>CM070775.1:89149032-99149032 GCA_036346955.1 Dipus sagitta
CGGGCTGGGGTGTAGTTCAATGTAGAATGCTTGCCTACCATGCCCAAGGCAATGGGTTTGATTCTCAACATCTCACACCCAGTCATACATATCCAGGTTCTTAAAATGTATGAGTCAAGTGTCCTAAAGAAAACTGCTTATAGTAGGCAGGCCCCATTGCCATCAGAAGCATAGTCAAAGCAAACATAAAAGGGAATAATCACTGAAGACACTTCAAGGGTAAATTACAGCTTCCTCCTAAATTAAATAAGATTCCTACACTGTGATGGGCAGACCACAGTGCAAAAGGAATAACATGAAAAATCAAATGTAACTAAATCCAACAAGATTGCCCGGTCCCATAATGGATGCCTCTAATGAAAACATAGAAGAGACAAAAGGATCAGAACCCCAAAATGAAGATACATCTCTGGAGGCATCACCATACCTGATCTAAAGCCATATTACAAAGCCATAGTAACAAGAAGCCAAGAAAAACAACATGGTACTGGTATAAAAACAGGATTATAGACCAATGGAGCAGAATAGAGGACCTGGACTTTGGGTCAAGTAATTACAGCTATTTGATATTTGATCAAAGGTCCTAACAACGTAGACTGGAAAAAAGATAGCATCTTCAACAAATGGTGCTGGACAAACTGGGTAACCATAAGCAGGAAAGTGAAACTAGATCCACACATCTTGCCATGCACAAAAATCAAGTCCAAATGGATCAAAGACCTCAACATAAGACTGGAAACTCTGCTACTACTGGAAGAAAAAGTAGGAGGAAATTTCCATGGTATAGGAGTGGGAAAAGACTTCCTGAACTAAACCCCAGGAAATTAAACAATCACTCAACTATTGGGATCTCATGAAGCTGAAATTTTTTTTTATAATTTAATTAATTTATTTGCAAGCAAAGAGAGATGGAGAGAATATAGACAGATATAGAGAGAATGGGCACATCATGGCCTCCAGCCACTGCAAACAAACTCCAGACACATGTGCTCCTTGTGCATCTGGCTTACATGGGTCCTGGGGAATCAAACTGGGTCCTTTGACTTCACAGACAAATACCTTAATCACTAAGACATCTCTCCAGCTCTGAAAAGTTTTTTCACAGGCAAACATATAATAAACAGAGCCTACAGATTACCCACAGAATGGGAAAAAAATTTTGCCAGCTGTACAACTGACAGATGCCTAATTTCTAGAATCTACAAAGAACTCAAAAACCTAAACAATAGAAAGTCAAACAACACACTCACAAAATGGGGCAGAAAACTGAACAGGGAATTCTCAGAGGAAGAAATACAAAAGGCAAACACACACTTAAGAAAATGTTCAACATCCCTAACCAACTGGGAAATGCAAATTAAAACAACTATGAGATTCCACCTTACCCCAGTAAGGATAGCAAGCATTAAAACATCAAATGAACTGGGCATGGTGGATCACCAAGAGTTTGAGGCCAAGTCAGCCTGGGATAGAGTGAGACTCTACCTCAAAACAACAACAACAACAAAAAAATCAAATGAAAACAAGTGTTGGTGAGGATGTGGAATAATAGAAACCCTCATTCACTGTTGGTGGGAATGTAAGATGGTACAACCACTACAGAAAGCAATATGGAGAATCCTGAAAGGGTTGACTATAGAGTTATCAACAGACCTTGTTATTCTCTTACTGGGCTTTTACTCTAAAAGCTCCATGCCTCAGTTTGGAAAGATTTGCTTAACCATGTTTATGGCTGCTCAATTCATGATAGCTAAGAACTGGAATCAACCTAGATGTCCAATATTAGATGAATGAATAACCAAGATGTGGTATATCTACACAATGGAATTCTACACAGCAATAAGGGAAAAATAACACAATGAAATCTGAAGAAAAATGGTCAAACTTGGAACAGCTCATTTTCAGTGAACTCACCCAATCACAGAAAGACAATCATTACATGGTCTCACTCATCTGTGTCTCTTAACCTGAATCTGCCCGAGATGCTGACATGCCTAAAATAGGCATTTTGAGGACTGGACAGTAGGGAGGGTAGGGTGGGAGGAGAGGGCATGGGGGGGGGGTGCCCACAAAACTGTACCTAAATGGAACTGGTACCTCAAAATCCTGTATCCTGAAAGACAGACTAAGTGGTTGAACATTCATCAGGTCCTTAGAGGGAACATCTGAATCAAAGTGCCCTGAAGGGTATAATGAAGGCTAACATTAATCTTCTCCTGTCTCTCTCTCTCTCTCTCTCACACTCTTCTTTCTTTCTCTTTTATATTATCTATAATTTTCTTCCTTCTTTTCCCTTGGCTCTGGCCTGTAAGTCCCAGTACCAGGATGTGGTTAACATCCACAATGAGCTATTGATCAGAGAGACCTGTAAGGTTTCCCAAAAGAAGACAGATTTCTGTCAGAGCACTTGATTACCCACCAAAGGTAAATGTTAAGATCTATTGCTGAAGATACCATATGCTGTTGGTAATGGAACATGGAGATAACCTGGCTGGAATCTGGAAGACAGTCAGTCCCCAGTTAGTTAGCTTGTCTAGTGCCAGAAGGTGCTACATGAGTGACTGGGGAAAATGACCAACATCTGTCCAAGGAACTCATGGTCTAAGCTACTCAGCAACAAACATCCTGATGTGATGCTCACCCAAGTGCAATAGTGGCACACAGCCATGGTGGGTAACCAACTGCTCTTGATTTGGCTAACAGATCTGCTCAGTGGAACAGAACCCATAGCTGGAACTGGTAAACAAGTCAGAACCATATCCAAAAAATGATTTTGCTCTCCAATATCAAGCTCCCACAAATCTTGAGCTACAAGAGTGCTTATACCTATTAAATTCTCTCTAAAATAATAATGGTTATCCCATTCATGTGGTTCTGACTTCACTCTCCATTGAAGAAACTGCTTTTCTTTTTCAGATGGACACAGAACCTGAGGAGAGAATCAGCCCATTGCACCTCACCAGGGCTCCAGCTGAAACCATAGAGTAATTGGGGAAATGAGCAAGAGTGCTGCTTTCTTGGTGAACCTGGTACCAGCAGAAGGGTAAAGAGATAGACACAGAGAACATTCAACTCCTACCAAACCAGATATCCAGAAACACAGGCTCCCAAGACCTCATCACTGAAGTAGACCTAATATGAACCCTACCATGGTTCAGGGAAATTCATGGAGGAGGGGCAAAAAGATTGTTAGAGCCACAAATTGGGACATTATGCAAGAGGCATTGCCTCTACTCCATAACTGATGGCTACCCCCACAATGCACCACCCACATTCCCCAAGGAGAATGTTCCCTTCAGAGGGGTAAGACAGGGAGGAGGCTAGCAAAGGTACCAACATAGCTATTTACACATTGAGTATGTACATAACTAATAAAGAAAAAAAGAAAACTTCTTATAGTAAAATGTGTCTCATTGTTCCCATTACTTATATGACAATTATTATTATTTTATATAACAATTATTTAATCAGCAATTACATATGGAACATCAGTCATTTGCAAACCTGGGAATCTAGGCTGATGTGGTAGTAGGAGAGGATTCAACATTTAGGAAGCACTAAATATCTGGATAGTTTATGTGCTCTGCCTCTCATCTTTGGTATGGCCTTGTCATTCTGCTGATGTGTTTATCATCTGCTTAGTGACTTGTTTATATTGATATGAGGCATGTAGAATACAGTCACACCACCCTAAATGCACACCATCTTGTCTGATACTGAGCATGTTCTTCCATGTTGATTTTGAGTCTGGCTACATTACTTGTTTTGCTGATTGGAATATGGGCAAAAAACAACAACATGCCAGTGGATGAAGGATGCAGGAAGCATTAGAGAAACAGAAACTTGTACTGCACCCTTCTTCTGAGGATAGTATATGCAGGGTAAGAGCATGCCTGAAAATTGGAAAATCCAGGATCTAGTTTTGCACGGAGAAAGCATAAAGATTGAATTTTAGTTGGGGTCGTAATTCCCTTATTAGAGACCTCATAAGATTGACTTTTACTGAGGATTACTGTGAGTACTACTGTCCATCATAAATTTCAACTATGAGACTATAATTTCTTTCAGAGTTTTGCTATTACTTTCTAATATAATAGGACTGGAAATAAAGCACTAACGCTTAGTGTTCAAAAGATTAATGCTGGTCATGGTGGCGCACACCTTTAATCCCAGCACTCAGGAGCCAGAGGTAGGAGGAATGCCATGAGTTTGTGCCATGCTGAGACTACAATAGTAAATTCCAGGTCAGCCTGGGCTAGAGCAAGATCCTATCACAAAAAACAAAAGCCAAACAAAAACAAAACAAACAAAAAAAGATTTATATATTATTTGTGAGTGACAGATGATGAGTGATCTGATACTCAGAAACACTTAAGTCTTAAAGAATCTTCAATGTCAATACCAGCTCTACTCCATGGTGGGAGTTTGTATACTTTCCCCATGCCTCGAACTGAACAGTCAGAGATCTTATTTCAGTAATTTAGGCAAAACCTGTGGGTTGTTGAAATATGTGTGAATTTCATGGATAATTACACCAACTCCCATTTTAGTGGAAATTTATAGCATAATCCCACAGTCATAGACTAGCTTAAAGTTTTAGGAAAATGAATACATCCATATACATGAGGATATGGTATAAATGAAGTTTACTTTTCTATCTGCACTTCTCCACAGACATCATTTTCTCTTGTGAATCATCATACCCTCACAGCAAGGAAGAGATGACAAATCACCAGCGCCATGGCTTTGTTTTTTTTTTTTGGCTTTCACTTTTACTTATTTCCCCAAAGATCAGTGATATTTTTTTCACATAAAATATCTTCTACATAAGAATAGGAAGATAGGAAGATCTCTTTGGGTTATCCAGTAAACCTCGGCTCTGAGAGTTGCCTCAGAGGCAGCTTTCTTTAGCCTCCTTTATTTATTTATTTATTTTTTTGATCTTTTGGATACAATACCTTTGTTAGGTGAAAACTCCTCATGACCCTAATGTGAAGGCTAAAATTAGTTTCCTAATATTAGGATATGGTTTTCTAGAGAACCTCTACCTGTATAACAAGATACCCACACATTAAACTTTCCTGCTCATCTGCTTTTTTTTTTTTTTTTTTACTATAAATTCCTGTGTCTTTTGTGTTTAAAGTATGATGTCTGTGTTTCCTTTCACTGTATGATTAGAGGAGTGGTCACTGAAGAATCTGTCTCTCATAATTAGTATCCACTGGGCATGAGGCTAGTCACACGACTCTGTCACGCTGCCATCTCCAGGAGGGGTTCTGCATTCTGGAACTGGGCACAGAGACAGGCATTTACATGATCCCCGCCATTGTAGGCAGGAGCTGTAGTGGGTATTTCAAGCATACTTATCACCTCTAGATTTCACAGTACTGTTAGTCCTGGCAAGTGCATAATTTCCTCATATACTTAGAGTTGGGGGACGCACACCTATGCTGCCTGACTCCATGCTTCTGCTTAAGCTCCCACACCATGCTTTCAGTAGGTGTTCTGAGGTAAAGCAGTGTTTCCAAGTAAGTTCCTGGCTGGAAAGGATTGTGCACTGAATGTGGGAGTAGCAAAGGACAACCAAAGGAAGAATGAAAAATGCAGAGAGGATCAGTGTGGTCACAAAGGACTTCATTTTTTTTTTCTCTGCACCAAAATTTTATCTGGGGAAAGTCTTCATTATAAGAACATTTTTAACAGTACCTTTATGCTTTATAATATGTTTTTTTTCACATAGAGAGGGTCCTTCCTTATGCTTTCAAGGTTCATTTTCACGGTGATATTACTATAAAACTTTCTTTTTTGTAGGTTTTAGTTATTTATTTGTTTAAGAGAAAGAGAGAGAGGAGAGAGAGAGAGAGAGAGAGAGAGAGAGAGAGAGAGAGAAATAGGTATGCTAGAGCCTCCAGCTGCTGTAAATGAAGTCCAGATGCATGTGCATCTGCCTTATGCAGACCCTGGGAATTGAACCTGGATCCTTTGGCTTTGCAGGCAAGTGTCTCAACCACTAAGCCATCTCTCCATTCCAAGGTCTGTCCCCATGGAGTGTCTGCACAGGAGAGCTCTTTTGACTTTGTTCATTTGGTTTCCTCTCTGCAGTCCTGACCTTTCCATTTCGGGACTTGCCATGGAATCCTGCCAGTCAGGTGTTCTGTTTCTTTAGGAATCTTGTATTATAGAAACCACTCACTACCTGTTGGAGTTGTGGCATTTCTAAAGTTTAAAAGTATACTTAGAAGAGCTTCTAGTATGATACCATTTTTAAAATATGTTATTTATTTATTTGAAAGAGGGAGAAAGACAGAGAGAGGGGCAAATGAGAGAAAAAGAATGGGAATGCCAGGGCCTCCAGCCATGCAAATAAAGTACAGATGCATGTGCCACTCTGTGCATCTGGCTTACATGGGTACTAGGGGAATCAAACCTGGGTCCTTAGGCTTCACAGGCAAGTGTCTTGACCACTAAGCCATCTTTCCTGTCCCCCCATTATTTTTTTAAATAAGAAAAGGAGGCCAAGACAAATTTCTAGAGTTTAGTTCTTTTAAAAATGTTTCTGTTTATTTTGGAGGAGAGAGAGAGAGAGAGAGAGAGAGAGAGAGAGAGAGAGAATGTCAGGGCCTCTTGCTGCAGCAAATGAATTCCAGATATACGTGCCAGTGTGCATCTGGCTTTACATGGGTATTAGAGGATAGATCTTGGTGTGGCAGGCTTTGCAAGCAAGTACATTTAACCACTAAGTCATCTCCTCAGCCCCAAAATTCAGTTCTTAGGTCACACTTTCCAGAGGGTGAGATGTCAATTACTGCCTCAGTAGTGGGGAAAAGGAGCCATAGAAAAAAATGATTAAATTGAAGTTATATAGAACACCAAAGTCCCAACTGGAACAAGTAGGTTTCTTTTCACCCATTGTCCCAAACACCCCCCCCCACACACACACACAGTCTCACTCTGTAGCTCAGGTTAGCCTGAAACTTACTATGTCAGTCAGGCTGGCCTTTAACTCAAGGCAATCTTCTAGCCTTGGCTTCCTGAGTGTTGGAATTACAGGTATGAGCTGGCTCAGTCCTGATTTTGAAAGTAATGTTTGTAATGCCTACAAGATCCTTGTACAGAAAGGTAATGAATTTTCAGCTGCAAGCCTCCTTAATTTTGCTTACAAACTTACTTGTGCCTTTTAAAACTCTGTTAAATTAAGATGCTATGGATGTTGGAACCCTGGGAGTAGCAGGATTGAGCTAAAACATGAGCAGAGTTAGGGAAGGCCTACCCTTGGGTTTTTAGCTGCTTTTATTTTTCAAAGTCACTCTTATCATTTTTAGCATTAAATTGACAATGATGCAATTGAAAAGAATATTAAGAAAAAACTACTGTCAGTGTCAAATTAGTTACTTTTGTAAATAAGAAAAAAGCTTTTCAACCGGGAGTGTGAAAAGCCATTGGATTTTATAGTATGCTTAAACAAAAAAAGACAATAAGTACTGTAAGCTAGTCATTTCTAAATTAGCCATACTAATACAATACATGCTTATACTCATTGTATTTTCTAGCAAGATGAGATTTCCAATGTAGTTGGTATCTTTCATTTTTCTAACTGAATATGAATCTTGAGAGCTACAGGGCTTTGTGATTAATTCCCAATTGACAGATAAAGGAGTTTGTGTGACTAATGTCATGATGGGTGAGAGATTGACCTTTCACCCATCCATTGTCAATAAAATTAGATTCTTGTGATTAATTTACAAGCAGATTAGTGAGGTGAGATGACTGACTTTCAGTTCTTCCCATGCAGTCCTCCCTTTCTGCAGCTGCAGTGTAAGGTTTTGCTTTGGCTAATGTGGTGATTGATACCCTGCTCATTACAAAACTCCACACTAGAAGTGTGAGTACATCTCAGGGTGCATGGTAGAAGACTTTGTGGCTCCATAACATCACTCCTTATGATATGGGTCTCAGTGTTAAAAATCTCCTACTTTAATTTGCTTTCTTATGAAATAAAAGCATATGACATTGACATTTACTATTTGCCAGGTGTTGTGTCTAGAGCTCATGAATGCATTATCTGTTTAGTACTCACATAAACCAACAAGGTAGATTCCATCACTGTTATTTCAAAAGTAAGGAAACCGAATTAGGAGGGCCTATGCAACTTGCCTGTGCTCTAGTTATCAAGGAGAAACTGAAACCAATCCAGATTTGCCTGACTTCAAAGCCTGTACTGTCATCCACTGTGTGACTCCACTTGATCAATAAGAAAAATGGGGTCGGAAGAAGGGAGGAGAGCTGAGCACAGAGGAAATTGGAAGTAGCATCTAATTCTCAACTCTCATAACCAGGGCTAGCTCAAAAAAAGTAGTCTCAATTCTGTTACAAATATCATTTGAAGTGTAAGCTCATGGCTAGTTTGAAGTCAGATGAAAGTCTTTCTCTCCTTACACATCCAATCATTGAAAAGTTCTGCTGAATTTTTCTTCTAATATTTCCTGAAATCCTTGTCTTTCAGTTTCATGCCACTGACCTGGTTTAAGAGCTCCTCTGTAGTCTCATCTACTATCTTTTTACCAGTCCTTTGCCTGCCAACTCTTTCTATAGGTCTGAACTTTTCTTTGTGTTCAGAGCTAAACTAGACACAGCTGGTCACCACGGAGCTTATGGACTTTTATGAGAGTCAGCATGTAAATCCATGTTTAGATCCAACATAGTTTCCATTTCTCCATTTTTCTTGTTCCTTCTCTATCACTATCACTGTTACTATAACCCTCACTATCTTGGGAGGGGGCACGGCTATGTATTCCCCTCTACAGGTTGAAAACTCCCAACTCTACCCACATACTCACTGCCTTTGGAACAATTTCACTATTCAGATGCAGTGCTTATAAAATTCAGCCCTTCATTCCCTTTAAATAAATGTAATAATGAATGTAGACTATGATGGTTAAAATTCTGGCTCCACCCTTACTAAGTACTAGTGCTAAGTACTAGGTACTCCACCTGTACTTAGATTACTAGGCAGTTAACTTTAGGTAGATGACTTAAACTTCAGCCTTGGTTTCCTCCTGTGTAATGTGGGGATAATAATAATGCCTATGACAGAGTATGACTATTAGGATTAAATGATATGCTATATATGAGAGATTTGAGCTATGACTGATAAAAGAATAGCTCAATAACTAGGAGTAATGAAGTTATCACTGGAATGCTTTATTTTTATTTCCAGCATTAGTTAAGTAACACTTTCATTAGATATTGGGTTTGGCCTTCCCCTGAAATTCTGATCTCTCTATGCTGTTATAAATTGAATTAAAGATGAACTCATTTTTGCGTTTTTTTCTAATTAGCATTCAAAGTAATGGATCTCATTATAGCATTTTCATATGCACCTTTTTGTTAATCTGCTCCCACTCCCTTTTCTTGGCCCCTGCCCCTTCCCTCTGGTTTCCCTCCAGCCTCTCAGTAGTCCCCCTTTGGCTTTCATGTCACATGTAGTCTATTGCTGTCTTCACCCATTTAAGACATCTGTCACAGTCCCCTCTTTAGTTTCATGACCTATGTGCATGTGCACAGACACACACACACACACACACACACACACACTAACATCTAGGATCTGTATATGGGATAAAACAGGCAGTATTTGGTTTTGTGAGTCTGGGTTACTTTGAGATTTCTTAAAAAAAAGCCTTAAAATTAGAGATACCATAGGACCAATATATACAGTTCCTGGGTATAAACTCAAAGATTTCTAAGTCCACATACCACAGAGATACTTGGATATCCATTGAATTGTACTATTCATAACAGTTAGAAAATGGAATCAGCCTAGATGTCTATTAACAGATGAAAGGATAAATAAAAAGGATACATATACACCACAATATTTTATTCAGTCATAAATAAAAATTAAATTAATCACAGCCAAGATACAAAAGAGCAGGAGAAGATGTATTTCTTGCAGCAGGCAGGCGAGCATGAGCATAGGAGTCATTTCTGCAGCAATGCTCTCTCCGAACAAAAGGAGCATGGGGGCTTGTTCAGGGCCTGTACATATTCATAGGTGGCTAGCCCCATTCCTAAGCATACTTGGTTAAAGAACACATTCCTGAGAATGCTCAGTTTAAGATTAAAAGATAGTAGATATATTTAGGTGTGTTTATCTCAGAGTCTTGGAGGACATATGTAAATGATTAAAATATTGGACAGCAATGCCTCCGGACATGCTCAGCTTGCATTGTAAAGTTTTAGCCAAAAGGAAAAGATATTAAAAAATATTTTATTTATTTATTTGAGAGACAGACAGACAGACAGACACATGCACACACACACACACACACACACACAGAAAGAGAGAGAGAGAGAGAGAGAGAACGAGAGAGCGACAGAGGTGGGGAGAGAGAGTGGGAATACTAGGGCCTCTACTCATCACAAATGAACTCCAGACACTTGTGCCACATTGTGCATCTGGCTTTACGTGGGTACTGGGGAATTGAACCTGGGTCCTTAGGCTTTGCAGGCAATTGCCTTAACCGCTAAGTTATCTCTTCATCCATGGAAAGAATATTTTGAATGTGCATAAACTCAAGAGTCTGCCTCTGAAGGTGTCTGCCTTGCTTAATCACTAACACACTCTGATTCAGCTTCTGTCTCTACATCAGGGGTCAGAAAGCTTTTTCTGTGCTACGGTGTTAATATATTCTCCAGAGTTCTTATGCTGGGAACTCAATCTCACTGTAAAAGTGCTGGGATGTGGGACCTGATGAGAGGTAATTGAGTCATGAAAACCCAGCCTTGGTGAATGGATTAATGTGAATATTGAGGGAGTCAGCTAGTTATCTCAAGTGGGTTTTTGTAAAATTGAGTTGTCTCTGTTTACTTTCCTATTCTTGCCCTTTCACTTTCCACCATGGAATGACACAGAACAAAGACCTCCAGATGCCAGTTTCATATTCTCTGTGCCAGAACCATGAGCCAGACAAATTTCTGCTCACAATAAATTACAGTCTTAGGTATTCTCTTATAGAAGCATAAAATAGTGAGAGACAGCCAGATTATACGTAGTTTTGTACAGTGAACATATCTCTCTATTATAGCTGCTCAATTCTGCTGTGAAAGCAGCCACAGACACAATACAAAGCAGTGCGTTCAGCTGTGCGCCAATGAAACGTTATTCACAAACCCAGTGATCGGTTGGCTTTGGCCCATGAGATGTGGTCTGTTGATGCTTCTTCTGCAGCCATGCCTTCTTGTATGGAGTCCTTTCAAAGAGCCTCTCCCAGCCCTGCACCTTCCTTCTTTAAGCACTTATCTTCAAATAGTTAAAGATTCTCCTATATCTTCTTTATTTCTTTCTTAATTTCTTCCTTCTGTTATAGTCTCTGATATATTCTCTAGAAAAATTCTTTGGTTAATAAAAAATTTTGAGCAATTATTGTAAGTGCACCCCATAGGAAGGCTAAAGTGAAAACTGCTACTCCACTGAAATATACCATTGTTGGACCTACATAGTGTTTTGGTGATTTGATTTCTTAAATGTTTCTTAGACACTTTCTCTTCAAAAATCTAAAAGAATTATAAAGTGAAATTGATCTGTGTTTTAGACTGTGGTTGAACTGCACTTAATTATACAGAGTTTGGTTTTATTTGTGAAGTAAGGATGATTTGATTCCTATGTAGCAAATGTTTTGGCTATATAGTGCTTCTTTGGGAGTTGGACAATTTTGTGAAATACAGAAGGGTGCCTGGCATTTCTTAGATGCTCTCCCCATGGAAGGACACACAGCAATTGCAAGACTACCCTGAGAATTGGGGAAAGCCAGCTTATCACTGAGGATCTTAAGTAGAAAATGAAAGCATCTATTGCATTTCAGTAGAACTGAAAATTGGAAAATATGTACTAGAACATTTCACTTCCTGATAAAGCAAGATTTAGAAAATATTGGAAATATACTATAGCATCATTTTCTTCCACAGTACTTATCTTAGGGTTCTTGCTATTGATTATGAAGTACATCCTAATCTTTTTTAATTAAAAAATTCTTATTTATATACGTTGATCTTTACACCAAGATGGCTGATGGAGTAGGCTCAACTTTCCAATCTTCCAAATTTTAATTGAGTTGTTTATATAACATTTCAAGTCTGCACTATCAATTAAGCAGCCATTTTGTGATGTGTGAGTTGGGGAGTGAAATACAGTGCTTTTTATGTCAACTCTTTTTGTGATAAGAAATTAATGTGGGAACAGCAAAGCCCAGCAATCACTGAAAGTCTTTTCTTATTTGATGTTGCTTCCTATAGCTGGTGGGGTAGATAAGTGCTGCCTATTCCACTTTGAGACTGATCTTGTTGCCTAACCATGGGGAGCGCGGTTGGCAGACAGCCTGAAGCTGCCAGCTCTAATGACAGGTGCCTTGGCTGAAGTGATCAGCTCACAACTGATGATGACATGAGGTGAAGAGCCTTAGGAGTCAAGGTGTTTCAGCCTGAAGGTGGAGGTTTCTTTAACTGATATTTGCTCCAGAACTTTCTGTAAGCTTTCACCCTGCTTTGCAATTTCTCTTCTGCCTAGACTTGCTTCTACTCCTTCCATTCCTAGGTCTTTCTTTCTTTCTTTCTTTCTTTCTTTTTTTTTGTTTTTGGTTTTTCGAAGTAGGGTCTCACTCTAGTTCAGGCTGACATGGAATTCACTATGTAGTTTCAGGGTGGCCTCGAACTCATGGCGATCCTCCTACCTCTGCCTCCCGAGTGCTGAGATTAAAGATGTGCACCACCATGCCCAGCTTATTTCTTGCAAACAACTTTCATCCCAAACTAGATTTCAGATTCTGACTCTAGGGAACCTTGGGTTGCAGTAACAAGTAGCAAGTTAGTGAGTCTCTGATTTCTCAATAACAGAGACAGATGATTGGAGCACTTTCATTTTGTAGTGATTGGTTCTCAGGGGTGATGCGTCCTCCCGTGTTACTCATTCACTCTCCCTGTGTCCTGCAATAGGACTGGCTTGAGGAATGAAACAAGTATGGGAAATCTAGAAGCACTCTCTGCTATGCAGGCACTGGAAACTGTCAGAAACCTAAAAGGTCGCTTCCTTTTTTTGAAAAGAAAAATCCCTTATTTACTTTTTTTTGGAAGAAACAAATTGAAAATTGTTATCATTTTTGAGTGCTCTGTTATGTTTATGCTCATTTTTTATTTCTCAGATTATCCTGTATAAATATCCTCTCCATTCCCGCACCCACTGTGGTTCCAGTCCTCAGGCTGAAGCTCCTGTAGCTCAGACGAGAATGCAGAGACTGGCATGGAAAGAAGAGGAATCCAGCATTGGATCAGGCCTGGGGACAGCTTACTCACTGTCGTCCCTGAGGGAATAGGCAGAAGATGGTGCCAATGACAGGCTCCAAAGAGATGGATTGGGTTTAGTATGGCTCCTGTAGAAGGAAGCTGGTGTTACTAAGAGCCCACACATCCTAGACCCTTTATACCTGCTATCTTATTTTTTAAAGTGTGTGTGTTTGTGTGTGTGTGTGTTTGAGATATGTGTTTGTATGGGTGCATGCATGCAGGTTAGAGTGTTCTTTCCTATTTTGTGGGTCTCTTCTGTGGTTTTGTTCTTACTGCTGCATGTGTGCTTGTCTAGCTGCCCCACAAGCTTCCAGATTCTCCTAGCAATGCTTCCCACTGTCACAGGCACATCGGGATCAGAGACTCACGGACCCCTTTGCATTCGGATTTACGAGGTCATTGAACTTGTGTCATAGGCTTTCAAGTAAGCACCTCTAACCACTGAGCTAGCTAGCTTCTCAGCTCCCCATGCCATCTTATTTAAGTTTCAATCATACAAGGTATGAACTTTAGACGTGAGGAGTTAAAAATTTTAAATTTAACTTTTATTTATCATATGTAACTTGATAGCTTGATATGTGTGTATACACACATATACAGAAAAACATATAAGTATACATCTATAAATACATTGTAGTGTGGCTCCAACAAATTAAGCTAATTAATATGTGTATTACTACAACTCCATGAGCTGAGGAAATTGAAGCTCATAGAGATTTAAGTGACTTGTCCAAGGCTTTTTGAAAATATCTCTGGGAAGTGGTGGTAGAGAGGAGCTAGTGTGGTAGTTGGCATTACTTGTTTTCTAATAAAAAAGTTTCCCTTTTGGCTTATTAAGAGAACTTGAAGTTTTGCCAAGTTTCTTGTGGCATTGAGAACTATTTATGTCATTTTTCTTTCTTGGATTCTCCTGTACAACTATTATTTACATTCCCATATCTGACTTGGGTACACTTGCCAGGCCTGCTGAAGCATTTGTAGCTCACACTAGAATGTATGACTAGAATCCAGACTAGAATTCATAATCAGTACAACTATGTAGAGACATAACCAACTTTTTACGTATGGGATGTAAGAGGAAATGTGGTGTGAGATTGCTTGGAAGCCTCTTTGACAAGGAGGTTATGGGTTAGGGAGCTTGCTCAGTTGGTCAAGTGCTTTCCTTGCAAGGATGAGGACCCAAGTCCAGTGCTCAGAACTCTGAGCATTTTGGTTATGATCCCATGTTCTTGCAATCTGAGTATCAAGAAGGCAGAAACAGGAAGATTCTTGAGGCTTGCTGGCCAACCACTCTAGCCAAATTGGTGAGCCCTTAGCCAATGAATTACCATTTCTTAACAAAAGGTGGGCAGTTTTCTTGAGGAATGACACCCAAGGTTGTCTTCTGGCCTGCACATGCACCTGCACACACATATAACACAGAAGTATTAAGCTACCATAAAAGAGGATGATCATGTTTTCTTGTTGTCTGGAATATGGATGCAATGGCTGGAGTCCTGGCATCCAGTTAGGACTGTAAGGTGGTTTTGAGAATGGAGCTCATGCAGCAAGATGAGAGAAGGGCGAGGACAGCTTGGTGAGGGGTCAATGCTATGACCCACTATTCCAGCTCCGGATTGTTTCACTCCTGTTTCTTACCTGTAAGAGACATAGCATCTTCCTCTATTCTAAGAATTTGAGCTATTCCCTTGGTGGAATATTTCTTTTATGTGCAGTGGAATTTAATCCTTGTTGGTTGCAAATGCTAACCCCTTTCTTCAGGTTGGGTCATTTTGTATTCTGAAGAGAAGCTTAAAATGAGTCTACTGTACATTGCATTTTAAATATTATTAAATTCCACATTCTTCTAGTAGTGGTACCTAGGAAGTAGCACAAGACCTTCTGTTCAACCACTGAATTTCCAGTGTTACATGGCATACACTATCTTGCTTTTCATTGACATTCCTTTGATTAGCATGTATTAAACCTATGACATTTAGAGTTGCTCTTGGGATGAAAATCTTTAGTCTCTAGTTTCCTACATTCTCAACAAAATGGCAGATTCCACCATTTGTACTTTAAAAGGAAACTCAGCCTTCTTTTACACATCTTTCAGGAAAAAATGAGAGGCTTATTCTCTGACTGAGAGAAAAATTTTACCTCAAGAGGGTGAGTGATTTGATCTCTAACCTGTGGCATTTTGTTCTGAGGGCACTTACCACCAAAATGAAGACTGCAGTAGAGCAAATAGAGATCAGAGATGGTGTATCATTGCAATGAGTGTTTGCATCTGATTCATATTTCAATAAGCAGTGTGGTCTGGCTGGGACATGCTGTATTTTCACAATTGACAGACCAAGCAGCCTGCAGCAATCAGCAAAGGGCAGTGTATTTTGAGCAAAAACATCCATCAGACTGTGATGAGAAAAGCAGAGCTGCAATCAGCAGCAGGTTCTGGGAAGGCTGTTGATGAAAAATGGACTTTCCATGTATCAAGTGGAGAAGGGACTGCTGCTCAAGTTCTTGAGACTCATTTTCACGCATGGATGACATTAGAAATATTTTTGAACATGAAAGAGAGTTATTCCTTAGTTCTATCATGAACAAGATCTTTCTGTCCTAATCAACAGTGTTGGCAGGACTCTGCTATTTAAAAAAAGGGCAAAATAAGCAAGTTCAAAGAAACTTCCAACATCCACTTCAAATATCTTATGCAGATGTTTTCAATGATAATTTAGATGGAAAAATTCTACTGATGTAACCAATGGCATGGAGACTTTTGATATGGTTTCTGGGCTTATCTTTATTATTTATCTTTATCTATGTTATATGACTAAATTTGTAACTCTATAGATCTGTGAATCATTCCACTTAGTAATATTTCAAGAAATCTTTTTAGGTTCAAAATTTGGGCCTAAAGGAGAGAGAAATTTAATGATGAAAATGAAGATAATTTTGCATCTTTAACCTCTGTGATGGTTAAGTTTCGTGTCAACTAGATATAAGAAAAATTGAGTATAAATCTTCAGTTTTATTCTTTTGATAGCATGCTTTGCTGTGGTTATGAGATTTTTATATATTCTAGACTATTCAGAAGTTTTGTCTAACATGGGAGAAAGAGGTTGTTTTAGTCAGGGTTCTCGAGAGGAACAGACTGATGAAATGAATTGTATTAAAAGGGAATTTATTGGATTAGCTCATGGCAATCCAATAGCAGTTTGCAGGCCCGAGGGTCAAGGAACTTGGTAGCTGCTCAGTCCACGAGGCTGGATGTCTCTCTCAGCAGTCCCAATCCGGCACTGAAGGCCTGGAGGCATCCTGGAGAGATGATGCTCTTCAGTCCATTCTGGCCTTCATTGTGAACCACTGGAAGGCACCAAGCAGCACTGGCAGCCAGGTGGGAGGAGGGGATACTGTCCTTCCCAGAGCTTCCTTTGATAAAGCCCCTCTCCAAGAGGGGCTGTTCACTCTGGGGAAAGGGCTGACCTTGTGGGAAGAATTCCTCCTTTAGTTAATCCTTCCTGGAAACAACCTCAGAGAACCACTTATGAGGAATGTTTGTGGATTCCTAAACACATCAAGTTGACAAAAACTTAACCATCAGAGGTTACAAATGCAAAATTATCCCCAGCTCCCTGAGATTTCTCCATAGGGTTGCATGGGAAACTGAGGCAGGATTTCCCCACGAGTGCCATCACCCCATGTCCTTTCAGAGTGGCAGTAGCAAGCCTAAAGGACTTCTGATCTTTGGTAGATTCTTTCTCTTGTCAGCATATTACATGACAGTATGAGAAAAATATGCCTGCAATTCAAGTGGAAAGAATTCTAGAAGACTCACTCCCTAGTCTTTACTCTCTGATATGCCCTGAATGACAATAGCAAGGAAGCCTCAAGCTGTTCATTTGGATAGGGCAGCCCTTGTGTACTTGGATATGGCTATTCTTTTTATCAAATCTCCCGTTATTTGCATTTATATGGTGCCTTTCTCCCGAAGCTCTTAAAGCAATTTCAGCTTCATAGTACTTGTGTGAATTGGATAAGAGAAACATACTTCATTTTCAGGTTAAGATAAAAGACATAAATTGTCAATGACTCCTCAGCAGACATAGAGCAGAGTAGAGCTGTGCATGGTGTGTGTTCAGCTTTACCATACTAATTTCCTTCCTTGGAAGCATCAGAGATTAGTGAAATGGGCTTCTCATATGGGTTTAGACATCCAGGGGCCAGTGTTCTTTGATAGTACCCTCTGAACTCCCCAAGGGAGAATGTTCACATCCTGATATCTTTCTCTGCCCCCTTTTCCCCCAAATTAGAGGTTTTCTGATTCCATCAGATTCATCATATTCTCACAGGGCACAAGGCCCACACTGCCTGGAGCCATACTCCTCAAACCCCAGTCAATCCAAATCATATTGGGATGCTTGTCAGGAAGTCCTGTCCAAGGACTGGAGGGATCACTTAGTGGTTAAGGCACTTCCCTGCAAAGACAAAAGACCCAAATTCAATTCCCCAGGACCCACATAAGCCAGATGCACAAGGTGGCACATGTATCTGAAATTTGTTTGCAGTGGTTAGAGGCCCTGGCACACCCATTCTTTCTCTTTCTCTCAAATAAATAAATAAATAAATAAATGGTTTTTTAAAAAGACACTAGAAGTTAGCTTTTAAAAAGTTTTGTTCATTTTTATTAATTTATTTGAGAGCGACAGACAGAGAGAGAAGAGGGAGAGAGACAGAGAGAGGTGGGGGGGAGGGAGAGAGAATGGGCACGCCAGGGCCTCCAGCCACTGAAAACGAACTCTAGACGCATGCGCCTCCTTGTGCACCTGGCTAACGTGGGTCCTGGGGAATCGAGCCTTGAATTGGGGTCATTAGACTTCATAGGCAAGCACTCAATCGTTAAGCCATCTCTTCAACCCTACAAGTTATTTTTATTTTTTATTTAGTTTTGTACTCAGTGAATAGAGTCAAGTTGGTACCATCGTTAGCCTCCTCCCTGTCCTCCCCGCTCTGCAGGGACCCTCCTCCTTGGGGAATATGGGTTGTGCATTGTGGTGTTAGCCATCAGTTATGGGTGGGAGGCAATTCCTCTGCATAGAAGTTATTTTTAAAGAGTCCTATCCATACATTCAGAAATCCCAAGCTAATAAGTTCTGTGTGGGGCCTCAGAATCTGAGTCTTGACACTGTCTGGTGACTCTCTGGTGAGCCAAGAGGCACATTTCGAACCCATTGTCTTGGCCCCATCAGAAGAGAGAGAGAGAGAGAGAGAGAGAGAGAGAGAGAGAGCATGCTAAGTAAAGAAGTAATTGGTTAAAATCTTTAGAAATTATTGCTTCAGATTTGGAGGTTAAAGTAGAGCAAGTGAGAGAGCAAGCAAGACACACAGAGAGAGGTAGAGAGAGAGGAGAGGCTGTAATACTATAATAGTGGAATAGCATGTGAGACACATGTCATGTGTCTTAAAACCAAAACAATATTTCAGAAGAGTTAAACTATGGGTCTTTGAGAGTGAATGATTTGAAATGGAAAATAAAATGCCCAGTATAATAATGATTTAAAAGACACAGAGCAAAGTGTTGGGAGTCACAATAAATACTCTATTTAGACTTAAAAAATCTGTTTTATATGAACCTTATATGAGAAATAGGAGCATATGGCAGGAAACAGATAAGCCATTAACTATCTGGTATCAAATCACATCATTAATTAGGACTCAAGAATTAACGTAAGTGGAAAGTAGCATTTAGCCATTTAGCTACATTGCAAGGAAAGTGAGTTAGCTGAAACAAGGTCTATTCTAAAGCAGAAAAGTATTTTGGGATTTATGAGCAAGAGTGCGGCTTCCATGGTGAGGCTGATCTGATAAGCCATGGCAGGGTGAACGAGCCAGACCCAGAGGATACTCAACACATACCAAAGAAGGGATCCAGAGGCTCCTGAGAGCTCATCACTGAAGTAAACTTAAAACACACCCACCATGGCACAGGGAATTTTGTGGAAGAGGGGGTGGAAATATTGTAAGAGCCACAGGTTGGGACATCATACCTAGGGGCATTGCCTCCTCTTGACTTGACTGCTGCTCCCACAACGCATAACCCATAACTCCATGGGGAATACCAACAACTCCACTAAGGAGGCCTCCTGTGGAATGGGCCAGGGAGGAGGGAAAAGATGGTACCAACACATGATGTATTCATACAAAGTATGTTCTTAATAAAAAATTATTTAATTAATTTGTTTATGAGGGGGTAGCATGGGTGCACAGGGCCTCCTGCCACTGCAAATGGACTCTAGATGCATGTCCATTTTGTGTGTCTGACTATACATGGGAACTGGGGAACTGAACCCAGGCCAGTAGCTTTGGAAGCAAGCACCTTTAGTGGCTGAGTCAACTCTCCAGCCCCAGAGTTTTCTGTCTTAACAAACATGAATAGAGGATTTTTTTTTTTTCTGATGGAAGGGAACATTTCTGTTTTCCTTATTTAAAGACAGTGAGTTTGACAGGAAGTTCTATGAAACCATTATTTTACGCATAGTCATCTCTGAACTGGGAGACAGTCCTGGTTCCATATGAGCTGATCGGTTGACCAGATGTAAGAAAACAATTTTTCCCTTTCCCCACCAGATTGCCATGTTTTCCTTCAGGAACTACTCTTGTCAAGGCCTGACAGAGTCCTCTTGTTACCTGTCATTTGAGTACCAAATATACTTTGATGTGTGCGGTACCGCGCTCAGGGAAGATTGCTTCATGAACTTTTATTTAAAGTGATAGTAATGGCAGCTCCATGCCTTCTTAGCCACTACTTTCCCATTTAGTCTGGTTGTAAGAATATGATGCAGGTGGTGAGTCAATTGCTCTGAAACCTCAGTGCAATCTGTAAAGTACTATATTTGTGAAGTACCCTTTGGGAAGTACATGGTGTCTTTTTGAAGAGTTTCTTTTTAAATTTAACAGAGTGTTTTTCTGTAAATATATTGACACACACTTAGAGCACAGAATGCTGGAGCCTTGCAAGCTCTTTTGAGAATGCACGCATATGACTGATGAAATGCTCTGATTTGTATGGAAAAAGCTTTTAGGAAATTAAATTGCATTAAAAGAGCAGTGAGCCTTCTTATGCAGGTATAATGTACTCTAATGCAAAGATATAGCAGATTGTTCTGAAGAGAGACTTTCAGGAAAGCATACAGGTGCTTAACTGGTGTGTCTCTGTCCTTCAGGCTGGCCAGAGCCAATAGAAGGCAGCACCCCTCCCCCCACACCTCCTCCCTTGTTCCAGCTCTTTGAGATCCTTTCTTATTAAACCTTCCTCCCTCTTCCCTCCTTCCCACAATACACAGCAAGTCCTGGTCATTGTTGAATGCTCAGCACCATAAGCCTATCCCATTAGACATTGGCTAAGCAACTTTGATAAATGTTTTAAGATTGCCAAAAGTTCTCTCAGCCTCTGGGAAAAAGTCCCAGTCTTCGCAAGATCTGTGTTGATCAGATCCCTGTAACTATGCTGATTTCATCTCTTCATGCCCCTTCACTCCCTCTGCCCACTACAGTGGTCTTGAAAGAAGAAGTCCATCCCAGCCCTGCTTGGGGCTCTTTGTACTTGTTGCTTTCCTGCCTTGGATGCTTTGCCTCCAGCGATGTATCTATATGACTCCTAACTTAATGTCCTAAACTCTCAATGAGATCTTCCTACTAATTTCCTGCTTTTGATGTCCACTCATTGTTGCATGATTAATCATCTTAAAAGGTAGCAGTTCAGATAACAATGCTATTTTAGTAATTTTACAGTTGCAGTGACTGCTTCATTTTCACCTAGGGGTGATAACATTCAGCTGGGAGCTCTGCTTGATGAACTGGGAGTTCATCTTGGTTTTCCTCTACTTTCTCTCTCCCTTTCTGTATTGACTCATCATTTAGGCCTCTCTCCATTTAGTTCTATCTCCAGTGGAATAACTAAGTCTTAGAAATTGGCTTCCAAGTGAGAGTTTTCTAAGAAGATATACCCCAAGGTGAGGGGATTATAAAACCTTTGTTTACATATATTTTCTAATGTCTCATTAGCCAGTCTTATGGCCAAGGCCAATGTCAATGTAGGAACAGAACATTCAAGGGACAAGTGATTAATTGAAGAAGAAATTAATTTATATAACTAGCTATCTTCAGGCCATTTTTCTGTAGTGAGGGGCCACTTGAAAAGGCACTGGGTCACAAGCCCAAGGTGAAAATGATGACATATTTGGGAGCAGGATCTGAGTTCCCACCTCCGTGAAAGATCCCTACGATGCCACACGGACAGAGTTATATAGCTTGGTTATCTGGCCCAAGTGGTCCACATCCCTCTTATCTGATGCATGACTGTTTGGGGGAAATGTGAACATTTGTCCATTTACCCCAGATGGGTATTGCTGAATAGAAAATTGCTGAATAGGATTCCACCCAAGTATATCTTGATGAACCAATAACTTCATTGGGGTTGCTTGCAGGAGCACAGATGACTCAAAGCTGCTCACAAAAAAAGCTCACATTATCGTGGGAGATGATTCAGGAAAGCTGGAGCTCTTGTCATGACTTTCCCACAGCTCCACCAAAGGCAATACTCTTCTCAGTGATTATTTGCTGCTTTTATAACCTTGGGGAGGGGTTTTGTGAATCTTCTAACTTCCAGCGTTTCCTAAGCTTTGTAAGTTTTTCTAGATTTCCCAGTCTTCTGAGCCATCCTATCTCCTGCAGGAGATGTTTCAGCTCAGAGAAAATAGACACATGACACCTTCAAACTACCCAACAATCCTGCTGTGTCCTTGGAAGTCTTACTCTGTTAACTCCTCTTGGTTAGGCTTGAGGTTCAGGCTGTCACCATCTACGTCATGTCCAGATGTGGCTGAGGCTAGCAGGTGTACTTCCCATGTGCTGCTCCAGGTTTAGGGGCCAGAGTGGGGCCAGCAGGGTTATTCTTTACCTTGTGACTTCTGGTTTAGGAAAACAGCATATTCCTTTCCAGTGACCCATAGAATAATTCTGCTTACCAATGCACTCTCTATTTAAATACTGTTTAAGTATTGCCTTCTTGATCTGTCTTCAGGAAGGACATAGGATATCACATTTTTGTGTGTGTGTGAGTCCATGTGCATGTTTGTGCGTGTGTGCGAAGATGTAAGCATGCCACAGTGTGGGTGTGGAGGTCAACTTTAGAAGCAAGTCAGTCCTTGCATTCCATCTTGTCTGAGGCAGGGCCTCTTGTTCACTGCTGTGTTCCGCAGGCTAGCTGGGGCCCATGAGCTTCCGGTGACTGTGCTGTCTCCACCCTCCATCTTGCTGTAGGCATGCTGGGATTATAGAGGGGCATGCCACTGCGCCCAGCTCCAGGTGGGTCCTAGGGGTCTGAATTCAGGTGCTCAAGCTTGTGTGGTAGGTGCTTCGTCCACTGAGTCATCTCCCCACCCAGACAAATCTCATTCTTACATTGTATTTCTTCACTTCTGAAATTTCCCACATCCTCTTTACATTTTTCTCCTGAGTTTTTGCTGATCTGTTCCATTATTTAGAAATTCTTCAAGCTTAATGGTTGTCAGCAGCAGCAACTGATGACTTCTCATGACCTTCCTGGGTTTCTTGGGTTCTGATTCTCTCCATGTGGCTGTAGTAGGGGTCTCTCATGTGTCAGTAATGCAAGAGGGAACTCAGGAAATGATCCTTTCCCCAATCCTGTCATTCTCTATACTTTGGCTTAAGATCTAAGGCTTTTCCAAGTGGTCACTCCCTACAGAAGAATGGTCTGAAATCCTTAGTATAGCCACCTGGCATCTGGGTTCCCAGAGGATCAAATAGAAGCTGCTTTTTTCTCTTTGGAGAGCCAGACCTGTGGCTGATGATTCTACCTGGTCTACTGGGTCAATACAAATCAGAAGGCCAGCCTGGACTCAAAGAGAAGGAAGTAAAGCACATTTCTTAAGGGGAGGGTTGGAATATCACTGGTTATCTTTGGGGATTATGTGTGCCATCCCTTCTTCTTTGTTTATTCTTACCTAAGCTCCAGTCACTACTTATTATGTCTCCCACACTGAATGAGCATTCTGTAAAACCATGGCTTTTGTCCATCTTATTTAATACTGCAGATTCTGCAGTGTACTTTCAGCCATAGAATAGGTGGTACTCAGATATATTTTGAATACATATTTAGTACACTAGCTTGTGGGATACTTCTCCTGGCCTCATTATCTGGGTACTTATCACTTATAGGGCTCCTTGCGGCCAATCTGAGGAGGGTAGAGTGTTGCATACATTTTTATGCATTTGACTTTTGCCAATCTGAACTTGCTTGCTCTGTGTGTTTCTTTGGAAGCTGATTTTGGGATCACTGGATTCACTACTCTCAGTCTTTTGATACAGATGGACAGTGCAGGATTTGGTACCAACTTGTCTGGGCAACTCTGTGACCACTTCACATGGCTTATCTCCATGCCCTTATATATTTCTGAATGCCCACTACAAAAACTGATCTTTCAATAACATTAGTATATAGTGTATTTTTTATTTATTAGAGATATGCATGCATACCTATATATAGACATACATGCACACACACATATATAGACATACATGCACACATAACCACCATATATTTAAGACATAGAAATGAAAATAGGAGTAAAAGAATATATTAGTTAACTGTGTAATAAAGTACAGAGATATCTCATCTCTTGGATTCTGACTAACTATAAGGAGACACATCTAGTTATATTTATCAAATGATAAAGCTATTAAGATTTTAAAGTACTTTTAAGGAGTTAGAAAATGAATGGTTAGTAAAAAGTATTTTATTGTTCTGTGTTTTTCTTTTTTTTACTCTATTCCAGTGCAATTTCTTCTTCTTCTTTTTTATGTATTTCCTTCTTTCTAGAATTCTTACTATAATTAACATCTTTTTGAAACTTCTAAGTTTCAGCTCTCCAGTGATATTTGATTTGATAGTATGTGGCTGTTTTGATCCTGATTTTATTTGGCCTAAAGCTTTCAGATAAAATCTTTGCAGGAGAGAATTGCTTGTTGCCTTTAAATGATATCATTAGAGGTAGAATTAGCCATCTGATATGTTTCTATCATAAAGTTGTGATTCCAGAAGCTATACATACAAATCAGCTTAATTTCTTTTTACCAGCCACACCTCATGGCATAAGTGAAAGACATTAGCGTGACCTATGAAAGTCATATCAGTAGATAGTTTCATCTCTATCTGCAGCTGAAAACTGAAAATGAAGCCAGTGAATGCTGCATGATTAGTTGGGTGGAATGAAAGGAGCTGCCACTTGCTTATATGGCTTCTGTGTAAGCAAGTGGAATACCACAGCCATGGCATAATTGCTGGCAGGATTTTCTGCATGAACTTTAAATAAATAAAGAGAAGGAGGAAGGTAAAACATTTAAAGAGAAATATTTAAAGTGTATTCAAAGCACATGCTGAGAAGTGTTCTGAAACATATCATGAGACCTTTATGAATTATTAAAACCAGACCATGATATTATTCCTTTCTGTTCAAGATAACAATGGTATAAATTGAGAGCATCTATAAAGTTATGTAGGATGGTAGAGATAGAATCTGATCATAAAGTAAGATTAGTGGATATGGGCAATAGACAGTAAAATTTAATCACTTTTTTGGTTAAATACATTTATATCACTCCAAATTTATTTCTAGAAAGATAATTGAAAACATTGCTGAGCAGCTTAAACAAGAAGAAACAGGCATCTTTTTTCAAACTTTGCTTATTCTTATCTACCAAGCCTGACCTATATATCTAAGCATGGGACAAGAAGGCTTTTGTTTGATTGTTTTTTAAGTTTATTTGTTTTAAATTTTGTGTGTTGACAATAATCTTTTCATATGTTTAATGAAATTTTTCTTTTAATATTCAAAAAAGTCTTTGTGAAGAAATTGTGTGTTGAAAAGTATCAGTCCAATAAGAATGTTGATTTAATTGAGCATGATAAAACAATAACAACATTCAATTCAATTTATTTTAAAGTATTTGAAGACCCTCTCACTCTGTAGAATATTACTCCCTCATTTTTTAGGGTTAGAAATGGCCTTGTGAGAGTTGGTTTTTTTTTTTTTAATCTATAGGACTCATCATTCATGGGAAGACTTGCTAAATTTTGAGACTGATATATGTGTCCTCTTTTGGCACAGTTGCAATTTGGTTATTTTTGTTTTTGTGGTTATGACAGAGTGATCCAAGAAAATGAAGAAAAAAAGATAATATTGTAATATTGTTCTAGGGAAATGGTATTGATAGGCATGCAAAATTCAGGGAGAAAATGTTACAATCATTTGTTGTTCAGATTTGTTGTTTCATAAGTATATGAAAGGAAATGAGCACACCCTGTCATCTCAACCCATAAAAGATGAACAAAATAATCAGAGATAGGTGATACCATTTTTTAAATAATAGAATTAAATATTTATTTATTTGTGAAAGAGAAACACACACAGAGAGCATGAGAGAGAAAGAGAGAGAGAGAGAGAGAGAGAGAGAGAGAGAGAGAGGGAGAGAGAGAGAGAAAGAGTATTTAGACACATCAGGGCCTCCTGTCACTGTAAACAAACTGTAGACACATGCACCACTCTGTGTGTCTGGGTTTATGTGCATATTGGGGAAATCAAACCCAGCCTGTCAGGCTTTGCAGTCAAGCATCTGTAACTGCTGAACCATCTATCTAGCCCACTTTTTGGTGGTTTGAATGAAAAATGTCCCTTATGGCTTCATGTGTTTATGATTAAGTTGTATGCTTCTCCCCTAGCCTTGCTAAGGAGTTGTGTCACTAAGGGCCCAGCCTTAGGATTTTATAATCCATCCAAACTTTCCAGTGCTAGTGAGTTCATTCTCTTCTCCTTCCTCCTCGCTGATGTGTGCATATTTGATCCTAGCTGTCTGCTCTTGCCATGCTATATCTCTCCTTGATGACCCCCCCCCAAAAAAGAAAAAAAAACTATAAGCTGGAAATAAATCCTTTTCTTCTATAAGCTGCTTCTGGTTGAGTGTTTTGTTCTGGCAAAGAGAAGGTAGCTGTTATAGACATCTTATTTTCTATTTATGAATGGATAGAATTATTGTTGCTAACAATTTGTGATAAAACCTAAATACGATAATTTTTAAGCTCTAAACCTAGAGATTATAGTTGTTAATATTGAATTTCATTTTCTTTCAACATTTTGAAATTTATATACACATAAATACTTTGTATAGTCAAGATTATATACTGTATATTTCTATAATTTGTACTGCTTTTATCCACTTTATTTATTCATTTTTAATTTTTATTTATTTATTTATTCATTTGACAGAGAAAGAGGGAGAGAAAGAGGGAGAGAGAGAGTAAATGGGTGTGCCAGGGCCTCCAGCCACTGCAAACGAACTCCAGACGCATGTGCCCTCTTGTGCATCTGGCTAAAGTGGGTCCTGGGGAATAGAACCTAGGTCCTTTGGCTTTGCAGCCAAACACCTTAACCAATAAGTCATCCCTCCAGCCTGCTTTTACCCACTTTCTATTAATATTTCATATGTCTTTGTATTCTTTGTAATACCACTTGAAAAGGAAGAATTATATTTTACTATGAGATTTTTAAAAACTCACTTAGCACTCCTTTATTATTAGATGCTACAATAAAATTTTGTAAGTAATTCTTGGGTCTCCCCAGTATTCAAAATGACTAGAAGAAGAAAAAATTCAGTGCCTAGCACTGAATGAGTTATCTCTATAGGGTGCAGGGAACATTGCAGAGGAACTGGAAGAAAGAATATGAATACTGCTGTCACTGCTGGACAGAGAAGCTTCTCTATGGAGATGATGGCAGACACTGAGGAGACCCAAAAGTCATCAAAGCAGAAAATAAGAGGCTGCCCAGAGTTCAACCCTAAAGAAGATTTCTATCATGCCCTCCAAGGCTTAGGGAACACAGTGGAAGAGAGAGCTGAAAAAATCTAAGAGCCACAGGTTGTGTAGGTATTCTTTGGGGCTCTGTCCTTCCTAAATGAACTGACTGGTGCATTCCTGACCCCTCAGTGGTTACTGATACTCGCACAAGACCAGCAAAGTTCTGGACCCATCAATATTTCACCCTGGAGGACAGAGAAGGACAAAAGGAAGGAGACAAAGAAACAGAGCAAGGACTACTTTGATGGCAGAGGGTCCTCAAATGTTGGAGGGCTGGGGAGATGGGACAAAAGAGGATAATAGGATGGGAGTATGATCAGATTGCTGGATCTTCATGTATTAAAGTTCCCAGTAAAAAACCCACCATGAAAATGTTATAACTAATCATGAATATATATGTGCATTTTAATTATTTTCTTAGAATTACTCTTAGAAGTGGTAGTACTGGTTAAAAGCATACCTATTGAAAGTTGTTTTTGGTATATTGTCAAATTGCTTTCTGTGGCAATATACCAAATGTATTAACTAACACTAGGAGAATCATCTCATCACAATCTGACCAGTGAGGATCATGAACAACTGAACAATCTTGTGTTTTTGCTTCTCTAATTTTATTATTTTATTTATTTGCAAGGAGGGAAATAAAGAAAAAAGAGAGAGAGGGACAGCCAAACAAGGCCTCTTGCTACTGAAAATGAACTCCAGATGTCTGTGTCACTTTGTGCATCTGGAAAAGGAATGTAAAGGGACACAATAGACCTGGTTAAACATCCTCTTGTGAAGCCCTTGCCTTTAGGCACACATAATGGAGGCCACCACCCAACTTGATCTTCCTGACAGATAAAGGAGAAGTCCAGGAATCACTACCACAGGCCTTATTGCAAAATGCAGGTGTTTTCTGTTATCTAAGGAATGGGATGACCCCTCTGTGCAATGTACCATAACCTTCCTGTACCTCTCTGTTTCTAAATACCTTTGTGTTTACATAGCATAGAATGTTTCTTGCCTCAGTTATGTCTACGTGACCTATGTAGTGAATACCTTGTGATTTTTTTGTAATAACCCCCTTAATTAACAGTAATTTTTTGTAACTTTGTGATTTAACTTCCATCCTGTTTTTATAATGAACATTTTGTGGATTTCTCCAATAAAAGCTGACTCTCAGAGTAGTTTAGGACTGCAGTCAGAGATCCTGACCTCTAGGGTACAGTCCCAATGCACTGTCTCTTACCCGGCATTCTGTGAGTCAGTGGTCTTACTTGTGCAACACCATACCCCACTAAACATCCTACTTTTGTGGGTACTGGGAAGTTGAACCCAGGTCTGAAGGCTTTACAAATAAGTGGTTTTTACTGCTGAGTCATCTCCACAGTCAGAGTTTTTTTCAGTTGGGTATTTTATTCTGTTTATCATTCATCACATTTGTTTGAAGTATTGTCATTTCTGTCCCCTTTTCTCCCTTCATCTACATAGGCTCTGGTCAGTTTTTCATGTCAAGATGAAATGTTAGTCCATGTGCTAAATTTAATTTAAGAGAACAACTTCTAGGGATTCATCTTGTCTGTCAGTTAGTGGAATAGGCAGGCAACTTTATAAATAATAGGAGGAAAAAGTACAGGTTGCTATGTTGTGGTGGTTTGCATGTAAAATGTCCCTAGTAGAGTCCTGGGTTTGAATGCTTAATCCCCAGTGGGTGCCTCTAGAAGTGTATTAAATTTATTCTAAACTTGCTTGGTGACAATCTTTATATTTGCTAATGTCCCCTTCTTTTTCTAGGCTTCCACAGATACCCTACATCCAGAAGTATTGCCTTTCCCTATGATCTCATTGTTCTTGGAAAACCTAACTAGAACACTTTGCATTAGGGACAGCCACAATGTCCATGTCACTGAACAGAGGATTGGTGACATGTTTACTTGAAATTCTGGCTTTGTTTCCTTCAGCCCCACTCCAGATCCTGCTTGGATTCAGTGGGCACTGACCATTTCCTCATGACTATACCAGTTCTTTCCTTTGACCTGGTAAAATGCCAAACCTGGATGAACCTGTTAGTACCCTCACCTGCATACTAGGCTAACTGGCAATAGATCGTAAAACTGGCTGGTGACTTTCAGTTAGCCTGACTTCAGTGAATCCTCCCATTTCCCTACTTCCTGCCAGTGTTTCAGTGTGAGCCCAAAGGCAAGAGAAAAACTGATGTCCCAATCTAAAGGCAGTCAGGAGGAATTCGCTCTTAATTCAGGGGAGGGTTAGCCTACAGGATGATGGCACTTATATTAGAGAGGACAATCTGCTTTACTCAGATTAAATGCTAATTAAATCCAAAATCATCCTCATGGAAACACCAAGAATAATGTATGAGTAAGTACATGGACATCTGTGGTCCAGTCAATTCAGAATGAAGCATTATCTCCTTATTTCATGATATTCTTTACCCTTGAGCACCAGATTTTTTCATTCATAAAAGATTCCCAAGCTTTTTCACTTATGTGAAACACTACCAACAGGGCTGGGGAGATAGCGCAGCTGGTAGAATATTGCCTAGGAAGTACAGGAAGCCCTGGGTTTGATTCCCAGCATCATGGTGGTGCATGCCTATAATTCTAGCACTCAGTAGGTGGAGGCAGAAGGATTTAAAGTTCAAAGTCATCCTTAGCTACATAGCGAGTTCAAAGCCTGCCTAGAATACATGAGACCCTACCTATCTCAAAAACAAAACAAAACAAAACAAACAACCAAGCAACAAAAATCCCACCTACTAACAAACCTCCAACCTCCTTTTAAACCTGTTTAATCTTTCATCCTTCAGCTATCATCATACATCAACTCTTCCCAAAAATCTTGAATGAGGTTATGTATAGTTTCTATATCCTCTCCTTTCCTCATTACTGAATCCATAACAATGCACACCAGGCTCTGGGTCTCCAGCTACATGCATGCTGATTAACAAGTACTTATGTTATTAAACTTCTTGGATTATATTTTTCTTTGTTAATCAAATCCTCCTTTCAGAAACATCACTCCTCTTTAACTTCCGCTACAACAATCTACTGATTTTTCTCCTCTGTGAACCACTTTTTTTTTCTAGATCAGATCTTTCACAGTTTGTAGCACTTAAGTTTTAGGGTTCATTTGGGCAGTCTCCTTGGTGCTCAGATATTCTCAAACTACCCAGGATGTCAGGGATTCTCATTTATTTTCACTGCTTCAATAACCACTTATATGCTGAGTTTCCCTAAAATGTGTGTCTTTCCCAAGCTTCTTATCAATATATTTGAGCCTCTTGACACCTCCACTTGGATGTGTTTTTTCAGTAGCCTCTGTATTAACATGCCAATAGCTGAACTCACATCTCTCCACCTTCCTCCTTCCTATAGATGCTTCCTTGGCACACCCTTCCCTGTGTCATTAGGGAAATCTAGTTTCTCTAGGTAAAGCAGTAGGAGTTATTCATCATACTTATTTATTTCTAGTTTTCTACATCCAATAATGAACAAAAATTTCATGCATTTTTAACTTAAATAGCTCTCAGATGGCCCTATTTCTATTCACCTGCTACCATCATTATATTTCACTGGTTTAAGGCAGCCAACTCCTAAAATCACCTCTCTGTCTTTACTTCTTACTGCTATTCAGTTCATACCAGAATAGACCTGTAGATCACTTAGTCACATTTGATCATCTTCCTTTCAAGATGAGAACTCTTCAGCGACTTGTACTTGTCTTTATGTGCTTTTACTTGCACCCCTGTTTTGTAAACATGAGGCTTTATCCATGTCTCATTGTAACCTCTCTCCATTCTACTTTTTTCCTGTTACTTCTCCTCTTCCTTCTCCCTCAGTCCCACTCATGCTTGCAGTAGGATTTGGGGTAGTAATTGATTATGAAAACGACCAAATAGGGGCATACAATTTAGCCTTCTTAAAGGCTCTGCATGAATCCACACAAAAACATGGGCACAATAGTCCTCACACTTTCTGGCACATAAAATGCTCACTAAGTAGGCACTATTTCTCCTACTCATGTATATCACAAATGGTCTATGTAGCCTAGGTTAGCCACAAGCTCATAATCCTCCTGCCTCAGTCTCCTAAATTCTGGGATTATAGGTATAATCCTATAGCCTATATCACTTCTTTGGGTGGCAGTCTCCTATGCTAATTTGGTAGTCCTTAAAATGCGTTTATTCTTCCACAAGTCCTTTCCACTATGCTTTTCAACATGGTAGTTATAATGTTGACTTAAATTTTTTTATGAGATAGAGAGTGAGAAAGAGAGACTCTAGCCATTGTAATTAAACTCCAGATGCATGACCTTGTGCACATGTGTGACCTTGTACGTCTGACTTATGTGAGCTCTGGGGAGACAAACCTGGGTCCTAAGGCTTCACAGGCAAGCGCCTTAACTGCTAAGCCATCTCTTCAGCCCAATGTTGACGTTTTTTGTTTGTTTGTTTTTTCAAGGTAGGGTCTCACTCTATCCCAGGCTAACCTGGAATTCAGGGTGGCCTTGAACTCATAGCAATCCTCCTACCTCTGCCTCCCAAGTGCTGGGATTACAGGCGTGTGCCACCATGCCCAGCCAATGTTGACTTTTTAATATAAAGAGGTTTTACAACCATTTCTGAAATGATCCTCAGAATATTTTTGGACTAAAAATATTTTATATATAATTGGCCCTGACTTCTGAAATGCATGGAAATTTCATTCTTCCTGACTAACTTTTCCTTGAGTCATTAAAATGTCATGTTTTTTAGTCAAAACACATTGGAGAAGTTCAGCATTTTTACCACATAAGAGTAGTTTTGTCTCACATTATCTGAAATTAGGCAAATGCATAGCTTTGGGGCAGAAAATAAATTTTTTTTAATGTAAATATCTATCATTTAAGACTTATATGCATGTATAAGTCATCATTAGAAGTCTGAATTTTAAGAGAGACATGTAAAATGTTACTGGTCTCACATGGATACAGAGGGGTCTTTAATCATAAATGACTACTTGGGTAAATAATAGGTTTTAAGTGAAAAAATGCAGAAAGCCACTCTTGTATGTGATTCAAATATCATAGATTGCTATGTGGAATTGTCAGAACAACAAAAACAAAAACAAAGCCCTCCAACTTTTGCTCTAGGTTGTGAGGAAACTGTAAGTTGAAAAGTAAAAAAAAAAAAAAAAAAAAAAAAAAACTCATTAAAACCTAATATTAGTTTCTGTTACAGGATAAAAAATGAGTGGAGTAATTGTAGCCCTAAACATTTGGATTTTATTAACCAACCAGTACAGGTGGTGCAAACACGGCAGGTAGTCAGAGAAGCACCTATCCCCCCTTCAAACCTTCCAGGAAGGTTGAACCTATGATTCTTCTTGCAAAACTGCAAAAACTGTAGCCTAGGAAACTTCTGTAAGATAAAGTAGTAACTCAAAGAGGAAAGGGGAAATCTCAGTTTGTAGATCTTAAACAATTATAGACCAGACCATGTAGATCAGCTGTGTGACAGCTTGACATGTGAATCTCTAGGCTTCTTCCATTTTGGGTGAACATGATTCTGTCTGCTCAGTGTGGGTATGTGAGTAGCACACTTCTAATGAGTACCAGATTCTCCCAATGTGCAAATTGAGCCCTTCTGGAATCCACTACGAGGCCACGAGGGGGCCATTCAGTGCATTGAAGTAGCAATTTACCCTCTTGGAACCCTTAGGGCCTGAAAGAGTTCATTCAGCTTCCCAAATGCCTACCTTAACCAGGCAATGGTTTATAGTTGGAAGACCCTAATGAGTGCTCAATTATACCATTATGCAGGCTCACATTTCCCCAGAAATTGAGGATCTAATGTATGCTTCAGCTCAAAGTCAGGTTAGTTTTAGTCTTTCTATGCCCACCAGACTTTTCTTCTCTTACAGCTTATGCTTCACTTTCTACTGGGTTGTCTAATTAGAGTTTCCCTCACTCCAATTAATGATTCTACTGGCTTTTGGTTTCTATATTTTCTTTAAATTGACTGCATTTGAAAGAATTATTTTTAGGAAAGGTGATAAACTTGAAAAAAACTGCCACTTGATCTTATCCATTATTCTTCAAATTCACTACTTGAAAGTTTTTTTTAAAACCCTAAGACCAGACCATGGCTTTATTACTGTATTACTTGCACATTTTTGTAGATATACTGTTTTTATTCAGTAATAGCCACTTCAGTATTATTATTATTATCTTTTTAATATATACTTTTTTTTTTGAGATAGGGTCTTTCTGTTGTCCAAGCTGACCTGGAATTCACTATGTAGTCTCTGGAACTCACAGTGATCCTCCTATCTGTCTCTGTCTCCCAAGGGCTGGGACTAAAGTCATGTGCCACCATGCCAGGATAATACATAGTTTTTAATGAATTTATATGCAAGGAGAGAGAGAGGGAGAAGATGGGTGAGCCAGGGTCTCTAACCACTGCAAAAGAACTCCAGACACATGTGCCAGTTAGTGCATCTGGTTTTATATGGGTACTGGGGAATTGAATCTGGGTTGTTAGGCTTTGCAGGCAAGTGCCTTAACTGCTGAGCAATTTCTTTAGCCCCTTCAGTATTATTTTTAACTTCTAAAAGATTGCAGCTCATTCTGTTCAAAAAATTACAAAACACAGCTAAGAAAATTCAATTAAATATTTAATGAATAACAGATTTAAATATTACATTAAGATAATACACATTACTTTTGACATTTTATATTGATCTGTTTTGTGTTAATAGGATGGTATTTTTCATGCTATAGATGTGGATGGCTAAGTTGCTCTCATTTCTGTATTCTCTAGGTGGCAGCTTAGCTCTACCTATAAAACATTTCCCTGTTGATATTTTTCTCACTGGCATTTCATTTAAAAACTGGTACCATAATGCATAACAACATGTGAAATGAATACAGCCAAACATGAGCTGCCTGCCTTTAGTGTCTTGACAAGGGTTTTCATGTAGCTTTTTCAAGCTGCTGGTTTTAATGGAGAGACCTCAACACAGCAGCAATATGAAAAGTGCTCTTATCTCCATTTTCCTCCCATGAAGGTCAATACCTCTTTTCTGATTAAGCTTCTGTTGTAGAACATCAACTTTATTCTAGATTTTGTACATTTTCTGAACTCATTGAGTCAGTTATCATGGTATTTAGTCACATCTGAGTTGTGTTTTCTTCCTTTTCTATATTATAGTTACACAAACAGTTGGGTCTGAATGTCACAGCATACTCATTCTTCTCAGTGAAAGCCCAGCTACCTTCCTGAGAATTAAGAAAAGAGTAGCTTAACCCAAGAAAAGAAACCACACTGTGTCTGACAGCATAATCTCAACTGGGAGCAATGGTACCCCTCAGGGAATATTTGTTACTGTCTGGAGACATTTTTGATTGTTGAAACTGGAATGGAGATGTATTATTAACAGCGTTTTGTGTATTGATAGAGGCTAGGGATGCCGTGCAGAACCCTCTAATACAGAGGAAAGTTATCAACAACCATGATGGGCTCAGTCAAAATGTTAATATCCTTGAGGTGAGAAATCCTGTCTTAGAGGAATAGAGCCAGGATGGTTAAGTATCAAAACCAGTGCAAAACATTGTTAATGAACACAACATATTTATATAGAAATAGGTTACTGGAGATTAAACATATTACATCATTATTTAGAAAGAAATTCCTCCGAAAAAAAGCTTGCTTTTGATTACTTTGGTTACAGATTTCTCATGATATGAAACTTTTTTGTGTGTGTTGCTCCACCCATTTTACTCAAATAAAAAATATGCCATGTCCTTGAATTTCATTTTCTTAACTAAAATCATTGCTCTGTTCTTATTTTGCATATCTAAAAATGCAGGAAATCTCTTTATGAGAAAAGCTGTTTACTGAGTAAATAGAGTTAGTCGGCATAGCTGTCAAGATCTATATGTAATTTTCTTTCCTTTCTATTTTGTAAGTCAATTTTATTAAAACAGGTTTGAGATGTCTCAAGTTTATCCATCTCATTGACTGTGGAATATATTAATTAAAACTATCGAAAACAAAACTTTGAGTATATGAAGTTCCTAAGAAATTTGGTTTAAAAGAAACTACTCAATTTATCATTGCCAAGAGGCTGTGAAACAATGACAAGCTTGTTTAGCATCCTAAAACTTAGCTACAGGTCCAATTTATCATCATATTCTGCCTGGAGATCCATTGTGTGACATAATTAGGAGTACTCACTATGTACAGATTCACCTGATATTCCACCATCTAATAAGCTGATCTGGGAAGATGTTTTGATTATCTTGTGTTCACCTTTGATCAGTGATTTTTTCAAATGACATCTTATTTTAAACTCCTGTACATAAAATGGATTAAATTTGAGCTGCTTTTGTTGTAAAGAGGGAACCTATTTTGCTTCTTGCAGCAGCCTAGAGACATATGGCATGGGCTCAGCATCCTACTGACCACAGTGTGTGAAAACCACTAGTCCAGGGAAGGGCTATGTCAGCCTTGCTGCAGTCACTGATTTCTAGTTCTTATGGATCTACATGTTCATCTTAGGGGACAAAAGTGGTTCTCTTTTGCTCCCAGAACCTTTCTAACTGGAACCCTTTTCTTTACTTCTTTACTTAGCAAAGTTCTTAATGATTCATCTTCTTTATATCTTGTTTCAACCTTTTTATTTTATTTCACTAATGAAATTACTTAATTTATTCCTACTTTTACTATTCAACGGACAAGGCTTTTGTCCCAATTGTTGCCCATGCCACATTCTATAATCATTGTTGATTTGACTGCCAGCTTGCTCCACTTTCTGATAGCCATTGATGAGACAGACCTCATCTTCATTCTTTAAACACTCTCCTAGTTTTCTCTTCTTCGCCAACTTTTTGGTTTTCAGTCTTTTGTGACTCTTTAGGATTTGAGCTTTCCTGTTTTCTCCCTTGGTTGCTTTATTCACTTCCATGACTTAAAATATCACATGCACATTGATCAGTACACTTTAAATCTTAAGGCCAGCCTTCTTCACTGTGTTCTTCATCTGCACACCCAACTGCCTGAATGAAGCCTTCTGCACACTCATTCTTCTCATATGGCCTCTCACCTCTCAGAAAATAGCATGGCCAGTAAGAGTGGCCCTATGAGAAATCTAGCAGTCACCCTTCCCTCTCTATCCCTCTCACTACGTAGTCTCCCAGCAGAAACTCGCATCTGTACTTTCTGCACTCCCATGCTTTGATTGTTTCCACACATCTCAGCTTCTGCTATGACCTTGTTTAGCAGAGTCTCCATTGTTTCTCATTTCAAGATTGTCCTCAAGTATCTTTCTGTTTCTATTTTTGTCCTCCCCTAATTCATTCTCTATGAGACCACTGTTTTAAGACCATCTTTCCTGCTTACCATTCTCAAATGGAATACCATTGTAGTTAGAACAAATAGGACTTTCATGCCACATTGTTGGATCTGTTCTCTTCTTCACTTTCCACTTCTACCACTTTAGCTTTTCTCCCATGAATGCTTTACAGTGTTGACTTGAGGCACTTGGAGAGTCTGTGCTTTTTCACCAGAGGATTTTCACTTACTGCCTTTGAATCATCCTCTCCAGCTCTCTTCAAAGCTCTTCTTTCCATACCTTTGTATTTTTTAGATGTTAGTCTAATAGTCATCACCTTGATTTGTATTTGCTTCTCACTATTTTTAACTCATTTACTTCTTTATTATCTGCCTCACTAGAATTTTAGACTTCCCTATGGCAGGAAACTAGCTTCTTTTCCTTGCTTGAAACCTGTTGGATATTCAGCAAAAATAATCATTAGCATATTTGAAAGGGGCAGGATAAGAGACAAACATGCATATTATTGATCCATATTTTTTCTTAGCTTTATGGAGGGGATATGACTAAGTAGGGGAGTATGATAGTTGACATCTAATAGTTAAGGAGTAATGTAGAAAATAGAGTATGGGTTGATATTGAATTAGGAACAGAAGAATTGTACTTGCTTGGAACATGGCAAACTGTGCCTCATCAAAGATGTTAGCTCGAGTCTGGATGACAAGCTGTCCAGAACATGAAAGTGGGGTTTTCTTTTTCCACTGATTCTTGGTCTAGAGTCCTCTAAAGAACCTTTTTGTCTTTGAGATGCTGGGATTTTGTGATTACCAAGTGTTTCTGTATCTTCTGATACTAATCTGTTGTTGTGAGACTCTGTGTGTGGGTGTATGGTTCCTAAAGCCACTCCTTAAGATGAGAACTTCCTCCTCCTTCTGCTTCTCTTCTTGAGATAGGATCTTGTTAAATGGCTCAGGCTGGTCTCTAAATCACAACTCTTCTGTCTCAGCCTCCTGAAAGTTGGAGTATGGATGTGAACTACCCTTCTTGGCTGGACATTTTCTTAAAATCTCATGATTTGATAGCAATAATAAAGTAAACAAACTAGCTTGGGCATGGGGGAACGTGCTAAATGATAAGGAAGAATTGGACAGAAAACATGTTCTTAATGGTCAGTATTTCAAAGAAACAAGTTCTCTCTCTCTCATTCACACACACAAATGCACAGAGGTGTCTAAATCAAATAAATGCCTACTTTAGACACTACTAGTTCCTGTGCCTTTCTGTATACTTATATAAAATGAAATTGATAGGAGCGAATCTTTATTTATTCTCTGTCATGTTCGTGACTAGAGCTACAATAGGAGGTTGGTTCTAGAACAAATTCATATGCTACATTTTGAACTCATTTATTTAAATTTTTCATCTCTCTCTCTCTTTCTTTCGGTGTGGTATGTATACTGTATGTACATGTTTATATGTAGAAATGCATATGCCTCATATGCATGTGTGTGGAGGTTAGAGGCAGATATCAAAGTGTACCCTCTATTGCTTTTCTGCGTTTTGTTTCCAAGTCTCTCATGTAACCTGAAGCTGCTGTTTTTGGTTAGACTGGAAGACCAGTGAGTCCTAGCAATTCTCCTGTTTCCACCTATTTCAGAACTGGGGTTACAGATGGGCATTTGTAGTCATGTTTGTTTTTTTACATGGGGGTGTGGATTGAACTCAAGTCCTCATGTTTGTGCAGCCAACACTCTTACCTTTTGAACTGTCCCCCTGGCCTTTGAACTTTTTATTTTATATATATATATATAATTTTATTTTTATTTATTTATTTGAGAGTGACAGACAGAGAGAGAAAGAGGGGGAGAGAGGGGGAGAGAGAGAGAGAATGGGCACACCAGGGCCTCCAGCCACTACAAACAAAATCCAGATACATGCGCCCCCTTGTGAATCTGGCTAACATGGGTCCTGGGGAATCAAGCCTCGAACCGGGGCTTCACAGGCAAGCACTTAACCACAAGCCATCTCTCCAGCCCTATTTTTTTTAAATATTTATTTGAAAGAGAGAAAGAGACAGAGAGAGAAAGAGAGAGGGAGAGAATGGGCTAACTCCAGATGCATGCAACCCCTTGTGCATCTGGCTTACATGGGTCCTTGGGAGTCGAACCTGGGTCCTTTGGCTTTGCAGGTGAATACCTTAACCATTAAGCTATCTCTCCAGCCCCTGGCTTTTGAACTTTATTTTTAACAGCACCACCATAGTTTGCCATCATATCTTCTAATATTTCTGCTGGAATTTCTTGTTTATCTTTAATTATCAGCCAATGCCTCTGATATGAGACATCAACAAAAGTAATGTCTAGAACTGTCCAAACATCAACTGCTTTTGGAGACCATAAAACACCCTAAGTCAGGTCTTTGCATTCATCATGGTATTAATAAAGGTTCAAAGTCCATAAGTCCATATTCAGCTGAAGAGAAACCACATTTCCAGAGGACGTTTATATTTTGTCATCAAAAATGATTCATACAAAACTTTTCATTATGTTATATGCAAAGCATAAGAAAACCTATGTTTTAATCACCTGTCATTTGAAAGTTGTTTTTTTCTTGAGAGCAATTTTCAGAAGGTATAGAATATGCATTTTCTAAGTAGTGCAGAATTAGAAGCCAATTTAGATGTTTTGATGTGACTTGCCCATATTTTCAATGACATTGTGGCCATTTGTATCTTAGCTAGTTTTTGGCATTTTTTTTTATTAATGGAGTCTTTATGAACATATTGCAGATTGGTCATATTGGGTTATCCTCTTATATCTCCTCTTCCCTGATCCCATTCCATGGAGGGCCCTTCTCAGTGGGGTTATCTGTGTCCACTGTAGCGTCATGCATACATGTTAGTCTTTATTGTGTATGGAGGAATTATTCCTCAAAATACACCTCCCTACCCTATGGCTCTTATGTTTTTTCTGCCACCTCTTCTCCAATGTACCCTGAGCTATGGAGGGCATGACAGAGATGTCTCATTTAATATTGAGCTATCAACAGCCTCTTATTTTATGCTTTGATGAGTTTTTAATTTCTTCAGTGTCTATCATCATTTCCTTGGAGGAGGTTCTCAGGCTAGCAGTAAGAGCAGAACTCATTCTGCCTCTTCCTTTGTAATGTTTCTTGGGCCTTGAAAGATATAACAGAGATGACTCATCTTATGCTAGGCAGTTGAATATCATTTCTTCATGTACTGCTGGGTTTTGGGTCTGCCCTACATTCATTATCATCTGTAAAAAGCAGATTCTGTAACCAAGAGTGAGAGAAGCATAGAACAAAGAACATAAAAATAGATATTTAGAAGACTTTTGAATGGGCATATCATCTCCTTTTAGCCAAAGATCAGTGGGATCTTCCCTCTAGAGTCTATGACTTTCCAAGCCATAGACTTCTGACTTGGTTCTAAGTACCACATCTAAATTCCCGCCCACTAATCAGGCTGCATCTTCAATCAGAGAGCAGCTGGCTACTTGCATAGTCTGTGTGCCACTATTGTACTGGTGTGTACGTTTTGCCTAGGCAGTTGATTTTGTAGATTCCAGGGTCTGCTATTTGTTCATGCTGTTGGTGACCATTTCTAGCCCTATGAGGGAAAGCCAGCACAGAGCTGGCTTTCATCTCAGTTCCAGCATGATCTGTTCAGGTTCTATGACTGAAGCCTGTCAGTGTCTTTGTCAATAGGGTCTTACCATTTATATCTCTCTAGAGAGGGCAACACAGCACGGCAGGAGTGTGTGGCAGTACACACCACTCACTTCATCAACCAGAAGCAGAGAAGATCAGACACTGGAATCTCAAAGTCCTCTTTGGAGGTATTTCCCCAGTGGCTCAAGTCTTTTTCATAAGGCTTCACCTCCTAAAGGTCCTACCTCCCTTCAGTAACACCATACTGGTGATCAATCCATAGTGGTACTATAGTCCATATTCCCTTCAGTGGTTATTATTTCTATTGTAGGAGGAATTTCATGTGATATTCATGAATTCATTGGCTTCCACCCTCTCCCTACAGACTCCTGAACTTTTTATTTTTATATTCTTTACTTTCCATCATGAAATTTTGAATGTGTTCCTCATTGTCTTTTGGAGAACCTTGTAATTCTTAGTGTCTGCTGTCCCGTGTTCTCTATATCTCTAATTGCTTCTTTACCAGATTACTATACTTAATAGCAAATCTCTGAACCCAAGAGCTATGGTTGTAGGAATCAGGAGTTGGAATGGTTCTCACTGAGCTAAAATCAAGTAGTGGCTAGGGCTGTGTTCCTTTCTAGAGGCTATAGAGGAGAGTTTGTTCCTTTGTCCTTTCCAGCTACCACAGACCTGCTGTGTTCTTCATTTCTGCTCTTCTTTCTGTATCTTTGAACCAAGAAGAGGCACATTCTTTATAACACCAAATGTCACATGTCTCTAAATGGATTACTCTTCTTACATTTTGTTTCTTCATACTGGGGATGAATTCAGGGTCTTTTGCATTCTTCTGCACTCATATCTTCTCAGTCTTTCTTGTATATTAAGGAAGTCTTATGACAATATCATGTTCACCTGTGTAATCCAGAATGATCTCCATATTTTAAAATCAACTGATCACTAATTAATTCAGTTTGCAATTTAAAAATTATCTTCTACCAAATAATAGGCTTAAGATCTACAGGTTTCAGGTAGTAGCATGTGAAAATCTATGGTGGATCTCGGCCTACTGTAAGTCCTTACCTCTCTTTGATGATTGTGATTTCTCTTGAAACCAAACCTCTTCTCATTCAACTGGAGGGGATACCACATTGCACTTGGGTTTGTTGCAATGGTGGCTTCCACATGCTTAATCTTGGTTGACTCTGAATTATAATATAAAAATAACTGCCATTGCCGTTTGAGTTTAAGGCATATTTGAGGGTTGAGGAGATGGATCAGAGGGTAAAAGAGGCTTGCTGCAAGCATGAGGGCCTGACAGGGCTGAAACCACCTGAGTTTGATTCGTCAGGACCCACATAAACACCTGGGTATAGTCATACGTCTGTAACCTCAGTCCTGTGGGAGAAGAGACCGGAGAATCACTGAGGCTTATGAAAACCATAGCTGTATTCAAAGAGACTCTGACCTGAGGAATGAGCAATGGAGGAAGGAATCCAGTATTCTCCTCTGGCCTCCATGTGTCTGCAGACACATGCATATACAACACATACACATACATACACACCACACCACATAAACACATGAAAACATATTTGCAATGATTCTCTTTGATATCTATGTAATTTAGGAAAAATAGGTAAGGGCTATTGATCTACTTCCCCTTTATTTCAATCATTTATATCAGATATGTTTTCTGTCTTTTTCCTTTTCATAATATTTATTTTTGTTTATTTATTTGCAAGCAGGGAGAGAGGTAGAGAGAAGAAGGAAAGATAGAGATAATGGGTGTGCTAGGGCCTTCAGCTAATGCAAAAGAACTCCAGATGCATGTGCCATATTGTGCACCCAGCTTTACATGTGTACTGGGGAATAAAACCTGGGTCATTTGGCTTTGCAGGCAAGTGCCTTAACCACTGAGCAATCTCTCCAGCTCCATAATATTTATTTTTGTTCTATTAGAGGGATAAAGAACATTATGAAAACTAGAAATTCTGTTTGAAAACATTTTGTTTACTAATGATAAGGTTTTTATACCAATTTTGTGATTTGCTATAAATTTTACAAATGACTCAGACTTGCTCCTTTTTATTGAATATTAATCTATCTTGTTCTGCTAGCATTTCTGTGTTTTAAAGTATACCGTTTATTTTCTTCTCTGTCTTACAGATTAAATTAGGCATCAAATCTTAGCAACATCTTTGTGAGAGAGATTTTTGTCTCAAAATATGTAGATGATCTTTAGTAAATAAAACTATATAGTTTCCAATGTTTTGATCAATTTCCAATATTTAAGATATATCCCTGTGAAATGAGCTTATTAGTTATGTTTATTATTAATGCTTACCTGACTTCTCTCAGACATAATGACATAGGCCTAACACTAGCCATGTCTTTATATTTGGGATGTTCTTTCTTAAGGTAAGAATAAAGCTATGCTTTTACTGTCTCCTCTGAAATAAATCAAGACCAAGCCTACATGGGTTTCTGATCAAGAATAAGAATCTTGGAGACTGGGGAAATGGCTTAGCAGTTATGGCATTTGCCTGTAAAGCCTAAGAACCCAGCTTCAATTCCCCAGGACCCATATAAATCAGATGTGCAAGGGGGCACATGTGTCTGGAGTTCATATGCAGTGGCTAGAGGCCCTGGCGTGCCCGTTCTCTCCTTCTCTCTATCTATCTCTTTCTCCCTCATAAATAAATAAATAAAATATTTCTTAAAAAGAATAAGAATCTTGGGAATTTGGGGTAAGAAAGCAATTTTCTCAAAGTTTAAATTAACTTTGTACTAGAGGAAAGATATTCCTGTATTTCTTGACTACTTCAGTTCATTGCACTTTGCCTACCCAGATTTAAAAATAACAAAAATAAAAACAAAACAAAACAAAACAAAATAAATCTTCCTTCAATCAATCAGTGAGGCCAAGCAGAACACTACTGTTTCTAAGTTCAGTACAAATTAAGTATTTCCCCATTATAAGAGAGCCTCATCATTGAAAACAGCTTTCCCACTCACACCAATGATACAAAATGATTTTTTTCAGTTATATGAATATCTTCACTTTAAGATCTATTATATTACCATTACTAACTCTTCAGGTTGGCCTTTAAATTAGGATGAAATCAAAGAAATGGATTGCATATATGTATGTTCTGAGAATATATTGGGACAACTATTCAGATCACTTCTTTGTATACAAACAGGCTTAGGTTTTTCTATAAATCAAATGGAAATATTTATATTTTTCATGGACTTTGAAATTTTTTGAATTAATTTTATAAAAGTAGTAAAAAATTGAAAATATAAGTTCTGAGTGATAATATTTTAGAAGAACCACTGTTTAGAAAAGGAAATAATGTGATACAATGAATGCTAGTGGCTTTCTCTGGAAATGCTGAGAAGATACCATTAACTGGTAATTTGCAAGTGGTTCATATGCCAGATATGGTTGAAACTCTAGATGGCATAAGAATGTCAGATCTCCATTTTTAGTTTTTGATACTTCTATGGCATGCAGACAAGGGCTGATAGGTGCAAACATTTAACTTTAAATAATGAAAGTTTTTCCTGTCTGAATTAGTTAGAAAGTTGGTACTAAAACTGCCCCAAGGCATAGACTGTGAATCCAAGTGTATCCACACCAAGCCGTCTTTCATTTAAGTCTGTTTAATAAATCATCTTACTAACTGGAGCTAGGGGTGTAAAAGTTCATGCCTCTGGCACAGCTGAGAAGGAGAAAAAAGACCAGGAGCCTAGAATTTTTTAAAAAGTAATATTATTTCAGCTTGAGTTTTCTGACACGCAGGGAAAATGCTATTTAAAAACTATTTCTACTTGGATAAAAGCAGCTACTCCTAGATGGTTAAAAATATTCAGAAAGTTAGGACTGGTTCAGCTTTGTCCTGGGTTCAGTAGACCTCATATAGCAAGAACTAGACCTGGAATTTATGAGGAAGGGGTAAGATGATCTCTGACTGTCAAATAAATTAATGGAAGGATGAAAAAAAATTTGGCTCCTTATGATCTTAGTAAGTTATTTTGATATTTATAAAACAATAAGGTTTGGGAATTTTGGTAGAGATTGGATATAACATTCCCCCCCCACTAAATCCATGGATTTCTCTGGCCAACAATTTCACAGTAATTGAGTATAAACTTCATATTTTTTCAGTAAACATGATTGTCAGACATTCATAAAGCATTGTAATTTATTTTAGAGCAAAGTTTTGGTAGTTTATGCATTTATTCAGTAAGTATATGTTTACTGCACACTTGCCCTGTGCTAGGTAATGAGAAAACACCTGGGCACCGAGGTCACCACAGAGAATACACACCCACATATATATATCTATGTCCTCTGCTTTGTGGAATATAGATATCTACCTGGTTAAAAATTGGGGGGCTGGAGAGATGGCTTAGTGGTTAAGGTGTTTGCCTGCAAAGCCAAAGGATCCCAGTTCGATCCTCCAGGACCTACGTAAACCAGATGCATGCGTCTACAGTTCCTCTGCGGTGGTTAGAGGCCCTGGTGTGCCCATTCTCTCCCTCTCCTTCTCTCTCAAATAAATAAATAAATAAATAAAATATATTTAAAAAAATAGGGCTGGAGAGATGGCTTAGCGGTTAAGCGCTTGCCTGTGAGGCCTAAGGACCCTGGTTCGAGGCTCGATTCCCCAGGACCCATGTTAGCCAGATGCACAAGGGGGCGCACGCGTCTGGAGTTTGTTTGCAGTGGCTGGAGGCCCTGGCGCGCCCATTCTCTCTCTATCTATCTGCCTCTTTCTCTCTCTGCCTGTCACTCTCAAATAAATAAATAAAATAAACCACAAAAATTAAAAAAAAAAATTGGCTTACCAGCCTAGATGAATGGGTGAGTGGCTAAACAGATGTATGAATAAAGAAAATGTAGCACATACACACAATAGAGTTTTATTTAGCTAAAGAAAACTAAAAACCTTTGCAGGGAAGTGGAAGGAGCTGAAAATCATTATATTAAGCAAAATAAGCCAAATTTAGAAAGACAAATACTGCATGTTTTCTCTTGTAGGTAAATCCTAGATTTTCAATATATCTTAATTAATGTAAATCTGTATTAGATCATGAAGCTATAGTGAAGACCATGAGGGGGAAAAAGAGATTTTAGTTGGGAAGTGGGAGCATGAGTAATAGAATACATGTGACATGAAAGCAGAAAAGGGATATTGGGAAGGAAGGGGATCCGCGTTTCATACAAGCTCAATAAGAGCATCTCGGAAAAGCCATACTGAAACCAATTACTTTGTATGCTAATGAAGAATCCTAATTAAAATAAATACAATTAATTTAAAAATCAATATAGAGTAGATGGTATAATGGACTAAGGACAGTGCATTACTGAACTTGATAAGCATCAAGGCCAGAGTTGAGGGGTTAGTAAAAGCTTTCTATAGGAAGTGATATCTGAGCTGAAATCTTGATGTTAAATTGGAAGGACTGGAAGTTGGAGGCAGGAAGTCTGTTAGAAGAGGGGAGCTGTGCAAAGGGTTTGGAACTGAAAACACTTCAGAAGCAGAGAAGGAGGAAGGACAGTGTAAGTTGATGAGAGGCCAGGCTAGAAGGGCCTTGAAAGCCATGCTAGGAAATGCAGAATGTATCCTTAGGGTATCACAGGTTCAGTTTTAGATATGTGAATTGTAGGTACCCATGGGATATTTGTCTAGGAGAGAGTCAACATGTAAAATTGAAGCTTGCCAAAAAGATCTGAATGAAAGATGCTACTTCAGACTCATCAGCCCGAGGGAGGGAACAAGTGATGAAGACTGAACTGATCTAGTTGGCCAAGGTATTATGACAGTCTCACAGCATGATCTCTCAGGACAGATACTCTTTTTAAATAGATGAACAGAGGAAGAGGAATTGGACAGGAAGCCAGAGCAGGAGGATGAAATAGGAAGAAGTATATCAAAACATTGGATATGATGTATATATTCTATATTAGACATAATAATGTTGGTTAAGAAAGAAATGTTTTGAGAACAGAATGGTCTGTGAGGAAGGACTTTGGAATGGTTATAGCAAAACCATTTTGATAAGGATAAGGAGAGAGAGCAAAAGTGTGTACACTGATTTAAGGAAGTTGGAATATGAGGGGAGAAGGACAGCATGATGGTTCCAGACAAGTAAGCAATCAGCAGAATGGTATATGAGTTTATTATGTTTCTGCTTTTTGTTTCTTATTTTAAAAGGCAGATTCTTTTTAAATCCAGGTGGGAAGAAGAACTTTATGATGAAGTAGGAGGATCCTGAGGAGCAGAGGTAGGGTGGATAAGAGAAAGGAAGGAAAGAAGAGTGGAGTCCCCAGAACTCATGTGCTATAGCAGGGACTGAATTTAGGCAAGAAAAACTTGTTGCATGGTAATGATAATGGGGCTGGGTGTTGGGAAGTGGAGGTTTGAGAAGCTTGAAAAATGTTGGAGATGGCAGCTGTGGGAAATAGAAGATAGCAAAGCAAAACAAAACCCAGCCAACCAATCAAACAACAGCATTGGATACCCCAAGACAAGCTGAATGCCAAGAAATTATTGTGACATCAATGTGGTTTTATAATTCTTTCTCTAGTAGTGTTCAAATCCTGAGCTTTGATGTGGAGACACTATAGTCTAGCTGGGTGGAATGGAATGGATAGTAATAACTGGGACTTCTATCAAGTAGGGTCTAACACTATGGAGTGAGTAGCTGTCCAAGTTTTTGATCTCATCAAAAACTGTCTTCAAAAAAGAAAACAGGGTTGGAGAGTTTGCTTAGTGGTAATGGCACTTGCCTACAAAGCTCAAGGACTCAGGTTTGATTCCCTAGGACCCGCATAAGCCAGATGCACAAGGTGTCACATGTGTCTGGAGTTCGTTTTCAGTGGCTAGAAGACCTGGCGTGCCGATTCTTTTGGGCTGTTTCCTCTCTATCTCTCTCTACTTGCAAATAAATAAATAAAATAAAATAAAAAATTTTAAAAAAGAAAACAAACAAAACAAACAAATGGGGCTGGGGAGATGGCTCAGTAGATAAAGTGTTCTTGCTCAAGGTGGAATATCTGAGTTTAATCCCCAGGTTCCACATAAAATGTCAGAAGCAGGGCTGGGGAAATTGCTTAGTGGTTAAGGTGCTTGCCTGCAGAGCCAAAGAATCCAGGTTTGACTCCCCAGGTCCCATGTAAGCCAGATACAGGTAGCACAAGCATCTGGAGTTTATTTTCAGTGGCTAGAGGCCTTGACATGCTCATTCTCTTTCTCTCTAAAATAAATAAAATAAAAAATATTTTAAAAAGTCAGAAACGATGGCAGGATTCTGTAGTCTCAGCACGCTGGTGCTGATATCGAGATGGAAGGTGGAGACAGAATTCGCCAGAAGCTCGTGGTGGGTTCAGTAAAGAGCAGCAGAGAGAGATCCCGAGCGAGAAACCTCAGATGAGATAGAAAGGCAAAGACTGACCCAGAAGTTGTCCTCTGCCATCAATGTGTGAGTCATGACATGCATATACGCAAATAAATTAAAAAAGAAAACCCAGCCGGGCGTGGTGGCGCACGCCTTTAATCCCAGCACTCGGGAGGCAGAGGTAGGAGGATGGCTGTGAGTTCGAGGCCACCCTGAGACTCCATAGTGAATTCCAGGTCAGCCTGAGCTAGAGTGAGACCCTACCTCGAAAAACCAAAAAAAAAAAAAAAAAAAGAAAACCCAAACCACCAAATTAAAAAGATTACAAGACCTGTAAACTATGTTCTTCCCACATATTTCAAAGTTGAAATAAGCGATTAAAACGTTGTAAAGGATGTCATTTCTTGCTTATCTTAAATGACATGTGTAAGTTAAATATGTTTTTTTTCCCCCAAGTCTTGTAGTTGTAGATTTAGCTCACTTTATAGATTATGCCCTTTAGGTATCAACCTCATTTTGAAAAATCAGCCAAATCAGGTCGTTTTATCAGAAAATACATGATTGATTTCATTTAAAAATTCCAAGGTTGCCGGGCGTGGTGGCGCATGCCTTTAATCCCAGCACTTGGGAGGCAGAGGTAGGAGGATCACCGTGAGTTTGAGGCCACCCAGAGACTTCGTAGTGAATTCAAGGTCAGTCTGAGCTAGAGCGAAACCCTACCTTGAAAAACAAAACAAAACAACAACAACAAAAATTCCAAGGTTAATTGATGTCCAGATAAATGATGATTATTAACTAGTCACTAGATAGCCCAAGACAAGGATGAAGTGAATTCTTGCTTTGTATTTGTCTCCTGGATAAAAAGGTCCCTTTAAATATTTCTTTTTTTCCCTCCCTCTTTCCCTCCATTCCTCTCTTCTTTTCTTCCTTCCTTTCTACATTCTCTCTCTCTCTCTCTCTCTCTCTCTCTCTCTCTCTGTGTGTGTGTGTGTGTATGTGTGTGTGTAAAGCATAGGGACTAGTTTAGCATCCTCAGACACTGCTTGGGCTGTAAAGACACTTTTTCTAACAATGCACCTAGTAATCTGTTGTCTACCTGGGACCCCCACATACATTAAGATGCATGGATACCCCTGGAATAAGTCTCCTCCCCTTTAAGAACACCCGCTTTGTGGCCAGTCTATATTTGACTGTTCCCAGTCTATATTTAAATGTTCAGAATCAGGACACAGGTGGCTAATCTGTTCTGGACTGATTTTGGGTGCATGCACAGTAAGGCAAACTGTCCTTTAAGTGAAAATTTCAGACAAATCCCCTATTTACCATTTTATGCCTATGTATGATGGGTATATATGATTGGGTATAAGTGATTTGTGTGTGTATACATATAATATATACCTATACATCAAGAGATATGTTAAAATAATGTTTAAGTAATATAGCCTGGTTGGATATAACATTGATGAGGGGCCCACATGATAGCAAAGCAGCAACTTTTAAGGTCATCTTTCTGTTTGTTGTAAGTGTATAACATGTCTTATGTCTAGTCTCTAATCAAATAGTCAATAGAAGAGTCAAACAGATAAAAAGATTGTGAGTGGTTTTAAAAATATTATACTAGTAAGATATTGAAAGGGCTTACTATACCCTTTTACCCTTATTTTTAAGTTTTGGACATCTGTTTTAAACTCACAATACCCTATCATTGTTACTTAATATGGCAAAATTTTTTGTTTTAAAACACATTTTAAGACCTTCTAAAATGTAAAGATGGAGATATGCATTACAATAAACTAACCTTAAATTTATATAGACTTTGTGTGATGCCAGTATTCTAAAAATAATATATAGGCTAAGGAAAACTGTGAGGGTACAGTTAGGGTGACTAGACCCTGAAAGTAAAAAAAAAAAAAAAGGCAGGAAAGTCTGTACTTGCTAGAAATCAAAGATGATCTGACTTCTTTTGCCTAGTTCCCTAGACCTGTTTTTCCACAAACAACCAGGATCCCTCTTGGGAGAGTGGTCTCGTTTTTATTTGTTTTTTCTTTATTAATTAGTTTTGTATTCAGCAAATACAGTCAGTTTGGTACCATTATTAAGCTCATCCGTGACTTACCCTCTCCCCTTGGCCCCTCCTTGTTGAGGTATATGGGTCATGCATTGTGGAGTTAGCCCACAGTTATGGGTAGGATAAATGTCTCTGCATATCATGACCCAACATGTGGCTCTGACATTCTTTCCGCCCCCTCTTCCGCAAAATTTCCCTGAGCCATGTTGGGTTCATTTTTGGTCTGCTTCAGTGATGAGGTATTGGGGGCCTCTGAGGCTCTGGCTCTCTGATTTGGTAAGAGTTGATTTTTCTGTGTGTTTATCTCCTTCCCCCTTCTGCTGGTATCCGGTTCATCAGAAAAACAGCCCCCTTGCTTGTTTCTCCAATTTTTCTTAATTTCAGCCGGGGCCCTTTGGAGGTATGATGGGGTGGCTCTTGCCTTAGGATCTACATCTATCTGAAAAGAGAAGCAGATTCTCCAATGGAGAGTAAGTTAGCATCAGGACAAATGAGATAACCCTTACTTTATTTTATAGAGAATTTAATAGGTGTAGGCCCTCTTGTAGCCCATGATTGATGGTAGCTTGATATTGGAGAGTGGGCTTATGTTTGCATATGGTTCTGACTTGTTTCCCAGCTCCAGCTATGGGTCCCATACCAGTGAGGGGATCAGTTAGCCTAATTAAGAACAGTTGGTTCCCCACCATGGTTGTGTGCCACTATTGCACTTGTGTGGGCATCACAACAAGTTATTTGCTGCTAAGTAGGTTAGACCATGAGTTGCTTGGACAGATATTGGTCATTTTCCCCCAGTCGCCCATGTAGCACCTTCTGGCACTAGATGCGCTGACTGTCTGGGGACTGGAGAGTGGTCTTTTATAGGATTTCAACACTGTGGTTGGTCAAGTTCAGCCCCTAGAACTTGGTGTTAGGGTTAGCCTCTTTCTGAGACAGCCCCTAGCCCTAACCAACCAGCTGTCCCTCTGGCTCACCTGAGCCAGAAGATATCCCACCACTGTAAGGTTATAAATAGTTTTACAAGGGGAGGGCAGGCTCTCTGACCACTTGGGAACTTCTAGTTGTGAGTTTTTCCCCCTGCTGGCTCCACCCAGGCCTAGCCAGGACAGTCCCCTAGCCCTTACTGTCTACATAGGCTCCTTTATTCCTCTGGCTCCCCACATGGCAGGAGCTCCTTGAACTTTCTTTTCTCTCTTTTACACCTATTAAATTCTCTATAAAAAAGTAAGGGTTATCTCATTTGTCCTGGTGCTAACTTACTCTCCATTCGAGAATCTACTTCTCTTTTTCAGATAGATGTAGATCCTAAGGAGAGAGCCACCCCATCATACCTCCAAAGGGCCCCAGCTGAAACTAAGAAAAATTGGCGAAACAAGCAAGGGCGCTGTTTTCCTGATGAACCAGATACCAGCACAAGGGGGAAGGAGATCAACACAGAGAAAAATCAACTCCTACCAAATCAGAGAGCCAGAGCCTCAGAGGTCCCCATACCTCATCACTGAAGCAGACCAAAAATGAACCCAACATGGCTCAGGGAAATTTTGCGGAAGAGGGGGCGGAAAGAATGTCAGAGCCACATGTTGGGTCATGATATGCAGAGACATTTATCTTACCCATAACTGTGGGCTAACTCCACAATGCATGACCCATATACCTCAACAAGGAGGGGCCAAGGGGAGGGGGTAGGTCACGGATGAGCCTAATAATGGTACCAAACTGACTGTATTTGCTAAATACAAAACTAACTAATAAAGAGAAAAAGAAAAAAAAAAAGAAAAAATAAAAATTTCCAGGCCCTACATGTGAGGGATCTCTAGCCACATGGGTGCCTTTCCTTGGCTCTTTACTTCTCCCAATAAATATTATAATTTAATAATATCCTTCTCAGTTTTTTAATTCAATTCTTTGATTAAAGTTAGAAATGAACCTAGGGTTTGGGGTTCAGGGACTTTCCTAGACCCCAAGCACCTCATTACAAGACCATGGGATATTTTGCTAAGAAAATTTTTAAAAAGAGTGAAGAAGGAGCTTATTGTGATACTTTTGGAGCATTCGATTAATCTCAGAATCCACATTCCTATGACCAATGACATATATTGTGAATTAATAATGCATAATATGGTAAATATACAAGGATTGTCAATTTTGTGAGATATTTGTTCAGAAATAGCCATGCTTATTATCACAACAACCTTGTCGTTGAGGCAGACATATTATGCCTCTCATTTTAAGGATAATGAATGTGAATTAGGAAGTGGTTTAGCAACAGGGCCAAGACTGTAAATCAGCACTGTTCTTGCAGCTCTAATCTATCGGATCTGACAGGCTGGAGATGGTTGTAAATGCAGTCCTCAGTTTCCAGATGAATTATGTTCCTAAGGATCATTTGTAGGTCAGTTGTTTTGAACTTGACACATTTGCTCCATAGAAATTGTGTGATGAATAAAGGTTATGTCTCCAGTTAAGCTTGCCAAAGCCTTTAACCCACAATGTGTCCATACCTCAGCACAACCTTGTCACTACTTTTTCCTGTTGGAGAAAAATTAGAGTTCAGTGCTGTCATTTGGAATCTAGGAAGACATTTTCCTGTGGCACTCTCGTTTCAACCTGAACACCAGTACTGAGACAGAATTCCAGGTTCACACAGCTTTGAAAGCTCTGATGATGGTGGGGGAGAGGAACTCCCACTAGGGTGGCTGAAAGCATTTGATGTAGAATTGATGCTGAAAGCCTGGTACAGCTGGCCGTGTGTGTGTGTGTGTGTGTGTGTGTGTGTGTGTGTGTGTGTGTGTCTGTCTGTCTGTCTGTGTGGTGGGGGTGGGGGAGTGAGCATGAGGAAAGGATACCAAGGGATGGGCCCACAGGCTGTGTTGTGTGTTGACAGCAGCAGACCTTGACAGTGGGAGGAGAGTCTTCACCTCTTAGTTTGTGTAACAATAAATGAGATCTGCAGAGAAGAGCTTAGAGTTTCGTTCAGTGGGGAGAAAGAACAAGCAGCTTTGTGCTTTCTCTCTATTGAGTTTAGCTTATTCAGTACACCAGCTGCAATTGTTTAAATCACCTTGTTGATATTACAGAACATATTGTTACTGAAATGGAAAATTAAACAATATTAAAAATGCAACAAACTTTAAAGATAATGAAAATCCTTTCATCTATAGATAAATATTACTAGCCTAAAATTTCAATCAGCATTGGAAAACTATTATAGAAATTATTCTAGAAATAATTCCTGATATCTCTCAGTAAAGGAGTTTGGGGGCCAAAGCCACACTGGTTAATAATTTCAATATTGTTTTAAAATTATTTTCCTGGATTAGGAATGTTACAGATCTTCTCTAGTTTTGTATTTTATGCAGTCAATAAATTGGGTCATTTAATTTTTCTTAGACTTTATTATATTGCAACTTCTCATGTTAATATGTAAACACAATGGACAGATTGAAGAAGTTTCACTATCAAAATGTCTGAGATGAATGTCTTAAAATATGGCATGGTCAATGAAGGCATCTATCAATTTATCTACATACTGGTCAGCACAAGGGTTTGCCAATTTTACCCCTAATATTGTTTCACCTGATAAGGGGAAAATGTTTCTCATTGTTATTTCTGTGGGAGGTTTTTGGTTGGAGTTCAGTATTTGTTTTTCAGGTGTGGGGGTGACAAATAAAAAGAGTTGAGATTTGAAACCACGGGAAAGGAAGTTGTTTTGGGTGTGCATGTAGCAGGGGTGACCTAGTGACCATTGGGGCTCACACACCCTGAGGGTTTTTATTTGTTTACTCATCTGTAACATAAGGACAATGACAATAATTCTTTCCCTGGGCTACTGAGAAAATCAATACAAATGATGCATGTGAAGTAATTAGACCAGGGTCAAGAATGTGGTAACTGTCAATAAATGTTAATAATTACTAACCTTTCTCTGAAAAACAAGTGGGTGAGTTAGGTTATCTCTAAGGTTCATTCCAGAGCTATAAATACAGATCCATGACACTGAAAATGTATAGCTGTCCTTATTTGATCCATAATCTAGAGAAAAATTGAGGACACAGCATGTTTAAAGTGAACAAAAATGAGCTGGGTAATTGCTCTCAATTTAAGCAATATCTGCAGTAAAATGAATCAGGAGACCAATATAAATAACGTAACCTATAAGCAGTGGCTTTTACATAGTGAAAGACACAATCAAGCCACTAGAATACAGCTGACAGCATTTAAGGCCACCTGTTTATACTAAGCTTCCACTTTAACTGTGGAAGATGGCAAAACAGCTCAAAACCTTGCAAATAAATTCTATAGAACACGGAGAACTGTTATCAACCATCATTCATCTCAGCCTCTACTGACAATCAACAACTCTTATGTGGAAGTCAAATGTAAATATTTGCAGCAGTGTCTGGAAAAAAAAGGGAACACTACAAGCTTATCAAACAGTTGAGCTGTTGACCTGTCAATATTTTGCTCTTGCAAGCCAAGCTCTTTGTAAGCTCAGCTCAGTATCTTTAAACCCCGAGCATAGTGATTTTTTTCCCATGGGTGATTTTAACAACTCAGTGTTACTTATTTGACCAAGAGAAACAAAATTCTCCATTTTAAAGGAACAATGTGACATAAACTTGGAATTATATAACTTTAGATTTTAAAGAGAGCAAAGATCGAATCTATTCTGTACAATGCCTGGTGATAATTTGATCTTGGCTTTAGTCCTACAGAGGGATGGTAGATATTACAGGTTCTCACTGAAAATTCTGGCATCCTTCTTTTTCCAGGGATGTAGGGGTGTTGTATACCTCCATTTTTTGTTTAAAAAAATTAAACATGGGGCTGGAGAGATGGCATTTGCCTGCAAAGCCAAAGGATCCCAGTTCGAGTCTCCAGGACCCACATAAGACAGATGCTCAAGGGGGTGCATGTGTCTGGAGTTCATTTGCAGTGGCTGGAGGCCCTAGCATGCCCATTCTCTCCCTCCCTCCCTCCCTCTCTTTCTCTGCCTCTTTCTCTCTCATAAATAAATAAATAAATAAATAAATAAATAAAATACATTAAAAATAAACATGTATATGCACTTTGTTGATCGATAAAATTTAAGTGGAAATGATGTGACACTCTTAGGGATTAATTTTTAAACTAATATTTTATTTATTTATTTTTATTAGTTTTGTACTCAGTGAATACAGTCAAGTTGGTACCATTGTTAGCCTCCTCCCTGTCCTCCCCCATCCACATGTACCTTCCTTGTTGGGGTATATGGGTCATGCATTGAGGGGTTAGCCTTCAGTTATGGGTAGGAGGAAATGTCTCTGTGTGTCATGACCCAAAGTGTGGCTCTGACATTCTTTCCACCCCCTCTTTCACAAATTTCCCTGAGCCATGTTGGGTGCATTTTAGGTCTGCTTCAGTGATGAGGTCTTGGGAGCCTCTGTGTCTCTGGATATCTGATTTTGTAGGAGTTGATTGTTCTCTGTGTCGATCTCCTTTACACTTGTGCTGGTACCAGGTTCACCAAGAAAACAGCTCGTTTTGCCAATTATCCTTAGTTTCAGCTAGGGCCCTTTTGAGGTATGATGTGGTGGTTCTCTCCTTAGGATCTGTTTGTATCTAAAAAAGAGAAGCAGATTCTCAGATGGAGAGTAAGTTAGCACCAGATAAATAGGATAACCATTATTTTTTAAGAGAGAGTTTAATAGGTGTAGGTCCTCTTGTAGCCCACGACTGGTGGTAGCTTGATAATGGAGAGCAGGCTCATTTTTGGATATGGTTCTGACTTGTTTCCCAGCTCTAGCTATGGGTTCCATTCCACTGAGGGGATCAGTTAGCCAAATCAGGAGCAGTTTGTTTCCCACCATGTCTGTGCGCCACTATTGCACTTGTATGAACATCACAACAGGTTATTTGCTGTTAAGTAGTTAGACCATGAGTTTCTTGGACAGATATTGGTCATTTTCCCCCAGTCACCAATGTAGCACCTTCTGACACTAGACATGCTGTCTGGAGACTGACCCTCTTCCAGCTTCCAGCCATGTCACTCCATGTTACATGCCAACAGCATATGGTGTCTTTAGCACTAGGGTCTTACCACTAACCTTTGGTGGGTCATCAACTACTCTGACAGAAATCTGTCATTCTTTTTGGAAACCTTGTAGATCTGTCTGATCAAAAGCTCATTGTGGATGATAGGCACCTGCTGGTACTGGGAGTTACAGGTCAGTGCTCACGAAGAGAAGGAAGAAAAAGATAAGTAATATAAGAGAGTTAGAGAGAAGAGGGAGGGAGGGAGAGAGAGAAGCAGTAGAAGATTATGGTCAGTCTTCATTGTACCTTCTCCAGTGCCTTGTGACTCAGGTGTTCCCTCTAAGGGCCTGGTGAAGGTTCAACCATTTGTTTTGTCTTGTAGGTTGGAGAATTTTATGGTACCTCTGCCATTTGGGTCCAGTTTTGTGTCCACCACCCTCTCCCTTACCCTCTCCTCCTGCCCCACCCACCCTATTGTCCAGTCATTGAGATGCTTGCTAGGTATGTTGGCATCTTGGGTAGATTCAGGTTAAGAGCTGTAGATGAGTGAGACTATGTGGTAATTATCTTTCTGTGACTGGGTGAGTTCACTGAGAATGATCTTTTCCAGGTTCAACCATTTTTCTTCAAATTTCATTGTGTCATTTTTCCTTACTGCTGTGTAGAATTTCATCATGCAGATATACTACATCTTACTTATCCATTCATTTAATGATGAACATCTGGGTTGATTCCAGCTCTTTAGCTATTACAAATTGAGCAGCTATAAACATGGTGGAGCAAATATTTCTGAACTGAGGCATGGAGCATTTAGGGTACATGCCCAGTAAGGGAATAACTGGGCTTGTTGGTAACTCTATATTCAGCTTTTGTAGGAGTCTCCATATTGCTTCCCAATGTGATTGTACCATCTTACATTCCCACCAACAGTGGATAATGGTTCCTATTTCTTCACATACTTGCCAGCATTTATTTCCATTTGATTTTTTAATGTTTGCTATCCTTACTGGGGTAAGGTTAAATCTCATATTTGTTTTAATTTGCATTTCCCTGATGATTAGGGATGACGAACATTTTCTTAAGTGTGTTTTTGCCATTTGTATTTCTTCCTCTGAGAATTGCCTGTCCAGTTCTTTGCTCCATTTTGTGAATGGGTTGTTTGGCTTTTTATTGTTCAGGTTTTTGAGTTCTTTGTAGATTCTAGACATTAGACCTCTGTCAGTTGGATATTCACCAAATATTTTCTCCCATTCTATGGATTTTCTGTTCGCTCTACTTATTGTATGTTTGTCTGTGAAGAAACTTTTCAGCTTCATGAGATCCCATTGGTTGAGTGATTGTTTAAGATCCTGTGCTACTGGGGTTTTGTTCAGGAAGTCTTTTCCCATTCCTACATCATGGAAAGTTCCTCCTATTTTTTCTTCCAGTAGTAACCGAATTTCTGGTCTTATATTGAGGTCTTTGATCCATTTGGACTTGATTGTTGTGCATGGTGAGATGTGTGGATCAAGTTTCAATTTTCTGCATATGGTTATACAGTTTGTCTAGCATCATTTGTTGAAGATGCTGTATTTTTTGCCAGGCTATATTGTTAGGGCTTTTGTCAAATATCAAGTAGCTGTAGTTACTTGACCCAAAGTCTGGGTCCTCAATTCTATTCCAGTAGTCTGTACTACTGTTTTTATGCCAGTACCATGCTGTTTTTATTACTATGGCTTTGTAATATAGCTTTAGATCAGGTATGGTAATGCCTCCAGAGGTGTTTCTTTTGCTGAGGATGTGCTTGGATATCCAAGGCCTTCTGCCTTTCCATATGAATTTTGAGATCATTTTTTCTGTCTCTGTGAAGAATAATGTTGGGATTTTGATTGGGATTACATAAAATCTGCATATTGCCTATGGTAGGATTGCCATTTTCATGATGTTAATTCTGCCTACCCAGGAACATGGGAGGTCTTTCCATTTTCTCAAGTCCTCTTCAATTTCCTTTTTGAGTAATTTTATGTTTTCATTGTATAGCTCTTTCACTTCCTTGGTTAATATTATTCCAAGGTATTTTGTTGTTGTTGTTGGTATTGAAAATGGGACAATGTCACTAATTTCTTTCTCTGTGTCTTTGTCATTTGCATATAGAAACGCTACTGATTGTTGAGCATTGATTTTGTATCCTGATGCTTTGCTGAAGGAGTTAATCACCTTTAAGAGTTTTGAGAAGGAGGCTCTCAGGTGTCTTATGCATAGAATCCTGTCATCTGTGAATAGAGCTAACTTAACTTCTTCCTTTCCAAATTGTATCCCTTTCTCCTGTCTTATTGCTTGAGCTAGGACTTCCATTGCTATATTGAAGAGCAGAGATGATAGTGCGCACCCCTGTCTTGTTCCTGATCTCAATGGGAATTCCTCCAGTCGCTCTCCATTAAGTGTTATTTGGGCTTTAGGAGTTTTATATATAACTTTTATTATGTTAAGATGTAAACTGAACATGCCAATTATCTCCAATGTTTTGATCATGAAGTAATGTTGTATTTTGTCAAAGGCCTTTTCTGCATCTATCGAAATCATCATGTAGCTTTTGTGTTTAACCTTGTTTATGTGGTGTATTACATTCACAGATTTCTGTATGTTGAACCACCCCTGCATTCCTGGAATAAATCCCACTTGATCAAGGTGGATAATGCTTTTGATGTGTTGTTGGATTTGGTCTGTGGGTGTCTGAGTTTTCACAGGGGGAGTAGATCTGAAGTCACTCAGGCAGGCATGGGGAGCTGGCGGGGTGATTGACAGTGCACAATGGCGCAGGTGGAACTACACTGCCCTGTGTCTCCTTGCCTGCAGTTAGTGCGGGAGTAACCTGAAGCTGGGACTATGACTGGGATGGCTGCTTGGGGGGGGGGGGGTTGGGAGACTGGTGGGCTACCCAAGAGCATGGGAATCAGCTGATTCCCTTTATTGCCCCTCTACACCCTCCCACTGGAGGTCTATTAGAGACTGCTGTCCCCTAAAAGACCCAGTGAAGCCCTTCCCTCCCGGGAGGTGTGGCATGGTTAGGCGGATGCCATCTTGACCTCCCTATTATTTGTCAGTTGGCCTCGTTACCTTTTGGGGTGACTTCCAATCTCACCAATGCTGAATGCCCACCTCGATGCCTCTGTGTTGTGCTGTTTAGCTGGAGTTCTGATCAGATGTGCTGGATGCGCTTACACTGGGGGCTGAATGCTGGAGGTTTGTAGTTCTGATGCTGGGGGATGGGAGTGTTCAGACTTCTGGAGTTGCTAGCACTTTTAATAGCTCTTTTTATTGATCTCAGCTGTCTTTACTTCAGATCTCTTAACTTTGCAAGAAGGCTGATGAAGTTGAAAAATCTGTTATTTGGTCTCTGCTGCTGCCACCGCCTGGCATGCCTGGCAGGGTGGCACTGGATTGACGGGTGTGCTGAGCACAGATTGTGGACTGCGAGCATCTCAGTGGGACTCTGGCCATTTTCCTCCTTTCTGGTGGATCTTGGTCTGTCTGGCTTCTCTGCTGTGTTAAGAATAACCTATATTCCTTCACTTTTCAGAAGAAGAGTGTATTTTGTTGGGGTTTTGCTTAAATCCCCCACTAGACTGGTTTGGCATGGCTCCTATTTTGCCATCTTACCTGGAAGCCCTATTTACTTATTTATGAGAGAGAGAGAGAGAGAGATACAGAGACAGAGATCATATGCATCCTAGGGCCTCCTGCCACTGTAATCAAATTCCACATGCATGTGCCATTTTGTGTGTCTGGCTTTATGTGGGTACTGAGAAATCAAACCTGGGTCATTAGCTCTATAAGCCATCACCTTTAACCATGGAGCAATCTCTCCAGTCCATGGAGTTAATTTTTGATCCAAGCTCCACTTCCTTGCCATGGCAGCCCCATGGATCTGTTTGAAAGGCAGTGGTTCAGTGAGCATGGCATTGGTGACCAGTGTTGGAAAGACAGCATAAGCAGGAAGCAAAGTTTTGCCTGATAAAGTATTGAGATTTGGGGTTCATTGTTGCTAGGTTAGATTAGGCCAACTTAATACCTTACAAAACTTTACTTTTATGTAATCCCCTTTTATAGCTGTATAAGAACATTATTTTAATGTTATGTCTTATGTTAAGCTAAGATATTACTTAAAGTATAATCTTTTTATGCCATCTGGAAGAAAATTGTCACGTTTGTTCATCCACATGACAATTATTCAAACATCAGAACATAAATATTTCCTTCCCCATAAGTTGTCTCTTTGTAAAGAAGCTGGATTTTTTTCTTAACATATGGTTCTTTTACTTTTTGCCTTCCTGATGTTTTAAATAATTTTTATTTTGACAATGTCCCATAAGAATATGAGCAGAGTTAAATACAAATATTACAAAATTATACTGTTGATGAGACCATCACTTGGCTTTCTAATATTTGTGATTATGGATTAAATCTATTTAATAGATGTATATTGATTTAGAATGTGTTTGGAGTTGACATCTTTTTATTTTGGTCCTGGGGATTGAAACCAGTGCTTCACACATGTGAAACATGTGCTCTACCATTGGGTTACCCAAAGCCAAAGGGCTGACATTTAAAGATGAATCCCTAGGGTGCTGGAGAGATGGCTCATTGGCTAAGGCACTTGCCTGCAAAGCCTCACAATCAGTGTTCAATTCTCCAGTACCCACATAAAGCCAGATGTACAAAGTGGCACAGTCATCTGGAATTGGTTTGTAGTGATTAGAGGCCCTGGTGTGCCCATTATCTCTGTCTTTTTCTCTTCTTTCTATCTCTCTCTGCTTGTAAATAAATAAATACAAATGTTTTAAAAAAATAACTATGTGTCCCATTTGGGTTTGGTTTAGAAAGAGTTTGCTCACATTTATCTTCAGTGTAAGGTGATAACTTTACAGAACAATGACATTGAGAAAATGTGCGTGTCATACCTGTGAGCCAGTTTCTGGGACTCTAGATTTCAATGCAGCACACACTGTTAGCATTCATAACAAATTACATGCTTGTTCGCCCCATATGTGCATATCTGATGGAGTTTATTTTTTTATTCTTTAAGTGAACTGCTATAGGAACCTGCTGCCTGTGGTCCGCTGGCCTTAGAAGCACCTGCTTTTGCTTGCCATTATTTTGGGGACTCCTAGCTGGTTTTATCAATTCAGCTGAGAAGTAACATTAGGCTTGGGCCTGGAAACCCACTTCCTGGAAGTTGAACACCCATTTTCATGTGACAGTAAATTTGTAAAGGTGCATGTGCCTTGTGCTGCCTTCTCCCAGAAACTCCTCCTTAGCCTTTTTAGGATACGCTCTGTAGGGCTATCCATCATGGGGTTAGGATGACACCCCCTCCTCATTCTAGATGGCCATATGTGCTTATTGCTCCCCTCCTCTTGAGCTTCCGGCCATGTTCCTATGCACACTGTGATTGACACGTTTCTCCTCCAGTTTTAAATAGTTTCCCACAATGTATCCTCCCACTCTTATTCCTAGGTTAGGTAAATATTGTTATTTTGTACCTTATTTCTGTGTGTTTTATAAAAGAACATTGTAGATTTCTACCTCCAACTTGTAATAATTTTTTCTTTTTCTTTTAGCATGGATCATTTTCCATCTAAAGTGATTAGGCTGTGTGTTTATCCTGAGTTCACACATCTGACATTTATGCAGTCTGTCATGTCTCCATAATGCAATAAATTGGGTTGAGTGCAAGGCTTTTTGCTATGCCTCATATTCTCTAAGGTACCAACACATTCTCTTGGGAATAATTTTCACTCAAATATTTGATGAAATAAATTTATTGTACAGAAATAAATGCATTTCTAATAAACAAATTAGAAGATGGGCATAATGGAATTTAACTTTTAAATGAAATACTTTTGTTCATTATCTTTACCCTACTATTAGGAACAAAATGATATTTTGGACTTTGATCTTCATTTATGTAGCAATAACCAATTTGTGTGCATGCTACTGTCTCCTAGAAGCCATGGCAGAAACAATCATCTGCTGAAGCTGAGTGCTTTCTCAGAATCCTTCTCAACCTGAATTGTTAGCAGCTACCATGGTGAGGAGAGCAGACACCTGGAAGAGAGCATTCAAATCAGTTATTAGTCCAATATTATAGAAAAGATGTGATTCTTTGGAAACTCTTCTATCCAAGTGGTAGAGTTTTTATAGAGTGATTCTAGTGTGGTCTTGGGTTTGTGAGCAAATAATTGGGGAAAGGCAAGAGAATTTAAAAAAATCATAAATTGGTTGAATTCTAAAATATTATAACTATTGCAAATAGTCCTTAACTATAATCATGGAATATACCTTAGCTTAGAGAAAATGTGATAATTCTTATAACTTATGAATATTTCATAATATATAATTCTTCATGAAAGGTGGTTTCCCTAGTAGGCTCTAATAGAAAAATGCTATAAATAATAGTGTTGAAAGTTTTACTGTCTGGTGGAGTTGAATTCTTTATTTTTTTTTAAGATAGAGCTGTAACTTTCCTCTCAGTTATACCATAATATTCCTAAATCTATATTTTATTATCCTTCATATTAAAAGAATGGTAATGGAACTATTAACACAATGACTGTTAATCTAATGGAACATGTTTTTAGTTTTATAAGGTGGTCTATGTAAACAGCCATTAATCTTTTGTAATATTGAGATAAAAGCCTTAGAAATAATCTTATTAATTTTTAAAGATATTGTAAAACCGAGTTTTAATGGTATACAACCCATTAAACAAAGTTTTGAAATCTTTGTCATGTTAGGTATATGAAACAACAGAATTTAAATATCTTTCCATCCTTTAGTTGTTTGTTAAAATTTGCATAGTTGATCTCAATGTGCAGATATCTTAATAATAACAATTCTCCTAAGTTAGGGAAATATTTCTTATGTAAACAAAGAATAAATATTTTTATTGAAGGAAAATATTGCCCCAGCTTTTAACACTTGAGAAATATAGTATTATTAATGATATGCTTAAACAGATCTATTAGAAATTCATGTTCTTTAAAAGGTCTTTCCAAAGATTTTGTAAATGAATAATTTTAGGGTTAAGATTTTTATAGACACCCCCCCTAAGAATTTGCCTAACATTAAGACTTTAAAGGAATTTAATCCCAGAAAGAGTGAAGCATAAAATTGAAGGTATGAGAATAGGAACTGATTTGTTAAAATGACCAAATCAATAAAGGTTAATGTCAAAGAACAAAATTATATATTCTGATGAATTCCCATGACCAAGTAGATTGATTTGGTGTTTCATTTCTTTATCATTTCATTTATTTTCAGGATTTTAAAATTGAACTGTGTGCTTCAGTTGATGAAAATTATATTAACTTGGTAAGATATGAAATTTTCAGCTTTTCTACTTGGAGTATCAAGAAAGAAATCCTATGGCTTTAAAATAAATGTACTTTATCCTTTCTTAAAGACTTAATTGTGTAGTGTGTGCGTGTGTGTGTGTGTATGTGGTATGTGTGTCTGTGTATGGTGTGTGTGTGTGCATGTATGTGCTTTGCCATGTATGCTTGTGTTTATATGCACAGAGGACCAAGAAAACATTGGATGGTTTTTTTTTGTTGGTTTTCTACCTTATTTCCTTGAGATTAGGTCTTAAACTAAACCTGAGTTCACCAATTTTTGGTTTGACTGGCTGACCAAGTAAGCCATAGCAATTATTCTGTTCCCCCATCAGGAAGTACTTGGTGGTGAGGTTGCAGGTGTATGTTACCATGCCTGGCTTTTTTCATGGGTCCTGGGAATCAGGGATTGGGATCTGGTCCTCATACTTGCATATCGCCAGATTGAAAATCTTAATAGTGAAACATTCAGTTACAGTGAGAAGAAATAAACATAATCTTAGTAGTAATTTTTTCTGTAAAGCTTAGCATTAACATTTTGAGATCACTCTGAAGGAGTGGTCCTGAGTAGCAGTCACACCCACTTGGACTACTTGGTTGGAGTTTTATGTTCAGTATCTGGTCAGCCATTTACCATAACTCAGCTGGTTGACTCCTGTGCACAGCCAGGAGACAGCCTCAGAGGTAAGGTAGCATAGAAAAGATGGGCGCCCTGGATTCTAGCCTGTATGCACTCACTGAGCCTTCTGAGGCTCAGAGGCTTTTACAACACAAAGCATGATTTTAAGTGCTCAGTGACAGCTTAGAGGCGTGGCAGTCACTTGGGTTTCAGGCCAACCTCATAAATTATGAATGTCTTTGAATCTACTCTCAATAAATCTTCTAGTGTCTTGTTTATGAAAACAAGGAGAGGACAGTGTCCTGAGTTTCTGCGATGACCTTGAGAAAATGATGAACAACTTCACTTGTGTTCTGAGCTAAGAAAAATCTTATACTTGTTCAGGTGCTGAAAAAATTGAGAGAATAAATGACTTTCTTTATTATGGTTTAATTTGTTTTAAACTTTCCATTTATTTATCTTATTTATTTTATTTTAAATTTAATATTACTGAATTAATTCTGTTTTTAACTTATAATTTATTTGTGCTAAGCCATTATTCAAGATTGACAGTGGAATGAAGGATTGGGTTCTATCAGGGAACAGAGTGAGTGAGTGGGCCAGTCTTTTGAAGTGGTTGTGAAACTCACTTCCTACTAGCTGACTGAATTTGGGCAAGACATTTATCTTTTTTGTTTGTTTGTTTGTTTGTTTGTTTGTTCTGAGACAGGATCTCACTCTAGCCCAGGCTGACCAGGAACTCACTCTGTAGCCTCAAACTGGCCTCCTGTGTGTCTGGATTACAGGTATGAGCCACTTCTCCCAGCTTTTTTCAAGCAGTTTATCTTTGTGTAGTACAAATTATTCATCTATAAAATGAAAATTACAAAACTTATTAAATCATCAGATTTATGCAAGAATTAATTGAAATGATGTATGCATAGTAAACCCAAGGCCTTGAATGTGCTAGAGAAGCACTCTATTACTGAACCATATCCCTGGGCCTTACTATTTCTGCTTTAATTCAGTACCATTAAAAGTGAAAACTTTTTCAAAAAGAGCACTTTTTAACCATGGTATTATTAATCTGTTTTGCTCCAGTTACTAGTAAATGAAAGGGAAAACTAGTACTTACCTGATACTCATAAAAAATTTGTTTCCTATGATAACCAAAAGACTGTATCTTCAAATTAGAGTGATTTACCAACATGTTAATTAAGATGTCACTTTATGTAATTCAAGCTGTGATATATAGAGCTATGGAGATGGACCAGGGGCAGTAGCTTAATGGTAGAATAATAACATAGGATGCTAAAGGCCCTGGGTTTAATCCCCAGCACTGATAAAGGGAAACTAATTTGTAGAGAAACTTCCTGTGGAGTTAGGTAGAACTTTCTTCCTTCCCCCATTTTCCTATTATGCATAGCATGAGGAGAACTAGATAATTTTCCAAATTATTATATCTTGTTATCAAAGCTTCCTGTCATACTTAGCATATATTCTCTAAATTATCTTTAAAATTCAGCACATTATTCATAAACAGAATTACATTATGTCAAACATGACATTCTGTGCACTCAAAAGGACATCCAACAACAATGAAATGATCTGCAATGCATGTGAAATTAAATATTTTCTTAGGATAAAAATGAATTCTTCATTAGGACCTTAGAGGGAACACCTGAATTTAAAGGCCCTTTTCTTTTTCTTTCTTTTGCTTTTATATTTTCTTTCTTTTTCTTTTCCCTTGGCACTGGCCTGTAACTCCCAGTACCAGGACGCAGTTAACACCCACAATGAGCTGTTGATCAGAGAGACCTACAAGTTTTCCCAAAAGAAGACAGACTTCTGTCAGAGCACTTGATTACCCACCAGAGGTTAATGGTAAGATCCTACTGCTGAAGACACTATATGCTACCGGCATGGAACATGGAGAGACTTGGCTGGAATCTGGAAGAGAGCCAATCCCCAGACAGTTAGGCTGTCTAGTTCTAGAAGGTGCTACATGAGCTACAGGGGGAATGTGGCCAACATCTGTCTGAGCAACTGGAGGTCTAAGCTACTCAGAAGCAAACAACCTGATATGATGCTCACACAAGTGCAATAGTGGCACACAGCCATGGTGGGTAACCAATTGCTCTAGGATTTGCTGACAGATCCACTCAGTGGAAAGGAACCCATATCTGGAACTGGGAAACAAGTCAGAACCATATTCAGATAACAAGTTTACTCTCCAATATCAAGGTTCCACCATCTTGGGCTACAAGAGGGCCTACACTCATTAACTTCTCTCTAAACTAACAATGGCTACCCCATTTAACCTGGGCTGAACTCACTCTCCATTGGAGAATCTACTTCTCTTTTTCAGATGGAAGCAGGACCTGAGGAGAGAAATAGCCCATCGCATTTCACTAGGGTTCTAGCTGAAACCACAGAGGAATTTGGGAAATGAGCAAGAACATTGCTTTCTCTGTGAACCTGATATCAGCACAAGGGTGAAGGAGGGCAGTGGGAAATATAAACAACGTAATGTGATTAATACATTTATTTTTAGTTACATATAGTAGTTTTCATTGGAGAAACTAGAATTCCTTTTTGTTTTTAGACATTTTCACATATATATATTACATATTGATCACATGTACTTAATATTACCTTCCCTCATCCCTCATGGTCTCCCTGTACTCCTTTTTCTTGTCACTGTGCTACAAGAGACAATGAATCTTCCTCTTGGCAAACATTAACTTTCACTAGCTCATTAGGGAGGAGAGTGGCTTCCCAAGCCACTCCCCCAGCTATAATAGAATGTTGACTAGTACCATCATAAGCAAGTCTTGTGCATATAACTACAGCTGCTCTATGATCATGAGTGCAATGGCCTTTTTATGCCCAAATGCCAGAGTTTCACAGCACTCCTCCACAGCCTCCAACTTATTTCATCCCCATCTTCTGTGGTCCCTTGAGCCCTGGAGGGGATAGTGTGTATGTCAAATTCAGGGCATAGCAGTCATCAGACACTGATATTCAGTACTTGTTCAATTATGACTCTCTGCATTGACTATATTCCATTGCCAAGTTAAAAAGGAAAAGTTAAAAAATGTCTTTCTGAGAAGGGCTGGTAGAAGAACTTATGTGTGGTTATAAAGATAAATAATTTGACAATACAACCATTCAGCAATACAGAAATAGTAGATCTTTTCTATAGCCTACATTCTCTGCACCCATGGGCTTTTGACCTGATTTTTAGTACTAGGCAAGAATTCCCTTCAGTGAAGCAGGCCTCAAATCCAATCATAAAGCTATTATTTAACTCCATATCTTCATGCCACTATTTCACTAGAGGACACATCTTCCTTGGTGGGCCAGTATTGTATTATGCACCACTAGGCTACAATATTGATGACTTTTCTCTGCCAGGAGCTTGCATAATACCTTGTGACACTATGAAAACTAGCCAGCAGAAAGCAAGCTTCCATCTCAGTCCCAGCTTGACTTTTCTATGTCCTGCATCCAATGGATGTGGTGTTATCAGTAATAAAAGTCTTATCTTTCAGTTCTGGTGGGCAGCCAACAGTCATGGAAATAGCCTGTTATTGGGAGGTATCCCATGCCTGATGCTGATATTATTGTTTGATATCCCATGGCTACCAAGAGCAGCCTTATTTACCTTTGTTGGGTACCTCCATTCTATTATTCAAATTTTATACATTCATACATACACACAAACACACACATATATATATATATATAATTTGCAATTAACTTTACCAAATAATAATTTCTTGTGCCTGTATCATGTCTTCTCAGTTTTAGTTAATCATCACTCTACCCTCTCTTCTCACCCATTTGTCCAACCCAATCCTTTCTGTACCCTTTTCACTCTTAGTATCATCCTCCACTGTTTTCATCACTTGTGTTCTACTATTTTCTCCCCTTAAAGACCACTTCCCCAGCCCTTAGCCTTTCATAACTTCCTAGTCTTGGCAGACACTCTATTTTTGCAGTCAGGTTTGCATTGCTGGTAGAAAACACCTGACCAAGAGCAGCTTATGGGAAAAAGGGGTTTATTTTGGCTTACAGACTCAAGGGGAAGCTCCATGATGGCAGGGGAAAATGATACCATGAGCAGAGGGTGGACATCACCTCCTGGGAAATATCAGATGGACAACAGGAACAGGAGAGTGTGCCAAACTCTGGCAAGAGGAAGCTGGCTATAATACCCATAAGCCTGCCCCCAACAATACACTGCCTCCAGGAGGTTTCAATTCCCAAATTTCTATCAGCTGTGGACCTAGCATTCAGAACACATAAGTTTATGAGGGACACCTGAATCAAACCACCACATTGTACCCCTGACCCTCATAAACTGATACACATGATGTAACATACAATGCATTCAGTCCACCTTTAAAAGCCCCCATAGTTTTTATCAATCCCAATGATGTTCAAACATCCTCATAGTCCATGAGACATAATACCAAAAAACCCTTTAAAAAAAACCCATAATAAACACTCACACTGCAAAAGATGGCATTGGTTATAGGAGGGAAATATTCAACCAATAAAAGATCTAAACAGGATAAACATCAAACTCTGTAGCTCCAACAACTCTAACCAGTGATAAGTCTCCAAGTCCGGTAGTTCTAACCACTGACAAGTCTCTGGAGTTCTAAGTCTGCCCCTCCAGCTAGGCTGCTCACAGTCCTGAAAAACTTCATCTGTTGCCAGCAGTGCTCCTTGGCAGCCGTCCCATAGTCCTTGCATCTCCATTGGGTCTCCACTGCAACCCACAGTTCATCTTCATGGCTCTATTGGGTCTCCATGCAAGTAATCCAACAAGCCTGCTTCACAATGCTCATGGCCATTTCCAGAAAAGAAAACCATATTGTGAATTCAATGATACTGTCCTTCCTGCATTTGCAATACTTCATAATGCCAATTTGTTAATCCAGAGGGGATTAAAGCAAACTTTGAAGAATAGGACATTCCTTCAGCATTCAGGCCCCTTTAAAAGAGTGCATTCTTCCTGTTGTCTCAATACACATCAGCTGGCCCAATCTCAATGTGATTTCTCATACAATTGCAGCTGAATGGGCAGCAGTTTCAGCCCAAAGATTTAATGTTTTTCTGTGCCATATCCTTGTGCTCACATTAGCCCATTTCTTTTTTTTTTTTTAATTATTTTTTGTTTATTTATTTGAGAGCAACAGACAGAGAGAAAGAGGGAGAGAGAGAGAGAGAGAGAGAGAATGGGCATGCCAGCCACTGCAAATGAACTCCAGATGCATGCACCCCCTTGTGCATCTGGCTAACATGGGTCCTGGGGAATTGAGCCTCGAACCGGGGTCACTAGGCTTTAGGCTTCACAGGCAAGCGCTTAACCACTAAGCCATCTCTCCAGCCCCCATTTCTATGCAATGCAATCCTGCACAAGTTCATAGGACACAGTCAAGCAGAACACAGAAAGCCTCTCACCCAAACTGCTTCTATCCCAGTCCAGGTAAAGCTCTTTCTTCCTCTTATAAGCCAAACCTCACAGTCCATAGTTCTTACTGCATTCAGGTCTTTCAACCCTGAGAAGAATCCATCAAGATATACTTACAGAACTGCAAGGTATCTCTTAGTCCAAGGTTTCAAATCCTTCCACTTTCCTTTCAAAAACCATCCCCCCAAAGCCAAAAGCCACACAGTGAGGTTTCTAGCAGCAATGATACAACTTCTTGTTACCAACTTTACTGTTGCAGTCTGGTTCACATTGCTGGCAGAAAACACCCAACCAAGAGCAGCTTGTGGGAAAGGGGGGTTTATTTCAGTTTACAAACTTGAAGTGAAGCTCCATGATGGCAGGGGAAAATGGTGGTATGAGCAGAGGGTGGACATCACCTCCTGGGCAATATAAGATGAATAACAGCAACGGGAGTGACGAAACTAGCTATAATACCCATAAGCCCGCACTCAACAATACACTGCCTCCAGGAGATTTTAATTCCCAAATTGCCATTAGCTGGGGACCTAGCATTCAGAACACATACGTTTGTGGTGGACACATGAATGAAACCATCACATCTATGTTGTACTCATGAGTCTGGAGATTTGAAGCTAGAATCTGCATAGGAGTGAGAACATGTGATGTGGCTTTAGTTTTTTGAGCCCAAGTTACATTACTCAATATGATTTTTTCTAGTTCTATCCATTTTCCTGAAAACTTCATAATTTCTTTTTTTTTACAGCTGAATGAAATTTCATTGTGTATATACTGCATTTTTATTATTCATTAATCAGTTGATGGACAGTTAGCTGGTTCCATTTTCTAGCTATTGTGAACAGACCAGTGGTGAACATGGATGTGTGGTAAGCTATAGACTTCTTCATGTGTAAGGCCAGAAGTGGTATTCCTGGGTCATATGGTAGTTTGATTTTTAGCTTTTTTTTTTTTTTTTTTTTGAGGTAGGGTCTTGCTCTAGCCCAGGTTGACCTGGAACTCACTATGTAGTCTCAGGATGGCCTTGAATTCAGTGATCCTTAAACCTCTGCCTTCTGAATCCTGGCATTAAAGGTGTACACCACTACACCTGGCCTATTTTTAGCTGTTTGAGTAATCTCCAAATTGATTTGCATAGTGACTTCACCAGTTTCTATGCCCACCAGCAGTGATAAAGCTTCCCTTTTCCATTCCATCCTCACCAGCATTTGCTGTCCTTTGTTTTCTTGATTGCCATTCTGACTGGAGTAAGATGAAATCTCAAAGTAAGAAACTAAAACTCTTCATTTCAGCATTATCCATTCATTTGTGGAAAATTGATTTTTATCTTAACTCTTGAAAAGAGTAACATATTACAATTATTTTCCTCCCTAAAATGACTATTCATATTACATAATCTGCAAAAATGATAATGAATCTCAGGTGTAAAGAACTTGCGGCATAATAATTTCTGGTCTATTGAAAGAGGTAGACATCAATAATGATAAAATTACCATACCCTTAATCTTTCTTATGACTACTTACTTTTGAATAATTTTTAACAAGGTATAGACTTCTAGATTGACAATTATTTTTCCTAGGCACTTTAACTAATGATCTTATGTTGCTGCCACCTACGTCCTGCGGCTCTCACCCAGAACAAGGCCTTGCATTAGAATTTCTGCTGAGACCATGACAGAGCCATCCACCAAGCCAGGCTGAGATAAATAAGGGATGTGGATTAGTAATCTAGATAAAGAATCACAAATCAAGAAATAAAGGCAACATATAAAATGGGCATAACCTATCAACAAGGAGCTTCCAGAGGAAAAAACTAAATCTGCAACAAGCATTTGAGTAGGTTCTTACATAAATTATGTTCCAATAAAATACCATTTCATATACATGGGATTGGCAAAAATTAGGCTTGTAAACATGGCTCAATGGGTAAGAGAGCTTAATATGGAAGCATTAGGACAAGTTTGATTATCAGCACCTATGAAAAAAAAAAAAAAAGAGTATGGCCACACATGCCAATAACCTCAGTGCTGAGGAGGGCAGAGACAGGAGAATCACTGGAGCTCATTGGTAAGCCTAATGGAAAAATGTCAGCTCTAGGTTCAGTAAGAGATAAGTGCCTCAGAGAAGTAAGGTGGAAGTATGATAGAGGAGGACTCCTAATGTCCTTCTTGCTCTCTGAATGCATGCATGCACATGAGGTATGTGCATCTGTATTCACATGTGCATATACCTCACCATACACACACACCCACCCCCCAACACACGCACCCCCACACACACCACATCTACTACTCAGCATATATACTACACACACACACACTTCAATTTTTTAAGTGTCAAAGGTTTAGAAAGGACTTTATGATATATTAATAATCTTGTAAAATAGGCATTCATGAATATTACAACATGGAATAGAAATGGGTAATAATAATAACTCAAATATTTTTGTTTAGGAAAAAATGAACCAGACAAATTGACAGATAAACTTTATTTAAAACGTGCAATAGAGGAGACAAAGTCTGAGAGGAATTCATAGCTCTGGTCTGACTAATAAAGAAAGTTCTAGAAGACTTCAGAGGTTTGTTTGGTTCATGTGATGAGACCATCAGTGTTTGATACTTGTGGATTATTGAAGCTAGGCACCTAATTTTCCACAGAAACTTGAATATATGGACATGCTTTTATATTTTTACATCAGAAGCATTTCAAGCTTCTATAATAAAAATGATGTAATGACTTCTTTGCTTGCTGAAATTTAAATTGTAGCAGCTCTGTTGAAAATATACAATATTGTTTTTGTGCATATCATTTGTATCATATGTCTTTACACTAGCTATGGCTGCTGTAAAAAATTACCACAAACTTGATGGCTTAACAACCACATAAATTTGTTTCCTCTCAGGTTTGGAGGTCAAATGTCCAAAACCAGTGACATTGGGTTGAAAATAAGGAACTTTGTCATCCTAAAATTTCCAGCTTCTGTTGGCTGCCAGTATTCCTTGACCTGTGGTCACTTTATCCCACATATAAATCTCTTTCTGCCCTGTCTTTATATTGTCTACTCTGTGTTTCTATGTCAAATCTTTCTCCTCTTTCTTATGACTCTTGTGACTACATTTAGGACTCATCCAGATAATCCAGAACAAACTCTCTACTTAAAGATCTTTAGTCACAAAATTCAAAGACTTTTCTTCCTAATAAGGTAATACTAACAGAGTTAATGGATTAGGACCTGATGTATCTAGGACCATTTTTCTGCCTTGTATACTACTTACCATAGGTCTTGAAACTTGCTTTTATCATTTCGTGTGTGTGTGTGTGTGTGTGTGTGTGTGTGTGTGTGTGTGAATTTGGAGTTTTGAGGACAATGTTGGGGTGTTTCTTCTCTTATTCCATCCTGCTTAAGAAGGCACTTTTTTTTTCTTTTTTACTTATTATGGACATACTCAGTATGTAAACAGCACACATCAGTACCATCCTTTCCCTCATTCCTGCTCCCCCTCCAAAGGGACCCTTCTTGTTGGGGATGCTGCTCATCCCTATGGGGATTGTGGGCCATGCATTTTGCGGACAGCTGCCAGTTATGGGGAAGAGGCAATGTCTCTTTGCATAATGCCCCAACTTGTGGCTCTAACAATCTTTCTGCCCCCTCTTTCACAAAATTCCCTTAGCCATGTTCGGTTCATTTTGAGTCTACTTCTGTGATGGGCTCTTAGGAGCCTCTGGATGTCTGGTTTGGTAGGTGTTGAGTGTTCTCAGTGTCTATCTCTTTCAACCTTGTGCTGATATCAGGTACATCGAGAAAGCAGCAGCACTCTTGTTCATTTCTCCAATTCCCCTATGGTTTCATCTGTGGTGAAGTGCCATGGGTTGTTGCTTTCCTCAGGTCCCATGTCCATCTTAAAAAGAGAAGCAGATTCTCCAACAGGTGAAGTCAGCACAGGTTAAACATGATAACCATTATTAATTTAGAGAGAATTTAATAGTACCAGGGTTAGTGGGCACTTGATATTGGAGAGTAAACTTGTTATCTGGATATGATTCTGACTTGTTTCCCAGTTCCAGATCTGGGTTCCTTTCCACTGAGTGGATCTGTTAGGCAATTCAAGAGCAGTTGATTACTCACCATAGCTATGTGCTAACTATTACCCTTGTGTGAGCATCACATCAGGTTGTTTATTTCTGTTGCTCAGACAGATGTTAGCCACTTTCCCCCAGTAGCTCATGTATCACCTTTTAGAACTAGATGAGCTGCCTGCCTGGGGACTGGCTCTCTTCCAGATTCCAGCCAGGTCTCTCCATGTTCTGTACTGACAGTATATGGTGTCTTCAGCAGTAGGGGCTTACCATTAACCTCTGGTGGGTAATCACGTGTTCTGACAGAAGTCTGTCTTGTTTTGGGAAACCTTGTAAGTCTGTCTCATCAACAGCTCCTTGTGGGTGTTATCTGCATCCTGGTATTGGGAATTACAGGCCAGTGCCAAAGGAAAAAAAAAAAAAGAAGTAAAAGAAAGAAAATATTAAAAAGAAAAGAAAAAAAAAAAAAAAGAAAGAGGAGGAAATTAAGGTTAGTCTTCATCAAGCCCTCTTCAGGGCCCTTTCATTCACGTTCTCCCTCTAAGGTCCTGTTGAGGGTTCAACCTTTTAGTCCATCTTCCAGGATATGGGATTCTATGGTACCAGTTCCATTGTGTTCAATTTTGTGTCCCCCCGCCACCCTTCTCTATCCTCAAGCCCTATCGTCCTTATTGTCCAGGCCTACAGATGCCTATTAGGTATGTCAGCATCTGATCCAGGTTGGGTGCCTCAAATGAGTGAGACCATGCAATGATTGTATTACTGTGATTGTATGAATTCACTGAGTGTGATCTGTTCCAAGCTTGACCATTTTTCTACAAATTTCATTGTGCCATTTTTTTTTCTAACTGCTGAGAAATCCTAGATTCTCCTTTTTGGGGAGGTTTTTGATTACCTTTTCAATCTCTATGGGTTGATAGGTTTATTTAGGAGATTAATATGCTCTGATTTTAATTTTGGTATGTGGTATGTGTCCAGAAATTTATCCATTTCCTCCATATTACCCAGTTTTGTGGAGTGGAGGTTTTGGAAGTAAGTCTGGTGAGTCTTCCAATTTCATTTATGTCTGTTGTGATCTCTCCTTTTTCATTTCTAATTTTGTTGATTTGAAGTATATCTTTTTTCTTGCTTGATCAAATTGTCCAGAGGTTTATCAATCTTGTTTATTTTTTCAAAGAAACATCTCTTTGTTTCAGCAATTTCTTTAATTCTTTTCTTAGTTTCCAATTCATTAATTTCTGATCTGGTTTTGATTATTTTTTTCCATCTGGGGAGAGAATGGGTGCATCAGGACCATCAGCAGCTGCAAATGAACTCCAGACATGTGTGTTCCCTTGTATTAATGTGCATTACTGTGTGTCTGGCTTATGTGGGACCTTGAGATTTGAACACAAGTTCTTAGGCTTCACAGGCAAGCACCCTAACTGCTAAGCCATCTCTCCAGCCCAGGCATATGGCTTTTAATTTTCTTAAATAAAGAAATGCAATTATATATTACTGTATACATAAAATAAATAAAAAGTAAATTTTATTTTTTTCCTTTGTGATTCTAGGGATTGAATCCAGGGCCTTATGCATGTTAAGTACACTCTCACTGACATACAGCCCCAGGCTACTCATTTGAACTCATATCAGTATTTATGGCTTGTTGGTGTGAGCTCATAAACGAAGTCTCTCTGTCCCTCTCTCTTCTTTTTTCTGAAAGATAAAAGCCGAAAACAAAACAAAGGAAATAATGTTAGTGATAGCTTACCTGGATTGCTAAAATTGTTAAAAGCATAGAAGTCCCCATTCTGTCAAAGTGCTGCTTACAATGAACATTCTAAATTCAAACCACCACATGAGAGCATTACAGAAGTCTTATGCTGTGCTCTTCTGAGTTTGATACTGCTGAGACTAATCTCTTAAGTAGCAGCATGCTGGGAAAAGTGTAAAAAAATGACTGATTATTTTGAGAGGAGCTAGTTAATAAAATATAATTACCAAAAACAGGTTCTCAATACTACAAGTGTTTAATTTACCATTGTTACTCTATGCTTTATGTTATTATGTTACTATCTCCATGTATCTACTTTCATCAAAGTAGATTACAAATAGCCCAAGTGCAAACAATCCAAGATTGAGTCATGCTTGATTACTTAAATTAAATGTATGTTTTAAATGAATGAATGAACAAGTAGAGAAAATTAGCATCGAAGGATCTCTAAGACATGAACCTAATCTGAGGCTGTGTTTATACTAATTGCTCATTAACCAGATGAGAGCTTTGCAACAAGGAATGCTAACAGAACAAACTTTTTCTGAGTAACACCATTAGACAATAAGCGGGCCTGACCAGTGCAGTTCTTGAGAGCAGGCTTACAAGTAATCCAAACAAATAAACTTGATCACACCAGGGTACTGCTTCTTCCAGGATCATGGAGATGTTTGCCCTTTCTAGGCACATTGGCTTGGTATCTCAAATCAATACCAGGATTCAGATCAGATGTTTGGAATATACTCCTGCCTATACAAGGAATCTCTCCCAATAAATTATATTTGATAATATTTTAGCCTTTCTGTAGTAAATCAAAGAAGTCATTTTTTGTGGGGGGTTTCAAGGTAGGGTCTCATTCTAGTCTAGGCTGACCTGGAACTCATAGTGATCCTTCTACCTCTGCATCCCAAGTGCTGGGATTAAAGGTATGTGTCAGCACACCTGGCTAGCAGTCATGTTTTAATGTCTGTGCTTCCCTTAGGGAAATTCCTGAGATTTCCTTTGGTATATCATAGCCTCATTTATATTACTTTCAATTAAGGATATAGTAGAGTAAAATATTTGAAGAACATAATATTGACATACGATTAAAGAAAGAGAAATATTAAAGTTAGAAGTTGTCTAAATTAAGTAGTATTTGGTCTGAAAAGATTGCTCAATGGTTAAGGTGCTGTCTGCCTGGAGTTCAACTCCCCAATACCCACATAAAGCCAGATGCACAGGGTGGTGCATGTATCCAGAGTTTGTTTGTAGCAGCTGGAGGCCATTCTCTCTGTCTCTCTCTTCTCAATCTCTTTCTGCCTCAAATAAATAAATATATTTAAAATTAAGTTTAAATTTAAAATGGAAATAAAATAAATTCCAGTGACATAAGAAAGAAGACACCCTTAAAAAGAATAGATTTCTAGCTGTTTTAGGAACCTCCACACTGATTTCCACAATGGCTGGACCAGATTGCATTCCCACCAACAGTGTAGAAGAGTTCCTCTTTTTTTCACAATCCCCACCAGCATTTATGATCATTTGTTTTCATCATGGTAGCCAATCTGACAGGAGTGAGATGGAATTTCAATGTAGTTTTAATCTGCATTTCCCTGATGACTAGGGATGTAGAAAATTTTTTTTAGATGCTTATATGCCATCTGTATTTCTTCTTTTGAGAACTCTCTATTTAGCTCCATAGACCATTTTTCAATTGGCTTGTTTGATTTCTTCTTATTTAACTTTTTGAGTTCTTTGTATATCCTAGATATTAATCCTCTATCAGATAATTGATCTACCATTTGACCCAGCTATAGCACTCCTAGGAATATATCCTAAGGACTCATCTCATTTCCTTAGAAGTACGTGCTCTACCATGTTTATTGCCACTCAATTCATAATAGCTGGGAAAAGGAACCAGCATAGATGTCCCTCAACTGATGAGTGGATAATGAAGATATGGCACATTTATACAATGGAGTTCTACTCAGTGGTAAAGAAATATGAAGTTATGACATTTGCAGGAAAATGAATGGATCTGGAAAGGATTATACTAAGTGAGGTAACCCAGGCCCGGAAAGTCAAGTGCCGCATGTTCTCTCTCATATGTGGATCCTAGCTACAGATGATTGGGCTTCTGTGTGAGAAGGAAAAAACTCAGTAGCAGAGGCAATAAGATAAAAAAGAGATATAAAGGGAAGAGAAAGGAAGGGAGGAGGGTACTTAATAGGTTGGTATTGTATATATCTAAGTAGAAGAATAGATTAACGGGGGTGAAAAGGCCCAAAGTGAGGTCAAGGGAAGAGATTGAGTAAAGGAAAGGTGGTGGGAGATCTAATTAAAATCTAAGAGGATATAAATAAATCATATGGAATCCTCCAGTTTTGGACAATGGAACACTCAGGAGCCATACATTGTTGCTAGAAAATTTTCAGTGCCAGGGATGGGATACCTTCCAGTGAATTGTTGGCCACGGAGGTCCCTGATGCCCCCAAAACACGATAGGCCATTGCTGAGACCCTTGGTTTCCCCCCAGGAATAGATGGTAAGACCCTATTGCTGAAGACTCCACATACTTGGGCTGCAAGGCCACTGAGAAATCCTGCTGGAACTGAGCTGGTAACCTCCTCCATGTAGACCAGCTGACAGAAAGCTGGAAGAAGCCATTCTACATGCAGTTCAATGGGAGAAAGAGATACCACCAGTGAAGATACTCAACAGTGGACACTGCAAGCCTCATAATTGGCCAGCCAGGACAAATGAGCCAATGGGTGTAATAGTGGCACATCTATCATGGTGGAAATCAACTGCCCTCCAATTGGACTGGAGGCCCGCTACATGGGAGGGAATATATCCCTGATACTGAAAACTTAAAACAGGGGTAGTCATGAGCCCTAGGGATGTAACATCTGCTGATGTCTGGAAAAATGTATATACTATGCTTATCAAACTGCCCAGTAAGCACTTCTCTTACTATTCATACCCTTATATTAATGCTACTCTCACTTTGGGTAGAGAATCTTCTCTTTGCAGATGGCAGTGACCTTGGGACAACTCAGAATGTATCATAGTACTGGAAATAAGTGACTGGAGTACTGAGTAACATCTCAATCACAACTTCCAAGGCTCAGGGTCTGATGCAGAAGAGTTGGCGGAAAGAATGTAAGAGCCAAAGGAAGGGTAGGACTCCTTACAACGTGCTCCCTCCAGACATAAAATGGCCTGGATATCAATGACCTCATAGTGCCTACACAAGACCATCATAATAGGAGGAAAAGATCATGACATCAAAATGAAAGAGAGACTGATTGAGATGGGGGGAGATATGATAGAGAATGGAAATTAAAAGGGGAAAGTGGGGGGAGGGTGGGTATTACCATGGGATTTTTTTATAATCATGGAAAATGTTAACAAAATTTGAGACAAAACTAAAATAAATAAAATAAAATTTAAAAAAGCATAGATTTCTTTTACTACTTCATCTAGGCTTCCCATAAAACTGATCTTTTTCCCTTTTCATCCTGAAAAGTGCACAAACCAGAGTTTTGAACGTGACTTTAGTTTTGTTCTGTGGGATTGTTTATCCTCAGCTATGAGATTTAGCATATGCCACCAATTCATTTCACTCCTTCTTTTAAATTGAGATGAAGCTTTATTTCCTTAAACTACAACCACTAGATTATTTGTGCTGTTCAACAGAGTTTATCGAGCACATTAGTCATACCCACAGGACTTTTGGCCTAGTGTAGGGATGATATAGATGCCACTTGAGAATGCTGGACACAGCACAAGATGGCCAGAATGAGGCAGAACAGGATTCTGATGAAATAAAGGCATTTTCTGCTTATCTTTAAAGATCCAATTTCTACATGAATAAATAAATTGCTAGGTGTTTGGGGAGGAGCAAGACTATTTCCAGGGAAATAACTGTCAGATGATAGGTGGGAAGGGGTGGATGGGAGCTATATATATTGAGGTCCTTGCTTGGATACTCCAAGTTCTGAGAGACACATCAAGGCAAGAAAAGCAAGAGAGTTAAGACAGGAGGCACAAATCATTCCTAAAGGCTATGTTTTCTACTCATAGAGCAACGTTTCCTTCTCTCATACTGGATTTAGGTTTTAATTGTCTGTGTGAACAGGCAAGGATTTCAGTTTATATGTTTTGTTAGGAAGAGAGGATTTGTGCTGATTACCACAGTGTAGGCAATTTTAACCCTCACCCTAAGCACATCCATTATATAACTATTCTGCAAACCTAGATTTTAAAAAAATGCTGCTTTTAAGAGCTTCTATTTTTAGTGGATTTTTTTAAAAGAGCATTAACTTAATTTAGTGCTTACTTTCAGAGAACGAGAAAATACTTCAATAATACATTTTGTTTAGTTCAAGATGTCTCTCACCTTACTACTTACAGATAAAATTAGAAAATAATGATTCAAAATTCCTGAATCTACTCTCACCATACTCACATGCTAACTTAGTTTGGGGTTTTCAGTTTTCTGAATGGTTCCTTCAGAGCAGGATGACTGCGATGATGAATGGGAACTCAATCAAAGTGTCTGCTGCTTATTCTAGTATCTTCTTGTTCAGCATTTGTTTAAAATTTCTTATTTTTAAAAAACAATGTTTTATTGTTGCTACTTGCACTAAAACATACATGCATGGCTTTGATAGACAGCATCTTTATGCATTCCCTGCCTTCATTGTATCTAGCAAAGTGTGTGACACACATGCCAGATTTAAACACTGAATACTTAAACATTGAAATGGAAAGAGCTGAGGAGATATCTCAGTCTGTAAACTGCTTGGCTCACAAGTACAAAGATCTGGGATTGATCCCCAGTACCCATGTAAAATGCCAGGCATAGTGGTTTGTGGCTATAATCCTAGCATTAGGGACGTAGAGGTATGTGGGTCATCTGGGGATTGATGACTAGCCTCCTTGGTGAGCTCCAGGCCAATGAAAGACTTTGCCTTAATGGAGATGATTGGTATTCTTGTGGACCACACCTGAAGTGGTTTTCTGAGTGGTATTCTTGTGGACCACACCTGAAGTGGCTTCCTGGGTTTTGTACATACACAAGTACACACATGCATCAACACATACACACAAACAAATGTAGACTGCAAAAGTAGAATCAAGAACATTCTGTATATAGGTTTTTTCTCTAAGTTCTCTTTTCTTTTTGATTTTTATTTATTTGCCAACACACACACACACACACACACAGAGAGAGAGAGAGAGAGAGAGAGAGAGAGAGACAGAGCATGAGTATGTCAGGGCCTCTTGCCACTGCAAACAAACTCCACATGCATGTGCCACCTTGTGTGCTTTACATGAGTACTGGGTTAACAAACCAGGGCCATCAGCCTTTGCAAGAAAATGCCTTTAACCACTGAGCAATCTTCCCAGTCCCCCTGTGAGTTTAAGAGCCTCAGCATACAATGTACAGAGTTCTCAGTTGGGTACATGTTTACATCTGAAAGCATAGCCAGGAATCATTTTTTTTCTCAGCCATTTCCCAACTTTGTGTAACTAATGTTTCTCTTCTAAGCACAGCACACAGAGCTGATAAAACCATGTGTATGTGGGCAGGAGTGGTTATTTTCCCTTGTTAGTAGTGGTGGAAAATGTATTTGACACTGATGGCCATTTATGTGCCGGGCAGTTCTCTCTTGGTCTGTGTAATTCTTTTCTCAAGCAGGAAGACTAAAATTTCACTTCCAAAAATACAGGAAAAGCTGGACAAACAAAACAAGAGCTTGACAGTTATACATGATTTAATTCTGAAACTTTATATTTGCACTTTGGGCAATCAACATATTGGAAGACTTTTTATGGAGTTATAATTTTAAGTTGGATAAACTTATGTTCTTTATTGGAATGAGGAAACAGAGAAAACTTATGGTTTTGTAGTATCCATTAGATACAAAATGTTTACAAATGTCATAAGTAGGACACTGTGTGTGTGTGTGAGAGAGAGAGAGAGAGAAAGAGAGAGAGGGAGAGAGAGAACCTGCATGTGTGTGTGAGCATAAGCACGTGTGTCATGGTGCACATGTGGAAGTCAGATAAAACTTTGGGTGTTGGGCCTTATCTTTCACCTTGTTTTGAGACAGGATTTCTCATTTTGCTGTTACTGTTGTGTTTGCCAGGCTAGCTGGCTCCTGTGAGCTTCCAGGTAAGACTTGTCTCTGCATCAGTTCTTGTCCTAAGTGATCTGGGATTATAAATGTCAGAGCTACAGTGTATGGCTTTTATAGAAGTGTTGGGGGTCTGAGCTCAGGTACACACACTTGCATGGCAAATACTTTATACACTGCACCACATTCCCAGCTCCAAAAAGCTTTCTTTTTGAGGTTATCCCCACGGTTGGGGAAGCGGAGGTGCTGGAGGAGGGAGAGAAAAAGAAGGCAGAAGATTCTAGCTACTACTCTGAGTAGGATACCAGTTGTCTTAGAACTCAAAGACGCAGCAAAAGGAAAGGGTGTCTCATCCCGCTTCCTTCCTGTTTTCAGCCTTAGCGATGGCCTAGGCAGGGGCTGGGTTGAGTGAGACCGTCACTGAGACAACGGTTACCGTGACAACAGAGCAGGAGAACTGGAGCCTAACCATTAAACTTCGGAAGCGTAAGCCAGAGAAAAAGATGGAATAGACACGTAACACTGTGGACAATGAACACATGGCGTGGCGCTCATCCAAGTGTTGCTGTATTTATGAGAAACCCCGGGCCTTTGGTAAAAGCTCTACTGAGAGTGATGAGGAAGAACAAGGCTGTGGTCATACACATTGCGTACTGGGCCACCGCAAAGGACGGAGTCAAGCAACCCCAGGACCAACCCCAACCACCCCTCCCCAGCCTCCTGACCCCTCCCAGGCCCCTCCAGGACCAATGCAGCACTAAATCTTCCCCACCATCCATGTCTGTCTGGCCATAAATGTATCCATCTGGCTATATGGGGACTCAGTTCACGGTCTGATCTCTTCTCCAGTATTCACCAACTCTGCCTTCTGCCTGATATAGAAGAGAAAGAGGAGAGAAAAAAGACCCTGGAATTCTGGCTTGCTGCTGTTCCAGAACACAAGCTTGGGGTTACCCAGCCTTCAATTCTCCCCAGTTTTCCCCTTGCCAGGGATCCAGGCATTTTGGTCCCAGTCTCTTCCTTCTCACTGCCAAACTGCCTGTACTGGGATCCAGTTATCTTGGTCTCCTGCACCCTCAACTTAAACCCTAGACATTTAAATTGGGGATTCAACAGCCCCAGCTTTCACTGCCAGGGTCCCAGTAAGATTCCAGGCTATCTTGCACCCCAGCTATGTGTTAATCCTGGCTTACAGTTCTTCCACGTATGAAGCTGTATAGCTCTCAGTCTAGTGCTTGCTGTGAGACACGAGGTCTTCCCTCCTACTTACCCCTGCCTGCCTTCAGTATGTGTTATGAGAGGTCTGTGTCACTCACACCTCTAGTGAAAAATGAAACAAAATAATAGGCATGTCCTCAATCCCCACTCTTCATGAGATCTAGATTTTCTGACAAAGATGGCTTGAGACTCTCACTTAGAGCCAACTATCTTTTCAGCCTTTAGTCTTTTGGCTTAAATGACATTGAGCATTGTCTGAGGAGCCTGGGTCCCTAAGAGAGGAAGACAGCAAAAATATAGGGGTACGTCCTCCAGTACACTCCTACCCCTTCCTTTCTAGGGTTTGGTATGGCTACTGTCCCAGGTGTCTTCTCTTGGCCTTTGCCTCCCCCCCCCCCCTTATCTGGGTGGGATCTGGGTATCTCTCTCCAGGCTTCTTGATGTGCACAGTGCCGAGGTCAGTCAAGTCCATAACCACCACTGAGATCTCATTTATTGCCACAAATGCACAAAATAAATAACCCAACATCACAAAAAAAGCTTTCTGTTTTTTGTAAAATATTTTTTTGGAGAAAGGGATTCTGAGAACCAAAAAAGAAGAAACAGGGAGGGACATTTAAACTTTGAAATAGGAGTATCAAAATTATAATTGAGACTATTCTATGTGTAGAACAATTCTTTCTCTCTGAGGTTTCTAAGTACCTCTGTATCTCTATGTAGGGCATTTTATCAATAAAAATATTGCTTATAGAACTTAGTCCATTTTAGGGCTTAATAATTCTATATTTAATATGGTTGAAATGTTAATATGATTTAAAATGATTTTGTGCAATAAAACATAAGACAAACCTCTTGAAAATATCAAACAGTTAAGAAGTTGATTATGAAAGAGACTCAAAGTGTGTTTATTCTACTCACCTTATTTATAATCTTTAGACAAATATAAAGAAATACCTTTTCTTTGATTTAATGAACCTAAAACTGTTATTTTTTAAAATTGTCCTCTTGAATTTTTTTTAAATATTTTATTTATTTGAGAGAGAAAGACAGAGAGAGAGAGAGAGAGATTGGTTTTTGTATGCCAGGGCCTCTAGCCACTGCAAACGAACTCCAGACACATGTGCCCCCTTGTGCATCTAGCTTACATAGGTACTGGGGAATTGAACCTGGGTCCTTTGGCTTTTCCGGCAAGCACCTTAACCACTAAGCCAGCCCCAAATGGGTTTTTATTCAGATGTGTTTTACAAGATCATTGTGGAAAAAATATATTAATTAGTGGACAAAAATTTAAATTATATAATTTTGGTAATTGTAACACAGTTGTGTCTATATTTGGACAAAATCCTTTCAACCATATTTAGAAAATTACATAGATGTTTACAAATAGGTTATTTGTTGAAACCCCTTTTTTCTACTTATTAAATATGATGGGACTCTCATCTTGAGTCTACATGAGGCCCACTGTGGGAACTCAGTCACTAAGGCTCACTTGAGAGAAAACAATTTGCAGGGGAGGGTTTAGAAAGCAACTTGAGCCATGCCATTGCTACGTTTGATGTGGAAATGTCAGACATACCCAGGGCCCTGCTGAAGCTTCATTTCCTGCCAGAATGTCTCTATTCCACCAGCCCATGTCTCTGCCCAGTACTGCTACTGCTGAGTAGAAACGGCGATGCATGTTTGAGATACTGTCCTGTCCTGTGGTGCAGACTCAGGTGTGCTGGTGGTATCATGGTTTCCTCTGCTTGACCATAACAGAGGTGTCCCTCAGGTCAGAGAAGTGGAAAGAGCATGCTAGTTGTGTGTTCTCATGGTGTGGGATTGAAGACGACACAAAGTATTGTGCTCAATAGTGAAGTACTTTAAAATTTGGAAGAGACATTGCCTCTTACCCATAACTGATGGCTAACTCCACAATGCACGATCCATATTCCCCAGTGAGGAGGGACCCTGTGGAGGGGGAGGACAGGGAGGAGGCTAATGATGGTACCAACATGACTGTATACACTGTGTACATAACTAATAGAAAATGTGTAAAAAATTTGGAATTATTGGGAGATTTTTAAATAGTTGACTTGAACATAAACAGTGATAGAGAAATGACTTTTTGTTGGAGGGGATGAAGTATGGGTTAGATCTCTCCTGTTGTCTAATAAAAAAGAGACAAAAAGCTGGACAAAGAGAGGATTGCAATTATCTAGGTAAGAGATGATGATCCAAGAACAGTGGGAACGGAGAAGACACTTCAGAATCACACATTGTCTAGGAGGCAGAATTAGCATGACTTGGCCAGTGGATGGGACATTATGAGAGTGCCACAGGAGTCTGAGGCTGTCTGGATTCCTGCTCTAGATAACTCTGTGATGACATATTTGAAGCACAGAGCACAGGATGGGGAAAATTCTATTGAGGAGAAATAATGAGTTATAATAATGTTATAAATGACTAATGGAGGAGTCAGTGATGGGAAAAAAAGGAGATTGAAAATAAAAGAAGAGAAACAGAATGTCAAGAAAACTTAATTTTACTGAAACAGGCAAAAATTAAAAAACTGGAAAATCAAAGAGATGCAGAGTGATATGTAAGGTTACATCTGAGATGACTCCAGGCTCAGTTCTTGGTGGTATGGCAAATACAAGAAAATCTGTTTTAATTTTGCAAGTACCAGCTTTACTACTTTTGGTTTTTTTCAAGATTGCAGGTCAAATATGATAAAACGATTTCATCTTTGAGTTTGAGGAAAAAATGAGGAATAGTATAAGAAGAAAGAGGCCAAGACCAGTAGTTATCTTGTGGTAAAATTTGCATTCTCAAAGATCACAGCTCTTGCAAAGTAATTTACATCTTTAAGATTTATATATAACTAGCATATCTAATGAGCTGCTGGAAAGATTGGATAAAGAAAAGAAAATGGCTGTTTTTGTTTCTGTCATGGATTGGACAGGCAGCCATATCCTGAATGGGCACAGAGAGGGCACTGAATCCTGGCATTGGAAAGCATCTGCACAAACTCATTCTCATTGCTTCCATAATTATTTCCACACAAAATGATCACATAAGCTTGCTTGACCTTGTTTTCTCACATCCACAGACTTTTCTTGTTGGATGGTAACGAGAATATGAAGTAAATATGACAGATTTAAATAAACATACAAGGGCTGAGAGATGGCTCAGTTCTTAAGGCAATTAACTGCAAAGCCTAACAACCCAGGTTCAATTCCCTAGTACCCACGTACAGCCAGGTGCACAAAGTAGTAGGTTTTTTTTTTTTTTTTTTTTTTTTTGCAGTGGCTGGATGCCCTGGTGCACCCATTCTCTCAGTCTATCTCTCTTCTATTGCTCTTTCCTTTCAAATAAAAACATAAACAAACATACCAGGAAATTTCATAAAATTAAGCCTTATCAGCTTTTAGTTTATTCAGGGAATATAAGCTTTGTCAAAACCATGAACCTTTCAACAGTTAGCACTTTAAAACTGCTGCAATAAAAAGTTTGGATTTTTGCCTTATAGGGTTACTGTGTACCAAAAATATTCTCTATGAATTCTGTTCAGAAATCAGCAAGGAAAGACATATTTTGAAAGATGATTTATATTACAATATACAATCAACATATAATTGATTTTCCATTCCTTGAAGTGTGGTTTCAAATTTGATCAATGCACACTAGAGGATTAGTAATTAAGCAGTAGTGATTTTCTCAAGTGGAGGTAGTTAATATCACTGTAAATTGCTTCTCTGTGAGTACGTCAGGCTCTTACTGTTTTTGTAAATGATTTGGGGAACAAAAAATAAGCTTTCATTACATTACTATTTTAGGTTTTAGTATGTGAAATTTGAACAATAAACCTACCACAGTAAAGGTGTGTGACAACCTGGTCATTACTATGATTTGAGAGGCAATCTCTTAAGAGCAGTAATAGAGAAATAAGGAAATAACTTCTCCCCACTCTGCTCCAGCAGTGCCCCTCTCTGATCTGCTTTGTACATCTTCCCTCTTCAATATCTCTGGACTTCCTTGAAGAGATCCTAGGAAGGAAGAGAGCTTGCATGATCCCAGCGTCACCTACTGCATGGGCAGCCTGGAGAAAAAGACTATCTTGCATTTTTTTCAGAAAAGTGGGAACTTGGGTCTTCTGACTAGACAAGGGTTTAATTTAATGGCTTCTGCCGGTTTGCCAACTCCTAATTGTTAGGATAAGGAAAATTCTTAAAATTGTGAACATGAGTAGATGTCAAATTTTTATCAAATGCTTTTATGTTTATTGAGATGATTTTGTAACCTGTCTCTTAAATTTGTTTGTATAGCAAACTATAGTAACTGATTTTCCTAATGTCAAATAAGAGCAGCACTTGTGGTATAAATCTAATTTGATCATGATTGATTAGGCTTTTAAATCAAGTTTTTTTTTTTTTTTTTCGAGGTAGGGTTTCACGCTAGCTCAGGCTTACCTGGAATTCACTATGGAGTCTCAGGGTGGCCTCGAACTCACAGCAATCCTCCTACCTCTGCCTCCCGAGTGCTGGGACTAAAGGTGTGCGCCACCACACCCGGTTCTAAATCAAATTTTTTAGATACCTGTAGGTAGGGTTTTATGTCTATGAATCATGAATGAGGTTGACCTGTAAATTTCCTTTCTTGTTATGTTCTTTATATCCAGGCTGTACCTGCATTAGAAGATGAAATAGAGGGGCTGGAGAGATGATTAAGTGGTTAAAGGAACTTGTTTGCAAAGCTCAGTGGTGCAGGGTTCAATTGTTCAGAACCTACATAAAGCCAGATACACAAAATAGCTTATGTGTCTGGAGTTTGTTTGCAGTGGCAGGAGGCCTTGGCTTGCCCATGATCTCTCCTTCTCTTTCTCTCTCACTCTCTCTCTCTTTCTCTCTTCTTCTTTCTGTCTCATAAATAAATAAATAATAAACAAATAAATAAAATATTTAAAAAATAGATAGTGTTTCTGAACATCTAGGACAGCTTGTAGAATTTCAGGAGAAATTAGCAGTAAAGTCATATGGGTCAGTTCTGTCTGTGGAAAAAAGTTTGATCCTTAAATTTCTTTGGTTTTCTAATATGACTCAAGGTTACAATTTTTTTCTTGAGTCAGTGCTAGGCAAACGTATTTCTAGATTGTCTAAAATTTCAACCTTCTTAGCATAAAGTCTTTCATAATATTCTTGGTGCTCTTTTAAGATCCTGTAGCATTTATAAAAATATTCCTTTGTAATTTCTGATATATGGGTGCATACTCTTTTTTCTTCATTCATTTCTCCAGTGTTTTATCACTTTAAGGTTGTTTTGTCATATAGTTAATCTTAGCTTTCTTCAAGTAAAGATTGTGTGCTTCCCTGTCACTTCATTGACTTCAACTGTCTCTCAATATTTCTTCCTTCAATATTACCTCATTTATTAACTTATAACTTTGTAAGATATATATTCAGGCCAATCATTTTGTTTTTTTTTGTAATAAATGAGTTTTGAGACCAGAAATTTTCTGTATCTGTTTTAGCTGCAGTCCACAGACTTAATAAGTACTGCTATTATTTCATGCAAAATTATGTAGTTTGCAAGTCACCTTAAAACATATTTCTTCCTTTCTAACTGCATGGATTTTTAAAATAATTATCATTTTATTTATTTCTAGTTTATTGATTTAGTTGCCTGAAAATATTTAATAGAATTTTCATCTTTGCAATCTCTCAAGATCCATTTTTATATACTGGCATGTGATCAATTTTGGCAAATGTTTGTGTGTGTACTTATGAGATATTTATTCTGTGGGGTGGGTGGTAGGACTATTAGGTCCAGTGTGTTAAGTGTTCTGCTTAAATCATATTTATTAGTCAATTTCTGAGAGGATGGTAGATGCATTTATCTCTTTGGAGTTATTTAAATTTTGTTTTATAAGTTGTCTGGTCATGTAATTGGATGCATTAAAAATTTAAATTATCATGTCTTCCTGATGAATGGAGCTGCTTATCTTTGTGAAAGAACTCAATTTATCCTTACAAAAGCTTTTGTCTTAAAGTCACTTTTACCTCCCATTAACACACTTATGATATTTTACTTTTGGTTACTATAGCAATTTCCTTTTTGCCTTTGTATATTTTTAGCAATTTACACAAAGCACAAATTTATAACTTACACTTATGACTGGTTCAATGTTCTCTGACTTCTGACAAAGGCATTTAGAATGTTTACAGTTAGTATAGTTCTTGATATATTTACTCTGACTTTATGCTCTGCATGTGTACCAACTATTCTTTGGAAGGAGTGGTTGTTTACTATTTTAAAGGTTTCTGTTTTTTAGGGAAATTTTAGCTTCATAGCAAAATCAAGAGGAAATCAAAATCAAAATCAAGAGATGCCCCATGTACCTCCTGGCCCTATATGTGTATAGCCTTTTTCTTTGTCAACAGTCTTCCTCAGTGGTACATTTGTTACAATGGATACCAACATTGCATACCATAAACGTTGCCTAGCATTACACAGAATAATTTCACTACCCTAAAAATATTCTATTTTCTGCCTATTCATCTCTTCTCACCAATCTATCCAACCACAACCCACAACCACAACCTTTGACAACCACTTGACCCTATTTATGCGTCATTGTAGTTTTGTCTTTTCCAGAATGTGGTAAACTTAGAATCATAGTGCATAGCTTTTCCAGACTGGCTTATTTCATTTAGCAATAAGCATTAAGGTTTCTTCCATGTCTTTCCATGGTTTGATAGTATTCTCTCACTCTTCTTTCTTCCCCTCTTTTCTTTCTTCCCTCTTTCTGTAGCCTTTACTTGGATGGATTGCATTTTACTTTGCACACTATTTGTATTCTTTTAGTGGTTAATAATGTATTTTTATGTATATTTTAGGCACATTCCCTTAACTTATCAATGACAAGTTTAATCTCCTTGAACACCAGAAGCTCAGCACTTTTAATCTCATTCATGTTCTCTGAACATATTTGCATTTTATTTATTTTAAAAAATATTTTATTTATTTATTTATGAGAGAGGAAGAGACAGATAGAGAGAAAGAGAGAATGGGCAAACCAGGCCTCTAGCCACTGCATACGAACTCCAGACACATGTGCCCCCTTGTGCATCTGGCTTACGTGGATCCTGGGGAATCGAACCCAGGTCCTTAGGCTTCACAGGCAAATGCTGTAACCGCTAAGACATTTCCCCAGTCCCTGCTTTTTTGCATTTTAAATCTACCTTTTACTACTCTATTTCAGGAAATCATTTGTTGGTCAAGCCTACATGCAATGGAGAAATGGAAGAGAATGAACTAAGGACATGCTAAGAGAAGTGTCCTGAGAAAAAAGGTTCTAGCACCAAGGTTAGAGCAAGAGAGAGCAGGGATCCCTGACTCCCCTTCTCCTTAGAAGTTGGAGTTTAGGCTCTTGTTCCTTCTCCTGAACACTATCTACTGGTAGAAGCTCTGACCTTATTGGGCGGTATTGCTGTGAAATCCCTGGGCTGAGAGACATGATAATGAAATAGTATTATTGCACTGCATTAATGACTGTGGCAAAAGACCATCAAAGAATGCTTTATGAAACAGGACTCCTGGACATCTCTTCTTGTCAATTAAATCTTGAACAGTGAGAAAAAAGAACTTAATAATTGGGTATCAATATTTTATTTTATTTATTGACAATTTTATACATGGGTATAATCTATTTTGATCATAATCACTTCTCATTGCCCTCTATTTTGCCCTCCCCTCCCCTCCCTTCCCACTGATCCTCTTCTTTCTAACTAGTCCCTCCTGTTCTTTGATGTCTTTGTGATTGTGTATGTTTGTGTGTCCTTTTGAGTTTAATTAAAGTTACTGACATGGTTGAGGGAGTTACTTATTAGAGCATGTGCAACTTACCAGTGGCAAAAGACAAAGTCTCCTCCTTGATATTTTAATGTTCACATTATATGATATAGCAATTCTACTACTGAGGACATAATCTAATAATAGAAACACACACAACTTTCAGCATGAAGATGTTCTCAAAATTTATAAACATTTGGGCTGGAGAGATGGGTCAACAGTTAAGGTGCTTGTTTGCAAAGCTGAAGGACCCAGGTTTGACTCCCAGTGCCCACCATAAATCCTGATGTACAACGTGGTACGTGCATCTGGGGTTTGTTTGCAGTGGCTAGAGGCCCTGGTGCACCCATTCTGTCATCCTCTCTATCTATCTCATTCTCTCTCATAAATAAATAAGTAAATAAATAAAATATTTAAATATATTACAAACACTTTACAAATGAACTGGAAAGTATTACCTATGTTATATCCATATAATGGAGTATTATATGAACTTAAAATATGATACTTAAAAGCTCTGGAGAAAATCAGGCTAAAAACATTAACTGGTTATTGATACGTCTTCACTTCCAAGGAAGAAAATCATAAAATATCAAGAAAACACTTTGGCTTAATAGGTTGGCAGCCAACCATTTAAAAGCATGATAAATACTCAGTACAGGGAAGCGTGTGTAAAACTGCTGTCAAGATTTCAAATATGCAATTGAGTATGTCAGTTGCTGCAACATTTGTGGATAGCAATTGCCAATATGTTTAATAACTTAAAAATGCCAAGTACAGCTGGGCGTGGTGGTGCATGCCTTTAATCCCAGCAGTTGGGAGGTAGAGGTAGGAGGATCGCCGTGAGTTCAAGGCCAACCTGAGACTACATAGTGAATTCCAGGTCAGCCTGAGGTGGAGTAAGACCCTACCTCAAAAAATGGAAAACAAATAAAAAATATGCCAAGTGCAGAGACTGGGGAGATGGCTCAGTCAGTAAAGTGCTTGCCATGCAAGCATGAGGACCTGAGTTCAGATCCCCAGGACGTGGTTCAGTGAGAGATCCTGTGTAGAAAAAAAAGGTGGAGAGCAATTAAAGAAGAGACCCAATATTAACTTCTGAACTTCATATTCATGTGCACACATGTGTATGTGCACTTGCAAACACATATGCATGCACATGAACATGTATGCACACATATACCACACACAAATACCACATCTGCTCTCTCACACACAAACACATACTCTCTTGCCAAGTATACTTTGAACTAGAAATCCTATTATATGTGCTTATTCTTAGGTGGAAAATGAGCCAAATATAAAGATTGTCCATTATAGTATTAAGTAACCTTGCCATACAGCAAAAAAAAAAAAAAAAAAAAACCAGCAAAAACCAATGAATTATGTTAAGTTCATATGCTACTTATAATTGATAACATAAAGGCAGTTGTTTCAAATGCTGATATAAAGCTTAGGAGCACATACCTACAATCTCAGCACTTTGGAGAGGAAGCAAGAAGATCAAGGTCATTCTTGCCTACATAGCAAGTTCTGAGGCTAGCCTGGGCTACATGATACTCTGTCTCAGAAAAATAAAATAAATAAAATAAAACATGATATAGATTAACATTTTCTAGGTCATGTATAATTAACAAAAGCAGGTTACAAAATCTTATGGATAAGAATAATCCTACTTTAATTTTTTGTTTCCTCTCTACCAGGCATTGTAGGGTTGGCATCATTTGTCTGATGGGCATAGACAGGGATTTTAGAAAGCTAAGAAGTAGAAGGGCTACTTAGTTCTATACTAGAACAGCCTTGCTCCTATCTGAGCCCAAGTCAACCCATAGCTTCCTAAATCCCCCTTTTTCTTTAGTATCTGTTTGACTTTTATTAGGTCACCTAAATGGCCCCTGACCCTAACTCCTGCCCCTTTATGCGACCTGGCTGTGAGCCAGTGTCTTCTGCCTCTTCTGAATAAGGTGCTTTCTGGGCCCATATTTGTTCTAGTAGAGTTTTTTCTAATGCACTTCCATTCAAGTGCCATGCCTGTTAGGGTTTCTGAGGGGCCAGTGTCTGCTGGCTCCAGAGCAACATCTTACAAATTAGGTAAACCTTTCCCAATAGCACCCAGTCCACCTCACAGATGTATAGCTGAGGCTTTAATACCCAGTACAACATCCTCTTCAAACTCAGAGTTCACTAGAATGGCAAACCACTCAGTAACTACAGCCACTCTTGACAAGTCTCTTAGTCACCAACACCAATGTGACTCTGTGATCTGAAACCCTTGCTGCTCACCCAGTCTTTAGTTACCAGTCAAGTAAGAATGGAATTTGTGCAGAAAGAAGAGAAAGGAGTACTTCTGCAATTATTCAGCAAACAGATAATGAGCATGAAAATGCCAGGTTTTAGAGATTCAAAAGCAAGGTTGGTGGCATTGTCTGTGCCCTCCTGGAATAGTTATAGGGACTCTTATCAGAATGTTTGTGTTTTCTTTCTTGGTCCGTGAATACCAATAATCTCACTGAGGAGAGCCCTCATGGAAAGGAGAGCTGGGGGAGCAAGGATATAAAACTATAACCTATATAAAAATTAAATAAATAAATACATAAATAAAAATATATTGAAGTAGTTCTAATGCCAGGAAATAATTCATGCCTCTACTGTTAAAGATTGTCAATGATGTTAAGCAATTAAACAAGCAGATAAATGAAGTGAAAAAATAAAAAGATAGTTCAGGATTTGGAAAAGAAATTAAAGACATGGCCAAAAAAATTAGTGAGGAAACAGCATTTGAACATTTTTAGTACATTTGTTGGCTATTTGTATTTTTTTTTTCCTTTAGAGAACTCTCTTTTAATTTTCATAGCCCATTTTTTGATTGGGTTTTCTGCTTTTGTGTGATTTTCTTGAGTTCTTTGTATATTCTAGATATTAATCTTTAGTCAGATGTATATCTGCTAAAGATTTTTCTCCTACTCTGTTTATTCCCTCTTGGCTCAATTGATGCTTTCTTTTGATGTGCAATAGCTTTTCAGTTTCATGAAGTCCCATCTGTTTGTTTGCTCTATTTCCTGCATCGTTGGGGCCCTGTTCAGAAAGTCCTTTCCTATGTTTATGTCCCAGTTTTCTCCCTGCTTTTTCTTCTAGCCATTTCAAAGTTTCTGGTATCTCATTGAGATACTTGATCCATTTGCAGTTTATTTTCATGCAAGGTGAGAGTTAAGAATCTAGTTTCATTCTTCTACATGCAGACATCTAATTTTTTTCCAACACCATTTATAGAAAGTGCTGTCTTTACTCCAATGTGTGTTTTTAGCATCTTTGTCAGAAAATAGCTGGCTATAATTACAGAAATCATATCTGGATCTTCTATCTATTCTCCATTGATCTCTATGTCTGTTTTTGTGTCAGTACCATGCTATTTTTATTACTATGACTCTAGCTGGCTAGCTTACATAGTGGTGGGAAGTGCTATGCAAGCTTCTGGGAGAGAAAAGTCATCACCAGTCTTAATTAGAAGTGGATTTTGTGAGCTATACAACCAATTATCCAGTCAAGGAATGGCCTCTGGTGCAATAGTGTCACGACTGGTATGAGGGTAGCTGACCTCTGGATTTCAAGCTTGCTCCATGGGAGGGATTTTCATGCCTTGTACAGAAAACCTAGTTAAAATCTATGGCTTGGAAGGTTATAGATCTTAGGGAAAAGCTACAATTGTGGGTTGGCTAATTAGATATTCTGTGCCCATCAAATTTCCCTGTAAATATTTGTGTTTATGTCTTAAAACTAGTACTGTTCTCAGAGTACCTTCCTTTTGCTAATGGGGATGTCTACTGGGAAGATGCAAAATTCATCAAAGTGCTGAGAGGTAAGAGCTGAGTGCTCAACACTAAATGAGACATTTCTCTCTCACCTGCCAAGGCTCAGGGAACATTGTGAAGAGGTGGTGGGAAGAATGTAAAAGCCAAAAGAATGTGGAGGAGTGCTTTGATACTCTGTCTTCTGGACATGAAGTGGCTGTAGCATTAGTGACCTCACTACAGCTGACATTACTTGTACAATTTTGGGCATGCCAATATGTGGTCATGGTTGATGGAATAAAAAACTTCAAAATAGAGGAATGAAAATTTGGAAAGAATAAAAAACCCAATGGAAGCCCGATGTGGTGGCTTATGCCTTTGATCCCAGCACTTGGGAAGCATAGGTAGGAGAATTGCCATGAGTTTGAGGACACCCTGAGACTACAGAGTGAATTCCAGGTGAGCCTGGGCTAGAGTGAGACCCTACCTTGAAAATCTAAAAAAAAAAGAAAAAGTCCAATGGGAGGGAGATAGATGAGAGAATGTGGATAAAAGAAAGAAGTGGGAAGGGACTAATATTAAAATCCATCATGTACATATATGAAAATTGTCAATTAAAAAGTTCATCCAGGTGTGGTGGCTCATACCTTTAATGCCAGCAATCAGGAGGCTGAAGAAGGAGAATTGCTGTATGTTTGAGACTAGCCTGCGCTACAAAGTGAGTTCCATGTCAGCTTAAACTAGAGTGACACCCTGTCTCAGAAATAACAAAAAAGGTGGCAGAAAGAATGTGGGAGCCAAAGGAAGGGTAGGACTGCTTACAGTGCAATCTTCTGGACACAAAATGGCCTGGATATCCATGACCTCACAGTGCCTGAAACTACCTACACAAGACCCTTATAATAGGAGGAAAAGATGATGATATAAAAATAAAAGAGAGGGCTGGAGAGATGCCTTAGCAGTTAAGCGCTTGCCTGTGAAGCCTAAGGACCCTGGGTGGAGGCTCCATTCCTCAGGACCCACTTTAGCTAGATGCACAAGGGGGCTCATGCATCTGGAGTTCGTTTGAAGCAGATGGAGGCTCTGGCATGCCCATTCTCTCTCTATATATCTGCCTCTTTCTATCTCTCTGTCACTCTCAAATAAATAAAATAAACCAAAAAAAACCTAAAAAAAAAACATAAAAGAGATACTGAGATGGGGAGGGAGTATGAAGGAGGGTGGATTTATCAAGAGGAAGTGGGGGAGGGGAGGGAATTATCATGATTTATTGTGTACAATTATGGAAGTTGTCAAAAAAAGTTAAAAATAACAAAAAAGTAAAAAAAAAAAAAGCAGGTAAACACAAGAAGCATTTAGAAATCCAAATAGACATGATTAGGAAAGAATCTCTTCACTGCACATTAGAGTTAAAAATGTCAATACTATAAAACAAAGAAGCAATATTCAAAGCCTCAAGAGAAAAGCGCTAGTTTATTTATAAGGCCAAGCTCACCAGATTAAAAGCTAGAAGGCATGGAGTGGTACATTTCTAGCTATAAAAGTAGATAACTATAAATACAGTTTATTTCGTCCAGAAAATTATGTCTTAAAATTTATGAATTTCAGAATTAGTATAAACTAGAGAACTGATGATCTGCAAGTCAGCACAGCAGAACATATTTAAAGGGATCTTACACACAGAAGAAGACAGGCACAAGCATGAGCATCTTGGACCAATGCTACCTATGAGAAGAATGATGAGGAAATGAGATTAGTAATGAATCGAACATGTCCAAATCTTTAAGGTGAATAAGGGAGAAAGCAAAGAACAACAGCACTTTATAGTTAACCTGCACCATAGGTCAAATGGACATAATAGATGTATATACAATGTCACACCCAACAGCTACAGAAAACACATTATTCTCAGCAGCCCATGAAAATGTATCTGAAATAGATGACATTTTAAGCCATAAATAACTATCAATGTGTGAATTGAAATAATGTCATTTTTTTCTGATAATAATGGAATGAAATGAAACTAACATGAAGATAAAAATGGAAAAATACACAAACACATGGAGATACAAATTACAATCCTGAGGGATTAGTGATTTACAGAAGCAATCACAGAGTTAATTTAAAATCTTCAAGAACCAAATGAAAATGAAAACACAACTTACTATATAGCAAAGGCAGTTCTAAGAGGGGAGATTATAACTATGAATACTTAAGAAAAATCAAAGTGAACCCAAATTAAAACTTAATGATGCATCTTAAAGGTCTTAGAAAAATAAAAACAAGCAAATCAGTCTATGGAAAGAAATAATGATGATAAAGCAGGCATTATGGATAAATGGGATGGAAAATAAAAAAAAGGCAGGCAGTATTATAGTTTCTATACAGTATGATACCCTCTTGAGTTATACTCTATAAACTGTTCTTAAACACAATGAAAAGAATCAATGAAACAAACAGTTGGTTCTTTAAAAAGATCAACAACTCCTTAGTAAACTAATTCTGTAATGTAGATATTTTTTGATGAACCTCCATACTGATTTCCATAGTGGTTGCACCAATCTACTTTCCCATCCCTGCATCTTTGTCTGCATTAATTGTTTATCAAAAATCTTAAAACAGAACTACCATATGGTCCATCTATACTACTTCTTGGTATATATCCAAACGAATCTAAATCAGCATACACAGAGATATCTGAACATCTATTTTTATTGTAGCATTATTTATAATAGCAAGATATGGCACCAGTTGAGATGCCTGTTAACAGATGAATGGCTAAAGAAAATGTGGGATGTATACTCAACTGGAGATTTATTCAGTCATAAAGAAGAGTGAAATTAGGTCATTTGCAAGAAAATGGCTGGAAGTGAAGGAAATCATCTTAAGTGAAATAAGACAGACTCAAGAAGTTAAATGTCTTATGTTTTCTTGTATCCATAATCTGTGGGGTGAGCTATGTGAGGAAAGAATGGTATTTCAAGATAGCAGGAATAACAGAATGTAAGTGGAAAGCAAAGAGATTAATACTGTATTTTCCTCACATATACTGAATATACGAACACACATACATATAACGTGAAGGCATAAAGGGAACTATTTGAAGGAAAAGAGGAAGCCCATGGGTGGGAGAGGGGTGCTTAAGTTCTGGGGAACTTAAAAGTCATACGTGCGTTTTCACTTGCACACGCTTTGTGGGGAGGAAGGTGCTGCTAATTCCCATACTTTCAAGGATTGACATACTTGTCTATTTTTTTTTTCATGGAATTAAGCTTTGGCTGTTAGAAGCAGCTCTTCACTTCCATTGATAATGTTTCAGCTCAGTATGTTTAGAAACACTTTGTGAGCCTGCTGCCAGAAATACGGGTCTCAGACTGGAGAGATGGCTTAATGGATAAAGCACTTGTCATGCAAGTATGAATGCCTGATTTCAAACCCCCAGAGCCCATGTAAAGCTGGACACTGTAACAGTCATCTATAATTTCAGCACACTTGTGGTTAAATGGGAGGTAGAAATAGGAGAATCTCCCAGGAGCTAGCAGGCCAGCTAGCCTGGTGAATAAGTGGTAGATGAGAGACAACAAGGACGGACACCTGATGTTGGCCTCTGACCTCCATGTGCACACCGTGGTCATGTGTGTTCTCACTCACACACAGATAAACACAACAAAAGAAAAGAAATGTAGATCTCTGGACAGCACATAGGGAATATACGAAGGACAGTTTCCAAGCATTGGTAGCATAGAATGCTTTCTCATTTCACATTGTATCAGCAATTTAGTGACCTAACTGTTCTTTTTTTTTTTTTTTCATAGAGAAATTAAGTTTTTATTAACCACAAAGGTTTTAAATTCATGTTAAGTTCACTTAAATAGGGTTAAGATGCTCAAGGCTCCATTGACTAACATTTATTCCAGGGTAATTTGAAATCTTCAGTGAGTTTGTTTGTGTATTTATATTTTACCAGCTTACAGAATTTCATCACTATATCAAAGTAAAAAAAAAAAAAAGTATAGGACTTTTCCAGAAATATTCATTAGATTATACCTTTTTCAGAACACAGAAATTATACAAATCACTTTTTATACAATAATATTTGGCAATGTTGTTAAGATGCAATGGCATTTCATTTATAAAAACCATCTTCAATTACAAAAAAAAAAACCACACACACCCCAAAAACAAAACCAAAAAAAAAATCCTCAGAAACTCCATTAGTTTTAATCTGCTTTTATAACTAGCCAAAGATTCCCTCCCTCTTAGATTCTTTAAGTAATATTTTAAGAAAACCACAAATTAAAAAAATTTAGTAATACTTTTCCTGGCCTTATGTATACATATTAACTAGTATCTAGTAGGAAAACCCACCTGAGATTGGTCACATTAAGCACTGTAAAATAAAGGTGAGAACCAATCACCTTTTGACAAAAAAATACAACTATAGTCTCAAAGATCTCACTGAGAATGATCTCTTGCTTAAACATGGAACAGACACATTTTCTGGGTTCGTACTTTGTAGCGCGGAGAACCTGGACTGCAGTTCTTGCTGGGGTTCCCCCATCCCACTATTGTTTCCTCCCAACGACACACCCGTAGTGGCCCCATCACTAGGGGACCTTGCTTTGAATCAAGACTGCGTCAAGCAATCTCACATGACATATACTTCACGTGTAAAAAAGATGCCTTGTGGTCAATTACCTCAAAAAATAATCACATTCCAATAACTGAAGCACACATGCCTGATTGTGACACATGGCTCCACTTTCTAAGGAGCACGTGAAGTGCAACAAGAATGAGCACAGCTCTGCTGCGGAACTCCCTCAAGGAAGGACTTCATCTTCGGGGAGCCACACCCCCACCCCAGCAGCATGCTTAGTGAACAAGGACAAGTCCAAGAAAGGTGAGAATTTTACTAAGTTACAAAACTTTGGCAAATCAATACAGTACTCTTTAATACAACAAAATGTTTTTGTTGGAGTCATATAAACGTTAATGCTAATTTACACTCCAAAAATATCAGTTAAGTACCAAATCAAAATATCATGGTTCTTAGCAGAGCAAGTTATTTTATACAAATTGCTGTCATCTGAAACTACACAAGTTCTCCTCACACATGCCATTCTGCTACGGCAGTAAGGCAACTGTGTGGACCGAGGGGCCTGCTTCATCGTGAGCTTGGTCCGCAGCCAGGCAGCATGGCCGCGCCTGAAGAGTCCCGGAGACTCAAGATCAGTACCGATTTCTTACAGTGCTTTAGAAAAGCTGTTAATTGTTCACATGAGCACCACGGCCCGCAAAATCAGTCGCTTCAAGCCACACCAGCCTCACATGACCCTTTTGATTTTAAAGTCCCACATCTTTTTATCTTTATCACAGCCTTACCCCACCTCATTTAAACAAACAAAAAAATTCTACCTAAAATACTTGTATTTTTTTTAAATAACAAATACACATGCTGTCAGCTTGGAGAGCCGGGGTCGGCCGCCGCGCACCCACGCTCGCTGTCATTCCTCTCCTAGCGCAGCCGCGGCTGCAGGATTCCTTATGCTTCCTGTACCCGAAGCGGCCAGTTCTTCAATCTCCGCGTTTAACTTACGCATCACCCACTCCATTGCTTCTCGGCCTTTCCTCGCGTTGGAAGACATGGTGCTGGCCATCAGTCCTCCGAGGGAGCTGCTCAAGTTGACGCCTTTCACAGTGATGACGGCTTCCTGGGTCAAAACAGTCTTTTCTGGGTCCTGAGGATGTGGCTTGTATGTAAGTCTCTCGTCTGCGGAAACCATATTAGTGAATGAAATGTTGGTAGACCTCAGCTCCACTGTCTTCTTCACAGGGTCAACCACAGAGTGCTCCTGCACACACGTTTTGGTTCTTTCTGCACCAATAAGAGACTTCACAATGGAGGGCAGTCCCCACTCAGTGCTGAGAAGCCTGTGGCTGTGCAGCTTTCCAGAAGGATCTACATGTCGGTGGAGCACATCAACGCCAACCACGCTTGGGTTCATCGGGTTTGGGTATTTCTGCATGGCAGCAGTAGTAACGGTTTCCCATGGGTGGTCAAAAACGTACTCTTCATGGTGCCGGGGCCTGCCTGGTGTCTGGCGGCACGAGGGAGCGAAGACGAACACTTAACTGTTCTTTAAAAAAATTTTTTTTATTAATTAGTTTTGTACTGAGTGAATACAGTCAATTTGGTACCATTATTAGGCTCATCCATGACCTACCTCCTCCCCTTGGCCCCTCCTTGTTGAGGTATATGGGTCATCCATTCTGGAGTTAACCTTGTTCCCTTATGTTCATTCTGGGGGTTGTAAGAGATGTTTCTCTCTGAATCATCTGTTGTGGGTGCTGCTGTGGACACTGTGGTGGTTTTCACACAATGGCTTAGAAGACATCATCAGGTAGAGGCATTGGGAGGGGAGCTACCGTAGAAAGCCTTCTTGGATGAACACCATAAAACCAGAGGAAGAACAACCACTACCTCCTTCCCCTGGAGGTTAAGAGAGCTACAGATGCTCAGACCTGGGCCTCCCTCCTGGGAAGATGCAGCTGCCTCTGCTCCTGCTGCGTTTCCTTCTGTCCTCCAGGGCAAAGGCAGGTGAGTGCACACACCAGCCTTAGTGGCCCAGCCCTATCCCACAGTAGGCATGGGCCTCTTTTCTCTTCTGCTCACCTCTGATCTATCTGCCCACCAGGAACACTCTGAGCCCCAGTCCTAGTCCTTCCACAGAAACCCAAGTGTGACACTAGATATGCTACCAGTGGTGATGGGAAGACAGAAGGCTGTTCTCAGAAAAGCCCTTGGATACTGTCTCCTCCCTAGACCCCACCCTTCTCATGGGAAAAGTGGAGCTGGGACCCTGCAAAAGAGGAAACATAACATTCCCTCAGAGTGAACAGAGGCCTGGCTTTGGTATATGTGATGAGATAGGTGTTCCCTTCCCAAAGCAGCCCAGAACTCAGACTCCAGAACTGGAATTACTGTCCTAAGAACAAGTGCTTTTTCTCAATTATAAACCACTTTTTCCCTTTCTCTTCTCTTTCTAAGGAGAAAGCTAAGGCCCCCTTCCCTTGCTGCCTTCTAATTCCAGGCTGTTCCAGGCTCCTCAAATGCCTAGCAGGTCTGGAGTCATCATGCAGAGCCCATCTGATATAGTACCAGATGTACACAAGAACTTGACTTTTCCTTCAGGGGAGATCATGGGGGGACATGAGGGTAATCCCCATTCCTACCCATACATGGCATTTCTTCATGTTTTGGGTATAGAGCCTATGAAAATGTGTGGTGGCTTCTTGATATGAGAGGACTTTGTGCTGCCTGATGTTCCCTGTTTGGGCAGGTCAGGAGCACACATTCCACAGAGACTCCTGCTTTCTTCTCAAGGAGTGCCCTGGGATGCTAGGAACACAAGAGCAAGAAGAGACTCTTTTAAGGATGAGAAAAAGGGCCAGCCAATTCTCTTGGGGAGAGAGGCAGGCTGGTTCCGGAGTCAAGCTTGTCATTTGTAGATCTAGTTGGCATTGTAATGCAAACTTGAACAATTTCATGTGTTTTCCTGTTGGAGGGGTGATTGACCTCCAAATCCTCTGGTGTAGTTACTGAAGGCTTCAGAATTCTTTCTACCTTAATAGCAAAGGGCACAGTCACTTTTATCACTTCAATTCCCCCTCAGGGAGAGCCCCACCCTGCCTAGCTGTGGCCTTTCACATCTTGCCTCATCTGCTTTCTGTGAAGCTCGATGACTGTCACCCTGGGAGCTTATGATGTCAGCAAAGCAGAGAAGACCTAGCAAACCATTTCTGTGATAAAAGCTATACCCCATCCAGCCTATACTAAGGACTTCTCCAGTGACATCATGCTGTTGAAGGTAAGGTTTCCTCCCAGCTGGTTGCCCTTCTGCCCCTGCCCCTCTCCTTTCCATTCTGGCCTTCATGTTGCCCCAGCCCAGGTCTCGGCCACTGGTTGAGCTGGACTCTTACTTCTTTCCTATCAGTTGGAGAGAAAGGCTAAGCTGACTGCTTCTGTGAAGCCCTTCCAGCTGTCCAAGAGCAGGGTCCAGGTGGATCCAGGGCATGTGTGTGATGCCGTCTGGTGGAGGCTAAATCTTCAAACACACCGCAGGAGGTGAAGCTAAGAGTGCAGGAGGACTGGGTGTGTCTGACCAACTTATTTCACTTCAACAATGTCACTGAAATCTGCATGGGGGACCCAAAGATAAAACGTGTTTTTTTCGGGGTGAGAGCACCTGCCTCTTGACTCTGGAAGGTAGGAGCGGGTCAGGTCTATATCTACAGATATAAACAGCGTGGAACTCCACTTCTGGCTGGTGCCTTTCTTCCTGGGAAGAGAGGAGGGGCACATCTAGAACTGGGAAGTAACCAGGACCTTTGCCCCTCACCAAGGCAGCTCTTCTGGAAGCATGAGTTCTCAAAACTTCAGCTGACTTCAGATCACAGGCCCTAAAAGCTGTGTTCCCATGTTTGTCAACGGCTCCATCCTCCATGCTTGTGTCAGGACCACTCACCTGCCCCCATGTCCTTAAACAGTCGCCTAGAGACAATGACCCCTCACTCCTGCATAGGGAGTGGATCCCAGGACGGAGCCTGGCTCTCAGAGTGAAGTGAAATGGCGGCCATACCAGGCAGGTGAAGTCCTCCCAGGGTCAGCTTGCCTTCTGAATACCCACAAGCAGGCTGTACAAGTCACCCTTCTCAGAGAGGGGCCTTGGAATAACAGGGAGGATAGGATGAGGAGGAACACCAGGTCAGGCCTCCCTTCTTTCTATCCACAGGGTGATTCTGCAGGGCCCTTCATGCATGACATTTCTCAGGTGGAAAGCCTGATGGTTCTACTCCCCAAGCCTGCCTCAAAATCTCCAGTCTCCTACCCTGGATAAAGGAAACCATGAAACTACAGGAGGCAGACTTCTTTTACTAAACACCTTTCCCACAGCTAACTGCAGAATTGTATGTGGTGTCAGCAACTAAATAAATGTCTCTTAGTACAGTTGGAAGTGTTATTTCTTGTTTATTCACTGACCTCCATTCACAGGGCCTGACTCTGTGCTAGGCAGCACAATTGAGCTGTTCTCTGTTCCTCACGTCTCCCCTGCACACCTGTCAAAAGCTCATACAAAGCTGATACCCAGCTTTTTCTTACCCACCTAAATCTCTCCAGCATCTGTCCCTCTGACAGGGCTGACACTAAGCACCAACAAGAGATAACTCTGATGACTCTTGTCCTGGGCCTCAGGGTGAACTTCTTACCTCCCTCTGTGTTATGTAGCAGAGAGGAAGGGGAAATATTTTACATTCTGGGGACCAAGTTGACATAGCTGAGGTGACCACTGAGGGACAGTCTTACCCTGTGCACAGAAAATGGCTTTCCTGGCCTGGACATCTCTCTCCCACAACTTTAGGGATAATGGGGAGTAAAGCTCCTCATTCTCATCTGCAATTACTATCTTTCCTATCCTTCTCTGAAAACAGGTCCAAGATTGGCCTCTATCCTCCCAGCTTCTCCTTCATCCCTGCTCAGGTTTTGAGTTTATCAACTTTTGTCCTCTTCAAACTGTGCAGATCTGAGCACATCCATTCCTCTTATCCCTCTACCTAGGACATCTCAAGCACTGTGTGGTTCCATCAGGACTTTGCCATTGGGATGCTAGCTAGCACAACTCATAAGAACTAGGTCAGTGTCTGGCATCATGAGGACCCAGGGAGGACAAAAGGGGGTGTTTCTCCAGAGCTTTTCACCCCATCTCTCATATGGGCAGGACCAGTACAGCTCTTCACATTCATTCAGTGCTCTTCCATATACTAAGTCTGCTATCAAACTGGTCACTCAGCAGCATGGACTTTAAGTCTAACCTTCTTGGCCACTGCTGGCCTTTATGCTAGGACTCCCTGCTTGTCATCTAGGCTATTTTAAGTTTAGAAGGGCAGAAGAACTAGAAGGTGACAGATGTTCAAATACAGAGGCATGGAGGCAAGTATGTTGGTATAGGGAATATTTTATTATTGTCTCAGAGCAGCAGCATGGTTTAAGAGGGGAAGATAGAGGGGCAAGACAGCAAGACAAGAGAGGAAAGCTCACTGGGCCTGGCTTAGGAAAGCAGGAGACAGAACAGATGAAGCCCAAAACCTCCATGAGCTGTCACCCACTACAGGCATGTTATCAAAACCTAGAGTAGAATTAAAGAAAGACAGGTGTAGGGGGTCCTGAACTGAGGCGAAGACTGAGAGAATGAGAGAGGAAAGTGGAAAGATGTGTATGTAGAAAGAAAGTAGATGAAAGGCAGACAAAAGAGATTTTGTGAGATACAGTATAGAGAAATATGCACCTTACCTCAGGAAAGAAGGCCAGAAGAAGAGAGAAAGTGGGTATCCTTTATGGGAGGGAACTGCCCTGTGAAGCGATGGTCTTGGGAAAGGATCCAGGCTAGCTAGATTCTCCTGTTTGAGTGATCCCTTTGGAGAAGTGAAACCTTTCAAGACCTAATTTTTGGCCAGTTGGGATGGAGAGAGGGAACCTGAGACCTTAACCTAAAGCACAACTTTTTTCATTGTTCAGCAAATGCTCATTTAGCACTTACTTAGTGCTGTGCTCTGGGAGTATAGTGAACATAGTAACAGACCCAAGTGTAGCCAACCAATGTTGAACACTTTTCAAATTGTTTGACTCCCTTTTTGTCCTGAAGGTTGGTACATGAACACCTAGATCTGTGTGAGAAAACCATGAGAACAAACTATTCGCATCTTAATTTTATTTGTGGTTACACTTTTTGTGATTATTATCACATGACACTTTAGCAAAGAAGCACATGAAGTTTGGAAATGATTTTAGTCAATTATCTTTTAATGAGAACTTGCTAAACTATTCCCCAGAGCAGCCTTTCCACCTAGGAGAGCAGCAGGTGAGAAACAAGAGCATAACCAGGACAGTCTTACTTTATTTGACCTGGATGCCATTGTACAGATTCAAATGTGAGAGACACACATGTCCAGTTGCACTGCTCAGAACAGTTGTCATTACTGCAACTTCTGCTTATGCAGAAGGCTGGGAAAATGGTCTGGAAAATGCCTGTAATATTTAAACCATCACGATTACTGCTATACCCAGAGTTTCCAAGACTACCTAGGTTTTCTTATTGTTAGGAAGCTATTGGCTGAGTCTATAGGCAAAATGTGTGGCTCTTTTTGGTCTTAAATAAAGGTCTACCTATATTAGGATCATCCTGCCAAATATTCCCAACAGCTCTGGCTTGTCACATGAAACACTGCTTGACAGTTGAGCATAATTTCTATGTCCAGGTTAATGCCTCACTGCTCCAAATATACACAATAATATACTCTTTGTGAGATGGAGTAAAATCTCCCTTTGGAGTCATGGACCTCTCAGGGACACACTTTTACAAAGGATGGGTGTCACACAACTTCTGTTTGGGACTTGAAAAAAGTTCTGCATTTGAGGTGTACTAAGACCTTGGTTCCCTCATTGGAAAAACAAACAAAACAAAACACCAGAAAGGAAAAAGCACAGAAGTAGTGCAAATAAAACTTTCTAAAAGTGTTTAATGATGTTAAAAAGTCACTATGATAATTTATATTGATTGTGAACTTGACAGGATCTAGAATAGCCTAGAAAACTAGCATGTAGGCATGCCTGTGAAGGATTATCTTGACTAGGTTAATTGAGGTGGAGAGACCCACCTTAACTATGGGCAGCTGCATTCCATGCATAAAAGGGAAAGGGGGGCCACGTACCAGCATTCATCACTCTCTGCTTCATCACTGTGGACTGAGTGTACCAGCTGCCTTAAGTTCCTGCTGCCATGCTCTCCTTGCCATGGCAGACTGAAACCTGGAACTGTAAGCTGAAACAAACCCTCCCCTAAATCTTCTGGTCAGGTATTTGGTCACAGCAATGAGAATAACATACATATCTAATTTAAGTGTCATATTTATCTTGAAGAAAAGGTTCTGAGGCTTAAGAGAACTTTAGAAACCATGTGGGCCTCTGGGAGAGGAGTTAGAAATTAATTTCATTCATAAGTTAGTGAGACTATTAAAGGTATCACAAATGTTAGAACAGAGACAACCTATTCACCCTAAACTGGCCACATTAAGATTTGTAGGTAAAGTACATGTTATTGTTGTTTTAAATAGCTCTTTTTAATAATATCTTATTTTTATTTATTTGAGAGGAAGGAAGAAAGAGAGAGACTGAGACAGAGAGAGAGAGAGAGAGAGAGGGAGGGAGAAAATGGGAACACCAGGGCCTCCAGTCGCTGCAAACGAATACCAGATGCACCTTGTGTATCTGGCTTACATGGGTCCTGAGTAATTTAACTTTGGTCCTTGGGCTTTGCAGGCAAACCATTCTGTCCATCCTTGTACCCATGGCCCAGAAAATTTACCTGAGCACATTCTCCTCCATCAGAGGAAAGGAGTCACATCTTCAATATACCTGAATCATACACAGAAAAGCTCTCAGTGAATATTTATCCTGATGGTCTAAAGAAAGCCATGGAAATAAGATATCCCTTGGTCTATCATAATGAAGCTCGAGTTTCTGGGGTTCAATGACCCACTGTTGGCCTATGTTATATCTCCAACCACTCCAACCTGTGACTTTGAGTTCTTGTTTTCTGTATCTACTGTCAGTATTGAATTAACAGTTATAGATAGTTGTGTGAATAAGTTCTTATTAAGCTTGGGCCTAAGGTATTGATCAGGTAGTTGTGCATAGTTGGAAAAGTCTTTTGTGGTAAGACCCAGCAAAGAGAGCCCTGGAGTTAAAAGGCAAGGAGACATGCAAGCAACTCTGACTTGGGGAGCCTTCTTGGGTGGATGCAGCCATTCTTGCTCCTGTTAGCCTTTCTTCTCTGCCCACAGGATGAAGCAGGTGAGCAACCATTCCCACAGCCCTGCTCAGATGCTACACACACTCTGACAAACCCTCACCCTGGCCAATCTTCACAAGTATTCTGAACACCAAGTCCAATCACCTGCAAAGACTGGTTGAATATAAATACATTAGAAATAACAGGGCACAAGCTTTTTCTCCATAAGGGATTGTGGGTATTACCCCCTCCTGAAGGTCCCTTATCATGTGGGAAAAGATTCTTCTAAAAATCTATCAGAAAAAAATGTTAGAAACTGGGAATAAGAGATAATTAATTGTTGGTCATCATTCCCTATGTGATGGTTGATCTCTGGTTGTCAACTTGACAGGATTTAGAATCACCATGGAAACAAATTTCTTGGCATGTCTACTAGCTAAATTCAGGATGTGAGTTCCAATCTGACATTTTTAGGTGATAATCCAATGACAGTGGATTTGTTGGAGCTCCATAGCTATGATTGACTCCCTGACAGATATTCAATCTATTGGAGTAATTACTCAGTTTTGGCTATTCAGAAAGCACGATTGGAATGCTACTAGAGAAACTAGGAGAACAGCCCCAGGAGACTCCACATTTCCCTTGTGCGTCAGAACAATATTTTTATGACACTTACACCAGAGATAGTGAGGTTCTCCTAGGTTTCTGCCTCCACCACAGGGCTCCCTTCCAGGTTTCTGGCTGTGGTGAGTTCAAAGTAGGGGAATACTGCAGGGAACAGTGGCACACTTGCTTCCTCCAATTTGGTGTTCTTCAGAATTCTGACAACACATGCTGTTAATTATTTTTCAGTGCCTTTGCATCTTGTATGGTCTAGGTGTTATAGCTGTGTTTAGCAGGAGAGAGAGGTTGAGGTATGCCCATTTTATCTCAACTGGGATCTGAGTCATTTTTAATGTTTAAAAACCTCATGAAGCATTGTGTAGTTCCAAGTTCAAAACTGTGAAGAAGACATACTTAGAATCAAGTGTATACATTTTCTTCTTCATCCAGAGATAATGTGCCCTTAACATTTGGATTTTCCTTTCATTTTTAATATTAAAAAGTTAGCACTAATACTTGCATTTTTCTACCCCCATTTTTACATAGAAGCAACATATTAGTCAAACTTTTATGTCTTGTCTTTTTTCTACTAATTATAAGTAATGGTAATCATGCCACAGTAGCATGCAAAGACTTTCATTGTTCCTTTTGAAGGTTGCATAGTGTTTTATTGTATGAACTCATCAGGTAGCCTACATTGGCCTCAAAGTTGCAGTGTTATTTCTGCCTCAACTTCCCCAGTGCTGGGATTATAGGCATGACTTACCATGCCTAGCTAACTAGTTTCTTATTAGTAAAAACCTGCATTATTTCTGGGATTTGGCTTTCAGTAATAGTGATGATAAATATATACTTAGTGTAAATTTTACTTTTTTTTCGGGGGGGGGGGAGAATGGAACATATAGTCATTGTTATGATCAAAATCTCACTTCCAGATATAGTTCATAGCCAATGCCATATAGCTATTAATCAATGCAATAAGACTATAAGATATTTGAATACTGGAATTTCTCTTGAAAGACAGTAATTAGTGGCAGGTTGTTCCACCATCAAACTAATGAAAATTTGTGAGGAGCTTAAGTAGTTTCCCCTTGATACTGTGGAGAGAAGCCTGCCAGTTTGTCAGCCCTGAACTATTGACTAACAGTAGGAAACAGGGAATGCATGAAAGGGGATAGTAGAGGTGTTGGTGATGATGGGCAGCAGTGAGGTTGCTCTATTTCGAGGGCAGTGGTATGAATACTGGCTAGGAAGCAAACTGAGATCCTATGAGGAAGACACCATCTCCATGCTGAACGTATGGCCAGCAGAGTTTGAGAAAGTGGGATATAGTAGGACTGGGTCGAGTTAACAGCAGCCCTCTGCTTCTGTTGCAGTCCGGTTCACATTGCTGGTAGAAATCACCCAACCTAGAGCAGCTTGTGGGAAAAAAGAGGTTTATCTTGGCTTACAGGCTTGAGGGGGAAGCTCCATGATGGCAGGGGAAAATGATGACATAAGCAGAGGGTGGACATCACCCCCTGGCCAACATAAGGTGGACAATAGCAACAGGAGAGTGTGCCAAACACTGGCATGGGGAAACTGGCTATAACACCTATAAGCCCGCCCCCAACAATACACTCCCTCCAGGAGGCATTAATTCCCAGATCTCCATCAGCTGGGAACCTAGCATTCAGAACACCTAAGTTTATGAGGGACACCTGAGTCAAACCACCACATTCCGCCCCTGGCCCCCATAAACTGATAGCCATACATACGTAAAATGCAATGCATTCATCTAACTTTAAAAGTCCCATATTTTGTTATCAATTCCAATGATGTTCATATATCCCCATAGTCCAAGATCTTTTAACTGAGCCATAATACCAAAAAATAACCTCAAAAAACCCATAATGGCACAGAATAAATATTCACACTGCAAAAGATGGCACTGGGCATAGCAAAGAAACATTCAATCAACACAAGATTTAAAACAACCAGGGCAAACATAAAACTCTGTAGCTTCAAGCCTAACAACTCTAGCCAGTGACAAATCTCCAAGTCCGATATTCTAACCAGCAACAAACCTCTGGCATTCCAATTTCGCCCCTCCAGCTGGGTTACTCACAGTCCTGGAAAACTTCATCAGGGCTGGAAGCTCTCCTTGGCAGCCATCTTGTGGTCCCGGCATCTCCACTGGGTCTCCACTGCAAGCCACGGTTCATCCTCATGGCCCTATGGTGTCTCCATGCAGGCAACTAACAAAACCTGCTTTACACTTCCCATGGCCATTTCCAAAACACAAGACCATGTTGCAAACTCAATGACCCTCTCTTTCCTGCATTTCTTATACTCTACAATACCAGGTAGGGTGCAAATTTGTTAATCCAGGGGGGAATAAAGCAGACTTTGAAGAACAGGACACTCCTTGAGCACTCAGGCCCCTTCAAAAGAATCGACATTCTTCCTGTTGCCCCAGCGCAGGTCAGCTAGCCCAGTCTCAAAGGTTGTAATCTCTCAGTTGCAGCTGAATGGGCAACAGTTCACCCAAAGATTTTTCTTTCTGTGCCATATCCCTCTGCTCATATCAGTTCATTTCTACACAAAGCAACCCTGCACAACTTCTCAGGACATGGGCATAAGAGCAAGCTTCTAACACAAACTGCTAGCTCAGTCCAAGCAAAGCTCTTTCTCACCCTCCCATAAGCCAAACCTCACAGTCCATAGTTCTTACTGCATTCAGGCCTTTCAACTCTGACCAGAATAGTCCATCAAGCTGTACTTACATCACTGCAAGGCATTTCTTAGGCCAAGGTTTCAAATCTTCCCACATTCCTCTTGAAAATGAGCTCCAAAAGGCCAAAGCCACACAGTCAGGTGTCTAGCAGCAGTCCCACTCCATGGTACCACTTTACTGTTGCAGTCTGGTTCACATTGCTGGTAGAAATTACCTAACCAAGAGCAGCTTCTGGGAAAAAGAGGTTTATTTTGGCTTACAGGCTCGAGGGGAAGCTCCATGATGGCAGGGGAAAATGATGACATGAGCAGAGGGTGGACATCACCCCCTGGCCAACATAAGGTGGACAATAGCAACAGGAGAGTGTGCCAAACACTGGCATGGGGAAACTGGCTATAACACCCATAAGCCTGCCCCCAACAATATACTCCCTCCAGGAGGCATTCATTTCCAAATCTCCATCAACTGGGAACCTAACATTCAGAACACCTAAGTTTATGGGTGCACTCCTGGTACCAAAATCTGTATTAGTCAGGATTCTCTAGAGGATCAGAACCGACAGAATGAATTGTATTAAAAGGGAATTTATTGGATTAGTTTACGGTAGTCCAGTAGCAGTTGCAGGCCCAAGAATCACGGAACCTGGCAGCTGCTCAGTCCATGTGGCCAGATGCCTCAGCAGTCCTGACGCGCACTGCAGATGGTGCCGGAAAGGCTGGAGGCTTCCTGAGGAGCCTCTGGGTTTCCGTCCACGCTTGTCTTCAGTTGCTGCTGGTCTTCAGTACGTGCTGTTCTTCAATCCATGCTGGAAGGCAGCGAGTAACTCCAGCAGCCAAGTGGAAGGAAGGAAGGGAGGGAGGAAGGGGCTCTTTTTACCCAGAGCTTCCTTATGCCAAGTCCCCCTCTGTGTGGGGCTGCCCACTCTGGGGGAAGGACTTCCTCCTTTAGTTGATCATTCCTGGAAGCAACCTCGGAGACCCACCTGAAAGGGATTTCTGTAGGTTACTAAAAAGATCAAGTTGACAACACCTTACCTATCACAGCTTCTATGTACCATTTCTAAAGTTTTTTTAATCTTTCAGTTGGTCTTACAGGGGACAGCCCAACATTTGATATTTTCCAATGTTTTAAGAAAATTTCATTTGTTAGAGAGACAGAGAGAGAGAGAGGGAATGGGTGCACCAGGGCCTCTAGCCACTGCAAATGAACTCCAGATGCCTTCACCACCTTGTGCATCTGGCTTACATGGGTATTGGGAAACCGAACCTGGGTTCTTAGGGTCCACAGGCAAGCAAGCACCTTAAGTATAAGCCATCCCTCCAGTGTGATCATTTTCATTTTTCTTTCTGTAGTTTAAGTGCATGTTGAAATAAGAAATAGTACGGTTAATTTCCTCTTTTCCTCCTTCTATCTCTCTTTCTCCCTCCCTTTCTTTCTTTTATCATTTTTAATAGGGGATCCTATAGCTCAGGCTAGCCTCAAACTTATGATCCTCCTGTGCTCACCTCTCAGGTACTGGGATGATAGGCAAGCACTATCATACTAGGTTAATGTTTCTATCCTTTGCATTGCAGATGCGGATCAGATTTTTTCTCATCTATTTTTTTCAGCATCAGTGAATATGGTATAGGAAATGATACAATCTGGAGCTTTTCAGGGACGTGAAGTTCAGGGTTTTACACTCACTATGGTTGTATTGGGCTTTCGGCGAATGTGTAAGAAGAATCTTTCAGCAAGACCCTCCATCAAAGTATAGATAATGACATAGTTAAGATGGCCATACAATGTTGTAAGAAAGGTACAGAAGAGGCTGTGAGCAGCAAACACTGTGAGCAACAGAGGTTGCTGCGTGGCTTTGTGATCCCTGCAGGAACAGAAGTGGTCCCACTGTCATTTTCTGCTGAGCTCTGTCCTTCAGTGACATTATTCCTTAGCCATGTCTGTCCTTTCACATTTTGGGATTGCACAGCTTAGAAAAGTTTTAGCATTTAGTTTGAAGTCCTTCTGGTCACTTTTTGATTAGATTTATCATAATGTTAAGATTTGAGGACTACTTTCTTTAATCGCTTCCCATTTGAAAGTACCCAATGATTCTAAAAATGGTACATATGTAGATAGTCTGAGGAAAGCCTAGAGTTCATTTTTTGCTGGTAGAGTAGCATATAGCAAGGTTGGCAGACATGGTATGTGCTTGAGCCATTACTAGTAGCATTAAGACGGAGGCACTGAAATTTCAACTTGGTGTGTTATTTTATCATTTGGATTCCTAAATGTCATTCTTCTGGAAGTCACTTCAGGTTAATTCTCTGTTGGCCCCATGTGCCATATTTATATTCTTAGAAATCTAACTTACTTTTAAGTATTGAGAGAATCAGAAGTCCACATGTCCAGGCTGATGATCCTCTAGCCACACCCTTATAGCTCTGGTATTGTTGGAAGGGTCAGAAGAGAGGAATACATGCTTATGGAGTATTTGTTGATGACAGGTAATTTGTTAAATGTTCCCAGAAATATCTTATGTAATCCTTATAACAAAACTTTAGAGTTAACTATTACTATTATATTAGTGTTTAAATCAGGAAGGTGAGATTTCAGAAGTCCAAGTAATTTGCAGATTGGCATAAAAATTATGAATGGTGGAATGAAGGTTTGAATGCATTCGCATCTGTCTGCTTTGGCTTTTTCACCCTGTATCACTGAGCACCACACTGGGGGAAGATTGGTGTTTATAGGACCTGAGCCCCAACTGGGATAGTTGGTTCTGCATAAGAAGGACTGGATATGGGGATTGTGTAAAAGCCTTATAAATAAAAATGTTTACAGATATACTTGTTGTAGGCTCCAGAATTTTCACTTTAATCAGCACATTTGGTGTATTTTACTTACTATATGTGGCTGATTGAAAGGCATTGCTTGTTAAAATTATCAAGGTATTCATTGTTTTTTTAATCTATATGCATCTAATTTTACAGTGGATTGTGTTAGTGGCTGAGTATATTATAGAATAGTAGTTTTCTTTTTAATAGGTTGGAATACTACTTTTTAAAAATTTATTTTATTTATGAGAGAGAGAGAGAGTAAGAGAGAGAGGGAGAGAAAGAGGCAGATAGAGAGAATGGGCATGCCAGGGCCTTTAGCCACTGCAAACAAACTCCAGATGCATGCACAACCTTGTGCATCTGGCTTATGTGGGTCTTGGGTCCTTTGACCTTACAGGCAATGGCTTAAGTGAAAAACTGGTAATCTTAGAAATCTTGTATGGATTCATTGTGCTTATGTATCCTGTTGCATAAGGATGTCTGCTAAGGGTCCCTGGAAATCAGAAGTCATAAGGATGGCAGTATGGGGGGATAGGCTTTATGTTAGCTGGTGATAGGTCTCAAAGCTTTAGCTATGACTTAAATGAGACGGATTTTAAATGGAGGAAAACATGACTAGGCATGACCACTTTCCATTTCTCTAGCTTTTTACTATCTTTATTAAGAAGTAGAACTTCAAAGCTTTGTGCTTTGTGGGAAGCCAGGTGTATAAGGTGAAGGGTTCTCATGTGCTTCGAGTCAATGAATAAACCTATGGCTACCCATGAAGGACAGGACACCCAGGATGGGCAAGTAGCTAAAAGTGTATTAAAAGAACTCACTTATCAGAGCCTCTGCTTCTGAACCCAGGATGGAGCACTAAAAATCTGTGGGTTTTTATAGGAATGTAAGGAAAGGCACAGAAAAGGATATTTTTGTTTTACCTGCTGCAATTCAGTAGCTATCTGTCTTCTTTTAAGCATCTGGATGTTGAAAGCTTAATGTAATTGACCTCATACAACTTGTGAAGAAAATTAGAAGCCCTGTTTCATGATGAGAGCAGTAAGTTTACATCAACAACCTGGATTTAGCCTGGAGGGTCAGTTCTTACTACTAGAAAACACACCTATTTATTTCTCAAAGTGAATTACTTACAGTACTAGTTCTCAATGGGAAAAAAATGTTTCCTAGTTAATTTTAATCTTGGGAAGCAATGTATGTGAGTGGATGCATGCATGTGCACATCTACATATCTCAATGGGCTCTCTTGCACTATTACTAACCTAAGCCTGCACAAAACAAACACATACACACTTATTTCTTATTCTATTAAGAGCTCATAGAACTTATAATTAAAGCAATGTGTTTTTGACATACAGATAGATGAGTGGGATGGAATGGAACAAACATCCACTAATGGACCCTCACAAGTAACATAAAAAAGGTGGCACTGCATTGCAGTGGGCTTAAGGTACTCTTAAATAAAAGGTGCTGAATGAATTGGAGTAAAAATAATTATCCTTCTTTCTTGTAGTGGTTCGAATGCAAAATGTCCCTATAGCCTCATTCATTTTGATTTCTTGGTCCCCAGCTCATGGAAGTTTATGAGATTGAGTCTTCCTGGGGGAGAGTGTATCACTGGAGTTGGCTTGAAGTTTATTAGTCCAGTCATACTATGTGTTAGCTAGTTATCACACTCTTCCTGCTATCTCCAAGCTTATGTGACAATGTGTAACACCTGTTCTCTGCTCTGCCATGCCATGATGAAGCTTCCTATTGAGAATGTAAGCAGAATAAACCCTTGCCTTCCATGTGCTGCTTTGGGTTGGGTGTTTTGATCCAACAATGAAAAGGAAACTGTTACACTTTTGTATGATTAGGAGAGGTAAAACTGTGGATTTTAGAAAAAAAACACACACAAGAGAATAGGTTTGTGACACTGAGGTTATGGTCTATCTTCATGATAAGTAAGGTAAAGTTTTCTTGATAGGATACATAAAGGGAAATGAATAGTAAACTTTCCCACAGGTAAATTAATTTATCCTCATTAAAGGGTACTATAAGAGAATAACAAGAAAGTCTTAGACTGAGACAAAGTATTTGTATTATATAAATCCAACCAAAACATTACATAAGATACATAAAAATGGCTATAAATTATATCAAAATGGAAGACAGTCTGAAGGAGAAAATGGATGGAGTTTCAGTTGTGTCACTGAACAGGATGATCAAACATCCAACTGAGAGATGTAAAGGGATGTTAATTCCTTAGATATCAGGGAAATGCAAAATAAAACTGCAGTATGATGACTTAGAAACTGCTGAATCTAAAACAGAAAATGTCAAGTGTAGGTGGTGAGGTGGTCCACACCTATCATTCCAGCTACTCAGGAGCTTGCATCAGGAGAATTGTTTGAATTCGGGAGTTGGAGGCCAGCATGGGCAGCACAGTGGCAGCCAATATCAAAGAAACTTTCAAGTGTTGTGAAAGAAGTAGAGCAATAACATTCTCTTCCACTGCTGGTAGGAGTGCCAGTTAGCATAACCTCTTGGAAAACTCATTGGCAGTAATGACTAAAGATGTACATATTACTTGTCTTGTAAGCAAATATCACTTATAGGAGTATTAGATTATATGTACAACAAAATGTGTATATCTATTTGCAAAAATACATGTGCTAGTATGTTCATGGCAAAAACTCAAACATTTACAAACAGTAGAATGGGTAAACAAAGTGTGATAAATTTAACAAGGGAATATCACACAGCAACATTAATAAGCAAATGGCAACTTTAAATAACATGAGTAAATCTTGCAAATATTATTTTGAGCAATAACAACATCCCAACACAAAGAGAGCACATTCTGGGAGAATCCATTTCTATCAGGCTTGAAAGTGGGCAACATTAATTTGTAGTGTCAGGTAACAGGACAGTGATTACTCTGGAGGGACTGAAAGGGGCTTCTGGTTATCATTGCTTCTGGATGTTGATTGAGTTCATTTTGTGAAAAGTTGATTGTATATTTTTCTATACATTTGATATGCAGAATTAAAATATATGTTAAAAGGCAGATATATCAAAAACACAAATTCCCTTAGAGAAAAGATGCTTAATTTTTTCCCCTTCCTCTCTCTTTCCCTCTTCTTTCTGTCCACCTTGTCCCTCTCTCCCTCTCTACTCCTCCCTCTCTCAATCATTGCAATAAAGTCTTAAACAAGGGGTAAAAAGAAAAAAAGATGATCAGATCTAGGTTTCTAAGGAACACATTGTGAAAAATGCTAACATACTCACAGCTGATAATTATGTGTGCATGTGTATGTTCCTTATATGAACATGAAGGGTAGAACAGTGTTGCTGTTATACACACGCATAAACTATACAGTTCAAGTTACTTTTAACTTTGAGATTAGATTAAACTGAGTGATATTGAATGTGAAACATTAATAGACACTTTTTACAATTAATGTTAAAATTTATCATTAAATATTAAAGGTATTGCAGCAATGACTGAAAAATTATGTATAAAACAGTTGATGGGCTTTTCAAAACAATGAAAGAAATACATGGATTTTAACTATACTAAAATGATCAAATGGAAATTTCTCTTTTTGGTTTTGAGGAACAAATGCAGCTTTCAATAACTTCATCAAAAATGTACCAAGCACTCTTCAGATAATAACAATTTTGATTAAATTATGGTAATTTAATCACATGTTTGGTAGTTTGTTTTATTTCTCATTGAAATCCAAGTTAATTTTCACTCATACAAGCCTATAACACATTGCCCCCTTTCCATCCAGTTCTTTGATATCTCTTACTGTTTGAGAGACAGTGTGTGCTAGGACAGAGTGTGTGCTAGTATTTTTGTGTAGATACTTTTTTCCTTACACTAATTAAATAATTAAATCACTTGTTCCAAGATGTTGAAATGCCAAATGTCCACTTCCTGTGTTTCCACAGATTTCTTGCTCTTGACAGCCAACAATTGCTCTAAGTGTTTGACATTCAGAAATTGGAGAGAATAGGTCAGGACCATGGTGAGTTGGTTTGCATTTTAAGTAGGTGTGAGTGAGAAAAGCAAGAGAGAGATGCATTGAATAGCAATTTCTCTTATTTTCTGTTTCTCTTAAGCCTTTTATTCAAGTGAAAATAAAAACCAGACTAGTTTTTACTGCAAGTTCACTTCTTGGTAGCAATTCCTATGGATAATTACAGGAATTTGAAAGCATGATTCTTCAAAAATTATATGTTATATTTATACTTTTAGTCAAATGAGGTATTTATGATTGTTAATATAATGCATATTTTTAAAGGAATTAGAATTTTGAGTGTGACAATGAGTTCTTTCATGACAGGGGCTTTACAGTTTCCCTGCTTAAATCACTTTTTGTGCAGCCAACTTACACTTTGAAAATTATTTTCACATAATTATGTAATATTTATAGTTAATCCTTCTTACTCAAGTTTGTTAGGGAAGGATTGCTTAGAATATTCAAATTATTATCCCAATCACCAATCTTATGATAACTGGTGGCTTTAATTTTCTCTTCAATTACAATGTTTGCTATGTATTTTGAAGAATGTATTTGCTTAAGTTTCATCACTTGCATTTTTCCTCCTTCCCTACTGCAGAAAATGCAAATGATAATCAAATCACTGAAGGGAAGAGAAGAAAGAAGACTAGGAGCTGTGAAAACAGCAAGGGATTAGACATAATTAGGAAATTTAACAATTTATATCTAAATCACCAAGTCCTGGGTCAAATCTCAGATAGGCTTACCCATGGGAAATTACACTTTCGTTGTTGTATTGAAATTTATGATAGTATTATTAAAGATGGAGAGTTCTCATTTCTTATCCTTGACTTCCTGAGCCAATAGGATATCACTGATGGACATGGAGCGTGTGTACAGACAACTCCATATAAAAATGGCTGTGAATTGGTTAAAAAGCAGTTTCCATGAGCTGATGTTACCAGGGGATGCTTACTAGTGCTGCCACTATGTGCTACACAGTAGCATACAATGAAGAGAGTCAGGGACAGGATTGATGCTGCTTGGGCCTCAGTGGTGAAGATTCTTATCCTTAGTGCATTTTGAACTTGATATCATAACTTCATTGTGTAGTGGCAGTTATTTTTATTTATATATTTATAATTAACTAATATTATTGTTTCATGACTGTATATCTGTTTTAGAGATTGCATTCAAGTTTTTGTAAGTAGAGATATTTACAAGTTTCATAAAGTTCCTTGATAAAGACCTTGTGTGCATTTCTGTTTGTACGAATGATTTGAGGATCCCCATGGGAATGTTATGATCAAATTCTGGCTTAGTAAAGTAAAAAACAATCACAAGTAACTTTTGCTTTAGAGCTTTCTTATGGGAGATTTTCTTCCTATTTGAATGCTTGTTAACACACTTTAGCCTTTTTGTTAATTCCAAAATTACCATGACTTAAGACCCTGAACAACTTTCTAGATCAATGCATTATGACTTTTTTGGGTTTTTTTTTGAGTAAGGTCTCACACTAGCCCAGACTGACCTAAAATTCACTATGGAGTCTCAGGGTGGCCTCAAACTCATGGCAATCCTCCTACCTCTGCCTCCCAAGGGCTGGGATTAAAGGCCTGCACCACCATGCCCTGCATGACTTATTTTTTTAAAGCTATAATATTTTCACATTTCAAACTGGGTTTTCTTAGTAATTTGGTTCATATTACATTTGATAGTCTGTCAGGTTAGTGCATAATATCACCTGCCTCATTATTAACATTCATTTCATTGATCAATATTAATATGATGTTATAGCCAGCATTGTTGGTATTTGAATTAGCCTTCAAAGATTTTTGCAGAAATTTTGGAATATTTTTAAAATGGTCTGGAGAGATGGCTCAGTGGTTAAAGGTACTTGCTTGCAAAGCCTGACAGCCTGGGTTCACTTTCCAAGTACTTATGTAAAGTCAGATGAACAAAGTGGTGCATGCATCTGGACTTCACTTCTGGTGACAGGAGGCCATTGCACACAAATTTCTTCTTGCAAATGAATAAAAAATAAAAATAGTTTAAAAATTATTGAGATACCTATTGTAGCAGTTAGCTTCTCATGCTGGGCCAAAACACCCAACCATGATCTGGAGAGATGGTTTATCAGTTAAAGGTGCTTACTTGCAAAGCTTTGATGGCCCAGGTTCAATTCCCCAGTACCCACATAAAGCCAGATGCACAAAGTGGTGCATGCATCTGAAGTGTGCTTGCAGTAGCGGGAGGCCCTGGTGTACCCATACTCATTCTTTCTCTCAAATAAACACATAAAAATATAAAAAATAAACACCTAACCAGAAGCAGCTTATGGGAGGAAAGTGTTTATTTTGGTTTATAGTTTTGAGAGGAAGATTCATCATGTCAGAGAAAGCGTGGCAGAGCAGACAGCTGGGGCGTCACATCCTATCAGAGCAGCAGCAAGTTTGAGTGAGTTAGTGCTGGGCAGTTTATGGGCTTAACTAACAAACCTCGAGGTTATCCCTCAATGACACTCTTTCTTCAGCAAGGCTCCATCTCCCAAAGGCCCCACAAGCTAGAGACTGAGTATGAGGCTTAATCAAAAACACTTGAGGTATGGGGGATATTTTACATTTAAACCACCATACCGATTAAACTTTTAACCAGTTGAATAGTTGGAAGAACTATAGTTAGTGTGAAGCTGAAACTGTTTAATTAATTGTTAAATTGCCTTTGGTTATTTGGAATGTGTGAATATATAGTAGATTCCAATGAGAAGCTTATTTTTGTGCAAGCAGGTTAACTATAGGCATTTTCGAGCAATGATTAAATAGAAAAATTGCCTTTGACTCCTCAGGTATCACTGGATTCAGTTAGTACCTTAACAGGTGTTCACAATACCTCTCTTTGAGATGTAAATGATCAAGCCAAGCACTTATCCCTTTTCAGTGCTTTTTGAGTCCTAGAAGTTTAGAATAAAGGTAATTTCTAAGTCATGAAATTTGAGCATACTAGTATTTTCATTTAGCTTTTTTTGGTATTTTTTTTTATGAGAGCAAGAGATAGTGAGAGAGCAAGAGAGAGAATTTATGCACCAGGGTCTCCAGCCACTGCAATTGAAATTCAGACATGCATGCAAGCACACATGCACGACCTTGCATGTTTGTGTCACCTTGTGTGTCTGGCTTACGGGGGACCTGGAGAGTTGAACATGGATCCTTAGGCTTTACAGGCTAGTACCTTACTGCTAAACCATCTCTCCAGTGCTGTATTTAGTATTTGAGGTGTAATTTAGTTTATAATCTTATATTTTGCTTGGAATCCAAGTTTCCCCCTTTCTTTCAGACTAAAAATGATTTTGCCTTTGATTTATGCAAAGACAATGAATGGATTAATTACATTCATTTTTTAGGGTGCTGAAAGTTAAAGAAACTGATCACCCAGCTTTTAAATAACTTGTAGAAGTTGCTCTTCAGTTCAGTGCTAAATGTAGCAGGTGGTTCGCAGCTTTTAGTATAGAGTATTCATTTGTATATTCAGAAAATTAATAAATAGTTGTTAAATGAGGAGATTTAGAACTACATTTCCAGAGTGTTGATCCAGTTTGGCTGATGGGCTGTGGGCGATGTTGGTGGTGGCTATGGCTGTTGCAACCCTGTTGAAAGGGAGGATGGCTTTTCATCATTGATGTACCATAGAAACTTAGACTTATTTTCATGTTTGTGGACATACTCTTGGTTCTGTGTAATATTCTGGAGATTCACTCAACAAGGTGCAATTTACTGAAGAAGATAAAGGACACTGACAACTAGGGACCTGGGAATAAACCTTCCCAAAATGTCTGGAAAGATTCTTAGGAAACAGCCCTGTGTATCTTTTTGTGCATGTGGAAGTTGTAGGATAACTTTGGGTGTTTGCACTTTTATATTGTTTGAGGCAAGGTCTCTTGTTGTTTGCCACTGTGAATACCAGGCTGGCTGACTCACCTGTGGGCTGGGCATTCTCCTGTCTCTGCCTTCTGTTTTTACATAGGCACACTGGGATTATAGATGTTCATGCTACCACATTAGGGGATCTGAACTTAGATCCTCACCTTTGTGCAGCAAATGTGTCTACCCACTATCTTCCCTTAATCTGTGGAGATAGACAAGAGGTGCATGGACAGCTAAGACTCAGAAACCTATGTGATTATGTGGCTGGTCATTACAGGTGTCTATGCTAGGTTATTATGTCTCTGGTACTGGTGTTTACTGCCCAGGATCTCATGAAAACAGGTCAGGGATCCAGGCCCATCTGAATCTGGACTTTAAATTAGATGATAGAGCACAGGGATTAGTAAGAAAATCTAGCCACAAACCCAAAAGAAGAGTACAGAGTATTTGAAAACTTAGTGTAGTTAGAATAAGAATTTGTGGAATTCAGTTTGACTGTTGGAAAAGTAGAGAATGGGTGATTGGGAACTGGTACAGAATTAGCATTCAGGAACAGGCTGGCACTCACTGATGTGTTGTTAATTGACATTGATTGTGGTGGGAGTATTACTCTACGGAACCTAGGAGGTCACCATTCAGCAATTCCCAAGGTTGTTGAATATTTTTCAACACTGGGTATAGCAGAGAGACTGATCATTCCTAAATAAAATAATGCTTCTTTCTTAAGAATTTGGGCATCAGGAAGCAAGTTTTATATCAGAGAAGGCATGTTCCAAATGGTTAAGCCCAAGAATCTTATTATAGTAGGAGTTAAGAAAAAGTCCAGAGTAGAAGCCCCCACATGGCATCATTGTTGGAGGCCTATGGTCTCTATATTTCATTTGGCCCTGATCAAGACAACTTATTCTCCAGTCCTATGACCTTAGACAGCATAAACATGAATGTGGTTCCAAAACTGCCTCAGATTTGGTATAAAGGAAATCAAAACAAATCTCACACAATATCAGAGCTAGCACAAGTTCTGCAGAACTTCTCACATTAAGCATAATCAAAATATAACCAACATAAAAGATGTGACTGTGATTAAACACAAAATATCTAGAAATCCCATTAGTATATGCCAATGGGAAAAGAGAAGGGACTTTCTTCTCTTGCAGTATAAAAGCAAAGTTTCAGAATGTGTGTTCTTTTTTACTTACTTGATATGGAAACCTCCTGAAAGCATGAATTTATTGCACTAGGGCTTAACAATGAGATAATTAAAGAACATAATGGCATGAAGCTGAACGTGGTGGTGAGTGCCATTAATCTCAGCACTAGGAGGATTGCTGTGAGTTTAAGGCCACCCTGAGACTACATAGTGAATTCAGGTCAGCCTGGGCTAGAGTGAGACTCTATCTCTAATAATAATAATAATAATGATGATGATGATGATGATGACGGAATTGCTAAATCAGAGAACCAACTGAGAATCTTGTCCACTTGTGTGATTCCTTTTCCCCAAAGAAATGCTGACACAACCCTGAATATATAGGTATATAAGTGAAACATTTATTGGTAAGAAATTTATTTTAGAATAATTCATATTGTGATACTCTGTATAAGGAAATAATTCAAGTCCCAGGGCCTTGTGTGGGATACCTCCCTATGAGTCACTGTTCAGAGAGGCCATGGAGGACTCTACACAAAACAGGCTATTGCCACTGCTCTTGATTTCCCACTGGAATTAGATTGTAAGACCTTCTTGCTGAAGATACCACACACTTCAGTTGCAAGACTCAAAGAAATTAGATGGAGAGGGGGTTATATAGATGTCCCCTTTAGAACTGAGACTCAATAGTCACCTGTTCTCAGCATTTTGACTAGTTAGATGTCACTATCTTAAAATTAGCTCACTACAAAAAGGAGCTTCTCTGACCAAAGCTGAGAGCAGCACTGATCTATGGGTATAAATGTACATATTAGAAGGAAGTTTGACTATATGTCCATTTAGTAAAACATCATGTCCCCTACGGTCTATAACCTACTTAGCCCTTGATTTTTTTTTTTTTAACCAGGTTTACAGCACCAAGCATATATGCCTTCTCAAGCAACAGGCCTCAAATCTAATCAGAAAGGAATTGATTACCCTCAAAATTGTCCTGCCTCTATTGCAACAATGAACATATCTTGCTAAGCAGGTCAGTATCTATAGCTACCTAAGATGAATTTTCTTCCCAGTCACCTGCATTGCAGCGGTGCAGTTGCTCAATGCAACATAGCTGAGTGCTGCCAGAAATCATTCTGTGTTTGATTTTAAATTAATTTTTTGTCACTGCACATTCAGAAACCCTTTACTGTTGCCAAGTTTTGCAACACCCACATTCACTTACATGACTCCATATTAGGTTCAGACCCACTGTTTAAGAAGCTGGAATTGGGCTGGAGAGATGGCTTAGCAGTTAAGGTGCTTGCCTGTGAAGCCAAAGGACCCAGGCTTAATTCCCCAGGACTCACATAAGCCAGATGCACAAGGTTGCTCATGTGTTTGGAGTTTGTTTGCAGTGGCTGGTTCCCCTGGCACACCCATTCTATCTCTCTCTCCCTCTCTCTGTCTCTTTCTCTCTCTCAAATAAATTAATAAATATAAAACATTTAAAGGGATGTGCTATCATACTTGGTTTTCTTTAAAAAAAGTTGGGATTGAGAGGACCATATGGTGGGATTCTACCTTCAGCTGCCAAGGAGAGGGAGCCCAGTATACCTGACAAGGGGTATGGCCTTTGACTCTGAAGCAAGCCTACACCAGAGAAGGAGCCCCACATAAAAAGGGTGTCACTGGGGAGGCAGCACCAGAAACCCCCAGGCACTCATCTGCACTGTCCTGGCCATGAGAAGCCTTTTCTATCCCCATGCACACCTGAGACCCACACTGCTTTTGTGTTCTTGGTCCCCTCTGTCAATAATGCAGTACCTGCCAAACACTTTGAGTGGATGGTCCTGTTCCAAGGTATGGCAAATAGTCCTACTATATGCCAAGAAGCAGTTACCACATTTAGATCAAGGCCTTAAAACCTTCATTATGTGGACAACATCCTGGTATGGAAAGAGTCCTCCACCTCACCAGCCGAGCTAAGGGATCAGTTAATACCTTCCCTCACTGAGGCAGGCTTCAAAATTGCCTCAAATAAAGTCCAATTTATCCCACCCATAGCTTTCCTGGGGACAGAACTCTCTTTCACCTCTGCCTGGCCTCTTAAACCCACATCGCCTTTCCTCAGCAGCTTACATTGGCCTCACTTCAGAGCTTTCTGGGGAACCTCAATTGGCTCCAGCCATGGCTTCCTATCCCCACTAGTGATTTACAACCCTTATTTGATATGTTAAAGGGTGACAAAGACCCATCCTCCCACCACCTCCTAAGCCCAGTGGCAAACAGGCATTAGCTAAGATTGATAACATATTTTCTGATATGGCACTTGCCTGGTACTCACCAGACAAGCCAATCAGCTTATGATATTTAACTCCTTCCCAACTGTCATGAGAGTGCCATACCAACCCCAAGGAGTCCTGGAATGGACACCTCCATTGGCGGTGCCCCACATATATTAAAAGAGATTGATGCCCTTGGCCATGTTCAAAACCAGGTGAGACTGGGCTCTTCAAACCTTGGGCAAAGAACCTGACACTATCATAACCCTCTTTTCCCTTGCTGATATACAATGGCTATTTAGGACTCACTCCTGATTTGCCAGCAGACTAATAGGCTTCCCCAGTCAAATTGACAACCACTACCCTAATGAAAAATGGATTCCTGCAATGCCCCTTCTAAAATGGCTCCCATCCCACCTCTTTTCCAAAAAAACCAATCCCTGGAGCTCCCCCCGCATTTTTACAAATGAGGGAAAGAGAAGAGCAGCGGTAGTTCCTTACCACCCAGGGGATCAGCCTCCCACCATCATTTTTAAGGAACTTCTCGACAGATCCCCACAATATAAGGAACTATATGCCATCTATCTGGCACTCTTTCAGGAAGAAGGCCCCTTTAATCTCTTTTCAGACAGCATCTATGCTGTTAACTTACTCCCCTGGTTTGCTCACTCACATATCAGATTAGATGAAAACCCTCTTTCACCCCTGCTGATAAAAGTCTCCAACCTCATTTGCAAAAGAAACCCCCTCCTTTTTTGTGCAACACATAAGGTTTCACAGCCCCTTACCTGGCCCCCTTACCGAGGGAAATGCATTAGCAGACCAGATGGCCTCCTACGGAGACCCAACAGACAACTTCCTGGCCACCCTTGAGGAAGCAAAAAAAATTCCATGCTAACACCCACTTAAACCCTAAGGGATTACAATCATGCTTCCTTCTGATTCCCAAAAATCAACTCCAGCATATACTAAAAACATGCCAGTCCTGTGCCTCATTAATAACACCTGCCCTTCAAGCGATGGGCACTAACCCTCGAGGCCTCAAGGCCAATGCCCTTTGGCAGATTGATGTTACTCATATTCCCCAATTCGGTCATCATAAATATGTCTTTGTGGCAGTGGATACTTACTCCCATTATATATGGGCCATGGCCCAAACAGGAGAGAACTCAAAAAAACTTATACGTCATATGCTCTCTACCTTTGCTATCATGGGTGTCCCCTGCCAAATAAAAGCTGACAATGGCCCAGCTTTTGTCAGTTCCTCATTCAAAACTTTTTCATGCAATGGAAGATTACCCATCATACAGGAATCCCACATAACGTACAAGGCCAAGGTATAGTAGAAAGAACACACCAAACCTTAAAAGCCCAGCTTAGAAACCAATAGCCTATACCTATTCACCCACCCTTCAGTTAGCCATGGCTCTCACTACTTTAAACATTTTCAATATATACAAAAACTCCCAATACCCTCCCATCACCCTCCACTGGCATACACCAGAGACTGCCCCTCCCATTCTGGTGCAATGGCGAGATCCCTTAAGTGGAATATGGTAGGGACCAGTCCCCTCCTCACCACAGGAAGGGAATTTGCTTGTGTATTCCCCTAGGACCAGCCCAGGCCCACTAGGGTACTGGCTCAAAATGTCTAATTCCACCCCACCAACCAAAGAGATGGCTCACCTGACACTGACAAATCAGAAACAGAAGAAATGGAGAAGGCCCTGCCCCCACTGGTTGAAAAGGGATCCTCCTGGGGAGATGTCCATGACCTCGTGGATGCAGCTAAAGCCAGATGCCCACCACAGGCCTCTCCTCATCCATTTTGTTGGTAGCTTTAACAATGCCACATTCCAATGCAAATGTCTCTTGTGCTGCCTCTCTTATTGCCCCCCCCCCCCCCATGGAGGATGGCACTTTGAAGCCCAAGAGACCTCTCAAGGGGTCAATAAATTCATTGGTACAGGATATTGTCCTACTAAGGGCTGCCAAGTCACTGTTACCTTCCATATCTATCCTAAGTCTGTGGTTTGCGTAAATTGCATGACATACTTTGCCTGTCGCCAAACCAACAAAGAGTGCTTTAAAGACCAGGACTATTATGGAGGATGCTGATACAACTACTGTGTCATTGACAGCTTTAGGCATCCAGATGCTGTCTTCAAAGCCTCCTGGAAAACTAGAGAATGTACACTCTCCATACAGGACCCCTGGAATGAACGCTGGAGGACAGGGGTAATGGGAAAACTCCATGCTGGTATCTACTACTCATCATCTTCTCTGGTACTCTTCATATTTCTAGACAATATATCCCTGCTTCCCACGTGGTGTAAACTAACCATCATATTCTCTCACAGTAAAAACAAGTCACACACACACACACATAAAAAGCCACTATAACATAGACACAACATATCTAATATGTAGCCAGCCTTCTCCCCTTTACTAACTGTCCTAATGCTTCTAACTGCTTCTTTTGTGCATCTCCTACCTGTCCCCTGCTAACTGATAGTTCCTATTAATGCCACCCTAGAATACCCTACATCTATAACAAGCTATTCCCATCCCTGCCTTACTGATATTCCCCTTTGATTCTGGTCATAGTGTGCCTCTCTGCCTGTCCAGCTCTAAGCCAACCAGGGCTGAACGCCTCCTCAATATTTCCATAACCAGGACCACTTGTGTCAAGACACCCGCTCTCCTATGGTGTGAAGGGGTGACCACCCCATGCATAAATGTTTCCTCTCCCACTTATTGTTCCTCAAGCTTGATTGTTCCACAGGTGTATCTCTATGAGGAAGAGGAAGCTGCCTATCAGCTCCGTCTGTGCCAACCAAGAGAAATTTTCATCCTGCTGTTGGTAGGCCTCAGACTGATGCTGTCCCTAGGTGCCTCTGGTGTGGCAGGAGCCACTTTTGTCTAGACCAACCACCTTGCAGGAGACTTCTGAGACAAGCTTGACCTGGCCATGATATCTACCACCGGCAGCTTCGAACCTCTTCAGAGACAATTGAACTCTTTCGCAGGTGTGGCACTTCAAAACCACAGAGCCTTAGACCTCATTACTGCAGAATATGGGGGACATGTGTGGTCTTGGGAGAAAAAATGTTTTTTTTTGTTGTTGTTGTTAATGAATCAAATGTTGTTGAACAAGATGTTAAAACTCTCAAGAAACTCCACAAGGAGCTGCTTGACCGCTACATGCCTGAGAACCCTATCACCTGGGTTTTTAACCCTTTAGTCACTTGGCTTGGCTCCCTCCTTAGGCCCCTCCTTGCATAGGAACCCTATTATTTGTAGCCCCTTGCCTCATCAAATTTCTCAGACAATAAATAACTAATAAGAATCTTTATGCTCTTTCTAGTGGGGGTGGGGAGGTACAGTGTTCTTTATTATTCTAGTGAAGGGGAAGTTGCTACTGCTACATTTTTCTTATTAATTTACTATGTCACATAATAGTGCCCTTGTAATTCTTGACCTATAGGATGAATGGGTAAGAGTGAGAAGAAAGCCAAGTAGAAGAGAAAGGATAACAATTAGAGTATGATGAACAGGAAAAAGAAAAAAAAATAATGGCTAATGCAAAACAGGAAATAAGAAGTAATAGAGTGATAATAGATAGTAGCTTTCACTTTCCTTCTGAAGAATTGGCACTTTTGGGCAACCCTTGACTGTAGTTTTCTAGTTTTCATAATAGAATAGATGTAATTAAGTGTATATTTGAATGGCATAGCTTATGATTATATCACAGAGTCTAATCAGCTCACTGTTGTGTGAAAGTGAATGAGTAGTCTTCCATTTTACTAATGCGTGAGCCTGCTTTGGCAGCTGTTACACTGTGATAAATGATTGGAGAATTAATTAATTGAAGAAGTTATTATATGATTAAAATGTATTTCCACCAAGCAGCAAAAATGAGAATTCATTGTTAGTCAATGAATGTTCATAATTCATTAATGGGGATTTCATTTATAGTATTACATATATTGTTTTTTGAACATGTTTCTATTAGATTACATACTAGAAATATATTTATGTGAATAAGTACCAATTTTATCTTATCATTGAAGGGCTATACTTTATTGAAAGGGTCAATATCTTCCCCATTTTAAGTTACTTTCTTTTCTTACAGTCTCATTTTCCTAGCTTAATTGTAAGCTGATTCAATTAGAACCAAGTTGAATCTACTAATTCAAGACTTTTAAGATTTTTAATATACCTAGAATAATTCATTATAAAAATTCTCAAATCAGTTTCTATTGTTGGAAAAGTGTTCTTTCCTTTCTGTGATTTTTAAAAATAAGCAGTCCCATTAAATGCTATTTCATTAAATATGTTTTTTTTAAATATATTTTTTTGTTTATTTATTTATTTGAGAGTCACAGAGAGAAGGAGGCAGAGACAGAGAGAGAGAGAGAATGGGCGCGCGAGAGCTTCCAGCCTCTGTAAACGAACTCCAGACGCATGCGCCCCCTTGTGCATCTGGCTAACGTGGGTCCTGGGGAATTGAGCCTCGAACCGGGGTCCTTAGGCTTCACAGGCAAGCGCTTAACCGCTAAGCCATCTCCCCAGCCCTCATTAAATATGTTTTAATGATCACATAAGCTTACTATTTTATTGATTATCTGGAAATTGCAATAGGGAAACTTGATAACATTTTCTCTTACATATTTCTTAGTGAGTGAATTTGTGATATGATAAGTGGACTTCTTAAACCATGACCCTATGAGCTTACTTAGGGTAGTTTCAACAATGAGCCATCATCCAGTATGGATGTTCTACACCCACGCTTAGCATCCTATGGGACTGGTGGCTTCCCTTCCTTTGTCAGCAGGGGCTATACTTGGAATGGCAGTAGAAGAAACTGACCTGTGAAGATATTTTGGTCCATCAACTCAGATTTTTCTGTTTATTATCTGTGTGTAGTGCTTGCTTGGGTGAACATGGAGTTTCCAAGCCTTTTGCCTCTCATGTGATACTGTATCTTTTAATGCAACATTTATCAAGGACAAGGACAATGCCTTGTTCTCCAAAGTACTTCATACATTTGTCTTATTTTTAAATTAGTTCAGGACTTGGGGAAGGGATGGCATTTATGGGATGCTTGAAATCCACCATTTCCAGCATGAACTGGATGGAAAATTTAAACACTACAGGGAGTGCTCTCCTCACAGATGCTCTTTTCCACTAACTGATTGACACAATTTTAGCTTAAAAGGTGGTTCTTCAGAGATGGAGAGGTTTTTAAAATTCGATACTTTGAAACTGAGGATTTAAATTTGGTGAATTTTTGTATAGCATCTGTGCCAGTTACCTTGTCATTGTTATGAACAGGGCAACTTAAGGAAGGAAAGAGTTGACTTTGGCTTACAGTTCCAGATGGGCTGGAGAATGCAAGGTTGAAATCAGCACCATCTCTTCACATCACACCTGTAGGTAGGAAGCAGAGGAGGAGGAAACACAAGTGGGATGGAGTTACAAAACCCTAAGGGCCATCCCCAGAGACCAAAGCTCCATCCCCTAAAGGCTCCACAACCTTTCCAAACAATACCACCTGCTGGGGATCAAGTGTTCCATCAAGTAAGCCTATATGGGACATTTTACATTCAAACCACACCAGCACCCTACCTGACAAATTTCCTTCCAGACTCAATAAACAAATAATATTTCCTTGTTTCCCAAATGCTTTGCTTAGCCCTGTCCTCATGGTGGCAATGCTCTCTAGTAGAAAGATATCCTATGAAGTATGTAGTCATAGGTATTTCATGGCCAGTTAGCTTAACTCAATACCAGCTGTTGACAAACATTTGCCTGGCTTGAGATGTCTCTATGGAGATACAGCCTGTTCTAAAGAATGAAAAAGCAATTTTAAGTCAAAATTGTATGATACTATTTGCATGTTATAAAAATACTTATATTACTAACTTGATTTTTTTTTTTTTTGGTTTACAGTGCAGATAGTCTTTGTTGTTCCCTGAAAGACAGTGAGTACTAGTTAGAATCATGTAGAAAATAGCTACTTTAGACTTTAATCCCTTATGAGAGTAGGTGCGTAATAGTCTGAACATAGTTCCCTTGTGCACTGTTAAGCTTTTGTGGATGTTTTCTGACTAAATTGTGAACTTTAGGACATATACTTTCCTGACAGAAATAGAATAAACTGAAAATCTTATTTTTAAAAGCTACAGTAAAAACATACAACTTGTGAATTTAATTTAAGTGAATCACACTATTGTTTTGGTGGCCAACAGCCCTCACTGAGTTGATTTTACTGTAACGCTTTACAGTTAATGGTAACATCTCTGTATGGCAAACTAATGGCTTTCATTGTAGGTAACTTTGTTATTATACTTGACTACCCTAATAGAAATCACACTGGATTAAATTTGTCCAAGCTCTTTGTAGAGTATTAGCAAATGCAAGACTATGATTCAAGGGCACTAAGTGGAAGGAATGATCCCTGCTGCCCCATTCTCTTCCTGTCATTTCAATGCCCCAGGAATTCAGTTCTGTGCCTTGAGACTTCTCAAGTGTGTAATTAAGCAATATTATTTATGTTCTTTGTTCCATTTTCCTTTTACTCCCTTTTTCCTGTGGTACCTTCATTTTCTTTTCTTTCTAATATTAATTATTTTTATCTGTGGCTCTCTTGTGCTACATTATATTTTTCTACACTGAGACTCTTTGAAAGGAGGAATGAAAGTGTAATTGTGTGTCCTTTAAGCAATGTCTATCTGGACAGATAGTACCCAATAAATCTTTATTAACTACACAAATGAGCTATTACTATGAAATGTACTCTAATTTTGTTAAGTGGAAACCTGCTTAGTAGTGTATTATCATTTTTATTTTATCATATATTATTTTGGATGAATTCAAATCTTTCCTGTTCAAAAGAATAGGTTTAATTGCAAACCACACTTTGCAAAGTTCCAGTGCTGATTCATTGCTTTTCATTATTGCACTGACCTCTCAGTGTACATGGTCCATCACTCATGCCATCACCACTAATGAATGACTTTCACACAGCGGGATGGGCCCTGTGCTCTATCTTGTCTGCCTAGCTGAAAAATAAGTGACAGCTTTTCCTTGGTGTTTGCTGGCATTGTCACAATTACTGTTATTTTGCTTATCTGAGTATAAAAGTAGATATGTCTATTTTCTGCCCAAGGCTTAGAGTAAGTGTGTTTTATATGGAATACAATTACAGTGATTTAGAAATGACTCAGCATAAATTTATCAAATGATTCAAATATATTTGTTCAACAAATGAATGAAACAACAAACACAGGATCAGCTACAAACACATGGAAGTGGGGCTCGTCATTCCTGAGAGCTGTGGAAGGAGCTCCAGTGTGGGATGAGAATGTAGCAGGCATGTAAAGCGAGCTCCAGGAAGCAATGCAATCTGGAGTGAGGGACACACCATACATGCCCGCCACCTTTCTCAGCGTTATCTAGAACTTGCTATGTGCCACCCTACTTTCTTTGGAAACTCTTATAAAATTTGCACCTAATTTTTCTTTTTAAATTAAAAATATTTTATGTATTTATTTATTTGAGAGAGGGAGAGAGAAAGAGGGAAAGATGGAGAAGAGAGAGAGAGAGTGAGTATGGGTACACCAGGGCTTCTAGCCACTGTAAATGAACTCCAGATGCATGCACCACCTTGTGCAACTAGCTTTACGTGGGTACTGAGGAATCAACTTCAGGTCCTTAGGCTTTGCAGGGAAGCACCTTAACCACAGAGCCATCTCTCCAGCCCACATTTTCTTTTTCTGAGGCAGGTTCTCACTTTGTTGCCCAGGCTGGTCTTGAACTCACAAGAGCTCTCATGCCTTAGTCTCCCACATGCTGAAATTACAAGTGTGAGCCACTATTTCTGGCTGGTTATTCCTTTTCAATAACCTTGTAAAAGGGAGTCTTCAACAATATGAGAAAGGCTCAGGAGTGTGTTTGTCATCTGAATGAAATCAGGATAGTTTACCAAGTGTTTTCATGCATACACTTCTCAGAAAGCTGGACTTTTTATTTAGCTTCCACTTCAGCTCTCTGCATATAGACTTTCAGGAGCACTACTTCCTTCTTTAGGGAAGTTATAATTCAGATGTGTGGAAATCATTTTGACATTTTAATATGTCCTCTTATTAGTAAACTGACATTTTGGTTTATAAATAAACCTGGGATTTCTAAGTATCTGATTTTTAACTGAAAGATACTTGATTTTAGCTGTCAGAAAAACATGCTGAGAAAAATGCCAGATGCATAAATGTCTGGTATTTCCCTGTTGTATGTCATTATTAACATGTTATGCTCTAACGTGCATGTATTTCTGCTCACATCCAAAGTCTAAAAAATATGCCACAAAGAGGCTGCCACTGGGCAAAGAGTCCCTGAGTCTTCAGATTGCTCTGTGGGAAAATGTCGAACAGGAAGGCAAACATGCAGAAATGCTGAGTAGTTTACTTCTATTTATGTATAATTTGGGGCATTACTGTTCTTTGCTTAATATTTACATCTGTGCTATAAGGGGCATGTGGGAACTTTGTTAGAATACCTTGTCCACTTTAATCAATAATTTAAGGAACTTGTTTGGCACTAAAATTCCTTAGAGAAAAAAATGCATGATAATTTTTCAGCATAAAATTTCCATTTCCTTTGTGGAAGGGCTGCTTACCAGTAAATGTACTCAATAAATTTATCTCTAAAGGCACAAATATATGCACAAAAACCCTCAAACATCTGGTGAATTGGTTTCTTTGAGAAAAGCTAAACTACAGAGTGTTTGAGGTTGGTAAACCATGAAAAATCTTTTTTTTTTTTTTTGAAATGTAATTACAACGTTTTTCTTGTTACAGGAAAAAAAAAACATACTTGAATTTTGTTCTTTGAATATCCAATCCCTTTCTCTCTCTCTCTCTCTCTTTTAAGTTGCTAGTTAACAAAACTAGTTCATATAATTTGCATATGGGATAATGCAACTTCAAGCAGTTCTTCAAGGTTTTAAGCATTGGAAGTAGAGAAGGTATGTTATAGTTTAGATATGGTGTCCTTCAAATGGCTAGTGTGTTAAAGGTTTGATCCCCAGCTGAGGGAACCAATCATTGAGATGAGATTGGCTCCCAAGGGCTCTGGAATAGTTAATAATGTTCACAATATGTTAGCATTATTGGGAGACAGAATCTAGATGGAGGAAGTAAGTCACTGGAGGTAAGCCTGGAAAGGTATACACTTGTCCCTGGTTCCTTCCCATCTCACTCTCTGTTTCTTGATACTAGGAAGTGATCATCTCTGCTCCAACATGCTCATCCCACCATGATTTTTCTATCTGACTAGAGACATAAAAATAAAGAAGCTAGCTTGCCAAAGAAGGGAAATTCTAAAGTCATCAACCAAAGTAAATCTTTTATCATTTAATTTGCTCACAAAACAAAAATAACAACAAATATGACTACTGCAGAAATTAGTACCAGAGACTTGAGACCATTGCTATGACTATTTCTAATAATGTGACTCAGAAGTCCTTGAAACTGGTTTGCAGGGAGAATTTATAAACTTTTGGTGATACAAACCCAGGTAGCCCTAGAATGCTGTATGCAGAACCTAATAGGTAACTCTGGTAGGAGCTTAGACCAGTTGTTAATAGGAATGTGGACAGTAAAGGTTGTGCTCACGGGGTTTCAGATGGGAGCAAGGTTTCTATTTGAGACTTGAACTGGAGGTAATGCATATTACCCCTGGCCAAGAACATGTCTACATTTTGTCCATTAAGACCTGGCATGAGACAGTATTTAAAGATGATGGACTAATCTGACAGGAAATTTCAGGAAAGCTAAATAGGCTATTTCATGGGCATTGCTGGCTTAGTGGTAGAAAGGGATTTATGAGCAGGGTCATAGGAAGGAGGGCTGTGAAATGCTGTCTTCTGGATACAACATGACCATTATACTCATGAATTCATAGCAGCTATGGTTTCCTGTACAAAACCAAGTCTGTCAACACTTTACTATGTATGGGGGAAGGAAACACGAGATCTCAGACCGCCAGAGTAGCCAATGGTAGCTAATGTTGCTGGATGAGGGGAGTCAGGTTCATCAGTGGTATAGCCCTGTTTTGGTTGCCTATTCCACGTTGAATAACCTTCTACCCATGACCATACAAGCAGCCCTATAGGTCAGAAAAATAGCATGAAAGTAAGATGGAGATTACTGAGGAAGAAAGGTGTTAATGGGGGGAGGAAGGAGAAAAGAGAAGATAATTGGGGAAAATAAGATTAAAATATATTACATACATGTATGACAAAAGAAAAAGAGTATATTGGAAAAAAAGAAAAGTCACTTCAGTGCAGCATTTCCTAGACTATGCCTTTTGGAACCACAATAGGATTCTCTGAGGAAAACATCCTATGATCCATAGGATTGTTCCATATTGTATGTTCATCTGAGAGATTCTCAAAATACATTTGTGGATTAAAATTCCTGTGAAAGGCTGCAGACAGCAACATATTCAAATTTTTTGTTATTTTGTTAATGTTTGCTGCTCATGAATACTTCTGTGAAACATGAGAGGAAATGTTTTACTGACAGTTACATTACAGGAAGTGAGGTAAAAATCATGGCTATCAATTAAATAGATATATACTGTTATCTTCATGAAAAAAAGACTTTCAAAAGGAGGAAAACTAAAAAGTCTACTAGAAAGTAGAAACCTTTTCATCAGGAAAATACAATTTATAGAAATACAAAGAAAGGAAAAAATCTCAACTTTTTTTCTACTAAACTATGAAAAAAATTAAATCACAAAAGGATACACATTTGCTTTTCATACATGGTTTGTGATAAGAATTCACTTTAGAAAATAAGAGTAAAATGAAGAATGAAGAGATATTTGGACACTTACAAAAATCTAGAAATCAATCTAAGAAAACCATAATAAAAATAAAGAAATAAAAGCAAATAATAACATCAAATATAGTACCACAAAAATGGGGTAGAACCTTAAACAAATCAAGATTTGAAATATTCTCTCAACAAACAAAAATTACAATTAGAAATTAGATGATGTCAGTTAGAGGTTTTGGTTGTTTGAAGCAGAAATTGGACAGCTTAAAGCTGACAATTTTAATAGAACTAGCTCAGAGGATCATAAGACAGGTAGACTGTGATAAAGATAGTCACCATGGGTTTCAGAAGTGACAATGTTGTCATCTCATATGCCTGGAACAGTCTTGTTAAAACTCCAACTCACATTCACTTCTGATGGGTCTCTGTGGCTCAGCCTAGCTTCTACTATCTCTTACTACCACCAGCCCAGCTCCATGGTGACTGATTACTCAATTTGTCAAATGATTTCATATTCCTCTCTCACGATCTTAAGTCCTAGAGGAGAATATGAGATGTATCATTGTCTGAGATGCTTCCCAGTTCTGTGTTCTGGCTCTCAGGGATAGAGTAAGGAAAGATACCCCTTGCCTCCTCAGCTTCCATGGACATGAAACCCTTTATCTCATCAGTATAAAACTAATGGAAAATTTTTACAAATGGGCAAGGAGTTTGTGCTGCCTTTCCCCAAGTTAAATATATCCACCACAAAGACAAGAATGGGAATGATCTATCAATCCATCTGGAGTGTGAAGTTCAGTATTGCCATTATTGATGTCATTGCATTTCTGGATGGCAGCACCAATGACAAATGAGCTAATGTAGAAAATTAAACTTAAAATGTCAATGTGACTTGCTAACATTGAGCTTTTGGTATGGAGTAGAATTAGTTTCAGTTTTAATGAATAGAGTTCAGTGATTCTTAAACTAGAAACTGTCTAAAATCCTTCTAATGATTTGAACAAATTTTCATGAGACGAGCCCAAGAGTTAAAATATAATTAATTCCATTTAACTTTTCTGTGAATTTTAAAGTATAATGATATGAAGCAAAAAACCATTTTGCATTATGGTCTAGAAATTAAAGAACTTTGAGAAAATATTTATGTTTATTGGGACACTTCCAAATCCTTTGTGAACCACTTTTATTTGGCCCTGATTATAGAAGAATAAACCATCAAGAAAGTTTCCAATCCTTCGATAGAAATTGCAAACCTAATATTTTTATTGCCTGTGGAGGTTTTTTTGTAAGTCTGGGCATCATAATTTGAAGATAAGCTATAATTATTAATAAGTAAAAAGGAGTTATAAAGTAAAGTAAGTGCTAGAGCCATCTACTGGAGACTGACTTCTAAATGTAATAAATGCAATAGTTCAAAATTTTAGTTTTGCCCTTAAGCTTACATGACAATCACCATCTGTTAGTTTCTATTTGTTTCCAAACAAAGTTTCAGAAAGGGAGACAACTGATACTTTATATCAGGAATGAAAACAAAATTGCTTTAGCACAGAGGTAAGTGGACATGCTGTTGTCTCTGTGCTTGCTTGTTCAACATAACGTAGCAAGTTAGAGATATGTGAAGCGGCTAATTTAGCATCTGCACTTCCATACAGGGCCATTATCCTGGCTCATCAAACCTCTGGCGAACATGCACATCTGTTCCCCACCTCATCTGTCATGCACAACTCTTTTACTACCTAGAAACTGTATGGAACAAGAGTTATAAGTAATTTTTATGAAAGTACATTGGATATGCCCAAGTTGCTTTTAGGATCTGTGACAACCAAATGCTCTGTTGACTTCCTAACTCATCTACTGAGAGATCTGCTGTAGCACTGTGAGGTGAAAGGAAAGCACTCAGGTTTTCTAAAACCTCTGATCGGGCTTCATGGAATCTTGTAATAAACAATCTAAGAATCAAAAATTTGTGAAAAAAATGTGTTCTAATTAAGGCATACTTCTTTAACTAAGTAGATGATAAAATGATAGTTTTAGAGGCAGTCAATATATTTTTTAGGGTTAGATTTTAAGTACACAAAAACATTACCCAGTGTCCAGTTTGCAGAGACGTCTTCTGGATATGGATGTTGTGAGTTAGAAGATACAGACCTTGTCTTCAATAATGCTTTCATTGACTGAGGAGTTAGGGTGCTCAAAAGATCAGCTATCAAGCGTTTTTGGAGCCTGTACACTCCAGGCTGGTGAGTGGTACAGCATGATTGGGGCTTTTGCATTTGGGCAGCCAGTGTGTTTGGGGCCTGAGCACTGTATGCTGCTGAGGGGCACAGAATGCTTGAGACCTGTGCACTCCAGGGTGTTGAAGGGCATGGTGTACTTGAGGCCTGTGTGCTCCAGACTGGTGAGGTGCTCAGCATGTTTAGGTCTGTGTCTCTGGGTCCTATGAGCTCCAGAAAGGTAAGGGTCAGGAAGTGTTTGAGACCTGTGCACTCTACGCTGGTGAGGGACACATCGTGTTTGTCACCCACTCCATGCTGCCTATGCCCTAGTGGGTCACCCTTCCCACCCCACAACTCCTGCCTCAGCCACCTCCTCTGATTGTGCCAAGCCTTGGCTACCTCTGCTGCATAATACCCCTACACTAGCTACCACTGTGGACCAGAGCTCCAGCTTGGTCTGTGGAACCCAGTGCTCTACACCTCCCTCCCCACCACTATGCCCCTACTACTAGCATCCACCTACTGGCACCTCCTTGACACATCTCTCCTGCCCCAGACATGGATCACAGGAATATCTGGTAACCGCTCATCATGGGGCTATCAGTGAGTCCTCTACAACCTGCTCATCTGGGTAGAGTAGGGGAACAGAACCAAGTGCTAAGGCCCTTAGGCAACACAGGAAAGGCACAGTTGTGATTGTAGGCTGAAGGGATTCCAGACCTGTAACCATAGCTATCAGCCACCACCCTAGAGCTGCAGGTGCACTTGTAACCTCTACAACCTCAGCATCTGTGGATGCAATTCCATTCCATTCCAATAGGGTTCAAACCCAAATTAGAATACTCACTGAAGATCCTACAAGGGCAAATACTTGCTTCCTCCTTAATAAAACAGTCTTTTATCCCGAGAGGAGTAGGCCCTAACTCAAACAACAACAACAACAAAACCAACCAACCAACCAAACAAACAAAAAATACCCCCAAACAAGAAAAACACGAGACAGAAGAGATATCTTCACAAAGGTTGCCTAGTCCCACAATGGAAGACTTTAATGAAAACATAGAGGAGACAAAAGAAATTGAGTCCCCAAATGAAAACACAATAAGCTCATTTACCCTGACCAAGTGGATGGCTGAACTGGAAGCAAATCAACAAAAAAACAACAATCATATAAATGAAATTGAGCAGAATCATCTCTTACAGCACACAGCTTTTGCCACTAGGCTTAACTTCATTGAAGAAAATCAGAGAGACCTTAAAAGAGAGATAAATGAATTGAAGGTGAGTAAACAAATAGAGGCTCTCAATAGCCAGTTGATTAAGCTTAATGAAGAAATTATTAGATGTAAGAATGAATTCCAAGAAGCATAAAGGAAAAGCACAACCTGAAACTGGAACTCAACAAAGGGAAAGATACAATTCAGAAAAATGCAACAGAAGACAAAAATCAAATAGAGTTGTAAATGCCTGTCTAGAAACCCTAACTAACAGAGTCAATCATGTGGAGGACAGAACCTCAAATGTGGAAGACAAAACAGAAGAAATGGTTCAGGAGACCAAAAACTTTGATACGTTCAAAAATCATATGAACAGAATATTAAGGAATTGCGAGATACCCTAAAACAACCAATCATCTGGATCATGGATATACCAGAAGGGGAAGAAATTCAGGCAAAAAGCATGGAGATAATATTCAACAAAATTATAGAAGAAAGCTTTCCCATTTTCTCAAAAAATAGACCCATCCAGACACAGGAAGCTTACAGAACACCAAACGGACTGGAACAAAAAAGAAACTCTGCAGGGCACATCATCTAAACAATGAAAACAGACAGAGCTAAAAGCAGCAAGAGAAAAACAACTCATTACATACAAAGAAAATCCCATCTGAATTACTTCAGACTTCTCAATGGAAACTCTGAAAGCCAGGAGGGCTTGGAATAGAGCACTTCAAAGTCTAAAACAAAACAAAACAACAACAACAAAAAACTATGGCATCCAACCCAGACTACTATAGCCAGCCAAAGTATCCCTCTAACAGATGGTGGAAGGAAAAACCTCCATGATAAAATCCAGCTCTATTATTATATGATCACAAAGCCAAATCTACAGGGAATACTTCACATAGAAGAGTCAAACAACCAACCTCAAGAGCCTACAAGAGGAAGAACACAATAACCAAAACTAGACCAGGCATGAAAATGTTCAAAACTCAAGAAAGCACCAAAAACTCATAAAGCCTCAAACATAGAAAAGATTATATCAAACCCCTCAGTTATAACATTAAATATTAATGATCTCAACTCACCCATCAAACACACACAAGTTAACAGGGTTGTTCAGAGAAATGGACCATTCCATCTGTTGTTTTTAAGAAACCAATCTTATCTTAAGGATAGACACTTCCTCAGGGTTAAAAGAAGGAAAGTGATTTCCCAAGCAAATAGAAACAAGAAACAAGCAGGTATTAATATCTGAAAAAAAGACTTCAAACCAAAAGTAATTAAAAAGGACAAAGAATGCCACTTTTTACTCATCAGGGAATTATCCAACAAGAGAACATCACAATCATAAATCTATACTGTATAAATCTATACATAAATCAAATACTGGTGCTTCCCAGCTTATAAAGCAAAATATACTTGACCACACACCAGAAATAAATCCCAATATCATCACAGTAGGGATTCCAATGCCCCACTATCATCATTAGACAGATAATCTAAGCGGAAAATCAACAGAAAAATAATAGATCTTAACCACACCATAGATCAATTAGACATAACAGATATCTACAGAAATTCTACCCTAGTCCTACAGAATACACATCCTTCTTAGCAGCTCATGGAACCTTCTTCAAAATAGATCACATATTAAGGCATAAAGCATGCCTCCAGGGGCTGGAGAGATGGCTTAGCAGTTAAGTGCTTGCCTGTGAAGCCAAAGGACCCCGGTTCGAGGCTTGATTCGCCAGGACCCACGTTAACCAGATGCACAAGGGGCTCACGCATCTGGAGTTCATTTGCAGTGGTTGGAGGCCCTGGCGTGCCCATTCTCTCTCTCTGCCTGTCACTCTCAAATAAATAAATAAAAATAAACAAAACAGAAACAATAAAAAATAAAGCATGCCTCCATAAATTCAAGAAAGTGGACATAACTTCCTGAATCATATCAGACTGCAGTGTGTTAAAGTTAGAAATTAACAACAAGAGAAAACAGTAGAAATTATACAGATCTTGGAGACTGAACAATATAATATAAACAATGAATGTGTTGTGGAAGAATCAAAAAGGAAATTGTAAAATTTCTTGAACTGAGTGATAATGAAAAAACAACATACCAAAATTTATGGGACACATGAATGCCTTCATACCAAAGACAGTGAAATCTCAAATTAATAATCTTACCATCCACATAAAGGTGTTGGAAAAACAAGAACAATCCAACCCTAAGAGTTCTAAATGGAAAGAACTAATTAAAATCAGAGTTGAAATTAATGAATTTGAAACTAAGAAAATAAGAAAACTGGTGAAAGCAAGAGCTGGTTCTTTGAAAAAATAAAAAAGACTGATAAACCCCTAGCCAATCTGACCCATGAGAAAACAGAAGTATCAAATTAACAAAGTTAGAAATTAAAAGGGAGAGGTCACAATAGACACCAATGAAATTGGAAGAATCATCAGGATATATTTCCAAAACCTCTATTCCACATAATTGGATAACCCAAGAAATGGATGAATTCTTTAACACATGCCACCTAATAACTTCAGAGGATATATAAACCTATTGCACCCATGGAGATTGAAAATGTAGTCAAATCCTCCCAAAAAGGAAAAATCCAGGACCTGATGGATTCTCAGTCAAATTCTACCAAACCTTCATCAAAGAACTGAAATCCCCCTTTTTCTCAAGCTTTTTAACATAATTGGAGAACAGAGAATGCTCCTCACCCTAGTACCAAAACCAAACAGATATACAACAAGAAAATAAAACTATATCCTATATCCCTGATGAATTTAGATGCAAAAATCCTGAACAAGCAACTGGCTTCCTTCCAGATTCGGCTGGATCTCTTTATGTTCTGCTTCAGCATTATGTGGTATCTTTGGCAATAGGGTCTTACTTTTAACCTCAGGCAGGTAATCAAGTGCTTTGACAGAAGTCTCTCTTGTTTTGGGGACCTTGTAGGTTTCTCTGATCTATAGCTCAATGTGGTTGTAACCAATTTCTGGAATTGGGAGCTACAAGCCAGAGCCAAATGTTTTAGGGATAGTCTTCATCCCACCCTCTTCAGGACGCTTCTTACAAGACGAACCCTCTATGCTTCTAATGAGCATTATATCTTTTAGTCTGCTATCCAGGAGGAAGGTTTCTATGGTATCAATTTATTTTGGACTTTGCTTTCTTTATATCTCCCCTATACCTCTCATTCCCCTTCTCCCAAACCTTCCTGTTCCTCTTATCTGTCCTTACAGTTGTCTGTCATGTATGCCTGCAACTCAAGCTGTTCCAGGTTAGGAAACACAGATGAATGAGAACATGTCCTTCTGTGCTTGTGTGAGTTTGCTTAGTGTATAATCTGTTCCAAGTCCCTACACTTTCATACAAGTTTTATTAAAGCATTTTTTTTGTTACTGCTGAATAGAATTCCATGTGTACATGTACCACATCTTCATTATCCATTAACCAAACAATGGGCATCTGGGTTGATTCCAGTTCTTAGCTATTGTGAATTGAGCAGCTATAAACATGGTTGAACAAATATCTCTGCAGTAAAGAGGGTAGGCCCAGTAGAAGAATGGCGGGATTAGTTGGTAGCTCTATTTTCATCTTCTCCAGGAGTCTCCCTATTGATTTCCATAGTAGTTTTACAAGATTGCACACTCACCCACAATGAATGAGGGTTCCTATTTCCCCACATCCTTGCAAAATTTATTGTCATTTGATTTTTTAATGATTTCTATCCTTTGTGAAGTAAGGTGGAATCTCATAGTTGTTTTCATTTGCATTTCCCTGACAGTTAAGGCTGTTGAACATTTTCTTAGGTGGGTATTTGTATTTCTTCCTTTGGTAACTCCCTATTCAGTTCACTGCCTGATGTTTGGGGTGGGTTGTTTAATTTTTTTATTGCTTAGTTTTCTAAGTTCTTTGTAGATTCTAGATATTAGGCCTCTGTCAGTGGTATAGCTGATGCAGAATTTTCCAATTCTGTGGGTAGTCTGTTGGTTCTGTTTATGCTATCTTTGTCTGTACAAAAGTTTTTTAGCTTCATGAGATCCACTGATTGAGTGATTAATTTCCTGGACTTCTGAGGTATTCAGGAAGTATTTCCCCACTTCTATATAATGGATAGTTCCCCATATTTTTTCATCCAATAGTTTGAGAATTTCAGGGTCTAATATTGAGGTCTTTAATCCATTTGGAGTTGATTTTTGTGCATGTGGGTCTAGTTTCATTTTACTACATATAGTTATCCAATTTCTCCAGCACCATTTGTTGAAGATACTATCTTTTCTCCAGTGTACATTGTTGGCTCCTTTGTCAAAGATCAAGTAGCTATAGTTTCTTGAACTAGGGGATGGGTCTTTGATTCTGTTCCCTTGTTCTGTTCTACATGTCTGTTTCTATGGCAGCACCATCCTGTTTTTTACTATGGCTGTGTGGTATAGATTTATATCAAATAAAGTGATACCTCCACAGGTGCTTATTTTGCTTAGGGTATGTTTTGGATATCCAGGGCCTTCTGCCATTCTATATGAATGATTCTGGGATTTTTTTTTACTGGTATTTCATTGAATCTGTACATTGCTTTTGGTAGAATTGCCATAATATTTTCACAATATTAATTGTACCTATCCAGGAACATCAAAATTCCTTCCATATTCTCACGTGATCTTCAATTTCTTTTGTGAGTGAATTTAGGTTTTCATTACATAGGCTGCTCACTTCCTTGGCTAGTGTTATTCTAAGGTATTTGATCTTCTGTGTGTTGCTATTGAAACCAGGAATGCCTCATTGAGTTCTTTCTCTGTATATTTGTCTTTTGCATGTAGGAAGGCTGTTGGTTTTTGTGTGTTGATTGTGTATCCTGACACTTTGCTGAAGGAATGTATCACCTTAAAAAGTTTTATGGTAGAGTCTTAGAGTAACTTATGCATAGGATCATGTCATCTGCAAATAGGGCAAGTTTGACTTCTTCCTTTCCAATTTGTATGCCTTTTATATCTTTCTCCTGTCTTTTTGCTTGGGCTAGGACCTCTAATACTATGTTGAAGAGCAGTGGTGAGAGTGGGAACCCCTGTCGTTTTCCAAATCTTAATGGGAACTCCTTGAGTCTTCTTCATTAAGAATGATTTGGGCTTTCGGTGCTTTGTAGACTGCCTGTATTATGTTGAGATATAATCACTCCATCCTTAGTCTCTCTAGTGTTTTGATCATGAAGTGATACTGTATTTTGTCAAAAGGCTTCTCTACATTCATTGAAATGATCACATGATTCTTGTATTTAAGATTATGTGGTGTATTACATTAATTGATTCCTGTATGTTGAACCATCCCTGTGATGAAGACTACTTTACTGAGGTGGATAACATTTTTGATGGGTGATGGCAGGAGATGAAGCATGCCTCACATGGCAGCTAGGGCCGAGGTGAAACCAGGTGAGATGAGCAAAAGTGCTGCTTCCACAGGGAGCCTGACAACATGCATCAGGGTTATGGAAACAGACACTGAGGATGCTCAAAATGCACCAAAGCAGAAATCCTGAAGCTGCTGAGAGCACAGCACTTAAGTAGACTTAAAGCACACCCATCAAGGCTCAGGGAGTTTTGTGAAAGAGGGGTTGGAAAGAATGTAAGAGCCACAGGGTGGGAGTGGATATCCAAAGACAATAATACCCACCCCCCACAATGATTACTGCTCTCATAATTCATAACTCACAACTCCATGGTGAATACCAGCAATCCTACTAAGGAGCACCCTCAGTGGAGGGAGGAGAGAGAGGATGGTAATAACACATGATGTATCCATACAAAATTCTACTGAATAAAAAAAAATGATTCCTGAAAACATGCTAAAATATCATTATAAATGAAAATAAAATTCAATAAAGTATCCCTATGCTTTGAAAACCAGCAGGAAATGATCAAAAACAGTGACAAGTTTTGCAGAATTTTACAAAATTCTTATTGATTCCATTATGAAAGGAAGCATCACTAGTCTTTGAAATTTGCATCTCTGAATTAGTGGGAGGAAGCTGGCTCTCCCCTGTTTTTTCACTAACTTATAGTGAATATCATTCAGGAGTGAGAGAAGAGAGGAGGGAAGCTTTCCTTTGGATGGAATTTCTGCAAACCACTGGATATCTGTACTTAGGAGACAAATCTTTCTTTCTAAAGACTTCTAGACTATGTGACTTCCTATGGTTTACTCAGAATTGGCGATTTTGAGAATTTTCTCAGAGGAGTTTTTGGACATATTGTATGAATACTTTTACTTTACTCAACAGCTTTGGCTCAGAATAATTTTTGTCTATTTTCAAAAATCAAATTCACATCTAAGAGACTGAGATTCATTCTGAAATATAAAATAAAAATGTGCCATACTTTAATATATGCACATTGATTTCTGAGGCATTCCATCAGTTTTTACTCTATCAGTCTTTTGCCATATTGGTCTTCTAAACTGAATAGTGAAGGCTGCTATTCCTTCAGATATGCCTTTCATCTATGCTTTAAATACAAAACTGACCCTTAGACTAACTGAGTCTTATGAAGTTTTTCTTCAAAGATGTTACATAAATTAAAATTAACTCTATTTATCTATTCATTATATAAAAGAGTGAAATTTCCTTGTTTGCCATCTAAATTTCATACTTAGAATGGTTTGTCATAAAATAATGAGTAGACATATTGGCTAATGTTAGAGACAGTGTTCCTCAGAAAGACACGCAGACATCGTTAGATGGATGACAATATTCTGGCCTCCCATGCATGCAGACTTATGACTGGTTCCAAGGGGGTTTAGATACTGAAGGATGATTAATGCTTCCTAGACCAGTGTGAGGAAGTCAGTTTTGAAGTAATATTTTCCAATTTAGTGCAGGGCTAGTTAGCTAAATTTATCTGCTTCTTCTTGAAAAAGGATTAATAATTCTATGTGACTTTGATTTCAGTTATCATGTATTTTTTGGAATGAATCATTTAACTATGTAAGCAAAATAATTGGATAATTTTTTTCATGTAAGTCATACTATTATCATTACTATACTTCTGTGTGTGAGCTGAAGTAAAAGTGTGAATACTTACATTTAGAAGACCCACATCCTAATTAATTTTCCATAAATTTGGGTTGCAATCATATTATTTTTGAAATGATGGAACATAAATAACTTATTAATAAAAAATTTTGCTATATGCCTAGGGCATTAATTCAATCCCCTTGAAATTGAGTTTTATCATTTATTGTGTAGGAATAACAACAACTATTCTATTTCCAGAAATTGGCATGAGAAGGTGATAAGATAATCAATTCTGTAAAACGTACAAAATGTAAACTTTGTGGTGCTCTGGTTACCACATTTTTGCATTTGCTAGTGTCACACCCCCCAAAAAACTTGCAAAGGAAATTATATGTGGCTTGCTGTGGGGTGCTCATAGCAGGAATGAAGAGATGAAATTGAAACAGAGAAAGTTGAAGAGTGATGCATTTTCAGTGAAGGCCTCAGCCAGTGGCAGGGGCACACTGACTGTCGCCTTGAAATGAAATAGGGGGCCTGAATCAGCCTGTCATTAGGTGTGGACTACTGTGTGTGTGTGTGTGTGTGTGTGTGTGTGTGTGTGTGTGTGTGTGTGTGTTGGGAGGCCGGGGAAATGCATGGGTCCTGAAGGGCATGCCTTGATGGTATCCCACTGCAACCCTCCTCAGATCAATCTGACCTGGATCATTGGTCTGCCTTCTTTGAGAGCTGCTTCTCCAGGGTCCTCATTGGAGGAAAAGCTTGCTGTGAAAATTATAAACAGAAACTTAGTGGGACATTCTACTATGTGGTTGCTGTACCTGGGCTCAGGCTTAAGTGAAAATTTCAAAATTTTTAGAATTAGTTGTTCTAGATATTTTATATCTTTTTTACCATCTCAATTGACTTTTGTATAGAGTAACTCAAATCCTCCTTGGGGGTGCTTTTCTTAGCATGTAGTTAATTTGCTTGCTTATTTTTTTGTCAAATTTGACAAAAAAAGTATCAACATGCATCCCAGTGTAATAAATGCATGTCAGATGTACTATTCCTTGTTTCTTTTATGACCTCAGCCTTGATAATGAGTAAGTTACCCTTGTTCTTTTTATTCCTTTCCTTGCCTATTGATGCTTTGGTACAAGAAAATTTAAGTGACCAGGTAGCAGATGTAGTTTGATTTTTTTTTTTAACTCTTGTGTATTACCTGGTGGATGCAGAACTATGCATCCAGAGAACCTAATGTTGCAGGTTGTATTAATCAGGGTTTTCTAGAGGAAAAGAACCAATAGAATGAATTGTATTAAAAATGGGAATTTAAGCTGGGTGTGATGGCACAGCCTTTAATCCCAGCACTCAGCACTTGGGAGGCAGAAGTAGGAGGATCGCCATGAGTTTAAGGCCACCATAAGACTCCATAGTGAATTCCAGGTCAGCCTGGGCTAGAGTGAGACCCTACTTTGAAAAACCAAAATAAATAAATAAATAAATAAGTAAATAAATAAAAAATAAAAGGAATTTATTGGATTAGCTTGCAGCAGTCCAACAATATCAGTTTGCAGGTTCAGGAGCCCCTTAGCTGCTCAGTCCACCTGGCTGGACACCAAGGCAGTCTCAGTACAGCACTGAAGACCTGAAGGCTTCCTGGAGAGCCGCTGGTGTTCAATCAACACAGGACTGCTGAGGAAACTTGGTTCCAGTGCTGATGGACAGCTGAACAGGATAGATGCACGTGCAAGTGAAGGAACTAACGAGCAGCAGCACTGGTAGCCAAGTAGAGGATGGGGCTTTTTTTCTCCCAGAGTGCCCTTACATAAAGCCCTTCTTGGAGAGGGCCATTGACTCTGAGGGAAGGGCTGACTCAGGAGGAATGACTTCCTCCTTCAGCTGATCTTTCCTGGAAGTAACCTCAGAGATCCAACCAAGAGGAATGTCTGTGGATTCCTAAAATGATCACGTTGACAATAGAACTTAACCATCACACAGATGCATGAAGCAAAAATTCTCCTGAGACTAATGGTGAGTAGGGTGACATCTACTTCTATCCCTGACCTATGCCCTACAAGTGGTGTGGATATGATAAAACCATAATGGTCATTGATTACTGTATATTCTCATGGACTTTAGTCCCCCCCCACACCCATTGCCTTCCAGAATCACTCATGAGTTTATTCACCATTGTTATGTCACCATTCATCACAGTCTCTGTCAGTGTTAAATTCTGTATCATGAGAATGCACCCTGACTGAACCTACTTTTTCAACTTTCTATCCTGTTCCCAATTGATCCATCATCCTCAGTACCCATCCCCATGCATATGATTTGGGTTCTTGCTGGTGCAACTTGACTAGAGCCTGTAGCTCCTTCAGCATGTAGTCTCTTTTCTCCTATTCCAGGCCCACTTACCATAGGTTGATGCATTATCTTCAAGAAAGAGGTACCATTAGCCTTTAACAGGAAAGAATGGGATACCTTTAAGTTCAGCTGTTTCAGGGAATGTGGGTGCTGGGGAATTTGAACTTGGGCTGGCAGGCTTGCAAGCAAGTGCCTTAACTGCTGAGCCATCTACCCAGCCCTGTTTTAATGATTTTTGAGGGTATTGATCCTGATGTTCTGATCTCAAATCTCAGAGACTTATTTAAAAGAGAGCCTTGATCTTGACATAGCAGAGAGGATGAGATTTAAATCTTTTATACTATCTTTAATATTATTCTGGGGTCTGGAGAGATGGCTTAGTGGTTCAGGTGCTTTCCTGCAAAGCCAAAGGACCCAGGTTTGATTCTCCAGGACCCACACAAGCCAGATCACAAGGTGGTGCATGTGTCTGCAATTTGTTTGTCACGGCTAGAGGTCCTGGTATGCTCTCTCTCAAATAAATAAATAAAAATAAAATATTTAAAAGAATTATTCTAGACCTGGCCCTCAGCCTGCTCTCTGGATGCTGGAGAGGCTAGTGTTATAAAATGATGCTAGTCAGGCTGTCTTGCTTGTCTTTGGTTGGTACTTTCTTCATTTTTCCTCAGTGCATCCCTGGCACTAGCAAGAGCCACTAGACACCATGAACCGTATACACTGCTTCTCAAGTTTCTCAACCTCTCTAAAGTCTCACCTAGCAGCACCTCCCCTTCCACTGGCACCACATTCCAGTTCTCATTGGTGAAGCTTAACAATTGTGATATCCTAGCATGCTGTGTACTGTCCACATCCCACATACTACCAGACATAGGATCCTCATGGCCAGCTTGCTGGTGGGTGATTCAGATTTGAAATCCTAATTTTGGAGTCTGCTTCTTCAGATCATTAGAGGCACCGCTTATTTTTGGTCATGTTTCCCAGGAAACAAGCTCTAAGAAGGGGGTTAACGTGTAGGAAATGTTCTGGAGCACACTTTCTCCATAATACCCATGAGAGTGATGGGTGTAGGCAGAAGTTTGCTGCAAGCTTCAGATGACTCTTTAGAGAGCTCTGAAATTGAGGCCAGGAGATCGGACCCCTGCAAATCTTCTTACTCAGTCATTGGTATAAATTTGTGCCAGAGGGGTATAGTGACTGTAGGCAAGGAAGGGAAAAAGGACTTAGCTACAAGCTGTGCAGGCAACAGATGAGACCCCTGGCATTTGGGTGAATAAGTGCCTTGTTGTGAAGGGATAGTGTGTAACATCTGCTTCTGCCTCCCAAGCAGGAGGGTAACAACACCTACTGATTAATTTTTTATGGGTAAAATGAAATAATGGTACATCTTGTGCCTAGAGGCTGTAGGATATTTGAGGGGGCTTAGCAGAAGATTAAAACATTTTATAAAATACATTCTTAAAATTGTTTTGCCATGTAAAAAACTAATTAAATCCCTAACCTAATTGTTTTCTGTTTAATTTAAGCCAGAAAATTCAGTAATTTAAAATAAGGACAAATTACTTTTACATTTTAGTTTGTGTTTTGGAGGTAGGTCTTTCTATATAGCCCAGGCTGGCTTTGAATTCTTCCTCCTTCTGTTCCAGCTTCTTGAGTGCTAGAATTACAGGTATAATTAGGTTCACGTTGCTGGCAGAAATCACCCAACCAAGACCAGCTTGTGGGCAAAAAGGTTTATTTTGGCTTATAAGCTTGAAGGGGGAGCTCCATAAAGGCAGGAGAAAATGAAGGCATGAGCAGAGGGTGGACATCACCTTCTGGCCAACATCAGGTGGACAACAGGAACACGAGAGTGTGCAAAATACTGGCAAGGAGAAACTGGCTATAATACCCATAAGCCAGCCCCCAACAATACACTGCCTCTAGGAGATTTTAATTCCCAAATCTCCATCAGCTGGGAACCTAGCATTCAGAACACCTAAGTTTATGGGGACACCTGAATACCACCACAACAGGTGTGTACCACCATACCTGGTGGAAAATTAATTACATAACCACTGACATGAAAATCTAACCATCCATCAGTACTAGGTCAGTACTGGTTAAAATTTTAAACTCATGATGGAACATGGTTTGCAAAGATATTTGCAGAAGACCAAGTGAAAAAAGTTACTTCAATAGCCCAAGGAGATCTGCAGATGACTCCTTACTATTGAACTCAGAGAAAACCATGCTTCTTTCTCTCCTCCCACGAATCCAAGGAAGGAGTATGAAAGGGAGATGGAGTTGAGAATGCATTGTTTGCAGAGTATGTGGTGAGGTGACATTTATTTTTAAAAGACAAATGATGTTGCATTGTAATATGTCCTGAATGTTTCCCGGGGAAAATACATGTATTTATTTATTTCTGTTTTTGTTAGTTTTGAGTGAAAAGCATTTCATTAGGCTCAAAAACATCTTCTGGATAGTCCAGCTTGCCCATCTTCTGCTGCTGCTGAGAAAAGATTAAGTTTCTTTGCCCTGTGATTTTTAAATTGATATCTCCTTTGACTGGAGTTCAACGATAAAGTGAGGTGAGCAAAATATAGTTTCACAGAAACAAAATGCCAGCATTAACTAGAAGGAATTGTATTCCAAACACTTAAAAGTATTTCACTTCTAAGAACATATCCATGAGACTCTTTCACTGTCTTCTTTGACTTATTCATTAACAAATATTGAAACATTAGCTCCTGGAGAGAAGCCTAAGACTCACTTTTTAAATATTCCCATTTGACCTGAAATGAACAAAATTTGAAAATTTTACCACTTTTGATGTGCATATTTTCCTCCAAATTTCCAAGTGTTTATTCAGGGAGTAGACTTTTGACAGTTTTCTTGCTCTAATTTGATGTCTCTTTGGTGAGAAATCTGACATTTTCTCATAGCTCATGTTTAATACTGATGACATGCTTTTTAATTATCTGAGAAGCCATGGGCAATGAAATGTAATTATAATACAGTGAGTTACAGGCCCTCAGACCATTTCACCTTTTGCCTCCTGGTGAAGATTCTAGTCTGGACGTCAAAGCATCTGATGTGTCTTTCTACTCTCCCTATTTGGATGAGGCAAGAAAAAAGTTTCACTGAGAAATTACCTGTTGTGCTATCACATGATGAATCTTTGAGACTGACATTCTGTATGTGAGATGTGCTGTGAAGTGTTATACTGCTTATTTCAAGGTACAGCTACCTGCAGAGAAAAAACTGCTTGCCTTGTTTTTAAAGAAGTGAAATCTTACATTTAAAAGTAGAAAGTTAAGGAAGAATTATACAAATGCTCATATTCTTGCACATAATTTTGAAAAAACCTACTTATTACCCTGTAATCACATAGTTTGGAAATTCACAGTTGAATAATACTGTTGGTAATTATGTTAAAGCAGACAGCTTTTTAAAATTCCACCAAATAGATCATTTGACCATAAATAAAGATCAAATGGGTAATACTTTTAAATGTCTTGCTGCAAAGAGCCTCTGCCCATTGTAAAGTATGGTTGCCTCCTAGGTGAGGGAGCTTGGGAGATCATGCATCTCTATACCCTCTCTTGACAATTCCCACATGGCAGGTGCTATCAGTGGAATTAAGCAGCTACTGAAACTAATTAACTGTCGAGTTCCTGACTAGACCTACTCGTTCTCCTCTGGATTGGTCATTAATCTATTCTTGGAGGATAAATTTTATGAACTCATATTTTCTGGAGAAGGTATTTAGAGGATCTTGACTTTGAAGGAATGTTAAGCCACTCACATACTTATAGCAAATTCACTTGTGGACTTATGATGGATCAGCGTTGGAGGCTCTTCAAAAGCATTGGTGTGAGAAAAGACTCCAAGGAAGTGATTACATGACACATACAGGTTGTCAGTTGTTGAGATAGATAACTACTCCCACTAAATAGTTAACTGGGGAAAATGTTAGGGAGTAGAAAACTGCAAGCATTTCTCCTTTCCTAGGGAGGTCACATTATAATACTCCAAGTGAGTCCCTGAAACCAGACAATAGCAAATCGCACCACAATGCATTTTATGTATATGCATACTTATGATAAGGTTTAATTTATACATTAGGAGCAATACTTTTTATAACAATACCTTACAACCATTTTGAATGTTTTGAGACCATATCTCCTATCTGCAAACTTAATGACTTTTTCTATTAATGTACCATTAATTAGCACAGATGATGTAGTGTGACTTTAGCTTTTGCAGTTTGTGACACAACAGCAAAACTTCCAACCGTTTCAGTTTCATGGATGAAAGATTGTTTCTTACCATCAAGTGTAGTAACATTATATAATTATTTTTCTTTTTAGGTCAAGACTTCATTTTTTTTTTCCTTAAAGGAATCACCATTTGGCTTCTTTTTGGCATCTCTAAACTTCTAGCCCTGCTATTCTGATATTTTGGGGCCATTAGCAAATGAAAAAAAAAGAGTTATTTGAGATGAAACACTGTGATAACATAACAGCCCATCAGATTACTAAACTGGCTACTGTGGTTAGGTGGCTAGTGTATACAATATGCATACCTTGGACCAATGATTGACATCCCTGGAGGGATCAGAGAGCTTGAAATTTCATTGCTCTGTTCAGAACACTGAACAAACCTCATTTGACCATGGCTGAAACCACAGAAAGTGAATCTGAAGAAGGAGGTATTTTTCCTGGTTTTGGATCCTCCTCTACCTCATCCATCCTCCTTTAGGTTCCCTTCCTCCCACCAATAGATTTAAGACTTTTTTTCCCTTTCATGGTCCCCATTCTAGATTCATAATCTATAGGGGATACTATTTTTAATATGATGTTTTTCTTGACCTTTTTTTAGCTAGAATACTAAATACTGAAATTTATTATGACTTTTATCATGCATATTTTATTGTTCTTTGTTCATATTTAAGGGTGCACTATTCAAGGAGTTTTTAATTAAAGATTTAGTACTGAATAAATTGAGGTAGAAGAAGAAAGGAGTCTCTGGAATGGGTGAAAGCTGAGGAACCTGAAGTTCAAAATGGAGAAGAATCACATCACACTTCATTTCTGTGCCTTTGAACCGTTCTGCTAGCTTGCCTCAGATAATAATTTAAAAACAAAAGGACAACCTATGGAGTTTCTCATACAATGTTAGGCTGACATCTAATACTTTTTTGAGGCAGGGTGTGGAGGAGCAAAATAGGGAATCCACTGATATCCATGCTGTAGTGTAGTTCACCAGTCCCCTAGGTCAGCAGGCTATCATTCCCCCCTCCATCGGTTTTCCTGCCACTGGGGACTTCCACAACTGTCCCACCTGCCACCCTGCTGTGTGCGGACCAGGTCCTCCTGCACAATGTGCGGGCTACTTAAACCCAGGACAGCAGGCTATTGTTCAGCCCTCCCTCCCCCTTCCCATTACCAGGACTGCTGCCCGTCCCCCCCCCCCACCTGTACATTATCTGACTGGCAGCAGCCCCATATCCCTGCCAATTCATGTCACAGGACCCAGCAGTCTCATCCATGCCCTGCTACACAGTCCTGAGGAACCCCACAGACCTATCCCCTCAGCATTGCAGAACCACCATATAATCCCATCCTCCCAACCCCCCGGTAGCAATATCAGTCTGCTTGGTCCCATTCCTCCATACCCCCTGTGCCCTCCAGCCACATGACCATGCAGTCCCATACCCCAAACCAACGACCAACAAACCCCTTCAACAGGTCCTTGAGCCCCACCAGAGCCTGGCAGGCTTCTTACCTTTGAGCAGACTGGTCTCATTGCCATCAGAAGCCTACTTGAAGGAAACATAAAAGGGAATAATCACTGAAGACACTTCAAGGGTAAACTACAGCTTCCTCCTAAATTAAATAAGATTCTTACACTGTGATGGGCAGACCACAGGGCAGAAAAAGAAATAACATGAAAAATCAAATGAAAGTAAATCCAACAAGATTGCCCAGTCCCACAATAGATGTCTCTAATCAAAACATAGAAGAGACAATAGGATCAGAATCCCAAAATGAAGATATAAGCTATGTAATCCTGGCCAAGCAATTATCAGAACTTGCAAAAAACCAACAAAGGTCCAATAATTATGTGAATGCTGTCCTTGCTAGATTAGACTTTAAGACAGTTAAATGATCTGAAGGAGAGCAAGAAAAAAAAAAGAGGACTTCAATAATCAGTTGGCTAAATTCAATGAAGACATAAAGAAATGCAAGAATGAATTCCAAGAAGCATTAAGAAAATCAGAAAATGACATAAAAAGAGAACTCAACAGAGGGTGGAAGCTATACATAAAAAGACAGTAGAAAATACAAACCAAATTGAAGAAGTCCAAAACTACAGAAGCTCTCAAGAATAGAGTCAGCCATGTGGAAGACAGAAACTCCGAACTGGAAGACAAAACAGAAGAAACAGTTTGTGAGTCCAAAAGTTTCAATAAGTTCAAAAATTTTTGTGAACAGAACATGAGGGAATTGTGGGATAGCCTTAAATGTCCCAACATTCAGATTATGGGAATACCAGAAGTGGAAGAAAATCAGACCAAAGGCATGGAGAACTTATTCAACAAAATTATTGAAGAAAACTTCCCCACTCTCTCAAAAGAAATTCCTTTTAGAGAGAGTGAAAGTGAGAGCAAGAGAGAGAATTGGCGCCCAGAGCCTCAACCACTATAATTGAACTCCAGATACTTGTGCCAGCTAGTGCACATGTGTGACCTTGTGCTTCTGTCACCTTTGTATGTCTGGCTTATGTAGGATCTGGAGAGAGATCAAAATTGGTCCTTAGGTTTCTCAGGCAAGTAGCCTCCCTGCTATGCCATCTCTCCATAATGCACATTTGTCACTGTGCTATTTTTCATTCAATGTTCTTATGTACTTCAAATATGTCTTAAATGTTTGATGAGCAGAGTTAAATATTAAATTTATGGAAATAGATTATCATTAAATTGTAGAAGGTATTACCTGCCAGTAAACCAAATCAGATCTATTCTATCTGAAATATGATTTTATTGGTCAGAAATTTCTTATAAAATTCTTCCATTAGTAGGTCATTAAAAATGCTTGTTTCAGGCTGGAGAGATGGCTTAGCAGTTAAGGTGCTTTCCAACAAAACCAAAGGACCTAGGTTTGATTCCCTAAGGCCCACGTAAGCAAGATGCACAAGGTGCTGCATGTGTCTGGAGTTTGTTTGCAGTGGAAGCCCTGGCATACTCATTCTCTATGTGCCTCTCTCTTTCTGCTTCTTTCTTTCTCTCTCTCTCTCTCTCAAATAAATAAGTAAAAATAAAAATATTTGAAAAAAAAGCTTACTTCTCTAAAATGCTAGTATGTTTTCTTGGAAAAGATTTCTAAAGCCAGGCGTGGTGGCATAAGCCTTTAATCCCAGCACTCGGGAGGCAGAGGTAGGTGGATCACCGTGAGTTTGAGGCCACCCTGAGACTACATAGTGAATTCCAGGTCAGCCTGAGCTAGAGTGAGACCCTACCTCAACACCCCCCCCAAAAAAAATTCTAAAGAGATGTAACAAAGCATATATTCTATTTTCTTATACCTATAATTCTTACTCTAGCTACTAAATGTGTTAGAAAGTATGTGGGGAAGGAAGAGAAATAGGAAGAATATTTCAAGTTTCTCAGAGGGACAAGAAAAGTGTTTCTTGCCTCCATTTTATGCCTCTTGAATTATTTTCATGCATCTTGTTTCAGTTACCTTCACTTTGCTGAACAAACATATAACCAGAAGCAGTTATGGGAGGAAAGGGTTTATTTCAGGCTTACAGATTCCAGGGAAAACTCCATTATAGCAGAAGAAGCTGGCTCACTTCCATAGATCATAGCAGAGAGATACCACAAAACAGCCAGCAAATATAAACAGCCAGAGCTCAAACTGTTCTGAACATACCTTAGGACTGGACTACAAGATCTGCCAGCAGTGATACCTCCTCCAGCAGGTTGCTGGAGACTCAAGTTGTAAGTTTAATCAAAAATACCTCAGGCTATGGGACATGCATTCACATTCAAACTGTCACATGCCCTAGTGCTCTACTTGCCTGGGTGGATAATGTGGAACCATAAGTGTTCTACTCCATTGTTCAACTGTCCATTCTTTTCTGAGCTGAAGTTTCTTACTAATCTGGGAGCTTGCTGTTTGATCCATAAGTTCTTGTAATTCTTGGGTTGCTGTTCCTCTGCAGGACTGGGGTACAGATGAGCATGGACATGCCCAGCTGTTGAGGAGGGTCCTGGGAATCAAACTGGAGTGGTCTCTCAGGCCTCCTCAGTCCCTCATGCTTACACTCAAAGTTCTCTTAATCACTGAGCTCTCTCTCCAGCCCTAACTGGAAAATTTTGAAGGTAAGTGTCATGATTGTGTTGTTAAAAAGGAAAACTGCTTAGTGAATTTTGAAATGTGTGAATATAGCATGTCTCATAACTCCATGGACATCAGAACTACTGTTGTGCTTGTCCCTGAAATGAAGCACGACACTGTGGAAGAACCCAGGTGTCACCATCAGCTAGAACCAGAGTTGAAATGATGCTGTGGTTACTTGATAATTTCTTCTCAACCTCAGACCTCAGTGGCTTCATCTAATCATGTTTACATGGTGTTAAGAATTAAATGAAGAGATATATTCAGAGTACTTAGAATCGTGCCTGGCATGTGGTAAGCATTCGATATTTCCGAATTCAGCATGCACATGTGGTTTGCTGCTAAAGGGTGTTCTCATTTCATCTTTCCTGCTGGATGGAGGTGGTGTGTGGTCATGATGATCTGGCAAGGCATACCCCACTTATTTTCAGGTCATGCTGAACATCTTTCTGGTGTCCTTATACTTTTTGTCCTGTGCTAGTCTACCTGGGGATATATTTCAACCTCTTTTACCAAGGATAGTGTATACAATTGTCTTTTTAAGCAAGATTTTATTTATATACAAGTTTATGTGTATTGTGAGTGTGTGTGTGTGTGTATGCACATGTGGACATGCATGTGAAGGTCAGAGGACAACTTTCGAGTACATCCTGTCCTCATAGTTTCATCACATCTGAAGCAGAGTTTCTCTGGATTTTGCTCTGTTGTTGTTATTTTGGCTGTGCTCATCAACAGCTTCCAGGAAATTCTCCCATCTCCACCTCTCATATCAAGGTAAGTGTGATGGGATTACAGAAGCCCACCATAGCTTTTAGCTTTTTATGTGGGCTCTGTGGCTTGAACTCCAATACTCAGGCTTGAGCTCTAAGTACTTTATTCACTGTCACTGTCTAACTCCATATACAATCATCTTTTGGTGGAAGTTCTGTGTCCCCCCAGTACATACTCAGATTACCCTTCCCTGTGGATGTCTCACATGTCCCTTGTGCCATAGTGTGCTTCTGGTTCATGTACCTCCTTGATCCTGCTAGAAGCTATTATAGTCTCTGAATTTTACTTTTTTTTTTTTTGAGGCAAGCCCAACAGAATGGAATTTTGATGAGAGAAAGAGAGAGAATGAATTAATGTGCCATGGCCTTCAGCCACTGTAATCAAACTCCAGATGCACGTACCTACCTTGTGCGTGCTTGTGTCACTCTGTGCATCTGGCTTATGTAGGACCTGGAGAGTTGAACATGGGTCCTTAGGCTTCCCTGGCAAGTGCTTTAACCATTAAGCCATCTTTCCAGTCCTCTGAATTTTACTTTTAATAGTTTCATTCCCACTTACCATCATCAATTGTAGTGGTAGGTTACATTCTTTAACTAGAATTTAGGAGTCTTTATAGTTAAGAATTGGATTCTTTAATTTTAAGACTCAATATAATATGGCACAATATATGACTGACATAACCATATCCTCTCCAACTTAATAAAAGTGATTTGCTTATGTTTCCTTTGAAGTAAAATGTTACATATTCTTATATAAGTGGGTTTTTTTGGGAGGAAGCAGTATCTTGCTTTGCAGGGTCTTGAAACTGTGATCATCTTACTTCTGATTTCTAACTGCTGGGTGTAACTGGATTTTATTTGCTGGATCATTACTCTTTTAAAGCAAATAAAAAGTAAATACAAATTGAAAATCTTTAAGTATGTTAATTTGAATATTTGGCATCTAAAATAAGTATATTGTTTTAAAACAGTTGAAAAACAATCACTATGATTCTTCAACTCCAGTTGATTTTTTAAATCTAGATTTGGGATGTATTTTAGCTTCCTTTTAGTTATTGCTCAAAGATTACTGTTTGAGAAATTCTCAAATTCATTTTGCCTCTAATTTAGGAAAATCTCAACACTATCCCGCTTAGCTGATATAAGAATCACAGATGAAGGTATGTTTCTGTTCCCTTACATATCTCTAATTTATACTGTCTTACTTATCATTTCTTTGTGTGTGATTTTTTTCTCTATATACAGACTTATAAAAATGTGTTGGCATAATGGACATTAAAAAGCCTCACTTAATGTTAGTATCCTCTCTTTGAGATAAAGGATAATCATGGCACAGAATGACCAGACTCCACACTATAACTATCTGTGGTACCCACAGGAGTCAGCTTCTTTTAAGGAAAACATTCCCCATGGGCATCACTGAGGAACAAAATCTGAGAAGAATTTATATAAGCATCTATATATGTTAGGAACCTAGGTTCTTTAAAAACTGAACTGTTTAAAATTGCATTTGTAACAACATCAAAGAAAGCACATCCAGTTCTTGAAATAGCCCCTGTGAATTTCTCTATCATCTTTGAAACTTGCATACTGATTTCTTCTTTCTCACTTGTTAGGTGTAGGGATAATGTTTTCTTTTCAAAATGTGGTACATTAAAAATGAAAATAATTACTATGAAAAGCCCTTCCTCTGTTTCAGTAGGATTACAAGGTTTCCATCTCCATGGTTTCTATTTCAATTTATCTTTTGAAATCAAATTAAATCTTTTTCTTTCTTTGAAATGCCAAGCTCCATTTGTGGTAATAGTTTCTGACAGTTCTAAGCTTTTACCAAAACCTCTCAGTGAAAATGTGTTAGATGAGTTCTTTGTTCCTCATATTGTTATTTAAAAATGGAAAACAAAGACAAGACTTCTTTTTCTTCTTACATGAAAGTCTAACAAAACACTGGCATTTCCTAGTAATGAGAATACAGTATCTTGCTTATCAGTTTAATTAAGTTTATAAGATCTAAGTCTAAATATATTTTTGGTTATGTTGCAAAAGAAAAGTTCAATTATTATTACAATCATACTGAAAACTTAAAATGCATATTTAAATGTGAATGTTCATAATCACTGACAAGTCTATATTCTTAGAAAGAATTGGAAAGTCATTTTCTTCCATAACTAACATATTTTATAGCCATGCCCTCTATTTGTGAAAACATCAGCATATGTTTGGTTAATCTTCTGAATTAATAATGTGAATATTACATATATATACATATGGACATGTACACATTTAGATGTGCTTACATGCATGCCTTACACACTTACTCTTTTCAAATAAGTGTTTTCTATATTCATTGAGGAAAGAGGAATTATAGGAAGCTTATAAAAATAATTTGGCTTTGCAATGCAGTCAGAGCTATTTAGATAATATATAGGTTACTGCTATTAAGCTAGGTTACTGCTTATCTTGTACTGGCTTAGGGATGATGAGCATCTTTTAAAAAATATGTTATTTATTTATTTGCAGGGAAAGAGAGAGAGGGAATAAATGGGCATGTATGAGGCTCTCTAGCCACGGCAAATGAACTCCAGATGCATGTGCCACTTTGTGAATCTGGCTTACATGGGTACTGGGTAATTGAACTCTGATCATTAGGCTTTGTAGGTAAGCACCTTAACCACTGAACCATCTCTCCAGCCTGATGATGAACATTTTGAAGCCTGGAGATTTTATGTGGATTAAGTTGATCAAAATATTTTACCAAATTTTCTTTTTCCCTGGCCTATACTTCTCTTCTTGCTTCATAGTTGGCACATGCCAAGCTACAGATAGGTATGGCCTAGTTAGCAAATCTCTTAGTAAAGGGAACTGAAAGCTTCAAACATATGGAGCTTAAGTTTAATCAGTGGGCTTCTAGTAAAGTCCTGTTTTCGTGTCTATATCTTTGAGTTTAAGAAAGTGGGACAACTGGCACTCACTCTTTCAGTTACTTCAGAAAACATTTTAGAATCTATAATGAATGCTAAATGTATTTGGTAAAAAAAATTTAAACCAATGGCTAAGTGCTAACATGTCTAAAGCTTGCTCAGAAACTCAGAGAAACATAAGGGAGTTATTCTATAGTGTACCAGAAAAACTGCAAATTAAAGTCCAAAGATGTTAAATTTGAAGGGATTAAAATAGAAAATCAAATTTCCTTGGCCATGTAAGTTAAAATTCTGCAAAACTTAAAGCTTCATGCTTTCTAATTCTTATTAAATGAGTCTTGGTTGATGTGTTTTTCATGGCTCCTCAGGCAATGTTCTTTTTAGTATCTGTAGGTCTGAACACTTTCCATCTGATCATGTAGCTTATTTTTATTCTTATTTTTTAAGGCAGGGTCTTACTCTAGCCCAGGTTGACTTGGAACTCACTCTGCATCCCAAACTGGCCTCGAACTCATGGTGATCCTCCTACCTCAGCTTCCCGAGTGCTGGATTAAAGGTTTGCATCACTATGTCTGTTAGAACCTGAGAAGTGGAACTTTTCTCCACTTATTCCTCCTCTCTTCTCCTCTTCCCCTTATCTTTGTTTTTCTGTTCTCTCTTGGCTCCTCATTATTTTTGCTGCTGGAAAGACCAGCCTTGCTGGCCTGATGAACATCTGGATTCTCTTGACTCTGCTCCCAATACTATAGGCATGTTACAATTGCAGTCACATGTGTGTCTTTTGCATCTGGTTGTATTTGGGTTCTGGGGGTCAAAGTCAGGTTGGCAAGCCTGTGGAGCAAGTGCTTTTAACCACTGAGCCATTTCTCCAGCCACCTTCTGCTACTTGGAAGTCAAAGATTAAACGAATCTTTGAGGTTATTATATCATAAATGCAGAGCAAAGAACAAAGTTGTTGGAATCATGAGTTAGTCTCCCTGTGGGAATGGCTGCATCTAACTTTGTTTTGAATAGACTCAAATTATTTACCCCTGACAGGTGAGTAGAATACAGAGCTCAGGGAGTGCCAGTCAGCACAGGTCAAGGACTTCTTTTTAGGATTTTTTTTTTTAAAGTAGGGTCTCACTCTAGCCCAAGCTGACCTGGAATTCATTATGTAGTCTCAGTTGGCCTTGAACTCACAGTGATCTCTTACCTCTGCATTCCAAGTGCTGGGATTAAAGGTGTGTGCCACCACCCCAGGCTTTTTTTAAAAATACTTTTTAAACCATCTTCCTGCTTATGTTCATGCAAGCAACCCTAATTTAACTCACTGGGGCATTTGGGCACATTCACACACATACATACACAACAAGAAATAGGAAGGTTATTAATTGGGAAGAAGGGGTTTAATGGAAGAGGCTATGAATATAATCAAAATATCACATATTCATATATGAAATTGTCAAAAACAAAAATAAAAATAAATTAACACCTTATGATTTAGGAACTTGAACCCAAAGTGGGTGTGGGAAGGATCTCTTTGTAGAGAAAATTAAGTGGCTTTAGTATTTGTTAGGTGAGATGGACTTGGAGAGGTGATAGATCTGTTTTTGCATATTCTAACCTCTGTTAGTGGAGACTTTTATTGCTAAGTTTAGGAATTTAGAGTGAAAAACAAAACAAAACAAAACAAAACAAAACAAAACAAAACAAAACAAAACAAAACAAAACAGGACTAGATATGGTGGCACATATGGTGGCAGATATGGTGCCTTTAATCCCAATACTTTGGAGGTAGGAAGATTGCCAAGTGTTTGAGGCCAGCCTGGGGCTACAGAGTGAATTCCATATTATCCTTGGTTAGAGTTTGAGATCTAACCTCAAAAAAAGAAGAAGAAAAAGAAGAAAGAAGTTTAGAGTGGTCTTGCTGTCATCATTGGCTCATCTTATAGAGAAACCTTTTAAGCCTATCCACAACATCTAAATTTCTATTTTGCTTGTTAGCATTGGAATTCTCATGTTCTGGGTCTGTTCTGAATGTAACGGCACTACTGTCATATTTTCTTGTGAAGAAGCAAGCATTTTTTAGTCATGGGTTGATTGCCTGAGGCCACCTCTTCTTACTTTGGTTTAGGCGAACTCTGTTCTAGGTTATTTTCTTCTCCTCCCCACACTTCTTTCATATGGAGACTCACCCAGATCTGGTTCCTTTGATTGCTGAGCCAAAGCTGTTGAAACTTCCAGAGCCTGTGCTCACTATACCATGGTGAGGGCTGTGAACTGTTCTCCCTGGCAGCACTGCTGTTTCACAGCTTAGGAAGGTAGAATCATCAATATTTTTTTGTTTTTTCTTTGGTGTCTGTCTTAGTTCACATCACATAATACCTTTAAAGTTCATCAATACTATAACACATATCTTAATTTCATTCTTTTTAAGGGCTGAATGATGATTCATTGTATGCATATGCTTTGCTTGGTTTATGAGTTATTTTGCATTTTAGTTATTCTTTGAAAATTTGTGAACATACCTGTTAGAGTCTTTATTTTCAGTTCATAGGAATATATACTTGTAGTTGCTAGGCCATATGGTAATCCTGTGTTTATTTTCTCCTTTTGAGGAAATCTCCATACAAATTTCCATAGTTGCACTATTTTACAATCTCACCATCTTATATGAGACTCCCAACTTCTCTACATCCTTGTCAATGTTTGCTCTGTGGGATAGGAAGAGGTATCTTGTTATAGACTTAACTTGTACTGCCCAAATGTTTAGTGGTGTTAGCATGTTCTCAAGTGATGGTGGCCTTCGTATATCTTTGGTAAAATGTCTACTCAACTCTTTTGCCCATTGTTGATTTCTAGGACTCTAAAATATATTTTGGATATTAATCCATCATTAGATATAAAACTTGTAAATATTTTCTTGCAATATATTCATTGCCTCTTTACTCTCCTGATTCTCTTTCTTTTTCTTTCTTCTTTCTCCTCCTTTCTTCTTCCACCTTTTCATTTTCCTCTTCTATCTTTTTTGATCCAGTCTCATTCTCTAGTCAAGATCAACCTGGAACTCATTATGTAGTCCAGGATGGCCTCAAACTCATAGCATTCCTTCTACTTCATCCTTTTAAATCCTAAGATTATGGGTAGGTGCTACCATACCTGACTATTGATAATATCTTTTGTACAAAAGTTTTTGTAAAAATATTTTTATTTATTTATTAGTGATCAGGGAGGGAGGGAGAGAGAGAGAGAGAGAGAGAGAGCGAGCGAGAGCGAGCACATATCAAGCCTCTTGCTGCTGTAAATAATCTCAGATGCATATATGAGTTTGTGCATCTGGCTTTACATGGCGACTGGGGAATTGAACCCAGGTTGGCAGTCTTTGCATGCAAGCACCTTTAACTGTTGAGCCATCTCTCCAGCTTACCTGTACAAAAGTTTTAAATTTAATTTTGTTTACTTAATTTTTTTCTTTTTGTGGTGCATTTTGGTTTCCTAGCTCAAAAATTCATGACCCAATCCAAAGTCATGTACTCCGCACCCCCTGTATTTTCTTACCACTGAGAATATGAAGAATAAAAATCTCCTAAGTGTTCTGTGGCATATGCTGCTTAGATTTTAGGGCTGAGTCCATTAAATCATAAGAATCCACTCCAGGGCAGAGTAACAGTCAAGGAGGGATGAGTAGAATCTCTGCCAGGAAAGCAAGCGTTATTCAGTCCGCACAGGCTCTGCTTCTGTCTCTTGGCCAGACAGCTAGTGTTATCCCAGAAGAGTTTGGTTGGCTATTGCTTATCTAGGCACTTTACTGTAATATTATGTTGTGGTAAATTGTCATGTGCTATTGCATCTTGTTTAGAAATCTCCACATCAGGGAATGGGGTAAGTCCTCCAACCCCATTTCAGACTCAAGCATGTTTATAGCTTAAGTGTTGAAAACATTGTGCCTTTGAGAACCAGAAGGCAAATCCTTTCCCTGGCTGTCTGCTCCAGCCCGAGAAATCTCAAGATGAATAGAATCACTGCTGTTTATCCTATGATATACAAATGCCTGTGGTGATAACCGCTAATTGGAAGCTTCACTTGAGAAGAAGACTTGTCTGGAACCCTCAATCCAGAACTCCAGTTGATTGTTTATGGTCTTTCCAGTCATTCCTCCTGGATGTTGAAAGAACCTCATGTGACGTTCTGCTTTGCTTGTCATTTGTTTCTAGAACTTTTCAGGATATACCTATCATTTCTGCTAGATGTTGTTTAGTGCCCAGATGAATGTTGTATTCTACTTGTCATTTGTTCGACTTTTCAACAGGGCTACTCCAGTCCTTTTGGATGTTGTTCAATGCCTAGCATTGATAGAAATTAGGAGCAAAATAGCCCTCTCCCTTTTGGCAGGTAGGTAGTTATGGACACAGACCCCAATGAACATAAAAGGAAATTGCAACATGAACAGCTCCTCTCATCAAGATGGTGAGCAGGAACAACTTCCTGGTTCTTCCTCCTACTAGGAAAATTTTTTGTATATTTATTTTTTTTCTCAATTTTTATTAACATTTTCCATGATTATAAAAAATATCCCATGGTGCTACCCTCCCTCCCCCCACTTTCCCCTTTGAAATTCCATTCTCCATAATATCCCCTCCCCATCTCAATCAGTCTCTCTTTTATTTTGATGTCATGATCTTTTCCTCCTCTTATGATGGTCTTGTGTAGGTAGTGTCAGGCACTATGAGGTCATGGATATCCAGGCCATTTTATGTCTGGAGGGAGCATGTTGTAAGGAGTCCTACCCTTCCTTTGGCTCATACATTCCTTCTGCCACCTCTTTCACATTAGACCCTGAGCCTTGGAAGGTGTGATCGAGATATTGCAGTACTGAGCACTCTGGTCACTTCTTTACAGCACCATGATGCCTTCTGAGTCATCCCAAGGTCACTGCCATCTGAAAAGAGAAGATTCTCTACCAAAAGTGAGAGTAGCATTAATATACAGGTATGAACATTAAGAGAAGTGCTTACTGGGCACTTTGATAAGCATAGTATATACGTTTAGCCATACAGCAGCACATGTTACACCCCTAGGGCTCATGACTACCCCTGCTTTAAGTTTTCAGTACCATGGATGTATTCTAGGAAAAATTTTATGGGCTTTTATTTCACATCACTCACAGGTTCTTTCTGAGTCTGCTCTCTCCTTCCTGGGCCACCAACCAATCAAGGCCCTCATATATATTTAAACCAAAGAAGCCCATCCCAACTACATTCCTAGTTTATATCTCCAAGGTTATAACAAAACCCCATCCAAGTCACCATGTGGTTACCCAGTTGGGATCCCTCCCAAACAAGAGCTTTTTGTTGAACTCTCTTAAAATAAATCCTTCTTATCTTGTCCTTCTGTGTGTCTGTACTTCTTTGTGAATTGTAAACTCAAGAGACTTGAGGAATTATACCAAGAGGGGTTCTGCTGCTCTCAAAACTGGTAACAGAATAATTCTATTCCTTATCTGCTACTTGATATTTCTTCTTTTGCTTTTATTTACTATATCCCTAGTAATCTCACTCCTTTGAAATAAAAAAAAATGCAGCTAACATGGATCATTTTTTTTCTGTACAAAAAATTACACGCTTGATCCTACAGATGAAAATGAAGAAATGAATTATTATTAAATAGGCAACAACTTTAGATTTCAATTAATGTGTCTAATACTTCATGAGAACAGTTTAAATCTTTGTGGCTTCTCCAGAGTCCAGCATTGATTTTATATATATTTGCTCTGTTTTCATATTTCATTCCATTTCTCTGGGAATGGGAGTTTGGGTCTTTGGGGGTAGAGTAGGGTAGAATCCTACTCTATGTGGGAATCTATAAAATACAATTCCATATTGCATTTCTGAATGATGAATTTGTGTTCTTTTTGTCTAAGAAGAAAGTATAAATTCCATTCTTTCAAGTTGTACCTTTTTGGCTGAGCTATGATTATGACTGCAAGAATACTTTATAGCACTAAAACACTTTGCCACACAGCTCCCAAGACTTGGATACTGTTCTCTGCACAGTAGAGCCACCTGTCCAGGCCTCTCACCCTAACCATGGAACTTGTTTTTTCAGGCTAAAGGTAGGATCACTTCTTTCTACAGTGAAACCTCAGATCTTTCTCCCAGCTGCTTGCCTTGGAAATCCATTCTGTTCTTCTTCAATCTTTTTTAGACACTTGGGCACCAAAAATAAATGCCAATTGGGAAAATGCTTTTTTCTGACTTAGGATTTGATATACGAACTGGACTTGAATTTATTTTCTGAATTATAGAGCTTGTATATTACATTCTTTAAGATGACAGATTTTTTTGAGGAGCTATTATAGGATTTGTGTTTTTATATTTTGTCTTTCTATATTGTTACAAAGAAGGCAAGTTAAACAAGGAAAGTTAAGTAGAAAAGGTTCAATTCAGAAGAAAGAAATTTGAAAAAAAAATAACAAATTTTCTTCATGTTTCTAGGGAATTTATTAGATGTGAAAAGCCCAAAGGGTATTTTACTGTGTTAGATTTTGAATTTATTAATATTTGGTCTTAAAATATTACTCACACATGCAGATTCTCATATATTTATAGCCTCCAATTTAATTCTAGTTAATTTTCCCTTTAATAATCCTTTGGGCCACTTGGACTATTTTATATTACCCTAAACTTACAGAAACAACTGACTACTTACCTTTAAATGCATATTTTAGTCTCTGTCTTACAATCCTGGAAGCAATAGGATCCTTAATAATGAAATATTCTAGAGATGTAGGCATAGTATCTTAGCATTTTTATCCTTTTGGTTTATTTTGCTCTGATTTTGTACTTTAATCTTAAGACCTTGAAGTTGACTTTTTTATTTATGCACAATGTCCATTTTAAACTCTATTTCAAGGAATCCAGTCCCTGCTTCTCATTTCTGTTTCCAATGCACTGTTTTCTTTGGGATTAACTTTCAGTGTTTAATTTCTGTGCTTTAGCCACTGATTCTCTCTATATTTGGGCAAGTTTATTTTTGTAAGTATTACAGGAAAGTGGAATCAGCTTAAAAGTTAACCCCTTGTTGATTTCAAGACTGAACTACTAAACACATCTTGAGTAACTGATTTGGAGGTAGCTTTATATATTCAATGCCCTGCATAATGTGGAGTTATGGGTTACTGCAGAAAAGTGACAACAACAAATGCTGCTTACTAAAGTAGACAAATCCCTTGTCTGCTTTATTTGATTATAACCCAGCAAAAATGGCCAGGTATTCTACTCCTATAACAAAGTGAGAAGGCAATGTCATAATGTTTTGTGTTGAGAGTTTAGTAAAGTTGAATCTTCCCTATAAGATTACACATTTTGTTACATGTTAATTCCAAAACATGCTTACCTACCACTGCTATGAATGTTGTGCAGTATTTTCAAATCAGTTTTCCCAAAGAACTTTTAGTTAGGGAGTACAGAATATACTTTCTGTTTTCCACTGGCCTAGAACCATTTCCTTCTCTGTCAGTATAAAGTGAGCCTTTATTGTTTTGATAACCTTATATGTTGTTCTATGCTCTCTACAGCTTACTAACTTCATATTTTATTTTATTTTTGTTATAGTTAGTAGCTGCATTTAATTTTGGTTCTGAGGTGTTTTTATTTTAATATGTAATCTTTGAGTCTATATGTCTGGTTCCACAATGTTGCTGTAATTGTTGGGGATATTTCAAATACTTTTTGTTAGGAAGGGTCATGGATATATTTGTAGTCTAAGCTGAAAACTGATTTTCTACAGGGAGAAAGATGACAAACATGGCATATCCTCTGTAATAGCATCAACAAAACTCTTTTTAGAATAACCCAGAAGGAGTTTTGTTCATCCATTTATTTATTCACTTTTTAAATAAATATTTATGGGATGTCAATGAGTACCAGGCATTTTCTAGGCACTTGGGATTCTGCAATGGCCAACCGAATTCCTTGTTATGCAGAGCTTGCTTCTAGTTCAGTGGTTCTCAGGCATCAGTGCATATGAGAATCACCTGGGCCAATTTCAAAGCTCCCCATGCCTTGTCTTGCCAAATGAATCATAATCTCCAGGGGTGGACAGGATAATCAGCATCATTTTTTTTTGAAATGCTGAAGATGATTCCAAAGTACATGTAGATTTGATAAGCATTAGCCTATAGTCAAAATTACTATATTGTAACATGCATGAGAATGACCAGGAGGATTTGTTCAAAGTTAGAATGAGTTCTGATTTAGCGGTCTAGAGTTCTGCCTGGGAATTTGCATTTTTAGCAACTATCCCTGGTGCAACTGCAGGTTTGTTGCCTGAACACTCAGAAAAATTGGTGTGGAGGCTTGACACTTGATGGGTGGCAGTAGATCTTTGTCATGGGCTTCACCTCAGAGTTTGTTAGAAATGCAGAATCTCAGGCATGCAACAGATTTAGAGCAGAGCCTATGTGTTAACAAGATCTCTAGGTGACTCAAATGCAGATGAAACTGCAAATGTCTGCTCCAATGGACCTTGCATGTGCATGTTTAGCAAACTACAGAATTATTTTGTCAAGTATATGCCTTTGAAGTAACTGTTGTCACACACATTTTGGAGACAAAACACCATATAAGTGGTAAACTTTTTGTTTTGTTATTGTTTTGAGATAGGTAGCCCAGGCTTGCTGCAAACTTGTGGCAATGCTCCTGCCTCATCCATCCAAGCACCAAGATTATGGGCATGAACCATCCTGCCCAGCTTGTATGGCATTTTCAACCATAAACTTAAGACAAATATATTTATTAGGGGGTGGGGGGAGAGGGAGAGAGAGAGAGACAGAGAGAGAGAGAGAAAGAAACATAGCAGGGCCTCTTGCTGCTGTTCTGAGAAAATCCATGTTTTCCCTGATGAAAATATCTCCCCCATTTTTTTTTTTTTTGCTTTAGAAAATGTATACTTTTTCTTTCTGTCTTTTTGGTGTATATGTAAGGCTTTCTAAAGGTGAAGTGAGTCTTTAGCCAACCTTAGAGCAAGGACTCCTTTTCAGACCTGGGAAGCCTCTTTTTGAAATAGAATCAAAGATCTGCCCCTCTCTCCCTGTTTCTCATTGTCTGTTGAGAGAGGAGATATATTTGTGGGTTCCTCTCTTCAACCTTTGAAACTGCTTCTTGCCATAAAGGTCTGGACAGTTCATTTTTCTATTGAATTAAGCTAATTAGCTAACACAGGCAGTCACCCAAACCACCTAGAGAATTTAGAATGAACTACATATGACAAATAGTGCTGTCAGGTTCTTTCTTGACAATGAGTCCCTTGTTCACCTTGAAAACTTATCTGTAGAGGGTGAGATTCTTTGCAGTCTCTTAGCCAGTTGCTGGTGATGCACTCCTTACTTTCATTTCATAAGTACTCAGTAGTATATTGTTTCTCTCTTGCCTTTTTAGAGTTTCCTGGGTGGGAAATAAATTTAATTTTTAATTATAGTTCCCAACAGGATGTAGTCAGAATTTTTATTGATTTCCCAGAGTGCTCCTTTCTCTCTGACCAGCCAAGGCTCACATTCTGCATATATGACATTTCTGAGAGAAATGGGATCAGAGAGAATATAAATAATACATTGAATATTAATAAAATATATTATTAGCCTTATAAAAATGAAACAATCTAATTTTAGATCTTCTATTTCCAAAGTCTTAAAAATTCTTATTAATTATGGGGATTTTCAATTGTATATAAAACAAACTAGCTAATCCTTATACTCATTTCTTAACTTCAATGATCATTAAGATCTTCTAGTCTTATTTTGTCTATATCCACTTTTGTTTATTAGCTAAGCAAAATCTAGGTATAATATTTAACCTTGGAATATTTCAATATGTATCTCTAACAAAATTACCTTAACAAATGACTACAACTCTTCACGAGAGTCCAAAGATGAAAACAGTATAAATATCCATGCATGTGTGAATAGATACACAAGCTGTGGCAGATACACATAATGAAATATGATCTTGCCATGAACGAAAATACTGATACATGTCACAATGTAAAGAACCTCCCAAACATTAGGGCAAGTGAAAGGAACCTGACAGAAAAAGTGATTTGCTGTTTGATCACCCTTACATGTAACATCCAGATCTATCATGACACAGAGGCACAATGCAGACTGATGGTGGTTGGGAAGAGGGAGGAAAACTGCTGGGCAGGAAGGTAAAGGTATTGCTCTGGAACTAGGAAGAGCTAGAGTGGGAAAGCATCAGGTCACTGGGTGGGGGGGGGGGCTGTACCCTTAAAAGGGACTATGGAACCCAGTCCCTTATTCCTCTTTCACTTCCTGGTCCATGAGGTGAGTGTCTTCAGTGGCTCTTCCATGACTGATGCTTCCTCACCACAGGCTCAAATCAACAAGGACAACTGATCACTAGTTGAATTCTTCAAACCTGGAAGGGAAAATAAGCACTTTCTCATTTACAAGTTGACTTATCCTAGGTATTTTGCTATGGCTATACAAAGAGAAGACCTTCCCAAGGTTTTATGGCTATAACATATTAACTAAGGGCTAGAAGTTGGAGAGAGGCTCCCAGAAGAGTTAAATCTTAAGAAAGAAAAGACTGGTTGTTTGAAGATACAAGTGCAGGTATGGGAAACTGAGGGACTGCACAGACTTCCCCACAGTAGGAGGAGCCTGAATCTGTCTTGCTAGGAAACTGGGTAAGTGAAACTTCACATTCAGTTTATGAATACATGATGAGTTGCCTTTTGTTCTTGTCCCCAATCACAGTGCCATGGGGATATTTATGCAGGCTGAGCATTTTCCTTTTATTGTATTTTCTTGTTAATCCTAAATTAGATGACACCAAGAAATCTGAAAACATGTGGGTGGTACTAGAGTGGATATAGCAGTGAAACTTCCTTAAGGGAAGAACAGGCAGAAGCAGTGTGGAGCAGAATACCTTAGGGCAGAGAGGATTGACGGTGGAGAGGGGCAACAAGATGCAGGAAATATGTAAGCAAAGGGCATAAGAAAAGTGTCTTCTTTCCTGTGTGGTGGATAGAAATGAGTGCCAACTCTTTTTCTATAGGTGTGTTTTCATCAACAAATAATTTACCTCTAGAAGCATCAGTTTCAGAGAGAATTACAACACTAACTATAATCCTACAAAGGGTCATGTGAAGCTTGAGACAGAACATGGCTACAACTAGCTTGGCAGGATGCCTGGTACAAAGTAACATGTTAAGTTTTTAGTTCTACTATGGATACTACAGATTATTTTCCAGCTTTCTAGACCTTCTCAATAGTTTAAACATTTATTTCTGTACGCATATGTTTGGTGTTGTGTATGTATGTATGCGTATGAGAGCAGGTGTGACAACCTTGACATGTTTCTTCTTCCACCATCTTTTGTTTGGCCCGTGATTCTAGTGGCTTCCATATTCTCCTGACACTGTCCCCCATTGCCATAGGCATGGTTTGATTATAGACTTATACATCATTTTGTGTCTTGCTTTATGTGGGTACTGAGGAGGCTCAAACTCAAGTTGAAAGTTTTGCAAGCAAGCATCTTTTAACCACTGAACCATATCCCCCACATCACAGGCCTTATTTAATTCATGTTTTATTCTGTTTTGGTATTTTGTATCCATATTTGTCATTTTCCATATTGGGATTTAAAAAAATGTTCCCTTGGAGAAAATGGTTTATATGTCTGAGCAGCCTGGGTTTTCTACTGATCCTCTTAAGATATTTTAAGTAAATCAGAAGCATCATCCAAGCTAGAATGTATGTTTTCATACATCCATACATTCACACAGGAAGGTGGTAACTGAAGGCAACCATTATTCAAAATATCTAGGTGTTTGAATTAAATTGTTTACATGCTTTTGTATGTGGACACTGTGGTTTACTTAGCATTTGAGTAACAGTTATAAGCAATTTGCTGCAAACAACAATGATGCTAGATGATTTTGAGGACATGGATTTGAATTAGTGTAGTGATTTGAAAGTTGAATGTTCTCCATAAATTCATGTGTTTGGATGCTGTGGTGGTTTGAATGAAGAATGCTTCACCAGTCACATATGTTTGTGATTAATTCTTGTGATTAGTTCAAAGCCGGAGGAGCCTTTGCGAGGGGGAGCCTTGCTGGAGGAGGAGTGTCACTGGGGCAGGTCCTGGGATTTTAAAACCCTGCCCCATGTAGCAGTGCTGTTTCGCTCTTGCTACTTCTTCCATGTTGATGTGACAAGATGTGGTGCTCTGTCTCTGCTCCAGTTTTGCTTTTCCTGCCATGATGAACCTTTCCCTAGAAACCTATACCTGGAATTAAATCCTTTCTTTTCACATGCTGCTTCTGGTCAGGAGTTTTGTCCAGGCAACAAGAAGGTAACTGCTGCAAATGTGTCTCTGGAGGCAAGAAGTGCTACAGGTTGAGGTGTTACGGCCAGACCTGCTTGCTGCACTGGACTTGCTCTTGCTACTTCCTCCATGCTGATGTGAATACTGGCTGTCTGCTCCTGCCATGTTTTCCCTACCATCATAAAACTTTCCCTTGAAACTGTAAGCTGGAAATAATTCCTTCTATAATGTGCTTCTGGCTGGGTATTTTGTCCTATCAATGAGAAAGTAAGTAACACAGTTAGGCCTATGAGTAGCAAATTGTAGTAATAGAATCTAAAGAAACTGAGAGGATGACTCAGCTGTTAAAAGCACTTGCTTACAAAGCTTGACAGCATAGGGTTCAATTCCCTAGTACCCATGTAAGACTAGATAAATATAGAGTTCATTTGCAGTGGCGAGAGGCCCTGGCACACCCATACCTTTCTCTCCGTCTCTCACTCTCTCTTTCTTTAATGAATAAATAAATATTTTTAAAAATAATCTGAATTTTTTGTTTGTTTATTCCACGTTAAATGCTTTTTCTATTGCTTAGGAGCCCATGGAGGTAATGTATACTTATTTAGTAGCTGAGGCTAAGCAAAACTTCTCAAAAAATAAAGCTATGAGCACACACAAGACAGGCGTGAATATAGTACAACTCCCCCCACAGATTTTATATTTCAAAGATATATGCTCAAATCTCAGTTCTGCTATTTACTGTATTTGGAGCCTTAGATAAATATCCTCAGCCATGGGGAACTTTAAATTTACTCATCTTGTTGTGAAGTAGAAAGTATGTTATAGTATAATCATTGTCAACATTAAGTACTCTACAAAGAACTTTCCATTGAATTTATGATGTTCATTTGATATCTATAAAATGACATTTTACTTTTTCTTTGAACCAGGGTGTTGCTATGAAGCTCTGGTAAGCCTTGAGCTCTTGAAAATACTTTTTTCTCAACCTTTGGATTTCTGTGATTAAAGGTTTGTGACATTTCAAGTTTTGAGAATTTTCATGACTTTGGTTACCAATCAAGTATTTCAGACATGCAAAGCACATGGGGTAAGATAAACACTCATGTATCTGACTTTGCTATGAACACAGCATGCAGCTCACAGTATGCAGCTGAGACTTGGAGAACATTATTCATCCTGCTGCTTTCCTGAAGTCATATAGTCAGAAGTCAGGTTCTGACTTTGCATGTCCCACAAATTATTCTTTTAAATGCCTTTAGGAACAACTTTCTCCTTGATGTTTTTGGATCCTAGAAGTTATTAATAGTTAAGTTCCTCAGTATGGCAAATATTTAAACAAGACTTTCTCCTTATATCTTCCAATACTTGTAATAAAGTTTATTTCTGTCTTTTATTTGGCTACTTTAGCTATGGGAAACAAAACAGTTCTGAAGGACATGATAGGGAATATCATGCTTTTGGTTTACCTGAGAAAATGCAGTTATTATCAAGCCAAATTTTATCTTTGGTGAAATGAACACTCATGACTAAACTTGTGTTTGGATTCCTAAAATTTTATATATTGAAAACAATGATTTTAATCCCATGGACATGTTGAAGAGTTAGTCTAACATTTTTCTTACATCTTTTCCAACTGAGACACACAGTACTAGGTTTTACATATGCCTAAATATTTTCTACCTATGGCAGTCTGTGCTGATGATTAATAGTTGAGTATAATATACACAATGTATGGCTGAAGGCAGAAAATAAAGTGCTGATTGGTTCATTAAGCAATTCAATCCCAAAGCATAAAAAGTTAGGTTTCATCCTGCCCAAAGCATGGCGGATCCTGTCATAAACACTTTTCATAAACCTCCCCTTTAAACCTGGTCTTGCAGTTTTATTAGTTTAACAATAATTCAAGGTGACAATCCATGTAGCAATATAAATCTGTAAGATGGATATCATAAAGCTTAAGCCATAGCAAAACCATGGATGACTACATAAAAATTCAGGTTTTAGTTAGATATGTCTTTCCAAATTGCTTCTTTTGCCTTGGTTCACAGATATGTGGGCTCTAACATTGTCTAGATATGTTGATGTCTCTGAAGAAAGATAATTCAGGTAGTCACTGATGAAAGGTACCAGAATTTGAAGAGCTCTGCCTGTAAAACTTAGAGCAATCTCCGAAAGGACCCACATTTGTGGGTTTTAAAAAATTTTTCTAGGATGATTCCACTACTGTGTTGCATATGGGTTTTTAGCTACAGGATTTAATGGCTATAGTGGTGCTCTGCAAAAGTACTTAAGGGCTGAGCCTAGTAGTTATACTTTCAGAAACTCAGGTAAGTCCCAGATGTCACTTTATCTTTTCCTCTTGTTCCTTAGCCTATGGAATAGGTGAACTTTCAAACCAGATAATGACTACCTTACCCTTAGGAATGTGATAATATTCCAGCCCTGCTACTTGGAATGGAAGACTGCATTTCTATTTCATATGGGCAGAGACGGACATTTCTAGAAACAAGTTTAGGAGTCCACAGGAAGGATATAGTTTGTTCTTGCCTGCCTGCTGTAGTCATTCAATAGCAGCAGCCTGCTCTCAAACAAAAGTAAGCCATGAGGAAATGTTCAAATACCTCTTATTGAGCCCATGAACCATGAGTGCTTTTATAAGACAGGTGTTGGTGAATTATCTAAAGCCATGGGATTTTTCCCCTCCCTTCATGTGCTTTATGGCTCTATATTGACTACATAAAGAAAAAAATAGTCCACTTTGATGTGATGGGGGTGGGGAGGAGACCAAGGTTGAGATGTGCAGTGCACTTCAGCCTGTCAAAGCTGTAACTCAGTAAGATGCATGTGGAGGGTCTTCTCCCCTGCTAGAGTTTAAACTCCTTTCTAGTTCTTAGTGTGGGCTTGGTATATCTTAGAGCTCATTTATTATTTTTTGGATGATTTACTCTCTAAGGTCATACCTATACAACATAAAAAGAAACATAGCATTTTAAATATTAGCTACATCATGGACCAGCAATGAGCACCTCTACTTCATTCTTCAGCAGTTACTTTTTGAGAAGCAGGTGCTATGGATGTGTGAAGGGAGGGGGGTAGGACACTGTATTGTTTCCAGAGACAGGTAGTTGGGAGTTAGTAACTTGCCATTGAATCTCCTTCTATTTAGTAGGTGTTAGAATAGAAAATTTGGATAAAACTCAACTTACATGGATGTTTAAAATGTCCATATTAGTTTCTATGCTATCTCATTCCTCATCAGATTTGTTTTTGTCATAAAAGACTTATATTCCCTTAGTCTTTCAAACTTAGAAAAACACAATTATGATATGAATTTGAGTATCATAAACAGTTGGAAATTGGCTTGCATCCTGTACCCAGCCTCTGATATCAGTGAGCACAGAAGTGGAAGTGTAGGACAGGCTAGCAGTACTGTCCTTTGGTGGAAGAAGATATGTTGGTGATGGTGAGTGGAGTTATTTGGTAAGTGAGACCCAGAATGTGAAACCCTATGAGGAACTGTGAGCCAAACCAGCTGCATTTATACCAGTCTCTTATTTCAGCAGCTTTGTAATAATGCACACCTACATGTTACCTGCATGGGGTTTTTGTTTCTGTTTTAGCTTCACTTACAGCCCAGGTTTGTTTTTAATGTTTTTTATTATTATTAACAACATATTTCCTATGGGTATGTCATGCATTGGTACCCTCTTTCCCCTCATCTCTGCCCCCTTTCCATTGGGGATGCTCCTCAGTGGGCGTGTAGGTATTCCCAATGGGGTTGTGGGTTGTGTTTTGCAGGAGCAGTAGTCAGTTATTTTTTGAAGGAGGGAATGCCTCTAGGCATGATGACTCAACCTGTGGCTCTTACAGTCTTTCCGGCTCCTCTTCTGCAAAATTCCCTGAACTGTGGTGCAGCCCAGGTTTTAGCAGAGTACAGCCAACTTTATACATGCGCCAACTACAATCATTTTACCTTGATCATGAAAATATAAGTTTCAATATATATTGAATTGGCCTATCTTATGTTACCATTAAGAAGAAATTTATGGGAAATCAAAATATTAACTATGGCTATGATAGCAGTACTATAGCCATGTGAATGGATATTAAAACAGGGTAATTGTGGCTTCTAGTTAAGATGGCATCTGCCTAACTATGCCTCACATCCCAGGGAAGGAAAGGCAAGACCTTTAGGGTTCATTGGGATTTTTAGAGGTTTGAAGATTCTAGAGGTGAATGACAATGAGAACACAAACTTATTGGACACAATGAAGGCAATCCTCAGGGGGAAATTCATAGCACTAAATGCCTTCATAACAAAGACAGAGACATCCAAAATCAATAACCTAAACATCCAACAAAAGGCACTGGGTAAACAAGAAGGATCCAGCCAAAAAAGCTCCATCTGGAAAGAAATAATTAAGATCAGAGCAGAAATTAATAAATTGGAAACTAAGAAAACAAGAAAATTGATGAAATGAAGAGCTGGTTCTTTGAAAAAATAAACAAGATTGATGAACCTCTGGCCAATTTGATCAAGTGAAAAAAAGAGACACTTCAAATTAACAAAGTTAGAAATGAAAAAGGAAAGATAACAAAAGGCATAAGTGAAATTGGGAGAATCATCAGGACTTATTTCAAAAACCTCTACTCTGCAGAACTGGATAATATGGAGGAAATGGATGAATTCCTGGATACCTACCACATACCAAAGCTAAACTCAGAGCAGATTAATCTCTTAAACAAGCCTACCATACCCAACAAGATTGAAAAGGTAATCAAAATCAAAAAGAAGAGTCCAGGAACAGATGGCTTCTCAGCTGAATTCTATCAAACCATCATGAAAAGCTGGAACCAATTTTTCTCAAACTGTGCTTCATAATCAGAGAACAGGGAAAAGCTCCCCAACTTTTTGATGAATCTAGTATCACCCTGATATCAAAACCAGGCAGAGATGACACAAGAAAAGAAAACTATAGGTCTATTTCCCCGATGAACTTAGATGCAAAGATCATGAACAAAATCCTTGCAAACTAAATTAACCAACACATCAAAAGCATTATCCACCTTGATCAAGTTGGCTTCAACCCAGGAATGCAGGGGTGGTTCAACATACAGAAATCTGTCCATGTAATACACCACATAAATAAGCTTGAACAAAAACACCACATGATCTTTTCGATAGATGCAGCAAAGGCCTTTGACAAAATGTAACACATAAATAAGCTTGAACACAAATGCCACATGATCTTTTTGATACATGCAGAAAAGGCCTTTGACAAAATACAACATCACTTCATGATCAAAACATTGGAGAAAATAGGCATGGATGGTTTATATTTCAACATAATAAAGGCTATATACAAAGCTCCTAAGGCCCAAATAATGCTTAATGGGGAGAGCTTGAAGGAATTCCCATTGAGATCTGGAAAAGATAAGGGTGTCCACTCTCAGCTCTGCTCTTCAAGATAGTACTGGAAGTCCTAGCTCAAGCAATAAGACAGGAGAAAGAAATAAAAAGGATGCAAATTAGAAAGGACAGAGTTAATTTGCCCTATTTGCAGATAACATGATTCTATACAAAAGAGACCTGAGAACCACCATCTCAAAACTCTTAAATGTGATTAACTCCTTCAGCAAAGTAGCAGGATACAAATTCAATGCACAAAAAAGCCTTTCTATATGCAAAAGACAAAGATACAGAGAAATAAGTGATGTTGTCCCATTTTCAACTGCAACAACAACAACAACAACAACAAAAGAATAAAATACCTTGGAATAGTATTAACCAAGGATGTGAAAGACGTATAAAATGAAAACACTCAAGAAAGAAATTGAGGAGGACTTGAGAAAATGGAAAGACCTCCCATGCTCCTGGATAGGCAGAATTAACATTGTGACAATGGCAATCTTACCAAAAGCAATATACAGATTTAATGCAATACCAATAAAAACCCCAATATTTTTCTTCACAAAGATAGAAAAAAATGATCTCAAAATTCATATGGAATGGCAAATGTGCTCAGATATTCAAGCATATCCTCAGCAAAAGAAACACCTCTGGAGGCATCACCATACCTGATCTAAAGGTATATTACGAAGCCATAGTAATAAAAACAACTTGGTACTGGCATAAAAATAGGAGTATAGACCAATGTAACAGAATCAAGGACCCAGACTTTGGGTCAAGTAACTACAGCTACTTGATATTTGACAAAGACCCTAGCATTGTAGTGTGGAAAAAAGATAGCATCTTCAACAAATGGTGCTGGACAAACTGGATAACCACATGCAGGAAAATGAAACTTGATCCACACATGTCGCCATGCACAAAAATCAAGCCCAAATGGATTGAAGACCTCAATATAAGACTAGAAACTCTGCTAACCTTGAAAAAATAGGAACTTTCCATGATATAGGAATGGAAAAATACTTCCTGAACAAAACCTCAGTAGCTCAGAAACTTAAACAATCACTCAACCATTGGGATCTCATGAAGCTGAATAGTTTCTTCACAGACAAACATACAATAAGCAGAGCTGATAGGTTACCCAGAGAATGGGATAAAATTTTTGCTGGCTATACAACTCAACTGACAGAGGCCTAATTTTTAGAGTCTCCAAAGAACTCAAAAACCTAAACAATAGAAAAATCAATCAATCCACTCACAAAATGGCATAGAGAACTGAACAGGGAGTCCTCAAAGAAGAAATACAAATGGCAAACATGCACTTGAGAATATGTTCATCATCTGTAGTCATCAGGTAGATGCAAATTAAAACAACTATAAGATTCCACCTTACCCCAATAAGGATAACATACATTAAAAAATCAAATGAAAAAAAGTGCTGGTGAGGATGTGGAGAAATAGGTACTCTTACTCACTGTTGATGGGAATGTAAACTGGTACAACCATTATTGAAAGCAATATGGATACTCCTTAAAAGGCTGACTATAGTTTCCAACAGACCCAGTTATTCCCTTACTGGGAATTTACCCTAAAATCTCCATGCCTCAGTTCAGAGAGATTTGCTCAACCATGTTTATAGTTGCTCAATTCATAATAGCTAAGAGCTGGAATCAACCTAGACGTCCATCATTAGATGAATGGACTACCAAGATGTGGTATATATACATGATAGAATTCTACACAGCAGTAAGGGAAAATGACACAATGAAATTTGAAGAAAAAAGGTCAAACTTGAAACAGATCATTCTCAGTGAACTCATCCAATCACAGAAAGATAAACATCACATTGTCTCACTCATCTGTGTCTCCTAACCTGAATCTGCCTGAGATGCTGACATACTTAATAAGCATCTTGAAGACCAGACAATAGGGAGAGTGGGGCAGGAGGGAAGGGTAATGGTGGGGTGGACACAAAACTGGATCCAAATGGCAATGGTACCATGAAATTCTATATCCTAAAAGACAGACTAAATAGTTGAACCTTCATCAGGTCCTTGGAGGGAACACCTGAACCACAGGGTCCTGGAGAGGGTATTATGAAGACTAACCTTAATCTTCTCCTGTTTCTTTCTCTCTCTATCTCCCTCTTCTCTCTTTCTCTTTTATATTATCTATCTTTTTCTTCCTTCTTTTCCTTGGCACTGGCCTGTAATTCCCAGTACTAGCATGTGGTTAATATCCACAATTAGCTGTTGGTCAGAGAGGCCTACAATGTTTACCAAAAGAAGATAGATTTTGTCAGAGAACTTGATAACCTACCCAAGGTTAGTTGTAAGACCCTACTGCCAAAGACACCATATGCTGTTGGTATGGAACATGGAGTGACCTGGCTAGAATCTGGAAGACAGTCAGTCCCCAGACAGTAAGCTCACCTAGTGCTAGAAGTTGCTACATGAGCTACTGGGGGAAAATGACCAATATCTGTCCAAGCAACTTGTGGTCTAAGCTACTTAGCAGAAAACAACCTGACATTGTGCTCACACAAGTGCAATAGTGGCACACAGCCATGGTGGGTAACCAACTGCTTTTGAGTTGGCTAACAGATCCTCTCAGTGGAATGGAATCCATAGCTGGATCTAAGAAACAACTCAGAACCATATCCAAAAAATGATCATGCTCTCCATTATCATGCTCCCAGCAATCATGGGCTAATGAGAGGGCCTGCACCTATTAAATTCTTTCTAAAATAATAATGCTTATCCCATTTATCTGGTGCTGACTTCACTCTCCATTGGAGAATTTGCTTCTGGTTTTCAGATGGATACAGATCCTGAGGAGAGAATCAACCCATTGCACCTCACCAGGGCCCCAGCTGAAACTATAGAATAATTAGGGAAATGAGCAAGATTGCTACTATCTTGGTGAACCTGGTACCAGCACAAAGGTGAAGGAGATAGACACAGAGAACACTCAATTCATACCAAACCAGATATCCAGAGACACAGAGGCTCTAAGACCTCATCACTGAAGCAGACCTAAAATGAACCCAACATGGCTCAGGGAAATCTGCAGAAGAGGGGCAGAAAGATTGTTAGAGCCAAAAGTTGGGACATTATGCACAGAGACATTGACTCTTCCCCATAACTGATGGCTAACCCACAATACATGACCCACATTCCCCTATGAGGAGGGCCCCTGCAGAGGGGGGAGGTCAGAGAGAAGACTAAATATGGTCCCAACATGGCTGTATACATACTGTGTATATAACTAATAAAAAAGATATAGAAACAAAGGTAATTGTTCTTTTCCTTTTTTCATTTTCTAGGTATGGGGTGATATTTTTTTCATTCATCTCCCAGGTAGTCCTAACCATCTTCTTATTCACATTCACTGAACATATTTAAGGCTGTTTGGATCAATACAAGACTACTATTGAATCCCCAGTACACTTCTCAGCCAGAAACACAGCTACATTTATTATTCTAATTAATTTGGTATCCCAGTAGAGCTATCTTTTAATTATTTTATTCAAATAAGATGGAAATTAGAATCCATGATAGTAAACACCCAGATAGAAACATCATGACTGTGACTATTCACAGAACTCATTTAATTGAATGTAATATCTTGAAGATGACTGTTATCTGTAGGTTATTTTTTGTTTTACTTGTCAAATAAGAGCATTAGTGTGGTTTTGTTTGTATAGGAGAATGACAAATATACAGCTATCCCATTTGCCCCCCTCAAGAAGTTGGGAATGAGAGAAAGTGGGTTTATCCATAGGAAATCAGAACTTACCTTTTATTTCTTTAGTGATTTTGCTCATTTGGAGAAAAGAGAAAGATGTTGAGCAATTGTTTAGAGTTTTTGAATGAATAGGAGCAAGCAAAAAGAAATCTCATTCAGAAATAGAGTAGAACTTTCATAGTTCTCTTTCCATTATTGTCTTTGGATGACAGTACAGGGATTCTGTAACTTCAGAACTTACCAGCTGCCTTTCCAACTGGCACTAGAGTAGAAAAGAACAATATTTAGACTTGGATTAATTTCAAGATTTAGTACAGACAAAGCAATTTAAATTGTTAAGAAAAATCTTTAAAGATCTTAATATACTTTCCTTTTCTTAGGTCATAAATAATTACTTACTATTGGTATTCTAATAATTCCATCTGTTACCCATATTCTGAGAACAACAGCAAACTATAGAAATTTATTTTTAAAAATTTATTTTTACTTAAAAAAACATTTTTAAAAAAATTATGTGGATAGGGTGGGGGGGGGGGCACAAGAGAGAGACAGATGGGGAGGGCAGAGAGAATAGGTGCACCAGTATCTCTAGCCATTGCAAACAAACTCCAGAGGCACATGCCACTTTGTGCATCTGCCTTTATGTAGGTACTGGGAAATCAAACCCACCCATGTTGTTATTCTTTCCAGGCAACTGCCTTAACTGCTGAACCACCTCTTCAGCCCCATATTTACTTTTAACTTACACAAGTCAACTTCTATTTCATGTAAAGTTCTAAGAGATTTTTTTTTTATCATGTGTTGGTAACCTCTTTTCCCTTGCCCCTGTCCCCATTCTTCTGGGGACCCTCCTCATGGGGGTTTCAAATATTCCTTATGGGGTTGTGGGCTTTGTGTTGTGGAAGCAGCAGACAGTTATTTTTGGAGGGAGGGCATGCCTCTGGGCATGATGTCTCAACCTGTGGCTCTTACATTCTTTCTGCCCCTCTTTGACCAAATTCCCTGAGCCGTGATGGATGAGTTTTAATTCTACTTCAGTGATGAGCTGTTAGGAGTCTCTAGATCTCTGCTTTTGTAGCTGTTGAGTATCCTCAAGGCCTTCTCCTTCATCCTGATGTGGATTGTTAGGTTCAGCATGGAAGAAGCACTCTTCCTTGTCTCCCCAATTCCTCTGCAGTTTCAGCTATGGCTTGACCAAAGTGTGAGATGTAGTTTACCTCCTTGAGTCTTGCTACCTTCTGAAAAGGAAGAATAGATTCTCCAATGGGAGAGTGAAGTCAGCACAGTTTAAATGGGATAAGCATTATTAATTTAGGGATAATTTGATGCATGTAACCCCTCTTTTAGCCAAAGGTTAGTGAGAGCTTGACACAGGATAACATAATCTTTGTCTCCACAGGATTCTGATCTGGTTCCCAATTCCAAATATGGGTTCCTTTATACTGAGTGGATCTCTTAGTCAATAATAAAGCTACTGGTTACTAACCAAGGCTGTGTGCCACTATTGCACTGGTGTGTACATCCTGTCAGGGTATTTGCCTCTGAGTAGCTTTAGACCTCCTGGTTGCTCAGAACATTGTTGGCCACTTTCCCCCAGTGGCCTATGTAGTGCTTTCCAGAACTAGACAGGCTAACTCTTTGGTGACTGTCTCTCTTCCACATTATATCCAGATCTCTCCATGCTCTGTGTTAGCAGCATATGTTGCCTTTAGCAATAGGGTCTTACCTTTTGCCTCAGGTAGGTAACTGAGAGCTATGAGTGGTCATGTAACCAATACCATCCAGATTTGGGACAGGTATTGTCCCAATTTATTTCCTCCTGTTGCCGTTCTTAGTTATCCCCACAACACCTGACAACAATAACATGTTCTCCATTGATCATAGTTTTGAATTGCTATAGAATCAGGAGGCAGAGGTAGGAGGATTATCCTAAACTTGAGGTCAGCCTGAGACTACAAAGTGAATTCCAGGTCAGCCTGGGTTAGAGTCAGACCTTGAAAAACAAAAACAAAAAGAACAAACAAAAAAGAAAGAAAGAAATGGAATGGAATTGTCTATCTTTGAGTTTGGTTCCTTTTTCTTACTGTACTTCAGTGTTATCTGGACTTGGTTCTTTTTTGTAGATGATGTGTAATTTGTTTTTCTATTTATCAGTTGGAATATACTTGGGCTTTATACTTTTGAGTAATTATGAATGAAATCACTATAATTTTTTTGCATAGAAGTTTGAGTATGACCACAGTAATTTTCATTTTTTTTGAGAAAATAACTAGAAGTGTGATCACTGTTACACAGAAATACAGTTTTAGCTTATGGAAATTGAAAGACTGTTTCCTAAAGTGAATGTACCTTTTTCATTTCCATACTGGATGTGATCCTTATAGTTGTTCTGTATTCTCAACAACCCCTGTTATTGCTAAGATTTATTTTTATAAATTTGAATTTTCTTGTAGGTTGGCAGTGTCTCATTTAAATTTGTATTCACTGATGAATACTGATATTCACTTCTTACCATGCACTTACTTGTTATCCACAGATTTTTTATGATGTGAGTAGCTGTTTAAATGATTTGTTCAGCTTTTTCATTTTTTTATTACAGAGTTTGGAGGGTTCTTATATTTTAGATAGGTCATTTTTTCAGATATATGGCTTGCAAATATTTTCTACCCATCTCTATGCTTACCTTTTCATTCTTTAAGTGCCTTTCATGGAGCAAAGCTTTCATTTTGATGTTTAGAATAACACCAGTCTCTTTTATGTTTATAAGTTTAATATAATGTTTCAAAATACTTTTTCTAATCCATAGTCACTAAGAATTTCTCTTATGTTTTCTTTTGAACATTTTATTGCATTAGATCTTAAATTCTGTTTCGTGATGCATTTTTGAATTGAATATGAGTTAAATTTTTTCTTTGGTATAGAGAGATCCTGTTGTTATAGGACGATTTTTAGAAAGGCTGTTAATTTTCCTTTGAGTTGCTTTTGTGCTTTTGTTAGAATTCAATTGTCCATATTTGTGTGGATGAATTTCCAGATTATTCAACAGTGTGCCTGTCCTTTTCACCAGTACCACACTATTTTGATCACCATAATTCTGCAGTAACTAAAAAATAATAAAATTGATATATGATTCCCAAATTTGCTTTTCTGAAATATTGCTTTGGCTTTCCTAATTCTTTGCTTTTTAATATGTTTTTCACTGTTTTTCAATATCTATAAATAGTTATCTAGAATTTTGATTGCTTCAAATTTATAAATTAATTTGGCAAATATTATACTTTTAGGAGTAACAAATTTAATTACTGAACATTATATAGCTGTGTATTTATTTGAATTTTGGGTTCTTTTCATCAGCTCTGTAGTTTTCAACATTTGTAGCCTGAACATGATTTGTTAGACTCATGGATATGTACATTGTGCTTTTTTTGAAAACAAGGTCTCACCCTGTGGACTAGCCTGGCATTGGGTAAGCAACCTTCCTGTTTTAGCCTCCAAGGTGCGGGGATTACAGGCATGTATCATCACACCCAAATATGTTTTATTGTTTTGGATGTCTTTATTGACTGTACTACTTTTATTTTGAATTCCAAATATTTTTAGCTAATAGAAGTAGACTCTAATGTTGAATATATACTTTAAACTTTTAATATTTTATTTATTTGAAACAAATATATATATATACACACACACTCACACACACACACACACACACACACATATATATATATACATATATATATATATATATATGGAGAGAGAGAGAGAGAGAGAGAGAGAGAGAGAGAGAGAGAGAGAGCGAGCATGCCAGGGGCTATAGCCACTGCAAATGAACCCCAGATGCATGTGTGCTACTTTGTGCATCTGGCTCATGTGGGTACTGGGGAAGCAAACACAAGTTGTTAGGCTTTGCAGGTAAGAGCCTTAGCCACTGAGCCTTCATTTCAGTCCCTAATGGTATATATTGAATTGTATCCTGTGGCTTTATTAAACTTACATATTTGAATTTTCTGTGCAGGACACTATCTTGGTGTGAAAGTGAATCTTACTCCAGCCTTGAAACATTCTTGACTTACAAGAACTCAGTATCATTTCCCAGTTGTATTTCAGTGGCACAACTCTTGATTGATTTCTTTGGGGTAAGAATTCGACTGTGGAATTACAACTTGAACAATAAATTGAGTATTTCTTTTTTATAATTCATTTTTTACTGACAACTTCTAAAATTGTAGGCAATAACCTATGGCAATTCCCTCCCTCCTCCACTTTCCTCTTTGAAACTGCACTCTTCATTCCATTCCCCATCCCCACCCCCAATCAGTCTCTCTTTTATTTTGATGTCATCATCTTTTCCTCCTATTATGTTGGTCTTGTGTAGGTAGTGTCAGGCACTGCAAGGTCATGAATATCCAAGCCATTTTGTGTCTGAAAGAGCACATTGCAAGGTGTCCTACCCTTACTTTGGCTTTTATATTCTTTCTGCCTCATTTTCTGCAATGGATTTTTAGCCTTGGAAGGTATGATAGAGATATTTCAGTGCTGAGCACTACTCTATCACTTCTTTTCAGCACCAAGGTGCCTTCTGAGTCATCCTAGAGGTCACTGCCATGTGAAAAGAGAAGCTTCCGTAACCAAAAGTGACAGTAGCATTAATATATGGGTATGAACATAAAGATAAGTGCTTACTGAACACTTTGGTGAGCATAGTATATACATTTAGCCAGATACCAGCAGACGTTACTCCCCTAGAGCTTATGACTGACGGCCACTGTTGTAGGTTTTCAGTATCAGGGATATATTCCCTCCCATGGAGCAGGCCTCCAGTCCAATTAGAGAATGGTTGTTTCCCCCCATAACAGACATGCCACTATTGCACCCACTGGCTCATTTGGCCTGACTAGCCAAATTTAAGGCTTGCAGTGTCCACTGTTAAGTATCTCCACTGGTGATTTCTCTCTCTCCCATTGAGCTGCATGAAGTATAGCTTTTTCCAGCTTTCTGTCATCTGGTCTACATAGAGGAGGTTTTCAGCTCAGCTCTAGAGATATTTCTCAGTGACCTTGCAACCCAAGTATGTGGAGTCTTCAGCACTAGGGTCTTACCATCTATTCCTGATGGGAAACCAAGAGCCTTGGCAATGGCCTGTAATGTTTTGGGGGCATCAGGTACCTCCTTGGCCAACAACTTATTGGAAGGTATCCCACTCCTGGCACTGAAAATTTTTATAGTAACAATCTATGGCTTATGGGTGTTCCATCATCCAGAAAGGTAGGTTTCCATATGACTTATTTATATCCTCTTACATTTTGATTACCCTCCCCTACCTTTCCTTTTCTCAGTCTCTTCCCCTGACCTCACTTAGGCCTTTTCATTCCTGTTAATCTGTTCTTCTACTTATATATATACAATACCATCCTATTAAATCCCACTTCCCTCCCTTTCTATTCCCTTTATATCCCCTTTCTAGCTTACTGGCCTCTGCTGCAGAGTTTTCTTCCTACTCTCATAGAAGTCTAATTATTTGTAGCTAGGATCCACATATGAGCTAGAACATGTGACATTTGGCTTTCTGGGCCTGGATTACTTCACTAAGTATAATCCTTTCCTAGTCCATCTATTTTCATGCAAATTCCATAATTTCATTTTTCTTTGCCACTGAGTTTATACTCCATTGTATAAATGTGTCACATCTCCATTATCCATTCATCAGTTGAGGGACATAGAGGCGGGTTCCATTTCCCAGCTATTGTGAATTGAGTGGCAATAAACATGGCTGAGCAAGTATCTCTAAGGTAGTGAGATGAGTCCTTAGGATATATGCCTAGGAGTGCTATAGCTGGGTAATATGGTATATCTATTCTTAACTGTCTTAGGAACCTCCACACTGATTTCCACAATGGCTGGACCAGATTGCATTTCCACCGACAGTGTAGAAGGGTTCCCCTTTTTCTACATCCTCGCCAGCATTTATGGTCATTTGTTTTCATGATGGTAGCCATTCTGACATGAGTGAGATGGAATCTTAAAGTAGTTTTAATTGGCATTTCCCCAATGGCTAGGGATGTAAAACATTTGTTTAGATGTTTATATGCCATCTGTATTTCTTCTTTGGAGAACTCTCCATTTAGTTCCATAGCCCATTTTTTAATTGGGTTGTTTGATTTCTTATTATTTAGTTTTTGGGTTGTTTGTATATTAATCCTCTGTCAGATGTACAGCTGGCAAAGATTTTGTCCATATTCTGTAGGTTGCCTCTTTGCTGTATTCACAGTGTTTTTTGCTCTACACAAGTTTCTAATTTCATGAGATCCCAGTGGTTGATGTGTGGTTTTATTTCCTGAGCAATTAAGGTTATATTCAGAAAGTCTTTGCCAAGACAAATATGTTGAAGGGTTTCTTCTACTTTTTCCTCTAGCAGTTTCAGAGTTTCAGGTCTTATATTAAGGTCTTTGATCAATTTGAACTTAGTTCTTGTGCATGGAGAGAGAAAAGGATCTTTTTTCATTCTTCTGTAATTATATATCCAGTTTCCCCAGCACCATTTGCTTAAGAGGCTGTCTTTTCTCCAATGAGTATTTTTGGCATTTTGGTTGAAGATCAGGGGGCTGTAGCAACCTGGACTTACATCTGCACCTTCTATTCCATTTAATTGATGTACATACATGTTTGTTTTTTTTTTCCAGTGCCATGCTTTTTTTGTTACTATAGCTCTGTAATACAGGCTGAACTCAGGTATGGTGATACCACCAGGCTTATTTTTGTCACTCAAAATTGTTTTAGGTATTTGAGGTTTTTTATGCTTCCAAATGAATTTTAGGATTGTTTTGTTCTATTTTTGTGAAGAATGCCATTCTTATTTTGACGGGGATTGCATTAAATGTATAGATTGCTTTTGGTAAGATTGATATTTTCACACTATTTATTCTTTCAATCCAAGAGCAAGGAATGTCTTTCCATTTCCTAATGTCTTCTGCAATTTCTGTCTTGAGTGTTTTATTAAAGTTTTTATTTTAGAGATCCTTCACTTCTGTTGCAGTCAGGTTTGCATTGCTGACAGAAGTGACCTATCAAGAGCAGCTTTTGGGGAAAAAAATGTTTATTTTGCCCTACAGAATCAAGGGGATGATCCACAAAGGCAGGGAAAATGATGGCATGAACAGAGGGTGGATATCACCCCCTGGCCAACATAAGGTAGATAATAGCCACAGGAGAATGTATCAAACACTGACATGGGGAAACTGGCTATCATACCCATAAGCCTGCCCCTCAAAATACATTGCCTACAAGAGGTTTCAATTTCCAATTGCCATCAGCTACAGAGACTAGCATCCAGAATACCTAAATTTATAGGGGACACCTGAATCAAACCACCATCACTTTCTTGGTTAGGTTTGTTCCAAGGTACTTTATTTATTTATATTTTTTGATGCAGTTGTGAATGGGAGTGATTCTCAAATTTCATCCTCTGTGTGTTCGTTGTTAGCATGTAGGAAGGCTACTGATTTCTGTGTAATTATTTTGTATCCTGCTACACTACTATAAGTTTTTATAAGCTCTAATAGTTTTCTGGTCTAGTCTTTAGGATCCTTTATGTATAGAATCATATCATCTGCAAATAATGATAACGTGATCTCTTCCTTTCCAATCTGTATCCCACTTATGTGTGTTTCTTGCCTTATTGCTATGGCTAAGACTTCCAATAGTATATTAAATAAAATTGGGGACCATAGACACCCTTGTCTTGCTCCTGATTTTAGTGGAAAAGCTTTAAGATTTTCTCCATTTAGTATTATGTTGGCTGTAGGTTTCTCATAAATAGTCTTTATTATGTTGAGATGCATTCCTTCTGTTTTATTACTTATCTTTATTGACAATTTCCATGATTGTAAACAATATCCCATGGTAATTTCCCCCTTTCCCCCCACTTCCTCCCTTGAAGCTCCACTCTCCATCATATCTCCTCCTTCTCTCAATTACTCTCTCTTATATTTTGATATCAAGATATTTTCCTCCTATTGTGATGGACTTATGTAAGTAGTGTCAGGCACTGTGAGGTCATAGATATCCAGGTCATTTTGTGTCTGGAGGAGCACATTATAATGACTCCAACCTTTCTTTGACTCTTGCATTCTTTCCGCCACCACTTCTGCAATGGGCCCTGAGCCTTGGAGGGTGTGATAGAGATATTTCAGTGCTGAGCAATCCTCTGTCACTTTTTCTCAGCACCATGGTGCCTTCTGAGCCACCCCAGAGGTCACTGCCCTCTGAAAAGAGAAGGTTCCCTAACAGTGAGAGTAGCATTAATATATGGGTGTGAACATTAAGAGAAGTGCTTACTAAGCAGTTTGGTGAGCATAGTATACACATTTAGCCAGACACTAGCAGATGTTACACCCCTAGGGCTCATTACTACCCCTGTTGTAGGTTTTCAGTATCAGGGATTTATTCCTTCCCATGGAGCAGGCCTCCAGTCAAATTAGAGGGCAGTCCCATGCTCCTGGATAGGCAGAATTAACATTGTGAAGATGGCAGTCCTACCAAAGGCAATATACAGATTTAATGCAATTCCAATTAAAATCCCTACAGTGTTCTTCACAGAGATAGAAAAAATTATCTCAAATTTCATATGGAAAGGCAGAAGGCCTCGCATATCCAAACATATCCTCAGCAAAAGAAATACCTCTGGAGGCATCACCATACCTAATCTAAAGCTATATTACAAAGCCATAGTAATAAAAACAGCATGGTACTGGCATAAAAACAGGAGTATAGACCAGTGGAACAGACTAGAGGAACCAGACTTTGGGTCAAGCAACTATAGCTACTTGATATTTGACAAAGGCCCTAACAATATAGACTGGAAAAAAGAGCATCTTCAACAAATGGTGCTGGACAAACTGGATAACTATATGCAGGAAACTGAAACTTGATCCACACATTTCTCCATGCACTACACTCAAGTCCAAATGGATCAAAGACCTCAATGTAACACCAGAAACTCGACTACTACTGGAAGAAAATTTAGGAAGTACTTTCCATGATATAGGAATGGAAAAAGACTTCCTGAACAGAATCCCAGTAGCTCACAATCTTTAACAGTCACTCAACCAATGGGATCACATGAAGCTGAAGAGTTTCTTTACAGACAAGCATACAATAAGCAAAGCCAATAGATTACCCACAGAATGGGAGAAAATATTTGCTGGTTATCCAACTGACAGAGGCCTAATCTCTAGAATCTACAAAAAACTCAAAAATCTAAACAGTAAAAAGTCAAACACCCCAGTTACAAAATGGCGCAAAGAGCTGATCAGGCAGTTCACAGAGGAAGAAATACAAACGGCAAACACACACTTAGAAAATGCTCATCATCCCTAATCATCAGGGAAATGCAACTTGAAACCACTATGAGATTCCACCTTACCCCAATAAGGGTAGCAAACATCAGAAAATCAAATGAAAATAAATGCTGGTGAGGATGTGGAGAAGTAGGAACACTCATCCACTGTTGGTGGGAATGTAAGATGGTGTAACCACTTTGGAAAGCAATATGGAGACTCCTGAAACAGCTGACTATAGAGATACTAACAGACCCAGTTATTTCCTTACTGGGCATCTACCCTAAAACCTTCAAACCACAGGCCAGAGGGATTTCCTCAACCATGTTTGTAGCAGCTCAATTCCTAATAGCTAAGAGCTGGAATCAACCCAGATGTCCATCACTAGAAGAATGGATAACTAAGATGTGGTATATCAACACAATGGAATTCTATACAGCAGTAAGAAAAAATGACACAATGAAATTTGAGGAAAAATGGTTGAACCTGGAACAGATCATTCTCAGTGAACTTACCCAAATCACAGAAAAAAAAAATCGCCACATAGTCTCACTGATCTACAGCACCTAACCTGAATCTACACAAGATGCCTTACATACCCAGAAAGCATCTCATGGACTAGACAATAGGATGGGTGGGGAGGGAGGGGAGAGCAACAGAGGTATGGGAAACACAAATCCAGACCCAAACCGCAATGGTACCATAAAATTCTACTTACTGAAAGACAGACCAAATGGCTGAACCTTCACTAGGCCCTTAGAGGGAACACCTGAACCACAAGACACTGAAGAGGGTATGATGAAGACTAACCTTAATCTTCTACAGCTTCTCTCTCTCTCTCCTCTCTAAGTCTTGTATATTAATTATCTTTTTCCTCCTTTCCTTAGTGGGCACTGGCCTGTGACTCCCAGTACCAGCATGTGGCTATCATCCACAATGAGCTTTTGATCAGAGAGACCTACAAGGTTTCCTAAAAGAAAGACAGATTTCTGTCAGAGTACTTGATGACCCACCAAAGGTTAGTGGTAAGACCCTACTGCTGAGGACACCTTATGTGGTTGACACATAAAATGGAATGGCATGGCTGGAAGCTGGAAGTCAGTCCCCAGACAGTCAGCGCGTCTAGTGCCAGAAGGTGCTACATGGGCGACTGGGGGAAAATGACCAATATCTGTCCAAGCAACTCATGCTCTAACCTACTTAGCAGCCAATAACCTGTTGTGATGCCTGCACAAGAGCAATAGTGGCACACAGCCATGGTGGGGAACCAACTCCTCTTGATTTGGCTAACTGATGCCCTCAGTGGTATGGAACCCATAGCTGGAGCTGGGAAACAAGTCAGAACCATATCCAAACATAAGCCCACTCTCCATTATCAAGCTACCACCAATTGTGGGCTACAAGATGGCCTACACCTATTAAATTCTCTAGTTAAAAAAAAAAGGGGTTATCTCATTCGTCCTGTGCTAACTTACTCTCCATTGGAGAATCTGCATCTCTTTTTCAGATCGATGTAGGTCCTAAGGAGAGAGCCACCCCATCATACCTCAAAAGGGCCCCAGCTGAAACTATGAAAAAATGGCGAAACAAGCAAGGGTGCTATTTTCCTGGTGAACTGGATACCAGCAGACGGGGGAAGGAGATCAACACAGAGAAAAATAAACTCCTACCAAATTAGAGATCCAGAGACCCAGAGGCCCCCAACACCTCATCACTGAAGCAGACCAAAAATGAACCCAACATGGCTCAAGGAAATTTTGCGGAAGAGGGGGTGGAAAGAATGTTGGAGCCACATGTTGGGTCATGATATGCAGAGACATTTATCTTACCCATAACTGTGGGCTAACTCCATAATGCATGACCCGTATACCTCAACAAGGAGGTGCCAAGGGGAGGGGGTAGGTGACGGATGAGCCTAATAATGGTACCAAACTGACTGTATTTGCTGAATACTAATTAATAAAAAAATAAAAAATTAAAATAATAAAATGAAATATCATCTTAATATTCTGTGATAATTAGGTATTTTAAATTTTGAAGTACATTAAATATTTTAAGTATATTACTAATATTAAATATTAAAAATTGAATTACATTGGTTTTACATATATTTTACTGACATTTGAATGAATTGTAAATGTTACAGTCCAATAAAAGCAAGTGTTGGTACATAGTTGAATATCAACCAAACAAAAAAAAATTAGAGGGTGGTTAGTTTCCCCTTTAACAGACATGCCACTACAGCACCTGTTGGTCAGTTGGCCTGGCTGGCCAAATATAAGACTTGCATTGTCCACTGTTGAGTATCTTCACTGGTGATTTCTCTCTCTCCCATTGAACTGCATGTAGCATAGCTTTTTCCAGCTTTCTGTCAGCTGGTCTACATGTAGGATGTTTTCAGCTCAGCTCCAACAGGGTTTCTCAGTGACCTTGTAACCCAAGTATGTGGAGTCTTTGGCAATAGGGCTTTTCCATCTATTCCTGGTGGAAAACCAAAGGCCTTGGCAATGGCCTGCAATGTTTTGGGGGCATCAGTTACCTTCCTGGCCAACAACTCACTGGAAGGCATCACATCCCTGGCACTGAAAATTTTATAGTAAGAATCTATGGCTTGTGGGTGTTCCACTGTCCAGAAAGGTAGGATTCCTATGACTTATTTATATCCTCTTAGATTTTTATTACCTTCCCCCACCTTTCCATTACTCAATCTCTTCCCCTGTCCTCACTTAGGCCTTTTCACCCTTATTAGTCTGTTCTTCCACTTACATGTATTCAATGTCTTTTTAGAACCTTTATCATGAAGGGATATTGGATTTTGTCAAATGCTTTTTCTCCATCTAATGAGAAGATCATGTGATTTTTGTCCTTCAGTCCATTTATATAATTTATTACGTTTATTGATTTGTGTATGTTGAACCATCACTGGCATCTCTGGGATACAGCCTACTTGGTTGGGATAAATTATCTTTCTGGTATATTCTTGTATTCTGTTGGCCAATATTTTGTTGAGATTTTTTGCATCTATGTTCATGATTGAGATTGGTCTGTAATTTTCTTTTTGTTGTTGTTGTTCTATCTTTGTCTTTTTTTTTTTTATCAGAGTGAGGCTGGCTTTGCAGAAGGAATTGGTAGGATTTCTTCCTTTTACATTTTATGGAAAAGTTTGAGAAGCATTGGTGTTAGTTCTTCCATGAAGGTCTGCTAAATTAACCTGTAAATCCACCTGTGCCTGGACTTCCTTTATTTGGGAGATGTTTTTTGTAACTGCTTGGATCTCTTTTGCAGTCAGGTTCACACTGCTGGTAGAAATCATCCAACTAAGAACAGCCTGTGGGACAACAAAAGAGGTTTATTTTGGCTTGCAGGCTCAAAGGGAGGCTCCATGATGGCAGGGAAAATGATGGCATGAGCAGAGGGTGGACATCACTCCCTGGCCAACATAAGGTGGACAATAGCAACCAGAGAGTGTGCTAAACAGTGGCAAGGGGAAAGTGGTTGTAACACCCATAAGCCTGCCCCCAATAATACACTCCCTCCAGGAGGTGTTAATTCCCAAATCTCCATCAACTGGGAACCTATCATTCAGAACACCTAAGTTTATGGCGGACACCTGAATCAAACTACCACATTGTGCCCCTGGCCCCCATAAACTAATATCCATACATGATATAAAATACAATGCAGTCAGTCCAACTTTAAAAGTCTGCATATTTTTTATCAATTCCAATGATGTTCACACATCCCATAGTCTAAGGTCTTTTAACTGAGCCATAATACCAAAGAATCCCCCCCAAACCCATAATGGTACATAATAAACATTCACATTGCAAAAGATGGCATTGGTTATAGATTTAAAACAACCAGGGCAAACATCAAACTCTGTATCTTCAGGTCCAACAATTCTAGTTAGTGACACATCTCCAAGTCTGAGAATTCTAACCAGCAACAAGTCTCTGGCATTCCAATTCTGCCCCCCCTCCCCCGTGCCCCAGCTAGGCTACTCACACTCCTGGAATACATCCTCAAGGCCGACAGCTTTCCTTAGTAGTCATCTTGTGGGCCCAGCATCTCCACTGTAATCCATGGTTCATCCTCATGGTCCCATGGGATCTCCATGCAGGCATCCAGCAAACCTGTTTCCCACTGCCCATGGCCACTTTCAAAACACAAGACTGTGTTGCAAACTCAATGACCCTCTCTTTCCTGCATTTCTGCATTTCTTATACTCCACAATACCAGGTGGGGTGCAAATTTGTTAATCCAGGGGAGAATAAAGCAAACTTTGAAGATACTCCTTGAGCACTCAGGCCCCTTCAAAAGAGTCTCCATTCTTCCTGTTGCCCCAGTGCAGGTCAGCTGGCCCACTCTCAAAGGTTGTAATCTCTCAGTTACAGATGAATGGGCAGCAGTTCACCAAAGATTTTTCTTTCTGTCCCATATCTCTCTCTCACACCAGTTCATTTCTATGCAAAGCAACCCTGTGCAGCTTCTCAAGACAGGGGAATAACCACAAGCTGCTCATGCAAACTGCTAGCCCAGTCCAAGCAAAGCTCTTTGTCACCATCATAAGCCAAACCTCACTGTCCATAGTTCTTACTGCATTCAGGTCTTTCAACTCTGACCAGAATAGTCCATCAAGCTGTACTTACAGCACTGCAAGGCATTTCTTAGGCCAAGGTTTCAAATCTTCCCACATTCCTCTTGAAAATAAGCTCCAAAAGGCCAAAGCCACACAGTCAGGTGTCTAGCAGCAATCCCACTCCATGGTACCACTTTACTGTTGCAGTCTGGTTCACATTGCTGGTAGAAATTACCTAACCAAGAGCAGCTTCTGGGAAAAAGAGGTTTATTTTGGCTTACAGGCTTGAGGGGAAGCTCCACGATGGCAGGGGAAAACGATGACATGAGCGAGGGTGGACATCACCCCCTGGCCAACATAAGGTAGACAATAGCAACAGGAGAGTGTGCCAAACACTGGCATGGGGAAACTGGCTATAACACCCATAAGCCCTGCCCCCAACAATATACTCCCTCCAGGAGGCATTCATTTCCAAATCTCCATCAGCTGGGAACTTAGCATTCAGAACACCTAAGTTTATGAGGGACACCTGAATCAAACTACCACAATCTCCATACTTGTTATAGATTTATTTAAGTGGTTAATCTCATCTTGACTTGATTTTGGTGGGTTATATGAATCAAGAAAACCATCTATTTTTTTTCAAACTTAGTGGAGTATATGTTCTGATAGTATGTCACTATGACTCTTTACATTTCTCTGGTATCTGTTGTGATGATGCCTTTTTCATCTCTAATTTTATTAATTTGTCTCTCTTCTTTCTCTCTTTTGGTCTGATTTTCCAAGGGCTTATCAATCTTGTTTGTCCTTTCAAAGAACCAAGTCTTTGTTTCATTGATTCTTTGGATTTTTTTTATTTCATTAATTTCTGTCATGATTTTATTATTTCTTCTTATCTACTGATCTTTGGTTTGCCTTGTTTTTCTTTTTCCAAGGCCTTAAGGTGATACCTTAATGTGTTTATTTATGAACTCTCTAATTTCTTAATATAAGCACTTAAAGCTATAAATTTCACTCTTAGTACAGCCTTCATTGTGTTCCAAAGGTTTTGGTATGTTGTGTTCTCATTATTTGATTCTATGAAGTTTTTGATTTCCTTCTTGATTTCTTTACTGACTCATTCATCATTTAGTAATGTATTGTTTAATTTCCATGATTTTGTGTATGCTCTATAGCTTTTCTTGCTATTGATTTATAGTTTGTTCCCACTGTGGTCAGATATAGTGCAAAGGATTATTTCAATTTTCCTATATTTGTTAAGATTTGCTTTGTATCCTAATATATGGTCTATGTTAGAGAATGTTTCATGTGCTGCTGAAAAGAATGAGTATTCTGTAGCATTTGGGTGAAATGTCCTGTAGATATCTGCTAGATCCATTTGTTCTATGACCTCATTTAATCCAGATGCATCTCTGTTTATTTTTTGCTGGGATGACCTGCCCATTGATGAGATTGGGGTGTTGAAGTCACCCACTACAACTGTGTTTGTTGTTGTCTATGACCTTAGATCTAACAGCATTTGTTTAATGAACTTGGAAGCTCCCATGTTAAATGCATATATGTTTAGGATTGTAATGTCCTCCTGTTGGAATGTTCCTTTAGTCAACCTTCCTTATCATTCCTAACTAATGTTGGTCTGAATTCTACACTTTCTGATGTTATTATAGTGACCCCTCCTTGTTTTCTGGGCCCCTTTGCTTGATACACCATTTTATAACCTTTCACCCTCAGTTAGTGTCCTTCTTTTGTAGGAAGATGAGTTTCTTGGAGGCAACAAATTTAAGGATCCTGCTTTTTTGTTTATTTTCATTTATTTATTTGAGAGCAACAGACAGACAGACAGAGAAAGAGACACAGAGAGAGAGAGAGAGATGGGTGCATCAGGGCCTCTAGCCACTGCAAACAAACTCCAGATGCTTGTGCCACCTTGTGCACCTGGCTTATGTGGGTCCTGGGGAATTGAGCCTTGAACTGGAGTCCTTAGGCTTCACAGGCAAGCACCTAACCACTAAGCAATCTCTCCAGCCCCAGATCCTACTTTCTTAAATTTAATTTTAATTTTATTTATTAGAGACAGACATAGAGAGAAATGGTTATGCCAGGGACTCTAGTCACTGCAAATGTACTCCAGGTGCATGTTCTTTGGTTTGTGTAGTTTAATATGGTGAGAAGAGCTTCTTTCCAGGTTTTGTCTGCTTGGTGTTCTAAAGTCTTCCTGTATCTATATTGGCATCTCTTTCCAATTTGGGGAAGTTTCCTTCTATGAATTTTCTGAAAACACCTACTTTTCCTTTGGAGTGAAATTCTTCTCCTTATCCTACACCCTGAACCCTCATGTTTGATCTTTTTATAGTGTCCTAAAAATCTTGACATTCCCAATCATACTTTCTATTAATTTATCTTTCTCTTTGCTGACTATATTAGAGCTGCAACCTGGTATTTCTTGTAGTTTAGATATTTTGTTCTCTCCTTCATCCATTCTACTGGTGAGACTTTCTACAGAGTTTTTTATTTGACTGACTGTGTTTTTCATTGCTAGTATTTCTGAGTAGTTTTTCTTTATTATTTCTATTTCCTTACTCATGTCTTATATTAATCTTCTTATTTTATTAAATTTGTTTCCTGTGTCTTCTTTGATTCCTTTGATTTCTTTGAACATATTTATAATTCTTTTGAAATGTTTCTCAAGCATTTCCTCTAAGTCTCACTGGAGGTCATTTCTGATGGAGTTACATTTTTAAATTTATTTTTATTTTTATTTATTTATTTGAGAGCAACAGATAGAGAGAAGAGAAAGAGAGAGAGAGAGAGAGAGAGAGAGAGAGAGAGAGAGAGAGAGAGAGTGGGTTTGCCAGAGCCTCCAGCCACTGCAAATAAACTCCAGACGCATGCAACTCCTTGTGCATCTGGCTTTCGTGGGTCCTGGGGAATCGAGCCTTGAACTGGGGTCCTTAGACTTCACAGGCAAGCGCTTAACTGCTAAGCCATCTCTCCAGCTTGAGTTAACAATTTTTGGTGGATTTATGTTGTCTTGATTTTTTTTGTGTTTCTTGTATTATAATGTAGAGGTTTTTGCATCTTGTATTAATTTAATGCGTGGGCTTTCTAATTATCTACAGTATTATTAGATGTATTAATCTATCTGCTGTTAGATATCTTCAGGGTAGGAGCTTAAGGTGCTAGTTGTGGCTCTTAATAGACTCTCAGAGTAACCACAAAAGTGACCCTAGGTGTTGAGTTTGCCTGCTATGACAGTATTCTAGTAGATTGGGTGGAACAAAATACAGGCAAATTCTAAAATTTAACTGAACACTATGCACATTCAATGAAAACCAGCACAGAGTATTTGTGTAAGAGCAGGTATTTCAACAAACAGATCCCCTAACAAAGTTAAATTCCCTAACAATGTGTGTTGCCCCACACCCTTGATCCTGTCAACTGGGAGGCTGAGATTTCCCGTCTGTAGAGGGTTCCAAGGTTATCTTGTGACTGCGTGAGAACCTGCCCCAACAAATGACAGGAGACAAATCAGGAAGCAACAAATGACAAGCCCAAAATACAGCTTATATAAGAATTGCAGTTCTGGTCATCCATCCAGGGTGACATAATTCACCCTGACATGGAAGGTGCAATTAACACTTCCAATGCAAGCCTCCATACCAGGCTTTTTTTGGCGGGTACTGACCTGGTGTAAGGTTACCTTTTGGGATGGCTTTGGTCTCATTTATGCTGTAGGACTGCTTGGGTCCCTTTTTGCTGCACTGTGGGCTCGGGTAGGCTGGCTGGGTCAGTGGGTCACTGCTCTGATAGCCTGTGCCAGTGCTGTGTAGGTGAGTTCCCTTCCCCAGGTCTCTGGTGCTTGCTGGCACTTGCACTGGTGGTGGCGGGAGGGAGGCTGTGGATGGTGGCTGAAGTTCTTCCACTGGTCCTCATGATCCTTTTCCTCATGAGCTGCTCTGCTGGTCCCTGATTTCCTCCTCTTCATTTTTCTCGAGTTTGTAAGGAGGCTGGTGTGAGTGGAAAATCCCTTCACCTGGTTCTTCCTGCGGCTCAGGCTGAGCCTGGATGTTGTGGCCATACGGACCTGGTGCTGGAGCCCCTTCTGCCTGCTTCTGTGGTCTCTTGATGGTCTGGATCTCTTATACTTCTCTGCTGTGGTTGGTAATTTCTTATACACCTTTACTTTTTAGTAGAAGAGTGTATTTTGCTATTTTTCTTCTTTCTTTCTTTCTTTCTTTCTTTTTTCTTTTTCTGTCCTAGGTTGCTTTGGCATGGTTCCTACATCATCATCTTCAAATTGAGTATTTCTTTCAATGGTTGTCATTTGTGATGATACCCATTCAACTTGACATATATTCATTTACTGCTTTGGGAGACTTTAAGGGTATATTGGAAATGGTTCCTGAGATTAAGGAGTCACACTATAGTGATTTGAATACTTTATCTCCAGCTGGTGGTGCTATTCTGGAAGGTTGTGGAATTTTTAGGATGTGGAAACTTGCTGGAAGGAAGTGTGACATTGGAGGCAGGCCTTGAAGTTTACAGCACAGCCCCATTTGCCATTTGCCCTCTCTCTATTTCCTTCCTGCTGATGTGACCATGTGACACTGGCTCAGCCTACCATATCTTCCCCTTGACACTGTAATCCAAATTAAATTCATTTCTTCCCTATGCTGCTTCTGATTTTTCCCAGGAAAAGGAAGTAGCTGAAACATATAATCTAGAAAAGGAGTCAGAAAGCAGATAAGTATTATACTCTTAAAGTGCTCAGTTGTATACAGAGGGAAATATGAAGTCACACAAGATGAAGGGAGGCACGTGGAATAGGTAATACTCAAACCAAGAACTGAAAATATCTCACTGAGTAGGAAAAAAATGAAGCATTAAGAAGGTTACTCAGATGAAAACAATCTCTGCTAGTCAAACAAAGCTACAATTCAAACAGCATAATTCTTTAAAAATAATATTTATTGAAAAGCATTTAATATAGCCAGATATAGAAGTGTGTTTTGGTGTGAATCAGCTGTATTCTGAATACTTGGGCCCCAGCTAGTAGCAACTTGGGAGATGGAGACTCCTTGAGGAGATGTATTGTTGGGAGTAGGCTTAGGGGTGTTACAGCCAATTTCACCCTTGCCAGAGTTCAGCTTATTATTCTCCTCTGTGGTTTTCCACTTCCTGTGGCAAGGAGGTGATGCCCAAGGAGGTGATGTCCAGCCTATATTCTACCACCTTTACCCTGCCATCATGAAACTTCCCCTCAAGACTGTGAGCCAAAATAAATCATTTCATCCCATGAGCTGCCTTTAGTCAGGTGTTTTATCCCAGCATGTGAAGGCAACTACAACAACTGCCATACCTGTATTCTTAGCAGTTGGGAGATAGAAGAAGGGAGATCTGGAGCTCCGGGCCATTTGCAGGTACATAGTGAATTCCAGGTCAGTTTGGGCTGCATGAATCTCTGTCTCAAAAACTGAAAGAATAGCATTAATGTCCTGAGATCTCAGGATATTTGGTGACCAAATCAGAGATGAAACAGCATCCTAAAGGGAAAAGAAAGTTCACTTGTTCATTTGTGGAAATATATTTCAGGCAAAACATTTGCTTCTATTTTTGAAAATTTCTTTTAAGAATTGATCTGAGAAAGATCACCCAGAATAAAATATAGAAAGACCTCAGGAGAACAAACTTTAATCCCTACAGGTATATTTTTATTTCTTTGGTTCATTACATTCAATAATATAGAATGGCTCCTTCACAGTTTGACCTGATCATAATCAGGCTGAGAAAGGGATATCATTTATAAATGCCAACCAAAGTTAGGTGGTACCCAGAAACCTTTTACTGGAAATCTTGTTTTTAAGTTAATTGGAGAAAAGTGTTGGACAAGCTGTTGGAGAAAGAATTATGTTCTTATGAAAATGGGCACTCAAGACTTATGTGAGCCATATGACACAAAATCTATATAGTTTCTTCTGTCAGTTATCACCTGATTACAAATGCAGTGGTAACTCTATTATACCTTATTATCTGCTAGTGGAACTATTTCGGCTGCCTTATGACATGGTTTCTAGCAGACTATCATATTGCCTAAACAGGCACAATTTTAGGCAGCACACACAAAAATTATATTGAATCAATCATATCACAATGATTTTAATTGAAAACGCAAAGGTTTCTAGTAGCATCAGAGCAATCCATAGTGTGAGTGGAGGAGGGCAGAATAAGAAAATGGATATGGAGTTGGGATGCAAAGTCACCATAATTCTCCATAGCCCTTATTGTCACTGGTTTCAAATTTACTTAAAAATAACATCATTAAAAAAAATTCATTGGTATAGAACAAATCACAGAGTTCTAGAATCATCAGTGTCTGGTTACCTGTTCTTTTTTTTTTTTGTGAATTAGGGTCTCACTGTAGTCCAAGCTGATCTGGAATTTACTACATAGTCTCAGGGTAGCCTTGAACTTACGGTGATCCTCCTACCTTTGCCTCCAGAGTGCTGGGGTTAAAGCATGTGCCACCACTCCCAGCTACCTCTTTCATTTTTACCTGTTAGGACTCTACAGCAGGCCCTGCATGACCAGTAGGTCAGACCTTGTTATCAAAGAAGAAACAGCGTCTTCTTTTCAATTGTTCTTGCCTTTGTACGTACCGGCTCCTTCAGCTAGTAACGCACTCCCGAAACATCTTTGAATTTTTTCACAACTCAGTTTGGAAATTGCTTCTCCTCTAACAATATCTTGGCTTTCCCAGTCAAAGCTCTTTATTTCCTGTCTCTCATAAATTCATAGCAGTTTAATTAAACTGCACTGTTTATCTTTAGTTTTTCTCCTGGCTTCATGAAATCTTTCAGGCTCTCATGGCTTTTATTTCCAATTTTGTAATAGAAGATCTAGCACATAGCAGAGCAGATACAGAACAATCTGGAAAATAAATGAATAAATTAATACATAGTACATCTGGAGTTTTAAAAAGATCCTGTTGAATGGACCTAAGATGTAGTTTTAGGGTGCTGTTTGTCCTTCCACTTCCACCTTTGTGGACAGAACATCCACCACTAAAGCTAGTATGCTTTCTGCTCTGTGGCCTCTGCTAGATTACCCAGTGAGCCAATGACCTGGGATTAAAGAGAAGAGAATGGGTTGCCATATTCAGTGCCTCAGCAGGCTCTCCACCTTATCTTCATGGATACCTAGGGTCCCTCTAAAAAACACCACAGCTACATCTAATAACCCCTAAGTTTAGCCTTCCTTCTTTCCTTCCTTTTTTCTTTACTCCTTCCTTCCCCTCCTCCCTACCTCTCTTCCTTCCTTCCTTCCTTTCTCTCTCTCTCTCTCTCTCTTTCTTTCTTTCCTTCCTTCTGCTTGCCTGCCTGCCTGCCTGCCTAGTGGTGGGTCAAAATGTCTTCTCATGCTGCTAGACACCAGCAATTGGGTCACCTGTAATTACTTCCTTGACCTTGACCCACCTTTGTGAATAATCCCTTTACTAAACTCTTCTCTGTAACCCAGTTTGAGTATGCCAGTTGAGTGTAACTTAAAAGTCAGATTTTTTTTCAAAGTATAGTGGAGTTTATTGTTAGGGTGGGCTGACTACAGAAATGATTGATATGTAACTTGTCATGTTTTGTTTGTTTATTTATCCCTCTTCTCAGCTATGAAAACTATAAAAGTAAGAATTTTAAAAATGAATGCTTTGTAAATAATTTTCCTCAGGATATTACTGAATATGTAACAAATGCCTTGTATTTTCACTTTTAAAAATATTAAGTGACAGACTTTTGTTTCTTGTTTGGTAGTAGAGTACTTTTCAATCCTTTAATAATCTATTGGCGACCATGAAATATGGTATATCTCTGAAATATTTTTACCATCTAAAGTTTGGTTTTCTTGTTTCTTGTAATGTATTCATTAATGTATCTCAAAACTAGTTTTTTTATAACATGAAATTCTGAAAATGCTGATTTGGAAAAGCACATTATACAATGTTGACTTACAACTTCTTATTCTATTATAATGTATTTTCTGTTTGCTGTGAAGAATATTGATTTTCATCAAAGACTAGAACCTTAATTTATCTTTTATATATTGAATTATCTGCTGTTGTTCTTAGTGCTAAAGAAAACTCAAATAGTTTCTCATTATATAACTCCAAGGGCCACAGCAAATGATCACAAACAAGAATTATAGTTATATAAATATAGCCTCATAAGCTATTCGTTTTGAAAGCAAAATAAATTGAGAACTATAAACTCCTTGTTAGCAGATGTGAACTGAGATACTCTGCCAATTTGTTTTACTGCCAAGTTCATAATGGTATATATCAAGATTGACAATACTTGTAAGACCATTTGTTATTAGATATTCTTAGCAGAAATGACAAATTCCCCTATATAATAAATTGCTCCTTCTTTGACTGATGAAATAAGTTATTCTAAAAATAAGAGAGATGTTTATCAAACCTAGAAAGACCATAAATTACAAATTTTGATCAAAGTATCACATTGCTCTGTGCTGATGATCTAAGTAGCCATTTATACCGCCAGTTCCATTAGGCCATTTCATGGAGAAATGTTAAAATAGTCAGAAGTCGTGTATTCTTAAGTGAACTCAATAAATTTGCATATGTGCACAATGACTCCCACTACAAATTTTTCAGTAATTTTGATAACTGTTGGATTTATCATGGTTATGTTCCATTTCTAAATTTTAACCAATGAAATTTTGAAGAAACATTATTTCTGAATATATATTTATCAGCTATAGTAGAATATATATATATAATACATATATATATATATGTATATACTATTCTTTCTAAAAAGTAAATATAGAATATGAGAATATATGAAGGATATATATATAGTGTTTGTAAATATGTGTGAGCATATATATCACTAAATAATCATACATATATATATATACATATATATATATATCAAAGAACATGAATCTTCTCTGGAATTATTTGCTCTTCCTGATATAGAAAAAAGAACATGATAGATGACATAATTAACATAATTAAGACATAATGGAAACAAACTTTTCTCAGCCAAAAAATATTGAATAAAGCAAATTTGAATTGGAATGGCTATCATATTTTAGGTAAAATTAAGGTGAATCATACCCATTAATATAATAGCAAAATAGTTGAATTACAAGCCTGTGGAGACAATTTTGTCATTAAGGAATATATGCCAAGAAACAAGAAACTTGTTGGTCTTAGGCTTCTTTGTAGTGATAAATTTGAACTTTTATTTTCAATAACAAAGTGCTCAGCAACCAAATCATTCAAGTAATTTTCTTAGAAGTCCTTCTTGTGTAAGTTATCAATCAAGTGAATGATGTTCAAAACTGATTCAAAATTAAGAAATAAGATGGCATAAATGTACTTAGGACCTTGTTCTAACTGAAAATATCCAATAATACATAAATGTTGTAATTTTGGGAGTTAAGTATCACAGAAGTTGATGAATGGATCCAATACATTTAAATTATTCATACATAGTATTATAAGACATGGATTATGTCATTGTGTCCAATGCCTAATCCTATAGAAAAATAAAGATAAAAGCCCATGATATCCAGATGAGCTCTACTCATAAACTAAACCATCAATAGTGTCTAAATTGAGGTATAACTGATAATTAGTTTCAATACAATATTTATTCTATATATTCTCATTTTAATATATTATAACCTCTAATTTAGTTTGAGTATGATCTTTCAATACTTTCCATTCAGATGATATGTATTATAAGATATAATCCCTTTTAGAGAGTTATAGGCAGGCTCTACGATATGTGAACAGTATAGAAAATATTTTGGTATATTACCAATACCTATTTCTACATAGTAAATCAATCATCTAAATTTATTTCTTAAAAAATTACTAGAAAAATAATTAGTAACATGTAAGTTGTTACTGTGGGCCTTTTAGATATTTTCCCCATCATTTTCTCCATATTATGATGTTATTAACATAAATGTATTTATTTTCATAATAAAAATAAGCTTTAACAATTAAGGCAACCAATAGTTATACTCTGTTCTCCATTCTTTATAGTATGTGTTATAAATTCCTACATCTCTATATCTTTCTCATATTTTCAAGTAGCTATGAATCAGTTGGTTACTGCATTGCCAATTGGCAAAGAATGTTTCTGAATGATGCTGAATGTTTCTAAATAATGTTATTTTATTCTAGATTGTAAGGAAGAGGATTTTGAGTAGGAAACACTGAAAACAGTGAAATTAAACCCAGTAAATCTTACTTTTATTCCTATGAAAAAGTAAATCAAGCCCCACTCTGTAGAACAGATTAATTCCTAAGATTCTCTATGTAAAGGGAGTCCTCAGAGACGCCTGTGGTCTGCTATTGTGTGGCTCACATTGCTGGCTACCTTGAGAGATGCAGATATTAGAAAAGGATGGGTAGTAAATAATCCAGGACTTTGAAGGTAACAAAATAAAGCGTAATTTGAAACAAACTGATATTCTAGACAGGATTCATAGATTTTTTTTTTTGTAGTCATTCTGGACACACTTTAACAGACCAAATGTGGGGAGAAATTTATGATTGTATATTGAAAATTTAAAGGCCCTCAGATGGCCAAGGCTTGTGTTCCATACAGAAATTCACTTTAAATGCTAGATTTGGGAATTAGGAGAAGGAGAATCACATTTTGAGCAAACTTGAGCGTCACAAAGGCAGGAAAAAAGAAGAGGAAAATCTAAAGGGATTAAAGTGAGCATTGGCTATGGCATGGAAAGGATCCCACCAGAGAAGAGAAAGGGCTCAAACAATCAACATCGCGGTAACATAGATAAGGCTAAGAGTTTTTTTTTTTTTTTTTTTTAAACGCTGAATATCGTTCAAATCCAGAGCTTTGTGTATGCTAGGCAAAAAGTACTCTACCACTGAGCTACATCCTCCACTTTTAAGAAATTACAAGAATAGTGTAAACCAAGCCTGTTGGCTTGGCCATTCCAGCGCTTGGGGAAGCTGAGGCAAGAAGATTGCCTTGAGTTTGAGGCTATTCTGACCTATAGTATGAGACCCTGTCTCCAAAATGAAACAAAAGAAATCCTGTAGTTAGTATATAGCATAGATATTCTGTGGGGAAAACATCATGCTGAAGACCATAGTTTTATTTCCTGTTCTGATGTGCTCTCTAGATACCCTGAGAGTCACTATTCCAAATTTCTATGAAATATGGACTGCAGTAGCTTGACTATATATCACAATGTTGCTCTGTATGGGTTTGAGTTAGCACGTCTTTTAGATTGGTTTTTATGATTTATTTCTCGCTTGTTCTTGGAGGAAAACAAAAGACAGTCTTCTAAGTTTGGTGACTGCAGCAAGTGTCAGCTGTTATAAACAAACGAATGACTGCTGTTATACACGTGCTAACTGATGCCCAATAGAACTGCAGGAAAGACCACCTGAGATGAAATTCAGAAGTGATTTCCCACTGATTGTACATTCCTTCTAGCCTTCCATTTTTGAAAGATGGCGACATGATCTCAGTTTTAATTAAAACATACTGAGTTGATATCATCAACCCTGATTTTACTATCTTATACTATAGTGTCAAAAAAGAATGAAATAAGCTGGGTGTGGTGGTGCATGCCTTTAATCCCAGCACTTGGGAGGCAGAGGTAGGAGGATTGCTGTGTTTGAGGCCACCCTGAGACTACTTAGTGAATTCCAGGTCAGCCTGGGCTAGAGTGAGATCCTACCTCAAAAAAAAAAAAAATTCATATTGGCAGTCCTCTAGAATTTTGAGAGGAAGCTATTACTATTCATAGGTTTATTCACTAAAATCTATTTATGTAATTTAAAGTTAGGATCCTTCCATAGATTCTAATTTGTAGTTATTAAAGATGACCAATGGGAACTCAACATCAAATTAGTTCATCTCTGTAGTTGAAGAGGGTAGCCTCACCTCTTTCTGATACTTCTGTCACATTGCTGCTAGAATAAATTTTCACATAATATTCATAAATATTTCCTGCCAAGTTATTCAATGAATGTTCATTAACCTTGACATGATCATTCCAATTCTGTAGCATGACATATAATATATATTATAATCTGAACATTTCTGTAATAGGTGTCTATTGCTGCAAGAATAGTGCATAATTAACACCTCAGTACTCAGTTATATAACCAGAATGCATTCTCTCTTTATGAGTCCATGGGTTATGCTCTGTGGTAATGCAGTAATGAGGCTACAAGTCTTTATCCAGAAGACCTCCAAGGGCTCTCTAGTGGATGATCAGGGTTTCAACAGGAGTGGAAGTACACAACCTTCTGAGAACAGGCATGGTCCTGGCCCATGTGTGCTTCTGTTAAATTCCACTAGCCAAAGTAAGACATAGTTAGCCCAGCTCAAAAGAATATGGTAATAGAGCTTTTGTGAGAGAATCTGTAAAGCCACATGCAGCCATAGATACAGGAAAAGATAAAAACTGGAAGTTTTTGATGTCAATTTTCTGTCCTTGCCTGCATCTTTATCTTTGATTCTTGCTAAGCATGGACTTATTTGCTATTTCAGCAATAGTGAGTGACCTTTGTATAGTTCTGTTAAAATGACATGTCATTGCTTCCTTTAAGTCTACATCTATATATTTACTATCTTCTTGTTGTTGGGACAAAATACCTAACAAAAATCAGTTTAAGGAAGGGTTTATTTCAGCATATGGTTATGGTCCATTGTGGTGGGGAAGGCATGGCAGTAGAGACTTGAAGCAAAGCTGCCCATATTCAGTCCACAGTGAGGAAGCAGAAAGTGATGAATATTGGTGCTGAGCCATATCTCTTCTTTTATACTGTTCAGAACCTGGGCCCAGCCCATGAAATGGTGCCGCTCACAGGATGTGTCTTCCGAGCTCGGTTATCCTGTTGTAGAGAATACCTGACCGGTATGCCCAGAGGCTAATCTAGGTAACTCTTCATAGGTAATTCTAGGTCCTGCCAAGCTGACAATCAATCTAATCATCACAAACTGCTGTTTACTTAATGTTACCATCTGAACACAAATAACTTCTATACTCCTCTACTATGAATAAAACCCCCACAGTAACAATGGAACATTAAGTGCTTACTATATACTGGGCACCATTCTAAGTCCTTTATGCAGTAACTCACTCAATTCCTATTTTGAGGTGAGCATACTTTTACTCCTTAACCTGACAGGTGTCAGCATTGCTTCTTCTCATTGACATAGACCCTTCTGGTCAGCCCCAGTCCATGCTTAGCCTGTTGTATGGTCCTTTGTGATTTTCTCCATTGTTCTTAAATGACAGAAATGTAACCTTCCTTCCTGGGTTCCTGGCACCCCACAGTGCTGTGTCCAGAGTCCAGCTTTGACTCATACTGTTGGATGAATGAATCAAGTTTTTACCTTTAATAGTACTGACATTTTTGGCTTGACAGTTCTTTGCTGAGGGGATTGTCTTGTGTGCCTTATAAGCTGTTTACTAGAATTTCTGGCCTTTAGCCAGTAGAAGCTAGTATCATTCCCCTAGTTGTGACAACTCAAAATATTCCCATTCACTGGGAAATGTCACCTATAGTGTAATAATAGTCCCTGCTTTTAGAGCTGATAAAATAAATGAAGAATCTATACAATTGTTAAGATCTTTTGAATAATAAAACAACTTGGGAACTTAACAACCCTCTATGAACTCCTAAACCAGTGACTCAGGGTTCTGTGTGTGGGGCCTATGCCTCAGTGTTTCTTTTATTACAGTGCTGCAGATGGTTCCAATGTGTGTATGTTTTTGATAACCTCTGACCCAGAGGATTAAACTTCTGATGAGTTTTCCCTATGTCTTCACTGCAAAGTCTTCCCCCAGGGAGTCATCTATACATGAAATTGCCTTCCAATTACTAACCTTTGTGAATTCATGGCTTTGATATTTGTATTTTCTTAAGAGGTTAGCATAGTATTCTGATTATTCTTCATTGTCCACTTTACAGATGGTATGTGACTCTTTCTCAGGAGATGTGAATGAACCTCAGATAGAGCATTGATGACAGGTCAAAGAAATGACTCCACCTGAATCTAGTTTAGTGAACCAGCGAGCTTGTTGAGAGCATTGGTGATGTCATTTACAGGAGCATGGATGACGCCAAGGCAGCTGAGCTGCAGCACCAACATGCTTACCCTGGAATGGGTGATGGCTCAGGAAACCTGCCTACCTGGAGCTTCCTGTCTAACTTGAAGAGTCCCTTGTCCTTAGCAATTGTTAGCAGAGGGGCTTTGTAAATGTTTTGTGTTTGGGGAACTTCCTAAGACCTGAGAGTTTTGTTTACTTCTTTAGTCCTAAACTTTGTTTACTTCTTGAACCTTAAGGAGCCTCTCTATTGCAGGGACTGTTTCAATTCAGAGAAAATAGCTACACAATAACTGGATTTAGAATCACCATGGAAACATACTTCTAGGTGTGCTATCTGTGAGTGTGCTTCCAGAAAGGTTGAACTGAGCGGGTAAGACAAGTCATGAATGTGGGTGGCACCATGCCCTGAGAAAGGGAGCTGAAATCGAGAGTTCATTAATCTCTGTTTCTTGTCTGCAGATGCAGTGTAACCAGCTGACTCACCATGATGCTTGGAGCCCATAAAACTGTGAGCCAAAGTAAACCCTTCCTCCCGTAAGTTGCTCTTTGTCAGGTGGTTGTTCACAATAATGAGAAAAGGAACCAGTATACATAGTGTTGCACTTGTTTCTAAGCATTTCTGGTGAGATCATGTTTGTAGTTAAAAGAACAAATCACAGTTAGCAGTCCCAAAAGCCAAGGAAAATGTCATCCGAGTCAACAAAAGTATTTTTATCTTTGCAATGGTTTGGCTAATAGTGCTTATTCCAATTCCTGAACTATGCACAACACTCTGAAACCATGAGCTGCCTGCATCAAATATAATGTGAGACCAGAAAGCTGGCTTTGCTGCATGGCAGTCATTGTAACACCAATGAAAATAAAGCTCTTCTCATTGGGCCTCATGATTCTTACCATATATGTGTGCCACAACTAGGGCCTACCTCTGACTATATTAGTACCCCATATTTAACTCTTCAGTGTACAGATCCCTTGATCTCCCAACAAGGAGACTCCTTTGAAGAGCAGACCTACCCTACCTCAGATGTTATCCAGTTTTGTCTAGCCAGTCAGGACTGCTTGGGATAGGGACTCCATACCTGAATACTTGAGGGTTGCTTGGATCTCCAGGGCAGAGGACCCCAAAGCTTCTTGCACGGGGGCTCCTGCACCTGTTTATGCTTCTGAGAGCCCGTGGAACTATTTGAGCTTGGGGTGTTAGACTTAGATACTCCACAACCTTTTTGCTCTGGGAGCTGAACTTGTTCTTGGAGTTGCTTCAGGACTGGTGCCACTTCTACTCAACACCTGTGCTTTCAATGCCTGCATTTTCCCCTGAAAGAGAGAGAGAGAGAGAGCGCACACGAGCAAGCACCACTGGGATCCGCTGCATCTGCAGCCTCCAGCTCCCACTCCTGTGGCGTTCATTCTTTTGGCTCTTCTGTCATCCATGCTTGGCTGGTATCCTGAGATCTGCCTAGGGTTCATGGCTGTAGTGCTTAATGACAACCTTTCTTGGTGGGTATTTCCAAAACCTCTCAAGGACTCAGAGTTGTAATACTTTTGTGCCCTCTCAGTTGGCAAACCTGTTGCAACTGACAGCTGATTATAGAGCTTTCTGCTGTTATAGTCCTATCATCTATCATCTATCAATCAATCTATCTATCTATCTATCTATCTATCTATCTATCTATCTATCTATCTATCAATCATCTTCATCATCATCATCATCTTTCTCCCTATTTTGTTTATCCTTCATGGTCTGTCCATTCTATTTTATGGGTGGGTAAATGAGGACCTGGAAAGAAAGCATGATTGGTTCATAAAGGCATGGCTACTGTTTGATTTTACATTATTTAGTCCTCCACATGGCCCTCTTGGTGGAAAGGGATCCACATAACAGATACTTGAAAGCAGCTGTCAAAATGTTCTGCATCTCATATGGACTCAAACCTTGAAGTTTATAACCCAGGTCAATTTTATAGTTCTCTGTGCACTGGTAGAAGTTCAGTCCCTTCTCACTTCACTAACAATACTTTTATTTTTCAATCAGCTTTAAAAATGTATGCATTATGTCTATTGTTTTATAACTTCAACAACTATGTCCTGAGAATTTGAGGTCTGGTTTTTTATACAGTGGGATATTGACTAGTAGCCAATTATACAAACAGTTTCTGACTAAACTCCAGTGTGTAAGGAATAAAATTCCTAGGAGAAATTTATGATCATCTGATTTTATTACAATGACTCAATGACAAACACTCTTAAAGGAAGAAATAGAAATAAAGCAAAATAAATTTAGCTCAGTGTGTTTTAATTGGGTACAAAGAAAGCAGTGTAGTTACAAATGTTGACCGTCCATAATATTATATAATGGCAAGTAGATCAACCCCTGAAACATGCTTTCTTTACTTCTGCCACAGTATTGTATAAGATTTGATTTCTTTAAAAATATTGACCCACTATTGGTTAAAATCTCAACTTGATAATTATGTTTTCTTGGTGTAGCTTAATTTTTTTTATTATATATGGACATATTTAGTATGTAAACAACACATGTTGGTACCATTCTTTTCATCCTTCATGCCGCTTATCTGAAGAGAGCTTCCTCGTTGAGAAGCAGGTCAACCCCATGGGGATTGTGGGTCATGCATTATGGGGGCAGCAGTCAATTATGGGGGAGAGGCAATGTCTCTGTGCACAATGTTCCAACTTGTGGTTCTAACAGTCTTTCTGCCCCCTCTTCTGCAAAATTCCCTGAGCCATGTTGGGTACATTTTAAGTCTGCTTCAGTGATGGGCTCTTAGGAGCCTCTGGATCTCTGCTTTGGTTGGTGTTGAGTATCCTCAGTGTCTATCTTCTTCACACTTGTAATGATATCAGATTAATTAAGGAAGTAGAACTCTTGCTCATTTCCCAAATTCCTCTGTGGTTTCATCTGGGGCCAGGGTGCAGTGCGTTGGGTTGTTTATCTCCTCAGGTCCAGCTCCCATCTGAAAAAGAGAAGCAGATTCTCCAATGGAAAGTGAAGTCATCACTTGTTAAATGGGATAAATATTATTAATTTAAAGAAAATTTAAAGGGAGCAGACCCTCTTATAGCCCAAGATTAGTGGGAGCTAGACAAAGGAAAGCAGAATCATTATCTGGATATTATTGTGACTTGTTTCCCAGTTCCAGATATGGTTTCCTATCCACTGAGAAGATCTGTTAGCCAATCCAAGAGCAGTTGGGTACCCACCATGGCTGTGTGCCACTGTTGCATTTGTGTGAGCATCATATTAGGTTGTTTGCTTCTGAATTGCTTAGACAAAGTTTCTGGAGCAGAGGTTGGTCACTTTCCCCTGGTAGCACATGTAGTGCTTTCCAGCACTAGATGGGCTAATTGTCAGGGGACTGGCTCTGCTCTGGATTCCAACCAGGTTTCTCCATGGTCTGTGCTGACAACTTATCATGCTGCCCCTTCAGCAGCAGGGTCTTACCTTAACCTTAATCAAGTGCTTTGACAGAATTCTGTCTTGTTTGTTTTGAGAGATCTAGTAGGTCTCTCTGATCAATAGCTCATTGTGGATGTAAACAACATACTGGTACAGGGAATTAGAGGCCAGTGCCAAAGGAAAAAAAAACATAGAGAAGAAATAGAAACAGGAAAAATTTAAGGTTAGGCTTCATCTCATCCCCTCTAGGGCCCTTCAATTCAGGTGCTCCCTCTGAGTTCCTCTTGAGGGTTCGACTACTTAGTCTAACTTCTAGGATAAGGATTCTATGGTACCAGTTCATTTTGGGTTCATTGTTGTGTCTGCCCCCCCCCCACCTTCCAAAAGCCTTAACCTCCTTATTGTCCATGCCTTGAGATGCCATTTGGGTATGTCAGCAACTCAGGCTGATCCAGGTTAGGAACTGCAGATGAGTGAGACCATGTGACAATTATCTTTCTGTGATTGTGTGAGTTCATTTAGAATGATCTGTTCCAAGTTCGACTATTATCTACAAATTTCATTATGTAATTTTTCCTTACTGCTGAGTAGAATTCCATTGTGTAGGTATACCACATCTTGGTTATCTATTCATCCAGTGATAAGTACCTGGGTTAATTTTAGTTCTTAGCTATTATGAATTCAGCATCTATGAACATGGTTTAGCAAATATCTCTAAACTGAGGTGTGGAGGTTTTAGGGTAAATGCTCAGTAAGGGAATAACAGAGTCTGTTGGGAACTCTATATTCATCCTTTTCAGGAGTCTTTTGCATGTGTGTGAGCATCATATTAAGTTGTTTGCTTCTGAGTTGCTTAGACCAAGTTTCTGGGACAGAATATTGATTTTCAAAGTAGTTGTACCAGCTTACATTCCCACCAATAGTGAATGAGTGTTCCTAATTTCCATACCCTTGCCTACATTTGTTGTCATTTGATTTTTTTAATGTTTGCTATCCTTACTGGGGTGAGGTGGAATCTCATAGTTATTTAAATTTGCATTTCCCTAATGGTTAGGTATGTTGAACATTTTCTTAAGTATGTGTTATCTATTTGTAATTCTTCCTCTGAGAACTCCCTATTTAGTTCTCCACCCCACTTTTGGAATGGGTTGTTTGATTTTTTTTTTATTGTTTAGTTGTATGAGTTCTTTGTAGGTTCTAGATATTAGGCTTCTGTCAATGGTATAGCTGGTGAAGATTTTCTCCCATTAAGTGGGTAATCTATTGGCTCTGCTTATGGTTTGTTTGTCTGTGCAAAAGCTTTTTAGCTTCATGGGATCCCACTGGTTGAGTGCTTGTTTAATTTCCTGGGATACTGAGGTTTTCTTCAGGAAGTTTTTTCCCAGTCTTATTTTATGGAGAATTTTTTATTCCAGTAGTTGAAGAGTTTTAGGTCTTATATGGAGGTCTTTAATCCATTTGGACTTGATTTTTGTGTATGGGAAAGGAGTGGGTCTAACTTCATTTTTCTACATGTGGTTGTTCAATTTTTCCAATACCATTTGTTGAAGATGCTGTCTTTTCTCCAGTCTACATTATTGGCAACTTTGTCAAAGATCAAGCAGCTGTAGTTACATGCCCATACAGGTCTGGGTCTTCAGTTCTGTTCCATTGGTCTATATTTCTGTTTTTGTTCCAGTACCATGCTGTTTTTGTCACTATGGCTTTGTAATATAGCTTTAGATTGGGTATGGTGATATTGCCGGAGGTGTTCCTTTAGCTAAGGATTTGTTTGGATATCTGAGGCCTTCTGCCATTCCATATGAATTTTGAAATCATTTTCTCAATCTCTGTGAAGAATGATACTGGTATTTTTATTGAAATTGTATTAAATCTGTACATTGATTTTGGTAGAATTGCCATTTTCACAGTATTAATTCTACCTATCCAGGAGCATGATTTCTTTATTGCATTATTTTATGTTGTCATCACACAGGTCTTTCACATCCTTGGTTAGTGTTACTCCAAGGTATATATATTTTTGTTGCTATTGAAAATGGAAGAGCCTCACTGATTGCTTTCTCTGTGTATTTGCCCTTTGCATACAGGAAAGCTACTGATTTTTTTTTGCATTGATTTTGTATCCTGCCACTTTGCTGAAGGAGTTTATCACCTTTAGAAGTTTTGAGATGGAGACTTTTGGGTCCCTTATATATAGGATTATGCCATCTGCAAATAGGGCTAATTTGATTTCTTCCTTTCAAATTTGGATACCTTTTATTTCTTTCTCCTGTCTTATTGCTTGGCTAGTACTTCCAGTACTATGTTGAAGAGCAATCGTGAGAGTGGCCACTCCTGTTTTGTTCCTGATCTCAGTGGAAACTCATTGAGGTTTTCTCCATTAAGTTTTATTTGGGCTTTAGGAGATTTATATATAGCCTTTATTGTGTTGAGATATAAACCTTCTATGCCTATTCTTTCCAGTGTTTTGATGATGAAGTGGTGTTGTATTTTGTCAAAGGCCTTCTCTGCATCAACTGAGATGATCATGTGTTTATGGTTCAGTTTATTTATGTGGTGTATCATGTTGACCAATTTCCTTATGTTAAACCATCCCTGCATCCCTGGGATGAAGACTACTTGATCAATGTAAATAATGCTTTTGATGTGTTGCTAAATTCAGTTTGCAAGGGTTTTTTTTTTTTTTTTCAGGATCTTTGAATCTAAGTTCATTAGGGATATAGGTCTATAATTTTCTTTCCTTGTTGCATCTCTGTCTGGATTTTGGTATTAGGGTGATGCTAGCTTTATAAAAAGAGTCAGGGAGGATTCCCTAGTCTCTGATTATGAGGAACAGTTTGAGAAAAATTGGTTTCAGTTCTTCACTGCGGATTTGATAAAATTCAGGTGAGAAGCCATTCAGTCTTTGGCTTTTCTTTTTGGGGAAGTGTTTGTTAGCTTTTCAATCTCCATGGATGTGATAGGTTTGTTTAGGAGATTAATCTCCTCTGAGTTTAGTTTTGGTAGGTGGTGTTTGTCTAGAAATTCATCCATTTCTTCCAGATTATTCAATTTTGTGGAGTAGAGGTTTGGAAAGTATGCCTTGATGATTCTTCCAATTCCATTGATGTCTGTTGTGTCTTTCCTTTTTCATTTCTGATTTTGTTAATTTGGGACATCCTTTTTTTTCTTGATCAAGTTGGACAGGGGTTTGTCAATCTTGTTTATTTTTTCAAAGAACCAGCTCTCCCTTTCATCAATTTTTAAAATTGTTTTCTTAGTTTCCAATTCATTAATTTCTGTTCTAATATTAATTATTTCTTTCTGTCTGGAGCTCTTTGGGTTGGGTTACACTTGTTTTTCCAGCACCTTTAGGTGGATATTCAGGTTATTAGTTTTGTATTGCTGTGTCTTAATAATGAAGGCATTTAGGGCTATGAATTTTCCCCTTAGGACTGCCTTCATTGTGTCCCATAAGTTTTGGTAGGTTGTATTTTCATTATCATTTGATTTTAGGAATTAAAAAAAATTATTTCTTCCACACCCATTCATTATTTAAAAGAGTGTTGTTTAGTCTCCAGGAGCTGGTGGAGTTCTTGATGTGTCTCTTGTTGTTAATTTCTAGCTTTAAAGCAATGTGATATGACATGGTTCAGGAAATTACTTCAATTTTCCTGAGTTTATGGAGCATGCTTTATTGCCTAATATATTATCAATTTTGCATAAAGTTCCATGGTCTGCTGAGATGAATGTGTGTGATGTAGTGTTGGCATGGAAATTCTGTAGATATCCATTAGGTTTAGTTGATCTATGATGTTGTTGAGCTCTATTATATCCCTGTTGATTTACTGCTTGGATGATTTATTTATTGATGATAGTAGAGTACTGAAGTCTCTAACTATGATGGTATTGGCATTTATTTCTGTTTTATTGTCAAGTAGATTTTATTTTATAAACTATGGCGTACCTGTGTTTGGTGCATATATATTTATGACTGTGATATGCTCATGTTGGATCATTCCCTTGCTGAGTAATAAGTGGCATTTTTTCCCTTTTGGTTACTTTTGGCTTGAAGTCTCTTTTATCAGATATTAATATAGAATAGCCATCTGTTTTTTATTTCCATTTGCTTGGAATATCATTTCCCAACCTTTCACCATGGGGATTGGTCTATCTTTAGTGGTAAGGTGGGTTTCTTGAAGACAGCAGATAGAAGTGTCCAGTTTTTTATTCACCCTGATAACATGTGTTTTTTGATGGGTGAGTTAAAAACACTAATATTTAAGGTTATTGCTGTGAGGTTTGAATTAATCCCTCCCATAATGAGGTGTTTGATGGGGTTTGGTGCTTTCTTCTGTTTTGTCCTATTTTGAGCCTGGTCAATTTTGTTTCTTGTGCTCTTCTTCTTGTAGTCTATTTAGATTGGTTGTTTATTCTGTGTGGTGTACTCTCTGTAGGTTTGGTTTTGTGTTCATATAATCATAGAATTGATTTTTTCATGAAAAGTTTTTCTTTCACCATCTATTATGAGGGATACTTTTGCTGGGTAGAGAATAGCTTGGGTTGGAAGCCATAGTTTTTTAGACTTTGAAGTTTTCCATTTCAGGCCCTTCTGGCTTTCAGGGTTTCCATTGAGAAATCTGATGTAATTCTGACGAGATTGCCTTTGTACATTGTGAGTTGTTTGTCTCTTGCTCCTTTTCACATTCTCTGTTTTCTTTGTTAAGAGTTTTAACTATGACGTGTTTTGGAGAGTTTCTTCTTTGGTCCTGTCTGTTTGGTGTTCTGTGGGCTTCTTGTATCTGGATGGGCCTCTCTTTTGAGAGGTTAAGAAAATTTTCTTCAATAATTTTGTTGAATATGTTCTCTATGCCTCTTGCCTGGATTTCTTCTCCTTCTGGTATACCCATTATCCAGATATTTGTTCATTTTAGGGTATCCCACAGTTCCCTCATATTCTGTTCACTTGATTTTTTGAATAGCAAAGTTTTTGGCCTCCTGAGTAATTTCTTATGTTGTGTCTTCCAGGTCAGATTTTCTGTCTTCCACATAAGTAACTCTGTTGGTAAGGGGTTCTAAAGTGGTTTTTATAATTTCTATGTGGTACTTTTTTTTATTAGTTAGTTTTGTATTCAGCAAATACAGTCAGTTTGGTACCATTATTAGGCTCATCCGTGACCTACCCCCTCCCCTTGGCCCCTTCTTGTTGAGGTATATGGGTCATGCATTGTGGAGTTAGCCCACAGTTATGGGTAAACTAAATGTCTCTGCATATCATGACCCAACATGTGGCTCTGACATTCTGTCCTCAGAGGCCCCCAACACCTCATCACTGAAGAAGACCAAAAATGAACCCAACATGGCTCAGGGAAACTATGTGGTACTTTTTTGTTGTGTTATTTTGCATTGTGTCCATCTCTTTTCTGACATACAATTTCAATTCAAGTTCTGATTTTCTTGATGCTTCTTGGAATTCATTTTTGCATTTAATCATGTCTTCATTAAGCTTAATCAACCATTGTTTTGAGATCTTCCATTTCTTGACTCTCATTCAATTTATTAATATCTCTTTGGAGGGTTCTAACATTTCTTCAATCAAGTTAAGCCTACTGTCAAAAGCTGAATGCTCTAGGAGATGATTCTGTTCAATTTCACTGATATGATTGTTGGTTCTTTGATGGTTTGCTTCCATTTAGTGTTATTTTTTAATCAGGGTCTCATTGGTTGCTGTATTTTCATTTTGGTAATGAATTTCTGTTGATTTCTCTGTGATTTCATTGTAAGCTTCCATTGTAGGACTAGGCATCTTTGGTAGATATCTCTGAGTTATTTTGTCATGCTCATGAGACATGTATAGTTAGTATGACTCAGCTGGAAGAAGAGTGCTTTTGATCTGAAGTTAACAAAAAGGTGAACCAGTGATCAGAAGTATGGTGATGTTTGCTCAGGGCACAAACAGAGTACAGTCACCTGAGGGATACAGCTGTGAAATGGGTTGGGATTGGTTGGTATTTACCAATCAACCTCTGGAAAAATGGTGACTTAATTGATTCATGGAGATACAATTCTTAGGTTTTTGATGCCCACAGGGGGGTTATTTCTGGAATTCATTGAGTACCAAGTTAGAAATACCTATTAACTTCAAAAGATTGTTAGAGCCACAAGTTGGGTCACTATTCAGAGTCATTGCCTCTCCCCATAGCCAATGGCTGCCTCACAATGCATGACCCACAATCCCCATGAGAATGGACCAGCATCCCCAACAAGGAGGTACCTTTGGAGGGGGTCAGAATGAAGGAAATGGTGGTACCAACATGTACTGTTTATATACTATGTCCATAACTAATTTAAAAAAAAGAGCTGGGTATGGTGGTGCATGCCTTTAGTCCTAGCACTCGGGAGGCAGAGGTAGGAGGATTGCCATGAATTCAAGGCCACCCTGAGACTATATTGTGAATCCCAGGTTAGGTCAGCCTGGGATAGAGTGAGACCCTACCTTGAAAAGCCAAAAAAAAGTTGGTTTTATATTTTGACAAAATGTTCTCCCACCTAAAAGCAGTAAACAATTTTTTGTCCAGCTACAAATTGGGAAGTCAAAGCAGCCCAACCCTTATGTGGTCAGAAACACTTGTATTATGCCATGTTGACTGTCCTTCTCCAGTGACAGAGTGAGTGCTAGAGAACATGCCAACATATTTATTTTTATTTAGTTGTTTGTAAGGAGAGGAAGTGAGAGAGGAAGAACAGAGAGAGAATGGGCACACTAGAGCTTCCTGATGCTGTAAACGAACTCCAGATGCAAGCACAACTTTGTGCATTTAGCTTCATGTGGGTACAGGGAAACTGAACCCAGGTGCTAAGCCTTTGCAAGCAAGACCCTTAACCACTGAATAATCCTCCAGCCCCCATATTTTTGCCATGAGTATTTACACATGTGCAGTTATGTTTTGTATAAACAGACAGAAACTTTTTAGAGGAATTTTGTTTTTTAATGCTTCCAACATGATTTCAGGATAAATATAAGCAGGAAGACCACAGCAGATAACTATGCACAAAATTATCATTATCTATATTCTTTCCTTTTGGCTTTGATGAGGATACAAATAATTTCACACTTGTTAACAAGAGGATAGAAATAGGTAAAATAGAAATGTTCACAGAGAGCCCTAGGAATCTTCTTCATTTGTGCTACACATCAAAGCTTTACAAATAAATACTTCTGTTCCTGCACAAACTGCCCATGTATGCATCTTCCTTTCCATTGCTGAGCAATCTCCAAATAATTGGCCAGACCCAGACTTGGTCTTTCAGTATAGTCTTCCCCTCAAATTGGTTTTAAATTGCTTTGAAAGAACTAGTAAACTTTTGTAGATGCCAAAATTTGGATTAAAATGAGGTATAAGTTAGTTTGAAATTCTTTGTCCAATAGAATCAATGAATATGGTAATAAAAAAAAAAAAAACAGGATGTAGCAAGAAACCCAAGTTCATCAGCCACCTTGATGAATTGCTGTTTTCTGATGCAAACTGGAAGCTGAAAGTTGTAAAATGACTCCAGAGGACAAGGCAGGTTCTATGACTTATGTTTTTAGGAAAAAATGAAGATATCCCAGTTGTGATGATGTTTATTGTATGACATAAATAAAAAGCACTCATTAAAATCCTTCTATATTGCAGCACTTTTGATCCTCCCCAAGTGACAAAAACTATCTTTCCAAGAATTGCTCTTTCATTTTACCAAAACTGGTTTTCCTGTGTGAGAAGTGTTCAGAAGAAAAGAGAAATGGCTTGAATTGTCTGTTGTTCTTGTTTTACTACACAAGAGAATCTCTCTACCAATCATCATTTTTCTCTATATTACTTGCCAGTATAAATTTCTCCTTCCCACATTTTATGACTTAAATCTGAAACATGCCCTTACATGCTCATGTTTTGAATGTTTGTTCACCATCTGAGGACTCTATTTTGCATGGGGAGGGGCATGGATAGAAGAACTTGGTCACTTGCAGAAGGTCCCCATTTCCCACTTTGTCCTCTGCCTCCTCATCTGCCATGATGTGAATAGCCTCTGCCACCAGCTTCTGCTGCCATGAACTGTGGACATTATTTTCTAATTTTAGGTTATTTTCAAATTTAAGATAAGATGTCCATAGTTGATAAGTGACAAACCCAGCTTGGATTAGTTCAAAGCCCACCTTCCTATTTTGGCACATTGTGATTTTGAGTGTAATTAGAGTCCCCTTACAATGGAACTTACTTATCGAAATTGAATTGAACTATGAAAGTAATCAAGGTGACACAAAGGATTTGGAGTCAAATAACTGGATGGAAATCTTAGAACCTTTTTACTTCTTTCTTTTGAATTAATTTTTAAAAATCATAACATAAACAAATGGGTTTCATTATAACAGTTTCATAGAGATATATTATTATATTCTGCTCATATTTATCCTCATTACATCTCAGAACCCCTTTTTAATTTTTTTTCTTTTTTTATCAGTGTGTATACAGCCATGTTGGTACCATTGTTAGCCTCCTTCCTGTCCTGCCCCACTTGGAAGTGACCCTCCTCATTGGAATGTGGGTCATGCATTGTGGGGTTAGCCATCAGTTATGGTGAGGAGGTAATGTCTTTGTGCATAATGTCCCAACATGTGGCTCTAACAATCTCCCCCCCCCTTCCATGAATTTCCCTGAGCCATGTTGGGTTCACTTTAGGTCTACTTCATTGATGAGGTCTTGGGAGCCTCTGTGTCTATGGATATCTGGTTTGGCAGGAGTTGAGTGTTCTCTGTGTCTATCTTCTGCACCCTTGTGCTGGTACCAGGTTCACCCAGAAAGCAGCACTCTTGCTCATTTCCCCACTTACTTTATGGTTTCAGCTGAGGCCCTGGTAAGGTGCAATGGGCTGACTACCTCCTCAGGTTCTGCATCCATCTTAAAAGAGAAGTAAATTCTCCAAGGAGAGTGAAGTCAACACCAGATAAATGGGATAACCATTATTATTTTAGAGACAATTTAATAGGTGTAGGTCCTCTTGTAGCCCACCATTGGTGGGAGCTTGATAATGGAGAGTGGGCTCATTTTTTATGGTTCTGACTTGTTTCTCAGATACAGCTATGGGTTATATCCTACTGAGCAGATCCATTAGCCAAATAAAGAGCAGTTGGTTACCCACCATGGCTGTGTGCCAATATTGCACTTATGTGAGCATCATGTCAATTTGTTTGCTGCTGAGTAGCTTAGACCATGAGTTGCTTGGACAGATGTTGGTCATTTTCTCACAGTCTCTCATGTAGCACCTTCTGGCTCCAGACAAGTTAACTGTCTAGGGACTAACTCTCTTCCAGATTCCAGCCAGGTCAGTCCATGTTTTATACCAACAGCATATGTTGTCTTTGGCACTAGGGTCTTACCATTAACCTTTGGTGGGTCAAGTACTCTGACAGAAATCTGTCTTCTTTTGGGAAACCTTGTAAGTCTCTCTAATCAATAGCTCATTGTGGATGTTAACTGCATGCTGGTACTGGGAGTTACAGGCCAGCACCAAGGGAAAAGAAGGAAGAAAAAGATGGGCAATATAAAAGAGAAAGAGAGAAGAGGGAGCGAGAGAGAGAGAGAAAGAGAGACAGAGAGACAGAGACAGAGAGACAGAGACAGAAAGAGAGACAGAGAAACAAAGAAACAGCAGAAGATTAAGGTTAGTCTTCATCATACTCTCTCCAGAGCCCTATGACTCAGGTGTTCCCTCTAAGGACCTTATGAAGGTTCAACCATTTAGTCTGTCTTTTAGGATATAGAATTTTATGGTACCATTGCCATTTGGGTCCAGTTTTGTGTCCCTCTCCCTGCCATTACCCTGCCCTCCTGCCCCATCCTCCCTATTGTCAAGTCCTCAAGATGCTTATTAGATATGTCAGCATCTTGGGCAAATTCCGGTTAGGAGCCACAAATCAAATGAAAACAAATGCTGGCAAGGATGTGGAGAAACAGGAACCCTCATTCACTGTTGGGGGACTGTAAGATGGTACAACCAGTATGGAAAGCAATATGGAGACTCCTAAGAAGGTTGACTATAGAGTTACAAACAGACCCAGTTATTCCCTTACTGGGCATTTACCCTGAAAGCTCCATGCCTCAGCTCAGAGAGATTTGCTCAACCATATTTATAGCTGCTCAATTCATAATAGCTAAGAGCTGGAATCAACCTAGAGGTCCATCATTAGACAAATGGATAACCAAGATGTGGTCATTCTACATGATGGAATTTTACACAGCAGTAAGAAAAAATGACACAATGAAATCTGAAGGAAAATGGTCAAACATGGTACAGATCATTCTCAGCAAACTCACCCAATCACAGAAAGATAATTGTCACATGGTCTCACTCATCTGTGGCTCCTTTTTCACTTTTGTAAGCCCCAATTTTCCTACCCTTTAAAATGGAGATGTAATATCTAACTTTACATGCTGCTAGAAGAATTAGTAGGGGCCTGGAGAGATTGCACAGTGGTTAAAGACACTTGTTTGCAAAGCTTTATAGTATGGGTTCAATTCCCCACTACTCATGTAAAGCCAGATGCAAAAAGTGGCACATGCATGTTGTTTGCCATGGTAGGAGCACACCCTAGCACTCCCATTCTCATTATCTCTCTCTCCTAACATCTCTCAAATAAATGAAAGAAATATTTAAACAATTAATTAATGGTGTAAAAATTTATATCCCTTGATATTGATTGGCATTGAGTAGTATTTTTTCACTTTCTTTAAAACCCAATTTTATTACTCTCAATTTGATTTGAAATTATTATACATGGTAGGTAATAGGAAACATATTTCATAAAGAAAATAATTAGCACTTATTCAGTATCTCTTCATGTTGTCTTTTTTTTTTTTTTTTTTTTTTTTTTTTTTTTTTTTTTTTTTGGTTTTTCGAGGTAGGGTTTCACTCTAGCCCAGGCTGACCTGGAATTCACTATGGAGTCTCAGGGTGGCCTCGAACTCACGGCGATCCTCCTACCTCTGCCTCCCGAGTGCTGGGATTAAAGGCGTGCGCCACCACGCCCGGCTCATGTTGTCTTAATTACACCATGTGTTATGCCAGAAAATATTTAGGGCATTTTACAAAGCTTTATAGACTTTGGGAGGATTTATACAATAAGTTGAGGAAACAAAGACATAACACAAGATTAAGACACAGGTCACCAATCAACAGTGCACTCAATGAATGCAATCAATGAATGCACTCAGGGCTGGAAAGATGGCTCAGTGACTAAAGGCACTTGCTTGCAAAGCATGATGGCCTGGGTTCAGTTCCCAAGTACCCACATAATGACAGATCACAAAGTAGTGAATACTTCTGGAGTTTGTAGGCAGTGACAAGAGGCCCTGGCATGTCCATTCTCTCTCTCTCTCTTTCTATTTTTCTCCTTTTGCTTGCAAATAAATAAATTACAATAAAAAATGGATGCCCTCACATTAATTGTCTCTGAAGTTTCCAGTAGGAACTTCTTAAAGAAAGTTCTGGGTAGTCACCAACTTTATAATTATCTATCAAATAAAATAAGTCACACACTCTGAAGAAGCCCAAACATTGCAAGAAGTCCTAAAAGAGTTTGATGAGATACCTGCCCAGAATTATCCCAATATAATCCAGGGAAGCATAATGAATCATCCCTTTAGCAGTACTTAGCATCAACACTAAGACTGGCTTACAGGCTTGCCTTTTCTGACACACCTTACTGTCATCAGTGACATCACATTGTGGTGGCTTGAATGTAAGTGCCCTTCACAGATTCACATGTTTAAATACTCAATAATTAGCTGGTGATGCTTTTCTGGAAGTCTGTGGAACGTTTAGGAGGTGGAGCCTTGCTAGAGAAAGTGTATCACTGGGAGGTGGACTTGGATAGCAAGGTCCCATGTGTTGTTCTCTCCATTTTCTGTTGATGTGACACCAATTTCTCTCCCCTGCCAAGCTTTCCTCACATGATATATTTGACTCTCTGGAACTATAGGCCAAAATAAACTCTTTCCTTCCCTAAGCTGCTTCTGGTCAGGTATTTTGTCCCTTCTGTCCAGGTAAGTAAATTGCAGCTCAGGTGGTTTGCCTGAAGGTGAAGGTACTATATACTAAGAATCACATTTAAGGAGACAGCTGGCTTGCCTCCTTAAGGAGGTGACATTTGGAATAATCAGGGAAGTGAATGGGTATGTACTCTTAAAAACTGTTGAACCTGAATACTGCTGCTTGGCATTTGCTCACAGACGTTGCATGACATTGATTTGACATTGATGATACAATAGTGGTTGGTGACACTATAATAGTATCTGTATGCCTTACCTGGGATGCAATTCCCTGCCTTACTGCTGTGTAGACTTTGTTCTGTACCTCACTGTCACCAATGGACAGGTCATCTCAATATTATATTTTGTTGGTGTGTTTCCCTCATGTTTGCAATGTGTTGTAAGCCATATTGGCTGATTTTTGGCCTGTGTACTGGGTACTTTTCTACGTGTGGAGACTGTAAGAGTGAAGAAACTTACAATGTCATTAAGCAACTTGGTTTTATGAAAGCCTAAAGAAGAGACACATCAAAAAGTGTTGTCATAAAGAGGAGATTTCCTAGATTGGGACAGTTCTTAGTAGAAACATAAAGATGTAATATTCCTAGTGCTAGTGGTGGGGAAAGAGAGCAGAGACAGAATTAATGTTTATAAAAGTGAGTGAGGCTCAGAGAGATGGGTTGTTATTAAGAGACAGAAGGAAAATGAGAGCATAGGGTTAGGAATGTAAAAACAAGATTTAGTGTTTCTAGATCATTGTAAGGTAGAGACAATATTAGAGTGAAAGGCAGGAATCACATAATGTGGGAAGCTCATTTATTTTGGTAAGAGCATAGATATTTGTCAGGCAGAAACGGGAAGCCATAGCAGGGCTAGATCTTAAGTATGTAGGTATCTCTGGTCGAGTATTGTGTAGTATGAATTTGAAGGGATTGGATGAATCAGGGAGTTACAGTGTTTGTGGTAATGTAGGTGGAGGGAATGGGGAACTGAGCAAGGGAGGTGGAGTAGGAGAGGAGAACACATTCTCTGTTCCCATCACCCATCTGTGCCCTATCTTTTTCTTGGCTATTACACTCAGCTTCTATTTAAGTATTTAAGGTTCTTTGCCGTGTGTGTGTGTGTGTGTGTGTGTGTGTACACACTTATATATGTGCTTTTTGAGATAGGGTTTTGCTATGTAGTTCTGGCTGGCCTGGAACTCACCATGCAGCCCTGACTGGCATTGAACTCACAAAGGTCTTCATGTCTCCAGCTTTAAGACCTGGAATGTTAGGTGTGATCCACCCTGCCTGGCTACCTTGTCTTCTTGAGGCCACTGCTTGAGGGCCATTTGTTACCCTTTCAGGCATATGAAGCCCAATCCACTTCCCTAGAGCAGCAAATGCAGACTTTATTCCCCATTTCTTAGTTGTATTTATAGATTTCTAGAACTTTTAGCTGTGTTCTTTCTTGACCTGGTAAAAGTTTCTGTTGGTTCACTTCTGTGATGGCTCTAGCATTTTCGTCAGTCTTGTTTCATGGTGGAGCACATCCTCTATTTCAGAAGGCTGATGCTAGCCTCACACTCCCAACATGACATGTTCAGAGCTTTTCCATGAAAGAGCCACAGCTTCTTTCCTTGGCTTTCATGGGGGCATTTTAGAGTTATTTTGTTCTCTATGGCTTTACATGTGATCATAATACTAAGGCATTCCAGTAAGTTTTTTGTTGCTTAAGCAGAGCATGTGAGGTGAATCCTGTGGTATTATTTGTGGTAGAATTGTAGGAATTGAGCAAGATGCATTTCTGGATCAACTTTTCTTCTGCCCTGACCCAATTTGTGGAACATTTTCCAGTATAACTAAAGAATGGCTGAGGGCTGGAGAGATGGCTTAGCGGTTAAGTGCCTGCCTGTGAAGCCTAAGGACCCCGGTTCTAGGCTCGACTCCCCAGGACCCACGTTAGCCAGATGCACAAGGGGGCGCACGCGTCTGGAGTTCATTTACAGTGGCTGGAGGCCCTGGCGCGCCCATTCTCTCTCTTCTCTCCCTATCTGCCTTTCTCTCTCTGTCTGTCACTATCAAATAAATAAATAAATAAATTAAAAAAAAAAAAGAATGGCTGAAGATACCCTAGTAATGGGACAGAGTAGAAACATGCACTATCATTCTGGATTGTCTCTGTGCTTTGAACTCCCATATAATTAAAGACCAAACTGAGTATATAAACAAACCAGAGTCTATTTTTTTTTTGTTTGTTTTAACAGGTAGGGGTTCACTCTAGCTCAGGCTGACCTGGAATTTACTATGTAATCTCAGGGTGGCCTCGAACTCACAGAAATCCTCCTACCTCTGCCTCCCAAGTGCTGGGATTAAAGGCATATGCCACCACACCTGGCTTCAGAATCTAATTTTGAAATATATGTGGCAAGATATAAGTTTCAGCCAATTATAGATAGCCAACTGATCAGATCATGTTCACTTAGGCAACTGCCTCATCACTTTGTGTCCAAACAAGGCAGACCTCTAGCCAATCAGGTGATATTTTCTACTTTGCTTCCACGATCAGTGTATAAAAACTCACTGCTCATACTTCTGGGAGAGCTCTCTGACTGTCTTCTGGTTCTGAGTGCTGCCTGAATGACAAACATCCTTGGCTCAGATAAACTCTGTTAAATTTACTTCATTCAACTCAGAATATAGTAGAAGTAACATTTCCATGATATTGTTGACTTGATGGCTGCCTTCCATGGCTTGGGTATAGCAAGACAATTACTTTACTTGTAATAAGAAATTATATATATTTTTTGAAAGTCAGGGACAGGAGAAACATTGATATCAATTCTAGAGATTTATTTTTTGCTACTTTCCTTGGGTGAATTTATTTATCTAGCAATATAAATATACATCTGGAAAAAATTCCAATTTTGTTTACATATATCCAGTTGTATTTTAGGGTAGTGGAGTTTATTCCACAAAAGCTTACATTAAAGTCACAATTCATGGAACACTGATGGCTTCTCTATTTTTCATCACAAGAACTTGTGACAATATTTGAATTACAAGCAAGCACTCATAGTACAATAATATATTGAGAAGATTAGTTTATAGGAACCTATACCACATCTATGTAGAATATTAAGTTGGTGGTAGGAAGCCCACAAGTGATTTGAGTAAAAGATAACTAAATAAGTTTAGAATGAGTAGGATGAAGTGGGGAAAAGTAAAAAGGCATGGAGCTGTTTTGAATGAGAATCAGCTGGAATAATTTGAAGGGAGTAAAGCTTTAAACAATGTGATGTGAAGGGAGTGTGGAAACAAGTTACCAACAAACAAGTGACATTTAGCAATCAGGAGTGGTTGACGGCCTTAGGCACAATACAATTTCACAAACAATAAGAAATTTTGCAAATATGGTTGACAATATTGAGCTCTAGATGTCACGTGTCCAAGTAGTAGTCAAAATAAACAGTGATATTTTTGAAGCTGACAAATAATAATTCTAAACCTTTCTAGGCTAGACTTACTACAGCTGAAATTTGAGGAAATCTTTACCTGTAGCTGTAGCTTGTAGTTCTCTGTGAGTAAATTAGAATACTCTGTCCATATGAGAAATTACTCTTGTATTTACTTTCTATTTGACTTATTCTCTTTTGTGCTGCCTCTGAAGATAATGAGAAAGATTTAAAAAGCCACATGATGGGCTAATATTGGTCAATGGAAATAGTTAAACAGAACTTTAGGTTAAGAAAAGTCTTAGCATATGCATAGTCCAATGATTTGCTCACTATTATTGGTCATTAGTCACATAATCAACCTTACATTATATTCTCTTAGTATATAATTATTTTAAAAATTATCTGAATGCTCACCCATTTTCAGATTTTTTTCAATGTGAGAATGAGGTTCTCTGAGTCATAATTAGATCACCTTCTTTCAACTTGGATTAGTTTAATTGTCTTTTTGTCCCAAATCACCTTCTAGTAAATTAAGCTAATGGAAAATAGCCTTGAGAATTGGAAAGAATGTGAATTTGGGCATGAGAGGTAAAAGGATTAAACACATGTGTTCCTACTGATCCTTTTAAATATCTGCCATAGCTGTAATGGTAACATTGGAATAAGCAAGGGTTGACACTCTTTCTGAAGCCACAGAAAGAATATGGAAAGCGGGACAACACCTAAGATCTGTGGAACTTAGCTATGACCTTGAACATATGTTTCCTCATAAAAAAGAATATCACTATGATTATGTTGGTATCTTCCTTAATGGAGAAACTATGTCAATTGGAATATAGGATATTTTGCACCTATATTGATTTAGTCATTTTTTTCATTAATATTTGTTTTTATTTATTTAAGAGAGAGAGAGGCAGAGAGAAAGAGAGAGAATGGGCATGCCAGGGTCCTCACGACTGCAAATGAATTCCAGATACATTTGCCACCTTGTAACATCAGGCATACGTGAGTACTGGGGAATCAAACCTGGATCCTTAGGCTTCACAGGCAAGTGTCCTAACTGCTAAGCAATCTCTCCAGCCCCAAAACTATGTTTTCAAAGAAAAAATCTGCCACACCTATTGATGTTGTCAAAAGACAGTATGGTGGTTATGTTTGAGATGTGAAAGTAACTCAAAGAAACACAAAATGGACTTTTGTGGTTCTTCTTAAAGTTTTGCTTTTTTTTCCTATTTTTGAGAAACTTTTTTTTTCTTTATTAGTTAGTTTTGTATTCAGCAAATATAGTCAGTTTGGTAACATTATTAGGCTCATCCGTGACCTACCACCTCCCCTTGGTCCCTCCTTGTTGAGGTATACGGCTCATGCATTGTGGAGTTAGCCCACAGTTATGGGGAAGCTAAATGCCTCTGCATATCATGACCCAACATGTGGCTCTGACATTCTTTCCACCCCCTCTTCCACAAAATTTCCCTGAGCCATGTTGGGTTCATTTTTGGTCTGCTTCAGTGATGAGGTGTTGGGGGCCTCTGAGGCTCTGGCTCTCTGATTTGGTAGGAGTTGATTTTTCTCTGTGCTGATCTCCTTCCCCCTGGTGCTGGTATCCGGTTCATCAGGAAAACAGCACCCTTGCTTGTTTCTCCAATTTTTCTTAGTTTCAGCCGGGGCCCTTTTGAGGTATGATGGGGTGGCTCTCTCCTTAGGATCTACATCTATCTGAAAAAGAGAAGCAGATTCTCCAACAGAGAGTAAGTTAGCACCAGGACAAATGAGAAAACCCTTTGTTATTTTTAATAGAGAATTTCATAGGTGTAGGCTTCTTGTAGCCCACAATTGATGGTAGCTTGATATTGGAGAGTGGGCTTATGTTTGGATATGGTTCTGACTTGTTTCCCAGATCCAGCTATGGGTCCCATACCAGTGAGGGGATCAGTTAGCCTAATTGAGAGCAGTTGGTTCCCCACCATGGCTGTGTGCCACTATTGCACTTGTGTGGGCATCACAACAAGTTATTAGCTGCTAAGTAGGTTAGACCATGCGTTGCTTTGACAGATATTGGTCATTTTCCCCCAGTCGCCCATGTAGCACCTTCTGGCACTAGACGCGCTGACTGTCTGGGGACTGACTCTCTTCCAACTTCCAGCCATGCCATTCTAATTTGCATGTCAATCCCATAAGGTATCTTCAGCAGTAGGGTCTTACCACTAGCCTTTGGTGGGTCATCAAGAACTCTGACAGAAATATGTCTGTCTTTTAGGAAACCTTGTAGGTCTCTCTGATCAAAAGCTCATTGTGGATGATAGCCCCATGCTGGTTCTGGGAGTTACAGGTCAGTGCCCACTAAGAAAATGAGGAAAAAGATAACTAATATACAAGAGTTAGAGATAAGAGAGAAAGAGAGGGAGAGGGGAAATGAGGGAGGGAAGATGTAGAAGATTAAGGTTAGTCTTGATCTTACCCTCTCCAGTGTCTTGTGGTTCCGGTGTTCCCTGTATGGGCCTGGTGAAGGATCAGCCATTTGGTCTGTCTTTTAGTAAGAAGAAAATTATGGTACCATTGCCGTTTGGGTCTAGATTAGTGTTTCCCACCCCTTTGATGCCCTCCCCTCCCTCCCCTTCCATCCTAGTGTCTAGTCTAGGAGATGCTTGCTGGGTATATAAGGTATCTTGTGTAGATTCAGGTTAGGTGCTGTAGATGAGTGAGACTATGTGGCAATTTATTTTCTGTGATTGGGTAAGTTCACTGAGAATGATCTGTTCCAGGTTCAGCCATTTTTTTCCTCAAATTTCATTGTGTCATTTTTTCTTACTGCTGTATAGAATTCCATTGTATAGATATACCACATCTTAGTTATCCATTCTTCTAGTGATGGACACCTGGGTTGATTCCAGCTCTTACCTATTACAAATTGAGCTGCTATAAACATGGCTGAGCAAATCTCTCTAGCCTGTGGTTTGAAGGTTTTAGGGTATATGCCCAGTAAGGGAATAACTGGGTCTGTTGGTATCTCTATACTCAGCATTTTCAGAAGTCTCCATATTGCTTTCCAAAGTGGTTGTACCATCCTACATTCCCACCAACAGTGGATGAGTGTTCCTCCTTCTCCACATCTTCGCCAGCATTTATTGTTATTTGTTTTTTGATGTTTGCTATCCTTATTGGGGTAAGGTGGAATCTCATAGTTGTTTTAATTTGCATTTCTCTGATGATTAGGGATGATGAAGAGTTTCTTAAGGTTATGTTTGCCATTTCTATTTCTTCCTCTGTGAACTGCCTCTTCAGCTCTTTGCGCCATTTTGTGAGTGGGGTGTTTGACTTCTTACTGTTTTGATTTTTGAGTTCTTTGTAGATTCTAGAGATTAGGCCTCTATCAGTTGGATAACCCACAAATATTTTCTCCCATTCTGTGGGTAATCTATTGGCTTTGCTTATTGTATGCTTGTCTGTAAAGAAACTCTTTAGCTTCATGTGATCCCATTGGTTGAGTGACGGTTTAAGTTCATGAGCTACTGGGATTCTGTTCAGGAAGTCTTTTTCCATTCCTATATCATGGAAAGTACTTCCTAAATTTTCTTCCAGTAGTATTCGAGTTTCTTGTCTTATATTGAGATCTTTGATCCATTTGGACTTGAGTGTAGTGCATGGTGAAATGTGTGGATCAAGTTTCAGTTTCCTGCATATGGTTATCCAGTTTGTCCAGCACCATTTGTTGAAGATGCTGTCTTTTTTTCCAGCCTATATTGTTTGGGCCTTTATCTAATATCAAGTAGCTATAGTTGCTTGACCCAAAGTCCGGGTCCTCAAGTCTATTCCATTGATCTATACTCCTGTTTTTATGCCAGTACCATGCTGTTTTTATTATTATGGCTTTGTAATGTAGCTTTAGATCAGGTATGGTGATGCCTGCAGAGGGATTTCTTTTGCTGAGGATATGTTTGGAAATGCGAGGCCTTCTGCCTTTTCATATGAAATTTGAGATCATTTTTTTCTATCTCTGTGAAGAACACTGTAGGGATTTTAATTGGAATTGCATTAAATCTGTATATTGCCTTTGGTAGGATTGTCATCTTCACAATGTTAATTCTCCCTGTCCAGGAACATGGGAGGTCTTTCCATTTTCTCAAGTAGGCCTCAATTTCTTTTTTGAGTGTTTTTATGTTTTCATTGTATAGATCTTTCACTTCTTTGGTTACCATTATTCCAAGGTATTTTATTTTTTTTGTTGCAAATGAAAATGGGACTATGTCCCTTATTTCTTTCTCTGTATCTTTGTCATTTGCATAAAGGAAGGCTACTGATTTTTGTGCATTGATTTTGTATCCTGCTACTTTGCTATAGGAGTTAATCACCTTCAGGAGTTTTGGGATGGAGTCTCTCAGGTCTCTTACATATATAATCATGTCATCAGCAAATAAAGCTAACTTAACTTCTTCCTTTCCAAATTGTAATCCTTTTATTTCCTTCTCCTGTCTTATTGCTTGAGCTAGGACTTCCAGTACTATATTGCAAAGCAGAGGTGAGAGTGGACAACCCTGTCTTGTTCCTGATCTTAATGGGAATTCCCCCAGTCTCTCTCCATTAAGTATTGTTTGGGCCTTCTGAGCTTCGTATATTTCCTTTATTAGGTTAAGATATGAACCAACCATGCCAATTCTCTCCAATGTTTTGAACATGAAGTGATGTTGAATCTTGTCAAAGGCCTTTTCTGCATCTATCAAAATGATCATGTGGTTTTTATGTTTAACCTTGTTTATGTGGTGTATTACATTGACAGATTTCCATATGTTGAACCACCCCCGTGTTCCTGGAATGAATCCCACTTGGTCAAGGTGGATAATGCTTTTCACGTGTTGTTGGATTCGGTTTGCAAGGATTTTGTTCAGGATCTTTGCATCTAAGTTCATCAGGGAAATAGGCCGGTAGTTTTCTTTTCTTGTGGCATCCCTGCCTGGTTTTGGAATCAGGGTGATGCTAGCTTCATAAAAGGAGTTGGGTAGCTTTCCATGTTCACCAATTGTGTGGCACAGTTTGAGGAAGATTGGTTTGAGTTCTTCCATGAAGGTTTGGTAGAATTCAGCTGAGAAGCCATCTGGTCGTGGACTCTTCTTTTTTGGGAGGTTTTTTATTACTTTTTCAATCTCCATGAGTGTGATGGGTTGATTGAGGTGATTTATCTGCTCTGTGTTTAGCTTTGGTAGATGGTATGCATCGAAGAATTTATCCATCTCCTCCCCATTATCCAGTTTTGTGGAGTAGAGGTTTTTGAAATAAGTCCTGATGATTCTCCCAATTTCACTTATGCCTGTTGTGATCTCTCCTTTTTCATTTTGAATTTTGTTAATTTGAAGCTTCTCCTTTTTTTGCTTGATCAGATTGGCCAGGGGTTTGTCAATCTTGTTTATTTTTTCAAAGAACCAGCTCTTTGTTTTGTCAATTGTCTTAATTGTTTCCTTCATTTCCAGTTCATTGATTTCTGCTCGATTTTAATTATTTCTTTCCTTCTGGAGCTCTTTGGGTTGGATTTTTCTTGTTTTTTCAGTGCCTTTAGGTGGATGGTTAGGTCACTGATTTGGGACCTTTCTGTCTTTTTTATGAAGGAATTGAGTGCTATGAATTTTCCCTTGAGGACCGCCTTCATTTTGTCCCATAAGTTTTGGTATGATGTGTTCTCATTGTTGTTCAATTCCAGAAATTTTGCAATTTCATTTTTTATTACATCCACTATCCGTTTATTGTTTAAAAGTGTGCTGTTTAGTTTCCAGGTGCCATTGGGATTCTTGGTGGGTCTTTTGTTATTGATTTCTAGCAATATAGCATTGTGATCTGATATCATGCAAGGAATTATGTCAATCTTCCTAAATATGTGGAGGCAATCTTTGTGACCCAGTATATGGTCTATTTTAGAGAATGTTCCATGGGCTACTGAGAAGAATGTATAGTGTGTGGATTTGGGATGGAAGGTTCTGTAGATGTCCATTAGGTCTAAGTGATCTATGGTTTTGTTGAGCTCTCTTACTTCCCTGTTGAGTTTCTGTTTGGATGATCTGTCTATTACTGATAATGGTGTATTGAAGTCCCCAGATATGATGGTGTTTGTGGTTATTTCTGTTTTATTGTCAAGTAGGTTTTGTTTTAAGAACTGTGGTGCCCCTGTGTTTGGTGCATACAGATTTATGATTGTAATATCCTCTTGATGGATCGTTCCCTTGATAAGTAGGAAGTGGCCTTCTTTGTCTTTTTTGATTATTTTTGGTTTGAAGTCTATTTTATCCAATATTAATATAGCTACACCTGCTTGTTTCTTACTCCCATTTGCTTGGAATATTATTTTCCACACTTTCACCCTGAGGAGATGTCTGTCTTTAATGGTGAGGTGGGTTTCTTGAAGGCAACAGAATGAGGGGTCTAATTTTTTGATCCATCCTGTTAGCTTGTGTCTCTTGATGGGTGAATTAAGGCCATTAATATTTAGGGTAATGACTGTGAGATTTGATTTCATCCCTGCCATATTGTGATGGTAAATGTGGGTTGGTGTTTTCATGGACGTTGAAGTTTTTTGTGCCTACTCTGAGTTTGGTTGTTGTGATCTGCTTCTTGTAGGCAATTGTGTTTGATTATTTTTTTCTTCTCTGTGGAGAATTTCCTGAAATACTCTCTGTAGATTTGGTTTTGTGTTCATATAATTGTAAAAGTGAGTTTTGTCGTGGAATGTTTTTGTTTCACCATTTATTATGAGGGATACTTTTGCTGGGTAGAGTAGTTTGGGTTGGAAGCCATAGGTTCTTAGGCTTTGCAGTGTTTCATTCCAGGCCCTTCTAGCTTTCAAGGTTTCCATTGAGAAGTTTGAAGTAATTCTGATGGGGTTACCTTTGAAGGTGGTTTGCTGTTTTTCCCTAGCTGCTTTTAGGATTTTCTCTTTGGTGTCAGTGTTTAGAGTCTTAATGATAATATGTCTTGGAGAGTTTCTCCTTTGGTCCAGTCTGTTTGGAGTTCTATTTGCTTCTTGTATCTTGATGGGCCTTTCTTTTAAGAGACTGGGGAAGTTTTCTTCAATTATTTTGTTAAATAAGTTCTCCATGCCTTTGGTCTCAATTTCTTATCCTTCTGGTATTCCAATGATCCTGATATTGGGACGTTTAAGTGTATCCCACAATTCCCTCATGTTCTGTTCACAGGAGCTTTTGAACTTACTGAAATTTTTGAACTCTCTAACTGTTTCTTCCATCTTGTCTTCCAGATCAGAGTTTCTATCATCCACTTGGCTGACTCTATTCTTGAGAACTTCTAGCGAGTTTTGGACTTGTTCAATTAAGTTCGCCTTGTCTATTACTTTTCTATGTATAATTTCCATCCCTCTGTCAAGCTCCCTTTTCACATCATTTTCTGATTTTCTTGATGATTCTTGGAGTTCATCCTTGCATTTCTTTATGTCTTCATTTAGCATGGCCAGCTGATTTTTAAGGTCTTCTTTTTTTTTTTTTTCACTCTCCCTCAAACATCTTAACTCTCTTTGAAATCCTTCCAATTTCTTATCTAATCCTTCCAATTTCTTATCTATTAGTTCTAGTTTAGTGATGGCAGCATACACACGAATATCGGCCCTTTGTTGCTTTCCTGCAAGTTCTACCAGTAGGTTGGTCAGGGTTGCATTGCTCATAGCTTCAACTTGGTTTTCTGGTCCTATTGTTTATTCTATGTTTTGGTTAGATGTATTCATTATGGGATTGGGTGATCTAACTGGATTTTCTTGCATTTGATTTTTCATGTTTTTTTTTTTTTTTTTTTTTTTTTTTTTTTTGCTGTGTTCTGCCCATGACAGTGTATGGGCAGGTATGTGGGTGTATCAGCCTGGGCTCAAGATCAATGGGAATCTTATGCAGCCTGGGGCAGTTGCCAAGCAGCCTGGGCTTTGGCTCTCACTTGCCAAAGCCGCCTATCTACTTCCTGGCAGGGGCGCCAAAGTTGCCTGAGTTCTCAAGCAGTAATGTGCCAAAGCTGCCTACGTTCAATCTTGGAGTGACACTGAGGCACCAAGCACTGAAGCAGCCTGAGCTCTGGCTGGGAACACTGAGACCCGGAAGTAGTCTGTGCTCCCCGCCACAGGACAATGGCGGACTGCCGGCACGGCAGACAGGTAGGGGATTGCACCTGAGCTGGCGCAAGTGAGAGACACAGTCTGAGCTTGCGTGGCACCTGCTGTGGGACTGGGCTCACTCAGTAGGTGGGCCAGTGGAAGAAAGTGTGGAGCAGTCTAAGCTTCCGCATGCAGGGAACAATTGGCGCACAGTGGCAGCAGTGGCAGCCGGCGCAGCAGCAGCGGCAGAGGCGGTGCTGTGTGCACAGTGGTTATTTGGGGTGAGGGGTGGGCTACCCACCCCCAAGGTGATCCACAATTCCCTGTTCCCCAGCCTCCTTGCCCTCCCAGATTTCTCTCCCCTAAAAGCCACCATGTACCCTTAATATCTTGCCTTTCTTTCCCCGGGATTGGCAGTGCAGCTAGGCAGTCGCCATCTTGGCTGGAAGTCCTGACTTACTCTTCAGGTTCTACATTCTTAAGACAAGCACTTTACTAACTTAGTTATCTCCCCAGTCCCTTATTTTAACTATAATTCTAATTTGGTAATACCTCATAAGATGGTATTTTCCCCATAACTCTCTGTCCAAGTATGGTGAGGTCCTATAGTTTTACTTCTGGGGAGTTAGTACTAATTTAAGCCACTGTTTGTTCAGTACTTTCTGTGTGTGGTTGCTAAGAGCTCTGTTACTATTTTTTGTTTATTCCGCACCATAAGCCTGCAAGACAGGAATCATCATTATTTCGGTATCATAAGTGAGGAAATTGCATCTTAGAAAGGGTAATTATTTTTGCTTGAGCTCATATAGCTAATAAAAAGTAAAACCAGAATCCAAACTCCTATGCACAATCCTAGAGTCCATATATTACAGAACATTAATCTTGGAAGGAAAGGCAATATGCATTGACTATAGGACTTGTTACCACATGCACCTGGGTGCCCTGAAGGCACTTCTAAGATTATTTTTGCCAAAAGTTAACAAGAATGCTGTCTGAACTCTGTGTTCATAATATACCATGTGCTTTCTCTAAAGCCTTTTATATATATTTGTAACTCACTTAAATTTTCCCCAAACAGAGATGAAGAAGAGTTCATTAATTTATTTCACAGAGTCAGGCAATGATCAAACCATTTGGGATTCATTTATTCTCAAACAAAACCCACAAATAAAGAGATGTAACAGAATCAATTCTTTCTTCTTGGGATAATTTTATAGGTTTTTTTCATGTAAGGAACTTGACAGCACTTAGGTGAAATGGGGAACTGACAAACAAATGAACAAAGCTGGGTAGTCATTTAATGGGTATTTAGTCATAGTTCATTTATTGAAAGTAAGGTTCTCTGAATCAAAATATAGCTGGATTTGAATTTCTTACTCTTGTTTTCACAGATTAGATTGTAATCATTCTTTTTCTTGTTTCATTTCCTATTCACTGCATAGGGCAACCAAGAGAAAAACTGTGCTTCCTTTTGTCTTAGTCTTTATGTTTTTCCACATTCTGATGATACCATACCTATGGTGGAAATGGGAGACAGTAACAATCAGCACATTGGTGAAGTCGCCAGGTGAGGCTTCTGCTTCCTTTTGTCCATGTCTTTATTGTCTCCATATTCTGGTGATACCATATCTTTGGTAGTGGAAATGGGAGACAGTATTAATCAGCACAGTGGTGGGGATGTCAGGTAAATCTTCTGCCCATGTGGACTGTTATGTGTTCATGAAGCAGTACTAGTTGTCTCAAGATGATGAGACTTTATGCAAAGACTAACTGGAGTCCTGATAGCCAAAACGTATTGGAGGACTAGTTTCTTAGGATACTTTTGCTAATTTTTCCCAATGTTTGTCATAGTATCTGGGTTTTATGGTGATGAGATTGTAGGACTAAAATTCAAAGAGGCTTAAAAGGCTTGTTAATGGGAAAACTTATTCCTCTAATAAAATGTAGTTGAGATATACATCTTTCATAGATGGTTGAGGTCCTTCATAACGTTACATAGTAGTATACAAATGCATATTAGTACTGTTTCTTTAATTTTGGTGAGCTAGAATTGTTTTGTCATTTCTGTGATTTTTAGAACTTTCAGAAGTTCTTGCCTTGAAATGAATCTCTTGATTCTGATAATATATTGAAGGGCAATAAATGTTATGGGCATTAGAAGGAGAAAAATGAGCAATGAAGCTTGAATAACTTGGCATTTATGCCTTTACAGGTCCATATTGTACCTAAACCTTTGAACAACTTGCTATTCACTCATAAGCTGACTCATTCTCCTTTAATGAGCCCCCCAAATGTTTGCGCACAAAACAGGAAAAGCCTATGAGCATATTCAGTATTATTAGGTACATGGAACACTGAGTCACTTCTCTACTTCTGTTTAATGAGCCTTCTTTGTTCTGATGAGACTCTGTGAGCTCTGGTTTTAAGTGCAAAGTATTTTAACTTGGGAATTCAGAAGCTAAGGCAAAATATAGGAAAGTGAGCTCCAAGGACACTGTAAATAGCTAAATGGTCCTAAGGTACAGAACAATAGAGTTGTGATGAGTAACAGATAATATAAGCCAGCTGGTTTATGTTCTGTTTAAAATTTTCTCAACATGCGCTAGTCATTAAAATGTTATCACAAGTTGAATAAAAATATTATTATCAATTCTAATACTTAGCACTTAATGCTATTAGGTAAAATACTATATCTTATATCTGTTAAAATGTTAATCAATTTAATACCAATAAGAACCCTAAGAGTTAGTATATTACTATCCTCAGCATGTAGATGAGGAAATGGAGGCACAGAGGTGCAATATGTTGGTCATGTACATGATGGATAGCAGAGTGAAACTGAATCCAACAGTCTTGTTCAAGTGCTCATATTCTTAATTACCCAATGCATTGTCTTTTGATAGCTTACCTGCTTTTGTTTGCACATTCTGTTTCAATCAATAGTCTATGCCAATATATACACCCATGTAAGTATTGTTACACTGAAACAGCTGTTTTCTCTTCTTTGATGAAATAGTCCATGAAAAAGCTTACATATTAATTACTTATTTATATTCAGGCTTATGGTGGCATGTGAAGGGATTGGGTAATACTTGTGGTATTTGAGTAGAAACCAAAAAGAAAATAATTTTCCTGCTGTTAAGAGAGTTGGCACCCTTACAAGAGTTTGTATCACCAATTATTTTTGAAAATAGCTTGTATAAATATTAGTTCATGGATTATTATTTTTAAAAATAGTTTACCAGGAAGTTAACTTTAAAAATTCAATGAGTATTTTTTTTCATGTGGTAAGAGAGAAGGGGATCTAGAAAGGATATGCAAGAAACAGTAGAAGTGTTAGATCACTTAGCTATATGGAAAAGACCTTCCAGATGGAAACAGAGGTCTTGACTCAAGTCTTATCACTTCCTAGACATTTTGTGTAATACAAAGGAGAGAGAAGACAGCTTTCTTATTGACTACTTTGATCTTATAATTTTATGAAAATGCAGAATATCAGGCTCCATCTAGACCTGTGGCATTAGCTTGCTATTATTGTCTTCAGATACCTCAGATAGCCAACTAAAAAGAAACAATTTCAGAGGTTTCAGTGTATGGTTGATTGGCTATATGGTTGATTGGCTATTGTGGCAGGACAGTACATAGGCATATGGTGGAGGAAGCTTGTTCACAGTGGTTAGCTAGGAAGCACAGAGCCAGGTCCCAAGATCCCCTTCAAGGGTATGTCTCCAATGACCTAACTACCTTCCACCAAGCTCCTCTGAAAGTTTCAGCTGTCTCTCGGTATCACCACTGGCTGGTGATGCAGCCTTCAACATGTGGGTCTTTGAGGGATATTCAAGATTCACAGTGTAGGGATGAGGAGATGGAATATTGTTAAAGATGCTTGTTGCAAAGCCTTCCAGCCTAGATTTGATTCCCCAGCCACGCACATAAAGTTAGGCACAAAAAGTGGCACATGCATTTGTTTTTGTGTTAAGAGACACTGGTGTACCCATCTACATCAACATATATGCATGCACATGTGAATAAATGAGGATTTTTTTTTTACAAGATCCAAAGTGTAGGTCACTAAATAAGAATCTGTACCTTAGCAAGATGCCTAGGTGAATGGGCACATTATACTTTGAAGAATATTCTAATAGAAATTAGGATAAAATATTTAGGTTTCTTTTTGTTAAACTTTTTTTGTTTATTTATTTATTTGACAGCGACAGAGAAAAGGAGGCAGAGAGAGAGAGAGAGAGAGAGAATGGGCACGCCAGAGCTTCCAGCCTCTGTAAACGAACTCCAGATGCATGCGCCCCCTTGTGCATCTGGCTAACGTGGGTTCTGGGGAACTGAGCCTCAAACTGGGGTCCTTAGACTTCACAGGCAAGCGCTTAACTGCAAAGCCATCTCTCCAGCCCCAAATATTTAGATTTTTATTCTGTCTTTAAGCACAAAGGTAACTTCAAGAACCTTTTTTTTTTTGTTTATTTATTTATTTGAGAGTAACAGAGAGAAGGAGGGAGGGAGGGAGAGAGAGAGAGAGAGAGAGAGAGAGAGAGAGAGAGAGAGAGAGAGAATGGGCATGCCAGAGCTTCCAGCCTCTGTAAACGAACTCCAGATGCGTGAGCCCACTTGTGCATCTGGCTAACGTGGGTCCTGGGGAATTGAGCCTCGAACCGGGGTCCTTTGGCTTCACAGGCAAGCGCTTAACCGCTAAGCCATCTCTCCAGCCCTCAAGAACCTTTTGACATAGATCTCATGTCTATTATAAAAACTTATGTCTAGTTTTTATATGCATACAAAAAGGTTAACCATTTTCCTTTTCCAAATAATAGCCATGATGATGACCTAGCAGTGGCTGAAATTTTTAGTGTATTCCATGTGTGAGTTGTGTTCTGGTTTATGATAATCTCAGTTAGCTTTAACCATCAACCAATGAAGTTGTATTTTTACTTATCTCCATTTTGTAGATGAGGAACCCGAAGCACGAAAGGTTAGCATTGGCGCATGTGTTTTTTTATTTCTTTGACACATTTGGTTCATTCAAACTATGGGCAACACTGTGTTGGCAGAGGCTTCAGTGGAAAACGTGCTAGCAACTCAACACGTTTCTGAAGAATCAACTGTGAGTGAAACACTTATTCCTTCCTGCTAGCAGGTCTCACCAGTTAACTTCAGAGTATTATTCCACTGAACCTTTGACTACATCTTAGGGGTTGCTAGATTTCCCAAATAGTTCACTGTAGCTTTGGCCCAAAGCTTCAATTGTTGATAATTATTTTCCATACTATTTTTTTCAGCTTAGTGAAAGCCATTTCAACTGTTCTTTTAGCTAGTGGGATATTATTTTCCTCAAAAACAAGATCCATGATTCTTTCACAGGTACAACCCCTTTTCTCTTTTTATTAGTTTTACACTATATATTCACTGTTTCATCACATATGTTTTACTTGTCCTGACTCAATTAAAGCAGCCATACACCATAGCCTTGTACATTAGAGAATGTCATCAATAAATTAAATTGAGGTTATCCTTGGGGTGACATCTTCATTTCCATTGTGATGTAGTCTGTGACTCCTTTCATGTCATTGGCAAGCAGCCTGATCATAGGCTCCTGTGTAAAGACCTTGTAACTTTAAACAAATTTCTTCCTCATCCTCAGTCACTTGAATCCATTTATTTGTAAATGATTATTTCAAGTTCTCTCATTTGTTTTAAGCTGTTGATTGATGTTTCATGTGGCCATTTTCCTCTTCAAAAAATAGGAAGATGGCTGAGATGTCCCCTTTTACTATAAAAGCCTATTTTATGTATGGCTCCCTCTATCATCACTTGTGCTTTGTAGACCTTGTTGTTAGAAGAAACAATGAACTGGCAACTGTTAAGGGATTAGTTAACCTTGCATTGTGGGGAAATGTGTGTTTTTGTCCTTCATCTCACTCTTGCTTAGATGTGACTGATTCATTTCATGGGACAGAATGTGAAATTTCCTGAATGAGCTACATAGGCATACAGTACCTTCTGGCAGCATGAATGGCCAGTGGTGATTGGCATGAGTTAGAAGAAGATCTGTTTGTATATATTTATAAAAAAGAAACAGAAAAGATCAGTTAAGGAAGAGGTAGCTGTAAGCCCTTTCTGCCTTTCCCAGGTCTATGGAATGACACTGAGACACACAGGCTGTTGTTAATGTGTGCTAGCCAAGTTACAGCCAGCCCTTGGCAATAGGCACCATTTATTTTACTGACTTTTCCTACTGACAATATTTTGTTGCTTTCTGTTGTCTGGTTGATTTATTGGGGAAAGAGAACTGTTAGAAGTTTGTACAAGTGATCACACTGTGAGTTATCTCAAAAATATGTGCAGTTAGTCAAAGGGGGGCTCAACCTTTAATCTTGTTGGCAGAAAGATAAGATTTTTAATCATAAGAAAAAAATATTTTATTTAATTTTCTTCTGAAGAGCCAGGCACTGTTCAAATGTACTCTTTTAGTTTGAATTATATTAACAAGGGGAAAAAAAAGCAAGAAAGGAAGATAGACCTATGCTGCCACAACAGTGAGCAAAGCTAGCTTTAATTTTTAATTTTTTGGTGGGGCAATGTTTCCACAGGCTTTAGAGTTTGGTTACTTAATGTGAGCTGAAGCTAGTTATAATAGCTCTTAACATCCTTAAAAATAGAAATATAGCATACTTACTTCATATACTTATAGAACATGTGATGAGGTATGAATGGAATGGTCCATGGAAATTGCTAAACATAGTACCTATTAAGTTTATTTTATTTATTTATTTTTATATTCTAGAAATGATGGTTACTATTATCTATGCCTAAGGACATGTCAAGCATATTGAGTGGGTTTTCCCATTTTACAAGTGGTAAAAATCATAATCCCAGGTATTTTTAAAAGTCATATAAAATTTGCAAAGTCATAGCAATGGGTTCAGGCTGCCTTAGACAAAATAATATATTTTAAGTATAGTTCTATATGTTATGCTATACACAGTTTTAAGTGTTTTACCATATAATTTTTATTTATTTATTTTGTTTATTTTTATTTACTTATTTGAGAGCAACAGACAGAGAGAGAAAGAGGGAGAGAGAGAGACAGAGAGAATGGGTGCACAAGGGCTTCCAGTAGTGCAAACGAACTCCAGATGCGTGTGCCCCCTTGTGCATCTATCTAATGTGGGACTGGAGCCTCGAACTGGGGTCCTTAGGTTTCATAGGCAAGCACTTAAGTGCTAAGCCATCTCTACAGCCCTACCCTATAATTTTTCTTTTTTTTTTTATCAGAGAATAAGAGGAGTGTGCAGTTAGTGAGCGAGCCCTTCCTGATTAGGGCTGGGATATGAAAGATATTCTGCTCAGACTACAGAGGTTACTCACTAACCATCCTGCTTCTCTGAGCATCACTGGGGACTGTGATACTGCACTTTCTATATATGTTCAATTCCTTTTCTATTATCTGTATTCATCAGTAATCCCAGTGATCATTGAGAAAAACCAAACTTTAAATACATAGGTAAAGGTATGGAGACATTGCTACCAAATCACCAAGAAACCAAGTAACTAAGATTCTTATACTTTGTGGTTTGGAGTAGAAATGGTGTGTCCTCTTTGGAGAAAGTCCTCAAAATTTCTTTTAATACTAAACATATGCCTACCTTATGACCTGGCTATAATTCTACCTGTAGGTATTTATCCAAGAGAAATGAAAATAACTGAACAAAAAAAAATGTGGTACAAAATATTCATAGTAGTTCAATTCATAATGTCCAAACACCATAGGAAAACATAGGAGTTCATCAGTAGAATATGGATAACTAAGGTGTAGTTACATGATTGAATGCTATCGAGCATTAAAATATACAGGTCATTGTTATGTGTGGCTACGTAGATGAATCTTTGAAAGGGACATTATATAAAAGAGCACATACTTTTGATTATGTTTATACAGGAATTTTGGGGTGTCCTTGAGAATTACAGAATCTAATTTCAGCTCTTAGGTGGGCTCAGGAGCTGAGGCACCTGACAATGGTCACACAGCTTATCAGAGTTTGATAAAAGGGAAGGACACCTGTAGACAGGAGGAAGTGTCCCAGGAGGAGGAGAACTCATTAGGTGACTCTGGTTGGAGTTTTTATGCCCAGGGCAATTCCTTTAGTTATCTAGGTAAGATTCCTGGAAAAGGGGAAATATTTTCAAAAATATTAGTTTTCTAGGAAGGGTATAGGCTTAATCATTTAGAAATCTTTCCTGGACAGTATAATTTTCCAGGAAAGGAAGAAAGAGAAATCCAGGTTCTCCTTGCAGGCTTAATGACACTTCCTGCTTTTAGTCAAGGAAAGATCAATACTACTTGAAGTTTCTTTATGAGAGCCTTAAAAATTTTATTTATTATTTATTTAATTGTGTATATATGCATGCCAGGGTCTTTTGCCAATGAAATCCCATTCAGCTTTACATGGGTGATTGAACCCATGCTGACAGGCTTTGCATGCAATTGTCTTTAATTGCTGAGCCATTTATCCAGCCTCTGGGTAGGAGTTTTAACTAAATGCTGCATGATATAAAGGGAATGAGTTTAGTTCCAGGCACTATTCAGTAAGTGACAGAGTGATATACTCAGGATAATTCATCAGATGCTGAGGTGGCATAGAAGGGAGAGTAGAGATGCTTGTGAAACAACTTTCTATGTATGTCTTAAATTCTACACATCTTCAAAGTGTACTATGAAGTTTCTTTGTTTCAGACCATCTTCAAGGATGTAGTTGTATATGCTTATTGTCCATTATAAAAGAATTTATATTCTGAAGGAGGTAGCATGAACCTGGCACTACTCCTTACAATGGGATAAAACAGAGGTGAATTGACTAGCTGGAAGACATCCTACCCAATAGAAAGTCTGCAACAACCAGAGTACTGTGTAGACATTTTCTCTGAAGCTCCTTTCTGGCAGATGGAATGCAGCCATTTCTCTATTCCACTCCCCTCATTAAACCTAATTCACTGGAAGATTACTTATTAGTCATAAGCCATACCATCAGATCTGTATATCTACTACCATTTCCCATAGTCTTGCCTCATATTTTTTAAAGGATCTCATCCTTCCTCTTTTTGAAATCCATGTGTTTTTGTGTGTTCTATCCCTGCTGACAGGTCTGACAATGTAAAGGATCTGAGATTTATTTCACGTGTAAGCTAACAAGTTAACTTGAAGTTTCATGGTTGTTGGTAGGAGATATAAAACTCCTCAACCACAAATAATGAGCAGTTTATCACCGTAATAGCAGGAACCAGAGTGTTATCATTTTCCACAGCTCTGGTAATATAAGAGGGTGAGATGAACTTTAGGTAGGCTGGATTTTACAAAGTCAACCTAAGCTAAGAGGTTGGTTTTACAACGGAAAGACAACCTGCTTGCCCCTTGCTTCAGAGGGTGTACTATCAGACTGTTTATTATATAAACATACTCAAATAAAAAGTAGAACAGCTATTTAGGGCATAGCTCACAATATGCATGGGAATCTGAGGGTCCCATGGAGAACCATCTCTGACCACAGTGATCTAACACACAGCTCTATGGTTCCATGATCACTGATTGCACCTCACTGCAGGGACTTCCTCCTCCAGTTTTCTCCACCCTTCCTCCCTTCCTTGAATCTTCATTTGATCTGGTCTTCATCTAGAGACCAGTCTTTCTGAAAGATCTTAGAAGTTTGATATGCCAAACTGACCCAAATCTCTCACCTTTCTGTCTTTAGTATACTGGGAAAATATATCAAGTTTTTCTTTGCTTGAGCCCAGAGCCTCTGACCCTTTCTTTCATTCATTGTCTTTCCTTCATAGCTTCAGTCCTCAATTCCTCTAACCTGGCTCCTTCTATTATACTTGCCTGTCAAATTATGACTCTTGTATAATTTATTGCTTGCTTTCTCTGATGTCAGGCTTTCAAGCAAATGTGAACAACATTAACTGACCTTATTGATGAAGGCATTAAAAATGATGATTTCCATTTTAGCAGCTTTAGTCCATCTCCCTAGTTCACATTTCTTGTAAAATATTTGGGTGGTAAGCACCGTAGCAATGAAAACTGGAATAGTCTCGAATAATGGTCACAATAAAATGTTTATTATAATGCTGGCAGTAAATATAAGAAGCACATTTCTGTCTAACATCTACCAGGGTAATGGACCTAAAGCATTTTAAGTTTACCAAAGTGAAAACAATTAGTCCTTTCCTGAAGGTAGATTAAAATATAACATACTCAATATATCTATGCTGTGGTCATGTTTAGGGAATTTCAATTCAATTTCAGAGAAGGAACTTTGTAAGATGACTTGCAATTTTTCCTGTTGTTTTTTTTTTTTAATTTTGCTATTTGCCATTAGACAGCTAAACACATTGCCAGGTGTCAAAGCTTTTGCCATTATGGTAGGTGAAGAAAATATCATGGTGAGGACGCTGGTGGTGACTCTAGCTTATGATATTTTTCAAGCTATGCCTCTCCAACAGCTAAGTGCTTTAGTGTTCTTCATGGGACGAACCTTCATGGACTTATGAGGCTGGAACACTTTTGTTTCAAAGAGAAAAAAGTCAAGTCTGATGTCAGTCTGAGAAATCAGATGGCGCTGGGTTTCAGAATGAAGACCGAACATGGAACCGTGTGGAAGCACTGCCACGTTCCCACTCTATGGCATTTTCTTCTCCAGGAAAGCTCTCACACAAGATCAAATTTGCAGTGACACTTTCTATTAAGCTTCCAATGTTTAGATTTTGGAAAATAATAGAGTGGGAAAATAAAAGCTCACAAAGCAGACACTTTCAAATAAGGGCAAAATAAGAGGGAAGTCACCAGAGGGGGCATAAAAAAAAAAAACCTGTATTATGACTACACAAGAATGGCATTTAAAATTGGTATGTTAAAAAGTATCTTTCATTATAAAAGCAATGTCAAAAGTGGTAAATCCAAGCAGAGTGTTGTGGCTTATGCCTATAATCTCAGCATTTAGGGAGGCTGAGGTAGGAAGGTCACTGTGAGCCCAAGGCTAAATTGGACTACAGAGTAAGTTCTAGATCAGTCCAGGATAGAATTAGACGCTGACTCAAAAAACAAAAAAAAAAAAACCCTCAAAACACAACAAAATAAACCATACAAAAAACCATCCAAGCAAAAACAAATAAAGTCTTAAAAACAGTCTTCTTAGCTTGCTAAGGCTCTGAACTGTAGAAACCACAATGCTGTCAACATAGTGTCAGACCTTAAAATAATAGGAGTGCCCCATCATAGTGGGAGAGGTTTAGACATGATTTCTGTTCTTGGCTCTTGCATTAACTTAGAAGAGCTGATTAGCTCCCTAAGCTCCTTGAAATAGAGAAAGTAGATTAGGTAGTGTTCAAATTTGCTTCTGCTTCTAAAAATCCTTTGTATTCCTGTCCCTATTAACTATTTTCTTCTCTTTTTAAAAACAGGAAGACCTTCCAAAATTCTTTGGAGCAATATTTTTTGGTATCAAGTCTAGAATTAGGAAAACATAGTCTTTCTCATGAGAATAGTGTAGGTTCTCATTTTGTAGGCTATTACATATTTGGGTGATATTCACTGTCTTTATGTCCTTGAGATAACAACAATACCACATTTGTGCCCACTTTCTTTTGATAAAGATAAAAGCAGATTATAGTATGCCAAGATCATTTTAGTGAGAGTCCCTTGAGTTTTTTTTTTTTTTTAACAGTAATTTATTTCAGAGAAGCTCACAATTGAATGTACATTAACTCACTGATGTTCACACGGGTCTGTTTGAAGAGTAGGAAAGGCTGGTATTTTACCATTATGTGCTCTTACAGACAGGCACAGAGGAGCTACTGAAGTGGAATGGACTGACTATAATATGACTAAAAGGCATCTCGGATTTTAACCCCCTCTGCTGTGCACCAGTGGGAAGAGAACCACTAGGGCATGCCCCATAGAACACTTAGCCCACTGCATTGCATTTACCTATTTATGGTGCTTTCTTGCCATTTCTTGTGAGCTGTTCATGGACACTGCCTAACAGGCAATGAGTTCTGCATGGAATGACCTGGTATTACACAGGTTTCTTGCTGAAGCTGGGACACGTTTGCTGAAACAGTTTGTCAGGTCCTTGGTATTTATCTTGAAATCTTTTGAAACCCTAAACTTGAAAGCATGAGAATGTTTGCATAAGTAATTGACTTTCTAGAATCACATTTCTGTAAATCATGGACTCTGTTAACAATTTCAAATTTGATTAAATCAAGCTTCTTCTCCTACTTGATGTCTTTTTTTTTTTTAATGAGAGCTCCTATTTCTCCTCATTCACTGTTTTTCTCAAAGTCACAAAATGTTATCACATGATGAGAGAAATAGGGGAAAACATCAGGTTGAGATATAGGGTATGTATAACCAACTTCAACATCCTTGATAGTGACAGTGATGTAAGGTAGTGAGACAATGCTTGCTGCTGCATATGTGCCAGGAACCATTGTGCTGTCACAGTTTTACACATCTGCTTCTCACACTAACCCAGTGAAGTCACACCATCCTCATTCTATATGTGAAAATGAGAGATAGGAGTTTAGCACACATTTTCATAAAGTCAACAGCTAGGCAGAGGTAGGAGGCTCCAATTTTGGCATTCTCTTCATTTGGAATCTGTACTCTTAACTGCTTCCTAGAAGAAAAAAATCTTATACTTTCACTTTAAACACTTGAATGAAAGGAAAGTAATGAACATTTTAATGAAGATATGGGAAAATTATGTTCACTGTTAATGACTTACAGTAGACATTTTCATATTTGAAACTTTAATATGTGTGACCTTGACTGCATGCATACTCAAAAATCATGAATATGTGATTCTTTGTCATTTGATTGAGTCAAGAACTTGAATCCCATGTGATGTATTCGTGGAAAGTCAGTAACTTGTAAATTCCTGCTGTTTTGAGTATTGGACTTGTAACTCTTCTTCCTTTGGGTAAGAACTTTTACTGGGCTTCAGAGGAATCCATCTTGCTCCACTTTAGCCCTTGAACTTTTGGTGGGGCAGCTCAACACTCCCTTATCTCATTATCTGCTATTGGTTGTTCCCATCATCCTTTCTTTCCCTCAGTTTGCAATTACTGGTTTAAAGTTGGACACTGAAGCCCAGGGGAGTCTTCACGGTTTAACTGGGTATTGAAACTCACTGCCATATGTCACCTTGATATCAGTGTATTCAGAGATGACAGGAAAGCAAATAGCTGGCCAGCAGGGTGGCTTTGGATACTTTTTGCTGCAAATGCTACTAGCAATAGTGTAGCTATACATACATACATACCTACACGTATGTGTATTTCATGTGCATAAAAATGAGACCAAACTAACATGCATAGAAGCTGAAAAGTTGATCTCAAAGAAAAAAAAGGTAGAATCGTGATCATAAGAAACTGGGAGGGGCAGGGGAAGTTGGATTATGGGTATCTAAACACAGTTAGATGCCAGGAGGGAGATAATTATAGTTTACAACTGTCTGTTGTATATTTTATGAACAACTAGAAAAGTGTTGTTTGAAGACTCTAAACTCAAAGAAATAAGGAGATAGATGTGTTAATTATCCTGATTTGATGATTACTCACTGTACATTATAAATATGTATAGTTGTTTGTCAGTGAAAAAGAAATAAGTATTTTAAAAAACAAGTGAGACCCTCACTGCCCAGGTAAAGCCATGGCTTTACCAGTATATTTTGCAGCAAACCCACAGACTTAGCTTCAAGGGACTCTGTAAGAAGTATCAGTTATAAGTGTAGCTGAACTCAGGGAAGCCCAAAGCATGGCAGCCCTACACACTGCTTAGTCACCTTGGATTTATAGTTCCTTCAAGTCCTTTGAGACCAATGCAGGGTCATTTTCACTGTAAGCAATGTTGTCTGGCAATATATTTGACCCTTGCCACTTACTAGATAGCCAGGGGAACAGAGCTGAGTTGATCAAAGGTTATATTCTCACACAGTAGAAGAAATGGTTTTGTTAACCCTTATCACAGTCACTGAATTCTGAGATTCAAAAGCTGTTGCCAGGGAAGCAGGTTTCTTCCTTGCTCTAGATTTTAAACTTGACAGCATTCACCACAAGGCATTCAACAGGGAAGACTGCCTGAGAATAGACCTAATTCAGAGGAAACAGAGCTTGTCAGGATAAAGAAAGAAACTGAGTCCTGGTACTTTTGATGAGCTAGGATAAAAGATATTTTTCACCCAAGGATTTATTTTATTTTATTTTTACGTTTTTAGCTATTTGAATCAGTGCTTTCACTTTTGGTTTAAGTCAGAGTATATTAAACAAATAGAATTGAATGTTGATATACTGGTGGGTAAATTAGGAATTTCATAAATGAACAAGCGAAAAAATCAACATAGCTGACCATTTCTGTTTATCTATTTTTGACTGGGAAAATGACAGATTTTTAATTCCTTTAAGAAATACAAATTAAATTTCTAATGAATGGCTCATTGAGTAGATAGAAAATCAAAGATTCATTGAATAACAAGCACAAGAGCTGGAATAAACTGAGTGATGGCATTAGAACTTGGCATTGTTTGGTTGGATTGATTTGTTCATTACTTCATTCCATAATTAGTTGCTGAGCAATTATTTTATGCAGAAGACAAAAGCCTTTGACATTTAAAAATAGAAATGATCAGGGTAAACTCATCCAACAGGAATCTTGTCCAAGAAGTAGGGGAGTCAGGACTTGTGAGAGGCTAAATAAGGGAATAGTGATTGGCTTGAAGTGAAAATTTCTCAGTAGAGGAGAGACTGTACTATATCACAGCTCCCAAACAGAACCAACAGGGGATCTAGTTCAAGAGGCTGAGAGGTGGTAAAGCCTGAACCATGTAGCCTAATGAGCTTGTCAGAAGAACATTATATAACACAGAGATTATGTGTGGAAAGCTGCCAGCCTTAGGTATCTCTGTGAATTGTCCCCTGTGCTGTGGCTCTGCCTCAGACAGTCATCCTGCTGATTCACCCATGATTTATACTGACCAATATTATTGCACAGTGGTTAAATGCACTTTATTGCAAAGCTTGATGGCCTGGGTTCAACTCCCCAGTACCCATGTAAAGCCAGATGCCAAAGTGGCTCATGTGTCTGCAATTAGTTTACAGTGACTGGAGGCCCTAGCATGCCCATACTCACTCTCTCTACTCTCTCTCTCCCTCTCTCTGTCTGTCTCAAAATAAATAAATAAATAAATAAATAATTTAAAAATCCTGTTCTTTGCAGTAGGCACAAATCATGGAAAAGAATCAAAATGCAATTTCCTTTTGGCTACTTTATTCCTCTGAATTCATCCACTGGGAGTATTTCATTCACTGTAGTTAATCATAAAAAAAAAAGGAAGATACTGCAGTCTTGATTGCCTATGAGCTTTCTGAACAAATTGGAATGGGAATCTATTGATAGCTCTTTCTCCCTTTCTTTATGTGTGTGTTTACTTTCTTCATGCTTGCTGACCATGATTTCTGACCCCTGAGGTTAGTGCTTGGTGGAGGGTGCAGTCAAGTTACAAGGGAGAGCCGGAACAGTCAGTCATCACTGGTACTGCAAAACTTGTCCTTATTGTCCCTGAGTGTGGTGAAGGTTTGGATATTACTCTCTACTGTACGATTCATGGGTTGGTTGGTTAGGTCAGCCAGCCTTAAGAATTCTCTTATTTAGAGCTATCTTGACAGGAGAAGGTACCTAAAATGTACCTTGTCTGACATAGCTTCTGCTTCTTCCCCTGAGCAACCAGCCCTTCACATCTATGTACTCTCTACAGCATCCTTCATCTTTCCAGTCCACAATCTCAGTGACTTCATTGTAGTCCTCTCGAGTACTCAGTGCCCAGAGAACTCTCCACAATCTTTGTTCTGAGACATTCTAAGAAGGCAGGATGATGACCAAATTGTTATCCCTCACCTTTGCTCTGCCATCAAACTTCTGGCTCGCTTCTGTTCTTACATTTCTTAAGCGTGGGTCAGACAATTCAGCCTATCTCCCATTTTGAAATAGCAGTTGTTACATTTTCTAAATTGTCCTTTTGAGGCCTTTTTGTCTTCTTTTTTAGTATATCTGAGGTGAGGAGAGAGACATTTTTCCGAGTTTTGGGGGAAATCTGCAGAGCTCCATTAAGGTGAAATGTCAGAAGGGACTAACTGGTTTTCTGACTCCTCTCCTTTTTAAAATTAATTGTATTAAAGTTTCCTAGTTCATTTTTTTAAACCAATATAATCAAATGTATCTCTTTTAAGTGAATTTTGACAAATGGATGTTCATGTAATCCCTTTCATAGCTTTCATCACCTCAACCAAACTTCCCTAGTGCCTCTGTGAAGTTAATTCACCACCCTACCTTAACGGTGAAAGCTGATCTAGTTTTTGTCACTCTAGATTGCATTAGAGTTTTCTGGAATTTCATAAAATTTGAATTAAGGAATTCAAATGCATCCATATATTTACTTTCTTGTTGACCATAACATTTTTGTAGTTCAACCATGATGCTTTTTCTTTTGAATTTTAGTAGTTCATTGTTCTTTTGTTTTGGTTGAATAGTATGATATTGCATGGTTCATAGTTATAGCATAATTTATTTATTTATTAAATTAATGTTTGTAGCTTTCTGGTTTGTTTCTAAGTTGGGCCTGTAACCGATTAAGTTGCTGAGGTACAGTCTGATGATGTAGATACTGTTCTTTCTATTATGCACAGTCTAGTTTGTCTTTAACTTTTTATTTTCAAGTTTTTCCAAGTTTATGTTACTAATAAAAATAAACTGTGACAAGATTTATCATTTAAATGTATTTTTTACTTTTATAGGAGCACATTTCATAGCTCCTTGCAATCTACTCAGTTATAATATATGTTGTCACCTTTGGAATTCTGAGATGTTAGTAGTTAAGTGGTCTTGAGACTGTCATGGTGAGTCTTGGGGATGCGACACGTCTGTCTTCCTGTATAGCTTTGGAACAGCCCTGCACCTGTCCATGTAACACTTGTTGATAAGGATGACCCATTAGCAGTCTCAGGCATCCAGGGTTTCCTCCTGCATGTCTCCAGTCTGCTTTTGTGTCTGCCTGGCCATAGAGGGAGGCTGATATTTATCATTAATCCTTTTTCTGCCATCCTAGAGTTGTTTCTGGGGTGTATCATGTGTTTATATTATTAGTTCTTCTTCAAAGATTTGGCTCAAGACCACAGTACAAGCCATGTAGGGAGACATAACCTCTTGGCTGAATCTAGACTCCAAATCCCATTTGGTTCCTAATGAGGTGGATGTTTAGAGATGTTCTAGGAGATTAAGAGTTAAGGTCTGAGTTGGAAAGATTCAAATAAGCAGACTGATGAGTAGTTCAATTCTGACCATGGAGTACTGAGGTGGGCAGCTCAGAGAACAAATAATAGAATGAACAAGCACATTTCAGGAAAAATATTTATAAGCAGATTTATGACTATAGATCTATGGAACACACAGGTAATGGTATACCATTAATTTGAACTGCTGGCTTTCACATTAAAAGACTATATTGGCATCTTTTTTTTTTTTAATTTACAAGCAAGTGATGGGGGGCAAGAGAGAAAGAGAGAGAGAGAGAGAGAGAGAGAGAGAGAGAGATTTTGAAAGGATGTGCACTCTAGGGCCTCTTGCCACTGCAAGTAAACTCCAGAAGCATGTGCCACTTTGTGTATCTGACTTCATGTGGGTGCTGGGTATTCAAACCTGGCCCATCAAGCTTACAAGAAAATGCTTTGACCACTAAGCCATCTCTCCAGCCCACATCTCTTTTTTCTAATTTAGTTTTCTTTTGTAAACCATGGTCACCTTTTTTTTTAAATCAGAAGGCAGAGTCAAGTTGCTATTACTCATCGATATGTAAGTTTTATAGTAACAATAAAAAATTCATATTTTTATCAAATGAGCTCCAGGATAATCAGATTCTAGGAAAATGTGATATTAACTTTGGCTTGGTAACCAACATTTAGCCAGTGGATTAAGTAGATGAAAAACAATTTTTCTTTATTTTCCTATACTATTTTAAGGTCAGTTTATTTGAAGCCTAACTAACTGACTACACTGTTACAGCACCATGACTCAGAGCTGTTGTGCAATGCTTATTCAACAGCACCATGCAGTTTAGAAAAATGCTTTAAAATTGCTTTCCAGGATATGTGTTATGCTTTATTAGTTTTAAATAATCATTAACAGTAATATACTTTCATGATTATGAATGAAATTCATTTTCTATTTTATTTTATTTTGTTTTTCAAGGTAGGGTCTTGCTGTAGCCCATTTCTACATCAGCAAATTGTGCTTTCTGTTCTGAATACCATTTGGTGGTGATTTTTCTTTCCTCCTCTTGTTTTAAAGGATAGTTTCTTTTTAATCAGCCAAGTTTGGAATTTCATCATTTGTATGTACCTTAGCACAGTTTTGTGAGCATGTCTAATTAATAAAATTAGTGAGCATCCTGATACTGATATTTTACAACAGCATGCCTATCATCAGCAGAGTATGGAAAAGCTCAGTACAGAAAGAACCCTGGCAAATGATGCATCAGAGAGTTGAGTCATAGCTAAGAGATCAACCACTGGGCCACAGCATCGTGCTGAGATGGACTTCGTGGAAGGTAGCAGGCACATTGAAGCAGCAGGAGCTATTTCAGAAAAGAAAGGTGCACCTTTCTTCTTGTAAGGCTCAGGAATGACCAAGACCACGGAGACCACTCTGAGGCATAGATGGAAGCTTTTATTCCGGAAAAAACAGGAGCTGCCAGGACCGACTCTCAAGAGCGGAGCAGTCAATTTGGGATTACAGATGGTGGGCTACATAGAGCTCTTCAGTTGAGGGAAGGTGAGGAAAGGGGAAGTAAAGAAAAGGTTTCTTTAAGGGAGATCTAAGATAGCCAGGGTATGACACCAGAACAGTAACCTGCTATCCTGACAGATAAGGGGGCAGAAAACCTAGACCTGGGGCATTATTAGGCAAGGAAAGTTTGAAGGCTGGGTGATTCCTTGAGGAATGTGGATGACCCACTTCCTTGTGTCTCTGTTGCCCTCCTGCTGTCCTCGGTGACTCCATTTGGTCCTGACCTAACAATGCTTAGCAGTAGGGTGGCCTGAAGTTAGGATGCCAGCTGTCCCTGGGACTTTGTTTAAAACGTGGTGGCGGAGACACTTATGCATTTGTGGTAACTCAAATTCATACAAATATTTAACTCTAGTAATCATAGTGAGAATTCAGTTAGATTCACATGAACAGGAAAGCCATAAAGTTTCTACTTTTTAGAAGTTATTTTTGGTGTCAAATTTATTCATTTCCCCCCAATAAGCCCAATAGTAAGTAGTTTCATTGAGCAGGTAAGGGTCTCTTTCATGGTATTAGAAGTCCCCATGTACAGGCCTCACAGCGGGGAAGGAAGCTTCTGCACATAGGTGGTGAAGTGAATTCCTGTTGTGACTGGAGAACTGCCACTGTGTAGACCTTAGCGGGGTCACAGAAGGATACCTGCACTCTTATCAAAAGTGGAAGTCAGGTTTACATGTGACTGCAGGAGTTTTGTGTGGAGGTGGCTATAGAGTTAATATGAAATCACCTGCTGAAAGTAAATGTTAGGGACTTTGAGAGTAAAACTTTATTCATTATAATTTTAGTTATCAAACTTTATTGGGGAAGAATTCTATATGACATATTTTGCTACTCGTAATGCCAAGTACTTCTTTCTCAAATAGACCTGAATGCAACCAAAAATATCTTCTCAGCTCTTAAGTGATACTTCCATCTCACAGAAAAACACTTGGATTACTATGTTTTAGGGATAAAGATTTAGGTTCAGCTCATACCATACTTGCTTCAGGGTGTATATGGTGTTATAGTTGTATAGTAGAGGCACATGAAATAAAGGAAAAGGTAAAGAACTTTTGTATATTACAAAGTATCTTACCTTGGCATGGAGATTGATAAACATACAAAATATTTTCAGTAAAAAAGCTAGAATTTGATGGTTTTTTATGTAGTTTAAAAGTCCATATTTTAAAGGGATTTAATCATCATTTTCTTATTCTCTAATACCTCTGAAGCACTTAATCTTTGATGAGCAAAATGCCTTTTGATTTTTTCACTCAATATTAATCCTTCTTAAAATTACAATTGACTTTTTGTTAAGAGTCATCTAACTGGAATCCCTAACAACTTTGATGGGTTTTAAATATAGTAGCAGTATTTCTCCCAGAAACATGTTATATTTCACATGATGAAATGTTATTTCAGAAATAACTTCATACACTTTAAATTAGATAATTTTAATTATCCTTTATGTGGCATAGGATTTGTGTCTAATTTATCTGAGGGAGCCTACTGAATCATTGAAGATAAAAGCTTTTCCCATTTTGACAGATTGTTTAGGGCTTTTGTCAATGCAAAGAATGGTACTGTTAAGGATATTTACCCAGAAACGATTTCTTGTTGCACAAAGGACTATAATTTAGCACCAAAAAGTCACAGAAAGATACTAACATGCACAGTAGCTTTATCTGGCCCAGTTGCTGTCCATATATCTATTTCTCTGTCTATCATCTATCTATAACCTACCAATCAATCATCTATCTCTCTATTTTCTATCTACTTCCATCTATCAATCATCTATGGCATTTGGTTTAAGAAAGGCATCTTCATTAGTAAACATTTCTATGAATATAAGGTAGTTGGAGAACTAGTTACAAAATATTGTATCAACAGCATTATGGTGCCAGAGGGTATAGCTCACTGATAGAATGCTTGCTTAGAATGCACAAGGTCCTGGGTTTAAGTCTCAGTAAAGCAAAACAAAACTAAAAGGGAAAATAAAGCAAAACCTGAAAAAAATAAAACTCACCAACCCAAACTCTCAAGCAACAAAAATAACATCATAGTCTTATTAATAGTCATAGATGCAAACATGTTATAACTAAAATCACACACTGTCTGTGGCTCAAGTGCAGCTTCTGCTTGTGTTAGGATCTGCTCTGAGGCGCTCCTCCCACCTGCTCCTGTGCCCTCCTCTTTTGGACTTTTTGCCACGTTTAGCACTGTTCTGTATTGAATGAAGGGACATAAAACTACCCAGTTCAGAGAGCATTACCAGAAATCCCAAGAGATCGTCACCTGCTTTTTCCTAGCAGAAGAAAGGCCAAGTACTAGTGCTTAGAGATACTCAGTGGTTTACAGTTATCCTAATTCTGCTGGCTTTATGTGAGAATCCCAGTACATTTTTACATATTTGGCTTAAGACTAACCACATAGGAAGAAAGAAAAAGAAGGGGTCAGAAAGCTGATTCACAAGGAATACAAAGAGAAACATCTTTGGCTCTCATAGCTAATGGGTCTCAAGGGGGAAGATAAAGCTCTTAAGAGACGCAGCAATTTTTGTTATGTAGTGTTGGTCGATCATGAGAAAGTTCTGATTTATACATTCAACACCAAGGACTGAAGGATGAAAGAAGAAATGTATGCTGTTCCATTCCTGTATTTAATTTTTTCAGGGTTTGAGAGATGGCTCAGTGGTTAAAGATGTTTGTTTGCAAAACCTGACCACCCAAGTTTGATTCCCTAGTATCCACATAAATCCAGATGCACACAGTAGCACATGCAACCAGAAGTTCATTTGCTGTGGAAGGAGGCCCTGGCAAACCCATTCTCACTCTTTCTGTCTGCCCCTGTCTCTCTCCCTAAAATAAATAAATAAAAATAATATAAAATATTAAAAAAATATTTGTGTGTGTATTGGTGTACATGCCAGGATAGGACGAGCCATAGGACAACTTTGAGGTGTCTGTGCTCCACCTTTTTTGAGATGAGGTGTCTTGCTGCTGCAAATGGAGTGCCAGACTATTACCAAACTTCAGACTTAAGCCTCCATCTTAGAATTCTCCTGGCTCTGCCTCCCATTGTCAGAGGCAAGTTGGGATCACAGATGCATATACCACTTTGCATCTGGCTTTACGTGGGTGTTGGAGAATGGACCGTGGGCCAGCAGGCTTTACAAGCAAGCACCTTTAACTGCTGAGCCATCTCCACGGCCCCATTCCTATAATTAAGTGGTTAAATCTTGGAACCAGCTTTGTAACCTGCATTATAACCATGGGGAGAGTCCAAGTTCTCTGAGCCCAACTTCCTAGTTTATGAAATGAAGGGTGGCCTTTAACACTGGTTTGATATTCTGGGTCTAAGTTTCAGGTTTGAAAACAGAGAACTCAGAGATGAGAAGTATTTTTTTCAGGCCCAATATCTGTTTAATTTCCGACAAGAGAATGATGGGATGTAAAGTTACAGAAGTTTTGGAATGCCCAGAAAAGGGGAGTGTAGTGGTTTTAAGGCTTCTCCAGGAGGAGGGTGGGTATTGCAATGTGAGGGAGGGGCCTTGCATGGGACATAGGCAGGTGGCTAGACATCAGTGACTCAGGACTACTGAGATCCAGTTACCTTGAACACATCAGCTAAGCCCATTCAGGGGAAGTGAGACCTGGTATGTTACATCTCCACAAAGGGCCACAGATGGTAGCTGAGAGAAGGTAGCATTCCTTGATATCTTCACCCTGGGGAACTGGAGTTTTTATTTTATTTATTCATTTATTTATTTATTTTACAGAGTGAGCAAGAGAGAGAATTGGCGCACCAGGGCCTCAGCCACTACAACTGATCGCCAGATATTTGTGCCACCTAGTGGGCATGTATGACCTTGTGCTTGTTTCACCTTTGGGCGTCTGGCTATTGTGGGATATGGAGAGTGGAACATGGGTCCTCAGGCTTTTCAGGCAAGCACCTTAACTGCTAAGCCATCTCTCTATCCCAGAAGTAAAGTTTAATAGTGAGGATTACAAGGTCACAGACCTGGACACATTTGAGAATGCAGCATATCATAGCTGTAGATAGAAAAGAAAGACACACAGCCTACTCAGTCCTGGATGAAAATCTTTTTTTTTTTTTTCCTGTGTTAAAATTATAATTAGTGGGGCCTTGGAAGATTGCTCAGTGGTTAAAGGTACTTGCCTATAAAGCCTGCCAGTCTGGGTTCAATATCCAGGAAAACCAGAGGTAAAAAGTGGAATAAGTGTCCTGTGCTTATTTACAGAAGCAATATGCTCTGGTTCACCAACACACACACACACACACACAAATAAGTTTTTTAAAAATTTGATTACTGATATTGAACCTCTTTTCATGTACTATGGATCATTTGTATTTAATTTATTATATCAAATCTATTAAATTATCATAAGTCTTATTACAAGTATTGGAATAATTCTTTGAAACTTAGGTTAGGATAAATATTTTTAATGTAAAATTTTAATCTAATTTAATTGAATTACAAAAGAAATATCACGTTATCATCAGTTTAGAAATGGTAATACATTCTTTGGCATCATGTGCCTGTTTAGATGTCATTTTCTGGAAGAGGCCTTTTTTTCTCTAATTGTTCTGAAGTAGATCCTTCATGGCATAGTTGTTATTTAAAAAAAAACAACAACTATTTCAAGCTAATTTTAGAGTTACTAAAGAGTTGCATGGCTAGGTTAGTTTTTCCAAATTTCCTTCTCCTTGACTTCCTTCATGTCTACATTTTACATGGCATGTTAATTAAAATTGGGAATATTACCAAACTATAGACTGTATTTGGATATCACCACTTTCCTTGTCCTTTTCCTCTCTGACTCTGTTCAGACCAGGAGATTCCACGGCATTTATTGCATGTTTACCTTTATTTGCCATTGTTCTGTCTTATATTTTATTTGATAACTTTGATATTTTAAAAGAATTCTGGATAATTGCTTTGTAGAAAGTCCCTGGATATGCTGTCTGTTAGCTGTAGATCACTTAGTTTTTAATATTTTTAAATTTCTTTTTATTGTGAACTTTATGAACAGACTGTAGTTTGATCATGTTCTCATCCCATTATTCTCGTTTGTCCCCTCTCACATGCCCCCATTTGACTGAAGACCTTCTTTCCTCTAGGTAATCCTTCCTCTGTTTTGATGTCTCATTCCTTTGTCCTCCATCCTCCATAGTGAAATGCTGATGGGCTCAGAACAGTGCAGGTCTTGTGGGGTATTAGTAACTACCATGAGGTAGGAATGAATCACTCTTATTTTTCAAATGTGTATTTAATGCACGTACCAGTATGAGGATTTATGGGACAAAGTTTATAAATACAGACAAGACTCTCAATGGATACATATGTCTCTGAGAAAGTCACTCTAATAGAAAAGTCATTTATAATGCTTGACTTTTGTGTGAAATACATTTTTGTTTGAAATTACTCATTATCAAGGTTAACTAAACAGGATTGTATCACCATGGAATCAAATCTCTGGGTATGCCCATGAGGGACTTTCTAGGTTTCTAAGTGAGAAGACCCAACCTTAATATGGTGGCAACATTCCATGGGCTGTTTGTTATGTTGAACTGCATAACAAAAGAGATAGACAGCCAAGTGCAGCATTCATTGATCTCTGGTTCCTGACTGCAGGTGCAATGTGACCAGCTGCCATGCGCCCCCATGACAGGCTATGTACTCTTAAACCTCAAGCCTGCATCTACCATCTCTTCTTTAAGTTGCTTGTATAAGAGACTTGTCCCTGTAACAAGTAATTAACATTTTTGTGGCATATAGTTTACTATTCATGCACAGTTGGTGTTGAACCTTCATATTACAATTTCTTCAGTTATATCTTAAAATGAGGCCTTATATTAGTCCTCAGAAAAGAGGAATCATATTTTATTATTAAGAAAAACACTTTAAGCACCATTAATTTCTGCTTAATGGCATTTTACTAGCAAGACTTTTGCTTAATGATGGTACTTCTTTCTTTGAAATAAAAAAAAAATAACATTTCCCTAAAAGTGCAGTATATGCAGGGTTGTGTTATATATGTGTCAGGTGGCAGGAATGAAGATGGACCCATGCTCCTCTTAATTCCCAAAGGATGACAAAAATCACTTAAGATTTTTGTTGATCTGGCACAAGTACATGAAACTCACACTGAAGTTGTGAAGCCATTTTAATTATGTTATGCATCTCCTTGCTTTATGTCATTGTCTTGAAAAATGCATTTTCTGTGTTTATTAAACCTATTTTTATTCTGTGACATGATATTTCATATTACTTTGTTATTTATTAAAGTATATTGACATATATCATGGATAATTGATGTTCAGTTCTACATTTTTCTTATTATCTGTGGTTTTTATAATCAATTTCTAAAAGTTCCTTCATCCATCTGGTCTGAGCAATCAAATTATAGATTGCATTGAGGAAGCAAATAATGATCAACTTCTCTTATGACACAATAGTACTTATAAATTTCTTGGTGAAAAAGCCAGACACTGCTCATTCATATTGATTGGGCAAACACACTGGGAAGGCAGCAACAGGAATTAGCAGAGGAATAAAATTCTATGGATTTCAAGGCTCACTATGAGGGGAGATTTTTCTGGAAAGCAACTAAGATTTTATGTATATATATATTATATATATATATATATATATATATATATATATTTATATATCTTATGTATATATATATATGTATTTATTTATGTAATACACACCCACACACATATATATTAGAGAGAGAGAGAGTGAGAGAATGGGCACATCAGGGCTTCTAGCCACTGCAAACCAACTCCAAAAGCATGTACCAACTTGTGTATCTGTCTTATGTGGGTCCTGGAAATCAATTCTGGGAACTTAGGTTTCACAGTAATGCACTATAACTGCTGAGCCATTTCTCTAGCCCAAGATGCGCTCTTAGAGTGCAGCTCTGTAAGTCAGGGTTGAGAATGTGCTAAGTTTCTGGAGAAGGGCAGTGTTTAGATGGAGTTGTTACTCCAAGCTAGAGCTCTTCTTGAACTGCTTAAAATTTTATCAAACATTCAGTGAGGGAAAGGAGTTTAAAATCACTTTGTACACACATGCTTGTATTTTCTCAATACAGCTTTTAAACAGATATGTGACTTGAAAGCACCACTCATTTGAACTGGAACTACAATTGGCATGCCCCCTGAGAATACCCCTGCCAGAAGCAAATGAAGCTGAGGGCAGGGAAGGAATTCAGTGATAAGCGATGGATTCTTTCTTCTGTTTGAGAGATAGACATGGATATCTGTGGTGAGTAAAATGTGTTCTTCAGCTTATTATCTGTTAGAGAACTGTGGCTTATCAGTGGTTTCTTTGCTTGACTCATATTCAGTACCTTTCTCAGCCTTCAGCACAACCTAGTGACAAAATACAAAGATATTCAGAGAGGCAAGACAAGGCTGATAGTTTTGGTAGTTGCCAAGGACTGCAGTGTGTTCCATTGGAAGGAGGAGTGTTATACAGTGCAGATTGTATATAAGATGGGGAAGAAAAAAAAAACACATAATCTTGGCTCTGGTCATGTAGATCTATGATGATGTATTGGGTAGCATGATGTCTTAGTTTTCCTCTGGCCATACATTTCTTTGGTTTCTAGATAAGCCAAAATGATGGTACCAGTGAAGAATGTCTACTGTATAGTATGCCTTACCACACTGAAATTCCAGGCAGGCCTAATATATCTGTCTTTTAAGGATTTTACTATTTTTTTTCCATATGTGACACGTTTATATGGTATACAGAAAGGTTTTGAAAAGGGCATATGAAGAGCTAGACATTTTTTAGGTCACCCAAGTGAATAGAAAGTAATTAGGCAAGTGGCCAATGTGGGAATCAAAATCCTAGATATTTCCCAGTAGCCACGACACCTGGGTCAAGTGGCATTGAAGTTTTGCTTTGGCCATTAGCTCAAAGACACTGGCTAAATCACTCAGCATTATGTCAGCCCTCATCAGTTTCTCCTCCACTAGGAATAGCTCACAAGTCACCCAGGCCTGGGGCTTCAAAAGTTCTTTGTCCTTTGCACTGTAGTCTCTCTTGTGGTTTGCTACATCCTGCCTATTCCTTCATCAATACTCCCATTATTAAACTTTTCTCAAATTGCCGTCTGATTATGTCATCTTCTCTTGCTGATGCTGTTGTTGGACAAAGCAAGATTGAACAGGGTGACTAAGTCAGAGGGTTCATATGAGACATCGATTTGGGTAGAATTACATCATGGAAAAGAGTTAGTGGTGTTATCTTACCAGGTGTTGTAGATGGAATGATGTACCGTGGATTAGTTACTTTCTTCTTGCTGTGACCAAGTACCTGACCAGAAGCAACTAAAGGAAGGAAGGGTTTATTTCAACTCACAGTTTGGAGTTATAATTCTTCATGATAGAGAAAGCATGACAGCTGATCACATTTCAATCCACAGAGAGGAAGCAGAGAGAGAGATAGATATGAATATTGCTGTTCAATTTACTTTCTCTTTATTATTTTTTTATTTTTGAGAGAGTGAGTGAGAATGAGAGAGAGACAGAGACAACGACAAAGAGATAAAGAAGCCTCAGCCACTGTGATGGAACTCCAGACGTTTTTGCCACCTAGTGGGCATTGGTGACCTTGCACTTGCCTCACCTTTGAGAATCTGACTAACCTGGGATCTGGAGGGTTTGAACATGGGTCCTTAGGCTACATAGCCAAGCACCTTAACTGCTAAGCAATATCTCCAATTCTACTATTTCTTTTTTACTGAACCAAGGACCCCAAGACATGGAGATGTGCCACCCATAGGGAAGGTGTGCCTTCCCATCTCAATGAAACAAATCTAGAAAATACCTCACAGACATTCCCAGAGATTTGTTTCCATGGTGATTCTAAATCCTGTCAAGCTGACAACCAGAGGTTAACCATTGCAGAACTCAAGGGCACCAAGTTATTAATTTCTATAATTTGTAATTATTATATGATTAAATTAAAAATCTTGAAATCCTAGACCATATAGGAGAGTCCAATGTAATCCAAAGATTTTTTTTTTTTTTTGTAAGAGCTAGATGGCAAGGTCAGAGTTTTGGAAGAAGATATGATAACAGATGTGAAGGACAGAGATGTCATAAAAGGGATCCTGAGCTGTTGTCCACAGGATATCTCTCAGCAGTCTCACAGGCCAGGAAATAGACTGTCCCCAGACCCTACAAAATCAAAGGTTTTAGAATTTCTCACCTGAAGGGTACAAATCCACACTGTTTTAAGCCACCAAAATTGTAATTTGTTATAGCGACAGGGGATAGGGTCAATAATTGGTTAATTTCCACCAATTTATTCATTTACATTATAAAAATCTTTTGATCTTATACAAGATTAGATAAAATAGTAAGATGAATTAATTTCTGCTGATATTTAAAAACATCTCCTTGGATTCAGTTTCCTTCTACTTGTGCTAGGGAATCATCATTCTTTTTGACTTTTTAGCATATGACCTTCTTGTCTATATTTTAAGGAATTTAGTGTCTTATGAGTTCTTTCTTAGTGGAGATAGTGCCTACCTCCCATTATCAAAGCTGAAATTCCTATTTACTTGTTTTAAAAACATTTTTTGGCCGGGCGTGGTGGCACACGCCTTTAATCCCAGCACTTGGGAGGCAGAGGTAGGAGGATCACTGTGAGTATGAGGCCAGCCTGAGCCTACATAGTGAGTTCCAGGTCAGCCTGGGATAGAGTGAGACCCTACCTCAAAAAACCCAAAAAACAAAAATTGATTTGGGGCTACAGAGACCTAAAGCCTAAACTGCCAAGTAAATACACAAAGCCATTTTTAGAATCAGTGACAGAAAGTAACAGAAAGATCGGCAGAAAAGTTTTGGCATGTGTAGCTCTCAGACTGGGAGGTTCTGTAAAGGTAATGTGTAAGACTGAGTTTCTCATTGCAGCAGTTTACAACAATTCTGCTTTGTGATTTGGAGTTTGGTTGATAGCTGTATAGCTTTGAGCCTAATTCACCAGATGCTGGATGATTTGAACAAATTATCTTTGCTCTTAAATCAGCCAGGGTTGTTTTATGTGGCTTGAAGCTAAGAACCATGATCAACATACTTTTCCTTCTGCTCTCCTGCTGTATTGGCTTTCATTGACGGCAAGCTCCCCACTTGACCTCTGATAGTTGTGTTGTAGCAGCAATTATAGGAGGACATATACCCTGAGAGAGAAAAAAAATCTCTCCCTCCCTTACACATGCACATACATTTCTTACCCCTCATTGGCTAGAATAGCATCTCACTGAAGTATGTAACACCAGTTACTGCCAGGGAATGGCTACCATCATGAATATTTTAGAGTAGTAAGAACCTTATTATATGGCTCTATGAAGGAGGGTGAATGCTTGTGTAAAATCAAATGTCTGCTGGAAAAAGAAGTGTGGGAATATATATAGTATAACATATCAACACTGTTAGTCAGAAATGAACTTTCTGGAGGAAATCAATAAGATACATTTAAAGCTTCCACAGTGTACCTGGCATATGTGGAGAACACAAATTAAACTTGTAATAGTTACAATGAAATATCATTGGAATATTTACAGAGACCACAGACCTGCTGAAGCAAAATCTATAGATGCAAGGTCTAGTCATCAATATTTCAAAAACTTCCTGGGAGATTCTCAGTATAGGCTGGGTTAAGAATTGCCAAAGATGAATGATTGTAACATTTGAAATACATGGAATATTATTCTCAGTGGGGTAATCCCTCAGAGGAGTGTGAATGAGAAACCTATTCATTAAATCTTGCATTAAATCATAGTGGGCTGGTGATAAAGAGAATGTAGGAAAAGTGACTCTATTATACTTTATCTGAGGGATGGGACTTTCAGAGCTATTGAACCTGAGTTGTTTTTGTCAAGGGAGTGTCTACTAGGTGAAATTTTCTCCTTCTTCTTTCTCTTAGGTCATAACTTAATGTTAAATGGCTAGCAAGTTAAGGACCAAATGGTAAAAGATATCTATCCTCATAAAGAACTGTTGAAACCAGAGAAAATAAAGGCTTGAAAACCCTTAGGCTAGGCTGTTTGCCATGACCCTGTGAAAGGTAGATTGGTTTTTCTGGCTCTTCTGAGTTACTCAGCTCAGTGATTTTTTAACTTAGCTGCCATCTTTTTAATTGGCTGGCATTATTGTCCAGGGCCTCACCTGGAGGTCTAGTGTAGGAAACTGGTAGGGGCTATAACAGATCAATGGGAAGGAATGCATTTAATCTTGTATACTTCTGATGTGGGAAACCCTATGCTTGTTGCTGGCCTGTAATAAAATTGCAAAAGTTAGCATAGTGATAAAAGCAGTTACTCATTTCAAGAAAAACAGTAGCTGAAAATGGGAACATTAGTACGAGCATCAAGCTTTGGATTACATGCCCCTGTGGAGGGCAGAATGTGTTCACAGAGGGGTTTCAGACGATTCAGGGCATATGCCAGGTTGCAGACTAGTGGGTTTAAAGGTGATGGATTGGAGAAAATGGACATAGCAACCCTAACCCATTCTATTGAGAAGTTTGCCTAAAAGGAAAAAAATAAAAATAAAGGAGATTCTTTGTGAAGTTTAGTTTTGTCTTAAAGATGAGAAACTGAAAGTGTGCTAAAAGGCTCTCTACAAGGATTTACTAGAAAGATATAAATGGATGATATAGAATCCTAAAGGAATTAGAGTATGTGTTCTTGCAGGGTGTAAATGTTTATGTGCCCTGAAACTTATATGTTGATATCTCAATCCCCAAATATTACAGAGTCTTTGGTGGGACTAGATCACAATGGTGGGGGCGTTCTTGGATGGGATTAGTGCTCGTGTCAAAGAACCAGCTGTGAAAGCATCTCACCCTTCCTGCCATGTGAAGATGTCACTAGAAAGCAGCATCGATGAGGCAGAAAATGTTCCCATGAGACGTTAGTATGCTACAATCCTGACCTTGCACTCTAGAACTTTGAGAAGTAAATTTTTATTCATTTGCAACCCTGTCTGTGGCGTTTTGTTTCTTTCATCAGTGCTCAGAGGGTCTTGAAGGAAGGCAGGCAAGAGATTCATGGTTATGTTCATACAGGTTTGGCCTTTTAACTATGTAGGTTTTAGGACTGAGGTGTCATTGAAGGTAAAGAGTTTAAGAAATTAGCAATTCCATTGTGCCTTAAAGTCTCCCAGGACCACATAAAAAATGAAGTTTGGTATATAAGGCCTGACTCAGAATTTTTCAGTAAATGAAGAATACAGGTAGATGGTGAGAATAAGGAATGCTGGAACATGTCACAGTCAAAATCATTGTGAGCCTCAAATATATATATAAAGGTCTGGGTGGTCATAGTCTGAAGAAGAAACATGGAACATGTAGGATTTTGATAATGGCTGTGGTTCAGGGGTTTCTGGGGTAAACAACCTTCCTATGCTGGCAGGAAAACAGTCTTCACAGTAAGCCAGTTTTCACATCAAAGGGGGTGGGTGTCACCTTTCTCCCCACTCTCTGTTATCTCTGGGACTTCATGCCATAGCAGGGATTCAATGATAATGTGAATGATGACTCTCAATACCAACTTCTTAGTCATTCCTTTCAGATGTAGCTGCCTAGTGTCTGCTGAATAACTACTTTTTTTCCTAGGTGTTTTCACAATTGTAAACTTCTGTATATGTGATAACATCTGCCCAATTGTCTGTGTGTAAATACACAGCAAGTTCTTGGTGTCCCTTTTACTCCTACTTGCAGTGTGTCATCAGACTCACCCCTCTACTTAATGCTACTAATGCTCCTAATCCAAGAAAAAGCCTCATTTTTTTTTTTTTTTGGTTACTTTAGCAGCCTTCTCCTGGTCTCTGCATCTAGACTATTCTCCATACCGCAGCCAGAGTGATATTATGAGAAGGAAAATATGATCCTGTTACTACCCGGCTTGAAACTATTTGTGACTTCCCACTCTCTTAAAGTCTAAACCAGCATTGCTCAATAAAAATATGACAGCCATATGTGTAATTTAATACGTTGTGATGGGTTTATTAGAAAAGTAAAAAGAAACAGCTAGAATTAATTTGAACGTTCTTTATTTAACTCAATATAGCCAAGTATTGCCATCTTGCTGTGTAAACAATGTTAAAAATGGACACATTTTACTTTTTTGATACTGAGTCATGGTAATTCAGTGTGTATTATGTACTCATAATTTAACAGTCCCTGCAGATGAAAGGATGCCATGCAGGGCAGTGTCACCTAAACTTTAAAAAATGCCACAGCAAGTCTTCCTCTGCCTGGCTGCTCAGATGATCACTTGTTTTCAGTTTTCACTCTTTACTGTTTGTTCAGTTATATTAAATTATAGACTCTTGAAATTCTGGGACTTTAAATACTATTTTTTTTTCTATTTGGGATATAACTCCTCTATGTTATTGGATGATATTCCCTTTGGATTTCCAGAAAATGAGTCTGAAGTGAAGGCTAATGGCTACTACCCTTCAAGGGAGCCTGTGAGGAGCAGGGTTAGGGGTGAGGAGAGTGAAGTAGGGAAAGAGAGGGAGGCAAACCTGTGAAATGAAGTGTTTGCTATGCAGGATCTGTGTCTGTTTGGCTGGATGGTTCTCTGAGAAATGAATTCCTCTCAGGACGGTTACGGGGTGGACGAAGAGGAAGGTTTTCTCCATAATCCCTACTCTTTTGCTGGTTAGAGGTTTACTTCATTGCAGTTATCCAATCTGCACATATGTGCTTATCTAGTAAGTCATGAGGGCATATCAGAGAAGCCACAGCATGGGAGTTGGCAGAGGAAGAAGGCCAAAGTGAGGCAGTGAGAGGCTCCAATTTCATGGCAATGTTCAGATACTGCGATGATAGAAGAATGAGGTTGAGAGTGCCTGAAAAGAGGGTCTGACTGGGTGGAAAACTTCTATTTTTTCTCTCAGGGATAACTGTCACTTTCTCCATGAAGTTGCCCCAGATCCTAAGACAAAATACATTCCTTCCAGTATGTTCTTGTGATCTCTTATATTGTCCTATTACAGAACCTGAGGCATTTTGTTATGACTTATAATGATGATCTGTCTTGCATATCAAACTGTGAGCTCGTCCCCAACCTCTGCCTGAAGTATTTTATAGTGCTGTGCCTCATATAACACCGGTGTTCAGTAAATGCTTGAGGCATGATTGAGTGGAGTGTTGAGTTAGTACAACATGAAATCATGGACGTTGCAGAGCAAACTTCTTCAGCAGAGGTATTTCCAGAATATAAACTGATTGCCAACGGTTAGTTTGCCTTGTTAAACTTTTCATGGGCTGCCAGTTTTAACCTGGAATAATGTCATGGGATGGAACTCACTTTCTGACCAACAAGGCTTAGTACTCCCTTAGGTTCATTTGTTTGCAAATTAGATTTGTCAGGTTAGAAGTTCAAATGAAAGCTCCTTTCCCCCCACTGCTCTTTGGCACATTCTAATGAAAGCCTCAGCTCCCAGTTTGTTGCCTTAGTATTCACATCTAATATGAAAGAACTTGAGAGCTGAAAGGAAGCCTTGGGGTTCCAGAACAGTAGGTCTGTCAGACAGCATGCTCAGCCCTGTATCTTCAATGAGAAAATGCTCTCACTACTGCATTGAGCTGGGCAAGGAAAGCTGGGAAAAGGAGATGTCACAAAGGCAAGCAATGTCACCTTTCATTATGAACTCTACCTGTGTCATCTTCAGTCAACTTATGTTACAGGGAAGTTATGCTACCTGCTAATGGCATTCCCACCTGGGGACCTCACAATTGAGTGATATCCTTGAAGCCAACTCAAACATTCTAGCTAATTCCAACCCTATTAAATATTTACTATATTTCTTAGAACTTAGTAAGCTAATGTGAGCTAATTCCCTTTACTAAGGAGTTATTAAACCAGAATTTTTATGAAAAAGAAAAGACTGGAAACTGGATTTAATATCAAAAGTCTTAAGATGGTCTTAGAAGTGGCTTAGACATAAAATTATAAGTTGCTCATCTCATCCTGGAGAGGACTGGTGCATGAAGAAGTCACTTGTTTAGACTGGTATTCTTCATTTGCTCATAAGGGTATTGAGTTTCTTTTATAGGTAGTTGGAAAATTAGAACAAAGCAAAAAAAAAAAAACACATTTACAAAACGTAAGGTAATAAAATATAAAGAATTACTGTATTTATCCTTTTGGTGTTGTGACAAAATACCTGAAGCTCAGTACTTTATAGGTGAAGGTTCTTTGACTCATGAATCTGTGACTGCAAAGCCCAAATAGCATGGTACTGGTGTGCTTGCAAGAGTCCCTCTGGCTGTGTCATATTGTTATGGTGAAATAGTAGAAGAAATAGCCATGCTCAGAGGAGACCAAGCATGTAGAATAATCTCATTATATAACAGCTTATTTTCCTGTGAGAATTAATATGCTTGTGTGAGACCCAACCCAATTGTAGACACCAGTGTTAAGTATTCATGAGAGTGGAACCCTGTGATGTAGTCACCTTTTACTAGGCAACATTCTTTAAAATTCCCATGGCCTCAATGCTGTCACAGTGGGAATGGACTAAGCTTTCATCCCATGGACCTGTGTGAGATAAATCACACCCAAACCACAGCAGTTACTGAACTTTGATGCCATATGGGGTTGGAAGATTGTAACAAGTCACTTTCTAATTTACAGGTGAAAACAGATAAGAAATAACAGTAATCATGAAGAGAGAGTATAGATTACTAGACTGGAAGTAGTGAAAATTTTATTAACAAATGCTAAGTTGTTAAATGAGAAGAATTTGATTGGATCACCAGGATGTAACATCTAACTACAAAGATGGCAGATAGGACCTCTATCACACTTAATGGATACCCAGTAAAGATTATTGAACACTTATTGACCTGGTGATCTGATTTATAAAATTAAACCTGGGATTTGCCAGACCCAGACAGTAAGTTTCAGTTGCTGAGTCTTTTATCAGAGCATCATTGATAAGGAACTTCCTGTTTAGTATGTTCTCATAGACTATATATAAGTGTGTATGAAGACAGTCTACAGAATTGACTGTAACACTCAAATAGCTTGCCTTTTAAGAGTTTTAAGGAATAACATCTTTCATTTTCTTCCCAAGGAAAGGTACATTAGTTTGAAAACAGGATATTTATCACATAATAAAGTTTTGGAATACAAACATATCTTTGAGGAAGTCATTGGCTTAGATCCTCCTATCTGGGTGTAAAGGACAGCTTTGCCAGTCTTTACCTGTGAACTTTGAAGTGTACCACATTGGGCTGTAACTAAGTATTAATGATTAATATTGTTGATTATTATTTCATGGTAGAAAGAATGCCAAAGTGTTCTATCCTCTCTCACTCTATGGGATTTTTATTGTGAGGCTCCTGCTTTTTGTCTCTAAGCAGGTGGCAGGCATAATGAGAGAATTGTGGCTCTCAGAGGTATAGAAACTTGACCAACATCATGGAGTGAATAAATAGCAGCACCTAGTCTGACTCTAGAGAGTTATCTGTGTGAAATTTAATGATACCTTTCTTTGTTCTTTTTTTTAATATAAAATTTAAATGTGTGTAAGAATCACTTGGGAAACTTGTTTAAAGTGCAGATTAGAATTTTTTTCTGGAGAGTCTCATCTGTTAGATTTGGGGGTCTTCATCTGTTTTTATAAATGTCTTTAGTAGTTTTTCAAATGGTCCCAGAAAGTCATATTAGAACATGAGACATAGAGTGCTCATGTCTAGTTGTCTGCTCTTTTATTCATTAATTAAATACTATTTAAATATTATGAAGGCTCTACTAAGTGGTGGGCATATGGACACTAGAATACCATTAATGTTTAAATAATATTGTCTTGGTATTTGGGGGGGGATTTAATTTCCGACTGAGAACAACTACCTTAGGCCATCAATATTATGTTAGGACCCACAGTATTAATAGTAATATCTATTGTACCCACCTGATTCATTCATATTTTTATACTATATCTTAAAGATTTTTTTATCTAAAATGAAGACAAAAGTTTTGTTAAACATCACCTTATGAATAGGGTTATGATGACTAGAGTTTAACTTGGCCTTCTGGAGGAAATAATCTGTTGTGTAGTACTGTGAGTCAGACAATTTATCCCAGGTATGGTTCAGAGAACTGCGTCTGCAGGTCTAGAGCACTCTCCTCCATTAGCTGGATGCTGCTAATTTTACCTTTCATAAGAATAACTGCCTCTGTAGGGATATAAAATACTAGAGTTAATAAATTCAATTATGGTTTTTTTTATCTGTTTTCTAAAGCTTTCCTTTAAGGAGCCAGGATTGTGGTTCTTAATGTTGTCAACATCTTGGTGCCAGATGTTAGGTGACTCCATTTTCTCTTCCTGGCTTGACATTTGAGCCAATGTATCTCACTGGTCGCATCTCCTACACACAAGCCTTCTGTCAGGTTCACCCTATTCCAATCCATCCATGGATGTCTTGCTACTCTATCTAGTAAACATGCTCATTTCTGAAGATGGAGCTTCAAGCCCAATAGATATGGGTTATATCACTGGAGTAGAATCCAACATTTTTACAAAGATGTGTTTTCCAATAGTAAGAAAAATATAAATGAAGATATATAGATTCAAAATAATTTACTATTTTAGAAAAACTTTGTGTTTATTCCAAGAGGGGTATTAAGTTGTCCTAAATTTGGTTTTATATTTTCTTATCCAGAGTTGTCATTGAGATTCATTGGAGTCTGAATTAATCTATACATTTATTTACTTTATATTTCCCCACTGCATCTTCTAGAATGGTCTGCACACCAAAGACACACACAAATTTTATTGATCCATGGACTGACATTTTTAGTGTGTGACACAGGTTGACAGATGTTTTATCAGCATTGAGGGACTGCATGCCACCAGTGGATATTATTAAGTTGCAGGAATCAATAACTGGAGTATGCCATGGGCACTTATTTTCAAGTACAGGTTTTATAGAAAAGTCTTTCATGAATTTACTTCAGATAGAGGAGCAATTTACTTTTCATTACTATATTTTATAAACATGAGCCTTTTGGTTTTTATTGACATCTTTTTATCACTTCAAAATACAATTTATGTGCTGTTAACTTAAAATTAGGTACATACCCAGTCACTTGGGACTCTAATGTACACACAACAAATTTGAGGCACACTGGAAATGTCTTCTGATTTCTTTAAAGTATGCAGTGTGAAAAATGAGTGTAGTCTGAGATGAATAAAGGTCGATAAATGCTCTTCACATTTTCTTATGGAACAAGATTTCTATAAATATAGGCTTGGAAAATAAATGACTCCAGATTATACTTTTGAATAACTGATTAAAGAAATGGTGGTGAATTGCCAGCCATGACAACAGCAATGTCTAGACAATGGGGTATGTTAGCTAAGAGGAAACACTATTAAATTAATCCAGTCTCCTTAGCTGATGATCAGTAGATCAGCAGCTCCAAGGCATGCCCAAAGCAGTGTGCTTGGACGCTGGAGGACTCTTCCCAAACCCCTTCAGGTTTAGAAAGTGGAGATTATTTTAGCGTAAAATGTTTAACTTGGGAGACAAGAAGAGATGAGGAAATAAATAAACTAGAAGAATTAAGCTATTTGTTTTAAATGATAACTTTTTGGTTCAACAAATTAATAAAATAACCACTAACATGCATTTTAGGAATAATGATAAATTTTGTAGCAGTTTTGACATTCCAAAAAAAGTATGTGCCACCTGTATAAGTCCATCACTTTTCCTCACAGTCTTGTTCTTCCTACAGTGCCAGGTTGGGATTGTGTTTATGAATGCATCTTTATAGCATAGTGTGAAAGTACGGATTACACTTGGCTTCCTGGCTAGATCCTTTTCCCCATCCTTGTTCTCCCTTCCTCAAATACATTTAATTGATTTTTATGGTAGAAATTTCAAGGAAAATAAAAAGCCAGTCTTGTTGTGGTAATGAGTTCTCTCTTAGTATGTTCAAGTTCAGACTAAACAGCTACTCTGACACAGAGGAATTCCAAGGTTAATGTTGGTATCTCACAATCATTTCATTCAAAATGTGGCTGATCACTGAATATGTTTCTGTTTCTATTCCCTGACATTTTATACCTTATTTTGAGTATGGGTTGAAGATATTGGGAGAAGAAATTCACATTTTCGTCTACATGTTATTAGGATCTTAGGTGAATATTGCTTAGAAGAATTATATTAATAAACCCATTTTTCTGTTTTTCCCAATTTAAAAAGTGCATAGGTTTATTTGTCAATGATTAAAAGAGTGAAGTTGTTTTTTGCTAAATATGTCCAAAATTTTAATTTATAAGAATGAATTTTGTCAATATTTTATACTTTTTCTTTTCTGAACAAGAGGTCTAATAATAATTGTTTATGGCATAATACTTTATGTTAATTTGACACATTAACTTTTATACACATACTTTCACATGTATTATATTATCAAAGGTTCTCTTTGCTAACCACTTAGGCAGGAAATGAACGTAGCTCAGTGAAGTTAAGCGATCACCTGGTGTTTCACAGCTAGCAAGGGGCATGGTGAGGACCAAAGCCTCCTTCTCCTCACCCTGTCCTAAATTCCTTTTCTTTCTTTTTGTTAATGGCTTTAGGAATTGGCAATTTTATCAGTGAGAAGCTGCTTTTCCCTCTGGTTGGAGAAAATTGCCTTTCACCTTTGCAATGTCTTTTAGCCTTATTATGGAGTATATTTGTACAACAAAGCCAGCTTTGAAATGTCATGTACTTCAGAGTCAGAAATTGTGCCAACTAGAAGCAGTGGGGTGGTGTCTGCCAGAGCAGTGGGTGTCACTGCTTGCACTCTGAGCTATGGGTTGAGCTAGACCCAGTAGGATGCAGCTAGGGGCTTGTCAGACAGGTACAGGATGCACACTCTGGAGGGGTGAGTTCCTGACTGATTGTGTGTAAGGGACATTTCAAAGGGTCATGAGTGAGCATGGGCAATGGAATGAAGTATAGGATGAGGCATGTGAGAGCAGCTGTGATGTCAAATTGCAGAGGCCATAATTAAGAGGCAGACTATGCACGTCTGTCAGGCACATTATTGGTTAGACTCAGACAACACAGAGAAAAGCAGGTATCCATATTTTCCAGTGTCCTTGAATGTGCTGTTTCTTGGCCTGTCAGAAGGGGATATTCCCACCACAGGTGAGCCTGGTACTCTGCAAACTAGAAAGTAGTTCCGTTTTCCAAGGAGGGCTTTGTTGGTGGTGTTCCCACATGTAGTCGTAGTCCTTGTCTTTTACAAGTGAGAAAATCTTGCATGATTCAACTGGCTTAGTGTCTGTAGTGGTTTGAAGCAGCTATCCCCCATAAACTCAAGTGTTTTTAATGCTTGGTTCCAGCTGATGGCAATTTGGTTGGAGAAGCCTTGCTAGTGGAGGTGTGTTGATGGGGATGGGTTTAGAGCTGTTAAATCCAGCTCCTGTTTTCCAGAGATCAGCTCCCTCTCCTGCTGCTATTTGAGACCTGCTGTGGTGAGGAGATGATGTCCAGCCTCTGCTATGCCATCTTTCCTCTGCCATCATGGAGCTTCCTGTTGAGTCTGTAAGCCAAATTTAAAAAAGAAAAAAAGAAAAACTTTCCTATGATCAGCTGCTTCTTTTGGTCAATGGCTTTGTCCTAGAAACAGGAATGTAACTGCAACAGTCCCAAATCTGCCACTCCAGGAATGTCACAGCTGATTTATTCAGTACTATTCCTTTAAAAAGAAAGAAAAATGATGAAACCCATGCAAATGATTACATTAATGAAAAAAACCAAGGAGAATCAGTGAAAGTCCTTGTGAATTCTCAGAGGTCAATGAGAATCACATACTATTAAAAAGCTTCATTTCAGTTTAAAATACTATAGTTGAGGATTTGCAATAGATTAACAAGAAAGAGAAAGGTCATGAGTCTGTACAAAAGGAGAGCTAACATAATACCAACAAGATTTAAAATTAAGAATCAGATTAAATTGCACTGTTTGGTTCATTTTGTGCTGTTCAATTGATTTTTTATTTATGTCACTTCTCTTTTCAGAAAGTTACCTGCTTCTAAACTAGAAAATGTCTAGAGATCCAGAGTGTCCACAGGTGTGATGTGAAAGTTGTTCAAGTGAGATTAGCCTGGAAGCCAGTAGTCAGGTATCCTCTTGGCACTATCAACCATTAGAGTATGTGGTAGATAGTGTATTTTCCTTGATGTTCCAAGCGTAGTCTTTTTCTTGAAGACAGAATTTAACCTGCAGTGGATGCTTTAGAATGAAAATGGAAATTACCTATAGACAACAGAAACTGAATGACTGGTTAGCTGATTATGATTAACAATAACAGCATGGAAGAAAGTAAAATTACCTATTAGATATAGTACAGGCTTCACAAATCTTTCCCTGGGGACAAAAATATATTTTTGATAGTAAGGAAATTGATAAATATTAAACACTTACCCATAAAATATATGTTTTCTGAAATATTTATGCCAGTGACAATTGCCTATATATATGTTAACCTTGGGGAAGCTGAGCATCTCTTCTGATTTGATAATGTTTCCATGGTTGTTATACAATAGAGATAATTTAGACATATAGAACATGCAAGGAAGATTTAATTATTTCTAGTATTTCCAGTTTTACCTGAGGACTGCTATGAAATGTCAAAGACTTTTTTAAGTATAAAGGACATTCTGATCTATGTATTTATTCTACATTTTTTATCTGATCATTGGATGGAAACATCAGAAATAATTTAAAAATACTTGATTGAGATGAGATAGGATCATGAATGCTCATGACTGGTTACTTAACCAGTCAAGACAACTTTAGAATAGTTTGAAATAAACCTAGAAGACTATGCAGAATTTTGATGAATTTGGGTTATTCATGGATGAAGGAACGTCTTTGATTTTTTTCAAAAACTACCTTTATTTCTTTTTAAAGCCACTTAAGCTTTTTCTTTCCAGATGTTTGTAGTGCAGGAGCTTTCTGGGCTGTAGTCTTTGGATCTTTTTGACTTTTGGAAGAGATGCTGTCCTCTGACCTGCAGCTTTCTGGGCAGGGGGCTTCTGCTGGGCCAGAGCCACACAGCGGTCACCATCTTTGCTGGGACCTTACCATTAGCCACAGCTGACACAGCAGCTTCCATGGCAGCCTTAGCCACAGGGGAGTTTTGGGGAAAGCTATCAAGCTAACTACTATGTTTCTGAACTTCTTGCTCAGTTATTTGGTTCCTTATTTTCTTTGTCTTCACGACTTTCAAAATCAGAATATGTCATCCTGGCTTTCCTTTCTCTGGCTTCAATCCTTTTTGCCCATCTTTTGGCTGCTCACTTTGTACTGGTATCTAGCTTCTCACAGGTTTTTGCACATGTTTCTGGTATGTACTTGTGTGGTAACTAGAGAATGAAGTCAGTGAGCTGCATACATTTGAAAGGCATGGCCTGTCCCCTTAACCAGGTGCAGGGTCCAGTCGCCAAAGACCTGTTCTGTTGATAACATCTACAGTTGCAAATAGATGTCAGGCATGAAGCCCAAAGGAGATGTAGGCCACACAGGCACCTATGACTATGAGGTGCCTGGACATCATGGCAGTGATGTTGAGCCAGAAGGAAACTCTCATAGACTCTGAAATTTTTAAGATAATGATAATCTTATCATAAAGTCAACGCACACTATGAAGATTATTCTGATAGAAGATTGCACATGCTCTGCCTGGATAGGTTACAAAGAAGAGAACCTACTACCCTACCCCTATAGTTCTTTTGTCAAGTACTCTACTACTGATTTGTCTTTTTGTTTGTTTTTGAGACAGGGTTTGATGTAGTTCAGGCTGGCCTCAAACTCTCAATGTAGTGTAGGATGACCTTGAACTCCTGATCCTCTTGCCTCCACTTCCCAAATACTGGGATTACAAGAATGTGCCACCATACCTGGCTCCTAGATCATCATTTGAATAGAGAGAAACCCAAACTTATTTACTTTAATGTTAATACTTGGAATACATTTTTGTAAGTTGATCCCAACTCTTTTATATTATTTACTTATTTATTTATTTTTAATTTATGCTTATTTACTTGAGAGAGAGAGAGACTGAGAGAGAGAGAGAGAGAGAGAGAGAGAGAGAGAGAGAGAGAAAGAGGCCGATAGAGAAAAAGAGAGAATGGGCACACTAAGGCCTTCAGCCACTGCAAACAAACTACAGATGCATGTGTCACCTTGTGCATCTGGCTTATGTGGTTCCTAGAAAGTCAAACCTCGGTCCTTTGGCTTTGTGGGAAAGCACCTTAACTGCTAAGCCATCTCTCCAGCCCTTATTTATTTATTTTTAATTTTATCTTTTAGTTGTCATATAGAGATTTAAATGTCATTATTTATAGTATTCTGAATAAGTTCATCAAAATTGTGTCCTTTTCAAAATTTAACATTTTAAAGCTTCCTTTTACATTCAGGCACTATAAGCCAATGTAAATAAAATTCAGTTTAAAACCATTTGTAATTTCTATTCTATTCCCCTTCAAGTTTATTCTTTTGCCATTCCCTCATATTCCTTCATATTCTGGAGTAAAGTGAGACTTTGGTCTCCGCAAAGCTATAGCATACATCTATATGCACTTCTATGTACACACAGTTTACAAGCATACATGTAGATACACTTCTATATATATGGTATATGCAGTGTACATCTAGATACACTTCTATGTATATGCAGCATACATGTAGATACACTTCTACATTACTACTTGCCTCTCTTATTGTCTCAGAAACTTGTACTAATGATAACTTTTCACCAATGTAACTAACTTAGGTTTTTGAGGGAACATCATGGTTAAGGGCATGCTTACTAGATAGTGTCGTGTCCAAACATTTTAGCAAACCAGCAAATCTCATGAACATACAAAACATGATTTTCTATAGTCTTGTGTATGGAAATTATACCTTTAATTTGTAAAATATGAACATACTCATAAGACTGAAACATAACCATCAATAGATGAATAGAGAAGAAAAATGTAATACATGTACACAATAGCATTTTCTCAAGCAATAAAGAAAAATTGTCATGTTGTTTGCAGAATGGATGGAACTGGGGGCTTTACCCCTCCTGCCTTCTCACGAGCAGGAGCTCTTCTTACTCTCCCCTCTTTCCTTCTCTTCACCTAATAAAGTCTCCCTCTAAATTTAGAAAGGAAAAAAAAAAAAAAAACTTTCTTCAGGCTCAAATGTCTTCCTACTTCTCAACTGAAAACTTAATTTTTTCCACATGTAGCTGGTAAAGCACTTGAACCATATGCTAATTCCATAATCCAGTCCTGCCCACCTACCTCTCATGACTTGGTTGAACAAGAAAATTAACCAGCTGATGATAGGCACCGAGGACAAGCTCTCCCACATCTGAGTACCAGATACACACTTGGTACAGTGTCTCACTGCAATAAACCTTGTCACTATATAGCTGACCAAGCTCTCCTTTTACCCAGTGTTATATATACATAACACTTGTCATATTAACCACTATTAAGTGTACATTCGAGCATTAAGTGCTCTCATGTTGCATAACCATCACCCTAATTCACATTTGGAACCTTATTCACTTTTCAAAGTGAAACTCTATCCCCATTAAACAGGAGCTCCCTGATTTCCTTTGTCCCAGTGCCTGGTACCTGCTGTTCCACTGTCTTGTCTCTGACATTCACTATTGTGGGTACTTCTTTTCATACAGTGTGTATGTAAATGTAACAGTATTCATTCCCATGTGCTGCGCTTCTCTCACTTAGCAGGATGCCTTCAAGACTCATCCTTGTCCCTGGACCAGTCTTTCATTCTTTAAGACTGATTGACTCTCAACCTACTGTCTGTGTCACTCTTTGCTCTTCATACATTCAGCAGGGTGGGATACGTGGCGCGTTCCCATGGCCTGAGCATTCTTTCTTGACTTCAGGAGAACATAGAGATATGTAGGCAAAAGATCAAGCAGGACTCCCAGCATGTGCAGAATTTCCTGCTTGAAGAGGAGAAGTCTTAACTCTGGAGGTTGGAGACAGAAGAAAACCAGACACTGAGCCGCCTGAGGGTCAGTGCGCTCGACCTGGAGGAGAAAAGCGACGAACTCAGAAGCCACATCGAGGAACTGAAAGCAAAATGTCAGGGCTCCCCGCAGAAATTATTACAGAATGTGAGAGACACTTTGGACAGGAGTAGTGCTATGAAGGTACCGACACTTGAGAAGATCCCCTTGGAGATCCATACAACCTGTGAGGTTTCGGAGCTTTACTTTGACGTGAGGAAAATGCTAAAGCGCTATGAAGTCAGTGTGACTCTGGATCCAGACACAGCGCATCCTGATCTCATCCTCTCTGAGAATCAGAGACAAGTGTCTTGTGGTGGATTCTTCCAGGAGAACCTGGAGGCCTCCCCCAGGAGGCTCACTGCTTTCCCCTGTGTGCTGGGCTGCGAGGGCTTCACCTCCGGAAGACACTACTTTGAAGTGGATGTTGGGAGCGGGACCGCTTGGGATGTGGGAGTCTGTGTGGAGACTGTACAGAGGGGCGCCAACATGAAGCAGGAGCCTGAGTTTGGATTCTGGACCATCAGGCTGTGCAAAGCCCACGACTATGTAGCCCTCACTTCTACCCCAACACTCCTTAATCCGAGTAAGCCACTTCACCTTGTGGGAATTTTTCTAGATTATGAGGCTGGACTTGTATCCTTTTACAACATGACTACTGGATCCCACATCTTAACCTTCCCCAAGGCTTCCTTCTCGCATACTCTCAGGCCCTACTTACAGGTTTATCAAGATTCTCCTTTGTCCCTGGCTGCTTGTAATAAGTCCACAAAGGAGGAGCATCTCCATGGTTTAAGCAACACAGAAATCATGTAAATTATGTAGAGATCCCGTTAGTTTCCTTCACTGCTACTCCTCTACTTCCTATAGCAATGCCAGTCTTAGTGATATTTAACAAATGTGTGTTTACTTAATTGATGGAAAGACTAAAATACCATGAGTCCACCTCCCATGAAGGAAAAGAAATATAATAGTGGTGATTAGTGGTGATTACAAGGTTTTCTCTCTTTCCCTTTCCTAAAGATTCTGGGCTTTGATATTTGGTACTCCTTCAGGGATGCCCAGTGGTTAAGAGTTCTGGGTTCCCCCATGCTGTTTGATGCCATGCAAACTCTGTGTGAGGGATGAAAGAAAAGTTGCCATTGAAATCAGAATAGTAGTAACTCTTTTAATCAGCTGATAAGTTGCTTAATAATTGTGGTGGTTTGAATAGAATAGATGGCCCCCAATATATTCAGTTGTTTGTAGTTTGCATCTCTAGCCATCTGGCTGGAGGCAATGCCATTGTGTGGATCTTAAGGTGTGGTGGTGGGTTTGAGATTTCAATCTAAAGATATGCAAAGTGTGCTGTGTGGCTTTAGGCTTGTGCTTTTCTCTCTCTCTCTGCTTGGTCCTGTGAAGGCAGGCTAGCTTCTTCTGCTATTGTGGAACTTCCCCTGGATCTGTAAGCTTCAATAAATATCCCTTCCTCCATAAAAAAAAAAAAAAAGAATGGATGGAACTGGATATCACCATGGGAGGAGGAATAAGTGAGCCCCATGGAGGCAGGTATCACAGGCTTTCTCATATGTGAAACAAAGGACATGAAACTGAAAGTAAAGCTACAAAGAATGAAGGAAAGGGAAGGGGAGAAAGGGAGGGAGACATGAATTAATACTAGAGGGGGTGAATATGATCAAGGTATATTAAATGCATATGTGGAAATGTTATCATGAAATCCCATTGTGTAACTAATATACACTAATTAGAAAGGGATTCTGTAATAAAATTTATTAATACTTCCCACAGGCAAAAGCTTGTTTATGGATATGTAGACAGAAGTTTAAGTCTTCATGTCTACAATCACAAGACCAATGTCTATCATTCCCTATCTCAGAGTTTTTCTCTTTGCTAGTGGACATTAAATATCTTCTTGATTGAATTGAGCTCACAGATAAACCAATAGATTAGTAACCACAGAAGAAAAACCTTATCAAACCTAGTTCTTTGTCATCACTCACATGATAGAATAAAACTTCTATTATGAGGTCAGATTCTCAAACAATGCTATCACTAAGTGTAACAAGTATCATCCCTGCACCTATCAGAAGCCAAAGATCAGGGAGTCAGCCAATTTAATATTCTTCTGGTTCATGGGATTTACTCTTTGTAGCAGATAGCTTCAGATTGCTGGAATGAACTTTCAAACCAGGCACAGTTATGGAGGAAGGGACTGAAGCTTACTGATCCAGGGGAAGCTTACAGAGACTGAAGCTTACAGATCCAGGGGAAGTTCCATAATGGCAGAAGAAGCTGGCTCTCTTTCTCAGAATCAAGAGGAAAAAACCCATAAGCCATTAACACCAGTACAAGCAAGCATACTTTTAGAATTCCAGGCTAAGATCAAGCACTTTGCATATCTCTAGACTGGAATTCCGAATCCATTCCCACACCTGAGGGCTGGACCCTAGGATGTGACTACAGTGAAACTGCATCCAGCCAGGGCCTGCTGATCAAAATTATAAACTTTAGCTGGGCATGGTGATGCACACCTTTGATCCCAGAACTAGGGAGGCAGAGGTAGGAGGATCACCATGAATTAGAGGCCACCCTGAGACTACATAGTGAATTTCAGGTCAGCCTGGGCTAGAGTGAGACCTTACCTTAAAAAAAAAAAAAAAGCAAAGAAAGAAAGAAAGAAAGAAAAGAAAATAGTGAAATACTAAATATGTTAGGGGCCATCCATTCAAACTACCACACTTTTAAAACCAGAAACAGACATACCTCACTTAGACATTTTAGGGACATACTGTTGTGACACTTTAACAGATTAAGCATCCTGAGCATCCCCATGGATACTACAGAAGTGCCAGGGAATAATTTTTAATAAAGTAAAATTATGGGCTGAGAAGATGGCTCAGTGATTAAAGGTGCTTGTTTCCAAAGCCTGCTAGCCTCAGTTCCATCCCCAAGCCACTCACATAAATAGGGTGCAGGAACTGGCACAAGCATCTGGTATTTGTTTGAAGCTGTAAGAGGCTGTGGTTCACCCCTCTCTCAAACACATGCAAATAAAGAAGTAAATGATTTTCAAAAGTAATATTTTGACTCTCATGATTCTACAGTGAATCTATACACCACAAAGGCTCTAATTCATCACTGAATTCATGGAGGCAGAAATATGCTCACGCACAATGCCTAGCTCTATTCTCCACTATAATTTTATTTACTTAGTTCTCTTTTTTTTTTCTTTTTTCTTTATTGGTTAGTTTTGTATTCGGCGAATACAGTCAGTTTGGTACCATTATTAGGCTCATCCGTGACCTACCCCCTCCCCTTGGCCCCTCCTTGTTGAGGTATACGGCTCATGCATTGTGGAGTTAGCCCACAGTTATGCGTAAGATAAATGTCTCTGCATATCATGGCCCAACATGTGGCTCTGACATTCTTTCCGCCCCCTCTTCCGCAAAATTTCCCTGAGCCATGTTGGGTTCATTTTAGGTCTGCTTCAGTGATGAGGTGTTGGGGACCTCTGAGGCTCTGGCTCTCTGATTTGGTAGGGGTTGATTTTTCTCTGTGTTGATCTCCTTCCCCCTTGTGCTGGTATCTGGTTCATCAGGAAAACAGCACCCTTGCTTGTTTTGCCAATTTTTCTTAGTTTCAGCCGGGGCCCTTTTGAGGTATGATGGGGTTGCTCTCTCCTTAGTTCTCTTTTATTTATTCACTTGGCCAATTGTTTTTAGTTTATAAATAATACTGTATGTAATAATATGGGAAAATACAATTGAATTTTTCTATATGTGTAGAAAAATCCTACTTTTATATTTTTTTGAGCAATTGGCTATTATTCTATGAATTTTCTTTCAGTATAGGTCATTAAAGGTCTCTGCCCTTCAAGTATTATGCATGTGGCTTCTGTCTAGAAGTAACTGTTGGTCATATGTTGACTGTTCTGCAGATAGTGACTATTGAAGATCATTTAACTTCTAGAGCAAATTTTAATTTTCTCTCATTATAATTCTTTTCCTATAAGTTGATTTTATTAACTTTGTGAGGAAACCAGAAAGAAATTTAATAGAGTATAAAAGTATTTTAATTTTGATATGAATTATCTGTATAAATATAAACATGTAAAATACTGTAAAAATCAACAAAATAATTCTTTTATTTATTTGAAAGAGAGAGAAGGAGGCAGATAGAGAGAATGGGCATTCCAGGGCCTTCAGCCTGTGCAAATGAACTCCAGACACAATGTGCCACCTTGTGCATCTGGCTTACGTCGGTCCTGGGGAGTCAAACCTAGGTCCTTTGGCTTTGCAGGTACGCCTCCTAACTGCTGAGTCAGCTCTCCAGCCCAACTAAATAACTTTCTTTGGTCAGTGTTCAAAGGGAATCTTTGAAGATTTAGTACATGTTTCATCCCTAGTCTGAGCTCTTGGGGTTCTTTGATCATAGGGTTGAATCTGTGTGCATGTGTGTGCATATGTGTGTGTGCTTCTAGGAGTATATTTGCAGTTTTTTTGGCAATATTTTTATACTTAAGACAAAGGTTTGTCAACCAGAGATAAAGCTGAATGTGCTATTGAAAGAAATTGTTTTGCTATATTAAAACATCTGTTCAATCATGTGCTGTTTAATCTTGATTGACAACCTTATTATATTAAGAAATATCAGGTGATTAGTGAAGCACACCTATGAGTATGTCTATGATGTTCCAGAGACAGTTAGATTAGGGATCTGTCCAGACGAACTCAGTAATAACTTGATGCATTCATAATAAGATGGCTTTACTGAGACGTCGGTCTAAATAGGGATAGCAGTTCACTGGAAACATATCCTTGGGGCTACATATCTCCCTGGCTTCTTTCTGTATTGTGCCTTTCTCTACTTACTGTGTTGTCTTGAGTTAAGTAAGCTACCCAGATTTGTCCTCTCTAACATAACATTTGTCCTCTGAATTCATGAGTCAAAATAAATTGCTCTTCTCTCAAGTACTTCTTTTGGGTTATTTTGATCACAGAAAGGATAAATGTAGCTAATACAAATGGAAGGATATTGATTAAAAATATTCTTGAAAGTTACTTGACCTTAAAGCATAAATTAGTTGGTATAAGGAATCTATAGAAGTGAACACGGGGCAAAAGGGCAAACCCCTATTTCTGTCTGAAAGTGATGCAAAATAGGGAGTGCATTATGCTCCCCACCCCTGAGGGCTCTGTTTCCACTGTGGAAGGTGCAGCAATGAGCTGTCAGTTACTGGTTGAGCCAATACACTTCTTTGGACCACCTGATGATGAAATCTGACAAGTGTCAGGCTTACCCATGGCTCTTTTACCTAGTTTATCCTCTCTCCATTTTTTGACAGCTCCAGAATGGAGTTTATTTCCTGCATTTAATGGATTTGTCATAAACCTTAATTGAATCTTCCAGATAAAAAGAAGTTAGGACAACTTCAATAGTCTAGCTTGTAGCCTTGGTAGATTTCTCCAAACCTGAATATCAATCCAGGATTTGGAAGATGGGCTGGGATAATTGCAAATCATTCTTATCAGGCCCAGAGCATAAATACTTTTCTCATCTTTCTACAGGTTCAGACTTAGGGTTTTAGGAAAGAAAAAGTATTTCAGGAAACAATTTATACTTGAAGGTTCAAATTTTCTAACAATGTTCTCCTGAAAGAATATTGGACAATATTTAATAATCAACTTTATTATTAGGATACAAATCCCATAGGTAACAGTGTGTTGCAAATATAATTACTTTTAGAAATAACAATAAATTTAAATGTATTTTTATTAATGTGCTTTCAAAGACAAAGTAATCAAATAAATGCATATTGAGTATGCTTTTTTTCCAGTCACATAAAACTACAACATTGGGCAGGATACTTGAAGTTAACTGTTATTGAAACACAAACTTACATTTTGTTACTCAGGATCAAGTCTCTGATCAAATATTTTTATGGACTGGCAGAGGATTTTTGATTCATGTTTAAGATTGTCAAAGAACACCTGTAATCTAAAACCCAAATACAACCTATTATTTCTTTTCCCATGGTTGATATTTTTCCTGTTGAGTAAGAAGAAAAGGGAAAGATATAATGAGCTATTTCTATGAAGTGGTTTGTTTAGTCAGCCTCAGAAATCTTGGGTCTAATCAAGTCAGTTGTCTCTGTGACAGTTGTTTCTGAAGTTATTTTATGCAGAGCTAAGATTCTGAGAAATGAGGAAAACATTAGAGAGTGATGCTAATTTTCATACAGAACAGAGGTGATTGCTGAGAGAAGTTGTGACCTAAGGATACAGGGATACGTTGCTTATTTACAGCATTCTAAATAGGCAATTTCATTAGTGCCCCTTTGCCTCAAATTAGACAGTGGCATTCACCATCGTTTTAAGAACTTCTCTTGATGTTTAAAAAAAAATCCATATATCAAAGTTTAGTTACTTCATATGTGTTTCAAAATTAGATTACAGACTCTAAAATTTAGATATTTCATTTTTGTCTTGTTTTCATTTTGGGTACTTACCTTCCAATTTTTTTAAATGTATTTTTATTGTTTGGAAAGCTATTGAAGATATTTTTTCAATAAACCTCAGAGGTATTTGGAGACTTAATAAAAGTATGAATTTATAAGGCTTATTTCTTCCTTTCCTTTTCTTTTTTTAATAGTTATAGACATACTCAGTATGTAAACAGCACATGTTGCTACCATCCTTTCCCTCATTCTTGCATACCTTCCAAAGGGACATTCCACACTGGGGATGCTGGTCATCCCCATGGGGATTGTAGGTCATGCGTTGTGGGTGCAGCCATCAGTTATGGAGAAGAGGCAATGTCTCTGTGCTTAATGTCCCAAATAGTGGCTCTAACAATCTTTCTGGCCCCTCTTCCACGAAATTCACTGAACCATGTTGGGTTTGTTTTAAGTCTACTTCAGTGATGGGCTCTTAGGAGCCTGTGGATCTCTGGTTTGGTAGGTGTTGAGTGTCCTCTGTGTCTACCTCTTTCACCCTTGTGCTGATATAAGGTACGCCAAGAATCCAGCAATACCAGCACTCTTGCTCATTTCCCCAGTTCCTCTACAGTTTCAGCTGGGGCCCTGGTGAAGTGCAATACATCATTTCTCTCCTCAGGTCCCGCTTCCATCTGAGAAAGAAAAAAGAGAAGCATATTCTCCAATGGACAGTGAAGTCAGCACAGGTTAAGTAGAATAACCATTATTAGTTTAGAGAGAATTTAATGGGTGTAGGCCCTCTTATAGCCCAAGATTAGTGGGAGCTTGATATTGGAGAGCAAACTCACTATCTGGATATAATTCTGACTTGTTTTCCAGTTCCAGATATGGGTTCCTTTCCATTGAGAAGATCTCTTACCCAATCCAAAAGCAGATGGTTACCCACCATGGCTGTGTGCCACTATTGTACTTGTGTGAGCTTCATGTCAGGTTGTTTGGTTCTGAGTAGCTTAGACCTTGAGTTGCTCAGACAGATATTGGCCACATTTCCCCTGTAGCTCATGTAGCACCTTCTAGCACTAGACAAACTAACTGGGGCCTGAATCTTCCAGATTCCAGCCAGGTATCTCCATGTTCCATACTGACAGCATAAGATGTCTTCAGCAGTAGAGTCTTACCATTAGCCTCTGGTGGGTAATTAACTGCTTTGACAGAAGTCTGTCTTGTTTTGGGAAACCTTGTAGGTCTCTCTGATCAACAGCTCATTGTGGGTGTTAACCACATCCTGGTACTGGGAGTTACAGGCCAGCATTATGAGAAAAGAAAGAAGAAAAAGAAAGAAAATATTAAAAAAGAAACAGGAGAGATTTAAGGTTAGGCTTCATCTCACCCTCTCCAGGGCCCTTCGATTCAGGTGCTCCCTCTAAGGTTCTGTTGATGTTTAAAACTTTTAGTCTGTTGTTCAGGATATAGGAGTTTATGGTACCAATTCCATTTGGGTTCAGTTTTGTGTCCCCCCCCCCCCTTATCCTCCCCTAAAGCCCTACTCTCCCTATTGTCCAGGCCTCGAGATATCTATTACATATGTTACCATCTTGGGCTGACCCAGGTTAGGAGCCACAATTGAGTGAGACCATGAGACAATTGTTCATCTATGATTATGTGAGTTTGCTGAGTATGATCTGTTCCAACTTTTACAATTTTTCTACAAATTTTATTGTGTCATTTTTTTCTAACTGCTGAGTAGAATTCCATCATGTAGATGTATCACATCTTGGTTATTAATTTGTTCAGTGGTGAGCACCTGGGTTGATTTCAATTCTTAGCTATTATGATTTGAGCAGCTATAAACATGGTTGAGAAAATATCTCTGAACTGAGACATGGAGCTTTTAGGGTACATGCCCAGTAAGGGAATAACTGGGTCTGTTGGAAACTCTGTAGTCAACCTTTTTAGGAGTATTCATGTTGCCTTCCATAGTGGTTGTACCAGCTTACATCCCCACCAACAGTGAATGAGGGGGCTTATTTCTCTACATCATCACCAACATTTGTTTTCCTTTGACTTTTTTAATGTTTGCTATGCTTACTGGGGTATGGTGGAATCTCATAGTAGTTTTAATTTGCATTTCCCTAGTAGTTAGGGATGTTGAACATTTTCATAAGTGTTTGTTAGCCATTTGTATTTCTTCCTCTGAGAACTCCCTATTCATTTCTCTGCCCTACTTTGTGAGTGGGTTGTTTGATTTTTTATTGTTTAGGTTTTTGAGTTCTTTGTAGATTCTAGAAATTAGGCCTCGGTCAGTGGTATAGCTGGCAAAAAGTTTCTCCCATTCAGTGGGTAATCTATTGGCTCTGCTTATGGTATGTTTGTCTATAAAATAACTTTTCAGCTTCATGAGATCCCAATGTTTCAGTGATTATTTAAGTTCCTGAGCTATTGGGGTTTTGCTAAGGAAGTCTTTTCCCACTCTTATATCATGGAAAGTTCCTCCTATTTTTTTCTTCCAGTAGTAGAAGGGTTTCAGGTCTCATATTGAGGTGTTTGATTCAGTTGGACTTGATTTTTGTGCATGGTGCAATGTGTGGGTCTAGTTTCATTTTTATGTATAAGGTTATCCAGTTTGTCCAGTGCCATTTGTTGAAGATGCTGTCTTTTTTCCAGTTCAGACTATTAGGACCTTTGTTGAAGATACAGCAGCTATAGTTACTTGACCTAAAGTCCAAATCCTCAATTCTGTTCCATTGGTCTATATTCCTGTTTCTATGCCAGTACCATGCTTATTTTATTAGTATGACTTTGTAATATGGCTTTAGATCAGGCATGGTGATACCTCCAGAGTTGTTTCTTTTGCTGAGGATGTACTTGGATATCCAAGGCATGCTGCCATTCCATATTATTTTTGAGATCATATTTTGTATCTCTGTGAAAAATGATGCTGAGATTTTTATTGGTATTGCATTAAATCTGTATATTGCTTTTGGTAAGATTGCCATTTTCACAATGTTAATTCTGCCTACCCAGGAGAATGAGAGGTCTTTACATCTTCTCATGTCCTCCTCAATTTCTTTGTTGAGTGTTTTAATGTTTTTATTATACATGTCTTTAACATCCTTGGTTAGTGTTATTCCAAGTCATTTTATTATTTTTGTTGCTATTGAAAATGGGACAGTATCACTAATTTCTTTCTCCATATATTTGTTCTTTGCATATAGAAAGGCTACTGATTTCTTGCATTGATTTTGTATCCTGATACTTTGCTGAAGAAATTGATTACCTGTATGAGTTTTGAAATGGAGCTTTCAGGTCACTTATGTATAGAATCATGTCATCTGCAAATAGGGCTAACTTCCTCTTTTGCAGTTTGTATCCATTTTACTTCTTTCTCTTGTCTTATTGCTTGAGCTAGGACTTCTAGTACTATGTTGAAAAGCAGAGGTGAGAGTGGGCACCCCTGTCTTGTTCCTCATCTCAATGGGAGTTCCTTGAGTTTTTTCCCATTAAGTATTATTTGGGCTTTAGGTGCTTTATATATTGCTTTTATTGTGTTGAGATATAAATGATCCATGCCTATTCTATCCAGTGTTTTGATCATGAAGTAATGTTATATTTTGTCAAAGGCCTTTTCTGCAGCTATTGAAATGATCATGTGTTTTTTGTCATTAAGCTTATTTATGTGGTATATTATATTGATAAATATCTATATGTTGGACCAATCCTGCATTCCTGGGATAAAGTCTACTTGGTCAAGGAGGATAATGCTTTTGATGTGTTGTTGGATTTGGGGTGCAGCAGGGTGGGGGATGAGACAGCAGTTCTGGTGGCAGGGAGAGGGAGGAATGCCATGAGAGAGAGGAATGAGAGCTGGTTGGTGTGGGGAAAGGTGAGAGGTTTCTGGCCCAGATCTAAGAGACTGCAGGTAGTGCAGGAGTGAACCTGGTCCACGGCGCAGTGGCTGGGACAGCCGCTTGAGGGGCCTGGGGGTCTAGTGGGCAACCTGAGAGTGTGATAATCAGCAGATTCATTACTGTGTTCCTCCACATCCTCCCACTGGAGCTCTGCTAGGACCTGCTAACCCTGGAACACCACAGATCCTGCTTGCTATTGGCCCAGGAGCTGAAGCTTGGTTAGGTGGATGTCATCTTGACTGGAAGTCTATTTCTTTATTTTCAAACCTGTCTTTATTCTTTTGAAAAATTATATTTTTAGTCTTCATGATATATTAATCACATGGCATTGTAATTACCTGTTAATTTCAATTTCTTTACTAGTCTGTGGCTATTTTAGGAGTGGATATGAGTTTTAACATCAGGAGCATGGTAAGGCTTAATATTTGTTGACTGACTTATTGAACAATAAATGGATGATGAGGAAGAAAGAATACTTGCTAAGGGGCTGGAGAGATTGCTCAGTGATTAAGGTACTTGCCTGTAGAACCTAATGACCCAAATTTGATTCCCAGTACCCACATGGAGTGAGATTCCCAAAGTGGCACATGCATCTGGATGGAGTCCATTTGCAGTGGCTATAGGTCCTGGCATGCCCATTCTCTCTGTTGGTCTTTCTTCTATCTTGCTCTGCTTGCAAATAAATAAATAATTAAAGAAAGAATAATTGTTAGGAAGTTCTTAAAACTACCTGTAGTAATCATATCTGGAAAACTTGGGTTGTGATACATGAACTTACTGGAATAAGCTCATAAATCATGGTCTTTCCTAATATTTGTTCCCAAATCAGAAGAAAACTTCTAAAGAGATAATTTTTGATGCATTTTCAAACTGAAAAGATCTGAAAACTTTTGTTGGAAATAACATAATTTTGAGCCATGACATGTTAAAAAATTAGATAACTATTATATGTCCTGCCAAGGTTGTTTGGTCACACAAATCTGAAGTATAATTATGATTGTCATATGTTAGCTCAGTAAGGATGAGTTAGGCATGACTATAATACTTAACTCTGGCTAAGATTAGGGGTATGCCTATTGCTTTATGTAACTGGGAGTAGAGAGGCATGATGTACCCCCCAAATTAACATGATCATTGTAATCTTGTTTTTTTTAATCTTTCTTTTTTCTTTTTATTTTTAAGAGAGAGAGAGAGAGAGAGAGAGAGAGAGAGAGAGAGAGAGAGAATTGGCACAGAGGACCTCAGTCACTGAAGTGGAACTACAGATACTTGTGCCACCTAGTGGTCATATGTGACCTTGTGCTTGCCTCAACTTTCTGCATCGGGCTTACGTGGGATCTGGATAGTCTAACATGGGTCAGTAAGCTTTTCAGAAAAGTGCCTTAACTGCTAAGTAATCTCTCCAGCCCTAATCTTTCTACTCTACAGTTGTCAGCAGTAACTTTATCTGAGAGCTGTTATTTTTAGGATTTCCAGGATACATGCTGTTATTCTATGTGTCTGTTCCAGACAAGAAAATGTCCACAAGAAGAGGTACTGATAGGGACTGATTCTTTCTTAAGCTTCTATTATTAAGCAGTAGGAAAAACTTCCAAGAATTACTCCAAAATCTTATGCATGTTTGATGGTTAATTGGTCAAAATTGGACATCATGGGCTCATCCTAAAGCAACCCTTGGTATCTGCAACAGGCTGTTTTGATGGGCGAGTTTTTATCAATCTCAATTCTGGATGCAATTTAACATCATGGGGAGATTTTAGTAATAGTTGCACTTGGGCCACACCCATTGTCAATTGCATGAGGATCTGTGCATATGCCTGAAGCATTTAGGTTATTATGATATGCAGTGAGTTTGAAGACAAGTTTGGTTGTACATCTGAGGTGGGCTGCTGCCCATGATTGTCTTCTTATTTCTAAACACAGAAAGAAGCTTTCCACTGCCCTCAGCTGTGAGATGAGGAAATTTCTCATTAGCATTCATCCCCTCACTTAGCTTCCTTGTGAATATCTATGTATGTTTAACACAGCTGACCAGAGATAAAATCTGTGAAGTATGAAGATGACGAGATTGATCAAGAATTAAACTCATGCCTTTGCTGGTCTTAGCAAAGAATGCTAAACTGAATCAGTCAAGTATGTCTCCAACATGTTTCCTAAAAATGCTCTCTCTCCCATTTGGCGTGTTGTTAGTATTTAAGGCAAGTCTTCTCATTATTACTGGTCGCTCATGTTAGCCATGTGTCTTTTTCTAGTAGAGACAGGAGAACCTTACCAGGGTTTAGGCATTAGGAAAATGATGCCTTGAGACTACTTTTACCACTTCTCTAGGCCTCATCTTATTTATCTAAAAAACTGGTAATTAACTTATTTATTTGAAAGATATTTTAAAGTAAAATTATATATATATATTGACAACTTCTATACTTATTGACAACAAACCATGATATTTCCTCCCCTCCCCTGCTTTCCCCTTCATAACTCTGCTCTCAGTCCTATCCCCTCCCTCTCTCCATTAGTCCCTCTTTTAATTTGATATCATCATCTTTTTCTGCTATTATGAGGTTCTTGTGTAGGTATTGCTAGGCACTGAAAGGTCTTGAATATCAAGCCCAATTTCAGTCCGGACAGTTGTATGTAAGGAGTGGTACCCTTCCTTTGGCTCTTACATTCTTTCTGCCATCTCTTCCACAATGAACCCTGAGGCTTGTAGGGTGTGAGATATTCTAGTGCTGGACACTTCTCCATTCCTTCTTCTCAGCACTATGTTGCCTTTTGGGTCATCCCAGTGGTCATCGCCATCAGAAAAGAGAAGCTTCTCTAACCAGAAGTGAGATTAGCATTAAGATATGAATATGAACATTAAGTGCAGTGCTTTCAGGGCAAATTGGTGACAGTAAAATGTGCATTTATCCAGATAAGAGCAGGCTTTATACCCTTAAGGCTCATGATCTCCCCCGCCATAGGCTTTTGATTAGGTTTTCAGTACGAGGCATGTATTCCCTCCCACAGAGCAGGCCTTCAGTCCAATTAGAGAGAAGTTGGTTTCCTCCAGAGCAGACATGCCACTATTGTGCTCATTTAGTCATTTGGCCTGTATGGCCAAATTTGAGGCTTCCAGTGTCCACTGTTTTCACCACTGATGACTTCTTTCTCCCATAAGGTTGCATACTGTGCAGCTTTAGTTGGCTGGGCTACCGAGAGAAGGTTTTCTGCTCAGCACCAGCTTGGTTTCTCAGTGACTTTGTCACTCAGGCATGTGAAGTCTTCAGCAATAGGGTCTTACCATCTCTTTCTCATGGGAAACCAAGGGCCTTGGCAATAGCCTATAATGTTTTGGAGGCAAGAGGGACCTTCCTGGCCAACTACTCACTGGAAATTATCTCAGCCATGGCACTGAAAAATTTCTAGTAACCATCTATGGCTTCTGGATGTGCCATTATTCAAGAAAGTAAATTTTCATATGTCTTATTCAGAATATCTTGAATTTTGTTTGACACTTCCCCCCACCTTCCTTTTATACAATCTTTTCCCTTGACCTCACTTAGGCCTTTCCCTTCCCTGTAATCTGTTCTTCTACTTACATATATACACTATAATCCCCTAAAGTCCTTCCCTCTCCTCCCTCCCTTATAGCCTTTTTCTAGCTTATGGGCCTCTGCTACTGATTTTTCGTTCCAGCTCACACACAAGTCTATACATTTGTAGCTAGGATCCACATATGAGAAAACATGTGACTTTTGGCTTTCTGGGTTACCTCATAGTATAATCCTTTCCAGATCCATCTGTTTCTCTGCTAATTTCATTTTTCTTTACTGCTGAATAGAACTCCATTGTATAAATGTACCTTTATTACCTTTATTATACATTGTCTAAATGTATCTTTGTTATCTATTCATCTGTAGATGGACATCTAGGCTGGTTCCATTTCCTAGCTTTTGTGAATAGAGCAGCAATAAACATGGTTGTGCAAGTATCTCTAAGGTAGTAAGAAGAGTCATTAAGATATATGCCTGGGAGTGCTATAGCTGGATCATATGGTAAATCTATTTTTAGCTGTCTCAGGAACCTCCATACTGATTTCCACAATGGCTGTACCAGATTACATTCCCACCAACAGTGTAGAAGGGTTCCCTTTTTACCACATCCTTGCCAACATTTTTTTGTCATTTGTTTTCTTGAGGGTAGACATTCTGACAGGAGAGAGATGGGATCTCAAGGATTTTTAGTTTTAATTTGCATTTCCTTGATGGCTAAGGATGCACAGCACTTTGTTAGATGTTTATATGCCATATGTGTTTCTTCTGATGATAACTCTCTATTTATTTCCATAGCCCCTTTTTTAATTGGGTTGTTTGATTTCTTATGGTTCTATTTTTTGAGGTCTTTGTATATTCTGGATATTAACCCCCTGTCAGATGTGTAGCTGGCAAAGATTTTCTCTGATTCTGTAGGATGTCTCTTTGTTCTATTCAGTGTCCTTTGCTTTGTAATTTTATGAGATCCCAGTGGTTTATTAGTGGTTGTTATTTTCTGAGCAATTGGGGTGGTATTCAGAAAGTCCTTAGCTATGCCAATATGTTGAAGGGCTTCCTCTAACTTTTCCTCTAGCAATTTCAGAGTTTCAGGCCTGATATTAAGGTCCCTGATCCACTTGGATTTGATTCTTGTGCGTGGAGAAAGACAAGAATCTATTTTAAACTTTCTGTATATAGATATCCAGTTTTCCCAGCATCACTTGTTGAAGAGGCTGATTTTCTCCAATAAACATTTTTGGCATTTTTGAGACATTTTCTATCTTTTATTGAGGGATGAATTTCCTAGAGGCAACAAATGGCAAGATCCTGACTTTTAATCCAGTCTGCAAGCCTGTGTCTTTTGGTTGTTGCATTGAAGCCATTGATATTAAGAGTTATTATTAAAAGGTATGCATTTATTCTCACCATTCTTATTTTGTAGTGTTTCCTGCTTTTCCTTTACTCATTTGTTTTCAACCGTTATTTGAGTGTGGTTTATTTTTTTTCCTGTTTCCTCCTGTGTATGTTTTTCTTTCTCTTTAGCATTAAGAATTCCTCTAAGTATTTTCTGTAGAGCTGGTTTAGTTGCCAAAAATTTCTTTGGCCTGACTTTGTTGTGGAGTGTCTTTATTTTACCATAAATTTGGATAAATAGCATTGCAGGATAAAGTAGTCTTCGTTGACAGTTGTTATCTTTCAGAACTTGGAATATATCATTCTAAGCACTTCTGGCTTTTAAAGTTTATGTTGAGCAATCTGTAGTTATTATTATGATGGGCTTGCCTTTGTAGGAGACTTTCTTCTTCTAATTGCTTTCAATATACTTTCTTTGGTTTGTGTGTTTTGTAGTTTAATTATAAAATGGTGAGGAGAGGTTCTTTCCAGTTTTTGTCTGTTTAGTGTTCTGAAAGCTTCTTGTATCTGCATTGGCATTTCTTTCCCAATTTGGGGAAAATTTTACTGCTTTCTTCTTTAATTCCTTAGTTTTCTTCTTTGATTCCCCTCATTTCTTCTTTGATTTTTTTTTTTTTTTTTTTTTGGTTTTTCGAGGTAGGGTCTCATTCTAGCTCAGGCTGACCTGGAATTCACTTTGGAGTCTCAGGTTGGCCTCGAACTCACGGCGATCCTCCTACCTCTGCCTCCCGAGTGCTGGGATTAAAGGCATGCACCACCACACCCGGCTTCTTTAGCCCAATGCAAACACTAAGTCAAAGGACATATTGACACACTCTTTCCCTCTCATGCACCTTCCCTTTAAGAATTCTGTTTACAGATGAGCTGACAGAAAGCTGGAAAAAACTGCTGCATGCAGCTCCATGGGAATGAGTGAATTTACCAGTGGAGATAAACAACAGTGGACACTGCAAGTCTTAAATTTGGCCACACAGGCCAAATGAGCCAATGTATACAACAGTGGCATGTCTTCTATGGGGGAAACCAACCGCTCTCTAATTGGATTGGAGACCAGCTCCATGAGAAACAATACATGCTTGGTACTGAAAACCTGTGATGGGGGAAGTCATGTGGCCTAAGGGTATAACACCTGATGATGTCTGGCTAAATGTACATATTATGCTCATCAAACTTCCCCATAAGCACTTCTCATAATGTTTATACACATATATTAATGATACACTCACTTTTCGTTAGAGAAGCTTCTGTTTTCAGATGGTGGGGACCTTGGGATGACTCAGAAGGCAACATAGTGCTGAGAAGTCATAGAAGAGTGCTTAGCACTGAAACATCTCTATCAACACACCTTCCAAGGCTCAGGGTCTGTTGAAGTCAGGTTCTCATTGCTGGCAGAAATCACCCAACCAAGAGCAGCTTTGGGAGGAAAAAGGGTTACTCTTGGCTTACAGACTTGAGGGGAAGCTCCATGATGGCAGAGGAAAACAATGGAATGAGCAGAGGGTGGATGTCACCTTCTGGCCAAAATCAGGTGGACAACCAAAACAGGAGAATGTGGCAACATTGGCAAGGGGAAACTGGCTATAACACCCATAAGTCCACCTACAACAATACTCTGCCTCTAGGAGGCATTAATTCCCAAATGTCCATCAGCTGGGAACCTAGCATTCAGAATCCCTAAGTTTATGGAGGACACCTGAATCAAACCACCATGTTCCACCCCTAGCCCTCATATACTGATAACCATTCATGATGTAAAATGTAATTCATTCAGTCCAACTTTAAATGTCCCCATATTTTTTATCAATCCTAATGATGTTCAAACATCCCTATCATTGAAAGTCTTTTAACTTAGCCATAGTACCCCCCCCCAAAAAAAAAAAAAAAACCATAATGGCACAGAATAAACATTCACATTACAAAAGATGGCATTGGGCATAGCAAAGAAATATTCAGCAAATATAAGATTTAAAACAACCAGGGCAAACATCAAACTCTGTAGCTCCAAGTCCAACTCTAGCCAGTGACAAACCTCTAAGTCAAATAATTCTAACCAGTAATACCTCTCCAGAGTTCCAATTCCACCACTCCAGCTAGGCTACTCACAGTCCTAGAAAACTTCATCTGGGGCAGCAGCTCTAATTAGCAACCATCTTGTGGTCCTGGTATCTCCACTGGGTCACCACTGCAACCCATGCTCCATTCTCACGGCTCTATCAGGTCTCCATACAGGCATTCCAGCAAACCTCCTTCACACTACCCATGGCTGTTTCTAAAACACAAGACTGTGTTACAAATTCAATGACCCTCTCTTTCCTTCATTTATTAGACTCCACAATAACAGGTAGGGTGTAAATTTGTTAATCCAGGGGGTAATAAAGCAGACTTTGAAGAACAGGACATTCCTTGAGCATTCAGACCCCTTCAAAAGACTATCCTTTCTGTTGTCCCAATGCAGGTCAGATGGCCCACTCTCAATGGTTGAAATCTCTGATACAATTGCAGCTGAACACACAGCAGTTTTGGCCCAAAGATTTCATTTTGTTTCTGTGCCATATGCTTCTGCTCACATCAGTCTGTTTCTATGCAAAGCAACCCTGCACAAGTTCTCAGGGAATGTGTATAACAGCAAGCCTCTCACACATACTGCTTCTAGCCCAGTCCAGGCAAAGCTCTTTCTCACCCTGAGAAGCCAAACCTCACTGTACATAGTTTTTACTGCATTCATATCTTTCAATTCTGATCAGAATAGTCCATCAGGCTGTACTTATCACCCTGCAAGTTGTCTCTTAGGCCAAGGTTTCAAATCCTCCCGCATTACTCTTGAAAATCAGCTTCAAAATGCTGAAGCCACACAGTCAGGTGTCTATCAGCAGTCCCACTCCTCTGGTACCAACTTTACAGTTGTAGTCAGGTTCACATAAATCATTCGACCAAGAGAAGGTTGTGGGAAAAGAGATTTATTTTGGCTTATAGACTCGAGGGGAAGCTCCATGATGACAGGGGAAAATGATGGCCGAGGGTGGACATCACTTGTTGGCCAAAATCAGGTGGACAACCACAACAGGAGAGTGTGCCAAGCACTGGCAAGGGGAAACTGGCTACAACACCCATAAGCCTGCCCCCAACAATACACTGCCTCCAGGAGGATTTAGTTTCTAAATCTTCATCAGCTGGGAACCTAGCATTCAGAACACCTATGTTTATGGTGGACACCTGACTCAAACCAACAAAATGTCCATTGGTAGTGGGAAGAATGTAAGAGCCAAAAGAAGGATAGGACTCCTTACAGTGCACTCTTCTAGATTCAAAATTGCCTGAATCTTCATGACCTCGCAGTGCCTGACACTACCTACACAACACCATCATAATTGAAGGAAAAGATGATGACATCAAAATAAAAGAGAGAAAGCAGGGCATGGTGGCGCACACTTTTAATCCCACCACTCAGGAGGCAGAGTTAGGAGGATCACCGTGAGTTCGAGGCCACCCTGAGACTACATAGTGAATTTCAGGTCAGCCTGGGCTAGAGTGAGACCCTATCTTGCAAAAACTATATATATATGACTTATTGAGAGGGGAAGGGGTAAGGGGATATGATGGAGAGTGGAGTTGTGAAGGGGGGTGGGGGGAAGGGATTGCCATGGTTTATTGTCTATAATTACAGAAATTATCAATTAAAAATCCTTAAAAAAAGAATCCTACTGACACCTCTATAATGAATACCTTTATTTTTATGATATTTTCACCTATTCATGTGATTTATTTTATATCTATTGGAAATCCATATCATATTTAAATTATAAAGTTCTCTTAACTTTATTTACAAAGATTACTATTCATGAATTTAACTGTAGATGTGTCTTTCCTTACTTTCTGCTTCCTTGATAGGTGTTGAATAGGTAATTAAAAAAATTCCAGCTTCTCTTTGATTATCTGTATTTGTAACCAACACATCCACTTTACTTGTTTTCTTCTTTTTCATGAAATGCATTATTTCTGTTTGGCTTGACTATCTGTCTTCATGTCACATTCTAAGGGGCTTCACTGCTAAACATATTGACTGCATTGTTATCAATCCAAACACAACAGACTGAATGCCTTCAGAAAGTCTATAAAAGCACAGAAACACTGTTTTTCCTAAGGATATGTCTTGCTAATCACCTGGAAATGATGAACTCTTCTCACACTTCTGAGTCTCCTGAGATCTTTCTTCTGAGCAGTCCTAGGCCTGGCCTTCCTCCACTGCTTTTACCTGCTGATTTTGGACTGTCCTTCTAGACCTCAGCTTCGTTTCTCAGACTGCCTTTCCTGACCTCTCACCTCTGGGTCTCCCTCGTTCTACTGACTTTTGTAACATGATACTCCATGGCAACATCATTACCACATACAAGGGAATAGATTTCTCTTTAGACTCTATCCTCAGAGAGGGAATAATTCTGGCTTAGTACATAGAAGAGTACGGGCCTATCCCCACTTCAAACAAAAACTCAGTCTACACATATGTGGAGGGCCTATTCAATTCATAGTAAATGTTTATACATTTTTAGAATATTTGATTGGTTATTGATTTGTTTATCTAAGATTCCTTTAATATCAATTATCTAAATTCCCTTACTTATAAACAACTCTTCCATGTCACATAAAATTTATACTGGTTTTACTTTTAGTACAACTAGTAAGTTTTCTTGCATTATTTCAGGAGGCACTTTTAGTTACTTCTTGGCTGGTGGGATTGTATTTCTTACCTTTTCCATGCTTCTATTTTATTCCCAGCCTGCCTCAGGGGAGACAACCTGTGTGTCCCCGCTGAATGATGTCTTTTGAGTCCGTTGCTGTGAGGTACAGCAACTTTATTTTGAGATTTCATGTAAAGAGATTCCATCCTATGCCCTGGACTTAGCAGTATGACCTTAGGCCACCTTAACCAGTCAGTTTTTAAGGTCTTTGCTCTTTTTTTTTTTGGCTGAAGGTGTGAATTTCACAGCTATGCTGGGCCTTTGAATACAGACAACCCAGCACGAATTATCTGCTATACACTTAAATGTGGTCATCTTGGGCTATAAAATATAAAAAGCATATATTTTCCTATCATGATTATACTTTTCATAAAAGTATATTGTTAACTTTCATCATTTTCTCATATTTTATTTTAAAGTTGGTTCAATAAGATATGTGCTTTATTGAGCTTCCATCATATTCAAAAATATCTTGTGATTCCTGATTCCTACAATGTCAGAAGGTTTGAAAAGGAAAGTTACATTAGTAAATTTTCATGTAAGTTATGTTTTTTGAATGTCAAGATTCCAAAATTAGGGGATAAAGCAAGTGAATCTGTAGCTATTGTTTTCTAATGGACTATTGAATTCCTAGGATTGATAGGATCTCATGAAATTTTATTTTCTAAATTAAATTGACCTAGCTAGAACTATCATCAACTGATATTTGATTGGTCCCAGTGTCATAATGTAGATAAAAAAGTCCATACTCTATTACTTTTTGGAATAGATAGCTTTGGTATCTACTTGCAGTAGTAGGAAAGTACAGCTTAACAGAAACATTATGGAACTGATAAAAATCAAAGAAAATATTCCATTTGTTTATAATTGAATATCAGAACGTATCACTAAAATCTTGATGATGGAGAGGATTTTCTTATTTTTATGTGTGTTATAGTATGGAAATCTAAAGCTTAGTTTTGTTTATTTCTCTGTTTCTTCATGTGCAACTCTTTCATCTATTGGGTCTAAAAATGTTTTTCTCATTAGAGATTGCCTCAGTTTTACAGAGAACTAAGATTGTTTCATATCTAAATTTCTGTAATAGTTTTAAAGCAACTTCTCCATTCCACACCATTATCAACTCATATAATTTTTTTACCCTTTTTCATTATAATATCCCTATCTTTAAGAATATATGTTGAGATTCTTTATTTAGTCTAGGTTTTTTGAAGTTATTTTCCCCTCTAATATTGAAAATACCAAAAGTCATATTTGCATTGTGTATATTTGTTAAAATGGATAGTACTGTGAGAAGTTTGTGGAAACTATAGCAATCTTTAAGGAATAAGAGGTGGCAGAAAGAACATAAGAGCCAAAGGAAGGCTAGAACTGCTTACAGTGCAATCTTCCAGACACAGTTTGGCCTCAATATCCATGACCTTGCAGTGCCTAGTACTACCTACACAAGACCCTCATAATAGGAAGAAAAGAAGATGACATCAAATTAAAAGAGAGACTAATTGAGAAGGGACAGGGATATGATGAAGAGTACATTTGTGAAGGGGAAAGTGAGGGAGGGGATTATTGTGGTTTATTGTCTATAATTATAGAAGTTGCCAATAAAAAGAAGTTTGAAAAAAGTGAAGATTGAATTGACTCAAAAGAAATAGCATGTGGCCTGCCATTCAGTTGAGATCCAGGTAATGTGTTTACATATCTATAGGAGAACACAATGAATGCCTAAAACCAGACCTGCAAAAAAATATGGAAATGGGGAAGCTGGTGATCAAAAATGACTTGGGGACTTCACCAGAGTTTAACTCATGATGATGGGAGGAAACTGCATACTCTGAAGTGAAGGGTGAATGTGAGGCTAGGACTGCTATAGCTGCCAAGTACTGAGTCGGGAGGAGCTGATTAATGAGGGCAGTCCATACCCCAGCTACTTTTGAGATGTCTGGGCTTTTCTGGATGGTGCAACCATACTGGCATCAGTATGACCCTGTAACCTGCAAGACAGGCTAGAAAACAATGTCACTTTTCCATCTTCTATGGTAGTAGTGAGAAAGAAAGTATGCTATTTCTGCCTCTAGAAATCCAGACAGTGAGAGACATGGAGAAATTTGTGTAAGAATTGTCACCTATAAAAAGTATTCATCTCATAAAATTTGCATGATAAGGATAAGTGTTTTCATAGTATGCATATTAAATAAATAAGATAATTGAAGTGCTTATCAATGCCTTTTAAAAATACATAGACATAATGGAAAATATAAGTTACCTTTACAAAATATAATGAATAACAAAAAATGAAAAACTGTGCACTGATAATTTGTGAAAATTAAAAACATTCAAATATAAAGCATTAATTGAACATATTACATTACATTGTATAACTATATTAAGGAAATGCTGTAATAAGTCAGGAAAAACTCAATTGTGGTGTGATGTGCTGTAATATTATTTTTCTGCAAATGTTTTCTAAGGGTTACTAGACAGAGCTGAATAAATGTGAGTAAGATAAGATGTTTGGAATAAACTTAACCTTCCTCTGATGTAGCTTATATATCCCCTTATGTGGCAGTACTTAAGGAAAAGTAGATATATACTGAGCATTTTCTTTGTACTAGAAAATTCATAAACAGTATCAATTCAGTCTTCTTAAAAATTCTAAGGGTGGCATGATGGTGCATGCCTTTAATCTTAGCACTCAGAAGACAGAGGTAGGAGGATCTCTGTAAATTTGAGGCCACCTTGAGATTATGTAGTGAATTCCAGGTCAGCCTGCACTAGAACAAGACCCTACCTCAAAAAACCTAAATAAATAAACAAATAATAAAACAAAAAAGTGAGTAACAATAAAAGTTCTAAGGATGAACATTATCTCTTCTCCTTTGGTCTTGGATGAGCTGTTTTCATTTGTGGAAGTCACAAAATTAGCATGTTTCTTGGGTTCTGTAGAGACATGAAACTCTGAAGTCAGAGGCAGCCATGTATTTTTGCAGTTTCCCTTTTTATGGTAGTCTCATGGGGGAGTGCAATGGGGTCTGTGTGAATGATCATCACACAACAGGTCTGTATTGCAACTGTGAGATTTAGAACTACCACTTTTTAAAAATCAAGAACAACCAAGCCTAACTTTATTAGACTTGTAGAGAGACATTATCTCATCTCTCACAATTACCTTGTGTAACAACCTTGAGTAATGGATTGGGTAAAAGAGTTCTTGGGGCCTTCAATCTTGTCATTACAAGATATGCCCAAGAGAGTCATGCACTACTATCTGTTCCAATAAACATTACCTCTAAGTTCACTTACCTCAAGTTTCAGCTATCTTAATTCTTTTATTAATATTTTATTGATTTATTTGAGATATGGATATGTATGTGTAAAGAGAGAGAGACAGATAGAGAATGGGTAGGCCAGTACAAACTCCAGATGCATGTGCCACCTTGTGCATCTGGCTTTCGTGGGTACTGGAGTTTCAAACCTGGGTCTTTTGACTTTGCAGGCAAGCAGCTTAACCACTAAGCCATCTCCCCAGCCCTTAATTCTTTTATTGATAACTCATGCTTGTGATGAAAATGATTTTGGTTTAATCCATTAATTTTCTTAAGATAAAACATCCATATACAAACTCTTTACTCAAATATACACTTTAATATTTGTACATATTGATTTATAAAATCAAGAAATTTAGCTGGAGAGATGGCTCAGCTGTTAAAGTACCTCACTGCAAAGCCTAATGAACCTACTTCAATTCCCTAGTACCAATGTAAATCCAGATACCCAAGGTGGTGCATGCATCTGGAGTTTGTTTCCAATGGCTAGAGACCCTGGCATGACTTCTCATTCATTCTCTCTCTCTTCGCCCTCTCAAATAAATCAATAAGTAAAAAGAATTTTGCCTATTTTGACAAAATAAAATTTGAAATTTCCTTGACATTTATAGCTTCTTAATCTAAGAGATAACAAGACTTCATTAATCATTGCAGCTTTGTGAAGGAAAGTGTAATAATGTGAAATTTCCAAATCAATGGTCAAATTGTGGAATTTAAGAATAAGTGAGGGCTGGAGAGATGGCTTAGCAGTTAAGCACTTACCTATGAAGCCTAAGGACCCTGGTTCAAGGCTCGATTCCCCAGGACCCACATTAGCCAGATGCACAAGGGGGCGCACGTGTCTGGAGTTCGTTTGCAGTGGCTGGAAGCCCTGGCATGCCCGTTCTCTCTCTCCCTCTGCCTCTTCCTCTGTCTGTCACTCTCAAATAAATAAAGAAAAAAAAAAACTCAAAAAAAGTGTTTAAAAAAATAAAAAAAATTAAAAAAGAATAAGTGAGCATGTGATCTTGTCTAGATTTCACATAGTTGACTTTTCAAATGGGGAATACATCTATATCTGTAAATAGCACATACTCTTGGCATCTTTCCTGTTTTCAGCTCAAACAACCTCTTCAGGCACAAAGTCTTCCTGAACATACAAATGAGTTTCTTCAGTTTTCCTAATTTATCTCATTAAAGAAAATTTATGAGGGAAAAGAGAATTTAGAGTTTGATCAAGAAAATCTAAGTTATAGCCAGATAGGATTAAGATTTCACAGGATGGTTTCATGGATCATAAATATGTACTGTGAACTTCAAAAAGCTAGAAGAGAAAAATTTGAATATTTTCATCTTAAACAAATGGTAAATGTTTAGGGGATAGATATATGTACTCTGATTTAAAATTGCCCATTGTATATGTATATTGAAATAGCACACAGCATTCCATAAGTATGTGCAGTTTTACATATCCATTTTAAATTTTAACTGAAAAACCTATTATATTCCCTTTGAATGAAATTGACAAATTAGTCACAGGATATTGCCAAGAAAATAAAATGCATTTTTTTGAATACCATAAAATAAAATGACCTAAGATTTATTATTTGGAAGATTCATAGAAAAAGGGATGTTTAGAATGGTATGTCTCTTAGCTTTATATGACAAGTAGTAACATCTGTTGTGTAGCTGGGTCAGAACCTGTCATATGACTTTGTTTTTCCGATAAGCCACTTTACTGGGGCAGGCGTTTGCTTTGCTTGTCTATTCTGTGTCTCACATAGGTCCTTTACCTAATCTTCACTTTCTAGTGGCTGATTCTTGATGGCTTGGGTAACAACTGTAATGTAATTTCTGAGCTGCTGTTTGAATTTAATAGGTATTAAATTAAATGTGCAATTGGCCGACTGGAGATAAAAGTATCATTGAGCTTTTGGCAAAATAGCTGAATATATATTACATTCCAATGGGAAAACCATTAGCTTTAATAACTGAATATGAATTGTTGGCATTTATTATCCTTGTCAGTATGCTAATGCTCATTAGATTTTTAATGAGAGGAAGGCAATGAAAACACAGAACAGAGTTAAAAATGTATATTAATTAGGGTATTAAAATATCCTTATTTATGTAGTTGTGAAGAGCATAGCTGGTAATTGAAAGAGTGATAATGGAAACATTGCCTCACTCTATTCCTTTCTCTAGTGTTAAAGTATTAACGAATGGAGAAGTAGGGGAAAACTAACTCATCTAACGATAGACATTCAGACATTTAAAACATGCCCCCTGGCCTGAAGGGATAGTTTAGCGGTTAAGGCATTTGCCTGCAAAGCCAAAGAACCATGGTTCGATTCCCCAGGACCCATGTTAGCCAGATGTGCAAGGGAGTGTACACGTATGGAGTTTGTTTGCAGTGGCTGAAGGCCCTGGCATGCCCATTCTCTCTCTCTCTGTCAAATTAACAAATAAATAATAAAATAAACTGTTTAAAAAATGTCCCTTGTAATAGCATGATATATATAGATAGATATATGATATGTATATATATATATGGATATATGTGTGTGTGTGTGTATCCCTTGTAATAACATACATATATGTATTTATATGCTATGAATGAATAGGGTGACAACAAAGCACTTTATAATTTTATAAATGAAGAAATAGACATAGATTATTAGTGTTTCTCAGCAGGCTACTTACCTTAGATAATTAAATAATAATAAGTAGTAAAGAGAACTGCATTTTGAATTCACCATCACTGCTCACTGGCTATGTTAGAGAAATTCTCTTGACTTCAGCATCCTTGTCAGTGAAGCCAGAGTGAAAGGTATGTGTGGTTCTTTATGTAAAGCATTTAGCATCTTCCATAGCAAGTCACAGAGAAGCAGAAAATGGTCAACAGACTACTTCTGATCCAGTAAAGTGAGAGCGGTGGCATGTTAAAGAACACAGGTTTAGTGAAGCTCTCCTAACTGCATTTGACGTTCACATTACATTCATGTCTCTTCATTGTTTCTTTATGTCAGCTAAACTGAGTGACTTTTATCAAGTACCATTCCTCTGGGCTGGAACAAGGTTTGTGCAAGACATAGATAAATTAGGATTAGCTTCTTTCTTCAAGGAGACAATTAATTTTTTTTTTTTTTTGCAATTTGAGTAATCTTGGTTTTGTTGTTTATTTCTTTTTTAACTTAAAGCTAGAATTTGTCTAAATGAAGAAGGTCTTTAGTATTAGAGATGCTACTGCCTAGTTATAGAATTAAAAAAATAAATGCATAAAAATAATATACTTACGTTTCAAGAACACAAACATATAAATAAAACTAATATACTTTTATTTTTTATGAGAAGATGATGAATGGGGGATTCAAAATGCTTATATATCTTATTTAACAGCATACCTAAATAAAGGCTTGGCTCTGGTATGTCTTCCCAGTTACTCAGAGGAATGACTGGAGCCAAGATTCTAGAGTCAGACATAGCTATGACTAAATCCAGCTCTGTCATTAACAGTGGACATTGGACAAATCATCTAACTTGAGGGTCATCCTTGCTTTTGGATTTTAGCATCTACAAAATCGATATAATGGCACTTTACAATATGTCCTTGACAATTTGGTGAGAATGTGCATAAAAGCTTTTTAGCATAGCACCTGGTACAAAGTTAGTGAATATTATCATGAAAATTAATTTCTATTTAATAAAGGTTATTTTCTTTTGTAAAAATATGAGAAGCAAAGTTTCAGTGAGTTCTTCTCAGAGATGTCTCTACGTTTTCACTTTAAGACTAATTTAGAGGACATCAAAGTAGATGACATAATACTATAAAACACAGGATTATTTGCTGAAAATACATACTTGAATGATTCCACCAAGCTCACAGTTTGCACTAGAATATTTGTCAATAGGATTGTTAACAAATAATATTTGGAATCATCTGGACCCACATGTGATGCCCATATTGCTGGGTCAAAAGAATGAGATTGGGGCTGGGGTGATGACTCAAGTTGATAAAGCACTCCCTCATAAACATGAGACCCTGAGGTTGGAGAACCAGACAGGAAAAGAATTATTTCTTGAGACATTAATATTCATATGTTTTAGATCAAAACTGGTTACATGTAAATAATTTCATTGTTTTGGCTTCATATTTTACAATGTAGTCATTAAATGAGAGAGCATCTGAGTGTTTGCTTTAAAAGCTTAAAATAAGAGAAATGCTACCCCAGTTCATAACCAATTATCAACTTTACAAATATGAATTTACCCCAGCAAAGATTTATCCAGTTTATAAAAAAATGTAATTTATTTCAAGAGAAAAATATTGAACTCAACAGCTACAATATTTAGATTATAGGAAAGTAGAAAATAAATTGAAAGAAATGTTTATCAATGTCAAAGATTTCCATTGCTGGGCATGGTGGTGCACACCTTTAATCCCCATTGGGAGGCAAAGGTGGGAGTATCGCTGTAAATTCGAGACCAACCTCAGACTACATAATGAATTCCAGGTCATCCTGGGCCAGAGCAAGACCCTACCTCAAAAAGAAACAAAATACTTTCTATTATAGAGATATAGAGGTTGAAATTGTCATTTGCTTTTCACATTTGTACCTAATGAAATACTTGTTGTATTTTATTTTATTTTACTATTTTATTTTATTTTATTTGTTTTTCGAGGTAGGGTCTCACTGTGGTCCAGGCTGACCTGGAATTAACTATGTAGTCTCAGGGTGGCCTCGAACTCATGGCGATCCTCCTACCTCTGCCTCCCGAGTGCTGGGATTAAAGGCGTGCGCCACCACGCCTGGCTACTTGTTGTATTTTAGTGAGTCCTACAGGAATAGAGATTTTCAAAGACTCTAATGTTTTATATGTATATGCATATATACCATATGTATATTTGTACCTAAAATTTAAGAGGCATAACAACCATAAGAATTTGTGACATTCTCTGGATGAAATAAGTAATAGGTTAGCATTCATTGTAAAATGTGACTAAGGAATTAGTAAACATAATTTTACATGCAATTTTTTAGTTTTATTAAAGATATTAGTGTTTAAACAAGGAACAATGGTAAGAAATAAAATGAAGCCGGGCGTGGTGGTACACGCCTTTAATCCCAGCACTCGGGAGGCAGAGGTAGGAGGATTGCCGTGAGTTCGAGGCCACCCTGAGACTCCATAGTGAATTCCAGGTCAGCCTGGGCTAGAGTGAAACCCTACCTCGAAAAACCAAAAAAAAAAAAAAAAAAAAAAAAAAAGAAAGAAATAAAATGTATCATTCTTTTCTAATATATTTAAAATAAAAGTTGGTTAGAGCAACAGTGGCCTACCAATAGAGATATGTGCAAATAACATAGACAAGATGTCTGCAGATTAAAATAATGTATATTGTGAGTCTTCTAAATTACAGCTATGCTGGGTTACCTTATCAAACAGATCAGAATGATCTGATTACAGAGCTAAAAATCAGAATCTGTTCGATGTTATGTCCCTAGTGTCTAACGTGGGCATAGTCATAAAAAGTGCTCAGTCAGTAAATTTATGCATGTCAAAAACTGACAGATGGCACCTGTCAAAGTATGGACTTTTAGGTCTAATGATTAATCTTATTAAAAGTGAGACAGTATTTGCAGACATGACAGCATTTGTTATATGCATGGAAGAAAGGAAGTGAAGATGAAAATTCATGTTATAAGAAGGAACAAAAAATGTGTTGAAGATTAAATGTTTAATTTTATTCACCCAGATATACAACAATGAATATCATAAGATTCTTCTAAGGACTGCCCATTTTATTAGATGATTAAAAAGTTGACAAGCAGGACTTTAATCTTTTGAATCTCATTGAGTATGCTGCATCAATAAATTTGAGGCAAAATCAGACAGTATCTCAGGTTTTTTAGCCACCCCATCATACCTCAAAAGGGCCCCAGCAGAAACTAAGAATAATTGGCAAAACAAGCAAGGTGCTGTTTTCTTGGTGAACCAGGTACCAGCACAAGGGTGAAGGAGATCTACACAGAGAACAATCAATTCCTACCAAATCAGATATCCAGAGACACAGAGGCTCCCAACACTTCATCACTGAAGCAGACCTAAAATGAACCTAATATGGCTCAGGGAAATTTTGCAGAAGAGGGTGTGGAAAGAATGTCAGAGCCACACGTTGGGTCATGATACACAGAGACATTTCTCCTACCCATAACTGTGGGCTAACTCCACAATGCATGATCCATATACCTCAACAAGGAGGGGCCAGGGGGAGGAGGTAGAACATGGATGAGCCTAACAATGGTACCAACTAGACTGTATTCATTGAGTACAAAACTAATTAATAATAATATATATATATATATATATATATATATATATATATATATATATAATTTCTTTGAAAGCAGAGAGAGAGATAGAGAACAGAGAGATGGATAAAGAGGATGGGTGCACCAGGGCCTCCACCTGCTGCAAATGAACTCCGGATGTATACCACTTTGTGACTCTGTCTTTACATGGGTACTAGGGAATTGAACTCAGGTACTTAGGCTTAACTAAAGTAGACTCTCTTAGTTTGTACTGTTTACATAAAAGCAGCATATACTAGGTGGCTTATGAACAATGTAAATTCATTTTTCACTGATCTCCAGTAGAAGAGAGATCAGGATGATAGCATGGCTAGGTTCTGGTGAGGACCTGCTTTTAGGAGAACTTGACTATCGTTCTAAATGGCAAAACAAAACAAAACAAAAAACAGTGAGAGAACTCTGAAGTCTCTGCTATAAAGACCTTTGATTTTATTAATAAGTGCTCCCAAAATCCAGGAAGAAGGTCCTAGGGACTATGTTGGTTACATATCTCTAGCTGGTCCATTGACGTTGGGCCTAGTCATATGTTTTTCTTTGATGGATGAAATGTTACCATATATGACATAAACAGAGGCATTAAAAAAATCTTGGTTTATTTTATATTTTATGACCCTCTCCTAAGATTCCTATGTCTGTCTAGATCATCACCATGGGCCTGTATGTAAGGCAACTCTGAGCCCAACTCATTGCCTAAGGTCAAGCCTGATCTTAGCAGAGTCCTGACAAACCTAGCTGATTGGTGGAAATAGCTACCCTTCAACCTATGGGTCAGGGATATCTTACTATGGTTGAAAGCCTTTGATTTTGTTTGTTTGTTTGTTCATTTATTTATTTATTTGAGAGCGACAGAGAGAAGGAGGGAGAGAGAGAGAGAGAATGGGCATGCCAGGGCCTCCAGCCACATGCGCCCCCTTGTGCATCTGGCTAACATGGGTCCTGGGGAATCGAGCCTTGAACCAGGGTCCTTAGGCTTCATAGGCAAGTGCTTAACTACTAAGCCATCTCTCCAGCCTGAAAGCCTTTGATTTTTAGTGATGTTTTGTAACATATTGTCACAGTAGGTGACTAGTAGAATTATCTAAGTGTGTGTGTGTGTGTGTGTGTGTGTGTGTGTGCATGTATGCATAATTTTATAATTTATTTTCAAAAATTTTAGCATTGTCATAGGGTACATATATTAATACTTATTAATAAGAATTTTTCAGTAATAATTTGTCATTGTCACCTTTGCCAACTTGTGGTTTTATTCCTAAGGACCCTCAGTCCCAGTTCACCAGGCAGAATAACCAGAGGAAAAGATTAAAACCACCCTTTAGTTAAGTCCTCTTAGTATTTGTAAAAGATTTCATCAAACCATAAATGCGCTTACTCACCCAGTGAATCCCAAATGTGATCAGCTAATGTACTCAGGTCTATAGAGAAAGGGACCAATCAGTCCACGTGTTGAATAAAAGCACTGAGAAATTTGTTTTCTTCAGGAACATCTGTCAAACAATCTTTCTGCCAAATAATTTATACCCCAAAGATATTTTCAAATTTTATGCCATTATAGGAAGCAATTAAATTCTGTAGGAAAGAGTGGTAATAACATCTATTCAGCATAATACAGAGGCCTTCTAATCTGTGGACCCCTGGTACATATCAGAACTTAAAAACACTGTTTGATATGCAGATGTGTTTTTGTCTGCTTATTTTAGCAGCACTGATTCTATACTAGAAAAGTTTATAAAATAGGAATAATTTCTCTATGAGGGTGAGGAAATGGTGAATTTTAAATTGGCTTGGAAATTATTTCTATAAATTAAATGTCTACTTAATGTGCACTTTAAAAAAATAAGCTGTAAGGTAGTTAATTCTTTTCAGCAATTACTAATAATAGTGAACTTTTGTGTACTCTTGTTTCTCTTCAAGTAACATAAATGTTTCATTGTTTATTAATATAGTGAACTTTTATCTGCATTCCCACTATAACTGAGATGCTTTGCACATATGTGTATCTAAATAATCCTCAATTGGACTAAATCAAACCTTGAATTATTTTCTAGAGAAAACAGTTTATTTTAACTAATTTTGTGATAAAGCTACTCTTTTTCCACTACTAAGCATTTAATTTAGTCACTAAGGCAAGAACATTAAGTGGAGCATAAAATGCCATATAGTGACAGTTACAAAATATTGGATGAGAGTGACCTATTATGCATCATTCTAGTTTTACATGTCTTAACTCAATTACCCCCCACAGTAGCCTCTGATATGTGCACTATTACAATCTCTGTCTTTTAGATAAGAGAAATAAGAGTTTAATTAACTTTCCAATATCACATAAAGAGTAAGTGATAAAAGCAAGATTCTAATACAGGCAACCTAGTGTTAGAGCCTGGATTCTCAACCATTTATATCAGTCAATCACTAATGTTTTATCTCAAAAGATTCAGCTAATTGGAATACTTATTAGTTATAACTTCTCTTTCAAGGCACTGGAAATACTAGAATTCATGTTTAGTAACTGGTGAAGATAATCTTATTAGCATAGTAAAAGGTCAGGGTATTAGCAGGAGAAACAATTCTATAGTCAGAGGCCAAAGATTCAATCATAAGATGTCCAACTTTGAACCTGACATTTTTTCCCAGAAAATGTTGGAATGGTCAGAAGACTAGCAAAAATCTAATACTGAATATTTTAGGTAAAGTATTTGAAAATGTGGATCTTTTATATATATTTTATATTGAGTTACCAAAGTCTTAAATTTGGTGAATGATAATTGAGGTAACTCTATGACCAACTTGCAACAGCAACACTGAAGAATACTTTTAAAAACAGTGACTATAACTTCCCTGTAATTTTTCTACAACATGGAAATAAGCATTTGCATAATGAGTGATCAATATTTGTCTTTAATACAATATTGAAAAATTTTTGTGTTTCTAGTTTCACTATGTTAGCCACCAGCTGGTAATTCAACACAAATCCTTCAAACTCTATGACTGGCCAGTGAAATTGTGGAAGCAGATTCTTCTTATCAGCTGTGGTGGCTAATGTTATTTTAGAGGAATTTGTGAAATCTTTTCTTTGAAGGGTAAATCTTAACACCTTTTTAGAATATATTCTGTAAGAAATAAAGATCTAAATTCAACTTGGAGTAAGATGGAACTTGTCAGTTTCTTCTGAGGCATTCCAAAAGTCTGTAGTACTACAGAATGGAATCAGGGAAGTCTATTTGTTATCAGAGCTTGATTTAAAATAAAACTGGATATTCTAAACATGGCAAAATTCTACCAGAAGTTAAGAATAAGTGCTATTATCCTTTCTCTGAATATTAGATTCCTTCAACTATTATATAGGAAAAAAATACAAAACTAGATGTCTAGGGGTAATTGAGAGCCTGATAAGAGAAGTATGTCAGTAAGTTAATAGACTGTTGAATTATAATATATAGTTCATCATCTCACAGATATCTAGCCTTCTCAATTTGCTTAGTTGGAAGTGAAAGATTTGCTGGGATATAAAATTTCAGTATATTTTCTATACAGCAGCCACAAGGATATCTGAAATTCATACATGGATTGTGGTTTTCCTTGTATATTAAATAAAGAGAGAGGGTATGTTCTTAGCATATGTGTATGTGCATGTGTGCATGCATGCACTTGATAATGCTTAAGAAATATAACTAATCCCTTCCTTCAAGATGTTTATAACTTACATTAGTTTTAAACTTTAAATATATTTCTGAAATGAACAAAATCAAGATGTACACCTCATAAAACTTGGTTAACACTGAATTATATGCATATTCTAGCTCTAGACACTTTAAAATAATATAATTCCCCTTAGCATTTTTTCTATTGACTATTATGGAATATCCAAGTAAGTTATCACCATTATATGTTTTGCCTTTCTACTTAGTTTCCTCAGAGTATCAGCAAATTCATTTCATTGACTTAAAGTTTTCTAGATCTTGCTTAAATACAATGATTCTCTGGCTGTTTTGTTTTAATCAAGTTTTATTTTGCAAAAGACATTCTTTCAGATTTTTTTTTTCTAACTCATTTTGAGGGTTTTATGCAGTCAAGTGTGATAAATGCTGTGATGATTAAGGAAATAGTTACATTATATAAAGTCACTTGTGAAATGTGTTTGAACACAAAACCCTCATGCCAACACTAACAGCTGCACACACAGCCTTCAGGATGAAGCAGTGAAAGGCTTCCAGCTGGACAGGATGGCATGGGATGGCTAGGAAGGCTAAAGCAAAGCCCACTCCATGGAGGCTGCTGGTTTTCTTTGCATGCTTGCTCTCCAGGCCCCCACTGTTCTTTGTGTGCTGTTGCTATTGTTGCTTCATGGTTTATTTTTCATGTGGAGATTGTATCATAGGACATAAATCAAAGTGCAGAGTGTACCTGTCATCAGCTCACTAATATACTTGTCTTTTGGCTTTATAAGGTGAAGGTAAATTTAATTGTATTTGTGACCCTTAGGAAGAGAGCTATACATTTTCCTATGCCACATCTATGCTCTAAGTGATAAACACTTTTCACCCAACTGGAGCATGAAGGTTTCCTCCTTTCATAAATAAAGTTTACAGTGTTTGAGAAAATAATGTAGAACTTCCTAAAGAGTATAGTGGCTTTAAGGAACTGTGAGATAATAGGAAACTTATATTTGGTGTTTGTTTCCTATTCTGGACACAGATCTTTTAAAATTCTATGACAGGTATGATAGGAACATCATCTGTTCTAAGATCATTGGCCTCAGGTCCTAATGTAGAACTAAATCTCTTAGAATTTCCTTACGGGATTTTTGTTTGTTTGTTTATTTTACTGGGATAACTCTTGGTAAGATCATCTATAGCTTCAGGGTGGGAGCTGGAAACCATAAAGACCCAACCTTGGAGAAACCTAGGACAGTCCAATATTTTCCTACCTTTAAGTGGAGAATGGATTGACATCAGATTATGCTTACATAGTGGAACATCCTTAAGTATCTTAAGTCATGGTATCAGAGTACTCTTGGGTTGAGTGATGTACCCTAACTCCATAGGACAGATCCCTTTTCATCTGATTATTGATACATGTATATACATATGTGTAATTTATAGTAAACCAACAAATAAGTAAAGTGACTTTCTGTGACTCATATTAACAAATCATTGAGCATAGGGAGGTAGTTGTGGGAATTCCAGATTTACAACATTTGTAGAAAGGATTGATTGGCCTGAAACTTGCAATTAGTACCTGAAGGTATGTCTCTGTGTTGTGGTATCCTCATAGAATTAATGCTGTCTGTTGAATATATGAGGTTTTACATCTATGATGAAGAGTTATCTTTTTAAAAAAATATATTTATTTATTTATTTATTTATTTATTTATTTATTTACTAGAGAGATAGAAAATGGGTACACCAGGGCCTCTAGCCATTGCAAAAGAACTCTAGAGATAAAGATCTGGGTAGGATGGTGGCATAAGAGTCACACCAAACCAGCCTAGGGAGGGATTTAAGCAAAACCCCAGCAAAATACACTCTTATTTTGAAAAGTGAAGGTGTATAGGTCATTTTTAGACGCAGCAGAGAAGCCAAAGTGATCAAGATCCACCAGAAAGGAGGAAAATGGCCAGAATCCCACTGACTCACTTGTGGCCTGCTGATCTGTGCACCTGCCTGCCACCACCCTGCCAGGTGTGCCAAGCAGTGGCAGTAACAGAGACCAAATAAGGAGATTTTTTCAACTTCATCAGCCTTCATGCAAAGTTAAGAAGTCTAATCAACTAAGGAGGCACTGAAAGGAATGCAGGTGGAACTGCGTGAGCAACTCCAGAGAAGTCTGAACTCTCCCATCCCCCACCATTAGAACCAGGAACCTACAGCATTCAGCACAGCCAGCACAGCTGAGCAGAACTCCAACTCCACAGCACAACACGGAGGGACTGAGGTGGGCACTCAGCATTGGTGAGATCAGAAGCCACCTTAAAATATAACAAGGCTAACTGACCTAAATAAATAAATAAATAAATAAAACAAAAAAAACATGTACATAGGCCTGCATTGGAAGAGCTAATCTCCTTGTCAGGGCAGGTTATGGGTTATATATTCTTGGTTGGCTTTACCATTTTCAAATAACCTGTATTTGGGAGTTGAATATTGTTGCCTTTGATGCTTTCATATTTACAGGGCCTTTGACTTTTTACTTTTGTCATTATTGGGGGCAGGTCTGATCCAGATCCAGGTTGACCTGGAACTCAATTCAGAACAGAAATCTCTACCTTCCAGCTGACAAGATTAAGGTTGTAGAACAACACACACCGTTAGGGATTTTGGCTTTATAAAACTATCTGTTTGTTCTAATCCCCATGTTTAGAATTTGCCAGTGAATAGTTTCACCCAGTCCACTAGAATACTTGCTTAGCAAGCAAACTCAACAGCTAGGATTACTTTGGCAGCTTGATTGGGGTACAAGAGCTACAAGTGGCACTTTAAACTCATATCCTGAAAGTATATAAAGGTTGATTGCCACATCTAAGAACACTGCAGATAAGTGGAGAACCAAAGCATCAAATCAATTCAGCATGCAAAAGTCACTACATTATAATACAAGAAACTCAAAGAATCAAGACAATACAGTGCCACCAAAAATTATAAATCCATCAAAAATGATGATCATTGAGACTGTATTAGATGAAACACCTGACAAAGATTTCAAAAAAAAATAATGGTATCTATACTCAAAGAAATCAAAGAAGAAAACAAACTCCTGAAAGAGAACACAGGAAACCAGCTTAATGAAATGAGGAGGTCATGACAAGACATGAGTAAAGAAATAGAAATACTGAAGAAAACACAGGCTGGAATCCTAGCTCTGAAGAACACAGTCAGTGAACTAAAAATCTCTGTGGAAAGTCTCACCAGTAGAATGGATGAAGGAGAGAACAGAATATCTGAACTTGGAAGATCAGGTGGCAGACCTAATACAGTCCAACAAAGAGAAAGACAAGCTAATAGCAAGGTATGAATAGGAATTTTAAGATATCCAGGACACTATGAAAAGATCAAACATAAGAATTCAGGGTATAATAGAAGGAGAAGAATTTCAATTCAGAGGCTTAGTAGGTGTTTTCAACAAAATCACAGAACAAAATTTTCCCCAAATTGGGAAAGAAATGCCAATGCAGATACAAGAAGCTTTCAGAACACCAAACAGACAAAAACTGGAAAGAACCTCTCCTTGCCATGTTATATAATTAAACTACCAAACACACAAACCAAAGAAACTATATTGAAAGCAGTGAGAGAGAGAAAGCAAGTCACCTACAAAGGCAAACCCATCAAAACAACTGCAGATTACTCAACACAAACTTTAAAATCCAGAAGGGCTTGGAATGATGTATTCCAAGTTCTGAAAGATAACAACGGTCAACCAAGATTACTTTATCCTGCAAAGCTATCTATCCAAATTCATGGAGAGATAAGGACATTCTACAACAAAAACAGGCTAAAGAAATTTATGACAACTAAACCAGCTCTACAGAAAATACTTGAAGGAATTTTTCACACTGAAGAGAAAGCAAAACACGCATAAGAGAAAATAGGAAAAAATAAACCATACTAAAATAACAGTTAAAACAAATGAGTAAAGGGAAAACAGGAAGCACTACAAAATAAGAACAATGGTGAGAATAAATGCATATGTTTCAATAATAACTCTTAATATCAGTGGCCTCAGTACACCAACCAAAAGACACAGGCTTGCAGATTGGATTAAAAGGCAAGATCCTCCCATTTGTTGCCTATCTTAGGGTCAAAGGATGGAAAACAGTATTTCAAGCAAATGGGCATTGGAAAAAAGCAGGGGTTGCTATCATTAGTATCTGGCAGGATAGACTTCAAACCAACATTAGTGAGGAAAGATAAAGAAAGTCATTTTATACTGATTAAAGGAACACTCGAACAGGAAGACATTATAATCCTGAACATGTATACAGCTAACATGGTGGCTCCCAGTTTCATCAAACAAACGCTATCAGACTTAAGGTCTCAGATTACATCAAACACAATTGTGGTGGTTGACTTCAACACCCAACTCTCATCAATTGACAGGTAAAGCAAAAAATAAACAGGGAGAGATCTTAATTAAATGATGTCACGGAATGAATGGACCTAACAGATATCTACAGAATATTCCATTCAAATGCTGGAGAAATGGAAAGACATCCCATGTTCTTGGATTGGAAGAATCAATATTGTGAAAATGTCAATGTTACCAAAAGCAATCTACACATTTAATGCAATCCCCATTAAAATTCCAATGGCATTCTTTACAGAAATAGAAAAAACAATCCAAATATTCATTTAGAAGCACAAAAGTCCTTGATTAGACAAAACAATTTTGAGCAGCAAAAATAAGGCTGGTGGTATCACCATACCTGATTTTAAGCTATATTACAAAGCCATAGTAACAAAAACAACATGGTATTGGCACAAAGACAGACATGTAGATCAATGGAACAGAATAGATGACCCAGACGTCAATCCAGGCAGCTACAGCCATCTGATTTTTGACAAAAATGCCAAAACAATTCATTGTAGAAAAGATAGCCTCTTCAACATAGTTCTGGGAAAACTGGATATCTATATGCAGAAAGAAGAAAATAGATCCTTGTCTTTCTTCATGCACAAGAATCAAATTCAAGTGGACCAGGGACTTAAATGTCAGACCAGAAACTCTGAAATTGCTAGAGGAAAAAGTAGGGGAAACCCTTCAACATATTGGCATAGGTAATGACTTTCTGACTGTAACCCCACTTGCTTAGAAAATAAAACCACTAATCAACCACTGGGATCTCATGAAATTACAAAGCTTTTGAACAACAAAGGACACTGTGAATAGAGCAAAGAGACAACATACTGAATGGGAAAAAAATCTTTGCCAGTTACACATCTGACAGAGGATTAATATCCAGAATATACAAATAACTCAAAAAACATAACAATAAGAAATCAAACAACCTGATTAAAAATGGGTTATGAACTAAATAAAGAATTTTCACTTGAAGAAAAAACTATGGCATATAAACATCTAAAAAAGTGTTCTACATCTTTAGCTATCAGGAAAATGCAAATTAAGACTACCTTGAGATTCCATCTCTCTCCTGTCAGAATGGCTACCATCAAGAAAACAAATGACAATAAATGTTGGTGAGGATGCAGTAAAATGGGGAACCATTCTACACTGTTGGAGAGAATGTAATCTGGTACAGCCATTGTGGAAATCAGTGTGGAGGTTCTTGAGACAGCTAAAATTAGATTTATCATATGATCCAGCTATAGGACTCCTAGGCATATATCCTAATGACTCTTCTCACTACCTTAGAGATACTTGCACAACCACGTTTATTGCTGCTCTATTTACAATAGCCAGGAAATGGAACCAGCCTAGATATCCATCCACAGATGAACGGATAATAAAGATGTGGTATATTTACACAATGGAGTTCTATTCAATGGTAAAGAAAAATGAAATTATGAAAATTTCAGGGAAATGGATGGATTTGGACAGGATTATACTTAGTGAGGTAACCAAGGCCCAGAAAGCTAAACATCACATGTTCTCTCTCATATTTGGATCCTAGCTACAAATGTATATGTAGACTTGTGTGTGAGCTGGAAGAAAAGTCAGTAGCAGAGGCCCATAAGCTAGAAAAAAAGGCTCTAAGGGATGGAGGAGAGCGAAGGTCTTAAGGGGAGGGTATTGTATATATGTAAGTAGAAGAGCAGATTATAGAGAGGGGAAAGGCTTATGCGAGGTCAGGGGAAGAGATTGTATAAAAGAAGGGCGGGGGAGAGTTAATCAAAATTCAAGATATTCTGAATAAGACATATGAAAATATACTTGCTTGAATAATGGCACATCCAGGAACCATAGATTGTTAGTAGAAAATTTTCATTGCCAGGGATGGGATACCTTTCAGTGAGTTGTTGGCCAGGGAGGTCCCTCCTGCCTCCAAAACATTATAGGCTATTGCCAAAGCCCTTGGTTTCCCATGAGAAAGAAACGGTAAGACACTATTGCTGAAGACTTCACATGCCTGAGCATCAAAATCACTGAGAAATCAAGCTGGTGCTGGGCAGAAAACCTTCTCTTGTAGCCCAGCCAAGTGAAAGCTGGGGAAAGCTGCACTGCATGCAGCCTTATGGGAGACAGATGTCCTCAGCAGTGAAAACAGTGGATACTGGTAGCTTTAAGTTTGACCAGACAGGTCAAATGACTGAACAAGCACAATAGTGGCATGTCTGCTCTGGAGGAAACCAACTGCTCTTTCATTGGACTAAATGCCCGCTCTACGGTAGGGAATATATGCCTTGTACTGAAAACCTAATCAAAAGCCTGTGGCAGGGGAGGTCATGAGTCTTAGGGGTATAAAACCTGCTCTTGTCTGGATAAATGCATATATTATTCTCACCAAATTGCCCTGAAAGCACTACACTTAATGTTCATATTCATATATTAATGCTACTCTCACTTCTGGTTAGAGAAGCTTCTCTCTTCAGATGGCAATGACCACTGGGATTACCTAAAAGGCAACATAGTGCTGAGAAGAAGGGATGGAGCGGAGTCTAGCACTGGAACATCTCACACCCTCCAAGGCTCAGGTCCATTGTGGAAGAGGTGGCAGAAAGAATGTAAGAGCCAAAGGAAGGTTACCACTCCTTACATACAACTGTCCAGACAGAAATTGGCCTTGATATCTAAGACCTTGCAGTACCTAGCAATACCTACACAAGATTCTCATAATAGGAGAAAAAGATGATGATATCAAATTAAAAGAGGGACTAATGGAGAGAGGGAGGGGATATAACAAAGAAGAGTTATGAAAGGGAAAGCGGGGGAGGGGAGGGAAATACCATGGTTTGCTGTCTGTAAGTATAGAAGTTGTCAATAAAATAAATATGTTTAAAAAAAGAAAGAAAAAGTTCCTAATTATACAAAGAGCAAAAAAGAACCCTCGACACATGTGCCATCATTTGCATGGGTTCCTAGGCTTCACAAACAAATGCCTTGACTGCTGAGCCATCTCTCCAGTACAAGAGTTAGCTTTAAAGTTTAGTTTTAAAGTTTTAGTTTAAAGTTTAAAGTTGGTTAAGGTAAAAGCAAGTGTCACCATTTATTTGAATATAAAAATAGAGTTTGGGGAAAGGAAAGTAAAATAATTTTGGGTTGCTACTCTACTCTCAGCAAATTTATATGCATATTTATTTTAATACTGAAAATTTTGCTGGTTTATGTTATTATTTTCATTTTATAGATGATAATTCAAATTAGGGCTTGCATGCAGTTTAGAAAATCACCCAAAGTTTATATATGTAGTGGGTAGATCTGGGAATAGAACCCAGCTCAACTGAGTCCAAATCATTTGCTTTTTACACAATAGCATATGGCAAGATGTGTTTTTTTTTTTTTTCTTTTGTAGCTGTAAGTTTCTAGTCTGGCTCTGCTAATATGAACTGTGAATGCAAATTCATATCTGAATCTATTCTAGACCTTTGGCCAAGACATAGAGACAACTTCTATGATCCTGTCATGTTCTTTGCCTAGAAGTTTTTCTCAATGTTTTAGGAAGTCAAGTATTGTACATTTTCAGTCAGCTTTCACTCAAGATTTTCCATTATCATCACTAATAATTCTGATAGAGCACAAGAAGGTGGAATTAAAATGGAAGTTTGTTTAGTTTTGTGAAGAAGAACTGTTCTGCTTAAAATGTGTTCCTCAGTCCCACCCACAAAGCCATCAACACATGTTCACTGTATCCCTTTAAAGTAGAAGCAAGTAAAAAGGAGAAAGATTTGTCTCAAAAAACACCCCAGAGTTTGGTAGGACTCTGACTCTCTACTCACTGACATCAAGCTGTCATAATTTCCTCATGGACTTAGCATATTGCTTTTCACTTACTGTTTCATTACCAGTAAAAATAAGTAGCACCAGTAGGTGCTTAGTACCCAATGTGAGAACGCTGTTTGCATCCATAGACCCTCCTGTTGTTGTTAGTGGCATCTAACAAGCTTTTGTTGAGGTGATAAATCAGAGCTCCAGGGAGGATGACTTGAGGTTCCTTCCCTGGTACTTCTGTGTAAGAGGTGATAAGGTCCTATCTAGAGATGTTGAATCATGAGTAGGAAGAGCACTTGGCTGAAATGTAGATGACCATTGAAGGTTCTTTATTCAATATGATTACTAGCTCCAGGGTCTAAGTCATTCACTTTGAGTTTATGCAAAGCCTTGACTCAAGAGCTCACTTCTTTATTTGCTATATAACTGGGTAACATTTGCTAATCTATAGGGTGACATGTCTTGAGAATTATTTGGTTTTTATGAAGCATCACATGAAAAAAAGACATTTATTTGGAATAAGTAGTCTTTTCTTTTAGTAAGGAGTCTTGAAAACCCAAATCTGAATAGCTTAAATCACAGTGAACAAATGGAAATAACAGGGCTCTAGAAACCCACTTACTTCAATGTTAATATCTGGCAATATTTAAAAATTAATTTCCGTGGTAACACCTTGCTTTCAAATGTTATTTAAAAAACTGCTGCACCATATAATCATGTATACCTTTTACATTCTAATGAAAATTCACTGTTTTGTTTCTTTTGAGGCATTTTCCCCTAAAGAGAAGTCATTAGGTATTAACCCACTCATTCAGACAATAGACTGGAGAAGAAGAATACAGAAGGGACTAGAAGAGAATTGAATGAGGTATCCTTTAGCGTGTCCTTTATGTTTTATCTGTCCATCCTCCACTTGATGATATAACTTGGTGAGTTATAGCAAAAGCTTGAGATTCAAATTATCTGACCCTTAATAGTGATTTTTTGCTTCTTTTCTGGTCACCTTGGAAGTTGCTTAACTCTGTAAGGATCAGTTTCCTTAGCACAAAAAGAGAATAGACTTATCTTACAAGATTATTGCCATGAATCAGTTAGAAAATACATGACAGAGGGCTGTAGCTGTAGCCCAGCTCAGTGGTAGAACACTTTCCTAGCATGCTTGACACCCTGCATTCAACCCTCACCTACCAAGCCCAAAACAACAGCAATGAAAATGACGAAAAGTACTTAGAAGTGTGCTGGGCACAGGCCAGGTATTCCATCGTGTTAGTTATAATTACTATCATTGTAATCATTTTGTCTGGGAGCTGGTTAGAGCAGCAGAGCCAGAGCAACTCTAATTCATATTTTAATATGTTTTCAATAAATAAAATGGCTCCGAGTTGTTTTGTGATGAATGGGAACCTCCTTAGTTCTGGTAAATCTAAACTGTCTGGTACTTTCTCACTCACTTTCCCCTCCACTAGAATGTGTGTGTGTGTGTGTGTGTGTGTGTGTGTGTGTGTGTGTGTGTGTGTGTTTGTGCAGGTGGTGGTGGTGGGATGCTGGGAACCAAATCGAAGGTCTCATGTGTGCTGGGCAAGTGTTGTACCACTTGGCCACACAGCCTGTCTTATTTCCGCTGTTCCTGTGCTTAGTTCAAACCACCAATACTCAAGAAGGAAGGTAATTTCCCCTAATTACCAATGTCAAGTGGAGCTATAAGGAGAAGGAAGTTGGAGGATTAAAGTGAATTGTACTGATCAACTTAGTCTCTTTTGTTTAGCTTTAAATAGAGTTGTTTAACATTTATGTGTGATTAAAAACCATACTTTTTGATTTCTAGAAAAATGGGGATTCTATACAAACCCTTATAATTCTGAGAGGTCAGTTTTCATTTCACAGATATTTGTAAAAGCTGAACAAAACAACAACAAAACAATGGCCCAGGAGTCAGAGGAGATTCATATAGAACATATAAATTATATACCTATTACACACTGCTAAAATGGTAAGATCAATTGCATTATTTAAGTGTTTGCATTCTTAGAATTTGGGAAGAGTTTAAAACAAAAGGACTTGGTGATTTTATTTTGTATTCAGAAAGTATTACAATTCCATACCCCTTATAGTTATGAGATGATACTTGGCAATTTCTTTATTGTTGCTAGTTATTTACTTATTGACTTTGTGTGTGTGTGTGTGTGTGTGTGTGTGTGTGTGTGTGTGTGTGTGTTTGAGAGAGAGAGATAGATAGATAAAGAGAGAGAGAGAGAGAGAGAGAGAGAGAGAGAGACAGGGAGCACACGTGCCACAGCACACATGTAGAGGTCAGAGCACAACTTTTGGGTGTTGGTCCTCACTTTCCATCTTGTTGAGCCAAGATCTCTTGTTGCTCACTAGTCGATTTACCAAGATAGCTGGTCCATGAGCTTTGGGAAAATTCTTGTCTCCACCTGCCTTCTTTCTGTAGGTATTCTGGGATTACAGAAGCATATAATACCACACACAGTTTGGGTATCTGAAATCATGTGTTCACAATTGTATGGCAAGTGCTTCATCCACTGAGCCATCTCCCCAGCCCTTTATTGACTTTCTTGTATTTGAGTATGTCTCTCTAATCTCTGAATTATTATAGCCTCAAAATTATTTTCATAGATTTAATTGTTAAGTCAGAAGAAGTTATAAAACATTTCTACTTTATACAGACCTTGACTTTCAAAATTTTCAAACAGAAAATAAGAAAGATATCAAGAAAAATTACACATACTTTGTGATTTATTATATTTTTTTCTCCTTAAATCGAGAAAAAGACTTCCAATATTTAGAGGATACACATATTTTCTTACAGTTGTGAGTTGAATGATAGCACTGGCTAGCTCTTGTTCCTTCCAGAGGCCCTTGACTTTTGCAGTCTTTAGAGGTAGCTCCTGAGTTTGTCCTCCATCGTCTCTCTCTCTCTCTCTCTCTCTTTGTGTGTGTTTGTATGCAAGTATGCATACCTCCACACATGTATATATGAAACATTATAAGACACAAGCAGTTTCCTTAGCTAGGCAGACAAATAGGAAAAAAGGGCCCTTTGTTTGTGCTTATATTCTAGCCCAAGATGGCAAAGAGGGTGACTCCACTTTCTCCCTTTACCTGGGATAAGTGAATTTTTCCTGCCAGCAGGCTGGCTTAGTGGTCTTTCCGGGACCTGTGCAGTGCTGGATGCATTGTGGACCAACCAGAGCCTTCACCTTCATGTAAAATAACCAGTCATGGACTATGGAGGACAAGCTTCCCCATTCAATAAAACTCTAGTTCCCACTGGGACTGTGAACTTGCCAGTTCTAGAATCCCCTTGTTCTAGACAAGTCCTCTGTCCTTTCTTTTCCCCCAACTTTTCTTTTTTGGTTTTTTGGTTTTTCGAGGTAGGGTCTCACTCTAGCCCAGGCTGACCTGAAATTCACTATGGAGTCTCAGGGTGGCCTTGAACTCACGGCGATCCTCCTACCTCTGCCTCCCCAGTGCTGGGATTAAAGGCGGGTGCCACCACGCCCGGCTCTTTTCCCCCAACTTTGAAATAAACTTTATTCTTTAAACACTTGTCTGCCTTTTAATAATTTCAATTTGCAGGGAAAACCACCCCAACATAACACAGATCAGAAGACAGCCTCCAGGGCCAAACTCTGCCTTGTTTGAGACAAGCTGCTGCTGTATGCTAGCTTCTGGGAAACCTCCTGTCTCCACTTCCCATCTGGGAGGAGGCACACTGGGATTACAGATGCATACTATGGCGTCTAGCTTTATGTGGTTTCTTGGGTTCCAAACTCAGGTTGTCATGTTTGTACAGCCAGCACTTTGACCTGCTGAGCCATCTCCCCAGCCCTCCTCCATCTTTAATATAAGGACCCAGTATTTTCAAATCACCCATTATCTGAATTTATCTACAGATCTCATTCTTTATTTGACTCTCCTGGTTTCTTGTAAGGATCTTTTTGAAAGATATATATAGATTTTTTTCTATCTCAGGATGATTTATTTCATCACATACAAAATTTCACTAGCTACTTGTGATGACATATATGCAGGCTCTGACTATTAGGATGTTGACATCTTTGGATGGGGATATTATTCTACCTACCACACCTGCAAAATCTGCAGCCTGGATGGAACTACCCAAGCCCATATAATTGTGGTCATATTTGAGAGTTTCTAATTTCATTTGTTTCTGCTGTATATGTGAGAACTAGTAGATGAGAATCATCAGGTAAAAACATGACCTAGTGGGGTTTTAGATTTTTAAATGGTAGTACAGTTCATAGCTGTATATTATATAATATTCCCAGTTGGTTCTGTAACTAAATTAACTACCATTTCTGCAGTGAAACATGAATTGTCACACTAACAAAGATTATAAATAGCCTTACATCAGGTCATGTCAGGTTTTTGCCACCTCTTGATTTGCAAAAATCTCTTCAGTTTCTTGAACTTTTTGATTTTGTAATTGTGCACAATATCATTCTGTAGTGGAAACTAAGATCTAGAAAGCACACCCCTCCACACACCTGCACCAACAACTCTGATATTATTTTCAAGTCATAGCAATGAATCTGACAAAAAGCAAGTTCAGGTATAACCCAAAACTTACTAACTGTTCTGCTTCTCATTTATTTTCCTACTTGAACAAAAGGAGCTGTTCTTGTACATCTAGGAATAAAAACAATGATTCATAAATTATGGGAAATTTTCCTTGGAACAGATCTTTTGGTATGCCAACATTTATCTGGTAGGAACTTTGCCCAGGAAAAAGAGAAGTTTCTCTAAATTAATGGAATCTCCTGACAATAGGGTCTCTGAGATGATATCAAGAGCAAAGAACTGTGGTGATTCTGTACCGAGTCAGGAATCAGGACGGAGAGTAAGTGGCTGTAAGTAAGGTGCTGGGTGCTAAAAGCCAGTCCTGATTCAGCCCTCTAAATGTTGTGTTGAGCCTGTAGAGTGGCTGAGTGTATGAACAAAAGAACTGGTTATCTCTTGGTGCATATGTCTCCTAAGGTATAAGTGCACTCCTACTGAGTTTAATGTAGGTTGAGCATCTCTAATCTGAAGTCCAAAAGTCTCAAAAGTCCAAAACTTTTAAATGTGGTGCTTTAAGAGTTTCAGACCTTAGAGTATTGTAAGGATTCCTTTTAGTCAGCATCTAAGGTAGTTTCAGTGATATTTTTCATACATATAGGTCATTATACTTTGTACTTTTTAAAATATTTTTTATTCATTGACAAGGAGAGACAGAGAAAGAGAGAGAGAGAGAGAGAGAGAGAGAGAGAGAGAGAGAGAGAGACAGAGGGGGAGAAAAAAGACAGAGAATGGGAGCACCTGGGACTTTAGCCATTGCAAACAAACTCCAGATGCATGGGCCACTCTGTGCATCTTGTTTTATGTGGGTTCTTGGGAATTGATCATGAGTTGTTAGGCTTTTGCAGGCAAGTGTCTTAACTGCTGAGCAATCTCTCCAGCCCTATATTTGTTCTTATTCAGCCCTCCATTGACTTCTCCACCTCAAGTTTCTGGTCCCTCCTTAAGTAGTCTTTCCTACTCCAAGTATTGCATGTTTCTGCCTGGTATAGAAGCTCCTTCCCCACCAGGTGTGCATCTGTACTTGCTACTCCACCCCTAATACTTGTACATACTCTAGAAAGAGCACAGGACACAGGAATCCCTGGATGTATAAAGATAGGCAATTGGCGCTTACAAGTGCAAGGGAGGTTGGGCTTCACATGGAAGGATAAAAAGGGTGCCCCAGTTTTGCACTTCAAGCCACAGAATTACACAACCAGCAGCTTCAACAAACTTTCTTTATAGCTGTGAATAAACATTGACAATTATTGAATGTCTTGTGTGGGATTAGGATGGCAGATATTTTGTTCTCTCCTTTGATTGTTGAATATGGATGCAAGGGAACCAGCCTATAACAAGCAATAATAGGCATTAAGGATTATTTCTTGCAAGCATATTAACTTTAAACAGTCTGCTGCACATGCTAGGAAATATATTTATGAGCTGTGCAATATTCTAAGTCTATTTAACATGAAGACTGTATTTAGAGTTAAATGTTAAGTGATTAAATGAAGTATGCATTTCTTGCTCACCGTAGCCCACTGGTATTGATTAATGTACTGCTACTGGAAACTTCCTCTTATAGAGGTTTATGAAGTGTCTTCTCTTCTGTTATTACTGTTTTTGTGTTACCATCCATAGGTGAGACATTCTTCTCTTCCTACAGTACATTTGTGTAAAGTACTTCATCTCACTCTAGTGAAACAAATGATAACATTTTAGAGATGATTGCTGAAAATTCCATATCATGCTATTTGCTGTTTCCTGTGATTCTGGCATTTAGCTACATGAATAAATAAAATAAATAATTTATTTTTGCAGTCACCCATTCCTCTTGTATCTAGTCATCTGGCACACTATATTTTCAAGTTAGCCATTTTATTTTACAAATATATTTTCATTCCAATTATTAGTTAATATCAGGGCAGAAATACCAAGGGCCAGGTGCTCAGGAGACTTGGGATTGAGTTCCATCTTTTTTCATGTATTTGAAATATTTGGTCTTGGTAGAACTCCACACATTTCAATTATATCTATAAAATCACTATCTTAAATAATTTCAAGGTTTACTTTAGTTTGACTCAATGCATTTATGATCAATGAAGATACTATAAGGTTTGTAATTACTGTCCAGAACCTAACATAGATACATACATATATAATTTTATTTTGCTTTATATTTTCATATGTAAACACATTTTGCCCCCTACAATGTATACTAATTATAAATATTTGATTGTTTTTATAAATATTTTATTAATTTATTTGAATGCAGACAGAGAGAGAGAGAGAGAGAAAGGGGGGGGGAGAGAGAGAGAGAAACAGAGAGAGAGAGAGAGAGAGAGAGAGAGAGAATGGGCACACCAGGGCCTCTAGCCACTACAAACCAACTCTAGATGCATAAACCACTTGTGCATTTGGCTTTACTGGGGAATTGAACCCAGGTCATTAGGGTTTGTAGGTAAGTGCCTTAACTACTGAGCCATCTCTCCAGCCCTGATTAACAATTTATTGAGTTAGTGAAGAGATGCATTGAAGAGAGAAGCATGATCATTCACTGAAGAGTTCTAAAAAGTTTAAACAGATTTCTTCAAGGGCACTGAACTTTTAGCCTATAGTACATTAGCTCTTTAACACAGAAGCAGAGAGGGAGGAAAACTGCCCATGAGAATTGTCTGTGAAGTGGGATTCATTCAGTGATGGCTGAAGATTTATAATTTTCTCTTTAGTTGTATTAAAAGATTATTATGCAGAGCATAACTTTGCTCTGTGTGACATTAGAGACTAGAATGGGGTGAGTTCTGCTATTGTTCTTTTGTTCAATCAATATGAGGGTCTCTTTGTGCCTGGTGATGGGAGCCCAGGACAATGACCTGCTTTCAAAAGTGCTCCCTGGCCTGGAATATGATAGGACGATGACATGTTACAGGATGAAAAGAACCACAACATTTGTAGCTGGACAGGGTGGCAAGCACCCTATCACTGAATCATTTTGTAGCAGGGCAGGGTGGTAAGCGCCCCATCACTGACAGTGTTCTGGGAAATAACTGATAAAAACTTGTTAAGGACATGATAGGTGAGAACTCATGCCTCTGAAAGAAAGCTGACCTGTTAATTAGTGATGTATCCAGTCTCATTCTGTGGAACTCCCATTACAATTCAAATTGATTTACAATTGAAATAGTGTCTTCCCAGTGAATTCTACAGGTAGGTACAAAGATAAGGTGACATAAATTAACATATCTTTCTTTTCACTATGAATTAATCCCTGAAAAATCCTTAACAATTAGCCCATCAAAAAGGCGAAAAAAAGGGCTGGAGAGATGGCTTAGTGGTTAAGGATTGCCTGTGAAGCCCAAGGACCCGGGGTTTGAGGCTCAGTTCCCTAGGACCCACGTTAGCCAGATGCACAAGGGGGCGCATGCGTCTGGAGTTCGTTTGCAGCCGCTGGAGGCCCTGGTGCACCCATTCCTCTCTCTCTCTCTTTCACTCTCTCTGCCTCTTTCTCTTTCTGTCTGTCTCTCTCAAATAAATAAATAAACAAAAAATAAAAATAAAAATAAATCTCAGTTCCTGAAATGATACAATCAGTTTGTTTGGTCTATTATAAATGGCTTTATAATTGCATTGTCAAGAATGAGGGAATAATGAAGCCAACAAATAAACAAACAAACAAAAGTCACTGATTCAAGTTTTTCAGGACAGTTTGGAACATTTTAGAAGCTTTAATCACATGTCCAAAAGTCCTGTGTTTATTTTATATTGCTTCTTTAAAATATTGGTTAAAAAGCATGCTCTACAGGGGAGGATGAGTACTTGATATATATTTCAATTAATAGCATTATTATATTGAGTTTATTTAGCTATTAATGCAAACATTAATAATAATAATAATAATTATAATTAGTTTAAGAGTCCCAAAGTTCTCTCATTCTTCCCATCTGGCAATGCTCAGACTAGGTCAGGGATTCTAGAACCACCCCCTGTTATGGTAATTTGGATACCTCGGTGCTAAAAAGTTGAATGCTGCCTCCCCCTAGTCCCTATATTACTCCATCACAGGGCAGCTTCCCTCCTTTTCCAATAAAACCCTCTGTTTCTCTCTCTTACTCTCTGTGCCCCTGTCTTGCTCTGTCCCGGTCATGTTCTCCCTGCCTCCTCTACTTGCCTTTCCCCAGGGCCCAATGACTCTCTCTCCCTATGGCTTCAGAACTGGCCAGTCTCTCCTGGCATTAAGTCATGAACTCAAGAAATGGTTTGTCTTGGTGCCTCTATCTTGACCCCCAAATTACAGTTAGTATTAATTATAGCTATTATGTTGGTCTGCTTATATGTAGCATTGACAAAGGGCTTTTTAAAAATCCCTTCTGGTTGTAATAATATCCTTAGTTACCAATACAAATGGTAAATCATACCCATGCCATAACTTCCAAATAAGAAGTAAATTACATGATAATATGAACTTAATTTCTCTGAAAAAGACACATCTGAGCTGAACATCCTGAAGACTGAATGGTTAGAATTGTATGATTGTAGAGAGTTGGAATGTTACAGATTGAGGACCAAAATTCTCTTGGGATTTTTTTTCATCTTTCTTTTGGTACTGAAAATTGACCCCAGGGCCTTATATATGCTAGGCAAATACTGTGCCACTGTTGCAGTCAGGTTTGCATTGCTGGTAGAAATCACCCAACCAAGAGCAGCTGGTGAGAAAAAAGAGGTTTATTTTGGCTTATAGGCTTGAGGGGAAGCTCCATGTTGGCAGGAAAAATGATGGCATGAGCAGAGGGTGGACATCACCCTGTGGCCAACATCAGGTGGACAATAGCAACAGGAGAGTGTGACAAACACTGACATGGGGAAACTGGCTATAACACCCATAAGCCTGCCTCCAACAATAAATCAGCCCAGGTGGCATTAATTCCCAAATCTCCATCAACTGGGAACCCAGCATTCAGTACACCTAAGTTTATGGGGACACCTGAATCAAAGCACCATAGCCACTGAGCTACATCCCAAGTCTTTTTAGGGTCTCTTTAGTATTCTTAATAAGCCATTTATCTGTACCTGCCATAATATTCTTTGATTATTATGTAAAACCCTTGAAATATGTTTTAAAAAAAAAACTACTAGTTTCCATCAACCCCAGGCCTAAGATTGTCATTAGAAACCTAGAGACAGAATTTTTCCCACCTTGCTATAATCCAACTACTTGTCCTTTCCAATGTATTTGGCAAATTCATAGAGTTATGATTTTCTTTTTTGTTCTATGACTGTAAAAAGTACATATAACTTGGAATATGTCACTTGAATCTATGCTACCAGGCCATGGTCACTCATATATTTTCAGAATAAACTCATTCTCTTTGGACAACATCTGTATTTCACATTAACAATAGTTTACTATAGTGACATGTGATGTTAAAGAGCTATTTCAAAAATAATTTTCAATTGTGTTTTAATACTATGTCAAGCTGGAGAGCCAATTTAAGCCCACTGTTAATTGAAAATATTGGAATATTCATATGGGCAGTTAGGGTTTGATTATTCTTGCTTAATTGTAGCTTCTCACCAGAATATTTTATCTTCCAATCACAAAGCTACCTAATTGCATTCATAGTACTATTATTAAAAAGAAGCTGTTTGTTATGGATGAACAACTAATGTGTATTTTAGCAGTAATTTTTTTCCCATTTTTACCAGTAACACATAGAGGAATCTGAGGTAGGAGGGGAGGTGTCAAAGAGCTAAGATTCTATCCGGGTGTGGTAGTACATGCCTTTAATCCCAGTGACAGGAGACAGAAACTGGATAGGCAGTCAGGGTAACAGAACCTCAAAAGTGAATTTTTTTTTTTTTTTATTCCTTGACTGAAAACAGGAAATGTCAGTAAACTTGCAGAAACCTGGATGTTACACCCTCAAGGAAAGATTTCTAGATTAAGCTTGCACCCTTCCTAGAGAACAGAAACTCTGATCCTTACCTAAGATTACTGGCAAATCTGGTCTTTGTCCATAGTAGCCTGCAGACCTGGTCTTCCTCACACAGCCACTCCCCATAAAAACCCAGATCTGAGTCTCAGGGGGAGGGGTGTTTCTCAATCCCTCCTCTTCCTTTCTGGGCAACAGCTTCACCTTGCTTCCTTTTCTTATGTTCTAGGCTAAAGCCCCCTTCTCTTCATCTTCTTAAAGCTTTAAGCTATAATAAAATCTTTCAGAACCTTATCCTCTGGTCTGTACATTGCATTCTTCAAATTCACAGGACAATTGTCATACAAGGAACCCAAAATTCCTGTATGACCAGCACTAGAGAGGTAGAGGTAGGAAGATTGCCGATTTCCACGAGTGTGAGGCCAGCCAGCTTGGGACAGAGTGAGAACCTACCTTGAAAAACAACAACAACAAAGAAAAAAAAAAAAAAACACAAAAAGAAAGAGTTTAGATTCTAAAGCAAATATAGGTTTGAATTCTGACTTTGCCATTTGTACCTAGTATTGCATGATAATTTCTTATATCTGCTTCCTCATTTGTATAATGGCCAACATCCAATCTGAATAGTCTTCTGGGAAACAAATGAGCTAATGCTTATAATCTGCTTAAAAATCACACACTGTTGTCAACCATGATTCTCATGAGTGAGAGAGTAAAAAACAATGCATAGTGGCTCACATCTGTAATCCTAGCACTCAGAAAACTGAAGCAGGAGTATCACTACAAGTTCAAGGTCAGCGTGGTCTAGATAGTTCTCTGTCAAAAGAAAGAAAGAAAGAAGAGAAAGCAAGCAAGCAAGAAAGAAAGAAGTGAGGAAGGAAGGATGAACAAAAAGTGAGGGAACAGGAAACAGGTCCTTAGGTTTTACAGGCAAGTGCCTTAACCTTTAAGCTATCTCTCCAGCCAAAATTGTTATCTTTTGTAAATATTATATTTATTTATTTGCAAGGAGAGAGGAGAGAGAAAAAGAGGGTGAGAGAGAAAGAGATAGAGAAAATGAGCGAGGGCATTTTGGCATTTTGCCACTGCAAGTAAAAACAAACTCCAGATGCAGGAGCCACCTTGTGCATCTGGCTTTATGTGGGCACTGGGAAATTGAGGCTTTCAGGCTTTTCAAGGTAGCATCTTTAACCATTGAACCATCTCTTTAGCCCTAAAATTTTATCCTTCCTTGCTAACTTGGTATCTTTTTGGCATTAATATGCAAGTTGCTCAGAATTTCATCCTGCTACATATTCATCATGTTGTAGGTCTTTTATTGCCTTAGGAATCAATAATTTTGTGGAGGAGTTGCAAAAGACAGATGGTCCAGTAGCTAAGGAATGTAGACTTTGAAAGGAGATAAAACATACATTGGAAATAAAGACACAAAGAGAAATGAATCATTAAGTTATAAACTGAGCAGGGGGTACTGTCTCTGGGAGTTTACAAGAGAAGGGGCTGATCTGTGTAGTTGGACAAGTGCTCTGGAGGTTCTGTTTGACATCTTTCCTTTTATCTTCGTTTTAGAATTTAATGTCTAGAAGGCTAAGTTAGAATTCACCACTACTAGCAAGATGCCAGTATCTTCTTAAGTACTAGCTGGAGAGATCATGAGCTTCAAGCAACACAATGAAGTGTGGTGATTTCACTAGGATGACTTGGCACTGGGGCCTACACAGAATCTCATGGAAGAAGCAGATATCAAGCTCAGATACAAACAAATTGCAGACAATTTTAAGTATGAAGTAGTAACATGGGAAGGCCTTGCTGATGTGATCACAAAGGAATGAAGTGCAAGGGATAGCCATCAGAACCAGTGATTACACATTTTGCTGTGTGCTAGTCAGTATTCTAGGTACTTTTGCTGGATCCTCCAGTGAGTCTGTGAGGTACATACCCTGGTCCTCATTTTGTAGGTGAGGGAAGTGAGTCTCAGGTTTAGTTGGCCCAGTCACTCAGACGAATGCAGTGAAGACAGTCTGCTGGATGATGTAGCTTCAGTTTATGCTATTGTCAGCTGGTTCTTAAGCAATTCTAGATTAAGTAAAAATAATGCAAAGCAGACTGATTGTAACTGGTATGTAAGCAGAAATTAACTCAGGGTCCTTGAATTTAATCCTGGACAGATAAAAGATTTGTTGCAATTATGATACCAAATAGTGACACCAAAGGGAGGTTGCTTTATTACTAGGATATTTGTGATGTGTTATATAAAAGAAGTCTATATATAAAGAATCTGTGTATAAAGAAAAATCTTTAGTTAATTGTTTGGCATAATTTAATGTAGACATGGAATCAGGAAAGCAACAATTGTTCAGTTTCTTCTTCCCTAACAGTCACTTCCAACCTTCTGAAGATACATTTCTTTAGTGTCTTCTTGAGTGAGGAAAGTCCTGCAATCAAGGAGATGCCAGAAAAAAAATGAAATATTACATTCTTGTCCTCATGTCTTTCTGTTATCGATATTTAAGTTTGTCATTCTCAGCCAATGATGTCTGACTCTTCTAACCATTTTACTGTGGGTTATTAATCTCAAAATAATTGTCTTTAGAAGGGTATGCATGAGTTAATTGGCAGGGAGCATTTCCATTGTGAATCTCAGGGCTGTGAGTTTTAAGGTGAATGTGCTTTAGCTCTGTTCTTTGATTCCATCTGGCTGAACTTTGGATGAATGGCAGCAGCATTTGGAGTTTCTTGTAATGACAGTCTAATAACAGTTTCAAATTACTTTGATGATAAAGATTCATTGAGCACTAGAATTGCTTATTTTGATATGTAGGATACAGGTATATGTTTAGTGAGATCCACTTGTAGCAGAATTTCCCTTGCTCGAGTAGACCATTTTTGCTATGCTCCCAAAATCATGACCAGCATGAAATGCCATTTAGGTGGATACAAGTCCAGTTTTTTCAAAGTGTAATAAAGTGTCTTTACTTGTCTAATAGTGATACAGAAATACACAGAGTTTCATTACTCCTGACAAAGAAATGGCTATGCCATTGTTCATAGTGTTGAAGATTACAGGTAGAATCGCTGCACTATATGTGAATATTTGAAAAGAATGCAACAATGCTTTTGATACTTTAATCTTATGCAGAACTGGGATTTGTAGCTTTGAGAATGATTTTTTTTCATTATGGTTGTTATTGACTCTCAGCATTGGCAATGTTTATCCTGTGAATTTCTATGTTTCTATAGTTAGTTACTATGGCTGGTGCAGTTGAGAATTCAATAAAAGTGAAATGGATTACATTGCAAATGAATTTGGAGAAGACTTGTGAATAAAATAGAGAATCATAAGAAATCCAAAGGCAGACAGCAAGCTATTATAAATAACAGAATTTCACTAATTAACTCTGGCTTTTAAATTGTGAATCTTCTTAATGTACTCTTTGGGTTATACCACACAGCATGTCGGGTTTTAAGAAATCACACTTTTGCCACATGGTGGCATTATTGCAGTTACAATGACATTCTAAACTAATTTCAATCTGAAGAAATGAATTCTTGATACATTCCATTAAATGTTCATCTTTAGATGAAGTGTACAACGGCATTATGTAATTGACCTATAAAGGTATGACAAAATGTTAAATATGCATTTTTCCTGTGAAAAATCTAAGAATAAATCTGAACTTAAGAATAATTCCTCCATTCATGATGATTACTCTTTCCTCTGTTCCTCAAGACTTCTCCAACCAAGTACAAACAATTGGCTAAAAATAAAACTGGGTTATTAACAATGATTCAAATAAATTAGAATGATAAGTTGATATAACACTATTAAATTTTAATACATGCTATTTGTCATAACCATTAGAGATTTGTGCTCCCAAGCTTCTTCCTCTGAGCTTTGAGCTAGTCTAGAATTCTTATAATTGAGATGAAATTAGGTAGTTTTTATTTGGAATGACATTTTCTTTCTCTTTTATGAATATTGGCTTTTTGCATAATTCTATGGTATCAATACTGAAGGTTGTCAGTAATGGGACTAGTCTCATCCCAGAGGGGGCTAGAATTTCAGAATACCTGGGTCAGGCTGTTGAATCACCTTTAGCATGACAGTATATTCACACGAGGCCAAGGTGAGGTGGGCATGTTGAATGTTGGGGATATCTGGATTGTCCAACCTTCGTGTAGTATTTCTCTACATGATTTCAGACAGACAATAAGGCACTCTCTTGTGCTAGATAATCACTAGAATTTTGAAGCTATTTCCATGTAATATGCTCCTCTCCTCTTTTCTAAGTTTGAGCTAAAATTCATTTAAAACATTGCCTTCTTATTTAACAGAGGAAATTATTATTATTATTATTTTGGTTTTTCAAAGTAGGGTTTCACCCTAGTCCAGGCTGACCTGGAATTCACTATGGAGTCTCAGGGTGGCCTCGAACTCATGGTGATCCTCCTACCTCTGCCTCCTGAGCTGGGATTAAAGGTGTGCGCCACCACACCCAGCTAACAGAGGAAATTATTTTAAAAGATCGAAAACTGTACAGTTTAGAAAAACAGAATTTTCTCTTCTTTAAAGATAATGTATCTTTTTAGTAAGGGATTATGCATTTTGGTTCCTTCCTTGTTTGATGTATTTATATTTCTAAAAAATCAGTGTGTCAGTGTTGAGATTTCAAATAAAAGCCTTACCTATATGAAATCCTAGATATTGAATAGCCTATCATGTTGTCTGGAACAGAACACATCTGTCTTTAGTTTCCTTCATTTTCTATACTTTGTAGTAATTTACTTATTCTTATATTTAAATGAGAGTTTTATATAATCTGGATGTAGTTATACTTCAATTTTCCTCCTATCCATGTTATCCATACAATTAAATACTTAGAATTCAGTAACTCTTGACATTACCCCTTACAGATTCAGAGTTCACCTTTGCTTTTGGAAAGCATCTGTATTTTCTCCAGAAAGCAAGTAAAGGATGTAAACACATTCATTCAAACACATGTAAATATTTATTTAAATATTTTTATTTTTATTTATTTATTTGAGAGCAACAGACAGACACAGAGAGAAAGACGGGGAGAGAGAGAGAGAATGGGTGTACCAAGGCCTCCAGCCACTGCAAACGAACTCCAGATGCATGTGCCACCTTGTGCATCTGGCTTATGTGGGTCCTGGGGAGTGGAGCCTCCAACGGGATCCTTAGGCTTCACAGGCAAGCACTTAACCACTAAGTCATCTCTCCAGCCCGGTGTGAAGATTTTTCTGTCTCAGCTTTGGTAGAATTAAATGGATTAGAGTTCCACTACTTCCCCCATGGTAGCTGTGAAAAAGAGGCTGTGTAGGCACAGATTGTGACTTGGAGACAGGAAGTCCTTTGTTGAGTAGACATAGAAGAAACTTGGAGTATGAATTCTATGTAGGGGAAAACAAACTCTTAGCTGTTTGTCTTGACAAGTTTCTAGAGGCAGAATATGTTAGGCATTATCCTTATCCCCATGTAGTTGCAAGGCTGGCTGGTCAGACTTTGTAGTTATGTTATTGTCAGTTGGTCTTAAACTTCAAATGTGTGGCCTGGAGTCAAGTGGCTAAAAGTCCCATTATTAAGTTTTTTCTGACCATACAAGTGAATTTATTGATAGTTTTATATAACTTTCTTTTCTTTTGCTTGTAGGTGGAATGAATACATATTCTTAAATATGGGTGTTCCTTTGAGCCAGTTTAGAGAAACCCATTTTAGAGATTGGATAGTGTATTTTGAATAAAATTGTGTTGGAAACACTAATTATCACTGAACAGTCTTATCACTAAGAATTATAGCTAAATATGTTATTTGGGAGAGTAAAACGTTTTGTTATTGGGGTCCTAATGTTCCTCCTCATGAAACTGTAAAAAATATGTTATCTAACTTCTGTCCATAGGATAGTCACACTCAGTAGTGGAAGCTTTGAACTAATTTAAATGAAATTCATGTCACAGGGAGAAAGTACAGTAGGGAGCCATATTCAATATGATGTGGCCCTTCATATTTTTTTGGTCATCAAGAAATGATGATTCTAGTGCTTGCTTCAGCAGCACATATACTAAAATTGAAATGATTGAGAGAAGATTAGGGAAGCATGGCCCCTGCGCGAGGATGACACGCAAATTCGTGAAGCATTCCATATTTTTCATGGAGCCTTAACTTGAAATCATTACTCCCTTGTGAAGCCTCCTCTGTAGGGGCATAGAGAAGGATGTTATTCATACACTGGAGGATTTGAACTTGAATATGGGACAAGTAACAATGGCTTTTTGTCATGATCAGTAAACTTTAAAAAATATTTTATTTGCTTGGGAGAGGGAGAGAAAGAGAGAATGGGTGTACCAGGGCCTCCAGCCACTGAAAATGAACTCCAGATGCCTTCTCCAACTTGTGCATCTGGCTTAAGTGGGTACTGGGGAATTGAATGGGGGTCCTTAGACTTCGCAAGCAAGTAAGTGCCTTAGCTGCTAAGCTATCTCTCCAGCCCCAACAGTAAATTTTTACTAGTTTAACTTCTATAATCATTTTACATTGTTATATAAATAAACTCAAATTAAACAATCTGTCAAAAATTTAAGTTATTATAATAAGCATTAAACCCATCTAAAATTTTCACCTTTTCATTGAGTCTATAAGGCAATCTAAAATCAGAGTTGGATTATGGAATTTCTTTTGTAATTAAAAATATCTGACTGCTGCTGGGTATGGTGGTGCATGCCTTTAATCCCAGCACTTGGGAGGCAGAGGTAGGAGAATCACAGTGAGTTCGAGGCCACCCTGAGACTACATTGTGCATTTCAGGTCAGCCTGGGCTAGAGTAAGACCCTACCTTGAAAAACAAAAACAAACAAACAAACAAAAATATCTGACTACTGTTGTGGCAGGTATAAACATGCACTTCTTGTTTTAAATTTGAAACCTAGAAGTCTGTCTTTAGTAACTTATAATCACCTTCAAATACATCTGTGGGCCTGTGTATATTTTTAGTGGCTTTAATCCCTCTGTCTAAACTGGACTGGGCACAGATTTAATCCTGGTGGATAAATATATAGCAATCAATCTGTTACACCTTTTTTTAGGGTTACTTTGATTAACATAAACCAATTTTATACCTCATTATTCTTGATATCCATGACTATTAAATGGACTTTGACTAGTCATCTAATAGTTTATGCTTAAATTACATTGTTGTAAATTACAGATTATAGCATTACAACTCATTTTGACCCACGAATTGTTAATAGAGCACCTAAAAATTGAGAAGGCACACAGGTTATCAGAAAATGGGGAGACTTCCTTGTCTCCCTAAGACCAAAGGTTACAATGAATGAAGTTAGATTATATCTTTTATAAAACCTAGGTTATAAATACAATGACCATTTAGCAGAATTAGTTTTATAAAAGAAAAATCAGTAACTAATAAATAAATCTTAATCTTATTAAGATTCAGTTTTCCTAGTAGTTAAAAGCTTAACATAGAAGCATCATCAGCTTAAGCATTTTGAAGGCTGTTTTTATAACTGTCACCATAAGCAAAACAATATCCATGAACTGAATTTTAAACTTTATAACCTGTTGATGTGAGACATCCCTTTTAAAGAATAAATCCTATGAAATACATTTTAAAAACATGGATTTGTAAATGCAAGTAACTGTCCTAGAGATAATATAGCACACCTAGAAATGGTTTCATTAGTAATGATAAATCTAAATTATGTTTATTATGCAACAAAGATTACCTGTTCACATGTTGTCAAATCACAAAATCATAAAATTCTAACATGTTGTAAATCCCCCCCACAAAAAAAAGAAGGGATGATTCTAGGGCTGGCTAAGAAGGCACTTGTCTGTGATGCCTAAGGACCCAGGTTCTATTCCTCAGGACCCATATAAGTCAAGCGTACACAGTGGTGCATGCATGCATTTGGAGTTCATTTGTAGTGGCTGGAGGCCCTGGCGTGCTCATTCTCTCTTTCTGCCTTTTCCACTCTCTCTCACCCACTCTCTCTCTCAAATAAATACATAATAATTTTTTAAAAAAGAAAATAAATGATGATTCTAGGGGTAAAGAGATGGCTCTGCAGCTAAAGGCACTTGATTACAAAACCTGACAGCAGTGTTTGATTTACCAATATATATTTAAAGTCAGATACACAAAGTAGGGCATATGTCTGTAGTTTTCAGTGGCAGGAGGTCCTAGTGTCCCCATATTCTCTGTTTCTCTCTCTCTCTTTCTTTACTTACAAATATTAAACAAAAATATTTTCCAAAAATATGATGATTCTACATATGTCTTTACCCTATTTCAAAAGCCTCCTGAATTTAAACTAAAAGCAAACCTAAATTTTACAGCCAAAAATATTGTCAAAATGTATAAATAGTAGAGAGAATAGAAGGATAACTAATAGCGTACTTCTTTCTTTCCTAAGTTCAATCCTTTTCTTTTTAGTATCTCTTCACTATAATGAAGCTGCCTTATTTTTGAAGATAGCATTGTAATTCTAAGGTATCAATTTAATGAACATTCTGCCAAGATAAGTATATTTGAAGAAACTGAGTGGCTTATAGGTAGCTATTTTCTTCTATCATCTGAAAACATCTTAACTGTGTTTTTAGATGGCTGGGATAGAGTTTGGAGGAAGTGGCCCTGGGAACACAAGCTGAGGAGACATTAAAAATCAACTCTGCTACAAACTAATAGGAAACTCAGTTATGATAACTCTTACAAGGGGATCTTCCTAACTGGATTTCTAAATGTCATTAGTACTCCACTATTGATTATATATGTGTGGCTATTCTCTCATTGATGATAGCTTTATGCTTTATGTTAGTTTTTACTTGAGGGCTTTAAAAATCACTAGTGTAAAGAAATTAATATAAAAGATTTGCAGAGATCTATAGTGTTCCATGGGCTCAAGGCATGAGGCAATAGGTGAAAATAGTGAAGAGAGGTCTAAAACACTAGCCAGGCAACAGACAAGCAGTATGGGAAGATAAAGTAATCTGACATATGTAAAGTAATGTGTGCTATTTGACAACCCATAAACACACCTTTTCTGCTTTCTAAAGCTTTCTTTTTGACACTGATAAAGGCTTCTGAACTCACAGGGTTTTGACATCAGTGTCACTTCTTCAGTGACATCTACCTTACCTTGGGGTTGCACATGTGATCTTTGGGAATTGCAGCTGATAAAACACTCCTGAGGATAGCCCATCACTTGCCTCTGGTGTTCTGAGACATCCTCTATGGAGTGGAAGTGTCCTGCTATTTTGTGCTAGCCAGCAGAAGCATTAGAAACCAATTGGCCAAGGTCACTTAATGTGATCAGGGTAGCACTGCTGGACTAGAGGCCTCAGCTCTTTTTAATCTTCCTGCATATACGGGGTGGGGAGAGATGATGAAAAGAAGGGTGTTAAGGAAATCAATATAACTCTGGCCAGTTCAATCAAGGGCAGTCCTAAAACAGAGCTAAAATAAGATAGGTGGCTCCCTAAGGCAGGCATTGTCTCCCAGACAGCTGTTTGCAGTTAGCTTATGCAACCTTGGCACTGGGCTCTGCTTATAATTGAGGGTCATCTTTATGAGACTGTAGCAGAGCATGGTCAAAGCGGTTGGTCATTAAAGGCAAGAGGCATAGAAACCTCAGTAAATATAGTGGGCCGAATGCAATTTTCCTTAGCAAGGTGTTAAGAAGAGAGCTTTTTGAAATTTATCTTAATTTAGCCTTCAAAAGGAAGATGTAACCTTTCTCCTGCATCTTCCTGTGCAATAGCCTTTTGATGTACTTGCTTTACATACTGAGAGAGATGACTGTGTCATCTTAATTGACCTTGTGTTATTTTGATTTCTTGCTAAATTCTTTTTTAGTAGTTTTATAAATTAACCATGCTACACTGAAGTTCCAGTGACCTAAAACTATTTAGTTAAAGAAGACATTTATTTATGAGACTCCAGGTCATTTGAACATTAATTTTCATATTAACTCAGAGTTTATTGCTTTTCCTCCTCAGATAGTAACATTCTCCAAATTTGGGTAAAGATTATTAACTAGACAGGTATGGAATATAGTGTTTCCCTCCCTGTCAACAGTCAGACTTTAGAAACCACAGGGAGCAGAGTGGAAGTCTCAGAAGCTGTGTATGATGGTAACCTTCCATAGACAGGTGGTGTGTGGTGGGCAGTCCTTTATCAGCTTTCAGCAAGGTTCTGAGAGCTGCTCATCTAGGAAGTCAAGCTGCTGTGATAAAGGGAAGACCTACCGAGCAGGAGGGTTCCCTTCCTTCAGCTTAAAAAAAAAATCTTCTATAACCAACAAACTTTCCTTCCCCTCGCTCCCTCACTCTCTTCCTTTTTTTCTTCCCTCCGTCCCTACCTCTCTTTCTTCCCTTTCTCTATTCCTTCCCTTCCCTTTCTTCCCTTCCTTTCCCTCATTGTCCCATCCCTTTCTTTTCTTTCTTTCACTGTGACAGGTCATTGGACTAGGAACAATGTTGCTTCATTACACAGATTCTTGCAATTTTTTATAAATCATTTCTTTCTTTTTAAAAAAATAATTTTTTATGAGAGAGAGAGAGATAGAGAGAGAATTGGCATGTTAGGGCCTCTAGCCACTGCAATCTAACTCTGGACATATGAGCCACCTTGTGTGCATGCATGACCTTGTACATGTACCACCTTGTGCAGCTGGTTTATATGGGATCTGGGGAGTTGAGCATGGGTCCTTAGGCTTCACAGTCTAGTGCCTTAACTGCTAAACCATTTCTCTAGCCCTAGAATCATTTCTCCATTTCTGACACCCACATATGGGATTTATGGGTAGGCTGAAGTGTACGGCTGAGTGTTGCAGTGGTCTGAAGGACTGACCAGTGGTAAGAAGTGAAGGTGAGTGGTGCTAGCAGAAAGCACACATGCTCCATTCTGATGCTTTTCAGCCAACTAAGAAGTTTAACTTTGTATTTGGTGTTCTTATTTCCTTTACATCCAAAGATCACCCCTCCCCACCCCAGAGTATACTTATGAACATATAGGATTCTACTTTTACCTGACACACAAGGAAAGTATGACAGAAGGTAGACAGAAAGCAATGGTAAGATGAATTCAGAGACTGTTCTGAAGTGATTATAACCCAAAGAGCCAAGGATTGCCCACAGGACCACAATCTGGAAGAGGCAAGGAGGCAGCTAGCCTTGTTGCCTGACAGCATTCAGAAAGATGTGCTTTTTGTCTGTACTTTGGACTTTGTCCCCAGGATGTGAAAGCATAAAATTCTGTTGTCTTGAGGCATCCAACTTTGTTTATTTGTTGTGACAACTATAGAAAATTCCTATAGATTTGTTACAGGGCAGTAGGCTGTGCTGTCAAAATGCCTGCAGATGTTCCAGTGGCTTTACTGTTGACTCATGAAGGATTTTTAGGCCAGTGGCAGGAAAAGCCTAGGTTTTGGAAAGTGTTCAGAATGAAGTAAGGAGCAGAGCTTCTGCCTTAGAGGTAGAACCCCTGGAATACCACGCTGAGAAGCATTTCTGATAAGCACTCAAGAGGAAATGTTGTTGGTCAGGGCAGCCGAAGAAGCCTCCCTCCCCCCAAAAATAATATAAGCCATTTCCATGTCTTTTGTTGACCACTAGAAGTACATAGTAAGACCCTATTGCTGAACAAACCACACACTTTGGGTGCAGGATATAGAGAAATTAAGCTGGAACTGAGATGGAAGCTCCTTCTCTATTGGCTAGCTTCATGATACCATAAGGGGCAAGGCAGGCTATTGAAGGAGGAAAGTCATCAATGGTCTTACCCACCTGTGGGTGCTGGGTGCTATGATACCATCCTGATATGAAAATGTATCAGGTGCTGCAATAGCGGCATGAGTGTAATGGAGTAATCAACCACTTTCTGCTTGGACATGAAGGCTGTTCCACAACAAGGATTTCATGTCTGGTACTATATACCTGGTCATCGTTGGGGAGGTTATAGGCCCTTGGAGGAGGGGAAACTTACTATTGTTGTTTTGATAAATTGACATGTTGCAGTCAACTTCACATTATTGTCACAAACATCCAACCAGACACAGCTTATGGGAGCAAGGGGTTTATTTCAGGCTTATAGATCCAGGGGAAGTTCCATCAATGGTAGAAGAAGCTGGTTCCCTTTCACAGATCCAAGCAGAGAAACCATCAACAGCCAGCACCACAAAACATGAATATCCAGAGCTCAAATTATTCTCTCCACACCTTTGGGCTGGAATTCAGATCCACCCCCAAACACACCTCAGGGCTAGATTCCAAGATCCACCTTGCAGTGATATGGGCCCTCTGCCCTATAACAGGGACATCCTGCTGGGGCTTACCTTTTAAACTTAATTTTAATGAAACACCTGAGTCTATATGGCCATTCAAACTATCAAATTTAAACTACCACAGGGAGGTCATAGGCTCTTAGGGGACAGAAACTTACTACTACTGTTTCCCTAAATTGACATGTTGTCAAACTGCTTTCTAAATATTAAAGGTTGATAATCAAAGATTAGTTCTCCTTCAGCCTTGATCAGAAAATCTTTTTTCAGTGGGTGACAGTTATTGTAGAGACTCATAGTTGGTCAGAGTGCAGAGACTAAGAGAGTATAAGGTGCTAAGCCCTAAATGGGGTATCTTTATCACCCTCTTCAAGGCTCAAGGAACATTTCAGAAGAGGGGGCAGAATGTAAGAGTTGAAGGATGGGGTATAGCCACTGGTAAGTTGCTCATGCTCTAGTACCCCTCAACCCATGCTTATGTAAGCAACCCTAACCGAATCTCTCTCTTTCTTTCTCTCTTTCTCTTTTTTTCTCTCTCTCTCTCTCTCACACACACATAAGCACACACATGACATGCAAGGCATTAATTGGGAACAACAGAGGTTCAGTAAGAATAAGACAGGGACAAATGTATAATGGGGGTGGGTTAAGTATATATTGCCCACAAGACAAATGTGAATTTCGGGGGATCAGAGTACACTGCAATTATTTGAATTCTGATCCCCTATAAGATATGTTCACATGAAAATCCTTGGAACATATGGACATTATCTTATTTGGAAAAAAGGATCTTTGAAGATACAATTAAGTAAAAGGTCTTCAGATCTCTTGGATCAGCCAGATGGGCCCTTAATCCAATTAAGTGTCTTTATAGACAGAAGAGAACATACATGTAGAGGAGAAGGCCACTGTGAGGACATCAGTAGGGATTGAAGAGATTGGTCCACATACCAAGTCACTAAAGACTGTCAGAGTTCACCAGAAGCTGGAAGAGGCAGGGAGAAGTCTCCTCTAAGGCCTTCAGTGTACTGAGATGACACTTTTTGTGGACCTTATTCTCCAGGACTGTAAGGTTAAACTTCTGTATATTAAGTCCCTACATTATTGTTATTTATTATAGCAGCCTTAATGTAACCATCCCGGTAAGAATGAAGATTGTCTAAGCAGACATTTGCTCCTCTCCATTTCAATATCTATTGAAACAAAGGCCGCCCGAAATTGGAAGTTCTCTAGGAATTTCATGTTCTGAGAAGGAAAAGGCTGAAATTCGGTACCAACCAGAGGAGGAACTTGTCTCCTCCAAAGAGATTTCAAACAGTGCTGACAACTTGTCAGATCATCTTGCAAGAGAGAGCAGAGCTCAGACAAGGATGAGAGTCAGTGAAGGGCAGGACCTCATCTTGACCAGCACTGTTTAGCTATGCACACTTACGACCCTCTATTTTAAACCTAAACCTCATGTCAGGACCCTGAAGATGGACTTGGGGAGGCAGCACTTGGCATTTTTTCCCTCTCCCCAATGTGGCTATATTGAATAAATCCTTTCTTCCCGCTTTCTGCTTTATTACTTGTCTATTTAATTTGCCTACTGAGGAAGGGTAGTTACACATAGCTGGTGAGGGCTGCCAGGGCCCATTTCTGACTCTAGTAACTATGGTAAGACTAAAATCTCACATACAGGATTGTCTTCAATCTGCTGTGTTGAGACTCTCCTGGTCACAGCTCCTATTTCCAGTTTCTACCTGGCTAACTTCTTAGACTTCTCTTTAAGTCAGCCCACAGCTCATAATACTCCCAGAGGAGCTAATGCCCTGCAGGAAGACAAACTTCACTCAGCTGTTTAAGCCCTTGTCAAGTTAATTCTTCCCTTTTCAGGCTGTTGTATCACATCCTTCATAGTCCCTACTTTTTAAGCTGCTTTTCTCTTCTGAAGAATCACACCTAGCAAGTATAGCACCCACCTGGACATCTCTTTTTTCTTCCTATCTGTTTGCAAGGGCCGCACTGCTCCTCTTTCTCTACTCTGCAACTTATTCCTCACAGTCATGTATCCATGCAGGAACTCAAACATATATTTGCATCTTAATGGAAGTATAATTGACTTTCACTAAACAGTTGAACAATTAAGACCTCACATTTACATTTTAAGCCAGATACTTTGTTTCCCATTCCTCCTAACTTTAGAGACAGATCTTTTATGGCAGATAACCCTTGAAGCTATCATGTTCTGGACACCTACTGTAAAATACCATGCAATTCCTTGAAGGATTCATGTTTGATCTTTGTGTCATCTTTAGCTGATAGACTAGCAATAGAGACAGTAGCCGTGATGATTCATCTTGACTGATCTGGAATCAACTAATAGACAAACCTCTTGTTGGGTTTCTGTGGACCTTTCCAGAAAGGATGAACTGAGGGGGAAGACCCTCCTCAGAGAAGGAGACACTTTATGTTGGTGGCTAGATATCAAGAGGTCTGAAGAAAAAGTAATGTTGCCTTGGCTTCTTGTTGATGGGTGGGTCTGTACTGTTGCTGCGCCTGCTGGCAGCATCCTTTGATAATACCTTTGAGTCCCAACGTGGAATGAAGTCCAGTGATTCTCCAGGAATCCTCTAGGCCTTCAGATACAGATCAGGACAGGTGAGACCTCTGGTTCATGCATGAGCAGCTACCAGATCTTCAGCCTCTTCTACATGTAGGTGATCATTGCTAGACTCCCCAGTCCCTACTAGAGAAACCCCTTAGATTTCACAAATATGTGTATATATTTACATCATCTATATTTTTAATATTTTTATTTATATATTTGAAAGACAGAGAATGTTCCAAGGCCTCTAGCCACTGTAAATGAACTCCAAATGCATGTACCACCATGTGCATCTGGCTTATGTGGGGACTGGGGAATCAAACCTGGGTCCTTAGGCTTCACAGACAAGCACCTTAACTGCTACATCTTACATCATCTATATTTCTATTTATCTAATCTCTCACCAGTCAATCCACCTACTTAACTATACTTCCTCTTGTTTGTATTCCTCATGAAAATCTACCCTGACACAATATGTGACCTGCAAATTCACATGGTTTTCAGAAACAGAGTAGACTGAGGAACTCCTAATTTTTACCCGTATTTTCTATTAACATTTTATATTACCTTTAACTGTCTGCCAAATATATACTTTTGGAGCATTTTTTTTCTTGATTTAGAATGTTACTGTCTCAATTGCAGGAATGATAGTAACCACACTTGATTTTATTGAGCACTTACTACTGTCCATACTGTTAGATTTCTTTCTTAATTTTTTTTTTTTTTTAATTTCACTCTAGCTTAGGCTGACCTGGAACTCACTCTGTAGCCCAGGACTGGCCTCGTACTCATAGTGCCGGGATTAAAGGTGTCTGCCACCATACATGCCTGGCAAGGGTAACATAAGTAAATTGTTATGTCCAACAGATACTTTCTGTTCACATATCATATTAATAATTGCTGATAAAAATAGATTTTATAATGGTTTATATAACACATATGTACATATGTATATAGTAATTACTTGAAGTATATTTCCATTAAATGAATTCAAATTTCTAAGATGTGAATGGTGAGGCCTGGTATGAAGGTGTGTGATAGAGTAGGTGGCTGGGACTATCTGCTCACAGATGACAACAAATCCATGGAGCATGAGTTTACCATTCACTCCTTGCTGTGACTGAGGCACTTGATGAGAAACTGGCTAGTATTTCCTCGGAGTGACCAGTCTGTGTTGTGACTCTGACCTGCAGTGCTGGTAATCTGCTCTGTTTTGCTGTGCATGGTTCCATGCTAAGTGATTTTGCCACCATAGATTAATCCTCTTGATTCTGGAGTCCTCATCAACTGTACAATGGCTGTCCAACTTCCTCTCTAAAAAGAGATCCTCACCCATCTTAGATGTACCTGCTCTCAGCTGTGCTGATTTCTCCTGCATGCCTCCTCTTCTGGTAGATTTAGGGACACAGAAAATGACATAGATCATAAAACATGCCACACAGCAAACATGGTGTGCATGATTGTAGAAAACTACTTAACTGCTCCTACTCTGCCTCTCACTGAGGAGATGAATTTACCACCCCCGTTCCCATGGTGGAATAACTAGGGGCAATTGATGCTCTCCTGAAGGATAGCTTCCCTTATGCTTTCTAATTTCCTTATATAGAAGAAAATTATACAGTGGCTTGATATTTAGAATTCACTAAAATACTTTGTTTCAGCAATCCTGGAGACAAGATGGTTAGCAACACAGTGGGTGGCTGATGGTTTTGTTCTTAGCTGAAACTATTCTTATAGAAATACTGGCACATTCTAGTGGACTCTTGATATGTGAAGCCTGTGTTAATAGTTTTAGGACCTGGATGAGCATTAGATTCATCTGAAAAGCTGTGATCTTGGAATCTATACCAAACCAATAAATCAAAAATTGTAGTAGCATAAACCCAGAAGCAGTGTTTTTAAACCAGTGGGCTAAAAAGGAAAGGCTAGTGAACATGGATAAACACCCCAAACTTTCTCTGTACCCTCATAATCTACAGGTGATAATAGTATATAAAACCCCCTAGACTACAGAAGCTGAAAGAGTTGAGCAAAGGACCATAGTCCTCACCTTCAGATAGTCATGACAGACAGAAAAACAGGTTGCATAACATAATACTCATATACAAGAAATTGATTGCAAAAGTCTAAGATTTTTTAAATATTTTATTTTTATTTATTTATTTGACAGAGAAAGAGGAAGAGAGAGTGAGAGAATGGGTGCACCAGGGCCTCCAGCCACTGCAAACGAACTCCAGATGCATGTACCCCCTTGTGCATCTGGCTAATGTGGAGCCTGGGGAATCGAACACCTGGGTCCCTTGGCTTTGTAGGCAAATACAGTAACCACTAAGCAATCCCTCCAGGCCTTAATTTTTTTTAATTGAAAACTTCCATAAGTACTGTGATAGGTTCAATGTGACAGTTTGGATATATAGCCCCATAGACTCAGTCATTTTTGATTAAGCCTCCTACTTGAACCACTAGTGACAGATCCCTGCTACTATGGGGTAGGTCACTGGGTGGGGGGGGGGTAGATCCTGGAGTCCAGCCCTAAGGTGTAGTTTGAGGGCAGATCTGAGTCCAGCCCTTCTAGGTGAGTTTAGAGCAATTTTGAGTGCTAGCTGTTCATTCTTGCTTGCTGCAGTTGTTTCTCTCTGCTTGGATCTATGGAAGTAATCAGCTTTTTCCATCATTGATAGATTTTTTTCCCCAGTTTTTGTAAGCCTGAAATAAACCCCTTCCTCCCATAAGCTGTGTATGGTTGGATATTTGTTCCAGTATTGTGAAACTGATGGAAAAAAATATAGACAATATAACATGATCCCAGTGCCCTTCCATGAACTCCACTTTCCCCTCAAGAATCCCTTCTTCCTCCAAACCACTTCTTTCTAATTAGAATCTCTTCTATTTTCATGTTACTTTAATGCATGTCTTATGTAGGTAGTGTCAGCCACTGTGAGATCATGAATGTCAAGGCAACTTTTTTTATTTTTTGTTGTTGTTGTTTTGAGGTAGAGTCTCACTCTAGTGCAGGCTGACCTGGTATTCACTAGTCTCAGGGTAGCCTTGAACTTCGGCAATCCTCCCACTTCTGCCTCCCAAGTGCTGGGATTAAAGGTGTGTATCACCACGCCTGGCTCACAGCCACTTTTCTATGGAAGACAGCACTGTAAGTAGTCCTCCCCTTCTTCTGCCTCTGAGGTTCTTTCCATCCACTTCTACAGGGGTCCCTGAGCCTTGGAGAGAGTCTTTAATGGATACTTGGAGACACATTGACCCACTTATTGGTTAACAAGTTTAATTTATAAAAATGTTTGTTTTATCATTCCTTTTATTGTCCATAAAATGTAAAAACAAAATGTCATGATGGAAGAGTTGGAAGTGTAATATTATTAGCCTATGTTGATTGTCCTATTCACACATGATTTATTTATTTTTAATTTTTATTGTGTGTGTGTGCATGTGTGTGTGTGTGTGTGTGGTGGTTTGAATAGAATAGATGGCCCCCAATATATTCAATTGTTCATTTGTTTGTAGTTTGCATCTTTAGCCACCTGGCTGGAGGCAGTGTCACTGGGTGGATCTTTAGGTGTGATGGTGGGTTTCAGATTTCAATCTAAAGATATGCAAAGTGTGCCTCACAGGAGTTCCTGAAGCGTGCTGTGGCTTTTGGCTTTAGGCTTGTACTTCTGTCTCTCTGCTTGGTTTTGTGAAGGCAGACCAGCTTCCTCTGCCATTATGGAACTTCCCCTGGATCTATAAGCTTCAATAAATAGCCCTTCCTCCATAACTGTGCTTGGTCTGGAAGTTCATCTCAGCGAACCTGAAGCTGTCTGATACAGTGTGTGAGTGTGTGTGTGTGTGTGTGTGTGTGTGTCTGTGTGTCTGTGTGTTTGTGTGTGTGTGTGTGTGTGAGAGAGAGAGAGAGAGAGAGAATGTCTACTCCAGTGTCTCTTGCCACTAAAAGCAAATGCCAGTTCAACTTTTCATGGATACATGAGGAGTTAAACCTGTGCCAGCAGACATTGCAAGCAAGTGCCTTTAATCACAGAGCTAGCTTCTTGGTCCCACCACATCTTATTAAAAAAATATTTTATTTATTTATTTGAGAGAGAAAGGGGGGGGGGAGAGAGAAAGATAATGGGCATGCCAGGGCCTCCAGCCACTGCACATGAACTCTAGAAGCATATGCCCCCTTGTGTATCTGGCTTACATGGGTCCTAGAGAGTTGAACTGGGATCCTTTGTCTTTGCAGGCAAATGCCTTAACCACTAAGCCATCTCTCTAGCCTCATATATTTTGAAATAATAAATGGCAATGAAACTGTATGATTGTCATTTGGGCAACCATGTTGTATTAGTCAGGGTTCTCTAGAGGAACAGAACTGCTAGAATGAATTAAAAAGTGAATTTAGGGCTGGAGAGATGGCTTAGCGGTTAAGCGCTTGCCTGCAAAGCCTAAGGACCCCGGTTCGAGGCTCAATTCCCCAGGACCCACATTAGCCAGATGCGCAAGGGGGCGCACGCATCTGGAGTTTGTTTACAGAGGCTGGAAGCTCTGGCGCGCCCATTCTCTCTCTCTCTCTCTCTCTCTCTCTGCCTCCTTCTCTCTGTCACTCTCAAATAAATAAAAAAAAATTTAGAGAAAAAAAAAAGTGAATTTATTGGATTAGTTTACAGTAGTCTAATAGCAGTTGCAGGCCTGAGAATCAAGGAACCTGGTAGCTGGTCAGTCCACGTGGCCAGATGCCTTAGCAGTCCCGACCTGGCACTGAAGGAGCTGCTGGGCTTTGATCCACATGGGTCTTCAGTTGATGCTGGTCTTCAATCCACACTGGAAGGCAGTGGGAAGCTCTGGCAGCCAAGTGGGAGAAAGGAAGGAGCTCTTTTCACCCAGAGCTTCCTTATATAAAGTCCCCTCTGAGACGAGCCACCCGCTCTGGGGGAAGGGTTCATTTCTGGGGGAAGGACTTCCTCCTTCAGTTGATCCTTCCTGGAAGCAACCTCAGAGACCAAGACAAAAGGGAATTCTGTGGATTACTAAACAGATCAAGTTGACATCACCTTAACTATCACAAGTCCACCCCTTGTCTACTTGACACCAAACCATATCTCCTTATATCATACTTAATTTCCAAATGAAAATAGCAATAAGCTCATAATTCCACCTAACATGGTATAACTATCCCACGTACAACCAGAACCACAAAATAGACACCTGACTGTGTGGTTTTGGTCTTTTGGATCTGATTTTCAAGAGGAATGTGGGAGGATTTGAAACCTTGGCCTAAGAGATGACTTGCAGTGCTGTAAGTACAGCTTGATGGAATATTCTGGTCAGAGTTGAAAGGCCTGAATACAGTAGGATCCATGGACTGTGTGATTTTGGCTTATGAAAGAGCTTTGCTTGGACTTGGCTAGCAGTTTGTTTGAGAAGCCTGCTCTTGTGCCCGTGTCCTGAGAAGTTGTGCAGGGTTGCTTTGCATAGAAATGAACTGGTGTGAGCAGAAGGATATGGCACAGAAAGAAAAATCTTAGGGTGAATGAACTGTTGCCCATTCAGTTTCAATTGAGAGATTACAACCTTTGAGAGTGGGCTACGTGACCTGCACTGGGGCAACAGGAAGAATGTAGACTCTTTGGGGGGGCCTGAATGCTCAAGAAGTGTCCTGTTCTTCAAAGTCTGCTTTATTCCCCCCTGGATTAAGAAATTGGCACCCTACCTGGTATTATGGAGTATAAGAAATACAAGAAAGAGAGGGTCATTGAGTTTGCAACACAGTCTTGTGGTTTGGAAATGGCCATGGGCAGTGTGAAGCAGATTTACTGGTTGCCTGCATAGAGACCCCATGGATCCATGAGGATGAACTGTGGATTGCAGTGGAGACCCAGTGATGATGCTGGGACCACGAGATGGCTTCTAAGGAGCTGCTGGCCCTGATGAAGTTTTCCAAGACTGTGAGTAGCCTAGCTGGAGGGGCCAAATTGGAACTCCAGAGACTTGTTGCTGGTTAGAATTAGAGACTTGTCACTGGCTAGAGTTGTTGGACTTGGAGATGCAGAGTTTGGTGTTTGCCCTGTTTAAATCATGTATTTCTTGAGTACTTCTTTACTATGCTCAATGCCATCTTTTGCAGTGTGAATGCTTATTCTGTGCCATTATTGGTTTTTTGAGGTTATTTTTTGGTATTATGGCTCAGTTAAAAGACCTTGGACAATAGGGATATTTGAACATCATTAGGATTAATAAAAACTATGGGGACTTTTAAACTTGGACTGAATGCATTGCATTTTATATCATGAATAGTTATCAGTTGATGGGGGCCAGTGGTGGAATGTGGTGGTTTGATTCAGGTGTCCCCCATAACCTTAGGTGTTCTGAATTCTAGGTTCCCAGCTGATGGAGATTTAGGAATTAACACCTCCAGGAGGCAGTGTTATTGTTAGGGACAGGGTTATGGGTGTTATAGCCAGTGTCCCCTTGCTAGTGTTTGGGACACTCTCCTGTTGTTATTGTCCACCTTATGTTGGCTAGGGGGTGATGTCCACTCTCTGCTCATGCCATTGTTTTCATCTGCCATTGTGGAGCTTCCCCTTGAGCCTGTAAGCCAAAATAAACCTCTTTTCCCACAAGCTGCTCTTGGTTGGGTGATTTCTACCATCAATGTGAACCTGACTGCAACACATGTAAAAGTCCATTGAATGGAATAATCCTCACTTGTTTGAATGGTCCTGAAATTGGAATTCTTCTCTAAGTGTTTTACTTTATAAATCCACTTGTTAAGTGCATTAGTTGATGATGTTTGGAATTGGAAAATTTAAGTCAATACAGGCTCCATAATTTTGTATTGTTTTAGAAAAGTCAATTAATTTCCTCAATTTCAAACCAAAGTGATTATTTCAAAGTTGTTGTGATGGTTTGGAGAGAGGGATATCCATGTACATCTTTTGGAATAGAGTGCAGCACAAAGTTAAGGACTCTGCACACATTGGTGGGGGACTATGATTTATGTTTAAACATGCCTTCTTCGAAGTTCTTTTGGGAGCATGAATGTGTATGTGGTGAGGAATATTATATATTATGCTCCTGATGCCAGGACTTTCCAATAAAGGAAATATCAGAATACAGGACAATAAATTGAAAAATTAAATGCTTGTAATCTATTTGCTTTGTGGTTGGATTTTTTTTCCTTAGCTATAAAAGGAAATCTACTTTCAGTTTAACTGAGACCCGAATCTTTTTTCTCCACCCCCAAAACATAATGCAAAAGCTGTTTAAAAATATGTCAGTGATACTTGTTAAATTTATAATAGGAATGGTCATTAGAGTATTAGGAAGTGATGTATTATACCACAGTCTCTTTCATTATATGGATTTCTTAGTAAAAAAGAAACATTGCTATCTGTTCATGGGCTTTTCCTACCTTTTCAATCTACCAGCCCTGCCACAAACATCACAACATTACAACTTAAAATATATGGTTCCCTCGCAACATAATTCATGCATCTACAGATTGTGCACTCTGTATCCTTTATGGATAGCACTGTTGAGTGGTTAGGATTTTCACAGGGCCACAAAACAGGTACCAATTCTGTGCATGCTTTTACTGGGTTTTGTGTTCAGTGAACTTAGAAGTATTATTGTTTTTGCATTTTTTTCAAAGATAAAATAAGCACAAAAATTGTATAAATTATCTGTATAGGCTTCTCTCAGCCAGTCCCATACCTGTCCATCAGCAGGGCAGGCATATCTCTTTTGTTCTGTCTCTGTGTGCCTGTCTTTTTGCTAGCATAGATTTTTATCTGTATGAAAGCAGAGAAAAAACAGTCGTATTCCTTATCCTTCTCTAGTATAGATAACAAATTTAGAGGAAGGAATTATATGTCTATGGAGATGTGATATTAAACATGAAAATGTTGTGGAGAAATGGGAAGATGAAAGGCAGTATAATAACTCTACATGGAAATAGCACATCAGAATTGCTTGGAGCCCAGAACTTGTACCATTAAACCATCTGTGTTGCACATTCCCCACCAACATAAGAAAATTGACTATGGACATAAATTTTATTTTCTAGGAAAAAATAGACTTCCAAAGAAAATGTGCATTTTATGTCTTGCTTTCCACATCACTGTAAATGAAGTCATTCATAATTTCACTGGTGAAGGTACTTTGTTTTGTTTTCCTGGTACCTGTGGGCCAGCTTAACCACTTTGTTTTTGGACTTTATATTCACCTTTCTTGTTCCTTCTGGAGAGAGGGAAAAGAACTTGTAAAAGGCATAATATGAGTCATCCTTCAAAAAAAGATATCTCCCAGGATGGTACTTCTCAGTGTAAATTGCCTTCTTTCTCTTCGGCTCAAAATCAGGAATGAGGCTGATTTCTTCTGTGTACTGTTCTGGCTATTGTGCTGATACTCTCTCTCCCTTGCTCTCTCTGTTATTTAGTGGCTGGCAATTATGCATTGTTTCTCTAGGTGCCAATTGTAACTGCCATCGTGTTATCATGGCCGTGGGAGGCAATTGTGTATCCTCTCTATTGAGGAGGGTATAGATAATCAGTAATTCTCTTTATTACAATGACATGTGGGTGGCATCCAGAATAGACTTTCATTTTTCAAAATAAAATGATATATGTGTTAGATGTCGAGCTGCTAAGAGAACTAGAAACTTTAAAAAAGCAACAACAAAAGTGTCAGGAAATCAAATGATATAGAATATTACTTATTATAAACATTTCTTTCTTTTGTTGACCATAAAGACCAATATTTGGTATTTTTGATGGGATTGTAAGAAAAGCAGATATGTATTTAAAGTCTGGTGGAGAAAATTATAAAGGTACTCATAATTAAGCCAGAATATATCTATTTAAAAAGATTTTAAAAGGAAAACCACTCTTGAAGCTTCTTTACTTTTAACATGGCATTGTAAAATTTTCTCTGTTCAGATTGTGGGCTTTGCTCAGGGATCTGTACTTCTGAAAGTATAATACCAGCCAGTGAGTGCATCATGACATTTGAGACTTGTTTTCTACTGAGACAGTTTTCGGTGACTAGAAATAAGCAATCTGGAATAAGAATTTATAAAAATTCCAGATGGTATACTGGGAAAAGCATTTAACCTCTCTGATCTCGAGTTTTATACATTTTAGAATGAGAAAAAGAATCTCTGACCCATAGGACTGATTAAATTGGACCTAGCATGTAAAGTGCTTAGCCCCATCCTTAGGATATAATCAATACAGGCAATCTAGCCTGTATCCATGGGGATGGAATGTGAGAGGTTACAAAGATTGCAAAGGTCATCTGTTCCAATTCCTTTATTCAACAAGAAGATCAGAGAAGTAAGAACGGCAAATCCAAAACAAGCACATACAATGGCAATGCTCACTTAGCTCCAGCACTGCTCACTGTGTTTTGTTACCCTGTAAGACTTTCTACCAGTCACTCAAGATTCCATATTTTTGTGTTCAAAGCACTAGCATTTTGTGATTACCTTGTGTAGCCCATACTTATGGCCCCATAGACTCAGTCATTTTTGATTAAGCTTCCTACTTGAACCCCTCGCAAGCAAATCTCTGCTACTCGGGGGTGTGTCACTGAGGGTGGATATTTGAGTCCAACCCTAAGTTGTAGTTTGACGGAAGTTCAGAGTCCAGCCCTGCTAGGTATGTCTAAAGCAGTTTTGACCTCTGAGGGTCCATTCTTGCTGGTGTTAATGCTAATAGCAAGAGCTGTGGTTATGTTAACTTAGCAAAAGCAATAAAGACTAGTGGGAATTTCAGAGGGCAAGGGTCTCAGCTGTTGTCATCTGGTGAGTTCCTGGAATCAAAAGACAAAACAGGGCTGAAGGGATGGCTCAGTGGTTAAGGCATTTGCCTGCAAAGCCAAATGACCCAGGTTTGATTCCCAGGACCCACATTAGCCAGATGTACAAGGGGGCACATCCGTCTGGAGTTCATTTGCAGTGGCTGGAGGCCCTGGCGTGCCCATATTATCTCTCTTTCTCTCCCCTTCTTTCTTTGTCAAATAAATAAATAAAAATAAAATATTTAAAAAGACAGAACAACTAGGGGTCAGAGATAGGCTCATCATGTATGATACAGGGAAACTTAAGAAATTGACAATTACTATGAGCAAGAACATTACATGCCTTTTGTCAAGCTACCCTCACATGGTACCTGTCAGGTAATTTGTATAATAGTCCTGATGTTTTAGATTAAGAAATTTAAACATACAAAGGGCTAAGTAATTTTCAGGTTTAAAGGAGAACTAAGTCCTAAGCCTGCTGGCTGAAGAACATTGAAGAGGCTAGTGAAATATAACTTCTTACTCATAGGTTATCTGTAGTTTACAAGGTAAAGTATCAGGAGAGAAATATTTGTTTCCATTTATTTATTTATTAAAATACTTTTATTTATTCATAAGTAGAGATAGAAAGAGAGAAGACAGGCAGAGAGAGAGAGAGAGAGAGAGAGATGGAGAGAGAGAAAAAATGGGTGTGCCAGGTCTCCAGCCACTGCAAACAAACTGCAGATGCAGGCACCACTTTGTGCATCTGGTTTTATGTGGGTACTGAGAATTGAACCCATGTGATTAGGCTTTGCAAGCAAGCTCCTTAACCACTGAGCAATCTCTCCAGACCTTTATACATTTAAAAAAGGAAGGAAAATAGTTTTGATAACTCATTTTGCTTTATTAATAAATTTTGTTCTGTACACTTGCAAATTACAACATGGGGTTACAGAATACATAGAGATAGTAAATCCACCTACAACTGAGATCTTTCTTTGTATGCCTGGCTTATTTTTCTTGGTAGAATGTCTTTCAGGTCCCTTTGTGTTGGGACAATGGCAGCATCTCCTGTTTTTAAACACAAGTCATATTCTACTGCACATCTATGCCACCTAGTTTTATAGTTTTTAATCCATGTGTCTGTTGATAGGTACTTGGGCTGTATCAATCTATTGGCTATTGGGAATGGTACTGCAGTAAACACATGATTGTATGTATTCTTTTTTTTTTTTTTTTCGAGGTAGGGTTTCACTCTAGTCCAGGCTGACCTGGAATTCACTATGTAGTCTCAGGGTGGCCTCGAACTCACATTGATCCTCCTACCTCTGCATCCCAAATTCTGGGATTAAAGGCATGCGCCACCACGCCTGGCTAGATTGCATGTATTCTTATTAAGTGGCCATTTCATATCCTTTGGCTATGTATCCAGAAGGATGAACACTTTGATTGATTCTTTAACTCATTAGTTTACTACAGCTTTGCATAGTTTCTTTGCCTCTTCAACCTCTTCAGTTGAAACATTGCAGAGGAATAATATTAATATTTTGAAGATAGTTTACATGTATCTGTAATGTGTTTGGTTTGTTTGGATTGCTTCATGCTAGTTAATTTAACCAGAGAGGTATTACTATTTTACAATTATGTGCTTTTAAATCCAGAATAGTTTAGTGTCTAACTGCCCCTATTTAATCATGTTTTATAAGAGTTGACAATGAAGAAATTCATAGTTGGAGTGTATTACTTGGTTTGAATTATTTCTGCCCCAACCACAAACTCAACTTCAGTATATACTGAAGTCATAAATTATTTAAGTTCTTTCTATCTTGTCTCTGTCATGTTTACTATGATGACTTCATGGTTATAAGATTATTGTTACAGTATTATATGTCCTATGAAGCTACCATGAGGTCCTATGTAAATGTGAACACCTCATCTTTACCTCTTGTTATGACCACAGAAACAGCTCTAAATGCTCGGTAAACTTTCTCTTCTGCCTCATTGGAGAGAAAAAGTGCATATCACATATTCACGTCAAGGGAGAATGGAACTACTGTGACTGGCTGTAACCAACCAGGCTCTGCTTCTGGGGTTAGTGTGGGCACCAGCAAACATGAGGAAGGAGGTCAGAGACCATGGTGTTGGTGGATAACTGAGTGTCTGATGTGTAGAAAAGCCTTGACAATAACTGATGGTAAAACTAGGGAAGTGAAAACTCTGAAAACCATAAATAACATTAATGCTCATCTTTTTAATTTATCTGGAAGAAAAGAAGAAGAAATATAATTTAATTGTGCCATCTAAATGGTGTTTTTTTCTTCTGGTAAATTGTCCTCCTGCTGTTGATGAAGATAATTATTCCATTTGTGTATTAGAGTCCTGCTAGCTTAATAGATCCCTAATGAAATTAGCAGAGCCTGTGTTTCATTATGCAACGTTTGAGACAAAAATGCTTTTTACAGACATCCACATGTGCTTTCACATGCTTATGTATTGTATTAGTTTATTTATTATTAAGGACCATATAGCTTGGGTTCTTTATGGATTCATTCCTTTAGGAGAATTGAAAAACAAGTTGTAGCCTATGGAATTTTTCTACCACAGTGTAGGATTAATTTGGTACTAGTTTTAGGAATTCTTTATTTTTTTCTTTTTGATAACATAAATAATAGGAAGACTTTGAAGTCAGATGATTGATACTTTCAAAGTGTAGCTATTTAGAGTGTTGTTTATTTTTGTGAGCAGCAAAACATGAAGTTCTGTCTTTTGTCTAAAGTCCAAAACTCTGGAAGAATATAAGCAAGCCCAGGGTTGTGAGGCACCAATTTTCTGATGAATCCCAGAAGCAAGGAAGGAGAGGTGGGTACAGTTTAAACTTTTTGATGCTTACTTGATAAGAGGTACAGGGTGGCTAGGATGGAAGGACATCAATGCACAGCAGACTGGTAGAACATCAAGAAAGGTGAAAGTAATTAATACTATGAAAGGTGGCTCCACACCACTCTAACATTAGGATAGAGCCAAGGAAAACAGAGGTAGGTACTTAGTTTCTTTCTTTGTACACATTCAGCATGTTTTTCTGTGTACTTTCTTCTTACTACCCAGCAATGCTCTAAGACTCTGGATGGCACTTGAAAGCTTTCCCAGGTGTCACTATGCCCTGTACTATACTCTATTACCAACAAATGTTGATTCATTGGTGTCTTTGTTTCAGCATTGGGCAGTAGTGCTGTGCCCTGATTCTGTCTCCAGATAGAGGACAGGACCACATAAGTAGTCTGCACCCAATAATGATCAAATTCCTATACTTACCCATAGGTTTGGGATTAAGAAAAATAAACCTATAATATAACTCCTTGTTTGGTCTTCAACTTTTTATTGCAAAAGTTTTGATTTGGAAGGTTCCTTTCCATTTTGGAGATTTATGGCAATATCAGTGGGCTCAGTGAGTGGGTTCTGGTAGATTTGGTCCTCTGCAATGCTACTTTGGAAGCTGTTCCCATCCAGAGGTGGAATTCTTTTAGTTCATTTGCATATGGGTGCTTTTACCACTTTCTTCTTCCCACAGACTTCATAAAAGGAAGGTTCTGAAATTATAAGGATCTTAGGTCTCAGAACATCTGACAATGTTCTGTCCTGGGACTTTAGCATCTCCTTTGAGGAAGCCCTGGTAAGTCTGATGGAGGGTGCAATGCCATGTGACAAAAAGCCTACTCGTGTTATTATAGACTAAGTCTACCTGTGCAGACCCAAAACAGAACACTATGTGGAACCTTCATAAGGTTTTATACTTGGCCAGTATTTTCAGTTTTGTTCTTGTACATCTTCACTTTGAATTTCCCTTTTTTAATAAAATGTGTCACACAATTTTTAGCAACATGTGTTCTTCTAATTCTTTTCCTATTCTTGTCTCCTTTACATGGAGGTACATAAGATTTACTTATTAACCATTTATTTTAGCATGCATGAACATTTTCCCCAGAAATATGCTTCTAACTTCATTCATAATTTTACTCAAGTGGAATATACAGATATCTGTGTAATGTCTATGAATATATTTGTAGCTACTCTCTCTTTATGTACATATGTAAATTTTGATCTTGGATAACCTCTTAGTTGATCAAATTCTACATGAGTGATACTTCCTATCCTATTTCCTTTTCAGGTCAGATTGTTCTTTTTTAATATCTTATTTATTATTTTATAAAAAAAAGTTGCACACATAGACCCCCTCTCCCCCACTCCAATCCTGCTGAGAGTCTTCAGTGGGGTTATTGATATTCATTGCTCTTCTTGAATCTAATGGCTTACTGTTATTTTGGGATCTTTTCTCTTTTCATTGAGACTTTAACAGCAGATTCAATAAAAAGCTTGTGTGAATTTTCATTGACATTCTTCTATTTCACAGCAATTTTATTAGTATTTTTGTGTAGTTGTGACCCAAAACCTAACCTAGACAAGGAGGTTAGGAAGAATGTGCAGGAGGAAGAATTCCCTTTGGCTCCTGGTTTCACAGGGCTTGGTCCATGGTTGCTTGACCCCATGCACATGTGCAGAGCAGCACAGTGGTGGGAGTGGGTGGCAGAGGACAGTCTTCACTACACAGCAGGCGTGAAGCACAGGGAGACAAGAATGGCCCAGAATCTAGGTACCTCCATGAAGGATCTACCTCTAGTGGATAAGCTATTTCCTCCAGCTAAACCCCATCTCCTGAAGTTTCCAGAACCTCCCAAACGAACACCAATAGCTGAGAAACTTTCTGTTAAAATGTGAGCCTGTGGGAGACTTGAGGAGACACTGATTTCCTTGTTTCATTCTTTTATTTATTGAGAAGTATTTTTAATTTTTTAAAAATATTTTTATTTCTTTATTTATTTGAGAGAGAGACAGAGAGAGGGAGGGAGAGAGAGAGAGAGAGAGGAAGAGGCAGAGAGAAAGAGGCCTGGGCAAGCCAGGGCATCCAGCCATTGCAAACAAACTCCAGACGCAGGCACCCTCTTGTGCATCTGGCTTACATGGTCCTGGGGAATCGAACCAGGGTTCTTAGGCTTCACAGGCAAGCACCTTAGCCACTAGGCCATTTCTCTAGCCCCAAGAAATATTTTTATAATAACTATCAAGAGGAAGTCATTGGTGTGAGTCCTCATAGCACAAGTATGTGATATTTGACATGTATATTTATATATAATTTAATAGATGCAGAAGTAGAGCAATAGAGAGTATATCTGTAAAAATGAACACACAAACAAAATACTAAAATTACATAAGGCCAAGTATAAGATATTGGTATAAGTACATCTTCAAAAATCTTCTTATACCAAGATAAAGTTAAAATAACAATATGTAGAAGGTTAACTAATACAAAGCCACTCTCTAGAATAAGAAACAAATTTCTTTGGATGCAAGACTGCAAGACTGCACATGTGGAGGGAAACTGGACCAGGAGACCTCAACAGCAATGCAAGGGTGACACCTCAAAGACTGACAAGAAAATCAGCATAGCCAGGCCATATGTTGACACAATAGCTTTCTGGACATATTCAGGAAGTTTTTGTTATTGAAACAACAAAAAAGAAACCCATTCAGAACCCCAAATCATCAAATGTATAATGAAGATCAGTGCAAAGAAGAGTTCAGAAAAAGATCTTGAGACTGAGAAAAAAATGTTAAAGTACTATATGCAAGGGTTTTATGCAGTATTAGTTTATGAGGAAGCTGCCATTATCATTCCAAAGTCATAAAAAATAATACAAAAATAAAAAATAGTCTTTCCTAAATAAAAACATCCTATTGCAAATAGTATATTAAGAACAAACCTACCTTTTCCTAGGATATGGATAATATATCACGATAATTTACCATGCAATAGAATAAAGGTAAAAACAGCATCATCTCAGTGATGCAGATGAAGATTTTGTAAAGTTCACCACCTATTTATGAAATCTAGTAGAAAAAAAAAAAGGATTTGGATCTAGGAATACATATGAAATTCCACATAGCTAAAAAAAGTAGTAAGAATTGTTCAACTTTTTGGGACTGAAAAATACAAGTCAAAATGGTATATGATTTTATACTTGTCTAATGAGCAGAAACCAGAAAATAGAATAAGTGCCAAATATCAGTCAGAGCATGAAATGACAGAGAAGCCCTTATTGATATACAGATTGAAGTGGGCATTCTGCAGGGCAACTTTGCAGTCAAATTAAACACTGACATGTCCTATAGCCCATGTATTCCTGGATATGTTTTTTTCTCCAGAGAAGTTTTTCCATAATGAATATGTGCAAAAATATTTGTGTCAGGCTTGTTAGTAGCAGTGGGGAGCTTGAGGCAACAAATAGATCAAGTGTGCATGTGTAATAGTGTGTTACATTTAGAAACAGTGGTGAGATGCACATGGGATAACATAAATTTTCAGAAACATACTGCTGTATGAATAAAAGTAGCAGGGTACCTAGACACCATGGGACACATTTGTGATCCTAGATGTTGAGAGACTGAGGAAAGATGATCTAGACTTTGAAGCCAACCTAGGCTAAATGCCAAGTGTAAATTCCCAAACATATAGCAAAAAGCAAGAAAATCTAGAAATAGAATGAAATCTATAAACTAATAATATCAACATTAATTATGCCCAAAAAATAACACTATATACTTAAAAGGGCATATACAGTTAAGGGAAACACATATATGATGCTAGAATGGTTGTCTGGAGGTGGGACTGAATGAAGACGGTCTTGGCAAAGAAATTTTAAAATAATAGAAGGCTTTTGTGAAGCAAGTATAAATAAATGAATAAGATGCAATTTAATGGTGAGGTTTCTTTCAGAGATGAAGGGAAATAAGCCCTTCCAAAAGGTAAAAATGTGATCACAAACACAAACCCACATGAATATCATAATGTGAAGAGGCCATCTGATATTGAAAAGCACCAATAAAGCAACATGTTCTATGATGTCATAGAACATAGCAGTGACAATGTGAGGAAATTACTCAGATACAGTGTTAAGAAAGGGGTCCCTGAGCAGCTAAAATTTAAGGCAAGACTTATAGGACCTGAAGTAGCCAGCCATGTGAATCTACTTGCAAGGAGCTTGCCAGGGATAGAATTTGGACTGTTCTAGAAGTTAAAAGATGGCCAGTGCAGCAGGTTTGTGGTGAATACACAGGAGAGGCCCAAGAGGAGATATAATCAGAAGCAAAGTCATATAAAGCCTTTAGAGTTGATTCCAATTATCCTGTGAAAACCTGCAGAGTATTAAGCAAATGTTAACAAGACTTGGTTTACATTTTTAATTTATAAACGTTTGCAGTGCTACTCTGAGAATAGATCAACAGAGGGCAACAGAAGGTGCAGAAAACTGACCAAAAGGTATTCTTTGAGAAAGACAATCTGGCTTCAGCCACAGTTAGGGCCAATGGAGAGAAATAAAGGCAAGATGTAGTTTGGAGGAAGAATTGACAAAAATTTCTGATAGACTGGCTTGGGAAGTAAGAAAGAAGGAAATATAGACTTCTCTCAGGCTCTTAGCTTACCACTTGGAGATGAAGAGCAGATGAACTAGCTATTTTGAGATAAAGTCAGTATTTCATTGTCAGACAGGTTGTTTGGCTTCCTGTGAGACATTCACATGAAGAAACCAAATTAGAAATGCAAAGAAAAATAGGGGAACTCAAAGGATAGTTGTAAGCTACATCTACAAATTAGGAAGCTAACTTTATATGCAACCTGTTTAAATAGTAGGAAACATGAGGTTGGCCAAGAGAGAGTCAAAAGGGAATTTGGGCAAGATATGGAAGAACTCTGTGATCAGATATCTTGGAGTTGGGGAGGAACCAACAGAGAAGATGAGATGGAAGCTTCCTCTGTGCCAGCAAGATTTCTTTGTGTTACTCAAGTTATACACACTGTGTGGTTCACCACTGACCTGCTAGGCAAGATATGCCCAGGGGTACAATTTTTGTAGTATGAAAGTTATGGGAGTAACTAACCACTTTCTGATTTTATTTGCCCTGGTATATAGGATGGAATTCATGCCTACTACTGAAAACATGGACAAAAGCTAGAGACCGAAGGCTTGGAGAATTTATTCAACAAAATTATCAAAGAAAACTTTCTCACCCTCTCAAAACAAAGTCCGATCAAGTTACAAGAAGCTAACAGAACTTCAGAGAGATTGGACCAAAGGAGAAATTCTCTGAGACATATTATCATTGCCTCTAAACATTGCTAACAAAGAGAAAGTTCCAAAAGCAGCTAGGGAGAAACAAGACACTACATATAAAGGTAACCCCATCAAAATTACTTAAGACTTCTCAGTGGAAACCCTGAAAGCTCGAAGGGACTGGAATGAAACACTGAAAAGTCTAAGAACTTATGGCTTCCAACCCAAACTACTCTACCCAGCAAAAGCATCCCTCATAGTAGATGATGAAAGAAAAACTTTCCACAATAAAACTCAGCTTTTCAACTATATAAGCACAAAGCCAAACCTGCAGAGAGTACTTCAGGGAATTCTCCACACAGAAGAATCAAATAACCAACCTCAAGTCCCTACAAGAAGCAGAAAACAATAACCAAACTCAGAGGAGGCACAAAAAACTACAAAGTCCAAGAAAACACCAAACTACATAAACCACCCCAATATGGCAGGGATTAAATCAAACCTCACAGTTATTACCCTAAATATCAATGGCCATAATGCACCCATCAAGAGACATAAGCTGACAGGGTGGATCAGAAAATTAGACCCCTCAATCTTCTGTCTTCAAGAAACCCACCTCACCACTAAAGACAGAACCTTCTTAGGGTAAAAGGGTGGAAAATGATATTCCAGACAAATGGAACTAAGAAACAAGCAGGCATAGCTATATTAATATTGGATAAAGTAGACTTCAATCCAAAAGTAATCAAAAAAGACAAGGCCACTTCTTACTTATCAATAGATATGTATATTTTTTAATTTGGCAGTGTGGATACCACTGGTGACATTAGTAGGAGTAATTCATGTTGTGTTAAAAGTAAGAGTGGGATGGATGGAGGAATGAACACAAGATGAAAGAGGAGATAATATCTATAGAACATACTTTGAAAAAGTCAGTTTTTGAATAAGTTATGCAACAGGGACATGTGAGCAGTGGTAAAGTTAGTATGGAGGTCCTCAAAAAATTAAAAATAGAGCTTTTATATGATCAGTTATACCACTTCTTGGTATATATTGAAAGAAACCCAAGTTAGTGATATGGCAGAGATACCTGTACACTGATGCTCAGCACAGCACTGATTACTGTAGTCAAATTATGAAATTAGGCTAGCTGTCTACCAATAGATGAGTGGCGAAAATATAATGTATATACACTACGGAGTTTTAGTCATAAAACAGAATTAAATTATGCTTTTCTATAGGAAAATGGATGGAATTATAGGTCATGATGTTAAGTGAAATAAGTCAGTTCTATAAAGACAAGTTTTGCATGCTTTCTCACATGAAGCTAGGAAGAATATAAGAAGGGCATAAAACTAAAAGGGAGGCTGCTGGGGATAAGGAAGGGAAAAGAAGAAGGTGGAGGAGGAATAAGACTGAGGACTAGAGATATTAAAAATGAACAACAGAGTATGAATATTAGCTATCAAAGAACATTTTTAAATATTTTATTTATTAGAGAGAGAAAGAAGTGGAGAGAGAGAGAGTGAGAGAGAGAGAGAGAGAGAGAGTGGGAGAGAGAATGGGCATTCCAGGGCCTCTAGCCACTGCAAACAAACTCCAGATACATGTGCCACCTTGTGCATCTGGTCTACATGTGTACTGGGGGATTGAATCTGGGTCCTTATGCTTTGTAGGCAAGTTCCTTAATCACTAGGCAATCTCTCTAGCTCAAAGAACATTTTATGCATACATTGAAATGTCATAATGAAACCCCTTTGTACAATCAATGCAGGCTAATAAAAATAATCTCCCCCAAAACATATTGGTATGTTATTTAAGGATCTTTCTGCATAGGCTTTCTTTATTCTAACCATATTTATTCCCCCATCTCCAGGCCGGATGGAATGGAGGCATTTAGTTTCTCAGACATGTTGAATGCAAAGTCTCTGAAGGCAGGTTAATAATTAGCAACAAATAAAACAAATAGCCTTGAAGTATTGATTAAATATTTCTGGGATCATAGTCCTAACAATAAAAAGTTTTAATTTGGTTTTCACTCCAGCTGGTTATTTTTTCTTTCATGATAGTTGCCAATCCTTGATGCTAATGGTTATTCAAGAAATTGAGAGTGGAGAGCTGAATTCTTGGTGTCATATTTATGGTTCAGTCTATTGATAATTCAGTGACTTTTATAGACTGACCCCAGGACAGTTTCCCAGCTGCCTTTTCACTGTGGTATAGCTTTCCTATCCTGATTCCTTTGTTCATAGTAACAATATTCTCACCTTCAAGCTCTCCTTCTATTCTGCCCCATGCCTTTTCCTCATACATAATTTCTTGTAGGTCTAAGTTTTCTTATTTGACCCAGACTCTGTTAATGTTTCTTTTCCTTGAACCTCTGACCAACATTATTGTTTATATTATCTATGTACCAATTAACTAACTGCAATTAAATTCAATTTTATTATTTTTATTTATCTACATGAATAGGGAAACATGCATATTACCAATAATGTTTTTGATGAGGAATTTGTAGGGTTGGTTTCTCTTTTAGCTGTATATGATACTTACCTTTATACTTGTATTTTTTGTTTGTTATTGGCTTCATTTTGCGTGAAAATATTTCAGAGTTAATTTGCCTACTTTTTTCATATCAAAAATATATATGGCCATCCTTTTAGTAAAAACAAAACACAGGGCTAGAGAGATGGCTTAGTGATTAAGGCACTTGCCTGCAAAGCCTAGTGATCTGGGTTCCATTGTGGCACATGCATGTAGAGTTTATTTGCAGTGGCTAGAACCCTGGTGCTCACTCCACTCTCACTCTCTCTCTCTTCTTGCAAATAAATAAATAAAAATATTTTTAAAATAACAAAATACAACATTTACTACATTTTTGAAAATATATACTCATGTAGGCCTGCTTTAGAATTCTGCTTCTGTAGCTGACAAATGTTACAATGGAGGCCATTTTAATCTTGCTGATCTCTGTGTCCTTTTGTCAATTGGAGGTAAAAATCTATTGCTTTGTGAAATTTTAATGAGATATTTGTGAAATGCTTTTAAATAGAGGTGATCCACATGAATTTTGTTTACCACAAAATAGTAATAAAACTAAGCCAAAATTATAGCTGTCTAATTTGAAATGCCCATGGTCTTTACAGTAAGGGCTCTATAGCTTTGGTACAATTTGGGTGATTTATATAGCAAGTGAATTATTTGACCTACTTTTCGACTTGGGTAGGAATTTTCTCTCATTAGCAAACAGTGCTTTTCACCACTTGAAAAAATTCAATGTTTCTGTTCAATTGAATTTCAAGTGATCATTTAGCCTTGAAATGTGTATTTGTAACCCTGATTTCAATATTTGTCTCTCTGTGCTATTCCCTTCAAAAATTATTTTTCACTAGTATATTCAGGGAAAATGCTTGCATCATGCACACATGTACTTAAGGTCTGTGCTGCAATTACCTTTCCCTGATTCACTTTTATCCCGCCTTCTGCTAAAAACAAACAAACAAACAAACAAGAAATATAAAGTGGATTCATCTTGGAAACTTCTCGAACTACTCTATGACCTTCTCCTACTAAGGATATTGTTATCACACTTGAATGTTAAAGAAATGAATATAACGGCTGGAGAAATGGCTTGGGCTGGAGAAATGGCTTAGCAGTTAAGTGCTTGCCTGTGAAACCTAAGGACCCCAGTTCGAGGCTCAATTCTCCAGGACCCACGTTAGCCAGATGCGCAGGGGGGCATGTCTGGAGTTCATTTGCAGTGGCTGGAAGCCCTGGTGTGCCCATTCTCTGTCTCTCTCTATCTGCCTCTTTCTCTCTCTGTCTGTCACTCTCAAATAAATAAAATTTTTTTAAAAAAGAAATGAATATAAGAACACTGTTATATTTTATCTTTCCTCATTCTGACTTACCATGTACTAAGCCTATGTGGTTATAGCAGGCTCTGTTACAGAGTTGATATACATAATAAAGATCACCAGATAGGATAAGCAAGTATTTAAATCAAGCCTGGAAATATGGTACTCAAGTCTATGCAGGCCAGAGAATAGACATACTAAATTTATTTGAGATATAATGGATGCAACTCAGATATCTTTCTACTTTCAGAACTGCCCCCTCTCCTATGTTCTTCAAACTTTCTGCATGTAAAATTGCACCCCTTCAAAAAATCCTACCCCTTGCATGTGCTTCAGGCAGTCTTTCAAAATAATACACTCCTTCCTTCTGCTGTAGACTTAAAGATCTCCCACTGATACTGTGAGGCTAGGCTTGTGACTTCCTGATCTAACGCTCCTGCAAGAGTCTTCTATTAAGGTACACCTATTTCCATTATTTTTTGGTGTCTAAAAGGTTATTCACATGTATGTGAACACAATTGCTGAAATACATGAAACAAATAGACAGTTTTCTTCCGGTGATGGTAATTCTGCACAGCCTCATTATGTCTTTCAGCTGAACAGTCCCATTTCTTTGTTTTCCCTGTTGGGTGAAGAGTGTGCCTCAGGTTTTCGAGGACAGAAAAATTTAACAGTCATCACTCCTTGTCCATTGTAGCCCTCTCCGTGGACCACACCTTTTAACCAGAAAAACAAACAAACAAACAAACAAAAAAATACCTCTCCACAATGACTGAGCATTGTAGAGCTTTTTCTTTTTTCTTTTTTACTTTCATTTTAAGTCAAACCTTAGAATACTTTAAATGAAAGAAGACTGCATAAGAACTCATTTTTTTTGTTTACATAAGTAGGCTACTGAAAGGGATATTTTAAAGAGAAATGGATCATGCCAACTATGCTGGCAATACAAATAGTAAGGAAACAGATAAAAAAAAATGAATATCTTCTTTCTTTTCTTTTCTGTTTTATTTTTTCTTGAGGTAGGGTCTTGCTCTAACCCAGGCTGACCTGGAATTCATTATGTATTCTCAGGCTGGCCTCAAACTCATAACAATCCTCCTACCTCTGCCTCCTGAGTGCTAAGATTAAAGGCGTGAGCCACCACATCTTGAATATATTCTTATAAGTAAGAAAAATTGTATTCATTACAGAAAGTTTAAGAATCCTATTCTTAGAGATGAAGAAAATGAAAATAATCTCTGTTAAGATATAAAAACTGTTGTCAACATTTTGGTGCCTATTTAGTCTACCAAGCAATTATCAATAGTTTTTTATTTGTTTGTCAAAACAAAATCTGATCATGTTGTATGAACCATTTTATAGTTCAGTTATATAATGTATATAAAATAAATCATAATTCTTCCATAGTATTTGATATTTGATTTTTGTTTGTTTGTTTTTTTGAGGTAGGGTCTCACCCCAGCCTAGGCTGACCTGGAATTTACTCTGTAGTTTCAGAATGGCCTTGAACTCACAGCGATCCTCCTACCTCTGCCTCCCAAGTGCTGGGGCTAAAGGTGTGTGCCACCACACCCGACTAAGATTTGATTTTTAATGACTGTGATATGCCATCAATATGTGGTATGACTTAATTAATTCAATCATCTGTTGCTATACATTTATAAAGTTTTAGGAGCTTTATTTAAGTGCATTTTCTATTCACTTCCAATAACAGTTTACTAATATTTGATAACTTCATGTGAAGTGAAAAGTTGGGATCTAATGATTTTTTAAATTTATTTTATTAGTAACTGAACCCCTTTATGATTTAAAAATGTATGATCTAGAAAAGTAAAAATTTGCAGCTCTGCAACGAACATTTGAAAACAAATCATGATTCCTAGGGAACTTTTATTATTGGAAGAACAACTTTAAATCATGGTAAATTGTTTCTATTGGTAATTTGTCCATTAAGATAATGAAGAAAAAAAAGACTTATACTATAAGTATAAAACTTTTTTTTTTTTTTTTTGGTTTTATGAAGTAGGGTTTTGCTTTAGCCCAGACTGACTTGGAATTCACTATGTAGTCTCAACGTGGCCTTGAACTCATAGCAATCCTCCTACCTCTGCCTCCCAAGTGCTAGGATTAAAGGTGTGCGCCACCATGCCCAGCTTAATTATAAAACTTCTTAAGAATACTTGGACCTGGTTAAAGTTGTTAAAAGTATCTTGCAAAACCTGATGGTCTGGTTCAGTTTCCCAATACCTACATAAAGCCAGATGCACAAAGTGTTGCATGCACCTGGGGTTTATTTGCAGTGGTAGGAGGCCCAGGCAGATCCATTCTCTGTCTCTGCTTCTTTTTCTCTCAAATAAAATAATATTTTTTAAAAAATGTAAAAAATAAATACCATGTATGGTTTGTGTGTGAGAGTATGTTGTCTGGTATATCTTTAAACATAATTATATCAGGGGAAATGCTAATTGCATTAAGTTCAGGAATAATAGACCATCAAGTTTAATGTCTTTTGCTAATGTAATTCATTGTTGCATGACTTTTCCAAGGGAAATCCATCCCACATAATGATACTAGAGTTTTGGAGTTCAGGAAGAACTTATAAACCCCAACCAGAGTACATTGGTGGTTCAGTGGTAGAATTCTTGCTCCAACTTGTCTGTTTTAACAAAGAATTGCAATAAACAATGGAGAAGGATAAATAACAATTTACTGAATTTATTTAGGGAGAAATTATGAATTATAAGGTTTATTTAGGAAAATTTGTTATCTAGGAAAAGGCTGGAATACATGCATGTGGAAGGCAGGACCTAGGAGCCCATGCTGATAGATCTAGAAGTAATACTCACAGACTTGTGTGGGAGCAAAGCATAGAAATACCATCCCTGCACCTCCACATAGAAGAAATCTAAGAGATTAACTAGCAATGGACTCAGACCTTAAGGAAGGATGACAGAGAAAAGGCACCAAATCAGGGACAAGGAAATTCAGACACCTACAAAATGAGTAGTAAAGTCAAGAGAGTTATTAAACACATGATAAAGCCAGAGTTCAGAGAAATTACACACATGGTGAAGCCAGGGTTCAGAAAACTTATACATGTGGTACACCCAGAGTTTGGAGGAATGACACACATTGTAGACCCAGAGTTTAGAGATACAGGTGGTAGACCCAGAGTGTAGAGGAAAATCATAACAAAGTGAAATAGACATCTGGAAACAAAATACATGTGAGGAATGGACAGAAAAGTACCCAGACATATGAAGAGGACCACACCCCAGCAGCTGGCAGAGGGAGACATATACTCACTATTCAGATGAAACAACCACAAGCAAATCAGATTGCCAAAGTGAGAGAGAGAGAGAGAGAGAGAAAACCCCCTTCCTCCTTTCCCAGCCTGGCTGGGAAGGGGAAAGACAGACCAAGAGCCAGTGGCAAGAAAATACCAGCAACAGAGGCTGATCACAAGTGCAGCAAGCCTTTATAGTTAGTTAGGAGGGATTTCTTTCCTCAGACACAGGTCTATAAGGGGGAGATTTGATTGGCTGGTGGAGTCTGGGAGATGACCTAGAGGCTATCCTAGCCCACCTAGGTAGTATACTAGATTGGGGGAACAGTAGGAGACACTGTGGCTATTGTGGATGAGACTGAATCAGATGCTGAATTCTAGTTCTGCCACTGTAAGTGGGGCAACCTCTTCTGGTTCTCTTTTTGCTCCTTTCCCTAAGATGATTACCTGAAAAGAACTACCTGGCTCCTATTTCTCTCTCAATAGGGCAACAAAGACAGACCAAGAAAACAATCTTACTCAAACCAAGCCTAGTGAACCAGTGAACTTATTGTGGCTACTTACAGGAGCATGAATGACTCAAAGGCAGCTGCATCACTGAATGTCCACCCCAGCATGATGACTCATGGACAGTACATCACTGGAGTTTCCTGTAGCTCCCCCGAAGAGTCTTCTCTTCAGCAATTGCTTAATGTTTAGATAATCTCAAATGAGGGATGGGGTCTGATAACTTACTTGCGAATTTTTCTTTTTCCTTTTGAATCCAGGGTGAGTTTGTGAGCCTCCCTTCTAATTCAAGTAGGGGATGCTTTCATTGGGAAGGATATAGCTACACAGCAGCTAGTTTCTTTGCTGGGCATCATGTGGGATTTCCAGTAGATGGCATTAGTATACTAAGGAACCAAACACTATAGCATAGTGATTCTTTCAATGGAGGCACATTTTAGAAAGGAAGTGAAGAGAATAAAGAAAATATTATTTATTTAGTCTATTAGGCATTGATCCCCTTATATCTAGTGATATTTTCATTCCCAAACTGACCCCGGCAGGTAGGTATTAATTGAAGAATTAATATACTAAGGTTGAGAATTAAAAAAAAAATGTAGTGTTCACGAAGTAAAATATATAGTCAGGATAATAATCTAGATCTGGCTGACTCAAAGATCCTCTTATGGCTGCTGTGTTAAGAATATGCACTGCTACAGCGGGAATATTCATGCACAGACTTCAAGTCAGTTGGTCAGATTTCTTCAATTTTTTTCTTATTTAATATGAGGGCATAAAAGCAATTGAAAGTTTTTTTTCTTAATGAAATATACTCATATTGAAAAAGATGCAAAGAAGCTTTGCTTGAATGGTGGTTTAAATACTCTGAAACTCTCTCCTATAAAAGTAATGAGAACACTGACAAAAATTGTGAAAATCATCTTTTTAAAATATATTTTATTTCTGTATTTTATTATTTTAGAGAGAGAAAAGAGGGAAGGAGAGAGAGAGAGAGAGAAAGAAAGAGAATGAGCATTTCAGGGCCTCCAGCCACTGAAAATGAACTCCAAATACATGTGTCCCTTTGTGCATCTGGCTTATGTGGGCCCTGGGGAATCAAACCAAGGTCCTTTGGCTTTGCAAGTGAGCACCTTAACTGCTAAGCCATCTCTCCAGCCCTGAAAATCATCCTTTTTGTTTTTTTATAAATTTTTTCTCATGTCAAGTTTTTCAACTTTATTTTTTATTTTATTTTATTTTTATTTATTTATTTGACAGCAACAGAGAGAGAAAGAGGCACATAGAGAGAAATAGAGAGAATGGGCATGCCAGGGCCTCCAGCCACTGCAAATGAACTCCAGACGCATGCGCCCCCTTGTGCATCTGGCTAACGTGGGTCCTGGGGGATCAAGCCTCGAACCAGGGTCCTTAGGCTTCACAGGCAAGTGCTTAACTGCTAAGTCATCTCTCCAGCCCTGAAAATCATCTTTTTAATAGCAATGGGAAAGAAGAAAAGTTGTAATAATCTAGAGAGTGTTTATATAAGAACAAATGAACGTTGATAAGAATAGCTAGATCTGTAGCATTGTCAAATTCCCCTCTCCCTAATAACAAAGTAGCTCTGAAAAACCACCAAACATTTAGCCACAAGAGCTATGAAAGCCAGCAGCTTAAAGATAATTGAAGGGGTGATGGTTTTGAATACCTACCAAAAGTCCCACCTACATAATTATCAATACTTGACTTAAAAATATTTATTTATTTGCAAATAGAAAGAGACAAACAGGGAGAGAGACAGAGACAGAATGGGTGTGCCAGGGCCTGTAGCCACTGCAAATGAATTTCAGATGCATGTGCTATTTCATGCACCTGGCTTTATATGAGTATTGGGGAGTCAAACTCAGGTCCTTAGGGTTTACAGGCAAGTGTTGCCCTGGTACTTGACTTTTCAGTGGTTTCACAGAAACACCTTTTAGAGAAGATTTGATATGCTTAATATGACTTAGAGGTTATTAAAAAAAGCCCTGTGATTTGTCTAAAAAAACAAAATAAATAAACAAACAAACAAGGAAACAATAACAATAACACAAAATACCAGGTCCTGATTTTTGTTACTATGGCTTTGTAGTTATACATCTGACAGAGGATTAAGAGCTAGAATATGCAAAGACATATGAAAAAAATCACTCAAGCAAGAAGAAATCAACTAATCTGGCCAGTAAATGAACTAATGAAATTGAAAGATAATTCTGAAAAAATTAAACACAAGTGGCTAATAAGCATATGGACAAAATGTTCAACTTCACTGGCTATCAGAGAAATACACATTAATCCTACATTGATTTTCCACCTCATCATGGTCAGTATGATAGGCACTAAAGAAATAACAAATGCTGGTGAAGGGTGTCTACAAAAGCAAACTCATATATTGCTGGTGGGGAATGTAGTTAAACTTTTATTTTAAAAAATGAAACAACAGATCATTCATATGACCCATCTCTACCACTTCTGTGTTTTCACCTAAAGGACTCCATGTCACCACAGCATAGAGATAATTGTACAACAATGTTTGTTATAGGACTATTGACATTAGCTAAGTTGTGGAACCAACCTAGGTATTCAACAACAGAGGAATGGATAAGGCAAATACAGTTTATATACATGACAGCTATTTTTCAGCCATAATGAACATTGAAATTACATTGTTTGCAGAAAAAATGGACATAATTGTAACTAATCATAGTAAGTAAACTGAGCCAATTTCAGAAGACAAATATTATGCCTTTTTTCATTTGTAGTCCCTAGATTTCATATAAGCACATGCAACCATGTATGTATCTATGACATGACAGTATAAGTAAAACTGTCTGTGGAGATAAGCCAAAGAGTAAGGGGTGTAAACATGGAGAGAAGGGGATATGATGTGGCATATGTTCAACATATAATATGCAAATGTAAAAAAACCTTGAATAAATTAAACAAACAAACAAATAAACAAAAATAATCATTAAAGCAGCTTGAGAAAATTATGCTTGTTGAGACAAGCAAGATGCCAACTAGAAAACAATAAGGAAGTTTGCAAGGGATAGCTAAGAAGCTTGAAAGTTTTATTAAGGAACTCAAAGGCTATGTGCATGTAAAAGGCTATGCACAAGCCTGGGAGACAAGAAAGACACTCAACATAGCTCCAACTTCACAAAATTGGCTGGACATAATGCTGTATATATAAGCTAGTGTTTTTACACAAACTGGAAATTTTCAGAGCCCTGAGAAGTCAACCCAATGCACACAGCAGGATCTTTAGCAAAGAGTGGGTGTTTACTGGCTTAAGGCAGCTAAAGAAATCTCTGTTGATTCATTATATACCCCTAAGGCAGCCACACAGACAGACAGACAGACAGACAGACACACACACACACACACACACACACACACACACACACACACACAGAGCGAGAGCGAGAGAGCAAGAGAGCGAGAGAGCGAGAGAGCGAGAGAGAGAGAGAGAGAGAGAGAATTAAACATTAGTTCAGAGAAGTTTCTAAACAATTAACAAATGCTGGAATGGTAAAACAAAAATAAACAGCAATGAAAACCAAATAGAAAGGGAGGGGCTATTTCCAGCATTGCCACATTATAACGCCATTTTTTGGCAAAGATATAAGACAAAAGGAGGAATTATATAGTCTTTGCAAAGGAAAAAAATCATAAAATGCTTCTGAAACATCAAAGATGTTGAATTGACCAGACTAAGACAGTGTGTGTGTGTGTGTGTACGTGTGTGTGTAAGAGAAAGAGAGAGAGAGGTGTCATATGCATGTGTGCACCCCATGCACATATATGGGGAAGTCTGAGGAGTATATTTGTGTCCTCTTACTGATCATCTGTGTATTTCATTAAGACAGAGCCCATCTCTCAACTTGGAACTCTGTCCATCAGTGAGCCCCAGCAGGGATTCTCCAGTGTTTATTCCCCATGGACTGGCGTTACAGTGGTGTGTGGCTATGCTTAAATTTTTACATGGGTTCTGAGAAGTTGAACTTTGCAGTCTCTGGCCTGAGAGGCCCTCATGTTTTTAAGTGGAAAATGTCCTTAACCACTGAGCAGTCTCCCCACCCTCATGCAAAGACATTCAACACAGTCCTAGATAACTAACAGATCCATGAAAAAAACATAAGAAAAGTTATTAGAAAATTATTTGATATAAATAAAAATGAGAACACATGCAGATTCATAAGAATCAACTAAAGCAGTGACTTGAAGGAAGTTATTGTCATAAATTCTTAGATTAAGAGGGTATAAAATAAAATTATGAAGTTAACTTCTCAAATCAAGAAATCAGAAAAATAGCAAGCTAAACCCAACAAACAGAATGAAGGAAAGTGTGCAAATTACACCAGAAATAAATCAAATTGAAGTTGAAACACAAAAGAGGTAATCTAAAGGACTGATATTTGATGCTTGAAAATATCATCCAAATTGGCAAACCCTTAGTTAGAATAGCAAGAAAAATATAAAAGGAGCTAGCATCATTACTAGAATTAAGAATGAAAGCATGTACATCACTACTGACCTTACAAATCTAGGAAGATTTACAAGAAGTACAGTGAACAACTCTGCTGAAAAAGTTCCTAATGTAAGTTAAATGATCAAATTCCTAGTAGTGCACAGAAAATCTAAATGAACCTACACAAAATAAACAGATTAATAATTTGAAAATGGAGTAGACATACCTTCCACAAAGATGTTGATGTTAGAATACCTGGAACCTATGAATATATTATCTTGTTTGAAAAATTAGCTTTGAGGCTTACTTATGTGACGGACATATTTATTATTTATTTATTATTATTTATATAGTGACATTATTCTGAATTTCTGAATCTCTAGATTTAGAAAGATTGGTGAACTGGACTGGCAATGGGAATAAGGACAGGGTTGACATTAATAGGTATGGATTTTCTTTTTCATTTCATTTTCTAAAGGGCAATTTTATGTATGTGAATTCTATGTCAACAAAACTGTTTCAAACTGAGAAAAAGTGATCTTGCCCTCAGAAGTATAGAGGGATAAATCCACCACGGTTCAAAAGTGCACCTTCTTTTGGGCCAAGGCTTTAGAAACACCACCTCATTAGGACAACCAGCACTGTGGTGATCAGGCATTCTTGCAGTTTCACAGATAAGGATGTGTGATGTGAGGGGTAGATTGAGGGCATCCTGACATAACTAGCAGGTGCTACAGCCCAGGCCTGCTTTCTTGCATTCGGCTCTGTTCTGTGGTTCAGGGGGATGATGCTTCATTATACCAAGTTCTCGCTCATTAGCTTCTGCAACAGTTTTTTTTTTTAAACAAAACAACAAAAACAACATCAACAAAACATTTTAATTATGAGAGAGACAGAGAGAGAGAGAGTGAGAGAGAGAGAGAGAGAGAGAGAGAGAGAGAAAGAATGGGCATGCCAACACTTCTAGCTACTGTAAAGGAACTCCAGGCACGTGTTCCACCTTGTGCATCTGGCTTAAGTGGGTACTGGGGGAAGTTGAACCTGGGTCCATAGGCTTCACAGGCAAGGGCTTACCCAATAAGCCATCTCTCCTGCCTCTGCCAGTTTTTTTTTTAATTTTTTTTTAATTTTGTTTTTTTTATAGGGTTTTTTTTTTCTTTTTTTTATTAGTCAGTTTTGTATTCAGCAAATACAGTCAGTTTGGTACCATTATTAGGCTCATCCGTGACCTACCCCCTCCCCTTGGCCCCTCCTTGTTGAGGTATACGGGTCATGCATTGTGGAGTTAGCCCACAGTTATGGGTAAGCTAAATGTTTCAGAAAGAATGTCAGAGTCACATGTTGGGTCATGATATGCAGAGACATTTAGCTTTTATTTATTTATTTATTTGAGAGCGACAGAGAGAAGGAGGCAGAGAGAGAGAGAGAGAGAGAGAGAGAATGGGCGCACCAGAGCTTCCAGCCTCTGTAAACGAACTCCAGATGCGTGCGCCCCCTTGTGCATCTGACTAATATGGGTCCTGGGGAATTGAGCCTCGAACCGGGGTCCTTAGGCTTCACAGGCAAGCGCTTAACCACTAAGCCATCTCTCCAGCCCTCTGCCACAGTTTTTGCTGTGGGAAGAGTGAATTAGTGAATATGGCTGGCAGTTGTAAAGAGAAAGGAAAGCCTATTAGTGGGTAAAGAATCTCTGTCTGCTCACCATTGGAGAAGAATATCAATTTTCTCATCTTACAGCTCATTATTAATTGCTAATTTAAAATCTGTTCAGCTCGTTGGCATTCTTATCTGGCACACTGAATGAATTTGGGCACTATTAAGACAAATGCTTCTTATCTATTGACTAAAAGTTGAATGCAGGGTAAGGAAAATTATAATAAATTTTGAAGGGTGGTGGTATCCTTTCATATAGAAATAGATTTTTTTTTCCTGAGATTTGAGTCCATATGCATCAGGATGGGGTATGTTAATTTTTTCAATTATCAAGAAGTTGCAGCTGGGATTCTTTTGAGAGGCAAATGACCTTAGTGTATTGATAATGATTATCTGCTCAGAACTTTCAGGAACAAATTCCTTATTTTCTTTGAGTCTCATTTTCCTAAAAGAAACACTGTCTTCACTAGTCCTGAAGATCCTTTCCAGCTCTTTGATTATGTGACAATGACCAGCACACAGAGGCACACCTGCCACCCTACCGAGTGTTCCCTGGAATCATTAATGATTATTCATGGCCAGGGAAGCTGAGGTAACATTGACTCTGAAAGCTTATCCTTTTCACTGCAGAAGTGCACTCTTGTGTTACAGTCTTTCTGTACATGAGAAATGCCACCTGCCAGTCGTTGAAGGCCTCTGGGCACAAGAGATGAACTCTGTGCCCTTCAGGTTCAAATGTCTCTGCAAACCCAGCACAGTGCTGGAACTATGGACACCCATGTGGATATTGTTCAGAGCATGAGAAACATATCCTGCACCTGTGAGTTTCACTATGAGATTCATGGCACAGGCAGGACCCTTTAAGAATATGAACATTTTTGAGTGCATGAGTTATTTCACTTTTAAAAGAATTTTTTTTTCTTTTTTATTAGTTACTTTTGTATTCAGCAAATACAGTCAATTTGGTACCATTATTAGGCTCATCCGTGACCTACCCCCTCTCCTTGGCCCCTCCTTGTTGAGGTATACGGGTCATGCATTGTGGAGTTAGCCCACAGTTATGGGTAAGCTAAATGTCTCTGCATATCATGACCCAACATGTGACTCTGACATTCTTTCCGCCCCCTCTTCCTCAAAATTTCCCTGAGCCATGTTGGGTTCATTTTTGGTCTGCTTCAGTGATGAGGTGTTGGGGGCCTCTGAGGATCTGGCTCTCTGATTTGGTAGGAGTTGATTTTTCTCTGCTGATCTCCTTCCCCCTTGTGCTGGTATCCGGTTCATCAGGAAAACAGCCCCCTTGCTTGTTTCTCCAATTTTTCCAAGTTTCAGCCGGGGCCCTTTTGAGGTATGATGGGGTGGCTCTCTCCTTAGGGTCTACATCTATCTGAAAAAGAGAAGCAGATTCTCCAACGGAGAGTAAGTTAGCACCAGGACAAATGAGATAACCCTTACTTTTTTTTTTTATAGAGAATTTAATAGGTGTAGGCCCTCTTGTAGCCCACAATTGATGGTAGCTTGATATTGGAGAGTGGGCTTATGTTTGGATATGGTTCTGACTTGTTTCCCAGCTCCAGCTATGGGTCCCATACCAGTGAGGGGATCAGTTAGCCAAATTGAGAGCAGTTGGTACCCCACCATAGCTGTGTGCCACCACAGCACTTATGTGGGCATCACAAGTTATTTGCTGCTAAGTGGGTTAGACCATGCGTTGCTTCGATAGATATTGGTCAATTTCCCCCAGTCGCCCATGTAGCACCTTCTGGCACTAGACGCGCTGACTGTCTGGGGACTGACTCTCTTCCAGCTTCCAGCCATGCCATTCTATTTTTCATGTCAACCACATAAGGTGTCTTCTGCAGTACAGTCTTACCACTAACCTTTGGTGGGTCATCAAGTACTCTGACAGAAATCTGTCTGTCTTTTATGAAACCTTGTAGGTCTCTCTGATCAAAAGCTCATTGTGGATGATAGCCCCATGCTGGATCTGGGAGTTACAGATCAGTGCCCACTAAGAAAATGAGGAAAAAGATAACTAATATACAAGAGTTAGAGATAAGAGAGAGAGAGACAGGGAGAGGGGAAGTGACAGAGGGAAGATGTAGGAGATTAAGGTTAGTCTTAATCTTACCCTCTCCAGTGTCTTGTGGTTCAGGTGTTCCCTGTAAGGGCCTGGTGAAGGATCAGCCATTTGGTCTGTCTTTTAGTAAGTAGAAGATCATGGTACCATTGCCGTTTGGGTCTAGATTTGTGTTTCCCACCCCTTTGATGCCCTCCCCTCCCTCCCCTTCCTTCCTAGTGTCTAGTACAGGAGATGCTTGCTGGGTATGTAAGGTATCTTCGGTAGATTCAGGTTAGGTGCTGTAGATGAGTGCGACTATATGGTGATTTTTTTTATGTGATTGGGTAAGTTCACTGAGAATGATCTGTTCCAGGTTCAACCATTTTTCCTCAAATTTCATTGTGTCATTTTTTCTTACTGCTGTATAGAATTCCATTGTGTAGATATGCCACATCTTAGTTATCCATTCTTCTAGTGATGGACATCTGGGTTGATTCCAGCTCTTAGCTATTACAAATTGAGCCACTATAAACATGGTTGAGCAAATCTCTTTAGTCTGTGGTTTGAAGGTTTTAGGGTAGATGCCCAGTAAGGGAATAACTGGGTCTGTTGGTATCTCTATACTCAGCTTTTTCAGAAGTCTCCATATTGCTTTACAAAGTGGTTGTACCATCCTACATTCCCACCAACAGTGGATGAGTGTTCCTACTTCTCCACATCCTCGCCAGCATTTATTTTTATTTGATTTTTTGATGTTTGCTATCCTTATTGGGGTAAGGTGGAATCTCATAGTTGTTTTAATTTGCATTTCTCTGATGATTAGGGATGATGAACATTTTCTTTTTTTTTTTTTTTTAATTTTTTTTGTTTATTTATTTGAGAGTGACAGAGAGAAGGAGAGAGAGAGAGAGAGAGAGAGAGAGAGAGAGAGAGAGAGAGGGAGAGAATGGGCGCGCCAGAGCCTCCAGCCTCTGTAAACGAACTCCAGATGTGTGCGCCCCTTGTGCATCTGGCTAACGTGGGTCCTGGGGAATCGAACCTTGAACCGGGGTCCTTAGGCTTCACAGGCAAGCGCTTAACCGCTAAGCCATCTCTCCAGCCCGAACATTTTCTTAAGTGTATGTTTGCCATTTGTATTTCTTCCTCTGTGAACTGCCTGTTCAGCTCTTTGCCCCATTTTGTGAGTGGGGTGTTTGACTTCTTACTGTTTAGGTTTTTGAGTTCTTTGTAGATTCTAGAGATTAGTCCTCTATCAGTTGGATAACCTACAAATATTTTCTCCCATTCTGTGGGTAATCTACTGGCTTTGCTTATTGTATGCTTGTCTGTAAAGAAACTCTTCAGCTTCATGTGGTCCCATTGGTTGAGTGATGGTTTAAGTTCATGAGCTACTGGGGTTTTGTTCATAAAGTCTTTTTCCATTCCTATATCATGGAAAGTACTTCCTAAATTTTCTTCCAGTAGTATTTGAGTTTCTGGTCTTATATTGAGATCTTTGATCCATTTGGACTTGAGTGTAGTGCATGGTGAAATGTGTGGGTCAAGTTTCAGGTTCCTGCATATGGTTATCCAGTTTGTCCAGCACCATTTGTTGAAGATGCTGTCTTTTTTCCAGCCTATATTGTTTGGGCCTTTATCGAATATCAAGTAGCTATAGTTGCTTGACCCAAAGTCCGGGTCCTCAAGTCTATTCCATTGATCTATACTCCTGTTTTTATGCTAGAACCATGCTGTTTCTATTACTATGGCTTTGTAATATAGCTTTAGATCAGGTATGGTGATGCCTCCAGAGGTATTTCTTTTGCTGAGGATATGTTTGGAAATGCGAGGCCTTCTGCCTTTTCATATGAAATTTGAGATCATTTTTTCTATCTCTGTGAAGAACACTGTAGGGATTTTAATTGGAATTGCATTAAATCTGTAAATTGCCTTTGGTAGGATTGTCATCTTCACAATGTTAATTCTGCCTATCCAGGAACATGGGAGGTCTTTCCATTTTCTCAAGTCCGCCTCAATTTCTTTTTTGAGTGTTTTTATGTTTTCATTGTATAGATCTTTCACTTCCTTGGTTAACGTTATTCCAAGGTATTTTTTTTTTTTTGTTGCAATTGAAAATGGGACTATGTCCCTTATGTCTTTTTCTGTATCTTTGTCCTTTGCATAAAGGAAGGCTACTGATTTTTGTGCATTGATTTTTTATCCTGCTTCTTTGCTATAGGAGTTAATCACCTTCAGGAGTTTTGGGATAGAGTCTCTCAGGTCTCTTATATATATAATCATGTCATCAGCGAATAAAGCTAACTTAACTTCCTCCTTTCCAAATTGTATCCCTTTTATTTCCTTCTCCTGTCTTATTGCTTGAGCTAGGACTTCCAGTACTATATTGAAAAGCAGAGGTGAGAGTGGACAGCCCTGTCTTGTTCCTGATCTTAATGGGAATTCCTCCACTCTCTCTCCATTAGGTATTATTTGGGCCTTCAGAGCTTCATATATTGCCTTTATTAGGTTAAGATATGAACCAACCATGCCAACGCTCTCCAATGCTTTGAACATGAAGTGATGTTGAATCTTGTCAAAGGCCTTTCTGCATCTATCAAAATGATCATGTGGTTTTTATGTTTCACCTTGTTTATGTGGTGTATTACATTGACAGATTTCCGTATGTTGAACCACCCCCGTGTTCCTGGAATGAATCCCACTTGGTCAAGGTGGATAATGCTTTTGACGTGTTGTTGGATTCGGTTTGCAAGGATTTTGTTCAGGATCTTTGCATCTAAGTTCATCAGGGAAATAGGCCGGTAGTTTTCTTTTCTTGTGGCATCCCTGCCTGGTTTTGGAATCAGGGTGATGCTAGCTTCATGGAAGCATGGAAGGTTCTGTAGATGTCCGTTAGGTCTAAGTGATCTATGGTTTTGTTGAGCTCTCTTACTTCCCTGTTGAGTTTCTGTTTGGATGATCTGTCTATTACTGATAATGGTGTATTGAAGTCCCCAGCTACGATGGTGTTTGTGGTTATTTCTGTTTTAGTGTCAAGTAGGTTTTGATTTATGAACTGTGGTGCCCCTGTGTTTGGTGCATACATATTTATGATTGTAATATCCTCTTGATGGATTGTTCCCTTGATAAGTAGGACGTGCCCTTCCTTGTCTTTTTTGATTATTTTTGGTTTGAGGTCTATTTTCTGATATTTATATAGCTACACCTGCTTGTTTCTTATTCCCATTTGCTTGGAATACTGTTTTCCACCCTTTCACCCTGAGGAGATATCTGTCTTTAATGGTGAGGTGGGTTTCTTGAAGGCAAGAGATTGAGGGGTCTAATTTTTTGATCCATCCTGTTAGCTTGTGTCTCTTGATGGGTGAATTAAGGCCATTAATATTTAGGGTAATGACTGTGGAATTTGATTTGATCCCTGCCATATTGTGATGGTAAAGGTGGGTTGGTATTTTCATGGGCCTTGAAGTTTTTTGTGCCTACTCTGAGTTTGGTTGTTGTGATCTGCTTCTTGTAGGCAATTGTGTTTGTTTTTTTTTTTTTTCTCTGTGGAGAATTTCCTGAAATACTCTCTGTAGGTTTGGTTTTGTGTTCATATAATTGTAAAGCTGAGTTTTGTCATGGAATGTTTTTCTTTCACCATCTATTATGAGGGATACTTTTGCTGGGTAGAGTAGTTTGGGTTGGAAGCCATAGGCTCTTAGACTTTGCAGTGTTTCATTCCAGGCCCTTCTAGCTTTCAGGGTTTCCATTGAGAAGTCTGAAGTAATTCTGATGGGGTTACCTTTGAAGGTGGTGTGCTGTTTTTCCCTAGCTGCTTTTAGGATTTTCTCTTTGGTGTCAATGTTTAAAGTCTTAATGATAATATGTCTTGGAGAGTTTTTCCTTTGGTCCAGTCTGTTTGGAGTTCTATTTGCTTCTTGTATCTTGATGGGCCTTTCTTTTAAGAGACTGGGGAAGTTTTCTTCAATTATTTTGTTAAATAAGTTCTCCATGCCTTTGGTCTGAATTTCTTCTCCTTCTGGTATTCCAATGATCCTGATATTTGGACATTTATGTGTATCCCACAATTCCCTCATGTTCTGTTCACAGGACCTTTTGAACTTACTGAAATTTTTGAACTCTCTAACTGTTTCTTCCATCTTGTCTTCCAGATCAGAGTTTCTATCCTCCACTTGGCTGACTCTATTCTTGAGAGCTTCTAGCGAGTTTTGCACTTGTTCAATTAAGTTCGCCTTGTCTATTACTTTTCTATGTATAATTTCCATCCCTCTGTCAAGCTCCCTTTTCACATCATTTTCTGATTTTCTTGATGATTCTTGGAGTTCATCCTTGCATTTCTTTATGTCTTCATTTAGCATGGCCAGCTGATTTTTAAGGTCTTCCTTTTTTTCACTCTCCCTCAAATCTCTTAACTCTCTTTGAAATCCTTCCAATTTCCTATCTAATCCTTCCAACTTCTTATCTATTAGTTATAGTTTAGTGATGGCAGCATCCACATGATTGTCGGCCCTTTGTTGCTTTCCTGCAAGTTCTATCAGTAGGTTGGTCAAGGTTGCATTGCTCATAGCTTCAATTTGGTGTTCTGGTCCTATTGGTTCTTCTATGTTTTGGTTAGATGTATTCATTTTGGGACTGGGTGATCTAACTGGATTTTCTTGCATTTGATTTTTCATGTTATTTCTTTTGCGCTGTGTTCTGCCCATGACAGTGTATGGGCAGATAGGTGGGCGTACCAGCCTGGGCTCAAGAACAATGGGAATCTTATGCATCCTGGGGGCGTTGCCAAGAAGTCTGGGCTTTGGCTGTCACTTGCCAAAGCCACCTATCTACTGCCTGGCAGGGTCGCCGAAGTTGCCTGAGTTCTCAAGCGGTAATGTGCCAAAGCTGCCTGCGTTCGAACTAGGAGTGGCGCTGAGGCACCAAGCACTGATGCCGCCCGAACTCTGGCTGGGCACGCTGGGAACCGGAAACAGTCTGCGCTCCCCCGCCACAGGACAATTGTGGACGGCCGCGCGGCAGACAGACAGGAGATGGGACCTGAGCTGGCGCAAGCAAGAGACACAGTCTGAGCTTGCGTGGCACCTGCTGTGGGACTGGGCTTGCTCAGTAAGTGGGCGAGTGGACGAGAGTGCAGAGCAGTCTAAGCTTCCGCACGCAGGGAACAATCTCACTTGCCAAAGCCGCCTATCTACTACCTGGCAGGGGTGCCAAAGTTTCCTGAGTTCTCAAGCGGTAATGTGCCACAGCTACCTGCGTTCGAGCTAGGAGTGGCACTGAGGCACCAAGCACTGAAGCCACCCAAACATTGGCTGGGAACGCTGGGAACCGGAAGCAGTCTGCGCTCCCCCGCCACAGGACAATGGCGGCCCGCCGGTCCGGCAGGCAGGTAGGGGATGGCACCTGAGCTGGCACAAGCGAGAGATACAGTCTGAGATTGTGGGGCAGCTGCTGTGGGACTGGGCACACTCAGTAAGTGGGCAAGTGGACGAGGGTGCGGAGCAGGCTAAGCTTCCACGCGCAGGGAACGATCGGCGCTTGGTGGCAGCCATGCGGGCTCCAGAGCAGCAGCAGCGGCAGGGGTGGAGCTGTGAACACGGTGGTTATTTGGGGCGAGGGGTGACTACCCGCCCGCAAGGGGATCAGTGATTCCCTGTTCCCCCACCTCTGTGCCCTCCCAGATTTCTCTCCCCTAAAAGCCACTATGTACCCTTAATATCTTGCCTTTCATTCCCGGGATTTGCAGCGCAGCTAGGCGGTCGCCATCTTGGCCGGAAGTCGAACCCTTACTTTTTAATAGAGAATTTAATAGGTGTAGGCCCTCTTGTAGCCCACAATGGAGAGTGGGCTTATGTTTGGATATGTTTCTGACTTGTTTCCCAGCTCCAGCTATGGGTCCCATACCAGTGAGGGGATCAATTAGCCAAATTGAGAGCAGTTGGTTCCCCACTATGGCTGTGTGCCACTACTTCACTTGTGTGGGCATCACAACAAGTTATTTGCTGCTAAGTGGGTTAGACCATGCGTTGCTTCGACAGATATTGGCCATTTTCCTCCAGTCGCCCACGTAGCACCTTCTGGCACTAGACTCGCTGACTGTCTGGGGACTGACTCTCTTCCAGCTTCCAGCCATGCCATTCTATTTTTCATGTCAACCACATAAGGTGTCTTCTGCAGTACAGTCTTACCACTAACCTTTGGTGGGTCATCAAGTACTCTGACAGAAATCTGTCTGTCTTTTAGGAAACCTTGTAGGTCTCTCTGATCAAAAGCTCATTGTGGATGATAGCCCCATGCTGGTTCTGGAAGTTACAGGTCAGTGCCCACTAAGAACATGAGGAAAAAAATAACTAATATACAAGAGTTAGAGAGAAGGGGGGGGAGGGAGAGGGAGGGAGGGAAGATGTAGAAGATTAAGCTTAGTCTTGATCCTACCCTCTCCAGTGTCTTGTGGTTCAAGTGTTCCCTGTAAGGGCCTTGTGAAGGATCAGCCATTTGGTCTGTCTTTTAGTAAGTAGAAAATTATGGTACCATTGCCATTTGGGTCTAGATTTGTGTTTCCCACCCCTTTGATGCCCTCCCCTCCTCTCCCCTTCCATCCTAGTGTCTAGTCCAGGAGATGCTTGCTGGGTATGAATGGTATCTAGGGTAGATTCAGGTTAGGTGTTGTAGATGAGTGAGACTATGTGGTGATTTTCTTTCTTTTTCTTTTTTTCATTTTTATTTTTTATTTTATTTTTTTCTACAGTCAGTTTCGTACAATTATTAGGCTCATCCATGACATACCCCTCCCCTCAGCCCCTCCTTGTTGAGGTATATGGGTCATGCATTGTAGAGTTAGCCCACAGTTATGGGTAAGCTAAATGTCTCTGCATATCATGACCCAACATGTGGCTCTGACATTCTTTCCGCCCCCACTTCCGCAAAATTTCCCTGAGCCATGTTGTGTCTGCTTCAGTGATGAGGTGTTGGGGGCCTCTGAGGATCTGGCTCTCTGATTTGGTAGGAGTTGATTTTTCTCTGTGCTGATCTCCTTCCCCCTTGTGCTGGTATCCGGTTCATCAGGAAAACAGCCCCCTTGCTTGTTTCTCCAATTTTTCTTAGTTTCAGCCGGGGCCCTTTTGAGGTATGATGGGGTGGCTCTCTCCTTAGGATCTACATCTATCTGAAAAAGAGAAGCAGATTCTCCAACGGAGAGTAAGTTAGCATCAGGACAAATGAGATAACCCCCCCCTTTTTTTATAGAGAATTTAATAGGTGTAGGCCCTCTTGTAGCCCACAATTGACGGTAGCTTGATATTGGAGAGTGGGCTTATGTTTGGATATGGTTCTGACTTGTTTCCCAGCTCGAGCTATGGGTCTCATACCGGTGAGGGGATCAGTTAACCGAATTGAGAGCATTTGGTTCCCCACCATGGTTGTGTGCCACTACTGCACTTGTGTGGGCATCACAAGAAGTTATTTGCTGCTCAGTAGGTTAGACCATGCGTTGCTTTGACAGATATTGGTCAATTTCCCCCAGTCGCCCACATAGCACCTTCTGGCACTAGACTCGTTGACTGTCTGGGGACTGACTCTCTTCCAACTTCCAGCCATGCCATTCTAATTTGCATGTCAATCACATAAGGTGTCTTCAGCAGTAGGGTCTTATCACTAGCCTTTGGTGGGTCATCAAGTACTCTGACAGAAATCTGTCTGTCTTTTAGGAAACCTTGTAGGTCTCTCTGATCAAAAGCTCATTGTGGATGATAGCCCCATGCTGGTTCTGGGAGTTACATGTCAGTGCCCACTAAGAAAATGAGGAAAAAGATAGCTAATATACAAGAGTTAGAGATAAAAGAAAGAGAGAGAGGGAGAGGGAGAGGGGAAGTGAGGGAGGGAAGATGTAGAAGATTAAGGTTAGTCTTGATCATACCCTCTCCAGTGGTGATTTTTTTTATTTTTTATTTTTTGTTTTTGGTTTTTCGAGGTAGGGTCTGTCTGTAGTCCAGGCTGACCTGGAATTCACTATGGAGTCTCAGGGTGGCCTTGAACTCACGGCGATCCTCCTTCCTCTGCCTCCTGAGTGCTGGGATTAAAGGTGTGCGCCACCACGCCCGGCTTCCAGTGGTGATTTTTTTTCTGTGATTGGGTAAGTTCACTGAGAATGATCTGTTTCAGGTTCAACCATTTTTCCTCAAATTTCGTTGTGTCATTTTTTCTTACTGCTTTATAGAATTCCATTGTGTAGATATACCACATCTTAGTTATCCATTCTTCTAGTGATGGACATCTGGGTTGATTCCAGCTCTTAGCTATTACAAATTGAGCCACTATAAACATGGTTGAGCAAATCTTTCTAGCCTATGGTTTGAAGGTTTTAGGGTCAATGCCCAGTAAGGGAATAACTGGGTCTGTTGGTATCTCTATACTCAGCTTTTTCAGAAGTCTCCACATTGCTTTCCAAAGTGGTTGTACCATACTACATTCCCACCAACAGTGGATGAGTGTTCCTACTTCTCCACATCCTCGCCAGCATTTATTGTTATTTGTTTTTTGATGTTTGCTATCCTTATTGGGGTAAGGTGGAATCTCATAGTTGTTTTAATTTGCATTTCTCTGATGATTAGGGATGATGAACATTTTCTTAAGTGTATGTTTGCCATTTGTATTTCTTCCTCTGTGAAATGCCTGTTCAGCTCTTTGCCCCATTTTGTGAGTGGGGTGTTTTACTTCTTACTGTTTAGATTTTTGAGTTCTTTGTAGATTCTAGAGATTAGGCCTCTATCAGTTGTATAACCTGCAAATATTTTCTCCCCTTCTCTGGGTAATCTATTGGTTTTGTTTATTGTATGCTTGTCTGTAAAGAAACTCTTCAGCTTCATGTGATCCCATTGATTGAGTGATGGTTTAAGTTCGTGAGTGCATTCATGTTATCACTGAACATTTCATCAGTTGCCGGCAAATGTGCTGAGTGGGCTTGTATGGCAAAAGAGTAGATTGTTTGAAAGGCAAAAGTATGTGTTAACATGCTCTCAATGGGGAAAAAAATTAAAATGAGTAACAGACACAAAGTAGTTTTATTTCTGATCATTTTTTGCCACTGTAGAATATATTTATTTTTAGCAATATAAACTAAAAAAATTCCTAAATTCTCCACTAGCATAAGAATTAACAGTCTAAAGTTATAACAATATTTTAAAAATGTGTGATGTTTTGGCTGGGCATAGTGGTGCATGCCTTTAGTCCCAGCACTTGGCAGGCAGAGGTAGGAGGATAGCCAAGAGTTCAAGGCCATCCTGAGACTATATAGCAAATTCTAGGTCAGCCTGGGCTCGAGTGAGACCCTACCTCGAAAAAGAAAAAAAAAAAAAAAAAAAAAAAAAAAACAAAGGTTAACTTATTCTTAATTATCAAGATAAGATTAGAGATAGATTAAAACTTAAAAGCCAAATGCATAGTTTATAATAACTAAGATATGACACAATCTAAAAGTCATTGATCAATGACAGCATAATGAAACTGTGGCACATCATGTGTATATATATATTCCATGCAATCAAGATACAGACTGGGCCTGTCAACATTCCATCATGGGTGGGGAAGGCATTCACAGGCCTTTCCCTTCCTGTTCAACTACTGGCAGTTAATGGTTGCTGTGGGGAGGGACGTCATGTCCTTCAGTGTTAAACAGCTGGTAAATTGCCTCTACTGCAGTCAATAGCCCTCCAATCATGACCATGCTGCCAACCCTAATTAAACTCAGTAGTATGACATTGCCAAATATATAAATAAATAAACAAGTTTAAATAAAAAGGAAGGATCCTGCCATATATGATCGATAACATGGGTAAACCTGGAGTCATTTATGCTTAGTTAAATAAGTCAGTCATGGAATTGTACTGCATGAGTCCACATGTATAAAGGGTCTAAAATAGTCCAACTGACCACAGATACAAGAGTGGTTTTAAGGAATTACTGAGGAAGGAGAAATGAATTTCAGTTACACAAGATAAATTCTTGAGATTTGCTGTAAACCATTGCATAGATAGTTTAAAATGTTGTATTGATTCTCTCTCTTGATCTCTCTCTCTCTCTCTTCTCTCTCATAAAAAATTACAAGTACAAAAGGTAGGAGAGATGGCTTAGCAGTTAAGGCACTTGCTAGCAAAGCCTAAAGACTCATGTTTGAGGCGAGTGGCAATGTCTCACATTGTGATGGATGTGTGTTCATAGTTCAATTGCAGTGGCTGGAGGCCCTGGTGCACCAGCTCTCTCTTTCTCTCTCGCTCTCTCATAAAAAAATGTAAAACAAGTGCTATACTGGGCACTTAAACATGAAGAGGTTAGGACTCATCAAGTGTTTATAACACAAAAGACACACCAAGACAAGAAACTGCAAGAGAATCTGAGGACCCTGTGCAGGTGACTGTTATATTTATTATCTAATGATGATGGTGACACATGGGTGCATAATGTCCAAGCTTATCAGATTATAGTTTTTCTATCACTCTACATCAATGAAGTTGTTAATAAAACAATCTTGAAATTCCATTCTTTTTGTTATGGGAGGAACTAAAGTTACTAAAATGGGCAGCTATCTGTTGGGAAGCATTGACTTAGGAACTTAGTCATTCCCTGGGTAGAATTCACTCTGGACTATCTTGTCTAAATGGTTGCTTCTGTAGCCTTAGGAGTATCTGAATGAACCTGAAACTAATAGCAAAAAATGAGGGATGCTAGTTTGAATATAATTTTATTTTATTTTATTTTTTAAAAAATTTTTTTGTTTATTTTTATTTATTAAGAGTAACAGACAGAGAGACAAAGAGCCAGAGAAAGAGAGAGAGAGAGAGAATGGGCGTGCCAGGGCCTCCAGCCACTGCAAACGAACTCCAGATGCATGCGCTCCCTTGTGCATCTGGCTAACGTGGGTCCTGGAGAATCGAGCTTTGAACTGGGGTCCTTAAGCTTCACAGGCAAGCACTTAACCGCTAAGCCATCTCTCCAGCCCGAGTTTGAACATAATTTTAGAAGAAAAATAAAATACACAAGAGAAAAAAAATGACTTAGAAGTGATTCTTAGCTGGGCATACTAGCACATGCTCAAAAACCTAGCATTGCAAGGCTGAGGATAGTGAGTTTACCTAGGCGACATAGTTAGATACTGTCTCAAGAACAATTCTCCATGTGTTTGTTTCCCATTAGACATCTTTATCCTTTTTTTTTTTTTTTTGAATGTGTTCAAGGGAAGCCTTGGTAACTTAGTGATGCCTGTCTCAAAAAGCTAAAGAAAGAGGGCCATGGAAAGAGGGCCACTGGTCAATGCTGGCCTAAATCTACTGAATTCCTTTTGAGTGTCTTTCTCTAGGTTTGGGACTATTTCTGTCATAATTGCACTGATAAATTGCCTATAGTTTCAGAGTTTATTTCCACTCCTCCTTCTACCCTGTGGATTCTTTGATCTGGTCTCTTGAATAGATCCTAGAAGTTTTAGAAGTGTCAGCTGTGTTTATTAATTGCTTTTCTTCACATGTACAAGTGTATTATTGTCTCCACCTTGCTCTCCACTCCTGAAAATCATTCTTCTGCTTGGTTTTGCTGATGGATAATGCTTTCCACTAAAATATGACTTTCCTTATTGACTCATTTACAGCATTCCTCTTATTTTTGGCAGAGTCTCAATTTCCTTGCTGATTTTTTGTGCATATTAAAAAAATTCTCCTCTAAATTCCTCAGCACTTCACCTCCTTGCTAATTTTTTGTCTTTATGAACAATTTTCTTACTTCATTCACCTGCTTGTTTGAGTTCTCTGTGTGGTTATTGATTCTTTTTAAAAAACAATACTCTATAATCCTATCTATCTCATTATATTTGGTTTCTAGTACTGAGGAGTTATGAGCTTTGGGGGTGTCCCAGTGGTTATTGTCTCATATTTTTCTGGTTTATTTTGTTGTGTTTTCTGTATTTGTTGAGATATAGGTGTCCTCGTTTGTAGTTCCTCCTTTTCTCCTAGTCTTTTTTGTTTGTTTATTTTCTGTTTTTCATGTCTCCCTGATGAATTGCCTTATCTTGTATTTAAGTCCCCCACTACTGTCTAGAGAGGATGCTAATTGCAATGACACATGCAATATTGAGATTGCAGGCACTTTTGGTACATTTTTTTCATGTCCCCAATAAGATTCAGAGATACCAGGTCTAGGGCATTGATTGGGGGAAAATATAATTTATAGATTGTTTTTTGTTGTGGTGGTGGTAGTTAAAGTGAAGAATGCCAATAGCTGGTGAAATGAGGTGGGAATGTGGAAAGGGAAAAAGAAAGGAATATGAGTGATGAAGAAAATGTGTGGTCTACAAGTAAGACAAATAGAGAAAGTATGGAGTAGGTAGGTAGGTGCAGAGAAAGTGTAATCTTAAGCCTTTTTGGGAGAGGTACAAGCTAAAGCAAAACAACTGAACATCAAAAAAATGTAAATAAAAATAAAAGTATATAAAATGAAGGATTTATAGCCCCCATCAGTATATTCTTAATAGTTTTGGGTAAATACATTCTCAAGTTACTTCTGCATCACGTATAGTCTACGATTGAAATCTTTGAATAACCACATGCTACGCTGATACAGCCCTATGATTTATGCCAGTTTAGTTGACATATTTTGTTGACATGTTATAAACCACAGTTACATTTGAAGTTAATTCCTTTAAATTCTGAGACATGTAGCATGAATCATTACTGGCAATACTTGGCATTGGCCAAGGCTGTTATGAGTACAAAATAGGTTCCTGTAAGAGGCACATGTATAGATCTTCATAAATATTAATTGAAATACAAGCCGGGCGTGGTGGCGCACGCCTTTAATCCTAGCACTCGGGAGGCAGAGGTAGGAGGATCGCCATTAGTTCGAGGCCACCCTGAGACTCCATAGTAAATTCCAGGTCAGCCTGGGCTAGAGTGAAACCCTACCTCGAAAAACCAAAAAAGGGCTGGAGAGATGGCTTAGCGGTTAAGCGCTTGCCTGTGAAGCCTAAGGACCCCGGTTCGAGGCTCAACTCCCCAGGACCCACGTTAGCCAGATGCACAAGGGGGCGCACGCGTCTGGAGTTCGTTTGCAGTGGCGGGAGGCCCTGGCGTGCCCATTCTCTCTGTGTCTCTCTCTCTGCCTCCTTCTTGCTCTGTCTGTCGCTCTCAAATAAAGAAATAAACAAAAAAAATTAAAAAAAAAAAAAAAAAAGAAAAACCAAAAAAAAAAAAAAAAAAAAAAAAAAGAAATACAACTGTATGCTGCCCAAGAAAATTACAGTGTTCACGGTTTGAACACAGGCATAATTTCTGCAACAATGTTGATTCTGTTCATCAAAGTTAAGTTCTAAATAAATATTTCAAGAATGCATTTCTGTTCAGGTTAGATATGGGTGCCATATTTAATTATCCAATTATATTTTAAGAATTTTTTGTTGCTAGGGTTGGATAGAATAAAGTAAACATGATAATAAAGCCTTTAACCAAATCATATTTTTATTTTATTTTAGTAAAATAATAAAACTGTGAAAATATTATCTTTATACAACCTTCTAAATTAAATTTAACATGCAACACATGCATTACACATTATGCATTACACAAAACTACATGTGTATTGCCTGTTCATGTGAGCCCATAATATTGACTCATAACATAAGTTGGTAGAATTAAGCTCAGTATATCTAATAGCTTTATAGCTATTGTAAAATATAGTGTGATTTAGTTGCATAATAACTGAATGACGAAGCTAATTGGTTTTCTACTAATTTACCTGTAATTCACAATTCACATACATATCTTGGAAATTTTTATTTAATTATGGGTATGACATATGCCACTATTAGGGTTAAAAACTATCAATTTAGGTTCCGGAGACATTGAGAGATGTCTTTATATTGGGAAGCAAGAGCCCTCCAAAGTCTGATTTTTTTTTCTTTTTTTCTTTATTAGTTAGTTTTGTATTCATCAAATACAGTCAGTTTGGTACCATTATTAGGCTCTGATTTTGAAGGAGACTGATGACTGGGCTTCTTGGTGTCAGAAATAAATAGTTACTTGAAAGTGAAAGTGCACCTAGGAGAAAAAAAGTGGGTCAGGAATAACAGCAAATTGGGGACAGGTAGAGAATATGAAGAATTAGAAACACATAGATGAGGAGTAATTCAAGGACTGCCCATGCTGAGTTCTGTGGTCTTCTTACCAGGAGCAATCTTTAGTGTCTTGCTCATCACACATTGTCTTTGGTAATGTCTGTTACACATACAAAGTTCTTACCTCAATGATATTTTGCAAAAGAAAAAAAAAAGGGTTATATGTCTCAGATGGCAATGAGATGAGAGGACAGAAAAAAACATTTTGGGTCAAGTTAGTAGCACTTTGAATTTATTTGGAGAGGAAATAGGAATGCATGCTTCTATATTTTGGGTAAATTCTGCCTTAGGGAATTTATGTCCTCTGGGGCCTGAGTTAGGGGATGCAGGAAGTCAAAGCAGCTCTCAGCTTCAGCTGACCAGATGGGTAATATGGGCTTTTGACTCACTCCAGAAAAGGTATATCATTCATATCCAGAAATCATAAACAATGGCTTTAAGTGAAGAGAGCTTTGTTCTGACTATTAGTAAAAGTAATTTGCTGTATCTGGGCTCTGTGGAGTTTTATCTCCAAAACATTTCATACATTTAAAAAAATCTAACAAAAATTGAATAGCTTCTCATGATAAGGTGACATGCACTAGCTAATCTGTCAAATATCTCCTCTGTAATAGAATTATATCCACTCAGTTGATAATTCTATAATGGTATCTCTTGCCTATCAGAAGCTCTGATTAGCAGTTAGGTGTCTTTGATGGAAAGAGAGAGAAAACAATTATTAAAAACATTTCATTTCCATCTCTTCTCCTTCATGCTGGGCTGAGCTTTTCAGAAGCCACATGTGTCCCTGATTAGCATGTGAGATACAGAGTTGCAGGGAGGCCAATGGCCTGTTGGTTCTTAAGCTGTGGCTTTCAATGACATCTGCTTCAATATGCTATGATTGCCCTGCCTCAGCTGTCACAACACAAAGAACATGCTTTAAAGGGGCAGCTACACATCTCTCACATCTGCAGGTGTTGTTTGAAAAGGAATGTATACTTCCAAAAGAATCCTGCTAATCTGAAGGAATTCTAGGTCTATCATTGACTGAGGAGACACTTACAAATGAGGCTGGTAACCAAATCTTGTAAGGAATCCATCCTGAGCTCTTTGAAAGAATTTTTATTTTTTTTTGGCACCAGTTTTTTTTAATTTATTTTTTTTTTGGTTTTTCTTTTTTTCTTTTTTCTTTTTTTATTAGTTATGTACACAGTGTATACAGTCTTGTTGGTACCATTGTTAGCCTCCTCCCTGCCCTCCCCCTCTGCAGGGACCCTCCTCACTGGAGAATATGGGTTGTGCATTGTGGGGCTAGCCATCAGTTATGGGTAAGAGGCAGTGTCTCTGTGCATAATGACCAGACATGTGGCTCTAATATTCTTTCTGACCCCTCTTCTGCAAATTTCCCTGCTCCATGTTGGGTTCATTTTAGGTCTGCTTCAGTGATGAGGTCTTGGGAGCCCCTGTGTCTCTAGATATCTGGTTTGGTAGGAGTTGAGTGTTCTCTGTGTCTATCTCCCTCACCCTTGTACTGGTACCAGGTTCACCAAGAAAGCAGCACTTTTGCTTATTTTCCCACTTACTCTTAGTTTCAGCTGGAGCCCTTCTAAGGTGTGATGGTCTGGTTCTCTCCTTAGGATCCATATCTATCTGAAAAAGAGAAGCAAATTCTCCAACGGAGAGTAAAATTAGCATCAGATAAATGGGATAACCATGTTTTTCTTTCTTTTTTTTTTTTAGGGAGAATTTAATAGGTGTAGTCCCTCTTGTACCCCATGATTGGTGGTAGCTTAATAATGGAGAATGGGCTCATTTTTTTGGGGGGGGGCTCATTTTTTGATATGGTTCTGACTTGTTTCCCCACTCCAGCTATGGGTTCCATTCTACTGAGCAGATCAGTTAGCCTAATCAAGAGCAGTGGTTGGTTTCCCACCCAGACTCTGTGCCACTATTGCACTTGTGTGATCATCATGTCAGGTTGTTTGCTGCTGAGTAACTTAGTCCACAAGTCGCTTTGGACAGATGTTGGCCATTTCCCCTGTATTAGTCAGGGTTCTCTAGAGGAACAGAACTGCTAGAATGAATTATTTTAAGAGGGGGATTTATTGGATCAGCTTACAGTAGTCCAATAGCAGTTGCAGGCCTGAGAATCACCGAACCTGGTAGCTGCTCAGTCCTCATGGCCAGATGCCTCAGCAGTCCCGACCCAGCACTGCAGATGGTGCAGGAAAGCCTGGAGGCATCCTGAGGAGCTGCTGGGTTTCAATCCATGGGGGTCTTCAATTGATGCTGGTCTTTAGTCCGCACTGGTCTTCAATCCATGCTGGAAGGTAGCAAGCAGCTCCGGCAGCCAAGTGGGAGGAAGGAAGCAAGGAACTCTTTTTTTTTTTCTTTCATCTCATATTTAATTGTCAAACTTCAGTTAATCAGAGAATACATATTCCAAAATAGAAGCTTTGAACCTATGCAAGTAAGATTATTCTTTATGCACTGTTTTGTGTTGTGTGGCAGTTATGTGTTAGTACAGTGAGCAGGAAGACGGCTATGGATTCCACAAAGAAAATCCACACTTTGTCGCAAGAGTGCATGCTTCAGTGCATGTCATCTTCCTGCCTGGGACTCCATTCTTAAACAAACAAACAAAAAGCCTATGAGCTTAAGTGCAAACTTACATTCATGGCGGATCTGTATCATCATATTCTCCTGCTTCCTGAAAAGTTATGTCACCTGAAGTTAAGGAACTCTTTTTACCCAGAGCTTCCTAATATCAAGTCCCCCTCTGAGCAGGACCACCCACTCTGGGGGAAGGGTTCACCCTGGGGGAAAGACTTCCTCCTTTAGTTGATCCTTCCTACAAGCAACCTGTGGATTACTAAACAGATAAAGTTGACAACACCTTAACTGTCACAAGTCCACCCCTTGTCAACTTGGCATCAAATCATGTCTCCTTACATCATACTTAATTTTCAAATGAAAATAGTAACAAGCTCATAATTCCGCCTAACATGGCATAACTATCCCATGTACAACCAGAACCGCAAAATCTTCCCCCCCAACACAAAGCTTAGTCTCTAATATAATGGGTCTAATATAAATTCAACAGTTAGCTAATGATATAATCGTGATATTGGTGTAGATATATACAAACACTGTGTTATTAAGGCAGGACAGAAACATTGCAATCACAGTCCTCATTTCTGTAACTGGTCAAGTGGCCTTAGCTGGTATTTGTAACTGCCTTCTTCTATTGCCCATTCTTTCTTCCACCTTCAGCAAGCACCTCAGCAGGTCTTGGTTCTTTTCATGGAGGGGTAACCCATACCTTCATTCCTGAAGGAACTGGGCCATTTATCACACTACTTCTATTGGGTTGTTGTAGTCATCCATTGACTTTGACAACAGGACATGGTAACACTAACAGATGCCTTAAAGGATCTCCTGCACTCCAGGCATACTCTTCCTTACCACCATTGTGGAGAAGCAGTCCAATTTTCACCTGGTAATCTGGATCAATCACCCCTGCTATCACTGTAACTCCTTTTTCAGCCTGTTCACTCAGGGGCATTAGGATTCCAAAGTGACCAGAAGGAAGTCTTAGCTTCCAGTTCAATGGAATGTTCTTTGTGTCTCCTGGCTAAAGCACTGCTCCCTCTGGGACCAAGACTTGCAGTCCAACAGAACATAAGGCTGTAAGAACAGGAAGCAAAAATCTAGCTAATGGGTCACTTGGGGTGATGGTAAGTGGGACTATTCCCATTTCCACCCCTTGATTCCTGGACCTGTGAATCCTGGCTATAGGAGAAACAGTAACATATATAGGATGCTGGTTCAGAGCATATACAGCCTGCTGGAGGACACTCCTCCAGCCCTCCAAGCTATTGCCACCTAGTTGGTACTGTAGCTATTTCTTTAAAAGGCCATTCCACCGTTCTATCAAGCCACCTGCTTCAGGATGGTGGGGCACATGGTAAGACCAGTGAATTCCATGATCATGAGCCCACTGCTGTACTTCCTTGGCGATGAAGTGAGTTCCTTGGTCAGAAGCAATGCTGTGTGGAATGCCATGATGGTGAATAAGGCATTCTGTAAGCCCATGGATGGTAGTTTTGGCAGAAGCACTACATGCAGGAAAGGCAAATGCATGCCCAGAATAAGTGTCTATTCCAGTAAGGACAAAACGCTGCTCTTTCCATGATGGAAGAGGTCCAATGTAGTCAACCTGCTACCAGGTTGCTGGCTGGTCACTCTGAGGAATACTACCATATTGGGGCCTCAGAGTTGGTCTCTGCTGTTGGCAAATTTGGCACTCAGCAGTAGCCGTAGCCAGGTCAGCCTTAGTTAGTGGAAATCCATGTTGATGGGCCCATGCATGGCCTGCATCTCTGCCACCATGGCCAGTTTGTTCATGGGCCCATTGGGCAATGACAGGGGTGGCTGAGGAAAAAGGTTGACCACTATCCACAGAACGGGTCAGCTTATCTACTTGATTATTAAAGTCATCCTCCAATGAGGTCACCTTCTGATGAGCATTAACATGGGACACAAGTATCTTTATATCCTTTGCCCATTCAGAGAGTTCTATCCACATACACCTTCCCCAAATGTCCTTTTCACCAATTTTCCAATTGTGCTCCTTCCAAGTCCCAGACCATCCAGCCAAACCATTGGCCACAGCCCATGAATCAGTGTATAACCACACATTTGGCCATTTTTCCTTCCAAGCAAATTGCACAACCATATGCACTGCCCGAAGTTCTGCCCATTGTGAAGACTTCCCTTCACCACAGTCCTTCAGAAAGGGGCTGTAATGCTGCAGCTGTCCACTTCTGGGTGGTGCCTGCAAAAAGTGCTGAGTCATCTGTAAACCATGCCCTAGACCTCTCCTCCTCAGTCAATTGATCATAGGGCACACCCCATGATGCCATAGGTGCATGCTTGGGGACAGAAGGCATCGCAACAGGAGTAGCAACCATAGGCATTTGGGCAACTTCCTCATGTAACTTACTCATACCTTCAGGGCCTGCTTGAGCCCGATCATGTATATACCACTTCCACTTAATGATGGACTGTTGCTGTGCATGTCCAACTTTATGGCCTGGTGGGTCAGATAACACCCAGCTCATGATGGGCAGCTCAGGTTGCATAGTAACTTTATGGCCCATTGTCAAACGTTCAGTTTCCACTAAGGCCCAATAGCAGTCCAAGAGCTGTCTCTCAAATGGAGAATAATTGTCTGGAGACGATGACAGGGCCTTGCTCCAAAATCCCAATGGTCTCCACTGTGATTCACCTATGGGGGCCTGCCAAAGGCTCCAAACAGCATCCCTGTCTGCCACTGAAATCTCAAGTACCATTGGATCTGCTGGATCATACAGCCCAAGGGGCAGAGCAGCCTGCACAGCAGCCTGGACCTGTTGAAGAGCCTTCACTTGTTCTGGGCTCCACTGAAAACTAGTAGCCTTCCGAGTCACTTGGTATATGGGATGGAGTAAGACACCCCAGTGAGGAATGTGCTGTCTCCAAAATCCAAATAGGCCCACTAGACGTTGTGCTTCTTTCTTAGTGGTAGGAGGGGCCAAATGCAACAACTTGTCCTTCACCTTAGAAGGAATATCCATGCATGCCCCACACCACTGAACTCCTAGAAATTTCACTGAGGTGGAAGGTCCTTGAATTTTGGATGGATGTATTTCCCATCCCCTGATGTGCATATGCTGTACCAGCAACTCCAGAGTGGTTGCCACCTCCTGCTCATTTGATCCAATTAGCATTATGTCATCAATATAATGGACCAACGTGACACCCTGTGGAAGGGACAGGTGAACAAGGTCCCTGTGAACTAAGCTATGGCACAGGGCTGGAGAGTTAATACAACCTTGAGGTAAAACAGTAAATGTGTACTGCTGACCTTGCCAGCTGAAGGCAAATTGCTTCTGGTGGTCCTTATGGACAGGTATGGAGAAGAAAGCACTTGCAAGATCAATAGCTGCATACCAGGTACTAGGAGATGTGTTAATTTGCTCAAGTAAAGAAACCACATCTGGTACAGCAGCTGCAATTGGAGTCACCACCTGATTAAGTTTCTGATAATCCACTGTCATTCTCCAGGATCCATCTGTCTTCTGAACAGGCCAAATAGGAGAGTTAAAGGGAGATGTGATGGGAACCACCACCCCTGCATCCTTCAAGTCCTTTATAGTGGCATTAATTTCTGAAATCCCTCCAGGGATGCGATACTGTTTTTGATTCACTATTTTCCCTTGTGGTGGGAGCCTCAATGGCTTCCATTTGGCCTTTGCAACCATAATAGCCCTCACTCCACAAGTCAGGAAACCAATGTGGGGGTTCTGCCAACTCCTAAGTATATATATCCGAATTATGCATTCTGGGATGGGGGAAATAACCACAGGGTGAGTTTGGGGACCCACTGGACCCACTGTCAGTCTAACATTTGCCAAAACTCCATTGATAACCTGACCTCCATAAGCACCTACTTTAACTGGAGGGCTATCATGCTTTTTGGGGTCTCCTGGAATCAATGTCAATTCAGAGCCAGTGTCCAGTAGGCCCCAAAAGGTCTGATTATTTCCTTTCCCCCAGTGTACAGTTACCCTAGCTAAAAGGCTGCAGGTCCCTCTGAGGAAGGATAGGTGTAAGTTTAATATTGAAACTTTTGGCAGTTGCAGGAGGGTCCTTTCTCAAGGGGACCTGGCCACCCCTTCAATCAAGGGGCTCAGGATCTGTAAACTGGCTCAAATCTGGAAACTGATTAAGTGGTCTTGATTCTCTGTTGCTATAATTCAAAGTGGCTTTATGATCCCTTGCTCTGGAACTTTTCTGCTTATACAGATAAAGAAGAAACTCAGTAGGCTTCTTATCTATTTGACTTCTGGGAACACCATGATTAATCAGCCAATTCCAAAGGCCCATATGAGTCATACCTTTATGTGCATAATTTTGCCTATGCTGTCTATTATGAAGAACACGTTCACCCCGCCTTTGGTGAATCAGCGCTGCCACTTGGCTCTTGTTACCCTGAGATCCAGTTATGCCCATTGCATCTAAATCACCTAATGCAGCAACTGCAGCTCCCACTGTGAGGTCTTCTTTACATAAAAGACCAATGATGGGAGACTTTAAGTATGCTGGTGCTCCCCTCACAAATCTGTTTCTTATAGTCTTATTGAAGGGCACATCTTCTGGACGCTCCCATTGTGGGGGCAAAGATGAGTTTACATGGCAAATCCACTCCAGCATTCCAAGTTCTCTGAGCTTTTTAATCCCTTCATTGACATTAAGCCAAGGGATATCAGGCAGCTTGAGCTCATTCACAGTAGGCCATCTTTGGATCCATACTTCAGCCAACCAATCAAATAAACTCTTGGCACCCCTTCCAACTGCATGAGCTGCATTGTTAAATCTAAAATCTCTGCTCAATGGGCCTATTTCAGTAAATTCAGCCTGATCTAATCTTTGGTTCCTTCCTCCATCATCCCACACCCTTAAGATCCATTCCCACACATACTCCCCATGCTTCTGCGTGTACAAGTTAGAAAACTCCTGAAGTTCTTTAGGGGTGTACCTCACCTTCTCCTGTGTCACACTTTCTATCTCACCTTTAGGGGCCTGCCTAGCCGTCCATCTGGTTATAGGCCTAGAGGCAAAGATGGGTGGGAACTGAGAAGCACCAGCACTTCCTGCTGATTCCTCAGACAAAGAGGGATGAATTACCTCAGGCAAGGGTGGGGAGGGTAATACTTCAGGATGTGGTGGTGGGGATACAACTGCTGCCAAGGGAGGGAAGGTCATATTTTCATCCAAAACATCTTCTTCAGAATCTAACACTTCGGTGTCCCCAGGTCCTTCAGGGTCTTCCCAACATCACCATCCCAAGTCACAGGATCCCACTCTTTTCCAATCAGTGCCCTTACTTTAACTTCTGATAGTTGGTGAGGCTGGGATTTGAGTTTATGTTGCAAGTTAGCCAATCCCACAATGAGAGCTTGGGTTTGGTTTTCTGCAATCTGAGCCCTGTTCTGGCTAGGGAGGAGACTTTCCTCCAGGGCACATTTAGAAACCTTGAGATCATGTATGTGGGTCTTAAGCTTGGAATTTTCCTTTTTGAGCTTCTGCTTTTCCCTCACTAGTTTGTCCAGAGATGCTAAAAGCAACCAACCAGCCTCATCATTTGTCTTACTTTTCCACAAATATTCAAATGTTTTAAATACAGAGTCATTAAATTCCTCGCTCTTCACAAGACATGACTCAGGGTCACCAAATACATATATCTCACGTAGTTCTTGAAATAGTGCACACCATGGATTATTAGTGCCCTCCTTATTTCCAGGAAAAGCGCTCTCCTTATCACCATTAGGGCCTTTAGTAGCATTGAAATTGGAGAGCCAACCCCAGATAGCACTAAGCCCACTAGAGAAACCCATCCTTACAATTCTGTTTCTCTAGAACCAATTCTGGTACCAAAATCTGTATTAGTCAGAGTTCTCTAGAGGAACAGAACTGCTAGAATGAATTATTTTAAAAAGGGGATTTATTGGATCAGCTTACAGTAGTCCAATAGCAGTTGCAGGCCTGAGAATCACCGAACCTGGTAGCTGCTCAGTCCTCATGGCCAGATGCCTCAGCAGTCCCGACCCAGCACTGCAGATGATGCTGGAAAGCCTGGAGGCTTCCTGAGGAGCCACTGGGTTTCCATCCACGGGGATCTTTGATTGATGCTGGTCTTTAGTCCGCACTGGTCTTCAATCCACACTGGAAGGTAGCAAGCAGCTCCGGCAGCTAAGTGGGAGGAAGGAAGGAAGGAAGGAAGGAAGGAACTCTTTTTACCCAGAGCTTCCTTATATCAAGTCGCCCTCTGAGTGGGGCCACCCACTCTGGGGGAAGGGTTCACCCTGGGGGAAAGACTTCCTCCTTTAGTTGATCCTTCCTAGAAGCAACCTGTGGATTACTAAACAGATCAAGTTGACAACACCTTAACTATCACATCCCCCAAGTTGCTCATGTGGCACCTTCTGGCACTAGATGAGCTAAGTGTCTGGGGACTGACTCCCTTGAAAGAATCTTGATCCAAATCTGAAATCTCAACCAAACCTCCTACAGACTTCTCTGGGAACACTTTGTACTGTGTGTTGCTTGTTGTCAGCTGTTGTGGTGTGTGTGTGTGTATGTGTGTGTGTGTGTGTGTGTGTGTGTGTGTGTGTGTGTGTCATTTACCTTTTTATTATTAAATGTGTAGACCAGGGCTGGAGAGATGACTTAGCAGTTAAAGCACTTGTCTATGAAGCCTAAGAAATCATGTTCAAATCCACAGGTCGTACATAAGCTAGGCACACAGTAATGCAAGCATGCAATGTTGCACATGTGCACAAGGGGGCACATATGTCTGGAGCTCATTCACAGCAGCTGAAGGCCCTGGTGAACACATTCTCTCTCTCTCTCTCTCTGTCTCTCTGCCTCTTTCTCTCTCTCAAAAATAAATAGTAATTTTTTTAAAAGTGTAGACCAGAATCCAATTTCCTGATTGTGTATTTTTTTAAATATTTGTCTTTAAAATTATTTATTAGAGAGAGAGAGAGAGAGGCAGATATATAGAGAGAATGGATGTTCCAGGCCTTTGGCCACTCAAAACAAAACCCAGATGCATGCACCACCTTGTTCATATGGCTTATGTGGGTCCTGGGGAATTGAACCTGGGTCCTTGGGCTTTGCAAACAAGTACCTTACACTGCTAACCCATTTATCCAGCCTCTGACTTTTTTTCTTTTTTCTTTTTTCTTTTTTTTTTGTTCATTATTTATTTATTTGAGAGTGACAGACACACAGAGAAAGGCATATATATATAGAGAGAGAGAGAATGGGTGCGCCAGGGCCTCCAGCCACTGCAAATGAACTCCAGACAAGTGCGCCCCCTTGTACATCTGGCTAACGTGGGTCCTGGGGAATGGAGCCTCGAACCAGGGTCCTTAGGTTTCACAGGCAAGCGCTCAACCGTTAAGCCATCTCTCCAGCCCCTATGACTTTTTTTTTAAGTTAAAACTTTACTCAGATAGTTTAATTATCAAGAAAGAGCAAAAAAGGTTATGGTTGGTGTTATAGTCTGCTTCATATTGCTGGGATAAACTTCCAAACTAGACACAGTTTATGGAGGGAAGGGATTTATTTGAAGCTTATAGATCCAAGGGACATTCCATAGTGGTAGAAGAAGCTGGCTTCCTTTCACAGTTCCAAGCAGAGAGAAATAACCACACACCAGCACCGAAAGCAAGCACAAAACCAACCTGTAACTCCAAGACCACAGAGCTTAGTCTGCATACCTTAAGCTGGAATTCAGGTCTGCCCCCAGTAACACCTTACAACTGGATCCCTAGATCCACCTACAGTGATGCCTCTTTCATCCAGGTGGCTGGAAATCCAAGTTATAAGATTTTTAATTCATATTTTAATTAATTAATTAATTAATTATTTGAGAGAGAGAGAGAGAGGCAGATAGCAAGAGAGATAACGGGCATGCCAGGGCCTCTATGTGCTGCAAACAAACTCCAGATGCATGCACCACCTTGTGCATCTGGCTTACATGGGTCCTGGAGAATCAAACCTGGGTCGTTTGGCTTTGCAGGCAAGCACTTTAACTGCTAAGTCATTTCTCCATGCCAGCTTTTCTTTTATTTCCTTTTCTTTTCTCTATTCTTTTCTTTTTTAATCACCTGTGTATTGGGAAAATATACATTCAAACTACTGCAGTTGGCCTAGGGAAGATATCTGGTCTCAACTTTCAGAAATCAAATCCTTAAATTAATTATTTGAACTGATTCATAAAAGCATAGACTACATATTAACAGGTAGCATTAAATGATGCAAGTAAAATTATTAATGATTAAACCAAAATAAAAATATCTACTCAAATGTTTCTCATTAGTTTAGGGGAAAATCATTTGTAATTCTACTTTTTAGCTACTTGAACTGCATAGTACATTATGGTCACAGATATGGACTTTGTAGTCCAGTAACACAATGGATCTTCTTGTTCACATTTAACTGTTAGTACTCAATGGCCAGCCTGTCTCCCTCCTTTCTTCCACACTACTTTCCTTCCCTTTGAGAACTGTATTGAACACCTGCTTCATGCAGAGATTAAAGATGTTGCATAGAAGTGGTACTTGCACAATTTCCCCCTCTAAAATGTAATCTCTTGAGAATAGTCATCATGAACTTCCATCCCATGCTTGACATGGAGGAAGTACTTCTGCATGTATAGTGGATGGAAGGTTTCATTTCTCTAGGGATTTAGAGAACTAAACCTTGAAAGGGAAAGGAAAGAAGCCAGTGTGGGACTGGAAGGTCTAAGGAAAGATAGCCTGGTGCCAACAGTTGATGTCTTGAATATGAGAAAATGTTGCATGTGAGTTGATGACTTATAACCTTAATTAAGAACACACACACACACACACACACACACACACACACACACACACACGCGTGCGCACACACACACACATAATACTTTCAAATCAGAAGATCAGTGCCAAATGAGTCACTTTTTTGTAAGCACTTTAATAATTATATTTTATTCCATTGCCATTTTATGGTTATTTTTATTTTTAAATATGTTCATTGAATTCAAGGAATCCATGGAGCAAATTCATACAAATGTCCTTGAAATCAGCAAATCTCACTTCATCCTTAATTAGCTATCTCTGCTTTAACAACCCAGTGGTGTTCTTTTTTTTCTTTTTTTTTTTTTGTTTTTTTGAGGCAGGGTCTTACTCTAGCCCAGGCTGACCTGGGATTCACTATGGAGTCTCAGGGTGGCCTTGAACGTATGGCAATCCTCCTACCTCTGTCTCCCAAGTGCTGGGATTAAAGGCATGCACCACCACACCCCGCTCGCAGTGGTGTTTTGAGTATCATAGCATATTAAATTTTGTTTTAAATTCAGATCTTGTACATTACAAAATAGAAGCTAATATTCTTGTCTTTGAAGTCACACACTATATTTGAATCATTTTTCCCATCACTTGATAACCATACAGATATGCCACTTAATCATTCTAAAGCCATTTACTTCATTGCCTACACCTAGTAAGGGTTCAACAGATACTCTTTGTAATTACCATATTAATTTTTATTATCTTGTCGCTGAGATGAGGACCAATTTATTTGCTGCTGATGATAATAATAATAATAATAGTAATAATAATAATAATAATGGTTCTCTGCTGTCAATTACTCTTTGTCAGGTTGCCCTATAGGATTTATTGTCAGATGATGAGGGAGGATCTATTTTTAAATATTTAAAATATTTATTTGTCTATATAGATGCTTCCTATATCTTTTTAAAATATTTATTTCTTTATTTAATAGAGAGAGGAGAGAGAGAGGGGGGGGGCGGATAATGGGTTTACCACCGCTTTCTGCTTCTGGATTCCAGATGCATACACCACTTTGTATATCTGGTTCAATGTGGGTACTGGGGAATCAAACCCAGGCTGCTAAGCCTTGCAAGCAAGTACCTTTAACTGCTGAGTCATCTCTCCAGGCCTATTTATTTATTTATTTATTATTTATTATTATTATTTTGGGGGGGGGTTTTCAAGATAGGGTCTCACTCTGGCCCAGGCTGACCTGGAATTCACTATGTAGTCTCAGGGTGGCCTTGAACTCATGGCAATCCTCCTACCTCTGCATCCCAAGTGCTGGGATTAAAGGCGTGTGCCACTACACCTGGCTATTTTCAAAAATTTTAACCCCTCTTGTGAAACAGAATGGAGATTCTTCAATATTAAAAAAAAAGCTGCATTCAACTTTTCTTTGTGAAGAGCAAAACAAAATTTAATTGTGATACATAAATTGTTAGATTAAGAACTATAAACCATAGATGTTTGTTTGGTATTTTGTGAACATAGGAAAGAATGGCTTTATAATATCAGGCACATTAAATGTTCCTTTACCTATCAAATATTGAAATAAGTAAATGAATAAGTACTAGTGTTACACATGCAAGCATGCAGCTCAGAACCAGATTGCTTTTGGTACTGCCAACAGTGGCCAATGATGGCTGTGGTAAAGACAGGGGCTTGTGTGCAGGACAACATTTCAGCTGCTCACTATCATGAAACTATTGAGGTTAAGAAAGCAGATGAGCTTAGACATGAAAAAGGCTGGAGTTGGATGATCATGTTTGGCCCATGCAATTATTTGGGTTGCTGAGAGTATCTGTGGAAATGTGGGCCATGGGATAAAGTGGGTCAATCTAAGTTGTCTCCAAGCATCTGTGAGATAATGGTGCTCTTCACATCAGGACTGTTCAGTAGGGAATGTAAAGAGATTGTTAGCAGTCTTGCCAAGTAAAGCAGAGCATGTTTTAGAGTTGTGCCAATTCCCAGTAGAGTCTCTGTATAAATTGAGATGATCATGTGGTTCTTATGGTTATGTTTATTTATGTCATGTATTACATTGACTGATTTCTATATATTGTACCATCCCTATATATCTTGGATGAGGCCTACTTGATCAAGATGCTTTTGATATGTTGTTGAATTAGATTTGTAAGGATTTTGTTTAGGATCTTTGCACCTAAATTCATTAAGGATATACACATATAATTTTCTTTTCCTGTTGTATCTCTCTCTGGTTTTGGTATCAGGGTTATGCTAGCTTCATAAAAGGAGTTGGGGAAGATTCATGGCTGTCTGATTATGTGAAACATATTTAGAAAAATTGGTTTCAGTTCTTCAACAAAGGTTTGATAGACTTTGGCTGAGAAGTCATTGGTTCCTGGACTGTTCTTTTAGGGGAGGTGTTTGATTAACTTTTCAGTCTCTATGGATGTTATATGTTTGCTTAGGAGACTAATCTGCTCAGAGTTTAGTTTTGTTATGTGATATGTGGCTAGAAATTCATTCATTTCTTCAAGATTATCTAATTTTGTGGAATAGAGGTTTTGGAAGTATGCCCTGATGATTCTTCCAATTTCATTCATGTCTATTGTGATCTCTCCTTTTTTTTTTATTTCTGAGTTTGTTAATTTGAGACTTATCATTTTTTGCTTGATCAAATTGTCCAGGGGGTTGTCAATCATATAAATTTTTTCAAAGAACCAGCTCTTCACTTCACCAATTTTTAAAATGGTTTTTTTAGTTTCCAATTCATTAATTTCTGCTCTGATCTTGATTATTTCTTTCCATCTAGAGCTCTTAAGGTTGGATTCTTCTTGTTTTCCCAATGCCTTTAGGTGGACAGTTAGGCTACTAATTTGAGATCTGTCTGTCTTTGTTATTGAAGGCATTTAGTGCTATGAATTTTTCCCTTGGGACTGCCTTTAATGTGTCCCATAAGTTTTGGTAGGATGTGTTTTCATTATCATCCAATTCTAGGAATTTTACGTTTTTTTTTTTATTTTTATTTTTTTATTTTTATTTTTCAACTACGCATTCATTACTTAGCAGTTTAGTCTTCAGGAGCTGGTAGAGTTCCTGATGCGTCTCTTGTTGTTAATTTCTACCGCTAAATCACTTTGATCTGATATGAGGCAGGAATTTACTTTAGTTATCATGGATTTATGGAGGCATGCTTTATGGCCTTATCTATGGTCTATTTTGGAGAAGGTTCCATGGACTGCTGAGAAGAATGTGTATTCTGTAGAGTTGGGATGGAAATTTCTATAGATATCCATTAGGTTTAGTTGATTCATGGTTTTGTTGAGCTCTATTATTTCCCTGATGATTTTCCACGTGGATGATATGTCTATTGATGATAGAGGAGTATTGAAGTCTCTGACTATGATATTATTGGTGTTTATGTTTTCTTGTCAAGTAGACTTTGTTTTATAAACTGTGGTGCACAGTTATTTGGCACATATAGATTTATGATTGTGATTTTCTCATGTTGGATCATTCCCTTGATGAGTAATAAGTGGCCTGTTTGTCCTTTTTGATAACTTTTGGTTTGAAGTCTATTTGATCAGATAGTAATATAGCAGTACCTGCTTGTTTCTTATTCCCATTTGCTTAGGATATAATTTTCCATCCTGTCACCCTGATGAGGTGTCTGTCTTTAGTGGTGAGGTTGATTTCTTGAAGACAGCAAATAGAAGGGTCCATTTATTTGATCCACCCAGCTAACTTGTATCTTTAGATGGGTGAGTTAAGACCATTAATATTTAAGATTATAACTGTCATGTTCTATTTAATCCTGCCATGATGGGGTGCTTTATGGGGTTTAATGCTTTATTGTGTTATACATTTTTTTTGAGGCTGGTCTAGTTTTAGTTATGTGATCTTCTTGTAGGCTCTTGAGATTGGTTGTTTGACTCTTCTGTGTGGAGTGTTCACTGAAGTATTCTCTGTAGGTTTGGCTTTGTGTTCATATAATCATAGAGTTGTTTTTTATCATGGAAAGTTTTCCTTTCCTCATCTATTATGAGGGATACTTTCTCTGGGTACAGTAGATTGCGTTGGTATCCATATTTTTTAGACTTTGAAGTGTTCCATTCCAAACCCTTCTGGCTTTCAGGGTTTCCATTGAGAAATCTGAGGTGATTCTGATGGAATTGCCTTTGTATATAGTGAGTTATTTCTCTCTTGCTGCTTTTAGCACTCTCTGTTTTCATTGTTAGGAGTTTTAACTGTGATGTGCCTTGGAGAGTTTCTTTTTCTTCTTTGGCCCTGTCTGTTTTGTGGTCTGTGGGCTTCTTATATCAGGATGGGCCTCTCTTTTGAGAGATTGGGAAATTTTTCCTCAATGATATTATTGAATATGTTCTCAATGCCTCCAACCTGGATTTTCTCTCCTTCTTGTATACCCATGACCTAGATGCTTGGTCATTTTAGGGTTTCCTCAGTTACCTCATATTCTGTTTGCATGATTTTTTTGAACTTAGCAAATTTTTTGTCCTCCTGATCAATTTCTTCTGTCTTGTCTTCCAGGTAAGAGCTTCTGTCTTCCACATGAGTAACTCTGTTACTGATGGGTTCTGCAGTGGTTTTTATAAGTTCTATTTAATTTTTGATTTCTGTTGTGTTATTTTGCATCATTTCCATCTCTTTTTTGGGTCCAATGTCAGTTCCAGTTGTGATTTTCTGGATACTTCTTTGAATTCATTCTTTCATTTGGTCAAGTATTCATTAAACTTAATCAACTGATTATTGAGATCTTCCATTTGTTGACTCACCTTCAATACATTTATATCTCTTTTGAGGCTTCTAATGTTTTCTTCGACTAAGTTAAACCTACTGTCAAAAGCTGAGTGCTCTAGGATACTTGTGATCAATTTTGTTGATGCAATTTTTTTTGATGGTTTGCTTCCAATTCATAAATTCTTTTGACCAGGGTCACATTGCTTACTGTGTTTATATTTTGGAACTGAATTTCTGTTGATTTCATTATGACTTCATTGGAGGCTTTGACTGTCAGAGTAGGCATCCTTGATGAAGATCTCTCACTTTTCTGATTTTCATATTTAGTGGTGTTGTGGTCTGCCCATCTTGGGGAAACATTTTATTCTCTTAAGGGGGAAGCAAATATTTGTCCTTATAGGATCTTCAGTGTATGTTCTGTTTTAAATGTGAGCTGGATTTTTGTATGATGGCATTATAACCACATATGTGCAGATTGTGGAGATTATGAGTACATCAAAGGTACCTGGGGAACTGGGAGGTGGGAAACTGAGAGCTGTGGCCTACTCCCTCTATTTGCACATACTCTTCAGCACAGGGGAATTACAGGTTGTGGAACTAGGAGCCAGGAAGCTGGAGAGCCAAAAGCAAGAGGCTAGCTCTTACAGTGCCCTATGCCCCCTCTGGCTCAGGGGAATAGGGATTTTGTTACCCGGGGCCAGTCATTCAGGAAACCAGAGCCCAAGTCCTGCTTCTGCAGCCCACACACAGGGACCAGGCCACCCTAAGTCAGCAGCCAGGGTATTGGGACCAGGTAACTGGTTGGTGGGGAACCAACCAGGAGCTCTGGCCTACTCACTCTGTGTGTACCCTCTGGAGCAGGGCATCTGGGAATTGGGGACCCAAAGGCCTTTCAATGAAGAAGGTGTAACAAGGGGCCTGCTTCTGCAGAAAGCCAACAGGGTCCAGGCAGCTCCAAACCAGCAGCAGGGGAACTGACAGAGAACAGGGAACTGGGGTGTGGGGGGGCAAGTAGATCTGGCCTACTCACTCCACATGTGTACCCTCTCAAAAGGTAATATTTCTAGTAATAACTTGTGATGAAGACTTTATAATCATTAGGGCACTATATTTCAGGAGCAAAAAAAGAAAAAAGAAAAAATGAAGTGACATTGGAAGTTTCATGAATACTGAATGAGTGAGAATGGTACATTGGAGAATAGTATCTACAAAGGCTTGGGCATGAGGGGTACAAAGTGCTTGTTATCCTGAGAGATCCAGTAATCACCTCATGTGCTTGGAATATACACTGTATGTGGTCATGTATGGCAGCTCTGGCTAGATTAGTGAGTACTTAGTGATTTTGTATGTTCTCCTGCTGATGTAGAGAGTAACAAGAAGTTTGAAATACTAAGTGGGCTGTCTCATTTCTTTTCAAGGTTTCATCCAGCATCCCTAAATTAATTATTTCCAAATCCTTACCTGCAGTTTTGACTTCATTCCCATGAATCATAAAGGGTGTGGAAATTTCTGACTTTCTAGTGTACTCAAACAAGCCCAGTTTAAACAAACTGCTTCTCTCTTTTTTTCAAAAAAAAAACAAAAAAAACTGTTTCTCCATTTATGCTCTTACCCTTGCTTCATAAATGACACCACACTCCAAGACAACAAGACAACATTGTGGTTCCATCTTTGCTCTTTATTCCAGCTTCCCCATCCTATGATCAATCACTCCTACCAATTTTGTTCCCAAGAAGCTCACATGTATATTTTTCAGGGATGTCTAGAGGAACAGAAATAATAGAATGAATAAATATATCACGAAGGGGATTTATTTGATTAGCTTCCACAATACAGGCTGGGTTGTCCAATGATGGCTGTCTATTGGGTAAATAGTCTAAGAACCCAATAGCTGCTTAGTTCATGAGGCTGGATGCCTCAGCAGCCCCAATCTGTTGTTAAGGGCCTGGAAGACTCCTGGAGAGCCACTGGTGGCAGCAACAGAGTAGATAAACTTCCCAGCAAATAGCAAGGGCAGCCAGGCACAAAGGACCACTGTTTCCTCCCCTCAGTTAATCCTGCCTGGAAATGCCCTTCTAGACCTGCTTACAAGGCATATCTCTTATACAATTCCTAATCTGATTAAATTGAGAACCAAAATTTACTAACATTAAATTTCTTGTTTCCTTTTTTTTAAATTTTCTTTCTTTCTTTCTTTTTTTTTTTTCTATTTTCTTCCCTTTTCTTCTTTCTTTTACCTTAGTGTTGTCCTGTAACTCCCAGTACCAGGATGTAGTTAACATCCACAATGAGCTGTTGTCAGAGCACTTGATTACCCACCAGAGGTTAATGGTAAGACCCTACTGCTGAAGATACCATATGCTGTCAGTATGGAACATGGAGAGACCTGGCTGGAATCTGGAAGACAGCAAGTCCCTAGACAGTTAGCCCGCCTAGTGCTAGAAGGTGCTACATGAGCTATGGGGGTGGTGGTGGGGAGGAGGTGGGCGGCCAATATCTGTCTGAGCAACTCACAGTCTAAGCTGCTCACAAGCAAGCTACCTGACATGATGCTTACACAAGTACAATAGTGGCACACAGCCCTGTCAGGTAACCAACTGCTCTTGGATTAGCTAACAGATCCACTCATGAAGAGAACCCACTTTTGGAATTGGGAAACAAGTCAGAATCATATCCAGATAATGATTTTGCTGTCCAGTATCAAGCTTTCACTAATTTTGGGCCACAAGATGGTCTAAACCCGTTGAATTCTCTCTAAACTAGTAATGGTTATCCCATTTAACCTGTGCTGACTATACTTTCTATTGGAGAATTTGCTTCTCTTTTTCAGATGGGAGTGGGACCTGAGGAGAGAAACAACCCATTGCACTTCACCAGGCCTCAGCTGAACCCAGAGAGGGATTGAAGAAATGAGCAAGAATGCTGCTTTCTTGGAGAACCTGATGTCAGGATAGGGGTGAAGGAGATAGGCACTGAGGTTGCTCAAAACCTGCCAGACCAGAGATCCAGAGGCTCCTAAGAGCCCATTACTGAAGAAGACTTAAAATGAACCCAACATTGCTTCAGGGAATTTTGCCAAACAGGGGGCAAAAAGATTGTTAGAGCCATAAGTTGGGACACTATGCACAGAGTCATTGCCTTTTCCCCATAACTGATAGCTACCACCACAATCCATGACTCACAATCGCCATGAGGATAACCTGCATCCCCAACAAAGGGGGTCCTTTTGGAAAAGGGGCAGGGATGAAGGAAAGGATGTTACCAACATATACTGTTTACATACTAAGTATGTTAATAACTAATAAAATAAAGAAAAGAAAAAAGAGGGATGGAGGGATAGAGTCAGATCATATTGACATTCTTTGAGTAATTCTATTACCAATTCTATTATCCTTGAGCCAGTCTACCCATGTACTTTTTATCTCTGTCAATAAATTGCTTTCTAATGTAAAAAAATAACCTTTTAATTACCTTTTCTATGGGCACATTATCTGTTTTTGAAATGCTTGAGGCAGAAAGAATGATGTTTAAAAATCCCAGGAGCAGTCACATAATTGCCCTTTACATTTATAAAATCCTTTCTTTCTAAGCTGACAATAGCATTGAAACATTTGCATTTGGCCCTGGCAAACATGTAACTTGCAAAAGTTCACCAAATGAAAAAAATTGAGAATCAAATGAAAAAGAAAAACTATTTTTTGCCCTATTGAAACCATTAAATGTGGATTATAAAGCAATGTCTTTTAAGCAATGAATTACTTAATTAACTCTTTTATTTATTATTTATTTGCAGGCAGAGAGAGAAAGAGATGTAAAGAAGAGAGAATGTGCATGCCAGGGCCTCCAGCCACTGCAAGCAACTCCAAATATTTGCATCACTTTGCACCTGGCTTTACATGGGTACTGGGGAGTTGAAACTGGGTCCTTTAGCTTTGCAGACAAGCACCTTAACTGCTAGCCATCTCTCAAGCCCAACATTTTTGATTCCTATAAATTTATTCACATATTTCCTTTCCTGAACTTTTTTATCTTCAGGTGTGATTTTTAATGATTATTTTCAATTCTAATTAGGCGTATCTTATGAAGTACTGCTACCAGACTTAGTGGTATATTTATACTCTTTCCTTAATTTGAATTTAATAATCAAATCAATTTGGATTTAAGAATTTGGAAGTGGTATAAAAGTAACTTTTTAAATAGGTTTCAGAGAATACCAGTTATTGCTGGTCATAGTGGTACACACCTTTAATTCCAGCACTCAAGGGAGTCAGAGGTAAGAAAATCACCGAGAGTTCAAGGCCTCCCTGAGACTACATAGTGAATTCCAGGTCAACCTGGACTAGAGCAAGGTCCCACCTCAACTCCCCCCAAACAACAACAGAAACCAAAAAAAAAAAAAAAACACAAAAACAAAACAAAAAATAATACCAGTTTTACTATATTTCCATTTTCTCCAATTGTCTTAGTAATTAGTGATTAAGTAAAATGCCATAAATGAACTCAACTTGTTTACTTCAGGAATCTGTGTGATTTTGGTAAATATTAATAACTGTAGTCACTAAATTTTTCAGTACTGTCTTTTAGTATATATTTTATTAGGTCTTACTTTTCATCAGTAAGAAAGATTTTACTAAAAGAAAATAATTCTGGGTAAAAACACAAAAATATTGTGTAGCTGTGGGTAATTGTATAAAAATAATTACACATGAGCTGGGCGTGGTGGCACACGCCTTTAATCCCAGCACTTGGGAGGCAGAAGTAGGAGGATCACCATGAGTTTGAGGTTACCCTGAGACTACATAATGAATTACAGGTCATCCTGGGCTACAGTGAAACCCTACCTTGAGAAAACAACAACAAAACAAACAAACAAAAATTCACATGTTTGTGCTCACAGGGGTGCGCTGTTTATGTCATATCTGAGCTATGAGAAACAAATGTCATTTTAAGCTATCTTCATAATTCCTCTTATTTCTTAAAAGTTACATTCATTTTCCTTATGTACCAGTGAAATTAAACAACCTTGTAAAGTAACTGATATTTCTTTTTATGTAAAATATTTAAAAAGAACAGCCACAAAAGTTTGTGCAGATCTTCCCCAACAGTTAGACTGTCAAAATGATTAAATTCTATAAAAATAGAACAAATAAATATATATATTCAATATTTTTGACAGTGTTTGTAATCTTTCTAAAACAAACTGAGTAGTAGTTTAGAAAATATACTTATCTACACAATGGAATTCTATACAGCAGTAAGAACAAATGACACAATGAAATTTGAGGAAAAATGGTTGAACCTGGAACAGATCATTCTCAGTGAACTTACCCAATCACAGAAAAAAAAAAATTGCCACATAGTCTTACTCATCTACAGCACCTAACCTGGATCCTCCCAAAATGCCTTACATACCCAGCAAGCATCTTGTGGACTAGACAATAAGATGGGTGGGGAGGGAGGGGAGGGCAACGGAGGTGGGGGACACAAATCTAGACCCAAATGGCAATGGTACCATAAAATTCTACTTCCTAAAAGGCAGACCAAATGGCTGACCTTCACCAGGCCCCTAGAGGGAACATCTGAACCATAAGACATTGGAGAGGGTATGATGAAGTCTGACCTTAATCTTCTACAGCTTCCCTCTCTCTCTTCTCTCTAACTCTTGTATATTAGTTATCTTTTTCTTCCCTTTATTAATGGGCACTGAACTGTAACTCCCAGTACCAGCATGTGGCTATCATCCACAATGAGCTTTTGATCAGAGACACCTACAAGGTTTCCTAAAAGAAAGGCAGATTTCTGTCAGAATACTTGATGACCCACCAAAGTTTAGTGGTAAGACCCTACTGCTGAAGACACCTTATGTGATCGACACATTTTTATGGCTGGAATCAGGAAGAGAGTCAGTCCCCAGATAGTCAGCGTGTCTAGTGCCAGAAGGTGCTACATGGGCGACTGGGGGAAAATGACCAATATGTGTCCAAGCAACTCATGGTCTAACCTACTTAGCAGCAAATAACCTGTTGTGATGCCCACACAAGTGCAATAGTGGCACACAGCCATGGTGGGGAACCAAGTGCTCTTGATTTGGCTAACTTATCCCCTCAGTGGTACAGGACCCATAGCTGGAGCTGGGAAACAAGTTAGAACCATATCCAAACATAAGCCCTCTCTCCATTATCAAGCTGCCATCAATCCTGGGCTATAAGAGGGCCTACACCTATTAAATTCTCTATAAAAAAAGTAAGGGTTACCTCATTTGTCCTGGTGCTAACTTACTCTTTGTTGGAGAATCTGCTTCTCTTTTTCAGATAGATGTAGATCCTAAGGAGAGAGCCACCCAATCATACCTCAGAAGGGCCCCGGCTGAAACTAAGAAAAATCGGTGAAACAAGCAAGGGTGCTATTTTCCTGGTGAACCAGATACCAGCACAAGGGTGAAGGAGATCAACACAGAGAACAATCAACTCCTACCAAACCAGAGAGCCACAGACCCAGAGGCCCCCAACACCTCATCTCTGAAGCAGACCAAAAATGAACCCAACATGGCTCAGGGAAATTTTGCGGAAGAGGGGGCGGAAAGAATGTCAGAGCCACATGTTGGGTCATGATATGCAGAGACATTTGTCCTACCGATAACTGTGGGCTAACTCCACAATGCATGACCCATATACCGCAACAAGGAGGGGCCAAGGTGAGGGGGTAGGTCATGGATGAGCCTAATTATGGTACCAAACTGACTGTATTTGCTGAATACAAAATTAATTAGTAAAAAAATAATTTAGCAAGTAAATGAAAGAAAATGGAATTAAAAAAGGAAAAAAAATAATGAAAAATACACTTATCCAAATGTGCTTATATCAAAGCTAGGAAGACATAGTATTAAAACATTTATAAAACTTGTCAAAATTTATGAGGATAAATAATACTGCTCACAGGAGCCATAAATTGTTGCTTGATAATTCTAGTGCCAAAGAGAGAGATCTCCCAATGATTGTTGGTCATGGAGGTCCCTAGGTCTCCAAAACAGTACAAGCTACTTTGAAAGCACCTGAATGCCCACCAGAACTAGATAGAAAGTCCCTATTGCTGAAGACAACACACATGAAGATAACAGGACACTATGAAATCAATCTGAAGGAGCTGGAAGCCTTCTCCCTCCAGGCTACCTAGCATAGTGCTAGCAAATGATACTTAGACAGCTAAGTAAGAAAATTTATCAATAGGCTTTCACCCAACTGTGGAACAACCCTTATTGCTATAAAGCTGATTAGCCAGGTAAGAGGTAACCACCAGTGCAATAGTGGCATGACAGATAGGGTGGTAACCAACTGCTTTCTGATTGGATTTGAGACCTGCTTCCATGGGAGAGAATGCATGCCTGGTCCTAGACAGTGGATTGGAAGCCATTACTGTTGACTGACTAAATGCATATGCTGTGCTCAACAAATTGCCCTCCTTATATTTATGTTTATCCCCATAGGTTAGTGCTGATCACACATTGGTCAGAGAAACTTATTTTTGCAGATATCAGTGACTACAGAGGAGAGGCTCAAAACTCACCATAGTGCTGAGCATAAGTGAAGGTTGAATGCTCAATGCTAAATGAGATATCTTTATTATTCCCTCCAAGGGTGTGTTGCAGAAGAACAGTCAGAAAGAATGTAAAAGCCAGGGGATGGGGGAAGTATTTTGGGACACTATTATCTGGACACAAAGTGACCATTACATTGTGAACTCATACTGGTTGTCACTACTTCTTCAAAATTGAAATCATCAACATTTTGACATGGATGAGTGAGTTCAGTAAAGGGGGACAAGAGAGGGGTACAAAGGAAGACATTGGACAAGGATTATGATCAACTTATATTAACTTCATGAGTAAAACTTGTCAGTAAAAAAGTAAACAAGACATGGAAGTAGTTGGGGGATTAGTTGGGAAGAAGTGATTAGTGGTAAGGGGATAAGAGAAGATAATAGGGATGAATATGATAAAAGTATATTGTATACATGAATGAAATTGTCAAAAATCAAAAATGGAAATTAAAAACATCAAAATAGAAGAGGGACGAGTTGGGAATAATGGACTTACAAGGGGATGTGGAACAAAAGTAGCTAATAGAATTATGATTAAAATACACTATGTACACGGATGAAAATTACTAATAAAAAGTTTTTTAACTTTTTAAGAATATTTCTGACACTTTCAAGTTTAAAATACCAAATTAATTCTATCCATAATTGAGTTATAGATAGAATAACTGTTAACTGAATGGGTATTATTGGAGAAAGGAAAGAAAGGAAATATCAGTATAAGACTTTCATGTTATTTACTCTGTTTCCAAACAGTTCCTTGGGGAAGGTATTATTTGGAATAACCTAAATATGACTATAATCTTCAATTTTTCATAAGAATTTTGTTAAGTCCAATGTTTATACATGCATCCATGCTCAAAATGAATAACACTGTCAAAGAGTATATAACTGATGTTATTCCATTTTATAGGCATAAAGAATCATTCTTCCAAAAGAACTCTGCTGGCCTATGAAATATGTAACTGAACACTGTGCTACAGTTCAGTATCAAATACTAGCTGTTTGACCTTGGGTATGTTATTTGCAACCTCTACACTCATCTTATACCTGCTGTGGACAAATAATAAAAGTGCCTTTGTTTTAGATTAGTTGTGGATATTTAGTTAGTATTAGCCTCTGCATTATGACTAACACAATGTCTGACAAAAGTTGGCCTGTGGCAAATGTTCTTTTTTTTTATGACTTCTTCCTTTCATCTTCTTTTCCTTCACAATTTTTATTTACTCTTATATTTGACATACTGTATTCTTGGGACAAGAGATATGGCAGGCAACAAAACAGATGGATAGGTCTGTCTGGAGAGGTGGCTTAGCAGTTAAGTGCTTGCCTTTGAAGCCTAAGGACCCCAGTTGGAGGCTCCATTCCCCAGGACCCACGTAAGCCAGATGCACAAGGTAGCACATGCATCTGGAGTTCATTTGCAGTGGCTGGAGGCCCTGGCATGCCCATTCTCTCTCTCTATCTGCCTCTTTCTCTCTCTGTCTGTCTGTCAATCTCAAATAAATAAATACAAATAAACAAAAAATTTAAAAATATGGATATAAAGGTAAGGACTATGTAAATTAGCAAGATATATAAATAAAATGCATTGAGTAATTGAGAGATTAGACAGTGATAAGCATAAGAAAATACTGGGGCAGAGAAAGGGACAAGAAAGTACATTGATATCAGATATAAGTTGCAATTTTTTTTTAGTTTGGCAAGAGAGGACACTGGGATAAAATTATGATACCAGTAAAGGCTTGAAGATGGGGAGGGAATAAGCCATAGTATATGTGGGGAAAGAATGTTTCAGGGGAAGAGCATAAAGGTCCTGAGGTGGGAACAATTGGGAGTGCATTGGAGAATAGAAGATATATGCTATGCACAGTGGCGCATGTCTGTAATCCCAGAATATGGGAGGCTGAAGCAGGATAATTGTGTTAGAAGACAACTTAGTTTATAAAGCAAAACCCTATGTCAAAAGAAAAGTATGAGATGAGGCTAACAAGTTCATGGAGCCCAGATGTTGTGGGCATAGATGGTGTAAAAAAGAAGGTGAGAAAATTAGGAAGTCCCCGGAGGGTGTGGAGAAGAGATGTGGTATCTCTCATGTACAGTTTGACAATGCCATTCTGGGTTTAGAGGATTGTTTATGTAGATGTTACTTACAGGAGGTGATAGAAATGGAGATTGTAAGATATTATTGGATAACTGATGTATTTCCCATAAGACATCTTGTTTTATTAGACATGTAAATGTTAAACATAAGACAATGTTTAATGTGCATGAGGGAAGAGTAAAAATAACTCAAGGTTTGGGTCTGAAGAAAGTAATTACTGAGAAAGAAAAGACAGTGAGTGAGCAGAAGGAAGGTCAGTTTCAATGTAAAACATACATGGTGTACTGAGAACTTTATCAGACATTTCCCCAAAGAGAGCAAGGAAATAGAGCTGGGCATGGTGGCACATGCCTTTAATCCCAGCACTTGGCAGGCACAGGTGGGAGGATCACCATGAATTTGAGCCCACCCTAGACTACATTGTGAATTCCGTATCAGCCTGGACTAGAGTGAGACCCTACCTCGAAAAACCAAAGGGGGGAGATAATGCATTTAGATTAATTATACTTACGTTAAAGATGTAAGATCTGGTTTGGTGATGAAATTTTAGACTTAGGCATTGTTGTAGTCATCTTTTCATTGTTGAGATAAAACACCCCACCAAAAGCAGCTGATGGCAGGAAAGTTCTCAATGCTTACAGTCTTGAGGAGAAGCTTCATGGAGGCACAGTAAAACATCATAGCATGAGCAGAGGCTGGACATCACTTCTGCTGCTGCAAGTAGAAAACAGCTGGCTATAACACCTCAAACCTGGCTCCCTTCTCCAGCATCACAACTCCAACTCCTCCACCAAGGCTCCACCTCCTAAAGTACCATCAGCTGGGTACAAAGCGTTCAGAAGATATGAGTTTATGAGGTCATGAGATTCAAACAACCACAGGCATGTAGATGGGTTTTAAGGCATGCAACTGAATGAGATGTCCAAAGGTGAGTGGACAGGAAGCATCTTCTGATCCATGCTGCTGCCTTGGCTTCAGAGTTATGAAAGAAGAGGAACTAGCAAAGAATTCTCATGGTGAGTGTAGTGGGGTAGGGAAAAAGAAATATAAATACCCAAGCTTGATGATATTCTGGTAGTTATGTGAGGAGGATAGGAGGGAGAGAAATGCTAACAGACACCACCAGTGGGGGACAAAGATTAACCACTGTATGCAATAACATAGAAGCTTTGATGATGTTACCAGTAGCCAAACCCTATAATACTGTAGATGAATTGAATCTGTTCTCACACAGTGCTTCTACCATCTTTCTTTCATTTCTTTCCAGAGCAATGATTGATGTAGCCATGCTGAGTGGAGATCACCCACTCTGCCTTTCTGACATCTACAGTGTCAGCTAAATCACTATCTTTCTTCTTCTAGACCAGTAGTTTTCTTTTTTCTTTTTTTGGGGGAGGGTGCACCAGGGCCTGCCGATGCATGTGTCCCCTTGTGCATCTTGTTTACGTAGGTCCTAGAAAATTGAACTGGGATCCTTTGGCTTTGCAGGCAAACGCCTTAACCACTAAGCAATCCCTCCAGCCCTGTTTTTTTTCTTTAAGGAAAAATATTTTGTCATTTTTCTTGGGTGTGTGTGTGTGTGTGTGTGTACATGTGCTTATTGCAGGGGTACATGTGAAGTTCACGCCCAGGGATGCATGTGAAGTTCATTCCAGAGATGCATGCCAGAGGCAACTTTTGGGTGTTGGTCTTTGGTTTCCCTTTTATTTGAGGCAGAGTCTCATGTTGTTCACTGCTGTTCATCACCAGGCTAACTGGCTCCTGAGCTTCTAGCAGATTCTCCTGTGTCTGCCTCCATTCAACCCATAGGCATGTTGGGATTAAAAAGGTCTGCTACAGCATCTGTCTTTTAAAATGGGTTCTGGGGTTTCAAACAAGGGTACTCATGCTTGCGTGGTAAGCACTTTATCCACTAAGCCATCGTCTCCCCAAAACTCCAGTTTGTCTGATGTTAGTGCCATCCATCTAATTACCACTCACTTCTGCTCCTCAGACATTATCTCTCACAGTTATTCAACGTTTTGGTATTGAGTCTCTGAACAATTTTGAGGTTCCAAGATAGCCCAACAGTAGAGCACATAGGTTGTTATATGTTTACATTCTATTTCCATAATATTGTCTCTAAAGGACAATACTCATTTGCATTTGTACATCCTTTTGTGACTTTTGAAAACATGTACATATCTTATTTCCTTATAAGTGCACCTTTTATTGAGAAGCAGATGTAGAGACAATAAAAACTTGCTACATCAGAAAAGAACATTCAGTTTAGTTCCGAACAAACACAAAATACCAAAATGTACTACAGCTTAAACAAGGTGATAAAGACTCAGGCATGAGAAAGAAATGTGTGTGTGTGTGTGTGTGCACGTGCGCACACACACACACATGCTTGCATGTTATGTGCACTACTGGCATTGAGGAGGTAGAGGAAAACACCAAAATTTCACCCCTATGTGTGTTCAAGACTATGAAATTATTGAGGTTTAATTGTTTCAACTATAACTATCAGCCAGGCATACTCTATGGAGGATTATTCAGCATTTTGAAAATTTCTTTCACTTTACATGAAGCAAGCCACAATGAAGTTCCCTGGGACTGCTTTAATCCCAGTGATTGCTCATCAAATTTGTGTGAAGACATGTTGCCAAATTATTTCATTGAATGAGTACTTGTAAAATTTGAGAGATGATTTAGAGCTACCACTGAAAGGGTACAACTGTCCACTTATTCTTTTCTTCTCTTTCTTATTTAGAGATATTGTATAGGCTACACATAATATCTTAAGAGTTGGAGAAATTTGTCTTTGTTCCTTCTATTTTCACTTAATGCTTAATGTAGTTTCTGAAAGAAATAGGGATTTCCATTTTACTTCCCCTCTCAGGCCTGCTGCCCTCTGGCTTTGTGCAGACTGCTAATGAGAAACCGTCTGCCTGTCTTCCCTCCTATGAACTGAGTGCCACAGGCTTCTGAGTGAACCTTTCATCTTTTACTTCTGTCCTAATCAAACCTCACTCTTTAAAGCTGTTGATCTCAGCCAGATGTTAAGAACAGAGAAGAAAATAAATTCACACAGAGATGTCATTGCTAATAGCTGACAATGGTTCAAGCATCCCAAATTTCACTTATAAAACCAAACCAAGCAAAACAAACAAGTCGACAAACTGGGACTGACTAGTGTTGAACCATATAAAATGGTTTTAAGTCAGGTTTTAATAATTTTCAAATTAGAAAAGCATTTTATAATTTACAAAATGTACATCAAACACAGGGTAAAACATTAGGATTTAAAAAATGAAAGATGTTATCCTTGAGCTAAGGAAGCTTACAGGACTCTAGGCAAATGGAGGTTGTTATCTTATACATATGTGATAAGACTATGGTAGAGGTAGATGCAAGGTATGTGGATGGTTGAATATAATCTAAAGTAGACTAGGAGTAAAATGACATAGCATCATATTCTGGAAAGTTTTTAATTGGGTAAACTAACATTAACTGAATTTGGGAGAATGAATACCTAGAGGAATAAAAAAAGACCTCTGCTACAGTCTGGCTCTCTATCTTAATTAAAAAGTCATTAGCTTTGAATTAATCCATTTATTTGTGTTTTTAATAGTATTTCCTAAGCTCACATGCATACTAGAGGATAAATTAAAGATTAAGAAAGGAACCACAGCAGAGGACAGGAAGCTTTAGACTACTGTTGAATGCCCAGCTGTGTGTGCACTTTGGTAATTATGGGCTCAGTTACTCATGTGTACATTGCACCGGTTCTGCAAATGGTGGTTACAGAAGAGCAGAGAGAGCTCATTCAGAGACTGTTTAAATTGGCTGGGCACCCATTAACACAAAACTCTAAGTAGGAACAAAGGAGATAAGTAAGAGTATGGATTTGAGACATAGAGGTGGCTAGATAGCACAATGTCTATATGGAGTCCGCATAATACTTTGAACCCATTGAAGTGTGCTAAGAAGAAATAAAACCCCAATATAAAATTTGTATGCCTCTCTAGAAAATAAATTTTATTGACAAATTTAGGAACATAATTAAAAGAAAAGCATTCAATATACAAACCAGTGTATGGAAGATACTCTCTCTTTGTTTCTCTCTCTCTCTCTCTCTCTGTCTCTCTCTCTCTCTCTCACACACACACACACACACATACACACACAAATACTTTCTTTTATGACTTTGGTTAATTTAGAGAGAACAGTTTGAAAATTTTTTTCTTTTAAAAATATTTAATTAATTTAGTTAGTTAGTTAGTTATATGGAGAGAGAGATATACAACATGGACATACCAGGGCCTCCTGCTACTGCAGATGCATGTGCTACTTGGTACATCTGGCTTTACATGGGTACTAAGAAATTGATTCTAGGCTTTAAAGACAGTACCTTTAACCATAGCACCACTTCCCAGCCCTGAAATGTATTTCTTAAAACAGGAATGTTTGGGAACTAAAGCACTTGTCTTTTTTTTTTGTCTTTTTTTTTATTAAGACCATATTTTGTATGAATGCTTCATGTGTCGGTACCATCTTTTCCCTCCTCCTTATCCCCATTCCACAGAGGACCTTCCACAGTGGGGTTGCTGGTATTCCCCATGAGGTTGTGGGTTATGTGTTATAGGAGCAGCAGTCAGTTATTGGGGGAAGGAAGTTACTCTGGGCATGACATCCCAACCTGTAACAATTACAATCTTTCTGCCCCCTCTTCTGCAAAATTCCATGAGCCTTGGTGGTTGTATTTTAAATCTACTTCAGTGATAAGCTCTTAGGAGCCTCTGGAGCTATACTTTGGTATGTGTTGAGTGTCCTCAGTGTCTGTCTCCTTCATCCTGGATTGCTTGTCTGGCTCCCCATGAAAGCATTATTCTTGCTCATCTCCCCACTTACTCTTGTTTCACCTGGGCCTTGACTGAGATGAGAGGAATTCTTACCACCTTATGAAAAATGTAAACAGATTCTTCAGTGGAGAGTAAAGTCAGCATAGGTTAAATTGGATAAGTGTTATTAATTTAGGGAGAGTTTGATGGATGTAGCCCTTCTTTTAGGCAAAGACTAATGGGAGCTTGACACTGGAGAGCATAGTCTTTGTCTCCATAAGATTATGACCTGGATCCTAGTTACAGATATGGGTTATTTTCCACTGAGCAGATCTCTTAGCCAATGAGAAAGCCATTGGTTACCCACCAATGCTGTGTGCCACTATTGCACTGGTGTGTGCTTCTTGTCAGGCTGATTGCTGCTGAGTAGCTTAGACCCCTTCTTGCTCACATTGTTGTTGGCCACTTGCCCCCAGTAGCTCATTTAGTCCTTTCCAGCATTAGACAAGCTGTCTGGGGATTAACTCTCTTCCAGATTCCAGCCAGGTCTCTTGTTCTGTTTCAGCAGCATATGGTGTCTTCAGCAATAGGGTCTTACCTTTAACCTCAGGTGGGTAATCAAGTGCTTTGACAGAGCCTGTCTTGTTTTCAGGACCTCACAGGTCTCTCTGATCAATAACTCAATGTGGGTAGCACCCATTTCTGGTACTGCGAGTTACATGTTGGAGCCAATGCTTTTTAAGGTTAGACTACATCCCACCCTCTCCAGGACCCTTCTTTTGGGGCACTCACCCATACTCCTCTTGAGGGCTATATCTTTTAGACTACCTTCAAGAGAAAGGTTTCTATAGTACCAGTTCATTTTGGGTTTAGTTTTGTGTTTATTTCTCCCTACATCCTCCTCCCCTCCCACCAAACTATTCTATCCCTATTATCTGCACCTCAAGTTGCCTATCCAGTATGCCAGCAACTCAAGTTGATCCAGGTTAGGAACAGCAGATGAGGGAGAACATGCATTGTTTGTCTTTCTGTGATTGTTTGTGTTCATTCATTGTCCTAGAGATTTCATTGTATTGTGTTTTTCTTACTGCTGAGTAGAATTCCACTGAGTAAATACACTACAACATTGTTATCCATTTGTGCAATGTTGGGAACCTGGGTTTATTCCACTTTTTAGCTATTATGAATTGAGCAGCTATATACATGTTTGAATAAATATCTCTCATTAAGCAAGGACCATATAGGGCAACTGCCCAGTAAGGGAAGAACTGGGTCTGTTGGTAGTTCTATGTTTATCTTTGCCAGGAATCTCCATAGTGATTTCCATAGTGGTTGTACAAGTGTGCATTCACACCAATGGTGAATGAATGTTTCTCCTTCCCTACATCTTTGCCAACATTTATTGTCATTTGATTTTCTTAATGATTGCCATCCTTACTATAGTAAAGTGGAATGTCATAATTGTTTTAATTTGCATTTCCCTGATGGTTAGGAATGTTGAACATTTTCTTTTTTTAAGCAAAATTTTATTTTTCATTACATGTGAACATATTTTTTATGTAAACAACAGATGTTGGTACCATCCTTTCACTCCTCCCTTCCCCTTTTCTGAAGAGGACTTCCTCATTGGGGATGGAGATCAACCCCATGGGAATTATGGGTCATGCATTATGGGTGAGGAGGAGGCCATGTCTCTGTACAAAATGTCTTAATTTGTGACTCTAACAATCTTTCCACCCCCTCTTCCATAAAATTCCCTGAGCCATGCTGGAAGCATTTTAAGTCTACTTCAGTGATGGGCACTTAGGAACCTCTGGATCACTGGTTTAGGTGTTGAGTGTTCTCAGTATCTATCTCCATCACCGTTGTGCTGATATCAGATTAACTGAGAAAGCACCACTCTTGCTCATTTCCCCAATTCCTCTATGGTTTTAGCTGGGGCCAGGGCGAAGTGTGCTGGGTCGTTTATCTCCTTAGGTCCAGCTCCTGTCTGAAAAATAGAAGCAGATTCTCCAATGGAGAATGAAGTCAGCACCAGTTAAATGGGATAACCATTATTAATTTAGAGAGAATCAAAAGGGTGTAGATCCCTTTATAGTCTAAGGTTAGTGGGAGCTTGATAATGGAAAGCATCCCAGTTCCAGATTTGGTTTCCTTTCCACTGAGCAAATCTGTTAGCCATTCCAAAAGCAGTTGGTTACCCACTATGGCTGTGTGCCACTATTGCACTTGTGTGAGTATCATGTCAAGCTGTTTGCTTCTGAGTCACTTAGACTTTGAGTTGCTTGGACAGATGTTGTCCACTTGTTGTTAGATAATGTAGCACCTTCCAGAACTAGATGGGCTAATTTTCTGGGGACTGGCTCTCCTCCAGATTCCAACCAGGTCTTTCAATGGTCCATGCTGATGGCATATGGGGTCTTCAGCAGTAGGGTCTTGCCATTAACCTCTGGTGGGTAATCAAGTGCTCTGACAAAAGTCTGCCTTGTTTGTTTTGGGAGATCTAGTAGGTTTGTCTGATAAACAGCTCATTGTGGATGTAGACCACATCATGGTACAGGAATTACAGGCCAGCACAAAGGGAAAAGAAAAAAGAAAAAGAGAAGAAAGAGAAACAGGAGGAATTTGGGGTAGGTTTTGTCTCACCATTTCCAGGGACCTTTGCTTCAGGTGCTCCCCCTGAGGTCCTCTTGAGGGTCAACTTGTAGTCTGACTTCCAGGATATAGGATTTTATGTTACCAGTTCAACTTGGGTTCAGTTTTGTCTCCTCGCCACCCTTTTCATTACATAGGTTTTTCACATCCATGGTTAGTGTTATTCCAAGGAATTTAATTTTTTGATGCTATTGAAAATGGGGCAGCCTCATTAATTTCTTTTTTTGTATATTTGAGGTTCGGTTTCAATTCACATTCTGATTTTCTTTTTCCTTTTTTTTTTTTTTTACACAACTGACATTTTATTAACAATAGTATATTTTTAACATGGTAGGCAAATCAAAAACACTCCACGTCAAGAGGTAAAGTAAAAATATTATTTAAATAATTACAAATATTATAAAATAGATCATTAGCTTCAAATAGATTGAAACCATGAATTAAAGTGGCCAAAGTAATGCATTCAATGTCTTTGGAATGTCCCAGCTGCAACATTTTAAAGAATGACCTGAAAATTTGAGCTTACTGAATTTTAAAACAGTCATGGCAAAGCAGAGGATTAGTGTTACTGGACATATATCACTAATCATCATTTTATACTTGTATTTATAATTTTATACTTGTTTTTATCATTCATATTAGATTTCATTCCTTTCATATGTTCACAGAATGTGAATGCTTATTAAAGTAGTTATTAATTTAAAAGTTATACTTTATTAAGTTAGAATAAAAATTCCAGGGCTGGAGACATGGCTTAGTGGTTTCCAAAGAAAGAAAGAAAGGAAGAAAGAAAGAAAGAAGGAAAGAAAGAAAGTTGTATAAACAGACAGTTTGATTTTTTTTAATGGTGGAAGGGATATTTATTGAAGCTTACAGGTCCAGGGGAAGTTCTGTAATGACAGAAGAAGTTGACCTGCTCCTCCAGGACCAGGCAGAGATAGAGAAACCACAAGCCCAAAAGCCAAAAGCCACACAGCACACTTCAGGAACTCTAGCGAGGCACACTTTCCATATCTTTAGATTCAAATTTCAAACCCATTACCACACCTTAAGGCTGGACCACCCGGTGGCACCTCCTCTAGCCAGCTTGCTGTGGATCCAAATGATAAACTAATGAAACACTGAATATATTGCAGCCATGTATTCAAACTAGCACATTCTGCCTCTGTGCCCCAATAGATTCAAAATCATCACATACTGTAAATTGTAATCAGTCCAATTTCAAAGTTCCCCACAGTCATGACCAATTTAAGATAGTTCCAAAGTCCCAAGTCTCCTCTGAGATTTAGGATCATCTGTAAAATCAAACAAGTTATATACTTTTAACATATAAAGGCACAGAGTTAACATTTTTAACTGGTATAAGGCATAGCAAGGAGAAACCAGAGCAATGAAAACTCAGCCACCATCAAACAAACATCAAACTTCTGCAGTTCAAGTCCAATATAACCAGAGACTGATAGTCACCTCATCACTGAAGCAGACCCAAAATGAACCCAACATGGCTCAGGGAAATTTTGTGGAAGAGGATGTGGAAAGAATGTCAGAGCCACATGTTGGGCCATAATATGTAGAGACATTTCTCCTACCCATAACTGTGGGCTAACTCCACAATGTATGACTCATATGCCTCAACAAGGAGGGGCTTGGGGGGTGTAGGACATGGAGGAGCCTAACATTGGTACCAACCTGACTGTATTTACTAAGTACAAAACTAATTAATAAAAAAATATTTTTACTTATTTATTTGAGAAAAAAATAAAGTGAGACAGTTGTAATGGTTAGAATCACTAAATTAGATACAATTAAAATTTGAATATTTTGTAATGTGAGTTGCATTTTAATAAATCTATTATAAGCCAAATTATACAGCAAAAAGATGCATATATAATAAAACTACATGCTGTTTTACCTTATAAGAATTTAAAAAATTGTATTTGTACTTCTTTTCCTGTTGATGGGCTTGAATTTGGATAGAACACACAATATATGAAGAAAGTAATATGCACAAAATTATTTATTTAAATGGAAAAATCGCCTAATATATTTTGCAGATCATTTGGTTCCATTTACTAAACATAACTTTATATCTCATCTATCATTTCTATTTTGATTTCATCTAACCATAGATTGAAAGTTTTAAGGAGCATTTGTGGAGTTTACATAACTCAATCCTTTATACTGTATACTGAAATCCAGAAGAGTTGAATTCCAACATTTCAGTACATGAGTCATACATAAGTCCAGGAGTTGGGAATTGCCTCAAACCCACTTTCTTGGGTTTAAATCTCAGAACTGTCACTGATTAGCTACCCCACTTGAAATACTAAGCTAGAAACTTAGGATGGTACTTATTTGTTAAAATAAAGCAAAGTTAAAATATTGATGGTCTGCTCCATGGGAAGGAATACATCCCTGATACTGAAAACTTACAACAGGGATAGTCATGAGCCCTAGGGGTGTAACGTCTACTGCTGTCTGGCTAAATGTATATACTATGGTCATCAAACTGTCCAGTAAGCACTTCTCTTAATGCTCATACCCATATATTAATGCTACTCTCACTTTTGGTTAGAGAACCTTCTCTTTTCAGATGGCAGTGAGCTTGGGATGACTCAGAAGGCACCATGGTGCTGAGAAGAAGTAACAGAGGAGTGCTCACACTGAAATATCTCTATTACACCTTCCAAGGCTCAGGGTCCATTGTGGAAGAGGTGGCAGAAAAAATGTCAGAGCCAAAGGAAGGGTAGGACTCCTTACAATGTGGTTTTCCAGACACAAAATGGCTTGTATATCTATGACCTCAGAGTGCCTGACACTATTTACACAAGACCATCATAATAGGAGGAAAAGATGATGACATAAAAATAAAAGAGAGTGATTGAGAGGAGGAGGGCTTCTTATGGAGAGTGGAGTTTCAAAGGGGAAAGTGGAGGGAGGGAGGAAATTACCATGGGATATTGTTTACAATCATGGAAGTTTTCAATAAAAAAGTAAGATAACATTTTGAAAACATGAAAAGAAATCATGGCCATTATTGTTACATAGAAAGCTCCAAATTTCATGTTAGAAAGGTAAAATTAAGTTGCCCAACTCATGTTCCTCAACATTCTACTGTGAGATAGATAACTGATATCCTTAACTGGTTTGGTTTCCAGTATTATCACTGCTTAGCACAATAAGCTTGAATTTTAGAAATAAAGGTTTGTTGTTTTCAAACTCTAGTATTGTGTCTCTTGATTTTACCATTTCCTTTGGATTATAGAGAAGAGGTCATACAATAGAGAAGTCAAGTCAGTTCACACACATATCTACTCCATAGAAGACATCATTATTATAAATATTATTGACGATTATAGGTCCAACGTACCTATATAAAATTCCTACATTTGTACCTAGGAAAGAATAATTTATTGGCTGGGGGTCTCACTGATGCAATGATATTCTATGTGCATGCACAATTCATTGTTTATCAGCATAAAGAGTAATGGTATTCATGTTCATATAATCATGCCATCCATATGTGAAAGGAACTGATGGGCTGTGGATAAGGTACTAACTGCATGTTTCTGTGCTAATGGAGGCATTAGAGTGGTTAGTGTTCTTCTTTGGGGTTCAGGAGTGTTATAACACTTGATTTTTCAAGCCATATGTATGTGTGCACATTCTCAAATGTTTAATGAAATATATATACATACATATATATATGTATATATATATGCATATATTTAAGCCTTATAGTGTTAAGAGTAGACATTCACATTACACACATATAGGCACAATAATACCTTCTAGTGAACTTACTATATGATTGGAAGTATTTCCATAATCTTGTATATCAACATCTCAGAAGCCTTTACAATTTTCATGAAGGAAAGAAAATACTAAGTACTTATCAAATACACCAAAGAAGTTAGATTATCCCCTTGAATGGAGTTATTGTAATCCATTATTTTGGCCAATACCAATGTAAAACTTTTATTGTTACTTGAATTTGGTCAGTTTTTCTTTAAGAATGCTGCTATAAATAAATGTTGATAAATTCACATTAGCAGATTTGCCATTTTCAAAATTCATTGCTTCTGTTTTTCTTCAGTTTTAGTTGTTGGCTACTTTTTTTTTATTGGCATCATAGTATTGTTCAGAATGACATTCCTTCTTGAAATAGTTCACTAACCATGTTTCCTAGGGCATGTTTTTTTTTTTTTTTCACTTTTGTTTTTCAACATCATCTTGCTTGTATTCAATGAAATCAAGATGGTTAATTGATTCTCTCAGTACTCTTTCTTGCAGTGGATCTAATGTCTCATTAGTTTTTAAGTCACTCGTGTCTTTTGCTTTCCTCTCACATGCACACAGGGAAACTGTAATCCCTTCAAAGCTTGCATGTTGAATGAGTGTTTTCTGAAAGAAGGGTTTCCTTGGAAACTCTAAATGTGGGAAGTTTTCATATGTGCCTGCACATCAACGTGTGGATTGACAGCTGTCCCTATATAGAAATAGTTCATTTCAGAACACCATGTGCATTTTTAGTAGTAAGATGCATTAAAAAAAATAGAAATTGCTTCACAGGATACAGCAAGGGGATATGAATGGTCAGAATGCTTCACAGAATAAAAAGCATTTGGTTTGCATCTTATTTACTGTATTCATTTTGAAGGTGCAGAGGGCTTGGAAGTGTTAGGTGGCATGTGGAAGGTTATGCTTCACAAATCCCCCAGGATGGCTTGTATGGAAGGACATGCCCTTGGATAAAAGGTCCTGCACACCTTACAAAGCTTTGGCTGCTCTTTTCATTTGATATTAGTTTGTTTTATTTACATGTATTTGATGACATTAAAATGAAATAATTTTCCATTTCTCTGCTACATAATTATTTATTAAATATAAATAAATTAATGTGGTTTTCTGATACTTTAAAAATTTGATCTTATTGGATCTAGAAAGCTATATTAAGCTTCTTGAGTTCTTATTAATTTGCTGGCTGGTTAAAAATCAATGTGAAATAATATTTTCATAATTCATTTCCTAGAGGATGCTAAATATGATACATAGAACATTAGCAAAATAGATTCCCTCATTTCTGTAATGGATTTTTAAAGTTAATTTCTTTCTTTTGAAGCAAAGATGGAAGCTTTTATTCGGGAAAACACGAGCTGCCAGGACTGACTCTCAAGAGCAGAGCAGTCAATTTGGGATTACAGATAGTGAGCTACATAGAGCTCTTCAGTTGGGGGAAGGTTAATAAGGGGGGAATTAAAAAGGTGTTTTTTAGGGGAGATCTAAGATAGCCGGGGTGTGACACCAGAACAGTAACCAGGTGATCTAGAGATAAGGGGCCATAGAACCTTAACCTGGGGCATTGTTAGGAAAGGAAGGGATAATGGCTGGGTGGTTCCTTGAGGATTGTGGATGGCCCACTTCCTTATGTCTCTGTCACCCTTCTGCTGTCCTCAGTGACTCCATTTTGTACTTACCTAACATTCCAACCTTTTGTTAATAATAAGAAATGAAAGGTTAATTTTTTTATGTTGACCATAAGGACAATGAATTATTATGGGAGAGGCTGGATAATGCAGTTGATAGGTCTCTCTTCAGGGCAGGTGATGAGGAGGCAGTTTCATGGTGGTTAGAGGTGGCAGAGTGGTGAGATCAATAGCACCAGTGTAGCATGTTGTTATGACTTGGTCCTGTGCAAAGCAGAGACTTCTCTCATACCATCCCTGTATTGAGCTGGCTTGAGGGCAGTCACTGGCAGACACCTGTTACAGAGAAGGTGAGGGAGATGGGTTCTGTGCACTCTGTGAGAAGACAGAAGGGAGAATAAAGATCTTGTTACTGTTGTCAACAGCTATGACATCAAAACACCAGGTGTAAAGGGAGGATGAGCATTCAGAGGTGAGGGATAGGGGGCTTGGGGTTTACTCAATCCAAACTTTTATTTCTTCTCTACTTTCATTATAAGCTACTGCCTAGACTTTATGTTTTGAGTAGCTTGATGAGACAGATGGTCTGTGTTATACAAGCAATGTGTCAGTTTAGAGTATACTTGAAAATGTCATGTGAGAGCTGGAGTCATGGCTCAGCAGTTAAAGCACTTGCCTACGAAGCCTAAGGACCCAGGTTTGATTCCCCATTACCCATGTAAGCCAGATGAACAAGGTGGCTCATGTGTCTGGAGGACTTTGCAGTGGTTAGAGGCCCTGGTGTGCCCATTCTTTCTCTCTCTCTTTCTCTGCCTCTTCTCTCACTCTGTCTCTCAACTAAATAAGTAAAATACTTTTTAAAATGTCATGTTCTCACATAGTGATGATTCAATTAAAAGAAAAAAAAGGATGTGAGGGTGGTCTGACTGCAACATCTGTAACTCCATTGATCACCAGGGTTGATTCAGTTGATCTGGCTAGGTGGGGGTCCCCTTCCTCACTGCTCCATGTGAGTCACTCCCAAAGCTCTGTGCTAGGTGGAGCAGGATAAACTTCTCCAAACACAGGACTTGTCTTTAGTCAAGGGTATAAGGAGTAGTAGCTGTGCTCCCTGCTAGAACCTCCAAAAAAGCTGTCATTGGCTAAAAATAGGCAATAAGTATAAAACTTTATTAAAACAGACAACTAATGAATGGAGAACTTTCAAACACACACACACACAGACAAATACACATTTAACAATCCAATCTGTTCATTAATGCTTCATATGTCTAAAGAGGAAGTAGCCAGACCAAAAGGTAGACCTAGATTTAAGGACTGGTTCATACGGTAGTGAGGATGTGACTCATGGAATTTCCAGAATATTTAATCGATTCTGTTCTCTTCATTTGGATGATTCTCTTTATGTGTGTATGTGTGTATGTGTGTGTGTGTGTGTGGAGTATGTAAAAAGTGATGCATTATGCATATTAAACATATGCATATTAAAAACAATGTCTTATTAATTTTAAAATAATCACACTTGTCATAGTAAACAAATATATTCATTATGCATTATCATTTTAGCTATGTACAATAGATAAGTTTCTTGCAATATAGATTTTTTCAATTACAACACATGAATTTATGCTGTAAAGTAGGCTTTAAATATGTATGTACACTAAAGTAACTATAAACAAATGTACTAGGATTGAGGTCAACAAGGATAACTGAGAGGTAACAATGTTAAAGACATTTACTATAACATGAAATTCAATATATTTACTTTCATATAGTATGCATTTATGAAGAAACTGTATTATTTGAACATATAATTCTCTGTTTTTTAACACATTAAGTAGCAATGAGTATGAAGGTAGGAATGATTAAAAATGAGCATAGCTTGGTAAAAAATGAACAGAAAAGACAGGCTTCCCTTTGGTTGAGATAATGCAAAATATAGACAAGACATTTATTTTATTTTATTTTTATTTATTTATTAGAGTGAGAGAGAGAGAGAGAGAGAGAGAGAGAGAGAGAGGGAATGGGCATGCCAAGGCTTTTAGCTACTGCAAATGAACTCCAGACGCATGTGCCACTATGAGCATCTGGTTTAAATGGGACCTGGAGAATCGAACCTGGGTTGTTAGGCTGTGCAGGCATGCACCTTAACTGCTAAACCATCTCTCAGCCCTGAGGCAACAAATTTTTGCAAAGACTTTTTCTCCTCTGTCATCTGACATCATTCTCCTTGTCAGGTGTATTTTTTTCTGATTTGGTTGGGAGGAAGGTTGTTCGATTTTTTTTTTTTTTTTGAGGATTTCTTGCTGTATAGTGTTAGCTGGCCTCACACTCACTATCTGGTCCAGCTGGCCTGGAACTCACACCAGTCCTCCTCCCTCAGCCTCCAAGAGTACTGGGATGATGCATGAGCCACGATACCCAGCTTGCTTCTTACTTTTTTTCCTTTTGTTCTTTTGAGGTAGGGTCTCACTCTAGCCCAGGCTGACCTGGAATTAACTATGTAGTCTCAAGGTGGCTTCGAACTCATGGCGATCCTCCTACCTCTGTGTCCTGAGTGCTGGGATTAAAGGTGTGCTCCACCACGCCTGGCTGCTTCTGATTTTTTATAGTATCTTTTTTTCCAGTGAGAATATTTTTATTTCTGGGATAAGAAGATTGTATGATTTTAGTACAATATTAAACTGGGTTATCATAATCCCTTTCTTTATTATATGCTTCTATGTGGAAGTAAATGGAAAGTAAAAGGATTTTCCATTTGTAGAAAGCAAATACTTGAAATAACTAACAACTTTTACTGCTTGCAAACTAGAACCTAACAAAAATCAGTCATTTTACTTATTTGTTTTGTTTATTTATTTATTTTGCCCAAAGATTTTTCCCTGCATACTTAACTATTCTTGTATTTATTTTTAGCATACAGATTATTCTACTATTCTATAGAAGTCCTTCATCTCAGAATTGGTATTCTTCCTGTGTCTACAGTGAGATAGAGTTTTCTCAATGGCACGATTGTAGTTTATGAGTCAATTTATAGATGCAAACACTGAAGCCACAGGACTGAGAAGAGCTGGCTTTATGTGCTATCCAGTTAATACTTAGCCATTTCTTTTAACACTTAACATGTAATACTGCCATACAAAGTAATTAGATATAAATACTATGATATGACTTAATTGTCACTGATTTTAAACAATTGAATCAATTTAGAACTGTGTTTTATTATAATCTAGGCCATCTATATCCATGAATAAAAATGTTAAAACTTTTACCTGACATAGTGTTCTGATAGTCAATGTCTTTTTTTTTGTTTTTGTTTTTTTTGAGGTAGGGTCTCACTCTAGCCCAGGCTGACCTGAAATTCACTATGGAGTCTCAGGGTGGCCTCGAACTCACAGCAATCCTCCTACCTCTGCCTCCCAAGTGCTGGGATTAAAGGAATGCGCCACCATGCCCGGCTAGTCAATGTCTTTTTATCTCCATTCCTTATGTTTTTCTGACCTCATATTGTGATAGTCTATGTCCTTTTGGATTTTATTTTCTTTGAGACTATATTTTCCCCTTATTTGTATTCTCTAGGCTCTTCACTCCTGTGAGGTTCCTGAATATTGGTCTAGCTGCTCCTGATTCTAAACTAAATAAAGCAGAAAGGTGTAAACTGTGTTCCAAGGGACTTAGCAAAAGAAACACCAACACTAGCATTAGTCAGCTGTGTATAGACAGCCCAAAAGTACCAGCATAATGGGTACAGTTTGTGGTGGCGAATGTGACTACTGGGCAAGGTGGTAAAATCTAAGTAGAGTTATGGACAAGACAGCCACACAGCAATTATTTGAGGCACAAGTGACAAGACAGAAGCTAAAATTTCATTGAAATGAAATAGAGGTTTTAAGCCAAGTTTCCACACATAACACCTTACATAACTAGAAAAATGTAAATTGGTTACACTCTTGCCAAAGTAGACAGAATCCTTAAATGAAAAAGAGAAGAATAAAACAAAAGCTTTCTTTGTGCTGATACCTAGGCTAAACTAGAAGACCTGACAGTGATAAAACAACATGAGATCTGGTCTTCTAGTCATTCCTACAGTATGCTCCTGTCCAGAATAGACAATGGATAGCACAGAACTTACTCACTTTTCATGACAAATTTTATACCCAATCATTATCCACTTCTAATTTCTCTCTCCCCTGTCCCAGGAAGGCAATGCTCTCAGCTTGATGAGTTTATTTTGGATACCATAGGCAGTAACTGAAATCATGCAATGTCTGTCATTCTGTGACTAGTTTATTCCTCTGAGCAGTATGCCTCAAGATTCATGTATTTTGCCCCATATTGTGGGAGGTCTTTCTGTTTAAGTTCAAATGGATTCCCACTGTGTGTGTATATACTCTCTTTTCTTCATTCATCTGTAGATACCCATTCCAGTTGTCTCCACATCTTGGCTATTGTAAACACTGCTGCAGTATGCGTGATATTCGTGATATTGCTACCTTCTTTTCAGAATCCTGGTTTCACATCTTTACAAGATGCTTTCAGTTGTTTTCTATTCCAAAGCTATGTATTCTGCCTCACTCTGACCTTTGCTGACCCCTGCTCCACTATAGTTTACTTGGAAGGAGTGATTTTCATAAAGTACAATTTAATATAAATTGTATTCCTTTAATATGCCTCCCAAGAAGCATTCTTGTTCATACATTTCAGAAAGAAAAAAAAAATGAAAAGAGAATAAGAAGTAGAGAAAAGAAAAAAACAGTGTTGCTAAGTTTTTTCCATAACATATTGTACTTAACCAGTGGACAAAACTCAAGAAGTGAATTTGGTTTCATATGCTATTTTTGCCATTAGAAAAGTCAGATTTCTTCTACCCACTGAAAATATGAAATAACCTTTAAAGAATATAATTTTAGAATGGTAATACAGTATTAGCTTTCCAAGGTGCCTGCATATCCATGAAACTGGGAATGAAATAAGTCTGGTTGGTAAGAGCTGTGAGGAGATATTGCAGTGCTGGCGTCACTGAGCTCTGTGCCTTCCTTGACTTGTCAGGGGAGAGAGAGGTACAAGTGCACAATAGAAAATGACTGTGATTCGTCCTTTCTTCCCCCTCTCTCTTTCCCTCTTTCATTCCATCTATAAATTACACACACACACACACACACACACACACACACACACACGTACTTGTTTGTTTTCAAGAAAGAATCTTTCTCTATAGTTCAGTAGCCTAGAACTCACCATATAAGTCAGGCTGGCTTTGAACTTGTGATCCTCTTGCCTCTGCCTCCTGAGGCTGGGATTACAGGGATGCATCACTCTTCTTTCTATTTTCTATAACTCCCAGATTTTACCCATTAGAAAAGATATAGGAGGGCTGAAGAGATGACTTAGTGGTTAAGGCGCTTGTCTGCCAAGCCTAAGGACCCATGTTTGACTCTCCTGATACCATGTTAGCCAGACACATAAATGAGGCAAGCATAGGTCGCACATGCCCAAGAGGTGGCATAAGCATCTGAAATTCTATTGCAGTGGCTGAGGCCCTGGCATACCAATTTTCTATCTCTCCTCTCTATCTTTCTCTCTCAAAAAAAAAAAAAAATGAAAAAAGAAAATGTATAGCAGGCAACAGAAAGGTGTTTTGGTGGTCCAAAAAAGACAAAAAATTATAGTTAGAGGAGATCTGTAAGACATATACCCATGATGACCTGACAAAGTAAATCAGAGTGAAAAGAGAGATCAAAACATGCCACATATTTTAATGGATGACAGTAACACACAAAATATGTGTTTCATATGTTTTCTAACTTACAGATATTATTAGCCCATCATGGTAGCTGTTTGGAGATTATTTAAATAAACTATGTATGTTTTGTAAAAGAAGATATGTAACATTAAATAAGGACTGAAGAAAAAATTTAGAATTGAAATTGGTTGTGAAAAAAAATCTGGCATGCATTCTTGAGATGTGGGTGGTGTTTCAATGAAGTTTAGTCATACTTTTCAGGTTGATGGATTCTGCAGATCTGTCAGTCCAGAAATATTTAATGAATACATACTACTTCATCACTAGTTATACAATATTTTAAGCAGTGAATAATTCAAGTCTCTACATCCAGGTTATGTTGACCCAGATTTTCAGGTGTTGAAATAGTGTGTGTGTTTGTGTGTGTGTGTGTGTATGTGTGTGTGCGTGTGTGTGTGTGTGTGTGTGTGGTGAAAGTAGGATACACACATAATGGTAGGGAAGCATTTAATCACAAAGAGGAAAAATTTCTCTGAGGACGTTGAGCTAGAACTTGTAATTTGTAGTCAGTTGTTCAAATATCCTGGGAAATAGCATCCTTAACAGAAGCACCAAGAAGATCAAAAGGCATGTAGATGAACATACCCTTGGGTTGTTCAAGGGCAGAAATAGGAACACTGTGACTGGAATGTAGTGCAGTGAATGTGGGAGGTTAGACCACAGACATGGGCAAGGGCAGGGGTATGCAGGATCTTGGTGATAGTGTAGCTTCACTATATTTCATTTAGATAGCAATGGTGGGCTTTAGGATAGAAGGAAATAATCATCTAAATTCAAAACAACACTGCAGGTCCAGTGGAATTGCAGAATGCAAGTTAGGAAAGTATGTGAGAATGCAATTGTCTATGTGAAATATGGGGATGTTTGGGAGTAGATTACAGTTATGACAATAGAAAGGGTGAGAATGGCCCACAGAGGATGTATACTTAAACTGGAGACAAGGAGAGTGACTGACGGATTAGTTGTTGTATGTTAGGAACAAAAGCAAAAAGAAGGGTACTCAAGGATGAATCCAAGTGAAGAAAAAAAAAGATATGAATCATGTGCTGTTTAAAGAAGCATTTGAAGAAAAATACAGTTCTCCAGGTAGAACTTAAATTGTGCTTGAACTTGCTTTGTTAGGATTTAGTGGCGATGATATGCAGTTTATGAATCTGAAGCAAGGGTAAATTGTCCAGCCTGTGGGTATAACCTGGGGGATCATCAACAAAAGCATGATTTGAAGATCCTCAGTGGGAGAACAAGACACATATGAGAGAAAGACACCAAGGAAAGTGTTAAGGAGGGTCCTTTGAGACAATGCAGCATTTACAGTCTGGCAGAAGAGGAGCTAACAAAGACAACTGAGGAGGTAAGAGCAGTGAGTAGTAGGGAAATCTACATGTGATTATCCAGTAGGACAAATGTGAAAGTAATCAAACTTATCAAACTGGTGAGAAGCATAAGTCAAAGAAGTGGAATGGGAGTGGGAAAGAGGGGATAAAAGGATAACATGAGGGGAATTGGACCAATACATAATCTGTCCATACAGTGAAGTTCATAATTAAATATTTTAAAAAAGATGGAGGATTAATCACTGGTGACCTCTTGTGTTCTGTGATAATGATCATCCCTTTTTTCCATCATGCTGTTGAACTTCTTCAAGTTACTTGAGACCTGACTCATTCTCAGGGATGCTATTCTAAGCTCTAGCTCAGAGTATGCTCTCAGCATCTCATTGAATGTTTTTTTTCTTTTTTTCTGTTTTGGACAATGTCTCATGGAACCATATTCCAGGCAGGTCTCAAATTCGATATGTAGCAGAAGCTGATCTTGAACCTCTAATCCTCATTCCTCCACCTCCTAAATGCTGGGATTACAGATATGCACCACCACATGCTGGCTTCATTTAACCTTATGAGGCTGTGACTTGATTGCTGCCTTGTCACTGTAGGGAGACTAAATGTTCCCATTTTCACAAAGAAGTCTCAGACACTTTTTTTAGTGCTTCGCTTTATGATCAAATGTGTCTGATAAATGACATTGTTTCCCTTTCAACACTCTTGCTGTACGTCTGAGTGAGAATGCAGTGATGGACGACACATTTTCCTTATGTAAAATTCCTTATGTAAAATTAGCCTACTTCTAACTTCAGGACTGCTGAGTTCTGTGGACATTTGTTGATGCTCCAGGTATAAGTTGATTGTTACAGGCATGGTAAGATACAGTGACATTGGACATTGGCTGTTTCAGTCTTCACTGAGTATGCACTGAGGGTCGAAGGAAGTAACTGGATTCACGCTACTTCCCCACATGATCTCCCATTCAGTGTTTTGTGTTTGGCTCTGGATTGGTTTCAGCTTCTCTTAAAATTTTTCATGACTTTGTCCATACTGATCACTATAATGTATCTCATCTCCCATTCAAATAGATTTATCAGGCTATGATTTGCTTTAGGACAAAATTTCTCAGTTCATGTGTCCCCAAGCAAACCATATACAGCACTGTGTTGTGCCATATCATGTTTAAAGGATAGCTTCGTGAAGGAGACAACTTCCTTGGAAAGCATGTGAAATATCCCTGAGAAATTTTACATAAAGAGGCAAAAAAGATATAGGCAACACGATGAAAGACTGGAAATTCTTCTCTCAAGGGAATGGTCACATTTCCAGAAAAATGGAGTCCCCAGTAATTGGAGTACTAGTTTGGGGTATATGCTTGTTGAAAAGGGAGGAAATTTTAAATTAGAAGGAGTGAGTATGAAATTAGTGGGAAAATCTATAAAGAAGACACAATAATATTTTTAGGGCTACATACTTAGGGAATACATGATTTCTAATGGTAGATTTCTACCTCTCATAAGATAAGGTAGACAAGTTAATCATAAAATGTGTGCTAGATATTCTATTTGAGCTCATGTTTAAAGTTCTAAGCTTAACCAATAACAAAAGAGGACTCTTACCACATTCCTATTTACTTTTAATAATGGATTTCTGGGCTGCAATTGGTTTATTTTCTATATTTAAGAGATATGGGGATAAGGTGGTAGCCATCTTGTGACTTACCTCATTGTATTTTGAACTTTTAAAAATCAGGCTAGAGTGAAACATATTATTTAGTAATTCAACAAATTAATTACTAAAGGATCACATGGACCTTAGTGAACAAGACAGGCTTCAGCTGATAAATGAACACTAACCTGAGGGCTGGAGAGATGGTTCAGTATTTAAGGCACTTCCCAGAAAAGCCTCACAATCCCTGGTGTTGGTGGAATTTAATTTCCCAGTGCCCATGTAAAGCCACATGCACAAAGTGATGCATGTATCTGGAGTTCATTTGTAGCAGCTGGAGGTCCTGGAGTGCCCATTATCTCTCTCTCTCTCTTTCTCCCTGTCTTTCTTTCTCCTTGCAAATAAATATATAAAATATTATTTAAAAGAACCCTAATTCTAATACCAAGATTGTGTGGAATTAGAATTTAGGATGGGGTGTAATGATTGAATGTTAATGCATAAAGACAAGATATTTTTAGTTCGGGTTTTGGGACTTTTTAAAAAAATATTTATTTATCTATTTGAAAGAGAGAGAGAGAGAGAGAGAGAGAGAGAGAGAGAGAGAGAGAGAGAGGAAGAGAGCGAGAGAGAGAATGGGCATGTCAGGACTCCAGCCACTGCAAATAAACTCCAGATACATGCGCCATCTTGTGCACCTGGCTTCTATGGATACTGGGGAATCAAACCTCGGTCCTTAGGCTTCAGAGGCAAACACCTTAACCACTAAGCCATCTCTCCAGCCCAGATTTTGAGAATTTTAGGTTTGAGCTTTATTGTACAAAAGATTCAATTTTTTGGTTTAGTGTTTCTCAGAAAATTTCAGAATGGTGGGGTTTTATATTCAAATTTGGGATATCTCTTTTAATGATACTTTATGGCTAGCATATCTTGATATTGCCATTCTAATTCACTGCAAAACCCCTCGGAGGCCCTACTGGAAAGTGTGCTCAGATGAAATTCCACATGACAGATATCATAAGCAGTAAAGCTTTAGGCCTTGAGCATAGTATGTATATGTCACAGAGGATTTACGTTTAACCTTTGCTTTAACATCATTCCTCCAGCAAAAGGGCAGCTGTCTTTTGCATACCCAGTTTGCCTGTCTGAAATTTCACACTGTCTGCACTTGGATCACTGCCAGCTAACTGCTCTGATGCTGTGAGGAGAGACACACTGGATTTGATTCAGCATGAAGTTATAACTAATAGCCCTCACACCAACCACATGCAGCTCCTGGCTCTACCCTTACCATAATATGCCCAAAAGTACTTAGCCAGCATTAATGCATAGATTTTAATATTACATATTATAGTTATTTGTCATAGCTTTTGCTTTGGCCTGGCCCTGAGCTAAACTTTTCCTTCTTTATGTTATTCTGTCCCATTACCATTCCAAACCTGCTCTTGACACTTATTTCACTTATTTTGCCTGTGCTTTTTAAAGTATATTTGTTATTTATTTGAGAAGAGAGAGAAAGGCAGAAAGAGAGAGAGAGAGAGAGAGAGAGAGAGAGAGAGAGAGAATGGGAATGCATGGGCCTCTAGCCACTGCAAAGGAACTCCAGACCCATGCACCACCTTATGCATCTGGCTTACATGGGTTCTGGAGAATCGAACCTGGGACCTTAGGCGTCTCAAGAGAAAACCTTAACTGCTAAGCTATCTCTCTAGCCAACTGCTTGTGCTTTTTATTGCTCCCCAATCCATAGCTCAAAGCTGTATGATTATATTCAATATGGACTTTAAAAATAATGTACTTGTAGTGATGGGAGCTGAGTTCTAGGTCTGAGCATGCTAGGGCAAGGACTTTCTATTGGGTTCTAGTAATTAGGTTTTTAATATAGGGTTTTTCTGGCCTTGAAATTCTTTTGAAGCCCAGGCTGGCTTTTAACTTGAGAACCTTTTGCCCAGGCTTCCTGAGTACTGGAATTATGAGTATGTGCCACCACACTTGGTTTCCAATTTGGGTTTTTGAAAAAGAACAATTATAAAAGTAATATTTGTTATAGCTGACCAGAGAATGGGCAGTAGAAAATGAAAAGAAAATCCATTATCTTGGCAAAGCAATGCTTTATTCCTCTAGTGGTAAGTAGTGACAAACATTTTTTTAAGAGAGCTTCGTATTTAAGACATTTTATGAGAGAGAGAGAGAGAGAGAGAGAGAGAGAGAATTGGCATGCCAGGGCCTTCAGCCACAGCACTTGACCTCCAGACATATACACCATCTAGCGTGCATATGTGACCTTGTGTGCTTCCGTGTCCTTGTGTGTCTGGCTTACATGAGATGTGGAGATTCAAACATGGGTCTTAGGCTTCACAGACAAGAGGCTTAACAACTAAGCTGTCTCTCCCCCCCAAGAGAAACACTTTAAAAATTGTAGAATTTCAGCCCCAGCGACTAGAGAGGCAGTAGGCAGCACTGGGTGATGTGGCTGGGACACCGCAGACTTCACTGTCTTCTATTTTCGGTTTCCAGAGTCTGTTAACCATAATCTTGCTCCTTGTATCTGATCATTGGCACCCAGCATTCTGGACAGAAATAAAACTGGATTGTTGGGGATATTTGGGAAGTGTGCCAGAATTGATGAACAAAAGAGTCCTTATGTTGCAGTGCGCTGTGTAGTGATGGTCTTCCGAATCCTCTTCATGCAGCAGCTTGCAGAAAGTGACACTTGAATTTCCATCATATTTCACTATAAGCAAGTATTTGCCTACCATTAAGTTTATGGTAATTCACTACAATAGTAATAGAAAATTAATGTGCCAGTTTCTGCTATGGTAAGCAGAAATGTTACTCCCATGCTTGTATGTATATATTTAGGGTTCATATATATGTTATGATACAGAATATATTTTTAAGAGTGTTCTGAGGAATTAAATTGCTGGTTTATAAGATATGTTGTCTAATATTGCTTTCCAGACTTACACTACCACATTGCAAAAACACCACTGACACCAAATCTTGTTGGGGTTTTGACTGCATTTTATTGAATTATTGGTCAATCAGAAGAGATAGGGCATTGCTATATTAGTTTGCTTTGTAATCAATTCACATAATCTCTTTTTACTTATTAAGATTTCTGTTTTAGTTATTTTTCATGTTGCTGTGACCAAAAAAAACAAAAAACAAAAAACAAAAACAAAAACAAAAACAAAAAAACCCTGACAATTAAGCAGCTTAAGTGAGGAAGGGTTTATTTTGGTTTACATTTGAGAAATATAGTCAATACTGGTGGGGAATCCATGGTGGTGGAAGCATGGAGCATCTGATCACATGCAGTCTGCAGTCAGGAAGCAGGGAGATGATGGTGCTCAGCTCACTCCTACTTTTTATTAGTTCAGGACACCAGCCCATGGAGACAGTGTTTCTACCCACAGTTAAGGTAGGTCTTCCCACCTCAATTAACCTAATCTAGAAACTCCTTTAACAGATATGCCCAGAGGTTGCTCTCCAAGGTGATTCTCAATCTTGTCAAATTGGCAATCAATATTAATTATCATAATCTCTAATAGTCTTCAATAAAATATTGAAGTATCATAATGTTTCTTATAGAGGTCTAACACATCATTCTTTTAAAAATATATTTTATTAATTTATTGTGTGCATGTGCGTTTGTGTGTGTGTGTGTGTGTGTGTGTGAGAGAGAGAGAGAGAGAGAGAGAGAGAGAGAGGGAGAGAGAGAGAGGCAGAGAAAGAGAATGGGCACATTAGGGCCTCCAGCCACTGCAAACAAACTCTAGATGCATTTGCCCCCTTGTGTATCTGGCTTACATGGGCCCTTCGGCTTTGTAGGCAATTGCCTTAACCACTGAGCCATGTCTCCAGCCCTTACACATCTTTTTAATGTTATATATTTATTCTTCTTTAAATAATTTTTATAGTATGACTGCTATCTCCTGCTAGAAGACCAGTTATATTTATTGTTTTATATTGATTTAGAATTTACCAACCTTACAAAAATTTGTATTTAGGCAAACAGCTTACTTTTTAAAGTTTTTTTTCACACACACAATCATATCATCTATGATTAGTGACAATTTCTTTTTCTGTTTCGACCTGGATAAATTTTATTTTATTTTTTTACTAACTGCCTCAGTGCATCAGTGTGATGCTTATTAGAAATAATAATATTGGAATATTGTTGGGTATGACCTCCAAAATCTCACAATATTTTGCTGTTAGGTATGTCATGCATTGTTTTCATAGCTATCTTTTAACAGTTTAAGGAAGTTCCCCTTTATTCTTTTTTATTTTTCAGTTGGCTAAGAGGATCATTAAAAAAAGACTTAACTTTTAGAGCAATTTTAAGTTCACAGACAAATTGAATGGAAAGTACACATAGTTCTCCTACATCTCATCCCCACAGGCACAGCTCCCTTATCTGAATCATAGGTAGTATAACAAAATATCATAAGATGGATGGATTAAACAAAAGACAATTTAGTAACATAGGTATTCCATATGATTTTGAAGACAGAACTCTAAGATACAGGTATATTTGGTTGTTAGTGAGGACCTGGATTTTGTACCGCACTTTCTCATTGTATCATATAAGGGAGGGAAGAAGGGAGGGAGGGAGGGAGAGAAGAGGGAAAGGAAATGAATAGGAATGAGAGTGAATGAAAATGCTGGTCTCTTTTTATAAGGTAATAATTTCATCTTGAGGATTCTACATGCCAAATTCTAAAGCAAATCATTCCCCCAAAAGACCAATCTACAAACGTCAACCCATTGGTGGGTGGTTAAGGCCTTCATGTATAATTTTAGGAAGCTTATAATTCAGTCCATAACACTTTCCTTATGGTCACCATTCTGCAATGGAATGGCACATTTGTTGCCAATGAACTTTCATTGACACATCATTATCAACAAGAATTTTAAATACCATAATTGATGGATGTTGAATACTACCTATTACTTTTATCCTGCATACATCAACATGCTAGGGTATGTTTACTCTTTTCATGTGCTGATTGTGACAACTAGCTATTTTCTGATATTAAATCAAGCTTGAATTTATGTGATAAGTGAAATTAGTTCTGCTATATCATCCTTTTTATTATTTTGTTGTACTCTTTTGGACAAATTTTTCTTAGCATGTATATATGATGTTAGTTATTATTATCTGAAAATTTCTTTTTTGTGTGTGATATGCTCTATAGGCTTGTTATAAAGAGAAGAAAACCTTATATAGTGAAAAGAGCCATTCCCATCATATTTCAGTTTCTGGAGGAGCTTTTGTAAGGTGGAAATTACGTGTCCTTAAATGTTTGACAGAGCAAGTTTTAGAAGAGGTTACCTATGGAGTAATAGAAATATTCTAGGTTTCTTTCTTCTTGAAAGAGTTTTCCAACTTTTATCTTCCTAAAAACTGTCTGTTTTATCTGAAAATTCAAAGCTTTCACTTTGCTTATTTTTTCTTAGAGTTTTGCTCATATCTTGAAATTTTAGCTGTTTTAAAAGTATGTTTTATTTTCAATTATGGTTTATTCTTTGTTCTATGAGTTGATGATTTTATTTATTTATTTATTTATTTATTTATTTTGATTTTTCAAGGTAGGGTCTCACTCTACCCCAGGCTGACCTGGAATTCACTATGGAGTCTCAGGGTGGCCTAGAACTCATGGCGATCTTCCTACCTCTGCCTCCCAAGTGCTGGGATTAAAGGCATGCACCACCATGCCCTGCTAGAGTTGATAATTTCTTAATGCTATAAATATACAGGTCTTCTATAGTACATAGGTACTATTAACTTTGGTTGCATTGAAGTTAAAGACCATGCTGTGTTTGATTTCAGTTTTTTGAAATTAAGATTTGTTTAGTGGTTCATTGTGTTTACCAAGTATGTCTAGATACATAGTTTTGTATAGCTATGAACCTATGTAAAAATAACACTTTTGAACTAGTAAATATGAGTACAAGGGTTGATTAGGATTTACTGTAATATGTGTGGCTTAACAATAACCTGTGGTGACCTTTAAGAGCAGCCTTACAGTAGAGTCACTTACAGGACCCCAAATCTCAATGCTTTGGGTCACTTGGGGATTCTTAGGGAGTTTTTTTTTTCATGAAAAGTCACTTGGACTTACTTATTCATGACAACCTTGAGTATATACAATAAGCCTTTATGATATTTTATGATATCAAACTATATTTGTGCATAAAAGATAAGAGTAAAGGAATGAGTTAGAGTTTTAGACACATAGGTATCTAGAAATGAGCTCATTATAGGCTATTTCTTCAGAAGAAATGACATCTAAGAGGTTTTATGTCTGGTTGTATGTTTATTTGGAGCATTACATGCATTAAAAATAACATTATCTCTAAAACATAAAAAAATATGAACCACCCAATAGTATATCTGCCATCAGAATACATATTTATTCTCCTTTCCTTACTGCCTGGAAAGTCCAAGTAAGGTTACAGGCAATTCCACAATTTGTACAGCTTTGGCTTCTGGCAGATCATTGGGACTGGGCACACCTTAGCAACGTAGATCATATATCTCAGTTTATAGTTTTCTTCTTTGGTTTCTAAATAGGAGGTCACAACAGAGGGAAAATGGTGGGTATTCTTAGTCAAGAGTGAAGTATGGGTAGCCTGAAGAATCATGAGCTCAAGCAGATATTTGAAAGTTAAGTTTGGGGAACCTTAGTTAACTTGCCTGCCTTAGTCACTACCTATGAACAAGAAGGCCAAGCTTATCTCCAGGGCCAGTGAAATATATGACCAGTCATGTTCTCAGAGCTGGCATCCTCAACACTATCCTTAAGTGTAAGTAGAAAGAAATGTTTATAGTAACAGAGGAGCCAAAACAGGGAAAATTTCAAGGCAGTTCTGTGTTATACACAGTGTGGTGGTTTGATTCAGGTATCCCCATAAACTTAGATGTTCTGAATGCTAGGTTCCCAGCTGATGGAGATTTGGGAATTAATGCCTCCTGGAGGGAGTGTATTGTTGGGGGCAGGCTTATGGGTGTTATAGCCAGTTCCCCCATGCCAGTGTTTGGCACACTCTCCTGTTGCTATTGTCCACCTTATGTTGGCCAGGGAGTGATGTCCACCCTCTGCTCATGCCATCATTTTCCCTGCCATCGCGGAGCTTCCCCTCAAGCCTGTAAGCCAAAATAAACCTCTTTTTCCCAGAAGCTGCTCTTGGTTGGGTGATTTCTACCAGCAATGTGAACCTGACTGCAAAACTAAAGTGGTACCAGGGAGTGGGATTGCTGCTAGACACCTGACTGTGTGGCTTTGGCCTTTTGGAACTGATTTTCAAGAGGAATGTGGGAGGATTTGAAACCTTGGCCTAAGAGATGCCTTGCAGTGCTGTAAGTACAGCTTGATGGACTATTCTGGTCTGAGCTGTAAGACCTGAATACAGTAAGAACTATGGACTGTGAGGTTTGGTTTATGGGAGGGTGATAAAGAGCTTTGCTTGGACTGGGATGGCAGTTTGTGTGAGAAGCTTGCTCTTATGCCCATGTCCTGAGAAGTTGTGCAGGGATTCTTTGCCTAGAAATGAACTGGTGTGAGCAGAGGGATATGGTACAGAAAGAAAAATATTTGGGTGAAAGGCTGCCCACTCAGCTTCAACTGAGAGATTACAACCTTTGAGACTGGGCTAGCTGACTTGCGCTGGGGCAACAGAAAGAATGTCAATTCTTTTGAAGGGGCTGAGTGCTCAAGGAGTGTCCTGTTCTTCAAAGTCTGCTTTATTTTCCTCTGGATTAACAAATTGGCACCCTACCTGGTATTGTGGAATACAAGAAATGCAGGAAAGAGTGGTTCATTGAGTTTGCAACACAGTCTTGTGTTTTGGAAATGGCCATGGGCAGTGTGAAGCAGGTTTGCTAAATGCCTGCATGGAGACCAGATGGAGCCATGAGGATGAACAGTGGATTGCAGTGGAGACCCAGCGGAGATGCCGGGACCACGAGATGGCTGCTGGCCCTTATGAAGTTTTCCAGGACTGTGAGTAGCCTAGCTGGAGGGGTGGAATTGGAATGACAAAGACTTGTTGCTGGTTAGAACTATTGGAGTTGGAGATTTGTCACTGGCTAGAGTTGTTGGACTTAAAGCTACTGAGTTTGATGTTTGCACTGGTTGTTTTAAATCTTGTACTGGTTGAATGTTTCTTTGCTATGCTCAATACCATCTTTTGCAGTGTGAATATTTATTCTGTGCCATTATGGGTTTTTTTGAGGTTATTTTTTGTTATTATGGCTCAGTTAAAAGATCTTGGACTATGGGGATGTATGAATATTATTGGAATTGATAAAAACTATGGGACTTTTAAAGTTAGATGAATGCATTGCATTTTACATCATGTATGGCTATCAGTTTATGGGGGTCAGTGGTGGAATGTGGTGGTTTGATTAAGGTGTCTCCCATAAACTTAGATGTTCTGAATGCTAAATTCCCAGATGATGGAGATTTGGGAATTAATGCCTCCTGGAGGGAGTGTATTGTTGGGGGCAGGCTTATGGGTGTTATAGCCAGTTCCCCCATGCCAGTGTTTGGCACACTCTTCTGTTGCTATTGTCCACCTTATGTTGGCCAGGGGGTGATGTCCACCCTCGCTCATGCCATCATTTTCCTCAGCCATTGTGGATCTTCCCCTCAAGCCTGTAAGCCAAAATAAATTTCTTTTTCCCAGAAGCTGCTCTTGGTTGGGTGATTTCTACCAGCAATGTGAACCGGACTTTAACACACAGTAATCTAGTGTTTGTGCCAGAGAAAAAGCTTAGTTATGTCAGGACTCATCACATCAGAAAAGTTAGAAATCTGATATCTATACAATCCTATGAGACTAAGATATCCTTTTAGTAATTCCCTGGTAAAGTCACAAATAGCTTCAGTCTTTGAGGGGAAGAAGACTTTCCATTTCACCTGATGTTATAGTCTCAATAATGCACTTAGGTCTGATAAAGTTGGAGTTTCTACTTAGGCACTTGGGCTTCTTTTATGGAAACACTGTTCCCAAGTAAAGGAAGTTAATTCTATAATACTATCATAAAGCATAATATAAGATCAGCAACATTGCACATGAAGATTCTAGGAAATCAAGTGTTTTAGTTTGTGATTATGCATTGACTGATAAGGCTACTTTTGCCAATGGTGAGGATCAATTATTCTACCATATTGTTGATTTTTCCAAGTCAATGCATGTCGAGACCAACAGTCTGGGTATGGCGTATAACACCTAAAACCATAAAACAGATATGCACATTAATGGTCAAGGACAAAAGAATATTAGTGTTGGGAAGCTCAAGAAGCCTAGGAGCACATTATTTTAATGACCGTAAAAATTATGCAAGTGGCACTGCTCCTACCCGTCTCATTAATGAGCATAACATAGGTCACAGAAGAGTGAGTACAAGCCCTAATGAGTTGTTTCAGGAAGCACACAGACAAGACAGACTACAGTCCTCTCTCTTTTCAGTGGCTTGTGGTGATTTCACTAAAGACTCATCTAGATCAAATAAGGCCATTATCGATTTTTGTCTCTCTTGAATATCCCACATTTGGATAGTTTTAATCCCAGATGCTTCTGTGGAAATTTTCAGAACTTACAGTAGTAAAAGTCTCTAAAATCATCAAATTGCTGACTGGGTATTTTGCCAGGGAAGTGGCTGCCGATTCAGTCAGTTATTGGGGAGAGGCAGGGCCTCTGGGCATAATGTGCCAACTTGTGGCTTTAATAATCTTTCTGCCCCCTCTTCTGCAAAATTCCCTGAGCCATGTTGGGACATTTTAAGTCTACTTCAGTGATGGGCACTTAAGAGCCTCTGGATCTCTACTTTGGTAGGTATTGAGTGTTGTCAGTGTCTATCTCCTTCACCCTGGCACTGCTGTTTTTAAAATTATTTTTATTTTTATAAAAGGTCAAACTCTCTATCTCCTCACCCTCACTCCCCTTTCCCTGAGGGCACTCCTCAATGGGGTTACGGTATTCACTGTGGGGTCACGAAGGCCTCAATCATTCTCTGTGCTTCAGGCTACTTTCCTAACACACTCTGTGACTCTAATCTTTCTTCTCTCCTCTTCCACAATGTTCCTTGAGCCACAGTGAGCCTGTTATCAGTTTGATTTAGTGTCAAGCTCTCTTGGTCTCTGGATTTCTGCTTTGCTGAGTTTTGATTAGCCAGATTGTCTGTTGCCATCTCCCTGGTGCTGGTTGTTGAGCTAGCAGTGAGAGCAGTCTTCAAGTCACTGCTTCCTCTGCAGAGGCTCCTGGGCCCCGGCTGATGTGGTACATATGTGGTTTCTTGTGGTGGGCAGTTGGCTATCTTTTTTTTTGTTGTGTTGGTGGAGCTTAGATCTCCTCAGTATTTTCTACCATCTACAAAATACAATATATTCTCCAACCAAGAGTGAGAGCACCTTGGATTAAAGGTGATATGCATAGTTATTTGAGCAAGTTTGGTGTGTAAGCCCATTCTTTTTATTCAGAGAGCACTGGGAAAGGACACCATTTTAAAAATAGATTTTTGTCCTACCAGATATACTAGAAAGAAATTTCTAAAGCAGGATAGTGTACTAACGAGAGTAAGGTCCCAGGGATGTCAAGTAGATGAGATGAAAAGTTTGGGAGATACTGGGGTCCTACTCCTGAAATTTTTTCATGAGTCCAAAGAAGGAATAATAAAAAGGTACATCTAGTTAAGTAGAAATGGAATACTGTCCTTTTACCATTTGCATGGAAAATTTTTGCCTTTTTGTTTATGGTAAGGGCAGTTTTGGGCAAAATAGAGATGCTAAATTCTTCAAGATGATATTCTATTGAAGAATATGGGCTTTGTTTTCTTAGACTTTGTCTTTTGAGTTAAAGAAGGGCTGGTGTTATAATGCTTCTTTTTCTAAGTATGTAAATGAATGTTTCCTCTAAATTACATATAAAGATCTAGTTGCTTAATCTAAAGAGGTATTAAAATCTACTTTTTTGGAGTCAAAGTATCATCAAAGATTTTTTGAGGCAGGAGAAAGATATCTTCTGGTTTCTATGAAATCTACCTCCTCAGTTTTAAGACTATCAACATTGAGGGTGTATTGATGTTCTCTGATTGAGTCTGATATACTTCCTACAGTTGACAATGTCATAGTCTCTAAAGTCTGGGATACATTTGATTTTTTTCTTATTTACACGATTGAATTTTTCATGGAAAAGGCATGAGGGACAGCTGCTAAAAGATCTGTACCATCTTATATTTTTCTTGGATATCTATGAATGTTCAAAATTTGAATTATCTGCTTAATATAATTTTTATATTATACTAAATAACTTATATTAAAATTATATTTACCATAATATTTAGATTGTATGAAAATTATATTTTAAGCCAGACATGGTGGCACATACCTTTAATTCCAGCACTGGGGAGGCAGAGGTAGGAGGATCACTGTGAGTTCTAGGCCATCCTGAGACTACATAGATAATTCCAGGTCAGCCTGTGCTAGAGCAAAACCCCACCGCAAAAATAAATAAACAAATAAATAAATAAATAAAATAGTATAATTTGATTTGTTTTGTCTTTGTGTCTCAAGGGGTGAATGAGGAGGTTTGGGGCAGAATGTAGATATTATGTCCTTGGGGGATGTTCTGTTACACAAATTAGTCCATATGACCCAAGGTGAATTCTCTGTTCTTTATTGAACTCTTACTTTTCAGTGAGAATCAAGTAAATTGCATAAATTCTTAATTTATGCTTGCAGCTACAATTCTCATGGAGTTGAGATGATATTCTTCTCCAGTTGAAAGATGAGACACTATGAGGAGTTACGGACCAGTGAGAAGGTCACTTATAGAAAGAGACAGTGGAGGAGAGAGCCAGAGGTTCTGGAAGATTCAGGAAGGGCATGGGAAGGCAGGAGTAAGGAATCAGTGTGCAGATGGACCAGTAGGAAGGACATTCCTGAGCTGACTCAGGAGAAGAAGATATAATTATATGTGGGTTTTCTATCTTCTGTTTTTATTATCGTTTTAGGAAGAAATGTTTAGGTTCCACACCATAGGGTGCCATATTCATTTCTAAAGTTCCCTACAGGGCCACTGAACTTCTAATTTGTTGTTGGCAAGATCTTGTCAGAGCTAGAAGTTCAGTAAATGAGGAGGGATTTCACATTTTAAAATAATAACACACAGGCGACAGGCATTTTGGTGCCACTTGTGTACTTCATTCAAGAGATCACTGAGTAGTGAAACAAATAAAGATCAAAGAAACACTCCATCAGGGGCAATTAAGGCATATCAAACCTATCAAACCTTAGTGTGTGCAATGCAGTAAGGCCCTTTGCCAGGAGCAGAGCTGATTTATTTGTCTAGACCCTGGCCTTAGAAGAGCAAAGAAAGGAAGGGAGGCAAGCACTCACACTGAGAATGTACTGTACTCCTACAGGCTCATTTCTTTTCTTATTGTCCTCAGAACTTTTCAACCACGGCTGCCCATTAGAATAGCAAACAGAGTACCAGAAGAATATCAGTACCAAGCCCCACTCCAACCCAAGGTGATTAATTTAGAACGAATAATTTTAAATCTTCCCTAACTGAATCTAATGTGCATCAAACCCTCTGCAATTAGCCAAACTACTGCAAGATTCAAGAAGTTCTTTTCCCAAATAGGGAAAATATGGTTTGGGTTTAATATTTTTTAAAAAAATCTTTTCTGAGTCTTTTCCCGACTGCATTATGTTTTCACATGTCAGGCTTTTGACAATTGAATTATCTTACTGTGGTTCACCTAAGGGATCTGAAAAAACTGAATAATACCACTGAGAACAAGACCTTGATAATGATTTCTTGAGAGTACCTTAGCCTGATCATGGAACATGTCTGCAATACTCAGTATGGTCTCTTCCTAGCCTGTAGATCTATAGCCAAGATCAGGACAAAGTTTCTTCTGCTCCACAAACTCTGAAATAGAAATCTCTAGGAACATATTCTGCTGATTCTAACTACATAGGATAGTGTCATCAGCTTTTCTTTAATAATCTCACCTGTCAATTGAGTTATTCTTTTGAGATTTTTGTTTGGTTATGAACACCATCAAATATTTACCAATTTTTGTTCTTTATGATAACCATAGATGCAGGAATATCAGAATAATTGACATAAATACAGAAGTAATTGTGTTTTTCTAATTCCTCTCTGAGTACCATGAGGATACTTTTTCAGCTTTAATGTTTTCTTTATAAAGATTGGCTGTGGGATGTCTCCCTGTGCAAGTCTTTTTATTTCCAGGCTCTGAAGCAGGTATCATATAAATCACACTATTTCTGGCATAATATTAACTTAGCCTTGCTAATTTCTTTTTCTTCTCTCCTTTCCTCTCCCTTCCCTTTGCTTTCCCCTTCTTCCCCTCTTCTTTTTCTTCACTCCCTTCTATTCTTCACTCTCCTCCTATCCTTTACTCCTTTCCCCTCCTCCTTCTCCTTCCTTCCTTCCTTCCATCCTTCCTTCTTCCCTCCTTCCCTTTCTCTCTCTTTCTTTCTCTTTCTTCTTTCTTCTTCCTTCCTTCCTTCTGGAAAAATCTCACTTTGTAACCTAGGCTGGCTTTTATCTCACAATCCTCCTGGCTTAGTCCCTTGAGTGTAAGGATGATTGGCATGTGCTACCATGTCTGGATATTTTTCCATTTTTACTGTTCATTTTTATAGTCATTAAAGGACTTAACAATGATGTATTTTATAGTAGGTTTACCCTAAAATTTTCAAAGGCCATGAATCCTTAATCCATACATTTATGAATTCCTCAACAACAGTGAAAACTTCTAAAGTAAATATTGTTGGCCATGTAAACCTTGATTTAAATAAGCTTACTAATTCCTGTTAAAAAATTGGCAGAACTATGAAAGACTGCTGTATTTGGTAAGCAAGATTCTTCTTAAAATTAATATACTGAGGGCTATAGATATGGCTTCAGTGTTACTGCACATGCTAGCATGGGCAAGGCCTTTGGTTAAATTCTCAGCCCTATGGGGGAAAATTAGTGAAATACAATATTGAAAGGTTTATATTGTTTAGATAACTCTGCCTCCCTTCTTCATTTTCTCCTTGCTTTCTACCAACCCTCTCTCCTGCCTTCTTTCATTTCAGCCTATTTCTGTGTTCTGGCTACTAAGATGTGGACAGTTGTATGCCCTGCTTTGATGGTTAGTATGTGCCACCATAGCCATGACATACTCAAACATTAATCTAGAATTGCTGTGAAGGTATTTTGAAGAAATTGTTAACCAACATCTACAATCAGTTGATTTTAAATAAAGTACATTACCTTTGGGAATAATATGTGCAGACATAATTCAACTGGTTGAAGGTCTAAAGAGCACAAATTCAATTTTCTAGGAGAAATCCTGCTTCAAGACTCCAGTATTAACTTCAGCTTGAGTCCTCCACGCTGTCTTATGTGCTTCAAACTTGTCAGTCTCTAAAGTACCATGAACTGATTCCTTAGATCTCCATTTTATTTCATGTATCTTGCTTTCTTTTTAAATTTTATTTAAAACAGTGTGTGATTTATACAGCAAAATTATCCTTTTCATTGTTGGGACTTGTACAGATTTTTCAATGCCATGACATAGAGTTATTTTGTATAGAGTATGAGATACATTTTTAAGGAATAAAGAAAATATTTTGATTTTTAATAAGAAGATATAAAAACATTTATTAGGCATGTTGATCAACTAAATAACATGGGAAGATTAAACTCATGCTTCTTAAAGAAATTTAAAGCACAATGTTGAATTAGGAAAAAAATATGTAAACAAATTATACTGAGTTACTTGAACTACTAATTAAAACTAAAGAAATATAGATATGGTAGGGACAGCTTCTTCCTTATAGCATTTGCTTGGCAAGTGTAAGGATATGAATTTAATACCCAGGACTCATGTTAAAAAACTGTATGTGGTGGTATGAATTTGTAATTCCAACACTGGAGAAGTAGAAACAGATGGAGCCCTGGGGTTCATAGGCCAGCTAGTTTAGTCTACTTGATAAGGTCAGTGACAGAGAGAGAGAGCTTATCTCACAAAAAAGTGTATGATACTTGACGAACAATATCTAAGTTTGTCCTCTAGCGTGCGCGCGCGCGCGCGCACACACACACACACACACACACACACACACAAATAAAATCTAAAAAGCTTAAGCAGCCAATACAACTCATATTATATATATATGTATATAGATAGATAGATAGATATCTTAAGACTTAAAACATTAAAAAATCTTAATCTCATACTGTGTGTTGTTTTCAACCCATGCATTTTTTTTTTTTTTTTTTTGATATAGGGCCTCAAACTCACAGTGATCCTCCTACCTCTGTCTCCTGAGTTCGGGGATCAAAGGCATGCACCACCATGCCCATCTCCATGCATTTTTTTCCCCAGGGGACATGGGGCCAGTGTTGTGATTGCTTTTCTTAAAAAGGTAATAGATTTTCCATTGGATGAGGTGAGGCCCTACCAAACCAGTCAGTATTTATTTCCTGGCTATTGATTTTTTCCTAGAATTTACTAAGCATGCTCAGGTATGACTTTTGTTCTTCTAGTTCTCTACCACATGGGCATGCTATGTTCATCCTTATTGGTATAATCTTTATTTCCTTTATTTTGTTATATAATAAAAGGATTAGATGTCTTTTATGTAGTTTAGTTTTTCATTAACATTATTTTGTTTTTCCTCATCTTTATTATTTATATAATTGGAGATCATAAATTTTTATTACTTTTAGAGTGTATATGTATGCCATAATTGACATGCACATTCTTTGCTGATTATTTGAATTATTTATACTTTTTTATTATAGGTAACTAGACCAGTTCTTAAATGTCATGTAGTTCTTTTGTAGACATTTTTCTGAGGTATAAACTAAATGGATAAGACTGCTGATTTATAGATTATATACATATTAATGTAATATAAGTGTTGCTATTGAGTTTGATCTTTATAAGCACTTCAATTTGTCACATTTTGCAAACTTGCTAGTGTAAAATATGATTGTAAATTGTCATTACTTGCATTTCTTGATTATAACATATGTTTAACAATTTATGTTTGGTTTATTTTCCATAACCTATCCATTCACATCTTCTGCTTATTTTTATTTTGGCTATTTGACATTTTTTATTGACTGTTGTCGAGTTTCAATGTCAATTTTATTAAGATTTAGAGTTATTTCATTTTTACAATGTCTTTAAAAATATCTTATTTACTTATCTGTATGTGTGTGTGCATGTGTGTATGTGTATGCACATGTGTGCACATATGCCAGAGCCTCCTAGAGCTACAAATCAACTTGTCTGTCTTTTTGTGGGTATCGTGGAATTGAGCTTGGGCTGGCAGGTTTTGTAAGCAATTGCCTATAGCCAGTGAATCATCTCCCAGCCTAATTTCCTTACTTTATCTTTTTTTTTTTGTTGTTGATTTTTGTTTTTCAAGGTAGGGTCTCACTCTAGCCCAGGGTGATCTGGAATTCACTATGTAGTCTCAGGGTGGCCTCAAACTCATGGTGATCCTCCTACCTCTGCCTCCCAAGTGCTGGGATTAAAGGCGTGTGCCACCATGCCCGGCTTCCTTACTTTACTTTTTTTTTTTTTTTTTACTTTTTTTTTTGAGTTTTGAGGTAGGGTCTCATTCTAGCTCAGGCTGACCTGGATTTCGCTATGGAGTCTCAGGCTGGCCTCGACTCACGGTGATCCTCCTACCTCTACCTCCCGAGTGCTAGGACTAAAGGCGTGCACCACCACGCCCGGCCTACTTTACCTTTTGATGAACATTATTTATTAATGTTAACTTAGAATTTTCAACTTGAAAATTTTGTTTGCTTTGTGTCTTGTTTAAGAAATGTTTTCCTATTCTGAAGTTGCAGAACAAACTTTGTTATATTTATTTTATGAAACTTAAAAAAATATTTTTCATATTTAGGTATACCTGTGGCTCAGAATTTATTTTGCTGTGTGATTATTGTGGTTAGATTTTGTGAATATCCTCTAACTGATGAAATAGATATCTAATTGTATACATTTAAATTAAAATCACCAAATTAAACATATAATTACATATATATTTGATAATAATCCCACTTCACTGCTTTTCTTCACTGATCTGTGTTAGGGGTTGAAATGTGTCCTCCACACTTTTCAAGTTAACATATGGAAAGCCTATCTAATAGTACCTGGGAATATGACATTATTTGGAGATAGGATCATTGTGGATGTATTAATTTAGATCAGGGTCATACTGGCATGTTAAAGAAGCCCCAGTGGCATATAGCTATGTCCTTATATGGACATGCACACATTGGCTGGATAAACACTAATAAAATAGAAAGGCAGGTATTAGTGATGGTTTGATAAGTCACAGGGTATCGTCAAGTATTGCTAGCAGAAATCAGGGAGCAGGGATGGGGGGTTGGAGGGGTGGTTGGGGGAGAGATGGACCAGATACCTACTCAAAGCTCACAGAAATATGTGGCCTGGTTTGTGGTCATTCAGCTTCTAGGACTGAAAGATATGATTTTCTATTTTTTGATATATTATTTATTTATTTATGACAGAGAGAGGAAGAGAGAAAGAGAGAGAGAGAGAGAAAGAGACAGAATGGGCACACCAGTGCCTCTAGCCACTGTAAACGAACTTCAGATGTATGGGCCACCTTGTGCATCTGGCTTACATGGATACATGTGTTATCCACTAAGCCATCTCTCCATCCCAACTTTCTATTTTTGTAAGCTATCTAGTTGATCATAATTTGTTACATCAGTCCTAGAAAATAGAGAAGAAGAAATGCCATTGCTCTACTGACAAAATTCCTAGAGTTTTAGAAGTGATGGTTTTCCTTCTATTTATATAAGTCTTAAAATTAATCCTGGCATCAATGGGATGGGAGAGTACATTTTGTTCATGAAGGAAAAGTAAAGGGAATAAGCATTTGCTCATTAAAATTCTTGACTATAACAAAGAAATTCTCTCTTTTTATAGTTGATTCTGTTCAGAATATATCTTATTCACAGGCATAATAAGGACTGCTTGCTTTCTTTTATTAATATAATCAAAATATGAGTAATCTTGTATTCATATTTTTCATGTAGGGCAAATAATTGAATACGATGATAGGTGAACAGTTTTTTGCCCTTATAACTTTGAAGTTCATTGCCAAACTGGTACTATGGAATACCAATAATTTCACCTTACAAGTGGATGACAAGGAAGCATTTTTCCACAGCCTCACCTTAAGCCATATTACAAAACTCTTGTATGCTTTTAAATTACTTTATTAGATAATAGACACTCAGAGCAATTTTTGCTTTTCTCTTTATACTAGAATTTTTGCTTTTTTCCTGGCTTCTGCCCTGACTCTTCACTTTCTTAGGTATTTTCCTTATTAAAGAAATAATTTTCTAAAGTTTATGTATGCTTCATTTTCACCATGTTACTACATATAGCATATCAGTTTATTTTTTAAAAAAGTCAAAATATGAATAAAGATGTGGTTTAGTTAGTAGCAATGCACTAACACAGTTCTTTAGTTTTGACAATGTAGTATATTAGTGTAAGATAATAACAATGCGGGTAGACATGAAAATTATGTACCCTCTTCACAACTTTTCTGAGAATCTAAAAAAATCTATAAGTTTCTTTAAAACTGTAAAGTGAAAATAAAGACAGTATTAGAAAATTAATACCATTTAAATAAATTTTAAGGATAAGTCTAATAATCAAGTAGACCATATTTTTTTGGAAAGATGATAAAATCCCTTCCTAATTAAAAAAATAAACAATGATGTTGTCATAAAATTATCTGGTGAATATGCAACCAAAACAAATAATAGCAAAATGTAATATTAAAAAGTGTCTTGGAGATATTTTCCTGCTACTGTCATTGCTCAGTAGATATTTGCCATTTTTAAAAAATTTATTTTTTTAATTATGGATATACATAGTATGTAAACAACACATGTTGGTACCATCCTTTCCCTCATGCCTGCCCCTTTTCCAAAGAGGCCCTCCTCATTGGGGATGCAGGTTATCCTAATGGGGATTGTGGATCGTGCATTGTGGGGGCAGCAGTCAGTTATGGGGGAGAGGCAATGCCTCTGTACATAATGTTCCAACTTGTGGCTCTAACAATCTTTCTGCCCCCCTCTTCCATGAAATTCCCTGAGCCAAGTTGGGTGTGTTTTAAGCCTCCTTCAGTGATGGGCTCTTAGGAGCCTCTGGATCTCTGGTTTGGTAGGTATTGAGTGTCCTCAGTGTCTATCTCCTTCACCCTTGTGCTGATACCAGGTTCACTGAGAAAGCAGCACTCTTACTCATTTCCCTAATTCCTGTGTGGTTTCAGCTTGGTCCAGGCTGAAGTACTATGGGTCCTTTATCTCCTCAGGTCCCACTCCCATCTGAAAAAGAGAAGCAGATTCTCTGGTGGAGAGTGAAGTCAGCACAGGTTAAATGGGATAAGCATTATTAACTTAGAGAGAATTTAGTGGGTGTAGACCCTCTTATAGCCCAAGATTAGTGGGAGCTTTGTATTGGAAAGCAACTAAGATATCACCTTATGCAAATAAGGATAGCAAACATTAAAAAATCAAATGAAAACAAATGTTGGTGAGGAGGTGGAGAAATAGAAACCCTCATTCACTGTTGGTGGGAATATAAGCTTGTAGAACCACTATGGAAAGCAATATGGAGGCTCCTGAAAAGGATGAATATAGAGTTGCCAACAGACCCAGTTATTCCATTACTGGGCATTTACCCTAAAAGCTACATGTCTCAGTTCAGAGATATTTGCTCAACTCTGTTTATAGCTGCTTAATTCATAATAGCTAAGAACTGGAATCAACCCAGGTGCTCATCATTGGGTGAATGGATAACCAAGATGTGGTATATCTACATTATGGAATTCTACTCAGCAGTAAGAAAAAAAATGACACAATGAAATTTGTAGAAAAAAAATGGTTGAACTTGGAACAGATCATACTCAGCAAACTCATCCAGTCACAGAAAGACAATTGTTGCATGGTCTCACTCATCTGCAGTTCCTAACATGGGTCAGCCCGAGTTGCTGACATACCTGATAGACATCTTGAGGCTTGGACAACAGGGAAGGAAAGGCTTGGGATGAGGGGGAGGAGGGGCACACAAAACTGAACCCAAATTGAACTGGTACCATAGAAACCTATATCCTGAAAGATAGACTAAAAGGTTGAACCCTCAACAGTACCTTAGTGGGAGCACCTGAATCAAAGGGCACTGGAGAGGGTGCAATGAAACCTAATCTTAAATTTTTCCTGTTTTTTTTTTCTCTCTCTCTCTTTTCTGTCTTGTTCTTTTTTGTTTTCCATTGGCACTGGCTGGTAACTCCCAATGCCAGGAGGCAGTTAACCCCCACAATGAGCTGTTGATCAGAGAGACCTACAAGGTCTCCCAAAACAAGCTAGACTTCTGTCAGAGCTTTTGATTACCCACCATAGGTTAATGGCAGGACCCTGCTGATGAAGACACCATATTCTGTTGGTGAGGAGCATGGAGAGACCAGGCTAGAATCCAGAAGACAACCAGTCCCTAGACAGCTAGCTTGTTTAGTGCTGGAAGGCACTACATGAGCTACCGGAGCAAAGTGGCTAACATCTGTCTGAGCAACTCCAGGTCTAAGATACTCAGAAGCAAATAACCTGATGTGATGCTCATAAAAGTGTAATAGTGCCATGCAGCCATGGTGGGTAACCATCTTCTTTTGGATTGGCTAACAGATCTGCTCTGTTGAAAGGAACCCATATCTGGAACTGGGAAACAAGTCAGAATCATATCCAGGTAATGATTTTGCCTTTTTAATTTTTTAAAATATTTTTTATTTATTAGAGAGATATAGAGAAAAAAATAAAGGGGCAGGCAGAGAAAGAATGGGTGCACCAGGGCCTCTAGCCACTGCAAAGGAACTTCAGATGCATGTGCTACCCTCTGTATCTGGCATACATGGATAGTTGAACCTTGGTCCTTAGGCTTTGCAGGTAAGTGCTTTAACTGCTAAGCCATCTCTCTACCTTATTAATAGATATTTTAGACAGCTATAAATCCATTTCAACTTTGCCTCCTTTAGCTAAAGCCCTTGGGTAGTGGTTCTCCCTTCTCTATATTTCCCTAGCAGGCCATCTGCTTTCTATTCACCAAATTCATTTCTTTCCAGACAGAGTGGTTTAAAAAAAATTTGAGATTTCTGTTGAAGCAATATGGCTCTCTTATTTCTACTTATGTAAGATTACTCCCAAACCATCATTTCCAAGTTGAAGTTGTTTTCACTTCCTTTTCTTTTTTCTATATTTTGAAGAGAACCCTTGTATATATAGCACTATATGTATTTCAACTAATTTTAACAAGTTGGGAAGAAAATATCCATGGGAGAATTTTGAAGCATTTTGATAAATTGCCATGGGTAATGTTTGTATCCATACAGGTTCTCTAGAGGAGTAGGTGGGAAGGCTTGTTTCCTGATATGCTTGGCAACAATTTGGTTTCATTGGTCATATATATAATATATTAAAATTGATTATTGAACATCTTACTAATATAAATTTGTTGATGACTTTTGAAGCAGAATATCTTTTCATGTTTGACATTTTTACTTCTATCCTGTGAATTACCTACTTGAGTTCTTTGCCATGACATTTTTATTTTCATGATCAATCTCTTTAAAACTGATTAATTTGTGGAATAATTCAGTGCTTGGAAAAACTGTTTCCTTAGACTGAGAGCCTGGGTTGTGGTGAATTCACCTTTATAGGCATCTTGAGCCCCTAATATCCCTAGCTGGCACATGTCTTCTTTAAGCCATGGTCCTTATTATGTGAAAATAGAAAAGAGGTAGTTGATTTTTGCCTGTACACTGTGCTCTCTCCCAACTAGGATGTTGCTAATCCATAGTCCTCTTACTTTCTACCCCCTCACCAGCTGCAGAAGTATTTTGTTCCCTTGACAGCTCTATCTCCCTCCCCCACAAGCCAGTGCCAATCACCTTTGGAAGTCATCATGAACAATGTACCATTTGGTTTCTTTGGAGTGCATTGCTACAGTGAGATTTTATTTTTGTCCCATAGTTTTGCTGGGCATTGCTAATTTTTCTTTTGCTCTCAATCAGAATAAAATTTGTGCTCAGGTATTTCTCCTCACAGCAATTTTTAAGTCTTTCATGCTCCATATAGATTTATTTGCTTCTCCTACTCCTTTCCCATATGAATTTTTGAAGTCTTAGAGAATTTCCCTGGGTATGCATTTTCACCTTCCTCATCACCATGCATATTTGGCCAGTAAGAAGTAATTCATGAACTCTCAAAAGTTCTTCTGTCAGTGTATTAAAGAAGAAAGCCGTTTAAATATGTTTTAGAAGAGCTATTTGTAAAATGAAAATGAATGTCATATCCAGCTTCACAAATGGCCTCTATAGAAAATAGATGTGTCTTAGAAAGTGCAGGGTTATCACTTCCAGGTATTGCCTGAAAGTGGTGATTCTCTCTCTAGAAGAGGTCATGAAAATATAGCACATCAGCATGTACTTTCTGACTGTGAAAAAACTGATTTATGTGCCTAATCAGAAGGCCAAGCTTAAACATGATTTAGTCCTCCATATTTTCTATCTCACCCTCCTTTTACCACCTCAGTTCCTAAGCACTGAGCATTTACCTGACTGATATCTAATACAGCATACTTGAACTAACAATAGGCAAATTTCATGTATTTTCCACTTGTTCACACCTGTCTTCTCCTGGTGGAGTTATTTGTCCATTTTTAAACTGAACATAAGGTAATGTAGTCATGGTAACTCATATTTTCATTGACAATATTATTGGTTTAAGGATTTCAAGAACTTCAAGTGTACTAAAGGTGTTGGGCTTTATGGTGTTTTCTGGGTCTTTTAAGTCTTCCTTTCTATTCAAAGTTCTTGGCATTCGACATAAATTTCATATCTTTTCCAAAGGAATATTTTCCTTAGCTTTTTATTAGGTAGATATATTAGGCCCCTTTTAAAAAATTCAATGACTTACTACTATGTTTATTCTTTTTTTGTATGTCTATGTTGCATATTATAAATAAATACAGATGAGAAAATATTTGATGACAGGAAAACGGGTTGGAGAAAGAGACCAAGTCTTCTAGTAGACATAAAGGATTCCATTAATTAGAAGTCATTTGAGACTTTTCATAAATTACATTCCAAAAGAAGTCCAGATGGTATCTTCTAATAGAATTCTCTCCTATGATCTCCTGCATATATGAAGAACTTGAAAAATTATGTGCATATTTTAATCACAATTATTCCATTATACTTTTTTTCTGTTTTCTTCATTAAGCTATCTAATACAGGGCTGTCATACATTAGTGAATTCTAACCTTCTAGCGTATTCTATTTTTATGCAGTAAGTAAAAAGCAAGGGCTTTAAAATTAAGAGTAATGAATTTTGATTCGATTTTGCATTCATGTGTTGGGTACTATCTAATACTGATTTTTTTTTGTTTTATTTTGTTTATTGCCAATGAGGTCTTGCTTGACCTCCTAGGCTCAAACAGTCTTCCTGTCTCAGACTCAACATTGCTTGCACTATAAGCATAAAATGAAGCAGAACAGAAACACAGAGACATGAGATGGGAAAGGAGTCCTTCACCTAGGAGTGGCCTAAAAGCCTCTCGCTAGTTGATAATGAAAAATTCCAGCACAATGAACGTTGACTTGAGGCCTTTTTTCCTTCGCAGTTTTAAAACTGCAATTTTCTAGGACTGTCACATAAACTCCCTTTACAGTGAAACCCTTGTGGCTCCTGGTTTCACTTTATTAGAATGTAATCCCAACTAAGGCACCTCTGGAGCCACACTATAATTTCACTTACAAAAGAAGAGAGAAAAAGGAAAATAAATTATTAGCATCCCTTTGAGATGTTACTTGAGAGTTACCAAGATAGTATACATGGCTCACTGAGCTGTGACTTTCCCTCAAGAAGCACATGGCCACACATGAGTATGTCTTATTCTTTCTTTGAATGACCACACCCATGACCTAGAATGTTCTTTAATTATCTTCTTATGCACCTTTGTTTCTATTCTTTTTTGTATGTATGTATGTGGTATGCAGTGTGTATGTACATGTGTGTGCATCCCATATGGACATGTGTATGTGGCAGTCACAGGAGAATGCAGTAGGGGTGACCTTCTCTTATTGCTCATCCCTATCGATAGGTTTCTCTACAACCCAGAGCTGCTATCTGTCAGTGAGCCCCAGCGATTCTCTGTCGCCGTGCAGTTCCCCCAGACTGGGTTACATACATGCATAGCCATGCCCTGATTTAATTTTTTTATTGCGGACATACTTAGTATGAGTACATCATGTGTTGGTACCATCCTTTACTTCATCCTGCCTTCCATTCTGCTGGGGCCCCTCATCAGAGGGGTTACTGGTATTCCCCATTCGCTTGTGAGTTATACGTTGTTTGAGCAGCAGTAGTAATTGTGGCGAGGCAATGCCTCTGGGTATGACGTCCCAACCTGTGACTATTACAATCTTTTTGCCCCCTCTTCTGCAAAATTCCCTGAGCCTTAGTGAGTGTGTTTTATGTCTACTTCAGTGATGAGCTCTTAGAGGCCTCTAGGTTTTTGCTTTGGTGTGTGCTGAGTATCTTCAGTGTCTTATCTCCTTCATCCTAGTGCTGATTATAAGCCTTACCGTGAAACAGCACTCTTTTCTTTCTTTCTTTTTTATTAGTTATGTACACAGTGTATAAGTCATGTTGATACCATCATTAGCCTCCTCCCTGTCCTCCCCTCTCCACAGGGACCCTCCTTGTTGAGGTATGTGGGTCATGCACTGTGGGGTTAGCCATCAGTCATGGGTAAGAGGCAATGTCTCTTTTCATAATAACCCAACATGTGGCTCTAACATTATTTCCAACTTCTCTTCCACAAATTTCCGTGAGCCATGTTGGGTTCATTTTAGGTCTGCTTCAGTGATGAGGTCTTGGGAGCCACTGTGTCTCTGGATATCTGGTTTGGTAGGAGTTGAGTGTTCTCTGTGTCTATCTTCTTCACCCTTGTGCTGGTACGAGGTTCACCAAGAAAGCAGCACTCTTGCTTATTTCCCCAATTACTTTTAGTTTCAGCTGGGGCCCTTTTGAGGTGTGATGGGCTGTTTCTGTCCTTAGGATCTGCGTCCATCTGAAAAAGAGAAACAAATTCTCCAGCAGAGAGTGAAGTTAGCACCAGATAAATAGGATAACCATTTTTTTTAGAGAGAATTTAATAGGTGTAGGCCCTCTTCTAGCCCATGATTGTTGGGAGCTTGATAATGGAGAGCAGGCTCATTTTTGGATATGGTTCTGACTTGTTTCCCAGCTCCAGCTATGGGTTCCATCCCACTGAGCAGATCAATTAGCCAAATCAAGAGCAGTTTGTTTCCTACTATGGCTATGTGCCACTATTGCACTTGTGTCTCCCACCCTCACACTTACTTACCCTCTGCTCCCGCCCCACCCACCATATTGCCCAATCCTGGAGATGCTTATTAGGTATGTCAGCATCTTGGATAGATTCAGGTTAGGAGCTGTAGATGGGTGAGACTATTTGATGATTATCTTTCTGTGACTGGGTAAGTTCGCTGAGAATGATCTGTTCCAGCTTAGAACATTTTTCTTCAAATTTCATTGTGTCATTTTTCCTTACTGCTGTGTAGAATTCTATAATGTAGCTATACCACATCTTAGTAAGCCATTTGTCTAATGATGGACATCTGGGTTGATTCCAGGTCTTAGCTATTATGAATTGAGCAACTATAAAGATGGTTGAACAAATCTTTCTGAACTGAGGAGGGGAGCTTTTAGGGTAAATTCCCAGTAAGGTAATAACTGTGTCTGCTAGTAACTCTATACTCAACCATTTTAGGAGTCTCCACATTGCTTTCCAAAGTGGTTCTACCATCTTACATTCCCACCAACAGTGGATGAGGGTTCCTATTTCTTCACACCCTCACCAGCATTTATTTTCATTTGATATTTTGATGTTTTGTGTAAGGTGGAATCTCATAGTTTTAATCTGAATTTCCCTGATGATTAAGGATGATGAACATTTTCTTAATTGTGTGGTTGACATTTGTATTTTTCCTCTGAGAACTGCCTGTCCAATTCTTCGCATCATTTCGTGAGTGGGTTCTTTGACTTTTTATTGTTAGGTTTTTGAGTTCTTTGTAGATTCTAGAAATGAAGCCTCTGTCTGTTGGATAATCAGCAAATATTTTCTCCCATTCTGTTGGTAATCTATTGGCTCTGCTTATTGTATGTTTGTGAAGAAACTTTTCAGCTTCAAGAGATCCCAGTGGTTGAGTGATTGTTTAAGATCCTGAGCTACTGGGGTTTTGTTCAAGAAGTCTTTTCCCATTCATATGTCATAGAAAGTTCCTTCTATTTTTTTTTTCTCCCAGCAGTAGCCAAGTTTCCAGTCCTATATTGTGGTCTTTGATCCATTTGGACTTGATTTTTGTGCATGGCAAGATGTGTGGATCAAGTTTCAATTTCCTGCATATGGATATCCAGTTTGACTAGCACCATTTGTTGAAGATGCTCTCTTTTCTGCAGCCTATATTGTTTGGGCCTTTGTCAAATATCAAGTAGATGTAGTTACTTGACCCAAAGTATGGGTCCTTGATTCTGTTCCATTGGTGTATATGCCTGTTTTTATGCCAGTAGCATTCTGTTTTTATTAGTATGGCTTTGTAATATAGCTTTAGCTCAGGTATGGTGATTCCTCCAGGGGTGTTTCTTTTGCTGAGGATATTCTTGGATATCTGAGGTCTTCTGTCCTTCCATATGAATTTTGCAATCATTTTTTTTTCTATCTCTGTGAAGTACAATGTTGGGATTTGATTGGTATTGCATTTAATCTGTATATTGCCTTTGGTAAGATAGCCATTTTTACCATGTAAATTCTGCCTATCTACGAGCATGGGAGGCTATCCATACTCCTCAATTTCTTTTTTGAGTGTTTTTATGTTTTCATTGTATAGTTCTTTCACATCCTTGATTAATGTTATTCCAAGGTATTTTATTTTTTGTTGCTATTAAAAATGGGACAATGCCACTTATTTCTTTCTCTGTATCTTTGTCTTTTGCATATAGAAAGGCTACTGCTTTTTGTGCATTTATTTTGTATCCTGCTACTTTGCTGAAGGAGTTTATCAACTTTAAGAGTTTAGAGATGGAGGCTCTTGGATCTCTTATGTACAGAATCATGTTGTCTGTGAATAGAGCTAGTTTAACTTCTTCCTTTCAATTTGTATCCCTTTCATTTCTTTCTCCTGTCTTAGTGCTTGAGTTAGGACTTCCGGTACTATATTGAAGAACAGATGTGAGAATGGTGGTTTATGTGGTATGGTGTTTTCTTGGACTTTGTAGTTTTTTCTTGTGCCTTCTCCAAGTTTAGCTATTGTGATCTGTTTCTTATAGGCACTTGAGGTTGATTATTTGATTCTTCTGTGTGGAGAATTTCCTGAAGTACTCTCTGCAGGCTTGGCTTTGTGATCATATAGTTGTAAAGCTGAGTTTTATAATGAAAAGTTTTTCTTTCACCATCTATTATGAGGGATTCTTTGCTGGGTAGAGTAGTTTTGGTTGGAAGCCATAGGTTCTTAGACTTTGCAATGTTCCATTCCAGGCCTGTGTGGCTTTCATAGTTTCCGTTGAGAAGTCTGAAGTAATTTTGATGGGGTTACCTTTAAATGTAATGTGTTGTTCTTCCAAAGCTGCTTTTAGTACTTTCTCTTTGCTAATGATGTTTAGAGTCTTAATGGCAATATGTCTTGGAGAATTTCTCCTTTGGTACAGTCTGGTTGGAGTTCTGCTAGCTTCTTGTTACTTAATGGGCCTTTCTTTTGAGGGGGTGAGAAAGTTTTCTTCAATAATTTTGTTGACTAAGTTATCCATGCCTTTGGTCTGAATTTCTTGCCCTTCTGATATTCCCATGATCCAGATGTTGGGACATTTAAGGGTATCCCACAGTTTCCTCATGTTCTGTTCACAAAAAAATTTGAACTTATAGAAATTTTGGACTCACGAACTATTTCTTCTGTTGTCTTCCAGTTTTTATTTTCTATCCTCCACATGGCTGACTCTATTCTTGAGAGCTTCTATAAAATTTTGGGCTTGCTCAATTTGTTTTGCATTTTATGCTACTTTTCTATGTTTAGTTTCCATCTCTCTGTCAAGTTTCCTTTTCACATCATTTTCTGATTTTCTTGATGCTTCTTGGTATTCATCCTTGCATTTCTCATGTCTTCATTGAGCTTATCCAGCTGGTTATTGATGTTCTCTTTTTTCTTTCACTCTCCTTCCAGGTTCATATCTATTAGGTCTAGTCTAGTGAGGACAGCATTCATATGATTATTGGCCCTTTTTTGCTTTTCTTCAAGTTCTGCTGTTTGTTTGTTCAGGTTTGCATAGCTTACATCTTCATTTTGGGGTTCTGATCCTAATGTCTCTTCTATGTTTTGAGTAGACACATCCATTGTGGGACTGGGTGATATTTTTGGATTTACTTGCATTTGATTTTTCATGTTATTCTTTGTAAGCTTTGGTCTGCCAGTCACAGCATAGGAGCCTTATTTAATTTAGGAGGAAGCTATAGTCTACCCTTTAAGTGTGTTCAGTGGTAATTCACTTTTATGTTTGCTTCCGCTAGTTTTCTGGTGGCAATTGGGCCTGCCTGCTCAGAGAGAAGGAGCCCATGAGGCTCAGGTGGAGGCCAAGGACCTGATGTAGAGGCTTATTGTTCCATGATTCCAGGTATGGGAGTGCATGGTCAGGTGGCCTGAAGTGTACAGGGGGATGGGGGCCAGTGGTCTGTGGGTTGGCATTCCTGAGCCTGGAGGCACAGTTGGAGCTAATCTGGCTTGCATGGGTTCACAAATGGATGGGGTTCAGCAGCAAGTGGGATGTTCCAAAGCTTGACGGCACTTGTGGAGCTACACTGGTCCGCCTGGGCCTGTGCAAAGGGTTGGGTCAGCAGTGAGTGGGATCATGTTCCTGAGCCTGGATACGTGGGTGCAGCTAATCTGGCCTGCCTCGTTTGTGCAAGGTGGTGGAGGGTGGTGGTGGGTGGGAAGGTGGTTCCGAGCCTGGAGGCATGGGTGGACCTACACTGTCTTGCTAGCTTGGGTCCTCTCACAGGGATTGGGCGTGGGGAGTGGGATAATGTTCCCTAGCCTGGATGCATGAGTAGAGCTATGCTGGCCTGCTGGCTTGGGTCTGGGCACAGGGTGGGGAGCAGTGGCAAGTGGGACTGTGTTCGTGCACATGGTGGTGAGCGGGATGGAGGTGGTGCCCTGCGCAGAGGCAACTGGGATGGCGTTTGAGTATTGGGGGGGGGGTGTTCGCAGGCGGTGGTGAGTGGGACAGAGTTTACCTGTGCACGGAGGCACAGGTGGAGCTATGTTGGCCTTGGTCCCCTTGCCTTCAGTTAGTGCAGGAGCAACCTGCAGCTGGGAATACAGCTAGGACAGCTGCTTGAGGGGATTGAGGGATTGGTGTATTACCCTAGAGCATTGCCTCTTCACACCCTCCCACTGGAGGTCTGTTAGTGTCTACTCCTCTCTAGAAGATCCAATGAATGCTTAATTTCTTGCCTGTCCTTAGCTGGGAGGTGCGGAGTGGTTAATCAAATGTCATCTTGACCAGAACTTTGGAAACAGCACTCTTGGTAGTCTCCCCAATTCAACTATGGTTTTGGCAGGCCCTTGGCTCATGCAAAGGGTGGTTTATCAAAGACTCGTTGGGGCATGTTATTTGAGAGCATAATCTCTGCCTCCATAGGATTCTGATCTGGTTCCCAGTTCCAGCCATGGGTCCCTTTCCTCTGAGTGGCTCTCATAGCCAATCAGAAAGCTATTGGTTATCCACCAAGGCTGTGCGCCACCTTTGCTCTGGTATATACATCTTGTCAGGGTGGTTGCTTCTATATAGTTTAGACTTCTGATTGCTCATACCATTATTGGCAACTTTCCACCAGGAATCTCCAGTGCTAGGTGGGTTACCTGGGGATTGGCTCTCTAAAGGATTCCAGCTGGGTCTCTCAGTGTTCACTTTCAGCAGCATATTGCATCCTTAGCAATAGGGTCTTACCTTTTACCTCAGGTAGGTACTTAAGTTCTTTGATAGAATACTGTCTTGTTTTGGGGGCTGCCTAGGTTTTTATGATCAATAACTCATCGTGAACAGCAACATATTCCTGGTATTGGGAGTTAAAGGTCAGAGCCCCCCCCCCCAAATATTTTTTTTTTTTTGAAATAAGGCTTTATACCACCTTCTTCAGGGCCCTTCTCTTCAGGTGAACCCTCCTGGTGAGGGTTCAATTTTTTAGTCTGTCTTCATGGATAAAGCTTTCTATGATACCAGTTAATTTGGAGTTTTGTTTTGTGTTTATTTTCCCCAACATCTCTTTCCCCAACTTTCTTTTACACAATTTCTTTCCATGACCTCACTTAAGCCATGGTACCTCCAGTAATCTGTTCAACTACTTAAGCATATGGAATAACATCTCCTTAAGTCTTCTCTCCTTCATACCTTATAAGCCCTTTTCTAGCTATTTTGATTCGTCTACATATAGATATCTACCTGTCCCAGCACCAATGGTTAAAGAGGCTCCTTTTCTCCAATAAATATTTTTACAATTAAAAAAAACAATCACATGGCTGTATCTGCTTGGATTCACATCCAGGACCTCTACTTGCTGAGTGTTCTACATGTCAGTCTTTATACCAGTACCATGTTGCTTTTGTTACTATGGCTATGTGATATACCTTAAAATCTGGTATGTAATACAACCAGCTTTGTTTTTGTGGCATCACCATACCTGATCTAAAGCTATATTAGAAAGCCATAGTAATAAAAACAGCATGGTACTAGCATAAAAACAGGAGTATAGATCAATGGAATAGACTTGAGGACCCGGACTTTGGGTCAAGCAACTATATCTACTTGATATTCGATAAAGGCCCAAACAATATAGGCTGGAAAAAAGACAGCATCTTCAACAAATGGTGCTGGACAAACTGGATAACCATATGCAGGAAACTGAAACTTGATCCACATATTTCACCATGCACTACACTCAAGTCCCAGTGGATCAAAGACCTCAATATAAGACCAGAAACTCGAATACTACTGGAAGAAAATTTAGGAAGTACATTCCATGATATAGGAATGGAAAAAGACTTCCTGAACAAAACTCCAGTAGCTCATGAACTTAAACCGTCACTCAACCAGTGGGATCACATGAAGCTGAAGAGTTTCTTTACAGACAAGCATACAATAAACAAAGACAATAGATCACCCACAGAATGGGAGAAAATATTTGCTGGTTATCCAACTGATAGAGGCCTAATCTCTAGAATCTACAAAGAACTCAAAAATCTAAACAGTAAGAAGTCAAACACCCGACTCACAAAATGGGGCAAAGAGCTGAACAGGCAGTTCACAGAGGAAGAAATAGAAATGGCAAACATACACTTAAGAAAATGTTCATCATCCCTAATCATCAGAGAAATGCAAATTAAAACAACTATGAGATTCCACCTTACCCCAATAAGGATAGCAAACATCAAAAAATCAAATAAAAATAAATGCTGGCGAGGATGTGGAGAAGTAGGAACACTCATCCACTGTTGGTGGGAATGTAGGATGGTACAAACACTTTGGAAAGCAACATGGAGACTTCTGAAAAAGCTGAGTATAGAGATACCAACAGACCCAGTTATTCCCTTAATGGGCATCTACCCTAAAACCTTCAAACCACAGGCTAGAGAGATTTGCTCAACTATGTTTATAGCAGCTCAATTTGTAATAGCTAAGTGCTGGAATCAACCCAGATGTCCATCACTGGAAGAATGGATAACTAAGATGTGGTATATCTACACAATGGAATTCTATACAGCAGTAAGAAAAAATGACACAATGAAATCTGAGAAATAATGGTTGAACCTGGAACAGATCATTCTCAGTGAACTTACCCAATCACAGAAAAAAATCGCCACATAGTCTCACTCATCTACAGCACCTAACCTGAATCTACCCAAGATACCTTACATACCCAGCAAGCATCTCCTAGACTGTACACTAGGAGGGAAGTGGAGGGAGGGAAGGGCATCAAAGGGGTGGGAAACACAAATCTAGACTCAAACGGCAATGGTACCATAATTTTCTACTTACGAAAAGAGAGACCAAATGGCTGATCCTTCACCAGGCCCTTACAGGGAACACCTGAACCACAAGACACTGGAGAGGGTATGATCAAGACTAACCTTAGTCTTTCTACATCTTCCCTCCCTCACTTCCCCTCTCCCTCCCTCCCTCTCTCTCTCTCTCTCTCTCTTATCTCTAACTCTTGTATATTAGTTATCTTTTTCCTCATTTTCTTAGTGGGCACTGACCTGTAACTCCCAGAACCAGCATGGGGCTATCATCCACAATGAGCTTTTGATCAGAGAGACCTACAAGGTTTCCTAAAAGACAGACAGATTTCTGTCAGAGTACTTGATGACCCACCAAAGGTTAGTGGTAAGACCCTACTGCTGAAGACACTTTATGTGATTGACATGCAAATTAGAATGGCATGGCTGGAAGTTGGAAGAGAGTCAGTCCCCAGACAGTCAGCACGTCTAGTGCCAGAAGGTGCTACATGGGCGACTGGGGGGAAATGACCAATATCTTTTGAAGCAATGCATGGTGTAACCTACTTAGCAGCAAATAACTTGTTGTGATGCCCACACAAGTGCAGTGGTGGCACACAGCCATGGTGGGGAGCCAACTGCTCTCAATTTGGCTAACTGACCCCCTCACTGGTATGGGACCCATAGCTGGAGCTGGGAAACAAGTCAGAACCATATCCAAACATAAGCCCACTCTCCAATATCAAGCTACTATCAATTGTGGGCTACAAGAGGGCCTACACCTATTAAATTCTCTGTAAAAAAAAAAAAAAAAAGGGTTGTCTCGTTTGTCCTGATGCTAACTTACTCTCCGTTGGAGAATCTGCTTCTCTTTTTCAGAGAGATGTAGATCCTAAGGAGAGAGCCACCCCATCATATCTCAAAAGGGCTGAAACTAAGAAAAGTTGGAGAAACAAGCAAGGGGGCTGTTTTCCTGATGAACCAGATACCAGCACAAGGGGGAAGGAGATCAGCACAGAGAAAAATCAACTCCTACCAAATCAGAGAGCCAGAGCCTCAGAGGCCCCCAACACCTCATCACTGAAGCAGACCAAAAATGAACCCAACATGGCTCAGGGAAATTTTGCGGAAGAGGGGGCGGAAAGAATGTCAGAGCCACATGTTGGGTCATGATATGCAGAGTCATTTATCTTACCCATAACTGTGGGCTAACTCCACATTGCATGACCCGTATACCTCAACAAGGAGGGGCCAAGTGGAGGGGGCAGGTCACGGATGAGCCTAATAATGGTACCAAACTCACTGTGTTTGCTGAATACAAAACTAACTAATAAAGAAAAAAATTATTTTGACTATTTGAGGATTTTTTTGTGTGTTTCCAGTTGAATTTTAAGATTGTTTTTCTATTTCTGTGAAGAATGTCATTGGAAATTTTCTGGTTTGTATTAAATGTGTAGATTACTTTTGGTATGATGGACATTTTTGCAATATTCTGATCCATGAACATGTGATGTCTTTCCATTTCCTAGTGTCTTTTACAATTTTTGTCTTGAGTGTTTTAATGTTTTCATTGTAGAGATATTCACTTGGTTAGGTTTATTCTTAGATACTTTATGTATTTATTATTTATTTACTTACTTATTTTTGAGGCAATTGTGAATGGAAGTGATTCCCTGATTTCATCCTCATCATATTGGTTGTTAGTATATAGGAAGGCTACTGATTTCTGTGTGTTCATTTTGTATGCTGCTATCTTGCTAAAAGTGTTTATTAAGGAGGCTTGTTAGCACAGTAGGTCAGTCTCATAAAAGTGTTTATTAGCTCTAATAGTTTGCTTGTAGAATCTTTAGGGTACATTATGTATAGTATCATATCATCTGCAAATAATGATTATTTGATGTCTTCCTTTCCAATTTGTTACTAAGACTTCCAGTACTACACTAAATAAAAGTGAAAACAGTGGACACCCTTCTTTTCTTCCTGATTTTAGTGGAAAAGCTTCATGTTTTCCCCCATTTATTATTATGTTGGCTCTATGTTTGTCATATATAGCTTTTTGTTATGTTGGGATATGTTCCTTCTATTCCCAGTTGTTTTTTTTTTTTTTTTTTAATCGGGAAGGGATGTGGGATATTGTCAAATGCCATTTTTGTATCTATTGTAATGATCATGAGATTTTTGTCCTTCAGTCTATTTGTATGGTATATTACATTTATAGCTTTGTGTGTGTTGAACCATCCTTACACCTCTGGAATAAAGCCTACTTGGTCAGGACGAATGACCTTTTTGATATATTCTTGCATTCTATTTGCCAATATTTTGTTGAGAATTTTTGCACCTTATGTTCATGAGGAAGATTGGTATGTAATTTTCTTTCTTTGTTCTGTCTTTGTCTGGTTTTATATCAGAGTAATGCTGGCTTTGTAGAAAGAGTATGGTAGTATTCCTTCCTTTTCTATTTTATGGAAAAATTTGAGAAGCATTATTGTTAGTTATTCCCCGAAGGTCTTGTAAAATTCACCTGTAAATCCATCTAACCCAACATTCTTCACTTGGGAGATTTTTTTTAATAACTGTTTTGATCTCCATGCTTTTCATAGGTCTGTTTATGTGGTTTATCTCATCTGGATTTAATTTTGATAAGTCATGTAAATAAATAAAATCATCCATTTGTTTCATATTTTCAAACTTAGTGGAGCATATGTTCTTAAAGTATGTCTTCATTATTTTCTTAATTTTATTAGTATCTTTTGTAATGATGCCTTATCCATCTTTAATTTTATTGATTTTTGTGTCTCTTCTCTCTTTCTTTTGGTCATATTTGCTAAGAGTTTAACAATCTTGTTTATCCTTTCAAAGAACCAATTCCTTGTTTCGTTGATTATTTATATTGTTTAATTGTTTTTTATTTTGTTAATTTCTGCCCTAATCATTATTATTTCTTCCTGTCTACTGATTTTTGGTTTGCCTTATTCTTCTTTTTTCAAGGCCTTCAGGTGAAGGATTAAGTTGTTTACTTATGACCCTTCCAATTTCTTAATATAGGCACTTAAAGCTTCAAATTTCTCTCTTGATATTGCCTACATTTTGTCCCAAAAGTTTTCGTATGTTGTGTTATCATTATCATTCGATTCTATGAAGTTTTTAATTTCCTTTTTGATTTCTTTAATGACCCATTCATCATTCAGTAGTGTATTGCTTAGTTTCCATGATTTTTTGCATGCTGTATAGTTTTTCTGATTGTTGGTTTGTAGTATAATTCCATTGTGATCAGATACAGTACAAGGAATTATTTCAGTTTTTCAGTATTTGTTAAGATTTGCTTTGTGTCCTAATATATGGAATATTTTAGATAATCTTCCATCTGCTGCTGAAAAGAATATGTATTCTGTAGCATTTGGATGGAATATTCTGTAGATATCTGCTAGGTCCATTTGTTCTATGACATTATTTAATCCACATGCTTCTTTAATTTTTGCCAGGATGACCTGCCAATTGATGAGAGTGGGGTATTGAAGTCACTAACTTTAATTGTTCTTTGTGGTAAGTCTAGTAGTGTTTGGTTAAATTGGGAGCACCCATGTTAGGTGCATGTATGTTTAGAATTGCAATGTCCTCCTTTTGGAGTATTCCTTTAATCAACATAAAATGAGCTTATTTATCTTTTCTAACTAATATTGGTTGGGAGGTCTACCCTGTCATATATTAAGATAGCAACACCCGCTTGTTTTTTAGGCACATTTGCTTGAAAAACCATTTTTTCCATCCTTTTACCCTAAGATAGTGCCTTTTTTAAAATGAGTTTTATGAGTTTCTTGGAGGCAACAAATAGAAGGATCCTGCTTTTTAATACAGTTTGCAAGCCTGTATCTTTTGCTTGGGGCATTGAGGCTGTTGATATTAAGAGGTATTATTTAAAAGTTTGCATTTATTCTTGCCATTCTTCTTGTTTTATCGTTTTTATTTTACTCTCTTGTTTTAACTATTATTTGAGTATGGTTCATTTTTCCCATTTCCTTATGTGTGTGTTTTTCTTTATCTTCAACATGAAAGATCCCTTCAAGTATTTTTTGTAGAGCTGGTTTAGTAGTCATATATAACTCTAGCCTGTTTTTGTTGTAGAATGTCCATATTTCTCTGTCAATTTGAATAGACAGCTTTGCTGGATTAAGTAATCTTGATTGGCAGCTGTTGTCTTTTAGAACTTGGAATACACCATTCTATGCTGTTCTGGCTTTTAAAGTTTGTATTGAGTAATCTGCTGTTATCCTGACATGCTTGCCTTTATAAGTGACTTGATGTTTCTAACTGCTTTCAATGTATTTTCTTTGGTTTGTGTGTTTAGTAGCTTAATTATAATATCATGAGGAGATTTTTGTCTGTTTTGTGTTATAAATGCTTCCTGTACCTATATTGCCATCTCTTTCCATATTTGTGGGAATTTTTCTTCTATGATTTTGTTGAAAACACCTACTGTACTTTTGGAGTGAAATTCTTCTCCTTCTACTATACCCTGACTTCCTACATTTGATCTCTTTATAGTATCCTGAATGTCTTTGAAATTCCCACTCATACCTTCTCATTAGTTTATCTTTCTCTTTGCTGTACTCTATTAGATCTTATACCTGGTCTTCTAGTTTAGATATTATTGTTCTCTTCTTCATACATTATATTGGTGAGACTTTCTACAGAGTTTTTTTGATTCACTGAATCTTTCATTTCTAGTATTTTTGATTTTTTTCATCAGTATTTTTATTTTCATACTTATGTCTTGTATTTATTTTCTTATTTCATTAAGTTGGTTTCCTGTATTCCTCCTTAGGAGTTTGTTTTTTTCTTTGATTCCTTTGATTTCTTCTTTGAGTCTTTGGCTATAGTTATAATCATACTTTTGAAATATTTGTCAGGCATGTCATCTAAATCAGTCTCACTGGAGGTCATTTTTCTGATGGATTTATAACTTTTGGTGGGATTATATTGTTTTGACTTTTTGTGTTTATTGTATTATAATGTAGATATTTTTGTATCTGTGGTTAATTTTTGGTTTGGGTTTTCTAATTATATACAGTCTTCTTATACACATAAATCTGACATTACATATCTTCATGGTAGGAGAAAGATTAAGGTGCCAGGTGTGGCTCTTATATTACTCCTAGAGTAACAACAGACATGACCTGGGTGTTGGGTTTGTCTGCTATGCAAGCATTATAGTAGGATGGGTGGAACAAAATACAGGCAAATTCTAAAATTCAACTTAGCTATATATATATTTTTTCAGTCAAAGCCAGCATAAAGTATTTATGTAAGAGTGGGTATTAAAACAAACAGATAATCTAACAAAGTCAAAGTCCCTAAGGGTGTGGTTTGCCCCACACCCTCAATCATGTCAAATGGAAACCTGATATTTCTGGTCTATAATGTGTTCCAGGTTATCCTGGGGCTGAGTGAGACCCTGCCCCCATGAATGATAGAAGAACAAGACAAAGACACTATAAATCAGTAAGCCACAAAGGACAACCCTATAATATAGCTTATTTAAGAATGGCAAAGTAAGCCATCAATCAAATGTATCTCATAACTTGCCCTGACATGGAAGGTTTAATTAGCACTTCTATTGCAGGTCCACACACCAGGTTTTTGGGTAGGTACTAACTTGGAGTAACTGAACCATTACCTTTTGGGATGGCTTTGGTCTCACTTGTTCTGTGTGGCCATGTTCATCTTTTACTGCACTGTGGGCTCAACTAGGCTGGCTGAGTCAGTGTATCCACTTCTCTCTTTGCCTGTGCTGGGTGCTGTGTCTGTTTTGATTTTCTTAATGCTTCTTGGAATTCATCTTTTCATCTTTGCATTTACTTATGTCTCCATTAAGTTTAACAAAATGATTATTGAGATCCTCTATTTTTTTTTTTTTTTTGGCTCACCTTCAGTTCATTTATTTCTCTCTTGAGGTTTCTCTGGTTTTTGTCTATTAGGTTAAGGCTAGTGAATACAGCTGTATGGATTTCATTTATGTGATTCTTGGGTTTATGTTGATTTGCTACGATTTATGCAATTTCCTTGGTCAGGGTCACATACTTGTGTGTTCATTTTGGAGTTCTATTGTTGCCTTCTCTGTGTTTTCATTGGGCACTTCCATTGTGAGATTAGGGAATCTTGTTGGAGATCTCTGTTTACTGTTTTGTGTTGTTTCTTTTGCATTGGGGTCTACCAATCTCAGTGTGAGAGTCTTATTTAATTAAGGATGAAGCAAGAGTTTTCCCTTGTAGTGTCTTCAGTGAATGTTCTGTTTTATGTTTGAATAGAATAGAATTGCACTGGGCATGGTGGTGTATGCCTTTAATTCCAGCACTTGGGAGGCAGAGGTAGGAAGATTGCCATGAGTTCAAGGCCACCCTGAGACTCCATATTGAATTCCAGGTCATCCTGGGCTAGAGTGAGACCCTACCTCGAAAAACCAAAAAAAAAAAAAAAAAAAAAAAAAAAGAATTGCAATGGCTTTGTATTATGAGATGTGTAGGTTGTAGAAAGTGTAAGTGTACCAGCATCTCTGGGCTGGTGCTTAATACCAAAAGTGGGATTGTGGGTCTGTGATATCTTTGTCCTGGTCTCTTTTGTGTCTTGCCTGTGGCACTGGGGTAGTAGCACTTGCCCTTTTCTCCTCCTGTACCCACATGGGCATATTATGGAAGACTTAATTATTCCCCTCTGGCAGGATTGCCTTATACTCCTTTGTTCCCCTTCTGGGGCTCAAGTGATACCCCAAGTAGTCACTGTGAATGGGGCAGGGCATTGGAGAGATGGTGAGGGTTTCTGGGTTCCATATCCAGGCAAGATCAAGGAATTGGTTGGTGTGGGGGAGACATGGCTACTCACTAAGGGGTTCACACAAGGGTACCTGTAGTTAACACAGGGTGTGGAGGGTTTGCAAGCAGGGGGAGCAAGGCAGACCTCAGACCAGCCTACCAAGGAGGTGAGATAGGGAAGCATGTGGGCTGCAGAAGAACTTGCATGGGCCACAGGTACAGTCAGTGTCTGGAGAAAAGGAAGCACATGTGGAGCATGGTGAATACAGTTTGCCTAGGACACTGTAGGCAGAGCCTATAGATAGCACAGTGATGGCTGGATCAAGTGGCTTCTGAGGAGTGAAATTTGGTGGTCTCCAGTGGGAGAGGCACTCATGCTTCAGTATCAAGTACTATTAACTGCAGAGCCATCTCCCCAACCCTCTTTCTATTTTTAATAAATACCCAACTCTACTTCATAACTGTGGTAGTTTGAATAGATAGCCCCCAATATATTCAGTGTTCTATTAGTTTGTAGTTTGCATCTGCAGCCACCTGGCTGGAGGCACTGTCACTGGGTGGATCTTAAGGTGTGGTGGTGGGTTTCAGATATGCACAGTGTGCCTAGCTAGAGTTCCTGTGCTGTGTGGCTTTTGGCTTTTAGACTTGTGCTTCTCTCTCTGTGTTTGGTCCTGTGAAAGCAGGCCAGCTTCTTCTGCTATTATGGAATTTCCCTTGGATCTGTGAGCTTCAATAAATATCCTTATCTCCCTAACTGCTCCTGGTCTGGAAGTTCATCTCAGTGAACCTAAATCTGTCTGCTACAATAATCCTGAAATTCTTTTCTGTGTGACAGCCATGAATCCTGAGTTTGCCTGAGCTGAGGTTCTTAGAATGTTAAAGGAACTCCTAAGGTTATTGAGAAAGACAGCATAGCGCTGTGTCTCTGTGCCCTTATCACTGGCATATCCACCATACCTGGCTTGGAATTCTTATTTAGTTCTCCTATGAACATAGATGATAAGTTCTATTATTTTCCCCATTTTTGTGATGATGACCTGACCTGAAATATAGTGAGAAAAGATGAACGCTTAACACATAAGTGGTAAAAGTAGGTTTTGGACAAATGAATAATTCCACCATTAACCTGGATTCCACATTGTTTCTCAGGTGAACCAATGAGTGAAGAAATGAATGATGGTGCCTAATTGGCTTTCATTTGAATCCACATATGTGTCCAAAATATTATTTTATTGTTAGCTTTAAGTTAAAAGTGTGGACTGAAAATCAGATGGAGGCTGCAACAACACTAAAATGTCTCTCCTTCTATTTCTCTTGATATAATGCTGATGTGTAATTAAATCTCTCATAGAATCAGAAAAGAGAGGACTGTAAGAAGAAATGTAAACTTGTAATAAAGTTAATATTCATCCTAAATATTTGAATTTCTATGGCCATCTAGATAACCTTACACTATTTTGGCAAATACACACAGCTCACATACTTATAACTCACACATTTATAAATTTATTATTCTATTTTGATGACATAGAATGTTATGTAATGACAATCATACTTCTCTCAGCCTTTCCTCAGGCTTCTGATTTAAGGGCAAACTGTATCTGATGAGAACTTTAAGTGCATATCATTGGGAATTATGATAGTTGCAATGCCTCTGAAATACATCAAAAAGAACAATGGCTCTGATAAACTATTCATAGCTCCTAAAAATGCATTCATGTATGACTGCTGAGCAGTAGGTTTACTTAAAGTTAAATTACCTTTATATTTCCTTGCTTCTGTTCATTTCAAAGCAGCAGGATACTGTAGCCAGACTTCCCTTGAGCAATAAGAAAAATGAGAAACCTATATAAAATTCAGATACTTAACTGATTGCTTCAAACAATTGCTTTGAAAATGCGTTGGCACTTTTGATGAAAAGACAACAAGTAAAATTTTCTATCAAATCCATTCTTAGAGGAATAACTTTTTCAATTGCTCCTCTAATTGAAGAGTATTACTATATTCAGAAAATCCTCCAATGAATTCATTATACAGTCTGCATGTACAAATAGCATATTACAAAAATGATAACTGCTGGGGTGAAAAAGGAAGTTAGTACCTCAATGCTTTGCCTAGGTTATTAATGAACACTCTTCTTGTAGGAAGTCCTCCATGATTGCTGGTAAGACTTTATATCCAGCAGTGCAGAGATGACCAGTCAGCTCCCTGGTACTGTTCTCTAGGCTGGTACTGCTTTAGATAGGTCTACCAGCTGGCATCTGACCTTGGCCTATAATATTTCAAGACTAATGGACTGGAGAAATGGTGATTAGAGCATTTAAGATAGAGATATTTTTTGTAGAATATTCTTATTTTTCAGTGATGAATCTAAAGAAAACACTCTCTTAGTAGTTGAGAAATAACTGAATCACTTGATTTTTTTTAAAGTAGGATCTTTCAATGTAGTGCAGACTGGCCTTGAACTCATAAAGGTCTTCCTGCATCAGCCTCTACAGTGAAGATCTGAGTCATTTTGGTGGTCTCTTTAATTTAAAATATTCCACACAAATGTACTTAAATTCAATTGTGGTGAGGATAGGAACAATGATTCAATTGTAAAACAAAGTAAACTCTTTTAAAAATTGGCACCAAACCTAAATATTTAATTAAATGATGTATATTTCTCCAAAGGAATTCTGTTCTCTACTGCCCCAGTAATGAATGTTTATTCAGTGATAAGTCCAGAGAATTGCTGAAACTTTTTTATGATGAAATTAGATAAAATCATACAAATAGCCTTAGAGATGACTTTTGTCTTTGTTTCTTATCCTAAATTTGTGACAAAGGTCAATATCTAGGTCACAATACTTTATAACCCTGGAAGTATTACTTCCCAAGTTTATACTCACAAATGAAATGACATTTTTTAAGTTATCAGTAAAAGCAATACTATATATATATATATATATATATATATATATATATATATATATATTAGAATTCTCCAGTTACAATGAAATCTGAGGGAAATTAATGAATACTGTCAAATATGATGAATCTGTAATCTGGGAGAGGAGATAATGTATGAAAAGTGACTCATATAAACATCAAATACACATATAATTGCTATATAAAAGGACAATTTTCTTGTGTCTGCCTCAAAAGATTAGAGATTTATTCCTCTTGTTCACATTAAGGAATATATCAACACAATTGATGTGGCAAAAATGGCTAATAAATCTTTGAGCATCTGCCTTGACTAGAATTGTTTCACTATTAGCTTTAAAGACATTGAAAATTGCCAATATACTAGTATCAGACATCTACAACTATTGTAAAAATAAAATATGGCATTTCATTTCATAATATTAGTATCTTAGATTACTTAGTCTTATTTAGCTAGTTAGCTTTCACTAAAGCTAAAGTTTACAGTGGTAATGAATTTTCCCATATACCTGGGAGGAGAGAATTGGTTTGAATGCCTGACCAATTGAAAGGACAGACTCAGCATGGATCTCTCATTTCCCTCCTCATTTCCATAGCTGCAGCCACTGTGGTCATGCAGCCATGACTCCACAGGTCACCATGTAGATGATTAACAGATGAAACACTATATGTTTACTCCCACCCTCTGTTTATGGAACAGACATACAATAAGTGCTCCACATCATTCATTTTCTCAGTAAGTTTTCCAGGTGACATAAACCATGAATCACTTCCCCTGGGCTGTCAGTCAATGGTGAGAAGACCAGCCTCACCATGGGTCTGGTTGTTTCTCATGTAAACAAAGCATATATGATTTGGATATACTTCTTAACAGAAAAAATTGTGAATAAATAATGCTAATGAGCTTTATCTCTAGCTATAGGATTCAGAGTTAATCAAGTGTGGAATAACTAGCATGTGATCTTGGGTTGGTTCTTCAATTTTTTTTTTTTTTTTTTAGATTTCATTAAAAAGTAAGGATAATCAAAGCAACTTACAGTGTTGTTGGAAAGAAAACATAAGATAATAACAAACATTTCTTATGCTTTGCATAGTAAATACTGAAAAAACTCTATTTAAAAATATTGTAATCAAAATCAAGCTTAGTGAAGGTAGAATGTCAGACTCTATGGATTAAGTGTGATTTCTTAAGTTATCATCATGCTGTTTATCTAATTGTGCTTATAGAATACTGTAAAGTGAAATAAAGATATTTAAATCTTTAATGTTGTTTGCTTCAAAACTTGATGTCTAAAATATCAACAGAGATTTCCCAGACTAAAAAATAAATCATCCTTGAGTGATATAGGACACTCATTGTTCTCATTTTGACTTTGTATGTGTGCACACAGTGCATGAGCATCTGTGAATATATGAGCACACACCACACCCACATACTATACCAGACCACATGTACTACACACACACACACACACACACACAAACACACAGAGAGAGAGAGAGAGAGAGAAGAGAGAGAGAGAGAGATCTTTTCTCTACAATATAAAATATGAGTATATTATAGAAGATATTTTTATTTTACTATGAATTTACTGGTAACCAATACATACATGTGAGTATGTGTACATATATATGTATATTAAAAAATATATGTATGTATGTATCTTAACAAAAATATATAGCTGTGTATAGTTTTACATAAAGTCTTGAGGTCAGAAATAATTTTCCAACAGTATTTGTGAAATTCAATTGCTTTCCTAAAGTAACCTATTTATACAATAGTTATAAAATACTTTGGCTTTCTGTAATTAGTCAGTAATGTATGATCTAATTTTATTTTCATTTCTTTGCATTCTTAGGCAAAGTATTTCCTATTTAAATAAGATAAGCATATTTTAATGTGCCAGAATTTTGCTTAACTGACCGGGCATATGGTGACTTGGTACACCTATTAATCTCCTGCCTGGGACTCAGACATGTCCTATTTGCAAGCATTGCTTCCCTGAGCTTGTGGAGGGCAAACCCTAACTTTGTGTTGCTGCCTTTTAAAAACCATGATCTGTGATATAATATTCAGGACTGCTACTGAAAGGAATAAAGTGCTGTAAACAGGACAAGGACATTGCTATCTGCATCATCTTTGAAATTTAAGCAGCTATTGGCAGTAAAAATGATAATTTCCTTGGGCTTGCCTCAGAATCTAGGACTAGAATTCAAGCAGTAGAAATGAAAGGCTGTTGTTACTTGCCAGTTTTGATTAGGAAAAGCATTCAAAGGCAGATGAGACATCAGCAAACACTTTTACAAATACTTTTTTCTTCACAAGTAATGGAACTTTGGGTCTTTGAACCAGTTAAAGATGTTTTTATCTGCAGTCACTATTTTTTGGGTGCTGAATATCAGTTTATGTTTGGATTGAAATTCAGAGATGTGCTCATATTGGCTCACACAGGTCCAAACATTCCAGCAACTCATTTAGACATTGAGATCCATGTTTTCATCTCACTCTGAGAGTGTTAAGCTGCCAAAAAGCTAGAGGGGGGATTTTATCCTGAGATGTCATTCATAACACAGATGCTAGAGAAAGCTATTGACATCCCTGGCTAGTTCTTTGGAGCTCTAATCAGCAGCTGGCTGCTTAGGCTGCCAAAGCAGTCCACAATATTTTGAGTTTCTGCTTCCCTTCTCTCTTCTAGGCTTTGCAGAGAGAACAGAAACAAATAGTCATCCCATATCCACAGTGTTGTAAGGAAAGGCAGAAGGTCAGGTGTGGTGGTACATGCCTTTAGTCCAAACACTGGGGAGGCAGAGGCAGGAGGATTATAGTGAGTTTGAGGCAACCCTTAGACTACCTAGTGAATTTCAGGTCAGCCTAGGCTAGAGGGAGACCCTACCTGTATCTCAAAAAACAAAAACAAAAACACAAGAGAAAAGAAAGGCAGAGTTGCCGGTTAGGGATGACTTGCTTGATGGAAGGAAGTTAAATTTTCCCTAGCCTAACCTAATCTAGTCTAATCTAGTCATCTATTACATGAGCCTGAAATTCACCTCTGAACAAGTTAGTAAAGAGTTTCCCTTCTAGGAAGACATAGGATGTGTGTAGCCATGTGTGTACATTTGTGCAGTGCAGAGGCCTTCTGTGTGTGTGCTGAGTCCAGAAGAGAACATTAGCCATCCTCTCTACAGCTCATCTACATATTTCCTTAAGACAGGGTCTCTGAACACAGAGATGCCATTTGTCAGTCAGTCTGGCTGACTAGTGAACTCAGGTATTCTCTCTTCTCAGTTCCCCACAGGCTTGGGGGTACAGGTATGAATAACCACACCCAGCTGTCTATATGGGTACTAGGGAATCAAATTTAGGTTGGATTAGGCCCACTCAGATTCTCATGTTTGTGTGACAAGTCCTGTTACCTGCTGAGCCATCTCCTCAGCTCCAGACATAGGATCTTAAGAGCAAGGCTGATCAGCAGTTATCATTTCTTGGTGTGTGTAATGATTTTCTTTTTCCTTTCTTTTCTTTTCTTTTCTTTCTTTTCTTTTTTTTTTTTTGCTACAGAAACAAAGGTTAATCTGAGCACCCACTTCCACTGCCTTATGACCATGATATGTGGGAAGCCTGTATGTCACACAAACCTTCACAACACAGAACATGTTCTTTCATAGGAATGAAAGAGGTAACATTCATAGTACCCCTCCCATATTTGTGGTTTCATTTTCTGGTAGTCAACCACTCTAAAAATTTTACATGGAAATTTCCACAAATGGAGAACGCATACATTTTAAATTTTGTACTTTTCTGAGTACTATGATGAAATCTCACAGTATCCTGCTATATTACCCAGAACATGCACGACCCCTTTGTGCCACCTCTTGCTCATTTACCCACCCTAGATATAAGGTTGACTGGTGATATAAAGAAGCCTTATGCAGTACTCTAATTCTCTATCACTATGGTTACATGACTGAGCACATTTCATCTCAACACATAGTTAATTGTCTTGTGTCACAAGGAGGAGTCTAGGACAATAAGATATTGAAAGAGAGAAATCCACTTCTGATTATTAACATATATTGTTATAGTTGCTTTTCTATTATTGGTTATTTATTTATTTATTTATTTATTTATTTTGGTTTTTCAAGGTAGGGTCTCACTCTAGCCCAGGCTGACCTGGAGTTCACTATGGAGTATCAGGGTGGCCTCGAACTCACGGCAATCCTCCTACTTCTGCTTCCTGAGTGCTGGGATTAATGGCATGCGCCACCATGCCCAGCTTATTATTGGTTATTTCTAATCTCATACTCTACCTGATTTATAAATTAAACTTTGCTATGGGTATTTACACATAGGGAAAGCATAGTATATATAGGATTTCATGTCAAGAATCCAGTGATTCCTGATATCCTTTGATAAAGGGATAATAATAATATTGTAGCCCTGGATCTTCACAGAACTCCCATATCTGTCAGCATAATAAAAAAATTCATTTTAAGCATCAAAAAAATGTCAATACATGTGATTTTACCTTTACATAGTGTAGTCTGAAATATCAGACACTATATATATATATATATATATATATATATATATATATATATATATGAAATATATTCAAATATAATCTGATCTGAATTTTAATCAATATCATGTATTTATCAAATGAAAATGCTTATCTTAGTTCTTGCTATATAACCAGAAGTACTATGAGCCTGGTACAGATAGAGTATATTGTCATTATTTATGCTAGGAGGAAGAGGAAAGAAAGAAAGGGAGGAAGAAAGAAAACAGAGACTTTTTCCTTCTTTTCAAAAGACTTACAAAGCTTTTAAAAATGTGATAACATTTAGACATCAAACCTAACCAGATTTTTCCGATTTGTAACATAACCTTTAACTGCAGAAGATTTAAGCACAAAATTCAAATACAAAGGTGATGATCACAGTTGTGATATACCTGTTCTTGCTGATGTACTTATTTAACTGTGAGAAAAATAAGTGAATTCAAAATAAAGTTACATGTCATTTGGGCACATTTGAGCAAGATTCATATTATGGGATGATAGCTTGAAATTCAAAGGCCAGATGGTTTATTACAAGAAGATAAAACAGTTACTATCAGGCATTAGATGAAAATCAACAGTGTTATTGCCAATAGCCACAAAATTGATAGCATCAATATATAATGACAGAGTAGGAAATTTTTAAATGCTTGAGTTGTATTGCATTTTAAATAATCTTTTTTCCAAAAATATATTTCCTGCACATTTTTCTTTAGGTAAGTTATGCATGTTGAATACACTTTATATAAATGACTCTTTATAAATGTCATTGTAGCTGTAAAGATAATAAGAAAATTGACTGAAACGCAGGCATTTGTAGCAGGAATATAAACTGGTCACTTTTACATCGAGAAAACAAGGATGCAGGCTGTGGCTAGTGTTCTGGAGTACGTTGGGATATGATTTAATGCATGAGAGGAATGCACTTTGGAGAGACAATGAAAAGCTAGTCTCGAGAGGAATTTTATCTATAATTGCATTTTATGTGTGAGAATTACAAGACAAAGGCAAGGGCACTGACAATGTGTTGAATGAGCAAAAGGATTAAACATGTCTGGGACCAGAGTGATCTTAGGAAACCAAACCTCACCAAAAAGCAACAACATAACAGCACAACAACAAAACACAGTATGAGATCTGCAAAGCTGTTTATTAGTGATGAAGTTGTGAGAGATCAACACATGTACAATAATATAATTAAGCTGGAATGATATAAAGGGCTGTGAGGAAAGAATAATTATGATAGTGATCACTACTGTGTTTGAATTAGAAAAGTTCTTTTTATTGGTAAACCATAAAGCTAAGGAAGGGATAATGGCTGAGAGCAGGTAAGAATGAGACTGTGAAAGATTTTTGCTTAGACAAACTAGCTAGTGACAATTTTTTACAAAAGTGTTTAAACTCAATACATTTGTTTCCCAGAGTGGAAAAAATGTTTTATCACTCTAGACACTTGAGAGAAAAAATCTTGACTTTTAAGAAACTTGAACACCAAGTTTCCCATATAATACAAGTAAATACAAGCTATTTTTCTTAGTGACTGAACTCTTTACTGTCTTACTGTGTTAGCTTTCTCATTCCTGTTGAGAGGGAGATCGGGAGCATTAAGGAAAGGCAGTCAGACAGGAAGGCCCATAGGAGAAATACGGGTTTTAATTCCTATCCACCAAGTAGAGATACAATAAAGGGCGGCTGCTTAACATCATTGCACATTCACTTTGCTGTCTGCAGCCCCTGCCAGAATTACTCAGGTGCTCACTGAGTTCAGGCCCCGCCCAGGTCTGCAGATTTCTGGATTCAGCTCCTCGACCCCGTATAAAAAACCTGGGTGCTCATGAGGCTTTTTGTGTATTTTTTCCCCCTCCTGTTTTCTGGCTTCTATGCTATTTATCTCCCAACACTCTAGGTTTTTACCACCGGTAAGGTTTTGTCTTTCCCATCCTGGCAGCCTAGCTGCAGCTAGGGTGGGAAAGGATGATGTATTGTTGCCATATTTTTTAAAGCCTCTCCTTTATATTCTTTTTCACATATTTTTCTAGGCCTATGGTCTTTTATGTGGGCCCTTGGACCAAGTGGATGTACCTTCTCTTCACTGTTTGGTTCCTCGATAGAGGAAAACATAATGATTAAAAAAAATAATGATCCTTCTTGGTCTTGTTTTATTACAATTCCTTAAATAATGCAGACACAAGCTCAGGTTTGTGGTTTGTGTTTCAAGCCCCAAAATAAAGTCCCACCTCATACAGAACTCTTGGCAAAAACAAACAAACAAACAAACAAACAATAACAACAACAAAAAGCTTCAAGGGAAAGATGATTTATTTTACTCAGAGTTTTAGATCTTTTAATCCATCATGGTGGGGAGGGGCTGGGAGAATAGCACATATCAAGGCAGAACAGGAAGAAGTAGGGTGAAGTGGTAACAGGAAGGAACCAGGGTAAGAAATAGTTCCTAGGGACACTACCTCAGGAAGCCTCTGCCTTCTACAGTTCCTCTAGCTCTCAATAACCTATTATCTATCAATCACCTGATTAAACCCTTAATTAAACCAGTCCTTATGATCTAATCTTATCTGGCAACACCATCACAGACACACCCAGGCATGTGCAAACACCTAGCCATTTTCTAGTCCAAATAAGTTGACAATCAAGATTACTATCATAATTAGTAAATTGTGTAGATATTTAACAACACTATAAAAACAATAGACAAGGTACTGTCCTTCTACTCAGCTTAGATGTGCATATATACTTAGTTTTAGTAAAACCTTAAATCACAAGAAATTGGTGTACTATATTCCTCTAACAGTTATTCCTTTAGATGGTCTTTTCAGGGATTTTTGTATAGGTTTTTTGTATGTCTGTGAGAATGAGTGTGACATTTTCATTCATTTGTCAAAGAAAAATTATAAATCCATGTGTATGATTTATTTATTTTCAGAATACACATTTGAAATAACAATAATTCTTCAATTTTCAGCTGATCCACTCTCCAACCCTCCTTCTACAGATGGTTTTGGACCACCACACCACAGGAGATTCCAGCAGCCATAGTAATTCCACAGACCTGTATCACTGGGTGTTTTGTGGGTAATTTGTACTTTTGAATGAACACTGTACTCTCAAACTGTTAGGATCTGTGAAGACATCAAAACAATGCAAGATATTATATTTGCTCTCAGGAATGAGTAGGTTTGTTGCACTTTTCTCAAAGAAAAATATGATACAGGCCTCAAATTGGTTAATTTTCAGAGGATAGTAGAATATTTCTCTTTCTTAAAGAGCATATGAAAGATTTCAGCATCACACAGTCTTGTTAAATGGAAAGATTGAGTGGACATTGACATGGATTTAGTGGAGTAAGGAGAAAATAGCTCTTTGAGAAAGACAAGGGGGAATATACCAGAATCCCAGAGCTTTATTGAGAAGCATAAAATGATGCTAGATAAGAGGTTGAAAGCCCATAAAACTGGCTTATGAGAAGGTCAAGAGCTTATTTATTTGTGATTTCTAGCCCTTAGTTCTATGACACAAACTCCTAATGCTTTGTGCACAGGATTTTCCTGTAGATTTTACTGACCTTCTTTTGGACTACTGATTTGAGAATCCATAGTTACCCATTTCATTCTTTTACAATTTGTTCTAATTGTGTTAAACAGAAAGTAGAAATTGGGATGTGGGATTAACATTCCTTTTGTTCCCTGAGAATCTCCCTATAGAGAGAATTTTAGAACTGCACTGACACATGTCAAGGTAATGATCCTTGGTTTCAAGTGATAGTGAAGATAGATAAGTTGCTTGCATCTGCACAGAACTAAGTGTGAAATTCATTCATCCACATGCGTTTACAAAAATACCTTGAGCACATACATATTAACAAGACATTGTGAATTTATTCAAACATGGAAATGGTTTAAACTTGAGACATAATATCGGTATTTATTCCCTAAGGTTTTCCCAGTGTTTAGCAAGGAGACCAGAGAGGGAAGATAGAAGAAGCATGAAAAATAGAGGGAATTAACTAAGTTTTAAATTATTATTACTAGAGAGGGGACAAGGGCAAGGAACTGAGTCAGTAATCAAGAAGTTAAAACTGTTCAGGAAGAAAATCTGTGGTATGCATGACAGTATGTAAAAATAACATGAATACCGAGTATGCACCCTTGGGGCATTTTATGATTTTTGAAAATTCAGTTTTAGCTCTTAAATATAACCTGGGGTTTCATTTTTATTTTGTCTTACGTGTACGTATTGATTTTAAGGAGCTGGACTGTTGGAAACACAATTCAACAAAATGGTTTTTCTCAGGGAATCATAGTCAAAAGTTGAAATCCCAAGGTTCTATATTTCCAGTAATTTTTGCAAACTAGAGAACTCGAACATTTCATTTGGTTTAAGGATAGAGATATTTCTGGAAATAAATGGCTACCAGCTATAGGTCTCTTGACCAAACTGAGTGTACTGAAATGATTATGTCATAAAAAGGCCAATGTGAGTATAATGGGGGATTTTCACTCTAAACTCTAAAGTAGCATGGTTGTTCTGTTGATGTACCTGGTCGACTATATGTTTTCTCAATGACCTCAAATGACCATGTTGTTGAAACATTGGACCTAGAGTTAAGGTGAGTTCTGAAATAATGATTGATATCTGAAAGTGACATGAAACCTCTGCATCTTTACCACAGAAATTCTTTGATATCATGTGTTAATCTGATTTTATGATATTTTATTATTTTCTGCCCAGGGATTTGATTCAGGAAAATGTAATATTATAAGGTCAGGATGTTCATTTCTTGGGTGATTTACTTGACGACCATTTACAATGACAGCATTTAAAGTAGAAAATGCTTCCCAGGTGATACACTTACTTTGTTACACTTACAAAAAAGAATACCATAAATGATCTGGATTTCGCAGATGCACTTTAAGCAATTTTATACCAACCACAGAATCTTTTTAATAGCAACTGTGTTCCAAGCAAAGACTATTGGAATGAAGTGTTGAAAATCTTAAAGCCTAACACACACACACACACACACACACACACACACACTGTTACAATTGATTAGTGGATGGAGCAGGTAAATGCTGTGGGAGTCACAGTGTACATCAATGTAGATAGCAGCAGGAGACAGTAAAAGGGCTTCTTGTTTGGTTAACTGTGAACAAATGACCGGGTCTCAACCGCTGTTAAGTTTTTGATTATTGGAGTCACTAAGCTGGTTTATCTTTCATCTGTACTAACTGCTTCTTTCCATCTGTCCTGCCCCTTTACCCTAGTTTTGCTCCCAGCCCCCAGATTCTTAACTGGACATCACACTGAAGTTTCTCATTAAACAGTGTTCCACCACCTTCTGGAGAGTTTTCATGAGCATAGACACACTAAACAGAATTAGCAGTTCCAAGCCCTCATCCAGGCATGTTGGTACACATCTAATCCTACCAGCCAGGAGGTGGTAGCAGAAGGACTGGGACTTCAAGGCCATCTTGGTTGCATATCAAATTTGAAGTTAGCCTGGCTTACATAGGACCCTATTTCAAAAATTAATTCTTATTCTTTTCCTCAAACCATGCATTCTATTTGCAAGAGGGCTTAATATAAAGGTTTAAAAGCTAAAGGCTCTGATACCTTTCCTATCCCTGGGAGAAGTCCTAGAAATATATTCTTTATTTATTTATTTATTTTTTGAGTTAGGATCTCACTCTAGCCAAGGCTGACCTGGAACTCACTCTGAAGCCCAGGCTGGCCCTGAACTCATAACTGTCTTCCTACCTCAGCCTCCTGAGCTCTGGGACTAAAAGTGTGTGCTACCATACCCAGCCAGAAATATATTTTTATAGCTGAATGTTTTAAAAATAAGCCTCAAAAGTAAGCTATTTAAATTGCAAATAGTTAAGACCCAATGTTTCATTACATTGACTTCCTTTTTACATACTTTCTTTACTCTCACATGGTGTTGGAATAGCATTTTTGAGTTATAGTTAAGATTGAAAGGATTTAGTGAGGTATACTTATGCTTCATACTAATTTAAAAATTTTTTTTGCTATTTTATTTATTTGAGAGCAACAGACAGAGAGAGAAAGAGGCAGAGATAGAGAGAGAGAATGGGCACACCAGGGCCTCCAGCCACTGCAAACGAACTCCAGATGCGTGCACCCCCTTGTGCATCTGGCTAACGTGGGTCCTGGGGAATCAAGACTCGAACCGGGGTGCCTAGGCTTCACAGGCAAGCGCTTAACTGATAAGCCATCTCTTCAGCCCCTAATTTTTGTTTATAGTTGTTTTCCACTATCATGGTATAGGAATAGGATCCAGAATTACTCTGACATCAACTTGACTTTGTGAGTAAAAGAGGAATGCTCAAAGATCTCATTGCCACAAGACCACGTCCTACATTGTTGGGCAGTGGAAGTATTTGGGTTGTGGTTTAAACACACACATGCACACACACAGGGGCTTCACTGGTTAAGCAGTTGCTTGAAAAATATAATGAACCTGGTTTAATTCCCCAGTATCTGCATAAAGCCCAATGCACAAATTGGCACATGCATCTGGAGTTGGTTTGCAGTGGCTAGAGGCCTTGGTATGCACATTCTCTCTCTCTTTCTCTTTTCTCTCTGTGCTAACAAATAGATAGATAAAAATATTTTAAAAAACACACGGAGTAGAATGAAAGCACTCTGTGTGGGTTGATAATGGATACCCAAAGCCATAGGTTATTAAACAAAAATCTCAGTGTCAGCCGGGCATGGTGGCACACGCCTTTAATCCCAGCACTCAACACTTGGGAGGCAGAGGTAGGAGGATCACCTTGAGGTTGAGACCACCGTGAGACTACATAGTGAATTGCAGGTCAGCCTGAGCTAGAGTGAGACCCTACCTCCAAAAGCCATAATAATAATAATAACAATAATAATAATAATCTCAATGTCAAGGGTAGGATACCACTCTATGAGTTATTAGTTAGAGAGGCCTCTGAGTCACTTAATCAATCCAGGCTACTGTCACTGCTCTTGGTTACCCACAAGAACTAGATGGTAAGACCCTGTTGCTGAAGACTCTTCATGCTTTGGTTGGAAGGCATAGAGAAATCAAGCTGTACCTGAGCTGGAAGCTTCCTCCCTGCTGGTTAGTTTTCATGATGTCAGAAGATGCTATGTAGACTACTGGGGGAGAAAATTCATCATTTTCTACTCAGTGTGGACCCTGCTTGTTACTACCTACCTTTCCAGGTGACATGTGTTTATTGGTGCAACAGGAAAATTATTATTATGGGAGCAACCAACTACCTTCTGATTGGATTTAAGGTCTACTGCTTGGGAGGAAATTCCTGCCTGGTACTATAAACTGGCTCAGAAGCCCATGGCTGTGGTGGTCATAGGCCCTACAGGGAACTTAATACTGCTGTTTTGCTAAATAAATGTGTAGTCAAACTTTCCTCTAAGTATTTATGCTTATGCCCATAGACCAATGCTGCTCTCTGTTTGGTTAGAAAAGCTACTTTTTGCAATGGGTAATAGTTACTGCAGAAACTTATAACTTGGAGTGCTGAGAATAAGTGACGGCTAAATATTGGGTCCTAAATGGGACATCTGTGTTACCCCCTTAAATGTTCTGGAAACATTGTGCAAGAAGCAGCAAAGCTAATAAGAGCTAGAAGAGGAGCAGGAGTGCTGTGGAATGCTGTCTTCTGGGTGTGCTATGATTGTCACACTCACTAGCTCATGGCAGCTGTGGTTACCTGTATAAGATCTGCATCAGACTGAGCCTATCAGTATTCCCTTATGGAGGGGGTGGCTCATGATGCCCCAACTCTCCTTGAGGAATGATTGGAAGTTAATTGTTGCTAGAGGTATCATTTTCTTCAGGGAAGTAGTCACTGGTCAATTGCACTTGCTCTGATAAATAACCTCTATCCATGTGTATGCAAGATAGCCTAAGTAAATTCACTGCATCACAGAAAGTTAAAAATGGAAAAAAGAAAGACATTAAAGTAGAAGGGGGATTAGTTGGGAATAGGGAAGTGTTTAACCTGAGTGGGAGGAGAATGAGAGAGTTATGGTTGGTAAATATGATGAAATACATTATACAAATGTATGGAATTGTCAAAAATAAAGAAAATAATTTATTTGAAAATTAATATTACAAAAATAAAATTTGATCCCAACCATGATTGAGAAGAGTTCAGACCTCAGTGGAAAGCCTCATCTTTGTTTCCGTATTAAAGAGAAAATTGAGGAATTATGATTTAAATAAATAACAAAATAAAGAACAAAATCAATACAGAGAAAAAGTGTTTGAAAGTTGACAGTCAAGTTCTAATTTAAAAGGTGTCTTAGTTTACTTGGGATATCCTAACAAGATACTATCTGTAGACAGGGTTCTTTAAAGTGTAGAGATATTTACTTCATAGTTCTGGAAATCTCTCATCTTTTCTTTTGTCTAACTGCATTTGTGAATATGTTCATCAGATTGTTTAATTCCAACAAAGAATTTGTGTGTGTGTGTGTGTGTGTGTGTGTGTGTGTAATCAGTCAATCTTCTGTATCAGAAGGCACGGTGTCCTTGGACCCAGACAAAATATTTGAAGCAGGATGTGGTGGTTCATGTTTGCAATCCCAACACTTAATAGACTGAGACAAGAGGATTGTATGTGCCAGTGTGGGCTACATAGTGAGCTTGAGAATTTATTTCAAACAGACCAAATGAACAAACAAACAAAAACAGCAAATATTTGAACATAAAATTTTCTTTATTGAAGATATACCTTTTTTTATAAATAATTATTTGCTAAACCAAATAGCATAACAACTACATACATAGTATTTACATTGCATTAGCTACTATAATCTAGTGAGAATTGAAGTTATATGAGAGAGGGGACATTCACAGGATATATGCAAATATTATGCTATTTCAATTAAGGATTTGAATAAATACAGATGGGATTTCTAGAATTAATACAAGTGAATACTAAGGAATATTTATACTTTTGTTATTTCTGTTGTTAAGAAAATATTCATTATTATATTGAGATTGTAAAATATAAAAGAAGACTGAATTTTGTTAATCTCTTTCTTCATCTATAAATAAAATCCTATTTTTCCAGCTCTATTAATATGATGAATTTTATCAAAGATTTTCACAATATATAATTCCATTTAACTATCTGAAATAAGCTCTGGTCAGTTATAAATAATGCTTAATTTACTATTATATTGTCTTTGCTTATATTTTCTTTAATATTTTTGTCTTAATATTTATTAATGAGACTATAATTTTTTTCTGGTGCTATTTGTCAGATTTTGAGAACAATAGTGTATTCATTTTATAAATTGATATATTCTTTATTTCTTTTTAAATTTTTTTTTTCGAGGTAGAGTCTCACTCTAGCTTAGGCTGACCTGGAATTCACTATATGGTCTCAGAGTGGCCTCGAACTCACAGCAATCCTTCTACCTCTGCCTCCAGAGTGCTGGGAGTAAAGGCGTGCGCCACCACGCCCGGCTTTTAATATATTCTTTATTTCTGTGTTATAGAGAAAGTTAAGCAGGGCTGGAGAGATAGCTTAGCAGTTAAGTCATTTGCCTGCAAAACCAAAGGACCCAGGTTCAATTCCCCAGAACTCACAAAAGCCAGATACACAAGGTAGCACATGCATCAAGTGTTTGTTTGTAATGACTGAAGCTGGTGCATACATTCTCTCTTTCTTATCTGCCTCTCTTTCTCTGTCTCTCAAATAAATAAAATAAATTTAAAATATTTTAAGAAAGAAAAAGTTATGTGGTATCTGCTATGTAAAATTTTATAGCAATAGATCACTATAAAACTATGTAGGCCTCATGCTTTTACTTCATAGCACTCTTACTATTTTTCTATTGTAATTAAACAGTTTTAAAATTTCTGTTTATGTTGGAGTACATTTTGGTGAGTAGTTTTTGTTTTTCATTTTTTTTTTTTGTTTTTCTTTAGTTTTCCAAGTTAAGGTTTCACTCTGGTCCAGGATGACCTGGAATTCACTATATAATTAATTTCAGGGTGGCCTGGAACTCATGACGATCCTCCTACTTCTGCCCTGTGAGTACTAGGTTTAAAGGTGTGCATCACCACACCAGGGTGGTGAGTAGTTTTTTAAAAATATTAATTTCTTCTAGGTTCTCAACTGCATTTAAATTGAGTTGTATAAAATATGAAAATTTTATCATTTTAAGAATGTTCTCTTTTAATACATGAACATAGAATTTCTCTCTATCTTCAGGTCATTGATTACTTTCAACAATATTTTCAATTTTCAAAGTCTACATATTATACTTTAACCTGAAATATTTGATTCTTTTGGTACTTCTGTAAATTCATCTTTTTTGCTTATTTGTAGTTTTGATTTATTCATTGCCAGTTACATATATGTGTGTGTGTGTGTGTGTGTGTGTGTGTGTGTGTGTGTGTATGCATATGTTGATTTTTGGCATATGGGTCATATATAGTTTTTCTGACATCTTTATTTCTAGGGTTATTTTCGTTTTATTCTTGAAAATTTTCTATGTACAAGGTCATGCCATTTCTGAACTGAGAGTATTTTTTTATTCTTTCCCAATTCGTATCCCTTTTATTTCTCTTCTACCTACTCTCCCTGGCTAGAGCCAGTACATCACTGAGTGTGGCAAGAGCAGACATCTTATTTAATCCTTTATCTTAGGCCTAACACCTTTCACAGTAAGGTATAATGTTAGAAGTGTGTTCTTCCACTGATTCCAGTTAATAGTTTGGAAAACTTCCTTTTTGCTTCTATATACTCTGAGTGTTTTGAAAGGAAATGGTGAGGGGTTTTGTCAAATGCTTGTTCTGCTTTATTGAGATTGTGAGATTTTTGTCTTTTCCTCTATTAAGATGTGTGATTACATTATTGACACACATGTAGTAAACTAATCACATATCATTGAAAACCTTTTCTTGGTAATGGTTTTTATATATTGCTGGATTCAATTTGCTATAATTTTGAGTTTTTTGCATCTTTATTCACAGTAGATATTGGTATGTACTTTTCTTATCACATCTTTGCCTAGTTTTCATATTCTTGCAGTACTAACTCCACAGAGTAACCTGGAATGTGTCTCCTAATTTTCAGAAGACTTACAATAGTACTTTTATTAATTCTTGCCCAGATATTTGGTAGAATGCGCAAGGGAAGCTATCTAGTATGAGCTTTTATAAAGGGAATTTTTTGTGTTAGTTTTCTTTGCTTCTGCAACCACAAACTTAGTAGCTTATAAAAGCAAACAAACAAGCATAACTTTAGGACTGCGAAGATAACCCAACTGAGTAAAATGTGAGCCTCACAAGCATGAGTTACATAACTCCAACCCTATCCACAAAAATGCTGGGCATATTGGCACATTCCTGTAGTACCTGTACTGGAAAGGCAGGGACAGGTGGATCCCTGGAGCCTGCTGGCCAGCCAGTCTCTCTAATCAGTGAGCTCCAGGCCATTAAGAGTCCCTGTCTTAAAAAGAGGTGGACAGACTACCTGAGAATGAGACCCAAGGTTGCTCTCTAGCTTCAAAACAGACATTCATACATAAATACTCACACCCCTCCATACACACAGATATGCATAAACACTAAACCTTACATAAATTTATTACCTGAGTGTTCTCTGTGTTAGAAGTCCAGCACAGGTCTCTGACTTAAAAATGAGGTGTCATCAGCCAGCCCGACCATTGCCCACTCCAGGAGAGTCTATGAAAGATTCTACTGGTTTGCCTTTTCCAATATTCAAAGGGTGCCTGCCTCATGATTTCCCATGTCTGTTTTTAAGCAAACCATGTTATATATCTCTGAACATTATTTCATAGTTTCATCTTTCTTATACTCTAGCTAGCAAAAGGCTCTCAGCATTTAAAGACACATAATTAAGTTGCAGCTACAGATTCAGGAGGAAAACCACCCTACCTCAACTTCCTCAGCTTAATGAAACATATAAAGTCCCACATTAGGCAGCATACTTACAGATGGCAGAATTCAAAATGGGTACATTTGGGAAGTCATAATACAGCTGCTTCATTTAAAAATTACTGTCAATCCTTTTAATAGTTATAGGCCTTATTTTATTTTTTTACTGATTCCATTTAGGAAGGCTTTTATTAAAAACCTTTTTGTAGGGACGAAGAGATTGCTTAGCGGTTAAGTGCTTGCCTGTGAAGCCTAAGGACCCTGGTTTGAGGCTCAATTCCCCAAGACCCACGTTAGCCAGATGCACAAGGTGGCACATACATCTGGAGTTCGTTTGCAGTGGCTGGAGGCCCTGGCATGCCCATTCTGTCTCTCTCTCTCTGCCTGTTTCTCTCTCTGTCTGTCACTCTCAAATAAATAAATGAAAATAAAATATTTTTTAAAAAAACCTTTTTTTTTGTAAATTTGTACATTTGGTTGAGGTTATCTAATTTATCAGCACATAGTTCCTCACAAGTATTTTTATTTTCTTTATATAAGTTCAAGTCAGCAATGGTGTGTCCTCTTTTAGTGATGCTTTAATATTTGATTTTTCTTATTTAGGGTGTGTTCATTTGGTAACCCATGGCATGAGGCCTTATAATACTGAGAGTCCTTTTTATTAAGCCAGCGACTGAGAGGAATTCATGCCAGAAAATTGGTCTCAGTGCAGAAGTTCAGGAGTACAACATTTTTAAAGGCAAAAGACCATAAAAATTACAAGGACATAGGTGCCAGATATAGGTCAGGTTGTCTTTGGAATTGCAAGCATTTCATTCCCTGTCCTGGAGTTATCTTGAGTTTAAACACCTGGGCCACACTCCGGATCACAGGAAGCCCTGAGAATGTTTACAATTTATGTCCCCTCCCTGGGAGTTAGGGAGTTTGCAACTGAAAGACACCCTAGCAGGTTAAGTGTTAGTTTAGCTATTTTATTCCCCCAATAAATGGAGTTAGGGCAGAATGGCATCTTCTTAGCTATTTCACTCTCATTTATATTATTTTGATAAATTCCATATTCATCTCACTCATTTTGATCTTGCTTGCTTTTATTTACTTTCAATGTAGCATCCAGTGCCATACTTGCCTGGGCATGGTGGTGCACACAATTAATCCCAGCACTCTGGAGGCTGAGGTAGGAGGATCACTGTGAGTTCGAGGCCACCTTGAAACTATGTGGTGAATTTCAGGTCAGTCTAGGCTAGAGGAAGATTCTACTTGGACAAAACCAACCAAGTAATCAAACAAAAAAACGAGTGCCATGCTTAACTATTGGCTATTATGTCAGATAGTGGCACTGTCTTATTCAGCACCTTTCTGTGGCTTGCCATGTCACTTCAGTTAAAAGCCAGCCATGGAGGCTAGGGAAATGGCTTAGCAGTTAAGGCGTTTGCCTGTGAAGCCTAAGGACCCTGGTTTGATTCGCCAAGACCCAGGTAAGCCAGATGCACAACGGGGCGCATACATCTGGAGTTCATTTGTAGTGGCTGGAGGCCCTGGGATGCCCATTCTGTCGTTCTCTCTGCCTCTTCCTCTCTCTCTCTCTCTCAAATAAATACATAAAATAAAATAAAATTTAAAAAACAAACAAACAAAAAAATCAAACCCAAAGTCATTGTGTGACCTGTAAGGCCAGACTTGATCTTCCCCCTTAGATCCTGACCTCCTCACCCTTTTCTCTCTCCCTGTACCTTTGCTCTTTCCCTGTCCCTTGATGCTGCAGCCCCCATGGCATAGATCACTTCACGTCCTCTCATGTGACAGGTATGTGTCTGCCTTATGATCTTAATCCTCTTTACCTGCAGGGTCAAGTTTCTGAAGCTCTTTCTTAAAGGTCACTACAGTGAAGCTTTTCCAAGTCATCACATCTGCCATTTTATCCTCACCCACTACTGTTGCCCTCATGAATTCTTTGTTACCTTTTCTTGCCTTAGGCTTTAGTAATTATTTTTAAACCATGTACTTTGATTATTTATTTTACTAGTTTCAATATGTAATCATATTCATTTCCTTTCCACTAGAAAATAAGCAGCACAAACCAGGTACATTTGCTTCTTTTGTTCAATTGTTGCCCCTTCTACCTAGAAGGCCTAGAGGAATGCTTGTCTCAAAGTAAGTGCTAATTAATGATTAATAAACATTCATTAAAAATTAAAAAGCAGGGAATATAAAGTTGTCTTTGATATTAAATCTGGGAGGAGTGAATAAGTCTCACAAACCAGAATTAATGATATCAATATATTATCACAATATTTTATTTATCTATTGTATTTACCCATAGAATACCATAAATTTGGTGGCATTCTGCTGAGCTTTTTTTTAATTTTTTTTTTAATTTTTAAAAATTTTTTTGTTTATCTTTATTTATTTAAGAGCTACAGACAGAGAGAGAAAGAAGCAGAGAGAGATAGAGAGAGAGAGTGGGCGTGCCAGGGCCTCCAGCCACTGCAAACGAACTCCAGACGCGTGCACCCCCTTGTGCATCTGGCTAACATGGGTCCTGGGGAACCGAGCCTCGAACCGGGGTCCTTAGGCTTCACAGGCAAGCGCTTAACCGCTAAGTCATCTCTCCAGCCCCTCTGCTGAGCTTTTTAACTTTCTTTTTGCTCTTTATACAATTTTCTTAAGTCCATGTAATGATCATCTTTGCATTCTGAGTGTGTAGTATAGTGACTGGTGCACAGTAGGCATTAGGAAAAATAGTCATTAAAACAACCCTAAAGCTAACTGAATATGTATCCTAAATGGCAACAATAAATTTTATTCTGAAACTTAGAGGTAAATGTGGTTCCTCCTCCAGGGAAACCTTCCAGAAAATTAAAACCTTGACAGGCCAAAATTTCTAATTGGAAGTTACCTCTGAGAATATTTATATTTCTGTATTCAGCCTGGTTAATAACATTTTAGTAGCTAGAGAGGTTAGATTCAGAGAGGAGTTCATAATGTATTATCCAATCTATGAAATTATTTGCAAATTCTGGAACATGTGACAGGGTATCGTTGACTTCCAAAACCCTTAAGTTTTCCCCATGTAAATGAATGGAAGAGAATAACTGGAAATGTGCAGGGTATCCTCCTTATTTGTGGGTTGCATTCCAGAGCAGCAGCTAACAAAGTATACAAAGGAAATTATGATCATGGGGTATTCACTAGGTAAAATAAGTATGTAAACATTGTCAGATGAAATGAAAGTAAGATGACATCTTTGCTGAAGAAGCTCTCATAACTGGATGATATATGATTCACCAAGGAGTGGATTACTGAAAATCCATATACTTTAAAAGGTTTTGTTTAAAGAATATTTTAATTTCTCTTCATTGATGTGGATATCATAGTCTGTAACAGGTTGAGCTTTGCACAGGCTAAACCTGGGGACATGAGAAGCTATGAGCCTTAAGTAGAGTTCCTAGGACACAAGGAACTCAACAGTTTCTCCACAGATTTCATGATAAGGTAAGCGTGAATCAACAACTTATGTTCTGTCTTATCATGGAAATAATAGTCATTTTGGCCTAGACTACCCATAACTTTTACTGCTTTAAACTCTCAATAAAAGCTGTGAGTAAAGTCAGAATGGGGCTCCACTCCATGCTCTATCTTGTGTGTTGCATGATCATTTCATGTCCTCACAGGTATTGCAGGACAGCACTTTTTCTTTGAGACACTTTGTAGGGGGATTCTTCAAAAGAAAACAACAACAACAACAACAACATTGGTATGACATGTTTTTTTTTGGAGAAGGTGTCAATGACAAAACTCTAGGTGGGGTTGTAGTGGTCTTCCTGGGTGAATGCTAGGTCCTGTGCAAGCACAAATCATCTTCATATCACACAGCCCCATTGCCAGCCATTCAAATCCTACACTGCTGAGACTTACATCTCAGTAACATATCAAGTATTTCTTTCATTCAGGACAATATGGAAGCTGACAGTGCACAGGAACTTTAAGGGCTACCTACCTTAATGTGAGTTATTCTAAGCAATCACTTCACTTGTAGCAGAGTTGATTCCCCCATGGACTCTGGTGATCTGAAACTACTGTAATCATTTTGCCAACCATTATAGGTGTTCACAGACACTATGATTAGATCAAAGTACTTTGTAAATGAGAAACATTTTTCTCCTAATCCTGTTTGGTAACAATCTGTATTCTCAATGCATTTGGTAGAGTCTGTTTTTTTCTGACTGAATAATCCCCACATGTGAAACATTTTACAAGACACCACAGCAGCTGTGTGAAAAGCTGGTAGATTTCAAAGTGATCTTTAGCTTTATGATTGTCCAGGCTCCAGCACTGAGCCGAGTGTGACTATCGCCTGCATAAAAGGTCACAGAAGGACTGGCTCCAAACCAAATACTAAATAATGCCAACGTGAGTTGTTCTTTAGACTCGTCTGAAGCTGGAAACTTAGAAAACATTTGATTTACTCAAATGGATATTTGTTGAATATCCATTAGATGCAAAATAGTTTCATGCTAATACCTGTAGTAAAATAAAAGTCTGAAAGCTAAATCAGCATTTATTGGACCCAGAAGGAAGGTTCCTTTAATACCTCTCCAAGCCTAGGCTGAAAAACTCTTCCAAGCTAGGTGAGTGAAGATGATTGGGAGAATATAACTGAGATATTCCCATACCACAGCCACTTAATTCTACGTCAGCCTCCTCTCCCTGATGATCATAAAACAAGTCAAACATGTGCGGTTGAAAGAAGTAGGTCCTAATACAAGTATGTGCCAATAATTTTTCCAACTATTGATTACCTTTTATTGCATTAGAAATGTGAAGATTAATCTCAAACAAAATAATTTTTATTGTTTATATCATTTTGAAGAAGAGAGAAAAAATTAAAAAAAATCTCACATCACCAGATGTGTTTGAGTAGAAAGGGAAGGGGCTAAATTTGTGTCAGATGTCATAACACAGTTCTGGAAAGGGCTGAAGGGAGACTGTATTTGAGGCTTGCTGAACACCAATGAGACAAGTCCAAGTTAGTGTTGTGCAACAAACAGAATGTACAAAAAATAATAGAGAAGAGAGCAATATGGTTGAAAGTTAATGTGGTAGAAGGCAAGGGGATCAATGTAGAGGAAGCTATGTTTTACATCTTACTGATTTTTCCCCTCAGAGGTTTCCATGGAGGAATATGAGCTGAAAGGGATCCTTAGGAAGATGGAACACTGAACAATATCTGAGACATATGCATGTTATTTATTCCTTTAGGATGGGCTCTTGAGAAAGGGAGACTTGGCTAGTTTCTAGTCTATCATTTCTGCAGGCAATATTGGTTGGCTGGTAAAAGAACTGGGACCCAAGGGGCTGGTTCTATCTGTTCAGGGGCATGCTCATGTCTGGGGGCATGTGAAAGAGAGCTAAGGAAAGGTAGAGACAGAAACCCTTACTTCCCTTACTCACTCATGTTCTAGTGTTTTTACTTGACTCTCCCTGGGTATTTCCTTTCCCTACTTCTCTACCATACTGGACCCAGTGACTCAAAGGTAAGACGTACAGATACTTGTGGAAGAACAAGGCTCATCTCAGGCCCTCAGGCATTGTTTAAAATGTGTTCTAGAGTTAAAACAAAAATTTTACCTAGTTATGTATTTAGTGTGGAAAAGAACATTCTTACTTTTTCTTAAAGTTTAGTGATTATCCTACCTAAGTGGGTGGATGCTTTTGTAAATATTCTGGATTTCCAAGGCTTCACCTGATGGCTACTTTCAGACAAGGTTAAGCGTAAAACCTAGGCAGTTACGTAAATGCTTCTGGAACAACTAATAGACACAATGATATTTTTAAAGCCCAATTGATGGGAACAAGCACATCATTGGGTGCATGCATTCTGGAGCTGCACAGAGCAAGCTGTGCCAAGAAAACGTCTGAGAACCAGATAGCCTCCATCATTCCATTAGTAAAAAGAAATATTCCACAGCAGTTAATCATTATAGGTGGGTGCACAAGGACAGTACTAAATAGTGCTGTCTCCTCTGTTAAAAAAAACATCCAAATCTCTGGGGAAGAAACAAGGCCAGCATTAACCACTGCTCATGGGCAATGACAACATGCCAGTCTTAACCTGAGAAGATGGATCCTGAAGACCTACTGCAATAAAGATACATTTTCCCAAAGCTTAATATGCACTCAGAGGCAAAGACCAGGTTCAAACACAGTTCTGGTTTCAAAGCATATTCTGTCCTTGATACATAACTCATTTCCCAGCGTTTTTCTGCAGCTGAAGTTCGTTTGTGCACAGATGTAAGAAGTTAATATTGTAGCAGGCCCGTTCTGAGCCCTGCATCCAGTCCCTTGCCTGCCTCTGACCTCAGCCGCAGCTCAGTAACCGGGCCAGGCTTGTACCGACAGTGTACTTCAAGCACTCACACCTCCCCCGCAGTATGCTCCATTTTCCTGCCTCCGGCTTTCCCTGAAGCCATGCAAACTAGCTTACCCTGGGTGAATTTACAGGGACTGTAACAACCTCCAAAGTAACTCTTACCTGAGGGTTAAAGGCTCTGCCTCCTCTCTTTTGGAAGGATATACAGTTTTGAGGAATTTCTACATGATTCCTCAGATGGCCACTGGAGGATTGAGACCCAGCCATCCATAGAAGCAACCAGCTCAATAATGTATGCTTCATTTTTCTTCTATTCCCTCACTCTTGTTTCCTGTGGCCACTTCCAAAATAAATAACCTGCATTCTGGCCCCTTGTCTCAGACTTTGCTGTCAGGAAAATTCAAACGAGGACATTAATTTTAAACACTGAATTTTTCAGTAACACTCTCAGACTACATTCCAGCTGGGAGGTTGCTAGGTCGCAAGTAGAGTAATATGTTATGATATTCCACTTGTGTTATACTACCATATGGGAGTTCTCAAGAACTTCAATTTTTAAAAAACAAGAGCAAAACATGCATAAAACATGGCCTAAAACCAGAAAGAAATCCTACTACTGAGAAAAAGAATATTGAGAAAAATCTATTACAGAAACTAAACTGCACTTTTGAAAATATAGAAGGTCAAATTCTCATAGTACTAAGAATATTTATGAACTCACTATTGTGGCTGGAAAAATTATTATTTGTGAAAATTCCATTGAGTTTATATAATTGTCTTAGTATTTATTTGATCAACTCACTGCTACCATAAAGAGTAACTTCTTACATCAGTGTAACTGGTACCTCTTGTATAAGACTTAAAAAATGTAATTCAGCATATTTTATACTTAATTCAGTGTGTTGTATAGAAAGCATCAATGTTTTAGAATTTATTCAAGGTAAGTGAAATACTTCGTGATCTAGTTTTCTCATAAAATGCCACACATTTTTCAGAAAGTACTCTTCCAAGCTTTCTGTCACTCACATCTATTTCTGAAGCAATTGCTACAGCAAAAGGTTAGTCTTTGAAGGGTTTCTCTGTTTTTCTGTCTCCTTTAAGTGTCAAATATGGGAACATAGAAAAAGCAAACACCATGTTTTGAACGATCTATCATTCATTGGAAGGTGATAGATGAGGTCAGACTCATCCAGGCAGTAAATTCACATCCATTTTCTCAGAAAGCTTTTTGACATAGTTTTGGAAGTCCTCTCTTGATGTAAAATATTATCTCCTCTCCAGTGCTCCCTTGTCTGGATCCTCCTCCTAGGTCTAGAAGGCAACAAGATTTCAAATACATTGAAGACCTTTTTTAAAAAAACAGATACATCTGATATAGTCAATAAAAGTCAATGTCTTGATATTTAGAACTTTGGAAAGAAAACAAATTATCTTACAAGTTGTCTTCAAAATTGAGTCTGAAGCAAAGGTAATTATTTAATTCACACACTGAGAAACAGGTGTAGATGCTATTTGGAGATCCAAAAGAACATGCCAATTAGTGCATTAGGCTTATGTGCAAATGTAGTCTCACTTAATTGCCCTGTCTAAGAAAATCTCGCTATTTATATAAGTGAGCTTTGGAAAATAAAACACTGTTGGTCATTCAAGAGCTATGATGATAGAGTGCTGATGCATGACATGCCCACTCACTGCCTCTGCCTCTGGACCTCTGGAGATGCCAAATTTGTAATACTTGGTTTTCCTCAACAGAGCAACACAGTGCATGCATTATTGCTCATACCACTGGCATCATAATACTGTCAGTTCTGATGGCTGCTCTGCATGTATGTGTGGAAAATAGAAATGTGAATGTATTTGAAGAAATTTAGTAAAACAAGAAAGGGCAGAGAATCCGAGACTCTGTTGCCACATGACAGTTCATAAGAAATTGTAGAAACAAAGGAAAGATTAATGTTGACATGCCTGATTTTGTTATTTTTTTCATGTTCTTCATTTCAGTCTGAGTAGGAGTAAGACACGTTAGAAGGACCGACCTTTTGCTAGGACACTAAGGCAAGGGCTAAACACTGTGAAGCAAGCATTGTTAGATGATGTTAAGCACTGCTACATGCAGTTATTTTTGTGTGGAACTTTCTCTATGTCTCTCTCTATTTTTTTTTTTCTATGAATGAGCAAAACTGCTCAGGGCATGCTATTTAGGCTTTCAATGTCAACAGATAGGCCTTTGCCTTATATCTGGCAGCCTTGAATGGGAATCTGTCAGCCAAGTAGTCCCTCTGGCTGCCAGCCAGACTGTCCTCAGGGCACCATGGCTATTTTGTATAGTTTTCAATCACTGCAGCTGCAAGGATAATTACAATTGGAGCCAATACTCCTGCTTCATGAGCATCCAGTCACAACTGGCACCAGCCTTGGAAAGAAGTATTCCAGGCAGGGCAAGGCTCCTTGAGCTTTAGGTGACCATGTAGCTTTGTTTACCCAAGATGGGAGAGGAGCATCTCCGAAGCCACTCGCCAGATGCCAGTGATTGGTGGAGCTGGAAGCTATGCTATGATTGGTATGAATATAATCCTTCATTTGCATGCCATGCCATCCCTGCTGGCTTTTGAAGTCAGCTGGAAGATACTCTCTAGTGCTACCTGGGATGCAGCAGCATTGTCCTAATAAAAGTGTTCTAGAATGGCTGGTAGCACACTTTAATCCCATTACTTAGGAGGAAGAAGTAGGAGGATCACTGTGAGTTCAAAGCCAACCAGAGACTAAATAGTGACTGCCAGGTCCATCTGAGCTAGAGTGAGACCCTACCTCAAACCCCAAGAACCCAAAACAAAAGTGTCTCCAGGGTGGAGTTTTCTTTGCCTGCTAGTGTTATTTTCTTTTCATGAGCAAACTGGATTGAGCTGACAACATGGATTGCAGTGGACTGACTTGGGGGAGAAGTAATGAGAAGCAAAAGAAGTGGGAAGAACAAAGAGAAGGTAGACATCAAGCCTGTAGAAGATGAAGGAGTGGGAGGGAGACCACGGGCTCTGGTTGCTATAAGAATTCCTCAGAGCGTCCAAACTTTGAAGACTCAATACTCCAAAGGCCAAGAGGTACTACAACCTACTCTTAGGAGCTCTAAACCTAGCTGAGGGCAGGTGATTTCTGTCACTGGCTGACACTTAAAGTCACAGATTTGACTAGTACTTGCCAAATACCAGGATGATTACAATTGGAACTCAGAGCAATAAACATCTCAGCCGGGTACCTAGAACTACAAGTCTCTGGTGTCTAAGGGCCTATATCCCTAAATCTGAGTAGTGTATGTGAGACCAGCTCATAAGCCTTAAGCACTCAAGGGCCCAAGATTACCAACAACAGAAGAGCTACTCCTGAGAACAGCAAAAGAATGTAGACAGCTCATTAGTAAAAGAAGAGAGTGAGAGAAAGCAGAATAACTTTGTGAACACTGTCAAGATTGACATGAGGATTGTGATATTTTTAGGTCAGCATGTATATAAATGTTCAACAGACTGGGTCTCCATAAGTCAAGCTGTACATAAAGCTATTGATTATTTAGAAACATGATCTTTATCATGTACACTGCTATTTGTGGTAATAGGGTGACAATTTGGAAATAGAATTCTTATGGAAGAAAATACTGCTGTCCTCCAAACCCAGACATGTGTTTGAATATCTGTGCTGGGTTGTTCGTGATAAGAGGGACACAAAATTTTTCTGACAACTTACATCTGCTATAAATATGCATTTACTCAGAGCTATGTTGATTTCACAACAAATAATTTGAAATTATTGTTATTTTACATATGATTTCTGATAATCTAGGTATTCTGAGAAATGTAGTTAGTCAAGTAGAGAACAGACTGTAGTCATAGAAATTAATGTAATATACTCCCTCTGTTCACGGGGATTTTGAAACTCACACATCTGCGAATTATTTCTTGGCCTGGACACAAAATATTTTGGAAAACTCACTCCTTAATATATAAGTAATATAAAAGAGTATGTCACTACCTTTGGGGCAAGTGATTTCTAAAGTCTAGTTAATTCCACCCCTCTTACAAAGTTAAGAGTCTAGTTATAATGAGAGTGTATACAAACAGGTGTAAAACACAACTGCAAGGAAGACCTGAATCTCAGAAGGCTCTGAAATCCATTCATGAGAAATAAAGTTTGCTATATACAGCTAATGTTCTTTTTGGAGCAGCTTTTCTCTTTCATAATTTTGATCCTAAACAAGCTGTTATTTTCTTCTTTCTACTTGACATTCTCTGAATAAATCTTTGATATATTTTAAAATAAAGAAAGCAGGCCTCTGTATTCACTGTTGGTGGATCGATTTGTGCTGCTTCTTTAGGTTAATTAATTGCACATAGAGTAAGAGGCCCTTAGAGCCCTGTTATAATAAAACCTTGTCTGTTTATTGTTTCTAATGAATGCCTTTCTGTTTCTCCCCTCTAGTATTTTCTTTAATAATCTTAATTTCACATGTATATTTTTGCTTCTTAATTCTTTTAGCTTGTATTTAAGAGCATGACATAGAAAAATATTTACTGTGAAGTTAAAAGAACAGGGAACCAACTTGAACCAAGTAGGGTTTCAGTTTCATATCACTGATAAATGTAATTAAAAACAACAGATCAGGGCTGGAAGGATTGCTTAGTGGTTAATACATTTTCCTGCAAAGCCAAAGGACCCAGGTTCAATTCCTCAGGACCCATGTTATACAGATGCACAAGGGGGCACATGCGTCTGGAGTTCATTTGCAGTGGCTGGAGGCCCTGGAGTGCCCATTCTCTCTCTCTCTCTCTCTCTCCCTCCCTCTTTCTCTGTCAAATAAATAAGTTAATAAGTAAAAACATATCACATTTCAATAGATACTCAGTCTTTTTAAGTTTGGAATCTGTCCTGCATTTGTTTCCTATTTTGTAAAGTCAAAAGTAGACATTGTTGAGAGATCATGATTTTACTCTGCAGGTATACTAGTCCATTTTGTTCCTCACAGGCTTCCAGCTGATACACACATAACTCAAGGGAAAGTGGGCCAAGAAACCAAGACTACTACTAGCACCTGGTGCTATAGCAGTCAGAGAGAAAAGAGGGACCATGTATGGAAAGTGTAAGAGAAAAGTGAAAGACAATACCAGAGTTGATCTCTGCAGACAGACTGCTTATTGAGAGGTACAGCGAGAGGCAGCAACCTTTCCATGGGATGAAGGTGTAAGCACTGAGCTAGGCTGGGGTTCAAGCTTATAAGGAGGATCTTAAGAAAAACAGACTGTACCAGGTATAGTAAATAAGGAACTTGCAGCTATTTGTGTACTTGTTCAGAATAGGCTTCTTCAGCCAGGATTGTCTAAGGGAGGATACTGCAGATGGCTTCTGCACCTTGAAGGCCATCTGAGCTAAGGGCAGTACATCAATCAGGGGATGTGTCAGGCTTGTTTGGGGCTCAATGCCTTTGCTGTTTCTTCATGGCCTTCTAGTTTTAGGGATAGTTATTAAGTCTTTAGTCCCTCTGGTTTTAGGGAACGCTATTAACCCTTCAGTCTGGACTCTGAAAGGATAAAAAGATTGCAGAGAACTGTGGATGAGTGGGTCACTTAGGAGTGGACTGTGTGGGCAGGAACGTGGTTGGCATAATCTTGGGATGCTTTCTGCTGGGGGGACAGTAAATCTCTTGGGGCATCACATGTAGTCATGTGGAGGTTGGATGTCCAGGGACTGATATTTAGTGGCCATGAAGAATTTAGTGACTCCCTGTGAAGATGTGTATTTTGTCTTGGAGGAATTTAGTGAGGCATCTGAGTATGTAAAGGCCAAAAAGGAGAATTATCATAATCAGGGAATAATGTACATGTCAGAGACAGGATAAGTTTAACTTGAAGGTAGTAGAGCTGTGAGATTTTTTTTTTAAACTTACAACAATATATATTTTAGCTGGTCACAGAGAGATGCTAGGTCACATGTAGTGAAATTTTATTATTGGCCATTAAAAAGGTTAAGAAAGTCCAAAAAGTTATTGGCTCTGAATTGGTAAGTTTTATTGTTCTACAATTTTTGTAGTCCATCATTGAAGTCTTAGTCACATAAGTGTGGCTTTAGGGAATCTCAGCTTTTGGTTTTTCATTTGGCAAACTTGATTTGGTAGTTTGTGTGCATAGTTGGCTATTATCCTACATGGATCTTATGAACAGGCAAGGAGACAGCTCTTCAGGAGAGTGGTACTTATCAGAGCCATTAGTAAAGAAACACTTAGATCATGTCAAATATATTAGCCATTATGATTTGGTTATTATCCGTATATGAGTTTTCTTGTATGTGACATGACATTTACAGGTGATGTGAACATTATATTTCTTGTTCCCTGGAAAGAAGGGGGGACAGAGAGAGGAAAGCAGTGAGCTTGACTGGGACTGCAGATGGGGGGGAGTATGGGCACCCCACAATTTCTCTTCTATACTTTCCCCAATAAACTTGAGGGTTCTCATGTTGTCTTAGCTTTTATTTTATTTTTCCCAGTACACTAGCTTGTCTTCTACGAAAGGGAGTTTTAAAAAACAAAAAAAAAAAAAAAAACCGAACACCCCTCCTGTGTCTGTATAGAGTGAGCTTTTGATCTGGGAAAATGCTGTAAGGAGAGAGGGCTCTCCCTGTGCCTTTCAAATAAAATGTGACAAGGTCAAAAAAATAATAACAATATAGGTGATAGGTAAGAAAGAAGGAATTTGTTAACTTGGATGGAAAGCTAATTAGAATTTGTGGAAATATAAAGATTTGGTTTAGGTAAGGTAGGAAATGTATTAAGCAATATTTGAAATGTATGATAGAGAGTAAGAGGTTAAACAATTTTGAAGTTTAGGTTTAAATTTTTTTAAATTTTTGTTTATTTTTATTTATTTATTTGAGAGTGAATGATGAGAGAGAGAGAGAAAGAGAGAGAGAAAGAGAGAGACAGAGAGAGAGAGAGAGAATGGGCATGCCAGGGCCTCCAGCCACTGCAAACAAACTCCAGATTCATGCACCCTTTTGTGCATATGGCTTATGTGGGTCCTGGGGAATCGAGCCTTGAACTGGGGTCCTTAGGCTTCACAGGCAAGCACTTAACCACTAAGCCATCTCTCCAGCCCTTAGGTTTAAAGTATTTTTTTGTGTGTAAGTCTTTAATATAGAAGGCTCATAGTCTTTAATTACTTGGTCTAAAGATCAAAAGTCTTATTTTTAGGAGAACTAATGAAAGTATATTAGGCTGAATGTCTAAAAGTTTGATTAGTCTTGGTAATTTGTTATTACTAGTTGTTTATTTTATAAACATAACGAAATTATGTTTTATATAATTATATTGGTTATATAATACAGTGAAATATATTTTATGTAATTAGGCCCAGTTTTATCTATTAGAATAAGTTTATAGCAAATAAATAAAAGTCTTAACCAATAGGAAAACATATAAGAATAGAATACTTAAGAAACCTATTATTGTAAATAGGTGTCCTATGTAACAAAATAAAGCTTAGTTTTGATTTTTATGTCACATTTACGTAGAATTTAAATAAATAGACAAAACTAGTTAAAATAGGGCTGGGAAAATGGCTTAGCAGTTAAGGCCTGTGAAGCCTAAGGACCCCCATTCAATTCCCCAGGACCCACATAAGCCAGATGCACAAGGAGACACATGTGTCTGGAGTTCATTTGCAGTGACTGGAAGCCCTGGAGCACCCATTCTCTCTTTTTCTCTGCCTCTTCCTCTCTCTCTTTCTCAAATAAATAAAGAAATAAAATATTTAAAAAAACTAGTTAAAATATCTTAACCTTGTTAACCTTGACATTGATATGGGAAACTAAGGCTTACAGAACCAGCACCAGAGAAGGAGTGGAGAATCAGTTTAGTTTTACATCAGCATGAGTCTAGGGGAACGTTTTTCAAAGTCTGACAAAAAATGGTTAATTAGTAGAGAGATATTTGTAGTTCTGCTATGGAATTAAGAAGAAATACAAGATAATTTTAGTACTGGCCAGAAGCTGTAATACAAACTATGGGCTTGAAATAGTACAAAAAGTACAATGTCAGTACAAAAGACTATGTAGCACGGGACATGACCAGCATAAAAGTTTATTACAGCACAAGACATAACTTTGTTTTATCGTAATATGAGTTATGGTACTATAAATAAATTTGCCACCTTGTAGTAGAGAACTATTTGAACTATATAAACAATTAAGGTGAGAGAAATGCAAAGAAACAGCTTTTAAGAAGGTAGGCACATCTTAATTTTTATATATCTAATAGTTATAAGTACAGGCAGAACATGTCAAGTAAGACAGCATAAAGTTTTGGAATTTGTATTTGATAATATCTTTGATTAGTTTAGATACCTGTGTGTGTACCAATTATCCAGGGAAAGTTGGAAGCAGGGTCATAAAGTTTGAAATCATTTATTTCAGATGAAGACCATTGTTGGAGCACAGGTCTGTACCCTGAGGTAGAGAATATGTCTTAAGAGTTAATGTACTTATGAGCAATGAACTTGAGCTATCAAAAATGAGACAATTATTTACCTTCTTGATTATACATAAAAGAGCAGAATTTTGTCTTTGTTGAACTAAAAAAGATGATCTCGAATACAACTTTTTATAAAGCAGTTTTTAAAGAGAAAGCATTGTTGAATAATCAATGTTTTAGCTTAAGTAAAATAGGAGTTATTTTTAAAACTTTAGTGTTTTTAGTATGAGATCCTTATATTGGGAAATTAAACATTAATGAATGAACCTTCACTTTAAGATTTAGTTTCCCTAATACTTAGAATTTTTTTATCTGCCCCTTGCCTCCGTTGGCTAACAGTTCTGGAAAACATCATAGACTGTGGGGAAAAACTGCAATCACGAGTATCTAGGTTGTCTGGTGCCTTGTCACTTTTTAGTTCTACTGGAAGACCATATTTTTTTTTTAATCTTACTGTTTACATCTTCACATCTTTTCGTACTTGTATTGACCATTTAAATATCTTTCTTAATAACATTTTGTGTATCTATTAGGATCAAATGCTTTTAAATAAATTTTTATCTAATGGAAGCAGAATATATAAGAAATATATTGTTGTAAGTGGAGAAACAGATGTTTTATCAAACAAAATGAAGACTTTATCCACTAGAAACATGTAAACTTAGTATTTGGATATAATTCAATCATAATAACTTTTTTCTAACTTCGTCTTTTATGGTTCTTTCCCTGTGGTTAATTAGAAATAGACTGTCTGGATTCTGATTGTCTGTCTTCCCATTTCCCTAGATTAGCAGTCCCCCTGGATTCCTCCTTTTATTTTGAATATTTAGAAGTTCAGTTATATTAATTTTATATTTTTGACTTTTATGTTACATTTATGTAAGGTTTAAATAAACAAACAAAAACTCATCAAAAATGAATCTTGATTTTGTTGAACATTTAGTTTTTTGTAGTCAGAGTTTAACAGTAGGATAGGAGATATAGGTATAGCTCTATTTTAATTTTGATTTGAGATTTGGCAATATCAATAAATATATCAACTTATTATAATGAGTAAAGTCTGAATTATATGAAAAATTAAGGTGAGAAAAAAAAATATGTAGAGTGAAAACCTTTAAGTTAGCCCATTTTGTCACAGGCAACTTAAATCTTTTTTAGTTTACGTACCAATGCTTTTTATATCACTTTCATATCTTTTTAACAACATCTTACAACAATCTTTTACCTTATAAAGTCTTTTCTGATCTAAAAACACATCACTTTCTGTAGAAGCAGGATTAGAATTTGGTATACAAATATGTCTATTGTTGTAGTAAGGATGAATAAGCATGTTGTTACAACATAATTATTTTAAATATATTGTAGACCTGGTTTTAATAATTTAACATCATCTTAAAATATATCAACATTTGAACATTTAATGACCTTAGGTATTGGAATAACTGTTGATCATGAATTTAGTCATACATAAAGACAGATTACATGAAACAGAACACATGACATGACAAGTTTGGCCATCATCAGACATGAAAACACAAAACATGGAGAGCAGTTCTTGTTAATCTTAACAGGGCAATAGCCAGTGGTTTGAATTTAAAGCTGACAATTTTTTTTTTTTTTTTGTGGGCATTAATCATATGTAAAGGGACTAGGATTACAGGACTTTCCTTGGTGTTTGTCTTTGTTTATTTTATCTAGCTGTGTTTTAGTCATTGTTTCTCTAGTCATTTAAAGTTTAAGTTTTTGTGTACTGTGATTGTTCCTTCTCTGTTGTCAGTTTTTCTTTGGTGGCTTATAGTGAAAAGATGGGGAAAAGGGAAAAGAAAGGAAAAAAACCCTACAAAGTATATTGTGATTTTAAACTTTAAGCAAGGAGAGAAAAGTTAGATATCTATATGTAGGAGAAGTTAAAGAAGCCCAGGAGTCTGTTTAAGAAGGCAGGGTTTGTATTGGACTTAGTGAGATGTCTTGAATTTGGTGTGAAAGGGAGAGACCCTGGCAAGTCATGGCTGACAGAACTGTATGTGAGAGATAAAGTTTTAGAAGAGGCAGGAGCGGGGGGCGGGTGTGTGTGGGGGTTCCTGCACCATTTGTCATGGCATTTGTTGGACCATGTCATTGGAGAAAGTTACCAATGAGAAAGTTGAAATCCAAGGTACCAAATTCAGACCAGTGGTGGCCATTGTTTAGAGAATATTGCAGCCAAATTTGAATAGAGAGTTTGAGTAATTTGGTAGGTAGGAGCTCAGAGTCCATGTTCCTTTAAATTAGTTTTGAGACATGCCAATGGAGTATCTTTTGGAACATATAATTTAGAGCCCATTTTGGAGGACAAGAATTATTCAGTGGCCAGTCCCACTGCCAGGAATGTCTCCCAGGTTTATAGAGGGCAAACAAAATCCAAGGATTAGGAGGGAGTGTCCCTACCTTCATATTACTTGGGGTGTCTGGTGGAGTCACACATGGAGGGCTCCTGGAGCCTTTAATTATCCACAGACTGAAAGGTGTGAAACTCCTGGAGTTTCTAAGATCTGAGACAGACCATGTCTGCCACAGACCAAGAGTGAGTACCTTGTCCTGAAGGCTGTAATTTGATGAGGGTGTGGATGTAGATAGTCACACAGCAATGGTCTCTCATCTAGAGTTCAAAAGCTTGGTTGGAGAGACTGAAAAGAAGAAAAGGAAGAAGACCCAGGTATTAAGCTGGAAAGACTGGAGGTTTAAGGTCACAGATGGTTGTTTAGTTCAGAGTAGTCAGCATGGCAAGTGTCTGTGCTCTGGAGGAAGTGAAACATTAGCAAGGAAGTAGACAGGAGAGAGAAAGAGAACAGGAGGGCATGGTGCCCAAAAGCCCTGGAGGGCCCTGATCCCAGTCATGGTACCAAATGTAAGGAAAGTGTAAGAGAAAAGTGAAAGAGAACACCTGACTTGATCTCTACAGACAGACTGCTTATTGAGATGTACAGTGAGGGGCAGCAACCCTTCCATGGGATGAAGGCTGAAGAACTGAGCTAGACTGGGGTTCAAGCTTATAAGGAGGATCCTAAGAAAAACAGACTGTACCAGGTGTTGTAGATAAGGAACTTTTAGCTGTATGGTACTTGTTCAGAATAGGCTTCTTCAGCCAGGATTGCATAAGGGAGGATACAGCAGATGGCTGTGCACATTCAAGGCCATCTGAACTAAGGGGAGTACATCAATCAGGAGAGTTGTCAGGCTTGTCTGGGGCTGAATGCCTTTGCCCTTTCTTTATTGCCTTCTAGTCTTAAGGATAGTTATTAACTCTTTATTCCCTCTAGTTTTCTAAAACAAGCTATTAACCCTTCAGACCACAAAGGGGATTTTTTTTTCTTTACAAGGCCTCCCTGTGGCATTTTCTGGTTGTAGGAAGACACAAAAAGAGACCCAACACTGCATTCAAAACTTACCAACTGTCAATTTGACAAATTTATAATAAAAAAATGGAGAGACATAAAAGTTCTTATGATTCCAGACAAAATTCATTTTTCAGATTCATATTTGAGGCATGTTAATGTATCTAGACATTTGAAAAGATTTTTGGTGCAAGTATATCAAGCTATGATCATTGGGAAGAGTACCTAAATCTGAAAGAAAGATTAGAAGTAGTGTAACTTTTCCAAAATTAGAAAGTAATAAATTAATGTTTTCTGGGTCACTAACCAATGACTAGCAACTAGTCAGTGCCAGATATCTATCTATCTTTCTTTTTTTTAGGCAGAGTCTCACTCTGTAGCTGACACTAGCCTTAACTCATAGCAATACACCTGTCTCATTCTCTTGAATGCTGAGATTATGGGCATATCCATCATGTCTGGCTCAGCGAAGACTCTATCTATTATCTATCTATCTATCTATCTATCTATCTATCTATCTATCTATCTATCTATCTATCTGATGTCAAATAGACAAGCAGACAAGCAAATAAAACTCCAGCAGATGTGCAGAAAAATGTTTGTTCACCTGTAAGAATGCTAGTGTTTCATTTCTTTGATTTTCATGAAAGTCACACAAAGAATTTATTTCTGAGTGTCAGTCATTGGGAAAACTCACTGAGCATCAGCATTCTTTTCAAAAGTAGGAAATTATTGTCCATGAATATGATGAAATATTTTGGATGGAAGAATGCAGAGAAAATTTTGTCTTCCAGATTGTCATTGTTCAATGGAATTATGAGAAGTAGCAATATCAGATAAATCAAAACACTACATATTCAATTGATGTGAATCACATGTTTTCATTGATAGATGTTCACCAAATGAACAAAACAAACATACTGATTTGCTATAGTTTCTTGGGGTCAAAAATATACCTATCAATTAAAGTCAGCATACAGTAGGGATACCCACATGTACTGTTTTATCATTCTTATGAATTAATTTATGGAATTAGGTAAGGTACCCATTAGTAGGTAAGTGGATTAAGAAAATATGGTATATGTGAACCAAGGAGGTTTATTCCATCATAAAGAAAAATTAAGTTGTAGTTTTTACAGGAAAGTGGATAGCACTGGAGGTTATCATGTTAAGTGAAACAAGGCAATCTCAGAAAAACCATATATCAAATATTTTCTCTCTCAGGTGCTGAATCTAGATTTTTCTGAAAAAGTGATGACCATGGAAAGGGCACTCTCAGAAGATGACAGGGATAAAATTGCTTTAACTTAAAACCACAACTTATTTCTTTAATATTCAAAATTCACTTAAGCACTAGAAATGAACAAAAATATGTGTACTATTTCTTAAATATCAATTTAGTGTTTTGATTTAATGATTTTCTTGTTTATCTTGAGACATTTTTATACAGTACAAAGGTTGGCCTGGAACTCACTATGCAGCCTAGTTTGGCCTTAAAATTGCAGCAGTCCTCTGGCCTCAGACTACTGAGACCTGGGATAATATGCCTGGGCTCCCCACAACTGACTTTATAATTGTAAATATTTCCTGGCTTAATATATGGTTAACTTGCACAGGAATATTTGCATCATTTAACACAGCTTGGGGTGGTGGTTACATCCCAAACAGTTTAAGGTAGCTCATTTATAGAAAAAAAAAAAAGGTCAAGATTTCAATTCCAAGGACTACATTATGTTTTTAATGTCATGTATTTATTGTACATAGTTGTTTCGTAGAGGTAGTTTTTCCAAGTATCATATGCTTTGATCACATTATTTGCCCTCCATACCTTCCCCTTCCTTTCCTGTCCCCTTTTGCTCTTGTTTTCATTCCTTATTTACCCTGACCACTTTTGCTTTGATGCCTCCACACAGAAACACACACACACACACACACACACACACACACACACACACACACACGGTTTCATGTATCTATAGACAGACAAACTAACAACCTTGTAGCTGAGTCTGGCTTATTTTGCTTAATATGATGTTTTCGTAGCACCCATTCTCCAGTAAATGGTATGATTTTATTTTTGTTTACCACTAAGAAAATCTCCATCATGTATTTATTTCATCTTTTCTTTAACCATTTACTTGTTGATAGGTACCTAGGCCCATAATTTGGCTGGTACAAAGAGTACTGCAAAGAACCTCTGTTTGTGATGTGTTGACTTTGAGTAATTCAGGTGTTGGTTCTGCAGTGGTGTAACTGGGTAATACAGCATTTTGAATTTTAGTTTGCTAAGAAGCCTCCATACTAATTTTTTTAAGTGGCTGAACAAATTAAAAGTTTTGTTTTTTATTAATTAGTTTTGTATTCAGTGAACACAGTCAATTTGGTACCATTGCTAGGCTCATCCATGTCCTACCCCCTTCCCCTGGCCCCTCCTTGTTGATGTATACGGGTCATGCAATCTGGAGTTAGCCCACAGTTATGGTAGGATAAACGTTTCTGCATATTATGACTCAACATGTGGCTCTCACATTCTTTCCGCCCCCTCTTCAACAAAATTTCCCTGAGCCATGTTGGGTTCATTTTTGGTCTGCTTCAGTGATGAGGTGTTGGGGGCCTCTGGGTCTCTGGATATCTGATTTGGAAGGAGTTGATTTTTCTCTGTGTTTATCTCCTTCACCCCTGTGCTAGTACCTAGTTCACCAAGAAAACAGCACCCTTGCTTGTTTCGCCAATTATACTTAGTTCCAGCCTGGGCCCTCTTGAGGTATGATAGGGTGGCTCTCTCCTTAGGATCTACATCTATCTGAAAAAGAGAAGCAGATTCTCCAATGGAGAGTAGGTTAGCACTAGATAAAGGAGATAACCCTTACTTTTTTATACAGAATTTAATAGGTGTAGGCCCTCTTGTGGCCCACGATTGGTGGTAGCTTGATAATGGAGAGTGGGCTTATGTTTGGATATGGTTGTGCCTTGTTTCCCAGATCCAGCTATGGGTCCCGTACCAATGGGGGGATAAGTTAGCCAAATCAAGAGCAGTTGGTTTCCCACCATGGTTGTGCACCACTACTGCACTTGTGTGAGCATCACGACAGGTTATTTGCTGCTAAGTAGGTTAGACCATGAGTTGCTTAGACAGATATTGGTCATTTTCCCCAGTCACCCATGTAGCACCTTCTGGCACTAGACGCTCTGACTGTCTGGGGACTGACTCTCTTCCAGCTTCCAGCCATGCCATTCCATTTTACGTGTCAACCGCATAAGGTGTTCTCAGCAGTAGGGTCTTACCACTAACATTTGGTGGGTCATCAAGTTCTCTGACAGAAATCTATCTTTCTTTTAGGAAACCTTCTAGATCTCTCTGATCAAAAGCTCATTGTGGATGATAGCCACCTGCTAGTACTGGGAGTTACAGGTCAGTGCCCACTAACAAAAGGAAGAAAAAGGTAACTAATATAAAAGAGTTAGAGAGAAGAGAGAGAGAGAGAGAGAGAGAGAGAGAGAGGGAGAGAGAGAGAGAGAGGAGCTGTAGAAGATTAAGGTCAGTCTTCATCATATCCTCTCCAGTTCCCTGTGGCTCAGGTGTTCCCTCTAGGGCCTGGTGAAGGATCAGCCATTTGGTCTGCCTTTTAGGAAGTAGAATTTTATGGTACCATTGCCGTTTGGGTCTAGTTGTATGTTTCCCACCCCTCCTTTCCCCTCCCCCCCATCCCCAACCATCCTATTGACTAGTCCACGAGATGCTTGCTGGGTATGTAAGGCAAATTGGGTAGATTCAGGTTAGGTGCTGTAGTGAGACTATGTTGTGATTTTCTTTCTGTGATTGGGTAAGTTCACTGAGAATGATCTGTTCCAGGTTCAACCATTTTTCCTCAAATTTCATTGTGTCATTTTTCCTTACTGCTGTATAGAATTCCATTGTGTAGATATACCACATCTTAGTTATCCTTTCTTCTAGTGATGGACATCTGGGTTGATTCCAGCTCTTAGCTAATACGAATTGAGCTGCTACAAACATGGTTGAGCAAATCTCTCTGGCCTGTGGTTTAAAGGTTTTAGGGTAGATGCCCAGTAAGGGAGTAACTGGGTCTGTTGGTATCTCTATAGTTAGCTTTTTCAGGAGTCTCCTATTGCTTTCCAAAGTGGTTGTACCATCTTACATTCCCACCAACAGTGGATGAGTGTTCCTAATTCTCCACATCCTCACCAGCATTTATTTTCATTTGATCTTTTGATGCTTGCTTCCTTACTGGGGTAAGGTGGAATCTCATAGTTGTTTTAATTTGCATTTCCCTGATGATTAGGGATGATGAACATTTTCTTAAGTGTGTGTTTGCCATTTGTATTTCTTCATCTGTGAACTGCCTGTTCAGCTCTTCGCCCGTTTTGTGAGTGGGGTGTTTGACTTTTTACTATTTAGGTTTTTGAGTTCTTTTCAGATTCTAGAGATTAGGCCTCTCTCAGTTGGATAACCAGCAAATATTTTCTCCCATTCTGTGGGTAATCTATTGGCTTTGTGTATCATATGCTTGTCTGTAAAGAATCTCCTCATTTTCATGTGATCCCATTGGTTAAGTGGTTGTTTAAAAGCATGAGCTACTGGGGTTTTGTTCAGGAAGTCTTTTTCCATTCCTAAGTCATGGAAAGTACTTCCTCAATTTTCTTCCAGTAGTAGTTGAGTTTCTAGTCTTATGTTGAGGTCTTTGATCCATTTGGACTTGAGTGTAGTGCATGGCGAAATGTGTGGATCAAGTTTCAATTTCCTGCATATGGTTATCCAGTTTGTCCAGCACCATTTGTTGAAGATGCTGTCTTTTTTACAGCCTGTATTGTTAGGGCCTTTGTCAAATATCAAGTAGCTATAGTTGCTTGACCCAAAGTGTGGGTCCTCAATTCTATTCCATTGGTCTTTACTCCCGTTTTATGCCAGTACCATGCTCTTTTTCTTACTATGGCTTTGTAATATAGCTTTAGATCAAGTATGGTGATGCCTCCAGAGGTATTTCTTTTGCTTAGGATATGTTTTGATATGTGAGGCCTTCTGCCTTTCCATATGAAATTTGAGATCATTTTTTTTCTATCTCTGTGAAGAACACTGTTCGGAGTTTAATTGGAATTGCATTAAATCTGTATGTTGCCTTTGGTAGGATTGCCATCTTCACTATGTTAATTCTGCCTATCCAGGAGCATGGGAGGTCTTTCCATTTTCTCATCTCCTGAATTCTCTTTTGAGTGTTTTTATGTTTTCATTGTATAGATCTTTCACTTTCTTGGTTAACATTATTCCTAGGTATTTTATTATTTTTTTTGTTGCTATCCAAAATGGGACCATGTCCCTTATTTATTTCTCTGTATCTCTGTCATTTACATATAGAAGGCTACTGAATTTTGTGCATTGATTTTGTATCATGCTATTTTGCTATTGGAGTTAATCACCTTCAGCAGTTTTGGGATGGCATCTCTTGGGTCTCTTACATATACAATCATGTTATCAGCAAATAGAGCTAACTTAACTTCTTTTGTCCAAATTGTATCCCTTTTATTTCTTTCTCCTGTCTTATTGCCTGAGCTAGGACTTCCAGTACTATATTGAAGGGCAGAGGTGAGAGTTGACAACTCTGTCATGTTCCTGATCTCAATGGGAATTCCTCCAGTCTCTCTCCTTAAGTATTATTTGGGCCTTAGGAGCTTTGTATATCGCCTTTATTATGTTAAGATATGAATGGACCATGCCAATTCTCTCCAATATTTTGATGATGAAGTGATGTTGTATCTTGTCAAAGGCCTTTTCTGCATCTATTGAAATGATCATGTGCTTTTTGTGTTTAATCTTTTTTATGTGGTGTATTACATTGACAGATTTCTGTATGTTGAACCACCCGTGTTCATGGGATGAATACCACTTGGTCAAGGTGGATAATGCTTTTGTTGTGTTGTTGGATTTGGTTTGCAAGGATTTTGTTCAGGATCTTTCCAATTAAAATTTTTGTCAACCATTAATAAGGCTATCCTTTATTGTCCCGTCCAGCAGGACTCAGTTTTTCGGGGAGCGCGAGGGGGACCAGGCCTGTGAAAAGATGGGTGAGAAAGAAGGAACGAGACCAAACAACGAGTTGTCAAGGTCTCTAACTTTATTTTTTACACAGTGGTTATATAGGGGAAGAAAAGGGGGGAGTAAGCTGCCTGACGTGATTTAGGGCCGGAATTGTTAGGAAACTAAGAGGAGGTGAAACTGGGTGTTTATCTAATCTTAGGGAACCTAGAGGAGATGTATCCGGGTGTTTTCCTAATCTTGCCGTAACGGCTTGACATCCTGATCATAAACTGGCCTTTTGCAAATGATAAGATTCTGCAGACCACATTCCTAACTGCAAGCTGGATGGACCAGCTTTCTGGTGAATGAGTCAACTTAAGAACAGGCCCAAGCAAAATGGAGAGGCTTTTGCTTTATGGCTCCCGACACTTTATCCCATATGCTCATTGGCATTTGTTGTTTGTTTTCCTAATTTTTTTTTTCTTAAAATACTCTTTGTTGATATGCATGAAAGCCACTGATTTTGTATACTGATCTTGTATCCTTTTCCTTTGCTGAAAGTGTTTATCAGTTCTAAGAGTTATTTCATGGAGTTTTTAATATTTTTGAAGAAGAGTCATGTTGCCTGTTGGCAAGACTTTCTATTTTTTTAAACATATTTAAAACTTAGTTTATTTATCTAAGTGAGAGAAAGAATGAGAGAAAGGGCATAGAGAGAGAAAATATGTTGGACATAGGCAGGGTCCAAGGTTAAAGCAAACCTATGCTGTGTGAAATAAAGGCTGTGGAGAGGTTGCAGCACCCTGAACTGCTGGTTATATCTCAGGGATCCAACCATCAGAGGAGCTCCTCCCACAATTCTCAGGGTTGCAGTGAGCCAGGATCCTCCCCCCATTCTTGGGGGTCTCAGTGAGCCTGGACCCCCGGACAAAATCTTGGACCCTGCGATCAGCAGGAAGTAGGGCCTTTCCCTCTCCAAGTAGGGGATACGTGGACATTCAGATAAGACTTAGATTTTGCCCATAACTCTGTGGCCTTTGGCCAGTTGCCTAGGAAACTCCTTATATGGTATCAGCCAGCACCTTTGCAAAGCCCACCTCCATGTACCAATGCCTACCTGCTGGAATGAATGTCCCCACATGCTAATTAGGCATCAGCAAGCAACCTTGTACATCCAATCCCCTTAGGACCCTCAACTGCTTATAAACCCATTTCCCTGACAATAAAAAGAGAACTGTTCACTGAAACTGTCTCCCAAGACTGATTCTCACATGCTCACCACCACAGTTGCCTGGGATGCCTTGGGGGCCACGGCTGGACCAAGGACCCAGGAACCCACAAAAATAGGCATGCCAGGGACTTCAGCAGCCGCAAAAGTACTCCAGATGCATGTGTCACCTTCTGCATCTGGCTTATGTGGGTCCTTGGGAATTTAACCTGGGCTTTGCAAGCAAGTGTTTTAACTGCTGAGCATCTGTCCACTTGGCACTGTTTTTTTTTAAAAAAATATATTATTGATTTGTGTGGAGGGTCATTGTGTCACAGCACTTGTGCGGTCAGAGAACAATTTCAAGGTATCTGCACCCCATCTTCTTTGAGACAGAGCCTGTTGCCATTGCAAATGGATTTTCATGCTGCAAATGAATGTGCAAATATCAAATGTTAATTCAAAATCAAATGTGAGCCATCTGTCCAGCCGCATGGATTTTTGTGGTTTTTTTTTTTTTTTTTTGGTTTTCCTAGGTAGGGTCTCACTCTAGCTCAGGCTGACCTGAAATTCACTATGTAGTTTCAGGGTGGCCTCAAACTCTCGGCGATCCTCCCACCTCTGACTCCCAAGTGTGGGATTAAAGGCATGCACCACCATGCCTTCCATGGATTTTTCTTTTACACCACACATAGCTACTAATTTTGGGTTAAGTTCTCAGTTATCATTTAAATGATTTTAAAACAAAAAACTACTTCATACCTACTAATATATTTATAGTATCCTGTGCTGTGCATTGCCATGGGTAAATACAATTTTTTTGTAATATCAGTTTTAACTTACTTTAGAAACTTCTCTTGTCATATATTTTATTGCACATCTTTTGAGAACACATATTAACAGCTTTTATTTACCTGAAACTCCTGGGCATCTTGGAGTATTTATTTCATACTGAAATATTGTTTTAAGTTTTGAATCATTTCTCTTGATAATTCTTTTAAAAATATTTTTAATATTTTTATTTTATTTTATTTTTCATTTATTTTATTTTATTTTTTTTTTACAGTCAGTTTGGTACCATTATTAGGCTCATCCATGACCTACCCCCTCCCCTTGACCCCTCCTTGTTGAGGTATATGGGTCATGCATTGTGGAGTTAGCCCACAGTTATGAGTAAGCTAAATGTCTCTGCATATCATGACCCAACATGTGGCTCCGACATTCTTTCTGCCACATCTTCCACAAAATTTCCCTAAGCCATGTTGGGTCTGCTTCAGTGATGAGGTGTTGGGGGCCCCTGAGGCTCTGGCTCTCTGATTTGGTAGGAGTTGATTTTTCTGTGTGCTGATCTCATTCCCCCTTGTGCTGGTATCCGGTTCATCAGGAAAACAGCTCCCTTGCTTGTTTCCCCAATTTTTATTAGTTTCAGCCGGGGCCCTTTTGAGGTATGATGGGGTGGCTCTCTCCTTAGGATCTACATCTATCTGAAAAAGAGAAGCAGATTCTCCAACGGAGAGTAAGTTAGCATCAGGAGAAATGAGAATACCCCTTTTTTTTTTATAGAGAATTTAATAGGTGTAGGCCCTCTTGTAGCCCACAATTGACGGTAGATTGATATTGGAGAGTGGGCTTATGTTTGGATATGGTTCTGACTTGTTTCCCAGCTCCAGCTATGGGTCTCATACCAGTGAGGGGATCAGTTAGCCAAATTGAGAGCAGTTGGTTCCCCACCATGGCTGTGTGCCACCACTGCACTTGTGTGGGCATCACAACAAGTTATTTGCTGCTAAGTAGGTTAGACCATGCATTACTTCAACAGATATTGGTCATTTTCCCCCAGTCGCCCATGTAGCACCTTCTGGCACTAGACACGCTGACTGTCTGGGGACTGACTCTCTTCCAACTTCCAGCCATGCCATTCTAATTTGCATGTCAATCACATAAGGTGTCTTCAGCAGTAGGGTCTTATCACTAGCCTTTGGTGCGTAATCAAGTACTCTGACAGAAATCTGTCTGTCTTTTAGGAAACCTTGTAAGTCTCTCTGATCAAAAGCTCATTGTGGATGATAGCCCCATGCTGCTTCTGGGAGTTACATGTCAGTGCCCACTAAGAAAATGAGGAAAAAGATAACTAATATACAAGAGTTAGAGATAAAAGAGAGGGAGAGAGAGAGAGGGAGAGGGGAAGTGAGGGAGGGAAGATGTAGAAGATTAAGGTTAGTCTTGATCATACCCTCTCCAGTGTCTTGTGGTTCATGTGTTCCCTGTAAGGGCCTGGTGAAGGATCAGCCATTTGGTCTGTCTTTTAGTAAGTAGAAAATATGGTACCATTGCCATTTGGGTCTACTTTTGTGTTTCCCACCCCTTTGATGCCCTCCCCCTCTCCCCTTCCATCCTAGTGTCTAGTCTAGGAGGTGCTTGCTGGGTATGTAAGGTATCTTGCGTAGATTCAGTTTAGGTGCTGTAGATGAGTGAGACTATGTGGCGATTTTTTTTCTGTGATTGGGTAAGTTCACTGAGAATGATCTGTTCCAGGTTCAAACATTTTTCCTCAAATTTCCTCAAACTTTTCTTACTGCTGTATAGAATTCCATTGTGTAGATATACCACATCTTAGTTATCCATTCTTCTAGTGATGGACATCTGGGTTGATTCCAGCACTTAGCTATTACAAATTGAGCCGCTATAAACATGGTTGAGCAAATCTCTCTATCCTGTGGTTTGAAGGTTTTAGGGTAGATGCCCAGTAAGGGAGTAACTGGGTCTGTTGGTATCTCTATACTCAGCTTTTTCAGAAGTCTCCATATTGCTTTCCAAAGTGGTTGTACCATCCTACATTCCCACCAACAGTGGATGAGTGTTCCTACTTCTCCACATCCTCACCAGCATTTATTTTTATTTGATTTTTTGATGTTTGCTATCCCTATTGGGGTAAGGTGGAATCTCATAGTTGTTTTAATTTGCATTTCTCTGGTGATTAGGGATGATGAACATTTTCTTAAGTGTATGCTTGCCATTTCTATTTCTTCCTCTGTAAACTGCCTGTTCAGCTCTTTGCCCCATTTTGTGTGAGTGGGGTGTTTGACTTCTTACTGTTTAGATTTTTGAGTTCTTTGTAGATTCTAGAGATTAGGCCTCTATCAGTTGGATAACCCACAAATATTTTCTCCCATTCTGTGGGTGATCTATTGGCTTTGCTTATTGTTTGCTTGTCTGTAAAGAAACTCTTCAGCTTCATGTGATCCCATTGGTTGAGTGACGGTTTATGTTCATGAGCTACTGGGGTTTTGTTCAGGAAGTCTTTTTCCATTCCTATATCATGGAAAGTACTTCCTAAATTTTCTTCCAGTAGTATACGAGTTTTTGTCTTATATTGAGATCCATTTGGACTTGAGTGTAGTGCATGGTGAAATGTGTGGATCAAGTTTCAGTTTCCTGCATATAGTTATCCAGTTTGTCCAGCACCATTTAAATCAATGCACAAAAATCAGTAGCCTTCCTTTATGCAAATGACAAAGATACAGAGAAAGAAATAGGGACATAGTCCCATTTTCAATTGCAACAACAACAACAAAAAAACCTTGGAATAACGTTAACCAAGAAAGTGAAAGATATATACAACGAAAACATAAAAACACTCAAAAAAGAAATTGAGGCCGAATTGAGAAAATGGAAAGACCTCCCATGTTCCTGGATAGGCAGAATTAACATTGTGAAGATGACAATCCTACCAAAGGCAATATACAGATTTAATGCAATTCCAATTAAAATCCCTACAGTGTTCTTCACAGAGATAGAAAAACTGATCTCAAATTTCATATGGAAAGGCAGAAGGCCTCGCATTTCCCAACATATCCTCAGCAAAAGAAATACCTCTGGAGGCATTACCATACCTGATCTAAAGCTATATTACAAAGCCATAGTAATAAAAACAGCATGGTACTGGCATAAAAATAGGAGTATAGACCAATGGAATGGACTTGAGGACCCGGACTTTGGGTTAAGCAACTATAGCTACTTGATATTCGATAAAGGCCCAAACAACATAGGCTGGAAAAAAGACGGCATCTTTTTATTTTATTTTAAAGAGAAAGAAAATTGGCATGCCAGGGTCTCATCCACTGCAATTGAACTACAGACTTTTGTACCACCTAATGGTCCTGTGCAAGGTTGCACTTTGCTCCTGTCTCTCTTTTGTGCATCTGGTTTATGTGGGATCTGGAAAATCAAAGCAAGCACCTTAACTGCTAATCCATCTCTCCAGCCCTGTATGATCATTCTTATCTGCATTCGTGCTCTAACTTTTTTTTCCTTATCTGCTTTGAAGGTTTCTATCTTTCTGCTTTGCTTTTAGCAAGTTGGTTGTGGCAAGTCCTGTTGCATTTTATTTTGATTATATTCTGGTTTTGAATCTGTGGATTCTTGTTTCATTTTAAACAAATAGTGATGGTTAATCATGATTGCCAACTTGGTTTGATCTAGAGTCACTGAGGAGATAAATCTCTAGACACTTCTATGAAGAACATTTTAGATTAGGTTAACTGAGGTGGAAAGACCCACCCACCCTAATGATTCACACCTAATAACCAGAGCCTTGTCAAAAGCCATGTGATGCCTTTTCTTAGTCGTAATTGTATTTTAACTTAATCTCAATGTCTCATGTATCTGTTGCATGTCTGCTTACTTGAGATGGGTTATTCTACTAATATTCTATCTATAAGTTATAATCTTTGTTGCATATTTACATCAAATATTCTTCTTCTAATCCCCCTGAATCTTCTATTTTCCAATCCATGCATTTCCTATTGATATTTATATTTTGTAAAATTAGGTAGTAGAGGGACAGTTGAAAAGGTATTTTTCTTTTTGTACTTGAAGAATGAATCATTAAGTTGTGTTTTAAAAATCACATTTATTGCTTTATAATTAAGATAAACTCTTTGTGTATTTTAGATAAAGCTTCTCTATTATTACTTTTAGAATTGTTTTAGGGCTGGAGTGATGGCTTAGCAGTTAAGGCACTTACTTGCGAAGCCTAAGTATCCATGTTCAACTCTCCAGATCCCACGTAAGCCAGATGCATAAGAGTTAGGCCAGTGCAAGGTTGCACATGACCACTAGGTGGAGAAAGAGTTGGAGTTCGATTGCAGTGGCTGAGGCCCTGACATGCCAATTCTTTCTTTCTCTCTCTCTCTCTCTAAAGTAAAAAACAAAACAAAACAAAAAACGAATTGTTTTAAACATTTTACTTTTCTATTTCTTCTCCATGTTCTTTAAAAATGAGGTGGAAGACTGGGTAGATTGCTTAGTGGTTAAAGGCACTTGCTTGCCAAGCCTGATGGTCTGGGTTCAATTCCCCAGTACCCACGTGAGGCCAGATGCACAAAATGGCACATGCATCTGGAGTTCATTTGCAGTGTCAGGAGGCCCTGGTGTGCCCACACTCCTTTCTCTCTGTCTGTCTGTCTCTGTCTCTCTTTCTCTTAAATAAATAATATTTAAAACAAATAATGAGGTGGAAATGGAAACATATTCTGTCATCACAGTGGCATGTGGGATCTTAGTACAGAGTGCTTCTTAAGAGAGAAAAGATTGAACTTTAAGATCTTCAAAGTTTAGACAATGGTTGCTTCTTTGTTTTAGAATAGGAAATGCATGAACAGTATTAATAATAAATCATTTGAGTTTATTTGTATCTCCTTGGCAGCAACTTTAGCAAAATCTGAAAACAATCAAATTCTAGCCGGGCGTGGTGGCGCACGTCTTTAATCCCAGCACTCAGGAGGCAGAGGTAGGTGGATCACCGTGAGTTCGAGGCCACCCTGAGACTCCATAGTGAAGTCCAGGTCAGCCTGGGCTAGAGTGAGACCCTACCTCGAAAAACCAAAAAAAAAAAAAAAAAAAAAAAAAAGAAAACAATCAAATTCTTCCTGAGATTGTTCAATTAAGTCCTATCAGGTTTCAGATACAGTCCTGAGCTGTTTAGTGAAAGGGATCAAGTTTTAGAAGTGCATCATTAGGTTTCATCTCTGTACAAACATCAAGTATTGTAGTATACTTACACAAACCAGGTGTTTAGTCCCTTGAAGTACCCTACTGATGCAATCAGGACTTGCAGTAAATAGGAGGTGTATTAAATGGATGCCTATGTAACATAGTATGCTGTTTCCCAGTAAACTTCATCAGAAGTATGTAAGATAAAACGAAATTGTATTATATAGTAGTAAAGCACAGTAAACAGCAAGCCAATAATGGTCATTTGTTATCATTAACAAGAATTAAGCAGTGTCTAATCATAGGTGTTATATTTTTCTTGACTGGCTGTGCAGATTTGTTTCCATAGACAGCACAAACACAGTAATGCTATATGTTGTGATGCTAAAATAGCTATGAAGTACCTGGGTAATAGGAATATTTCAGCTCCATTACAATCTCATGAGACCACTTTCAGATATATGTGGTCTGCCACCAACTGAAATGTTATGTGTGTGGCAGATGAATGTATTGTTTTCACTTAGGTTTGTAAATTATTCCTAAAGTATAAATCCTAGAGATGTCCCCATAGACATACACCATCAAAGGGCTCAACAAGATTCAAAATGGCACCTTTGAAACAATCACTCATTGGTAGATAAAATATAAAGCATTATTGCTCTTCTGTGAATCACAACACGTTTGTGGATTTTGACTGTCAGGGTGGTACACACCCAGAGGTTGATGTGGGAGTATATTAAGTTCAAGTTCTGGCCAGACTGGGCTACAAAGTGAGATGTGTTTGAAGACTATGTTTTAATGCCATACATATTATGTGTTTATTCCAACATGAATATAGTTACTAGACTTTGATATATGATCTTTTTCAGCCAATTACAGTTTAGGGATTCTGAGATTGTACTTATCACTGATTCTTAAACATAATTAATCAGATGATTCAAATAGCTTGATTTATGAGTCCATAAGCACCTCATTTTTTAAATTTTTAGCTTTTTTTCTTGACAGGGGAAAATTATAAATTTTCAAAAATAACCAAAATTTTGAACAGCTCAAATTAAACACTCATATACAATAATTATTAGAGATTCTGCCAAGCTCTGACAGAATTTTTTTAATGGATGTTCTCATTAAGGTACTTAAATAAATCTGAGGCAACTTTCCCTGTTTGAATGTGTCTGAATGAGAAGCCATACTGTTATTTTCAACATGCAGTATCTTGCATTGTGTTCACACGCCTGTCCTAATGTTCTCCACTGATCCCTTTAAAATACTCAAGTATTGATTCACATTTTATCACTAGTAGACTATTTCCAAGAGCATTCTATATGGAGTCATCTCTCATGAAGAAAAATTGTTTTAAAAAATATCTTTAATTTTTTTTATTGTATAGTTTGTCAAGGTAGGGTCTCGCTCTAGCCCAGGCTGACCTGGAATTCACTATGTAGTCTCAGACTGGCCTTGAACTCACAGTGGTCCTCCTACATCTGCCTCCCAAGTGCTGGGATTAAAGGCATGAGACACCACTTCTGGCTAGAAAATATCTTTAAAATATTTAAGCGAATTCTAGATATAACTTAATCTCGTAATGTGAAGGGTGGTGACATATTTATGGCATAGGTAACCTGCTGTAGGAAGTGAGTGGATTGCTTAGCTACTGAAGACATTCCATCCAGTTCTTTGAAGCTGGCACTGTGGAAATACATGCCCGTTCTTTCTCAACCCATCCCATCTTCCTTTTTCTCTTGTGTAACACAATACTCTGAACTAGAGAAATACAACAATGCCATAGAAGCTATAGCCTATGGGCCAAAGCCATTTTGGGTACATGGTTTTTATGTGACCTATAATCTAAGAATCAAACTTTTCAGACTGGAGAGATGGGTAAGTTATTAAGGGTGCTTGCTTGCAAAGCCTGCTTGTCCAGGTTCAATTCTCCAACCACCCACACAAAGTTGGATGGGCATTCATTTGCAGTGGTAAGAGACCCTTGAGTGGGCTACATACTCTCTCTCTCTCTCTCACACACACGTGCAAACAAATTTTTAAAAATGACTAAAAAATTAAATATTTAAAATGAGAATCATTATATATATATATATATACATATATATATATATACATATATATATATATGTGTGTGTGTGTGTGTGTGTGTGTGTGTGTGTGTGTGTATATATTAATTAGTTTTGTATTCAGCAAATGCAGTCAGTTTGGTACAATTATTAGGCTCATCCGTGACCTACCCTTCCCCTTGGCCCCTCCTTGTTGAAGTATATGGGCCATGCATTGTGGAGTTAGCCCACAGTTATGTGTAAGATAAATGTCTCTGCATATCATGACCCAAAGTGTGGCTCTGACATTCTTTCCGCCCCCTCTTCTGCAAAATTTCTGAGCCATGTTGGATTCATTTTTGGTCTGCTTCAGTGATGAGGTGTTTGGGGCTTCAGAGGCTCTGGCTCTCTGGTTTGGTAGGAGTTGATTTTTCTCTGTGTTGATCTCCTTCCCCCTTATGCTGGCATCTGGTTCATCAGGAAAACAGCACCCTTGCTTGTTTCACCAATTTTTCTTAGTTTCAGCCAGGGCCCTTTTGAGGTATGATGGGGTGGCTCTCTCCTTAGGATCTACATCTATCTGAAAAAGAGAAGCAGATTCTCCAACGGAGAGTAAGTTAGCACCAGGACAAATGAGATAACCCTTACTTTTTGTAATAAAGAATTTAATAGGTGTAGGCCCTCTTGTAGCCCATGATTGATGGTAGCTTGATATGGACAAGTGGGCTTATATTTGGATATGGTTCTGACTTGTTTCCCAGCTCCAGCTATGGGTCCCATACCACTGAGGGGATCAGTTAGCCAAATTGAGAGCAGTTGGTTCCCCACCATGGCTGTGCCACTATTGCACTTGTGTGGGCATCACAACAAGCTATTTGCTGCTAAGTAGGTTAGACCATGAGTTGCTTCGACAGATATTGGTCATTTTCCCCCAGTCGCCCATGCAGCACCTTCTGGCACTAGACGCGCTGGCTGTCTGGGGACTAACTCTCTTCCAGCTTCCAGCCATGCCATTCCATTTTGCATGTCAACCACATAAGGTGCCTTCAGCAGTAGCGTCTTACCACTAACCTTTGGTGGGTAATCAAGTACTCTGACAGAAATCTGTCTGTCTTTTATGAAACCTTGTAGGTCTCTCTGATCAAAAACTCATTGTGGATGACAGCCCCATGCTGGTATTGGGAGTTACGGGTCAGTGCCCACTAAGAAAAGGACAACAAAGATAATGAATATACAAAAGTTAGAGAGAAGAGAGAGAGAGAGAGAGGGAAAGGGAGGGAGGGAAGATGTAAAAGATTAAGGTTAGTCTTGATCCTACCCTCTCCAGTGTATTATGGTTCAGGTGTTCCCTGTAAGGGCCTGGTGAAGGTTCAGCCATTTGGTCTGCATTTTGGAAGTATAATTTTATGGTACCCTTGCCGTTTGGGTCTAGATTTGTGTTTCCCACCCCTTCAATGTCCTCCCCTCCTTCCGCATCCATCCTAGTGTCTAGTCCACGAGATGCCTGCTGGATATGTAAGGTATCTTGGGTATATTCAGGTTAGGTGCTGTAGATGAGTGAGACTATGTGGCGATTTTTTTTCTGTGATTGTGTAAGTTCACTGAGAATGATCGGTTCCAGGTTCAACCATTTTTCCTCAAATTTCATTGTGTCATTTTTTCTTACTGCTGTATAGAATTCCATTGTGTAGATATACCACATCTTAGTTATCCTTTCTTCTAATGATGGACATCTGGGTTGATTCCAGCTCTTAGCTATTATGAATTGAGCCGCTACAAACATGGTTGAGCAAATCTCTCAAGCCTGTGGTTTGAAGGTTTTAGGGATGATGCCCAGTAAGGGAATAACTGGGTCTGTTGGTATCTCTATACTCAGCTTTTTCAGAAGTCTCCATGTTGCTTTCCAAAGTGGTTGTACCATCCTACATTCCCACCAACAGTGGATGAGCGTTCCTACTTTTTCACATCCTTGCCAGCATTTATTTTCACTGGATTTTCTGATGTTTGCTATCCTTATTGGGGTAAGGTGGAATCTCATAGTTGTTTTAATTTGCATTTCTCTGATGATTAGGGATGAACATTTTCTTAAGTGTGTGTTTGCCCTTTGTATTTCTTCCTCTGTGAACTGCCTGTTGAACTCTTTGCCCCATTTTGTGAGTGGGGTGTTTGACTTTTTACTGTTTTGATTTTTGAGTTCTCTGTAGATTCTAGAGATTAGGCCTCTATCAGTTGGATAACAAGCAAATATTTTCAGAAGGCCTCGCATATCCAAACATATCCTCAGCAAAAGAAGTACCTCCAGAGGCATCAACATGCCTGATCTAAAGCTACATTACAAAGCCATAGTAATATAAACAGTATGGTACTGTCATAAAAACAGGAGTATAGAGCAATGGAATAGACTTGAGGACCCGGACTTTGGGTCAAGCAACTATAGCTACTTGATATTCGATAAAGGCCCAAAAAATATAGGCTGGAAAAAAGACAGCATCTTCAACAAATGGTGCTGGACAAACTGGATAACCATATGCAGGAAACTGAAACTTGATCCACACATTTCACCATGCACTACACTCAAGTCCCAGTCGATCAAAGACCTCAATATAAGACCAGAAACTTGAATACTACTGGAGGAAAATTTAGGAAGTACTTTCCATGATATAGGAATGGAAAAAGACTTCCTGAACAAAACCCCAGTAGCTCACGGTCTTAAACAGTCACTGAACCAATGGGATCACATGAAGCTGAAGAGTTTCTTTACAGACAAGCATACAATAAGCAAAGCCAATAGATTACCCACAGAATGGGAGAAGATATTTGCTTGTCATCATTTATTTTTAAGCAGGAACTAAAACAAAGGAGATTATCTGTAGCTTTCAAATATTAAAATATTTATTTTATAGCTCTGTAAAGAAAAAGAAGTGATGTCTGCTGGGTTAAATAAGTTTGTGTTTCAGACAGTTGGTGATTCCGTCTGTCCAGTGGGTCTTGCTTTGGTTTTTCATCTGGTGCAGTCAGGTCACACTGGGGCTGCAACCATTGATTTTGACTGACAGTTTATTGCCTCAGCTGGCAGATGATGTTCTCTGCTGCTGGGAAGTCAGGTGGGAAGGTTCAAAGGCACACATGTACTTGGCCTTTCACATCAGGGATCTGCATTCTTAAATGAGGCATCCAAGTGGTAGGCATTCTGAGAGATCTATGCAGAAACTGCAGGTTTTCAGTATGTAGCCTCAGGAACCATGGAGTTTAATTTCTGCTGCAATCTATTGAATATGCATGAAATAAGATTTGATATGCAAGGTATCCATCAGAATGTGAAGTAAATGTTCAGAGGTGCGGTTTATTGTTAGCTGAAACTAAATTCCACAGTCTTCCCCCAATGGATTCCAATGATTCCCTACCTTTCCAAATACTATATACTCAGAACTTCCCAAGACTCCTAAGACTTCATGTAATCAGGATCAGATTTAAAGTATAAAATGTTATTATGTAAGTAAGGTCCAGGTGTGAGTTAGACTCTTTAAGTAAGATACTACTTGATCCAAAGAGTTGTTAATCAGACAATTTACCTGCTTACCTCCCCCCCTTACAATTTCATTACCAAATGCTGGGACATGATTAATACCATGTATATATCCATTCAAATTTGGGAATAGGAGGAATAGAATGGCTGACTGGAGGCTTGGCTCAGTGGCTAAGAGCACCTGCTGTGCAAGCATGAGGGTTTAAGGAGGCTGAGAGACTGCTCAAGTTGAATCTCTAGAACCCTCATACACAGCTGGGCATGGTCACATGTCTGTAATTCCAGTTCTGTAGAAGCAGAGACCCTAGAATTGCCAGAGCTCAACAGCTAAAAACAATAAGCTCAAGCCAGAACAATAAGTTCAAAATTAAAAAGAATGGTTGGTCAGAAGAGCAATGATGTAGGATACCTTAGTTCTGCTCCAGCCATCACCACTGTAGTCGAGTGCAGAAGAGTGCGTAGGATGTCACATGGCTCATATATGCTCATATGCCCCCCCACACACACATACCACATTACACACACATACCACAATGCAAACACAACCGCATGACATGCACACAAACAAGCAGAAGAGAAAGGAGGAGGAAGCAGGAGAAGGAAGAGGAAGATCATAGAATCCTTGTTCTACATCAATTCTGGACTCAAGTTGGGCTCAGCTGATAACTTTGCTGCTCTCTGACTGCAGGATATGAGCAGGTGTGTTGATCAGAGCTGGGTACAGCTCCCTGGCATTTGTTTAGTTAAGTTTTCGGCTCTATCTTCCTCTGTGTTCTTGGATCTATGTTGAATCTCTTTTGTTTACCATAATCAATACCCTGTGTTCACAGCTGAGGAAACTTCCTGGCCTGCTTCCTACCCACAAAAATCTGAGAGAGAGCAAAGTATTGTTGAATTTGAACTCTGTTACTTTCATTACAGGCTGATGCAATGATTTAAAAATTTATTGCAACACATCTATTGAATTGTAAATCTGCTCCGGTGGACTAGATACATACTCATATTGCTTCCTGAGGAAGTCCCTTCTCTCAAGTCATCTGAGAGGTGGTTGTATTATCACACATGATTTTATCTGAGTCCTTGTCTAGTAACAGTATAAAAACAAGTCCCTCAGATTTATAGCAGGTTTTTTTTCATAGGCAAGATGGTACCCTTCTTCTTAGATTTTTTTTTCCTAGTTGTGAAGGTGTAAAATGAACAGCCTTAAATCTTTCTGAAGTTTTACAAAAGGGTCTTACTAATGCTCTCTAAATATGAGATTTACCTGGAGGCTACATTTTACTAAAATAACTCAGAATTTGAAGTTTGCTCAGATGTTATTGCTTACTATGGGGATCTTCTGCCATCTGAAAAGACTATGTACAAATAAAATCTATAGTTTCTTCTGCTTTCTCTAATTTTAGCTAAGTAATTTAGCAGTAAACTCTGTAGCTCTTCTCTGCCTTTACTTTGTTCATATGCTGTATAAAATAAACTGGCTTGTGCTACTGACACTCCTCTGGAAAAAAAAAAAAAACTCCTAAACTATGTCAATGCATTCCAGTAAAATTTTTGATACCCCAGGCAGTAATGCATGAAGTAGGGAAAGTGGTGATATTAGTCTAGCTAGAATGCAGGAAACAGGGAGGGACATTGTTTGTAAGCAATAATACTAAAACTACCTAAAAGTCATTCTTCTTTATATTATCACCGTGAGGCAGCAGTTCTACAAAACTATGTTATTGGAAGTGCTTTTCTCTGCAGACTGTTCTCACAATTCACTCCTACGGATATTTTGGAGCATCAGTCCCAAGATTTTGTTACATTATATGACAGCATAATTCTACAGGTGTCATTAAGGTGTCTGCCTAATAAGCCAACTTAATCATAAGATAGACTTTTGGGGACCTGATGTAACTGAAACATCCTTAAGGGATCTACAGGTTAGAATTGGAAATCAGGCTGCATAACTTTGCTTGCCTTGAAGAAATACACATCCACCTTCTAAACTGTGAGGGATATAAATAGCCAGCTTTGCTGGGTGTGAATTTCTGACCTATAGATATTATGAAATAATAAATATTGTTTGCAGCCACAAAATTCATCATTTTTACCTAGAAATCTTCTCCTTTTGGTTGACATTTTGCCATCCTGTAGCTTCCTATGGTATAGTAGGAAGTGTAGAATGATGGTAAACTACAAAATTAATTGGTCTATTACTCTAATAGTTGCCATATTGCATGCTAGATATTCTAAAGTAGAACCAAAACATGGGTATGGATAAATGCAATGTTTTTTTTTTAATTTTTAAATGAAATATCCATGAAAGTTGTGACAGTACATTGTGTCATGTTGACATTTGAGCTGGGCCTTCATTGATGGGTAAATGCTGGCCAGGTAGTCAAGGAGGAGTAGACATTCTGGCTGGCTGGTCCTTCTCAGTGAAAGCAAGATGCTTTGGTTCAGGGAAAAGAAACAGACTGACTATGATGTGGTATCAATGTATAGTTATCTTCATTACCAAGGGTCTAATTTTATTTTAGAAAGTTCACTTTTTTGTTTTAGTAATGGATTTTATTTGAGTTTAGTTTTAATTTTTTAAAACAATTTATTTATTTATTTATTTGAGACAAGGAGAGAAATATAGAAATAGGCAGGTAGAAAAAGAGAAAAAGAATGGGCACACCAGGGACTCCAGCCTCTGCAAATGAACTCCAGATGTGTGCACCCCCTTGTGTATCTGTTTTTCGTGGGTCCTGGGGAATTGAACATGGGTCCTTTGGCTTTGCAGGGAAGCATCTTAATGACTAAGCCATCTCTCCATTTCTTTTTTTTTTAAAGCAACAAATTTCTTTTAAAATATAATTTTTTAGAAGCATTGAAAAAATTAAAATAAGTACCTTTTGATTCTGAACTTTCTAATTGTTTAATCTCAGTTGTGAAGATAGGCCAAAGAAGTTGGGAATAGAAGAAATAAACATCTTTTTAGCTATAACAACAGAAACAACTGGAACAAATGATATTTGTATGCAGACGTGAAGGTCTGTATGTTGATTGATGCACATGCTGGGCTGTTAGGAGTCTATATGATGAACTTTATGAGATGCTTTTCTATTCAGATGTTTCATTCTTCATTAAAAATATCAGAACCCATAATAAAATGATTTTTCATGCCTATTATGAGAGAATACATTGTTCAATCATAGTATATATATAAGAGGCATTTCAGATTTGACAGGAAATTTAAAATAATTGTATATTTTTATTGTTAATAATTTTTATGTGAAATCAGTGGAAAAAACTCAGCAGAAAATTTGTGACAAAATTTTAATAAATTCTGGACATATAGCAACAATGCTGAGATGCAAAAGTAGCAGAGCATTATGGTGTTTTTCCATCTTATTGTGTTTCAGTGGTGAGTCATACACTGGACCCTCAGAGCAGTGACAGGATGGACACTTGGAGAGAAACTCAGGAAAGTTAAAAATTCCTACAGCAGCCATAATTTGTGGGGCTAGGAGAATGAAGCTGGTGTTGTCAAATCTTATTTTCATTCCATTATCTCCATTTTAAATTTGTGTAGTTTGTTGTTTAGCTCTGATTATTGTTTCTTGCATGAGGAAAGTGAGGCCTAGGGACTATAGTGCCACAGACTCTTCGGTCTGTATTGGGATGTACAGCCCAGCTAGACCACTCCTTTCCTGCTTAATTTCTCCAAGTCCCAAAGCCCCTGGTATGGCATCCCAGGGACACTGGCATGCTGGTTAGAGTTCTGATTTTATTTATTTATTTATTTATTTATTTATTTATTTATTTTGGTTTTTTGAGGTAGGGTCTCACTCTAGCCCAGGCTGAACTGGAACTCACTATGGAGTCTCAGGGTGGCCTCAAACTCACGGCGATCCTCCTACCTCTGCCTCCTGAGTGCTGGGATAAAGGCGTGCGCCACCACGCCCGGCTTGAGTTCTGATTTTATTCTTCTCATACTTTTCTTCACTTCTCTATGATTTAGAAGACCCAAGCCAGATATGAAAGTCAGAAAAGACAATCACTTTTCATGTGCTCTTTTATTATTATTATTTGCCTGTGAATATAGTGTGTATACATCTATGTATTTTGGTATACATGGATGCATTGCATATTTCAATACAAATGTGTACACAGAGTTAATATTAGGTGTTAACTCAATATTTCTCCTTCTTATTTTTTGACACAAGATCTCTCACTGAATATGGAGCTGTACTAGCTAGCCATTAAGCCCCAGGGATCCTCCTGTCTCCTCCTCTCCAGCAATTAAAGTACAGGCATGTGTGGCTACACTTAGTATTTTATGTGGATGATTGGGGTTTGAGCTCAAGTCCTCATGCTTGTGAGCCAAGAACTTTACCCACAGAGCCATCTCCTCTGCCCCACTTTACTGTCGTTTGATAAAGTTGAACTTTCAAACAATGTTATATGTGTTTATATCTAAAAATTGTAATAGAAATTATGTGATATTATTTTAGTTTATATGATTTCCAAGAGGTTGAAATACTGAATGCCATAAGTTAACAAGAGTTTCAGAGCTAGCTGAGGCAATTATCTCACATAATTGGGCATCTTCCTTCCAGAGATGAATGGGAGACTACATTACATTTGAAGCAGCATCTTATTTGACTGAATGTAACAGCCAGATGGCATGTAGATTGACTCATGTATCTTTTCACTTTCTTCTATTGGTCAGCTATGAAACAATTTAAAGCTAGTAGATAGAAAATATCATGACTATGTCTTTCTAAACTGTCCAGGGAATATAATAAGACTAATAAAGGAATTTTTAGCAAGAATATGATCACAATCTTAGCAGTTGACATATTTGGCTTGCTCCTCTCTTTTTCTGGTTATTCCAAATGGGGAAAGATAGGCCATTAGAGACAGGAAGGTCTGCCAACTAATTAGCACTTTCGATGGTCTATCACCCTGGCTGGTTTTCTGCATATACTACAATTTGCCATCCTCACATTTATTTGGCACAAAGTAATGAAATATCCTTTTACCTTTGAACTTAAATAAGTAAAGATATACATTATTTTATAAGAGAAATTATGAATGTAGATTTACATGTCTTTTGTTTTATTAATTTTAATGTGTTTCACATTCCTGCAAGCACCTCAGTATGCAGTGAGATGCTACAAACATTCAATTTCTGTCACCAAAATTATAGTTAAAGTTTATAAAACAGTATATTCAAAATCATCTATTTTTACCCATAAAAACAAGGAAACTGCTTCTATAGAAAGTAAGACCTCACATGTATGACAAAATAGCATGAGCAGAACACTCTAGAATGAAAGAACTAAACTACAATACTAAATGAGAATATTTTGCAATGGATTTATCATAAATGAAGAGTTCAGTTATTAGAAGTATATAATTTTGCTATGAACTTGTCAAAGAAATTCTAAAGGATTTTGAAAGAAATCTATGATTACTTCTATCTCCACATGTTTAGATCTCTAGGATTTCTCTGAAAAAGAAAAAAAAATGTGTAGCCCAAATGTGGTGACACAGTCTTATAATTCCAGAACTTAGGAGGCTGAGCCAAGGCCAGCCTGTGTTACAGAGTGAGACCCTTTCTTAATTATTTTTTTAAAATCTAAAGTGAGATTATCAATGGACTCTTCTAATATGCTTAATTTGTACATTAAGCAAATTTTTAACCTGGAAATTCTTGTTTCCTGTGGTTGCTTAACACATTATAAACTTGATAAATACAGAAAGTTATGGAGTTGGTAGAGTAAATATGAAGACACTAAAATTAATAGAAAAAATATGTTTATAAACTACTCAGCAGGCCTTTCCCTTTCCAGTCTCTTTCCTGTGTTCTTGGTTTACTGATGGCAGAGAGCAAGCAAGTGCAGATATTGTGTGGCCCCTTCACCTCATCTGGCCAAGTTACACACTTTCGCCACTGTAGTTATGCAGGGAGTCCCCATTTTGCCTATCAGAAAGGAAACTACCTACCTAATCTCACCTCTCCTGACCTCCACACCAAATGAGACATGCTCAGACCACTTACCAGAGGCCTATCCTTGAAGGCCATAGCCCTGCTTCCTGAAGGCATTAAAATCCCAGCCCTGTCCTTGCATTTTGCATTTCATTCCCCATCCTCACTTTTAGGAATTGTCACTTTCCTTTTCCTATCATATATACTCAATCTTTCTAAGTTAAGTGCTTTCCTTGATAATGAAAACACATTACCATGTTTATTGTCATTAATAGTCAAAAATATAGAGATGGAAGGGCTAAAAGAATATTGCAGAGGAGTTTGTGGAAAGAATATGAGTTCTGCTCTCACTACCAGCCAGAGTAACTTCACTAGGGAGATGGTGGTAGACACCGAGAAGACTCAAAACTGAACAAAGCTGAATCTGAGTCTGCTGAGCATTCAGCAATAAATAAGACATCTCTGCTATGCTTTTCAAGGCTTGGGAAACATGGTAAAAGAAAGGGCACAAATAATGTAGGAGACACAGGATAAAAAGGAGTACTTTGGGGCATGAACTAAGTGGTGCATTAATGTCCTCACAGCAGTTGTCACTAACCCCACAAAACTTACAAAATATTAAGCCCATCAAAACAGACATAAGGGACAAAGGAGGACAAAAAGAATGAATTGTTAAAGCAGAAGAATGACTACTTAGAAAAAGGATGGTGCTCAATGTGATAGGCGAGAGGGAGGGGGAGAAAAGAGGGTAATAGGATGGAAATATTATCAAATTATAGTATGTTTATGTATTAAATTCTCAATTAAGTTTCACTTTTAAAAATAAATGAACAAAATTTCCTTTACTTGTATTCAACCCCTGTAGCTACTATCCTATTTATTTCCTTTAAGAGCCCAGTAGACTTTAATAATTATCATTTTCAATTCCTCAGAATACATTATCACAGTATATTCTACTTTGTCTTTAAGCCAACACTATCTTGTCTCCTTGTTGCCCTGGGGAAGCAGGAAATAAGGTCACCAGTGTCCTCTTTCCTACTAGTTCTAGTGGCTATTTTCATTTACATCTCACTCAATGTTGCAGAATCATTTAAAATTGATAACCATCCTGTGTCTTGTGAAACCACTTTTACTTGGTTTTCTTGTTAAAATTCCTCCCCTCTCTACCCTCTCCTCTTCATTCTTACCTTTCCTTCACTTTTCCCATGCATTAATTTTCCTTTTCTGTTCATTTTTCTTGCTTCTCCAAAGTTATTTCAAGGTTCAATTCTAGTGTTTCTCACTCTCACTAACTATTCTTTTGGAGATGGGAGCCAAGCCATATGCTACAACTGTCACCCATTACGGAGCTGAACCCTGGACTCCTTATCCTTTCCTTTCTGTTCTCTCCCTTCCATTGTTACATGTCTAAAGAGTACCACCGGGGCATAAGCCAAAAGCAGAGGAGCAGTGACACACTCCTCTTCCTCCCCCGTCACTCCTTATTGAATAGTTTCTAAAATTTCCACTTACCTATCGTTTGAACCTGGGTTTTTTTCCCATCCCCCACTATAATTGCTACTACACTTACCTAAGATATCTTTTACCTAGGTGATGTGATACTTACAGCCAGTTAGTTTTCAGCATTGCAAATGCTCACTCACCTGACTGTATTGCTCTGACTTTTATCCTAAAAATCCTTTAATACTTTCCTATTACTCTTTGGATAAAAACAGTACATTTCCTATAATATTCAAGATCATATAAAGTCTATAGCTACCAAGGCAACTCAGTCTCTTTTCTCTAATCCCACTCTTTGATCGTTCTTTCCCTTGCAGGTATGGGAGGATGTTGGAGTTACCTTTTCATTACTGGGACATAATATGTAACCAAAAGCAGCTTATGGGAGGAAACTGTTTATTTCAGGCTACACTTTGAGGGTGGTAAAGCAGGGCAGAGCAGGGGCTGAGAATCACATGGCTTTCCATAGCAGTGAGAATGAGCAAGCTCACCCCTAGTCATATATGTGGGTGGAAGTAGTCTAAGTAAATGGCTTGCAGTTGGCTAATAAACCTCAAGACCTGTCTCAAGTGACACACCTCTTCCAGCAAGGCACTACCTCCCAAATTCTCCAACAAATTGAGATTAAATATGAGGCTTAATTAGAAACACACGAGTTTAGGGGAGAGCTTTCACATTATACTATCACCAAAGAGATTAAGGATCTCTGCTAACAGTACAAAGAATCACCTGTTTTGGAGAAAAGTAATTGCTCTAGAAGTTTCAACACTGAACAACAGATTCCAATTGCTGAAATTATTGAATTTTTTTTCTGACTCCCTTTAATAGGGCTCTATAATTTTATCTTTATGTAATTTTTATAATCTATTACCTATTTTGTCTTGAAGTTAAACATTTTATTTAGGGACAACATCTGTGTTTCAGATGAACTTTTTCATTCCCTCTCTCTGTCAGCCCTTTCTAACTCTTTCTCTCCTTCTTTCAGGATTAACTACTATATATTGGGAATATATACCCTGTTTTTGTGAAGCCTTCCCTGATTGTGGGGATCCATAGTCATGTTCCATTTTCTGAATACTGTAGAATTTGTGCTAAGCAGTATATCCTTTTGACACTGACTGAATTTCTCAACAAGATTTTCCAATTCTTAATAGTTTTTAATGCTTGCTTTTCTTCACTCGTGTCTTGGGTATTATGCACACAGAATGTGGTCAATACATGGTTGAATGGATAAACACTTTCCTGTAAGCCAAGGAAAATAGATACCATCAAGAAAAGAACTATCTTAGAAGGTTAATTTCAGCAATGCCAGTAAAAATATAAAACAAAGGCTTAGTTTTAAAACTAGAGATGGAAAGACATCTAAAAGAATAATGATACAGTTTATCAGTTAATTAAATTCTTAAATTAATCATTTTATATGCACATAATATCTGTACTCCTACTCCAAGTTCAAGTATGGATGTCACTATTGAATTCAAACAGAGCATTTGTGAATGAGTAACTAGCTGAAGGTCATCAGAAGACTAAACATGCTGCTTGTGAGTTTTCAAGTTAGTTTCCTGGAAGTTGTAGGTATAACTAAAGGTCACATCAGCACCCCAAAATTTGCATTATGTAGGTTTCTGGGAATATTATCATACATAATGTTGCTACTTTTGTAACTACTTATGTTTTTAAACCTAAGAGCTTTTTGACCTTAGGAAATGATATTCCTTCCCTGAATTATCTCCTGATGCATAGAAGAATAATAATGGAAGACAGCATCTTTGTATCAATACTGACAGGCTAAAAACCATATTTTAGTCCTAGAAACCAGTCATACGTCCATTTGAAAGTCATTCCTACTCATTCAAATCAATTAATATTGATTAACTTCCTTTGCGTATCATCAAATGGTCTCCAGCCAGGTAAAAATCATTGAACTAGTGTGTGTGTGTGTGTGTGTGTGTGTGTGTGTGTGTGTGCGCACAACTTGGTATGTTTGTATGTGAAAACTGTGGTCTCTAATTACTGCTCAATACTGTGGGTGTTCTAAGAAGATTATAAAGCAAGGTGTTATAGTTTTGATCTGAAATTTCTCCCAAAAGCTCATGTTTTGAGACTTCCCTAGTTCATGGGGTACTATTGGCTGTGATGGGGTCTTGTTGTAGGAAGTAGGTATTGGGTAGTATGTTTTTAAAAGATGTATTGGGATCCCAGTTTTCACCACCCCCTTCTTTGTTTTCATGAGATGAACAGCTTTGCTATTTCACATGGTCCTGCTTTGATATTGTCCCTTGCCACAGGTCCAAAATGATGGGGCCAAGCTACTGTGAATTGAAACCATTGAAACTGAGCCTATGTAACTCTTCCCTCATTATAAGTTGATTATTTCAGGCCTTTTGTCAGTAATAGAAAGCTGATATACATAGGTGTTTCCCTCTATGAATACATGATTTATTTTGCAAACTTACTTGAAACTACTCTTAACCTGAACTCCCAAAACAACTTTATTAGAGCAAAATATTCACTAATATTCATTCTTTTGAGTTTTATCTTTTATTTCTTTTGTGTGTACTCTTGTGTGTGCATAAGCAAATGCAAGACCTGGTACACATGTGGAGGTCAGATTACATTTGGTCACCATTGCAATTTGCAGATAAGTTGGTGTGTAACCATCTGGGAAATCCTCCTATCTCTGCTTCCCTTCCAACCACATGTGCAGTGTGTAGGGTTTTGGGGGGATTATAGACACACCCTACAGCATATGGCTTTTAGTATGGGTGCTGGGGATCTGAACTCATATACTCATGCTCATGTATCAGATACTTTATCTACTAAACCATCTCCTTAGTCTCCAGTGTTGAAGTTCCATATTAATTTTTATTAAATATCCACATATGCATTCTAAATCTGACATTACTAGCCACTTAAAAAGCAAAATATTGTTCATGATGTTCCTTCGCACTCTGGATCTTATCCTATGAGCTCATGCAATTAAAGATGACAAATGTTCTCTCCATACAAATGTCTATTATATTTAATGGCTCAGAACATTGGGTTTTTCCATGCTTATAAATAAGAGAAAAAACAGCCTGCCCTTTTGACATCTTGAGATGGAATGGGAAAGAATTTTGGGTTCTCATTCTCACCCATGTCTTTCTAAGACTCCCTTAAATTGTGGATGCTCTAACCTTTGTAACCTATAAATGGCTTCATACTTGGAGTTCATACATTTGAAATATAAACATCTGGGGAAATAATTCACCTGTCTTCCTGGTACCTTGGAACTCAACTTAGGAATTTAGTTCAGAGCATTGGGCACATTTGCATGAGTGTAATTAACTTATACAGATGGTGACTAGACAGATGGCTACAGTTCCATCTCTACTTGTGTGTGAAAAGTTTGGCACTTTTCCCATAAACCAAGCACATTTTCATGACTCAGTAGGCAAAGGCTTTTCATAAGAACACTCAGAAATTGAGGATAGTTGATTACGCTGGAGCTCAGGATGAATCTTCAGAGAAAAATGCTTTGCAACATATTAATTGCTTGTCATAGGAGGTGTATATTAGAGCAGTATTGGATGGCTTTTCATTTCTGTGACCAAATCACTGACGGAAACAGTTGAAAGGAGGAAAGATTTATTTTGGTTCATAGTTTCACAGGGATTGGTCCATTGTGGCAGGGAAGGCACAATGGAGCAGCTCAGTTCACATCATGGTAGGTCAAGAATCACAGAAAAATAGATAATGGCCAGAGACAATATACTTCCAAGAACACATCCCAAGTGACCCACTTCCTTCAGGTAGGGTCATCTCCTAAAGTGCTAAGAGCTTTTCAAAATGTCACCACTAGCTGGTGACCAAGCTTGTAGGAGAGATTTCAGATCCAAACCATATAACAGTTATCTATAGCTACTTTGTTTTTAGAGTTAAGGAAAATGAGATGGTCAAACTGAGAACAATTGGCCCATGGGTTTGAGTAGTCAGTGATTTAATAAGAATAAAATTCTACCTGGCTCTAATTCTATCCTTTTTCCACTGTGCCAAACTGACATGAAGAATAATTTTAAGGCATCTCTTGTCCTAAGATTTCTTTGACAAATCAAACAGGATTTTTTTTTTTTATCACTTTCACTCATAGAAAGTTAAAAACCTAAAGGAAAATGGACTCATATTGGTGCCTGGTGTATGGGTCAAGCCTGGAAGAGAAAGAAAAATAAAAAGAAGCTTTTCTTATAGTTTTCAAAGGAAAACTTCATAAGTTTCTCATAGTAGAAAGGGGGCCTTTTGAAAAGCAAAACTATTTCAGAATGCCTTATTTTATGGTATCAGTTACTTCTTCAGATGGACACATGCTCGCTGTCTCCTTAGTGACTTTTACTCTTCCAAGGTAACCTTCAGAGACCCATTCTGAGAATAAGATAAATACTGCTAAGAAAGTGCACAATAGCACACTATAGATCTGAGGCACTCCTCACACATCTAGAGCCTAAGGATAGAATTTAAATAAGGAGAAACAGGCTAAAGCTGGAGAGCCTGGTCTTATTATTGCATTAAAGCCACTCTTGGCTCTAAGTCAGTAACAAGGCACAAGCAATATCTTTCTTCTTTGAAATAAAGAATCCCTGTAGCCTGAGCAGAGCAGAACAATAGAAAAACTCCTTGTTTCCACAGTGCATATCCCTCACTCATCTCACAACAGGACATCAATCAAGTCCAAATATAATAAAACATTTATTTTGCAAGATACAATCAAAATTCCCTCTGCCTTTTTGCCTTTTTGGGGATATGTGGGTGAAAAGGAACCAAGTAGTTGTAAGTGACATGTAAAGGTTCCTATATATACATATGTGTATGCATATATATATATATATATGTATGTATAAATATGTATATATATATGATATAACCAACAATAAATGTTATTTTATAATATATCCTCCATTATACTTTTAGAGAATGATTATAATTTGAATTATGGAAAATCTGTTTGTGGGCAATGAAATGGATGATTCAATGATTCAGTTGAAGAGGAAAGGAAAGAATAATATGAAGGATCTTTAAAACTGGTGCTAAGATCTTGGTCTTTTTAAATTTAATTTTATGTGATTTGGGGAATGAGACTACCCAACATTATCATGATGTCTCAAGAAGTTATACTTGATAGGGAAAGATTAAACCTTTTAAATATCTGGGGATCTAAAAAGCATTCATTTGTAAATAGTTGCAAAATTATTCTACTTTTAGATAAAACCGTGATATTCATAGGAGCTGAGATAATGTTTAAAAGGAAACCAGAGGGACTGTGTATTTCTCCTCTAGATACATGAATACTGTATCTCATCACTTTATAAACCCACTGCAAATTAAAACTTTTCTTCACTGAAGGTTTTGCAGGTCAACATCTGATAGCCCAGAACCTCTCATTACTATGAAATTTGATCTTCAGCCACAGGCTTTAGGTGTTTTATACAGCTCTAGCTGACTTTATCCACAAGTATATTTAGTTGACTCATAATTTTCACACATTTTGTTTTATCTTTCAGGTTGACAGTCTCTTGACATTGTGTGTTTTCTCTCACATTCCATACAGCTGTGCTCAAATCCCAGTCAGCGATATAAAAGATTTTTTGAGCTGTGAGACAGTCCCTATCCCTGAATGAGACACATCTAAGTGATTCACTCAAGATGGTTCTCTAGGAGACATTCTAAATTCATAGATCCAGAATGAATGGAAACTCTCATTGAATGTTAAATATATGATACTTGTTTGTCCTTCACTTTGAGAAAATCAATCCACTCTATTGACAGGTAATCATTTAATCAGATAGGCATAGCAAAAAAAAAAAATAATAATGTTCTCACATACAAAGTAGTCACATTTTAAATAACAAACATTACAGAGAACCATTAGAGCAGAACATATAAAAAACTTAAAAGCCTATAGTAATAGAAGCTTCTCCAAATGATTTATTCACTAGCTCTACTAAATAATGAAGCTGAAACTGGTTTTTACTATTCCCAAATGAACAACTTCACTATGAGGCACTAAATTATCCCAATTACAACTTGTTTGATTTGGCAATTTAGAGGCAAATGGAATGGAGGTGTATGAGGCAAGTTCAGTCTCCCATAGTCTGAGTAAAACAGATATAGCTGAGGCTTGGGACCTAATGTGGGCGCTTTGACAGTAGTTACTGAAAACACTTTGCTCCTACATCACAAGATTTAATTCCTTTCTTCCAGGAGCTAAAAGCACTTCATTCCCTTCTTTGAAATATATAATAAAGAATACATATATAATAAAATATATAGTAAAGAATGATGCGTATAAAACCTCTTAAACATCCAATAAGATTAAAAATAGATAAGGATAAAGTAGAGTATTAAGATTTTGACTACCAGTGTAAAGAACAACTCATTGTGGTTGGGATTATGAGGGATTTTTCTGGGTATATTTTTCTTTCCTGAGTCATAAGTCACACCGGTTGGTGAAATGCTCACACTGTGTTACATATCCACAAGTTTCACTGGACGGGCAAAGTGTTCACAGCATATCACATATCCATGAGTCTCATTGGGTTGGTGAAGTTGTCACAGTATGTCGCATATCAACACGTCATATGAGTTGTGAAGTGTTTACACTATATGTAATTTCTCAACTAATGTTTTCTACATTCTGGGTATTATCTTTCAATGTTAAATGCAACCATTATATTTAAAAAACTAGTTTCAATGCCCTTTGAAGATTTCAGCCTTATTTTCTAATCTTCCTCCACTAGGGCCCATTTCACCTCTCTCCTTCTCTTCCAGAAGCCATTTTTTAAAAAAAACCTTGCTCAGCTCACTACTTCCTTCTTAGATATTGACCTAACCAAACCTAGTGCTTCTGTGCTATCCATTTGATAGGAAAGCTATTTCTTTTGGAAGCAGGTGAGAAAGGCAGCAAAAAGGGCAAGTATTTGATTGTCTCTATGTAGTTTGTGGCCTGCTTGCTGGTGATGAAACTCACTCTGGAATGGCCATGACCTCACCTTCTCTCTACCTCCTTTCATAATGACCAGATGGGACATGGAGCTGAGCTAGGCCAGAGCACAAAAGGCTGGGCTGACCTGGAAGTTTGATAAGAAAGACAACTTGGACTGTTTCAAGGTTGCTTTCTTTTGGGTTACTCTGAGAAACAATCAGAACAAATGATATGTACTAAGGAAGAAAATATAAAAATGTACAAAATGAGTATTTGGGCTCCACTTCATCCTGTAGTCCCTTATCTTTCTTAGTCCTCCATCGAGGTGATGCCTGTTCCCTTCCAGAACATTCCCATTGACTGCTTCTAATAAGGAAGAAGGAGGCAAACCTAAAGAAGAAAGAAACCAGAGCCCCCCTTCTCCCAGAAGCCTGTGGGTGGAGACTGGAGGATAAGAAGCTCAAGGTCATCCTTGTTTACATAGCGAATTCAAGGTCAACCTGGGCTACTTAAGACACTGTCTCAAAACCAAAAATGAAGTAATATAAGCCTGAATTCGCCTAATTGTCAAATTACTTGCTAAACACTTTTATTTTTTTCCTTTGAATTACTTTATTTTTTCATTTTATGCCATTGTTTGCTTCTTTTGATTCTGGTTAAGTAACAAAATTCCTGTACATTGTTTCATACTTTGTAATTCATGTTTGCTTTCTTGTTAATCCTTTGAAATGTTTCTATTTTCAGGTTATGTTAGAGAAAATGGGTGAGATATCTTAATCATTTATATCCATTTTTTTCTTGGTGAAGTTGCATATGGCTCACTGCTCTTATTTATGGGTATCACCTTGCCATATCTGAAAACCCTTGCTACGTGCTACATTAATGGGTTACAGGAGACTTACAAACATTTCTGAACATGATGCTTTTGACAATTTTCCTTTCTAACATAATTTTTATCAAAAGAAATTTCTTCATTGGCTATAGTACAAGCTGCTTTATTCAAGTTGCTTCATATACTGGTCCTAATTTGAAATTTCAATCTTTTAAGCTACTTTTTCTCTGTGTAAATAATCTTACATATCTCTTACAGAAAATTGAATTGCACTCTATTATTTGCTTCAAAAATTCTCCCTTTTTCCTTAGTCTATAAAAATAATAACTATTTTATAGTTATTGATCTCTGGTTAACATTTTAACTAACACACACACACACACACACACACATCACTACAGATGGGCCTAGAACTCACTTTGTAGTATGTAGTATAGACTGGTATCCCCTCCCTGAGTTCTGGGATTTAAAGCCATGAACCATTGTCTATAACAGATGATTTCTCACTCTATAAGTCTAGAAAGTGATTCAGAGATACAGTCTCCTTTCAGCTTGAGCTCTGTTAGCCTTGATGTGGTACTGCCAGCATTCTGGTCAAGTTCATCAAGCCAGCCATAGGTCAAGGTCATGCAAACACAGGTTGTATATTCACATTCTGTTGTCTAGTACTGTGTAATATGGTCAGTGTAATTCTATGCATTATGTAGAAGTAGGAGCATTTATTAGAGCTATGAGCTCTGAAATAATAGTATAAGTTGTAGGAACAGCTTTTGAGTTTCTGCTATACCCACTTATGTAAACTTATTCATTTTATAGGCTTTAAAGGCATCATTGTACTATACATTAGGCCAGCTACTATGGACAGAAATACTAAAATTTTGACCATAAATTTCTTAGTTTTATACCTTATTTGGGGGACACAACCCTGAAATTTCAGAGTAGGCCAAGAATAGACCAACTGGTTCTAGGAATATAGCCTGAGAAATGGAGTACTAACTCTTGGGATAACTGGGGTCTACTCACGGTCTCTAGCAGCAGCCTGAGGAGAAAAGAAACTAAAGCTTAAAGTTTATTTAAAGCCATTAGTAAACCCACTGCATCTGCTGTTGTTGCTGCTCTGATCTTACTGTGGCTGCAACTTCCTCCGCATATAGGTACTTACTGGCATTTTTATTGATCAGGCAAAAACCAGTAAGGCATGAACAAATAGTATATTTTTCAACTTTGAATAATCCTTGAACACTTTTTTTTATCAGTTATGTACACAGTGTGTATACAGCCATGTTGGTACCATCCTTAGCTTCCTCCCTGTCCTCCCCCCTCGGCAGGGCCTCTCCTCGATGGGGAATGTGGGTCCTGCATTGTAGGGGTAGCCATCAGTTACGGGTAAGAGGCAATGTCTCTGTGAATAATGTCCCAACATGTGGTTCTAACAATCTTTCCGCCCCCTCTTCTGCAGATTTCCCTGAGCCATGGTTCCTTTTAGGTCTACTTCAGTAATGAGGTTTTAGGATCCTCTGTCACTCTGGATATCTGGTTTGGTAGGAGTTGAGTGTTCTCTGTGTCTATCTCCTTCACCCTTGTGCTGGTACCATGTTCACCAAGATAGCAGCAATCTTGCTCATTTCCCTAATTATTCTATGGTTTTAGCTGGGGCCCTGGTGAGGTACAATGGGCTGATTCTCTTCTCAGGATCTGAACACTTTTTAAAGGTAGAAATCTTGCAATATGACCTGTTGGACTCTGATGGACCAGAACACATATACATTCTGATGACCAATGTAAACCCTTTAAGTCCACTGGCTGTCTGACAGTTCTGTGGACACTTAACCACTGCCTGTATTGTTTTTGACACTAGCACTTCTGACACATGTGTGCTTGCTCAGAATTGAAGTCCAACCAGGCCACTGAGGAAATTGGTCAAAGAATACAGCTTAAGATAAGTCAGCATATTTAAACATTGCTTTTCAATACTGGTCATCTGTGCTGTTCAGATCGAAGGTAAACCAAGTCAGAGGAAACCTTGTCACATCGTTTTAAGCAGGTGAATGACATAGCTATAGGATAACTTTAGAGCAAGTTACAAGTAAGGAATTTGGAATCATATAGTAATAATCTCAAAAACATTAATTTTAAGATCCATAAGAATTATTCTGATAGTTCTTTCCCATAGTGCATTCTCATATTTTGTTCTTACAGTTCATTCCCACAGTTTGATGTTATAGTTTACCCCAAAAGTTTTATGATGAATTCATGAATTTTTCTTATGAAAAAAAGGAAATATTTTATGCTTACTTTGGAATAAAATTTAAAATGCCTGTATTTAAAAATTACATAGAAAATAATTATTTCTTACATATGCATATTGTAAAATAACTCTATTGAGACCAGTTTCATCTTAGGTCTTGTTTTGGTTTGGTTTAAAGTTTGAGAATAAGACTCATAGGATGTAGAAGTGTAAATAGTGTCACCAAATAAACATAAAACACACTGCCATAGTCTTATAATTATCTAGGAATAAATGTAACAAATCTTCTTATTTTTCCATAACATAATGAGAATAAACATGCTTCACCTAAAAGTAAGTATGAATGCACATACATGGTGATATTTAATATTCCAATGTAGAAATTGTTTTAACTGTGGTATACTTTCCAGAAATAACTTCCAAAATGCTAATTATCAATAAAGAAGTAGGAATATAATTATCTAATATAAAATTTTTATATTTTTCAGTTGCTATGTAATAGCAAAGAAAGGTAAAGATATGCACCTTGTTTGTATCTCTAACTGTATCTCCCTACCTTGCTTTCTACTCGTCAGAACATGAAGTGTATAACAGCAAGGAAAATCATATACATAAAACTTTTAATTTGTTTCTACTCACACAGAATGAATCTGAAACAAAACAGCAAGAGAACAGCAAATGTCCTCCTCTTCCTCCTATGACATAAATGTGTAATTATTTTCCCTTGAAAATATATGACCATTTTCTAGAAATATTAGTAATGTCAAATTATTAGCTATTATAGTTATGATTCATCATAAGCACCTAAGATATTCTAATAAGATGCAGTTATCTTTACCCCTTTAATAGGTTGGTATCTCAACATATTGCCATCTGGAGCATTATGCTTGAACTTTGGATATTTGAATTTGACTTCTTAATTATGCAAATTATGTAAAAATTACAGGTTTGAGAGAGCTGTGGAGTACAGTGGAAGATAAAAAGTGAATGGAAAAGTCTAGGTTGTATGAATTGTGATGATAATGCTAGTCTTAATAATTTATATATCAAACAAAGAAAATTTACAATACTATTTAGACATTTTTAAAATCAAAATGTAAGTATATTTGGACACCCATAAAGAACTATACCCAGAATGCCAGGTAGGTTCTAATAATTAAACAGTCTTGCATGTCCATCATTTCTGTACTTTTCTTACCAAAATTGCTCTTGAAAACAGTCTTTTGCATGCCTCATCTGAAATGACTGCAATGACCCAGGAATTAAATATGCATGTATTATGCTTTTTGAATTTCATAATAAGCAATGTATTTTGGGAGAAGAGAGAAGAAAAAGTGGGAGAGAAACTCAATGATGCAAGCCATTCCAGGCTGTGGTATTTTAGACTCTTTTGATGCAAGGTGTTTGAACCTAAGATGGAAAGTGAGATTTTTGCTGGAGGGTAAGGGATTGGGTGGCACTCTCAGAGGCCTTTCCATATGTGAACATCTTGAAGTATGTATATAATTTTAGTGTCTGAAGATTCATAATTGAGATACTAATGGCTTTAAAGTGCTAGTCAAAGCTTCCATCTGTTGCCAGCTGATAAAGCATCTGTCTGATCCATTGTTGAGGAAAGTTTCCTTCTCATCCTTACTGAGATATAATAATCTCTTATGTTGCACAATGATTTTGGTGTGGTTAAAATGATTACCCATAGTAGTTTGATTATATCCAATATAGCAATTAGGTATGAGAACATTTACCTCATGTAAGATAGGATTTCCCAGTGGGATATTCATTGTTTTATTTAGCTAAGTAGTTATTAATAATACAAAAATATTAAGAACACAAAAATTGTAAGAATACAAAATTAATAATACAAAATAATGAGTTTAATAGTGATACTTTAATATGTGAGTATAATTTACTTTGATCATACCAATCTTCTACTTCCTTCTTACCCCCATCCTGGTGGTTTTCTTCCTGTTCCCTAATAGCCTACTTCTCTTTTTCATGCCTCCAAAAACATGACTTAAATTAGAAAAGGACATCCAAAAATATAATTAGTCCCAGATATTATTGGAAAAGGCCCATAAATGCATACTAAAATTTATGTACCATTATATATATATATTTCCAAATATGTCAAGAATAACATCAGTGTCTAGTTTCTACAAAACAAGTATGGAACTAATTCATGAAGTTTTCAATTTCAATAAATTAGTCTTAACATTTTATAAAAAAAGCAAAAAATAAAAATAAAAACATATTAATCTTGGAGGATGACTGAATTTTAGCTTTATCATAGTAAGGAAGATGGTCCCACTGTATCTATGTGGGTCTGGTTTGAGGTGGCTAACACTGATTTGAAAGAATACTAGCACCACCTACAATTTTGACATATCATTAACATTAAAATATCTTTAAATATTCAAATGTGATTAATATATTCACATAGTATTATGTAAATTACTTACCTTGACATACATAGCTGAGGATTTCTCCAAACATTTTTATTTACTTATAATAGTGTATGTTTGTTTTGGAGAGTGCCAAGGCAGAAAATGAAACAGAAAAAGGGAGTGTCTAAAAGAGACTTATGGATATTTAGGAAGACAAAGATTTTATTTTCCAGTAAATATGACTTTTACATTTCCCTGTAGACTATGAAATACTGATTTTGTAGTAATTCTATATTAAGTCAGACATTTTACCTGGAATGGATTATGATGTGGATTATCCTTGCTGAGGTTCAGAAGATGAAACAATATTGTACATTTGTTAAATTTGTAGCACGTTCATAGAGTACAGGGGCTATAATAATATTACACTGTCAACCTCAAAATTGTGTGACTTTTAGGAATGGCCCTAGGTGATACCTGTGCCTAAACTGAGAGAAGCAGACAAAGGTTGTATAGTGACATGGAGTTAGTAATGTGTCTGTACCAACAACAACAATTTATTTTCCTTCTTTCTCCTCCTCCTCTTCTTCTACTCTTCTTTCTCCCTATTTCTCCCTCTCTCTCCCCCTCTGTCCTCCTCTCTTTAGCATTGCAACAAGGTTTGCCCATGAAGCCTCAGTCTCTGTGTGTCAAGGTTACAGGCACCTGGCATAATTTAGGGCTATAAGCTAACTCTTTAATAAGAAAGTAGCCATACTGATGTATTTAGGACAACCTATAAGACTTTGGAAAAAGGCGTATGTTAGTTGTAAGAGATTCAATTGTGAAGTTAATCAAATACGTTTTCTGAGCTATCACTTATGAAAATTTTTGTAAGTTCTTTGAATACTTAAAAATTATATAAAGAAAAGAAATAAAACAAATTATATGAGATTCCAGTTTTCTAGGGAAATATTTCACTAAGAAGAAAACTCATCATTTCTATGTTTAATAAGCCAAATAGCTAACCCAGCTCAAATTTTTAAACTGGAATGTATAATTTATGGTCTTATTTCATTTAAAAATTAATTCTTGAAAAATCTTTACTTTTCTCTAGGCACTATATAAACTTAAATATATTTATTTGCATTTATGTTCTTAGCAATATGTGGTTTCAATAAATGAATTTGGTGCCATAAAGGGAGAATCTGGTCCAGTATAGGATACTGAGTCACTGTTTCCAAATATTAATAAAGATTCAAGTTTTCTGCTCATTTTTAGGATGCCATATTTAGCAGAATACTTTCCAAATATAGGCTGGATCTCTTAAGTGGCACTTCTCCAAATATGGTTCACAATACAGAAATCAATAAATGTAATTCCTCACATAAAGAGACTTAAAGACAGAAATCACATGATCAATTCAATAGTTGCAGGAAGTCTTCAACAAAACACAACATCCCTTCATGATAAAAAAAAAATCACTGGAGAGACTAGAGATGGAGCAATCATATGTCATTATAAGAGCTGTATATAACAGACCAAAAGCCCATATCAAACTAAGTGGGAAAAACTTGAAGCATTCCCATTAAGGTCTGGAACAAGGGAAGGTTATTTACTCTCCCCACTGCTTTTTAACATAGTACTTGGAATTAGCTCAAGCAATAAGACCAGGGAAACAAATGAAAGATACTAAAGTTGGAAAAGAAGAAGTCAAATTGGCCTTATTTATTTGCATGGAGGGAGGGAGGAAGGGAGGAAGGGAGGAGAGAGAGAGAGAGAGAGAGATTGGGCACACAAGGACCTCCAGATGCATGCACCACTTTGTGCATCTGGGTTATGTGGGTATGCGGAATCGAACCTAGGGCATTAGAGTTTATAGGCAAGTGCCTTAACCACTGAGCGATCTCTCCAGTCCAGTTAGTCTTATTTACAGATGTTATGAGTACTTAAGTGACCCAAAGGACACATTAGGTATTTATTGAAAGGCAAATTTCTAGATCCAATTGTTGACTACTGATAATTTCTGCATGCAGAGCAAAGAGTATGTGCTATAGTAAGCACTTTTAAATAATGTATATTACCATCCAAATACAGAAAATCATTCTTTAAAAGTATGTAAAGTGGAATGGGTTGACAGCTCAGTGGATAAAGTGCTTTCTGTGCAAGCTCAAGCACTTAATTTCAGATCCCCTATACCCATTTGTAGCCAGAAAGAAGCCATGGTGGACTTCTGTAATTCCAGAATGCTGAAAACAGGATGGGAGGTGGAAAGAGAAGAATTTCCTGAGAGAACATGGACCTGCTCAGCTGTGAAGAAGAATGAGAAACCCTGTCTCCAGTGGAGTGGAAAGTGAGGTTCAGCTTCATAAAGTTGTCCTCAGACCTCCATACATGTGCTGTGGTATGATCATGTCTGCATTCACACATGTGGATGTAAACATACATACACACACATCACACACACACATATACCAAAAATAATAGTAAATAAAATGGATAAAGTATTCTAGATACTATGATATGAAAAAATCCATACATTATTTCAATGCATATTTTCTTTTCTATAAGATGTAATGAAAAAATATCTATATATTATTTTTATGTGTAGCTTTATATTTGAGATGTTCTGTTATTTTATGGGGGTATTTTAAAGATGGCAATGTTTTCTTTTAATAATCCTCAGTTTTATAAGACTATATCAGGGACATTCATTGAAAACATCACAAGTTGTCAAAAAGTAACATGGAAAAAAAATGTAAAGAAAAACATCCTCATGTGCAGAGCATGGAAATACAAGTGCTGATTTAGTGGGAGTTGGCAATACTATAAGTAGTATGTATGTCGTTATTTATGTCCAAGAAAAGAATCTTTTAAAATATATTCCAACCTCATCATAGCCTATGAAATTATGAGATACTCCTATAGTGTTGTCAAAGCATTTCATCACACCACTGAGATATATTATTGCAGAATCAATGTTTCCTGTACAAGTGAAGGACCTTTAATGGGACACAAACAAGCTGGGCATGCAGAACATGGATATGCCCCCTTATAAGATGGCCATATGCCTGAAATGCAGAAGGGAGTGATGGGTCATCACTAAGTTTACATAAGCCTTCTTGAAATTTTAATAATCGTGGAGAAGATATGTTTGTCTGTTTCTAAGTCCATAAATCCAAACATCTGACAGTCATCAGAGAACATTATCCTGCTAAGGATATTTTTTCTATCTGTTTTAAAATATATTTAAAAATGTGGTCCATCTACAAAATGGAATTCTACACAGCAGTAAGAAAAAATAACACAATGAAATTTGAAGAAAAATGGTTGAACCTGGAACAGATCGTTCTCAGTGAACTTACCCAATCACACAAAGATAATCGCTGCATAGTCTCACTCATCTACAGCACCTAACCTGAATCTACCCAAGATGCTGACATACCCAGAAAGCATCTTGAGGACTAGACAATAGGGTGGATGGGGAAGGAAAGGAGGGCAAGGAAGGTTGTGGGGGACACAAATCTAGACCCAAATGGCAAAGGTACCATAAAATTCTATATCCTAAAAGGCAGACCAAATGATTGAACCTTCACCAGGCCCTTAGAGGGAACACCTGAGCCACAAGAAACTGGACAGGGTACAGTGAAGACTGACCTTAATTCTTCTACCCTCTCTCTCTCTCTCTCTCTCTCTCTCTCTTCTCTCTAACTCTTTTATATTAGTTATCTTTTTCTTCCTTCTCTTAGTGGGCACTGATCTGCAACTCCCAGTACTAGCACGTGGCTATCATCCACAATGAGCTTTTGATCAGAGAGACCTACAAGGTTTCCTAAAAGAAAGACAGATTTCTGTCAGAGCACTTGATGACCCACCAAACATTAGTGGTAAGACCCTACTGCTGAAGACACCATATGCGGTTGACAGGTAAAATGGAATGGCATGGCTGGAAGTTGGAAGAGAGTCAGTCCCTAGACAGAAGGTGTTACATGGGTGACTGGGGGAAAATGACTAATATCTGTCCAGCAACTCATGGTCTAACCTACTTAGCAGCAAATAACCTGTTGTGATGCTCACACAAGTGCAATAGTGGCACACAGCCATGGTGGGAAACCAACTGCTCTTGATTTGGCTACCTGATCCATTCAGTGGAACGTGACCCATAGATGGAACTGGGAAACAAGTCAGAACCATATCCAAACATGAGCCTGCTCTCCATTATCAAGCTACCACCAATTGTGGGCTGCAAGAGGGCCCACACCTATTGAATTCTCTATTAAAAAAATAAGGGTTATCCCATTTGTCTGGTGCTAACTTTATTCTTCACTGGAAAATCTGCTTCTCTTTTTCAGATAGATGCAGATCCTAAGGAGAGAACCTCAAAAAGGCCCCATCTGAAATTAAGAATAATTGGCAAAACAAGCAAGGGTGCTGTTTTCTTAGTGAACCATGTACCAGCAGAAGGGTGAAGGAGATCAACACAGAGAACAATCAACTCCTACCAAATCAGATATGCAGAGACACAGAGGCTCCCAACACCTCATCATTGAAGCAGACCAAAAATGAACCCAACATGGCTCAGGGAAATTTTGAAGAAGAGGGGTCAGAAAGAATGTCAGAGCCACACTTTGGGTAATGATATGCAGAGACATTTCTCCTACCCATAGCTGTGGGCTAACTCCAGAATGCATGACCCATATACCTCAACAAGGAGGGTCCAGGGGGAGGGGGAAAGACATGGGTGAGCCTAATAATGGTACCAATTTGACCTTATTTACTGAGTACAAAACTAATTAATGAAAAAATAAGTTAATTAAAAAAATTTTAAAAAACCCAGCAAATTCAATATATAGATTATTCTAAGGATAGACTATATGTGTTCTGGCCACTAAACATACTCCAGATACAGCTTTATGGCAAAAGGACCTCTATTATGGATACATTTACCTGATTCTCCTGCTACAGTGTTGACTCCTTACTATAAAGTGGTAACTTGTTAATTCAAATGGCTTGATTAGAGTCTAAAAAATATTTTGGGAAAAAACTGGCTATTATAGGGGTCCCATTTACAAAACAACAAGTGGATTGGCTATTTCAAAATATGGATTCCTGGGCTATTGCTTTTACACACTGTCCTTGTATTATAGATAATCATTACCCTAAAGACAAAGTGTTACAATTTACAAATCTCATTCCTTTATTTTTCCCCACACAGTCAGGACAGAACCTATTGACAATGCTTTAGTTGTGTTTACAAATGGATCCTCTAATGGCAAAGCAACATCTGTTATTCAAGAACAATCTTAGTCATTTTCTACTCCTCCAGTGTTAGCTCAGGTAGAGAACTTAAAGCTATTGCTACAGTGTTCAATGTTTTAACTACAACTCCACTCAATTTGTATACTGATAGCCGTTATACTGCTAGAGCTCTACAAGTACAAAACCATGCCCTATATTGAAATTTACAATACACAAATACAAAAATTATTTAGTCAAGTACAAAAATACATACATGCTCACTGTCATCCTTGTTTTGTAGGTCACACATGAGCTCATTCAGGCCTTCCAGGTCCTTTAGCATTGGCAAATGATATAACAAATAAGGCCACACAAATCATTGGCATATTTCAATTGAAATCAACACAAAAATCTCATAATTTACATCATCCACAGAGCCAAAATTAAAAAGAACAGTCTCAAATTACTAGAGAGCCTGCTAGGCAGATTGTGCGACAATGCAATACCTGTCCTGAACATCATTCAATCCCACAATATGGAATAAACCCTAGAGGATTAAAGCCAAATCATTTGTGGCAAACGGATATAACTCATATTCCCAAATTTGGAAAATTAAATATGTTCATGTGTCCATTGATACTTACTCAGGATTTTTGATGGCTACAGCCCAGACTGGAAAAGCTACTAAGCATGATGTAACACATTACATTAAATGTTTTTCTGTAACAGATACACCATCAATTATAAAAACAGATAATAGTTCAGGTTACACTAGTCAATCTTTTCAGTGCTTTTGTGCCCAGCTATCAATTGTTCATAAGACAGACATACCTTATAACCCTCAGGGACAAAAAATTGTTAAATGTGCTCATGGAGCTTTAAAATATCAATTACAAAAAATAAAAAAGGGGGAGTTATACTCTTGGTCACCACAAAATGCTTTAAATCATGTACTCTTTATTTTTAATTTTTTAAATGTGGATGCATCTGGTCACTTCACAGCAGACAGATTATGGCATCCTAGAACACTGGACACTTTTGATGAGGTTAGATGGAAGAACCCCATTGATGGACAATGACATGGCCCTGACCCAGTATTAATATGGGGACCAGGGCATGTTTGTGTTTTACCACAGGACACTGACAAGGCCTGGTGGTTGCCAGAAAGGTTGGTCTGGTTCACTGGGATTGAACATATGAAGAATGATGCCTCTGCTCCTGATGATGTGGCTTTTGATGGTCCACAGTGAGCTATATTGGGCCTATGTACCTGATGTACCAATCTTGCACCCGAGTTTTAAACAACCATCATTTGTTATGATTCCTGTTAATGTAACAAAGTCTTGGTACTCTGACAAAGGAATACAAGTGTTACAGGAAGTAAAGAATGCTTTAAGTAGACCAAAAAAAAAAAATAAATAAAACAAAAAACAAAAAACAAAAAAAACAGAAATGATAAGATTGATAATTACAGGCATCTTAGCTTTTTTTAAATTGTTAGGTACTGCTACTACCACAGCTGTTGCTTTGTCACAAGAAGTTCAGACTGCACATTTTGTTGCTGAATTATCCAAAACTGTTTCTATAACTCTAGGAACTCAAAAAATATATAGATAAAAAATTGGAACAAAAAATAGATGCTCTGTATGATGTAGTTACATATTTGGGTAAAGAAATATTAAGATTAAAAGTTAGAATTTGTTTGGAGTGTCATACAGATTATCAATGGATTTGTGTTACTTCTGAAAAGTATAATGATAGTCAACAACATTGAAAGACAAAAATACATTTAAGAGGTATTTAGCATAATGATAATATTTCCTTGAATCTGATTTGGTTACATTCTGAGATTTTAACTTTGCAAAAAAACCCTTTGATGTAGCTAAAGCTGCTGAGTACTTAATATCTGCCTTTAAGTCTACTTGCCTGGGTGGAATTCTCTCACTTTTGGATAGGAAAATTTGCTGCTCCAGGTGTTTGTCTTTTGCTTATTCTATTCCTCCTGCCCATACCCATTAAATGGCTTTTGAGATCCTTTAGAAACATCTGTGTGAAAATACATGGGATACAGCTACGGACCCTACCCTGGCTTCCTGAGAAGTTATATTAAAGCTCCTGCAGGGGCTGGTAGTCAACAATGGATAAGATTCTCACAAATTAGGTCAACCTAAGACAGGGCATGAATGAAAAATATTCATGTGCCAATGACAGGTAAGACCTAAAGATCGTAGAGGACAACCCAAGACAGGCACAGTCGTTCTGCATCAAGGTCCAAAAGGGCCTGGTTCATAAAAAATAAAACAGGGGGAGCTGTTAGGAGCCATTGGGCTGGCCTTGAATCTGTGACATTGGGCTGTGTGACAACAAGACGTTTTACACCTGCAAGCAAGTAAGATTATGTAAATTCAGCATTTCTGGCAAGAGCTGACCAATCCTTTAACTCTTGTGCCTTTATGAGGAAGTCATTGCTGGGAACAGAGGGCTTGTCTGTCTCCCAATCTTTAAATAAGCTTTACACCAAGAAATGGTCGAGGTACGCGACTCTGTAACAGGAAGAAATTGTTTTGATAAAAACTTATGCAAAGGTCATAAAATATTTTTGTACATTGGCTTATTGTTTGCAAGAGCTTATAAAAGGGACTACTGAGAAATACAGGGAGCTTCAGTCTTAAAAAAATGCATTCTACTTATAGATGTTGTTTTAATATTAGGATTGAGTTTACCAAAACCATTTGACTGGTTTATTAAATGAATAACTTTATATTGGTACAACATATAGGTAGAAAATTATGTTCAGTTCTATGAGCTATTATTACTTAGACAGATGTGTAATCCTTGTTCAACAAAACAGCCAACTATTGCAATCACCCATAGGCCTGTCCTGTGTTCCTTCCCAATGGTATTTCTCAACTGCTATTCAAGAGAACCCTCTCTGATTTCTTACACTGCATTTTGCTTTCCCTTTCTGTTATAGATAAAGAAATATCTTCATCTTCATTTGCATTTGTTTAATTTATTTTGTTCCATATTAGACTAGTAAAATTAATTCTTTTTGTATAGTAGTTTTGCTCATTTAGTTATACTGGATGCAAATTCCCAGCATTCTATATGGGAATGAGGCACAATTTCTTTGTACTGAATGCGATGGGCATGCAAGTTATTTCCAGTCTAGAGATATTAGAAATATAGCTGTGAATTTTCTTAAATATGTTTATTGATGTATATTTACAAATAAATGTATGTTTATTTACATGCCATTTACTTATATGCAAAAAGATAAGATTTACATACTGTAACAAATGCAAATTCTAACTTATTTTCAAGATAAAAGGGAAAATGGGGGACTGAGCATAATTAAAATAGCACACACTTTATTGCTCTTCCTGAGTAAGATGCTGATATTCAGTAGTGAGATAAGAGACCAGTCAGTGTTGGGTGTTTGAACATTGGAAGATTATCAGAGGGGAAAAAGTGACAGTTTAAGGACTTTCTAGAATATCCTAGTGGTTTAAGTATGGACATGAAAGTATCTAAACAAGATGTCTACTGGTTTTCGGTTTTAGACCTCTATCCCAGTTTTGTGACATTTATATCATATTCTACACACAGTCACAAGCTAAGTTATGCATTTTGTTGAGTAGTACTTTTAGAATACATAATGGAGTATAAAGCAATGTGTATGTTTAACTGCCACTTTTTCAAAATATTTTTAAGTTACTTATTCTTATTTATTTGTGAGAGAGAGAGATACAGAGAACTGGCATTATGTGTGTATTGGAGAACTGAACCTGGGTCAACATGCTTTTCAAGCAAGCACCTTTAACAAATGAGCTATCTCCCCAGCACACTATTCAGAATACTTAAGCAAATTAAGTTGTCAGTGGTAACTTATGAGAATTCTAGTTGTTTTATGTCCTCTCCAATGCTATTTTTATTTTCAAAATTAATTTTAATTGACAAAGTTTTAGGTATTCATGGAGTAAAATGTGATTTCTTTACTGAGATTTACATGATGAAATGATTATATCAACCTAATTCATATAATTTGACCTTACATTCTTCTCAATATTGATGAACTAAGCCAGTGTTATTGTTTTGTTATTTGAATGTTAATGAATTGTCCTCCATACTCTGACATGTTCAGTCAGAACTAGAGGTCATTGACTGCATATAGCTTACCATATGAGAGCTACTCTAGTATTCATTGAGGCGCTGGGATTGAGTTCTAGCACCACAAAGCATAGAAAAATATGGCAGAATTCAATAAGAGGATTTCCATATTTCATTTTCCATAGGCATAGAGTGACATTAAATGTGAAGCAGCTATTGATTTTTATATACCATTCAGATAGAATATGTCTCCATTATCTGAGTCTTTTTAAAAATATTTTATTTTTTTGAGAGAGAAAGGCAAAGAAGGAGAGAGAGAGAGAGAGAGAGAGAGGAAGAGAGAATGAACTTACCATGGCCTCTAGCCCTGCAAATGAACTCCAGACACATGTGCCACCTTGCACATCTGGCTTATGTGGGTCCTAGGGATTTGAATCTAGGTCCTTTGGCTTTGCAGGCAAGTGCCTTAACCTCTAAGCCATCTCTCCAGCTCTGCATCTTCATTTTATCATGGACTGAGTATGGTATGGCATTTCTATTACAAATGCTATGCACCAAATCAAGGCATCTGTACCTCACTGATGAGAATGTTCATGATAAAAAGAAGACTCAAAGAATGGAGACAAGGCTGATGTAAATCAAAGCAACAATGACATATGAGAACATACCCTTATTCTGTCTGAATGTTATATCAAAATAAATCACTGTTTCACATTTAATAAAATGAAATATAGAACTCTCTTACTGAATTCTGAAAAGCCTAACAACCTGCATTAAATTCCCCAGGATCCATGTTAAGCCAAATGCACAAAGCAGCACATGCATCTGGAGTTCATGTGCAGTAGCAGGACACCCTGGTATGCCCATTCTCTCTCTCTGTGTGTTTATCTGTCATCTATTTATCTGCTACTTTCTCCCTGTCTCTTTCTGAAATAAATAAACAAAAAAAATATTTAAAACACAGAAGAGTGGGCTTTGAAATTCGTGAGTTGAGGACCTCCTTCTGTAGTTTGTGGCCATGAGTTTATACTATTTTTTGCAAAGCTTTGGAAACTTTGTATTCAATATTCTTGTCCATTTTTTTTTAATTGATGGATTTTCTGCCATTTTCTCATTGATTTGAGGATATTTTTTATATTTTTTAAAGAAATAAATTGTAGGTTATATCTATTTTCTTGGGTTGGAAGGATGGCTTAAGGGTTAAGGTGTTTTCCTGCAAAGCCAAAGGACACAGGTTCTATTCCCCAGGACCCATATTAGCCAAATGCACAAGGGGGCACACACATCTGGAGTTCTCCTGCAATGGCCATAGACCCTGGCAGGCAGGCCCATTTTCTCTCTCTCTCTCTCCCTCTTTCTCTGTCAAATAAATGCATAAAAATAAAAATAAAAAACTTTTCTTACACTATGTTTTCATTAGTGAAGGCTTGGATTATGAAAAATTTTAAATTTTTATCTTTATTTTTAAATTCTTTTTTCTGATTTCTTTTAAATTAAATTTAATTTTATCACACACACACACACACACACACACACACACACACACACACACACACACACACACATATATATATATATTGGGTACTATACACTTTTCCAAGATATATATACTTATTTTATTTTCAAACATTTATTCCTTTATGGCAAAATGTTTTAAAATCCTACTTCTCTTTTACAAGGTATATGATAAACATTATTTATAGTTTTTTTTTTAAATACAAGTAACACATTATTTGCTGGAAGATATGATATCTAAGCATAAACTACATTACAGAAGGAAAAGTCTCCAATATGACATACATTTTTTTCAAATCATAATTAATTATATTATCTAGTAATAACATTTCTTGTTACCATGTAATTGTAACTCAGTACTCATTAGTTAACCTTTCCCCATCCACTTAATATTTCTTATTCTTTTCAATCTTTGGTACCCAGATTTCCTACTCTCAGCTTCCATGAGATCAACTTGTTTCAGAGTCTACAAATGAATGAGATCATGTAGTGATGACTGCACTATTCTTGGTTTATGCCTTTTAATGACATAGTTTCTTGTTCCATCCATGTGGTCACAAATAGCAGGATTCAATTCTTTTTATGGGTGAGCAATATCACATTGTATATATTTACCACATCCTCCTCATCCATTCAAAAATTGAGGGAGGACTGGAGATGGAAAGATGGCTTAGTGGTTTAGGTGCTTGCCTGAGAAGCCTAAGGACCCAGGTTCAACTCCCAAGTACCCACATAAGTAATAGATACATAAGGTGGTGCATATGTCTGGGCTTCATTTGCAGTGGCTAGAGACCCTGGTGTGCCCATTCTTTGTCAATCTGCCTTTCTCTCTCAAATAAGTAAATAAATGAATAAAATGTTTTTTCCTATAAGCTTTATTCATTTTTTTAATTGAGAACTTTTATACTTACATACAATAAACCATATTTCCATCCCCTCCCCCACTTTCCCATTCACAACACTGCTCTTCATCATATCCCCTCCCTCTCTCCATTAGTCTCTCTTAATTTTATGTCATGATCTTCTTCTACTATTATGAGGGTCTTGTGAAGGTATTGCTAGGCACTGCAAGGTCATGGATATTGAGGCCCAATTCTGTGTGGACAATTGCATTGTTAGGAGTGATGCCCTTCCTTTGGCTCCTACATTCTTTCCATGACCTCTTTCACAATGAACTCTGAATCTTAGAGGGTGTTATAGAGATGTTTCAGTGCTGGACACTCCTTTGTCCCTTCTTCTTAGCACTATGTTGACGTTTGGGTCATTTCAGTGGTCATCTCCATCTGAAAAGAGAAGCTTCTCTAACCAGAATTGAGAGTAGCATTAATATATGAATATGAACATTAAGGGTACTGGTTTCAGGGAAGTTTGGTGAGAATAATATACACATTTAGTCAGACAAGAGCAAGCTTTATACCCCTAAGGCTCATGGCCTCCCCTGCCATATGCTTTTTTAAAAATATTGTTTATTTTTGTTTATCTGAGAGTGACAGACAGAAAGAGGGAGAGGGGGGGGGAGACAATGGGCATGCCAGGGCCTCCAGCCACTAAAAAGAACTCCAGACCTATGCACCACCTTGTGCACCTGGCTTACATGGGACCTGGGGAATCGAGCCTTGAATTGGGGTCATTAGGCTTCACAGGCAAGCACTTAACCGCTAAGCCATCTCACCAGCCCTGTCATAGGCTTTTGATTAGGTTTTCAGTACCAGACATGTATTACCTCCCACAGAGTGGGCCTTCAGGCCAGTTAGAGAGCAGTTGGTTTCTCCAAGAGCACACATGCTACTATTGCACTTGAATCATTTGGCCTGTTTAGCCAAACTTGAGGCTTCCAATATCCACTGTTTTCACTGCTGATGACTTCTGTCTCCCATAGGGCTGCACACAGTGTAGCTTTTTCCAGCTTTCAGTTGGCTGGTCTATAGGGAGAAGGTTTTCTGCTCAGCACCAGCTTGATTTCAGTGACTTTGCTGCTCAGGCATAAGAAGTCTTCAGCAATAGGGTCTTACCATCTGTTCTCAAGAGCAAACAAGGGCCTTGGCAATAGCCTGTAATGTTTTGGAGGTAATAGTGACCTCCCTGGCCAACAACTCACTGGAAGGCACTAGGAGTGCTTTAGCTGGATAATATGGAAAATCTATTTTTAGCTGTCTCAAAAACCTACACACTGATTTCCAAAATGGCTGTACCAAATTACATTCTTATGAAGAGTGTACAAGGGCTCCCCCTTTTCTGCAACCTTGCCAAAATTTATTGTCATTCATTTTCTTGATGGTAGCCATTCTGATAGGAGTGAGATGGAATCTCAGAACAGTTTAATTTGCATTTCCCTGATGTCTAAGGATGTACAAAACTTTTTTAGATGCTTATATGCCATCTGTGTTTCTTCAAATGAGAACTCTCTATTTAGTTCCACAGCACATTTTTTAATTGTGTTGTTTGATTTCTTATTGTTCTGTTCGTTGCGTTCTTTGAATATTCTGGATATTAATACCATGTCAGATATGTAGCTGGCAAAGATTTTTTTCTCCCATTCTGCAGGATGTCTCTCTGCTCTATTCACAATGTCTTTTGCTGTAAAATAGCTTTGTAATTTCATGAGATCCCAGTGGTTGATTAGTGGTTTTATTTTCTGAGCAATTGGGGTTATATTCAGAAAGTCATTGCCCATGCCAATGTATTAAATTTTCCTCTAGCAATTTGAGAGTTTCGTGTCTGATATTAAGGTCCCTGTTCCCCTTGGACTTGTTTCTTGTGCATGGACAAAGAAAGATCTATTTTCATCCTTCTACATATAGATATCCAGTTTTCTGAGTACCACTTGGTAAAGAGACTACCTTTTCTCCAATAAATAGTTTTGGCACTTTTGTCAAAAATCAGATGGCTGTATCTGCCTGGACTATCATCTGTGTCCTCTATTCTGTTCCACTGATGTATGTGTCTGTCTTTGTGCCAATACTATACTGTTTTGTTACTATGACTTTGTAATATAGCTTAAAATTGGGTATTGTAATACCACAGCCTTATTTTTGTTGCTCAAAATTTTTTGCTACTTGAGGATTTTGTGCTTCCAAATGAATTTTAGGGTTGTTTTTTTCTATTTCTGTAAAGAATGTCATTGGGATTTTAATGGGGATTGCATTAAATGTATAGATTGCTTTTGGTAAGATTGACATTTTCACAATATTGAATTTTTTCAATCCAAGAACATGTGATGTCTTCCCATTTCCTTGTGTCTTTTACAATTTCTTGCTTGAGTGTTCTAAAGTTCTCATTGTAGAGATCCTTCACTTCCTTGGTTTAGTTTATTCAAAGGTACTTTATTTTCTTTTTTGAGGAAATTGTGAATTGGAGAGTTTCCCTGATTTCATCCTCCACATGTTTGTTGTTAGTATATAGGAAAGCTACTGATATCTGTGTGTTTATTTTATATCCTGCTATGTTGCTAAAAGTGTTTATCAGTGCTAACAGATTATTGGTAGAGTCCTTAAGGCCTTTTGTGTATATAATCACATCTTCTGCAAATAATGATAACTTGATCTCTTCCTTTCCAATTTGTATCCCTTTTATGAGTGTCTCTTGCCTTATAGCTATAGCTAAGTCTTCCAGTACTATATTAATTAAAAGTAGGGGCAGTGGACACCCTTGTCTTGTTTCTGAATTTATTTGGAAAAAAAGTTTTTTCACACTTAGTATTATGTTGGCTGTAGGTTTGTCAAAAATAGCTTTTATGATGTTGAGATATGTTCTTTCTATTCACAGTTTCTGTAATACTTTTACCATGAAGGGATGTTGGATTTTGTTGAATGTCTTTTCTGCACCTATTGAGATAATCATGTGATTTGTGTCCTTCAGACCATTTGTATGATGTACTACATTTATTGATTTGAGTATGTTGATCCATCCCTGCAACCCTGGGGTAAAGCCAACTTGGTCAGGGTGAATAATCTTTCTGACATATTCTTATATTCTGTTTGCAAATATTTTGTTCAGAATTTTTGCATCTATACACCTGAGGGAGATTGGTCTTACTTTTCTTTTCTTGTTCTCTCTTTGTCTGGTTTTGTTATCAGGTGATGCTGGCTTCATAGAAGGAGTTTGGTAGAATTACTTCTTTTCCTAATTTATGGAAAATTTTGAGAAGCAATGTTGTTAGTCTGGTGAAATTCACTAATGAATCCAACTCAGCCTGGACTTTTTTAGTTGGGAGACTTTTTGTAACTGCTTGGATCTTTGTACCTGTTACAGGTCTGTTTAAATGGTTTATCTCAGCTTGATTTAATTTTTTTAGGTCATATGAATCAAGGAAATCATCCATTTCTTTCAGGTTTTGAAACTTAGAGGCATATATATTCTTAAAGTATATCCTTATGATTTTCTGAATTTCTTTGGTATCTGTTGTAATGGTGCCTTTTTCATCTCTAATTTTATTATTTTTGTCTCTTCTCTCTTTCTTCTGGTCAGATTTGCTAAGTGTTTATCAATCTTGTTTATCCTTTCAAAGAACCAACTGTTTGTTTCATTGGTTCTTTGGATTTTTTTTTTTTTTTTTTGGTTTCTATTCATTAATTTCTTCCCTAATCTTTATTGTTTCTTCCCATCTACTGATTTTTGGTTTGCCTTGTTTTTCTTTTCCCAAGGCCTTAAGGTGAAGCATTAAAGTGTTTACTTTTGAACTCTCTAATTTCTCAATATAGGTACTGAGAGCTATAAATGTCCCTCTTAGGATTGCCACCATTGTGTCCCAAAGGTTTTGGTATGTTGTATTCTCATCATCATTTGATTCTATGAATTTATTGATTTCCTTTTTGATTTCTTCAATGACCCATTCATCACATAGTGTACCGTTTAGTCTCCATAAATTTCTGTATGCTCTTTAGTTTTTCTTGTTGCTGACTTGCAGTTTAATCCCATCATGTTCAGACAGAGTACAAGGGATTATTTCAATTTTCTTATATTGGTTGAGATTTGCTTTGTGTCCTAATATATGGTCTATTTTAGAGAATGTTGCATGTGTCACTGAGAAAAATGTATATTCTGCAGCATTTGGATGGAATGATCTGTAGATATCTGTCAGGTACATTTGTTTCAAGACATAATTTAATCCAAATGTCTCTCTGTTTATTTCTTTCCCCAGGATGACCTGTCAATTGATGACAGTGGGATATTGAAGTCACTCACTACAATTGTGCTTGGTGACCTTAAATCTAATAGTGTTTGTATGATGAAAATGGGAGCCCCCATGTTAGGTACATATATGTTTAGAATTATAATGTCCTCCTGTTGTATTATTCAAAATGACCTTCTTTATCTTTCCTCACTAATGTTCATTTGAAGTCTACCCTATCACATATTAGGATAGCAAGCCCTGCTTGTTTCCTAGGCCCATTTTCTTGAAATACCATTTCCCATCCTTTCACCCTAGGACAGCATCTATCTTTTATTAAGAGATGAGTTTCCTCGAGGCAACAAATGTCATGATCCTGCCTTTTAATATAGCCTCCAAGCCTGTGCCTTTTGGTTGGGACATCGAGGCCATTGATAGTAAGAGATATTATTGAAAGGTATGTATTTATTTCTGTCATTCTTCTTATATTGTAGTGTATCCTATTTTTCCCTTCACTTTCTTTTTTAAACTGTTATTAGAGTATGGTTTATTTTTTCCTATTTCCTCTTGAGTGTGTTTTACTTTCTCTTCAGCATGAAGGATTCCTTCAAGTATTTTCTGTAGAGATGGTTTAGTTGTCAGAAATTCCTTTAGCCTGCTTTTGTTGTGTAATTTCCTTATTTCTCCATCAGTTTGGATAGATAGCTTTGCAGGATAAAGTAATCTTGGTGACAGTTGTTATCATTCAAACTTGGAATACATCATTCCAAACCCTTTTGGCTTTTAAAGATTGTATTGAATAATCTGCTGTTAGACTGATGGGCTTGCCGTTTGTATGTGACTTTCTTTTTCACTCTAACTGCTTTTGATATATTTTCTTTGGTTTGTGTGTTTAGTAGTTTAATTATAACATAGTGAGGACAGGTTCTTTCCAGGTTTTGTCTGTTTGGTGTTCCAAAAGCTTCTTTTATCTGCATTAGCATTTCTTTCCCAATTTGGGGGAATTTTTCTTTTCTTTTTTTTTTTTGAATTTTTCTTTTATGATTTTGTTGGCAATGCCTGCTAAGCCTCTGGATTGAACTTCTCCTTCTACTATACCCTGAACTCTTGTGTTTGATCTTTGTCATAGAGTCCTGGTTATCTTGCAATTCCTATTCATACCTTCCTATTAGCTTGTCTTTCTCTTTGTTGGGCTGTATTCGGTCTGCCACCTGGTCTTCTAGTTTAGACATTCTATTCTCTCTTTCATCCATTCTACTGGTGAGACTTTCCAGAGTTTTTTCATTTGACTGACTGTGTTCTTCAGAGCTAAAATTTCAGCCTTTTTTTCTTCAATATTTCTATTTCCTTCCCTATGTCTTATAATGAACTCCTTATTTAATTAAGCTGGTTTCCTGTAGTCCCTTTCAGGTGTTTGTTTTCTTCTTTTATTCCTTTGTTTTCTTCTTTGAATTCTTTTGCTTTTTCTTTGAGTTTATTTTTTGGGGGGTATAGATACAATCATTTTTTTGAAACATTTGTCAGGCATTTCATCTAAAACAGTCTCATTGATGATCATTTCTGATGGATATATAATTTTTGGTGGGATTGTATTGTCTTGATTCTTAGTGTTTCTTGTATTACGATGTAGTGACTTTTGCATCCTGAATTGATTTGATGCTTGGGTTTTCTATTTATCTGCAGTGTTCTTAGATGTGGGGATCCACCTTTATATACTTTCAGGATATGAGTTTAAGGTGGCATGTCTAGCTCTGGTACTCCAGTCCAACTGCAAAAATAATCCCAGGTGTAGAGTTTGCTTTCTAAGCAAGTATTCTAGTGGACTGGGTGGAACAATTTACTGGCAAATTCTAAACTTCAACTGAGCAATATACACATTCAATAAAACCCAGCACAGAGTATGCAATTTTGGGGAATAAAACAAGCAGATAATCTTATAAAGCCAAGATCCTAAGGGTGTATGTTGATGTACACCTTTAATCTCGTCATCTGGGAGTAGAGAATTCCATTCTGAATTAGGTTCCAGATCAGCATGGATCTGCATCAGACCCTGTCTCCAATAATGACAGATGCAAAAGACAAAGGCCCTATAAATCTGAACGTATCAAAGGCAACAATGTTCAAACTCCAAATACAGCTTATTTGAAAATAGTGAATCCAAAAAGAACATTTAACCCATAACCTGTTCTGACATGGAAAGAGAGATTAGGTCTTCCAATGTAGGCCTATGTATCTTTATTTTTTTTTTTTAATCAGTTGGCCTCATCACGTTTTGGGGTAGCTTCCAGTCTCACCAATTCTGAGTGCCCAACTCGATCTCTCTGTGTTGTCCTGTGGAGCTGGAGTTCTGATCAGCTTTGCCGGATGGGCTGCCACAGGGGCTGAACACCAGAGGTTCATGGTTCCGATGGTTGCAGAATGGGATAGTGCAGAAAGCCTGGATCTTCTCACACATTCCTGCCTGTATCCCTTTCAGTAGCTCCTTAGTTGATCTCAACTGTCTATCCTTCAGATTTCTTTACTTTGCAAGGAGGATGATGAGGTTAGGAAATCCCCTTGTTTGGTCTCTGCTGCTGCAGCTGCTTAGTGGGCCTTGTATAAGTCCATACCGGGTGGGCCCATGCAGGCCAGCAGATCACATGGATATTTGAGCTGCAAGTGCCTCAGTGGGATTCTGGCTGTTTTTCTTCTTTCTGGTGGATCTTGGCATCTCCTCCTTCTCTTCTGTGTCTAAGGATAACCTATGCTCCTTCACTTTTTCTAAGTAGAGTGTATTTTGCTGTGGTTTTGCTTAAATCCCTCCCTAGGCTGGTTTTGTGTGGCTCCTAAGCCACCATCTTACCCAGAAGTCCAATAAAATGTTTTAAAAAACACTTTTAAAAAGTTGAGAGAAAGATAAGTTGTGTCTTGGCTACTGCAAATAGTTCCATGGTAAACATGGGCATGTAGGTTCAACAGCTGTTGGGGAAATTGCATCTCATCACATCTGATGATTTGGGTGGTATTTATATGAGGTAATATATTTCAGACTTTGGAACTTATGCTAGAACAAATCAACTCTTTGTGATTACTGGCATTGAATTTTTGAATCTGGCATGTGAGAAGGTCATGAAATTTTTTATACCATTATAAGTTGAATATTTGTCTCACTCAAAAGTTAAGGTGCTGAAATCATAAACTTCAAGGTGGTGAAGTCAAATGATTCAAAGAAATGAGGTCATGAAAATGTACCCCTTCATTCTGGAATTACTGTCATTGCTGAGACTCTTCATTCTTTCTCCCATATGAGGAGATGGTGCAGAGATAACCAAGAAATAGATCCTTGCTTGACAAAAACCTGGCCTGTGCCTTGATCTTGGATTACTTAGTTATTTGCAATCCATGTATTCTGTGGTGTTCTGTTACATCCATGAACATGAATGATGAATACTTGCATCCACTGTTTCCTCCAGTTATCTCTCATGCAGACTTTATACTCTTCTGATCTCATTCCTGGTTGGATCTTTCTTTGCTCACTATGCTACAGGTACATGAACCTCCTTACCATTATTTGAACATTACAAAAAAGCTCACACTATGGGACCTGCACAGTCCAGCATATCTTCTTGCAGTGTTTCTTCTTGGGTAGGTAGATATGAGCTCCCTCACAATTACTCAGGTGGCACCTCCACAACATGAGCACTGCTTCAACTATATTTGAATATACAATTATTATTTATGTGCAGGTACATTCTTCATTCTCTTTACTTTGATATTCTCCATTATATGTGTCTTCCTCAGCACCTAAACCCTGTAACATACTACAGTTTCTTATTTAACATTTTTTAAATTTAGTTTCCCCTGATCACACATATGCTCCATGAAAGTAGAAATATCTATAGGCTGCCCTGATATATAACAAGAACCTCATTATATTTACAAAATTTATATTTGTTGAATGAATAAGTGGATGGATGCAAAAGGATCAAATGCAGTATGCTCATGCTATGGTTCTTAGGATAGATCTTTCTAGTCTTACATGTACTGTCTCTTGACATATCACATCTCTTACATTTATTAAATGGTTAATGAGTATGTATGTATAACCTATGGTATATCAGTTACTCTCTCATTTCTGAAACAAAGCATCCAACCAGAAGCAGCTTATAGAAGAAAAGGATTTATTTTCAGCCTACACTTTCTAGGGGATCTTTCATCATGGTTTAATAGGGAGAGCATGATAGGAGCAGATAGGCAGGTATCACATCTTTACATCAGCATGGAGGAAGTAGTAAGAGCAAACTGAGTGCAACAAATGGGGCTGGGCTATACAACGTTTTTTTTTTTTTAATATGCTTTCATTTATTTTTATTTATTTATTTGAGAGTGACAGACAGACAGAGAGAGAAAGAGCCAGATAGATAGAGAGAGAATGGTCCCAGGGCCTCTAGCCACTGCAAACTCCAGATACATGCACCACCTGTGCATCTGGCTTACGCAGGTCCTGGGGAATTGAGCCTTGAACTGGGGTCCTTAGGCTTCATCGGCACCTGCTTAACTGCTAAGTTATTTCTACAGTCCTGGGCTGTAAAACTTTAAGGCATACCCCCCAGTGAAACACTTTTATTTATTTATTTTTATTAAAATATTTTATTTATGTATTCGCAAGCAGAGAGAGATACAGAAAGAGAAGAAAAGGGAATGGGCATGTCTTGGCCTCCAGCTGCTGAAACTGAACTCTAGATGCAAGCATCAATTTGCGCATAGATAGTGGGGAATTCAATGGCTTTGCATGCAAGTGCCTTAACTACTGGGCCATCTCTCCAGTCTGTGACATACTTTTATTGCATACTTTTTAAAAATATTATTTATTTATTTATTTATTTATTAGAGAGAGAGAGAGAGAGAGAGAATGGGTGCATATGTGGGTCCTGGAGAGTCAAACTGTGATCCTTTGGCTTTTCAGGCAAATGCCTTAACCACTAAGGCATCTCTCCTGTCCTGTATTGCACACTTTTTTTTATTGCACCTCTCTAAGGCTCGATATTCTTCCCAAACAACAGCACCAACTTGGGATTAAGTATTCAACACATGAAACTATGGAAGACATTTTATATTCAAACTACCACATATGGAATCTCAAAAGTTTTTATTCATTGTATTTATGTAACTAACACATTGCTTATGCATTTTTGCCAAGAAATAAAATGTAACTATTTTCAGTTCTAATTTAATGATTTTACTGTATTTTTCCACAGTACTTGATTAGACAAAGTAGGTAATTTTCACAGGTTATCTAATAACAATTTCTAATTTGTCTAAATTGTCATATTTTATTTACTATTTCAAAATAACAGATCAAAAGATAGGCTATGGATCCTGTTGCTCATTATTATGAAATATTTTGACAGTGAATTGATTATTTCTTAACTTCTGTATCATTATTTAATGCCAGCTTATGACTTTTAATTGTTTTATTTTTTTCCAACCATTTGAGAGTATATATAACTGCAGCTATTGGAACTTTAATAACTGCCATGCTTTGTTTTACATGTTGCTGCTCTTAAATAATTGAAATTATTTTTCTTCCATTCACCCCAAAAATCTAGAGAGTATGCTTCCTAAAAATTTACTATTTGTTAATGAGCTGCATTTTCCTGATAGTTTTCACTCAGCCAGAGAATTTATACAATGAACTTTAAGGCAAAGTCATGTCACCATTGATCTTCTGCTCAACAATCCTTGAAGCACTGAAAACTCAAAGTGGTTACAGTATTTCATTACCATGGAAATTGGAAGTGATGGCTGTGACCTTGATGTATGAGTTGGTGACCCAAAACATGTAATGGATTTAGAATCTTGAGGTACTTGACAATTGTGTTTCTTTAAACTTTTGGGATCAAAGAATTTTAATCTTAAGATGAATCCACTTAAATTTGATGGTAAGCTATATGTTTCAAAATAATTGTGTTACCTTAGAGGGTTTTCTGCTTCTGTTTGAACATAGTTGTAATATTTGAGATGACAGTATATCATTATTAAATTATAATACAGACATACCTTGAATTTCTGCTCATTGACAGAGTGCTTCATAGAACACTAACACTATTTCTAATAGCTAACAGCTCTGCATGCCTTTTGGTTCATTTGTAATGTGTTTCCTTTTAAACCATGCAATTTCTTTATATCACAATATTACTTGGTTTTATTTTGAAAAAAAAAACTATTTGTTTTTAAATTTTATAAATCCTTTTATGACAAATGGTAGTCATGTTCTCTTCTCAATGCTCTTTGCATTATGGGTGAAGTTGATTGAAAATTGACAGTGGAACAGTGGGTAAAGAGATGTTCAGCATTTGTAACCCCAGACCCCTCTGCCAGGCAATCCTTCATGTTCTCTTGTCTGTCCAGTTGGGGTGGGAGTAGAACATTCAGAAGAGACTGCTACACCCCGGGGTACAAGTTCACTGAATTTTACTGGATTACTGCTAGTAGGAGAGCCAATCAACCAGCAATGTTCATACTGTAATTTGTGTGCATGAGACAGAGACTTTTGTTTTAATCCATTGATATTTCAGTTTTGTTTATGTAATAAGATAGCATAACATAGTAAGTACAGGTTTTTATAATTAATTTTTTTAATTTTATTTATTTATTTGAGAGCGACAGACAGAGAGAAAGAGGCAGATAGAGAGAGAGAGTGGGTGCGCCAGGGTCTCCAGCCACTGCAAATGAACTCCAGACGTGTGCACCCCCTTGTGCATCTGGCTAACGTGGGTCCTGGGGAATAGAGCCTCGAACCGGGGTCCTTAGGCTTCACAGGCAAGCGCTTAACTGCTAAGCTATCTCTCCAGCCCGTAAGTACAGGTTTTTAATTGACATGTTTTATAAGGCATACCATCCCTGTATTCTGACATTAATGATACGAAATTTAAAAATTCTGTTTATTTGTTTATTTTCATGGGGGGTGGGGCATGCCAGGACCTCTATGACTGTAGAGGAACACCAGGCACATGTGGTACCTTTTGCATCCGGCTTATGGGAGTACCTTGGTAACTGAACCTGGGCTGGTAGGCTTTGCAAATAAGCATCTTGTGTCAGTTATCTTCTCATTGCTGGAACAAAACACCTTACCGGAAGTAGCTTATGGAAAGAAAGGACTTATTTTAGGCTTATAGTTTTAAAGGAAACTTCATTATTGTGGAAAAAAGCATGGCAACCAGCTCACATCACATATTAGCAGCAGAGAGAAAACAGCCTGAGCAAGTGAGCTCTGAACACTCAGTGGGCTGGACTAATCAACTGCAGTTGACCTTGCAAGGTCTACCACCCAGAAACATATCTCCCACAGCAAGACTCCACCTCCCAAAGGCTCTATCAGCTATAGTCTAAGTAGGAAGTTTATTCACAAGTACTTGAGGCTATGGGAGACATTTTACATTCAAATCACCACATGCCCTTAACTGCTGAGCCACTTTCCCAGCCCCACTGATATCATGTGGCTGATTAAAATCTTCTAAATTATATGGTGTCCTAAAACATATATTAATATCAGTCTACAGATGTGAAAGTATAAGGTTTATTTTGATTTTTTAACATTTTTAGGAGAGGACATAAAGGAGAGAGACCATGGTTATGTCTGATTTGTCTTGTTTTGACTTATAAAAATAAAATTTTAATTTATTATTTTATTTTTATTTTTGAGCGATAAGGAGTTAATACAACATATTATTTGATTATCAAAACAAAACTGATCAATCCTATTAAAGATATGATCCTGTTTTGTTTATCATACATTATTTTTATTTTATTTTTAGAGACAGCATTAGAGACAGAGAAAGAATCAGAGATAGAGAATTGGAATACCAGGGCATTGGTCACTGCAATTGAACTCCAGACGCTTGTGCCACCTAGTGGGCATGTGCAACTTTGGACTTGCCTCACCTTTGTGTGTCTTGCTTACTTGGGATCTGGAGAGTCGAACATGGCTCCTTAGGCTTCGCAGGTAAGCACCTTAACCGCTAAGCCATCTCTCCAGGCCCCTGTTTTGTTTGTAATTGTGTTTAAATACGTATAAAATACAATCCCAAATCTCTTACTCCCTATGAATTTTCCCAGGTTACTCTTGTTTTTTTTTTAATTATATCCACAATTTTATTGATTTGGTAGAAAACTGTGAGGTCAAGTACAATTTCATTCAAAATTTACTCAATTCAAATTTATTGAACATATCTTACCTGCTGTGGACTTCTGATTTAGGCAATTGATAAGCAGCCATGCTGGGATACTGCTCTAATCAACTTGGGTTCTAATAGGGAAAAAGATCCTCAATATTTAGCTTACACATATTGAGATGCCAAGTACCTTATAGTCTTCATTTTCCTTCTTCTACCTGGATCATAAGTGACTAAAATTACCCTAGCATATACATGCTGTGAATAGTGTAAACATTTTGCAAATAAATTAGACATCTGTTGTAACTTTTCTCTGTGAACTAGCACAGACTTTTGACTTGAGTATCACTCAGGGAATTTATTCTTGTCTAGAGTCCATGTACCTTAATGAAACTTTTTTTGAGTGAATTATTACAGGCACTGCAAACTTACTCCAGATGCATGTGACACCTTGTGCATCTGGCTTACATGGGTACTGGGGAATTTAGCCTCAAACCGGGGTCTTTAGGCTTCACAGGCAAGCACTTAACTGCTAAGCCATCTCTCTAGCCCTTTGCTGTATTTTATAAGACAGGGTATTTTATTTTATTTGGAAACCACAAATTCAGCTAGTCTAGCTAGGTATCTTGCCCCAGGGATCCTCTTTGTCTCTGCCTTCTTTGAACTTGTGGGCTTTCCCCTCCACTCAGAGTTGAGCAAGAACGCTGCTTCCACAGTGAGCCTGACAACTTGCACCAGAGTGATGGAGAGAGATATTGAGGACACTCAAAATGCATTAAAGCAGAAATCCAGAAGCTGCTGAGAGGTCAGCACTAAAGTAGACTTAAAGCACACCCACCAAGGGTCAGGTAATTCTGGGGAAGTGGGGGCAGAAAGAATGTAAGAGCCACAGGGTGGAAGGAAATATACAGAGACATTGTCTTCCTCCCCCCCCCCATAATGACTGACTGCAGCTCTCACAACTCATAACCCACAACTCCATGGTGAATACCAGCAATCCCATTAAGGAGGGCCCTCAGTGGAGGGGGAACAGGGAGCAGGGAAATAAAACTGTAAAAGAAAACACAATAAGATTTGCATAAATGTTCTCAACTTGAATAATGTAAACATTTTCCCTCATACTAATTGAATTCCATTTTTGAAGTTACTTTAATCTGAAAGGCAATTCTCCTGTCCTTGCGCTTTTCAGAAGGATTATCCAAAGTACTATAATAAAGCCTTGGCCATTTATTGTTGGTATAAAACACTTACAATGTATGACATGATGACGTGTAAAGAATATAATGGGCAGGTAGATGCTATTAATAAAATATGATGTAACAAATGCAAGCCATTCTGGTTTTATAAAATAAAAAAATATAAATTATAAATGATCATAAAACTATGAGAATTAGTTATGCCTGCACTGTTTGACCAAAGAGTCACAGAAAAAGTGGCAACTGAACTTGCATGGGGAGCTTAGGTTTATGTTTTACTGAATTGTAATTCCTTGACATTTGAACTTGAGTAGCTTACCAGTTTAGTGGTGACTGTAATGGATAAGAGGTATTGATCCTAAATTATGGCTTAAAGGATCAACTATAATCTGCTTGCATAACTGACATTTAGTTTTCAATATGACCTGGATGTACATTTTCTGCAGCTCAAGAATGGACTCATATTTTGAGTTGCAAGGTGTTTTGAAGCTTGATATGGACTATTTGACAAATCCCATCAGACTTTTAAACAAATGTCTTAAAAATATCTAGACTCATTGCAAATTATTCCTGCTTTTGCATATCTCTAGGGCTTATTTGTTCCTTAGAATTATTTAAAACAGGGATTCAATCTTTTTAAAAATGATAATCCTGAAATTTAGACTATTATTTATAATAACAACAGCCATAACAACAACTACAAGCAACAACAAAATAAAACAGAGGTCTCTCTCTCCTTCCCAACTCAGAATTGTAATTTACAGGGAGCAAACAGATCCCAGGAAGCCTGCCTTTGATGGAAAGCTTGAGAATTGGCATCAATAGCTCCCATGTACAGCCCATGAGCCCTGTGTGATCACAGAGCCAAAAGTGGGCAAATCACACTGAACACCTCTTAGGTTTCTATCTCAGATTGGAGGGAAAAGCCCACACGTTCAGAAGAGAAAAGAGGAGAATTAGGGGAAGCAAGGTGATCCTCTTTTCAGCCCTATAATTGTATTTAACAGAGTTGAATAATGATATCCGACACTGACAGTTAATTATCAGAAATGGCTCTAAGTAGTTTGCATTGGATAATTAGTTTCCACAAATGAGGAATAGTCACATTCAGAGCCCCTTTATCTGGATGTTTTCAGAAAGTTGGAACATTTAAATAATAAATACTGCACTCATCTTTTAGGTTTCTTTTCTTTTTTTAAATCTTAAATTGTTGTCCTATTTTCCTGTCTGGATTGAAGGCTACCTGATACCAAACTTGACATACACGAGCCTCAATCCATTTATGGTCACCAAATCCTTCAACATTCAGAGGCAATTTAAAAGTATGTATTTTCATTGAATGTAAAGACCTCAAATAATAAATAAGGAGAAATGTTACTTCAATTTCCTCCTGTTAACTAAAATACAACATTTATGAAAATTAATAGATACCCTCACAGGTCACACAGTGTAAAGATGAAAGAAGATGGAATTTTTGCTTTTGTGAAAAGTCCAAGGTGTGGAGCCAGAGGTAAGGAGAATAAGTTCACATCATTGCACAGTTCTTCGTAGTATAATACTATGCATAATTTAGCAACAAGGATATTTTAAAAAGTAAGAACATTACATATCATGGAGCAACTTATACATGATAGGTCTTTGTAAATTGTTCAAGTCCTTATGATTTATTTTTTAACAAAATAGACTAATCCTTCTAAGAGCCACATCATCAGTAATAATAATATTTTCCTTTTTAATGATGGTTAACCATGTCTTTTTGTTGTTGTTGTTGCTGCTGTTTATTATTAAATAGAAAGTTTGTATGGACCCATCATGTGCTAGTACCATCATGTCCTGCCTCCCTGTCCCCATTTACTGAGGGCCCTCAGTAGATTGCTGGTATTCACCATGGGGTTGTGGGTTATGACTTGTTAGAGCAGCAGTCAGAATTTGGGGGGAGGGACAATGCCTTTGGATATTCCCTCCCCACACCGTTGCTCTTATAATCTTTCATCCCCCTCTTCCACAAAATTCATGGAGCCTTGGTGGGTGTTTTGTGTTGAGCTCTTAGCAGCTTCTGGATTTCTGCTTGGTATGTTTTTTGTATCCGCAGCATCTGTCTGCATCACCCTGGTAAAAATTGTCAGACTCTTTATGGAAGGAGTACCCTTGCTCATCATTCTAGCTCCTCTGTGGTTTCACCTTGGCCCTAGCTGATGTGTGAGGGGTGGTTCATCTTCTGACAGGGAGCCAGCTGTCTTTTCTTGTATTGTTGATAGATTTGGTGGTCCTCAGTTATCAAGACCTTTTGAAAAAAACAGATTCTCCAATGGAGAGTGAGATCAGCATAGGTTAAAGGGGATAAGCACTGTTAATGTGAGAGATTTTGATGGGTGTAGCCCCTATTTCGGCCAGACTAGTGGGTGCTTCTCAATGGAGTCCATAATCTTGGTATCTGTAGCATTTTGACTTGGTTCCCAGTTCCAGCTATGGGTTTTTTTTCCACTGAGCACATCTCTTAGCCAATCAGAGAGCATAATTACCTTGCTTTCCTTTCTAAAATCTTGTTATCTTGGCTAGATTTTTTCTTAAATATTTTATTTATTTATTTGATGTGGGGAACCATTGGACACTAGGAAAGCAAAAGTGCCTCCATCTTAAATAATGACTGCATTTTGTAATAAGTTGTCTGTTCTGGAAAGTCACAAGGCCTGCAGTTGTTTGTTAATTCATGCACCCATAAAGAATGAGAAAGTCATTATCTCATGGCCTTGGGGCTGGGGCCTTATCCTGTAGCTGTGGAACATCTTGTGGCCTTGGGGCCGGGACCTTACCCTATTGAAACAGAACTGTAGCAATACCTAAACTGCTGACAAACTCCTCTGTTCTGCTGTTTAAAAGGCACCCTGAGAAAAATAAAATTTGGCAGCTTGATCAGACTCCTGTCTTGCTGTCGGTTCCTTGTGTCTCTTGTTCCCTTCATTTCAGGTTTTCTGGGGTCCGTGCTCCCATTGAAGCCCCACTGGCTGGGGCAATTTGAGAGAGAGAGAGAGAGAGAGGGAGAGGGAGAGAGAGAGAGAGAGAGGGCGAGAGAGGGATCATGGGCATGCGAAAGCTTCCAGCCACTGCAAAGGAACTCCACTTTGTGCATTTGGCTTACAAGGGTACTGGGGAATCCAGCCCTGCTCATTAGGCTTTACAGGCAAGTGTCTTAACAGATAAGCCATCTCTCCAACCCGTTAGATAGATTTTTTAAGTATTTTCCAAAATAACTTGTGTAGATTTTTCTATAATGTTTAGTGGTTTTCAATTTTTTTACTTCTGCTTTAATTTTTACTATTTTATCTTCTTGCTTATTTAAGAGGTTCACTCACTCTTCTTATTCTTATGAAAAGTCTAGATTACTGATTTTAGCACTTATTTCCATTATAAAAAATTTATGTCATAAATTCTCTTCCAATTCTATTCTAGTGTCTACCACAAATTGATAATTTATATTTTAAACTTCATTGTGTAAATATTTTCTTAAATTTTTTTCTTTGACTTATCAACTGTATAGAACTGTAACATTTTACAGTATTAAGGAATTTTTCAAATCCTTAAAATTTCATATTTGTATAAGTATGATTTTTATAATTTCTCATATATTGTATGGGCTAGAAAGTAGCATATCTTAGTGAAATGTCCATATTACGTTGAGAATGTAAATTCTCTTGCGTTGAATGGAGTATTCTGTAAATGTCAGTCAGATCAAGCTGAGAGATGGTACATATCATTACTATCTCTCTACCTCCTTGAATGATCAAGTACTAATAGGATACTGCTTATATCCACATAATAGTGACTTTGTTTATTCCTCAATTCTATCAATCTTTTTGCCCCATTATTTTCATGCTGTGTGATTGATATATATCAATTTATTCAGATATTTTGTGTATTCCTTGACAATGAGCCCACATTATTCTTAATTTTAAGTCTACTTTATCCAAAATTCATATAACTGCTCCAACTTTATTTTAATTATTATTGTCCTGCTTTAATTGTCTCCCCACCTTTCCTTCTAATGTACCCAAATCTTTATATTGAAAATGAATTCCTTATATGTATCACATAGTAGGGCTTTTAAAATCTGTCTTGAAAAAATATTCTTTTTGAGGTAGGGTCTTGTTCTAGCCCAAGACTGGCCTGGAATTCACTATGTAGTCTCAGGGTGGCCTCAAACTCACAGTGATCCTCCTATCTCTGACTCCTGAGTGCTGGAATTAAAGCCGTGCTCCACTATCATGCCTGGATGTTTTGAAAACTTTTACTTGATGTAGTTAAACATTTTAAAATCATTATTGCTATAGTTGGAAAAGTATTTACCATGTTTATAACTACTTTTTTTCTTTTATTGACATCTGTTCATTCGTTTTCGTGTTTCAGTACAGGAAGTTTTAGTTTGCTTATGTGTACAGGTTCATCAGTGGCCTGCTGTGTCACTATTAATCTGTGCAGGCCCTGAATTTTTAGTGGGTAGCTTCTAGAACTCCTATCTCACTTTGTATTAGTTTACTTTTAACCTTAATAAAGCACTGTGCAATAAAGTTGTTTAAGTCTCTTGCCACTTAATGGCAGTATCCTGTCATTTCTGACTCTGAGAATTGTTTTGTAATTTCAAAGTGTTTCATTATTTTTCTAATTTTTATAAAAGCTTATTTAGAAATATTCATGCAAGTATATCTGTTATACAGATTATAATCCACTTACCTTCCCTTATCTCATTTCTCTTCCATTAGTCCTCATTATTCTAAACAATGACACTTCTACTTCCATGTCATTAATGCACATAAAGATTTTACATATTCTATAAATTCTAAATATTATAAATGAGAGAAGATATATGGTATTTTTCTTTCTGGGACTGGCTTAATTTGATAAACATGTTTGCCTCCAGTTGCATCCATTTTTCTGCAACTTTCATTCTTTTTTATAACTGGGCAGCCCATTGCAAGGTCAAGTTATAGGTACTGATCTTGTCTTCACCAACTGAGCTTTCAGTGTTAGTCTTGCCCATGTGCAGCCTTTCCTAAGGTCCACTGTGCCACTCAGAACCAGAGTCCATGACCCCCCTGTAGGCTCTGGCTCCTCCCAGGTTTCCACCTCTTGGAGTACTGCATAGTTCCAGTTCCAAGTTCCTTTCCTACAGTCCAGAGATATTCCTCTGCAAGTATCAAGTGTGTAGTCTTGTGACACTTGTTCTGAGTTTCCCAAAAGTGTGGTTGGCACAGAGATTCTTGGGCCACCTAGCCACTGACTCAGTAGGTGCCATAACAAATTTCTTTGAAAAAAAATTTATTAATTTTGTACTGTGAACACAGTCACATTGGTACCATTGTTAGCCCCCTCCCTGACTACTCCCCTCCACAGGGATCCTCCTTGTTGTGGAATATGGGTTGTGCATTGTGGGGTTAGCCATCAGTTATGAGTTGGAGGCAATGTCTCTGTGTATCATGACCCAATATGTGGCTGTGACATTCTTTCTGCCCCCTCTTCCCCAATTTCCCTGAGCCATGTTGAGTTCATTTTAGGTCTGCTTCAGTGATGAGGTCTTGGGAACCTCTGTGTCTCTGGAGATCTGGTTTGGTAGGAGTTGATTGTTCTCTGTGTCTATCTCCTTTACCCTTATGCTGGTACCAGGTCCAGCAAGAAAACAGCACTCTTGCATGTTTCCCCAATTATTCTTAGTTTTAGCTAGGGCTATTCTGAGGTATGATAGGTGGTTCTCTCCTTAGGATCTGTGTATATCTGAAAAAGAGAAGCAAATTCTCCAACAGAGAGTAAAGTTAGCACCAGATAAATGGGATAACCCTTGTTTTTTTTGTTTTTGTTTTTGTTTTGTTTTTAGAGAGAAAATGTAATATGTGTAGGCCCTCTTGTAGCCCACAATTGGTGGGAGTTTGATAATGGAGAGTGGGCTCAGTTTTGGATATGAATTTGACATTTTTCCCAGCTCCAGCTATGGGTCCTGTTCCACTGAGCAGATCAGTTAACGAAATCAAGAGCAGTTGGTTTCCCACCATGGCTGTGTGCCACTATTGCACTTGTGTGAGCATCATTAAAAAATTGAATGAAAATAAATGCTGACAAGGATGTGGAGAAATAGGAACCCTCATCCACTGTTGGTGGGGATGTTAGATAGTACAACCACTGTGGAAAGCAATATGGAGACTCCTAAAAAAGTTGAGTATAGAGTTACCAACAGACCAAGTTGTTCCCTTACTGGGCATATACCCTGAAAGCTCCATGCCTCAGTTCAGAGAGTTTTGCTCAACCATTTTTATAGTTTATAGCTGCTCAATTCCTAATAGCTAAGAGCTGGTATCAACCCAGATGTCCATCATTAGAAGAATGGATAACTAAGATGTGGTATATGTACACGATGGAATTCTACACAGCAGTAAGGAAAAACTACACAATGAAATTTGAAGAAAAATGATCAAACCTGCAACAGATAATTGCCGCATAGTGTCACTCATCTATAGCTCCTAACCTGAATCTACCAGAGAGGCCTACATACCTAACAAGCATCTCAAGGACCTGACAATAGGGTGGGTGGGGAGAGAGGGGAAGAACAGTAAGGGGGAAAGGGACACAAAACTGGATCCAGACAGCAATGGTACCCTAAAATTCTACACCCTAAATGACAGGCCAAATGGTTGAACCTTCACCAGGCCCTTAGAGGGAACACCTGAATCACAAGGCCCTGGAGAGGGTACAATGAAGACTGACCTTAATCTCCTTCTGTTGCGCTCTCTCTCTTCTCTCTCTCTCTCTCTCTCCCCTTCTTCTCTCTTTGAAGATTTTTGTTGAAATCCAGACATGTTCCCTTTGGTAATATGGATGGAAGTCAGTAGGCCTTTGATGAGAGGATGCATATTCATTTAATGAAGCTTAGTGTACTTTTTGGTATAGCCAGAGGATTTAAATTCTGCTAATGCTCTCATGCCTCTTTGCTTGTCTTTCTTCATGGCAATGACTTCTTTGAGTACTTCTCAAAGAGAACTTATCTTGTACATTTCTCAACTTATATCTACCTTTATTATACTAGAGCCACATGTGGTGGTGAGGAATGGGGGAAATGGTATTCTTTTGTCTTCCATTTAAAAGTTTAGTGGGCTTTGGCTTGCACTATGTCTCTCACATGTTTTCTCCTGTGATAAAGCTTTCTCTGTAGACCCACACTCCCCTGACCATTGCATTCTGAATCCATTTCCTCAAAGCACTACTGTTGACTTAGGCTCTTTTGTTGGTGTTTTTACAAATGAGGCAGAAAGATGGAATATGGAGGATCTATCCTTCAGATATGATAAATATTCTACAAAGTGCTTTGCCCTGCACAGTGGGCCTTTGTTCTGGAGAAGTCTATGGTATATTTCATGAAGATTATGCTTTCCCATGGGATGTGGGTTCTTGAGAACCAGTTGAGATTCCTATACTTAACATTTATATTATAATTATTTATATTCAAACAGTGATTTCAACTTAATAATACTTACAACAAAAATTGTTTAAATTTATTATGAATACTTCTAGCCAAGTGTGGTTGCTTATTCCTATTACTCCAGGACTTGAGAGGTTGAGGTAGAAGGATCTCTATGAGTTTAAGGCTAGTGTGAGCTATAGAGTAGTTTCAGGTCACTTGGACTATAGAGAGATATTACCTTCAAATAATAAATAAATAAAACTTGTGAATATTTACACAGCTTTTGATTAAATATAGCATCAGATTTATGGAAAGTATATGAGGAAAGGCTGGGGGATTTTATCTAACCAAAAAAAAAAAAAAGTGCATTGAAGTGCTTGGTACAATCCCTTACCAATAAAGAACATTGAATATGTATTAGATATGCTACTGGTGTCTTTGACAGAAGCTATTTACATTATCTAGGAGATATTTGCTACAGTTATGTATTCTCTAACATCTTATTTATTAGACAATATCAACAATCCAACTGCCCTTAGACCCTCATGAACCGATATGATATTCAGTTCTTTACATTGCAGAAATCCCTTCTGACTTTATTATCCAAAACAACTATCACAGATTGAATTTTGGAGTATTGAAAGTGTTCATAAAAATAGGATAATTACAAATACAGATATTTTACACAATAAAGAATGTGTAGCATTCCCAGTGTTACTGTTCAATGCAAGAGATGGAGAGCCAGCCCTGCCCCACTGTTGGCCTGTGAATGTCCACTGTACTCACATTTTCACCTGACTTTCACTGAAGCCACACTATTTTCTATTTTCCCTCTATGCCAATTCTATATTTTTGTAGTAGTTTGCATTTTAAAATTAAAATTCTTGTTCTATGTTTAGGTATGCCTTATATATAAACCTGTATACTAATTTCTATTTTTTCTAATTTTTTCAGTGCAAAGTTGGTATGCTTTATAGTTAGTTGCAATTTTTAGCTGTCAAATTCATTAATAGATTTTGGAAATGAGACCAGGAAAACTTTAAAAGAAAGCCCAGTATCTGTTAAGAAACATCAGATGTCTCTATTTCGATCTGTAGACTGCTGTTTTGAATGTGTTTCTATTAGTTAAGATAAATAATTACATGATTTAATATAGTCACTATGGATTCATTTTAGAGCAAGAGAAAGGGCTACATTAAAAAGATGAAGATATGAGAAAAGCAAAATAAATTTTTTTATTTTTATTTTTATTTATTTATTTGACAGAGAAAGAGGGAGAGAGAGAGAGAGAGAGAGAGAGAGACAGAGAGAGAGAGAGAGAGAGAGAGAGAATGGGCATGCCAGGGCCTCTAGCCACTGCAAACAAACTCCAGATGTTTGCGCCCCCTTGTGCATCTGGCTAACATGGGTCCTGGGGAATCGAACCAGGGTCCTTTGGCTTTGCAGACAAATGCCTTAACCACTAAGCAATCCCTACAGCCCCCAAAGAAAATTTAATGGAAAAGATAGAAATATATTTTTATCAATTCAAGATGGGAAAGGATTGCTTAAGCTAACAAAAGAGTAATCATTAAAATTAATTACAAATGAATGATTCTACTACATTATGTTAAAATACTGTACACCTCAAGATATGGTAAAGGAAAGTAAAGTACACCAAAGATTAGGGAGAAAATATTTTCAATATTAATAATGTAAGTTTTAGGAAGTTATTACTTATTTATTTATTTTATTTTTTTCAAGGCAGAGTCTCACTGTAGCCCAGGCTAACCTGGAACTAATTCTGTAGCCAAAGGATGGCCTCAACCTTACAGCAATACTGTCTCAGCATCTTGAATGCTGGGGAGGAAGATAATTATTTATTGTATAAAACTCACTACAAATGGACTGAAACTAAAGAAATTAATAAAACACTTAGCAAGTAGAAGAATAAGCATTTAATAGAAGAGAAAATAGGAATGTATAACAAATAAAGAAATTATTAGTAATTAGGAAAATGCTAGGAAATGTCATAGATATAGAGCATTTATATCATTTAGAATAGTAAAAATTAAAGTAACAAGAGCTAATGTGCGTGTGAATTCCCGAAAAGTAATACATTGATGTTGGCATGTGATTTTTACCAAAAGCATGGAACACAGTCAGATATTATCTTGTGAAGTGTGTGGAGCTGTATTTTCCAGCAACATTATTCCTGAGGCTAAAGTTTAGATATATTCTTACATAGGTGTCCCAAGAAGTTTATGTTAAAATGTTCAGAGTTACTAATAACTGTATTAAAAAAATAGGGAATTATTGTAGTTACGTTGATAATGGAAAGTACACAATGGGATATTTGTTAGAAAAAGTGGGAAAGAAAAGAGAGGGAAGACTGCTCAACAGCAGAGACAGGTGCTATTCCCAGAAGGCCTGAGAAATGCTTTACCCAGGAAAGGTCAGAAGCCACTTTCCTTATATGTTGGCCTCTGAAAGGCCCAGGTGTGAGGCCTAGTGGAACTTCCTGAGCCTAGCTAAAGTTTGGTGATCTGCCTCTGGCCAGACGTGACTCAGCAAGATGCCTAATGGCTTCTTGCCTGCTACTTCCGCATGGGATTTAGGATTATCATCTCAATAGTCAGTTTACTATTGGCCCTTACCTTTCCCCACCGTCCTAAGATCCCCGCCTTCTTCCCAACATTATATAGGCAACTGTTCATAGCAATAAATCGAGTTCCTGCTTTGACAAGACTCCCGACTCAGTGTGGTTTTTCTCCGGTGGCCAGGAGAGGTCTGAGTCGTCGGACGCTCATCTCCTCCTCAACCTCTCGGGAGGAACCAGCGGGCCTGGTCCTTCCCTCGGCACTACCTGCCCCAGCCAGCGGAGCCCGGCACTTATAGACTAGGGGATACTTATGGGCTGGTGCGGAGGTCATTTGAATTCCTTGGTTGCAGAGCATTCCCCTTTGACTCAGGGCTTGAGCCACTATAGGAACTGAGAGCTAGTCCATGCTCCTGCTGCCAGCCCAGCAGGCCACACATCCACCTTGATCCCCATCATCAGAACCATGTGACAAGAACCAGCTCCTGTAACATTCCTACCCTGGATTTCTATATAATGACAGAATTGGGAGTGGTAGAACCAGTATGACTCCATCTTTGGATATTTGACTGCATTTCATTGCAACCCTCTGTTTCCTAAGAATGATTCAACCACCTCTCCCAATTACCACATTCCTGGAATGACCCAGGCCACCCATCTGCACTGTCTCTTTCCCGATGGAATAGCCCAAACCACCTGTCCAGTTATCACTTTCCTGTAGTGATCCCAGACCTAAGGCAAGGTGGACTGCTCTGCAACCAAAGAATTCCAATGACTGCTGCTGCCCCATAAGTGTCCCCTAGTCTAAGGAAAGCTGCTTCTGACGTTGCCTGGTTGGAGCCCTTCTCAGGTTTTCCCAATAAAGCCTGTCTCTGCTGTTGAGTTGAGTTTTCTCTCTTATTTCTTTCTCATTTTTCCTAACAATGCTGTTATGCAACAGTTAAAATTCAATGAGAAATTGTCTCCAATTAATAAATAGCACTTAGAAAAAAATAGTTTGGATGATTTTTTTTTGAAAATATCACAACATTCATTTTATATAAAGATCATAAAATGATTAAACAAATTGACTATACTGATTGATATATTCTCAAGAAAAAAACAGATGAGGGAATTATTTTAATCATAAAAATGTTATATTTAAGATGGATATGAAAACAGTAGGTAGAATATTACTTGAAATCTAATGCTTTGATTGGAATTTGAAGTTATTGATTTTTATTTAACAATCAATAACACATTAATTACATTTATATTTTGCAAATTTTACACTAAAATTAAGGTTATAAGTTTTGGAATATATAGAACTCTTCTACAATTGGATCTGGCAAGATTCATTTAACAATAGATTTGTTAATGTATGTATACAGCAAACAAATTATTTCTGAAAAAAGCTCATTAATTTATCATGATTACTTTCTGTGAGAAGTTAATTCAACTCCTTAATTATAAGTCAAAACATCAACGATTTGATATGTACTTATCACTAATTTTAACTATTTTTGAGTAATTGCATAGGTACATTTTCATTCACTTACTTTTACTTAGATTTTTTTCCATGTAGAATTTCAATATACTCAGAAAAACCCTAATGTTTAGCTTCATGTTAACCTTTTTTTTTTTTTTTTTAATTTTTTCAAGGTAGGGTTTTATTGTTACCCAGGCTGGCCTGGAATTCACTATGTAGTTTCAGGGTGGTCTTGAACTCACAGTGATCCTCCTTCCTCTGCTGCCCAAGTGCTGGGGTTAAAGGCATGTGCCACCACGCCTGGCTCATGTTAACTTTTTTAAAAATCATTTTATTTTTATTTATTTATTTGATAGAGAAAGAATGGGCATGCCAGGGCCTCCAGCCACTGCAAACAAACTCCAGACGAGTGAACCCTCTTGTACATCTGGATAATGTGGGAGGGACCTAGGGGATCAAACCTGGGTCCTTTGGCTTTGCATGCAAATGCCTTAACTGCTAAGCCATCCCTCCAGCCCTCATGTAAACTTTTTATTGAATACAAAGGTATGGTTAAAAGTTATGTTTGCTTCTTTTCTAGGTAAAACAAATGACCTGTCGTCATTGGATTATCAAGTAACAAATCTGCTATGGACTGCAAAGGGACATGTGCTACTTTGTTATGAAATAAGGTAATAGCAACATATTTTTGTTTTGCCTAAATTCAGATGTTTGTAAATTAGTTAGGTGAAGACAGAAGGTAGGATTGCCAATATAGACTAAATACTTTAATAATTTAAAAAGCATACATAATAATTTGTCAAATAAAGAAACACTGTATAGTTTATTGGTACCATGCAAATTACACTATCAAAGGAGAATTTTTCTCTTACCTTTTAAGTATTTAATACTAATAATTGACTAGATTTCAAATGGCAAAACATAGTAACCAGTAGACAAAGAATTACTACAGGGTGTGATTTTGAAAAAAACTGCATGTTAAGCCAAAAAGTCTGCCTTAACAGTTTGTTTAAGTCTAGATAGTAATGATGAAGAGTCTATTACATTTATGGGCTATATTATTTTGTTATGTTTATTTTTAAAATAAAGTATTTTAATTTAGACAGTACATATTTTTATGTCCATAGCTAAAACAGTCATTGTAAAGCTTAAATAATTTGACATTTCTGCTTTGCATAAAATAGACTTCAACATGAGACTGTATACAGGTGATGGGAGACTACTTCATATTGCTTCTCTGTTATGTATAATCAGCTGAATTTGAGCTGGTTAAATATTTTTTAAAAGACTATTTCATATAGAAAAACACTTTTGTAGGCAAACTAACCAGATTTGCTATAATTAAGAGGAGTGTTTGCAAAATATTATTGCTTATTGTTGTCTAGTACTCTCCTATGGTTGCTTTCAATTTTATATCACAGAAAGTGCATTCCAAACTAGAGCCTTATAAAATATAAACCATACCTCCAGCAAAGGTACATGTTGTATACTTTAGAAAGAGGCAAAATATAAAATGTAATGTTTGTGCTCTGCTGTTAAAAGTACTTGTAATTGGGGCCTGGAGAGATGGCTTAGCGGTTAAGCACTTGCCTGTTAAGCCTAAGGACCCTGGTTCGAGGCTCAACTCCCCAGGACCCACGTTAGCCAGATGCACAAGGGGGTGCACGCGTCTGGAGTTCGTTTGCAGTGGCTGGAGGCCCTGGCACGCCATTCTCTCTCCCTCTCTCTATCTGCCTCTTTCTCTCTGTCTGTTGCTCTCAAATAAATTAATAAAAATAACAAAAAAAATTTTAAAAAAAGTACTTGTAATTGAGGGAATTCATTAGAAAATACATTAGCCAAATCAGGGAAAGCCAAAACTTCATCTAAATTAAAATCTTCCATTTCAACTACACATACTAATAATTACTTATTAATATGTCAAACTTAAATGTAATTTATTCATAAGGCTGGTATGATATTCTAGCATTTGTTGTTCATCTTATTCCTACATGTTTATTACCTCATTAGTCATTTTATTGCTATGCTAATTAAAAATACAATTAATTTAGTATTTTAAATCGATAGTAATAAATCTTGGTTTTATAGCTTAAAAATATCCAAACTTAATTATCATCAATAACTAATCTATTTTATTAGATAACCTGATAACTTGTGATTTTACTTGATTCAGTATTAGCCTAATTGATTTTCTTCCCAAACATGTTATCTATAACATTCAATTATACCTATATGTGATCAGTCAGAAACCTACATCATAAATATTCTCACAACCACTCTATCAGACATAATTATCCATATTTTACCATTTAAAAGTAAGTCAAAGAGATTTGGAAATTTAGCTATAGAGTTTTTTAAGATAAATGAAAAAAAATTAAAATAAAGACAACCTCATTCTGGAAGAATAAAAAGACTTCCAGAGTAAAGTGATTTGTCTGTTAAATAGTTTGTAGCCTTTTAATTCAAGGTATTTACTTGATTTACAATTTGTCAAAAAATAGAATTCAATATAAATGACTTTGAAGTTTTATAGCTTGCTCCATTTTTCAGAGCTGGGGAAAAGTTGGCCTCTCACTTGGCCAATACAGCTGTGGAGGTTGCATCTGTTACTAGTTAACTGGGGCTCCCATAGCAACCAGGTGGCAGAAACAACAGAAAGTTATTTTGTCATAGTCCTTAAGCTAAATGTCAAGACTAAGGTACTGCCAGAGTTGGTATCTTCTGAGACCCTCTTTCCTCAGTTTGTAGAAAAACAAGTTTTTCTCTCATGTCTCATGTGCTCATTCCCCTGAGAATATACAGGTCCTTTTCTTCTTAATGTCATTAGAAAATTAGTCATTTTTGATTAATGATAGCTATAATGAACTCATTTCGCTGTAGTTAACTCTTTCTAAAAATATATACACATCCTCAATGGTCAACAATAACACTCACAAAACTAGGGTGTTCATCATATGAATTTGTATAGTACACAATTCATCTCATAGCTCCATTGAATTGTGACCTTTGCTTTCTGCGTGTACTTGTCCTACCGTCTGGATTAAGGGAAATAAAAATATATTATTATAAAATCCAAAAGACTATTTTAAAAGGATTTATCATAGAAAGCTTCATGTTCCTGGATGAACATCCAAACCAGGCTCAGTTTAGGGAAGGAAGGGATTTATTTCAAGCTTACAGATCCAGGAGGAAAGATCCATCAGTAGTGGAAGGAGCTGTTCGCACACATCTAAGCAGAGAGAAACAACCATACAGTCTGCAAAACCAAAAGCAGCAAGTACAAATGGGCTGCAAGCAGCAGAGGCCCAACCAGAGCTCAGACTTCTCTCTTATGCCTTAGGGCTGGAATTCAGAACTGTCCCCAGTGACACCTTAGAGCTGGACTCCTGGATCCTCCCCTAATGACCCTTCCTCCAGCCAGGAGATCCAAGTTACAAGCATTCAGTTTATTTTCAAAGACCCCTAAAATCTTTGTCAATTTTAAGACTGTTCCAAAGTCCCAAGTCTCATTTAAGGTTCAAGACCGTGTCTTAACTGTTAGTCCTGTAAAACCAAAACAAGTTACATACTTTCCACATGTAATGGCACAGAGTTAACATTTCCATTGCTATAAGGAATAACAAAGAGATACAAGACCAATGTAAAAATCAATAACCATCAGGTGAACATCAAACATTTGCAGTTCAATTCCAATATCCATAACCAGTGGCAATAGTCACTGGATTTTTAATTTCCATACCTTCAGCTGGGCTGAGTAGCCAGGGAAACTTCAGTATTGAGCTAATAGCCCTTGTATAGTCCTAGTATATCCAAAACATCATTGGGTCTCCATTGCAAACCATGTTTCATCTTTCACTACACACATTGATCTTTTCAGCCTTTCAAACAGATGCTTTGTCTTGGCAGAGGCTCCTATTTAACTTCAAATAATGGCCTTGTTGGCCTCTAATAAGGAGCATCATCCTGATTCATTTGCCACACTTCAGCAGCAATCCCTGGAACTATGTGTACTTCTTGATCCACCTCCATGCATTTTTCATGCTTCCAAAACCAATACCAGGTGCACAGCAATATAGCCACATGTTAATCTGTTGTGCCAAGACCCCTGACCAGGAGCCAAGACCCCCGTCACCCAGGAGTCATCCAGAGAACCACCACAGAAGCTGAGACACTCGAATGTAAAAGAAGCAGGTTTCTTTATTGCAAGCCTAGGCCTGGGCTCCGTCCACACAGTCAGGCACAGTGGTAATGAGGGAGAGAGCCCAGACCCTCAGAGGGAAGGGGTTTATAAAGGAAAGGTTACATCATATTGCGACTTTTAAAATGATTGGTTCTAAGAGGGCACGCGCGGGAATTTCAGAGAGGGTGTGCGTGGGAACTCCAGCCTATTTATCTTAGGTCAGTAACTTGTTTGCAGAACCTATCTTTTGCAAGAGGCCAGGGCCTCTGTGGCTAGGTATCTCTGGAATGTCCTTGGGTAGAGGCTTCCCAGGAATCGAGGAGGGGGGGCCGTATAGCTAAGTAAGCATGGATAAGGAAGCAAAAATAGCACATTAGTCAGCTAGTTCCTCATCTGAGCCAGGCCTGGGCTCTTTATTTACTCAAAATGTCTATCTGATTTAAAATGGCAGCACCACTGTCCAGTCACTAAGTGAGGTCACAGAAGCCAGATCTAGCACATTACTTCTCCTTGGTCTCTCAAATCCAGAGAGGAAACAAATATTGACCAAGGATATCAGGTTACCTCCTTCAAGTAATCTCCTTTCAAAAGAGTTTGCATTCCTGTTCATTCAGATTTACCTGGATTAAATCACGTCAGGCATCTTTCTATTTTTTCAGTGTAAGGTAGCTGGTTATGTGCTGGAAAATAGCAGCTTCAGTAACCTAAAACCTGTCTCTGTGCCAGTAATTTTTAACTTGTTTGAATTTTTCCAACTGTAAATCTTATATTTTTTTACTTCTATATCTTTCATCAGTCCACCACTTTCAAATTCAGCAATGATCAAACTCTTAGTGCTTGGGCAGAAGGATGCAGCCATACATTCTGCTAGTAGCTCAGTTTGAACAAAGTTCTCTGTTGTCTTTTCATCCCCTTTGAAATTAATATGCAAAGCTTCCAAATAATCACTCTGCATTTAGCATTTTCAAACTCTCATAAGAATAGTCCATAAAGTTGGCTTACTGCTCTGGAAGTTGTCATCAGTTTCAAGTACTAAGTGTTGACCAATTAATACAGCACAAAAGTTCCAAAAGACCAAAATCCATGTGGTCTGATTAATTGTTAAGCAATATATCACCCCATTCCTAGTACCAAATTTCTTCTGTAGACAGTCTCACATTGCTGGAATGAACATCCAAATCAGGCACAGTTTAAGGGAGGAAGGGATTTATTTCAAGGTTATGGATCCAGGGGGAAAGTTCCATCAATGGTGGATGAAGCTGTTTCCATACATCTAAGCAGAGAGAAACAACCAAGCAGCCAATAAAAACCAAAAGCAGCAAGCACAAATGGGCAGCAAGCAGCAGAGACCTTGCCAGAGTTCAGCCTTCTCTCTTAAACCTGTTGGCTAGATTTCAGATCTGCTCTCAATGACACCTTAGGGCTGGACTCCATAATCTTTTCCCAGTGAAACTTCCTCTAGCTAGGTGGCTGGAGATCCAAGTTACAAGCTTTAATAAAGTACCTGAATCTATGGGGTCATACATTCTAACTACCATGGAATGAAGAGTGTTGAAGAGATCGTTCACTAATAAAAGGTGCTTAACTGAAAAGTTTGCCACCCTGGGTTAAATTCCCTAGTACCCACATAAACCAGATGTACAAAATGGTACTTGTGTCTAGAATTCATTTGCAGTGGCAAGAGACCCTACTGTGCTCATACTGTCTCTCTCAATAAACAAAAACTATTAAAAGTATTTTAGGTTTGGAGAGAAGGATTAGCAGTTATAGGTGCTTACCTGCTTGCAATAATATTAAGAAAAGAATTAAGAAAGATACATTTGAGTTACCAAATCATGTACCAACATGTTTACATTAAAACATATAGCTTTATATGCAAAAGAAGCCTCTTTAATCCTTTTATTAATAATTTTTGTTTACTTTTTGAGCTACTTTTATTTTTTTGGCTTTTTTCGAGGTGGGGTCCCACTCTGGCTCAGGCTGACCTGGAATTCACTATGTAGTCTCAGGGTGGCCTTGAACTCATGGTGATTCTCCTACCTCTGCCTCCCGAGTGCTGGGATTAAAGGTGTGTGCCACCACACCCGGCTTGAGCTACTTTTTGCATGCTCAGTACCACTAATCATCATTGAGAAGCACGGTGAGCTATCATCTCTCATGTATCAGAATAGCTTGTTGAAAGACAGATGTTGAAAACAAATGCTGCAGAGGATGTGAAGATAACCTTTTTGAATATATGTTGATTAAAATATGAAAGCAGCATGTCACAGACATATCTATACTTTCATATTCATCATGTGATTATAATAATGAAGATATATTAAATATAATATAATAATGAAGATATGTAACCAATCTAAGTTTCTATCAAAGAATGTATGAGTGAAGAAAACAGTATATAAACACAATCAAACACTGTCTATTAAGTACCTAGAAGTAAAGCATGGCATTCATTTCACATAAGTAAAAAAGAAAACATGTAGAGAAAGAAAAATAGGCTTTGTGTACAATATCACTTTCATGTTATTTTTCATGTTATTCTTGTTTGGATTGAGATTGCCCCCATAAGTTCCTTATCAAGGTTTGTTCCCCACTGGTGACTAGATCATGAAGGCTCTCATCTCATCAATGGACTTGTGCATAGATGAATTGCTTCGTAGGCTATTCAGAGGTGGGCCTAGCTGGAAGAAATGTGTCATTGGGCTTATGCTTTTGAATGGTATGTTATGTTCCAAGTTCTCCCTCTCCTCTTTCTCTACATTCTACCTACAAGGGGAGCAGCTCTTCTCTGCTGAATACTCTAGGCCATGAAGTTCCTGCCTCAGCACAATTGGAAACAATGGCATCAAAGGAACATGAACTGAAACCATGTGCCAAAACAAATCACTGCTCCTTTTAACATGTTTCAGGTATTTTGTCACAGTGACAGAAAGCCGACTAAAATACATGGTGAGTGTGAAAACGTTAAAGCACCTTATACAAACAGAGTGGAAGGGTGTTGTCAGGTGTTGAGGAAATGTCCACTGAAGAACAAATCTACAGTTAGACAAGAAGAGTGCATTGAGGGGCTCTGTTTTATGGTATAGTGACTACTGTTAACTATATATGCATACTTTAAAAATTCTGAGAATAACTTTTAAGTGTTTTCTCCCATACTCAAAAAAGATGAACGTGCCAGGTGTGGTGGCGCATAGCTTTAATCCCAGCACTCGGGAGGCAGAGGTAGGAGGATCGCCATGAGTTCAAGGCCACCCTGAGACTATCCAGGTCAGCCTGGATCAGAGTGAAACCCTACCTCGAAAAACCAAAAAAAAAAAAAAAAAAAAAAAAAAGATAAACAGTGAGATAATACATGTTTGAAATATCATTTAGCCATTCTACATTGAATACATTTATCAAAACATCATTTTACATATCAAAAACATATAAAGATTTTACGTATTAATTGAAAAGGTAGGTAGTAGGTACACACATGTGTGAATACTAATACACAAGAATGTAGGCATGTAATCATGCATGTATGTACAGAAAGCATACATTGAATATGAAGGAAAACATGAAAACATAGCAAGCAAAATATTCCATTATATCTTCATATTTTATAAAACATTATAATTTATAATAATAATGGTAAGCCTGGGTCAAGAATAAAAATGTACTGGGTATGGTGGTGTGCACCTTTAACCCCAGCACTCAGGAGGCAGAGGAGGGAGGATTTCTGTGAGTTCAAAGCCACCCTGAAACTACATAGTGAATTTCAGATCAGCCTGGACTAGATCTAGACCCTATCTCTAAAAACCAAAAGAAAAAAAGTAAAAATGTTAAAAAATGGTCATTGTTAAAGAACACTGTAAAATATGACCATACTTATTGAGAGGATACTGAGTCTTAATATGATGATATCTACAGGCCCTTTTATGATTTTCTGTAAGATTTCTACTAACTTGATCATATTAGCTTTTCAAATTGTCACATTTGTCTTGCTTATAATTTGCGAAATGTTAGCAATGTACCACATAGTAACAGTTGATATCTGTGTTTCTCCTTTCATATTGTCCATAATGTCATACTGATTGTATCATAGAATGATTGGAAAAAATTTCATAATTTTCTATTTCTGAAAAAAAGGAGTGGTTTATTCTTTATAAAATGAATAGAAACTTCCTCTGAAAGTTCTAGACTCAGGATTTTGGACATGTGGAAAATACTATAGTACTGTCTCTATAGTGCAGGATAATACATTCATCTTCTTATATCCATTTTATGAGTTGTATTATTGTAGGAATTTTACCATGCCATCTAAGGTGCTTAATGCTCATGGCATAATTAAAAAAAGTAACAACTTCTATTTGCTGATTTTTTGGTACGTAAGAGGCTTTGCAGACTTTAATACGCAAGATTCAGCCTGCTTTCTTGTTAATGTCCATTGTCCTTATATCATAGTTTTCATCCTAATGTATAATTTAAGATCTTTCTGTGTGACAAAACAATCCAAAATGTATTGGCTTAAAACCAGCATTTAGCTGGCCAACATTCTGTGTTTTAAAATCAACACTGGATGCAGCTGGTTGTTCTGGTCTAAACCCAATTTCAACAATCTTCCCAAAGCAGTTGTAGGTCAGCTAGGGGTGGCCACACCTGGGTTTGTTTGGCTTTTGGCAGAGGTGTGATGCTGATGCTTTTTTTTTCTGTGGGCTTTGGTCTTCCAGCATGTTGGAGTGGGATAGTTCACAAGGCTTTTCTGGAGTTACAAAAGAAATACGAAGAGGTAGCAAGGCCTTTTGAGACCTAGACAAGAACCTGTCACATAACTTCTGCTGTATTCTCCTGGTGAAAAACAAAACCAAAACAAAACAAACAACAGCAACAAAAGCAATAACAAAGACATACTGGACTCAAAATGTCAAAAAAGCACTCCCCTTTTTACATGCAAGGAACTTGAAAGTCACATTGTAAAGTGTCAACGAATCAAGAAGGCTGACCATTTTAGCAACTATTCTAGCATTCTGCTTTAATATTAAAGCATTTTATTTTCATCTGTTCCTTCTTTACCAATTTATTTTTTACCAGTCTTTTCTCATCTCAAAACATCTAACAATAATTGGCATTTGTTTTCTAAGATGTCTATTAGAATATTCTACAGTGAAATTGTTGCTTTTGATGAATTTTGAAGTCTTTGTTTTTCTGAAAAGTCTTCATTTTGCAGCCATTCTTAAAAGAAAAATCTTCCAGGAACCCTGATTCTCATTTAACTATTTAATTTTAGAAGTTTGAAGAAAAAAATTTGTGTTATCTCAGTTCTGTTACTGGGATATCCACTTTTCATTCTTTCAAATATCTTTTTTATGGCTGACTTTAAGATCTGTTTATGCCTCTGTGTTGTGTAGTTCAGCAGAATATACCAGGAATTAATCTCTTGTTATTTATCCTCTTTGTGCTGTATATAGCTGTGGACTTGATTTCATCAGTTCTGGACAATCCTGGCCCATCACCTTTTCATGCTAATCATCTATTATACACACCTAGTTTATCTCTATTGTCAATGCCAATGGGATATTTATTATATTTTTGCACTTCATTCTTTGCATCTCTTAACTCCTTTATATTTCTCATTTTATTGTTAAATGTACTTTATTCTGGATAATCCCTTAAAGTTTGCTTTTGAATTGGCTCATTCTCTGTAGTCATATGCCAAAGCAATTCCATTCATTTGAATACATTCAGGACTCTGCTAAAACTTCTTTCTCAGATTTTGCCTGGTCAGGTTCATAGTCTCTAACTCTAAAATTAACGTTTATTCCAGGTTTAATTTTTGAAAATTTTTTTTCTATATTGCTATAGTATACTCTATCTGATTATAATCCCCTAGTCTGAAAATTTGCAGTTTGATCTTTATTAGACTGTCACTCATATTTTTACTAGTGTGTTGAGTAGATTTTTCATTGTCAACTTTCTTTCCTTTTTATTTATTTATTTTTTTTTTGAATTGAATCATTGGAGATCTTGAACTCAGGCTTTCTTCAGGGAGAATTTGAATGCAGGGATCCCTCAGACACTGAGGAATCACTACAATGTGAGAAGCATATTACTTTACTTGAAAAATCTTGGCTTGATGTGATCTGCTCGGATCAGTCTCTTCAGTGTTGTAGTACCCAGCCTACAAACCCTGACTGTGATTTTGCTAAAATGAACATCATTTACATTTAGTCTGTCTGTCCTAGTGACCTCTATTTTATTCCTTGTGTATCAGTTACTGTTCCCTCCTTGGTGCTCCTGTTGTGTGAATGATTTGTGTGTGTATGAGATTGGACACAAAGATTTAGAATGTTTTCTAATGAACTCAATGATGCATAATATTTGTTGTATTTTGTCAAATTATATGGTTTTATTTTAATTTAGAGTTCTCAAAATACCTGTTGTTTCTATAGTACTAATTCATGCCATCTTTAGTTTTGTTGATCCCCTCCTTATCCCTGCTCCTACTTGTTCACTACCTAATTAAAAGACATAACTTAATTTAAAAAGAGAGAGTTTGGGTAGAATCACCCTGCTAGAGTAGGGAACCCTTTACCTTAATACCATAGGATGTTGCAGGTGAATATCAGTGCTAAAAATGGGTTACCACCCAAAGTAAGCTTTGGTCAGTGAGGCTCCTAAAACAATGCAGGCAACTGCCAAAGCACTTGGTTAGCCAACAGAACTAGATGGTAAGAGCACATTGCTGAAGACACCACAGGCTGTGTTTGCAGACATTGAAAAATTAAGATAAAACTGAGATGGAAGCTCTCTTTCTGCTGGACAGCTGTCATGGTGTTGGAAGGAGCTATGCAAGCTGATGGAGGTCAAGGTCATATACCACCTGAACAATCCATTGATCTTGCAAGCTCCAAAATCATCCATCCAGGTGAGATGTATCTATGGGTACAATCATGGCACATAAGTTACAGGGGTAATCAAATCCTCTCTGATTGGATATGATTTTTGTTTAGTGGGAGGGAATTCATGCCCTGGTACTGAGAACCAAGTCAAAAGTCTATGACTTGTAATATCATAGAGGGAATTTTATACTGTTCTCTGGCTAAATATTAGAGGTTATAACCATCAAAAAGTCTTCTAATTGCATATGTTTATTCCCTTTGATCCATGCTTCTCTCTTTCTTGGTAAGAGAACCTACTTTTTACAGATGTCAGTGTATACCTGGGAGACCCAAGACCCATCAGAATAACAAGAAAAAGAAAAGAAGGCTGAGTACCTAGCATGAGACAAATTACCTCTGTAACACCCAGTAGGGGCCAAGAAGCATGATAAAGGAACAGGTAGATTTATATGAGTGTTGATGTCACTAGAGAATCTTCTCCATTGGTTGTAGACACTGAGGTGACACAAAACTCACCAAAATATCAAAGCAAAAAATAGGCTGATGAGAGGTCAACACTAAAGTAGATTTCTAACATGCCAGGCATGGCTCAGGGAATATTGTGGAAGAGCACAAAGAAACAATGCAACAGCCATGAGATGGGCAGGTTTCCACAGTTCCTAAGCTAGGTCCAGTGCTAAACCAGAATAGACAGGTGAGACCTGGTAGCAGACAGCTTCAGGTTGGCTGAGATGAACTTTCAGAGCAAGCACAGTTATGGAAGAAGGGATTTATTGAAGCTTACAGATCCAGGGGAAGTTCCATAATGGCAGAAGAAGCTGGCCTGCCTTCACAGGTTTAACAGAGAGAGGAGCACAAGCCAAAAAGCCACACAGCACAGCACACTTCAGGAACTCCAGCTAGGTATACTTTGTACATTTTAGATTGGAATCTCAAACCTGCCACTACACCTTAGGGTTGGACCCTAAACTGCCTCCAGCCAGGTGGCTGCAAATCCAAACAACAAGCTAATAAAACACTGAATATATTGGGGGCCATCTATTCAAACTACCACATTTTGCCATTGGTCCCCTAATAGATTCAAAACCATCATACATTGTAAACTGTATTCAGTCCAATTACAAAGGTCCCCACAGTCTTGACCAACTTAAGATAGTTCCAAAGTCCCAAGTCTCCTCTGAGATTTATGATTTTTTCTTAGCTGTCAGTCCTGCAAATTCAAACAAGTTAAATAGTTTTAATATATAAAGGCACTGAGTAAACATTTTCAACTGATATAAGGCATAGTAAGGAGAGACTAGAGCAATGTAAACTCAACCATCATCAAATAAGCATCAAACCTTTTCAGTTTAGGTGTAATATAACCAGAGACTGATATTCTCCACATTTTCCAATTCTGCTCCTCTAGCTGGGCAGAGTAACTAGGGGAACATTTCCATCCCAAGCTAACAGTGTGCTCCATGGTAGCCCATGCATAGTCCTGGTATATCCAAAACATCTTTGGGTTTCCATGCAAACCATGGTCTATCTTTCAAAGGCTCTTTCAGCCTAATGGGTCATCAGGCCCTGCCTCATGCCACATCAGTGGCTTCTGGAATCATGTACACTTCATGACCACTCCATGCATTTTTTATGTTTCCAAAACTAACCCAGGTGTGAAGGACACAGCCATATTCTTAATTCACAGACAAAATAAATCATAACATTGAAAAGCAAGTTCCTTCTCCAGTCAACTCTTGCCAAAAGAGTTTGTATTTCTATGATAGTCTTTCCTCAGGCATCCTCTCCATTGTTTTAATGTAAAGCAGTTGGACCATCTTCATTAAGATTGCTAGTTGACAATAGCAGCTTCAGTAACCTAAAACCAGTCTCAATGCCTGTAATTTTAACTTGCTTGAGGTTTTCCAACTTAAAATCTTAAATCTCTCAGTCTAATATCTTTAGTCAAATACATCAGTCCATTACAAATTTAAGCTTGATCAAACTCTCTGGGCCTGGGAAGCAGGATGCAGCCAGCAATTATGTCAGTAGCCCAGTTCCAACAAAATTCTCTGTAGTCTTTCCTTCCCCTTAGGTTGGTTAAGATGAACTTTCAGACCAAACACGGTTATAAAGAAAAAGATTTATTAAAGCTTACAGATCCAGGGAAAGTTCCATAATGAAAAAAAAAAAAAAAAAAGCCACACAACACTACACACTTCAGATACTCTTGTCTTGCTAGGCATACTTTGCATATTTTTAGATTGAAATCTCAAACCCACCACCACAGCTTAGGGCTGGACCCTAAACTGCCTCCAGCCAGGTGGCTACAAATCCAAACAACAAACTAATAAAACTCTAAATATAGTGGCAGCCATCTATTCAAACTACCACAGACCTCATCTGCCCTGGCCATATTTCCTAAGGTTTGGGACCAGCTCAAAGAGAATCCCAAGCTTCCCTTTTTCCATATTTCCATGCTGCATATCTGTAAGTAATATTTTTGTAAACAGCACACAATGAACCTGCATTACAACCACACTTTAAATTATTTTCTGTAATTGATATATAAATGATTATTAAATCAAAATCAACTCACTTCTTATTTAAACAGATATTTGGTAGTAAAGGGACTGTGAAAATGTACTCACTTTAGAAAGTCCATAATTCAAATTTCTGTGGAGTAAAAGAAGAACAATTATTTTTTCCAAATTTTCTGCCTCCAATATAGCTGTAAAAGTAATAACTATATGTTAGCTTAATAAATCATGTAATTTTGTGAGAAGAATTTGGTAAATTTGTGACCTATACAAAGTTAAGTCTATTTTAATTTCATCCCAAAATGATGTAAGCAAATGATCTCTGTTCATCTTATTTATTTGTCAAAAATTGCCCTGGGCAAAAATTTCCAGTGTGAAGTAAGAAATGAAATGGAAAGCATTAATGAGGCAAAACAAATTTGCCACATGAAAAATAGAACCTTTGGGCTTTCTTTCATTTACTTTATAAAATACAAATATATTCCATTAGGTAAACTATGGCAGAATTATAGAACAGAGCAATAAGACTTCCTGGGAAGTAGGGTGGAGCAGTGCTGTGTTTGGGTTTTAACTGGAGTGCAGTGCAAAGAATTTAAATTTACATAGTGCTTGCATTTTACCCCTGTCTTTCTGTTTGAGGGTATTTCATCCCCTCAGGAGCAAGGAGTGCAACACAATTTCATGTGCTCTCATAAATTCCTTAACTTGTTAGAATTTGAAGCTTGCTGCGCTTTAAAAAACTACACAAAATATTTTAGGTCACTTTTGCATCACTGATGAACATTTTGCTTTGGACTTTCTGTCTCAGCCTCCTGAGTTGCTGAGTTTACAGGCCTGAACTACTATGCCGTGTATGAACTTTCTTTCTAAGCACCAATATTAAAAGTCTATTAACACAAATTGATTTGTATCTCTACTGAGTAATTTTGTGGGAACAAAATGCATTAAGCAAAGGAAAGTGTCAATGATAAACACATATATAGGAAGGAAATAGAGCAATGAAGTATTGTTTTTGAGTCAGAGTCTCACTCTTTCCCTCATGCTGGACTCAAATTAATGACATTTCTGCATCAATCTCTTGAGTGTTGGTATTACAAGCTTGCACAACCACATATAGTGTTAGAGAACTTTATTTTTAAGCATCACTCCCAAGATATAATATATACACCACTAAAAATTCACCTATTTTAAGTAAAAAATTTAATGCTTGTCAATAAACTTTCAGAGTTGTGCAACTACCATCATTCTCTAATTCTAAATATTTAATCATCTTCAAAAGAAATCCCAGATCTATTGCTAGTCACTCCTCTTTCTCTCTCCCCAGCCACAGATAATCACAAAACTTTCTTTTTCTCTTTCTGATTCCCAGCTTTTATTGAATTTCAAATGGTTAAAATTTATAGAAAAGAGATAGATATCTCAAGTAAGCAGTTCTATATGCTTCTTTTAATACAAATATATTCTGTCTCAAAGATCAACTGTACTGAAGCCTTCATATAAATTTATTTGTGTTATCCTCTATGGCAGGCTTCTATCACTTAGGACAATGCTTTTGAGGACTATCTGTGCTATATCAAATTCTAGTATTTACTTCATTTCATTGTTAAGTATTATTCCATTATGAATATGAACTACTTTGTGCTTACCTATGTATGAATCAGTAGATGGCTGTTTGAGATGTTTCCACTTTGTGCTCTTATTGATAATGTTGCCATGAACATTTGTGAGAAAGTCTTAAGTATATACATGTGTTTCACTTTTGTTTGGTAGATGCTCCTAAGTGGAATCTCTGGAGCTATCATAAACAGTTTGAAGAACTGTCGCACTGCATGTGGGACAGGGAAGTCTCATTCTGTCCTTGACACACAGCATGTTGGGGGGAAGGAAGTCTCGTTACTCCAGCAGAGTGTGTGGAACAGTTGACTGAGACAATAGAGGAGAACCAAGATTCATCAATAAGACAAGAAGATATCTGACTGCCCATCACAAGACTTGCCACATTTAGCACATCTGCCAGCATCCAAGAGAAATTGAAGAGGAATCAACATCATGAATACTGCTCTTACTGCTAGTCTGACAATCAGCTCCAGGTTGATGGTGACCAACATGGTGATCAATCAAAACCTATCAAAGTAGAAATCCAGAGACTACAGAGAACACAATGCTAAATCAGACTGCCAACAGGCCTACCGTAGATCAGGAAACTTTGTGGAAGAGGTTGCAGAAAGATTGTAAGACCTACAGAATGGGTAGGAATACCCTGAAGCATGGTCCCCTGCTACCCCAAAGGAACTGGTTGAAGCCTTCATACCCCACAGTAAATACCATAACCCCACACACAGAAGAAATGTATATCCTCAGAAACCTTCAGAAACTTCATGGAGTATTTTCCCCTGCTCTTGTTTTTCTGCTGACAGTCTCTTGACATGAAGGAGATGTAGCTCATCTGTCTCTCCCGAGTATCTGGGAGTGCACTGTACCTGTGGCTTCTTTTGCAGGTCTCACATGAGTTTCCTCTTGTAGCTGATTTTAATGATCCAAAGAACCTCCTTGAAACATTCTCATCAAGGCAGATTCCTGGGTCTGGTCTTCATGATAGACAAATACTTCATTTTGGAGATAAGTAGAAAGACATCCCTGTATTTGGAGTATTTGCAATTATTCTTGCTTTGTAAACTTTAAATAGAAAAAAATTCTTTAAACATCTGGATGAGTGAGAAAGACTAAATTCTTTCCCAGACTCTTTTTGAAAAACAGTATTTTATTTATTTAATGGAGAGATGAGAGAGAGAGAGGAAGACAGAAAGAGAGTGGGGTGGGGAATATGGGTGTGCTGGGGCCTCTAGCCACTGCAAATGAACTCCATATGCATGCACCACCTTTTGCATCCAGCTTTATGTGAGTACTGGGGAATCAAAGCTGGATCCTTTGGCTTTACCAGCAAGCACCTTAACTGCTAAGCCATCTCTCCAGGCCCTCTTTCCCAGACTATTTAGTTATAACAGAAACACATTTTCTGGACACTTTCCTTTTCCAAATGCTTTCTAGCAAAATATCCTTGGCTGTAGTGGCAAACATCTGCAATCCAGATCCCCAGAGGCAGGAGAACATTCACTGTGACTCCAGTGAACATCTAGAGTAACTACACTCCCCACAACAAGCCTGAGGAGACTGAGCTTCCTCTGTATGCATGATGTTGAAGTTCTATGACACGCTGAATTAAATATATACATATACATATGTATATATATACATATTTTTTTTATTTTTACTGACAAATTCTATACTTACAGACAACAAACCATGGTATTTCCTCCCCTCCCCTGCTTTCCCCTTCATAACTCTGCTCTACATCATATTTCCTCCTTCTCTCCATTAGTCTCTCTTTTAATTTGATGTTATCATCTTTTTATCCTATTATGAGGTTCTTGTGTAGGTATTGCTAGGCACTGTGAGGTCTTGGATATTGAGGCCAATTTCTATCTGGACAGTTGTATGTAAGGAGTGGTACCCTTCCTTTGGCTCTTACATTCTTTCTGCCACCTCTTCCTCAATGGTCCCTGAGCCTTGGAGGGTGTGAGATGTTTCAGTGCTGGATACTCCTCCATCCCTTCTTCTCAGCACTATATTGCCTTTTGGGTCATCCCAGTGGTCATCACCATCGGAAAAGAGAAGCTTTAACCAGAAGTGAGATTGCCATTAATATATGAATATGAACATCAAGTGTAGTGCATTCAGGGCAATTTGGTGGGAGTAATATATGCATTTATCCAGACAAGAGCAGGCTGTATACCCCTAAGGCTCATGACCTCCCCTGCCATAGGCTTTTGATTAGGTTTTTAGTACCAGGGCTGCATGCAGTGCAGCTTTTTCTGGCTTTCAGTTGGCTGGCCTACAGGTAGGAGGTTTTCTGCTCAGCATCAGCTTGATTTCTCAGTGACTTTGCCTCTTAGGCAAGTGAAGTCTTCAGCAATAGGATCTTGCTATCAAGTGCCTTGGCAATAGCCTATAATGTTCTGGAGACAACAGGGACCTCCCTGGCCAACAGCTCACTGGAAGATATCCCATCTCTGGCACTGAAAATTTTCTAGTAACCATCTATGGCTTCTGGATGTGCCATTATTCAAGACATGCTGAATTTTTGATGGTGGTAAGTTGCTTTCCAAAACTTTGGGTAAACTCAGCACCAAAATCTGAGCTACATTCTTAACAAAAGTCACTTATTCTTGCTTGCAAACCTCAGTGTTCCCATTAGAAGACTGCATAAACACTATCTTAAAGCATAACTCAGAACAAATTATGTCTTAATATGGCATCATATGCTGTTTGTATGCAAGTCCTTATGCTTCTGGGTCCTTGAGAAAGTGACTTCTCTGCTTCATAGTATTTCTCCATTTATCAAATGGGATTGATAAAATTAACTATACCATAAGGACCATGAAGGATCAAAATGTTAACACAACCAAATCTCTTAGTACAGCAGGTAAATAATTTTACTATGAAAAATTGGCAAGAGTATTTAACAAATAATAGATAATTGTAATTATATAATTTAACTATTGTATAGCTGATGAATGTAAAATGCATAAAGTTATTATATCTATTTAGTTGAATGAATTTGCATTCTTTAGAATCATTCCAAAGAGATAGATGAATATATATATATATATATATATATATAAATTACGTGTACCAAATTAAGTCTGATCATGGGACCATAAGTTTGGTGAAGAAAATTCATGATATTCCACAAGGCCCATGTATTAAAACTGCATTGCAATTTATAAATAAAACTAAAATGGTGTATAATCAGTATATTTTTCTATAAGAAAGATAACACAAAATCCTACTCCAAGGGAAGATCTTTGTCCTATTGTTAAGAATCAATGAATAGTATAAGTCATGGTTTGTGTTATATTAATATGTTCAGGTATTAGTTTATCTTTGAAAAATGATTTCATTATGAAATAATTATCAGACAACTGGTTGGCAGAGTATCTGTGCTGCTCTTCTCTTGAATGTCAGCTTGGGGCTTTGAATAGTCACCTCCTCTTATTTCACCTTGTGCCATTTCTGTTGCTTTTCTGAGGTGTTAATGGGAAAATATTTCCTCTCCAAAGTGTAATAAAAACTTATGCCCTGCTGGGCTTGGTGGTGCATGCCTTTAATCCCAGCACTCGGGAGGCAGAGGTAGGAGGATTGCCGTGAGTTCGAGGCCACCCTGAGACTCCATAGTGAATTCCAGGTCAGCCTGGGCTAGAGTGAGACCCTATCTCGAAAAACCAAAAAAAAAAAAAAAAAAAGAAAGAAAAATATTTAAAGAAACATAACATTCTATAACTAGATGAGAATTTTAAATGTGTGTGTATAATTGGTTTCCATATAAAGAAATAAGAATAGAATAAATATTTAAATAAATTTTTAAATAATGATTAAAATATTTGCAAATATGGATGACAAAGACCTAACAAAAGTCCTAGGGAGATAAAAGAATAACAAGCAAGATAAATATCTAGAATCTGCTTCTAGTCATATCATATGCAAACTGCTAAAACCAAAGGTAAAGAGACATTCTTTTAAAAATTAAGGCTTTCTCAAAAAAACCAAAAAAACCAAAACAAAAACCAAAAAAAAACAAGAAATTCACTATCATGGATTCTTCCCTGAAAAAAAAATGTATTGAATTTCTTTAAGGGTGGAAAAGAAAATATAAATGAGAAAATGTAAAGAATGAGACAAATTTGTAGAATGAATAAATTAATACAAGGAGGAAATAGTAAAAATAAAATACTCAGTTTACTAAAAACAGAACTATTTTTACTATTAAAAAAATATATTGAGTGTTATTAGCCTATTGGTAAATTAAACAAACAACTGTAGTTGTAATGGATGGAAGGGAGAGCTAGAGAATATTCCATTGTAAAGAATTATACCTGAAGCAGCATTGTGCTATTTGAAGATGCATTAGGTTAATGCATACTGTACCTTCTAGGGCAGTCACAAAAAATTGTAATCATAGGGTTGTGGAGATGGCTTATCAGTTAAAGCACTTGTCTGCAAAGCCAAAAGACTCAGGTTCAATTCCCTTGGGCCCACATAAGTTAGATGCACTAAGGTGACACATGTGTCTGAAGTTTTTTTACAGCACCTGACGGCCCTGGCACACCCATATTCTCCCTCCCTCTTTCTCTTTCTGTCTCTCAGATATATTTTTCTCTCTCAAATACATGAGTGAATTAAAAATTTAAAAATGGTTGATAGTCTAAAAGAAGTCATATGGAATATCTAACATGCTCCACCAAAACATAAGAAGGCACAAAAAGAGAAAAGCAAGAAAATGCACAAGTGAATGAACAGCAAAGTTAAATATACAGGAAGGATTAATCAACCTGCATTAATAATTAAATATAAATGGCCAAAATTCAACAGTTAAAAGACATGAGTTGTCATCATGGATATAAAAATAATGACAAATATGTTATGTTCAAAAACACTTTTTTATAAAATAGAAACTTTGTAAGGATACATCATGTATTGGTATACTTTTAATGCAACCAGGTTAAAAGTAAATGGATGAGGTAAATAGAGTACACAAATATTAAATAAAATTTGGTATCCCTATACTAATTTTAGAGCTAGCTTCAGAATGAATTAATCAAGAATATAGAAAATGGCATTTCATAATGACAAAAGGATTGATTCTCCAAGATTTAACAGTGCTTAACACAAATTACAGTCTAATAGTCTGTTTCCTCATGTGTAAAGGAGGAAGCATTCAACATCTCTTAAATTTCATATTAAAAAAATAGAGTGACATTCACTGCTTAGTATAAGAATATTTTATATTTTTGTCATTCATAATCTATCGCTAATTTAATTTTTACATTTGAGAATGAAATTTTCTCATTCTTCCTGCAAACATGCCAAGCACTCCACAGTTCATAACTAATCCATATTACTGCTCATTTGTGCTCCCTCTTACATGTGTTTATTTTCTGTATGAACTCTTCCTCTCTATAACTACATTCAATCTGTCCATTTTACAAACTCTTAACAAACTTGCATAACATTTGTATGGTTTAAATCGATATGTTCTCACTGTTGTCAGACAAATCATAGTTAACTTTAATGAACTTATTCCATGGCATTGTAACACTTCCCCATGTATTTTTCTCCTGTTATTGTGAGACTTACCAATGTAAGGGGATTCAGGGCATATCAATTTGTATTCTTTGCACTTCACAGAACAGTATGTGCAGAACAGAGACAAGTAATGAAATAACACTACATTACTCATCATTCCCTGTACACATGGTAGATTTATGTTTTTTTTATGCCTTTGCATGGGCGATTTTTCTCTAATTTTGATCTTAGTTTTCCTTTGGGGCTCTAGACTCCTACTCATTATTCATGATCTTGTTCAACAATGAAACTCCTTTCTTATAGATGTTTTATAATTTTAGCATCTATGTTTAGGTTTATGAGTCATCTGAAATTAATTTTTTGTCAAGGGAAGGACATTTATGTCCTTGTCTATTTGTTATTCAGTAGATCCAGTACATCTTTGTTAAAAAGATCTTTCTTTCCCCATTGAATTACATTGTTACTTGTCAAAAATAATATAGTAACACTTATGCAGAACAGTTTCTGTACTCCCTTGGGTTCCATTGATGTATTTGTTTGTCTTATGCCCACATCACAAAGTTGGTTACTGGAACTGTATAAATCCTGAAGTCAGGTCATATAAAACCTCAAGTTTTCTTTTCACAGATTCTGTTTTTCAGATCAAAAAGAGTTTCCTTCTCCCCAGTTCGAGGCTCGATTCCCCAGGACCCATGTTAGCCAGATGTACAAGGGGGCACACGGGTCTGGAGTTCATTTGAAGTGGCTGGAGGCCCCGTCGTGCCCATTCTCTCTCTGTGTATATATCTGTCTCTTTCTCTCTGTCTATCTCTCAAATAAATATATAAAAATAATAAAAAAAGAGTTTCCTTCTATTTCTAGATCCTGAAAATGAAAAAATATATACAATTGAATGTTAGTTTTCTCTAGTACTTTTTGAGCATGCTAAATAATCATGTGATTTATCTCCTGTGTTTTTTGTAATGTGGTAGACTGCATTAATTAATTGCTGAACATTAATAATAAAGCCTTGAATTCCTGGCATAAACTCCACTTAATTATGACATTTTTTACAACTACACATATGCTTGATTGCATGATATTTTTCCACAGAAAATTGGGTTTCTAATCACTTGCACTCTCCCTTATTCCCTCCCCTTTTCCCACCCTCTTCTCTCTCTCTAAGTATTCTCTATTGAACTATTTTTACATTTTTTGATCATTTCTTCTTTAGTTCAATTCAAGTGCTATGCCTACTATATGCTGCAAATCATAGAATTTCATTAAAATTATTTTAACATTGCAAAGAAAGTAATGGCTTCACTATGGCATACTCAATAAAACATTGCTTTTGTTGATCCTCCTGTCAATGCCCTGCCCTTATCTCCTTGCTATACTCCAGCTGATCCCCTCCTTCCTATTAGCTTCCTTTCTATTTTCATGTTACAGGTATTCTATTATCCTCTTATGCTTTTCTTCTTTTCCTCTCCACTCCTCCACTTCTTTTTCTATTCTCATTGTCCTGATTCTAGTTTCATGACCTATACTGATACCCAAAATCAGAAAGAGAAAACATAAAATTTCTATATTCTTTTAGTTTTCTTTCCTTTGCTGAAATTTCCCATCTGTTTGTTGATACTTACTATTTGTCACAATCTGTACTTATTTAGAGAAATTCTTTTAACATCCATGTTTGCCAGTTCCCAAATGCAGACTATCTGTGAGTCAGATTCTTTTATTTTTCCTTTTGATTATCAAGTTCAGTTTAATTTTGCTTCTTCATGCTGCTATTCATTCTTTCAGTGCACACCAGATACTGGGTGCAGGATAGCCACAAAGCTTGGAATGTATTATTTTTATGTTTTGTTTCCATAAATATGAGAGTTTTTTTAACCTGATGGCAGGACTTAAAAAGAAATTGTTTCCATTTACTAATTGTTAACAACTGAATTTAACTGAGTTATACCTTTTAAACTATGCTCATTTCGAGTTACTGAAATGCAAAACATTCTGTTCTATGACTGAAGCTTGCTGCTGCTACTAGTTGCTACTGTTTGTTTGATCAGAATTTGGATCTGGAGTAATGAGAGTGTTAGACAGAGGTACTCCATTATAGCTGCTGGTTTGTTTGTAGGACTATTAGAATGGTATCAAGTTTTCCCACAGTCTAAGTTAATTTTGGTTTGTTGGTGTTAACTTCAATGTTCTTACCTCAGCAGAACTAAGAAAAAAGGATCCAGACATTTTTATGCCAAGGGTTTTCATTGCATTGAATTCTCTCAGACTTTAATTATGCATGCTTACTTCACAGTTGCCTATATCTTGCTTGACCCACTTCTCAGGTGGACCCAGGTTCTAGGCCTTTGCAAATTTGATTAGGCTAAGACTTGCTTTCCAAAGCTGCTGAAAAGAGCCAAATGACTGTGGAGCCTCTGTGGAAATAAATTTGAACCTTTCTTACACCACCATCCTTAGATAATAAAGAGGAGTATGGTTTTTATATTTTCCAATTTATTACTGGTATTACTACATAAAAAGCACTATATCCATTTACAACAAAACTAGAAGAGGAACTTTAGATTATGCATGCTTGGGTGTTTTCTTGATTCTTCGGCTGTGTTGTGGTGGTTTGAATGTAATATGTCCTCATAGACTCACAAGTTTGAATACCCAGACCCCTATCCCTTAATACACAGCTAGTCATGATATTAGGAAGGTTGAAAAATCATTGAGAAATGGGTTCTTGCCAGAGGAAACATGTCAACTATAGCAGGAGACCTTGAGGTTTTATCATCCAACCCCACTTCCTGTTCCTCCTTGCTGATGTGATGATGTAAACTCAGCTTCCTGATTCTACCTATACTTGTTATATAAAGCACAATTATGTCTGAACCAAAATGAAACATAGTGCCTACATTCCCTTGAAAATTGTATCATAGAAGTCTGCAATTCAGAACTGCTCTTAGTGATGCCTGACTTTTGGGATGAGCTACTATTCGATTCACTGTTCTTTCTGATTACATTGTTTGCCATCCTACCCACATAAATAATCACTTAATACCCTCATACTATGTATTCACAACTTGGTGGGCCACCATCTGGATTTTACTTCATGCAGTTAAAACTTATATAGTCTTGTAATATTTTTGTAGATAGTAGATACAAGACAGATAGTAGATACTACCTGTGCATTACACAATATACATACAGGTGGAAAGCCCTCCAGAAAAACTCTTATGACTATAATGCATGCTTTTAATGGCTTTTGTTATATAGGTTAAATATACTGTAATTAATTTTAATGTTCTTTAATTGGAATGCTGTCACTTTGTTTTATATGTATTTATGACCACAAAAATTTGTAATAAATATTTCTGTGTGTACATACACATTTGGTTGTGTGTGGTTTGCATGTTTGCATGCATGTTTGTCTGTGTCTGATGCACATGCATGTAAGAGCCAGAGGTAGATGCCTAATGGCTCCTTCTGTCACTCTCCACTTTTACTTTTTGAAACAGAGACTCTCACTGAACCTAGAGCTCACAGATTCAGTTAGTCTAGCTAGCCATTGAGCCTCAGGGATTCCTTTTCTCCCTATTTCTCGACCTGATATTATAGGTAAGTGTCATAATATCTGGCATGTTACATGGGTTCTGGGGATTAAGAGTCATGTTTTCATGCTTACATGGCAAGCACTTTACCCACTGAGCTCCACAATCATGTATATATATTCTAAGATACTGTCATTTTTATTTCTATGGCCAACAGTCTAGGAGTATTATTACTTGTCCTATGTAAAGTTGAGAGGTAGGATTGTTTATACTATATTGCTAAATATATTTTCCAAAAAGCTATAACAATTTATATTTCACTGACAATGTAGATAGTCTTATACCCCAACCAAAAATAGGTTTTGCTATTCTGTTTTAAATTTCTATACTTTTGATTCATGCAAAATGACTGCTCATGGCTATTTTATTGTGTGCTTTCTTATTAGGATATTTTGGTATTTTGTGTTTTCCTCATATATGTTGCCAATCCACAAATTTTTATCCTTTTTACATTGTTATATTTTCTTGTAAAATTTAGTACTTCATTGTACATTGCAGTTAAGGCAATTTTGTATACCTGAGTCTGTAGCACCTAAAACAACATGAAGTAATACTATATATGAACATAGTTTGGATCTGTGAATTGGTTTGAGACTATCTCAGTTTTCTTTTCTCTTTCCCATGTCTACCAGGAAGTTTTCTGGCCCCCTTTTATTGTCAAAAGTTTCCTTGTAGAAGCTGTGTGGTTAGTTCATATGTAAGGAATATTGGAAAAACAAAAAGTTTTTGAACTAGAGAAAAGAAAATTCATATATATGAAATATGTCTCTATGACTCCACAAATATGACACATGCATAAACATATTTACAAATCTAGGCATACACACATTAATATACATATATTTATTTATATATGTGTGAGCCATAATTCATGAGTATGTGTCTTTTGAATCCTCCAGGCTGGACTTAGTGATATGCCTCACTGGATACCATGATTCTTTGTGTGTTTCTCTTACAATGATTTCTGAATTGTTGTTGAAACCTTGTACAGTCTGCTTGATTAAAAAAGAAAAGGCCGAAATACCCTAACAATCTTTTTATATAAATTAGGTAAAGTAATGAAACTCATGGTAGTAGCTGCAAAAGCACAGGAAATGATGAAATAACCAGAAATAAAGTTAAATGAAAGTGTTTAAGATGCATATGAAGAAAACCTAAATTATTTTCCATGGATATAAAAGAAAAATAAGCATGTACTATTAAGAACAAATAATAACTGATAGGACTTATGGGTAAGATAGCTGTATAGGAGTCACACTAATCCAGCCTAGGGAGGGATTTGAGCAAAACCACAGCAAAATATACTCTTCACCTGAAAAGTGAATGTGTATAGGTTCCCCCCCCCACTACCATAGCACAGAAGTAGGAGACACTAAGATCTATCAGAAAGGGAGAACTTGGCCAGAATCTTACAGAGGAGCTTGCAGACCTGAGCTATAGACCTGCACTGCTTGGCAGCACTCAGCTGCAGGAGTAGGGACCAAACAAGGGGATTTTCCAACCTCATCAGCCTCCTTGCAAAGCCAAGAAATCTGAAAGAGAGACCGCTGGACACAGGTGGGAAGAGGAGCTGAGCAGTTCTAGTACAACTCCAGGCTTCCTGCACTCTCCCTTCCCCCAACCAACAGAACAGTGACTCTGGGGAGAATGCATTCAGCTTCCTGCAGCAGGACATCCAGCACAGCTGAGAGGAGCACCAGATTCACAGCACAACACAGAGGGATTGAGGTGGGCACTCAACATTGATGATTTTTGAAGTCACCCCAAAAGATAATGAGGCTGACTGAAAAAAAAAAAGCAGGTACATAGGCCTGCACTGGAAGTGCTAGTTCCTCTTTCTATATCTGGGTAGGTTATGGGTTACATATTCTTGGTTGGATTTATCATTCTCAATTAAGCTGTATTTGAGGGTTGACTATTGTTGCCTTTAATGCTCTCATACTCTTAGGGCCTTTGCCTTTTTCTTCTCTCATGATTGGGGACAAGGTATGATTCAGACCCAGAATGAATCAGAACTCATTTTAGAACAGAAATCTCAACCTCCCTGCTGACAGGAATAAGGGTGTAGAGCAAGCAAAGGGTTTGTGGCTTTATAAGGTTACCTTTTTGTTTCAATATCCACACTTGCATACCCTGTGATATTTTTTATTGATTATGTATAGGACTCAGTTGAATAACAGAATTTGCCAGTAAAATGCTCTACCTAGCCCACTAGAATACTTGAATAGCAAGCAAACTCAACACCTAGGGCTACTTCTGTGGCTGAATTGGAGTACAAGAGTTACACTTGACACCTTAAACTCCTCCTCTGAAGGTACATAAAGTTGGACTTCCAAATCTAAAAGCACCACAGATTATTAGAAAATCCAAGAATCAAATCAACTCAGGATGCAAAAATCACAACATTATAAGACAAGAAACACAAAAAAATCAAGACAATACAATTCCACCAAAAATTATAAATTCATCAGAAATGGCCCCCAGTGAGACTGTTTTAGATGAAATGCCTGACAAAGATTTCAAAAAAAATGATTTTATCTATACTCAAGGAAATCAAAAAAAAAGAAATCAATGGAATCAAAGAAGAAAACAAAGGAATTAAAGAACAACAACAACAAAAAAACTCCCAAAGGAATTCCAAGAGAACACAGGAAACAATCTTAATGAAATAAGGAGGATGTTACAGGACATGAGTAAGGAAATAGAAATACTGAAGAAAAACCATGTTGAAATTCTAGTTCTGAAAAGCATAGACAGTTAAATAAAAAACTCTGTGGAAAGACTCACCAGTAGAATGGATGAAGGAGAGATCAGAATATCTAAACTAGAAGACCAGGTGGCAGAACTAATACAGTCCAACAAAGAGAAAGACAAGTTAATAGGAAGGTATGAATGGGAATTTCAAGATATCCAGGACACTATGAAAAGATCAAGCATAGGAATTCAGGACATAGTAGAAGAGGCTTAGTAGGCATTTTCCACAAAATCATAGAAGAAAACTTTCCCAAATTGGGAAAGAAATACCAGTGTAGATACAAGAAGCTTTTAGAACACCAAACAAATAATACCTGGAAAGAACCTCTCCTTGCCATGTTATAATTAAAACTACTAAACATGCAAACAAAAGAAAATACATTGAAAGCAGTTAGAGAGAAAAAGCAAGTCACATATAAAGGCAAACCAACCAGAATTATAACAGATTACTCAACAAAAACTTTAATAACCAGGAGGACATGGAATGACGTATTCCAAATTCTAAAAGATAACAACTGTCAACCAAAATGACTATCCTGCAAAGCTATCTATCCCAATTGATGGAGAAATAAGGACATTCCACAACAGAAACAGGCTAAAAGAATTTATGACAACTAAGCCAGCTCTACAGGAAATACTTGAAGGAATCCTTCACACTGAAGAAAAAGCAAAACACACACAGGAGGAAACAGGAAAAAGTAAACCATACTCAAATAACTGTTAAAACAAGTGAGTAAAGGGAAAACAGGAAGCACTACAAACCAAGAAGAATGGAAAGAATAAGTACATACCTCTCAATAATGACACTTAATATCAGTGGCCTCAGTGTCCCAACCAAAAGACACAGACTTGCAGACTGGATTAAAAGGCAGGATCCTGCCATTTGTTGCCTCCAGGAAACTCATCTCTCAATAACAGATAAACACTGTCTTAGGGTGAAAGGATGGGAAATGGTATTTCAAGCAAATGGGCCTAGGAAAAAAGCAGGGGTTGCTATCCTAATAACTGACAGGATAGACTTCAAACCAAGATTAGTGAGGAAAGATAAAGAAGGTCACCTTATACCAATTAAATGAACACTCCAACAGGAGGACATTACAATTCTAAACATATATGCACCTAACATTGGGCATCCCAATTTCATCAAACAAACACTATTAGACTTAAAGTCAGGTCACTGACAACACCAAACACAATTGTAGTGAGTGACTTCAATATCCCACTCTTATCAATGGACAGGTCATCCCAACAAATAATAAACAGAGAGACAGCTGGATAAAATGATGTCATGGAACAAATGGACCTAACAGATATCTATAAAAAATTCCATCCAAATGCTGCAGAGTATACATTTTTCTCAGCAACACATGTAACATTCTCTAAAATAGACCACATATTAGGACACAAAAAAATCTAAACAAATACATGAAAACTGAAATAATCCCTTGTACACTATCTGACCACAGTGGGATTAAACTGCAAGTCAGCAGCAAGAAAACCTAAAGAGCGTACAGAAATTTATGGTGACTAAACAGTACAAAATTGATTGATGAATGTGTCATAGAAGAAATAAAAAAGTAATTCAATAAGTTCAGTTCATAGAATCAATTGATGATGAGAATACTACATATCAAAACCACTGGACACAATGGTGGCAGTCCTAAAAGGGAAATTTACTCTTAGTACTTATATTGAAAAATTACAGCATTCAAAAATAAACACTTTAATGCTTCACCTTAAGGCCTTGGGAAAAGAAGAACAAGGCAAAACAAAGATGGGAAGAAATAATAAAGATTAGAGCAGAAATTAATGAATAGAAACCAAAAGCATTCCAAAGAACCAATGAAACAAACAGTTGGTTCTTTGAAAGGATAAACATGATTGATAAACGCTTAGCAAATCTAACCAGAAGAAAGAGAGAAGAGACACAAAATAATAAAATCAGAGACGAAAAAGGCACCATTACAACAGATACCAAAGAAATTCAGAAAACAAGGATATACTTTAAGAACATATATGCCTCTAAGGTTGAAAATCTGGAAGAAATGGATGATTTCCTTGATTCATATGACCTACCAAAATTAAATCAAGATGAGACAAACCATTTAGGTACACCTATAACAACTATGAAGATACAAGCAGTTATAAAAATTCTCCCAACTAAAAAAAAAGTCCAGGCCCAGATGGATTCACTGGTGAATTTTACCAGACCTTCATGGAAGAACTAACATGACTGCTTCTCAATCTTTCCCATAAAATAGAAAAGGAAAGAATTCTACTGAACTCCTTCTATGAAGACAGCATCACCCTGATACCAAAACCAGACAAAGACAGAATAGAAGAAGAAAATTACAGACCAATTTCCCTCATGAAGATAGATGCAAAAATTCTGAACAAAATATTTGCAAACAGAATACAAGAATATATCAGAAAGATTATTCATGCTGACCATGTAGGCTTTATCCCAGAGATGCAGGGATGGTTCAAAATACACAAATTGATAAGTGTAATATACAATATAAATGAACTGAAGGACAAAAATCACATGATTATCTCCATAGATGCAGAAAGGCATTTGACAAAATCCAACATCCCTTCAAGGTAAAAGTCCTACAGAAATTGGGGACAGAAGCAACATGTACCAATATAATAAAAACCATTTATGACAATCCTACAGCCAACATACTAGTAAATGGGGAAATCTTGATGCTTTTCCACTAAATTCAGGAACAACAAGACAAGGGTGTCCACTTCCCCTACTTTCATTTAATATAGTACTGGAAATCTTAGCTATAGCAATAAGGCAAGAGACACTCATAAAAGGATACAAACTGGAAGGAAGAGATCAACTTATTATTTGCAGATGACATGATTCTACACATAAAAAACCCTTAGTACTCTACCAGCAAACTGTTAGAGCTGATAAACACATTTAGCAACATAGCAGGATACAAAATGAACACACAGAAATCAGTATCTTTCCTATTTACTAACAACATACATGTGGAGGATGAAATCCGGGAATATCGCCCATTCAAAATTGCCTCAAAAAAATAAATAAATAAATAAAGTAACTTAGAGTAAACTTAACCAAGGAAGTTAAGGATCTCTACAAAGAGAACTTTAAAACAATCAAGCAAGAAATTACAGAAGGCAATAGGAAACTAAGAGACATCCCATGTTCTTTGACTGGAAGATTCAATATTGTGAAAATGTCAATCTTGGGCTGGAAATATTGCTTAGTGGTTAAGGCGTTTGCCTGCAAAACCAAAGGATCCCAGTTCAACTCTCTAGGACCCATGCAAGCCAAATGCACCAGAGTGCACATGCCTCTGGAGCTTGTTTCCAGTGGCTGGATGTCCTGGTGTGCCCATTCTCTCTCTCTCTCTTTCTCTATCTCAATTAAATAAATAAATAAAATATATTTCAAAAGGAAAACATCCAACAAAGCCAACAACAACAAAAAACTTAACCTCACAAAAAGTAATCTGCACATTTAATGTAATCCCTATTAAAATTCCAATGGTATTCATCACTTAAATAGAGAATACAAGCCTAAAATTCACTTGGAAGCAAGAAGACCTCTAATAGACAAAACAATTTTGAACAACAGAAATCAGGCTGGTGGCATCACCATAACTGATTTTAAGCTATATTACAAAGCCATAGTAACAAAATCAGCATGTTTATGACACAACGACAGACACATAGATCAATGAAACAGAATAGAGGACCCAGATGTTAATCCAGGCAGCAGCAGCCATTTGATTCTGGCAAAAAAATGCCAAAAATATTCAATTGAGAAAAGATAGCCTCTTCAACAAGTGGTGCTGGGAAAACTGTATATCTGTATGTAGAAGGATAAAAATAGATCCTGTCTTTCTCCATTCACAACAATCAAGTACAGATAGATCAGGGACCTTAATATCAGGCCTGAAACTCTGAAACTGCTAGAGGAAAAGGTAGGGAAAACCCTTCAAAGTATCAGTATAGGCAACTACTTTTTGGATAAAACCCCAGTTACTCAGGTAATAAAACCACTAATTATCTACTGGGATCTCATGAAATTACAAAGCTTTTGTATAGAAAAGGACACTGTGAATAGAGCAAAGAGACAACCTGGAAAATGGGAGAAAATCTTTGCCAGCTACACATCTGACAGAGGATTAATATCCAGAATACACAAAGAACTCAAAAAGCAAAACAATAAGAAATCACACAACCCAATTAAAAAATGTTGTGGAACTAAATAGAGAGTTCTCATCAGAAGAAATACTAATGGCATATAAATATCTAGAAAAGTGTTCTACATCCTTAGCCATCAGGGAAATGCAAATTAAAACTACTTTGAGAATCCGTCTCACTCCTGTCAGAATGGCTACCATCAAGAAAACAAATGACAATAAATGTTGGTGAGGATGCAGAAAAAGGGGAAGCCTTCTACACTGTTGGTGGGAATGTAATCTGGTACAGCCATTGTGGAAATCAGTGTGAAGGTTCTTGAGACAGCTAAAAATAGATTTGCCATATGATCCAGCTATAGGACTCCTAGGTATATATCCTAATGACTCTTCTCACTACCGTAGAGATACTTGCACAACCATGTTTATTGTTGCTCTATTCACAATAATGAGGAAATGGAACCAGCCTAGATGTCCCTCAACAGATGAATACATAATAAAGATGTGATACATTCACACAATGGAGTTCTATGCAGTGGGAAAGAAAACTGAAATTATGAAATTTGCAGGGAAATGGATGGATGTGCAAAGGGTTAGACTATGTGAGATAATCCAGGCCCAGAAAGCCAAATGTCACATGTTTTCTCTCACATGTGTGTCCTACCTACAAAAGTAGAGACTTGTTTGTGAGCTACAACCAAAAATCAGTAGTAGAGGCTAGTAAGCTAGAAAAAGGTTATAAGAGAGGGAGGAGAGGAAAGGACTTAAGGGGGTGGTATTGTATATATGTAAGTAGAAGAACAGGTTACAGGGAGTGGAAAGGCCTAAGCGAGGCCAGGGGAAGAGATCATGTAAAAGAATGGTGGTGGTGGTGGAGGGGGGAGTTAGTCAAAATTCAAGATATTATGAATAAGATGTATGAAAACCTACTTTTCCGGATAATGACACACCCAGAAACCATAGATTGCTAGTAGAAAATATTCAGTTCCAGGGATGGGATACCTTTGCACTAGTTGTTGGCCAGGGAGTTCCCTTTTGCCTCATAAACATTACAGGCTATCGTCAAGGCCCTTGGTTTCCCTGGAGAAACAGATGGTAAGACCATATTACTGAAGACTTCACATGCCTGGGCAGGAAGATCACTGAGAAATCAAGCTGGAGCTGAGCAGAAAACCTTCTCCCTGTAGACCAGCTAACTGAAAGCAGGAAAAAGCTGCACTGCATGCAGCCCTATAGGAGACACAAGTCATCAGTGATGAAAACAGTGGACACTGGAAGCCTCAAGTTTGGCCATACAGACCAAATGACCGGATGAGGGCAATAGTAACATGTCTGCTCTGGGGAAAACCAACTGCTCTCTAACTGGACTGAAGGCCTGCTCTATGAGAGGGAATGCATGCCTGGAACTGACAACCTAAACAATAGCCTATGGCAGGGGATGTCATGAACTTTAGACATATAAAGCCTTCTCTTGTATGGCTTAATGTATATATTTTTCCCACCAAACTGCCATGAAAGCACTACACATAATGTTCCTATTCATATATTAATGCTACTCTCACTTTTGGTTAGAAAAGCTTCACTTTTCAGATGGTGATGACCACTAGGATTACCCAAAAGGTAAGATAGTGCTGAGAAGAAGTGACAGAGGAGTGTCCAGCACTGAAACATCTCTATCACACCCTCCAAGGCTCAGGGTTCATTGCAGAAGAGGTGTCAGAAAGAATGTAAAAGCCAAAGGAAGGGTACCACTCCTTACAATGCAACTGTCCATACAGAAATTGGCATCAATATTGCATGACCTCACAGTGCCTAGCACTAGCTTCATAAGACCCTCATAATAGGAGAAAATGATGATGATATCAAAATAACAGAGACTAGTAGAGAGAAAGGGAGGGTATATGACAGAGTGGAGTTGTGAAGGGGAAAGTGGGGGAGGGGAGGGAAGTATTGTGGTTTATTATCTGTAAGTATAGAACTTGTCAATAAAAAATTTAAAAAATACTTGATACTATAATGTCCTCCAGGTATGATGTGACAATTGATATCTAGAACTAGAGCAGCTGTCTTGATTACTTTTTAAAAACCTTCATAAGTTGAGGCCTATTGTTATTCCCTCCTAGAAGCTGGGGGAACATCAGTTCCTCACTTGAGATTCCAGCCAACACTCCCTTCTGCCCCAGCTACAGGTTCTTGGAGCAACATGTATACAGAAGGTGGAGTTTGGCTGGGATACAGATTCCTGAGGTCACTTTCACGAGTAATCACACATGCTGAAGTGGAGCTTTAGGGTGACTCAGGTGTCTGAATCCCTTGGCTTGTATGAGAAACCCCTTACCAATGTTCCTGGATATAATCCTAATAAACTCATTATTTACCAAGCTATAGTTGGATGGAATTATTTTGGTTGGTCCCCAATTTGGTGTGATTAGGTATGTCTGCATGTCTCCCCAGGCAAACTCACAAAACACTACATTAATTTATAAAAGATAATTCCAGTGTTTATAGAAACATAGCTTTCAAAATAAAAAGACTTAATATGTTTGAATATAAAACAAACAATATTCTACAAAGAAAGGAAACACATATTTCCAAATAATAGCCAGTGCTGCAAATCTGAAGATTTCAACACCACCTAACCACGATACATGTGAAAAGGTTCATAAAGGCAGCAGGAGGGAGGGTGGACCAGTAAGTATATAAACAGACCAGAAGCAAGCAGCAATTTATAGTATCTCAAAGGCGGCTATTTCTATTATTCTATAAAAACATGATTGTTCAATGAATAATATCAATATTGTCTGCAAAAGTACTCACCTCACCACTTATGCAAAAGAAGTGTAAGGAATGCCATGAATGACCTGAGCTTATTGTAGGGCATTCAGTGAAAAAAAAATACTAATGAAAGAAAGAGAATATCAGAGTGTGGTATATGAGTCCTGAGAAAATGGAAGGAAGTGGGATGTACAATGAATGGGATTGTCTAATTTACCATTCTGCATTTATCCATTCTGTTAGGGATAACTTTTTGGTTTTTTTATGTTTTGAAACAGCATCTTGTTAGGTTTCCTGCATAACTTCCAACTTTTTATTTCAAATGATTCTTCCACCACCAAAGTTGTGTGATACCACACTCAGAATTCTTTTGTGTTTTTCATTTTTGTTAATTTTATTGTAATTTTTAACATAAAACGTTATGTTAACCATCAATGTTGTCTTCTATGTATGCATGTTTTGAAAGCATTGGTTTTCAGCTGTAACCTATATTTTGAGAAGACCCTAAAAGCTTCTGCAAAAATACAGATATTTGAGCATTAGCAGAGATCCTGAGTTAATTGGACTGGGATGTCCTTGTAACAGCAGGATTTAAAAAAATCTCTCCAGGAGGCTCTCATGTGTCAGTAAGTCTGACAGCCTTGCATTAGAAATAATATTATTTGGTTATAAGGCAGGAATGTGCTTATGTTTAGTGGGGAAAGGTGGGTTGCTTTCTGAAGGGGTTTATCTTCCACTTCCTCCAACAGTGAGAAAGCCCTCCCTTTGCTCTCTAATTCATCTTAATATTTGTTTCATTCTTAATTTTGGTCAAGGTGATTTGGTCTGATGACAACTGAATTATTTATATTTATATATCCTTTTAAAGCTTATGAACTTTTCTTGCTACCTTTTCTGCTGAACACTGTTTTTCATATTTGCCTATTGCTCGGTTGAGATGTTTATCTCTTTACATTGGCTTATAGGAATTATTATGCATCAGAATAGTGTTTCATTATGATTTCTATAAAATTGAGTCTTCCCTCCCTATGTATACTATGCTTTATAAGGGTTACTTCTGTCTGTTCAGATGGATATCTTATGTTGCATCTGTTGATTTTCATATATATATATATATATATATATATATATATGAGATTTGTAATTGTGCATTCATATTCTTTACTGAAGTTCTAGGATAAACAACATTGACAGCTGGAATGGATATCATAAGGATAGCTAAACTTTCTTCCTATAGTAGTAAATTCAGATTATAAGCACAGAAATCTTTGTTTTAATGATTCAGAAGGGAAGAGTGTTGCATGAGAGTTTCTGATTATTCACTTTTTCTACCATGTTGAGGTAGGGAATGAGGCTGCATATACTGTATGTGTCCAGCATTTATGGGAACTGATTTTCAGCTTAAAAAAATTTTTTTTTGTTTATTTTTATTTATTTATTTGAGAGAGGCAGAGAGAAAGAGGCAAATAGAGAAACAGAGAGAGGGAGAGAGAGAATGGGCGTGCCAGGGCCTCTAGCCACTACAAACGAACTCCAGATGCGTACACCCCCTCGTGCATCTGGCTAACGTGGGTCCCTGGGGAATCGAGCCTCGAACCAGGGTCCTTAGGCTTCAGAGGCAAGCCCTTAACCACTAAGCCATCTCTCCAGCCCAATTTTCAGCTTTTCTATTACAATTATAAAGGCAAAAATCTAAGACCTATTGTTTGATGCTTCTCTCCACCACTCATACTTTTTCAGACATCCTCTTGATCATTAAGGTGATTTTAAATACCCAGTTCCTCATGTGTCTCTTTCTAATAATTTTAAATTTATTTATTTATTTAGTTAGTTAGTTAGTTGTTTTTTGGTTTTTCAAGGTAGGGTCTCACTCTCACTCAGGCTGTCCTGGAATTCACTATGTAGTCTCAGGGTGACCTCAAACTCCTGGCGATCCTCTTACCTCTGCCTGGTATTAAAGGCATGCACCACCATGCATCTGAAAGAGAGAGAGAAAGTGACAGAGAAAGAGAATGGGAAAGAGAAAGAATGGGCATGCCAGAGCTTCCAGCTGCTGCTAAAAAACCCCAGGAGCATGTGCCACCTTTTGCATCTGGCTTGCGAGTAGAACCTGGATCCTTTGGTTTTGTAGCCAAGTGCCCTAACTGCTGAGCCATCTCTCTAGGCCTCATGTGTGTGTTTCTTTCAATTTTCATATTTCTGCCTTATATTTACAAAAATTCTATAGTGTTACACTAGAAATGACTTTGTTTCTTACTATAGCCATAGATGGTATTTGCACATAATTCCCTGTCAGATGCTTTGAACTGTGAATTCTGGTCATGACTTATTTAGTTGTTTTATTGCTTTCTCTCTTAAATTGCCTGGATATATATATATGGTTTTGTTTTGTTTTTGTTTTTCAAGGTAGGGTCTCTCTCTGGCCTAGGCTGACCTGGAAACTCAGTATGTAGTTTCAGGGTAGCCTCGAACTCACAGTGATCCTCCTACCTCTGCCTCACTAGTGCTGGGATTAAAGGTGTGAGCCACGACCCCCGGCTTCACTATTCAAATTTTTGAGGCCTTTCCATACTGTTTTCAATAATGTCTACATTGTATTACCCTAACAGTGAGTATGAGTTCTTTTTTCCCCACATTCTTGCTAGAACACAGTTTCCTTTGCCTTCTGATAATTGCTTTTCTAATTGGAGCAGAGTAATATTACATCTTGATTTTCTTATGCATGTCACTGATAAGCAGTGATATTGAACAGTCTGTGATAGATCTGTTGGCCATGTATTTTTTTTTTTTTTTACTATTGCTTTATATGTATCACCCAATTTGGAATAAAGTTATTTGAAGTAATTTGCTATTCAGTTCCTTCTCTACTTTAGACATGAATCCCTTGTCAGATCTATAGTTTATGATGCAAACAACTTTCCCAAGCACTGATCTCACAGTACCATTCCTAGGCTTAGATTCACTTAACTTGGCTCAATTCTTCACAATCTATTTCTACTCACTAGATTTTGTGCTTTCGTTTTCTTCTCTGAGATAGTTTTTATAACCAATAAGAACAAAAATACAACAAAATGCTTGCAAACTCATGTTTATTACATTGGCATTTGCAATAGCCAAGAATTATAGAATTAGCCAAGTGACTGCTGATAGATGACTAGATAAAGAAAATGAGGCACATACATACAATGGGGTACTTTTCAGTCATTACAAAGAATGAAACAATGTTGTTTGAAGGAGAATGGCTAGGATTGGAGAAAAATAAAGACACCATTTTAACAACAACAAAATAATATGAGAATAGGACTATTGGGGAATAAGGAGACCAGTGTGAGGGGATTTGAGAGATAAGTGTAAGTAATAGGAGATAAATATTATCAAAGTACCTTATATACATGTATTAAAATGTCACAATAAAAGCCCATTACTTTTTATAGTTAATATATACTAATAAAAAGAGTTTAGGAAAAAAATTCAAAAAAGTGAAAAAGAAAAAGAGGTACCTGAAAATCAGGAAGCAAATATAGCTCAAGGTCAAAATCAGTGTGGACATGGGGAAGCTGAACATAGACATGGGTAGACAACATGTGCACAAAGGTAAGCCATATTTTGGTAGACACCAGAACAATAGCTTTTGTTTGATTAGGCTTCTGGAAATTGTGACATTTTTATTACAATAAGGTGGCATTATAAAATGAGTCAAAGAAGAAATTAACTCTGAATGTAATATGTTAATTAAATAAAAGATACCTGAAAAATAGCCTAGTTCTTACAATTTTATTTGAATTTCTAATTAATGGCAGGGAGAAGTTAATAAGATTTGTAGCTCTTTTAGTTTACATTTTTTTAACATACCTTTGTTCTGCTTAATTGTTCTCAGTGATGTAGAGCACTGGAAAATACAAATTACTAATGCCAACTGGCTTTTCAGTGATGGACACTCACTGTGTGTCATTACTAGGACATGACTTTGAATTCACCCTCATCTTCATCCATGGGCCCTGGTCCTTCTCTTTTAAGGAGGCTCCTAGAAACTCTTCAAAGGACTATGTTTTTTGTAGATTTTGTAAACACCCATCTAGATGGTAAGTTTCCAAATCACACTTCAGAATAGTATCTTACATTTCTTTCTGATTGTGAATACCTCCACCTTAGTATTAAAGTATACACAAGATATTTCATTAGGAGAATTCACTAAAAATAACTTTGGTCATAGTAATATCAACACTTCTTTTTAAACCTTTATTTTAATGTTATTGAACAGTTAGAACCTAGCTGTTCTATATGCTAGATAATACCAAATATTAGAAAGTGAAAACCCTAGTAATTGGGTATCCATGTATAGATGCTGACTTGCCTGTGGTTGCATTTGCTGTTAGGCATGGCATAGTATTGTAAAATTCTATTAAGGTGTGCAATGTAACCATTGAGTCAGTTTGCATATTTATTCATATTTGGATCATTTGTTTGTACTTAAATTTCATCATTATTTTATTGATTAAAAGTTATACAATTTTGGCAATAACCTTCATCTGTTTCAGTCATAGATATTTTTTCTTCACTGAAAGATTATGTATATATGCTTTGTTTACGTGGAATATTTATACTGTAATCTTATATACTCAGTTTTTAAATCCATGTTGACAGACTGCATGCGACTATTGCTCTTCTATATGAGTACCAAAGTGTCCCCCCATTTTTTGAGGTATATTTATACTTTTGTCAAATACTGTAAAAGAATGCTATAAATGTATTATTTACTTGTGGAACATCTTTAGACTTTGACTCATCTTATTGATGTTTCTGTTTATACATATGATAATATTAAGCCCAATGGATATTTTTGTTGTTTTTTTGAGGTAAGATTTTACTCTAGTTCAGGCTGACCTGGAATTCACTAGGTAGTCTTAGGGTGGCCTCAAACTAATGGCAATCCTCCTACCTCTGCCTCCTGAGTGCTGGGATTAAAGGCGTGTGCCACCATGCGTGGCTATGAGAAAAATTCTTAATAATCACAGATTTAGATGCCTGGCCTTATACCAGCCAATGGAAAACAGTCTGGAAATATCCATGGTACAAGAGAGTGCAACCATACCATCATGCTGAATTGGAAGATCATCCCATCTCCTAGATTCCCTGGTAGCCTTGATAGCAGAAAGTTGTGTGTATTAAATCAAAGATATTTTTGAGAAAGTTGTTTCTTCCCAGTTATTTTCTCATGCAATTAAAATGTTCTGGTTGCACAATTAATTTTAGCATGGGCTTCCAAAGTTGGATAAACTTTGTTCTTACCATCATTCTCTCCTCTTTCTCTCCTTCTCCTTTTCCCTCTCATTACCTCCTTGTTCATTTTCATCACAAAGTAGCATCATCTATTGTTTTCTATTTATAAAAGTAACAACATAACCCCTGACAGTTCATGTTCTGTCCTAATTAGGTTGCCTCTATTTTTTCCCCATTTTCTTAAGAATTACCAAGCAAAATGTCTCACAGTGTAGTTTACCTTTACTGTTTATATACCCTCACTTTAAGTCTCTCTTCAATTAAATGCAATCAGGCTTCTGCCCAACAGCTCCATGGCAAGAGTAGAGCCAACCTGCATATGCCACTGTTATGGGTACCTTTCTTTCTCATTTGCTGTGGAAGAATGTTAGCTATAGCTGACAATTCCCCCTTAAGCATGTTACCTTTGGTATCTATGAGGTCTCTATGGTTTAATTTTCCTTCTACCCAGTGTCCTCACTTCTTCTGATGCCTCTTCACTTCTGCCTGATCTCTAAAGTAGAGATTTTCAGGGCATTGTCTTTAGCCTTTTCCTTCATTGTTTACATGTTTTAAAATTTATTGCCTTTTTAATAAAATGGTTGTGCTCTCAGACCTCCTTCCTCCCTCACCAATTCTGCCAAGGCTCTTCTTCAGTAGGATTACTGGTATTCATTGTGAGGACCAAGTGACTATGGTCAGTCTCTGCAAGGCTGGGGGCAACATTGTTCCTCAGGCTATTTCCACCCGCCCTGAGGCTCGTACACTCTTTCTGCCCCCTCTTTTGCAAGTTTCCCTGAGCCTTGTCTGGCAAGATAGGTATCTGATTTAATGTTGCTTTCTCTGTAGACACTGTATCTCTGTTTTGGTGAGATTTGAGTGAACATAGTGTCTGTTGCCATTTTCCTGGGACTGGTTTTCAGTCTATCCACTGGTGCAGTATTTTTATCACTGCTTCTTCTGTGCCCCATCTTCTACATTGTTTGAGGCAGAGTTTCTTGTTATTCCCTTCCATCTCTGCTAGTCTACATAACCCGAGAACTTCTAAGGATTCGCCTGTCTCTGCCTCCCATCTCACAGTAGGAGCATTAGGTTTTAAGACACTTGTGTCACTGCATCTGGCTTTATGAGGGTTTGAGGGATCCTGGTGCAAGTCTTTACACCCGTGTGGCAAGTATTATATTTATTAACCACTCCCCAGGCCACATAGTAAATACAATATTACTTAATTGCTCAGCATATATTTATGTATGTTTCCAAATTTGGCGTGTAGAGAATTAAACCACATTTTAGATAGATTTCTTTATAGTGATGAGGAAATTTTTATTTAGTAATCATGGGAGTAAAGAAGTAAAACTGAGCTGGATGCAGCGGGACAAGCCTATAAGACCAGCACTGGAAGGTTGGAGGAAGGGAGATAAGGATTTCTAGGTCATTCCTAACTTTATCCTACGTTTGAGGTCATCCTTTAATACATGAGACTGTCTCAAAAATGAATAGAAAAGGAAATTGTATTTTACAATTCTATTCATGCAGTGACATGTATACATGTCTAAGTTTGTACACTCCTATAAAGAACATTAGAGGGGTGCATTGAATTATCTGTCATGCCTGACTCAGGATAGAATAACAGGAATTGGAGGAGAGTGCAAAACAGCTCCCCTGACCCTCTGCTTAGTACTGGACTAACTATGGAAGCTTATTTTCATCTGTTGTGTTTGTACTTTAAAAAATGTTGCAGTGTTTTGATATCTATAAGCCTACTGAATCAAGTATCTCAGGACAAGAAAATTAGGAAATCATCAAGGTGGAATGTACAGAAATGGAGTTTTCTAAGGTTTCCTAGAGCTGTCTCAGAAAATGCCAAAGAGTGGCATTCAATATGGTCAGAATAAGTCATTTTCAAAATGTTTATTAAAATGCTGCCTAAGATTTAGCTAAACAATAAACCTTGGTGTTGGGTCTGCTGCTAGAAGTATATTTGAAGTACACGACCTCAGAAGAATCCTTCTGGGCTTTATTGGTATCTGCTTTGGACGTTCCTAACCTGGACTCATCTCTTATCCTTTCATGTCTAGTGTAAATGAGCACATTTGGTGCCCTCCAATGATAATACTCTGAATGGTAAAAAGAATGACAACTAGAGGGCTGGAGAGACGGCTTAGTGGTTAAGCCCTTGCCTGTGAAGCCTAACGACCTCGGTTCGAGGCTCGATTCCCCAGGACCCACGTTAGCCAGATGCACAAGGGGGCGCACGCATCTGTAGTTCGTTTGCAGTGGCTGGAGGCCCTGGCGCGCCCATCCTCTCTCTCTCTTTCTATCAGCCTTATTCTTTCTCTGTCTGTCCTTCTCAAATAAATAAATAAAACAGAAGAATGACAACTAGAGAGAATGGTTGAGGAAGCTAGGCTTGGGGATGAGTCAAGAGGAGCAATGCAGTTACTACAAGGGTTGCCTAGGGAGTGGATGGTTCTGTGTGGGGCTGGCATGAGGACTATGACCATAATGAATGAAGATTTTGGAGTTGTCTAAACAGAAATGGACTGTCTTGGTTGGCAGTGCTTCCCCACCACTAGAAGTGTGCTAGAAGAAACAACTTGGATGTCATATTAGGGCAGAGGTTCCAACAACAGAGTAGGGTTTGGCTAAAGAATCTCCAAGGCTAATATATTTATATCATGGTTCAAGAAAGGTAGTAAGCCCTAGAAATCTGGGGGTAACTGACAAAAACAAATTTACCATTCTTCATAAACAAAAGGAAGCAAGTGAAACTTAGCTATTGTTCTATGGATGAAATAACAGTAACGCAACAGACAGTAGCTAAGGAAGACCATTTTTAGATAGGGATCCAGAAGAGATATTTTAGTTGAGGCCCAAGGGAGAAGGAGCCATATATGTAGAGAGTCATTTGTACAGAAGGAACAGACCACAACAGCATTAAAAGCTGTGATAGAGCTCTGCAATCCAATTTAGTGTTTAGAGCAATTTCTTTAAAAAGGTAAAAAATAATTGCAATAGGAAAATGATAGAGAATAAGATTAATATATGAAAAGCAATTGTGTTTTCTATATCTCAGCAGTAAATAAGTTAAATTTAAAATAAAATAAAGACATAACCAGAAACAATGAGTTGGAATTTTAAAATTAAATTTATAACAATAGAAATTTTAAAAGCACACAACACTAATAAAATATGTGTAGGATCTATGTATATAAAACCACAAACTCTAATAAAATAATTCAATGATCTCAATAAATTGATATTTGAAATTAATGTGTTAGAAAATTTACAATAATTATAATATCAACTTTTTTCAAGTTGATTTATAGTTGTAGCATACTACCAATCAAAAACAATCATTTGCAAAAGTAGAAGCAGGCTTTATTTGGGAAAGTCCGAGGAAGGCTTTTGCCAGACAGGTCAGAAGCAAACTCCCTTACAGACTAGGGGGCTTTTATTGGGCCAGTGGGGTCATTGGAATTCTTCTTTTGCAGATCTTTGCCTAGCTGGCCTGGACTACTTCAAGAAAATGATAATTAGACAAGTGATTTGGGGAGATTACAGAGAAATGACAGTTATATGATTTGGGCCATATTGAGGGGAAAATGGCAATTCACACACTGCTCTAAAATTGAGATAGGTGGCCTCTGTCGCTTCTTAGAGTGGGACTCGAATAAGAGCTACTGTTAGCAGAACATGACTATTGTTTAACTATTTTTTAATTCCATCTAACTGTAACATAGGGCGCTTTGAATACTTACATAAAAATTATTAACTCTTACATTATAAAACACCAGAGAATCTTCTCCAAGAAAGTGGCAGTAGACACCGAGGATACTCAAAACATATCAAAGCAGAAAACAAGAGGCTGCCAAGACCTCAATACCAATCAAATTTTATAAACAACAAGCTGGTTCTAAGTTTACATAAGAGGACAAGAGATCTGGAACAGTGAACACAATATTTAAGAACAGTGATGCTGAAGGCTTACACTACCTAATTTTATGATTTGCTCTAAAATGACAGCAACCAGACAGTATCAGCTACTACCATTCCCCTCCTTCGTGATTCTCTCAGTATCAGCAGTCATGAATGCTACTTACTACTCCCGTCCTTCGTAATTTTCTCAGTATGCTGCCATGAATTCTACATACTACCCCTGTCCTTCAAAATTCTGTCAGAATCAGTTGCTATGAACACCAGACTTTTTTTACATTATTCTGATAATTTTATAAACCAATTTAACTTTACAAAAAGGAGCAATGTTGATCATGTTTAAAATAGCTATGCATGTCTATATTTATTAAACATAAATTATAAATCTAAAATTATTGTAAGGAATATTTTATGGAAATATACTTAAAGTATTGTTCTAATTACATATCCATTGCATAGAATTAATTAATACAGTAAGCTCAGTGGGAAAAATTCATCTATAAATCACATGAATATAATGAGTGAGGCCCAGCCTCATAAATATAAATACATAGACACACACATACAGTATTAAAGGCCATGTACATAAAATATACAGTGAGTCAAATAAATAATATTTTATGTCTATAATCTTTGTTTTCCCCCCAAAAAGAGATAGAGATTTCATTAGAAATATTCTCCTTTGAAATAATATACCAAGTACCTAATTATGGTATAGAATTATTGACCATTCTAAAAATAAAATACTCTACTATGCTGTTTGGTAAGTCACCAAATGATACTTGGGCATCATTAAACATTGCTTAAGGAAAAATGAGAAGTGTTCTGTTTCCTATGTGAGTAATAAATCTTGCTTAGTGTTCACCTGTTACCACTGCATCTCCCCAAATCTTGTAATTACATTTGTAAAACTTGAAATAAATTAGGCTATGAGTGAATAAACGAATAAATAAATAAATGGATAAGTAAAATTTTACACCTTTGTAGTACAAAATATTTTCTTTGATTTTTTTTATTCTTTTGGTCTGTATTCATTGATCATTGAAAATGGCAATATCCATGCAGATTTGCTGAATGAGTACTTGTTACACTTATGAAATTTAATTATGAATTCTGGAAAACCAGCAACTGCTTGTACTGTTATTCAGGAACTCTTGGACTAAAGTGTTTTCTTTGTCCTAATCCAAATGACTTGTGAGTTTCTATATAGTGTAGGCCAAGGAGAAAGATGCCCGGCCTCTGTGTGACTGAGTTACAGCAGGAGTGGTTTAGAGCGTGAGGTGCTGCTGAGCTAGTACCACATTGCTTAAGTGATCTATGGGCAGAATCTTTCACTCTCCAATGACTCCTCTCTCATAACACCTGTTACTGCTCATACAATTGTGTGATTTCATGCTCAGGCAATTTATTTCCTTTCTTACTATTCAAGTGAATAGATTTTGCTTTCTGTTTAATAAAGTGATTTTTTAAATCTCCTTTCAGTTTGTTCATGGTATAAGTTACCAAGCATCATTTGTTTTTATCAATGCTTAGCACTATTGCAGTTATAAATTAAGATGATTTATATAAATATGCTGTTAAAAGAGGGTAGAATTGCATGAGGGATATTATACCCCTCTGATTTTAATTCAATTTTAACAGTGCAATGGGAGTACATTGTTTATGCAATAGAACTGTTCACTCAGGCCATTAAGCTACAATGAGAAAATCTCTACCTGCAGTAAAATTTATGACAATGTAGTGTCTTGAAATGGTTGATAAGCCTCAAAAATAATCACTGCCTGCTAGAAATCTTTCCAAGTCAATTCATATTCAACTAACATTGTAGGACCCTTATATGATTACATTTGGATATGATAGAATGAATCCCTACAGAAGTATTTATTTGGTTCTAAAGTAGGTATGTCACTGATTAGAAAATTATTATTGAGAGTTATAGCTGGTAGATTAGAATAATTTTATGTCATTTCTGATTTTTCTTTTCTTTTGTCTTATATGCAGACTATAAAAGTAATATTTATAAAATTTGGAAATTATAACAACACAGATGATAATAATTGTAAAATATGTAAATGTTTTAAAATCTTTTTCTCCTGTTTTCTTTCTTTCTTTCTTTCTTCCCTTCTTTCTTTCTTTCTTTCTTTCTTTCTTTCTTTCTTTCTTTCTTTCTTTCTTTCTTTCTTTCCTTATTGTTTTGGAGAGTCAAACATGGGTCCTTTGGCTTCGAAAGCAAGCACTTTAACTGCTAAGCCATCTCTCCAGCCCTCCTGTCTGTTTTAGACAATGACAGTGCTGTCATTTTATTTTGTGAGAAGATATGTAGAATAAACATTAGTCTCATGAATTATAAAACTAGATGTCCCAGGTCACTAGAATAGTTTTGTGATGCTGGCTATTTTAACCTTTGCCTAAATTTCATCCTGTATAAAACTGAATAACAATAGACTATGATTCATCAGCGTGTGCTACAAGAAGAGAGAATATTATTGAAAGAAGAGCCTTAAACAGAGAGAAAAGGGGATAGAGAATGTAAAGGTGTGTACCACATGTAGACAAGATATTAAAAGAACAAGAACATATGAAATAGTTAAGGTATTCAGAAAATGATAAAACATAAAGAGAAGGCTTCAAGAATATCACTTGAATCTTTAATTGGAAAACACAGCCACTTAATGGAACTTCCATGGATGGACTATATTTGATCCACATAGAGTTCATAGAGTCTCTGGTACTATTTTTTAGTGTACTGATATTATTTTAAGTGAGAGATCCTGAATATCATTATATCCTCATTGTTTCACAAGGACATGAGTTTCTTCTGGCAGATGGAGAGGTCCCGTGCAGATTACTTTTATCTGCTTGAGAGTAGATTCCTTGGGGCTTTCCTATTACTTGTTCAGTTTTACTAATTTACATTTATGGTCTAGTTTCTCCAAGGTCTCAATCGGAACCCCAGGCTTTTTACAAGCATTCTACCTCTTGAGTATGGGTGGCTTATGTTACCGTAGTACCAAGTTGTCAAATCTGTGTTTCGACCTTTGGCCTCCAAGGGCAGCTTTCTTCTTGTTTTATTTTACTTTTTCTTTGGTAAGCATTTTGTTCATTGTTTTAGGAGAGGTACAGTTTTTCAAGTACTTAGAGGAAAAGTTAAAAGAGAATTTCATGGTCCTATATGAGATTTTTCTATTCGTCATGATGGTGGCCTCTGAAATAGCAACCATTCTGTCATTCCTTCTCCAGTCTTTGGCTAATAGCTAGTGAAACTCCAACTGTATGTTTGTTTTCTCTTTGTAGCACAGGAGAACTTCAGATGTTCTAGAGGAAGTGGTGTAGTGGGAGTTTGGGGCTTCTTGCCAATACACTAATATGTCAGTGCAACAGTAAACTTAGGGTATCCTCAGGTCCTTATCTTAAAAATTTAAAGAATTAAAATCTATAGGCTAGAGGGTAAGACTTAGACTTTCTTAGATCAAGAGAAGGGAAGAGAAAAAAGTGCAAAGAACTCCTGTCATGTGGAAGGCAGGAGGGGGTAGAAAGCCCATGTGGGAGTAGGGGTATCAGCCCAGCCTGGCTTAGACATGGGTGCTTACCAGAGCAGGGAGTTCAGTAGAGAAGAACACACACACACACACACACACACACACACACACACTACCATATTCACATGGTAAGCATCTATTTATAATCTTATTGGGAACCTTACCCTCAGGTTCAGGTAAGCCTGAATTTGAGTGGTATGTACTCAGGTGTCTAGCTCACAGTCAGCACACCTGAGTAGGGTTCAAGAGAGCGCTGATTGGAAAGGCTGGATCAGATGCTGAACTTCTGTTCTGCTGAAGCAGGCAGGCACGGTGTGTGACATCTCTTTTGGATCTCTCTTTGGGCTCTCCAATTGACTACCTGAAAATAAAACTCCCTGACTAATCCCACCTCCCAACAGGAACCATACCTCAGTGCATTTTCCTGCTTTGGATTTACTCCCTCAGATTCTGAGGTCTATTATTGTCTTCACTTGTTTTAGACTCACCTTCATTACAGGTGTTGGTCTGATCCAAGCTTCTATGCTGAGATCAAAGAAATGTGAACTGAAGCTGCTCCTATCGTGCAAGCCTATGGAGCTGATTTAAAAAAAAAAAAATGAAGCTGATTAGAATTTCAATGTGAAGAGACTGAAATCTTACAAGCCTAGACCCAAATTATCTGGGGCTGTCTTTGCCCCCCTTAATAGCCATTTATTGCCCCCCCCCCTTTGTGTCTAACCTAGTAACCTTGGGACTACCAGGTGATCACATGAAATATTTTGGGATTCTACTACAGACCTTCCACCACCCCAAAAGCTAGGAATGTTATCAGGTAACATCTAAGCCTATAATAGTAGAGATTGCCCCACTTCTCTGTTACCCATCTATCTGATGTTTCCACCAATGTATTTGAAAACTACTTTGGTCTATGACTTTCTTTTGTTCTGTAACCATAAAACTTTCATTTTTCATTTCATTTTCATTAATATGATTGAAACTTGAATCTGTGTTCCCAGGCCATGGTCACTCATATTTGGCTCCAGATTAAACTATTCTTTGAAATGAGAACTGTGTGTTCTTTTATTGACACAGATAATTTTAATGGTTAGAAACCAGTGAGTGTGATATGTTTCCTATTTCTTTCTATTATTATTAATATAATTTTTCTTGATAGTCCATATTGTTTTTATATTTGTCCAGAATAGGTAATTTGCCAAATATAAGAGCTGTATATAAACCTGACAGAAAGGACTAAATGTTTTCCAGAGATCTCATACGTTGAGTGCCAATTGGATCTGTTTCATGCCTGTTTCTTTGAAGAGTAGGGAAGTGTGCCTGATGCCTGGGAGACATCAAGTATTTATTAATGTTGTATATGGAAACTATGGGACTGAAATGTGGATTACTTGTTACCTACATAGAGGAAATAGTCTTACTTTGTCACTAAACAAACTCCAGTTTTGTTGTAAGCACCTAAAACCACCATATATTTGTATTTCCCAGCCTTCCTTATCGACACAGATAACCATGGCACTCATTTAAGCCAAATGGCATAAACAAGTCATTAACTAGTGTTCCCAGGGCAGAATACGAAAATAAAGATCTAACACAGCATTCTAAGGCTCCATGTTGTTTTCTTACCTTTCATTGCTACTTTCTCCTCTCCACTGGTGAAAGACTCTGGACTGCAGAAGCTGAGGTCACTATCAGCCCGGCAATGACTCTCACAGATTCACCTGTACAGTGAGTCATGCTTTGTAGAGCAAAGGTAGAAGAAAGAACAGTGAAAGGACTCTATGTAGCTCTGTGTCTGACAACTAAGCAGTTAAGTAGATGAGCATTGAGAGGCAGAAGGGGAAATGAGGCAGTTAGGATGACCACTTCAGAGGGGGAATAAGGAAATAGAAACTGGCTAGGCAGCTGAGGGCACAGGACCTCCAAAATGAATAATTATTTTCTTGGCTAGAAGTAGAAAATGCCTTGATCCTGTAAAGGGAGATATGGGTTTTTCTGCATCTCTTTTCTCCTAAAACCTGATAAGAGGACATACATAATATTACTGGGTCCAAAAATACTGTATATGATATTTTTCCTTATTTTTTCCTAAAGGAGTCCTTCTCTAGAAATCTGGCAAGAATATATAAATAAGATTACATCCTGATCACATACCATGGAATCTTGCTTCCTACACTAATTATCAGAGTACCCAGAAGGAGAAAAGTGGTGTGGGCATAGCCAAAGTAGCATTTCTACTAAAACATTATAGTTCCTAAATACCTGTAATTGAATCAATATAGATTATAGAAAATATTGTTAACATGGATTGTGAAACATAGAGCTGACTCCAAAAATGCATAAACCCCATCAATTTGGAAAATTGTGTTAACAAAAATCACTGACATGGTAGTCTAAAGACAATAAGTGTTCTGCTAAATAAGTCATAGTTTCCAATTTATAAGTAATTAACAGTATTTTATTGAAAAGAATATTCTATCCACTCATATCTTTATATTTATATTTGGCCAGAAAGAAGGATGAGAAAGAAATGAACTCTCAGAAGGCAGAGCTGAGAACAGTGGCCTAAGGACCTACTCCCATAGCTTAAGTAGTATTTCCTAGCCCCAAGTAAGACTAAGTAGACATTAGAATTGCTAAGCAACACTGACTGCTAATTACCTCTGTGTCTCTCCTGTTTAAACTAGAGAACTGATCGTCATGCTGTCCCTCTTACAGCACTATGTGAGAGATTATTTGACTCTTCGTTCATTGGGCCCTAGGTTAAGAGGCACAGTATCTAGAGCTCATCCAAATGATGAGATCCAAGACTTTTCACTGAATGTCACACTTGGATGAAACTTGACATATCTTCTGAAGAAGGAGAAAGAAAGGATCAAATGCTTGAAGACTTAATCTTAACTTCTAAATATTCAGCTAAAAATGAGACCATAGCCTCATGATCAAGAATATTGTGAAATCCTCAGCCAAAAATTTAACTATTTAGTACTTCTTGGATATACTTTACATTTAAAATAATGGCAAACAGATAAATAATGAATATGTAACATAGTGTATGCCAAGCTGTAATACAAAGTCAGCATACTAGTGATTCAATATATTGTGGTCCACCTTACTTTCACCTAAATTACCAGTGTTAATCCATAGTATACCCATGTTGGAATATTAAAGCAACTCCATTTTCATTGGTATGATAGGAGACACACATAATTTTCAAAGCTAAGAAAATCTTCCAAGTATATTGTTTTACATATAATTCTACTGTTAAGGTAGAAATGGAGGCTGTTAGAATGTCCTAGTTTAGTGACACGTACTTGTGCAGCTATCTGCTATCTGCAGATATCTGCTAATTTCAACTATAAATTCTGAATATTAAACTTTTGCATTACTAATTTTAAGAGAAACATAGTATTAACTATCAAAATTATTAAAATACTAAATTATTAAAATATTCCAGATGTTCTTCTTTCAAATATTTTTGGAAGATGATTAATTTTAAAGAGTTTTCATTTGCTAAGCAAAAATAGTAGTTACTTTCACAATAAGCATTACGGTTTTCTATTTTTAATTTTTGGAAATAATCATTCAACCATTCTTTTGTACAGAAAATGCTATAATAGAAATTATAATGTCTTTTTAATCACTGTATTGCAATTATTATAATGGCAGCCCATTTAGACAACATTGGAGTGTTTCTTTTAGAAGCATATCAGAAATTTTAAAAGGCTTTCTCTCTCTTTATCTCCCCCTTCTCTCCATTCTTCTCCTTCTTCACCTTTTCTTCTTCTCTTTACCTCCCCTCTCCTCTTCCTCTCTTGCTCTCTGTCTCTTACACACAAAGTTACATATTTAAGGTTGGGATGCACAGCCAAGTTCATATCATAAACCTTGACTATACATAAATCAGGAATTATTGGTAACTTGTGTTAGTTACTTTCCTCATTGTTGTGAGCAAATACCAGAAGAAAGTAGTAAAGGAGAGGAAGAATTTATTTTGGCTTACAATTCAAGGGTATGGTCTATTGTGGAAGGCAGGGCGTGGTGCGGGTGAGTGAAGCAGCTGGTCACATTATGCCCATGGTCAGGAAGGAAAGAGAGATACAGGCCCATGCTCACCTACAATTCTCATTTTCATGCAGTCCAGGATCCCGGTCCAAGAAATAATGTCCCTCACATTCAAGGTAGGTATTCCCAGCTCGGTTAACCTAATCCAAAAAGAAAATAAAATCCTTCACAGAGCTGGAGAGATGGCTTAATAGTTAAAGGCATTTGTTTGCAAAGCCTGACTATCTTGGTTCGATTCCCAAGCACTCATGTAAAACCAAATGTACAAAATGGTGCATGCACTTGGAGTTCATTTGCAGTGGCAGGAGGACCTGGCATGCCCATACTTTTTTCTCTTTCTTTCCTTCAAATAAATATATTTTTTTAAAAAAATGAACAAACCAGGCATGGAGTTGTACACCTTTAATCCCACCACTCAGGAGGCAGAGATAGGAGGATGGCAGTGAGTTTGAGGCCAGTCTGGGCTGCAAAGTGAGTTCCAGGTCAGCCTGGACTAAAGTGAGATCCTACCTAAAAAAAAAAAAAAAAAAAAAAAAATCACACACAGATATATCCAAACATTTTCCCCACAGTGATTCTAAATACAGTCAAGTTGACAACTGAGATTAGTCATCATCAACATCAACATTACCTACCCCCTTGTCAATTTGACAAATATGTCATTTTTAAGTTATAACCTTCCATCCTTTATACTCTTAGGTTCTTGGCCATTAAAATACTTTCTTTCCATTTCAAAAGTCCCTACAGTCTTTAACAGTTCCCACACTATTCAAATGTATAGTTACAAGGGCTAGAGAGATTGCTCATTGGTTAAGGTTGCCTGTAAAGCTTAATGACCTATGTTTGATTCCCCAGTACCCATGTAAAGCCAGATTCACAAAGTGGTGCATGAATCTGGAATTCATCTGCAGTGACTGGAGGCCCTGGTGTGAACATTCTCCCTCTCTCTCTCTCTCTCTCTATCTTTCTCTCTCTCTCCCCTCTCTTCTTGAAAATAAATAAATTTTTAAAAATAGTTTTAAAAAGTATTGCAGAGTCTGTTGGGATGCAGGCAAACTCATAACTTTGAACTTCCATAGCATCATAAGCAAATTACATACAATGGTACAGAATAAGCATTTCCAATGAAAAAGGAAGAATGTGGCCAATACAAGGAAAGATCAAGCAAAAGCAAGGTGAAAACCCCAGCAAGGCAGACTCCAAATCCTGGAGCTCCACACCTGCCATGGAGGGCTTCTTATGGAATCGTCCAGGCTCGAAAGGGCTTAGGGAACCTGCGCATCCACCTCTGCTGCAGGTAAGACACAGAGCCTCTCTCCTGGAGCAGGTCCACTCCAGGTTTGCAGCTTTCCTCGCAGACACATATGTTTCTGGCGTCTTCAACATCCTGAACTCTTCAGTGCAACAGAGACTAACTTTACAGATTCAGGCAGTGGCTTCTCAGGGCCTCATTTTAGAGACTGCAACCCCAGCACACGTTTCTTGCCTCAGTGGCTCTGGAGCATTGGAGGTAAAACCCACGAACTCCTCAGTATTGCATCTCTCATGCTTTCAAAACCAGCACCGCTTGGATGACACTGGCAAGTTATGCTGATAGCTTATGATGCTGCCTGTCCACCTAGGACCAAATCTGTAGTAGGCTCTGCTTGCCTTTCAGGCTGACTTTGGGGAGAATGTCTGACTAGGGGCTGTGGTTGTTATAGTCTAGCAAAGACTATGGCTGCCATCTCTGAAGGTGGTTATGTTTGAGTAGGGAACACCTTCAATTCTGGTTCTCTCCTTCAAATTAATTTGGATTTTTTTCAAAAAATGGAGCTTCTGATGGGTGGGGTTTCCACCATAGCAAACCTTTCCTATTGGCCCAATGTGGCACAAATTCTTCTCTTCAGTGGTGCTAATCTCCTTACCATTTACAGCTGCTTCCTTGGTGTCAGACTTACTTGCAACATTAAAGTACATCCCCCCCCGCAAAAAAACCTCACAATTTTCATATCTCTTTTGTTCTGCTAGTTGAATTCTCTTTCTTTCACACACACACACACACACACACACACACACACACACACACGACCTTTATTGTAGCAGAGGCAGCTACCATGGCACAGCCTGAATACTATCCTGTCTTGAGATTTATTCCATCAAACAATTAATTCATTACTTTTGAATTCAGCCTCATTTAATTTCTCAGGATATGGGCAGGCCACCATATTCTTTGTTGGACAACAATACAAACTGTCTCTATCCCAGTTCCTAATAAACTTCTAGTTCCCTTCTGAAACCTTAAAAGCCACCAGATCTCTCATTAAACTCTGCTTACAGCAATTCAGGGCTTTTGTGGCCCAGCCCAAAGTTCCAAATGCTTCCATATTCCTTTCCCAAACAAGTTCCAAAGGCCTATGAAACATATGGTAAAGTTAAATTACAACGAGCCATATTTCTCTGCACCCAATTTCTATACTAGTTATTTTCTCATTAGGACCAACATCTGATAAAAAGCAGTTTAAGGGTAACAGTTCTATTTCAGTTTACATTTCAAGGGTAAAGTCCATAATGGCAGAAAAAGCACTGTGACTGCAGCTTGAGGCAGCTGGCCACATTGTGTCCACTGTCAGGAAGCTTATGCTCATCCTTAGCTTGCTTTCTCCTTTTGACACTATCCGGGAACCCAGCCCATTTAGGGTGGGTCTCTCCACCTCAATTAACCCTATCTAGAGACTTCCCTCACAGATCTACTCAGAGATATGTTTCTATGGTGATTTTAAATGTAGTCAAATTGACAACCAAGATTAACTTCTCCAGGTAAGTAAAGTTGTTACATCTGTTGCTAGAACAAAAATGGGTTTTAGTTGGTTACTGTTCGTCAATAGGGAAAACATGAGAACCTTTCATTATATTACCTCTCTTTAAGACTTATGTTCAGAGGATTGGAAATGCTGTGGTTTGGAAAGCCACCTTGTCCAGTGTTACTACCAGATAATGATGAAAGGAGGACTTGAATTCTATCTGTTGATATAGATGGGCAACCGGGCTTATTCCAAATTCCCTCTTACGTATTCTCAGGAATGGAGTTATGCATCAAATGGATAGGCTAAGAATATTTCACAAGGGTACAGTAGATACAGGGCTTACTAAGGATAGCCCCTTGGGAATAGAGGCAGTATGATTTCTTCTAAGGCAAAAGAGTATCAACAGAAGCCCTTGGGTTGGTTGCTATTTCCCAGCATGGAGTAACTCTGGAAGTTCTTTCCATCCTGAGACCCATCCACTTGCAGGAGTGCATCCTCTGAGGCATGGTCCATGTAAAGGCTAATGGATTTTTGCTTCAATTCAACATTCCATCCTATGCATAATTGATTATATATACTTTAAAATGCATTCCATGCTTTTCATACTAGATTTTTTTACATTAGATCCCCATTTTTCACAATAGACAACTGGTATGTTATCTGTAATTTTATGTATTAAAGAGCTGCTCTCTAAATTTTAATTCTAGTTTGGTATTATCTATTTGCTTTCCTCTTGTCTTAGGCCCATAGCTAATAAAAAAATAATTCTGTCACAGTTATTGTAATAGTTGCATATGGCACAAATTAATCATTTCATAGTCATTCTTCAAGTTACTTATAGCAGAACTTTACTTAAGGTTGATAAAATGAGGTGAAAAATTTCCTTCACTCAAAAGTGTCAATTCTTAAGAAATTATTCAGTCAGTAAATTCTGTAACACATGCAGTCTTGTGTTAATGGTAAAGTGAGGATGTTTATATGTGTTTGGAATATCTCTCTTTATATAAATCACCCTGTCATAGCACTCTGCTTTTCTGAAGAGACCTAGTTTCTCTATTTGACCCCCAGAGACAACTTGGGTAGCTAGCATAAGATTTTGATCACATAGGTTAATTAATAAGGTCTAACTAGTTAGGAGAAGTTTTGGATTTAAAAGCATTTAATAAGATTAGACTTTCAAACATTATTTGGTACATTAATTCAAATATGTAAATTGGCAAAGCCTAGAGGCCCAAGCATGAAAAAAAAATGAGGGCAGATAGGAATAGAATTTCAAGAAGCTATTAAAACAAAAATGTATTACAATCTGGAACTGAGAACAGAAATTAGAATTCTTCAGCCTATTAAAACTCACTACTATTAGTTCATGAGACCCTAAAGTGGGTAGATTATAAATCTGCAAGCAGGCATATATTTAAAATTAGAAAGGATCATTTTGTTCCAAGTATTAAACTTGATTTGACTATACAGTCCACTCTGTTACTTGCTGCCAATATTAGAACATCCTCTATTCTTAAAAGATTAAAAGTAATACTGATTCCTAAAAATTATAATTGAGGATTTTTGCTCTATAACTGGCTTGATACTTGCACTTATCATACTAATACCAGCATATTTATTTTTGCTGCCTTCAGTAATCCATTGATAATTCACACTCAGTCCAGTGTGGGGTATATAAAAAGCCAAAGTAAACCTTTCCTCTGTGTACTTAACACCATCAAAATAAACTTTTATACCAGAATTTAAATTTAATCTGTTGTCAGACATTTCAAAAATGCAATCTCTGGTCTATATGTATAAAGTAGTTTTTCTTTTTTAATCATGCTTAGTAAGATAACATGAAAATTAAAACAGAACTTATTTCTACCACGTAAATCAAAGTTACAATTCAATATCAGATATGAATTAGTTACTCATGCTTCAACCAATGTTCTAGTATTTCAAAGAAGAGCAGATGTTACCCTTTCTAGTTTCCCATTAATATACCTATTCAGTTTTCCCTAGAGCCAAGAATAAAGGCACACTTTCCTTTCTGTTCCTTAAGCAAACCTAAACGCTCCCTGAAGCACAGGATTTAATTATCCTTATTGCATTTTACTTGCTTGAATTGCTACAGAAGTTATTAGTGAACATAACATTTTCTGATCATTTTCATGAAATTCATCTAGCTATGATATTTATGCTCATTTAATTACCTTTAGCACATTAATTACTGCATCAAGAGTTATATATTTAGAATTAGAACTTATAATCTAATTTATTTTTATTGATCATTATGACATGAAACACTTTGGTTAATGAGAGATTTTTGATATAAAGTCCTGTGTGTGTGTGTGTGTGTGTGTGTGTGTGTGTATGTGTGTGTATCCTGGAAGGAAGGAGTGGTTACTTAAAAAGTTAATTGGCTCTTTATAGAGTATTGATCAAGAAAACACAGTAGATTCACATCAAACACTAAATGGCTGTATGGCCTTAGGCAATAATTTAAATTCTGTGTCTCAACTTTATCATTTATAAAGATACAAATGAAATAATTAACTCTACATTATAGGGCAGGATTTTTTCAACACTAAATAGCTTCATGTGCATAAAGTACTGTGAGCTATATGTGACAATGATATACCCTTTATAAATGCCAGTCAATGCTATTTTCATAGCTATTAAAATCATCAATTAAAACTAATTAACTAAAATACACAGACCTTGAAATAGAGATGATGAATTTGTGTTTAGATATGTTGAGGCTTAGATAGAAACCCACCTGTACATAGACCTCAAATAGTATACTTAATGATCCAGAAATTATGAATGATCATGGGAAGAAATGAGAAAAGTCATCAGAAATAAGATACACATCACAAGTAAGATACAGCAGAATAAATGCAAAACAAATTCAGAAACATAATAAAGTTAGGTATTAGACTTAGTATTCAGTGCTGAAAGAAAGTACTTCTTGGGAAATAAATGACTAACATATAAGCAAAGATAATTTATTAAAACAACCCAGCATATTTGAACCAGAATAAGATACAAATTTCAGGAAAAAATATAATTAAAACAACTTCATGTTGTGCTGCAGGTATTTATTCTATAAGAACATGAGGGTTTTACTTTTTATCAAATGTAGTCCATACCTTAAGTTCAAGTTCATGTCTTATGCATGTATGGGTGTTTCATGCTGCATAACAAGTCATTAAAAGAACAGCAGTGGCAAGCAGCACACATTTGTACTCATAGTTTTGAGCGTCAGTCTGGCTGGTGAGTCTCGGTCATTTACAAGTTTACAAGGCACCAGTCAAGAGGCTGTGGTAGCTATATTCTCCTTCAGAGTCCATGAAGACCTGGCCTTGCCCTCACATTCACACAGATCATGGCAGGAATTTTCCCTGTTCTTGAAAAACCAAAGGTCTGGATTCTATCAGGCTGCTGTCTAGAAGATTTTCTCAGTTTCCTGCCACATGAGCCTTCTACCATAGTTACTGATTTTATTCAGTCAGTAAGAGCAAAGAGAACTTTGCTATAAGCAAGCTAAAATCTCACCATAACATAACATAGTCACATGGAACACTGATTTTTGTAAATTAAATTAAGGAATTTGGGGCTGGAGGGATGGCTCAGCCTTCAAAACCTAATAACCTGTGTTCAATTCCTCAGCACCTATGTAAATCCAGATGCACAAAGTCACACATATGTCTGGAGTTTGTTTGCAGTGACTAGAGGCCCTGGTGCATCCATTTTCTCTCTGTCTCCCTCCCTCCCTCCCCCTCTCTTTCTGCTTGCAGATAAATAAATAAAATATGTTCAATTAAGGAATTTTGCTCTAGAAGTGGTGTGATATTTCATACTTATCATACTAACACCTGCATGTTTATTTCTTCTTTTTTCAGTAATCCATTCAAAATTCAGATTGAGACATGTGTGGACACCATGGGCAAAAAAGGCAACTTTGTCTCTGTATATTCAACATCATCAAAATAAATTTTGAAAATATAATTTAAATATCATTACAGGTATCTTTTGTCAAGCACTTCAAAAATTTAATCTCATATTTGTGAGGTAGTGCTTTTTAAACTGTTTATTAAGTTAAAACTAAAATTAAAACAGAACCTGTTTCTACCATGTAAATCAAAGTTATTTTAGTTCCATATTCCCACTTTTATATTTCCACAAAATGCCAAGCTTTACAGAACGTACCAAATGAATAATTTCTTAAGAGGTGCTAAGGATTTTTCATTTCACAGTAAATATATACACTTTTGCTGTATTGCCACATGTCTCACCCACATGCTATGGGAGGGAGTTACACAGGGCTTAAGACCCCAGGACACAAGCATTTTCCAAGCCACCTTACAGTGTCTATTTCAGATGGCAAAGGGTCACAGACATGCATGTCACAAGACATGTAACAAAAAAGAGATGTGGATATTCAGCACATGTTTTCTCCCATTCTGTGGGTAATCTATTGGCTTTGCTTATTGTATGTTTGTCTGTGAAGAATCTCTTCAGCTTCATGTGATTCCATTGGTTGACTGATTGTTTAAGATCCTTTGCTACTGGGGTTTTGTTCAGGAAGGCTTTCCCATTCCTATACCATGGAAAGGTGCTCCTACATTTTCTTTACAGTAATAGCCAAGTTTCTGGTCTTATATTGAGGTCTTTGATCCATTTGGACTAGAGTATTGTGCATGATGAGATGTGTGGATCTAGTTTCAATTTCTTGCATATGGTTATCCAGTTTGTCCAGCACCATTTGTTGAAGATACTGTCTTTTTTTCAAGCATATATTGTTAGGGCCTTTGTCAAATATCAAGTAGCTGTTGTTGCTTGATCCATATCCAACTGACGGAGGCCTAATCTCTAGAAGCTACAAAGAACTCAAAAACCTAAACAATAAAAAGTCAAACAACATACTCACAAAATGGGGCAAAGAACTGAACAGGCAGTTCACAGAGGAAGAAATACAAATGGAAAACACACACTTAAGAAAATGTTCATCATTACTAATCATCAGGGAAACGCAAATTAAAACAACTATGAGATTCCACCTTACCCTGGTAAGGATAGCAAACATTAAAAAATCAAATGAAGGGCTGGAGAGATGGCTTAGTGTTTAAGTGCTTGCCTGTGAAGCCTAAGGACCCTGGTTCGCGGCTTGATTCCCCATGACCCACGTTAGCCAGATGCACAAGGGGGTGCATGAGTCTGGAGTTCATTTGCAGTGGCTGGAAGCCCTAGTGCACCCATTCTCTCTCTCTCTCTGTCACTCTCAAATAAATAAATAAAAATGAACAAAAAAATTTTAAAAAATCAAATGAAAGTAAATGTTGGCAAGGATGTGGAGAAATAGTACCCCTCATTCACTGTTGGTGCAAATGTAAGGTGGTACAACCACTTTGGAAAGCAATATGGAGACTCCAAAAAAGCTGATTATAGAGTTACCAGCAGACACAGTTATTCCCTTACTGGGCATGTACCCTGAAAGCTCCATGCCTCAGTCCAGAGAGATTAACTCAACCATGTTCATAGCTGCTCAATTCATAATAGCTAAGAGCTGGTATCAACCCATAAGTCCATTATTAGACAAATGAATAACTAAGATGTGGTGTAACTACATGATGGAATTCTACACCACAGTAAGGAAAAACCACACAATGAAATTTGAAGAAAAATGATCAAACCTGGAACAGATCATTCTCAGTGAACTGACCCAATCACAGAAAGATAATTGCCACATAGTCTCACTCATCTACAGCTCCTAACCTGAATCTACCCAAGATGCTGACATACCTAGAAAGCATCTCAAGGACCAGACAATAGGGTGGGTAGGGAGGGACGGGAGTGTAAGAGGGGAGTGTAAGGGAGGTGATAGGGGACACAAATCTGGACCCAAACAGCAAAGGTACAATAAAATTCTGCATTCTAAAAGACAGACCAAATGGTTGAAACTTCACCAAGCCCTTAGAGGGAACACCTGAATCACAAGGCCCTGGAGAGGGTGCAATGAAGACTGTCCTTAATCTTCAATGGCTTCTCTCTCTCTGTCTCTTCTTCCTAACTCTTTTATATTACTTATCTTTTTTTTTCCTTCTCTTCATAGGCACTGACCTGTAACTCCCAGTACCAGCAGGTGGCTATCATCCACAATGAGCTTTTGATCAGAGAGACCTACAAGGTTTCCTAAAAGAAAGACAGATTCCTGTCAGAGTCCTTGATGACCCACCAAAAGTTAGTGGTAAGACCTTGCTGCTAAAGACACCATATGCAGTTGACATGTAACATGGAGTGACCTGGCTGGAAGCTAGAAGAGAGTCAGTCCCCAGATAGTCAGCGTGTCTAGTGCCAGAAGGTGCAACATGGGCGACTGGGGGAAAATGACCAATATCTGTCCAAGCAACTCATGGTCTAACCTACTTAGCAGCAAATAACCTGTCATGATGCTCACACAAGTGCAATAGTGGCACACAGCCATGGTGTGATACCAACTGCTATTGACTTGGCTAACTGATACATTCAGTGAAACAGAACCCATAGTTGTAGCTGGGAAACAAGTCAGCACCATATCCAAAAATGAGCCTGGTCTCCATTATCAAGCTTCCACCAATTGTGAGCTACAAGAGGTCCTACCACTATTAAATTCTATCTAAAAAAATAATGATTATTCCATTTATCTGGTGCTAACTTTACTCTCCATCACGGAATCTGCATCTCTTTTTCAGATACACACAGATCCTAGGGAGATAATCACCCCATCATACCTCAAAATGGCCCCAGCTGAAACTAAGAATAATTGGCAAAACAAGCAGGTGTGCTGTTTTCTTGGTGAACCTGGTACCAGCACAAGGGGAAGGAGATCAACACAGAGAACAATCAACTCCTACCAAATCAGATATCCAGAGACACAGAGACTCCCAAGAGCTCATCACTGAAGCAGACCTAAAATGAACCCAACATGGCTCAGGGAAATTTGTGTTAGAGGGGGCAGAAAGAATGTCAGAGCCACACGTTGGGTCATGATACACAGAGACATTTCCTTCGACCCATAACTGATGGCTAACCCCACAATGCATAACCCAATTACCCCAACAAGGAGGGTCCATGTGGAGGGGAAGGAAAGGTAGGAGGCTAACAACGGTACCAACTTGACTGTATCCACTGAGTACAAACTAATAAAAAATGTTCAAAAGAAAAAGAGATTTGCATTTTACAAAGATTTTTTTTTAATTGCAGACCTCCTTAAGAGGATGATTGAGCATAAAACTACCAATGATCTAGTCCAATAATGATCACTACAGAAATATAAGAAAGACCCATGGAGAACTGCCTCTCAAAGCAGTCAACAATAAACATGTTCAGGACATCCACTGAATTCCAAACCTGGGAAATTAAAAGAAATCCTCACCAGTAATATCATACTGAAACTATAGGGAAGTAGAGACAATCAGAAGAAGTCCAAAAGAAAAATAGTGGAGCTCTGCAGAATGTCACTAGAAGGGGAAGATTCTCGATAGTTGATGGAAATCAGGAAGCAATGAACTTTAAAGATATCTAAGAGAAAATGACTGAGCCAAATCCTCAGGGCATTTATCCAAAGAAAGTAGCTCCAGTGATGACAGAACTGACTTGTCTATCAAGAGTATCTTATTAAATATAATCCTGCACATTACTCAGGCAGAGAAAAACTAATACCAGCTAGGAGGCTTGTGGTACATGAAAACATGTTATAAAAAGTGATACCAGCTAAAAGTCTTGTGGTAGATGGTGATATGATAAACAAAAGAGATGCCAGCTAGAAGGCTTGTGATACATGGAGGTATGTCATGAAAAGTGATACTAGCTAGGAGGCTTGTGGTACATGAAGGTTACACAAAAGCAGTGACAAATATAACTCTATTTACCTATAGACTATATAAAAGTAATAATATGTTTTCTTTTATTCTTTATTACTTAGTTTTGTATTCAGCAAATACAGTCAGTTTGGTACCATCATTAGGCTCATCCGTGACCTACCCCCTCCCCTTGGCCCCTCCTTGTTGAGGTATATGGGTCATGCATTGTGGAGTTAGCCCACAGTTATGTGTAAGACAAATGTCTCTGCATATCATGACCCAACATGTGACTCTGACATTCTTTCCGCCCCCTCTTCCGCAAAATTTCCCTGAGCCATGTTGGGTTCATTTTTGGTCTGCTTCAGTGATGAGGTGTTGGGGGCCTCTGAGGCTCTGGTTCTCTGATTTGGTAGGAGTTGATTTTTCTCTGTGTTGATCTCCTTCCCCCTTCTGCTGGTATCGGGTTCATCAGGAAAATAGCACCCTTGCTTGTTTTGCCAATTTTTCTTAGTTTCAGCCAGGGCCCTTTGACTGAAACTTTGGAGGTATGATGGGTGGCTCTCTCCATAGGATCTACATCTATCTTTCCCCGGGATTTGCAGCGCAGCTAGGTGGTCGCCATCTTGGCTGGAAGTCATAATATGTTTTCTTGCATATTCGTATAAGATAAATAAATACTCCAAAATCATATTAAGTCAGAGATGAGGGAGAAAAGGTGCTCAGTAGAAAGGTAAAATGTAACTCTGATTAATTGACTTAAGAGCTTGATAAGTTTTTTTTTTTTTTTTTTTTTGGTTTTTCGGTAAGTTTTGAAGGTACATGAGAAATCACTGAAAGATCAGAAAGAGAGTGCATATCTTCCACAGCAGGAGAAGGAAATAAATGGACTACCAATGTTGCAGTGAACACTGGGTCAAAGTATTTAATATAGTAAAAGCTGGACTGGTATTATTTGATTGATAGCTTTGAATGAAATGAATAGAACAGATTTCACCGAAGACAAAGCCTACCAACATGCCTGCTAAATGTTTTGTCAACATGGCTATTGTAATATGGCTGAAATAAAGAATTTTCTCCATGTTAGTTTTACCTTTGTCTATGCAAGGTTATACTGTGGAAAATGACTGAAATTATTGCATTTCATTTTTTTGTGTCAATTCATGTTTGCCTCAACTTTTTCAAATTGTGCAACCTCATCATTTTGTAGTCTAACGTTTTTCTTTTTTCTTTTTTTGTTTTTCATGGTAAGGTCTCACTCTAGTTCAGGCTGACCTGGATTTCCCTATGTAGTCTCAGGGTGGCCTTGAATTCATGTCAATCCTCCTACCTCTGCCTCCCGAGTGCTGGGACTAAAGGCGTGTGCCACCACACCTAGCTGATAAACATTTTTTAGCCAAATTTTGTATAATTTTTCCAGGACACTCAAATACATAATTATTCTAAAGTCACATCATTTTCTAAAATTCAAAACATATTTCAATCAATAGTGGTCTCAACTTTTTTTAAAAAAAGCATAGTGAGAGGAATAATTTAGTGGTAGGCTATTCACCTTGCATGAACAAGACCCTAAATTCAATAGCAGTACTAAAAAAATAAAAACAAACATCACCAAAGCATAGAAATATTTAGATTCTCCAAATTAGGTAAATGTAATTCAAATATTTTGAAAAGAAAAAGAGCATATTATTGCAATGAAAGCCTGTTCATTTAAAATGTCTTATCAGGCCGGACGTGGTGGCACACGCCTTTAATCCCAGCACTCGGGAGGCAGAGGTAGGAGGATCGCCAGGAGTTCGAGGCCACCCTGAGGTTCCAGAGTGAATTCCAGGTCAGCCTGGGCTAGGGTGAGACCTTACCTTGAAGAAACCAAAAAAATAAAATAAAATAAAATAAAATAAGATAAAATAAAATAAAATAAAATGTCTTATCAGGATCTGGAGAGATTGTTCAGTGGTTAAGGCACTTTCTTGCAAAACCTGACAACCTGGGTTCAATAGTCCAGTACCCAGGTTAAGCCAGATGTATAAAGTAGCACATGTATCTGGAGTTTGTTTGTTTTCAGTGGCAAGAGGATCTGGCACACCCACATTCATTCATTCTCTCTATTTCCTTATAAATAAATAAAATATTTTAAAAAGTCTTATCAGCTGATATGGGAAATAAAATATTTTGTGATTGAAGTCAATTTATTTTGCTTTATCCTAATAATAGATACTGCTAACTTCCATCTACAATGAAGTCAGCCAAATATGAAATATGCCTAAGTATGCAAATTAATTTTTTTAATACATAAACCACAAATAAACATATTTAAAACACACACCAAGGGCTGGAGAGATGGCTTAGTAGTTAAAACACTTGCCTGCAAAGCCCAATGACCAGAGTTTGACTCCCCTGTACGCATGTAAAGTAAATTTCACAAGGCAGCACATGCATCTAGATTCATTTGCATTGGCTAGAAGCCCTAGCATGCCCATTTTCTCTCTCTGTTGTGTGTGATAGTGCTATAGATGTACATGAAAATACTCTTCAAAGAGTATGTAATGATTGCATTTAATCCATTTCAAACATTGATGCTATTTCTCAAGATGGACTATAATTATATCTTCCATGTGTTAGAAATTAAAGAAAAGGTATGTATTTAAAATAAAAAATGTATTGCCTCTCCCCCATAACTGAATGCTGCCGCCATAATGCATAACCCACAATCCCCATGGGGTTGACCTGTGTCCGCAGTGAGGAAGGCCTCTTCAAAAAAGGAGAGGACAGAAAGGATGGTACCATGTGCTGTTTATATACTAAATATGTCATTACCTAATAAAAATAAATTTAAAAAATGTAAGAGAACTTTTCAAAATGGAAAATTACAAAAATATAAAATGGAGTGCATTTAATAATGAAGCAAGTTTATCTCTATGCCTACTTTAATATGTTCCAACTATCCATGGTATTGTCTACAGTGTTTCTCGTCCACAGGCTAAATATCTTAACTTTATTAGAGTAGATGAAATAATTTGCGAAGTAAACTTGAGAAAGCTTTGACAGAAAATTTGCCCCATATTTCCTGACATCTGAGGCATTAGAGTAAAATGGTAATTATAGAATATAAATAGCTATATGGGTTTTGTTTCACTGGGCTACAAAAATCTATCACTTGTAAATGTCAGTGTTGTGCAATTTCATGTAGTAAATCTGTCTGACCCACCTCCTAGTTAATCATTCGCTGAATGGAACAAAGTCTTAAGTACTGACAGGGGATAAAGTGGTATCATTTGGTGGTGAAAAAACTGATTAGGAACACCGATAAGAAATGATATACCTAAAAGCAAAATTTTTCTGCCATTAAAAAAACTGAAACTCAAGGACATTTTTTTCTGTCCTGATAGGAGGTTTACTGCACAAGTGGACATGAGAAGAAATTTCAAGTTCATCATTCAAGAGTTGATATAATAGTGAAAAGTTTAGAGTACTTTCAGTTTGACTGGAAATGAAAATTCTATTCAAATAATTTCTAAAAGTTGATACTCTGAAAATGTTCAATGACTCTAACAGATGTATTAGAATGTTTTTGAAAAAAATTACAGACTAAAGATTTTGAAAATTTGTTGGAAACACACCTATATATCATAAATCTGTTTTAGATAATTATTCATTATAAACATTTCTCCTATTATATATACCTTTTATTTATTTAAATTTATTTATTTAATTATTTATGAGGAAATAGTGTGTGTGTGTGAGAGAGAGAGAGAGAGAGAGAGACGGAGAGAGAAGGAGCAAGAAATTCAGCATGCTATGGCCTTTTGCTGCTGCAAACAAACTCCAGATAAATGTGCCACTTTGTGCATGTGGCATTCCATGGGTGTTGGAGAATTGAACCCAGGCCAACAGTCTTTGCAAGCTATTTCCTTTAGTCATTGAGCCATCTCCCCAACCCTGAAATATACCTTTTGGGGGAAAAAATCATACACTTACTTGTCTTGACTTTATATTGATATAGCATATAAGAATTTATATGGAGACGAAATGCCAATGACATTTTTTCATAGAACTTGCAAAACAATCCTAAAATTCATATGGAAACACAAAAGATACAAAATAGTGAAAGTGACCCTAAATATAAAGCATAAGGCTGAAGATGTCATGATCACTGACCTCAAAGCATATTACAAAGCCACAGTGGCAAAAGTAGTATGGAACTGACAAAATATAGATATGTAAGATCCAGGAATACCCACATGTCTACAACCATTTAATTTCTATAAAGAAACAAAAATATACATTTGACGAAAGGCAACCCCTTCAACAAATGGGAATACAAGATAGCTATGTACAGAATTAAATTAGATCTTTATCTCTCACCTTGTGCAAAAATCAACCAAAAAGTGGATCAAAGACTTGATATGAAATGCTAAAAGATTTAGAGGAAAGGGCATAGGGGATAACATTATGGAAAGGAATCTAATGGCTTACGAACTAGTTCCAAGAATTGATAAATTGGGTTCTACGAATCTAGAAAGCTTTAGCTACACACCATAATGAAAAAAAATTTCCAGCTATACCTAGGATAGGAGGCTAATATTCAGAATATATAAAGAACTATAAAAATTTAAAAAAACCCAAATCCTCCAATAAATGGTCTAATGAACTGAACAGATAGTTCTCAAAAGAATATATATATATATATATATATGTATATATATATATATATATATATATATATATATGAAATCATGTCATTTTCAGTAAAATTGGTGGATCTGAAAATTGTTAAGTGAAGTATCCCAGACCCAGAAAGACAAATACCTCATTTTCTCTCTCATGTGGATCCTACATGCTAATGTGTATACATATACATATATAATATACATGTATATATATGTATATGGGAGTGGGAGCATAGGTGATGAAACTGGAAAGAGGAACATGCAAGAGGAAGATGAGGTCTCAAGGGTGTGTTTGGGGGAGAAAGGAATAAAATATAGGTGGGAAGGAAGATGAAAAGAAGAGTAGTGCTGGGGAGAAGGAAGAAGCCTAGACAGTGGGGTGCCAGGGGTTGAATGGGAGAGTGAAGGAAGAAGGTCAACAAACACAATACATATTTAAAAAGTCTAAAACCGAACCTGGAAAGATAGCTCAGTTAGTAAAGAACTTGCCTCACAAGAATGAGGACCTATGTTCATTCCCTAAGACCACATAAAATGCTGGCATGTTGACACGTGTTTGTAATCTCAGGGCTAGGGATTCAGAGGCTTGTGGGTTCCTGGGCTAATTGGCCAGCTACTCTAACCTAGCTGGTGAACTCCAAGACAATGAGAAGCCTTGTTCCAAAAAGATATGGGTAACATATGTGAGGAATGAGAATATGATCCTCATCATTGTGTCATTCAGGAAATTAAGAAATGGTTTGAGTGTGGTAGCATACACCTGTTATCCTAGCATTCTTAAAGAACAGGTCAGAAGATCACTAGGTTGAGGCAAACTTCACTGTAGAGACCTTGTCTCAACAAATGGAAACAAACAGCACCACAAAAACAAAAACAAAACAAAACAAAAAAAAAACTAAAAACTCATGACTGTGTGAAGAACTTAGGAGCTAATATGAATAGGACTCCATTGTCCTAGTATGGAATATCTTTTTTTATTAGTTATGGAATACTCAGTATGTAAACAGCACACGTTGATATCATCCTTACCCTCATCCCTGCCCCTTCTCCAAAGGGACCCTCCTCATCGGGGATTCTGGTTATCCCCATGGGGATTGTGTGTCCTGCATTGTGGGGGTAGCCATCAGTTATGGGGAACAGGCAATGTCTCTGTGCTTAATGTCCCAGCTTGTGGTTCTAACAATCTTTCTGCCTCCTCTTCTGCAGATTTCCCTGAGCCTTGTTGGGTTCATTTCAGGTCTACTTCTGTGTGGGTCTTATGTGCCTCTGTATCTCTGCATCCCTGTTTCGGTAGGAGTTGAGCATCCTCAGTAGAAATCCATTTGGTGCCAGGAAAGGTGAGTGGTGTCTGCCTGGAATCCATGGAGCCTACCCTGCAGATAGTGCAGGAGTGAACCTGGTCCATAGCATGGTGGCTGTTGTGGTGCTGGGATGGCTGTTTGAGGGGTTTGGGGAACTGGTGGGCTACTTGAGGGCATAGGAATCAGCAGATTCCCTACTTTTCTCCTCCACACCCTCCCACTAGAGATCTGCTAGGACCTTCTAACCTTAAAAACCCCACTGATCTTGCCTGTAATTGCCCTGCAAGGTGAAGCATAGTTAGGCAGATGCCATCTTGACCCCTAGTATGGAATATCTTTACCTACAATAATTAAAAACAAATGCCTTTGATTTAAACATATTGTAAATGCTAAGATGTACAAAATACATTTAAGTCATAATGCTAGCTTAATTATGAAGTATTGGTGAATACTAATAAGTCAATTTATTAATTTGAAACTCTAAATAAAGTAAAAATTTGCACAAAAGTAACAGATGATCAAGTGATTCCTTACTGTATAGAAACATTCAGGTAATAATGGCAGAATTAGAAATCAATATTTTATAAACTTTAACTCATATCTAATGTTGAATATTAATCATCACCTATTAAGTTAGTCTACTCCCACTTCCTTAAGACTGTTCTGGAGTTTGATCTAAATTTAACAAATATTTTATGGGAAATGTAGAAAGTAGAGAAATATATTTAATTACGTCTTGGGAATGTAATGAGCAAAGTCTAGTTCAAGGAAAATAGTAAAAAGTAGGTGGCAAAGGAAGAATTACTGAAGAAATATGAGCTATGTCAACCAAACATAAAATGTAGACTTTATTTGAATATTTATTCAATCAAGCAATAAAAAATGAAATATGACATGTATGAGATGATTAGACATTTGACTATGAGTTATATTTTTAAATATACTGTGAAATCAATATTTCTTATAAAATGATATCATGGCTATATATTAAAATTTTATCATTGGGGGAATCAGTGAAATATTTATGGGTGAGATTGCATTGGTATTTGAGATTCACCTCCATAATAAGACATATGGAGGATGAATGAGTTCTTGACTTCTATGATGAGCTGATAATTGTTGAAATTGTGTAAAAGCACTGAGATGGTAATTTCCTTATGATATGATTTTCAAAAATATTCTCAAACACATGCATACACATACAAATAAATAAAGATCTCTTTAAAGATAATTGAACATATTAAATTCATCCTTACTCAAAGTTTTAAGGTTTTCCTTCTAATCAATGTCCCCTTTTGTTTCTTGCTCTTCTGGTGACAGAATCCACAACCTTGTGCATGCTAAGCTGGCCCTTTATCAACCATTGAGCTACATCCCTCGCCCTGCTTTGCTTTTGAAATTACCACTTAGATCTCAGTAAGCATCTTTATTTTGGCAAGGTTCACTCTATGGACAAAAACTACTTAGAAAGCAGAAAGGACAACCTTTTCCTGGGATAGTTTTAAGTTCATAGTTCAGAAGGCAGAAATGTGTTGTGTACTTCTGAAAAGCATATAAGTCAAAGACGTGCCCATAAGCTGAGGTCTATGCAGACTTTGCCAAACAATGAAACCAGAAGCTCTGAGTGGTCAGTTGGAGGATCCAAGGGGGAACAGCAGCAGCATTTTTTGACCTGTTTGCTTTTCAGAAGCATGTTTCATTTCTAAATTATTATTTCCATCTATTATTGAATTCTAAACTTATTTTATTATAGACAAAAATGCTTTGTATGAATTCCATTCATTATAACAATTAAGGGATACTTTGTGGTCTGTTCTATCTTGATAAACATTCAGTGTGGGTTTAAGAAGAACATATGTCCTCATGTTGTTAGGTAGAGAAGAATATTATGTTTACTGTTATTGTGGTCATGTGTCTATACTGACTTTTGACCTATTGATCTACCAACTACTGACACTGGTGCAGATGGTTACCTGCCTGTGTTCTCTCAGATTTTCCTCAAGGGTGTGTCTATTGTTCTGTTTTTGGGCTCATAGTCATCTAATATTACATCTTTTTTTGAGAATTAGTCCCTTTTTCATTATGCAATGCTCTATTTTAACCCTCATAATCTTCCTTCCATCAGTTCTTTTCCCAAATCCACTTTGGGACTGGTGTTAGTGTATCTTTTTCTTTACTTGTAAACTATCAGAATGTTTATAAGTCAACTGTGTTTCTTGAAGACAACCTGTCTTTGATTTTTGAATTATTATTTTCAGATCATTTGGATTTACAGTGATTATTAATGCAGTTGGATCACTGTTATCTTTGTCACAATTTTCTATTGAATGAATTTGCTCTTTGATTCTCCCTTTACATAGGTTTTTGCCTTTCCTGATTTTATTCCAACATTTCTATGATCTTACTTTATCTTCTTTCACAGCATACCATTTGTCTTTAATTGTTATGTAGATTTTTACAAAATACACATTTAACTAATCTAAGTTCATATTCAAAATGATACTATAACACTTCAAATGTATTATAGATCTTTACAAGAGGAAATTTCCAATTTATCTTTTACTTGTTATATTACTTACTAGTCAACTCTGGCTGGCTTAAACAATAGAAATTTATTTCACAATTCTAGAGATGGATAAGACCAAGGTCTTGTTGGTAGTCTAATCAGTAATAACAATGTGGTTTTCGCTTAGTATGACTTTGTGTTAAAATTTTCAAGGGTATCTACTGATTATTTTTAAATATTTTATTTGTATAATAAATATGCATGTAAAACACATTTGTTTAGTGCACTAAACACATTTTTTGGTGTATGTCATGTGTCCTCACAATTAGCTGTCATTTTAACCAAAGATACTAAATATTTTGGGACTTAAATGCTGCTGACTTTGCTGAAATGTCATTATAGTCTTCCAAAAAAGAGCTGAGTGCCTCTGGTTGGAAATGCTAGCCATTTAAGGCAACAGAAGGACTATAGACATTTGCTCCTCTGCTACTGCTAAGAGACCATCTAGATTCCCCATTAAGGCTGTAAGCACTGACCACAGGGGACACAACTTATTTTCTTCTTATCATGTTAAAAAGTAAAATAAATCACTGCAACACCTTAACAGAGTCTGCAGCAAATTCTATTCATGTTGCTCCTGCACAGGCTGGAAACCTACTAGAATGAATTAGAGGTGCTGATTCCATAGATTTCACACATAATTGGAAACCAAAAATAGTTCTAGAAGCAGACACAAACCAGAGGACACTTATAGCAGCATCTCAAGATGCTGGTTTTGGTGATATAAAAATACATTTAAGCTGTATTAATGATTTAAGAGCTTATCCATATTATTGGCAAAAATAACCTGATTTGTGCATGTATGTGCATATACACATACACATTTTTAAAAGAGATTTTCCTAAACATGTATGAGATAATCACATAACAAACTGATTATTGTTTTGCATTTACATATTACTTATCTATATTTTCAATTTCATTTTCTTATGAATTTAGTGAAGAGAGTTGGTAAATGAAATATAATTTTCAAAATGATCCTATTTTAAAATCCAATTTACTCCTGGCAGTATGTTGTGCAAAGTTTATGGCATGTTTCCTGTAAATTCAAAGCAGCTAATGGCTAGTTTGTATTAGCTTAAATTGTCAATTTATTCATAAAAGTATACCAACTGTAATAACCATAAGACACTTAATAGAAACCTAAATGCTATAAAACAATGGACAAAATACCAAATTCATTAAATACTAAATCAACCAAAGATAAAATCTTTATCTATTTTATTACTTTGGCAGAAAATTAAAATTTCTTTGATTGCCTCAGATTTCATTAATGCCACTGAATTATATAGAGAAACATTCTTACCTTATTTTATGACCTGGACTATATATATATTTAGGAAAATATTGTTCCTACAGATAAAAAATAAACCTACCAGAGGGAAAAAGGCACTATAAGTTTTATGGGCTGTTGTAAATAGAAAATAATGACAAAGTTCATGCACACATATGGCCATTTTCCACCTAAAAATTCAAGATGCAAGAGCCTTATTGTATAGACACCAACACTTCATCATTTCCAGGCTTGGTACTGAGAGAATCCCCAAAGAAACAAGAAGTATCTTGTTTGCCCAGTTCTAGAATCATGTTTGACTGCTGTTATTTCTCAAAGTCACATTTTAATTTGTTTCCCAGGCTTCACTGAAAATGTTTTGATGCATCTCAGCATTTAAGTTTGTAGTTCTGGAAGTGAATCTTCCCAGAATAAAAACACCACAGAGAACATTAAGATAGGAATGAAAAATAAACATGTATGATACAGATGAAAATATATGTAGGAAAAATTAATTTAATATAAAAAGTTTACATATAAAACATATAAGAACCTTTGGAAAGAGTGATACAATGTTAGCTACTGTCATTACATGCTCAGTGTAGGCTAATATTCAAATTGCTATAACTCAACATAGTTTAGAACTGTTTAAATAAATGTACAGGTAGGCATAGCAGAAGATGAAGTGATTGCTGTCTAAGATTATTACTATGTTCTATATGAAAAAGTGGCAACTGATTCCTTCAAAACTTTATGTAGTCAGGTACAGCAGAAGCTTTTAGGGTCAAATATTTATAAGGTAAAAATAGGAAAAAAATGTTCTCTATGGAAAAGAATAGCATGTACATGAATATGATTAAAGTATAAGATATCCTTGAATAAAAATGCCTTTATAGCCAGGCGTGGTGGTGCACGCCTTTGATCCCAGCACTCAGGAGGCAGAGGTAGGAGTATCATTGTGAGTTCAAGGCTACCCTGAGACTACATAGTGAATTCCAGGAGAGACTGAGCTAGAGTGAAACCCTATCTCGAAAAAAAAAAAGAAAGAAAAAAAAATGCCTTTATGAAACCCATCATTATGGATAAGGAATATACACCAATACAAATTGCATATGGAAGAAATATTTTGCTCTGCTTCAGTAGAAGACACATAGTATATAAAATTTGGAAAGGACTATCACATGTAGCCAAATAATGAAGGGGTAGTTTCCGAATCACAGAATATTATTGTGGAAGCATGTCTGACATGTGAAGAGTAAGGAGTCAATTACAGTTGACCTAGCAATGAGAAAATATTTTGACAATGTAAATTAAAAAAAAAAACTCAAAGAGCATAATAGGTGGCTTAAACAAATAATATTATTAGGTAACTGATTCAAAATTAAAGTGAGAAAAGAGGAGACAAAAATTAATTTCAAACTTGTACACTAGGAGTTCTAATAGTTGAAAAATCAGGGAAAATAAGAACATATTTCAGAAGATAATTAGTGTTCATTTTTTTCCATTTTTATTTTTATTTAATTATTTTTTATAATATTATTATTTTTTTACAGTCAGTTTGGTACCATTATTAGGCTCATCCATGACCTACCCCATCCCCTTGGCCCCTCTTTGTTGAGGTATACGGGTCATGCATTGTGGAGTTAGCCCACAGTTATGGGTAAGCTAAACGTCTCTGCATATCATGACCCAACATGTGGCTCTGACATTCTTTCCTCCCCCTCTTCCGCAAAATTTCCCTGAGCCATGTTGGGTCTGCTTCAATGAGGAGGTGTTGGGGGGCTCTGAGGCTCTGGCTCTCTGATTTGGTAGAGGTTGATTTTTCTCTATGCTGATCTCCTTCCCCCTTGTGCTGGTATCCGGTTCATCAGGAAAACAGCGCCCTTGCTTGTTTCTCCAATTTTTCTTAGTTTCATCCCGGGCCCTTTTGAGGTATGATGGGGTGGCTCTCTCCTTAGGATCTACATCTCTCTGAAAAAGAGAAGCAGATTCTCCAACGGAGAGTAAGTTAGCATCAGGACAAATGAGACAACCCTTTTTTTTTTTTATAGAGAATTTAATAGGTGTACACCCTCTTGTAGCCCACAATTGACGGTAGCTTGATATTGGAGAGTGGGTTTATGTTTGGATATGGTTCTGACTTGTTTCCCAGCTCCAGCTATGGGTCTCATACCAGTGAGGGGATCAGTTAGCCGAATTGAGAGCAGTTGGTTCCCCACCATGGCTGTGTGCCACCACTGCACTTGTGTGGGCATCACAACAAGTTATTTGCTGCTAAGTAGGTTAGACCATGTGTTGCTTCGATAGATATTGGTCTTATTCCCCCAGTCGCCCATGTAGCACCTTCTGGCACTAGACGTGCTGACTGTCTGGGAACTGACTCTCTTCCAACTTCCAGCCATGCCATTCTAATTTGCATGTCCATCACATAAGGTGTCTTCAGCAGTAGGGTCTTATCACTAGTTTTTGGTGGGTCATCAAGTAGTCTGACAGAAATCTGTCTGTCTTTTAGGAAACCTTGTAGGTCTCTCTGATCTAAAGCTCATTGTGGATGATAGCCCCATGCTGGTTCTGGGAGTTACATGTCAGTGCCCACTGAGAAAATGAGGAAAAAGATAACTAATATACAAGAATTAGAGATAAGAGAGAGAGGGGGGGGGGAAGGGAAGTGAGGGAGGGAAGATGTAGAAGATTAAGGTTAGTCTTGATCATACCCTCTCCAGTGTCTTGTGGTTCAGGTGTTCCCTGTAAGGGCCTGGTGAAGGATCAGCCATTTGGTTTGTCTTTTAGTAAGTAGAAAATTATGATACCATTGCCATTTGGGTCTAGTTTTGTGTTTCCCACCCCTTTGATGCCCTCCCTTCCCTCCCCTTCCATCCTAGTGGCTAGTCTAGGAGGTGCTTGCTGGGTATGTAAGGTATCTTGGGTAGATTCAGTTTAGGTGCTATAGATGAGTGAGACTATGTGGAGATTTTTTTTTTTCTGTGATTGGGTAAGTTCACTGAGAATGATCTGTTCCAGGTTCAACCATTTTTCCTCAAATTTCATTGTGTCATTTTTTCTTACTGCTGTATAGAATTCCATTGTGTAGATATACCACATCTTAGTTATCCATTCTTCTAGTGATGGACATCTGGGTTGGTTCCAGCACTTAGCTATTACAAATTGAGCCACTATAAACATGGTTGAGCAAATCTCTCTATCCTGTGGTTTAAAGGTTTTAGGGTAGATGCCCAGTAAAGGAATAACTGGGTCTGTTGGTTTCTCTATACTTAGCTTTTTCAGAAGTCTCAATATTGCTTTCCAAAGTGGTTGTACCATCCTACATTCCCACCAACAGTGGGTGAATGTTCCTACTTCTCCACATCCTCACTAGCATTTATTTTTATTTGATTTTTTGATGTTTGCTATCCTTACTGGGATAAGGCTGGAATCTCATAGTTATTTTAATTTGCATTTCCCTGTTAGTTGGGGATGATGAACATTTTCTCAAGTGTGTGTTCACCATTTGTATTTCTTCCTCTGTGAACTGCCTGTTCAGCTCTTTCCCCATTTTGTGAGTGGGGTGTTTGACTTTTTACTGTTTAGATTTTTCAGTACTTTGTATAATCCAGAGATTAGGCCTCTGTCAGTTGGATAACCATCAAATATTTTCTCCCATTCTGTGGGTAATCCATTGGCTTTGCTTACTGTATGCTTGTCTGTAAAGAAACTCTTCAGCTTCATGTGATAACATTGGTTGAGTGACTATTTAAGATTTTGAGCTACTAGGGTTTTGTTCAGAAAGTCTTTTTCCATTCCTATGTCATGGAAAGTACTTCCTATATTTTCTTCTAGTAGTAGTCGAGTTTCTGGTCTTATATTGAGGTCTTTGATCCATTTGTATTGAGTGTAGTGCATGGCAAAATGTGGGGATCAAGTTTCAATTTACTGCATGTGGTTACCCAGTTGGTCCAGCACCATTTGTTGAAGATGCTGTCTTTCTTCCAGTGTATATTGTTAGGGTCTTTGTCAAATATCAAGTAGCTATAGTAGCCTGACCCAAAATCCAGGTCCTCGAGTCTATTCCATTGGTCTGTTGTCCTGTTTTTATGCCAGTACCATGCTGTTTTTATTACTATGGCTTTGTAATATAGCTTTAGATCAGGTATGGTGATGCCTCCAGAGGTATTTCTTTTTCTGAGGATATGTTTGGAAATGCAAGGCCTTCTGCCTTTCCATATGAAATTTGAGATCACTTTTTCTATCTCTGTGAAGAACAATGTAGGGATTTTAATTGGAATTGCATTAAATCTGTATATTGCCTTTGGTAGGATTGTCATCTTCACAATGTTAATTCTGCCTATCCAGGAACATGGGAGGTCTTTCCATTTTCTCAAGTCTGCCTCAATTTCTTTTTTGAGTGTTTTTATGCTTTCATTGTATAGATCTTTCACTTCCTTAGTTAATGTTATTCCAAGGTATTTTATTTTTTTCGTTGCAATTGAAAATGGGACTATGTCCCTTATTTCTTTCTCTGTATCTTTGCCATTTGCATAAAGGAAGGCTACTGATTTTTGTGCATTGATTTTGTATCCTGCTACTTTGCTATAGGAGTTAATCACCTTCAGGAGTTTTGGGATGGAGTCTCGTGGGTCTCTTACATATATAATCATGTCTTCAGCGAATAAAGCTAACTTAACTTCTTCCTTTCCAAATTGTATCCCTTTTATTTCCTTCTCCTGTCTTATTGCTTGAGCTAGGACTTCCAGTACTATATTGAAAAGCAGAGGTGAGAGTGGACAACCCTGTCTTGTTCCTGATCTTAATGGGAATTCCTCCAGTTTCTCTCCATTAAGTATTATTTGGGCCTTAGGAGCTTCGTATATTGCCTTTATTAGGTTGAGATATGAACCAACCATGCCAATTCTCTCCAATGTTTTGAACATGAAGTGATGTTGAATCTTGTCAAAGGCCTTTTCTGCATCTATCGAAATGATCATGTGGTTTTTATGTTTAACCTTGTTTATGTGGTGTATTACATTGACAGATTTCCGTATATTGCACCACCCCTGTGTTCCTGGAATGAATCCCACTTGGTCAAGGTGCATGATGCTATTGATGTGTTGTTGGATTCGGTTTGCAAGGTTTTTGTTTAGGTCTTTGCATCTAAATTCATCAGGGCAATAGGCCGGTAATTTTCTTTTCTTGTGGCATCTCTGCCTGGTTTTGGAATTAGGGTGATGCTAGCTTCATAAAAGGAGTTGGATAACTTTCCCTGTTCACCAATTGTTTGGCACAGTTTGAGGAAGATTGGTTTGAGTTCTTCCATGAAGGTTTGATAGAATTCAGCTGAGAAGCCATCTGGTCATGGACTCTTCTTTTTTGGGAGGTTTTTTTTTTTTATTACTTTATCAATCTCTATGAGTGTGATGGGTTCATTGAGATGATTAATCTGCTCTATGTTTAGCTTTGGTAGATGGTATGCATCAAAGAATTTATCCATCTCCTCCACATTATCCAGTTTTGTGGAGTAGAGGTTTTTGAAATAAGTCCTGATGATTCTCCCAATTTCACTTATGTCTGTTGTGATCTCTCCTTTTTCATTTTGAATTTTGTTAATTTGAAGCTTCTCCTTTTTTTGCTTGATCAGATTGGCCAGGGGTTTGTCAATTTTGTTTATTTTTTCAAAGAACCAGCTCTTTGTTTTGTCAATTGTCTTAATTGTTTCCTTCGTTTCCAGTTCATTGATTTCTGCTCTGATTTTAATTATTTCTTTCCTTCTGGAGCTCTTTGGGTTGGATTTTTCTTGTTTTTCCAGTGCCTTTAGGTGGATGGTAAGGTCATTGATTTGGGACCTGTCTGTCTTTTTTATGAAGGCATTGAGTGCTAGGAATTTTCCCCTGAGGACCGCCTTCATTGTGTCCCATAAGTTTTGGTACGATGTGTTCTCATTGTCGTTCAATTCCAGAAATTTTGCAATTTCATTTTTTATTTCATCCACTATCCATTTATTGTTTAAAAGTGTGCTGTTCAGTTTCCAGGAGCTGTTGGGATTCTTGGTGGGTCTTTTGTTGTTGATTTCTAGCAATATAGCATTGTGATCTGATATCATGCAGGGAATTATGTCAATCTTCCTAAATATGTGGAGGCAGTCTTTGTGACCCAGTATATGGTCTATTTTGGAGAATGTTCCATGGGCTGCTGAGAAGAATGTGTAATCTGTGGATCTGGGATGGAAGGTTCTGTAGATGTCCATTAGGTCTAAGTGATCTATGGTTTTGTTGAGCTCTCTTACTTCCCTGTTGAGTTTCTGTTTGGATGATCTGTCTATTACTGATAATGGTGTATTGAAGTCCCCAGCTATGATGGTGTTTGTAGTTATTTCTGTTTTATTGTCAAGTAGGTTTTGTTTTATGAACTGTGGTGCCCCTGTGTTTGGTGCATACAGATTTATGATTGTAATATCCTCTTGATGGATCATTCCCTTGATAAGTAGGACGTGGCCTTCCTTGTCTTTTTTGATTATTTTTGGTTTGAAGTCTATTTTATCTGATATTAATATAGCTACACCTGCTTGTTTCTTATTCCCATTTGCTTGGAATACTGTTTTCCACCCTTTCACCCTGAGGAGATATCTGTCTTTAATGGTGAGGTGGGTTTCTTGAAGGCAACAGATTGAGTGGTCTAATTTTTTGATCCAATCTGTTAGCTTGTGTCTCTTGATGGGTGAATTAAGGCCATTAATATTTAGGGTAATGACTGTGAGATTTGATTTGATCCCTGTCATGTTGTGATGATAACGGTGGGTTGGTATTTTCATGGACTTTGACGTTTTTTGTGCCTACTCTGAGTTTGGTTGTTGTGATCTGCTTCTTGTAGGCAATTGAGTTTGATTATTTTTTTCTTCTCTGTGGAGAATTTCCTGAAATACTCTCTATAGGTTTGGTTTTGTGTTCCTATAATTGTAAAGCCGAGTTTTGTCGTGGAATGTTTTTCTTTCACCATCTATTATGAGGGATACTTTTGCTGGGTAGAGTAGTTTGGGTTGGAAACCATAGGCTCTTAGACTTTGCAGTGTTTCATTCCAGGCCCTTCTAGCTTTCAGGGTTTCCATTGAGAAGTCTGAAGTAATTCTGATGGGGTTACCTTTGAAGGTGGTGTGCTGTTTTTCCCTAGCTGCTTTTAGGATTTTCTCTTTGGTGTCAATGTTTAGGGTCTTAATGATAATATGTCTTGGAGAGTTTCTCCTTTGGTCCAGTCTGTTTGGAGTTCTATTGGCTTCTTGTATCTTGATGGGCCTTTCTTTTAAGAGACTGGGGAAGTTTTCTTCAATTATTTTGTTAAATAAATTCTCCATGCCTTTGGTCTGAATTTCTTCTCCTTCTGGTATTCCAATGATCCTGATATTTGGACGTTTATGTGTATCCCACAATTCCCTCATGTTCTGTTCACAGGAGCTTTTGAACTTACTGAAATTTTTGAACTCTTTAACTGTTTCTTCCATCTTGTCTTCCAGATCAGAGTTTCTATCCTCCACTTGGCTGACTCTATTCTTGAGAGCTTCTAGTGAGTTTTGCACTTGTTCAATTAAGTTTGCATTTTCTATTACTTTTCTATGTATAATTTCCATCCCTCTGTCAAGCTCCCTTCTCACCTCATTTTCTGATTTTCTTGATGATTCTTGGAGTTCATCCTTGCATTTCTTTATGTCTTCATTTAGCATGGCCAGCTGATTTTTAAGGCCTTCTTTTTTTTTCACTCTCCCTCAAATCTCTTAACTCTCTTTGAAATCCTTCCAATTTCCTATCTAATCCTTCCAACTTCTTATCTATTAGTTCTAGTTTAGTGATGGCAGCATCCACACGATTGTCGGCCCTTTGTTGCTTTCCTGCAAGTTCTATGAGTAGGTTGGTCAAGGTTGCATTGCTCACAGCTTCAATTTGGTGTTCTGGTCCTATTGGTTCTTCTATGTTTTGGTTAGATGTATTCATTGTGGGACTGGGTGATCTAACTGGATTTTCTTGCATTTGATTTTTCATGTTATTTCTTTTGCGCTGTGTTCTGCCCATGACAGTGTATGGGCAGGTAGGTGGGTGTATCAGCCTGGGCTCAAGAACAATGGGGATCTTATGCAGCCTGGGGCAGTTGTCAAGCAGCCTGGGCTTTGGCTGTCACTTGCCAAAGCCGCCTATCTACTGCCTGGTAGGGGTGACGAAGTTGCTTGAGTTCTCAAGCGGTAATGAGCCAAAGCTGCCTGCGTTTGAGCTAGGAGTGGCACTGAGGCACCAAGCACTGAAGTAGCCCAAGCTCTGGCTGGAAACGCTGGGAACCGGAATCAGTCTGTGCTCCCCCGCCACAGGTCAATGGCGGCCAGGCAGCACAGAAGACAGGTAGGGGATGGCAATTGAGCTGGCACAAGTGAGAGACACAGTCTGAGCTTGCGTGGCACCTGCTGTTTTGACTGGGTTTGCTCAGTAAGTGGGCGAGTGGACGACAGTGCGGAGCAGTCTAAGCTTCTGCAAGCAGGGATCAATCTCACTTTCCAAAGCTGCCTACCTACTGCCTGGCAGGGGCACCAAAGTTGCCTGAGTTCTCAAGCGGTAATGTGCCAAAGCTGCCTGCGTTTAAGCTAGGAGGGGCACTGAGGCACCAAGCACTGAAGCAACCCAAACTCCGGCTGGGAACGCTGGGAACCAGAAGCAGTGTTTGCTCCCCCACCACAGGACAATGGCGGACGGACGGTGCAGCAGGCAGGTAGGGGATAGCACCTGAGCTGGCACAAGCGAGAGACACAGTCTGAGCTTGTGGGGCAGCTGCTGTGGTACTGGGCACACTCAGTAAGTGGGCGCGTGTACCAGAGTGCGGAGCAGTCTATGCTTCCTTGCGCAGGGAACAATCGGTGAGCAGTGGCACCCTTGTGGGCTCCCGAGCAGCAGCAGCGGCAGCGGAGGTGCTGTGGACACGGTGGTTATTTGGGGTAAGGGGTGCCTACCAGCCTGCGAGGGGATCGGCGATTCCCTGTTCCCCCTCCTCTGTGCCCTCCCAGATATCTCTCCCGTAAAAGCCACTATATACCCTTAATATCTTGCCTTTTTTTCCCTGGGATTTGCAGTGCAGCTAGGCGGTCACCATCTTGGCTGGAAGTCCCCCATTAGTGTTCATTTTTGCTATTATTATTTTCATGTGTTTCTGTTAATATTTGCATTCCTGTTGATATATAATATAATAATATAATGCATATTTTGTAGATGAGAAATTGAGTCTTAGAGAAGTCTTGGGTGTAAATCTGTGAGTTACTAAGGATTTTTCAACTCATCCATTTTGTCTACAATCACAGTTGTTTTCTGGATAATTAGTGTAGGCTATACCCTCCTCAGTTCTGTATTCTGGAACATTTTATTCAACAGAGATGAGTTTGACTGTTTCACAGGTAGAATCTTGGATAGTGGTGCCACTCAAAACCCAGATAGAAGGAATATGTGTAGTAATGCTTTAATAAATAAAGTAATGGAAAAATAAATAAATTTTATATAAAACTAGAAAGTCACTGCATCCTGCCCACAGGACACAGCTACCAAAGTCTTTGGAAGGTGGAGTATAAATGGGAATGTGGCTCATATATCACTTTTCTAAAAAGGAGGAATAGTATAAAATCTTATTCTTCCTATTTGGGGACTGTAGAAATGAAGACTTATGATACCATAGAGGACACTGAGCCTTTGTGCATGTCGCTGGATTTAACTGGCTTTTCTATAGGTGAGAATGAAGTCAGAAGCTGCAGATAATCATGATATATATTTAATACAGTGTAGGCGAAAGGTACACATGACAATAAAGAGGACTTGTAACATTTTTCTTTTTTATTATTAGATATGGACATATTTTGTATGTAAACATCACACATGAGTCTGGATATAGCAGGGTTGATGTTTATTTCAGTAGCTGGGGAAGGACTGTGAACATTTTCTTATACTTGTGTTACAGAAGTTGGCTTTGATACCAGGACTCACTCAAAGCAGGTGAGCCACCATACAGAAAAGATACTTGCTGGGTCTACACACTCACCTACCTTTCAAGAAGTGGGGTTACTTTACTGATCATCACTTCCAACATGGCAAACAGATGTTTTACTGTAGAGACAAAAGAAGAAGACAATTCACTGGAATTAGTGCTTGTTTCCAGGGGCTACCCAATAATCTTTCTCACCTTATATCTCCCAAGCAGAGGAAACATTGCTGATTGCACAAGAGTAGTGGATTTTTTAGTCATTGATACTTTATGTGTTAGTGACAAGCAGAAGCTTTGGAATCATATAAACCAGGATACCTCATCTCCCACTAGTTCATGAGTCTTTGATAGTGGGTAAGTTATTTAAATTTGCAAACTCTCAATTAGCTTGTTAAAGAGATAAAATAAGATAACATAAAGACAATAGTCATTGGCTCCTCTGTAGACTAAGTAGGATAATTCCTATAAACAGGTGGTATATAGTCAGAGACATAGTTAATTAGTTATCAAATATTAATTACATCAATTATATTTCATTCTTGATGGGAAGAGCTATCAAAAGATCTTAAAACTCATTGCAGCTCTTCTCTCTTCTTATTGTGGTCATATCTGCCATTTATTTAAGATTTATTTATTTCAAGGAGAAAGAAAAAGGGGAGGGAGAGAAAGAGAGGAGACAGACAGAGAGAGCTACTGCAGAAAACATCAAATGCATGGGCCACTTTGTGCATCAGGCTTATGTAGGTACTGGTGAATGAAACCCTCGTCATTAGGCTTTGTAGTCAAAAGCCTTAACCACCGAGACATCTCTTCAGCTCCCATTAATTGTTTGCATGGCAGACTACTTAAAATAGCTTAAAATGATACTTTGAAAATTCTTACCGCTGAGTTTTGTAGGCTGACTATATTCAGTGCTTGCTTCGTATTAGATCTCTAACATGGTTGCAATCAGTATGAGCTGTCAATAAAAAGGGAAAAAAGAAAAGAAATCACAAAACTAAAAAAAAAAAAAAATACAAGAAAGAGAGGGTCGTTGACTTTGCAAAAGCAGCCTTGTGTTTTGGAAATGGCCATGGGCAGTGTGAAGCAGGTTTCCTAGATGCCTGCATAGAGACCTGATGGAGCCATAAGGATAGACAGTGGGTTACAGTCGAGACCCAGTGGAGATGCTGGGACCATGAGACGGCTGCTGAGGAGAGCTGTTGGACCCAGATGAAGTTTTCTAGGACTGTGAGTAACCTAGCTGGAGGGGTGGAATTGCAACTCCAGAGACGTTGCTGTTGGGAATTATCAGACTTCAGGATTTGTCACTGATTAGAGTTGTTGGACTTGGAGCTATAGAGTTTGAAGTTTGCCCTTGTATTGGTTGAATATTTCTTTGCTATGCCCAGTGGCATCTTTTGCAGTGTGAGTGTTTATTCTGTGCCATTATGGGTTTGGGGGTGGGGATTTTTTGTTATTATGCCTGTTAAAAGACCATGGACTATGGGGATGTTTGAACATCATTGGGATTGTTAAAAATTATGGGGACTTTTAAAATTGGATGAATGCATTGCTTTTTACATCATGTATGGTTATCAGTTTATGGGAACCAGGAGTGGAATGTGGTGGTTTGATTCAGGTGTCTCCCATAAACTTAGGTGTTCTGAATGCTAGGTTTCCAGCTGATGGAGATTTGGGAATTAATGCCTCCTGGAGGCAATGTATTGTTGGGGTGGGCTTATGGGTATTATAGCCAGTTTCCCCTTGTCAGTGTTTGGCACACTCTCCTGTTGCAATTGTCCACCTGATGTTGGCCAGGAGGTGATGTCTACCCTCTGCTCATGCCATCATTTTCCCGTGCCATCATGGAGCTTCCCTTCAAGTCTGTAAGCTAAAATAAACCTTTTTTTCCCACAAGCTGCTCTTGGTCTGGTGATTTCTATCAGAAATATGAACCTGACTGCAACAAGCCCCTTCAAGGATTGTTCACTGTCCACTACCAAACTCTATGCCCAATACTTTGTTTATCTTGTCACAATACCCCACGTCCAAATACCAACTATGTTCAGGTTACACATTGTTGGATAACCAGCAATCACAAATAATGCTTTAAATTAATAATCTATTATCCTCTCGTAACTCTCTTGTTGGATTGGTCTTATCTCAGGCATATAACTTGCCATGCTGTGTGAGATCACTTCTACCATATTCTATTAGTTAAAGCACTTAAAAGGCCTCCTCAAATTCAGTGTGATGGAAAGAAAGATTTCATAGCTTTTGATGGGTGTACCAAGGTCACACTGGAGAAGACCACAAAAATTGAGAGATTTTGAGCTGGAGAGATTGCTCAGTGGTTAAGGCACTTGCCTGCAAAGCCTAATGACCTGAATTCAATTCCCCACTATCCACATAAAAGTGTGATTCACAAAGTGGTGCATGCATCTGGAGTCCATTTATAGCAGCTGGAGGCCCTAGTGTGCCTATTCTCTGTGTCTCTGTCTCTTCAATCTCTCTCTGCTTGCAAATAAATACACTAAAATATTTTTTAGTTGAGAGATTTTGTGACAATTAGTTTTGGAAGTATAGCCTTAGTGTGTGGTAAGCAGGCCAGGGCTGCATGTGCCTGACTGACATTTTTTTCTTCACCTTTTTTCTTATCTGTTTCCACCTGTGTCTCCTTCTCCTTTCCCATCTTGTTCTCACATAACTGCTTTGCCAAATGCTATTACCAGTGTTGAATGGCTGGGTGAGAGATTTCAGTCATTGAAGATGAATACTGCTTTCTGTGCTGCCTCCCCAGATACATTTTCTCAAGTGTTGGCACAATGTATTTCAACAGAATTGGAAAATTGTAATATTTGTATGGCTTAGGGGAAGAAGATCATTATATTTGCCTTGGTTTGGAGTACTAGACAGGAGCAAATGAGGCAGAAGAGCACCCCATATGTTCCTTGTCAGAACACGCACCCCATTGGTACACTGCATAATGGTGTCGGACCAAAAGTCAAGTTATAATTAACACACTATTTTGATTCCTTTACTTCCTGGTATGTATTCTTCTGTTTGATTCCTCTTGGGAAATAGTGTGACAGCCAAGTCAGGGCCTAGGTTAATGTAAATTTCTGGTAAAGGCAGGTGAAATTTATGAATGCCATATGAATAATTCACATAAATTAAAAGTTAGTATGAGGCAGAAAGAAAGGGGAATATTCTATTCTGTGGACAAAATTGCTGTCATTTCAGTCTTTCTTATGTTCGGTGTAAGTTTTAACTAATATCTTAAATGAAATTGAGAACATTTGAAGAGATTGAGAAGGTTAAAATAGAGTCATAAAAACTTGTAAAGGAAAAATTATTGAAGATGAAAAATATGGTTGTTTTGTTTTAAAAGCACTGCTTAGGAACTAAAGGATGAAATACATTTATAAGAAAAACAATGTGGAGTTGTCACTGGATGATACGCACTTGCCTAGCATGTTGTGCAAGGACCTGGCTTCGATCCCTAGCCCTGTTAAAAAACATAGAAATAAACAAAAGAAAAGGAAAGGAGAAAAAATTAAGAGTTGATATAAAAATAATAGATGTTCATTAAATATGCATAAAGATTAATTGAATGGAACCTTATTGTGTACTTGAGGCTATTCTACTGTGTTTCTGTCAAGCACTATACTAATTAACTGGAACATAACACAATATAGCAGGCACTGTATTTTTTTCTGAAAGAAATATGTCTTACAAATAAGTCAGGAAATTAAGTAATTGTAGTAAAGCATGATAATTTTTTGATTAAGATGCACAGGTTAAGAGAGTGAATAATAGTTACTTGAAAGAGTGTGTAAGTCTCAGTATGTTGTCTTCATAGTAGAAGTGTATTTGAAATGAGTTCTAAAGTATGAATGATAGTTTTTAGTGGTTTTTTTTTTTTTTTTTTTTTTTTTTTTTTTTTTTTTTTTTTTTTTTGAGGTAGGGTTTCACTCTAGCCCCGGCTGACCTGGAATTCATTATGTAATCTTCTCAGAGTGGCCTCAAACTCACTGTGATCCTCCTACCTCTGCCTTCCTAATGCTGGGATTAAAGGTGTGCACGACCATGCCTGGCCTGAATGATAGTTTTTTAAAGAAGGCAATGATGTGGAAAAAAGGTTTTGACTGGAGGAAATACCATCTATGATCCCCAATTTGAACCTGGCACAGGACAGAAATACATTTTATCTAGGCATAGTGATTCATTCCTGTAATCCCAGACCTCAGAAAGCAGAAGCAGGAGGATCAAGCATTCAAAGCCAGCCTTGACTACACAGTGAGTGTGAGGCTAGCCTGGGATACATGAGATTCTGTTTAAAAAAAAAACAAAACAACAATCGAAAGAATTCTGCTGTTGGGCTGGAGAGATGGCTTAGTGGTTAAGGCACTTGCCTGTGAAGCCGAAGCATCCAGGTTCACTTCACCAGGACCCAAGTAAGCCAGATTCATAATGTGGTGCATGGGTCTGGAGTTTGTTTACAATGGTTGAAGGCCCTGGCATGCCTATTCTCTCTTTCCCTTTACCTGCCTCTATCTTTCATTCTCTTTCTCTCCCTCTCTCTTTCTCTCAAATATAAAATAAAATAAGAAAGAATTTCATCATTGGTATGAACAATTCTTCATTAAGCTCTATGATACACTAGGTTAAGCTTAGTTAGGTAGATAATTCCAAAGTGAGTCAGGTTCCAAATGAAAACCTTTAGGAAGGTTCAGTGTGACTAGAGACCTGTATTTCTTAGTATGGCTATATACACAAGATGAATGCATACAAACAGCAAGCAGCATGTCCTACATTTCCTGGAGTTTTCCCAGCATACTCTGGCAGCTGTTGCTACTTCCTTTTGAACATAGGTCTCATAATCTTGGATACATGGGAACTCTGTATCCATTTGATAAAAATAAATTCAAAACAATTAATTTCAAAAATTTGCTATAATTCTTCTGTTAGATATTTTTACATAAGATATTTGTTTTCCTCTTCAGTGTTTGAACCTGGTATTTAGCATCTTTTTACTGTGCCATATATTACTATAAAATATTTATTGAATATACAAAGCACCATTTTAAGCATCTTCTATATAACTAATATTCGTAATAATCATACAAAATAGGCAATGTTTCAAAACTTGTTAACAATTTATGAAAGAGAAAAGACACAAGGAGTATAAGTTACATGCCTAAGTTAGCACAGCTAGGATAGGATTGAACTAAGTTCAAATGCCTGTATTCTCCACCCTGACTGAAGAGCTACATATATAACCCTTCTTTTTCTTTTGGGCAAGGGAAGGGGTGGGTTTGAAGTAGGGTCTCACCCTAGCCCAGGTTGACCTGGAATTCACTATGTAGTTTCAGGCTGGCCTCAAACACACAGTGATCCTCCTACCTCTGTTTTCCTAGTGCTGAGTATGCTCTATCGCCCAAGCTTCTGTTTTTTCCTTTTTTTTTTTTTTTTTTCCTTAGACAGGATCTCACTCTAGCACCGGCTGACCTGGAATGCCTCTAACTCACAGCAATCCTCCTACCTCTGCCTCCTGGGAGCTGGGATTAAAAGTGTGCACCAGCAGAGCTCACTTAATAATTGTTATTCTAAAAATTCTAAACAGGTCATGTTTATTTCTTTTCTTTAGTGGCATTATCTGTTGATTTAAGAAATACAGTGGGCTGGAAGTGGAGGTGCACACCTTTAATCCCAGCACTAGAGAGGCAGAGATAGGAGGATAACTGGGACTACAGAGTAACTTCTAGGTCAGCCTGGGCTAGAATGAGACCCTATCTCCAAAAAGCCAAAAAAAGAAAACCAAAAAGTATTACAGTGGGGTGGGGAGCTAAGTCAATAGGTAAAGAAAATGCTTGCCTTATAAACAAAGGACCTGATTTGGATCTTCAGTACCTATGCAAAAGTGCCTGGCATAGTGGTATGCCTATAATCCCAGTGCTGGGAAGGTGGAGACAAGAGGATCTTTACCAGGATACACAAATACTACCAAACACCAAATGCATATTTACTAAACAAACAAACAAAAAACCAAGGGCTGGAAACATGGATCAGTGATTAAAAGGTGTTTACTTGCAAAATCTACTGACCCAAGTTCAATTCCCCAGTATCCATGATACACAAAATGGTGTATGAATCTGGAGTTTGTTTGCAGTGGCAAGAAGCCTTGGTGCACCCATTCTCTATTCTCTCTCTCTCCTTGTAAATAAATGAATAAATAAAAAGAAATACATAAAAAAAAAGTGTAATGCCAGCCATTTAAAAATTATTTTTTAAAAATGGAATCCAGGTATAGTGATACTTACCTAAAATCTCGGGACTTAGAAGACATGCATTTTTGTTTAAATATATTTTACTTATTTATTTGAGAGAGAAAGAAAGAGGGAGAGAGAGAGAAAGACAGAGAGAATGGGCATACCAGGGCCTCCAGCCACTGCAAGTGAACTCTAAATGCGTGTGCCACCTTATGAATCTGGCTTTCGTGGGTTCTGGAAAGTTGAACTGGAATCTTTTGGATTTGTAGGCAAGTGCCTTAACTGCTAAGTCCAAGACACATTTTTTTTTTAAGAACACTTTGGACTACATAGAAAAACTCTTGTCCCCAAACAAAGCAATAACAACAAAATCTACAGTAGCCATACTGTAGCAGACAGCTTCAGGTTCGCTGAGATGAACTGTCAGACCAGGCACAGATACGGAGGAAGGGATTTATTGAAGCTTACAGATCCAGGGGAAGTTACATAAAAGCAGAAGAAACTGGCCTGCTTTCACAGGCCCAAGCAGAGAGAGAGAGCAGTACAAGCCTAAAGCCAAAAGCCACAGCACACTTCAGGAACTCCAGCTAGGCACACTTTGCATATCTTTAGATTGAAATCTGAAACCCACCACCACACCTTAAGATCCACACAATGGCACTGACTCCAGCCAGGTGGCTAAAGATGCAAACCACAAACAAATAAACAACTGAATATATTGGGGGCCATCTATTCTGTTCAAACTACCACACATACGTAAGCAGAAATGATAAGGAGAAATTTGTAGCAGAAGAAAATTTGAGCTGAAGAAAAAAGTTTATTCTCAGTGTAATAGTTCTCTCCAAATGCCACCCTAAACATTACAGTGATTTTTTTTTTTTTTTTTTTGGCTAATGAGAATGTCATATACCTTGTAAATACCTAGGAACCCGCCCACCCCAATTATACAAATTGCGTATATAAACATAGATTGGTAATGGATCATGATGTAACATTTTAATTCCATAAGTTAACTGAGGTAGTGATTTCCAATTTTAATGTAATTATAAAAACCTAGGACTTGGGGGTATAGACAAATCCCGAATACTGTGAGATGCATTTAGAAATGACTCTATCAACATGCATGCTGTTGAACTATGTTCTTTGTTCTCCTGCCATGACATGGCCATTACTATCTTGAAATCAGAACATGAGATCCTCACAAGACCAAGTTCATTAATACTCCCACATACAGGAAGGAATGAACAATATACAAATAGTTAATAATTGCTGGAGGGAGAAACACTTCTGCAAGGAGAGCTTCTTCTTGGGTGTTGTAGTGCTGTAAGCTGTCTAAGCTCCTGTGAGTCCAACTAACCTCAATGGTTCAGCACTTGAGTAGACTTGAGTGGAATAGTTCCTTTCATCCCTTCCAGTGCTTTATTGGGGGTAAGAAGGTATTTGTTCATGTCTCCCTAGTAAAGCATGAAACAATACATTTCTTGAAAATGTCTCAGGAAAATGAATTTATGCCACTCATGAGGAAGCCAAGTAGAAAAGTTCACTATTGTTGAAGGGTAGAAGTTCTGTGACTAGAGATGATTGATAGGCATCCAAAATGACTGGTGCCAGGTGGAAAAGAGTGTCATGAGATAATCTGCAGAAATGGGAATAAGTTAGATCACAGAGGATCTTATGAACCACGCAGGTTGTCTTGTTGAAGATAGTGAAATTAAGTTAATAATATTGACTACTTGGACAAAAATGCTTGCCTTAAAGATGGTTAAAGAGATATGTGTAAGGGCTGAATAGGTTTCAGTCTCTGTATGGAACACGGAATGTAGGTGGCTCACAAAATTCTTTTTCAATGTGCCACATTCTGGCACAAAAGGACACTTGCTCTGCTTAGCCTGGTCCTTCTTAAAGACTAATTGTAGCCAGACTTATTGTGGTGATTTGAATCTGATGTCACAAGTCATGTGGTTTGAACGCTTGATTCCCAGCTGGTGGCAGCTTAGGAGGTGGCGTTTTGCAGGAGGTGGTGTGTTATTTCCGGTTGTCCCTTGCTAGAGTTCAGCTCACTTTCTTGCTGCTGTTTTCTACCTGCTGGGGCAAAGGTGATGCCCTGCCTCTGCCCATGCCATCCTTTCCCCTGCCATCATGAAGCTTCCCCTTGAGACTGTAAGCCAAAATAAATACTTTCCTCCCATCAGCTCTGGTTTTGGTCACAGTTTGGTCCCAGGAATGGAGAGATAACTCCAGGTTCTTGGAATTTCCAAGAAATGCCAGAACTTTCTTGACATCATACTAAGGAAATGATCAACTGTGACTGTTAGAAATGAGTTATTATTTTGGGCTTGACAAAGAACTTTATTAAGATGGTAAATTTGTAACAGCTTGGAAATGGCTGTCTTCTCTAGACAAAGTTTGATTGGGTAGGGGAAGGTTTCCTTAATCTGGGATCACTACTAATATCTTTCATAAGAAGATCTTGAGATAAGGTGCAGATGCTGGGGTAGGGTGTACTATGATTATTGCAAGGTTTAGCAGGTCAGAACTGTCATGAAAGTGACCAGGTCTGTAGAGATCTGTGACATGACCAACAGATGGTTGTTCATTTGACCAGGTAGATGCCTAGTCAATTGCATTTAAATTCAGTTTTATAATTAAATATCAGAACTGAAAAACAGTAGTTTTAAATTAGCTGCTACTGTAAAAAGTATCATATCCACAATCAGTTTCCCTATCTACTCTGTTGCCTCCTGTTCATTGGAGAAGAGGTCAAACACTTAAAGACATTCCAAACTCATCACACATGAATGCAGTAAATATTTCTTTTGAACTTCCTTGCATGGGGCCTGTTGCCATTTGCCAAGTGGAATTTGCACTGGGAAACAACAAAAAACTGAGGTCTTTTATGATATTTATTGAATATGAGATGTGACACTCAATCCAAATCACTAAAGAGGTCATATGGACACCACGTCATGCATGGAGTTTTGGCACAAGTTTTCTTAATAGGCCTGCAGACATACTTTATTATTACTCCAGTTGTGGTGTTTTTAATGATATAGGTCCACCTAACATTTTGAAGAAAACTTGTGGTGCTCCCTGGAAATAAGATGGATCAATAAATAAGAAGTAAATGGTGACACATTAAAATAAGACATCAGATTGTTGATATAAAACATATCATCAAAATGAAGCAAGAAGGACCATGCAGATGACCTTAAACCTGCAGCCCCTTCCTGCCAATAGCAGCATAAATCAGAAGCAACAAGGCATTTCTATAAGAATTGCAAGTATTAGCATTAAAGACTTAAAAGATCCTGTATGGCATAACATATAATTTTCCCATTTGATTTCCCCCTGTGTTTTTATCAAAACTAGATGAAACAGGGTGGTATAGACTGTTCATTATCAAGTATATGCTCCCATGATAAGTACTATGTCTGAAATGGTATACTTTTGTGGAAGTAATTGCATTGTTTCGGGCTTCACTGTGCAGCATTGATATCATGCATTATTTATTCTAAAACAAATACGCATATATAAATGAGAGAAGTTATATATGTAAAGCTAGAAATAAATTTCGCTAACATAATAAAAATCCTAAGATAATAGCGTTAAAAAGCAAGTTCTTCCTGTGTGAGCCCATGAGTATGAAAGTCAGAAACAGCTTGAGAGAGGATTGAGTGATGGAGTCTGTGTATGAGTTCAGTTCTGACTGTGATGGGAATGAAGCAGACAGTTTATGTATAAGTTCTGCCCTAACTAGGGTAAGAGAAGGAAGGCAATAGATGATAGATGACACATAGATGATAGATAGATAGATAGATAGATAGATAGATAGATAGACAGATAGATAAAGAAGCAGAAAGATAATTCTATGAAAATAAAATGTGAGTGCTTATGAACTAAAAACTTGACTAAAGAAAATAGCAAAAACTTCTATAATAACCTAGGAAAACTGTGTAGAAAAGCTAAAACATTAAAAAATGCATGATATAGAAATAGCATGTATTTGATAAAATATAAACAAATACAAACTATTTACTATAACATTAGTAATAATGACTTGTGGTATAAACAAAACAAATAATATAAATAAATAATTTAAATTTGTACCAAGACAATAGTTGGGGATTATGTAGGATCTGATGAAATAAGAGTTCTGCAAGCCCCACGTTGAAAATGAAGAGGTAAACATGGACTGAACTGTGGATTTAGGCAATTTAATTATTGTTATTTTTAGAATAGATATCTAAACAATCAAATTCATGCTATCAAAGAAGGAAAGTAAAAATATTCACTTAATTCCAAATGAGAAAAGAAAGAACAAGAAATGTCTATAAATTTAAAACAAACATTAGGGCTGGAGAGATGGCTTAGCAGTTAAGCGCTTGCCTGTGAAGCCTAAGGACCCCGGTTCAAGGCTCAATTCCCCAGGACCCACATAAGCCAGATGCACAAGGGGGCGCACGCATCTGGACTTCGTTTGCAGTGGCTGGAGGCCCTGGTGCACCCATTCTCTCTCTCTCTCTCTCTCTCTCTCTATCTATCTATCTATCTCTATCTCTCTCTGCCTCTTTCTCTCTCTGTCTGTTGCTGTCAAATAAATAAATAAAAATAACAACAACAAAAAAATTAAAAAAAAACAAACATTAAATGCTACAGAAATGATAGAAATCATCTCAAATATGTAAATAAGTAAATGACTATGGACTAAGTTTTCTAGTAATAAAAAGTCTATAATTGGTGCATAAATCATATATAAGCAGAAAGTTACAGATAAAAACAGCACATAACTCAAAGAAATACTAAAATGGAACATCTATGCTCATAAAAACAATAGTCTGTGATAAAGGATTATAAAAACACAAAATTATGAAAACCTAGAAATCACTCATACATTCTTAACTTCTGACCTTTTGCTGTATTCCAACTGAGCTGAGCCCTAAGAACTACATCGGTGTGACTGATTTGATTTTATATACCACATATACCCTCAGAGGTGTGTTTACATACATTCTTATAGTGTCTGCCTTAGTCATTTTTCTCATTGCTGGGACAAAATACCTGACAAAAGCAACTTAAAGGAAGGGCTTATTCTTGTAGATTGAGGATGCAGGCCATCATGGTGAGGAAATCATGGCACCTGGTCACATTGCATCCTCAGTGGGGAAGCAGAGTACGAGAAATGCAAGCACTCAGCTCACTTTCCTCTGTTCATTCAATATTGGACCCCCAGCCCATGGAATGCTACCACATTTAGACTGGTCTTGCTAGCTCTCTTAACCTAATCTAGAAACTCCCTAACAGACATTCCCAAAGCTGTGTCTCTGAGATGCTTCTAGATCCAATGAAGTTGACATAAATATTAACTGTCATGTTTCATTTTAGAGCTATTTATTATTTAAAGTAGTGGAATTTTTGAATCCTTTGCTTTTATAGTTTAGGAGTTGGCTATTATAGTAAAAGATAATATATATCCAAAAACAGTCTGAATAACATCATTTATTCACTCCATAAGTATATAGAAAGCACCAGATAATGTTGTGAAATTGGTTCAAAACCCAAAAATTTTAGTTTCACAAAGAGTTATCAATCATATAAGAAAAGATAACCTATAACAAACATATAAAATAACAATAGGATATGTTCAAAGATGATAAGTGTTGGGAAAAATAAGATAAGAGGAAGAACCCTAAAGAAAATGAAGGTGACAGTTTGCAATTGCAGGTTGTATGTTCAGTTTCCTTATGAGTAAAGTGGCATGTGAGCAAAGACCTGAAAGGGTGAGGCTGTTCACCACCAAGCCCATGAGAGGGCGCAGTCACTGTCATGCCTGGAGAGTTAAAGCAATAGATGGAGCAAGAAGTAAGGCACAATGACAAAAATAGACTTAAAAGTAGTGGAAGTGGGGGCTGAAGAGATGGCTCAGCAGTTACAGCACTTGCCTACAAAGCCTAAAGACCCAGGTTTGATTCCCTAGTACCCATGTAAAGCTAGTTGAGTTAGGTGGTCCATGCATCTGGAGTTATTTGCAGCAGCTAGTGGCCCTAGCATGCCCCATTCTCTGTGTCTATCTGCCTGTTTCTCTCTCAAATAAATTAAAATTTTATATATATATATATATATATATATATATATATATATACATATACATAAATATATATATATATATATATAAATATACATACATATATATTATATATATATGTATGTATGTATTAAAGCAAGGCTGGGCCAAGGTGGCACATACCTTTAATAATCCTGTACCTGTACTTGGGAGGTTGAGGTGGCAGGAGGATTGCTGTGAGGTTAAGGACAGCCTGAGACTACATAATGAATTCCAGGTCAGCCTGGGCTAGAGTGAGACCCTACCTAGAAAAAAACAACAAAATAGTAGTGGAAGTGGGAGGAGTTGATGAACAAAGTACTTTAAGTCACGTAGAATTGAGACCTATTTTAAAAGAACTGGAGACCTTTTACACAACTCAAGAGGTGACAGAAAATGTGAGTTACTTTTTAAATCCATCATTAGGAAATCTTTAATGAAAGAACAGTACAATAGGGTAGATGTTGAGATGTGATATGCATAGAGCAATAGCAGTAGTAGAAACTCAATACAGCCCCTAGTTCTGAGGATGCTACAAGAGTTCTGGGAGCTTCAGCCTACAGAAGTTGGCATCCAGGACAAGGAAGCATCTGGGAACTCTTTGCCACACATCCCCTTCACTTTCACAAGAAGGAAGTCCTTGAAGGAGTTCTTCATCAGCTTTTCTCTATTTATTTTTTAAAAGATTTCTATTCATTCATTTATGACAGAGAGAGGGAGGGAGGGAGGGAGGGAGGAGAGAGAGAGAGAGAGAGAGAGAGAGAGAGAGAGAGAGAGAGAGAGAAAGAAGAGAATGGGAATGCCAGGGCCTCTAGCCTCTGCAAAAGAATGGCAGATGCATCAGCCACCATGTGCATCTGGCTTACTTGGGACCTGAAAAAATGAACCTGGGTCCTTAGGCTTTGCAGGCATGCACCTTAACCACTAAGCCATCTCACCAGCTCCCCTTCTCTATTTCTAACATATGCACCAAGCTAAGGTGATGCTTATGGACTGTTTTCTCAGTAGACATAAAAAATTTTCCTATGAAGATGTAAATTAACAAATAAATGGAACTATAAAGAACATAGGAAAATTACATAGTCTAAGAACTCACCAAAGCTATCATCCTAGATAGTATTAATTGTAATTCTTATGATTTTCAGATATAGAGTAGAAAAAAAAGACAAAAACAAAAACAAGATTGGAGCTTTGGAGAGAGCTCAGCCAGTAAAGTGCTTGCCTTGCAATCATAAGTACCTGAATTTGATCCCAAGATCCCATATAAAAAAGCCACATATTGTGGTGCACACTTATAATCCCAGCACCAGGGAGGCAGAAACAGGCAGGTCCCTGCCTCTCTCTGGCTAGTCTAATCTAATTGGTGAGCTCCAGACCAGTGAAAAACCTGAAAGAGTAAGGCTGTTCTTGGATGGTACCTGAGCATCAACAATTAAGGTTGTCCTCTAGGCTGCCACTTGCACTTGCACGCACATGCACACACCCATGCACACACACATGTGCACACACAAATATAACTGTTTTAGAGAATACATTGAAAATTATCTTTAATATTTATCAAATAACAATCAAAGGTAACTTGTACTTAGATAAATGTAAGGCAATTATTAACATTATGGCTGTACCTCACCTCAGTAAGAGACTATAATATTATTTAACTAATATTCTCTGCAATCTGATTCAATGCTCTCTTTAACTACTGTGTTTATTAAAGAAGTAAAAACTGAAGTTTCTTCCTATAAGATGCATAATTTTAACTGCCCTGTAAAGGAGAATTAGCTCAAGTTGCTTTACAATGTTTCCCATGCCTTCTAACTCTTTCTATTCCTGTACATTTTATGATTTATAAAGAGGAACAGGATAAAAGCTCAAAATATTACTTTTGGATTTGTCTCCATTTTGCAAATTTTTGCTTCATGTACTTCTAAGCTGTGATCAGGGGCACACTTAGCACTAACATGTCTTCCTGATGAATTGGCCCTTTAACAACTTCGAAATGCTCCACTTCATTTCAGGGTATATTCCTTTCTTGGAAGTTGAATCATGTTGATGTTACTATCAGCTCCTGTGTTCTACTTTCCCTTTCCTTAGTTTCTTTTTTAATATTTACTTACAAGGGATATACATACACCTTTATATTTAGTGGATCACTAATAGAGATTAGATATAGGGAGATCCTGCTGATGTTAAAATCAAAGCCTTTAAGCTTAAGACTCAAGAACATCCACAGTAGAATTTTTGCTTTACATATAGTTCTATCAATTTAGTGATTTCAACTTTCACATCACTTTGTTATCATTCTTATGTATTCTTTTCCTAATTTTTGGAGCTAATTGCTTTCTCAGTATTTTGTTTCATTTCTCTCCTTGCATTTAAGCAACATTTCTTGGCATTAAATTTTAAGTTGCTCCTTTAGGCACAGTTATAGAATATTTCCTGAAGTCATTGCATATTTTCATAGAAAATGTAAAGCCTTTTTCTTATAGTTCTAGTGTCTGAGTTAATCTAAGATTTTTTTTTCGTACTAAAACTGCTTGGTATCACCATACAATTTCTTCTTTCCTACCCTCATGAAAATGCTAATTAATAAATATTGAACATTCAGATATAATTTGAAAATTATATATATAGTCTAACCATTTTCTGGCTTAACAACAATTCTTATGAATTTTTAATACTTTCTAAAACAACCCAACTCTTTTTAGAATAGAAATGATTATAGGGACTTTCTAATTCTAACAGATAACAGACCATCTATTCTTAATTTAAATAATGAAGTAAACAAGCAAAACCTTTTACATACTTGGATTGAGAGAACTACTCATGTTTCCTTTTCTCAGAAAATAATCACTAGTAGCCACACCACAATTAATGATAAAACACAAAGGTTTTGTTGTTCTGCAATAACTCATAGGTGCTTAATTGATGTCACCATTTATAATCTATTGTTCACATCATTCTATTAGAAATGTGACATCCTCATTACATTATCATTAATAATTTTCCTTAATTATCATCCAGATTATCTTCTGGCTAAATCAAACAAATGCATTGTAGCATAATTACCTAAATTAAATGTCAATAGTATCATAACTTAAAATTTACACACTGTTAAGGACTATCTATCCAAATGTTTATATAGCACGTCTGTCATAGAAATAGATTCCAGATGAAATATATGGTAAAACTAAAGTTTGTACCTGTTTTTGGTTTTTGTTTCTCACATTCAATATGAGTTTTGTTGATCAAACCTCAAGATAAAAGCCACAGAAAAATGTATATGCAGTTAAAAGCAAAACAATGATATATTTATTTAAACACACACACACACACACACACACACACACACACACACACACACACACAAACCCACCTTGGCTACAGAGAGGTTTTGAGTGGTCTACACGAGGGGCAAGGTAATGTTGGAACATGTATGATGCTGTGATGAAAAGAAAGAGATTTCATTGATTCATTGAGTGAATGTGTGAAGCTGTACCTAAGGGCAATGGAATAAACTTGAGCACTTGGCTGTTAAGACAGAGAATATAATGTTGGAGAGATCACAGGATAAATATCACCAAGGACTCAGGAATCTTGGCAGGAGAACTTCTTGAGGACTACCTCATGAAACACTTTTGTTGTGAAGACTTTCATGATGAAATCCTATGTTCTATTTAGAGATATTTTATGAAAGCAAGTAAAAATACATTTCCAATTATATCAACCATAGGAAAAAGACACCTTGTCAAATTTTATTTCAGTTTTATTTTATGTGATGATTTTGTCATTGGCACTTCATAAGTCAAATTAAATGACAACTAGAAAGAATAAGATAAAGACCAAGACAGGAACACTAATTATATTATTGAATTTAAATACTTGTCATCAGCTTTCCTATGTAAAATAGAAATTATCTGCTTGCTCTATCAAGTTTAAAAAGTAAACATTAGTTGTGAAACACATTAAAATATTCCTATAAACACATGGTATTCCTGACTTCCTACTTTCTGTAAAAAGTGGAATAGTTTCAAATGCTTTTAAAACTGTCAGTGAGATAGGTTTCTAGTCATACTAAAATACTATGGCTGTCTTAAATTCTTATCTAAATTGATAATAAATTAAACAAAAAAGTTTAATTCAAAGTTAAAAAAAAATAACCACAGCTTAAAACAAAATTGGATATCATGCCATACTATGGCCTATACATTATTCCTTATTCTTTTTCTCTTGTAGAAATATGAAAAATGATATGCCAACTGCACATTTTCCCCTTTATTTGCTATATGTATTTGTCTTGATAAAAATTAGGGATATTGATTGAACTGAAGTTTGAACTAACTAAATAAAATTGAACAAAATTAATGGTCAAAAAATAAAATACTATGATTTACTGTCACTATATGTAATAATTAATACATGAGGGCAATGTGGGTTAGTAGAAAAATTGTTTTGTTTCTCCAAATCTCAACATCAGTAATTATGGAAATTACCTGTTACTGTTTTATTGTAATTTTTAAAATTATTTTGCTAGCATACAAAGTCATGGGTTCCATATGGCATTCTCATACCTATTGTAACTTTGAATAAGATAAAGTATTAGTACTAACCACAAGCTCAATACTTAGCAAAGACTCATTCAATAAATGAGTCCTAATTTTATTTTTAGTATCATATCATACTAATGATAAAAGTCACTACTAGGTTAGGTTATCTCATTTATTTTAATAAAACCACCTGTTTTTGAATTTTTCAAATATTTTTGCTAAATCTCAGACTAATGGCAGTTTTGTTTCTTAGATATGTTTGTTCAATTTTTGAGAATAAAATAGGTTTCTGAGTTGTACAAACTTCTTTGAATTCTTGATATAGTATTCATGTAAGATTTGACTTTGTTTTGTACTCTTTAGAAATATATCTACATCATCACTATGCTCTTTGAAGCCACATTCATAAATAAATAAATATATCATAGACACTGCTATTATATTAATTTTAAGAAAATAATTTCATGAATGTTATTATTTTGAGATATTATTTTATATAAAGTTATATACCTTACTATTGTTTTATAGGTCTTAATAATACCTATTCTCTGGCTGGAGAGATGGATCAATGGTTAAGGTACTTGCTTGCAAAGCCTAAGGACCCAGGTTCAATTCCCCAATACCCTTGTAAAGTAAGATGCACAAAATGGTACATGCATCTGGAGTTCATTTGCCTGACTAGAGGTAGTGGAGTGCCCATTCTCTCTCTTTGTTTTTCTTTCTCCCTTAAGTTTAAATAAGTAAATATTAAGAAAAGAAATATATCTCACAGCATTTATTTTTAGGAAGAAATAAATGTAGGGGCTTATTATTAAATTTAGAGTTTCTGTAAGATATATGCAAACATGGCAAATAGATTTATTTTAAAATTATTTTAAAGTGAAACATAAACAAAGTAACTAATACTGTCCAATTTTGGACCAAAAAATCAATTAGATATTCTACCTATCATATATTTGTTTGAGTATTTTTGTATAAAACCAGAGTATGATCATCTTATCTTGCATTAGTTTTGTTGTCTTAAATAGTAATAAATACATTTAACACTTTGTATGTCATTTCTGTAATATGCTTCCATAGTTTAGGTTATTTTACATGCACTTTAGCCTAGGTTGTTGTTTCTGGAGCAAGAAATTTCCAAACTACTTATCTTGGTGCTGTAGCAATTCTAGTGTCTTAATATTGATTGCTTATACACAAGATGAAGGAGGTTATTTCCAGGATGTCATTGTTTTAGTGCCTTGTTTAGACTGCTCAGCAGAAAAGGCCAAGCCTAGTGTCTGTTCACTGCATTACAGATTGCCTGTGTGTTGCTTATTGACATTAGGGACAGCCTGAAAAATGGATTCTATAAGTTAGAACTTATCGAAAGTGTAAATTTCTGAGGTCCTAGAACATCAAATACCCTAGAGAGATCTGCTTTGCCTTGGAATTTAATTTAAGTACTCTGCTCATAATATTGTAGGAATTTCTTCTGTCAAACATTTATCTGTGGAAAGAGAAAATCCCTTTAGATTCTTCATGTAGTTCAGGTGGGAAATCCAAGCTGAATTTCGTATACAAATAATAAAGCTCACCTTTAAAAAATGTATGACATATTTTTACAAAACAAATGATTGGAGATAAAGTATCAAAGTTTAATCTATTCTTGATTAGGAAATTTGACTATAGCTTGATTGCCAAAACAGAGATAAAATAGTTTTTCTGTTTTTGGCATGCTGATATATATCTTTCAAATGTCTCATAGTTTCTGTGTCTATGTCAGTTGATTATCTCTTTCTGAAAGATATATTTTGTTAAAGTTTATTAAATGTCTCCTCTTGGAAAGAAGTAAAATTGAGTGATTGATTTGACTATGTTGAAGGTTGTTTGCAAAGAACTGTGAATAAAATATTGACCCAAAGATGGTTTCTTTGTGAAAGAAACAAAGTATTTTGCATAATCCATATTCACTATCGTATTTCTTAATGAAAATCTTTATATATTTAGGATTAATTCAGTGCATCCGTATTATTTTCAGGGGGGTGGGGTTCAAGGTAGGGTTTTGTTATAGCCCAGGCTGACCTGTAATTCATTATGTAGTCTCAGGGTGGCCTCAAACTCACTGTGATCTTTGTACCTCTGCCTCCCCGGTGCTGGGATTAAAGGTGCACACCACCACACTTGGCTTCAATCAATCTTTTAATACTAATGGGAAGGGATATAGTTTGTGCAATATAGCATTTTTTTTTATCTTCCTGGATTCTATCAAGAATTTAAAGAAACACTATTAGTGTCTTAGTTTTGCGTATTGGGAAATTAAGCCACAGACTCTCATGTAACTGGCCCAAGCTCATTAAACTTTATTATCACAATAACTTGATAAGTATTTATTAGACAATGGAAACTCTTGTTCTTTGCCCTCAGGAGTAATGCACTTAGTTTAACATGATGGTGGTTGGTGAAACATTCCTGAAGCTGAATCTATACTCTCTATATGTTTTTCTACATTGCTTTGTTACGTACAAGTGGTTCTGAGTTCCCCTAACATCAACTAAGATGTTTAAGACAATAAAACATTTTAGTGATGAAATATTATTTCTAAGATTGTAAATGCCAAAGATTGGTTGGGAACACCCTGAAGCATGCCCCCATGCCTGCTACCCCACAGGGACAGACTGAGGACTTCAGGACCCCACAGTGAGTACTATAACTCCACTGAGGTGGGAAATAGAAATGGAGGTGAGGGGTAAAAGAGTACAACCTGTTATAATATATATTAAATTAAATTAAAATTTTTTTTCTAAGCCGGGCGTGGTGGTGCATGCCTTTAATCCCAGCACTCGGGAGGCAGAGGTAGGAGGATCGCCGTGAGTTCGAGGCCACCCTGAGACTACATAGTGAATTCCAGGTCAGCCTGGGCTAGAGTGAGACCCTACCTCGAAAAACCAAAAAAAAAACCAAAAAAAAAAATTTTTTTTCTAAAATTCACTTTTATGGAACATTTTTCAGATCTAAAGGTAATAATGTGATCATTATGTTGAGAACTATTAGGACTCAAAAATTAACAATGGAAAAAAATACATTGAGAACCCTCCCTTTTCCCCATCTCTCATTTTGTAATAGATGTGTATTGATTTTGCTGCTCCACATCTTTCTAAGCATCTTGAAAAAAATTCCTGATTTCTTTGTTAGGAAAATTAATCTTTTCTTATTAGAGATACTGAGTGTATGTTCAAATATGCTTAAACTAAGAAATAGAAATGAGATTTAATGTGGGCCAAGTAAATTTCATATCTAGAATCTTGAACTTTGAGCACAGTAAAAGTGAAAAGATTTAAAGATTGAAAGTTATCTATATTAATTGATGGTACCTTGAAAATATCCCACTTCCTAGTAAACTGGCTTCCTTTTGAACGGTTATAAATCATTCTATTTAGGATTTTGAGTAGTCTATTATCTCTACAACAAGTCCCCTTTCTGATTAGGTTAGCATTAATCAAAGTCAGCTGCTTGAATTTCAGGTATCTTCAATGTTAAATTGTTATGTTATGCTATGTTGTGTTATGTTACGTTATGTTTCTCTCTTCTACAAGTCATGCTTCTCAGTGTTATTCTGTCATCATAACATGCAACAAAGAGGTGAACATACTTGTGTAGATCAGGCTATGCCCTGCTCCAAGTTATGCCATATTATATAAATCTAGTTGTTCAAGTTGTGTCTTCCCCTGAATGACTGTGTTTCACAAGAAGCATTTGACTTCATTTAGAGTGCACATACAGAGGCAGGGAGACTGTATCTTGTTGTGGACATAAATACCATCACCTTTCAACATCACTCATGAGGCACACACTGAAAAGTAATTTATTCCTTAAAAAGGTACCACCTTATGAATTATCAAAATAGCTTGGGACTACATGAGCACAAAAATAAGATGAAAGCCATATCAGAAAAGCCAGGACCAAAAACTTATTGGACACACAATACCAAGAAAGGTGTAACACCCTCAGCTGAACCCCCAAAAAAGGAGGACATCTAACACTGTGGGCATATGAAAGGCTACTACACTCAACATGTGCATCAAGACTCACAGGCAGAGTGTTGATTAACATTAGTTCATCTTCTTTATCAGATTAGTTTTAGTTACAAAACAATAGGTCAACTGATAAATATTGATTTAGAAAACAGAGATTATTTGCATCTATGTAACAAGAATTCCAGAAATGAATAGTCCCCCGTATAGTACAGGGATCAAAATTTTTTCTATCTGAAATTTCTTTTATCTTTCTGATCCGCCCTCCTCAATGTATAAGCATTTTCCCTTCTTACCTGTGTAATGGCTGCTGTATTAGTTTTCCTGTCTCTTTGCTGAGACAAAATAACTGACAAAAGCCATATAAGGAGGAAAAGTTCATTTCATCTTACAGGATAGGATATCTAGTCCATCTTGGTAAGGAAGGCATGGTAGTGGGAGCATAAAGCAGTTGGTTATACTGAGTCTACAATAAAGGAGCAGAGAGATGAATACAAATGCTAAACTCAGTTCTTCCTTTTCATGTAGCTCAGGGAACCCAACCAAGGACATAGTGCCAGCCACATTTGGGGAGTCTTCCTACCACTAATAACCTAATCTAGAAAATGCCTCACAAACATGCTCATAGATTTCTTTCAATGCTGATTCTAAATCTTGTCAATTTGACACATGATTAACCATCCCAGTGGCTACAGCCCAATGATATGTCACATTCTAGACACATTCAAAAGCAAGCTGAAGAATATTGAAAGGCAGATGACAAAGCCAGCTTTTTTAGTACATGTTTACCTTTTAATTAGAAGAATTTATCTGTCTTTAAAACCTCAAGGAGACTTCCTTTACCTTGTATTATTTACTCCTAGTTGGATGTGCAGTAGGGAAAAGATCACCCAATACTTTCACTGTCCAGAGGAAGTTCTACCGGAGTGGAACTGTATATCTCCATCTAATGTGAAACCCTTGCTGGTATTTTTTTGTCTCCAACAGATCAGGTGGTCAGGTTGGTAGTAAGGCTATGGTATTTTAGTATGCAAAGAATTAAAATTTTACTGGAAGTCATCAGATGCAGGCTCATCTCTGTCATGTAACCAGGTATATGGTATTGCATGTGATGCAAACTTTTCTAAATGTCCTCATTTTCATTAGCAAAGGGGGATTATCATAACTATTGTGTACACATAACATATGAAAGAGATAATGCATATAAAGTACTTTCTAAAGAAAATGCTATGATATGACTATTACTTTTATCATTTGGTCATTCATTTCTTCAAGAAATGTATGTTGAACAACAGCAGTTTGCTAGGCACTGTTCTAGGCTTAAGGGATCCAAAGAGATAGAATAAAATAAGATCATTGCTTACATGGATCTTACTTTCCAAGGGAGGAAGGATTGTGGCAGAAGGTGAGTAATAATAATTAAACATATTATCTGATACACTTTTAAAACTTAAGCTTTATAAGATCATGGGTTTTCATTTGCCTTGTTTAGCAGTTAGAATAGCAGCTGGTACATAACAAGCACTTAGTAAATGACATGAAAATAAATGATACTTGATAAGGTGACAGAGTGATAAGTGAAGACTACAAAAGCCAGTACAATTTAAAGTTCTTATATGAGGTGACATTTCAGCAAAGATTCAAACATACTGAGGAGATCTGGGAGAAGAACATCCACAGAAAGGGACTACTGCATGCAATTGCTCCTGGAAGGAGATATAATTGGCACCTTGGAGGAGCAGAAAGAAACTCAGTGTGGCTGAATCAAAGAGAGAGTGATGAAGGAAGTGAAACTGGGGTGGTATGTAGGGGCCAGATAACATAAGGCCTTGTAGACCACAGTAAAGTCTTAAGTTTTATAATAAGCAGTGATGCAGATCAAAAACCTCAACAAGGGATGTGCTGTAACCTGTTATTTAAAGATATCATTCTGAATGATCTGGAGAGATGGGTCATTAGTAAAGAGATTGCTGTGCAAGCAGGAGGACCTGATTTTAAATCCACAGAAACCACATAAAAAATTTGTTGCAGTGATGTGTGTCTGTAATCCCAGCACTGGTATAGAATAGACAAAAGATCCTTGGATTTCACTTGTAAGATAGTCAAGCTGAATTAGTGATCTCAAGGCTCAGTGAGGGACTTTGTCTCAAGAGCAACAAAGTATAACCCACAACCCCATGAGGAATACCAGCAACTCTACTGAGGAGGGCCCCCAATGGGATGGGGACAGGGATGAGAGAAAGAATGGTACCAACATACGATGTATTCATACTAAGTATGTCTGTAATTAAAAAATGAATTTTAAAAAATAAGAGATAAAGTAGAAAGCAATTATGGAAAACAGTGGATGTTGACCTCTGGCCTCCCCCACAAAACCATATGTGTACTTGCATATGCACCTATACACATGAACATATATACACTCATGCATGAATGTGCATGCGTGCATGTACACACACACACAAACATACTAACATTCTGGAGGATCTCTCTAGAAAATGCTGTCAACAAGAAATGCTATAATTATTATTACTGTCACTCTGCTGACATTATTTTTTTAAATCTTTTGTTTCCAACTGACAAATGTTATCCTTTAAAGAGTAAGTCATACTGTGTCATGAGAACCTGCCAATTTAAAAGAAGAAAATAGGGACTGGAGAGGTTGCTCAGTGGTTAAGGCCCTTGGCTGTAAAGCCTAAGACCCATGTTCAATTCCCCAGTTCCCATGTAAAGCCAGATGTACAAAATGGTGCATGCATCTATAGTACATTTGCAGAAGCTAGAGAAGCCTGGGAACACCAATTCTCTCACTCTCTCTGTCTCTTTCCCCTACCCTTATAAATAAATAAAATATTTTTAAAAGAAGAAAGTACACATTTTTAACCACACCAAAATCTTTTATTTTCAATAACTTGAGGCTAATGGGAAGGAAAGAAGTCACTTTGTCTTAAGTGAGTTTTACTCCCAGAGCTCTTGTTAAATGACCTATTACTGAATATTGCTTTTGAAATCAAATTATTTGATAAACCTGAGTGAGGGCAAAATTTTATTTTCAACAGAATAAGTATTTTATGACAGTAACTACATAAACATAAGAAAATGTTTTACCCAAGAACCCTGTTTATAAAATGATACAAAAATCTTTTAAGATGAATTTCAGAGGTTTGACTCAGACATAACTTCATGCAGCATAAAAGCTATCACATTTTTACTTCATCATCTTTTGAAACCAGAGATACAACCAAGCATCTGGTTAGTTCTTTAGCTCTTTACTGTGATTGAAGAACATCCTACCACCTTTTCTGTTTTTTCAAAACACTAGGGAAGAACAAAAGAAGTATTTACTAAAAGGCAAAGATGAATGTGACCATGTATTGAAAACTGTCATTTGAATCTTCAATATAAAATCTGTCACAATAACAAAACACAAAAAAATAGAATGCCATAATTTGAATATTTTATCATGGTGACTAGTTATATTATTGTTTTGTTACTTTATATATTGCATTTATTTATTTATTTATTTATTTATTTATCTATTTGTTTGTTTGTTTAAGAGAGAGAGAGTGTACCAGGGCCTCAAGCCACTACAAATGAACTCTAGACACTGCATCTGGTTTATGTGGGTACTAGGGAATCAAACCTGAGTCCTTATGCTTTGCAGGCAAGCACCTTAACAACTAAGCCATCTCTCCAGTCTGTTTTCTTATTTTAAATGATATGAGAAATAAATTATGTACTCTTATATAAATAAGCAGGGTTTTAAAATTAGGTTTTTAATTGATAGCAATTTATGAAGATTGTGACTCATGAGGCATATGATAATAAATTATTTCTGCTAACTCAACTATGAACCTGTACTGTGTAGTGCTGATGATGAAAGTTATGCTTTTGTACAATGATTTAATAGAGCCTGTTCTAAGAACAGGTAGGTCTATGTGAATGGAACTCCTAGATGCTAGGTTTCTAACAGAAAGGCTGTCAACTAAGTGTCTCACATTTGTAGTTACCTGCTTTTCATAACTTCCTCTTTAATTTTTATATCATTTTTGGGCAGAACTATAGATTGAACCTAGGGCCTTGCTCATGCTAAACAAATACGGAACCATTAAGCTATATCCCCAGCAAGTACAATTGACATCTTTTGAAACTGTAAATAATCCTGTAATATCCTACTAAATTGTTTAATCACATTTCCTTATAACATTGTTGTCTGCAGCATTCTGGAGATGAGAATTGGTAGGTGTGGAAAGGAGCAGGTCAAAGATTTTCTCCAATTCTGAAGGCTGTCTGTTTGCTCTGCTGTTAGAGCGTTGTGCAGAAACTTTTTAAAATCATGTAGTCCTATTCATTAATTCTTGGGCAATTCAATGACCTAATGAAACTCTCATCAGGAAGTTCTTGCTTATGTCTATATTTTGAAGTATATTCCTCTTTTTTTCTCTAGAAGTTTCAACATTTCAACTTCTAAATTAATGTCTTTTATCCACTTGGAATTGACTTTTGTGCAAGGTGAGAATATAGGTCTTCTGAAGGTGAATATCCAGCTTTGCCTGTACCATTTATTGACTAGGATGTCATTTTTTCAGTGTATATCTTTGATACCTTTGTCAAAATTTATGTGGCTATACTTGGGTGGGTTTATTTCTAAGTTGAATATTCTGCTCCATTGGTCTACACTTACAATTGTAACAAAAGGCATTGGAAGAGGCCCATCCAGATACAAGAAGCCCACAGAACACCAAAAAGATAGGAACAAAGAGGAAACTCTCTAAGACACATCATAGTTAAAACTCTTAACAATGAAAATGAAGAGGAAGTGTTAAAAGCAGCAAGAGAAAAGCAATTCACAACATACAAAGGCAATCCCATCAGGATTACAACAGATTTCTCAATGGAAACCCTGAAAGCCAGAAGGGCCTGGAATTGATCACTTCAAAGTCTAAAAATCTATGGCTTCCAGTCCAGGCCACTCCTCCCAGCAAAAATATCCTTCATAATAGATGGTGAAAGAAAAAAAGTCAACTCTATGATTATATGAACATGAAGCCAAACCTACAGAGAATACTTGCGGAATACTATACACAGAAGAGTCAAACAACCAGTCTCAAGAGCTAACCAGAAGAAGAACACAATAACCAAAATTGATGAGGCTTAGCATAGTACAATGCAGAAGAAAGCACCAAACCCCATAAAACACCTCATCATGGCAGGGATAATTCAAACCTCATAGTATGAACCTTAAATATTAATGGTCTTAACTCACCCATTAAAGACACATGTTATCAGGATGGATAAACAAACTAGACCTTTCTATATGCTGACTTCAAGAAACAAACGTCACCACTAAAGATAAACACCTCCTCAGGATGAAAATTTGGAAAATGATATTCCATGCAAATGGAAATAAAAACAAGTGGGTGTTGCTATATTAATATCTGATAAAATAGACTTCAAACCAAAAGCAATTAAAAATGGCAAAGTAGGCCACCACATACTCATCAAGGGAATGATCCAACATGAACACATCACAATCATAAGTACATACACCCCAAACACAGGGTCACCACAGTTTATAAAACAAAAGCTACTTGACAATAAGACAGAAATAAACACCAACACCACCATAGTCAGAGACTTCAATACTCCACTATCATGAATAGACAGACCATCCAAGCAGAAAATCAACAGGGAAATAATGGAGGTCAACAACACTACATATCAACTAGACCTAACAGATATCTACAGAATTCCACCCCAAATCTACAGAATACATATTCTTCTCAGCAGCCCATGGAACTTTCTCCAAAACTGACAATATATTAGGCCATAAAGCATGCCTTCATAAAGTCAGGAAAATTGAAGTAACTTCCTGCATTATGTCAGATCACAAAGACTTAAAGCTAGAAATTAACAAGAGACACATCAAGAACTCCACCAGCTCCTTGAGATGAAACAACACACTTTTAAACAATGAATGGGTTGTGGAAGAAATCAAAAAGAAGTTGTAAAATTCCTAGAATTGAATGATAATGAAAACACAACCTACCAAAACTTATGGGACACAATGAAGGCAGTCATAAGGGGGAAATTCATCACTCTAAATGTTTTCATTACAAAGACCAAGAGATTCCAAGTCACTAACCTGACTGTCCACCTAAAGGCACTGGAAAAATAAGAATAATCCAACCCAAAGAGCTCCAGACAGAAAGAAATAATCAAGATTAGAGCAGAAATTTATGAATTGGAAACTAAGAAAACGATTTAAAAAACTGATGAAACAAAGAGCTGGTTCTTTGAAAAAATAAACAACATTGACAAACCCTTGGTGAAATTGATCAAGCAAAAAAAAAAGTCTCAAATTTTAAAAATCAGAAATTAAAAAGGAGGGACCACAACAGACATCAATGAAAGTGAAAGAATCATCAGGGCATACTTCCAAAACCTCTACTGCACAAAATTAAATAATCTGGAAGAAATGGATGAATTCCTAGACACATACCAAAACTAAACTCAGAGCAGATTAATCTCCTAAATAAACCCATCACATCCATGGAGATTGAGAGGGTAATCCAAAACCTCCACAAAAAGAAAACTCCAGGACTGGACGGCTTCTCAGCTGAATTCTATCAAACCTTCATAGAAGAACTATAACCAATTTTTCTCAAACTGTTCCCCATAGTCAGAGACCAGGGAATCCTCCCTGATGCCTTTGATGAAGCTAGAATTACCCTAATACCAAAATCATCAGAGATGTAACAAGGAAAGAAAATTATAGGCCTATATCCCTAATGAACTTAGATGAAAAGATCCTGAACAAATTCCTTGCAAACTGAATTCAGCAAAACATCAAAAGCATTATTCACCTTGGTCAAGTAGGCTTTATCCCAGGTATGCAGGGATGGTTTAACATACAGAAATCAGTCAATGTAATGTACCACATAAGTAAACTGAACCATAAGAACCACATGATCATCTCAACTGATGCAGAGAAGGCCTTTGACAAAACACAATACTACTTCATGTTCAAAACACTGGAAAGAATAGACATGGAGGGTTTATAGCTCAACACAATAAAGGCTGTATATAAAGCTCCTAAATCCCAAATAATACTTAATGGGGGAAAACTGAAGGAGTTCCCACTGAGATTGGGAACAAGACAGGAGTGCCCACTCTTACCACAGCTCTTCAGCATAGCACTAGAAGTAGTATCCCAAGGAATAAGACAGGAGAAAGAAATAAAAGGGATTGAAATTGGAAAAGAAGAAGTCAAGTTAGCTATGTTTGCAGATGACATTATCATGTTTATAAGTGACCTGAAAGTCTCCATCTCAAAATTTCTAAAGGTGATATATTCCTTCAGCAAAATGACAGGATATAAAATCAATGCACAAAAATCAGTAACTTTTCTATATATAAATGACAAATATACAGAGAAAGAAACCAGTGAGGCTGTACCACTTTCGATAGCAACAAAAAAATTAAATACCTTGGAATAACACTAACAAAGGATGTGAAAAACCTATATGATGAAAACATAAAAACACTCAAGAAAGAAATAGAGGAGGCATTGAAAAGATGGAAAGACCTCTCATGCTCCTGGATAGGTAGAATTAGTATTGTGAAAATGGCAATTCTAGCAAAGCAATATACAAATTTAATGTGATACCAATAAAAATACCAGCATAATTCTTCACAGAGATTGAAAAAATGATCTCAAAATTCATATGGAATGGCAAAGGTCTCAGATATTCAAACATATCCTGATTAAAAAATAGCAACTCTCTGCTGTTATCACCATACCTGTTCTAAAGCTATTTAGTGACAAAAAAAAAAAAAAAACCAAACCCAGCATGGTACTGGAATAAAAACAGAAACATAGACCAATGGAACAGAATTGAAGACCCAGACCATAGGACAAGCAACTACTGCTGCTTGATCTTTGACAGAGCTGCCAATGATGTAGACTGGAGAAAAGATAGCAACTTCAATAAATGGTGTTGGACAAATTGGATGACCATATGTAGAAAAATGAAATTATACCCATTCATTTAGCCATACACAAAAATCAAGTCCAAGTGGATTAAAGACCTCAATATAAGACCTTAAACTCTTCAACTATTGGAGGAAAAAATAAGAGGCACTTTCCACAACATAGGACTGGGAAAAGACTTCCTGAACAAAACCCCAGTAGCCAAGGAAATTAAATAAGCACTCATGAAGCTAAAAAAACTTTTGCACAGACAAACATACCATAAGCAGAACCAATAAATTACCCACCAAGGGACTCACAAGTGATGGGGCAGGCGCCCCCTTCCCAGGCTGCTTGGAGCCTCTGCAGAAGGAGGCATGGTCATGGAGCTCCTTGGAGTCCTGGGCAGAGCCCATGCCCTGAAGGCTCCTGCTGCTTCTGGCTGCAGCTGTGGGAAGCCGGGAGCAGAAGCATACCACCTACTGGAGGGCCACACTGAAGACCACCCAGAATGGCATCCACAAGATCAACACATACCTGAAAGCTGCCCAGGACCTGCTGGTCAGCGAGGACAGGCTCTGTCAGTACAAGTGCAGGGAGGGATGGAAGCCTGTTCAGCTATGGATATGAACCATCCCCACCAAATGGCTGTGGCTCTCTATTGTTTGTTGTTCATCTTAACATTGGCATCCCTTCCCTGACCAAGTGCTGCAATTACAGTGAAACTGCCAAATACAAAAATGAAAAATAGTCTTCCAAATGACAGTGAGAAGTGATATGCTACTTATGAATTAACCTAACAATAAAGAAATAAATTTGCAAAAAAAGAGCCCACAGACAAAGGAAAATCAATTTCAGATTGTTAAAATTACAGAGATAAAATAACTGTCAACCTAGATCTGTGTGCTCATTTAAATTGTCATTCAAAATTGAAGGTAAAAACTAATGTATATATTAAATAAAGACTGAGCAAGGCACTACTCATAAGGCATCCATGAAAACAATTATTTAGGAAGAAGGAAAATGAATTCAAAAGGAATAAGTCTAGTTTAAGTGAGAAAAGTGAGCAAATAAATAGGTAAACCTAAAACCACACTGAGAAAAAAATTAAAACTCATTTATTTAAAGGTGTAAAATATGGTCAAATGAAAGTAATTTTAAAATAGCAAAGAAGAGTTGGATGATATATTTACCTAAAACTTGATACATTTTTATACTATTTACCTTTAAATTCTTATATCAAGATTGCAAGTGAAGAATTTCGTGGTTATTCATAAAGATGAATAGAATGTACAAGATCCAAAACAATACAGGTGAAAAGAGTTTACACATGTGAACAAAGACTGAAAGGAAGAAATGGGAGAAAACAAATTTGAAAGTGTACTGTCAAGGTTTTCAGCATTTCATGAGCTCAGGAATTTATTAAGAAAGTCCCTTTTTTTTTTTTTTTTTTTTTACAGTTCTAGAGGGTGAGAAACCCAAGGTCAGGAAGTCACACTGGCCAGGGCTTTCTTGTTTCTTCTTCCACTGGCAAAAGACAGGCAGGCAATGGAATGTGTAACAGAAAGAGGGGAGGAAGTTAAAAAGGCAAGTCCATCCTGTGATGAGAAGCACACTTTCCAGAAAACTAACTCACTTCTGCAGATACAACATTCATATAACATATAACTTCCTTTAAAAGGGTGAAAGAGAGATTGTTTGGATGGAAGTATCTTGGTTTAGTGGAAGAAGCTTCACCTTAAAGCCATAAGTTATTTAAAGTAAATCCTCTTGCCAGAGATGGGTCACCACCCCTTTTACAGTGAGCTGTTAGTCAAGCAGGCTCATGAGCTGCCCCCCCCCCTAAGATGCAAGTCATTGCTAAAGTGCTTATTTCACACCAGAATGAGATGATAAGACCCTATTTCTAAAGATACCACATGGTACACTTATAGAACTCTGAGAAATCAAGGCAAACGTGGATCTTGAAAGTTATAGAATCAACCATCCAGGCAAGAAATACCATACTGGCATATAAGTTATGGAGGTATTCAATTGCTCTCTGACTGGATATGAGGCCTGCTCAGTGGGAGGAAATTCATTCCTATTATTGAGAACTAAGTTCAAAGCTTATGACTTGAAAGGTCATAGACCCTAGAAAGAAGCTTTCACTACCCTTTGGCTAAATGGAGAGGTTATATCCATTAAAAGTCTATAAGTGGGGCTGGAGAGATGGCTTAGTGGTTAAGATACTTGCCTGCAAAGCCTACGGATACAGGTTCAATTCTTCAGATCCCACGTAAGTCATATGCACAAGGTGGTGCATGTATTTGGAGTTTGTTTGCAGCGGCTAGAGGCCCTGGTTGTGCTCATTCTCTCATTCCCTCTCTTTGACTCAAATGAATAAAAATAAATATTTTTTAAAAAATCTATAAATGTATGTTTATCTCATTGATACATGTTGCTTTAAGTCTTTGGTAAAGAACCTGCTTTTTACAGATGACAGTGAATACTGGAGAGGCACAAGACTCATTAAAATGACAAGAGAAAGCCTATTGCCTAGCAGTATTACAGGAGTGATCGCTACCATACCCACCAGGGTTGAGGGAACATTGCAGAGGAAGTGGTGAATTGAATATAAGTGGTACTGCTCTCATAGCCAAAGAACCTTCTCTATGGAGATGGAGGTAGACACTGAGACTCAACATTCATCAAAGCAGAAAATAGGCTGTTGAGAGCTCAACATTAAAGGAAAATTCTAACATGTCCTTCAAGGCTAAGGAGACATTGAGGAAGAGGGGGTGAAAAGAATGTAAGAGCCACTGGGTAGGATGTCACCCATGTCACCCTCCTGACATGATTAGTGCATTCATGATTCTACAGTAATTACTGATACCCCTACAAGACCAGCACAGTTCTGTGCCCATCAACATTTTGACATAGAGGATGGAAGAGGACAAAAACATTGAGACAACAAAACAGGAAGGACTACGGTGAAAGAGGAGGGTCCTAAAGAGATGGAGCAGAGGAGAGGGGACAAGAGGGTATAATGTAATGAGAACATGACCCAAATACCAAAGTTCTCAATAAAAATTTTAAAAATGCATATAAATATCCATGATGTCAATAAGGCAATATTTAAAATTAAAACTATATTTTGGGAGCTTAAGTATATATACTAAAAAAGGAAAATATCAAAATTTAATAATACAGTTATCTCAACATAATTTTTTTTAATTTTTAATTTTGAGAGAGACAGAGGGAGAATTAGCACGCGAGGGACTCAGCCACTGCAATCGAACTCCAGACACTTGTGCAACCTAGTGGGCATGTGGAACGTTTTGTTTGCCTCACCTTTGTGTGTTTGGCTTATGTGGGATCTGAAGAATTGAACATGGGTCCTTAGACTTCACAGGAAAATGCCCTAATTGCTGAGCCATCTCTCCAGTCCCCCATATATAAAGTCTTAACAAAATGAAAGGAAATGCATTAAAGAGGATCATGTATGCAGATATTTAATAAAATAGGAAAAGTTTTACTATACTTTGAAATTATCTGAAGATTTTAGGTAGGTAGCAAGTTTTCTGTCAAATCAAGAAAAAAATATTAAAAATAAGTCTAAAAGGAATTAAAATATGAAACTACATTCAAATATAATTGGAAAAAATAATTATATAAGGTTAGAGAGAAAATATAATAAATTATGATGGATGGATAAAAGTTTATAATAGACTTGTAAATACCAAAGTGTCTAAAATATACTAACTTTACATCTGGTATAATTGATTTTTCTCTTGTTCCATGAAAATAATCTATCCTGATATATTAGACAACACAAAAAAAGACCAATGTCTTCTCTTATATGATATACCCAACTCAGTTAGAAAACATAAGTAAGAAATGGTGTAAATATATTAATAGAAAGTCATAAAAGTGATCTCCAAGGAACTGAAAGCATTTCAGAAGAGACACATGGCTATAACTTCAAAGCATATTGTGGATGCATCCAAGAAAGAAAAGGAAAAAAAAGTTTTAAAAAAGTGAATGGAGAAAGCTAAATAATGTGTTTGAAACAGTTATTATGTGGCTGCTATAGGAACTTCTAGGTGAGACTGGTTACTCTCTTTTAATTTGTTGTTTAGTGTTCTTGTGGCAGTGAGGATTAAACCCAGGGTCTTTTACCTGCTGGGCAAGCCCTCTGCCACTGAGCTATCAGAAAGGACTAGAACATTCAGCCCAATTCCCTGATCTCCAACTTCCAGAGGTCGTTAACCTAGTCATCCATGCCTGCACATGGAAATAAGAATATTCATGGTCTTTAGGCTTATAGGAGGGAAATAAGGGCTGTGTAGGTGATATGTAGAAGATTTAGAGTAGGAAACAAACTTCTAATAATAGTATTACATATTGTTGCAGTCAGGTTCACATTGCTGGCAGAAATCTCCTGACCAAGAACAGCTTGTGGGAAAAACAGGTTTATTTTGGCTTATAGACTTGAGGGGAAGCTCCATAGTGGCAGGGGAAAATGATGACATGAGCAGAGGGTGGGCATCAACCCCTTGCCAACATCAGGTGGACAATATCAATAGGATAGTTTGCCAAACACTGGCAAGGGGAAATTGGCCTTAATACCCATTAGCTCACCCCCACAATACACTGCCTCCAGGAGATGTTAAGTCACAAATCTCCATCAGCTGAGAACCTAGCATTCAGAACACCTAAGTTTATGGAGGACACCTGAATCAAAATCATCACAGATGACATCATGGTAAATACACCCAACTATGGTTATACATTTGTTAAAACCCATAAAATATCCAGTACCAGTTATGAACTGTATTTTACATTCAATCCTGTTTGATACTGATATATCTGTGTGGGTTCATCAACTGTAACACTGCTTCATTTAATAGAGCATGTCCTAGTGAGGGAGGCTACATGTGTGAGAAGGCAACATGCATGAGAGCATCTCTGTACCTGAATGAATTTGACACTACCATAAGTTTACTAAGTGGAAGAAATCAACCCCCAAACACTGTATATTACATAATTCCTTAAAACAAATATCCACAAGCTGGGTGTGGTGGCTCACACATTTAATCCCAGCACTCAGCAGGCTGAGGGAGGATCTTTATGAATTTGAGGCCAGCCTGGGGTATGGAATGAGTTCCAGGTCACTCTGAAGCTAAAGTGAGGCCCTGCCTGAAAAATTTTTTTTTAAAAAATCCACAATCACGCAATGGATATGGCTCAGTGGGCAAAGTGCTTGCTGTACAAGCACAAGGACCTGAATTTGAATCCCTAGTGCCACATAAAATGCCAGCATAGTGGTATGCATTTGTCATTTCAGTGCTGAGACAGGGTAACCATGGAGCTCACTGGATAAGCAGTATAGATGAGTCAGTGAGCTCTGTGTCCAACAAAGTATCATGTTTCATAGGATAAGATTAAAAATGGCTGGGCATGGTGGCACACACCTTTAATTCCAGCACTTGGGAGGCAGAGGTAGGTGTATCGCCATGAATTTGAGGCCACCCTGAGACTACATAGTGAGTTCCAGGTCAGCCTGGACTAGAGTGAGACCCTATTTTTTGAAAAACCAAAAAATAAAAATAAATAAATAAAGATAAAATTATAGAAGATGTTAACCACTGGCCGTCACATTCATGCACATATACATATGAGCATGTATACACACAATCAGGCCTCCACATACATTCATATGCAAGAAATCCACAATATTAACATTCTACTAGAGAACTCATTATTAATTATCATTTCTGGTGAATGGTCTTGAAATGGACCTACCCATTTAGTTTGGATAGCACTGGAATACTTCCAGGCCCAATTCTAAGCCTAAACAGTTATGAGCATGAGAAGTTTCAGTTTGGGAAGCAACATGGATAGTATTAAATATGATATGTTCTTCATTAAACTTCTGAGTGTCTTTGACCCAGTCCTATGGGCTTGATTTGGATGCAATTTGTCCCAGTCAAAACTCCTTTGTGCTTAATTCCTCAGTGGAATATTAAGGTTTAGATTTTCTTTTGTTTGTTTTTTCAAAGTGGGGTCTCACTCTAGCTCAGGCTGACCTGGAATTCACTACGCAGTCTCAGAGTGGCCTCGAACTCAAGGCAATCCTCCTACCTCTGCCTCCCAAATGCTGAGATTAAAGGCATGCACTACCACACCCAACTTAAGGTTTGGATTTTTAAAGAGATGGGGCCTAGCAGGAGGTAATTGGGTTGTGGTGGTCCTCATGAAAACATAAGTGCTGCCCTTATGAGGTGGATCAGTTCCCAAGAGAAGGCATATCAAAAGTGACTGATCCTGGTCCCTCCCAGGTTTCTTGCTTCCTCTCTCACCTGAGATCTTTCTTTTGTACATGCTCACCGCCCACTGTTTCTCTACCACATTTTGACACCATTAGGAGTCTCCAGTTAGATCCTGGTGTCATGATGTTTATACTTCTAAGTCACCAGAATCATAATCCAAATAAAGTACATTTCTTTATATATATAAATCATCAGATATTTTGATATTTTGTTATAGCAACCCATATAGGACTAAGACAGGAAACTTGTACTGAGGAGTGGGATCATTATTATAATGACACCTAAAAGTGTGGAAGAAGTTTGGGAATTAGGTAATGGGTGGAAAATGAAAGTGTTTGGAGAAGTAAGATAGAGTCATGTGTTATTAGAGATTGTACTGGATGACTTGGTGAGTGCTGAAAATGCTCTAGTGAGACGCTGCCTCAAAGAGAAAGAAGAAAGAAAGAAAAAAGAAAGACAGAGAGAGAAGAGAAAGGGAGGGAAAGAAAGAAAATGTGGACAAACAGCAAAGGCCAGGCTGATGAGATCTCAGATGGAAATAAGAAATCTCTTGCTGGAACTGGAGAACAGCCACTCATCACACCATTACATAGAACTGGCTGTATTGCTTCTCTGCCCTAGGGCTTCATGGAAGGTTGAATTTAAGAGTTATGGCTTAAGATGTTTACTAAAAGAATTTTCCAAGAAAATAACAAAAGGAGCTGCATGGGTGCTGTTGTCTGCTTTCAGTTAGATTTATTATAATGTTTGGAGGCTAGGGGAAACCAAGCAGAAATATGATATGTGGAAAAATTGTAGCTTGACCATTTAAAGGATGTAGAAAAGGTATGTCTGGGAGAACAAAATGATAGTGTAGTTAAGTGACTGGTTATTGAAGAGATTACTATGGGTAGAAGAAAGCCTGCTGTTAGACAGAAAGAAAATTGGGAAGAAGCCTACAGAATTTGAGAAATCTTCAAAGTCACTGTTTCCACGACAGGTTTCTGTTTTCTACTCTGTAATGCAATGCTCCTCTGCCCCAGCAGAGGCTCATTCAAGTCCACAAGGGAGCAAGGACTGGACCTTGGCGATGTGCATATGGTGCTAGTTCCGGAGGAGGGCAGATGGATGAGTGTGGGGATCATGATTGCTTCCACTGAGACGTCAAAGGAAGCTTTGGGAAGCCAGGCAGAAGAGATGCTCAGTGGAACTGAGTCCAGGACTTCAGTTCAGGGGAACTCAGAATGGCATAGTTCACGCAGCAGCAGCCTGGGAGAGCTGAAGGGCTCTGTGTCCAAAGTCAGCCTGAAGCCTGTGCGCTGGCTGAGCTCAACTTTGATGGTTAATCCTGAGCATCAACTTCATTGGCTTGAGAAGCACGTAAAGTCTACCTCTGGGGCTGTTTCCTGAAGATGAACTGAGGAGAGAAGAGCAATACTGAATCTGCCTGCCCTGTGGGCTGAGGACCTGGAGGGAATCCAAGGGGATGAAAGGAAAAAGTGGGCTAACGCAGACGTTCTCTCTCTCTCTCTCTCTCTTTTTCTTCTTCTTCTCCCCCTCCCCCTCCTCCTGCTTCTTTCATATTTTGGTCACCATGATGTAGGCTGTCTTACTCTGTCATAACCTCCCTACCACAATGGACTCTGAAATTGAACTGTAAGAAGTCTTTCTCTTCTTGACTTGTTCCAGATATTTTGTCACAGTGAGCAATACACCAACAAAACCACAGGAGCTGAGTTTTTGAAAACCTTGGGCACTGACTCTGCCTCACAGGGTAACCATGTGGATCTATGGTTAATTGAAGATTATCTTCCAGCTTTAAGATGTAATGTCTGTCCTGCTGGGTGTCAGTCTTGCTTCTGGTCAGTTGTACCTTTCTACTTGACTTTCTCTCTTAAGCAGTAAGCATGTTATGGGATGGGATAAAAATTCTTGCAATTGTAACTGAAAAACATGCCTATTGTGTTTGGTATTACAGGTTCACACTGAAGGGACTTTGCCTTGAGTTTTGGATAGAATTTGAAATTAGAATTTAGGACTTCTAAATAATGTTTGAATGAGTTAAGATTGTTGGTACAATGGCATGTAATGAATACATTTTTCACTGTGACAAGGGCAAGATTATATTATGTGACTATGGGCAGAAAGTTATGGTTTTGATATGGTCTGTCTCTGCCAAATCCGATGTTAACATTTATTTCCTCACAGTACTGGTACTAAAGGGTATGGACTCTTTAAAGGGTGGGGCCTGAAGGATAGTCCCTCAGGGAGACATTAACGCAGAATGCATGGAGTAGCTAATTCCCAGGAAAAGGATGCAGTTATAAAACAGTAAACTAGACACCCCTGTGCCACGTGCTTCCTCACTTGCATGTCCTGTTTTTCAAACCTACTTGCTTCCTGTTATGCTTCTCTACCATGCTGTAAAATCTAGTCTGAGGCCCTCACCTCATGCTGAATATCATGCTGTTTACAAACTTCTTTTCTTCTTTTTCTTTCGGGAGGGGGGGTGGTTTCGAGGTAGGGTCACACTCTGGCCAGGGCTGACCTGGAATTCACTGTGTAGTATCAGGCTGGCCTTGAACTCACAGAAATCCTCCTACCTTGGCCTCCCAAGTGCTGAGATTAAAGGCTGCACCACCACACCTAGCCCCCAAACTTCTTTTCTTTGTACACTACCCAGTATTAGGCAGTAGTGATAGTCCCCTTGAATCTTAAGACAGGGAATAAATCAGACAGCCATCATTACTTGAATTCAAGAAAGAAATTTTATAACCTACTGGAATTTTGAGCCAATAACTGCAATAAGGTAGTGGAAGATGTGTCAAGTTGTTAAAAAATATTTTATAATCAGATTTATGTAAGAGATGAAATAGTTAAAATTTTTCATTATCTCTTTGTCATGAATCTGTAAAAAGAATGGAGTTATTTGAGTTTTTATAAGGGTAAAAATGTCGGGGAAGATAAATTGAATATTTTACTATCTAAGTGGATAAGGACACAAAATGTAATAATTAAAAAAAATAAAGTTTAATTATTTTCAAAGCCTAGTGCATTGAGACTTAATTTTGTGTATTTCTTGTTTATTTAAGCCTAACTAATTTTCCCCTAATGAGCCTAAATAGCTGTTAAATTTCTCAATAATAATTGGAAAATGGGCCAAGCTTGGGGGCACACCCATATAATCCTAGCACTCAAAAGGCTGAGGTGGAAGATTGCCATGGGTTTGAGGTAAGACTGTAACATTTAACTCTTGAGAATTAAAGTTTTGCTCCTGTTTGGCTTTAGTTTGAAGAACTTTATTTGGAAACATAAATTAGAAGCCATCTGAACTGTCAGCTTTGTTGTTGTTGTTGTTGTTTCTTTCTCTGAGCTTTAGGTAATATTCCATAACTGCTATGAGGTTATATAACATGATATCGATGAATAGGCAAATTGATGAATTGGCAAAGCATATTCATGAAATGTTTCATGTAAAATGTTGATTTCTAGGGGAGTGAAATGAGACTTTTGGTTTGCATATTAAGTGCCTTCCAGAGACTCATGTTTGGAGGTTTGGTCCCCAAACAGTTTCAATGGATTAATCTACTGATGGCTTCATAATTGAATGGCAGTATTTGGAAGTGGTAGAAACAAGGTGGGACCTTGTTGGAGGAAGTAGGTCATTAAGTGCCTTTGAGGGGAATATCTTGTCCTTGGTCCCTCTTCCTCCCTGATTTCTGGCCATCATGATTTAACAGTTTAGATTCTATGCCCTCTCCTCTGCCATGACTCTCAGCCTCATCACACACAGCAATGGGACCAAGTGACCATGGACTGAAGCCCCTGAAACTGAGTGAAAATAAACCTTCTCTTTTAAGTTGGTTCTCCTGGGTATTTTTCATTACAATGAAAAGTCTAACAGAAGAACTTACAACTCAAAATTAAAATATCATTTATTTTTCATCTTACCTTATCTACCTTTTTTAACCTAAAAGGCAACCCTGAAGGTAGATGCGTCAGTGGAAAGGGTGTCATCCATTCTAATATTTTTTCTATCTTAACTCATATTTTCTTCAATGTTTATTCATTTTATGCTGCTGTTAATTGTCCCCTATTACTAGAATTTTCTAATTGCATAAATTTGAGGAGTGAATATCAAGTATATATGAAAAATGGAAAACTAATGAGAAAAATATCTTGATGCACTTTCAACCAGTCATCCACCCACCTCATATTACTTACAGTGCAGAACACTCAATTTTAAATGTAACTCTCCAATTCCACAGCTCAGAAAATGAGACTATATATATATCATTACAATCCCCAGTGGAGATAATGAGAGCATATGCACAGCTACCACTATCCATTGAGATAATGAGATTATAAATACTGCACTCCTACAGCTTCCAGGTGTAATGAGAAGCTACTGTGCTATGGTCATATTTCTGCAATCATCGTTGAAGCCAGGAGACAGTGAAGTTATAGATAACCTAGTGAGGAAAAGAAATAGAGAATTATAGAAGGAAAAGAAACAGAGAATTGTTCATCCCCTCAAGAAAAAAGGTATAAATGATGACAAAGAAACTGAATCCATGAAAACAGCTGCTCTTCTTAGAGTGTCATGAACAATGAATGGGGTTATTAAAGAGGCAGTGGCCAGCAATACTCCATTCTGGGGTTAAAGATCACACCAACAGCTCTCATGAAAGTGTGGTACAATGAAGAGCTTTCTGGAAAGGCAAATGTATTTTTTATTCTCTTTTCAATTAAAGAAAAATCACTGTCTGCTACATTATCATTACATGCCATCATGGGCACCAGCATTGATTTTCTGCTACCAGGGAATATTTATATTCCATAGATATGACCTCTTTCCAGAAAACATTTGTTTTGTGCTCACAAAAATTATGCAGAAATAAGTAGTTCCAGACTCAATTTGGAGATGGGGTGAGGGGTTAATTGCTCTGTAATACAAATTGGGAAATGTTTTATGTACTTCTCAGGTTTGCCACTTAAAATTAAATCCTGACAGTAAAATATGTCTACAAGTGGAAAAATATCATTTCAGTTTGTGGAAGATGGGAATATATATATTTTCCCTTACCTGAATGTTTTAAATTGTGAGGTTTAAACCCTTGATCATTTTGAATCTTTGTTATGAAGTCAAATACAGAAACTGACTGTTTCACAAGGCCCATAGATTAGTGCTGCTCTCACTTTTGGTCAGATAAGTGTCTTTTTCCAGATGACTGTGAGTACCTGGGTGACTCAGAACTCCTCAAAGCACTGAGAATCAGTAACAGATGAGTGCTCAGTACCAAATGAGAAATCTCTGCCATGCCCTTCAAGGCTCAGAGAACAATGTGGACAGAAAGTGGACAGAATGTAGAACCAAAAGATAGGGAAGAATATATTAAGACACTGTCTTCCTGCTTAGCATCCATTACTTCATGACCTCACAGGGGCTGTCTTTGCCTCCACAAGACCTCCACAATGTTGAGCTTATCAACCTTTCATCACCAAAAAAAGGTATCAAAATATAAGAAAGATGAATTGGAAATAAAAGGAGTTCAATGAAGGGGGACGAGGGCATAAAAGAAGGTATTGGGTAGCTATTGTGATCAAGTTATATGACGTTCAAATATGAAAATTGTCAGTTAAGAAAAATAAAACTATTTCTAACTACTATTAATTTCATACTATACTCCTCTACACTCCACTTTAGGACTGGTGTAAACTGGTTTTGTTACATTTTTTTACTATGCCAAATTTTGGGGGGAATTTTTCAATATCTCATGGGGGCTTATTTCTCTGCCCCCAAGTTGAGAGCACAATACTTTCAGCTGCCATGTATAAATGATCAGAAAAGTTTTGTTATGCAAAATCACTTGATTTGTGGTAGAGGCCATGTATAGTCAGGTATAGTAGAGGTATAGAACCAATAGAATGAATTGTATTAAAAGGGAATTTATTGGATTAGTTTATGACAGTCCAACAATAGTGGTTTGCAGGCTTGACAGTCAAAGAAGCTAGTAGCTGTTCAGTCCACAAGACTAGATACCTCAGCAGTCCAGTCCAGCACTGAAGGCTTGGAGGCTTCCTGGAGGTGCTCTTCAGTACATGCTGGAAGGCCAAAAGCAGAATTTTTAGCCAGGTGGGAGGAAGGGATTCATTCTCCCAGAGCTTCCTTAGATAAATATCCCTTCCAAGAAAGGCCACACACTCTGGAGGAAGGGCTGACCCTGGAGAGGGACTTCCTCCTCCAGTTATTCCCTCCTGGAAGCAACCTCAGAGACCTACTCAAGAGGAATATCTTTGGATTCCTAAACAGATCAAGTTGACAACAAAACTTAACTTATTACAAGTCCATCCCTTGCCAACTTGATACCAAACCATATCTCCTTACATAATACTTAATTTCCAAATGAAGACAGTAACAAGGTTATAATTCCACCTAACATGATATAACTATCCCATGCTTAACCAGAAATGTACAATCTCCCCAACTCCAACACAAAGCAAAGTTGCTAGTTGGTGCTATGAGAATTTCTTTAAAAGGCCATTCCACCGTTCTGTCAAGCCAGCTGCTTCAGGGTCATGGGGCCCATGGTAAGACCAGTGAATTCCATGATCATGAGCCCACTGCCACACTTCCTTGGCTGTAAAGCGAGTTACTTGGTCAGAAGCAGTGCTGTGTGGAATACCATGATGATGGATAAGGCATTCTGTAAGCCCATGGATGGTAGATTTGACAGAAGCACTATGTGCAGGAAACACAAATCCATATCAAGAATAAGTGTCTATTCCAATATGAACAAAAAACTGTCCTTTCAATGATGGAAATGGTCCAATGTAGTTAATCTGCCACCAAGTTGGTGACTGATCACCTGAGAAATGCTACCATATTGGGGGATCAAAGTTGGTCTCTACTGCTGGCAGATTTGTAACTTAGCAGCAATCATAGCCAGGTAAGCCTTAGTTAATGGAAGTCCATATTGTTGGGCCCATGCATAACCTGCATCCATGCCACCATGGACACTTGGTTCATGGGACCATTGTGTAATAACAGGGATGGCTGAGGAAAAAGGTTGACCACTATCAATAGAACAGGTCAGCTTATCTGCTTGATTATTAATGTAATCCTCTGATGAGATCACCTTCTGATGAACATTAACATGGGACACAGACACAAGTATATATCTTTTTCCCATTCTGAGAGGTCTATCTGCACATACCTTCCCCAAATGTCCTTCTCACCAATTTTCCAATTATGCTTTTTCCAAATCACAGATCATTCAGCCAACTCATTGGCCATAGCCCATGAATCAGTGTATAACCACACATCTGGTCATTTTTTCTTCCAAGAAATATGCACAACCATGTGCACTGCCCAAAGTACTGCCCATTGTGAAGACTTCCTTTCACCATAGTTCTTCAGCATTGTCCCAGAAAGAGGCTGTAATGCTGCAGTTGTGCACTTCTGGGAGATGCCTGCATAATGCTCTGATCCATATGTAAATCATGCCCTGTTCCTCTCCTTCTCAGTCAATTGATTATACAGCACACCCCATGATGCCATAGATGCATGCTTGGGGACAGAAGGCATTGTAACAGGAGTAACAACAATAGGCATTTGGGCAACTTCTTCATGTAACTTTACTTACTTGTGCCTTTAGGGCCTGCTTGAGTCCAGTTATGTATATAACACTTCCACTTGATGATGGGCTGATGTTGTGCACATCCAACTTTATGGCCTGGTGGGTCAGATAACACCTGGATAACAATGGGAAGCTCAGGTCACACGGTATCTTGATGGCCTGTTGTCAAGCATTCAATTTCCACTAATACCCACTAGCAGTCCAAGAACTGTCTCACAAATGGGGAATAATTGTTTGCAGATGATGACTGGAACTTGCTCCACAATCCCAGGGGCTTCCACAGTGAGTCACCTATGGAGGCCTTCCAAAGGTTCCCAATGGAATCCTTATCTACCATCAATACATCAAGCACCATTGGATCTGTTGGATCATATGGCCCAAGGGACAGAGCAGTCTGCACAGCAGCCTGGACCTGTTGAAGAGCCTTCTCTTGGGCCCCATTGAAAATTACCAGCTTTCTGAGTCACTTGGTATATGGGATGGAGTAACACACCCAAGTGAGGAATGTGCTGCCTCCAATAGGTCTACTAGACATTGTGCTTCTTTCTTCATGGTAGGAGGGGCCAGGTGCAACAATTTATCCATCACCTTAGAAGGAATATCCTTACATGCCCCATACTACTGAACTCCAAGAAAAAAAAAATTTTTTTTTTTGAGGTAGGGTCTCATTCTGGCCCACGCGGACTGGAAATTAACTATGTAGTCTCATGGTGGATTTGAACTCATGGCAATCATCGTCCTTTTGCCTACTGAGGACTGGGTTTATAGGTGTGCACCACCGTGCCCAGTTGAACTCCTAGAAATTTCACTGAGGTGGAAGGTTCTTGAATTTTGGGTGGGTTTATTTCCCATCCCCTGGTATGCAACTGCTGTACTAACAACTCCAGAGTGGTTGCCATCTCCATCTCATTTGATCCAATCATCATAATGTCATCTATATAATGGATGTGACAACTTATGGAAGAGAGGGATGACCTAGATCCCTGTGAACTAAGATAGGACACAGGGATGGAGAGTTAATAACCTGGTGGTTAAACAGTAAAGTTGTACTGCTGACCTTTCCATCTGAAGGCAAATTGCTTCTGGTGGTCATTATGGACAGGTACGGAGAAGAAAGCATTTGCAAGATCAATAGCTGCATACCAGGTACCAGGAGATGTGTTGTTCTGCTCAAGTAAAGAAACACCATCTGGTAAATCAGCTGCAATTGGAGTCACCACTTGATTAAGTTCCCGATAATCACTGTCCTCCTCCAGGTTCTACCTGTCTTCTGAACAGACCAAATAGGAGAGTTAAAGGGAGAAGTGTTGGGAACCACCACCCCTGTGTCCTTCAAGATATTGATAGTGGTCCCACAACCTGGGTCTGAGTTCCTTGTGCTGTTTGTGTGTGGGTGGGCATGAAGGTCCGGAGTGAGTAGGCTGGACCCATTTCTGGGCTTTTCCCACTTCCTTCAGGGTCTAAGTTCCTTGTGCAACCAGTGTATGGATGGGTGCAGCAGTCTGGAGTGAGTAGGCTGGACCCATTTCTGGTCACCTTCCACCACCTAGGTCTGAGTTCCTTGAGCTGTCAGAGTGTGGGTGGGCACAGCAGTCTGAAGTGAGTAGGCAAAACCTATTTCTGGGCTCCTCCCACCTCGTCACAGGTCTGAGTTCCTTGCACAGCCAGTGTGTGGGCAGGGGCTGAGGTCTGGACTGAGTAGGCTGGACCCATATCTGGGCTCCTCCCACCTCTGACTGGATCTGAATTCCTTGCTCATTCAGTGCATGGGCAGGCACAGCGGTCTGGAGTGAGCAGGCTGGACCCATTTCTGGTCTCTTCCCACTATCATCAATAGACAGATTATCCAAGTAGAAAATCAACAGGGAAATAATAGAGCTCAACAATATCATAGATCAACTAAACCTAAAGATTACCTACAGAGATTTCCACCCCAACTCTTCAGAATACACATTCTTGTCAGCAGCCCATGGAACTTTCTCCAAAATTGACCATATATTAGGGCATAAAGTATGCCTCCACAAAGCCAAGAAAAATTGAGGTAACTTCCTGCATCATGTCAGATCACAATGCTTTAAAGCTAGAAATTAACAAGAGGCACATCAAGAACTCCACCAACTCCTGGAGACCAAACCACACACTTTAAAACAATGAATGGTTGTGGAAGAAACCAAAAAAGAAATTGTAAAATTCCTAGATTTGCATGATAATGAAAACACAACCTATGAAAACTTATGGGACTCAATGAAGACAGTCATAAGGGGAAAATTCATAGCCCTAAATGCCTTCATTACAAACACAAAGAGATCATAAATCAATAACCTGACTATTTGCCTAAAGGTGCTAGAAAAACAAGAATTATCAACCCAAAGAGCTACAGACAGAAAGAAATAATCAAGATGAGAGCAAAAATTAATGAATTGGAAACTAGGAAAACAATTTTAAAAATCAATGAAATGAAGAGCTGGTTCCTACCTGACTCCTTTTATGAAGCTTGCATCACCCTACTACCAAAACCCGACAGAGATGCAAAAAGGTAAGAAAATTATAGGACTATATCCTTAATGAATTTAGATGCAAAGATCCTGAACAAAATACTTGCAAACCAAATTCAACAACACATCGAAAGCATTATACACTTTGATCAAGTAGGCTTCTTTCCAGGGATGCAGAGATGGTTTAACATATGGAAATCAGTCAATGTAATACACCACAAGAACCATAAGAACCACATGATCATCTTAATTGATATACAGAAAGCCTTTTACAAAATACAAAACCACTTCATGATCAAAACACTGGAAAGAATAGGCATGAAAGATTTATATCTCAACACAACAACAGCAATGTATAAAGCTCCAAAAGCCCAAATAATTATTAATGGCGAAAAACTGAAGGAATTCCCACTGAAATTGGGAGTAAGACAGGGGTGACCACTCTCAACAGTGCTCTTCAGCATAGTTCTAGAAGTACTATCCCAGGCAATAAGACAGGAGAAAGAAATAACAGGGATTCAAATTCAAAAGGAAGAAGTCAAGTAAGCCCTATTTGCAAATCACATGATCCTGTACATAAGTGACCTGAAAGTCTCCATCCCAAAACTTCTAAAGGTGATAAATTCCTTCAGCAAAGTGGCAGGATACAAAATCAATGCACCAAAACAGTAGCTTTTCTATATGCAAAGGACAAATATACAAAGAAAGATATCAATGAGGATGTTCCATTTTCAATAGCAACAAAGAAATTAAATACCTTAGAATAACACTAACACAGGATGTGAAATAACTATATAATGAAAACATCAAAACACTAATGATAGGACCTAAGAAGATGGAAGAATCTCCCATGTTCCTAGATAGGTAGAATTAATATTTTGAAAATGGCAATTGCAGAAAAAGCAATACACAGATTTAATGCAATACCAATAAAAATGCCAGCATTGTTCTTCACTGAGACTGAAATAATGATCTCAAAATTCATATGGAATGGCAGAAGGCCTCAGATATCCAAACATATTGTCAGCAAAAGAAACACTCTGGTGATTCTGATCTAAAGCTATATTACAAAGCCATAGTGACAAAAACAGTATGGTACTGGAATAAAAATAGAAACATAGACCAATGGAACAGAATTGAAGACCAAGACTTTAGGGCAAGCAACTACAGCTGCTTGATCTTTGACAATGGTGCCAATAATGTAGACTGAAGAAATGACAGCATCTTCAACAAATGGTGTTAGACAAATTGGATGACCATATGTAGAAAAATGAAATTAAACCCACTCATTTTGCCACACACAAAAATTAAGTTGAAGTGGATTAAAGGCCTCAATATAAGAACTGAAAATCTTCAACTACTAGAAGAAAAAATTAACAGCACTCCCCATGATATCAAACTGGGAAAAGACTTCCTGAACAAAACCCCAGTAGCCAGGAAAATTAAGCAAGCACTCAACCAATAGGATCCTATGAAGTTAAGAAGCTTTTGCACAGACAAACATACCATAAGCAGGGCCAATACATTACCCACTGAATGGAAAAAATCTTTGCCAGTTATACCACTGACAAAAGCCTAATATATAGAATCTATAAAGAGCTCAAAAACTTAAGCAGTAAAAAATCAAACAACCCATTCCAAAAGTGGGGCAGAGAACTAAATAGGCAGTTCTAAGAGGAAGAATTACAAATGGGTCACACACACTTAAGAAGATGTTCAACATCCCTAACCATTAAGGAAATGCATTAAAACAACTCTGAGATTCCATCTTACCCCAGTAAGGATGGCAAACATTAAAAAATCAAATGAAAACAAATGTTGGTGAGGCTGTGTAGAAATAGGAACCCTCATTCACTGTTGATGGGAATGTAACCTGGTACAACCACTGTAGAAATCAATGTGGGAACTCCTGAAAAGGATGAATATAGAGTTACCAGAAGACCCTGTTATTCCCTTACTGGGAATTTACCCTAAAAGTTCCACATGTCAGTTCAGAAATATTTACACAACCATGTTATAGATGCTCAATTCATAAAGCTGGAACTGGAATCAATCCAGGTGTCCATCATTGGATGAATGGATAACCAAGATGTGGTATATCTCCATGATGGGATTCTACTCAGCAGTAAGAAAAAATAACACATTGAAAATTGTAGAAAAATGCTTGTACTTGTTACAGATCATGTTAAGTGAACTCACACAATCACAGAAAGACAATCACTGCATGATCTCACTCATCTGTAGTCCCTAACTGGATCAGCCCAAGATGATGACATAACTGAATAGCATCTTAAGGTTTGGAGAGGGTAAGGCTTAGGGGAAGAGAAAGGATGGGGGATGTGACAAAAAAATCTGAACCCAAATTTAACTGGTACCATAGAATCCTATATCCTGGAAATCAGACTGAAAGGTGGAACCCTCAAGCAGACCCTAGAGGGAGCACCTAAATCGAAGGGCCCTGGAGAGAATGAGATGAAACCTAACCTCAAACTTCTGTGTCTCTTTCTTCTCTGCCTATTTCTTTTTTTATTTCCCTTGATGCTGGCCTGTAATTCCCTCTTGGATTGGCTAACACATCTGCTCAGTGGAAAGGAAACCAAATATGGAACTGGGAAACAAGTCAGAATCATGTCCATGATTCTGCTTTCCACTGTCAAGCTCCCACTAACCTTAGACTATGAGAGTGTCTAAACCCTTTTAATTCTCTCTAAATTATTAATTGTTATCCCATTTAACTGGCATTGACTTCACTCTACTTTGGAGAATCTGCTTCTCTTTTTCAGATGGGAACTGGACCTAAGGAGATAAAATACCCAGCACACTCCACCCTGGCCCCAGCTGAAACCACATAGGAATTGGGGAAATGAGCAAGAATACTGCTTTCATAGTTAAGTTGATATCAGAACAAGGGCGATGGAAAAAGATACTGAGGACACTCATCACTTACCAAGCCAGACATCTAAATGCACCTAAGTGCTCATCACTGAAGTAGACTAAAAATGCTCCCAGCATGGCTCAGGAAATTTTGAACAAGATGGGGTGGAAAGATTGTTGGATCCACAAGTTGAGACATTTTGCACAGAGACCTTTCCATTCCCTGATAACTGACTGCTGCCCCCATAATGCATGACCCAAGATATCCATGAGGTTGATCTGCATCCCCAGTGAGGAAGGCCTCTTCAGAAAAGGTGCAGGGAGGAGGATAAGGATGGTACCAACATGTGATGTTTACATAGAAAATATATTTATATCTAAAAAAAAAGAGATTTATACTGGCATTCTATGGAAAAAATACTGTTTGGTTCACTATTTTCACTAGTAGTGATAGATCCAATGGCTTCCATTTTTCCTTTTCAACCATAATGGCCCTTATTACACAAGTCAGGAAGAGAATGTGGAGATTATGCCAACTCCTAAATTTATGTATTCTAATTATCCATTCTGGGACTGGAAAAATAACCATAGGAAGAGTTTGAGGGCCCACTGTCAGTCTAACATTTACCACAACCCTATTTATCACCTGACCTTTGCAAGCACCTTCTTAAACTGAAGGGTCATGATGCTGTTTGGGGTCTCCTGGAATCAATGTCAATTCAGAGCCAGTATCCAGTAGGCCCCCAAAAGTCTGACTACTTCCTTTTCCCAGTGTACAGTTACCCCAGCAAAAGGACATAGGTCCTTATGGGGAAGGATTAAGCTTAATAGCAAAACTTTTAGAGGTTTTAGGAAGGTCCTTCCATGAGATGACCTGGCCACTCCTTCAATCAAGGGGCTCAGGATCTGTAAACTGGCTCAGGTCTGGAAACTAGTTAAGAAGCCTTGATTATCTGTTGCTATAATTCAAAGTAGACTTTTGTTTCTTTGTTTTGGAAATTTTCTGCTTATATAGATCAAGCAGGAACTTAGTAAGCTTTGTAACTATTTCACCTCTGGGAAAACTACGATCAATCAGCTAGTTCCAAATATCTATATTAGTCATACCATTATAAGCATTGTTTTGCCTATATTGCCCATTAAGGAAAGCATGCTCACCTCACTTTTGGCAATTAAGTGCTGTCTCTTCACCCTTGTTACTCTGAGATCCACTTACACCCATTTCATCTAATCCACTTAATGCAACAACTGTGGCTCCCACTGTAAGGTCTTCTTTACATAAAAGACCACGGATTTGATATTTTAAGTATGCTGGGGCTCCCCTCACAAATCTCTTTCTTTAAGCCTTAGTGAAAGGCAAATCTTTGGGATGCTCCCATTGTGGAATCAAAGATGAGTTTACATGTCAAATCAACCAGCACTCCAAGTTCTCTGAGGCTTCTAATCTGTTCATCAACATTAAGCCAAGGGATATCAGGCAACTCAAGCTCATTCACTGTAGGCCATCTTTGGAGTCATACTTCAGCCAACCAATCAGATAAATTCTTGGCATCTTCCAACTGCACAAGCTGCAGTGGTAAATCTAAACTTCCTGCTCAATGGACCCATTTCGGTAAATTCAGCTTGATCTAATCTTATATTCCTTCCTCCATCACTGACACATCCCACATATATTCCCCATGCTTCTGCTTTTACAAGTTGGATGAACCAGATACCATGCACTGGAGGGAATGCTCACGGAGTAAGCCAGAACTTCCAGTTGATTCCATACTTCCCAGTTAACCTGGTCCCAATATGCCTGTTGCTTGGGACAACCTGGAACCTGTGTGTGTGCAGTTGAAGCAGGCCTTTTGCTCCAGCTTCCTCACTGACCAGTTCCTGGGCCCCAAACTCCCTGTTCCCTGAGCCAGAGGGTACACAGGCCACTGTGGGAGCAGGCCTTTTGCTCCTGGTTCCCAGTTTCCCATTTCCTGGTTATGCAATCAATGGTTATCCTGGAATGAACAGGGCATACAAATGGATTGAGTAGGCATGACCCCTAAGTTCCCCACCTCCCAGTTCCCCTGGTAACCTTGATACACTTGCAACCTCCACAATCTGTGCATCTGTGGTTATAACAACATCCTACTCCAATATGGTTCACATTTGAAACAGAACACTCACTGAAGATCCTACAAGGACAAACACTTGCTTCCTCCACAATAAAATGAGACTTTTTCCTTGAGATGTGTTGACCACAATGAAAAAAAGAAAGAAAGAAAGAGAGAGAGAGAGAGAGAGAGAGAGAGAGAGAGAAAGAAAGAAAGAAAGAAAGAAAGATCAGAAAAATGAAGAGATATCCATTAAGATACCTAGTCCCAAAATAGAAGCATCCAATGAAAACTTAGAGAAAACAACAGAAAATGAATCCAAAAATGAAAACACAAGTTATGTGACCATGCTCAAGGAAATTGCAGAACTGGAAGCAATTCATCACAAAACCAACAATCAAGTGAATGAAATCACGTAAAATCATCTCTTAGCTTTTGTCACTAGGCTTAATGTAAATGAAGAAAACAAGAGAGGCCTTAAAAGAGATATAAATGAATTGAAGGTGAGTCAAATAGAGGATCTCAATAACCATCCGATTAAGCTTAATGAAGATGTGATCAAATGCAGCAATGAATTTAGGGAGGTATCAAGAAAATCAGACCTCAGCCTGAAATTGTACCTCAAAAGAAGAGTTGGACATGATGCAAAAACCAACCAACCAACAAACAAACAAACAAAAAGACAAAAAAAATCAAATAGAACTTTCATAAATCCTTCTAGAACTCCTCACTAACAGTCACTCATGTGGAGGAGAGAACCTCTGAGCTGGAAGACAAGACAGAAGGAACTGGTTAGGAGTGAAAAAACTTTACTAAGTTCAAAATTCATGAGAACAGAAGACAAGAGAACTGTGGGATATCCTAAAATGACCATTACCCAGATCATGGGTTTACCAGAAGGGGAAGAAATCCAGTCCAGAGGCATAGAAAACATATTCAACCAAATTGCTGAAGAAAAATTTCCCAGTCTTGCAAAAGAGAGGCCTGTCCAGATGCAAGAAGCTCACAGGACACCACCAGACAGGATCAAAGAAGGACCTCTCCAAGGAACATCATAGTTAAAACTGTTAACAATGAAAATAAAGAGAACGTGATAAAAACAGAAAGAGAGAAACAATTCACTACATACAAAGGCAATCCCATTAGAATTACCACAGATTTCTCAATGGAAAGCCTGAAAGCCAGAGGCCTGGAATGGAACACTTTTAAGGTCTAAAAAATTATGGATTCCAACCCAAGCTACTGTACCCAACAAAAGTATCCCTCATAATAGTGAAATAAAAATTTTCTATGAAAAACATCAGCTCTATGACTATATGAACATTAAGTCAAACCAACAGAGAATACTTCAGGATATAATCCAGACAGAAGAATCAAACACCAAATCTCAAGAGCCTATAAGAACAAGATCACAATAACTAAAACAACAGCAGGCTCAAAAAAGTACAAAGCACAAGAAAGTACCAAACCCCATAAGGCACACCATCATGGCAGGTATTAAACTGAACTGTAGAGAGCTGCGTAGTGCCGCGCCTTAAAGATGGCTGGCTTCCGCCTTCCACCTCCCTGATGGTGAGTGCTCTCTGTCATAAACAACTCCATATATGGCTAAGGCTGAGAATCTGGCTTGCTTCCTCGTATGTGGACCTATCTGCATTCATCACGTGACTACTGGGGTTGGCTACCCAAGGGCCTTATATACGATGGGCTGGCTTTCCCCAGGGTCAGAAGATTGTTCAAGGTTCCTGAATAAACTGCATAAAGAAGAGTCAGAGCGTTGCGTCTTCCTTGCTGGTCGAGGCGGTCGCGACAAGTGGTGGCCCGTATGGGGAACCTTTCGAAGGACTCTGAACTTTTTGCAGTCAGGGCAACGCGCTGGTAAGTTCCCAGGTAAGGTGGGAATCCGTGACAAAAGCGGGTAGTTTGCTCTACTCTGTAGATAGAGAGAGAGCGGAAAGAGTTTGCGGAGCAGCGAACCAAAAGTAAAAGTTTAAAAGGAAACTTGTTAGTTTAACTATGGGCGCTTCTCAGTCGCACCCAATTTTTTTGGCTCTGAGTGAGCTGCTTCGTTCTAAGAATTTAAAAATTAAAAAAAGCACCTTAAAGAGATTTTTAGAGGAGTGCGATACCGTTGCACCGTGGTTCGCAGTCTCTGGGAGTCTTACGGTCCCTTCATGGGAAAAGTTAGGGAGAGATCTAGATTTCGCTTTTGAACAGGAAACATTCAAGGGTGGTGTGAAGCCTATTTGGAAGTTGGTAAGGAGCTGCCTTGAGGATCAATGATGCAGTGAGGCGATAGAGAATGGACAGGCTGCTCTAGAGATGTTGCAGGAAGAAAGATCAGAACAGGCAAGTAGTGAGGAGGGAACCAAGACTAGAAACAACTTGTACCCCGATCTCACAGAATTAGAAGACTCAGAGTCTACAGATTCTGAGGAAGAGCTGCAGGCTCTCATAGAGCAGATGGAGAGGACAAGAATAAGAAAGAGAGAAAAAAGGAGAGAGAAAGATGACCCCGGGGGGAGAGAGTGCTGTGAGCCCCCTTCATGCCCAGTGATGCCATCCGCACCCCCTTCATATGCGGAGGGAAGGAATGGCAGTTCAGGGCATTCCTTTTGTCCAGGAATCTGGAAGACAGTGAGGACAGAGTTACGCTTGGCCTACCCAGTGTTTCAAGATCCACAGGGAAATAGATATGAAGAGCCACTAGATTTAAAGGTGATTAAATCTTTGGCCAAATCTGTAAGAACATATGGAATTACAGCCTCTTTTACTGTGGCACAAGTGGAGGCCCTGAATAGACACTGCATGACCCCTAGTGATTGGAGTGGGCTAGCTCGGGCATGCCTAAGCCCAGGACAGTACTTGGATTGGAGAGCCTTCTTAATTGAGTATGCCAATGAGCAGGCCGTGGCTAATCAGGCGGCTGGAAATCCAGCATGGGACAGAGACATGCTGCTTGGACAGGGGCGCTTTGCCAATCAGCAGACAGGATACCCAGAGCAAGTTTTTGAACAGATTAATTGGATTGCTATAAAGGCATGGAAATCCCTACCTAATAAAGGGGAAGTGAGCGGCAATCTTACTAAGATCATACAGGGCCCCATGGAGCCATTCTCAGACTTTGTTGCTCGTATGGTTGAAGCGGCAGGAAGAGTGTTTGGTGATCCTGATACAGCTATGCCTTTGATTAAACAACTTGTTTATGAGCAGTGTACTAAGGAGTGTAGAACAGCCATTACACCGTATAAGAATAAGGGTTTAGAGGCGTGGATAAAAGTTTGCTGAGATCTAGGGGGACCTTTGACAATAGAATTGAGAAAAGATGATTTGAAAACCTTAAATGATTTTCAAAGATTGTTGGGGGATATAAATTGGATAAGATGTTATTTGAAATTACCAAATTATGAACTAAAACCCTTATATAATGTTTTGAATGGAGATTCTGCCCTAGATTCTCCTAGACAACTAACTGCAGAAGCAAGAAAGGCCTTACAGAAGGTAGAAGAGAGATTGCAAAATGCCTTTTTGCAGAGGGTAAAGGAAGGCCAAAACGTTGTTATGTGTATTCTTCCTACATATTATCAGCCTACAGGCTTATTATAGCAAGAGGGACCGTTACTTTGGATTTATCCTAAAATATCTCCTGCTAAATCTATTGAACATTATCCCACTGCGGTGGCTAAGCTAGCAGTTAATGGAATTCAACAATGTTTGCAATATTTCGGAGTCGCTCCGAGTATAGTTATAGTGCCTTATTCTAGTCATCAAGTTAAAATACTTTGTGCCACAATAGATGATTGGGCCATTTTGCAATGTGGATTTGACGGGGATATAGATAATCATTATCCAAAGCATCCATTGTTAGGATTTTTTAAGGAACATCCAGTAATATTTCCCAAGGTAACATCGTCTAAGCCTATTCCTATGGCCCCATTAGTGTTTACAGATGGTTCTAAAACAGCCTGTGGAGCCTACATGATAGAAAGACAGGAGCCTGTGTTACGTCAATTTCAACCTGGCTCCCCTCAAATTGTAGAATTAAAGATAGTAGTAGAAGTTTTTGAAGCTTGTCCCTTTGCTTTTAATTTGATCTCTGATTCAGCTTATGTTGTTAATGCTGTTAGAGTTTTGGAAGTGGCGGGACCTATAAAGAGTGCCAGTCCGGTTTGCCTTTTATTCCAGCAGTTACAAAATTTAATTTGGCAAAGAAAAACTCGCTTTTTTGTGCAGCATATTAGAGCTCATACAGGCCTGCCAGGGCCTCTAAGTAAAGGGAATGATACAGTTGATCAATGGACTAGGATGGAATGTATATTTTTGAGCTCTACCTTAGAAAAGGCAAGGGACTTTCATAAGACTTTTCATGTAAGTTCTAGAGCATTGCAACAAAAATTTCATCTTTCTCGAGCAGATGCTCGACAGGTGATTCTGGATTGTCCTCAATGTGTGATTCATCAACATCCACCCAGCATGGGAGTGAATCCAAGAGGTTTGCTCCCTCTGAAAATTTGGCAAATGGATGTAACACACATATCAGAATTTGGAAGCTTAAAATATGTGCATGTGTCTGTTGATACCTGTTCAGGCATAATATACGCCACACCTTTAACTGGAGAAAAGGCACGCAATGTCATAACTCATTGCCTAGAAGCTTGGGCTGCGTAGGGCAAGCCCCAGCAGTTAAAAACTGACAATGGACCAGCCTATACAGCTCAAACCTTTACCTACTTTTGTCATCAAATGGAAGTACAGCTCCTTCATGGGCTGCCATATAATCCTCAAGGACAAGGCATTGTGGAGCGTGCTCATCGCACATTGAAAGAATGTCTTTTAAAACAAAAAGGGGGAATAGGCCACAGCCGCACCCCAAAGGAGAGACTTTCCCTAGCCTTATTTACTATTAATTTTTTAAATTTGGATGCTCAAGGCCATTCTGCGGCTGATAGACATCAAGATTATCATGGCCCTGCAAAAGGGATGGTCAAGTGGAAGGACATTCTAACAGGCCTTTGGTGCGGGCCTGATCCCGTGCTGACATGGGCACGAGGTTCTGTATGTGTTTTTCCACAGGATCAGCAAGATCCGGTGTGGGTGCAGGAACAGGTAGATACTCTCTGGCAAATAGCTCAGCTAGGCTGTGAGTGGAAGATGCAGGGACTATGCGTCACCTCTGTTCAGTATGCTAATTATACAAGAGCTGCAAATTTGTCTAGGACCCTGTCCAGTTATCTCTTACAGAATTGGTCATTTGAATTTGAAGATACCTTGAAGGAATTGAGACTGGCTGTGGTCCACGTGAACTCCACCAGAGTGGATCTTTCCCTTGCAATGGGATTATCATCTTGGCTGACTTCTGCTATGAATCATCTGAAGGAATGGGCGGGCATAGGAGCGTTAGCGGGTCTTTTGGTGCTGGCCTCCCTGGTCTTCATGTGGTGTTTGTGTAGAATGAGAGCCACACAAAAGAGCGATGCAGCCATGATTATTCAAGCCTTCACAGCTATAGAAGCTGGACAGTCTCCCCAGGCTTGGTTAGCCACTCTGAAAACCAATTAAGCGCTCAGGATGTGAGGCTAAGCACTGCACTCCGAGTCAGCTTTTAGCGACTCGGAGAAGAGTATGTTCGTTTGCATGCGGGTTGATACCCCAGATCCCGCCTCTGAGAAAATGGTATCGGACGGGTCTGGTACTCATGGGATGGATAACATCTTATGAAGATCAGATAGTTGTCCCTTGGAGTTTCAGAGATCGAACCTCTACTCTTGCCTGTGGCGTTCATTTAAAACAAAAAGGGGGAACTGTAGAGAGCTGCGTAGTGCCGCGCCTTAAAGATGGCTGGCTTCCGCCTTCCACCTCCCCGATGGTGAGTGCTCTCTGTCGTAAACAACTCCATATATGGCTAAGGCTGAGAATCTGGCTTGCTTCCTCGTATGTGGACCTATCTGCATTCATCACGTGACTACTGGGGTTGGCTACCCAAGGGCCTTATATACGATGGGCTGGCTTTCCTCGGGGTCAGAAGTTTGTTCAAGGTTCCTGAATAAACTGCATAAAGAAGAGTCAGAGCGTTGCGTCTTCCTTGCTGGTCGAGGCGGTTGCGACACTGAACCTTACAGTTATAACCTTAAATAATAATGGTATTAACTCCCCCATTAAAAGATACAAGTAAGAGGGTGGATCAGAAAAAATGGGCCCTTCTACCTGCTGCTTTTAAGAAACCCACCTCACAACTAAAGACAGACATCTCCTCATGGTGAGAGGATGGAAAATAATTTTCTAAGGAAATTGAAATAAAAACAAGAAGGTGTTGCTATATTAATAGCTAATAAAATAGACTTCAAACCAAAAGTAATCAAAAAGGACACATAAGGTCAATTCTTACTCCTCAAGGAAATGGTCCAACATGAGAACATCACAATCATAAATCTATAGGCACCAAACACAGGTGCACCACAATTTATAAAACAAAATCTATCTGACAACAGAGATAAACAGTAATACCATCATAGTTAGGGACTTTGATACTCCCCTCTCAATAAAACATCCAAGCAGAAAATCAGCAGGAAAATTATTGAGCTCAACAAAACCCTAGATCAACTTGACCTAAAGGCCATCTAAAGAAAATTCATCCCAACTCTACAGAATGTACACATTCTTCTCATCAGCCCATAGAACGTTCTCCAAAATAGATAATATATCAGGCCATAAAGCATGACTCCATATGTATTCAGGCAAATTGACATAATTTCCTGCACCATATCAAACTGCAATGCTTTAAAGAGAGAAATTAATAAGAGACACACCAAGAATTCTACCAGCTCCTGGAAACTGAACAGCACACTTTAAAACAATGAACAGGTTGTGGAAGAAATTATAAAATTTGTACAACTGAATGATAATGAAAACACAACTCACCAAAATTTGTGGAACACAGTGAAAGCAGTCCTAAGAGGAAAAAGTCCTAGCATTTAAATGTCTAAATAACAAAGAAAGATAAATTCCAAATTAATAATCCAACCATCTACCTACAGGCATTGAGAAAACAAGAAGAATCCAACCCTAAGAGCTCCAGATGGAAATAATCAAGATAAGACCAGAAATTAATGAATTGTAAACTAAGAAAACAATTAAGAAAATCAATGAAATGAGGAGTTGGTTCTTAGAAAAAATAATAAAAAGATTGATAAACCCTTGGCTGATTTAATAGAAAAAAAAAACCAGAAGCCTCAATATTAAAAAATCAGAAATGAAAAAGAAGAGGTCACAATAGACATCAATTAAATGGCATGAATTATCAGGACATACATGCAAAACTTCTACTCCACAAAATTGGATAATCTGCAAGAAATAGATTAATTTCTAGACACATACCTCTTGCCAAAACTAAATTCAGAGCAAATTAATCTCTTAAAAAAGCTATCACATTCATCAACATTAAAAATGTAATCAAATACCTCCCCCAAAAGAAAATTCCAGAAAAAAATAGAAAAGTCCAGGATCAGATGGCTTCTCAGGCAAATTCAATCAAAGCTTCATTGAAGAACTGAAACCAATTTTTCTGAAAGTGTTTCACATAATGGGAGAGCAAGAAATTCTCCATAACTTCTTTTATGCAGCTAGAATCATCCTAATATCAAAACCAGAAAGGGATACAACAAGAAAATAAAGCTATAGGCATATATCTCTGATGAACTTATATGGAAAGATCCTGAACAAAATCCTTGTAAATTGAATTCAATAGCATAATGTAAGCATTATCCAACTTGACCAAGCAGGATTCATCCCAGGGATGCAGGGATGGTTCAATATATGGAAATTAGTCAACCAATACACCACATAAACTTAATCACAAGAATCACATGTTCATTTCAATAGATGCAGCTAAGTACTTTGAAAAAATACATGACTTCCTGTTCAAAATGCAGAAGAGAATAGGAATGGAGTGTTTATAACTCAGTGCAATAAAATCTATATATAAAGCACCTAAAGCACAAATAATACTTAATGGGAAAAGACTCCAAAAGTTCCTATTGTGAATGGGAAGAAGTCAGGGTTATCCACCCTTACCACTGCTCTTCAACATAGTACTAGAAATACAAACCCAAGCAATGAGACAGAAGAAGGAAATAAAAGGGATACAAATTGAAAAAGAAGAAGTCAAATTAGCTCTAATTGTAGAAGCTATGATCCTACACATAAGTGACATGAAAGTCTCCACCTCAAAGGTTCTAAAGGTGATTCATCCCTTCAGAAATGTGGCTGAATACAAAATCAAAACAATAAATCAATAATTTCTCTATATGCAAAGAACAAAAGTACAGAAAAAAATCAGCAAAGCTGTACCATTTTCAATGGCACACACAAAAAATCAAATACCTTGGACTAGCACTAGCCAAGGGTGTGGAGGACTTACATGATGAAAGCACAAAACCACTCAAGATGGAAACTGAGGAGGACTTGAGAAGATTGAAAGACTTCCCATGCTCCTGCATAGGTGGAATTAATATTGTGAAAATGGCAATTCTATCAAAACAACATAGAGATTTAGTGCAATACCAATTAAAATTTCCATCATTTTTCCTCACGGAGATAGAAAAGAATGATCTCAGAATTCATATAGAATGGCAGCAGGCCTCAGATAACCAGACATATCTTCAGGAAAAGAAACAGGTCTGGAGGTATTACCATACCCAACCTAAAACTATACAACAAAGCCATAGAAACAAAAACAGCATCATACTGGCACAAAAATAGACATATAGACCAATGGAGCAGAATTGAAGACATGTGCCTTAGGTCAAGTAACTATAGGTACCGCATCTGTGACAAAGTGGCCAATAATCTAGACTGGAGAAAAGACAGCATCTTCACCAAATGGTGCTGGACAAATTGGATAACCACATGTACAAAAATGCAACTAGAACCTTTCATCTCATCATACACAAAAATCAAGTACAAATGAAATAAAGTCTTCAAAATAAGACCTGAAACTCTTCAATGACAAAAGGGAAATAGGAGGACCACTCTATGATATAGGATTGGGAAAGGATTCCTGAACAATATCCCATTAGCCCAAGAAATTAAACTATCTCTCCACCAATGTGATCTCAGGAAACTATAAAGCTTTTGCAGAGATAAACACACCATAATCAGAGCCAATAGATTACCACAGAATGGGAGAAAATTTTCACCAGCTACACCATTGACAGGGGCCTAGTATGTAGAAGCTACAAAAAATACAAAAAAAAAAAAAAAAAAAAAAAAAAAACCTTAATCAATAAAAAAGCAAATATATCACTCAAAAAACGGTGTAGTGAATTGAATAGAAGTTCTCAGAGGAAGAAAAACAAATGACTAATGCACTGGGTAAATGAGCAAGAATACTGCTTTCTTAGTTAAGCTGATATTAGCACAAGGATGATGGAGGAAGATACTGAGGACACTTAACATCTACCAAACCAGAGCTCCAGATGATCATAAATGCCCACTACTGAAGTAGACTTAAAATGCTCCCAGCATGGATCAGGGAATTTTGAACAAGATGGGATGGAAACATTGTTAGATCCACAAGGTGGGACATTTTGCAGAGACCTTTCCATTCCCAGTAACTGACTGTTGCCCCCATAATGCATGGCCTAAGATCTCCATGAGGTTGATCTGCATCCCCAGTGAGGAAGGCCTCTTCAGAAAAGGGGCAGGGAGGAGAGAAAGGATGGTGCCAACATGTGATGTTTACATACAAAACACATCCACATCTAATAACATTTTTTTTAAATTTTTCAATGGGAAGGGAAAGGAGGAAAAGAGAAGGAAATGATCACTATGATCAAAATATATTGTGTATATGTATTAAAATTGTTAATAAATAATAAATAATGTTTTTATTTGAAAAAATTTGGCTCTGACCTGTAACTCCCAGTAACAGTAATTGGTACCACCCTGATTGAGCTATTGATCAGAGGTAAAAGGTAAGACCCTATTGTTGAAGATTCCATATGCTGCTGACATAGAACATGGAGAGAACTGGATGGAATCCAGAAGAAAGCCAGTCCCCAGACAGCCTACCTTGTACTGGAGAACACTACATGAGCTACTGCCAACAGCAATGTGAGCAAGCAGGGGTCTAACCTCCTCCGAAGCATCCAGCCTGACAAAATGCCTACACCAGTGAAATGGTTATACACAGCCTTGATTAATAATCATTGGCTTTTTGATTGGCTATGAGATCTACTCAGTGGAAAGGAATCCATATTTGGAACTAGGAACAAGGTCTGCATCCTATGGAGACAAAAATTTGTCCTCCGATGAAAAGCTACTACTAGTCACTATCACTAGGCTAAACTCTCCCTAAATTAATAACACGTAACTTATGCTGACTTCATTCTCCATTGGAGAATCTGTTTTTCTTTTTCAGAAGGTAAAGAGATAAACTACCCCTAACATTTCAGCCATGGCCCAGGTGAAATCACAGAGGAATTGGGGAGACAAGCAAGAGTGCAGCTTCCATGGTGATCCTGACAAGCAGTGGCAGGGTGAAGGAGGCAGACACTGAGTATACTCAACACATACTGCAAGGTTGGGATAGGCCCCCAAAATGGAGTCACCAAGGATAGCAGTATGGTGATACAGACTTATCCACATTCCTCAATAAACTGCTGACCATTATCCTTTCCTTGCCTAACAATGCCCCAGGTCATGATTTCATACCCCCTTATCTCATAAGTTGCCTGCTCACTGTTCTGGTCTCACACCCTAGCTATTTGAAATGGCTAATGTAAAGAATAAAGAAGTTATTTTCCCTTCCTCACCTTCCCCCAATAAAGAAACCCTATAAAGTGCACTATTTGGAATCTCAGGTTGGCTGTGCTCCAGTCTTGAGAGTCAGACCTGGCAGCTCATGTTTTTCATGAATAAAAGCTTTCATCTTTGCCTCAGAGTGGTTTGCGCCATCTTGGTCACTCCTGAACCTTATATCTGATGGTCATGACTCTGATAGGAGGCTTCCAGTTGCCGTCTTGGGTGGCCAAAACTTCTTTCCCCTGACCAGACCACTAAGCTGCCATTTTACCCTCTGAAGGCTTCGGACCTTCTCTGTCTGGTACCAACTTTCACACCCACCACAATTCAGCCTTGATCTTCTCCCCTTCTCCATCTCCTTCCTGCTTCTCAGAAAGTGTCCCTCTCAGGTTGGCCTGCTCTAATCCTTTAATCCTTACTCATAGAAGCCATGCCTGCCTGCCAAGCTACACCCCTTGACCACTTTTGGGCCCCAACCCCAGGTCTCAAGAAAGACACACTCTTAACATCTTGGGTCTCTTGCTCTCTGGTCTACAGTACCCTAAAGGGCACCTTTTGGCTTGGTTACACCATCTTGGGACACTCTCCTCTTCCCTGTTCCTCCTGAGGTCTCATCTTTGTCTGCCAGTTGCTTTTGCCATCAGGAGCATAGTTGCCTGCCTTGCCCACTAACAGGCTAAAAATCTGAGAGTTGCAACCTGTATAGCCTCAGCCCATGTGGGAGGTGCAGGCCCCATTAACAAACTGATGGGCCAGGAGGGTCATATTGGTGTTCTGTGTAAACCCAGCTTAAGCCTTGGTTCCTTTCTCTCACCCTTGTTTTGCTCTTTACCTGTCTCCTTAAGAATGTAAAGCCTCTACAACTCTTAGACAACATCTTATCTTTCTCTGCAATTCTGCCTGGCCACAGTATAAGCTGGACAATTGATCCAAATTGCCTGAGAATTGTACTTTTGATTTCCAAATTCTCACTGATTAAAAAAAAAAAAAAAAAAACCCTCTGCCAATGTACAGGCAAATGGTTCAAAATACCCTATTTTTCACTTGCATGCACCTTCTCTCTGCTCTACCTGCTCTTCTCACCAGGTACGTATAGCCAAGGTCTCAGGAATGTACTCTCATTCAACCCCTCCCCTGTACTCATCCTCACCCCCTGCTTTTGACCTGGGTGCCTTAGATGACCTTTCCCTGACAGCTCCTCTGGCTCCTCCAGCTCCCTCAGCCTCTCCTGACCCCCTTCCTGGTTACAAGGTTAGACTTTAGTCTCTGGAGTTGTAAATAGAATAGAAATTTAAAATGGGAATGCATATATTCTGAATGAATGAATGTGTAAAGGAAAATGGTTGTCTAGGGTCTAAAAGTTCACTTTTATGAATGTGTATGGGTATGTATGTGGCTCACAGTGCTAAGGCTGCTGAATGATTTCTGCTCTGAACAGTGCCATTTCATTGTGGGGGATGTTCTCCACCAAGTCCACTGTATGAGAAGGCAATGCCTACTTTTACTGCTGAGTGTCCCCCAAAAGAAACAATGAAAGTAATTAAGATCATAGACAAAAAAAAAACAAAACAAAACAAAAAAAAAAAACAAGATTCTCCTACTCTTAAAGAGTTGTAAAATGGCAGGATCAGAAACCTGCCTTGTAGCTCTGAGGGAAGTCCAAAACTCTGCATGGAGCTTAGGAAACAAAAAAGGAAAAGGAGTGGGGGGATTCCTTCTTAGCTTCCCTGGCTTGCAGAGCCAGGGGGCTGCAAGCACAGGGAATCTCAGGATCCTGGCCCCAGCATGATGATGGGTGAACAGATGGGGACTTCTTATAGGAAACTTGTAAATGTTTTTGTTTACTTTCTCTTTCTCTACATCTATGTAATTATTAACAGACAACAGCCTCAAGATTTATGTTTAAATTTAGAAGTACTCAGTACTGAGTTTGTAAGAAAATTTCTAATAATGTTTGAATCTGCTTTCATATTTTTAAAAAGTGTATTTCAGGAAAGCTATAAGAAACAAAATTCGATAATCAATAAATGATAAAATCAATTCTGGATAAATAGTATAAGTCAAATATAGTCTACTCTTTTATAAAAATGTTATTTCAAAAGGCTTTTTATTGAAAGTCTTATGGTAAGGACAATGAACATTTTTGTTGGTAGTTATAAGGTGAACTGACTAAAAGATAAACTGGAGAGAAAACTTTAAATGTTGGGAATGTTTGATGAAAAGATTATTGCAGAATAGTTAATAGATTGTGACATAACAGTATGTAGATGAAGGTATGAGTAAAGTATGAAGATGAAGATATGAATAAGCTTAAACAGAAAGTTAAAGACAAATTACTTAATCAGATTACAGACTTCTTGAAATATAAAATGACTATTAGCCTATGGTTTACATCAGACTAAGAATGTATTGCCCTGGCTGGTAGCAGGTTGCTATGGTAGTCAGGTTTTAAAATTAACTTTAACTCATTGATGTTAATCTGGTCATAATAATGGTCATGAAAAACTAAATTTAGAGTACCCAACCAAGTTAACTAGGTTCCTCTATTTGTCAAACTTTTAACTAAATCTTAAGGTTACAATTGACTCATTAATATTTAATTCTCTCCTAAGGTTACTATGTATAAAACTCTGCATCAAAAAAAATCTCACAGAGGAATTACTTAATCTATTTCCCCTATTTTATAAGGCAAATAGACATTTGAAACATTAAACAGTATTTATCTGTCACACACTTGAAACTATTTACATCATGGTGAACAGTAACAGAAAATTCTAAACAAAGTTATGTTTGATTAAAGATGTAATTCCTCAATTCCTCCAATTATCAGTCTTAATACTTTAAATTTAACTTATGTCATTACTGAACAAGTTTACCAAAGTACTACAGAAAAAATTATAGAGTTGATTAAGGTTCAAGTAGCTATAGATTGTGCCATGAAATTTTGTGTATGTTTGGAATTCAATATTATTCTATTAAATTTATTTGAAAGAGATTAAAAAGTATTTCTTTTTGGCTCATCAGTTAAAGGTGCTTATTTACAAAGCCAGATGCACATAGTGGAGCATACATTTGGAAATTATTTACAGAGGCAAGTGAGCCTGGCATGCCCATTCCCTCTCTTTTCCATGAGACTTGTCTCCTTTTTTCATTAGATCATGGCACTTTAGTCCAGTTCTTCTATTCTATGTGTATGTTAGATATAGACGAATTAATTTCAGAAACTGACTTAAAAGTTAGATGGATATTGTTTTTAGCTTTTAAAAGTGCAAAATCTCTCTCTCTCTATCTATCTATCTATCTATCTATCTATCTATCTATATATATATATGTGTGTGTGTGTGTGTGTGTGTGTGTGTACATAATGAGTAAATATGTATATATATGTATAAATATTATATAAAAATATTCTAATTTTGATAAGCTTTAAAAATTGTAAGTTTAAAAAAAATTGTAAGTTTTCAGGTTAGTCTTAAGTCTTTATCTCCTACATCTTCCCTCCCTCACTTCCCCTCTCCCTCTCTCTCTCTCTTATCTCTAACTCTTGTATATTAGTTATCTTTTTCCTCATTTTCTTACTGGGCACTGACCTGTAACTCCCAGAAGCAGCATGGGGCTATCATCCACAATGAGCTTTTGATCAGAGAGACCAACAAGGCTTCCTAAAAGACAGACAGATTTCTGTCAGAGTACTTGATGACCCACCAAAGACTAGTGATAAGACCCTACTGCTGAAGACACCTTATGTGATTGACATGCAAATTAGAATGGCATCGCTGGAAGTTGGAAGAGAGTCAGTCCCCAGACAGTCAGCGCGTCTAGTGCCAGAAGGTGCTACATGGGCGACTGGGGGAAAATGACCAATATCTGTTGAAGCAATGCATGGTCTAACCTACTTAGCAGCAAATAACTTGGTGTGATGCCCACACAAGTGCAGTGGTGGCACACAGCCATTGTGGGGAACCAACTGTTCTCAATTCGGCTAACTGATCCCCTCACTGGTATGGGACCCATAGCTGGAGCTGGGAAACAAGTCAGAACCATATCCAAACATAAACCCACTCTCCAATATCAAGCTACCATCAATTGTGGGCTACAAGAGGGCCTACACCTATTAAATTCTCTATTAAAAAAAAAAAGTAAGGGTTATCTCATTTGTCCTGGTGCTAACTTCCTCTCCGTTGGAGAATCTGCTTCTCTTTTTCAGATAGATGTAGATCCTAAGGAGAGAGCCACCCCATCATACCTCAAAAGGGCCCCGGCTGAAACTAGGAAAAATTGGAGAAACAAGCAAGGGGGCTGTTTTCCTGATGAACCAGACACCAGCACAAGGGGGAAGGAGATCAGCACAGAGAAAAATCAACTCCTACCAAATCAGAGAGCCAGAGCCTCAGAGGCCCCCAACACCTCATCACTGAAGCAGATCAAAAATGAACCCAACATGGCTCAGGGAAATTTTGCGGAAGAGGGGGTGGAAAGAATGTCAGAGCCACATGTTGGGTCATGATATGCAGAGACATTTAGCTTACCCATAACTGTGGGCTAACTCCACAATGCATGACCCGTATACCTCAACAAGGAGGGGTCAAGGGGAGGGGGTAGGTCACGGATGAGCCTAATAATGGTACCAAGGTCACGGATGAGCCTAATGATGGTACCAAACTGACTGTATTTGCTGAATACAAAACTGACTAATAAAGAAGAAAAAAAAATTGTTAAGTTTTCAGGTCTTCATATTTAAGCCTAAAATGTTACTACATAACATAGATTTCTTGTTTATTTTCAATTTGGTTAGCAGATCTTTTGTTCATAGTTTACTCTGTGTAGCCTTATGTGCCTTAAATATGTGAACTGTACTTTTTGTTAATATCAGGCTTTTCCAGATATCAGAATATTATAATTTGGTTTATACAAAGCCCATGATATTTGGCTATCAATAAGCATACATCACCATGCCTGGCTAAAGCTCTGTAACTTTAAGGTGGTTCTTCTCTTGTTCATGCTGGCTTTTATGGATGATTATAAGTGAGGTTATAATCTAAGTCTTATAAAAAGTGACTTATTGTGATTTTGTTCTTAGAAAAACTGGAAAAGCTCCCCATGTCTTAGGAAAATCCACTGTATACAAACAATGTTATTATAGTTTGTTTAAGTTTCATGTGACAGTCACAAATATTTCTTTAGTTAAGCCTTAAAAATTGTTCAGCGGTAAAAGGTATTTATTTAAGAAATTACTTTGTGTCTGCCATATGGTCTCTAATGTATGTTAAAATCAGGCTTGCTTACCTCAACAATGACCAGGTTTTACTTTATTCTTAAGCTATGTGTAATCAATCTCAGTCAAGGTTACACTTAATTAATTGTCTCATTTCTGGTATCTTAAGTTAATTGCTTATAGAGATATTGATACTTAAGACATGTTTCCTGTCCTGGAAAAATAATCTTAAATTGCTGTTCTACTTCCAGTTTTGGGGGTAATTGGTACTTACATTGGTATATAGACTAGCCAAAGTTGTTTTCAAATACAGATGCCAAATTTATATATTGTGTTGTCTTTTCCTGGCATACAATTTTTAGATTCAATAAATTACCTTAAACTTACTGAAAATGTTTTTAGGGCTACTAAAATGTTTTGTCTATACTTATAACTGACATGCTTAAAAGATAGAATGTGTGTGCTTTCTATGTCCCAGATACAGCTTACACTGTCACCTGACAACTAAACTCAAATATTAATCAGAATGATTTTAAGCTATTGTGTCATTCTGTAACCAGATCTGCTTTGCTAACCAGATATGTTCTTCATACTTTTAACTAATCTGTTTTGCTAATCATATATGTACAGTCTCTCTTAGTGATTAATAACTATATGTAGAAGCCAAAATCTATTGGAAACATTGGAGGTAAAAGAATAACCAATATTTTGGTCCCTGTTCCCAGGTCAGAAGGCCACAGGAGATTATGGAACGCTTGCTAAGCTCTAGCCTCTGGTAAGTTACCTGTCTTCTTGATCAGAGAGGATATGGAGACCCAGAGATAAATTCCAAGTCAGTGTATCTGCAACAGCAGAGTTACATCAGAGGGAAATCATTCCTCCAGGCTTCCCAAAAGAGGGAAGGCCACTTTGTCAATATGGCCTTGACTTATCCTAGCAGATGACAATGCTGAGAGTCATAGAATTCCTCACAGGTCCGTAAAAGTCTCTCCTACAGAGCCATTATTTACCTCCAAAATATACAGTTAATTCTGATAGCCTACATGGTCTTAATCAGCCAGCAAGAAAAATGTAACTACAAAATATAACTATAATATAAACAAAGATTCGGACTAATAGGCTCCCCTGTCTGATGCTGGCTTACAATACTAAACTCTAACATTAACTCATGCCTTCTGAATCTGGCTGTCCCTGATTACTTCTGAACTCCACTTACCCTGGCTCCAGCTCCTCCCACTTGCCTTAGCCAGAATCAGAGCTATCCCTCCCCCTCCCCCTCTTTCTTAACCCTGACCCTATCTCATCCAGGGATAAGTACATTGCCACCACAACAGACATTCTCAAACTTAAACTATCTGGTGTTCTTACTCTTCCCCTGATCCCAAAATGTTCCTATTAAATACAGTGATGTCCCTCTGCCTCCTCTCTCTTGCCCAAAGCCATCTATCACTCACCTCTGAATGCTCATCCTCCCTTTATGACTGGCATTTTGATGTCATAGCTGTTGATAAGAGTAACAAGCTCCTTAATTATCCCTTCTCACGGGGTGCACAGAGTCCATTTCCCTCACCTTCTCTATAACAGGTGTCACCAGCAACTGCCCTTAAGCCAGCTCAATACAGGGATGGTACAAGAGAAGTCTCTGTTTCATTAAGGACCAAGTCATAACAACATGCTACACCAGCACTACTAATCTCACCACTCTGCCATCTCTAGCCACCATGAAATTGCCTCCTCATCACCTACTCTGAAGGGAGACCCATCAACTACTTATCCAGCCTCTGCCATAAGACCTCATTGCCGGCGGCAGAGGAGGGAGGGAAGAGTCACTAGGAGGGCTGCCCGGCCCGCCTATTGCGGGGCTCGCGGGCCTCGGCCCTGGGCGCAGCCTGCACACCCCTCGGCCTGGCAGGCGTGCGTGCTGCAACTCACCTTCCCCCGCGCCTGCATCCCGGCTTCGAGCTTCACCAGCGAGATGCTTTCTGGGCATCTGGGAGATGAAAAGGATACTTCAAAGCACTCGTGGGTTTCTCGGGTTCTTCATATAAGGCCACCAACACTGCAAATCACAGAGCAAAACCAGCAATAAGTCAAGTCGGAACTGTGAGACTGAAATACTTTGTAACTCAGTAAATGTTATGCAATGCTACATGCCAAACACACTGCTTAGACTTCGACGTCCTTGCAATGATAAACAAATCATAGTGTCTCTGTGTAATAGGGTGCTAGGGGTTCAGTAAGTCCCTCTCATCTGTTCCCATCAAATTTGTAGTCCTGTGCCAAAGAACAGTAAGGAACGTAAGAGAGCATGGGACACTAATACTGATCAGTGAGTCATGGAGAAACACTGGAAGCTCCCTTTAAGACCTGAGTTCTCAGTGTTGAGTGTTCCGGATCAAAGGAGAAAGCCCCAGGACAAAAGAACTGACTGAGGAACTGACATTTCAAATATGGCTGGAAGTTGTGGGTAATGTGAACAGAGAAGTGGTCAGGGGCCCAACTAAGGGGACAAGAAAGTTTGGTTGAACTTTCATCCTGAACAAACATAAACATGAACAGTTCAAGCAAGGAAATGACAGGAACACTCCAGACTGTGGAAGAGTAAGGGACAAGGATAACGGCTGTAAGAACAATTAAGAAAGCTGGGCGTAGTGGCCAACACAACCACAAGGAAGTTGGAGGCCTCCACCAGAGAATTAAGGTTCAAGGTCACATCATCCCTAGCTACAAAGCAAGTAAGAAGTTACCTGGGACCACATTAGACCCACCTCGGAAAAAAACTACAACTGAAAAAAAGAGAAAAAGTGGCGAGGCCTGGCATGATGGCTGGCTCATGTCTTTAATCCCAGCACTTGGGAGGCAGAGGTAGGAGGAGTTCCAAGTCAGTCTGGGATAGAGTAAAACCCTACTTGGATTTTTAAAAAAGAGCCTTAGCCAGGTGTGGTGGCACACGCCTTTAATCCCAGCACTCGGGAGGAAGAGGTAGGATGATCCCAGTGAGTTCAAGGCCACCCTGAGACGACAGAGTTAATTCCAGGTCAGCCTGGATCAGAGTGCAACCCTCCCTCAAAAAACCAAAATAATAATAATAATAATAAATAATAATAAATAAATAAATAAAATAAAAAATAAATTAAAAAAAAGAGTTCATTGCCCCTATGGTCAGCATGAAAATATTAACCTTCGTCTCTTATTAACAAAAGGCTAGAATGTTAGGTCACGACAGGGCCCCAAAATGGAGTCACCAAAGACGGCAGGACGGCGAGAGAGACTTATCCACATTCCTCAAGAAACCATCCAGCCATTATCCCTTTCTTGTTTTTATTTATTTAATTTTTTTAAAATTTTTTTGTTTATTTATTTATTTATTTGACAGCAACAGAGAGAAGGAGGGAGAGAGAGAGAGAGAATGGGTGCGCCAGAGCTTCCAGCCTCTGTAAATGAACTCCAGATGCATGCACCCCCTTGTGCATCTGGCTAACGTGGGTCCTGGGGAATTGAGCCTCGAACCAGGGTCCTTAGGCTTCACAGGCAAGCACTTAACCACTAAGCCATCTCTCCAGCCCCATTATACCTTTCTTGCCTAACAATGCCCCAAGTCATGATTTTCTGTCCCCTCATCTTGTAAGTTGCCTGCTTACTGTTCTGGTCTTATACCCTAGCTCTTTGAAATGGCTAATGTAAAATATTAAGAAGTTCTTTTCCCTTCCTCACTTTTCCCCAAATAAAGAAGCCCTATAAAGCACACAATCTGGAATCTCAGATTGGCTATGCTCTGCTCTTGAGAGTCAGTCCTGGCAGCTCATGTTTTTCCTGAATAAAATCTTTAATCTTTGCTGCAGAGTGGTTAGCATGGTCTTGTTCACTCCTGAACCTTACACATACCAAAACAGGAATACAGATACTCCTAAGAGCTCATCACTCAAGTAGGCTTAAAGCATACCAATCAAGGCTCAGGGAATTTTGCAGAAGAGGGGATAGAAATATTTTAAGAACCAAAGGTTGGGATGTCATGGTCAGAGGCATTGCCTCCCTCCAATAACTATGCATAACCCACAACACCATGGAGAATTGCAGCTACCCCATTGAGGAAGGTTCCCACTATATTGGGGGAATGGAGGAGGAAAAAGATGGTTACCAACACATGATGTATCCATACAAATTATGTTATTAATAGGAATAAATAAATTAACTAATAAAAAGAAGACTCCTCAAGATCTTTAGGGGTGTACATAACCTCCTCTCTGAGTCATGCTTTCTATATCCCCTTAGGGGCCTGTATATCCTTATGTCTGGCTATAGGCCCAGAGGTGAAGATGGGTGTGTACTGAGGAGGATTAGCACCTCCTGCAGGGATAGGTCCTCAGACAAGGAAAGATTAATTCCCTCAAGCAAGGATGGACAGGGCAATACTTAGGGGTGTAGGATGGGGATGCAACTTCTGCTAAGGGAGGGGAGGTCACATTATCATGCAAAACAACTTCTTTAGAATCTGAGCCTATTCAATGTCCCCAGACGCTTGAGGGTCTTTCCATACATCCTGATCCCCATTCATAGTATCCTACTCTTTTCCAATTATTGCCCTCAAAAGGGTGTCCACTTTTATTTAATATAGTACTGGAAGTCTTAGCCATATCAATAAGGCAAGAGACACACATAAAAGAGATACAAATTGGAAAGGAAGAGATCAAGTTATTATTATTTGCATGACATGTTTCTATACAAAAAAAGATCCTAAAGACTCTACCAGTGAACTATTAAAGCTGATAAACACATATAGCCATATAGTAGGATATAAAATAAACACACAGAAATTAGTAGCCTTCCTATACGCTAACAACAAACACATAGAGGATGAAATCAGAGAATCATTCCCATTCACAACTGCATAAAAAATAAATAAATAAATAAATAAATAAATAAATAAATAAAGTACTTTGGAATAAACCTAATTAAGGAAGTGAAGGATCTCTACAAGGAAAACACTCATGTAAGAAACTGCAGACAATAGATAATGCAAAGACATCCCTTGTTCTTGGATCAGAAGAATTAATATTGTGAAAATGGCAACCTTACCAAAAGCAATCTATACATTTGATGCAATCCCCATCAAAATTCCAATGGTATTCTTCACACAAATAGAAAAAAAAAATCTAAAAATTTATTTCAAAGCGCAAAAATCCTCAAATACCTAAAAAAAATTTGAGCAACAAAAATAAGTCTAGTGGTATCACCATACTTGAATTTAACCTATACTACAGAGCCATAGTAACAAAAACAGCATGGTACTGGCACAAAAGCAGATATGTAGGTCAATGGAACAAAATAGAGGACCCAGACATAAGTCCAGCTGGCTATAGCCAGCTGATCTTTGACAAAAATGCCAAAAATGCTCATTGGAGAAAATGCAGCCTCTTCAGCAAATGGTGCTGGGAAAACTGGACATGTATTTGTAGAAGGGTGAAAATAGATCCTTATCTCTCTCCACACACAATAATTAAGTCCAAATGGATCAAATACCTTAACATCAGAACTGAAACTCTGAAACTGCTAGAGGAAAAAGTAGGGGAAACCCTTCAACATATTTGTATCGGTCAGGACTTTCTGAATATAACCCCAATTGCTCAGGCAATAAAAACAAAGATTAACCACTGGGACCTCATAAAATTACAAACCATCTTTACAGCAAAAAAACACTGTGAATAGAACAAAGAGGCAACCTACAGAATGGGAGATAATCTTTGCCAGCTATACATATCATAGAAGATCAATATCTAGGATATACAAAGAACTCAAAAAGCTAAATAATAAGAAATCAAACAACCCAATTAGAAAATGTGCTATGGAACTAAATAGAGAGTTCTCAGAAGAAATACAGATGGCATATAAATATCTAAAAAATGTTCTACATCCCTAGTCATGAGGGAAATGCAGATTAAAACTTGATTCCATCTCACTCCTGTCAGATTGGCTACTATCATGAAAACAAATGACCATAAATGCTGCTGAGGATGCAAAAATAGACGAACCCTTCTACATTGTTGGTGGGAATGCAATCTGGTCAAGCCACTGTGAAAATCATTGTGGACATTCCCCAGACAGCTAAAAATAGATCTACCATATGACCCAGCTATAACACTCCTAGAAATATATCCTAAGGACTCATCTCACTATCTTAGAGATATTTGCTCAACCATGTTTACTGCTGCTCTATTCACAACAGCTAGGAAATGGAACCAGCCTAGATGTCTCTCAACTGATGAGTGGATAATTAAGATGTGGCACATTTATACAATGGACTTCTACTCAGCATTAAGAAAAATGAAGTTGTGAAATTTTCAGGAAAATGGATGGATCTGGAATGCATTATACTAAATGAGGTAACCCAGGCCCAGAAAACCAAACATTGCATGTTCTCTCTCATATGTGGATCCTAGGTACAAATGACTGGACTTCTGTATGAGTAGGAAGAAAACTCAGTAGCACAGGCCAGTAAGCTAGAAAGGAGATATAAAAGGAATAGAAAGGGAGGGAGGGGGAACCTAATAGGATGGTATCATATACATGTAAGTAGAAGAAAAGATTAATGGTTGTGAAAAGGAGTAAATGAGGTCAGGGGAAGAGACTGAGTAAAGGAAAGGTGTGTGTGCGGGGGGGGGGGGGGAGCTAATCAAAATCTAAGAGGATATAAATAAGTCATATGGAAACATACTTTTTTGGACAATGGAACACACAGGAGCCATAGATTGTTACTAGAAAATTTTCAGTGCCAGGAATGGGATACCTTACAGTGAGTTGTTGGCCGGGGTGGTCCCTGATGGCCCCAAAAGATTACAGGCCATTGCTGAGGCCCTTGGTTTCCCACCAGGAATAGAAGGTAAGACCCTATTGCTGAAGACTCCACATACTTGGGCTTCAAGGTCACTGAGAAACCTTGCTGGAGTTGAGCTGAAAACCTTCTCAATGTAGACCAGCTGACAGAAAGCTGGAGAAAATCAGGATGCATGCAGTTCAATGGGACAGAAAGAGAAATAACCAGTTAAAATACCCAACAGTGGACATTGTAAGCCACATATTTGGCCAGCAAGGCCAAATGAGCCAACTGGTGCAATAGTGGCATGTCTGTTATGGGGGATACCAACCTCCCACTAATTTGACTGGAGGCCCACTCCATGGAAGGGAATATATCGCTGATACTAAAAACCTATAACAGTGGTAGCTATGAGCCCTAGGGGTGCATTGTCTGATATTGTCTGGCTAAAAAGTATATACTATGCTCACTAAACTGCCAAGTAAGCTCTTCTCTTAATGTTCATACACATATATTAATGCTACTCTCACTTTTGGTTAGAAAACCTTCTTATTTCAGATGGCAGTCTCCTTGGTATGACTCAGAAGGCACTGTGGTGCTGAGAAGTGACAGAGGAGTGCTCAGCAGTGAAATATCTCAATCAGACCTTCTATGGATCAGGTCCATTGCAGAAGAGGTAGCAGGAAGAATGTAAGAACCAAAGGAAAGGTAGGATGCCTTACAACATGCTCCTTCAGACACAAAATGGCCTGGATATCCATGACCTGACACTACCTACACAAGCCCATCATAATAGATAGAAAATACCATGACATCAAAATAAAAGAGAGACTGATTGAAAGCGGGAGGGGATATGATGGAGAGTAGAATTTCAATGGGTAAAAGGGAGGGAGGTAGGGAATTACCATGGGATATTGTTCATAATTATGGAAGTTATCAATAAAAATAGTTTTAGATTCAGAGTCACTAAATTCTTTGGTCTTCACAAGACATGACTCAGGATCACCAAATACATCTATGTCATGGGGCTCTTTAAATAGTTCACACCATAGATTATTAGATCCCTCCTTATTATTGAGAGTGGGGTGCAATTAGGGTGACTGGATGGACCCCTAAATGTAAAAAGGGCAGGCAAGTTTGCACTTGCTAGAAATCAAAGATGATCTGAATTCTTACCAATTGTTTAGTTCCCAGACCTGCTTTTCCACAATCAGGATCCCTCCTGGAAAGGAGGTCTTTCATAGGACTTAAACATTGTGGTTGGTCAAGTTCAGCCCCTGGAACTTGGTGCCAGGGCTAACCTCTTCCTGAGACAGCCTACAACCAGCTCTCCCTCTGGTTCACCTGAGCCAGAAGATATCTCACCACCACTAAAATGTTATAAATTTTTTGCATGGAGAAGGCAGGCCCTCTGTCCACTTGGGAACTTTCAGTTGTGGGTGAGTTTTTCCCTCAGCTGAGCCTGGGCTGACTTAGCCCAGGCCCAGTTGGGAGGGTCCCCAGCCCTTACTCTTCACATGGTTTCCTTTATTCCCTCTAGCTCCCCACATGGCAGGAGCCCCTTGAACTTTTTTGTCTCTTCAGTCTGTGCTTTTTTCTAGTCCCTCCACATGGGATATCTAGTCATGTGAGTGCCTTTCCTTGGCTCTATATTTCCCTCAATAAATATAATAATCTAATAATTATCCTTTTCTGTCTTCTTTTTTATTCAATTTTTTGATTAAAATTAGAAACTATTCTAGCCTGAGCTAGAGTGAGACCCTACCTTGAAAAACAAAAAATTAGAAACTAACCTAGGATTTGGAGTTCAAAGACATTCCTGGACTTCTAGCACCCCATTACATTGCCAGCAAAAGAGCTCTCCTTATTATCAGTAGAGCCTTTAGTCTGAAATTGTAGAGCCAACTTTAGATAGTGCCAAGCCCACTAGAGAAAGGCATTCTTTTTTTGTTGTTGTTGTTGTTACATAAATTAACCCATTTATTGCAGGCCAGGGAAGTCTCAAATGATAGGGTTTCTACTGGTCCTTCAGTTCCTTCAGACTTCTGGTGGCAGACTTGACTGTGACAGCAGAAGTTGTGTTGTAGGTCCAGGCCCCGCCGGCCACCGTTTTCATGCAGGAACCGCAATGCCAGATTCCTACAGCCCGTCGCTTCATCTTGGTTTTGCCACAGAAGGAGCAAGTGTACTTGGCGTGCTGGCTGATTTCAATTTTCTTCACCATTTTCCAGAGGGAGGCCCCATAGCAGGTCCTGTACTTACTGACGATGCTGACCTTCTTGGTGCGCTTGGCCATGTCGCCGTGAGCCGAGCCAGACCACAGAGAGCTAGAAAGGCATTCTTACAATTCTGTATCTCTAGGACTACTCCTGATACCAGAATCGGTATTAGGGTTCTCTAGAGTAACAGAACCCATAGAATGAATTGTTTTAAAAGGGAATTTATCAGATTAGTTTACAAAAGTCCAGCAATAGAAGTTTGCAGGCATGAGAGTCAAGGAATCTGGTAGCTGCTCAGTCCATGAGGCTAGCTGCCTCAGCAGTCTAGTTCAGCACTGAATGCCTGTAGTCTTCCTGGAGAGCCACCAGTCTTCAGTGCATGCTAGTCTTCAGTCCACCCATGCTGAAAGGCAGCAAGCAGTGTAGGCAGCCCACATAGGAGGAAGGGATTCTTTTCTCCCAGAGCTTCCTTAGATAAAGTTCCCCTCCAAGAGGGGCCACCCACTCTGGGGGAAGGGCTCAGTCTGGAAGGGCTTTCTCCTTTGGTTAATCCTTCCTGGAAGCAACCTCAGAGACCCATTCAAGAGGAATGTTTGTGGATTCCTAAACAGATCAAGTTGACAACAAAACTTAACCATCACAGGCTACCTTTCTGCCTCTCTTATGACACAATGTCAGTGTCAGCCTAATAATAACAATAGCAGTTGAAAATGTATTTTATTTCTCTTCTTTAAATTTACTTCACTTGCATGAACATAAGATCCACAAGGAAAGAAAAAAAAATATTTAAGATTATAAAGCAGAAATATCACGTGTCTCTGGGATGTTGTAAATTGGATAGACAGATGATTGGATGAGTGGGTTCATTGATGGAGAGATAAATATGTAGGCAGATTATAGATAAATAGATAATGGTATAGGGGTGATAATATAGACTTTAGGGCAACAAGAATTAGTTCCTTTATGTTTATGTTACATGTATTCTTCCATATATACACACATGCATGAACAGGTACCAATGTCTAAACACATGTGTTCATTGATACAAGGATGTCATAACTTATAGGTACTTTCAGCAGGCAGAATGCTACAAGTACACATTCTACTTCATGGATACACAGCTTTCTATGTTTATTTCTCTTCTCATCTATCAATCATATATCTAATCAAACACAAGCATAAATTTGCCTTCAATTCCTATCCAGCTCTATTAGACTCATTTTAAACTTTTACCTATACTTATTTGTAAGCTTTCTCTGATTAAAAGGTATGTAGATTTCTTTTTCTACAACATATTGTTGTGTAGCAGATTCTTCCAAATTGAAGAAAGCAAGGAGACTTTTGGGATTCAGGAAGCCTAGTCTGGAAACCTGAATTTTGTAAGAAGTCATGCAACTACTCCCCAAAGTTATATTAGCTAGAAACTGAAACATCCTTTCCTAAGGTGAGGGAGGAGTAAGGAAGTTCTAAGAGAGGAGGATAGAATTAGGGTGACTGGATGTGTATAAGTGAAAACCACAGGAAATTTTGCACTTGCTAGAAATCAAAAATGATCTGACTTTTCTCTTGCCTAGTTCTCTAGACCTGTTTTTCCACAAAAAAAAACCAGCACTCCTGGGAGAAAGGTCTTTCATAGGATTTAAACATTGTGGTTGGTCAATTTCAGCCCTCAGAACTTGGTGCCAGGGCTAACCTCTTCCTGAGACAGCCTAGCCCTAGCCAACCAGCTGTCCCTCTGGTTCACCTGAGTGGGAAGGCAGCCCACCACACTAAGGTTATAAATACCTTTGCAAGGTGAAGCATAGCTTGCCCAGGCCTGGGCTGGCATGGCCCAGCCCCAGCCAAGAGGACCCCCAGTTGGGAGGCCCCCAGCCCTTACTCTCCATATAGGCTCTGTTACCCCTCCAGTTCCCCACATGGCAGGAGCACCTTGAACTTTATTTTCTCTTTTCTCTCTATGCTTTTTCCCCAGGCCCTCCACATGGGATCTCTAGCCATGTGGATGCCTTTCCTTGGCTCTGTACTTCCCTCAGTAAATACAATAATTCAATAATTATCCTTCTCAGTGTTCTTTTTTAATTTTTAATTTATTTACTTGACAGAGAAAGAGGGAGAGGGAGAGAGAGAGAGAGAGAATGGAGAATGGGTGCACCAGGGCCTATAGCCACTGCAAATGAATTCCAGATGTGTGCAGCCCCTAGTACATCTGGCTAATGTGGGTCCTGGGGAATTGAACTTGGGTCCTTTGGCTTTTCAGGCAAATGCCTTAACCACTAAGTCATCCCTACAGCCCTCAGTCTTCTTTTTTTATACAATTCTTTGATTACAATTAGAAACAAACGTAGGGGTTGGGATTCAAGGACTTTCCTGGACTCCTAGCATCCTGTTACATTGCCAGAAAAAGCTCTCTCTTTATTACCAGTAGAGCTGTTACATTTGGAAAACCATGCAGGAGATCTTGAGAAGGAAAATTATGATTATTATATTCTGGGAGAAAATGGGAAGATTGTTTTCCAGCTGTGAGCACTACTTGGGGTATTTCTGCTGCTTGTTTTTTGGGAAAATATGGCTTGCTATCTTTTCTGGCTGGAGGCTGAGATCACTATCAGTGGTTAAGCTGAGGGGAATGAATGGCATTGGCCAGGTAGACAGACAGGCCTCTGTTCAGACTGGTCAGCTACTCACCTTGGTTTCTCCACCTGAACTGCTCCACCCTGCTGGTATTGGAGCACTATTGAATGTGCAGTCACCTGAGGCCAAACTGGGATGAACCAGGCACCAGGCAGGGTTCTTTGTAAAGGTGACAATTTTTGAAAGGGAGATGAACTTTACTGAGCTTCTCCAATCCCCATGCACAAGGCTGATGGCTATTTGAAGGCTCCAGAACAAAAGACCACTGGCATAAATATCTTCTAAGGTTTTTTTTATTTTCCCCTTTTCCACTACAAGCTACTGTGCCACAAAACTCATGGCTGCCTGCCAGGATTGGAAGGATGGAGACCCACTTCTGCTCTGAGCTGTGCCCCTCCTGTGGCACAGGCTTCTGCTCAGTTCAATTGTAGACTTGAGGCTGCACCTCTGGGGAGCCACCAGCCAGAGATTGTTGGTCTCTGGCCACCTAAATGAGGGGGAGACTGAAAATGCCCCAGCCAAGCCTCAAGCCTAGGCACCTATCCTGAAAGGCTTTTTCAAGAAGCTTGGGTCCCACCATGCCTCTTACCCCCTATGGATCTGAGACCTGTGGCTATGTCAGCCACACTGCTTTCCACCTTAATTTGTCCAATACTGTATTAGTCAGGGTTCTCTAGAGAAACAGAACCACTAGAATGAGTTATATTAAAAAGCGAATTTATTGGATTAGCTTATGGTAGTCCAATAGCAGTTGCAAGCCTGAGAATCAAGGAACCCAGTAGCTACTCAGTGCACATAGCCAGAAGCATCAGCAGTTCCAATCTGGCACTGAAGGCCTGGAAGCTTCCAGAGGAGCCACTGGTTTTCAATCCACATGGGTCTTTAGTTGACACTGATCTTCAGTCCATACTGGTCTTCAATCTAGCTCTAGCAGCCAAGTAGAAGGAAAGCCAGGAGCTCTTTTCACCCAGAATTTCCTTATATAAAATCCCCCTTTCACAGGGACTGCCCACTCTGAGAGAAGGGCTCACTCTGGGGGAAGGACTTCTTCCTCCAGTTAATCCTTCCTGGAAGCAACCTCAAAGACCCACTTGAAAGAGATTTCTATGGATTACTAAACAGATCAAGTTGACAATACCTTAACTAACATAAATCAACCCCTTGTCAACTTGACTGCATCTCTGCCACCATGGCTACTTTGTTCATGGGCTCATTTGCCAATGACAGGGATGGCTGAGGAAAGAGGCTGACCACTGTCCACAGAATGAGTCAGCTTATCTACTTAATTATCAAAGTCATCCTTTGATGTGGTCACCTTCTGATGAACATTAACATGTGACTCAAGTATCTTTATATCCTTTGCCCATTCAGAGAGTTCTAACCACATGCACCTTCCCCAAATGTCCTTCTCACCAATTTTCCAACTGTACTCCTTCCAAGTCCCGGACCACCCAGCCAAACCATTGGCCACAGCCTGCAAATCGGCATATAACTGCACATCTGGCCAGTTTTCTTTCTAAGCAAAATGCACAACCATGTGCACTGCCTGATGTGCTGCCCATTGTAAAGACTTCCCTTCACCACAGTCCTTCAGAGTTGTGCCAGAAAGGGGCTGTAATGCTGCAGCTGTCCACTTCTCCCCACATAACATGTTGAACCATCTTTAAACCATGCCCTGGTCCTCTCCTCCTTAATCAGTTGATCATAGGGCACACAGCATGATGCCGTAGGTGCATACTTGGGAATACAAGGCATTGTTACAGGAATAGAAACCACAGGCATTTGGGCAACTTCATCATGTACCTTACTTTTGCCTTCAGGGCCTGCTCGAGCCTGATCAGTATATACCACTTCCACTTGATTGACTGCTGCTGTGTACATCTAACTTTATGGCCTGGTGGGTCAGATAACACCCAGCTCATAGTGGGCAGCTCAGGTCAAAGGTTAAGAGCTTTCTCTCAAAGGGAGAATAATTGTCTGCAGATGAAAGGTAGGGCCTTGCTCCAAAATCCCAAGGGCCTCCACTGTGATTCACCTATGGTGTCTACCAAAGGCTCCAAACAGCACCCCTGTCTGCCACTGCCACCTCAAATACCACTGGATCTTCTGGATCATATGGCCCATGGGACAGAGCAGCCTGCACAGCAGCCTGGACCTGTTGAAGAGCCTTTTCTTGTTCTGGGCCCACCGAAAACTAGTAGCTTTCTGAATGACTTGGTATATGGGATGGAGTAAGACACCCAAGTGAGGAATATGCTGTCTCTGTAATACAAATAGGCCCACTAGACATTGTGCTTCTTTGTTAGTGGTAGGAGGGGCCAAATGCAACAACTTATCCTTCGCCTTAGAAGGAATATCCCTGCCTGCCCCACACCACTGAAATAGAACTTTCACCAAGGTGGAAGGCCCTTGAATTTTGGATGGATTTCCCATCCCCTGATGCACATATGGTATACCAGCAACTCCAGTGTGGTTGCCACCTGCTGCTCATTTTATCCAAGAAGCACAATGTCACTGATACAATGGACCAACATGACACCCTGTGGAAGGGACAGTAGATCAAGATCCCTGTGAACTAAGTTATGACACAGGGCTGGAGAGTTAATATAACCTTGAGGTAAAATAGTAAAGGTGTATTGCTGACCTTGCCCGCTGAAGGAAAATTGATCCTATTGGTCCCTATGGACATGTATGGAGAAGAAAGCATTCACAAGATCAATAGCTACATACCATGTACCAGGAGATGTGTTAATCTGCTCAAGTAAAGAAACCACATCTGATACAGCAGCTGCAATTGGAGTCACCACCTAATTAAGTTTCTGATAATCCACTGTCATTCTCCAGGATCCATCTGTCTTCTGAACAGGCCAGACAGGTGAGTTAAAGGGAGATGTGGTGGAATCACCACCCCTGCATCCTGCAAGTCCTTTATAGTGGCATTAATTTATGAAATACTTCCAGGGATGTGATACTGTTTTTGATTCACTATTTTCCCCAGTGGTGGGAGCCTCAATGGCTTCCATTTGGCCTATCCAACCATAATAGCCCTCACTCCACAACTCAGGGAACTAATGTGTGTGTGTGTGGGGGGGGGTTCTGCCAACTCCTAAGTATATCTATGCATTCTGGGACTGGGGAAATAACCACAGGGTGAGTTTAGGTATCCACTGGACTCACCATCAGTCTATCATTTGCCAAAACTTCATTGATCACCTGACCTCCATAAATGTCTACTTTACCTGTAGGGCCATGATGCTTTATGGGGTCTCTTGGAATCAATGCCAATTCAGAGCCAGTGTCCAGTAGGCCCCAAAAGGTCTGATTATTTCCTTTTCCCAGTGTACAGTTACCCTAGCAAAAGGCCACAGGTCCCTTTGGGGAAGGATAGGAGTAAGCTTAATATTGAAACTTTTGGGGATTGTAGGAGAGTCCTTCCTCAACAGGATCTAGCCACCCGTTCAATCAAGGGACTCAGGATCTGTAAACTGGCTCAAGTCTGGAAACTGATTAAGAGACCTGATTCTCTATTGCTATAATTCAAAGTAGCTTTATGTTCTTTGCTGTAGAACTTTTCTGCTTATATAGATCAAGCAGGAACTCAGTAGGCTTCTTATCTATTTGACTTCTGGGAACACCACGATTAATCAGCTAATGCCAAAGATCCATATGAGTCATACCTTTATGTGCATAATTTTGCCTACACTGTCTATTACGAAAATCATGCTCACCCCACCTTTGGCGATTCAGCACTCCACTTGGCCCTTGTTACCCAGAAATCTAGTTAGACCCATTGCATCTAAGTCACCTAATGCAGTAACTTCAGCTCCCACTCTCATGTCTTCTTTACATAAAAGACCAATGATGGGGACTTCATGTATGCTGGTGCTCCCCTCACAAATCTCTTTCTTTCTTTCTTTCTTTCTTTCTTTCTTTCTTTCTTTCTCTGTTTCTATCTATCTTTTTTTTTTTTTTTTTTTTTTTTTTTTTTGAGGTTGAGTTTCACTCTAGTCCACGTTGATCTGAAATTCACTAGGCAGTCTCAGGTGGGCTCGAACTCATGATGATCCTCCTACCTCTGCCTCCTGAGTACTGGGATTAAAGGTGTGTGCCACCACACCCTATTACAAATCTGTTTCTTAGAGTCTTAGTGAAGGGCACATCTTATAGATGCTCCCATTGTTGGGGCAAAGATGAGTTTATATGGCACACAGCAAATCCACTCCAGCATTCCAAGTTCTCTGAGCCTTTTGTTTTTCTTTTTTCTTTTCTTTTTTGAGATAGGGTCTCACTCTAGCCCAGGCTGACCTTGAATTCACTCTGTACTCTAAGGGTGGCCTTGAACTCATGGTGATCCTCCTATCTCTCCTTCCTTAGTGTTGGGATTAAAGGCATGCGCCACAACACCTGGCTCTCTGAGCCTTTTAATCCCCTCATTAATATTAAGCCAAGGGATATCAGGCAGTTTAAGCTCATTCACAGTAGGCCAACTTTGGATCCATACTTCAGCCAACCAATCAAATAAACTCTTGGCACCTCTTCCAACTGCACGAGCTGCAGTGTTAAATCTAAAATCTCTGCTCAATGGGCCCATTTCAGTAAATTCAGCCTGATATAATTTTATGTTCTTTTCTCTATCACTCCACACCCTTAAAATCCATTCGCACACATATTCCCCATGCTTCTGCCTATACAAGTTAGAAAACTCCTGAAGTTCTTCGGGGGTGTACCTACCCTCCCCTTGTGTCACACTCTCTATCTCACCTTTAGGGGCCTGCCTAGCCTTACATCTGGCTCTATGCCTAGAGGTAAAGATGGGTGGGAACTGAGAAGCATCAACACCTCCTGTTGATTCCTCAAAGAGGGATTAATTCCCTCAGGCAAGGGTGAGGATGTTAATAATTCAAGGTGTGGATGTGGGAATACAACCTTTGCTTGTAAGGGTCTGAGAATCACTGAAAAAAGACCCTGGACTCAAATAGTATGTAAAAGCAAAGAGTGTTTATTCTTCAGAATCAGCCAGCATGCAGGGGTCAACCATTTATACAAAATGGTGACCCTGAGCAGAGCACACAGGCCCTTTTAAGCATAGCTAGGGGAATTTTAGGAGGGTTAGGTCATCTTCTAATGTCATTGGTTAAGCAAGCAGCAGTTACATGTATACACCTTTGATTGCCTGTAGCCCTGGTTTTACCATCCTTGGGCATATTTAGACATGTTTTAGAGACTTTGCAAGAACTGACTCAGGCCCCTGGGAAGCTATCTTCCCCAGTCACATGTCAGGGTTACTGTTGATTAACAGCCCTTTGTTCATGGTTTTTCCCAGAAATCTTGCCTGACTCTCCGGGAAACTGAAACTTAGGCCTAGCTGTAAACTGGAGCAAATTTGATCTTCTCATTTCTCCCTTGAGATATATTCCATCTCAAATCCTTGAGAGGAGTCTAGGAGTTGATATTGGGACTTTAATATCATAAGCTGAATGGTAGATGGTAGCAATTTTGGAGTTCAGCATAGGTATTCCAATCTCCTTCAGTCAATGTGTACAAGTCAAATGTTATGTCAGGGAACCAAGTTCTAATAGGGGCTGGGTGGAGCGCGGAATTAATAATTGTCCCTATAGCCATGTTAGTAACCACCCATGTGAGGTTATGTGGCTCATGAGGGTTAGGTCCAGTAAGGGCCAAATACATAGCACAGATCAAGATCAGATTTATAAAGTCTTAGCTTTAGTGGGTCCAGTGGGTTGGGCTGAATCTTCCACCTTTTGGAGTTGAATCATCAGGAGGCCTCTCCCATTGGTGTAACTATTGAGTGGTGTCTTGTCCTGCAGGTTTGATACGGGAGTGATTGTATCCAGGTTCTGACTCCGTCAACCTTCATGGCTGTGGGCATGTGAGGGCCTTTCCAGAGTGGCTTGAGAGTGTTGTGATTGTGTCTCTTAATCCAGACTTCATCACCTGGTTCAAAGCAATGGGGGTTAGGAAGGGGAGCTGACTCATAGATTTGGTGTATATCCAGCCAAATATGTTTTTGGACCTTATGGAAAGCTTGTAGGGATTCCAGGAACTTCTGATGGTCAAATTTTGCAACGATCTCAGGTTGAAGGTTAGGCAGAAGGGCAGGGGGCCTCTCATATAGTATCTCAAAGGTAGTTAGGCCTAGGGCATAGGGGGTGTTTCTAGCCTTATACAGGGCATAGGGAAGAGGGCTATCCAGTAACCACAAGTTTTAGGGTCAATTTAGTTAAAGGCCTCCTTTAAGGTCTGATTTATTCTCTCTATCAGGCCTGAATTCTGGGGATGGTAGGCACAAGGAAGTTTCCAATCTGTCCCCACAATCTTAACAAGCAACTCTCTTACCTGAGATATGAAGGCAGGTCCGTTATCAGATCCCAATAATGAAGGCAGTCCATACCTGGGGATAATTTCTTCTAGCAGCTTCTTAGCCACTATGGTGGTGGTCTCTTTCTTGGTGGGGAATGCCTCCACCCAGCCTGAAAAGGTGTCTACAAGAATTAAAAGGTACTTGTACCCATATAAAACCATTTTGACTTCAGTGTAATCTATTTCCCAGTTTGTGCCTGGTCTCTGTCAGTGTATCCAGTTTCCAGGGCCTTTTGTCCTACTGTAAAGGGATTTACTGCTTTACAGGTAGAGCAGTGGAAAATGATCTCATTCACTAAGGGCCCTAGGTGAAAAATTCTGTAGTTAGCATTTCTCCACAGCTCCTTAAGTTTCCAAAGACCCAGATGGCTATTTTGATGAATCTGATGAATGAGCTGTTTAGCAAATTCTGAAGGGAGAATTATTTGGCCCTCAGCTGTATGGAGCCATCTTCTTGTTTTGAAAGAGTCCTTGGTATTTGTCTAGGTCCTCCTTATCTTTTGAGCTATAATGGGGGGGGGGGGTGCGGGGTCAGCTGGAGCTCTGGTGGAACCATAGCCATCAAGGCCGTGGCTGTGGAGTCTAATGTAAACTCTTTTATGGCCTTATCAGCCAGTCTTTTACCTTTTGCTCTTTTATCTTCCCCCCTTTGATGGCCCAGGCAATGGGCAATGGCTATCTTGAGGGGCAGCCATATTGCCTCTAATAGGGCTAGGATCTCATCTTTATTTTTGATGGTTTTTCCTTCTGCTATGAGCAGCCCTTATAGATGAGCCCATGGACATGAGCTGTGGCAAAGACGTATCAGCTGTCCATGAAGATGTTTGTAATTTTATCTTCGACCATTTTAAGGGCATCAGTCAGGACAATTAGTTTGGACTTCTGGGCTGAAGTCCAGGGTGGTAGGGCAGAGGCCCACACTACAGAGTCAAGAGTTGCTACCTCAGCACCTGCATACCTGACTCTGTCTTGCATGTAACTGCTCCCATCTGTGAAGTAGTCTACCACTGCATTTGGCCAGGGTATGTTTGTCAGTTCAGGCCTCACAGTTTGGACTTGATTCAACACTATTGAGCAGTCATGTGTAATGTGCTGGTCTGAGTCAAGCAGTAAAGTGGCCAGATTGAGGGCTGAGGTAGAGTGGTATTGAATGCAGGGCGGGTTCAGAAGCAGAGACAGTAATGCACCAGTTGGTTATTAGAGATCCATTGATCTGGGGGATTCTTGAGAATCCCTCTGATGGCATGTGGAGTAATTATGATCAATTCCTGTCCCATAGTAATCTTATTTGAGTCCTTAACCAGTAACCTGGTGCCCACCATGATGTGCAGACAGGCTGGCCATCCTTGCGCTACTGGGTCCAGATTTTTGGACAGATGGGCTACTGGTCTTTTCCAAGGGCCTAGAGTTTGAGTCAGCACCCCTTATCTATTGCCTTTGTTTTTATCCAAATACAGGTGGAAATGCTTGTAGATGTCCAGTAGGGCCAGTTCTGGGGCCTTAAAGAGTGCCTCCTGGAGCTGGTGGAAAGCTCTGTCCATCTCTGGAGTCCAGTCCAAGGCATTATCCTAACCCCTCATGGCCTCATAGAGAGGCTTAGTAATTTCTGTGAATCTTGGCACCCAGAGTCTACAGAATCCCACTGAGCAATTATTTTTACCAAGTAATCCATTTTTCCAGCTCTGAGAAATGTTGTTCTATTTTATTTTCTATATTTTATTTATTTTTTGAGGGAGAAGAAGAGACAGAGAGAGAGGGAGAGAATGTGCATCTGGCTTATGTGGGTACTGACAAATTGAACCTGGGTCCTTAGGCTTCACAAACAAGCACCTTAACCACTAAGCCATCTCTCCAGCCCTTATTTTATTTATTTATTTATTTTACCAAAAGGTATTACAGTAGCATTCCCATCACTTGCTGGTAACCTTGTTTTTCTTGATTCTTAGATTAGCATTTCAGTATAACTTTTTATTATTTTTTTATTTTGCCTTATAGAAAAACAACCTCACTTTGTGTCTACATTGCATTTTACATACCTATAGCACTCAATTTATCTTTGTTACAAAATTTATTTCTGAATAATTACTACTAAGAATTTTCCCAGCTCCTTACTTAACACATACAGAATCGCCCCAGCATATACAGGGTGGGGGTATCAGAAAGCTTTTAAAACGTTGGCTTTTTTATAACCTAATTTCTTCTGCCTTATTCCACCTTCTGCTATTGTAATGAAACAGATACCATATAGTGTAAACATTATAACTAAATAAATTTACTTGTTCATAGGTAAAGAGGCTGGAAAGTTCAAAGCATGATATAGGCCTTCCTACAGTCATATCCCAGGGGAGGAGAGATGAGGAAAGGTGGGGAGCGATGTTGAGCTTAGACCAAACTCGTTCTTGTAGAAGAGAACCCTGCCTTGTTATTACTCATCTATTCTTATGATAATGACATTGATTATACTTATGAGAGTACTGGCTCTCATCATCTCTTGGAGGCTCCACTTCTTAATACTATCTTAATAACAATTAAAATTCAACATGAATTTTGGAAGACATTTGCAGCATAGAATTACATCTGTGCCCCTTTCCCAATGAAGGGTTAATAACTCACCAAAAGTAACAGGACATGCAGATCCTAAGCAGATAGGCCTGACCTCAGCAATTGTAGTCACTAGGCTTGCCTGCAAACAAGTCAGCAAAGGAGATGAGAAGAACCTATTTTCATTTTCAACTTCCCCAACTTCTCTATTCTTCTCCCTGCTTGCTTCTTTCTACCTCTGTTCCTTTAAAAATCCAATCCAGCTATGTGTGGACACAGTAGTGTCCCATTACTAGGGGATGGGGAGGGTGGGGGCAAACTGTTGTCTTTCTTTGTCCATTACTCTAAATGAATAAAGGACAGTCTGGGATGTAGAGGCCTTCTCTTTCTTTCATCTCCACATTGCCTCAGTTAGTCCCAGCCCTGGTTCTTATCTAATACCCAATACATATACTCATTACATACACATGAAGTACATATACATATGCATTACAAGATATATTAATTCCATCGTAAGAAATGCAGACATTCTAGTATCAAAATCCTCATTTAAGTAAGATATGTATACTATTCAAAGCTTGATTCATTCCGAAGCAAATTTCCTTCATCCGCGAGCCTGTGAAATTAAGCAAAATCATCCCCATTTCCAAAAAAATAATCCCAGAAAAAGCATAGGAGAATCATTCCAATTCCGAAATAAAGCAGCAGGAAAAAAAGAAATGGGAAACAGGTCCCAAATAAGTCCAAAGCAAACATGAGTACCACTTTAATTCTTACTTTATTTTATTAAACAGGGTTTCATAAGGCCATTTTTTTTCAGGCATATAAGGTACTTTGGACATATTCCCTTTCAGTAATTTCTACCCTTCCCTTTCTCATCCTTTCTCTTCCATAAGTCCCATTTGTTCCCCTAGACAGTTTCATTTCTACTTTGGCTTATCTATACATATGAGTTCACGTATCTACAAATTCTAGGACCTCACTTGTTATGATTATTTCCATTGCATCCATTTTCCTAAAAATGATTCTGTTGGTTAATTACTGTTTGTCAACTTAACAGGATTTAGAATCACCATGGAAACAAATCTCTGCTTGTGGTAGTTTGAATGTGAATGCATGTTCTGCTATAGCCTCAGGTACTTTTTATTCAGGTTAAACTTCCTGCTTAAGTGTGTAGCAGTCTTCTGGTGGGGGCATATCACTAGGTGTAAAGTAGTTTGAGCTGTAGCCTGATTCATGCTTTCTGTTGGTGTTGGTATTCTGCTACAGTTGTTTCTCTGTTTGGATATGTGAAAGTAAGCAGTTTGTTCTGCCATTGATCAGTAAACCTGGAATAAACCCATTCCTCCCCTAAACTGTGTCTGGGAGTAAGTTAGTCCCAGTAATGTGGAGCTGACCGCAACACTGGTCATGTTTGTGAGGAGTTGTGAGATGGCCCACCCTAACTGTGGTCTGGTTACATAGACTGTATTTACAAAAGAGAGAGAGCATTCAGTATTCACCACTCTCTCAACTTCCTCTAGGCTGGTGTGATGATACAATGCCATTTTCTTGCTTCTGCTATGCTTGTCCCACTATACCTGTGAACTATACCCTGTGGAACAGCAAACTGAAATAAACACTTTTCCTTCCCTTAAGTTGCTTCTGACCAGGTATTTTGTATCAGCAAAATGAGAAAGTAATTGGTACAGTGGCATAACTTGATTTTCCTTAATGCATATACATCACATTTCCTTTACTCATTCCTCTGTTAATGGACATTTAGCTTGGCTCCAGAAAGTAAAATGTGTTGTAGCAAATATCAGTGTGCAAATATCTGTGTTCTGAGAATTTACCCAGAAGACTCCTGGTCAACACATTAACTCCTTCTTCTTAAATTATGTGTGCATATGTGCATGTACATATGCATGATTTGTATATGGGAATGTGCACACCATAGCACACATGTGGAGGTCTGAGGACACCCTCAGGGTGCTTGTGCTGTCCCTTCACTCTGCATGAGACACTATGCCTCATTATTTTGTTTTGGCCACTTCATTTCATGTGTGTCAGTCCAGTATGTCCTTGAGCTTCCAGGTGCTCCTGGCTCCACCTCTCTTGCCATAAGCTCATTGGGATCACAGATGCATGTGATATTTTGATTATGGCTTTACATGGGTGCTAGAAAATTGGCCTCAGGCAAGCACTATGGCAAGCAAGCACCTCTACACACTGCACACTACCCCAGCCCACCATATTACTGGGCTCTAGAACAAGATTGGACACCAGTGGCTTCATGCACCATACATCCCATTTTCGTGGCTACACTGAGCCAGTCCACCTAGTTGCTCCCACAGGTTGGAGTGTCATGCTTGAACTTCAACCAGACTTCTCTCCATGGTGTTAGGTCTACAGCTCTTGGGTATAAAGGATGTCTCCCATAGACAATACCTATTAGGGGGTAATCCACAACATTCTCTGAAGTTCTGGTGTCAAATCCAGCTCTTGTGCTCTAGGAACCCATAAGATTTGCACCACACAAATGCTGACGAAGTGTGCAGTTTCTACCTTCTTTGGGGGAAAGGAGGAGGTGTGGGTATTTCATCATCCCTGAACCTGCCTAACCTAAGAAGCACTACGTGGAGTTCCGAGAGTGGGCACTCTTACTGGCCTCAGCAGCATGCTCTTCCTGCCTTCAAATTCCAGCATTCCTGGGCACCTGACAGGTGATATAGCCTCAATAATGTCATATTTGGGTGCTGAAGAGACCAGTGCAAGGTGAGGAGGATAAGAAAGATTATTGCATCAGGCTGGGGTATGACCTAGTGGCTAAGAGTACAAGTAGGCAAGATGCAAGCATCATATGCATCTGTAATCCCAATATACCTATGACAGTGGAAGACTAAGAAGAAATCTGAAGCTAGGAGTCCAGTTTATCAGGCATTTAGAACTGAAAATAAGAAAGAACCTCTCTCAAGCAAGGTGGAAGGGGAAGAGGCAGAAAGAATGTTAGAGCCACACATTGGGTCATGATACACAGAGACTTTGTCTCCTACCCATAACTGATGGCTAACCCCACAATGCACTACCCATATTCCCCAACGAGGAGGGTCCCTGCGGAGGGGGGAGGACAGGGAGGAGGCTAACGATGGTCCCGACTTGGCGGTATATACTGAGTAAAATCTAATAAAAAAAGAGAAAATATTATGGGGGCTAGACTCAGTGGAGTGCATGTCTAGCATGTACAAAACCCTGGTTCCATTCCAACACTCTGTAAACTGTATTTGGTGACAAATACCTGAGGTGGAGGCAGGAGGAGCAGTTTAAGAACATTCTTGACTACGTATTCAGTTTAAGGCCAGCTGAGGCTCCATATATAAGATCTTGTCTCAAAAAAAGGAGGAAGGAACAAATGAATGAAGAAACAAAGGAATGAGGAAGCAATAGGAGAGAAAAGAGGACATTGGAGTTGTCTGCTTTTTTTTTTTTTTTTTTTTTTTTTTATTTCTCGCTCTGAGTCCACACAAGTCTCTTTAGCTGGGTTCATTTTGCTGTACCCTTTGTTTTTCTCTTCAACATGCGTTTTTACATATCAAGGGTGTGAGTTCTCCAAATCATCTTCTCTGCTTCCCTTTTAATTACAAATTCATCTTTAAGTCATTTCTCTTCATATCTTACTGTGTGCAGTTACAGACACAGGATGCTTCATTGCTTAGATATTTCTTCCAGAAATCTATTCTAATTTGCTCTTAAATTCTGCATTCCATAAAGTCCAAGCACATGGATACAACTCTGCCAAGTTGTTTGCACCTGCACTACAAGAGTGGGATTTACTCCAGTTTCTAATACTTGTTCTTTTCCATTTGGTGCCTCATCACATCCACCTTTACTGTTCATATTTCTGTCAGTGTTCTAGTCACAACCACTAAGTATTCTCCAAGCAGTTCTTTCTTCCCTACCAGTCCTGTTCTTCAGAGCCTTCATCACAATATTCTGAATGTCTTTCTCATGACAATATAGCTTCTGTTTCTCTAAATTCTTACAACCTCTGCCTTCTACCTGGTTCCAAAGCCACTTCCACATTTTGGGTGTCTGTCATAGCAACAGTTTCAATTCTTAGAACCAGTTTTATCTCTTACTAGGCTTTTAGTTCTGAGAAGAAAATATCACAGTTTAGGTAACAATAGAAGTTATTTGTCTCATGGATCTAGAATCTGGGCAGTCAACAGCAGAGTGCTGACATTTGACAAGAGCCTTTTTGCTATTATCCTGTGATGAGAGATTATGTGAAAAAAATCAGGTAGAACTCATCCTTTTAATCCAAAACCACTCTGTGATATGTAAATTAGTCTCATGATAACAATATTAATTCACCCATGACCTAGTCATTTATTAAAGGTCCTCTCCTAAGAGCAACACAATGACAATTAAATTCCCACATTTTTCTTCAGAAGTTACTTTCGGTTGATAGTACAAGGATAACTTTCCAACATCATTCTTCAGGCTGGAACTTTGGAGTCATTTTTTATTCTGCCTCTTGCTTTGCTTTTAATCCAATTAATGGCTTCAGAGTTTAAATTTTAAGTAATCTTTCTCACCTCTGAACTGTTTCATATACTTATGCCCACGAGAGGAGTTGTAATAATATAAACCAGCAGTACATCCAGCATGGGAAATTACAATTCGTTGTCTTGTGCCCCCAATATATTCTACAGATTGCTAAAAATAAACCTTATTAAAACAGATGGGGGTGTTTTCTAGGGCCAGTTAGATCACATTAGAATGAAGTACAATGCCTTAATCAAATATTCAAGTCGTATTATGTTGTGATTTCCAGTAGCAATTCCAGAGGTGATCCTTGCTACTCTCCTTGATGTATACAACCCTTAAGTAAGATGGAGCATACATTACCCCAGACTTCTTTCATATTAATCTTACTCAGATGAGAGGTAATGTCATAGTTTTAGGGGCATAATTAGAAATGAAAATGTTATAAATTTTACTGATACAAGTATCTCTCTTAAGAAGCTAGAATAATAATTGTAACATGTCCTAAAGAAAGCAGAAGAAATTATGAAAAAAGCAACAGAGATCAAATGAACTAGAAAGGAAATATATGATAAATCAGGGAAGTTAAAGCTTGGTCTAGGGATAGAAAGAGGGCTCAAAGGTTAGGCCACTTTCTTGCAATGCCTATTGACATGGGTTCAGTTCCTGATTACTCATGTAAGCCAAATGCACGAAATGGAGCATGCATCTGGAGTTTGTTTTGCAGTAGCTAGAGGCCCTGGTGTGCCCATATTTTCTCTCTCTCTCTTTCTTTCTCTGCCTGTATCTCTCTGCTTGCAGATAAATAACATATATTTTAAAAACTTGGTCTGCAGAAATAGTTAAGAAAATTGTCAAAACTGATGACCATTAAAAATATATTTTATGGGCTGAAGAGATGGATTAGCAGTTAAGGCACTTGCCTGCAAAGCCAAAGGACCCATGTTTGATTCCCCAGGACTCATGTAAGCCAGATGCATAAGGTAGCACATGTGTCTGGAGTTTGTTTCCAGCAGCCAGAGGCCCTGGCACACCCATTTCATTCTTTCCCATCTCTTTCTCTCTGCCTCTTTCAAATGTATAAATGCAGCTAAGATATTAAAAACATACATTTTATGTGTTTAATACTATTATATATATATATATATATATATATATATATATATATGTAATTCAGTATATAAAAAGACAAAGACATACATAGATATATGCATTCAAAGTGACACAAATAGTCATAAAAACTTTAAGTAGGTCTATATCTAATAAATAAATTGAAAATGGGCTGTGGAGATGGCTCAGTAGATAAAAGCATTTGTTGTGCAAGTTTGATGACCTGAGTTTGAATACCCAGAAGCCATGTAAAGCTGGGACATGGTAGCATGTGTCTGTACTCCCAGCACACCTATAGCAAGATTGTAGGTAGAGACAGGAGAATCCGCAGAAGTTTGCGGACCAACTAGCTTGTGTATACAGCAGTGAGCAAGAGACCTTGTCTCAAAACAAGGTGGAAGGTGAAGACCAATATCTGAGGGAGTCCTCTGACCTCCACACCCAAACAGTACATTCATATGCCTGCATTCATACACACACATGCACATACCCGCCCCCCCCCCACCACATACACACTGGAACTTACAGGGATCTTCCTACCTCTGCCACCAAGTGCTGGGACTAAAGGCGTGTGCCACCATGCCCGGCTCAAGAATGCAATTTTTAATAAAGAATGCTGTGTGAATTAGTTACCTTGACAAAGGGGAAAACATACATCTTTGTGTCCTATCTTTCTCATATCATACAAAAAGCCTTCCAATTGATTGATGATTTTGTATGAAAACTAAATTAATAAAAATTTTAGGAGATAACATATTAAAATATTGTTAGGAACTTGTATTAAGAAAGATATCTTGGGGCTGGATAGATGGCTTAGTGGTTAAGCGCTTGTCTATGAAGCCTAAGGACCCCAGTTCAAGACTCAATTCCCCAGGACCTACTTAAGCCAGATGCACAAGGGGGCGCATGTGTCTGGAGTTCGTTTGCAGTGGCTGGAGGCCCTGGTGTGCTCATTCTCTCTCTCTCTATCTGCATTTCTCTGTCTGTCTGTTGCTCTCAAATAAATAAATAAATAAAAAGAAAGATATTATGTTGAGGAAACAAATGAACAGATGAATAGTAAAATGGATGTTATGCATATTTTGTTTGAATGTAGAATGCTAAATAGCAATCATAATGCACGCCATGCTATTGCAAGAAGAAGGATGTACCCCCTGAGAGGCCTTGGATGTGAACAATAGGACTGAAAAAAGAAAAGAAAAGAAAAAATGACAACCTAAAAGATGACTCTTTTACATACTGAACTAGAGAACTCTATGCTAGACATTATATTATTGTATGATTTAATTTATAGGAATTGTAAAAGCAGACATATGTAATTAGTTCTGGCAGAGTTTAAGATAGAGCTTACTTTGGGCTACAACAGAAAAGAGAATGGGAAGGCCATTTGGGGGCCTATCTGTGCTGAGAGCTTTGGGCAGTGGTTCCATCTATATGTGTGACTTGTGAAAATTTCTTGAGCTATACTTTTGCCTTCTGCATGCTTCTCTTAGTGTGTGAAGTATTTCATTGATATTATTTTTAAAAAAGTAGTTTTCAACTTTGTAAGATAGTGTTTAAGTAGTTTTACTTAATTTTTAATTCAACATGCTTTTAAAGTCATGCTAAACACTAATAATATATTTGTTAATCATGAATTCCTGCCCTATATATTGAAATCAAGTTCTATGATATGACAGGTAAGTCTAGAGAAAAAATGATGTGATTTCAAATCATTATGTTCAGGTTGAAACAGTGAGAGGTCTCTTGTCAGCTTGAACTTTAATATTGACAGTAATTCCAAGCAATTTACTCAAGGTTTTCCCAAAATGCATTGTACTTGTGGTCTCATGGGTTATTATAATACATTAATTATATTCTTTTCCCCAAGATGAAAGTACTATATGCCTGAACAAACTTACCATGTCAATTTGTATAATGCTTTATAACTTTCACACTGACTACATGCAAATTTTATTTAAATTGAATTTTAAATGAAAGGTGGGCTTGAGACTTTTGTAATTCTGATTTAGTTTGTACATCATGCAAATAGAACTCAATTGAGGAAGATATCACTTGTATTTGCATCAAATACCCATGAAATTATTGTAAACTGGGTTGTAACATATTAGAAGTGTCATTTCTCATCTATGCAAATCAACCAGCTACAAGATTAAAAAACAAAGATTTATTTCATTTCCAGAACATGTTCTTAGTCCTCTTATTTTTTTTCCCTCATACTTATGAGCATCAAGCTTAGTACTTCCATAAAGTCATTTCAAGAAACTTTGCTTCCATCTAAGAATCAAAAGTTTTCAGCAGGTTATAGAATTTACCAAGCTCCCAAGTCAATCATCTGTAATATTTGAGAGGAGTGTGGCCAAACAAAAACTCATTTATTTTAGAAGAAAAGAAGAAAATCTTGATATTTTTTCTTTTTTAAGGCTAGTCATTGCATTTTTCAAGATTTATAAAATCAGTCTAGTAAATTATATTTTAAAAAAATTAAACAAGTAAAATCATGAGCTAGAGCATATGTAGTTAGAGTAATGATTTTTATTTTGTGAATATCTTCTACACATACATGTAGATGTGTAAGCATATATTTATGTACTTAGCAGTTCTTTACAACCACCAAAATCTTGCTGAGGGTTATCATGGAAATGCTGCAAAAATACGATAACACTCACATAAGAAAATTCATTTCTATATGTAAAAGTACCATACTACTCACATAAGAAAAAACATTGCCAGAATATATTGTGCTTCTACTGTTACAATAGGCCATTATTTTTCAATTACACATAAATTTTAAATTTTCACTGTTGATGTTTTGAGAGTGGGATTGTATATTACTTAGGTATTATTCTAGGCAAAAAAGATCAGGGAGCAAGGTGATATGATTTGTTTTTATTTTCTTATGATGGCTAATCTCACTGTCAGTGAACTTGACAGTTGATGTGTCTGGGAGGGTGTTTCTTGAAATATTGAACTGAATAGGAAGATATACTGAATGTGGACAGCACCATGCAATGGACTGAGATCCTGGGATGAATGAAAAGGAAAAATAGGAAGAGAGAAAGGGAGAGAGAGACAGAGAGAGAGAGAGAGAGAGAGAGAGAGAATGAGAGGGAGAGAACAAGAGTTGAGGACTGGCATAACTATGGTATTCAAAGGTGGGGCCTTTGTGAAAGTAATTAGGATTAAATAAAGTCACTAGGATTGTGGTGGTTTGAATGTGAATGTATGTCCCCCTATAGCCTCAGGGAATTTTGATTAAGGTTAAGCTTGCAAGGTAAGTCTCTAGTAGCCTGCTGGAGGAGTTATTACTGGGGGTAGATCTTAAGTTCGGTCCTAAGTGTGTTCAGAAAATGTTTGATTTCTGGCTGTTGATGCTTGCTGGCTGTTGATGCTTGCTGGCTGTTGATGCTTGCTGGCTGTTGATGCTTGCTGGTGTTGGTTTTTCTCTCTGCTGGTGGAAGCATCTATGGAAGTGATCCAACATCTTCCACCATGATGGTGCTTCCCCTGGAATCTGTAAGCCTGAAATAAACCCTCTTCTCCCTGTGGTGGTTTGAATATGAATGTATGTCCTCCATTGACTCGGGTGCCTTATTAAAGCTTGCAACTTGGGTCTCTAGCCACCTGGCTGGAGGAGGTGTCACGGGAGGCAGCTCCTGGGATGCAGCCCAAAGGTGTGTTTGGGGACAGATCTGATTCTAACTCAAAGATATACACAGTGTTGTGAGCTGTGGCTGGGTTCCTGCTTGCTTCCTTTAGTGTTTGTTGGCTGTTTGGGTCTCTCTGCTTGGATCGGTGAAAGGGAGCAAACTTCTTCAGCTATAGATGGGACTTCCTCAGGATCCATAAACTTGAAAAGAATCCCTTTCTCCCATAAACTATGTCTGGTTTGGATATTCATTCCAGTAATAATGAGCTGACTACTATACTCTCATAAGCTGCTTCCAGTCATTGTCATAGCAATGAGAAAATAACTACAAGGGTGAAGCCCCCATGATTAAATCCCCGTGGCTTTGTAAGAAGAGGGAGTAAGACCAGTGTCACTTTCCATGTGGTACTCTATGCTCCCTTGAGGCTATCAGCAAGGTTATTTTCAGGTGGCTGCTTGACCTTTCACCTCCAGATATGCGGCTCCAAACAAACCTTTTTTTATAAAGTAACTTTTCTCAGGTATGTAGTTATAACAAAAAAAGAACAATCCAAGTAGCACCTGACAACTGCTGGTGAAAACAAATGACTTTGGATGTGCTCTATAATTTCACTGCTTTTGATCCTGTCTGTTTTTTAAAATTATTTCATTTCATTTATTTGAGAGGGTAAGAGAAAGAGGCAGATAGAACGAGAGAGAATGGGCACACCAGGGCCTCCAGCCACTGCAAACGAACTCCAAACACATGTGCCACCTTGTGCATCTGGCTTATATGGGCTCTGGGGAATTGAACCTGGGTCCTTTGGCTTTGCAGGCCTTAATAGCCAAGCCATTTCTCCAGCCCTTGATGCAGTCTTTAATTTATATCAAAATATTACAGTATGAGAATTATATAAAGTTCATACTACTGTCACGTAAGAGGCTGAAAGACACCATAAGGCCCAATTTTACCCTATTAAATGAATTTTAAAAACAGCATGATAAGAAGAAAGATCATTGAAGCAAAAGACAGACTCTTAGGACTAGTAATTTAGCTCAATGACAAGAGAGCTTGCATAACTTGAACAGGACCTTGGATTTGAAGTGCAGCATCACTTAAAAATGGATATTGATAAAAAATGTTCACATCTCTGTTGAGTAGATATGCAAAGTCAAGTGTAACAGTAACAGGAAAAGTAATGAGGTAACAACAGAAATAGCATCCGAGATCAAGAGGCAAGACAAAGTGCCCAAGGGTGTCTTCAGCCAAAGGCATCAAGGTAGCAAGAGAAAAGAATCAGGTAAGCTTATGAAGAAGGGATTGATATTCATGCATTTATTTATCAGTAATTTCTGGTACATTGGATAATTACGTGATCTGGTTATCTCATTATAACTATTAGTTAAATCTTAATCCAGATGGCTTTTCAGTTTATCTTTTTTAATTGCTTCTGCTCAGCACCTGACTAAACTTAATTAATAAAGCACATTATCATTCAAATGTAATGAAAACTGCACTTTAGTCCACAGTCCATTCTCCCAAGGAAGGTTTCTGTAGAAAACTGTTCACTTACTCACACAGACATGTTACTGTGTGGTGGTTTGAATGTGCCCCCAATCTGTGGCAAAAACGTATTTCTACAGTAATGTTTTGATGTTAACAATGGGGTTTTGAGGTTATTTGAGTTATTGCCCTCTGATACTTTAAAAGAAAAAACATGACACTTCCCCATAGCCAAGACAGTACCCCATAGCAATTTGACTTTGTTGATCATCTCATTAAAAAAAAAAAAAAAAAAAAGAGCTCTGGAAGTACCCTGCAAGGGTGGAGAATGATAATCTCCAAAGTCATAAGTTGTTCGAAGAAATTCCTAGTGCTATGGGTAGCACACTTCTTTGTGAGTTGTTGGTCAGGGAAGTCGCTGAGGTCCCCCAAACAATACAGGCTATTGCCAATGCTATTGGCTGCCCACCTGAACTAGATGACAAGACCCTATTACTAAAGATACCACATGTTTTGATTTCAGGACACTGAGAAATTCAGCTAAAGCTGAGCTGGAAGTCTCTCTACTGACTAGCTGTCATAGTGATGGAAAGCGCTATGCAGCCTGATTGGGGAGAAAAGTTATCAAGGGTCTTAATTATAAGTTGATCCTGAAAGCTATATAATTGACCAGCCCATCAAGATGTGCCCACAAGTTCAAAAGTGGCATGTCTTTTCTAGGGGCAACTAACTGCTTTTAGACTGAATTGGAGACTCATTCCATTGGAGGGAATTCATTCCTAGTACTGAAAACCTAGTTAAAAAACCTGTGTCAGGGAAGGTGCTAAGTCCTGGGGGAGGAGAGGCTACTACTGCTGTTTGGTTTAATGGATATACTCTGCTCACGAAATTCCCCTCTAAATATTTATGTTTATGCCCATACCTTAGTGCTGCTCTCACTTTTGGTGAGAGAAACTTCCCTTTTCTGATAGTGGTGACTACTGGCAAGATTTAAAACTCATCAAAATGCTAAGAATAAGTGACTGATCTAAGTGAGACATTGTTTCCATACCCTTTGAGGACCACTGTGAGAAGAGGTGGAGGAAAGAATGTAAGAGCTGAAGGATGGGGAGGAGTGCTTTGGAATGATGTTGTCCGGACACTAAGTGGCCTGTGCATTCTTGACCTCAACTAGCTGTTACCCTTATACACCTAAGTATGATGTCAAGGCTCATCCTAATTGGATGTATGACCCAAATAAATGGGCCTGCCTTGTGCGTAATCTCTCTCTTGGCTATTCATTCTCCTGGCACTGGACTCTCTTGTCCCTGCTTTGGTAAGATCTAACCCCTCCCTGGGCTGACTAGGAAGGGGAGGAGGTAGGAAGAATTTCTTTTTCTCTGGGCACTTTCCTGTCTTGTTTTGGCATGGTTTACTATATATGTGATTTTTCTCTAAGCTCTGAGCCCTTTCCTATCTAATCTCTTAGCATTTTTTTTTTCCTGACACCCAATGCGAAGGTGAAGGGCTTGCATCCCATGCTTTGCATCATGTGTGTGTGTGTGTGTGTGTGTGTGTGTGTGTGTGTGTGTGTGGCTTCTCCAGGGGCTTTTTTCTTGGGAGATTTCTCTATGAAAGTGATTCTCTTACATTCACTCCTCTCACTTTACAGCCATACAAGAAGGGGAATTCCCTTCTGGCTCGAGTCTTATTAGTCTTCATTTGCATCCAAATTCTCCCTAAAACAAACCTCATAATTCATAATTTATACTTTCCGCAGTTCATTTTATCAATTCTCTGCTAAAATAAGATAAGGACCCATGAGTTGAGGTTCACAGGACTGGTATCTCCTGCATAATCCTTCTGTGAACCCCAAAACCCTGCATCAGTATCTTCAATATTGCAGCAGAACTAGTTATTCCTGTACTTGTTATCTATCTATCTATCTATCTATCTATCTATCTATCTATCTATCTATCTATCTATCATAATCATCATCTATCATCATCTGTCTATCTATTATCTATGTGTAAGTTGATAGGAGAGTTCATATAAATTGAGCTATTTGATTTATTTATCTATTGATTCATTATTTTGAAAGCCTTCTTGTTCCCAGAGGTTATCATTTCAATTGTAAATAAATAACTTCAAGTTTTTCTCTTGAATACAGGCATTAATACTGCAATGATTATTTTTCTTCTGTATAATGTCTCATGGCATTTTTAAGTTGTTCTCTAACATTTAACTTCACAAACAATATTGCTTTGTTTTAAAATCATGTGTGTTTATGTATATACATGTAATTTTTAAAAATTGCATAGTGTAGTCTTTTATTTTATTTTATTTTATTTTATTTTATTTATTTATTTATTTATGTTTTTGGTTTTTCGAGGTAGGGTCTCACTCTAGCCCAGGCTGACCTGGAATTCACTATGGAGTCTCAGGGTGGCCTCAAACTCACGGTGATCCTCCTACCTCTGCCTCCCAAGTGCTGGGATTAAAGGCGTGCGCCACCACGCCCGGCTGTCTTTTATTTTTTAAAGCAGAGTTTCACAATGCTCAGGGAGCAAAGCCTTGTGCAGACATAGGAGGCTGAGCATTCCTGAGGCTTCTACCAGCCTCTCAGTCAGTTAAGACAAATGCAAATCTAAAAAAGAAAAAGAAAAACACATTGGAACTTCCCTCTTGTAGAAGTGAAAAGGAATTCCCCTTTCTTAGAGCATTTCTTTAGAAAACTTCTAGTGGTGATTTTATTCTCTTCCCCCCTCTTTTGATGTAGATAAATTCTTTAAAAATCTACATCAGGGGCTGGAGAGATGGCTTAGCAGCTAAGGTGCTTGCCTGAGAAGCCAAAGAACCTTGGGTTGATCCCCCAGTACCCACATAAGCCAGATGCACAAGGTGGCACATGCATCTGGACTTTGTTTCAGTGGCTGGAAGCCCTGGCATACCCATTCTCTCTCTCTCTCTCTCTCTCTCTCTCTCTCTCTCTCTCTCTCTTTCTCTCTGTGCCTCTTCCCCTCTCTCAAATAAACAAATACAAATAAAATATTTTAAAAAATCTAAATACGCTTACTGCCAGCTTTTTAATCCGAGAATATCTTTGTTAAGAGCCAGAGAGCCATAGATTTGAAATGAAATTATTGATGAAGATAATGTTCCTCCATTTATCTTCATGGGAGTTTAATTTAGGCACATGGCTTCAAATTGCCTATTTTCATAGAGATCTGAAAAAATTATTATTCTTCTGGATAAAGACAATTAACAAACACTAAGGCCCACCCCAACTGCTAGTTGAGTTTAAGATTCATTATGTGTAACCAACAGCTCTGCCAGACCCCTTGCTAAGGACTAGCTTCTATTACCTTGAGAACCTGTGTGCAGTGGTTTGCATCTGCTTGTTTCAAAGTTGGAACACCATCCTTCAGATGCTTTCCTGTGGTGTGTGCCCTACACTAGTTTAGTACCTTGCTTTTTTTAAAAAAATTTTTGCTTACATGAAGAGTTCTTTTTATTGGCAGAGGATTTTAACTTCTTATCATTTCTAACCACTCCTCAGCATATAGTAATGGTCAGGTCAACAAATCCCAACAGGTAGAATCATTGTAGTATTCAGAAAATGGGCTGCAGCATTAGATATGTTTTCAGGCTGACTAAAAACTGGCAAGTTATTTGTCCATGTGACCATATTCAGCAGATGTCTCCTCTATGCAAATGAGCTGAGGATTCCATGCATGTGGTAGGGTCATGTTTGCTTCAGGGAAGGCAAGGATAGAACCTGTATTTGTTGGCTATAAGCAACTTTCTTCTCCCCCAGGTAGAGTCTATGTTTTGCAGGAAATAATCCATATGAGTCTGTTTGCTCTTACATGGAAAAGACTGTGTTGGAGTTAGCTAAACTTCAAGTGATGGTACTTATTTCACTTCATTTTTATTTTATATCACTAGTAAAAGCAAAAGAAAAAAAGGAGCTGTTGGTTTGAAAATAGAAGAATATTTGATGAGAAGTCCATATATCAATATTTAATATATTTCTAGTATCCATCAATCTACTCCTACTAAGCCAAAAGCAGAAAGAGTTGAGTCTTTCTAGAATAACAATGATGATATGAGAATTTGAGGTGTCATTAAGAGCAATGGGGCCTTCATTGCCTCTTGGTTGGGCTTTTAAATCATGAGTTAGGGTGCCAGATGCTCATGGTCACACAAAACTACTGATTGACCTGAAGGTTCTTGTCTTATAAGTTTAATGAATGAAATCCATACACCATAGAAGGTGAGATTTATAGAGGTTTTATTTTACTCTAGAGGATAAGAGAAGGGTAAAAGAAGAAAAGAAAGCAGAACTTCTGTATAGCAAGAGGCATTCCAAGGGGCAATCTGCCCACTGACTATGATTTTTTTTTTTCTTAAAGAATAAGAATTAACTGAAAGGGGGCAATGAACTGGTCAGTCTAGTTCCCATATCAGGTGTCCAGGAACTCTTGTGTTAATCACATCTGTGGGTCCCTGGATCCTCGGGGATATGGTTCCTGAAGACCTCCAGGCAACCGTGGTGAGTGCCACGATGAAAGAATCACTTTTGGGAGACAGTCTTTGTGAACAGCTCGGTTTAATTAATAGGGAAATGGGTTTATAAGCAGTTGAGAGTGGGAAGAGGTCCTAAGGGGACTGGATCTACAAGGTTGCTTCCTGATGTCTAGTCAGCATATGGGGACATACTTTACAGCATGTAAGCAATGGCAGGGAGAAGGTAGAGGGTATAGAGGGCTAATACCATATAAGGAGTTTCCTGGGCAACTGGCCAAAGGTCACAGGGTTCTGGGCAAAGCCTAAGTCTTTTCTGAATGTCCAGGTATCCCCTGCTTGGAGAGGGAAAGGCCCTACTTCCTGCTGATCGCAGGGTCCAAGATTTTGTCCTGGGGCCCAGGCTCACTGTGACCCCCAAGAATGGGGGACGGATCCTGGCTCACTGCAACCCTGAAGAACTGGGGGAAGAGCTCCCCTGCTGCTCTGGTCCCAGAGGTATGACCAGCAGTTTAGCCTGCTGCGACCACTTCATGTCAGACAGTTTAGGCTTGTTTTAACCTAGGGCCCTGCCTATGTCTGACAACATTCTGTAGAGAAAACGAGATAAGAACTGGATTCCCCCCATCCTTACAGGCACAAGGATATTTCCTGCTTTTAGCCTTGAAACAAGCTGTTAACTTTTGGGGCCTGTTACCCTCATCTGCCTAGTCAACTTCTATGTCCTATTACTCATCAATGAGAGAGAAAATCTCTTTTACACTCTCACAATAAGAACATGGTGGAAATCCTTCAGAATCGGGGAGGAAACTTGCAATTAGCCTAGAAAACTGTAATTGTTAGAAGTCAGTAGTAACACTCTGCTAGCCTGGAGCCTAGGGTTAGGTGGAGACTGAGACATGTGCATAAGGCCACACAAAGCTTGTGGAGTCCCATTAACACAGTCTCTTTTCTATGAAAGCTAAATGATCTAGCACCTAAGGGCAGGTCCTTCTGCTGTGGTAACAGAAAAGCTACCAAAAACTGCATTATAAAACTGTATCTACACATCTGTGTTAGCTCTCAGAAATACAGAATGTGCCTACTATGTAGTGTACTTTCCAGTGTGATTATTTTCAAAATTAAAACATTTTAAATAATTTGAAATTAAAAAAAATGTGCATCAGTATAAATTTCAGGTTTCAGTTTTCTAGCTCCATTGTATGCATCTTAAATTCCAGTGAGCTTTTTCCTGAGCATATCATAATCATAGTCTCTCTGTAAATAGCTTAAGCTGGTTTGCCAGACAAGACAGAAGCAATGCTCTAATGAAAAAAATCCTCAGCTCTAAACATGGAAATAAGAGGATGTGGAATTTCATTATCTCTCATCTTGCTGGTTTTATTAGGCTGACAGGCAAAATCCATGGTAGGTCCATTATCTCTCATCTACATCTGAAAGAGTACCAGGGCATTCGGAATAGAAATTAAGGTCATTCTGCCAGGGACCCAATTGAATTGCCATGCACATCATTTTTATCTTAATACAATAAGCTTTTGCTTCTAATACTTCAAAATGCATTTAGCCTCATACTTGGGCTACAAGCAGCAGGAAATTAGAATTGACCATAAGTATATTTTTCAGATAGACAAAATGAAAGTGTGGCTTGCATTCTCTCAGGGGTCAGTGTGTGAAACCCTCCTGTTTCTAATCAGTATCGAGGACTGAGCTCATGAAACCTTCTATAAATCTATTATACTTACATAGGAGGGAAAAAAAAGCCAGGAGGGTGATATCTATTTAGCAAAAAAGACCAAGACAAGTGTTTTAGACCAGAAACATAATTCTGCTACAACACATCCTGGTGGCTTGTTTATATTGATTGTCAACTTGACAGGACTCACAATCACCTATTGAGCATTTATATGGATGAGGTAAGCCTCTGGGTATGACTGTGAGGTTTCATCTTGCTTAGCTTCATTATGGTGGTGGAAATCCTACTTTAATTGGGGGTGGGTGGTCACCATTTCCATGAGCTGAGGTCCTGGACTATATAAAATGGAAAGAGCTGGCTGAGCACCAGCATTCATTGCTCTTGCTATCCTCACTGTAGACTGAATGTGACTAGCTCCTGCTGTCATGTCTTCCCTGTCATTATGGCAGCAGCCTGAAATTGCAAGCTGAAATAAAATCTTTTCCCCGTAAGTTCTTCTAGTTGGGTCTTATTTTCATCCCAGCAATGGGAAAATAACTTATACAATCAGCAATCTGATACTGACATGTATATTATAATAGACTAAAACTGCAAGGGAAAAATACAGAAATAGAAATCAAGTAAACAACAATGAAGCATGACATGCTGGCAGATGGCTATAATGCCAGCATGCAGATACTGAGGCTAGAGGCCAGCTTGAGCTACATAGTGAGACTATGTCGAAAAGAACAAAATTTGAAAAAAAAAAAGAAAGAAGGCAAATATGGGCCAGTGTTTGGTGTTCGCAAGCTAATGTGTGTTCTGCATGTGGCCTACCACTTGACTATATAATAAATGTATTGAAAACTTGCTAAGATAATCATTTTTAGGTATGGACTATAAAATAAATGTATTGAAAACTTGCCAGGATAATCATTTTTTAGGTCTGGACTGTAAAATAAATATATTGGAAACATGATCTGATAGTCATTCTTTAGGTCTTGCTTGTAGCTCTTTTCTCTTTGTACACCACAGAAGCACTAATGATTATTTGCTAGAGAGACCTTACTTAGGGCTTACAAAGATTAAAATTACTATCTGCATATTTGTAGAAAAATTGAAAAATTTTGCTTTAAAGTATATTTCAGTACATGCACATCAAGAAAATAAGTAATAGATAAGCTTCTTCATGAATATTTGCTCAACTAAATATGGATATTTACATATTGAAACATCCTGAGTAATGTACAAAAGTATCATAGGCACTCAACATATCTGCTGGCTAGGTTCTGACCTTGTTAAAATTTAATTATATGAACAGGAAAGTACAGAATGTCAAAACCATTTTAAAATAGAAATTAGATAATAATATGTTTTAGTAAAAGTCAGTAAATAATTAATACTTTAATTATAAAACAAGCATATAGACCCATTAAGATACTGAAACAGTGAAGAAAGTAACAAAACTAAAAGTAAAGTTTGCTCCCTCCCAAACCTACAGATATCCAATTGCTACTAGCATAATGACTCTTAATTTGTTTTTTTTATTTACTTTGCCATACTCTGTTCAGATGTTAAGTCCATTCTAGATTTTGTTATTGTCCATGTAAACTTCTTTTTTTCTTCTTTGCTTTTTAAAAATTAATTTATTAGTATTATTATTAACAACATATTTTGTGTGGATACATCATGTGTTGATATCTCCTTTTTCCTCATGCCTGTCCTCATTCTGCTGGGGACCTTCCTCAGTGGAGTTGCAGGCATTCCCCATGGAGTTATGGTTTATATGTTGTGGCAGCAGAAATCAGTTTTCTTTTTGGGTGGGGGGGGGAGAATTCCTTTGGGCATGATGTCTCATTCTGTGGCTCTTACAATCTTTCTGCTTCCTCTTCCACAAAATTCCCTAAGCTGTGGTAGTTGAGTTTTAAACTTACTTCAGTGGTGAGCTCTTAGGAGCCTCTGGATCTCTGCTTTGGCAAGTGTTGAGGATCCTCAGGGTCTGTGTCCTTCACCCTGGTACTGATTTTGAGGTTCACCATGGAAGCAGCACTATTGCTCATTTCCTCAATTCCTCTGTGGTTTCAGCTGTAGCTTGGCTGAAGTGCAAAGGGTACTTTACCTCCTTGGGTCTTGCTACCTTTTGAAAAAGAACAAATCCTCCTATGAAGAATGAAGTCAGCATAGTTTATTCCATTAACCTTTGGTGGGTAATAAGTGCTCTGACAAAAATCTGTCTTCTTTTGGGAAACCTTGTAGGTCTATCTGGTCAACACCTCATTGTGTATGTTAACCACATCCAGGTACTTGGAATTACAGGCCAGCACCAAGGGAAAAGAAGGAAAAAAATAGGTAATATAAAAGAGAAAGAAAGAACAGAGAGAGAGAGAGAAAGAGAGATAGAGAAGAGAGAGAGAAACAAAGATTAAGATTAATCTCTCCAGGGCCCTTTGATTCAGGTGTTCTCTCTGAGAACCTGGTGAAGATTCAGTCTTTTAGTCTGTCTTTCTGGATATAGGATTTTATGGTACCATTTCAATTTGGGTCCAGTTTTGTGTGTCCCCCACTCCTCACTTACCCTCCACTCCTCCCCACTCTCCTTATTGTCCGGTCCTCGAGATGCCTATTAGGTATGTCAGCATCTCAGGCAGATTCAGGTTAGGAGCCACAGATGAGAGACCATAGGATGATTGTCTTTCTGTGATTGGGAGAGTTTGCTAAGAATGATCTGTTCCAAGTTCAACCATTTTTCTTCAAATTTCATTGTGTCATTTTTCCTTACTGTTGTGTAGAATTCAGTCATATAGCTATACCACATCTGGTTATCCATTAGTCCAATGATGGACATCTGGGTTGATTCCAGTTCTTAGCTATAATGAATTGAGCAGCTGTAAACATGGTTGAGCAAATCTCTGTGAACTGAGGCTTGGAGCTTTTAGGGTAAGTGCCCAGTAAGGGAATAACTGGCTCTGTTAGTAACTCTATAGTCAACCTTTTTAGGAGTCTCCATATTTCTTTCCATAGTGGTTGTATCATCTTACATTCCCACCAACAGTGAATGAAGGTTCCTATTTCTCTGCATCTTTGACAGCATTTTTTTTTCATTTGATTTTTTAATGTTTGCTATCCTTACTGGGGTAAGGTGAAATGTCACAGTTGTTTTAATTTGCATTTCCTTGATGATTAGAGATGTTGAACATTCTCTTAAGTGTGATTTTGCCATTTGTATTTCTTGCTCTGAGAACTCTCTGTTCAGTTCTCTGCCTCATTTTGTGAGTGGGTTGTTTGACTTTTTATTGTTTAGGTTTTTGAGTTCTTTGTAGATTCTAGAAATTAGGCCTCTCAGTTGTATAGCTGGCAAAAATTTTCTCCCATTTTCTCCCATTCTGTGGGAAATCTATTGGCTCTGATTATTGTATGGTTGTCTGTGAAAAACAAACAAACAAACAACAAAAAAATACTTTTGAGCTTCATGAGATCCCAATGCTTGATGGTTTGTTTAATTTCCTGAGCTACTGGGGTTTTGTTCAGGAAGTCTTTTCCCTCCCCTATATTATGGAAAGCTCCTATTTTTTTCCAGTAGTAGCAGAGTTTCTGGTCTTACATTGAGGTCTTTGATCCATCTGGAGTTGGTTTTTGTGCATGGCAAGATGTATGGATCTAGTTTCATTTTCCTGCATATGGTTATCCAGTTTGTCTAGCACCATTTGTCGATCATGCTATCTTTTTTCCAGTTTACATCATTAGCGCCTTTGTCAAATATCAATTAGCTATAGTTATTGACCCAAAGTCAGGGTTCTTGATTCTGTTCCATTGGTCTATAATCCTGTTTTTATGCCAGTACTGTGTTGTTTTTGTTACTATGGCTTTGTAATATAGCTTTGCATCAGTTATGGTGATGCCTCTGGAGGTGTTTCTTTTGTTGGGGATGTGCTTGGATATCTGTGGCCTTCTGCCATTCCATATGAATTTTGAGATCATTTTTTCCTATGTCTCTGGAGAAAAATGTTGGGATTTTTATTGGTATCACATTAAATCTGTACATTACTTTTGGTAAGATGTCCATTTACACAATATTAATTCTGGCTTTCCAGGAGCATGGGAGGTCTTTCTATTTTCTAAAGTACTCCTTAATTTCTTTCTTTAGTGTTTTTATGTTTTCATTGGATATGTCTTTCAAATCCTTGTTTAATGTTATTCTAAGGTTTTTTATTTTATATTTTTGTTGCTATTGAAAATGGGAAAATGTTGCTAATTTCTTTATCTGTTTCTTTGTCTTTTGCATATAGAAAGAGTATTGATATTTGTGCATTGATTTTGTAACCGGCTACTTTGCTGAAGGAGTTAATCACCTTAAAGAGTTTTGAGATGGAGGTTCTTGGGTGACTTATGTATAGAATCATGTCATCTGCAAATAGGGATAACTTAACTTCTTCCTTTCCAATTTTTATCCCATTTATTTCTTTCTCCTGTCTTATTGCTTGAGCTAGTATTCCAGTACTATGTTGAATAGCAGAGGTGAGAGTGGACACCCCTGTCTTGTTCCTGATCTCAATGGGATTCCTTCAGTCTCTCCCCATTAAGTATTATTTGGGTTATAAGAGCTTTATATATAGCCTTTATTATGTTGAGATATAAACATCCCATGCCTATTCTCTCCAATGTTTTGATCATGAAGTGATGTTGTATTTTGCCAAAGGCCTTTTCTACATCTATCAAATTGATTATGTCGCTTTTGTGTTCAAGCTTATTTATGTGGTGTATTACATTGACAGATTTCTGTATGTTGAACCAATCCTGTCTTCCTGGGATGAAGTCTACTTGATCAAGGTGGATAATGTTTTTGATGTGTTGATGAATTTGGTTTGTGAGGATTTTGTTCAGGATCTTTACATCTATGATCATCAGGGAAATAGGCCTGTAGTTTTCTTTTCTTGTGGCATCTCTGCCTAGTTTTGGAATTAGGGTGATACTAGCTTCATAAAAGGAGCTGGGGAGCTTTCCCTGTTCTCTGGTTATATGGAACAGTTTGAGAAAATTTTGTTTTAGTTTTTCTATGAAGGTTTGATAGAATTCAGCTGAGAAGCCATCTGGTCCTGGACTTTTCTTTTTGGGAAGGTTTTTGGTTACCTTTTCAATCTCAATGGGTGTGATAGGTTGGTTTAGGAGATTAATCAGTTTAGCTTTGGTATGTGGTATGTTTTCAGGAATTCATCCATTTCCTCCAAACTACCCAGTTTCATGGAGTAGAGGTTTTTGAAACAAGTCCTGATGCTTCTTCCAATTTCACTTATGTCTGTTGTGATTTCTCTTTTTTCATTTCCGATTTTGTTAATTTAAAGTGTCAGAAGCAGCTCCTTGATTCATCAATTTTCTTGTTTTCTTAGTTTACAATTCATTAATTTCTGTTCTGATCTTTCCATCTGGAGCTCTTTATTTTTTTGGATTCTTATGTTTTCCCAATGCCTTTATGTGGATGGTTAGGTTATTAATTTGGGATCTCTCTGTCTTTGTTATAAAGGCATTTAGTGGTGCAAATTTTCCCCAAAGGACTGCCTTCATTGTGTCCCATAAGTTTTGTTATGATCTTTCTCATTGGCATTCAATTCCAAGTCTACAAATTTTGCAATTTATTTTTTATTTCATCCACTACACATTTATTGTTTAAATGTGTTTTGTTCAGTTTCCAGGTGTTGATGGGATTCCTGCTGCATCTTTTGTTGTTAATTTCTAGCAATATAGTATTGTGATATAATATCATGCAAGGAATTATGTTGATCTTCCTAAATATATGGAGGTAGGCTTCATGGCCCAGTATATGATCTAGTTTAGAGAAGGTTCCATAGGCTGCTGAGAAGAATGTGTTATCTGTGGATTTTGGGTAGAATGTTCTGTAGATGTCCATTAGGTCTAATTGATCTATGGTTTTGTTGAGCTCTCTTACTTCCCTGTGAGTTTTCTGTTTGTATGATCTATCTATTGCTGATAGTGGGGTATTGAAGTCCCTGACTATGATGGTGTTGGGAGTTATTTCTATTTTGTTGCCAAGTTGGTTTTGTTTTATGAATTGTAGTGCAACTCTGATTGGTGCATAAAGATTGATGATTGTGATATCCTCTTGTTGCATTGTTCCCTTGATAAGTAAGAAGTGGAATTATTTGTCTTTTTTGATTACTTTTGGTTTGAAGTCTATCTTATCTGATATTAGTGTAGCTACGCCTGCTTGTTTCTTGTTTCTGTTTGCTTGGCATATCATTTTCCACCCTTTCATCCTGAGGAGGTATCTGTCTTTAATGGTGAGGTGGGTTTCTTGAAGACAGCAGATTGAAGGGTCTAATTTTCTGATCCTTCCTGTTAGCTTATATCTCTTGATGGGTGGATTAAGGCCATTAATATTTAGAGTAGTAACTGTGAGGTTTGATTTAATCCCTGCCATGCTTTGGTGGTTTATGTGGTTTGGTGTTTTCTGGGACTTTTTTTTTTTTTTTTTTGTGCCTTCTCTGTGTTTGGTTATTGTGATCTGCTTGTTGTTGGCACTTTAGGTTGTTTATTTGACTCTACTGTGTGGAAAATTCCCTGAAGTACTCTCTGTAGGTTTGGTTTTGTATTCATATAATTGTAAAGCTGAGTTTTATCATGGGAAGTTTTTCTTTCACCATCTATTATGAGGGATACTTTTGCTGGGTAGAGTAGTTTGGGTTGGAAGCCATAAATTCTTAGACTTTGCAATATTCCATTCCAGTACCTTCTGGCATTCAGGGTTTTCATTGAGAAGTCTGAAGTAATTCTCATGGGGTTACCATCATATGTAATGTATTGTTTTTCCCTAGCTGTTTTTAGCACTTTCTCTTTGTTATTTATGTTTAGAGCCATACTGATAATATGTCCTGGTGAATTTCTCCTTTGGTCCAGTCTGTTTGGAGTTCTGTTTGCTTCTTGTAACTTGGTGGGTATTGTATTTTGTCAAAGACCTACTTTGCATAAATTGATGATATCATGTGGTTTTTCTGATTAAACATTTTTTTTGTATGTGGTGTGTTACATTGACCAGTTTCCATATGTTGAACCATTCCTGCATTCCTGGGATGTAGCCTACTTGATGAAGGTTGATAATGCTTGTGATATGTTGTTGAATTTGGTTTGTGAGAGTTTTGTTGAGATTCTTTGCAACTAAATTCGTTGGGCATATAGGCCTATTGTTTTCTTTTTTTGTATCTCTGGTTTTGGTATTAGGATGATGCTAGCTTCATAATAGAAGTTGCCCTCAGAATAGAAGTTGCTTCCCAATTATGTGATACAGTTTGAGAAAAGTTTGTTTTGGTTCTTCAGTGAAGGTTTGATAGAATTCAGCTGAGAAGCCATCTGGTCCTGGACTTTTCCTTTTGGGAAGATTTTGATTACATTTTCAATCTCCATGTATGTGATAGGTTTGTTTAGGAGACTAACCTGCTCTGAGTTCAGTTTTGGTAGGTGGTATGTGGCTAGAAATACATTCATTTCTTCCACATTATCCACTTCTGTGGAGTAGAGGTTTTAGAAGTATGTACTGATTATTCTTCCAATTTCATTGATGTCTTTTGTTACCTCTCCTTTTCTTTTCTGATTGTGTTGAGACTTCTCTTTCTTGTTTATTGATAAAATTGGCCAAGAGTTTTAACTATGATGTGCCTTGGAGAGTTTTTTCTTTGGTACTCTCTGGTTTTCTGTGAGCTTCTTATACCTGTATGGGGCTCTCTTTTGAGAGATTGGGAAAATTTTCTTCAAAAATTTTGTGGAATATGTTCTCTATGTTTCTCATCTGGACTTCCTCTCCTTCTGGTACACCATGATCCAGATGTTTGGTTGTTTTAGAGTATCCCACAGTTCCCTCATATTCTATCCACATGATTTTTTGGACTTAGCAAAGTTTTTTTTTTTTTTTTTTACTTCCAATCAATTTCTCTGTCTTCTCTTCCAGCTCAGAGGTTGTCTTCCACATGAGTAACTCTGTTAGTGAGAGTTTCTTGACAGGTTTTTAAAAACTCTATTTGATTTTTGTTTTCTAGTGTTTTTTTTTTATCCATCTTGTTTTTAAAATTTTTTTATTTTTTTATTAATTAGTTTTCTATTTAGCAAATACAGTCAGTTTGGTACCATTATTAGGCTCATCCATGACCTACCTCCTCCACTTGGCCCATCTTTATTGAGGTATATGGGCCATGCATTGTGGAGTTAGCCCATAGTTATGGGTAAGATAAATGTATCTGCATATCATGACCCAACATGTGGCTCTGACATTTTTTCCGCCCCTCTTCCACAAAATTTCCCTAAGCCATGTTGGGTTCATTTTTGGTCTGCTTCAGATGGAGGGGTCCAATTTTTTGATTCTTCCTGTTAGCTTGTGTCTCATGATGGGTGAATTAAGGCCATTAATATTTAGGGTAATGACTGTGAGATTTGATTTGATCCCTGCCATATTGTGATGGTACATGTGATTTGGTGTTCTTGTGGACTTTGAAGTTTTTTGTGCCTACTCTGAGTTTGGTTATTGTGACCTGCTTCTTGTAGGCATTTGAGATTGAACTTCCTGAAATTTTTGAACTCTCGAATTGTTTCCTCCATCTTGTCTTCCAGATCAGACTTTCTATCCTCCACATGGCTGACTCTACTCTTGAGAGATTCTAGAGAGTTTTGGATTTGTTCAACTAAGTTTGCATTGTCTATTACTTTTCTATGTATAATTTCCATCCCCCTGTCAAGCTCCCTTTTCACATCATTTTCTGATTTTCTTGATGCTTCTTGGAATTCATCCGTGCATTTCTTTATGTCTTCATTTAGTATCGCCAGCTGATTTTTGAGGTCCTTTTTTTTCTGCGCTCTCTCTCACATCTCTTAGGTGTCTTTGAACTCCTTCCATTTTCTTATCTATTAGGACTAGTCTAGTGATGGCAGCATCCACACAATTATTGATCCTTTGTTGCTTTTCTGCAAGTTCTACCAGTAGCTGGGTCAGGGTGGCATTGCTCATAGCTTCATTTTGGTGTTCTGATCCTAATGACTCTTCTATGTTTTGATTAGATATGTTCACTGTAGGACTGGGTGATCTAACTGGATTTTCTTGCATTTGATTTTTCATGTTATTTCTTTTGTGCTGTGGTCTGCCCATGAGAGTGTATGGGCACGTAGGTGGGTAGATCAGCCTGGGCTCAAACAAAATGGGAATCTTATGCAGCCTGGGGCAGTTTCCAAGCAGCCTGGGCTTTCGCTCTTGCCAATGCCGCCTGATCTACTGCCTGGCTGGGGTTCAAAGTGACCTGATCTCTCAAGTGGTAATGCTCCAAAGCTGCCTGTGTTTGAGCTAGGAGTGGCACTGAGGCACCAAGCACTGAAGCAGCCCAAACTCTGGCATGGGAACACTGGGACCTGGAAGCAGTCTGCACTCCCCCACCACAGGAGAATGGTGGAAGGCCGATGAGGCAGACAGGTAGGGGATGGCACCTGAGCTGGCGCAAGCGACAGATACATTCTGAGCTTGCTTGGCAGTTGTGTGGGCCTGGACTCACTAAAGGTGTGGTGGCAGGAGCAGTAAGTGAGCAAGTGAGTGGAGCAGTCTAAGCTTCCACATGCAGGTATTGATCGGCGTGCAGAGTGCCTTGGATACAGTGGCTACTTGGGGGGTAGGGGTGGGCTACCCGCCTGCGAGGGAATCAGTGATTCCCTGTTATTGCCAGGACTCACTGGAAGTGTGTTGGCAGGAGTAGTAAGAGGGCTGGTGGGCGGAGGAGTCTAAGCTTCCGCACAAAGGGATCGATAGGCGCACTGTGGCTCTGTGGATATGGCGGCTACTTGGGGGAAGGGGTGGGCTACCTGCCTGCGAGGGGATCAGCGATTCCCTGTTTTTCTCCCCTCTGTGCTCTCCCACTGGCAATCTATTGGAGATTTATCTCCCCCAAAAGACCAAGTGAACCCTTAATGTCTTGCCTTTCTTTCCCCAGGATTTGCAGCACAGCTAGGTGATGCCATCTTCTCCATCTCTTTTTTGTGAGGTATGATTTCAGTTCAAGGTTTGATTTTTTTGATGCTTTCAGAAATTCATTCTTGCATTTGATCAAATCTTCATTAAGCTTAATCAGCTGGTTATTGAAATCTTCCATTTGTTGACTCCTCACCTTCAATTAATTTATTTGTCTTCTGAGGCTTCTATGGTTTTCTTCAATTATGTTAAGCCTATTTCCCAAAGCTGAGTGCTCTAAGCAATGTTTCTAATCAATTTCATTTATGTGATTGTTGGTCACATTGCTTGTTGTGTTTTCATTTTGTGATTCAATTTCTGTTGAATTCTCCATGATTTCATTGGAGGCTTCCATTTTGGGACTAGGCATCCTTTATGAAGATCGCTAAGTTTTTTTTTTTTTTTTTTTTTTTTGTTGTTGTTGTTATTGTTTGTTTTTAACTTTCTTTGGTTTGTTTTTTATTGTGTTCTATCCATCTTGGGGAAATGTTTTATTTTATTGAGGGGAAACAAGTATTTTCCCTTATAAGATATTCAGTGGGTGTTCTGCTTTAAATGTGAACTGGATTGGTGTACAATGGATTTATAACCACAGATGCACAGATTGTGGAGACTGCAAATATATCCAAGATACTTGGGGAACTAGGAAGTGGGGATCTTGGATCTCTGGCCTATTCATTTCACTTCTAAACACTCTTCAGCACACAGGGTTCAGGGGCTGTGGAACCAGTAGCTGGTAAGCTAGAGAGCCAAGGACAAGAGGCCAGTTTCTACAGTGGCCTGTACACCCTGTGGCTCAGGGTAATAGAGATTTGGGTACCCAGGGACCAGTTAATCTTGAAACCCAGGCAAAAGGTCTTGTTCAACAGCCCTTAAGCAGGGACCAAGCCATCCCAAGGCAACATCAGGGGTGCTGGGACCAGGGAACTGGGAGGTGGGGAACAAACTGGGAGCTCTGGCCTGCTCACCCCATTGCACACCCTCTGGAGCATTGGGTCAGGGAGTTGGGGACTCAGAGGTCATTCAATCAGGAAGGTGGAGCAAGGGTCCAGCTTCTGCAGCAAGCTTGCAGGGTCCAGGCATCCCCAAGCCAGGAACAAGGCAACCAGGATCAGGGAACTGGGAGGTTGTCAGGGGAAACAGGGAGATCTGGCCTATCTAGTCTGTGAATGCACCCTCCATAGCAGGGGATCCAGGAGTTGGGGACCCAGGGGCCCTTCAATCAGGAAGGCAGAGCAACGGGCCTATTTCCACAGCAAGCTTGCAGGGTCCCCATGGAAACTTCTTCTACTGTCTCCATTTTGAAAATTTTATTATAAATCTTATTTTCCTGTAATATCTTTCCTATTAGATTTCAAGAAAGTTGCCCCTCCTTTCTATCTCCTAATAGCCGTGTCCTGACCATGTAATCCCTATCTGCTATTGAAGGAGATTCAGGGGAAAGCTAACTTCTTTTAATCAGTTTTAGTTAGGGACAGGAGCCCAAGGAGATAACCTGAAGATGTCACTTGGCCTTGGCAGGAATGGAACTCGTGTCTGATTCAGTTTCATCTGCAACAGCTATTGCACCCCTGCTCACAGTCTAGCACACTACCTAAGTAGGCTGACCTTTGGGGTCAGCCCTTTGAATCTGTAAACCAATCATATCTTCCCCTTATGTACTTGAGTGTGAGGAAAGAATCCATTTTTAATTGATTATAAAGGTTTTTTCATACTGTTCTCAGTCTTCTCTCTCTCTGCCCTGTGATCTCTGGGTACATGTAAGTCTGGCTGTTCCTACCCAGCCCAGTTTCTCAGCCTGCATAATTTTCTGCTCTTGCCTTCTCTCTGTGTTATATTTTGGAGTACCTTTTCACTTTGTTTGTATGCATGATTTCTCTCCAGTCTCTGAGCCTACCATATGTGTATTTCTTCTAAACTATGGATTCACCATGTGGGTATTTCCTCTAAATTGTGGGCCTGCTACATGTGTAATTTCTCTAAACTGGGGTTAATCATTGGTGTAACTCACTTTACTACTCATTTCTCATTTTAATTTCTTGGTCTCTGCTTTGGTACTTTTCCTCGGCTGTTCTTCCTTAAGCTATCACCACTTAATTTCTTAACTTTCTTCCATGTGGAGGCTCGTGAACTATGCTGTGCATCCCACATGAGTGCATGTTTCTTCTGAATCTCTCTATATGAGCCTCTAGATCCTGTCTTCCAGTGTTTGTGACTCTGCTTCAGCTTTTTCCTAGATCCCAATTTCTGTTAAATAAACCTCATGCACTATGCTGTGCTTCTTACACAAGTGCACATTTCTTCTAAATCACTCTACATGAGCTCTAGATGCTATCTTGTGTATGCTTGTGACTGCTCCAGCCTTATTCCAGATCCCAATTTCCCTTATATGAATCTCAAAATTTATGGTTTCTCCCTAAATATACTCAATAATTCATAATTTATCCTTTTTGAGTTCATTTTTTTTTATCAATTCCTAAAATAGGATAAGAACTGAAAATTTGGGTTCATAAGTTTTGTTGACCCCTTCTGATCCCCCAAATCCTGAATCACTATTATGGACACTAGCTAAGACCTATTGGCCCATCTGTACTCCTGAGTAGAGACAACATTTTAAGCTCTGCTTTCTCAAAGGAGTTCAATAGGTGGTCCAGATAACCTGATCACAAAAGCTTGAGTTATGGATATTCAATGCTTCTCTTCACGTGTCCCACATATCCTATGTGAGGCCTCTCCTTCACAGTTCAATTTCCCTTCTTCTTTTCCTAAACCTCTTCCCTCCACTTACTCAGCATTCTAAATCCCATTAACACTCCTCTAGCATTAAATGAAAATCACTGGGCCCAAGAGATAGCTCATTGTGTTCCTCTACCTTTCAAACCTGAACATTACACTTTCCACTCTCTCTTACTGCATTAGTGGTAGTTATTGTACACATTTTACTTATTTATAAACTTTAAAACAGATTCATTCAGGTTTCATTGTTCAAGAGCAGTTTTGAGCATGCTTTTAGGTCACTCAGTCATATGACTATTTTTACTAAAAAGATTCTTTCTAGGGCTGAAGAGATGGCTTAGCAGTTAAGTGCTTGTCTGTGAAGCCTAAGGACCCCGGTTCAAGGCTCGATTCCCCAGGACCCACATTAGCCAGATGCACAAGGGGGCACATGCATCTGGAGTTCGTTTGCAGTGGCTGGAGGCTGTGGCGCGCCCATTCTCTGTCTCTCTCTCTCTGCCTCTTTCTCTCTCTGCCTGTCACTCTTAAATAAATAAATAAAAATAAAAATAAATTTAAAAAAATTAAAAAAAGAATATTTCTAGAATTAGGATTCAACTATGAATCCTTATTCATCAGTGCCTCCTAGTTTTACATGGTGTTTTTTATTATTTTTTTTTAAACTATCTTCTAGGGGCTGGAGAGATGGCTTAGCAGTTAAGGCATTTGCCTGCAAAGCCAAAGGATCCTGGCTCGACTGTCCAGGATCCATGTAAGTCAGATGCACAAGGAGGTGCATGCATCTGCAGTTCATTTGTAGTGGCTGGAGGCTCTGGCATGCCCATTCTCTCTCTGCCTCTTTAAAATATATTAAAAAATTATATTCTAAGCTATATGAAATCCATTAAATCTAAACATGCTTATCATTGTATAAAACTTTATAGAAATGTGATATATAATATATATATACATAATTAATCAAAAAATTCTAATTTCAATATAATTTTCTCTCAAAACTAACAACAAGATGTACTGACAGTGTTGTGCTAAATTGAATTTTATTTTTCTGTAGAACACTTTTTATATTATTTTTGTTCTTTCTTTGCATTTATTAATTGTTGTAATTTAATTTTGTTTCCTTTACATATACTAACTTTTTGTGACTCTCCCCCGTCTGCTTTTCCCTATCTCCCTATCCCCCATCTATGCTTATACTATGAAGCCCTTAGTATTCCCCTTTCACTTCCACTCTGTTTAATGTTCTTATTAAAATGTTTTAGTTTTCTCTTAATAGTTGGAGTTTAAATGTCACAATAATATACCTGGATGTGTTATTTACTCTTGTCTGGAGGCACTCCTTCAGTCATTTTCAAGACTTGAGAATTTTATCCTACATCTTCCCTTCAGTTTGATGAAATTTCATCAGGCAGATGTTGGATGCTGTGATTTAATGCTGGATCCCATAAATACTAAACTTACTCTTATGTTCCCAACTTGTATCTTTACACTCTATGTTCTGACAGGGAACTTTGATGTTTCATTTTGTACTGCCAAGTATCACTTCATATGTGATCATTTTATTTCAGCAATTACTATTAAATTCTTGGAATGTTTTGTTCTGGTATAGCTGTTTTTTTTTTTTTTTTTTTTTTTTTTTTTTTTTTTTTTTTTTTTGTCCTTAGTAGTGTTTCACTACTAAGCAATAGTAGTAGAATTCACATTATCTTCTTAAATCTCTCTGATATTAGCATCAAATGAACACAATCATGTACCTTTCTTTTCTCTGGGAGTTAGTTTTATGTGTTCATATTGGCAATTTTCTTTTCTAAAAATAATAAATAACTATAATGAGGAACAGAAGCAACTGGTATTGCTCCACCTATGAGGTTCTGATGGATTTCTAGACTAACTGTGATTGAATTCAATGGCTGACTGCAGACTTGTGTACATTGTGGACTAAAGTTCCCTGAAAGTAACTGCATGTACCTGGAACATCATCAAGACTAAGTGACTTATTAGAATTTCAATGTTGAGAAGTTGGAATGTTGCAAGGCCACAGCCAAATTAACTTAGTCTGTTCCTTCCTCTGATGGCCAATTAACATCCAACTCTGTGTCTGACCTACCATATTTTGGCTGTTAAGTAACTCTTTTGAAATGTAAGTATGTAACTCTTAGCAACTACCAGCCTAAAAGCTAAGGGTGTCATCAACTAACAGCTACTTACAGGAAAGATTTCCCTTTGCTTTGCTGTGAACAGCCCTCCTGATGTTTTCACCAATGTATATGAAAAGTTTCCTGGTTTATAACTTTCTTTTGTTATGTAACTATAAAAACTTCATGAATCTTGTCACATTTGTATTTAAAATTTGGAGCAACCTAAATCTGTGTTCCCAGGTCATGACCACTTATGTTAGGTTCCAGGATAAACTAACTCTAACTCTCTTTGAGGTGAGACCTGTGCTTTTTGAATCCGCAACATGCACAGAGAACAACGAGTGGTTGGTTTCTGCTTCGGTCTTCCATTGGGATACGTAGAGGCAGCCCTCCTCCCACCCCAACACTGATGTAAAATGGAAACAAAAAAGATTTTATTATCTTTTAGAGTTTCTTTCATTTATTTCCTCATTTATTCATCTTTTCATGTATCAAGCATACATTTTAATTAATTTATTTTTATTACAATACAAAGAATTAGGTTTCATTATGTTGTATTTCTAGTAAGTTTTATTTTTTTCCCCTTCTTCCTTTCCTCTCTCCCTCTCTCCTCTTGTCCCTCCATCCACTAGAGCTTCCTTTCTGCTTTTACATCTTATTCCTCTCTTGTAGCCACTTCTCTTGATTCACATTCTATACTCACTTTTCATCTCTCTTTTTGGACTAATATACAAATATTAAAAAAATTAGGAACTACATGTGCCAGAAAAGATGTGATTTTGATATGGGAATTTGGGATATCTTTGAGAATGACAGCAAGGGCCAGGGGCTTTCTGGGCTCTTGGTTAGGCTATAGTTCATGAGTTAGAGTACCAGACAGTTGCAGTGACACAAAACTTTCACTGGGTATGTGGCTTTCAGGTTCTTGTTTGATCAAGTCAATGAATGAAATCTACAGACCATAAACAGTGAAGTTTGGAAAGTTTTTCATTATAGAGCTTTTTGTAGTCAGTACCACACTGCACAGTTTATGTGAGGAAGGGGATTTATTTCAGGCTTGCAGGTCCAGGGGAAGTTCTACAACTGTAAAAAAGAGAAAACTCACCACCAAAAGCAAGAGCAAAAACCAGCAGACAAACAACAGGAAACCCAGCAAGACTCAGACTCTCTGTATACCTTTAGGCTGGAATTCAGATCCATCCTGAGTAACACCTTAGGCCTGGACTCCCACTGCGACACCTCCTCCATCCAGGCAGCTGAAGATTTAATTTACAAGTTTTAATAAACTCCAGAATCTATTAGGGGATATCCATTCAAATGACCACAGAGCTTAAGAGAAAGCACGAAGGCAGAGCTCCTGTGCAATAGGAGGGGTCCACAGAGATTGGAAGAAAAACCCACCTGGTGACTCTGATTGAGGGTTTTATGGGAAGAAAAACTCCTTTAGGAAAGAAAAACATGAGTTAATCAAGTTTCTAGGAAGGGAGTCCAGTTACTAGGAAAGAGGGTCAACTTCCAAGAGAGAAAGAGAAAAGGAAAAAAACAGCCAGTCACAGATTTCCCTTATGGGCTCAAGGATATTTCCTGTTTTTGTCCAAAAGGAAAAAAAGAAAAACAACCCTGTCCACTTTGGGGACCCTGTGATCCTCAACGGCCTGACCAACTGTATCTACTATTCCTCATCAATTTTCACCTTTCTGTGCCTGGGTTAGCTGAGCAGCAAGAGAGAGCTGAATTATTGGCAAAGGGAGCTGGCTATGACACTCCAAAGTGTCCCCCAGCAGCACACCTCCTCCAGCAAGATTCCACCTCCCAAACTGCCACCAGCTGGAAAGGAAGTACTCAAAGCACAGAAGGCAATGGGACTGGGGGAATCTGATTCAAATCACCAGACCAAGGCATGGTGAACAGAGGGCAAACACTGGGTCTCCTTTACCCAGGACTGATGGAGTGGTAGTGCAGGCACAGAGCTTTTGAGTCCCAGGGTCTGCCACATGGTGGTTCAGGCAGGGCCTCCTTTGCCAGGGGAGTGTGGAATGATGACATGCACAGAGGCTACGAGACTTGGGGCATTATGACAAGTGGTGCAGGCTCTGAACCTTCTAGGCAATGATCTCTGCAAATGGTGCCACAGGTACAGGGCCTGCTGGGACCTAGAGCACAGGGAGATATGTTCTAGACACAGAACCTCCTAAACCCAGGGCATGGCAGTGGGTGGATGCAGTGCCCCCTTTGCCCAGGGCTCTGTAAGAAGTGGCATAGACGCAGAGACCCCTAGTCCCTGGGATTGACAAACAGTGGGACAAGTGTAGTTCTTTCTTTATCCGTGGTGTATGGAGAAGTGGACAGGCTCAAGGCTTGCTAGACCTGGGACACTGTAAGCCGTGGCCTAGGCATAGAGGTTTCTAGTTATGGGGGCTTAATATTATGAGCTCAGGGCCTGTAAGTCTTGGGATGTGGCAGATAGTGGGTGGTTTCAGGTCTGTATTTATTCAGAGTGTGCAGTGAAAAGTGACTCAGCACAAGGAAAAGTGACACAGGCACAGAGCCTCTTATGCAGTGTGCCTAATGAATGTTGGCACTGGGTGTAGGGCCTGTTGGAGCCCAGTAATGAAAGGTGGCACAGGCACAGTCTTGAATCAGCAGTGGCCATTAGTGGTGCAGGCACAGGGCCTGCTGGTTTTGGGGTGCTGCCAACAGTTGGTAGGCTCAGGGTCTCCTTTATCCAGGGTGTGGTGAGAGGTGACCCGGGTATAAGGCCATGCAGTCACAGGGCATGGTGAATCAATAGTATTTTACAACAAAGATTATTTTCTGCATTTCACTTTTGGATAGAATCATGTTTCCTATGTTCGTTCTGTCCATTTCTTTCTTTTGCCCAAATTGACACTTCATATATTAGATTTATCATATTCTCCAGGAACATTTATGTCCTATCTCTAGAAAAATAATTGTCTGAGCTCTGGAGGAGTAAAATTGAAAGTTGACTTATATCTATGCTTAGTTCTTCAATTCCTCTTTGTCTTTGTTCTCTGATGCACACCTACTAAAACAGTTAATGTGCACCTTAAAACATCGCCTAAGCTTGCTGCAAATAATTCATTCCAGGCTGTAGCCAATTTTGTTATTACATTCCTTTATTAAATTATTTATTAGAGTTTGAATTTGCTACCACACTTCCCTATTTCTAAATACTGCTATAGTTTTATTATATATGAAAATATGCATATATGTACATATTACAAACTAATGGTATAAATGCCTTTGTCATGGAAATAACTAAATTGACTAGATCATAAAGATAGTAGGACAGTGGTACCCAACAGAAGTTCTGAAATTTCAGAAATGTTTTGTATGTGTCCTATCTAACTTAGTGTGTCTATTAGGCATTTAAAATGTAGAGATAGTGATTGGAGGCTGAAGGCCATACTTGAGTTCATTTATAAACTTAAATAATCACCTGTGGCTGAATGGTGACTCCAGAGTTTCCCAACAGCAAAGAGGCAAGTTCCAGGTGCCCAAGAGAATTACAGAAAAGTGAGTAAAGGTGTCCTGAATGCCTCCTTAAGAGGCTTCTGCACGAATGACTCTGGTGACGCTCCAGATCCCAGGTCTGTGGTCCCTAGCATACCATTCCCTTAATGGGCCTCTGATATCACCAGATGCCCCAACTGCTTCCTGACACATGCAAGGCTGTAGCCTTCCCACCACAGTATCCTCATCAGTGGTCTGGATGGGTGCCCAAGAAGAGGCTCATGTGGTTTGGAGAACAGGACGCTGATAACACCAGGCATGGGGTAAGTACTCACTTGGAGCCTACACCTACTGTTGCAAACCATGAGCTGATCTCTGCTAACCACAGGCAGATACCCTACCCCTGAAACTGCAGGAGAGTTTAGCATCTCCACCTAACATAATGAGGCTCTGAGGTTGGCAAGACTTCCGCATTCCTCCAGCCCACAAAATGCCCCGCCTTTGGGAGATTTAGTCTCATACCCACAGGAGGCAAGATTGCATCTGGCATAAGGGGGCAGGCAGCCCAGAACAGAGACAGAACTGGCAAGAATTTACTACAGAGCTATATCTCTCCTGAAAGACCCATCCCCACACAGACTTAATGTGGTTGATATGCGGAAGTGCTATTACAAACTGCAACTTGAAGGGAGGAAAAAGGACATTCATTCATGTACACATGACCAGTATTTCACCACATCCATTGTGATATTTGATTTGTTTTGTTTTATTATATTTGTTTTGAACTTTGTCATTCTGTCACTTTTTAATTTTTCTCCTTTTTTTTCTTCTTACTTTCTCACTTTGTTTCTAGGTTTACTGTTTTTGCTTTTGCAGCTCCTCTGTTCTCTTTCATTATTGATGTTGTTCTATTTATGGATGTCAGTGCCCTTGTAGTCTAGACACTCTAATTGCATATTGGTATTAATATTTGAAATTTTATACATTAATTGTTAAGCTGCCTACCATATTTTAAACCTCTATCACACCAAAATCAACCTTCATGACTATCCTTCATGATTCTACATTTTCAAAAATCTACTTTTCTACATTTCTATAGCTATAATTGTCTCTACTTTTCCTTTCACACCTTGGACTCATATACTTATCTCTTTACCCCAACTTCACCTCACCTCCCTTTCTTCCATCCATTTCTTACTTCATTACTCAAATACTGCTACCCTTTGCTCTTAAAAAAAGGAAATCCATGCTGGGCATGGTGGTGCACACCTTTAATCCCAGACCTCAGGAGGCAGAAGTAGGAGGATTGCCATGAGTTCGAGGCACCCTGAGACTACGTAGTGAATTCCAGGTGAGCTAGAGTGAGACCCTACTTCAAAAAACCACCACCAACAACAACAGAAAAAGGAAATCCACAAACCACACCCTCTTCAACCAATACCCTAATGACAGACTGCATACCGGAAATGAAACACTACAAACCAGAGCTCCCAACATGTCTGTGTATTCCAACAATGGCACTGCCACTAAGTTTTTGAAAAAATACACTTCTAGTGAAACTAGAAAAACTTACACAAGACAAAGAAATAACCAAATAGAGCTGGACAAAGATGCAACAAGTAAAAGGGGGGAAAGCCTTTCATTTACACAAATGCCCAAGACACAACAAAGAGCATAGAGTTTGAGACAACAAACCACCCAAGATGCTCACAGCCTCTCAATACCCACATAATGGTAGCTGGAACAATGAAATTGCTAAAATGTCAGAGAAAATGCTTAGAGATCCACTTCTAAAAACAATTAACAACTATATAGATACCTCAAATACGCAGATGGTTCATCTAAAAAGTATTCATAAGACCTAAACAAGACAGTCTCTAAAGTCAATGAAACAGTGATTAAATTGGAGGAAAATCATAAAATATGGAGGAAAAAGTTCAATAAGGAAATTGAAGTGTTAAAAATGAACCAAACAGAAATTATGGAAATGAAGGCAATAATGAATCAAATTAAAAAGAAAACATATCAGAAAGGGGAAGGAAGCTGGGCGTGGTGGTGCACACCTCTAATCCCAGCACTCAGGAGGCAGAGGTAGGAGGATCGCAATGAGTTCGAGGCCACCCTGAGACTACATAGTGAATTCCAGGACAGCTTGAGCTAGAGTGAAACCCTACCTTGAAAAAAAAAAAAAAAAAAGGAAGGAAGGACGTTTGGGGGAGAGGGAGAATGGGCAGAGAAGGGAGTTGAGGATAGGAGGATGGAACAAGAATCAACTAAAACAAATTGTATTTGAAAATTCCAGAATGAATGATACCTAAATCTATATTATGACTAAAAGTACAACATTTTGAATTAAATTAATTTATAGATATTTTTCTAATATTGTACCTATACTGAGAAGTAGTCCTGAAATATTTTGGATCTGTTTATTGTTTTACAAAATGTTACATTTCATTAATCCCCTCCACTCTCTCCCCCTCCCTCCCTCCCTTTTATGTTATTGATTTTTTTTTTCAGACAGCAGTCAATGCCCTTATAAAATGCCTTAAGAGTGCACTCACAGAGCTGGCTAACCTATTGCTTCCTCTACTGCAGTCTGATTTTTATCCTCAGGCCAATAACAATAGAATTGCAGTCAGCATGCATATCTTCTTCATTCAGGCTTCTAAAAATCTTTTTGTAAAATTTTTTTTATTGATTTATTAGAGACAGAGAGAGAGAGACAGAGATACAGAAATAGGCAGGTAGACAGAGAGAATGGGCATGCCAGGGCCTCCAGCCACTGCAAACAAATTCCAGATGTGTGTGCCCCCTTGTGCATCTGGCTAACGTGGGTCCTGGGGAATCGAGCCTTGAGCGGGGGTCCTTAGGCTTCACAGGCAAGCGCTTAACTGCTCAGCCATCTCTCCAGCCCAAATCTTTTTTTTTTTTAAGGTCTGGTACCTTCAAGGTTTCAGTATGTATAAGCCAGCATTATTATGCTTCAATATGTGTAAACCAGCGCTCTCTGGTTGATAACAGGAATATGAGCTGCAGGGTAAGGTGTTCCTTTCATTTTAACCCCATTTTTTTTGCAAGATATTTTAATCTGTGTTCTCAGTTGACACGCTTGCATATTCTGTAAGAATGATTCCTCATAACTCATGAGTGTAGAGTTCCTAGAAGATAAAAGAGGTGGAGGTTGATTCTCTTTTTCATCTCCACTACCATTTACCTCCCATTATATTCATTGCCATGAAATCTATTCTCCCATTTGTGACTCAGTTGTTCAGCTCTATATCTGTCTTTTCTCCAAGTTAGTATAAACTCCTACATCACTAAATCACTACCTCAAGACACACATTGCTTTAAAACCCTGTTTACATTGCCACAACCAGAATAACTCTGCTCTGAAACAATAAATGCTGACATCTCCAAATGCAACCTTTATATTGTTCTCTCTCTCTCTCCCCCCCCACACACACAAACACACGCACACACACACATGCACATACACACTGTACAGTGCAGTTCATGTTGGCTTTGAACTTGCAACAATCCTACCTCAGCTTCCTGAGTGCTAGACTAATAGGTGTGGGTCATGATAATAGGTTTTGCATCATTTTCTTTACTTTCACATCAACAACCAATAATCATTGAGTAAGTAAGTTACATGGTCCTTAACAATTATCTCTTCTTATCAAACTATCCATGCTTACTTCTCTTTATCTTTTGTTTATATGTTACTGATAAATTTTATTCCTTGTATTGCCTTTTTTTTTTTTCTATTTAAACAATTCTCTAAATGCAACAGTGAGTGATCTGCGGTATTTACTCATACTCTTAGACTACAGGATACAACTGTAGACAATCACAGACTTACAGATTGAAAACACTATATTTATCTACAACATGGATTAAAGTCAGCAGGCAATTCAAGATCTTTGATGTTTAAAAAATCACAACAAAACAAAAACTGCCAAAGAAATTAACAGAAAAGAACAACAGGAGTCTTCCTTATGCCTCATAGCAACTATTCAACCACATGTCACAATTCTGAGGCTCTACTCATGCAAGTTCTATCTTAACAGTAAAGCTTGCTTCTGATTTCATTAGAGTGAAAATGATACCTTTTGGTGTGAGCCTGTGAAAAGTGTCTATCTCTGGCTTGCAACTGAAGCTGTAGGCTTCAGTGTTCTATTGGTGTCCACAATCATGCCTTTTCTGACTCTTTTTATATAAGCTACAAACCCACATTTTTCAATGTGGTTTTGCCCTTGAGTTTTCAGATTATTCACTAGATATGAAACCTCAGCTAGGATCTATAACTGGGACTGGTGCCCAGCATTGTACAAAGCCAAACTCTGAGCTGCTACTGGACATAGTAGAGTACAAACACACACACACACACACACACTTGTGCACATGCACACACACTCTACCAAGGAAATGGAAGGATCATGTTTTCTACCACGTTTTATCTCCAGTTCTGACAAGTGAATGAGATGCCTGCCTGAGATTACCTTACTAAATTATTATACATTCCTTTTGGTTAACATAGGAATAACTTCAGGAACATGCTAACACATCAATAAATTTGTGAATTATCAATAGCCTAGTATAAAGTATTTTTATCAAAACTCTTTCTTATAATTAATGCTACTTTGCAGAAGTTTCTGATGATGTATTCTTAGAGATAAGCTCTAATGTACATTTTGACTAGCAGAGATTATATGATAGACATGCCTTGTTCAAACTGGACCCAAGTGATTTGCAAGTACTATTAATACATATTCAGAAATGGTGAGCCATGATGATGTGGTAATAGACCCCAAAAATTGTACAGATTTCTTCTGAGGCATGAGATAATATTAAGATTTTGTAGCAGACAGATTCAGGTTCGCTGAGATGAACTTCCAGACCAGGCACAGTTATGGAGGAAGGGATTTATTGAAGCTTACAAATCCAGGGGAAGTTCCATAAAAGCAGAAGAAGCTGGCCTGATTTCACAGGCCCAAGCAGAGAGAGAGAGAAGCACAAGCCTAAAGGTCAAAAGCCAGAGCACACTTCAGGAACTCCAGCTAGGCACACTTTGCATATCTTTAGATTGAAATCTCAAACCCACCACCACACCTTAAGATCCACACAATGGCATTGCTTCCAGCCAGATGGCTAGAGATTCAAACTATAAACAAATAAACAACTGGATATATTGGGGGCCATCTATTCTATTCAAACCACCACAGATTTCTAGATCTGACCTTAGGTCTTTAGAAGTAAAGTCATTAAGTGGAGTCCTAGGAATCTGTATTTAAGAAAATATTTTATTTATTTATTTGAGAGAAGGGAGAGAGAGAGAGAGAGAATGGGTGTGCCAGGGCTTCCAGCCACTGCAAATAAACTCCAGATGCATGCACCACCTTGTGCATCTGGATTTACATGGGTACTAGGAAAATGAACCTGGGTCTTTTGACTTTGTAGGCAAGCATCTTAACCATTACACCATTTCTTCAGCCCAGGAATCTATTTTTTTTAACCAGTGCTTCAGAGCTTCTTATTAACACTGAGTTCTGAGAGTTATTATACTAAAATCTTAACATGACAAATAGAAAAAAAACATCTGAATTTAGTCATAGTTTATGAGAATTTTGTCTGCTACTGACAGTCTTAATATTTAGTTCCATATTTTTCAGGTAATTAATTTCAGTTATGTCTCAGTGATAGACATTAGTTATTAATTTATACTATTATTTAGATGCTTGAAAAACAAAATAAATTATATATGTGTGATTACTGCTTATTTTAGCAGTCATAAATTTGTTTTGACATATTATTACCAGCTTGAATCGTGTTTAAATAGGGTAATTTCTATGGATCATTTATAGTGGTCTTAGTTCTGATACTTGAAGGCTGAATGATAATATTATAATGGAAGTTAAATAGTAATAGGCATTGCAAAATAACATCCTGGAAAGGCAAGCAGTTCTTGGTAGGTGTGTTCTCAAATGAAAGAAACAGAATGCTTAAAATATTTAAGATATGTTTTTAAATTTTTTTAAATTTATTTGAGAGCAACAGAGAGATAAAGAGGCAGATAGAGAGGGAGAGAGAATCGGCACACCAGGGCCTTCAGCCACTGCAAACAAACTCGAGATGCATGCACCACCTTGTGCATCTGGCTTACGTGGATCCTGGGGAATCGAGCCTTGAACTTGAGCTTCACAGGCAAGTGCTTAACCACTAAGCCATTTCTCCAACCCTTAAGATATGTTTTTTAAAATTATTTTATGAAATATTATGTATTATATTTATGTGTTCTGTATTGTGTTTATCTTTTCATTAGTATTAATAATTTACTCCTTATGCATTTCAGCAAATAAAGTCTCCTCTATATAAAAGTAAAATTGACTTGAACAAAATCTAAATTTGTGGTGCACTTAATGAAAACAATTTTTTCATTGCCTAGGACAGTTCTACTTAGAGGAGTTTAAAACATTGTCCAAAATGTTATTTAGCTAAGGTGTAACAATTTCTAATAGCCACTAAACCGTAGCAGTTAGTGGAGAAGGTGACGTTCTCTTTAGTGATAGTATTTATGTGTATCTGCATTAGTAAAATATATCCCACAAAACCTGTGTTGAATTCTTGATTGTACAACAGAGGTTGCAATAGATAAAAACGTAACAGATAGACCTGGCAATTCTCTTTAGGAAGTTTCGAACTGAAAATTTAAGGCACAATCAGCCTTTCGTATTTAATATATTTAAACCCTTTGATGTACAATTTTAATGTGAGCTATGAAGTGATCAAGGTGTGAACCAAAGTTCCCAGGACGAAGCCTCATATACATTAACAATTCTACAAGGGTGGTTGACTGATTCAATTTATGACTGTGGAGAGTTAGAATGTTGCAGGCTTGGAGCCAAATTATCAGGGACAATGTTCGCTCCATTGAAGACTTTCATTGTCCACTCTGTATTTAACCTAACATTCATCCTTATGATTATTAGGTATATGCCTTTGAAATATACAAACATACCATTAGTTCCTACCCACCCAAGGGTAAAAATGTCATCAGAGAGCATCTGAGGCCTATAGCAAAGATTTCTTTCCACTTTGCTGTAACTTACCTAACATGAACCTGATATTCCCATTAATATATTTGAAAAGTTCCATGATTTATAGCATTTTTTTCTTTCTTCTGTTAGTATAAGAACCTTATGAAACAGTTGCCACTTTGCAACACAGTAATTTGGAATAACTAAATCTGTTTTTCTAGGCTATGGTCACTCATATTTGGCTCCAGAATAAAAGATCTCTTATTTCCTTTGTAGTTAAAGCATGTCTTCAATGGTAATATCCCAATGTTTGTGTTCTTTTTATGTTTTCTTATAAAGGAAAATCTTGGGGCTGGAGAGATTGCTCAGTAGTTAAAAGCATATGCTTGTAAAACCTAATGACTTTGGTTCCATTCCTCAGCACTCATGTAAAGTCAGATGCACAAAGTGGCACATAGGTTTGAAGTTCATTTATAGTAGGAAGAGGTCCTGGAATGCCCAATATCTCCCTCTCTGTCTCTCTCATAAATAAATAAAATATTTTTTAAAGATTTTTATTGATTTATTGGAGAGAGAGTGAGAAGAGAGGGTGATTCATTCAACTTCTTGTTTCTGGGACAAAAATCCAACCAGAAGTAGCTTATCAGAGGAAAAGGTTTATTTCAGGCATTCAAACTTGGGGTGGGGGGGACACCAACAATGGCAGAAGAAGCTGTCTCACCTCCATAGATCCAAGCAGAGAGAACCACCAATAGCTAGCAGGTAAAGCTCATACTAACTCTTGGTGTAAAAAAGTGTTATCAAGCTGGGCGTGGTGGTGCACTCCTTTAATCCCAGTACTCGGGAGGCAGAGGTAGGAGGATTGCCGTGAGTTCAAGGCCACCCTGAGACTCCATAGTGAATTCCAGGTCAGCCTGGGCTAGAGTGAGACCCTACCTTGAAAAACAAAAACAAAACAACAACAACAAAAAAAGTGTTATTAGCACTAAGGACATAACACAGAAACTTAAGAGTGCTTGCCACTTACACATGAGGTCCTCAGGATGGGGACTTCCAAGTTCTACTCTGAAGAATTTGTGCTAAAAAACTGGGAGTCCACACATGCCTGTAACATCAGTCCATGTTGGGGTGGGGGAATGAAAATGGAGACCAGAGAATTGTTGGGATTCACTTACAGACAGAAGTTCTAGGTTGAGAGAGACACCCCATCTCAAGGAAAGAGATAGGTGGATGAGCAGTAAGAGAAAGGCGTCCTACACTCTCCCCTGGCCTTGGTGTTTGAGCATCTGCACATCATACCTGTGCATACACGACACATTATAAATGCCACAACATACCACACATGTATTCTACATACATGCACACTTTCATAAAGTGTATCTTCAGTGTGGCAAGTGAGGAGATGTTTAAAGCTGAGGAATGGCTATAGCCTGACAGGGAATAAATAGGACAAGGAGGAGCTCAATGACACTGGAGGAAAAGAGGATTGTTTTAGCTAAAAATGAGCTGTTGGAAACTATAGGACATCTCCAAATAGCAAATGGTTGTATTGTTTATTAGTTCTATACAATAAAAATTTTAAAGAAATGCAACTTTCGAAGCTAGTGGTGATATTTTATAAACAACTTTAAAAATAAGGATTACCTATTTCAGAGAATACATGTGCGGTAGATCTGCTTAGGAATATTGAATCCAACACAGGCACAATATTCATGAACAAAGGAGCTTAAAGTAAATTGGTTTTTGAGAAGGTATAATAATCAAAATAAAAGTATATAAGCTAATTAATCCTGAAGAAAAAAAGAAAGTATAGAAATTAAAAACAATAACTGCAAACACTGAAGTATTTTATTGAAAACCAGAAAAGAGGAGTTGGTCAAAATTTAGATCTCAAAGTGAATGTGTCTAGGTAGTAAGGGATATAAAAGACAAACCCAGTCAAGTCAGCAGAAAATACATTTCCTTTAAGGAACACAGACAGATGCAATTAAAAAAAAATTCAGATTGTAATTTAGTACAAATGTGATGGAGAACAGGATAGAGGTTCTACAAAATATTAAAAATACAACCAAGCAGTTCTACTATGGACTAGATATCCAAAGGAAATAAATCAGCATGACAAAGAAATATCTGCCCCCTATGTTTATTGCAGTGTTATTCATAACAGAGAGACATCACAATAGCAAGATATGAACTCATTTAAGTGGGCATTAACAGATGAATGAATAAATAAAACACAGTGTGTATAACCAACAGAATATTATTCAACCGTAAAGAAGAAAGAAATCTTGGATGAATCTGGAGACAATCAGGCTAAGTGAATTAAACCAGGCAAATTAATAACATTACTGCTTGATCTCAATTACATGTGGCATTTAAAAATATTCATTATGTCAGGTGTGGTGGCACTTACCTTTAACCCCAGGTCTTTGGAGGCAGGGGTAGGAGAATCACTGTGAGTGTGAGGCCAGCCTGAGACTACATGGTGAATTACAGGTCAGCCTGGGCTAGAGAGAGACCCTACTTTGAAAAACCAAATAATAATAATAATAATAATAATAATAGTATAATAACAATCATAAAATTAGAAGATAAAATGGTGATTACTTGGGTCTGAAAAAATTTTGAGCAAAAGACACAAGATTTTAGTTATATAGGAGGAATACATTAAATGAAACTATTGTGAAATGTGGTGGTTATAAGTGATAGGATATTTTCAAATTCAGGAAGAATGACAGACAGTAGTTTTAAAGAATAGGAGTTAGAAACTGGCTAAGCAGTTTAGGGTAACAGGACCCTCAAAATGAATAGCCTATACATAGAATCTGGTTTTCCCTTAACCCTTTCTTTCCTGGAAAATTGCACCTTCCAAGAAAGATTCTTGGAAAATTACCCCATTTCAAGAAAGTTGCACCCTTTCCTGAAAAATTACCCTTCCCAAGCAGATTCTTTCCCAGAAACTCGAGGTCCTACATAAAAATCAGATAAACTTGGCTCCCCCCACCCAAGGAAATCCCCTTTTGGTCTCTGTATTCCCCTCCTGTTCTCCAATTCTTTTCTTTCTCTTAAAGTACATAATAAAATCCTTTAAAACTTCACCCCCTATGTTCTGTGGATTTCACTGTCATAAGACAAGCACACTGAGGCCACTAACTCAGTAGTTTTGTGTGACTGTCACCCTAATTCCTGAGTTATAGCCCAACCAATTGCTGAAAAATCTGTGTCACTCTCAAAGACATCCCTGTTCCTGTATCAGTTTGAAAGGGTACGTATCTGACAAGAATGATCAAATACAACACGGCTAAGGTTTATGGTTATTTTTAAGGGTTAAGGTTATTTTTTAAGTTGTAAGTTTTAGGTTTTCTCTTACTGTTTTATGTACTCCAGCTCCCCAGCCTTTAAAATCTTTATAAGAGTTATAGGATAGCCTAGTGCTTTTGTATTCTCCAATCATTGTAGCAGGAGCTTTTCATTTCTTCAGAGTCTGTCCTTAAAAAGTCCAAGTCACCATAAACAAACACACTTTTCTGTTTTCATAATTTCTACCTAAAGTGATACTCAATAATCTATCACAGATCCAATAGTATGAAAGGATATACAGTGAAGCCAAGTTTTCTCCAGTTCCCATCAACAGAGAAAAATGTGGGCAGATTGCATGCCCTTTAAGAGATACTCAGACTCAGCAATTCATATATATGAGTACATCGTTTATAAAAAGCACCTTTCATAAATCCTGGATAGCTTTCACTCAAATTGTCTTTGACAGTCACTCCCTCTTATAGTTTTTTTGTAATAATTTCAAAGAACATTTACCATGGCTGTGTAACTAAAATGCCAGTGTGTGCTGCCTGTGACCATAGACAGTAAGAGGCAGAGACAGGAATCAAATGTTCAAACTGTGTTTTGTTTAGAGAGCCAGCAACAGGGTAAGATAGAGGTCATTCACATGGTAAAAAATCTACCTCCCTCTACTTATCTCCAGTTAGCATACTTTACAGGGAATGAGGACAAGGGCTGCGAATCACTCCAGAGTGTAATCATGTCAGTTGGTCTCTTTATCTCTGAGATTCATGGTCTTGATGCTTCTCCTATTCTCCACTTTTTCTTTGTTACCATCACTCTCTCTGTGAAGTGGGGCTCACATACCCTAAAACTGCTGAACTTCACATTTCTCCCAACATGTTTTCTAGGTTAAAGCTTAACTCAGAAAAAAGAAATGGTCATCAGTGTGTACCTGATGGTATATTTACTTTGTGTATATCAGAATCCTTTCCACAATATGAAGATTAATTGTGCTCTGTTACTATAGAATATAAATGCACCCTAATCCATCCTCTATCTGAATCTCCTATACATAGGTAGTTGTTACTTTCCTAATATTTGGTCTTGTGTGCAGTGCCTCAAGGAACTACTTTGTGCGTGTTCTCTTAGGTAGGTATTATAGTACTTTAAAATGCACTGATAAACCAGTGCTGGTGGCACATGTCTTTAATCCTGGCACTTGGGAGGCAGAGGTAGGAGGAACCACAAGAATTTGAGGCCACCTTGAGACTACATGGTGAATTCTAGGAAAATCTGGGCTAAAGTAAACCCTACCTTGAAAAACCAATAAATAAATAAATGAAATGAAATGATAGATATGGAATTATTGTTCAAATATTTTCTTTTTAAATTTATTTATTTATTTATTTGAGAGGGAGAGAGGAAACATGGGCATGCCAGGGCCTCCTGGTAATGTAAATAAACTTCAGACACATGTGCCCCTTTGTGCATCTGGATTATGTGGACATTAGGGAATCAAACCAGGAATGACAGAATTTTCAGGCAAGAACCTTTAACCTCTGAACCATCTCCCCGGCCCAAATATATACAAATGATATGTTAAAGGGTTTATGAAATGAGAGTGCCTATTTTCCCTCCATATTCTATTTGATTTTTATTTATTTATTTGAGAGTAACAGAGAGAGAGAGAAGGAGAAAGAGAGAGAGAGAGAGAATGGATGCACCAGGGCCTGTAGCCACTGCAAACGAACTCCAGATGCATGTGCCACCTGTGCATCTGGCTTACATGGGTACTGGGGAATCAAGCCTTCAACTGGGGACCTTAGGCTTCACAGGCAAGCACTTAACCACTAAGCCATCTCTCCAGCCCTTCCCTCCATATTTTATACTATTTCACAATTTTTATGTAGACATACTTAGTTTTTATCAACTCTCCTGCTTTTATTCTCATTTTACAAGCCCCATCCATGCTTATGCCTTCTCATCCCCAGTGATCCCCCTTTCACTTTCATATCCAGAGATTCTATTATCTTCCCTTCTTCTCTCCCTTGAAGCCTATTTTCCTCTCTTATGAGCATCTTTCTAGGTTCATGGCATCTACACATTCTCACATAAGCACACATATATAAAGATTCAAACCTATGACATGCATGTGAACCACAACATGTGGTATTTTGACTTTTTGTGCTTAGACTATTTCACTTACTATATCTTTCTGTTTCATCTATTTTTTAATTTCATAATCCTATTTTTTCTTAGAGCTGAATAGAATAACATTATGTATGCCTCATATTTTCTTTATCTACCCATGCATTGAAGGACATCTAGGCTGGTTCCATACACTTGCTATAGTGAAGAGTAGCAGTAAACATGGATTAGTAAGTATTTCTTTTCTGTTTTTTTTTTGGGGGGGGTGAATAAAAACAAATTTTTATTAGGGTAATTATTTGACAACATTATAGTTGTGGAAATGTTGAATAGGCCAGAGCTCTTAAAGATGTGGTAGAAAATTCAAAGATGGCACTCAATAAGTTAAATTAATACAAACTATTATGAGCAGGTGTTTCTGCAGTAGCATGCAGAGAGCTGTGGTATATGTCTAAGTGTTGTATAGTCAGATCAGATGGTCGTTCTATTGGTGGCTTTTTAAGGAAATCACCACACTCCTTTCCATGATGGCTATACCAGTTTGTACTCCAATGAGCAGTGATGAGGGATCCTCTTTTCTCCACCCCATCACCAGCATTTGTTGTCACCTGTATTATTGATGATTGTCTTTCTGGACAGGAACAAAAAGGAATCTCAAAGCTGTTTGATTTTGCATTTCCCTGATAGCTAAGAATATTGAACACTTAAAAAATTAGTGGTCATTTATATTTCTTCTTTTCAGAAATTTCTGTTCACTTCCTTAGCCCAGGTTTTGATTTTTTGTGTTGTTCACTTTTCTAAATTCTTTGTATATTATAGATATTTTAGTTTTGCAGTCAGTGAATACAGTCAAGATTGCTGTTTTCTTGGAAAACAGGGAACCAGCACAATGGTGATGGAGATAGACACAGAGAGCAACAAGCCCCTACCAAACCTTTGTGCTGGTTCCCTATTTTCCAAGAAAACAGCAATCTTGCATGTTTCCCCAATTATTCTTAGTTTCAGCTGTGGCTTTTTTGAGGAATGTTGGGGTGGTTCTCTCCTTAGGATCTGTGTCTGTCTGAAAAAGAGAAGCAGATTCTGCAATGGAGAGTAAAGTTAGCACCAAGTAAATGTGATAACCATTATTTTTTAGAGACAGTTTAATGGAGAGTGGGCTCCTTGATGGATATGGTTCTGACTTGTTTCCCAGCTCTCGCTATGGGTTATGTTCCACTGAGTAGATCAGTTAGCCAAATCGAGAGCAGTTGGTTTCCCACCATGGCTATGTGCCACTATTGCACTTGTGTGAGCATCATGTCTGGTTGTTTGTTACTAAGTAGGGTAGGTCATGCGTTGCTTGGAGAAATATTGGTCATTTTCCCCCAGTCGCTCATGTAGCACCTTCTGACACTAGACATACTGTCTGGGGTCTGACTCTCTTCCTGCTTCTAGCCATGTTGCTCCATGATACATGCTAACAGTGTATGCTGTCTTTAGCAGTAGGGTCTTACCACTAAACTATGGTGGGTCAACAAGTGCTCTGACATAAATCTGTCTTCTTTTGGGAGACCCTGTAGGTCTCTATGATCAAAAGCTCATCGTGGATGACATCCAAGTACTAGTACTGGGAGTTACATGTCAGTGCCCAAGAAGAGAAGGAAGAAAAAGATAAGTGATATAAAATATATAGAGAGATGAGAGAGTAGAGGGAGAGGGAGAGAGAGTGAGAGAGAGAGAGAGAGAGAGACAGAAACAGAGACAGAGACAGAGAGACAGACAGACAGAGAGAAACAGAAACAGGAGGAGATGATAATGGTCAGTTTTTGATGTACCCTCTCTAGAGCCTTGTGAATCCAGTGTTGCTTCTAAGGGTCTGGTGAAGGTTCAACCATTTTGTCTGTCTTTTAGGATGCAGAGTTTTATGGTACCATTGCCGTAGTCCAGTTTTGTGTCTCCACCCTTGCCCTCCTCTCCATCCCCACCCTCCCTACTGTCTGTTCCTCGAGATGTTTGCTAGGTATGTTGGCAACGTAGATTCGGGTTAGGAGCTGTAGATGAGTAAGGCTATGTGGCAATTATTTCTCTGTGATTGGTTGAGTTCACTGAGAATGATCTGTTCCAGGTTCGACCATTTTCTTCAAATTTTATTGTGTCATTTTTCCTTGCTGATGTGTAGAATTCAATCATGTAGATATATCCCCTCTACTTATCCATTCATCTAATGATGGACATCTGGATTGGTTCCAACTCTTCGCTAGTACAAATTGAGTAGCTCTAAAGATGATTGAACAGATCTGTCTGAGCTGAGGCCTGGAGCTTCTAGGGTACATGCCCAGTAAGGGAATAACTGGGTCTGTTGGTAACTCTATAGTCAGCTTTCCAAAGTGGTTGTACCAACATACATCTCCACCAACAGTGGATGAGGGTTCCTATTTCTCCACATCCTCACCAGCATGTATTTGCATTTGATTTTTTGATGTTTGCTATCCTTACTGGGGTAAGGTGGAATCTCATAGTTGTTTTAATTTGCATTTCCCTGATGATTAGGGATGATGAACATTTCCTTAAGAGTGTGTTTGCCATTATTATTTCTTCCTCTGTGAATTGCCTGTCCAGTTCCCCATTTTGTGATTGGGTTGTTTGACTTTTTATTGTTTAGATTTTTGAGTTATTGGTAAATTCAAAAAATTAGGCCTCTGTCAGTTGGATATTCCACAAATATTTTCTCCCATTCTGTGGGTAATCTATTGGCTCTGTTTATTGTATGTTTGTCTATGAAGAAACTTTTCAGCTTCATAAGATCCCACTGATTGAGTGATTAAGATACTGTGCTTCAAGAAGGCTTTTTCCATTCCTAAATCATGGAATGTTCCTCCTAACTTTTCTTCTAGTAGTAGCTGAGTTTCTGGTGTTATATTGAGGTCTTTGATCCATTTGGACTTGATTGTTGTACATGGTGAGATGTGTGGATCAAGTTTCAATTTCCTGCATATGGTTTTCCAGTTTGTCAAGCACCATTTTTTGAGGATGCTGTATTTTTTGTCAGCCTATATTGGTAGGGTGTGGAGAGCGGGTGTGAATGGCCGCCCGGGCTTCCTGCCAAGGTCGCCGCCCCAAGGCCGCCCGGGCTTCCTGCCAAGTCTCTGCAGGTATGGCGGCCATTACAAGATGGCTCTTGGGCTGGCTGCCAAGTATCATGACTAAGCATCACTTCCTGCTTCCCCTTCGGACACACTGCAAAGTGCGCATGTACAGCGCTAGGTATGATTAGATCACCATCAGGTGGTTGGCTGCGCCCTGTTGCTTACGCCCACGTGACAGCTGCTGATTAAGTTAGGCTGGCTATTTATAAAAAAAAAGGGCTTGGTGTCAGGGGCCCCACACCCAGATGTCAAGGATTCCTGAATAAACTGCCTCGAGAAGGGTTCCGATTGCTGTTGCCTTATTCCGCTGGACGGGAAGGGTAACGACAGTAGGGTCTTTGTCAAATATCAAGTAGCTCTAGTTACATGACACAAAGTCCAGGTCCTCAATTCTATTCCATTGGTCCATACTACCTTTTTTATGCCAGTACCATGGTGATTTTATTATTATGGCTTTGTAATATAGCTTTAGACCAGGTATGGTGATGCCTCTAGAGGTATTTCTTTTGCTGAGGATATGCTTGTATATCTGAGGCCATCTGCTTTTCCATGTGAATTTTGAGGTCAATTTTTCTATCTCTATGAAGAACATTGTTGGGACATGGATGGGGATTGCATGAAATCTGTAGATTGACTTTGGTAGGATTGCCATTTTCATAATGTTAATTCTGCCTATCCAGAAGCATGGGAAGTCTTTCCATTTTTTTAAGTTCTCCTCTATTTCTTTTTTGAGTGTTTTTATGTTTTCATGGTATAGATCTTTCACTTCTTTGGTTAATGTTATTCCAAGGTATTTTTTTGTTGTTTTTGTTGCTATTGAAAATGGGACAATTTCACTTATTTCTTTCTCTGTATCTTTGTCATTTGCATATAGAAAGACAATTGATTTTTTTTTTTTAATTTTTGGGTATTTTTGTTTATTTAAGAGAAAAAGAGGCAGAGAGAGAGAGAGAGAGAGAGAAGAGAGAGAGAGAGAGAGAGGGGGCACACCAGGGCCTCCAGCCACTGCAAATGAACTGCAGACACATGCAGCCCCTTGTGTATCTGGCTAACATGTGTCCTGGGGAATTGAGCCTCGAACCAGGGTCCTTAGGCTTCACAGGCAAGCACTTAACTACTAAGCCATCCCTCCAGCCCAAGACTACTGATTTTTTTTGTGTATTGATTTTGTATCCTGCTACTTTGCAGAAGGAGTTTATCACCCTTTAAGAGTTTTGGAATGGAGGCTGTCTGGTCTCTTACATTTGGAATCATGTCATTTGTGAATAGCACTAACTTGACTTCTTCCTTTCCAAATTGTATCCTCTTTATTTCTTTTTCCTGTGTTATTGCTTGAGATAGGACTTCCAGTACTATATTGAATAGCAGAGGTGAGAGTGGACCTCCCCCCCCCCCCGACTTGTTCCTGATCTCAGTGGGAATTCCTTCAGTATCTCTCCATTAACTATTATTTGAGCTTTAGAAGCTCTGTATATAGCCTTTATTGTGTTAAGATATAAGCTGACCATACTGATTCTCTCCAATATTTTGATCATGAAGTGATATTGTATTTTGTCAAAGGCCTTTTCTACATCTATTGAAAGGATCATGTGGCTTTCTATTTAGCCTTGTTTATGTGGTGTATTACATTGACAGATTTCCATATGTTGAACCACCCTGCATTCCTTGGATGAAGCCCACTTGATCAAGGTGGATAATGGATTTGATGTGTTGTTCAATTTGGTTTGTGAGGATTTTGTTCAGGATTTTTGCATCTAAGTTCATCAGGGAAATAGGCCTGTAGTTTTCTTTTCCTATGCTATCTCTGCCTGGTTTTGGTATTGGGGTGATCTAGCTTCATAGAAGGAGTTGGGGAGCTTTCCCTGTTCTCCAATTGTGTGGAACAGTTTGAGAAAGATTGGTTTCTGTTCTTCCATGAAGGTTTGGTAGAATTCAGCTGAGAAGCCATCTGGTCCTGGACTCTTCTTTTTTGGGAGGTTTTTTTTTTTTTTATTACCTTTTCAATTTTGATGGGTGTGATAGGTTTGTTTAAGAGATTAATCTGCTCTGAGTTTAGCTTTGGCAGATGGTATGTGTCTAGGTACTTATTCATTTCCTCCATACTTTCCAATTTTGTGGAGTAGAGGTTTTTGAAATAAGACCTGATGATTCTCCCAATTTCACTTATGTCTGTTGTGATCTCTTATTTTTCATTTCTAATTTTGTTATTTGAAGTGCCTTTTTTTTTTCCTGCTTGATCAACTTGGCCAGGGGTTTGTCAATCTTGTTGATTTTATCAAAGAACCAACTCTTTGTTTCATCACTTTTCTTAATTGTTTTCTTAGTTTCCAATTCATTAATTTCTCCTCTGATCTTAATTATTTCTTTCCATCTGGAGCTTTTTTTGTTGGATTCTTCTTGCTTTTCCAGTGCCTTTAGGCGGATGGTCAGGTTACTGATTTGGGATCTCTCAGTCTTTGTTATGAAGGCATTTAATGCTATGATTTTGCCACAAAGACTGCCTTCATTTGTGTCCCATTAGTTTTGGTACGATGTGTTCTCATTATCTTTCATTTCTAGGAATTTCTCTATTTCCTTTTTTATTTTGTCTACCACCCATTTATTGTTTAATTTTGCTGTCAGTTTACAGGAACCAATGGGATTTTTGGTGGGTGTTTTGTTGTTAATTTCCAGCAATGTAGCATTGTGATCTGATACCATGCAGGGTATTATGTCAGTCTTCCTAAATATATGGGGGCAGGCTTTGTGTCCCAGTAAATGATCTATTTTAGAGAAGGTTTTGTGGGTGGCTGAGAAGAATATGTAGTGGGTAGATTTGGGGTGGAATGTTCTATAGATGTCTGTTAGGTCTAAATGTTCTATGGTTTTGTTGAGCTCTCTCACTTGCCTGTTGAGTTTCTGTTTGGATGATCTATCTATTGGTTATAATGGTGTATTGACTTTCAGGGTTTCCACTGAGAAATATGAAGTGATTCTGATGGGGTTACCTTTAAATGTGATTTGCTTTTCCGTAGCTGCTTTTAGAACTTTCCCTTTGATGTCAATGTTTAGAGTCTTAATGACAATATGTCTTGGAGAGTTTCTCCTTTGGTACAATCTGTTTGGAGTTCTGTTAGCTTCTTGTATCTTGATGGGCCTTTCTTTTCAGAGAGTAGGAAAGTTTTCTTCAGTTATTTTGTTAAATAAGTTCTCCATGTCTTGGTCGGAGTTTCTTCCCCTCCTGGTATTCCCATGATCCCAATGTTAGGATGTTCTAGGGTATCCCACATTTCTTTCATGTTTTGTTTACAGAAATTTTTGAACTTATTGAAATTTTGCACTCTTGAACTGTTTCTTCTGTTTTTTCTTCCAGATCTGAATTTCTATCCTCCACATGAATAACTCTGTTCTTGAGAGCTTCTAAAGAGTTTTGTGCTTGTTCAGTTAGATTTGCATTTCCTACAACTTTTCTATGCATGGTTTCCAACCCTCTGTCAAGTTCCCTTTTTCACATCATTTTCTGATTTTCTTGATGCTTCTTGGAATTCCTCCTTGTATTTCTTTATATCTTCAGTTAGTATAGCCAGCTGGTTTTTTAGGTCCACTTTTTTTTTTTTTTTTCGCTTTCCTTTATATCCTTTAACTGTTTCTGGACTTCTTCCATCTTCTTATCTATTAGGTCTAGTATAGTGATGCAGCATGCACATGATTATCAGTCCTTTCTTGCTTTTCTGTAAGTTCTACCAATAGCTTGGACACTGTTGCATTGCTCTTAACTTCATTTGGGGATACTGATCTTATTTTCTCTTCTGTGTTTTGATTAGAGATGTCCACTGTAGGACTGGGAGATCTTACTGGATTTACTTGCATTTGATTTTTTATGCTATTACTTTTGTGTTGTGGTCTGCCCAGCACAGTATGGGAGCAGGGAGAATAGGAGTGTGGTCATGATGGGTGGGGGAGGTGGTGCCACTTTGTGGCACAGAGACAGGCATGAAGACAGAAATGATCTGAAGTCATGTGGGGCAGGTTGTGTTCAGTCTGGGCAGGAAAGAATTTCTTCCATTCTGTAGGCTGGGTCTTCACTTGCTTAAGTGTTTCTTTTGTTGTAGAGAAGCCTTTTAATTTCATGAGGTCACTTTTGTCAATTGTTGATCTTGCTTTCTAAACAACTGCAGGATTGCTCAGAAAGCCCCTACCTATTCCTAAATTTTAAAGTATTTTAAGTATTTTTCCTCTAGCACTTTGAAAGTTTCTGGGCTTATAGTAACAGCTTTGATCCATGTGGAGTTGATTTTCTTTTTTTTTTTTTTCTTCTTTATTAATTAGTTTTGAACAGAGTGAATACAGTCATATGGTACCATTATTAGGCTCATCCATGAACTGCCTCCTCCCCTTGGCCACTCCTTGTTGAGGTATATGGGTCATTCATTCCGGAGTTAGCCCACAGTTGTGGGTAGGATGAATGTCTCTGCATATCATGACCCAATTTGTGGCTCTGACCTTCTTTCCATGCCCACTTCTGAAATATTTCCCTGAGCCATGTTGGGTTCATTTTTGGTCTGCTTCAGTGATGAGGTATTGGGGGCCTCTGGGTCTCTGGATCTCTGATTTGATAGGAGTTGATTTTTCTCTGTGTTGATTTCCTTCACCCTTGTGCTGGTACCCAGTTCACCAAGAAAACAGCAGCCTTGCTCATTTCACCAATTGTTCTTAGTTTCAGCCTGGGCGCTTTTGAGGTATGATGGAGTGGCTGTCTCCTTAGGATCTACATCTATCTGAAAAATAGAAGCAGATTCTTCAATGGAGAGTAAGTTAGCACCATACAAATGAGATAATCCTTACTTTTTCATAGAGAATTTAATAGGTGTAGGCCTTCTTGTAGCCCACGATTGGTGGTAGCTTATGTTTGGTTATGGTTCTGACTTGTTTCCGAGCTCCAGCTATGGGTCCCATACCACTGAGGGGATCAGTTAGCCGAATCAAGAGCAGTTGGTTTCCCACCATGGCTGTTTGCCACTGTTGCACTTGTGTGAGCATCATGGCAAGTTATTTGCTGCTAAGTAGGTAAGACCATGAGTAGCTTGGACAGATATTGGTCATTTTCCCCCAGCCCCCCATGTAGCACCTTCTGGCACTAGAAGTGCTGACTGTCTGGGGACTGACTCTCTTCCAGCTTCCAGACATGCCATTCCATTTTACGTGTCAACCACATAAAGTGTCTTCAGCAGTAGGGTCTTACCACTAACCTTTGGTGGGTCATCAAGTATTCTGACATAAATTTGTCTTTCTTTTGGGAAACATTGTAGGTCTCTCTGATCAAAAGCTCACTGTGATGATAGCCACTTGTTGGTACTGGGAGTTACAGGTCAGTGCCCACTAACAAAAGGAAGAAAAATATAACTAATATAAAAGAGTTAGAGAGGAGATAGATAGATAGATAGATAGATAGATAGATAGGCTGTAGAATATTAAAGTCAGACTTGATCATACCCTTTACAGTGTCTTGTGGCTCAGGTGTTCCCTCTAAGGGCCTGGTGAAGGTTCAGCATTTGGTCTGCCTTTTAGGAGGTAGAATTTTATGGTACCATTGCTGTTTGGGTCTAGATTTGTATTTCCCACTCCCTCCCTTGCCCTCCCCTCCATCCCCACCCATCTAATTGTCAAGTCCATGATATGCTTGCGGGGTATGTAAGGCAAATTGGGTAGATTCAGGTTAGGTGCTGTGGATGAGTGAGATTATGTGGTGATTTCCTTTCCTGTGACTGGGTAAGTTCACTGAGCATGATCTGTTCCAAGTTCAACCATTTTTCCTCAAATTTCATTGTGTCATTTTTTCTTTCTGCTGTATAGAATTCCGTTGTGTAGATATACCACATCTGTTACCCATTCTTCTAGTGATGGACATCTGGGTTGATTCCATGTCTTAGCTATTACGAATTGAGCCACTACAAACATGGTTGAGCAAATCTTTCTGGCCTGTGGTTTGAAGGTTTTAGGGTAGATGCCCAGTAAGGGAATAACTGGGTATGTAGGCAACTCTATAGTCAGCTTTTTCAGGAGTCTCCATATTGCTTTCCAAAGTGGTTGTATCATCTTACTTTCCCACCAACAGTGGAATGAGTGTTCGTACTTCTCCACATCCTCGCCAGCATTTATTTTCATTTGATTTTTTGATGTTTGCTATCCTTACTGGGGTAAGGTGGAATCTCATAGTTGTTTTAATTTGCATTTCCCTGATGATTGGGGATGATGAACATTTTCTCAAGTGTGTGTTTGCCCTTTGTATTTCTTCCTCTGTGAACTGCCTGTTGAATTCTTTGCCCCATTTTGTGAGTGGGGTATTTGACTTTTTACTGTTTAGAATTTTCAGTACTTTGTAGAATCCAGAGATTAGGCCTCTGTCAGTTGGATAACCATCAAACATTTTCTCCCATTCTGTGGGTAATCCATTGGCTTCGCTTACTGTATGCTTGTCTGTAAAGAAACTCTTCAGCTTCATGTGATCCCATTGGTTGAGTGACTACTTAAGATTGTGAGCTACTAGGGTTTTGTTCAGGAAGTCTTTTTCCATTCCTATGTCATGGAAAGTACTTCCTATATTTTCTTCCAGTAGTAGACGAGTTTCTGGTCTTATATTGAGGTCTTTGATCCATTTGGATTGAGTGTAGTGCATGGTGAGATTTGTGGATCAAGTTTCAATTTCTTGCATATGGTTATACAGTTTGTCCAGCACCATTTGTTGAAGATGTTGTCTTTCTTCCAGTGTATATTGTTAGGGTCTTTGTCAAATATCAAGTAGCTATAGTAGCTTGACCCAAAATCCAGGTTCTCGAGTCTATTCCATTGGTCTGTACTCCTGTTTTTATGCCAGTACCATGCTGTTTTTATTACTATGGCTTTGTAATATAGCTTTAGATCAGGTATGGTGATACCTCCAGAGGTATTTCTCTTGGTGAGGTTATGTTTGGAAATGTGAGGCCTTCTGCCTTTCCATATGAAATTTGAGATCATTTTTTCTATCTCTGTGAAGGACACTGTTGGGATTTTAATTGGGATTGCATTAAATCTGTATATTGCCTTTGGTAGGATTGCCATCTTCACATAATTAATTCTGCCTATGCAGGTGCATGGGTGGTCTTCCATTTTCTAAAGTCCTCCTCAATTTCTTTTTTGAGTGTTTTTATGTTTTTGTTGTATAGATCTTTCACTTCCTTGGCTAACATTATTTCAAGGTATTTTATTTCTTTGTTGCAATTGAAAATGGGACTATGTCCCTTATTTCTTTCTCTGTATCTTTGCCATTTGCATAAAGGAAGGCTACTGATTTTTGTGCATTGATTTTGTATCCTGCTACTTTGCTATAGGAGTTAATCACCTTCAGGAGTTTTGGGATGGAGTCTCGCGGGTCTCTTACATCTTTCTCTGTATCTTTCTCATTTGCATATAGAAAGGCTACTGGTTTTTGTGCATTGATTTGTATCCTGCTACTTTGCTAAAGGGGTTATTACCTTCAGGAGTTTTGGAATGTAGTCTGTCAGGTTTCTTACATATACAATCATGTCATCAGTGAATAAAGCTAGCTTAACTTCTTCCTTTCCAAGTGGTATCCCTTTTATTTCCTTCTCCTGTCTTATTGCTTGAGCTAGGACTTCCAGTACTATATTGAAGAGCAGAGGTGAGGGTTGACAACCCTGTCTTTTTCCTGATCTTAATGGGAATTCCTCCAGTCTCTCTCCATTAAGTATTATTTGGGCCTTCAGAGCTTTGTATATTGCCTTTATTATGTTAAGATATGAACCAACCATGGCAATTCTCTCCGATGTTTTGATCATGAAGTGATGTTGTATTTTTTCAAAGGCCTTTTCTGCATCTATCAAAATGATCATGTGGTTTTTGTGTTTAACCTTGTTTATGTGGTGTATTACATTGACAGATTTCTGTATGTTGAACCACTCCTGTGTTCCTGGCATGTCAATCTTGTTTATTTTTTCAAAGAACCAGCTCTTTCTTTCATTAATTGTCTTAATTGTTTCTTAGTTTCCAATTCATTAATTTCTCCTCTGATTTTAATTATTTCTTTCCTTCTGGAGCTCTTTGAGTTGAATTCTTCTTGCTTTTCCAGTGCCTTTAGGTGGACGGTTAGGTTATTGATTTGGGATCTCTCTTTCTTTTTCATGAAGGCATTTAGTGCTATGAAATTTCCCCTGAGGACCACCTTAATTGTGTCCAAAAAATTTTGGTACGATGTGTTCTCATTGTCATTCAATTCCAGAAATTTTGCAATTTCATTTTTTTATTTCATCCACTATCCATTTGTTGTTTAAAAGTGTGCTGTTCAGTTTCCAGGTGCCATTGGGATTTTTGGTGGGTCTTTTGTTGTTAATTTATAGCAATATAGCATTGTGATCTGATATCATGCAGTGAATTATGTCAACCTTCTAAATATGTGCAGGCAGTCTTTGTGCCCCAGTATGTGGTCTATTTTAGAGAATGTCCCATGGGATGCTGAGAAGAATATGTAGTCTGTGGATTTGGGATGGAAAGTTCTATAGATGTCCATTAGGTCTAAGTGATCTATGGTTTTGTTGAGCTGTCTTACTTCACCATTGAGTTTCTGTTTGGATGATCTGTCTATTACTGATAATCGTTTATTTAAGTCCTCAACTCTGATGGTGTTGGTGCTTATTTCTGTGTTATCGTCAAGTAGGTTTTGTTTTATGAACTGTGGTGCCCCTGTGTTTGGTACATACAGATTTATGATTGTAACATCCTCTTGATGGATCGTTCCCTTGGTAAGTAGGAAGTGGCCTTCTTTGTCTTTTTTGATTATTTTTGGTTTGAAGTCTATTTTATCTGGTATTAATATAGCAACACCTGCTTGTTTCTTATTCTGTTTGCTTGGAATATTGTTTTCCACCCTTTCACCCTGAGTAGATATCTGTCTTTAGTGGTGAGGTAGGTTTCTGGAAGACAACAGATTGAGGGTTCTAATTTTTTGATCCATTCTGTTAGTTTATGTCTCCTGATGGGTGAATTAAGGTCATTAATATTTAGGGTAATGACTGTGAGATGTGATTTGTTCTGTGCCATGTTGTGATGGCATATGTGGTTTGGTGTTTTCATGGACTTTGAAGTTTTTTGTGCCTACTCTGCTTCTTGTACGCATTTGAGTTTGATTATTTATTTCTTCTCTGTTGAGAATTTCCTGAAATACTGTTTGTAGGTTTGGTTTTGTGTTAATATAATTGTTAAGCTGAGTCTAGCTTCATAAAAGGAGTTGGGTAGCTTTCCCTGTTCAATTTCCTGAAATACTCTCTCTAGGTTTGGTTTTGTGTTCATATAATTTTAAAGCTGAGTTTTGTCATGGAAGGTTTTTCTTTCACCATCTATTATGAGGGATACTTTTGCTGGGTAGAGTAGTTTGGGGTGGAAGCCATAGGTTGTTAGACTTTGCAGTGTTTCTTTCCCAGCCCTTCTAGCTTTCAGGGTTTCCATTGAGAAGTCTGAAGTAATTCTGATGGGGTTACCTTTAAAAGTGGTGTGCTGTTTTTCCCTAGTTGCTTTTAGGATTTTCTCTTTGGTGTCAATGTTTAGAGTCTTAATGACAATATGACTTGGAGAGTTTCTCTTTTGGTCCCGTCTGTTTGGAGTTTTGTTGGCTTCTTGTATCTTGATGGGCCTTTCTTTTAAGAGACTGGGGAAGTTTCGTTCAATTATTTTGTTAAATAACTCTCCATGCCTTTGGTCTGAATTTCTACTCGTTCTGGTATTCCAATGATGCTGATATTAGGTAGTTTAGGTGTATCCCACCATTCCCTCATGTTCTGTTCACAGCAACTTTTGAACTTACTGAAATTTTTGAACTCTCGAACTGTTTCTTCCATCTAGTCTTCCAGACCAGAGCTTCTATCCTCTCCATGGCTAACTCTATTCTTGAGAGCTTCTAGAGAGTTTTGTACTTGTTGAATTAGGTTTGCATTTTCTATGTCTTTTGTTTGTATCATTCCATCCCTCTGTCAAGCTCCCTTTTCACATCATTTTCTGATTTTCTTGATATTTCTTGGAATTCATCCTTGCATTTCTTTATATCTTCATTTAGCATCACCAGCTGATGTTTGAGGTCCTCTTTTTTTTTCTCTCTCTCTCATATCTCTTAACTGTGTCTGAACTCCTTCCATTTTCTTATCTATTCAGTCTAGTCTACTGATGGCAGCATCCACATGATTACTGGTCCTTTGTTGCTTTTCTGCAAGTTCCACCAGTAGGTTGGTCAGGGTTTCATTGCTCATAGCTTCATTTTGGTGTACTGATCCTAATGACTCTTCTATTTTTTGATTAGAGATGTTCATTGTAGGACTGGGTGATATAACTGGATTCTCTTGCATTTGATTTTTCATGTTATTTCTTTTGCGCTGTGGTCTGCCCATGAGAGTGTATGGGCACGTAGGTGGGTAGATCAGCCTGGGCTCAAGCACAATGGAATCTGAGACAGCCTGATGCAGTTGCCAAGCAGGCCTGAGCTTTGGCTCTCACTTGCCAAAGCTGCCTGAGCTCGTGTCTGGCAGGGGTGCCAAAGTTGCCTGAGCTCTCATGTGGTAATGTGCCAAAGCTCTCTGCACTCCCACTAGGAGGGACACTGATGCACCAAACACTGACGCAGTCCAAACCTTGGCATGGCAGAAGACTTGGAACTGGAAGCAGTTTGCACTTCTTGGCAACAGGACAGTGGCAGTTGGCTGGTGTGGCAGACAGGGAGGGGATGGCACCTGGGCTAGTGCAAGTGACAGACACAGTTTGAGCTCGCGTGGGCATTTGCAATGTGCCTGGGCTCACATCTGAATGTGCAGAGCACGGAGCAGTCAGTGGGTAGAGCAGGGTAAGCTTCCAAAATCAGGGATTGGTGTGGTGGAGCTTTTTGGTGGGCAAATTGATCAAAGGCAGGATGAGGTCCAATGGGCCAGCAGGTGTAGCCTGGCCAAGGTCACTCGTTGATAGTGGTAGCAGGCAGGTCACCCCTGTGCAGTGAGGCAATTGGAACTATGTTGGCCCTTTTCCTACAGTAAGTGTGGGAGTTTCCTAAAGCTGGGACTGTGGGTACTGGGGCAGCTGTTTGGGGGGAGGGATGGGCTACCCTCAATCAAGGGAATCAGCTATTCCCTGTTTTTTTTTTTTTTTTCCCTCTCTGTGCCCACCCACTGGCAATCTATTGGAGATTACTCTGCCCTAATAGACCCAGTGAACCCTTAATGTCTTGCCTTTCTTTCCCGTGGATGTGTGGTGCAGTTAGGCGGTCGCCATCTTGGCTGGAAGTTGCTGCTGATTTTCAATAGATAACGATCTGCTTTCATTCTTATCCATGTGGACGTTTAGCTTTTTACTACCATTTGTTAAAAAAAATTCCGTTTTTCAAATGTATATTTTTGGCATTGTTGTCAAAAATCATGTAACAATGCCTATATGGATTTATGTCTGGATCTTTTATTGTTTCACTGATCTAACTGAAAGTCTACTTTTATACCACTCATGTCTTGTTACTATGGCTGTATAATATTGCTTAAAATCAGGATGGTTATACTTTTACGTCTTTCTCTTATTATTCATATAACTATCTATATCTATCTAATCTAAATTTCTTTTTCTCAGGATTGCTTCAGTTATCTGAAGTTTTTCTTTATAGTACAAATGAATTTTAAGACTTATATTTCTGTGAAGAATGATATTGGTGTTTTGATCAAGTTTGCACTAAATCTGTAAATACTTTTGGTTAGATAGCCATAATACTAATATTCTTCCACTCTGTGAACATGAGGGTTCTTCCCATTCATTGTCTACTATCTTCTTCAGTTTCATTCATGTTCATGTAAGCCGGTAGAGCTATAAACTTCCCATTTAGTACTATTTTCATTGTATCTCCTGGGTTTTATATATTGTATATATATATATATATATATTTATATATATATATACATATATATATATATATATATGTATATATATATATTTATATATACATATACATATATATATATATATATATATTTTTTTTTTTTCTTCTGGTTTTTCGAGGTAGGTTCTCCCTCTAGCCCAGGCTGACCTGGAATTCACTATGGAGTCTCAGGGTGGTCTTGAACTCATGGCAATCCTCCTACCTCTGCCTCCCGAGTGCTGGGTTTAAAGGCATGTGCCTCCATGCCTGGTTTACGTATTGTATTTTTATTTTCTCTCATATATTGGATTTTTTGATTTCCTCCTTGATTTTTTCAACGACTTTTTTATCTTTCAATAGCATTTGCGTGTGTTTTGAGTTTCTCTTGCCAATAATTTCTAGTTTTACTCTATTGTCATCAGACAGAATACAAGAAATTATTTCAACTTTACTATATTTATTAAGACTTGTTTTGTGTCCTAATATATGTTATATTTTACAGTTCCAAGGGCCGCTGCAAAGAATGTATATGTTGCTGTTTTTGGAGAGACCATTCTGTACATATTTGTTAAGTCCACTTGATCCATGATGTCTTTTTATATTTTTCAATTTAATTTTTTTTTGTCTGTCAAGGTAGGATCTCTTTCTTGTCCAGGCTGACCTGAAATTCACTATATAATCTCAGAGTAGCTTCAAACTCATGGAAATCTTCCTACCTTTGCCTCTTAAGTGCTGGGTTTAAAGGTGTGTGTCACCATGCCCTGTCTCATCATGTCTTTTAATTTAGATGTTTGTTCATTTATTTATTGCCTGGATGACCTGCCAGTTGGTGAAAGTTGGGTAGTGAAGTTACCCACTATTATTGTGTTAGGGTACACTGTGACTTTACCTCTAATAATATTTGTTCTATGAAATTAGGAAGTTTCAGTTTAAAGTCAATTTTGTCAGATATCTGCTTGAAAAATATTTTTGCCTTTTTCACTATAAAATAATATCTGCTCTTTATTGTGAGGTACATATCGTGAAGACAAAAAGTAGGTATATCTTGCTTTTTAATTCAATCTGCTATGTAGTGTCTTTTGAATGGAGAAATTATACAATTAATATTCATAGTTATTATTTTTAATATTTTTATTTTTATTTAATTATTGGAGAGAGCAATAGAGAGTGGGCGGTAGAGAAACTCATGCCAGGGCCTCTCACTGCTACAAACACACTCCAGAAGCATGTGCCACTCTGTGTATATGGCTTTATGTGGGTACTGGGGAATTGAACCCAGGACATCAGGCTTTACAAACAAGAGACTTTAATTTCTGGGCCATCCCCCAGCCCCAATATTCCTAGTTATTATTGAAAGGTATATATTACTTCTGTCACTTTATTGGTTTTCCAGTGTTTGGGATTTTTCTATCATTCTTAATTATTATTCAATTATAGTTTATTATTCCCTGTGGCCTCATAGATGTATCTGTCTTGATCTTCAATCTGAAGAATTCTGTCTACTATCCTCTATAGAGTTAGCTTAGTGGTTATGAATTTCTTGAGACTTTTTATCATTAAAATTTGTTTTTCTTCTTCAATTTTGATGGTTAGATTTGCTGGATATATTTGTCTGGATTGGCAGTTGTCTTGAAATTGAACTTCAATCTATCATTCTAAAATCTCTTGGCCCTTAAAATTTCTGGTAAGACATCTATTATTCTGATAAGCTTTCTGTTGTATGTGACTTAGTATTTCTCTCTAGCCATTTCCAATATACTTTATTTGGTATAACTAGTTGTTTAACTATAATACAATGGAGAAAAATTCTTTTATGTTTTTGTCTTCTTAGTGTTTTAACTGCCTTCTGTATCTGTGCTGTCATCCCTTCTCTAATCTAGGGAAATTTTCTGCTACACTTGTGTTGAAAATATATTCTATGCTTTTAGAATGTAACTCATCACCTTATTATTTATTTATTGAGAGAGACAGAGAGAATGAGTCTGAGCATGCTAGATTCTCCTGCCACTGCAAGTGAACTCCACACGCATCCACCGCTTTATGTGACTGGATTTATGTGACTGGGGAATCAAACCTAGGCCATCAGACTGTGTAAGCAAGTGCATTTAACCATTGAGCCATCTTCCCAGCCCATCTTCACCTTCTTTTATGCCTATAATGTTTAAATTTTATCTTTTTATACTGTCTGGAATATCTTGAAAGTCTGCTTATACTTCATCAATTTATCAGTCCCTGTTGGAGTGTTGACTTATGTGTTTCATTTCCAGTCTTTCAGGTTTTTTTTCATTATTTTTATACCTATATTAAATTTTTCTTTCATGTATTCTATTACCATCCTTATTGTAGTCAACTACTTGTGTTCTCACAGGATTCGTTTGGGTGCTTATTTTCTTCTTTGATTTATTTATACATATTTATAATCATTCTTTTATGGTTTCATTGAATTCTCTCTCATGGGAGGACATTACTGTGGAATGAATTTTTTTTAAGAAGTTACATTGCCTTCATTTCATGTTATTTGTGTTTTCATGTTATAATTTATGAGTCAGATGCTAGGTCATCGGTTGAGCTTATGTCTTTGATTCTTGTATGTATTTATTTTCACTCATTCTTATTCTTTCAGAGTGAGAACTTGCATTGCTAAAGAGGGACCTGGTTTTTAAAAGTTTTATGTTATTTCCCTCTGGTGATTTAGTGTTCAGAACATCAGTCTCAAACCTCATCTTTCTCTCTGTTTATTTTTCACCAGCCCTCCATTTCCCTCTGAAATTCCTGCCTGTTGTTCAGTACCTGAGACAACACCCATGTCCCTATAGTGATGGACATGGGTGAACATCAAGCATGACTGAAGTTTTTTGGACATAGAGAGCTTACTGCACTGAAGGGTGAGCCTGAAGACTTGTTGTGTCAACCTCTTAAGTCATGAAGGTCTAAGATGAAGAATCTTGTATCAAGCTCACTGGGGTGATGTGCCAGGCTCATCACTGTGCCATGTTTACCATCCAGGATTTCTTCTCATGCAAAACTCACTAGGGTTGAAGAATCAGCCAAGGCTTCTCATTACACCCTATGTTTTATTTTGATCTTTACATGCTGTAGAAGGATAATTATATAACATGCTACTTTTATTTCCATTTATCAAGAAATGTAGGCTTAGTAGTTTTGATATATGTTTTAAAAGCATTTGTATTTTCCCAGTTAACAATTTTTTCAAGTATTTTTTTCTACTTTATATATGCAAAAGCTTTACTAATGTGAAATTTACTAGTCTGTTGTCTATGAGGTACATACTAACAGTGGTATTTAAAATTCTAGCATCTCTTCTTCCATTTACATACATGCATGAGAGTCAGACTTACCATCTCAATTATTTTGAAAATTTATATAAGTAGCAATGGCTTCTAACATCTTTGAGTTGTACTATTTGAGTAGTCATGATTGCTCCCTTCAGTCATTCCTACATTTCTTTTTTCATGTGTATGTATGTGTTGCATGCATGAGCATGTGTGTATGTGCTCATGTGTAGATGTATGCCTATGTATGCACATGCATGTAGAAGCCAGAGGTCAATATCAGGTATCATATTGATTCACTCTTTACCTAAGTTTTTGATGAAGTCTCTTATTGAACCTGGAGCCCACCAATTTGGCCCAACTAGCTAGCAACCCTCTACTGAGTATGCTAGAATTGTAGATACACACTACCATGTCAAGGTTTTACATTAGTGCTCAGGCACTGTCTGTAGCAGGGGAACAAGCATTCAAATAATGATCTTGTAGGAAAAATTTACAGGCCACATAATTTAGCAAAATTACATTATAAATTATTTTGATGGGATTATATTAAATTTATACACTAATTTATGAGAAATAGATATATCTGTAGTAAATCTACTGACAATATTTGGAAGCTTTTCAGTTAAATTTTGCTCATTCCATCAGTAATTTGTCATTTAACTTAGAGACAATAAAATGTGTATTTAATTTTCCTAGATAGATTATACTATTCATCCAGTTGTATTCATAACCTATTTATGAGTAACTCTCCATAGCATTCTTTCTTGTACTGCTTTATAGTTTTCATACGAACTTGTTTTGCTTTAAGCTATCAGTGTGGCCAAATATAATTTCTCAGATCTTTTAGGGTTAATTAAGATTTTTTCTTATAAAATGGCTCATTCTCTACTCTAACCATCTCATATCAAGGTGAAGTGAGTATTCAGTGTGATACTGTTTATTTATGGTAGTGTTAAGATCTAATCAAATGCATGGTAGGCATGTGCTCTACCACTGAGCTACATCCCCAGCCCTCAATTTATTTTCAAGCTAAATTTTCCTAGACATTTCTGTGCTGAGAGCTAATCATTTTCTACTTAATTTAGGATGTGCCACAATGGTAACAAAATGTGCTTTTTAATTTTTCTTCTGCTTAATCACCTTCATTTTGGTTGATAAACAAATATATATATGTATATATATATGCCTGTATATATACATATATATGTACACACACACACACACACACACACTGTTTTTGCCATCTTATTTTTCTTCAAAATAATGTAATTTCAAAACCATTACGTTAATTTTATCCTCAAATAGAATATTTTTGTAATCCTTTCTTATTTGAATTTAATTGGAATTGCTGTTGATTACACTCTCTCTTGAAAGCCAACTCTAATGAAGTTCTAGATATTTTCTGTACTATCTTATGATTCTCCATTATCAAATTCTGTCAAGACTCTTCACTCTGTGTTGTTTTCAACTTATGACTACATCCTATAAAATTTTAACTGTCATTTTTGTGAGACTACCAGGCACTTTCTCCCATTATAGTACAATATAAATGTAAATTTGAATTTTGTTAATAGCTCAATTTGAATAACTCACTCAACTATCAAACTTAAGTGTAAGAAAAATCTGTTGCTATCCTTTCTGACATCTGGTATTTCTCTAGTTTATGTCTACTCAGTAAGGAACATGCTATTTGCCTTGCATGTACCTTTTCATTTTTCAAAATATTCAAAGATAATTTTGTTTATTGTGTCTCAGAAGATTAGTAGGAGAAACATGCATGTAAATTCCAGGATAGGATGCAAGCAAATTAGTGTTAGAGAACATGGCTAAGTGATTATAGGTCTTCTGAGAAATTTTGTAGCACACAGCTCAGATCTATCAACTGGAAGACTTAAAAAGATCAGCATAACTCACCCCCCAATATTAGAAACTCTTTGGATAAGCTTTTCTTACTTGTTAATTATTCCATATGTTTGAGTTGCGGGCATTTAAGCATTCCAGTGGGGTCTGAAGTTATCTTACTATCAGTCTCCATAACTTCAAAGACATAAAGGAAGAGGCTTATAGAAGGCTCTCAGGCATGTACACTTATATTTATAGGAAAGTAGTTTATGATAACATTTATAGACCTAGATACTTCAGACATTGCCAAAATAAGAGATTAGAAGAGAGAATGTGAAGTAGTGTGGTGGTAGTTTGAAGAATGTATGTCCCCCATAGCCTGAGGGTTTTTAATTTATTTATTTATTTATTTATTTTTACTAATTAGTTTTGTATTCAGCAAATACAGTCAGTTTGGGTTCAGCTTGCAGCTTGAGTCCCCAGCAGCGTGCTGGAGCATGTGTCACTAGGCGATGGATCTTGTCCATTCCTAAGATGTGTTCAGAGAAAATTTGAGCTCTGGATGTTCATGTTTGTTGGCTGTTGGTGCTTGCTAGTGTTGGTTTTTCTCTCTCTGTAGTGAATGCATCTATGCAAGTGAGCCAGCTTCTTCCACCATGATGATTCTAAAAGCCTGAAATAAACCCTTTCCTCCTATAAGGTGCTTCTGAATGTCAAGTGTTTTTCCAGCAATGAGTAAGTAACTGCAATGCAGTTTATGAGAAATATTTAGCTCATTGTAATGATCCCATATTTTTCAGACTAGATAGATCATTAATCATCTGCAAAACTTTATTTCTTCCTTGTTTGTTTTATTATTTGGTTGTTTTTAAAAGTATTCTGTTTATTTATTTATTTATTTGAGGAGAGAGAGAGGCAGATAGTGAGAAAGAGAATGAGTGTGCCTGGGCCTTTAGTCACTGCAAACAAACTCCAGATGCATGCGCCCCCTAGTGCATCTGGATTACCTGGGTCCTGGAGAACTGAACCAGGGACCTTAGGCTTCATAGGCAAACCCTTTAACCACTAAGCCGTTTCACTAGCCCTGTCTGTTTGTGTTTTGTTGTTGTTTCTCAAGGTACAGTCTTGCTCTAACCTGTAACCCAGGCTAATCTGGAATCCTGGAATTCACTAAGAAGTCTCAGACTGGCCTTGAATTCACAGAGATCCTCGTACCTCTGCCTCCTGTGTGCTAGAATTAACGACATGCGCCACCACTCTCGGCTTTCCTTGTTCATTTTTATCAAGCTAATCTGTACTTTCTAGGTGTTTTATCTTCATGTCTATCAGTAAAGTTATCAATCCCCATTCTTTGTTTTAATACTTCACCTTTGAATAAACAGACTACAAGTAGGAACCATAGTTAGAATATGTTCACTGTAATATAATCACAAAAATACCAATTTATCTAGAGCCTATTGATTTTAACAAGTTTTGGAAGGGCAGCCACAAGCAACTCCATTTGAGGGAGAAAAAAACTAGGTAGTTTTAGTTTTAGGTAGCCAGATAGGGAAAGGCCTGAAGAGAATTCAGATTCTGATTCAGTCCAGTCTTATTCCTCAGTGACCAAGCCTTCTACTCAGGTATGCTAACCTCTTTCTGCACTGGCCCCCTGAGTCCGAAACATTTCTCTCTCTCTAGGTCTCTGAATCTGAGGGTAAATCCCATCCCAATAAGCAGTAAGACAGGCTTACTAAGTGGGCTCAGCCTTCTTCGCTGTTTACTTCACTTAGTGTGGACCTTGAGGTCCCTCCACCAGTAAGACCTCTCCCAATTCTAGTAGCCAGGGCTCTCCATGGAAATAGAATGGGGGGGGGGATAAATTTTATTTCTCATATTATTAATTTCTTATTGCTTCATAGGTTTCTTTACAAGCCTTGGCCATTTTCCACTTTCCCTAGAAAACCCTTACATTTTTTTTTCTTTTTTTTCTTTATTACTTCAATTTGTATTCAGCAAATACAGTCAGTTTGGTACCATTCTTAGGCTCATCAGTGACCTACCCTCTCCCGTTGGCCCCTCCTTGTAGAAGTATATGGGTCATGCATTGTGGAGTTAGCACACATTTATCGTTAAGATAAATGTCTCTGCATATCATGACCCAACATGTGGCTCTGACATTCTTTCCGCCCCCTCTTCCACAAAATTTCCCTGAGCCATGTTGGGTTCATTCTTGGTCTGCTTCAGTGATAAGGTGTGGGGGGCTTCTGAGGCTCTGGCTCTCTGATTTGGTAGGAGTTGATTTTTGTCTGTGTTGATCTCCTTCCCCCTTGTCCTGGTGTTTGGTTCATTAGGAAAACAGCATCTTTGCTTGTTTCGCCAATTTTTCTTAGTTTCAGCCAGGGCCCCTTGGAGGTATGATGGGGTGGCTCTCTCCTTAGGATCTACATCTATCTGAAAAAGAGAAGCAGATTCTCCAACAAAGAGTAAGTTAGCACCAGGACAAAAGAGATAACCCTTACTTCTTTTATAAAGAATTTAATAGGAGTAGGCCCTCTTGTAGCCCATGATTGATGGTAGCTTGATATTGGTGAGTGGGCTTATGTTTGGATATGGTTCTGACTTATTTCCCAGCTCCAGCTATGGGTCCCGTACCACTGAGGAGACCAGTTAGCCAAATTAAGAGCAGTTGGTTCCCCACCATGGCTCTGTGCCACTATTGCACTTGTGTGGGCATCACAGCAAGTTATTTGCTGCAAAGTAGGTTAGACCATGAGTTGCTTGGACAGATATTGGTCATTTTCCCCCAGTCGCCCATGTAGCACCTTCTGGCACTAGATGTGCTGACTGTCTGGGGACTGACTCTCTTCCAACTTCCAGCCATGCCATTCCATTTTGCATGTCAATCACATAAGGTGTCTTCAGCAGTAGGGTCTTACCACTAGCCTTTGGTGGGTCATCAAGTACTCTGACAGAAATCTGTCTGTCCTTTAGGAAACCTTGTAGGTCTCTCTGATCAAAAGCTCATTGTGGATGATAGCCCCATGCTGGTTCTGGGAGTTACAGGTCAGTGCCCACTAAGAAAGTGAGGAAAAAGATAACTAATATACTAGAGTTAGAGATAAGAGAGAGAGAGAGAGAGAGGGAGAGGGGAAGTGAGGGAGGGAAGATGTAGAAGATTAAGGTTAGTCTTGATCTTACCCTCTCCAGTGTCTTGTGGTTCAGGTGTTCCCTGTAAGGGCCTGGTGAAGGATCAGCCATTTGGTCTGTCTTTTAGTAAGTAGAAAATTATGGTACCATTGCCGTTTGGGTCTAGATTTGTGTTTCCCACCCCTTTGATGCCCTCCCCTCCCTCCCCTTCCATCCTAGTGTCTAGTCTAGGAGATGCTTGCTGGGTATGTAAGGTATCTTGGGTAGATTCAGTTTAGGTGCTATAGATGAGTGAGACTATGTGGCGATTTTTTTTCTGTGATTGGGTAAGTTCACTGAGAATGATCTGTTCCAAGTTCAACCATTTTTCCTCAAATTTCATTGTGTCATTTTTCCTTACTGCTGTATAGAATTCCATTGTGTAGATATACCACATCTTAGTTATCCATTCTTCTAGTGATGGACATCTGGGTTGATTCCAGCACTTAGCTATTACAAATTGAGCCACTATAAATATGGTTGAGCAAATCTCTCTAGACTGTTGTTTGAAGGTTTTAGGGTAGATGCCCAGTAAGGGAATAACTGGGTCTGTTGGTATCTCTATACTCAGCTTTTTCAGAAGTCTCCATATTGTTTTCCAAAGTGGTTGTACCATCCTACATTCCCACCAACAGTAGATGAGTGTTCGTACTTCTCCACATCCTCGCCAGCACTTACTTTTATTTGATTTTTTGATGTTTGCTATCCTTATTGGGGTATGGTGGAATCTCATAGTTGTTTTAATTTGTATTTCTCTGATGATTAGGGATGATGAACATTTTCTTAAGTGTGTTTTTGCCATTTGTATTCCTTCCTCTGTGGACTGCCTGTTCAGCTCTTTGCCCCATTATGTGAGTGGGTTGTTTGACTTCTTACTGTTTAGATTTTTGAGTTCTTTGTAGATTCTAGAGATTAGGCCTCTACCAGTTGGATAACCCGCAAATATTTTCTCCCATTCTGTGGGTAATCTATTGGCTTTGCTTATTGTATGCTTGTCTGTAAAGAAACTCTTCAGCTTCATGTGATCCCATTGGTTGAGTGACGGTTTAAGTTCATGAGCTACTGGGGTTTTGTTCAGGAAGTCTTTTTCCATTCCTATATCATGGAAAGTACTTCCTAAATTTTCTTCCTGCAGTATTCGTGTTTCTGGTCTTATATTGAGGTCTTTTATCCATTTGGACTTGAGTGTAGTGCATGGTGAAATGTGTGGGTCAAGTTTCAGTTTCCTACATGTGGTTATCCAGTTTGTGCAGCACAATTTGTTGAAGATGCTGTCTATTTTTCCAGCCTATATTGTTTGGGCCTCTATCGAATATCAAGTAGCTATAGTTGCTTGACCCAAAGTCCGGGTCCTCAAGTCTATTCCATTGGTCTATACTCCTGTTTTTATGCCAGTACCATACTGTTTTTATTACTATGGCTTTGTAATATAGCTTTAGATCAGGAATGGTGATGCCTCCAGAGGTATTTCTTTTGCTGAGGATATGTTTGGATATGCGAGCCCTTCTGCCTTTCCATATGAAATTTGAGATCATTTTTTTCTATCTCTGTGAAGAACACTGTTGGGATTTTAATTGGAATTGCATTAAACCTGTATATTGCCTTTGGTAGGATTGTCATCTTCACAATGTTAATTCTTCCTATCCAGGAACATGGGAGGTCTTCCCATTTTCTAAAGTCCTCCTCAATTTCTTTTTTGAGTGTTTTTATGTTTATGTTGTATAGATCTTTCACTTCCTTGGTTAACATTATTTCAAGGTGTTTTATTTTATTTTTATTTTTGTTGCTATTGAAAATGGGACTATGTCCCTTAGTTCTTTCTCTGTATCTTTGTCATTTGTGCATAGGAAGGGTACTGATTTTTGTGCATTGATTTTGTATCCTGCTACTTTGCTATAGGAGTTAATCACCTTCAGGAGTTTTCGGATGGAGTCTCTAGGGTCTCTTACATATTCAATAATGTCATCAGCGAATAGAGCTAACTTAACTTCTTCCTTTACAAATTGTATCCTTTTTATTTCGTTCACCTGTCTTATTGCTTGAGCTAGGACTTCCAGTACTATATTGAAAAGCATAGGTGAGAGTGGACAACACTGTCTTGTTCCTGATCTTAATGGGAATTCCTCCAGTCTCTCTCCATTAAGCATTATTTGGGCTTTAGGTGCTTTGTATATTGCCTTTATTAAGATATGAATCAACCATGTCAATTCTCTCCAATATTCTGATCATGAAGTGATGTTGTATCTTGTCAAAGGCCTTTTCTGCCTCTATCGAAATGAACATGTGGTTTTTATGTTTAACCTTGTTTATGTGGTGTATTACATTGACAGGTTTCTGTATGTTGAACCACCCCTGTGTTCCTGGGATGAATCCCACTTGGTCATGATGGATAATGCTTTTGATGTGTTGTTCGATTCGCTTTGCGAGGATTTTGTTCATGATCTTTGCATCTAAATTCATCAGGGAAATAGGCCAGGAGTTTTCTTTTCTTGTGGCATCTCTGCCTGGTTTTGGAATTAGTGTGATGCTAGCTTCATAAAAGGAGTTGGGTAGCTTTCCCTGTTCAATTTCCTGAAATACTCTCTCTAGGTTTGTTTTTGTGTTCATATAATTTTTTTTTTTTGTTTTTTTGTTTTTCGAGGTAGGGTTTCACTCTAGCCCAGGCTGACCTGGAATTCACTATGGAGTCTCAGGGTGGCCTCGAACTCACCGGGATCCTCCTACCTCTGCCTCCCGGGTGCTGGGATTAAAGGCGTGCGCCACCACGCCCGGCTGTGTTCATATAATTTTAAAGCTGAGTTTTGTCATGGAATGTTTTTCTTTTACCATCTATTATGAGGGATACTTTTGCTGGGTAGAGTAGTTTGGGTTGGAAGCCATAGGTTCTTCGACTTTGCAGTGTTTCATTCCATGCCCTTCTAGCTTTCAGGGTTTCCATTGAGAAGTCTGAAGTAATTCTGATGGGGTTACCTTTGAAGGTGGTGTGCTGCTTTTCCCTAGCTGATTTTAGGATTTTCTCTTTGGTGCCAATGTTTAGAGTCTTAATGACAATATGTCTTGGAGAGTTTCTCCTTTGGTCCAGTCTGTTTGGAGTTCTGTTGGCTTCTTGTATCTTGATGGGTCTTTCTTTTAAGAGACTGGGGAAATTTTCTTCAATTATTTTGTTAAATAAGTTCTCCATGCCTTTGGTCTGAATTTCTTCTCCTTCTGGTATTCCAATGATCCTGATATTAGGACATTTAAGTGTATTCCCCAATTCCCTCATGTTCTTTTCACAGGAACTTTTGAACTTACTGAAATTTTTGAACTCTCTGACTGTTTCTTCCATCTTGTCTTCGAGATCAGAGTTTCTATCCTCCACTTGGCTGACTCTATTCTTTAGAGCTTCTAGAGAATTTTGGACTTGTTCAATTAAGTTTGCATTTTCTACTACTTTTCTATGTATAATTTCCATCCCTCTGTCAAGCTCCCTTTTCACATCATTTTCTGATTTCCTTGATGATTCTTGGAATTCATCCTTGCATTTCTTTATGTCTTCGTTTATTATGGCCAGCTGTTTTTTTAAGGTCTTCTTTTTTTTCACTCTCCCTCAAATCTCTTAATTCTCTTTGAACTCCTTCAAATTTCTTATCTATTAGTTGTAGTTTAATGATGGCAGCATCCACACAATTATTGGTCCTTTGTTGCTTTCCTGCAAGTTCTACCAGTAGGTTGGTCTTTGTTGCATTGCTCATAGCTTCAATTTGGTGTTCTGATCCTAATGGTTCTTGTATGTTTTGGTTAGATGTATTCATTTTAGCACTGGGTGATCTAACTGGATTTTCTTTCATTTGATTTTTCATGTCATTTCTTTTGCTCTGTGGTCTGCCCATGATAGTGTATGGGCATGTAGGAGGGCAGATCAGCCTGGGCTCAAGCACAATGGGAATCTGAGGCAGCCTGGGACAGTTGTCTAGCAGCCTGGGCTTTGGCTCTCACTTGCCAAAGCCACCCATCTACTGCCTGGCAGGGGCGCCAAAGTTGCCTGAATTCTCAAGCGGTAATGTCTCAAATCTGCCTGTGTTCGAGCTAGGAGTTACACTGAGGCACCAAGCACTGAAGCAGCCCAAACTCTGGCTGGGAGCACTGGGACATGGAAGCAGTCTGCGCTCCCCCTGCCACAGGACAATGGCGGCCAGCCGGCATGACAGACAGTTAGAGGATGGCACCTTAGCTGGAGCAAGCGAGAGACACAGTCTGAGCTTTTGGGGCAGTTGTTGTGGGACTGGGCTCACTCAGTAAGTGGGTGAGTAGATAAGTGTGTGGAGCAGTCTAAGCTTCTGCACACAGGGTTCGATTGGCGTGCAGCGTCAGCAGTGGAGGCACAGGGGGCCATGCCACTGGGGGCAGTGGCAGCGCTGTGGACATGGTGGTTATTTGCGGAGAGGGGTGGGCTACCCCCCAGTGAGGGGATCCGTGATTCCCGGTTTCCCCCACCTCTGTGCCCTCCCAGATTTCTCTCCCCTAAAAGCCCCAATGAACCCTTAATATCTTTTCTTTCTTTCCCCAGGATTTGCAGCGCAGCTAGGCAGTCGCCATCTTGGCCTATCCCTTACATTTTTTTTCCACTCCCACATTCAGCTCCCAGGTCCTACTTCCACATGGGGATATGTCCTCATCCCAGCCTTCTCCCTGGACTCATAGACTCTTGTCAACAAATTTAGTAATTTATAATCCATCCTTCTCACTCTGTCTATTTCAATTCATGCTAAATATAGACAAGAACAAAAAAGTTGGGACTCATAAGCTTTTTTGTTTGTTTTTATTAATTTATTTGAGAGCAACACATAGACAAAGGCAGAGAGAGAGAGGAGAGAAGAGAGAGAGAATGGGTGTGCTAGATCCTCCAGCCACTGTAAACGAACTCCAGACACATGCACCACCTTGTGCATCTGGCTTACGTGGGTCCTGGGAAATCGAGCCTCGAACCAGTGTCCTTAGGCTTCACAGGCAAGCACTTAACTGCAAAGCCATCTCTCTAGCCCGGGGAGTCATAAGCTTTTATGTGAACTTCAAAATCCAGCAAACCATCTTATTGGTTTGAAAGAGTCTTGCAGTATAGTTTAATGTGGCCTTGTATTTTTGATCTTCCTGCTTCGTGTCCCAAATGCTGAGATTTCAGGTATCGCCATGTCCAGTATGTCTTAAGTTTAATTCTGATGACTTCCTTCCTTATTGTTGAGCCATGTCCTGAGAATTTGTGCCGGGTTTCTTTGCATAGAAATGGACTGGTGTGAGCTGAGGGGTGTGGCACAAAAAGAAATCTTTAGAACAAAACTGCTGCATGCTCAGATGCAATTGAGAGGTTACAAGCATTGATATTGGGCCAGCTGGCCTGCACTGGCACAACAGAAAGAATGCAGTCTTTATGAAGGGGCCTGAATGCTCAACGAGTGTCTTATTCTTCAAAGTCTGCTTTATTCCCCCATGCAATAACAAATTGGCACCCTACCTGGTATTACTTGGTATAAAGAAAGGGTCATTGAGTTTTTAATTTGGTTTTGTGTTTTGCAAACAGCCATGGGCAGTGTGAAGCAGGTTTGCTGAATGCCTGCATGGAGACCCAATGGAGCTGTGAGGATGAATCGTGGGTTGCAGTGGAGACCCAATGGAGATGCTGGGACCACTATATGGTTGAAAGAGAACTGCCAGTCTCAGACGAGGTTTTCCAGGACTGTGAGTAGCCTAGCTGGAGGGGTGGAATTGGAACTCCAGGGACTTGTTGATGGACTTGGAGAATTGTCACTGGTTAGAGTTGTTGGACTTAGAGCTATAGAATTTGCTGTTTGCTCTGTTTAAATCTTGTATTGGTTGATATTTCTTTGCTATGCCTAGTGCCATCTTTTGCAGTGTGAATGTTTATTCTGTGCCATTATGGTTTTTCTTTTTTGGGGGAGGGTTGTTGGCATTATGGCTCAGTTAAAAGATCTTGCACTATGGGAATGTTTGAACATCTTTGGGATTGATAAAAACCATGAGGATGTTTAAAGTTGGATGAATGCATTGCATTTTACCTTATGGATGGCTATCAGTTTATGGGGACCAGGGGCAGAATGTGGTGGTTCGATTCAGGTGTTGCCCATAAACTTAGGTGTTCCAAATGCTAGGTTCCTAGCTGATGGACATTTGGGAAAAGCTCTTGGAGGCAGTGTCTTGTTGGAGGCAGGCTTATGGGCATTATATCCAGTTTCCCCTTGACAATATTTGGCACATTCTCCTCTTGCTATTGTCCATCTTATGTTGGCCAGGGAGTGATGTCCACCCTCTGCTCATGTCATCATTTTCCTCTGTCATCATGGAGCTTCCCCTTGAATCTGTAAGCCAAAATAAACCATTTCATTTTCCCCAAAAGTTGCTCTTGGTCAAGTGATTTCTGCCAGCCATGTGTACCTGACTGTAACAGATACTTATGCTTAGGTCAAACATTCTTAGGTACATTCTTCTTATATTGTGGGTGATACCCTAAAATCTCAAAAACATTCTTCAGCTTCCTATGTTAGAAGTAGTTCTGCAGATTTTTTCTGAGACTGCTAATCATAGGCTTTTAAAAACACAGCTATCAGGAGCAAACACTTCTGCATAGTGTTAACATATAACAGTTATAAAGCTTTATTAAAACATAACCAGCAAGAACAAACATTTAAATAAAACCAGTTTGAAACTTGAGTACTTGCTTACAGATATATTTCTTTGTTTACCAATGTCCAATGCATAATTGTTGGGAGGCACTGCTTGGAGTGCAAAGTCTTAGGGAATATCTAATTATCTTTGCATAAAGAGAGCATTCATCATACAATTAGTAATACACAAGTATAAAATCTGGTAAATGTTAGCATAATTAACAATTCTATTTTGGACAACACCAGCTTCAAAAGTGTTTTCAGCTTTGTATTTTAGGAAGATTATGCAGTACAAGAGGTATTGTTATAATCAGTTTAATGATGCTGGGATAAACATCCAACCAGACAGTGATTAGGGATGGAAGGGATTTATCTCAAGGGGAAGTTCTACATATGGCTGAAGAAGCTGAGTCCGTTTCACAAATCCAAGCAGAGAGAAAAGCCACCAGCAGGCAGCAGACATCAATCAATCAATCAATAAAACAAAAAACAGAAAGCAATCATATACTCTTCAGCAAGCAGAAAGCCTACCAGAGCTCAAATGGCTTTGCACACCTCTGAGCTTGATCTCAGGATCCATCTCCAGTGACACCTCTTTCAGCAAGACATCTGGAGACCCAAGTTATGAGCTTAGTAAAACATCTGAGTCTATGGAAGGCATATTTTCATTTAAACCACCACAGGCATATGTTCCTATAAAGGAACTAGAAAAACTATCATCATTACACAGAAAAACAATATAGCATCTCTGTATATTAATTTAACTTCTACTTTTTGTAGAAAAAGTTAGAATCAGTGTATAAGATTGTAGACCCCTTAAAATTAAGGAAAAGTGCTAGTCATAACAAACTCCTTTTCTGATGTACAAACATATTTCATATATAAAATAAAATATTAGTCATTAAAAATGCATATATGCCAGGGTTTCAAACAGTAAGGATAGCCCAATGACAAAGATTTGTTTGTTGTTTCTCTTTCTTTTTAAAAACTGAATATACTGAAATAGCACTTATTGGTTGCTTTGCATATATTTACCTTCAATGTACTTTATTTTTTTATTTTATTTATTTATTTATTTTTTGGTAGGGTCTCACTCTAGCTCAGGCTGACCTGGAATTCACTATGTAGTTTCAGGTTGGCCTCGAGCTCACAGCGATCCTCCTACCTCTGCCTCCCGAGTGCTGGGATTAAAGGCATGTGCCATCATACCTGGCTTCTTTAATGTACTTTAACTCTGAAAATTTATATGTAGTATATAAAGTTGAGATACATAGTTCTACATGCTTTTAGCCACAGATACACATGACATTAAATGTCCTAAACACACCTTAAAATAATTGCTCATAAAGTGGTAATCTAAAACTATAACATAAACAGATTTAAACTTGATTGGCATAAGCAATTTAGAAAATTTCTAGTATTTAACAAAAGCATATTTGAGCAATTTAATCGATTGAGGAGGCTCTCTTGTAAATCCTCTAATAGGACATTTTCAAAGCCTCAATTTCCAGAATTAGCATTTTAAGGCAGTAAACTGGAGCCATGGCTCAAGGAAGCAGCTTGTGATTGACATTTCTACTAAACATTTTATATAGCCTTGGTTCTGTCAAGTTTTGAAAACCAGTTTCTTTTCTAATCCCAAATTCAAATTCTGGAAATCTCTGCATTGTAGGTGACTAGTTTTTTTGAGTAAAAGAGAAAAATAAAAACAGAGGCAAACCAATTCATGTAGCACTGAAATGTCCCCAAAAGACTAAGACTCAAACGTACATATTTCAAACAGAAATGAGAATGATCATAATTCTAACATTCAATAAGTTTTTTATTAATCATGAACATACTAAGTATGGATATATCATGTACTGGTACCATCCTTTCCTTCGTCTCTGCCCCCATTCTACTGGGCCCTCCTTAGTGGCGTCACAGGCTTTCCCCAGGGGGTTATGGGTTATGTGTTGTGGGAGCAGTAGTCAGTTATTGAGAAGAGGGCAATGCTTCTGGGCATGATGTCTCAACCTCTGGCTCTTACAGTCTTTCCACCCCCTCTTCCACAAAATTCCCTGAGCCATGGTAGGTGAGTTTTAAGTCTACTTCAATAATGAGCTCTTAGAGGCCGCTGGATCTCTGCTTTGGTAGGTGTTATGTGTCCTCAGCTTCTGTCTCCTTCACCCTGGCCTTGCTCATCAGGGTCACCACGGAAGCTACACTCTTGCTTCTCTTCCAATTCCTCTGTGGTTTCAGCTGGGGCTTGGCTGAAGTACAAGGGTAGTTTATCTTCTTGGATCTTGCTACCATCTGAAAAAGAAAAGCAGATTTTCCAACAGAGTGAAGTCAGCACAGGTTAAATGGGATAAGTGTTATTCATTTAGGTTTCTTAAAATATAGAATGCAAAATAAGGTGGCCAGAAGATTTTACTCAGTTGTTTACAGGAATTCCAGGGACAAATAGTGTTTCCCCCTGCTGCCTTGAAGCCATCACAAGTTTGTAACACTGGTCAGCTAGAATTCTCACTAAGGGGTACCAAGGTAATAATGAGAATATTTTTCATGATTACATAAATTACAATAGAGATCTTTCCAACTATATGAAATAGAAAATATATTGGCCCATTTTCAAGAAAATAAGTGTCTTAAATCATCTTAGGCCCATTTAATGAGAAGCAGGACCCCTGCTGGCACCTTCTTATCAAGGCTTTCTAACTCTTCCCTAAAGGAACTAAACATTAAGAATAGAGAATCATTGGTAGCCCAGCAGAATAAAGCCATGTGCCATGTTGAGGGAGGCATAAACTCACAAGAAGGTCTTTGTTAAGAAATATAGTGGGTGGAGAGATGGATCAGTGGTTAAGATGCTTACCTGCAAAGCCTAAGATCCCAGGATTGATTTCCCAGTACCCACATAATGCCAGATGCACAAGATGGCACATGTGTCTGGAGTTCAGTTGCAGTGGCTAGAAGCCCTGGTGTGCCCATTCTCTCTCTGTCTCTATCTGCCTCTCTTTCTCTCTCATTAAATCAATCAATCAATCAATCAATCAATCAACAATACATGCATACATAAATAGAAGTATAGATTTAATGTCCAGGAAAGATTATAACTCCCTGAGTACTCAGCCAATGAAGAAAAGGAGGGGACCTCCATTCAGGGTTATACAAACTGCTGTCCGCACACCCACCCATATTATCTCTGTTGGTGGCTGAACTTGAAGGATCATTATAGCACAGCCTTACTTTTACTGCTCATAATCTCCATCCTCTTATTAAGGATACTTTCCTCACAGCAACATTCTTGTTTCTGTATCTTAATTGATTCTGCTATAGAATTTTAGTGTTTTCTTTTTTTTGAGATATGGAGCCTGTTTCTGGCTTTTGTTTAGATAGTAATCCAGGAGTTGGGGTTCCGGGTCAATAATTGAGGAGTTGGAGTTCTGGGTGTCCTTCAAGTTCTTACCTTTTGAACTCTGAAGCTGTTTAGAGATAATAAGACCTTCCCAAAGTACATTAAAATAGCTCAATATGGAGGATGTCTTTGAGCCTGTAAGGATTAAATCTGGTTCCCTTGTGCCTTTCTTCCCCAATGGAGTCCTTTCAGCCTGTGTCTTGCTAGTGGCCAGATACACAAGTGAGGGTTGGGGAAATCTGTGTTTTCCTGTCTCTCTCTCTCTCTCTCTCTCTTTTTTTTCCTAGAAGAGAAAATTAAGAGATGAGCTTCCTCCCTCTACTGGAAACCTGGGTACACCTGGACTCCTGGGATGGGGGTTGGACTGAGCACCTCAGCCTCCATCCAGTAAATTCCAGTAAAGACTCCCATCACTGTCTCTAGATAGGCTTTTCCATGTCTGTGACCCCTCCTGCCTTCTAGCAGGAGCTCTATCTTCTTTTCTTCTCTTAAGATATAAGCTCTATAATAAAATCTTTCTACACTTTATCCTTTATGGGCTGTGGATTTCATTTGTCAAAGTTCATAAGACAAAAACCTACAGGTCACTGACTCAGTGTAAGCCACACAAATTTTGTGTGTCTCTGAGCTTCTAGCACTGTAACTCCTGAATTGCACCTCAACAAAAAACTGAGAAAAGCTCTATCAACTGCAAAGATACTCCAGATTCCAATATCATTTCAACCAATGAAGTACACAGTTTACAGTAAAGGAAAGAAGGCAGAGCTGCTGCCCTAATGCTGCAAGGTCCCCAGAAGTGGGAAAGACTACCTGCTGTCTCTGATGGGAGCTTTTCATGGGAACGTACCGGAGGGGGGCTGAGCAGGTGCTTCTTGGAAATGGGTAATTTTCTAGGAATCTTCCAGGAAAGTGAATAATCTCCTATTGGAAAGGGGTAATTTTCTCTTCCAGAAAAGGGGATATTCCTTAAGGAAAGAAGAGTTAATGAAAAAGCAGACAGATTCCTTTTCTGACATTTCTGGCCTCCAGCATGGTGGAGGCTATGAGGATAAGGAAGAACTAGAGCCCCATTTACAGGCTTGAGGACATTTCTTGGCTTTAGTCACTTGTAATTTACTTTCAGCCACCCATTAACCCTGAACTGCCTCAATTCAGCAGAACCTCCATGGCTCTGAAGAGCCCCAATACCTTCCTTGTCACATGGCAGACATTGCTTTGGGGTCCACAATAGAGAGCTAAGAGAATTTCTTGAGCCCAAGGTTTTACTTAGGGCCAGGTGAAACTGGCAGAATTCAAAGCAAAGGGGAGGGGGAAACATTGCATGAGACAGCTTTCTGGATTAGGTAGATCAGGAAAAATAAAAACAAACAAACAGCAACAACCAAAAACAACCCTGGTAATACAGAAGGAAAAAGGAAATGTGGTGGCTTCTTCCAGGCCAGGAGGAGCTTCCTCAGACCTGAGCAGTACCGGATGCAGTGTAAACCAATCAGTGCCTCTCACCTTTACTCCAACCAATCTGTACACTGGGGGACAAGGGGACTTTCCGCTTTCAATTATGGTTCAGTTCCCACAAAAACTGTAAGTTTATTTCAGCTTTGCCAGCCCCTCCTCTGTGCTTGTTTTGGTCCCTCTTCTTCCCCTCTTACTATAAAATAAACTTTATTCTTCTAATATATATTTCCTACCTTTTAATTCCTTAACTGGCAGAGAATGGGAACCCAGAATCCTTAGGTAGTATGAAAGGGAGCTTCAAAATGCAGTGACTACAGAGCTCTAAAACAAAACAGAGGTCAGTCTTGGAATACCAGGAAGATCTAGCAAGATATGAAACAAAAGAGAGGGAAACCACAAAACCCTAAATAAGGTGAGGAAGGAGATTTTAAGGGCTTTCAGGAAGGGGGGAAGAAAATGCACTATGAAGGGAGGGATTTGAACACCTGTGACTTGAAGTGCCTCAAGTCCATGTGATAGGGGTCATTCCTTTTGTAGCTCTGGATTTTATGGGTAATTATTAGTGTTTTCTGGAGTGCTTCAAAAACTGGCTGAGGGAAGTAAGGCTTGGATCCACATCCCCATCCAGGGCCATAGGTAGAGGCTGGGGGCAGGTCTCATTCATCAGGGATTTTCCTAAATGTAGATAGGGATTGTCTAGACATGGGTACACCTGTTGGGAGGGGGTGAATAGGAAATTAATGTTTCCTGGAATCTAACAGTTGAGAATGAGCCCAAAATGTTCAAAAGACAATCCAAGGCAATGATCAAGAAGTCACTGATCTGGAGAAATGTACCAAAGGTCAGTCACACTTCCCTGAAGTCCAAATACAAAAATTTATGCTTCTCTAAAGAGAGTTAAAAAGCAGCTGATCAGCAAGCTGAAGTGGAGGAATATTAGATAGTCCATGGTATAAAGTTATTCCAGCAGCTGGGTAGAACTGTTGAGCCTATTATTTATATCTACAATCAGCTTGCTGCAGGAGACCAACACCGAAAACATGTCTTTTCTTCTACAGAGCTCAACAAAATGGCAATCAGAGTTATCAAGGTCAGAGCCTGAGTGCCCGTAGCCCCTTTGCCAGCCAGGTTTAGCCACCTGTCCTCAATAAGCCAGTTAAACAAACAAAGAATGGTGAAAAGCAGGAGAAGGAGATTTTATTCAATCTAGCCACCTTGGGAAGAGAGACTGAGAGACTCAATGACCATCTTCAGCATCTTGACATGTGGTTAGGTTTCAGTAGAGGGACAGAAGTTTGTGTAGCTCACCAGTCCCAGTCCAAGTGTGGTCCAGCCCATTATTGTCTTAGCTATAGCCCGTCCAGCAAGATGGTTGGCTAAAACTGGATAATCTCTCCAGAGGCAGGTTCCTCACAGGGTAGCCCCAGGGCCTCAGCCTTAGTGTTGTATTATGGGAATTTGGGGTGTCTTAAATAGTCACAAAGCTTTTCTCAGATTTTGGTTGGGCCCTAACTCAGGAGTTAGGGTGTCAGATGCTCACAGCTACATAAGACTTTTACTGAGTCAGTGGGCTACAGGTTTTTATTATGAATTTCAAAGAATGACAGCCACAGACCATGGAAGGCGGAGCTGAGAAAGATTTTATTACAGAGCTTGTATACAAATAGTTTATAGAGTTTAAGAGAACGAATACTGCAGAGCTCCTGTTGTAAGGCAGAGAAAGTTTTGAGCAAACAAGAAAGCCTATCTGGAGAAACTGATTTGGGTCATTTATGGGAATTTGCTGGATGGGGCTTTACTGCTCAGTCTAGTTCCAGGTGCCAGCAGGGTTCTAGGAAAGGGAATAAAGCCATTCAGTTTCCTAGTGATATTAATTATTCCTGGTGAAAGTGAATTATCCTTTTTGGAACGGGGTGATTATCTCTTCTGGGAAAGAGGGTGCTCCTTTAGGAAAGAAGAGATGGAGAAGGACTAGTCTCATCCCTTACATTTCTAACCTCCAGCAAGGTGGAAGCCGTGTGGACCCCTTCAGAGAAAAAGAGATAAGGACGAACCTTATTCCTCCTGCAGGCTCAAGGACATTTGTCCCCCTACAGGCTCAAGGACATTCTACATGTTGCATGATATAAGGCAAAGGAGATTTATTGAGAAAAAGATGGCAAAGCCCCAAAGTCTCAGGGCAAGCTTGCTTAAAGTTTGGCCAGCATCCAAAGATGAGAAAGAAAAGCAAGGAAAAAGGAAAAGTTATGCTTTTTGAGTTATATCTTAGAAAAGTGGGTAGGCTCAGCAGTGATAGTCAATGAGCAACTGCATGCAGAGAGGGGTTCCTGCAGGTTTAAGGAAATGGCCTCATTATAGGGATAAATAGTCATGCTACCCCTTATCTTGGCCAGGTAACAAGCAGGTTTAGTTGGATTAAATCCTTATGTCTCTGTCCAGGCTAGAGGTAAAACTCAAATTGCAATCGATTAACTAGGAGGTAGTAGCTTTTCCTCAACAAAGTTCTGCTACTTCACCCTTTTCCGTTTACCTGGGGTCAAAAGTAGATTATGAGGAGGGGTCTATCCTCAATGGCCTCCAAGCTTGTTAATGCCCATCTAGCATGAGATTCCTAAGGAATTTCTAAGCTGTTTATTTATTTATTTATTTTTTTGGTTGTTTTCAAGAGTTTGATAGACAAAGGGATGAGTACAAATGTCTCTTTTTAGAATATCTTCATGATTGGTAGGAGAGTTGTATCATTCCTGTTTGGTTGAAAATAAACATAAATTTTTGAGGTGAGAACTGCTTTTCCTGTCAATGGCTATGCTTTCACCATATTGAAGTCTTTCTTACCAGACTCCATTTTCTATATCCTGAAAGGTGTCAGATAAATGAATCTCTCTGTCTCTCCCCTTTGGAAGCAACCCACCTTCCTAAGGTCAGACAGAAGCTTACAACCTCTGATGGTTTTGAGCTGGAGCTTAAGCGACTGTGTCAAGGGACCAGACAAAAAGAGTTTCTGCTCTAGCATTGACTGAAGACCTTCTAGGGGAGACAACACCTCCAACAGACTTAGGAATTAGGCAAACAGAAGCCTCATTATCTCTGACATCTGCCCCAGACCCTTACCTCAGCCAGTAGCAGCAATAGCCCAACTCTCTACAAGTTCCACTACATCTTTGTCAGGAACCCAACTGGCCCTTTCCCATTTCCTGGATTCCACCAGACACCAGGCTTCCACTTTTCAGTCTCATAGGTATACCTCTTAGGACTGAATCCCACCTCATTCCAACTTGTTGCCAATGCTTTCCGTCTCTGTATTACCTGACATGGTGCATTGACTGTGTGAGTTTCTTTTGCCCAAAGGATTATTGAGTAGCTTGTACTCTCAGTCTTAATGGATGGGATTCTTTCTCTTTGTTATAGAACACAGAAACAGTGAGATTTTTTTTTTTTAATGGATGGCCTATTTTCTTAGGCATGACTATACTCATTCCTGTAACTATCCTACTCAGATCTCTTATGATAGTCGTCCTTGCTAGATCCTAAAAAATGATTATGAGAGAATGAAATACATTCTCACTGCCTATCTGAGAGAGAATACACCTAGAAGATGTTCTCTGCCTTACTTTGCAATCACAGAAAAGTGAATGAGATGTTTCTTTTTTGACTACCACTTCCTTAGGCACTGCAGTTATTGTATTACATGGTAGTGTTAGTAAGCTAATAATAAGAACTAGAATTAGCAAAAACAGACATGAGTTCAGGACAAGGAGGGGATGTGCTAGGTGCCAGTGAATCCACATACTCTGGTCTGCTTCCCCTCCTTCATCAAGACATCAGGCAGTCTTGGCTTTGGGAGAGATATTGAAGGATTGAGGACAGGTACTAACAGCAATATATCTCTTGTCACCTGTCCTTTCTTTCAGTATGAGTAATGAGCCCTCAACTGCATACACATTCTGCATATACATTCTCTGGGATGTATCCCTAGAAACTGGTCTCTTTTGATCTCTAATGACTAAGAAAAAAGACCTCAGTCTTTTTCTGTTACACTTGTTGATAAGCTTACAAATTAGAAGACAAGTAGGTATGACCACCCAAGGGAAGTTTTAACTACAGAACTCTCATAATTAGATAAATTCTGTCATAAAAATAGAAAATTGTCATAATTTTCTTAATTACAAGCATTGTTTTTATTAGAGGAAAATCAAGATATTTTTCATACCTGAAATTTGGATTCACCTTTACTTGCAGCCATGCCTGCAAAATGACAGCCTCTCTCAAGGGTCAAGTCCCCTCTGTTCAAGAAAACTAACTCTGGAAGGGAATCTCCTACAGCTCTAAGGCCACCTTGTCTCACGTACTTAAAGCTAGAACCTTCTTATCCTCCTCTGGTTCTTTCATAAAATTTCCTCATACTACATCCTCATCATGGGAGTTCTAGCATCTTTGTACAATTTCTGAAGTATAGCAAGAGTACTTACACTAACCAAGCCCATGCTGCATTCTCACCATAGTACCTCAAACAGATGAAAACAGATTTAAGTAAATTTTCAGATGATCCTGAGCAATATATGGAGGCATTTCAAATATGATACAGACCTATAAACTAAACTTAGAAGAATATAACATTACTCCTAAATCAGACCTTAACAGCTACCAAAGAACATAATGCACTACTGGCACCTACAAATACAGAGATAACATCTTTATGTCATTGGGACAAGAGTAAGGGTCTGATGAAACTAAAACCAATGCAAGCTCAACCTACACTCTTTGGGTACTAATTGTCTCATGAATTCCTGGTTAATTTTCCTCCCTGAACAAAATGCTATTCCCCTGGTGGACTCAGAATGGCAAATGGAGCAAAGAGAATGGAAGCAGTAGGAGCAAAAAGGAGATGTAGACATTTTCAGACATGTACTCCAGAAGGGATTTGCAGGATGGATTCTAGGCCCTTTAACTGCTCCAAACTTTCTTGAGTGATCCAAAAGCTGGCCAAGCATCCCACCAAAGTGGATGTGGGCTACTTTAACATACCCATCTATCTCCTGACTACCCAGCTGGGGAATTAGTAATAAAGACTCATTTTAACTCAGTCAGTCCCAGACTTCAGGCAAAAAATTAGCACAAATATCTACTGAGCCCAAGAGGACCCTGGGTAATCTAATCAAGGTGGCTACCATGAAATTTTGTGGATCCAGGATTTGGAGAACAATCAGATCCAGAGAGAAAAGTCCCAGGTTCACACCCATGTTATGGTGATGGTGATGGATTTGTGAGAAAGCTGATCCATAAATTTAAGAGAAAAGGCTCCTAGAGACAGTTGTAATTGTGGACAGTTGGGAAACTTCCAAAAGGATTATCTCTAGAAAGAACACCACCTTGGTTTTGTCCTTTATGCCAAGGGGACAACTAGAGATCTGATTATTTTTGATGGCAAGGACTCTGAGGCCAAAGGTATCTCCACAAATGGTCCAAATGGACCAAAGGTCTTGTGGGATTCTGCATCTGCGTTCCACAATTCATACTCCTATACCCTTACAGATGTCCCAAGTGACTCTAATTATAGAGGGAGAGCTTGACAATCTACTTCTGGGTGCTGGAACCTCATATTTAGTCTTGATCTCTAATCCTGGCCTCTTTTCAAACTGTGACTGTGGTAGGCATTTCTGGCAAGGCATTTTTTCTATGAGTTTCAGTTGTAATTGTAAAGCATTCCTTTTCTCCTGTGCCTTTTTTATTATGCTGGAGATGTCTTTCTCACTATTGGTGCAAGATCTTTCTGCTAAATTAGGAGTATCTACCCTCATGGCCCTGGGCTGGCATTGTGTTTTCCTTTGGTTGAGTTAAACAACCCTGAGGTCTGGGCCACTGGAAGCAGACAAGCTTACACAACCTTGTCTCAAGGATCCTACCTCCTTCCCTACCAGAGACTTTGAGACTGGAGGTCCTAAAACTTCTGACATAGGCAATTTAAAATCTCACAGTCTCGCAGTGCCATGCAACAGGCTATGTACCACTCCTCTGTTGGGAGTCCAGTGGAGAACGGTTTGTGGTACAGATCCTCTGTACCATTAATGATGCTGTAATTCCCAATGATCCTGTGGTACCTGATCCTTACACATTGTTAGAACAAATCCCAGAGAGGACCTTCTGGTATGTAGTTCTTGGCCTAAAAGATGCTTTTTTTCTTTCATATTCCTTGGAGGAAAGCTCACAATATTTATTTACCTTTGAGGGCCATAACTGACTTGTACCTAATTGCTAAAAGGGTTTCAGGAACAGTCCAGTTCTCACTTTTTTGGATAAGCTCTAACACAGTATTAGGTTTATTTTGTTTATCCAATTGTTAAGATTTTATAATATGTACATGGCATCCTTCTTTGTGCTCCAACTGAGAAAAACTCATAAAGTGGAACTTAATTTCTTCTTAACTTCTTTGCTGAAAGAGATTTCAAAGCCTCAAAATCTAAAGCCCAGATCTGTAAGCCCTCTGTTAAATGTCCAAGTCTGGCTCTAGCAGCAAGAACTAGAAAGTTGGGAAAGGAGAGAATAGAGTCTATTCTATCTTATCTTTTACAAAATGTGCTCAGATAACTCAAAGGGTTTATTGCTATCAGTGGTTCTGCTGGCTGTGAATACCCCATTGTGGGGAAATTGTCAGGTCTTTGTATCAAACCCAAAGTTCAGGGAAAATATTTCTTACCTGGGAATCTGTCTACAAACTAGTATTTGATCAGCTAAAGCAGGCTTTGTTAGAGGTATCTACCCTGAGCTTGCCCACAGGAAAGGAATTAAATTTATATATAACCTAGGGGGAAAATGTAGCTCTACTGGTATCAACACAACCCAGAGGACCTGCCAAACAACTGCTGGACTATCTAACTAAATAATTAGCTTTAATCACTACAGGGTTGCCAGCCTTCCTCAAAGTAGTGGCTTCTATGGCCCTCCTAATTCCTGAAGCCATAAAACTTACTCTGAGAAATAACTTGACTATTTATACTCTCCACAATATAGCTCCACTGTTATCTTTTAAGTCTTTGACTCACTGTCACCTTTTCAGATATCAGAAAGCAATGTTACAGGGACTAGCTATACATCTTAAAACATGTTCCACTCTGAGTCCTGCTACTTTTCTACCTGAAGAGACTGAGGAAGTAGACCATCAGTGTGAACAGATAGTCACTCAGACACTTGCCTTTTGTGTGGATCTTACAAAGTCTCTCTAAAAGACGCAGACTTGAATCTATGAATGGGGGTTCCTTTATGGAACATGAGATTCAGAGAGCAGGCTATGAATAGTAATGCTTAAGTGAGACTGTCAAGAACAAGTCTCTTCTCTCCAGCACGAGAAGAACTCTCTGCCCTACTAGGGAACAAGAGATAATCAAGGAGGAAAAGTTAATGTTTACACAGACTCCAGATATTCCTTCCTGGTTCTATATGCACATGCAACTATTTGGAAGGAGAGACCCTTCCTTACAACAAACGGGTCTCCCATTTTATATCACCAGGAAATAGACTGTTGTCCTCAGTTTTCTTTTCTTGAGAGGTGGCAGTCATTCATATTGAGAGACATCAAAAAGTGCATGATACTGCATAAAGAAATAGGTTAGCAGATGCAGGTACAAAGGTGACTGCCCATTGACCACTAGGTGAAATCGTTTTCCCTATACCATGGGATCTTCACCCAGTGTGCACTAGGTGAAGCTCTTTTGGCAGAGGAAAAGTCCTTCTAGAGAAACTAAACATCAATATTCTCCAGAGAAAAAAGAGTAGGTCATTTTAAAGGGATGTACTTTGCTCCCTTCAAGATGGCTAAAATCAGATGAGGTAAATTACAATTACCCTCCTCAGACAAATGGGAGATTCTTAAGTTCTCTACCAAATCTTCCATTTAGGGGGAGAAAATGCCTACCAACTAGCTCTTAGGCTGACTACTGGAAAAAACATGTTTAGAAAACATTAAGCAAGTGATAAATATGGTGAGGTTTGTTGCAAAAACAATCCCTTAAATTATAAGATTTCCTCACCAGAAATACAGAGGCAAGAAATTACCCAGGAGAAGAATGGAAACTAGATGACACACCTGCAAGGATATAAAGCACTCCAGTTCCTTCTAGTTTGGGTAGACACTGTTATCAATTGGGTATATGTCTTCCCAAACAAAACCGAAAAGGCACTAATGATGGTAATAACCTTACTTATTGAATTAATTACCTAATTTGGACATTTTACAAGTCTGAAATGTGATAATGGTCCTTTGTTCAAGGTGATTATCTACAGAGTGTCAATCCATTAGGAATAGACTACAACCTTTATTGCTCCTGGCAACCACAATCTACAGGTCGGGTAGGAAGAGCTCATGGTATTAAAAACTCTGGCCAAGAAACCCATCTCCCATGAGTGACTCTATGCGCCACTTCCATAATAAGGATCAGAACTAGTCTTAAAAAATATTTTATTGGGCTGGAGATAAGGCTTAGAGGTTAAGCGCTAGCCTGTGAAGCCTAAGGACCCCAGTTCAAGGCTTGATTCCCCAGGACCCACATTAGCCAGATGCATAAGGGGACGCACACATCTGGAGTTCGTTTGCAGTGGCTGGAGGCCCTGGCATGCCAATTCTCTCTCTCTTTCTCTCTCTGTCACTCTCAAATAAATAAATAAAAATAAATATAAACTCCCAGATCCAGCATGGGGCTATCATCCACAATAAACTTTTGATCAGAAAGACCTACAAGGTTTCCTAAAAGACAGACAGATTTCTGTCAGAGTACTTGATGACACACCAAAGGCTACTGGTAAGACCCTACTGCTGAAGACACCTTATGTGATTGACATGCAAATTAGAATGGCATGGCTGGAAGTTGGAAGAGAGTCAGTCCCCAGACAGTCAGCGCGTCTAGTGCCAGAAGGTGCTACATGGGCGACTGGGGGAAAATGACCAATATCTGTCAAAGCAATGCATGGTCTAACCTACTTAGCAGCAAATAACTTGGTGTGATGCCCACACAAGTGCAGTGGTGGCACACAGCCATGGTGGGGAACCAACTGCTCTCAATTTGGCTAACTGATCCCCTCACTGGTATGAGACCCATAGCTGGAGCTGGGAAACAAGTCAGAACCATATCCAATCATAAGCCTACTCTCCAATATCAAGCTACCATCAATTGTGGGCTACAAGAGGGCCTACACCTATTAAATTCTCTATTAAAAAAAAAAAAAGTAAGGGTTATCTCATTTGTCCTGGTGCTAACTTACTCTCCGTTGGAGAATCTGCTTCTATTTTTCAGATTGATGTAGATCCTAAGGAGAGAGCCACCCCATCATACCTCCAAAGGGCCCCGGCTGAAACTAAGAAAAATTGGAGAAACAAGCAAGGGGGCTGTTTTCCTGATGAACCGGACACCAGCACAAGGGGGAAGGAGATCAGCACAAAGAAAAATCAACTCCTACCAAATCAGAGAGCCAGAGCCTCAGAGGCCCCCAACACCTCATCACTGAAGCAGATCAAAAATGAACCCAACATGGCTCAGGGAAATTTTGCGGAAGAGGGGGTGGAAAGAATGTCAGAGTCACATGTTGGGTCATGATATGCAGAGACATTTAGCTTACCCATAACTGTGGGCTAACTCCACAATGCATGACCCATGTACCTCAACAAGGAGGGGCCAAGGGGAGGGGGTAGGTCACGGATGAGCCTAATGATGGTACCAAACTGACTGTATTTGCTGAATATAAAACTAACTAATAAAGAAAAAAAAAAGGAAAAAAATAAATTAAAAAATATTTTATCATTTTTATTTATGAGAGAGACAGAGACGCAGAGAGAGAGTGATAATGGGCACACCAGGGCCTGTAGCCACTGCAAATGAACTCTAGACATGTGTGCCATGTGTATCTGGCTTATGTGAGATCTGAGGAATTGAACCCGGGTCCTTAGGCTCACAGGCAAGCACTTTAACTGCTAAGCTATTTCTCCAGCCCAGAACTACACTTATTGAAACAGATTAAGTCTTTTTTGACATATATAGATCTTATCTCACCAATGAGATAAGTCTTTCTAGACTCAGAGACCTCTGCCCTTATAAAGCAGGTAACATCATTGGCAGAGTTTCAGTGATATCGAAAACTATTCTGAAGACCAAGACTGAGAGCCAGGGACTCCCCTATTTGGAACTGGAGAATCAGTACTTATGAGAGCACTCTCCTTTTTTACTTCTCCCCTAAAAGCACCACGGAAGGGCTCATACACTGTAATCCTTTCTACCTTCACAGTACAAATCATGGGATTTGACTCATGGATCCAGCATTCCAAAGTCAAGAAATGCTGTCTACACATGGATGGCACCTTGTCTGAGGACCCAAACCTCCAAAAGAAGGCATCTTATGTGGTGGAGCCCTTATAAGAACTGAAGCTTCTTTCAAGCACACAGATAAGTAATCCAGATGCCCCTGAATTTGTTTACTTGTTTATTCTGTGAGGTGTCTGGTTCTTTTGCTCTCTTCTCTGACAACTGTGGTGTACACCCATGGGTAGAATGATCTTCATACCTTCCTATGGGATCATAATATCTCAGGTTTCTAATTCTCAGATTAATTACTCAGTCTCCTTCAATGACAACCATTCTATATTTGGTAATCCTTTGCCTCCAAAACTCATATACCTTCCCTTCTGTGGGGTGTACAGTGCTTTTACCTAATGCTCACTTCCCTTCCTTTCTGTGGAGTGTACTGTTTTAAACTGTCTCAATGATTGTAATAGTATTTTTGCTACTTGCCGATGTGTCTTTCAGAAATGTTATCTCAGATTCTGAGGAAAGAAAGCAAAGAAAAGGACATACCCAGAGATAGTGCCGAGACATCAGCAGAGTTCAGGGGTGAAGTAGAAGATCACATTCATTGCAGGTCTTTAGACAGACTCTTCCTAGAAAGCCTCATTACCATGCCCCGAATGATGTCCGCCTCCAGCAGAAGCACCTGCGGTGCTCTCCTAGTTTCGTCTCTAATGGCAGTTAGCTTTACCTCTGGGGAGGTGTGTGTGTGTGTAGGGGGGAATGATATGAGTTAGGAGAAAAGCAGCCCCAATTTGTAGACAGCTAGTGAGTATATAATAAGCCTAATATTATATGGGGGTTTTGGGGTGTATTTGAGAGCACTGGAGCCTTTCTCTGCTTTTGGGTGGGCAATAACTCAGAAGGCAGGGTGCTGATGCCCGTGGCCACACAAAGGTCTCACCAGCCTTCTATGTTCTTGTCATGATTGTTTTTACTTCCAAGCTCATCATCCTGCCTGGCTGCCTTCAAGTTTTTTTTTTTTTTTTTTCCAGGTAGGGTCTCACTCTGGCCCAGGCTGACCTGGAATTCAGTATGTAGTCTCAGGGTGGCCTGGACCTATGGCTATCCTCCTATCTCTGCCTCCCAACTGCTGGGATTAAAGGCATGCACGACCATGCCCTGCTAGGTGTCAAGTTTTTATCTGGATGGTTTTAGCATATTGAAGCATATTTTGGCATCCTGTCCACAATCCCATCATTTTCTGAAGTACTTTCAATTAAAAAAAAGAAAAACTGAATTGCCACACACATGATAAAAGTGACCATCATAATAGGAGGAAAAGATGATGACATCAAAATAAAAGAGAGACTGATTGAAAGGGAGAGGGGATATGATGGAGAGTGGAGTTGCAAAGGTGAAAGTGGGGGGAGGGAGGGAATTACCATGGGATATTTTTTACAATTATGGAAGTTGTCAATAAAAAATAAAAATTAAAAAGTAACAACTTGTTTCCACTTTAATTGCAACACATTTACAAAGAACAATAGACAACCATGCTGGCTGTCTCCCTAAATTAAAGAAAAACTTCTAAAGAGGTCAAGGTCTAGAGTTCCCATTTTTGTGAGGTCTGTTCTGTCGTCCCCAGAGGGAGATCCCCATTATCTAAAGCAAGATCCTCATTTTATCCACAGCTCTACCAATTATATGCATTGCCTTTTGAGTCTCTGAATGAGGAAAAAAGTTCAAATGAGGGAAAAAAAAAGGGGTTTCAAGTAAAGGTCAGATTCCCAAGAGTTCACCCCCTGCCCCATGATTGTGTTGCCGGGGTGGAAAAAGTAGGGAAAAGTTAACAACTGGAGAAGGTGGCTGGATTCCAATGTGGGCAGGAAAAGAGAGTACCTCTCAGTGACCAGCAGGAGCCTGCTGTGTCCCAGGTGCTGGGGATAGAAGGGACACTACAGATGTTATGACCCTTAGTTCTAACCTGGCTCTAGGCACTTTACATGTTGTAAGACAAGGAGTGCTTGGAAGTCCATTTTCTAGTTTGCATCAGGTGGAGGCAAAGGAGGTCCTGCGGGAGGCTGAGGACTCAGGAGGCAGAAGATCTTGCCCTAGGACCACAAGGCAGGCCCTGCAGGTGAAGGAGGACACTTTGTCTCAGAAGGACAGACCCTCCTAGTAGAGGGCGGATCCCAGAGGAGGCCTGCAGCTGGGCCCTCGCTGGACCCCCAAGTACATGGACAAGGCCCAGCAAGGTGCTGACCTTGTCATGAATTTTGGTGAATGAAACCTACAGACCAGAGGATAAAGTTTAGAGAGATTTTATTATAGAGATAAAACTGATAGAGAAAGCTTAAGAGAAAGAAGGAATACAGAGCTTCTGCCAAACTGGGCAGGAGCAGGGTTGCTGGAAAATAGGCAAGTACCCTTAGATACCAGAACTGGAGTCTTTTAAGGGAATCTACTAGATGGGGCACTGAACTGGTCAGTTCAGTTCTGAAGACAGGGGTCGTGGTGGCACCAGGTTCTCAGGAAAGAGTCCTCCCTTTACATTCCTTTGTCTTCTAAGGAAGTGAGAGAGAAGGCCAGAGGGCCCTATTCACCTTCTTTGCTGAGGTTTTTAGAGAAAAGAGATAAGGAAAAAGAAAAATCAGATTCTTGAAATTCCTCACTTTTACTTTTGGGGGCCTGTGGTAGTTTGAATAGATGGTCCCCAATATAGTCAGTGTTTTATTAGTTTGTAGTTTGCATCTGCAGTCACCTGGCTGGAGGTGGTATCCCTGGGCAGATCTTAAGGTGTGGTGGTGGGTTTGAGATTTCAATCTAAAGATATGTAAAATGTGCCTAGCTGGATTTCCTGAAGTGTGCTATGGTATGTGGCTTTTGGCTTTTTCTCTCTTTGCCTGGTCCTTTAAGAGGGGGCCAACTTCTACTATTATGGAACTTCCACTGGATCTGTAAGCTTCAATAAATTCCTTCCTCCATAACTGTGCCTGGTCTGGAAGTTTATCTAGCTAACCTGAAGCTGTCTGCTACAGGGCCCTATCACCCCAAAACTGTCTCTAAATGAACATTATATCTACATACCCTTGCAAAACAGGTAGTCAAGTCCAACTACACAGAAATTTTATAATGAACTCTATACAATCAGTAATAAACCTCAAAAACAGTTTGGGAACTGAAATCCTGAACAGCCCCGACTCATCAAATATCTGTTGACCACCAGCCGTTGTTTTGTTTTTGTTTGTTTGTTTTTTTATATTTCCAGGTTCCCCCTCCTCCTTGGGGCCTGTGGTGGGCTTTTTCTTTTGTGGTGGGTTTCCTGAGTCTGTGCTCTTCCACTTGATCTCTTGACATGTTAGGATCCCCCATATGCATTCAAATTAACTAACCCAGCCCACAACAACTTGGTGCTTAGCTTACATACTGGCAGGAACCAATCGGGCTCAATTTGAGATATAATACTCTCTTGTCCTTTCTGTTTCAGGGAGCTGTAACTTCACTTTTGTTTCTGAATAAAAATTTTGTTTGCTTGTCTTTTTGCCATCCTTAGATATCATTCTTCATGATCATGAAACAACAAACTTCCATCAAAGAAACCTATAGTAATTGGTGTCAGTAGACCTGGATTAGGGCTTGGTTACTGTGTGTTTTCAGTTAAACTGCCTTAGCCCCAAGGTAATACAGGGTCTGAGTGTGTTTAAGCCCTGCAGTGCTCCCCTTAACTTAAAGCCTGGGTCTATTATCAGCCATATGTGTAGATGTTAGGTTAGACACGGAGGTGAGCAATGAATGGCTATTATGAAGACTAAAAATAGTCTAAGATAATTTGGCTGGAGCATCTACACTACTTCAGCTCTCTCTAATCATGGAAGTTCTAATTAGTCAATCATTCTTGTAGGATCTTTACCACAGGTATTTGTTTCTGTGAACTTCAGTTCACAATAGAAAAGATTTTTGTGGAACACAAGAATACTTTTCTTTGTGGTGTATAATTCATTCTATACTGTTGTAGTTACAATTTCCATGCTGGGAAAAAACACCAGATCAAAAGACAGGAAAGGATTTATTACGGCTTACAATCCTGAGAGAAAGCTTCACGGTGGCAGGGAAAAGGGGGTAGAGGCAAGGCTGGACATCAACTTCTTGCCACAGGAAGTGGAAAACAGCAGCAGGAGAGTGGCAAGGGGGAGTTGGTTATAGCACCCTAAAGTCAATATCTGGAAACACACCCACATCTCCTCCAGTCAGGCCTTCACCCCTAAATTACCATCAGCTGGGAACTAAACATTTGGAATATAAGAGTTTATAGGGGCCATTTAATTCAAACCATCACATATACCAAATATTAGGTTGGAAATCTTTGTCACAATAATGTCACATCTCTAACAATTTAATTTCATTTTAACTTAAAATTGTTAGGGAGCTAGTTAGATAATAGCAGACTTGAAGTTCATGGGGTGGGCCCCTCTTTCATTATCAGTGGTTAGTAAATCCAGGAATTGAAACAGCAGGATTCTAGTTACTGATCAAAGAATGGGATCTGATTTGTATCCCTGACCCTAGGTAGAAACAAGACATTCTAAACTGCCTGGAAGCTAGTTAGATTATTATCTGGCTGGAGGCTTTCTGGTAAAGCACAGACATAGCACTGTTCCTTGCCACAGAAGTTAATCCAAATGGACCTGTCAATCATCTAGGCACTAAAATGCATTTTAGGGAAATCTATCTCTAAACCTTCAGAAATAGTATGGATGCTTCTTAAAATACAGATCAGCACAATGTCCACTCTCACCTCCTGAGTGTTCCACCCTATTATAAGCCCAGCCTACCTTCTACACTGTTCTGTGTGTATTGTATGAATATGTTTGATAGACATGACAAAGACTTGGAGCCAAGGCATCCCAGAGCAAGATCCCAATAACAATCTTCTCCTATATTTAACCTGGGTTAATAATATCTATTTTTCTGGGTTATCAACAAATAATACTCTACATAACCTTTTGCATAGAGTAAGTGTCCTTTAAAAGCTCTTACTTGTTTTTTTTTCTGTCTATTTTTTTTTTTTTTTTTGATTCTGGGACAAAGTATCTGAACAAAACCAGATCATGGGAGAAAAATATTTATTTTGGTTTACAGGCTCAAGGGAAGCTTCATGATGGCAGGGGGCAGCATGACATGAGCAGAGGATGGGCATCACCTCTGCTATAGTAGGTGGAAAACAGTATCAAGAGTGTGAGCTAAACCCACACTGGCAAGCTTGAGCTAATAAACCATCAAGGCCCACCCCCAGCAACACACTCCCTTCAGCAAGTTCCCCTCTCCCAAATTGCCATCAGCTGGGGATCAAGAATTCAGATCATATAAATTTATGGGGGACACCTAACTCAAAACACCACATTGCCCCATCTTCATGTCTAACCAAGAGAACAGGAAAATTACTGTTTCATGTCTCTCAGTAGGAATGCATAACAAATTTGGCTGACTGCAACTAAAAGCATTTTGTTCTTCAATGAAAATGAAAGTATTTTTTTTTCTTTTTACTAAATCTGATTACACTTTTAGATTTTTTTTAGGTAGCTAGACAGGCATGGATGCCATTGAGGATGGATCCTTCTATTATGTTCAGCTTTGAACCCTACAGCCTCTTTCCCAGGCAAAGGGAAAAAGGGTCAAGGTATTAGAATTTTGTTGAGGGAAAGCTACTTCCTTCTGGTCCAAAGAATAGAATTTTATCTGGACCCAAACAGCAATGGTACCATAAAATTCTATATCCTAAAAGGCAGAACCTTCACCAGACCCTTAGAGGGAACACATGACTCACAAAGCCCTGGAGAGGGTACGATGAAGACTGACATTAATCTTCTACAGCTTCTCTGTCTCTCTCCCTCTTCTCTCTAACTCTTTTATATTACTTATATTTTTCCTTCTTCTCTTCAAGGTCACTTACCTGTAACTCCCAGTACCAGCATGGGGTATCATCCACAATGAGCTTTTAATCAGAGAGACTTACAAGGTTTCCTAAAAGAATGACAGATTTCTGTCAGAGTACTTGATGACCCACCAAAGGTTAGCGGTAAGACCCTAATGCTGTAGACACCATATGCAGTTGATCCGTAACATGGAGTGACATGGCTGGAAGCTGGAGGAGAATCAGTCTCCAGAAAGTGCATCTAGTGCCAGAAGGTGCTACATGGGCGACTGGGGGAAAATGACCAATATCTGTCCAAGCAACTCATGGTCTAACCTACTTAGCAGTAAATCACCTGCCGTGATGCTCACACAAGTGCAATAGTGGTGCACAGCCATGGTGGGAAACCAACTGCTCTTGATTTGGCTAACTGATCCACTCAATGGAACAGACCCATAGCTGGAGCTGGGAAAGTCAGAACCATATCCAAACATAAGCCTGCTCTCCATTATTAAGCTACCATCAGTCATGGGCTAGAAGAGGGCCTACACTTATTAAATTCTCTATAAAAAAATAATGGTTATCCCATTTGTCTGGAACTAACTTTACTCTCCATTGGAGAATCTGCTTCTCTTTTTCAGATAGACGCAGATCCAAAGGAGAGAACCACCCCATGATTCCTCAAAAGGGCCCCGGCTGAAACTAAGAATAACTGGTGAAACAAGCAACGGTGCTGTTTTCTTGGTGAACCTGGTACCAGCACACAGGAGAAGGAGACTGACACAGAGAACAATCAATTCCTACCAAATCAGATCCAGAGACACAGAGGCTCCCAAGACCTCATCACTGAAGCAGACCTAAAATGAACAAAACATGGCTCAGGGAAACTTGTGGAAGAGGGGGCGGAAAGAATGTCAGAGCCACACATTAGGTCATGGTACACAGAGACATTTCCTCCTACCCATAATTGAGGGCTAACTCCACAATGTATGACCCATATACCTCAACAAGGGAGGGCCATGGGGAGGATAAGGACAGGGAAGAGGCTAACAATGGTACCAACTTGACTGTATTCACTGAGTATGAAACTAATTAATAAAAAAAAACATAGAATTTGAATTTTTACCTCACCCAGGCTGGAAACATGACATTCTATCTACCCAAAGCATGAGATTATGGACCTCTCCCTTAAAAGCTAATCTGTAAACACCTGATTAAGAGATGTCCTCTGAGGGAATTGCAGATCCACTCACTGGTGGGTAGCCCACTCCTCCCCAAAAATAACCGCCATGTCCACAGCGCTGCCTCTGCCGCCAGCACTGTCCCTGCCCCAGCCGCCGCCTCCGCCGCCATGTTGTGCCGATCGAGACTGCTCCGCACACTCGCCCACTCGCCCACTTACTGAGCGAGCCCAGTCCCACAGCAACTTCCACACAAGCTCAGACTGTGTCTCTCGCTTGTGCCAGCTCAGGTGCCATCCCCTAGCTGTCTGCCACCCCGGCCAGCTGCCATTGTCCTGTGGCGGGGGAGCGCAGACTGCTTCCAGGTCCCAGTGTTCCCAGCCATAGTTCTGGCTGCTTCAGTGCTTGGTGCCTCAGTGTCACTCCTAGATTGAACGCAGGCAGCCTTGGCACATTACTGATTGAGAATTCAGGCAACTTTAGTGCCCCCGCCAGGCAGTAGATAGGTGGATTTGGCAAGTGAGAGCCAAAGCCCAGGCTGCCAGGCAACTGCCCCAGGGTGCCTCAGATTCCCATTGTGCTTGAGCCCAGGCTTATCCGCCCATCCATGTGACCATACACTGTCATGGGCAGACCATAGTGCAAAAGAAATGACATGAAAAATCAAATGAAAGAAAATCCAGTTATATCACTCAGTCCTACAATGAATACATCTAACCAAAACATACAAGAACCATTAGGATCAGAAAACCAAATTGAAGCTATGAGCAATGCAACCCTGACCAACCTACTGGTAGAACTTGCAGGAAAGCAACAAAGGACCGATAATCATGTGTATGCTGCCATCACTAAACTAGAACTAATAGATAAGAAATTGGAAGGAGTTCAAAGAGAGTTAAGAGATTTGAGGGAGAGTGAAAAAAAAGAAGACCTTAAAAATCAGCTGGCCATGCTAAATGAAGACATAAAGAAATGCAAGGATGAATTCCAAGAATCATCAGGAAAATCAGAAAATGATGTGAAAAGGGAGCTTGACAGAGGGATGGAAATTATACATAGAAAAGTAGTAGAAAATGCAAACTTAATTGAACAAGTCCAAAATTCTCTAGAAGCTCTCAAGAGTAGAGTCAGCCAAGTGGAGGATAGAAACTCTGATCTGGAAGACAAGACAGAAGAAACAGTTTAGAGAGTTCAAAAATTTCAGTAAGTTCAAAAGTTCCTGTGAACAGAACATGAGGGAATTGTGGGATACACTTAAACGTCCTAAAAGCAGGATCACTGGAATACCAGAAGTAGAAGAAATTCAGACCAAAGGCATGGAGAACTTATTTAACAAAATAATTGAAGAAAACTTCCCCAGTCTCTTAAAAGAAAGGTGCATCAAGATACAAGAAGTTAACAGAACTCCAAACAGACAGGACCAAAGGAGATCTATACAACGAAAACATGAAAACACTCAAAAAAGAAATTGAGGAGTACTTTAGAAAATGGAAAGACCTCCCATGGTCTTGGATAGGCATATTTAACATTGTGAATATGACAATCCTACCAAAGGCAATATACAGATTTAATGCAATTCCAATTAAAATCCCTACTGTGTTCTTCACAGAGAAAGAAAAAATGATATCAAATATCATATGGAAAGGCAGAAGGTATCGCATATCCAAACATATCCTCAGCAAAAGAAATACCTCTGGAGTCATCACCATACCTGATCTAAAGCTATATTACAAAGCCATAGTAATAAAAACAGCATGGTACTGGCATAAAAACAGGAGTATAGACCAATGGAATAGACTTGAGGACCCGGACGTTGGGTCAAGCAACTATAGCTACTTGATGTTCGATAAAGGCCCAAACAATATAGGCTGGAAAAAAGACAGCATCTTCAACAAATGGTGCTGGACAAACTGGATAACCATATGCAGGAAACTGAAACGTGATCCACGCATTTCACCATGCACTACACTCAAGTCCAAATGGATCAAAGATCTCACTATAAGACCAGAAACTCGAATACTACTGGAAGAAAATTTAGGAAGTACTTTCCATGATATAGCAATGGAAAAAGACTTCCTGAACAAAACCCCAGTAGCTCACGAACTGAAACAATCACTCAACCAATGGGATCGCATAAAGCTAAAGAGTTTCTTTACAGACAAGCATACAATAAGCATAGTCAATATTACCCACAGAATGGGAGAAAATATTTGGTGGTTATCCAACTGACAGAGGCCTAATCAGTAGAATCTACAAATAACTCAAAAATCTAAACAGTAAAAAGTCAAACACCCCACTCACAAAATGGGGCAAAGGGTTCAACAGGCAGTTCACAGAGGGAGAAATACAAAGGACAAACACACATTTGAGAAAATGTTCATCATCCCTAATCATCAGAGAAATGAAAATTAAAACAACTATGAGATTCCACCTTACCCCAGTAACCATAGCAAACATAAAAAAATCAAATGAAAATATATGCTGGCGAGGATGTGGAGAAGTAGGAACACTCATCCACTGTTGGTGGGAATGTAAGATGGTACAACCACTTTGGAAAGCAATATGGAGACTCCTGAAAAACCTGACTATAGAGTTACCAACAGACCCAGTTATTCTCTTACTGGGCATCTACCCTAAAACCTTCAAACTACAGGCCAGAGAGATTTGCTCTAACATGTTTGTAGCAGCTCAATTTGTAATAGTTAACAGCTGGAATCAACCCAGATGTCCATCACTAGAAGAATGGATAACTAAGATGTTGTATATCTACACAATGGAATTCTATGCAGCAGTAAGAAAAAAATGACACAATGAAATTTGAGGAAACATGGTTGAACCTGGAAAAGATCATTCTCAGTGAACTTACCCCATCACAGAAAAAAAATCGCCACATAGTCTCACTCATCTACAGCACCTAACCTGAATCTACCCAAGATACCTTACATATCCAGCAAACATCTCGTGGACTAGACACCAGGATGGAAGGGGAGGGAGGGGAGGGCATCAAAGGGGTGGGAAACACAAATCTAGACCCAAACAGCAATGGTACCACAAAATTCTACTTACTAAAAGACAGACCAAATGGCTGATCCTTCACCACGCCCTTACAGGGAACACCTGAACCATAAGACACTGGAGAGGGTAGGATCAAGACTAACCTTAATCTTCTACATCTTCCCTCCCTCCCCCTCCCTCTACCCTCTCTCTCTTCTCTCTAGCTCTTGTATAATAGTTATCTTTTTCCTCATTTTCTTATTGGGCACTGACCTGTAACTCCCAGTACCAGCATGGGGTATCATCCACAATGAGCTTTTGATCAGAGAGACCTACAAGGTTTCCTAAAAGGAAGACAGATTTCTGTCAGAGTACTTGATGACCCACCTAAGGTTAGTGGTAAGACCCTACTGCTGAAGAAACCTTATGTGATTGACATGCAAAATGGAATGGCATGGCTGGAAGTTGGAAGAGAGTCAGTCCCCGAACAGTCAGCGGGTCTAGTGCCAGAAGGTGCTACTTGGGGGACTGGGGGAGAATAACCAATATTTGTCCAAGGAACTCATGGTCTAACCTACTTTGCAGCAAATAACTTGTGATGCCCACACAAGTGCAATAGTGGCACACAGCCATGGTGGGGAACCAACTGCTCTTAATTTGGCTAACTGATCTATTCAGTGTTACAGGACCCATAGGTAAAGCTGGGAAACAAGTCAGAACCACATCCAAACATAAGCCCACTTGCCAATATCAAGCTACCATCAATCATGGGCTACAAGAGGGCCTACACCTATTAAATTCTGTATTTAAAAAGTAAGCGTTATCTCATTTGTCCTGGTGCTAACTTACTCTCCGTTGGAGAATCTGCTTCTCTTTTTCAGATAGATTTAGATCCTAAGGAGAGAGCCACCACATACCTCCAAAGGGCCCTGGCTGAAACTAAGAAAAATTGGCCAAACGAGCAAGGGTGCTGTTTTCCTGATGAACTAGATACCAGCAGAAGGGGGAAGGAGGTCAACACAGAGAAAAATCAACCCCTACCAAATCAGAGAGCCAGAGCCTCAGAGGCCCCCAACACCTCATCACTGAAGCAAACCAAAAATGTACCCAACTTGGCTTAGGGAAATTTTGCGGAAGAGGGGGCAGAAAGAATGTCAGAGCCACATGTTGGGTCATGATATGCAGAGACATTTATCTTACCCATAACTGTGGGCTAAATCCACAATGCATGACCCATATACCTCAACAAGGAGGGGCCAAGTGGAGGATGTAGGTCATGGATGAGCCTAATAATGGTACCAAACTGACTATATTTGCTGAATACAAAACTGACTAATAAAGAAAAAAAGAAAAGATAGAGAGAGAGAGAGAGAGAGAAAAAAAAAAAAAAAAGGAGATGGCCTCTGACCTGAAGATGTGCTTATATGAGTTCCTGTGCTTAAACCCACAGAAGCCACTCCCTTGATACAGTTGTTTGCAAATCTTCACTATTAGCCTGCCTGCTTAGCTTTTTCTAATTCAAAAAGCAACTTTTCCTTTTTCCTTTCTCTCTTTCCATCTCTTCTTTGGATCCTGACCCAATTCCTAAGCATGCTTGCCCAGAAATTCTGGGTTTTCTCACTATTTCTGTGAAGATCTTTCTCCCTTCTTGTCTTCTCCATGCAGCTGCTTGCTAATTTCCAATGCAGAAATTGCAAAACTCTTCTGCTTTCTGGACTCTAACTCAAAAGGAGTGACTATCTCTCTTCCTATTATCCATCTCTCCTCTTCTAGCAACTACAGTTTGCAGCTTGCCTACCCTGTTGTTTTTCTCTCAAATGCTAATGAAATTGTCTTTGCGTTTCCCACTGCATCTGTTTGTAAATTCTCTTTCCTTGAAGCTTTTATTTTATTCATTTTTTATTCATTTATGAGAGAAAATGTAGAAGGATACAGATAGAATTGGCATGCCAGGGCTTCCTTCCACTGCAAATAACTCCAGATGCATGCACCACTTTGTGCATCTGGCATTACATGTATACAGGGAAATTGAACCAAGGTCAGCAGTCTTTGCAAGCAAGCCCCTTTAATCACTGAGCCATCTCTCCAGCCAATGCAAATTCCTTTATTGAGGGGACTAAAAAGACACAAAAGGGAACTGCCACACAGTTCATAGGATAGCCAATGAAGAAGGGGGACAGTGCTGCAGGCTTGGAATAAATTGGTAAACTTATGTAAATTTTTATTTTTCAGGCCTGTTTGAGTTTAGTTTTCTAGATCTCAATGTGGAAAGTATTCAAAATCAAATGCACTATACTTAGCCTTACTAATACTCACTCTTTTCAATTGTATCAGGGAAGTTTCAGAGCAGGGAAAGACATGGTGGCAGGAGCAGGAATCCCACCTATCACATTGGAGAAAGGTAAGGAGGGAGAGCTAGAGTGAGGCAGAGAGAGAAGAGAGAGAAAGAGAGAGAGAGAGACACACAGCGAGAGAGACAGAGAACGAGAGAGAGAAATAAGAAATGGGGCTACAAGCCAGACGTGGTGGTGCACGCCTTTAATTCCAGCACTTGGGAGGCAGAAGTAGGAGGATCACCATGAGTTCAAGACCACCCTGAGACTACAGAGTAATTCCAGGTCAGCCTGAGCTAGAGTGAGACCCTACCTCAAAAAGAAAAAAAAAAAAAAAAAAGAGAGAGAGAGAGAGAGAAAGAAAGAAAGAAAGAAGGAAATGGGGCTATAAAATCTTAAGACCTACCTGCAGTAACACAAGTCTCTCCAGCAAGGCCCCTCTCCTAAAGGCTTTACAGCCTTCCTGAACTCTGCCACCAGCCAGGGACAAACTATTCAAGCACATGAGCCTATGCAGGACATTTAACATTCAATCCACAACACCTCTATGAGGTCAGGTTTTAGCCAGATACTAAACTACAGGAAACACAATGGCCTTGAGAACCATGCCTGAGCATGCAGGCGAGGGTGCAGTCCTTGCCACCATGTGTAGCATTTGTTCGCTTTTCAAACTCTCTGTGCATTGAAGCTTTTCATCCTTGGAAGCAACTGCCCGTATGTTCACCTTTATTACTGCTCTGCAGCATCCAGGCATCTGCTCAATTACAAATTTGAGTGCTCAACAGTGGTTTCATTTGTGTGAGGGGAAAAAAAAAGGAGGCTTTTAGCCCCTCATTAAGTTAGAATGGTATTGCACCACAGCACAGAGCTACTGTGTTGGCATATTGAAAGGCTCTGGTAGAGTAAAAAGGATGAGAAGGTTATGTGTGCCTGTAGGAGGTGAGGATCAGGTTGTGCCCCTGTGTGTTCATTGCTCTTTCTCAGAACAATAAACAGATGCTTTCCTCTGGGAGAAAGGAAGCTGCAATAGTAAAGAATTAGTTTTGCCTGTGTCTGGGTCCCTTTTGAACTCCAAGCAACAGACCACAGACCGTGTATGTGAATACAGGCCACAGAACCATACATATCCCCTAATCCCACACAAATGGACTGTTCATGGAGGCTTTCTTTCTGCACAGCTTCCAGCTTGGTCTGTCAGCAGCACCTGCTTAGGCACAAGACCCCCAGCAGTCTTGTCTGGGCTGGTATGCCTTGGCTAACTTCTCTTGTCAGTGCACGTGAGTTATGAAAATGGCAAAAGGGTTATGGCAATACCATTTCAAATACAATGCACTGGCCATGTGAAGGCTAAGGCAAATTGTTTTCCAGCTAAATGCTGGCAGCCTGCTCTTATAGATTAAGACCAGGTCTCTCCACAAAGCACTGAAGCAGCAAATTTAAAAGGAGGCAAATAGAACATAGACTATTTGGCAACAGAGATAAAACAGCTCATTACCTGGTTAATGTTTGCATTTTTCTGGTTTAGAACAAGCATAGAATTACTGATAACAAAGCAGTACTTAATAGACACTGGACATTTCAAGAGAAATGTACCTTTTAAATACATTTCCATTTCTAGAAAAAATGAGGGGGGTGGCAAATTTTTATCATGTACAAATCTCTAAGGAAGAAAATATAGAGGATTAAATTAAAGTCTAACCTCAATTCTATGAATTTTTAATTGTTGAAATCTGTCCAAATCACTAATCTCCTTGCAGGGTCTTTATTTTCACATGTATTTTGAAAAAAAATTAGAACAGATGTCTTCTGTGCTGCACAAGGTTTTGGTAAAAATGGAATAGAATTGTGAAGGGGAAGTGCATTACACATTTAAACATGGCAGTGAAACATAAGCATTCTCTTGATGTGTTAGGCTGAGCTTGCCATTTCCTAATCTGAGAGTTTAAAACATTTGTACCATACAACCTATACTGAGATGGCTGTGGTTGACAAAGACTCTGTATTTAATGGGATGCAGCCTCATAGGGTTGAGAGGCAATGTAGAAATGATCTGGTCTATCTATAGCTAGACCCTCATATAGCTCTCTGTCAAGATTTTTTTTTTTTTCTGTTTAAGGATGCATTGCATAATGGGGGAGTTTAACACTTGGCTATTTGAATCCAGTTTGCTTTCTGAAGTGAATTGCATCCTGTTTGCATAAAGTACAGTACGTATAAGAAAAAAGTTCAAGCTCTTGCTTTACCACTTCTTCATTTTTTTTCTTTTTATCAAGAATATCCTTTATATGGCCACACCATGTGTCAATACCAACATTTCCCTCAACCCTGATCCCAATCTTCTGAGGGTCCACCTCAATGGGAATGCTGTTATTCCCCATGGGTTTGGGGGTTATGCATTGTGAGAGTGGAAGTTAGTCATTTGCAGGAGGGGGGGCTGTCGACTTGTGGCTCTCACAATCTTTCTACCTCCTCCAACTCCTCTCCCATAGAATTCCCTGAGTCATGGAGAGTGTATTTTAAGTCTACTTAATGTCATGCTCTCAGAAACTTCTGCATTTCTGCTTTGGTATGTGTTGAGTATCCTCAGTGTCTGTCTCCGTCACCCTGGTGCAGATTGTCAGGCTAGCCATGGAAGCAGGACTCTTGCTTATCTCATCAAATTCTCTGTACTTCTTTTATCATACTATGCAAGTGAATCTCAGCTTAATTTCTAAAGTGTGACACTAAAGCTACACCCTTAATAGGGTGGTTCTCAATTCTCAAGTCCTGTATACATGCCCATTTTTATTCTGAAAGGACACTTAATTTGATTTACTAGTTTTTCTATCACAATTGTTGACTGAATATCAGAAGCAATAATAGAGTGTTAAAGGTGGTATATGTCTTCCACTTCTAAATTCCACTCGTAAATATTACCGCTAAAATGCCATTAGATTATCATAAGGACAAAATGAAGTATTACACATGAACACTGAAAACTCCCTTAATACAACTTAATTTAAAATACTGAACATTTTCTTTAAAATTTATTATAGTAAATAAGAAAACAAAGTGTTTGGCTGCACATGAGTGGGCTCCAGTAACTCTTAGAATAGAATATAGATTAGTAATATTAAAAGTGAGGAGGCAAAAGGTACATGTCATGATTAAGCACAGCTGGAGCGAGTCAAAATTAGGGTGTCATTCATTATCCCTGTCATTCTTCTGTCTGCTCTGCTTTCCTTTTGATTCTATCCACATGGTCAGATATTCTGCCTTCCCACTCTTTTCTTGATATTTTCCTTAGGTAAAAAACTTATGTCACTCTTCAGTAGCTAACCTCAACTTAGTTAATAGACATTACAAAAATCAGACCAATGTCATCAATTTGTGTTCTACTCAGTTATTTCACCTATGGAATGATGATAATAGTATTAAAACTGTGGAGCCGGGTGTGGTGGCGCATGCCTTAATCCTAGCACTCGGGAGACAGAGGTTGGAGGATCGCCATGAGTTCGAGGCCACCCTAAGACTACATAGTGAACTCCAGGGTCAGCTTGAGCTAGGGTGAGATCCTACCTCGAGAAACAAAAACAACACAAACAAAAAAAAATTTTTAAAAAACCTCCTTACAGGACAAATAAAAAACCACATAAGAAGCAGTTTGCATATTATTTCATAACTGGTGAGGTTTCTTGATTTCCAGGTAAATTACAATAGATTATACTGACGTTTGCATTATTTTAAAGTTATCTTCATTATTTTTTAAAATTAGCATATTAAATAATGGGTTTTATTATACATTTATACTTTGTTCTTATTTATCTCCCCTCCACTCTCCTGCCCTATCACACTGCCCCCTTCTTGATTCTCCTCGTCATAGATTCTCTTCTGTTCCTATATTACATGTATTCTACTACCCCAACTTTTCCTTCCCCTGACAATTTTTCTTTCCGTCTTGTAGTGCTCTTTTTAGTTTGTAATCCTCACTTGCCCCATATGCATGCACACTTGTATATTTTCAGTTCCATCCACTTACCTGCAAATGTGATTTAATCTTTCTTTAGGGCTAGCTACCATTTAATTGTGTATGTGCACTACCTCTTTTCCTTACCCATTCACCTGTAGATGGACATGTAGGCTGGTTCCACTTCTGGCTCTTGTGACAAGTGCTGTAACAACATGGATAAGCAGGTATCTCTTTGTAGGACTTGAGAGTCCTTTTGGTACTCTCAAGAGTGAATAAAATCTTTCTTTTCCCAGGCCTTGCTCAAGTTAAAGTTAGATTTTCAAACGTAAATAGCATAAATAGCAAGTTGAAGTCTACATTTATCAATTATCATTATGTGTTGCTAGGCACTATTTTTAACTCCAGTTTTCCCCCTGTATATATCAGGACAAATAATAGTGGGTACCTCAGTGTTGTTGTGAGATTTAAGTGACAAAGACCTTGTGAAAAGTTTAGGATAATCAATATTAACAGTATATAAATATTAACTATTATTGCCATAGTCCAGGAACTATTTATTGTGATGAAACAATAAAAAGGAAAAGGCTGGTTTCGTATTTTACCCATTGGTAAACGCCTACCAAGAGTAATTTTATGAGCTGCAGGGGAAAATGTGTAGGAATTAGGAGAGGAATTTTGCTAATTGAAACTAATGCTTCTCTTCTTAGTCCATTATTTCTTCTTTCAGAAGCCAAGACTCAGACTTGCCTTTCTTTAACAACCACAGAGCTTACGATGGCTATCTTACCATAGTTCTGTGAGAAGAAGATAGTGAATACTCACTAGTGGAGAAGCACATACCTGCTTATCCAACTGGTCCTACTTATTGAGCAAGATACCAAAAAGTGGTTAACATTTCATGACATTTTAAAATTTACTTTGCTAAAGTAGTTGAGAAAAGAAGAACACAGAATGACTACATTGTGATGGTTGACTCCAGATGATTAACTTGACTTTTTTGGAATCACCTGGGAGATACACTTCTGGACCTGTCTGTGAGGGTGCTTCTAGCAAGGTTTACAGGAAGGGGGAAGACCCTACCTGAATGTGGATAGCACTGTCCCTTGGCTAGGATCCTGCTCTGAATAAAAAGAAAAAAGAGGAAGCCAGATGAGTGCCAGAATTCAGTATTCTCTGCCTTCTGACTAATCATGCAACACCTTGTGCTTCTGCTCTCCTACCTTCTCCTTCACACCTTGATCCAAAATAAGTGCTTCCTCTTTTATGTTATGGCCTGTCAGGTTTTTGGTTGCAGAATAAAGTAAATGATATATTCTCTATTTATGATACAGTTTACATATGAAATCAAACTTTTTTTCAGCTTTTTCTTGCTACCTACTCTCACTATTTGTGATACAAAAGAAACATACAATGGAAATCCTCATTTACATAGGTGAAGTGCATCACTACTTTGACCTGAACTGACACACAAACTGTAAGAAAGATCTTTAATGTTGAATTGAGAAGTATAAGAGTGAAAATCTTGTCACCTTAGTAACAGATTTTATTCACTAAAATAGTACTTATCACATATATTAAAATATTCTCACACAGTGCCTGACACTACCTACACAAGACCATCATAATAGGAGGAAAAGATCATAACATAAAAATAAAAAAGAGACTAATTGAGAGGGGGAGTGGATATGATGGAGAATGGAGTTTCAAAGGGGAAACTGGGGGGAGAAAGAGCATTACCATGGGATAGTGTTTACAATCATGGAAGTTGTTAATAAAAATAAATAAATTAATTAAAAGAATTCTCAACATTCTGATGTTATTTTGTCTAAAATACATAGTATTATAAATACTCCTCCACTATTTAAATTGTTTGTATATTACATTTTGTTACCAAGGAAATAGAAAATGAAACATATCAAAGGACATTATGGTCTAGTAAAAACTTGGGATTTATACATAAATCAATTGTACATGTTTAAGTAATAGTTGATTAAATTATAATATATAGAAAATAATACAGTTGATAAATTCAATGCCATCTAGTTATTTCATTTATAAGTTATCATTGGAGAAAAGGACTGATAAGAAATTTCCTTAAAATGATGCATTATTGTTCATTTCTAATTTTCAAAACATTATGTCAGTAGATGCTTTCCCACTGCATCTGTATAGTTATATATTTATGAATTTATGATGCTAAAATGTCTACTTCACATTTCCTTGCTGTTGAGCTTGTTTAAAGTGAGGAAGGAGATAGATTATTATGGTAGATGTGTAGACAATTTCATAGGATTCAAGGAGACTGTTTCATATAGGAAAAAATAACTGGCAACATACAAAACCCAATATAAGAAATGAAATATTTTTATATCAGTTATCACTTCTGTCTAACCTCTGAAAACTTTATAGATCATATAGATGCAACTGTTGGCTTTCATTTATTTAGTCTGATTTCATGAATATATCAAGTTGTAGCTGTATCTGTGGGCATCAGACTGACTAGATATTCATGGGTAAGAAAATGAGCAGTCACTACTAATATTGAACTCCTATCCCAGAAACTGAAAGTGATCATTTGATTCACAAGTATCCATAATTTTTCCCTCAACCCTGATTCTCCTATTTATACTTACTTTCTTTTGTGACATAGACAAAACATTAGCATGACATAAGCCAGTTAGGCACATTCACCCAGGGTTAGATGAGGTGCTATTGATACAAAGAAACACAAACTCTGGCAATCCATTCTAATCATCCCACTTCTAAAAACAGCAACACTCAATTTTACCTCTAAAAGTTACATGCCTCATTCAGCCAGTTATAAGGATTATCAACTAATACCTGTGAAATTTACTGATGTTTAATGATTTATACATATTTATAATATTACTTTTATTCAAGGATAAAATTTCATTCCTTTTTTCTATTTTTGACCAATATACATCAATTGCTAAGCAATCTCTTCAGCCCAGGTTTTTTGTTTTCAAATTTTTTATTAACAACTTCCATGATTATAAAAAATATCCCATGGTAATACCCTACCCCCCAACTTTCCCCTTTGAAACTCCATTCTCCATCATATCCCCTCCCCTTCTCAATCAGTCTCTCTTTTATATTGATGTCATGATCTTTTCCTCCTCTTATGATGGTCTTGTGTAGGTAGTGTCAGGCACTGTGAGGTCATGGATATCTAGGCCATTTTGTGTCTGGAGGGAGCACATTGTAAGGAGTCCTACCCTTCCTTTGGCTCTTATATTCTTTTGCCACCTCTTCTGCATTAGACCCTGAGCCTTGGAAGGTGTGATAGAGATATTGCAGTAGTGAGCACTGCAATCACTTCTTTTCAGCACTACGATACCTTCTGAGTCATCCCAAGGTCACTGCCATCTGAAAAAAGGAGATTCTCTACCAAAAGTGAGAGTAGCATTAATATAAGGGTATTAACATTAATAGAAGTGCTTACTGGGCAGTTTGATAAGCATAGTATATACATTTAGCCAGACATCATCAGCAGACGTTCCACCCCTAGGGCTCATGACTACCCCTGTTTTAAGTTTTCAATATCAGGGATGTATTCCCTCCCATGGACTGGGCCTCCAGCCCAATTAAAGGGCAGTTGGTTTCCACCATGATAGACGTGCCACTATTGCACCCATTGGCTCATGTGGCATGGCTGGCCAAATATAAGGCTTGCAGTGTCCACTGTTGAGTATTTTCACTGGTGATTTCTCTTTCTCCCATTGAACTGCATAAAGAATGGCTTCTTCCAGCTTTCTGTCACCTGGTCTACATGGAGGAGGTTATCAGCTCAGTTCCAGCAGGATTTCTCAGTGGCCTTGCAGCCCAAGTATGTGGAGTGTTCAGCAATAGTGTCTTACCATCTATTCCTGGTGCAGCCCAGGTTTTTTTAATACATGAGATAAACAAAAATAATCATGCTTGTTGAATAAATAAATGACATAATGACTACTAGGTTGGAAAATATTAGCAGTTCCTATATCTTACCCTTTACCAAAGTAATAAAGAAAATGAATGAGAAGGTAATTCTTCATTCCTGAGGGAATGACTGAAATTAGTGAAATTGTCAAAGCTTGAGAGATTCAGATGTGATTATTTGTATCACATTACCATTTAATTCTCCTGTTTGCTAATTACAGAAGATAAATGAAACATGGAGAATAATGATGGATTACCTTATACCTAATCTAGAGGAGATTTTAATTGTAGACCCTGTTCTAAAGGTTGTATTTTTGTGGAACAAATCAATATACTCTTTGAAACCTGAAATACAACTGTTGAGCTCATCCCTTTTTTTTTTTTTTTTGTAAAACTTGAATTTTTAAAGTAACTTTTAAACCAATACACATTGTAATACACATTCACATTAGGACTTAGATCACAACGGCCACCTACTTCTGTGCCTCATTTAGTCTGCACTGTCACTTACTGACTCACTAACCCACGACAACACATGTTGGTTCACTGTTGGAATACTGCTTATAAGAACTGGAGAGTAGGAAGAAGCAAGAATAAAGTTGGCTTGGTAAGACATCTCAGTAAAGTTTCTGTTGTAAAGATTGAAGAAATATTAATATAGTAGATATCACTGAAAAAGTGATTAATTTTACTTTTAAGTAATAGCAATAGGGGTAGAGAGATGTCTCAATGTTTAAAGGTGTTTGCTTGCAAAATCTGATAGTGCAGGTTCAATTCGCTGGTACACATGTAAAGCCAGATGCATAAAATGGCTCATGCTTCTGGAGTTTATTTGCAGTTGTAGGAGACCCTGATGTGCCCATATTCACACTCTATCTGCTTCTGTCTCTTTCTGATAAGTAAATAAATACATAAATAAATAAATTAATTTAAAATACAGCCATAGTGTTACGTAGATGTCTTTGATTTTCAGATAAATGCATGCTAAACTCGAGTACTCTTCTCTTATTGTGATAGTGTGAATGTAAAATGTCTCCATTAGGCTCATATGTTTGCACACTTACTCCCAAGTTGCTGGCACTGTTCAAGAAGTTTGTGGAACCTTTATGAGGTAGAACCTTGCTGGAGAAAGTATGTCACTGGGGGTTGAAATTTCAGGTGTTGTTAATAGTTTACCCTGCTGGCTGTTTTCTCTCTACTTCATCCCTCCTCACGTAACGCTGGCTTCTGGTTCCAGCAATGACGGAGTTCATCCTCTGGAACTTTAAATTGAATTAAACTCTCTTCTTCCTTAGTTTGGTCTGGACAGGTCTTTGTTTCATAGCATTGAGAAAGTAACTGATACACTCTGTGTCCTAAAGACTTACTAGCATTGATTGTATGACAGTGTGTTATCTAAACCAGGCTATAATACAAGCTATGTGAACTTGCTGGCTTTGACTCTTCTGTTGACATAGTAGCTGAAAGCCCTGAGGAACATTGTGGTGCTAAGTCTGGAAAGCACAATAGGGAAAGCAAAGAAGTCCTTTAACATTTTGAAATAATGTTGGGCAAAGTATTCTGCTCCTGTGAACTATATCATGTAGTTTCCTGTCACATATTCCAGAATTAACCATAGGACAGCAAAAGACTTGTAGCACACTTTGGTATGTCCTCTTAATTATACACCTTATGTCAACTAGCATTTATATTGCAGGGCTAATGAGGGCAAGTGGTTTATGTTGGCAGAACTTTCCAGATATCTGTCCTGCTGGCTCTCCCTCAGTGCCCAGCTGTAAATTCAAATCATCACTATGACAGTTTGCCTGAGGTAGGGGAAGAAGTAGAATCAGATTTATAGACAATGGTGTAATATATAGTCACTAGTCATGGTTGGCTCTCAAGACTGGAAAGAAAGAGCTAAGCTGAGAGGAGACCTGAAAGTGCTACATCCCCCTGTTCATCTTAGCTGGCTTTAGTGGAATAATACTTCATGACATTCAAAGGTCTTTGCTATTTGTTTGAAAATAAACCTTTTAACTCTATCTTCCCTTTAAGGGTTACTAACAATAAGTGGGTAAATATTGGTATGTGTTTAAGAACTAGAGATAAAAAATTCCACTCCATTGATCAATGTAGGTGAGAGTTACATACCTCTATGATTGAATAATCACACTTTGACTATTGTGGCTGAAGACATAACAGTCATTTTTAAAATGTGCCATTGAGAATACTCAGTATGTATGTCTGGAGCTCCAAGTCTCACACTCAAAGTGGATGGTAAAAACTTTCAATTAACTGGGATGAGGCATATGTATTTCCTGGATGGGCAAACTCATTTAAATAGGAAGTCTTATGAACTTGAAGGTGGTTTTGTAATACTGTAAGATGGAACCAATTTTTAATGAATGTCATTTAGAAAATATATTTCAATAGTTAACAGAAGAAAAAGTGACTTTCTGAACTGAGTTTACTAGCCTAAAGACAACTCATTTAATTTTTTTTTAAGTATTTTGTGTGTGGTTGCATATTTGTGTACCGTGGCTTGCATGTGGAGATCAGAGGACAACTCCAGGTGTTAGTATTTGCTTTCTACCTTATTTGGGGCAGTGTCTGTTTGTTGCTCGCCACTACCTTCACCAGGCTGGTTGGGCCATGAGCTTCTGATTCTGCTGCCTCCCATCCTCCACTAGGTGTACTGGGTTTGCAGTCATGCACGGCCATATCCAGTTTTTACAGGAGTGCTGGAGATCTGAACTCTAGTTTGTACAGCAAGTACTTTTATCCACCAAGCCACCTCTCTACTTCTCCTTTAATTCTTCATAAATTTAATCAATTAAGCACTAATTGTTTTAACTATAAGGAAATTTCTAATATTGAAATAAAAGCCTGAGGTAAATATGTATATAGTTATTGCTCTCTCTCTCTCTCTCTCTCTCTCTCTCTCTCTCTCTCGTGTGTGTGTGTGTGTGTGTGTGTGTGTGTGTGTGTGTGTGTAACTTGGTCACAAGGGACAAAATTTACATGGAAGTTTGGACCTAAGGGATGAAATTGGTGTCATTTGTGTAAAAGCATATGAAGTTTCCCACTATGGTAGGGATCTTAATGATAGAGTGTAGAGGCTTACAGACTATGGCTTGAAGGCTAAATCTAATTCACTGTCTTTTTATGGCTGATTAAAAAAAACAATGCCAGGAGACTATTTCATGTCATATGAAACTTGACTAAAGGATAGGTGGAGGGAGGGCTAATCAAAATAAGTCATATAGAAACCTATTTATTTTGGACAATGGAACACCCAGGACCCATAGATTGTTACTAGAAAATTTTCAGTGCTGGGAATGTGATACCTTCCAGTGAGTTTTTGGTCAGGGAGGTCCCTGATACCTCCAAATTATAAAAGCCCATTGCCAAGGCTCTTGGTTTTCCACCAGGAATAGATGGTAAAACCCTACTGCTGAAGACTCCACATACTCTGGCTGCAAGTTCACTGAGAAATACTGCTGGAACAGAGTTGAAAACCTCCGCAATGTAGACCAACTGACAGAAAGCTGGAAAAAGCTATGCTACATGAAGTTCAATGGGAGAGTGAGAAATCACCAGTGAAGATACTCAGCAGTGGACACTGCAAGCCTTATATTTGGCCAGCCAGGCCAAATGGGCCAGTGGGTGCAATAGTGACATGTCTATTATGGGGGAAACCAGCCACCCTCCAATTTGACTGGAGGCTGGTTCCATCAGAGGGAATACATCCCTGATACTGAAAACCTACAGCAGAGGTAGTCATGAGCGCTAGGGGCCTAATGTCTGCTAGTTTCTGGCTAAATGTGTCTCTTAATGTTCATACCCATATGTTAATGCTACTTTCACTTTTGGTTCGAGAACCTTTTCTTTTCAGATGGCAGTGACCTTGGGATGTCTCAGAAGGCACCATGGTGCTGAGAAGAAGTGACAGAGGAGGAGGAGTGCTCAGCACTGAAATATCTCTATCACACCTTCCAAGGCTCAGGGTCCATTGCAGAATAGGTGGAGGAAAGAATGTAAGAGCCAAAGGAAGGGTAGGACTCCTTACAATGTGCTCCTCCAGACACAAAATGGCCTGGATATCCATGACCTCACAGTGCCTGACACTACCTACACAAGCCCATCATAATAGGACCTTGACATCATAATAAAAGATCTTGACATCATAATAAAAGAAAGACTGTTTGGGGGGATGGGATATGATGGAAAGTGGAGTTTCAAAGAGGAAAATGGAGGCAGGGAGGGAATTACCATGGAATATTGTTTAAAGTTATGGAAGTTGTCAATAATAAAAGAAATGACAATAACAACAACAAAAAACAAAACAAAACAAAATATTAATATGGGTCACTGAGAGGCAGTTCCCCAAGGCCAAAGGACAAGAAGAGCACAGAGGAGGGCAGAAGGATTTACTGTTCTGTTAATGCCATCTATATGCCCCTGACGTCATTTGTCCTGGGCCTAGTCACACCCTCCGGTCATAGATTCTTCATCCTTAAATATAGGCTCCATTTGGCTTCTTGTAATGGTTAATTATGAATGAAGACCAAAGGAGAACCTGTCAGGAGAACTAGTATTTGTTAGTATTCAAGCATTCCAGGGATTTTCTACTCCCCTGAATTTACTACTACAAGTATAGTGGAGCAAATGACACATCCTTTCTGATTTAAGTTCCTTTCTGTTTAAGCAGGCATGACAGTGGTGTCTACTATATATTTTGTGAGCCATTAAATAGAAGAGTGTATGCTAGTTGTTGGCAGAGTATGTGTACACAGTCCTGTATATGTGGTAGATTATAAAAATGAGGAACAAGTGCTTTGGCCAGGGTGGTCCTACAAAGGAGAAGTAAGCTAAAGCTCCAATATCCCTCCCTTGCCCACCTTGGAATCAGCAAGAAGTGGTGTCATTATCTGGACATGTTCTTTCTATATAAATGAGGTTGACAATAGGTTCTGCTGAAATAATAATTCATTTTGCACTTGACACTAGCATCTTTCTTTCTGTTTTTTTTTTTCAAGGTAGGGTCTCACTCTAGCCTAGGCTGACCTGGAATTCACTATGGAGTCTCAGGGTGCCCTCAAACTCATAGTGATACTCCTACCTCTCCCTCCTGAGTTCTGGGATTAAAGGCATGCACCACCATGCCTGGCTAACACTAGCATCTTTCAAATCAGACTTTTAAAGTTACTTTTCAGAAGGGAAGAGTCACACAGTCCTTTGTACAATGCCACATGTTATGCAAGCCTCTGAATCTATGTTCATTGCTAAGTCTTTTCATAGCATTTCTAAAGTTTGCTGGATGTGGGGCTTTGGTCCTCAATAGCCTATCTATCTAGAAAGTCTACTTAAGATATAAGGACTGTTTTATTAACTTATTATTATTATAATTATGTTATTATTAATTATTGTTATATTAACTTATTATTAAGGCATTCCCTTAGGAGGCAGTTTGTTTATTTTGGTTCTGGGCTTATTTCCCATGATAAAGTGCAGTTGTCTCCACTAACATGGAAGTGTTTCAGTCCACCTCACCACAGCATCTCCACACAGAAATCAACAACTGTTTGTTGTTTTTGTCTGAGGAAGGGTCTCATTTTAGCCCAGGCTGACCTGGAATTTATTAAGTTCTGGGATTAAAGGCATGAACCATGATACTCAACTAACATCTATTTGAAAAAAAACTTTATTTATGAGTTTAAAGGAAAACACTAAAAAGCTAAGTATTTTTAAAAAGAAAAGCACACGTTTGAATGAATGTTTCACAACTGCCCAACTTTTGAAAGTTAAAGTAACAAATAACACGTTCTGAACATGTAATATGATGAAGGTATTTCAACAACCTACCTTGGTTCAAGCCACTGAAAGACTTCAGACATGTTTAAAGCTGTCTTCAATACACTTTCAATTACTACTACAGAATATTCAAAATATTGATGTGTATCAATCTTAAGGATCCCCAATGCCATTCTCTCAGCAGTAAGGGGATGTGCTGTTCATGCTGCCCTATTTCCCAGTGGGTGCTTGCAGAAAAGGTAGAAATCAATAAAGTTTGGTTCAAGAAAAATCAAAGATACCATATTTATTACATATGTTATGTTTATAGATGGCTTATGGCTGGAAGAAAAATATAACTTATACCTCTATTTTTTATTAGTTTTGTACTCAGTGAATCCAGTCAAGTTGGTACCATTGTTAGCCTGTTCCCTGTCCTCCCTCCTCCACAGGGACCCTCCTTGTTGGGGTATATGGGTTGTGCATTGTGGGGTTATCCGTCAGTTATGGGTAGGAGGAAATGTTTCTGTGTATCATGACCCAACGTGTGGCTCTGACATTTCACCCCCTCTTCCATAAATTTCCCTGAGCCATGTTGGGTTCATTTTAGGTCTGCTTCAGTGATGAGGTCTTGGGAACCTCTGTTTCTCTGGATATCTGGTTTGGTAGGAGTTCACGTTTATCTGGTGTCAACTTTACTTTCAGTTGGAGAGTCTGCTTCTCTTTTCCAGATAGACACAGATCCTAAGGAGAGAACCACCCCATCATACCTCAGAAGGGCCCCAGATGAAACTAAGAATAATTGGGGAAACAAGCAAGAGTGATGTTTTCTTGGATTTAGATACCAGCACAAGGACGAAGGAGATAGACACAGAGAACAATCACCTCCTACCATACCTCTACTTTTTTTTTCCAGTGCTAAGATAGGTTATTTTCTCTTTTTTTATTGACAACTTCCATAATTATAGATAAACCATAATAATTTCCTCCTCTCCCTCACTTTCCCCTTTATAAATCCACTCTCCATTATATCCCCTCTCCCTCTCAATTACTCTCTCTTTTATTTTGATGTCATCATCTTTTCCGCCTATTATGAGGGTGCTGTGTAGGTAGTACCAGGCATTGTGAGGTCATGGATCTCCAGGACATTTTGTCTCTGGAAGATTGCATTGTAAACAGTCCTACCCTTCCTTTTACTCTTACAGTCTTTCCAACACCTCTTCTGCACTGATCTCTGATCCTTGGAAGGTGTGATAAAGATGTCTCAGTGCTGAGCACTTCACTGTCACTTCTCAGCACTACGTCGCCTTCTAAGTCATAGCAGAGGTCACTGCCATCTGAAAAGAAAAGATTTTCTACCAAAAATGAGAGTAGCATTAATATATGGATATAAACATTCAGAAATGTGCTTATAGGGCAGTTTGGTGGGCACAACATATGCATTTAGCCAGACAACAGTAGGCTTACACCCATATGGCTCATGACCACCATAGGCTTTTGACTAGTTTTTCAGTACCAGGCATGTATTCACTACTGTGTAATGGTCCTCTAGTCCAATTACAGAGAAATTCATTTCCCCCCATAACAGACATGCTTCTATTGCACCAGTTAGCATGTTTTGTTTGGCTGGCCAATCTTAAGACTTGCAATGTCCACTGCTGATTACCACTGTTGATGACTTCTCTCTCCCATACAGCTGCATGCAGCATAGCTTTTTTCAGCTTTCTGTCAGATGGTCCACAGGGAGAGGTTTTCAGCTCAGTTCCTGCTTGATTTTTCAGTGACCTTGCAGACCAAGCATGTGGAGTCTTTAGCAATTGGCTCTTGCCATCTTTTCTAGTGGGAAACCAAGAGCCTTGACAATAGCCTGTAACATTTTATGGGCATCAGGGACCTCCCTGGCCAACAACTCACTGGAAGGTATCCCATGCCTGACACTGAAAGTTTTCTAGTAACAATCTAATAATATATGGCTTCTGGGTGTGCCATTGTCCAAAAAAGTAGGCTTCCATACAGCTTATTCATACCTTCCTTAATTTTGATTAACCCATCCCCACAGCCTTCCTTTACTCATTTTCTTCCTGTGATATCAGGCCATTCCACCCCCAGTATTCTGCTCATCTACTTACATGTATAACAATACCATCTCCTTAAGTCCTCCCTTCTCCTCCCTTCCTTATAGCCCCTTTATAGCTTACTCACATTTGTTACTTAATTTTTATTCCAACTCACATACAAGTCTAAACATTTATAGGTAGTATCTACATATGAGAGAGAACATGACATTTGGCTTTTTGGGCCTGAGTTACCTCATCTAGTATAATCCTTTACAGATACTTCTACTTTCTAATCCACTTCCATACTTTTATTTGAAATTATTAATAGTGATAATGTTACTGACAATAAAGCAGCCTGTATAACCAATTAACACATTTTTAACCTCTTGGTTAAATAGCAGATGTTTGACCAGTATTAAAAACTTTCTTCTGAAAAAAGTCATTTAATAATAAGTAAGATAAATTTTTATTAGTTATAAAGGGTTGTATGTCAAGAGCAGTGATGAGTTCCATAAGGTATAAAAAGGAAATTAAATCATGCCAGGGGCAGTGTGGAGGACAGTCTATCTAAGAGATAAAATACTCAAGAAAGCAAAGGCATACATAGAGCAAATTTTTTTCTTTTAATTAAGAGAAATTGTTTTACATTTCTTAGCAGCTCCACATAAACACTTATGAAATGCTGTTATGAAACCCCTAAGCAGTAATATACTTAAAGAGGGTAGAAATGCAAGATGGTCCCAGAAATTTTCTTATTAAAACAACAAAGTAACACATCATCAAAATACCATTCTATGATTCTATTCAAGTGAGAAATCACAAGAACATATAAAACTGTTTGTAGAAATTAAAGCACAATAAGAGAAAACACTTTTGAAAAACCGGATCCAATTTTCTTATTTCTTCCTGTCATTTAAGAGAATGAGTAACACTTATATGCAGTTGGAAACCAACCTCCTGGTATTGTAGGCTCACACCAGATAAGAGTGACTTTTGGTGGATATTTATTTTTATTTTTTTTATTATTAGATATGGACATATTTTGGATGCAAACATCACATGTTAGTACCATCCTTTCCCTCCTCCTTGCCCCTTTTCTGAAGAGGCCTTCATCATTGGAGATGCAGGTCAACCCCATGGGGATTGTGAGTCCTGCATTATGAGGGCAGCAGTCAGTTATGGGGGAGAGGCAATGTCTCTATGCAAAATGTCCCAACTTGTGACTCTAACAATTTTTCTGCCCCCTCTTCCACAAAATTCCCTGAGCCATACTGGGAGCATTTTAAGTCTGCTTCAGTGACGGGCTCTTAGGAGCATGTAGATGTCTGGTTTGGTAGGTGTTGAGTGTCCTCAGTATCTTTCCCCATCACCCTTGTGCTGATATCAGCTTACCTAAGAGAATAGCATTCTTTCTCATTCCCCCAATTCCTGTGTGGTTTCAGCTGCAGCCGGGGTGGAGTGAGCTGGGTCGTTTATCTCCTCAAGCCCAGTTCCCATATGAAAAAGAGGAGCAGATTCTCCAACAGAGAGTGAAGTCAATGGCAGTTAAATGGGATAGCCATTATTAATTTAGAGAGAATTAAAAGGATTTAGATACTTTTATAGTATAAGGTTAGTGGGAGCTTGACAATGGAAAGCAGAATCATTATCTGGATATGATTCTGATTATTTCTCAGTTGTAGATATAATTTCCTTTCCAGTGAGTGGATTTGTTAGCCACTCCAAGAGTAGTTGGTTACCCACCATGACTGTGTTCCACTTTTGCATTTGTATGAGCATCTCGTCAAGTTGTTTGCTTCTGAGTCCTTTAGACTTTGAGTTGCTTGGACAGATGTTGGCCAGTTTCTCCTGGTAGCTCTTGTAGCACCTTCCAGCAGTATAGGGAGTCTGAGGACTGGCTTTCCTCTGGATTTCAACCAGGTCTATCCATGGTCCATGCCAACAGCATTTGGTGTCTTCAGCAGTAGGGTCTTACCATTAACCTCTGGTGGGTAATCAAATGCTCTGACAGAAGTCAGTCTTGTTTGTTTTGGGAGATCTAGTAAGTCTCTCTGATCAACAGTTCATTGTGGATGTAGACCACATCCTGGTACAGGGAATTACAGGCCAGAACCAAAGAAAAAGAAAAAGAAAAAGCTCTAGAAGAGAAAAAGGAGAAATTTGAGGTTAGATTTCATTTCATTCTCTCCGGGGCCCTGTGATTCAGGTGCTCCCTCTAAGGTCTGCTTGAGGGTTCCACCTTTTAGTCTGATTTCCAGGATATAGGATTCTATGGTACCAGTTCAATTTGGGTTCAGATTTTGTACTCCCCACCTTTTCCTTTCCCCCAATCCCTACCCTCCCTATTTTCCAAGCCTCAAGATTCTCTCAGTTATATCAGCAACTTGGGCTGATCCAGGTTAGGAACTGCAGATGAATGAGATCATGTGATAGTTGTCTTTCTGTGATTGTGTGAATTCATATAGAATGATCTGTTCCAAGTTTGACTATTTTTCTACAAATTCCAATGTGTCATGTTTTTCTTACTGTTGACTAGATTTCCATCATGTAGATATATCACATCTTGGTTATCCATCCAATGAAGGGCACCTGGGTTGATTCCAATTTTTAGCTATTATGAATTGATCAGCTATCAAATGGTTGAGAAAATATTTCTGAACTGAGATGTGGAGCCTTTAGAGTAAATGCCCAGTAAGGGAGTAACAGGGTCTACTGTAACTCTATATTCATCCTTTTCAGGAGTCTCCAAATTGATTTCCATAGTGGTTGTTCCAGCTCACATTCCTTGGTGGACATTTCTAATAATCTATGAATCTATTCAATTCCTAGCAATGCTTTGTAAATTAAAACAATATGATGTCCAGTCATGTGTGTTCAAGTGAGCAGAGAATTTATTATTATTCATGTACCTCACATAAGATCCACGACCGGAATAACAAAACACTAAAGAAAATTCCAGCACTTTCTAGGTAATGGAAAAGTAGTATATCTCAGGAATTGGATATTAATATTTGCCATTCTCAGAGCATTAGCAATACAATTATGCCACATGCATCTCAACCTAAAATTAACCAAAAAATGAGAAACTATCTTTTTTTTCTGCTAACTTCATAGGTCAGAAGCTGTTTCCAGCTGTGTCCAAAAAATGATCATTTTGTAAATGAAACTGAATTATAAACTCTGACAAGTGGGGCAGGCTGGGATATTCAAGGTAAGAGAGGAGAAACAAAAGAGACCAAGGTTCATGGTGGTGGAAGCAAGAATGAAGGATCCACAGAGGGATGAGGCTTCTGAAGAACTGGATGAGGGCCCACTGTTCCAGTGTTGAGGCAAGTCCCTGAATTCATGGGGACCTCCATCCACACCCCACAGCTGAACATCACCTCTAGTAGTCTGGAAGGAGTGGCTCAACAGTGTGTAGATGAGTGATTGGTACTTAAAAACTGTTTCTGGTGAAGACAGGTAAAAGAATTTTATCATAAAACTCCTGTGTCCTTTCTGAAGTTTGATATTTTATTAAAAACAGAACAAAATGGGAAAAATTCCTCATGCCAAATGTCTCTGAAGCCCTAGGCTTCTGTTTCCTTAATAGCATATAAATGGTGTTGATCCCAGATGGAGGGTCTTTATCCATAGGACTTTTTAGTCTATTAAGAGTGTGCATGTGGGGCTGGAGAGATGGCTTAGTGGTTAAGTGCTTGCCTGTGAAGCCCGAGGACCCCGGTTCGAGGCTTGATTCCCCAGGACCCATGTTAGCCAGATGCACAAGGGGGTGCAAGCATCTGGAGTTCGTTGGCAGTGGCTGGAGGCCCTGGCGCACCCATCCTCTCTCTGTCTATATCTGCCTCTCTCTCTCTCTCTCTCTGTCTGTCGCTTTCAAATAAATAAAAATAAAAAAAAAAAGAGTGCGCATGTGGCCCTTTATTCTTTAGGTGATAGACAGGAAAGAAACTCAGACACTTTGGAAATAAGTTTAATGTAGAATTTTTTTTCCAGGCTTCTGGGCATCACTGACATATATGTTTATCATATCCCAGTGATCAGTAAAGAAACAAAGGTAAACATATGAACATTTTTAAAGAAACATTCTTATGTTACTTTAAAATTATAGAATCTAGGAAGATTTTTCATATCAGAGAACAATTTTAAACATAAAAAGATCCTCAAAAAATAGTCATGGAGAATTCAGCAAATATGGTATGTTTTTATTTATTTTTTGAATAATAGAAGTTAACTGCTATGTAAATTATCTAGGTTACACAAAAGACATGAAAAGCTTCTTAATTACTTTGCAAATTGAATCTAATCCTTATCAAAATATGATAACGGAGTAAAAATAGGACTTAAAAATTTCAACACTGAACTGTAACTGTAAAACATCTGTAACATACTAGGTGAGGTGGCACATATCTATAATCTCAGTACTCAGGAGGTCATTGTAGAAGAATATTGACTTTGAAGGTAATTTGGTCCACATAGTAAGCTCCATGACACCCTGACCTATGCATTGAGGGTTTGTCTCAAATAAATATTTAAATGAGTAGATGATAGATGATAGATAGATAGATAGATAGATAGATAGATAGATAGATAGACAGACAAGGCAGGACATAGTGGCACATATCTCTAATCTGGCACTTGGCAATTAGAGATAGGGGGATTTGGAGTTCAAGGCCAGCCTTAGCTACATGATGACTTTGCAGTCAGCCTGGGCTGCATGAGTTCTATCTCAAGACCAAGCATAACAAAACGAAATTAACTGCCTTAAACAGAATTATAGCATATCAAACCCAGCAGTATACTGAGACAAGTTTGTCAATTCTGTATAGTACTTATTTTATTCAGTTTCCCATAGATTTAGAAAAACAAAGGGATGGTAACAACTTCCTAAATTTTTGTCATAGAGATGGCACAGTCATAAGCAGTGGGTAATATCTCTACCAACAGTTTTCTGCATGAAAGGATGCATATATCCATTCATATAAAGCATGCAGACACCCAGTAAGGTGTAATGTTTTACCAAGAGCATAAGAAGCTAACACAGAAGAGAAGCTTCAATTATGTCAGGGTTTTTTTTTGTTTATTTATTTTAAAGAAGTGTTTTTAAATCCTGGGAGAAATGAAGTTATCTTGAAAAGGAAAAATAATAATAAAAAAGTTCAGATTTTGGAAAACCTAAAAATTTTGCCTTAGAAAAATATTTGTTGAATATTTTTTTATTTATTAAGAACATATTTTGTATGGATACATCATGTGTTGGTACCACCTGTTCCCTTCTCCCTGCCCCAATTCCATTGAAGGGCCCTCCTCAGTGGGGTTGCAGGTATTCCCCATGAAGTTGTGTGTTATGTTTTGTGGAAGCAGTGGCCAGTTATTAGGGGGAGGAAATGCCTCTGGGCATGACACACCAATCTGTGACTCTTACAATCTTTCTGCCCTTTCTTCCATGAAATTTCCTGAGACTTGGTAAGCATGTTTTAAGTCTACTTCAGTGAGGAGATCTTAGGAACTTCTGAATCTCAGATTTGGTACGTGTGAAGTATTTTCAGCATGTCTCCTCCACCCTGGCACTGCTTGTCAGGCTCACTATAGAAACAGAACTCTTGCTCATCTTCCCAAGTCCTCTGTAGTTTCTTTTGAACCTTGACTGAGATGTGAGGGGTGGTTTATCTCCCAGGGTCTTGTTACCTTCAGTAAAAAACAAAAACAAACAAACAAACAAACAAAAAAACAAACAAAACCAGATTCTCCAGCAGAGAGCAAAGTCAGCATAGGTTAACTTGTATAAGTGTTAGGGAGAGTATGATGGATGAGACTCTCTTTTAGGAAAATACTAGTGGGAGCTTGACATTGGAGAGCATAATCTTTGTCTCCATAGGACTGAGACCTGGATTCCAGTTCCAAATCTGGGTTCCTTTCCAATGAGCAGACCCCTTAGCCAATCAGAAAGCTATTGGTTACCCACCAAGATTGTGTGCCACCACTGCACTGGTATGCAGTTCTTGTCAGGCTGGTTGCTTCTGACTAGCTTAGACCTGCTGCTTGCTCACTCTTGTTGGCCACTTTCCCCCAGTAGTGCATGCAGAACTTTCCAGCAGTGGATGGGCTAACTGTCTGGGGACCAGCTCTCTTCCAGATTCCAGCTGGATCTCTCTTCATTCTGTGCTGGCAACATATGATGTCTTCAGCAGTAGGGTCTCACCTTAGGTGGGTAATCAAGTGCTTTGACAGAAAACTGTCTTGTTTTGAGGACCTCATAGGTCTCTCTGATCAACAGCTCAATGTTAGTAACACCTATTTCTGATGCTGTGAGTTTTAGGTGAGAACCAAAGATTTTAAGGTTAGGCTTCAACCCACCATTTCCAGGTCCCTTCTTTTTGGGTGTTACCCCTATACTCCTGTTGAGAGTTATATATTTTAGTCTACTTTCAAGGAGCAAGGTCTCTATGGTACCAGCTCATTTTGGGTTTAGTTTTGTGTTTCTTTTCTCCATCCTCTCTTTCTGCTCCCCCTAAACCCTTCCATCTCTATTGTCTGGGCCTCAAGTTACCTATTCTCTATGCTAGCAATGCAGGCTGATCCTGGTTAGGAACTGAAGATCAGTAAGACCATGGGACATTTGTCTTTCTTTGATTGCGTATGTTCACTGAGTATGAACTATTCTAAGTCTATATATTTTCCTACAAGTTTAATTGTATCATTTCTTCTTACTGCTGAGTAGAATTCCATCATGTATATGTACCACAGCTTCGTTATCCATTCATACAATGATAGGCACCTGGCTTGATTTCAGTTCTTAGCTTTTATAAATTGAGCAGCTCTAAACATGGTTAAGCAACTATCTCCTTAGTGAAGCATGGGGCATTTAAGGTAAATGCCCAGTAAAGGAATAACTGGGTCTGTTGGTAGTTGTATATTCATCTTTTTTTAGGAATTTCCATATAGATTTCCATAGTTGTTGTATAAGTTTGCATTCCCACCAACAGTGAATGAGGGTTCCTCTTTCCCCACATCCTCACCAACATTTGTTGTCATTTGATATTTTATTGATTGACATCCTTACTGGTATAAGGTAAAAATCTCATGTTGAGTTAATTTGAATTTCCCTGATGTTTAGTGATGCTGATCATTTTCTTAAGTGTGTTTTTGCCAATTGTATTTCTTCCTCTGAGAACTCCCTATTCAGTTCTATACCCCATTTTTTCAGTAGGTTGTTTGTTTTTTTAAAAAAATATTTTAATAATTATTTATGAGAGAGAGAGAAAGAGAGAGAGAGAGAGAGAGAATGAGAGAGAAAGAGGTGGGAAGAGGCAGATGAGAGAGAGAGAGAGAAGGGCCATGCCAGGGCCTCCAGCCACTGCAAAGGAACTCCAGATGCATGTGTCCCTTTAGCATCTGGCTTATGTGGGTCCTGGGGAATTGAACCAGGGTTCTTAGGCTTCCCAGGCAAATGCCTTAACTGCTAAGCCATTTCCTCAGTCCTTGATCTTTTATTGTTTAGTTTTTTGAGGTCTTTTTTTTTTTTTGTAGATTCTAAATATCTTTGTCAGTGGTATAGCTGGCAAAAAAAAAAAAATCTCACATTCTGTGGGTATTCTATTGGCTCTGCTTGTGATAGGTTTATCTGTGAGAAACCTTTTAAGTTTCATGAGATCATATTGGTTGAGATTGTTTAATTTCTGGGTTGCTGGTGTGATATATTGTTGAGGAAGTCCTTACCCACTCCTCTGTAATGGAGAGTTCCTCCTATTTTTTTCTTCCAGTAGTTGAAGATTTTCAAGTCTTATATTGAGTTCTTTAATATATTTGAACTTGATATTTGTGTATGATGAGATGAGTGGGTCTAGTTTCATTTTTCTACATGTGGTTATCCAATTTGTTCAGTACCAGTTGTTGAAGATGCTGTATTTTCTCCAGTCTAGCTTATTGGCACCTTTGTCAAAGGTCAAGTAGCTGTAGCTTCTTGACCTAAGGACTGTGTCATCAATTCTGTTCCATTGATATATATTTGTGTTTTGATGCCACTACCATGTTGCTTTTGTTACTATGACTTTGTAACATAGTATTAGATCAGGTATGGTAATACCATCAGAGGTGTTTCTTTTCTTGATGATGTGTTTTTTATTCTGAGACCTGCTGCCATTCCATATGAATTTTGAGATCATTTTCTCTTCTCTGTGAAGAATGATGCTGAAGTTTTTATTGGTATTGCATTAAATCTGTATGTTGATTTGATGGAATTGCCATTTTCACAATATTAATTCTACCTATCCAGGAGCATGGGAGGTATTTCTAACTTCTCAAGTCCGCAATCAATTTCTTCTATGTTTTTATGTCTCTATGTTTTCATTATATATATATATATATATATATATATATATATATATATATAAAATTTCACATCCTTGGTTAGTATTATTCCAAAGTATTTACTTTTGTGGGTATTGAAAATGGAACAGACTCTCTGATTTCTCTCTCCGTATATTTGTTCTTTGCATACAGATAGGCCACTAATTTTTGTGTGTTAATTTTGAATCCTGCCACATTACTGAAGGAAATAATCACCTTTAGAAGTTTTGAGATGGAACTTTCAATGATCAAGTCATATGCAAATAGGACTAATTTGACTTGTTCTATTCCAATTTGCATCCCTTCTATTTCTTTCTGCTACCTTATTTCTTGGGGTAGGACTTCCAGTACTATGTTGAAAAGCAGTGGTGAGAGTGGGTACCCCTGTCTTGTTCCTGATCTCAGTGGGAATGCCTTGAGTCTTTCCCTATTAAGTATTATTTAGGCTTTAGGTGCTTTATATATAGCTTTTATTGTGTTAAGTTATAAATCATCCATGGCCATTTTCTGTAGGTTATTGTTGTTATTAAGACTTTTTTATTAGTAAGCACATGAAGAAGAGAGAGAGAGAGACAGAATGGGTGTGCAAGGGCTTTCAGCCACTGGAAATGTACTTCTGATACATATGCCACCTTGTGCATCTGGCATACATAGGTTCTGGAGAAATGAACCTGGGTCCGTTAGCTTTGTAAGCAAGTGTCTTAACCATAAACTATCTCTCCAGTCCTCTTTCCTGTGTCTGGATCATAAATTGATGTTGTATTTTGTCAAAGGCTTTCTCTGCATGTATTGAAATGATCATGTGTTTCTTGTAAGTAAGTTTATTTGTGTGGTGTATTTCATTGACCTATTTCCATATGTTGAACCATCCATCTATTCCCTGGGGTGAATGCTGCTTTGTCAAGGTGGATAATACTTTTTATGTGTTGTTTAATTGGTTTGTGAGGATTTTGTTCAGGATTTTTGCATCTAGGTTCACCAAGGATATAGGCCAATAGTTTCCTTGTTGTATTTCTGTCTGGTTTTGAGATTAACATGATGCTAACTTCATAAAAGGAGTTAAGGAGGATTCCCTGGTCTCCAACTGTGTGAAACATTTGAGGAAATGAATGATTTCAGTTCTTCAATGAAGGTTTGATAGAATTTGTCTGAGAAGCCATCTGATCATTGACTTTTTGTTTAGGGGAGGTTTTTCTTTACCTTTTCAATCTCAGTTAATGACATAAGTTTCTTTAAGAGATTAATCTTCTATGCATTTTGTTTTGGTACATGGTATGTGTCTAAGAATTCATCAGTTTCTTCCAGATTATACAATTTTTGTGGAGTAAAGGTTTTGGAAGTATATCCTGATCATTCTTCCAATTTCATTGATGTCTGTTGTGACTGCTTCTTTTTTCATTTCTGATTGTCTTAATTTGATACTTCTCTTTTTATACCTGATCAGATTGGCCAAAGGTTTATCAATCTTGTTTATTTTATTTCAAAGAACCAACTCTTCAATTCAGTGATTTTCTTAGTTTCTAGTTTATTAATTTCTGCTCTGCTCTTGATTATTTCTTTCTATCTGGAGTTCTTAGGGCCATATTCTTTTTGTTTTTCCAGTGCCATACGTGGATAGTTCAGTAAGTAATTTGGGATCTTTCTGTCTTTGTTATGAAGGCATTTAGTGCTATGAATTTTCCCATTAGGACTGCCTTCATTGTGCCTCATAAACAGTAAGTTGTGTTCCCATTATCATTAAATTCTAGAAAGTTTAAAATTTATGTTTTATTTATTTTATTATTTATTTATTTTCTCATGCTTTGTTTAAAATTATGTTGTCCAGTCTCTAGGAACTGGTGGAATTCCTGATGCATCTTTTGTTGTTGATGCTAGCTTTAAGGCATTGTGATCTGACATGATGTGGAAAATCAACTTGATCTTCTGAAGTATATGGAAGCAGACTTTATGACCCAGTATATGGTCTATTTTGGAGAAAGTTCCATGTGCTGCTGCAAAGAATGTGTATTCTGTAGAATTGGGGTGGAAAGTTCTGTAGATGTCCTTTAGGCCTAGTTGATATATGGTGTTGTTGAGTTCTATTATCCCTGTGGATTTTCTGCCTGGATGATCTGTCTATTCATGATAGTGGAGTATTGAAGTTCCCAACTCTGATGGTATTGTTGGTTATTTCTGTTTTCTTGTCAAGTAAAATTTGTTTAATAAAATGTGTTGCACCTGTGTTTGGTGCATCTAGATTATGATTGTGATGTCCTCATGTTAGGTTGTTCCCTTGATGAGTAAGAAGTGGTCTTTTTTTTTTTTTCCTTTTTGATTATTTTTGGTTTGAAGTCTACTTTATCAGGTATTAATATAGCAAAACCTGCTTGTTTCTTATTTCCATTTGCTTGCAATATTGTTTTCCATCCTTTAACCCTCAAGAGGTATGTTTTTATATGTGTGGATGCAAGTGTATGCATGCTCATGGAAGGAATGCTCTTAAACTGTAGATAGTTGGTTGTAATATCAGCATCAACTTGAGAACAGTTCAAAATGTAAATTCTCAAGCCCCACCCCAGACTTATCCCATCAGAAGTAGCAGAGGTGGGGCAAAACCATACATATATTTTTAATTTTTATTTATTTATTTGAGAGTGACAGACAGAGGGAGAAAGAGGAAGAGAGAGAAAGACAGAGGGAGAATGGGCACACCAGGGCCTCCAGCCACTGCAAAGAAACTCCAGACATGTGTGCCCCCTTGTGCATCTGGCTAACGTGGGTCCTGGGGAATTGAGCCTTGAACCAGGGTGTTAGGCTCACAGACAAGCACTTAACTGGTAAGGCATCTCTCCAGCCTATATATATATATATATATATATTTTTTTTTTAAGTAGCCCTTCAGTCTAGGTAACTGACTACTGTTTAAAATTTTAGGATGTAATGTAGTGATTTTCTGGCCTGACTACATATGAAAAGTCCTTGATGCATGAATGACTTCAAATCCTGATATCTAAGACCAAGCCTTGTCCATTGCATTAAGTGCCTCAGATTGTGGGCTCAGAGATTTTTTTTTTCAAGGTGGGGTTTTGCTCAGGCCCAGGCTGACCTGATTTTGATATTTGTGTCTGTGCACAGATAGAATAACTTGTGCTCTTGTGCCCATGGGGAAAGGCAAAGCCAAACAAGCCAAAGGCAACACTAATATTTTCCTCTCACACTCATTCGTCTCCAACGTTGCTACTTCTCTTTGGAGAATAATTCTACACCATTAGTTGAAGTTGAAAATGCTGTATATACAACTTAGCAATATAAATTTGAAGTGTACACCACAGAAAACATCTTGTATGTACATAATGCAATATGCATAAGATCTTATTTTATGACTATTTTTCAATAGGAAAAGGTGTAACTATGATGTAGACTATAGCTGAGGGAAGGATAAAAGGACTGCTCATAAGATGCTATACAACCTTGTGGTTAAAATAGGCTATATAAAGTATATCTGGATAAGTCTCAAAGCCTAAGATATCTGGACATAGAAAGTTGAAAAATATTATATACAATTTTAGTAAATCTCAAAAATCACACTGGAACAATGCTGTCTCTTGCTTTAGTTGTGATGTACTATGTAGTAAAATTTAATGGAAGTACATAATGATTTGTACAACTTCAATAAAGGATTTGTTCTTGTGAGAAATAGAAGGAGGATAAAATTTGGGAAGTTTCAGAAATAGTCTGTAATATTTTATTTCTGTAAGGAGTGAGCAAAGAAAAAATAATCAGCCATTGCATTTTATAAACTAGGCTAGGGATCGACACTTGAAATTCTGGGTCTATGGTCATCCTTCATTCTAGCACTGATACTACCAAACAGAATGCATTTTCTTTAAAGCTGTATCTGTTCTTCTTTGGCTATGGAATAAATGCTTATATAAAACCTTGGGGAGGTTCCAGGAGATAGCTCAGTTGGCAAAGTGCTTACCTTACTCATGAGGAATTGGTTTTGATCTTCAGAACCCATGTGAAGATTGATAGGCATAATGGTGAGCACTTGTAATCCCAGCACTGGGGAAGCAGAGGCAGGTGGATTCCTGGGACTCAGTGGCTGTCTCCATCTAATATACTTGGTGAGTTTCAGGTAAGTGAAAGGTCCTGTCTCAAAAAAAAAAAAAAAATGACAGATGCCTGGGGGACACCATGTATAAGGTTGTTCTCTGGTTTCCACATGCACTAGCATAGATGCATATATGCACAAACACACACAATAACACTTTTTTTTGGGGGGGGGAGGGTTTTCGAGGTAGGGTGTTGCTCTAGCCCAGGCTGACCTAGAATTCACTACGAAGTCTCAGGGTGGCCTCAAACTCATGGCAATCCTCCTACATGTACCTTCTAAGTGCTGGGATTAAAGGTGTGCACCACCATACTTGGCTCACAATAACACTTTTGAAAGAAGACAAATGCATGGTAACTATTCAGGAAGAAAAAAACAAAACAACATGGAAGCTCAGTGTTAACCAGAACCTTTATACAGCATATGTTATTAGGTAACCTTAGTTTTAGAAGAGCTTAAGTTCTCTTTTTTTTTTAATAGGAGATGTCCTAACCCTGGCATTTGCATACAGCTCCCCCCCCACCACCACCATTCCAGTGACACAATGTTTGTTGGTACACTCTACAAGAACAATTCAGGCTAAAGGGTGTCATATTTCAAGTCATGGGAGGAAACAGATTTGGTAGAATTGCTCTTGGTGGGCATCAGTATATTTTGAATATTTTCCAGTAGCATCCTCTGAAGATATAAACACTCATTCTTTCATTGAGTTGCTAGTTTCTTAGGTAAAATCACCAAAGACATAAAATCATGTCCATATATATCTACAAAGATAAATTGAAGCAATTAGTATTCTTGGTGAGTTAATTAATTTATGTGAAGGAAAATAATCATTTCTGTAAGAGATAACAGAACCCTAAAATTTTACTTTCACCAAGGTAAAGTTTGAAATTTTTACTTTTTATAATAATGTGTATATATTTTATCATCAGTGAACTGACTGGTGCATTCATGACCCCACAGTGATTATCAATACCTCCACTGAGGAGGGCCTTGAGCAGAATGGAAGCAGGCAATAGGGGATAAAAAGGGATAGCTTGATGGGAATATGACAAATTTACAATATATTCATATATTAATGTTCTCTATAAAATTTCCAAAAATTTATCAATATAAATTGTATGATATCCAAAGAAATATATTCATAATTACTTGTTTGAAATTTATTTTTGATATTCATGTGTGTATCAGTCATCATGCCAGTAAAAATAGTGATAACTCATCCTTTAAGTTGAAATCTAAAGGGTATTCATGCAGAGAAGTAATGATCTGTGGTGTATTCAGACATGTGTCTCTATCTCTATTCTTGTGTAATCCCTTATCTCTTTATTCCTGTGTCCTCCCTTATCTATCACCATCTGTGTTTATATAGAATCCCTTTTGTAATTATAAATACTTTTAAAGGAAAGTTTTGCAGTGAAAACTTTCAATGAAACCTTCTTACTAATACTTATGATGGCTTTGCTAGGATAGGAGAGCATTAGCCAATAACAGTAAATATGAGTGTGGCTTTCCAAGCATGACAGATACACCTCTCTGAAATGGCATGCTATATCCATGCATGGATAAATTGTAGACATATTTGTAAACTATTATGATGGGCTAGAGTATTAGCAATTAGGGTACACGGCCATTTGAAAATTAGATCACCATTAATCTTCTGAATTATTCGAAGAATTTTAATTTTATCTCCTATATAAGAAAGCTTCAGAGGGAATTTAATCAAGATAAAAAAATGTAGAGAGTTATAATTAAGAAAAATGATCAACTTAAATGTTAAAGATTTTGCAGGAGGCTTGATACTGAAGGCTGGTCACTCAAGAAGAAACTTTGTCAAGCTGTCCTTGGGAGTACAATTTTTGTGTATAGGAACAACTTTAAATAAAATTTACAGTGAAGTGTAGTGTACTAATTTTTAATAATGGAGGGATAAAAAATATTTAATCCAGAGGCCAGGAAGATGGCTTAGTGTGCAAATTGTTCACCACGCAAACATAAGGACCTTAGTTCAGATCCCTAGTACTTCCCCCCACCAAAAAAAGCCGATATGGTGGCATGTACCTATAATGCTAGTGTGTTGGAGGCAGAGACAGAGGAGTCCCTAGGGCTCACTGGCTACTGACTAGCTGAATAGGATGGAGAGCAATTAAAGAAGACACCTGATGTCAATGCAAGGATAGATGAGAATTAGCCAATTAACCTTCACACATATCATGTACACTCACATACACATGTACCCAAACATACAAACATACATCCACTCATGCATGCACACCACACATATGCACAGGCAAAATTAAAGTCAAGAAAGAAGTACTTAATCTAATCTGCCCATGAGGATGCTGTACAGTTTCCAGGTACCATCTCTTCCTCTTCATGTGCAGAAGCCAGCTTTTTGAGTTCTTTATTGTGTAATCTGTCATCTATGACTAATTTTATTTCTCCCACCAAAAATAGCAACACTATTCTTTCTTTGACACCATGACTCTTGGGGACACATTTTCTTTAAACAATATAGATCTTCTTGCCTGTGTAGTTCTCTGTCATTTATCTAATGGTGATTGCATCATTAGTCATGAACCTGTAGCATCCATCATAAGTGCGGCTTTCAATGGTTCTCTTAGTTGTTGCTGCTCCACTTAGCCCATGATGACTTTAAATGCAAGTCTTGGGCAAATAATGAATCAAGATATGAATAATAATTTGTCTTCTGGCTCAGTCATCTGTTAATCATTTCATAGTGTCAACACAGAACACTGTCTTTTTGAATTCTTCAGTTTGTAGTGAGTAAATTATTAGACAATCTTTGAAGTCATTGACCTCTCTGATTTTCATGTACTGACATCTGTGTGGAGTATAGGAAAGGGACTATGGGAAGAATGAAAGTGGTATCCTTTATGTAGCATAGATTATCACTAACAGGACAGAAAGTAGGAGAGTGAAGGTGAGCATGGGATAAGTAACACTTACATGTCACTGCTGCACATACATTTAATAGGCTGAAGGTGATACCATGGTAAAACCTAGACAAACAGGAGCTGACCCAGGGACCTACTCACACAATTAAGCATGGATAATTTGTGGGCTAATGATAGCCTCTAAGTTTTTGTGCACTGAACTTATCTTATGTCCAATATGACTGAGAATTGCTAAAATAGACATGATGGCATCATTGTGTTCAAATCTCTTATAATTCCATGAAATATATATACAACAGCATCATGAACAGTCATTTTAGGAACTAAGTCCTTAGGATGACTCCAAAGTCATGAGTTCCAAATTTCCTTGGGTTATCTGCTGACCCCATGTTGTGTTGAGTGTGGGGCTGAGGAGAGAGGTAAGTGTAATATTGAGGGACAAAGCTGGGCAGAACCTGAATGGATGAGTCTATTTTCTGTTTGCCCTGTTAGAGAGCAGCATCATAGTCCATGGTCAGTCCCACCCTCCAGAGGATGACAATTTGAGAAAGCTACTAAAACATGAGCACATAGCATAAGGCCATGAAAAAGCCCTCACTTGTCCAGTCCAAGGGTGTTGCTGAGGGCAACAGTGAGTCAAACAAGTAATACTGTGGTCTTTGGAGGATATAATATGATGCAAAGGTGAATGCTTTATGAAGCAAAAATCTATATGAACCCATATAAAGCAAAAAGTGTGAGAAGGCCTATAACTAGACCTAAGTTACTTATTTTTTATTAAGAATATACTTTGTATAGATACATCATGTGTTGGTACCATCTTTTTCCTCCTCCCGACCTCATTTTACTGGGGGATTTCCTCAATGAGGTTGCTGGTATTCCTCATGAAGTTGTGGGATATGCATTGTGAGAGCAGCAGTCAGTTATTGGGTGGGGCAATGCCTCTGGACACGACATCCTAACCTGTAGCTCTTACAATGTTTCTTCCCTTTCTTCCACAAATTACCTGAGCCTTGGTGGGTAAGTTTTAAGTCTACTTCATGGATGAGCTCTTAGGAACCTCTGGATTTCTGTTTGGTAAGTGTTGAGTATCCTCAGTGTCTGTGTCCTTCACGCTGGTGCTGCTTGTCAAACTCACCTTGGAAACAGTACTTTTGCATGCCTCCCCAATTCTAGTGTGGTTTCACCTGGGCCTTGGCTGAAATGCAAGGTCTGGTTTATTTCTTTGGGTCTCACTACCTCTGAAAAAGAAAACCAGATTCTCCAATCAAGTTTTTGACGTAGGTAAGTTTATGTTTCAGAATGCATTAATCTGGATGGAAGAAAGAATTTTGTAGGGAAGACAATGAAGTTCACACTGTCAGGTAAGTATGTCTTCATTTTATTGCATTACTTGTTATTGGATCCATGTACAAAGTAATCATCCAGTGATTATGATGAAATGTGGAATCTAATTTAATTGGTCTGTAAGACAGCCAAAAATTCTAAGAAGCTTCCAGAGGACACTAACTTTGTCAGGTGGTTACTTATATTTACAGCAGCTATGAGCTAGACCATAGTTGTAAAAAATTGACAAACAACCTCTTGATTCCTTTTAGGAGAGATATAACAAAAATAGAAATGAACATTTTGTCCCTTCTCTGGGTTATTTTTCATAGTGCCAGTTATTTCTCCTTTCTCAGCTATTCATTTTGTTTGTTGTTTTGCTTGTGTTTTAAAAGTCTCATATATAGCCAGGCTGGTCTTAAACTCATGATTTTTCTGCCTCTGCCCTACTAGTTCTGGTATTGCAGGCATACCCACCTTTATAAAAATGTTAAAATAGTTATAGAAATGAAAGAATTATCCTAGGAGGTTTGCAAGTGGGGAATCATCAAAGTAACCATTCACTAGAGCTCCTCAGAGAGATGCAGGCAGTTGCTGAGAAACTAGTGTTTATGGTTCCGTCATTTCCACCTAGTTTTCATCTCTTTATCAAATATTTGATCAGTAGAAATAAAGTGTAATTCTCATATTTGAAATGGAATTGGGTGTGGTGAAACCTACCAGTCATCTTAGCTACCCAGGACATAGCTGAGGTAGGACAGAGGCTGGCCAGGGAAGCAGAGGTACCCTGATATACTGTTTCAAAATAAAATTTCCAAAACTGTGGGGAATTGTGCATGTAGCTCAGTGGCATCATGCTTGCCTACCAGAAGGGCTTAAAAAGGAATTTGATAGATAGACATAAAGAAATAAAGAAATAAAGAGAAACATAGAGGAAGGGAGGGAAGAAGGAAGAGAGGAAGGGCAATAAAATAATGAAAGAATGAATTAAAAGGAAAAGAATATGGTGCAAGCAAAAATGTACACATGTACACACATACAAAAGCAAGCAAACAAGACTGGATTGTCTTTGTTCTATCCCACCTGTCAAAAATATTCTTCCAAAGCACCTCAACATTAATGTGCTGTGATTACATGTTTCTTAGGGAATCTAGTAGTAGCATCCTCTTGAATTAATTGATAGATGTACCCATCTCTATTTAGCTTCCTAGTCTATTCTTGAGGAACTCAATCCTTAGATTTTTATCACAATATCTTTAAGCCTCAGGCCCACTGTGGTTTACCAAAATTAAAACTTAAATAAGTTGAAATGCAATTTCTTGAACATTTCCTAAATGCAAACCTACTCTAAGATCTAAATAACATTTTATAGAAAGAATATTCTCTAGAAGAGAGGCAATCCTAAACTAAACTCTTTCTAAAGAAATAACATTGCAAAATTGAAATCAGTTTCAAGAGCTATTGACAGAAATAAAATTACATTCATAAGCCTGTGAAATACACAGCATTTAAACGGTGGAATTTCTTCCTTTGCTTTAATTTACTTGGACTCTCAGATGCCACCATAGGAAAAAAGGCTCTAGAGGAACATTTATTTAAATGGGTTTTAGCTTCAGTGCTTGATTTATAAACTGGGCAAACATAGCTCCATTTCTTAAGCAGCCACATTGGAAATGGTATAAAATACAATTTTTCTTAGTGTAAAACTGCTGTTTGGATGTTAATGGCTATCACATTTTATTAATTGTAAATATATATTCTTTAATAGTATGAAGAAAATTGCATGTATTTCATAACTATATATGTTTATACACATTTTTATACTTAGAGGGATATCTTTGAACACATGTTGGCATGTATGTGAATGTGTGGTGTGTGTGTGCACATGTGTGTACATGTGTGTGAGTGCAGATGCCTGTGCCCTGTGAGAATGTGTGCAAAGATAAGAGGAGAGCATTAGGTAGCCTCTTCTGTCATTCTGTATAGTTTCCTTGAGACAGAATCTCTCACTTGACCTGGAGCTATGTTATTTTGGTCATTATAGCTGAGCAGAGTCCTGTCCTGTCTACCTCGTCCACAGGATTGGGATTACAGGGTTCCATAGCTGCACCGAGTATTTTGTATGGCTGCTGGGGTTGAACTCAGCCCCTCCTAGGCCCTTATGTTTGCATGACAGTACTGTTACCTAATAAGTCATCTCCCCAACCCCTATAGATATATTTAAAAATAGCTATACTTTATATATAGATAAATTTTAGTAATTTTTTGTTTTGAAATTATTTGTTGTAGTTATTATTGTTTGAGGCAGGATCTCATTATGTAGCCCAGACTAACCTTGAATCTGTGATCTTTTTGCCTCAACTTTCTGAGTGGTGGCCTTATAGATGTATATCCTTTTTCTGTTTCTGAGGTAGGGTCTCAGTTTATCCCAGGCTGACCTGGAATTCACTCTGTAATCTCAGGGTGGCCTTGAGCTCATGGTGATTTTCCTACCTCTGCCTCCCAGGTGCTGGGATTAAAGGCATGTTCCACCACTCCCAGCCAGATGTGTATCTTTATACCCACCTTGGAAATAATTTTTAAAATTATTTATTTATTTGTTTTCAGAGAGACAAAAAGAGGGAGGGAGGGAGGGAGGCAGGAAGGGAGGGAGAGGCAGAGAGGAGAGAGATAATGGATGTGCCAAGGCCTCTAGCTATTGCAAAAAAACTCCAGACACATGTGACACTTTATGCATCTGGCTACGTTGGTACTGTGGAATCAAACCTGCATCCTTAGGCTTCATAAGCAAGTGCCTTAAATCACTAATCCATCTATTCATCTGGTAATTATATTTAGAAAAGTACCAAGAGGGTACGAAGATATCTTGTTTATCTTTATTCATTTATTTTCACTGCAAACATCATGCCATTTCTATGGTATATGTTAGAAGTGAGAGATCAGTTTTGGCCTGTCACTTATAACTAAGTTACAAACTTAATTTCAAGTTCACAGATTCCTTTTGGCAGTCTTGGTGATCTCTTTCCATTCTAGGAGCCAATGTGAGTGCCATATTGAAATTAGTAGCCATGGTTCTCTGGTCAGTGAAATTTTCTCTGTCTTTCCTTGTTGTTTTTATAAATTTTTATGACATTGAATGTCTTGAGAAGTACTAACAAGTATCCTGTAGAATACCTCTAGTTGGTTTCTTTGATGTTTCTTATGGTTATTTGACTGAGTTTGCAGGGTTGTAGCAAGAGCAGCAGAGAGCAGAATGCCTCACTCACTCATACCTCACCAGGAGACAACTTGTATGCCCATGACAACAATAATGGGATGTTAAGCTTCATCATTGCTTGAAGGTGGTGTTTTCCAGGTTGCCCCAGCTAAAGTTGTATCTTTCCTCATCTTTGGAAGTAACTTACTGTGGTAGGCTCATCCTCAAGTATCTCTCTCTGTGTGCTTTTGTTATAAGCGTCAGCTCTTTTCAAGCACCGACATTTATTAAATGGGATTCTTGTGCAAGACTGACTCACCTTTTTCTCATTGCTCATTGATTCAGTCGTTATTGGCTGGGCTAATATGGACTCATGGGGGTCTATCTCATATTTTGGGGTTATAATTTAATAATGCGCTATTTCTTCCATTGGTCAAATTGTCCTGGTGTTGGTACCTGAGTATGCTCTCTGGCTGTGTCCTCCAGCTGTGCCTATGCCTAAATATTTTCAGCACTTCTGTTCTTTCTGGTATTCCAAGAACTTTCTATGCTCATTTTGCATGTTACCTGACCCAAAGCAGGAGTTGACCACTTACTTGTTCGTGGAACCCTGATTAAGGCCTTTCCTTAGAGGATGGTATTTAGAAACAAGCATCTGGTTCCTGGCTATGCCTGTGGCAAAGCATCATTGTATCCAGTCATTACAGAAACCATTATAAATGTTTAATAACTTAAGTAGAAAATGTTGGTTTCTTTTCTTTTCTTTTTTGGTATCTATACATGATCTGTATGTTGAAGCTACATAATACAGTCACTTGGTATTCCTGACTCTAATTTAGTACTACAGGGTTGATTCCAACTTTCTGTTTATTTTTTGTGTTATGTTGTTATTGTTGTTTTGTTTTGTATTGTTTCTGAAGTAGGGTTTTGCTCTAGCCCAGGCTGTCTTGGAATTTACTTTGTACTCTCAGGCTGGTCTTCGACTCACAATGATCCTCCTATTCCTACTTCCTGAGTGCTGGGATTAAAACTTTCCTCTGTAAGATTTTGTCCAGATGTAAGCTTTTGCTCCTTCTTCCCTCCTCCTTCACTCAGTACAAGAAAACACACTTGCCCAGGTGACTGCAGGATCCCCTTTGTCAGATAGGCCACTTAGATCCCATAACATTCTTCTTCCCTCTTCCAAGGAGCTGGAACAAGGACTGCCAACAGATAACAAACATGTGTTTTGATGGTTCTTTTATGAAGACTACTATGCCTTTTTCATAGAGATGTGTTTATTTTGAAGCAGTTTAAACTGATACTGTCAGAGGCCCTGCTGGGAGAGTCTGCCACTTAATTATGCCAGGGCAACAGGACCCACCTGTGTTCCCTATCACATTACCTCAGCAGGGAGCAGGGAGGCATCATGTGAAAAATAAAATCTAATGATTTTTCTTTTTCCGTCAGCAGGAGGAGGGCTCCCTATAGATGCACAAACCTGCCTTTGTAGAGGTGCCAATGATTTGTCACACTGTGGTTTTAAACCTTTGGGAATACAGGCAGAGATTTGAAGGCTAGGAAACAATATGCAGGGATAGGGAAGAACATTGTGCACACAAAGGGAAACACACCTGAAAGGGGAGAAGCTTAAAATGTTTTAGAAAGTGATGGGGGATTAGAGCAAGAGTGCTTTTAATAGGTCCATCCGTGGACAGGCCCAAGATGCCACCCTGCCTGCTTTGGCAGGAATAGAACCCAGTCCGACCCAGTCTCATGCAAGAAGGCTGCAAGCAACAACCCAGTAGTGCTTCCTGCTTCAAGTTTTCCCAGGTTTAGGGGCTGGTCTCTCTGAGCCAGCCTGGTGAGTCAACCAGCCATTCAGGTCTCTCCCTTATACAGCTGAATCTGATGACAAAGCTCATCCGAATTGGATGTTTAATCCATAGATGGGCCTAGCATGTGTTAAACCCTCTTTATTCTCTTGACACCTGGCTTTCCTCGTCCTTGCTTTAGTAAGCTCTTCCCCTTCCCAGCACAGCACCAAGCAGGATTTCCTTCTGCCTGGGCGTTTTCCTGCTTCCTTTCTACATGTGCTTTGTTTGTGGAAGCTTTCCTGTATTGCTGGATGTGTGATCTCTCTTTAAACTTTGAGTCCTTTACTGTATCTCAATCCCTGGTCACTCCCTGTGTGAAGGGAGCTTTTGGTTTGGGCTCTCCCACTGCACATTCCACACGTGTGAAACCCTTCTACAGAAGTTTCCTCAGAGACTCATTGCTCCTCCCTCTGTATCCTAACTCTCCCTAAAATAAACTTTTGTATCCTTAATTTACCATTCTTAGCCTGTGTTTTCAATTATTTGCTATTTTTTAAACTTTATTTTTATTTATTTATAAGAGAGAGGAGAGAGAGAGAGAATGGGTGTGTCAGGGTCTCCAGCCACTGCAAATGAACTCCAGATTCATGCGCCACCTTGTGCATCTGGCTTGCGTGGGTCCTGGGGAATCTAACAGGGATCCTTTGGCTTTGCAGGCAAAGGCCTTAAGTGCTAAGCCATCTCTCCAGGCCCCCCCAATTATTTGCTAATTTTTAGACAAAGAACTCAGAAGTTGGGGTCCACGACTCTGGAATCTCCTGCATCTTTATGGAATTTAAACCCTCTCTGAACCCAAAATCTGCATCAAAAGGAAGATCAGGATATCAAGAGTAGTTCCTGAGAGTAATGTGTCTCATATGATGTGCTCCTTTTGTTTTCTGTTTTTCTTTTCATCTTTATACATAGTTGGATTTTTGAGTTGCTTTTTTATGTGGCTTTTTAATTGAATTGATTACAAATGAGAGCACATTAGTTGAAAATGAAAAGCTATCATTCATTCTAACTTTAGTGAAATAATAAAACTGCCATCTTCTGACTAAAATTTACCATCTGTGTCTTACATGACTGATGGGATTCAAGAGATCACAATGTTTACCACTAGACACTTTGTAAAATTGATTGCAGTAATTAAGATTTTCAGAATCTTGAAGTCTGGAAAGGTTTTCTAGCATGGATTCTTACTCAGTGTAGACATTGGGAAGAATTGATCCTTACTCAGTGTAGACATTGGGAAGAATTGATCGTTACTCAGTGTAGACATTGGGAGGAATTGATCCTTACTCAGTGTAGACATTGGGAGGAATTGATCCTTACTCAGTGTAGACATTAGGAATTGAAAGGTTAAAAGCATTTCAAACTTCTCTTAGGAGATGTGAGTATGTGTCATCTACCAGTATTCTTTTAAAATATGGGGTAATATTAGGAGAGGAAACATACATGAAACAAAAGGTAATTCTGTCAGAAGTTAATAAACCCTATGTAGAGCACTACTTAAGTTTCATTGCCTAATGGAAATGTCCAACCTTCAGCAAGTCCTGAAGGATTTCAGGCTATGTTGAAGTTCATTTTAATGAGATGTTGTTGTTTCTGTATTTTTAGCATTATCACCAGCTTTATGTACTATTTAACATTACAAAAATTTATTTCAGCAATCTACACTTTGATATGATTTTTCTAGAACATCAGTTTTATTACTGACATCCTATTATGCACATGAAAATACTGTGGAAGCAATCATAAAAAAACTCAGGATTTATTTGCTTTTTAACTTAATTGATAATTTTCATGCACATGCATAATGTATTTTTTAAATTTTCCTCTCTTTTCTTTCTATTTATTTGAGAGAGAGAGAGAAAGAGAGAGAGAGAGAGAAAGAGAGAGAATGGGTGTGCCAGGGCCTCCAGCTACTGCAAATGAACTCCAGATGCATGCGCCTCCTTGTGCATCTGGGGGTCCTGGGGAACTGAACCAGACTCCTCTGGCTTTGCAGGCAAATCCCTTAATCACCAAGTCATCTCTCCAGCCTCCATAATGTATTTTGATCATAGTTTCCTCCAATTACTTTCTTTTATCCCCCTCCTCATTCCCCTTCCACTGAACACTTTCTTTTCCAACTAGTCCTATTTTACATCATTTTTGGCCCTCCTCCATCACTCCATCATCTGTGATGACATGTTGCCCAATATTCTGCAGGGATTATAAAGATGACAGCTGCTATGATGTCATAAATACAATGCCACCTCGTGTCCAGAAGACAACATTCCAAAGTATTTCCCCCCATCCTTTGGCTCTTACCTTCTTTCTACTCCATCTTCCTCAATAGTCCCTGGGTCATGGAAGGTGTGATAGAGATGTCTCACTTAGTGCTGAACACTTAGCTACCATTTCTTCTCAGCACTGTGATTAAGAATTTTAATGACAACAACAACAACAAAAAACTTATGTGTAGTTTTGCCTCTGTTTAGTATAAGACTGATGGTATTTAAATGCACCTGTCACAATTTAAATTCTTAATGTCTCCTTATATAACAAGAAAAATGTTAGAGTATAAAATAGATGATGCACCTGCATTTCCACATCCAGACAAATGTTTTCTTGTGTATGAAAAGCTATTTCTCCAAAAAGGTGGCTGATTCAATATAATTATATTAAAATTTATGTCCCATATAGTGGTATTACCAGTCATACTATACAATTTCTAAAGAACTCATATCACATCTGCAAAATGAATTGCATAACAAGAAGTAAAACCAATTTTAAAAAGTCAACTAAATAAAGCTAATACTTGAGGAAGAGAGTAAAATAAATAGAAAGGACATACCTGATGACAAGTTCTAATAGTCAATTTCATGTGTCATTGTAGTTGGGCCCCAGGCCTCAGTATATATGAATGGTCTAAGAGTTCCTGTGAAGATATGTTGCTGCTGTTATTGACATCTGAAAAAATATATTTATCTCAAGCAAATAAAGGGGAATTTTTTTCTTGATAATATGGTAGAATCTTATCTAGTCAGTCCCTGAGTGTGTATGTGTGTATATGCGTGTGTGTATTTCATATATATATATGAACTAATTAAGATAAACCATACACATCAGTATTTCCATACATATCTTACTAGATCTATTTCTTTGGAGAACCCTGACTGACCTTATATGGGAATATTTAGTAGTAGGATCATATCAATTTATCACAGAAATCTATACATGTTTAATTGTATCTTGGATAAATAATTCGTAAATATGACCAAATTTTGACATTTTCTTATGGGAAAACATATTGAAAAGCATAGCAAGAAGGCAGATAATAAAGTGTCTTTATACAGCAACATATGACTTACAACTCCAGCAAGAAACAGTTTGTGAAATCAAACCAGAACCTCCATTGTCATTTGTCCAGAATGGGCAGGATCTCTTCAGTGATTGACAACTTTCTCCTGGAATTCCAACTGGGGAACAACTAGATAAATCACCATGACCCACTGGCAATGAGGCCATATCTAGCTTTGCTATAGCACAGCACCTTTAGCCCTCTCTCTTTCTGATTCCCCCCTTTCTTGTTCCTGCTCTCCATCTTGTTATGTCTTGCAAATGAATCTTTCTCCCCCTTTACCTCCTTTTGGTCTTTACCAAATCAATATCATGGAGCCTTACTTTTTGAATATGTCAAGTTCTGAGTAGACAACTTCTGATCTCATGTTGGTGGTCTTTGTATGTCTCCATAGTACCAGAGGTTCCAAGTCTGTGCTCCAGCCTTGTACCATCAATGATATTCACTGTGGTCACTTGAGCTCACTGCTCTGCTCAGTCAGCTGTTGTACCAATAGTCACTTGTATTAAAAACTGAACATTAAGAGAACAAAAGATACCTTTACAGTGTGACACACTATCTGAACAGCTGTCTCAACAAAGAATAGATGTTCAGCATATTTTGTCATTAGAGAATTGTTAATTATAATAACAGTGAGGTACTACTATGCCCCTTCTGGAAGGCCCAATTTCAAAGTCTGACAGCCTTTCCTGTGTGAATATGGATTACAAAGATCTCTTATTCTCTATTGTGTTTGCAAAATAGTAAAGTCACTTTGCAAGTCAGTTTAGCAGTTTTATACAAAAGAAACCTAGTCTTATATTGTAAACAATTGTGCACCTATATACATATCTCATTTATTTGAAAGCTTATGTTCTTCCACAAAAAATTGGTATGCAAACATTTAAAGAAGTTTTATATATTGCCACTAAATACTGAAAGCAACTCAGAAGATCTTCAAGAGATGAAAGTAAAGATAAAATGATAGATCCATAAAATGGAATCCTTTTCAGTAGTAAAACAAATTAACTCCCAAGCCATGTAAAGGCTACATGAAAGAAATCCAACCAAAGGGAGGGCTGCATATAGTTAATAGAATCTCTAAACACATCCGTGCTTGTCAGAGAGTTGGTACAGGATATTAGTTGATTAAGTGAAACATATATTATCTTTTATGTTCAGTAAGCTTTTCTGTATGATAGTATAATGAAGCATGCTACACATTTGCCAAAACCTGTGAACTTCATAATACAAAGTATGAAACTTCATGTAGTGAAACTTAAAAATCACTTAGGAAGTTGGAGTGGTTACCAGATGGAATTTATACTATGGCAAAATATCTTAAGTGTGCTGCACCGGTATAAATACCTTTAACACAGAGGAATTGGGGAAATGAGCAATAATGCTCCTCTCTTAGTTAAGCTGATATTAGCACAAAGGTGATGGAGAAAGATGCAGAGGATACTCAGCATCTACTAAACCAGACATCTAGATGCTCCTAAGTGCCCATCACTGAAATAGACTTAAAATGCTTCCAGCATGCCTCAGGGAATTTTGCAGAAGGGGGGCAGAAAAATTGTTAGACCCACAAGTTGGGACATTTTGCACAAAGACATTGCCTCTCCCCCATAACTGACTGATGCCCCTATAATGCATGACCCACAATCCCCATGGGGTTGACCTGCATCCCCAATGAAGAAGGTCTCTTCAGAAAAGAGGCAGGGAGGAGGGAAACTATGGTACCAATATGTGATGTTTTCATACAAAATATGTCCATATCTACTAATAAAAAATGAACAGAAAACTGGAAAAAATGAATAAATACCCTTACCAGAGCTGCAGAGAAGGCTTTGTGGTTAAGGCACTTGCCTGCAAAGCCAAAGGACCCAGGTTCAATTCCCCTGAATGCACGTAAGCCAGATGCTCAAGGTGCCATATGTGTCTGGAGTTTGTTTGAAGTGATTGCAGGCCCTGGAGTGCCCATTCTCTCTCTCCCTGTCTCTCTCTCTCTCTCCTCCCCTCTTTCTCTCTGTCAAATAAATAAATAAAAATAAAATATATTTAAAAAATAAATAAATACCCCTACCAAAGGGAGTGGAGAGAAATTGTGCTAACCGAAGTAATTTTGGAACTGAGAGATGCCTGTAAGTCTGAAGGCAAATGAGTTACACTTAAGCACTTTAATGCAGTTCACGAAATCTTTCTCCACTTCAGGAGGGGTTAATGATGATAAAGATATTATACTGGTGTTGAACAATTCTGTAAGCATATGGTGGATGGTGTGAGAGGAGGAGGCTAGAATGATTCTGTAGTTATGAGTCAGAGACATTCTTGTAGTCATGTTTATCTCACTTCAAATATATATGGATACATACAGAAACATTTATAAATATGTGTGCAATGTATCCATGTAACATATGTGAAAGAATATCTTTATAAGCTGTGAAGGCCTGAAAATAATGATCGCCTAATAGCTGTGTCAGCACATGGGGCATAAAATAATGACAGTCAAATATCAGAAATACTTAGAATCCTTAACTTAATTTCTTTTTATTTATTTAATCTATATTTATACTCTATGTGGTGTGTTATATGCAGATGTGTTCACAGATGTCTGCTTCCTCTGTTGTGTACACACACACACACACACACACACACACACACACACACACACACATACAGGTCAGAAGAGAACATCAGGTATCCTTTATTGTTTGTCTGTCTTATTTCCTTGAAATAATTTTCTCACTGAACATGGAGCTTATACCACTTTTCAGTCAGATTGGTTAATCAGTGAGCCCCAGCAATGCTCCTGTCTCTGTCTTCTCACCAGCACTGGGGCTACAGAAATGTATCTATGCCCAGCTTTTTAAGTGGGTGCTGGGGATCCAATTCAGGTCCAATGATTGTGCACTGAGTGTTCTTACCAACTGAGCTACTTTCCCATCAACTCTCTCTTGGTTTCTTATGCCATTCCTCAACAACAGAAATAAATGTGTACATTTTTTATGTAGCTATCGATTCTTATGGCTTCTGGGCTAAAGACAGAAATATACGAAATGATCTTGGAATATATTATTATGCCAGAAAGTAGTCAAGTGCCAACAACAACCACATAAGAAAACACACAATGATGAGGATTTAGGGTAGTGTCACAGGGACATTAAAAGAGCCCTCTAAAGCAATAACTAGAACAATTCTGAGCAACAAAATAGTTTATGTTGATTTATATCATAAGATTAAAAAATAAATATGCATAGTTCATAGTGATATAAATACGTAACTGACTACTCAAACAACTCTGGGGGAAGAGTTTATTCTCTTGTTCATTTCAATTTCAGTTATTATATGTCAAAACTTTGTTTTCCAAGAATTGTACATACCTTCTCATCACTTAGGAAAGACCCATGCATTATGGCTTTTATCCAAAGAGTACAGCAGGGGGGGGAGGAAAATAAATTTTTAATGCAGAGATCTATCAGATATTACCAGGAAGCAGAGCAAGGTCAACACCAGCAGTGATAAATCATGGTGACTGAGGGCACCGTTTTAAATGATGTGATGAAAAGACCTCCATTCTGCTGTGTTCTGCCTCTGCCCCCATTTAAAATGCACCTCAATCACAAAAAGAAACAATAAGGAAAATCTCCTGAGGCACATTTTATGCAACACTGAGTCAACAGTCCTCTGACACACCACATCGTCCCCCCACAAAAAAACAGTCCCAGAAACTGTCACAGTAAATAACATATTAAAGAAACATGACAAAGAATGTAACAGAAAACATACATGATAAAAGCTAAGAAAGTCTGAAAAAAATTGTACATTTTGCTTAGTTACTTAATCATAATAAATGTACCATACTAATCCATGTTAAGACGTTAACAACGGGCATGGGATATATGAGAATAATGTATTGTCTTTTTAACTGTTTTGTCAATGTAAAATATTTTAAATAATTAATAATGATGATATTTAAAATATTTTATTACAAAAATATCTACAAGAAATTTGTTTACTTTTGTGAAAATATTTTAACTGAACCAAACATTCTTTTATTTATTTATTTATTTTTATTTTATTTTATTTTATTTTTTTTGGTTTTTCGAGTTTTTCGAGGTAGGGTTTCACTCTAGCCCAGGCTGACCTGGAATTCACTATGGAGTCTCAGGGTGGCCTCGAACTCACGGCAATCCTCCTACCTCTGCCTCCCGAGTGCTGGGATTAAAGGCGTGCGCCACCACGCCCGGCTCCAAACATTCTTTTAAATTTCACATAACTATGTGTGTATCATGAGTACTTTTAAAAAGCATTTAGATTTACAGAGCATGTATATTACAGAGTTGAGAGGAATGTCCAGTGTAAACTAGGATCTTAGCAAATTTATGTCTATATATTTGCTCATGGAACTCCAGAAAGCATTCACACAAATAAATATAATTTTGGATTATTTAAATTCAGTGAGTTCCTGGCTTTTGTTTATGTATTACTTATGTATATTTATCTTCAACAAAATATAGTTAAGTTTACAGAAAAATTATAATCATAGAAGAAGCTAGGTGAAACTCTGATGTATGGTAAAGTGAAAATAAAATTCCTATTTTATTTAAATTTCTATATTCTTTTTTATTATCACTTCATTATAGAAAGCTTCTAAGAATTACTTGAAATTCCTAAGGTTCTGGAAATGAGACTGAGAACATTTGCCGTGTGGCTGCATCAGGCTTCTCTGTTTTACGGGACCACATTGGTTCTTAACCTGCACAACATTTTCAGTGACAGCATCTCTCTGAAATCTGTAGTTGGATTTGCTTTTACTCTGTTAGAATTTTAAAACAATAGTCATTATGTTAATTCCAAAATGAATCCTTCTATATCAAATCCTTAGGCTGAAATTAAATAAGCTCAACCTCATGTGTTCCAAATATTACATGAAGGCCTGACCCTCTATTGATGGCATCATGTTGACTTTTACATTATTATTACAATGCTAAGAAAACCTATTTCCAGAATGCACAAAAACAATGTCTTTACTCATGCACTGATATTGATAAAATCTTATTCTCTGTCTTCAAGAAACTGAATGTAGGAGGAAGGAGTTAATGAAACTGTGCATGAGGAGCTCTGGGTGCCAGGAGAGCATTGCATAGAGATGCTGACCCCAGTTTGAGTTAGGGTTTAAAACAGACACTGGCCTCTATAAAATGCAATACCTGACACCCACCTAAAAGCATAATCAGACTATTGGTAGAACCCAGGAAGTTAATCCTTATATATAAAACACATCTAAAGACACTAAGGCAGGACAACAGTGGCTTATTAGGGAAAATTATAGACCTTCAGTGGGTTTCAGGACAATTGTTGAGATGAGGCTGAAAAGGCAATTGACAGTCAAATTTAAGTTGGTAATAATGCACATTTAATTTATGCTCATTTTTGTGCTATTGCACAGTTAGTCATACTGACTGGTATTATCTTTTATGTTTTTATCATATTAAAATATGTAATGTTACTAAAATTATAAAGTGATATGTACAATATACTATTTAAATTATTTAAATTAAATTAGATGTAATATATGCCATTAGCCAGAATTATTCAGAGGTGTTTCATTATCTTATTCCAGATTCCAGAGCTGCGTAGATTTGGGGGTTGACACTGGAGGAGGCTGCATCACGTGGCACTCTGCAGTGCATAGCAGATGCTTTTTTATAACAAAGGAACTGAGCAGACCTTTGTTTATTTTTATTTTGTAGTGGAAACTTGGCTGAGGTTAGACTCTGTTTCTGCTCTGTAATTTTCTAACAAACTTCAAACAAAAGTATTAGAATGACTAGATACTATAGAACAACTTCAGACTTTGCTAACTAAATGTATCTAGAAACATTAAATTGTTTTAGCTAATATAGCTATTGATGTTATCCTATTAATCATAAATTTAAGTGTTTGTAAACTGAGTGTGTGTTATGGGTACATATTTTACTTCTCACTGTAAGGGTGACAACAATATAGGAGCTACTCTCGGGTGGTAACATTTTAGTTCTTTTTTAGTACCAATGTATAGGAAAAGCTATACAAAAACTTAATCAGTGATATGATTAGAGCTAATTTTGGTAAATAAAACATTTCTAGAATCATGAGTACTCAGATGTACACTTTAATCATCCCTCCCTCATGAAGAATATAAGCAGCAGTCTGGAAATTTGAAATGTGTACTAACTTTAGATAGAGTATTTCTATTATTATGGAAAAAGGGAAAAGTGAGCCTGCCCTTGTCCACTTCACATAGTTGAGTATTAATCCAGTGAGCTAAATATTCTGAAGCTCACCCACCTTAGATGCAGATATTGCAATATAATTGAAAGATGAGACTTTTGAAAATATTTTATTTATTTGAGAGAAAGAAAAAGACAGGGAGAGAAAAGAGAGAAAGAGACAGAGAAAGAGAAAAAGGATATAGAAAGAGTGCACGAGGGGGGGGGGTAGAGAGAGCGAGCAAGTGCACCAGGGCCTCTAGTCATTTCGGGGAAATTCCAGGTGCATCTGCTACTTTTTGCGTCTGGCTTTATGTGGGTCATAGGGAACCAAATCTATGCCATTTGGCTTTGCCACCAACTGCCTTAACACCTAAGCCATTCCTCCAGCCCATGGATTTTTTAAATATGTGCATAGCATGTGTAATATGCTGTGGTATATATGTACATGTATATATTTGGTGCCTCATGCACTTATTTGAAATACCCTGTGGGCTTAACTTTGGTGCCTAGAGGAGAACATTGGGTATTCCCCTCTATCACTCACCTGTCTGGTTTATTTTTGTGATGAAGTTTCTTACTGATTCTTTAGGTTGCTATTTTCAAGTCTATAGATTCTCCAGTCTCTGCTCCCCATAAAACTGGTTATAGATGTGAATGAACACACCCAGCTGTTTGTGTGGGTTATGAAGATTCAATGTCAGGTGGTCTTGGCATCAAATCCTCAGGCTTGCACAAATGTTCATTTAACCACTGAACCATTTCCACAGCCCTGAGGTTTTTGTTGTTGTTGTTATTGTTGTTTGATGTGTGTAGATACATGTCATGAATTGTGGAAGATCAAAAGACAATCTCAAGGTCTCTATCATGTTCTTTCACCTTCTTTGAGACAGAGCCTCTCTCTCTTTTATTGTTGTGTGTGTCAAATGATCTGGCCCATGAGCTTCTGGAATCTTCTATTCCTATACATATATTGAGATCACAGATGTTGTGCCACTTTGCTTCAAGCTATATGGGTGCTGGGAGAATCCAATATGGGTTTGCAAGCTTGCAAGAAAACCTTTAACTACTGAGCAATGCCCTCAGCACAAAACAGCGGATTTAAAAAATAGATTTATTATATTAGGGAAATACATATATAAGTTTATTCCTTTGACAGCAGAAATAATCTTAAAACAAACATACTATATAGAGTTTATTCAGGTAGGGAGCTGAGAGCAGATTAATAGAAAAATATCTGGAGATTGTTTTTCTATGTGTGAATACCCACACTTTCTACAATTCTAACTTCTGAATTATTCTTGCTATCTGATTTTATCCAAAATTATATAGCCACTTTGAACTTGTATTTGATATTTTTATGGTTATAAACAGAAAGGCAGAAATTTATATTATGCATGAATTTGATTGCTTTAAAAATGTAGGATTTTTCAGCAGTTCCCTGGATTACTGTTATAATGTTCACACTGTCATAAAAATTGCATGAAACAAATGTTTGAGGATGCTTACTGCTATCGCAGTGGGAAGGACATATGGGAACAGGATGAATTTTGCAGTGGAGCAAACTGACCTGACCAGGTGGCCAATTTATGGAGAATATTTGTTAAATAATATTCTAACTGATTAATAAAACCCCCAGCCAATATTGGAATGGAGCCATATTCAAGAATATCTAGGATTAGATTCAGATAATTTAGGCAATTTCATTTTGGCTTATATCAGAAACGTGAGTAAACATTAATGATACTTATTTAATTCAATAGTTATTTTGGGCACTTTGCCTGTGTGCTTCTGAAAAACATGAATTATGTTACTGAGGTTCAGCTGTAATTGTAGAGCTTGGACACTACTGACGTAAAGTAGATACCTACTCATCCTAGAGCAAAAGATAGTGGTACTTCATTGAAAATTGAATTAAGTACACAAGTATCATCTAGAAAGCCAAGTCCATTAACAACAAAAAGAGAAGGGACTCATATTACCATTAGTATGATGATAATTTTCTGCTTATTTTCATTCAATACTCATGAGAATGTTTATATAGGATAATAACACAAGCATAGAAATCTCTAAAGAAAAACTTTAAAAGTTTAAAAGTTAGTTAGAGGGGATCAAAACACATTCAAGCAGACCAATAATGGATAAATTTAGAAAGTAATTCAGACATATTATAATGGAAAAAACAAAGTTGTGAAGGTATGAATGTGAAGGGTAGGAATGGCAAACATATTGGTAAACCTTGTTGGTGGAACAAAACACCTGACAAAAGTAAGTTTAAGGGAAAAAGGGCTTATTACAGTTTATAGTTCCAAGAGGGGAAATTTCATCCTAGCAGGGACTCCAATTGACCCTTCCTCACATTGCTTAATCTCAGAGGCTCTCTGGAACCAGGGCACAATGCTGCATGACCCTCTTCCATTATGCATCTTTCATTCAGTGATGGATGCTGACACTTAGCTAGAGCTTTCCCTTATATATAGTTTGTTATCCCAGCCCAAGGAATGTAGCACTCACAGCTAGGTGGCTATTTTACCTCAATTAACCTAACTAAGGTAATCCATTACAGGTGATTCTACGTGCTGTTGGCAATCAATATAAACCAGCACAGCAAACAATCCAGGCTGAACTACAGTGAGAGATATTAGGGATGGATGCTTGGAGGGAATTTGAGCTGTCTTGTTGTTTTCCATGTTTTTCAAAGCAGTGGAACAGTAACATTCTAATGAATGGTGGCAGAGGCACAAAGAAGCTTCATTTATTGTTCTGAGTTCTTTGGAGATAAGGCTCAGGGGTTACATGGAAACAAACCAGTGAACCCACTCATTCATTTATTTCTTCATTCATAAAGCCTAGAATAGGAACAACCTTTCATATCACTGATAGCCTCTTAGGAAGACAGAACCAATACTGGATGTGTTTGCATTCATGTGTGTATAAGTAGGTAGATAGATACTTAGAGAATTAAGGGGACTGGCAAATCTAAAATTGCAGGTCAGTCCAGTGTTGATTGGATAAGTCTCAACTATATTACAATGGGTAATCTACATTAGTCATAGTCTACTGAGTTAAATGTTAATCTCATATAGACAAAATATGCACAGAGACATTTAAACTTTTGAACAAATATCTGGATATTAGGGGACTAGTCAAGTTGACACATAAAGTTAATCTGTAATAATCGTCCTTTTCTCTGGTTGGTATCTATACCCATCCAATTAAGTAATACTTAATCTAAAGATGTTAAGAAGTCATTAAGAGTTGTTGATTCTTTTTCCAGAATTCTTTGAGATGATCTTATAGCTTTGTCAGAAAATCTGCTGATGTGATATAACATGCTTCTTGATATCCACTCTTTCATTTTGGGGATGAATCCCACTTGATAATGGTAAATGGACTTTTTCATGTGGTATTGATTTTGTTTGCTAATATTTTCTTGAGAAGTTTTACTTTTATGTTCATTACACATATTTATCTATTATTTTTTATTGTTTTCTTACATGGTTTTAGTATTAGGGCAATACTTAGGTAAATGTGCTTGGAATAATAATTGGACTTATTTGATGTTATATCTTTTATAAAGACTTTTTTATTTTATTTATTTGAGAAAGTGTGACACACACACACACACATACACACACATACACACACACACACACACACACACACACATATAGATAGATAGATAGATAGATCGCTAGATAGATAGAGAATGGGTGCACCACAGTCTCTAGGCACTGGAAAAATCTCCAGAGGAATACTTACCCTTGTGTATCTGGCTTTATGTGGGTACTGGGAAATCATACTTGGGCTTTGCAGGTAAGTGCTTTAACCACTGAACAATTTCTCCAGCCCCAAATATCTTTTACTTACTAATTTATGAGGGAGAGAGAGAGAGAGAGAGAGAGAGAGGAGGGAAGGAGGGAGGGAGAGAATGGGCTCACTAGGGCTTCCAGACATTCCCAATGAACTCCAGATGCTTATTCTACCTTGTGCATCTAGGTTTATGTGGGTACTGAGGAATTGAACCTGGGTTCTTAGGCTTTTAAGACAAGTACCTGAATCACTGAGCCATCTCTACAGCCCTAGATATCTTTTATTATTGATTTAATTTGTTGGTTTTTTTATTGCTCTATTCAGATTTTCTGTATCTTCAGATTCATTCTCAGAAGATGAACATGACTCAGAAGATGAATATTCCCTAGAACATCAAATGTGGAAGCACATAGATTTATATAACAATCTATAGCAATCTACTGTGTTTATGTAATATCAATTGTAATGTCTCCCTCCTCATATGCTTTTATTTGTGTCTTTGCTTTCTTTTCCTTAGTCTTCAAACTCCCACCTTTTCATTTCAATTGTTATTAATTCTTGTTTTCTATTTCATTTATTTCTGCAAAATTATTTATTATTTGTTTCCTTATAATTTGAGATAGGTTTGATCTGGTTTTGAAAACTCTGATAAGCAGTTTGGTTTTGTGGAATCTTCCTACATTTTTCACATGGATGTTGACCATTATGAACATTGCTTTTAGAACTGCTTGTACTATTCCTGATTTTTAGTATTTTATTTTATATGAAAGGATCAGTTAATCTCTTTCTCAAAATTCTTAATGATCATTGTACAAGACTAAAGTAATTTCTGTATATTTGCATAGTTTTGAAATATTTTTTAGTTTTATTGCATTGTAGTTGGAAAAGATACCAAACATGCTTTTTTAACCTATAATATGCATTATTCTGGAGACTTCTATGTATTCATAAGAATATATACTTGTTAAGCTCTTTGTTGAATGTTTTTAGATGTGTATTAGGCTAGTTTGTTCTAGTGCATTATTCCATTTACCTTTTTGTTTCTGTGACAAAATACCCATCCAAAATCAGCTGAGGAGAGAAATTTTTTACTTTGGCTTTTTATTTGGCTTACAGTCTTAATGACTGCAAGGGAAAGCATAGCATGAAAAGAGACTGGACATCACCTCCTCATAGCAAGTGGGAAATAGCAGGAAGACAGTGAACCAAACCCTGTCAAAGGGGCACTGGCTAGAACACCCTTCATTTTGTCCCCAGGAGCACACCTCCTCTAGCAAGGCTGCAATTCCGAAACTGTCATTAGCTGGGAAACAAAACTTCAGAACACATGAGTTTACAGAGGACATCTGATTCAAGCCACCACATTATGCCCCTGACACCCATAAACTCATTCCCATTTCATAATGTGAAAATACTTTCAGTCCATTTTTAAGTTCCAATAGTTCTTTTTTCAATTCCATTATATTCAAAAATCCACATAGCCTCTATACTATGAGTCAGTAAAATAAAAAGCACAAAATGGCATAGAATAAATGTTCACACTGCAAAAAATAGCACTGGACATAGCAGGGAAAGATTGAACCAATGCAAGATCTAAAATCAGGGCTGGAGATATGGCTTAGTGATTAAGGCACATGCCTGTGAAGCCTAACCTAAGGATCCATAGTTGACTCACCAGATTAGACATAAGCTAGATGCACAAGGTGATGCACACTCACAAGTCACACATGCACACAAAGTGGTACATGTTAGATTACAGTGGCTGGAGTTCCTTGAGCACCAATTCATTCTCTCTCTCTCTCTCTCTCTCTCTCTCACACACACACACACACACACACACACAAAGCCAGACCTTTAGGCTTACCAAAAAAAGAAAAAAAAAAAAAAGATCTGAAACCAACAAATCAAACATCAAATCCTGCAGCTCCAAATACGATATCTATAAACAGTGATGAAGTCTCTGGGGTTCCAATTCCACCCCTCCATCTGGGCTTCCCACAGTCTTTAGAAAATTCCATCCTGGTCAGCATTTGTTTTCATCTGATTTTTTGATCTTTGCTGTTCTTACTGGGGTAAGGTGGAATCTTATAGTCATTTCAGTTTGCATTTCTCTGATGATTAGGGATGTTGGTGGGAATGTAAGATGGTACAACCACTTTGGAAAGCAATAAGGAGACTCCTAAAAAACTGACTATAGAGTTATCAACAGATCTAGTTATTCCCTTATACCCTAAAACCTTTAAACCTCAGTCTACAGAGATTTTTGTCAACCATGTTAATAGTGGCTCAATTTGTAATAGCTAAGAGCTAGAATCAACCCAGATGTCCATCACTAGAAGAATGGATAACTAAGATATGATATGTCTACACAACGAAATTCTACACAGCAGTAAAAAAAATGACACAATGAAATTTGAAGAAAGATGATTGAATCTGGAACAGATCATTCTCAGTGAACTTACCCAATCACAGAACGATAATTTCCACATAGTCTCACTCATCTACAGCACCTAACCTGAATCTACCAAAGATGCTGACACACCCAGCAAGCATCTTGAGAACTAGAAAATAGAGTGGGAGGTGAGGGAGGGGAGGGTAAGGAAAGTGGTGGGGGACACAAATCTAGACCCAAACAGCACTGGTACCATAAAATTCTACATTGTAAAAGGCAGACTAAATGTTTGAACCTTCACCAGGCCCTTAGCAGGAACACCTGAGTCACAAGGCACTGCAGAGGGTACAATGAAGACTGACCATAATCTTCTACAGCTTCTCTCTCTCTCTCTTTCTCTCTCTCCCTCTTCTCTCTAACTCTTTTATATTACTTATCTTTTTCTTCCTTCTCTTCATGGTCACTGACCTGCACCTCCCAGTACCAGCAGGTGGCTATCATCCACAATGAGATTTTGATCAGAGAGACCTATAAGGTTTCCTAAAAGAATGACAGATTTCTGTCAGAGTGCTTGATGACCCACCAAAGGTTAGTGGTAAGACCCTACTGCTGAAGACACCATAACATGGAGTGACATAGCTGGAAGCTGGAAGAGAGTCAGTCCCCAGACAGTCAGCGTGTCTAGTACCAGAAGGGGCTACATGGGCGACTGGGGGAAAATGACCAATATCTGTCCAAGCAACTCATGGTCTAACCTACATAGCAGCAAATAACCTGTCATGATGCTCACACAAGTACAATAGTGGTGCACAGCCATGGTGGGAAATCAACTGCTCTTGATGTGCCTAACTGATCCCCTCAGTGGTACGGGACCCATAGCTGGAGGTGGGAAACAAGTCAGAACCATATCCAAACATAAGCCCGCTCTCAATTATCAAGCTACCACCAATCGTGGGCTGCAAGAGGGCCTACACCTATTAAATTCTCTATTAAAAAATAAGCGTTATCTCATTTGTTGGGTGCTAACTTTACCCTCCATTGGAGAATCTGCTTCTCTTTTTCAGATATATGTAGATCCTAAGGAGACAGCCACCCCATCATACCTCAAAAAGGCCCCAGCTGAAACTAAGAATAATTGGTGAAACAAGCAAGGGTGCTGTTTTCTTGGTGAACTGGGTACCAGTACAAGGGTGAAGGAGGTTGACACAGAGAACAATCAACTCCTACCAAATCAGATATCCAGAGATACAGAGGCTCCCAAGACCTCATCACTGAAGCAGACCCAAAATGAACCCAGCATGGCTCAGGGAAATTTTGTGGAAGAGGGGCGGAAAGAATGTCAGAACCACATGTTGGGTCATGATATGCAGAGACATTTCTCCTACCCATAACTGTGGGATAACTCCACAGTGCATGACCCGTATACCTCAACAAGGAGGGGCCAAAGGGAGGGGTAGGACATGGATGAGCCTAATAATGGCACCAACTTCACTGTATTCACTGAGTACAAAACTAGTTAATAAAAAAAAAAAACAATTTAAAAAATCAGGCATAAAAGAAAGAAAACTCCATCCTGTCCTAGTAACTTTCCTTGGCAGCTGTTCTATAGTCCTGGCATCTCCAAAATTCTAGGATCCCACTGCATCCCAAGGCTGATCTTCATGATTCTATCAGTCCTTGAGGCAGGGATTAAAACAACATTGGCCCACATTGAATGTGGTCATTTACAATAAAACAGGATTGCAAACAGTGACTCTTTCTCCCATTTTTTTTTTTTTTTGTGGATTTAGTATACTCCATAACAGCAAGCTAGCTTGAAACTTGTTAATACAAGGAGCAATAAAGCCATCTTTAACAGCTGGAAAAAATCCTTCAGCATTAGCATTCTTCCTTTAGACTCCCTACTTTTAAGAGTCAATATTCTTCCTGCTGTCCCAGTGCAGAACAGCTGGTCCAATCCTCCAAGGTGGTAGTCTTCAAACATTGCAGCTAAAGTGGGCTGTGTCTCTGGCATGGACATTCCCTTTCTTTCTATGTCATACCCTTCTGTTCACACCAATCCATTTCTTTTAAATTTATTCCTGCTCAGGTTCTCAGGACATGGGCAGAATGTAGCTGGCTTCTCATATAAACTGTCTCTATCCTTATCATGCCAAAGCTCTTTCTACCCAATAAGTCAAGACTTTACAGTCTACAGATCTTTCTGCATTTAAGGTTTTCAATTCTGATCAGAATAGTCTATCAGACTCTGCTTAGATAACTGTAAGGCATTTCTTAGTTCAAAGCTTTAAAATACTTCCACATTCTTTCTTCAAATTAGTTAAAAGATCATTCAGAACAAGATAATCTGCCACAGGAGGTGAAAAGCAGCAGCAAGAGAATTTGCCAAGCTCTGGCAAAGGAGAGCTATACTATAGTAACTCATATCCCACCACCAGGAACTCTCCTCCTTCATTATGGCTCCACTTCCAAAATTGCCATTAACTGAGGACCAAGCATTCAGAGTCCATGAGTTAATGGGGGATATCTAATTTAAATCACCACATGTACCATTGTAACACTGGTACTTCCCTATTAATTTTCTACCTGGATTCTTCATCATCTGCTGAAAGTGGGATGTTAAAGTTGCCTTATTATTTTCATTTTTGGCCAATAAATATTTGTGTGATTTAATACTGAGTACTATGTAATTTAAAAGTGAATTGTCCCCCATAGCTTCAGGTGTTTGTGATTAAGCCATATACTCAATTTTCATCTAGTGGCAATGTGGGAGATGGAGCCTTGCTTCAGGAGGTATGTCATTGGGGTGTACCTTGAGGTTTATTAGCCAAGCTTGCCAGGTCTAGCTACTTCATGCTGAGTAATTTCTTCCCCTGCTGTCTTGCCATATTATACTTCCCTGCAATGATGAAGCTTCCACTCATCTGTAAGCTCAAACAGGCTTTTCCTCCTGTCTGCTACTTTTGATTGGGCATTTTGTTCCAGCAGCAAGAAAGTAACTACAACAAAAATGGGACCATGGAATGGGGTTATTGCTACAGTAAGCCTGACCATGTGTATTTTGTATTTTTGAAATTGATTTGAAGAATTAATATGGAAATATTTGAAACTTTCAGCACTGGCTTCTATGGCTTCAATCTCCATTTATCTGTTAATACATATCTCTAGCAACACACTTTCAATTCTGTTCTTAGATAGTATTTTCACAGATCTTAAGCAGTGGCCTCAAGGTTTCAAATTAGCTTATAGTCATATGTATCCTATTCTTTTCTAGCTGGGCCTCTCCAAAATAAACCAGATTGTGTGTGTGTGTGTGTGTGTGTGTGTGTGTATATGTGTGTGTGTGAGTGTGTGTGTGTGTGTGTAGTGTATATGTTGTGGTGTCTGAGTGCAGTATATATGTTGTGGTGTATGTATGGTGTTGTGTTTGCATTGTGTGTGCTCATGTTTGTGCAGATGTGGCACACCACTGACACATGTGTTGAGGCTGGAGGAGAATGTTATGTATCCTCCTCTATTGCTTTTCCAGGTTCCTTGACACAGATTCTCTCACTGAAACAGAAGCACCAGTTTTTGGTCATAATGGATGATCAGTGAACTTTAAGGATTCTCCAGTTTCTAGTCCCCACAGAACTGGAGTTACAACAAGCATGGCTGGATATGCCCAGCTTTTTATGTGGATGCTGAGGATCAAACTCAAAGTGAATCAGGCCCTCTCATGCCCTCATGCTTGCAAAGCAATTTTTAAAATTTATTTATATAATCATTTGTTTGTTTACTTATTTATTTATTTTTATCCACTGAGAAATTTTCTAAGAACTCCAGAACTTCAGAAAATCATTTGCATGCTCTTCTATAAGAAGTTCCATCAAAACTCTGTATCTGTTCATTCTCCAGAACCACTACTGGATGGCTACCCAAAAGAGTATTCAGCTGGGTAGTGCCAGCACCCCACAACACAGCATGGTGCTGTACCTGCTGAAGCACTGTCCGATCTGCTGCATGGTATGGACATAACAGGAGCTTTGTTTTGTCACCACTTGTGGTGCTTTGAATATAAAATGTCCTCATTTGTTTGAAATCTGTATCTCTACTTTGTGACACTATTTGGGAAGCAGAGAATTATTGGAGGAAGTTGGTTATGAGGGGTGAGCCTTGAAGTGTGATACTGGGCCCCACACTTTGTCCATTCTCTCCGCTTTCTGTGTTTGTGAAATATGACTATGACTACCTGTCCCAGCCTACCATGCCTTCCCTGCTGTGATGAATGCTGCCTTTTGGAAGTATAAGCCAAACTAAACCCTTTCCCTTCCATAAACTGCTTTTGGTCAGGTATTGTATTCCAGAGATGAGAAAGTAGCTGACACACCATTTATAAATTATGTGTTACTAATACCTAATTTTATTTCTGTGATACTTCTAGGAAGTATATTTGAAATATAAAATAAATATTTGAAAATATTTATCTCATGTGTATAAATCTCATTTATGCTTGTGATGGGAGAATTATTGTTTTATTTCAAAGTGATGTGTTCAAAGTCAGCTGGATAATAAGAAAGAAAATGTGTAGAAATTTTTAAAGAAAAAAAGACAACCAACCAAAACATATAAGTGTATTCTTCTTTCTTTCGATAATGAAGCATGGAAGTCTGCTTTTTACAGATTAGCAGAGCCATCAGCAGTGCTGTTTTTATTCAGTATCAAACAAACCTTGATGTGTAAATAATGGGTTTATTCCATCTATAAAGTACTGATGTTTTTTAGTCTTGTAATTATTAGCTTGAAAAGCATCTCAGTTTGTTGGTAATTTTATAATGCATTTTTCTTTATAGCTGCTTTAGATTTATATTTTGTTCATCATCTCAAAAAGAGCAAATAATAAATTTTGGTCCTCTCCAATAACAGCAATTTTCTTGCTTCATTACAATTTTATGATTAATAAATCAAATGTGTCTTCAAAAACAAAAAATAGAAAGTAAAGTACGTACAATTTTTTCTGTATAAAACTTTCATGTAATTTGAGAATGTTAGAAGGACTCATGCATATTGCTTTGACAATCTTTCACTACTTAACTTTTACAATTCAAAGTAAAGTACACAAAATTAAAATGACCTGCTTATATGGCATAGTAAATTTTCATGATATTCTAAAGTACAGAAAGAAGCACATGTCACACAATAACTTCTGTTGCTGTTTTGAGATAATACAGAACAGCGAAGTGCAACTGCATATTCTTAAGATCGAGCAGTTTAGATTGTTGCAGATACAAGACTAGCAGTGCCATTTGCTCTTGTATTTCAGCCAAGATAAACTGTGTCTTGTAATTTTGTTCCTTTAATAGGATTGACTTTCCTTACTTTTATTCAGAATGGCTCTTCTATGGAAAGTATTTTTGGTTCTTAGCTATATTAAGGAATAAAATAGACAAGAATCCCTGCCTTGGTGAGACTTATATACTAGTGTATCAGTTACTTTCTCATAGCTGGGACAAAATACCCAACCAGAAGGAGCTTAAGGATGACAAAAGTTTATTCCAGTTTACAGTTATAGAAGGTACAGTCCATCACAATGGGATAAGCATTTCAGGAGCAGGAAACCAGAGCTACATCATCACATCAGCAGGGAGGAAAGGGGGGGGGGGGAGACAGAGAGAGAGAGATTATAATACCTTAAGGGTTGCGCTCAGTGACCCTTTCTTCCAGCAAGTCTCCATCTTCTAAAAGTTTTGTGACCAAGCAGGGGGGACCAAGTACTCGAACACATTAGCCTGTGGGAAGCATTTTACATTTAAGTCACCACAACCAGCTGAAAACATGAACTGTATATAGATGTGAGAACATTAAAGTGCAATGTAGAAAAGTAAAATATGTCAAAATGATGGAGGGTGTGTAGGGGAGAGTCATTTGGAGTAGGTACAGTGGAGAAACTCATATTTGATTAAGTCCCACTGTTTTCAGTAATATTGACATTGAACATCCCTCTGTTGGTTTAGTATACAACCTCAGTTATAAGTGGATTGATTACATATCCTAAAGTGAACATAATGATCATAGTAATAATTTCCTCTTAAGCTGAATTGGCCTAATGAGTCTCAAATATCTTTGTCCTCTTCAACATATTATACTGTTTAAATTTGATTATGTAATATCCATTATACTTTATTTATTATTTATATATTAAACAAATTAGGACTATAATAATACAGTGAATATTATGTGAAAACTGAAGTATTTCAATTCCAAGGCCATGAAATGCATTACAGGTTATCTTAGCCAAGATCATATCAAGGTGTCAGATTATTTCTGTTTTTGAATTTAGTTTGGTCTTGTTTTCTTAAGTCAATGTCTGTACATGATGGAAACTGAAGTACTCATTCATGATTTACTCATTAGCACTTACAGGTGTCAGTTAAAATACATGTTAAAATGTGCCTCACAGACATTAATTTCTTCAAATCAGACTTGGCGATACATTAATGGCTTTTATTTGCAAACAAACTGAAAAGTCAAGCCAGCAAAATGGACAGAATAGCCAATATATTCAAGTTTACATCTGTGTTAGTTATTTTTAATTACTATTTAGTCTATAAGTAAAATACATTCTATATTCTAAGTTACCCAATTCCTATGTATTATTAAAAGTAATTTCTATAAGAAATTTCTGAAGTTAATTTGTGTATAAGCAAGAACTAATATCAAAATAACTGTTGAAATGGAACTGTAAAATGCAGTATAAAATTACTTGTTAATTTATTGAGTATATATTATAGCTAGGCCCTGAAGAGGTTAAGGAGAAGCTGGGTGTGTGAGTAAAGGTGGAGGGAAGAATGCAAGAGAAGTGAGTCAGGTGACAAGATGCTTTCAGAAACATAGTAACTGGTATGTTTGGAATAAAGAATTCCAATAGGAGAAGATTACAGAGAGAAGTTGGCAATTAGGTAGAATAGAAAGACAAGGGCAGTAAAGAGACAATAAGTAAACAGGAGCTCCCCATCCCCTGGGATCTTGTTTATTTTTCTTGCTGGCTGAGAGTCAATACTTTTTTTTCCAAACTTTTATTAAAAACTTCCATGATTAAAAAAATTATCCCATGGTAGCTGGGCATGGGGCTTCAATCCCAGCACTTGGGAGGCAGAGGTAGGAGGATCGCTGTGAGTTCAAGGCCACCCTGAGACTCCATAGTGAATTCCAGGTCAGCCTGGGCTAGAACGAAACCCTACCTCAAAAAAAAATAACAACAAAAATATCCCATGGTAATAACCTCCCTCCCCCCACTTTCCCCTTTGAAACTCCATTTTCCATCATATCCCCTCCCCTTATCAATCAGTCTCATTTTTATTTTCATGTCATGATCTTTTCCTCCTCTTATGATGGTCTTGTGTAGGTAGTGTCAGGCACTGTGAGGTCATGTATATCCAGGCCATTTTGTGTCTGGAGGGAGCACATTGAAAGGAGTCCTCCCCTTCCTTTGGCTCTGACATTCTTTCCACCACCTCTTCTGCATTAGACCCTGAGCCTTGGAAGGTGTGATAGAGATATTGCAGTGCTGAGCACTCCTCTGTCCCTTCTTTCTAGCACCATGATACCTTCTGAGTCATCCCAAGGTCACTGCCATCTGAAAAAAGAAGATTCTCTACCAAAAGTGAGAGTAGCATTAATATAAGGGTATGAACATTAAGAGAAGTGCTTACTGGGCAATTTTGTAAGCATAGTATATACATTTAGCCAGATAGCAGCAGACATTACACTCCTAGGGCTCATGACTACCCCTGTTTTAAGTTTTCAGTATCAGGGATGTATTCCCTCCCATGGAAGTGGGCCTCCAGTCCAATTAGAGGGCAGTTGGTTTTCACCATGACAGATGTGCCACTATTGCACCTGTTGTCTCATTTGGTCTGGCTGGCCAAATATAAGGCTTGCAGTGTCCACTGTTGAGTATCTTCACCGGTGATTTCTCTTTCTCCCTTTGAATTGCATGTAGAATGGCTTCTTCCAGCTTTCTGTCAGCTGGTCTACATGGAGGAGGTTATCAGCTCAGTTCCAGCAGGATTTCTCAGTGGACTTACAGCCCAAGTATGTGGAGTCTTCAGTAACAGGGTCTTACCATCTATTCGTGGAGGGAAACCAAGGGTCCCGGCAATGGCCTATAATGTTTTGGGGACATCAGGGACCTCCCTGGCCAACCACTCACTGGAAGGCATCCCATCCCTGGCACTGAAAATTTTCTAGCAAAAATCTATGGCTCCTGAGTGTTCCATTGTCCAAAAAAGTAGGATTCCATATGATTTATTTATATCCTCTTAGATGTTGATTAGCCCTCCCTCCACCTTTCCTTTACTCAATCTCTTCCCCGATCTCACTTTGGGCCTTTTCACCCCCCATTAATCTATTCTTCTACTTACATATATACAATAAATACTTTTGATACAACTAACAAAAACTGCTATGGAATTTGTCAATATAGAGACAAGATTCCACTTTTTCTTTTTATTCTTTTTACTCAAGGTATGGTCTCACTCTAGCCCAGGCTGATCTGGAATTCACTATGTAGTCTCAGGATGGCCTTGAACTCATGGCGATACTCCTACCTCTGCCTGCCTCCTGAGTTCTGAGACAAAAGGTATGTACCATCTAGCCTGGTTAGAAGTTTGCTTTATGAAAGTATTATAACCAAGAGTGTAATAATAGCTAATGAACCATACCCAAAGCCAAAATGTATGTGACCTTTGAGTTTAACCTTATCAGCACTCGTTTCTAATCTATAAAGCTGTACTTGTTTGAGAAAATCTATCAAAAACAATTATGAGCCATGTTTTGAGTAAGACACATATCTAGACTACATATAGTAAGAATTATTTTGCTCTTTTTTGTCATGTTATTTTATCCTCTCTGTATACTTCATAAATAACCTTATAATCGTATTTATGAAAAAATCTTTAGATAAAATACATAAACAAAAACACTTTTTGCTTTATTTTATTTTCTCCATTTTGTGACTATTTCACACATATGCATATTATATTTTAAGCATATATATCCCCTAACACCCATAAACAAATGCCAGGTGTGGCAGTGTGTACTTGTCATTCCAGTGCTGAGGAAGTAGAGACAGAAGAAATCCTAGAGCTCATTGACTAGCAACTCTAGCCTAAATAGTGAGTTCCAGAGCAATGAGAGACCTTGACTCAAAAAGAGGTGGATGATATTCATTTGAATAACATGAGAAGGTTGTCAACTGTCTTAGACACACACACACACACACACACACACACACACACACACACACACACTGCTGCAATGAAGGCCCATGATGCAACATGGGTGAATGCTTCTAGCAACTCCATAGATTCATTATTTATTTGATTTTTAATTAATTTGGATCATCCATTCAAAAGCTTTTTACTATTGCAAATTTTTTCATGACCCCCCACATTTAGTTATGCAACCCCATATTGGGTTATAATCTAAATCTTATGAAGCTTTGGTCTAATATAAGACCTGAGGTATAAAAGAAATTGATTTTTACCTCGAAATCATAACTTAATTTATAATTATATAGTTAATTTATATCTATCTAGTGTGACTAGATATCCTACTGAAGTTTTCCAAATCCCTCAGAATATTGTAAGCTAATTGTAGTGGGTATTATTGGACATGTTAGCAGGATGAAAAATATCCAGTGGATCTAGATCACAAAAAATGTCAGGAGGTTCAGGTGTTCATGAATGGTTAGACTCCAGAGGCTGCAGGATAGACTAACTGGAGTGTGTTCCTCATGTGGGCAAGAATGCCTTTTTCACATGTAACAAAAGATACCCAATTTAATAAGCTTAACAACACATATTATGCACTCAGTTTGGAGTACTTTGTGTCTGCGGTGGTTATTGATCAATAAGGCAGACATATTTGGAAGAAGGTAAACATCAATGTTGACTAGAACTAGTGTTTTAAATGACTAACATCAGATAATTATTGCAAAGAAAATGACATTTTCACTGTAGTTGTCCATGTTTAGTCAATTAAGATAACATACTTAAACCATTATTTAAATGAGCGTTAAATACTTATTGCAGTTTGAATAGATGGTCCCCAATATATTCAGTGTTTTATTAGTTTGTAGTTTGCATCTGCAGCCACCTGGTTGGAGGTGGTATCACTGAGCAGATCTTGGGGTCTAGCCTTAAAGTGTGGTGGTGGGTTTAAAATTCCAATCTAGAGATATGAGAAAAGTGTCTGAGCTCCACCAGAAGATCCTGAAGTATGCTGTGTGGCTTTTGGCTTGAGGCTTCTCTCTCTCTGTTTGGTTATGTGAAAGCAGGGCCAGATTTTTCTGCCATTGGAACTTTCCCTGGATACGTAAGTATCAATAAATATCCCCTTCCTTCATAACTGTACATGTTCTGGACATTCATTTTAGGGAACCTACTTATTCCAAGAGAGGAGGTTAGTACATTTTATGCTCTTTTGTCCACAGATATCACTGTACCAACAATAAAGAATTAAAAAAAAATCATGTCACCTCGAATGAAAGACTGCACACCCAAGTGCCACAGGCTGTGATGAAATTAGAAGGCATCCTGGAGTCCAGAGCAGAGCATGGTGCAAAGTGTGAATGCTACTAAAAGGAATAAGTAGTGCAGTTATTTGGTGTGGATGGGCTTCTCTCCTGGCAGGACCCTGAAGGGCTACATATTTGCAGCTGAAGTTGGCAGGTCTAGAGTCTTGGTGAGGACTCTGAGTCACTAATTAGAATTAATCTATATGACTACAAGAAGACTCTAAAATCAAACCTTGAAGAGGTAATTTGACAAGAGGTAATTCATCATGAAGTCATGACAATTATGAACCATGCATTTAATGTAACAGCTGAGAGGTATAGAAAGACTGATAGAGTCACATAGACAAACACATCCCGATATAACTAAAGCTAGAAAACATTTTTTTCTCTGATATATATTTGGTTTTTCAAGGTATGGTCTCACGGTAGCCCAGGCTGACCTGGAATTCGCAATGTAATCTCAGGGTGTGACGATCCACCTACCTCTGCCTCCCAAGAGCTGGGATTAAAGGCGTGCGCTTTTTTCAGATATTTGTTGAACACAATAAAAAGCACAATAAAAATATCTGATTCTAGAGTTCCAGACAACAACTTCCATCTTTTTTGAAACAGGGTCTCTCTTTTTCTTCCATGAACGCCAGACTAGCTGACCTGTGAGCTTTGGCATTCTCCTTAATCTACCTCAAAATGTTCAAGATTCATGGGAATTACAGCTGTGTGTGGCATTGTGTCTGGCTTTTACATGGGTCCTGGGAGTCCAAACTCTAATCACCAGGCCTGGGGAGCAAGCACTATAAACCACTGAATCATTTCTCTAGTCCCCAAAATACAAAAGTTTTCAAAAGCCAATGTGAGGAAACAACATATGTGCTGATATGTAAAGACATACAAGAATTCTTTAGATGTTTAAAATTGAAAGTACATATTGTGAATGAGAATATGTTATCTCCTGTATGAAAAATGCATTATCTCTTTGTACTTCCATTTGTATTAAAGAAAAGAAAGATAGGGAGGAATAAGGAAGGAAGGAACTAAGCAAATAAATGTTAGTTTACTTGAAAAGTGAAACTTTTTAATTTTTAAACTATATTTATTTATGATTTATTTGCAAGCAGAGAGAATAAGAGAAGAGAAACAGAGGGAAAGTAAGAGAGAGAGAGAGAAAGACAGAGACACACAGAGAGAATGAATATGATTGGGCATGCCAAGGTCTCTTGCCACTGCAGACAAACTCAAGGTGCATACACCACTTTGGGCATTTAGCTTTACATGGATACTTGGTTTGATCCCAGACCATCAGGCTTTCACAAGCAAACAGCCTTAATCACTAAGTAATATCTTCAGCCTCAAAAGTGAAATTTTAATGACTTTTATTTTCTTTACTTTTTTGAGGTAGGGCCTTAATGTAGCCCAGGCTGACCTGGAATTCGCTGTGTAGTCTCAGGGTAGCCTTGAACTCACAGTGATCCTTCTACCTCTGCCTCCTGAGTACTGGGACAATAACTATTTTTAACAGAAATACAATTAAACTGTTTCTATGATTTTGTTGGTTATTTTGTTTTCTAAGATAAAATGCATACATCTAAATACACTGTGGTTCTTCTCTTACTAATAATAATTCTTAAATGAGCCGCTATAAACATGGTTGAGCAAATCTCTCTAGCCTGTGGTTTGAAGGTTTTAGGGTAGATGGCCAGTAAGGGAATAACTGGGTCTGTTGGTATCTCTATACTCAGCTTTTTTAGAAGTCTCCATATTGCTTTCCAAAGTGGTTGTACCATCCTACATTCCCACCAACAGTGGATGAGTGCAACCATGTTTATAGCGGCTCAATTTGTAATAGCTAACAGCTGGAATCAACCCAGATGTCCATCACTAGAAGAACGGATAACTAAGATGTGGTATATCTACACAATGGAATTCTATACAGCAGTAAGAAAAAATGACACAATGAAATTTGAGGAAAAGTGGTTGAACCTGGAACAGATCATGCTCAGTGAACTTACCCAATCACAGAAAAAAAAAAAAAAAAATCACCACATAGTCTCACTCATCTACAGCACCTAACCTGAATCTACCCAAGATACCTTACATACCCAGCAAGCATCTCCTAGACTAGACACTAGGATGGAAGAGGAGGGAGGGGAGGGCATCAATGGGGTGGGAAACACAAATCTAGACCCAAATGGCAATGGTACCATAATTTTCTACTTACTAAAAGACAGACCAAATGGCTGATGTTTGCTACATCTTCATTTTTTCAAATGCCGATTCACTTCACAGAAGCATCAAGAGTAGAAGGAGAATGCCTTGCTGCATGAAGTTCCTTATGACTGATGTAAGGAGCATAACAAGTCACTTCTGAATAGAAGGAAATCATTCTGCAATCTGCTATAGAGAACAGTGTTTCTGTCTTAGTAGTCGTTAGCACGGGGCCCCATCATGCAGTGCAGAGAAAGTGAATGCAGCAACATAATTTTATATCCTCTGTCAGTTTATTTGCTTCCTTGTGATGTAAATTTCATTGAATTCAAAATATAACATGGTTTTCTGTCTTTTTATAGAGACTCATGTTATTCAAGCAGGTCCCCAAATATACATTGAAATGAACAGCTACTTAAACACATATCTTAGAATAAGACCTCAGTTGAATTAATCACACAAATGAGCATCTATCTTACCATATAACTCAATTAAAATTCATTTATAATGGGTTTAGTTTGGTCATAGTTTTAATTTACCCTCAACAAAGTTGATTAAATTAATGAATATTAATAGGCTAGCATATGTCACAATTTCCAGTACAAGAATAAACTAGATAATTCTGGCCAATGACTTCTGAGACAGATGGTCATGTTCCAGTGTCACTAAGCTGTGTGTGTTAGAACTCTGTGACAGAATCACTCTTGAAACATTATCTTCACTTGGATACTTAGATTTATCTTTGCTTTACTCCTATTCCACTAGTTTTTTTTTTATTTTCTACAAGTTCCTTCTTTTTCTTTTTCATTTTATTTCTTCATCTATACTCATTCCCTCAGTGACTTCATTCAGTCTCAGGATTCTCAGGGTCATTTAAATACTAACTTTCCAGCACTTGGGAGGCAAAGGTAGGAGGATAGCCGTGAGTTCGCAGTCACCCTGAGACTACATAGTGAATTCCAGGCCAGCCTGAACTAGAGTGAGACCCTACCTCGAAAAACCAAAAATAATTAATAATAATAATAATAATAATAATAATAATAATAAATTAAATGCTAACTTTCAAGCCAGGTTTGTTGGCACATGCCTGTAAAATCATATATTTGAAGGTGGAGACACAAGTCTCAGGATGTCAGCCTGAGTTATGTAAGGCAGTTTTTGAAAATAAAACATAGAAAGGTTTATGTTAAACTGATACATTCCTCTGACAGCTGGACTATGATAACTGATATATTTATTTATGTGTATAGTAGACATATCAAACTTTTATCTCACTAAATATCTTTCACATCCTCTGCTAAGTCTTATTATGTCACTCTTTTCATACTTAAAAGTACTTCATCTACATTATTATATTTAGAAACTCAGAATAGCATTTTACAAGTGTTATATCATAAATCTAAAGAGAGAATTACCTTTCAAGGTGGACTAATATTTTATATTATTACTACTTAGTTTTTACGTCAATACATGGACTTCTAAAAATGAGTATATTCTTGCCTATTTATATGCTGGTTTATATGACTTCTTAAGGAATTTACATTATTCCATAATTATACTAGTTCTAAAGAGGAATATCAGTGCATAATAAAGCAAGCCTTCAGCCATGGGAGATCTGTGCATGCATACTTTCTAACTTTGTGACAAAATAGCAAGATGCACGTTTTCATCTTTATTTAAAATTCAGTTAAATGTGCCCACAAAACCTTAAATGTGTCTTCCTTTCTGTGAACAATTTGTTTTAGTTCATTTCCTTTGGCAATTACATTAACATTTAATAAAGTAACCGATTATGAAGAAGTACTCAAAATGGTAATTTTCCAAGATTGTGTTTATGAGGTGGAACAAACATTAAAGGTAAAGCAATGGATTCTAATGAACACTTTAAGATAGATGGTAAGGTGTAAGTCATCAGGTAGGCTCCTTTGCATGTGAATTTAATTCTTTTCCTAATGAGTACCTTCTCTAAGTATTTTTCTGATTTACATTATTACTGTAGAGGTCTATCAATATATTGTAAAATAGAATGAAAAGTGATCAGAAAAAAAGTGATATCAGATAACTCCCCCCAATGTTTTCAGTTCCACAATTCATGGTAAAATTGAGGGTCATCAGGTTCCTATAAAAAGTGATACATTTTAATACACAGAAGTTAGATCTCATTTTCTTTTCTAACAAGCAAGATCTATTGAAACCCAGCTATTTCAATTCTGTCATTTTATTTTTTGCATTTTTTATTTTTTATTGATTAAGTTGAGAGGGAGAGAAAGAAGCAGAGAGAGAGAGGGGCAGGGGAAGAGAGAGAGGAGCAGATAGAGAGAATGGGTGTGCTAGGGCCTCTAGCCACTGCAAGCAAACTCCAGATGCATGAGCCACCTTGGGCATCTGGCTTACATGGGTCCTGGGGAATCAAACCTTGGTCTTACTGCTTTGCAGGCAAGTGCCTTAACTGCTAAACAATCTCTCCAACCCTATTTGATTTCTTGACTCCTAATACTACAGTATAGAATTTGCTTATCATTATTATCATTTTTAGTATCTAAAATAAGATGAAGCCCTGTGAGCCTTCCTCTGGACATCTGTAACTCTTAATGGATGTCTACTGAACAATTCTGAAACACCATGAATATTTTTTTTAATTATGAAGCCATTAGAAGGTAGAAAATGCCCAATTCTTCTGCAAGTAGAGGCATCTATTCTGTCCTCTTACATTCCATCAATCATGAAGCACTCATCTATCTAAATTTCTATATTTTTTTATACTTTATATTTAGTTTACTCTAAAATAAGCTAAAATTCAATAAATTATCTGATAGTCACATTTTAGTTTCTCTGTAGTAGATTGAACCAATATCAGCTTTTCATACAGATGTGAGTTATACCTTCTGTCATAACTTCTTTTTTTAATTTTTATTAACATTTTCCATGATTATAAAAAGTATCCATGTTGCTACCCTCCCTCCTCCCACTTTCCCCTTTGAAATTCCATTCACCATCATATCCCGTCTCCATCTCAATCAGTCTCTCTTTCATATTGATGTCATGATCTTTTCCTCCTCTTATGATGGTCTTGTGTAGGTAGTGTCAGGCACTGTGAGGTCATGGATATCCAGGCCATTTTATGTCTGGAGGGAGGACATTGTAAGAAGTCCTACCTTTCCTTTTGCTTTTACATTCTTTCCACCACCTCTTCCGCTTTAGACCCTGAGCCTTAGAAGGTGTGATTGAGATGTTACTCAGTACTCCAGTCACTTCTTTCCAGGCCTATGATACCTTCTGAGTCATCCCAAGGTCACTGCCATCTGAAAAGAGAAGATTCTCTACCCCAAGTAAGAGTGTCATTAATATAAGGGTATAAATATTAAGAAAAGTGCTTACTGGGCAGTTTGATAAGCAAAGTATATACATTTTTCCAGACATCAGCAGATATTAGACCCCTAGGGCTCATGACTACCCCTGTTTTAAGTTTTCAGTATCTGGGATGTATTCCCCTCCCCCCATGGAAGCGGGCCTCCAGTCTAATTAGAGAGCAGTTTGTTTCCACCATGACAGACATTCCACTATTGCACCCGTTGGCTCATTTGGCCTGGCTGGCCAATTATAAGGCTTGCAGTGTCCACTGTTGAGTATCTTCACTGGTGATATCTCTCTCCCATTGAACTAAATGTAGAATAGCTTCTTCCAGCTTTCTGTCAGCTGGGCTACATGGAGGAGGTTATCCGCTCACTTCCAGCAGAATTTCTCAGTGGCCTTGCCACCCAAGTATGTGGAGTCTTCAGCAATAGGGTCTTACCATCTATTCCTGGTGGGAAATCAAGGGCCTAGGCAATGGCCTATAATGTTTTGGGGGCATCAGGGACCTCCCTGGCCAACAACTCACTGGTGGTATCCCATCCCTGGCACTGAAAATTTTCTAACAACGGTCTATGGCTCCTGAGTGTTCCATTGTCCAAAACCAGAGGATTCCATACGATTTATTTGCATCCTCTTAGATTTTGATCAGCCCTCCCTCCACCTTTTCTTTACTCAATCTCTTCCCCTGACCTCACTTTGGGCCTTTTCAACCCCATTAATCTATTCTTCTACTTACATGTATACAATATCAACCTATTAAGTACCCTCCTCCTTTCCTTTTTCTGCCCTTTGTATCTCCTTTTTAACTTACTGGCCTCTGCTACTGAGTTTTATCCTTCTCACACAGAAGTCCAATCATCTGTAGCTATGATCCACATATGAGGGAAAACATGCAGCACTTGGCTTTCTGGGCTTGGGTTACCTCACTTAGTATAATGCTTTCCAGATCCATCCATTTTCCTGCAAATTTCATAACTTCATTTTTCTTTACCGCTGAGTAGAACTCCATTGCATAAATGTGCCACATCTTCATTATCCATTCATCAGTTGAGGGACATCTAGGCTGGTTCCATTTCCCAGCTATTATGAACTGAGCAGCAATAAACATGGTTGAGCATGTACTTCTAAGGAAATGGGATGAGTCCTTAGGATATCTGCCTAGGAGTGTTATAGCTGGGTCATATGGTAGATCAATCTTTAGCTGTCATAGGAACCTCCACACTTATTTCCACAATGGCTAGACCAGATTGCATTCCCACCAACAGTGTAGAAGGGTTCTTCTTTTTCTACAACCTCGCCAGCATTTATGATCATTTCTTTTCATGATGGTAGCCAATCTCACAGGAGTGAGATGGAATCTCAATATAGTTTTAATCTGCATTTCCCTGATGACTAGGGGTGTAGAACTGTTTTTTAGATGCTTATGTGCCATCCATATTTCTTCTTTTGAGAACTCTCTATTTAGCTCTATAGCCCATTTTTCAATTGGCTTGTTTGATTTCTTATTATTTAGCCTTTTGAGTTCTTTGTATATCCTAGATATTAATCGTCTATCAGATATATACCTGGCAAAGATTTTTTCCCATTCTGTAGGTTGCCTCTTTGCTTTATTAACAGTGTCCTTTGCAGTACAAAATTTTTGTAATTACATGAGGTCCCAGTGGTTAATCTGTGGTTTTGTTGCCTGAGCAATTGTGATTACATTCAGAAAGTCTTTGCCAAGACCAATATGTAGAAGGGTTTCCCCCACTTTTTGCTCTAGCAATTTCAGAGTTTCAGGTCTGATGTTAAGGTCTTTAGTCCATTTGGACTTAATTCTTGTGCATGGAAAGAGAGAAGAATCTATTTTCAACCTTCTGCAGATACATATCCAGTTTTCCTCACACCATTTGCTGAAGAGGCTGTCTTTTTTCCAATGAGTATTTTTGGCATTTTTATCAAATATCAGGTGGCTATAGCTACCTGGACTTATATCTGGGTCCTCTATTCTGATCCATTGAGCTAAATATCTGCCTTTGTGCTAGTACCATGCTGTTTTTGTTACTATGGCTCTGTAGTATAGGTTAAAATCAGGTATGGTGATACCACCTGCCTTATTTTTGTTGCTCAGTATTATTTTAGATATTCGAGGTTTTTTTGTGATTCCAAATGAAGTTTTGGATTATTTTTTCTATTTCCATGAAGAATGCCTTTGGAATTTTGGTGGGGATTGCATTAAATGTGTAGATTGCTTTTGGTAAGATTGCCATTTTCACAATATTGATTCTTCCAATCCAGGAACAAGGGATGTTTTTCCATTTCCTATTGTCTTCTGCAATTACTCGCTTGAGTGTTTTATAGTTTTCATTGTAGAGATTGTTTACTTCCTTGGTTAGGTTTATTCCAAGGTACTTTATTTTCTTTGATGCAATTGTGAATGGGAGTGATTCTCTGATTTCATTCTCTGTGTGTTTGTTGTTAGCATATATGAATGCTACTGATTTCTGTGTATTTATTTTGTATCCTGCTACATGGCTTTAGGTGTTTGTCAGCTCTATCTGTTTGTTGGTAGAGTCTTTAGGCTCCTTTATATATAGAATCAAGACATCTGCAAATAATGATAACTTGAATTGTTCCTTTCCAATTTGTATCCCTTTTATGTGCGACTCTTGCCTTATTGCTATGGCTAAGACTTCCAGTACTATATTAAATAAAAGTGGGGGCAGTGGACACCCTTGTCTTGTTCCTGATTTTAGTGGAAAAGCTTCCAGTTTTTCCCCATTTAGTAATATGTTGGGTGTAGGCTTGTCATAAATAGTCTTTATGATATTGAGATATGTTCTTTCTATTCCCAGTCTCTGTAGGACTTTTATCATGAAGGGATGTTGGATTTTGTCAAATGCTTTTTCTGCATCTAAAGAGATGATTATGTGGTTTTTGTCTTTCAGTCCATTTGTATAATGTATTACATTTATTGATTTGTGTATGTTGAACCATCCCTGCATCACTGGGATAAAGCCTACTTGGTCAGGGTTAATGATCTTTCTGATATATTCTTGTATTTTGTTTGCCAATATTTTGTTGAGAATTTTTGCATCTATGTTCATGAGGGAGATTGGTCTGTAATTTTCTTTTTTTGTTCTATCTTTGCCTGGTTTTGGTATCAGGGTGATGCTGGCTTCATAGAAGGAATTTGGTAGGATTCCTTCTTTTTCTGTTTTATGGAAAAGCTTAAGAAGCAGTGGTGTTAGTTCTTCCCTGAAGGTCTGGTGAAATTCAGCAGTGAATCCATCTGTGCCTGGAATTTTTTTAGTTGGGAGATTTTTGATAAATGCTTGGATCTCCATGCTTGTTATAGGTCTATTTAAGTGATTAATCTCATCTTGATTTAATTTCGGTAGGTCATATAAATCAAGGAAATCATCCATTTCTTTCAGATTTTTTTTTTGTAGTTCTTCCGGTTTTACCTTTGCTCTCTTGTGTTAATTAGTATTTTGAGTATTGTTTATTTTTTCCCGGTTCCTTATATGTGTGCTTTTCTTTTTCTTCAGCATGGAGGATTCTTTCAAGTATTTTCTGTAGAGCTGGTTTTGTCTTCAAATACTCCTTTAGCTTGCATTTGTCATGGAATGTCCTTATTTCTCGGTCTATTTGAATGGATAGTTTTGCAGGATAAAGTAACCTTGGTTGACAGATGTTATCTTTCAGGACTTGGAATACATCACTCCACGCCCTTCTGGCTTTTAAAGTTTGTGTTGAGTAATCTGCTGTAATCCTGATAGGCTTGCCTTTGTAGGTAACTTGCTTTTTCTCTCTGACTGCTTTCAATATTTTTTCTTTGGTTTGTGTGTTCGGTAGTTTGATTATAATATGGCGAGGAGAGGTTCTTTCCAGGTTTTGTCTGGCTGGTGTTCTAAAGGACTCCTGTATCTGCATTGGCACGTCTTTCCCAATTTGGGGGAAGTTTTCTTCTATGATTTTTTTGAAGGCGCCTACTATGCCTTAGGAGTGAAATTTTTCTCCTACTGTGCCCTGAATTCTTATGTTTGATCTTTTCAAAGTGTCCCGAATATCTTGAAATTCCCATTCATGCTTTTCTATTAGTTTGCCTTTCTCTTTGCTGGATTGTATTAGATCTGCCACCTGGTCTTCTAGCTTACATATTCTGTCCTCTCCTTCATCCATTCTACTGGTGAGATTTTCTACAGTTTTGTATTTCATTAACTGTGTTCTTCATTGCTAGTAATTCTGACTGGTTTTTCTTTATTGTTTCTATTTCCTCATTTATGTCTTGTATTGACTTTTTTATTTCGTTAAATTGGTGTCCTGTGTCTTCTTTGATTCCTTTGATTTCCTCTTTGATTCCCTTGATTTTTTCTTTGAGTTCATTGAACATATTTACAATCATTCTTTTGAAATCTTTCTCAGGCATTTCTTCTAAGTCGTTCTCACTGGAGGTCATTTCTGATGCATGATACGTTTTGGTGGATTTTATATTGCCTTGGTTTTTGGTGTTTCTTGTGTTATAATGTATATATTTTTGCATCTTGGATTAAGTTACTGCTTAGATTTCCCCATTAGCTGGGTATTCGTAGCTGTATCAATTGATCTGATGTTGTATATCTTCAGTGTAGGAGATTAAGATGTTAGGTGTGGCTCTTACCACTCTCAGAGTATCTATACAAGTGTTCCTATGGGTTGAGTTTGCCTGCTATGGTAGTATTCAAGTAGGTTGAGTGGAATAAAATACAGGTAGATTCTAACATTTAACTAAACCCTGTACACATTCAGTCAAAAACAGCACCGAGTATTTATGCAAGAGTAGGTATTATAAGAACCAGATCCTCTAACTGCCCCTTCGGGTGTGTGGTGCCCCACCCACAGCCTTAATGCTGACACCAAGGAGGTTAAGAGTTCTGATGTGTTGAGGGGTCCAAGTCAGCTTGTGACCAGGTGAGACCGTTCCTTGGTGTAATCCCAGTTACCTCTGCTCCTGCTTGGGTCCCACTGTCAGTTCAAGTTGGTGTGGCCAGGTTCCTGGACCGCTGCTCTTTTCGCTGGAGCAGGGCACTGGCGGTGGGGGAGGGGAGGCTGCTGATGCTGAGCCAGTTCGCCTGCTGTTCCACGTGTTCTACCTTGTGATCTGCTCCTCCGTTGTTCACTGCCGTTCTCCCTTCATGTTTCTTGAGTTTGTGGAGAGCTCCGGTGTGAGTGGAAAATCCCCTCACCTGGCTTTTTCTGTGGCTCAAGCTGAGCCTGGCGGCTTTCTGGCCATCGCTGCTGCCGCAGTCCACAGACCTACCAGAGCTGCTCCTGCCGGTCTGTGTGGGCTCTGGTTGCTCTGGATCTCTCCTACTTCTCTGCTGCCATTTCTTAGTAAAAGTGTGTATTTTGCTCTGGTTTTTTTTTTTTTTTTTTTTTTTTTTTTTTTTTGGCTTTTTTCACCCTAGGCTGCTTTGGCATGGTACCTATGCTGCCATCTTAACCGAAAGGCCTCTGTCATAACTTTCTTAACTAAAGTCAATATTGTTATCCCAGTGCTAGAATGAGACCATACCTCAGAAATCTAAACAAAAAACAGAAAAGAAGATATAGTTTATTCTGGAACAAACTATGAGTGGCTATGTCCCAGAAACATGAGGTTGTTCCAAATACCATCTTCCAAGAGATGGGCTTGTGTTTCATGAAGTTATCATAGAACAAAAGAAAATCATGCATCAAGGCACTTTTTATATACATTGGAAAAACAGGGGAATCTCTGATATATATTTAGTTGCTATCTGATGAAAGTATTAGCCTTTGGCTTGGTGGAAACTAATGGCTTGTTAAGTCAATATATTCCATGAGGCTTCATATTATAGTCACAAGGATGTTAGATCAGACACAGCAGTGGGCAGTGAATGCCTATTAACACAACAGGCTAAAGATAGCCCAGGGTAACTTGATTTTGTAACATTCCATCTCTCCAAAATCATGAAGTACCAATCAGTCAGTAAGCCTTGTAGAATTTTTAGCCTAAGTGTGGCTTTTTTTTCCCCTGAGAAATTCAGTTTACAAGTATGATAGGAAAAGATGTTTAGGAAGTTATAAAATTCCTTCTCAAATATACAGGAAAAAAATATTGAAAATATTCTTGTCTTTTACTTGCCTGTGTCTTCTTCCTTGTAAAATATATATTCCCTTTCAGCTAACTATAATAGGATTTCAATATTTCATGGATCAATCTATTATTCTCAATTCAAATATTTTAGGTATGGGGTAGACCACTCAATTGGCAATCAGTTTTTTTTTTTCTTTTTCTTTTTAGGACTTTCGTCTTAGTGACAATTTATTACAAATTTCACTTAACTATTGATTTATCAGATGCTGTTTAAAATTCAAAACAAGGTGTCTTTTACTCAGAAATAGCTGTTTGTGTTATGTCAGCAATGGTTATCTACATAATGGCTTTAATGTTTTAATTGGATACACAGCCTCCTTTAGCTAGATATCTGATTTGGAACAAAAGTTCCCCATATATACATTTCCCTGAGTTCTTCAGAAAGGAAGATTCTTTGTGTGTGTCTGTATGGCTCATAACCATAAAATAGAATCCATTCTATAAAATTAAGAAAAGAGAGGGCTGTAGAGATGTCTCAGCAGTTAAGGTGCTTGCTGCAAAGCCAAAGGATCCAGGCTCTATTCTCTGGTGCCAATATAAGGGCAGATGCACAAGGTGGGACCTATGTCTGTAGTTTGTTTGCCATGCCTAGAGACCCTGGCACATCAATTCTCTCTCTCAAGTAAATAAATAAAGAGATTAATGTTTTTAAAATCTAGGTGTGGTGACACACTCTTTTAATCCTAGCAATTGGGAGGCAGAGGTAGCAGGATCACCATGAACTGAAGGACACCCTGAGACTACATAGTGAATTTTAGGTGCCTGGGCTAGAGTGAAAAAATAAAAAAGGACCTTGGTAACTGCATTTAGAGGCTACACAAGTCCTAATTTTTTTCTTTTTCTTTTTTCTCTTTTCTGTTTTATCCACGTTAAAGTAGCCAGATCATAATGTTATGTAAAGACAAAGAACATGATCCCACTATTAACACAGCATTGCAGTAGAAAACTATAACCACTTTCTCAGAGTCTAGAGTGCTCATTATCACACAATGGAGCCAATGACCACTTTTTAATTTTTTTTGTTCATTTTTATTTATTTATTTGAGAGTGACAGAGAGACAGAGAGGCAGATAGAGAGAGAGAGAGAATGGGCATGCCAGGGCTTCCAGCCACTGCAAATGAACTCCAGATGCATGTTCCCCCTTGTGCATCTGGCTAACATGGGTCCTGGGGAATCAAGCCTTGAACTGGGGTCCTTAGGCTTCATAGGCAAGCGCTTAACTGCTAAGCCATCTCTCCAGCCCCCAATGACCACTTTTGCTAAACAGAAGGTTATATTGAAATACATACCCATGAATACACGCACACACACACACACACACACTTAGCTCATGCCTGTTTGAGGAGAAAAGTCATCAATAGTCTTGGCCAGCACGTTTCATGCCTGGACATTCAGACCAAATGTACCAACTAATGCAATAGTGGTATGTCTGTTAAGAGAAAAAGCAACTTTTCTCTGATTGTATTTGAATTGCACTCAGTGGGAAGGAATTCATTCATGCCTGGTACTGAAAATCTAATCCAAAGCTTATGGCTAGGGAGGTGATAAGCTCTAGGGGAGAAACGACTACTATTGTCTGACTAAATGGATATATTATGCCCTACCAGACTGCCCTATAAAATAATTAGTTTTATGCCCATGTATTAATACTACTCTTACTTTTGGTTCTTTTCATATGGCAGTGACCACTAGGGATACTCAAAACTCATCAAAGTACTGAAAAGAATAATAGTGAGGCATCTCTGTCATTCCCTCCAAGGCTCAGGTACCATTGTGGAAGAGGTGGTGCAAATAATGTAAGAAGGAGGGGAATGCTTTGCAATATTGTCTTCCAGACACAAAGTGGCCATGTCACTCATGATCTCACTGTGGCTGAGTCTACCTATACCAGACTTTCATATAAAAGGGAAAACAATGGTGACATCAAAATAGAAAAGGGACTAGTTGGAAAGGAGAAGGGATTCAATGTAGGGGGATTGGAGAGAGAGGACAAAAGAGAGATTTGGCAGGTGGTTTTGATCATAGTATATTTTGTGTATATGTATTAAGGTTGTCAATAAAAAGTTAAGTAAAAACAGTTAAAAAAGAAATTGTCTCATGCTCTCCTAAGACTGATAAATCTCACATTCTTCAGTCATCAAGCATAGGGATGATGATAATGTAATTTCAGTATAAAGACGGGTAGACCCAAGGCAGAGGAAAAGCTATTTCACTTGAGTCCAAAGACAAACAAACAAACAAAAATAGTTCATTCATCTTCCACTTATCATTTCTTTGTGTTAAAAGCATTCACACTATAGGATTTTGAAATATAAATTATGTTAGTGTTGTTGACATTTACTCTCATGTGCAATGGTACATTAGAATTCTACTCTTATCAACATGTAACTGAGCTTCCTGATTTAATGACCCCTGATTCCCAACTCCCAGATCCCCTGCTACTAAAGGTACATGTATAGAGCAAGTAGGCCAGATCTCTCTGCCACCCCCCCACACCTCCTAGTTCCCTGGTTCTGGTCCTGCTTTTGGCTTGGGGCTGCCTGGACCTTGGGAGTTTGCTATAGAAGCATGCCCTTTGTACCACCTCCTTGATTTAATCATCCCTGGGTCCCAACTCTTTATACCCTCCTACAGAGGGTGCCTCATGGAGTGAGTGGGCCAGAGTTCCCTGTTTGTTCCCCACCTCTGAGTTCCCTGGTCTTGGTACCCCTGCTGTTGCCTTGGAGCAGCCTGGTCCATACCTGTGGGCTTCAGAGGCATTTTACTTGAGTTTTCTGATTGACTTGCCACATGGTATCCAAATCCCTATAACCCTGAGCCAAAGGATTCACAGACCACTAAAGGAGCTGAACTTGTACCTCTGGCTATCCATCTTTCTGGCTCCTGGCTCCCCCTGTGCTGTAAGTGCATGCAAGAGGAGAGAGTAGGCCAAAGCTCTCAGTTCCCCACTCCCAGTTCCCCAGGTACATTGGTGAACTTGTAATCTCTACAACCTACAGTTCTGCATTAAAACCTCATTGTATGAGCTGGGGAAATATCTAGTGGTTAAGGCATTTGTCTTTGAAACCTAAGGACCCTGGTTCAATTCCCCAGGACACACGTAAGCCAGATGCACTAGGGGTCACATGTGTCTGGAGTTCATTTGCAGTGGCTGGAGACCCTGGTGCACCCACTCTCTCTTTCTCTCTGCATCTTCCCCCCTCTCTTTCTCTCAAATAAATAAAAAAATAAATAAAATAAAGTCATGAGCCACCATTCCTGCCAAAAAAAAAAAAAAAAAACCTCATTGCTTATTGTACACCAGTCAGGTTCACAAAACAGAACACTAACTAAAGATCCTACCAGGACAAATACTTGCTTTGCCTTCAATAAAATATAACATTTGACAGTTGTCTATAAAGAAGGATGCCTAGTCCCACAATGGAAGTCTCCAATGAAATCATACAGAAATCAAGTCCCAAAATGAAAAAAAAAAAAAAAAAGCTATGCCACCCTGATCAAAAGAATGGATGAATTAGAAACAAGTCATCAGAAAATCAACAATTGCATAAATGAAATTCAGCAAAATCATCTCTTACAGCACTCAGCTTTTGTCACTAGTCTTAATTTAATTGAAGAAAATCATACAAGCCACAAAAGAGATATAACTGAATTGAAGTTGAGTTAAAAATTGGAAGAACTCAATAACCAGATGATTAAGTTTAATGAAGACTTGTTAGAATGGAAGAATTACTTCCAGGAAGCATCAAGATAATCATAACTCGAATTGAAATCATACCTCAAAAAAGAGATGTACATGATGCAAAATAACACAAAAGAAAATGAAAATCAAATAGTGCTTTAACAAGCTTCTCTAGAACCCCTCACTAACAAAGTTACTCATGTGGAAGACAGAAACTTTGAATTGGAAGACAAGACAGAATAAATTGATCAGGAGTTCAAAAACTTTCACAAGTTCAAAAAATCATGTGAACAGAATATGAGGGATCTATGCAATACCCTAAAATGACCAAACATGCTGATCATGGGTATTCCAGAAGGAGAGGAAAGCAAAGCCAGAGGCAGACAGAACATATTCAACAAAACTATTGAAGAAAAATTTCCCAATCTGGCAAAAGAGAGACCCATCAAGATAGAAGAAGCTCACAGAAAATCAAACATACTGGAACAAATAGAAACTCTCCAATATATATCATAGGTAAAACTCATAACAATGAAAATAAAGAGAGAGTGCTAAAAGTAGTAAGACAGAAACAGCACACTACATACAAGGGCAATCTCATCAGAGTTACCTCAGATTTTTCAATGAAAATCCTGAAAGTCAGAAGGGCGTGGAAGGGAGCACTTCAAATTCTAAAAAACTATGGCTTCCAACATAAGCTACTCTACTCAGCAAAAGTATCCCTCATGATAGATGGTGAAAGAAAAGCTTTCCATGAAAAAGTCAACTCTATGATCATATGAACACAAAGCCAAACAAACAGAGAATAGTTAAGGAAATACTCCACACAGAAGAGTCAAACAACTAATCTCAAGAGCCTACAAGAAGATCACAATAACCAAAACTAAAGCAAGCTCAAAAAAGGAAAAAGTCCAAGAAAACACCAAACTCAATAAAGCATCCCATTGTGGCAGGGATTGAGTCAAATCTCACAGTTATAACCTCAAACATTAATGGACTTAACTCACCCATCAAAAGACACAAGTTATCAAGGTGGATCAGAAAAATGGACCCTTTGATTTTCTGCCTTCAAGAAACCCACCCAATGACTAAAGACAGATGCCTCTTCCAGGTGAAAAGATGGAAAATGATAATCCAAGCAAATGGAAATAATAAATAAGCAGGTGTTGCTATATTAATACCTGCAAAATAGACTCCAAACTGAAGTAATAAAAAATGACAAAGAAGGACACTTAATGCTCATCAAGGAAATGATCCAACATGAGGACATGAGAATCATAAATCTATATGCATCAAGCACAGATGCACCAAAGTCTATAAAACAAAACCTACTTAACAACAAAAGAGAAATAATTACCAACATCAAAGAAAGGGAATCCAATACTCCACTATCATCAATAAACAGATCATCTAAGCATAAAATCAACAGGAAAATGATAGGCCAAAGCAAATAGACCTAGTGTACATCTACAGAACTTTCCACCCAAATTCTACAGAATACACATTTTTCTCAGCAGCCCACAAAACCTTATCCAAAATAGAACATGTATTAGGCCATAAAGTATGCCTCCATAAATTCAGGAAAATTGAAGGAGATTCCTGCATCATATCAGATCACAATGCTTTAAAGCTAGAAATTAACAACAAGAGACACATCAGGAACTTCCCCAGCTCCTGGAGGCTGAATAACACTTCTAAACAATGAATGGGTTGTGGAGGAAATCAAAATAGAAATTGTAAAATTCCTAGAATCTAAAGATAGTGAAAACACAACTTACATGAAACAATATTGGCAGTCCTAAGGGGAAAATTCTTAGTGATAAATACCTTCATAACAAAGATGGAAAGATCCCAAATTAAGAACCTAACTCCACAAAAGGAATTGGAAAAAGAAGAAGAATACTACCCCAAGAGCTCCAGATGGAAATAAATTAATGAATTAGAAACTAAGAAAGTATTTTTTAAAATTGATGAAAAAAAAAACCTGCCTCTTTAAAAAAAATTAAACAAGATTGATGAACTCCTGGACAATTTGCTCAAAGGAAAAAAGAGAGAAATCTCAAATTGACATAACTACAAATGAAAATGAGAGCTCACAACAGACATCAATGAAATTTGAAAAATCATCCTGACATACTTCCAAACTCTCTGCTTCACAAATTGGATAACCTTGAAGAAATTGATAAATTTCTAGGCACATACCACCTACCAAAACTAAATTCATCAAAATGTAAAAAAGTCCTAGCCCAAGCAGTAAGACAAAAGAAAGAGATAAATAAGTTATAATTTGGCAAGGAAGAAGTCAAGTTAGCACCATGAGCAGATGACATGATCTTATGCATAAGTGACCCAAAAGTCTCCATTCCAAAACGTCTATGGTGACTAATTCCTTTAGTACAGTGGCAGGATACAAATCAACACATAAAAATCAGTAGCTTTTCTGTATTTAAAGGACAAATATATAGAGGAAGAAATCAGTGATGCTGTCCCAATTTAAATAGCAAAAATTTAAATATCTTGGAATAACACTAATGAAGGATGTGAAACACCTATATAATTAAAACATTAAAAACAAAAACTCAAGAAAGAAGTTAAGGAGGGCTTGAGCAGATGGGAAGACCTTCCATGCTCTCAGATAGGTAGAATTAATATTGTGAAAATTGCAGTTCTGCCAAAAGCAATATAGAGACTTAATGCAACACCAATGAAAAGTCTAGCATCATTCTTCATAGAGACAGAAAATATGATCTCAAAATTCATATGGAATGGCAGCAGGTTTTGGATATTCAAACTTATCCTTAGCAAAAGGAACACCATTGGATGTATCACCATACCTGTTCTAAAGCTATATTACAAAGCCATAGTAATAAAAACAGTATGACACTGGCATATATTCATAAATATAGATGAATGGAACAGAATTGATGACCTCAAAGTTATATCAAGTAACTACAGCTACTTAATCTTTGACAAATGGGGCCAATAACATAGACTGGAGAAAAGACAGAGTCTTCCACATGTGATGCTGGACAAATTGGATAACAATATGTAGAAAAATGAAACTACACCCACTCATCTCATCATACAGCAAAATCAAATCCAAATGGATTAAAGGCCTCAATATAAGATCTGAAATCCTTCTCCTACTGGAAGAAAAAGTAGGAGGAACACTCCATGATATAGGAGTGGGAAAAGACTTCCCAAACAAAACCCCAGTAGCTCAGAATATTAAACACTCAACCAATGGAATCTAATGAAACTAAAAAAGGATTTGTACAGACAAGTGTACCATAATCAGAGCCAATATATTACCCATTAAATGGGAGAAAGTTTTTATTAGCTATACCACTGGCAGAAGCCTAATATCTACAGTCTACAAACAACTCAAAAAACTGAACAGTAAAACCATCAAACAGCCCACTCCAAAAATGTGGCAGAGAACTGAATAGGTAGTTCTCAAAAGAATAAATACAAATGGTTAACACATAGACCTAAGAAAATGTTTAACATCCCTAACCATTAGGGGAATGCAAATTAAAAGAATTATGAGATTCTACCTTACTCCATTAAGAAAGGGAATCATTTAAAAAATCTAATATCCACAAATGTTCATGAAGATGTGTGGAAATAGGAACCCTCATCTACTGTTGGTGGGAATGTAAACTTGTACGACCACTATGGAAATCAATATGGTGATTCCTGAAAAGGGTGACTATAGAGCTACCAACAGACCTAGTTATTCCCTTGCCAGGCATTTACCTTGAATGTTCCATGTTTACCTACAGAGTTATTTGCTCAATCATGTTTATAGGTGCTAAATTAATAATTGATAAGAACTGAAATTAACCCAGATGCCCACCACTAGATGATTGGATAACAAAGTTGCAGTGTATGTCCACAATGGAATTTTTCTCAGCAGTGAGAAGAAATGATACAATGAAATTTGTAGAAAAATGGATGGAGTTAGAACATATCATACTCAGAGAACTCACACAATCACAGAAAGTCAAACACTGCATGGTCTCACTTCCTAGTTTCCTAACCTGGAACAGCTCAAGTTGCTGACATACCTGGTAGGCAACTCAAGTCTCAGCCAATGAGATAGAAGGGTTTTCTGGGAAAAGAAGGCAAGAGTGTGGAAAAGCAAACACAAAACTAAATCCAAAATGAACTAGTACCATAGGAACCTTCATCCTTGAAGATAGACTAAGAGATATAACCCTCAACAGAAGTAAGGGGGGGGTAGCTCAAAAGAAGAGTGCTAGAGGGTGATGTGAAGTCTAATGTTAATTTCTTTCTTTCTTTCTTTCTTTCTTTCTCTCTTTCTTTTTGTCTCTGGCCTATATAACTCCCAATACCAGAAATTGGTTGACACCCACAATGTGCTGTTGATCAGAGAGCTACAGGGGGGAAGTGGCCAACAATGGTCTGAGAAACCAGAGGTCTAAGCTACTCAGAAGCAAACACACTGACAGGATGTACATGATAGTGCAATAGTGGCACACAGCATTTCTGGGTAACCAATAGATTTCTGATTGGCTAAGAGAACCACTCAGTGTAAATGAATGATTTATGGAATTGGGAACTAGATCAGAATCCTATGAAGACAAATATTATGCTCTCCAACATCAAGCTCTCACTTGTCTTTGCCTAAAGGAGGGGTTACATACATAAATTCTTGCTAAATTAATAACACACATCCCATGAAAACTATTCTGACTTCACTCTCCATTGGAAAATCTGTTCTTTTTCAGAAGTCACAAATTCCCCCTCACACTTCAGCCAAGTCCTAGTTGAAACCACAGAAGAACTGGGGAGACAAGCAAGAGTGCTGCTTCCATGCTGAACCTGACAATCAGTGCCAGGATGAAGGATACAGACTCTAAGGACAGGACACTCAACACCTACCAAAGCAGAGATCTAGAGGCTCCTAAGAGCTCATCACTGAAGTAGACTTAAAACTCACCCACCAGGCTCAGGGAATTTTGTGGAAGAGGGAGCAGAAATATTGTAAGAGCCACAGATTGAGAAATCATGCCCAGAGGCATTCCCTACCCCCCTGGGGAAAAAAAAAAAAAAAGACTGACTGCTGCTCAGACACAATGCATAACTCAGAACCCTTTGGGGAGTACTTGCAAGCTTACTGAAGAGGGTCTCCAACAGAATGGTGGCCAGAGACCAGGGAAAAGAGGGCACCATCACATGATGCATCCATACAAAATATGTTGTTAATAATGATAATAAAAGTAAAAAAAAAGTGTAATTGAGTGGCCATTTATGAACTTCTGCTTCCTGCCCATCTTTTAGCTTCCACACTGATTCTTTTAGATTGTAAATATCAGTTAGAACAATAAATATTTGTCTTTCCATGCCCAGATTATGTTGCCTATCATAATATTCTCTCATTCTATCCATGATATCATAAATGATAGGACTTTATTTTGCTAGGACTGAATTTCCTACATTTTTATCTATCTATCTATCTATCTATCTATCTATCTATCTATCTATCTATCTATCTATCTATCTCTTGAGAGAGTTTTAACCAACACTGCTTTGCAATAATCCTCTCTGATTGGATTTCAGACTCATTCCAGGTGAAGGAATTCATTCATGCCTGGCACTGAAAATCTAGCCAAAAGCGTATGGGATTATGGCTGGGAAAGTGATAAGCCCAAAGGGAGAAACAACTATGATTGTGTACAATTTGGTTTATGCCTGTTGGAGGAGAAAAGTCATCAATAATTATATATATATCAAAATGTTTTACCACATATGTCACAGATTAGGAATAAGTGAAAGATAAAAACATTTCCAGTAATTGTAAATTGCAGTCAACATTTTTCATAATTATTAATATATAAAATCTATACTCTCTCTTGGCTATATCAGACAATCTGTAAAATATTAAGTCAGGTTTAAACAAATTTTAAAGTGACTGGAATGCCTAAAATTTGTCTTATTTTTCAACAACATTAGAATATACTGAAAGGTGAGTTTACATATTCAATGTCTGGGTATTCTGTTACACTTTTAGTGTCATAGAAGCTGGAGATTTGTAAATATTATATTAAAGGACTGGAAAGATGAGGCTGTATGATGTCTCATGTTCCTGACTACTGAGCTTTTGAGGAGTCTGATTTTGATTCTTCCAATTGTTTTGTCCCCACATAAGGGTGCATGAGAAAGTACATGGAAACCTATTGATTTATAAGTACATTAAAAATATATTTAAGAAAGAATTTGAAGATAATGCCCTGCACAGATGTATAATTCTACTTCCAGATGCTATGGACTATTAAACTAAATCCCAGTGCCAGATATGGATATCTCCCTATGAGTGGTTGGTCTGGAAGTCCCCAAAGGCTCCCAAAACAATACAGGACATTTTAATTGTTCCTGGTGTTCTAGTGGAATTAGAAGGTAAGACTCTATTCTTGAAAGTGTGGTTGCAGGACATAGAAAATTCCAACTGGAACTGGGTTAGGAGCTTCTTGCTGGCTAATTTTCATGGTGCCAGAAGTTGCTATGTAGGATGATCAGGGAGAAAAGTCATCCCTGGGCCTACCCTGCAATGGACTGCATTCTACAATATTTTCTTACCTGCCAGGCAAGATGTACAAACAGGTCCAATAGTGGCATGGCTATTGTGGGGATAGGAAAGTGCTTTCTGGTTAGATTTTAGGACTGTTCCTCCTTATGGAGTTCATATGTGGTACTATAAACCTGTTCAAAAGTCAACAACTGGAGAGATTATAGGTCATAAGACTGTTCTTTTGCTGAATGGATATGCTATCAAAATGTTTTATATTTTTTTTTCTTATACCCATATATTAGTGCTGCTTTCAGCCTTGGAAAGAAAAGCTTCTTTTTGTAGTGTGTCATAGCTTTTTTTTGTTTGTTTGTTTTTTTGAGGTAGGATCTCACTCTAACCCAGGCTGACCTAGAATTAGTCTTAGGGTGACCTCAAACTCACAGTGACCATTCCACCTCTGTGTCCTGATTGCTGGGATTAAAGATGTGCACCACCACGCCCAGCTTTGACTTTATTCTTAAACTATGTATAATCAGCCTCAATCAAGGTTTTATTTAAATAATTACATTGCTTATAGATACATTGATACTTAGGACACGATTTCTGCCCTGGAAAAGTAATCTTAAATTGCTGTTCTGCTTCCAGTTTGGGGAGAAATTGTTATCTGCATAGGTATACAGACTAGCCAAAGATGTTTTCAAGCACAGATGACAAGTTTTCATATTGTCTTATCTTTTCCTGACATAGAATCTCTAGATTGAATCAATTGGCTTAAAGTTATTGACAAAAATAATTGATAAAATATTGCTTTCAGGGCTACTAAAATATTCTGCCTGTACTTATAACTGACAGGTACTTAAAAGATAAAAGTGTATATATTCCAGGTATAGTTTACACCATCACCTGACAAGTAAACCTAAATACTAATCAAAATGATTTTAAACAATTGTGTCATTCTCTGTCCAGGTCGGCTTTGCTAACCATATATATTCTGCATCTTTTTAACTAAATCTGTTTTGATAAGCAGATATGTAAAATCTCTCTGAATGATTAATGACCATATATAGAAGCCAAGGTCAGTTGCAAACATTGGAGTTAAAAGGGTAACCAATATTTTGGTTCCTGGGACACTTGCTAACTTCAAGGCTCTGGTAAGTCACCTGTCTCACCTGTCTTCTTCTTTGTCTTCTTCTTTTTTTTTTTTTTTTTTTTTTTTTTTCATTTTCAGAGGTAGGGCCTTGCTCTAGCTCAGGTTGACTTAGAATTTACCATGTAGTCTCAAACTCATGACAATCATCCTACCTCTGCCTTCCAAGTGCTAGGATTAAAGGCATGCACCATCACACCTGGAATAACCTTTCTTCTTGATCAGAGAGGATATGGAGACCCAGGGGTGAATTCCAAGTCAGTGTATCTGCAACAGGACAGTCACATTGGAGGAAAATCAGTCTTCCAGATTTCCCAAAAGAGGGAAGGCCACTTCAAGAAAACTACAGGCCTATTTCCCTGATGAACTTAGATGCAAAGATCCTGAACAAAATCCTCACAAACTAAATCCAACAGCACATCAAAAGCATTATCCACCTTGACCAAGTGGGATTCATCCTGGGAACACAGGGGTGGTTCAACATACAGAAATCTGTCAATGTAATACACCACATAAACAAGGTCAAACACAAAACCACATGATCATTTCGATAGATGCAGAATGGGCCTATGACAAGATACTACTGAAAGAAAATATAGGAAGTACTTTCCATGATATATGAATGGAAAAAGACTTCCTGAACAAAACCCCAGTAGCTCACAAACATAAACAGTCACTCAACCAATGGGATCACATAAAGCTGAAGAGTTTCCTTACAGACAAGCATACAATAAGCAAAGCCAATAGATTACCCACAGAATGGGATAAAATATGTGATGGTTACCCAACTGACAGAGGCCTAATCTCTAGAACCTACAAAGAACACAAAAATCTAAACAGTAAAAAGTCAAACACCCCACTCACAAAATGGGGCAAAGAATTCAACAGTCAGTTCACAGAGGAAGAAATACAAAGGGCAAACACACAGTTGAGAAAATGTTCATCATCCCTAATCATCAGGGAAATGAAAATTAAAACAACTATGAGATTCCACCTTACCCCAGTAAGGATAGCAAACTCAAAAAATCAAATGAAAATAAATGCTGGTGAGGATGTGGAGAAGTACGAAACACTCATCCACTCTTGGTGGGAATGTAAGATGGTACAACCACTTTGGAAAGCAATGGGTAGACTCCTGAAAAAGCTGACTATAGGGTTACCAACAGACCCAGTTATTCTCTTACTGGGCATCTACCCTAAAACCTTCAAACCACAGGCCAGAGAGATTTGCTCAACCATGTTTGTAGCGGCTCAATTTGTAATAGCTAAGAGCTGGAATCAACCCAGATGTCCATCACTAGAAGAATGGATAACTAAGTTGTGGTATATCTACAGAATGGAGTTCTATACAGCAGTAAGCAAAAACGACACAATGAAATTTGACGAAAAATGGTTGAACCTGGAACAGATAATTCTCAGTGAACTTACCAAATCACAGAAAAAAAAAATCGCCACATAGTCTCATTCATCTACAGCACCTAGCCTGAATCTACCCAAGATGCCCTACATACCCAGAAAGCATCTTATGGACTATACAATAGGATGGGTTGGGAGGGAGGGGAGGACAACGGAGGGGTGTGCAACACAAATCTAGACCCAAACGGCAATGGTACCATAAAATTCTACATTGTAAAAGGCAGACCAAATGGCTGAACCTTCACCAGGACCCTAGAGGGAACACCTGAGCCACAAGACACTGGAGAGGGCATGATGAAGACTGACCTTAATCTTCTGCAGCTTCTCTGTCTCTCTTCTCCCTAACTCTTTTATATTAGTTGTCTTTTTCTTCCTTTTTTTAGTGGGCACTGTCCTGTAACTCCCAGTACCAGCAGGTGGCTATCATCCACAATGAGCTTTTGATTAGAGAGACCTACAAGGTTTCCTAAAAGAAAGACAGATTTCTGTCAGAGTACTTGATGACCCACCAAAGTTTAGTGGTAAGACCCTACTGCTGAAGACACCTTATGTGGTTGACACGTAAAATGGAATGGCATGGCTGGCAACGAGTCATTCCCCAGACAGTCAGTGCATCTAGTGCCAGAAGGTGCTACATGGGCGAGTGGGGGAAAATGACCATTATCTGTCCAAGCAACTCATGTTCTAACCTACGTAACAGCAAATAACCTGTCGTGATGCTCACACTACTGCAATAGTGGCACACAGCCATGGTGGGAAACCAACTCCTCTTGATGTGGCTAACTGATCCCCTCAGTGGTATGGGACCCATAGCTGGAGCTGGGAAACCAGTCAGAACCATATCCAAACATAAGCCCCCTCTCCATTATCCAGCTACCACCAATCATGGGCTACAAGAGGGCGTACACCTATTAAATTCTCTATTAAAATGTAAGGGTTATCTCATTTGTCTGGTGCTAAGTTACTCTCCATTGGATAATCTGCTTCTCTTTTTCAGATAGATGTAGATCCTAAGGAGAGAGCCATCCCATCATACCTCAAAAGGGCCCAGGCTTGAAACTAAGAACAATTGGTGAAATAAGCAAGGGTGATGTTTTCTTGGTGAACCACACACCAACACAAGGGTGAAGGAGATCAACACAGAGAAAAATCAACTCCTACCAAATCAGAGATCCAGAGACCCAGAGGGCCCCAACACCTCATCACTGAAGCAGACCCAAAATGAATCCAACATGGCTCAGGGAAATTTTGTGGAAGAGGGGGTGGAAAGAATGTCAGAGCCACATGTTGGGTCATCATATGCAGACATTTATCCTACCCATGATTGTGGGCTAACTCCAGAATGCATGACCCATATACTTCAATAAGGAGGGGCCAAGGGGAGGAGTTAGGTAATGCATGAGCCTAATAATGGTACCAAAATGACTGTATTCGCTGAGTACAAAACTAATGAAAAAAATAAAGTAAACTTTAAATACACATGTTTTGATTTTGTGAAATATATATTTTGAAAAATAAGTAAATAAACAAATAAAATATTTTTTAAAAAAGAAAAAAAATTCTGAAACATGTTAATGACTTACTAAATATTTGTTCAAATATTTTTTCTTAAATACTTTTTTGGAGGTATGTAACCTGTAGTTATCATATTGTTAACTAAATGAAAGACCAGATAGAAATGAATGCTTTGGAATAAAAGTGAGTGTATAATTGGAGAAGCACACATAAGGACAAACATTAGCACATAAGCTGTATTGTTTTAGTGCAAAGAAAAACATGTCTTAACTTTTAGCATTATAGCTGTCTTAAAATAGGCTTAATAAGACATGTTTAAGATATAATTGTTGAATGTTGGAGTCAGAGGTATGGTAGTGGAAATGATAGAGTCATGATTTGTTATATCCATGCATACATAGTCATTTAAATAATGAGACAGAATTAAATTGCTTTAAATTACCATATTTATTCATGAAAGGAGAGAAGGCTACAAAAGTGATAAAATAAAAGAGACCTATAGTGGAACCTGAAGGTGAAACTTTGTCTCAAGCAAGCATGTTTTTCAATAGCTTCCTGGTATTTATTCTCCAATAGCAAACATAGTCAGGGTGATAAAAATCCCTATGCCTTGTTATACATAATATGCAAAAATGTTTCAGAAAGATTTTATCTACTGCCTCTTATTAATCAGGTGGTCTTTAAAAAGTGTGCCAAAATATGTTTTTATATATTATCAAAATTCTATCATCACAAATAGAAACAGTATGATGGTACAGCTCTAGGGAGGCTGAAGCAGGAGTATTACATTTGGATTCAAGAATGGACAAAGGTTAATTTAAAATAGTTTAATACAATACAGTTTGGATAATAGATTTAGATTTAAGAACAATAATATGAGGACAGGTAAATTCTGATTTAGAGTGAAAGTACAATTCAAGTCATAGCTTGAAAAGATGCAGACATTGAAGGTGTTGCTAGTATATAAGGAAGAGAATATAAATGTATGCTTTCTGCATGTTTCTATCTTATAAACTTTTTGTTGTCAATTTTCATAGTAATTTGATGAGTATTGTGTCTCTTCAGTGATCACCACAAAGAAGCTTCTCTGACCAAAAGTGAGAGGAGCACTTATCTTGGGAATATAAACAAATATTTAGAGGATAAGGTGATGGGTATCACATATCCATTTAGCCAAACAGCAGTAGTAGCTCCCCTCCTAGGGCTTATGAGCTTCCCAGTCATAGGCTGGTTTTTTTTTTAAAGCAGCAGAAACTAGGGTTTTATTACTGGGAATATTATTCAGACCCACTAGATTAGAGAATAATTGGCAATAAGTAGCTAGATTTAAGATACTTCATACCTTATGGTAGGCTTTTGACTAGGATTTCAGAACCAGGCATAAACTCCTACTGTGAAGAGGATCTCAAATCCAATCAGAGAGCAGTTGTTTATCCTCATAACAGTCACACATCTACTGTACCCGTGTGTACATCTTACTAGGCTGGTCCCTTCTGTAGTTTGCAGGTCCACTGCTGTTTTAGACTATGGATGACTTTTCTCCCTCTGCAGCCTGTATGGCACTTTTCACATACTGCTATGTGAACAGTCTTTCATTTCACTGCTTTTATCAAAATTAACCCCAAGTGATTAGGAAGTTGTATCTAAATAAAGGACTATTTGTAATTTTCAAAATGCATATAACCTTTCTTTTAAAGTGTGAGCAGTATCTTCTTTAAAGTGTTCCTTTAAATTTTAGAGCAATCATACTGCTTGAAATTTTATTGATCTAACTCAGAGCTATATGCTGTCCAAGAACACAACTTAAAAAAGTTAAGCAAATTACATTTTTCTTAAGAAAAGTATTTTTTTATTGTAATTATAAAGGTGAGAGAGAAATCCTTGATAGTACTTTTCAAATATTTTAAAAGATGAATCCCCTGATCAAATAATACAAGTAATAAAAAGAGCAATCTTGGGCTGGAGAGATGGCTTAGCAGTTAATATGCTTGCCTGCTAAACCAAAGGACCTCGGTTCGATTCCGCCGGGCCCCAGTAAGCCAGATGCACAAGGTGGCATATGCATCTGGCTTTCATCTGCAGTGGCTGAAAGCCTTGGCATGCCCAATTCTCTCTCTCTCTCTCTCTTGGCCTCTTTTCCTTTCTCAAATAAATAAATAAAAATAAGATTAAATCTTGATCTTTTAATAAAGGTTAAAATTTTGGGTAAAATGCTGTGAGTTGTATTTTCTTCTAAAGTATTGATAAGCTAATTATCAAAACTTCCGAATTCACATTGACTTTGTCAAGCCAAGGAAGTCTTTCTCCAAGAGAATATACATGAATATGAGCATATTTATATATGAAATAGTATAATGAGGCCCTTAGTTCTATACAAACCAGAAATTAATAAAGTTTTAAAAATATAAAACGATATACCATAAAACCAGGAATGTCACTACTGAATATGTACCCAAAAGAAAGGAAATCAGAATGCCCCAGATACAGGTGCACCTCTTTGCTCTGCACAGCACTATTCACCACAACAAGAAAAGGGAAAAAGCATGAAAGCCCATGAACTGGAGAGTGTATGAAGAGAGTGTGCTATGAATACAGAACAGAATATATTCAGCCATAGGAAGAATGGAAGTTTGTCATTTGTGACAACATGGATGGAACTGCTAAGTGTTTTGTGAAGTGAAACAAGCCGGATACAAAAAGGCAAATTCCATATGATCTGACTCATATGTGGAATATTTTTAAATTGATCTTACAAAAGCTGAAAATAAAAAAGTGCTTATGTAAAATATGTAATCAAGAAAATGAGAAACAGAAAAGAAAATAGTGCTAAGCAGAGAACAGAATAGTTATTAACTCATGATTGTACAAGAGCAAGTAATTCCTACATTTTCTTGCACAGTGGGTATCTTAGACAGCAACAATGTACAGTACCTTCCAAAAAATAGTTAGAAGGCAGGAGTCTGCATGTTTTCAACATAACTAAATAATAACTGTTTGGGAAAATATAGGTTTGGTGTGATTTAAACATAACACAATACATGGATGTATTGAAATATCACATGGCACCCCAATAATATATATAATTTTATGTTTTATTAGTGGCACACAGCTTTGATGGGTAACCAATAGCTTTCTGATTGGCTAAGAGATCTACTCAGTGTAAAGGAACCTATATCTGGAATTGGGAGCCAGATCAGAATCCTACGTATACAAAAATGATACTCTCCAATGTCAAGCTCTCACTTGCCTTTGACAAAAGGAGGGATTACATACATCAAATTCTTCCTAAATTAATAACACATATCCAATTTAAACTATGCTGACTTCACTCTCCATTGGACAATCTGTTCTTTTTCAGAAGGTAGTGAGACCCCAGCAGCAAAATTACTGCTTACCTTTCAGACAATCCACAGTTGAAACCAGAATTGGGGAGAAGAGCAAGAGTGTGCCTACCATGCTGAACCTGATAATCAGTGCCAGAGGGAAGGACACAGACCCTGAGGTTACTTAACACTACCAAGGCAGAGATCCAGAGGCTCCTCAGATAACCTTTATTATTTTTTCAGAATTGTCCATATTTTTGTGCCACAGTGAGTATAATCATTTATTTACTTACTATCAATGTGCAAGGTTATCTTTTCTCTACATCCTTACCAGCCCTTGTTATCTTTAGTCTTTTTTTTTAATAGCTATTCTTTCTAGTTGGAGGAGCATTTCACTATGGCTTTGATTTATATTTCTGCAATGATGTGATATGAAGCAGTTTTGTGAGAAAAATCAAATATGAGGTAATCCTACTTGTCTATGTTTTCTTTTTCTGTGGTCTGATCTAGAATATCTTGCTGCTCTCACCATCCTGATGTGTTTCTTTTGCTTTTTTTCCCCCCACTGGTAATTCCATGCTTTTTTGAGTTGATGTTTTTTAGCTGGTGATGGTTAAAATATTCAGGCAAAAGTAATATGTGGTTAAGTTTATTATACATAATTTAAAAATTGGTTGTAGGTAAAGAAAAAGGTGACATTCTTTATGATTCATTTTCCCTGCCAAAATTTCAGATTCCAGAGGAGGTGACAAAGTTCTGAAATCCTGTTCATCTTATATACCAGTATAAATTTTACTCTGACCAACACACAATATGTGAGTTAATGTTTAGAATGGGTTTATTATAAGCACTGAACTTTATACTTTGTAAACAGTTTTGTAGAATTCCCATTCTGATACTTTTCAGATTGAAAACCACAATATCATTGCAATGAATATCTGTACACAAGATTCAGTGATGTTAGTTTAGATAATAAAGGGTCCCACAATTTGTCTTCAATAAAACTCTGATTTATAAATATGCAATTTAAGACTTACCAAAAGTTCTTGATGTTTTAATATTCAAAATTCATAAACTGTTTAACTGGTATTGCTTTTATCTAAGCATGATCTGGTATTTAATTACCAAATCATATTTTCCTAAATTAAATGCTACTGAACTAGAATACTAGCTAAATAAATTTTAGAAGCCTTTACTTATTGGCTTTTGTCATTGAAAAATGATAGAGAGAAAAATAATTTATTTTCTAAGTATTTTTACTAAAATGAACTCTGATGGATCTAGCAAATTAAGAATTTTTGATGTGAAAATTGATAATTATGGATTATTTCAATAATCATTTATTAACATAAAATTAGTTTAGTATTCTTCCTGTCTGTAATTAGTGGCAACTTGGTGTGTAGTTGGTGAGCATGATTTATGAGACAGAGGGAATAAAGAGATTCTACAGTTTCTGGAGTATTTAAGTCCTTCTAGGAGCTTGCCTTTTGCTTTGACTTGTCACATTTTCTGTCACCACACCCTTGTATGTTGCACTCAAGAGATTTTTACCTCTTTGTTTATCCACATTCAGTGAACAAAAGAAGTTTTTCCTAAGAATTTGTCTCTTTCTTGTATCATTTTCCTTGCTTAAAATTCCTTCCTATGTGTCTTTACTTGAGTAGAGCTCATTCAGTATTCAAGGATGTTTTACACATTGAATGTAATGAATATTGCTTTATAAAATAAAATTTAAAAAGAGCTCCTTCCTATGATTGAATATCTGATAATGAGATAAAACGCAAAGACACACTCCACTGAAAGGCCACCTTCTTCATGAATCAATGCCATTCACTCATTCACATAGACACTTAGTGTAGCAAGGCTCCTGAGCAGAGCTGCTCCATCTTGGAATTCCCATTTCACTGAAGTATCAGCAGAGATGATGGCTTTCAGTTGGGCATGATCATATCTGGTCTACTATTAATTAGATGGACTATACTAAATACAGTGTAAAGTAAATCAAACTGGAAACTAAATGTACTTATCCACCTCATAAAATTTCTGTCTCATGGTGCTCTCCAGTGGAATGCATGGAATCGGGGTAGCTGTTCTCTATATTTCCATCCTTAATACTCATAGGGATTGGAGATGTCTGAAATTCAAAGTTGTAGTTTCCTTCTCAATATTGTTAGATATTTAAGGAACAAGTTACACTTGATAGACTTGATCACATCACAGTGTTTTAGTGGTATTGCCAAAAAGACATGCCTACTTCTTAGCCCAGTAATGGCTGACTATGACCTTAGTTGGGAAAATATTCCTTGAGGATACAAATAATAATAGTAATAATCATAACTTTTAGAAAGGGCAAAGAAAAATAAAAGACTTAAATCTTTAATACTAGTCCCAGAAAACTAATTACTAGTATGGAGGACATTTTGTTAAAGTGGTCCTATTTTTTTCAGTGCTGCAGAAACATATATTACTTGGATATTATATTAAATGATAGTAAGTTTGATCTATATAATCTATGTTTGATATCCTTAGCTGATCTTAATGAAGAGAAGTCAAACACATAATATGGGATAAATAAATTGAGAGATATCCAAAGAGCTAGGAAAATGCCAGATGGAATTGCAAGACTTGAGGCAAATGGTCTCTGTGTCTGTCTTGCTCTGCATCCATATTGACAGGTGTAATTAACATTAAATGACAGCATTGATATGTGCTGCTCTCATTTTCAGACAAGCTGCATAATATGAGCTGAGACAAAGCATAATTCATATTACCAGAATAACAACAAAAAGTAATTTTGGGCTTTGTCGGGAGAAGTTAATGGAGGAGGTTCATGGTTTTAGATAAAAAAGGATCAGTTCCAAATGAAAATATTCCTATATTATGTTATACTGAATGTGTAAATAGCTTTCCTCCTACATCTCTGCCTACAATTGCTCATCTTTTCCTATGAGCTTGGCTTTAATGTTCTCTTGTTCTATTCATCCAACCTGATAGCTTCCCTTACCATCTGTGCATCATTTATTCTCCAGGGATGTTCTATTGCCTAGAGACATAACCATTCTGTTGTCCTACTGACACCTGGCTTTTAAGGGAATATCATATACTTAAAAAGAGCCTACAGCCCTCTCTACTTTGCTCATATTCTAAAAAATGACATGAAATTTCCATGGCAGAATTTGAACATGATGCTAAATTTCTGCCTCTATTTTATGCTGACATATAAAGTTAATTATCATGCCTATTTGCACCCATTCACTATATCAGTTATTTTCTAATTGCTGGGTCAAAATACTGGCCAGTAGAAGCCTAAGGAGAGAAAAGGATTTAATTCAGTTTACAGTTTTGAGGGGAGGTCCATCATGATGGGGAAGGCATGGCAGAAGCAGGAGTTCAGGATCCTGAAACCACATAATCAGGGAGAAAGCTGGGGTGATGAATTCTGACTACTCAGCTGGCTTTCTCTGTTTTGTACAGCCTGGAACCTACCCCATGAGATGACACTGTCCACAGTAAGGGTGAGTCCTTTCACCTTAATAATCTATCATAGAAAATTCTTCACAGACATGATCAGAGATTTTTTTCCCCATAGTGATTCTAAATGCTGTCAAGTTGGCAAGAGATTAACCATCACAAATGCTTAGTATTTCCTGACTATTTCCAATTTATTTAACTTGTTACTAAATTTTTTAAAATCCCAAGCACAGTGTTTTTTGCTTGTATTCACCAAGAAATTCATAATTTGTATTTCTAGTGTTATTTATTAAACTCTTCTTTATTATTAGTCAAGAATTATCAAAGTATAGAGCCAATATGAATAACCCCCTTCAATATATAATTACTATTTCCCTTCATCATTCCTTACTGCTCCATTGCCATTGACTATCCTAAGATAAGATAAAGCTGAAATGCCTTATGGAATGAATGGCTCCTCTAGTATTACTTAACAACTGTTTTCTGCTTAAATACTGTCTTTTATTCTTATATCACAGTGAATTTTGTACATATATCTAAATTTGCTATGTGGTTTTTCAAGGCCTTAACATTATTTTCCTTAGAGAAAATATCACTTTTCCTCTATGCTGAGAGAAGCTTTTCTCCACACTGTTTATGTGACCAACTCCTGGTAGATTCTCATCTTGGATGCCAAATTTTGTAAGTAGGTGCATGGTCCATAGGTATAGTCCCAAAGTGCCATATCCTTTCTCCTCTCACTGGACTATTAGGTATGTTTTATGTTACTGGCAAGAGATAGTAAATCCCTGTGGTTCTGTGCTCTGCCTTTGTAATTCTTACAACCCACAGAGAAGTAAATATATCACAGATACAAATGCTACCCAAAGCCAAATGTATGAAGAAAATATGTGATAATATAGAAGGCAGTATATTATAAGAGAAAAACTATAGCAAAGAGTTTGGGGAAGAAATTATCTATCTATGAAGAATATAGAAGCATTTAAAGTGAATTTTAAAATAAACTATCAACTAATGTTATCTATCAGGACTTCTCCTCCTCCCCCCACTTTAAACCATCTATTGTTAAAATATTTCATATCCTACATTCCTATGCTTAATTGCAGTAAGATAACAATGAAATTCATTAAATTATCTACATGCATTGATAGGAATTCTTTTGTTAATTAGCTTTTGGCTGAACATTGCTTTAAGACATTTGTCAGGTCATATTTCCCTTATTGCTTCTCTCAGTGAAATCATTTTGTTTCTTTTGAAAACCAAAAGTTTAGGGATAAACCAACGGCATTAATAAGGCCAGTAACACTATTCATAATAATTTAATTACTTCTATAATTATCAGTTCAGAGAAAAATTCAAGTCAACTCTACAATTTTTGTTAATAGAAACACATTCAGGATAAATTTAAGGTAATTTGTGAGATGAAGATGTATAAATTATTTTATGGCAGTTATGAAATATGCCAAAATTATACTACTTAGAATTCCTTATGGGAAGAAACAGTTGAATAATAGAAAAGCTACATTGGCATATCTTTTGCCAGAATTTGTTATGATAAATTTTTGCTTTCTATCATTCATTTAGACATTTAACTCTTACTTAATGGTTAAGACTTTTATATATGCCTTAAGAACACAGTTTAATTTTGATAAGTTGGACTTCTGTATATGTTTGCACAATTATATTCTCACAAAATGAAAATGGAATGAATATATTCTTAGACATTTTAGCTAAAGAAAGGAACCATACTAGTTGCATTTATATAAATATTATCTTCAGTTATAATTAAAGAACCTGCTATGTAAACACAGAGAGACATGATATATAAAATGTTTGAATGACTTACAAGAGAAGATACAATATTGTGGAACATTGCACATTTTGAACAAAATTTTAAACTTTAATATGTTTCCTAACCAGATGCAATGAATTAAGACCTATTTGTGAAAATATTTCCCTGGTATTCAACAAGACTTCCATAAACTTCTGCTTATATATCTGACAATGTGAAAATAATATTTAACCATCTAAGTGAATGAATCATACTCCATTGTAGCAATAGCTTTTCTTTCTTTTTACTTTTTTAAAAATTTATTTATGATAGACGGAAAGAGAGACGAAAAGAATGGGCATGCCAGGGCTTCTAGCTGCTGCAAACCAACACCAAACACATGTGCCACCTTGTGCATCTATCTGGCTTCTGTGGGTACTGGGGAATAGAACCTGGGTCCTTCTGCTTCTCAGGCAAGCACCTTAACTGTTATGCCATCTCTCCAGCTCTCCTTCTTCTTTTTTTTTAAATAGTTACTTATTTATTTGCAAGTAAAGATAGAGAGAAGAGAGACAGACATAAAGAATGGGCATGCCAGGACCTCCAGCCACAGCAAACAAACTACAGATGCATGTGGGTATGTGGCATTATGTGGGTACTGGGGCATTGAACCTGAGTTGTTAGGCTTTGTAGGAAAGTATCTTAACTACTGACCAATCTCTCCAGCTCCAGCAATCACTTCTCTTATGGTTGCTTCAAAATTAAGAGTTAACATGGGGGACTGGGGAAATGGCTTAGTGGTTAAGGCATTTGCCTGCAAAGCTTAAGGACCCTGGTTCAATTCCCCAGGACCCATGTAAGCCAGATACACAAGGAGGTGCATGCATCTGGAGCTCCTTTGCAGGGGCTGGAGGCCCTGATGTGCCCATTCTCTCTCTTTGCCTCTTCTTCTATCTCTCTGTCATAAATAAATAAATAAATAAATAAATAGATAAAATATTTAAAAAGTAATAAATGGTTACTAATTTAAAAAAAACATAAGTTAATACATTCACCTAACACTGAGAGGGCTATTCACATCAACACTACATTGAGATAAATTTACATCTCAGGTCATTCTGCGTATACCATCAAAGGTTTAAATCAAAGATGTAATAAAAAGTGAACCTTATCAGGATGAACATTCTCCTGCCCTGAAATGAGGGAAAAGGAATCTTGGATGCTATTCAATTATTACCATATGCTAGTTTGGACCCAGTGCTGACCTTTATATTATGCCATGTGCTTCAGGTCTGCTGTGTATGCAGAGCAATGAAACATCTTCAGTGAGGAAATGGATCGTGTTTACACAACACTTGAGTTAGCTGGAATGATTTCACTTTTTTTTTAAAAAATGCAATATGAAAAAATGCAACCATATGAAATTGTCCTTCACTCTGAATCACTCTTGTAAACTTGTGCTCTATTGTAATAAATTGTGCCTCTTTGATGCAAATCAGAAACTTTATCTGCTCTGGAATTCTTTACTTTTTAGTTTGCTATTGGAGATGTATTTTTTGAATCATCCAGATAGAATGTTTTCTCTTTCTTTGAATTTTAGTTTATTAAATCAACATTTTTTCTTGCAAAAACAATTTACTGAGCATTTAAATTTGCAGTGTCCCTTACTGTTAATGCTGCTAGCCTTGTGTTTACTCTAAGTTATATTACTTTTTAATTTTTTTTGTTCATTTTTATTTATTATTTATTTGAGAGTAAGAGAGAGAGGGGGGGGGAGCAAATAGAGAGAGAGAGAATGGGCCCACCAGGGCTTCCAGCCACTGAAAACAAACCCAGATGCCTGCACCCCCTTGTGCATCTGTCTAACGTGGGTCCTGGGAAGTCGAGCCTCCAACCAGAGTCCTTAGGCTTCACAGGCAAGCGCTAAGCCATCTCTCCAGCCCCTATATTACTTTAATAGCATCTCATTGTGGAAAAGGTGAGTTTTTAGTGAATTAAAACTTTTCACCACTTTATTAAAAATACATATTAAAACATTCACAACAACAGCCTATCAAATTTATTTATAAAAATAAGTATTTAAATATGAAAGCTCAAATCAGAGATTGGCTAAATACTTTTCTTCCACAACTCTAAAGTGTCTAGAAAGGTAATGACACATTGAGAGTGAAAGCCAGAAGTGTCCAGCAGACTTGGATAAAATAAAGTTGTTTTTTATGACAGAGAGAGAGAGCAAAAATTGGCATGCCAAGGCCTCAGCCACTGAAAATGAATGCCAGGTGTACCATGCTGGGCTCATGCGCTACCTTATGCATCTGGCTTAATGGGTCTAGGGAGTCAACCCTGGATCCTCAGGATTTGCAGGCAAGTGCCTTAATTTCTGAGCCATCTCTCCAGCCCAAAAGAAAGTTATTTTTTTGAAATAGAATATTAAACTATATAATTAATTTAGGTGCTTGGAAATAAAAGCATTATTATGAAATTTCTGAAATTATTAACAATCCAAACATAAAAATTCCAGTTTATATCTGAGAAGGCAATATAACATATGGAGGAAAATAAAAATTAAAAGAAGTGGTGAAAATAAATAAGCAATATATATATATATATATATATATATATATATATATATATATATATATATATATAATTTTTTTATTTTTTGAGGTAGGGTCTCACTCTAGCCCAGGCTGACCTGGAATTCACTATGGAGTCTCAGGGTGGCCTCGAACTCACGGCGATCCTCCTACCTTTGCCTCCCAAGTGCTGGGATTGAAGGCATACACCACCACGCCCGGCTCTTATATTTTAATTGAAAAAGTGATTGCATATAAGTGTTGTCAGAATGCAAAGGCAATTTAAGGACCATCCACCCATGTGTCACACACCTTTAACGAAGCTCACAGATAAATATGTCTCACAGCAATTTAAAACCACTTCCTATATGTGTTTATTATAAAGGAGGTATCCCAAGTCTTTCCCCAGTGATTTAAATTGTTTTATTTATTTTTGCTGCATTCATAATATGTGCGTGTGTATGTGTGTGTGTATGCATGTTTGTATGTGTGCATGTAGGTTCACAGATGTATGTGCAGGACAGAGGAAGAGCGTGGGTTTTACCCTCAGGAATGCTGACTATCTCATTTTCTTTTTCTTTTTTTTTTCCTTTCTTTTTACACTTTTCCTTTTCTTTTTTCTTTCTTTCTTCCTTCCTTTCTTGTTTTTTTTAAATTTTTTTTGCTGTTATTTTATTTATTTGAGAGTGACAGACAGAGAGAGAAAGAGGCAGAGATAGAGAGAGAGAATGGGCATGCCAGGGCCTCCAGCCACTACAGACGAACTCCAGATGTGTGAGCCCCCTTGTGCATCTGGCTAACGTGGGTACTGGGGAATCGAGCCTCGAACCGGGGTCCTTAGGCTTCACAGGCAAGTGCTTAACTGCTAAGCCATCTCTCCAGCCCCTTCCTTTCTTTCTTACTTTATTTTTCTTTCTCTTTTAAGACAGGCCTCCATTGACCTGGAGTTCAGTAATTGGTCTAGACTAGCTGGCCAGAAGGCCCAAGGGTCTCCCTGCCTCTGTCTCCCCAGCACTGAAATTACAGGGTTATGCCTATCAGTTGTATAAAATTTGCAGGCAAATGGATAAAACCCAAACATTTTATGTTAAATGAGGTAACCTAGCATCAAAAAGAGAAATATTATGCTGTTAGGCACATAGCTTATTCAAGAAAGTGCTTGTCTTGCAAACATGATGATGTGAGTTTAACTTCTTTCTTCATGTTTGTGAAATTCTCAGCTACAATTTTACTGAATAGAGGGTCTAAAACATTTGACATGACCTCAGTTCCTTTGTCAGTATTGTGGATTCTTTTTATTTATTTTAATATTTTATTTATTTATCTCTTTATTTGAGAGGGGGGAAGATAGAGAGAGAGAATTGGCACACCAGGACCTCTAGCCACTGTAAATGAACTCCAGACACACATGCCACTTTCTGCATCTGGCTTTATGTGGGTATTGGGCAATTGACTTTGCTGGCAAATGCCTTAACCACTAAGCCATCTCTCCAGTCCTGATTCATTTATTTGGGTTGTTAGTTAACTTATTTATTTTTGCACCATGGAGTTGTACATTTGGGATTTTGAGTGTATCTCTGACTTCTTGGAAATTTTGGTCAATTTTGTTTCTCACTTTTTTATCTTGTCTATACTCATTCCTAGAATTCATTTTTCTGTTTGATACTGGTTTTGATGGCACTTTCTGTTGTTTTTTGTTAGATTGATTCTTACATTTCCATATTTTTTTATATATACACATACATGTGGAAAAGAGAGGAAAGGGAGGCAGAGGGAAAGTGAGAAAGAGAATGAACATGGGTGGTCTTCTTGCCACTGAAAATGAACTCCAGAGCATGTGACACTTTGTGCATCTGGCTTTATGTACTGGGAAGTTTAACCTAGGTTTTCAGGCTTTGCAAGCAAGTGCCTTTGACCACTGAGCTATCTCTCCAGCACCTATAATCTCTGTTTGGTCATTTTCGTTGCTGATTTTTTTCCTCCACTTTTCAAAATTTTTCTCCAGGCTACTGATTATTTCATTCACTTTGGTTAATTTCTTGTTTAGGTTTTGAATTGATTACTTATTTGAATTCTCTATTTGGTCATTGATCCTTTTCAAAAGTAGGACTCTAAAATCTTTGTCTGGCATATCAATTATCTCATCATATTCCTTTTCCCAGCACTGGTAAGTGACCAGCCTCTGAGGGTGTTGCAGCAGGATGGTTTTTGTGTCCCTCTGCTGTGTTCTGTGCATCTGTGGAATGAATGTGCTGTCTGGATTTTAGTCCCCTCTCCACTTTTCCAATTGTTTGTTCATTTGTTTGTTTGATGAATCCTCCTGGTGGCTGCATTCATATGGATTTGTCTTCAGAGTGAAAGCTGACTGAGGTGACAACTGTGATGATGGTTCATCCTTACAGTAATGTTTGGAGAAAACGTATTTCATAGTTATTTTTTAAACCTTTCTTTTTTTTGTTCATTTTTTATTTATTTATTTGAGAGTGACAGAGAGAGAGAGAGAGAAAGAGACAGAGAGAGAGATTGAGAATGGGCACGCCAGGGCTTCCAGCCTCTGCAAACAAACTCCATATGCATGCACCCGCTTGTGCATCTGGCTAACGTGGGACCTGGGGAACAGAGCCTCGAACCGGGGTCCTTAGGCTTCACAGGCAAGTGCTTAACTGCTAAGCCATCTCTCCAGCCCACCATAGTTATTTTTGTTGTGGTTGTTTGCTTGGAGGCTTAGAGCATCAATATGTAAGTGGTGAAGTGAAGCCTGGTGGGGAAGGAGGAAGAGGACTAAAGCAAAGAATGAAATGACAGTATATAGATAATAGTGTATATTAGTGGCTATGAAGAATGACAAAAATATCTGTAAAACTGACAAAGTTGGGATTTTAATTGGAATTGCATTAAATCTGTATATTGCCTTTGATAGGATTGCAGTCTTCACAATGTTAATTCTGCCTATCCAGGAGCATGGGAGGTCTTTTCATTTTCTCAAGTCCTCCTCAATTTCTTTTTTGAGTGTTTTTATGTTTTTGTTGTATAGATCTTTCACTTCCTTGGTTAACGTTATTCCAAGGTATTTTTTTTTGTTGTTGTTGTTGTTGCTGTTGCTATTGAAAATGGAACCATGTCCCTTATTTCTATCTCTGTATCTTTGTCATTTGCATATAGAAAGGCTGCTGGCTTTTGTGCATTGATTTCATATCCTGCTACTTTGCTATAGGAGTTAATAACCTTCAGGAGTTTTGGGATGGTGTCTCTTGGGTCTCTTACATATACAATCATGTCATCAGCAAATAGAGCTAACATATCTTCTTCCTTTCCAAATTGTATCATTTTTATTTCCTTCTCCTTTCTTATTGCTTGAGCTAGGACTTCCAGTATTGTATTAAAGAGCAGAGGTGAGAGTGGGGAACCCTGTCTTGTTCCTGATCTTAGTGAGAATTCCTCCAGTCTCTCTCCATGAACTATTATTTGGGCCTTCGGAGCTTTGTATATTGCCTTTATTATGTTAAGATATGAACCAACCATGCCAATTCTCTCCAAAGTTTTGATCATGAAGTGATGTTGTATCTTGTCAAAGACCTTTTCTGCATCTATCAAAATGATCATGTGGTTTTTGTGTTTAACCTTGCTTTTAGAATTTCCAATGTTTATTCCAAAATATGTACAATCATTAGATTAAAGGTTAGATTCAATTCATGGGAGTACCTAAAACAAATCTAAATATCACACAGATAGGGCTGGGAGGCAGTTTATTTTGTTGATATTTTTGTTTTGTTTTCAAAATGGAGTCTTACTCAATTGGCTTTGGACTCCAGGTTCAAGCTGACCTAATTTCAGAGTGCCTGAGTAGTTGGGATTGCATATGGATTACAGGTATATGCTACTGTACTTCAAAATACATTTCTAATAAAGTACCTTGGAATAAACCTAACAAAGAAAGTAAAGGATCTCTACAATCTCTACAATGAAAACTATAAAACACTCAAGTGAGAAATCGCTGAAGACACTAGGAAATGGAAAAACATTCCTTGTTCCTGGATTGGAAGAATTAATATTGTGAAAATGACAATCTTACCAAAAGCAATCTACACATTTAATGCAATCCCCATCAAAATTCCAATGGCATTCTTCATGGAAATAGAAAAAACAACCCAAAAATTCATTTGGAATCACAAAAAAACCTCAAATATATAAAATAATACTGAGCAACAGAAATAAGGCTGGTGGTATCACCATACCTGATTTTAACCTATACTACAGAGCCATAGTAACAAAAACAGCATGGTACTGGCAAAAAGGCAGACATGTAGATCAATGGAACAGAATAGAGGACCCAGATGTAAGTCCAGGAAGGTATAGACACCTGATATTCAATAAAAATGCCAAAAATACTCATTGGAGAAAAGACAGCCTCTTCAGCAAATGGTGTTGGGAAAACTGGATATGTATCTATAGAAGGATGAAAATAGATTCTTCTGTCTCTCCATGCACAAGAATTAAGTGCAAATGGATTAAAGGCCTTAACGTCAGACTGGTAACTCTCAAACTGCTAGAGGAAAAAGTAAGGGAAACTCTTCAACATACTGGTCTTGGCAAAGACTTTCTGAATATAATCACAATTGCTCATTCAATAAAACCACAGATTAACCACTGGGACCTCATGATATTACAGAGATTTCATACTGCAAAGGACACTGTGAATAAAGCAAAGAGGCAACCTACAGAATGGGAAAAAATCTTTGCTACATATCTATCTGATAGAGGATTAATATCTAGGATATACAAAGAACTCAAAAAGTTAAATAAGAAGAAATCAAACAAGCCAATTAAAAAAGGGGCTATGGAGCTAAATAGAGAGTTCTCAAAAGAAGAAATACAGATGGCGTATAAGCATCTAAAAAAATGTTCTACATCCCTAGTCATCAGGGAAATGCAGATTAAAACTACAGGGGATTCCATCTCACTCATGTCAGATTGGCTACCATCATGAAAACAAATGATCATAAATGCTGGTGGGGATGTGGAAAAAGAGGAACCCTTCTACACTGTTGGTGGGAATGCAATCTGGTCTAGCCATTGTGGAAATCAGTGTAGAGGTTCCTATGACAGCTAAAGATTGATCTACCATATGACCCAGCCATAACACTCCTAGGCAGATACCCTAAGGACTCATCCCATTTCCTTAGAAGTACATGCTCAACCATGTTTATTGCCACTCAATTCATAATAGCTGGGAAATGGAACCAGCCTAGATGTCCCTCAACTGATAAGTGGATAATGAAGATATGGCACATTTATTCAATGGAGTTCTACTCAGCAGTAAAGAAAAATGAAGTTATGAAATTTGCAGGAAAATGGATGGATCTGGAAAGGATTATACTAAGTGAGGTAACCCAGGGCCAGACATCCAAGGTCTGCATGTTCTCTCTCATATGTGGATCCTAGCTACAGGTGATTGGGCTTCTGTGTGAGAAGGAAAAAACTCAGTAGCAGAGGCCAGTTAGCTAAAAAAGAGATATAAAGGGAAGAGAAAGGAAGGGAGGAGGGTACTTAATAGGTTGGTGTTGTGTATATGTAAGTAGAAGAATAGATTAATGGGGGTGAAAAGGCCCAAAGTGAGGTCAGGGGAAGAGATTGAGTAAAGGAAAGGTGGAGGGAGGGCTAATCAACATCTAAGAGCATATAGATAAATCATATGGAATCCTCTGGTTTTGGACAATGTAACACTCAGGAGCTGTAGATCATTGCTAGAAAATTTTCTGTGCCAGGGATGGGATACCTTCCAGTGAGTTGTTGGCCAGGGAGGTCCCTGATGCTCCCAAAACATTATAGGCCATTGCCAATGCCCTTGGTTTCCCACCAGGAATAGATCATAAGACCCTATTGCTGAAGACTCCACATACTTGGGCTGCAAGTCCCCTGAAAAATCCTGGTGGAACTGAGCTGATAACCTCCTCCATGTAGACCAGCTGACAGAAAGCTGGAAGAAGCCATTATACATGCAGATCAATAGGAGAAAGAGATACCAGCAGTGTAGATACTCAACAGTGGACACTGCAAGCCTTACAATTGGCCAGCCAGGCCAAATGAGCAATAGTGGCACATCTATCATGGTGGAAACCAACTGCCCTCCAATTGGACTGGAGTCCCGCTCCATGGGAGGGAATGCATCCCTGATACTGAAAACTGAAAACAAGGGTAGTCATGAGCCCTAGGGGTGTAACATCTGCTGATGTCGGGATAAATGTATATACTATGTTTATCAAACTGCCCAGTAAGCACTTCTCTTAATATCCATACCCTTACATTAATGCTTCTCTAACTTTGGGTAGAGAATCTTCTCTTTTCAGATGGCAGTGACCTTGGGATGACTCAGAAGGTATCAATGCTGGGAAGAAGTGACTGGAGTACTGAGTAAAATATCTCGGTCACTCCTTCCAAGGTTCACAGTCTAATGCTGAAGAGGTGACGGAAAGAATGTAAGAGCCAAAGGAAGGGTAGGACTCCTTACTCGTGCTCCCTCCAGACATAAAAGGGCCTGGATATCCATGACCTCATAGTGCCTGACTACCTGCACAAGATCATCATAAGAGGAGGAAAAGATAATGACACCGAAATAAAAGAGAGACTGATTGAGATGGAGAGGGGATATGATGGAGAATGGAATTTCAAAGGGGAAAGGGGGGCAGGAGGGAGGGTATTACCATGGGATATTTTCTATAATCATGGAAAACATTAATAAAAATTGAGAAAAAAGAAGGAAAATACATTTGTAGTAGACAGACTCATTATATAATACTTTGTGTGTCTAAAATTATCCTTGCTAAATTAAATGTTTGGATTCTTTTTCTATTTGTTTCAACATGCAGTTATGTAATGTTAACCGATGTGATTAAAAATGTGTCATAAATGAACAAAAATACAGATCAGTTGTTTGGATTGGACCAGGTTGGTCTGTCAAGGAACACTTGCATTTACTGGACCTCCCTTGGTTGCTAGGCAACACTTTAAATTCTTCAGAGCTACTACACAGATGCTGCCCTATGCCTGGGCACTTGCCAGTCCACATGGTCCTTCACTAGGAGGAGCCCAGCTAGCTTTGGGTGGATGTGCCCCAGGAAGCTCTCATCCTTGGAAGAGTATGCATGCCAGACTTCCCAAATTCTTTTCATGCTTTCCCTGTGCTTATGTGCAGGCCAAATATACTGTTTCCACTGACTTTCTTAAGTTTTCATTTGTTTCCAGATTGAATCCACTTCACTTGTGTAGAGATTCTGAATTAATTTTGTAATCTAAATTAAACAGTAAGTGTGATCAGCCCCATGTGTTACTTCCTCTAACTCTGGTTCCCAAATTTCTGTATTACTTGGGAGAGTTGGGCAAATTCTAATCTCAATGTTCCTACTTGTATTTCATTTTCCTTCAGTATCTTTTGAACATTTTTCCATAAAAATAGAAGAACAGTGTTGTTGATATATTCGTACTAAATAAAACACCAAGGAGCTAGTTTTATAAACAGATACAAATATAAATTTAGACAAAAACAATTGAATAAGTACAAGATGGAATGCTTTCCCTTACAAAATACTGTTTCCACAAGTATCTGACCATGGTATTTGACCCAAACATAAAAATTATATCTTTATTTGTTAAATTTAACAGGAAAGCATGAGTAAGCATGTGATCTAGTATGTGCTCTCTAAAATATTTTGGTTTTGCTGTATAAAGCAACCTTATGTTCACCATTCTTATGAGGCAAGGTGAGTATGATTCCCTTCACTAGGGAGGTTAAGGCAAAGAAAGACACTTATCTCAAAACAACAACAGTAACTTCTAGTGAGGAAGAATGAGACTCTCTGAGACTTCCTGGGATCAAAGAATCTTACCTACCATGCCTCAGGTGATAATGAAAACTATAGCTTCCACAGAGCTGGCATGTAAGAAGATACTTTCTTGCCTTGAAGCAATTTTAAACAGAGGAGCCAGCGGCACAGTGTGTTATCCCAAACTCAACAGTCAGATAATTCATTTTGCTTAATCTTGAGGATGCAAAGCATAGGATAGGTGGCCAAGGCAGTGGCCCAGTGGTCTAACTTGAGCCCTCGCTAAGAGTGGAGCCCAATTGTACCAGTAAAGACAGAGGCTTCTGCTCTTGCTATGTTAGATTTTTTAAAAATCACCCACTTAAAGAAAAAAGTCCTTTTACTTAAGTGGCCCTACAGAGAGCTGGTATGATTTCTGATTGCTCAAAATATTATGAACTACATTTTACACAATTCCCTCAAAATCCCTCTTAATTAAGTTTCACTTAAACATAAACCTGATAATTACCCGTCCTGTGAAAATATTCTATTCATGGTGACTTTCAGTTTTATGCCTAAAGTGAAGTATTTTAGTATTAAGAAAAAAAATGACAGGAAGATTTGAAACTGTAATCTATTCAGGTTCTTCCACATAAAATCCTTTTTCAGCTAGATCTGTCTTGCATGGTGGATTCTTTTCTGCCTTTAGCTCTGTTATAGGAGAAGGTGATTTATATTTTTGGATGCCTTTTTAATAAGCTAAAATATATTCTTCTGCACTTGGAATTTCTTTATAGTAAGTATTTTGAAATCCTAATATATAGTGTATGTAGGAGCCACATCTGTTCCACCACAGGTAAGATGTGCAACACTACTGCAGAATTGTGCACTCAATAAAGCTGTTCTGCGGATGTCTGAGTTTCTTTGGTGTACAGTTTTGTTAGATTTCATGATGAGTAGGCAACAGACAACTGCTAAAAGTACAAGGTGCTAAATATTGACTATATTTTAAAATGCTGGATTTAAAATTCAAATCCTAATTGTACAGCTGCTTATGCATTGTGTCTAAAAGCATAAAGTTAATAGATTGATTCTGGGTGAGGTATACAGAAGAAAAACAAGAACCCATGGGAGGGTTATACATAGCAACTATATATTAACTGCTAGTCATAATTAAAAATAGCTTTATATTCTACCAATGTTATCATTAAAACAATTAAAAAAACAGGGCTGGAGTGATTAAGTTAAGGCTCTTGCTTGCAAAGCCTAAGCATCCATGCTTAATTCTCAAGTGTCAATGTAAGCCAGATGCACTCAGTGGCACATGCATCTGGAGATGATTTGCAGTGGCATGAGGCCCTTGTGCTCCCATGCTCTACCTGCCTCTGTCTCTGTCTCCTTCTCAAAAAATAAATAAAAATAGTGGGATTCCATAATAGTGGTTTATTTTTGCCAGGTAAGACAAAAGTGAGGCAAAAGAACTCATTAAACTGACTATTTCCCAAATGATCCTGATAAAAGTTAACAAGACCCATAGTTCCCCTTACAAGACTGAGTAAGCATGATCAGTGGTTCACAGTGATATAAGCAAGGTTCTATCTTTTTATCCCATGCTCTTCCACATATATCTGAATAGATACATAGCAAGAGATTTAAATTATCTTTCTAATATTTCAAAGTCAAGGAAAATGACCTTATGAATTGAGGTTTTGAATATGACTCAGAACTATCCTTTATAACTTATGCAATTGCACCACAATCATGAAGTAATAAATTCACTATTTCATTTCATAAATATGTATTCACTATGCTTTGGCAGTTGCTATAGGGCTAAGACTTCAATAGAAGACAAAAATATTCTTTATCATGGCAATGATATTAGAAGAATAATGAATTCATACATTGTACATATGTAAAAAGCACATGGAGGATGGCAGTGGTAACAGAAAAGACACAGGAAGCTTTGGAGGGATGTGACTTTCAGTGGTGGGATGTGGGAAAGCCCTGATGAATACATGGATTCCCATCAAGTCATGTGCACATCTGGATAATGTGTGTTCTTGATGGAGAAACAGGTTGCAGTCATTTTACATGCTTTCACATGTTATAGAAATTCATTCCAAATAAAACTTCTAAGTGTATTAGAATTTTGGAGGGGAGGGGTCTGTATACCATGATGTGATAAGTAATGGGAAGAAATTACTAGTGACAATTTTGTGGTGAATGATTTGTTGAAGTTATCTGTTTATTACTAAATGAATACTAAAGCCATTGCATCAGGGTCTTTTTTTTTTTTAAAGAGCTCATTGAAACTAGAAAATTAGGCATGCAATTCTACTGAAGATGATTGTTGTTTTTGTTTTTCTTTTTTTCCCCCTCAGATAGGGTCTTAATCTAGTGCTGGGATTAAGGGTGTGTGCTAATAAAAAGACTATTCTTATTCACTAAATAAATGTTTCTAATGCCTAAGTAAAAACTAAGTAAAAATAGAAGTTAATATTCAAGTATTTAGAAGTGAAACAGAGGTGCTCTTAAAATGCTGCTATAGTTTAATTAAGAAGACTTTCCTTCATATTGTGACTTCCTGATGATTACTAGTAAATAGCACAACTTAGAAGTGTTTATCGATTGGTGTCCCATAACTAATGTCTTCCCCCACAATGCACTACCCACATTTCCCAATGAGGAAGGTCCCTTCGGTGGGGGGAGGATAGGGAGGAGGCTAACTTCTTAAAGAGCTATCAACCCTTAGAGAGATAAAGTCTTGTCCCAAGACTATTCACACACTTTTCTTTACATCAATGAGTAAATAGTAAACATATACTGACATGAGATATTAATCTTAAATGATTGATAATAATGTATTAAGCATAAAGATATCTAAATAATTGCTTAGTTATGATGGAAGCATTTTAAAGAATTAAATATTGGTTATTTAGGGGATTTTTGAGAGTCTCTCATTAAATAGCCCAGACTAATCTAAAAGTCATAATCTAAATAGTTCTGCCTCTTGGATGTAGGAATTACAAGCATACACCACCCTACATGACCCAATCTTTTTTCAAGTCATAACTATCTTTGTTATTTAAATATTTTAGTCTTCCTAATTTTCATTAAAGTTACATGGCTTATTTTCATAGAGAACTGAATTTATTAGAAATGTGTAACTAAGTATGTAGCTCTCCCATATAAACATTTTTTTCTGCATGATTACATGATTTTTTTATTAGTTATATACATAGTGTGTATACAGTCATGTTGGTAACATTGTTGGCTTCCTCACTGTCCTCCCCCCTCCAAAGGGACCCTCCTTGTTTGGGAATGTGGATAGTGCATTGTGGGGGATGCTATCAGTTATGGGGAAGAGGCAATGTCTCTGTGCATAATGTCCCAACTTGTGGCTCTAACAATCTTTCTGCCCCCTCTTCCATGAATTTCTCTGAGCCATGTTGAGTTCATTTTAGGTCTACTTCAGTGATGAGGTGTTGGGAGCATCTGTGTCTCTAGATATCTGGTTTGGTAGGAGTTGAGTGTTCTCTGTGTCTATCTCCTTCACCCTTGTGCTGATATCAGATTTACCAAGAAAGCAGCACTTTTGCTCATTTCACCAATTACTCTATGGTTTCACCCAGGGCCCTGGTGAGGTGTGATGGGCTGATTTTCTCCTCAGGTTCTTCAAACATCTGAGAAAGAGAAACAAATTCTCCAACAAATAGTTAAGTCAGCACCAATAATGGGATAACCATTATTATTTTAGAGAGAATTTAATTGGTGTAGGCCCTCTTGTAGCACAAGATTAGTGGGAGATTGATATTGGAGAGCAAACTCATTTATTTTGGATATAGTTCTGACTTATTTCCCAGTTCCAGCTATGGGTTCCATTCTACTGAGTGGATCCATTAGCTAATTAAAGAGCAGTTGGATACCTTGGATACCCACAATGGCTGTGTGCCACTATTGCACTTGGGTGAGCATCACATCAGGTTGTTTGCTGCTGAGTAGCTTAGACCACATGTTTCTTGGACAGATGTAGGTAATTTACCACCAGTCACTCATTTAGCACCTTCTGGCACTAGACAAGCTAACTGTCTAGGGAATTACTCTCTTCCAGATTCCAGCCAGGTCTCTCCATGTTCCATACCAACAGCATATGGTGTCTTCATCAGTAGGGTCTTACTATTAACCTTTGGTGGGTCATCAAGTACTCTGACAGAAATCTGTCTTCTTTTGGGAAACCTTGTAGGTTTACCTGATCAACAGCTCATTGTAGACATTAACCACATGCTGGTAGTGGGAGTTGCAGGCCAGCACCAAGGGAAAAGAAGGAAGAAAAAGATAGGTAGTATAAAAAAGAAAGAGAGAAGAGAGAGAAAAGGGAGAGAGAGAAACAGGGGAAGATTAAGGTTAGTCTTCATCATACCCTCTCAGAGCCCTGTAATTCAGGTATTCCCTCTAAGGACCCAATGAAGGTTCAACATTTTAGTCTGTCTTGCAGGATATAGGATTTTATGGTACTGTTTCCAATTGGGTCCAGTTTTGTGTTCTTCCCCTCTCACCCTTACCCTCCCCTCCTGCTCCACCCTCCCTATGGTCCAGTCTTCAAGATGCTTATTAGGTAAGTCAGCATCTCTGGAAGATTCAGTTTAGGAGACAGATGAATGAGACCATGTGACAATTATCTTTCTTTGATTGGGTGAGTTCTCTATGAATGTTTGGTTCCAAATATGACCATTTTTCTTCAAATTTCATTGTGTCATTTTTCCCTTACTGCTGTATAGAATTCCTTTGAATAGATGTACCAGATCATGGTTATCTATTCTTCTAAGGATGGACATTTGAGTTGATTACAGCTCTTAGCTATTATTAATTGTACAGCTATAAACATGGTTGAGAAAATCTTTCTGGACTGAGACATGGAGGTTTTAGGTTAAATATCCAGTAAGGAAATAACTAGGTCTGTTGGCATCTCTATAGTTACACTTCTTAGGAGTCTCAATATTGCTTTCCATAGTGGTAGTAACATCTTAAATTCCCATCAAGAGTGAATGAGGGTTCCTGTTTCTCCACAACCTCCCCAGCATTTGTTTACATTAGATTTTTTGAGTGGGTTGTTTGACTTTTTACTTCTTAGGTTTTTGAGTTCTTTGTAGATTCTAGAAATTAGTCCTCTGTAAGTTTTATAGCTAGCAAAAATTTCTCCCATTCTGTCAGCAATTTATTGGCTCTGTACTCTGACAGAAATGTTTTGTATGTTTGTTTGTGAAGAAACTTTTCAGCTTCACGAGACCCCAATGGTTCAGTGATTGTTTAAGTTCCTGAGCTAGTAGGGTTTTGTTCAGGAAAACTTTTCCCACTCTTACATCATGGAAATTACCTCCTATTTTTTTCTTCCAGTAGTAGCATAGGTTCTGGTCTTATATTGAGGTCTTTGATCCATTTGGACTTGATTTTTGTGCATGGTGAGATGTATAGATTTAGTTTCATTTTCCTGCATATGGTTATCCAGTTTTTACAGCACCATTTGTTGAAGATTTTTTTTTTCCCAGATCTGGATTATTAGGACCTTTGTCAAATTATAAACAGCTTTAGTTACTTTACCCAAAGTCTGGGTCCTCGATTTCTGTACCATTGATTTATAATCCTGTTTTTATGCCAGTACCATATTATTTTTATTTCTATGGCTTCATAATATAGCTTTAGATCAGGTATGGCGATGCCTCCAGATGGGTTTCTTTTTCTTAGGATATGCTTAGATATCTGAGGTCTTCTGCGATATCAAATGAATTTTTAGATTTTTTTTCTATCTCTGCAAAGAAAATTCTTGGGATTTTTATTGGTATTGCATTAAATCTGTATGTTGGTTTTGGTAAGATTGCCATTTTCACAATGTTAATTCTGCATATCCAGGAGCATGGGAGGTCTTTCCATTTTTTCAAGTCCTCCTCAATGTCTTTCTTGAGTGTTTCTATGTTTTCATTGTATAGGTCTTTCAAATCCTTGGTTAATGTTATTCCAAGATATTTTATTTTATATTTGTTGCTATTGAAAATGGGACAATGCCACTTATTTGTTTCTCAGCATTTTTGTCTTTTGCATATAGAGAGGCAACAGATTTTTTTTTGTATTGATTTTATATCCTGCTACTTTGCTAAAGGAGTTAATCACTTTTAAGAGTTTTGAGATGGTGGTTGTTTGGGTCAATTATGTACAGAATTATGTCATGTGTGAATAGGGCTAATTTATCTTCTTCCACTCCAATTTATATCCCTTTTATTTCTTTCTCCTGTCTTATTGCTTGAGCTAAGATATCCAATACTATGTTGAAGAGCAGAGGTGAGAGTGGACACCCCTGTCTTGTTCTTGATCTCAATGGAAATTCCTTCATTCTCTCCCCATTATGCATTATTTAGGCTTTAGGAGCTTTATATATAGCCTTTATTATTTTGAGATATAAACCATCTATGCCTATTCTCTCCAATGTTTGATTATGTAGTGATGTTGTATTTTGTCAAAAGCCTTTTCTGCATCTATCAAAATGATCATATGATTTTTTTTTTTGTTTAGCTTATTTATGTTGTTCATTACATTGACAGATTTCTGTATGTTGAAAAACCCCTGTATTCTTGGGATGAAGCCTACTTGGTCAAGATGGACAATGGCTTTGATGTGTTGTTGAATTCAGTTGGTGAGGATTTTGTTCAGTATATTAGTGTCTAAGTTCATAAGGGAAATAGGCCTATATAGTTCTCTTTTTCTTGTGGCATGTCTACCTGGTTTTGGTATTAGGGTGACACTTGCTTCATAGAAGGAGTTGGGGAGTTTTCCCTGTTCTTTGATTGTGTGGCACAGTTTGAGAAAAGTTGGTTTCATTTCTTCCATGAAGGTTTGATAGAATTCAGCTGAGAAGCCATCTGGTCCTGGACTCTTCTTTTTTTTTAAATTTTATTAATTTTGTACTCAGTGTATATAGTCAAGCTGGTAGCCTCCTCCCTGTCCTCGCCCCTCTGCAGGGACCCTCCTCATTGGGGAATATGGGTCGTGCACTGTGGGATTAGCCATTAGTTACGGGTTGGAGGCAATGTCTCTGTGTATCATGACCCAATTTATGGCTCTGGCATTCTTTATGCCCCCTCTTCCACAAATTTCCATGACCCATGTTGGGTTCATTTTAGGTTTGCTTCAGTGATGAGGTCTTGGGAGCCTCTGTGTCTCTGGATATCTGGTTTGGTAGGAGTTGAGTGTTCTCAGTGGTCCACAGCCATGGTGGGAAACAAACTGCTTTTAATTTGGCCAATATGCTCAGTGGAACAGAACCCCTAGCTAGAGATGGGAAACAAGTCAGAATCATGTGAGCCCCTCTCCATTATCAAGCTCCCACCAATTGTGGGCTACAAAAGGGCCTATACCTATTAAATTCTCTCTAAAAAAACAATGGTTATTCCATTTATCTGGTGCTAATTTTACTCTCTGTTGGAGAATTTGCTTCTCTTTTTCAGATAGACACAGATCCTAAGGGGGGAACCAGCCCATCACACCTCAAAAGGGCCCCAGATAATACTAAATGTAATTGGGAAATAAGCAGGAGTGCTGCTTTCTTGGTGAACCTGGTACCAGCAAAAGGGTAGACTTTTCATTTTGGGGAGGTTTTTGATTTCTTTTTCAATCTTGATGGGTGTGATAGGTATGTTGAGGAGTTTAATCTACTTTGAGTTGGTAGGTGGTATTTATCCAGAAATTCATCCATTTCGTTCATATTATCAAGTTTTGTGGAGTAGAGGTTTTTGAAATAAGTTCTGATTATTCTCCCAATTTAACTTATGTCTGTTGTGATCTCTCCTTTTTCACTTCTAATTTTGTTAATTTGAACCACCTCTCTCTCTCTTTTGCTTGATCAAATTGGCCAGGGGTTTATCAATCTTGTTTATTTTCTCAAAAAACCAGCTCTTTGTTTCATCAATTTTCTTAATTGTTTTCATTAATTTCTGCTTTGATATTAATAATTCCTTTCCTTCTGAAGCTTTTTGAGTTGGATTTTTCTTGCTTTTCTAATGCCTTTAGGTGGATGGCTAGGTTATTGACTTGGGATCTCTCTGTCTTTGTTATGAAGGCATTTAGTACTAGGAATTTTTCCCTGATTATCACCTTCATTGTGTCCCATTAGTTTTGGTATATTATGTTATCATTGTCATTCATTTGTAGAAATTTTGCAATTTCATTTTTTATTTCATCCACTACACATTTATTGACTAAATGTGTGCTGTTCATTTGCCAGGAGCCGGTTGGATTCCTAGCATGTCTTTTGTTGTTAATTTCTAGCTATAAAGTATTGTGATCTGATATCATGCAGGAAAATATGTTGATCTTCTTAATTATATGGAGGCAGGCTTTAAGACCCAGTATATGATCTGTTTTAGAGAAGGTTCAGTAAGCTGCTGAGAAGAATGTGTAATCTGTGGATTTGGGGTAGAATGTTCTACAGATATCTATTGGTTCTAATTGATCTGTTATTTCCCTATTGATTTTCTACTTGGAAGATCTATTTATTGCTGATAGTGGAATAGTAAAGTCACCAAATATGATGGAGTTGGTGGTTGTTTCTGTTTTGTTGTCAAGTAAGATTTGTTTTATGAATTGTTGTGCACCTGTGTTTAGTGCATAAAGATTGATGATTGTGATTTCCTCTTGTTGGTTCATTCCCTTGGTACATTATAAGTGGCCTTCTTTGCCTTTTCTGATTAATTTTGGTTTGAAGTATATTTTATCCAATATTAGTATAGCTACACCTGCTTGTTTCTTAGTTCCATTTGCTTGGGATGTCATTTTCCACCCTTTCACCCTAAGGAGGTGTCTGCCTTTAGTGGTGAGGCGGGTTTCTTGAAGACAGCAGATTTGAGGCATCTAATTTTATGATCCACCCTGTTAGCTTATGTCTCATGATGGATGAATTAAGGCCATTAATGTTTAGCATAACAACTGTAAAGTTTGATTTAATCCATGCCATATTGTGGTGGTTCATGTGGTTTGGTGTTTTCTTGGACTTTGCAGTTTTTTGTGCCTTCTCTGAGTTTTGTTATTGTAATCTGTTTCTTTTTTTTTTTTTTTAAGATTTTATTTTTATTTATTTATTTATTACAGTCAAAGAGAGAAAGAGAGTGAGAATGGGTGTGTCAGACATTCCAGCCCCTGCAAGCTCCAGACGCATGTGCCACCACGTGCATATGGCTTATGTGGGACCTGGAGAATTGAACCTGGGTCCTTAGGCTTCACAGGCATGCGCCTTAACTGCTAAGCCATCTCTCCAGCCCCTGTAATCTGTTTCTTGTAGGCATTTGAGGTTGGTTATTTGATTCTTCTGTGTGGCGAATTCCCTGAAGTACTCTCTGTAGGTTTGTCTTTGTGTTCATATAGTTGTAAAGCTGAATTTCACTCTGGAAAGTTTTTCTTTCACCATCTCTTATGAGGGACACTTTCGCTGGGTACAGTAGTTTGGGTGGGAAGGCATAAGTTCTTAGACATTGCAGTGTTCCATTCCAGGCCTTTCTGGCTTTCAACCCTTCCATTGAGAAGTCTGAAGTAATTCTGATGGGGTTACCTTTACATGTAATGTGTTGTTTCTCTCTAGCTGTTTTTAGGACTTTCTCTTTGTTATAGATGTTTAGGGTCTTAATGATAATATGTCTTGGAGAATTTCTCCCTTGGTCCAGTCTGTTTGGATTTCTGTTTTTATAACTTGAAGGGACTTTCTTTTGAGAGAGTGGGAAATTTTTCTTCGATAATTTTGCTGAATACATTCTCCATGCCTTTGGTCTGAATTCTTCCTCTTCTGGTATTCCCATGATCTGAATGTTGGGACAGTTAAGGGTATCCCAAAGTTCCCTCATACTTGGTTCACAAAAATTTTTGAACTCATCGAAACATTTGGACTCATGAACTGTTTCCTCCTTTTTGTCTTCACTTCTGAGTTTCTATCCTCCACATGGCTGACTCTGTTCTTGAGAGCTTCTATAGAGTTTTGGGCTTGTTCAATTTGATTTGTATTTTCTGTTGCTTTTTTATATATAGTTTCCATCCCTCTTGTCGAGTTCCCTTTCCATGTCATTTTCTGATTTTCTTAATGCTTCTTAGAATTCTTCCTTGTATTTATTTATGTCTTCATTGAATGTAGCCAGCTGCTTATTGGGGTCCTCTTTTTTTTTTTCCACTCTTGTTCATGTCATTTTACTGTCTTTGCAGCCCTTCCTGGTTCTTTTCTACTAGGTCTAATCTAGTGAGGACAGCATTCATAAAATTATTCGCCCTTTGTTGCTTTTCTGCAAGTTCTTCTATTTGTTTGGTCAGGGTTGTGTAGCTTGTATCTTCATTTTGGGGTTCTGTTACTATTGTTTCTTCTATGTTTTGATTAGAGACATCCATTGTGGGACTGGGCAATCCTGTGGGACTTATTTGCATTTGATTTTTCATGTTATTCCTATTGTTCTGTGGTCTGCCCATCACAGTGTAGGAATCTTATTTAATTTAGGAAGTAGCTGCAGTTTACCCTTGAAGTGTCTTCAGTGATTATTCCCTTTCATGTTTGCTTGAATTAGGGTTCTGTTGTCAAGTGGGGCTTTCCTGATCAGAGGCAAGGAGACTGTGAGGCTCTGTTGAAGCCCTGAGGAGCTGATGAAGGGGCTTATTGTTCAGAGGTTCAAGGTATTGTCATGCAGCCTGAGGGGACAGGAGGGAGTGCGGAATTTGACAAAGCAAACTGGTGTTGCACCTAGGATGTGGAGAGGGACAGTATGGGAATGTGTGATGGTTCCCCAATGCTGAGGGATGAGGGGATGGGACAGCAGGTCCATTGGGACCATGTAGCAGGGCATGGATTGGACTTTGGGTTTCTGTGACAAGGCAAGGTGGGGGCATGAGATTGGTGAAGGTCAGGTTACCTTCATTGGTGGGAAGTGGCAGTGGTCCTGGTGGGGTGGCAGGAAAGGGGAAGGAGGGGTGAAAATAGCCTGCCAGCCGGGATCCCAGTATCCTACAGAAAGTGCAGTAGGAGGATGGGAAGGCAATCACACTTGGACACATCCTTGGTGGTGGAAAAGCCTGGGGGGGGGGGTCACTAGCTGTTAGTCTGGGTCTGTGCACAGGGGGTTCTTTGAGTGGTATGGTGTTCATGCATGGAGCTCCCTGGTGGTGCCACAGCCTAGGGAGGGGGAATGCTAACCTGGTGGCTTGAGTCCATGCAGGAGGAGGGTGGTGGTGAGTGGGTCATGTTTGTGAGTGAAACTCTGCAGTGGAAGAAAAGCCTAGAAAGGGGGAACACTCGCCTTCTGGCTTGGGTCTGAGAATTGTGTGTGTGTGGGGGGGGGTGAGTTGGCAGCAAGTGGGATGTCATTCACGTTTGGAACTCCCTAGGACTCCCTAGTAGCAGGTCAGCCTAGGGAGGTGGAAATGCTAGACTGCTGGCCTGGGTCAACACACAGGGGTTGGAGGGGTCAGTGGTGAGTGGGACAGAATTCGGGTGTGGAGCTTCATGGGGGCTGGAAAGCCTAGAGAGGGGAACACTAGCCTGCTGTCCTGGGTCCATGCATGGTGGTGGGGGGTGTGTGGCAGCGACTGGGATGGCTTTTGTGCTTGGAGATTCCCAGTAGTGGGAAAGCCTGCACGGGGGGGGGGGGGGGGGGGGGGGGGAATGCTAGCCTGCTGGCCTGGGTCCACTTAGCCTGCAGTTAGTGCAGGAGGAACCTGTGGCTGGAACTGCAGCTAGGAGAGCTGTTTGAGGGGATTGGGAGACTGGTGGGCTACTGGAGAGTGTTGGAGTCAGTAGATTCCCAGCTTTGGTCCTCTGTGCCCTCCCACTGCAGGTATACAAGAATCTGCAAACACCTAAAAACCCCAATGAACTCTAAGGTCTTGCCTTTCTTTCCCTGCAAGGTGAGGCATGGTTAGGTGGAGGCCATCTGGACTGGAAGTACAATATAAACTCTTAGTGGAATTTCCCAACATGTTCTACTTACCTTTCATGCCAATGTAATTCTTGTCTCTAGAGCTATTTTATTATTTCATTTTATTGTTGGGTTTACTCAGGAGAGCTTTTACAATCTACATTAAACAACACTGTCTTTTTTCTTCTTTTTCTATGTTTTCAAAGGGAATCAATAATATTAAGGCCTAACTTACTGGGGATCATGGCATTTTCTGAACAGCAATACAAGTGTAAAATGAAGAAGTGTTATAAGTATGTTTAAAGCTACTGAAGCTGAGTTGCAAATGAAACATCTAGAAACCTTTACAGGATGACACTGGTGTTTGCAGAAAGGAACAGATAGGAACGTGTGAAATATGATTACATTAACATAAGTAATGATTCTTTATATTTGCTAAACTCAATGTGTCATGTCCAGGTATAGTTTCCTCATGAATCCCTAAAGGGCAGGCCTCTTTGCTGATTTGTATGCAAAACACATTTATGAAACAACCAGATCAATCAATGATTCTTAAGGTATTTGGTCATCCTCTATTACAAATTATAACTTCAAATTTTCTTAAATTTTTAAATTTCTTAATTACATAAAAAAGTATTAAGTATCATTATGACATTTTCACACATAATTTCAATTGATTCTCTTTCTCCTTGATCTCCCTCCTCTTATAACCCCGTTTTTCCTTTCATGTTACTTGTGTCCTTTTCACATTATTTTTAATTTTTTTCTTTTATTATTAACAACATATTTTGTATGGATACATCATGTGTTGGCAACCATTTTTTCCCTCATCCTTTCCACTATTCCACTGGGGATCCTCTTCACTGGGGTTGCAGGTATTTTCTATGGTGTTGCTGAAGTGTGAGGGTCAGTTTATCTCCTTGGGTCTCACTACATTCTGAAAAAGAAAAATAGATTCTCTAATGGAGAGTGAAGTCAGCATAGTTTAAATGGGATAGAAATTATTAATTTGGGGAGAATTTGATGTATGTATCCCCACTTTTAGCCAAAGATTAGTGAAAGCATGACACTGAAGAGCATAATGTTTGTCTCCATAGGATTCTCATCTGGTTCCCAATTCCAGATACAAGTTCCTTTACATTTATATTAACCAATGAGAAAGCTATTGGTTACCCACCAAGGGTGTGTGCCAGTATTGCACTGGCATGTGCATCAGGTCAAGGTGTTTGCTTCTGAGTAGCTTAGATCTCTGGCTGCTCAGATCATTGTTGGCCACTTTCCCCCAGTGGCTCATGTAGTGCTTTTCATCACTACACAGGCTGACTGTCTGGGGACTGGCTCTCTTCCTGATTCCAGCCAAGTCTCTCTGTGCTCTGTGTTGACAGCATATGATGTCTTTAGCACAGGTGGGTTATCAAGTGCTGTGATAGAAACCTGGCTTCTTTTGGGGACTTCGTAGGTCTCTAATCAACAGCTCAGTTTGGATAGTAAGCTATTCCTGGTACTGGGAGTCATAGGCCAGAGACAAAAAAAAAAAAAAAAAAAAAAAAAAATGTAAGGTAGGATTATATCTTTTAGTCTATCTCCAAGGATAAAGGTCTCTATGGTACCAGTTCATTTTAGATTTAATTTAGTTTGTTATTCCCCACACTCCCTCCCCCTCTCTCCAAACTCTTCCATCTCTATTCTAGATTCCTTTAAAGATAGTGAAAGATGAAACCCAGTGGGGGAGGGGGAACCACAAGACATGGAAGTCTACATTTTTCAAGTATTTTAATCTTATTTAAATTTTGCTTAGTTCATACTGACATAGTAATATTTACTGGTCTTTGGTCTTTTCCTATGATTCTGATGTCTGCACACTCACATGATAAATATTCATATAATTCATTTCCTCCTGTTAGTTATAATAATCCCATGCCTCTAAATATTGAAAATAAATACACATACCTACAGGTAATGGAGACTATTGTTACAAGGATGGCAAAGTTATATTCTGAAAGATTTATGGAAATATGAAAACTAACTTTTAGATTAATTGTAGATTTAAAATAATATTTGAAAAATTTTCATTTTTTAATTTAATTCAATATTTAAAATATTTAATATTTAAAATATCTCATTGTTTGAGAGACAGAGAAGGCGTATGAGCATGCCAGGACTTAAAAAAAAATACATGTATGTGCATGGGTACTAAGGTATCAAACCTGGCTGGCAGCCCCTTAAAATAATATTGGTGGGATAAATGGGAGGTAAAATTATATGAAAACAAGGGTTATTGTTTTGATATTTCTGCTTCTTATCCCTAATGCCGTGCCTATTACCTATCATTTTATGAGCATTATTAACTGAGCATGTGTCATGATCAAGGTGTTTTAAGTGCTTAACAACACTCTCAAGGCTTTATACTATCACCAAGAAAAAAAAAATGAGTACCTGAGGAAGAACTGGGGGAGATTACTGGAAGAGATTAATGTAGCCATTAAGAATGTTCAATAATTACATAGTACGTTGCAAATGCTTTATGTAAGTTTTATTTTCTATAGTTGAGCTATAAGACCTTACACTCCAGAAATGTTAAGCCTTTTTTTTTTTTTTTTTGTAAGGTGTGTGCCACCATGACTGGCACTGCAAAATATTCTTATATTTATTTATTTAGGAGAGAGAGAGAGGAAGAGAGAGAGAGAGAGGGAGATAGAGAGAGCTAGAGACAGAATGAACATGCTAGGGCCTCTAGCTAATGCAAACAAACTCCAGACACATACACCACCTTGTACATCTGGCTTTACGTGGGTACTTGTGAATCAAACTCGGGTCCCTAGGCATTGCAGGAAAGTACCTTAACTGCTGAACCATATCTTCAGCCCTAGAAATAATAAGTTTTTTTTTTTTTTATGGATGGTGTCTCAGTATCTTCTAGATTAAGCAGTTGTCAGTCACTTTTGCTTTAGGCAAAAGTACAGACTTTATTTCTTTGAGTTCTTTGTCGTTCTCTTGCAGAGTGTGTGCTAAAGGTTTACAAGACTGCCATTCTCAGTGTCCTCTTGGGCATCAGTGCTGGTCATCTGTCTTCTTGGATACAATATTCTGTATTTTGTATACAATATTTTTGCATGACAATATTAATTCCCTTCTGGCTGAAAGTTTGAATCATCTAAACTCTTGTACTCACTATTGTGTGTTCCTCTATATACATGACCTGACATAAATCTGCTCTCCTTCCTCTTCAAAGTACTTAGTGAATTCTGCACATTTCCATACCATCCACATGCTAAGGATCATTCTAGACAAGTTGAACTTCTTTGGTGGAACCGCACCTTGCCATTCACCTCCTGATGTGTCTTTCCATGTAGTACATGACTGCTTCCTGAGGCGGAGGGTGAAACTTATAGTGAAGATATTGGTGGTTAATTTTGTATGTGAAGTTGACTGATTTAAGTCATGCATACGTAGCTAGGAAAACATTTCTCTTTTTAATATTATATTATATTATATTATATTATATTATATTATATTAATTTATTTATTTAAGAGTGAGAGAGTAAGGAAGAGGCACAGAGAGGGAGAGAAGGAAATAGAGAAAGAATGGGCATGGCAGGGCATCCAGCTACTGCAAAGCATCTCTAGACGCATGGGCCACCTTTTGCATCTGGCTTACATGGGTCCTGAGGAATTGATCCTGGGTCCTTTGGCTTTTCAGGCAAGCATCTTAACCACTAAGCCAATTCTACAACCCTAAAGAAACATTTCTAAGAGGATGTTTCAGAAGTGGTATGCATTTGGATGAATAAGTAGGTTCAGTAAGTTATTCACTGTTGGTGGGAATGTAAATTGCTGTAGGCTCTATAGAAATCATTGTGGTGGTTTCTCTAAAAGCTAAAGATAAAATTACCATTTGGCTCATCTATACAAATTCCCTTACATACCCCCCAAACTCTATACATTATGACAGAGATATCTTCACATCCATATTCAGAATATCTAGCTAATAGATCTAACCTGAATGTCCATCAGTTGAATAGATAATGATAATGTGGCAGATATACACACTGGAATTCTATTCAGAGCTAAAGAAAAGTGAGGTTTTCAGGAAAATGGATGTAAGTGGAAAATATTATATTGAGTAAAGTAACCCAGGATCAGTATGACAAATACTCTATATTCTTTCTCACATGAAGATTCTAGTTCCAAATGTTTCAATTTCTATGTTTAAGTTGGAGCATCTACAGAGAAAGGAGTCATAAGATGTGCGGTGGAGGTCCTAAGGAGGGGTAGTAATACACATATGTTATGAAAGTAGATGGGGGCAACCCTAGGGGTAGAAATGTTCGAATGGGGATAGAGTTGGGAGAATGGCGGAAATGAGAATGAATGAGGCTCACCCCAAAATAAGGATGTATAAAATGCCATATAAAAACTCACCGTTGGGCTGGAGAGATGGCTTAGTGGTTAAGCACTTGCCTGTGAAGCCTAAGGACCCCAGTTCAAGGCTCGATTCCCCAGGACCCACATTAGCCAGATGCACAAGGGGGTGCATGCATCTGGAGTTCGTTTGCAGTGGCTGGAAGCCCTGGCACACCCATTCTTTCTCTCTCCCCCCCACCCTCTCGCTCTCACATAAATAAATAAAGATAAAACAAAACAAAAAGAATTAAAAAAAACTCACTGTTTTATAAGATAGCTACAACTAAAACAAAAATGAAAAGATATTGTGTGAGTATGCTGTATGACTTGATAATCCTTCACCTAGAAGTCATAGGTTTTTAAACCCATATCCCAGTGCAAGGTATGGGATACCTCCCTAACAGTTGCAGATCAGGAAGGTCCCAGAGGCTTTCAAACAATACAGGCTATTGTCATTGCTCTTGACTGTCACAAGAACAACATGGACAAGGCCCTGTCACTGAAGAAACTATGCATTTTGTATATAAAACACAGAGAAATCAAGCTGGAACTGAGCTAGAATCTTCCTCTTTGGTGGTAAATGTTCATAATGTCAGCAAGGTACTGTGTAGCCTGCTTAGGGAGAACAAGTCATAACTGGTATTAACAAGCTGTGGATTCTATGTACCACAACACTTGCCTGCCTGACAAGATACACTAACTGGTGTAATATTGGCATGACTGGTTTGGGGGTACCTAATTGATTTCTGATTGGATTTGAGGCTTTATCTATGGAAGGGAATGCAGGCTTGGTATTTGGTCAAAAGCCTATGGCTGAGTAAATTACAGGTCCTAGGGAGGAATCTGCTACTGATTTTGTTTAATGGACATGTAGTAAAACTACTTTTGTGTAAGTATTTATATTTATACTCATATATTGGTGCTACTCTCAGACTTGGACAGAGGAGTTTCTGTTTGTAGTGGGTGTTGGTTAAAGTAGAGACTCATTGGCCAATGTGCTGTGAATAAGTGATTGAAGAATGCTAAGCCTTAAACAGGATATCTATTTCATCCTCCCCAAGGCCAAAGGAAAATTGCAGAGGAGGAAGTAGAAGACTGTAAGAGCCAGAAGATGGGGAAGAGTGCTATGAAAAGCCTTCTTTTCCATATGGCATGACTATTCCAATCATGGACACGCAGAAGCTGTGGTTTTCTGCAAAATCCACTATGGAAAGAAGAGTGGGGTCAACAGGAGTGGAAGGGGGATAAGGGTGAGAAATGGGAGTTAAGACGATCACAATAAAAATATGAATATATATGTGAAGAGAGTGAGAGAGAAAAAGAGAGAACTAAAAAAAGTACTGTTTTACAATTACCACTGTGAGCACAAATCATCTAATTTGTTGATGGCCCAAGTAGAAACAGTGAAGGAAAGACAAACTCCTGCTTTCTGTGCTTGGGCCCATGACATCACTTTCTCTCCTCAGATCTTGCGGTTTGTTCATCTGTAGGCAACGCTGGAACTCGCAACTGTGTCTCCCTTGATTTCAGGCTTCAGATTTGGATGGGATTTCTCAGCTTTCAGAAGGCAGATAGTGGGGCTTTATGGAATTCCATAATCATAAGATTCAATTCCTATTATTTCTGTACATATGCCATATATATGACATATATGTGACAGAAACATATGCATATATCTATTCCTATGATCTCTCTTTCTCTCCACATATCTACATCTATGGCCTACTATTTCTATTTCTGTGGAGGACTGAAGCACATGATTTAAAAGACTGTTATCGTTTGACTTTTCTACTGCATGTCAGTCATCATCCACTGAGATGTAGGCCTTTCTGGAGGACTAAGGTCATGACTGACCTGCCTCAACCCCTGCCTGAGTGGAATCTTCTCCTTCATAATTTATTTATTCCTGGGGGTATATCTTCTGTACATGAAAGAGAAAAATAATCAAGTCACAGACTTCATGGTGTCAATGTTAGCAAGTACAGAAGAGAAAAAAAAATATTGAACATTTTCTATAATGGGCAAAGAGATTTTTTCAAGTCTATTGCAAGAGAGCCACAAGTGTTAATTCAATTCTTCTTTAAATAAGAGAAAGATGGGAATATTTTTAAGATTTGTGTGATCCCATAGAAACTCAGTTGAGAGCCAGGTGTGGTGGTGCATGCCTTTAATCCCAGCACTCAGGAGGTAGAGGTAGGAGGATTGCCATGAGTTTGAGGCCACCCTGAGACTATATCATGAATTCCAGATCAGCCTGGGCTAGAGCGAGACCCTACCTCGAAAAAAACAAGAAAAAAAAAAAGAAATGCAGTTGAGGATGTTATATTAGTGGGAGGGGCAGGCAGCATGAATAGGGCCCGTGTTTGCTCATTGTCAGTTAATAATTCCTATGCATCCCCACAGACTGGGTAATAAGAGATACATCTTTCCTGATAGCTCTGTTTCAAAAGGATTGCTCTCAGATGTTTAAGAACAATGTATACACACACACACACACACACACACACACACACACACATATATATATATACGTATATATATATATAAATGTAAATATATATATATATATATATTTTGAGGTATATATTTCACTCTAGCTCAGGGTGGCCTGGAATTCACTATGTAGTCTCAAGGTGGCCTTGAACTCATGGCGATCCTCCTACCTTTGCCTCCTGAGTGCTGGAATTAAAGCCATGTACCACCATGCCTGGCTAAGAACAATATTTTTGAGTTGTGGAGCATTTATACCACAAAAGAGCTGAGAAATAATTTACATGTGTACATTTTCTAAGTGACTACTGTAAGTAAAGATACTTCAGGAGCTTTTTATCAGGAGAAAAAGTTAAGGTTTACTCAAGCTGATTACATTAAATGGAGGTTTGGCCAGTTTGAAACCCTTCTTGGGGATCCTGTGCAAAACCTGTCATTTATAATGATTCCCCGGGTACCAGTTTGGTTTTACAAAAATTATCACATATATCCTTCTTTTTGGAGGCACCTCTAAATTTCTAGGGGTAACAAAAAAGAAATATAGTTTGATGAAGATGTATTGCTGCCAAGTGAATCCACTCAGAGTGAGCTTCATTGCAAAGCTGCAGGCATATCTAACCTTATGGTACTATAACACAAAGTTGCCATCTGCAAGTTTACAAGGGACAGATAAGTAATGGAGTACAAACAACAATCACATATAAAAATCTCATGTTCTTAGGCCAGGTGTGGTGGCACACGCCTTTAATCCCAGCACTCGGGAGGCAGAGGTAAGAGGATCACTGTGAGTTCGAGGCCACCCTGAGACTCCATAGTGAATTCCAGGTCAGCCTGGGCTAGAATGAGACCCTACCTCGAAAAACCAAAAAAAAAAAAAAAAAAAAAAAAAAAAAAAAATCTCATGTTCTTAAAAGCTTTAACATTTTATATTGGGCCTCATTCATGGTTATTCTGGTATCATGCAGCCAGAGCTTGGATATTCCTGTTAGATCTCAACCTCTGAAGCTGTACAAATGTACTATTCTCTCAGAGTTTCTTGCTGCTTAATTTGTGTCATGCAAATTGTTTTGTTTCTCTGATGTAGTAAAATGAGGTAACAAAGTCAAGTGTTTTCATATGAGTAGCACATGCTTGAGATTACTACTACATTTTCTTATTTTTTAATGCCAATTTGAAAATTGGCAATAATCTAATTTTGCAATGGTTGATGTTGGAATAAAGTAAATTTTAATAACATGCTGTTTTAGTCATCATCACGTTATTACAACATGATAATCAATGTTTAAAGATGAAATGAATTTTGCTAAGGGTTTTGCAGATTTCAGGTTGAGATTGGGTCTTTTTGGGGGATGGCAAGCAGGCAGCAAAGCAGTGCATGGTGAAGCAAACTGCTACCTCAGCACCCAAGATGCAAAGTGAAAGAAGAGACAAGCGTCTCATACTCCCCTTCAAGGGCATAACCCTAGTGGCCTAAGGACCTTTCACTAGGCCCCATCAATCAAACCACCATATCTTCCAACAGTACCATCCTGGAGAAGAAGGCTGTAATAAAGATAATGGGGGAAAACTTAACATTCAAACTATCACAGAGCCATATGAAACCATATTTCCCTGTGTTTAATCTATCCCATATATCAGCCATGACTCTGACATTCAACCAGGACAGCATATAATTCCATGAAATACAAAATCTATGTAAGAAAAAAAAACATTTTCATGTTTATTTGATCTCCAAATTTTGCCCTATCATGTTGTATTAGTCTCCTAAATATGAGTATTTTCTGAAGCAAGCATCAAAATAAATTACTTAAGTGTGGACAGGTTGGCATATTGGGGAATATGTAATTTTATGAAATTGCAACCCATTAGGTCCTGTCATTCCACTGGAACAGCTAACATTAGTGACATTCAAGTTAATGTTCTGGGTTCTTTAAAGAAGCTGATTATATTAGTCTATACAAATGACATTAAGAACATGAGTATGCAGTAGAATGTCACATAATGAATTTTATAGCAAACAACATGACATTTAGAAACTAAACATTCTTGTCTTATTTATAGCTCAGATTTTCATATTTAGCAACAGTAACTGAGATTCTACAATATAAAAATAAGTCATGATTGTTCCAACAAAACTATTTATGTAAACCCTGCCAAAAATTCATTAGTTTTTTGACTTCATTCAAAAGCATAATTGATTTTCTTCATTGTTAATTTAGACCTGAAATTTTCAAAATAAACCATTTAGGGATAATGATTATTAGGTAGATATATATATATAGTGATAAATTAAAATTATAATGAATATAATATTATTTCTGGTACAACATTTTAAAATATTGCAAGTAAATTTATATATTAGTGTTACAAAGTTAATGGCATAATTTATATGGCTAATCAGACAACAGAATCTAATAAACAATAGAATCTAGGCAGTTATTTCAATTAAATTGTGCATCTTCGTATGCAAATGTATCTACACAATGTCAAAATGACTAATGCTGTGTAAATAACATAATTTAACACTAAAATTTGGTCTTGCTATGTTGGCTGAGTTGATTTGATATTGGCAAGACAAAAATCTACAAAATGCTACCTATCAAATACTGTATCTTAATTAACAGTTTTATTTATTTATTTTCAATGTAGGGTCTTATTCTAGCCCAGGATTTCCTGTAATTCACTCTGTAACCCCAGGATGGCCTCAACCTCATAGCAATCCTCCTATCTCAACCTCTTTGTATACAAGGAGACCAGCTTACATAGTTCATTGAATACATCTGCTTCCCATAGCCAAGGAAGTATTCCTCCTCCTACTGGAATATAACTGAAAGGAGAAATACACCGTATGGATAAGTGTGTCATAATGTGCCTTTGTTGCCAACATCTTGAGAAGTATTATTTGTTTCTAATAAAAACTAATGGCTTTGTCAACAAATTGGTGGGTTTAAAATTTTGATGCTTTTCTACATTAACTTGTGCCTTTTCTAGAAACTTATGATGTAAATGTATTTTTACATGTAAATTTGATAGTTCAGGAACTTACTATGAGATGATGATACATATTTTAAGTGAATAGTAATTTCTTCACTAAGTTGTTTTCCTTCTAAAGTGTTTACAACATAAGCCTTAACATACATCTTTCATTCAGAAAACAGTTATGTTATATGTCATAATAGGAAGAAAATATTTGGAATAAACACTATTGTAAGTTTGTACAGATCATTTACCTAAGGACCTGTCTTTAAGAAAACCTTGATTACATAAATTATATTTAGTGAAAAACAGATTTAGTGTAAACTTTATATCTGAATATTTTTTCATGTTAAAAAATTAAATTGCACTGGGCATGGTGGTACATGCCTTTAATTCCAGGACTTGGGAGGCAGAGGTAGCAGGATCACCATGAGTTTGAGGCCACCCGAGAATACATAGTGAACTAACTCCAGGTCATCCTGGGCTAGGATAAGACCGTACTTCAAAAAAACAAAAAACAAACTGACTGTATTTGCTGAATACAAAACTAACTAATAAAAACAAAACAAAAAAAATAAACTAAATTACAAAGACTGGGTATATGTTTTTATCTGTTTTCCTAAATGACCTGCTGTACTTATTAAGTATTCTAAAATTGTGTTAGGAGCAAGGACATGAAAATTTCTAACAAATGCATAGTTAATTTAGCACTTCTGTTGCATGAGATGTTATAAACTTTATTACCAGTGGTTTTTCATAGCTTGATATTTTATAAAACATGGTTCAAACAGCTGCCTTATGTCCAGGGGCATTCTCAGTGACATTTGTTTGCCATCCTTTCTTGCTCATGCCACGTTAAGTGCAGGTTGAGACCCAGTATCCTTGCAAATAGAGTAAAACAATCTACCTTTCTTTGCAGACTTGGCCTTTATTTGTAAGCCCTACTTAGAGGGTTACTAAAAGTTAAGGTTGCCTTTTTCTTTTGAAACATTTATCATTTAGTCAATGAAGTTGCTATTCTGAGTTCAGTTAGCATTGTTATTGTGAAAAATAAGTGCAATTTGGGTTTCTTATTTCTTACTATTCATTCTTCACAGAAGGATGAGTTGGAGTTAGGCATCATGAAGGAAACTGAGTAAGCTGTATCACGGGTGCACTGTCATTGCACACATCTTTCAGGATATTCTGAACATAGCACTTTTATTTTGCTTCCTAGTCTTTTTTGTTGTACAGGGATCTCAACTTCCTGTTGTCATAAGATGACCACTTATATGTAAAACACATCTTGCTATTATCTTATTTTTGTTGCTTTTATTCTGGCAAAAGTGTAAATATGAGAATGTATATGTATTATGCACAAACAATAAAGGAGTTAAAAGAAAAAGGAACAAAAGACTGTCTTAAATTATTTGTAGTCATTATCTATAGTACTCCAAATAATACAATTTATAATCCCATATACAACTGCAATCTGACTTTCATTTTGGTGAATCATATTTGTCTGCATATAATTATGTATCTTCTATTAACAAGAGAAGGAAAAATATTCTTTGAATCATCAAATTAAGAGTAGATTCTCTTCCTAACTCCATGTATATGAAAGTCGTTTGTATTGTATTATAACAGTTTCATTCATTGGAACACCCATAAGGCAGATTTATTCTCATGACTAATACATGTCTTATTACTTATTTTGTCCATTTTTGTGGGGCTTTGGCTTTCTTCCAGAGGTCGATTCCAAACTTAGAATGATTATAGAAATATCAAGAAAAAGAAATATTTACAAGATCCAGAAAAGTCCTCTAAATTTTGAGAACTATATTGTCATTATTTAATATAATATTAGTAAATATCTTGGCTATATAAAAGTTTGAATTGCTATTATTGTTTTTAGTAAAGTCATAGATAATAAAAAACATTCATGTGATCTAGAAACGATTGAGTAGGTTAAACAAAATTTCACATCTAATAACTTGGCAGTATAAAGAGATAAAAACATACTAGAATGCAACCCTACATAATAGGTATACAAATATAAAGATACGTAACATATATACATAAATAGACAAATATATATTTATCATTTATATCTCTATAGCATCATGACCACTCTAAGAAAATGTATCACTGGTGAATTGGGCTAAAGACATCTTTTTTTTTAATATTTAATTTTTATTCATTTGACAGAGAAATAGGGAGAGAGAGAGAATGGGCGTACCAGGGCCTCCAGCCACTGCGAACGAACTCCAGACGCCTGCACCTCCTGGTGCATCTGGCTAACTTGGGTCCTGGGGAATCAAACCTGGGTCCTTTGGCTTTGCAGGCAAATGCCTTAACCACTTAGCAATCCCTCCAGCCCTAAAGACATCTTTTGAACTAATATTGTATTGCCATAAGCATGACTTAAAGGAGTGGTGTGATCCGCATCTACAATCCCAGAACCCAGGAGGCTAAGGGAGGAGGATTGTGGTAGCATCAGTTCTAGTCTGTTCTATATACCAAGACCCTGTCTCAGTAAACCAAAACAGAAGATAAACAACAACAAGCACATAGAGAAGAGATTTGTATTCCAGAAAGGTAATCACGTTAATGCCTCAAAGACATTACCCTAATGGAAATGAGTGTGTGTTCCACACAGTTTGAGAGTACAAGGTAAAAGTGAAGACCACACATTGTAGCTTGGGTCTGAGTCACAGAAAGTGGAAGTTTGTGGAGAGAAAAGAGACAACTGAGTACAAAGAGAATTATACTGCAAAGGAGAGTATGGAAGAACAGAGCCAGCATGGGAGAAAAAGGAATGCTAGGAGACATCATAGAAATACAAGCTTTTAGGAGGATCACTGAACACCAAAAGTATATTAGATAAGAAATCATATCTGCCTTACAGAACCTGCTCTGCACTAGTGGGTGAGCCTCACTAGATATACCTCAAGCTGTGAGGAATGGCACTAATTCTTCATCTCAATGAAGTCTTACCAACTCTAATAAGATGAAATGTATCAGCATCTAGAATATGGTATATAGTGTGTTTTGTAGCATATGTTTTATTGAATTCAGTAATACAATTTAGATTTAAAAACAGGATAATTAGGTCCTTCTATAAAGCATCTTCCCTAATTCTGAGTTTGTGTATATCTTGTGAATGGGTAGATCTTAGGTTCACAAAATTGATAGACTGTATTTTTCTCTGTATGTGCATGTGTGCCGGGTGCCATGCAGGGGTGTTTACATGTGTGTTTGTGTGTGACTACAAGTGTATGTGCATGTGCATGTGGAAGCCAGTAGTTGATGACTGATGTAGTTCCATTGCTCTCATCCTAATCTACTGATGCAGGGTCTCTTACTTGAATGCTGAGCTCATTGATTGCAGGGAGCCACATCTAGTCCCCACCACTAGATGGCGCTGGCACTTCAGGAAACCACATCTAATCCGCCATTACAAGATGGCGCTAACCTCGTGGTGTCCAGCTTCTTTACGACAGTGCTTTGGCGCCAACCGTATTCAAGGTACGCGCATGCGCCTGACGCAACCTGTCCTGAGCCTATCCCGTGGCGCCTGGTGGTGGCAAGCAGATAACAGCCAATCAGTAGGTGCCTCATTGCCCATCCCCCTATAAAAGTAGCTGCACACCCCGCCCCCGAGTCTTTCTCCATCCGCTCTCCTGTTAACCAAGAAGCTCTCCAATAAAGTGTGATCAAGAAGGATCCTCGTGTGGTGATTGTTCTTTTCCCGCTGGTCGGGGGGGCTCGCCGCAAAGTGGTGCCGAAATCCCGGGAAAGACCAAAGGAGGATTCAGAACTTGACACACGGAGAGGAAGGTACCGGTAAGTCATTCTTTCTTTTTTTTTTTTTTTCTTTTCTGTGTCTCAGTCATGTCCGTGTCTGAGGGCCTCGCTGCTCTTGCTGTTTTCGGTTTGTTTTGTCTGGGTCTTTCTATTGTTTTGCGTTTGTTTCTATCTTGCCTAGTCTGTTGATTGCCTGGACCGGTTAAACCCGCGGTAGACAACGCGGCTCTGGTCCTTGGAGCCTCGAGTCAGATAAATCCTCGATAGATAACGTGGGGCTGGCTGTTAGTTTCATTTCCAGCCTTCCAGCTCGTGATGGGTAATACATCGAGTGCCCGGTATTCTCCCATTGATTTTACTCAGCCTATAAAGGAAGTTTTGAAACAACGTGATCTAAAAGTCTCTAATGCCACTATTAAAAAGATTGTTAAAGACATTGATGCTGCGGCTCCATGGTTTGCGGCGTCCGGAGATCTCTCATTGCCCTCATGGGAAAAGCTGGGTAAAGACCTTGAGGCGGCTAGGGAGGAGGGTCACTTAGGTCGAGGTACCCTCCCTTTCTGGAGGATGATACATTCTTGTTTACGTTCTGGAAGCCACCCGGACCCACTTCAGGAGGGCCGGAGACGGCTCAGACAACATCAGGATAGTTTGTCAGAATCTGATGCAAGTGGGGATAGCAAACCCAGATTATATAAGGAAGTACAGGAAAAAAGGGCCAGTCATTTCCCGGGAGGAGTTCCCAATATGGCCAGTCATTTCAAGGAAAAGGTTCCCTGCCATGTAGAGGAGAAGGCACCCCCGTTAGAAGAGAGTAATGAGGGCTCCGGCTGTATGCACAGGAGGGGTGAGGACTTCCCTAGGGCCCCGCCGCAGCAGGGGGCTGTGGGGTTATATCCTTCCCTACAGCCGCTGCGACACCTGAGTATACGAGATGATCACGGCAGTAGTTCTGCTTCTGATCAGGAGGACTCCAGTGGGACAGAGGGACAGGATTTAGAGGAGGCAGCTTTGCATTGTGCTCAGGATACTCAGTTTGTGGGCAGGCGTGTCTGCCCTCCCGCGGTTAGGGGGAGGAGTGCCTTAAAAGAGGAAGTTGGTATTCGGAACCGAGCACCGCCTAGTGCTCTGCCACGCCCTCATGTTCCCCCCCCCTATGTCCCAGCCGAGGATCGCTGCCATTTTGTTAAGCCGCGGACATGGTCCCGCCTGGCCTCCGCTTTCCCGGTTTTTTTGAATACCACTACCAATCAAAGAGGCTGGGAGCCAATCCCCTATACGGAACTTAAAGATTTAGTTCAGGCCTGCAAAGATTTTGGACCCACTGCTGACTATTCACTTATGCTGCTTCGCAGACTCACGCAGCGCACCCTTACTCCTGGTGATTGGTTAGACTTAGCCCGAGCTTGTCTAACGAGAGGGCAATATTTGGATTTCAGATCACTGATTTCTGATAAAGCCCAAGAACAAGCTAGGCAGAATATTATGAAAGGGGAATGGGACTGGACTTCTGATATGCTTCTGGGGACTGGTCCTTATCTTACAGATCAGCTCAATTTCCATCCAGACGTGTATATCCAAATTAATAATATTCATTATCAGGCTTGGAAGGAGCTCCGTAATAAGGGAGAGGTCGCAGGACAGTTGACTAAGATTGTTCAGGGCCCTACAGAGCCATTTTCTGATTTCTCAGCTAGAATGTTGGAAGTGGCAGAAAAGACAATTGGCCTTGCTGACCACACCATGCCATTTATACAACAGCTAATATTTGAACAGGCCACTAAGGAGTGCAAAAAGGCTATACAATCAGTAAGAAGGGGAACATTGGATGACTGGCTCAAAGTCTGTCGAGAGATAGGGGGTCCTCTGTCTAATGCAGGATTAGCAGCAGCGGTCATAGCTGCCGCTAAGGCTCAACGGACAGGGAATCAAAAGGGCTGTTTCCGATGTGGTCAATTGGGACATTTTAAACGCCAATGTCCTCAAGCGGATAGCCCAGCCCCTGTCCGAGATGCGGGACCGGCACAGCGCCCCCCTGGGACTTGTCCTAGATGTAAGAAGGGAAAACACTGGGCTAATGAATGTAGATCTGTGAGGGATATTAATGGTCTGCCCCTCCCCCCTCTTTCACGTAATCAGGACCAAAAAAACGGGGGGAAGGGCCCACATCCCCAGGGCCCACAAATCTATGGGGCAATGCAGACACCTCAGGTCCCGGTGACTGTGGCGCCAGGTCCCCCGCTGCCTCAGCCTGGAGAGCAACATCGGGCTCCGCAGGCCTGGACCTCTGTGCCACCTCCGGATTGGTCTTAACTCCGGAAATGGGCGTGCAAATCCTGGACACAGATGTGTCTGGCCCGCTAGCAAGAGATACGGTGGGCCTTCTTTTGGGGCGCTCCTCCTCTACTTTAAAGGGTCTCATAGTCTTCCCCGGTGTTATCGATCCAGATTATACAGGTGTAATTAAAATTCTTTGTCATTCCCCCTATGGGGCAGTGTCAGTGGCCGCTGGGGACCGTATTGCCCAATTGCTGATTTTGCCTTCTAACCATTCTCTATTTCCTGCACTAGATAAGGAAAGGGGTGACAAGAGCCTTGGGTCTACCGGTGTGGACTTGACCTGCTTGTCTTTGGAGTTGGATCAAAGACCCCTTCTGCGCCTGACCATAGAAGGAAGAGAATTCTCAGGACTGGTGGACACTGGGGCAGATAAAAGTATAATAAAATTGGATTCTTGGCCAAAAGCCTGGCCCTTGCAGAGATCAGCTCAGATCTTGCAAGGCTTAGGGTTTGCTAAAACACCACATATGAGTGCAAAGGAGTTAACATGGACCACTACAGAGGGTCAAAAGGGAAAAATCCAACCTTTTGTGTTGGATGTTCCCATTAATTTATGGGGAAGAGATATTCAGACCCAGATGAATCTCCGCTTGACCAATGATTATTCAGAAGCTAGTAAAAATATGATGAAAATTCAGGGCTTTGTTCCAGGCTCAGGTCTAGGGAAGCACCTTCAAGGGCGACCTCAGCCCATCATCCCAGAGGAGAAGCTGGATCGCTTTGGGTTGGGTTTTTCTTAGGGACCACTGAAAATTCTGCTTCCAATTTTGAACAGGTGCCCATACCTTGGATGACTCATAAGCCAGTGTGGGTTCCTCAGTGGCCCCTCTCACAGGAAAAACTGGAAGCAGCCCAGAGGTTAATTGAGGAACAATTGCAGTTAGGCCACCTGGAGCCCTCTATTTCCCCTTGGAACACACCTATATTTGTGATCAAAAAGTCCTCTGGAAAGTGGCGATTATTACATGATTTGAGGGCTGTCAATGCTCAAATGCAGGTCCTGGGCCCAGTTCAGAGGGGCCTGCCAGCGCTTTCTGCTCTCCCCAGGGAATGGCCAGTGATGGTTTTAGATATTAAAGACTGTTTTTTCTCCATACCCCTTTGCCCTCAGGACAGAGAGCGTTTTGCTTTCACATTACCAGCTGTAAATCATGAGAAGCCTGATGCCCGCTTTCAGTGGCGTGTGTTGCCACAAGGGATGTCCAACAGTCCCACTATGTGCCAGCTTTATGTAGACTCAGTGTTATTTGTAGTAAGACAACAGTTCCCCTCTTTACGTATGATCCACTATATGGATGATATCCTACTCACAGCCCCTACCTTAGATGTTTTGCATGTCTCCTTTCAGGAGGTCGTCAAGGCGTTGGAACATAAGGGTCTTTTTATTGCCCCAGAGAAGGTCCAGCAAACGGATTCAGTAAATTTCCTTGGGTCCGTCATTGGCCTTCAGTCTGTGAAACCTCAAAAAATTTGCATCCGTACCTCCCACTTGCATACATTAAATGATTTTCAAAAACTTTTGGGGGACATTAATTGGTTGCGAGGTTTTCTCCATGTCCCCCGTGCAGATTTGTTACCATTGTTTTCCATTTTGGAGGGTGATCCTGAGATTACCTCTCCTCGTGTGCTCACTGAGCCAGCTCGTCAGGCCTTAAGCAAAATAGAAAAGGCCCTTATGAAGGCACAGCTTAAACGCTTTGACCCTTCTAGTCCACTTCTTCTCTGTATCCTAAAAACAAGGGATGTCCCCACGGGAGTGTTATGGCAGGACGGCCCTCTTTTGTGGATTCATGGACATTCCTTGGGAGCTCGCACCCTGCAGTACTTCCCACAGTTGGTTGCCCAACAGGCTTGTTTGGGTTTGAAATCGTGCCTAACTCATTTTGCAAAGTTGCCTGATAAGCTTATCATCCCCTATACTAAGGAACAAGTAGAGACTCTATCCGGTACGGTTGATGAATGGAGCATTCTTATGTGTGCTTTTCCAAATCCTATAGATAACCATTACCCAAAAAGCCCCATTCTGTCCTTCGTGGAAAAAAATTTAGTCTATTTTCCTCGGGTCACATCAAAGGGCCCTTTGCCCTCAGTCCCTGCCATTTTCACTGATGGTTCAAAAACAGGTCGCGGAGCTTATATGGTTCAGGGCTCAGAACCTGTGGTGAAGTTCTATAGGCCTGACTCTCCCCAAATTGTGGAATGCATGATTGTCTTGGAGGTGTTTCAGACCTTTGGTAGTTCCTTTAATTTGTTCACAGACTCACAGTATGTGGCTAATGCAGTTGTTGGACTGGAAATTGCTGCCTCTATTCGTTCTGCTAGTCCTGTCTCAAACATTCTTTCTCAAATTCAATCTCTCATTTGGCAACGCTCCTCCCCCTTCTATGTTACCCATGTTCGTGCTCACTCCTTGCTACCAGGACCTATATCTCAAGCAAATGACTTGGTAGACAAAGCCACGCGGATGACCATGTTAGCCATGAGTAGTCCTAAAGATTTGGCCACCGAGTTCCATAGACTGTATCATGTTCCTGCTAACACCTTAAGAAAGACCTTTGCCATTTCTAGGTCAGAGGCACGTGATATTGTTAAGGCTTGTCAATCCTGTGTCACTTTCCTGCCTTCTCCACATGTGGGTGTGAACCCACGGGGCCTAAGACCTGGTGATCTTTGGCAGATGGATGTTACTCATGTCTTGGAATTTGGCAAGCTTAAATACCTGCATGTCTCGGTGGATACTTGCTCAGGAATCATACATGCTTCTCCTCTTGCAGGGGAAAAGGTTACTCATGTAAAAACTCATTGTTTGGAAGCCTGGGCGTCTTGGGGAAAACCGCGACGCCTAAAGACTGACAATGGCCCTGCTTATGCTTCCTCTGGCTTTCGTGCCTTCTGTGCCCAGATGCAGGTTGCCCACACTACTGGCCTACCTTACAACCCACAAGGCCAAGGTATTGTGAAGAGAGCAAATAAAAGTTTAAAAGCTATCCTTTTTAAACAACGAAGGGGGATAGCGGAGAATGCAACCCCCAAGGAGAGAGTCTCTCTAGCACTCTATACCCTTAATTTTTTAGTTTTGGATGTTCATGATAGGTCTGCAGCAGACAGACATTGCCACCAGGGGGCACAAGCACATCCGGAACTGGTCATGTGGAAGGATGTGTTGGATAATAAATGGAAGGGACCGGATCCTGCTTTGGTAAGATCCAGGGGAGCTGTTTGTGTCTTTCCACAGGACCAGGAATCGCCACATTGGGTCCCGGCCCGGCTAGTCAAGACGCTGACATCAACTCCAGAGGAGAGTCCAGGGGACGAGGATGGCCATCCAAGTACGAGTGCCAAAGATCCTGTGGATGCTGATCCTTATGTGCCTGGAGACTAGTAGAGGAGAATTGCGCTGGGGCATCCTGTCTGTTTTCCCCAAGCCCCTGCCCGTTCGCCACACGGCGAGAGTCCTTCCTCGGTTCTTCACCACTCAGCAAGGTCTCAATCTCCCTGCGGTTGTTAAAGACCTGACCCTTGCCCCCCTGGGGGAGGCTCGACACTTCGAGGAAAGTGGAAGTCTCTGCTTTACTCTCGCCCGTGAACGTGACTCTTGTATACAACTGGAGATGCAGGCATTTGCTTGGTTTAGGGGGGACAGGAGATGGGGCCCAGAATCTACCTCTCGGAATTCGTCCCACAAAGCTTATAGTTACCCCTTCTCAGAAGAGGCGATATGGCTCAATGGTACCTTTTTTCGTGGCCAGAGAGGTACTGTGACTCTGCCTCAACCACGCCTGGCACCTCACTGTATGGGAACTTATGAAGGGGACCTTTGGCCATGGACGGAATGCCAGTCCAGTACTGTGGGCTGGGCAGATGTGGGACGGACCTTTACTTATTCCCCGAATATGAAAGGGCCTTTTCCTTTACAGTTTTCGTGGACGGAGGGACCATTTCTACAGGATGGTACTATGAACCCATTTTCAAAGTGGGTTCTGTGTGGGGTTAATGGTAGCTGCACAGATATGACACCCTTTGTTTTATTACGGGGGGGGGGGGGGGGGACAGTTGCCCGTAATAATGTGTCTGGAGTAATCCATGAGCTACTATCCCTGAGCGAATTCCTTGAATGGCGATATGAGAGAGTGCTCGGGGGTGTCACCCGGATAGGAAAATACCTAGGAAAAAATGCCTCTTATGCCCCCACCCCGGTGTGTGTCCATCCACCATTCATGTTTGTCCTTAGTAACTTTTCTTTCAGCAATTGTTCTAATGCTTCTTGTTATTTGTCCCAATGTTGGGATGCAACACTCTATCACAGAGCCATGGTACTTAGGGTCCCCCGTTGGGTCCCCGTGCCTGTAGAGGCTCCTAGTACATTGTCTTTGTTCAGGCATAAGAGAGATTTTGGAATTACGGCCGCTGTTATTGCTGCGGTGGCGGCTGCTGCTGCCGCAGCTACAGCCGCAGGTGTAGCCATGGCTTCTTCAGTTCAAACCGCCTCTACCTTAAATACCTTGGCTTCTTCCACAGCTGCCGCCTTAGACACACAATCAAATTTAAATTCCCAACTCAAAGGTGGCATTATGATCCTAAATCAAAGGGTGGACCTAGTTCAGGAGCAAATTGATGTTCTTTGGCAAATCGCTCAGTTGGGATGTGAATGGAAACTTAATGCCTTGTGTATCACTAGTGTTCAATATGAAAACTTTACAAGGGCAGCAAATCTGTCAAAGCAACTGTCCTTGTACTTGGCAGGGAATTGGTCCCTAGATTTTGATGCGGAATTGGAAGAACTAAGACAAGCTATTGTTATGATCAATTCCACGTGAGTGGACCTTAGCCTGGCTGAGGGTTTTACCTCTTGGCTTTCCTCTGCCTTTTCCTTCTTCAAGGAGTGGGTAGGGGTAGGGATGTTTGCAGTTTGCTGCCTTGGGGGCTGTGCGCTGTGCCTCTGGTTGATTTGTCGCCTGCAAGCCCAGACCAGGTGGGACAAGGTAGTTATTTCTCAAGCACTTGCCGCTTTGGAGTGTGGATCCTCCCCCCAGATTTGGCTGTCGGCCCTGAAAAACACCTAGTTTTTCCCTGGCCCCTGCCCCCTTAGGGCCTGAGGTGCTCATTATACAAGGAGGAGCAGAGGGTTGGTGTTGGGAACACGACATTCATTGGCGCTCAGGCTGCGAGACAAAGTACTGCACATGAGGTATGCTCTTAGCAGCCTCATGGAGGGCATGTTTGATTGCATATGGGTTGGTACCGACATCCCATCTCTGAGAAAAGGTACCGGACGGGTGAGGCACCAGCCTGGCTGGCCACCTGGCCTGGAGTCTTCACAATGTCCTTTTGTTTATCAGAGATCAAACCTCTACCTTCACCTGCTGCGCTTTATAATAGAAAGGGGGAACTGCAGGGAGCCACATCTAGTCCCCACCACTAGATGGCGCTGGCACTTCAGGAAACCACATCTAATCCGCCATTACAAGATGGCGCTAACCTCGTGGTGTCCAGCTTCTTTACGACAGTGCTTTGGCGCCAACCGTATTCAAGGTACGCGCATTCGCCTGACGCAACCTGTCCTGAGCCTATCCCGTGGCGCCTGGTGGTGGCAAGCAGATAACAGCCAATCAGTAGGTGCCTCATTGCCCATCCCCCTATAAAAGTAGCTGCACACCCCGCCCCCGAGTCTTTCTCCATCCGCTCTCCTGTTAACCAAGAAGCTCTCCAATAAAGTGTGATCAAGAAGGATCCTCGTGTGGTGATTGTTCTTTTCCCGCTGGTCGGGGGGGGGGCTCGCCGCAATTGATTCAGCTAGTCTTTTCTTTTTTCCCGTGCTGTGATTACAGGCAGGCCATGGCACCCACCTGACATTTTTTTTAGGGTACTGGGGGTCTGTACTTCAGTCTTCACACTTGCATGGCTTTCCAAAACTTCATCTACTGAGCCATTTTACTAACCCCCTATACTGTGTAAACTAGATTGAAATGTATACATTGTGTGTGTGTGACATGAAAACAGAAAGGGGTCTCTAGGAGGGAAGGAATAAATCCTAGATTAGGAGGAAGATAAGGTGATTGGATATATGTATCATTACAGGAGAGGAAGGGTATCAGCAAGAGGATGGCTGGGGGAACAGGGGTGCTGTGGGGGAAGGAGATTAATAAAAACAGGTATAATGGCATATGTGTATGAAAATTCCATCTTGAAATTCATTACTTTATATGCTAATTTAAAAAAATTAAAAGTCACTATTACTTAATGAACACTTGAAAAAATAGGACTCTAAAAATGTTGCATGTAGAAGAAAAATAGGACATTTTCTGAGGACAGATGTTTGTGTGACTAGCATCATCAACCCTTAATATGGAGTTAATAACTTCACAGACAATTTCTACATACTATACTTATCAAATATATGGTGAGGGCCTCCTTCCAGATACTGTTTAAGACTTAGAATACATCAATGGACAAAATAAAAGCACTTTTCCTTGTATAATCTAAACTCCAGCAAAGATGGAGAATAGCAAAAATAGGAAAATAAAGAAAACATTGTTACAATTTTAGGTTATAGAGAGTACATGGGATGGCAAGCAGGATAAACTGGTGATGCAAGAGATGACTGGAGGCAAAAAGGTGGAGAACTGAATACAGGCTTGAAAGGTAAGAAATCCTTCATGGGTATGTAGGGAAATAACTAACACCCTACCCATGTGGGCAGCATGCCATCTGTCCTAAGGCAGGAAGTAGGTCAGTGTGGCTGGAACAAAGGGAGTAAGCTTGGAGTAGCAAGAGGTTTGTGCAGAGGTCACTGTGAAATATTTATTTTGATTGAAATAGGTGTCTAGTGCAGAGAGGAATGAAATAGAAGAGATCATTCCAGATGCAATCTTGAGAAGAGTAGTGGAGGGCACATGCATATAGATTATGGTATGCATATTGTTAATGCAGATTATTCTATATAGGTTACTGTAATGAACCCCAGGGATAGACGAGGAGGTTGGGGTCATGTGGAACACATTACTATTACCTCACTGCTATAAAATGGCACCTAGTGTGTGATTCATAATCTAAGAACAGGCCTGTTATTCTAGTGCTCCCATCTGCGGTTGCAGAAAAAAAAAAAATCAACCATGTTTGTTTTTATAAGCTGCCTTCTTCATTCAGCATCATGCAACTATTATTATCAACTTCTGCTCTCCTTGCAATATTCTTTGATTGATTAGATAATAACTTAATTTTTTATCATGTCATCTGCAGACATTTTATACTAATTGTATCTAATGGACTGTGAGCTACTGAAATATTTAGAGTTATTGCTAGTAAATGCAAAATATGCTTACTGATAGAATGTAAAAATGTGCAATTGGTAAACCAATGACAATGTACATTATTGAGGATCATTGAGCTTATAAAAGTTTAATGGGGGCTAGAAGAAATATATCATTACAATTCTATGGTGCTAAAAATTGGTGAGCAGATTGATGTAGCAAAGTAATATTTGAATATGCTGAAAAGCATCTTGTTATCCACTGATAACTTTTTAAGTTTATTATGTTGATTAATATCTTCCCTAGTTTGGTTGATTTTACAACCCAAACTCATGTTTCACTATATCAGGCACTATTTTTTTCTTCATTTGCTGTTCCCCTTTCATGCACTCATTCTAAGCATGTTTGTTGGCATTACAATAAATAACTGTCAAAGTAGAGTCCACTCATCTAGCTTGACTGCTAGTGTACTTTATATGTTTATTTATTTATTTTTCTTCTGGCAGTGCTAGGGATCAAACCCAGGGTCTCATGCATGCTAGTTATGCACTCTACCACTGAGCAACATCCCCAGATGACTACTAATTTAATCTTTGAAAAGATACATTTTAACTTCATTGTCTTGTTACTTCTTGTAATAAAATTTTCTAAATTATAGAGTTTTCAGAATTGTTTTATCAAATTAAAATAATGGGTGTGGTGGTTTGAATAGAATAGATGGCCCCCCATATATTCAGTTGTTTATTTGTTTTGTAGTTTGCCACCTGGCTGGAGGCAAGGTCACTGGGTGGATCTTAAGGTGTCGTGGTGGGTTTCAGGTTTCAATCTAAAGATATGCAAAGTGTGCCTAGCAGGAGTTCCTGAAGTGTGCTGTGCTGTGTGGCTTTTGGCTTTAGGCTTGTACTTCTCTCTCTCTGCTTGGTCCTGTGAAGGCAGGCCAGCTTCTTCTGCCATTTATGGAACTTCCCCTGGATCTGTAGGCTTCAATAAATATCCCTTCCTCCATAACTGTGCCTGGTCTGGAAGTTCATCTCAGTGAACCTGAATCTGTCTGTTACAATGGGTGTTCCAGGGCCTCAAGCCACTACAAATGAACTCCAGATGTATGTTCCCCCTTGTGTATCTGGCTTATTTGGGTACTTGGAATCAAATCTGGGTCCTTAGGTTCACAGCAAGAACCTTAACTGCTAATCCATTCCTCCAACCCTAAGCCAACATATTTATTTTATTTTTATTTATGAAAGAGAGAGAGAGAGAGAGTGAGAGAATTGCCTTGTCAGGGCCTCAGCCATTGCAATAGAAATCCAGATGCTTGCACCACCTAGTGGGCATATGATTCTTGGTGCTTGCCTCACTTTTGTGCGTCTAGCTTACATGGGATCTGGAGAGATGAACATGGGTCCTTAGGCTTCACAGGTAAGCACCTTAACTGCTAAGACATCTCTCCAGCCCCAATAAAAACAATTCTAACTGGGTGTGGTGGCGTACACCTTTAATCCCAGAACTTGGAAGGCAGAGGTAAGAGCACTGCTGTGAGTTTGAGAACACCTTGAGACTACATAGTGAATTCCAGGGAAGACCTTACCTCAAAACACCAAACAAAACAAAAAACAAAAAACAAAACAAAACAAAAAAATCTAACACTTGGGATGAAACAGTGTAGCCCAGACTTCTCAGAAGGTGGAAGGAAGGGAAGCTGTATGGAGTTCAGGTTATTGGAGTCCTAGGAGCACTGGGCTGAGGCAGTCACATGTTAGCTGTGGTCCCCAGAAGGAAAATTTGGTTGTGGGATGCAGTTACAACTTGGGTGCATAAGGGAAAGAGAAGCAGATGAGTAAGTATACCAGTCTGTCTATGAGTTGATTGTATGTTAAATACAGGGTTGATGAAAGAACTGGAAAGGAATTAAAGATAACAAGGTATTTTAAAAGAAATATAAAAAGAATTCAATGATTGACTGAATGTAATTAGGACATGATTAAGAGTTTCCTTATTACAAGTACTCTGAATTCTACTTTTACTGTTCACCATGCATTTGATGATATGGTATAAAATTGTTGATTCTATCTACCCTTGAAGATTCTGATAGAAATAACAGAACTAGTTCACATCTGATAAAGTGTTTTGTAAACAAGAAAAGCCACAAAATATAATGAGGCTTTTCTGTTATGGCTCAAAATATATTCAAAGAGAGTTATTCAATAAGATATTGCCATGAGTGTTGCAATTGTGAGCAATTATTATCCAGAGGACATTGTTTGTTAATATTCAAATTAAAATAGAAAAACAAAGAAGGCATCCTCAGTGTTTCTTTGCATGCAAGAGACACAGAAGGTAAATTCCCAGTGTACAAGAGCCCATTGTACACTGAATATAAGAAAAAGCCAAATAATTAAAATGAGAACAGCCTTCGACTGTATCTGCATGGTTCAATTATGACATTGCTTTACTGGTTAGGAATGCTGTGTTTTGGACATAGCTGCCCTATTGTCCTAGAAACCTACCTGTGACAAACAACACTGGGGCATTAGTATAGCCATACCCACTGAATTACATGATGTGTTACAATCAAAAATTTAATTCATCATAACATTGTTTTCAAGATGTTTACAGACATGTTGGATAGATGAGCACTTTGAGGTGAAGGTTGAGTTTAAAGTAGAGACAATAAAGCAGGGCGAAACATCATCGAAGTGAAGAGATTTGGGAAGTGGGCTACTCTCAGCAGCAAGAGTCAAATGACATCTTTCTCACATGTAGTTTGAAGCATGCTCCTTGTCCTTGACTCCATTTGTCAATGAAGGTTCTGGGTGACATACAAAAGAGAGGTAGTGTGAAATGAAGGACAGAAATCAAAGGAGGGAGGGGCACAAAGTAGTCTTTCCAGAAAAAAATAAAGCTCTAAATATACTACTAACAAGAAATCAATGAAATCAGTGCTTAGCAATTCACAAAGGGCATTGTAGAGAAGTGACATGAAAAGCCAACTATGAAGGGCTGATTCTAGAGTGTGGGCATGTGCCATTATTTTAGTCCAATTCATGCTGCCATAACAAGATATCAGAGGCAGAATAGCTTATAAATAATAGAAATTTATAGCTGAGTGGGAATCTCCAGCACCTATATTAAAAGCCAGGTTCTTTGGTATGTGCCTGTCATCCCAGCAGTGGGGAAGTGCAAAGAGAAGGATCACTGGGATTTGCTAGCTATATAATCTCATCAAACTGTGAGCTCCAGGTTTCATGGAAATCTATGTGTCAAACAATAAGGTATAGCAGTAGAAGAAGACATCTGGCTTTGACCACTATGCTCCACATGCATGTGTACACACATGTACATACATCCCAACACACATGGGCCTACACAATATGATCATGCCAATTTAAATGTATGCACCTCACATACACATACTAAAAATGGGCTGAAATTCATATATTAGTTATATTAGAATTTCATTTTCTAGTATGGGATGATTTATAATATTAAAATATGTTTTTTCTCTATATAACTTATTTATTTCCTATATTTTCCAACAGTAACTTGGAGCTAACAAATGTATCCACAAAAGTTTTCATCTTTTGAGGCAATACTTATATATATGCAACAAAATTTCATACAAACAAAAACAGCCATTGCACTTTTTTACTGTTTAATTTGCGTGTGTGTATGTGTGCGTGTTTGTCATATCCAGTTAATGCCTTTCTTCGCAAGTAAGTAAAAGCGCTCCTTAAATTATGATGGAGCCTGATCATATAATTGTATGATCAAATGCATTGAATACATATAACCTTTTGAACACCACAGTTTAACAGCATGGTACATTGAAGCATATAGAGATTTTTGCACTGGTGGCAGCTGGCAGGGATCTGCAGGTGATTACCGCTACTTCTGATCAAGAGAGAACTGTACCACATGTTGTTCACATGAGCCAAAACTTTATGGAGATATATTTACTCTCCTTTTTATTTGTAGTTTGAAATTTTTGCTCATTTTTTATTTGATTTATTTACCTTGTATGGCCATAAACTTATTTTATCTACCATTCACTGGTAGGTACCTAAGGGCATCTTGTGGAGTCAATAATGTCTTCCCTGGCTTCACTTTAAAAATATTTTCATTAATTTATTTGAGAGAAAGAAGGAGAGAGAGAAAGAGAGGCAGAGTGAATATGGGTTATGGTCATGCCAGGGCCTCCAGCCAATGCAAATGAACTCTACACGCATATGTCACTTGCTGTTTCTGGCTTCATGTGAGTACTTGGGAATTGAACTCAGGATGGCAAGCTTTTAAAGAAAGTGTCTTTAACTGCTAAGCCATAATATAAGCCCAATTTCATCATCTTATTACTGGGTCTGCTAGTCATCTATTGGTACTATAATTATTCACTATAAATTTTGTACTTTAGCTAATGGATTTTTTTTTACAGTTCTGTAGATCAGAAGCCTAACTTTTGTCTGACTAGACATCAATGGAATATTTACTTTATAGATGCTCTGGATATAATGTATCCCATGACCTCTGGCCTCCTCTGTCCTCATGAGGCCATGGCCATTATTTGACTTGTGGCAGTATTACTCCATCTTCAAGAAAGGCCATAACCATTGCATATCTTTCAATCTTCTTAGTATCTCTCGGTACTCCCAGCTGAGAAAGACTCTCTGTTTTCAAGGATAAACCTAGGCACACCTGAGCAATCAAAAATAGTTCCCCATGTCATCATCTCTGACCTTAATCACATTTGCAAAATATGTTTGCAGAAATTATTGCACAGACACTACTCCACTGACCATACTGTCCAAAAGAATTTTCTTATTTAGTATATCAATATGTTGAAGAATGAAATAGTATTTCATCATTTATAAATGAGATGCTATAGTACATGTATTGATCAAATGCCAGCACAAGAATGTATTGGGTACTCTCATTCACTCCATGTAGTTACTCACTACTGTACCATATGCCACCTACAAATTGCTAAGTCAACTGAGTGTACAAGCCAATACTGGTGGAATAACTGCTGGCACATACTCTGCTGCCCACAAATCTAAATATTAAGGAACTTCCTGGGCATCCCAATAAAATTACAAGCCCAGATAGTTACAGGAGTTCAATAATTTAATGTCACTCTGAATCTCAGCAAACTGCAGATGTTAAAAATGTGTCACCTTGTAAGAATTTTTTATATACTACAGAATGGTTTCTTAATTATATAATTGTGTTTATTCTCTTATAACCAATAGTAGGAAAAGATATCCTTTAATGTATTATACACACATCTTTATCATCTCAAAACTAAAATGTGCTACTAGAGGCTTATCGGAACCATGTGGTCTAAAGAAGGAATTACACTCATTAGTAGTACTCCAGGAACCAAGCAACATAGGAAAGTGGAGATCGGTGGAAAACCATTGTGAGATGGAACATAATTCTCACTAAAATATTCTCAATAGGTAAAGAAATAGAGGAAAACACTAAATAAAGTTTTAGAGAGACGGTGGGAGCCATGCCTACACACCATTGTGAGTCAGGGCTGAGCTTGGGGTCACAACCGAAACATAGAGCCATCCCTGGGCGACTGCCTGGGAAGGCAAGGCCAGCTCAAGTGAGGATTGGAGCAGGGCTGCCACAAGCCATTTTGAATTGCGTCTGAGCTAGGGGTTGTTTGATGAAACAGAGAGCTGGTTCTTCAAAATAAATAAATAAATAAATAAATAAACAAACAAACAAGACTGATAAACCACTGGCCAATTTCATAGAAAGAAAAAAAAAGAGGAGACTCAAATCATTAAGATTAGAAGAGAAAATGGAGACATCATAACTGACACTAATGAAATTGGGAGAATCATCAGGACATATTTCAAAAAACCTATATTTCACAAAATTGGAAAACCTGGTAGAAATGGATAAATTTCTTGCCTCTTATCACCTTCTAAAACTGAGTCCAGAAAGATAATCAACCTAAACAAACCTATCATTTTCAATGAAATTGAAAAAGTAATTAAAAATCTCTCAATAAAAAAAGTCCATGCCCTGATTAATTCAAAGCTGAGTTCTACCAAACCTTCATTAAAGAACTAAAACCACTTCTCCTGAAACTCTTTTGCATAACTCAAAAAGAGGGTATGCTCCCAAACTCATTTTATGAAGCCAACATTATTCTAATACCTAAGCCACACAAGAGACCCAATAAAAATAGAAAATTATAGACCAATATCCCTAATGAATTTAGATGTAAAAATGCTCAATAAAATCCTTGCAGATAGAATTGAAGAGCAGATCAAAATCATCATACACCTTGATGAAGTAGGTTTCCTCACAGGGATGATGGTTCAATATATGGAAATCAATTAATGTAATTTATCACATAAATAAACTTAAACACAAGCATCACATATTTATTTTAATAGAAGCAGAAAAGTCTTTGACAAAAATATGATGATACTTCATAATCAAAACACTGAAGAGACTTTGTATGGAGGAATCATATCTCAACATAACAAAGGCTACTTATAAAGCACTTAAGGCCCAGATCACACTAAATGGGGAAAACTTTGAAGTTTTCCTGTTGTAGTCAACTTCACATTGTTGTAAGAAAACACCTAATGCCCCTCCAGCTAGGCTACTCACAATCCTGGAAAACTTCATCCAGTGCTGGCAGCTCTCCTTGGCAGCTATCCCATAGTCCTGCATCTCCATTGGGTTTCCACTGCAAATTACGGTTAATCCTCATGGCTCCACCAGGCCTTCACACAGGTAATCCAACAAGCCTGCCTCACACTGTCCATGGCAATCTCCAAAGGGGGGCGGGGTTGCAAATTCAATGACCCTCTCTTTTCTGCATTTGTTATACTTCATAGTACCTGATAGTAAGTATACCAATTTGTTAATCTAGGAGGAAAATAAATCCAAATTTGAAGAGTAGGACATTCCTTTAGCATTCAGGCCTCTTCAAAATAGTCAGCATTCTTCTTGTTGCCACAATGCAGATTATCTGGGCTACTCTCAATTCTTATAATCTCCCAAACAACTGCAGGGCAACAGTTTCAACCAAAAGATTTCTTTTTTTTTTTTTTTTTGTACCATATCCTTCTGCTCACATCAGCTTTCAGGACATGGGTATAACAGCAAGCCTTTTACACAAACTACCCTTTTCCCAGTCTGGATGAAGCTTTTTCTTCCATTCATAAACCAAATCTCACAGTCCATAGTTCTTACTGCACTTAATTCTTTCAACTATGACCAGAATGCTCTATCAATCCCACTTATGGTGCCTTTACTTATGGTAATTTTACTGTTGCAGCCAACTTATGCTGCTGTCAGAAAACATCTAACAAAGATCAGCTTATTGGAGGAAAGAATTTATTTTGACTTGCAGACTTGAGGGGAAGCTCCATGATGGCAGGGGAAAATGGTATGAACAATAGCATGAGCAATGGCATGAGTAGAGGGTGGACATCACCTCCTGGACAACATTAGATGGACAATAGCAGCAGAAGAGTGTGCCAAACACTGGCAAGAGGAAGCCAGATATAACACCCATAAACCCACCCCCAACAATACACTGCCTCCCGGAGGCTTCAATTTCCAATTTGCCCCCAGCTGTGTTCCTAGCATTCAGAACACAAGTTTTTTGTGGGACAGCTGAATCAAACCACCACATTCGTTCCCATTAAGGTCTGGAACAAGACAGGGATGCCTACTCTCACCATTGCTTTTCAACATAGTATCTGAAGTTTTAGCTCAAACAATAAACCAAGAGAAACAAATAAAAGGAATACAAATTGGTGAGAAAGAACTCCAACTAGCTCTATTCAGAGATAACATAATCATGTTATATGTAAGTGACCCAGAAGATTCCACCAAAAAACTTCTAAAAGTGATAAATTATTTTGGTAAAGTAGCCTTCTTATATGAACACCAAATATAAACTATATAGAAAGAGATACGTGATGCTATCCCATTTTCATTAGCCTCAAAAATAAAAAAACTTTGAATATCATTAACCAAGGAAATGACAGACCTGCACAATGAAAACATAAAAACACCAAGGAAAGAAATAGAGGAGGATATGAAAGGGTGGTACATGGGCGACTGGGGGAAATTGACCAATATCTATCGAAGCAACACATGGTCTAACCTACTTAGCAGCAAATAACTTATTGTGATGCCCACACAAGTGCAGTGGTGGCACACAGCCATGGTGGGGAACCAACTGCTCTCAATTTGGCTAACTGATCCCCTCACTGGTATGGGACCCATAGCTGGAGCTGGGAAACAAGTCAGAACCATATCCAAACATAAGCCCACTCTCCAGTATCAACCTACTATCAATTGTGGGCTACAAGAGGGCCTACACCTATTAAATTCTCTATAAAAAAAATAAAGTAAGGGTTATCTCATTTGTCCTGGTGCTAACTTACTCTCCGTTGGAGAATCTGCTTCTCTTTTTCAGATAGATGTAGACCCTAAGGAGAGAGCCACCCCATCATACCTCAAAAGGGCTCCGGCTGAAACTAAGAAAACTTCGAGAAACAAGCAAGGGGGCTGTTTTTCCTGATGAACCAGACACCAGCACAAGGGGGAAGGAGATCAGCATAGAGAAAAATCAACTCCTACCAAATCAGAGAGCCAGAGCCTCAGAGGCCCTCAACACCTCATCACTGAAGCAGACCAAAAATGAACCCAACATGGCTCAGGGAAATTTTGCGGAAGAGGGGGCGGAAAGAATGTCAGAGTCACATGTTGGGTCATGATATGCAGAGACATTTAGCTTACCCATAAATGTGGGCTAACTCCACAATGCATGACCCGTATACCTCAACAAGGAGGGGCCAAGGGGAGGGGGTAGGTCACGGATGAGCCTAATAATGGTACCAAACTGACTGTATTTGCTGAATACAGAACTGACTAATAAATAAAAAAAAAAAACAATAATTTTAATTAGTAAAATATTTTACAAACCACAACCTCTTTATTTGCAATAAGGAAATAATAAAGTATTAAATTACTTATAATTGAAAAACAACCATGATACAATAATTTAAAGTAAAAAAAAAAAAAAAAAAAAAGAAAAATCTCCTATGCTCATGGATTAGAAGAATCAGTATTGTGAGAATGACCATCCTACCAAAACTGTTACATAGATTAAATGAAATTCCAATAAGAATCCCAGCAGCAGTCTTCACAGAGATAGGAAAAAAAAAAACCCTATTGACTACTGGTGGGGGTGCAAAATTGTACACCCACTATGGAAACCAGTATGAAGACTACAATAAAGTTGAAAATAGAGCTACCATTTGATCCAACAATATGGCTTCTGGGTGTATTATGTAAAAACTGCTCTCTACTATAGAAATACATGTTCACCCATGTTTGTGGGTTCTCTTTTCACAATAGCTAGGAACTGGAATCAGCTCAGACCCCCATCAACTGATGAATGGATTATGAAGATGTGGTATATGTACACAATGGAATTCTACTCAGCAGTAAGGAAAAATGAAACAAAAAATTACTGGTAAATGGATGGAATTGGGAAAACAAATCACTCTAAGTGAGGTCATGGAGGCACAGAAATACTAATGCCACATGAACACTCTCATCTGTGTTTCCTAACTGGGATCAATTACCAATGAGTGCAAATGGTAGTCAGCACCAGAACTATGATCATAAAACTAGAAAGAAACCAGGAGAGAGAAGAAGTAGAGAGAGAGAGAAGAGAAGGTACCAGCTGAGGGGAGGACAGAATATTGGGAGTGGGGGATTTTGGAGGTATAAGGAGTGGAGGGGAGGGGAAGGAATTACTCAAAAGTTAAGACAATGTGAGTCAGTCCCCATAGAAATCCTAATTCTGACTAGCATTCTACAAGATATAACTATCAATAAAAGGGGAGGGGAGAAATTCCAGACAGAAGGTGGAAAGAGCTTAACCTTCTTAAAATGATGGACTCTGGCTGGAAACTCCCAGAGCCAGAGTTGGGTTGTCCTTCACAATGCACTTTTAGCCAGGGAGACCCATGAGTCTCCAAAACATTGTAGGCCATTGTCAAAACACTTGGTTGCCTGCAAGAGCTAAAAGGTAAGACCCTATTGCTGAAGACATAGCATGTTCTAGTCGCAGGACATTGGAATACCATGCTAGAACTGAAAAGGAAACTATCTGCCTCCTGGCTAGCCCCCAGCTGCTATAAATACTTCTCTTACTGCTTACCTGACAACCAGCTCTAGGGTAACGGTGGCAGACATAGTCATCAAGCACAACCTATCAAAGCAGAAATCCAGAGGCTACAAAGAACTCAGTGCAAGTCAGACTGCCAATAGACCTGTCATGGCTCAGGCATCATTGTGAAAGAGGGAGCAGAAAGACTGTAAGAGCCCCAGAGTGGATGGGAATACCCAGAGGCATGGTTCCCCACTATCCCATTGGAACTAACTGAGGCCTTCATGATCCCACAGTAAAACCCATAACACCACAGAGAATGGTCTTGGGGAAATGGGATCAGAGAAGGAAAGGGTATAAACTGTTAAAAATAAAAATTTATATAATGATTTTTCTTAGCAAGCTTCATGCATGGTCTTGAGGGAAGAAATTATTGTTTAGTTATAGAACCTTATATTATGCACCAAAATTTAACTAAATAAATGCATTTGTTTTTTAGCAGTGAACAAAAACAAAAAGCTTTAGAGTTACAGAAAATAATCTTTAAAATAGTTGTATGAGAATGTTGGCATTTTGAAGTGTTTTGAATTATAGTAATGTTACAAAAATATTATATTGAAAGAGATAGAATGCATTTTGGACAAAAAATTTATTAATAATTTCAAAATAGTAGCTGCATTCATTTAAGATAACAAAAAGTAAGAGAAATGAACTGTCAAGTAAATTCTGAAACATTGGATAGCAGACTGTAACAGCTTTTCGCATATTGGGAATAGATGAAATGATGATATGGATCTCAAATAAGAAAATGGTTGACAGAGAAACAATAAAAGAGGAAGAAATAGAAGAGGCTGGAAGTTCTATGTAAAATATTTGGTGTTGTAATAGTTTCTACCTGATACTTACAAATATCAATAAATGCTTTTAAATTATCAAATAATCTGTCATTGGTCAATAAAAATAGATTAAATAACTATTTTAATATGTGCTTTCAGTGCAAATATTTTTAACATTGAATTTTATATCCAAGGTATATATTAATATGGTAAATTAGCTTTGATGACTTTTAATACCAGAAGAGAATTCATTTTAATTTCTGCTTTAGAAGAGATTCTGTTCTTTTTTTATTCTTTTAATCAAAAAAGGCTGAAGTACCAGCTATTGATTTTGTGACTATAATTGATCTGGCAGTGGAAGGTGGAATTTTTCCAGTTGATGCAGTGATTGGAATTGATTTAGCAGTAGAACTCATAAAAAGGTCAATAAAATACAGGGAACAAGGCAAGAACTGCTCTTGACAATGATTGTAATTCAATTACAGCAGTCAGTCCTGTGTACCTTATTAATACCGTCAGTGTTCAATGGGAAACTAGAATTATTTCAGGCTTGCTATTTAGAAATCAGAATAGAGACTTAGGAAAAACGTTCTGCAATAAAAATCTGGTTACATATTTACCATGTTTATTTTATTTATTTATTTATTTATTTTTGGTTTTTCGAGGTAGGGTCTCACTCTAGCTCAGGCTGACCTGGAATTCACTATGGAGTCTCAGGATGGCCTCGAACTCATGGCAATCCTCCTACCTCTGCCTCCCGGGTGCTGGGATTAAAGGCGTGCGCCACCACGCCCGGCTTACTATGTTTATTTTTAAATTTTTCTTTCCTATAGGATACAGGGTATTTTAAGTAACAAGTATTTTAAGTGACAAGATTTTAGGTACTTATAAATTTGCAACAAGCTATAAATTGTCCAACAAGTGATATTTGAGAGGATCTTAGCAATTTTGAGAGTACTATCATATCTATAGCACATATATGTTAAAATTGTGTACCTTTCATTTTTATGACATATTCAAAATGTATGATGTATCAGTTACTTTCTCATTGCTTGGACAAAATGCTCAGCCAAAGCAAGTTAGGTTAAAAAAAAAGTGTTTTGATTGGGTTACAGTTTAGTGGGGAAGTTTCATCATGGTGGGGAAGGAAAGCATAGCATGAACAGGAAGCTGGCCCACAATGTCACACCAGCAGGGAGGAAGAGGAAAGATCTAGTGGGGCTAGGGTGGGTGTTGAGGCCAGAGCTATTGCTACATCCAGGTCCAGAAAGATGGCAAGGGAGGAAGGAGGCATAGAGAAAGAAATTCACAACCCTCAATTTGAAATGCAGAAGTGGAGAAAGCAGAGGCTTTCTATCCTAAAGGCTCAGAGGCATTGAATTTTGACCCACTGTGTTTTTATACTTAGGCTTATGCATGAATCAGAAATAGCTTACATATGTATCACAAATAGTGATCTTGACATAATATGGATGGTCTTGAGAGAAGATCCTTGATTTTATAGCATGTAACTTTAAGATAAAGAGTTTATTTGCTGGAAATTATCTGACTATGATAAACTGCTTGAGGGACTATGGTTAAGATTTAACTTATTTTATCTAATTTGAGATCAGAGCAGCTGCATTCCTCAACTTGCACTAACATGGATGTTCTTTTGGTTTTTCTGTCATAAACAATCTTGACTCAAGGTACTTTGGCATGTCAATTAAACTGTCCGCACATTTAGGTATGACAGTTGTCTCTAACAGGTAGGGGGTATAAGGTGCAAGGTCTGTCCCCAGGAGCTCACTTCCTCCAGAAAGGCTCCACCTCAAAATGTTCCAATACCATCTGGAACATCACTGCCAGCTGGGAGATAAGTATCTGATGCTATGGGAGACAGTGTATTTAAACTACCACATGAGACATATTTCCATGTTACATTTCTCTCTGCATCACAAGATAGTGATTGTGTGTGTAGCAGGTTGGTTCTCCCTCTTTTTATGTGGCTTGGCTTTCCTCATTGTCTGTTTAAGCTTTCCTGTGACTTAACTAATGGCCATGATAAATTATATTCTCAAAATTCTTCCATGTGTTTTAGTTACTTCCTTTTTCTTATTTCATAAAATGTTCATATCTTTGACATAGACATAAGTCCTCAATGTGTGTGAAGTTATGTAATCAGAAACCAACTCTGCTTTGGCTAGCTTTATTTATATATTTATTTATTTGCAATTTTTGAGACAGGGTCTCTCTATGTAGCCTAGGATGGCCTTAAATTTGTCCTTTTGTATCAGCGACCTGATTGCTCAGTGCTGACTTTCCCATGTCCTAGCACTACTTCACTCTGTCTTTTTCTCTCCCTCTCTCTGTAACCCTCTTTATTTCCCTGTTTCTTCCTCTCTCTCTCTCTCCTTGTCTTCATTCACTTCCTCCAATCTGCAAACATAACATTCTTTCCTTCATTTTCAAAAAACCAAAAACAAAAAAATAACTTTCTGGGCATTGAATCCAGGACGTCATACCTGATAGGCAACCAATCTATAATTGAACTACATCCCTAGCTTAGAAACCATATTCTAAATGACACATGCAAATTCCTATCTTCTCTCTTAAAGTTAATTTAAATTTTTTAATCTATTTTTTATTGACAACTTCTATACTTACAGAAAACAAACTACTGTATTTCCCTCCTCTCCCCTCCCCCACTTTATCTTTCATAACTCTGCTTTCTGTCATATCCCCTCCCTCTCTCCATTAGTCTCTTTTAACTTGATGTCATCATCTTTTTTTCCTATTATGAGGGTCTTGTGTGGGTATTGCTAGGCACTGTGAGGTCTTGGATATTGAGGGAGGCCAAATTCTGTCTGGACAGTTGAATGTAAGGAGTGGTACCCTTCCTTTGGCTCTTAAGTTCTTTCTGCCATCTCCTCAGCAATGGACCCTGAGCCTTGGAGGGTGTGAGATGTTTCAGTGCTGAGCACTCCTCTGTCCCTTCTTCTCAGCACTATGTTGCCATTAGGGTCATCCCAGTGGTGATCACCATCTGAAAAGAGAAGCTTCTCAAACCAGAAGTGAGAGTAGCATTAATATATGAATATGAACATTAAGTCTAGTGCTTTCAGGGAAATTTGGTGGGAGTAATATATGCATTTATCCAGACAAGAGTAGGCTTTATATCCCTAAGACTCATGACCCCCCCCCCATAGTCTTTTCATTAGGTTTTCAGTACCAGGCACATATTCCCTCCCATAGAGTGGGCCTTCAGTCCAACCAGAGAGCAGTTGCCCCCAGAGCAGACATGCCACTATTGCACTCATTCAGTCATTTGCCCTGTCTGGACAAACTTGAGGTTTCCAGTGTCCACTGTTTTCATCACTGATGACTTATACCTCCCATAAGACTGCATACAGTGCAGCTTTTTCCAGCTTTCATTTGGCTGGGCTACAGGGAGGAGGTTTTCTGCTCAGCAACAGCTTGATTTATCAGTGACTTTGCCACTCAGTCATGTGAAGCCTTCAGCAATAGTGTCTTACCATCTCTTTCTCATGGTGAACCAAGGGACTTGGCAATAGCCTTTAGTATTTTGGAGGCAACAGGGACTTACCTGGCCAACATCTCACTGGAAGGTATCCCATCCCAGGCACTGAAAATTTTCTAGTAACAATCTATAGCTTCTGGATGTGCCATTTTTTAAGCAAGTAGATTTTCATATATCTTATTCAGCGTATCTTGAATTTTGATTGGCCCTACCCCTGCACCATTCTTTTATACAGTCACTTCCCCTGACCTCACTTAGGCCTTTCCTCTCCCTGTAATCTGTTCTTCCACTTACATATATACAATACCATCCTCTTAAGACCTTCCCTCTCCTCCCTCCCTTATAGACTTTTTCTAGCTTATGAGCCTCTTCTACTGATTTTTGGTTCCAGATCACACACAAGTCAATACATTTGTAGCTAGTATCCACATACAATAGAGAACATGTGATGTTTGGCTTTCTGGGCCTGGGTTACCTCACTTAGTAAAATCCTTTCTAGATCCATCCATTTACCTGCAAATGTCATAATTTCATTTTTCTTTACAAATGAATAGAACTCCATTGTGTAGATGTACCACATCTTTATTATCCATTCTTCTGTGAATGGACATCTAGGCTGGTTCCATTTCCCAGCTATTGTGAATAGAGCAGGAATAAAGATGGTTGTGCAAGTATCTCTAAGGTAGTGAGACGAGTCATTAGGGTATATGCCTAGGAGTGCTATAACTGGATCATATTGAAAATCTATTTTAGCTGTCCGAAGAACCTCCACACTGATTTCCACAATGGCTGTACCAGATTGCATTCCCACCAACATTGCAGAAGTGTTCCCCTTTTACCACATCCTTTCCAACATTTATTGTCATTTGTTTTCTTAATGGTAGCCATTCTGACAGAGAGAGATGGAATCTCATGGTAGTTTTAATTTGCATTTCCCTGATGGCTAAGGATGTAGAACACTGTTTTAGATGTTTATATGCCATCTGTATTTCTTGTGGTGAGAACTCTCTATTTAGTTACATAGCCCATTTTTTGATTGGGTTGTGTGATTTCTTATTGTTCTATTTTTTGAGTTCTTTGTATATTCTGGTTATTGGTCCTCTGTCAGATGAGTAGCTGGCAAAGATTTTCTCCCATTTTTTAGGTCAGTCTCTTTGCTCTATTCACCTTGTCCTTTGCTGTACAAAAGATTTGTAATTTTATGAGATCCCAGTAGTTGATTAGTGGTTTTATTTTCTGAGCACATGGGGTTATTTTCAGTAAGTCATTACCTATGTCAATATGTTGAAGGGTTTCCCCTACCTTTTCTTTCTTTTTTTTTTTTTTTTTTTTTAGTTAGTTTTTTATTCAGCAAATACAGTCAGTTTGGTACCATTATTAGGCTCATCCGTGACATACCCCTCCACTTGACCCCTCCTTATTGAGGTATATGGGTCATGCATTCTGGAGTTAGCCCACAGTTATGGTTAAGATAAATGTTTCTGCATAATATGACCCAACATGTGGCTCTGACATTCTTTCCACCCCCTCTTCCGCAAAATTTCCCTGAGCCATGTTGGGTTCATTTTTGGTCTGCTTCAGTGATGAGGGGTTGGGGGCCTCTGGGGCACTGGCTCTCTGATTTGGTAGGAGTTGATTTTTCTCTGTGTTGATCTCCTTCCCCCCTTGTGCTGGTATCCAGTTCATCAGAAAACAGCACCCTTGCTTGTTTGGCCAGTTTTTCTTAGTTTCAGCCAGGCCCTTTTGAGGTATGATGTGGTGGCTCTCTCCTTAGGATCTACTCGCCTACCTTTTCCCCTAGCAATTTCAGAGTTTCTGGTCTGATATTAAGGTCCCTGATCCACTTGGATTTGATTCTTGTGCATGGAGAAAGACAAGGATCTATTTTCTTCTTTCTACATATTGGTATCCAGTTTTCCCAGCACCACTTGTTGAAGAGGCTGTCTTCTCTCCAATGAATATTTTTGGCACTTTTGTCAAAAATCAGATGGCTACAGGTGGCTGGATTAACATCTGAGTCCTCTATTTTGTTCCAATGATCTACATGTCTGTCTTTCTGTAATACCATGCTGTTTTTGTTACTAGGGCTTTGTAATATAGCTTAAAATTGGGTATGGTGATACCACTCACCTTATTTTTGTTGCTCAATATTGTTTTGGCAATTTTAGATTTTTGGTGCTTCCAAATGAATTTTAGCATTGTTTTTTTCTATTCCTGTGAAGAATGCCATTGGAATTTTAATGGGGATTTCATTAAACATGTAGATTGCTTTTGGTAAGATTGAAATTTTCACAATATTGATTTTTCCAATCCAAGAACATGGGATGCCTTTCCATTTCCTTGTGTCTTCTGCAGTTTCTCTCTTGAGTGTTTTAAAGTTCTCATTGTAGTGCTCCTTCACTTCCTTAGTAAAGTTTATTCCAAGAGTTTTTTTTTCCCCCTGAGGCAATTGTGAATGGGAGAGGTTCCATGATTTCATTCTCTACACATTTGTAGTTAGGATATAGGTAAGCTACTGATTTCTGTGTATTTATTTTGTATCCTGGTACATTACTAAAAGTGTTTATCAGCTCTAACAGTTTGCTGGTAGATTTTAGGCTCTTTGATGTATAGAATCATATTATCTGCAAATAGTTATAATTTGATCTCTTCCTTTCCAATTTGTATCCCTTTTATGAGTGTCTCTTGCCTTATTATTATAGCTAAGACTTCCAGTACTATATTAAATAAAAGTGGGGACAGTGGACACCATTGTTTTGTGCCTGAATTTAGTGGAAAACTGTTGAGTTTTTCACCATTGAGTATTATGTTGGCTGTAGGTTTGTCATAAATAGCTTTTATTATGTTGAGATATGTTCCTTCTAGTCACTGTTTCTGTAAAAGTTTTACCATGATAGGATGTTGGATGTTGTCAAATGCCTTTTCTGCATCTATTGAGATGATCATGTGATTTTTGTCCTCCAGACCATTTATATGATGTATTACATTTACTGATTTGCATATGTTGAAACATCCCTGCATTCATGGGATAAAGCCTACTTGGTCAGGGTGAATACACGTTTTGATATATTCTTGTATTCTGTTTGCCAACCATTTGTTCAGAATTTTTTAACTATATTAATGAGGGGGATTGGTCTGTAATTTTCTGTTTTTTGTTCTGTCTTTGCCTGGTTTTAGTATGAGGGTGATGCTGGCTTTATATAAAGAGTTTTGTAGAATTCTTTCCTTTTTGATTTTATGGAAAAGTATGTGAAGCATTGGTGCTAATTCTTCCATGAAGGTCTGGCAAAATTCACCAGTGAATCCATCTGGGCCTGGGCTTTTTTTAGTTGGGAGACTTTTTTTTATAACTTCTTGGATTTCTCTACTTTTTTAGGTCTATTTAAATGGTTTATCTCATCTTTATTTAACTTTGGTAGGTCATATGAATTAAGGAAATCATACGTTTCTTTCATGTTTTCACACATAGGCATATATATTCTTAAAATATGTACTTATAATTGTGTGAATTTCTTTGGTATCTGTTGTAATGGTGCCTACCTGTTTCATCTCTAACTTTACTAAATTTTGTCTCTTCTCTTTTATCTGGTCAAATTTGCTAAGGGTTTATCAATCTTGTTTATCCTTTCAAAAAACCAATTTTTCATTTCACTGCTTCTTAGGATTCATTGGTTTTTTGTTTTTTGTTTTTTTTTGTTTTTTTTTTTTTGGTTTCTATTTCATTAATTTCTGCCCTAGTCTTCATGATTTCTTCTCATCTACTGATTTTTTGATTTTCCCTGCTGTTCTTTTCCCAAGGCCTTAAGGTGCAACATTATATTGTTTATTTGTAAACTCTTTTTATTTTATTTTATTTAATTAGTTTTGTACTCAGCAAATGCAGTCAGTTTCATACCATTACTAGGCTCATCCATGACCTACCCACTCACCTTGACCCCTCCATGTTGAGGTATATGAGTCATGCATTCTGGAGTTAGCCCACAGTTATGGGTAGGATAAATGTCTCTGTGTATTACGACCCAAAATGTGGCTCTGACTTTCTTTCTGCCCCCTCTTCCACAAAATTTCCCTGAGCCGTGTTGGGTTCATTTTTGATCTGCTTCAGTGATGGGGTGTTGGGGGCCTCTGGGTCTCTGGCTCTCTGATTTGGTAGGAGTTGATTTTTCTTCGTGTTGATCTTCTTCACCCTTGTGCTGGTACCTGGTTCACCACGAAAACAGCACCCTTTCTTGTTTCACCAATTTTTCTTAGTTTCAGCTGGGGCCCTTTTCAGGTATGATGGGATGGCTCTGTCCTTAGGATCTACATCTATCTGAAAAAGATAAGCAGATTCTCCAACGGAGAGTAAGTTAGCACCAGGACAAATGAGATAACCCTTGCTTTTTTTTATAGAGAATTTAATAGGTGTAGGCCCTCTTATAGGCCATGATTGATGGTAGCTTGATAATGGAGAGTGGGCTTATGTTTGGATAAGGTTATGACTTGTTTCCCAGCTCCAGTTATGTGACCTGTACCACTGAGGGGATCAGTTAGCCAAATTGAGAGCAGTTGGTTCCCCACCATGGCTGTGTGCCACTATTGCACTTGTGTGGGCATCAGAACAAGTTATTTGCTGCTAAGTAAGTTAGACCATGAGTTGCTTGGACAGATATTGGTCATTTTCCCCCAGTCGCCCATGTAGCACCTTCTGCCACTATACATGCTGAGTGTCTGTACCCTTAATCTTGTTAGCTGGGAGGTCAAGATTTCTCTTCTGAATTGGGTTCCAGGTCATCCTGGATCTGGATCAGACCCTGCCCCCAATAATGACAGAAGTAAACAACAAAGGCCCTATATATATGTGAAAGCACCAAAGGCAAAAATATTCAACCCCCAAATACAGCTTATTCGAAATTGGTATAGCCCACCAAGAATATATACCCCATAACCTGCCCTGACAAGGAAAGGAAAAGACAGATTAGCTCTTGCAGGACTATGTACCTGTTTTTTTTTTTTTTTTTTTTTTTTTTTTTGTCAGTCAGCCTCATTACCTCTTGGGGTGTTTTCCAATCTCACCAGTGCTGAGTGCCCACCTTGATCTGTTCTTGTGCTGTGCAGCTGTGCCTCTGATCAGCTTTGCTCGCTGTGCTGCCACTGGGGGCTGAATGCTGGAGGTTCGCAGTTCTGATGGTGGGGGATGGGATAGTTCAGACTTCTGGAGTTGCTCACACTTTCAGTACTCTTTAGTTGATCTCAGCTGTCAGATTTCTTAACTTTGTGAGAAGGCTGATGGAGTTTAAAAATCTGTTGCTTGGTCTCTGCTGCTGCTGCTGCCTGGTGTGCCTGGTGTGACTGTGCCAGGCAGGTGCTTGGATCATGGGCCGTGATTGCCTCAGTGGGACTCTGGCCATTTTCCTCCTATCTGATCTGGTGGGTGCTGCTCTCTCTGGCTTCTCCACTGTGTCTAAGAATAACCTATCCTCCTTCACTTTTCAGAAGAAGAGTGTATTTTGCTGGGGTTCTGCTTAAATCCCTACCTAGGCTGGTTTTGTGTGGCTCCTAAGCTGTCTTCTTACCCAGAAGTCCAATTAAAATTTTTCACCTTAAAAAAACGTATGGCTGAGGGTTTATTTGTGTTAGTTTATAATGAAAAATGGTAAATAAATGTCCTATGTCCTACCCTATCCTCCCTATTGATTATAAAAAGGAAATATTAGAAATTTTAACATTTAAAAATCACCTTAATATATCTTTATATATTAATAATGAATGCTGATGCTATTTAACTTTAATTTCCTGTCATATAAATTGAATATATGTTTCTCAAATATAAGCAATTTCATCTCTTCTTCTCCTGGTCTTCACAACAGCTTGCCATAACTTTTGTTCAAATCCATGACCAGAAAGCTTTATTGATGCAATGTACTGAAACCACTTGGTCTATAACAGAGTAAGGAGCCCACATAGGAGAAAAAAAAATCAATGCATCTCTTCCTTCCTTTGAAAATCTTATATAAAAAAAAGAATCCCAGTGGAACAAAATTTGTGTTTATTGATGTAGCTGATTTGTATTCTGGCTCAAGCTACTCATCTCTTTGCCACCTGGTAGTGCACAGAGCAGACTGGCAGCTAGCTTGTGAACCATATTCTGAACAATAATTTTAGTATACTATAATTTAGTTTCCATTCTTGTATAACCTTTCCCTCCTATGAATTGTTATTTTACTTTTTCTCATCTTCTCAACATGTTAATGTTTTTTAAGAAACCAAATCATCTGTCAGTTTTTTTTCCATATACCAATACGTGTTCTTTCTTGAACAAAAAATAATCTCTTTGCTGACTTTTTCAGTTGTCTTTCCTTACTTCTTTAATCTCTAGTTCCTATATGGACTGGAAGCTCCTTTGGGCTGCTGCAAGCTATCGTCCTGATATTCCTTGTTCCTCTATTGAATGTGTGGTGTGTGTAGTATGTATAGCATGTGTGTGGTGGATATACTTGTGAGTGTAGATGCATGCCAGTGCACATCATGCCTGCAGAGGCCAAAGGAGGGCATTGGCTATCTGCATCTATTACTCTTCAACCTTATTTCCTTGAGAAAGGGGTCTCTCACTGGACCTGGGGTCTGCTGTCTGTTCTGTCCTGCTGCTTCCAAGCTAGACTGACTGGCTAATGAATCCCTGTTATTCTTCTTGGTGTCGCAGGTGTGTGTGCTGGGTACGGAACTCATATCTTCACATGTGTGCAGCAAGTGCTCTTGCATATTGAGATATCTACCAGCCCCATATATTCAATTATTATATAAAAAGATTTCCTAGGCCTGGATATGGTGACTCATATTTGTTATCCCTGTACTTTTGAGGCTGAAGCAGGAATTTTATGAGTTACAGGCAAGCCTGGGCTACCTAGTGAGTCCCTTTTCCAAAGAAAAACAAAACAAAATGAAGTTTGCTTATTTAAAATGAATATACACACTGAATAATTATATTCATGAATATATAAATGTTTATGCATAATACATACATACATGTATACACACATACAGATACACATATTTAAAAGTATTAATCATTTTATTTAAATTCTGTGATAATAAAAAAGACACCTTGCCTTTTCTCTAACAAAATTCTTTTCACTAGGCAAGGCAGAGGTTAGATAGATAGATAGATAGATATAGATATAGATGTATAGATATGAGAACCATTGCAGACATTTGTTAATTTATCACACAATCTTTTTAATGTTTTATACCATAAAATATTTGGCAGGGTTCAAAGTAATTATTCTTTGATGGCTTTGGATAAAAATGAGGCTTAGCTTTATTTTAAATTCAGGGAGAAACACCGCCCCCCAACCATACTAGGCAGGGAAGGTCCAACAGTGAGTTTTTAATTTAGTACCATTTTAATTTTTTAATGTAATGCTATTGTCTTCACCAATCCTGGAGCCTTTAGTATGAAAGGGAACTTCCCAAGAACCAGTGATGATGAAAGCACAGTGGTAGGTATTTGGGAAAAAACCTGAAAGAAGAAAATGATTTGGATATGAATCCTATGTCTAAAATGCTCACAGTTAAATGCCAGGTTTATATGCAAAGAGAACATTGAGAATTTCCATGTGAAAACATATGTATATGCATACATATGTACATTCATATCAGAAACATAGATGAGCAGCTTTTGTCTTTCTACAATGTTAGAATTTATTGAGTAACAATAAATTCAGAAGTTATGGATGATTCAAAGGTAGTGAATTATCAGTAGACCCACTTTCCTTGATAGCCCTGGTTGAGGTAAACAGATTCTTTTTTTACAATCTTAATTTCTAATGTTAATTCACAAATCACGTATAACACACAGTAAATATCTATTCATGCATGCATATATGTATGCTAAAAATGGCTAAAAGGGCAAAAAAAGTTTCTAAGAGGTCTGAAGAACCAGGCCTCTTTGGACACTGGTACAAATGCAAGAGTCTGTATTGGTCTGATAACCTGTGGAAGCAGAAGCTGCTAGCTGTACAGTCAGGCTGCAGGCTCAGGGATAAGCTGTGGGAGCTAGATGAAGGGCAGGAAGTGGATCCGGATGAAGGGACTGATGGAAGGATGGAAGGTCCACATTTATGAACAGATGGATGGGTAGGTAGATGGCAATTAAGTCCCATCAAAGGCAGGGACACAGCTAAGCTGAAGCCCATAGGACCATCAAGAGTTTCTTGGTACACACATCAAGTGGTCAGATGATAGGTCAGTAAGGGATGCCACTGTCTCAGTGCTAGGAATCTATTTCTTTATAGGGTCCAGGTAAGAGAGTTATATATACTCTTTCCTCATTCTGGTGTGTCTAATAGTTATGTTCTTGGGTCTGGTTTTCCTGGTAGTATGTTAAGGTGTCCATGTGCCTCTATAGTCCCAACTCATTCCAATAAACTTGTAAGATGGTACCCTTTTGCTCCCAGGAAAAAGCCATTTATCAGTCAGTGCTTCATGGATGGTGCTGGGCAGATGGTGCCCTTCATGTGACTACCCAGAAGTCATCCTTCCACCCTGAAAATGGAGTCAAAGCTGCTTATAAGGTAGAGTCTCTCAGGGCAAGGACAGTTTGATAAGCTACTATTTTATGCAATATAGTGAGTAATTTAGAGTGGTCCACAATCTGATCTGAACAATACACACATGATATTCACTTCAAGATTTGTTGAAATTTGAGGCAGACTTCAAGGAAACTATCTAACTGATTTATGTTACTTTTGCTTATATTAAATCTGATTCTGTAATGATACTGACTTAGTAGAGTAATTCATATGATATTTTTATCTCTGTGAAACCTGTTCAGAAGTTGTTCAAGTTTTAATACATATTTAGTTTATGTGTAATATTTAATGTATACAGCATAATTATATTTCTTATGTATATAAATATATGTTCTACTAATGAATATTCAAATTAATATTATGATGAAAAGAATATGTGCTCTGTTACATATGATATATATATTTAGTCATCTTTGATAATAATATTAGATCTTTATAGTCACAAATTATTAATATTTACATTCCTGCCTTTCTGAGTTCACTGTATTTAATTTGCATAATAATTACAATGAAGGGAGGACATGTTTTCTCTTTGTACTAACTTATGCTCTAAGTAACACTGAAAGTGTATAAGAGATCATGAAAAAAAAAAGTGACATGACTGTTACAGGGTTAACCAGTGCTCTCTGATTGGAATCGAGGCCTGCTATCTGGGAGGGAATTCATGCCTGGTACTGAAAACCAAGCCAAAACCTAAGGCTTAGTAGCTCAAAGGTACTAGTGGTGAAGCTACTACTAGTATAAGGCTAAATGGATCTGCTCTGCCCATCAAATTGTCCTCTAAATATTTATGTTTATGTCCATCACTTAGGGCTGCTCTCACTTTTTATTAAATAAGCTTCTTTTTATAGATGACAGTGACTACTGGGGAGATTCCTCAAGGTTCTGAGAAGTGACAGTTGAGTGCTCAATCCTAAATGAGACATCCCTCCAAGGTTTAGGGAACATTGTGGAAGAGGTGGCAAAAAGAATGCAAGAGCCAAAGAATGCAAGAGCCAAAGAATGGGGAGGAATGCTTTGGAACGCTGTCTTTTGGACATGAAATAGCTGCTGCATTGATGACCTCACAGTGGCTATCATTATATGCACAATATTGGGTCTGTCAGCATGTCATCATGGGTAATAAAAGATGGCAAAAAGTCATATCAGAAATGAATTGTGGGCTGGAGAGATGGCTTAGCGGTTAAGGCGCTTGCCTGCAAAGCCAAAGGACCCATGTTCGACTCCCCAAGAGTCACATAAGTGAGATGCACAAGGGAGTGCATGCATCTGGAGTGAATTTTCAGTAGCTGGAGGCCCTAACAAGCCCATTCTATCTTTCTCTCTACCTGCTTATTTTTGTATCTCTCTATCTGTCTCTCTCAAATACATAAATAAAACTAAAATATTTACAGATAAAAATGATAATTATAAAAAGAACGGTGACCAGTTGGAAAGAAGAGGTTCAATGGAAAAGGTAAAGAGGGTGGGAGACAAAAGAAAATAGTAGGAGGTGATTATAATCAAAGTACATTATGTACACATATAATTGTCAACAATATGAAACAATATGAACAATGAAATATTGTCACTGACATTGCTTATGTGTCTGAAAAACTTCATTGTCTCAATTTCAATTTAACCAATTCAAGTGGTTAAGTATTTTGCATTTCATAGAAGTCACTTTGGAGCTCACCAGAATAATTGTTTAGGCTTTTATCTTGATGTGTGTTTCACTTTTTAAAGTTATTTCTTAATAAAATACATTTAAGGTCTGGAGAGATGCCTTAGTGATTGAAGGCACTTACTTGTAAAGCCTGCCATACTGAGTTTGATTCCCCAGTACTATGTAAAACCAAAAACATAAAGTGGTACATGTGTCTGGAGTTCAGTTTGTTTACAGTGGCAGGAGACTCTCACATACCCACATGTTCTTTCTCTCTCTCTCTCTCTCTCTCTCAAACAAATAAAAAATATTTTAAGTAATTTTGAATGAGTTAAATAAAATATTACTTAAGTTAATAACTTAAGAAAATAAATAGTAGTTGGCCTGCTCATTCAAAAAGCAATACAGTATTCTCCTGAGACAAGAGCACCAACTGCTTGTTGAGGGAATGTACACCATTATCCCTGCTACTAAGACTGAGTTCTTGATTTGTGAGCCATATCTTTTAATGCTTGAATTTTCCCTTAATTTTATTGGCATTATTATTTTGCTAAAATAGATTGAGTCATACTAACATTACCTCATTCCAAAAACTGTCCAAATCCTTTGGTGACATGCATGTTGGTATATTATCTTTTGCTAAACCTGTTTTCCCCTGGAACTCTACCAGCACTCCAGTTCCTCCTGCACTACCTAAGAAGTATGATATCCTCTCAAACCTCAGTCTTTCTTCATCTTGTTTCTTAGGCAACATAGCATCTCTTTTATGCTTCTTTAGCTCTCTTAATTCAAATAAAATTGGGGCTGAGCTGACTGAAAGCTGGAAAAAGCTGCACTGTATGCAGCCCTATGGGAGATAGAAGCAGTGAAACAGTGGAGACTACAAGTCTCAACTTTGCCCAGCCAGGCCAAATGGGTGCAATAGCAGCATGTCTTTTATGGGGGAAACCAATTGCTCTCTAATTGAACTAGAGGCAGGCTCTATGGGAGGGAATACATGTCTGGTACTGAAAACCTAAGCAAAAGCCTATAGTGGGGTTGGTCATGAGCCTTAAGAATGTAACACCTGCTCTTGTCTAGCTAATGTATATACTATGCTTATCAAACTGCCCTGTAGGCACTTTACTTAACATTCATACTAATGCTACTTTCACTTTTGGTTAGAGAAACTTCTCTTTTCAGATGATGGTGACCACTGGGATGACCCAAAAGGCACCCTACTGCTGAGAAGAAATGACAAAGGAGTGCTCAGCACTGTAACATCTCTATCACACCTCCTAAGGCTCAGGGTCCATTACGGAAGAGGTGGTAGAAAGAATGTAAGAGCCGAAGGAAGGGCAGGACTGCTTATAATATAATCACCCCCAACAGAAACTGGCCTTGATATCCATGACCTCATAGTGCCTAAAACTACCTTCACAAGAACCTCATAATAGGAGGAAAAAATGATGACATTAAAATGAGAGACTAAGAGAGAGAAGGAGGGGATATGATGTAGTATGGATTTGTGAAGGGGAAAGTATGGGAGGGGAGGGAATTATCATGGTTTATGTATCTCCAAAATAAAGACCAATACTTGAACGAAAAGCAACTATTTTAAAGTGTGGTTCAATATGCTAAAATGAGGAAACCTGTTATCCTGATGACCATGGAGCCAGAATACTAACAAAAATCTCTTTACCTCTCAGTGTTGTTTTTTATAGGTTGGAAATAAACATGCAAGCTGTACTTTTTCAAATGTATTGAGTAAGAACTAATTTTAAAGCATGCAGAAGTGCTGACAAGAGGGTGGTAAGTAGGCTGAGGTCTGTGCTAGGTGAAGTTTGAGAAAAAAAAGATAGTGTTTTAATTTACTCAGGAAGACAAACAGATTTGTGTTTTTCAAAGAAACAAGAAAAAAGGCATGCAGAGAAGGGCCACAGTATCTGATAGTTATTAACTTCATGCATAAGAGTATCAGAGATTTTGGGAAGTGTGTAAAGCCCTCCAGAGATAAAGAAAATACAAAACTTGAAATAAAATAGAATGCTTCCACAACTGTTTTTCCTGTTTCACTCAATAGAATACACATGGAAGGAGCAAGCAGTGAAAAATCTACATCCCAGAAATTTCTTAGCTGGTCTTTTTCCTTTTATCTTTAGTAGAATATTGAAGAAATAAGACATTTGTAAAGGCATTTTTGCTTTCATTTTAAGTAGTTAAATTATTATATTTGGCATGATGTAGATTATTTTAGTGGAATCTCTTGCACTGCAATCAGACTTTTTTCTCAATTAATACTTTTTTATTAATTAGTTTTGTATTCAGCAAATACAGTCAGTTTGGTACCATTATTAGGCTCATCCATGACCTACCCCCTCCTCTTGGCCCCTCCTTGTTAAGGTATATGGGTCATGCATTGTGGAGTTAGCCCACAGTTATGGCTAGGATAAATGTCTCTGCAAAACATTACCCAACATGTGGCTCTGAGAATCATCAGGACTTATTTCAAAAACCTGTACTCCACAAAACTGGATAATGTGGAGGAGATGGATAAATTCTTGGATGCATACCATCTATCAAAGCTAAACTCACAGCAGATTAATCACCTCAATGAACCCATCACACTCATGGAGATTGAAAAAGTAATAAAAAACCTCCCCAAAAAGAAGAATCAAGGACCAGACGGCTTTTCAGCTGAATTCTATTAAACCTTCATGGAAGAACTCAAACCAATCTTCCTCAAACTGTGCAACACAATTGGAGAACAGGGAAAGCTACCCAACTCCTTTTATGAAGCTAGCATCACCCTAATTCCAAAACCAGGCAGAGATGCCACAAGAAAAGAAAATTACTGGCCTATTTCCCTGATGAACTTAGATGCAAAGATCCTGAACAAAATCCTCACAAACTGAATCCAACAACACATCAGAAACATTATCCAACTTGACCAAGTGGGATTCATCCCAGGAACACAGGGGTGGTTCAATATATGGAAATCTGTCAATGTAATACACCACATAAACAAGGTTAAACATGAAAACCAGATGATTATTTCGATAGATGCAGAAAAGGCCTTTGACAAGATACAACATCACTTCATGATCAAAACACTGGAGAGAATTGGCATGGTTGGTTCATATCTTAACCTAATAAAGGCAATATACGAAGCTCCGAAGGCCCAAATAATACTTAATGGAGAGAGACTGGAGGAATTCCCATTAAGATCAGGAACAAGACAGGGTTGTCCACTCTCACCTCTGCTTTTCAATATAGTACTGGAAGTCCTAGCTCAAGCAATAAGACAGGAGAAGGAAATAAAAGGGATACAATTTGGAAAGGAAGAAGTTAAGTTAGCTCTATTCACTAATGACATGATTGTATATGTGCACTCAGACTTTTGAGCATCTTGATTTGTATTTGACCATGTGTGGCTATGAACTCTGCATAAGTAACAGATGAAGAAACGCTACAAGCTCTTTTCCAAGGACTCAGAACAACATGATCATGCACGTGGAAAGAAGAATAAAAAGCATAGATTAAAAAACGAGTGAAGGAACACAGGAATGATACCAACCCCTTTATTCCTTTCTTGCTCCTAGGCTGCTCTCTGCAGAGGGATCCAGGTAGTTTGTAGATGGCACAAACAAGGGCAACTTGGCTCTATGGTGTCTCACAATGACTGAGAAGGATATGGCAAAACTCTGGCTTATGAACCTGATGAGCCCAGGAAAAGAAGCTGAGAAACTTGACATCCATGCGGAAACTGATAATCAAAATGTAGATTGTATAAGCCCTTGAGTTCTAAACAAAGTTGTTCAGATGGGTAATAAAATTATTTATAAATATAATAATAGGCCTGGCAGAAACACACCAACTCTAAGCTTGTTGGAAGGATAAATGAGAGCACTGAAATGACTCAAATAGAGCTATAGAAATTTATGTTTCTATCATGACTATGAAAGTTAGAAAATACTGCCACCTTTTCATGTTTTAATGCTTTAATTTACAAATATCTATATAAATTAGGAATACATTATTAGTATAGTAAGGGTTATCAGGTTAGTCAAAACCTCAAAATACTCTTACCTTAGAAGTCATTTTCTTAAGGAATAATAACAATTGCAAAATCCTTGAAGTTTTAAGAAAATCTCTTGTCCTAATCATGTTTTCAGAAAGTTTTAAGGGCTGGAGAGATGGCTTAGTGGTTAAGCACTTGCCTGTGAAGCCTAAGGACTCCGGTTCAAGGCTCGATTCTCCAGGACCCACGTTAGCTAGATGCACAAGGGGGCACATGCATCTGGAGTTCATTTGCAGTGGCTGGAAGCCCTGGCGCTCCCATTCTCTCTCTCTCTCTCTCTCTCTCTCTCTCTCTCTCTGCCTCTTTCTCTATCTGTCGCTCTCAATTAAATAATTAAAAAAATTTAAAAAAGAAAGTTTTAAATTAATACAATGCACTTATAACTTATAATTATCAAGCTCCCCATTGTGCTCAGATGCCGATTGATATTCTGAGGGAAGTAGTAAATTTCCTATTTTGTTAAATCACTTTACCTAAATTAGTTAATAATACACCATGTTATTTCCATTGGTAGATGTTGATGAGACAATATTGAGCTATTTTGTTCTCTTATTATGTCCTATTTATATAGACTTATATACATCAGATCTTTGTTATAATTTTAGTTGTGAGCTGAAGATAAATAAAGTCAAATACTCAGAGTTAAAATTCACTAAAAATGTAAAAAAGATGCAGATAATTAATAAGAGAAACAAGAAGTATTCATCATTTTTCCTATTTATTTTTAATTATTATTCTTTTTACAAGGACAGAGAATGAGAATATATGGGTGCACCAGGGTCTGTAGCCACTGAAAACAAACTCAGACACATGTGTCACTTTATGCATCTGGTTTCATATAGGCACTGCAGGACTGAACCTGGGTTGTTAGGCTTTGCAGGCAAGAGCCTTAACCCCTAAATCCATATTGATTTTCTAATGGGGTCAGATTAACTTTGAAAGATACTGTGTGTGGTGGTTTGAATTAGGTTTGTTCCATAAACTCATCTGTTTTGGATACTTGGTCCCCAGCTGATGACAATTTGGGAGGTGGGGTTTTGCTGGAGGAGGTGTATGGTTGGGAGCGGCTTACTGGTGTCATAGCTAACTTCCCTTTGTGAGAGTTTGGCTCACTTTCCTCTCTCTCTCTTTCTCTCTTCTGCTTCTTTCTCTGTCTCAAATAAATAAATTATTAAAAATTATTGAGAACTTTAACATATGAACATATTGCCAATTGCCTATATTTTCATCACATTATCCTCTTATTAAGAAAAAGCATAAAGTTTATCAATCTTTAAAGTTTGTTGCTCTTGTTTACATTTGGAATCATTTCTGGATAGTTTAGAATGCAGAAATTAATGTTAACTAATAAAATTACCAGATATCCAGGGACACAGAGGCTCCTAAGGCCTCAACACTGAAGCAGACCTAATATGAACCCAACATGGCTCAGGGAAATTTGTGGAAGATGGGGTGGAAAGAATGTCAGAACCACACATTGGGTCATAACACTCAGAGACATTTCCTCCTACCCAAAACTAAAGGCTAACCCCACAATGCACAACCCGTATACTCCAACAAGGAGGGTCCCTGAGGATGGGGGAGGTCAGGGAGGAGCCTAACAATCGTACCAAGTTGACTGTATTCACTGACTACAAATATATATGTATGTATATATATGTGTGTGTGTGCGTTTCTCTAGAGTATTATCTGAATGAGCTGTGTGTTGTGATTTCAGGTAAGAAATACTCATATTTAGGGGCTAGAGAGATGGCTTAGTAGGTAAGGTGCTAGCCACAAAGCCAAAAGACACCAGTTCAATTCTCCAGTACCTATGTAAAGCCTGGTACACAAGGTGAATGTGTCTGGAGTTTGTAGTGGCTACAGACCCTGGCATGCCTATTCTCTCTATCTCTCTTCTCTACCTGCTTCTTTCTCTCTCTGTCTCTCTCTTCTTCAAATAAATAAATATAAACATGAAAAAAAGAAATATCACCAGTAACCCCAATGAGGAGGGTCCCTGAAGAATGGGGAGGGAAAAGATGGGATCAACACATAATATATCTGTTAGGTAAGGACAAAATGGAGTTACAGAAGGAGGGTGACAGAGACATAAGGAAGTGGGTCATCCACATTGCTCAAGAAACTACCTAGCCATTATCCCTTCCTTGCCTAACGATGCCCCAGGTCTAGGTTTCCTGCCCCTTATCTCCCACCTGGTCACTTCTGGTCTCATACCCTATGGCTAATGTGAAGAACAAAAAGTTCCTTCCCTTCTTCACCTTCCCCCAACTGGAGAGCTCTATATAGGGCACTATCTGTAATCTCAAAGTTGACTGATCTGCTCTTGAGAGTCAGTCCTGGCAGCTTGTGTCTTTCCCCCCTGAATAAAAGCCTCTATCTTTGCCTCAGAGTGGTCTCCTTGGTCTTGGTCACTCCTAAAACTTACAGTATCCATACAAAGTATGTTCTTAATAAATAATAACAAAGAAATATCATATTTAAATTTCAAATGAATGACATTTCAAGTACCTTTAGAAGTTGGTTAATCATATGTTATAATAAAATTTAAGATCATATAAGGTTCAGGAACCATATAAAAAGTAAAAGTACATTTAGAATTATATTGTTTCACTTCTAAGTGGCAAGAAACATCCACATTATAAGATTTAAGAAAAATTTATTAAATTTTTCCATCATAATTCTTCATGTAGCACTAAAATTCTTTGAAGATGAATAAATGCTGGTACATTGGAAATCTAGAGGTATGTTCTACTTGAATAGAATGAATATTACCTGTGTTAGTGATGATTTTGCATTTATATACTTATATGTCTAATTTTAATTGAGACTTAATCTTATAACCCCAACTTAATTTTTATTTTATTTTTTTCGAGGTAGGGTCTCAATCTAGCCCAGGCTGACCTGGAATTAACTATGGAGTCTCAGGGTGGCCCCGAACTCATGGCAATCCTCCTACCTCTGCCTCCTGAGTGATGGGATTAAAGGCGTGCACCTCCATACCCGGCCCAACTTAATTTTAATTAAACAATGTTTTTACTGTTTTATATTTAAGTGTAGCATATTTATTAAACTCACTGTATCTATTAGATACTTTTGGGGATTTATATGAAGTAACATTCTGAATTGGTTGGGTTTCTACAGAAAAAAAAATCTGTAACCATGGTGTGTGTGTGTGTGTGTGTGTGTGTGTGTGTGTGATGTGTGTATTTATGTACTTAGTTAGTTTGCTGGTTCGTTTATTATATATATATATATATATATATATATATATATATATATATTTTGGTTTTTTGAGGTAGGGTCTCACTGTAGCCCAGGCTGACCTGGAATTCACTATGGAGTCTCAGGGTGGCCTTGAACTCATGGCAATCTTCCTACCTCTTCCTCCCAAGTGTTGGGATTAAAGGCGTGTGCCACCACGCCCGGCTTCATTTATTAGATTTTTTTGAGACAGGGTATCATTCTATAGCTGAGGCTGAATTTGAACTTGATCTTCCTGATTAGCTTGCTGAGTCCTGGGAATTACAGGGGTTTAACACACCATGCCTGGAGTGAAGTTTATTTTATAAAAGGAGTTAAAAATCATTTAAGCTTCATAATATATTAAGTTCAACATTTTCACACATATTTTAAAATAAATTGTTGAAAATTTTTTTAAATATAATTACTAATAAGAATTGAGATTTGGGGCTGGAGAGATGGCTTAGCGGTTAAGCGCTTGCCTGTGAAGCCTAAGGACCCCGGTTCGAGGCTCGACTCCCCAGGACCCACGTTAGCCAGATGCACAGGGGGGCGCATGCGTCTGGAATTCGTTTGCAGTGGCTGGAGGCCCTGGCGTGCCCATTCTCTCTCCCTGTCTCTATCTGCCTCTTTCTCTCTGTGTCTGTCACTCTCAAATAAATAAATAAATAACCTTTAAAAAAAAAAAAAGAATTGAGATTTGTAAGATGGTTTCAAATAACAAGAACTGTCTAGGCATGTGTTCTGTTGCAGAAGTTCTAATCTAGAATGTGAGAACTTGTCATGTGATAGCTACAGCAGATAGATAACATGGTGTTTGCAGGACTGGTGTTCTTGGAGACACTGAACATGTGACTTTAGTGACAGCGGCCTGGTCTCTAAAATTACCTGGGCAGACACTGACACATTTGAGAGTTTTCTCTTTTCCAGTTTGCTCCTGCCTGTGAAGATGTGCCTTACTAGTGCATTTACTTCACACCAATAATGGCTCTCATTGTGGTGACAGGGAGCAATTGTACTGCCTCTTAAAGCCAATCTTCATCCATCATCCCAGCTGCTAGTCTTACAACCTTTCAAAAATAGCTACTATTTTTTATGTGATGAATTATGCTGTATGGTTAGTCACTGCAACTCAAAAGACAGAAAAGTGACTTAACTCAGTTTCACTGGTTCAGAAATGACCATAGATCATGTGCCAATAGCTTCTTGTATTAAAACATACCCTCGAGATAGACACTCGAACACAGAGGCAAAAATGCTTTTAAGAAAAACACTTACTTTATTCTGGTAGGAAGGGTAGCTTCAATATAATTTCCACATAAAACAACATCTACAAGTCTAGGTTCTTAAGACACTGTGACTCTTTTCTTGTTTCTCTAAAATGTGCAATAGTAGTAAAGTATATCAACTTAATGTGACTGGGTAATCTTTACGTCCACAACACTAACTATATGGTGAATAAATACTTGCAACATAAAAAGTCTTATAAGATATTTGAGTGACAAATCAGTATATGAAAATGCATTGCACCTAACTGATTATTTAGCATACAAATTGGAATGAATAATATTGAAAAGCGAGAAAGGCTATGGAACAATGAGAATTTCCTATGCTGGTAAAAATAATATATGGGGTGAAGAGATGGTTTAGGGGTTAAGGCACTTGCCTGTGAAGTCTAAGGATCCAGGTTCAATTCTCTAGGTCTCATATAAGCCAGATGTACATGGTGGCACAAGCACCTGGAGCTCATTTGCAGTGGTTAGAGGTCATGGCAAGCCCATTCTCTCTCTGTCCTTCTCTGTTGATAGATGATAGAGAACCATAATTATAAAACCTAACCTAATTTTTAAAAAATTATAAAAAGGGAGGCAGTCCTGGAGAGATGACTCAGTGGTTAAAGCTCTTGCCTGCCAAGCCTATAAACCTGACTTTCATTCCCCAGTACCCACTTAGGCAGATGCACAGAGTGGTGCATGCATCTGGAGTTTGCTTGCAGTGGCTAGAGGCCCTGGTATGTGCCCTTACTCTCTCTCTCTCTCTCTCTCTCTCTCTCTCACTCTGTATCTCTTTCTCTGTGTCTGCTTGCAAATAAATAAATAAAATATTTTAAAATTGTTACAAATCTCTGTTTTAAAAAAATTGATAACACTTTAATTTCATCAATATTTTGGTGAATATTTTACAAAATACTGTATCCTGGTATTTTGTTACATTTTTTTTTCTGTAAATCATTGTTTCTGAAAAGAATCTCTTGCTTAACAATATGAATTTATTTTTATTTTTATCTCACTGATTTTAATATTATTTTTACACTTTTCCTTTTCACTTTGATTTTGATGTACCTATGTGTATGTTTATATATATGTGTGTGTTCATCCATGTAATCCTATTGATGCTATATTTTTATAATACCTCACTAAATTTGGAATGTTCTCAGTCATCATATATTTACAGAGTATTTTCTGTATCTTTTTTTTTCTTTTGTGATTGTAATTAAAACACTGGCAATGGCATAGCGTGTCTTTTTAGAGTTTTTATACAAAATCTGGTAAAAAGCTTATTTGCAATAGTCCTAAGGGAGATGGAGACAGGGGATGGGAAGATAACTCCGTAAAGCACATACTTGTTATCCCAGAACTGAGGAGACATAGGCTGATAGTTGGAGTTTGGTTCATATTCTACTTGCAAGATCCAGGTTGGTGGGAGACCCTTTCTTCAAAACAGTGGATGGTTGGACTTCTATGTAAAGTGGCAGATTGAAACTCTTACCAAGTATATTCAACATATTCAACAATGAGGTCAAAAACAGACAAGATAATAAACAATAATCGCTTTTCCCATAAGAAAGATCTATAAACAATTTTATCAAGCCAGAATAGTAGGTGCATCGGATTGAACCAAGTGGCTTTTTCAAGCACAGTGGAAAGCATAGGGAAGTACTTCTCTCTATACATACTGGCCCTTCAGGAACAGAAGAGGTGAAGCAGACTGTGGGGGAAGGGACTGAGATATGGGGGAACCACCAGACAATGGCTGACAACCCCTATGCCAGTACCAGGAACACAGAGATTATAGCTAACGGGCTCCCGTGTCTCTGCTGTCCAAACACAGCACAGAGCTGAGCAGAGATGAGCCAGGAGAACACAAAGGATGGATGGATTGGACTGCTCAACTCAGCACAGGTGTATGAGAAACTCATCTCTAAGTTGCTGAGGTCAAAAGGACCTCTGATATTAATTAGATAGTATGGCATTTACATAGTGGGCATATCCAGTACCTGTGGTTGCCCTCACAGATGCTATTCTACTCTGTGAGGTTGGCATATCAGAATAACAGCAAATTCCTTAATAAAAACCTTAAGTGCAAGGAGAGCTTGGAATGATGTTGTTCATGTTCTGAAAGACAACTATCAGCCCAGACTAGAATACTCAGCAAAGCTAACTGTCATAAGTGAAGGAGAAAAAGAAATTTGCCATGATGAGAACAGGCTACAGAGGCTGAGCAAATGGGTCAATGAATAAGGGACTTGCACTGCTGTATGAGTATCTGTGTTTGGAAATCCAATGCCCATGTAAAATCAGATGTGAGAGCTCCAGCATCTGTAATCTCAGTGTGCCTAGGGTGAGAAGGGAAGTAGAGATAGGAGAATCACTAGAGCTCACAGGGCAGCTAGCCCGGAGAACACAGAGCACTGAACAATGAAATACCTTGCCTCACAAAAGGAGGGAGGTGAGGACCAACTCTCAAAGTTGTCATTTGACCTCTACATGTGTGCCACAACATACATGCAATTGCATTCAGAGACATAAAAGTGTGTGCACACACACACACAGAAACTTTCAGACTGAAGAAAACACAAATACATCCACGAGGCTACCAGAAAGAATAAACCACACTTAAATTATTGTTAAGCAAAAGATGAATAGTAAAACTGAAAACATTAAAAATCAACAAAAGGATTAATATGCATCTACCAAGAATAACTCTGAATATAAATGTCCTCACACCTCCAATCAAATGACAGACTAGCCAAATGGAGTACAGAAGCAGGACTCATACTTTTTGCCTCTGAGAAATTCACCTTACCATTAAAGAAGGTCACTTTATACTGAGGAACAGAACAATCCTTGCACTTGAGAAGCTGAAGCAAGCAGATTGCTGTGAGTTTGCGGCCAGCCTGATCTATATAGCATGGTCTAGGTCACCCTGGACTACAAGAGTGAGATCTTGTCTCAGATATCAGAGACATTTCAAATAAATAATAATATACCTTAGGGCATTTTAAAAACAAACCAAACACAAAATCAGTAGATACAAAGAAATAATTAAAATCAGAGAGGAATTTAACAAATCCACCAATAATACAATTCTAAGTATACACACAATGAACACAGTTGCACCTGATTTTATAAAACAAATACTCCCTGTGGTAGTTTGAAAGTATGTCTCCCATAGACTCAGGTGTTTTATTAACTTGTAACTTGGATCTCTAGCCACCTGACTGGAGGACATGTTACTAGGGGTGGATCCAAGAGTCCAGCCCTAAGGTGTGCTGGGGCGGGGGGCACTGCTGTTTGCTGCCAGTTTTGCACTTATTGATCTGGGTGTTTGCTGGCTGATGATGGGTTCTCTCTGCTTGGATGTCTGTAAGCAGTTACTTCTATCACTAATGGAACATCCCCCCTTGGATCTGTAAGGTTGAAATAAAACCCTTTCTCCTCTAAACTATGCCTGGTTTGGATGTTCATCCCAGCAACATGGAGTTATCTACACTACGAAATGTAAAGTCACAGATTAATCATAGCACAAGAGTATTGAGTGATTTTAGTATGTCAAGTGGCCAGTTATCCCTACAAAAAAAATGCCAAAACAGAGAAGCACCTGGATTACATGACATCCTAAATCAAATGGACTTAGTATACACCTACAGAAGGGTCCGCCCAAACACTGAAAAAATCAACACTCTCCTCAGCAGTCATGAAATGTTCTCTAAAATAGATCATATCTTAGGACACAAAGCACATCTTAACAAATAAAGGAGAACTGAAAATAAATGCATGTGTTCTGTCTTATCATAATGAAATAAAAATACAACAAATGAAATGTTAGAATATTTGCAAACCCGTGGATATTAAAGCATACACTATTGAATGAGTGATTGGTCAGTGAAGAAACATAATTACTGGAATCAAATTACAATGGAAACACTGCAAAGCAAAACCTATAGGATGCAATAAAGGGAATCCTAAAATGAAAGTTCATACTTCTAAATGCCTACATTAAGCTATTAATGGTGCAATGGCTCACATCTCTAATCCTTGTACCTGAGAGGCTGAAGCAAGCAAATTTTTGTGAGTCTGAGGCCAGCCTGATCTACAAAGCAAATTCTAGGCCATCTCAGACTACAACAGTGAGACCTTGTCTCATATATCAGAGAGATTTCCAATAAATAATAATACACCTTATGGCATTATTTTGTGGCATTATAAAAACAAAAAACCAAACAAAAATTAGTAGATGGAAAGAAAAAAAATCAAAATCAGAGCAGAATTAAACAAATCCATAGTAATCATTTTGACCTAATTGCTGAGAAATTCATTGTGTCTTGATTTTCCATCATCAACAACTAAAATGACTAAATGTCCATTTTGGACATCAGCATTTACCAATATCAATAGAAGAGTACAAACAAAAAACTGACTTAATTATATAAATTACAAATCCTTTTCTCTAAAGATTGTTACATTTAGATATGAATAGTAGGTATGGGTCAACATCACTAATTTAATATATTGAATATAATTTATGCTGTGATGGGTAAATTTTGCTTTGTAATGGAAATCAGCAAGTATCTGACTCATACTAGGTTGTCCTAACTACAGCAGAAGTAGTTATAAGTATCTATTGAGTATCTAGTGAGTAAATTCCAGAAATGCTGTTGAATTTTAGAAACATTGGACAGAAGCTTTACTCTCTGCAAAATAAGAAATTTCCAGTCAAAATATCAGTAGTATAGTGGTTACAAAACTCTAGCTTAGAGGTTCTGGAAATCAGTGATATTCTCATTGTAGAATAAGGTTCCATTCTCCTTTCTTTGTGCAAGCTATATGTTTTTGTGAGTGACATATGGAACCCTCCACATGTTCATTGGGAAAATGATAGCTTTCTTCCATGTGGGATACAGACAAGATTCTCAAACCCCAACTGTTCCACTTCTTTTTGTGTCACCTTTCCTTTAGCTTCCTCTGGGGAACAGCATAAGTGGCAGAATGAACATACTTATGCGTTTGCTTTCTTTCACTGACATCTGTAAGGTCAGTGCTCTGCCTCTGAGGAAGCTGAGGAAGCTTCACAGTGCATGCTCTTCAGGTCAAGTGTAGGTCTTGGTGCCAAGTTCCTAAGCAGAGGAAAGCTCTTAATCTGCATACATTACAATAGTATATTACATTCTACTGAATGTTTCTATAAAACACTTGTATGCAGATATAATCATCAAAATGTTATATCTTAAATTATGTAATTTATTGATTGCATTGTCATCACTGATATTTGCTTCTAACTCTAAAAGATATATTTTTTAAACATGTTGAGCTTGCATTTAAAGGTATTCTTGATATATCTAAGGAGTTTAAGCCCTTAGGAATTTTGCTACCTTACTATCTTTTTTTGTTCAGTGGCTTCTCTAAGAGTCTTATAAATCCCATTCTCTGCTCATTCAGCTACATGGTCAAATCAATTTCCTCCTAAAGACATGGAATTTGAGTGAAGAATAAAATGAGAACAAATATACCCTCTTCATTCAATGATCTCCTTGAAAGTGGATGAGAGAATGCCTGACATTCTTTTGTGAGTACTTGCCATAAATGGTAGAATTCTTTCTGTGTGAACCATTGACATAAAAGAGTAATTGAAAAGTTTTATTTCACAGTATTGTCAGAACTGAGGATAAGAACAGAAAGAACAATTGCTAAATCTCAATATTGTATTACAAGGTTGAAATTCAAATAACCACAGTAAATTTTACATAATATAATAGAAAGAAGTTCAGATCTTTAAATGTGATATGATGTGTTTTAATAGGAATAGGAGACAATATTGGTGAATAACCCAAGAAACATTTTTTTTTTTCTTTAAAGTGACATACAGTATAAGAACTTTAAGGAAAGTAATGCTACTTATGTTTAATTTTGTATTCTGGGAAGAGTTTTAAATGCATAGAAAAATTGTGAAGCTAGTGCATAAAGTTCTTATAACAAATTTCCTCAGTGCAAATATCTTAATTAGTATGGTATATTTCTAACAAGCAATGATTTTATCCAGCTCTCCTAATTTTGACCTTATATCCTTTGTCTGATATCATTCAGATGACATTTATTTTAGATTTTCTGTCTTTCAACTTCGCTTGGCTATGACAATTTTTAATAATATTTTTTTTGCTTTTTTATGAGTTGTGAGGATTATTGGCCAGTTATATTGTTTTATTCTTCATAAACACTTTTATTAGTGCATATTAATTGAACAAAGTAATATTTTCACAATGCTTATAACATACTTTGATTATTCATCTATTCTATTGTACCCTCTCTTATTTCCTCCTCATTCCTTTTTCATCCCTAATAGCCCTTTTACTGTTTATGTCTTTTGATCATCTTAAATTCCACATGTGAGATAAAGAATGTGGTACTTGTCTTTCAGTTTGGCTCAGGTATTTTGTAGGATGATTTCACTGTGTTATGACTCTGAAGATTTATCACATTCTGTTAAGGGTCCATGGCATTCACACGACCTTGGGTAGAGGCCATGAAAGTGTTTGTCAGAGATTTTTGTTTTCTCATTTGAAATTCTGTATTATTTGGAAGAAAGTTACTATGCACAGCTCATATTTAAAAACTGAGGAGTTATTCTCCTCAATTTGAGGGGCATTGTCAACAAATTATTTGAAATACCTTTGTTTGATTTGTATGGTTTGCTTACTTTTATCAGGATAGGGTTATGTATATTCATATCCACATTGAATCATAATGTAAAGCATGTTCTACATAACATGTTTCAGGCTAAACTTGGCTGCAGCCTAGTTTTTTTTTTTTTCTTTTTTCTTTATTAGTCAGTTCTGTATTCAGCAAATACAGTCCATTTGGTACCATTATTAGGCTCATCCATGGCCTACCCCCTCCCCTTGGCCCCTCCTTGTTGAGGTATACGGGTCATGCATTGTGGAGTTAGCCCACAGTTATGGGTAAGCTAAATGTCTCTGCATATCATGACCCAACATGTGACTCTGACATTCTTTCCCCCCCTCTTCCGCAAAAATTCCCTGAGAAATATATTCTTTACACACACATCCACAATGAGGAAGGCCTCTTCAGAAAATAGTCAGGGAAAAGGGAAAGTATGGTACCAATATATGTTGTTTATGTACAAAATTTGACCATATCTATTAAAAAATGTTTCTTAAAAAATAAAATAAGGGGTTTTTGAAATAAGTCCTGATGATTCTCAAAAAATAAATAAATAAACAAGGGGGCTGGAGAGATGGCTTAGTGGTTAAGGCATTTGCCTACAAAGCCAAAGGATCCCGGCTCAACTCTCCAGGACCCATGCAACAATTTTATAAACAACATTATAGTAGGTGGCATTATATTCTAAAACTATTTAAATAAAATATAGGAAGGTAAGAAAAGAGAAATCGAGGAGCCAAAATTGGTGACAGAAAAAAATAAAATGAAAGAAGTAAATCTAAAAGCTATATTAATTACTTTAATGTAATTCAGTAAATATCATGATTTAAAGAGCAATATTAGTAGAATGGGCAAACACATGAGCCAAACTTATGCTGTCAATAAGAAACTTACTTCAAAACAAAAGAAAATTGCATTAAAATAAAAAGACTTATAGGAAATATATGCTAAGTCCTAATTAGCCATAAAGCAAGAGTGAATTTATAGTGGATTTTATAGATTTTACAGAGTACAAATTTGCTACAAACAAAGAGGGGCATTACATGTTGATAGAAGGGTCAATCCACATGAAGACATAATAATCCTGAGAGTTATACACCAAATGTGAGCTTTGAAATATAGGATGAAAATATGATAGCAATGAAATCAGAAGTTAACAAGCCAATCATTGAGATTGGGCATTTTAAACTCTTTCAGAAACCTATAGAACTATCAGATAAATATCAATGATAATATATAAACTACATAGCACAATCAACCAGTAGATTATAACGGACCCATACAGGGCACATCATATATTTTTCAGGTACACAGGAGCAGCCACAAAGATAGACCACATTCTGAACCCTGAACCCTTTTCAAAGCCTACAGGCTCTGGTTTGATTCCCCAGTACCTGCCAAAAGCAAGATTCACAAAATGGTACATGCATCTGGAGTTTATTTTCAGTGGGAAAAGGCCCTGATGTGGCCATACTCTCATATTCTCCTCTCTCTCTCTCTTAGTATATAAATAAATAAATATTTTTAAATCTATAATAAAAATCCACCATTAATATCAACATGGTATTAAAAGACTGAATGAGGGCTGGGGAGATACATGAGAGGATAAATTACTGACCATACAAGTATGAGGACATGAATTCAAATCCCCAGAATTTACATAAAATCTGGACACTGTGGAGGACATCTGTAATCCCAGCATGCCTACAGAAGTAAGGGAGGGGAAACAGAAGAATCTCAGAGAAGGGATGAGAAGACAGGAGAATCCTGGAAGCTTGGTGGGTGATGGGTACAGATAGCTAGCCTGGCCAACAGAGTGGAGGACAAGAGGTCCTATCTTAAATGATGTGGATGTTCATGTACACACACACATACACACACACACACACACACACACCTAAGGGTGGGAAGTCCTAGCAAGTGCAATGACATAAAGATACACAGATCAGAAGATATAAAATTATCCCTACATACTGACGAAATGATTTCTACATATGAGATGTTTCTACATATAAATCACAATTTACAAAAACAGAAACAAAAATGTCCTAGAATTGAAGTGGGTCATACAAAAACTCAAAATAAATCACAAATTTATACAATAATGATGAATCTTTAGAAATAATAATAATAATAATAATAATAATAAAATATAATATTCCACTAAATATTTTTAAGTAAATATTTAACATGCATTTGTCTATAAGGTAAAAAGAAGTTGAGTTACTCATAAATTGTAAGATACAAGGAACATTTTAATTCATTCCTAAATTGACACAAAGGTTTGCTATAATTCCATCCTCTTAAATCCCAGCAAGCCTTTTTTTTTAATAAGCATTCATATTCTTATTTAATTGTCAAAGTTACTAGATACATAATAGTTAAAACTTGGAAAATAGAAGAAAATTAGATAAATTCTGTTTTCCTGCTATTGAAGTTTACTTCCACATAGTTGCTATAGTGATGACAGTGTGGTCTTACTGGAAGGATCAATACATAGGTCAACAGAACAGAGCGCCTAATATAGGCTATTAAAGTATGTCTGGCTGATTTTTAACCAAATGCAATAGAAATTCAATGGAAGAAGGTTAGAAGAGATTTCAAAATGAATCTGTACTTAAGCTATAAAAGTATATAATTTTTAGAAAACAAAGAAAGCCATTGGAAAAATTTTAGTATGTAAATGTAGATATAGTATTTTAGAGTTGGTGCTGAAAGTATGACTCATAAAATGAAAACCATGTTAAACTGTGCTGCATCAAATGAACAACATTTGACATATAAAGGATCCCATGAAGATGGCAGCATAGGAGCCATGCCAAACTAGCCTAGGGAGGGATTGAAGCAAAACCGCAGCAAAATACACTAGTCTTCTGAAAAGTGAAGGAGAATAGGTTATTCTTAGACACAGGAAAGGGACCAAGATCCACCAGAAAGGAGGCAAACTCCCAGAGTGCCACTGAGGCACTCACAGCCTGCGATCCACATGCCAGGAGGGGGCAGCAGCATCAGAGACCAAGCAACAAATCATTCAACTTCATCACAGAATTAAGAAATGTGGGAATTCCGGCCAAGATGGTGACTGCCTAGCTGCGCTGCAAATCCCGGGGAAAGAAAGGCAAGATATTAAGGGTATATAGTGGCTTTTAGGGGAGAGAAATCTGGGAGGGCACAGAGGTGGGGGAACAGGGAATCGCTGATCCCCTTGTGGGCGGGTAGGCACCCCTCGCCCCAAATAACCGCCTTGTTCAAAGCTCCACCCCTGCCGCAGCTGCTGCTCCGGAGCCCGCACGGCTGCCACCGTGCGCCGATTGTTCCCTGCGCGTGGAAGCTTAGACTGCTCCGCACCCTTGTCCACTCGCCCACCTACTGAGTGTGCCCAGACCCACAGCAGCTGCCCCACAAGCTCACACTGTATCTCTCGCTTGCATCAGCTCAGGTGCCACCCCCTACCTGTCTGCCGCACCGGCGGGCCACCATTGTCCTGTGGCGGGGGAGCGCAGACTGCTTCCAGTTCCCAGCGTTCCCAGCCAAAGTCTGGGCGGCTTCAGTGCTTGGTGCCTCAGTGCCACTCCTAGCTCGAACGCAGGCAGCTGTGGCACATTATCCCTTGAGAACTCAAGCAACTTTGGCGCCCCTGCCAGGTAGAAGATAGGCGGCTTTGGCAAGTGAGATTGTTCCCTGAGTGCGGAAGCTTAGACTGCTCTGCACTCTCGTCCACTTGCCCTCTGTCTGCCGCATGGCTGTCCACAATTGTCCTGTGGCAGGGGGAGTGCAGACTGTTTCCGGTTCCCAGCGTGCCAGGCAGAGTTCGGGCGGCATCAGTGCTTGATGCCTCAGTGCTACTCCTAGTTCAAACGCAGGCAGCGTTGGCACATTACCGCTTGAGAACTCAGGAAACTTCGGCGCCCCTGCCAGGCAGTAGATAGGCGGCTTTGGCAAGTGACAGCCAAAGCCCAGGCTTCTTGGCAACGCCCCCAGGCTGCATAAAATGCCCATTGTTCTTGAGCCCAGGCTGATATGCCCACTTATCTGCCCATACACTGTCATGGGCAGAACACAGCACAAAAGAAATAACATGAAAAATCAAATGCAAGAAAATCCAATTAGATCACCTAGTCCCACAATGAATACATCTAACCAAAACATAGAAGAACCAATAGGACCAGAACACCAAATTGAAGCTATGAGCAATGCAACTCTAACCAACCTATTGGTAAAACTTGCAGGAAAGCAACAAAGGGCCGACAATCGTGTGGATGCTGCCATCACTAAACTAGAACTAATAGATAAGAAATTGGAAGGATTCGATAAGAAAATGGAAGGATTTCAAAGAGAGTTAAGAGATTTGAGGGAGAGTGAAAAAAAAGAAGACCTTAAAAATCAGCTGGCCATGCTAAATGAAGACATAAAGAAATGCAAGGATGAACTCCAAGAATCATCAAGAAAATCAGAAGATGATGTGAAAAGGGAGCTTGACAGAGGGATGGAAATTATACATAGAAAAGTATTAGAAAATGCAAACTTAATTGAACAAGTCCAAAACTCACTAGAAGCTCTCAAGAATAGAGTCAGCCAAGTGGAGGATAGAAACTCTGATCTGGAAGACAAGATGGAAGAAACAGTTAGAGAGTTCAAAAATTTCAGTAAGTTTAAAAGCTCCTGTGAACAGAACATGAGGGAATTGTGGGATACAGTTAAACATCCCAATATCAGGATCATTGGAATACCAGAAGGAGAAGAAATTCAGACCAAAGGCATGGAGAAATTATTTAACAAAATAATTGAAGAAAACTTCCCCAGTCTCTTAAAAGAAAGGCTCATCAAGATACAAGAAGCCAATAGAACTCCAAACAGACTGGACCAAAGGAGAAACTCTCCAAGACATATTATCATTAAGACTCTAAACATTGACACCAAAGAGAAAATCCTAAAAGCAGCTAGGGAAAAACAGCACACCACCTTCAGAGGTAACCCCATCAGAATTACTTCAGACTTCTCAATGGAAACCCTGAAAGCTAGAAGGGCCTGGAATGAAACACTGCAAAGTCTAAGAATCTATGGCTTCCAAACCAAACTACTCTACCCAGCAAAAGTATCCCTCATAATAGATGGTGAAAGAAAAACTTTCCATGACAAAACTCAGCTTTACAACTATATGAACACAAAACCAAACCTACAGAGAGTATTTCAGGAAATTCTCCACAGAGAAGAAAATAATAATCAAACACAATTGCCTACAAGAAGCAGATCACAACAACCAAACTCAGAGTAGGCACAAAAAATTTCAATGTCCATGAAAACTCCAACCCACATTTACCATCACAATATGGCAGGGATCAAATCAAATCTCACAGTCATTACCCTAAATATCACTGGCCTTAATTCACCCATCAAGAGACACAAGCTAACAGGATGGATCAAAAAATTAGACCCCTCAATCTGTTGCCTTCAAGAAACCCACCTCACCATTAAAGACATGTATCTCCTCAGGGTGAAAGGGTGGAAAGCAGTAGTCCAAGCAAACGGGAATAAGAAACAAGCAGGTGTAGCTATATTAATATCAGATAAAATAGACTTCAAACCAAATATAATCAAAAAAGACAAAGAAGGCCACTTCCTACTCATCAAGGGAATGATCCATCAAGAAGATATTACAATCATAATTCTGTATGCACCAAACACAGGGGCACCACAGTTCATAAAACAAAACCTACTTGACAATAAAATAGAAATAACCACAAACACCATCATAGCTGGGAACTTCAATACACCATTATCAGTAATAGACAGATCATCCAAACAGAAAGTCAACAGGGAAGTGAGAGAGCTCAACAAAACCATAGATCACTTAGACCTAACGGACATCTACAGAACCTTCCATCCCAAATCCACACACTATACATTCTTCTCAGCAGTCCATGGAACATTCTCTAAAATAGACCATATATTGGGTCACAAAGACTGCCTCAACATATTTAGGAAGATTGACATAATTCCCTGCATGATATCAGATCACAATGCTATATTGCTAGAAATCAACAACAAAAGACCCACCAAGAATCCCAAAGGCACCTGGAAACTGAACAGCACACTTTTAAACAATAAATGGATAGTGGATGAAATAAAAAATGAAATTGCAAAATTTCTGGAATTGAACGACAATGAGAACACATCGTACCAAAACTTATGGGACACAATGAAGGCAGTCCTCAGGGGAAAATTCATAGCACTCAATGCCTTCGTAAAAAAGACAGAAAGGTCCCAAATCAATAACCTAACCATCCACCTGAAGGCACTGGAAAAACAAGAAAAATCCAAAGAGCTCCAGAAGGAAATAAATAATTAAAATCAGAGCAGAAATCAATGAACTGGAAACGAAGGAAACAATTAAGACAATTGACAAAACAAAGAGCTGGTTCTTTGAAAAAATAAACAAGATTGACAAACCTGGCCAATCTGACCAAGCAAAAAAAGGTGAAGCTTCAAATTAAAAAAATTCAAAATCAAAAAGGAGAGATCACAACAGACATAAGTGAAATTGGGAGAATCATCAGGACTTATTTCAAAAAACTCTACTCCACAAAACTGGATAACGTGGAGGAGATGGATAAATTCTTCGACGCATACCATCTACCAAAGCTAAACACAGAGCAGATTAATCACCTCAATCAACCCATCACACTCATGGAGATTGAAAAAGTAATAAAAAACCTCCCAAAAAAGAAGAGCCCAGGACCAGATGGCTTCTCAGCTGAATTCTATCAATCCTTCATGGAAGAACTCAAACCAATCTTCCTCAAACTGTGCCACACAATTGGTGACCAGGGAAAGCTACCCAACTCCTTTTATGAAGCTAGCATCACCCTAATTCCAAAAGCAGGCAAAGATGCCACAAGAAAAGGAAACTACTGGCCTATTTCCCTGATGAATTTAGATGCAAAGATCCTAAACAAAATCCTTGCAAACCGAATCCAACAACACATCAAAACCATTATCCACCTTGACCAAGTGGGATTCATTCCAGGAACACAGGGGTGGTTCAACATATGGAAATCTGTCAATGTAATACACCACATAAACAAGGTTAAACATAAAAACCACATGATCATTTCGATAGATGCAGAAAAGGCCTTTGACAAGATTCAACATCACTTCAAGTTCAAAACATTGGAGAAAGTTGGCATGGTTGGTTCATATCTTAACCTAATAAAGGCAATATACGAAGCTCCGAAGGCCCAAATAATACTTAATGGAGAGAGACTGGAGGAATTCCCATTAAGATCAGGAACAAGACAGGGTTGTCTACTCTCACCTCTGCTTTTCAATATAGTATTGGAAGTCATAGCTCAAGCAATAAGACAGGAGAAGGAAATCAAAGGGATACAATTTGGAAAGGAGGAAGTTAAGTTAGCTTTATTCACTGATGACATGATTATATATGTAAGAGACCCGAGAGACTCCATCCCAAAACTCCTGAAGGTGAATAACTCCTATAGCAAAGTAGCAGGATACAAAATCAATGCACAAAAATCAGTAGCCTTTCTTTATGCAAAGAACAAAGATACAGAAAAAGAAATGAGGGACATAGTCCCATTTTCTTTTTATTTTATTTTATTTTATTTTAAATTTTTTTTTGTTCATTTTTATTTATTTATTTGAGAGTAACAGAGAGAGGAAGAAGCAGATAGAGAGAAAGAGAGAGAATGGGCACGCCAGGGCTTCCAGCCACTGCAAACGAACTCCAGACGCATGCGCCCCCTTGTGCATCTGGCTAACGTGGGTCCTGGAGAATTGAGCCTCGAACCGGGGTCCTTAGGCTTCACAGGCAAGTGCTTAACCGCTAAGCCATCTCTCCAGCCCCATAGTCCCATTTTCAATTGCAACAAAAAAAATAAAATACCTTGGAATAACGTTAACCAAGGAAGTGAAAAATCTATACAATGAAAACATAAAAACACTCAAAAAAGAAATTGAGGCGGACTTGAGAATATGGAAAGACCTCCCATGTTCCTAGATAGGCAGAATTAACATTGTGGAGATGACAATCCTACCAAAGGCAATTTACAGATTTAATGCAATACCAATTAAAATCCCCACAGTGTTCTTCACAGAGACAGAAAAAATGATCTCAAATTTCATATGGAAAGGCAGAAGGCCTCGCATTTCCAAACATATCCTCAGCAAAAGAAATACCTCTGGAGGCATCATCATTACTGATCTAAAGCTATATTACAAAGCCATCGTAATAAAAAAAGCATGGTACTGGCATAAAAACAGGAGTATAGATCAAAGGAATAGACTTGAGGACCCGGACTTTGGGTCAAGCAACTATAGCTACTTGATATTCGATAAAGGCCCAAACAATATAGGCTGGAAAAAAGACAGCATCTTCAACAAATGGTGCTGGACAAACTGGATAACCATATGCAGGAAACTGAAACTTGACCCACACATTTCACCATGCACTACACTCAAGTCCAAATGGATCAAAGATCTCAATATAAGACCAGAAACTCAAATTCTACTGGAAGAAAATTTAGGAAGTACATTCCATGATATAGGAATGGAAAAAGACTTCCTGAACAAAACCCCAATAGCTCATGAACTTAAACTGTCACTCAACCAATGGGACCACATGAAGCTGAAGAGTTTCTTTACAGACAAGCATACAATAAGCAAAGCCAATAGATTACCCACAGAATGGGAGAAAATATTTGTGGGTTATCCAACTGATAGAGGACTAATCTCTGGATTCTACAAAGTACTGAAAAATCTAAACAGTAAAAAGTCAAACACCCCACTCAAAAAATGGGGCAAAGAGCTGAACAGGCAGTTCACAGAGGAAGAAATACAAATGGTGAACACACACTTGAGAAAATGTTCATCATCCCCAACTAACAGGGAAATGCAAATTAAAATAACTATGAGATTCCACCTTACCCCAGTAAGGATAGCAAACATCAAAAAATCAAATAAAAATAAATGCTGGCGAGGATGTGGAGAAGTAGGAACATTCATCCACTGTTGGTGGGAATGTAGGATGGTACAACCACTTTGGAAAGCAATATGGAGACTTCTGAAAAAGCTGAGTATAGAGATACCAACAGACCCAGTTATTCCCTTACTGGGCATCTACCCTAAAACCTTCAAACCACAGACTAAAGAGATTTGCTCAACCATGTTTATAGCGGCTCAATTTGTAATAGCTAAGAGCTGGAATCAACCCAGATGTCCATCACTAGAAGAATGGATAACTAAGATGTGGTATATCTACACAATGGAATTTTATACTGCAGTAAGAAAAAATGACACAATGAAATTTGAGGAAAAATGGTTGAACCTGGAACAGATCATTCTCAGTGAACTTACCCAATCACAGAAAAAAAATCGCCACATAGTCTCACTCATCTACAGCACCTAACCTGAATCTACCGAAGATACCTTACATACCCAGCAAGCATCTCCTAGATTAGACACTAGGATGGAAGGGGAGGGAGGGGAGGGCATCAAAGGGGTGGGAAACACAAATCTAGACCCAAACAGCAATGGTACCATAATCTTCTACTTACTAAAAGACAGACCAAATGGCTGATCCTTCACCAGGCCCTTACAGGGAACACCTGAACCACAAGACACTGGAGAGGGTAAGATTAAGACTAACCTTAATCTCCTACATCTTCCCTCCCTCACTTCCCCTCTCCCTGTCTCTCTCTCTCTTATCTCTAACTCTTGTATATTAGTTATCTTTTTCCTCATTTTCTTAGCGGGCACTGACCTGTAACTCCAAGATCCAGCATGGGGCTATCATCCACAATGTGCTTTTGATCAGAGAGACCTACAAAGTTTCCTAAAAGACAGACAGATTTCTGTCAGAGTACTTGATGACCCACCAAAGGTTAGTGGTAAGACCCTACTGCTGAAGATACCTTATGTGATTGACATGCAAATTAGAATGGCATGGCTGGAAGTTGGATGAGAGTCAGTCCCCAGACAGTCAGCGTGTCTAATGCCAGAAGATGCTACATGGGCAACTGGGGGAAATTGACCAATATCTATTGAAGCAACGCATGGTCTAACCTACTTAGCAGCAAATAACATGTTGTGATGTCCCACACAAGTGCAGTGGTGGCACACAGCCATGATGGGGAACCAACTGCTCTCAATTTGGCTAACTGATCCCCTCACTGGTGTGGGACCCATAGCTGGAGCTGGGAAACAAGTCAGAACCATATCCAGACATAAGCCCTCTCTCCATTATCAAGCTACCATCAATTGTGGGCTACAAGAGGGCCTACACCTATTAAATTCTCTATATAAAAAAAAAGTAAGGTTTATCTGATTTGTCCTGGTGCTAACTTACTCTCCGTTGGAGAATCTGCTTCTCTTTTTCAGATAGATGTAGATCCTAAGGAGAGAGCCACCCCATCATACCTCAAAAGGGCCCCGGCCTGAAACTAAGAAAAATTGGAGAAACAAACAAGAGGGCTGTTGTCCTGATGAACCGGACACTAGCACAAGGGGGAAGGAGATCAGCACAGAGAAAAATCAACTCCTACCAAATCAGAGAGCCAGAGCCTCAGAGGCCCCCAACACCTCATCACTGAAGCAGACCAAAAATGAACCCAACATGGCTCAGGGAAATTTTGCGGAAGAGGGGGCGGAAAGAATGTCAGAGTCACATGTTGGGTCATGATATGCAGAGACATTTAGCTTACCCGTAACTGTGGGCTAACTCCACAATGCATGACCCGTATACCGCAACAAGGAGGGGCCAAGGAGAGGGGGTAGGTCATGGATGAGCCTCATAATGGTACCAAACTGACTGTATTTGATGAATACAGAACTGACTAATAAAAAAAAAAAAAGAAAGAAATGTGAAGGAAAGACAGCTGAGATCCACTAAAGAGCTACTGAAAGTGTGAGCAACTCCAGAAGTCTGAACTCCCCCATCCCCCACCATCAGAACCGCGAACCTCCAGCATTCAGCCCCCAGTGGCAGTGCAGCCAGTAGAGAGGATGAGAGGTAGAGCTGTACAAGACAACAGGGAAGGAACGAGGTGGGCATTCAGCACTGGTGAGATTGGAAGCCACCCCAAAAGGTAATGAGGCTGACAAACAAACAAACAAACAAAACAGTTACATAGGCCTGCACTGCAAAAGCTAATCTCTCTTTCCTTGCCAGGGTACATTTTGGGGTATATATACTTGGTTGGCTTTACCATTTTCAAACAACCTGTATTTGGGGAGAGAATATTGTTGCCTTGATGCTTTCATATTTATAGTGCCTTTGTTTCTTGCTTCTGTCATTTTTGGGGGCAGGGTCTGATCCAGACTTAGGTTGACCTGGAACCCAATTCAGAACAATAATCTCGACCTCCCATCTGACAAGATTAAGGATATAGAACAACACACCCCCTCATGGATTTTGACTTTATACAACTATCTATATGTTTTGATCCCCACAATTGCATACTTTGTGCTGGTTGTTATTGATTGTGCATGTTACTTGTTTGAAGTTTAGAATTTGCCAGTAAATTACTCCATCTAGTCCACTAGAGTACTTGCTTAGCAAGCAAAATCAACACCTAGGATTACTTCTGTCACTTGATTGGGGGACAAGAGCTACACCTGTAAACTTGAACTCATATCTTGAGGGAATATAGAGGTGGATTGCCATGTCTAGGAACACTATAGATAAGTACAAAACCCAACCATCAAATCAATTCAGGATGCAAAAGTCACTACAATATAATACAAGAAACTTAAAGAATCAAGACAATACAGTCCCACCAAAAACTAAAAATACATCAGAAATTATCACCCATTAGATGGTATTAGATGAAATGCCTGACTAAGATTTCAAGAAAATGATGATATCTATGCTCAAAGGAATCAGACAAGATTTTCTCCAAGTAGTATTCGAGTTTCTGTTCTTATATTGAGGTCTTTGATCCATTTGGACTTGAGTGTAGTGCATGGTGAAATGTGTGGGTCAAGTTTCAGTTTCCTGCATATGGTTATCCAGTTTGTCCAGCACCATTTGTTGAAGATTCTGTCTATTTTCAAGCCTATATTGTTCGGGCCTTTATCGAATATCAAGTAGCTATAGTTGCTTGACCCAAAGTCCGGGTCCTCAAGTCTATTCCATTGATCTATACTCCTGTTTTTATGCCAGTACCATGCTGTTTGTATTACTATGGCTTTGTAACATAGCTTTAGATCAGGTATGGTGATGCCTCAAGAGGTATTTCTTTTGCTCAGGATACATTTGGATATGCGATGCCTTCTGCCTTTCCATATGAAATTTGAGATCATTTTTTCTATCTCTGTGAAAAACACTGTAGGGATTTTAATTGGAATTGCATTAAATCTGTATATTGCCTTTGGTAGAATTGTCATCTTCACAATATTAATTCTGCCTATCCAGGAACATGGGAGGTCTTTCCATTTTCTCAAGTCCGCCTCAATTTCTTTTTTGAGTGCTTTTATGTTTTCGTTGTATAGATCTTTCACTTCCTTGGTTAACGTTTTTCCAAGGTATTTTATTTTTTTTTGTTGCTATTGAAAATGGGACTATGTCCCTTATGTCTTTCTCTGTATCGTTGTCATTTGCATATAGGAAGGCTACTGATTTTTGTGCATTGATTTTGTATCCTGCTACTTTGCTATAGGAGTTAATCACCTTCAGGTGATTGGGGATGGAGTCTCTCGGGTCTCTTACATATACAATCATGTCATCAGCGAATAAAGCTAACTTAACTTCTTCCTTTCCAAATTGTATTCCTTTTATTTCCTTCTCCTGTCTTATTGCTTGAGCTAGGATCTCCAGTACTATATTGAAAAGCAGAGGTGAGTGTGGACAACCCTGTCTTGTTCCTGATCTTAATGGGAATTCCTCCAGTCTCTCTCCATTAAGTATTATTTGGGCCTCAGGAGGTTTGAATATTGCCTTTATTAGGTTAAGTTATGAACCAACCATGCCAGTTCTCTCCAATGTTTTGATCATGAAGTGATGCTGTATCTTGTCAAAGGCCTTTTCTGCATCTATGGAAATGATCATGTGGTTTTTATGCTTAACCTTGTTTATGTGGTGTATTACATTGACAGATTTCCGTATGTTGAACCACCCCTGTGTTCCTGGGATGAATCCCACTTGGTCAAAGTGGTTACCCAATCACACACACAAAAAAAATCGCCAAATAGTCTCACTTATCTATAGCACCTAACCTGAATCTACCCAAGATACCTTACAAATCTAGCAAGCATCTCGGGGACTAGACACTAGGATGGAAGGGGAGGAACGGGAGGGCATCAAAGGGTTGGGAAGCACAAACCTAGACCCAAATGGCAATGGTACTATAAAATTATACTTACTAAATGGCAGACCAAATGGCTGATCCTTCACCAGGGCCTTACAGGGAACACCTGAACCACAAAACACTGGAGAGGGTAGGATCACCACTAACCTTAATCTTCTACATCTTCCCTCCCTCCTTCTCTGTCTCCCTCTCCCTCTCTCTCTCTCTTCTCTCTAACTCTTTTATATTAGTTATCTTTTTCCTCATTTTCTTAGTGGGCACTGACCTGTCACTCCCAGTACCAGCAAGGGGCTATCATCCACAATGAGCTTTTGATCAGAGAGACCTACAAGGTTTCCTAAAAGACAGACAGATTTCTGTCAGAGTACTTGGTGATCACCAAAGCTTAGTGGTCAGACCCTACTGCTGAAGACACCTTATGTGGTTGACATGCAAAATAGAATGGCATGGCTGGAAGTTGGAAGAGAGTCAGTCCCCAGACAGTCAGCATGTCTGGTGCCAGAAGGTGCTACATGGGTGACTGGGGGTAAATGACCAATATCAGTCCAAGCAACTCACAGTCTAACCTACTTAGCAGCAAATAACCTGTTGTGATGCCCACACAAGTGCAATAGTGGCACACAGCCATGTTGGGGAACCAACTGCTCTTAATTTGGCTATCTGAGCTCCTCAGTGGTACGGGACCCATAGCTGGAGCTGGGAAACACATCAGAACCATATCCAAACATAAGCCCACTCACCAATATCAAGCTTCCATCAATCATGGCCTACAAGAGGGCCTACACCTATTAAATTCTCTATTAAGAAAAGTAAGGGTTATCTCTTTTGTCCTGGTGCTGACTTACTCTCCGTTGGAGAATCTGCTTCTCTTTTTCAGATAAATGTAGCTCCTAAGGAGAGAGCCACCCCATCATACCTCCAAAGGGCCCCAGCTAAAACTAAGAAAAATTGGCAAAACAACCAAGGGTGCTGTTTTCCTGATGAACCGGATACCAGCACAAGGGGGAAGGAGATCAACACAGAGAAAAATCAACTCCTACCAAATCAGAGAGCCAGAGCCACAGAGGCCCGCCAACACCTCATCCCTGAAGCAGACCAAAAATGAACCCAACATGGCTCAGGGAAATTTTGTGGAAGAGGGGGTGGAAAGAGTGTCAGAGCCACATGTTGGGTCATGATATGCAGAGACATTTATCTTTCCCATAACTGTGGGCTAACTTCACAATGCATGAACCATATACCTCTACAAGGAGGGGCCAAGGGGAGGTGGTAGGTCACGGATGAGCCTAATAATAGTACCAAACTGACTGTATTTGCTGAATACAAAACTATCTAATAAAGAAAAAAAGAAAAAAAGAAAAGAAAATAAAAAAATAAAATAAATAGTGAAAATTTTGGCTTCAATTAAAAAAAAATCAGACAAGAAATGAAGGGAATCAAAGAACAAAACAAAGGAATGAAAGAAGAAAACAAACTTCTGAAAGTGAACATAGGAAACAGGTTTTATGAAATAAAGAGGTTATTAGAAGACATAAGCAAGGAAATAGAAATACTGAAGAAAAACCAAGCTGATATCCTAGCTCTGAAGAATACAGTAAATGAAATTAAAAAAAAAAAAAATCTGTGGAAAGTTTCACCAGTAGAATGGATGAAGGAGAGAACAGAATATCTAAACTAGAAGACCAGATCCAGACTTAATACAGCCCACCAAAGAGAAAGACAAGCTAATAGCAAGGTATGAATGGGAATTTAAAGATATCCAGGACACTATGAAAAGATCAAACCTAAGAAGTCAGGGTATAACAGAAGGAGAAGAATTTCAATCCAGAGGCTTGGTAAGTGTTTTCAACAAAAAGATATAAGAAAAATTTCCCCAAATAGGGAAAGAAATGCCAATGCAAATACAAGAAGCTTTCAGAACACCAAACAGACAAAATCTGGAAGAACCTCTTCTTGTCATGTTATAATTAACCTATTAACACACAAACCAAAGAAAATATATTGAAAGCAGTTACAGTGAATGAGCAAGTCACCTACAAAGGTCAGCCCATCAGAATAACTTCAGATTACTCAACACAAACTTTAAAAGCCAGAAGTACTTGGAATGATGTATGCCAAGTTCTGAAAGATAACAACTGTCAACCAAGATAACTTTATCTTGCAAAGCGATCTATCAAAATTGATGGAGAAATAAGGACATTCCACAATAAAAACAGGTAAAGAAATTTATAACAAATAAACCAGCTCTGCAGAAAATACTTGAAGGAATTCTTCATGCTGAAGAGAAAGAAAAACATGCAAGAGGAAATAGTAAAAAATAAACCACAATCAAATAACAGTTAAAACAAAGGAGTAAAGGGAAAACAGGAAACACTATAAAATAAGAAGAATGGCAAGAATGAATGCATACCTTTCAATAATAACTCTTAAAATCAATGGTTTCAATGCACCATGCAAAAGACACAGGCTTGCAGACTGGATTAAAAGGCAGGATCCTGACATTTCTTGCCTGTAGGAAACTCATCTCTCAATAAAAGATAGATAGTGCCTTATGGTGAAAGGCTGGAAAATGGTATCTCAAGAAAATGGGCCTAGGAAACAAGCAGGGGTTGTTATCCTAATACCTGACAGAATAGGCTTCAAACCAGCATTAGTGAGGAAAGATAAAGAAAGTAATTTTATACAGATTAAAGGAACAGTCCAGCAGGAGGACCTTAAAATCCTAAATATATATGCACCTAACATGGGATCTCCCAGTTTCATCAAAGAAACACTATTAGACTTAAGGTCACAGATAACATCAAATGCAATTGTAGTGGGAGGCTTCAGTACCCCACTCTCATCAATTAACAGGTCATGTTGGCAAAAAATAAATAGACATCTGAATTAAATGATGTCATAGAACAAATGGATCTAACAGATATGTACAGAACATTCTATCCAGATGCTATGGCATATACATTTTTTTTCAGCAGCACATGGAACATTCTCTAAAACAGACCATATATTAGGACATAAAGAAAATCTCCACAAATGTAGGAAAACTGAAATAATCCCTTGTACTCTATCTAACCACAATGCGATTAAACTGCAAATCAGCAACAAGAAAAGCTACAGAGCTTACAGAAATTTATGGAGACTAAACAGTGCACTATTGAAGCATGAATGGGTCATTGATGAAATCGAAAAGAAAATCAATAAATTCATAGAATGAAATGATGATGATAAGACAACATACCAAATTCTTTGGGTTACAATGAAGACAGTCCTAAGAGGAAAATTGATAGCTCTAAGTGCCTATATTAAGAAATTAGAGAGTTCACAAATAAACAGTGTAATGCTTCATCTTAAGGCCTTGGTAAAAGAAGAGGAAGAGAAACCAAAATTCAAGAGGAGGGAAGAAATCATAAGGACTAGGGCAGAAATTAATAAAATAGAAACAAATAAAAAATCCAAAGAGTCAGTAAAATGAAGAGTTGGTTCTTTGAAAGGATAAACAAGATTGATAAACCCTTAGCAAATTTGAAGAGAAGAGACAAAAATTAATAAAATTAGAGATGAAAACGTCACCATTGCAACAGACAACAAAGAAATGCAGACAATTATAAGGACTTTGAGAATATATATACCTCTACATTTGAAAATCTCAAAGAAATGGATGATTTCCTTGATTCATATGACCTACCAATATTAAATTAAGATGAGATAAACCATTTAAATAGACCTATAAAAATTAAAGAGTTCTAAGCAGTTATAAAAGTCTCCCAACTAAAAAAAGCCCAGGCCCAGATGGATTCACTGGTGAATTTTACCAGACCTTCATGGAAGAACTAACACCAATGCTTCTCAAACTTTTCCATAAAATAGAAAAGGAAAGAATTCCAAAAAAACTCCTTCTATGAATCCAATGTCACCCTCATACCAAAACCAGGCAAAGACAGAACAAAAAAAAAAGAAAATTACAGACCAATCTCTCTCATGAACATAGATGAAAAAATTGTGAACAAAATATTGGCAAACAGAATACAAGAATACATCGAAAAGATTTTTCACCCCGACCAAGCTGGCTTTAATCCCAGGAATGCAAGGATGGTTCAACATACACAAATCATTAACTGCAATAGATCACATAATGGTCTGAAGGACAAAAATCACATGATCATCTCAAAAGATGCAGAAAAGGCATTTGACAAAATCCAACATCCTTTCATGATATAAGTATTACAGAAACTTTGACTAGAAGGAACATATCTCAACATTAAAAAAAGCTATTTATGACAAGCCTACAGCCAACATATTACTGAATGGGGAAAAACTGCAAGCTTTTCCACTAAAATCAGGAATAAGACAAGTGTGTCCTCTGTCCCCACTTTTATTTAATATACTACTGGAAGTCTTAGCCATAGCAATAAGGCAAGATACACTCATAAAAGGGAGAGAAATTGGAATGAAAGAGGTCAAATTATCACTATTTGCAGATGATATGACTCTATACATAAAATACCCTAAGAACTCTACCAGCAAACTATTAGAGCTGATAAACACTTATAGTAATGTAACAGGATACAAAATAAATGTACACTAATCAGTAGCTTTCCTATATCCTAACTACAAACATGTGGAGAATGAAATCAGGGAATCTCTCTTTTCACAGTTGCCTCGGGGGGTGGGTGGGGGAAGTACCTTGGAATACAATGAGAACTTTAAAACACTCAAGAGAGAAATTGCAGAAGACACAAAGAAATGTAAAGACACCCCATGTTCTTGGATTGGAAGAATCAATATTGTGAAAATATCAATCTTGGCAAAAGCAATCTACATGTTTAGTGCAATCCCCATTAAAATTCCAATGGAATTCTTCACAGGAATAGAAAAAAAAATCCTGAATTTCATTTGGAAGCACAAAAAAAATCTCGAATAGGCAAGATGATATTGAGCACCAAATATAAGGCTGGTGGTATCACCATACCCTGATTTTGAGCTATATTACAAAACATTAGCAACAAAAACAGCATGGTACTGCAGAAAGACAGATATGTAGATCAATGGAACACAATAGAGGACCCAGATGTTAATCCAGACAGCTTCAACTATCTGATTTTTGACAAAAAGTCAAAAATATTTATTGGAGAGAAGACAGCCTCTTCAACAAGTGGTGCTGGGAAAACTGGATATCTATATGTAGAAAGATGAAAATAGATCTTTGTCTTTCTCCATGCACAAGAATCAAATCCAAGTGGATCAGGGACCTTAATATCAGACCAGAAACTCTGAAATTGCTAGAGGAAAAGTTAGGGGAAACCCTTCAACATATTGGCATAGGTAATGCCTTTCTGAATATAACCCCAATTGCTTAGAAAATAAAACCACTAATCAGCTACTGGGATCTCATGAAATTACAAATCTTTTGTACAGCAAAGGACACTGTGAATAGAGCAAAAAGACTGACCTAAAGAATGGGAGAAAATCATTGCCAGCTACTCATCTGACAAAGGATTAAATCCAGAATATACAAAGAACTCAAAAAATAGAATAAGAAATCAAACAACCCAATCAAAAAATGGGCTATGTAACTAAATAGAGAGTTCTCACCACAGGAAATACAGATGGCATATAAACATCTAAAACAGTGTTCTACATCCTTAGCCATCAGGGAAATGCAAATTAAAACTACCATGAGATTCTATCACTCTCCGGTCAGAATGGCTACCATCATGAAAACAAATGACAATAAATGTTGGCAAGGATGTGGTAAAAAGGGAACCCTTCTGCACTGTTGGTGGGAATATAATCTGGTACAGCATTGTGGAAGTTATCGTGGAAATTCTTGAGACAGCTAAAAATAGATTTGCCATATGATCCAGCTATAGCACTCCTAGGCATATATCCTAATGACTCTTCTCACTACCTTCCAGATGCTTGCACATCCTTGTTTATTGCTACACTATTCATGATAGGTAGGAAATGGAACCAGCCTAGATGTCCATTCACAGAACAATGGATAATAAAGATGTGGTACATTTATATAATGGAGTTCTATTCATTGGTAAAGAAAAATGAAATTATGATATTTGCAGGTAAATGGATGGATCTGGAAAGGATTATATTAAGTGATGTAACCCAGGCCCAGAAAGCCAAACATCACATGTTCTCTCTTGTATGTGGATCCTAGATACAAATATATAGACTTGCATGTGATCTGGAAACAATTATAAGTAGCAGAGACCCATAAGCTGAAAAAAAAAAAAAAAAAAAAAGAAGCTATAAGGGCGGGAGGAGAGGGAAGGTCTTAAGATGATGGTATTGTATATATGTAATTAGAAGAACAGATTACAAGGAGAGGAAAGTAAGCAAAGTCAGGGGAAGGGATTGTATAAAAGAATGGTGGGGGGCAGATTAAATCAAAATTCAAGATATTCTCCATAAGACACATGAAAATCTACTTTCTTAAATAATGGCACATCAAGAAGCCTTAGATTTTCACTAGAAAATTTTCAATTTCAGGAATGGGACACCTTCCAGTGAGTTTTCAGCCAGGGAGGTCCCTGCTGCCTCCAAAACATTACATGCTATTGCCAAGGTACTTGATTTCCCATGAGAAAGAGATGGTAAGACCTTATTACTGAAAGCTTTGCATGTCTGAGCAGCAAAGTCACTGAGAAATCAAGCTGGTTCTGAGCAGAAACCATCTCCCTGTAGCCAAGCCAACTGAAAGCTGGGAAATGCTGCACTGTATACAGTCTTATGGGAGGCAAAGTCATCAGCGGTGAAAACAGTGGACACTGAAAACCTCAAGTTTGTCCAGACAGGCCAAATGACTGAATGAGTGTAATAGTGGCATATCTGCTCTGGGGGAAACCAACTGCTCCCTAATTGGACTGAAGGCCCACTCTATGGGAGGGAATACGTGCCTGGTACTACAAACCTAATCAAAAGCCTATGGAAGGGGAGATCATGAGCCTTAGGGATATAAAGCCTGATCTTGTCTGGATAAATGCACATGTTATTTTCACCAAATTGCCCTGAAGGCACTAGACTTAATGTTCATGCTCATATATTAATGCTACTCTCACTTCTGGTTAGAGAAGCTTCTCTTTTCAGATGGCGATGACCACTGGGATGACCCAAAAGGCAACATAGTGCTGAGAAGAAGGGATGGATGAGTGTCCAGCACTAAAACATCTCATACCCTCCAAGGCCCAGGGTCCATTGCAGAAGAAATGGCAGAAAGAATGTAAGAGCCAAAGGAAGAGTACCACTCCTTACATGCAACTGTCTGGACAGAAGTTGGCCTCGATATCCAAGACCTTGCACTGTCTAGCAATACCCATATAAGACCCTCATAATAGGTGAAAGAGATGATGACATCAAATTAAAAGAGAGATTAATGGAGAGAGGGAGGGGATATGACAGAGAGCAAAGTTATGAAAGAAAGTAGGGGAGGGGAGAGGAGGGAAATAACATGTTTTGTTTTCTGTAAGTATAGAAGTTGTCAATAAAAAATATGTAGATTAAAAAAAAATTAACTTTAAGAGAGCAGATAGGAATTTACAAGTGTCATTTTGAATGAAAAAAAAAAAGTTTGGGCATAATGAGTTTGGCTTTTGGGCAGTCTTCATCCATGCTTAGTGTTGTACAAAAATGGGTTGATGTACAATGGACAGTAAGAGTTAGGAGCACCTTTCTGGGTTTGCAAAGAATACAACTGACATGTAAAATTCTTTTGTACTTAAGATTCATCTTAAGTTGTAACAAGAATGGCAGCAAATGAAACTTGGTGAAAAAATATATATCATATACTTAGTGTTTGTTTCTCCTAAAATTTGGTAATCATACATGTTTAAGTTGATTTTGCACATAAAGTGAATAGACACAATTTCATCAGAGTGAAGGCAAGAGTGGTCAAAGCTAAGCAATAGTCAACTAACAGTGAGTGTCTTTTACAAACAAGCAAATAAGTAAAGGAGCATGAAGTAGAGTTGATCCTTGGGCCAGAAATAATACTGTACTGGGGCTGGGTGTGGTGGCTCACACCTTTAATCCCAGCACTCGGGAGGAAGAGGTAGGAGGATCACCATGAGTTTGAGGCCACCCTGAGACTACATAGTGAATTCCAGGTCAGCGTGGGCTAGAGTGAAACCCTACCTTGTAAAACCAATAGTAATAATAATAATAATAATAATAATAATAATAATAATAGTGTACTGGAAGTTCTGCTTGGACACATAGCCTTTCATTGCCTTCAGAGAGACAGCCATAGGTTTTTCCAGCTGCCTTCCTTAGTATTTGTGCTCTCAGCCCACTGCAAAACAGGAAAACCTATAAAAGTTGAGTTTCCCCAAGGATGTTTTGTTGTAAGCTGATTTATATGACATGTGTAATATGCTGTCATAGATTCTCATCGCTCAAAATTTGTTTTTTTTTTTGCCTGTGTGTTTGCAGTATACATGTATGTGCATGCATGTATGTATATGCATTTTGAGGCACATATGTGTGCAGGTACATTTATACATGTGTGTTGAGGCCAGAGGACAACCTTGAGTATTATCCTCAGAAATACTCATCCACCTCTTTTGAGAAAGGATCTCTCATTGGCTAATGAATTACAGGGATCCTCCTGCCTCCATCTCTCCAGTGTTGGGATAATGGGCATGTGCCACCATGCCTGGAATTTTGCATGGGTACTAGATATTGAACTCAGGTCCTCATACTTGAGTGACAACAAGCCCTTTCCCCACTGAGCTATATCCCAGCAACCATATCTTTCAACCTTCTTGAAAAAAAAATAAAAATTAGAGGAAGGAAAGAGGCAAAAGATTATAATAGAAACTAAAGATTTCATGTCTGAATATCTTAGGTGCCAAATCATGAAAAAGGTAGGCCCATCTGCACCAAGGAGCTGCATTCATCAGACCATCATGTCTGTAAAGGATCTGGAAAGGATTATACTAAGCGAGGTAACGCAGGCTCAGAAAACCAAACATTGCATATTCTTTCTCATATTTGGATCCTAGCTACAAATGACTGGACTTTGTGTGAGTAGGAAGAAAACTCAGTAGCAGAGCCCAGTAAGCTAGAAAGGAGATATAAAGGGAATAGAAAGGGAGGGAGGGGGAACCTAATAGGATGGTATTGTATATATCTAAGTAGAAGAACAGATTTAATGGGGTGAAAAGGCCTAAGTGAGGTCAGGGGAGGAGATTGAGTAAGAAAAGGTAGAGGGAGGGGTAACCAAAATCTAAGAGGATATGAATAAGTCATATGAAAACCTACTTTTTTGGACATGGAACATACAGAAGATTTCTAAATTGTAACTAAAAAATTTTCAGGGCCAGGCATGTGGTGTCTTCCAGTGAGTTGTTGGCCAGGGAGTTCCCTGATGACCCCAAAACCTTAGAGGCCATTGCCAAGGCATGTGGTTTCCCACTAGGAATAGACAGTAAGACCCTATTGCTGAAGACTCCACATACTTGGGCTGCAAGATAACTGAAAAACCCTGCTGGAGCTGAGCTGAAAACGTCCTCCATGTAGCCCAGCTGACAGAAAGCTGGAAAATGCCATGCTGCATGCAGTTCAATGGGAGAGAGAGAAATCACCAGTGAAGATACTCAACAGTGGACACTGCAAGCCTTATATTTGGCCAGCCTGTCCAAATGAGCCAATGAGTGCAATAGTGGCACTTCTGTTATGGGGGAAACTAACCACCCTCTAATTTGACTGGAGGCCCGCTCCATGGGAGGGAATATATCCCTGATACTGAAAACCTATAATAGGGTAGTCATGATCCCTAGGAGTGTAACATCTGTTGCTGTCTGGCTAAAAGTATATACTATGCTCACCAAACTGCCCAGTAAGCACTTTTCTTAATGTTCATACTCTTATATTAATGCTACTCTCACTTTGGTTAGAAAACATTTTCTCTTCAGATTGCAGTGACCATGGGATGACTCAGAAGGCACAATGGTGCTGAGAAGAAGTGACAGAGGAGTGCTCAGCACTGAAATATCTCAATCACACCTTCCATGGTTCAAGGTCCATTGCAGAAGAGGTGAAGGAAAGAATGTAAGAGCCAAAGAAAGGGTTGGACTCCTTACAATATGCTCCTCCAGACACAAAATGGCTTGGATACCCATGACCTCACAGTGCCTGACACTACCTACACAAACCATCATAATAGGAGGAAAAGATGATGACATCAAAATAAAAGAGAGACTGGTTGGGAGGGGGAAGGGGTACAATGGAGAGTGGAGTTGCAAAGGGGAAAGTCGGGGAAGGGAGGGCATTACCATGAGATATTGTTTACAATTATAGAAGTTGTCAATAAAAAATATATTTAAAAATAAACAAAAGCATTTTATAAATAAATAAAAATAAAATATCCCATGAAGATAATGGAAAGGAAACTCTGTCAACAAGGAAAATATCTGCAAACTTAACAAAGGCTCTGTGTCTAGATTATATAATGAAATATCAAAACTCAGCCATCAGAACTATAGCCATTTTATTTAGAAGATGAGTAAATGAAATAGACATTTCATGAAAGGGGATGCATAGATGAAAATTCACATGAGAAATAGGTCTCAAATTAGTAACCATTGGAGAAATGCAAATTAAAACTTCAGCATCATGACACGCTTAGCCAACTGGCTAGAATGAAAAAAAAAACTAGTGGTAGGATTTTTTTTTCACATTGCTGGGAGAGTTGTTAAGTAATACAGTGACTCTTGAAATAGTTCAGCAATTTCTTAAAAAAAGTAATGAACCTGCTATTACCGCATGAACCAGCAATTGAAATTTGGGGATTTAGCACAAAGAAATGAATACTTCCAACACAATAACTTGAACATGAGCCATCAAGCAGTTTTAGTCATAATAGTCCCAAACTGAACTAACCTTAAATGTTCATTGACCAGTAAATTGCTATTCAATGTCTAATACTTCCATACAATATAAATTACATAGTAGTAAAAAATTAATGAAATACTGGCCTTTAACAACTTCAAGGGGACTTTAGAGGAATATGATAAATAATGAAAAAACCATACTTCCTAAGAGGTACATGGATATAATTGATTTATGTATTCTTTCAATAAGAAAATTATGTTGGTAGAATGTGTGATGACCCAGCAGCCTTATAGAGAAGCATCAATCTCTGAAAATAGTAGACACAATGTTGAGACAAGTCTCACTATAAAGGCATGACATAAACCCTCTCTTTTATTTATTATTATTATCTTTTTATTCAAGAGACTTGCTATAAAACTCAAGTTAGCAAAACTCACTATGTAGCCCAGGATGGTCTTAGACTGAAACTCAATATGTAGCCTAGGCTGGCTGTGACCTCCACCTCTCCATTATTAGGATTACAGGAATGTGCTGCCACATCTGGCCTAACTAGCATAAGAAAATCTTCTGTTTCTGCTCTTATATTTTGATCATGACAATGGAATCCAAATCTTCTACTTATTCTGAAGTATGTGATAAAATACATACAATTCTAGTTGCCACATCATGCTATAAAACACTAGAATTTCATCCTGTACAAGTGTACCTTTGTACCTGTTAACAGCTCTTCCATCATCTCCCTCTCCCCTTCTCCATCCTCTACATTCTGCTTCTGCAAATGAACATTCTAAACTTCTACACTGGTAGATGCCATGTGATCTCTGTCTTTCTGTGCCTGGCTTTCCTGCCTAATATTATGTCATCCAGGCCCACTCATATTGCTGTAAATGCTAGAATTTCATTATTTTTATGGCTGAATCATATTCATATTTGATAACTATGCATATTTACAGCATTTTCTTTCTTCATTTGTCTGTCAATGAGTACCTTGCTTAAGTCGACATCATAGTTACTGTGAATCTTACTGCTTTGACATGGCAATACTAAGATCTCCTTTGAATGTTGATTTTATTTCATTAAACATATTCGTATCATTTTCACATTTTTAAAGCTATGACAGGATTATTCTGAAATATTTGTAAATAAATAGACTTACTTCTCATACTTTATTCCTCATACCTTTCCTGCTATTTTGAAATTAGGAATAATATAAAGAAACACAGTTTATACTTCCCATTTTAATACAAATAAAAATCCTTTATGCAAGTAAATTGTTCCCAGTTGTTTGAATCCAATTATATATTTGGTTACTTAATTATTTCATTCTCATTTGGATAAATGATAATGATTTTTCCATATTATTTTTGGAAAGATGGATATCTTCATTTTTTTTTAATCCACAGTAACTTCCATCTAGGTCTCAGTGATTTGCAGAGGTGGTAGCTTGGCTTGCAATGATATGTGGTTCATCTCAACACTTAATTCATATGATTATAATGCACAATGGCAATCAATAATCAATTCTATGCATGTTAAGTACAAGCCTGAACAAAGGACTATCATACCATAACTTAGAGCCGATTTGGGCCTCTCTCAATCTGCCTATATGCTATTGTTCATGAATATTATGCGTTTGTCATGATAATAATAAATTTAAGCCAACAAACCACACCTAATAATGTTTGAATAAATTACAAAAGTGTAAAGACACAATCACAACAGGGAGGAGCCAGCATGGAGGTTTGGAAGAAACAAAGCAGCATAGGAAGGGGGCAATGGTGACCATCCACATTTTTTTTATCAGCCAAGATGGCACATGCTGACCTACACTTCACACTGTCTGGCTTAGGAGTAGGATGTATATTTTTAGCTTGATACTTACTTGATGTATACTTTAGATTGAGCCTTACTTGATGAATGTGTCCTGATTTGCTTCAGCAGATGCTTCCAGCACCTTACTTTCTTCCCACTCAGGGAACTTTACTCTTCATATATGTTTATTGAATTTTGGCATCTAACTACAGTATGAGATTAAAGCAGTTTAGTAACTCAGTTAATTTGCACATCTTCCCAAGTGACTCACATACTTCAGGCATAAATAAATGTGATTGAATAAAACAATGAAGAACTATATCAAGCAAAATGGTATTTTGATATGTAAAAGTATGATTACTGTAAGTTTTCATTTTATCATGCTACCTTCTGTGTGCTGCATCCTGAGCATAATTTGATTTGCATATATTTTTGCCTTTTAAAAATATTTTAATAAGAAGGAACATTCATTCTTCTCTATTAGCATATATGTTTCTTATTAAACATTAAGAAATGTCCCTTCATTTTAAAGTTTTCCTATGTGAAGATCAATTAAAATGAGTGAGGATTCTAGAGTTTAAGCAAGACAGCTATTTTAATTGAGCCAGATCATGAAATGTAGTGAATTCAGGAATATATAAGTTATTGTGTGAGGCCTCATGCCACACAACTAGAACAATCTAAGTTCTCAGGAGCAAATTCACTTGTCTCCCATTTTAATTGTATTGAATTATATGAAAGATATTCTTTTTATACTTAAAATATCACATATTAATTTCAATGTTTGATATAATTCATGAAAATTTAATAACTTTGTTCTTATGTTAAACTTTGGCTAAGGATGACCAAAAAAGGTATGGTGATATAGTTGAAATACAGAAAGTTATACAATTTTTTAAGATATGTAATGAAATGATAAAAGCATAATTGAATTGAAGTGATCCTTGGTTTAGTAAATGTGAGGAAACAGGAGCAGTCATTGCATAATTTGATGGCTTATAAACTTGAATCTACTCTATAAAAAAAAAAAAAAAAAAAAAAAAAAAAAAAAAAAAAAACTGAAGGGTACTGACCTGTGAGTTCTGAGCTAATATCACCATTAGTGGCTAAATGTGGCATTACCATTCATAGGTATTTAAAGAAAATTTCAAGGATTTATTTGAAAATTGCTCTATGTATATATGTAAGATTTTATTAATACCAATGCAATCCATGAATATGGAATCTGTGTGTACTATTAATAGTAAACAGAGTTGTTTTTTAAATTGTGCATGTAAATATATTTTTTAATGTTTTCAATATTTATATCTTTGTTCTGATTGGAGAAAATAAGTTTACTATTTAATATTTCTCAATTGTCTAGATTTGTGTTTCTCACACCCTGTTATGTATTCTCCCATAGCTAGCCAGAAATAGCCCATAGGCTGTGGAAAATTACAAGTGTGAGACATATTCTTGGGGTACCAAAGCAATTTTATTAATGCTAAAATAAATACATTATGGAGTAGAAAGACAGATTTTCATAAGACTGGCCATGATAGTTTCACAAAGAAGAGGTGCACTTCAATTTATTCCACTAGACCTCTAGAGTTACAGCTTCATTGCTGCAGCTCCCTGACATTATCTGATAGAAACTTTGGAGATAAACCATCTTGCTTAGGGCCTCAAGAAATGCCTAGGAAGCGAGGCTCATTCAATCAAACATTACTTGGCCAGTGATCAAGATACACTTGAAAATTTGTGTGGAATTCTGTACTGTCTGTTCTCTTCTGGCAACATTTAGATTCTATTGCAGCCTTTTTTCTCTGTGGTTTCTGTTGAAGTCCAAGACCTTACCAAAGCAACACAGAGCAGAAAAATGAACCTCACTCGCAGCTTTCAAGCACATATTGTTTGCTTATTTACAAATAGATATCTTCAGTAACAAAAAAATGTAATAATGCCATTGGACTTTTTACATGAAATATATTTGATTCTATGTGAAACAGCATGCAAATCTTTTAAGGTTTGCTATGGAAAATGCTGACCAACAGCAATTTCTGCTATGCTTGAATGTTCCAATTTTTAGGCCAGTATAGTAGCCACTGATTGCATGTGCATATTGAATACTTAAAATATGTCTACTGTGGCTGGAGAGCAGCTGTAAATTTAAGTTTAGTTAGCATGATACACAGGTTCAGTTCAGCTTCTGGAGTGATGTGAGTAGAGAGCCCATTTGCTATGTTCTGCTTCAATTCCAACACAACTTCACCTTTTGTGATGCTGATTAGGGGATAAAACCTACTTAAACAGCAAAGGAATCTCCCAGAAGGAAGAGTTGATATCTTACTATAACAACAAAAAACAACAAAAATTGCTTTGTAACATGTAATACTTTTGTGAAATGAAAGTAATATTAAAAACAGAGTAAAGGGTTTTAGAGATGGTTAGCAGTTAAGGCACTTGCCTGTGAAGCCTAATGACCCAGGATTGATTCCCCAGAACCCATGTGTAGCAGACAGATTCAGGTTCGCTGAGATGAACTTCCAGACCAGGTAAAGTTATGGAGGAAGGGATTTATTGAAGCTTACAGATCCAGGGGAAGTTCCATAAAAGCAGAAGAAACTGGCCTGCCTTCACAGACCCTAGCAAAGAGAGAGCAGTACAAGCCTAAAGGTCAAAAGCCACAGCACACTTCAGGAACTCCAGCTAGGCACAATTTGCATATCTTTAGATTGAAATCTCAAACCCACCACCACACCTTAAGATCCACACAATGGCATTGCCTCCAGCCAGATGGCTAGAGATGCAAACTTCAAACAAATAAACAACTGAATATATTGGGGGCCATCTATTCTATTCAAACCACCACATTCCGGTAATATGCAAAAAGTGGAACATACATCTGGAGTTCCTTTTCATTGGCTGGAGGCCATGGTGCACCCATTCTGTCTGTCCAGCATGGTGGCCCATGTCCTTAATCCTGGGAAAGCTGTGGGGGCAGAAAGAATATAAGAGCCCCAGGGTTGGAGAGAATATCCAGAGGCATTGTACCTCCCACAATGACTGACTGTTGTTCTTACAACTCCTAACCCACAAGCCCATGGGGGATACCAGTAATCCCAGCAGGGAAGAGGGGAATGATGGTACCAAACACATGATGTGTCTATATAAATTTTCTACTTAATTTACAAAAATATTACGAGAAAAGAAAGCACCATAAGATATATGAGCATCCTTCAATCAGTCAAAACTAGATTAGAATCTATAACACACTTATGCATCATATAAATATGGAGATACAACCTATTTAAAGTTAGTAATGTACAAAATTAAAATGTTGTCTTTGAATTTGGGAGTCACTATTCTATAGATATAAATTATGTGCATCAGTATTTATATTACATGTCCCATAAGAAAGAAAGAACCTTTGAGAAAGTTTATTCATATATATAAAATAATGCTAAATTTACATAAAAGAACACACCTTAATGAAACCTGTATTATCAAGTTTTAATAATAGAATGATTGAGTGATATGTAAATCATTGTTTTGTATTGTTAAAATGTCAGTGAGGTTATTAGCTAGAAATCTCTCTTTTAGTTTTAAAATATTCATATTTAATATGTCCTGTATTAGTGCTTATTTACAAAATACTGGTGAAATCATCTGTAAATGTAAGTAATGTAATGAAATAGGGGCAAGTTAAGAAATGATATTCACATTAGGTATTTTCAGTTAATGAATATTTCCAGTAAGAGCTTTTGAGGTTTAATGACATATATTGATACAAGCTCTCATGAAACTATGTTGATAAAAGCCAGTACTAGGAATATAATTGACAATATACTTCCATATAACTATTAAAAATACAATATTTTTGTTGGAAGTCTATTAGTCTGAGTCAATTTAAATTTTTATTATTATCATGCACTCTAACTTTTCTATATTTTCCATAAAGTTTGAAATATTATTTAAAGTTTTGATGATGTTAATAACATGAGACAATATATTCTGTTTTGACATTGGTATGTATCTATGTAACTTAAGTAAAATTAACTTTTCTGTGATAGAATTCTAATCTGATGGCTGAAAATATACCTACGGTCAACAACAAAATCAACACAACAACAAAAAGCAGAGAACAAGGAAAAAAATTAATTTTTATTTCTGTATTGTGTGTGAGGGCTGGGCGCATGTTTGGAAGAACTGTCCTGAGAATTTCATGTTCTTGTATTAGGACTGAAAAGTATCAATGATATACAGTTACAAATATCATGAATAAAATGGTAAGACAGCTAGAAATCTTTCATATTTTGTAAATAAGAAGAGAAATGCTTCTGTTATTAAACATAGCTAATTAATTTTTTTCTTTTTTTAAGCAACTTTAAAATTATTTACAAATAAAAGAATTCCCTCCAGTTTGGCAAGAAGCACAATGCTTTTGGAATCAATTTCTCATGAATCAGCACTTAATTTTTTCTAGTAATCCATCTTCTCTAATTTCATTACATTCAGGAAGCTAGTATATAAGAATTTGAAAATCACATAATTTTCCTTACTGGAACCTGCCTTTTCCAGGAATATTTTTCTAACACAAAGCAGTGGGTAGACTAATAGTACAGAAAATTCTGCTACATATACTGCACAACACACATCAGTGCTACTTTCTTTCTTAAATATATTTAAACACACACATACACACACTAATAAGAATCTCTTACATCAGTTAAGTCCCTCCCGCCACCTAGAACCTTGACAACTTCTCCACGTTTCCCAGTGTGTGGAGAACTATCACCTCCACTTCCCTACCACTATGAGAATAATGTGATATTGTAGAGATTTATATTTTGTTTGCTTCTCAGGCTCAGCTTTGGATCTTCAGTAATTTTCCTTTTCAGTCAATTTCTTAGAATTTGCTCTTTGTAAAGTCCTGTGTTACCCATTTATAGATTCAAACTCTTTTCCATGAATGTTACAATCATCTTTATAAAATGTCTTAGCAAATAATAGACACATTTCTCTTGAGAACATAGGTAAAAATGGAATTATTGTGGAATACACCATGTACACTTTAGGCACAGTGTATCTCCAGAGTTTTCAAAAATTTAGCTGCTTGCACTCTTGCAGGGAGCTGCAAGCAGTCATCATTACAAGATAGCGCTGGCTTCCTGTCTGTGTTGAGGTAAACAACTCCATATTAGGCAGTGCCTTGGCGCCAACCGTGTTCAAGGTACGCGCATGCGCTTGACGCAACCTGTCCTGAGCCTATCCCGTGGCGCCTGGTGGTGGCAAGCTGGTAGCAACCAATCAGTGGGCGCCTCATTGCACTTCCCTCTATAAAAGTAGCTGCACATCCCGCCTCCTCGCCCCTCGCCATCAACCTTCATGTCAACCAAGAGCTCTCCAATAAAAGTGTGATCAAGAAGGATCTTCGTCTTGTGGTCGTTCTTCCCTGCGGGTCAGGGGGCTCGCCGCAAACTGGTGCCGAAAAACCCGGGACTCCGGGAGCCTTGTGGTCACCAGGCGAGGTGTCGAAGAGGATTCAGAACTTGACACACGGAGAGGAAGACGTCGGTAAGTCATCCCCAGTCATGCAGTTTTCTGACCTAGACTTTAATCTGATCCTTGCCGTTTTCCTTCCCTTCTGGGTTAGACAGGGACGGAGAGCGTTGGCAAGGCATCAGGATAGTCTTTCTGAGTCAGATACAAATGGGGAAACCCCAGCTAGGCCTAGGAAAAGGAAAGGACCAGAAAGGGGTCCAGGGACATTAAGCCCAGTCATTCACAAGTTTCGGGAGGATTTCCCAGTCATTTTGAGATCTCAGAGCCCCTCATTGAGGTGCTAGGAGAGAATGCTCCTGCTCGACAGGGAGAGGATGGAGGTCCACCCACCAACAGGGACAGAAAAGCTTCCTCTAGACTGTACCCTGTCATTGAGGATCTGGCGCATTTAAATGTGCTGGAAGCAGATGATGAGACTAGCTCAGACTCTGAAGAGGAAAAAGAATTAGATGGGGAAGCGGCTCACTATGGGGAGGAGAGATACTATCTTGATGAACAGCCGCTACCACAAAATCAAAAACAAAAAAAGATAGGAGATAAGAACCGCGCGGAACTGGGCTATTGGAATAAGGGATGGCTACGTCCTGCTGCCCAGGTCCAGAGTGTTTAATCAAGGTTAAATTTGTAATGGACTGATGTGCTTGGCTAGAGATATTGGACTGAGAGATTTAAGATTTTAAGCTGGAAAACCTCAAGCAAGTTAAAATTACAGGCACTGAGACTGGTTTTAGGTTACTGAACCTGCTATTGTCAAACACATTAGCAATCTTAAGGAAGATGTTCCAACTGCTTTACATTCAAACAATGGAAAGGATGCCTGAGGAAAGGCTATCATAGAAATGCAAACACTTTTGGAAAGAGTTGACTGGAGGAGGAACCTGCTTTTCAAGGCTATTGAACTTGAACTGCAGAAGTTTGATGTTTGTTTGATGGTGGTTGAGTTTACATTGTTTTAGTCTCTCCTTGCTTTAATCCCAGAGGAATTCGCCCATTACAAATTTGGCAGATGGATGTTACTCACGTCCCATCTTTTGGCAAATTACAATATTTACATGTTTCCATTGATACTTGTTCTGGAGTTATGTTTGCTTCCCCATTAACCGGGGAGAAAGCAGCCCATGTTATTCAACACTGCCTCGAGGCGTGGAGTGCCTGGGGGAAGCCCAAAATTCTTAAAACTGACAATGGACCAGCTTATACTTCTCAAAAATTTGGACAGTTCTGTCACCAGATGGGAGTGACCCATTTGACAGGTCTCCCGTATAATCCTCAAGGACAGGGTATTATAGAACGGGCTCATCGCACTCTAAAGTCTTATTTAATAAAACAAAAAGGGGGAGTCGAGGAGGCTCTGCCCTCAGTCCCACGAGTGACTATATCCATAGCACTCTTTACTCTTAATTTTTTAAATTTGGACAGTCAGGGCCATCCGGCGGCTGACCGTCATTGCTCAGAGCCTAACAGGCCACAGGAGATGGTTAAGTGGAAAGATGTTTTGACTGGTCAATGGAGAGGCCCGGATCCTATTTTAATAAGATCCAGGGGAGCTGTTTGTGTTTTTCCACAGGACCAAGAATCACCCCACTGGGTTCCTAGTCGGTTGGTGAAGACGGTCCGACCTTCTCTAGAGGACAGCTTGGAGAGCCAGGATGATCCTGAGAAACCAGAAAAACCAGATGTGGACGAGTCTGTGGATGCTGACCCTCCAGTGCTTGGCGCTCAGTAGAGGAGAACAACGCTGGGGCATCTTGTCAGCCTTTCCTAAGCCCCTGCCGGTACATCATGCTGCAGCGGTCTTCCCTCGCTTCTTCACAACTCAGAAGGAGCTGGGTCTCCCCACTGTGATTGGGGATACCACGTATGTCAGCTTAGGGGAAGATCGGAGTTTTGAGAAAATCGGAGCCCTTTGCTTCACAATTGATTCACCCCGTAATTTTTGTATAGGGCTGAGAAAACAGGCCTTTGGTTGGTTTAAGGATGATAGGATATGGGGAAAAATTTCCCAAGAGAGACGTAATTCCAGATTTGGTGCAGAAAATAGTACTTCTCAATATCTTTTGCAAATTATACAGACCGTCCTGGATGCGTCTTAATACTTCTGGGGGTATTGAGAAAGTCATATATACTTTTGGGAGGATGTGTGCTTTGCCTCTGGTTGGTTTGCCGCCTGCGAGCCCAGACCAGGCGGGACAAGGTGGTCATTTCTCAGGCACTTGCCGCTTTGGAGTGTGGGTCCTCCCCCCAGATTTGGCTGTCGGCCCTAAAGAGCACCTAGTTTCCCCTGGCCCTTGCACCCTTAGGGCCTGAAGTGCCCATTGCACAAGGATGGGCAGAGGGTTGGTGTTGGGAGCACGGCACTCATCACGCTCAGGATGTGAGACAAAGTACTGCACGTGGGGCGAGCTCTTAGCAGCCTCATGGAGGGCATGTCTGATTGCATATGGGTTGGTACTGTAATCCCATCTCTGAGAAAAGGTACCGGACGGGTGTGACACCAGCCTGGCTGGCCACTAGGCCTGGGGTCATCACAATGTCCTTTCGAGCATCAGAGATCAGACCTCTACCCTTGCCTGTTGCATTTAAACAAGAAGGGGGAACTGCAGGGAGCTGCAAGCAGTCATCATTACAAGATAGCGCTGGCTTCCTGTCTGTGTTGAGGTAAACAACTCCATATTAGGCAGTGCCTTGGCGCCAACCGTGTTCAAGGTACGCGCATGCGCTTGACGCAACCTGTCCTGAGCCTATCCCGTGGCGCCTGGTGGTGGCAAGCTGGTAGCAACCAATCAGTGGGCGCCTCATTGCACTTCCCTCTATAAAAGTAGCTGCACATCCCGCCTCCTCGCCCCTCGCCATCAACCTTCATGTCAACCAAGAGCTCTCCAATAAAAGTGTGATCAAGAAGGATCCTCGTCTTGTGGTCGTTCTTCCCTGCGGGTCAGGGGGCTCGCCGCACACTCTCATTAGCAGAGTTTCAAAATGTTAATTTATCTGCATCAGTAATTGCCACTATTATTTCATTTCTTTTTCAAGCAAAATGATAACTTATTGATAGATTTTGGTTGTCCTCAGTTCTTGCTGCCTTCTGAAAAACAGATCTCAAACTAAGACTGAGGTGAGCATAGGTTCAAAGGGATAAGCATTATTACTTTAGAGAGATTTTGATGGCTATTGCCGGGTCCTCCAGCAGGTAGGGCTGTAGGAGAGCCAGTCCCGCCAGTCTCTCCTTGGGGCTGAGTGGGGTGGTGAGTGTTGATGACCCAGACCTCCCTCCTAGGCACAAGAGAGAAACCACACTGAGTTGGGAGACTTGTAGAAGCAGGATCTCACTTTATTGTAACAGGCAGGCGTTTTTATAGCATTGAGAACGAAGGTGAGGATCTCAGGAAAGGATGAGGTGTAAGGGCCAATAGCATATCATGACTTTTGAAATGACTGGTTCTAAGCGCAGGTGGGAACTCTAACTTTTTTGCAGAAGTAGCAGGCCAGAGGCAATTTGGTGCCCTGCTGAGTAGACAGGTTGCCAAACTTCAGCTAGGCTCAGGAAGTTCCACTAGGCCTCTCATCCGGGCCTCTCAAGGCCCAACATCTCCCCCTTTTGTTTTTGTAAGAGCATTAGTCACCATGGCCCCTGTCTTAGGTTGTCCCCCTCTGGGGAATCTTACCCGTCACTGGGTACCATATGTTTAGCTCACTGAGAACCCACTCCATGGCCTGTCTTAGGTTGCTCAGTCAATTTGAGATCTTACCCATCATCAGTCACATGGAGGGCAGAGGAAGTGGTAGTGGGTCATATGAGGAACTTAATTCCTGAGTTGCCAGCCTGTGTTCAACCTGATGGAGTTTTATTGCCTCTAGCTATTGGTGAATGAATTGTGTAATTTTGTTAATTACACAAGGCCCGACAGTTGGGATAAGGAGAAGGAGGAGGGGCCCAAGTAGAGGGAGGAGGTAGGGTAAGAATCCATGTAAGCCTGTCCACAGTGGGTTGTCCTGGAGGTCCCACTGTCTCCTCTCCAGGTCCTCTTGAAGCCTTTTGATCTTGTCCTGAATGATTCCAGATCTATTGGCATAGAAACAGCATTTTTCCTGTAAAAACAAGCATATGCCTCCCCTTTTGGCCATTAATAGGTCTAGTCCCCTCCTGTTTTGTAGGGCTACCTCAGCCAGGGAATCTAGCTGTTGTTGGAGATCAAGGATAGTGTTGGACATGGCTTTTATGTCACTGATCAACTGGAGAGAGAGCTTTCTGTGGAGATGGACTGCCATACCTATCCCAGCTGTCCTGGTGGCCATGCCTGTGGTTATTCCCAACCCAATGAGTAGGTCTCCCTCCGATATCCAAATGCAAGTTCCAGAAGGAGACATTGGGAAAAGATGGACAGGGATGGGGAAGGTGGCTAAGCAATTTTTTAGGGTAGTATTGGCATCTGTAGTTGTATCACTGGTGATTACTGCAAGTGGCCAGGGAGGCCCAGATTGGAGGCAAATCCAGCAATCCTCCATGAGGGAGGGAGTTGTTTGGTTTAGCAGGGTGAACACCATTTTAGGAAAAGTCCTCAGGGGTGGTACACTCCCTGGAGAAGTGATTGTCAGTGTCCCCTTGTTGGGACAAATATTTTAGGTCTCTTGCTGGTACCCAAGTGGGTCTTTTTCCATCTTGAGGGAAGACACATCCAAACCCTCCTCCTGCTGTGAGGAGTGGGTCTGGTCCTCTCCAGGCCCCAGTCAATGTTTCCCTCCATCTTACCCAGATAGAACTGTAGGTAATGGATGAGGACCAATGTTTTTGAAAAGGGGATAATTATTTATCTTCTTTGGTGGCTATAATCCATTTACACATAGAGTGATCTTTTAGTCCAGCGCAGGCCAACTTATGGTCACTCGTCATGCCTTCCCAGACCAGCATTTTAATGAACTGGTGGCGTAGGGGACCAGGGGGGAACTTTCTCTGTAGGCTCTTTTCAACCCTCTCTATGATGGTGGCCAAGTCTTCACTAGCCTTTTGTGTGATTCCTGTGATGGGGGGCTCAGATGGGCCTTCCTCTAGTTTCCTCCATGTGGCCTTTCCCAAAGCCCGCACTTGATCCTGGTATGGATCAGGGATGGCAGCTTGCTGGGGGCCCATGAAAATGCATCAGCAGTGCCTGAGAGCATGCTGAAGGTGATTGGGACTGGGGACTGAGCGGCCTGATTCCACTCAGCCTGAATAGGGCACTCATCCTGAAAGAAGGCACACCACTTTATGTACAGGGGGCCAGAAAGAGTGGCTTTAGCAAGGTTTTTCCAATCTTGGGTGGTACACTGATGATGAGCCAAACCCTGGAGGATGGTCTCTTCCCAGAGGGAATTAGGTCCATTCTCCGACACAGCCTTTTTAAGGTCCTTTAGATCATGAGCCTCCCAGGGGTACCAAGCGGCAGGGTGATTACCATGGGGGTTAACATTGACAGGGAAGAGGTTGGTTGTTTCTCCCCTGGGGGTGCCACCCCCGTAGTAGGAAGGAGGTGCAGAGGGGATCTAAAAAGGATTTGTCTGAAAAGGATTTGTAGGGGGATCTGGGAGTGTAGGACCCTTAGAGGGCCAAGGAGCGCTTCCAAAGGGGTCTAGGGAGGGATACAAGGGCTCAGGTAAGTGTGAGGGATTTGGGTTGGATGATGACTGCCCCATAATATATGAGGGTACACTCACCCGCAGACCAATTGGCCCATCAGCGTTCTTCCATAGGAAAGAGAGAGAGTTCCTCACATAGGGCACCAGTCTGCCAGGTCCTCCGGCAGGTAGGGCTGTAGGAGAGCCAGTCCCACCAGTCTCTCCTTGGGGCTGAGTGGTCGACGACCCAGACCTCCCTCCTAGGCACAGGAGAGAAACCACACTGAGTCGGGAGACTTGTCGAAGCAGGATCTCACTTTATTGCAACAGGCAAGTGTTTATATAGCATTGAGAATGAAGGTAAGGATCTCAGGAAAGGATGAGGTGTAAGGGCCAATAGCATATCATGACTTCTGATATGACTGGTTCTAAGCGCGGGCGGGAATGCTAACTTTTTTGCAGAAGTAGCAGGCCAGAGGCAATTTGGTGCCCTGCTGAGTAGACATTTTGCCAAACTTCAGCTAGGCTCAGGAAGTTCCACTAGGCCTTGCGTCCGGGCCTTTCACGGCCCAACAGGCTATAACCTCTCTTTTGGACAAAAACTAGTGGGAGCTCCTTGTTGAAGTCCATAACCTTTGTCTCCATAGAACTGGGACTCAGTTCCCAGTTCCAGACATGAGTTCCTTTCTACTGAGCAGATCTCTTAGCCAATCAGATTGACATTGGCTTCCCACCTGGGCTGGGTCTGAGTACATTTTTTCAGGCTGGTTGCTTTTGTACCCTCTGCTTTCTCACAACATTGTTGGCTATTTTTCCCCAGCAGCTCTTCAACTAGGACTCAGGTGAAACCACAGTGAAATTGGCAAGATGAGCAAGAGTTCTGCTTCCATAGCTAGCCTGGCAACCTCTTCCAGGGAAATGGAGAAAGACACAGAGGATACTCAAAACACACCAAAGTAAAAATCCAGAAGCTGCTGAGAGCTTAACACTAAAGTAGACTTAAAACACACCCACCAGGGCTCAGGGAATTTTGCCAAAGAGGGAGCGGCAAGATTGTAAGAGCCACAGAGTGGGAGGGAATGTCCAGAGACATTGTTTCCCTCACATTGACTGCTGCTCTCAAAACTCATAACTCACAACCCCATGGTGAATACTAGCAATCCCACTGAGGAGTGTCCTCAGTGGAATTGGGCCAAGGAGGAGGGAAATGATGGTACCAACACATGATATGTCCATACAAAGTTTCTACTTAATGAAAATTGGTAACTTGTGAATGGGTTAATGTTTTGCAACTTTGTTTCCCAGTTATTAAAATCTTTTTTTTTTTTTTGCCAAAATAATCCTTCCTGTACTACTATAGTCTCTTAAGAATTCTTAAGTACTCAGTCATTAAAACTTCATCTGAAAGATAGTCTTTTGTCAAAGTCTTCTTGTCTTTTTGCATTGTTATATACATTTTAGAGGCTTCTTGGTCATATACACACAGACACTAAATACTGTAAGTTTGGATTATTAATGAACATAATGTATGGATAAAGTTGGAGAAAACTGACTTTTATCACTAGAACTTTAAAATAGAATTCACATTTTTTTCTTTTTTTGGTATGATGGCACAGGTCTTTTATTTTATTTTATTTTTATTTATTTATTTGAGAGTAACAGACAGAGAGAGAAAGAGGCAGATAGAGAGAGAGGAAGAATGGGTGTGCCAGGGCCGCCAGCCACTGCAAACGAACTCCAGACGCGTGCGCCCCCTTGTGCATCTGGCTAACGTGGGTCCTGGGGAATTGAGCCTCAAACTGGGGTCCTTAGGCTTCACAGGCAAGCGCTTAACCGCTAAGCCATCTCTCCAGCCCCAGAATTCACATTTTACAGATGGAAAAATTCAAAAGTATTACCAAAGCAATCCTACTCACCACATTGTACATAATTTGAAACTGAACCTAAAATAATGTACTAATTGTATAAACTTCATTAACATCTTAATTATTAGGCTTAAAGTTACAGTGTTGATGCTGCAATCTTTAAATATTTGAATGTTTGCATCATAATAATATTTTCCTGTTATTACTTTTTGCTCTAGTCTGTTTCCTCCTCCTGTTCAGACTGTCTTTTTTTGTTTTATTCTTTCTTCACTATATATTTCCCATATAATGAAAAGATTAATAAACTATAAATCCAATACTCTATATTGTAGTCCTGAAAATAGCTGTTTTATGGGGTTTGGAGAAAGTCATTTATCATTCTCTATACAATTACTGGAGTCGAGAACATGGACCCTGTGGCTGGGCAAATAGCTGTGTGGATAAAGTGCTTCACAGGCATGAGTATCTGAGTTCAGATCCCCAGACCATATAAAAGAATGCAGAAGCTGTGGTGGGCTTCTGTAATCCCAGTGTACAAAAGAATTTCTCAGAAAATCAAGTACCAGTTATTCTAGTTATAAGAGTAGTAAATAAGAAATACTCTGCTTTAAAGGAAAGGAAAGATGAGAACTGATACTTAAGGTTGTCTTCTGACTTCCACACATGAGCCATGACATACACATGCTTACACTCACACACAAGAACACACACACACACACACACACACACTCATACATCATGGATTCTGTAGCTAAATTGCTCTGCTCAAATCCTAACTCTAAACCGGGTGTACTGGTGTACGCCTTTAATCCCAGCACTCAGGAAGCAGAGATAGGAGGATTGCCATGAGTTCAAGGCCACCCTGAGACTACATAGTGAATTCCAGGTCAGCCTGGGCTAGAGTGAGACCCTACCTCAAAAAATAAATAAAGAAAAGAAAAGAAAAAAGAAAAAAATCCTAACTCTACCACTTACAGGTAGGAAAACTCTTGAAGATTATTTATTTATTATTATTTTTGTTTCTTGATTCATTTAGAGATAACAATAACATCTAAAATTAATATATGAACTATATATATAGAATGCCTAACATATAGTAAGTTTTATGAAGTATTTCATTTTATTTATCATGTATATTTCCTTTCACAATGCCTTTAAAAATACATTTTGCTAGTATGTGAAGGTCATTTTATATAGCAAAAGAAAAATACAAAGTAAAATTTAGTAATCATTTTGTTTTCCAGGAGGATATAATTATCATGAGGCAAGATTATTCATTTATATATTGATCTCTAACTGGAATTAAAATAACTTTAAAATATCAGTACTTTTACACAAAGCATATGGCTTCTAACATTATTCCTTCTCTTCCTATGACCACTTGCTTCATAAAATTCAATTTTGAAGAGGCATGTCATTTGGGTTATTGGCCAATATGCTTGAGAAAGAAAGAAAAATTGATTCAATTATTTATATCACTAACTTTTTATATGGACCTTCAATAAGTTCAGTGAAGGATAAGAAACAATTTCAGCCATCTGATCAAATTTCAAAGTCATACATTTTAAGCCAAATTGAAAGATGTATTTGAGTGACAAGGAATGAAATTTACATCTTAAAAGTCTGATATGGAAACAGGAATAATAAGAATCCTTGGGTATCTTTAATCCAAGTTTTAATAAAACCTTGATGACAATTTCTAGGACACTCCAATATCAATACTAAATATTACCTTCTACTTTAAATGTTCTCTAAAAATTTCAGTGACATGTAGTATGTAAATATCTGGTCAATGTTAACATTCAATAAGCAAAGAAAACCCTATTCTTGTAAATATTATTTCAGTAAATCATTAACAAACCTCTTAAAATAAACTTTGAAAAAGAGCCTTTAACATCTGTTAGGACTTAAATAAGTTGACTAGCTAGTTAATGTTAAATTTCCTAGAACTCATTCCATAAATAACATAAATTTGACTTCAAAGTCTAAATTTATGTTATTTCACAGAAATAAAATAAAGACAAACACATAATTGATTTTTTCCCATAGATCATTTAAAAATCCAAAACAAATATAAATGATTAAAAATAAATTCTATACTTTATTAAATCAGTAATGTCTAAGTTATTTCAAAAATAGGTTACAAATGACATCACTTTTTTTTAACCCAGTGAGAATTTTACATGTATAATATCTCTTAATTTGGACTGGCCAGATTTAAAACACAAAAATGCTTGGACTGCTATAAGCTAATTTAATAAATTCCATTTTTAATACCAAAAAAATAAAATGCACAATAGACACATATTCCTAGTGTCTAGTTTATTGGATATTATAGTTCTGAACAAAATGAATTTAGACTTCAATGGGGTTTATATTAATAATTAATTGCTTTTCTCATCTTTGACACTAAAGAGTTCAGATTTGGCTTGTTGACCTGAGTTTGGAACCCTAAAACCACATAAAATCTGGATGCAGTAGCTAACATTTGTCATCCCAGCCCTCCTGGGGCAAGAAGGGAGGCAGGTACAGGGGAACCCTGGAAGATCATGGTGCTGGTGTGCACACAGGTGGACAGCAAAGGGACCCTGCCTCAAACACAGTGGCAGGTGAGGACCACCACTTGACAATTGTCCTCTGCTCTCCACATGTGTGCAATAGCATATGTGCACCCACATTCATATGTGAACACACACACACACAAAGATTTTAAAAAATCATGTCGAGATTCAGTCATCTAATTGTTTGCTGAGGTCATTTCTAGCTCTTAAGCACCTTTGCAAGATAGAACAAAGTCTATACGTCTCTCTCCATTCCATTTTATAACTCATGTTTATAACACCTTAAATTCTCAGCATATTTTATAAAATATTAAAATGTCAGACAATATTTAAATAAGAAAAGCAGAAGTCAAACTATAAGGACACTTTCAATAATAAGAACTAGGGGCTGATTTTCCTGTTGCGAGTGTAGTCTATACCTTCAGGAAACCCAAAAGCTCATGTGACTCATATAGATGTACCAATATACCTCACCTACCCACAGAGCTAAATGACATGAAACACAATACATTTTTCTTGTTACATAGCACATTGGCATAGTAAGTCACACAAGTATTTCTAACTCAAGAGGGAAGTGATAACTATATATACATACATATATATATGTATGTATATATATATATATATATATATATATATATATATATATATATAATTTATTTATTTATTTTGAGAGAGAGAGAAGGAGGCAGATGAGAAGAGTGGGCATGCCATAGCCTCCAGTCACCACATACAAACTCCACATGTATGCGGCACCTTGTGCTTCTGACTTTACATGTATCCTGGGGATTGAACCTGGGTGCTTTGGCTTTGCAGGCAAGCTCCTTAATCACTAGGCCATCTCCCCAGCCCGATATCCAATTTTAAATAGGTCTAAAATGAAGTATATGTGTGATGAGCCATACTAACTAGTTCAGAAGATGAAAATTGTCATGTTGCATAAGATAACTACAGGCAATTTTAATGACTCAATAGCAATCACACAGCTCCGGGACAGAAAAATGCACTAAAATCATGGATTACTGTAATACATAAATACCGAGTGATGAAGCAGGCAAAGGAGAAATCTTAGAAGTAACCATAGACCAAAGAGAGATTATCTAGAGCTGCATGAGGGTGCCTCTGAAATCCCAGTACTTAGCTGGTAGAGACAGAAGGGTCATGGGAGTTCAAAGCCAGTCTGGAACATATAATGAAATCCTGTCTCCAAAGAAAACCAAAGCAAGACCAAATCGAACAAAACACTACAAGCAAATAAACAAAATAAAACAGAAAAGAAAAAAAAAAGAGAAAGGCCATATAATAAATTTATTACTATTCTATGGGCAGAAAATGGCCATAAAATTGTAGCATATTAAATTAAAATAAAGATGAGAGTTGTGAGACGAAATTATGAGCCCACATTCTGTTAAGCATGTTAGTTATTTATGAATTTTATCATATGGCTAGCTTTTAATCATACTTAGTTATGCATGGCTAACCTAGATGTCCAAAGCACTTACTTTGTAAAGTGTCAGCTTGTCTAACCTGAACAATGCATCTCCAAACTCTGTTTCCTGTGTGTTTATAGTTAGTGAAATATGTAGTAAATTATTTTTGTGCATAATTTGGAGTTCATTCAGTTAAAGCAGAGTATCTTTGATTCATCTAGGAAGTTTGGGGTGAGTGCTTTCTATAGCTCATGTATATCTTTGTTTATCTGCTGCCTTTTTTTCATTAGTGTTTGGAAATAGGTGGTAGAACAGTGGTTACTCTCCTCTTTCAGCTTTTCTAGCTTCTATACCAAGTGCATGTTTAACATTGTAAAGACCACCTTCTTCCTCAGGACACTCCACCAAACTAGGAAATGTAAAAATTGACACAAATCTCTGTCTTTTAATAATGGATCCGACCCCGCTCCTGCTTATGGATCTAAGTTTATTCTCATGGGATTAACCTTGTCTTGTTTCTTGTTTGGATTCTCACTTCCGTGCCTTTTGCACTTTAACCTTTGACATCTGAAACAAAGTCATCAGACACAAAGAAATTGTTAAGCAAGCTGCCACAGTTGCTTAATGTCAAATTTGGGTGATGCATCTCTCCCTTTCCTTTTAACTCACTAACACATACTTTGGTATTGTGATGTAAACAGCATACCCTTTCAATAATAGGTTTTCTGTGGAGGAAGGAGTAGTTATTCATGCCTCTCATCATAAGACTGGAAGTGTAGCTGAGGCAGGAGGATCTTGAGTTCCAGGGCATGGAAATAAACTTCACTTCCATAGCCAAATCCTATCTTAAACAACAGACAGACAAACAAGTAAACAAAATAATGTGTTCTTTAAATTTTTTTGTTCATTTTCATTTATTTATTTGAGAGTGAGTGAGAGAGAGAGAGAGAGAGAGAGAGAGAGAGAGAGAAAGAGGCAGATAGAGAGACAGAGAGAGAATGGGTGCACCAGGGCTTCCAGCCACTGCAAAACAACTCCAGACGCGTGTGCCCCCTTGAGCATCTGGCTAATGTAGTTCCTGGGGAATTGAGCCTCGAACCGGGGTCCTTAGGCTTCACAGGCAAGTGCTTAACCGTTAAGCCTTCTTTCCAGCCCATAATGTGTTCTTTAAAATAAGATCGGTTGGTCAAAAAAATTGTGTGATTAGATTTAACGATGTTGATGACTCCACAGTGATGAGACAATAGTAAACTGGCATGTGGTGACAGAACAGTTATGTGAATATGTACCTTAGATCATGCAAATATGTATGTGAGGCAAAATTCCTGGTAAGAAACCTTTCTTATCATAAAAAAATAGTCGATATGAGGATAATGTTGGTATCACATTGTAAATAAACCTGAAAACATATGGATACTCTCTTTTCAAGGTCCACATACAGGTCCTGAGAGCTTAGCATATCCTTTCCAATTACTCTCCAAGAAACACTTATCTTCTATAGCCAGAATGCAGAGATTTGAGGACACTAAACCCAAAATTTAATTCTGTCAGTGGTTGCTTTACAGTGTAAATGATTTACATAAGGATGCAACATATTTTTGATTGCAGTTGGGACGTTTATTAGTAAAATACTGGATTTCACAATTGCAATGTCATGAACATGAACAGATTTCATTGACACTGACACTTAACTGTTAAACCCTATAGAACCTGTTTTGGCAGCCTCAGCAGTATTCCATCTACTCCACATGCATAGTAAACTCTCCTTGTCTGAAACTCTCTACTTGCCTTTTATAGGCATGCTACTCGAGATTGCTAATCTTCTTCAGGGTCTATTCCTGTACACTGTTCTGTTTCTACACTTTAATTAGACTTGGTTTCTAGAAGGCTCTAAAATTAAGCTACCAAAGGTAATACTTGTGTAGAAGTATTGTATTATAGGATAATTATGTGATTATACCACTGTCTCACTTATTTGCATCCATGTTTACTGCCGTGACCTCATATTCCCACTTCATACTCCCACATAGTTAAGCAGGTTAGGAAACACTTGATTCAATCTATCTGTGGAAAATAGGAATGAAATAAAGTGCATACTCTATATTATACTAACATTCATAAGATGAGAAAGATTTGCTTAAAAATAATTTGAATCTCTGATTGTAAATCTCATACCACCTTGAATAGATCGTGTTGTCAAAGAAATTAAGCATAAGCATCACTGGGAGTTTGCAAAGCATTGTATGAGATTCACACAAAGTAGGGCACATGAGTTTTTCCTTTGCTATTGGCATAAAAGACACATGTTTCAGAGTATGCAGGAAGTTGGTACAGGCTTTTGCTTTGTCCATCTCATTGTGACTTGGAGGAGGCGTGTTACTCAAAGTTAATTCTTTGTCAGTTGACCATAAAATATCTGCTATTTCTTAGGAGTGGTAACTAAGTTAAAACATAATAGTAATTTTAATTTAGCAAAACAAAAATGCTTAATTGATGGATAAAAAACAATTTGTTCTTAATTGGGTATGGGTACAAACTAGTAAGGTATAATAGTAAAACAAGTAGAAATCAATCATTTGAAAGCAGAAAATACTAGCTTGCTGCACATATAAAGTCTGCATGCTGAATTTCCTTCTTTATTAAAGTAAATAGAAAAAATAGACACATTTGTGAAATGTTAGCAAAAATAATCATAAAAGTAGAAATAATTTCAGAACTAAGTTAAATATTCTATTTTGCTATTACTATTTTGTTCATGTTTGCCAATCCAATTCTCTTTTCTCACCCTGCTCATTACATATTTCAGATCTTTCACTTGAAGTGTTTGGCACATTGTAAAATCTCAATGTGCCAATCTTCCAATAAAAGTACAGGCTGTGCAAGCCAGATCTAGCCCACCCATCACTTGCCTGTGAGGAGCAGGGTCCCAGGCACCCATCGTACCCGGAAATAGCAATACCATCCAGCCTGTAAGTTAACAGACACAATGATACCACAGTGGAATCAGTGGTTTGCTATTTATTTCCCTTATATTTCTTCTTGTATTTATGATAGATAAATCTACCTTGTCATAGATATGTAACAAATACAATTTCAGGACAGGACTGGAATGACTAGAGTGAAAAGGCCCTGTTTCAGTCAGGTTCACATTGCTGGCAAAAATAACCTGACCAAGAGCATCTTTTTGGGAAAAAAGGGTTTATTTTGGCTTACAGACTCAAGGGGAATCTTCATGATGGCAGAGAAAAATGATGGCATGTGCAGAGGGTGGACATCAACCCCTGGCCAAAATAAGGTGGCCAATAGCAACAGGAAAATGTGCCAAAAACCAGCAAGGGGAAGCTGGCTGTAACACCTATATCTCCCCCAACAATACACTGCCACAAGGAGGCATTAATTCCCAAATCCCCATTAGCTGGGAATCTAACATTCAGACAGCTAACTTTATATTGGACACCTGAATCAAACTACCACATTCCGCCCCTGGCTCCCATAAACTGATAACCACACATGATATAAAATACAATGCTTTCATCTAATTTAAAAGTCCCCATTGTTTTTTTTTTTTTTTTCATTCTTTCTTTATTTTATTTTTTCTTTACAAATATTTTCATTAACAACTTCCATGATTATAAACAATATCCCATGGTAATGCCCTCCCTCCCCCCACTTTACCCTTTGAAACTCCATTCTTCATCATATCCCCTCCCCATCTCATTCAGTCTCTCTTTTATTTTGATGTCATGATCTTTTCCTCCTATTATGATGGTCTTGTGTAGGTAGTGTCAGGCACTATGAGGTCATGGAAATCCAGGTCATTTTGTGTCTGGGGGGACCACGTTGTAAAAAGTCTACCCTTCCTTTGGCTCCTACATTCTTTTTGCCACCTCTTCCACAATAGACCCTGAGCCTTGGAAGGTATGACAGAGATATTGCAGTGCTGAGCACTCCTGTCACTTCTTTCCAGCACCACGATGCCTTCTGAGTCATCCCAAGGACACTGCCATCTAAAAAGAGAAGGTTCTTTACCAAAAGTGAGGGTAGAATTAGTATAAGAGTATGAACATTAAGAAAAGTGCGTGCTGGGCAGTTTGATAAGCATAGTATATAATTTAACCAGACAACAGCAGACGTTACACCCCTAGGGCTTATGACTACCCCTATTTTATGTTTTCAGTATCAGAGATGCATTCCCTCCCATGGAGCGGGCCTCCAGTCCAATATGAGGGAACTTAGTTTCCACCATGACAGACATGGCACTATTGCACCCACTGGCTCATTTGGCCTGGCTGGCCAAATATAAGACTAGCAGTGTCCACTGTTGAGTATCTTCACAGGTGATTTCTCTCTCTTCTATTGAACTGCATGCAGAATGGCTTCTTCCAACTTTCTGTCAGCTGGTCTACATGGAGAAGGTTATCAGCTCCGTTCCATCAGGATTTCTCAGTGGCCTTGCAGCCCAAGTATTTTGTATCATGCTATGTGGCTGTAGGTGTTTATCCGCTTTAACAGTTTGTTGGTAGAGTCTTTAGGCTCCTTTATGTATAGAATCATGTCATCTGCCAATAAGGATAACTTGATCTCTTCCTTTCCAATTTATACCCCTATTTTGTGTATCTCTTGCCTTGTTGCTATGGAGAAGACTTCCAGTACTATATTAAATAAAAGTGGGGACAGTGGACACCCTTGTCTTGTTCCTGATTTTAGTGGAAAAGCTTCCAGTTCTTCCCCACTCAGTAATATGTTGGCTGTAGGCTTGTCATAAATAGCCTTTATTATATTGAGATATATTCCTTCTATGCCCAGTCTCTGTAGTACTGTTATTATGAAGGGATTATGGATTTCGTCAAATGCTCTCTCTGCATCTAATGAGATGATCATGTGATATTTGTCCTTCAGTCCATTTATACAATGTATTACATTTATCGATTTGCATATGTTGAACCATCCCTGCATCTTTGGGATAAATCCTACATGGTCAGGGTGAATAATCCTTCTGATATATTCTTATATTCTGTTTGCCAATATTTTGTTGAGAATTTTTTCATCTATGTTCATGAGGGAGAATGGTCTGTAATATTCTTTTTTTGTTTTATCTTTGCCTGGTTTTGGTATGAGGGTGATGCTGGCTTCATAGAAGGAGTTTGATAGGATTCATTCTTTTTCTATTTTATGGAAAAGCATAAGAAGCAATGGTGTTAGTTCTTCCCTGAAGGTCTGGTAAAATTCACCAGTGAATCCTTCTGGGCCTGGACTTTTTTAGTTGTGTAATTTTTGATAACTGCTTGGATCTCCATACTTGTTATAGGTCTAGTTAAGTGATTGATCTCATCTTAATTTAATTTAGGTAGGTCATATAAATCAAGAAAATCATCCATTTCTTTCAGATTTTCATACTTAGTAGTGTATGTACTTTTATAGTATGTCCCTGTGATTTTTTAAAAAAATTTCTCTGGTATCTGTTGTGATGTTGCCTTTTTCATCTCTAATTTTATTAATTTTTGTCTCTTCTATCTTTTTTTGGTCAGATTTGCTAAGGGTTAATCAATCTTATTTATCCTTTCAAAGAACCAACTATTTGTTTCATTGATTCTTTGGATTGTTTTTGTGGTTTCTATTTCACTAATTTCTGCTCTAGTCTTTATTATTTCTTCCAATATACTGATTTTCAGTTTTCCTTGTTCTTCTTTTTCCAAGGCTTTAAGGTGAAGAATTAGGATGTTTACTTGAGACTTTTCTAATTTCTTAATATAGGCACTTAAAACTATAAATTTCCCTCTTAGGACTGCCTTCATTGTGCCCCAAAGGTTTTGGTATGTTGTGTTCTCATTATCACTTGACTCTATAAATTTTTTGATTCCCTTCTTGATTGATTTCTTCATTGACCCATTTATCATTAAGTAGTGTATTGTTTAGTTTCCAAGATTATGTGTATGCTCTATAGCTTTTCTTGCTATTGATTTGCAGTTTGATTCCATTGTGGTCAGATAGAATGCAAAGAATTATTTCAATTTTCCTGTATTCGTTAAGATTTGCTTTGTGTCCTAATATATGGTCTATCATAGAGAATGTTCCATGTGCTGCTGAAAAGAATGTATACTCTGCAGCATTTGAATGAAATGTCCTGTATATATCTGTTAGGTCCATTTTTTTCTATGACCTCATTTTATCCAGATGGCTCTCTGCTTATTTTTCCTGGGATGGCCTGTCAGTTGATGAGAGTGGGGTGTTGAAGTCACCCACTACAACGGTGTTTGGTGTTATCTGTGACCTAAGTTCTAATAGTGTTGTTTTGATGAAGTTAGGAGCCCCCATGTTAGGTGCATGTATGTTTTGGATTGTAATGTCCTCCTGTTGGAGTGTGCCTTTATTCAATGTAAAGTGATCTTTCTTATCTTTCCTAAATAATGTTGGACTGAAGTCTACCTGTCAGATATTAGCATAGCAACCCCTGCTTGTTTTCTAGGCCTATTAGCTTGGAACACCATTTTCTAACCTTTCATCCTAAGATAGTGTCCATCCTTTATAGAATGGTGAGTTTCTTAGAGGCAACAAATTGAAGGATCCTACTTTTTAACCCAGTCTGCAAACCTGTGTCATTTGTTTGGGGCATTGAGGCTGTTGATATTCAGAGATATTATTGAAAAATATGTATTTATTTTTGCCATTTTTTTTTTGTAGTTCTTCCAGGTTTTTCCTTTGCTCTCTTGTGTTAACTAGTATTTGAGTATTGTTTGTTTTTTCCAGGTTCCTTACATGTGTGTTTTTCTTTCTCTTCAGCATGGAGGATTCTTTCAAGTATTTTCTGTAGAGGTGGTTTCATCTTCAAATATTCCTTTAGCCTGCTTTTTCATGCAATGTCCTTATTTCTCTGTCTATTTGAATGGATAACTTTGCAGGATAAAGTAACCTTGGTTGACAGTTGTTATCTTTCAGAACTTGGAATATATCACTCCAAGCCCCTCTGGCTTTTAAAGTTTGTGCTTGAGTAATCTGCTGCGATCCTTATGGGCTTGCCTTTATAGGTAATGACATGATTTTTCTCTCTAACTGCTTTCAATATATTTTCTTTTGTTTGTATATTTGGTAGTTTAATTATAATATGGTGAAAAGAGTTTCTTTCCAGGTTTTTTCTGGCTGGTGTTCTAAAGGATTCCTGTGTCTGCATTGGCACCTCTTTCCCAACTTGGAGGAAGTTTTCTTCTATGATTTTGTTAAAAATGCCTACTATGTCTTTGGAGTGAAATTCTTCTCCTTCTTCTATACCCTGAATTCTTATGTTTGATCTTTTCATAGTGTCCTGAATATCTTGAAATTCCCACTCATAGTTTCCTATTAATTTGTCTTTCTCTTTGTTGGACTGTATTAGATCTGCCACGTGGTCTTCTAGTTTAGATATTCTGTCCTCTCCTTCATCCACTGTACTGGTGACATTTCTACAGAGTTTTTTTTATTTCATTAACTGTGTTCTTCATTGCTAGTAATATTGACTGTTTTTTCTTTATTATTTCTATTTCCTTATTTATGTCTTGTATTGACCTCTTTATTTCATTAAATTTGTTTCCTGTGTCTTCTTTTATTCCTTTGATTTCCTCTTTTGAAATCTTTCTCAGGCATTTCCTCTAACTCATTCTCACTGGAGGTTATTTTTGGTGCATTTATACTTTTTGATGGATTTATATTTTCTTGATTTTTGGTGTTTCTTGTGTTATAATGTATATAGTTTTGCATCTTGGATTAATTTAATGCTTGGATTTTCTAGTTAGCTGCAGTGTTATTAGATGCATCAATCAATCTGATGTTATATATCTTCAGGGTAGGAGCTTAAGGTGCTAGGTGTGGCTCTTAAGACTCTCAGAGTACTGAAAAAAGTGACCCTAGGTAGCAGGTTTGCCTGCTATGTGAGTATTAAAGTAGACTGAGTGGAACCAAATACAGGCAGATTCTAAAATTTAACTGAACAATGTACACACTCAATGAAAAACAGCATTGAGTATTTATGCAAGAGTAGGTACTATGACGTCCAGATCCTCTAACAAAGTCACTGTCCTTTAGGGTGTGTTCGGGTGTGGGGTGCCCCACACCCTTAATACTGTCAACTAGAAGGTTAAGATTTCTGGTCTGTTGATGGTTCCAAGTCAGCTTGTGACCAAGTGAGACCCTTCCCTAACGTACAACAGAAGGGGAAACAAAGCCACTAAAGATCAAGAAGCAACAAATAACAAGTCCAAAATATAGCTTATTTAAGAATGGCAAATCTGACCATCCATCCAATTTAACATATAATATATTCTGATATGGAAGGTGCAATCAGCACTTCCAGTTCAGGCCTATGTACCTGGCTTTTTGGCAGGTACTGACCTGATATAATCCCAGTTACCTTTTTGGATGATTTTGGTCTCAGTTATGCTGTGCTCATGGTTGGGTCCCCCTTTAGTGCACTGTGGGTTTAAGTAGGCTGGCTGGGTCATTGGATTGCTGCTCTGGTTGCCGGTGCTGTTAGCTTCCTTACCCTGGTCTCTGGTGCTGGCTGGCTCTTGTAATGGTGGTGGGGGAGGGGGCTGTGGATGGTGGCTCTAGTTCTCCCACTGGTCCACGTGATCCTCTACCTCATGATCTGCTTCTCCATTGTTCACTGTGGTCCTCCCTTCATGTTTCTTGAGTTTGCGAACAGCTCCTGTGTGAGTGGAAAATCCCCTTATCTGGCTTTTCCTGTGGCTCAACCCAAGCCTTGCAGCTGGAGCCACTGCTGCTGGAGCTGCTTCTGCCTTCCTATGTGGGCTATGGGTGCTCTGGATCTCTCGTACTTCTCTACTGCTGTTGGTAATTTCTTATACACCTTACTTTTTAGTAGAAAAGTGTATTTTGCTTGTTTTTTTTTTTTTTTTTTTTGGCTTTTTCTCCCCTAAGCTGCTTTGGAATGGTTCCTATGGTGCCATCTTAACTGGAAGCTCTCCAATAGTTTTTAATCAATCCTAATGTTGTTCATACACCCTCATCATCCAAGATCTTTTAACTGAGCCATAATATAAAAAAAAAAAACCCTCAAAAAACCTATAATGGCACAGAACAAACATTCACACTGAGAAAGATGGCATTGGGCATAACAAAGAAACATTCAACCAATACAAGACTTAAACAGGGAAAACATCAAACTCTGTAGCCTCAAGTCCAGCAGCTCTGGCCAGCGACAAGTCTGAAGTTCCATTAATTCTAACCAAAACCAAATCTCTGCAGTTCCAATTCTACCCCTTCAGCTAGGCTACTCATAGTCCCAGAAAACTATCTGGGGCTGGCAGCTCTCTTTGGCAGTCATCTCATGATCCCTACATCTCCACTAGGTCTCCATTGCAACCCATGATTTATCCTCATGGCTCTAGTGGGTCTCCATGCAAGCATCCAGCAAAATTGCTTCACACTGCCCATAGCTATTTCCAAAATGCAAGACCACAATGCAAACCCAATGACCCACTCTTTCCTGCATTTCTTATACTCCACAATACCAGGTATGGTGCCAATTCGTTAATCCAGGGGAGAATAAAGCAGACTTCGAAGAACAGGACACTCCTTGAGCATTCTGACCTCTTCATAGAGTCTACATTCGTCCTGTTGCCCCAATGCAGGTCAGCTGGCATAATGTCAAAGGTTGCAATCTCTCATATAATTGCAGCTAAACTTGCAGAAGTTTCATCCCAAAAATTTAATTTCTGTGCCACATCCCTTTGCTCATACCTGTCCATTTCTACACAATGCAATTCTTCACCAGTGCTAAGGACAGGGGCATAACAGCAAGTGTCTCACACAAACTGCTTCTACCCAGTCCAAGCAAAGCTCTTTCTCACCCTCATAAGCCAAACCTCACAGTCCATAGATCTTAATGCATTCATGTCTTTCAACTCTGACCAAAATAGTCCATCATGCTGTACTTATAGCACTGCAAGGCATCTCTTAGGCCAACATTTAAATTCCTTCTAAATTGTTCTTGAAAATCAGCTTCAAAAGGCCAAAGTCACACAGTCAGGTGTCTAGCAGCAACACACCTATAGGGACCAACTTTCCTGTTGCAGTCAGGTTTTCATTGGTGGTAGATATCACCTGACCAAGATCAGCCTGTGGGTAAAAAGGGTTTATTTTGGCTTACAGATTCAAGGGGAAGCTCCATGATGGCATGATCAGAGGGTGGACATCACCCCCAGGCCAATATGAGGTGGACAGTAGCAACAGGAAGGTGTGCCAAACACCAGCAGGGGAAAATTGGCTATAATACTCATAAGCCTGACCTCAACAATACACTGCTTGAGGAGGTGTTAATTCCAAAATTTCCATCAGCTTGGAATGTAGCATTCAGAACACCTAAATTTATGGGGGACAACTGAATCAAATCACCACAGGCCCTCAAACTAACTTTAAAATCTAGATATTTAAAAAGTGTCATTTTGGGAAATACAGTGTTCATATAGGAAAATTTTAGCTTATAGCTCTATCATTGCCAGACTAAAAAGAAGAAGGACATTTTTAAAAAAAATTGTTTATTTTTATTTATTTATTTGAGAGCTACAGTCAGAGAGAGAAAGAGGCAGAAAGAGAGACAGAGAGAGAGAGAGAGAGAGAGAGAGAGTGAGAGAGAGAGAATGGATGCTCCAGGGCTTCCAGCCACTGCAAACGAACTCCAGACGCGTGCGCCCCCTTGTGCATCTGGCCAACGTGGGTCATGGGGAATCAACCCTTGAACCAGGGGTCCTTAGGCTTCACAGGGAAGTGCTTAACCACTAAGCCTTCTCTCCATTCATAGAAGCCATGTTTTTTTTTTTTGAAATTTAACATTTATTTTATTTATATATTTATTTTATTTCTTTCCATATTATTTTTTTATTAATTAGTTTTGTATCCAGCAAATACTGTCAGTTTGGTACCATTATTAGGCTGATCCGTGACTTTACCCCTCCCCTGGCACCTCCTTGTTGAGGTATATGGGGCATGCATTGTGGAGTAGGCCCCAGTTACGGGTAGGATACATGTCTCTGCATATAATGACCCAACATGTGGCTCTGACATTCTTTCTACCCTCTGTTCCGCAAAATTGCCCTGAGTCATGTTGGGTTCATTTTTGGTCTGCTTCAGTGAGGAGGTGTTGGGGTCCGCTGGGTCTCTGGAAATCTGATTTGGTAGGAGTTGATTTTTCTCTGTATTGATCTCCTTCACACTTGTGCTGGTACCCGGCACACCTGGAAAACAGCACCCTTGCAGGTTTTGCCAATTTTTCTTAGTTTCAGCTGGGGCCCTTTGGAGGTATGATGGAGTGGCTCTCGCCATAGGATCTACATCTATCTGAAAAAGAGAAGCAGATTCTCCAGTGGAGAGTAAGTTAGAACCAGGGCAAATGAGATACCCTTACTTTCTGTATAGAGAATTTAATAGGTGTAGGCCCTCTTGTAGGCCATGATTCATGGTAGCTTGATATTGGTGAGTGGGCTTATGCTTAGATATGGTTCTGACTTGTTTCCCAACTCCAGCTATGGGTCTCATACCACTGAGGGGATCAGTTAGCTGAATCAAGAGCAGTTGGTTCCCCACCATGGCTGTGTGCCACTATTGCACTTGTGTGGGAATCACAACAGGTTATTTGCTGCTAAGTAACGTTAGACCATGAGATGCTTGGACATCTGGGGAGTAAATCTCATCCAGCTTCCAGCCATGCCATTCCATTTTACGTGTCAACCATATAAGGTATCTTCAGGAGTAGGGTCTTACCACTAACCTTTGGTGGGTCATCAAGTACTCAGACAGCAATCTGTCTTTCTTTTAGGAAACCTTGTCAGTCTCTCTGATCCAAAGCTCATTGTGGATGATAGCCACATGCTGGCACTGGGAGTTACAGGTCAGTGCCCACTAAGAAAACGATGAAAAAAATAACTAATATACAAGAGTTAGAGGAAAGAGAGGCAGGGAGGAGACAGAGGGAGGGAAGCTGTAGAAGATTAAGGTTGGTCTTCATCATACCCTCTCCAGTGTCTTGTGGCTCAGGTGCTCCCTCTAAGGGCCTGGTGAAGGTTCACCCATTGGGTCTGCCTTTAGGGAGTAGAATTTTATGGTACCATTGCTGTTTGGGTCTGGATTTGTGTTTCCCACCCCTTTGATGCCTTCCCCTCCCTCCCCACCCATCCTATTGCCTAGTCCATGAGATGGTTGCTGGGTATGTAAGGCATCTTGGGTAGATTCAGGTGAGGTGCTGTAGATGAGTGAGACTATGTGGCTATTATTTTTCTGTGATTGGGTAAGTTCACTGAGAATGATCTGTTCCAGGTTCAACCATTTTTCCTCAAATTTCATTGTGCCATTTTTTCTTACTGCTGTATAGAATTCCATTTTGTAGATATACACCATCTTAGTTATCCATTCTTCTAGTGATGGACATATGGGTTGATTCTAGCTCTAAGCTATTACAAATTGAGCCACTACAAACATGGTTGGTCAAATCTCTCTGGCCTGTGGTTTGAAAGTTTTAGAGTAGATGCCCAGCAAGGGAATAACTGGGTCTCTTGGTATCTCTATAGTCAGCTCCTCTGGAGTCTCCATATTGCTTTCCAAAGTGGTTGAACCATCTTACATTCCCACCAACAGGGGATGAGTGTTCCTACTTCTCCACATAATCGCCAGCATTTATTGTCATTTAATTTTTTGATGTTTGCTATCCTTATTGGGGTAAGGTGGAGTCTCACAATTGTTTTAATTTTCATAACCCTGAATATTAGGGATGATGAACATTTTCTTAAGTGTGTGTTTTCCATTTGTGTTCTTCCTCTGTAAACTGCCTGTTCAGCTCTTTGACCCATTTTGTGAGTGAGGTGTTTGACTTTTTACTGTTTAGATTTTTGAGTTCTTTGTAGACTCTAGAGATTAGGCCTCTGTCAGTTGGATAACCCACAACTACTTTCTCACATTATGTGGGTAATCTATTTGCTTTGCTTTTTGTATGCTTGTCTGTAAAGAAACTCTTCAGTTTCATGAGATCCCATTGGTTGAGTGACTGTTTAAGATCATGAGCTACTGGGGTTTTGTTCAGGAAGTCTTTTTCCATTCTTATATCATGGAAGGTAGTTCCTAAATTTTCTTCTAGTAGTAGTCAAGTTTCTGGTCTCACATTTAGGTCTTTGATCCATCTGGACTTGAGTGTAGTGCATGGTGAAATGTGTGGATCAAGTTGCAGTTTCCTGCATATGGTTATCCAGTTTGTCCAGCACAATTTGTTGAAGATGCTGTATTTTTTCCAGCCTGTATTGTTTGGGCCTTTATCGAATATCAAGTAGCTATAGTTGCTTGACCCAAATTCCTGGTCCTCATGTCTATTCCACTGGTGTATACTCCAGTTTTTATGCCAGTACAATGCTGTTTTTATTACTATGGCTTTGTAATATAGCTTTAGATCAGGTATGGTGATGCCTCCAGAGGTATTTCTTTTCCTGAGGATATGTTTGGATATGCAATGCCTTCTGCCTTTCCATATGAAATTTGTGATCATTTTTTCTATCTCTGTGAAGAACACAGAAGGGATTTTGATTGGGATTGCATTAAATTTGTATATTGCCTTTGGTAGGATTGCCATCTTCACAATTTTAATTCTGCCTATCCAGGAACATGGGAGGTCTTTCCATTTTCTCAAGTCCTCTTCAATTTCTTTTTTGATTGTATTTATGTTTTCATTATATAGATCCTTCACTTCCTTGGTTAACGTTATTCCAAAGCATTTTTTTGTTGTTGTTGCTGTTGAAAATGGGACCATGTCCCTTATTTCTTTCTCTGTATCTTTGTCATTTGCATATAGAATGGCTACTGATTTTTGTGCATTGATTTTGCAACCTGGTACTTTGATATAGGAGATAATCACCTTCAGGAGTTTTGGGATAGAGTCTCTCAGGTCTGTTACACATACAATCTCATCATTGGCAAATTGAGCTAACTTAACATCTTCCTTTCCAAATTGTATCCCTTTTATTTCCTTCTCCTGTCTTATTGTTTGAGCTAGGACTTCCTGTACTATATTGAAAAGCAGAGGTTGGAGTGGGCAACACTGTCTTGTTCCTGATCTTAATGGGAATTCCTCCAGTCTCTCTTCATTAAGTATTATTTGCGCCTCTGGAGCTTTGTATATTGCCTTTATTATGTTAAGATATGAACCAACCATGCCAATTCTCTCCAATGTTTTGATCATGAAGTGATGTTGTATCTTGTCCAAGGCCTTTTCTGCATCTATAGAAATGATCATGTGGTTTTTATGTTTAACCTTGTTTATGTAGTGTGTTACATTGACAGATTTCCATATGTTGAACCACCCCTGTGTTCCTGGGATGAATCCCACTTGATCAAGGTGGATAATACTTTTGATGTGTAGTTGGATTCGTATTGTGAGGATTTTGTTCAGGATCTTTGCATCTAAGTTCATCAGGGAAATAAGCAAGTAGTTTTCTTTTCTTGTGGCATCTCTGCCTGGTTTTGGAATTAGGGTGATACTTGCTTCATAAAATGAGTTGGGTAGCATATCCAGTTCTCCAATTGTGTTGCACAGTTTCAGGAAGATTGGTTTGAGTTCTCCCATGAAGGTTTGATAGAATTCAGCTGAGAAGCCATCTGGTCCTGGAATCTTCTTTTGGGGAAGGTTTTTTTAATTACTTTTTCAATCTCCATGAGTGTGATGGGTTCATTGGGCAGATTAATCTGCTCTGAGTTTAGTTTTGATAGGTGGTATGCGTCCAGGAATTTATCTGTCTCCTCCATGTTATCCAGTTTTGTGGAGGTGAGGTTTTTGAAATAAGTCCTGATGATTCCCCCAATTTCTGTTATGTCTGTTTTGATCTCTCCTTTTTCATTTGAATTTTGTTAATTTGTAGCTTCTCTCTCTCTCTCTTTTTTCTTTTTTGCTTAATCAAATTGCCCAGGGGTTTGTCAAACTTGTTTATTTTTTCAAAGAACCAGCTCTTTGTTTTGTCAATTGTCTTAATTGTTTCCTTGGATTCCAATTCATTTTTTCTGTTCTTATTTTAATTATTTCTTTCCTTCTGGAGCTCTTTGGGTTGGATTTTTCTGGCTTTTCCAGTACCTTTAGGTGGATGGTTAGGTTATTGATTTGGGATCTCTTTGGTTTTTCATTTTTTTTTTTCTTTTTATTTTTATGAAGGCATTCAGTGCTATGAATTTTCCCCTGAGGACCATGTTCATTGTTTTGGTATGATGTGTTCTCATTGTCATTCAATTCTAGAAACTTTGCAATTTCATTTCTTTATTTCATCCACTATCCATTTATTGTTTAAAAGTGTGCTGTTCAGTTTCCAGGTGCCATTGGGATTCTTGGTGGTTCTTTTGTTGTTGATTTCTAGCAATATAGCATTGCGATCTGATATCATGCAGGGAATTATGTCAATCTTCCTAAATATGTGGAGGCAGTCTTTGTGACCCAGTATATGGTCTGTTTTAGAGAATGGTCCATGGGCTGCTCAGGAGAATGTGTAGTCTGTGGATTTGGGATGGAAAATTCTGTAGATGTCTGTTAGGTCTAAGTTAGCTATGGTTTTGTTGAGCTTTCTTACTTCCCTGTTGAGTTTCTGTTTGGATGATCTGTCTATTACTGATGATGGTATATTGAAGTCCCCAGATATGATGGTGTTGGTGGTTATTTCTGTTTTATTGTCATGCAGGTTTTGTTTTATGAACTGTGGTGCCCCTGTGTTTGGTGCATACAGATTTCTGATTGTAATATCCTCTTGATGGATCATTCCCTTGATAAGTAGGAAGAGGATTTCTTTGTCTTTACTGATTATTTTTGGTTTGAAGTCTATTTTATCTGATATTAATATAGCTATGCCTGCTTGTTTCTTATTCCTGTTTGCTTAGAATATTGTTTTGCACCCTTTCACCTTGAGGAGGTGTCTGTCTTTAGTGGTGACTTGGGTTTCTTGAAGAGAACAAATTGAGGGGTCTAATTTTTTGAACCATCGTGTTAACTTGTGTCTCTTGATGGGTGAACTAAGGCCATTAATATTTAGGGTACTGACTGTGAGATTTGATTTGATCCCTGCCATTTTGTGATGGTGTATGTGGGTTGGTGTTTTCATGGACTTTGAAGTTTTTTGTGCTTACTCTGAGTTTGGTTATTTTGATCTGCTTCTTGTAGGCATTTGAGCTTGATTATTTGTTTCTTCTTTGTGGAGGATTTCCTGAAATACTCTCCGTCGTTTTGGTTTTGTGTTCATGTAATTGTAAAGCTGAGTTTTGTCATGGAAAGTTTTTCTTTCACCATCTATCATGAGGGATACTTTTGCTGGGTAGAATAGTTTGGGTTGGAATCCATCGGTTCTTAGACTTGGCAGTGTTTCATTGCAGGCCCTTCTAGCTTTCAGGGTTTCCATTGAGAAGTCTGGAGTAATTCTGATCAGGTTACCTTTGAAAGTGGTGTGTTGTTTTTCCCTAGCTGCTTTTAGGATTTTGTCTTTGGTGTCAGTGTTTAGAGTTTTAATGACAATATGTCTTGGAGAGTTTCTCCTTTGGTCCAGTCTGTTTGGAGTTTTGTTGGCATCTTGTATCTTGATGGGCCTTTCTTTTAAGAGACTGGGGAAGTTTTCTTCAATTATTTAATTAAATATTTCTCCATGCCTTTGGTCTGAATTTCTTCTTCTGGTATTCCAATGATCTTGATGTTAGTCCGTTTAAGTGTATCCCACAATTCCCTCATGTTGTGTTCACAGGAACTTTTGAACTTTTTGAAATTTTTGAACTCTTGAACTGTTTCTTCCATCTTGTCTTCCAGATCAGACTTTCTATCCTCCACATGGCTGACTCTATTCTTGAGAGGTTCTAGAGAGTTTTGGACTTGTTCAATTAGGTTTGCATTTTCTACTACTTTTCTATGTATAATTTCCATCCCTCTGTCAATCTCCCTTTTCACATCATTTTCTTATTTTCTTGATGATTCTTGGTATTCATCCTCACATTTCTCTATGTCTTCATTACCATGGCTACCATGGCCAGCTGATTTTTGAGGTCTTCTTTTTTTTCACTCTCCCTCAAATCTCTTAACTGTCTTTGAACTCCTTCCATTTTCTTATCTATTTGGTCTAGTTTACTGACGGAAGCATCCACACAATTATTGGTCCTTTGTTGCTCTTCTGCAAGTTCTACCAGTAGCTTGGTCAGGGTTTCATTGCTCATATCTTCATTTTGGTGTTCTGATCATAATGACTCTTCTATGTTTTGATTAGAGACATTCATTGTAGGACTGGGTGACCTAAGTGGATTTCCTTGCATTTGATTTTTCATGTTATTTCTTTTGCACTGTGGTCTGCCCATCACAGTGTATGGGCATGTAGGTGGGTGTATCAGCCTGGGCTCTAGCACAATGGAAATCTGAGGCAGCCTGGGGCAGTTGCCAAGGAGCCCAGGCCTTGGCTGTCACTTGCCAAAGCCGCCTGATCTACTGTCTGGGAGGGGCATCAAAGTTGCCCGATCTCTCAGGCGGTAATGCACCAAAGCTTCCTGCATCCGAGCTGGGAGGTACACTGAGTCACCAAGCACTAAAGCACCCTGAACTCTGGCTGGGAACGCTGTGACCCGGAAGCAGTCTGTGCTGCCCCGCCACAGGACAATGGCAGAAGGCCCCTACATGTAGGGGATGGTGCCTGAGCTGTCGCATGTGACAGACACAGTCTGAGCTTGTGTGGCAGTTGTTGCAGGCCTTGTCTCTCTGAATGTGCTGTGGCAGGAGCAGTTAGTGAGCGAGTGGGCGGAGCAGTCTAAGCTTCCACACGGAGGAATTGATCAGCGTTTTCCCCCATCTGTGCCCTCCCACTGGAAATCTATTGGAGATTGCTCTCACCTAAAAGACCCAGTGGACACTTAATGTCTTGCCTTTCTTTCCCTGGGATCTGCAGCGCAGCTAGGTGGTCGCCATCCTGGCCGGAAGTCCAAGAAAGACATTTTTATGAAAAGATTTTACTGAACAATTGTTTCTAGCCATTTTTTATTTTGGTCAGCACTGGGTCACAAGTTTAATCCTTATGGAAAAGATTCATAAAATGGGGTGGGGATATGGCTTGATGGTTAAGATTTTTGCCTACAAAGCCAAAGGACCTCAGTTCTATTCTCCAGGACCTACAAAATCCAGATTCATAAGGTGGCACATGCATCTGGAGTTTGTTTGCTGTGGCTGGAGGCTGTAGTGTGCCCATTCTCTCTCTCTCTCTGTCTCTCTCTCTCTGTCTGTGTGTGTGTGTATGTGTGTGTGTGTGTCTGCCTCTTTGTCTTGTACTCTCTCAAATAAATAAATGAATAAAATTTTTAAAAGATTTATACAATGGCATACTTCATGGTGTATTATGCATAATATGTAGAGCTAATGTTCTATACTTCCAGGTAAAGAACATCAGAAGGTGTAACAAATGATTGCTATATTATTTAATTTAAGCCAAGAGTTGATAATTTAGGTGTCATTGTAGCCTTTCAGGAAGCAAATGGCAGCTCAAGTTAAATAACACAAAGTAAGTTTTCCAAAGGACAATCAAACACTGATCTTCAGTATGTCAATTCACAGTTTCATTATCTTACTATTTTACTGTTAGCCGTATTTACACTTTTTTTTTTTTTTTACAACTTTGGCTTGACATTACAATCATTCAAGTTGAAATGAAAGAAGAACCTTCCATTAGCACTCTCACCTCTACATTTTCTGCAATTCAGTACTCAGCCAATTTCATTCAAAACCATTCAAAAGCCTTTCTTTTCTCTCTTCCTAAGCTATTATTACTGAGATAGTCTCTCTTCATTAAGCTGAATAAGAGCACAGATTTTCCATTCTTTGGAGAAATTCAATGCTATCTATTGCTGCTACCTTTTTATTATTCCTTCAGTATCTCATTTGGTGCCATCTGGTAAATTTCAAAGGCCAAAAATGTTCACTTCAGACCCGTTTTCTGATTCTGAGATAAAAGTCATACCTGGGGAGGTCATATATGTGAAATAGAAGGAATCATGATAAGTTAAGGAAGTTTTAGTGCACTAATCCTCTCAATTTCAACATCAAAACTACTCCATCTTGATTTTCTTCTTTATTAGAGCACTTCATTTACAAATGCTGTTTCTATTTACATTGTTCTTATCTACTTTTGATTAGTTTCCAATATTTTCCAAGTGCTTCTGTGAATCAGTTCTGATCTTCTTTTATAGTTTCCTACCCAGTGCTTTTCCTCACAGCTTGCTCTCCTCCGTTTTAGCCTTCTCTGCTTTCCTTTTTCTTGTCCCTATCATCATTTCTTTTCACTGCAGCTGTTAAGTTAAAAAAAATCAGAAAGCTATTGATTTCACTATCTTTCTTCTGTCAGTTTCATCTGAGAAAAAGGAGTCCCAATGTGCAGCATCCAGTTGCTTAGCAACAATATTTTCAACATCCCTACCAGCATGAAGAGTGTGAAACTGGTACTGTTAATGTGGCCACAGAGAAAAACAAGAGCATACAGAGTTTTAGTGAAAACAGGAAATATAAGCCCTTGAAAAATCTACAATCTGAGGATGCAATGAATGCAGGACAGAATGAACATTTTCACTGGCATTTTCTTTTCCACTTTAGGACATTTTCCTTGGAGGGAATTTGCTTCTCTAAGCAGCACTTCTGGAGCTGGGCAATCAAAACTGCTAACACAACTGAGCTCCTGATCAGCTTGTGACACTGGCCAGTGCTTTATTTTCCCAAGTAGCTACCATTTCAGGAGCAGGTAGCTTTCCTATGAATATCTTTAGCATAAAAAGAGTAAGAAGAATGTTTCTAATAACATTTTCAAAGCCCGTTATTGTTATTTGCTCTATGAACAAGAAATAATGGCTCTACTGTGTAATTTTATGAATGTGTTCCTATTTTTTATACCTTTATTTTTTAATCTCATACTGTCATCTTTCTTGTGATCACAAACATCTACTTTTCCATGCTTACATTTGTTTATGTATAAATACAATATTTGCATTGATTTATAATTACATTATTCTTTGTTATGTGATTAGATGTATAGAAGTTTGAAAGATTAACATGTGAGATCCATAACCAATTTAATGAATATGAAGGATCATTTCAATAACTTTTAAAACTTTAAATATACTTTCAATTTTTCTAATATATTTTAGAGTATAATGTATTATATACCAAGTTAGATTTCAGTATAACCATTCTAAATGACATTTATATACAACTCCACAGAAAACTCATTCTGAATTTGCTTAAAGGCTGCTTGAATTCAGCATATTTTGTTATAATGTACAGATATTCTGTTATCAAGGGAAGCTACAAGAGCTCATATTTGTGCTCCAAGTTTTCTGTGTCCTTTATCTGCTTTGAAATCTAGAATATATTTCACAATCTTATAATATACCACATATATATGTTACTTTACATGTTAAAATACTTCAAACCAAGTTCCACATCTTAAAATAAGATTTATGCTTCTTAATTTCAATTCTAAAAAATTAAAGTGAGATAAGGACTTCAAAACATGAAGCATGTCTGACATACAGAAAATATTCCCTAATTTTAAAGATTTAAATACTTGGAATTAAAAAAAATCTGTTTATTAGAGAGACAGTGAGAGATGCATGGAGAGACAGAGAGAGAGAGAAAGAGAGAGAGTGTGCCAGGGTCTCTAGCCACTGCAAACTCCAAATGCATGTGCCACCTTGTGGATCTGGCTTATGTGGTTACTGTGGAATTTCACCTGGGTCCTTAGGCTTCACAGGCAATCACATTAACCGCCAAGCCATCTTTCTAGCTGTACTTGAAAATTTTCAGAAAATAGTATCAAGACCACATAGATTTTTTCCAGGTACTTTCTTCCTTCTTCATGAAAATATATTTGTTAAGCATTAGGATATGCTAAAAGATATAATGTTCCTGACATTAAAAATTAAGGCACATGGAATCCACTGAAGTAATTGATGTATAAGAAACTAACAATCTTTGTCATAGTTGTGAATATAGACTTGGTAGATATTAGTTTATTTTTCATGAAAGCACAAATAGTGTTTTCCATAATTATGACTATTTTCATTTCATAGAAGTCTTCTACTTAAAAGTAATTAATTTTACATCTGTAATGACAATTTATTCTGACTCTGAAAGTCGTAAATAATACTATGGACATATTTTAAGGGTATAACCTCAAAAAAACGAAAACAGAAAACATTAGCAGTCATTACCACTTCCAAAACATTTGTACCTGAGAAGTTATGAACTGAGAGTAAAAGTGCATCAAGTGTCAGGAAGAAGATGTGGCCTAGTTTCTTAGTAGAGAATCTCATAACTTTGTGAAATGAACAAACAATGTGCAATATTGTTTTAAGATATATAGCAAAATCCATAGAATCAATTAATTAAGTGTCAAATATGAAATATTAGGCAAAATAAAACTATAAACACACACACACACACATACACACACACACACACACATATATATTAGGTGTTCATGTCATGGTGATGGACTGAAAGCTCTGAAGAAAAGTAATATAGTTTAGGATAATAGCTTCAACTACACTATTAAGCAAGCTTACAGAGAAATGGGAGTTAAACAAAAATTTTCGAACATTTTTTGGTCTCAGAAATTTGGATCCATATATAAATATTATTGGAAAATTTCTTACTGTTTATTGCCTTTTTGTCTGGCGAATCTGATTCAAATGTATAAAGATACAAATTAAATAGATTTTACAATCAAATGTTTTCTTTAGTTTATAAAATTAAGTGCTTTTAGCAATAAGAAACATTTAAAATTTTAACTCATTTGCAGTATTATTGCATATTGCAGTATTCCATTAAATGAATATATTAACATGAATTTATGTGCACGTATTAATGCAAATGTTTATATACACATATATTTGGATAATGTGTTTGCTTATAATTTTATATATTTTGTGATAGGTCAGTGATGAAATTATAGATTTGTCTTAAAAAACAAAAGGGAAAAATTTGTTGTTTACTAATGCTTGTAAAAGATATTGAAGGAGGCCAGGAGAAAGACTATTTCTTTAGGCAGTTTCAATTAGGGACAAAAGCTCAAAGAGAAAGCCATAAAGCTGTCATCCCACCATGGCAGAAGTGGAGCTCGTGTCTGATTCAGTTTCAGCCATAATGGCTGCAGTGCCCCGTGCTAGCTCGACGGTCTAGCATACTACCTAGGTGGGCTGGCCTTTGGAGTCCACCCTCTGAATCTATAAACCAATAGGATCTTCCCCTTGCATACCTGAATCTGATGAAATAATCCATTTTCATTTATTTATGTATGTGAGAGGAAAAAGGGCCTAAAGAGAGAGAGAGAGAATAGGTTCACCAGGGCTTTTAGCCATTGAAAATGCCAGATGCATGTGTGACATTGTGCATCTGCCTTAAGGTGGGTATTGGGGAATGGAACCTGGGTCTATTAGGCTTTGCAGGCAAGCAGCTTCACCACTAAGTCATCTCTCCTGCCCAGAAATAATCCATTTTCTCTGTCGACTAAAAAGGCTCATATGTGTTGTTTCTAGCTCTCTCTGCCCACTTTCTGACCTGTGATCTCTGCTTGGAATCATGTAAGTCTGCCTGGGGGGTTGAGGGGAGATAGAACACTGTTCCTTGGCCTGGGTAATTTTTTGCTTGCTTCTGCTTAATGCTTTGTGGTGACTTCTCACTTTAATTGCATGTATGATTTTCCTCTGATCTCTGAGTCTGTTTAATCACATGTGTATTTCTTTACCATCAAGATCAACCACATGGATATTTCCTATAAAGTCTGGATCTGCTAGCAGTGTAAGTTTTCTAAACTTGTGGCAGCCATGGGGATAACTCTCTTTACTACTCATTTCTCACTTAAATTGCTTGTTCTCTGTCTTGGTACTCTTTCTCTCTTATTCTTAAACCATCACCACTTTTTTTTTTTGTTTGTTTGTTTCTCAAGGTAGGGTCTTGCTTTAGCCCAGGCTGACCCGGAATTCACTATGTAGTCTTGGGCTGGCCTTTAACTCATAGAAAGCCTCCTACCTCTGCCTCCTGAGTACTGGGATTAAGGGAGAGTACCACCATGCTTGGCTATCATCACTTACTTTTCACTTTCTTCCATGGGGAAGCCCAAGATGGACGGTATGTCTCCCACAGGAGTGTGTGTTTCTTCTAAATCTCTCTATATAAGTCCTATCTCCTATGTGATTTTGGTTGTGCTCCAGCCTTTCCCTAGACACCAGTTTTTCTTACATGAATGTCACAGACTGAGCTGTTTTCCACATGAGTGTATGTTTCTTCTAAAATTTCCAACATAAACTCCTAGGCCCTATTTTCCATGTGCTTGTTACTTTGCTCCATATTTTTCCCAGAACCCAATTTTCCTTAAATAAACTACACATTGTATACTTTCTCTCTAAACAAGCTCAATAATTCAAAATTTATTCTTCTTGAGTCCATTTATTAACATTTTTTGTTAAAAATGGGATACAAACTCAATATCGGGGTTCATAATTTTGGGATGCTCCTCTTGAACCCTCAAATTCTGTATCAATATTTAAGGAGAATGATTCTTAGCAATAAAAACTGACTACGGAAATGAAAGGATTTAGTCTGAGTATGTTAACAAATGGCTCTAAACCCAGCACACAGGAGACAGAGTAAAGAGGATTAGGTGTTTAAGATCATTCTCAGCTACATAGAGAGTTTGAGGCCAACCTGGGCTATATAAAACCCTGTCTTAAAGCATAAAAAATAGTTTTGACACAAATGCTTTATAAACATGATTAAAAAACACTAACAAGTAGAGTAAAACCATAACACAAACTACATTAAGGACTAAACTTATTCCTCCAATTATCAGAAATATTTTATCACAAATCTCAGTGCAAGAAGATAGAAATATAAGAAAGCATGCCGTTTGAAACAACTGATGCAGTCATGATTCCACAGTTGTCATTGATACCCCCACAAGACCAGCATAGTTCTCAACCCATCAAATTTGTTTCTCTTGCATCTTAAAATAGATGCCATAGGAGAATAAAAGGAAGGAAACACCAAAATAGGAAGGACTACCTTGAACAAAGACGGATCCTCAAGGGAGTGGAGAGAGGAAAAAAAAGATAATTGGATAGGAATGTGGTCAACTTACTGTGTGTTCCTATATTAATGTTCTCAATAAAAAATAATTGAAATTAAAACAAACTGTCTGCCTCTATCCCAAATAAATAAATAAAAATATTTTTTAAAAAGACAAGAAAATGTTAATTTCTACTATTTTCAGAGTTGCTATAGTAGTTTGATTGTGAATTGACCCTTGTAGGCTCATGTGTTTGAACACTTGCTCCCCAGCTGGTGAAGCTGTTTTGTGTAGGCTGTGGGACCTTTAGGAGGTGGAGCCATGTTGGAGGAAGTGGGTCACAGGGGGAGGGCTTAAGATTTTATGGCCATTTCCCAACTTAGTTCATGCTCTGCTTCCAGCTTAATCTTGTGACTAGCTATGCTCTTGCACCTGCTGCCCTGCGTGCCCTTTATGACAATTCCCCTCAAAAATATAAACCAAGATAGGCACATTTCTTCTGGAAATTGCTTATAGTTGGGTATTTGTTCACAGCAATGAGAAATTAACTGATATGGTCACCAAGACAGCATATACTACACAGGAATAAATCTGCACCTAGCTGTACAAGGTTACTCCTTGGAAAAAATAAAACATTATTGATCAATATTAAAAAAAGAAATAATAAAAGATATCACTGTCTATCAGTACAAAATGAAGAAAGTGATATTAATATATTAATTTTCTCCAAACCAAAATCACATCTAAGACAATCTTGGTCTAAATTATTAAAAAAAAATAAAAAATGATAAGATCTATGTGATATGAAAATGGACATATAGTAATATAAAATTAAGAACAATTATTGCATATTGTATTATTGCATATTATATATATATTTGCATAATACATATGCACATAGGTATACATTTATGTATATAAATATATAATTTAAATGATTATACATTGAAAATATTAAACTTGTTTTTGAGAATAAGTGGAAAGTTCAAATACTTTTAACTACAGTATTTTAACTATATTCTTTAAATTAAGACTCATATTTGCATAAAAATGCACAAATAATGCCACAAAAACAGAGCTCGACTTCTGGGAACTCATAATCTGTTTAATTGACTTTTTTTCAAAACATTGAGTCAATTAAATAGGTAAAAGTATACCTAGTAAGTAGTGATGAAATAACTAGATAAATGTATGCTAAAACAAACTCACTTGTTTATTCAATTGATAAAAAATTCTTAAATGACTCTTAAACATAAGCGATAAAGTCTTTAAAGTATATAATAAAACAGAAGACAATTTCTTTGTGAAATGAAGGTTAAATATATATTTAGGTAGAACCCAAGCATCAATAAGTATAAAGCAAAATATGTAAACTGAGTTTTATTTTAAAAAAAATGTTCTGCTGTCCAAGTAGCTCAAATTAAACAATATTCCAAACATTGGCTAGAAGATGTTAGTTACACAAAACTATAAATGTAAATTTGCAGTTATAATATATAAAAATCATCAATCAGCAAACAGCCCAATTAAATGAGAAAAAATATTTGAGTGTTTGCCTTATTAAGAAGGCCTGCAGTGTCTAAAAAATGATAAAACAAGTTTCCCAATCCAATTACTCATTAAATAACCCAATTAGACAGGAAATTCATATATCTTCTTATGCTTAACAGAATATCTACAAGAAACAAATACAAGCATTGTTTGAATCAAATACTGGCAAGAATACAGACTAGTAACCCCACCAGGCAGGGTGGAAGGTGGATAAGGGGATTACACAGAACTAAAGACAACATGTATGAGTACCATAGAAACCTTCTTCCTGGATACCATTCTAAGGAATACAGCTGCTAATAAGATGAGTGGGAAGGATTGTTCAGTCAGAAGTGCCCTGTAGGAGGTGGAGAAAACTTAATCCTAAAACCATGGGCTCTGGAAGATAAATCTCAGTGTCAGAATTGGGTTATTCCTCACAGTGAGCTACTGTTCAGGGAGATACATGAGGTCTCCAAAACAATGGATACCATTGGTAAAGCACTTATTACCTGCCAGAGCTAAAAGACAAGACCCTCTGTTGCTGGAAACACCACAGGCTTAGGTCACAGGACATTGATGGAGCATGCTAGAACTGAAAGGCAAACCAGTGTCCTTCAAGCTAGCTCTCATAGCACTGTAGAGTGCTTTGGGAGCTGCTGGAAGATTATGGTCACCAGCAGCAGGGCATGCTGCAAGCTATAAAATCAACCAGCTGGTTAAGAAGTACACATCTGTACAATAGTGGCATACAACCTATGTGGGTAGCCAACTGTTCTTGGATTAGACATGAGGCACACTCAGTGGGACAGTTCTTGTACTGAGCACTGGGAACCAAGTCAGAATCACATAGTCACACACATCAAAAGACTCTCAAATAACTATGCATAACTTCTTTAATCCAAGGAGCTCTCAATTATGGTTGAAGAGTCTGTTTTATCTCATAGTTGGCAGAGACTACTGGGAGATCCAAGATTCATCAATATGACAAAAAAGATATAGCCTACCATAAGATGGTCATCTCTATCACATCTGTCAGAGCCCACGAGATTTTGCAGAGGAAGCACCAATACAAGTACTTCTCTCTTTGCTAGTCTGACAACCAGATCCAAGGTTGATGGCAACAGACATTTATGTTACTCAAAACTCATCAAAGTATAAATCCAGAGACAGCAGAAAGCCCACCATTAAATCATACTTCTAACACACCTCAGGTAATGCTCATGTAACATTTTATGTGATGGGGCAGAAAAATTGTAAGAGCCATAGGGTGGGTAGGAATATCCAGAGGCAGCTCCCCAACAGAGACTGACTTAGGCTTTCATGATCCCACAGTGAATACCAATAATTGGTCCTTGGAGGAATGGAGGGGGTGAATATATAACCTTTATATAAATATAATTAAATTTAAAATAATATGGTTCCATACATGAGACCTTAAAAATGCCATCAGAAATTTGTTAAGCACTCTAAGCAAAGTGAAGTGGCAGAATAAAAATTAACACAAAAATAAGTAAACTTCCTATATACCAGTAACAAACATACTGAGAAAGAAATCATGAAAATCATTCCATTCACAATTGACTTACACAAGATAAAGAAATCCTTGAATTTAACCTAATGAAAAAAGTAAAATGCCTGTATAATAAAAACAAGCACTAAGAAAGAAACTAAAGAATACACTAAAATATGAGAAAGACCTCCCATACTCATGGATTGAAATAATGAATATTTTGAAATGGATATTTTTTTTCAAAAGCAATCTATAGACTCAAAGTAATGTAATGTAAATGGAAGGAATGCTGCAGGTGACACCATATGTAATTTCAAGATATACTCTGGAGGGATGGAGCGATATCTTAGCATTTAAAGGTACTTGCTTGCAAAGCCTAAAAGTCTGACAGCCAGGTTCAGTTCCCTAGCACCTGCATAAAATCCAGATGAACAAAGTATCACATGTGTCTGGAGTTTGTTTGTAGTGGTGGGAGACCTTGGTGCACCCAAACTCACTCTATTTCTGTTTGCCTTTTTCTTTCTCTCAAATAAGTAAATAAATAAATAAAGATATAATAAGTAGCCCTCATAACAAAAATAGCATAATACTGGCACAAAACCTGATAGAAGTGCCAATGGAGTAGAGTACTCAGATATGAATCTATAAAGCTACAGATTCTTGAATTTTGACAAAGTCGCCAAAAATAAACATTGGAGAAAAGACAGCCTCTTTTACAAATGGTGTTGGCAAACTGCATGTCCACATAGAACTAAATCCTCATCTCTCATCATGTATGAAAATCAAATTCAAATAGATCAATGTTGTTGATGTAAGGCCTTATACTCTGAAATTGTTAGAGGAAAAAAATAGGGAAAACACTTCAAGACATACGAACAGGAAGGGACTTTGTCAACAGGAACTTCAATTGCTCAGGAAATAATACAAAAATTGACAAATGGGAACTCATGAAATTTAAAAGCTTGCACAACAATGAAAACAGTAAACTGAGTAAAAAGACAATTTAGACAATGGCAAAAAATCTTTTCCAGCTACACAATTGACAGAGGATTAACATCTAGAAGATACAGAACTAAAAATTTAAAAACCTAACAAGAAATTGAACACAACCAATAAATGGACTAATGAGATATAGACAAGTCTCAAAGAAAGGACCACATATAGCCAATAAGCATAGGAGAAAATTTACAACTTCACTAGCTATGAGAGAAATGCAATTAAAAACTACTTTGAGCTGGGCGTGGTGGCGCACTCCTTTAATCCCAGCACTCGGGAGGCAGAGGTAGGAGGATCACCATGAGTTCGAGGCCACCCTGAGACTCCATAGTAAATTCCAGGTCAGCCTAGGCTAGAGTGAGACCCTACCTTTGATATTCTATTTTAACAAAGTCAGGTCAGAATGATAGTGATTAAAGATAAAAACAAATGTTGATGCAAATTTGGATAAAAAGAAACCCACATATACTGTTGTTAGAAGTGTTGTCTCATCTAACTATGAGGGAACTCAGTATGGAACACTGCCAACAAACTGAAAATAGATATAACATATTTGAAAGTGGTTCCACAACTGAGTATTCACTTGAGGGGTCTCCCAGTGAACATATTACAGAGATACTTGCATGAGAATAAATTCCTACCAGTCAGATTTGCTAAAAAGGATCATGTTAGATTTTTATGAAGTCTGCATACTTGCTGCTAACTCAGTTAGGATGTAAACTTCTCTTTGATTCTATTAATAAACAGAACTTTCTAGCAATTTTCATCATTGCTTTCTGTAACCTACCTCTAAAGGAGAAATTCAGTCAGACACCTAAGTCTCATTTTCTGACATTCATTTATAATTGTTCAGTTTGACTATACATGCTATGAGTATGTATTTGAGTATACATGCTATGTTTCTGATGAAAAAGTGGCCCCCAATCTTGTGTATTGATAGCTTAGCTCCCTATGCAGAATTGTTCAATGATCCATGTATAAATTCATCATTTAATTCATATGAGGAGAAAAACAAGTGTTTTTTTCTCCTCTCTTCCTCTCTCCTTCCCTCCCTGTTCTCTTTTTTCAGAGTTTATGTGTGGGTGTGTTTGTCCTCTCTGTCTCCTTTCTAAACTCCATGAGGTGAACCGTTTTGCACTTTCTTCCATAGTTTTCTGCCTTACAACAAGCTTGAAAATACCAGAGTAAAGTAACCATGAATGGAAAACTCTGAAACTGAGTCAAAATATACTTTTTCTCATTTGATTTGATTTTCTCTATTACAATAATGGGATGCAGCCTGAAACACATTACAAGTATTTCAGAATTACTAACTCTTTCAACTGGGGCACAGCCTTAAAACTAACCATAATGCATGTCCCCACTTCCTTTGGCCATTTCCATCACAGTCTGTTTTTCATGTCCAGGTTTACTTATGTCAACTCCACCTAGCTAATGAGGCTACTTCTTTCTGTGGAAAAAATAAGAAGATTCTTAATCACAGTCTTACTCCACTCTGGGATTCTTAGGTATCTTAAATGAATTCTTAAAACATTTAACTAATATTAGTTAAAATTCACTATATTATAATGTTCTATTAGTTTTGACAAATCCATACTGTCATGTATCCACCTTATTTATCATTCAAGATGTGATCTCTGCACTAAAATTTTCTTCTTGCTCCTCCTATTTGATTTTACTTATGTGTCAAGATAGGAACATCCATTTATAAACTAAATTCAGAGCTGGAATATCATGTGGGGATCAGTATCCAGTCAAATCTGAGAGTAAGGAGTGTTATCACTGTGCATAGTAAGTCTTCTAAATTGTCTGGAAGCTGGTCTCCTTATCTCCTTGCCTCCCACTATTCACACTTATGGACGATGTTTATGTAAGCCATTATAACCTGTTGCACAATAGCACAACTCCCAGCAGTTCTGTTGGGGCTCTGGGCTGCAGTGGAAGCTCATTAGCAGAGAAGCAATGGTGCTTGAGGAGTCTTTAGCCAGCGAGAAAGTTGGGGAAGCCTAAGACACATTCTGAAAAACAAGCAGCCTCCAGTCCTTGTGAAGAAGTAAAATGTATTATTTTTCAGGAACAGCTTCTTCAAGACACATGAAATTGGAAGAGTATAAAACCATACCAAGAACAAGGGATCATCCAACATGAACTTCCTCCTATAAAGCTTGCTTCTTTGTTTGTGTAATGTGAAGCCAGAAATGTATAGCTGTCCTTATCATAACATTTTGGTGGAATAGGAGAGCATGCCTGGCATCCATATGTACCATGAAGGTATGCAAACACAGAAAATATGCTAAGGCAGACACAAAATACATATATAAAGATGCATGGAGCATTTCCTACAGCTGGATAAGTTAAAAAGAAGCATTTCAGATTCTGCACATTGATTGCTGAGGCATTGCCTCAGTGTATTCACTGAGTCAAGTTTAACTGGAAGGTCAGATGTCTGTGGAGCACTACATTAATCCATTGTCAATGATAATGATTTCCATGGATATTTTGACTATTTCTAAGAGTGACTGAACATCTTAAGGAAAAATCTGACAAGGTTCCATAATATCAACACAGTAAAAGCTTACCTATATATTTTTTTTGTGTGTGTGTGTGTGTGTGTGTGTGTGCAGCAACAACTATGGTTCTAATGAGTCAGTGTTCCTGGAACCTCTTCTCCAAGAAACACTCCTGTCATTGGTTGCTTTATCATCATGGGATCTTGAGTATCTGGGAGCTCCAACATTCATTTATTTCTCAGAGGATAGTGTAAGAAATTTTAGGTAGGAAAGGAGAATGAAAGAGTGAATGACTTCTTGGAAGGTTATATGGCCAGGCCTGTCTATATAAAGGGGAACTTTTCTCTCTTATTTCTTCAGGCAAAAGTAATCATAGTAAAGGAAAAAGGAAAAAAAAAAAAACACATGGTTTTCAGTGTTTAGGAGATATAAGAAAGGTCTCTGCCATGTGAGAGATTGTGAAGGAAGGAAAAGAATTGTGAAGTCAGTACTACAGGAAGAGATATGTGAATATATCTCTTACAGTTTTGTAGTAAGTCCAGTTTGAGAATATTTGTGATAAATGTAATACTTCACGCAAAAATTTGTAGCACTCATTGTTATTTATAATCAGTAGACATGAAACTTTACCTATGTCAGTGAATTTACTGACTGAAATCTTTACAAGGGTTTCTCAATGACATCAGGAAACAAACAAAGAAACAAACAAAAAAGATCTTGATGGATTAAACTTAAAAGTCTGACTCTGCACTGACATTAGACTGCCTGTCAAGAAGTAGCAGTTCTGCCCCACATTATCGAACAAGTTTCAGGAAACTCAACACCCAACTGCCTGAGTGCTTTTCATGTTGGACACATATAAGAAGGAATTTTTTACTGAAGTAGACATTCATCCACAGTTTACATCTTATGTTTATCAATAAAAAAGTCTATATAATTGGCATAACCATTCCTGGACTTTTTTTGAGGCAAACCCAAAAGACTGACCTTTTGTCTCAATGAGAGAGAGAGAGAAAGAGAGAGGGAGGATTGGTGTGTGCCAGGGCCACCAGCCACTACTTTTGTATATCATTGATTTTCTACACAACATTTCCGAGCATAACAATATTTTCTGATTAAACTTGAAGATAATCCATTGATTACTCACCAGCTTTCCATTCTTTCATCCCCAGAAAGCACTGGGTATCTAGAAAATTGCAATGGTTTGTCCAGGTCTGTCACAGCAGTATCCCAGAAAGATCTTATATATTTGAGAGTTCTTTTGGAGGTTCTAGCTAGAGGGCACTTATTCCTATGCCTCTCACTCAAGAATGGTCCTCTTCTGTTCAGGAAAAGTTTTCCTCTTCAAGCAGACATACAACCTTGGGAGGGACACACATGGGCAGTGAGGGAAGAATGGGGCACCTGCCTAGATAGCCAGATCATCCCAATCAACTCTTGGCCATCAACTGGGTTACAGATAAAGCAGCCAGATCTGCCTTGTGCTGGTACCACATTCAGCAAGAAAGCAGCACTCTTGTTTATTTCCCCACCTACTCTTAGTTTCAGCTGGGGCCCTTTTGAGATATGATGGGCTGGTTCTCTCCTTGGGATCAGCATCCATCTGAGAAACAGGGTCAGATTCCCCAACAGAGAGTAAAATTAGGGAAAGATAAATGAGATAGTCATTGGGTTTTTTTAGAGAGAAGAAGCAGACTTAAAATGAACCCAACATGGCTCAGGGAAATTTGCAGAAGATGGGGTGAAAAGAATATTACAGCCACGCATTGGGTCATTATGCACAGAGACATTGTGTCTTGCCCATAACTGATGGATAACCCCACAATGCACGACCCATATTCCCCAATGAGGAGGGTCGCTGCAGAAGGCGGAGGGCAGGGAGGAGGCTAACGATAACAACATGGCTGTATACACTGTGTACATAACTAATAATAAGTATTTTTTGTGTACTTGTGTATGTGCATTTGTATATATGTGTATGTGTATGCCATGGTGTGCATTTTGAGGGTGTAGGACAACCTTGAAGTGTCTGTGGCCCATCTTCTGAGACAGAATCTCTTGTTGCCCCAGTCATGTCCTTCTGATTGCACCCAGATTTACAACGTGCTGGAAAATTGAACCTGTGTTAGTAGGCATTGCTAGCAAGAACTTTTTAATTTTTTTATTAATTACTTTTGTATTCAGTATATACAGTCAGTTTGGTACCATTATTAGGCTCATCCGTGACTTACCCCCTCCCCTTGGCCCCTCATTGTTGAGGTATATGGGTCATGCATTGTGGAGGTAGCCCACAGTTATGGGTAAGCTAAATGTCTCTGCATATCATGACCCAACATGTGGCTCTGACATTCTTTTCACCCCTCTTCCTCAAAATTTCCCTGAGCCATGTTGGGTTCATTTTGGGTCTGCTTCAGTGATGAGGTGTTGGGGGCCTCTGGGTCTCTGGATCTCTGATTTGGTAGGAGTTGATTTTTCTCTGTGTTGATCTCCTTCCCCTTTCTGCTGACATCCAGTTCACCAGGAAAACAGCACCCTTGCTTGTTTCGCCAATTTTTCTTAGTTTCAGCCCAGATCAATTTGAGGTATGATGGGGTGGCTCTCTCCTTAGGATCTACATCTATCTGAGAAAGAGAAGCAGATTCTCCAATGGAGAGTAAGTTAGCACCAGGACATATGAGATAACCCTTACATTTTTATAGAGAATTTAATAGGTGTAAGCCCTCTTGTAGCCCATGATTGATGGTAGCTTGATAATGGAGAGTTGGCTTATGTTTGGATACGGCTCTGACTTGTTTCCCAGCTCCAGCTATGGGTCCCTTACCACGGGGGGATCAGTTAGCCAAATCAAGAGCAGGTGGTTCCCAACCATGGCTGTGCACCACTATTGCACTTGTGTGGGCATCACAACAGGTTATTTGCTGCTAAGTAGGTTAGACCATGAGTTACTTGGATAGGTATTGGTCATTTTCCCCCAGTCGCCCATGTAGCACGTTCTGGCACTAGACGTGCTGACAGTCTGGGGACTGACTCTCTTCAAGCATCCAGCCATGCCATTCCATTTTACTTGTCAATCACATAAGGTGTCTTCAGCAGTAGGATCTTACCACTAAGCTTTGGTGGGTCATCAAGTACTTTGACAGAAATCTGTCTGTCTTTTAGAAAACCTTGTAGGTCTTTCTGATCAAAAGCTCATTGTGGATGATAGCCACATGCTGATACTGGGAGTGACAGGTCAGTGTCCACTAAGAAAAGGAGGAAAAAGATAAGTAATATACAAGAGTTAGAGAGAAGAGAGAGACAGAGACAGAGAGAGAGAGAGAGAGAGGAAGAAGGAAGGAAGGGGAAAGGAAAAGGGAGAGGGAGAGGAAGAGGGACGGAGGGAAGATGTAGGAGATTAAGGTTAGTCTTCATCATACCCTCTCCAGTGTCTTGTGGCTCAGGTGTTCCCTCTAATGGCCTGGTGAAGGTTTAGCCATTTGGTCTGCCTTTTAGGAAGTAGAATTTTATGGTATCACTGCCGTTTGGGTCTAGATTTGTGTTTCCCACTCCTCCGTTGCCCTCCCCTCCATCCCCACCGATCCTAGTGTCTAGTCCATGAGATGCTTGCTGGGTATGTAAGGTATCTTGGGTAGATTCAGGTTAGGTGCTTTAGATGAGTGAGACTATGTGGCTATTATTTTTCTGTGATTGGGTAAGTTCACTGAGAATGATCTGTTCCAGGTTCAACCATTTTTCCTCAAATTTCATTGTGTCATTTTTTTTTTTTTACTGCTGTACATAATTCCATTGTGTAGATATACCACATCTTAGTTATCCATTCTTCTAGTGATGGACATCTGGGTTGATTCCAGCTCTTAGCTGTTACAAATTGAGCCACTACAAACATGGTTGAGCAAATCTCTCTTGCCTGTGTTTTGAAGATTTTATGGTAGATGCCCTGTAAGGGAATAACTGGATCTGTTGGTGTCTCTATATTCAGCTTTTTCAGGAACCTCCATATTGTTTTCCAAAGTGTTTGTACCATCTTACATTCCCACCAACAGTGGATGAGTGTTCCTACTTCTCCACATCCTCGCCAGCATTTATTTTTATTTGATTTTTTGATGTTTGCTATCCCTATTGGGGTAAGGTGGAATCTCATAGTTGTTTTAATTTGCATTTCTTTGATGATTAGGGATGATGAACATTTTCTTAAGTGTATGTTTGCCATTTCTATTTCTTCCTCTGTGAACTGCCTGTTCAGCCCTTTGCCCCATTTTGTGAGTGGGGTGTTTGACTTCTTACTGTATAGATTTTTGAGTTCTTTGTAGATTCTAGAGATTAGGCCTCTATCAGTTTGATAACCTGCAAATATTTTCTCCCATTCTGTGGGTAGTCTATTGGCTTTGCTTATTTATGCTTGTCTGTAAAGAAACTCTTCAGCTTCATGTGATCCCATTGGTTGAGTGACAGTTTAAGATCGTGAGCTACTGGGGTTTTGTTCAGGAAGTCTTTTGCCATTCTTATGTCATGGAATGTACTTCCTAAATTTTTTTCAGTAGTATTTGAGTTTCTGGTCTTATATTGAGGTCTTTGATCCATTTGGACTTGAGTGTAGTGCATGGCGAAATGTGTGGGTCAAGTTTCAGTTTCCTGCATATGGTTATGCAGTTTGTCCAGCACCATTTGTTGAAGATACTGTCTTTTTTCCAGCTTCTATTGTTAGGGCCTTTGTCTAATATCAAGTAGCTATAGTTGCTTGACCCAAATTCCTGGTCCTCATGTCTATTCCATTGGTGTATACTCCAGTTTTTATGCCAGTACAATGCTATTTTTTTTTCTACTATGGCTTTGTAATATAGCTTTAGATCAGGTATGGTGATGCCTCCAGAGGTATTTCTTTTGCTGAGGATATGTTTAGATCTGCGAGGCCTTCTGCCTTTCCATATGAAATTTGAGATCATTTTTTCTATCTCTGTGAAGAACACCATTGGGATTTTAATTGGGATTGCATTAAATTTGTATATTGCCTTTGGTAGGATTGCCATCTTCACAGTGTTAATTCTGCCTATCCAGGAACATGGGAGGTCTTTCCATTTTCTCAAGTCCTCCTTAATTTCTTTTTTGAGTGTTTTCATGTTTTTGTTGTATAGATCTTTCACTTCCTTGGTTAACGTTATTCCAAGGTATTTTATTTTTTTGTTGTTGCTATTGCAAATGGGACTATGTCCCTTATGTCTTTCTCTGTATCTTTGTCATTTGCATATAGAAAGGCTACTGATTTTTGTGCATTGATTTTTTTTTCGTGCTACTTTGCTATAGGAGTTAATCACCTTGAGGAGTTTTGGGATGGAGTCTGTCAGGTCTCCTACATATACAGTCATGCCATCAGCAAATAGAGCTAACTTAACTTCTTCCTTTCTAAATTGTATCCTTTTTATTTCCTTCTCCTGTCTTATTAGCAAGCATCTTTTACAGCTAAGCCATCTTCTCAATGACTCTATGGAATATTTCTATCAAAAGACAAAGAAAAGTCAAGTTGTGATCATTATGCAATCAGCATTATTTTCTCATAGCAATACCCTAAAGCATGGAGATATTGTGTTGGCTTGAATAATGGGTCTTGTGAGTATATGGATGGACAATAACAGATGGAACAATATTTAGATACAACCCAAGAAAAATTTAGAACATTTTAGAACTTGTGAGTCTCAAATCTTTCTAATGAGTCTTAAAACCTTTGTTTTTGTAAATTTTAAATGACACATCATTTTGCTCTGTTTTGTGTTATTTTATCCTGAAAATGCCAATATAGAAAAAGATTCATTAAAGAAGACACAAATAAGAAAGCAGGAAGAAAAAGCAGTTCCATTTCACACACAAAATATTTTCCAAACATCATGAAAAACTAACAACTTGCATTTTAGAAAACATGCACTTTTTATGTTATGCCTTCAGTAGTCTGGTATCTGTGTGTTGGGATTTATAATATAGATGGTGCTAAATAAACAATGGTTAAGTAAATATGTTTTCCTTCAAATTGAACTTCACCATTATTATAGAGAACAAAATATTTAAAGAATAGTATGTATTTGACAACAATCTAGGCACAAAACCCGCTACTACATTTATTTCAAATATAAATTTGGATTAATTAACAACTGAAACAGATTACACTAAGACCTGTTGTTATAGCTAATGGAAAGAGATTATCTAATAAAGTATGTGTTTTTAGAATATGGCATTATTAGTGTAATTACATTTCATCACAAGATGGATATATGCTTGTTTGCTTATGCATTAATTTGGAAATTTCCTTCAATTATTTTTATAATGCTGAAATGCCCTTCCTTTTATTGTTCCTTCTTAATAAAAAGCAAATGAGAATCACAAAACATGATAAAAAATACTATAGGCACAAAATGAACACAATTAAAAAATAAGATAAAACAATAACAGTAAGACCATAAAAATTTATTGCAAAAAGGAATCCTTCCATATGCATGTTGGTTAATAGTCTCCAGATGGCAGCCTAACACTCTGTCAGTAGGAGCATTAGTGGGATAAGCCGGGCTTTTTAAGTTTTCAATTTCTTCTGTAAAGGACTACTCAGTAGCAATTTGCATATCTCTTTGTGGAAATTTAGAAAAAATTTAAAATACTTTGCTGTTATGCCATTCATAAAACACACAACAGTTTTTGTACATTTAGTTCCTTTTGACATAAAATTGCAAAATAATATTTTTATATTATAATTCAATCAAAATGACTAATCAAAGTCTAAAAGTTGTTCCTTTCACTCTCAAAATGGCAATACTTCCATTGGGATCATATTCAGATAAAATTGACAAGAAATAGTACCTTTCACATAAACTTTCAACAAAATATAGCCTTTAGTTCATTATTAATGTATAAAAGAGAAACAATATTGTAAAGTACGTTTCACAAACTAAAGTTATGGGACTCTACAAAAATTTCTGTTACTCAAAATGCATTTACATGTACATTGTTGGTTCCTGCATGATTCTAATATTTTGCTCAGGTTTCCATTAAAAATGCCTAATCTGGGGCGAGGCAGAAGCGGCCGAGTCCCGCTGGTGTGATGGGAACCCGCGTCCGCCCGGGCGCAGGTGAACCCCCGCGGCCTGTTCCGCTTGCGGCAGTGATGTTCAAAAGGACCTGGCCGGCCGGGACCGCGCCTGCCAGGACATGGGCTTGAGAGGACACCTGCGCCGGGCCGAGCCGGCCGCACGTGCTACTTCCTGGGATGTTACGCAGTGTGTGTGGCTCCAGGTCTTGCCAACGGATGTGCGCTCCCTGCGTGCTACTTTTCAGACCCTGTCGCGTGACAGAGAGTATTGCGTAACCTGTAAAAAGAAAATTACCAACTCAGGAAGAAAAATCTATCAAAAGCAGATGAAGGAAGCTTTTGTCAGTAACCTCAATGGAACTAGCATACTGGAAGTCACCCAGGGCTTGTGCTTCCCTGCGTTCTGCATCCTGTGCAGAGGCCTCCTGATCATTTTCTCACAGCACTTTTGTTCTTTTTCACACACCTGGAGAACGAGATTCTTCCTTGACTTTGTTGTTCTCATTGTCCCCCTGGTGACCACCTTGACCATATTGTCTTCATTTGTCCTCATTGAGCATCTCACTATACTTGCCTGTGGGGCGTGGCTGTTCTATCAGATATACCAGAGGAGGACTTGCTATGCCAGAGTGCCTGTTCAGAAAATCCTTGAAAAATTCTTGGCAATCAGCCTAGAATCAGATCACAATCCAGTCATCACCTGTTACCATGTCATTAACAGTGTATGTATTGCTATTGCCATTTTGGCTGTGAACTTCCCACTTTTCCCCAGAAGTCTTGCCAAAACTGAGCTGTATGGGACAGGGGCAATGGATTTTGGAGTAGGTGGATTCATTTTTGGGACTGCAATGGTTTGTCCAGAGGTCAGAAGAAAACATATAGATGGGTTCAGATTGAATTATTTTTGAAAATCATTATACTCTGGCCATAGTCGTCCTAGGAGTGGGACGGTTAGTTCTTACAAAATCCATAGACAATCAGGAACATGTGACCGAGTATGGAGATCACTGGAACTTTTTCTTTACCATCATAGTTGTGAAATTGGTGACATCACTGCTGTTGATCATTTTCCCCTTGGATAAATCCTGGATCGTGGCCATCAGCATTGCTGTGTTATACCAGCTAGCCCTTGACTTTACACCACTCAAGAGGTTAATTTTGTATGGCACTGATGGCAGTGGCACAAGGGTCGGTTTCTTAAATGCCAACCGAGAAGGAATAATCTCGACGTTGGGGTATGTGGCAATACACATGGCTGGTGTACAAACAGGGTTATGTGTGCTGAAGAACAGAACACATATCTGAGACTGGATGAAAGTAGCATCTGGTCTTTTACTAGTAGCTGTCAGCTTCTTCATAGCTCTTCATGTAGTTCAAGTAAATGTTGAGGTGGTATCTCGAAGAATGGCCAACTTAGCCTTTTGTATGTGGATAACTGCTTCTAGCCTGATGCTTCTTAGTTGTTTATTATTGAGTGATATAATTTTGAGTTTTGCCAAATTTCTAATTAAAGGGGCTCTAGTACCATGTTCTTGGAAACTTAGCCAGTTGCCTGCTACAAATAAAAAGCATTCTAGATCTCTAGTGCTAGAAGCTGAAAAAAGGGAACCCTGTCTTTGTTTAATTACAGCTCTGAACAGAAACCAGCTACTTTTTTTCTTGCTGTCAAATATAACAACTGGCCTCACCAACCTGACAGTGGATACATTACACAGTAGTACCTTGTGGGCCTTACTTATCCTTGGTCTGTATATGTTTATTAACTGTTTGGTTATATATATACTTTATTTGCAAGGGAAAATTATAAAATTTTGATCAGTGGTAGGAGCTGAGCAACATTGAGTGGGGAATAAATAAATGTGAAGAAAAAAATGCCTAATCTGGGTGGTTGAATACAGAAATTTATTTTCTCATAGCAATGAGAGGGGGAAAAGTTTAAGAGAGGGAAGATAGAGGGGGGATGAAAGAAGGAGACAGACAAAAGGGGACATTCTTTATTTTCTTATAAAAGTACCAATTCAATGGGTATAGGACCCCATCCTCATTGCCTTATTTATCCCTCATGACCTGTTAAAAGGCATATTTCCAAACAGAGTTTCACTGGGAGTTGGAACTTCAGTGCACTATGTTTAAAGGTCCATGATACAGTCCATAACATATGTTAAGAAAAACAATTAACCAAAAAAGAAAAAAAAAAAATTAGCTGGGAGTGGTGCAGCAGACTTTTAAACCCAGCACTTGGGAGGCAGAGGTAGGAGGATTGCCATGAGTTCTAGGCCACCCTGAGACTACATAGTGAATTCCAAGTCAGCTTACTTAGGCTACAGTGAGACTCTACTTTTGAAAAACCAAAAAAAAAAAAAAAAAAAAAAAAAAAAAAAGCTGGGTTATGGTGGCTTACTCCTTTAATCCCAGCACTTGGGAGGCAGAGGTAGGCGGACCACCATGAGGTCAAGGCCACCCTGAAACTATATAGTGAATTCTAGGTCAGCTCTAGAGTGAGACCCTGCCTTGAAAAGAGAGAGAGAGAGAGAGAGAGAGAGAGAGAGAGAGAGAGAGAAACAATTGAATGACCTCAATATTAGAATAGGATTAATTTCATTTCTGATGACATTTTCTTAAATGCTTCTAGTAATGTATTTTGTCATTACTTATTGGATGAATTCTATCATTTGTGTTGATTTCCTCTATAAATGCATGAACCATGATTCTTAGTGTCATAGAAAATTTAAATGATATAGAATCTGGAGTGCATACTGTACTAGAGAAGGAAGAATAAGTGGAACCCGCATAAGAAAACAATTGACAGCATGAAAGACAGAGTGAATTAGCATATATAATCATAATAAATTGTTTCTTTGAAGAATGGTTTCATAAACAATGAAGAATTCATATGAATAAATTGGATTAGTGGGGAAGAAGGATAAAACACAAAGCCCTGAATTAATATTTATTGTTAGCATAGGAAACAGTAGAATGCAGGTTAAAAAAAATGAACATATTCACCTGGCATAGCAACTAAATAAAAAGATTGAACTAAGGAAATGAGCATTGTAAATCTGGCATATACTTTATAGAAATAATGTAGAATTTTAATTTGCATAGTTTCACCAATTCTTGGAAACACATCTATTTCCATCTATATCAGTCTACAAATATATAGTATATTCAAAGTGAGCCATATTTACATGATTTGAAAATAAGCTATTTCTTATTATGAATATTATCCACTTTTGAAGGAAGTAGTGAATTACAAGGAAGAATAATACATCATAGGACAGAAAACTTGCCTAAAAGTTTAAAATGTATAGCTCCTTCCAGGAATGAGAAAATTATCATTTAGATCTAAGTAGCTAATTGGAAACCATAAATAATGAGCCAGTACTAAAGAAAAAAAATGCTTTAGCTATTCTGGAAGCTGGATAAGTTATATGAATATGTAAAATTTCATAATAAGGATGGCAAATTGATGTATTTTAATTATGAAATAAACTTCCATGTTATACTGGGATTAAATTTTTTAGCATTTGTAATGTGTGTAGTATGTGCATGTATATATTTTTAAGCATGTTAAAGAGTAGCTAGAGGCTGAAAGTGTTGCATATTTAAATACATTTAATCATTTTACTATCACTACCTCATTCATTATCACTAGTAATATAATATGGTTATTCATCAAATTTGTGTTCTCATTTATAATATGTAAATGCCAGTCTGGTAGATTCTTAGGATTTCTTTGATAATCTATTTTTACCTGTAAGCCTGATGAACTCACATTAAGAATCTTTTGAAACCTGATATTATAATTTGAAGTAGAACATGAGTGGAAAATGTTCTATCACTATGGAGGGTAAAACAATCATAAGAGGTTAAATCACAAAAAATATGGAAAAGACCATTTCTAATGTTACTTAAGATATTACGTGGCTCATGTTCACTAAGTTGTAGCACATGAAACAGTGAGCAACTGTGAATGGGATGTCTATTACCATGCATATGGACCAAGGTCAGCAAGAACTATGTGCATTCAACATAGGGCACCAAAGGACTATGTGATTCATGCCATAGACACAGTACAGCCAATCTGCATGGGGTTATTTAGCACTTTCTCCACGCTATAGGACATTTCATTACACAAGGTTAGGAACCAGATTTAGGGTTGGGTTTCAGTAAGCAAGACAGAGTCATATATGGATATACTCTTGAGAGAAACAGTGACCTTCAGTTACAGTTTATAATTACTTAGGAAAGAGCTAATGAGAGACATGCCATAACCTTACCTTCTTATTCCACTCTAGGTCCTGTAATTATCCTGGTTAGCAGAGCTTTGTCCAAAGTCAGCAGTTCAAGACAGTTTTTGGCTAAGGCTTGAATGCCCCATGGAAATGTATATTGAACTTTAATCACTACTATGAGATGGGACCGAATGAAACTGCTAAGAGAACTTTCATAGGGAGCTCAAGAGCCCTCATCAATAGGCAAATCTGTAAATGGGTTAAGAGATTATCTATAAATTGTGTTTGTCATGAAAGCCAGTTTGGCTCTGCTGTTGGTTGCCCCTCTTCCATCATGAGATTCTTTGCAGTGATCATATGGAAACAGACCCTCACCAGATGTAGCTGCCAATCCCCTACCACAACCATGTGAATGTTCAGCCTCCTGACCTATAATTCTCTGTAGATTCATTAGTCAGTTAGTCCTCCTTAGTAAGAAAACAAACAAACAAACAAAAAACCCCCACAGTAACAGTTACTCTCCTTGATACAACGCATACAGGTAAGATATTTGGAGCATATAATAAGATGAAGACTCAGAGAATAGATTTGGAAGCAAATGGCAACTGTCTGGCATATAAAATCTTCAGAAAACACTTTTGATATAAATATGTGATGTGATATAGGTGTAATTTTAAAAGTGATCTGTTTGTCTGAATGTGACCTAATAAAATTCCAGTTGCCAAAAGCTTAAGAACAGAAGCATAAAACTATATTTGAAATTACATATTTACATTTTCTAGAACCCCAGTATTCAGGAAAGCTGTACACTAGGTTAGACTTTCATTTATCCAGTGATTGTTTTATTTCCCTGTTTGAAGATAGGTTTAGTTTTTTATGGGCTCATTGAGCATACAGAATAAACTGCAATATCCATGTTGTAGATTTTAAAGTTAGCCTCAGTCTAAAGTCTACTCATCATTTTTCATCATAATCTGCTATGGGAAAAGTATTAAAACTATACTTCATCATTCTTCCTATTCATTTTAGCTCATTTCTCCCAGAAACTTCTATCTATGTTATTAAGGCATAATACAAAAAAATGACCCAATTTGAATTGGGAAATAGAAATACTGAGTACAACATAGTCTGGGGCTTTTATATGTCCTACTCAGGAAACTGGAAGCTGTCTGTAGAATTGCCACAGGTGACAATTGGCAATGCTTCCTAGGGCCATGAGGATCAGTGTTATAGCCATTGGAATTCCTAGCAGATAAATCATATTTCATTGTTTTTGACACTTCATATGGAAAAAAAAAGAGAAGCATTTTCTGGACATGTTCAAGGACTAGTGAAATTGAAGGGAAATGAGTGACTGCCCTGCTGTCATGCTCTCCTTCTCCAATTCATCTGAAGGTTATGATGGTAAGGTTGTCCTTAGATAAAATACTTAACAAATTACCAATGCCATAGGAGAGTTACACAGGAGGATGAATTTCAAATGTGCTTTTCTTTCACATTAAAGTTTAATAACTGTACTTGGTGAAACAGTTATCATATTTCATTGTGTTTATGGACACATGATGTTAAATATATCAGACGTTGATTTTTCTTGCTAGTTGAAAAAGATGGAGTTAGATGGTCCAATCTAGTCTGATAGCCTATGTACAAATGGTCTAGGTGAGATAAGCCTAGGATAATTTTGGCTTTACAATTTCTTAGCATATAACTTCCCTTCTTAAAGTTATCTCACAGCTGCATGAGGATGGGTCTAGAAATCATGTAAATAGTAATGAAGAGACAATCTAGATGGACCTGCAATCACCCCTTTTGTTTTCAAAGCATTCTCAAGACTATACTCAACAAATTCTCCTGAATGTTAATTAGGTTATTTCAAAACAAGACAACAATAATTAAAAATAAAAAATAGCAATGAAAAGTCATTACTATAAAATATAATGTACTCGTTAAATGTGAAGGGATGTGCTTTAAGTCTACTTCAGTGTTGCTCTCTCAGCAACTTCTGGATTTCTGCTTTGGTGTGCTTTGAGTATCCTCAGTGTCTGTCCCATCACCCTTTCACAGGTTGTCAGGCTCACCATGGAAGCAACACTCTAGCTTAATTTGCCAATTCCTTTTTTCTTGATTAAACTTCTGCTTATTTTTGATATTTATTTAAAAAAAGGAATCTGTAGGGGCTGAGGAGATGGCTGCATGAATAAAGCACATATGAGGAAGTGTGAGAACAGGAATTTGGATCCCCAGTGCCCATGTAAAGCCAGATGGTGTAGCAACTTATCTGTAATGCCAGTACTCTGGAGGCTGAGGCAAGAAATCCTCTGGATAGACTGGATAGATAGACCAGCTGAATCCAGATCCAGGTCTATTGAAAAATCTTACAATTGAGGAAGACACCTGGTATCAACTTCTAAATGCCACAACCATGCACACATGTGCATACATATATATAAACATGCATATACACATGAGTGAACATCATGCACACAGAAAAAAAATTCTACCAGGCCACAAAAATTTATTAATTTTTTGCATCCATCTCTGTTTTGTTTTTGTTTCTTGTACTAGGGGGGGCTCTAATCCTCATCTTTTCACATGTTAGATTTGCATTCTACCACGAGATACAACCTCAGGCCACTCTTTTGAAACTTGGATGTATTTTTTCAGTAGAATTATAACACACACACACACACACACACACACACATATATATATATGACTGTCATCCACTTTTGCTCTATAAATTTTATAATAATTAATAAGAATTGTGATTTTCCTTCCTGTCACATTATGAATCCTTACCAATGGTACCACATCAAGCCAACTAACAAAGAATAGTAGTTTAAAGGAAAAAATAAGTTTAGAAGTAAAAGAGTTTACTCACTGACTAGGTCAGGATTTGACCTGATCAATGTAACTTAACTTGGAGTATGCACTATAAGATATGTGAAAAAGTATTTAAAAATATTTTTTTCGAAATATTTTATAATTTTTTTATTAATTAGTTTTGTACTCAGTGAATACAGTCAAGTTGTTACTATTGTTAGACTCATCCATCTCCTAACCCCTCCCCCTGGCCCCTCCTTGTTGAGGTATATGGGTCATGCATTGTGGAGTTAGCCCACAGTTATGGGTAGGAGGAAATGTCTCTGGGTATCATGATCCAATGTGTGGCTCTGACATTCTTTCCGCCCCCTCTTCTGCAAAATTTCCCTGAGCCATGTTGGGTTCATTTTTGGTCTGCTTCAGTGATAAAGTGTTGGGAGCCTCTGTGTCTCTGGATATCTGATTTGGTAGGAGTTGGTTGTTCTCTATGTCGATCTCCTTTACCCTTGTGCTGGTACCAGGTTCAACAAGAAAATAGCATCCTTGCTTTTTTTTTTTTTTTTTTTGCCAATTATTCTTAGTTTCAGCTGGGGCACTTTTGAGGTATGATGGGGTGGTTCTTTCCTCAGGATCTGCATCTATCTGAAAAAGAGAAGCAGATTTTCAACTGAGAGTAAAGTTGGGACCGTATAAACAGGACAATCCTTATTTTTTTTATAGAGAATTTAATAGGTATAGGCCCTCTTGTAGCCCATGATTGGTGGTAGCTTGACAATGGAGAGCAGGATCATGTTTGGATATGGTTCTGACTTTCACAGCTCCAGCTATGGGTTCTGTTCCACTGAGCGGATCAGTTAGCCAAATCAAGAGTGGTTGGTTTCCCACCATGGCTGTGCACCACTAGTGCACTTGTGTGAGCATCACGACAGGTTATTTGCTGAGTCAGTCCCCAGACAGTCAGAGCGTCTAAGTGCCAGAAGGTGCTACATGGGCAACTGGGGGAAAATGACCAATATCTGTCCAAGCAATTTATGGTTTAACCTACTTAAAAATATTTTAAATAAAAGTTTTGAGATGGTTTGAGACATAATTTTCAAATGTCTGTATGCTTCATTGTGATATTTCCTAAGCTAAACTATTGTGGGAACTAACTTAGTACTGTTACTAGTCACTTAGCTGTTGCTGCCAAAATTATTTACCTCACCCCCTGAGATGGCTCATTTCGAGTTATGTTTCATATTCTTAACTATATTATACTTCTAATTGTCCTAATCAGATCCAAGACTGGCATTAGTCCTGGTACATCTTCTTTGGTCTTAAGTTTTATTGCAAGCTGACATGATTTCCAGAACAAAACCATGTCTGTAAAACAGGTAATAATTGCTTCTTAATGTGAAGTTTAACATGCAAAGATTTAATAACAAATTTGATATTTGAAAATGCATCTCAGGTATTTATTTGTAATGAATTGATGACGGAAATTCTAATATTCAATATAATTAGAAAGAAAGGTCTTTGGGAAATAAGTCCTGAGAGAGGAGCATAAATAAATAAGACTTGTGCCTTTATAAAAGAAATCCCATGGAGAACTCTGACTTTTTCCATCATATGAGGATCCAAGGAGAAGGTCGTGTTTTCAAGCTGGGAGGATATTTAGTAGAACATGCCCATGATGCAACGCTCATCTTAGCTGTTCAGCCTCCATAACTGGGACAATTTTGTTTGGGTGTTCAGAAGCACCAAGTCTGTGGTGCCCATTTTTGTTGTATGCTCATTTGAGACAGGGTTTCGCTCAATATCCCAGGCTACCCAGCCTCAGGGTATTGACTAGTTAGGCTGGCCTTGAACTTATGGCAATTATTCTTCCTTAGCCTCCTCAGTCCTGTGATTACATGCATGAATAACCACCTTGGGCTACTAGCATACTTTGTTACAGTAAGCCAAATAGACTGTAGCATACTGGTAAGAAGTGTTGACTTCTGGGTGAGTTGACCGATGGGAAGCTGCCTCTCTGTGACCTAGTTAAGGCAAATAGTCAACGTAAGAAAGGCTAGAATCTATTCTAGAGGGGAGAAAGAATGAGCTTTAAGAATTCACACAGGATACCTAAAAAGTGTGGAGAAAAAAACTGCCCTGTGAAAATAGGCAAGCAATCCTACACTAGGCACTAACCCATAACGGTCACAAGCCTCAATTCAGTGGGCCAGGGATCCATCCCACAGACATATGGCAGTAAAGAGGACTCTCATTTTGGCATTCTGTATCTGGCTTCTTTAATTATGGATTGTGACAGCATATGAGGTTGCAAATTTGAATGTCTGATGTGGAAAATTTGGGTACTGTGAAATTTTCTTAATGTTCAATGACCAAAATTAATTTAAAGTAAAATGTGTATAGAATACAAGGTGTTTCCAGTATTGTATTGTACAACCTTAGTGCAGCTTGGATCTGTACACACAATACCCACACTTTGCATTGTGCATGTCATCAAACTGGCCAACTGTCAAAGAATGCTGACTAAAACTGGTAGGCTCAGATTCCAGAATACTTGATCCTAGGAGTTACAATGTTCCTTGCTGTGCATACAAATTTTTCTGCTCTATAGAAACATAATGGATAATTACAAAAAACAAAGACTTTGATGTTTTCTTACTGTCATTCCTTGGCATGTGAGTATTAAATTAGCATACCTTTTCCTTTGAATGGTACTGTGCTTGAATTTTGGTTTTAGTAGTTGCCTTGACTTCATAAAAGCTAGTTAAACCAATTTTGGCTTGGGATTAGAACAGAATTTTCACCAATTTCTGAGATGGCTGCAAACATACTTGTGCCATTTTGTGCTATGTACTTATACAAAGCAGAGTTCTTAGCACTGACTATCATATAATCAAAGTCTCAGCCAATGCTGAAGAATCTTGAAGATGCTCTACTTGGGAGTATCCTATCTTCTCATACTATGATATAATTTTATCACCTACAAGTATGCTGGGCTACATTCATAGCCACCCTAGGACACATGTGGCCTATGGGCTCTAGGTTGCACATATCTGCCATCTTGCAGTAGCAATACCCTGGCAATATTTAATACTTTATATAAAAATAAACAAGCACACTCATTTCATTAGTATGGAAATTTGCTTTGCTCTGTAATAAATAATAAAATTATATGCACAGCAAATAATTATTTTCAAAGAAATTTCTTTTGTATGTGTTATCAGTGAATGAGTCATTTTTATGCCTATTTTCTTTTTAAAAATTTTTTTTGTTCATTTTTATTTGTTTGAGAGTGACAGAGAAAGAGGGAGGGGGGGGAGAGAGAGAGAGAAAGAGAGAGAGAAAGGGCATCTGTTCCTTAGCACTGAGCTACTCTGGGAGCCTGAACAGTAACCAGGGATCATGGAACCTGAATTTAACCTGTCACTACCCTAAGTGAAAGATAGCCCTTAGAGGCAGTTATAGAGAGACTAATAATTACAGGTTAAAAAGTGTAGGATGCAAAGGACAAAATCAGGCAGTGAAGTACATAACCCCACCTTCTGTATCTAGGAGTCACTGAACTATTTTGATACTACATTGAAGTTATTTGTCAGAAAGTTTTAAGTTTACTCTTAGAGGGATTTTTTTTCAGAAAGAATTGATTCATCACAGTGAAGCTTTTTCCCCCAATCAGCTTATTTTTAGTTGCCAGATTGATTTAAATTGGGGCATGCAAGAAGCGCACATAAACATGGTTCAACTGTGAGTAAGTCTGACTATAAATAACATAGAGATCGCGTGTGCCTACAGCAGAGGGAGAAGGCAAGCCTGGCAGAAAAATCCAGACAGCAGGACAAAGAACACTCCTCATTGGCAATCTTTAGAAGGCTGCGTGAGCCCTGCCCCCTGAAATGCTGCCCATGGCTCTTCGGAAGCACGGAGAGAAAGAAGCCCACAAGCACAAGACATCCCTCAGCCTCCGGTCTTTTGCGCTTTACTCAGTGCTGGGGCTGAGGCATCAGCGACAGAGCAACTTTCCCCTAACCTCACCGAAGAATTTCGGAACAGCTTCTTCCCTCTGAATAGAAGACAAATACAACATTTTAAAAGCTAAAACCTGTGCCACTGCCAAAGCTGCCTCTGTAGCCCTCAGTAAGAGAGATGGCCATCAGTGCTGGTGGGTACCTGTGACACCAGCAATGCCACAGGGTGAGAGCCACGCCAGCACTTCAACAGGACGCTGAATCTTCGGGTAGAACCGCAGTAAATTGCTTGTAGATGGTCTTTAGGGTGTGACTTGGAATACGCTGATGCACAAAGAGCATGTGCCCTATTGCAGTTTTTTTCGTAAGTTCACCCTAAAGCTTGCCTACCTGACGTCTTCAGAGTGTGAGTAAAGGGAAGCAAGTGGACCAAATTCTGTGAGAATTACGAGGATCTCCATCTCCAGCACCAAGCCCTCACCTGGAATTCAGAGTGGGATACCAAAACAGAGGAAGGACTACATAAAAGAGGAGGGTCCTCAGTGGAAATGGATTGGGGACAAAAGTCACACAATACATACAAGGGGCTGTTGACACCACTGAGATTTTTTGAATAATTTGCAAAATGTTTGATTGCATATACAAAGCCTAAAATCATTATAATTTCCAAGGCATAATAAAGAGATTTATGGCAAAAATGTAATAATAATCCTCATAGTTATCTTCATGAAGTGAGGCAGAATGCTGCTTCACTCAATGATGACATGTGGCTATGACTGCTCAGGATCTCTGCCTGAGACTGAAATGCTCACAGGATTTGCAGTGTTTCTGGTTTGAACAATAGTTTCGTGTAGTGTCTGTGTACCCTGCAAGGTATATATTCTTTTCCCTCTTGACTGTTCCAAAACATCCATTGTCACCTGCCTGCCATGACATGCACTAATGACTCTCTGGACTGTTTCCTCGTTATTTGCCTAACAAATTTCTTCTCTGCAAATTTTTGTTTCATTCTGACTTCTTTTTTTTTTTTCCAATTAGGTTTTTTTTTTTCTTTTTCTCTTTATTATTTAGTTTTGTATTCAGCAAATACAGTCAGTTTGGTACCATTATTAGGCTCATCCGTGACCTACCTCCTCCCCTTGGCCCCTCCTTATTGAGGTATATGGGTCATGCATTGTGGAGTTAGCCCACAGTTATGGGTAAGATAAATGTCTCTGCATATCATGACCCAACATGTGGTTCTGACATTCTTTCCACCCCCTCTTCCACAAAATTTCCCTGAGCCATGTTGGGTTCATTTTTTGTCTGCTTCAGTGATGAGGTGTTGAGGGCCTCTGAGACTCTGGCTCTCTGATTGGGTAGGAGTTGATTTTTCTCTGTGTTGATCTCCTTCCCCCTTGTGCTGGTATCCAGTTCATCAGGAAAACAGCCCCCTTGCTTGTTTCGCCAATTTTTCTTAGTTTCAGCTGGGGCCCTTTGGAGGTATGATGGGGTGGCTCTCTCCTTAGGATCTACATTTATCTGAAAAAGAGAAGCACATTCTCCAATGGAGAGTAAGTTAGCACCAGGGCAAATGAGATAACCCTTACTTTTTTATAGAGAATTTAATAGGTGTAAGCCCTCTTGTAGACCATGATTGATGGTAGCTTGATATTGGCGAGTGGGTTTATGTTTGGATATGGTTCTGACTTGTTTCCCAGCTGTAGCTGTGGGTCCTGTACCACTGAGGGGATCAGTTAGCCAAATCAAGAGCAGCTTGTTCCCCACCATGGCTATGTGCCACTATTGCACTTGTGTGGGCATCACAACAGGTAATTTGCTGCTAAGTAGCTTAGACCATGAGTTGCATGGACAGATTTTGTTTATTTTCCCCCAGTTGCCCATGGAGCACCTTCTGGCACTAGACGCGCTGATTGTCTGGGGACTGACTCGCTTCCAACTTGCAGCCATGCCATTCAATTTTGCATGTCAACCACATACGGTGTCTTCAGCAGTAGGTTCTTACCACTAACCTTTGGTGGGTCATCAAGTACTCTGACAGAAATCTATTTTTCTTTTAGGAAACCTTGTAGGTCTCTCTGATCAAAAGATCATTGTGGATGATAGCCCCATGCTGGTACTGGGAGTTACAGGTCTGTGCCCACTAAGAAAATGAGGAAACAGATAACTAATAAACAAGAGTTAGAGAGAAGAGACAGAGAGAGGGAGAGGGAGAAGGAGGGAGGGAAGATGTAGAAGATTAAGGTTAGTCGTGACTTCTTTATGTCCATGATAGGATAGAATTTTACAGGTTATATTTCTAATTTACAGCATATAATATTCATAACAGCTGAATTTTTCTCTTTTTTGCATTTTCTTTGTTAAAAATATTTTATCTACTTATTTAGAGAGAGAGAGAGAGAGAGAATAGATGGGCATGCCAGGACCTCCAGCTACTTCCAAAGAACTCAAGATGCATGTGCCACTGCATCTGGCTTTATGTGGGTACTGGGAAATTGAACCAGGGTTCTTAGGCTTTGCAGGCAAGCCCCTTAACCACTAAGCAACCTCTTCAGCCCAATTTTTCACATTTTCTTTATGTGTGCCCAGCTAAACAATGATTTTTTTCCTCCTGATATCTTGAATTCAGGCACTTTACTCATTATTGTGATTATTATTATTATTATTATTATTATTATTATTGAATAAAGTAATTTTTCTTGGTTCTTTGACTTACAACTGAAGTGAAATTACTACCATAATTACAAAAGAATGCTTTCAGTTTTCAGAACAACCCTAAGCTTTTCAAATAAGGATGCATGTGTATAAGTTGAATCTCTTCTGTTTCAGTCCATTTATATAAACAGTTTTTTTAATTTCATAATTGGCAACTTGTATACTCACAGACAATAATCCATGCTAATTCCCTCCCCTCTGCCACTTTCCCCTTCACAACTCAACTCTCCTTCATATCCCATCTCTCTCTCCTTTAGTCTCTTATTTCGATGTCATCTTTTTCTCCTATTATGAGGATCTTGTGAAGGTATTGCTAGCATTGTGAGGTCATGGATATCAAGGCCAATTTCTGTCTGGACAGTTGCATTGTAAGGAGTGATATCCTTCTTTTGGCTCTTACATTCATTGTGCCACCTCTTTCACAAAGAAACCTGAGCCTTGGAGGATGTGGTAGAGTAGTTTCAGTGCTGAACACTTCTCTATCACTTCTTCTAGCACTACATTGAATTTTGGTTCATCCCAGTGGTCACTGCCATCTGGAAAGAGAAGCTTCTCTAACCAAAAGTGAGAGTAGCAGTAATATATGAATATAATCATTAAGTGTAGTGCTTACAGGGTAGTTTGTTAAGCATGATATATGCATTTAGCCAGACAAGAACAGGCTTTATACCCCTAAGGATTATCACCTCCCCTGCCATAGGCTTTTGATTAGATCTTCAGTACCAGGAATGTATTCCAGTGTCCACTGTCTTTACCACTGATGACTTGTCTCCCATAGGGCTGCATGCAGTACAGCTTTTTCCAGCTTTCGGTTGGCTTGTCTACAGGGAGAAGGTTTTCAGCTCTGGATCAACTTGATTTCTCAGTGACTTTGCCACCCAGGCATGTGGAGTCTTCAGCAACAGGGTCTTACCATCTGTTACTGATGGGAAACCAAGGGCCTTGGCAATACTCTATAATGTTTTAGAGACAACAGGAATCTCCCTGGCCAAAAACTCATTGGAAGTCATCCCATCCCTGGCACTGAAAATATCCTAGAAGCAATGTATGGATTCTGGATATGCCATTATCAAAAAAAAGTAAGCTTTCATAAGTGTTATTCAGAATGTCTTGAATTTTGATTGACCTTCCCCCCACACTTCTCTTACTCATTTTTTTCCCATGGCCTCACTTAGGCCTTTCCCCTCCCTGTAATCTGTTCATATATATTTATATGTACACACACACACACACACACACACACACACACTATCATCCCCTAAAGTCCTTCCCTCTCTTCCCTCCCTTATAGCCTTTTTGTAGCTTATTGGCCTCTGCTACCAATTTTTGGTTCCACCTCACACACAAGTCTATATATATACAGCTAATATCTACATATGAGAGAGAACATGTGATATTTGCTTTCTGGGCCTGAGTTACCTCACTTAGTATAATCCTTTCTAGATCCATTCATTTCCCTTCAAATTTCACAATTTCATTTTTCTTTACTACTGAATAGAACTCCATTGTGTAAATTTACCACATCTTTGTTATCAATTCACCTGCTGAGGGACACCTAGGCTGGTTCCATTCCTAGATATTGTGAATAGAGCAGCGGTGAACATGGTTGTGCAAGTATCTCTAAGGTAGTGAGAAGAGTCATTAGGATATATGCCTAGGAATGCTATAGCTGAATCATATGGTAAACCTATTTTTAGCTATCTCAAGAACATCAACACTGATTTCCACAATGGTTGTACCAGACTATATTCTTACCAACAGTGTAGAAGGGTACCCCATAACCACATCCTTGCCAACATTTACTGTCATTAGTTTTCCTATTATAACCATTCAGACAGGAATGCAATGGAAACTCAAAGTTGTTTTAATTTGCATTTCTCTGATGGCTAAGTAGGTAGAACACTTTTATAGATGTTTATATGCTGCATTAGTCAGCTTCAGGTTCACTGAGATGAAATTTCAGACCAGGCACAGTTATGGAGGAAGGGATTTATTGAAGCTTACAGATCCAGGGGAAGTTCCATAATGGCAGAAAAAGCTGGCCTGCCTTCACAGGACCAAACAGAGAGAGAGAGAGAGAGAGAGAGAGAGAGAGAGAGAGAGAAGCAAAAGCCTAAAGGTCAAAAGCCACAGCACACTTCAGGAACTCCAGCTAGGCACACTTTGCATATCTTTAGATTGAAACCTGAAACCCATCACCACACCTTAAGATCCACCCAGTGACATTGCCTCCAGCCAGGTGTCTGCAGATGCAAACTACAAAACAAATAAACAACTGAAATATATATTGGAGCTATCTATTCAAACCACCACATTCTGCCCCTGGCCCCCAATAGATTTATAACCATCACACAATGTAAATTGTATTCAGTTCAATTTCAAAGGTCCCCACAGTCTTCACCAATTTAAGATATTAAGACCTGTAAAATCAAACAAGCTAAACATTTCTAACATATAAAGGCATAGCAAGGAGACTAAAACAATGCAAACTCAACCACCATCAAACAAACATCAAACTTCTGTAGTTCAATTCCAATACAACCAAAGACTGACAGTCTCCAGATTTTCCAATTCCGCCCCTCCAGCTGGGCAGAGTACCCGGGGAACACTTATGCCATCTGTATTTCTTCCTTTGAGAACTCTCTATTTAATTCCATAGCCCATTTTTTAACTGGATAGTTTGATTTCTTATTGTTTTCTTTTTTGAGTTCTTTGTATATTCTGGATATTAATCCTCTGTCAGATGTATAGCTGGCAAAGATTTTTTTTTTTCCCTGTTCTCTAGATTATCTCTTTGCTCTACTCATAGTGTCCCTTGCTGTACAAAAGCTTTGTAATTTCATGAGATACCAGTGGTTGATTAGTAGTTTTATTTCCTGAGCAATTGGGGTTATATTCAGAAAGTCATTGCCTATGCCAATATGTTGAGGGTTTTCCCCTACCATTTCCTCCAGCATTTTCAGGGATTCAGGTCTGATATTAAGGTCCTGATCCATTTGGACATGATTCTTGTGCATGCAGAAAGACAAGGATCTAGTTTCACCCTTCTGCATATAGATATCCAATTTTCCTAGCACCAAATAAACAATTCTTGATTAAAAGTTTTCTAAATTGACTAGTATGCTCATGGTCCCTTGGGACTATTTATATTTAAATTAGAGTTCTAAGGCCAGGTTTCCCTAGCAGATTGTCTTCATATATCTTATAACTGTATATGTATACATATTGTTCATTTATAATGCAATATTACCCAACTGTCCTTATTTTATTTTTATTTAGAGAGAGCATGAGTAAGAGAGAGAATTGCTGCACCAGGGCATCCAGCCACTGTAATCAAACTCCAGACATGTGTGCCACCTTGTGCCTGTGTGCAGTCCTGCACACTTGCGCCACCTTGTGAGTCTGGCTTATGTGAAACTTGGGGGACTTGGGGAATCGAACCTGAGTCCTTAGCCTTCACAGGCAAATGTCTTAACTGCTAAGCCAGCTCTCCAATCCCAACTGTCCTTATTTTATAACAGTTTATTTTGGTATTTGTAGACTTTATCCTGTCATCTTTATCATAAAAATAACTCAAACTTATTTTATGCTTATTAGGGCTTTGAAATTTTGTCTACTTCACCAGTAAGGATAGCTTATTTATTTATTTAATTTTAAAGTCATTTTCCTTGCATTTTCTGTTAATGATTTTCTCAAGTATGGGCTGAGCTCTCAGGTTTAAGAAGGCCATCTTCAGATGTTTGAGGACATGGATAAGTAATCTACAATGAACACCATAAAATACATGTCTCAGAATATCGCAGAGTGCTTTGTTCTATGAATGCTTTAAATATTTTTATGTATCAGTTAAAATAACAATAAAATAATATTTTTGACTAGTATAGAAGACTTTTCCATAGTTTATGTTCTCATTTATGATCTGGTATATTTATTTGTTTGTGTGTCAGTGTGTGTGTTTAGATACACTCATGCTACAGAATACGTACCCTTGAGACATCTGATCCTCTTCTAACTTCTTGGAAATGATGTCTATTGCTGCTATAAATGAGTGTCAGTGTAGGGACACTGAGATTACAGGGTGTGGTAGTTTGAATAGATGGCCCCCAATATATTTAGTGTTTTACTAATTTATAGTTTGCATCTGCAGCCACCTGGCTGGAGACAATGCCACTGGGCAGATCTTAAGGCATGGTGGTAGGGTGAGATTTTAAATATAAAAATATACAAAGTGTGCTAGCTAGAGTTCCTGAAGTGTGTTAGGCTGTGTGATTTTTGACTTTTAGGCTTGTGGTTCTATCTCTGCGTTTGGTCCTGTGAAAACAGGCCAGCTTGTTTTGCCATTATAAAACTTCCCCTAGAGCTATAAGCTTCAATAAATTCCTTCCTCCATAACTGTGCCTGGTCTGGAAGTTCGTCTCAGTGAATCTAAAGCTGTCTACTACAGAAGTCGGTACCAGGAGTGAGATGAAATGAACCTGACCATGTGGATGTTGGTCTTTTGGAAATTTTGTTTTGGAAGAATGGACATGGACTTGGGGCTTGCAATTGAAGATGCCTTCTGGAGTGGTGAGCCAAATTTTATGGACTATTATGATAAGAGTTTGAGAATCCTAAGTACAGACAGTATTGAACTTTGAGGCTTAGCTTATGAGCTTCCTAAGATGAAGAAAAGATTGCAGAGGACTTTATTGGAACTGAGCTACTGGCATAAGCCTGCACATCTGGTATTGGTTTCAAAAACATAAAAAATGCATACAGTGGTCATGAGGTACACATGGTTCCAGGAGCCACTGCTGAGATGCAACATGCGGCAGGACCTGATGCCCTGATAGGCTGAAAGAGCCTTTGGAAAATGAAATGTGATTTACATAAAGACCTAAAAAGTTTTAGATATACCAGGAATATACAAGAGCTACCATAGAGCACACTGTTGGCCTAGGAAAGAAGTGTTCCCTGGTTTCTCTACCCAGCTGGTGGGGTGGAATTAATATATCTGAAGACCATCAGTCTCTGGTTATATTAAACTTAAACTGGAAAAGTTTAATGTTTATTTTGTGGTGGTTGAGTTTACATTGTTTTAGTCTGTTCTTACTACACATTATGCCAGTTAAAAATGTTTGCTCTATGTCTTTAGGTATTGGAAGTATTTAACTTGTTTGATTTTTTCTCAAAATACTATGCTTGACATGAATATAAATGTTAAAACAAATTACAACAGATTGTTTTAGCTTATCAGACTACTTATTTGTTTTAAAAATAGCAAACTTTGGGCTGGAAAAATGGCTTAGCAGTTAAGATTCTTGCCTGCACAGCCAGAGGGCCTAGGTTTGTTTCTCTAGTGCCATGTAAGCCAGATGCACAAGGTGGCACATGCATCTGGAGTTTGTTTACAGCATCTAGAGGCCCTGACATGCCCATTCTCTCCCTCCCTCCCTCTCTCTCTCTCTCTTTCTCTCCCTCTCTCTGAAATAAATAAAAATGAAGAAATCATAAACTGTTCCTTTTATTCACAGCAAAAACTTTGACCAGACTTTCCCCCTTGTAAAAACACCTGTTAAAATGGACAAAAGATTGCTTTTAAGCATTGTAAAGCTGTTAGGCCAGGGGGTGTAATCTTTAAGAGAGAGGACAAACACACTAAACTCATTTATTTTAAAAAGTATTTAGGCATATATTGTGTGACAAAATTTTCTGGAAAAGGTATGATCAACTACAGTCTTTTAAGAGTTAGACTTCAAAACAGAGCCCTCCAAATTTATCATGTTTAAATAGACTTAAACTATATTTAGATTGATGCAATCAGGTATCAACATCAGAGCTATCTTCCTTGAGTAATCTGGAGACTGCCAACCTGTTTATAGAACTTGTGTCAAACCCTCCATCATTTATCTATTTCCTGCTGAGATATTGTAGCCAATTTCAGGTAAAATGATTATTCATACTACAGCCACCTCTTCCAATTTGTCAAGAAAAATCTAGTCATATGCCTCTGGATTTCTGCCATAAGCAATATTATATAAGTGGCTATGAACTTAGGATAGAGGGCATGTTGAAATTCAAATGAGAGCTTTAGCGCTCCAAAGTTTTGTGGGAGCTTTCAGGATGGAGCCCTGGTTCTTGGTGCTCTACAGATGCCTTGTGCCACTGTCTACATCTCATTTACCTTTAACATAATTCTGCTAATATAAGGATCACTTTTTAAAAATTTCTTTATTTATTTGTATTTATTATTAGACATGGACATATTTTGCATATAAATAGCACATGTTAGTAACATTCTTTCCCTCCTTCCTGCCCTTTTCTGAAGTGGCCTTCCTCATTGGGGATGCAGGTCAACCCAATGGGGATTATGGGTCATGCATTGTGGGGAGAGGCAAAGTCTCTGTGCAAAATGTCCCAAATTGTGGCTCTAACAATCTTTCTGCCCCCTCTTCTGCAAGATTCCCTGAGTCATGCTGGGAGCATTTTAAGTCTACTTCAGTGATGGACATTTAGGAGCATCTAGATGTCTGGTTTGGTAGTTGTTGAATGTCCTCAGTATCTTTCTCCATCACCCTTGTGCTGATATCAGCTTAACTAAGAAAGCAGTACTCTTGCTCATTTTCCCAATTCCTCTGTGGTTTCGGGTGGGGCCAGGGAGTAGTATGCTGGATTGTTTATCTCCTCAGGTTCAGTTCCCATCTGAAAAAGAGAAGCAGATTCTTCAGTGGAGAATGAAGTCAGCACAGGTTAAATGGGATAACCATTATTAATTTAGTGAGAATTAAAAGGGTTTAGACCTAAGGTTAGTGGGAACTGGACAATGGAAAACAGAATCATTATATGGATGATTCTGACTTGTTTCCCAGTTCCAGATATGGTTTCCTTTCCACTGAGTGGATCTGTTAGCCAATCCAAGAGCAGTTAGAAACCCACCATGGCTGTCTGCCACTATTGCACTTGTGTGAGAATCAGGTCAAGTTGTTTGCTTCCGAGACACATAGACTTTGAGTTGCTTGGACAGATGTTGGCCACTTATCCTCTATAGATCATGCAGCACCTTCCAGCATGAGATGGGCTAATTGTCTGGGTACTGGCTCTCTTCCTGATTCCAACCAGGTGTCTCCATGGTCCATTTTAACAGCATTTGGTGTCTTCAGCAGGAGGGTCTTACCATTAACCCCTGATGGGTAATCAAGTGCTCTGACAGAAGTCTGTCTTGTTTGTTTTGGCAGATCTAGTAGGTCTCTATGATCAATAGCTTATTGTGGATGTAGAACACATCCTAGTACAGGGAATTACAGGCCAGTGCCAAGGGAAAAGAAAACGAAAAAGTCAGAGAAGAAAGAGAAACAGGAGAAAACTTGATGTTAGGTTTCCTCTCACTCTCTCCAGGGCCCTTCAATTTATGTGCTCCCTCTAAAGTCCTTTTGAGGGTTCCACCTTTTAATCTGACTTCCAGGATATAGGATTCTATGGTACCAGTTCAATTCAGGTTCCCTTTTGTGTCCCTGCTCCCACCTTTACCCTTCTCTCAAGCCCTACCCTCCCTATTGTCTAAGCCTCAAGATGCTATTCAGTTATGTCAGCAACATGGGCTGATCCAGGTTAGGAACTACAGATGAGTGAGATCATGTGAAGGTTGTCTTTCTGTGACTGTGTGAGTTCACTTAGAATGATCTGCTTCAAGTTCAGCCATTTTCCTACAAGTTTAATTATGTCATTCTTTGTTACTACTGAGTAGAATTACATCATGCAGATATGCTACATCTTGGTTATCCATTCATCCAATGATGGGCACATGGGTTGACTACAGTTTTAAGCTATTGTGAATTGAGCAGCTATAAACATGGTTGAGCAAATATCTCTGATGCGGACCTTTCAGGGTAAATGCCCAGTAAGGGAATTGTTGGTAACTCTACATTCAACCTTTTCAGGAGTCTCCAAATTGATTTCCACAGTGGTTGTATCAGCTTACATTCCCACCAACAGTGAATGATGTTCCTATTTCACCACAGCCCTGCCAACATTTGTTTTCATTTGATTTTTTAATATTTGCTATCTTTACTGGGGTAAGGTGAAATCACATGTTTGTTTTAATTTACATTTCCCTAATGATTAGGGATGTTGAACATTTTCTTAAGTGTGTGTTAGTCATTTGTAATTCTTCCTCTGTGAACTTCCTATTTAGTTCTCTGCCCCACTTTTGGAGTGTGTTTTTGGATTTTTTTTTTATTGTTTATATTTTTGAGTTCTTTGTAGATTGTAGATAATAGGTTTCTTTCACTGTTAAAGCTGTCAAAGATTTTCTCCCATTCAGTGAGTAATCTATTGGCTCTGCTTATGGTATGTTTGTCTGTTCAAAATCTTTTTGGCTTCATGAGATCCCATTGGTTGAGTGCTTGTTTAATTACTGGAGTTTTGTTCAGGAAATCTTTTCCCAGTCCTATATCATGGAGAGTGCTTCCTATTTTTTCTTCCAGTATTTGAAGAGTTTTAGGTCTTATATTGAGGTCTTTAATCCATTTAAACTTGATTTTTGTGTATGGTGAAATGAGTGCATCTTATTTCATTTTTCTACCTATGGTCACCTAATTTGTCCAAAATCATTTATTGAAGATGTTATCTTTTCTCAAGTCTACATTATTGCCACCTTTTTCAAAGGTCAAGCAGCTGTAGTTGCTTGCCCTAAAGTCTGGGTCTTCAATTATGTTGCATTGGTCTACATTTCTGTTTTTATTCCAGTACCCTATTGTTTTTGTCACTATGACTTTGTAACATATCAGGTATGATGATACCACCAGAGGTGTTTCTTTTGCTGAGGATATATGTTGATATCTAAGGCCTTCTGCCATTCAATATGAATTTTGAGATTATTTTTTCAACCTCTGTGAAGAATGATACTTTTATTGGTATTGTGTTAAATCTGTATAATGCTTTTGCTAGAATTGCCATTTTCACAATATTAATTCTTCCTATCCAGGAGCATGAGAGGTCTTTCCATCTTCTCAAGTCCTCCTCTTTATCTTTCTTGAATGTTTTGTTTTCATTATATAGTTCTTTCACATCCTTTGTTAGTGTTATTTCAAGATATTTAATTTTTTGTTGCTATTGAAAATGTCACAGCATCACTGATTTCTTTCTCTATATATGTGTCTTTTGCACATTGAAAAGATATTTATTTTTGTGCATTGATTTGTATCCTGCCACTTTGATGAAGAAATTTTTCACCTTTAGAAATTTTGGGATGGAGACTTCTGGGTCACTTATACATAGGATCCTGTTATCTGCTATTAGGGCTAACATGACTTCTTCCTTTCCAACTTGAATCCCTTTTATTTCTTTCTACTGTCTTATTGCTTGGGGTATTGCTTCTACTACTATGTTGAAGAGGAATGGTTAGAGTGGGCACCCCTGTCTTGTTCTCAATTTCAGTGGGAACTCCTTGAGTTTTCCCCATTAAGCTTTATGTATAGTCTTTATTGTGTTGAAATATAAACCCTCCATGCCTATTCTTTCCAGTATTTTGATAACAAAGTGATGTTGTGTTTTGTCAAAGGCCTTCTCTGCATCAACTAGGATGATCATGTGGTCTGATGATTAAGTTTGTTTATGTGATGCATTATGTTGACATTTATTTATTTATTTATTTATTTTTTGTATTTTAAACCATTCCTGCATCTCTGCAATGAAGCCTACTTGATCAAGGTGGATAATGCTTTTGATATATTATTGAATTCAGTTTGCAAGGATTTTGTTCAGGATTGTTGCAGTCAGGATCACATTGCTGGTAGAAATCACCCAACTAAGAGCAGTTTTGGGGGCAAAAGAGCCTTATTTTGGCTTATAGGCTAGAGGGGGAAGCTCCATGATGGCAGGGAAAATGATGACATGAGCAGAGGGTGGACATCACCTTCTGGCCAACATAAGGTGGACAATAACAACAGGGGAGTGTGCCAAAAACTGGCTTGGGGAAACTGGCTATAACACCTCTAAGCCCACCCCCAACAATACAGTCCCTCCAGGAGGTGTTGCTTCCCAAATCTCCATCAGCTGGAACCTAGAATTCAGAAGACCTAAGTTTCAGAAGACTTAAGTTGACGGGGGACATCTGAATCAAACCACCACATTCTGCCCCTGGCACCCATAAACTATTAACCATCCATGATGTAAAATGCAATGCATCTAGTCCAACCTTCAAAGTCCCCATAGTTATTATTAATTCCAATGATGTTCATACATCCCCATAGTCCAAGATCTTTTATCTGAGCCATGATACCAAAAAATCCCCCCAAAACCCATAATATCACAGAACAAATATTCACATTGCAAAAGATGGCATTGGGTATATCAAAGAAACACTCAACCAACACAAGATTTAAACAGGGAAAACATCAAACTCTGTAACTTCAAGTCCAGAAACTCTAGCCTGTGACAAGTCTCCAAGTCTAATAATTCTAATGAGCAACAAGTCTCTGCAGTTCCAATTCTTCCCCTCCAGATAGGCTAGTTATCTGGGTCCAGTAGCTCTCCTTGGCAGCCATCTTGTGGTCCTGGCATCAGCACTGGGTCTGTACTGCAACCCATGGTAGATCCTCATGGCCCCATGGGATCTCCATGCAGGCATCCAGCAGACCTGCTTCACACTGCCCATGGCCATTTCCAAAACACAAGATCATGTTACAGACTTAGTGATCCTATCTTTCCTGCATTTCTTATACTCCACAATACCAGGTGGGGTGCCAGTTTGTTAATCCAGGGGGAAATAAAGCAGACTTTGTAGAAAAGGACATTGCTTGAGGCACTCAGGCCCCTTCAAAATAGTCTACATTCTTCCTGTTGCCCCAGTGCAGGTTAGCTGGCCCCATCCCAATGGTTGTAAACTCTCAAAAATTTGCAGGTGAATAGGTAGCAGTTTAGGCCCAAAGATTTCATTTTTTTCTGGCCATATCCCTCTGTTCATACTAGTTCATTTCTATGCAAAGCAATCCTGCACAACCTCTCAGGAGATGGGCATAATAGCAAGCTTCTCACACAAAGTGCTAGCCCAGTCCCAGCAAAGCTCTTTCTCACCCTCATAATCCAAACCATACAGTACATAGTTCTTACTGCATTCACATCTTTCAACTCTGACCAGAATAATCCATAAAGCTATATTTATATCACTGCAAGTCATCTCTTATGGCAAAGTTTAAAATCCTTCCACATTCCTCTTGAAAATCTGCCCCGGCCAGTGGGGAGTTAAAGAAGGACCCAAGGGGAAAAATAACCTGGATGAGAGACAAGAGACACAAAGAAGGAGACCAAGTCTAGAGTCTGATCAAGGTCTCAGATTTATTCAGGCAAGCACAAGCTTATATACAGAAAACAAAACTTTTCAGACAGTGCCTACGTGCCTAAAGTCTGCTCCACAAATGCCTCTGTGTCTGAAGACTGTTTGCCAAGGCCATACGACAAGGTCTCTGTGCCCAGAGATCCCAAAACAACTGCAGTTCTCATGGTCAAAGAGCAGCCACGGCTCCCAACATCTCCTCCCTTCTTTTATACGAAAGAGGGGGAGACCCGCTGTTCAGCGGTGGGCTTTAACCAACTGGGGGAGTATTGACCTGACTCCTCCCGTGGGCTGTCATTTTTTGTCCCACAATTTTGGCCCTTGGTACCTTTTGGGGAGGGGAGGCAGAGCCTATATGATCATAATAAGTATGGTACCAACCTCCATGCAAGTCAGGTTTTTCTCTCAGGGAATTCAGAAGCGGTCAGAAAGGGACCTTCCCTTGCGGTGCTTTGCCTCGCACCCATGTTGGTGCCCATATCGCACTCACTTTATTGTGAGCTGATATGCATAGGTCTGAATCCTATGCAGCTCCAAAAGGAGGGGAGTCAAGGACGTATTCTATAGTGCATAGCTTGGACCTCTGCACGAACATTCACAATAGATTTCATTAGACACTTGAAGAAAATAGGCAACAGGCATAAGAGAAGCAGAAGGCAAACTCCCACAGCTGCAAAGCTGCCTATCCAGGAACTCAGAGAGTCCCAGCCAGGCAACACAGACTTAATTGCAGCAAGTAAATCATTAGCAGCCTTAGTGGCATCAAAGTCAAGATGACTGTTTTGTATCCAAATAGAAATTCTGTTTGTTTGAACCTGTTTTATCTTTTTTGTACCTTGTACATGTTCTTGTACATGCTTTACAATAATGTTTATTTCCTTTATTTCAAAACACCCCACTATGCTGGTCTTAGAAAAGCATAGTGGAATACCTAGACCACGCCCTGAATATGAACTCATAATTATTTGATGTAATTCTATATTTTTACTAGATGGCGTACTTAGCAACCGAGTGTTATTGACTAGAACTATGATTTCTTTTTTCTCCCAAGTCACTGGATGTAATATAGGAGGATCAGGAACATAGGTCCAGTAAAGTTCACTGTAAGCAAGATGTAGATGACTCCATATTATCAGGATCAGCAGTGTCCTCTTGTTTGATCTCGTGGCCTGCATGCCGCACCAAACGTTCTGGCAACCATCTGGCTCCATTTTCTTTCTGTGAAAAAATACAAACAGATCCTCGTCCCCATATTAATACAGGGTCGGGTCCATTCCATTTGTTAGTCAATGGATCTTTCCACATGGCTTTGGCAAAGGTATTTTTTGTATTTGTGTGCCAAAAGCGATCAGCAGCTGAATTTCCCTGAGTATCAAGGGTTAAAAAGTTTAGGACAAACAAGGCATGATGAAGGATATTTCTTGGAGAGCCCTTTATGGGGCCTTTCCCTGCTTGCATCACGGACACAGAGAGGATGGGAGCAGCCGCTCAGCCTTAGGAGCGGTGCAATCTCTGGAAAAATGACCCGGTTGTTTGCAATTAAAACAAGTTTTGATCTTGTCCCTCTGGGTAAAATCTTTAAGGGCCGCTCCTATGGCTAGTCCAATGCTGTGGGACGCAGGGTCTACATCAGCATAGAGTTTGATAAAGTCAGAAATATTTTTGCCACGGCGATGGGGGCGTATAGCCACTTGGCAGGCAGAATTAGCATTCTCAAAGGCAAGATGTCTAACAAATTCATTATCTGTTTCCTCCTTTCCCATGAGCCGTTCAGCGGCCTCTGTAAGGCGGCCGATAAAATCACTATAAGGCTCTTGTGGACCCTGTCTGAGTTTAGCAAGAGAGGTGACAGCTGACCCTTTAGAGGGAAGGCTCTTCCAGGCTTTGAGAGCTGCATGTTGAATTTGTGTAAGCAATCCTGGAGGAAATTTGGTTTGTTTTTCATTCATATCATAGGGACGGTTGCCCAAAAGTTTATCTAGCGTCCAGGCTTTGGAGGAACTACCAGCGGCCAAATTACGGCGGGCAGCATCCTGGCACCTCTCAGTGTAGTCAGCTTTCCATAGAAGAAAGTCACCCCTAGTTAAAGTAGCTTTAGTTAACATAACCCAATCATTAACAGTAAGCAAGTCTTCACTTAGAGATTCTAACAGCGAGATAGTGAAAGGAGCAATAGGACCATACGAAGTAACTGCATTTTTTAACTCTTTTATATGTTTAAATTTAAGGCGGCGATATCGCTGGGCTTTAGTAAGTAAAGTGTCATCCCTTTCTTCATTCTCAGTGCTTTCTGACCCAGCAGGTTCCTTTGTTTCAGATCCTCCCTCCCCCTCTTCTGGGCTATCTGGATCCTGCGGCTCAGCCTCATTGGATTTTCCTTCAGTAGGTTTAACTTGGGAGCGAGTTACAGGAAAGGCATGGAGAGTTTTACTTTTAGTTTTAGTTTTCTGAACAGGGCGAGTGGAGGGGGAGCGTATTTCTAAATCAAGGTCGCGTAACTGCTTGAGCAGGTGTGACTTTTCCTTTTTGGCTTGGAGGAGTGTCTTAAGAGATTGTGTCTCCCGGGAAAGTTTAGTAATTGCATGTCTAGTTATTTCTTCTAGATCAGAGGGAGCGTCAAGCGCCGGGGCAGAAGAAGGGGGTGCTATGTTATAGGGTGGTGACTGTGTACCCAAAAGTGTCTGGGGGGCCCAATCAGAGTTATGATATTTAATAGCTTCGTCCTGCAATTTAGCCCTTTCCTCGGGGGGTGGGGGGAATGAGTCATCATCAGGGTTGGTGGTTTTTAAATCAGACAGAACTGGATAGGTAGATTGTGGGAGAGGGTTACTAGGCGGGGAATCATCAGCATTTTCTGGCATAGGAATGATGATAGAGGGACAATTAGAGCCAGGGGAGAAGGGGCTGGTTGTTGGCCCGCCTGCAGCACTGCGAGAGCCGGGGCGGGCGGGGTAAGGATTCTCTGGGACTTCATTCTTATGGAGGGAGGTCTGACTACCAGTGAATTTATTTTTAAGAAAATTCTCACTATCTGTAACTACTTTTGAAACATCAGGGTGATAGTGGCGGACCTGTAATACATCATTTATGAGATTCCAATAAGAAAATGCCTGCACTGGAACCCTTTCAGGACCATAAGAGCGGTAGTAGTCATTTAGACAGTCACCAACACGGCGCCACCGCTTTTCATCTATAGTTCCTTCTTGGGGGAACCAAGGACAGACATCCTCTAAAAAGACAAAGAATTTCACTAAATCTTTTTTCTTAACCCGTGTTCCTCATGTCTTGAGAGAAGCTTTAAGCCCTTCAACAAACAATTCATGCTTACTTAATGCTTGTCCCATAATTGCGTCGCTTTTCTTACCTCTCCGGATCTGTATCACAGGCGGGCACTCCTGCGGTGATCACTGTGCAGATCTGTATCACAGGCGGGCTGCCTGTGGTGATCTCTATGCGGATCTTCACTCACCAGTCAGGTGGCGATCCAATGGGGGACGGCCGTCCACAGGAGCGACGTCCAGGTCACACTTCGTACCTCGAGTCCCACGTTAGGCGCCACTTGCCCCAGCCAGCGGGGAGTTAAACAAGGACCCAAGGGGAAAAATAACCTGGATGAGAGACAAGAGACACAAAGAAGGAGACCAAGTCTAGAGTCTGATCAAGGTCTCAGATTTATTCAGGCAAGCACAAGCTTATATACAGAAAACAAAACTTTTCAGACAGTGCCTACGTGCCTAAAGTCTGCTCCACAAATGCCTCTGTGTCTGAAGACTGTTTGCCAAGGCCATACGACAAGGTCTCTGTGCCCAGAGATCCCAAAACAACTGCAGTTCTCATGGTCAAAGAGCAGCCACGGCTCCCAACAAAAATCAGCTCCAAAAGGATAAAGCCATACAGTCATGTGTCTAGTGGGAAAAAGGAGGTTTATTTTGGTTTATAGACTCAAGAGGAAGCTCCACGATTGCAGGGAAAATGACGACATGAGCAGAGGTTGGACATCACCCCCTAGCCAACATAAGGTTGACCATAGCAACAGGACAGTGTGCCAAACGTTGTCAAGGGAAACTGACTATAGCACCCATAAGCCTTCCCCCAACAATACACTCCCTCCAGGAGGCATTAATTCCCAAATCTTCATCAGCTGGCAACCTAGCAATCAGAACACCTAAGTTTATGGGGGGCACCCGAATCAAACTACCACAAGGATCTTTGCACCTAAGTTCATTAGGGATATAGGCCTATAGCTTTATTTTCTTGTTGCATCTCTGTCTGGTTTTGGTATTAGGTTGATGCTAGCTTCATCAAAGGTGTGGGGGAGGGATCCCTATCTCTGATTGTGTGGATTACTTTCAGAAAAGTTGGTTTCTGTTTCCTATGCAGGTTTGATAGAATTCGGCTGAGAAGACATCTGATCCTGAACTTTTCTTTTGGGGGAGGTTTTTGATTGCATTTTCAATACCTATGGATGTGATAGGTTTGTTTAGGAGATCAATCTTCTCTGAGTTTAGTTTTGGTGGGTAGTATGTGTCTAGGAATTAATCCATTTCTTCCAGATTATTTAATTTTGTGGAGCAGAGGTTTCGGAAGTATGCCTGATGATTCCTCCAATTTCACTGATGTCTGTTGAGATCTCTCCTTTTACATTTCTGATTTTGTTAATTTGAGACTTCACTCTTTTTTTTTTTTTGCTTGATCAGTTTGACCAGGAGTTTGTTAGTCTTTTTTTTTTTTTTTTTTTTTTTTTTTTTGGTCTTTTCTTTCTTTCTTTTTTTTTTTTTTTTAAAGAACCAGGTCTTTGTTTCATCGATATTTCAAATTGTTTTATTAGTTTCCAACTCATTAATTTTTGCCCTAATCTTGATTCTTTCTTTCCATCTGGAGATCTTTGGGTTTCATTCTTGTTCTTCCAGCACCTTTAGGTGGCCAGTAAGGATTTGTGATCTCATTGTCTTTGTAATGAAGGCATTTAGGCCGATGAATTTTCCCCTTATGACTGCCTTCATTGGGTCCAGTAAGTTTGGGTAGGTTGTGTATTCATTATCATTCAATTCTAGGAATTTTACAATTTCTTTTTTGATTTCTTCCATGACCCATTCATTGTTTAAGAGCGTGCTGTTTAGTCTCCATGAGTTGGTGGAGTTCTTGATGTGTCTCTTGTTAATTTCTAGCTTTAAAGCATTGTGATCTAACATGATGCAGGAAATTACTTCAATTTTCCTGACTTTATGAAGGCATGCATAATGGACAAGTATATGGTCAATATTGGAGAAGGTTCTGTGGCTTCCTGACAAGAATGTGTATTCAGTGTTGGGGTGGAAAGCTCTGTAGATATCTGTTAGGTCTAGTTGATCTATGATGTCGTTGGTCTCTATTATTTCCCTGTTGAATATATGGTTGGATGATCTGTCTATTGAAGATAGTGGCTTGTTGAAGTCTCTGACTATGATGGTGCTGCTATGTATTTCTGCTTTATTATTGAGTAGATTTTGTTTTATAGACTGTGTTGCCCTTATGTTTGGCAAATATATACATATATATATATATATATATATATATATATTTACTGTGGTGTGCTGATGTTGAATCATTCCCTTCATGAGTAAGAAGTGGCTTTCTTTGTCCCTTTTGATTACTTTTGGTTTGAAGTCTATTTTATCAGATATTAATATAGAAACATCAATTTGTTTTTCATTTCCATTTGCTTAGAATATCATTTTCCAACCTTTCACCCTGAGGAGGTGTCTATATTCAGTGGTGAGGTGGGTTTCTTGAAGACAGCAGAATAGAAGGGTCCAGTTTTTCTAATATATTTTTTTAATTTATTTAAGAGACAGAAAGAGGAAGAGAGAGAGAGAGAAAGACAGATATACAGAGAGAGATAATGGGCTTTCCAGGGTCTCCAGCCACTGAAAATCAACTCCAGATGCATGCACCCCCTTGTGCATCTGGCTTATGTAGGTCCTGGAGAATTGAACTGGGATCCTTTGGCTTTGCAGGCAAACACCTTAACCACTAAGCCATCTCTCCAGCCCAGGTTCAGTTTTTTTTTTTTTTTTTTTTTTTTTTTTTTTTTTTTTTTTTTGGTTTTTTTCTGAGGTAGGGTCTCACTTTAGCTCTGGCTAACCTGAAATTCATTATGTAGTCTCAGGGTGGCCTTGAATTCATGGAAATCCTCCTACCTCTTCCTCCCTAATGCTGGGATTAAAGGCGTGCACCACCACACCTGGCTCTGGTCCAGTTTTTTTATCCATCCCTATAACCTGTGTCTTTTGATGGGTGAGTTAAGATCAATAAAATTTAAGGTTATTATTGTGAAGTTTGAATTAATCCCTGCCATGATGAGGTGTTTTATGGGGTTTGGTGTTTTATTGTGTCATTTACTGTTTTGAGCATGGTTTGTTTTGGTTATTGTGATCTTCTTGTTAGCTTGTGAGATTGGTTGTTCATTGTTCTATGTGGAGTAGTCCCTCAAGTATTTTCTGTAGGTTTGGATTTTTGTTCGTATTATCATAGAGTTAGCTTTTGCCATGGCATGATTTTCTCTCTATTATGTATTATGAGGGATACTTTTTCTGGGTAAAGTAGCTTGGGTAGGAAGCCATAATTTTTCAGACTTTGAAGTGTTCCATTCCAGGACTTTCTGGCTTTCACAGTTTCCATTGAGAAATCTTGATTTCTAATGGGATTGCCTTTGTATATTGTGAATTGCTTCTCTCTTGCTGCTTTCAAGACTCTCTCTTTATTTTCACTGCTGAGAGTTTTAACTATGATCTATCTTGGAGAGTTTTTTCTTTAGTCCTGTCTGTTTGGTGTATCTGGATGAGCCTCTCTTTTGCATGATTCAGAAAATTTTTCTTCAGTAATTTTGTTAAGTATGTTCTCTATGCCTCTGGTCTGGATCTCCTCTTCTTCTGGTATACCCATGATCCAGATGTTTGGTTGTTTTAGGGTGTCCCTCAGTTCCCTCATATTCTGATCACTTGATTTTTTGGACTTAGCAAAATTTTTGGCCTCTGGATCAATTTCTTCTGTCTTATCTTCCAGGTCAGAAGTTCTGTCTTCCACATAAGTAACTCTAATGGTGAGTGGTTCTAGGGAGGTTTGTATAATTTCAATTTGATTGTTGTTCCATGTTTTGGTATTTTGTATAGTATCCATCTCTCTTTGTTTTTTTTTTTTTTTTTTTTTTTGGATGTACTATTTCAATTCGAGTACTGATTTTCTTGATGCTTCCTATAGTTTGTTCTTGCATTTTATCAAGTCTTCTTTAAGCTTAATGAACAAGTTATTGAGGTCTTCCACTTCTTCACTTACCTTCAACTTATTCATATCTCCTTTGAGAGTTCTAACATTTTTTTCAATCAAGTTAAGCCTACTTTCAAAAGCTGAACTCTAGGAGATGATTTTGTTCAATTTATTGATATGACTCTTTGTTCTTTGATACTTTGCTTCAAGGTCAGCATTTTTTTTGTTTGTTTTTTAATCAGGGTCTTATTGGTGGTTGTGTTTTCATTTTGGGAATGAATTTCTGTTGATTTCTCTATGATTTCATCAGAGGCTTCTGTAGTAGGACTATGCATCCTTGGTGGTGATCTGTTAGTTTTTTGGTTTTCATTGGCTTTTTTACATTGTTGTCTACCCATTTTAGGAAGACTATTTATTTTATTGAGGAGGGAGAATGCTTTTGTTCTTTAGCTCATTCATCCTCTGACTCAGGTGAACAGGATCTTGAAAACTAGTGGCCAGTCAGGATACCAGAGCAAAAGTCCTGGTTCTACAGCTCACACTGGGGCAAGGCCTCTCTAAGCAAGGCACAATAGGACCTAACGGACCAGGGGACTAGGAGGAGCAAGGGAACAAGAATCTGGCCTACTTTATGCTGTGCCCTCCAGAACACATACCAGTGAAGCCAACCCAGGCTGAGGAGGTGGGAGGAGCCCAGAAATGGTTCTGGTCTACTCACTGCAGACCACCATGCCCGCCCACACAGTGTCTGAGCAAGGAACTCTGAACAGGGAGTTGGGAGGAGCCCAGAAATGCATCCGGTCTTCTGACTCCATACAGCTGTACTCACCCAGACACTGTCCATGCAAGGATCTCAGACCCTGGAGGTCTAGGATTACTTTTCATGGAAAAAAAAGTTTTCTGATATATCCAACTCAGTTTTCTTCTAAATGACTTTTCAAATTCATATTGAAGAGACATAATACTTAATTTACTTATGACAGAATTTTTTTCCTCAAAAAATAATAATTTGTTTAAAATTTTACAGCAAACAGGCATAGTAATGTGTTTAACTTAACAACATGTTTTTGTTTCATATTTGTGACATCTGTTAGCATTTCTAGTATTTGCTAAGACAAAAAGTAGAAAAAATGTATTACTTAAATTAAGAATCATAATACAATGACTATGTAATTCATTGTCAAACCACAACACTTTTGACACTTTTGAGGCTAGCAAGTTTGTTTGTTTGTTTGTGTTTTTAATAGTCCACACACTAGAACTTTCCTCAGCAAATCAGTACATATGGTCTCCATGAGTTTTGTAGGATGTGTGTGCATTGAGTTGTCTTTTTGAAAGTAACAACTGTTACTCTTCCTGGTAATTAACTACAAATAGTAACTATATTAAGAACTATCTTCATAAATAGGTCAGGCTGCATAAACAAAACTACTTGGTTATATATTATTTGTATATGTTTCTGCCTTGTGCAAGTGCTTTAGATACTTTCATTTTATGTAGCTTTTATTTTGGCATTTTTTATGGTTTGATATCTAAATTGTCTAGATCACATCCAAATAATGAAAACAATGATAATTTTTTTTTAAAGTTTAGCTTGGATGCAACTTACATTATTTTATCAGAATTAAACAGGGTGTGAATGTGTTCATAAACAGAATATTTTATGACTATTTCTCTCAGATATTTCTGATGGACAGCAAACACCATAGTTGGGATTACTATTTTATAGGTATTATAGCATTGTCTTACACAACAGTTTTCCATTTAGCATCACATAGGTATTTACTTGCAGTCAAATATTACTAGAAGTACTATCTAGGATTTGTGTTTCATTATAAACATAAAGCCACAAATTTGAGTTATAGTATGCCTTTGTGTATAACAGTGAAGAGCATTTGTCTAACATTCTAGCAACTTCCTATTGTCCTTATCAGTACAATCTCTGTGATTGTTTTTCCCCAAATCAGAAGTAAATGTATTATTATTGCATCTGGTAGATATAGGATATCCCTGAATCTTCCATAATTTATCATTCCATTTTTTTGAGAACCAACTCATTTTGTTTTTCTAATTTTTTATTAGCAACTTCCATAAGCATAAACAATATACCATGATCATAATTCCCTGCAATAACCTTCCCTTTTGCCCTTCCCCAACCCCCCTCCACTGAATCTCTCTATCACTCTATTTTGATTGATTATGAATTGTATTGTATGACCCTATCCGATGTTGGTCATATTCCCATCAGGTTAAACTCATATCCTCTCTTCCCCACTCCTAAAAGGCTTTGCAAGCTGACAGATAATGCTCTAATCTAGTCCACTATGAGTCTATTGGCCAATTTGCAAAGTAGAAGCTATTCCTGTTCTAATTATGTAATTTTGCAACTCTTCTATTTCAGTTTTTTTTTAACATTTTATTTTATGTGTTTATTTATTTATTTTTGAGAGAGAGAGGGGAATGAGCATGCCAGGGCCTCCAGCCAATGCAGATGAACTCCAGATGTATGTGCCACCTTGTGAATTTGGTTACATCGGTTCTGGGGAGTCAAACCAAGGTCCTTTGGCTTTGTTGGCAAGTGCCTTAACCGCTAAGCGATCTCTCCAGCCCCTATTTCAGTTTTGACATTATCTATAGGGACATAATTCATAAGAAATGATCAACCCTTCTGATTTTAAGAATCTTGAAAATTTTACTTCTGTAACAGATGCTCAGGTTTTTTTTTAATTTTTTTGTTTATTTTTAATTATTTACTTGAGAGTGACAGACAGAGAAAGAGGCAGATAGAGTAAGAATGCACAAGCCAGGGCCTCCAGCCACTGCAGATGAACTCCAGACACCTGCACCCCCTTGTGCATCTGGCTAACATGGGTCCTGGGGAATTCAGCCTCGAACTGGGGTCCTCAGGCTTCACAGGCAACCATTTAACCACTAAGCCACCTCTCTGGCCCCAATGCTTAGGTTTTTAGGTAGCATCTTTTTTTTGTTTCAAACAAAAATCTTGCTCATGATCACATGATCTATTCCCACAAATCAGCATCTATGTCCCATGCAATTGCTGTTTTCTTTAAGTTATGACAATGTTCTCAGCATCATTTTCTTATCCACCACTAATTTAATTATAAGAATAAACTTACACTCAAAAGTTCAAATAGAACACTCCTACATAATGGACATTTTACTATTTCTCATTCTAAATATGAAGACATTGATTATTTTGACCAATTCTTTTACTTTTGTCTAACTCATATAAAGTTCTGTCTGGAAATGAAAAATTCTGAAGACAAAATCATTATTTTCAACATAATTGTTTAAGTGACTCCAATGAAATTTTATGACTAAATATACTTTGGTTTCATGAAAATAATATGTTTCTAGGACCTATGACCCAAGTAGATTGAAACACCATCATAGTTTTTACTCGATTGATTTAACATTTTTAAATGAGACAATATTTCAACAAAAATCAAAATATATTTAATTGCCATTTTTAATATTTATTTATTTATTTATTTATTTTTCTTTTTTTTCTTTATTAGTTACTTTTGTATTCAGCAAATACAGTCAGTTTGGCACCATTATTAGGCTCATCTGTGACCTACCCCCTCCCCTTGACCCCTCCTTGTTGAGGTATATGGGTCATGCATTGTGGAGTTGGCCCACAGTTATGGAAAAGATAAATGTCTCTGCATATCATGACCCAACATGTGGCTCTGACATTCTTTCCGCCCCCTCTTCCGCAAAATTTCCCTGAGCCATGTTGGGTTCATTTTTTGTCTGCTTCAGTGATGAGGTGTTGAGGGCCTCTGAGAGTCTGGCTCTCTGATTGGGTAGGAGTTGATTTTTCTCTGTGTTGATCTCCTTCCCCCTTGTGCTGGTATCCAGTTCATCAGGAAAACAGCCCCCTTGCTTGTTTCGCCAATTTTTCTTAGTTTCAGCCAAGATCATTTTGAGGTATGATGGGGTGGCTCTCTCCTTAGGATCTACATGTATCTGAAAAAGAGAAGCAGATTCTCCAACAGAGAGTAAGTTAGCACCAGGACAAATGAGATAACCCTTACTTTTTTTTAATAGAGAATTTAATAGGTGTAGGCCCTCTTGTAGCCCATGGTTGATGGTAGCTTGATATTGGAGAGTGGGCTTATGTTTGGATATGGTTCTGACTTGTTTCCCAGCTCCAGCTGTGGGTCCCGTACCACTGAGGAGATCAGTTAGCCAAATTGAGAGCAGTTGATTCCCACCATGACTGTGTGACTATTGCACTTGTGTGGGCATCACAAGTTATTTGCTGCTAAGTAGGTTAGACCATGCATTGCTTGAACAGACATTGGTCATTTTCCCCCAGTCGCCCATGTAGCACCTTCTGGCACTAGATGCGCTGACTGTCTGGGGACTGACTGTCTTCCAACTTCCAGCCATGCCATTCAAGTTTGCATGTCAACCACATAAGGTGTCTTCATCAATAGTTTGTTACCACTAACCTTTTGTGGGTCACAAAGTACTCTGACAGAAATCTGTTTGTGTTCTAGGAAACCTTGTAGGTCTCTCTGATCAAAAGCTCATTGTGGATGATAGCCCCATGATGGTTCTGGGAGTGTATCAGACAGCTTCAGGTTCACTGAGATGAAATTCCAGATCAGGCACAGTTATGGAGGAAGGGATTTATTGAAGCTTACAGATCCAGGGGAAGTTCCATAATGGCAGAAGAAACTGGCCTGCCTTCACAGGCCCAAGCAGAGAGAGAGAGAGAGAAGTACAAGCCTAAAGGTCAAAAGCCACAGCACACTTCAGGAACTCCAGCTAGGCACACTTTGCATATCTTTAGATTGAAATCTGAAACCCACTAGCACACCTTAAGATCCACACAATGGCATTGCCTCCAGCCAGATGGCTAGAGATGCAAACTACAAACAAATAAACAACTGAATATACTGGGGGCCGTCTATTCTATTCAAACCTCCACAGGGAGTTACAGGTCAGTGCCCACTAAGAAAATGAGGAAAAAGATAACTAATATACAAGAGTTAGAGAAAAGAGAGAGAGGGAGAGGGAGGGAGGGAAGATGTAGAAGATTAAGGTTATTCTTGATCCTACTCTCTCCAGTGTCTTGTGGTTCAAGTGTTCTCTGTAAGGGCCTGGTGAAGGATCAGCCATTTGGTCTGTCTTTTAGGAAGGGGAGGCAGGGGAGGGCATCAAAGGGGTGGGGAACACAAATCTAGACCCAAACGGCAATGGCACCATAATTGCCATTTTTTAAATCATACAAGTCATCCTAGTAATTTGTTATACAGTACTTTTCAATACTTTTAAAATTAAGATTACTATTTATAAAAGTTTTTATGCACATAGCAAACAGCTTGTGTCCTTGACAGAGAGATGACACATGTGCATCTCTTCAAATTGCTATTGAGCCCTCTGCCTAGTGTGATTTTTCACATCTTGGCTCACACTTCTAAATGCAAATCCAGCATTAGGGGTCATTGTAAATATATGACACACTGGAGGTCTGTTAGTTCTTTGGGCAAGTAGTAAGCTTCTTCATGTATTCCTCTTTTAAAAGAGGAAAATGATATAGCAGAAAATGAAGATGCAATAAATTAAAAACATTTATATGTATGTTTAATTAAATCTTTTAATGAAATTCTAATGCCTATTTGGTAGCAGTTTCATCTCTCTGTGTCTGAGATGGTTTCTCAAAATAAATGTTATTCAAAGAATGAAAACAGTTGAATTCCTTTATTTGTTAGTTGACTGGTAGTAACTAAGTTCTCCGTAAGAGTGGTATAGTAATGATGCTATGACCAATTATATAATTACCTTATGAAAATGAAATAATTAAAGCACAGTCCTTCCTTGTGTTCCCTTTACCCTGGAATAAAAGTTTGATAATTAAGTAATATTCCATTAGGCAGAGTAGGAGTAAATTGATGTGTGGGTGAGTTATTCTGATTCACATAACTGCAGTGGTATACTTTAGTGTTTTATGAATAGTGTTTTTTTTTTAATTTTATTTGTTTATTTGAAAAAGAGAGAGAGAGAAAGAGAGAGAGGGAGAAAATTGGCACATCAGGGCCTCCAACCACTGCAAATGAACTCCAGAGGCATGTACCCCTTGTGCATCTGGCTTATGAGGGTACTGGGGAATCAAACCAGGGTCCTTTGGCTTTGCAAGCAAGTGCCTTAACCACTAAGCTGTCTCTCCAGCCCAGATATAGTACTTTTTAAGAAAATATTCCCATATAGTATATAGAAAATCAATATCTTGCAAAATTAGGATTTCTGCCATTGCTGTGATTGAGATATCTGTCCCTTTGCCTGTAAATTTATATTATGAAATCCTAATTCCCAACATAAAGTTGTTAGAAAGTAAGATCTGTAGGGTGTGATTGGCCACAAGGGCCCAAGAGCAAGCTCTCATTCCTTCTACCATGTGAGATTCAGTTGAGACAACAGCTGTCTGTCTATAAGGAAGAAGAGTCCCACGAAACACTGTCTCTTCTATTGTCTTGATCTGCTGGCAGAGATGAGAGAAATAAAATTCTATGCATGGAGGCTATTGCATTTTTCCTCTAGTATGTAGAATAAATGAAGAAAACCAGATTCTTCTGTAAAATATAACACTTTCCCTTTTTTGTTATTAGGATATGCAATGTCTCTCATTCACTGATTGAAAGCTAATTCATTTTCAAGACAAAATGAAGTAATTTATTCTGTATGGCCTTCAGTGGTCCCCAGGTTCTCCTTGCAATACAATGTATGATCATACTGCTTTAAAGGACCCCATAAGTAACCTTCCAAATTACAGCTTTTTTAATTTGAAAAATTGGTGTGAAGATGAAATATAGGAATAATCTAGTAAGCTTTCTTACCAACAAGGCACAATGAAAATAACTGGAACACATTTTAAAAAATAACACGGGTTTTCATGTATATGAATAAAATAATGATACGGACTTCCTTATAATTTAAATTATACTTTTTAATGTAACAATTTTTTGTAGTTATCACACAAGCAGATAAGTAAATCGATTCCCTTCCGAACTTCCTGATCTTTAGTTGCATTTACACCCTCCTAGACATACATCTATAACATTTAAAACTAGGGTCTTCTTTTTTTTTTTTTTTTTTTTGGTTTTTCGAGGTAGGGTCTCACTCTAGCCCAGGCTGACCTGGAATTCACTATGGAGTCTCAGGGTGGCCTTGAACTCACGACGATCCTCCTACCTCTGCCTCCCGAGTGCTGGGATTAAAGGCGTGCGCCACCATGCCCGGCTTTTTTTTTTTTTTTTTTAGTTTTTATTTATTTATTTATTTTTTTTTTTAGGGTCTTCATATGAGAAAATACATTGCATTTTTCTTTCTGAGCCTGGGTTATTTTGCTCAATATGTTCTCTAGTTTCATCCATTTGCTACAAATTTTATAAGTTCATTTTTCTTCATAGATGAATAAAATTCCATTGTGGATGTGTATCACAACTTCATTATGAGTTCATTAGCTGATGGACATCCATTCTCTTGTTATTGTGAACAGAGCAGCATTAAACATAGGCATCCAGGTAGCTCTGAAGTAGGACATAGAGTCAGAACTTCAGGTACATGCTTAAGTATATCTGGTAAATATTTTATCCCATTCTATAGGTTATTTTGTCACTATGTTCATATTTTTTGTTATATAGAAGCTTTCTAATTTTATATAGTCCCATTTGATGATTTTTGGTCTATCTTCTGTGCTATTGGTGTTCAATTCAGAAATTTCTTGCATATATGAATATCTTGATTGTTTTCCTTTAGTAGTTTTAGCATTTCTGGTTATAAATTAAAGTCTTTGATCCAGTTTGATTGATTTCAATGTAGGATAGGAGATATGTCTTTTCTTTGTCCTGCCGGTAGATGTACAGTTTTGTCAGCACCATTTGTGAAAAAGGTTGTCATTTTTCCAGTGCATGTCTTTGACACCTTTGTCAAAAAATTAGGGGTACATAGCTAGTATGGTTTTAATCTCTAGTTCTTCTATTATATTCCATAGGTACCCAATTCTGTTTCTGTGCCTGTACCATGCTCTATGGTATAATTTTAGGTAGGTAATGTGATGTCTGGAGCTGTGTTCTTTTTGTTGAAAATTGCTTTGATTTTGAAGGTGTGTGTGTGTGTTTACATGAATTTTAGGATTGTCATTTCTAGTTCTGTGAAAATTATTATCAGAATTTTTTTTTGCACTGATATTTTGATGAAGAGTGCATTGGATCTACAGATTGCTTCTGGTGGTATAGCCATTTTCACTTATTAATTCCACCAAACCAGGGATTTTTGACTTGCTAATCTTGAAAAGATACTAGCCAAGTTAGGGTTGTTATCTCTGGTCAGTCTCAGAGTTCAAATAACCCTTAATTTTCACCTCCATTTGTCATTGTTGTTTACATTATGATTACTATTATAAAAAATAATTTATGAGTCAGCCGAATATATGATAATGAGTAGCACCATGTACTTAGTTTAAATGAAGGAGAGTGATTGAATGCCTCATTATTAATTTTACATAGCTGCTTTACCTACTCATAGACAGTTTAAATATCACTGGATCTAAAAGTCAACTATTTTCATCTACATCCAAGAAGTCTGCTAATTAGTGTGCCTCATTTATCTCAGTTTATATTTGGGGCTGGATATGTTTTGCAGTCACATTCGCATTGCTGTCAGAAACTACCAGACCTAGAGCAGCTTGTGAGAGGAACGGGTTTATTTTGGCTTATAGACTCAATGGAAAGCTCCATGATGGCTGGGAAAAGGATAACATGAACAGAGGGTACACATCACCTCCTGGCCAGCATCTTGGGACAACAACAACTGGAGAATGTGCCAAACACTGGCCAGGGGAAGCTGGCTATAACACCCTGTCCCCAACAATACACTGCCTCCAGGGGGCTCCAATTCCCAAATTGCAAACAACCAAGGGCCCTTCATTCAGAGAATATAAATTTATGGGGGACTTGTGAATCAAAAAGCCACAGTATGTCTTCTATTATAACCTGTTTTATGTTTCTATAACACAAAGCTTGAGACTAGAGAATTCATAGAGGAAAAATTGTGATGTTTGCTCATGGGTCTGTATATGTCCAAGATCATGACCTTAGCATCTGCTCTGCTCTTTGTGAGGACCTCAATGTAGAAATATCATGTCAAATAAAATGAGTAAAAGAGAGGAAACAGGGCTGATCTCCTGTGAGGCTGTTCACAGCAAGGTATTGATGGATTTGTGTGGGTTCTGCTGCTGTGGCCAGAACGTCTCTCAGAAAGCTCCACCTGTAAAACCTTCCACTGGACCCCACTTCAAAAACAGCTACAAGAACAGTCTCATTTCAGCATGCATTTTAGAGGGTACAAATGGAATTCAAACTGTAGCATCCCCTTTCACAAGCACCAATGCTCCCTTCTTAGTGAATCAGGTAATTGGCAAGTGAACTTGGGGAAATGAAAATTGAAGCCACTGTCTAACCATGGCATATAGAATCAAAAAGCAACAAAAAGAGTTATGTGCCAGAGACAATGACTAATGTGTGAGCAAGGCTTCAGAATGAAGAGAGCCAACCACTCTTAAGTTGATCAAGGAAAATATACAGAAAAGGGATCATGAGGTCACGAAGTCCACCAAGAGATTTAGATGCATATGCACAATAAGAAGATTAAGGGTATAGGCAAAAATGTTTATGAACATATTTTTCATCAAAGAAATATAAGGAACTGGGCTGGAGAGATGGCTTAGCAGTTAAGCACATGCCTGTGAAGCCTAAGGACCCCGGTTCGATGCTCAACTCCCCAGGACCCACGTTAGCCAGATGCACAAGGGGCCGCACCTGTCTGGAATTCGTTTGCAGTGGCTGGAGGCCCTGGCGCACCCATTCTCTCTCCCTCTCTCTATCTGCCTCTTTCTCTCTCTGTCTGTCGCTTTCAAATAAATAAATAAAAAAGAAAAGAAATATAAGGAACTTATGCTCCAATGCACAAAACAAGTTCATCAAACTTTCAAAATTAAGCTAGTTTTGCTACATTCTGGGAATCTGTAAGAAGATAAAAGATAATCAGAGTATTTAAATTGATGATGTGTACACCATGACATGAAATGCAAAGAGTTATTTGCATTTGATTTCCTAGAAATCAGAGGTTCCTGGAATGCATCTGTGCAGTAGGCAGCATTATGAAACAATCCCATGGTAGGGCTAAATACTCATAAGCACAAGGCTGGACATCAGCATATTACAACCACAAACACAGGAGGCAATATAGTGTGAAGAAGCAAAGCAGCTCTACAGTGAAGGAAAAATGGACATTGGAAGATGCAAAACAAATCGCTGTCTCTAGCATTGTATTATGATTCATAGATCACAATGAAGGCACATTCTTGTTTTGTGTACTCAGCCCTCAAACCACATGTTTCACTGATCAAGCTTTATTCATTTCTTCAGAAGTACAGAACCGCTTTATAACAAACACAGAAAAAGGTGTATTTAGAGAATTAATTAAACATTAATAATGAAATTAATAGACTCTAACCCAATACAGAAATATTTGTTGTATATGTTCAACCATGTTTGAAATTATTTAATCTTAATTCTGTTGTTTGTGTTAATGATATGTGCAACATAGAATGCTATAATCTTTTAAAATTTTTGTTTTTGACTTGGTGTCCTAAGACAATAGTGTTTTTAAAATCCATTTCAAAAAATAATATATATGAACTAAAGTTCCCAGAAAAGCACTGAATCTGCTGCACCTACTTCCAACAAGGCTGAATGGATTGATAAAACTCCTGTGAAGCCAGGCTTGATGGCACATGCCTTTAATTTCAGCACTTGGGAGGCAGAGGTAGCAGGATCACTGTGAGTTTGAGGCAACTCTGAGAAATTCTAGGTCAGCCTGGGCTACAGAAAAATCCTACCCCTCAAAAAACCAAAATAATAATAATAAAAAAACCCTGCTGTGATCACAGAGAGATGGAATGTTGCTAGATCAAAATCTAGTTACCTTGGGCTACCTTTAGCCCCTCAGTAGCCATTATTGCCCATCTCAGTGTCTGACCTAAGATTGTGGTGACTATCAGGAATGCACTTTTTGGGAATGTACTAGCAAACACCTAGCTTCCACCAACCCAAGGGCTAAAGATGTCATCAGATAGCATCTGAGATCTATGGCAGAGTTTTCCCTCCTTGCTTGTAACCCGTCTACCTGATGGTCAGCCAATGTGCCTTGATTTATGACTTTCTTCTATTCTGTAACTATAAAACCCTCATAAAGTTGTTGACACAGTGGAACATGTAATTGAGGCAAACTAAATGTGTGTTCCCAGGCCATGGTTATTCATATTTGACTCCAGAATAAACTATCTTTTATCCCCTTAGAGGATAAGACTATGTCTTTTGCATCAACAGACAAAGAACATGACAAGCAACGTATTGAAATATCATCTGTAGTTAAGCATTTTCGTTTTTTCCAACATTCAGAATTCTTTTTTTTATTGCATTCTGATAAGATCTAGGTTATTAAAATTCTTAAGTTTTTTTTTTTATTGACTTCTAGGTGCAACATTAAATTAGAAAATATACCCTAATCTTCTTTCTTACCAAAAATAAGTTGGAAAGAATCCACATTAAATATATTTAACATTTCCATAATTTAAATATTGCTGATATCTTTCAATATTTTGTTAATTTATCACACTGAAAATTATATTGGGGCACTTTAGTTTTCATTTCTTTCTATATTAGATTGATCTTTCTAGATGTTTACTAGTAACTACTGTAGGTAGTTTGAACTTTCTTTATATAATTATATTAGTTTCTAATTTAGGCATATGACTCATTAATATAAATAGTATGGATAAATTTCAGTGAGTGTTTTGCCTAATATATTCAACTTTGTGTCCAAGAAATTTTCTACATGAACTTTTGCTTCAAAAACTCCTATTATTTGGTACTCTATCTCAGCTTCTTATCTTCTACTCAATACTTCCAGACTATGCTTATTTATTTATTATTAGTATTTAATAGCTTATTATTTGGAGTTTATTTTGTTTGGGTGAAAATGTAAATGGTATAATTAATTGTAAATGATATAATTGTTTTCTTGCAATTTCAGATATTGAACACTTTTTTATAGAATCTGCCACTATAGTTCACAATTTTAATAATCAATGCATAAGTATTTTCACATATTCCCAAATGTGCTGAAATCAGTCAAACATTTCATTTGGAGCCAAACCAATTAATATGAAATCACAACATTATTTTAGTTTTTGTGACTGCCAACTATTTTGAATCCTATGAGTCATCCATCCTGATTTCCCAAATTATAAATTCTTCAGACACTTTTACATGGAATTATATTATCTGACATCAATTTCTATAAGGTCCTTATTAACTATGAGCTTTAAAATATTATTAGCCGGCTTATAATTCTATTTTGATATTTTATAATATTTTTGGCCAGTAAAATTTTAATGCATTCAAATATCAGTACCTTCTTTTAGTGTTTATGCTCTTTTCTATGTTTCTTTGTATATTGTCTGGGATATTCTACAAATGATGTTCCTTATTTCTTTGATTTTATGGAAATGAAAATGTACTGTTTCAGTGCAAAGAAAACTCCACAGATGTGTCTTCAGGGATCAAAGATTTTCTTTTTTTTATTTTATTATTATTTTTCCCTTTATTAGTTAGTTTTGTATTCAGCAAATACAGTCAGTTTGGTACCATTATTAGGCTCATCCGTGACCTACCCCCTCCTCTTGGCCCCTCCTTGTTGAGGTATACGGGTCATGCATTGTGGAGTTAGCCCACAGTTATGGGTAATATAAATGTCTCTGCATATCATAATCCAACGTGTGGCTCTGATATTCTTTCCGCCCCCTCTTCCGCCAAATTTCCCTGAGCCATATTGGGTTCATTTTTGGTCTGCTTGCCAGTTTTTCAGTTTTTTTTTTTTTTCTTTTAAGTATTTGGGTAAGGAATGACAGTGTGATTCTTCTGACACTGTGGCCTTGCCTGTTTTTTTCATTCCACTGCACTCAGCTAGTGTCTGGATTGGGCTGGATATTACAGTCTTATTTTCCCCACACTGGCTTCTCTTCCCATTGTGTCTCTTTTTATTAGTGGCTTCTTGACTTAGCATACACTATGCTGCTCTCAGCATGCTCAGACAATTTATAATTCATGTAGTCTTCCAGGGAAACTATCCTACTTGTGGAAATGGAAGCTACCTGTCTCTCAAAGCTCAATCACCAAATTTACACAGGTTCTTTTGGATCGCATGCAATGAATGAACAAAAGCCAGGGACAGCGTCACATTCAAAGAGTGGAAAACTAAGGACTTTGCTTCTCTGATCATTGGCAAAGTGTCCTGAGAATACAGGGGCTTCAATTTACTTTAAAGTTGTAGCCATTTCTCAATTAATTTGATTTATTCCACTCTTAGTTGATTACCCACAGAGCAGCTGAAAGGCAGTTTAAGAATGGTGGTTGGAAACTCTTTCTAAATTGAATACATTTTGAATTAAAAATAAAAAATGTGACAATTTGTGCAGTTTCTTTGTCCTCCCTGAAGAATTCTTAATGAGTTTCTGTCATAACTTATTTTCACTTTATGTTAATATAAATTAAAGCTTCATTAAAAGTATTCATTTATTTAAAAAAAAAAAAAAAGAATGGTGGTTGGGGCAGCAACATCACAGCTCAAAGCCTTCCATTGATATTCCTTTCTGACCAGGCCAGGTGCATTCACAGACCTATCTTCTGTGGCCCTATATAGTCTGATAACTTCATTTTATGGCCATTGCTTCCTGTTTTATTCTCTACTGGGGACAAAGAAATCCCCAAAGTTCTCTTGAGAAGCTTTTTCCATCCCTTTATGTGTCTGTGCGCTGCTATTGTACTTTCCTCCGTCTTCTCATGGCACATGTTCACAGTCTCTCTCTCCCTTTGTCTCTGTCTGTCTCCCCCACTTTCTTTCTCTCTCTCTCTATCTTAAATAAATAAAAATAATTTCAGACACTTCAGTTACCAAAGACAGGAGTCTGCTTAGTAGTAACCAATTTGGCATCACATGGGTTTGTTCCTATCAATGAAGGGACTCATTTTAATCAGGAACATATACTGTTTTATTTGTTTTGTTGTTGTTGTTCATCTATTTATTTATTTGAGAGCAACAGACACAGAGAGAAAGAGGCAGAGAGATAGAGAGAGAGAGAGAGAGAATGGGTGCGCTAGGGCCTCCAGGCACTGCAAACAAACTCCATACGCTTACACCCCCTTGTGCATCTGGGTAACATGGGTCCTGGGGAATCTAGCCTGGAACGGGGGTCCTTAGGCTTCACAAGCAAGTACTTAATCACTAAGCCATCTCTCTAGCCCTGTGCCTGTTTTTATAACTATTATTTCTAACCACCATTAAATGGAGTAGACGAAAGTGTAGACAGGAATGCTAAGGGAAGACCTGCCTACAGTTGTTTAACTCTTTAGCATTGTTTTAATAGTAAATTGAGCTGGGCTGGTGGTGTACACCTTTAATCCCAGTGATCCCAGCACCCAGGAGGCAAAAATAGAGGATTTCTGTGAGTTCAAGATCAGCATGGGACTACAAAGTGAGTTTCAGGTCAGCCTGGGCGAGAGTGAGACCCTACCTTGAAAACAAAATAGTAAGTTGAAGTGTTGAAGTCAATGAAGGAATTTGCTACATTGTATTCACACTTAAAGAATCTATTGGAAAAAATAAATTTTCCTTTATATTTTCCAAATAAATCTTACTAAGTAAGGGTACATCTAAACCATGAGAGTACAGTCTATATATTTTCACATCCAAAAAATAAATACATAGGAGAAGATATCAGCTGGTTGAAAGAATAGTATGGGATCCACAGAAACAAAATCAACAAACCATAGACAGCAATTAAAAGATAAAATACTTGTAATGAATTTAGAGAATATTCAAATAGCACATGCTTGACAATAGTCACTAAAATCCAAAATGTTAACATTCTATGTTTACAACTATAATAGGCTGTATATTCAGAAAAATATATGTAATTGTTCATATAGAGATGTACAAGAGTCTTCATTGTAGCATTGATGTAATGAAGCTTACTAATTATTAATTAGTTATGTAAATACTCACAATATGAAATAATAATATGAATATCAGTACTTAAAATGAAACAACTAAATTATTCATAACAGTATGCACTAACTTTACATATACCAAGTAAAGTATAATGCTAACATGCCACCATTTATACGTTTGTAAAAATAAAAATATTACTTAAAAGATTAAAACAAACTGCCCTCTAATTGTACTGGAGGCTTGCTCCATGGGAGGGAATACATCGCTGATACTGAAAACCTAAAACAGGGGTAGTCATGAACCCCTGGGGTGTAATGTCTGTTGCTCTCTGGCTAAATGTATATACTATGCTCATCAAACTGCCCAGTAAGCACTTCTCTTAATGTTCATACCCATATACGAATGCTACTCTCACTTTTGGTAGAGAATCTTCTCTTTTCAGATGCAGTGACCTTGGGATGACTCAGAAGGCATCATGGTGCTGGAAAGAAGTGATGGGAGTGCTCAGTACTGAAATATCTCTATCACACCTTCCAAGACACAGGGTCTATTGCAGAAGAGGTGGAGGAAAGAATGTAAGAGCCAAAGGAAGGGTAGGACTCCATACAACATGCTCTTCCAGACAAAAAATGGCCTGGATATCCATGACCTCACAGTGCCTGACACTACCTATACAAGACCATCATAATAGGAGGAAAGATCATGATATCAAAATAAAAGAGAGAATGATTGGGAGGGGGAGGGGATGTGATTGAGAATGGAGTTTCAAAGGAGAAAGTGGGGGGAGGGAGGGCATTACTATGGGATATTGTTTATAATCATGGAAGTTGTTGATAAAAAATAATTAAAAAGATTAACATATCATATAAAATATAGAAAAATATGTATCCAAACCTCTGAAAATGACATTTGAATTAGGAAAATAAATGGGACCTAGGAATGACAGAGAGTGAACTTCAGTAACTGTGGTGGAGCCTCAGGTAGTTTTAGTTAAAGTTAAGCTTCCTGCTTAAGCCTCAAGCAGCCTGATGTAGAGGGCATGTTATTGGGGCCAATGTGATACCAGCCCACATGTGTGTGGAGAATAGATTGAGCTCTGGTGGGTTTGTGTTTTTTGCTTGTTATTATTTTCTTATTGTAGCTGTGTATGGAAGTAAACAGCTTTTTTTCCACCATTGATGGACTTTGCCCTGGATATGTAAGAATAAATAAATCCCTTCCTCCCATAAACTGTGTCTGGATGGATATTTGTCCCAGAAATGTGGCACTGACTATAACAGAACCTATCACAAAGACATGGAACATTTACTTGTGTTAAACTGTGTTACAAGATACATGGCTGCATGTATGTTAGTCTGTGGGAATGTCATGGTTTAAATTCATACATAAAAGTACCTTAAGCCTCCTTTTTTAAGGAGAGATAGGGCTTACAGGGTTAATTCTTTCACCAATTAGGATAAAAATTTATACTTATGTAAATCAGAAAAAATCCAACATTGTAAATAATAAATCCAACAAAAGAATGTAAAAATGAGAAAAAAAATCTACTTGAAATGATTGAGTTTAAACCACACTAACTCATAAAACATTCTTTTTGTCTTTTCTTACTCCTGGGTTAAAAGATTATGTTGATTTGAAAGAAAATGCTGAACTTTGCATTCAATAAATTCGATATTTATTTCCTATGTTTGATTATGGGCAACATTTACTTAATATGACCATGCAAATTCTTTCCAGTTGCTAATTTACAGAAATTTCTAAAACTGCATCAGCTCCTAAGTGACATGGACTTCCTTCATGTTCTCTGGAATGAGCCCTCAATTATGAACATATTAGATTAATGAAAGCAGAAGGCATTGCATTATAGTAAGATATGTTTAAATTTCCATAATGTTACTTATATAAAGTTTAATTTCATTGAAGGAACAAGTTGTAGTCCAGAAAAAATACAATCTTTTGAATATCCAAGATATATTTCAAATACACTGTCAGATGAAAGGATTTAGTCATCACTTATGCTTTCTAGTACTTCTCCATTTGTACAGCATAAAACATTTTGATATAGAAAGAAGAGGTAATATTTTAACTCGAGTCAAGCCAATATGGTTAAGCTACTTTGGTTTGTACTGAGTATTGAAACTGTAACCTTCACTTGCGAGACACAAACTCTATACTAGAGAGTTCTATCCCCAGTCCTCTCTCTGCTTTTTCTTTTGGGATGTCTCATTGACTTTCCAGGCTGCCCTTAAGCTCATTAAGTATCCCAGGCAGGTTTTGATCATGTGATGCTTAGCATTGTGTGTTTCTGGTGTTATAGGTGCATCATCAAGTCTAGCAACTCACCTAGAGATTTGAAATATTAATGATCTTAATCATATATCCAAGGAAAATGACAAAGTGATATCTGTAAATTCTATCTACTTAGCATTATTCACAAGAGCCAAGATATATAAACAAATATGTGATCATGTAATGGTGGATAAATAAAGAAATTGTGGTATGTATGCATGACAGAGTATTATTTATCCATTAATAAAAGAAATTCTTTTTCTTTTCTTTTCTTTTTCTTTTTTTTTTTTTTTTTTGAGGCAGGGTTTCACTCTAGCCCAGGTTGACCTGGAATTCACGATGTAGTCTCAGGGTGGCCTCAAACTCATGGAGATCCTCCTACCTCTGCCTTCTGAGTGCTTAGATTAAAGGTGTGTGCCACCACACTCAGCTTAATAAAAGAAATTCTTTTATTTGGAGTAGAACAGATATAAGTGAAAAATATTTAGGATGATTACACTTAACATAATCCCCTTTAGGCACAGAAAGGTTTATTTCACATATTAGATTACACTTGTATGTGAAATATAAAATTGATTAACTTATAGAAGTGACAATAGGATTCTGGCTACTAGAGGTTGGAGACAGGGTTGGAAAGATATTGGTCAGTGATTTTTTTAATAAAAGAAACTTATTTTATTTAGAATTTTACACACACACACATACACCTTGTTTTTCTAAATAAATCTTTGAAAAAACTTTTCAAGTGACTGACAATTTCACTGATCTAAATGTAATTTAATACTGTTGTATAACCATGTAATACCATGTAAATAATACCATTTTTCAACACAAAAATTGAAAATAATATGTTTTTATTGATAGATTTTGGGGATATATTTCAGATAATGAACATTAGGAGCAGACTAATGTTCACAGTACAATTTCAGAGATTATAATTCAGCATTTGGTCAGCAAATGTGGGTAAGGCCAGGTCTTTCTTCTGCGATTGAAGGGTAAGAATTCCTTCTGAGGTCAAGATTAGCAGCTCACATGAGGACTTTTATGAAGTTAAGTGAACAAGGGACAATCCTGAACTTCAGTGATCAGTTATGATTGATACAACAGCCTACTGGGCATCTTACCCAAGGCTGTGTCATCTCGGGAGTGGATTGCTATTGTAGGATTTCTTGTTAAAGTTTAATAGGATAAAAAAATCATTTGCTTCAAGGGTACATTAGATTGATTTACAGTCATTTATGAATATTAATGTTAATGTCTCCTTGTTTTCACAGTTAATGTTCTCTTAGAATTGAGGCCTTCTGTTGCCCATGACAGCATCAGCTGGCCTTCTCTATAAGGCTCATACCAGTTGCACTCTGTACTCTCCTCACTGTCTTCAAATGTTCTTTAAGAGAGGATTGGCCACCCATGACCTAGAAATGCTTAAATTCAAAAGGCTGTTACTCATCATTATTCTAACACAATTTTCCCCCCATTGGTGATATAACTATCACTTAACTGTTGCAATGAAAGCAAATGAAATAAATTCAATATATGCACTGAGAACAACTTACATAAAAATGAATCTTTCATGTCAGAATTACCTTATTAGGACATGACAGATACACTAATAAGACCCTAAGGGACAATGTTAGAATATTCTGATTCTAGACATAATATAGTTTAAGACAAACAATCACATTATTGTTAATTGTATATGCTTTTGCAATAATCTGGCAAGTAATGATTAAGGAAATGTAAGACATGAAGAGAAAGATTTGTAGAAAACCTGCAAAATGTATTTAAAGTGAAAGAAAAGATGACTCATACTGGGCGTAGATGCTCAAAAATTATTTTTCTCAAGACTCTCAAGTTGGTTGATTTGTTGCACTGTTTGTTTGCTTTTCAGTACAAACCTTTATGGAGGGCTGGAGAGGTGCAACATAAGGTGCATCATAAATGAGAACACCAGCACCCATGTAAAATGCTGAGTGTGGCACACTTCTTTAATCCTAGTGCTAAGGAGGCAGAGAGAAGAGGATCCCTAAGATTTGCTAGCCAGCTTGCATTGCTGAATGGGTGAGGTCCAGGCTCACTGAGAGATTCTGTTTCAAAAGAGTTGGTGGGAACCAACAGGCTCCAGAGAGAACCTCCATTGATTGTTCTCTAAGAATGAATACACATTTCAATATGTCTTCTAATAAGTAGGCTTATCCCCTTTTAGTCAAACTGTTATCACTTTCCATTGAAGAATCTGTTCTATTTTACAGGTGGTGGATAACATGGGGAAGAACAAAGATACATAAATACATCAAGAAGAGACTGCCAACTGTCTATCAGGAGATGAGTCACTTATACCTCAGACGTCACAGGGGCGGAGGTTACAAAAATACTTCTTTCATTTCTAGCCTGAAAAGCAATTCCAGGGAAATGGCATCAGACACTGTAGTCACTCAAATCTCACAAATATTATATTTTATTTTAGAGTAAGAAAGAGGGGGGAAGAGAGAAGCAGGTGGGTGTGGTAAATTGGCACACCAGGGCCTCCAGCTACTGCAAATGAATTCCAGACACATGTGCCATCCTGTGCCTTTGGCTTACATGGGTCCTGAGGAATTGAACCTTGGTCCTTTGAATTTACAGGCAAATGCCTTAACCATAAACCATCTTTCCAGTCCTCATAATGATAGAGGTCCCAAATCTAAAGAGAAAATAACATTAAATCAGATAATCTCTATGTAGCCCATAAAGGCTCAGTGAGTATCGAGAAAGAGGGGGTGGAAAGATTGCAACAGCCTCAGGGTGGGTACAAATAACCTGAGATACCATGTTTCCCTCATCCCTGCCTCTTGTTCCCCACAATGAATACCAGTAACTTCATCTAAGATCCTCAGAACTGGGGTGGGGAAGAGGAAGTCTATGTGGGCAAACATTTTATAAAAACTTAATAAGTTAAAAAAAAAGCTGGTGGAAAGCTATAAGGGAAGATACCTGACCTTGACCTACACATACCCATGCACATGTGTATGCAGAAATATACATATATGAGTACTTAAGCTTGTACAACACACACACAAATATACATATACATATACACACACACACACACACACACACCAAAAAACACTTCACAGGAATTTCATTGTCCAAGAAACAGTGTCTATGTTCAATCAGCATTGAAAGCATTATATATTTACATTTAAAAGGATTTCTGAACCTATTTTTAGAGGTTCTCTTGTTAACTTCCTATTTTCATGAACAGAAAAATCAACCATGTTTGATGTACATAAACTTGGGGCACTTTTTCATTATTCCAGCTATGAACACACATTTATCATTTTGGCAGTTTACTGAAATTGCAGTTGTCTCAAGTTCAAAAGCACATGAACAATTTATATCTTCATTATGTTTTACTTTGAAAATTAAAATGCGGAGTAAATATGCATTTTTACCTAGTAGATTTCTTCTATGAGATCACTTGTTTTGTATATTGTATGTATGAGTGTGAACATATATAATATTGCCTTGCATACTTCACTTAACATGATGCTTTCCAGGTTCATACATCAAATGATTTCCTTTATCAGTTTATCTTATCTAAAAACTAAATAATTTTTCTGCTTTAGATAGTTAATGTGATGAATTTCAGTGGCTGATCTTCAAAGGCTCTATAAGTTTTTTTTTTTTTTTTCTATACCTCTAAGCTAACTTTTTAACCAGTGACAGTTGACTCCAGCCTCTGGTGCCACCTCAGCTGGTACATGCATTCTGTGTGAAGAAGACCACAGTAGAATTGCTACATGTCACATTTCCTGCAGGTGCTCAGAGCAATCAGAGCTCTCATGACCTAATTGTTAATTATGTAGAAATGAGTGAGTACATCCAGATAAGAGGGACACCAAATGACCAGCATTCTCTTGTTTCTTCTTGTGGTTTTGCTTTTTTGGTGTGTGTGTGTGTGTGTATGTGTGCATGTGCCATCATGGACATGTGGAGGTGAGAAGACAATATTGAGTGTTGGTCCTTATCTTCCACCTGGCTAATGCACGATCTCTTGTTCACTCTTTAGCGCACCAGGCTAGCTGGCCTATAAAATTTCAGAGTTTCTTCTATTGGTATTCTGCCCCACATTTCGTTGTAGTAACACTGAGATTATAGACATGTGCTACTCTATCTAGCTTCAGGAGGTTCTGGGGCTTTTAACTGAGGTCCTCATACTTGCACAGTAAATGCTTTACCACGAAGTTATCACCCTAGTCCCTATAGTCTCTTAAGGTAACAAAATCCTTGTTTTTCTAAGCTGTTTAGTTTGGGGGATGAATTGTTATAGATAATTGAGCAATGATTAAAGAATACATCAGGAAGTTTGTTCTTTGAGTGGAGAGATGACTTATTGGTTAAGGCACTTGCTGTGAAGCCTAAAGACCCAGGTTTGATTCCCCAGAACCCATTAAGCAGATCCACGTGGGGGAAATGTGTCTGGAGTTGATTTGCAGTGCTTAGAGGCCCTGGTATGCTCTCTCTCTCTCTCTCTCTCTCACACACACACACACACACACACATACACACACACACACACTCTCTCTCTCTCTCCCTATCTACTTCCAAAATAAAAAAAAATTAAAAGAAAGTTTGTTCTTCATTATAATCAGAGCTTCCCCTATGAGGCATTAAAAAAAATATATGAAGATACACTGCTAGTTCCATGTCACTTCATGTTGATCACTGGAAGATGAATAAATATGTTTTCCTACATATTTTGTTTTTCTCTTTAGAGTTGAAAGAGTATCAATTTAAATTATCAAGTATCAGGCTGGAGAAATGGCTTAGCAATTAAGGTGCTTGACTGTAAAGCCAAAGGACCCAGGTTCTATTCCCCAGTACCGATGTAAAGCCAAATGCACAAGGTAATGCAAGTGTCTGGAGCTTGTTTGCAGTGGCTAGAGGCCCTGGTGTTTCCTTCTAATCTCTATCTGCCTTTCTTTCTTTCTCTCTCTCTCTCTATCAAATAAATAAATAAAATATTTTAAGTTATCAAATATCAAAACCACTGTTAAGTGTGGGAGATGAAGTGTGCTCCCAAAGGCTCATGTATTGTGGGTGTGATATCCAGTCTTTGAGTGCACTCATTGAGAGGTGTTTGTATTGAAGGCTATGACCTAATCAGTGTGTTAATCCACATTTCTCATTTGATGATGGAATTGGGAAGTGATGGAAACATATGGAAATGGAGTCTAGTTAAAAGAGTATGGACTAGAGGAATAAAGAATTGTGTCATGTCAGATGTATAACTAAATATATCTTTTGCTGAAAGTTGTTATAATTTAATGATAAAACTGTAATTTCATAGACTAAGTTATTAGCTTTTTAAATATATTTTATAATTATACACAAAATTCTAAAATCTAAACATGATTAATATTATATGTTCCTTCTGATTCTATTTCTGTTCACATAAACAACCAGACTGGAGTCTAACATGATTCACATGTGTTGCACAAGTGGCCCAGGAGGCTTACTGACTTTATGTAGCTTTCCCTCTCAGAGCCCGTTTCCTCAGTGCCAGCAGAGTACACATTACTTGCTCTCAGGGATGTGAAATTGGTTATAGGGATCTCTCATTATATACTGAGCTTCTCCAGAACAGACAGAGAGACTTTTATTCCCTTTGCCAGGGCTTATTTTTGTATAGTTAAGTGAAATATTGGTGAAACAAAACAGTAGCTGTAAAAACTCAATTAATTAAAATATGACACATAATATAAATTATTTATACTTTTCTGTAATTGCTATAAATAGTAGATATATATTATATATCTAATATATATCTACTATATAAAATATATTAGATATATATTATATAACTAATATATATATATATTAGATATATATATCTACTATTTATAGCATATATATATATATATATATATATTATCTACTATTGCTGAAGACACCATGTACTGCTGGCACAGAACAGAGACCTGGATGGAATCTGGAAGAAAGCCAGTCCCCAGACAGCTAGGTTTTCTGGTGATGGGAAGTGGTATATGAGCTAGTGGGAGAAAGTGGCCAACAATGATGTGAGCAACCTGGAGTCTAAGCTACACAGAAGCAAACATCCTGACAAGTGGTACTCACCAGTGCAATGATGATACACAGATTTGGTGGTAAACAATGACATTCTGATTGGCTAAGACACTGGAAAGGAACCCATATCTGGAGCTAGGAACCAGGTCAGAGTCCTACGGAGACAAAAATTATGATCTCCAATGTCAAGCTTCCACTAGTCTTTTTTTTTTATTTTTTTTTATTTCTTTATTTTTTTTAAATTTCTTTTGTTTATTTTATTTATTTATTTGAGAGCTACAGACAGAGAGAGAAAGAGGCAGAGACAGAGAGAGAGAGAGAGAGAGAGAGGGAATGGGCGCGCCAGGGCCTCCAGCTACTGCAAATGAACTCCAGATGCATGCACCCCCCTTGTGCATCTGGCTAATGTGGGTTCTGGGGAATGTGGGTTCTGGAATCAAGCCTCGAACCAGGGTCCTTAGGCTTCACAGGCAAGCGCTTAACCGCTAAGCCATCTCTCCAGCCCCCACTAGTCTTTCACTAAAAGAGGGGCTACATCCATTAAGTTCTCTGTAAATTGATAATGCTTATCCCATTTAACCTATGTTGATTTCAGTCTTAGTTGGAGAGCCTGTTTTCTTTCTTTTTCAAAAGGTAGCAAGACCCAAAGAAATAAACCACCCCTCACACTTCAGCCAAGCCCCAGCGGAAACCATAGAAGAATTGGGGAGATGAACAAGAGTGCTGCTTCCGTGGTGAACATGACAATCAGGAGACAGACCCTGAATACTCAACACATACCAAAGCAGATATCCATATGATCCTAAGAGCTCATCACTGAAGTAGACTTTCAACATACTAACCAAGGCTCAGTGAATTTTGCAGAAGAAGGGGTGGAAAGAGTGTATGTTTCACAGGTTGGGATGTCATGCCCAGAGGCATTGCCTTTTCCCCAGTAGGTGATTGCTGCTCTCACAGTGCATAACCCACATCCCCACGGGGAATACCAGCAGCCCCACTGAGGAGGGCCAGCAGTAGAATGGGGTGATGTATTCATACTAAATATGTCCTTAGTAATATAAAAAAAAAAGAATTAGGGCTGGAGAGATGGCTTAGCAGTTAAGCGCTTGCCTGTGAAGCCTAACGGACCCCTGTTGGATCCAGATTCACAAGGGGGTACATGTGTCTGGAGTTCCTCTGCAGTGGCTGGATGCCCTGACATGCCCATTTTTTTCTCTCTCTTCATCTGCCTCTTTCTATCTGTCTGTCACTTTCAAATAAATAAATAAAAATAAACAAAAAAAGGAATTAGTTGTAGAAAAGTTATTATTGAAATATTTTCAAATATGCTTTTGTGTGGGATTTTCCAAATAAGAAAAACATGAACTCTTTCACTTGCCTGTGATACTGGGCACATGCCTTCACCATTCCCATGTCTTGGCTCAAAAGTTACCTCCAGTAGTAACCAAGCCTGCCCCCTTAAAGTCAGACTGGAAAATTTTGTGTCCCTGCTTCATGACCTATTCTGTGTTTACTGTACAGCAATTTCTCCTTCTAAGAAATGAATTTTTCTTCTGTCTTTGTTTGTCTTTCCTCCACAATGTGAGGTATACAGGGCAGGGAGCACTTTCTATTACTTCCATACATCCCAGACACCTTAGTAACACTCTTGTAATAAGAGCCCAATACTCATTTAAGTAATGCATGTAACTGTTTGACATTTAGGGGCATTTTAATATATAAGTGCATTATTGTGATTGTTGTACTGACTGATTAAAAACAATGAATGGTATCTCCATTTGTTTTGAATCCTATCTATTTTGACAGATATTTTTACTTAAAAAGTAATGATTTTTATAAGGTTAAGAAAAAGCAAGATAATCAATCTTCATGTTCTTCAATTTCTAATTATCTGTTAGTTATCAACCTAGTACAGTCATTGTAATTTTTTCCATGTTTTCATGTGAAAGCATTTAAAGGCTCACACATATATTCATTTCATCTGTTTTTGATTTAGTTTTCATCACAATAAAATTATAATATGTGCATTTGTTTATAATTTGTATCTCTATTATGAACAAACTTTTCATTAGGCAGAAACAGTGGCAATAATTTTATTTAGAAATATGACATGTTGGGGAGGGCTTGAGATATGGCATAGTGATTAAGGTGCTTGCCTGGAAAGCCAAAGGACCAAGGTTCAATTCTACAGGTCCCATGTAAGCCAGATGCACATGGTGGTACATGCATCTAGGTGTTTGTTTACATTTGGTAGAGGCCCTGGCACATCCATTCTCTCTCTGCCTCTTTCTATCTCTCTCTCAAATAAATTCAATATGAAAAATATAATACTTGAATTTATATATGCAACAATATCTAGAAAAGTGACCAAAATGTATAGTTTTTCTTTCTTTTTCTCCACTCAAAATAAGATAGAGTGCTACAATATTTTTATTTATTGGATTACATAATTTCAGCTACCTTATCATATTATCTATTCATTTTGAATTTAATTATCATGTCTAATTTTATAGGTGCTAAATTCTTGATTAATACACAGAAAACTTTTTCCACAGCCTATTTTCCTATGTTTGTATGCTTAACAAAATACATGAAATTTCAAAGACAACATAGAATTTGAGATTTGTGTAATTTGAGATTTGGACCAACTGGTTTTGTGAAGCTGTATGCTCTTGGTATGATACAGAATGTGACTTCTGAGCTTGTCATCAATTATGACTATGTTACTTGAATTATTTCTCTTGTCCAATAGCAAGATAATATCTTACATGGGAAGGGTTCTTAAAAATCTTCTTTGAGTTACTGGAAGGGAATCAATGGCCGTTTACAAAGAAAATAACTAAATATTACCACAGTCCATATTGTCTGCTCTCACTCAATTTCTTGTGTATTCAGTTTTCAGGCTTTCTGTGCCTTTTGCCATGCTGAATACTTGTATTCTCATTCATAAGATATTTCATGCCTTCTTTAAATAAAGATAAGTGAAATAATGTTTTCAAAATATTTTATTTCATTTAAACTGTCATGTTTTCTTGCACTTAAAATATAATCTTGAAGCATTTCATTTGAGATATTTATTTATCACAGAAGATCTTCTAATTCCATTTATATTTTTGTCATTAAAATAAAACACTGGCAAATTTTCTCAATGAATCTACAGGAAGCATTTATAATAGATAGAGGTTTCACCTGACAATATCCATCTCACAAAGTATTTCACAAGGCTTTCAAGTAAAGTATTAATACTTTATGGTTTATCTTGGGCAAAAATATGTCTAACACAGCAGATCATTGGGGTCAGAATGCATGTTTTTAATTTGTTGGTCAGTGGGGGCAAGGTGGTGACCAACCTACTATGTAGGTGTGATTTACCAATGAGAATGTAACCTAGGATAATAAATATATAGCCAAAGAGAAATGAAGTACTGGAATTAAGATGCTACCTCAGTTCAAAATTTACCTCCAGGACATGTCTGATTGAAAGCCAATTTCATGATAATTATCCTCAGTGTGACTCTGGGAGTCCACAAGATCATTATAATTTTGTTACCCCAAATCAGTGATTTTATTTGGAAAGTTATTTTCTAAGATAGACCTATGATAATTAAGCCTCTTTGAAAGGCAGGCAGAGTTATGATTTATATAGAAACATTATGAGCTAAAACTTTTCAGAAGCTAAAATATTACATTCTGAAAACCTGTTGGAACCCAAAAACTGCAGGTGCTTCTTTGAAAAATGACATTTCCATCATTTACCTGACAGGCACAGCTGAAATATCAAGGTTATAAATGCTTAGCTTATGCATGCCAACTGCCATTTCCATGGAAACAGCCTCAGTTGCAAAAGCGAGGTAAATGTACTTAAAACTGTGCTTTTGAGTATTTTACTAAAAGCATTTGGATATATTGAATACTAAAAAGTACACTCTTAATATGTTATTTATATATATTCACATGCATGAGGACAAAAACTATTAACTGATGAAATATTAGTTATGTTATATAAAATAACCTTTTATGATTATTTTATCATTTATAAATTTAAATGTACTAGCCACATAATATTGGTTATAGTCAAAGTATTTAAAAATAAAAAAGGCATGCAATAATTTTTGGTAAAATGTAGCAATAGTTAAAAAGAAAGAGAAGCTCCTGGTTGTTTCCCCACCTCCCAGTTTCCTGGCCCTGGTACTTCTGCTGCTGGTGAGGACAACCTTGATCCCCAGGTACCTTTGCTGCACTTGGAACTTCCACAATATGCACATCCAAAGTTATAACTCTATCCTACTCCAATTCAGTTCAAATTAAAACAGGACATTCACTGAGGATCCTACAAGGACAGATACTTGCTTCCTCCTTAATAAAATTGGACTTTTACTGTGAGATGAGTAGATTGAAAAGACAAACCAAAACAAAACAAAAGATTGTGGGCTAACTCCACAATGCATGACCCATATACCTCAACAAGGAGGGCCCAAGGGGAGGGGGTAGGTCACGGATGAGCCTAATAATGGTACCAAACTGACTGTATTTGCTGAATACAAAACTAACTAATAAAGAAAAAAATAAAAATTAAAAAAAAGAAAAATATGAAAGTGAGAAAACTGAGAAATATCCTCCAAGGATGCCTACATGTACAATGGAAGCCTCCAATAAAAACATAAAGAAAAATAACAGAAATTGAATCCCAAAATGAAAACACAACAAGCTATGTGACCCTGACCAAGAAGTTGCCAAACTGGAAGCAAATCATCAAAAAACCAACAATGATATAAGTGACATTGAGTAGAATTGTCTCTTAGAGCACACAGCTTTTGTCACTATGCTTAACTGAATTGAAGAAAACCAACAGGCCTAAAAAGAGAGATAAATAAACTGAAGGTGAGTCAACAGAGAATCTCAATAACCAGCTGATTAAGCTTAATGAAGATGTGATCAAATGCAAGCATGAGTTCTAGGAAGAATCAAGGAAAGTAGACCACAATCTAAAATCACACCTCCAAAAAATAAATAAATAAATAAAGATGGACAAGATGTAAGAAACAAACAAAAACAAAAAAGCCCACCAGAAAACAAAAATGAAATAGAGCTTCTAAAAAACAACTCTAGAAGCCCTCAGTAACAGAGTCAGTCTTGTGAACGACAGAACCTCAGAGCTGAAAGACAAGACAGAAGAAATTGATCAGAAGTCCAATAACTTGCTAAGTTCAAAAGATCAATAGAATATGAGGGAACTGTTGGATACCCTAAAACAAACAAATATCTGGATCATGGATATACCAAAGGGGAAGAAATCAAAGTCAGAGGCATAAAGATCATATTCAGCAATATTAAGGAAAAAATATTTCCCAAACTCACAGAAGAGAGGCCCATCCACATACAAAAAGCTCATGGAATACCAAATAGACAAGATCAAATAAGAAACTCTCCAAAACACCTCATCATTAAAATTCTAAACAATGAAAGCAAAGAGAGAGTGATAAAAACAGCAAGAGAGAAAAAAATAAAGGGATCTCAAATGAAACCAAAATAACAATAATAATTAATGAATGTTGTGATTCAACTCATTTCAAGATTGTTCGGGGTATAGCAGGTAGTAGATTTTCATGCACAATGTAAATTAATTAAAACTGAAAAATCTATTTTTCCATTGAATCTGAAAATACATGTTGAATGGTTTCAGCTGTTTGTGTACCGGGTATTTCTGGTTAAAATGGCCTGCTCTTTAATCAGTTTTCATCTAGCACACCTACATTGATATCCCCTCTTTTGCTTGGATATTTGAAGAACAGGAGCTTAAACCTAATTTCCATTCAAAGAGAGAAAGAGGGAGAGAGAGAGAGAGAGAGAGCTCATCACATACAAAGGCAATTCTATCAAATTGCCTCAGATTTTTCAATGGAAAACCTGAAAGCCAGAATGGTCTTGAATGGAGCACTTCAAAATCTAAAAAAAAAAAAAAAAACTATGGCTTCTTATCCAAAACTACTGAGTGCAGTGAAAATATCCTTTAAAATAGATAGGGAAAGGAAAACTTTCTATGACACAAATAAGCTCTATGATTATTGGAACACAAACCCAAACCAACAAAGAATACTTCAGAGAATGCTCTACAAACAGTAGTCAAAATACTAATCTCAAGAGCATACAACAGGAAGATAATAATAACCAAAATTAGATCAGGGTTAAAACAGTACAAAGCCCAAGAAGGCACCAAACCCAGAAAAGCCCCTCATCATGGAAGGGATTAAATCAAACCTCAGATTTATAACCTCATATATTAAAGATATTAATTCACCCATCAAAAGATATACATTAACAGGATAAATTAGAAAAATGGACCCTTCTATCTGCTGACTTCAAGAAACCCACCTCACCACTAAAGACAGACAGACACATCTTCATGGTGAAAAGATGGAAAATGGTATTACAAGAAATGACAATAAGAAACAATCATGCATTGCTATATTGATATCTGATGAAATAGGCTTCAAATCAAAAGTAATCAAAAAGGACAAAGAAGGGAATGATCCAACATTAGGGCATCAAAATCATAAATCTATATGCACCAAGCCCAGGTGCAGTGCAGTTGATAAAAAAAAAAAACCTACTTGACAACAAAACAGAAATAAACACCAACACCATCAAGCTTGGGGACTTCAATCCTCCACTATCAGTAGATAGATCATCCAGGCAGAAAATTATCAGGAAAAAAAACGAGCTTAAAAACAGCATAGATCAACTGGATCTAACAGACATTTACAGAATATTCCCCATCCATTCTACAGAATACATATTATTCTCAACAGCCCATGGAACCTCACCCCAAATAGCTCATATATTAGGCCATAAAGAATGCCTCCATAAATTCAAGTATATTGACGTAACTTCCTGCATCATATCAGATCACAATGCATTAAAGCTAGAAATTAAAAACAAAAGATACATCAGGATTTCCACCATCTCCTGGGGAGTGAACAGCATGCCTTGTTATTGTGAAAGAAATTTTAAAAAAATAAAAAATATATTTAAAAATTTAAAATGAAATTAAAAATAAAATAATACATTTGTTGTTGTGGAAGAAATCCCAAAAGAAATTTGGAAAACGAAACTTACCATAACTTATGAAACACATTGAAGGCAGTCCTAAAGGGAAAATTTATTGTACTAAATGTATTCATAATAAAAATGGAGAGATTTCAAGTTAATAAGCTAACCACCCACCTAAAGGCATAGGAAAAACAAGAAGAATCCAACCCTAAACCTATGGAAATTGGTCAACATAGTATACCACATAAATAAAATTAGTCATAACAATCACATGATCATCTCAGTAGATACAGAGAATGTCTTTGACAATGTAAAATATCACTTCATGATCAAAATGCTGGAGATAATAGCCATAGAGTGTTTATATCTCAGTACAATAAAGGCTATATATAAAGAAACTAAAGCACAAGTAATATTTAATGGGGAAAGACTTAGGAGTTCCCACTGAGATCAAGAAAAATACAGGGGTGCTCACTCTCACCACTGATGTTCAACATTGTATTAGAAGTCTTAGCATGAGCAATAATATGGGAAAAGGAAATAAAATGGATACAAATTGGAAAGGAAGAAGTCAAATTAGTCCTATTTTCAGATGACATGATCTTATACATACGTGACCTGAAAGTCCCCACCTCAAAACTACTAAAGGTGGTTAATTTCTTTAGCAAAGTGGCTGTGTGTGTGTGTGTGTGTATATATATATATATATATATCAAATATACATAGAAAGAAATCAGTGTGGTTATGGCATTTTCAATAACCACAAAAAAGAACCATCAAATACCTTGAAATAAAACTAACCAAGGATGTGAAAGACCTATGTAATGAAAACACAAAAACACTCAAGAAAGAAATTAAGGAGGACATAAGAAGATGGAAAGACCTTCCATGCACCTGGACAGGTAGAGTAAATATTGTGAAAATGGCAATTAGAACAAAAGCAATATATAGGTTTAATGTAAAACAATAAAAATTTCAGCATCTTTCTTCACAGATACAGAAAAAAATGGTCTCAAATTCATATCAGATGGCAGCAGGCCTCGGATATCTGAACAAATCCAAAAGAAAACCTCTTGAGGTACCACCACACTCAATCTGCAGCTATACTACAAAGCCATAGTAACAAAAACAGCATATAACATATAAACAGGCATATAGACTAATATAACAGAATTGAAGATTTGACCCTTAGGTCTACAGCTACAACTACAGCTACTTAATCTTTGACAAAGGTGCCACTAATGTAGACTGGAGAAAACATAGCATCTTCAGCAAATGGTGGTGGATAAATTGATAACCGCATGTAGAAAAATGAAACTAGACCCACTTATCTCACCACATAAAAAATTAACTCCAAAAGGATAAAAAAACTCAATATAATTCCTGAAACTCTTCAACTACTAGAAGATAAAAAATAGAAGGACCTCCCTACTATATAAGATTGGGGAAGAACTTCCTGAACAATACCCCAATAGCCCAGAAAATTAAACAATCAGTCAAACAATCAGATCTGATGAAGCTAAAACGTTCTTGCACAGAAAAACATACTATAAGCATATCTAATAGATTATCCACAGATGGTGGAAAAATTTCACCAGCCATTCATTGACAGAGGCCTAATATGTAGAATCTACAAAGAACTACAAAAACTAAAAAATAAAAAAAAAAAACACTCATGAAGTGGGCTAGAGAACTGAACATGGAATTCTCAGAGGGAGAAATACAAATATCTAGAACATACTTATGAAATGTTCAACATCCCTACCCATCAGTGAAATGCAAAATAAAACAACCATGAGATTCCACCTTACTCCAGTAAGTATGGCAATAATTAAAAAAATCAAACAACTACAAATGTTAGGGAGGATTTTGGGAAAGGAGCCTCATTTACTGTTTGTGAGAATGGAAACTTGTATAAATAATATGGAAATCAATCTGAAGATTCCTGAAAGAGATGAATATAGAGCTACCAATAGATCCAGTTATTCTCTTACTGGGCATTTCCCCTGAATGCTCCATGCTTCACTATGGAGATATTTGCTCAACTATGTTTATAGCTGCTCAATTTATAATATCTAAGAACTGGTATTAACAAATGTGCCCCTTGGTGGATGTATGGACAGTGAAGTTGAAGTACATTTCCACAATGGAATTGTACTCAGCAGTAAGAAGAAATGATACAATAAAATTTGAAGGAATATAGATGGATATATAACAGACCGTAGGCAGTGAACACACACAATCATAGAAAGACAAATGCCTCATTTTCTCACTTATCTGTGCTTCCTAACATGAATATCCTTGAGTTGCTGACATACCTCATAGGTAACTTGAGGCCCAGACAATAAGGATAAATGGGTTTCAGGGCAAGGGAAAGGGAGGCTGGAGGTAAATAAACACAAAAGTCAACTCAAAATTAGCTGGTACCATATAAACCTTTCTCCTTGAAGACAGACTAAAAGATTTTTACCCTCAATAGGAGTATATATGGAGAAAAGTAGGGGAAGCCTAACCGTAAAAAAAGTTTCACTCTGGCCTGTAACTACCAATACCAGAACTTAATGCTACCCACATTGAGCTATTGACCAGAGAGACCTATGTGGTCTCCCCAAAAAAGCTATGGTTCTATCAAAGCACTTGATTACTTGCCTGACATAAAATGTAAGACTCTATTGCGAAGATACCATATGCTGCTCACACAGAACATAGAGAGACCTGGATGGAATCTGGAAGAGAGTCAGTCCCCAGATATTCAGCCCATCTAGTGCTGGGAAGTGCCACATAGAGCTACTGGAGGAAAGTGGCCAACAAAGGTGAGAGGAAGCAGGGGTCTAATGTACTCAGAATCAAATAACCTGATAAGAAGTACATAACAGTGTAATTTTGGCACACGGCCTCAGTGGGTAACCAGTGACTTTTTAATTGGCTAAGAGATCAACTCAGTGGAAAGGAACCCATATCTGGAATGGGGAAATAAGTCAGCATCCTATGGAAACAAATATTTATGCTCTCTATTGCACTTGTGTGAACATCACAACAGGTTATTTGCTGCTAAGTAGGTTAGACCATGAGTTGCTTGGACAGATATTGGTCATTTTCCCCCAGTCACCCATGTAGCACCTTCTGGCACTAGACTTGCTGACTATCTGGGGACTGACTCTCTTCAAGCTTCCAGCCATGCCATTCTATTTTAAGTGTCAACCACATATGGTGTCTTCAGCAGTAGGGTCTTACCACTAACCTTTGGTAGGTCATCAAGTACTCTGACAGAAATCTGTCTTTCTTTTAGAAAACCATGTAGGTCTCTCTGATCAAAAGCTCATTGTGGATGAAAGCCACATGCTGGTACTGGGAGTTACAGGTCAGTGCCCACAAAGGAAAGGAAGAAAAAGATGAATAATATAAAAGAGTTAGAGAGAAGAGAGACTGAGAAAGAGAGGGAGAGCAGCTGTAGAAGATTAAGGGCAGACTTCCTGTTGTGATGCTCACACAAGTGCAATAGTGGTGCACAGCCATGGTTGGGAACCACCTGCTCTTGATTTGGCTAACTGATCCCCTCAGTGGTACGGGACCCATAGCTAGAGCTGGGAAACAAGTCAGAACCATATCCAAACATGAGCTCTCTCTCCATTATCAAGCTACCTCTAATTGTGGGCTACAAGAGGGCCTACACCTATTAAATTCTCTATAACAAAAAATAAGGATTATCCCATTTGTCTGGTGCTAACTTACTCTCCATTGGAGAATCTGCTTCTCTTTTTCAGATAGACGCAAATCCTAAGGAGAGAACCATCCCATCATACCTCAAAAGGGCACCTGCTGAAACTAAGAATAATTGGCGAAACAAGCAAGGGTGCTATTCTCTTGGTGAACCTGGTACCAGCACAAGGGTGAAGGAGATTGACACAGAGAACAATCAACTCCTACCATATCAGATATCCAGAGACCCAGAGGCCCCCAACACCTCATCACTGAAGCAGACCAAAAATGAACCCAACATGGCTCAGGGAAATTTTGAGGAAGAGGGGGTGAAAAGAATGTCAGAGCCACATGTTGGGTCATGATATGCAGAGACATTTCTCCTACCCATAACTATGGGCTAACTCCACAGTGCATACCTCATATTCCTCAACAAGCAGGGGCCAGGGGGAGGGGTAGTACATGGATAAGCCATGGTACCAACTTGACCATATTCACTGAGTACAAAACTAATTAGTACAAAATAATACTAATAAATTAAATTTAAAAAAAGTGTTATGCTCTCTAATGTGAAGCTCCTATTAGTCTTTGGCTATAAAAGGGGTTACATCCATCAAACTCTCCCTAAATTAATGATTCTTATCTGATTTAATGTATGCTAACTTCACTCACGATTGAAGAAGCTATTTTTATTTTTCAGAGGTAGTTAGACTTGAGGAGACAATCCACCCCTAGCATTTCAGCCAAGGCCCCAGAGAAACCAGAGAGGAATTGGGTAGAGGAGCATGATTTATGCTTCCATGTGACCTGACAATCAGTGCCAGGTGAATGAGACACATGCTGAGCATACTCAACACATACCAAAGCAGAAATCCAGAGGCTACTAAGAGTTCATCACAGAAGTAGACTTAAAGCACACTTTCCAAGGCTCAGGGAATTTTGTTGAAGAGGGGGCAGAAAGATTGCAAGAGTCATAGGTTGGAATATCATACCCAGAAGCATTGCTACTCCCTAATAACAGACTGCTGCTTCCACAATTCATAACCCACAATCCCATGGGGAATACCACCAACCCCACTAAGGAGGGCCCCTACTGGAATGGGGTCAGGGAGGAGGTAAAAGGTGGTACAAACACATCATGTATCCATAGAAATTATGTTATTTTTGTTTAATTTTAATTATTTATTTGAGAGTGACATTCAGACAGAGAGAGGAAGAGGCAGATATATATATAGAAAGAATGGGCCTGACTAGGCCTCCAGCCAATTCCAATGAACTTCAGATGCATGTGCCACCTAGTGCATCTGGCTTACTTGGTTCCTGGTGAATTGAGCCTTGAACTGGGGTCCTTAGGTTTCACAGGAGAGTGCTTAACTGCTAAGCCATCTCTCCAGCCCTAATTTTGTTCTTAATAAAAAAAAATAAGTTAAATTGAAAACATAAAAATTCCTGTTGTCAAAAATAAAATAACTATTTTTGATGATCTAGATTAAAATTATTTATAAATTCAAATTCATAACTAGTTTATATTAATGAAATGTAATAATAGCATCATATCTACTTATCCAGGCATACAATGTACAATTTACTGTTTTGTGTATACAAAGATGACATAGAATGACTCTGATGGAAAGTAATGGCTAAGGGCAAAATAAACTTCTCAGTTTCCTTATCCACATGATATTTAAGGTGTTAACATATGACATAGTTTATGACATATCTTCTTATTCATTAAAAGTGTATTTCTATATGTGGAATTCATAATGGAACATCAAGTTTACAGCCAGAAAAGATGAAAATAGTATTATGATGCACATTTACTGTGTAAGATCCAATAGGAGTTAAAATAAACCTGTGTTAGTCCATATGACCTTAGCAACAAAACATATTACTAGAATATATTCTCTATTCTGTTATCATTGTCGAACTTTGACATATGTCTACCACTATTTCAGTTACACAGAAATTAATTCTTTTAATAGCAATGCCACATATTTCTGAAGTTTTGAGGTGAATTTGCTTGTCCAGTTATCCATCCTTGTACATGACATAATCCTTAGGAGGAAAAAGAAGAAGAAACTCAGTCTTGTTCCATGTACTATATGGAACATTAATTTTCAACACAACTTGCTGCTTATTATAAATAAGTGTCACAAGACATCTACCCCTTTGATCTTTCCCATGTTTTAATTTTTCTAAGATATTTCTTTTTCCCTATCCTATATATATTCACCCCCTCAAATCCTAAGCAGTATGACATGACTAACTTTGTGGAACTTTAAATTTTGTTGCCAATCCCTGACTTGATTTTATGTTATTTGACTGATATTTTTATAATAATTTTAAACAATAGAGTTCCAAAATGTAAAATCAACTTTCCATCTTCACACAGCATTGCTATGCACTAATGTATCACGTGGGTCATTAAGTCTGTTGCTTTCATCTCTCCTTCTCTGATATTGCCTTTCAAAAGGATAAGGTAAAGCTGGATATATTAGAGCATAGCCCCGAGTGTTAACAATTGAAACACAGTCTTCCAGCTATGTGGTGATGACATGCAAACCAACTTCTATTTACCAAATGTCATTTTTTTTTTACTGTAGTAATTTCAAGGTCTAGGCATTCCATCCCAGGGGTCTGCTTGTTTAACCTTAGGGTAATGAGATTACTTCCTTGTTGTCCCTATAGTTTCTTAAAATTATTGGAAAATTCAATAAATAATAACCAAATTGACTTATATGAATTATTGTGTGTAAATACGTGTATTAATTACTTGCTTGTTGTGAAAAAATTTATTGATCAGAACCAACTTATGGAAGGAAAGATTTTGTTTTATTTAATATTTCAAGAGGGCATAGTCCATGGTGGGGGGGATGTGTTAAGCCAGCTAGTCACATTTCAGTGAGAGTGAGGAACTGAGAATCAACAGGAAGACCTGGATCACCATGACCCTCTTCCTCCAACAAGCCTCTACTTTCCCAAAGGTGCCACAACCTTATAAAACAGTGCCAGCATATGGGGACCAAGTATTCAAATGTGTGAGCCTGTGGTGGACATTTTACATTAAAATGCTATTAATAAGCATGATTAATTAGATATAACTTAGTTATATTTTATTTTTAATAAAATTCATATTTTATTACATTTATTCATCAAAATAATTTGTTGATTATAACAGTAGACAAACTGTCCATTCCAAAACTGTCATTATATTACCCAAGATAGAAGTCAAGTGAAGAATAATTTTTTCTAGGTTCACATTGAATAATCTTGCCTTGCCACCTCACATCTAGAATACAATGTTCCAAAACACTCCTCCTCATCCTCTGGCTCTTACATTCTTTGCTGTACCACTTCTGCAATATTCCCTGAGATTTTGTGGGCATGACAGAAATGTCTCATTTAATGCTGAACATTTCATCATTGCTTCATCTCAACACTTTGGTGTTGAGTATCCCCACAAGTCACCATCATCTGTGAAAAGCTTCACTGAACAAATGTATGAGCTGCACTACTATGAATATAAACATGAGGATATCATTATATATGATGAAAGAAGGCAAAATAAGATAAAGTCAATAAAATAGTAGAAGAACTTTCTGGAAGGAAGGAAGGGTTCAGTGAAAGGGCTATGGGTGAGTGGGAACAGGAGAGAGTGATGGAAGGGGACTATGATTAAAATACCATATGTACATATATAAATATTGTCAATAAAAAGTTTCAAAACATAAGAAGTATACAAAAAGAACTGATTAATGCCATTGAAATAGTTCTAAGGGCAAACAGAACATAAATATATGCACAATAAAAACATTGTGGAAATTCAGTAACAAAGTTGAGGGTGTATGGGATTTTGTCCATTATCATTCCTCTCCGTTTTTCTGAAGTAAGCATAGCAGATTCCCTCCTCCAGCCTTACAAAACCAAGAACAAAAGTTTCTTTCTCTCCAGATGCCACTTGGATAGTGTTCTTTTTGGGAAGAACAGAATGATAGATTTTCTTACTTTTTTTTAATATCTTGTGTTTGAGGATGTCACAGGTGAGTTCTTTTGACATGAAGGATTTTCCTTCCATACAATCTCATTCATAGGATCCCTTCCATCCAGTTACATTCACAGACTTATGGCACTCCTTAGTAATTTTACTATGGTGACAATGGGTCTAGCTCAAACTTGCCATCGCTAGTGAGGTTGTGGCTCCAGTCTAGGAGAACCAAGGCTGCTACCAGTTCATTAGGCAGTTAGCTCCTAGAGGTAGGGGACCACTCCACAGGGAGGTTATCATTTTCCCTTAATCCCAGTACCATATCCCTGAAGAAATTTTGTTGGAAGACGAAGCAGGCCATTAAAAACAAAAGTACCCTATTTCTTATCAAAGGACTTTACTTCACTTGTACCAGAGTACGAATAACTTAAGCATAGAAATGTTTTCCAAAATAGCATAATCTGAAGCTGAATTATAAATTGTCTAATTTGGAGAGAGAACTGAAAACATGATAGATAAGAGGAGGCTTCTTATCTGGAGAAAGAAAGAGTATCAACCATTGTCATTAGAAGATTCTCCTTCAAAGGACCAAATCTGACTGGATTAAAATCCAGAGCTATCTGCACCCATGGACGTTGTAGAAAACAATAGATCAATGAGCTGGTAAAAAAAAAGGACTCAAAGCTGGCTCTATCATAACAAGGGGGAATGAGGAGCCCTATCTATATCACCATCACCTCATGGTGATTGCAGACAAACCCAAAGTTGTACACATCCCAGAAGAACAACTTTAGTGACTTTGTGTGTGTGTGTGCGTGTGCGTGTGTGTGTGTGTGTTCATGTGTACCACAAGAGAGAGAGACAATGAGAGAAGGAATGAGAGAGAGAGATAGTTGCTGCATGGGCATTGGAGGTGCTTCACTAAATAATCAAGTCAGGAAACAAAAAAAATAAAAAGTTCCAGAAGAGATCGTGGTCAAGTAATCATAGTTGCTGCACTGTATTCTCCTGCACATTTAATTTTTAAAACCTATGATAGCAAAATGTGAAATAGTCAAAGAAATTTTCAGAAGTATAACCTTTTATGACATGAAATTCAGGCAAGAAACTCTGACTCCAAGAATAATCAAATATCAAACTTAACAGAGAAATACTTGGAAATAGTCAGTGTACATTTTCCACAGAGCTACAGGAAACCATAACTAAAGAAGCAAAGGTAGGAAAAGATACAGATTTTGAACCAATAGTAAGAAAAATAACCAAGTGAAACATTTGGAATTAAAAGTTGTCTAAACACAATGTTATATTTACAGCAGCAGCAGACGAAAAATAATGACAGGTTATTTCAGCAGAGAACAATTAAAAAAGGAATAAAGAAAAAGAAACATGTAGGGCTATGGAGTTAGTTTAGCCATTAAGCTGCTTACCTGAAAAGTCTGAGGACCCAGGTTTGATTCCCCACTAGCCATGTAAGCCAGATGCACAAAGTGGCACATGCATCTCTAGAGTCCCAGGTGCACTCATTCTCTCTCTTTCAAATAGATAAAATGGAAAATAAATAATTTTTTAAAATGAAAGGAATGTTTAGGAGGATTATAAGTTTCTAATAAACAGACCAACAAAATTCAGTGGGTAGAAACAAGCTGTCCACAAAACAGACCTCAACAAATTCACAACAATAAAAATGGTACAGTGGGCTTACTTCAACAACAAAAGTATAACATTAGAAGCCAATAACAAGGGAAAATAATAACATAGAAAACATGAATATATGTAAATAAAATCAAATACTGGTATATAATCAATTCAAAGGAAAAAACCAAGAAATCAAAAATATTATATGAAGTGAAAAGAAATAAAGATACTATGAGCCAAAGTTTGCAGTGCAAATAAAGCAGTGAATAGAGGCATTTCAAAGTTGTGTCTGCTTTAAGAACCAAGACAAATCCAACTACATCAAGCAATTTAAAATGACCAACATATCAGATAACCATTTCTCAAATGGAGATTTGCAATTGCACTATAAGCACATGATAAGATTCTTGATATCTTTAAATATGAAGTAATTGCAAAACAAAACAATATCATATTACTTCACAACCATTAAAATGTTTGAGTTATTGAGTGTTGGTAAGTATTTGCAGAATTTGGAACCCTTATATTTTACTATCAGGATTCAAAATTATACCACAGTTTGGCAAATTAAAAAAAATCTTCACATGGATATAATATTAGCATTACTCATAATAGTTAAAAAGGGAAAAAAGATGTTCATCAACTTGTAGACCCACAATGATGGTATATGTCTACATTGGAATATCAGGTGAATAGAAACAAAATTATGATATTTCCTAAATGATGGGTAATATTGAAAAGATACCAAACAAAAGTGGAAGATAAAATAACGCACAATCGTCTAGGATTCCAATTTATATTACAAGTATGGATTTCGGACATCTATAGAGATAGATATAGAAAGATTAGTGATTGCTTAGAGATGTTCAGGAGTGTAAGACAAGAATAAGATTAGGCATAAAGATTATGTAGATATAGATATTGATATTGAGATAGAGATATAGAGGTATAGAGGTATACAGGTATTAAGATATAGAGGTACAGAGATACAGAAATATAAAATATACCAAATTGACTGAGGTTATTGGTGCCAACACCTGTTTATATTTTTTAATAAAACAATTGGATTTACATCCCAAATAGTTGAATTATATATTATAATGGTTTTATTGCAAAAAACTTATAAATAAATATCACAGTATTCTCATAGAAAGTTTCTGCTAAGTTGTCTGCAATATAGTAATTTATCTTTTTGAGTAATTGACTTCTCTTACTTATTTCAATTTTTTGTTAGAGATGTCTATAGAACCCACATCTTTTCTTAGAAACTAATAAACTAAAAGAGTTCTTTGCCCAAGATATTCAATTTGGGGATATATGGCCTAACTAGTGTGAAAATTTATTTATCATCAAGCATATCAAAAATTTCAGACTATGAGCACATCAAACCCATCAAGAGATAGGCTATATTGGCTCAAGTTGCTCTTGTGTCTAACCCTACACAAATTCTTGAAGCATGCATTCTTATTCATCACTTATCATCAAACTATGGTGACACTGGTATCCACAGTTCACTAAATATCTCAATTTTTTGAGGATGTAGAAGAGAACAAAATCAGATATACTTATTTAAGTTATTGTAATATTCAGTGGTAGTATTTGGAAACCACAATTCTTAGAACAATGGCAACAATATTGTTAAACACAATGAATTATTCCTGTTAATAGCTGTACACATCTTCTTTTTTTTTTCTTTTTTTCTTTATTAGTTTTGTATTCAGCAAATACAGTCAGTTTGGTACCATTATTAGGCTCATCTGTGACCTACCCCTCCCCTTGGCCCTTCGTTGTTGAGGTATACGGGTCATGCATTATGGAGTTAGCTCACAGTTATGGGTAAGATAAATGTCTCTGCATATAATGACCCAACATGTGGCTCTGACATTCTTTCTGCCCCCTCTTCCACAAAATTTCCCTGAGCCATGTTGGGTTCATTTTTGGTCTGCTTCAGTGATGAGGTGTTGGGGGGCCTCTGAGGCTCTGGCTCTCTGATTTGGTAGGAGTTGATTTTTCTCTGTGTTGATCTCCTTCCCCCTTGTGCTGGTATCCAGTTCATCAGGAAAACAGCACCCTTGCTTGTTTTGCAAATTTTTCTTAGTTGCAGCCAGGGCCCTTTGGAGGTATGATGGGGTGGCTTTCTCCTTAGGATCTACATGTATCTGAAAAAGAGAAGCAGATTCTCCAATGGAAAGTAAGTTAGCACCAGGACAAATGAGATAACCCTTGCTTTTTTTTATAGAGAATTTACTAGGTGTAGGCCCTCTTGTAGCCCACAATTGATGGTAGCTTGATATTGGAGAGTAGGCTTATGTTTGGATGTGGTTCTGATTTGTTTACCAGCTCCAGCTATGGGTCCCATACCACTGAGGGGATCAGTTAGCCAAATTGAGAGCAGTCGGTTCCCCACCATGTCTGTATGCCACTAATGCACTTGGGCTGTACACATCTTATAATAACATTGCTCATAGCTTTTCTGATTAAGTGGACATAATTTCATAAAATAGTTAGGCACACACATTCATGTATTTGATTATATACCTGGCTTTGGCACTTTAATCTTTGTTGTGTGATATATGGCCTGTTCATATCCATAAGAAATGTATGTGGAAAAGTAGATTCTCCAATTTAAATAAGGAAATGCTAACCTTCTGAGGTTATTAGAAATATAACTAATTTGTAAAGGAAATTTAAGATATTTGTAGACATGTCTGATTTTTAAAGAAATCAAGAAGGAGCAGTGTCAGTCATGAGGATACATACAGGAAAACAGGGAAAACAAAAATGAAAGGAACACAAAAATTCATGAAAGAGAATCATATGGCATATGAAAAAAACTTAAGCTGTGGCCAGATATTTCTTGATAATGTAAAGATCAGAAAAATTATACGTTTAATATTGACATTACTTATACCTCATAAATAAGCATCATGTTTCTTTATATACTAAATTGACATTTACTTGGTAACAATCCCTTTGGGAATCATATTCCATGAACTTCTTGATAAAATTTTTTAAATGTCTTCAAACCTTTTTTAGATTAATGGTTTGACAATATGTTTCTTTCAAAAGTCATTAAATATTGCCATATTATTTAACTTCTTGATATCCTGACCTTTTTTCTTTTAATAACTGTTGTATGTTTAGTAACTGTATGTATTTCACACCAGTGCTCTCTGTGCCACAATGCCAGAAAAACTTTATCCAAAATGTGATTGTATTGTGAATGTTAGTTATAGTTCCCTAAATGTTATAAATTGGGAGCTTTCATTCACAAAGTAGTCAAGACCATCTTGGGTCCTATTTCTTGTTAAGTATATAATGGTGAAGGTCCAGAAAGGAATGCTAGAGTGTTCCTTGGTCTTTAATTTTGGATACAATATCTGCATTTTCATTGCATTTTTCTTTTTATTAATTTATTTGCAGTGTGTGTATGTGAGGAAGAGAAAGAAAGAGAAGGGATATGCCAGGGTATCCTGCCACTGCAAATAAACTCCAGATTATTATGCCACTCTATACATCTGGCTTTACATGGGTATTGGGGAAGTAACAAGAAAGTGCCTAAACTGTCTCTATAGCTGTTGTATTGCCTTTTTAAGGCTCAAAATAGTGCTTCACAAACTAACCGTCACTTTGTAGGTGTAAAACGTTAGAATTTTATTGTTATTAATGAATAAGAGATTATCTATGTAAATATTAGTAACCTGTCAAGGTTGAAATGCCAATTTCATTTTCTCCATCATATTAAAATGTCTACTAATGCACATATTTGAAATATATGAATACATTAATTGAATAATATGAGAAAAAAGGAAGTCTGAGCTTTAGATTTTACAATAACCGCAATATTTAAGAATGTGTATGTTATTTTAACACAGACTTGGAGGTATGTGCATGATGCATCTGTCTCCAAGGTGAATGGATATTATACTTATGTAAACAACTGACTAAAAGCTGGAGTAAATATTTTATTTTGACTTATAGTCTTAAGGGGAAGTTCCGTGGTACAAAGGAAAGAATGACATGAGCAGAGACTAGATATCACCTCTGCCATAGCAGGTAGAAAAAAGTAACAGAAGAATGAGTAGAACTGATTTCAATATTTCTTTTGAAGCATAGCCTAATAACAACATAAACTTATTTAGAAAAAAAATTTCAAAGCATATTAGCAGTCTTAGTAATAGCAAGCTTTTAAAATAGGAATTTTATAGATTAATTTTAAAAATTTAATTCATCATATATTATAGGTAATGTTATGCAGTACTTATGACAGTTTTATAACAAGATTCATTATTCCCATTTCAAATTGAGTTTAAAGAAAATTAAACAATGCTCAGATTATGTGAAGTCACAGGATATGAACAATAATTCATTTGGAGACTTGGAAAGCATATTATTTAATTTTGCTGTTTTCATTCTTTAATTTTTTTCATTGAATGTGTTATAACCATAAAGTACATTCATATTTAAAGGGGATAGTTTGTGAATTAAATTATATAAAGACCTAATAATATTCAAATTTCTTTAAATTTGATAGAATTTAATTTTTAAGTTATTTGTTTTTGTTTCTTCATGATGAAATACATAAAGGGGAAAAAGCATTGTCTTGGACTTTCAGAGATAGCATCAGAAATTCTGACACTCCACAAAATTACAATGAGAAATTAATGTAAAAATAGAAGGTGTAGTAGGTAATATCTTAATTCATTTGTTCTGTGATAACAGGATACCTTATTCATTCACTTTTATTATAATAATAACAATAAAAATACTTTCTCACAGCTCTGGGGGCTAGGAAGTCCATGAATGTATCAGCATCTGCAGAGGGCCTTCTTGTTATACAACAACATGGCAGAAAGCAGAATGTAAAGGAGGCACAATGAGAGGAATACATGTTTTCATGATGACATTAATTGTACCCAGGTGCTTAACTTGCATGGTCTATTATTTTCCAAAAGAACACTTCCTAAAAATGTCAGAAAAGAATTCAAATTTCAGCATGATTTTTAACAATAGACCCTACCCCAAATCACATGCAAAGAAAAACTGGTGTCTTTCTTACATATAAAAGCCACTAGTTCCACCCTAATAGTTTCTAAAGACAATGTGTTCCAGTATCAACTTAAAAGCCTATGAACCATATATGCATAAGTCAAGACAGCAGCACTCTTGAAACAAAGCCCCCCTTTAGGTATAAGTCAGCAAGAATTTCATGCTTCTAAAATATGTTGGAATAAGCATAGAATTCCAAAGGGAAAAAAATAAGTGGAAAGAAGAGGATCCAATTATGTCTAAAAGTCATTAGACTGAACAATACTCAATCCTGAAATCTGAGAATTATCCTCTTTGACTCTGGACACCACCTTCTGAATACACAGACGGGTTTGGCCTCAAGGTGTCACACAGCCTCAACCCAAAGCCTTTGCTGGCCTTGGTCCACACTGTAGTTGACATAGGTTGAAGTGTCCTACCTGCAGCTCTTGCAGGTGGCTGCTGTACTACTTTACAGTACCAGGGATCGCTTTGCTCTCACAGCTTCACTAGGCAAGTGAAGACTTAGCAGAAACTCTGCTTTGTGGGAGTTTATTACAATGTCCTCACATAAGTGAGGCAGACATGCCTCCACCACAGTGTGATGTCTATGATTATACAATTACTACCATAAGAGCCACAGGAAGATTTATGGGCCACAGTTGTCTGAGCACTAGGCTAATCTGCATCTCAGCTTTCCTCAGTGACCACTGAATGCTTACATTGTGCTAAGACTGAGGGACAATCCCTTAAGGCACAAAAGGGAAGCAAAATCTGAGGTTCCATAGTACTTTCTTGAAATCATCTGGCTTCACAGTCTTAGAGGTCTGGGTATTTTATGGGAAGGCATTCTCAAAGCTCTCCACAGAGCAGTCAGGATTACTATTCTCTGTGCTTCTATTCGCACTCATCCCTTTGTCAGATAGTAACTTGATCCTTGCTCCTAAATTTGCTGAACATACATTATTGTTCTTTCAATATTCAGGCTGAGAATTTTCCTAGTTTATTCATTCTGCCTCTTTTAAAATTATAAATCTCATATAAAACATTTCTCTTTTCTCATATTTTAACATATGTAACCAAGAGTACTCACTAGGACCTTGAAGGTTTTCCTTGTTTGATTTTTCTTTTGTCAGTTATTCCACACCACTTTTACATTTTACCTTCCCCAAAGCCCCAGACTAAGAACAATTCAGCCAAGTAAAACATAGTCAAACAAGGATGGTCTTTCCTCTGGTGTTTAATGTCTATGTCCTCACTTCTGTCTGAGCTATCTCATGTCCTTTATCATCTACTTTCCTACCAAGATTCTGATTATGTCAATTTAAGTAAGCACTAAAACATTCCAACATTCCTAATAGTTCTCCCCTTCTGCAGAGCCCACAACAGCATAACCCTTAATGCTGTTTATGGAGTGCTACAACTTTTCTACTATGTTCCTTCAAAGTTTGTTCTCTATGTATTACTGAATGTCAAATTGATGTTTACATTTTCCAAGCATTTTTTTATATCAATGACTGACTTCTTTCATATTAATTTCTGTTTGGGTCCTTTTGTCACTTATAAACAGAATATATTAGGATAATTTAAAATGGTAAAAATGATTGCACACAGTTCTGAATGCTAGGCCAACCAACATCAAGATGTATCAACTGGTGAGTACATTTATATTGTGAAGTCACATGACAAAAGACTAAAAGGAAAACCCCAAAAAGGAGCTGAACTTGTTCTTCTATAATGGCACTAATCCCACACAGAGGATTTGTATAGGTACTGTAGTCCTATTTAGGACATTGATCACTAAGATATAGTTTATACTCAGAATATTTAATAGCCCCTCATTCACTATTCCCCTTGTCTCCAGCAAGGACCCATGCTGACCATTATTCATTCACTTCTCAGCATTCTAGCATTTCACTGTCCAAGTATCTGTGGCTTGTTCTTTTCTATATTGAGATATAGCAGCCATTCAGATTCATCCACAGCTTATTCAATTTCTAAGATGAACCTGAATGAGCCCCTACATAGTAGACAAATTCTTTACTAACTCCCATAGTCTCCCCACTCAATTCAGTAGGCCAAATATTTACCTCCTAGTTTCTTTGTGATGAACTGAGTAGCATAGATAGTCATGGTCTCCAGTTTATTGGAAACTTTGCTCATTTCCATGTAGGTAGTTGGTTTCTCGGAAGTCCAGGTCTCTGCATTAAATTTCTATTTCTCATTTAACATACTATAATATGTTTATCAACTTTAATAATGTAATTATTTTCTCACTTTTTAATACAAGATGTAAAGCATAACTTATGAGTTCTTTATTTGAGGTCTCCCAAGATCAAAATCAAGATGCCAGCTTGGGATCCTAGTAAAGATACTGGGAAGAAAACATTGTCAATATTTTTAGGTCATTGGCAGGTGATGGAAGAAAAAGCTCAATATAGTGACTATTATCATAGCTTTATCTATCTATAATCTATATCTTTATCTATCTAGCTATCTATCTATATCTCAAAGAAAACATTGTCTCAGATCCATTGTGTGTGTGAAAATGACAGTCTGAAGAAGAGTTCCTTTGCTCTGGATCCAACTTTATGAATTGATTAGAGAAAGCATCCTTTCTTGACAAATTGTATGCATTATAGATAAATTTAATGTTAACAATAAAAACTAAGATATTTTGCATCTAGTTTCAAATATTGTAATAAGACTTGTGTATGTATATAACCATAGAAATATATAGTCGTAGTATGACTAATATCTACCAAGAGATGTGAAACTGGCTTAATTCAGAAATATGCTACAATATATATTTTATGTAGCATATTACATATCATAGAATATATCTTATGTAATATGTTAATTATTAATTATAAATGTATTAAAGTATAATATATTATATAATATGTTATTTTTGCATTATTTAAAATGAGAATTTGTTCAATTTTATCATATATATTTGTTTGTGATTGTGCACATACTAAATTTTGGCATTTTTCCCAATCCTTTTACCTAGAGACAGCCATGCGATTCTGTAATCCCATGTTAGTATCATTCTCTATCCAGGAATTCACATTAACAATTAACTATGTAGCTTTTCATATGTGGCTTATTTGTTCATAGAATCAGAAAACTCAGACATTAAATGGCATACTACTCTCATTGTAGAAAAAAGTTGAATGCTCTTTTGGAATCAGGAACTCCATGTAGGGCATGCCCGCACCTAACACACAAGTGAAACAGGGTGCTTATGGCCTGCTTCGATCCATCCTAGATGAATGCTATTTCTGGGAACATGTATTACTAGGGTAATTCTTGCAAAATACTTGTTTGTGAGCAGAGTGGTGCCATTTATTTCTTAATGCCAAAGAATATCCTCTGGCAAATGATGCAGATACTAGTGGGAGACACTTGGATGAAATTAATTTCTGTGGCTAATGGTGATTTAATGTTCACATCTGCAGACAGAGAAACCTTGGACATCAGCTCTAAAAGACTGGAAAACTTTCAACAGTCTATATCCTGAATATATGGAACTCTTGCTTCTGTTCTGCAGATTGCACTGTGAGGACCACCGACTAAACTTGTACAGGTTAAGAATATGATGTTGAATGGCTTTATGTATGCTGAATAAAAGTATCTACATATGAAGATTAAAAATTTAAATACTACCAACATTCCATTGGAATTTAAACATGTATTTCAAATAGCTTTTTAAAAATATGCAAAGGGGGCTAGAGAGATGGCTTAGCGGTTAAGGTGTTTGCCTGCAAAGCCAAAGGATGCCAGTTCGATTCTCCTGCACCCACATAAGCCAGATGCACAAAGTGGAGTATGCATCTGGAGTGGAGTTCCATTTGCAGTGGCTGGAGGCCTTGGCCTGACCATTATCTCTTTCTCTCTCTGAAATAAATAAATAAATAAAATATTTTTTAAAATATGAAAAAGGGTAAGGAGGTTGCTACATGGTTAAACATGCAGGCTTGCAAAGCCTTACAGGCTTGGTCTGATTTCCCACTACCCATGGAAAGCCAGATGCACCAAACAGCACATGAGTCTGGTCCTGGAGCACCCATACTTTCCCTCTCTTTGTCATAAATAAATTAATGAATAAATAAGTGTATAAATAAATAAAAATATTTTTAAAATTGTCAAATGCTATATTAAATAATAGGAGTAACTCATCTGCATTTCATTGGAGCAATCCATAAGACTCATTTTCAATATGACAATTGATTTGCCTTTTAATATGTTCTCTGAATCACCAGAACTTTGGACTCTGACTGGTTAATCACTAAGGTGTATACAGGGCTCATTACCAATCAGCTGAGCAGAAACCATTTTCTAATGCCTAAGCCACTACTTTAAAACCAATTTAACAAGAATTCTAAGTGCCTTCTACATTTTATGGCAAAAAAAAACACATACAAAATAGAGATCTTAAGATGTTAAACTAAGAAAGATCCCCAGTGACTGATGACTTGGACTTGCAGCTATAGTGTTTTGATCTGTTATCATTACATTCAACTCTATGGTTTTCTTTGTCACTCTCAAGTTTGTCTCCTCCCCTCTTGGATCCCTGTTTCCTATAAATTAGTGGAAATCCAACATGGTTCTTTTATAATTACTCCCTTCATCATTTTCATAAGAACTGGCACTTAGAAAATTCAGTCAAACAGATTATGTGATAAATATTAATGATATACTGTACTCTAGGACAGGCACAGATGTTAATACTTATGGATGAAAACATCCAGGCTTAGAGATGGCTTTCCAAGCACTTCTGAGATGGCAAACCACAATGTCAAGTAAGTGGAAATCTAGCTACACCAGTATGTTCACTGTCATTCTTGCACTGGTTTAGCATCTTATGCACAATGTGCCATGACCAGTTTCCTAAGACAGGAAAAAAACAAAACTGATTAAGAGCACATATTGTGCACTGTGAGATAGTTTAGTTGGTCAAGTGCTTGCCTCACAAGCATGACGACCTGAGTTCTATCCCCTGTACCCGCTTAAAATTTTGGGCATGGTAATGCAGATACAGGAGGATCCCTGGAACTTACTGGTCTGCTATCCTATCTTACTTTATGAGCTCCAAGCTAATGAGAGACCTTTTGTTAAAAAGAGGTTTATAGGCTGGAGAGATGGCTTTGCTGTTAAGCACTTGCCTGTGAAGCCTACGGACCCCGGTTCAAGGCTTGATTCCCCACGGCCCATGTTAGCCAGATGCACAAGGGGGTGCATGCATCTGGAGTTTGTTTGCAGTGGCTGGAGGCCCTGGCGCACCCATTCTCTCTCTCTCTCTCTCTCTGCCTCTTTCTTTCTCTGTCGCTCTCAAATAAATAAATAAAAATAAACCAAAGAAAAGAGGTTTATAGTATACCCGAAGAAGAATACCAGAAGTTGTCCTCTGGCCTTGCATGGACACACACACACACACACCATAAAACATGTGCCTACACATATAGGAACATGCATTCACACAAGCATACACAACATGCACACCCATATAAAGAGAGCCCATAATATAAATCTAATTTGAAATTTTTTATATTAAACATATTAATTTATGGAAATCTCCACTCACTTTGTAACATTTAACTGAGATCACAGAATAACAACCTGATTATAAAAAGGAAAAATCATGTGCAATGTCCCTAGGTTATAAAAAGGGAAGTGACTTGTTGACATTAGTATATTATGTTATGTATCTGGCTCAGGCAAACCCTATATATGTATGTATATATATATATATATATATATATATATATATATATATATATATATATATATATATTTGGCAGGATGCTCTATTTGTTGTTATCTGAAGAAATCTATTAATTTCAAATGTGTGGCATATTTGAGTAAAGCAAGAAAAATAATTAATGTAGTGTAACAACAATGTGTGGGATTGAGTCATGTTACTGCCAAGATTTAACAGAATTCAAGAAATTAGCATTGATCATTGGTGTCTTCTATTTTCTTTTATCAAGCTAAATCAATCACATCTGGAGTCTCTAATTGAGCCTTAAAATCAGTTTGGAATATTGTAAATGCCAATTAAAAGAGTTGGAAAAGGCAACCTGAGGGTTAGCAGTTTCATGAAATAATATATTTTTCTAAACCTACTCCTAGCACGCACAATAAATTATAGAATTATACTTCATTTCCTTACAGTTAGAAAGAAACTTGAATGTAATGATGTACCATAGAAAACAGGCATGTTCTTGGTCTTCCTTTTTTCGTTGCTTCTGCCTCATTTACTTTCAATCTCTTTCTTTAAACTTATAATTTTATTCATACTGAATTTTTTACACCTGTTTTTCTCATCTATTTCAGAATGTAGGTGGCAATTGATTTTGGTCCATGTATGTGGATGGTTTGAAATTATCTTATTCTAGGAATACAGTGACCAAGTCTTTTCCCATTTCCATCAACTTACTCATAGAAACCTCATTCCCATTGTCATAATACTGTATTAGTTTGTAGTTGGGGAAAACAATCTAAAGCAAGGTCTACTTTGTAAAAAAAAAAATTGAATAACCTACGTACTGTATTGAATTATGCCCTGAACAGAATTGCTCTGTGTATATTTTTATCATCACAAAGTCAAATGTCATGAAAATGAATCATCCTAATCTGGGGAACATTTGTATTTAATGTTCCTGATCAATCCTTGCTGTAGATGCCACAATCTTCTCTTAGTTTCCTAGATGATTATATTCTAATAGATTCCTAAGAGATGCTGCTGAGTACACTATTCCTTGGCTTTCATGTTGGACAACTATTTTTTTCAGACAATAAGTTCTTCAAGTAGTTTTATATAATACATGAGTATATAACAATTGCCCTTTCTCTATCTCCATAATTATGAGATATAACATGCACACAGAGGTATAATTTTATCATAAATAAGAGCAAACACTCATAAAAGTGTCGATACTTAGTCAAATATTGAAACATCTCAATTTGCCTATTTTTTTGCTTAGTATTGTTCACAATTACATTTCTTTCCAAGTGAAATAGTTCCCTGATTTTAATGCTAAGCAGTCCTCCTACTTTCATCAACCTTAAATACATCCTGAAATAATAATTTTTATTTTTATATCTTTTACCTCTATTTTGCAATTTTGAGATACAAAGATAACTTGTAGTTATAGTAATGAATATGTTAAAATACCTTGATTCAAATGATTTTTTTTTTTTTTTTTGGTTTTTCGAGGTAGGGTCTCACTCTAGCCCAGGCAGAACTGGAATTCACTATGGAGTCTCAGGGTGGCCTTGAACTCACGGCAATCCTCCTACCTCTGCCTCCCGAGTGCTGGGATTAAAGGTGTGCGCCACCACGCCCGGCGTCAAATGATATTTTGATGAAAGGTTTTTGTTTAGTTGTGTGCCACTACTGCACTTGTGTGAGCATCATGACAGGTTATGTGCAGCTAATTAGGTTAGACCATGAGTTGCTTGGACAGATGTTGGTCATTTTCCCCCAGTTGCCCATGTAGCACATTCTGGCAGTAGACGTGCTGACTGTCTGGGGACTGATTCTCTTCCAGCTTCCAGCCATGCCATTCCATTTTATGTGTCAACCGCATAAGGTGTCTTCAGCAGTGGGGTCTTACCACTAAGCTTTGGTGGGTCATGAAGACTCTGACAGAAACCTGTCTTTCTTTTAGGAAATCTTGTAGGTCTCTCTGATCAAAAGCTCACTGGGGATGATAGGCACATGCTCATACTGGGAGTTATAGGTCAGTGCTCACTAAGAAAAGGAAGAAAAAGATAACTAATATAAGAGAGTTACAGAGAAGAGAGAGAGAGAGAGAGAGAGAGAGAGAGAGAGGCTGTAGAAGATTAAGGTCAGTCTTCATCATATGCACACCCTCCCTTTCCCTCCCCTCCTTCCCCACCCATTCTATTATCTAGTCCATGAGATGCTTTCTGGGTATGTAAGGCATCTTGGGTTGATTCAGGTTAGGTGTTGTAGATGAGTCAGACTATGTGGCGATTTTTTTCCCTGGGATTGGTTAAGTTCACTGAGAATGATTGGTCCCAGGTTCAACCATTTTTCCTCAAATTTCATTGTGTCATTTTTTCTTACTGCTGTATAGAATTCCATTGTGTAGATATACCACATCTTAGTTATGCATTCTTCTAGTGATGGACATCTGGGTTGATTCCAGCTCTTAGCTATTACGAAGTGAGCCACTATAAACATTGCTGAGCAAATCTCTCTGGCCTGTGGTTTGAAGATTTTAGGGTAGATGCCCACTAAGGAAATAACTGGGTCTGTTGGTATCTCTATAGTCAGCTTTTTCCATACTGCTTTCCAAAGTGGTTGTACCATCTTACATTCCCACCAACAGTGGAGGAGTGTTCCTACTTCCCCACATCCTATCCAGCATTTATTTTCATTTGATTTTGATGTTTCCTACCCTTACTGGGGTAAGGTGGAATCTCATAGTTATTTTAATTTTCATTTCCCTGATGATTAGGAATGATGAACTTTTTCTTAAGTGTGTGTTTGCCATTTGTATTTCTCCTCTGTGAGCAGCCTGTTCAGCTCTTTGCCCCATTTTGTGAGTGGGTTGTTTGAATTTTTACTGTTTAGATTTTTGAGTTCTTTGTAGATTCTAGAGATTAGGCCTCTGTCAGTTGGATAACCCACAAATATTTTCTCCCATTCTGTGGGTAAACTATTGTCTTTGCTTATTGTACGCTTGTCTGTAAAGAAACTCTACAGCTTCATGTGATCCCATTGGATGAGTGACTGTTTAAGTTCATGAGCTACTGGAGTTTTGTTCAGGAAGTCTTTTTCCATTCCTATATCACGGAAAGTATGTCCTATATTTTCTTCCAGTATTAATCGAGTTTCTGGTCTTATATTAGGGTCTTTGATCCATTTGGACTTGAGTGCAGTTCATGGCAAAAAGTGTATATCAAGTTTCAATTTCCTGCATATGGTTATCCAGTTTGTCCAGCACCATTTATTGAAGATGCTGTCTTTTTTTTCCAGCCTATATTGTTAGGGCCTTTGTCAAAAATCAAGTAGCTATAGTTGCTTGACCCAAAGTACTGGTCCTCAAGTCTATTCCATTGGTCTATTATGGAGTACCATGCTGTTTTTATTACTATGGCTTTGTAGTATAGCTGTAGATAAGGTATGGTGATGCCTCCAGAGGTATTTCTTTTCCTGAGGATATGTTTGGATATGCGAGGGCTCTGCCTTTCCATATGAAATTTGAGATCACTTTTTCTATCTCTGTGAAGACCACAGTAGGGATTTTAATTGGAATTGCATTAAATCTGTATATTGCCTTTGGTAGGATTGCCATCTTCACAATGTTAATTCTGCCTATCCAGGAACATGGGTGGTCTTTCCATTTTCTCAAGTCCTCCTCAATTTCTTTTTTGAGTGTTTTTATGTTTCTGTTGTATAGATCTTTCATTTCCTTGGTTAATGTTATTCCAAGGTATTTTATTTTGTTGTTGTTGTTGCTACTGAAAATGGGACCATGCCCCTCACTTCTTTCTCTGTATCTTTGTCATTTGCATATAGAAAGGCTACTGATTTTTGTGCATTGACTTTGTATCCTGCTACTTTGCTATAGGAGTTAATCACCTTCAGGAGTTTTGGGATGGAGTCTCTCGGGTCTCTTACATATATAATCAGGTCATCAGCCAATAGGGCTAACTTAACTTCTTCCTTTCCAAAATGTATCTTTTTTATTTCTTTCTCCTTTCTTACTACTTGAGCTAGGACTTCCAGTACTATATTGAGGAACAGAGGTGAGAGTGGACAACCCTGTCTTGTTCCTGATCTTAATGGGAATTCCTCCAGTCACTCTCCATTAAGTATTATTTCGGCCTTAGGAGCTTTGTATATTGCCTTTATTATGTTAAGATATGAACCAACAATGCCAATTCTCTCTGATGTTTTGATGATGAAGTGATGTTTTATTTTATCAAAAGCCTTTTTTCCTTCTGTCCAAATGATCATGTGCTTTTCGTGTTTAACCTTGTTTATATGTTGTATTACATTGACAGATTTCCATATGTTGAACCACCCTTATGTTCCTGGGATGAATCCCACTTGAACAAGGTTGATAATGCTTTTGATGCGTTGTTGGATTTGGTTTGCGAGGATGTTGTTCAGGATCTTTGCATCTAAGTTCATCAGGGAAATAGTCTGGTAGTTTTTTTTCCTTGTGGCATCTCTGCCTGGTTTTGGAACTAGTGTGATACTAGCTTCATAAAAGAATTTGGGTAGCTTTCCCTTTTCTCCAACTGTGTGGCACAGTTTGAAGAAGATTGGTTTTAGTTCTTCCATGAAGGTTTGATAGAATTCAGCTGAGAAACAATCTGGTCCTGGAGACATCTTTTTGGGGAGGTTATTTATTTCTTTTTCAATCTCAATGAGTATGATAGGTTTGTTTAGGAGATTAATCTGCTCTGAGTTTAGCTAATTTAATTTTTAGCTAATGCTAATTCTGCCTATCCAGGAGCATGGGAGGTCTTTCCATTTTCTCAAGTCCTCCTCAATTTCTTTTTTGAGTGGTTTTATGTTTTTGGTGTATAGATCTTTCACTTCCTTGGCTAATATTATTCCAAGGTATTTTTGTTGTTGTTGTTATTGATATTGAAAATGGGACCATGTCCCTTATTTCTTTCTCTGTATCTTTGTCATTTGCATATAGAAAGGCTACTGATGTTTGTGTATTGATTTTGTATCCTGCTACTTTGCTGTAGGAGTTAATCACCTTCATGAGTTTTGGGATGGTGTCTCTCGGGTCTCCTACATATACAATAATGTAATCAGTGAGTAGAGCTAACTTTACTTCTTCCTTTTCAAATTGTATTTCTTTTATTTCCTTCTCCTGTCTTATTATTTCAGCAAGGACTTCCAGTATTATATTGAAGAGCAGTGGTGAGAGTGTACAACCCCGTCTTGTTCCTGATCTTAATGGGAATTCCTCCAGTCTCTCTCCATCTAGCAATTTTACAATTTCATTTTTTATTTCATCCATTATCCATTCATTTTTCAAAAGTGTGCAGTTAAATTTCCAGGTGCTGTTGGGATTCTTGGTGGTTCTTTTGTTGTTAATTTCTAGCAATACATTATTATGATCTGATACCATGCAGGAAATTATGTCAATCTTCCTCAATATGTGGAGGTAGGCTTCGTGACTCAGCATATGGTCTATTTTAGAGAATATTCCATGGGCTGCTGAGATGAATGTATAGTCTGTGGATTTGGGATGGAAAGTTCTGTAGATGTCCGTTAGGTCTAAGTGATCTATGGTTTTGTTGACTTCTCTAACTTCTTTGTTGAGTTTCTGCTTAGATGATCTGTCTATTACTGATAATGGTATATTGAAGTCCCCAACTATGATGGTGTTGGTGCTTATTTCTGTTTTACTGTCAAGTAGGTTTTGGTTTATGAACTGTGGTGCCTCTGTGTTTGGTGCATACAGATTTATGATTGTAATATCCTCATGATGGATCATTACCTTGATAAGTAGGAAGTGGCCTTCTTTGTCTTTTTTGATTATTTTTGGTTTGAAGTCTACTTTATCCAATATTAATATAGCTATGCCTGCTTGTTTCTTATTCCCGTTTGCTTGGAATACTATTTGCCACCCTTTCAACCTGAGGAGGAGTCTATCTTTAGTGGTGAGGTGGGTTTCTTGAAGACAACAGATTGAGGGGTCTAATTTTTTGATCCATCCTCTTATCTTGCGTCTCTTGATGGGTGAATTAAGGCCAGTGATATTTAGGGTAATGACTGTGAGATCTGATTTGATTCCTGCTATATTGTGATGGACTTTGAAATTTTCTGTGCCTTCTCTGGTTTTGGTTATTGTCTTCTTCTTTTTGTAGGCCTTTGAGGTTGATTATTTGATTCTTCTCTGTGGAGAATTTGCTGAAATACTCAGTAGGTTTGGTTTTGTGTTCATATAATTGTAAAGTTGAGTTTCGTCATGGAAATTTTTTCTTTCACCATCTATTATGAGGCATACTTATACTGGGTAGTTTGGGTTGGAAGGCATAGGTTCTTAGACTTTGTATTCTTTCATTCCAGGCCCTTCAAGGTTTCAGGGTTTTCATTGAGAAGTCTGGATCTGATCGGGTTACCTTTAAAAGTGGTGTGCTGCTTTTTCCTAGCTGATTTTAGGATTTTCTCTTTGGTGTCAATGTTTAGAGTCTTAATGACAATATGTCTTGGAATGTTTCTCCTTTGGTCCAGTCTTTTTGGAGTTCTGTTAGCTTCTTGTGTCTTGATGGGCCTTTCTTTTAAGAGACTGGGGAAGTTTTCTTTGATTATTTTGTTAAATAAGTTCTCCATGCCTTTGGTCTGAATTTCCTCTCCTTCTGTTATTGCAATGATCCTGATATTAGGACGTTTACATTATTGTATCCCTCAATTCCATCATGTTGTGTTCACAGAAACTTTTGCACTTTCTGAAACTTTTGAATTCTAGAACTGTTTCTTCCATCTTGTCTTCCAGATCAGAGTTTCTATCCTCTCCATGGCTAACTCTATTCTTGAGAGCTTCTAGAGAGTTTTGGACTTGTTCATTTATTTTTGCATTTTCTACTAATTTTCTATGTAGAGTTTCCACCCCTCTGTCAAGCTCCCTTTTCACATCATTTTCTGATTTTCTTGATGCTTCTTGGAATTCATCCTTACATTTCTTTATGTCTTCATCTAGCATCGCCAGCTGGTTTTTGAGGTCCTCTTTTTTTCACTCTCCCTCATATCTCTTAACTGTCTTTGAACTCCTTTTATTTTCTTTTCTATTATGTCTAGTCTAGTGATGGCAGCATCCACACCATTATCGGTCCTTTGTTGCTTTTCTGCATGTTCTACCAGTATCTTGGTCAGGGTTGCGTTGCTCATAGCATCATTTTGGTGTTCTCATCCTAATGACTCTTCTATGTTTTGATTAGAGGTGTTCAATGTAGGACTGGGTGATCTAACTGGATTTTCTTGTGTTTGATTTTTCATCTTATTTCTTTTGTGCTGTGGTCTGCCCATGACAGTGTATGTTCACATAGGTGGGTGGATCAGCCTGGGCTCAAGCACAGTGGGAAGGTGAAGCAGCCCGAGGCAGTTTGTAAGCAGTCTAGGCTTTGGCTCTCACTTGTCAAAGCCACCTGAGCTCTTGCCTGGCAGTGGTTCCAAAGTTGCCTGAGCTCTCATGCAGTAGTGAGCCAAAGCTGCCTACACTCATCCTAGGAGGGACACTGAGGCATCAAGCACTGAAGCAGCCCAAACTCCGCCGTGGCGGAACACTGGGACACAGAAGCAGTCTGTGCTCCCCCGCAACAGGACAAAGGCAATTTGTCAGCATGGCATACAGGGAGGGGCTGGCACCTGAGCTGGTGCAAGTGACAGACAGAGACAGCCTGAGCTCGCAGTCAGTTGCAATGCACCTGGGTTCGCACATGAATGTGCGGCGGCACAGCAGTAACTGAGCAAATGGGCTGAGCCTGCTAAGCTTGCATAAGCAGGGTTCGGCGCAGTGGCATGGTTTTGGCCAGAAATTTGATCAAAGGAGCCTGAGCTCCAATGTGCCAGCAGGCATATCCTGGCCGAGGTCACTCTTGGGCAGGGGTAGCAGGGGTATCACCCCTGTGCAGTGAGGCAAGTGGAGCTATGTTTTCCTGGGACCCTTTTCCTACAGTAAGTGCAGGTGTTTCTTAAAGCTGGGACTGTGGGTACTGTGGCTGCTTGGGGGGAGAGGTGGTATACCTGCACATGAGGGAATCAGTGATTCCCTGTTTTTTCCCCTCTGTGCCCTCCCACTGGCAATCTACTGGTAATTGCTCTCCCCTAAAAGACCTAGTGAACCCTTAATGTCTTGTCTTTCTTTCCTGGGGATGTGCAGTGCAGTTAGGCAGTTGCCATCTTGGCTGGAAGTCCTGCATCTTTCTCATATAAGTAAATAAATAAATAAATAAATAAAATTGCATGCAGTCAGTAATAGCAATACTACTTACATAATTCTTTCTAGAAGAGACAATAACCAATTCTGAAACTAAACCATATGAAGCACAGACATATATAACCCTCAAGGAAGATGGTGTCTGTTTGATCTTAACAGTCCACAATGAACAAACCGGCATGCTGAGAACATTGCAGAGTCAGACTGTGAGGATCTGAAGTCCGCTAAAGGTGAAGTTATCAGGGTCAGGACCTGCTGTCACTAAATATGCCATGATGGCAGTTGAGAAAACAGAAGGAAAATGAACACTCTCAGCTTTTTCCCTTCTCTAGTGAAATCTGATATTCTCCTAGTTGTACCTCAGAAGTCATGAAACTCTCATCAAAATATACAATCCCTGTACTCAGAAAATGGAAATAAAGTAATGCAGAGATGACAGGGAAAATCTCAGCAAAAGAGTCTTGTTACCTTTCCCTCTTTAATATTAGATTACTCCATTTTATCCCCCAGTAATATTTCTCTATGACTGTGTGCCCCAAACACATGAGATATTCCTAAACAAAAACACAAAGCAGAAGGTTCAAAAATTAAATCTTGAAGGGTCTGGAGAGTTAGCTTAGTGGTTAAAGCACTTGCTGGCAAAGCCTAAGGACCCAGGTTCTGTTCCCCAGGACCCACATAAGTCAGATGCACAAAGTGTATGTTTCTGGAGTTCCTTTGGAGTGGCTGGAGGCTCTCATATGCCAATTCTCTCTCTCTCTCTCTCTCTCTCTCTCTATTTCTATCTCTCTTTACATATATATAGACACACACATACACACACCACATATCACACACACACACACACACACACACACACATATGTGTGTGTGTGTGTGTATAATCTACTTTTCTCTCAAATAAATAAATAAAGTTAAAAATTTAATCTTGAAATCAAAACAGAGCAAGATGCAACAGGGCAGAATTTTAATGAATAATACCGGAAAGCATTCTACACCAATAACACTTTGCTTCATCACCTACGACAAGTAAACTAGAGAAATATAATGACCAAAAGTTCATTTTTAAAGAAAGTCAATTTCAAAGGCAACATTAAAGTTCTAACAGTTATAAAGCATGTAGAAATATTTAGTCAAATGGACTTGTAATCACACTTCTAATTTAGGATACTCTTTGGATTTTTTTGTTAGCTATGTAATGATATGTAGTATCCTGTCTCTTTAAATGTTGAAATTACATTAATAGAAATGTCCTTATAACTGAAGTTTTACTTTTAGTATGTGTAAAGTGTGCACTGTGAGGGAGAATATGGCAAACTTTAGAATCTTTGTTGTTTAGTTATTATATAAATCATGGAAAGTACTCATTGACAGTCATAATTTAGTGAATTTAATGTAAAAATTAGGACATAACTTTAGATTCTCATGACTTCCTCAGAGGCATTAGACAGTGTCAGTCTGACTCATTGTCCTAGAAAAGGACCACTATTAAAACATTGTACACTTTATTACATTAACTGCTGCACATGTAGTTTCGTATGGAATCATTTATATATTTTTTTTAAATTTAACTGGGTATTTGAGTTTTGGTTATAGATTTTGTTGCAAGAGAAAGATTATAACTGTGATGTTTCATATACTCTGCAAATTGTAGCATGATAATATATTGTATTGGCATTTTCAATTATATTCACATTTTGTTTTGAGAACATTTGCACCTCTGTTTACAATACTATCACAGAAGAGAATATAAATCAAAAATAAATAACATGAAAATATCTGTGTTGTTTGCCTGTGTACCTGATTGACAGTTACAATTTTGATTTAAACAAAGCTAATGCTTGTAAAAGGAAAAGCAATACACAGACCTATTAAGGACCTGCTTTGTTGGTTTGATTAAATCAATATAATGAAGTCAATCTATGTTTTGAACTTAACATGTACACTTTTAATGTTGACTTCAGTCACAGGGACTTTAATGCCAGTGTTAACAGGTAACATCTCTATATGGGTCTGCATTGTTCTGTGGCTTTCATTAAAGAAAAGCACATGACATTAGTTAAAATCACAAATAAAATGTGTCAGACTTGCTAGTTTTAACTCAAATAAGTTTCCATATACAAATAGGATATATAGATTTGATATTTTAAATTTTATGGAAGAAAACCATCTTTGCAGGACATCCAATGTATAAAGTCATATGTGACAAACACAAATTACCCGACCCTCCCCAGCACTAGTATTCAGAGAAACGTTTCATTCTTGCAGAAACTTGTACATACCTGAAAGAAGTCTTCTAACTCCATCTTGTCTTTACATCTTGTTTATTATATTTCATTACAACACACATGGAATTAATACAATGAATAGAGAAAGTATAACGTTTAAATTATTATTTTAAATGTCTGTCACTACAAACCTCAGTGGGGTTATGGTGATCACTGTGGGGTCATGAGGCCTCAGTCTCTCCCTATCAGGTAGCAGGGGATGGAGATCAGTGTATTCCTACCTGCTCTGTTGCTCTAACAATCTTTACACCCTGTCTTCTGCATCATTCCCTGAGCCATGGCAGGCCTGTTGGCAGTCTGAATTAGTGTTATTTGTAGTCTCTGTATTTCTGCTTTCATAGGAGGGCCTCAAGGGCACTGGGAGTTGGGACAAGGGGGTAATAGTACATAAGTTGTTACAATACATACCTAAGAATTTTTTTAAGTTTAAATTAATTTTCACAAGGTGAATTTAATAGGGGAATTTGGCCAGAACTTAGAAGTATGGCTCCCTAAAGATCTGAGACAGTAATCTTGGTGGGGTGGGAACCGCTCCGTTTGGCTAACAAATGCTCCTTTGAACCCCAGACATCAATGGTCTAAGAATCAAGAGTAGTTCACAATATTCCTTGGACAGTATGATTGTGAGCATGAACAGGTCATGAGATGAATGCTAACTAGTGACAGTACAAGGACAGAGCTCAGGGGACACAGCACTATACAGGCTAGCCCAGTATAAGATCATATTTATTCCAAAGAATCAGGATGACTAACACATGTAGTATTCTAGAGCATGCAGCCAGAACAGAAGTAAATAAATAGATAATCTAAAAGCCAGAAAGACTATGGAAAGAAATCAGAAAACAGGACAGATAAATAAAGATGAAATATTATAAATGCTAGGAATAACATATTGATAAACATAAAAAATCCAACAGCTATACAAATACATTTTAGGTATTTAAACAATTTTTCTCTGTTTTGTTTTAAATCAACAGTTCCTATGATTTGGGGCATGTGGTAAGGTAGGAGTACATGGTAGAGCAAAGCTGCTTACCTCATGGTATTGGGGAAACAGAGAGAGGCAGAGCATGGGGTTCTAATATTCTCTTCAAAAATATCCTCGTGAATTCATTGCCTTGCACTAGGCCCCATCTTCTAAAACTCCCCTCACCTCCTAACAAAACTCAGTTGTTTTGGAAACATTGAAAAATTCAAACCACAGTGTGGTGGTTTGATTCTGGTGTCCCCCTAAACTTAGATGTTCTAAATGCTAGGTTCCCAGCTGATGGAGATTTAGGAATTAATGCCTCCTAGAGGTAGTGTATTATTGGGGGAAGGCTTATGGGTAGCCAGTTTCCCCTTGCCAGTGTTGGGCACACTCTCATGTTACTATTGTGTACCTGATGATGGTTCCAATGTGATTCCACCCTCTGCTCATACCATTGTTTTCCCTTGCCATCGTGGAGCTTCCCCTAAAGTATGAAAGCCTAAATAAACATTTCTTTTTTCCCCACAAGGTGCTCTTGGTTGGGTGATTTTGGCCAACAATGTGAAACTGACTGCAAAGTTGGTACCAAGAGTGGAGTCATTTATTCTAGACACCTGACTTTGTGGCTTTTAGTCTTTTGAAGCTTATGTTTTACAGGAATGTGGAAGATTTGAAATCTTGGCCTAAGATGTACCTTGTAGTGCTGTAAGTATAGCTTGATGGACTATTCACATCAGAGTTCAAAGACCTGAATGTAGTAAGAACTATGGATTGTGAGGGTTGGCTTGTGAGGATGAGAAATAACTTTTCCTGGACTGGGCTAGAAATAGTATGTATGAGAAGCTTGCTGTTTATACCCATTTCCTGAGAACTTGTGCAGGTTTTTTTTTTTTTTTTTTTTGCATAGAAATGGACTGGTGTGAGCAGAGGGATATGGCACAGAAATGAAATCTTTGGGCTGAAACTCTGCCTGGTCAATGGCAATTATATAAGAGATTACAAGTTTTTAGATTGGTCCAGCTGACCTGCATTGGGACAATAGGAAGAATGTAGACTCTTTTGAAGGGGCCTGAATGCCCAAGGACTGTCCTGTTCTTCGAAGTCTGCTTTATCCCACCCTAGATTAACAAATTGGCACCCTACCTGGTATTATGGAGTATAAGAAATGCAGGAAAGTGAGGGTCATGAGAGGGCTGCTAAGGAAAGCTGCCATACCCAGATGAAGTTTTCCAGAACTGTGAGTAGCCTAGATGGAAGGGTGGAATTAGAACTCCAGAGACTTGTTGCTGGTTAGAATTATTGGACTTGGAGATTTGTCATTGAATAGAATTGTTGGACTTGGAGCTACAGAGTTTGATGTTTTCCCTGTTTAAATCTTGTATTGGTTGAATATTTCTTTGCTATGCCCAATGCCATATTTTGCAGTGAATTTTTATCCTGTGCATTATGGGGTTTGGGGGGATGTTTTGTTATTATGGCTCAGTTAAAAGTCCTTGGACTATGAGAATGTTTTAACATCATTGGGACTGATAAAAACTACAGAGGCTTTAAAAGATGGACTGAATGCATTGCATTTTACAACATGGATGATTATAAGTTTATAGGGGCAGGGGCAGAATGTGGTGGTTTGATTCAGGTATCTCCCATAAACTTTGATGTTCTGAATGCTAGATTCTCAGTTGATGGAGATTTGTGAATTAATGCCTCCTGGAGGCAATGTATTTTTCAGCGTAGGCTTATAAGTATTATAGGCAGTTTCCCCTTGCCATGTTGGGCTCACTCACCTGTTGCTTTTGTCCATCTGATGTTGGATGTGGAGAGCCGAGAGAGTGTAATCGCCATTACAAGATGGCGCTGACATCCAGCCTCGGTCCTGGTGAAGAATAGCGCATGTGCAAGTGGTGAAAGCGCGCCAAGTCACTGCCCAGCCTGGGGTGTCATATGGGGTGATGAGCGCGCAGCCAATCAGCAGAGTACACGCCGCCTAGGGCTATATAAGCGGCGCCATTTCGGGGCTCTGGGTCTTCCTCTTTTCATCTGTTAACGGAATAAACGGTTAATGAAATAAACGGTTAACGGAATAAATGGTTGACGGAAAAAAAAACGCTTGCTGCAGAAGGATCCTGGTGTCCGCGTGCGTTCTTGCTGGCGAGACGACTATGCGGGCTACAGCTGGTGCCGAAACCCGGGACGCCGGGTGCCTGTCATCGCCGGCGCCGAGGAGACCCCCCATTCACGGGGAAGGATTCAGAACTGCAGGACTAAGATAGGTTCTGAGAGGCATGTTTAGTCTTGACTTGTCTCATCTCTCACCCAAATTGGCAGGAGCAATTTTTGCTCTCCCTATTGTGATGGTGGCTCTCGTTCTCTTCCTTTTGATTTTAAAATCATGTCTAGAAGATGAGAAATGCCGCTCATCTGTAGCGGCTGGCCAGCGGGTATTAGAGGAGCTACAAGACAGCATGTCAGAAACAGAACGGGATAAAAGGTTAGGGGCCCTTGAGGAAAAAGAAAAAGACGTCTCTAAGAAAAAAGGCCTTTCCGCGGACACTAAGTCCACAGAAAGAAAAGACAAGGGAAAAGACGCCCTGGGAGAGAAACATGAGAGGGAAAAGAGAAGTCCAAAAAGGAGGCCTCTTTATCCGATAAAAGAATTGGAGGCTTTAGGAATTGATAGGTCAGAGTCTGAGGATCTTAGTCCCTCCAAGGAGGAAGAATTAGATGGGGAAGCGGCTCGCTATGGGGAGGAGAGATACTATCTTGATGAGCAGCCGCTACCGCTAAATCGAAAGCAAAAGACGATAAGATAAAGATAAGAACCGCGCGGCTTTTCAATCTGCCGCCCCTGCCATTCCCAGTGCTCCTCCGCCTTATGCCGGCAAGCATTGTTCAGATTCCTTCCTTTCAGAGGGGGACAGAAGGAGGTTCTTACAAGCCTTCCCGGTGTTTGAGGCTGCGGATGGAGGCCGCGTCCATGCGCCGGTAGAGTATGCCCTCATTAAGGAACTTGCTGAATCAGTTAATAAGTATGGAGTAGATGCTAATTTTACAGTCATGCAGCTTGAGAGACTTGCCACTATGGCAATGACTCCAAATGATTGGCAAGTTACAGTAAAAGCTGCTCTTCCTAATATGGGACAATATTTAGAATGGAAAGCCCTTTGGCACGATGCTTCTCAAACTCAGGCAAAGGCTAATGCCAATGCAGAAGATAATCAATGGCACTGGACCTTCGATTTACTAACAGGGCAAGGCCAATTTGTTCATAATCAGACAAACTATGATTGGGGAGCATATGGTCAGATCTCTGCCGCTGCTATTAAAGCATGGAAAGCCCTCTCAAAAAAGGGCGAGGCCGGGGGACACCTAACAAAGATTATTCAAGGCCCCCAGGAGTCATTCTCGGACTTTGTAGCCAGGATGACGGATGCAGCGGGCAGGATATTTGGGGACCCAGAACAAGTTAAGCCGATGATAGAACAACTAGTGTTTGAAAATGCCTCCCCAGAGTGTAAGACAGTCATTGCTCCTAGGAGAAGCAAAGGGCTGACAGACTGGATAAAGGTTTGCCGAGGACTCGGAGGCCCACTCACTAATGCTGGCCTTGCAGCGGCTATATTACAGGCTAAAAACCGCCAGTCTCGGAGGTAATAAAGCTTGTTATAACTGTGGCAAAGTGGGTCATTTAAAACGAGATTGTCGTGCTCCTGCACAAAAGAAAATTCCAGGACTATGCCCCAAGTGTAAAAAGGGCAATCACTGGGCCAATGAGTGTCGCTCAGTTAGAGATATTCAGGGAAAACTTATTCAGCATGATACCCCTTTTGAAGAAAGAAATGAGAATGTTCCAAAAAACGGGTCTCAAGGCCCCAGGTCTCAGGGCCCCAAAAGATATGGGACACGAGTGGACAACAGGAGGGCATGTCTAGCTGCAGAGCAACAAGAGGTTCCGCAGGACTGGATCTCCGTTCCACCTCCCAATTCTTATTAATGCCACATATGGGAGTGCAACCAGTCCCGGTTGAATTTGAAGGTCCCCTCCCTAAAGGAAGTGTCGGCCTTATTTTAGGACGCTCCTCTCTTACCCTAAAGGGGCTTATGATTCATCCTGGAATAATGGATCAAGACTATACTGGAAGGCTTCAGGTTCTTTGCTCTTGCCCGCAAGGCATATTTTCAATTTCCCCTGGGGATAAGATTGCTCAATTAGTTCTCCTTCCCAGCTTACACGATTGTTTTCCATCCACCAGAATGCCGAGAGGGACAAAAGGGCTTGGTTCTTCAGGAACTGACTGCGCTCATTTGGTAGTTGATCTTTCAACTAGGCCTACTTTACAACTACAGATAGAAGGGAAGAGCTTTTCCGGTATTTTGGACACTGGAGCTGATAAAAGTATCATTTCCTCCCGATGGTGGCCTAAGGCGTGGCCTGTTACACAATCGTCTCACTCTTTACAAGGGTTAGGATATGAGGCCAGCCCTGTAGTGAGTTCACGGTCATTGACTTGGCAAACACTAGAAGGTCAAACAGGAAGCTTTATACCCTATGTGCTCCCTCTCCCTGTTAATCTATGGGGAAGAGACATTTTACAGGAATTAGGACTAGCATTGACTAACGAATACTCTCAGCAAGCTCTGGATATTATAAAAAGAATGGGATATAAGGAAGGAAGAGGCCTTGGCAAAAAAGAGCAAGGGAGATTAAGCCCGATCCCACAAGAAGGTAATGCAGGGAAGCAAGGTCTGGGTTTTCATTAGCTGCCATTGAGGGTTCCATGCCCATACCCTGGCTTACAGAGGAAGCCATATGGGTTCCTCAATGGCCTCTTTCCTCTGAAAAGTTAGAAGCTGCTACAAGGCTGGTTAAAGAACAAGTACGGTTTGGTCATTTGGAGCCCTCTACCTCTCCTTGGAATACACCTATTTTTGTTATAAAAAAGAAATCTGGAAAATGGAGACTTCTCCATGATTTGAGGGCCATCAATGCACAGATGTGGCTATTTGGCTCCGTGCAACGAGGCCTGCCCTTGCTCTCCGCTTTGCCTAAACAATGGAAAATTATAATTATAGATATTAAGGATTGCTTCTTCTCCATTCCTTTATGCCCACAAGATAGACATAGATTTGCATTTACTCTACCTGCTGTTAATCATTTTGAGCCAGATAAAAGATATCAATGGAAAGTTTTGCCTCAAGGCATGGCCAATAGCCCCACCATGTGTCAGTTATATGTGCAATTGGCCCTTGAACCAGTTAGAAAACAATTTCCCTCTCTGCTGTTAATCCATTATATGGATGATATTCTTATGTGCCATAAGGAATTAGTTGTTTTACAGACTGCATATCCTTTATTATTAAAAACCTTAAGACAATGGGGCCTGCATATTGCTTCCGAGAAGGTTCAAGTTTCAGAAGTAGGTTCCTTTTTAGGGACGGTTATTTACCCAGAAAAAATAGTTCCTCAAAAATTAGAGATTCGCAGAGATCATTTACGAACGTTAAATGATTTTCAGAAATTATTGGGTGATATAAATTGGTTGAGACCGTTTCTAAAAATTCCCTCTGCTGAATTGAAGCCATTGTTTGACATCCTGGAAGGAGATGCTCATATTTCTCCACCTAGAGCCTTAACACCAGCTGCAAGCCACGCCCTAAAAGTGGTAGAAGAAGCTTTACAAGATGCTCAGTTGAAACGATTAGATGAAACCAAAACCTTCAACCTGTGCGTTTTTAAAACTAAACATTTACCAACTGCCGTGCTGTGGCAAGATGGACCCTTATTGTGGGTTCATCCCAACGCTTCTCCTGCAAAGATTATTGATTGGTACCCAGATGCAATTGCTCTGCTTGCCCTTCGTGGATTAAAGGCAGCCATTACTCATTTTGGAAAAGAACCCAAGTCTTTAATTGTGCCTTATACAGCCCATCAAGTTCAGATATTAACCGCTACTTCTGATACTTGGGCAGTGTTAATCACCTCCTTTGGTGGTTTAATAGACAATCATTACCCTAGACACCCTATTTTACAATTTGCCTTAACCCAAGAGGTTGTGTTCCCGCGCATTGTATCCCAGGAGCCACTTCAAGACGGGCTGGTGGTCTATACAGATGGGTCAAAAACAGGAGTAGGGGCCTATGTGGTTAATGATAAGATTATATCTAAATAATATCATGAAACCTCACCTCAAATTGTGGAATGTTTGGTAGTATTAGAAGTTTTGGAAAAATTCCCAGGTCCCCTGAATATTGTTTCGGATTCCTGTTATGTAGTAAATGCAACAAAAACTTTAGAGGCTGCTGGGTTGATTAAGGCATCTAGCAAGCTTGCAACAATTTTTCAAAAGATTCAGTTTGCCTTGATTAATAGGAGATCTCCTGTTTTCATTACGCATATCAGGGCTCATTCGGGCCTACCGGGGCCCATGTCCCGTGGAAATGACTTGGCAGATCGGGCCACGAAGTTTATCACACTTGCTCTTTCATCAAAATTGGAGTTGGCTAAGAGTTTTCATAAAAGGTTTCATGTCACAGCTGAGACATTGCGTCGTCGGTTTGACATCACTAGAAAAGAGGCTAGAGACATAGTAACTCAATGTCAAAATTGCTGTCAATTTTTACCTGTGCCTCATGTAGGAATTAATCCCAGAGGAATTCGCCCATTACATATTTGGCAGATGGATGTTACTCACGTCCCATCTTTTGGCAAATTACAATATTTACACGTTTCCATTGATACTTGTTCTGGAGTTATGTTTGCTTCCCCATTAACTGGGGAGAAAGCAGCCCATGTTATTCAACACTGCCTCGAGGCGTGGAGTGCCTGGGGGAAGCCCAAAATTCTTAAAACTGACAATGGACCAGCTTATACTTCTCAAAAATTTGGACAGTTCTGTCACCAGATGGGAGTGACCCATTTGACAGGCCTCCCGTATAATCCTCAAGGACAGGGTATTATAGAACGGGCTCATCGCACTCTAAAGTCTTACTTAATAAAACAAAAAGAGGGAGTCGAGGAGGCTCTGCCCTCAGTCCCACGAGTGACTATATCCATAGCACTCTTTACTCTTAATTTTTTAAATTTGGACAGTCAGGGCCATTCGGCGGCTGACCGTCATTGCTCAGAGCCTAACAGGCCACAGGAGATGGTTAAGTGGAAAGATGTTTTGACTGGTCAATGGAGAGGCCCGGATCCTATTTTAATAAGATCCAGGGGAGCTGTTTGTGTTTTTCCACAGGAAGAAGACAATCCATTCTGGCTACCAGAACGCCTAACACGTAGACTTGTGATACCTGATGCGAAATTGGTCTGCTGATTTTGAAGCCACCGTGAGAGAGTTGAGACTAGCCATCGTCCATGTGAATTCTACTAGAGTTGACCCCTCCCTAGCCTGACATCCTGGATTTCTTCAGCCTTCTCTTTCTTTAAGGAATGGGTGGGAGTGGCGCTGTTTGGTGCAGCCCTATGTTGTGGCTTAGTGTTCCTGCTTTGGTTGTTCTGCAAGCTCAGAGCTCAACAGCAACGTGACAAGGTCGTTATTGCGCAAGCACTTGTGGCTATGGAACAGGGATCATCTCCTGAAATTTGGTTAAGAATTAATTAGACTGAGACCCTCAGTCGATGCACCTCAGGGGTTTAGCCCATTGCACTGAGTCGATGAGAGATCTAGTCTAATCAGCCCTTGCCTAAGTGGCTGCAGCACCAAAATATGAGATTGACAGCCCTTGCACCCCCAGGAACAATATTCCATTGCACGGGGATGGGTGTCAACTCCCCTTTTTACCTCTCCCTTGGCCTTTGCACTTGGAGGACTTGTCTCCATTGCACCTGATAAGGTGAGGGAGTGAGCTCTTGATCGCTTATTCCCCAAGGAAGGAATTTGCTTGATCGAGCATAGGGTTATTTGGTGCCGCGCTGGTTGGGCTATGAGGCAGTTGTCATCTTATTAAAACAAAAAGGGGGAGATGTGGAGAGCCGAGAGAGTGTAATCGCCATTACAAGATGGCGCTGACATCCGGCCTCAGTCCTGGTGAAGAATAGCGCATGTGCAAATGGAGAAAGCGCGCCAAGTCACTGCCCAGCCCGGGGCGTCATATGGGGTGATGAGCGCGCAGCCAATCAGCCAGAGTACACGCCGCCTAGGTCTATATAAGCGGCGCCATTTCGGGGCTCTGGGTCTTCCTCTTTTCATCTGTTAATGGAATAAACGGTTAACGGAATAAACGGTTAACGGAATAAACGGTTGACGGAAAAAAAAACGCTTGCTGCAGAAGGATCCTGGTGTCCGCGTGCGTTCTTGCTGGCGAGACGACTACGCGGGCTACAGTTGGCAAGGAGTTGATATCCACCCTCTGCTCATGCCATCATTTTCCCCTGCCACCATGGATCTTCCCCTTAAGTCTGTATGCCAAAATAACCCTTTTTTTGTTTCCCCACAAGCTGTTCTTGGTCGGGTGATTTCTGGCAACAATGCAAACCTGACTATAACACACAACAAACAGAAATGTGTTTTTTACAGTCCTGGAGAATGAAATCCCTGATCAAAGCACTGGGAAGATGGATACATGGTGAGGAATCTGAGTATATGGACAGATGTAAAGTGTGTAGTCTCTCTTTGGCACCAAGTTTCTATGCCCTGCAAAGTGGTTGAAAACATTCCTCACATGTTTGTGAAGATTGAGGGAGGAAACAGATTTAAAAGGGTGAACTAACCACCTCATGCCTCTCAAAAGAGACTGATCTTTCCTTAAAGGTACAGCTCTGTGTACTCACTCATATCCTAATGGCTCTGCTACTCAATACCATTGCTTGGCAATTTAAATTTCAGAACAAATTTTGGAGACAAGAGCTTTCAAGCCATAGCTTCTGGTGTAATCACTAGCAAGTCTATATCTTGTCCTTTATCCTTGTATTACCATCTTATTACCACATACTCTCTTAATTATCATAAATTGCAATAATTCTTAATAGTATAACCTTTATCAGATGTCTTTTTTTATCAAATTACATTTCCTATTCTAGATAGTTACATATCTAAATTAATTTTGCAGTTTTTACAATTCTCATATTTAGTGTACAATATACATACAGATCAGTAAAAAAAATGATGCTTTGATTGCAGTAAGTATTTTAGTTTAAAAATAAGGAGTAGCTCTTTGGGTATTTAGGTCCTTTTTGGTTTATGCTCATAATGCTTTCTAAGGTTCCACATAGAGACATAGCATCTCCCCCTCTTTATTTATATGTGTTTGATTTTAATTCTGCTGCAAATGATATTTAAAAATCTTATTTTCAAATACATTCTATACATGTGTAAGACAGAATGTACACCTGATTTTTGTTTCTGAGGTTTTTTTCTGTTGTTTGTTTGTTTTTCAAGGTAGTGTCTCACTCTGGCCCAGGCAGACCTGGAATTCACTATGTAGTCTCAGGATGGTCTCCAACTAATAGCGATCCTCTTACCTCTGCCTCCCGAGGGCTGGGATTAAGGGGATGTGCCACCATGCCCAGCTGTCTCTGAGTTTTTAACCCAACGCCCTTGGTATATTTAGTTATTACTTTGATTGTGTATTTTTTATTTTTTTTACTTGAAGAACAGTGAAATTTCATGTCTATAACTTCAAACATTTTTCAAATGTTCAAGAAATTAATTGGGCTCACCAAACTAATATTAACAAAATAATAGAGTTACTAATGCCTTGCTTTGACTTATGAGAATATTTCTTTATTTTATTGTTACATTAACTTCATATATGAAAGTCTGTTGTTAGATTATGAGAATGTTCATATATGCTTTGGTGAGATCATTTATCTGCTGGATTTTATCAATTGTTTCCTGTACATTTAGACTCTTCTTGTAATTGAATGACTCATTTAAGAGTATTGAAGTTTACACTTTCTTAGAGCTTTGAAACTTAACACTTTCTTAGAACTAACTATACATGGACAGAATATAGTGGCCTCTTTAAATAACCTAATAATATATCTAATAAAATATTAGACTTGCTAATATTTTCTTAAGGATTGTTGAGCTAATGTGCATTACACATAAGGTGTTTCCTCTTTCTTTTTTGTAATATCACTAACACATTTTGCAAATATGCATAAATAGTTTTGAAGAACGAAATAGTCACTTCTTTGTATTCTGAGGAAGTGTTTGTATGAAATTGATGTTTGCTCATTCTCATACATTTAAAAGATGTATCTATTGAAGCCATCTGGAACTGTAATGTTTTGTTAGTGTAGGATGGAATATTAAACATAGATCTAGTTTCTGAAACAGTGGTGATTTCTTGTTTCTTCTGTCAATACTGGTTAGGATGCTTTTCATAGTTGCAGAGAGTTAGATTTATTATTATACAATTTGTTCAATGTATCATCTTCAATTTTTCCCCTTTTTTCGTTCTGTTATACCATCCTGTATTACTTGGCTAAGATATTCTGGCTATCTATTTGAATAATCTAAGTATTTTTCTGTACCATGGTATTTGCACTTGAAAGTGTTTCACCCTTGTATATTTTTCCTTGGAAGCTTATAGGCTGCTTTCTCACAAACAGCAGTTACTGTTCAAGTGTTAGTTATGAGGGAAGTCTTCATGGATGACCTTTTTTAAAAGATAAAGCTCATCACCTACAAAGTGAACATACCTTGTTCCATTCACAATGCTATATATTTTTAATCTTTCGTTTTATCATTTAATTCTGCACACACACACACATATATATACATATAATATGTTATATATATGTAAATACACATCTGTAGATGTATCTACATGTATAATTATGTGTATGTTCAATATGTTATAAATAATGTATATATGTAAACTCTATTTATAAGCGAGCACATATGTATGTCTGTGTGTATAATTATATATAACTCAACTTTAATATTATAACATTTAAAAGTCAACTTAATTGAAATAGGAATATTGACAACATATCTATCTATCTACATTTTCTCCAAATGTGTCTCTCCCTCCTTGACCCTTTCCATTGATATGATGAATGATTTATTTACTGCTTGTACATATTTATTCATGGCTAATATGTTTATATGAAGTATGTTCTGGTGTCAGTTTTTTTTAATTAAAATATTTTATTTATTTATTTGAGAGAGAGAGGCAAATAGAGAGAAAGAGGGAATGGGCAAACCAGGTCCTTTAGACACTGAAAATGAACTCCAGATATGTATGCCACCTTGTACATTTTGCATATGTCAATATTGGGGAATCAAATCTGCGTCCTTTGGCTTTGCTGGTGTTGCAGTCAGGTTCATATTTAGGGCAGAAAACACCTGACCAAGAACAGCTCATGGGAAAAAATGGTTTAATTTGGTTTACAGACTTGAGGGGATGCTCCATGATGACAAGGAAAAAGGATGGCGTGAGCAGAGAGTGTACATCACCTCCTAGCCAATATCAGATGGATAACATCTGAAAGAAAGTGTGTAAAACACTGGCAATGGGAAACTGGCTATAACACCCATAAGTGCACCCTCAATAATACACTACCTGTAGGAGGCTTCAATTGTCAAATTGCCACCAGCTGAGGACTTAGCATTCAGAACACATAAGTTTATGGAAGACACCTGAATCAAACCACCACAGCTGGCAAACGTCTTAACCACTAAGCCATCTCTCCAGCCTGATTTTTAACTTTATAAAAAGAAGTGTAACTTACTGCTAAGGAATGGAGTAAATGTCACAACAATGTTAGCTATTTGGAGAATAATGTATTGAGATATTTTGTTGGGCAATAATGTATTATTAATGGCACCTTAAATAATTTCTTTCAGTATAAATGTAATTTTTGGTCTTTTATGTTTCTCAAAATTACTGAAAGCAAAAAAAAAAAAAAAGTAGGATGAAGCAAAGCATGTTTTCCTTTACTGGATTTCTAAGATTATAAGCTTATTAGTGTATTTGTTGATTTCTGGCACTTGCCTGCAAAGCCTTAGGACCCAGATTTGTTCTCCCCAGAAATTACATAAAGCCAAATGCACAAGATGGCACATCTGTCTGGAGTTAATTTCCAGTGCCTAGAGGTACTGGCATCACGTCCATTCTCTCTCTCTCTCTCTTTCTCTCTCTCATAAAATAAATAGAAAAAAAAATTTGTTGATTTCTAATACTAGTTTGTAAGTTTATCTCAAGGTATCTACGTCATCTCTTCTGCAAACATATATCTTAGTAAACAGATTTCAAAGTACCTTAGCTTTCTTATCTTTATGTCTTAGGTCATATGTATTAATTTTTTTTAGTACACAGTAAAAAAAATCCTGTTTATTTCTATTATACATAAGAAATTGGAAATTTCTAAAATCCTTACTTGACATCTTTGTGGTTATTTTAAGAATTTTAAAATGATAAATTTCTAAGGTGTTCAGACAGAATTTTCATCCCTCACAAATTAATTTTCTTATACTTTTTGAAATTATAACTTCTTAGCATTGGTGATTCTGTACACATTTAGTATTGTCTTTAGGCTTAATATGTATTTCATGATTATATTTACCTGTAACAGAAAAGCTATTGATAAAAGGTTGTTGTAAAATATTATATATTATATTAAATTGTGACTTGTATTATGAATGAAATATTTCTGTAATTATAATGAGACTTTTTGTACAGTATTATAATGTATATAACAATATATTTCTCATTTTGGGTGAATATAAAAATGAAATTATACATGGCAACATGATCTTTGGTTTATTTACATGATTTTTTTAATCAAGACTGTTGTGCAATTTGTGAATACATGGCTTGATACTAATTACAAGAATATCTTTTCTGAACATTTCAACACCTGGGGTGAGTTATGATAATTAAGTACTATATCGTTAGGTTCTTACTTTCCCTTTTCCAGCCCCTACTGTGAAAATTCAATTTCCAGATGCTTTTGATGTTGGCACTTTACAAGTATAAGGGAGATTTTCCTTCCCTGGCTCTCTGATTTGTCATATTAGAGCACATTTTACATCATTCCTTCAATACCCTCTCACTTCTCCAGTCAAAGTAGGACATAGTTTCTGCATGAGTAGAAGGAATTCAGTGAGTGTATTTAACACCTCCAGTTATTCTAGTTAATAATTATGAAAAAAATCAACTAAATTATGGGTTAAACCACAATGAATTAGGTGTCTGAAGATATGATAAAATTTCACTCATCATATTTTCCTTTCTTAATCAATGGTGATAAACCCTTCCTAGCATAAATGTGATGTTCCTCAAAGAAGAGAGACAAAACAATATTACATTGAATCCTAATTCTGTAAGACATATAGCTGTGTACAAGTATCAGTGTGGTCTTATTACTGTAATGATAATTGCTTCATTAGAAATGATATTTCTATATTTAATCCTTGTTGTAAAACCTTATAAGGAAGATATTTTATTGTTGTAAAATGAAGGTATTGTTTGTAGAAAATAAGGAGAAGCAAAGTGGAAAATATTATGAAGTTTTTAATGAGCTTTGTACAGTAATATATATTTCTTCAATATGCTCCCTTGTTGGCCTGTCAACATTTTGATAACAATATTTAATATCACTTTTATTTAACAATCAAAAAATTTGAGTTTATTCCAATGAAAATTTGAAAGAAAATAAATAATGAAAAAATATTGAATAAAGTGTGCAAAATATATATATGTATGTAATTATTTTTTTCTATTCCTTATAAAAATATGTACATAGTCTATAATTTATAATTAGTGGGTATTAAGATATAATGAGGTCTTATTTAGCTCATTTAGTTAAGATTGATCAGTGACTTAAGAGGTGATAACTTGTTTCCTATATTTACAATTTTTATTTTACTTTCATTACTTAGAGTAAGGAGTGAGCTAGAGAGATGTTTAGCCATTAACTATACTTCCTGTTTAAACATGAGGGCCAGAGAAGGTCTGAGGCCTTTTGAGATCAATTCTTAGCTTGCACACATATAAACAGCTGGGCATGGATTTGACTCAAATAATAAAAGGCAGAAGAGCAATGGAGCCATACATCCAACATGGAGACATATACATGCACACACCACAGCATCACATGTACACACACACACACAGACAGACACACACACACACACGTGCATACAAATATAAACAGGAGGAAGCATTTGATACATTATACTTGTAAAGCATTCTGTTCATTTATCAATCAAATATTTTCAAGTATGGATGATCACCAACTGAAACAATGAAAATAGATTTCAAAATATTAAATAGACTGGAGAAAAATTATTGAATAAAACTACATTCTACCAATAACAGTGTCAATATATACATCAAGAGAATTAAATAATGTTGAATATTTAAATATTTGTATAGTCTTTTGGTCTTTCTTTGTAATTAAATAAAGGAAATAAGCAAAAAAAAAAAAAAAAAAAAAAAACCACACCTTTGAATATCCAAAGAGCATCAAGCCATGCTTAAGAATGGACATTGGCAAGCTACTGAATGAACAGTATAAGAAGAATCACAAACAGGTATGGGACATATACAAACATTGATGATAAATGAACATTGGCATATTTATGGGAGTAATTTCCTGGCTGTCTTTGAGCTGAGATCTTGTATTCTAGGTTTGGAACTGGAACTACAGTATTTGCTTCCTCTTGGTCCCCAGTTTGCCCACTTCAAACATTGGGGTTTTATTAACCACCATAACTGTTAAGCTAATTCCTTGAATCAACAATCTCTCTGTCTTTCTGTCAGCCTAATATCTCTATACATCCTATCCATTCTGTTACAGTAAAAATCAAATCAGCCAAAGGTGTGATTCATTGCTAGAATGACCAAAAAAGATTGGTAAGATGTGAAAGCAAAAAAATCAACCTAAAACATACAAAATGATTTTTTTGGCAAAACTTATGCATTTGTTTGTAGAGAGAGAAAGAGAATGCGGGCACCAGGGCCTCTTGCTACTGCAAATGCACACCGGATGTATGCATCGCTTTGTGCATCTGGCTTTACGTGAGTACTGGGGATGAGCCAGGGATGAAATGGAATGAGCAGGCTTTGCAAGTAAGTGATTTTAACCTCAGAGACATCTCCCAAGCCCACATATATAAAATGGCAACAAAAAAGAAAGTAATTTAAAGGGATAGTCATTTAAATAGCAGTCTAATGAAAGATATACAAGAGCCAGATCTCTGGAGGATGTTACTAAGCCAGTCAACATATACTAGGAAGATGAGTAAAAGGAATACCTATTAATAATACGGGAAAGAGAAATATGTGTTTGAAATATTCAAACATAAATTTACCTAAATTTCTTTATAACTATTACTTATTTTGTGTTCTTCATGGGTTTTTTTTATATGAGAGAGAGAGAGAAAGGCAAAGAGAGAGAATGGGCAAACAAGGGCATCCCTTTGCTGCAAGTGAACTCCAGATGCATGTGCCACCTTGTACATCTGTCTTATGTGGATTTTGGGAAATCGAACCTGGGTTCTTTGGCTTCGCAGGCAAATGCCTTAACTACTAAGCCATCTCTCCAGTCCTTTCCATGGAATTTAACATAAATTCCACAAAACATATTTCAAACAGCAGATAACAAGAACTGTATGTCATTATTTTCAGAAAAGCTCTTCTGTTTTGTGCCAGATTTATAATAAATATTATTAATTTATAGGCAATTGTGCATGTTTTAATTTTATAGTTAAAGAAAGCTACCAAAAAGTTTTAAATAATTTAAGTACTTTTATTTTATTTAAATGTTATTTAATATTTAATGTTATTTAATAAATAATATTTATTTAAATATCATTGTATTATTATCAAAGTAAACTATTGTAATTACTTCTAAGTTATTTAAAATATTCATATTAATTATATTTTTTAAATGTTCACTTGTAATTTAAATAAATCTTCACAGTCATAATGGGAATGAAAGGTAGTTGCACTAATATAAAAAAACATGTTATATGCCTCAAATATAAAATTAAAATTCATGTCAAAAGGTGAAAAATTTATACACTCTGAAGAGAAACCACAGTATAAAATCCACAATAAAATACTTAAAATGTTTATTTGAAGTTCTTCGTGGATATATAGAAGTAAAAAAAATCTATATTTTACATATATTTGAATATCAACAGGAAAGTTAGAACAAATCTTTCAAAACAATTTTATGCATTTCAGAATGCAGAACAAAAAGAAATGCTTATTGGCTTAGAGGAATTACTAAGAAAGTAGCTATGGTAATAAATCAAACAATGTTAAAGGATTGCCAAATTTAGATAAAATATAATAGTTATTTTTTAAAACTTTCCTCTCTGAGTTATAAAGTTCTGTGATATGTACCTATAATCCCAGCACCTGGTGTCTGATGCATGGTGGACCACACTTGCAATGCCCGCACCCACTGTCTGCTGCAAGGTGATCAAGAATCTTAGGCTACATGATGCAATCTTATCTCACAGAACACAGGAAAAAGAAAGAAAAAAAAGAAAGGAAGAAAGAAAGAAAGAAATAGGGAAATATGAAGGAAGGAAGGAAGAAAGAGAAAGGGAGTGAGGAAGGGAGGGAGAAATAAGAAAGGAAGGAGGAAAAGAAGGAAAGAGAAAATGGAAGAAGGGAGGGTTAGGATTGAGTGAAGGAGAAGGAAAGGGGAAGACAAGAAGAAGGAGGAAGAATAAAAAGAACTTGAATTTTGTTTTAGAAACTAATCATACAAAGAAACCACTGCCAATTCAGATTCAGAGATCAAGGGAAAGAAGCTGTCTTTCAGGAGCTTGTGGCGTAATTTCTACCTATGGTAAGTCCCTGCCAGATCCTTGTAATTAAGTGCTGTACATGTCATCAGAGCTTTAAGATGATGGCTCAGCCTTCCTGAGTCACCTGCACTTCATGCATAACATGGGGTTTATAAAATAATCCTAATGATATTACTAGTATTATACCTCACTAATTTATTTTTAGGTTAATCTTCTAAAATTTTGAACCTGAACATTTAACCTCCAGTCTCCTCTTGTTGCTAAGAATCTGCCCATAGTAGTATTCACATACAAGTATACAAATTCCATGATATCATGACAGTTATTTGTTGTGCTACAATTAATACATATAGCATTTAAAAAATAAGTTACATTCATTTTTCATGCATATAATTAGGACAGAATCTGAGATTTCTTACCCTTTTATGCCAAAGATAAAGAAATTAAATCTTACAATGATAAGTTATATATAACATAAATTCATGGCATTTTTTGAGACAAGCCCAACAGACTGCCTTTTCTTTTTTTTAATGTGAGAGTGAAAGAAAGAGAGAGAGAGGCAGAAAGAATTAGTGTAGCAGGCCCTCCAGCTTCTGCAATTGAACTTCATATGTGTGTACCCCCTTGTGTACATGTGTGACCTTGCACACTTGTGTCACTGTGCATCTGGCTTACCTGGGACCTGGAGAGTTGAACATGAGTACTTAGGCTACTCAGGCAAGCACCTTAACTGCTAAGCCCTATCTTCAGCCCAATTTACAGCATTTGAATCATGTAACTCAATGTTTTATACAAAGGGATTGTGTTTGCATTAATATTGGTGTGATATACTTTGCTTAGTCTCAATTAATTAGAAGTCATTTCGGAAGTATAGCTTTAGAATAAAGTAGTTTTATCACCCAAATAACCCTTTTGATTTTTCAAGCTGTGTACACAAACATCTTTTGGACATAGTAATTATGAAAATATATGTGGTGAAATTATTGCATTAAGTGATTTAGTCATCAAACCACAAGTTTATGTTATCACAATATAAATATAAAATTGATTACAAATCATCAAGGTAGACTTATTTGCAATGGAAATGCAATTGAGCTGGTAAGATGAGGAAATTAATGTTGAGGTAAATGAGGATATTTAAAACACTTTAAGTTGTGATTGCATTATTTTTTCAAGTTTCGTTTTTATTTGAAGGGTTTCCACATGCAAAAGGATCCTTCAGATTGCCATTTTTATTTTCTGCTGTATTTCTACAACTTTAAATAAAACTCTTCTCTAATCAGTTCCTTTTTAGGAAACATAACTGAGTGTCAATTTGTAAACAAAATTTGTGCTTAGAAATTATATTTCTGCAGTATTTCTCCTTTCTGGCATATTCTACATGGCATTCACAGAAACTTTGAAAGGAATGTAAGCACTCCTGTGATCTTGACTCAAATGGAACTTACTACAGGGTAGAATCAAAGTATCTTAATAGGGGACATAAGAAAGTGATTAAATTTCACTACTTTTCTTCATTTGATTTCTCCCATTCCCACTTTATAATAATTAATACATTCATTTATTTATTTCTCCCATATTTACACAAGATATACACTACTTGGGACTGCTTTGGTGCTATTGATATATATGTAATATATAATATATAACATATATCATATCTACTTACATATATATTTATTATTTATAATACATACATATTTATATTTTAGTATATATTTATTGTGTAATTTATAATATTATATTATATATATATAGTTTTGAAATACATTTATAATTTCTATTAAATTCCTAATTCCCTGAATACATCATTAGGTTTTATACCTTAATGCATTCTTTGAGTTTCCCCTCTGATTCAGTCAGATTCATATTGCTGGCAGAAAACACCTGACCAAGAGCAGGTTGTGGGAGAAAATGACTTATTTTGGCTTACAGACATGAGGAGAAGCTCCATGTTGGCTAAGAAAAATGATGGCATGAGTAGAGAGTGGACATCACTTATGGCCAATATCAGATGGAAAATAGCAGAAGGAGAGTGTGCCAAACACTAGCAAGAGGAAGCTGGCTACAACGCCCATAAACCCTCCCCCAACAATACACTGCTTCCATGAGGTGTTAATTCCCAAATCTCCATCAGCTGGGAACCTTGCATTCAGAATACCTATGTTTATGGGGGGACACCTGAACCAAACCACTACACACCTTCCCTCTAACAGTAACATTACTATCACATTCATTTACCATACTTTCCATCAATAATTCATTCCATGATACTTCACAACTCTGGTCAGAACTAAAATCTGAAAAGCTTTCCTTAACACAATTCACTATTCTTATGCAATGAATTCCTTAATTGGATCTGGTATCAACAGTTCTATTTAAGTATGATTTTTGCTATAAAATTCACTTCAAACAATAATGCTGTTTCTTCTGCATAGGAACTGTTGTATTACAAATTCTTCTAAAATAAAATAGTCCATCCTGAAGGGAAGAGGGGCTCTACAGATTCAGGAGGTCAAGTTTGGAAAAATTGAAACTTAAAAGGTCACAGAACCACAGATAAACAACTGTTGAGGGGCAGACTTTGACCAGTGTTACTGGGCAACGAAAACATCTGCTCTCGGGAGAAAGAAGGAGATTCAGGAAGTCAACAAGTCTTGGAAAAAGTTGCAAGGCCCTCCTTGTTGCTACATAAAGATAAAAGGACAGTTTGGGAAAAGCCTCTCCAACTGAGTTGCCTGCAAATCATATAATATACTCTAGACTCTCTGACCAGCTGATCTGCCTGTGGGTGGTGGGGAGGCAGTTTGCTCCACAGATGCAGCTTCTGTAAATCATCCTCTATTTTATGGTGGGCTTTCCAGTGATGCAGCTGTGCTTGAGTCATCATCGCACCTGTGAGAAGTCTCTCACCCTGCTCTAGTACCTAACCTCCATAAACTCATTGGTTCCCCCAAACTAGTTTTGGTGTAATTGTACTTTGGTCTGTTGTGTGAGCCCTAGCTGGGATGAATAGATCTGTGTTTGCATCTCTCCAGGGAAAATTTCCTATGACAAGGAGATAAATGATAGATAGATAGGTGATAGGCAGAGAGAGAGAGAGAGAGAGAGAGAGAGAGAGAGAGAGAGATGATAGATGGATTGATGGTAGATAGATAGATAAATGGATAGATGATAGATAGACAGATAAATATAGTCCCACTTTCAACCTCTCAGAACAAAAAGAGGAAAACTCCCTGTCTCTCCTTTTGCTATAGTCACTGCACCATTGTTCCTTATGGGCACATGGTATTATTGTTGTTTGTTGTTTTCCAACATTTGTTCAACAGCACAGAGACTTACATGGCTAAGTCCTGCAGCTTCACTTTGTAGTATAAGACATTTTGGAGACTTAAAGGAGACATACCCCATTAAAGATGTCTCCACTTGTTTGAGTGGGGTTATCAGTTCTCTCAAGTGAGTGTGTGAGTGGAGGAGCATTATATGGAACTGATCACAAAACAGTGCTAGAGCAGTGCTTACACAATAGAATCAGTCCTCATGCAGGTAAATGGCAGATTTGTCAAGGGAAAACTAGGAATAGAGATTAGAGCAAATAAGAATCAATATAGTTTAGCATGGACCCAACAGTCCTATGATTCTTTTTTTAATTTATTAAAATTTTTTGTTTATTTTTATTTATTTATTTGAGAGTGACAGACAGAGAGAGGAAGGGGGGCAGAGAGAGAGAACGGCACGCCAGGGCCTCCAGCCACTGCAAACAAACTCCAGACCTATGTGCCCCCTTGTGCATCTGGCTGATGTGGGTCCTGGGGAATTGAGCCTCAAACCGGGGTCCTTAGGCTTCACAGGCAAGTGCTTAACCGCTAAGCCATCTTTCCAGCCCCAGTCCTATGATTCTATTGGACACATACCTGAGAAAATTGGTGTACTTGTCTGGAGGGAAATGGTATGTTGACTGTCAAATATCAGCACCAATGTTGCTTTAAAGAAAATTATTCCAGAATGCAGACATATGCTTTTAGTGCCCCTAGAATAGCAGTTCTGAAAATTTTAGGTAATAGATAATTTAGTGAATACTCTGTTAGGTGACATACAGCATAAATTTCAACCTTTTTATTTTGCTCACATTATGTATCTTTTTTTTGGTAGTTATCTTAGTTTATTAAAATAGTCTAACATTTATTCCCCATACATTTCTGGAATTCATGATTTTCTAATACCTAATTTTGAAAAAGACAACAATAATAGTAGTATTTTACCTTCCATTTTTCTTTTCTTCCAACAATCTCCAATGTTGAGATAACCTAAGATTTTTTCCAATTTTTATTATTCAATATTTTTATTTATGTACTCAAAAGAGTGTGTGAGTATGGGTGTGATACGTGTCTTGCAGCTAAAAATGAACAACAAGCTCATGCAACACTTTGTGCTTCTAGATTGAGATGGGCACTTGGGAATGGAACCTGGGCTAGCAGGCTTGGAAAGCAAGTGTCCTTAGCATCTGAGCCTTCCACACAACCCCAAAACCTATTTTAAGGTTAAACTGTTTTTACAATTTATAGCACTTTTCTATTTTTCTCCATTTATATTTTCTTATATGCATGATTTTGGATAAGTTATTTAACCCTATGCCAGACAAGGCCTTTTAAGATTCCTTGATACTCTAACTCTAAAGCATATATTGGTAATGATAAGGAAGGTAAGGACTAGAAAAACATTTAATTTTTTTTCCTAACTTTGAGAAAACTTGAACATTTTCTCCTAAAGTTGCAACTATTGTGAAAATTATTTACCGATATCAATCAGGTAGTCATGAGAAAGTGCTTAACTTAAATTACATACATCCTGCTTCCAGCCAAGGTGGTGACCACTTAACAGCACCACACATCCCCGAGAAAGAAAGGCAAGACATTAAGGGTTCACTGTGTCTCTTAGGGGAGAGAAATCACCAATAGATTGCCAGTGGGAGGGCACAGAGGGGAAAAAAAAACAGGTAATCGCTGACTCCCTCACTTGTGGGTAGCCCACCCCTCCACCCAAGCAGCCGCCATACCCACAGTCCCAGCTTCAGGAAACTCCTGCACTTACAGTCGGAAAAGGTCCCAGGCCAATATAGTTCCACCTGCCTCACTGCACAGGGGCGATTGCCCTGCTACCCCTGCCCATGAGTGACCTTGACCAGGCTACACCTGCTCGCCCATTTGAGTTCAGGATCCTTTGATGAATTTGCCTGCCAAACGGTGCCACTGCACCTATCCCTACTTATGGAAGCTTAGCCTGCTCTGCTCACTTTTTCACTTACTGTTCCAGCTGCCACACATTCATGTGCAAGCCCAGGCACATTGCAACTCCCCACTCAATCTCAGACCACTTTGTCATGTACACCAGCTCAGGTGCCATCCCCTCCCTGTCTGCCGCACTGGCTGACCACCACTGTCCTGTTGCAGGGGAGTGCAGACTGCTTCTGGGTCCCAGTCTGCCACCATGCCAGAGTTTCGGCTGCTTCAGTGCTTGGTGCCTCAGTGTCCCTCCTAACGCGAGTGCAGGAAGCTTTGGCGCATTGCCGCATGAGAGCTCAGGCAACTTTGGTACGCCGGCCAGGCAGGACCTCACGCAGCTTTAGCAAATGAGAGCCAAAGCCGAGGCTGTTTGGCAACAGCCTCAGGCTGCTTCAGATTCCCATTGTGCATGAGCCCAGGCTGATCCACCCACCTACGTGCCCATACACTGTCAGGGGCAGACCACAGCACAAAAGAAATAACATGAAAAATCAAATGCAAGAAAATGCAGTTAGATCACCCAGTCCTACAATGAACACCTTTAATCAAAACATAGAAGAGTCATTAGGATGAGAACACCAAAATGAAGCTATGAGCAATGCAACCCTGATGAAGATACTGGTAGAACATGCAGAAAAGCAACAAAGGACAGAAAATGGTGTGGATGCTGCCATCACTAGACTAGACCTAATAGATAAGAAAATAGAAGGATTTCAAACACAGTTAAGAGATATGAGGGAGAGTGAAAAACAAGAGGACCTCAAAAGTCAGCTGGCAATGCTAGATGAAGACATAAAGAAATGCAAGGATAAATTCCAAGAATCATCAAGAAAATCAGAAAATGATATGAAAAGGGAGCTTGACAGAGGGATGGAAATCATACATAGAAAAGTAGTAGGAAATGCAAACCTAAATGAAAAGGTCCAAAACTCTCTAGAAGCTCTCAAGAATACAGTCAGCCATGTGGAGGATAGAAACTCTGATCTGGAAGGCAAGATGAAAGAAACACTTCAAGAGATCAAAAATTTCAGTAAGTTCAAAAGTTTCTGTGAACAGAACATGAGGGAATTATGGGATACAATTAAAGCTCCTAATGTCAGGATCATTAGAATACCAGAAGAACAAATTCAGAACAAAGGCATGGAGAACTTATTTAACAAAATAATTGAAGAAAACTTCCCCAGTCTCTTAAAAGAAAGGCAACAGAACTCCAAACAGACTGGACCAAAGGAGAAATTCTCCAAGACATATTGTCATTAAGACTCTAAACATTGACACCAAAGAGAAAATCCTAAAAGCAGCTAGGGAAAAACAGCACATCACTTTTAAGGGTAACCCAATCAGAATTACTGCAGACTTCTCAAAGGAAACCCTGAAACCTAGAAGGGCCTAGAATGAAACACTGCCAAGTCTAAGAAGCTATGGCTTCCAACCCGAACAACTCTACCCAGTAAAAGTATCCCTCATAATAGATGGTGAAAGAAAAACTTTCCATGAAAAAACTCAGCTTTACAATTACATGAACACAAAACCAAACCTACAGAGAGTATTTCAGGAAATTGTACACAGAGAAGAAACAAATAATCAAACTCAAATGCCTACAAGAAGCAGATCACAACAACCAAACTCAGAGAAGGCACAAAAAACTTCAAAGCCTATGAAAACACCAAACCACATATATAATCACAACATGGTAGGGATCAAATCTAATCTCACAGTCATTACCGTAAATATTAATGGCCTTAATTCACCCATCAAGAGACACAAGCTAACAGGATGGATCAAAAATTAGACCCCTCAATCTGTTGTCTTCATGAAAACCACCTCACTACTAAAGACAGATAACTCCTCAGGGGTGAAAGGGTGGAAAACAATATGCCAAGCAAACGGGAATAAGAAACAAGCAGGTGCAGCTATATTAATATTGGATAAAACAGACTTCAATCCAAAAATAATCAAAAAAAAGACAAAGAAGGCCACTTCCTACTTATCAGGGGAATGATCCATAAAGAGGATATTACAATCATGAATCGTATGCACCAAACACAGTTCATAAACCAAAACCTACTTGACAATAAAACAGAAATAAGCACCAACACCATCATAGTTGGGGACTTCAATACATCATTGTCAGTAATCGACAGATCATCCAAACAGAAATTCAACAGGCAAGTAAGACAGCTCAACAAAAGCATAGCTAACTTAGACCTAACAGACATCTACAGAAATTTCCATCCCAAATCCACAGACTACACATTCTTCTCAGCAGCCCATGGGACATTCTGTAAAATAGATCATATACTGCATCACAAAGCCTCCCTCCACATATTTAGGAAGATTGACATAATTCCCTCCATGATATCAGAACACAATGCTATATTGCTAGAAATTAACAACAAAAACCCACCAAGAATCCCAGCAGCACCTGGAAACTGAACAGCACACTTTAAAACAATATTGAAAATTTTCTAGAATTGAATGACAATGAAAACACATCGAACCAAAACTTCTGGGACACAATGAAGGCAGACCTCAGGGGAAAATTCATAGCACTCAATGCTTTCATAAAAAAGACAGAGAGATCCCAAATCAATAACCTAACCATCCACCTAAAGGCACTGGAAAAGCAAGAAAAATCCAACCCAAAGAGCTCCAGAAGGAAAGAAATAATTAAAATCAGAGCAGAAATTAATGAATTGGAAACTAAGAAAACAACTAAGACAATTGACAAAACAAAGAGATGGTTCTTTGAAAAAATAAACAAGATTGACAAACCCCTGACCAATTTGATCAAGTAAAAACAGAGATGCTTCCAATTAACAAAATTCAAAATGAAAAAGGAGAGATCATAACAGACATAAGTGAAATTGGGGGAATCAATAGGATGTATTTCAAAAACCTCTACTCAAGAAAACTGGATAATGTGGAGGAGATGGATAAATTACTGTATGCATACCATCTATCAAAGATAAACTCAGAGCAGACTAAACTCCTAAATGAACCTATAACACTCACTGAGATTGAAAATGTAATAAAAAACTTCCCTAAAAGAAGAGTCCAGGAACAGATGGTTTCTCAGCTGAATTCTATCAAACCTTCAGGAAGAACTCAAACCAATCTTCATCAAACTGTACCACACAATTGGAGAACAGGGAAAGCTACCCAACTCCTTTTATGAAGCTAGTATCACCCTAATTCCAAAACCTAGCAGAGATGCCACAAGAAAAGAAAACTACCATCCTATTTCCCTGATGAACTTAAATGCAAAGATCCTGAACAAAATCCTCGCAAACCAAATCCAACAACATATCAAAGCATTATCCACCTTGACCAAGTGGGATTCATCCCAGGAACACAGGGATGGTTCCACGTACAAAAATCTGTCAATGTAATACACCACATAAACAGGGTTAAACACAAAAACCACATCATCAGGCTGGAGACATGGCTTTGTGGTTAAGCGCTTACCTGTGAAGACTAAGGACTTCGGTTCAATGCTCAGTTACCCAGAACCCACATAAGCAAGATGCACAAGTGGGTGCTTGCATCTGGAGTTCATTTGCAGTGGCTGGAAGCCCTGGGGCACCCATTCTCTTTCTCACTCTATGCTTCTTTTTCTCCCTCTCTCTCTGTTGCTCTGAAATAAATAAATAAATAAATAAATAAACACATGATCACTTCAATAGATGCAGAAAAGGCCTTTGACAAGATACAATATCACTTCATGATCAAAACATTGGAGAGAATTGGCATGGTTGGTTCATATCTTAACATAATAAAGGCCATATGCAAAGCTCCGAAGGCCCAAATATTAACTAATGAAGAGAGACTGGAGGAATTCCCATTAAGATCAGGAACAAGACAGGATTGTCCACTCTCATCTATGCTCTTCAATGTAGTACTGGAAGTCCTTGCTCAAGCAATAAGACAAGAGAAGGAAATAAACGGATACAATTTGGAAAGGAAGAAGTTAAGTTAGCTCTCCTCGCTGATGACATGATTGTATATGTAAGAGACGCAAGAGACCCCATCCCAAAACTCCTGAAGGTGATTAACTCCTATAGCAAAGCAGCAGGATACAAAATCAATGCACAAAAACCAGTAGCCTTTCTATATGCAAATGACAAAGACACAGAGAAAGAAATAAGGGACATGATACTATTTTCAATAGCAACAACAACAAAAAAATAAAATACCTTGGAATACCATTAACCACGGAAGTGAAAGATCTATACAATGAAAATATAAAAACACTCAAAAAAGAAATTGAGGAGGACTTGAGAAAATGGAAAGACCTCCCATGCTCCTGGATAGGCAAAATAAACACTATGAAAATCGCAATCTTACCAAAGGCAATATACAGACTTAATGCAATTCCAATTAAAATCCCAACAGCGTTCTTCACAGAGATAGAAAAAAATGATCTCAAATTTCATATGGAGAAAGCAGAAGGCCTCGCATATCCAAACATATCCTCAGAAAAGAAACACCTCTGGAGGCATCACCGTACCTGATCTAAAGGTAGATTACAAAGCCATAGTAATAAAAACAACATGGTGCTGGCATAAAAACAGGAGTATAGACAAATGGAATAGACTTGAGGACTCAGACTTTGGATCAAACAACTATAGCTACTTGATATGTGACAAAGGCCCTAACAATATAAGCTGGAAAAAATACAGCATCTTCAACAAATGGTGCTGGACAAACTGGATAACCATATGCAGGAAATTGAAACTTGATCCACATGTTTTGCCATGCACTACACTCAAGTCCAAATGCATCAAAGACCTCAACATAAGACCAGAAACTCTACTACTACTGGAAGAAAATACAGGAAGTACTTTCTGTGATATAGAAATGGAAAAAGACTTCCTGAACAGAACCCCAGTAGCTCGCAATCTTAAACAGTCACTCAACCGATGGGATCACATGAAGCTGAAGAGTTTCTTTACACACAAGCACACAATAAGCAAAGCCAATAGATTACCCAAAGAATGGGAGAGAATATTTGCTGGTTATCCAACTGACAGAGGCCTAATCTCTAGAATCTACAAAGTACTCAAAAATCTAAACACTAAAAAGTCAAACAACCCACTCACAAAATGGGGCAAAGAACAAAACAGGCAGCTCACAGAGGAAGAAATACAAATGGCAAACACACACCTAAGAAAACGTTCATCATCCCTAATCATCAGAGAAAAGCAAATTAAAACAACTATGAGATTCCACCTTACCCCAATAAGGATAACAGACATCAAAAAAATCAAATGACAATAAATGCTGGCGAGGATGTGGAGAAGTAGGAACACTCATCCACTATTGGTGGGAATGTAATATGGTACAACCACTTTGGAAAGCAATATGGAGACTCCTGAAAAAGCTGACTATAGAGATACCAACAGACCCAGTTATTCCCTTACTGGGCATCTACCCTAAAATCTTCAAACCACAGGCCAGAGTGATTTGCTCAACCATGTTTGTAGCAGCTCAATTTGTAATAGCTAAGAGCTGGAATCAATCCATATGTCCATCACTAGAAGAATGGATAACTAAGATGTGGTATATCTACACAATGGAATTCTATACAGCAGTAAGAAAAAATGACACAATGAAATTTGAGGAAAATTCGTTGAATCTGGGACAGATCATTCTCAGTGAACTTACCCAATCAGAGAAAAAAAAAAAAAAAAAACTCTCCACATAGTCTCAGTCATCTACAGCACCTAACCTGAATCTACCCAAGATGTCTTACATACCCAGCAAGCATCTAATGGTCTAGACAATAGGATGGGTTGGCAGGGAAGGGAGGGCAAGGGAGGGGGTGGGAAACACAAATCTAGACCCAAACAGCAATGGTACCGTAAAATTCTACTTACTGAAAGACAGACCAAAAGGCTGAACCTTCACCAGGCCCTTAGAGGGAACACCTGAGCCACAAGACACTGGAGAGGGTATGATGAAGACTGACCGTAGTCTTCTACAGCCTCTCTCTCTCTCTCTCTCGCTCTCTTCTCTCTAACTATTTTATATTAGTTATCTTTTTCGTCCTTTTCTTAGTGGGCACTGACCTGTAATTCCCCATACCAGCATGTTGCTATCATCCACAATGAGCTTTTGATCTGAAACACCTAAAGGTTTCCTAAAAGGAAGACAGATTTCTGTCTGAGTACTTGATGACCCACCAAAGGTTAGTGGTAAGACCCTACTGCTGAAGAAACCTTATGTGGTTGACATGTAAAGTGGAATGGCATGGCTGGAAGCTGGCAGAGAATCAGTCCCCAGACAGTCAGCACGTCTACTGCCAGAGGGTGCTACATGGGTGACTGAGGAAAAATGACCAACATCTGTCCAAACAACTCATGGTCTAACCTACTTAGCAGCATATAACCTGTCATGATGCCCACACAAGTGCAATAGTGACACACAGCCATGGTGGGAAACCAACTGCTCTTGATTTGGCTAACTGATCCTCTCAGTGGTACGGGACCCATAGCTGGAGCTGGGAAACAAGTCAGAACCATATCCAAACATAAGCCCACTCTGCAATATCAAGCTACCATCAATCATGGGCTACAAGAGGGCCTACACCTATTAAATTCTCTATAAAAAAGTAAGGGTTATTTTATTTGTCTGGTGCTAACTTACTCTCTGTTGGAGAATCTGCTTCTCTTTTTCAGATAGATGTAGATCCTAAGGAGAGAGCCACCACATCATACCTCAAAAGGGCCCCGGCTGAAACTAAGAATAATTGGTGAAACAAGAAAGGGTGCTGTTTTCTTGGTGAACCGGGTACCAGCACAAAGGGGAAGGAGATCAGCACAGAGAAAAATCAACTCCTACCAAATCAGAGATCCAGAGACCCAGAAGACCCCAACATCTCCTCAGTGAAGCAGACCAAAAATGAACACAACATGGCTCAGGGAAATTTTCCGGAAGAGGGGGCAGAAAGAATGTCAGAGCCACATGTTGGGTCATGATATGCAGAGACATTTATCCTACCCATAACTGTGCGCTGACTCCAGAATGCATGACCCATATACCTCAACAAGGAGAGGCCAAGAGGAGGGAGTAGGTCATGGATGAGCCTAATAATTCTACCAAACTTACTGTATTCGCTGAGTACAAAACTAATTAATAAAAAATAAAAAAATTGAAAAAAAATTATATACATCCTATATACATGACTAATTCTCTTAAAATGCCACTCCTTCATTCTGTTCTCTCACCAGACACCCCAGGTCTTTTAGGTATTTAATCATTCTGATTTGTCTTTTAAATTGATATACCAATATAATAGATCTTACTAGTCTCTTCTTTTGTTTTAAATTTTGTTGATGGTTTTTATTTGTTTATTTATTTATTTATTTATTTAACAGCAAAAGACAGAGAGAAATAGGAAGAGAGAGAGAGAAAGGGCATGCCAGGGCCTCCAGCCGCTGCAAACAAACTCCAGACACGTTCGCCCCCTTGTGCATCTGGCTGACTTGGGTCCTGGGAATCGGGACTCCAACCGGGTTCCTTAGGCTTCACAGACAAGCACTTAACCGCTAAGCCATCTCTACATCCCTGTATTACTAGACTCTTAAATAGTTTTCTTGAGTTACTGTGGCTTCGCTCTAGATATGTCTGTGCGGATACTGCAGCTCGCTGATCCAAGCATCCCGCGGCCATGCCTGGGCATAGCCGAGTGCCAGTCGGGAGTACTGTGTCCTTTCTGTGTAACCAGAGACCCCTATTTTCCTCTCTCACTGGGTGCCGGTGTCCTCTCCTCCCAGGCCTAGCAGCTGCCCCCCTCTCTCCGGGAAGGGGGCCAGCAAGAAGTTCAAAAACACGTTCCAGAGCAGCTTCCTCTCCATCCTCGACAGCATCTGCAGCAAGATCTCTGAGATGAAAAGATACGGAATGGCCACATCAAAAGAGTCACTGACAATGACATCCATTGGAGATAGAAGGAACAAATGTCAGCACTACGTGCCCTGCAGACCCTAAGAAAATGCTGGGAATCAAACTTCCTTTCCTTGTTATGTTAATATTTTAACTTTGAAGTACGGGTACTAGATGACAAGAATGTCCACAAGAGATTTCAAGCAAGTTACTATCAGAGCACCACCTGTGTGAAGCCCTTCATCTGCACCATGCCCATGCGGCTGTAGCCAGATTCAGTTCAACTTATCTGTCTTTACCCGGCAGGCGTATGGCATAAAACTACATCGAGACCCTGAGACTACATATCCATGCAAACTGTCGGATCTGATGGGTTTACTTCTCAGATAGACTCTACTCAAAAGATGAGCTTCCAGCAGAGTTTAAATTATATCTCCAATTCAGATGGTCAAGCAATAACTGGAGTGCAACTCAAGAGAGATAGACCCTGATGTTGACTCCTACTTTTACAAGGAAACTACATGAAGACAATGCAAAGAACCATATTTATATTAATTCACTGTGTTATGGTTCATACTACTTAGTGTCCCATGTTGTAGACACCAGTGACCATACCATAACTCTGTCAATTGCATTGTAAGTGGGAGAAAGGCAGGGCTTTGAGTGACACACACCTCTGGGTTTCCTCTGCTGCCTGCCCCAGTGTGTGGGGAGAGATATTTACCACGAACTCAGAACTTAATATGTCCTGCAAGGCAGTTCAGACCAATATTTCTTCCTGCAGTTTATCATTTTATATATATTACCTAAATATATGTATATGTTGTGAAATACTCATAATCAGAATGAATAAAATGTTATATTCTTGCTTTGTAAAATAATAATAATAATAATTTTCTTAAAGTTGAAAAATAAGTTGGTGTTATTATACTTCAACTTCTGGTTCTCTTTTAATAAATTGTTCCACGGATTACAGATTCCTTGTACTACATGATTTGCTTTTCTTGAAAAAGCAAGGTATTATTCTTGGGCACTATTTTTTTTTAAAGTTATGTACGCAATGTGTATACAGCAATGATGGTACCATCCTTAGCCTCCTCCCTGTCCTTCCCCCTTCCGAAGGGACAATCCTCATTGGGGAATGTGGATCATGCATTGTTATGGGGAAGAGGACATGCCTCTGTTCATAATGACCCAACTTGTGGCTCTAACAATCTTTCTGCAAATTTCCCTGAGCCATGTTGGGTTCGTTTTAGGTCTACTTCAGTGATGAGGTCTTTCTCCCTCTCTCTCTCTCTCTCTGTCTCTGTCTCTGTCTACCTCTTTCTCTCTTTCAAAAAAATAAAAATTAAATCATTTTAAAAGTTTTCAAAAGAGGGAAAAAAAGAAAAGGGAAATCTTGTGAGCAGGAAAATCAGCATCAGTTTATGACAGTTGTGACTTTTCAATATTTTTCCTATATTGAACCCATGGAGTATGAGGATTTGAAGAGTATTATTCCTTTAGATCCAATAAAAGTTTAATTGATATTCAGAAATAAAAAAGGAAAAATGATGTGTGACTTTCCATCGCACACTGCAATGTGCTAGCATCTTAGATTTTAAGCCTTTCCTATACATGTTCACTTTTTTTTAATAACTCATTTACACATTGTTTTTTGAAGCACCTAGGACCAGACACAGAGTCTCTAAAGTAATTCTAACCAATAAAATCTGATCCCCCTCCCAAGTCCTGGATCTCACCAGGATTGTGACCAGTTACATTTACAGCTCAAGCAATATAATTAGCTTCCTATAGCTTTTCCACATTGACACAAAAGTTTCACTTTTAATATGGGGCAAAAACAGAGGAAAATCAATTGTTTTGGATTGTCTTGGATGTTGACATTCATTAAATTGATGTTCTTTTACCTAGTCAGAAAAATGAAATAATTAAAAAATAAAAATATACATTATTCATCAGGTATGGTGGCAATGCATTTAATGCCAGCATTTGGAAGGCGGAGGTAGGAGGATTACTGTGAGTTTGAAGCCAGCCTGAGACTACGTGATAAATTCCAGGTCAGTCTGGGCTAGGGTGAGACCCTACATCAAAAAAATATATAGATAGATAGATATAGATATAGATATAGATATATAGATATATAGATATATAGATATATCTACATATCTATATCTATATATCTATATATCTATATATCTATATATCTATATCTATATCTATCTATCTATCTATATACATATATATAATTCTTTGCCTCCCAGGAGGCTCATTCTACTCCATCCCTGTACTCCTTTCCACTGTAATCTATCAGTTGGACAAACATATATAAATCTATATTATATGGAAATTTATTTTAGGTAGAAAAAATTAATAGCTTTGCTATGTCAGAGATCAATGAAAGGTAATTTCCATAGATGTTTAATTTTCAAATCTCTGTCATAAGTGTATGTCTGATTATTACTCCAGGACTTCTGACTAGATATTTTTTAGTGTGGAAAAAGGGTTTATTTAGGGTTATAGACTTGAGAGGAAGGTCCATAATGGCATGGGAAAATGATGGCCTGATCAGAGTGTAGAAATAACCTCCTGGCCAACATTTGCAAGAAGAAGCTGCCTATAACACCCATGAGCCTCCAGGAAGCTTCAATTCCCAAATTGCCATCAGCTGGGGACCTAGCCTTTGGAACACCTAAGTTTATGGGGCCACTTGCAGCAAATCACCACATTCCACCCTTGGCCCCTATACTGATAATCTTACATGATGTAAAATGCAATGAATTCAGTCCAACATTAAGAATTCCCATAGTTGGTGGACTTCTAGGTACGATAGTGGCATAGAAGCCATGTCAAACCAGCCTAGCAAGGCATTTAAGCAAAACCAGAGCAAAATACACTCTTCTGAAAAGTGAAGATGTATAGGTTTTTATTAACTACAGCAGAGAAGCAGGAGAGACCAAGATCTACCAGAAAGGAGGAAAATGGTCAGAATCCTGACCCACATGGTGCACACACCTGCATGGTGCTGCCCACCTAGCACCAAGCTACAGGAGCAGAGAACAAACAAGAGGATTTTCCAACCTCATCAGCCTCCTTCCAAAGTAAAAAAAAAAAAAAAAAAAAAAAAAAAAACTGAAGGGGAGATAGCAGAGATCAGCTAAGGAACTGCTGAAAAGGATACAGGTAGTAGCAGCTAAGCAGTTCCAGTACAACTCCAGGTGTCCTGCACTCTCCCATCCCCCAAATACCAGAGCCCTGAACTTTAGGAGAACACCTTCATCCACCAGCGGCAGGGTATCCAGCCGAACTGACCAGAACACCAGCTCCATAGCACACCACGGAGGCATCAAGGCAGTAAGTATTGGTGAGATTGGAAGCCACCCCAAAAAAGTAACAAGGCAAACCAAAAATCAGTACACAGGAATAAATAATAAAGATTAGGGCAGAAATTAAGGAAATAGAAACAAACAAAAAAATCCAAAGAATCAATGACACAAAGAGTTGATTCTTTGAAAGGATAAACAAGTTTGATAAACCCTTAGCAAATCTGACCAGAAGAGAGAAAAGACAAAAATTAATAAAATTACAGAAGAAAAAAGCACCATTAAAACCGATACCAAAGAGATTCAGAAATCATAAGGACATACTTTAAGAATATATATGACTCTAAGTTTGAAAATCTGAAAGAAATGAATGATTGCCTTGAGTCACATAACCTACCAAAACTAAATCAAGATGAGATAAACCAATTAAATAGACATATTACAAGTACAGAGATGCAAGCAGTTATAAAAAGTCACCAAACTAAAAAAAGTCCAGGCCCAGACAGATTCACTCGTGAATTTTACCAGATCTTCATAGAAGAACTAACACCACAGCCTCTCAAACTTTTCCATAAAACAGAAAAGGAAGGAATTGTAGTGAACTCCTTCTACAAAGCCAGCATCACCCTGATATGAAAACCAGACAGAGACAGAACAAAAAAAGAAAATTACAGATCAATCTTTCTCATGAACATAGATGCAAAAATTCTCAACAAAATATTGGCAAACAGAATATAAGCATATATCATAAAGATTATTCCCCCTGACCAAGTAGACTTTATCCCAGAGATGCAGGATTGGTTCAACATACACAAATCAATAAATGTAGTATACTATATACATGGACTGAAGGACAAAATTCACATGATCAATCTCAATAGACGCAGAAAAGACATTCCAAAGACTCCAACATCCCTTCATGGTAAAAGTCTTGCAGAAACTGGGAAGAGAAAGAACATATTTCCACATGTTAAAAGCTATTTATGACAAACCTACAGCCAACATCATACTAAATGGGGAAAAAACTTGAAGCTTTTCCACTAAATTCAGGAACAAGACAAGGGTGTCCACTGTCCCCACTTTTATTTATTATAGTACTGGAAGTCTTAGCTATAGCAATAAGGCAAGAGGCACTCATAAAATGGATAAAAATTGTAAAAGAAGATATAAATTATTATTATTTACAGATGATATGATTCAATACATAAAGGGCCTTAAGGAATCTACAAGAAAATTGTTAGAGCTGATAAACCCTAACATAGCAGGATAAAAAATAAACACACAGAAATCACTAGCTTTCCTATATACTAACAACAAACATGCAGAGGATGAAATCAGGGGATCTCTCCCATTCACAATTGCCTCAAAAATAAATAAATAAAGTACCTTGGAATAAACTTAACCAAATAAGTGAAGAGTCTCTACAATGAGAACTTTAAACATTCAAGCAAGAAATTGCAGAAGACACTAGGACACTAGGAAATGGAAAGACATCCCATGTTACTGGATTGGAAGAATCATTATTGTGAACATGTCAATCTTACCAAAAGCAAACTACACATTTAATGCCATCCCCATTGAAATTTCTGGCATTCCTCACAGAATAGAAAAAGCAATCATAAAATTAATTTGGAAGCACAAAAAAAAACTTGAATAGTTTTTTTTTTTTTTTTTTTTTTTTTTTGGTTTTTCAAGGTAGGGTCTCGCTCTGGCCCAGGCTGACCTGGAATTCACTATGTAGTCTCAGGGTGGCCTCGAACTCACGGTGATCCTCCTACCTCTGCCTCCCGAGTGCTGGGATTAAAGGCATGCGCCACCATGCCCGGCAAAACTTGAATAGTTTTGAGCAACAAAAATAAGGCTGGTGGTATCACCATACCCAATTTTAAGGTATATTTCAGTGCCACAGTAACAAAAACAACATGGTACTGACACAAAGACAGACACATAGATCAGTGGGGCAGAATAGAGGACTCTGATGTTAATCCATGCAGCTACAGCCATCTGATTTTTTGACAAAAATGCAAAAAATATTCATTGGAGAAAAGACAACCTCTTCAACAAGTGTTGCTTCAAAAAACTGAATATATATCTGTAGAAGTATGAAAATAGATTCTTGTCTTCTCCATGCACAAGAATCAAGTCCAAATGGATCAGGGGCCTTAATATAAGACCTGAAACTCTGAAATTGCTAGAGGAAAAGGTAGGGGAAACCCTTTAACATATTGGCATAGGCAATGACTTTCTGAATATAACCCCAATTGCTCAGGAAATAAAGCCACTAATAAATAAGTACATAAATAAAATAAAAAAACCACTGGGATCTCATGAAATTATGAAGCTGTTGTACAGCAAAGGACACTGTGAATAGAGCAAAGACACAACCTACAGAATGGGAGCAAATCTTTTCCAGCTATACATCTGACACAGGATTAATATCCAGGATATACAAAGTACTCAAACACACACAAAAAAAAAAATTGAAACAACCCAAATAAAAATGGCCCACTGAACTAAATACAGAGTTCTCAACAGAAGAAATATAGATAGCATTTAAACATCTAAAAATTGTTCTACAGCATTAGCTATCAGGGAAATAGAAATTCAAACTGCCTTGAGATTCCACCTCACTCCTGTCAGAACGGCTACCATCAGGAAAACCAACTACAATAAATGTTGGCAAGGATGCAGGTAAAGGGGAACCCTTCTATACTATTGGTGGGAATGTAATCTGATAAAGACATTGTGGAAATCAGTGTGGAGGTTCTTGAGACAGCTAAAAATACATTTATCATATGATCCACCTATAGCACTCCTAGGCACATATCCTAAGGACTTGTCTCACTACCTTAGAGACACTTGCACAACCATGTTTATTGCTGGTCTATTCACAATAGCTAGGAAATGAAACCAGCCTAGATGTCCCTCAACAGATGAATGAATAATAAAGATGTGGTACATTTACACAATGGAGTTCTAGTCAGTGATAAAGAAAAATGAAATTTGCAGGGAAATGGATATATCAGGAGAGGATTATCCTAAGTGAGAAAACCTATGCCCATAAAGCAAATGACACATGTTTTCTCTCATATGTAGATCCTAGCTACAAATGTATAGACTTGGGTGTGAGCTGGAACCAAAAAATCAGTAGAAGAGACCAGTTCTCTAGAAAAAGTCTATAAGGGAGGGAGGAGAAGGAAGGACTTTACAGAATGGTATTTTATATATGTAAGAAGAAGAATAGGTTATAGGGAGTAGAATGGCCTAAGTGAAGCCAGAGGAAGACACTGCATAAGAGAAGGGTGGGAGAAGGTCAATCAAAATTTAAGATATTCTGAATAAGACATATGAAAGCCTATGTCTTTGGATAATGGTGCCTCCAGAAGCCATACAGTGCTAGTAAAACATTTTCAGTTCCAGGGATGGGATACCTTCCACTAAGTTGTTGGTCAGGGGTGTCCATGTTGTCTCCAAAACATTACAGGCTATTGGCAAGACCCTTGGTTTCCAACATGTAACAGATGGCAAGACCCTATTGCTGAAGACTTTACATGCATAGGACTCAAGGTCACTGAAAAATCAAGCTGGTGCTGAGCTGAAATTCTTCTCCCTATAGACCAGCCAAGGGAAAGCTGGAAAAAGGTACATTGCATGCAGCCCTATGAGAGACAGAATTTATTAGTGGTGAAAACAGTGGACGCTGGCAGCCTCAAGTTCGGCCAGACAGGCCAAATGACTGAATGAGTGTAATAATGGCATGTCTGCTCTGGGAGAAACCATCTGCTCTCAGCTTGGACTGGAGGCCCATTCTATGACAGGGAATTCATGCCTGATACTGAAAACCTAATCAAAAGCTTATGGCAGGGGAGTTCATGAGCCTTAGAGGTATAAAGCCTGCTCTTGTCTGGCTACGTGCATACAGTGTTCTCACCAAACTTCCCTGGAAGCTCTACACTTGATGTTCATATTCGTGTATTAATGCTACTCTCACTTTTGGTTAGAGAAGCTTCTCTCTTCAGATGGTGGTGACCACTGGAATGACCCAAAAGGCAACATAGTGCTGAGAAGAAGGGACAGAGGAGGGCCCAGCACTGAAACATCTCTATAACACTCTCCATGGCACAGGGTCCATTGTAGAAGAGGTGGAAGAAGGGAAGTAAAAGCCAAAGGAAGGTCACCCGCTCCTTTCAATGCAACTATCCAGACAGAAATTGGTCTCAATATCCATGACCTTGCAGTGCCTAGCAATAACTGCACAAGACATATTAATAGGAGAAAAAGACAATGCCATCAAAACAAAAGACAGCCTAACAGAGAGAGGTGGGATATGATGGAAAATGTAGTTGTGAAAGAGAAAATGGGGGATGGTAGGGAAATATCATGGTTTATTGTCTCTAAGTACAGAAGTTGTCAATGACAAAACTAAAAATTAAAAGAGTCCCATAGTTTTAAATTAATCTCAGTTTTTAAAATTATTAATTTCTAATTTTTTATTAATTAGTTTTGTATTCAGCAAATACAGTCAGTTTGGTATCATTATTAGGCTCCTCCGTGACCTACCCCCTCCCCTTGGGCCCTCCTTGTTGAGGTATACAGGTCATGCATTGCGGAGTTAGCCCACAGTTATGGGGAGGATAACTGTCTCTGCATATCATGACCCAACATGTGGCTCTGACATTCTTTCCACCCCCTCTTCTGCAAAATTCCCCTGAGCCATGTTGGATTCATTTTTGGTCTGCTTCAGTGAAGAGGTGTTGGGGACCTCTGAGGCTCTGGCTCTCTGATTTGGTAGGAGTTGATTTTTCTCTGTGTTGATCTCCTTCCCCCTTCTGCTGGTGCCCAGTTCACCAGAAAAACAGTACCCTTGCTTGTTTCACCAATTTTTCTTAGTTTCAGCCGGGGCCCTTTTGAGGTATGATTGGGTGGCTCTCTCCTTAGGATCTACATCTATCTGAAAAAGAGAAGCAGATTCTCCAATGGAGAGTAAGTTAGCACCAGGACAAATGAGATAACCCTTACTTTTTTAATAGATTTTAATAGGTGTGTTCCTGGGATGAATCCCACTTGGTCAAGGTGGATAACACTTTTGATGTGTTGTTGGATTTGGTTTGCGAGGATTTTGTTCAGGGCCTTTGTATCTAAGTTCATCAGGGAAATAGGCCGGTAGTTTTCTTTTCTTGTGGCATCTCTGCCTACTTTTGGAATTATGGTGATACTATCTTCATAAAAGGAATTGGGTAGCTTTCCCTCTTCTCCAATTGTGAGGCACAGTTTGAGGAAGATTGGTTTGAGTTATTCCATGAAGGTCTGATAGAATTCAGCTGAGAAGCCATCTGGTCCTGGACTCTTCTTTTTGGGTTTTTTTTTTTATTACTTTTTCAATCTCAATGAGTATGATAGGTTTGTTTAGGTGATTAATCTGCTCTGAGTTTAGCTTTGATAGATGGTATGCGTCTAGGAATTTATCCATCTCCTCCACATTATCCAGTTTTGTGGGGTAGAGGTTTTGGAAATAAGTCCTGATGATTCTCCCAATGTCACTTATGTCTGTTGTGATCTCTCCTTTTTTCATTTTGAATTTTGTTAATATGAAGCTTCTCTCTCTCTCTCTCTCTGTCTCTTTTTTTTTTTTTTTTTTTTTTCTTGATCAAATTGGCCAGGGGTTTGTCAATCTTGTTTATTTTTTCAAAGAACCAGCTCTTTGGTTTGTCAATTGTCTTAATTGTTTTCTTGGTTTCCAATTCATTAATTTCTGCTCTGATTTTAATTATTTCTTTCCTTCTGGAGCTCTTTGGGTTGGATTTTTCTTGCTTTTCCAGTGCCTTTATGAGGATGTTTAGGTCATTGATTTGGGATCTCTCTGTCTTTTTCATGAAGTCATTGAGTGCTATGAATTTTCCCCTGAGGACCGCCTTCATTGTGTCCCATAAGTTTTGGTACAATGTGTTCTCATTGTCATTCAGTTCTGGAAATTTTGCAATTTAAGTTTTTTATTTCATCTACTATCCATTTATTGTTTTAAAGTGTGCTGTTCAGTTTCCAGGTGCCATTGGGATTCTTGGTGGGTCTTTTGTTGTTGATCTCTAGCAATATGCCAGTGTGATCTGATATAATGCAGGGAATTATGTCAATCTTCCTAAATGTGTGGAGGCAGTCTTTGTGACCCAGTATATGGTCTATTTTAGAGAATGTTCCATGGGCTGCTGAGGAGAATGTGTAGTCTGTGGATTTGGGATGGAAAGTTCTGTAGATGTCCGTTAGTTCTAAGGGAATTGGTTTTCTTGCGCTCTCTTACATTCCTGTTGAGTTTCTGTTTGGATGATCTATTGCTGATAATGGTATATTGAAGTCCCCAGCTATGATGGTGTTGGTGGTTATTTCTGTTTCATTGTTAAGTAGGTTTTGTTTTATGAACTGTGCTGCCCCTGTGTTTGGTGCATATAGGTTTATGTTGGTAATGTCCTCTTGATGAATTATTCCCTTGATAAGTAGGAAGTGGCCTTCTTTGACTTTTTTGGTTTTTTTTTTTTTTTTTTTGGTTTGAAGTCTATTTTATCCAATATTAATATAGCTATGCCTGCTTGTTTCTTATTCCCTTTTCTTGGAATATTGTTTTCCACCCTTTCACCCCGAGGAGGTATCTGTCTTTAGTAGTGAGGTGGTTTTCTTGAAGACAACAGATTGAGGGGTCTAATTTTTGATCCATCCTGTTAGCTTGTGTCTCTTGATGTGTGAATTAAGGCCATTAATATTTAGGGTAATGACTGTGAGATTTGATTTGATCCCTGCCATATTGTGTTGGTATATGTGGGTTTGTGTTTTCATGGACTTTGAAGTTTTTTGTGCCTACTCTGAATTTGGTTACTGTGATCTGCTTCTTGTAGGCATTTAAGTTTGATTATTTGATTCTTCTCTGTGGAGAATTTGCTGAAATACTCTGTAGGTTTGGTTTTGTGTTCATATAATTGTAAAGTTGAGTTTTGTCTTGGAAATGTTTTCTTTCACCATCTATTATGAGGGATACTTTTACTGGGTAGAGTGGTTTGGGTTGGAAGCCATAGGTTCTTCGACTTGGCAGTGTTTCATTCCAGGCCCTTGTAGCTTTCAGGGTTTCCATTCGGATGTCTGGAGTAATTCTGATGGGTTACTTTTGATAGTGGTGTGGTGTTTTTCCCTAGATGTTTTTAGGATTTTCTCTTTGGTGTCAATATTTAGAGTGTTAATGACAATATGTCTTGGAGAATTTCTCCTTTGGTCCAGTCTATTTGGAGTTCTGTTGGCTTCTTGTATCATGATGGGCCTTTCTTTTAAGAGACTAGGGAAGTTTTCTTCAATTATTTTGTTAAATAAGTTATCCATGCCTTTCTTCTGAATTTCTTCTCCTGGTATTCCAATGATCCTGATATTAGGACTTTTAAGTGTATCCCACAATTCCCTCATGTTCTGTTCACAGAAACTTTTGAAATTACTGAAATTTTGAACTCTCTAACTGTTTCTTTCATCTTGTGTTTCAGATCAAGTTTCTATCCTCCACATGGCTGCCTCTATTCTTGAGAGCTTCTAGAGATTTTTAGACTTGTTCAATTAAGTTTGCATTTTCTACTACTTTTCTATGTAAAATTTCCATCCCTCTGCCAAGTTCCCTTTTCATATCATTTTCTGATTTTCTTGATGATTCTTGGAATTTATCCTTGCATTTCTTTATGTCTTCATCTAGCATTGCCAGCTGACTTTTGAGGTCCTCTTGTTTTTCACTCTCCCTCATATCTCTTAACTGACTTTGAATTCCTTCCATTTTCTTATCTATTAGGTCTAGTTTAGTGATGGCAGCATCCACAGTATTATCGGTCCTTTGTTGTTTTTCTGCAAATTCTACCAGTATCTTGGTGAGGGTTGCTTTGCTTGTAGCTTCATTTTGGTGTTCTCATCCTAATGACTCTTCTATGTTTTGATCAGATATGTTCATTGTAGGACTGGGTCATCTAACTGGATTTTCTTGCATTTGATTTTTCATGTCATTTCTTTTGCACTCTGGTCTGCCCATGACAGTGTATGGGCACATAGGTGTGTGGATCAGCCTGGGCTCAAGCGCAATGGGAATCTGAGGCACCCTGGGGCAATTGCTAAGCAGCCTGAGCTTTGGCTCTCACTTGCCAAAGCCGCCTGATCTACTGCCTGGCCGGGGCACCAAAGTTGCCTGACCTCTCAAGCGGTATTGCACCAAAGCTGCCTGTGTTCAAGCTAGGAGGGACACTGAGTCACCAAGCACTGAAGCGGCCCAAACTCCGGTGTGAGAACCTTGGGACCTGGAAGCAGTCTGCACTCCCCTGCCACAGGACAATGGTGGACAGCTGGAGCCACAGATAGGTAGGGGATGGCACCTGAGCTGGTGCAAGTGACAGACACAGTCTGAGCTTGCGTGGCAGTTGCTGTGGGCCTGGACTCACTGAACGTGCACCAGCAGGAGCAGTAAGTGAGCAAGTGGGCAAAGCAGTCAATGCTTCCACATGCAGGGATCAGTCGGCACAGTGGCGCTGTGGATATCGCGGCTACTTGGGGGGAGGTGTGGGCTACCCGCCCGCTAGGTGATCTGTGATTCCCTGTTTTTCCCCCTCTATGCCCTCCCACTGGCAATCTATTGTAGATTGCTCTCCCCTAAAAGACCCAGTGAACCCTTAATGTCTTGCCTTTCTTTCCCTGGGATTTGCAGTGCATCTAGGCAGTCACCATCTTGTCCAGAAGTCTCTAAAATTAGTTTTTAATTAATCCCAATGATGTTCAAATATCCCCATGGTCCACGGTCTTTTGACTGAGTCACAATGCCAAAACAAAGCAAACCAAAACAAAAACATGACACAGAATAAAAATTCACACAGATGGCATTGGGCAGAGCAAGGAAATATTGAAAGAATACAATATTTAAACAGGGCAAACATTAACTCTGTAGCTCCAAGTCCAACAACTTTTAACAGTGACAGGTCTCCAAGTCATTTGAACCAGTGAAAAATCTTTGGAGTTCCAATTCCACCCCTCCAGTTGGACTACTCACAGTCCTGGAAAACTTCACCAAGTGCTGGAAGCGCTCCTTGGCAGCCATATCATAGTCCTGGCATCTCCATTGACTCTCCTATGCAACCCATGGTTCATCCTCATGGCTCCGTTGGGCTCCACACCGGTAATTCAACACTGTTTCACACTTTCCATGGCCATTTCCAAAATACAAAACTGTGTACTTAACAATACTGTGTACTTAATTAATATTGGTACCTAATATTGAAGTATGTGTCTTTGTGCCTATCATTTGTTGTGAAACCTTTGAAGGCAGGTGACCATTTTCTTCATGACTCTGCTTATTTACAGTTATTTTTATTAATGTTCCACTCACATTTTGTTTGATTTATGCTTACTCTATTATTGATGTTTGATTAGAAATATTGTCATTCCATCTTTTTACAGATGGCAGCAAATCCAGGGTTCTTAAAGAGTCATCGGAATGAGAACAAGAAGCCCTGGGCTGAGCACTGAGTGTGTCATCTCTGCTTCACCCACCAGGGCTCAATACCCTTGACGAAGTTGTCACAGAAAGACTATGAATGCTGCTAGCAAGAGAATGATCACTTTGGGAAAGGTTGTAAAAACTGAGGAAATTCAAAATCACTGAAATAAAAAAAAATCAGAAGCTATAGAGAGCTCAACACTAAAGGAGATTTTCATGACACCCTCCAAGACTCATGGAACATTGTAAAAGAGGGGACAGAAAGAATTAAGAGCCACAGCATGTATAGATGTACTTTAGGGTGCTGTCCTCACGTGAACTGAGTGGTACATTCATGACTCTACAGTGGTTACTGATACCCCACAAGTCCAGCACACTTCTGAGTCTATCACCATTTTCACACAGAGGATAAAGGAGTCCAGAGGCATGATACAACTAAATAGAAAAAATGACTATTTTGAAAGAGGTGTATCCTCAGGGAGATGGGAGGTGGAGGAGAAGAGTCCAAAAAGGACAAAGGGAAGGGAACAAAAATTACTCTATTATGTTCATGTATTAAAGTTCTCAATATAGAAAGAAATATTCTTCTGTAAATCATCATTGAGGTTGGTTTTTATTTGAAACATACATATCAGAATCATAATAACCTATAGGTGAGTTGAATATGTCTGTCAATTAAGTCATACAAGAGAGTATGATTTGTAAAATACAGACTCTGGAAATCTGTAGTGAACAGAGAATACATCCTGTGAATTGACATAATTGTAGGCAAGTAAACAAGCATGGTTATAATAAAAAAAAAACACAAATTTCAGGAAGAAGTAGAAAATATTGCAAATTGAGTGGTGGTCAAAATTTTAGATTTCACCCTTAAAACATTGTAAATATTCAGCATATGAGAGAAGATATGAAAACTACAGTAAGTGGTTAAAATATTGTAAATGATAATGAAACTTAATATGAAAATAGGACCATCATAAAAATAATTTTAAATGATAATCAAAGAAAGTAACGACACCAGCAACCAAAATCTCGCATGCCAGTGAGTGTCAGTTCCTCACTTAGAATAATTTCCCAAATCAAATTTCTTACAAAACTGGAATAATTTTCAACACACTATATATCCCCATTCCAAGGCATGCCTGATGTCTTCTCAGGTCAAATATGATACAAAATCTTTAAGCTGTACAGAGAGTTGGTTGTTTAAATCTAACTCCTTGAGATGAGTTTTTTTGCTAGAGAAGCTCCCATCTTTCAGCTTAACAATTTTGCTGAAGTATTAGAGTACTTTTACCTGTGTATAATTATTTTTGTTTTGACTTACTTAAGTTTTACCTAAATAGCCTAAATTAAATAGATAGTAAGTTTTGAATGCATTTAGAGATCATTTGGTTGCTTATTGAAATAGTCTGTTATCTCTTCAGCATACTTATTTATGAACCCAAAGAATAGAATATACAGCAAAGGGTAAACAAATGGGAATTTATTTACATGAGGATAAAACAACAACAATTGTTACCTCTCACCATCTACAAAAAAATGTCAACTCCAAATGGGTTAAGAAATTCCATATAAGACCTAAAATTCTAAAATTCATAGAGAAAATATAGGGAGAACACTTCAAAATATTTACATTCAGAAGGACTTTCTGAATAGAACCAAGTAGCTCAGGAAATGAAGCAAACAATCAACAAATAGGACATCAGGAAACTCAAAAGCTCTTGAACAGCAATGAGAACCACCAACCCAGTCAAGAGACAACCTATATAATGGGGGGAAATTTTTCACAATTTATTTATTTATTTATTTATTTATTTTATTTATTTTTTGGGGGGGGGGGTTTGAGGTAGGGTCTTGCTCTAGCCCAGGCTGACCTGGAATTCACTATGGAGTCTCAGAGTGGCCTCGAACTCACGGCGATCCTCCTACCTCTGCCTCCCGAGTGCTGGGATTAAAGGCATGCGCCACCACGCCCGGCTAATTTTCACAATTTATATATGCAACTGAGGACTAATATCCAGGATATAGGAATATCTAAAAAAAAAATCAAAAAGTTCAAACAACCCTATCAAAAATTGGGCCATGGCTGTGAATAGTGAGTACTCAAAATAAGTAATAATAATGGCCAATAAATTTTTTGAAGTGATCACCATCATTAGCTCTTATGGGAACACAAATGAAACTACTTTAATACCTTGGGATTTCATCTTACTCAGTCAGAATTAATGTTATAAAAAATCAAATAACCTAATTACTTGTGAGGGTGTTGGGGATAAAGAACCCTTAGTCGTTGTTGGAGTGTAAACTAGTACAGGCACTATGGAAGTTAGTGTGGAGGTTCTTCAGAAAGCTAAAAGTAGGCTTATTATATGTATATGAATCTGATATATCACTTCTAGGTATGTGCCTTAATACTCTCTGTTTTACTGTAGAGATACTTGCTCATCCATGTTTATTGCTATGTTATTATTTATCTATTCACAATAGCTAAGAAATGGAATCAGCATAGATGTATATCAACTTATGAATGGATAATTAAGATGAAGATGTTGTATACAATGGAGTTTAATTCATTTATAAATAAAAATTAAATAATGAATTTTGCTAGAAAATATGAGTCTATATTATATTATACTAAGTGAGGTAACCTGCCTATAAGAAGGAAAAGTCACATTCTCTCTCATATGAAGGCCCTAACTTAAACTTCCTAGATTGATATGTAAGTTGAAGTAAGAGTCAATATAGGCCAGAAATCTATAAATGAACCATGAGAGGGAAGGAAGAGATAGGGTTTAAAGAAAGAAGAAAGTAGATATGTAAAAAGATATTTTCATCTCAAAAAAAAAAACCCTCAAAATACATGGGATACTGAGTAAGCAAATGAAATTTTCCCCAAGAACAAATAAAATTATCCCTAGGCTAAATATTGCTTTAGCTCTGTCTAACAAATCTTAAAGAAAAAAAATACTGAGACTAAAATATTGCATGTTGTATCCTTTATCAGTGCTTAAGTACATTTTTATGAATATAAAACTAACAGTGAATAAATTACTATGTCATTTTACTATGCAAGAACATATAACCCTTACTCAGGAGGGCAATCCATCACTTTCAGTCCCTAGGAAAAATGAAACAGGTGGTAAATTAGTTACACAATTGTATTTAGACAGTTATTATTACTATAGTCCATATGATCACACAATGAACAAATGTGGTAAGCAGAAGCATGAACATTGCAACAAAGATGAACTGAATTTCTAAGATGAATATATTTTATGAAATAAAAACTTTTGACATAAGACTAATCAATAACAGAATAGACAATGAAGATGCTGAAATTAACATTTAAAAATGATGTAGACAAAAATATATACTTACATATTACTGATGGGAATTTACACTAATTCAGCCATTGTGGAAGTCAAGATTAAGATTTTCACATGAGTAGATTTTCCATATGATCAAGCTGTACCACCCTTGGGTAATTTGCCCTAATGTTTCTAAATTGACCTATCACAGAGGTACTTGTACACAAATTTTTATTATATCACTAGTCCCAATGACAAAATTATTTGACTAATCTAGTCACACAGCAATAGAGAAATGGATAAAGAAATCATATTATAAATACAAAATAGAATTCTTTTTCACCATGAAGGCAAAAATGTTATCAAAGTCATGTCATTTGCAAAAAAAAAAAAAAATGGATGCAAGAGAAATAAATACTTTATGTTTTTTCCAAAAAGGACTTAGAGGTAGAAGTGCCTAATAAGAGCCATGATGGAAGACTGTGTGCTCATGCTTGGATATGTCCACAGAGAGATAGAAGAGCTGCTGGAGCTCTGGGAGGCATAACAGTCATAGCTATTCTCTCAGAGTCTGGATGGAGCAGAGGCCTTCTGCCTGGTATGAGGAAGTATATATGTGGGAGTAAAGCCAGAGTAGAACTGCAAGGATAAGGTGTGCTTTGTGTCATGAGGCTGCCTAGAATCAGCAATACTCGTGTGTTCTGAGCACACCAGCCCAGCAGGCACACAAGCATCGCCTTCCCAGTAGCTCTCTTGCCTTACACACACCAGGTCACCTTGAAAACAATCTGATATGAAGGCTAGAGTGATCAGAGCACCATGGGAGGAGAAGCATCTTCCTCTTCCAGGAACAAGTACTCAAAAGAAGAATGAAACTGCCAAGAAAAGACAATAGAAACTGGCTGCCAGTGGACAAATCTTGGACACATTAAATTACACAATCATGAATACTACATATTACAAATGCTACATAAATATAGAAACAAAACTATGAACTAAGAATAAATTCAATGTGTGATAAAATGCAAACTATAATTGTAGAGTGTCTTGCCACAAAATCATCAATTACAGAGGGAGAAATAGACCAACTTCATAATGAGAAAGCATGCTGGGTTCTACCTTAATGAAGTAATCAACATGAACTTCATCAGTATGGGGACAGATTGAAACTTAACCATCTGTTTGGATGCAATGAGAACATGGAAAAAAGCACTGTGATATTTCTGCCAAAAATAGACACCCTGTATCAAATCAGGAAAAACACCAAAGCTCATTTAAATTGGCTAATTTCTTTCAAAATAAATGAACCACAATCGTCTGAAGTTTAGGAAAGCCAAGGAAAAATGGGGACCTGTTCAGATTGAAGGCTACTGAGAGCTGAGAGAACTAAATGAATTGTGGGATTCTGGAATGAGTTTGTTTTGATTCATGGATAAGTGGTGATAGTGGAGGGGCTCTGAAGAAAACAGTAATACTGTCATATTCCCTGTTAATTTGGAGTGATTGTGAAAAGGTTAAGAATGTAAATATCATATAGAAAACATGCAGCAATATATTCAGGTGAGAGGCATCAGAACAACAACTTAATTTAAAATCTTTTCAAGCTTGCAATGATATGTAAATTTGAGTTTGTTTTGAAGTTTAAGAAGTAAATTAAAATTATATTCAAAAACTCAGTGTCCCTAGGATTAGAGGTGAGAAATGATGTAACTCTAATATAACATACACAATACAAATTTAATCTCAATGAAGACAAAAATTACACTAACTCTATGCAATATTTATTCTGGACTTGCTATGGAAACATATCTGAATTTGGTCTCAATTCATACAATCAATTTTACCTGTTCCTAATGTTTCACTTATATTTTTACTATTTCAGTATTGTCACAGTCATGCAGATTATTATTACTTTAATTCTCTTTCTACAATAGTGGTTTATCATAGCAAACAATGTTTTATATGGTGTCCACATTAGACACATATCCTATAAAATTCTTAATTTTGTGAACTACCATTATCAAAAACATGTCTCTCTTCTTGCAAATGGAATAAATATAAAGTCCTACAGAGTCATGCTGTGCTAACCTAGCCAAGAACTTCCTTTGCTTTCTAGATTGCCTTCTGTTGCCTGCTTATAAGAAAATCATTTCACACTGTGTTGTTTGTTGATCATCACAAATAGAAAACTAATTGTATGCATTCAAAATTATTTATTTGCGATCAGAGAGACAGACATAAAGAACAAAGACAGACACACAGAGGGGAATGGGCACACCAAAGCCTCCAGACACTGAAAAAGAACTCCAGCTGCATGGGCCACTTTGTGCATCTGGTTTTATGTGGGTACTGGGGAATCAAACCCAGGTCATTAGGCTTTCAGGCAAGTGCCTTAATTGCTGAGTCATCTCTCAAGGCCATTGTATGAATTTTTTTTTGATGAGTTCTTTTCAACTATAGCTAATGTCATTCATATGTTCCATGAAAGATTTTTTTTTCCCTCAGCTGGGTAACACTTTCTTCAAAATCCCATTAATCATATCACTTTGATGATACTTAATAAATTAGCCTGGTTAGTTAAATATGTCCATGATAGCATTTCCTCTCCATTTTATATATATGCCACATGAGTGGGACTCTAGTTGTCTTCAAGAATTTCTAAAGCATATTTATATGTTCACAGAGTTGTTAAAACTTTGAATTACTGTGGTAGCTTCCCTCTGGGAACTATGTTATTCCAACCCATAGGCATTTGACCTTGTTGTCAGTACCAGTCTTGATATACCTCCCACAGAGTATGCCTCAAATCTCATCTGAGGAGAGTTGGTTACCTCCAGAACTTATATGCCATTATTGCACTGTTCTTTGGCTAAATGTATATGTTAAACCTATCAAATTTCTTCTCATTGTATGTTTCTATGCTCATTGGGTAATGCCATTATCACTTTTGGTTAGGGAATGTTTTATCTTACAAATGGCAATGCCAAATATTTATTAAGGTATGAGAAGTAAAGAAAGTCAAGTATTTAATAAGGTATCTTTATTTTAACAGTGTTCAACAAGTCGTCTCAATCACACTCACCAGGGCATAGAAAACATTGCATACAAAGAGATAGAAAGAACATTAATGTTGCCCATATTTCTAACCAAACTAGCTTTTCTATGACAATGGAAGTAAATACTGAGGTTCCTCAAAACTCATTCAGGTTAAAAATAACAGGCTGTTGAGAGCTCAACACTAAAGTGGACATTGTTTTTTTTTTTTTTATCACTATCATGCCCTTCAAGTCTTAGGGAATACTGTGGGCAAGGAGATAAAAAGAATGCAAGAACAATAGGGTAAAAAAGGAGCACTTTTGAACACAGTCCTCGAGACATGAACTGACTGGTATATGCATGAGCTCACAGTGGTTGTTGTTACTCCCACAAGACTTGCACAATATTGAGACTTGGGTTACTGAAGAAGACAAAAATATGTGATATCAGAACAGAAAATGGACTATTGAGAAAGAGGGGAACTGGATAAAAGAAAGGAGATAAAAGAGGCAAAGGGATAGGAATACTATCAAATTACAGTAAGTAGATGTATTCAAGTTATCCATAACAATTTTTAGTCACTATAGTTCATGTACTTCATTGAGGAAAGTCATAGGCATACAACCTAGGTATACGTAAAGTTAATCAAGTTGGACAAAGACATGCCATTATTTAAAGAAAAGCTAGTAATTTCCTTGAAATAATCAATGAAGGTTTTTATAAATATTTTATAATTAAAATTCTGATTAAACTTATGCTTATAAATTTATTTTAAAAATTATATCTACTTGTTCCAATATCCCTAAAGCAATATCCCTGTGCTATTCCTTCCTAATCTTAAATAAGTGCTATTGGGTTACCAATGAACTGTGCATGATTTAAATCCATGGACTGTCTTTACATTTTAAAAGTTGATGAGAGGGAGATTTCAGAATCTACTCTAGAATATACATTTATATATATATACTGCCACAGAAGGTGAAAACTGAGCAAAATGAGGAAGGAGCCAGGTATATATAGCAGAAAAGAGATCATAGATCTCTCCCTCTAGTATAAACCATTAATTAGTAATATGCTATCATTGGATGTGATACTGCAGATATACTATATACTAAATTACTGTTTATTAAAATAAAAAACTCTTACATGTGTTCTGTTTCTTTTTTTCTTTTGTCAGTCTATACCTTATAACATGGAAAGTATCTCTGATGCAGTGCTTTCTTTCATTTCATTGGTCAATTAGTCATAATGTATTTATATTGTGGTTCATTCATTAGAAAAATTAATTCAGTCTTTGTTATAAATCTATGAAAATTCTTGGTAATACGCTTCTCCTCCGACCTCATTCACTAACACATTTATGTATTTAACTGTGGTTATAAATGTTATAAGGAAATCCTAAAGCATATTACATATCTAAGGGATTAATGTTTGGTTTTATAAAGCTAAAATAATGTTGAAAAGTCTCTATAATAAGGAAACATTTGCCATGGTACTTGAACAAACTGAGAAGGGGTATATGAAAATGGAAGAAAAAAGATCTCAGGTCTTCCCATTTAACTAATGACTTTCAAAAAAAAAAAAAACTTCTTATTTTGCCTTTATTTGTATTTGATATGGCACATATTCCAACCTACTTGGAGTTATGTTAATCTACTCAGATGTTATGCATCCCAGATAAATGGGCTAACCATTGTATTTTAGAAAGAATTTAATAGGTGTAGGTCCACTTGTAGCCCATGATTGGTGGGAGCTTGATAATTGAGAACATGCTCATTTTTGGATATGGTTCTGACTTGTTTCCAAGCTACAGTTATGGGTCCTGTTGCACTGAGCAGATCAGTTAGCCAATTCAAGATCAGTTGGTTTCCCACCATGACCGTGTGCCACTATTGCACTTGTGTGAGCATCACATCAAGTAGTTTGCTGTTGAGTACTTTGGACCACAAGTTGCTTGGACAGATGTTGGTCATCTTCCCCCAGTGGCTCATGTAGCACCTTCTGGCACTAGATGAGCTAACTGTCTCTGGACTGACTTTCTTCCAGGTTCCAGCCAGGTCCCTCCATGTTCCATACCATCAGCATATGGTGTCTTCAGCAGTAGGGTCTGAGCAGTAACCTTTGGTGAGTCATCAAGTACTCTGACAGAAATCTGTCTTCTTTTAGGAAACCTTGTAGGTCTCTCTGATCAATAGCTTATTGTGGATGGTAGCCACATGCTGGTCCTGGGAGGTACAGTTCAGTGCCAAAGAAAAGGCAAAAGAAAAAGTTGGTAATATGAAAGAGAAAGAGAAAAGAGAGACAGAGAGAGAAAGAGAGAGAGAGAGGAGAAGATTAAGGTCAGTCTCCATAATACCTTCTCCAGGGCATTGTTATTCAGGTGTTCTCTCTAAGGACCTGATGACTGTTCAACCATTTACTCTGTCTTTTAGGATATATAATTTTTTTTGTTTTTGTTTGTCAAGGTAGGGTCTCACTCTAGCTCAGGCTGACCTGGAATTCACTAATTAGTCTCAGGGTGGCCTTGAACTCACGGTGATCCTCCTACCTCTGCCTCCCCAGTGCTGGGATTAAAGGCGTGCACCACCACGCCCGGCTCCTAGGATATATAATTTTAATGTACCATTGCCATTTGGTCCAGTTTGTGTCCCCTACCCTCACCCTCCCTTCCCCTCCTGCATCACCCACCCTATTGTCCAGTACTGGAGATGTTTATTAGGTATATCAGCATCTTGGGTAGATTCAGGTTAGGAGCCATAGATCAATGAGACTATACTATGAATATATTTTTGTGATTGGGTGAGTTCACTGAGAATGATCTGTTCCAGGCTGAACTGTCGCGACTGCCTCGACCAGCAAGGAAGACGCAACACTCTGACTCTTCTTTATGCAGTTTATTCAGGAACCTTGAACAATCTTCTGACCCTGAGGAAAGCCAGCCCATCGTATATAAGGCCTTTGGGTAGCCAATCCAAGTACGCCACGTGGTGAATGCAGATAGGTCCACAAACGAGGAAGCAAGCCAGATTCTCAGCCTTAGCCATATATGGAGTTGTTTACGACAGAGAGCGCTCACCATCGGGGAGGTGGAAGGCAGAAGCCAGTGCCCTCTTTAAGACGCGGCACTTCGCAGCTCTCTACAGTTCCCCCTTTTTGTTTTAAATGAACGCCACAGGCAAGAGTAGAGGTTCGATCTCTGAAATTCCAAAGGACAACTATTTGATCCTCATAAGATGTCATCCATCCCATGAGTACCAGACCCGTCTGATACCATTTTCTCAGAGGCGGGATCTGGGGTATCAACCCGCATGCAAACGAACATACTCTTCTCCGAGTCGCTAAAAGCTGACTCGGAGTGCAGTGATTAGCCTCGCATCCTGAGCGCTTAATTGGTTTTCAGAGTGGCTAACCAAGCCTGGGGAGACTGTCCAGCTTCTATGGCTGTGAAGGCTTGAATAATCATGGCTGCATTACATTGTTGTGTGACTCTGATCTTACACAGACACCATAGGCAAACTAAGGAAACCAACACCAAAAGGCCTGCTAACACTCCTATGCCCGCCCATTCCTTCAGATGATTCATAGCAGAAGTCAGCCAAGATGATAATCCCGTTGCAAGGGAAAGATCCACTCTGGTGGAGTTCACGTGGACCACAGCCAGTCTCAATTCCTTCAAGGTATCTTCAAATTCAAATGACCAATTCTGTAAGAGATAACTGGACAGGGTTTTAGACAAATTTGCAGCTTTTGTATAATTAGCATACTGAACAGATGTGACATACAGTCCTTGTATTTTTCACTTACAGCCTAGCTGGGCCAACTGCCAAAGTGTATTTACTTGCTCCTGTACCAGGTCGATGTGCTGATTAACAATCATCAACCCTCCTTTTATTTGAGAATTGAGAGATGTTTGTAAGTCCAAGGCATGAGCCACATCGGCTGACAAGTTATTCAAGGCGGAGGCAGTCTGAACTGTGTTAGACAAGGCAACAGCTGACACCGTAGCCCCAATGGCTGCAACTGCAATAGCAGTCACAATGGCGGCTGTGATGCCATGTTCTTACAGATTCGGCCAAAGATTTAATCACCTTAAAATCTAGTGGCTCTTCATATCTATTTCCCTGTGGATCTTGAAACACTGGGTAGGCCAAGCGTAACTCTGTCCTCACTGTCTTCCAGATTCCTGGACAAAAGGAACGCCCTGAACTGCCATTCCTTCCCTCCACATACGAAGGGGGTGCAGACGGCATCACTGGGCACGAAGGGGGCTCACAGCACTCTCTCCCCCCGGGGTCATCTTTCTCTCTCCTTTTCTCTCTCTTTCTTATTCTTGTCCTCTCCATCTGCTCTATGAGAGCCTGCAGCTCTTCCTCAGAATCTGTAGACTCTGAGTCTTCTAATTCTGTGAGATCGGGGTACAAGTTGTTTCTAGTCTTGGTTCCCTCCTCACTACTTGCCTGTTCTGATCTTTCTTCCTGCAACATCTCTAGAGCAGCCTGTCCATTCTCTATTGCCTCACTGCATCGTTGATCCTCAAGGCAGCATCTTACCAACTTCCAAATAGGCTTCATGCCACCCTTGAGTGTTCCCTGTTCAAAAGCGAAATCTAGATCTCTCCCTAACTTTTCCCATGAAGGGACCGTAAGACTCCCAGAGACTGCAAACCACGGTGCAACGGTATCGCACTCCTCTAAAAATCTCTCTAAGGTGCTTTTTTTAATTTTTAAATTCTTAGAACGAAGCAGCTCACTCAGAGCCAAAAAAATTGGGTGCGACTGAGAAGCGCCCATAGTTAAACTAACAAGTTTCCTTTTAAACTTTTACTTTTGGTTCGCTGCTCCGCGAACTCTTTCTGATCTCTCTCTATCTACAGAGTAGAGCAAACTACCCGCTTTTGTTGCGGATTCCCACCTTACTTGGGAACTTACCACCGCGCTGCCCTGACTGCAAAAAGTTCTGAGTCCTTCGAAAGGTTCCCCGTACGGGCCACCACTTGTCGCGACCGCCTCAACCAGCAAGGAAGACACAACGCTTTGACTCTTCTTTATGCAGTTTATTCAGGAACCTTGAACAATCTTCTGACCCCGAGGAAAGCCAGCCCATCGTATATAAGGCCTTTGGGTAGCCAATCCCAGTATGCCACGTGGTGAATGCAGATAGGTCCACAAACGAGGAAGCAAGCCAGATTCTCAGCCTTAGCCATATATGGAGTTGTTTACGACAGAGGAAGCACTCACCATCGGGGAGGTGGAAGGCGGAAGCTTCAGCCATATATGGAGTTGTTTACGACAGAGAGCGCTCACCATCCGGGAGGTGGAAGGCGGAAGCCAGCGCCCTCTTTAAGGCACGGCACTTCGCAGCTCTCTACACTGAACCACTGTTCTTCACATTTCATTGTGTCATTTTTCCCTACTGCTGTACAGAATTCCATTGTGTATATATACCACATTTTTGTTATCCATTCTTCTAATGATGGACATCTGGGTTGATTCCAGCTCTTAGCTATTATGAATTGAGCAGGTATAAACATGGTTGAGCAAATTTCTCTAAAGTGAGGTGTGGAGCTTTTAGGATAAACACCCAATAAGGGAAAACCTGGGTCTCTTGGTAACTCTATAGTTAGCTTTTTCAGGAGTATCCTTATGCTCTCCAAACTGGTTGTACCATCTTACATTCCCACCATCAGTGGATGAGGGTTCCTATTTGTCCACATCCTCTCTAGCATTTATTTTCATTTGATTTTTTAATGTGTGCTATCCTTACTGGGGTAAGGTGGAATCTTATAGTTGTTTTAATTTGCATTTCTCTGATGATTAGGGATGATGAACATTTTCTTATGAGTGAGTTTTCCACTTCTGTTTCTTCCTCTCAGAACTGCCTGTCCAATTCTTTGTACCATTTTGTGAGTGTGTTGTGTGACTTTTTATTGTTTAGGTTTTTGAGTTCTTTGTAGATTATAGAAATTAGGCCTCTGTCAGTTGGATTGCCAGCAAATATTTTTTTCCAATTGTGTGGGTAATATATTGGCTCTCCTTACTATATATTTGTCTGTGAAGAAACTTTTCAGCTTCACAGGATCCCAATGGTTAAGTTATTGCTTAAGACCCTGAACTACTGGGGTTTTGTTCAGGAAGTCTTTTCCCATTCCTATGCCATGGAAATATCCTCCTATTGTTTCTTCCAGTAGTAGCTGAATTTCTGGTCTTATACTGTGGACTTTAGTCCATCTGGACTGTTTTTATTACTGTGGATTTGTAATATAGCTTTAGATCTGGTATAATGATGCCTCCAGAGGTGTTTCTTTCACTGAGGATATGTTTGGATATCTGAAGCCTTCTTCCTTTCCATGTAAATTTTGAGATCATTTTTCTATCTCTGTGAAGAATAATGTTGGGATTTTGATTGGTTTTGCATTAAATCTGTATATTGCCTTTGGTAAGATGGCCATTTTCACAAAGTCAATTCTGCCTATCCAGGAGCATAGGAGGTCTTTCCATTTTCTCAAGTCCTCCTCAATTTCATTTTTGAGTGTTTTTATGTTTTCATTGTATAGGTCTTTCACATCCTTGGTTAATGTTATAACAAGGTATTTTATTTAATTTTTGTTGCTATTGAAAATGGGACATCACTTATTTCTTTCTCTGTATCTATGTCTTCTGCACATAGAAAGGCTACTGATTTTTGTGCATTGATTTTGTAGACTGCCACTTTGCTGAAGGAATTAATAACTTTTAAGAGTTTTAAGATGGAGGATCTCAGGTCTCTTATGTACAGAATCATGTCATCTGTGAAGAGAGCTAACTTAGCTTCCTCCTTTCCAAGTTGTATCCCTTTTATTTCTTTCTCCTGTCTTATTGCTTGAGCTAGGACTTCCTGTACTGTTTTGAAGAGTAGGGGTGAAGGTGGACACCCCTGCCTTATTCCTGATTTCAATGGGAATTCCTTCAGTCTGTCTCCATTAAGTATCATTTGAGCTGTAGGAGCTTTATATATGGCCTTTATTGTGTTGAGATATAAACTGTCCATGCCAATTCTCTCCAATGTTTTGATCATAAAGTAATGCGGTATTTTGTCAAAGGCCTTTTCTGCATCTATCAAAATGATCAGGTGTGTGTGTTTTTTTTTACATTTGATTTATTGAGAGAGAGCAAGAGAAAGACAGAGAGAGAGAGAGAGAGGGAAAGGCAGTAGAGAGAAATGGAGAATGGACACACCAGGGCCTCTAGCCACTGCAAACAAACTCAAGATGCAAACACCCCCTTGTGCATCTGGCTTATGTGCATCCTGGTGAATCGAACCAAGGTCTTTAGCCTTTGCAGGCAAATGCATTAACCACTAAGCAATTTTCCCAGCCCAATCATGTGGTTTTCGTGTTTAAGCTTATTTATGTGGTGTATTACATAGACAGACTTCTATATGTTGATCCACCCCTGCCTTCCTCAGATGAAGCCTACTTTATGAAGGTGGATAATGCTTTTGATGTGTTGTTGGATTCGGTTTGCAAGGATTAATTTTCAGGAACTTTGTGTCTAAGTTCATCAGGGAAATAAGCCTATGATTTTCTTTTCTTATGGCATTTCTGCCTGGATTTGGTATTAGGGTGATAATAGCTTCTTTGAAGGAGTTGGGGAGCTTTCCCTGTTGTCTGATTGTGTGGTACAGCTTGAGAAAAATTTGTTTTAGTTCTTCCATGAAGGTTTGATAGAATTCAGCTGAGATGCCATCTGGTCCTGGACTCTTCTTTTTGGGGAGGTTTTTGATTAACTTTTTAATCTCAACGGGTGTGATAGGTTTGTTTAGGAGATTACTCTGCTCTGAGTTTAGCTTTGGTAGGTGGTATGCATCCAGGAATTCATCCATTTCCTCCATATTATCAAGTTTTGTGGAGTAGTGGTTTTTGAAATATGTCCTGATAATTCTCCCAGTTTCACTTATGTCTGTTGTGATCTCTCCTTTTTCATTTCTAATTTTGTTAATTTGAAGCAATTTGAAGCATCTCTTTTTTTTTTTTTTTTTTCTTGACCAAATTGGCCAGGGGTTTTCAATCTTGTTTACTTTTTCAAAGAACCAGCTCTCTGTTTCATCAATATTTTAGTTTCCAATTCATTAATTTCTGCTCTGGTCTCAATTATTTCTTTCTGTCTGGAGCTTTTTGGGTTGGATTCTTCTTGCTTTTCTAGTGCTTTTAGGTGTATGTTTAGGTTATTGATTTGGGATCTCTCTGTCTTTGTTATAAAGGCATTTATTGCTATGAATTTTCCTCTGAGGACTATCTTGTGTCCCATAAGTTTTGGTATGATGTGTTCTCATTGCCATTCATTTCTAAAAATTTCAAAGTTTTATTTTTCATCCATTTATTTAAAAGTGTATTGTTTAGTCTCTAGGAGCCTATGGCATTCTTGGTGCATCTTTTGTTGTAAATTTCTAGTAATACAGAAATTGATCTGATATGTAGGAAATTATTTTGATCTTCCTAAATATATGGAGGCAGGCTTTGTGACTCAGTATATGATCTATTTTAGAGAAAGTTCCATGGGCTGCTGAGAAGAATGTGTAGTTTGTGTACTTGGGATAGAATGTTCTGTAGATGTCTGTTAGGTCTAATTATTCTATAGTTTTGTTGAGCTCTCTCACTTCCCTGTTCCTTTTCTGTTTGCATGATCTATCTATTGCTGATAGTGGAGTATTGAAGTCCCCAACTATGATGGTGTTGGTGGTTATTTATGTTTTGTTGTCAAGTAGGTTTTGTTTTATGAATTGTGGTGCCCTTGTGTTTGGTGCATTCCCTTGATAAAGTACAAAGTGGGCTTCTTTGTCTTTTTTTATTATGTTTGGTTTGAAGTCTATTTTCTCTGATATTAGTATAGCTACCTCTGCTTGGTCAGAGTTGCATAGCTTATATCTTCATTTTGGTATCCTGATACTAATGAGTCTTCTATGTTTTGATTAGAGGCATCCATTGTGGGACTGGGCGATTTTACTGGATTGACTTGCATTTGATTTTTCATGTTATTCCTTTTGTGCTGTGGTCTGCCCATCACAGTGTAGGGGCTTTATTTAATTTAGGGAGCAGCTATAATCTACCCTTGAAGTGTGTTCAGTGGTTATTCCCTTTCATATTTGCTTCCACTATGCTTAAGGTGGCAATTGGGCTTGCCTGCTCAGAGGGAATGAACCTGTGAGGCTCTGGTGGGGTCCGGGAGACCTGATGTAGAGGACTTGTTCTGTGATTCAGGGTATGGGAGTGCCTGGTCAGGTGTCCCGATGTGTACAGGGGGTTGGGGACGGTGGCCAGTGGGATGGTGTTCCCAAACCTGGAGCCACTTGTGGAACCACTCTGGTCTGCCTAGGCCTTTGCACATGGGTGGAGGGGGGCAAGTGGGATAGCATTCCTGAGGTGAGCTTATTTGTCCTGCCTGGGCCCACACAAGGGGGTGGAGGGTGGCAGTGAGTAGAATGACTATCCCCCAGCATAGAGACGTGCATGGAGCTACACTGGCCTGCCTGGGTCTGAGCACAAGGGTGAGCACAAGGATGGGGGACAGTAGCAAGTGGAAAGGAGATCCTGAGTCTGGAGGCATGGGTGGAGCTAAATTGGCCTGCTGGCTTGCTGGCTTGGGTGTGTGCACAGGGATGGGGGACAGTGGGGAGTGGGATGGTGTTCCTGAGCCTGGATGCATGGGTGGAGCTATGCTGGCCTGCTGCCTTGGGTCTGGACAGGGGATGGTTGACAATGGTGAGCATGGAGGCAAGTGGGAAGGCATTGGTGTGTGTGGTGGTTTGAATAGAATAGATGGCCCCCAATATATTCAGTTGTTTGTTTATAGTTTGCATCTGCAGCCACCTGGCAGGAGTCAGTGCCATTGTGTGGATCTTAAGGTGTGGTGGTGGGTTTCAGATTCCAATCTAAAGATATGCAAAGTGTACCTAGCTGGAGTTCCTGAAGTGTGCTGTGCTGTGTGGCTTTTTGGCTTTTTAGGTTTGTACTTCTCTCTCTCTCTCTGCTTGGTCCTGTGAAGGCAGGCCAGCTTCTTCTGTCATTATGGAACTTCCCCTGGATCTGTAGGCTTCAATAAATACCCCTTCCTCCATAACTGTGCTTGGTCTGGAAGTTCATCTCAGTGAACCTAAGATGTCTGTTACAGTGTGTGTGGCTGCAAGTGGGGCTGCAGTCACGTGGGGTGTGAGGGAGTCAGACAGTGGTCACGCAGAGCAGGGGGATCTGGGGTGGGGGTCACGCAGGGTGGGGGAAGTGGGGTGTCAGTCGCACAGGGCGGGGGAAGTGGAGTGGGAAGAGTGTTAGCTGGAGTGCGGTGCAAGTGGGGCTGTGCTGGCCTGGGTCCCCTTGCCTGCACTTAGTGCAGGAGGAGCCTGCGGCTGGGACTGTGGCTAAGAAGACTGCTTGAGGGGACTGGGGGACTGGTGGACTACCTGAGTGAATGGGAACCAGCCAATTCCCTTTATTTGCCCCTCCACACCCTCCCACTGAGGTCTGTTAGAGTGTGCACCCCCTAGAAGACCCAATGAACCCTTAACGTCCTTCCCTGGAAGGTGTCGTGTGGTTAGGTAGTCGCCATCTTGACCAGAAGCTCCTTTACATTCATTTTTTGTCACAGTTCTGTTTATAGCCTCTATTCACATTTGTGTCCTCCCCCTCATATAAATTATCTTTTCTCAATTACTTTTGTCTTTTAGGATTAACATAGTTTTGAAGATAATCTTTCAATTTTTTATACTCCAGAACACTTGCATCGCTTGAGGCTCTGCTGAATGGGAATGATGGCAGAGTAACAGAAAGCTATTGACCCAAAATATATTCTACATAGAGATAGTTACATGGTTTACTTGGTATACTGTAGTGAATAATATGCTGCAACCTTAAAGATATGCATTTGGCAGGAGTTAGTATAAAATCACTATCCTTAAAAATGAATTTTTACTTCACTTTTTGAATGCCTGATGTTACATTTCATATAACCATTTCTCATAGTTGCTTATGGTGCCAAGAAAGTATTGATGACAGTGATACAATTTTATTGACCATTTTGTAGTTCTTCAGAATACCTTCTAAGGAATATTTCTAAGAAAAAACTTGCAGACATTCCTAGCTGCTTATAAAATAAGTAGCATTGCTGATGTTTCAGGATTAAATCTTTGCAGGGTTCATGGATGATCAGAGCTGACATTTTAAAATACTTAACCTATTATAAAAGAGTAACTCATTTATCCATTCCAATTACAAATATAACTTTATATTTGAAAAGTCATGAAAACCTATGCCAATTTACACTTGCTTATCCACAAATTGCATTTAGAGTATCATATGATTAAATGCAAGAAACAAAAGTTAATATATAGTATGCTTTCAGTAGTCAATTTTTTTTTAATTTTTTTTTTTTATTTATTTGAGAGTGACAGACAGAGAGAGAAAGAGGCAGATAGAGAGAGACAAAGAATGGGCGCACCAGGGCTTCCAGCCACTGCAAACGAACTCCAGACGCGTGCGCCCCCTTGTGCATCTGGCTAACGTGGGTCCTGGGGAATTGAGCCTCGAACCGGGGTCTTTAGGCTTCACAGGCAAGCGCTTAACCGCTAAGCCATTTCTCCAGCCCCAGTAGTCAATTTTTAAATACACAAAGATATTGCTGTCACAATCATAAACTAAAAGGCCAAATGAAAGATGTATAAATTTCACCTGAAGTTATGACTAAAAATATCTTTTTAAGGGATATATAATCATAAAGTATCAAATGTATTAAACATGTCCTTAACAACTTCTTATTTGTTCGACATTTATTATTATTTTATATTCAATCCACAGTATGAGTTGAATGCTAATCAGTCAACAACTTTTTCTAATTTAAGAAGCTACATCAATCTCAAACTTTAGTTAAATTCAAAGTATGTGGCTGCTATATTATAATCCACTTTTGTGATTTATCATTACATATATCAATTTAAATTAAAGCATATAGAAATTTTGAACTAATGAGAACATATTTTAACAAATTCCAAACATCATCAGATATTATTACAATAAAAACTGACACTGTAATTCATTTACGTAAAATTTAATTTTACTTGTGTAACTCTACAATTAATCTTCAAAAAGAGTATTCATTTTATCAAATTTATTACTTATTAGTGGAAAAAAGTTGGTAAACATGTATACTGTGTTTCTTCAATAGCACTGGATTAAGAAACAAAAACCATGCTTTGAACATTGCTGTGCTTTATACCAGTGAGTGTGAAGAAAAAGTACAGTGCAAGCTTGGTGCATAATTTTAAGTTTTGTAGAAGCTACAGTATAAAAACATAAGAAAGTAACATTTGCCTTAATATTATCTTATTATTTAAATATGTCTGAAGAACATGGTCCCTTAAGAATGGCTATATTTTTTGAGAGAGGAAAATACAAAATGTGTGTGAGAGTGTATATGTATGAGTATGTGTGTGTGTGCATGTGCTCATGTACGTCTGGATATGGAGTTCGGCAATAATTTTCACTTAAGCATGAGCAATCTGTGCTATTAAAAAAACCAATATTTGGAGTCAAATATGGTAGTTCATGCTGGGTAATCCCATAACCTGGAAGGGGAAAATGAGGTAGAAATATAATTAGAGGCCACTCTACATACCGAGTTATAGAGCAGCCAAGGTGACAACATGAGACTTTCTTAAAAAAAAAAAAAAAATCAAAACCAGCCGGGCGTGGTGGCACACACCTTTAATCTCAGCACTGGGGAGGCAGAGGTAGGAGGATTGCCATAAGTTCAAGGCCATCCTGAGACTACATAGTGTGTTCCAGATCAGCCTGGGATAGTGTGAAACCCTACCTGTAGAAAACAAAAAAAATAAAAAAATAAAAAATCAAAACCCATAAACAAAACAAATTTAAAAACAAAAAATTATTAATTTTGCAAATATCATCATTTCCAGAGCCAGTTACATCACCACCCATCAAAATAATAAAGGCTATGAAACATGTCTTGCTGATTATGATAAATGATAAGTTGACACATTTATTTTCAGATTCTGACTGCTGCTATTTACTTGGAATATTTATTTCAATATGAATAATGTTATATAATTGCAATTTCATTAATATTCCTTTCATGATTGGTTAAAAGGTATTACATTAAGGTATATCTGGTTCTATTATCTAATAAATTGCATATTGCATAGATATGAACATGCACAAACATACTATTTTAATATTCTTCAAAAGTAACCAACTTATGATTAGTACACATTTAAGTATGCTAACAGAATTTTCAAATATTAATTAATTTAAGCCATATGGCAAAGAATATTATGTAGATTGGATCCTATTCTATTATATTGAAATGTAAGGATGATAACTAGGGCATAAATGTGATAAACACATGACAAGATCCATACAAACTAGTCACACTTATAAGTTTTCCTCTTTTAATTTTAGAGATAATTTTTAAGTTTAAATTATATAGGAAAAATCCATTGAGATTTTCTTTAAAATGCAATCTTAAATAGACATGAAAAATGTTAAAATATTCATCTTAATATGAGCCTGAGAAATAGCTTTTATAGAATGAGGTCTCTGTTAGCTTTTAAAATGGTCTTGAATTATTTAATGTATTTCTAAGGTCTTCAGTGAATCATGGCACAATAATTTTTTCATGAGCACAGTCATCACAATGGTAGAATATTAAGATTTTAAAATTTATTCCATTCTTGTGTTAGTGAAAAAAATCTTTCTCAGTTCTTATAGAGCTAATTGATGGTGGAGGGTTGGCAGTAATCAGTGAGTAGACAGTGCCTACAATAACGCAATTATATGCATAAGTATAAAATTATAATTTAATCAATATAAGATTTGCAATTTTCCTACTTTCCATTTCTGCTGACACATTACAATCAGAAACAAAGATGGGTTTAGGACTTTCCAGGCATTTATATAAATCTATGTAAGAACTAGTCTCACAAAAGCTTATTTGCGAGCTGGGGAGATGGCTTAGCTTTTCAAGCCACTTGTTTGAAAAGCCTGCCTCCCTGGGTTCAATTCCCAAGTACTAATGTAAAGCCAGATGCGCAAAGTACCACATGTCTGAAATTCATTTCTAATAACAAGAGGCCTTGGTGCACCTACACTTTCTCTCCTCTCTCTCTCTCTCCCTCTCTCCTGGCAAATCAATACATAAAAAGCAGAAGAAGGCAAAGAGTTTAGGTAGATAAACACCAGTCACTCAGTCAGCGTGGGCGTGGGGTTTTCAATCTTCTTCCCCATAAAGGGATCTTGATGGAAATTTTTTTTCCAAAAGGATTCAGAGAAGGAGACCTAGAGATGAAGGTCAGTGGTCTAAGAATTTGAATATGACAACAGAAAGAATGGTCAGATTTCCTGAGTTCCCAACTGCAGCTTCCATCAGATCGTGTAGTGTCCTGGATGTGCTCTGGTATAGGCGTTGGGAGGACGGCTTTAATCCATGATCCTGGCAAGGTTAAACCTTCATAATTATCTACTATCAAGGCTGAAAAAATATGCTCGCTTTAAAACAAAAATTATGAGCCATATCCTCCCCTCCCTTTCAAACTGAATTTATACAACTGAAAAGGGCCTGAATGAGAAACACATAATAATGATCAAATAATTATTTTCTATTTTTCAAGATCTATGAAAAGAGTAACTCTCAATGTATAGGGAAAAAAGACATTGGTGATGGCCTGTAAAATTTTTCTTGATTCAATATTACTAGTCACTAGCTTGGTTAATGAAACAATCATATATATGCATAATAAAAATTCAGTATTAAAAATGTTTTCTTCATAATTATAAAAGCTGTTTATGCCCTGTTGTTGTATAACAGTTTCCTCTGGGTTTTAATATATCATCCTGGAGAGAAGCTCACTAAGAAATAGGACATAAACATGGATGAGGACCACCTAAGTCTCAGGAAACTCCTGAAATTTACAGGGTCACAAGAAGGCTCTCCAATATTGCAGAAGCAGCAAATGACTGTGGGGGGAGAGACTCCCCAACCCACCTGCTGCCTGCCTTCAGGTCCTGCAGTGCACTCCAGAGATGCAGCTTCATGCTCCTATAAGTAACCCTGCACCCATACTCCTGTTATTAACCCCAATGAACTCTTGTTCACTAAGCTAGACTTGGTTGGAATTATTTCTATGATCTGCTGTTGGTCTGGGGTTGAATAGACATTTGTTCACATTTGCCCAGGGAAAGTTAAAGAACACCTACATAAGAATCTACATAGTAAAAATGTGTATAAGCTATAATTGAATAATCATAGGTCTCACTGTTCTAATTTATGATATAGAGGCACAGAGCATTTCATGATGTTATACTCACCCAGTAGTGTCTATGATGTCTTTAACATTAAATAACCTTACAGTTTTCTACACATACGAATAACTGCATTTGAGTCAGAGTCCACATATAAAACAAAGATGAGTGCTGATAGCTCTGGCATCCTCCTAAGAACTGGGTCTAAACTCCCTTTTCTAACAACCATATGTTTATCCAAGGATTGATAATTTGGCCACCCCAGGTATCATTAATGCTACACAGTTATTGTTCACATCATAAACATGTTTATAAATCTAGAACTATGGGCTCTTAAGAAATGTTAAATGAGAAGTGGCTCAAAAATGACAGCTGAGTTCCTAACAATCACTAAGAAGCTTCTAGTTTGTCAAATATGAAGAAGTAGTAGTTACCTAGGAAGGCCAGCATCTCCATGCAGAGCAGAAATAAAACACAGGATGCTACAGGTATTAAAATGGAAATCTCAGAAATAATTCAGCAAGATAGTGCATAAATGTCATTACTTTTACTTTTACCACCCAGGACTGACTGATTCAAGTGTTTCTAATAATAACATTCAAGTTCATTCCAAACAGGTTGCAAGAATGAAAAATAGGACTGGGGAACTGGGGAAATGGCTTAGTAGTTATGGCATTTGCCTGCGAAGCCTAAGGTCTGGGGTTCAATTCCCCAGGACCCACATAAACCAGATGCAAAAGGGGGCACATGTGTCGAGTTCATATCCAGTTGCTAGAGGCCCTGGTGTGCCCATTTTCTCTTTCTCTCTCTATGTCTCTTTCTCATAAATAAATAAATAAATAAATAAATAAAATATTTAAAAAAATAGGACTGTGCAAGCTAAACGTTACTAAAGTCAAAGAAAAATTTTCAGTTAAAAATCAGCATTTAAGCCTGCTTATGTTAACCAGAAAGGGTCCTGCCAGTTAGTTATAACCTTTCTCTGAAAGGACTAAATAGCCAATTACTACCTGGTAGCTTGGCTTGCTTATGAAGGAGGGCCTTGCCCTACTTCTAGAGACCTGTCTTCCCTGAAGTTGGCCCACTCCTGCACTGTTTCACCCCAGGCAGTAAGCTTGACCCTGTCTCTTTCATGTTGAAAAGCAGCTGAGTTGAAGTGTTTCACCTTGAACTTCATTTGACCAGAGAATATACTCAAAGGAGATGTATGTGGCTGTGGCCAAACAAACCCGAATATGTCAGATTTTGTCTATTCTCAGAAATTAAGCAGCGTTGGGCCTGGTTAGTACTTAGAGGCAAGATGTGTGTGGAACTTCACAATGTGCCAGAAGTGGCTTCTTCTAAGAAAAGAGGAGTCTTTACCACGGTGTATTTTGTTTCTTATCATTTTTGGTCTGGAAACTGTTTATCTCAATTCCTAAGGAATGCCACATTAGTTAAAATTGGGTTTGTCAATTAATTATATGATGAAAATTGACTATATACCTATGACAATAGTATCTTATTAAATAGTTATAGTGTCTCCTATCAAATGAATAAGAACTTAAACACAAATCGCAAAATAAATTACGGACAAAATTTTCTTTTACGTTTTCCTAAATATAAGACAAATTTTAACATTTCCTAAATATGAAAAAGCACACAAAAATAAATACAATTAGGCTATACTGACTATATTTAAATAAAGACCAATAAACATTTTAAAATGATGAGAATTACTTTTATATTTAAGTATCTATGTATAAATCAATTTGTTATAACACATAATATATGAGGATATGAATATAAGTAAGGTAAGTCTGAGCCCATTGCATAAGCTAGGCCATCATAAACAATTTAAAGGAAATAGCAGATGATCAATTAAAAAAAAAGGAAAAGAGTGCCTACTCTTACACACAGGTAACCAAGAGACTATAAGTTAAAACAAAAACAAGGAATTGCAGTTTTATACCTATTGACTTGGAAAAATTTTTGTCTCATTATACCAATTATTGACTGGGGAAAATAAAGTCTTACATCTTGCTAATAGGATCATAATTAGTGCAATGTCTTTGAAGAGCAGTTTAGAATTTCCCAGTGGAGTGCAGAAATAGGTGCCATAACATGTCAAAGTGCTCTTAGTGATAAATTCTGGATGAGTTTTTCCTTGTACGTGAACATAGCACATCAGTCTCATTTCAACATTAGGCTAAAGAAAAAAGATGGAAAATAAGCTATCAGTTGTTGGTCAAGGAATATCTGAGTAAACACTGCTTAGTTAACATATGCAGTGCAACAGAGACACTGCAGTGGATGGAACTGATGTACACATCACAGTTTCATAAAGGTAATGTTTAATTTTTTAAAAGGTATTATTAGAGAACATATGAGATAGCCTATACATGTATTTCAAACCATCAAAATAATGCTTTATACATGGTAACCATGAGAAAAATGAAAATGCTAGTTAATCTGTAATTAAATTATAATAATTAATTTATAATAACTAAAGCTGTCAGAATATTTTTCTTTTAAATATTTCAAAAATATGCTTATTTGTTAAAATGTGAATACAACAAACAAATTTAATAACTTGTTCAAGCTGTTTTAATAGTGTCTGCATTAATCATGGTTGTACAGAGAATCCAAACCAATAGGATGTGTGTGTGTGTGTGTGTGTGTGTGTGTGTGTTCTCTTGGAATGATTTGCTTATCCTCTGGAAAGAAGGAAATAAGTCAGCAAAACCTTTTTTTTTTTTTTTTTTCATATGTGGTACCATGGCTTGAGCTCATGGCTGTATGCATGCTAGGTAAGTTCTCTACCACTGTTCTTTTCCCAACCAGCAAAATAATTTGAGATATTCTGTTTGGAAACAGTAAGAAGAACACAAGCACAGAAATGATTTTAAAAAACCAACAATATATAACTATATATATATATATATATATATATATATATATATATATATATATATATAATACCTAAACTAAAACACTATACCTACTTAAAGTTCAAAGATTACAAGCTGGAAAGATAGCTTAGTGGTTAAGGCATTCGCCTGCAAAGCCTAAGGACTCAGGTTCAATTCCCAAAACCCATATAAGCCAGATTCATATGGTGGTATATGCATCTTTAGTTCAATTGCAGTAGCTAGAGGCTGTGGATGCCCATCCTCCCACCACCCCCATATTATAAATAAAGAAATAAAAATTTTTAAAATCCAAGATTGGAAAGCTGAAGAATATGGAGAGAATGCCCACGACATTCATTTGCATTCTTCTGAGAATTCTTGGGTACAAGGAAGCACTTGAGTATTTTGGTAAAAGCAGGTATAGGTAATCAAAACCCAGGGTTGAGCAATAGGAACATCTGGGTGAAGAGTGTACTTTAGTGGGTGATTTGGTTTGTTTGTTTTATTTTTATTTATTTTATTTTTGCAGTGGGACAGTTACAAAGAAGAGAAGAAGAGGCTCTTAGCTTTCCAACATCTATTAATAATCATTGTTAATAAAATACTATGGAGCCTAGAGATTATTGTCTGCACATTCACAGCAAGATATTTGTAATACTTTTAAAAATTATGGTATAGGAATATGGCTTAGTTGTTAAAGGCATATGCTTGCAAAGCCTGGCAGCCCAGGGTACAATTCCCCAGAGACCCAGGTGAATCTGGATTGGCATTTATTGCAGCAGTAATAGACCCTGGTGTGCAACAAACACACATATGCACATTCACTCACTTCCAAATAAATAAAACAGATAATTAGCATAATAGTAACAAATCCATCTTATGTTATCAATGTACGCTGTTATGTAGTCTGTTCAGCTTTAAAATAAGAAGTTAATTCAGTCATGATGTATGAAAGTCATTACATGAGAAGGGAAGTTTCAAAGCAATAAGAAGGCATGATTTACTGTGTATCCAGATAGTTTTCAAGTTCTTCCCATGATTATCATCATAAATAACTGTGGAGTATATATACATGTTTGTAGATGTAAGATTCAGTCCATATGCAATTTCATAAATTAAAATTATGAGTATGCAATTAATTAATTATAAAATATTTTTCCATTTCTCTTCCTAAAGATAAGTTACAATGAGATATAGGCTAAATAAAAGTTATCTCTGTGAGTTGCTACTATCTAGTACTGCTTCTATGCTATTGTTTTTTTATTTGAAATTAACTTTTTCCTGTTTAGTTCAATTTATGTTTCACAGCAACATATTCTTATAAGTAATTTCTAGCTTTTATTCCAAGCTCATATTTACTCAAAGGGTTACTTATAACTTTAATTTCATTTTATATTGTATTTAGGATTAAATTTTAGCAGTATTAATAAAAGAAGAAATTGATTATTAGACCAGTAAGGAATGAGATATTGGAGGTAGCATTTTTTCTATAGTCAGCACTAGTTGCCCTGTGCAATATCAACAAATATAATCTCATCAAAAATAGTCCTTGAATACCCTAGTTCTTGTTATTGTACATGCCTTAGAAGCATCTGTTGGACTTAACATTTAGAATACAAGGCATGTATAACAAACTGAATTAATTTCAAATGCTTTAAAATGAAATTTCAAAGTACCTAACATTTATTGTATCACAAGTGACATTCCATCCAATCTCATTAAATACCAAAACTACCCTAGCCACCTACATTTACATTCAAACAGGCTTTTCAATTTACTATCATTTGACATGTAATATACATGTTTTTGTCTATAGAGCAGTTTATCCTGTTATTAATTTCATAATTTTGAGTAAAACTACATAATGTGTATTTTATAATTTATATTTCATTATCATTTGTTATACTGCTCTGCTTCAAGTCTAAAGAAGAGATAGACTTTCTGTCAACAATTAAATTCATTGATAGTGGGACAGGTTAGAGATACCAAACTGTCCCTAGAAACTTTAGGAAGGAAATTGAGCTCAGTAACTGTTGCTGAGAATGCAACTTTTATATTAATTAATTGATGTATGTACTCTGTGTTTTTCTCCTTCAGATAATATATAAAGTATTGGTAATAAGCCATCAACTGCTTGAGTGTTTGTTGTTAAAACACCAACACTAGAAAACAAACAAACAAACAAACAAAAAAACACCAGGACTCAAACTGCTCATTCTCCCCATGCCTTTGGGCTATAATTAGATTTGCCCCCAGTGATAGGCCTTCCCCAGCATGCTGCTGGAGATTTAAGCAGGAAGCTTCACCTTACTCAAAAAGATCAGAGGCTATGGGGGACATACATTCATATTCAAACCACAACATTCTGCCCCTGATCCCCATAGACTTAATGCATATCACACTTTAAATATTATTGCATACACATTCAAAGATCTCCATAAGGTTTACAAACTTTAATGCTGTTCCAAAGTCCCAAGACTCATCTGAGATTCAAGACTATGTCTTAACTGTGAGTCCTATAAAATCAAAACAAGTTACATACTTCAAACACATTATGCCACAGAGGTAATATTTTCATTGCTATAAGGCATAACAAGGAGAGACTGGACCAATACAAAATCAATAACCATCAGGTAAACATCAAATATGACATTCATAACCAGTGATGAGAGTCTCTGTATTTTCAAGTTCCATCATTCTAGCTGGGATGAGTAGCCAGAAGGGAACTTTCATCCTGAGCCAACAGTATTCCATGGTGACTTCTGCACATTACTGGGCATATCCAAAACATATTTGGGTCTCCACAACAAACCACAGTCCATCTTATAATGGCTTCACTCCCTTCTCTACCCAGGAACATTGCCTCAATTTACATGCTGCATTTCAGCAGTGGCTCCTGGAATCACGTGCTCTTCATGATCTGCTTCCATGCATTTTTCAGACTTTCAATACAAACACCAGGTATGCAGCCACACAACTATTATTAATCCAGAGGGAAATAAATCTTGACCTGGAGCCTTCAGAATTCTTCCTTTCACTCTTCTTTCAAGAGAGTTTTCATTACCATTCATTCAGGCTTCTCTGGGTGGACATCACCCTAAGGCATCTTTTCCATTGTTTTAGTGTAAAGCAGTTTTCCCATCCTTAACAGTAGTAATCTGTTTAACAATACCAGCTTTAGTAATCTAAATCTAGTCTTCATGCCAGTAACTTTAAACTTGCTTGAATTTTTCCTGTGATAAACCATACATCTTTTAGTTCTATAGCTTGTGCTAAGCATACCTGTCCATTACTTGAAAATTCAACTTTGACCAAACATTCTGGGCATGAGCAGGAGAACACAAACAGCATTTATGCCAGTAGCATAATTCCAAAAATTGTCTCTGTTCTCTTTCCTTCAATTTGAAAGTTCATAAGCCAACACTATTCACAATGCATTTAGCATTTTCAAACTCTCACCAGAATAGCACATAAAATTTGGCTTACTATACTATGAGTTTTCTGCAGCCCTAAGTAACAAATTCTGCCACATTCCTCCATCAAATAAATTCCAAAAGACCAAAATCCAAATGTTCAGATGCATTTCAGCAAGACTACAATTTTTTGTTACCAAATTCTGTTGTTGTCAGCTCTACATTGCTGGGATGATCATCCAACCAGACACAGTTTATGGGAAAAAGGGATTCATTTTGGCTAAAATCCAGATGAAAACGAACTGTTTTCTTCACACATATTTGTGCTGGAATCAGATCTGCCTCCAGTGACATGACCTCCAGCAGGCTTCTGGAAACTTAAGCAGGAAGCTTAACCTTAATGAAAAAATACATGAGGCTATGGGGGCATATATTCATATTCAAACCACCACAGTATAGATATAACATCTATATGTATTTCAAAATTCACAATACAAAGAGTGAACCAGGTTGAAATGTAGAAAATGACAAAAAAAAAAAAAATCCTGTATTGCAAATGCAGGAGTGAAGTATTTTGAAGTAAATTGTAGTACATTGAAACATGTCTCCAATAAACTTGGGCCTAAATGACTTGTTGGAGGCAGTGTGTTGCTGTGGGTGGACCTTGAGGTTTATTATCCCTAGATTGCCAGTGCTAGCTGGGCTCGTTCTCCTGCTGCTGTTTTTATCTGCTTTGGTAGAGGATGTGTCCAGACTCTGCTCATGTCATGCTTTCCTCTGTTTCATGAAACTTCCCAAAATGAAAATTTTCCTCCTATCAGCTGCTCTTATTCTGGTGCTTTTTCCCAGTAATGTGAATGTGACTGCAACGTAACCTAACAGAATATGGGGACAGCAGAGAAGTAGCCATCTATGTAATCTCAGAAATAAATGATATCTATAAATTCAATAAAACAGCAACTGTGGCTTTTAAAGAAAAAGAGTAAAGCTTCTGGCATGTGGGAAGTAGAATACAGGAGCTTGTGTACGGAGACTTAGGAGGAAGCTGAACAGCATGTACTATGTGCTTTTAGAGAAGTTAAGAGGACAAACGGCAAGGCTCAAGGAAAAAAAAAAATAGAGGGCCGATATCAAAGCAGAGACCCAGATATTCAGAAGAGAAGTAAATAATGAAGAAAGTTACATATATGTTTACCCCAAGTTTAAAGAAATTATATAGGTAGCAATCATAGTGTTGAGGAGAGCAACTCTGGTAGAGATAGAGTGAAGAAAATATGTAAATAACATATTTAGAAGCCAGAGGAAAATCATGCATGTAATGAAAGTGAAAATTTATCCCAAACTATAAAGCAGAGGCAAGCAGAGATGTTCTCCCAGAGCAAGAAATAGTCTTAAGCTCTCCTCCATTTCACTCATCCAGGCTGGGTGAGGGGGAAGACAGACTCATATGTGTCCCTGTGATCCAAATGAAGAGTGGAGCAGCAGAGCCAGATAAAAACAAAAAACAAAAAGCAAAAAACAAACAAACAGACCTGAGTTGCAAAGGATGGAGTCAGCAACAGGAAGAAAACAGAAACCTTTATAGTCAAGGAGAAGACTCAATTGGTTGCTAGATTTGGAGGGTGGGTCCCAAAGCCAACCCACGTGGGCCATCTGTCTAGGTAGTATGCTAGACTGTTGGCATTAGCGGGTACTATAGATTGGTCTGGATCAGACATGAGTTCCATTTCTGCCAAAAGTGCTGTTCTTGTGTCAGAGTGAGATGTCATGTGGGGTGGCATCTCCTGGTTCTCTCTCTTGGTTTCAATCTCTAACTAAAACTGCCTACAAAGCTAGTTTTCTCCTATCCTCCATCACTACTTGATAAACATGCTTCCTTGTATATACTCTGGTGGACAAATCTTATGCAATATGTGTTTACATTGGACCCAATGAACTAAGTAAATGACTAGCAAATAGTGGAAGCTTAGTCACTCACTGTTGAAGTAGAACGTTACAGGAAGCCAGGAAAGAAGGCACACATTATCTTCACTTCAATGCAGTAATTGAAGTCAACCTCAATATAAAATGCACATTTGCTTCAATCTAGATATCAATGGCTACATATACAATTATTTGTAGGCATATGTGTACATATAAGTATTCTAACATGCAGATATGCACCTCAAAGCAATGATCCCCTTATGGGCAATGTACATACTTTACATCTAGATTGTTGTAGAATACTATTCTTTGGTAAAAGAAACCAGAACCCCTCAGAGAAACGAGTTAGGCAAACACACACACACACACACACACACACACACACACACACATATATATATATATATATATATATATATATATATATATGTCATGTAAGCATTAATCATACTAAATTACCAAAATAAAAGATATGTAAAATCATTAAATGGTTGTTGTAGTCAGCTGGCTGTTGCTGTCAGAAAACACCAGACCAAGAGTAACTTATAGGAGGAAATTGTTTATTTTGGCTTACAGACTAAAGGGAAAGCTCCATGATAGCAGGAGAAGACAATAATATGAGCAGAGGACATCACCTCATGGCCAACATTAGGTGGACAATAGCAACAATAGAGTGTGATAAATACTGGCAAGGGGAAACTGGCTATAACACCAATGAGTCTGCCCCCAACAATACACTGCCTCCAGGAGGGTTCAATTAGCAAATTGCCACCAGCTGGGAACCTAGCATTCAGAATACGTAAGTTGATGGGGACACCTGAATCAAATCATCACAGAGATGAAAATCAAGGTGAGAGAAATATGTCACAGAAACAAAAGTTATAGGTGAAAAAACACTGAGGGGCCCAAATGAACTATTTGTGCAGAAAATATATTTTAAGAAAACATGTTAGGTTTGTAGTAACTATGGTGGATTGAAGAAGATTTCCCCTCATAAACTCATGTGTTTTAAATGTTTGGTCCACAGCTGGTACCAATTTGGGAGGTGGACTTTGGAGGAAGTGTGTTGATAGAGGTAGGCTTTGCTATGGTATAATAACCAGCTACCCCTTGCTAGAACTCTGCTCACCCCCTGCTGCTATATTCTACTTGCTATGGCAGAGGTGATATTCAGTCTCTGTTCATGCCATGCTTTCCCCTGCCATCATGAAGCTTTTGCTAGAGACTGTAAGCCAAAATAAAATCTTTCCTCCCATCAGATGTTTTTGTTCAGGTGCTTTGTCCCAACACTGCAAAGGCAACTGTAACAACACAAAGGAGTGTATTTTTCACTTCTGTGTCACTGTGACCACAGCATATGGCAGAAATGACGGAAGTGACTTGAGGGAAGAAAGATTTGTTTTCCCTAACAATTTCAGGTCTTTTGTTCTATTATAGTAAGGAAGGCATAGTGAGCTGCTCAGTAAATGCAGCAGGAATGTAGTTAAGGCTTTTCTCATCACAGAGGACCAGTAAGCAGTGAAGACTATCAGAATCAGGATCTAGCATATCCTTAAAGGCTCTGTCCTATGACAAACTTCTAACAAGTAAGTCCCACCTCCTAAAGGTTGCACAGGTAGGGACTTTGGGGGACATTTCCGATTCAAACCACAATAGTGAACTATGAGTCAATACTGTTATAAATAAATGAATTGAAAAATAAATAAATGAACTAGGGAGAAAAGACAAATCTCATGTAAGTAATCCAAATAATTCATGTATGCCTTCCAATTTATGCAGGTACAACATAGTGATTCCCTTTTAAGTAAGAGATGAAAAGAGTGACATTCTTGCAAAGCACACAGCACAGAAAGGAGGATGTAGGAGGTTGAATCATGCCCCTGAATATATCTACCTCCTAATTCTTAGAGTCTCTGACTGTGTCTTATTTCTAGATGTTGAAAAAATCAGGGAGGCAGAGAGGGATGGGGGGAGGAAGGAAGACAGAGAGAGAGAGAGAGGGAGAAAATGAATCATCATTTATTTAGGCAGGTCCTAGCTATAATCATACATTCTTTTAAGACAACAGGGGACCACTGGACTGCATGGATGAGAAGAAAATGTGAACATGGGATAAGGATATATTGAACATGCTGGCTTTCACTCCTGGATGACCAGTCCATTAAAGCTTACCCTGGAATAGTTGAGGCTAAAATAGGTAAGGGATAGATTTTTCTCCAGAACCACCAGAAGAACTGTCCCATCAAAAGTGTGTTTTCAGCCTAGTGATACTAATTTCACATTTTGGCTTCTAGAGTTGCAAATAAACGAATACCAAGAATATGGTAATTTGTTGCAATAGGAATATAGAAGTAGAAAATAATATAAATGTGATACTGATATACCTACTTCAAATGTACTATATTAGGTACACTCATTGTTTAAATAGTATACACATGACCACATGAATACAGAAATGATTATCAAGCAATTACAATTTATCAAGTAGTTTTTTGGGGGGGAGGGAGTTTCAAGGTAGGGTGTGGCTGTAACCCAGGCTGTCCTGGAATTCATTATGTAGTGTCAGGTTGGCCTTGAACTCATGGCATTCCTCTTACTTCTGCCTCCCTCATGCTGGGATTAAAGGTATGTGCCATCACATCCAGCTTTTAAGTAGTTCTTTCAAATAAGTTAAATAAAGATAAATATGTTTGTCAAAAATCTATTATGTATTCATCTTATTCAGTGTAAGGTAAATGCTGCTTCATGACTGGTATGTGTAATTTTGACGTTCACAGTCCACTTGATCTTTGGATATACTATAAATGTGCAAGAATCCCCTGCAAGAAAAGAGTTTTTCTCATCTGGCAACATATTTGCTGCTCTTAATGGGTAAAGGAAGAAAACTTGACAATGGACAAAAACAAGTGACCTGAAACAAGCAAACAAACAAAGAGTAAATACTCCATAGAGATGGAGAAGTAGAAAAGACTGCCCAAGGATGTAAAAGGTTAGTTGGGTTATGGAGGAGAGCTGTGAGATGGTGGTATGTGGAAGATTATAAGAAGGAAAGGCTGCTGCTTGCAGAGAATATGTCATCTTTGCTGAGACAACTCAGTGGAAGGCTTGTGGTTTTATCCAAATTTATTTATGACACAGAACTAAGAATTTTACTTTGGAAACACTTTTTGTCCATACACTTGCACTGTGTCAAGGGTACATGGCATTTAGCTAAGAGATAAACCCTGAATAAACTGAAAACTTGCTAGGAATGAAAAAAAGAATTGGTATCCTAGGACTGTCATGAGAAAATATTCTCTTGTGTATAACAACAAAAAAAAAGTCTGATATGACAAAAGAAATAATGCCTGGAGACAAGTACATATAAATCAGGAAAGAAAGTGTTTTTTTTTTCTTTTTTTTTTTTAATGGAAGGAAGGGAAAATTTTCAAAAATAACAAGACAAAATCAAACCAACCTTCAACCACAAAAACTAAGAGTTAAGAAATCTAAAAAGGATTGGAGAGATTGCTAAGTAGTTAAGTACACTTCCTGCACAAGCATGAGGGCCTGAAGGGGCTTGAGATTGCCAGAGCTCGTATCTCCAGAACCCGTATAAAAGCTAGGCATGACCACTCATGCTTGTAACCCTACTCATGTGAAAAGTGGAGACAAGAGAATTACTGAGGCTCATAATAGCAAGCTCCAAAATCAACAAGTTTGATAACATAGAAAAAACAAAAACAATAAAACAAGAAACAGGCAGAGGAGTGATGGAGGAGGACACTTAAGGTTCTCCTTAGGCCTCTGTGGGCAAACTCACAAGGTGCCACATCAGCACATACACCAAACATGCAAATCACACCCAAACGTACTATAGATACACAGACACACACACAAGAGAGGGAGAGAGAGAGACTGAGAGAATAGAAAAATTAGCAATATGGGTAATATCTTCAAGTTAGTTATCCTTTTCTTATCTGTCCTATTAAGAGTCATGAAGTTGAACAATTAAAACAATGATAGAAAATAAAATACCAAAATCTCAAGATAACATGAAACTAAAATTCTTCATAACGTCACTGAATGAGGTTAGCCTGCTTTGAATATCCATGACATGCTAGTGTTTACTGTGGAGCAAGAAACATTTTGACCTCAGCACTACGGGATTGTAGATGGAAACAATGACATACTCTTGCAATGTGATTTTGCAATAGAATTCTATGCACAGGCAGCATTTATTTAAAGTCCAAAAACCCAAACATATCATAAGCATTAAAAATTATAATTTATGATAATTATAGGAAAATGTAGCTAGTTTACTATTTCTGTATGACAATTTTCCACAAATTTAGTCAGTTAAGCACTACTTTATTACTTCATCCTTTTGCTCCTTGACAGCCTCTCTTTTGGTTCAAATCTTTCTTTCTGATCTTTTGCAGAACACATGGAGAATATTGTTCATTTGTATAAAATTCAGTTACAATGAATCTTAACTGCATCTTTTAAATCCTGAGGAAATGGCTTAGCTAAAGCACTTGTCTGTGAAGCCTAAGGACCACAGTTCAATTCCCCAGGACTCACGTAAGCCAGATGCACAATGGGGCACGTGCATCTGGAGTTCATTTGCAGTGGATGGAGGCCCTGGCATGCCCATTGTCTCTTACTCTTTATCTGCCTCTCTTTCAGATAAATAAATAAATAAATAAATTGCATTTAAAATAATAAAATAAAATCCCTTTATACATAGGCAAATTCATAAAACTAGTATGACATTTTATTGAAATCTTTCACTTAAGTTTACAAAAAAGATATTATCCAAAGTATGTGTAGTAGGAAATCTTGGTATGTTAGAATTTTACCAACTTAATAGCCTGAGTAGATAATGATCCCTAATCATAAAAATGATGATTACAACAATAAATGATCTTTATATTGCAGTGAAGCTTCAGGGTTTTTTTGGAAAACAAAAGAAATCAAAGCAACAATAGAAGAATGTGCTTTAATAAAAATCAGATAAAATTAACATCTGTACAATATAGATGTGATTGAAATAATGTATTAAATTGGAATATAATTATTGAATATATGATAATACTGTCAATTCATTTGATATTGATTCATGAAGCATACTATTTTAAAATATTTTACTTTCATTTATTTATTTGAGAGAGAGAGAAGGAATGGGCCTCCAGCCACTGCAAACAAATTTCAGGCTCATGCACCACCCTGTGCATCTAGCTTACGTGGCTCCTTGGGAATGGAATCTGGGTTCTTTGGCTTAGCAGTCAAGTGCCTTAACCACTAAGCAACCTCTCCAGCACGAAACATGCTCTTTTGAACTGTATGGTTTTATGAAATAGGAATACATTATATCTTGAAATATAAAGCAAATCATCAAAAGAAAGTTTTGTCTATTTTCAAGTTTCAAGACATAATAAAAGTACACTTAGCAGTATGAAATAAAGTAGCTAATAGAGTTAGTTTTGTGGAGATGGGGACATGATGGCAAGTGCTATATTGTCCCTTCTTTTGCTATAAGACATTAAAACCCCACTCATTGAGTTCTTACATCACTCTTATATTTTTATAGATAGCAGACTGAAAATCAACCAATCAAAGTTGGAGGAGAAAAAACATGAAGATAGATTGAGCATTGTTAAAGATTATAAAATTAGCACAGAACATATTTAAAGATGCTTTAAGTTTGAGATCATAGCTCTCCAAACTAATAAACATTGAAAGCAAATACTTTTAAAACCTTGGTGTGGTTGCTTGAATAGATGGCCCCCAATATATTCAGTTCTTTATGGTTTGTAGCTTGCATTCTGCAGCCATCTGGCTGGAGGCAATGTTACTGGGTGGATCTTTAGGTGTGGTGGTAGGTTTCAGATTTCAATCTAAAGATATGCAAAGTGTGCCTAGCTGGAGTTCCTGAAGTGTGCTGTGTGGCTTTTGGCTTTTTAGGCTTGTGCTTCTCTCTCTCTGCTTGGTCCTGTGAAGGCAGGCCAGATTCCTCTGCCATTTATGGAACTTCCCCTGGATCTGTAGGCTTCAATAAATATCCCTTCCTCCATAACTGTGCTTGGTCTGAAAGTTCATCTCAGTGAACCTGAAGCTGTCTGCTACACTTGGGTAAAATTAGGTTGTATTTTATTTGTTTCTCTACCTTAACCATGCAGAATGAGTATGGAGATATTTCTTAAATTTTTGTTCCCTACATTCCTTATATATAGTATAATAACTGTAGAATAATAATTCATTAACAAATATAATAACTGTGGCTATATTTACCTATCTAATTTACAAAGTCATATTGTACAATGATAATTGTATCATAAAAAGCAAACAAGACTATTTCAGTTACTTGTTGATGTTTTCCAGGTTTCAGTATTCAAATTTGCCTTATCCCATGCTAAAAGCTCCATTGTACTCACAAATCTTTTGGAGTCAAGATTTGCAGGCTAACTAAATTTTTTATTTCATGTGCTAAACAGACAAATGACACAATATAAAACAAGGAACACCTGTAATACTGAGAAGACTGAATCAAATATCCTTAGTCTAAATTTAATGTGTCATAAATCATAATAGATTTTCAGTTAGATTTCAAATACAATATAATGTAGGGTGCATTTTTGGAGGAGACATGTGTGAATGTTTCAGCAAAAAAAAAAAAAAATGTATTGTACCATTTGGGAGCTATTTTAGGAGTTGACAATAATTTCTCTGGTAGTGGAATGCTATAGACAAAGAAAGGACTCATAACATTAACTGCTACAAGAGTATTGCTATTTTAATTGGAATAATAAAGCCCTCTGAAGTGATAATGACATGATCTTGTAAGACATCACATTGGCTTGATCTACATCATTATCAATATAAACCTTCAAGTAAAATACCGACATGTATCACAATTAACACTTATTTTCAGATGTTTGTAATTACTGTGCATAATATTATCTTGCATAATATGCAACAAATTAGTAATGACTATATATATACCTTAAAATACAGATAATTGTAATTAATATACCATAAGAATAATATATGTATTATGCAAACATGCATATGTTTATATTTATATATGAACATACGTAATGACCACAAGGATTATGTTATAATTTAAAAAAATATTTTTCAGAATCTAATGGAGGCTTTAAAGAAATGTAATTAGAAAGGTGGCAATAGAAATGAAGGCAAATACAATAGGTTATAAATCAGACTGTTAGTAGTGAATTATAATCAACATCTATATTTTAATTTTATTTCTCAAAGTCTAATGAGATTAAAATTTACCTTTTAATGCATGCAAAGATCTATAGACTAGCAAAAGTACATAAACCTTAAGATCATGTATACATAGCTACTGAACAGCCAAGACAACCATGTTTAAAATGTACAAAAATTATCAATCCTGTTGTAAGACCTGACCATTGAAATATTTTCATTTTACAAAATAATATGAGCATTTGATAAAAGGAGAAATTCAGAGTTTAAACACTGGCACTTCTCATGGTCCAGTTACTTGGTGGAGAACATAAATTGTTCTGATATTTGGGTGAGGTGGTAGAAAATCAGTTCTATAAAGTCAATGTGTTGCTTTGCCACTTTTTTTTGTTTCCTTTTCTGATCCAGGATGCTAGTCATTTAACTGAGCTCCTCATAGCACAGAAACCCTTCAATATAGTAAGATTTCACAAGGGGAAATCATTTTTAAAGCATCACTTTTATACATTTTTAAAATTTCCCACTTTTCTCCTTTTTAATTTATATAGGATGAACTATATGTATAAACTCAGTACATAATTCATGCAAAGAAACTATAATCCTCCTATCTCAGTTTTCCAAGTGCTGAGATTACAGACAGCCACCTCACCTCTAGCTAGAATATTACAATATTTTCATGGAAGAATTTTGGGACATTGTCTACTACAGATAGACTCATACTATGCTGATATTATCATAATTATTCAGGATTTATATTTTTATTATGAAAATATTATTATTTGTGTTATATCAGTTTTTGTTCCATGAAGCATTACTTTCTAATCTTTATAATGTTTCAAGATGGACCTTTATTGTATAGCTACTTCCTCTTTGGGATTTCTCATAAGACTCAGGGAGCTCACATAGAAGTTCAGAAAGCAATATGATTCAAAATGTCCTTGCTCAAAGGTTATTTAAGTTGTAAGCAATTGATGAAGGAAAGTAGACTCTGATGGAGATGTCTACAAGTTAGGTAAGGATGTCTAGGGATGCAGTTTTTGTGAATCATCAGTGGTGCTAAGGTGGGTTATTCAATGGTGCACTGCTTTTGTGTAACTTTTGTTCATGTAAATAACCTCTCACCTTTGTTCCTGCTAGCATCTCCAATGAACTCTTGGTTTCAACAAGATGAATCTGGGTAAAAATCACTTCTTCAATCTGCCTTTAAGGTCCTATACACTTTTTTATGAGTCCCCTAGAAAAAGTCAACACAACAGCTCTAAATAATCAATAATATATTTGTATGATGTTTTGACCCTTAATTTACATGTTCACAACAAATACCCAAAAGTAGCCCCTGTACTAAAAGTTCTTTATGCTTTTGTATAAGTATATAGATAATGTAATTTGAAACCTAAAGCACAAATGTGTAGTTCATGTCCTTTTTTTTTTTTTCCCACCTCAAGGCTATTCTTTAGTCTTGGTTTTTATGTCTTTTCTTTCAGTACTTGGTAGTATGGTAGTATGATGGAGGACAGTAGACATCAGTTCTATAAATAGTTTTATATAGACTCATCATTGTCAGCATAAAAACAATATTATTCAGGGTACTACATAAAGTCAAAAAGAATTCTGCATTTTAGTTAAAGTTTAGAACAAAATCAATCAATCTATCTATCTAATTGATATAGCTTTATATTAATTTAATTTTTTTTGAGGTAGGATCTCACTCTAGCCCAGGCTGACCTGGCACTCACTCTATAATCTCATGCTGGCCTCAAACTCACCACAATCTTCCTACTGATGTTTTTCAAGTGCTGGGATTAAAGGCATGCACTTCCATGCCCAGCCATATATATGTATTCTTAACCATAATTCAGCTGGTCTGGTGAACGAGTTAAAAAAAATTAGTTTTAGTATGGTCTATTATCCACTTTTAACCATCTAGAAGTTAAAAGGAGTTACTCAAAACAATGAGATACTGATGAACTATTGTCAACCTCGATTAGAAACAAAATCATTAAACTCCTAAAGTTGAAGAGGGAATCTTTGCTGATCATGTTCATCATCATCATCATCATCAAAAGTATGATTGCTTTAAAAAAATAAAAATATGATTGATTCAACACCATCAGAACCTCTGTCTAGCAAAGGAGTAGTTTTGTAGGGGTTGAATGTGCCCTCATGGACAGAAGGTCTTGTGTTATACAGTGTGAGAGTTTTTCACTGAACTGTCACTGATGACTTACCCTGGTCCAAGCAGGCAGTTCATTCCTGGAGGGTTAGCTGGCTTAACAGTGGGAAAAGAGAGACCCTCACCTGAGATTTCAGGTGAATACTATGCAAGCTGTATGCAACAATACAATGACGGCTGCTGCTGTGGTTCTTGTCTGTGGGGTCAGGGGCAGTAGCTCTTGCCTCTGACCTCCTGCTGTACCCCATCTGAGAAGGTAGTAGAGGACTCACGGGTACTCCCTTCTGGGTAGTTACCAGATATTTGTCCTGTGTTCCCTGTCTGGGGCAGGAGCATGTCCCATGGGGGTGCCACACCACGTGGGCTAGGTGGCTGGGGTGGGGACTTGGTGTGACCAGAGGGGCAGGGTGGGTTGGAAACCTTCCAGATCAAGCTGGGCAGTGGGGTAGAAATGTGGGCCCTAGCTCCCACACTGCATGTACCTGCTCAGTGGACTGGCCCACTTTCTTAGTATGAGGAAGGGCAGGCACCACACTGCCCTTTCTTCCTGAAAGGCAGCCATGTAAGGTAGACAACTGCCACCCTAGTGTGAGAGGCTAGGAAAGTTGCTGTCTTGCTTTTGCACCCTGACTGTGCCAAAGAGTGAATTGCCCTAGTACTGGTACTGGAGTCCCAGAGTCTTGTCTGATTTCACCCCCAGAGCTCTTAGGGTAGTTATGTGTCCACCATCTTGACTGCAAGTCTCTTACACAGTTTTCTAGTAGGTCTAATATTTGTGTTCAGTGTCAGATTCTCTTAAAAATATTTTATTTACTTATTTATGACAGAGAGAGAGAGAGAGAGAGAGAGTATACAAGGGACTGTAGTCACTGAAAACTCCAGATGCATGCAAAACCATGTGCATGTGGATTACATGGTTCCTGGGGAACTGAACCTGGGTCCTGTGGTTTTGCAGGCAAGTGCCTTAACCACTAAGCCCTCTCTCCAACCCAGGGTAAGTTTTTTGATCATTCTTTTTTTTTTTTTTTTTTTTTTTTTTTTTTTTAGCCTGGGAACTATATTCTGGTTCCTTTGTGGCTTCACTTTTTGTCGTTGAAAACTGTTATAAACTAAAGCAGTATTTGCCATCTGAGAATCCAATTTTTCCTGCATTCTTTAAGATTTTTTTTCACGGTTTTTTTTGTGTAACTTTCTTGAACTTATTTTGTAATGTACTGTCATATACCATCTAGGGTCAGTTTATGTACAATGTATGGTTCAGGTAATACTTGTATATCTCCTTGTATAACTTGAGTAAATACATTTCCCAATATTTTCCCAAGAGTGTGAGTGTGTTGTGTTTGTGTGGTTGTTGTGGTTGGATATGCTTTCAGATATTTTTTAATGTCATATATAGTTCTGCATTAGTCTCCACTTCCAGCTTGTATAGAGAGATCAGACCTTAAGGCTTTTGCTGGGCATGTAACCAAATTAAAAATACATTCATGCTTCCAGACACCAGGAATTATGTCAAAGATGTTTTTAAAGCCACCTATGAACATCTCATCCCCCAGAATTTTCTTTTAAATTTTCATTCTAACCTATTATTTGCCTCAAACGCTGTTTGTACCTCAGGGAACCTCAATGTTTGTCTTTGGGAAATGCCTCCTCCTCTTCTCTGTGTGAGAAAAGCGCTCTTTGCAGCAGCAGAGCACTCAGCCCGGTGAAATGAAGACAAGCCTGTGAAGGGAAATCTCAGGAAAGGTCAATAAATGGGTTTGGGTGATAATGGGCTTTAAATGGTCCTCAGCCCATTTCACCAGCTCCAGGGGCTGTTTGGCTGCTGTTCTTCATGGAGCTGTGGGCTTTGGCTTTTAAGGTTTCCACAGACCTTAGGAGGAGAATGGATTTAAGGTAACGTAAAATACCACAAATCTTTCTCTTTTTTGAAATTCACTTGGATTTCTTAATAAACAAACCCTAAGTGCTTTAGGCTGTCTCAAGTTTTCCTGCAGAGTTCTGAAATTTATAAAAAAAAATGGATTCTGATCATTTTGCTAGTGTTTGCAAGAAAGAAAACATGTTTAGAGGTCATTAGTCCATCATTTCAGCTAAGGGTCATTCTACCCAGGTTTCAGAGATTCTGTGAAGAGGAAAGTATGTTGAAAAAATAGACCAGAGCTTGACATTTTCTGTGTGCCTATTAACACTTATTTCTTTTAGACTTTCACTAATAGCTTATTTTTAATTTTCCTCTAACAAATATCTTCTGTGTTAATAACCGCTTTCCAATTCTTGCCAGCAATATATCGTGCTATGTATAAAAACAACTAACAGAAATGCAAGTGGCATTTAATAACTTTAGGTTTGAATTCAGTCACAATATAGATACATTTTTCTATTTAAGAAATAAGTGAAATATCTTTTCTATCACTAAATCTGTAAGTTTCTAAGTAAATCTTTAATTTCTCAAAAGTGGAATCCTTGCTGTCTCCTGACAGCTTTATTCAATCTGTTACCAAAAACTTAGTTCTATAAACCAGCCATCTAGTTTCCAGTAATTTAAAGAAATTAAGGAACATAAATTTGCAAAGGAAAATAAAGTTATTTGTAATTCAGCCGGAAGTGGGAGTAGAATATTGAAATTCCTTACCCATTGTTGTGGTTTGATTCAGGTGTGCCCCATAAACTTAGGCATTCTGAATACTAGGTTCCCAGCTGATGGCGATTTGGGAATTAACACAACCTCGCAGCAGTGTATTGTTGGGGGTGAGCATGTGGGTGTTATAGCCAGCTTCTTCTTGCCAGTGTTTGGCACACTCTCCTGTTGCTGTTGTCCATCTGATGTTGCCCAGGAGGTCATGTCCACCCTCTGCTCATGCTGTCATTTTCCCATGTCATCATGGAGCTTCCTCTTGAGTCTGTAAGCCAAAATAAATCTTTTTTGTTTTTATCTCGTTTTTTTTTTTTTTTTTTGGGGGGGGGCAGAGAGAGAGAGAATGGGTTGGGCCTCCAGCCACTGGCTTACATGGGTACTGAGGAATTGAACCTGGATCCTTAGGCTACACAAGCAAATGCCTTAACTGCTATCTCTCCAGCTCCAAAATAAACCCCCTTTTTCCCACAAGCTGATCTTGGTCAGGTGTTTTCTGCCAGCAATGCAAACCAGACTGCAATAGAAAACTTGGTATTGAGAAGTTGGATCATTACTGCTAGAAACCTGACTGTGTGGCTTTTGGCCTTTTGGAGCTAATTTTCAAGAGGAATGTGGTAGAATTTGACATCTTGGCCTAAGAGATGCCTTACAACACAGTAAGTGCACCCTGATGGACTATTCTGCTCAGTGTTGAAAGACCTGAATGTAGTAAGAACTGCGGACTGTTGAGGTTTGGCTTATGAGGGTGAGAAAGAGCTATGCCTGGACTGGGCTAGAAGCAGTTTGTGTGAAAGGCTTGGTCTTATGTCTATGTCCTGAGAACTTGTGCAGGGTTGCATTGCATAGAAACGGACTGATGTGAGTAGGGGGATATGACATATAATACATGAAATCTTTCGGCCAAAATTTCTGCCCAGTCAGCTGAAATTGTTTGAGAGATTACAACCTTTGAGATTGGGCCACCAGCTGACCAGCACTGGGAAAACAGGAAGTATGCAGACTCTTTTGATGGAGTCTAAATGCTGGAGTAGTGTCCTATTCTTCAAAGTTGACCTTATTCCCCTCTGGATTAACAAATTGGCATCCCACCTGGCTTTATGAAGTATAGCAAATGCAGCAAAGACACGGTCATTGAATTTGCAACACAGTTTTGTTTTTTTGGAAGTGGCCATGGGCAGCGTGAAGCAGGCTTGTTGGATTACCTGCATGGAGACCGGATGGATCCATGAGGATGAACTGTGGGTTGCAGCAGAGACCCAGTGGGATGCCAGGAGTATGAGATGGCTGCAGAGGGGAGCTGTCAGCACCAGACGAAGTTTTCCAGGACTGTGAGTACCCTAGTTGGAGAGGCAGAATTGGAACTCCAGAGACTTGTCACTTGTTAGAATTATTGGTCTTGGAGACTTGTCACTAACTAGAGTTGTTGGACTTGGAGCTACCAAGTTTGATGTCTGCTCTGTTTAAATTTTATATTGGTTGAATATTTCTTTGCTATACCTAATGCCATCTTTTGCAATAAGAATGTTTATTCTGTGTCATTATGGGTTTGGGGGGGTTGTTTGGTATTAAGGCTCAGTTAAAACACCTTGGACTATGAGGATATTTGAAAATCATTGGAGTTGATTAAAAACAATGGAGACTTCTAAAGTTGGATGAATGCATTGCATTTTACATCATGTATGTTTATCAGTTTATGGGGACTGTGGGTGGAATGTGGTGGATTGATTTAGGTGTCCCATATAAACTTAGGTTTTCTGAATGCTAGGTCCCCAGCTGATGGCAATTTGGGAATTGGATCCTTGTGGAAAGAGTATATTTTTGGAGGCAGGCTTATGCGTGTTATAGCCAGCTTGCTGTTGCCAGTGTTTGACACATTCTCTTGTTGCTGTTGCCCACCAGATGTTGGCAAGGAGGTGATGTCTACCCTCTGCTCATGCCTTCATTTTCTCATACCATCATAGAACTTCTGCTTGAGCCTGTAAGCCAGAATAAACCCTTCTTTCCCACATGCTGCTTTTGTTTTGGGTGTTTTCTGCCAACAATGTGAACCTGACTGCAACAGCCATGTTGCCTCTGACCATCTTACAATTTATAAAAAATCTATGAGACAAAGGTTAGAAGATATGGATGTTTAATTGTGAGAGAGGCCAATCAATAGAGGGAAGGAGACCTGGGCCTGTACTCTATGTTACAGTTTATTATTCATGTCCATACTCATTTTTAAAATAGAAAAGAATTTGTGAGATATAACATGTATATAACATGTGTTAATATTAGGGGACCAATGTTGATCACACCTTCACCATAGTGTAAATATGTTAATATGAGTGTTTTGAGGTACTCATTTTTCCCTATTTTCCTTTATATAAGCAAAAATATAAATATCTGCACAAGTCCCTTTACTTCACAACAGCTTTTTGCCTATGTATACTCAGTATGTTTGATGGTTATTACTAGGGAGGACAAAAACAAACAAACAAACAAAAAAACAGGGTAATGTAATACACCAAGACAGTGCAATTACCCTCAGCCTTTCCAACCTCATGATGAGGTGCCAAGTGACTTCTGACTCCATGGCTCTGGCTACTTATGTGAACTGAATGTTAAAAAGTAAATAAAAAGAAAAGATCAGCCTGTAGCTATGTAGATAGCTCAGTGTGTAAAAACCCTTGATGTACAAACATGAAGGCCTGAGAAGGCTTGAGATTACCTTAATTCCACTCTCTAGCAGTCATATAAACAGCTGGGTATGTCCATGAACATCCATACTTCCAGACTTGTGAGGAGTGTCAAGAACAGAGGATGGATGAGGCTTGTGAGAACAGCAGCTTTGGGTTCAATGAGTGACTACATCTCAAAAAACAAAACAAAACAAACAAACAAAAACACAAACATGTAGATCAGTGATATAAGACTCCCAGTGGTCTTCTGTGGCTTCTGCTTGTGTGCTCATGGGACAGGAGCATCTGCCTAAACACCCATACAACCTATCACACAGATTCTACATGCAAAAAAAAAAAAATCTGTCCTTTTGAACTGGACCACTTAAATCTTGAATTTGTTTACTTTTGACTCAGTTCTTCATTGTCTCATTAATTTCTATTTACTCCACCCATAGGGCATGAATTTTGTCATGAAATTAGCACAATTACCTCCCTCAAAAACTTCCCTTTTTAATTAACCTAGACATTTTTTCCTAACATTTGTTCAAAACTCTAGTTGAATTGACATGTCTACAATACCAACAACTGTAGAAACATTTAATTTTACTAATCAAAAGAAATGTCTAGAAAGGTTGCTTATGTGACTAAATTATGCATATGGTAAGACCGAAATCCTACTCCCAAATCTAGTGAATATTGAATCTGCATTATGGTGATGTTGAGGTAGTAATTTGACATTATGAACTTGTACTTGTTATGTTTCCAGTTGTATCAATGGTTGGTGTTCTTATGTTGACTGCAGTGATTTGTTCTGAAGACAACCATGTGATGTAGTCATGGAAGGTGCTTTGTATCCAGAGAGATAAGGAAGCATCTAAACAGCTGTTCCTCACTTTCTTAATGACTTGTCAAAGGTCTGACAGCTTTTGTATACTGCCTGTATTTTCTATGAAATATAGGTAACAACTATTATTAAATGTCATGTAGTAGCTTTGAGAGTTGATGAAATAATAGATATAATCACCCAACAGTACTTGATATTCAAATTAGGTATTTTTCTGTCAGTTTCATTATCTGTCTTTCATCCATTTTCATATTCAAAATTATAAGAACTGGACATGATTTATCCTGAGCATATTGCAAGTTATCTTTGTTCCATTGGAACAGAGCATTGTTTTGGGGAAGCTCTGAGGCAGGCCAACAGGTAAACCCAGCTGATTGCCTTCAGAAACTGCTATAATGAAATACTTCCAAAGAGAAAATTATCTCAGCAACATGATTTTCCATCAGATTTTCAGTCTCATATAATGAATACTTCCAGGAAAAAAAAACATGTCTTTGAGATCTAACAGCATAATTTATATCAAAATATGAATATATTCATTCATAAAAGGAAAACTGCTGAAGAAACTACCTTCTTGGATTGAAAATCAGTTCATGTTCTAATAAGAGGGAAGCCTATAGTTCTCTAGCATAATAATCTAAAGAAAAATCCAAAATATCCACACTGAGTGTTCTATATATAACATGTCAAAATTGGCCATGTGAATAGAAGATCTTCACTATGAAGAGTGCTGGAAGGGCTGATAACTAATTTTATTTTCCATTAGATTGGTTTCTCTGCCCCACATGATTATTTTTGTAAATGAGGTAGAAATTGATGAATTATGTTTTTGGTTTGCAAATTGAAATTCGCTATCTCATATTAGCAATCGGTATTTAAATGTCTGTATAGATTATAAAAGTGAAAAAAAGGAGGTTATGAGGAGTGGAAGAGAACTAAGAGAGAGGAAAAGTCTTGCAGGCTGCAAGGACCACAGAGACTCATTTGTGGGAGAGGAGGAGGGAGAGTAGCAAGAGGACAGCAGGATCCACTCCTAAGGAGAACTGGAGAGGTGGGGAATAAGTAAAAGCAAGACATTTAGACAAATATGTTTAAAGATGTCATAATGAAACCTATTACTTTGTAAGCTTAAAAATTAATTTAAGGAAAGAGAAAATCAAGTCAATTTTGTCTCACATTATACTTATGGAATTTTTGAATTTGCCAAAATACTAAGCATATCTATAATCACAATTCTTGATTTATTTTCCCAGTTAAATTTATATAGGAATTATATTTTAACTTTAATTTTTATAATTTTATAACTTTAATTTTTATAAGTTTATTTTATAATTTTATACTTTTAACTTAATTTTTGTGATAATAATAATTTCCTTTGATTTTGGCATAAGGTTATGTTTGTTAGAAGGTGTTTCACTACATCAATTTAAGAGTTAATATTATGAAATACAGTTATTATATTAACTGATTTTATATTTTTACAATTTCAAAAAGTACTAAATAAATATTTTTTTTAAATAATTACCTGTCATATTTTCATACTACATGCCCTTACATGCAGTACTTCTATGCATTTAATAAATTATATCTGATCATCCCCTGTACAGAAGCTGATTATGGAATCTTTTTTAAACAAATTAAAATAATAAAATGACTTTCATTAAATTTTTGCTTTTATATTCATTATAAAAAAGGAATTATCACAATTTAAAAACATCAAAAGTTTAATCAAATCTGTTTTCAAAAGATTTATTTTAAAAGGATTATTAACAAGGGCTGGAGAGATGGCTTGTTAAGGCTCTTGCCTGCAAAGCATAAGGACCCATGTTTGATCTCTCTCCAGATTCAACATAAGCCAGATGCACAAAGGTGAGGCAAGCATAAAGTTGTACAAGCGCACTAGGTGGCACAAGCATCTGGAGTTTGATTTCAGTGGCTGAGGCCCTGGCAATTCTCTCTCTCTCTCTCTCAAAAATAAAAATAAAAGAGTTACTAAAAAAAGAAGATAAATATTTAAAATGTGTAAATCTTGTTTTGATGTTTAAATTGAAATAAATTGTAATCAATCCCAAAAAACATTTAAGAAGAGCAACAAATCAAATCAATCTGATCTTACAGCTCAGCACAGAAGAAGAAGGAATAAGGAGTGGATTTTAGTGACCAGTTTCCTGTTCACTTCTGCCCCTCTCTGCTTCATCATCTTTGGCAAGCCAAGGGACTCCTTTGGGCCTCAGTGATCTGTGGATACCTGACTGATTGGTCTTATTTTCTTAGAAGCCCACTGTGCAGAAATGAGAACAATATGATCCCCTCAATATGATTCTTACTTTTCTTTACTCTGATTTGTAGAATAATTATGAATGCAAGCTTCACTTTTATTTGATTGTATACTATGAGACAAAAATTGGTTTGTACATATACACTTTACAAAGGACCATTACCTCAACAGTCATCTCTGATAGAATGCATAAAAGAAGTAGTGCATAGAACTGCAAAAAAGAACCAGTTGATATATAAAGTAAGTATTCTGTACTTTAATGTCATGATCTCAATTTGGCTAAGTTTTCTTGTTAGTCTGAAAATATTACACATTTTTTGTTTTTTCTAAATATTTTATTTTGATTTATTTATTTGACAAAAAGAGTGGGATAGAGAGAGAGAAAGAAAATGGGCGCGCCAGGGCCTCCATCCATTGCAGACCTACTCCAGACACATGCGCCCCTCGTGCATCTGGCTAATGTGGATCCTGGGGAGTCGAACCAAGGTCCTTTGGCTTTGCAGGCAAACGTCTTAACTGCTAAGCCATCACTCCAGCCCTACACATGTTTTTAAGAATACACATTCCTCCAATAAGGAGGTACATGCTAAAGAAATAATAAGGTTTAGGAGTCAGGTTAGACTACATATACTGTTCAAAGTCATTTGGGAACATATTGTGAGATTTTAACTCAAAAAATCCGATTATAATTTTGTTCTAAAATTTAATCATGGTTTTAAAAATTTCAACTGATTGGCTTTTCATGGGCAAGGAGAATTGCTAATCAAGGCTTGAAGCAGAAGGTTTTGGTCCACAGAACGAAAAGACTTGGACTCCACTGTCATTCCTTCCATTCTATGACATAGACATAGTTAATGACAATCATTCCAGAACACTGTATACTGTTCCTCTTAGCCAAATATTGTGATAGGCCTATATTTTATCTTTTGTTCTGAAAAAAAGAATAATGTGTGTTACATAATGCAGACAAATGTTTACTATGAACAATATACTGCTGGGATATAACTCAGTGGTGTCTGCCTTGCACACATGAGCCTCTGGGTTTGATCCTCACAGACAGTTTAAGACAAAAGTAGTTTGGCATGGAGATGAAATGTCTGTAATCTCTGCACTGGGTAAGACCACCACTTGTTTGAATATATCCTGGATCACATAGCAAGATCTTACCTTCATATGGGGGAAATAGTATTATAAATTGGCTTACACACTGATTTGAAAGAAAATATGTACAAATATGTGTAATCATGGAATTCTGGATGGGAATAACCTGATGAAAAAAACTAGTTTCCTAATAATTGTCATAATAATTTATTTACCATGGTGACATTTACACTAATAATATAGTGAGGAGTAACATTTAGCATGAATAATAGTGGGGACAGCCAGCCACTAGCATCATTGTATCCTTGCTAACATGCACGTGCAGAAAAGGCAGCTTAAAAATCAGCAGCATAAAACGTTTCACTTAAGAATGTTTGATGGAGCTGTAAGAATTGTTATTTTATAGAATCCCAAAATCTGTATATGTCATTTGCACATATTCTGTGATGAAATAGGAAGTATATATATATTAAAAAAAAAAAAAAAACTTTTGGTGCCAAATGTACACTAGTATCAAGTTTGGGATAATGGAAGGCCCACCCCTATGATCCTAGCCCTCTAGAGGCAGAGGCAGGAGGACTGCAGGTACATGGTTAAAATTAGGTAGGTGTAGTGAGTCCAGGTCAGCCATGGCCACACAATAAGATTCTATCTCCAAAAAAGAAAAAAAAAACAAAAAAAAAAAAAAAAAAAAAAAGAAAGGGAAAGGAGGGAAGGATGGAGGATTTGAGGAAGGGAATTAAATAAAAAAAATGTTTTCTTTTTAATTTTCAAGAAAAAACAAAACAAACAAACAAAATTTTAAAACTCAGGCTGGGGAGATGACTTAGTGATTATGGTGCTTGTCTGCAAAGCCAAAGGACCTAGGTTCAATTCCCCAGGACCCACGTAAGTCAGATGCACAAGGTGGCACATACATATGGAGTTTGTTTGCAATGGCTGAAGGTCCTAGCATGTCCATTCTCTCTCTTTCTCCCTCCCCCCTCTCCCAAATAAAATAAATAAATATTTAAAATCATGGAAGTTACAGACTGCTTTAGCCTTATTTACTTACACATTTTTTATTTGAGAGAATGATAGAAATTATAATACTAAAACTTCATATTTTGTAGACAATTATTGAGAATAAATGAACTATACATATCTTTGCATCATTGTGAGGCAAACATTTGGAGACATTTGTCAGTGATCAAAGTTGATCTTCTAAAAATAAAGAAATAATAAAGCTTCTTAAATATAAATTTTCAGAAGCTTTATAGGTCCCAAATAATTTTTAAAAAATCTGATGAGTAATAATGTTATCAAATTTTGACCTTTCAAAATTACATGATCTAAATTATTAGCTTTTAGTGCTCTCTATAATTCTATAACTCAATATCTTTCAAATGAGCAACGTATTATATTATGAAACCTCATGTAGAGGAAATAATTGCTTTAAAGTATAAGAGAGGTTGATGGATTTCCAGTTAATGTAGTAAGTAAAGGACATTGATTTGGATTCAGAAGTCAGTTAATAGTTTTCACCTACAGAAATAATTTAGGATGTGCTAAATAATGGCTAATATAAGTCATTGAAACAAAATTGAATAAAATAGCTACTAATATTTCCTATTCTGATAATAGAATTAAGTAAAATTGGGTTTTCTTCATTATTTGAAGAATAACAATTTTAAGGTAATATGAATGCAGGCAATGTATACTATAATCCCAGTGTTAACCTGTCCCTTTTGGGTATTTGTCATAATAATGCAAAAATAACACATAATATTCAGCAGAAACTAATAAACTATTAAGGGAATTAGTAAATAACAGAATGAATTGGAAGGCAGAAAATTTGATTGCAAGGTAAATGAAATCATTCTCTTCTCTCTTTCATAAGAGGAAAGAAATGGAACTTGGAGGAAGTGAAGACTTAATGCCTGAGTGTCCAAATTTCATGGCAAAGTCTGGGGCTGGAAACCCTGGGGCAGTGATACCGGAGATGGAGATATACAGGTGGCTGTCTCTCTTGACTCTCTGACTAATTAGAAATTTCTGAGTCTGAAGAAATAAGTCCACTTTCCCTCTGAGAGCTGAAGCTTCTCATTGGCTGAGGAAAACAAGATAAAAAGTGTAGAGGCCTTTTCTCTAAAGGCAATGTGTTCCCAAGCCACATCCTTTCTCTGCAGTATGATATGCATGGGATTTGAAATATCTGATAAAAGAGGCAATGATTCTACTCTGGAGTAGCTAGAATAACAGAGAGCAAGTTCCAGCAGAGGGGCAGAAAATGTGAGTATATTCTGAGGGCATGTGGTCTGTATCACCAACACAAACAAGTAGAAATGGAAGACTTGATGGATTTTCAATATTCCTTCCAGTTTGTTACAGAATGGTGTCCTAGGAAAGATGCCAGCTTGTGATGTGAACTTGCTACCAGGAGAGCATGCAGAGGAATGTGAAATGTATAATCAATTTTGATGAAAGTTGAAATGTCAAGGTTGTAAAAAGAAATGCTAGATGAAGACCATAAAAGGTTCAAGGAACTGGAGTTGATGACATGCATATGCCTATAAAGTAAATCTATGGGGGTCATGACCACCTAAATAGCATGCATTTTTGAATCTTGTACATGTTACGTTGTATACTTAAATTCTTGCAACAAATCATATTTTGTAATTAGTAAGAATGAAACATTGTCAATTACAAACATATGCCTCATAAAATGTTTTAAAACTTATCAATTGTAGACTTCTGGTATTTTTGAATTAGTGATTTCAGATTACAGTTGACTATAAGTAATTATACCTTGCAAAACGAAACTATAGAAAAGGGGGGGATTAGAATGCAAAGCTAAAAATTCAGTGGAAGATTATGTTGGTGTAAAAGGCTCCAAGGACACATTATTCCTAAAACCACAAGGCTTTCATTGATTAAAGCAGAGTTAATAACACTGAAAATATCAGTAATTGCTCACTTGAGTAAGGGCTGATGCTATTTATTGAGCAGTTGTTACATAACATAGAGGTCATGAAGCAGTGCTTAACCACCAAGGGCAAGTGGATGAAGGGACAATAATGTCAGGATTACACACCTGATGAGAGATCTACCACATGGACAAGATTTACCAAGCAGAGAGATGAAAAAGAAAACACATGGATGCCCAAAAGAATTTTAAATATATATTGGATTGTGTGGGCTTTAAGATACTAGAATGAGGAAGTGGAGACATGACTCTGTAGTATAGTTATCCAGCACATATTTATTAATTCTCTGAGTATGGCATGGAAGAGTGAATATATTGGATGTTAGGTTGACAAGAATTGCCAGTGTTTGAAATTAAAGAGTAGAATGAGGGCTGGAGAGATGGTTTAGCGGTTAAGTGCTTGCCTATGAAGCCTAAGGACGCCAGTTCGAGGCTTGATTCCCCAGGACCCACATAAGCCAGGGCATCTGCAATTCGTTTGCAGTGGCTGGAAGCCCTGGCAAACCCATTCTCTCTCTCCCTCTCTGTCTGTTGCTCTCAAATAAAATAAAAATAAACAAAAATTTTTAAAAAATAGTAAAATGAGTAAAGACAGGAGGTGTTCAGGAAGCATCTGATAATGAAGATAATAGAACAAATGAATTTGAATCAGGACTGGCAGAGTGATTGAAAAAATATATAAACACTATCAAAACAATAGTTCTTGTCTATTCTATAATTTGAAAGAAGTGATAATACAACAGTAATGAGTAATGAGAAGTAAAATATAAAGCAGGTATTTCAATTTTACTAAATGGGACACTTAAAGTTTGACTCAAAATTAGGTTCATTTTACTTATTCTATTGCATGACTTTTCTGTACCTGTCACTGCAAATGTCACTACTGAAACTTTTTAAAATGGTGATGAGAGATGTAAAATAAGGACAACTTGCTAAGGGTAACTACTAAGAAATAGAATGTATTTGTCAAACTGGCCATGGTGGTGCATGCCTTTAATCTCAGCAATTGAGAGGCAGAGGTAGGAGGATTGCTGTGAGTTTGAGGCCACCCTGAGACTACGTATTGAACTCAAGATCAACCTGAGCTAGAGTAAGACACTATTTCCAAAAAAAAAAAAAAAATGAATTTGTCTTTCTGTGAATACCAAGAAATTACTGTCTCAGGAATAAAAATAGATTTATCAGATAAAACTAGTATAGTGACTGTCTTTGAAGAATAATACTAACTCATTCTGCATTAGATAAACTGAAAACTTTGCAAATGATGAAGGTATCTGCACATACCTCTCCTGCATTATACGCTATGTATTTTAAATAGCAACATGGTTTCAGGAAGTAATACATACTTCACTAAATAATTCCCCATATTATCATTTATATATAGACGTATTTCTGAATTCCATGTGACTTATATTTTATATAAAATTTTACACTAAATTTTATATTTTATTTAACTCATAGACGTCCATGATTCTGGGTCTACATATGACATTACATATAATTGTGAATGATCTGGTTACAAGTTAATATAAAAAGACTCTTGAAATTATATATATATATACTTACATTAAATTAGGAAAAAGTTCTGAGGTCCAAAATTGTGGCTTTTAAAAAGTAGATATATAGTTTCTATATTTGTGGATATAGTTTTTGATTTATAATATTACATATTATGGTAGCTACTATAGAATGGCTTTTACTATATCACAGAAAGCCCATTAAAATACCAGTTGTATAACACCAAAGTAACATACTATGCCCAATAAAATAAAATGTAACTATAGTTATTGGGTGAAAAAAGAATGTAATGTGGCATGGTAGGCTGTACAATTTTAAATAAAATGCATCAACAATGAAGTACCAGACTGTGTTGTATTGAGTGAAGTGTAGAGGAAGAACACATAAATAGATTTTCACAGCTGCTAAGTCAACCATCCCTGTGCTCCTCTCAGTGATATTTTCTGTAAGTGATGAAATTAAAGATTTCACATTGCTCCCTTAGAGGGCAAAGTGTCACCAGATATCAATATTAAGTAGGGTGTATAAACTACTACTTAATGTAATTCTAGAAAATTACATTGAGCATAACTTGAGCTTTATGAATGTTATCACAACTCAGGACAACACACACTGAAACTTCTCAAGTATGAGGCAAAATAAATCTTTCCTTCTTTAAATTGATTTTCTCAGGTATTTTGTCACAGTTGTGAAAAATGACCACTGCACATTATATAGATAAAGAATAGTGTTTTTGATCCTGAATTAGAATTCTAACTAATTTCAAGCAGACTTTGCAAAGTGATGTTATTTTTCATAAATTATCTTTTAAAAAGTATTTACTCATTTATTTATTTACTGCACTGGAAAACCCAGAGCCTAATATATGCTTGGAATTTTCTCTGTCATTGAACCAGACATGCAGATCCTACTTTCTATTAAATTTTTGTTATTGTATATGAAAGAGGGATTTTTCCCACTGGATGTGTACTTTTTTAACTTAACATGATATTAATAGATACTAAAATGGAGAGATGGCTCAGTGGTTAAGTGCACTTGCTGGTCAGGTATGAGGACCTGAGGGGGCATGAGAAGGCTGAGACTGCTCAGTCCAAATCCCCAGATCCCATGTAAACAGCTGGGTGACAAGTGGGTCTGCAACTCTAGTACTTCAGTGGACCAGAGACACAGTCACCAGAGACCTCCAAGCTCCAGGATTAGCAAAACAAAACAAATCAAATCATGACCAACATCAACCCCAGAATCTCAGTTCTAGGTCAGCCAGAGCTGCATTGAAGCCCTGCCTCTAAAACCCAGAAAGAAACATAAACAAATAAACGTCAAATAAGGAAAGCTGAATATGTAAGATCTCCAAGTATACATCAAACCAACTCTTTTTTTTTCATATAACAACAAAAAAAAAGTTTCATTTTTCCTTTAGTAGCAAATACATCTTATTTTTACATGAAGAGTTGGCAATAAATATATCATTTAAAAAATATCAAAGTGATTTGTGTAGTTAACATGACAGGGCACAATTTGAAAATAACATGGAATTAAATGATGAATTAGTGCACGAGACACTGGAGATGGTAAGATCAAGACTAACCTTAATCTTCTACATCTTCCCTCCCTCACTTCCCCTCTCCCTCTCTCTCTCTCTCTTATCTCTAGCTCTTGTATATTAGTTATCTTTTTCCTCATTTTCTTAGTGGGCACTGACCTGTAACTCCCAGAACCAGCATGGGGCTATCATCCACAATGACCTTTTGATCAGAGAGACCTACAAGGTTTCCTAAAAGACAGACAGATTTCTGTCAAAGTACTTGATGACCCTCCAAAGACTAGTGGTAAGACCCTACTTCTGAAGACACCTTATGTGATTGACATGCAAATTAGAATGGCATGGCTGGAAGTTGGAAGAGAGTCAGTCCCCAAACAGTCAGCACGTCTAGTGCCAGAAGGTGCTACATGGGCGACTGGGGGAAAATGACCAATATCTGTCAAAGCACCACATGGTCTAACCTACTTAGCAGCAAATAACATGTTGTGATGCCCACACAAGTGCAGTGGTGGCACACAGCCAAGGTGGGGAACCAACTGCTCTCAATTTGGCTAACTGATCCCCTCACTGGTATGGGACCCATAGCTGGAGCTGGGAAACAAGTCAGACCATATACAAACAAAAGCCCACTCTGCAATATCAAGCTACCATCAATTGCAGGCTACAAGAGGGCCTACACCTATTAAATTCTCTATTAAAAAAAAAAAAAGTAAGGGTTATCTCATTTGTCCTGGTTCTAACTTACTCTCCATTGGAGAATCTGCTTCTCTTTTTCAGATAGATGTAGATCCTAAGGAGAGAGCCACCCCATATACCTCAAAATGGCCCCGGCTGAAACTAAGAAAAATTGGCGAAGCAAGCTAGGGGGCTGTTTTCCTGATGAACCGGATACCAGCACAAAGGGGAAGGAGATCAGCACAGAGAAAAATCAACTCCTACCAAATCAGAGAGCCAGAGCCTCAGAGGCCCCTTACACCTCATCAATGAAGCAGACCAAAAATGAACCCAACATGGCTCAGGGAAATTTTGCGGAAGAGGGGGCAGAAAGAATGTCAGAGCCACATGTTGGGTCATGATATGCAGAGACATTTAGCTTACCCATAACTGGGCTAACTCCACAATGCATGACCCGTATACCTCAACAAGGAGGGGCCAAGGGGAGGGGGTAGGTCATGGATGAGCCTAATAATGGTACCAAACTGACTGTATTTGCTGAATACAAAAGTAACTAATAAAGAAAAAAAAAAGAAAAAGAAAAAGAAAAGAAAAACATCAAACCAACTCTTATGATGACGTTTATGACATGGTATCCTCCCAAAAATATCATCAGAAAAACAGAATTTGAAAATAAAAACAGAAGCAGAAATGCCCATAAGAAATTAAAATTAATAAATTAATAGTAAAATGATATATTAAAAGACATAGAAAAGAAATGCTTTCAATTATACATGTCTAATCACTGCATTTCTGTATTACTCAACTTTTTCCTTATCATTAAAGAATTAAATTATGACTTTTTGAAAAATTAAACTGCTTACATGTTCTCTACATATTATATAAAAATAAAAAAACCATATGTGATGATTTTTGCTCATTGTTAACTTGACAGATTCTAGAATCAACTGTGAGGGATTATCTTGATGAGATTAATTGAAGTGTGAAAACCCACATCGATTGTGAGTGGGTTGATGGACTGTAAAATGGAGTTCTCTAGCTGAGCATCAATATTCATCTCTTTGCTTTGCTTCCTCACTGCTGGAGGAAATGTCTCTATGCCTTTCCTGCCATGATGAACTCTACCCTCTGAAATTTGTTAAGCTCATTTATATTATATTCTTTCCTAACTTGCTTCTGGTAGGGTACTTTGTCTCAGCAATTAGAAGGTATATATATATATATATATATATATATATATATATATATATATATATGTGTGTGTGTGTGTATATATATATATATATATATATTATTATTTTTTGAGGTACGGTGCTGGGATTTAAGTTGTGTACCACCTTTCCTGGGAGAGAGAGAGAGGGAGGGAGAGCGAGAGAAAGAGAGAGAATGAATACGAATGCGCATAACAGGGCTTCTAGCTATTGCAAGTGAACTTGATACACATGTGCCACTTTGTGCATCTGGCTTTTCATGGTTACTGGGGAATTAAACTGCAGTCACTATACTTTATGGGCAACTGCCTTAACCTCTGAGCAATCTCTCTAGCCTCAGCGTATATGTTAATTAAAAAACTCTCGCTAAGAACCAGGCATGGTTGCACATGCTTGTAAACTCAGCACTAGGGATCCTCTGGAGGAAGAAGGATCAGTTTAAGCTCTCATCAGGTACATAGTGAGTTCAAGGCCATCCTGACTACATGAAATCTTATTCTTAGAATAAAGAAAGATAGAATCAGAAAACAAACAAAAATGAATTAAATATAATAAAATTATTTATGCTGGTTAGATGAAATTTACACAGATTATATATTTACTTGTATATAAAATGGAATAATTATATATATATATATATACATATATATATATATATATTTCATGTCAACTTTGTGCAATATACCATGTAAACATATTTGAACAATCATTTCAATGCTATTTGAGAAGATAACATAATCTTCATTTCACTGGCATAGAAATTGAAGTTCAAAATCTTGTAGAATTTGGTTATATTAAAATAAGTTAATTAACAAAAATACTTGTTTCAAACCAAATTTATTGAAAATTAGTATTTTATACTTTTATTTTTCACTATCGATCAAGTACTTAATATGCAGAAAGTATTCCTGTAGATTTGAGGAGTACAAAGTAATTCAAGAAAGACTGTGCATACTAAAAAGTTTTGTTGTTCTCATAATGTTGGTCACTGTGCTTGTGAATAATTAAGACTAGCTTCAAAGAATCCTGATCTGAGGATACAGAAAAGATGGACAGTACCATAGGCTTAAAAGATGGAAAATAGTATTTTAAGCAAATAGGCCTAGGATTGGTATCATTATTTTATATCTGGATATTAGTATAAACCTTCCAAACTCACATAATCAGAACAGATAAAGAAGGAAACTTCATACAGATCAAGGGAATAATGCAACAAGTGGACATTACAATTCTAAACACACACACACACACACACACACACACACACACACTAGAATGATAGATACATAGATAGATAGATACATAGATAGACAGATACATAGATAGACAGACAGACAGACAGAAAATAGATAGATAGACCAAAGACTGACCAAACAAGGGGGCACTCAATTCCATTAATTGAACACTACTAGTTGTAAAATCACAGATTAAAAACAATACTATAAAGCTGGGCGTGGTGATTCATGCCTTTAATCCTAATCCTAGCACTTGGGAGGCAGAGGTAGGAGGATAAGCATGAGTTCAAAGCCACCCTGGGAATACATAGTGAATTCCAGATCAGCCTGAGCTACAGTGAGCCCTTACCTTAAAAAGCTAAAGAAAGGAAATTTGGATTTTTTTTTTCTATTTCCATGAAGAATGCCTTTGGAATTTTGATGGGGATTGCATTAAATGTGTAGATTGCTTTTGGTAAGATTGCCATTTTCACAATATTGATTCTTCTAATCCAGGAACAAGGGATGTTTTTCCACTTCCTAGTGTCTTCTGCAATTTCTCACTTGAGTGTTTTAAAGTTCTCATTGCAGAGATTCATTACTTCCTTGGTTAGGTTTATTCCAAGGTACCTTTTTTTTTTTTTTTTTTTGATGCAATTGTGAATGGGAGTGATTCTCTGATTTCATCCTGTGTGTGTTTGTTGTTAGCAACATTTGGAATCACAAAAAAACCTCGAATATCTAAAATAATACTGAGCAACAAAAATAGGGCTGGTGGTATCACCATACCTGATTTTAACCTATACTACAGAGCCATAGTAACAAAAACAGCATGGTACTGGCACAAAAGCAGACTTGTAGATCAATGGAACAGAATAGAGGACCCAAATGTAACTCCAGGTAGCTATAGCCACCTGATATTCGATAAAAATGCCAAAAAAATACTCATTGGAGAAAAGGCAGCCTTTTCAGCAAATGTTGTTAGGAAAACTGGATATATATCTGTAGAAGGATGAAAAATAGATTCTTTTCTCTCTCTATGCACAATAATTAAGTCCAAATGGATTAAAGACCTTAATATCAGACCTGAAACTCTGAAACTGATAGAGGAAAAAGTAGGGGAAACCCTTCAACATATTGGTCTTGGCAAAGACTTTCTGAATACAACTCCAATTGCTCAGGCAATAAAACCACAGATTAACCAGTGGGACCTCATGAAAATACAAAGATTTTGCACTGCAAAGGACATGGTGAAGAAAGCAAAGAGGCAACCTACAGAATGGGAAAAAATCTTCGCCAGCTATATATCTGATAGAGGATTAATATCTAGGATATACAAAGAACACAAGAAGTTAAATAATAAGGAATCAAACAAGCCAATCAAAAAATGGGCTATGGAGCTAAATAGAGAATTCTCAAAGGGAGAAATAAGAATGGCATATAAGCATCTAAAAAAATGTTCTACGTCACTAGTCATCAGGGAAATGCAGATTAAAACTACATTGAGATTCCGTCTCACTCCTGTCAGATTGGCTACCATCATGAAAACAAATGATCATAAATGTTGGCGGGGATGTGGAAAAAGAGGAACCCTTCTACACTGTTGGTGGGAATGCAATCTGGTCCAGCCATTGTGGAAATCAGTGTGGTGGTTCCTAAAACAGCTAAAGATTGATCTACCATATGACCCAGCTCTAGCACTCCTAGGCATATATCCTAAGGATTCATCTCATTTCCTTAGAAGTACATGCTCAACCATGTTTATTGCTGCTCAATTTATAATAGCTGGGAAATGGAACCAGCCTAGATGTCCCTCAACTGATGAGTGGATAATGAAGATATGGCACATTTATACAATGGAGTTTTACTCAGTGGTAAAGAAAAATGAGTTATGAAATTTGCAGAAAAGTGGATGGATCTGGAAAGAATTATACTAAGTGAGGTAACCCAGGCCCAGAAAGCCAAGCACCACATGTTCTCCCTCATATGTGGATCTTAGCTACAGACGATTGGGCTTCTGTGCGAGAAGGAAAAAACTCAGTAGCAGAGGCCAGTAAGTTAAAAAAGGAGATAGATAGGGAAAAGGAAGAAAAGGAGGAGGGCTTTTATTAAGTTGGTATTGTATATATCTAAGTAGAAAGATTGAGATGGGGAGGGGATATGATGGAGAATGGAATTTCAAAGGGGAAAGTGGGGGGGGGGATACTACCATGGGATATTTTTTATAATCATGGAAAATATTAATAAAAATTGAGAAAAAAAGTTTGAAATCACAAAAGAAAACAAAAACAAACAAAAAAAACTAAAAAAAAATGAAACAAAAAAGCACTATAAAACTGGGTAATGTTGTTAATGCCCCACCCTCACAACTGACAGGTTATTCCAACAAAAAGTAACCAGTGAATCATCTGGATTAAATGACATCATAAATCAAATGGTCCTAACAGCCATCTACAGAACATTCCATCCAAATGCTTCAGAATTTTATTCTTTTTTAGGAGCACATGGATTTTTTTCTAAAATATACCATATATCAAGAAACAGAATACATAAAAAGTGAAATAATTCCTTATTTTTCTGTTGGACTACAGCGAAATATAATTACATATCAAAGCAAGAGAGACTGTAGAGCATACACCAATTTTGGAAGTTTAAAAATACATTATTTAATGATGAATGGGACATTGAAGAAACCAAGAAAGGTATCATAAATTCTTAGGATCAAATGATAATGAAAATACAATATACCAAAACCTAGAAGGAAGACAGTACTAAGAGGGAAATATATAGCTCTGAGTGCCTATATTAAGAAATTAGAGGGCTGGAGTGATGGCTTAGCAATTAAGGCACTTGCCTGCAAAGCCAAAGGACTCAGGTTTGATTACCCAGGACTGACATAAACCAAATGCACAAGGGGGTGCACACATCTGGAATTCATTTTTAGTGGCTAGAGACCCTGGCATGCCCATTCTCTCTCTCTCTCTCTGTCTCTCTCTCTCTCTCTCCATATTTCCATTTCTCTCTCTCATATAAATAAATAAGTAAACACTAAAAAAAAATAAATTAGAAAGATTTCAAATAAATGACTTGATGAAATATCTTAGGTTCTTGGAAAAAGAAGACCAAGACAAACCGAGAGCATTAGTCAGAAAGAAACTGTAAAGATTATGACAGAAATTCATGAAATAGTAAAATGAAAAATAAACAAAAACCTGAAAGGAATCAATGAAACAAAGTATTTGTTCTTTGAAAAGATTAACAAGATCATTAAACATGTAGTGAAACTAACCAAAAGAAAAAAAAAAGAGAGAGAGAGAGAGAGAAAACTAAATTACTAGAATTAGAAATGAAAAGAGAGACATTACAGCAGGTACTGATGAAATTCAGACAATCCTAAGGACATGCCTTAAAGTCATGCTCCACTAAATTAGGAAATCTAAAAGAAATTAGCTTATTTTTACATACATATGGCCTAACAAATTTAAACCAACATGAGATAAATCATTTAAAACAACCAATAAAACCAATCCTAAATTTTATTTTATTTCATTTCAAAGCACAAAAGACCTCAACTAGCCACCGAAATCCTGAGCAATAAAAGTAAAGCTGGAAGTACCACTATACCACAAATAGTATCAAAACAATGTGGCACTGGCAGAGAAAATAGACCTGTAGATCAATGGAAGAGGATTGAAGATCCACATAGAATCCACAGCTTTTGATAAAAATGTAGTGCTCACTGAAGAAAAGACAGTCTCTCTAATAAATGGCACTGTGAAAATTAGATATTTATATTAGGATAATGAAAATAGATCCTTATCTCTCTCGGTGCATACAAAGTGACTCCAAATAGATACAGAACCTTAACTTCAACCTGGAATTCTGAAACTGATAGAAGAGAAAGTAAGGGGAAACCTCAACTTATAAGCATATGCAATGACTTTTTGAATAGCATTCTAGTCTTTCCAGAAATAATGTCAATAATCATCAAATGGGACTTTATGAAGAAGTTTTTATATAGCAGCAGTACTGTCATTTGAGAATAGGAAACATGGATTGTGAAGAGTCTTTGTCAGCCATGCATCTGGCAGATGATTAATATCTAGGATATACAAAGAACTGATAATACTACACAATAAATTTAGCAACACAATTGAGAAATAAGCTATGGGACCCAATAAAAAAAGAAGAAATACACATGACCAATAAGTATTTTTAAACTGTTCAATATCTTTAGCCATCATGGAAATGCAAATTAAAACAAATTTTAGATTCCATATTCCTCTGTTGGGAATGGTTATCATCAAGAAATTAAATGACAATAAATGTTGGTGAGGGTGTGGGAAAGATGAGCCTTTATTTACTATTGGTGGGAGTGTAACCTCATACAGATACTACTGAAATCCATGCAGTAGTATTTCAAACAGCTAATAATACTTATTATATGGCTCTGTGATGCCACTGCTGGGCATGTAACATAAGTGTTATACACTTCATGATAGATATATTAGCTAAACTGAATTCACAATAGCTAGGAAATGGAATCAACACATACAACCATCAACTGATGAATAGGTAATGATGATATGGTACATCTATATGATGTAGCTTTATTCAGAAATAAAAAAGGAAGTTGTGAAATTTTCAGTGAAAAAAATAAAAGAACACATGGATTTGTAATAGAATATACTAAGTGATGCAACTCTGGCTCAAAAAGACAAATGTTGTGTATTCTCATATGCAGATCCTATTTTTAGATTTTTAGATGTGTAGGTAAGTGGCAGTAAGAGTTAATTGAGAGCAGGGAGCTAGAGAGGTGTCATGGGGGAAGGAGGTGAGGTTAAGGCTTAAGGGTAGGAATAGTAGATATTTAAGTAGAAGGACAGAATACTAAAGGTAGAAAGGTCTACATGAGGTCAGCAGGAAAAGAAGTTATATGGCTGGGCTAACCAAAACTAAAGATGTAATGAAAAAAATATTGAAACCTACTTCTTTCTTATCTAATTAAAATATAATTAATATTTCAAATACTGAGAGTTTGGGTATAAATCTAATGATAGTTGTGGATAATTCTACTTTCTTAACCCATAGATTCTTACAAGAATATCTCTGTGCCAAGGTAGGAATACGTGTCAATGAGTTGTTGGTCAGGAAGCCTCTTAGTCCCCAAAGATAATAGCCTATTGACAATGCCCTCGGTTACCTAGTAGATCTAGATGGAAAGACCATATTGCTTTGCTTGCAGGACAATGAGAGACCAAGCTGGAATTGAGCTTGAAGGCTCTTCCTTGATGGCTAGCAATTATAATTCTGGAAAGTGCTATGCCAGGTGTTGAGGGAAAAAAATAACATAATCAATAGTCTTAACCATCAGTGGACCTTGAAAGCTTTACAATTTGACCACCAGACAAAATGTGCCCAAAATGTGCAATAGCAACATGTTTTTTGGTTTTTTACTTTTGAGTTTTTTTTTTATGGGTGTAACCAAAAGCTCTCTGACTAGATTTAGGTCTGCTGCTGGGAAGGAATTAATGCCTGGTACTGAAAACCTAATCAAAAGCCAGTGGCTTAGAAGGTCATAGGCCTTAGGAGGAAAACTAGTACAATTGTTTGTCGGAATGAGCAAGTTGATCTCATCATACTCCCCTCTAAATATTTACATTTGTGTCCATAACAGATTAATGATGATCCCACTTTTGGTCAGAGAAGTTTCTTTTTGCAGTTGATTATGACCGTGAGGGAAACTAAAATCTTATCAATGTGCAAGGAATAATTGAGAGTTGATTGCCCAGCACTAAATGAGACACCATCACATTCTCCAAGGCTTGGGGAACATTGAGAAAGAGGTTGTAGAAATGATATAAGAGTTCATGAATGTGGAGGAGTGCTTTGGAATGCCATCTCCTCAAACCAAGTGACTTTCCTAGTCCTAACCTCAAATCAGATATTGTTACCTGCACCAAACCTGCACAATAATTGGACCATCAACAAGTCATCATGAATGATGGAGGAAAGCAAAACAAAAAATCATTAAAATATAGGAGAGACTAGTTGGAAAAAAGAAGGGGCTCAGTGAAAGGGTGATAAATTAAGAGGGAGAAAAAATGATGGGGATATATGTATATGAGAGTTGTCAATAATAAAGTTAAAACAAACAAAAAATATGAGTTTCTGCATAGCTAGGAGAGTTGTCAATAATAAAGTTAAAACAAACAAAAAATATGAGTTTCTGCATAGCTAGGACTTAACCTCAGACGTCCAGATAAATAATCCTGATGACCTTTTTTCTAAAGTAGTATGACTTTTAAAAATTATAATGGATATAGTTCATCTACTTGCCTATTTCAATATTATAAAGAGAGAACATTCTAGAAATAGCATAATCATGCATATTTTGGCATATAGAATTAAATTTTAAGGCCTGGAGAGATGGCTCAGCAGTTAAGGTATTTGCTGGTGAACCCTAATTACCTGAGTTTGATTCACCAGTACCCTCGTAAAACTAGTAGCACAACGTTGTGCATGAGTCTGGAGTTCTTTGCAATAGCTAGAGGCCCTGGTGCACCCACTCTCTCTCCCTCTCTCTCTCTCTCCCCTCTCTCCTCTCTGTGTCTCCCTGCTTGCAAAGTAAATAAAACTAAAAAACTTTATAAAATGAATTACATTTTAAAAAGTTGAAAAATTTAGTATTAAGATCTATAAGAATTTAGTGATGAAGAAATCTTGTTAGGAAAACAGAAACAGAATATGGTTTGTTTATTCAATTTTCACTACTGGGTCTTGATAAGCAATCTATCACTTGATTATATCCTCTCAATATCCTAGACTAGCATTGGAATTGAAATCTTCCTGCTCTATATTATCTTTGCTGGTACTGAAGATTGTAAGAAAGGTTGATAGTTATTCTAGATGATCCATTTCCCCTTCATCTGAGTACCAGCTTTACCATATTTTTAAATCTGTTTTATAATTAGTATCATTTGACTCTGAATTTGACCAGTGAAATAACAGAGGAAGGGATGTTTACCACTGCCAGACAATGGCTTTCATTGCTGCCACCAGATTCCTGCAAGTTCTTTTTAGAAGGATAAAACCCAGGACTCATTTGTAAGGTATGTACTGATGACAGCTGAGGTCCTTGCCAACAACCTGTTTTGTTGTTGTTGTTGTTGTTTTATGTTCGAGAAACTAGCATAATTAAAATATCATTTGCAGATTTTACAATTTAGGAACCAATCTGTTTTAGCAATCAGGCTATACTGATGCAAATAAAGTCATTAAATTGATATTTAGTGAAGACATCTTAACTGACTGTCACTGTTACTGGTAGGAAATCACCATTTGATTTAATCAGCTATCTGAGCTTACTGTTCAAGTATGCTCTGTGTTTCCAGACATACAAATATTTTGATTTCTGTGTGCTGTATTTTCAAATCAATTCATCTCTTCCCTTGATATCTATGTTAGTTAATAATTCACACTGCTACTCATCTGAAGGGATGCTTACCTAGGTGTCCTTTTTCAGAATTTAGAAATAATCTTTGCAGAGATTGCATTATACTGCTTGAGATCAGAATTTTCTATTGATGGATAAAACAAGATTTTATACAGGAAAACCAGCTTGATGTGTTTTCTAATTTATTTATTTATTTTCTCTTCCAACTTTTTATTAACAATTTCCATGATTACAAAAAATACCCCATTATAATACCCTCCCTCCCCCCACTTTCTCCTTTGAAACTCCATTCTCCATCATACTCCATCCCCATCTCAATCAGTGCCTCTTTTAATTTTGATGTCATGATCTTTTCCTCCTCTTATGATGGTCTTGTACAGGTAGTGTCAGGCACTGTGAGGCCATGGATATTCAAGCCATTTTGTGTCTGGAGGGAGCATGTTGTATGGAGTCCTGCCCTTCCTTTGGCTCTTACATTCTTTCTGCCACCTATTCCACATTAGACCCTGAGCCTTGGAAGTTGTGATAGAGATATTGCAGTACAGAGCACTGCGTTCATTTCTTTCCATCACCATGACACTTTCTGAGTCGTCCCAAGGTCACTGCCATCTAAAAAGAGAAGATTACCTACCAAAAGTGAGAGCAGCAATAATATTAGGGTATGAACATTAACAGAAGTGCTTGTTGGGCAGATTGATAAGCATAGTATTTTAGCCAGACAACAACAGACGTTACACCCCTAGGGCTCATGACGACCCTTGTTTTAAGTTTTCAGTATCAGGTATGTATTCCCTCTCATGGAGTGGTCCTCCAGTCCAATTAGAAGGCAGTTGGTTTCCCCCATAACAGACGTGCCACTATTGCACCCATTGGCTCATTTGGCCTGGCTGGCCAAATATAAGGCTTGCAGTGTCCACTGTTGAGTATCTTCACTGGTGATTTCTCTTTCTCCCATTGAACTGCATGCAAAATGGCTTCTTCCAGCTTTCTGTCAGCTGGTCTACATGGAGTAGCTTATCAGCTCAGTTCCAGCAGGATTTCTCATTGGCCTTGCAGCCCAAGTATATGGAGTCTTCAGCAATAGGGTCTTACCATCTATTCCTAGTGGGAAACCAAAGGCCTCGGCAATGGCCTTTAATGTTTTGGGGGCATCAGGGACGTCCCTGGCCAACCACTCACTGGAAAGTATCCCACCCCTGGCACTGAAAATTTTCTAGGAACAATCTACAGCTCTTGAGTGTTCCATTGTCCAGAAAAGTAAGATTCCATATGATTTATTTATATCCTATTAGATTTTGATTAGCCCTCCCTCTACCTTTACTTTACTCAATCTCTTCCCCTGACATGTTTTCTAGTTTCTTCTTAATTTTATCATTTTTTTCTTACTTAGTTTTCAAAAAGAACCCTGAATCTTATATATTTTAGTAAAGTTTGCAGTCAGGTTTGCATTGCAGGGAGAAATCACCCATCCAAGAGCAGCTTGTGGGAGAAAAAGAGGGTTTTTTTGGTTTATAAGCTCTAGGAGGAAGCTCCATTATGGCAGGAAAAATGATGACATGAAGAGAAGGTGGATATCACCCCCTGGCCAACATAAGGTGGACACCAGGAATATGAGAGTGTGCCAAACACTATAGCAAGGGCGAGCTGGCTTTAACACCCATAAGCCCACCCCCTGTGTTGCAAACTCAATGATCCTCTCTCTCCTGCATTTCTTATACTCCACAATACCAGTTAGGGTGTCAATTTTTTAATCCAGTGGGGGAATAAAGCAGACTTTGAAGAACAGGACACTCCTTGAGCACTCAGACCCCTTCCAAAGAGTCTAAATTCTTCCCATTGCCCCAGTGCAGATCAACTGGCCGAATCTCAATGGTTGTAATTTTTCAATTGCAGCAGAACCGGCAGCAGTTAACCCAAAGATTTTTCTTTGTATTCCATGTCCCTCTGGTCACACCAGTTCATTTCTATGCAAAGCAACCCTGCACAACTTCTCAGACAAGGGCATAACTGCAAGCTTTTCAAAGAAACTGTCTCTAGCCCAGTCCAAGCAAAGCTCTTTTTCAATCTTCATAAGCCAAACCTCATAGTCCATAGTTTTTATTGCATTCAGGTCTTTCAACTCTGCCCAGAATAGCCCATCAAGCTGTACTTATAGCACTGCAAGGTGTCTCTTAGGTCAAGGTCTCAAATCCTTCTATATTCCTCTTGAAAGTCAACTCCAAAAGGCCAAAGCTACAGAGTCAGGTGTATAGCAGCAAACCCATTCTTGGTACCACTTTACTGTTATAGTCAGGTTCACATTTCTGGGAGAAATTACTCAACCAAGATCAGCTTGTGGGAGAAAAAGAGGTTTATTTTGTCTTACAGACTCGAGGGGAAAGCTCCATAATGGCAGGGAAAATGATGGCATGAGCAGAGGGTGCAAATTAACCGCTGGTCTACATAAGGTGGACAACAGGAACAGGAGAGTGTACCAAACACTAGCAAGGGGGAGCTGGCTGAAACACTCATTAGCCTGCCCCCAACAATACACTTCTTCCATGAGGTGTTAGTTCCCAAATCTCCATCAGCTGGGAATCCACCATTCAGAACACCTAAGTTTATGGCAGACACCTGAATCAAACTACCACAGTAACATTATCAGGTTCCTTGTCATCTGGTGAACATAAACATTGTCTTTAACTATTTTAGCATATCAGAAATTACTACAGGCCACAAAATAAGACTGACAGTGTTTGTAGAGGAAATGTTTTGTTATTGATTTCTAATTATGTATTAGATAATATAAATTACTCTTATTTTTTTAAATATAGATATTAGTAATTATATTTCAAAATTATCATTGAAATGGGGTCAGAATATAATAGTGAGAAAACATAAAAACTAAATGAAATTATTTTTGCTAAAACAAAAGAATAAAGTCATTTAATAAAATGTGACAAGTAGGGCTGGAAAGATAGCTTAGCAGTTAAGGCAATTACCTACAAAGTCTAAGGACACAGGTTCAATTTCCCAGTACCCACGTAACCCAGATGCACAAGGTTGCGCATGTGTATGGTGTTTGTTTGTAGTGGCTAGGGGCCCAGGCATGCCAATTCTCTCTCTCTTTCCCTCCCTCTATCCGTCCTTCCCTTCCCGCTCTCTCTTAAATATATATGGTTTTTTCCAGGTAGTGTCTTGCTGTAGCTCAGGCTGACCTGACATTCACTGTGCAGTCTCAGGGTAGCCTTGAACTTGTGACAATCCTTCTACCTCTGTCTCTGCTTCTGAAGTGCTATGGTTAAAGGCATGTGCCACCATGCCCAGCTTAAATATATACTTTTAATTAAAAACATATGATAGATACAATAAACCTTATCTTCTATTTGAAAGTTATGGTTTTGTTTAATCTTATAGTCTTTATGGTTTATATATTTTGAAATAACTATTTTCATAATCCATATTGTGTTTGAAACATTAAATTTAATAAGGAATAGTGTTTTGCTTTTCTTATGAAATATATTTCTACTGCTAACAATTATTTAGAAAATGTAATTAAATTTATTCAAGACTTAAATTATTTTTTCCCATTTGTAAAGTGTATTTCTGTAAAATTTTGGTCAATTAAATTTTAGCTAATCAAATAATTATATCGGTTACTTTCTTTTCTCACTTTTTTGAACAAATGGTTAACAAGAAGCAACTTAATGGGTGAACAGGTTATTTTACCTCACAGATTGGGAGAAAAGACCATTATAATGGAGCAGAAATAACAGTAGAAGAAACTGTAGCTCTGGGAGGCAGGAAGCTGAGTCTGTAGGGCTATGAGTCAACCTCCTCACAGCCTGGCAGATATAGAAGTAAAGAGGGGAATGAACAATACTCAGCTGGATTTATCCTTGTACCCTTCAGACCAGATTAGAAGCTCATGGAAGGTAGAGACAAGGAATACACTAGCAAGATAGTTTACTTTAATGTTAAAATGCAACAATGAATCATTACAAAATCTTCCAAAATGCTGTTATTCTGGAATAATAATTGAACTCAGGTATTTTGACCCTTCAAATTAAAATATTAAGCAATTAAAATCACAAATCCTTGCTTCCATTGGTGTTATGAATAATCCAGTTTTACTAACAACTTATTAATGATAGTTTCTTATAAACTTAATATTTTTAAAAATATGTTCTCCTTTTTTTCTATTAAGCTCTACCCAATCTTCCAAGTCAGCACACTGTTATTTCAAGGTCATAAAATTCTGTTGTTGATTGTCAAAATTTAGTTCTTATCATAAAATACATGATTTACTATCTCCTGGCTTTTCATTTTGATTTAAAGCAGTCATAATTTGACTTACAAATAAACTAATGTAAAGAGAATCACCTACAAGGATCTACATGGCGATTTACAATTCCAAGTGACCAGAAAGATCACTATCATACAGCGTTGTTAATGGGTCCTGAATAGAAATACATATAAACATCAGTGTCATGTGGCATTAAAATATTGTTTTTTAACAAGTAATTAGTCTTTATAATTATATTGATAAGTCCTGTTTTATATGAGTATTTGATAATTTTGAGAAACCCACATATTTATATACCATTATAACTGACCTATTCATGATAAGATGATTTAGTAGTCTCTAAAAGTATCTGGATTTAGGTAATAGTTTAAGTTATTTTGATATATTAATCATTTTGGTACCTTTTAAGAAATCCCCCAAAAGTAATGTCTTTCTTCTTGGAAATAAATAAAGGCATATGTTGGAATCCCCTGAGAAACATTTCATGTGAGATAAATACTGACAATGTTCCTAGGCACAGATCACCTCAAATGCAATGCTAAGCTGCTGTTTTGATTTCTAATTCACATCTATTTGGATTGGAAAGACTGAGGGAGAGAGTGATGTATTGCAAACATTGATAATCAAGGTAGAAAAAAAAATCTTTTCCTTGTGACACATATTCCTTTATTCACTTATTTTTCTTCATTCTTTATACCATACTAATTTTTATGTTTAGTGCTCTTATCTTTCTTCTTAAAATTTATATTGGCTCATTTATACCTTTCCTTTCCTTTTTTGTTTTTTTTTACTTCATGTCTTCACTGATAATATCCAACTTTGACTAGGAGATTATGACTATTGAGATTATGAAAACAAAATTCAATTAAAGCTATCACAAAAGACATATCTGCTCTGATATTAATTTAACAATATTCACCTAGTGAATCAACAATGGCTGTCAGAGACTGTGGAATGTCACTGCAAAAGGCTTTCTTAAAGTTTGTTAAAGAATACATAACTTGGGAATTATACCTTAATCATAGTAGTTGGACTACTTACTCATGAAAAGTTTAATTGGATCTTTTCAGAAATCCTATCCTAATACAGTCCAATATAGAATTTTGTCTTTTATTTGTCCAAAAAATAGCAAAGTATCTATGAATATATTGGAGACACATGCACAGTGTGTGTGTGTGTATGTGTGTGTGTGTATGTGTGTGTGTGTGTGTTAATTCCTTCACTGCCAATTTATGGTTCCTCACATCATATAACTATTTTAAATGACAACTCTTCAGCAATGTGATAAGTATTATCACATTGTTGGGCATTATATATTTCCCGAAACTCTCAATGTAGTCGTTTAATACTAAATAGGAATGCAGACTAACCACATTGTGGTCCAGAAATGAATAGAAAGAATACTCCTCAAAAAAAAAGAAAAGAAAGAAAAGAAAAGAAAAGAAAAAAGAAGATTTGTAGGGCAAAGCTTTCTTCCCTGTACTAATTTTCTAGCTATCTATTATTGCATAATGTATCAATATAAAAATTATTTGCTTAGATGAACAGATGTGCATCATTTTACTATTTCCATTCTTCAGGAACCTGAGCATCATTTCAGGTCTTTTATATGACTACAACTATGGTTTTAATGAAGGATAAAGTCTAGTCTAAAATTTTTACCAGACAAGAATGTTTTCAAGTGGTGGTTAGAAAAAATTCTTTTGAGTTTTTAGGCTGAATATTTTAGTACTAAACTGACTGTTGACAGGTGACCAGTACCTTGCAATTGGATTATTGAACATAGAAAAAGATTCAACAAGCCTGTACATCATGACAGAAATGGCCATCTGCTTCCAATATGGACAATGTAATATTTGGTAATCAAATTATAGAAAATACACTCCATCAAAGTTGCTGCATTTTATTAGTTGGAAGACAATTACCAAGAATGTGTATCAGGAGATGCAGGTCATTGGAGATCATCCTAGAATATTCCTTCCCCACTTACAAATTTATTTTATGTTGTTGGATTCTGTAACTTATTGTGCTATCTTGGCACATTCCAAGTAAAGAATCATCTTTGGCAAGTTGTATTGCTCTGGGTGACTGGGTGAGGAGTCATGAGAGTAGCTGCATTATTTGAGTATGAGAAATCGACGTCCATTTTATTATACTTTATAATAAGACTCAATTCATGCAATAATTGACACAGGGAAAATAATTTATAGTAAATATATAGAATTTATAGTAAATGTATGAATTCTGTACAGGTTAAAAGATTTTAGATTAATTTGTAGAAAAATTGAGAAAGGAGTAAATTCTGATTTAAAATTAGAAGATTCAAAATGGGGGAGAAAACACTGGAGAATAATGTTGTTTTTCTCATTATAAATAGCTTCTCAGAACAAAACTTCAAAGCAACAACTTCTGTTACCTCCTCATTCATGATAACTGACATAAAGCCCATAATGTTGTTTCTCCTCAAAATGTGATTGGGCTGAAAATGGTTCTCTGAACAATATGCCTGAGAGAAGACATGGAAAAATTACATACCCATATGCACAATCAATAATATACAATGTCAGCTGGGCATGGTGGTGCCTTTAATCCCAGCACTTGGGAGGCAGAGATAGGAGGATTGCCATGAGTTCAAGGCCACCCTGAGACTACATAGTGAATTCCAGGTCAGCCTGAGCTAGAGAGAGACCCTACCTTGGAAAAACAAAAACAAAAAAGAAAAAAAAATAATATACAATGTCAATGACTACAAAGTAAGATGGGTTATGGGGAAAATAATTTGGTAACTGTGAAAATAAAATGAAGTAGTACTTTGAAGGGAACTTTGAAAATCATGGATGCTATTGTAGCTCAGTCCTTATGTGTGTCTTCATTGTGCTTTCCTTATACATGGTACAGGTAACTAATTTTCACAAGGATGTAATTAGAAAACACACAAGACTTCTTCATTGTGTCTTATAGAGTTATGGGGTGGTATTGGGGAACTATGAAACTCACATTGGTGAAATTCCCAGGATGATTTGTAATCCAATATGTTACCACCAATGAATTTTCATACTATCCCTGTTTATTAAATGTAATGTAACTGTGACATGGATCCTTTTGCTAAGAAAGATAGATGTTTCATATACTGTGTTGATTTAATGTTTGACTAATTAAATTCAATTAATCAATTCAATGTACTATCTTTATTTTATGTCATAACGATTTCTTTCATAGTTAATCTATTACTGTCTGTGTCACTAAAGAATTGTTGGCAGTTTCATGGAAATTGAAGAGATTAATATGTTTTCTGACAAGAACACAAAAGATAAGATATGTTGGAGGAAATTGATCGACCTAAATGAGGCTTACTATCCCAACTCTGGATATTACAAATCATCTTAGTATTGCAAGGTCTATATTCTCAATTGGAAGGACACCCCCTCCCTGAGATCCTTGTATTAGAAGGTTGTTCCCCACAGTAGCATTATCCAGTGGTACAACTTTTAACTGTAGGTGAGTGGGAGGTCATAGGTCATGGGGAGTGTGGGAGAAGAATTTAAATCAGAAAATTTAAGGGCCCTGAAGCCCCTTGTTCCAAAGCCACCTCTGCTCCTGCCCCAAGGCCACATCCCATTTTCAGCCTTCACCCTGTTTGTTCACCCTATCTTGCTAACAACAGACTTTCCCAAGAATTAGAGCTTTCAGCTTCTGTAATCTTTCCAAATGCAAGGAAAAAAATATCATCTGTATTACCCAGATTATGGTAAATTGGGATCTGAAGCCCACTGATAATGTGGACTCCAGGATGATGTAAAAATTCCTATATAAACCCCAAGAAACTGAATCTCGGGGTCCAGAAAAGATACCCCCTTGGCCTATGTGGGTGAGATTAAATGTCTTTATTCTCCATTCTGCCTTTGATGCCTGATTTGGCAGTCATGGGCTTCCTGAAGCAGGAGCATGCCTCCAGAAGAGTTTGGGGGCTTCTCATCTCTATATCTTTCTCTCACTTCCTGGCCACCAGAAGTTCACTCCATGTGTTCCACACTATGATTACTACCACATGGAAAGGCCTAAATGCAATGAAGCCAAATGACCATGTGATTAAAACTCACAATGCTTTTCTGCTTTCAAGTTGATTGCTTCAAGTATATGCTATAGCAATGAAAAGATGACAGCAATAATCTAATATCTTCATCAGATGGAATGAATAAAATAAAATAACAATTTGGTTCTATAAGCATTAGCCCAAGAAAATGGACTTGGCAAATCTGAATTCTAGCAGGAAAGAGCAGCCTACTTAGAGACTTTACTGGTAAGTACAATGACTCATCTTACTTGAATGGAAGGACATTTGGTTGCTTTTGAGAGGTACACTGAACTTTACAAATGCCCTCAGAAGTTTTGTTCCTGGATACAGGTTCAGAAAGTAGCCACAGTTTTATATCTGAGCAGAACAAACAAGATTGTTCCTTCAGATTTCCTGCCCACCCTTCTGTTGGAGGTGTGCAAAGGGGGGAGGGGCTCTAAGTCTGATTTGATCTTTTTTTTTTTTTTTTTTTTTTTTTTGAGGTAGGGTCTCACTTTAGCTCAGGCTGACGTGGAATTCATTATGTAGTCTCAGGGTGGCCTTGAACTCATGGTGATCCACCTACCTCTGCCTCCCGAGTGCTGGGATTAAAGGTGTGTGGCACCACACCCGTCCCTGATTCGAACTTTTACTCCAGATTTTTCTCGATCTTTAGAATCTAATTAAAATTTTGTGTTCATTCCTGCTTCTCTTGCTGCCACTTCTGTGTCCCAGATTTCTTGAAAGCTAAATAGTCTCCCCTGGGTGGACTTGCTTATCCCTTTTCAATTCAGTTCATTTGGTTGTCTCAAAACTATAGGTGTCTGGTGAGCTAAAATGTAGTTATAATTTTGGAGATTACATGGTTGTTTTTCATTTTTATAGGAGAATATTCTCTTGGATTTCTATATCATAAGTCTTGATATGCAATATGTTTTCATAAAAATGTATGCTTCAATATTCAGTATATTTATTGTCCTCATTCCAACTGGTGAATTATCTGTGAAAATCCACTTTAAAAATACATAATATAAATAAATTGAAAAAAGATAAACCTGATCTTCAGGAATGCTAACTTATTTGCTTGAGATCAAACCACTAACATTTGATATAGCTAGCATGAAAATCTCTCAGCAAAGTCCATGTAAATTGCCCAATATTTTGCTGGACATGATTGTTGTTTCCAAGCTTTTTTTCCTTATTTAATAAGTAACAGTAGTATTTGACTTGTATTGAATGTGTTCTCTCCTGCCTTTCTCTACATTGAATTTTTCTGTCATAGAAGAATATGTAAGTTTAACATGTACTAAGTCTATCTTAGATAATAATTTTAGATTCTTTTCTCAAGAAAGTTGCCTTCAATAGGGTCTTAGGATTCACAAAACTCTCAAGCCACCTCTTCCAGGAGGCCCTAATTGAGAATCTGAATGCTGTTGGTAATATCTGTTTTCTTGTAGCTAATTACAGCAAGACTATTTTCAGCAGCAAATGCATCATGAAATGGAGGGCTAGGGAGCAGAATTAATGCTAACAGTATTTTAGAGGGCAAGATATTTCCATTTTATTTATTTATTTGAGAGCATCAGAGGGAGAGACACAGAGAGAGATAATACAGAGAGAGAGAGAGAATGGGTGCACCAGGGCCTCCAGCCATTGCAAATGTACTCCAGATGCATGCACTACCTTGTGCATCTTGCTTACTTGGTTCCTGGGGAATCGAACCTGGATCCTTTGGCTTTACAGGCAAATTTCTTAACTTCTAAGTCATCCCTCCAGCCCAAGATACTTTCATTTTAAAGGGGTTACCAATTTACACCTACAAAGTGGAATCACTGAAACACAAAACTACTTTGACATCAAAATATGTCTTGACTTCTCTTTTAACTATGAAGAATTGTGTTTTATATGATGGATCTTTTAATACTTTTGGCCAACTTTAGTCAATAGAGCTATCACTGCCAGTTTAATAAATGTCAACTGTGGCATTATAGATGTTATATGAATATTTTTCTGGGAAACTGAAGAAAGAGATTCATCTTGGAGCACACTTTTAGGTAGAAAATTCTATTGTAAGCCTGTCTCTTTATAATACAGACTCTTTCTCTAAATGAGAAATGGTGTCATCTAGATGTAAGCAGTTCTGTGTGATCCCTACCAATGATGCTGGCTCATTCTCTGTGTTTAATGATGCCTGTAGGAAAGCTTAACTTCCCTGAAAAGATATCTCCATCAGTGTCTTTGTGTGAATAGTATAAAAATGAAGCAAAGATTAGGCCTTGAACTGTTGTCTTAAGTGACAATTTTAAAATCTCTATTTTCATGGCAGTATATTCAGAAGATAGCATCTACAAGTAAAAAGTTTTACCACCTTTTCTATAAAAAAATGACCAAAATTAATTTTTGCACTGTATTCATAATTTCTTATATCTGAGTGATATCTGAACATTTGGTTAAGGATTATTTGACAACTTTCTCTAATGGAAACTTATCAGAATTCCGCTTTAAATAACAGTGACTATAAATATGGAGAAATACTATTCCTCCACATTTTAATTCACTAATTTCAATAACAGTTGGTATTTATTACTTGACTATTTGTTTCTTATGTCAGTTATCTATGTTATAGATGACAGTTGGTGAACATCGAATTATATTATATCTCCATAGCATTCATATACATTCTATCTTGGAGGATAACTTTCAGTTCTTCCTCATTTGTCTTGTGCATTCATTGGTTTCTAATTTATTCACTGTCTTATAATCTTGTATTGACATTCCTCATTTTGGAAGACCTTGGAGCTTTCTGAAACTACAAGTCCTAATTAATCTTTCCTCCCTTAAGATGTTTTCTGTTAAGTACCAGAGCAACTAAAAAAGAATGAATACAGACAATGGGTTTCAGTGCAGTAGGGTAATTGTTGTGATCCAATCTGACAATCTGGTCCTTAGGTCTTTGGAACTGGTTGGCAGAAAAAAAAAATTAAATGTTTGAAAATTGGAGCTATGGACATTCTTCAATGTTGTAAGAAGAGCTTAGGAGTGATTCTACGTAGAGTACAGAAGTCCAAAGGACTGACAGAGATTCAAACTAACAAGGCTTTTGACAGGGACACTGGACTCTGACTTGAAGTTATTCAATGCTGTCTTCTGGCAAAGAATTTGTCTGTTTTTCTCATGTGCTGAATATCTGAATGATGCTGAACTCAAATGTAAAGGGTTAATTAATTTGATGAAGTAAATTTCAAGACCCAAATTTCAAGCTCAATTTTTATTCAAAAACACCTTGCACTATGGAGCCATACATTCAAACTACCACAGAGGCTTTCACTGAGACTACTCAGGAGTGCCTATGAAGCCAGGCAATGAGAAAACAGGTTTGATTCCCTGTGAAGAGCATGACAGGGTGATGTATCAGGCTGTAAGGCAAGGGTGACATCTAAGGTGCATGGGATGATGAGATGCTTGGGACAAAGGACATCACCTGAGGAAAGCTGCAGGCACCAAGTAGAGATACTCCAAAAGGAGGCCATGTGTGCTGCAAGTAGGAAGGCCATACAGACTGGGCTGCCCAAACCTATTTGAGTTTATGGCACATCATTGTGTACTCCAGATGCTGGGCATAGACCCACATTATTCAGCATTTTCCCTGACATTCTTTGCTCTTGTTTTAATCTAATATTTGCTTTCTATGTCCCTATTTCAATGGGAATAGTTATTTCATGTTATCATATCTTGGTAAGTTCTGTGTTTATGTGCATAAGAGGGAGTGCACACATGTGTGGATGACAGATCAGATTTGAGTATCTTTCTCAATCACTCTTCACCTTAGTTTTTGAAACAAGTTCTTTCACTGAATCCATGGAACTTACCAATTTGGCTACTCAAGCTGGCCAGCGAATCCTAAAGATCCTTCTGTCACTGCCCCTCCAGAGTTGGGTTTACAAATGAACACAGCTCCGCCAGAAACTTCACATGGGTTCTGGGGATATGTACCAAAGTTCTCAGGCTTGTCCAGTAAGAATTTTGCTTGCTGAGTCATCCTCTCCAACTCTCCTTGTATAATGGAAGCATATAAAATATTTTTAAAAGTTTTGATTTTGCCGGGCATGGTGGCGCACTCCTTTAATCCCAGCACTTGGGAGGCAGAGGTTGGTGAATTGCTATGAGTTTGAGACCATCCTGAGACTACATAGTGAGTTCCAGATCAGCCTGGATTAGAGTGAGACCCTACCTCGAAAAATCAAAAAAAAAATAATAATAATAATTTTATTTTGATAGGGCTCACACTTAAAGAGTTTGGCTTCAGTCTAACAGGAGAGTTTAAACCTTGGACTTTCATGTCATGTTTTACCTAATAAGACTTTAGGAACTCCTGGAGTTATAGAAAATTGGGGAATGTTACAGTTTGAGTCTGTGTTATCCCTAACAGGTCGATGCTTTGTGTGCTTGCTCCTTAGCTGGTCATGTGAAGTTGGGAGGCTATGGAACCTCAAATTGTGGAGGCCTGACTCATGGAAGTAGGTGACTTTCTTACTGAGGCACTGTTTCTGCTAAGGTCTCTGCTTTCTGGACCACTGTGATGTGAATAGCCTCCATTATACTCTTCTGGTCTATTAACTCAACTCAACTGCCATGCCTTCCCTCCCATGATGGACAGAAACCTCCTGAAACAATGAGTCAAAATAAATCTTTCCTCTTTAAGTTGTTTCTGTCCAGTATCTGTCACAGAAATATAAAAGTAACTAACACAGGAAGTTTAAGAAAATAACAATGAAGTAAAAAATTACATCTCTTAGACATCCTCATAGTAATACATTTTAAGATGTTTATTCTAAAATACATGCTATCTGGCAAAAATGAAAATTGTGCTAAAATTTTATAGATAATTCCTTTCTTACACTTGCATATACAACATTTTAATAAATGTTAATTAAATCTAATCAAATATTACTATAATGTATTATCCAATATACGATCACCACAAAATTTATAAGGATATATTTATAGTTAATAATAACAAATAAATATTTCATGTCTTTAATGCATATAAATAAATATTTATGGAGGCCATCCAATTTTCATCAAGTATTATGTATGTGTTTTTAGTTGTCTTTATTCTTAGATGTTATTCTCTACTAACATTAAATTATGATATATATATATATTTTTTAAATTATTTATTTATTTATTTGAGATCGACAGACAGAGAAATAGAGATTGAGAGAGAGAATGGGCACTCCAGGGCCTCTAGCCACTGAAAACGAACTCCAGACGCATGTGCCCCCTTGTGCATCTGGCTAACATGGGTCCTGGGGAATTGAGCCTCGAACCAGGATCCTTAGGCTTCACAGGCAAGTGCTTAACTGCTAAACCATCTCTCCAGCCCGTGATATATTTTTATTCCCTGTCTCAGACTAGAAAATATTTTGTTCATTTATTAAAAGATGCTTAATCATATTCCCAACATATTGGTACAAAATTTACATTTTAAAATGATCAGTTTTGAAACTAGCCTAAGGGTAAATATCAATAGTGCAGTATTTATGAGTTAAACTAAAATTCCTCAATTAATAATAAATTAGCTCATAATACTCATAATCTAGAGGAATACAAATATTATACAGTTTTTGTTTGTTTTTGTTTTTTGGTTTTTCGAGGTAGGTTCTCACTCCGGTCCAGGCTGACCTGGAATTAACTCTGTAGTCTTAGGGAGGCCTTGAACTCATGGTGATCCTCCTACCTCTGCATCCTGAGTGCTGGGATTAAAGGTGTGCACCACCATGCCCGGCAAAATATTATACAGTTTTAAAGTTTACATGTTCAAAATATGTTAATTGATTTTCAGGAAGGACAGCCTAATTTTACAACCAGGCTCTCACTACTAATAGTAACAGGAAGAAACAAAAAATATGATAATGGCAAAATGGGGGAGATGATAAATATTCTAAGTCTATCAGACTTTGTTTGATGAGGTACCATGGCCCCTCACAAACAGTCCAAAACTAGAGAAAATGCAATGTAAACCTGAGAAAAGCAGGCATGTTTCTTTCATTTTTTAAATATTTTAATTATTTTTTTGTTCATTTATTTATTTAGTGATTTAAGAGAGAGAGAGAGAGAGAGAGAGAGAGAGAGAGAGAAGCAGATGGGTGATGGGGGAGAGAAAAGGCACACCAGAGCCTCCAGCCAATGAAGACAAACTTCAGACACATGCGCCACCTTGCACATCTTGCTTATGTGGATTCTTAGGAATAGAACCTGGGTCCTTAGGCTTCAGAGGCAAGTGCTTTAAATGCTAATCCATTTTTCCAGGCCCAGGCATGTTTCTTAAAGATCATTCTACACACAGTAAAAGTATTTCAAGATTACTTCCTCTCCTTTTGACAGATTTCCACACTGATCTCCAGGTATGGGGTTGTTAAAGAAGTATACAGTGGGGTTGGAGAGATGGCTTAGGGAGAGATGGCTTAGCAGTTAAGTGCTTGTCTGTGAAGCCTAAGGACCCTGGTTCAAGGCTCGATTCCCCAGGACCCACGTTAGCCAGATGCACAAGGGGGCACTCGCGTCTGGAGTTCGTTTGCAGTGGCTGGAGGCCCTGGCGTGCCCATTCTCTCTCTCTGTCTCTGCCTCTTTCTTTCTCTGTCTGTTGCTCTCAAATAAATAAATAAAAATAAACCAAAAAAAATTTAAAAAAAAGAAGTATAAAGTGCTTACTTTTTTTTTTTTTTTTTTTAAATTTGAGGTAGGGCCCAGCTCTAGCTCAGGCTGACCTGGAATTTATGCTGCAGTGCTAGGCTGGCCTTGCACTCACAGAAAGCCTCCTACCTCTGCCTCCTGAGTGATGGGATTAAAGACATGTGCCACCATGACAGGCTCAAGGTATTTATATCTTATTATCTTACATAATGAATTCATTGCAGTCATTAGAAGCATATACTCTGGTTCAATGATCTTAGGTTTTTGTAAGTTCCAGCCTTAGCAATAACTAATTTTATGACTTTGAGCAAATTAACTTTTTAAAGTCTTTCCTACTTAGTAAAAATGGGATGAAATAAATATTGACTAAATGATTCAATGTAACTTGAATATAACATCTCCATTACTAGAAACCATTCAGTAAATCACTACAATCAAGGTAAATATACATACATATCATTGCTTTTGTTAGTGATTTTTGTATATTTTTATTTTATTTTATTTTTTATTAAACAGTTTTGTACTCAGCAAAAACAGTCAATTTGGTACCATTGTTAGGCTCATCCATGTCCCAACCCCAGCCCCCAGGCCCCTGCTTGTTGAGGTATATAGGTCATGCATTCTGGAGTTAGCCCAAAGTTATGGGTAGGATAAATGTCTCTGCATATCATGACCCAACATGTGGCTCTGACATTCTTTCTGCCCCCTCTTCCGCAGATTTCCCTGAGCCATGTTGGGTTCATTTTATGTCTCCTTCAGTGATGAGGTGTTGAGGGCCTCTGGGTCTCTGGGTCTCTGATTTGTTATGATTTTTTAATTGTTTTTTTTTTGTTCATTTTTATTTACTTATTTGAGAGTGACAGAGAGAAAGAGGCAGATAGAGAGTGAGAGAGAGAATGGGTGCTCCAGGGCTTCCAGCCACCGCAAACAGAACTCCAGATGCGTGCGCCCCCTTGTGCCTCTGGCTAACGTGGGTCCTGGGGAATTGATCTTCGAACTGGGGTCCTTAGGCTTCACAGGCAAGCGCCTAACCACTAAGCCATCTCTCCAGCCCTTGTTAGTGATTTTAAAAAATAATTCTGTTTCAATTGTTTTGCAACATTTTAGTCATCATTATGCATTTTTCAAACACAATTTACTTTGGTAGATTCTCCTCCCTTATCATCTCCCTTATCTTCTGGTTCCCTTTATATTTTACCCACCCTTTCCTTGCTGCTTTTATGTTACATGTCATTTTGCTACTCCCCCCATCTCCCTTCCTCATAATCTGTTTTTATCCACTCTTCACACCTTTACCCATGTTTGAGTATATATCTATATCCATCTATGTATTATAATCTAGGATCTTCATATGAGAGAACATTTGGTGGTTTTAGGATTTCTGAGTTTAGTTCACCAAGTTTACCTAATTCCAGGTCCATGCATTTCCAGAAGATGTCATAATTCCATTTTTATTGTACTTCTGAGTAAAATTCTATTATGCATATGTCTACCCTTTCATTATCAATTCATCTGTTGATGGTCATCCTTTCTGGCTCAATTTTCTTGCTATTGTTAGTGGAACAGCAATAAACAAGGGTATGCAAGGATCTCTGATGTATGATTTAAAGTCCTTTGTGTATATGCCCCAAAGTGGTATAGCTGGGTCATATGAAAGTTCTATTTCTGTTTTTTTTAAACCTCCATGATGGCTATACTAGTTTGCACTCCCACTAACATATAATAAGAGATCCTCTTTCTTCATAACCTTCCAAAAAAGCATTGTCATGTATCTTTTTAAATATTTTATGTATTTGAGAGATAGGAGGAGGGAGAGAGAGAGAGGAAGAGGAAGAGGAAGAGGAAGAGGAAGAGGCAGGAAGAGAGAATGGGCATGCCAGGCCTGCAGCCACTGCAAACGAACTCAAGACTCACGTATCACCTTCTGCATTTGGTTTACTTGAGCACTGGAGAACCAAACCTAGGTCCTTAGGCTTCTCAGGCAAACACCTTAACCACTAAGCCATCTCTTCATCCTCTTGTTGCCATGTTTCTTTTTAATTTTAATTTATTTTTATTAGTTATGGACATACTTACTATGTAAACAACACATATTAGTTGCATCCTTTCCCTCATCCCTGTCATTTTCCAATGAGACCCTCCTCATTAGAATGCAGGTCAACCCCATGGGGATTGTGGGTCATGCATTGTGGGCGCAGGATTCAGTTATGTACATTATGTCCCAACTTGTGCCTCTAACAATCTTTCCACCCGCTCTTCCACAAATTTCCCTGAGCCATGTTGGGTGTGTTTTAAGTATACTTCAGTTGTGGATTCTTAGGAGCCTCTGCATCCCTGCTTTGGTAGGTCTGGAGTGTCCTCAATACCTATCTCTTTCATCATTGTACTGATATCAGGTTCACTGAGAAAGCAGCACTCTTGCTCATTTCCCCAGTGCCTCTGTGGTTTCAGCTGGGGCTGAGCTGAAGTGCGACAAGTTGTTGATACCCTCAAGTCCTATTCCCGTCTGAAAAGATGAGAAGAATCTTCAATGGAGAATGATGTCAGCACAAGCTAAATGGGATAAGCATTATTAATTTAGAGAGAATTCAATGGGTGTAGTCCCTCTTATAGCCCAAGATTAGTGGGACCTTGATTCTGGAGAACAAAATCATTATCTAGATATGATTCTCACTTGTTTCCCAGTTCCAAATATGGGTTCTTTTCCACTGAGTGGATCTGTCAGCCAATCCAAGAGTAGTTGGTTACCCACCATGGCTGTGTGCTACTTTTGCACTTGTATGAGCATCACATCAGGTTATTTGCTTCTGAGTAACTTAAACCATTAGTTTCTTGGAAAGATGCTGGCCATTTTCCCCCAGTAGCTCATGTAGCACCTTGTAGCACTAGATGGGCTAACTGTCTGGGGACTGGCTCTCTTCTGGATTCCATACAGGTCTCTCCATGTTCTGTGCTGACAGCATGTGGTGACTTCATCAGTAGGGTCTTACCATTAGCCTCTTGTGGGTAATCAAGTGCTCTGACATAAGTTTGTCTTGTTTTAGGAGACTTTGTAAGTCTCTCTGATCAACAGCTCATTGTGGGTATAAACCACATCCTGGTACTGGGAGATACAGGCCAGTGTCAAGGGAGAAAAAAAGAGAGAGAAATTTAAGGTTGGGCTTCATCTCACACTCTCCATCTCACACTCTCCAGGGTCCTTCTTTTCAGGTCCACTAAGGTCCTGTTGAGGGTTCAACCTGTTAGTCTATCTTCGAGGATATATGGTTCTATGTTACTAGTTCACTCAATTTAGGTTTACTTTTGTGGTCCCCCTCACACACACAACCTTTACCTACCCTAAGCCCTATCCTTCCTTATTTTCCAGGCCTTGCGAAGCCTACCCAGGTATGTCACCAACTCAGGCTGATCCAGGTAAGGAATCAGATGAGTGAGATCATGTGACAATTATCTTTCTGTGATTGTGTGAATTCACTGAGTATGATCTGCTCCAAGTTCAACCACTTTTCTACATATTTTATTGTCATTTTTTCTTACTGTTGAGTAGAATTCCATCATGTAGATATATCACATCTTAGTAATTCATTCAGTCAATGATGAACACCTGGGTTGATTCCAGCTTTTAGCTATTATGGTTGAGCAATTATCTCTGAGGGAACTGTGGGAAACTCTTAAACATCCCAACATTTGGATCATGGGTATACTCAAAGGGAAAGAAATTTAGACCAAAGGCATGGAGAACTTATTCAACAAAATTGCAAAGAAAACTTTCCCACCTCCTCAAAAGAGAGTCCCATCAAGAGACATGATGCTAACTAAACTTCAAACAGATTGCACTAAATGAGAAACTCTCCAAGCCATATCATCATTAAGACTCTATATAACGAAAACAAGGAAAGAGTCCTAAAAGCAGCAAGAAAGAAACAACACAGTACATATAAAGGTAACCCCATAAGAATTACCTCGTATTTCTCAAAGGAAACCCTGAAAGCCAGAAGGGCCTGGAATGGAACACTGCAAAGTCTAAAAACCTATGGCTTCCAGCCCAAACTACTGTACCAAACAGAAGTATCCCTGATAATAGATGGTGAAAGAAAAATTTCCATGATAAAAGTCAGCTCTACAAATATATGAACACAAAGACAAACCTACAAATAATACTTCAGGGAATTCTGCATGCAGAAGAGTGAAATAGCCAATCTCAAGAGCTTATAAGAAGCAGAATATAGTAATCAAACCTAGAGAAGTCTCAAAAAAGAACAAAGTCCAAGGAAACACCAAGTCCTATACAGCACCACAATATATGTCAATAATTAAATCAAACCTCACAGTTATTACCCTAAACATTAATGGTCTTAATTCACCCACCAAGAGACACAAGTTAACAGGGTGGATCAGAAAAATGGACCCCTCAATCTGCTGTATTCAAAAACGTCTGCCTCACCACTAAAGCAGACACCTCCTCAGGGTTAAATCATTGTCATTTTTCTTAGTGGTAGCCTGTTTTACTGGACTGCGATGGTATCTTTAAGCAATTTTATTTATGTGTTCCTGATATCTAGGGATGTTTAACACTTCTTAAATGACTTATTGGCCACTTGTGTATCTTCTTTTGTGAACTGTATGGCCATTTCATTATCCCATTTGGTAATTGGCTTTTTTTTTTTTTTGGTGTTTTGTTACTTTCAGATTTTTAAATAAATGGCAGACATTATACCACTATTGTTCAATTACATATGTTGGTTGTTCAATCTGCTGATAGTTTCGTTTGATGTGAAGATTTATTTTGTAAATTTCTTAGAGTCTCATTTTTTAACTATAGATGATATTTCTTGTACCTGCTCAGAAAGTCCTTGACTATGCATATATCTTGAGTTCATTGCCTATGATATCCTCTGGCAGTTTTACCACTTCAGGTTATAAATTAATGTCTTTGATTCACTTTGAGCTAATTTTTGTACAGAGTAAAAATATTGATTGAGTTTCCATCTTCTGAAGGTCTATGTACAGTTTGTTGTATATATCTTGTGGTTGTAGGAACAAAAATTCTGACCAGAACAGCTGATGGGGCAAAGTTATTTTTTGGGAAGTTTGCCTTACAGTTTCAAGGGGAAACTCCATAATGGAAGGAGACAAACAGCACACACTGTTTTGCTACATCTCTTACCACTAACATATCCTCTAAAGCATATTCAGATAGATAGATGCAGAATTTACTGTTTAATTTTATTATTTACCTGGTTATGCATAAGCAAGAGTACAGTGAAAACTGAGTGACCATGAATTTTCAAGGATTTATGATCTCTTAGTCCTTCAAGAAAAAAAAATCCTTACTTGAATTTGGACTGGCAGTTTATAGACAGCCACAGAAGTTATTCAAGTTTTTTTCTCTAAGCCTTACTCATTTTCATATTCTACTAGTTGCACTTTCACTGTGAAGATATTTGAATACAAAAGTCTTCAAATAAAATAACGAATTGTCAACTTAAAAGTACACCTTCACTGAGTATGTATAAATCTTCAATTTTCTCTTTATATACATAATTTCTGAAAGGTAGTATTAGTTTATTTATTCCTGTAAAAACTAACTCTAAGGATGTATAAATAATTGGAAAGGTTTCAAATAGCTTGGCATTCCATTCTTATATGAAAATTGTGTATGTTCTTCTAAGCCTGCTATAATGTTGCTTCATACATACAATTAACATTACAAAAATCCTATTCCAAATATGTGAGTTATTAGAAATAGACTTTTCCTCTATCACATACTGTATCCTGGAGAAAAATGAGGACTATTTGATGTAGTATTTCTTTTTTGCTTTGTGTCTACTTGCAGTATAAGACTAGGAAATACTGTGTCTCTAGCACAACTCAGATCAATAAAATTCTACAAAGATTTATAGAAGTTGCAATATATTGAATACTAGTCTCTTCTGCTTACCTCTCTTTGATGATCATAAAAATCCATAGAAGCACTGGCATAGGACATCAATCCAGTAAACCACAAGGATAATTCAAAACCATTTTCTCTGACATTTATGTTAAATGTGAATTTTGCATGTTAAATTATGTGCTATGTATTATGTATACAATAAAATATTGCATTGTATCTTAAATGAATATAGATAATTAACCATGAATTATTCTCTAAAAAAAGATAAAATATTTAGTTAATTTCAAAATTCTATAAAACTAATGCTGCTTGCATCAATGTGAGTGGTAATATCCATAAATCTTTTAAACAGCAAAACTTGCACATTTTAAATATTTGAAACCAAAAAACTTTCAGTTCCACTATTATTAGCATTCTCACTTAAATTTTAAGGTTATGATAACCTGTATAATATTAATATCCTTGGATGTGAAATTGTTGTATAGCATAGAATTCAGGGACTGTTATTTGATTCACTAACATAAAAAATGTCCAAGAATAACTGAATACAAATGTGTTCCTTTACTGAGATAAATATATTTAAGGAGATTTTATCTCAATGTCCCTGACATACAACAGAAAGAATTCTAACCTGGATTATGACATGCTCAGGTTATATTAAACTCTATCAGTCAAGAGTCTACTAGAATAACAAAACTATTAGACTATAACATAAGGATTTTTTTTTATAAGAGAGATATAGAGAGTCTGTCCCAGTAACTAAAGAAATGAATAAGCAAACTGCCCATCCCACATTCAATTTGCCCTAAATAAGCCTCTTAGTAGTAGTATAGTTGGTACCTAGAGGATTAATTGGAACTTTCATTCCTAAAGGAAATCTCTTGGCATGGGCAGTCTCCTTTCAATAGCATTTTTATGATTTCCACTAAATTTTACCAATATACTTGTAGTACTAAAAGTTGTACTAGGGAACTTCTTGTGTTCTAGACATATAATTTTACTTCATCATGCAATAACATTCCAGGACATTCCATTGTCCTGTTGGAAAATGGAAATAATGGCATTCATTTAAAAAGCTCCCTTCTTTGCTTCTTATTCAGAGGCATAAGTAGCCCCAAGTCTGAGTGTCACAGTCCTCATTTTCTGTTCAGATTCATCATCTCTTCATGTAAGCACCACTCCTTTTGAATTATTTGTAATTCACTATGAAAGGAAAAGCATCATAATTTTTATGTCAATTTAAACTGCTACTTGTTGGGAACACTGTTCCAACACAGCAAAGCCAGGACATGCATAGTTCATGTATTTTATGTAGTGGTTTTATTCATGTATATGTAATATTTAGATAAATTATATATATTGAATTGATTTCTACATGTGGAGAAAACAAGAAAAATGTTCATTTTTCATTCAGATGATTTATTTATTTATTTATTTATTTTCATAAGCATATTTTAATTTTTTTCATTTTAACAATTCAAGTAAAGTCAGCTACTTAACATAAAAACAGAATAAATGCACATAATTTACTGTGATGTACAAAAATGCAAGAACAGCAAAACTCACATGAATGGGCAAAAGTTAGTTGACTCCTTAGCTATGACTGGTTGAGTTCACATACACTGGGATGCATTAATTTTATTAGAATAATAACTGAGAAGAAGTAGAATTTTCAATGTCAACATAGAAATCAAGATACAGACTAACAGGAAATACAACTGTATGATAGAGAAGAGATGTGAGTGGCAGAAAGCACATTTTAGTCTATTAAAATTCCTTTTATTTAAATCAGAACCATCAGTCTTCTTAAGAATGTTAAAAAGCCATGATCAACATCAGAGGATGCAACAACTGACTGCATGGTCAGCCCACTGGGGTCCCCACACTCCAAACAATTTCGACAGAGAGCGTGTGAACAAGAAGCGTGAAGAGAATTCTTGGAAGCAGGTGGATTAGATCCACTCTGTCACTTAAATTCTCCAAATTCCAATTACTTATTTTTTAATGATTAAAAGAAAAAAAGAACTACAGTGGCCAAAATATTTAGAATTTAATAAAGAGTAAACATCATTTGAACACCCCAAACTGTGCTTGTCTTAACATAATGCTATTGCTCAGCAGACATCAGGATTTGGAGACAGGTTAAATGACCTACCAATTCTCTAGCACGGTTTAAGTTACAAACCAACAAGGGCCCCTCTAGTCTAGTCAGGTTATGTGATGAAACTCAATACAGAGGTTTGGGTGGGTGTGGAGGGGTGCAATATGATTTATTTTTTAAGTTCATTTATTTAAATCTTTACTATTTCTCAACTGAATTGCTATAGCATTTATTTTATTGGAGAAAATCCCATTTTTATATGTGGAATTCTCTTTTTGAGTACTTCTTGTTCCATTTATATTATTTTTCACCCTCAATAAATATCATATAATCTTGATCATTATTGTATTATAGTGAGTCTTGAGATTTGTTAATACATGTCCTTACCTTAGTCATTTCTCCTCAAGATTGCTTTGACATCTATTTCCCTTGAATTTCCTTGTATGTTCTTAGATAATCTGTTCAAATTCCTGAAAAGAAAAATACCACAGTGATATTTTGTGTCAATATTACTTTTACATTTATTTCAAGCTCTGCATATTCTATTTTGTTGCACCCTACTCATGTGCTATTTTAAAGTGTCATTTTTACATGCGTGTTATTGCTAGAATGTAAAATACAATTGCTTTATGCATATGGCCTATGTCTTACAAAATTACTAAGTTTTCTAATTAGTATGAACTTAATATTCACAAATACGTTTAATATTTTATACAAGTTTAATACATGCAGCTTTACTTCTTTTATTATACTTGTGTATTTCATTAATCTTTTATTTAATTTGTGACTTTCTGTAGAATATCAAAGTAATGGTTGTAAATAGTGGAGAAACCTTCATTGTTGTTGATATTAGGTGGGTAGTATTTAATATTTTGCGACATAGTAGAATTTTCTACTAAACTTTTGGTAGTAGGCGATTATATGATTAGTTGAATTTTCCTTTATAGTTAATTGAGCAGTAATTCATGTTGAATTTGTTTAACCAAATCTTGCTTTAAGAGATTTAGTTCTTTTTTAAAAAAAAGTACAAAGAAAGTGAAGATTAGTCTTGCATCCTTGACTCAGTGACTGCCTTTATTCAAAGAGCATATCATGTCAAGGCAGTGTTACGCTTCTCACAAAGAATGAACTGAAGTGGATGCATCATTGTCAGCTACACCCACAGTTTATTCACATTTCCGCAGCTTTTGACAGTTCTTTGTGTGAACAGACACTGGGGTGGTATTTTGTCAATTATCATAAAATTATTTGGTCAATGTGAAATTTTTCCCATTATTACAGCTCTTTAAGGAAGATGAATGCAGAAAATGTGTAGTAATAGTTTTATAGTGCACACAGTGTATTTTCTAGGTTAATAAATATTTTTGTGGAGTTGTTTAACTCAATGGCTGTCCATTTTGATGTATTAATTTGTGTGAAAGTATTTTTCAAATGCTTAAGAAATTGCTGAAGACAACCAATATATAATGATGACATTCATGAAGAAAAATTGCTTTCTATTTTAATCTAACAGTGTACCTTAGCAAAATGGAAAAGGCTTGTAGACATGACAGACTGAAAGAATCCCTCTGCACTCAGTGACACACAAATTGCCCTTCCTAACTAACTGCTAGTCTAATATTCCAATTTCAGTCTTGTGCTAACACATTTTTGCTTGACAAGAATAATGCACTTTGAAAAGCTTGGTCTTTTCATACATGTATTTCATGAATCTGAGATTGGCTAAGGGTTCAGTCTAGAGATTTTCATTTTTCACCTCAGGAAGTTCTACAGCATTGAAGTGCTTTAACTTCCTCTTAAGAGGAAGCATGATAACAGTGATTTGAAAATTGCTTTCTGCTAAATTAAAACTTCCTTTAATTTGCAACAGACTCAGTTCAGGAATGACAAAATTCAACTCATAATTAAGGTTTACTTGTGCATATTCTCCAAAAACCATTGAAACAACCAAACATTTCTATTATCTCTTACATTACTATTAAAGCAGCAATGGTAACTATTTCATCATATGAAAATTCAGTTTCCATGGGCTTCTGCATAGCATTAATTTAATTCTCTCCATTGCCATTCTATGTTATTATCCATGTCCTCTTTGCCTCTAAGACCATGTCTCTTAATTGAGAACTGTAGATAGTTATTTATGGGTATGTTTCATATATCTGGATCAATTTTACTAGGGTTTGGGAGTGCATGAAAAGAAAAATAAATATTTATGTGAACATGTACCTAGTTATTGAGAATGAACCATATCATAGTACATTAATAATCAGATAATTTGGGTCAAATAAAATCATATATGAAACAAATTATACATTCCCACTCTTTATGTATACTTCAGAACTGAACACTGAACTGAATCCAGAGGGATACTGTAGGGTTACCAAACCAAGCATTGACAATAATAATCAGATTCATTGTCTGGTAAATGGCAGTTGAGAGAACAGTCTTGTGAAGTCCCTCCTGAGAGAAAGTTTAATTTTAAATAATTCTATGAGTAACCATGTTGATCATGGAATCACCTAGCATACTATAAATAAAAGTAACCTCCTAAGATTTGTATAATATTTGCAAACTTTACATTAAGTGGTTAGTATGTGCTCAATAGAAGTATATATAAAAGCTAGTGAGGTTGCTAATTGAAGGGGCCATGTGAAGTATGCAAAAACCATGTTATAAAAACAGGCAATAAGCAATATCAGAAAGAATGTACTTGTGCCATATTCTACTCTTCCAAAGCTTCCTGTATTCAACTGTTTGCACATTTCAGGTTCAACTTTCATTGCTTGTCAGCACGTATTTTCTGGAAGAATGTGGATTGGAGCGGGAATAGGAGGAAAGTAGAGGTACTGTAACTAATTTTTGGGAAATATTAAATTAATAATTTGAATATAAGCATTACATTACAGTATTTGCAAGAGACAGAACATAATTCAAGTCAGCACAACCATAAGAATATATTCGTTTAAAGAAAGAAGTCTTAAAATTTCAAGGACAAGGGATGGACGATCTGCTTCTCCCCGACGAACCAGAAAACCATTAGTATATGCTTCTCTGTTTCTTACCTTGTGTGTGAATGCTTATGCCCATATCAATTGTGTCCTCCCCAAAGAATGAAATTCTCTTCTTCTTAGTCATCATGAGAGCTGAATAAGCTTAATAAAATGATTGATGAGAATGTATTTCACCAACTCTTTTCATATTTGCCTATATGATTGCCACTGGGAAATTTTATTTATGTCTACCCTGGCACATCAGCATGTGCCATGTTTCTTAATGATCTGCTTCTCAATTAAGTCTTATATTCCCCACAGAAACTTCCCCAGCTAGTGTTTAAGGAGGAAACTAATATAGTAAATAAGATCTAAATAGAGTGAAATGCCTTCAGGTCATAGAAATTGATGTTTAATGGATAAAGTGGATTGCAATTAAACACACACTTTTATCTTGTAAGTTGAGTTTGCATGGTTTAGTTAGTGATAAGTAAGATAAATTCACTGTAAGCTTCTAAAACTGAATTATGTTTTTAGACTGGTGATTTGGAATATACTCCCTCCCAAAAAAGTATTTTAGAGAAAATTATATTAATTATTGAGTAATATTCTAAGGAAAATGACAATTTATTGACTATCTTGGAGTATAAACATGATTATAAAGATTTGAAAATCTTGTAGTAATTAAAATTATTGCAGATTTTACAAATGTTAAGCCTCTCTCTATTTATAACTTATACATGTTAGTATGTTATATATATGTATGTAACATATGTATATAATATACATATATCATATACATGTTAATTATATGATGCATAGCATATATATATTATATATGTTAGTATGAATACACACACACACACACATATATGTATGTATGTAAAAGTTGTTAAGAGAGGGTTTCACTGTAGCTAAGAAAGACCTGGAATTCCCTCTGTAGCCCATACTATCCTCAAACTTAAGGTAATTCACATACCTCAGCCTTCATGGTGCTGGGACATAAGGTGTGAGTCACCATGTTTGGCTCATGAATGTAGTTTATCATTTTTGGTTTCTGCTTTTCCCCTTAGTTTTAGGGAATAGGTGTGTGTGTGTGTGTGTGTGTGTGTGTGTATTTGTGTGTGCACACATGTGTGAGTGTGTGTGTGTGTGTGTGTGTGTGTGTGTGTAGTATCTGTGGTGTGCACATGTGCATGTATGTGCAGAGGTCATACAAGAATGTTGCATTCCTCCATTATTGCTTATAAGCATGATTCCTTGAAGAGTCTCTCACTGATTTTGGAGCTTGAACATTTTTGCTAGCTCCAGTGATCCTCCAGTCTCTGGGCCCCATAGGACTGGGGTTACATGTGTATGGCCATGAACAGTTTGTTTATGTGGATGCTACAGATTCAAACTCAGGCAGTCTCAGGCCATCATGCTTGTATGAGAAGCGCTCTTAATAACTGAGCCATCTCTTCAGCACTGGAAATATATATTCTTATGTTTCCAATGGAAGTAAAGAAGAATAATGTGCATTTCTTAACTCTTGTGTGATGGGTGGATTATTGGGGCCATCAAGGAATTATCCAATGTACAATGAAGAATGCTAGTCATAATTCCATCATTTACTTTTCTATATGGGTAGAAATACAAGTACCACAGGTGTATTTAAAGATCTACTTGCTTTACATATCAGTAGATAAACTCAAACTAGAGAAAATTGTAAATACTTTGCTGACCTTATTAGGAAAATAAGAATAGAATCGACATTTATTTAACACTCATTAGTACCTTTGCCATTTCTTTTGAAGCAAAAATGTAGTTTTTAAAGCAAACCTAATTGTTCCTGTGCCTTGACATTTTTACTAGTTTGTATGCCTCATCGGTTTTAAACATTTACTTTTGTGACTGCTGAACCATTGAGAAAATTGGTTCCTGAGATCAATATCCTTTCTCCAAAAAGGAAGAAGTCATACGCAGGTGTCTGGCAATGTTTATTCACCAAGGCAGTTAATTTTCTACTGTTGGTGGTGACAGAGTGTCACTCCATTTTAGGTCTTTAATCATTTAAGCCCTTTCCTTAGAGAGATACAAACTGGGTGGAGATGGGAAGAAAGCTCAGTGTACTATAAAACAAAAATAGCCAATCAGTAAATATAGACACCCTCTGTTCACGGCAATCAGTAACAGCTGTATACCAATTAAGGCTTTGATTCTGCAGGTGTTCATAAAAGTCTATTTTGAAATAAATCCTCTTACTTAAAATGTTTTGAAGCTTCATAAAGTATCTATTGATAAGATACAGTGAAAATTCACAAGGCTGTTCAGACATCTTGTTTGTGAATGCCAAGAATCTTAGGTAGAAAAAGATTAGTATTATAAGACTGGCTAAACCTCATGATCTTCCTATCTTTATGGACTGGCAATGCAAGAATGTGCTTCATGTTTGAATGGGTGGAAAATTAAGGCACTTTGTTCAGTGAGCTTTCCAACTGCTTATGGGAACATAGTCCTCTGTAATCACCAGCTTCAATTTGTGTGCCATAGGTTATATTCCAAAAGCCATTTTAAAATCAATTTTAATTGAGAAATTTAATATATGAGCACATTGCTAATTGGTCATATGCCCATCAAGTTACACTGTTATTTCCTCTGCCCCCTGCCTCTAGTTCACTGACAGCCTTCCTCAGCATGGTTATCATTAGTCAGTGAATGCATGAGTCACTCTCTGTCAGGTAACACCTTTCTACCCTGTGGCTCTTTAAGTACTATTTGCTTTTCAAATTGAAAATAGGTATTTTAAATGATACATTGCATTAAAAAACTGCATGATACTTTAAATTCAAATCTACTCATACTATTTGTTATAAGTTATGTACACAGTGTATACAGTCATGTTGGTATCATCATTAGCCTCCTCTCTGCCCTGCCTTCTCTGCAGGGACCCTCCTTGTTGGGGAATATGGGTCTCCCAAGACCTCATTACTCATCCTATTTCTAAGAAACTGATTTTTCTGGGCTTGGTGGTGCACTCCTGTAAGTCCGACACTTGGGAGGCAGAGGTGTAGGAAGATTGCTTTGAGTTTGAGGCCATTCTGAATGAGTTTTAGGTTAACCTTGACTAGGGTGAAACCCTACTTGAAAAAGGCATTAAAAAGATACTGATTTTCCAAATCAGGCATAAATTTTTCTGAAGAAATGTATATTTTTGCCAAGCATATCCAGTAAGTAGTATGTACAGGGCCTATTCAGACAACAATTGGAAGAAATGTGTTCTTCATTTTTGGAAATAAAAATAGAATCAATACTTCAAAAATTCTTTTCAAATATTGATATCCTTCAAATGCTAATTTCTAAACAAACATTAATTTGTCTACATCTTTAAAATTGTTTCTGAGAATGAATAGTACTTCCTGTTTCTGATTCTATTCTCTTGTATTAGTGAGGTGTCTTTTACCATGAGTGTTTGTTTATTTATAACACTAGGGACTTGAAGATTTAATGATTTAATGAAATAATATTTGCATGATGACTTGAAGTTTATATATTCATTGTAAGGACTGAATGTGATTGCTGTTATTTAATTGTCTGAGTCAAATTCATCATTGGAATAAAAAAAATGTTGATTTCATTTCAGTAAAAGGTTTTAGTTGTCTTTATTATTTTTAAGGGATATTAAGATAATTTTAAGATATTTTTCCCTAAAGCTAGCTTCTTAACAGAAATGATATGGTGAAGGATAGCAGAAGTGATAAAAATAGAATATATTAATTTTGTAAAAGTTTGGAGAGAAGGCAATTATTAATCTAGAATTTATTAGCTATAGAAAAGTTCAGGGAATGAACTTTAAAAAGTGTTCTTTGGTTTTTTATAGTTGGAAATATAAATTATTATTTTGGATTTTTAAATTTTATTTTAAACATAATTTCTTATAAACATAAAGCACACCAATTATAAGTATAAACCTGAAGACATTTCACAAATATAGATATGTCAGCCTGGATATATATGAATTTATATATATATAATTTATACATAATATGTATAAAATCTTAAAATATTTATTTCACCATCTTAAACACTACCCTCTGGAAGGTTGTGGAGATGAACTATTAGAACAAACTGTGTTAATGAGATGTAAAAATGAAATATGAGAGTGAACTATGCAAAATCTATGAAAATATTTCCTATGGACCTTTAAATAACGTTACTGAGATTATTGCTGTAAATTGTCAAATAACTTACTTGCAACTTGCCCTTAAATTAATCTAACAAGCACATAGTCTACCCACTTAAGTAATGTGAGTAATGTGACTAGGGTTGCTTTGCCTTGATGTACCTTTGTCCTGAACAGCACAGGTGAACAGTATTGACAAGCACTGTTTAGAGATGCTGACTGATCTTACCTATCCTCTTTGACCAATTTATTCAGTGGCCTAGTTACACTTTTGACCCAGAACAAACATGCACACATGTGGTAATTTGAATGTATGTCCCCCATAGACTCTCAGGAGGAGGTGTCACTGGGGGCTGATCCTGGAGTTCAGCCCTAAGGTGTGCTTGGAGGTGGATCTGATTTCCAGCTGAAAGGTAAGCAGAGCAATTTGAGCTCTGCCTGGGTTCCTGCTGTTTGCTGCCCCTTTGTGCCTGCTACCTTTGGTTTTTAAGAGCTGTTTGCTTGTCTCTGGATATATGGAAATAGCTTCTGCCACCACTAATTGAACTTCCCCCTGGATCTGTAAGCATGAAATAAATCTCTTTCTCCCATGAAAAGTGTCTGTTTGGAAGTTCATCTCAGTAATGTGAAAATGACTGCAACTCATAAGAATATGAGTTACCCATGGTATTGACGACAATGAGGGCAGTAACAAAGTACCCATAGAACTGCCACAGATCTATTTACGACAACAAGTGGGCTTAAGTGTGATTACATTTGTAAAAGGAGTGCATCGGTGTTTGGAATCAGCAGAGTTCAGCAGGTCATACTCCTAAATCCCTTACTTTAACAAATGTTTGATTATTCAAAGTTGAAAGTTCCTTACTCTTTGCTCATGCAATGTTCTTTTTCATGTATTAATGCTTTTTCGCTGTTCAAGAAAAATACCAGTGAGTGCCATTATGCAGAAAGCTACAGTGGCAATAAGATCAAAGCAGTGGCCATAGCAGATGCAGTGGGTTTACCCTTTGGCCTAAACTTCAAGGGTAAGTTTCTTCTTCCTTAGGCTACTGTTAGAGGCAGCTAGCCCAGAGGGTTAGTTCTCTTATTGCTCAGGTTCTGTTCCTTGAAGCAATTTGTTCCCAATTGTTTAAAACTCCAAGTGTTACTTTCTATACTTTCTGTGCCTCCCAGCTGAGCGGAAGGTAATTGAATCCTCCTTCCCTCCCTCTCTCTCTCTTCTTTCCTTCCTTTTTTCTTGTTCCCTTACATAATAAGACATACTTAAAAATATTTAGGTGCTTTTGTATTTAAATGCTACATTATATACTTCAATTTACTTTTAATCTAAGAATGCACATTTTTTTTTCTTTAAATTAAACAAGTTTGATTTGTTTTGTGTTTGGACCATCTATCTTTCTAATATTTTCCCATATTAATCCACTTTGTCCTAAAATGACATATAATATTCAACATTTTTCTTTTAACTATATTTGTGTTTATTACTTACTACATTAAACCAAAGGCTCGTTTTATTAAATATATTACTTACAAGATCAATACTTGAATTACTAACATTTAGAACTTATTCTACTTAGTGAAGTATTTATTCACATGCATATATGGAATATATCCTTGGATTAAAATATATTTAGATTATTATAACTTGATTCTTGGTAGAATTGCAATGAAATTTATTTTTAAGTATTTGAAATCTGTCATGACATTTTTATGGTATAAAATTGTAATACAATCTATATCTCACTGTAATTACTATCAGCAATCTATTAATATCATTTAAGAGTCTACCAAACCATGCCTCACCTCCCAGGGAAGGAAAGGCAAGACATTTAGGGTTCATTGGGGGTTTTAGGGGTTTGAAAATTCTAGTAGACCTCCAGTAGGAAGGGTCAGAGGAGCAAAGTAGGGAATCCACTGATTCCCACTCTCTCTGGTAGCCCACCAGGCCCCAATCCCTCAAACAGCCATCCTAGCCACAGTCTCAGCCCCAAGTTCCTTCTGCACAAACCAGGATAAGTGGACTCAGACCCCTCTGCACAGACCCAGGCCAGCAGACTACCCTTTTCCCAGGATCCTCTACATGTGAACTTGGTCCCACTCACTGCTGCCCCCAACCCCCATGCATGGACCCATGCCAGCAGGCTAGTGTTCCTCAGGGGATCTACACATACAGCTGCCTCCCCACCTTGCACAGACCCAGGCCAGCAGGCTAGTGTTCCCCCCTCCATACACTTTCCCTCTTTCCCCCTCCATAGGCTTTCCCAGCAAAGGAGACCTACATGTACCCCTGAATATCACCTAACCATCAGCAGCCCCACATCCCTGCCATGCCTTGTCCAAGACCCAGAAGTCCCATTGACCATATGCTAAAGGGTTCCAACAGACCCAGTATCCTATCCCTTCACCCCTCAGCATCATGAAAACACCACACATTCCCATCTTCCCTGCCTCAGTGGCCCAACTGAAACACCAGTATGCTTTGTCCTATTCCTCCCTACCCCCTCCAATCACTTGACCCCTCCAATCACTTGACCACAGAGTCCCATACAAATCAAGGAACAAAATGACCCTTCACCAGGCCTGAGGCCCCCACCAGAGCCCCACAGACTCCTTACCTCTGAGCAAGCAGGCCCCCTTGCCATCAGAAGCCCAGTCAAAGCAAACATAAAAGGAAATAATCATGGAAGATATTTCAAGAGCAGACTACAGCTTCCTCCTAAATTAAGTAAAATTCCTGCACTGTGATGGGCAGACCACAGTGCAAAAGGAATAACATAAAAAAAAAATCCAATGCAACTAAATCCAACAAGATTTCCCAGTCCCGCAATGGATGTCTCTAATCAAAACATGGAAGAAACAATAGGATCACAACACCAAAATGAAGATACTACCTATGCAGCCCTGGCCAAGCAAATAGCAGAACTTGCAGAAAATCAACAAAGGGCCAATAATTGTAAGAATGTTGTCCTTGACCTAATAGAAAAGAATCAGCATGGGTTCCAAAGACAGTTAAATGATCTGAAGAAGATAAAAAGAAGAAAAAAGAGGACCTCAATAACCAGCTGGCTATGCTCAATGAAGACATAAAGAAATGAAAGCATGCAATCCAAGAGGCATTAAGAAAATCAGAAAATGACATGAAATGGGAACTCAACAGATGGATGGAAACTATATATAAAAAGGAATTAGAAAATAATAACCAAGCTGAAAAATCCAAAACTCTATGGAAGCTCTCAAGGATAGAGTCAGGTATATGGAGGATAAAAACTCAGAATTGGAAGACTAAACAGAAGAAACAGTTTGTGAGTCCAAAAGTTTCAATAAGTTGAAAAAAAATGTTGTGAACAGAACATAAGGGAACTGTGGGGTACCCTTCAATGACCCAAAATTCAGATCATGGAAATACCAGAAAAGGAAGAAATTCAGACCAAAGGCATGGAGAATGTATTCAACAAAATTATGGAAGAAAACTTTCCCACTCTCTCAAAAGAAAGTCCCATGATGTTACAAGAAAGCTAACAGAACTCCAAACAGACTGTACCCAAGGAGAAATTTTCCAAGACATTTTATCATTATGACCCTAAACATCAAAAACAAAGAGAAACTCATAAAAAGCAGCTAGGAAGAAACAACACATAACATGTAAAGGTAGCACCATCAGAATAACTTCTGACATCTCAATGGAAACCCTGAAAGCCAAGAAGGGCCTGGAATGGAACATTGCAAAGACTAAGAACATATGGCTTCCAACACAAACTACTTTACCCAGCAAAAGTATCTCTCATAATATATGGTGAACAAAAAAATTTCCATGATAAAACTCAGCTTTACAACTATATGAACACAAAGCCAAGCCTGCAGAGAATACTTCAGGGAATTCTCCATACAGAAGAATCAAATAACCAACCTCAAGTGCCTACAAGAAGCAGATCACAATAACCAAATTCAGAGCAGGTGCAAAAAAACTACAGTCCAAGAAAACACCAAACCACATAAACCAACACAATATAGCAGGGATTAGAGCAAACCTCACAGTTATTATGCTAAATATTAATGGCCTTAATTCACCTATCAAAAGACATAAGCTAAACAGGTGGATCAGAAAACTAGACCCCTCAATCTGCTGTCTTCAAGAAACCCACCTCACCATTAAAGACAGACACCTTCTAAGGGTGAAAGGGTTGTAAATGATATTTAAAGCAAATGAAAATAAGAAACAAGGAGACTAATATACTAATATCAGATAAAATAGACTTCAAGGCAAAAGTAATAAACAAAGACAAAGAAGGCCATTTCTTACTTATCGATGGAATGATCTGACAAGAGGATATCACAATCATCAATCTTTATGTACCAAACACAGGTGCACCACAATTAATAAAACAAAACCTACATGACAACAAAAGAGAAATAACCACCAACACCATCAATGTTGAGGACTTCAGTATTCCACTATCAGCAATAGATAGATCATCCAAACAGAAAATTAACAGGGAAGTAAGAGAGATCAACAACACCATAGAACAATTAGTCCTAATGGACATTTGCAGAACATTTTACCCCAAATCCTCAGATTATACATTCCTCTCAACAGCCCACTGAACCTTCTCTAAAATAGGTCATATACTGAGTCATAAAGCCTGCCTCCATATATTTAGAAAGACTGACATAATTTCTTGCATATCAGATCACAATGCTAGAAATTAACAACAAAAGATTTGCCAGGATTCCAACCAGCTTCTAGAAACTGGACAACACACTTTTAAACAATAAATGGGTAGTGGGTGAAATATTAAATGAAATTGCAATGACAATTGCAATTGACAGTGAGAGCACAATGTACCAAAACATATGGGACACAATGAAGGCAGTCCTCAGGGGGAAATTCGTATCAATAAATGCCTTCATAACAAATACAGATAGATTCCAAGTCAATAACCTAACCATCCACCTAAAGGCACTGGAACAACAAGAATAATCCAACCGAAAATCTCCAGATGGAAAGAAGTAATTAATATCCGAGTAGAAAATTAATGAATTGGAAAATAAGAAAACAATAAAGAGAGTTCATGAAACAAAGAGCTGGTTCTTTAAAAAAAAATAAACAAGATTGAAAAACCCCTGGCCAATTTAATCAAGTGAAAAAAAAGAGATGCTTCAAATTAAGAAAATTAGAAATGAAAAAGGAGAGATCACAACAGACATAAGTGAAATTGGGAGAATCATCAGGACTTATGTCAAAAACCTCTACACCAGAAAACTGGATAACATGGAGGAAATGGATGAATTCCTGGGCACATACCACCCACCAAAGCTAAACTCAGAGAGGATTAATCTCCTAAACAAACCTATCACACCCATCAAGATTGAAAAGGTAATCAAAAATGTCCCCCAAAAGAAGAGTCCAGGACCAGATGGCTTCTCAGCTGAATTCTATCAAACCTTCAGGGAAGAACTGAAACAAATTTTTCTCAAGCTGTACCACACAATCAGAAAACAGGGAAAGCACCCCAACTCCTTCTATGAAGCTCGTATCACACTAATACCACTAATACCAAACCCAGGCAAAAATGCCATAAGAGAGAAAACAAAAAGTCCTCTTTCCCTGATGAACTTAGACACAAAGATCCTGAACAAAATCCTTGCAAACCAAATTCAACAACATATAAAAAGCATTATATACCTTGATCAAGGAGGCTTCATCCCAGGAACTCAGGGGTGGTTCAACATATGGAAATCTGTCAATGTAATACACCATATATATAAGCTTAAACACAAAAAAATACATGACCATTTTGATAGACACAGAAAAGGACTTTGAAAAATAAAATATCACTTTATGTCAGAACATTGGAGAGAATATACATGGATGGTTCATACCTCAACATAATAAAGGCCATACATAAAGCTCCTAAAGTCCAAATAATACTTAGTGGGGAGAGACTGAAGAAATTCCCACTGAGATCAGGAACAAGACAGGGGTGTCCACTCTCACCTCTGCTCTTCAACATAATACTGGAAGTCCTAACTCAAGCAATAAGACAGGAGAAATTAGGTCTATTCACAGAGGACATTATCCTATACATAAGAGACCTGGGACCCTCCATCTCAAAACTCTTAAAGTTGATTAACTCCTTCAGCAAAGTAGCAGGATACAAAACAAATGCACAAAAATCAATAGCCTTTCTATACACAAAAGACAATGATATAGAGAATGAAATAATCAGCATTGTCCCATATTAAATAGCAACAAAAAATAAAAATAAAATAAAATACCTTGGAATAATATTAACTAAGGTTGGGAAAGACCTATACAATTTAAGCAGGAAAACACTCAAGAGAGAAATTGAAGAGGACTTGACAAAATGGAAAGACCTCCCATGCTACTGGATAGTCAGAATTAATATTGTGAAAATGACAATCTTACCAAAGGCAATATACAGATTTAATGCAATACCAATAAAAATCCCAATATTTTTTTTCACAGAGATAGAAAAAATGATCTCAAAATTTATTTGAAATGCAGCAGACCTCAGATATCTAAGCACACCCTTAGCAAAAGAAACACCTCTGGAGGCATCACCATAACTGATCTAAAGCTATATTACAAAGCCATAGTAATAAAAACCACAACATTGTACTGGCATAAAAACAGGATTTTGGACCAGTGGAACAGAATGGAGGACCCAGACTTTGGATCATGTAACTATAGCTACTTGACATTTGACAAAGGCCTTAAGAATGTAGGCTGGAAAAACAACAGCATCTTCAACAAATGATGCTGGACAATCTGGACAACCATATGCAGAAAATTGAGACTTGATCCACACATCTCACCGTGCACAAAATTCAAGTCCAAATGGATCAAAAACCTCAGTATAAGACTGAAAACTCTGCTACTACTGGAAGATAAAAATTAGGAGGACCTTTCCACAATATAGGACTGGGAAAAAGACTTCTTAAACAAAACCCCAATACCTCAGGACCTTAAACAATCACTAAACCATTGGGATCTCATGAAGCTGAACAGTTTCTTCACAGATAAACATACAATAAGCTGAGCTTATTACCCACAGATTGGGAGAAAAATTTTGCCAGCTACCCAACTGACAGAGGCTTAATTTCTAGAATCTACAATGAAGTCAAAAACCCCAAATAAAAAGTCAAACAATCCACTCACAAAATGGGGCAGAGGACTGCACAGGGAGTTCTCAGAGGAAGAAATACAAATGGCAAACACACACTTAAGGAAAATATTCATCTTCCCTAATCATCAGGGAAATGCAAATTAAAACAACTATGAGATTGCACCTTACCCCAGTAAGAATAGAAAGCATTAAAAAATGAAATGAAAACAAATGCAGGTGAGGATGTGGAAAAATAGGAACCCTCATTCACTGTTGGTGGGAATGTAATTTGGTACAATCACTATGGAAAGCAATAGGGATAATCCTACAAAGATTGACCATAGAGTTACAAACAGACCCAGTCATTCCCTTACTGGGCATTTACCCCAAAAGCTGCATGCCTCAATTCAGAAATATTTGTTCAACCATGTTTATAGCTGCTTAATTCATAATAACTAAGAGCTGGAAACAACCCAGATGTACATAATTAGACACATGGATAACCAAGATGTGGTATATCTACAAGATGGAATTCTACACAGCAGCAAGAAAAAAAAAATCATACAATAAAATTTGAAGAAAAATGGTTAAACTTGGAACAGATCATCCTCAGCAAACTCACCTAATCACAGAAAGATAAATGTCACATGGTGTCACTCATTTGTGGCTCCTAACATGAATCTGCCTGAGATTCTGACATAACTAATATTTATCTCGAGGACCAGACAATAGGGAGGGTGTGGTAGGAGGTGATGGTAACGATGGGGGGGGGGGGTGAAAACTGGACTCAAATGCCAATGGCACCATAAAATTCTATAACATAAAAAAAAAAACAGATTAAATGTTTGAACGTTCATCAGGTCCTTAGAGGGAATAGCTCAATCACAGGGCCCTGGAGAGGGTATGATGAACAGTAACCTTAATCTTCTCCTGTTTATCTCTCTCTCTCCTCTTTTTCTCTTTTATATTACCTGTCTTTTTCTTCCTTCTTTTCCCTTGGTGTTGGCCTGTAACTCCCAGTACCAGCATGCAGTTAACATCCACAATGAACTGTTGATCAGAGAGACAAGTTTCCCAAAAGAAGACAGATTTATGTCAGAGTTCTTAATGACACACCAAAGGGTAATAGTAAGACCCTATTGCTAAAGACTACATATGCTGTGGTACTTAACATGGAGTGACCTGGCTGGAATCTGGGAGAGAGTCAGTCTCCAGACAGTTAGCTCATCTAATGCCAGAAGGTGCTACATGATCAACTGGGGGAAAATGACCAACATCCATCCAAGCAACACGTGGTCTAAGCTACTCAGCACTAAATGACCTAATGTGATGCTCACATAAGTGCAACAGTGGCACACAGCCATGGTGTATAACCAACTGCTCTTGATTTGGCTAATGGATCCACTCAGTGGAACAGAACCCATAGTTGGATCTGGGAAACAAGTCAGAACCATTTCCAGAACACAAGTCCCTCTCAGTTATCAAACTCCCACAAACTGTGGGCTACAAGAGGGCCTACACCTATTAAATCCTCTCTAAAACAATAATGGTTATCCCATTTATCTGGTGCTGACTTCATTCTCTATTAGAAAATTTGCTTCTCTTTTTCAGATGGACACAGAACCTGAGGAAAGAATTAGCCCATCAAACCTCACCAGGGTCCCAGCTGGAACCAAGAGTACTTGGAGAAAGAGTGCTGCTTTCTTGGTGAATATGGTACCAGCACAAGGATTAAGGAGATAGACACACAAAACACTCAAATTCTACCAAACCAGATATCCAGAGACAAAGAGGCCCCCAAGACCTCATCATTGAAGTAGACCTAAAAATAGTTTATTTATTTATTTGAGAGAACTCAGTTGCAGAGACCAGTAAGCTAGAAAGGAGATATAAAGGGAAAAAGGAAGAGAGCATGGGAGGGACTTAATAGGATGGTATTGTATATATGCAAGTAGAAGAACAGAGTAATGGGGGTGAAAAGGCCTAAGTGAGGTCAGGGGACGAGACTGAGTAAAGGAAAGGTGGAGAGAGGGCTAATCAAAATCTAAGAGATATAAATAAGTCATATGGAAAGCCACTTTTCTGGACAATTGAACACTCAGGAAACATAGATTGTTACTAGAAAATTTTCAGTGCCAGAGATGGGATACCTTCCAGTGAGTTGTTGGCCAGGGAGGGTCCTGATGCCCCCAAAACATTACAGGCCATTGCCAAGGCTCTTGTTTTCCTACCAGGAATAGATGGTAAGACCCTATTGCTGAACCCTCCCCATACTTGGGCTGCAAGATCACTGAGAAATCCTGCTGGAGCTGAGCTGAAAACCTCCTCCATGTAGGCCAGCTGACAGAAACCTGAAAAAAGCCATTTTGCATGCAGTTCAATGGGAGAAAGAGAAATCACCAGTGAAGATACACAACAGTGGACAATGCAAGCCTTATATTTGGCCAGCCAGGCCAAATGAGCCAATGGGTACAATAGTAGCAGAGAAGGGCATAGAGAGAGAAAGAGAGAGGCAGAGAGATAATGGGCATGCCAGGGTCTTCAAACACTGCAAATGAACTCCAGACACATGTGCCACCTTGTGCATGTGACTTAGTGTGTACTGGGTAATCAAACCTTGTTCCTTTGGCTTTGCAGGCAAACACCTTAACTGCTAAGCAATCTCTCCAGCCTCTATATCCTGTTATTGATGCCACTTTTTTCTGATTTTATATTCTTCATTGCCAAAAATTACTTTCATAAAAATATGATATAAATGTTAAGCAATTTTAATTTTTTCTTGGATTTATATGTAATTTATTCTAAAAGCCTTTACAGTTCTCATAATTTTTAAAATTTTAATATTAACTAGGAGTGCACAATTGTATTTATTTCATATATTAAGCACTATTACTGCCATTGATAATTCTTTTATGCTTTTTTAAATTGAAATTAATCTTGGAATTTTATCTCCTAAAAGATCCTGTGGATTCTACATATGAAACTGTATTTTTTCAATATTTTATTAACAGTTTTGATACATGTGTATAATGTATTTTTAACCTAATCACCTCCCATTAACTTCTCTTGTTTCCACTTACTCATCTCCCTTCCACTGAATCCTTTCTTCTTCCCAACCCAATTGGTGTTCTTTTATATAGTATTTCTCTCTGTGTGTGTTCCACTGAGCTTAATAACTAGAATCAGTGATATAAACATGAGTGGGTGATTGTTTCTCAGAGTATGTGCAACATATCCCTGATATTCCAGCAAGTATTCACTACCAAAAACTCTTCACAGAATGATGGAGGTCTCATCCTTTTCTTCACCATCCATGATGGGATGTGGATGTGCCCAATTTTGTGCAGGTAAAAACAGTTGCTATGAAACCATAAATACCACAGCCACATAATATCTGGAAGCTTGTGTTTCAAAGCAACCACACCCCTCCTCTGCTTTTACATCCTTTCTATCACCTCTACTGAAATATTACCTGACTCTTACAGGGTGTCATATGGAATTCTCATTTAGTGTTGAGTGTTTAACAGTCACTTATTCTCAGCACTTTGATGAGTTTTGTTTCTTCCAAATAGTCAACACTAACTAGGAAAAGAAGTTTATATGATCAGAGTTGATATCAGTAATTATATATGGGTATAAATACAAGTATTAGAGGGCAATTTGATAAACATAACATATCCACCTAGTCAAACAGTAGTAGTTCACTTCCAAGGGCCTATGATTTCTCAGCCACAGGTTTTTGACTAGGTTTTCCATTACCAAGCATGAATTTTCTTTCATAAAGTGGGCCTCAATTCCAATCATGATGCAAACATGGCATTTGAAGGTATACAACTGGATCACACCACAACAAGGGCAGAAAAGCAAAAGAAGAAGGTATCCTTAAGGACACTGTTTAGTTCACAGATCAGAAAAGTAGGTACAGAGAAATCCATAAAGGAATAAAATGAAAAGAAGGAGCCAGTGCTAGGAGTAAAAGATGGACACGTCTAAAGTATCAAGAAGATAAAATGTGTCAGAGACAGGACACTTAGCTGCCTGTATACTGTTTGTAGGTCACCTTCATGGGGATGAACTAGGTCAAGAGGTGGGCAGTAGTTCCCTTAACCAAAAACAATTTTAGAGGAGTAGCAGGAGCAAATTTTTATTAGAGATGATAAGAATATAGTGTATGAAGCCAAGACCTCTTGCTGTCAAAAATGATATTCAAGGTTTCTAACTAAATGAGGATAAGGTACAATTTGTCCAAGTTTACAGAAGAGAAAAATGATACAATATAGTCTTGTAGTTCCAATGCTTTTCCCCAAAGAGTATGAAGACACTGTGATGAACTCAAAGGAAGGGACATTTTAAGAATTTAAGAAGTTAAGTGTATAAATATTCTCGGAATTAAATGTGTAATATATACATAATCTCAAATGAAATGTTTGAGGTTGATTTGAGGTCAAGGATACATATTCAGTGCATGATGGAATGGAAACATAATATAGAAACTTTGACATTATTGTGATTAGTTTTAAATTATGTTCATGCAAATAAATATTATTGGACAAGTACAGGATGGAAGTAATTTTAGTGATTGTTAACTGTGACTGAAAAGAGTTAAAGAAAATTAAAGTATATAATCAGAAACAGAAAGTAAAACAATATTTTGAAAAAAGTCTTCAGTTTAATGGAAGGAAAAATAAAATGAACAGAAAGGTAGAGGACAGAAAGGGCAGGGGTATATATAACCTCTTTTACTATTGCCTACTTTAAAGTACATGTATTTAGAATTTGAACAGCTGTAATAGTTATAGAAACACATTTTATAGATAACATTTATGACAATGAAACTTCATTTCAACTTCACAGGATTTAGAATCATTGTATTCTAGACTTCATAGCTTTCTGCTTCCTGAGTCCATATATAATGTAGCCAATTAACCCATGCTTCTGCTGTCAGATATTTCCTACCATGATAGGCTATATCATATTTTTCTCATGTGTGGAATGTAAGCGGGATGGCAAAGGACAGAAAAATAAAAAGAGGGGCTATTAGATGTGGAAAATAAAAGGAAGTCTAATGAAATGCAATAGAGGGACAAGAATTATCAAAGCACAATTTATAGAAATGTCATAATGAAATAAAATACTTTGTACAAATATATCCTCTAGTTGAAAAGAGTATATTTTGATATTTTAAAAAAATATTTTAGAGTAAGTTTATTCTCATTGCATTGTCATTCTTTCAAACTAAAATATTCAGCTATTTTCACTTTTTATCAGGGGACACATAAGACTAAATTAAAGTTCATCTTTGGTTAGATAATTTCACTATAAAACTATAACATACTTGAAAATGAAGTCATAGCATGAACATAACAAACTATGAGATAAAGTACAGAAATCTTACTTTTAATTATTAAATGTATAAATTGAACAGGGAATTATAGAATGATAAAACCCTTAAAATGCTAAAAATATGACTTAAAGACATTTTTATGTCATGATTAAGTATTTGATAACAAGCATCTAAGTTTTTTTTTTTTTGTTGTTGTTGTTGTTTTGTTTTTCAAGGTAGGGTCTCACTCTGGCCCAGGCTGACCTGGCATTCACTATGTAGTTTCAGGGTGGCCTTAAACTCACAGTGATTCTCCTACCTCTGCCTCCTGAGTGCTGGGATTAAAGGCGTTCACCACCATGCCCGGCTTTATTTAACATATTTAATTTGAGAGTCATTTTGAAATATATTTGACCCAAATTATCTTCCCATTTAGATTTGTGAATTCTGGTTTTTTTTTGTGATCTTTATAAGTCTGCAGAAATAACAGACAGAATTATTAAATACTTAAAATTTGTTCTGAGTAAAAATTGGAAGCAGCTGGGAAAAATATCCAGGGTGTGTCATTGTAACCATAGTTCAATGCATGCTAGGAAGAAAAATTTCAGATGGTTAATTATTGTTAATGGGTAGATACAGTTTATGGAGTAGAAACATATGGACAGGGTGGTAATTAAGACACAGAGGAAAGATCAAGAAAGAAATTAAAATGTCCTTCTGCCCAATCTTATCTGAGCACAGTGGTATGATAGCCTCTGCAAAATTGCCAATTATGTTGTTCTCCTTTTAGTTTAAACCATTTATCTGAATACATTTATTTATTTTAATTTTTTAACTTTCAAATTTTGAACAGATTTCTAGACTTTGAGATACTTTTGAATTGTCATAATTATAAAAATATATGTTTTCTCAAAGCGCACATGAGGACTAAAGAGATAACACAGTGGTCATGTGCACTTCCTGACCAAACATAGAGACCTAAGGAGGCCTGTGACCACAGTTTGAATCCAAGACCCGTATTAAAGATCTAGGCTTGGCCTTGGTATGTATCTGTAACTCCAATGTCTTATAGAAGTAGATACCTGACTGTAACTTGCCCCCAACCCCCTGCACCCCAAATGGCAAACTCAAACAAGTTTAGCTCAAGAAAGAGCAAACTCAAAATAAGTTTAGCTGAAACAAATGTTCAAATCAAACAAGAGCAGCTGGAAGAGAGAGGGGGCAGGATCAATGTTATCCTCCAGCCATCTCAGGAGAGAGGACCCCTGCAGATGAGCTCATGGGTATCACAAAGGCAGATAGGGTTCATATAGCACACACACACACACATCTCAAAATAAAAACACCATGAATTTTATATTAGAACAGGGAGTATGTCAAAACTAGAGGGTTGTACAATAAGAATGTGACTATAGGACTGATTAAAGAACAATAAGGTTTAGAAGACTTATATACAGAGGAGGTTTCAGTAGTACTTGAAGTCATAGTGAAAGATCCAGTGTTCAAGTTGGAAGTATGACTTCTTTATTGAGAACACAGTAATTTCTATTGTAGCATTATACACACACACATATATTTGAGGTAGGATCTCACTCTGACCCTAAAAGACTCACTCTGTGGTCTATAATGGGCTTGAACTAATGGTGATCAACCAACCACAGATGTATGACAGGTGGGATTAAAGGCATGCAACCATTCCCAGCTTTCATTTTATGTGTACTATAGAATGCCAAAAGAATCCAACTATTTACTTAAATTTTAATGACAGGAAAAGTAATGGAATAAAGTTATATCTTGTTGATTTGGAAAACCATCATGCTTAAATATTTCATATTGTTCAATCTCTTAAAATGTATATAATGTTGAAGCTGGGCATGGTGGTGCACGTCTTTAATCCCAGCACTGGATAGGAGGATGTAGGAGGATCACAGAGAGTTCGAAGCCACCCTGAGAAGACATACTGAATTCCAGGTCAGCCTGAGCTAGAGTGAGACCCTACCTTGAAAAAGAAAAGATATATATATACTGTTAACTTGCTTATAGATATGAAAATGGTCATTATTTTTATCATCTTCTTGGCCAATTTTTCTTTTTCTTTCTCCTTTTTTTATTAATTAGTTTTGTATTCAGCAAATACAGTCAGCTTGGTACCATTATTAGGCTCATCCGTGACCTACCCCCTCCCCTTGGACCCTCCTTGTTGAGGTATATGGGTCGTGAATTGTGGAGTTAGCCCACAGTTATGGGTAAGATAAATGTCTCTGCATATCATGACCCAACATGTGGCTCTGACATTCTTTCCGCCCCCTCTTCTGCCAAATTTCCCTGAGCCATGTTGGGTTCATTTTTGGTCTGCTTCAGTGATGAGGTATTGGGGGCCTCTGAGGCTCTGGCTCTCTGATTTGGTAGGAGTTGATTTTTCTCTGTGCTGATCTCCTTCCCCGTTGTGCTGGTATCCAGTTCATCAGGAAAACAGACCCCTTGCTTGTTTCTCCAATTTTTCTTAGTTTCAGCCCCGGCCCTTTTGAGGTATGATGGGGTGGCTCTCTCCTTAGGATCTACATCTATCTGAAAAAGAGAAGCAGATTCTCCAACGGAGAGTAAGTTAGCACCAGGACAAATGAGATAACCCTTACTTTTTTAAATAGAGAATTTAATAGGTGTAGGCCCTCTTGTAGCCCATAATTGACGGTAGCTTGATATTGGAGAGTAGGCTTCTGTTTGGACATGGTTCTGACTTGTTTCCCAGCTCCAGCTATGGGTCCCGAACCACTGAGGGGATCAGTTGGCCAAATTGAAAGCAGCTGGTTCCCCACCATGGCTGTGCACCACTATTGCACGTGTGTGGGCATCACAACAGGTTATTTGCAGCTAAGTAGGTTAGACCATGAGTTGCTTGGCAAGATATTGGTCATTTTCTCCCAGTCGCCCATGTAGCACCTTCTGGCACTAGAGGCGCTGACTGTCTGGGAACTGACTCTCTTCCAACTTCCAGCCATGCCATTCCATTTTGCCTGTCAACCACATAAGGTGTCTTTAGCAGTAGGGTCTTACCACTAACCTTTGCAATTAATAACATAGAAGTCTTCTCTAATACAAAGAACTTTTAAAAAAATTATTTTTATTTATTTGACAGAGAAAGGGGGGAGAGACAGAAAATGGGTGTCCCAGGGCCTCCAGCCACTGCAGAAAAAGTGCAGACATGCGCACCCCCTTGTGCATCTAACTATTATGGGTCCTGGGGCATCAAACCTGAGTCCTTTGACTTTGCAGGCAAATGGCTTAACAGCTACTCCATCCATCCATCCCCTAATAGGAAGAACTTAAAAGATATAAAACAGATAGATTTTAAAATGCTATTATCAATTTTAATTCAAATATTTATATATAAAATCTATTAATGAAAATTTCTATTGATAGAAAATGACAGACGAATTTTCATTTCATCTACTTTTTTATCTATTTCACATTATAATTAATTTGAATATATGTGCACCAAAGTTGGAAAATAACATGGACAATATTTTCCCTAGTGAGTTTTACCATAAAACTCTCTGTTAGACAAATTTACCAGGAACCTATAACTTCTTTTAAAACTTCTTCAATCTGATTTTCTTTTATGCTCTCTTTTTATGTGAAAATTACTTTCTCTACATCTTTTCACAGCTTTAAGACTTCCATTTGAATAAATGAGACAACAACAACAAAAAAAATCTATTCACTGTGTTTTGTAAAGGAGGAAACTGGAACTAACTATAGAAAAAAAAAAAACACTAAAATGGAAACCTAAGTAGGTGTAGAAATTTCTGCAAGGAAACTGAAAAAGATAATGGAATTTGGGGGAATTAATATTGAATCTTGATATTAGAGTTCTGTATCTTATTATTTGGAAAGGTGAGATATGTGTGGAAAAGATTGGTACAGGGTGTAAATGTCTTCTGAAGGATTCTGACAAAAAGTTATTAAAAATTTCACTGCCAATAACAAAAGTAAATCACATTGCATAGCCCAACTATTTCTGAACTCTATAGAAAACAGGAATAAATTCATACAGCCTTTCCATATTGCTCAGTGCCTAACCACCACCCCCCCACACACACCAAGTGTGCTGGCTTTGAAAGTACAGTATCTGTATGTAATGGAAAAATTAAGAAAGCAGTAAAATACATTGACAAATTCTTCAGTGCTAAGGTTGGAAGACAAGGTTTGAGCATGCTAGATAAAGGTTCTTCCATTCAGTCGCAACCCTAGCCCTCAAACATCTTTATTTTTTGTTTGCTTGCTTGCGTGCATGTGTGTCTGTAATGTGTGCATGGCAATGAAGTCTTGCTGTGCCCCACATGCATTGGTAAGGGTGCTCACATATAGTTACCAGAGAAGAATGCCTGGTGACCCTCTGCAGTGTGCTTCCACCCATTCTTATTTGAGCAGAATCTTACTGACACCAGAGCTTGCTATTATTTTGCAAGCTCAGGCATTTTTCTCCTCTCTTTGCTCCATTTTTTTTTTTTTTTTTTTTTTTGTGACTGGTGTGACAGGTGCCCACAAACAAGCTGCTGTTTATTTTTATGTGTTATCTGGAGATTCAAACTCGGGTGGTTCCAGGCCCTTGGACTCTCATGCTTACACAGAAAATGCACCAAACCACTTGTCCATCTATACCCTTCTTAATGATTTACTAACTTTGTGCAAATGTCAGACAGATTAAAATGGAAAGGTATTCTAAAAAAGGCATATTTACTACTCTTGAAACAAGAAGTCTTGATAGCAAGTATTGAATGAGGCCATATCGTGGAGCAGGTGCCCCAGTATCAGGTTTTAGCATTATGGATGGTGTTGTCACTTTCCTAGCTGTAGTTCTGTCCCCGAATGTGCAATCTTACCACATTTCCTTTTCCATCCCAACTGTAGTAATTGCTTAGTCACCAAACATCCTCTGTAAACCCCCCCCCCATACTACCTCATATGTCTGCCACACTTCTCTCTGCTACACATAGAAAACTATTTTAGTTTCTCAGTGATAATTTTTTTCCATATATTTTCTTTGTCTACCATTACTTGAATATGTAACCAACAAATTACTGTGAAGAGTTACCAAGATTAACTGTGACATTTGGCTGCATGTTTTGCAGCAATATCTCTACCCAGCTGTTTCCATTGTTAATGATGCAACCTTCATTTATTTATGTTTTGTTTTCTTTTGAGGTAGGTTCTTGCTGTAGCTAAGGCTAACCTGAAATTCACTATGTAGTCTCAAGTTAGCCTTGAACTCACTGAAATCCTCCTAATTTTGTTTACTGAGTGCTGGAATTCAAGGTGTGTGCCACCATGCCTGACTTCATCATGCAACCTTTTGAGTATAGCAATTACAAGCATAATTAATTTTAATCCATACCATGTTCACAGTTAAGAGGAAAACATCACATATATATTGATGGTGGGGTACATAAGATAGTCTCATAAAAGAAAATAAAATTTTCTTTCAATGAGTAATTGAATGGTTTATTCCCAATACATATAACTGATATGTGCATATTTTATTACTTACATAAATTAAAACTAGAGATAAGGTAGATAACATGTGTTTATGATTTTTGATATAACATATTTTTCCTCAGACTCATGTAATAATATAAACAGAATACACTTTATAACCTCTTATCTTTTTAGTTTATATTTATTGCATAGAAACTAAAATCAAGCAAGATTATTTTGTGAGCTTGTTGAGATGCCTGTAATTCCAGTTCCTTGGGATGCCATGGCATGAGGAGAAAAAATAAAATCACAGTGCAGCCTGAGTAGCTTAAAATGATCCTGTCTCAAAGCATAATAAGAAAGGGCTGGAGAGAGCTCAGTGGCTTAGTGCTTACCCTGTAGGCAGGGGGCTCATTCTCAGTATAGTAAGAATTATGTATGACCTTTATTTTAATTAGTTAGCATACAAATTTATGTATTCATTGTCTTTCAAAGTCACAGCCTACCTAGGACTGGAATTTGGTTCAAAAACACATACTTTAATACTAATACTTGGCCTGGAGAGATGGCTTAGAGGTTAAGGCTCTTGTTGGCAAAGCCAAAGGACCCAGGCTTGCTTCCCTGATGCCCAGGTAAAGCCAGATGTACAAGGTGACACACATGTCTGGCATTTGTGGCTAGAGGTCTTGGCATGCCCATTCTCTGTCTCTCAAATAAATAAATAAATATGTGAAAAATAATAGTTGTACATTTAACACTAGTCACTGTGCTATGCTTTAATTTTCATTTACTAATTTATTTGCAGAACTCAGGATTGAGTGTATATCCTTCTGCATGATTGGCAGGTACTTTACTCCTGAAACACATTCTTATGGCTTTAAAATGGAATATTTTTATTTATTCATTTATTATTTATTTATGTGTATTTATGTTACCTAATAATTTTAGAAGTTGGTAGAAGATATGCATGGATAAATAGTAAAATACTGTGATGATTTATCTTCATTTCACTTGACTGGCTTTAGAATTATAATGTAATATACATCTGGGTATGTCTGAGAGCATGCTTTCAGAGTGGTTTAAATGAAGATGCAAGATATACACTGAATGCGGGTAGCCCATTCCACAGGCTGGGATAGAAGACAATAAAAATGAGAAAGTAATCTGAGAATCAGTATTTATCTTTCTAGACTCCCTGATTGTGTTTGCTGCCTCCCACTCCAACCACTATGACTTCCAGGCCATGATGTGCTATGTGGTCAATCCATGGGCCAAAATGGTCTGTTCTTTCCTTAGGTGGCTCTTCTTCAATATTTTGTCATTACAATGAGAAAAGTAGCTAATATAACAATACCATAAAAATGTTGTGTTGTGAATAAATTGATCTTTTTTTCTAATAGCAATGCATGATTGTTTCAGAATTTGAATATATCTTTAAACTAATACATTATTGAGAAATAGGCATTCAACTTAAAAAGTGTCTTATGCAGCTTGAATAATAAAGGAGAGAATAATCCCAGACAAACTAAAGCTTATGCCCCTGTTCATCCATGTCCAGTGCAAGATTCTTACCACAATACACTCCTTGCCAAAAAAAAAACAAAAAAACAAAACAAAAAAAAAAAAAAAACCAAAAACCAAAAAATAAAAAGGCTGAAGAGGATTTATGGAAGTCAAGGCCAATGTTAAGGTGCCCAAAGTGACAAGAATTAAAATTCAATGGTAAAGAGACTGACGAAAGTGGGGATGCCAAAATATACCAGGCAGAAACCACTGAAGATACTAGGCAAGTGTATGCATTTTCAGGAACTGCATACTTCTCTGAGTACATAGTTGGGATTATCACTGACTACTAATTGCTATGAAAACCCAGTCTTTATGTCATTTTAAAATTTAACCAGACTTAACTCCCTTATTATTGTGATCTTTGGGGCCTTGTAGCCCTCAAATTGGTCATCAGTATTACATATTATCTAGATTCACCAGTGAGTCACAGAAATGATGCCCTTCAAAACATGGCAAGTTTCTCGTGATAATCCTGCCATTTTCATTTCCTGTCCTGAAAGGGGGGTAGTCATGAAGAGGTGTTAAACAACATACTAAATGTGAAATGACAACCATCCCTAAAAAGTTTCACTGATCAAAGTCTTATGTGAAGAAATTTCTGCTTCTATAAGGGATTCTGTAGTTTGACAGATGGTATATCATAAGGTGGCTCTTTTTTTCTCATGTTTTTTTTTTTCTGATGCTGTGGTTTAAATCTCAAACCTCATTAATGCTAGGCAAGTACTGTACCACTAAGCTATATCTTTTGACTGAAAAAAGATTTGAAGATGTGATACACTGTTAATAGTTGTCTAATCATGTCTACAACCTGCCTGAAATATGGTATTTTATGAAAAAGAATGTTTTTTATTTATTGGAAGATAGAAAATAAGAATGGGTACACCTGGACCTATTAACTACTTATTTCTGTGCATCTTATTTTCCACGGATAATAGAATCCACACTGTCAGGCTGTTAAAAATCCACTGAACCATCTCTCCAGCCCATGAAAAGTATTTTTATTAAATCAAGACAAAGTTTTGCTAGAACAAACAAAAATATGTTATTTTTTCTTAGAATATGTGCTTTGATTCGTTCAAATAAGAGTCTTTAGCATTTAAAACATAATTAATTTAAAAATAGTTAAAGAAAATTTACTTAATTGTCCCATTAAAAGAATGTAATTCATTACAACATTAGGATACAAAAAGTCATCCATTTGCTAAGGTGAGCATAAACTGAAAACACTGATTCTTTGACTCTACAAGACTCATCATCAAGGAAGCCCTTGATATCAAATATAGAAGATGGTTACTATAATAAGATGATTGGGAACATTTAAATGATTCTGAAAAAGACTAACTGTAATGGCTTCATCAGTCCCTCCAACTCAGTTGCAGCAGGCAGTTCAACAATGTCTAGAAAAGAAAACAATAAACAATTTAAGTGCTGACAGAGCTTGTTAAAAAGAAGATAAGTAGTTAAGAAACTAAGCTACTGGGAATGATGTAAAGCTGATGTTGTCTGTACAAAGGCCACATTGGAAATTGCTTGGTACTTTTTATTGTTTAGACTTTTGAGTTCTTTCTAGATTCTAGAGATTAGGCCTCTGTCAGATGGATATTCAGAAAATATTTTTTCCCATTCTATGGGTAATCTATTGGCTTTGCTTATTGTATGTTTGTCTGTGAAGAAACTTTTCAGCTTCATGTGATCCCATTGATTGAGTGACTGTTTGAGATCCTGCGCTACTGGAGTTTTGTTCAGGAAGTCTGTTTCCATTCCTATATCATGGAAAGTTCCTCCTATATTATCTTCCAGTTGTAGCTGAGTTTCTAGTCTTATATGGATGTCTTTGATCCACTTGGACTTGAGTGTTGTACACGGTGAGATATGTGGAACAAGTGTAAATTTCCTCCATATGGTCATCCAGTTTGTCCATCACCATTTGTTGAAGATGCTATCTTTTTGTCAGCCTATGATGTTAGGGCCTTTGTCAAATATCAAGTAGCTGTAGTTACTTAACCCAAAGTCTGGGGCCTCGATTCTATTCCATTGGTCTATACTCCTGTTTTTATGCCAGTACCAGGCTGTTTTTATTACTATGGCTTTGTAATATAGCTTTAGATTAGGTGTGTTGATGCCTCCAGAGGTATTTCCTTTGCTGAGGATGTACTTGGATATCTGAGGTATTCTGCCTTTCCACATGAACTTTAAGATTTTTTTCTATCTCTGTGAAGAACAATGTTGGGATTTTTTTTTAAGGTTAAATAACTCTTTTTTTTTTCTTTGTTAGCTAGTTTTGTATTCAGCAAATATAGTCAGTTTGGTACCATTCCTAGGCTCATCTGTGACCTACCCCCTCCCCTTGGCCCCTCCTTGTTGAGGTATACGGGTCATGCATTGTGGAGTTAGCCCACAGTTATGGGTAAGCTAAATGTCTCTGCATATCATGACTCAACATGTGGCTCTGACATTCTTTCTGCCCCCTCTTCCGCCAAATTTCCCTGAGCCATGTTGGGTTCATTTTTGGTCTGCTTCATTGATGAGGTGTTGGGGGCCTCTGAGGCTCTGGCTCTCTGATTTGGTAGGAGTTGATTTTTCTCTGTGCTGATCTCCTTCCCCCTTGTGCTGGTATCCAGTTCATCAGGAAAACAGACCCCTTGCTTGTTTCTCCAATTTTTCTTAGTTTCAGCCGGGGCCTTTTTGAGGTATGATGGGGTGGCTCTCTCCTTAGGATCTACATGTATCTGAAAAAGAGAAGAAGATTCTCCAATGGAGAGTAAGTTAGCACCAGGACAAATGAGATAGCCCCTATTTTTTACAGAGAATTTAATAGGTGTAGGCCCTCTTGTAGCCCACAATTGATGGTAGCTTGATAGTGGAGAGTGGGCTTATGTTTGGATATGGTTCTGACTTGTTTCCCAGCTCCAGCTATGGGTCCCATACCAGTGAGGGGATCAGTTAGCCAAATTGAGAGCAGTTGGTTCCCCACCATGGCTGTGTGCCACCACCGCACTTGTGCGGGCATCACAACAAGTTATTTGCTGCTAAGTAGGTTAGACCATGCGTTGCTTCAAGAGATATTGGTCATTTTCCCCCACTCGCCCATGTAGCACCTTCTGGCACTAGACATGCTGACTGTCTGGGGACTGACTCTCTTCCAACTTCCAGCCATGCCATTCTAATTTGCATGTCAATCACATAAAGTGTCTTCAGCAGTAGGGTCTTACCACTAACATTTGGTGGGTCATCAAGTACTCTGACAGAAATCTGTCTGTCTTTTAGGAAACCTTGTAGGTCTCTCTGATCAAAAGCTCATTGTGGATGATAGCCCCATGCTGGTTCTTACAGGTCAGTGCCCATTAAGAAAATGAGAAAAAGATAACTAATATACAAGAGTTAGAGATAAGAGAGAGAGAGAGAGAGAGAGAGAGAGAGAGAGAGAGAGAGAAAGTCAGGGAGGGAAGATGTAGAAGATAAAGGTTAGTCTTGATCTTACCCTCTCCAGTGTCTTGTGGTTCAGGTGTTCCCTGTAAGGGCCTGGTGAAGGATCAGCCATTTGGTCTTTTAGTAAGTGGAAAATTATGGTATCATTGCCGTTTGGGTCTAGATTTGTGTTTCCCACCCCTTTGATGCCCTCCCCTCCCTCCCCTTCCATCCTAGTGTCTAGTCTAGAAGATGCTTGCTGGGTATGTAAGGTATCTTGGGTAGATTCAGGTTAGGTGCTGTAGAGGAGTGAGACTATGTGGCGATTTTTTTTTCTGTGATTGGGTAAGTTCACTGAGAATGATCTGTTCCAGGTTCAACCATTTATATTCAAATTTCTTTGTGTCATTTTTTCTTACTGCTGTATAGGAGTATAGATCAAGGGAATAAACTTGAGGACCTGGACTTTGGGTCAAGCAACTATAGCTGCTTGATATTCGATAAAGGCCCAAACAATATAGGCTGGAAAAAAGACAGCATCTTCAACAAATGGTGCTGGACAAACTGGATAACCATATGCAGGAAACTGAAACTTGATCCACACATTTCACCATGCACTACACTCAAGTCCAAATGGATCAAAGATCACAATATAAGACAAGAAACTCGTATACTACTGGAAGAAAATTTAGGAAGTACTTTCCATGATATAGCAATGGAAAAAGTCTTCCTGAACAAAACCCCAGTAGCTCATGAACTTAAACCATCACTCAACCAATGGGATCACATGAAGGTGAAGAGTTTCATTACAGACAAGCATACAATAAGCAAACCAATAGATTACCCACAGAATGGGAGAAAATATTTGCGGGTTATCCAACTGATAGAGGCCTAATCTCTAGAATCTACAAAGAACTCAAAAATCTAAACAGTAAGAAGTCAAACACCCCACTCACAAAATGGGGCAAAGAACAAAACAGGCAGTTCACAGAGGAAGAAATAGAAATGGCAAACACACACCTAAGAAAATGTTCATCATCCCTAATCATCAGAGAAATGCAAATTAAAATAACTATGAGATTCCACCTTACCCCAGTAAGGATAGCAAACATCAAAAAATCAAATAAAAATAAATGCTGGCGAGGATGTGGAGAAGTAGGAACATTCATCCACTCTTGGTGGGAATGTAGAATGGTACAACCACTTTGGAAAGCAATATGAAGACTTCTGAAAAATCTGAGTATAGAGATACCAACAGACCCAGTTATTCCCTTACTGGGCATCTACCCTAAAACCTTCAAACCACAGGCTAGAGAGATTTGTTCAACCATGTTTATAGTGGCTCAATTTGTAATAACTAAGTGCTGGAATCAACCCAGATGTCCATCACTAGAAGAATGGATAACTAAGATGTGGTATATCTACACAATGTTGGGATTTTAATTGGAATTGCATTAAACCTGTATATTGCCTTTGGTAGGATTGCCATCTTCACAATGTTAATTCTGCCTATCCAGGAGCATGGAAGATCTTTCCATTTTCTCAAGTCCTCCTCAATTTCTTTTCTGAGTGCTTTTATGTTTTCATTGTATAGAACTTTCACTTCCTTGGTTAATGTTATTGCAAGGTTTCCTTCTTGTTGTTGTTGCTATTGAAAAAGGGACCATGTCCCTTATTCCTTTCTCTGTATCTTTGCCATTTGCATATAGAAAGGCTACTGATGTTTGTGCATTGATTTTGTATCCTACTACTTTGCTATAGGTGTTAATCACCTTCAAGAGTTTTGGATGGAGTCTCTAGGGTCTCTTACATATAGAGTCATGTCATCAGCAAATAGAGATAACTTACCTTCTTCCTTTCCAAACTGTATCCCTTTTATTTCTTTCTCCTGTCTTATTGCTTGAGCTAGGACATCCAGTACTATATTGAAGAGCAGAGGTGAGAGTGGACACTCCTGTCTTGTTCCTGATCTCAGTGGGAATTCCTTCACTCTCTCCCCATTGAGTATTATTTGGACCTTAGGAGATTTGTATATTGCCTTTATTATGTTAAGAAATGAACCAACCATGCCAGTTTTCTCCAATGTTTTGATCATGAAGTGATGTTGTATTTTTTCAAAGGCCTTTCTGCATCAATCGAAATGATCATGTGGTTTTTGCATTTAACTTTGTTTATGTGGTGTATTACAGTGACAGATTTCCATATGTTGAACCACCCCTGTGTTCCTGGGATGAATCCCACTTGATCAAGGTGGATACTGCTTTTGATGTGTTGCTGGATTCGGTTTTCAAGGATTTTGTTCATGATCTTTGCATCTACGTTCATCGGGGAAATAGACTGGTAGTTTTCTTTTCATGTAGCATCTCTACCTGGTTTAGGAATTAGAGTTGGGGAGCTTTCCCTGATGTCAAATTGTTTGGGACAGTTTAAGAAAGATTGGTTTGAGTTATTCCATGAAGATTTGATAGAATTCAGCTAAGAAGCCATCTGGTCCTGGACTCTTCTTTTTGGGGAAGTTTTTAAATTACTTTTCCAATCTCAATGAGTATGATAGGTTTGTTAAGGCATTTAATCTGCTATGACTTTAGCTTTGGTAGATGGTATGTGTCCAGGAATTTATCCATTTCCTCCATATTATCCAGTTTTGTGGAGTAGAGGTTTTTGAAATAAGTCCTGATGATTCTCCCAATTTCGCTTATGTCTGCTGTGATCTCTCCTTTTTCAGGTAAATGCAAATTACAACAACCATGCTTTTCTAACTTACCCCAGTAAGGATAGCAAACATGAAAAAATCAAATGAAAGTAAGTGCTGCAGAGGATATGGAGAAATAGGAACCCTCATCCACTGTTGGTGGGATTGTAAGACGGTACAACCACTTTGGAAAACAATGTGGAGACTCCTAAAATAGCTGACTGTAGAGTTACCAACAGACCCAGTTATCCCCTTCAAGCCTCAGTCCAGAGAGATTTCCTCAACTATGTTTATAGTGGCTCAATTCGTAATAGCTAAGAGCTGGAACCAACCCAGATGTCCATCACTAGAACAATGAATCACTAAGATGTGGTATATCTACACAGTGGAATTCTACACAGAACTAAAAACAAAATGACAAAATGAAATTTGAAGAAAAATGGTTGAACATGGAACAGATCATTCTCAATGAACTTAACCAATCACAGAAAGATAGTCGCCACATAGTCTCACTCATCTACAGCACCTAACCTGACTCTACCCAAGATGCTGACATACCCAGGAAGCATCTCAAGAACTAGACAATAGGGTGGGTGGGAGGGAGGGGGGGCAAGAGTGGGGATGGGGGTGAAAACTCTTGACCAAAATGGCAATGGTACCATAAACTTCTACTTCCTAAAAGGCAGTCCAAATGGTTGAACTTTCACCAGGCTCTTAAAGGGAACCCCTGAGTCACAAGGCACTGGGGAGGGTACGGTGAAGACTGACCTTAATCTTCTACAGCCTCTCTCTCTCTCTCTCTCTCTCTCTCTCTCTCTTCTCTAACTCTTTTATATTATTTATCTTTTTTTTTTCCTTCTCTTAGTGGGCACTGGCCTGTAACTTCCAGTACCAGCAGGTGGCTGTCATTCACAATGAGCTTTTGATCAGAGAGACCTACACCATTTCCTAAAAGAATGACAGATGTCTGTCAAAGTACTTGATGACCCATCAAAGGTTAGTGGTAAGACCCTACTGCTGAAGACACCTTATGTGGTTGACATGCAAAATAGAATGGCATGGCTAGAAGTTGGAAGACAGTCAGTCCCCAGACAGTCAGTGCGTCTAGTGCCAGAAGGTGCTACATGGGTGACAGGGGAAGAATGACCAATATCTGTCCAAGCAAATCATGGTCTAACCTACTTAACAGCAAATAACCTGTTGTGATGCTCACACAAGTGTAATAGTGGCGCACAGCCATGGTGGGAAACCAAATGCTCTTGATTTGGCTAACTGATCTGCTCAGTGGAATGGGACCTATAGCTGGAGCTGGAAAACATGTCAGAACCATATCCAAACATGAGTCCACTCTCTATTATCAAGCTACCACCAATCATGGGCTACAAGGGGACCTACCCCTATTAACTTCTCTATAAAAAAAAAAAAAAAAATAAGGGTAAGCCCACTTATCTGGTGCTAACTTTACTCTCCATTGGAGAATCTGCTTCTCTTTTTCAGATAGACACAGATACTAAGGAGAGAAACACCCCATCACACCTCAAAAGGTCCCCAGCTGAAGCTAAGAATAATTTGCGAAACAAGCATTGGTGCTGTTTTCTTGGTGAACCCAGTACCGGCACAAGGGTGAAGGAGATCAACACAGAGAACAACCAACTCCTACCAAATCAGATATCCAGAGACACAGAGAGACCTCATCACTGAAGCAGACCTAAAATGGACCCAACATGGCTCAGGGAAATTTTGCAGAAGAGGGAGTGGAAAGAATGTCAGAGCCACCTGTTGGGTCATGATACGCAGTGAAATTTCTCCTACCCATAACTGTGGGCTAACTCCGCAATGCATGACCTATATACCTCAACAAGGAGGGGTTAGGGGGGAGGAGGTAGAACATGGGGGAGGCTAACCATGGTACCAACTTGACTTTATTAACTGAGTACAAAACTAGTAATAAAAAAGAAATAGTTTGCAAAATAAAAGACAACGCTGAGAAATGACTGTTCTGCTTTAATTTTCATATGATACACCTTACTTATTCACAGCATGTAACCTGGAAGTTTCCAAATCCCCTTCACAGTGTGCCCAATGATCTGGGAGCACAAGCTCTGGAGCTCTGTAATGGCTGGAGGCAAGAGGGAGTGGATGATAATTAACAACATGTCTTTGATATAATGGTTGTTATTTATTTTATTGTCTACGCAGACCCTTGAAACAAAAGTTGTAGCTAAAATATTACATAGGAACACAACTCAGAACAAGTAAACAAATAAGATCCTTTGCTGTAAGTAGTGTTATCCAGAAGATAATTGCTAAGTTTTCCTAACCTTTCTCTCATGGCTTTGGAAAATACAAATAAGTTGGGGCAGTATGTGTACATATGTCATCCTACTAAAACAAAAAATGAAATCACATAGTTAGATATATAAATAGAAATATATTTATCATGGTCTGAAAGAAAGAAAGATGCTGTTTAACAGGATTGAATAAAAGTGAAGCCAAATACCTTATATGGAAGGAAAGTGTAATGACTCAAAAGCTAAAAGAAAAATGCAGGGCAAGCAAATAAAAATAAAATTAAAATTAAACCAAACCTCTCAATGGGACAGATAACAAAGAAAAGATAAAGCAATCCTAGGAATAGAAATTATATCAGGACATAGATGATAGTAACATCAAGCTCCAGAGATTAAATATAATCTTAAATGTACCATGTAAACCAGAGTTAAATACAGACTTCACAGAGATCCCTACAGCCCCATTATTCACATGACTGTACACAGTTAGGTCATGCATATACGTAGATATGGTACAGTAATGTCATAGTATGGTTAACACAAAACTGTGTTTAAAATAACAGACTAATAATTTTCATAATCAAAGCACTTACTGAGAAGCAAACATTGGGAAAAATGATCATTTTTCTTTGAATTTTCTTTAAAATTTGAATATAATGAAAATAGAATGCTACCTTAAATATTCTACATAGTAAATTGAGAGTTTTATCTCTCCAATAACTTTTCCTAGGTTTTAAGAGCAAACAATTCCCATTCCTAACATGGACAATCATTAACACAGACAAATAAAGCTAATGAAATTTTAGCCACATTCCAAACAAAATTAATTCTAAACTGGAATAAATTTGGACCAACTGCCAAATCTCAAAGTTTCCTTCAGTCTATGGTTTGCTATATTAAACTTTAGGCAAAGTTTGAATGTGAGAAATAATTTATATTAAAAATATTTTACTTAAGTTCTCTACTTGCTTGATTAGTATTTCTGAAAGTACGAGAAGCTATATAATGCACTTGATAAAAAGTAATAACCATTTCAGCTAAATCACAACAAATGAAGTCCCTGAGGCTAAAACAATGATTCAACACACACACCCCCACACACAAACACAAATATTTAGCCTAAAAGTATTTCTTCTAGAAAACATGATGAAGTTAAAGTATGTGTTAAACTGGCTTCAATAATGTGGTTACTAAGTTTGTTATATGGTATACATAGCATTTTCACATTTTGCTCAATAACACAGATATATATTAAATAAAAGCTTCTAATTTTATTTCCTACTTAAAATATATTTCTCTTTTACTATTTGGCACTGTCATTTTGAACTGTTTTTCTTTCAAGAATTTTTCTCAATAATGTAGCTTTGGATACACTTGTAAAAAATGGCTCAGTATATTTTATAATAACCTCATTTTATTGAAGAAATTGCTTCCACCATTCCTCTTCTTCAGCTGCATCTTAAAACTGCTTATATTACAACAATAAAACATGAAATCTGATCATAATAACTTTTTATCCACATATTGTGGCTTCTGAATATCTGGTGAGATTATCATTCTTTTATGGGGGAAGGAAGGAAGCTTTGTGGTACGTGGGTGATGCATTTGAAATATGTGCACATGTGTTTGCTATTGCTTTGGGCCTGTGCACATATGCGTGGAGGCTAGAGGAGAATGGCAGATATTCTCTTTTTTTGCTCAACTGCCTTTCCTTGACATGGAGTCTCTTATTCAACCCAGAGCTAATTATTTGCTGGGTTTTTTTTTTTTTTTCAGTCAGCAAGCCCCAGCTGATTGTGCAATCTGTGTCCTCCACAAGGCTGAGGTTACAGATGTGCGTGTGGCCATGCCCAGCTCTTCTGTGGGTGTGGGATAATCAAGCTTAGATACTCTCAGACTGCTTCAGGTCCTCATGCTTGCACAGCTAGCACTTTTACCTGCTGATCCATCTCTTTAGCAACTAATCTTCATTTTTAAATTCTACTTGAGCAGAAAATGGGGATAGATAAAAGAGAGGTCAAAAACAACTGATTTTGTAAGGTGTACAAACAATAGTTTCTGGAATAAATGGAAAGGCAAGATGGAAACAGGTGACTCTTATGACTGTTTCCAGTATCCCTTAAGAAGCTAATAGCTAAATGTCATATTCCTCTGGGATTACTTGGTTTGTGTCCAAAGTGATCTCACTCCATCTTAACTCCTTCCCAAAGGATAATCTGGAGGAAAAGATTCACATTATAGGGGCAGAAGTCCCTTTGGTATTTCTACATATGTCTTTCCACAGTTTTTTTAAGTCATAAAACAAGTTAAACATGCATGCTGTATACCACAAGACTTATATCATCACAGCTTTTCATGCTACAAATAAGTGAGAGGAGATCCCACTTAAATGGTGATCATTTTGATAGATTCAAACATACCAGGACTTTACTAAGTGTATGGCAGATGGAGCCAGACAGCAAAGCTATTCTTGAGTCCTGGAAGCAACATCAGCACCCAGTGGCAAGTTGATCTGTCCCTTTGAAAGGAATGCTATGCAGGTTCAGGAGAAGCTCTGTTGTTTATATAATATAAACATATTATATAAGAGTTGCTGACAACTCTTATATTCAGCCTTTAAACTAGGGCTGGGATGGATTTTGATGCATAGCTAGCTTTATGCTTACTGATAAGGAAAAGCTTTTTCTATTTTTGTTAAACCAGAATCAACAAGCACACATCCTCACACAGGGAAGAAAGGAGCAGACAAACCCAAATGCTGCTTTGGGTCTTTTCCTGGAGGTTTTCCTTAATCTCAAAGAGCCATCTACCTTCAGATATTTACAGAATCTTTTGTATACATTTCTTCACATCTGATAATCTTCTCTGTGAATTCAGATTCTCCAGCGACTGTCTTTGTGTAACATTGGTAAATATGTCATTGAATTTGTGAAACTGAGTCTGTCAAATGTATTCCCTTCAGGAGATGTTCCTGGGAGCAGCACTGCTCTTTGTTACATGGGAGCTTCACTTTGTTACTGAGTTGAAGCCCAAAATCTGTTCTGGAAATCTTGGATTCAGGAGAACTGAAAGCAGAAATTCCTATCAGTGGTTCATATCTTTCTCATCACAGAGTTAAGCCTGACTATGCAATAATTAATAAACTGATCTTTGGTGTTGCCACAGTAATTTCAGGTTTCAGATAACATACTGAAAACACCACTGACCTCTTCTTGCTCCAAAATGAAAAGTGTACTCTAGGCATCCCCAATGACAGAATTTTTAAATCCAGTTATCAGTTTTCACCTACATGTTTAAAAATTAAAATTATGCCAAATGAATGCTATCAAACCTTGGTAATTCTATATGTACACTAACAATTTGATAGTGTTATAATTACAGCTAAAGTGACTATATTGAACCTTTATGATATATTCCAACCCTAAAAAATCAAATGGTATGCATGTATATATTAATGGTGACTTAACATTTGAATCAGCTTTTATTTTTCTTTAAATATTTGATTTATGAATATTGCATTAATGATTTCTTTGATGGAAATAATTGTGCCTTTCTCTACATTTATACCTTGAAATGATAACATCCAAGATGATGGTATTAAGAGGGGAGATCTTTGGGAGTTAGTTCACAAGGACAGAATCATCATTGTGATTTATTAGTACCCTTATGAAGGAAGATCTAGAATGATTTCCCACTACCTCGACATTTGGTCACATAGAGCTAACAGACACTATTTATGAACTAGACATAGGTCCTCATGAAATACTAAATCTTCCAGTTCCCTGTTTTCTGATCTGTAGTCTTAAAAACTGTGAGAAATCAATTGTTGGTGTTTATAAGCAAGACAGCTTAGGGTATATTGTTATAGCAGCCTAAAATAACAAAGACATAATAGTCAAATTAGGTTCACAGTCATTGAAAATTGCCAAAGTTACAAAAATTTTTGTTTCTAGTAGTTTAATTTAAATACATAATCAGAATTTATCTGATTTATTCTAATGGGAAGATGTCAAATCATTTCTAAGATAGTCAAAATTCTTTAATTATTTTGAAATTAGTTCTTCTCCTAAATTACTTATGCTTTTTTCTCTGCAGTTAAAGCATCCATATTGATTTGGTAGGAGTTGATTTTTCTCTGTGTTGATTTTATTCCCCTTTGTGCTGGTATCCGGTTCATCAGGAAAACAGCACCGTTGCTTGTTTGACCAATTTTTCTTAGTTTCAGCTGGGGCCCTTTCGAGGTATGATGGGGTAGCTCTCTCCTTAGGATCTACATATATCTGAAAAAGAGAAGCAGATTCTCCAACACCTCATCACTGAAGCAGACCAAAACTTAACCCAACATGGCTCAGGGAAATTTTGCAGAAGAGTGGGCGGAAAGAATGTCAGAGCCACATGTTGGGTCATTGATATGCACAGACATTTATCTTACCCATAACTGTGGGCTAACTCCACAATGCATGACCCATATACCTCAACAAGGAGGGGCCAAGGGGAGGGGATAGGTCACGGATGAGCCTAATAATGGTACCAAACTGACTGTATTTGCTGAATACAAAACTAATTAATAATAAAAAAAAAAATCCATATTGAGAGTCATCAGCAAACTGAAAACTAATTACTATATTCAGCACATATGCATGACAAAATTTCATGGAACTCAAATGTAAGGCAAACTTGCTTCAGGTGTGGGGGAGGGGCTGGAAGGAATAGTGAAAGTGAAATTGGGCTGGCTTGCAGAAAATAAGCAAATGCAATCATTATTGACTACTATCAGAAATAACTGGAACTTCTCTTTTTAAATTGAAAAGCTTTGGGATGAGTTCCTCTAAAAATAAATTTGTGACTTAAAGTTTATTATCTATGGAAAAAATTTTGAGGTAAACTCCTTGAAAAACAATTGTTAAAAAAATGAAAAGTTTGTAATCTATTTTAATTTTTTCTAAAATAATGCATTTGGCAAGTATACTGAATTATGTTTGTCAGCCTCTAGTTTGTGTTGTGAAAGATGATTTTCATGAAAGACATGGTACTACATGACACAAAATGTTTAAAAAATTGTATATGTTCCTGTTAAGGTGGGAAAAAATGAAAAACTAAAATTTAACTCAACTTTTTTACAAAAATATTGTAAATTCCAGTTGTATCCTGCATGTGAATGATATGAGAATAAAATTATTAAATTCTGAATAAGCACTTTGCATTATAATGGTATTTAACTAGTTAGTTTCCAAAGAAGGTTATTGAAATGAATTATTGTTTATAAAATTGATCTTCAGTACAAACAAATTTCCCTTTTGGTGAAATGTGAAAAGAAACAAATCTCAGAAGAGTCTGGAACAGTTACAATGATTTTTATCCATTTATTTTTCTATAGTTGATCCTAAGCCTCATGAAGGAGTCATATGTTAAGTGAGATTAGGCTTTTGGGTGGTTCTAATTTAACATAATTGAAAAAATTGCCCTTAGAAGAGACAGATGGGGAAGGAGGATAAATTTATTATTCTACTCATTTTATTTTAACATAGTTAACACATCTGTTAATCTGTTTTAAAATAAGTGGCACCAGCATCTGGTGTACCATTTGCAATTGGCAAGAGATCCTGAAATGCCCATAAACTACACACTTGCACATGTACATAAATAAAAACTAAAAACAATAAAATGTTTTCAAGTACTAAAATCATAACCATGAATTTAATGTGTATACATGTGCAAAAATTAGTTCTGTTCATGGAACAGGATATTTTATTTGCTTTCCTTGAGACTGAGTTTTATTATACATAAAAAATAATAGATGAGATAATGTCCTGTGAAAAGTGAACTGAAGGGAGAGCCACTCTTTTACTCATAGAATATTCCCAAGCTTTTGTTGTTATCACACCCACTGAACAGGATCCTAGAATGGTTGTGACAATAGCCAAATGCAGCAAATATCACAGATGTGTGTTAAATCATAATTACAATAGCAACATACTTATCATAAAACCTTTTTTAAAACCACTGAGTCCTACAGTCAGAACAGTTGATAGGATCTGTTTGTAAGTTTATGAGCTGATGAGAATAACAGTAAAGTATTATTAAGGATTATTATTAAAGGATTATTGCAATACTTGTTATGAATATGTCATATGGAAAACAGACTTAAATCTTTAAGGAGAATTTGAAGTTTCCCATGGTGGTGTACATGACAGGTGATGCTGAGTTAGCCATGAATGCAATGCTTATTTTGTTACAATCAGGATACATTTCAGACAGTGAACAGATAAGTCTTACTTTTTTAAAAGAGAGAATAGATAAAATATTATATTTAATGATTATAATGAGAAAATGTGGTTAAAATTTGGTACTGTTTATGACATGAATAAGATGGCAGTGTAAAAAATGCAAGTGTGCTTTAAAATAAAGATGTTGATTTTGGAAATGTTGAGTGTTCATCAGACATGCAAATACTTTGCTAGTCAGTTGGGTAGAATGGACTGTACCACATAATGGTGTCTTGCTTGAAACCAGAACACATATGGGATGACTAGGATCTAATTTTACATAAGACCATGACAACTACCTTGCTGAAATTAATTCTATAATACTAATATAATGGACAAAATTATCTAATATAAGATTTATTGGAATGAAGCACCATTGTTAAGCAATGCAGAATTGTATATTCAGAGATAGAATTTTGTATTCTTTACTATGTAGCATTGAAGCCATGCATACTGATGAAAACAGGGAAGTTATGTATATAATTCTATATATAAATTCTGCTGCACATATCATTGACCCCTGTAGTATTTCAATAATTGAAGTTCAACAAGATGAGATAAAACTATCAATTGACTGTAAACAGTAGGAAGTCAATGAAGTAGCAACAAAATCAGAGTACTGTGTTCTACCTGAAGCAAAGTTGGAAAAGGGATACAAGAACTGTGTCAAATAGTGATGCTAACTCAGGAAAAATGATGACCTAGTGACCAATGATGTAATCCCCCTGTGTCAGACAGCTTCAGGTTCACTGAGATGAACTTCCAGACCAGACACAGTTATGGAGGAAGGGATTCATTGAAGCTTACAGATCCAGGGGAAGTTCCATAATGGCAGAAGAAACTGGCCTGCCTTCACAGGCCAAAGCAGAGAGAGAGAGAAGTACAAGCCTAAAGGTCAAAAGCCAGAGCACACTTCAGGAACTCCAGCTAGGCACACTTTGCATATCTTTAGATTGAAATCTCAAACCCACTACCACACCTTAAAATCCACACAATGGCATTGCCTCCAGCCAGATGGCTAGAGATGCAAACTACAAACAAATAAACAACTGAATATATTGGGGGCCATCTATTCTATTCAAACCACCACATTCTGCCCCTGGCCCCCAATAGATTTATAACCATCACACATTGTAAATTGTACTCAGTTCAATTTCAAAGGTCCCCACAGTCTTGACCAATTTAAGATATGAAGACCTGTAAAATCAAACAAGCTAAACATTTGTAACATATAAAGGCGCAGAGTAAACATTTTCAACTGGTATAATGCATAGCAAGGAAAGACTAAAACAATGCAAACTCAACCACCATCAAACAAACATCAAACTTCTGCAGTTCAAGTTCAATATATCCAGAGACTAATAGTCTCCAGACTTTCCAATTCCACCCCTCCAGCTGAGCAGAGTAGCCGGGGAACATTTCCATCCCAGGCCAACGATGTGCTCTATGGTAGCCCTTGCATAGTCCTGGTATATACAAAATATCTTCAGGTCTTCATGCAAACCACAGTCCATCTTCCAAAGGCTCTTTCAGCCTATCAAGGCATCATGCCCTGCCTCATGCCGCATCTCAGCAGCAGCTCCTGGAACCGTGTGCAATTCATGACCACTCCTCACATTTTCCAAAGGCTCTTTCAGCCTATCAGGGCATCAGGCCCTACCTTATGCCACATCTCAGTGGCAGCTCCTGCAAGATGTGCAATTCAAGATCACTCATCGCATTTTTCACGCTTCTGAAACCAACACCAGGTGTGCAGGACACAGCCATATTCTTAATTCAGGGATGAAACAAATCATAGCCTTGAAAAGCAGGTTCCTTCTCCAGTCAACTCTTTCCAAAAGTGTTTGCATTTCTATGATAGTCTTTCCTCAGGCATCCTTTCCATAGTAAAGCAATTGGAACATCTTCCTTTAAGATTGCTAATGTGTTTGACAATAGCAGGTTCAGTAACCTAAAACCAGTCTCAGTGCCTGTAATTTTAACTTGCTTGAGGTTTTCCAGCTTAAAATCTTAAATCTCTCTGTCCAATATCTCTATCCAAGCACATCAGTCCATTACAAATTTAACCTTGATCAAATTCTCTGGGCCTGGGCAGCAGGACACAGCCAGCCCTTATGCCAGTAGCCCAGTTCCAACAAAGTCCTCGCAGTCTTTCCTTCCCCTTAGAAAGCTCATAAGCCAAGCCTTGAAGTTCAATGCTGTCTGCACTTAGCATTCTCAGACTCTCATCAGAATAGTCCACAAAACTTGGCTTACCACTCCTGAAGACATCTTCAGTTGCAAGCACCAAGTCCATGTCTATTCCTCCAAAACAAAGGTTCCAAAAGATCAACATCCACATAGTAAGGTTCATCTCACCCCACTCCTCAGTACCAAGTTCTGTAGCAGACAGCTTCAGGTTCGCTGAGATGAACTTCCAGACCAGACACAGTTATGGAGGAAGGGATTCATTGAAGCTTACAGATCCAGGGGAAGTTCCATAATGGCAGAAGAAACTGGCCTGCCTTCACAGGCCAAAGCAGAGAGAGAGAGAGAAGTACAAGCCTAAAGGTCAAAAGCCAGAGCACACTTCAGGAACTCCAACTAGGCACACTTTGCATATCTTTAGATTGAAATCTGAAACCCACTAGCACACCTTAAGATCCACACAATGACATTGCCTCCAGCCAGATGGCTAGAGATGCAAACTACAAACAAATAAACAACTGAATATATTGGGGCCATCTATTCTATTGAAACCACCACACCCCCAGAAAGTGTGACAGATTTTACATTAGATTTGGTACAATTTTATTTCATCAACCCCTCATAGATTTGGTACAATTTTAAAAGACAGAGGCTTAATTTCACACATTTGAGTAGTTTCCATTCTTTCATTTCCAAAGTATACAAAGCTTTCTTTTTTTAGAAAAATCATCTTTAATAAAAATAATTTTATTGAGAATAAAAATTAATAAAGAAAGGTGAGGGTAGGAATAGATTGGGCAGAAGTACCTTGTAGGGGAGAGGAGAAAGCTTTATCCAAAAGTGATAGACTCTTGCTGGCAAATATCAGTTTCAGAACTGAGTGACCCCTACAGTACACTATGGACAGGGAGACCGATGAGTTCCACAAAACAATGCAGGCTATTGCCAAAGCACGTGGTTTTGCAGCATAACTATAGACTGCAGTCTCAGGACATCAAGAGAGAATGTCAGAACTGAGATGGAGGCCATCTGCCTGCTAGCTAGTTCTCATTGTGCTGAAAAATGCTACATGAGCTGTTTGGGAATGATGGTCACAACAGTGTGAACATGCAAGGGATCTTGTAAAAAATATTTTGATTGACAGGCAATTATTTTAGGTATGAATTTTAATGTGATATCTTAATACATATTTAAAACAGAATGAATAACTCAATCTAATATATGTATCTTTATCTATGCATCATTTTTGTGGTGAAAAGATTTAAATTTTACTTCTAGTGATTTAAAAATTATCACCTTTTATAGTCACCATTCTGCGAAAAATATTGAGTACAAAAGCTTATTCTTCCTAGTAACTGAAACTTCATATAAAGTGTTGATCAATATCTCCCCTTAAATAAAACAGCAATTTTGTAAGGTGTGTGGGGTCCATCATGTAAAATTCAATGTATAAAGTAGTATTTTTAATGTCTTGGGAGAATATTAGCACATAGAATTTCAATTCTCAATTTCATCACATGGAATTCCCATGGATAGAGAAGAAAAGAACAGGGAATATCAGCTTTTAGGAACCAAAGTATAGGGCACATTGGCTGTAACAATGTCTGCAAAGACATCTAGTATTTCCTTATTTCTCTGTATCTACATGATGTGTCTTCCACCAAAAGACCAATTCTTCAATCCCTATTAGCATTTTTTAAAAATAATGAAATATCTTCCTTCCCTTTTGGACACATCATATGAATTTCTCTTCCTCGAGGACAAAACTCTTTGGCTGCCCTAAAGTAGGTGAAATTACAAGAAACTAGAGGACCAGACAGTTTCCAGACTATTTAGCTGCTGTACTAATAACTGAGTCTTCCATCCTCTTATCCCAGTTATGCTGAACCACCCAACCCCACAAACTGAAATAATCTAAAGAAGGCTTATTAATTATCTCAATGAGTTCCTGACCTACAACATCATGAGCATTCACATTTAAGAAACTAACAATTGATTAATGTATTATATAGATAAGCAGATAAATAAACAGCAAGCATTTGCTTGTGAAATTATTATGATCTCAATAAGCTTCGAAATTATTTTTTATGAGAAATAAGATAACCATTCCAGGAAATCATATTTTACCACACATCTTTTTATGAATTATTGCGTTAAAATGTCTTGAATGATTTGTACTATAGAAAGGATGAGAAATCACAATGAAAGGGAAACACAACTGGGGATGTCTGATTGCTTTAATTTTGTTGTTGATTATAACTGACTTAGCAGGATAGAATTAAAAACTAATGCACAGAATCAAGACTTCCAGCCAAGATGGCGACCACCTAACTGTGCCGCACATCCCCAAGAAAGAAAGGCAAGGCATTAAGGGTTCACTAGGTCTTTTAGGGGAGAGAAATCTCTAATAGATTGCCAGTGGGAGGGCACAGAGGGGAAATAAAAAGGAATCACTGATTCCCTCACTGGTGGGTAGCCCACCAGTCCCCCAAACCCCCCCCCCCCATGCAGCCGCCGTACCCACAGTCCCAGTTTCAGGATACTCCCACACTCAGTGTAGGAAAGGGGACCCAGGCCAACACAGTTCCACTTGCCTTACTGCACAGGGGCAATCACCCTGCTACCTCTGGCCATGCATGACCTTGGGAAGGCTCTGCCCATTGGCCCACTGGAGCTCAGGCTCCATTTGCCCACCACACATGTGCTGCTGATCCCCACTTGTGCAAGCTTAGACTGCTCTCTCTGCCCATTTGCCCACTTACTGCTCTGGCCATCGCCCACTCAGGCACAAGCTCAGGCCCATTCCACCTGTCCATGTGAGCTCAGGTTCACTCTGCCTGTCCACTTGCACCAGCCCCTCCATGTCTGCCACACAAGCTGACTGCCAGTGTCCTATTGCAGGCATCTCAGACTGCTTCTGGGTCCCAGTGTTCGGCCACACATGAGTTTAGGCTGCTTTGGTGCTTGTGCTTCAGCGTCCCTCCTATCGTGAGTTCAGGCAGCTTTGACGCATTACGTCCTGAGAGCTCAAGCAACCATGGTGCTCCTGCCAAGCAGGAGATCAGGCTGCTTTACCATTGTGTTAAGTGAGAGCTCAGACTGCTTGACATGCATCTCAGGCTGCTTCAGCTTCCCACTGTGCTTGAACACAGACTGATTGACCCACCTATGTGTTAGCTCAAGACCACTCAGCCCATCTGCTTGCCAGCCCACTATTCCAGGCCAACTGCCCCAAGAGGCACTACTTCTCCCACCCATTGAGACCACAATCCTACTCTCCCTGCCCATACACTGTGATGGGCAGACTATAGCGCAAAAGAAATAACATGAAAAATCAAATTCAAGAAAATCCAGTTAGATCACTAAGTCCTACCATGAACATCTCTAATCAAAACATATAAGAGTCATTACAATCAGAACACCAAACTGAAGCTATCAGCAATGAACCCTGACCAAGTTACTGGCAGAACTTGCATAAAAGCAACAAAGGACTGATAATCATATGGATGTGGCCATCACTAGACTACACCTAACAAATAAGAAAATGGAAGGAATTCAAAGACCGTTAAGAGATATGAAGGAGACAGAAAAAAAGGAGGACCTCAAAAATCAGCTGGCTATGCTAAATGAAGACATAAAGGAATGCAAGGAGGAATTCCAAGAAGCATCAAGAAAATCAGAAAATGATGTGAAAGGGAGCTTGACAGAGGGATGGAGACTGTACATTGAAAATTAGTAGAAAATGAAACCTAATTGAAAAGTCCAAAACTCTCTAGAAGCTCTCAAGAACAGAGTCAACCATGTGGATGAAGAAACTCTGATCTGGAAGACAAGATGAAAGAAACAGCTCGACCATTCAAAAGTTTCAATAAGTTCAAAAGTTTCTGTGAACAGAACATGAGTGAATTGTGGGATACCCTTAAATGTCCTAATATCACGATCATTGGAATACCAGAAGGAGAAGAAATTCAGACCAAAGGCATGGAGAATATATTTAACAAAATAATCGAAGAAAACTTCCCCAGTCTCTCAAAAGAAAGGCCCATCAAGATACAAGAAGCTAACAGAACTCCAAACAGACTGGACCAAAGGAGAAACTCTCCAAGACATATTGTCATTAAGACTCTAAACTTTGACACCAAAGAGAAAATCCTAAAAGCAGCTAGGGAAAAACAGCACATCACTATTCAAGGTAACCCCATCACAATTACTTCAGACTTCTAAATGGAAACCCTGAAAGCCAGAAGGGCCTGAAATGAAACAATGCAAAGTCAAAGAACCTATGGCTTCCAACCCAAATGACTCTACCTACCAAAGTATCCCTCATATTAGATGGTGAAAGAAAAACTTTTCATGACAAAACTCAGCTTTACAATTATATGAACACAAAATCAAAACTTCAGAGAGTATTTCAGAAAATTCTCCACACAGAAGAATCAAATAATCAAACTCAAATACCTACAAGAAGCAAATCACAATAACCAAACTCATAGAAGGCACAAAAAATTCAAAGTCCATGAAAACATCAAACAACATATACCAACACAATATGGCAGGGATCAAATCAAACCTCCCAGTCGTTACCCTAAATATTAATGACCTTAATTCACCCATCAAGAGACACAAGATAACAAGATGGATCAGAAAATTAGATCCCTCAATCTGTTGTCTTCAAGAAACCCATCTCACCCCTAATGAGAAACACCACCTCAGGGTGAAAGGGTAGAAAACAATATTCCAAACAAATGGGAATAAGAAACAAGCAGGTGTGGCTATATTAATATCAGATAAAATAGACTTCAAAACAAAAATAATCAAAAAGGACAAAGACAGCCACTTCCTACTTATCAAGGGAATGATCCATCAAGAGGATATTATAATCATAAATCTGTATGGACCAAGCACAGGGGCACCACAGTTCATAAAGCAAAACCTACTTGACAATAAAAGAGAAATAACCAACAACACCATCATAGTTAGGGACTTCAATACACCATTATCAATAATAGACAGATCCTAAAAACAGAAAGAAAACAGGGAAGTAAGAGAGCTCAACAAAACCATAGAACAGTTAGACCTAATTGACATCTACAGATCATTCCATCCCAGATCCACAGACTACACATTCTTCTCAGCAGCCCATGGAAAATTCTCTAAAATAGATCATATACTGAGTCACAAAGCCTGCCTCCATACATTTAGGAAGATTGACATAATTCCCTGCATGATATCAGGTCACAATGCTATATTGCTAGAAATTAACAACAAAAGACCCACCAAGAATCCCATTGGTGCCCGGATATGGAATAGCGCACTTTTAAACAATAAATGGATAGTGGATGAAATGAAACATGAAATTGCAAAATTCCTAGAAATGAATGACGATGACAACACATTGTACCAAAACTTATGGGACACAATGAAGGTGATCCTCAGGGGAAAATTCATACCAATATGCCTTCATAACAAAGACACACAGATCCCAAATCAATAACCTAACCATCCACCTAATGCCACTGAAAAAGCAAGAAAAATCCAACCCAAGAAAGCTCCAGAAGCAAAGAAATAATAAAGATCACAGCAGAAATTAATGAATTGGCAACTAAGAAAACAATTAAGAAACTTGACGAAACAAAGAGCTGGTTCTTTGAAAAAACAAGCAAGATTGAAAAACCCCTAGCAAATTTGATCAAGCAAAGAAAAAGAGAAGCTTCAAATTAACAAAATTCAAAATGAAAAAAGAGAAATTAAAACAGACATAAGTGAAACTGGGAGAATCATCAGAACTTATTTCCAAAACCTCTACTCCACAAAACTGGATAATGTGGAGGAGATGGATGAATTCACAGATACATACCATCTATCAAAGCTAAACTCAGAATAGATTGATATCCTAAACAAACCTTTCACACTCATTGAGATTGAAAAATTAATTAAAAAAAAAAAAAAAAAAAAAAAAAACCTTCCCCCAAAGAAGAGTCCAGGACCAGATGACTTCTCAGCTGAATTCTATCAAACCTTCATGGAAGAACTCAAATCAATCTTCCTCAAACTCAGCCACACAATTGGAGAACAGGGAAATCTACCCAACTCCTATGAAGCTAGTACCACCCTAATTCCAAAACCTGGCAGAGATACCACAAGAAAAGAAAAGTACCAGCTTATTTCCCTGATGAACTTAGATGCAAAGATCATGAACAAAATCCTCACAAGCCGAATCCAACAACACATCAAAAGCATTATCCACCTTGATCAAGTGGGATTCATCCCAGGCACACAGGGGTGGTTCAACATGTGGAAATCTGTCAATGTAACACACCACATAAACAAGGTTAAACACAAAACCACATGATCAATTTGATAGATGCAGAAAAGGCCTTTGACAAAATGCAACATCACTTCATGATCGAAACTTTGGAAAGAATTGGCATGGGTGGCTCATACCTGAACATAATAAAGGCAATGTACAAAGCTCCTAAGGCTCAAATAATACTTAATGGAGAGTGACTGGAGGAATTCCCATTGAGATCAGGAACAAGACAGGGTTATCCACTCTCACCTCTGTTCTTCAATATAGTACTGGAAGTCCTAGCTCAAGCAATAAGACAGGAGAAAGAAATAAAAGGGATACAATTTGGAAAGGAAGAAGTTAAGTTAGCTCTATTCACTGATGACATGATTGTATTCATAAGAGACCTGAGAGCCTCCATCCCAAAATACCTGAAGGTGATTAACTCCTATAGAAAAGTAGCAGCCGGGCGTGGTGGCGCACGCCTTTAATCCCAGCACTCGGGAGGCAGAGGTAAGAGGATTGCCGTGAGTTCGAGGCCACCCTGAGACTACAGAGTGAATTCCAGGTCAGCCTGAGCTAGAGTGAGACCCTACCTCAAAAACCAAAAAAAAAAAAAAAAAAAAAAAAAAAGTAGCAGGATTAAAAATCAATGCACAAGAATCAGTAGCCTTAATTTATGCAAATGACAAAAATACAGAGAAAGGAATACAGGACATGGTCCCATTTTCAATAGCAACAACAACAAAAAATACCTTGGAATAACGTTAACCAAGTACGTAAAAGATCTATATAACAAAACCATAAAAACACTCTAGAAAGAAATTGAGGAGGACTTGAGAAAATGGAAATACCTCCTATTCTCTTGGATAGGCAGAATTAACATTGTGAAGATGACAATCCTACTAAAGGCAATATACAGATTCTATGCAATTCCAATTAAAATCCCAACATTGTTCTTCACAGAGATAGAAAAATGATCTCAAATTTCATATGGAAAGGCAGAAGGCTTCTGATATCCAAGTGTATACTCAGGAAAAGAAATTCCTCTAGAGGCACCACCATACCTGTTCTAAAGCTATATTACAAAGCCATAGTAGTAAAAACAGCATGGTACTGGCATAGAAACAGAAGTATAGTCCAATGGAATAGAATTGAGGAACTGGACTTTGGTTCAAGCAACTACAGCTACTTGATATTTGACAAAGAACATAACCATGCAGGCTGGAAAAAAGACAGCATCTTCAGCAAATGTTGCTGGACTAACTGGATAACCATTTTCAGGAAACTGAAACTTGATTCACACATCTCCCCATGCACTACACTCAAGTCCAAATGGATAAAAGACCTCAACACAAGACTAGAAACTTGGCTACTATTAGAAGAAAATATAGGAGGAACTTTCCATGATATAGGAATGGAAAAAGACTTCCTGAACAAAATTCCAGTAGCATAGAATCTTAAACAATCACTCAACCATGGGATCACATGAAGCTGAAGAGTTTCTTTACAATAAGTAAAGCAAATAGATTACCCACAGAATGGGAGAAAATTTTGGTGATTATCGAACTGACAGAGGCCTAATCTCTAGAATCTACAAAGAACTCAAAACCCTAACCAATAAAACGTCAAACAACCCACTCACAAAATGGACCAATGAGCTGGACAGGCAGTTCACAGAGGAAGAAATACAAATGGCAAACACATACTTAAGAAAATGTTCATCATCCCTTATCATCAGGAAAACACAAATTAAAACAACTATGAGATTCCACCTTACCCCAGTAAGGATAGCAAACATCAAAAAATCAAATGGAAATAAATTCTGGCAAGGATGGGGAGAAATAGGAACCCTCATTCACTGTTGGTGGGAACTTAAGGTGTTACAGCGACTTTGGAAAGCAATATGGAGACTCCTGAATAAGCTGCCTACAGAGTTACCAACATACCTAGTTATTCCCTTACTGAGCATGTGCCCTAAAACCTTTAAACCAGAGTCCAGAGAGATTTGCTCAACCATGTTTATAGCCTCTCAATTCATAATAGCTAAGAGCTGGAATCAACCTAGATGTCCATCACTAGAAGAATTGATAACTAAAATGTGGTATATCTGCACAATGGAATTCTATACAGCTGTAAGAAAAAATGACACAATGAAATTTGAGGAAAAATGTTTGAACCTGGAACAGACCATTCTCAGTGACCTTACACAATCACACAAAGATAATTGCTGTATAGTCTCACTCATGTACAGCACCTAACCTGAATCTACCCAAGATGCTTACATACCCAGCATGCATCTCAAGGATGAGACAATAGGATGGGTGGGGAAGGTGAGCAGGGTAAAGGAGGGGTGGGAAACACAAATCTAGACCCAAAAGGCAATGATACCATAAAATTCTACATCCTAAAAGGCAGACCAAATGGTTAAACCTTCACCAGGCCCTTGAGGGAACACCTCAGCCACAGGACACTGGAGAGGGTATGATGAAGACTGATCTTAATTTTCTACAGCTTCTTTCTCTCTCTCTCTCTCTCTTTCTCCCTCTCTCTCTCTCTCTCTCTCTCTCTTTCTCTCTCTCTCTTTCTCTTCTCTCTAACTCTTTTACATTAGTTATCTTTTTCTTCCTTTTCTTAGTGGGCGCTGACCTCTAACTCCCAGTACCAGCGTATGGCTATCATCCACAATGAGCTTTTGGTCAGAGAGACCTACAAGGTTTCCTAAAAGAAAGACAGATTTCTATCAGAGTATTGCTGACCCACCAAAGTTTAGTGGTAAGACCCTACTGCTGAAGATACCATATGTGGTTGATATGTAAAATGGAATGACATGGCTGGAAGCTGGAAGAGAGTCAGTCCCCAGACAGTTAGTGTGTCTAGTGCGAGAAAGTGCTACATGGGCAACTGGAGGAAAATGACCAATATCTGTGCAAACCACTCATGGTCTAATCTACTTAGCAGCATGTAACCTGTCATGATGCTCACACAAGCACAATTGTGGCACACAGCCATGGTGGGAAACCTACTGCTCTTGATTTGCCTAACTGATCCCCTCAGTGGAATGGGACCCATAGCTAGAGCTAGGAATCAAGTCAGAACCATATCCAAACATAAGCCTGCTCTCCATTATCAAGCTACCAACAATTGTGGGCTACAAGAGGGCCTACATCTATTAAATTCTCTATAAAAAAATAAGGGTTATCCTATTTGTCTGGTTCTAACTTTAGTCTCTGTTGGAGAATCTGCTTCTTATTTTGAGATAGACACAGATACTAAGGAGAGAACCACCCATCATACCTCAAAAGGGCCCCAGCTGAAACTAGGAATAATTGGTGAAATAAGCAAGGGTGCTGTTTTCTTGGTAAACCTGGTACCTGCTGAAGGGTGAATGAGATTGACATAGAAAACAGTCAACTCCTACCAAATCAGTTATCCAGAGACCCAGAGTCCCCCAACACCTCATCACTGAAGCAGACCAAAAATTAACCCAACACTTCTCAGGGAAATTTTGTGGAAGAGGGGTTGGAAAGAATGTCAGAGTCACATGTTGGGTCATGATATGCAGAGACATTTTTCCTACCTATAACTGCTGGTTAACTCCACAAAGCATAACCCATATACCTCAGCAAGGAGGGGCTAGGGGGAGGGGGTAGGACATGGATGAGCCTAACAACAGTACCAACTTGACTGTATTCACTGAGTACAAAACTAATTAATAAAAAAACATAAATAAATAAATAACTAAATAACACTGAAATATAAAATTCTTTTGTCTATAACTTATACTATATAATTAATAAGTAATTATATATAAAAAGATTAACATATGGGGTGCATAATGAAATCAACTTAACACTGACTGCTTCTTACTATGCTAAAATGTGTTATTTTTTAAGTACCATTTTAAAAAGAATAAAATTGTAAAATCCTCACATATAAGCATGTTTCAATAGGAAACTGCTTCTAGAAAAATTAAAACATCCATTGGAAGACTTTAGATTTTAATCGGAAGCATAAGAAGTTTTTGAATTACACAGTATAAAAAGAATGGAATAGATCATATTACATATGTATACCTAATGTATTTTTGTAGGTACCCACACATATATACATATACACACACACATATTTTCCAGAAAAACACTAATGCACAAAGTTTGATGATAATATCTCATTATTTGAGCAAATAAAAGAAAATTAAAACTTAAGTTTGAGTAAAGTGTTTTAGATTTCATAGGTAAAATAAACCTTATTTCTCTGTTTAAATAAACAAAACAGCTATCAAAATGATCACTGGATGGATAATATGAAAAGGAGAAAGGAAACAGTTATAAAATGTTTGTGATCTCACAGAGAAATGTAATTGTTTTAATGGAAGTAAATATGTTTTCTCAAATTAAATTTATTGAATGTCATCCTACGTTTTAAGTTCTGAATGTTTCTTATTTTCACTTCTCTTCATAAAAAATGTCCCTTCTCCAGTACTAAATACAATACTGTTTCCCTACACAGCATGCTGCACTGATGTTCATCCTTTTCTTCTTGAAAGCATGTTATTTTCTACAATTTCTGGGCTCTTAAGCCTGCAAATTTTATAGATATTAAGTCACACATCGTATAAAACAGCAAGATTAAACATAATCACCACTGAGACTTTATTATTTTGTATAGATCACAATATGCTATGTCAAACACATTTCAAAATAATGTGAATACATACACAGAAATGATCTTTTAGCAGAGGGCAGAAATCAATGAAAAAGGATGAGAACATCATGTTTCAATTTTCCTTCAGACTCAATGTTCCAAACATGTTCAGACAGTTGGATTTTTATTTTGAACAAATAATAGTCTTCATATAACGAAACATATCAACCAAATAAAAATGTAACTTAACTTTAGTACAATTTTTAGAAATTAATTAACTCCTTCTAGCAAAAAAGGAACAACTGACTCACTTTATTGAGGTATACTAAACTAGGTCACCATGTAGTAAATTGTCATTTTTACCTAGGAAATGGCAAGGAAGTGATGTCAGCTACTTAGAAACGTGATGTCTAGGAAGAGATCTACATTAGGAGGGAAATTTTTCATTGATCATCTGTAAATGAGCTGAAACATGGCCATTCGCCAGAGCAAGAAGACACTGTGGACCTTGGTCCCCTGCTTGGTATCTTTTCTCTTGAAAACAAGGACATTTCACATGAATGACTTCATGTAGTTGAATGCATTATGCACTTTCCTATCAGCTAGGAAGTGCCTGTGTCCCAGATGGCTCCACCTTTCTAGAATAAAGCAAAGGCTATCAAACTCCAACAATTCTACAGCTATTTTCAAAATCAATACTTGTTCTCACCAGAGTAGACAATGTTATTCATATCACATATCAAATAGACATTGGACTTGGAACAAAGTATATTCTCTTTACTAATATTCTAAAATCACACAACCTGTTCATTATGCATTTAACTGACAAAATTATGAAATCATAAAAAGAAGTCATGTTAGTTATTAGTAAAAATGCCAACTGGATAGTTGCTTTTTGTATGTAGTCATCTAGAGAGGAGGGATGAATTTAGAGACTGTAGTAAACAAACAATGTCATTTTCCTTAATCCTAACATGGTTTTGTCAGGCTGAAACAATCCCCTAAATATTTTTGGATTTGGAAACTGATGTTAGGGAATAACAGGTCACTAATTCAAAAATCCATACTATCTCAGTTCCACAATTGCCCATTTGCTTTATTTTTTTTTTCTTCTGTTTATCTAGAATAGGTTCTGCTCTCCTACAACATAATGAAGATCATTAAACTTACAAGTACTTCATCCATGTTTATTTTGGATAGCCCTGGCCCTCATCTCACATACTGATTATTGACATTGATTGTCATAAACGATTCTGTTAACCTATATATATCATAATTTGATGATTTTGTTATATGATATTTTTAGCTTACAAAATATTAGGTTTCATTTATGCTCTTTTGTTACTGTATTTTTTCTTTTCTTCCCTCTTCCGTTGGTCTCCCTCCAACTTAATCTGCTTTCTTCTTTCTAGCTACATGCTTCATTTTGTCTTCTCCTCCCCTTCTCATCACCACTTGTCCCCCTCTCTCGGTCTCCTGTCTTGACTGGTTGCCTGTATTCAGTCTCATATCTCCTTTTTGACATATATAGAAACATTAAAATTCAGGATCCACATATCAGGAAGCACATGAGATTTTTGACTTTGAGAGCCTGAGTTACCTCACATGCTATGTTTCCCCAATTCCATCCATTTTCCTTCAAATTTCCTTATAGTTCAGTAAAACTTCATTGTGCACATGTAACACATTTTCATTGTCCAGTCTTCCATTGATGGTCATTTAGTTTTATTCCTTTTTCTAGCCATTTTAAGTCAAGCAGCAGTGAACATAAATGCACAAGTATCTCTGTAGGAGGATGTAGACTCCTTTGGATATATGCCTAGGAGTGGTATAGACTTCTAAATATTTTGGCTAATTTTATTTCCTTTTCTTGTACATGAGGATGCCTGTATTTTCTGTCATATTTAGTTCCACTCTTAATTAATATCCAAGTTGATAACAAAACACTTTATCTTAATAGAGTTGTAATTTCATTGAAATTTTCATCTGATTTCTTCTGTCTTGGTAACTGTCACCTGGAGATGCACAAATGACAATGGTGTTTGCAAAGTTTCTTCTCTTGTGACAACTATTACAATAATCTTCCTTGGTTCCAAAGTTCTAGAATTGTGCTCACCAATGAAACACTTCTTAGCCTAATTGGGCTACATACAGTGTATTTGAATTTTTTTTTGTCAAATTATGATGTCCTATTAATATGAAATATACATTTGTATTCAAAGGATTACTAAAAATAAAAAAGAAAAGATGTAAATATCTCACTAGTATTTTACATGTTGAAATTATAAAGTTTGAACTTGCTAGAAATCCAAGATGATCTGACTTCTTATCCCTTGCCTAGTTTCCTAGACCTGTTTTTCCACAATCAGGATCTCTCCTGAGAGGGAACTCTTCCATAGGATTTCAACGTTGTGACTGGCCAAGTTCAGCCTATGGAACTTGGTGCTGGGATTAACCTCTTCCTGAGCTAGTCCCTAGCCCTAACCAACCAGCTGTCCCTCTGGTTCGCCTGAGGTGAAAGACAGCCCACCACCCTAAGGTCATAAATACCTTTGTAAGGGGAGATCAGGCTCTCTGACCATTTGGGAACTGCCAGTTGTGGGTGAGGTTTTCCCTTGGCTGGGCCTGCGCTGGCTCTACACAGGCCCAGCCAGGAGGTCCCCCAGCTGGGATGGCCCCTAGCCCTTATTCTCTACATAGACTCCTTTATCCTCTCTAGCTTTCCACATGGCAGGAGCTCTTGAACTTTCTTTTATCTTTTCTTTCCACGCTTTTTTTCCAGGCCCTCCATGTGGAATCTCTAGCCACGTGGGTGCCTTTCCTTGGCTCTGTTCTTCCCTCAATAAATATGACAGCATAATAATATAAAATAAGAACTTATATGCTATATTGTATTGAATAAACTATACTGCTAACATGATTTTATCTATGTATTTTATTTTATCAAAAATTTGATATGACATATGTAGTTGTTATTAGTGAACCACATTATATCTTCCCTTAAGTTTCATGCTAAGTTTTATGTGAAGTCACAAATGGGTATCAGGTGCACACTGGAGTCGGCAAAAGGAGAAATATATGGGAGTATTTATAAAAGAAAATGAATACAACCTGAAACTTTTTGCTCCTGCATACTGCCAAAAAGCACTAGAAGAATTGGTGATATATTTTCCCATAGCATATTACAAGCATGTAAGCCATTACTAATTTTTTTCTAGACTATAATCCTGGAGACAAAGAGAGAGAGCAGGCAAACTGATAGAAAGTGCTAGAAGACTGGTGATATATTTTCCCACAGCATATTACAAGCATGTAAACCATTATTTATTTTTCTTTAGACTATAATCCTTGACACAAGGAAGACAGAGTAGGATTAAGTACTTAATAATTTGTCCATAAAGCTATAATGGTTGAACTCAGTTGAATCAGAGAAAAACTAAACATGTATATATACCCACAAGATGAACTTTGATTATGTTGAGCCCAGGCTGTCTGCACATATTTTACAGATATTTCCATACATAAAAAACTGTCACCTAACTTATGTTAGTCTATAATCTATATTTGTACAAACTAGCAAAGTCTCAGGTGACAAAAATTACCTCCACAGTGTTGGAGAGATTGCTTAGTGGTTAAGGCACTTGACTACGAAGCCTAAGGGAACCAGGTTCAAGTCACCAGAGTACACATAAGCCATAGGCACCTGGTAGCACATGCGTCTGGAGTTTGTTTGCCATGGCTAGAGGCCCCGGGCATGCCCACTTGCTCTATGTCTATCTTCTCTCTCTCTCTCTCTCTCTCTCTCTCTCTTTCTCTCTCTCTGTCTCATAAATAAATGAAAAACAGTACCTCTAAATATCCCTCAGCTTAGTAATGGTAGCACTGTTTTCCACAAAACAAAGGCAAAAATGAAGTGACATTTGATTGCTCTATTTTTCTTGACACTCTTAACTAGTCTATCATGAATTCTGTGGGCTGTAATTTCAAATATCATCAGTCCATCAACTTTTTACGCCCGGTCTTCTGTTCACATTATAATTCAAGTCGCTGTCCTCTTTCCCCATTGTTTGGTTAAGATTTTGTCTGCAGTTTTGGAAGCTCATTAGGATGTGAATCTAAGGCGGTTGGCAGTGGGCTGACTTTTGGGATATGATTGGATCTGAAGTGCTCTATCCATTCCAGCTAGTAAATCCACTAGTGAATTAATTTTCATGGTGTTATTGTAAGGAAGTAGAAATTAGGAAGAAGAGGATGGCGATAGGTATACCATGTGAAGGTTATGTTTTCTTGACCCCTCATCTCTTTCCCTCTCACTCTCTACTTCATGGCTGCCATAAAGTGAACAACTTTTCTTCCCTTTTCCCTTCTGTGTAATGCTCTATCCTACCGCAACCCAAATTTCCTACAGCCAAGTAACTATAAATCGAAATCTCAGAAATATAAGCCAAGACAAAACTTTCCACATTGAAGTTGCTTATCTGAGGTATTTTGTCATTATGATGGAAACTGACTAACACAGATCACAAAGATGTTATCTGCATATCATGTGAAGGGGTTATGTACCCATCATATTTGAATTACAGAGTTCTTTCAAAGCATAAAACTATTGTACTAGTGGAACACAGTAATGACTAAGTTTTTCATAGCTTCCTTATTATTCCCATTGTTGTCCTGTCCACACTCATCACAGACCACTCTACAATCAGTCTTTGATCCTAGTAAAAAGCTACTTTAATATTATTTTTTATTGTCTGCTTCAGGTGTACCACCTAAAACATGTAGTATTATTTGCAAATAGAAAGTGAACATTAGCTCTGTTCTCATAATGTTCAAACATATCTTAAAAGATATAATTTATTAAGTAATAACTGTGAAGCATAGTACATTAACAGTGAGATACATCATTGTCTAATTTAGTGTAAGAAAAACCACTTAAGAGAAATATCATTGCCCTTGTAAATATGAGAAGATGTAGTAACAAGACTATTAATATTTTGCCAAAATTGTGCAGTCATATGTAACAAGGCCATTATTCAAATTCCAACAGACACATCTCATAGTGCCTACTTAATTTTTATGTCTTAAAACATAATACACTCATTTCCTTTCCTAATTTCTCAGGCTAGTATGTCATACTATGTTGAATAAAACTCATAGGGTACCTCTATTATTTCATTGATATTTAAAAGCATTTAAAGCTTTTCACCAATGAGAATGAAGTTATGCTTGGAATTGATGTGTATAACCATTATTTTATAAAGTAACTTTCATTTTGTAAGTGATCTTGTGAGTGGTGTGTGTGTGTGTGTGTGTGTGTGTGTGTGTGTGTGTGAACAGTGTATGTTTTCCTCAAACTCTGTCTACCTTATTTGAAGGCAAGGTCTTTCACTAACCTGTAACTCATTGATTTGGTTAGAAAAAAAAAAAAAAAAACTAGTTGGTGAGACCCAAGACCAAGGGAGTATCCAGTATGTCTCCTAACCACTGGGAATAAAGGTACTCATTACTGTGCCCAGATTTTTATATGGGTGAAGAAGGTTTCAATTTAGGTAATCAGGTTCATGCCTCAAGCACTTTATCAACTGAGATATCTCTCAATCTGTGTAGCTTGTCTATTGAGAGGTATTTTTTAAAGAAATAAAACCTATTGTTATACCACAAATTAGTTTTATAATCCAGGACCTGATAACTTAGATTTTACTCATCACTTTGCTGCATTATTTATTTTTCATAGTATCCAGGTGTCTTTTGTTAAAAGTTACTTATTAATTTATTTGCATGTGTGCATGTATGTATGGAGGTAGGTATGTGTGTGTGTATGGGTGTACCAAGGCCTCAGGCCAGTGCAAAGAAAAAAAAAAAAAACACCAGATTTTTGTGACAATTTTGCATCTGGCTTTACATGGGTGTCTTGGGAAGCCTTTGCAAGCTAGTGTCTTTAGCCACTAAGCCATCTTTCCAGCCCCTATAGAGTTTTCCTTAAGAAAAAAGTACGTGCATGAGTATATGTTTGGGTGTGTGCCCACAAGTTATGATAAGCTTGGGTTACATTTCCCAGGTACACCTTCCACCTCTTTTTGAGACAGAATCTAATTGGCTGGAAGATCTCCAATTGGGTTGGTCAGACTGGTCAGGAATCATCAAGGTCCACCTGCCTCTACATTCCTAATGTTGTGATTAGAGGCTTGTGCCAGCACATGCATTGTGTGTGTGTGTGTGTGTGTGCGTGTGTGTGTGTGTGTGTGTGTGTGTGTGTGTGTTTAACGTGTGTTCTGGGGATCTAAATTCAGATCCTCATGCTTGCATGGCAAACATTTTATTATTATTATCTTTACTATTATTATTATATTTTCAACCTCCTAAAATTTTCTTATGTCCTAGTTTTTAACTATTGTGGGTTGCTGAATCAAAGCAGCTGAATTTAAAACAGTTCACTCATTTCCTTTGAGGATTAACTCAACTTTCTGGGATTGAAATACTGAACAAGTAATGCATATCTTCATCTGAACCATGTGGATTTAGTATTCACCCATGAAGTTTCAGTTTTTTAATGAGACCCATTCTCTTAAATAAAGACACTAATGGAGAAGTAAACATGCTGGAACCTCATCTTGTAAGGGAAGTCAAGTGTCACACTCTGATCTGTACTGAGGCTCCTAGGGCCAAAAGTGTCAGTTCCTTCTAGTTTCCCCAGCATTGTCTACTTGAGGCCTATCTGTCTTTCCAAAGAGACTGACTTCTACATTGATGTGATTGAAGTCCATAAGGCAAATTCCTCTGGGACCCTTCATGATAACCTGCGTCTCTCCATATTTCTCATTTTTTAAATATTTTATTTACTTATTTGAGCTAGAGTGGGCAAATAGAAAGAGAGAACAAGGTTTCCAGAGCCTCTAGCCACAGCAAACAAACTCTAGATGCTGTGCCACCTTGTGCATCTGGCATACGTGGGTACTGGGGAATCAGATCTGAGTCCATAAGGCTTCACAGGTAAGTGCCTTAACCACTAAGAAATTTCTCCTGCCCCTTAAGAATCCTCTTGACTTTTATTGAATATAGCCAGATTTCTTATAATTATTTTAATTCTTATCTAGAATATAACAGAGAATCTGTTTGATTATTTTTTTGTATCTTACTCTTAAAGGTGTTAAATTATGTCAAATAATTTTCCCACATGTATTTAGATGGTAGCATGACTTTATCCATCATTGGGTCATTGTGATATATGGTGACAGTTACTGATATGTATATGTGGATCCATTTTTTTAATCCATGCATAAATGTGTCTTGACTGTGCTGAGCCAACCTATAATATCAGCACTGTCTTGCCCAATGTGTAGGCTGCTCAGTGGTTCTCATGGCATTTTCAACCAGTATTTTGTCCTCTTTCAAATACTTTGAAATTTTCACAAGTTGATGAAACCAATTAAATACTTAATGTCAGTCTTAGACCTACCTTATCCTATCTTATACATTAATGCTTGAGGTTTGTAGAAGTAGACTTTTGTTAAGTTTTAGGTAATCAGTGTAAACATGGTACAAGTTGTTAACATAATGTGTGATTTTCATTCCATATAAACCATACTGGGTTATAACTGCTATTAGCCAAGCTATTAATAAAAAGAGACACTGTTTGTTTATGTCTTTACAGTTAGAAAGGAATTCTGGATCAATTTCAACAGCCATTAATAGAGCTAGGTTAAAATAACTTGAAATGGTGCACAGTATAATGTAAGTGCAGAGAGCAAACAGAGGGAAGAAATCTCCTTGAGATGATGTGTAAATAAGCAAATGAACTGTTAAGTTTACAAAGTGTATTATGGTACATTAATACCATACCAGTTATACAAAAGTGACACAATTGTTTAGAAATATATATGCATATATATATATATATATATATATATATATATATATATACATATATATGCATATTTATGGTATAAATGTATAATATATAACGTAATAAATAAATAAATGTATGATATATAAATATATATGTATGCACACACAAAGAATTGAAAAGATATGAACACAGACATAGCATATTGTTAGTTTTGGGCTCTTTTTCTTCATGTGTGGGGTGTGTGTATATATGTATTTGTGGATGTATGTATGTGGGTGCCTATGTGCACATATATGTGAAGGCCATACATTGAGATCTTGTGTCTTTCTCAATTACCCTTTATTTTATTTTCTTTGAGATAGAGTCTCTTGCTGAACTAGAGCTCACTGAGTCAGTTAGACTAGCTGGCAGGGGAGCACCAGTTTCTATGGCTCAGCCTCCCACATCTGATATTACAGGTGTGTGTCATGATGACTACATTTTTGGAATCCAAACTCAGGTCTTCATGCTTGTGCAAGGAGCATCTCCACAGCACATATTGCTAATAGTTGTATTCTCTGAAGAGATGTAATGATCTATGCCTTTGAGGAACAGATGTTCCATTACCTATAACTTAGAAGATTTATATAATAGAAAAATGTATGTGATATATTTGTGCAAATAAGTAAATTTGTTGAATTAAAAGAAGATGACAGCAGTGAAAATGCACAAATTTTAGTGTGTTATGTCTGAATTATGAGATTATGGATAATTGAACATTCCTCATGTGGACCTTTGACTGCATCTAGGAAGTTTCTTTTGCATGGCCTGAACTGTACTATGGAAGTACAGCAACGCCAAGTTGCATTGATATTACGTTTCTGTGTGAATCTTTAGAAATATCTTGTTCCTTATCTTTTAGAAATGTACTTATCACATTCAGTTTCCAAAAAATTGTTATTTATTTATTTGCACATGTGTGTGCTGTTTGTGTATGGGTGTGCTAGGGTTTCATGCCACTGAAAAGGAATGAATGGGTGGGGAAGAATTGAATCCATGCTGGCAGGACTTGTAAGCAAGGGCTTTTAACTGCGAAACCATCTCCACAACCCCCATATTCACTTTTGGGTTGAAAATATTTAATTATTAAATTTATCATGCTTTATTATTCATTCTATTAACTGATTTTATTTTCTATTCTTTCAAAAACTAAAATGCATGTCAAGGATTTCATTGATCACATACTTTTCTGGCATAAATTAATGTTCTTATAAAGAAATTCACGTCATTCTTATGTAACTGGAGAATTTTGGTTTCAGTACTGACATGTAAACATTTTGGAAGTGTGCACTTTGTTTTGCTGATATGAAAATATCTGAATGCAATAAAAACTGGTAACTTGTTTGATCCACTCAAATGCTGATATCACAGAACAACCTGTTGCATTAATGTATTGAAACACATCTAGAAAAATATTGTTACAATCTTCTAAAATAAGATTCCAGAGCCATCATTTTAGGAAAACACACACAAGGGGAGGAATGAATTGCTAGAGGCCAAATTTGTGCTAGATCACACTTAAGGAAATGGCATATCTGAAGAGCCATCACTCAATCAGGGGGTATACCCACAAGAGCTCTTTAACAGTGAAATAACAATTTTTAAATCTGTCTAGAGGTTTCTCCAAAATAAAGGCTTACTCAGAATAAGAACCAACTTCACTGCACCCTTAAGTAATCTCAGGGCTTCAAAACAAAACCAAACAACCACAGTTTCCCTTTCTACCTCATCTAAATATGGTCTAGAATGCTAAGAAACTCATGTGGATGACACAGACCATGAATAAGGGTCAACTAAAACTGAAAGGTATAATAGGATTATAAAATAGCTTCTGTTATGTTTTAAATGTGAAATGTTCCCCACAGTCTCATGTGTTTGACCACTTGTACCCCAGCTGGCGGCTGTTTGGGAAGGTTGTGGAAACTTTAGTAGATGGAACTTTCCTTGCTGAAGGAAATGAACCACTCAGGGGTGGGCCTTGATATTTTTATAGCCATGCCACACTTCCTGTTTTACATCTGATTCTTGAATAAATGCAGTCCTAGTAGCCAGCCTCCCACCCCTTGATTCCATGAGTTCCCTGCCACAATGATGAGAAAAGTTCCTAGAACACAGGTGGATATGAACCTCTCTGGGAACTTTTGACACGGTCTATTTAAACAATCAACCACACCAGCACAAATACAGTAAGAGAACAGCCAAGAAGGGGCAAAGTAGTCTACATTCAGGGTGAACAAAATGCTGACCCCACATTCCCATGACAGGAGGGAGAGAAAGGAAACTATAAAGCGCCCATTCCAGAGTCTGCTCAGACCAATTCCATCTTTGGAGCCTGTTGCATCCTGAAGAAAGCTTTTTGCTAGCAATAAACCTAGTTACTTTCATTTTTACTATGACTCAGAGTCTGTCTTCATTCTTTAGTGACCAGTTCTTTGTTCTCTCCAAGAAAGAGACTCAGCCACCAGACATCAGAGGACTTCCACAAGAATGGGAAGTATCCCCTGGCATTTTAAGTTAAATAAACGTGTCCTTCCTTATGCTGCTTCTTATGGGATATTTGGTCACAGCAATGAGTATGGTAATTAATACATTTTCCTACCCCACAACTTCCATCTACAGAAGATGGGCCCCCATGTAACAATAGGTAAAAGAACCAGCACATACAAAACCTACTTATAGACATCCTAGCATAGAGGAGCATTATGAGATAATAAGAGAGACCTATAGAAGACACCAGAGGAATCCAAGTCCCATTACCTACATATACTACAAAAACTTTACATACCCTAAATCCAAAAAAATTAATACCACAAACCAGAGGCCTGGTTTCTTAGGTGTTTTGATAAAATACATAACGTCATCGTTTTTGATGAGATATTACAAGGGAGGCTAAAGACAAAGCAGAATATTCTGAAGAGACAAAATAAGAAGCAGAACCTATTGAGTTATAGATCAAGTTTGAAAAATGTTGGACAGGGGCTTTAGCAGTGATTCATATATCCCATTCCTGGGAATAACCCAAAGGAATGTAAGTCAGCATACTAGGGAGACCTGCAAATCAGTGTTTATTGCAGCTCTGATTTTTCTATCTATCCACCAGCAGCTCCTGAAAGCGTAATGCAGAGCTGAAGCCTGTGGACTTTTATTTTAAGTTTTTAGAAAGAAACATTCAGACAGCCAAAGAATGGTTGTAGTTTCCCTCTAGGGTCTGTACCCTTCCTAGATATTAGCTTTTGACTTGGGTTTCAGCCACAGGCATGGATTGCCTCCTACTGAATAAGCCTCACATCCAATCAGAGAGCAGTTAGTTACCTCATAGTTTATGGTACATCTTCCCTGTTTGGTTGATTGCGTTGTTTGCAGGATACTCTGCTTCTTAAGATCCTTGATGAGTTTTCTCCCACCCCTCAAGCAACCAGCATAGCACTTTCCAACACTATATCTCCTAAATACCAAAAGAGAGAGAGAGAGAGAGAGAGAGAGAGAGAGAAGAGAGAGAAATGTGCGTTGCAACTGACAGAAACAGTTTGCTGCACTGGTTCAGTCTTACAAAATGTGACAGTCTTAGTTGTCACATTTTGAAAGAATCAGCCTTCCTGTGCTGTCAGATGATGTGAATAAAAGGGACATATCCAAATGCACATCTCCTTCTTAGAAACATATTGACAGACACTTCTTGGAGAGCAGGGAGAATGGTCTGTCTAGTACTTTACCATCATGGAGGAGGCTGTGAGGACATCCTCCATGCAAACAGTCTGTATTCCTTACAGTCCCAGACTTCTAGTGTCTTGAACAATATTTTTTCGCCCTCTCTGTAACAATATCTTCTTCACTCCAGGGAGAACACAGGAACAGAATGGGATCCTTCAACCAGAGGTGTTAGCACATGTACAAATGAACAACCTTCAGCAAACGCAAAACACAATGAGCCCAAACAAAGAAGACGAGGAAGAACAAGAAGGACGAGTACAAGTAGTAGTAGTAGCAGGAGTAGTAGGAGTAGGAGAAGAAGAAAAATAAGTAAAAGTAGAAAAAGGAGTAAGAAAATGAGAAAGAGAAGAGGGAGAGGAGGAAGAGGAGGAGAAAAGGAAGATAAAGAAGGAGGAAGATGAGGAGGAGGAGGAAGAAAACCTTAGGCTCTTAAAACTTCACTGCCTAACCAGTCAGGTCTTGAAAAGGTGGAAGGGATCATTGTATGCCAGCTGAAGGAAATCTTGGTTCAGAGTTTCATCAACTATTCTGGCTATTGTAAACAGGGCATCTAAATCGCTCCCACCAAGGCTCAGAGCACCTCATGAAAAATGGGGCATAAAGAATATAAGAGCAGGAGGGTGGGGAGGTGGACTACTACATGCTGACTTTTACATATGACATGGCCACTACACTCATGAACTCACAGCAGCTGTGGTTTCCAAGACACAGGATTGGCCTATCAATGGGAGGAAGGATATGTGAAACCCCACTCATCCCAAGACAGCTAATGACAGCTAATCAATGCCGGGAAAAGGGGAATCAGGTTTATTAATGAGGTGTCCACTCGTAAGTTGTCCATTACATAGTAAAGTACCTTCTACCCATGGTCATGCAAGCATTCCCAATTAACTTAATTGGTTAAAAAAAAAAAAAGACTTGAAAGTAAATTAGGGATTAATTGAGAAAAAGAAGGGTGTTCATGGGAAGGGGAGGAGACCAAGAGTGCAATTGAGCAGCAAAATATGTTGTGTACATTATTAAAATGTCAAAACTGAAAAATAAATAAATAAAAGGTAACAAAAGGGGAAAATTCATGCAGGAAGTTGAGTCGTGTGAAGAGAATGAAGAAAGGTGAGTCAGGAAGGGCTGCAGAACAAGAAAGATGGCATCCTGCGCTGTGAATATGTGGTCCTATCAGTCATCCCCTGGAGGCTGCTTGAGTGTGGATGCATGCTCACCTGCCTCACGTGTGGCCAGCCCATGAGTGAGTGTCCCTCTGCCTGCAGTACTGATGTCCTAACAGTGCATGTTTTCAATCCTGAAAATGAGGCTTCCCCAATAGGACACTTGCCTGACTCTACCCCAAACATTTCAGTGCACAGAAGGGGCTGGGAATTTACTGTTGCTAGATTGGATCTATTTTTATAAAATATTTTCCATACTGATTGGGAACTGAAATCAGACAGTACATGGATACACACATTCCCTCCTCGCTCTTAGGTTTTTTTTTTTTTTTTTTTTTTTCCCTGTTCTCTTATTTGCCTTTAATCCTCTGCTAGAAATATTTGTTCTCTTTGGGTGAAGTGAGCTCACTATTGACATGTGCTTCATAGAATCTGCAGAAGAGGGAGGGGTGTCTGCTTACGTTTTGGTCATGTACATTTTTAATGCTAATATTTCATGAATGTAATTTTCCATAATGTTGTTATTTTTACATTTAAACATGAGGACAATTGACATTGTCAAGTGTCAGGCCCTTAGACTGTTCAGGTATAGATTCTTACATCAGAAATTAGAATTGTATGTGATTTCTGATCAAGATGTTGGTGACAATATAAACTTTTACAACTTCTAGGGAAATCAATATGAAGATTCCTAAAAAAGATAAATATAGAAATACCAACAGACCCAGTTATTCCTTTACTGGGCATTTACCCTAAATACCCATGCTTCATTACAGAGATATTTATTGAACCATGTTTATAGCTGCTCAATTCATAATAGCTGAGAACTGGAATCAATGCACGTGTCCATCACTGGACAAATGGATAAGCATGTCATGGTATAAAGGAATTCTACCTTGCAATAAGGAAAAAATGATGGCATGAAATTTGTAGGAAAATTGTTGTACTAAGTACAGATCATTCTCAGTGAACACACAATCACAGAAAGACAAATGCCACATGTTTTCACTCATCTACAGTTCCTAACCTGGTTCCCCTTGAGTTGCTGGTGTACCAGACAGGCAAGTTGTGGCCCAGACAAGAGGGATAGAAGGGCTTTGGTGGAGGAGGATGGGAAGGGGGAGGGAGAGATAATATTGGTGGGAAATAAACAAAAATTAACCCCCAAATGAATGGGTGCCATAAAAACCTTTCTTCTTTTAGGAGAAAGTCTTTTAGGTAGTGTAAAAGATTTAATCCTCAACATGAGTACATGGGAAGCATCTGAAAAGAAGGGCCCTGGAGATGTTGGGATGAAGTGTAACCTTAAAATTTTTGATTCTTACATATTACTGCCAGTACAAGACTTGATTACCCACTTGAGGTAAAAGATAAGGTCCTATTGCTGAAGATACCACATGCTGTGGACACAGAACACATGGAGACCAAGCTAGAATTCAGAAGAGACAGTCTTCAGACAGCCCATCTAATGCTGAAAAGCACTACATGAGCTAGTGGAGGAAAGTGTCCAATAATGGTGTGAGCAAGCAGGGGTCTAAGCTACTCAGAAGCAACCAGCATGGTAAGAAGTACACATCAGTGCAATGGTGGCACACAGCCTTGGTGGGTAACAAATAGCTTTGTGATTGGCTAAGAGATCAGCTCAGTGGAACTTAATCCATATCTAGAACTGGGGACCAGGTCAGAATCCAGTGAAGTCAAATATTATTCTCTCCAATGTCAAGCTTCCACTACACTTTGGCTAACCAAGGGGCTACATCTACCAAACTCTCCCTAAATTACTAATATGTATCTAATTTAACCTATGCTGACATAATTCTTCATTGGAGAATTGATTTTCTTTTTCAGAAGGTAGCAAGACCCAAGGAGATAAACCACACCTCCCATTTCAGCCAAAGCCCAGATGAAACCACAGAAGAATTGGGGAGATGAGCAAGAGTGCTTCTTCCATGGTGAGCCTGACAAGAAGCATCAAGATGAAGGAGACAGAAATCCAGAGGCTCCTAAGAGATCATGACTGAAGTGGACTTTAAACACACCCACCAAGGTTCAGGGAATTTTGATAAAGAGAGGCCAGAAAGACTGTAAGAGCCACAGGTTGGGGATATCATGCCCAAAGACTCGACCACCTCAAATAACTGACTGCTGTTCTCACAATACACAACCCGCAACCCCATGAGGAATATCAGCAACCCCACTGAAAAGGGCCCTGAGGAATAGGGAGGGGAGGAGGGAAAAGATGCTGCCAAAACATGATGCAATCAAAGTATCTTCTTTTTTTGGGGGGGGGGAGTGCTTATCTTTTTCTTTTTCTTTTCTTTTTTTCTTTATTAGTTAGTTTAGTATTCAGCAAATACAGTCAGTTTGGTACCATTATTAGGCTCATCTGTGACCTGTCCCTCCCCTTAGCCCCTCCTTGTTGAGGTATATGGGTCATGCATTGTGGAATTAGCCCACAGTTATGTGTAAGATAAAGGTCTCTGCATATCATGACCCAACATGTGGCTCTGACATTCTTTCCGCCCCCTCTTCCACAAAATTTCCCTGAGACATGTTGGGTTCATTTTTGGTCTGCTTCAGTGATGAGGTGTTGTGGGCCTCTGAGGCTCTGGCTCTCTGATTTGGTAGGAGTTGATTTTTCTCTATGTTGATCTCCTTCCCCCTTCTGTGGTATCCGGCTCATCAGGAAAACAACACCCTTGCTTGTTTTGCTAATTTTTCTTAATTTCAGTCAGGGCCCTTTGGAGGTACCACATACACTTAAGGAAATGTTCATCATCTGTAATCATCAGAGAAATGCAAATTAAAACAACTATGAGATTCTACCTTACCCCAATAAGGATAGCAAACATCAAAAAATCAAATAAAAATAAATGCTGGTGAGGATGTGGAGAAGTAGGAACACACATCCACTGTAGGATGGTACAAACACTTTGGAAAGCAATATGGAGACTTCTGAAAAAGCTGAGTATAGAGATACCAACAGACCCAGTTATTCCCTTACTGGGCATCTACCCTAAAACCTTCAAACCACAGGCTAGAGAGATTTGCTCAACCATGTTTGTAGCGGCTCAATTTGTAATAGCAAAGAGCTGGAATCAACCCAGATGTCCATCACTAGAAGAATGGATAACTAAGATGTGGTATATCTACACAATGGAATTCTATACAGCAGTAAGAAAAAATGACACAATGAAATTTGAGGAAAAATGGTTGAACCTGGAACAGATCATTCTCAGTGAACTTACCCAATCACAGAAAAAAAAAAAAATATTGCCACATAGTCTCACTCATCTATAGCACGTAACCTGAACCTACCCAAGATACCTCACATATCCAGCAAGCATCTCGTGGACTAGACACTAGGATGGAAGTGGAGGGAGGGGAGGGCATCAAAGGGGTGGGAAACACAAATCTAGACCCAAAAGGCAATGGTACCATAACATTCTACTTACTAAAAGACAGACCAAATGGCTGATCCTTCACCAGGCCCTTACAGGGAACATCTGAACCACAAGACAGTGGAGAGGGCAGGATCACGACTAACTTTAATCTTCCCTCCCTCCTTCTCCCTCTCCCTCTCCCTCTCTTTCTCTCTGTCTCTTCTCTCTAACTCTTGTATAGTAGTTATCTTTTCCCTCATTTTCTTAGTGGGCACTGACCTGTAACTCCCAGTACCAGCATGGGGCTATCATCCACAATGAGCTTTTGATCAGAGAGACCTACAAGGTTTGCTAAAAGACAGACAGATTTCTGTCAGAGTACTTGATGACCCACCAAAGGTTAGTGTCAAAGTATCTTCTTAATAATAAAAAAAAAAAAAGATAGAAAACCAGCAACACTCATTCTGTACTTAATCCTGCCTATCCATATGAGGCAATGAGACTTATAATGGAATTACCTGGGGTTCAACCCTTTTCCTGCTTTCCCAATGCAGAGGTGGAACTGCCTCTTTAATGGTCAAATCACATTAACAGTTAAAACTGCTTTCACAGCACCAACCTTATATACAATGCTGAACTTCCCCTTGTCTTTTCCTTGTCAATCTGTACCTTTTTCTACCTGACAAACTCTCTCAGTGTAGGTGTGTATAATAGCAGTGATCAGTATTCATTCCACAGCCTGAATGTTATCTTGTCTTAGATTTCCTTTGCAAAACAAATGTATTCATGAGTTTTCAATTTTGTCTTGCTCAACTTTTCAGGAGCCAGACAGAAGGAGGACAGAATCTTTGTAAGAATATAGAAAGAATCTCAGTTCTCAATAGAGTCCTTATTCCTCTCTGAAACCTCATGACTTGGGCACCCGTTGCCCAAGTTCCTCCCACATTTTTGTCTTCCAAACTCCCACCAAAATGGATGATGCTGCTCTTATTATTGTATCATAGAAATTTTCTAATTCAAAGGTTCAAAATCTCCTACAGGTCTCCTACAATCCATTTCCAAAAGTCCACAAACCACATGGCCAGGTTAATCCCAGTTATGATTTCACTTCTCAGTATCAATTTTCTGTATTATTTATTTATTTATTAATATTGTGGTAAGATACCTGGTAATAGTAGCTTAAAGAACAAAGGAGATTTTTTGGCTCATAATTTGATAATATAGCCCATCATGTGGGGACTCACATCAGCAGATGTATGAGACAGCTGGTCTCACTGCATCTTGCAGACAGGTAACAAAGAAAGATGAATGCTGGCCCTCTGCTTACGGGTCCTTTGCATTCATTCTGGGACACTTGTCCATGGAATGGTGCCAGTCATAAAATTCACTACTCCCCAATTCTTTCTGGAGAGGCCCTTATAGTTATACCAGATATTTATTTTTAAGTGATCTTATATCTGGGCAATTTGACAATGCTAATGAGGTATCACAGTAAAGAAAACTTTCAAAGTGCAGTACCCACATCAGTGCAGTCAAGGACTTTCATGGTTTAAATGTTCCATGTTCCCCATAGGCTCCTGCATTTGTTGTATACTTAATCCCCATTTGCTGGACCTGTTGTGGATCCTTTAGGAGGTGGAATCTTTCATGTGGTACCCTGTCACTAGGTTGGCCTAGCCCTGCTCCAAGTGTTGTTTGCTGACTATGTCCTACCTGCTGATATTAAGATGTGAGGAGAGTGTCTTAAGATACTCACAATTGAATGATTGCTTCTAAAAATCAGATTATAATGTATCAAATTACACTACATTGAGGGCCCTAAATAAATATGCAACTCAACTAAATATAATCTTAAAAATCCATATAGTATTTATATCAGCAGGAAGCATCTGTTTCTTATGGTAATTTGATTAAAATGAGACAGCTCCTCATATATCTTCTTTTTGTAAATTTTAATTGAGAAATTTTTACATATGTCTATGATATATTTGAACATGTTCCTTTCCCACAACTCTCTCTCTTTAAGATATATTCTTTCTTTGTTTATTTGAGAGAGAGAAAAAAAGTATATGTAGAGAGAAAGAAATGGGCACACCAAGACCTCTAGCCAGTGAAAATGAACTCCAGACACATGCACCACCTTGTGCTTCTGACTTACATGGGCCCTTTGGCTCTCCAGTCGAGCATCTTAATGACTAAGCCATCTCTCCAGTAATTTATAAGATTTTAATGACCCCTTTTTATGTCTTTAATCCATTGCAGGTGATTTACTATATATACTATATAATTCAAGGGTGCAATTTCATTATTTTGCATGAAGAGACTTAATTTTCACTAAAATTATGCTGGATACTATCCTTTCTTATTTATGTGCTTTTTGGGACTTTTCCAAAGATCAGTATATTACAAGTTTTTAGTTGGATTATGTTGGTTTCAAAGTTTATTTCAATTGACATAGTCCTCTGTTACATTGCCTACTCTATGATCTTTTTTTGAGATTTGAGCATTATATAAAGCTTTCAACAGACAGAGTATTTATGAACTAAGATAAAACAAGGAATAACCTCCAATGATCAGCCAACTCCAGAATAGGCTCTATGTTCTTTCAAACTATTTTAGGGACTGCATATTTCTTGGCTACATGTGCTCTTATTTCATGTTCTGGAAAAATTACTAAGATATTTAATATCTAATAAAATTGTTGAATTTAATTATGTAATGAAATGTTACATCTGTTCTGTCTCTGACTATGACACAGTTATGAGTATTGCATCACTGAGATATGTTGATGTAGTCCTATAAACAGTATGGGGTATTTTCAGTTATGTGAACAACAACTCAGCTTCTATCCAATCCTCAGAATCAGTTTAACTGTATAGTTGATGTTGGAGGATCAACCCATCATTCTTTATCAACAAGCCACATTAAGTTTCTCTTGCACATATCTTGCTGGATGTTAAACAAAGGTTTGAGTAAAAACAGATCTTGGGACAACCATACCAGAGCAGTTTTCTCTTTAGTAGTCCTTTGTAGTCTTCCTGAATCACATATATCTTAAGCTTTGCATACATATTTTTTCAAGCTAAAAATAAGAACTGCCTTTGAGTTTCACCTCTGTAGGTCCATCCACAGACTAAAGCCACAGCCTGGTGTCATCCCCAAACTATGCCTATGCTTTCTTACATAATCAACTGATCTTCGATGTTTTCTCTACATTTTTTAGTTAACCAAATATCTATTACAGTTTTGTTACATGGTTCATAGTTTTCTATGAGACTCATGATAAAAATCTTACAAAGCCCCCAAGTGTAAAAGAGGCTTTGATTTTCTTTTTAGAGAAAATAAAACAAGAATTCTCTAGGTTACTAATAGAAACCGACATTATTACATCATTAACTTGTGTATAGACAATTATTTTGAGCAGAAAGAGAAAATTCTTTTTTTTAGCAAAGTGTAATTTTACAACTTATTCTTTTGAAATCTTTTATTTATTTATTTATTTGAGAGTGACAGAGAGAGAGAGAGAGAGAGAACGGGAGCACCAGGGCCTCCAGCCACTGCAAACGAACTCCAGATGCGTGCGCCACCTAGTGCATCTGGCTAACATGGGTCCTGGAGAATCGAGCCTCGAACCAGGGTCCTTAGGCTTCACACGTAAGCTCTTAAGTGATAAGCCATCTCTCCAGCCCTCTTTTGAAATCTTAATGGGAAATCATCTTGTGCTTATAAAGAAACTGGCCTTAAACTTTGTTCATGCCAATATATTTAGCCAGGCATTGCCCTTTCAGGCTTTGTGGCAGTTCTGGATAGTAAATCAGTGTACGTATGCAATCTTAATGTCACTATATGAAGATAATCCACAAAATCAATATAAGTTTCTCTTTGCCAGTTTTCAAAATCATGACCAACTTTACATGACTGCTATGCTGGCTAGCAGCATTTAAATATAATCCTCCTTTTTCCCAAAGTAGAAGAATATATGCATTTCATTGTCTAATGCCAGTTAGTCTACATTTCAACAAATGCCAATAAACATTACTACAAAATGTTCCACGATGAATTATTAATTATTTTTCTCTAGGAATTACATTATGAAGTCTGCTACAAAATAATAGCCAAATATACTACAGGATAGGAATCTACAAAGGAAGATACAAAGTGTTGACCTACTTAAAGTATTTTAATATTTGTACCCAAATTCCAGTTCTTTAATCACTAATACAAAGTAACTATGTAATGGAGTGTGGAGAGGGAACGTGCATGTACACAAGTGTATAAAAAGCAAATACTGAAGGTATAGCTTAGGAGTGCAGGCAATGGAGAACAAAGGATGACTAATGAACAAGTCTATTGACCAAAAACGATCAATGTATGCCTGAGATCATTAATTGTTTCACAGAGCAGCTTTCACAGTAATTTAGAGAAATTCTGTAAGTTTTTAATTTTTTTGTTTATTTTGTTTTTTTTGAGGTAGGATTTCACTCTAGCCCAGGGTGACCTGGAATTCACTATGTAGTCTTAGGCTGGCCTTTAATTTATGATAATCCTCTGACTTCTGCCTCCAAAGCACTGGGATTAAAGGTATGTGCCATTATGTCTAGCCTTATTTCATTTCATTTTATATTATTTTTTGGTTTTTCGAGGCAGGGTCTCAGTCTAGCTCAGGCTGACCTGGAATTCACTATATAGTTTCAGGGTGGCCTTGAACTCATGGTGGTCCTCCTACCTCTGCCTTCTGAGTGCTGGGATTGAAAGCATGTGCCACCACAACTGATTTTTGAACTTATTTTTAACTTGAGATAGGATAATTCATGCTACCCTTGAACTCCTGACTTCAAGTGATGCTCTTTCCTCAATGTGATAGTTGGAACTGTAGAAAAACACCAATGTACCAAGTTCAAGATAACTGTTGATTTCCTATTGAATGCTAGATTCTTTCACATGTTTGTAAAGTCCAAGACAGAACCCTTTTCTTTTAAAATATTTATATATTTACATGTGTGTTGGCATGCCATGGTCTCTTTCCACTCACTGCAAAGAACACCCGATGCAAATACTAATTTTTGCTTCTGGATTTACATGAGCATTAGGGAATCAAACCCAAGCAATAGGCTTTGTAAGTTAGGGCCTTTAACTAACCACTGAGCAATCTCCCAGTCCCCCTTTTCTTTATTCACTCAAAAACAAAGTCAAAAACTAAAACAAAAACAAAAACAAAACTTGATATATTTGTTGACTATATACCTAACTACCAGTAATCTCATTTAATTTGAATTTTTCAACTGAAACAAAAGCCAGCACTCAGAAAGGATAGGAAAATCTTTAAAGGTTAGGGAGGAATAGTAAAGTCAGTACTTAATCTAGTTCACTTCAAACTCATGACAATATATGGAATGACCTGTATCTCAACAGGCATACAAGCTGGTGGAAGAAGTCTGGTGAATTTCAGTGCCAAAGGTTTCATTAAAGATATTGGCTGTGGGAAGCAACAGACACAGCTAACATCTGGGAGAGGTCCAGATTTTGTTGATTTCAGATTCAGGAAGGGCAGATGTGAACAGAGCCAAAGAAGATGAAATAGACACATTGGATAGGGAACTGTTCATGAAGTATTCATAAATAGGTCAGCAAGTGAGGGAGGCAAACATTTTTGATCCAATACATTAGGCAGCTTTCTGTCATTGTAGCAAAAACACCCCAGATAAATATGTTAAAAGAAGGAAGGTTTTGGGTTATGGGTTCAGATGTTTCTGTCCATTGTTTTGGACTTGAGACAAGGCTGTAGAACCATGTGTTGGAGGAGGTTGCTCACCTCATGGAAGCTAGGAAGTAAGGAGAGGAAAAAGGGACTATGGACAAGACAGCTCCTTCAAAGATATATCTCCTTTGACTTACTTTTCTCAAGGAGGCTGAGATATCTTTTCTTTTCTTTTAGGTTTTTTGAGGTCTCCATATAGGCTAAGCTGACCTGGAATTCACTACGCAGTCTTAGGCTAGCCTCGAACTCACAGTGATCATTCTACCTGTGCCTCCCAAGTGCTGGGATTAAAGACATGCACCACCATGCCCAGCTGCTTCTCTATTAAAAAATATATATATTTATTTGCAAGGAGTTAAAGTGAAAGAGACAGTATGGACATACTTTACTGGTTCTGGACCTCTTGCTAATGCAAAGGAACTAGAGATGCATGTGTCACTTTGTGCATCTGGCTTTACATGGTTATTAGATAATAAAACCTAGGCAACAGGTTTTGCAGGCAGTTGCCTTTAGTCACTGAGCCATCTTTTCAGGTCTAAGATTGCACCCCTTATTGGCCCAGTTAGCTACAAGTTCATTAATAGACTGTTACAGGACTCAAGAGCCAGTCACTTCTCAATAGTGCTACCAGCTGGGGACTAATCCTTTCATGTGAACTTTTTGTTTGTTTGTTTTTAAATATTTTATTTGTATTTATTTATTTGAGAGAGAGAGAGAGAGAGAGGTAGATTGAGAAAGAGGCACAGAATGGGCATGCCAGGGCCTACAGCTGCTGTAAAGAAACTCCATATGTGTGCATCCCAGTGTGCATCTGGCTAACATGGGTACTGGAGAATCAAACCTGAGTCCTTTGGCTTTGCAGGCAAGTACCTTAACCACTGTGGCATCTCTCCAGCCCCTGTTTTCTTTATTTTTAATTTTTTATTGACAACTTCCATAATTGTAGACAATAACCCATATTAATTCCCTACCTCCTTGCACGTTCCCCTTTGCAAATCCACTCTACATCATAACTCTTTCCCCTCTCAATCTCTCCTTTATTTTGATGTCATCATCTTTTCCTTCTACTATGATGTCCTTATGGAGATAGTGTCAGGCACTATGATGTCATGGATATTCAGGCCATTTTGTATCAAGAAGAGCACGTTCTAAGGAGTTCTAACTTCCTTTGTCTCTTGCATTCTTTCTGCCACCTCTTCTTCAATGGACCCTGAATCTTGGAAGATGAGATAGAGATGTTTCAGTGCTGAGGACTACTCTGTCACTTCTTCTCAGCACTATAGTGCCTTTTGAATCATCCCAGAGGATACTTCCATCTGAAAAAAGAAATTTATCTAACCAAATATAAGAGTAGCATTAATATACAGGTATGAACATTAAGAGAATTGTATATCGGGCAGTTTGGTGAGCATAGTATATACAGTTAGCTAGAAATCAACAGACATTTCACCCCTAGGGCTCATGACTACTCTTTTGGTATCAGAGATGTATTTTCTCCCATGGAGCAGGCCTCTAGTCCAAGGAGAGAGCAGTTGATTTTCCCCATAACAAATATGCCACTATTGCACCTGATGGCTGATTCGGTCTGGCTGGCCAAATTTAAGCCTTACAATGTCCACTGTTGAGTAACCCTCTGGTGATTTCTTTCTGTCCCATTGAACTGCATGAAGCATAGCTTTTCCAACTTTCAGTCAGTTGGTCTACATGGAGGTTTTCATCTCAGCTCAGCTCTAGAAGGATTTCTCAGTGACCTTGCAACCTAAGTATGTGGGATCATTAGCAAGAGGGTCTTATAATCTATTCCTAGTGGCAAACCAAGAGCCTTAGCAATTACTTGTAATGTTTTGGGAGCATCAAGGACCTCTCTGCCCAAAACTCACTGGAAGGTATCCCATCCCTGGCAATGAACATTTTCTAGTGAAAATCTGTGGCTTCTGGGTGTTCCATTTTCTAAAAAAAGTAGGTTTCCATATGACTTATTTATATCCTCTTAGATTTTGATTAGGCCTCCCTCCACCTTTCCTTTACTCAATCTCTTCCCCTGACCACCTAACTTAGCCCTTTTCACTCCCATTAATCTATTCTTCTACTTACATATATACAGTTCCATCCTATTAAGTCCCATCTTCCTCCCTTTCTATTCCTGTTATATCCCCTTTCTAGATTACAGACCCCTACTGAGTTTTATTCCTACTCACATGAAAGTCCAAACATTTGTAGCTAGGATCCACATATGAAAGAGAACATGTGATATTTGGCTTTCTGGGCCTGGGTTACCTCACTAAGTATAATCCTTTCCAGATCTATCCATTTTCCTGCAAATTTCATAATTTCATTTTTCTTTACTGTTGAGTAGAACTCCATTGTTTAAATGTGCCACAACTTCCTTATACACTTATCAGTTGAGGGATATCTAGGCTTGTTCCATTTCCCAACTATTGTGAATAGAGCAGCAATAAACATAGTTGTGCAAATATCTCTAAGGTAGTGAGACAAGTCCCGAGGATATATGCCTAGGAGTGGTATAGCTGGGTCATATGGTCAATCTATTTTCAGCTGTCTCAGGAACCTCCACACTGATTTCCATAATGGTTGGACCAGATTGTATTCCCTCAACCATGTAGAAGGGTTCCTCTTTTTCCACATCCTCACCAACATTTATTGTCATTTATTTTCTTTTTGATGTTTATATGCCATCTGCATTTCTTCTTTTGAGAACTCTCTAGTTCCATAGCCCACTTTTTAATTTGGTTGTTTGATTTCTCATTATTTAGTTTTTTTGAGTTTTTTGTATATTTTTTATATTGATCCTCTATCAGATATATAGCTGGCAAATACTTTCTCCCATTCTGTAGGTTGCCGCTTTGCTCTATTTACAGTGTTCTTTGCTGTACAAAAGCTTTGAAATTTCATGAGGTCCCAGTGGTTGATCCATGGTTTTAGTTCCTGAGCAACTGGGTTATACACAGAAAGTCTTAGCCAAGACCAATATGTTGAAGGGTTTCCCCTACTTTTTCCTCTAGCACTTTCAGAGTTTCAGGTCTGATAGTAAGGTGTTTGATCCCTTTGGACTTAATTCTTGTGCACGGACAGAGATAAGTTTCCATATTCATTCTTCTACAGATGCATATCCAGTTTTTCCAGCACCATTTGCTGAAGAGGCTGTCTTTTCTCCAATGAGTATTTTTGGCACTTTTATCTAAGATCATGTGGCTATACCTACCAGGACTTACCTCTGCATCCTCTATTCAGTTCTACTGATCTACATATCTATTTTTGTACCAGTACCATGCTGTTTTGGTCACTATGGCTCTGTAATATAGATTAAAATCAGGTATGATGATACCATCAGTCTTATTTTTGTTGCTTAAAATTATTTTGGATATTTGGGGTTTTTTCTGCTTACAAATAAACTTTTGGATCATTTTTTTCTATTTCTGTGAAGAATGCCATTGGAATTTTGATGAGGATTCCATTAAATGTGTAGATTCCTCTTGGTAATGTTGTCATTTTTACAATATTTATTCTTCCAATCTAAGAACAACAGATGTCTTTCTATTTCCTAGTGTCTTCAGCAATTTCTGTCTTGAGTGTTTTAAAGTTTTCATTGTAGAGATCCTTCACTTCTGTGGCTGGGTTTATTCCAATGTATCTTTTTTATTTTGATGTAATTGTGAATGGGATTGATTCTCTGATTTCATCCTCTGTGTGTTTATTGTTAGCATATATGAAGGCTACTAATGTCTGTGGGTTTATTTTGTATTCTGTGACATTGCTGTAAGTGTTTATAAGCTTTAACAGTTTGCTGATAGAGTGTTTAGGGCCCTTTATGTATAGAATCATATCATCTACAAATAATGATAATTTCATCTCTTCCTTTTCAATTTGTGTCCCTTTTATGGGTGTCTCTTACCATATTGCTATAGCTAAAACTTCCAGTACTATATTAAACAAAACTAGAAAGAGTGGACACCCTTGTATTGTTCCTGGTTTTAGTGGAAAAGCTTCAAGTTTTTCTCCATTTAGTATTGTGTTGACTGTAAGTTTGTTATAAATAGCCTTTATTATGTTAAGATATGTTCCTTCTATTCCCAGTTTCTGTAGGACTTTTATCATAAAGGGATGTTGGAATTTGTCAAATGCTATTTCTGCATCTAATGGGATGATCATATGATTGTTGTCCTCCGGTCTATTTATATAATGTATTAAATTTACCAACTTGCATATATTGAACCATCCCTGCATCTCTGGGATAAAGCCTACTTGGTCGGGGTGAATGATCTTTCTGATATATTCTTGTATTCTGTTTGCCAATATTTTCTTGAGGTTTTTTCATCATGAGGGTGATTGTTATGTAATTTTCTTTTCTTGTTCTGTCTTTGTCTGATTTGGATGTCAGGATAATGTTGGCTTCATAGAAGCCATTAATTCCAGCACTCAGGAGGCAGAGGTTGGAGGCTGGCCATGAGTTCCAGGCTACCTTGAGTCTACACAGTGAAATCCAGATCAACCAGAGCTAGAGTGAGACCCTACCTCAAAAAAAAAAAAAAAAAAAAGAAAAGAGAGAGAGAGAGAGAGAGAGAGAGAGAGAGAGGGGTACTTAGAAACAAATGGCAAGATCCCTTTGAAATGTGGACATGAATATGGAATTCCAGTAAATAACTTTTTTGCAATGGCATTTGCAAAGGACTGAACCTAAGTTAGTGACTGCCATTATAAAATAGAGGAGCTTCTTGGTGTGATGAGAAAGATGTAGACCCAGAATAACAATGATGTAGACCCAGAATAAGAATGGTGTGTAAATTCCCAAATAAGAACAGAACACATGGTGTGGTCTTGAAAAAGCTGAGCCCATCCTTCATGAAATTAATGCAGTAGAAGTCTCCAGTGTTATCTGCCAGAAGTAACTGCAACTGGCTTTTGAACAAGCTTATATTATCTATGTGACAAACAGTAGAGTTTATAAAGTATCTCTTGGAATACCTTTACAAATTTCCCTTAACAGTTTTTATTATTAAAAGTTTCAATTAAAATTCTACTTACTAAAAGACAGACCAAATGGCTGATCCTTCACCAGGCCCTTACAGGGAACACCTGAACCACAAGACACTGGAGATGGTAGGATCACGACTAACCTTAATCTTCTGTATCTTCCCTCCCCCCATCTCCCTCCCCCACCCTCTCTCTCTCTTCTCTCTAACTCTTGTATATTAGTTATCTTTTTGATCATTTTCTTAGTGGGCACTGACCTGTAACTCCCAGTACCAGCATGGGGCTATCTTCCACAATGAGCTTTTAATCAGAGAGACCTACAAGCTTTCCTAAAAGACAGACAGATTTCTGTCAGAGTACTTGATGACCCACAAAAAGTTAGTGGTAAGACCCTACTGATGAAGACACCGTATGTGGTTGACATGCAAAATAGAATGGCATGGCTAGAAGTTGGAAGAGAGTCAGTCCCCAGACAGTCAGCACGTCTAGTGCTAGAAGGTGCTACATGGGTGACTGAGGGAAAATGACCAATCTCTGTCCAAGCAACTCATGGTCTAACCTACTTAACAGCAAATAACCTGTTGTGATGCCCACACAAGTGCAATAGTGGCACACAGCCATGGTGGGGAACCAACTGCTCTTAATTTGGCTAACTGATCTCCTCAGTGGTACAGGACCCATAGCTGGAGCTGGGAAACAAGTCAGAACCATATCCAAACATAAGCCCACTCACCAATATCAAGCTACCATCAATTGTGGGCTACAAGAGGGCCTGCACCTATTAAATTCTCTATAAAAAAAAGTAAGAGTTATCTCTTTTGTCCTGGTGCTAACTTACTCTCCGTTGGAGAATCTGCTTCTCTTTTTCAGATAGATGTAGATCCTAAGGAGAGAGCCACCCCATCATACCTTAAAAGGGCCCCAGCTGAAACTAAGAAAAATTGGAGAAACAAGCAAGGGGGCTGGTTTCCTGATTAACCAGATACCAGCAGAAGGGGGAAGGAGATCAACACAGAGAAAAATCAACTCCTACCAAATCAGAGAGCTAGAGCCTCAGAGGTCCCCAACACCTCCTCACAGAAGCAGACCAAAAATGAACCCAACATGGCTCAGGGAAATTTTGCGGAAGAGGGGGTGAAAAGAATGTCAGAGCCACATGTTGGGTCATGATATGCAGAGACATTTATCTTACCCATAACTGTGGGCTAACTCCACAATGCATGACCCATATACCTCAACAAGGAGGGGCCAAAGGGAGGGGGTAGGTCATGGATGAGCCTAATAATGGTACTAAGCTGACTGTATTTGCTGAATACAAAACTAACTAATAAAGAGAAAAAAAAATTAAAAAGAGGTTTCAATTTTAAAATGCTTTTTTGTACCAATTTAGTTAGGCTACAAATAATTTTTCTTTTGTTGGAAGCTTCATGTCAAGATTCTGTAAAGTGCTTTATAAGAAGCAGGTCAGGGATGTAGAGAGCAGATGAGAAGCAGAATGAAACACTGAGGCCACCTTCTTCACGGATAAGTTCTCATCTAATACCATAAGGGCATGTAAAGAGAGGAACACATTTGGATTTTGTTATGTATAAGATGACTCATTCATCCAATGCCATCTTCTATTATTTTTATTTTTAAAAAATCAACTTTATCCATTAGATACATGACTGTATTAGGTAGTAATTATAAAATATTCTTTAAATACAGGAAAAATATCATTATATAATTTTTCTCCATAAATACGTCATTTTATGGGGGCTGTAGAGATGGTATGGAATTTAAGACACTTGCCTGTGAAGTCTAAGGACCCATGTTTGACTCCCCAGAACCCACGTAAAGCCAGATGCACAAGATGGCACATGCATCTAGAGGTTGGTTGCAGTGGCTAGAGGCCGTGACATGCCTATTTCTTTCCCCATCTCCCTTTCCCTCTTTCTCTCTCTCTCTCTCAAGTAAATAAGTAAAATGTTTAAAACAAAATCATTGTAGTTAACAGCATTTTTAACAAATTATGGACTTCACTTGTACATTTAGATGTTTGTTTCTTATGGCTAAAATAGCATTTTAATTATAAAACAATAGGTTAATCAGGATAGATTTCACTTCTGTTATTACTCTAATTCAACACTATGTTTTTTCAAGTGCTTTGGGTTCATTCTCTTATGAGTGAATACACTACTATGTATAAAATTCTTACTCAAGAAAATGATATTCTTAGACTTATGTTAAACTATGCAAAGATTATGCAAATGCTATTACTCAGAGTCAGGCAAGAATCTTGTTACACTAAAAATGCTGACTTACCAAAAATTCTAATGTTCAATTGTTAAGAGCTTCCTCTGAGAATAACTTTCATGTAAAATTAACTGTTCTAACAAGACTTGACATAAATGAAATCTGCAAATGAATGAATTATTTATAGGTAGAGTATTGAATGCCAGAAGATTCCTGGATAGATGTGCTTAGTCTAAATGCTAAGATATGTTTCCAGGGGGAAAATTAACCTTCAAAGCAAACAAACTCTGTGCTCATCTATTAAATGTGGGGATTGAAGATATTGCCTTTATGGTAGCCAACTATTACTTCATTCTTTTTTAAAATAAAAGTTTCTTGTTCTTTTACAGAAGTTTTCAAAAAGTATGTAACATTTTAAACAACAATTCAATAAAAATTAAAGTAAAGAAAGGAGAGAAATGTGAAGGAACTTTATGTAGTTTGTTTCTAATAGCATGTATTCTGGGCTTCAAAATGAGACACATCAACTGTGTGTGAGAAGTTTTATAAATTAATGTAAGTATATAATTGACCCAGAATTACATTCGACTCAGGTTCAAATTAAACAATTCCACTTCCAGTGTGGCAGGAGAAGAACTAAGGATTTTTGTTGGAGGGACAACTCCGGTAATGTCAGCTTCTTCTCAATTAGCAAAGAAGACAGTGTTATAAAGGAATGACACTGTGTGTGTTTTTCTATGTTCTTCATATTATAGTGACAATGTTTAACATTTTATAGTACTTATATTTAAAGAAATTTCTGTTCAGATAAACTTTCATTTACTTCTATCATACATTCTTGAGTAATCAAATATTTTATGGACAAGGCAGTCATTAGGAAAGCAATATGTCAAAATCACAAGAGACTGTACATGAGTTAATACCATTCCATATTTATGAACCATTACAGTATTTACATAGGCCAGGGAAACCTCTGTTCATTTAATTATAACTTGATAACCCTTTTGAATAAACCACAGCAGTAGCATAGCCCTATTAACTATATTAGCAATTTGCAAATGAATTACAAGTTATGCAATAGAAAAACATTTTGTTTGGCTTTAGGGTCAAAACCAAAATCCCATGTACCTGAAAATAAAAATAAAAGTGAAAGTGATATCTTACTAGATTTCATAAACCTGGGTTAAATGAATTATTTTATAAGACATGCTACCTGCTATTTTTATGTTATAAAATAATGAAGTTTTATATCATTGCTTACTTGAATGTATTTTAACGCATTTTAAATATTTTGTAACTAAAAAAATGCTGAGTGTAGTGGGCTTCACCTCCAGGCTCAGCTGAGCCAGAGTGAGGGCTGATTGGTCTGGGTAAGGGGCTGGCTCAAGAAGAGGCCAGCCATGAGGTAACCAACCACAATGTCAGGATCTGATTTGAGAAAAGAGATCTCCCTCCAAGCTTGTGAGGGGAAAATAAAAGTTTATTTTGGCTTAAAGACTGGAGGGGAAGCTCCATGGCAGCAGGGAAAAACAATGGCATCATCAGAGAGCGGGCATCACTTCCTGGCTAACATCAGACAGACAGTCTCAACAGGAGAGTGTGCCAAACATTTTCATGGGGAAGCTGGCTATAACGCCCATAAGCCTGCCCCCAACATTACATGGCCTCCAGGAGGCTTTAATTTCCAATTTCCATCAGCTTGGGGACCTAGCATTCAGAACACCTGTGTTCTCTTCCTTAAGTCAGTTTAGTGTCGCCACTCACTTCTCTTCCTGTGAGCTGCTCCTTCTAAGGGATTGACTCCTCCTCCCTGGCCCAGTCTACTGAATCTAGACCATAATAGAGGCATAATTATTAGAGCATGCACAAACAATTTTATTAATAAATGATTGAAAAGGAGAAGTGAAATTAGCCATGGTAAAGAGATGTAATCTACCAGAATATCAACAAATTGATTTAAAAATCAACCAGTTATTTTCATTTTGTGTTTCTGGTTTCTGTTTTGTTGTTGTTTATTTGTTTTTGTTTGTTTGCTTGCTTTAGAGTAAAATTCTATGTAAGAACATCAAGATAAACAGAGCATTTTCACGAGACTTCATGAAAACTCCAAGAAATTTTTGGCTCACTGATCCTAACAGAAACATACCTAATTATTAGCACATTGCAATGCAGTAATTTTTCCTTACATATACCAGTTGCATTTAAAATATAAGTGTTAAGAAACTGGTTTGGGTTACTCAAGTAACACAGATTTCTATGGCAATATATGCTTGACTTTTCCAGAAATGTTTTAAGTTGAAAACTGATATTTGATAGAGAACAATTAAATACTTGGGAGCTTGTTAAAACCAGTAAGAGTCAGTCCCCAGACAGTCAGTGTGTCTAGTGCCAGAAGGTGCTACATGGGCGACTCATGGTCTAACCTACTTAGCAGCAAATAACCTGTCGTAATGCTCACACAAGTGCAATATTGGTGCACAGCCATGGTGGGACACCAACTGCTCTCAATTTGGCTAACTGATCCCCTCAGTGGTACAGGACCCATAGCTGGAACTGGGAAACAAGTTAGAACCATATCCAAACATAAGCCCGCTCTCCATTATCAAGCTACCACCAAAGGTGGGCTACAAGAGGGCCTACAACTATTAAATTCTCTATAAAAAAGTAAGGGCTATCTCATTTGTCGGGTGCTAACTTTACTCCCCATTGGAGAATCTGCTTCTCTTTTTCAGATAGATGTGGATACTAAGGAGAGAGCCACCCCATCATACCTCAAAAAGGGCCCCGGCTGAAACTAAGTACAATTGGCAAAACAAGCAAGGGTGCTGTTTTCTTGGTGAACCAGGTACCAGCACAAGGATGAAGGAGATCAGTACAGAGAAAATCAACTCCTTCCAAATCAGATTTCCAGAGACCCAGAGGCCCCCAACACCTCATCATTGAAGTAGACCAAAAATGAACCCAACATGGCTCAGGGAAATTTTGCAGCAGAGGGGGTGGAAAGAATGTCAGAGCCACAATTTGGGTCATGATATGCAGAGACATTTATCCTCCCCATAACTATGGGCTAACTCCAGAATGCGTGACCCATATATCTCAACAAAGAAGGGCCATGGGGAGGGGGTAGGACATAGATGAGCCTAACAATGGTACCAAATTGACTGTATTCACTGAGCACAAAACTAATTAATAAAAATAAATAAATAAATAAATAAATAAATAAATAATGAAAAACCAGTAGGAAATGATTTCTTCACACAAAAAATAAAATAAAATAAAATAAAACATAACTTTTTTTCTTTTCAGTAGAGGTGAGGGACTAGGCTAGCCTCTGAATTCAATAAGGAATGTGAAGATGTAATGCTTAGAAGCAATGTGAAGGCCAAGGGATGGAAGCTGTGTCTGGTGACTTTTACCTCTTAAGAGACTGAGGTGGGAAGATTGCTGCATGCTTGGACAACTTGCTCTACGTACTGAGCATAAGGAAAACCTGGGCTACATAGCAAGACTCTGTCTCAAAAAATTAGTGACAGAAATTTACTAACAAAAGACAACATCCTGAATAAGGAGAATTCTTAGGAAACAGACCTAACAGGATTTTTTGCTGAGTCACTCCAGTGGCTTGAAGGATGTGGACTGAGGTATGTTGGCTAAGGAGCTTCATTATCAAATACCTTTGTAGAGATCTATCACAGGTCAAGGGACTGGCTTTTGACTAAACTGATGAGAGCAGGAATCATGGGCAATTCAAAAATCAATAAAGTCCAAAATTGATATCTACTGGAGAAGATGGCTTAGAGGATTATCATTCTTTCCAGCTTTTGCTAGCTCTCAGACATCATCTTTTATGACTGCGATTGATTCATAAATGTAGTTAATTTTTTAAAAATAGTCTATGTATGGGGCTGGGAAGATTGTTCAATGGTTAAAGGTGTGTACTTCCAAAACTCAACAGGCCAGGTTAAATCCCAAGCCACTCATGTAATTCAGACACAAAGAAAACAAACACACACAATGTGCAAATAAATAAATATAATTTAAAATTTAAATAAACAAAACAGTCCAAGTATGTATAGCGCCACAATTGAATTCTCAAAAGAAGTTTAATTCACAATTTTATTAAGTAATTGAATGAGATTTGTATAATTGGACATTCCAGATCACTATGATAAAAATATTGGACATAAATTGTTGTCAGAATAAAATTTCATGATAATTATTAATATAATTATGGTGAGGAATAGATTTATATGCCCCTGTTTAAAATTTTTAAAAAATTGGGCTGGAGAGATGGCTTAGCACTTAATTGCTTGCCTGTGAAGCCTAAGGACCCTGGTTTGAGGCTCGATTCCCCAGGACCCATGTTAGCCAGATGCACAAGGGGGCACACACGTCTGGAGTTTGTTTGCAGTGGCTGGAGGCCCTGGCGTGCCCATTCTCTCTCAATCTCTCTCTATCTGCCTCTTTCTCTCTGTCTACTGCTCTCAAATAAATAAATAAAAAATAAACAAAAATTTTAAAAATATAAAAAAATTAATACAATTTAAGAAGGAAAAGAGGAAAGAAATTAATAGCTGTTTTAATATATGAAACAGATATATGGATAGCAAAAAATAAATTTTGAAGAAAGAAGTAAGATATGGTAAAATTAAATATTTCAAAATGTTAACCAACTTCCCTTGTTTTGAATACTTTTTTTTGTTTTGTTTTGTTTTTCAAGGTAGGGCTTCACTCTAGTTCAGGCTGACCTGGAATTCACTATGTCATCTCAGGGTGGCCTTGAACTCATGGCAATCCTCCTACCTCTGCCTCCCAAGTGCTGGGATTAAAGGTGTGTGCCACCACACCCTGCTGTTTTGAATATTTTTGATGCAGTAGTACTTTATTTGCTCTATTGAGACTTAGTTGACACTTTCTAATAAGAAAACAAGTAGCATTATGAAGTAACTTATACTCAAAGAGAAAGGGATGGTATAAAGATTATAGGAATAACTTCCATTTGTATGCATACTGATGTAAATTATCCTTAACTAAAAGCCAGGTACACTAAAGGGGCATCATGTGCATTGTTCACTTCATATGGAATGTTCTCCCCTTGTGTCTTCAGTTTTCACTCACATTACCTGAAAATCAGTAGTGACCTTTTCCTTGTCTCATTCTATAGTTTCTTTCAGGAATGACCATAAAGCTTTAAGAAAAAATCAGATCTTTCATTTTCTCTTTTATTATTTATGTGTTATATGTTTATTAGTGTAATAAGAGCTTCGTGTTTAATTTTTATGTAGCTTCAAATTTAATATTTCTCAACTTCCAGATTTCTTGGGTGCATCTATTCCCTTGTTCCTGGCAATTTTTACTTTATTGTGCTATTTCCTTTACTCTGAGTAAAGTTGCTGCAGGTGCTGGACATCAAGTCTTTTGTCCTTGTCACCTTCACTTTCAATGTCATAAGTATTGATGGCTTGTCTCTAATACCTCCTCCCTATGCATGTCCACAGTACAGGTGTCACTTTCTTGAGTGACAGCACTGAAATTACCTGTCCTATGTTTTGTTGAAAAAAGAAAAAACATATGCAAGGCAGGTTTTGATTTATGGAAAGTATATTTTTTTACTTACTTCCTCCTTGAACTAATTGAATGCTCTATAATTGTCCAAAAAAACTCAAGTTTTTGTTGCTATAATTGTACAATCAACCTATTCAGAATCTGTTTACTGAAGGGTCAATTGGGAAGATAATGACTAGCTTGTCATACTTGCATGAACTTACTCAAATTTACTGTGTATTCTTAGCAATTTATTAACACTCCCTGTGGTGGTTTGAATAGATGGCCCCCAATATATTCAGTTTTTTATTGTTTGTAGTTTGCATCTGCAGCCACCTGGCTGGAGCCACTGTCACTGGGTGGATCTTAAGGTGTGGTGGTGTGTTTCAGATTTCAATCTAAAGATATGCAAAGTGTGCCTAGCTGGAGTTCCTGAAGTGTGCTGTGTGGCTTTTGGCTTTAGGCTTGTACTTCTCTCTCTCTGCTTGGACCTGTGAAGGCAGGCCAGCTTCTTCTGCTATTTATGGAACTTCCCCTAGATCTGTAAGCTGCAATAAATATCCCTTCCTTCATGACTGTGTCTTGTCTGAAAGTTCATCTCAGTAAACCTGAAGCTATCTGCTATATTCCCCCTTTCAAGTTTTAAAATATCCTATGAAAAAAGTTAAAGCAATTTCCTTGCTTATTTCATGGGAAAAGAAACAGAGCTAACTGATTGCTTTAAACCCAATCACTTTTGTCAGAAAAATTCTGAGGTATTGAACATTCTGTCTGGAATGCACATTCTTACTGCCAAGTTTTCTGCTTCTCTCTATTTGAGGTAGGGTCTCTCTCTCTCCCTGAGGCTGACCTAGAATTCACTATATAGTGTCAGGTTGGCCTTGAACTCCCCACAATTATCCAACTTCTGCCTCCTAAGTGCCAGGATTAAAGATTTGTACCACCATACCCAGATTAAAACTATCTTTTACTTTATTAGCAGTATATCCTTGAGGTTAGTTATAACCCATCTATCACCTAAAAAATGGCTTCTAACTTATTTCTAAGCCTAATTCTGATCTCTTAAAGTGATTGGATGGTGGGACATGCCAGTGATCCTAGGACTGTGAAAGGGGTTCAGGAGAATCATGAATTCCAGGCCATCCAGAGCTACATAGTAAGATCTGGTTACAAAAACCCAACCAAGCAACTAATCAATCCACTGATTAAAAAAAAAAAATGGAGAACAGGAGAAAATGCCAAGTAAAATGTTGGTGAGGGGGCAGGGACAGGGATAAGGCTAATGATGGTACCAACAAGACTGTGTACATAGCTAATTAAAAAAAAAAATAAAATAGTGTCAGATTGGTACCATATACAATAATAAAGACAGGATTGTCCAGCTAATTTTAGCTCCACCAAAAACAAACAAACAAAACAACAACCAAAAAAAAAAAAAAAAAAAAAAAAAAAAAAACCCAGAAGCTAGAAAACAAATTCTATGCAGAGGTACACTGAAACATAGCTGCTCACCTTTGAACAAAAATCTTATTGCAAGGAGTAGGCTACTTTCCTATGAGTTGTTAGTCAGGGGGCCCTCAAAGCACTCAAAACTTTCTATTTCTACTGCTCTTATTTGCCCTCCAGAAATAGATGGTAAGACTATGAAGTAACCATAAACTTTGGTTGTAGGACATAGAAAAATCAAGCTGTAACTAAGCTGAAAATGTCTTCCCTGTTGATTAGCTTTCCTAATGTCAGAAGGTGTTATTTAGGCTGCTGGGGGAAAATCATCAAAAATCTTACCCAGAAGTACGCTACAAACTACATAACTGACATTCTAGGCATGATGCACGCACTGGTTCAATACAGGCATGACTGTTATGTTGGTAACCAATTGCTTTCTGATGATATTTTTATTTGTTCAAAAGCTCATGACTAGTGAAGTCATAGGCACTAGCAGAAAAGTAACTGCCTCTGATTTCAGAAATGAACATGATATGCCCATGAAATTCTAAATACTTAAGTTGATTCCCCTAGATTCATGCTGTTGTCAGCTTTGCTCACAGATGCTTCTTTTGGGGTGGAATGTGGTTAGTGCATAGTGCAGTTGAAGCATTGAGAACAAGACTATTGACTGTTCAGCCCTAAAAGGAACATCTGTATACCCCTCTCAGGCTCATGTATCATTCCAGAGGAGTGGGTGGTAAAAATGTTAGAGCTGAAAGAAGTGGCCAAGAGTTGCACAACACTATCTTCTAGGCTTTATGTGGTCATTGCACTTAGGAACTCATAAGAGCTATAGTTACCTGTCACATTCTACCATGAAGGCAGGGGTGGCACACACACACACAAAACCATGCTTCTGTAAAGAATCTTAATTAAAATCATTGGATGACAGAAAAGAAAGGAAAGACAAAGGAAGGAAGAACGGAAGGGGATATATGGAAGGAAGTAGAATGGGGACCTGTTGGGAAAAGAAAATTAATCAGTGGAAGGTGATAGAAACAAAATGGCATAAATGTGAGTGTATATCATCAAAACACATCACACACATTAATGAAAATATAATAAAATCCCTTAAGATATGTAATTCAAACATACTAATGAAAATGCAAAATATTTTATATAGCTAAACTATACCAATAGCATAAGTTTACAAAGAACTCTTCAAAAATTACTTTTCAGTATATCTTAAATCATCCTGACAACCCAGAAACCTGTGATTTTCCAGGCCTTACTTTTTATTGTATAATTCTTAACTGACCAAAACATTTATGTAGTTTAGTTTGACTTTTTAAAATTAGCTGAACTCTGTAAGAACTGAATGAATTTTACTTGTGTGTAGGTAAACTTGATAATTTGAGACTGTAATAAATGTTTCAAAATAAGATTGATGGAGTTTGTATTTATTAAGTGTTTAAAGTATCATTCATAATAATTAACTTAAGACATTTACATAAAATGACTCATTTATCAAAACAATATTAAAGCAGCAGTTGATTTTATTAGCACACTATTACTAACACGTACATTGAATTCAGATTAAGATACATATGTTTTAGTTAGCTAAAATAAATAATCTGAGATTCAAGATATCTAAAGGCAAAATCTGGGCATGATTTTTGCATTACTATTGATTGAAGCTGAAGCCTCTTTCATCTTAGTCAAGTTCTCTACCCTGAGCTACATACATTTCCCTTCCTTAATATTTATTTTGCAACAATCTCTCAATAAGTTGTCCAAGCTGATGTTAATTTGATCAGTAGCCCAGGAAGGAATGGAACTTTGGTCTTCCTGCTTCCCAATAGCTTGGATTACAGGCCTACCTTACAATACTTGGCTTCTGTTTCTATTGTCTCACTTTTATTGATGTGAGAGGGAGGATGGTGATAATCATTGATACAATTAATATTTTGAGGAAAGCATTCTAATCACTATTTCTGTTATGCCAGAAGTTTCAGGACTATATACCAAATCAATAAATAAAGCTGTTTAATTAAATATGTTGTTATTTATATTATAAAATAATCTTCTGACTTCCAGTCAAGATGGCATCTGCCTAACCATGCTTTACCTTGATGGGCAATACTAGATCTGTGGGTGTTTGGGGGTCAGCAGGTCCTAGTATCCCTCCAGTGGGAGGGCACAGGGGGGTATATAAGGGAATCCATTGATTCCCCTGCTCTTGGGTAGCTCAGGAGTCCCCTAAACCCCTCAATCAGCCATCCCAGCCAACACATCAGCCACAGCACTGTAGACCAGGTTTGCTCCTGCACTACATGCAGGCCCCACATATCTGGGCCAGGCACTCCTCACCTTTCCCCACGTCAACTGGCTCTCATTACTTCCTTCCTCCCTCCCATTGCTTTCTTCTCTTTCCACTCCACCAGGACTGCCACCCCATCCCCCACCTCCCCAGCTGACAGGATTAAGAGTGTACAGCAACACACCCTTAGGGAATTGGATATATAAGGTTATCTGTTTGTTTCAATCCCTACAGTTGCATATTGTGTGCTGGTTTTTATTGAATGTGTATACTGCTAAGTTTAATTTTAGAATTTTCCAGTAAATTGCTCCACCCAGACCACTAGAATACTTGAATAACAGGCAATATCAATACCTAAGATTACTTCTGTAGATGGCTTGGAGTGCAAGAGCTAAACTTGGCACATTAAACTCCAACTTTGAAGGTACATAGAGTTGGATTTCTGAATCAAAAGCACCACAGATTATTAGCAAACCCAAGGATCAAATCAACTCAGGATGCAAAAATTGCAACATTATAATACAGGAAACAAAAATAATTAAGACAATACAATCCCATCAAGAATTATAAATCCATCAGAAATAGCTGCCAATGAGACTGTTTTAGATGAAGTGCCTGAAAAAGACTTTTAAAAAAATGATATTACCTATACTCGAAGAAACCAAAGGAATCAAAGAAGAAAACAAAGGAATTAGAGAAAAAAAAAAAAAAAAAACTACTGAAGGAATTCCAAGAGAACACAGGAAGCCAGCTTAATGAAATAAGCAGGTCACTATAAGTCATGAGTAAGGAAATAGAAATGCTGAAGAAAAACAAGGCAAAAAATCTAGCCCTGAAAAATACAGTCAGTCAAATAAAAAACTCTGTGGAATATCTCACCAGTAGAATGGATGAAGGAGAGAACAGAATATCTAAACTAAAAGACCAGGTGGCAGACCTAATACAGTCCAACAAAGAGAATATACAGTTTGTTCAGCAGCATGTGGAAGTTTCTCCAAAATAGACCATATATTAGGACACAAAGCAAATTTTAACAAATGCAGGAAATTTGAAATAATCCCTTGTACCCCATCTGACCACAATGGGATTAAACTACAAATAAGCAAAATGAAAACTAGTGAGCATACACAAATTCATGGAGACTAAAAGTACACTATTGAGTGATGAATGGGTAATTGAAGAAATCAAAAATGAAATCAATAAATTCATATAATCAAATAATGATGAGAATCCAGCATACCAAAACCTTTGGGACACAGGAAGGCAGTCCTAAGAGGGAAATTTGTAGTTCTAAGTGCTTATATTAAGAAATTAGAGAATTCACAAGCAAACAATTTATTGTTTCATCTTAATACCTTTTAAAAAGAAGAACATGGAAAAACAAAAATCACCTGATAGGAAGAAATAATAAAGATTCGGGCAGAAATTAATGAAATAGTAACAACAACAACAAAAATCCTAAGAATCAATGAAACAAAGAGTTGGTTCTTTGAAAGGACAAACAATATTGATAAACCCTCAGAAATTTCTGATGAGAAGAAAGAGAGAAGAGGCAAAATTTAATAAAATTAGAGATGAAAAACTCACCAAAGGATTCAGAAAATCATAAGGACATACTTTAAGAAGATATATGCCTCTAAATTTGAAAATATGAAAGAAATTGATGATTTCCTTGATTCATATGACCTATGAAAATTAAGTCAAAATGAGATAAACCACTTAACTAGACCTATATCTACAGTAAGCCAAGCAGTTATAAAAAGTCTCCCAACTATAAAATGCCCAGGCCCAGATGGAGTCACTGGTGACTTTTACCAGATCTTCATGGAAGAACTAACACTATTGCCCATCAAACATTTCCAGGAAATAGAAAAGCAAGGGATTCTACTGAACTCCTTCTATGAAGCTAGGATCACCCTGATATCCAAACTAGACAAAGACAGAACAAAAAAAAAAAAAAAAGAAAGAAAATCATAGACCAATTCCCCTCATGGAACTGTGAAACAAGTCAGAACCATAGACAAAAAAACAAGTTTGCTCTCCAATATCAAACTCCCACCAATATTGGGATCAAAGGGGTCTTACACCTTTTAAATTCTCTCTAAAATAATAATGATTGTCCCATTTACCCAGTGCTTACTTCAGTCCCCATTGGAGAATCTGCTCTCTTTTTCAGGTGGATGCAATACCTGAGGAGAGAATCAGCCCATCACACCTCATCAGGGCCCAGCTGAAATGATAGAGTAATTTGGGAAATGAGCAAGAGTGCTGATTTCTTGGTGAACCTGATATTACCACAAAGGTGAAGGAGATAGACATAGATAACCCTCAACTCCTACTGACCCACATATCCAGAGACACAGAGGCTCCAAGACCTCTTCCCTGAAGTAGACCTAAAACAAACCCTACATGGCTCAGGCAAATTCATGGAAGCAGGGGTGGAAAGATTGTTAGAGCCACAAATTGGGACATTATGCACAGAGACATTGCCTTATCCCCATAACTGATAGCTACCCCCACAATTCACAACCCACAATCCCCAATGAGGAAGGTCCCTTCAGAGGGAGGAGGACAGGGAGGAGGCTAATGATGGTACCAACATGGCTGTTTACACAGAGTATGTACAAAACTAATAAAGAAAAAAAGAATTACCTCAGACTTCTCAGTAGAAATCCTGAAAGCCAGAAGGGCCTGGAATGGACCACTGAAAAGTCTAAGAACTTATGGCTTCTAATCCAAACTACTATACCAAGCAAAAATATCCTTCATAAAAGGTGACCAAAGAAAAACTTTCCATGATAAAAGTTTAGCTCTACAAGTATATGAACACAAAACCAAACCTACAGAGAATACTTCAGGAAATTCTCCACACAGAACAGCCAAACAACCAATCTCAATAGCCTATAAGAAGCAGACCACAATAACAAACCCAGAGAAGGCCCAAAAAATACAAAGGCCAATAAAACACAAAACCCCATAAAGTACCACCATATGGCAGGGATTAAATCAAATATCATAGTTATTACCCTAGACATTAATGGCCTTAAGATACCCATCAAGAGATACAAGTTAGCAGGGTGATCAGAAAAATAGATCCCTCAATCTTATGTCTTTAAGAAACCCACCTCACTACTAAAGACAGACACCTCCTCAGGGTGAAAGGGTGGAAAATGACGTTCCAAGTGACCAGAAATAAGTAATAAGCAGGCAATGCTATACTAATATTGGATAAAATAGGCTTCAAACCAAACGTTATCACAAAGGACAAAGAAGGGCACTTCTTACTCATCAAGGGAATGATCCGATAAGAGAATATCACAATCATCAATCTCTATGCCCCAAACACAGATGCACCACAATTTGTAAAGCAAAACCTACCTGACAACAAAATGGAAATAAACTTCAGCACCACAATAGTTTGGGACTTCAGTATGCAATAGATATCAGCAATAGATATATCATCCACAAAGAAAATCAAAAGGGAAGTAAGAGAGCTCAACACCACCATAGATGAACTAGACCTAACAGATATACACATAACATTCTACCCAAAATCTACAGAATATACATTGTTCCCAGCAGCCAAATGAACCTTCTCCAAAATAGATCATATACTGGGCCATAAAGCCTGCCTCCATATATTAAGGAAAATGGCATTATTTCCTGCATTATATTAGACACACTGCTGTAAAGATAGAAATTAACAAGAGATGTGCCAGGAACTCCAGCAGCTCCTGGAGAATAAACAACACACTTTTAAATAACAAATGGGTAGTGAATACAATTTTAAAAAATTCTAGAATTGAATAGCAATGATAACAAATCATACCAAAACTTATGGGACACAATGAAAGCCGTCCTTAGGGGAAAATTCATAGCACTAAATGCCTTCATATCAAAGACAGAGGGATCCCAAATCAATAACCTAACCATCCATCTGAAGGCATTGGCAGAACAAGAATAAACTAATCCAAAAAACCTCCAGATGGAAAGAAATAATCAAGATCATAGCAGAAATTAATATTTTGGAAACTAAGAATACAAATAAGAAAATTGATGAAACAAAAATCTGGTTCTTTGAAAAAATAAACAAGATTGATAAACCCTTGGTCAATTTGATCAAGCAAAAAAAAAAAAAAAAAAAAAAAAAAAAAGCAAGCAAGCAAAAGAAATGCTTCAAATTAAAAAAAAAATTGAAATGACAAAGGAGAGATCACAACAGATAGAAGTGAAATTGGAAGAATTATCAGAACTTACTTCCAAAACCTATACTCCTCAAAACTGGGTAATTTGGAAGAAATGGATAAATTCCTTGACACATACCACCTACATAAACTAAACTTAGAGTACATTAGTCTCTTAAAGAACCCTATCACACCCATTAACATTGAAAAGGTAATCAAAAACATCCCCCAGAAGAAGAGTCCAGGACCAGATGGCTTATCAGCCAAATTCTATCAAACCTTCATGGAAGAACTGAAACCAATTTTTATCAAACTGTTCCACATAATCAGAGAAGACGGGAAGATCCCCATCTCCTTTTATGAAGCTAGTATCATCATAATATCAAAACCAGACCTAGATATAATAAGGAAACTATAGGCCTTTATCTCTGATGATCTTATATGCAAAGATCCTAAACAAAATCCTCACGAACTGAATTCAATAACACAACAAAAGCATTATCCAAGCTGGGTGTGGTGGTGCATGCCTTTAATCCCAGCACTTGGTTGGCAGAGATAGGAGGATCACCATGAGTTCAAGGCCACCCTGAAACTCAATAGTGAATTCCAGGCCAGCCTGGCCTAGAATAATACCCTACCTCAAAAATTAATTAATTAATTAATTAATTAAATTATTATGTACCTTGATCAAGCAGGCTTTATCCCAGGGACACAAGGTTGGTTCAATATATGGAAATCTGTCAATGCAATAAACCACATCAATAAAGTTAATCACAAAACCACACTTAATATTTAAATATTTAAATTAATAAAATCATTTAAATACCTGCAGAAAAGGCCTTCAACAAAGTGCAATATCACTTCATGATCAAAACGTTGGAGAAAATAGGCATGGATGGTTTTACCTCAACACAATAAAGGCTATACATAAAGCAACTAAAATCCAAATAATACTTCATGGGGAAAGGCTGAAGGAATTCCCATTGAGATCAGGAACAAGACAGGGATGTCCACTATCATCTCTGCTCTTCAACATAGTATAGAAGTCCTAGCCCAAGCAATAAGACAGGACAAAGAAATAAAAGGAATACAAATTGGAAAGGAAGAAGTTAAGTTAGGCCTATTTGCAGACAACATGATTGTATGCAAAGTGATCTGAGAGTCTCTTTCTGAAAATTCTTAAAGATAATTAATTCCTTCAGCAAAGTAGCAGGATAAAAAACCAGCACAAAAAAATAAGTAGCCTTTCTATATGCAGAGTACAAAGATATGGAGGAAGAAATTAGTGACATTGTCCCATTTTCAATAGCAACAATAACAACAACAAAAAAAATACCTTGGAATAACACTAACAAAAGAAGTGAATTACTTATATAATGAAAACATAAAATACTCAAGAAAGAAAATGAGGACTTGAGAAGATGGAAGAACCTCCCATGCTCCTAGTTGGCAGGATTATCATTGTGAAAATGGCAATATTATCAAAAGCAGTATACAGATTTAATGCAATACCAATAAAAATTCCAGAGTTATTCTCCACAGAGATAGAAAAAATGATCTCAAAACACATATGGAATGACAGCAGGCCTTAGATATTCAAAAACATCCATAGCAAAAGAAACAACTCTGGAAGTATCACCATACCTGATCTAAAGCTATATTACAAAGCCATAGTAAGAAAAACAGCATGGTACTAGCATGAAAACAGGAATATAGACCAATGGAATGGAATTGAGGATAGACTTTAGGTCAAGTAACTCCAGCTATTTGCTCTTTGACAAAGGCCTTAACAATGCATATTGGAGAAATAATAGCATCTTCAACAAACGGCATTTAAAAAACTGGATAACCATATGCATAAAAATTCCTACCAAATCAGATATCTAGAGACTCAGAAGCTCCTAATGCCTCATCACTGAAGCAGACCAAAAATGAACCCAACATGGCTCAGGGAAAATTTTGCGGAAGAGGGAGTGGGAAGAATGTCAGAGCCACATGTTGGGTCATGATATGCAGAGACATTTATCTTACCCATAACTGTGGGCTAACTCCACAATGCATGACCCTGTATACCTCAACAAGGAGGGGCCAAGGGGGAGGGGGTAGGACATGGACGAGCCTAACAATGGCACCAACTTGATTGTATTCACTGAGTACAAAACTAATTAATAAAAAAATTAATTAAAAATAATGAAACTGGACCCACTCATCTTGCCATGCACAAAAATCAAGTCTAAATGGATCAAAGACCCCAATATAAGATGGAAACTCTGCTACTACTGGAAGAAAAAGTAGGAGGAACTTACCATGATATAGGAATAGAAAAAGACTTCCTTAACACAACCCAAGATGAGATCTTATGAACCTAAAAGTTTTTTTTTTTTTTTCCACAGACATATATATATACCATAAGCAGAGCCAATAGACCAACCACAAAATGGAAGAAAATCTTTGCTGGCTATAAAACCACCAAGGTCTAATTTTTAGAATCTACAAAGAACTCAAAAACCTAAAAACAAATGAAAAGCAAACAACCCAGTCACAAAGTGGGGCAGAGAACTGAACAGGGAGTTCTCAGAGGAAGAAATACAAATGGCAAACACACACTTATGAAAATGTTAAACATACTTAACAATCAGGTAAATGCAATTTAAAATATTTATGAGATTCTATCTTACCCTAATAAGGATAGGAAGCATTAAAAAAAATCAAATGAAAACAATGTTTTTGAGGATGTGGATAAATAGGAACCCTCATTCACTCTTGGTGGGAATGTAAGCTGGTACAACCACTATGGAAAGTGATATAGAGGTTACTAAAAAGGATGGCTATAGAGTTACCAACAGACCCTATTATTCCTTTCCTGGGCACTTACCCTAAAATCTCCATGCTTCAGTTCACAGATATTTGCTAAACCATGCATTTTTCTTTTAGTTATGTACACAATGAGCCTCCTCTCTGTCCTCCCCCCTCCAAAGGGACCTGCTTCATTGGTTAATGTACCTGCTCAATTCAAAATAGGTAAGAACTGGAATCAACCCCAATGCCCATCCTTGGACAAATGGATAACCAAGATGTGGTATATCTACAGAATGGAATTCTACTCAGCAGTTAGAAAAAAATGACACAATGAAATTTGTAAAATAATGTTCGAACTTAGAACAGATCATACTCAGTGAACTCACCCAATCATAGAAAGTCAATCATCACATGGTCTCTCTCATCTGTGGCTCCTAACTTAGGTCAGCCTGTGATGCTGACATATCTAATAGGCATCTTGAGGAATGGGCAATAGGGTGGGTAGGGCTTGAGGAGAGGGTCAGGGTGGCAGGGGCACTAAACTGAACTGAAATGGAACCGGTACTATAAAATCCTATATGCCAGAAGACAGACTAAAAGGTTGAAGCCTCATCAAGACCTTAGAGAGAACACCTGAATGAAAGGACCCTGGAGAGGGTGAGATGAAGTCTAACCTTAATTTCTCCTGTTTTATTTTTTTTTCTTTTTCCTTTCTTTCTTTCTTTTCTTTATTTCATTCTTCATTCCTTCCTTCATTCTTCCCTCCCTCCCTCCCTTCTTGTCTGTATTTCTTCCTTTCTTTGTTTGTTTCTTTCTTTATTTCCTTCTGTCTCTCTTTCTTTTTTAAATATTTTCTTTCTCTTCTTTCTTTTTCCTTGACACTGGCCTGTAACTCCCAAGACCAGGATGCAATTAACACCCACAATGAGCTCTTGATCAGAGACACCTACAAGGTTTTCTAAAACAAGACAGACTTCTGTCAGAGCACTTGATGACCCTCCAGAGGTTAATGGTAAGACACTACTGCTGAAGGCACCATATTCTATTGGTACCGACCATGGAGAGACCTGGCTGAAATCTAGAAGAGAGTTAGTCCCCGGATAGCCTATCTAGTGCTAGAAGGTGCTGTATGAACTACTGGGGGAAAGTGGCCAACATCTGTCTGAGCAACATGAGATCTAAGCTACTCAGAAGCAAACAACCTGATGTGATGCTCACACAAATGCAATAGTGCCACACAGCTGTGATGGGTAGTTAACTCCTCTTGGATTGACTAACAGATTACTCACTGGAAAGGAAACCATATCTGGAACTGGGAAACAAGTCAAAATCATATCCAGATAACAATTTTATTCTCTGGGCTGGAGAGGTGGCTTAGCGGTTAAGTGGTTGCCTGTGAAGCCTAAGGACCCTGGTTTGAGGCTCGATTCCCCAGGACCCATGTTAGCCAGATGCACAAGGGGGCACATTCATCTGGAGTTTGTTTGCAGTGGCTGGAAGCCCTGGCACACCCATTCTCTCTCTCTCTATCTATCTGCCTCTTTCTCTCTCTGTATGTCATTCTCAAATAAATAAATAAAAATAACAATTTTATTCTCCAATATTAAGATCCCACCAATCTTGGGCTACACACATTAAATTCTCTCTAAACTCACAATGGTTATCCCATTTAACCTGTGCTGACCTCACTTTCCATTGGAGAATCTTCTCTTTTTCAGATAGAAGCAGGACCTGAGGAGAGAAACAGCCCATCACACTTGATGAGGGCCCCAGCTGAAAACATAGAGGAACTGGGGAAATGAGCAAGAGTGCTGTGTTCTTGGTGAACCTGATATCAGCACAAGGGTGAAGGAGATAGATACTGAGGACACTCAACTCCTACCAAACCAGAGATCTGGAGATTCAGAGGCTCCTAAGAGCCCATCACTAAAGTAGACCTAAAAAGATCCCAACATGGCTCAGGGAAATCCTCAGAAAAGGGGTCAGGAAAGATTGTTAGAGCCACAAGTTGGGACATTACACACAGAGACATTGCTGTTTCCCATAACTGATGGCTTCCCCCACAATGCATGACCCACCATCCCCATGAGGGATAACTGGCATCCCCAATGAGGAGAGTCTCTTTGGATAGGGGGGTGGCAGGGATGAGGGTAAGGATGGTACCAACAATTGCTGTTTACATACTGAGTATGCACATAACCAATAAAAAACATAAATAAAAATCATCCTATGTGCCCATAATTGCTAATGATATTGATAACCAAAAATCATTTATACCTTTTTGTTGTAACAAAAATATAAGTTAGAATATTTCTAATAATAGTACATAAACATTACTAATAGGGTGACTTATTTTCTCTTATTTCTCTTTTCATTTATCTGTAAGAGTTGTGTTTGAGTAAAGAAAAACTTTAAAGTGTTATTTACTTTTGTCTTGGGGAGATGCTGAAAGTATTATGTACATGCCAGGGCCTCCAGCTGCTGAAAACATGTTCCATATTCATGTACCACCTTGAACATCTGGCTTACTTGGGTCCTGGGCAACTGAACTTGGATCCTTTGGCTTTGCAGGCAATTGCCTTAAACATCAGGCAATCTCTCTAGCCCTCCACCCCTTGCCTTTTTTGTGGGTTTTTTAAGGTAGGGTCTTGTTCTTGCCCAGCCTGACCTTGAATTCACTATGTAGTCCCAGGTTAGCCTCAAAATCAAGGTTATCCTCTTATCTCTATGGGGATTAATGGTGTGCGCCACCACACCCAGCCCTTTCTTTCTTCCTTCCTTCCTTCCTTCCTTCCTTCCTTCCTTCCTTCCTTCCTTTCTTTCTTTCTTTCTCTCTCTCTCTCTCTCTCTCTCTCTCTCTCTTTTTCTTTCAGCCCATCAACTTTTTATAGGAGTTATGAGAAATTATTGCCACAAACAATGATAGCTCATTAGCTTAAGAGCAGTGCTATAGAAATGAATGTATTTTTTTGGTATGAAATTTTCTGGACTTTCCTTATACTTTATTTAGGAACTATTTAAGAAAAAAACTGTGAAACTGGAAAGATAGCTTAGCAGTTAAGCCACTTTCATGAAAAACCAGAGGTCACTGGTTCAAATCCCCAGGACCCACATAAGCCAAATGCACAAGGTGGTGCATATGTCTGGAGTTTGTTTGCAGTGGCTCGAAGCCCTAGTGTGCACATTCTCTTTCTCTCTATATGCCTCTTCCTCTCTCACAAATAAACAAATAAATATGGGTTTTGTTTGTTTATTTGTTTATAAGACAGGGTCTTGTTCAAACTCAGGCTAAGCTGAAACTCATGCTATAGCCCCAGGCTAGCCTCTACCTGACAGGATCTTCAAACTTCAGCCCCTAGAGTGCTAGAACTAAAGAAGCACATCACCACACCTGGCTTATAGTATGATTTTTGTGAAGGAACCCATATTTGGAATTGGGAACCAGCTCAAAATTCTACAGAGACAAAGTCTATGCTCTCCAGTGTCAAGCTCTCACTAGTCTTTGGCTAAAAGAGGGGTTACTTACATCAAATTCTTCCAAAATTAATAAGTCTCATCCCATTTAGACTATGCTGACTTCACTCTACATTCACTTCACTCTTTTCCAGAAGAATGCGAGACTGGAGGAGATCAACTACCCTTGGCAATTCAGCCCAGACACAGTTGAAACCACAGAGGACTTGGTGAGAGGAGCAAGAGTTCTGCTTCCATGCTGAAACTAATAATCAGTGCCAGAGTGTACGCGACAGACCCTGAGTATACTCAACACCTACCAAAGGAGAGATCCAGAGGCTCCTAAGAACTCATTACTGAAGTAGGATTAAAACTCACTCACTACATCTCAGGGAATTTTGTGGAAGAGGGAGTGGAAAGATTGTAAGAGCCATAGCTTGAGACATTATCTCCACAAGCATTTCCTCACCCCCCCCCCCAAATAAATGGACTGCTGCTCTAACAATGCATAAACCACAACCCCATAGGGACTATGTGCAACCTTATGGAGAAGTGTCCACAGTGGAATGGGGCAGGGACAAGGGGTACCAACATATGATGTATCCATAAGAAATATGTTGTGAACAATAATAAGAGACAGAAAAATAAATAAATAAATTATTTATTTATTTATTTATTTATTTATTTATTTATTTATTTATTTGAGAGAGCGAGAGAATTGGTGCACCAGGGCTTCCAACCACTGCAGACAAACTTCAGACACATGTGTCACCTTGTGCATCTGGCTTACATGGGTCCTGGGGAATTGTACCTGGGTCTTTGTCTTTGTAGGCAAGTGCTTTAATCACTAAGCCATTTCTCCAGCCCAAAATATGATTTTATATGCATTCTTATATGATAAAAATAAATGTAAAATGCATCCCTAGTAGTCCATGATCTCCACATACATTAAATAGCTATTGCACACTTGTTGTCTTCATTTTATGCAAATCAACCTTTGATATGAAAATCATTCTGAAGGCCTGAAATCAGCTCAAGAAACAACAATGTCTATACGTTACTCATTAAACACACAAGGGAGGAAGAGGCATATAAAGGGAGAGAGGCATGGAGAGAAAGAGAGAGTGAGAGAGACAGAGAGAGAGAGAGAGAGAGAGAAATCACAAATTAGACATAGAATAAGGGCATACAATTCTTTTCTTTAAAGTGTTGATCCCAGAGAGTCATGATTCTGTGCTGAACTGAAATGTTACACCTAATTCAACACTAGCTGCATACTTTTGCTATTTATATCTTCATGAAACAGCTATAAGTTGAATGATAATAATAATAATGTTAACCATATAAGAGGATTTTGAGGACTAAATATTCTTAATGATTACTATTACTACTTCTAAATTTCTGTTCATTTCTACAAAACTAAACCTCAATTTAAGGCACAGTCAAGGTTATTAACTTACTCACCATTAGAGAATTTGCTTCTCTTTTTCAGATAGATGCAGATCCTAAGGGGAGAACCAGCTCATCACACCTCAAACGGGCCCCGATTGAAACTAAGAGTAATTGGGGAAATGAGCAAGAGTGCTGCTTTCTTGGTGAACATGGTACCAGCCCAATAGTGAAAGAGATAGACACAGAGAATACTCAACTCCTACCAAACAAGATATCCAGAGACACAAAAGTTCCCAAGACCTCATCACTGTAGCAGACTTAAAATGAACCCAACATGGCTCAGGGAAATTTGTGGAAGAGTGGTGGAAAGAATGTCAGAACCACATGTTAGGTCATTCTGCACAGACACATTTCCTCCTATCTATAACTTATGGCTAACCCCACAAAGCATGACCCATATTCCCCAATGACGACGGTCCCTGTGGCAGGGGCAGGGCAGGGAGGAGGCTAACAATGGTACCACCATGACTGTATACACTGTATACATAACTAACACATTTAAAAAAGCCCAGCCTCCTTTGCCTCAGATATAACTCCATCCCTTAGATTTTCCAGTGTTTTATTTTTCCCCAATGACTTCTAAAATTGCATCTTGATAAGGACTATATTGAGGAAAAACAGAAATTAAAATCAAGTGGCATAATAATTTTCATAAAACAAATTATTAACACATTCTTTGTGAAGTGATGTCACATAACTCCAGATTACCTAGCTTCTCTAAGCCTGACTTCACTGCATTATATTGTCATACAGTAATTATAAATCATGTGTAATTTGTCCAGTAGAGTCCTATGGAATCACAATTTTTCTTTAACTTATACTCTTGAGAATAGCTATGGTTAGTTTTATCTGATTACATGAACAAAGACTGAAGGCTCTCTAATAAGAATAAAAATAAATGATAGTCTCCTAACATGTTCAATTTGAAGTTAACTTTCCTTGATGCTTCTTCAATATGTTCACATATATTACTTGAAGAGTCTTTAGATCCATTTTCCTAAAAGTATGATACAGTTACATTGCTTACTATCAAATGAATTTTTTAGTATCAACTTTTCTGGTAATATGATAATTTGCACTCTCATATCTTTTAAATATTGACCTAACTTTTATTAAATGTACTTAGTTTGCAGTGTAGTGCTCGTATATGTTGATAGATAGATAGATAGATAGATAGATAGATAGATAGATAGATGATAGATAGATAGAGATATATAATCACATGAGAGTCACATGGAGGGAAGGAGTGTACTGTGACATTGTCCCCCTCCCCCAGACACTGATTGATGCATTTCTGACCCTACAGGAAACACTAATAGCCCCACTGAAGTGGGCTTTTAGTGGATTGGGGAAGGGGAAGAATACAGAAAGCTATAACCTAATAAGAATATGACCAGCACCCAGTAGGGTCATTCAATAATGATGTGACAAATTATAAAGAATAGTAGGACTATAGTTGGAGGAAATAAGGGGACAGAGGAAGGAGTAGGAAGGCAAGAAAATAAAACAGTAAGGTACAGTAACTATGATCCAAATACATTTTACACATACAAAAATGTTAATTCAAAAAGAGTGGAAGAAGGACTATCCAGAAAGAAGGGACTCAGTGGAAGAGGCCTATAAGAAGGGTAAAGAAGCACGGTATTTGTACGGATTTAATGAATAAATAGTTTAAGGAATGAAATTTAAAAAAATCGCACATAAATTTATGAGAAATCTCTTTCTGTGTTTCTCCATGGTAGAGCACCTATCTAGGATAGATAAGCCTGCTGGACAAGTGCTGTACCACTGAGTAAAGTCTTCCCCACCACACTTATTTTCTATTATGACTTTAGTGTAGGGATATGCTTTACATATCTATGTCTTCAGTATCCTATAATGTTTGACACACATGCACGTAATAAGCATATTGAGTCACTTATTACATAAATATTTAAGCTCTAGGTACAGTTTCCCATGGGGTGAATGTGTAAATTCAACTAAATTCAATAAAGAAAACCTACAAAAATTGAAATGTGAATTTTTTTTGAAGTGGCCTTGGCCTTTGTAAATGAAGAAAAAAGAGCAGAAAGGTTGATGTGTCTATGGGAAAGTGAGAATAATAGGAGACGTTGCTGTTAAGTCATTAAGATCAAATAGCCTTTATACTTGAAAAGCATGTTTGAAAGTTTGGATTCTATTCACAGATTTTTGAGAAGGGTCTCACTCTAGTGAATGTTGATCTGGAACTCACTCTGTAGCCCCAGACTGGCCTTGAACTCATGGTGGCCTTTTAATGCAGCCTCCCAAGTGCTGAGATTAATTTAAGCAGTGAATGATATTACCTAACAAATTTTGATTTGTTTTTATTTTCTCTTTTTTATTTTATATAAAATAAACATATACACAATTTAACTTGAACATCACCAGAGCCCGTACACTTTACCAGTGGATACATTATAGAAGAAAATATATTCCATCCCTCTAGAAACCATTAACTAGCAAAGATTCTTCAGGGAGAGATGAGATCCTCACACCCTTCTTCACTATCCATGAAGAAATTTTGACAAAGCCATTAATACTCACACAATGACAGTCACTCTGAGTTCCTTAATGCAACATTTTTAAGAAGCCCTCTTTGATATGTGGAGAACTGGCTACGGAAGATGAGAGAATTACACACATGAAAAGGAGCACTGGGTGTCCAACTATAGGTAGAAGGTGCTTTCTGACAGCTTCTAAGAGAAATTAGCACAGGCAAAGAAAAAGCCTTTGCTCTCTCTTATTCATACAAGGAAAAAAAAATAGCTCTTAGATTAATGAATAGATATCATCATTCAAAATAAGAATTGTTAAAATAAAAGATTAGCTAAAATAAATATTGAAAATATGACTTAATACATATTTATAATATAATTATATTCAGTAGACATATTGAATTTTATTTAATTTCAACATCAGAATATCATATTTTAGTTGAAAGGTGGATTTCTACCTTATTTTACATTCAACCCAATTTGTAACTTTTCTATCATTATTACTAAACAGAAAAAATTATAACAACTTATGGTATCTGTGAGTGTCACTTTGGAAATGTTTATGAAAACATGGAAACACTTAAGCATGACATTTGTATTTCATAATTTTTTGCACACAGACTATGAATGGAAACACACAAGATGGACTTAGACACTTATCACTAGAAAGTGAGAGGGTTTTCTTTCCTTCAGGCAAGGGTTGATATTCCTCAAAGTACTGTTCTGTGGGCTTTTCAATGCTTATGTATAATTTTCCCCCTCTAACTTTGCGACTTTTAAACTATGGGCATATAAATAAATTCATGAATTTTATTTTCCATCTGAGTTTTGTGACATTTGGCATACACAGGAATTGAAAGTGAAATTACATGCATTTACTTTGTTTAATATTGTTTAATAATGTTTTATGTGCCTTAAGCCAGCTTTAGTGTATACACTATATTAAATGTGAAAACATTTCATATTCTTACATGATTGCTTTCAGAGAAACCCTTAGCTATCAATAAATTTTGTTTAGATAAATACAAATGTAATTTAAAACCTATTATACCTTCAATATTTCACTAGCAGATTTAATATAAAGAAAATATTTCATAGTTATTCTTCTAGAAATTACCTGTGTACAGTGTAGTGGAGGGACTACACACTCTGGACACAGATAGAGTTGACTTCCTAAATGTGAACTTTTGCTTACTAACTATGTGAATTTCAGAATTTATCATTCTTTATGTCCTTGTTTGGGAAAAGGAAAAGTGAGGAAAAGCAGAAATCATCAGGAGGCTGGAAGTGATGAAAAAAGAGTGGAAGGGAAGTAAAAAAAAAAAAAAAGAAGAAGAAGAAAGTAGGGAGGGAGGGAAGCATACTATAAAATATCATTAACAACAGCATAAGGCCTATAAGCGATTAATGAAAAACTTAAGTCATCTCACTTAATTCTCTGTGCCTTTCTATCTTCAAGTATGGTTTTCAGAGCCATGCTGAGTCTCAGGATATTATGCCACAATTTTTGCATAGTTGAAATATAATGATAGGCATCTGTTGATGACTCAGCTGATACATTTGGTTCCTAAATAACTGGTAAATCCTAGACTATTGAGTAATAATTTATAGCATGACCTAAATTCAAATGCTTACAGAAAGAATCTGAAGATGTCCTTCCAAAGCAAACATTTTTGCCAAGGAAGAGTGCCTAACATAAACAAGACTGGTAGAACACTGCTGGAGGGAAGGAAACAGTGAGAGGGCTTTGATGTGTTCCTATGGAGTAATATATTTTTAATTTTCTCTTCCTGAAGTAGCACATCAGAGTTTGCCCTCAAATAAATGTTGACTTGGCTGTTATGTCTTACACCTAGAGATTTTGATGTGTCAGGTGCAGTTTTATTGTTATGCTACTTAAACACCTTTAATCCCAGCACTCAGGAGGCAGAGAGGTAGGAGTATCTCCATGAATTTGAGGCCAGTCTGTGACTACATAGTGAATTTCAGGGCAGCCTTGGCTAGAGTGAAACCCTACCTCCACGTTCCCCCCTCAACCGCCCCCCAATAAAAAAAATTAAAAAAAAAACTTAAGCCTTGCATGGCCACACATGTCTTAAACCTCAGGACTTCTCGAAACTGAGACCAGAGAATTGCCAGGTCTTGAAGAAAAGAAGGTTCTGGGCTCAGCAAGAGACTCCATCTCAAGCAAACATAGTGATAAATGATGAAGGTGGGAGACAGATGGTGTTCTGCTCTGGCCTCCAAATGCATGTTCAAGGGACACATATACCTTAACAAGCCATAGGTAATTGATGTAAAGTATATTAAGTTATACTGAGTTAAACCACCTGATGTTTTTTCCTCCATTATACTCCTCACTATGATATAAGCAAATATAAATTTACAATAGGAGATTCCACTTTCTAAACTGCGGTTTCTTAGATGTTGAAATGAATCAATGTGAAACATTCAGTTTCATCCTCTATGCAATGCTCCTTCCATAAGTTATAGACCAGAAATCAACTTCCTTGGAGAAATGTTGAGCTGGTAAGTTTAGCCTTACTCTTTTACCATGCTTTAGTGATAAATTTTGACTCTAAAGCCTTCCTATATCATGAGCTACTTTGTAGAAAGTAGAGGAACCTCAGGGGAAGGCAGATGGGGTGAGGGGAGGGGACATACTATAACCTATGTTAATAAATTAATTAATAAAACGATTCCAAAAAATTTAAGCAATATGTCAACATGTAGAGATAATATGCTTACCATTATTTCTACATCTTTCATATTTATGCAGATACAAAGCCAGTTATGACAATTATTAAATCCTGAATCCTAATAAAACATGAAAATTATAAACTTAATGCATTCTCCTGTAACTATGCGACTGAATCTCAGCAAGTCACTATAGTTAATCATACGCTGGAAAAGGATCATAAGCTATTCATATAGGACACATGTCTTGGCATATCACACTCACATAAGGCCAGTCGTTATCCCAGTCAATCAAGTTGTTCCTGCATACCATCTTTGGTCTGCAATGTCACTTCATTCTAGAACCCTTTGCTTATTTGGGTAATCTTTAATATATTTAACTGATTTTTAATTTTTTTTTTCATTTATTAAGTTTACATTCAATAATGACTATGCAGAGAAAATGCTTCAGAATATGTTCATATCATAGTTACATGTGGATAAATGGAATCTGAGAATATTTGTAAATAGACAACTACCAACTTGAGCAAAACATTGCTCTTATGACCACAGGGTAAAAGAACCAAGGTTATTATATAAGACAGGGGAAGCCTAAAAAGACATTTACCTTTCATTTGCTTATCTAACAATAGTGTCTTTAATTCTGATGTTCTGTTTTCTAAATATCAATAAATTCTCTCTTCTTAATTTACTTTATTGTTCCATCTGTATGATCAGTAAAGTTATGCAATCTAGAATTAACACTCTTTTCTAGAAACCCATGGCTAAAAGAAAATAAGATACTTCATCTATTCACAATTAAATTTCTTTTTCTTATTAGTTATGTACACAATGTATACAGTCATGGTGGTACCATCATTAGACTCCTCCCTGTCCTTCCCCCTCCACAAGGACATTCTTTGTTGGGAAATATGGGTCGTGCAATGTGGGGTTAGCCATAAGCTATGCGTAAGAGGCAATGTCTCTGTGCATAATGACCCAACATGTGGCTCTAACATTCTTTCTGGCCCCTCTTCCACAAATTTCCTTGAGCCATGTTGGGCTCATTTTAGGTCTGCTTCAGTGATGCGGCCTTGGAAGCCTCCGTGTCTCTGGATCTCTGGCTTAGTAGAAGTTGAGTGTTCTCTGTGTCTATCTCCTTCACCCTTGTGCTGGTACCAGGTTCACCAAGGAAGCAGCACTCTTGCTCATTTTTCCAAATAATCTTAGTTTCAGCTGGGTCCCTTTTGAGATGTGATAGACTGGTTGTTTCCTTAGAATCTGTCCTCTTTTAATTGTTTACTTTTGCTACAATAATTTAAAATCCATTAAAACATTTGGGTCTCATGGGATCCAATTTTTTGAAGGAGGTACTCAGTTTCTCAGAAATATTTCCACAATGGTACAGCCCTTCAGAATCATGGTCATACATGTATTTCCCAAGGTCATACTATTAGAAAGAAAATTAGTGCATAATTAGATCCAAAGTTGAAAAGAGGCTGAAGATATGGCTTAGCAGTTAAGGCACTTGCCTGCAAAGCATAAATACTCAGGTTTGATTCCTCAGTACCTACATAAACCAGATGCACAAGTTGGTACATGTGTCTGTAGTTTGTTTACAGTGGCTAGAGGCCCTGGTCTGACAATTCTCTCTCTCTCTCTCTCTCTCTCTTTCTATCTATCTATCTCTCCTTCTTTCTTTCTGTCTCTCTCTGAAAAAAAAAATTAAAAAGATCTTTTTGTAAAATGTTGAAAATAAGCAAATGAATTTTAAGAGAAATGGAGCATAGCCCTACTTATAGTTGGAATTCAAAGGAGTATTTAATAATAGGGAGTATTTAGAGAAAAATACAATTATCTTGATAAAATACAATGTGTTATATTTTACTGTCTTTAATTATACTTCATTTAGAAATCAATATATTCCTTGATAGTTCTTTTGTTTGGATCTGAAATCTTTGTGTGAAATATATGCTTTATACTGACAATGAATGCCATAAATCTTATTTGATTTGATCCTGTTTTAATTTCTCTTCATAGAAAATTTGTTGTGTTAATAATTTCTACAAATCTCTATTTATCTCTGATATAAATAAAGTGGTCAAAATTATGGGCAAAATAATATTTAAAAATAAATAGCTTTTTATTAGGTATGACAAGATCTAATACAGATCAATACCCCCTCTTTACATGTGATCATATTATGTACCTAAGATGTTAGGGCTTGATTATGATTTACATTTTACTAAAACTCATGTTTATAATCATGTGAGAAGTTTCTGTATAGAAAATAAAACAAATTACTAAACTCTTAATCCCTATTCTCTAAATATAAGTCAACATAGTATTCAAACAGTATGATTCCTGTGAAAATAAATGGAAGTAATTCTTTTAGAAGGAAACCTTACTGACAGAAGTTAATTATCATTTCTTAGAACCAAATCACAAGGCTGTACTAAGGTATAATTCCTCTGGGTTTATACTGTAGATCCAGAGAAAACAAGCCAGAGTGCAGGAGGACACAAATACTACCATACAAATTATAAAATGACATGTTCACCTATCTGCCAAAGAAAGTGCTTTTGTTTGAAATTATATGGAATATCATTTTGTTTGAAAAGATATCATATCAATATATTATAGTTATTATAGCTATCACTGCAAATTTACTTTATAAATTATCTTTTGGCTTATTTTGAAACAATGATAGGAAATTTAAAAATCACTCAAGTAAGTACCAAATTCAATTAATAATTTACTCACAAAATCACATTTAAGGGAATCTTGCTTTATTCATACTGACAACAGACATTTCCACCAATCTTATTGGTACAGAACATTTTTTTTTTACTATGTAATGCAGGCCACTGGTGCACAATCAACATACCATAGCAAATATTTGAATGCTATTCACATAGACTTTAATGAGAAAGAACATTCTTCCTATGAGGTAGGGTTGTCTATGCTCCTGTTGACTAGCTTGATATCCTTTAGCAGGTCATTCTACACTGTAACATCTGTCTCCCCACTCCCCATCCTCCAAGGAGCCTCTATCCTCTTTCTTCATTTCCTTCCCCTACTCCTCCAAGTTTTAAACAGATGTCTCATATCTGCTTGTAATCGTTATCTTTTCTAAGAAATTTAGCATCTTAGACTTTCTAATGAATAGAATGTATATCATTTATCAATTAAAAACAGTATTGTGTTCTAAGAATTTTAGAATCAAAGGACGCCCTAAATGTTATGGCTGAAATCAATGTAGCCATGGCATACAAAATCCCCACATACTCTCATGTATTATTATCTTACTTATTCTCAAAAACCCAACACATAAAAATATTATTCTTCTCATTTTACAAATGAGAAATCTGAGGTATAATGAAGTTAGGAAATGTGACCAAGTCCTCACAATAATTAACTACATGGGATATGTTGGGATCCATTTTAATTGAACATGAATATGTTTAAAGAGAGAATAATCAAAGCCAGCATATTATACAACTCCAGATGCCAAGATATATAATCATTATGGATAGTCATGGATTTTTAATTTATGAACTTTCTTGAAACCCAATAAAATCATTTCAACATAATTCATGAATATGCATTTTACAGGGAAACAATCCTTACTGAGTTAGGACAAATCATTTATTCACCCATCAGAAGTTTACCATGGAGATCTTTGTCTGGATTGCAAGTAAAAGATTATGTGTGGGCTGGAGTGATGGCTTTGATAGCTTAGCATTTATGGCATTGCCTGTGAAGCCTAAAGGCCTAGCTAGGTTTGTTTCCCCAGTAACCACATAATCCCAGTGCACAAGGTGGCACATGTTTCTGGAGTTGATATGCAGTGGCTATAGGCCCTAGTCACCCCATTTTCTCTCTTCTCTCTCTCTCTCTCTCTCTCTTTCTCTCTCTTTCTCTCTCTCTCTCTCTATCTCTATCTCTGTATCTCTCTCTCTCTCTCTATATATATATATATATATATAGTGTGTGTGTGTGTGTGTATGTATGTATCTGCCCCTCTGTTTCTCTCAAATGCACAAAAAAGATATAAAAATGGAAAAGAAATTTAAGTGCATAGTTTATATATGCCTCGGTTTCTTCATCCATTCCTCGGACACCTAGGTTGATTATATTACTTGCTTTTTGTGGATAGTGTTGTAACAAGCAGGGATGTACAGGTGTTGATGCAGGATTTGAGGATTCAGGTGGAGTCCTTCAGCACTTATGAAACCCAGTTAAAAAAGGTAGACTCAAGAAGATTAAATTATGAATTATTAAATTTATTTAGGGGAAATTCACAAATTGTGGGGTTTTTTAAGGGAGGTTGGGGTATAGGAAGGGGGGATAAAATGTGGGAAGTAGGAAACACACTCTCATATGGAAACACTGTATGTTTTATTAGGGTCATTTAAGAGAAATTGAGGTATTTAGAAAAAGACTGGAGCAGAGCCCCAAACACGTGGAGGATAGAACTTAGTTGTATATGTAGAGAGACATAGAAAGAATACACATGACATTTGTCATGTGCTTTCCAGAGGAGGGAAAATATCAAAGCAGAGAGCAAGAAATTCAGAGGAGAAATTAAGGGATGAAGAAGGTTATATCATGGTAAGCCTGAGTTTAGAGGAACTACACAGGTAGCAAGTCGACAGTTGGTGAGATCACCCAGTAGATAGAGTCAGAGGCCTAAGGAAAATCATATAAGTAATCAGAGTGAGACTATATAGCCCAACTATAAAGCAAGCAGAAAAGTTTAGATCAAGAAACAATGCTATTTCCCCCTCCCCACCTAGCCAGGCTGGGTGGGGCTAGAGGCCAGACTCAGTGTGTTCAACTTGCAGAGTAAGAGCCAGAGAGACCAACACACACTACTGGGGACACGAGAAGAATAAGGAGAGGCTGGAACATCATAGCCTTTATAGCATCAGATTCAGGTATGTAAGGGGAACACCTGATTGGCTACTAAATCTGGAGGATGGACCTGAAGGTCAGCCCACCCAGGTAATATAGTAGACTGCGGGCAGCAGGAGGTGCTGTAGATCGGTGTGGATCCGCTCTATTCCTGCCCAGAGTTCCATTTTTGTGCCACGGTGAGGTGGCACGTGGGGTAACATCTCATGGTTCCCTTTGGGTCTTAATTTTTAACTAATACTGCCTTAAAAACTAGCTTTGTTCTATCTTCCTTGAGTATCACTATGGCACGCTGATTGTTACTCCTTCTGGTATATACTCAAGTTAAGATAGCTGGGTCATGTGGTATTTTAGTTTATTGTGGAGTCTTCATCCTGATCTCTTTTATAGCACAGTCTTCCTCTGCCTTCCTTGATAGCTTTGCTCCGGTTTCACTGCCCCTATCATTAGCATTTAATGGAGGTCCTTGCTAGGCTCTGTTTTATTTCCATAAACACTACTGTTTGCTTTAAGGTTATGAGTAGACCATCTGTTCCAGTTTCCCTCTCCCCGACTGTAAACAACCTAAATATTTTCTTTGAAAATTGTATTTAAAATCATAAAGCCTCAATATATTTTTATTGATTGAGGTCATCTCTTTCAATTCATAAATAATAACTTTGAGAATGAAGATCCCAATATTTAACAGGGTGTATAGAACTGCGAGCAAAATTACTCTATCAGAATATGAAATATTCCTAAATGCCTATTTGGTAAGCTACTAGCATTATAGATAACAGTGAGGTCTGAGCAAATCTGTGGGACCTGTGCAAAGTCCTCAGGGAGATTTTACATGATGTTCTTGAAAGAAGGGAATCAGACATCATGATTCTAAACCTTACTCTAGCATAATTTTAACTTGTCACCTTTAACAAGTGTTTCAAATTATTTTCTCATTGGTAAAATTTCTTTGTCTTTTTCATTAATAATAATTATTCTGACATTATTTAATCAATGTTTAAGGAACACATGTATTAAAGTACCATTTGCTGGGATGGAGAAATGGCTTATCTGTTAAGACCCTTGCTTGCAAACCCCAAAGACACAGGTTCAATTACCCAGTACCTACCTAAGACATATGCACAAGGTGGTGCATACATCTGGACTTTATTTGTAGTGGCTAGAGATCCTGGCATGCTCATTCTCTCTATTGGCCTTATTTCTCTCTCTTTCTCTCTCTCTCTGTAATAAATACATAAAATATTAAAATGGTACTAACATGTGACTTTTTCTTTCTTTCTTATTTTGAGGTAGGGTCATAATGACCTGGAATTTACTATGTAGTCTCAGGTTGGCCTTGAACTTACAAATATCCTTCTACCACAGCCTCCCAAGTGCTGGGAATAAAGACATATGCCACCACATCCAGCTCAGATATATATATTTTTTCTTTTTTTTTCTTTATTAGTTAGTTTTGTATTCAGCAAATACATTCCATTTGGTACCATTATTAGGCTCATTCATGACCTGTCCCTCCCCTTAGCCCCTCCTTGTTGAGGTATATGGGTCATGCATTGTGGAGTTAGCCCACAGTTATGGGTAAGATTAATGTCTCTGCATATCTTGACCCAACCTGTGTTTCTGACATTCTTTTGGCCCCCTCTTCCGCAAAATTTTCCTGAGCCATGTTGGGTTCATTTTTGGTATGCTTCAGTGATGAGGTATTATGGGCCTCTGAAGCTCTGGCTCTCTGATTTGGTATGAGTTGATTTTTCTCTGTGTTGATCTCCTTTCCCCTTCTGCTGGTATCTGGTTCATCAGGAATCCAGCACCCTTGCTTGTTTCGCCAACTTTTTCTTAGTTTCAGCTGGGGCCCTTTTGAGGCATTATGGGGTGGCTCTCTCCTTAGGATCTACATCTATCTGAAAAAGAGAAGCAGATTCTCCAACGGAGAGTATGTTAGCACCAGGACAAATGAGATAACCCTTACTTTTTTTATAGAGAATTTAATAGGTGTAGGCCGTCTTGTAGCCCATGATTGATGGTAGCTTGATATTGGTGAGTGGGGTTATGTTTGGATATGGTTCTGACTTGTTTCCCAGCTCCAGCTATGGGTCCTGTACCTCTGAGGGGATCAGTTAGCCAAATTGAGAGCAGTTGGTTCCCCACCATGGCTGTGTGCCACTATTGCACTTGTGTGGGCATCACAACAGGTTATTTGCTGCTAAGTAGGTTAGACCATGAGTTGCTTGGAAAGATATTGGTCATTTTCCCCCAGTCGCCATGTAGCACCTTCTGGCACTAGACACGCTGACTGTCTGGGGACTGACTCTCTTCCAACTTCTAGCCATGTCATTCCATTTTGCATGTCAACCACATAAGGTGTCTTCAGCAGTAGGGTCTCACCACTAACCTTTGGTGGGTCATCAAGTACTCTGACAGAAATCTGTCTGTCTTTTAGGAGACCTTGTAGGTCTTTCTGATCAAAAGCTCATTGTGGATGAACAAATCATTCTCAGTGAACTTACCCAATCACAGAAAAAAAAAATCGCCACATAGTCTCACTCATCTACAGCATCTAACCTGAATCTACCCAAGATACCTTACATATCCAGCAAGCATCTCGTGGACTAGACACTAGGATGGGAGGGGAGGGAGGGGAGGGCATCAAAGGGGTGGGAAACACAAATCTGGACCCAAAAGGCAATGGTACCATAAAATTCTACTTACTAAAAGACAGACCAAATGGCTGATCCTTCACCAGACCCTTAAAGGGAACACCTGAACCATAAGACACTGGAGAGGGTAGGATCAAGACTAACCTTAATCTTCTACATCTTCCCTCCCTCCCTCTCCCCCTCACTCTCCCTATCTCTCTCTCTTCTCTCTAACTCTTGTTTATTAGTTATCTTTTTCTTCATTTTCTTGGTGGGCACTGACCTGTAACTCCCAGTACCAGCATGGGGCTATCATCCACAATGAGCTTTTGATCAAATATTTTATTTTTATTAAACTTAGACAAATACATACATTTTTAGGACTAAGATGCCATAAAATGTATGACAATATTTTTTCTCCATAGTGGCATATCAATTCTCTTCTTCTAATTTTTATAATAAATACTACTAGGTGAGAAATGATGCATATTAGCTGTTGTCATGAGCTGTAATATAATATATTACTAATCTAAAAAGTTTATTTTTAAAGCAGAGGACTGAAATTATTTCTAAAATTTCTAGGCCATAAAGCATTTGGCCTCTTTTAAAATAATCCAGTAGGTAAAAAAGGAGGGTAAATTCAGGCACAGTGGCACACTCCTGTCATCGCAACACTCAGAGGTATCTACAAAGAGACTGCAAACACCGGGTCAGAGAGAAATACACAGAAAGAACCTGTCTCTAATGCAAAAATAAAATAAATCAAAATATATGAAGCATTGCATGTCATATTATTATTCTGAAATGAGTGGACAGTAGATACAAATGTGACTTTGCAACTGAGTACAGTTTTTACACAATGATTAGTAGGTACTTTCCTTTTATGATAAATCTCTTGCTTCTCATTCACGTGAAATTATTTCAGAAGATTAATAAGGTCTTCCTCAATAAATAATTAAACATTGTATCTCTCCATTGCCTGAACGCAGTAGTAAGTTACAGATCGCCTATGTCGTTAATTTCGTGTCTAGCACATAATTTTCCCTAAGGAAATTTTGTACAACAAGCTTATAATATATTGACGGTAGTTTGCTTACCTTCCAATTTTGTTTATGTATTGATACTGCAAATCTAGCCACTGATAGATAACCTGTCAGAAGACACTGCTTGGGAAAACCATGGTCACATTAATATCAAGTATTCAGAGTTGTTCCACAGAACATTTCTCTTTATAATTAAGATGACAAACGTGGTGAAGAACATGCTGCCTCACCAAGTTTTGCACATGAAACACTTCAAAAATGAACTTTTAAAAGGATCCCTTGAATTTTCCAGGAAGAAATGAACTATAAAATATCACAGCCTTTACATAACTAAGTCATCACATCAACATCATGGAATAATAAATTCCATATAAGATTACATATACCAAAATTTTATGAAATAAACTCTATATTTATAGAGGTACACATGGTTTTATCGTAGAGTTCCGGATGCAGTTTTCTGAAAGGCCTGTTACTTGAAGAGCTATGGAATTGGAAGTCCAAAGGCAATATCAACTCACCTAAGATGTTGCTCACTACTGGACAAGAAATCCACACAGAAAACATTTATCAAAATGATTTAATAAAATTATTACAGAAAAAATATAAGCTCTTACAAATGAGTTTGTTTAAAAGCTTAATAAGTTATTTCAAGTCATTTATTTTCATTCAAGAAAGGTAGCTGTGTCCTAGAAAGACAAAAGTAACATGAAGGAACATGTAAACTAGCAAGATTGTGATGGTGTCCCCTTCTTCTATGTCCAAATCCCTATAAAAACCCTACCTCCTGCTACTCGAGGCTCTTGTATGGATCCACTGCGTTGGTGAAGTCAAGAGACCGAGCTTAAGCCCAAAATAAAGCTCCTTGCCCTTGCGTAAAAAAAAAAAAAAAAAAAAGATTGTGATGGTGGTTTTCAATAAGTTTTTAAGTTAAAAAAAAAAAAAAGAAGAGTAAATGGTGAAGAAAAGAAGGTGGAAAGTGTTCCAGCTAAATTCATTCAAGACTTGACTAAAGAATAGATAGTAGAGGCTAATCATACCCATTAGCCTTTGGTTGAGGATACCTGACTCCTGAAACTAAATGTAAATGCTATGGTCTAAAATTTCAAATGTAGAAATGCCTAACTCAACATTGTCCTCTAATACTTTCTGAGTGCATGACATATGAAAGGGCCTTCATAAACTCAAAACTGCATTTTGTTTGACAAAAAGGGAAAAAGTAAAAGCCTAAAGAAGTATACAAATCATTTTACCACCATACTTACAGAGAAATTTTCAAAGGAACTTACATAAATTACCATACAGTTATATTCTTATAGAGGTCATAGGACATAATACCTCAGGACTCAAAATAGTAACTATTTTAAGCTTATACTTTTAAGAAACTATCTGTGGTCTGGAGAGACTTCTCAGTGGTTAAAGTCACTTGTTTGCAGAGCAGTTCAGCCTGGGTTCAATTTCTCAACACCCACATAAAGCTAGATGCACAAAGGGGCACATGCAGCTGAGGTTGTTGGCAGTAGCAAGAGACCCTGGCATGCCCACGGTCTGTTTCTCTGTCTCTCTCTCTCTCTCTCAAATAAATGAAAATATTTTAAAAGGAATAAAAAACAACTGCCTTTCAGCAACCATTAATACAATGTTCTATATTGCATTATATTAGCATATCATATAGTAGGATATGCATATTTTAGTATTACTTTAGACTCACTTCACATTTGTCAGGTTTTTTTTTTTACAGAAAAGAAAATCAAGAAATAAGCTACCAATGGATCTATATTTTATTCATTTGTTTCTGAGCTTATATTTTATCACAAGTACTTTTGTAAAGGAAGGTACTTTTAGGGTAAAATGATGTTAATGTCACATACAGATGACTATTAAAAGCAAAATACATGTTTTCACTAAGAATTTGATTGTTTAAATGATTTTTATGCAACTGAAAGTATTCATCAGTGATACAAACTTGCATCTGACAATGTCTGCAAAGTGAATTTACTCTATGGCTTTCTCGTGTCAATTGTTGTGCTCTATAAAAAGCAAATTTCAAAAGACAAAACTGACTTCTCATGTGATTAAACACTTGAATAGATATATTGCACAAACTTAGCTGCTCTTATAAGTAGGGATTTCTGCTGGAAAATAAATGAATATCCTAGGAAGAAGTAAATCAATCTCAGAAGAATTGTGATGTAAAGTAGCCAAATTATGGGCAGATAATGCTCACACCCACAACTCCTCATGCAGCCAGGGTGTGAAAGGCAGCACAAGACAGAAGGAAAAGAATGACAAATTGATTAGACCTGCCATTACCTCAGTATTGTGTGCCTTGTCACTTTTTTGAAGTTCTTAGATAAGATTCAATTGCTCCTTAGTCTTTAATTATTTTTCAGATTTCCTTTGTCACAAGGTTTGTTACAATGAATCCAAGGGACTTTGTTTTGTCACTTTGACAGAGAATATTGGGCTGTTTAACTAAAGCTAATAAATAGCTTGTAGTTCTTTCAAGAAAAAAGTAATGCATGTTTGTGTTATTTCCTGGATTGTACAAGTGACTGACAGCAAGAAACACCCTTTTAAGAGTAATAATAAATTCTCCTTGTTTGTTCAGAAGCATAGAAATGGAAACATGAAAATACAATGAGAATTTTTCCATATAACTGAACAGTCTGAGGGAGTACTTACGAATGCTGTCGTAGCCTAATTTATATAACTTATTCAGTTTTCAGTCGTAATCAACATTATGACATTCAGGTTTTTATATCAGATAGTCTTTCACATAGAAAGGACCATAAGAACAAAGAAGATTTTCATTATTGTTCAATAGAAAAAAATGATTATTTACATTCTCTATCAATAATAATATATTTCTGATTACCTGATTATTGTTACCTGTTTTTATTCTGATTTCCCAGAAAAGTGAAGTGTTAATGTGGCCTAGGGCTCCTTTGTATGCAATAAGTTATATTTTTATTATTATTTATTTTACAAGCAGATGGAGACAGAGAGAAAAGAGAGAGAGAATGGCATGCCAGGGCCTCCAGTCACTGCAAACGAACTCCAGAAGCATGCACCACACTGTGTATCTGGCTTGCCATTGGTACTGTGGATAGAACCAGGGTCACTAGCCTTTGTAGGCAAGGGCTATAACTGCTGAGCCATCTCTCCAGGCCAGCAACAAATTATTATACCCGAGACTAACAGACATAAAAATGTGAACTAAAATACAACCAACCAGCTTACAGTTTTAAGGATTTTTTTTCCATTGTTATGAAACTTTTATCTTCAATTATTATGTGAGGTGCTAATATGTATATAATCAATATATTCTCCTAATATGTTGTACTAATTCATAGCAAGTATTGATATATTGAAATATTTTGAAATGACCTATTGTAAAAAGTTCAGCATATTTCCCTTATCTTGAATTTTTCTATTAAGTTTTAAGATTAATATAATTTAATGGGAATTTACTCTTTGTAAGATAAGAATTTTAACTACATTGTTAAATGCAATATCATAATGTTCTCATTTTCTGATTTCTGTCAAAAGTTTGGTGTTTATATACAGTGTTTATATAATTTATACATTTTGGGGCTGGAGAGATGGCTTAGCAGTTAAGGCACTTGTTTGCAAAGCCTAAGGACCTAGGGTCAATTCTCCAAAACACGCATAAGCCAAATACACATGGTGGCACATATGTCTGGATTTCATTTGCAGTGGTTAGAGACCCTGGCATGCCCATTCTCTCTCTCTCCCCCCCCCCATCCCTTTCTCTCTGAAATAAACAAATAAATACAATTTTAATTTATACATTTTGCATAATATGTCCTCAGGTTTAAGAAGCTTGATGATTCTAATCAATTACATTACGTGATTTCTTTCCTACTTTCAAACTACTTTTTGGAATCAGATAGGAAGTGATATATTTTTTGGAAGAAAACACTTTTATTTATGTAAACAGGAAATTTATTTTCATTTGTTTGGTAGAGAAAGACTACCATGGTAGAGGAAACCTACTAGGGTTTCAGATTTCCCAATTATAAAGCTTGCATCTCTCACTACACAGCATTCATCCCTAGATATGTATTTGAAATTACCTATCTCAACTTCCTCATGTTCTGAAGAGAAACAGAACTCATTCATTCTTACCTGAGAGGACATCTGCTGTGAGTAATTTGTGTCAGATGCATAGTAAACCTCCAATGAAGTGGTTTTGTTGCTAACTTCAGAAGAGGACCTCTTTGATGAATTATGACATTTATTGATGATAACAGAGAATCAAGCCAAATCAGAACTTAATAACATAGTTGGGAATAATTTCCCCACCTGGCTGTCTGTAACTTTTATTTTGATCTTATTACCTATCATGTTAAAGTAAAATTTTGTGTTTGGGATTTGGTTTCATTAATTGATTAACTTTGACTTAGCGGAACTCTTTTGCACTACTTCCTCAGATTATTTTCCAACTGAGAAATAACAGACCCAGTGTTTAAATAGTAGATGGTGCTCTCCTGATTTCACTTGGTTATTAACATGTCTTCCCATCCAAGTTGCAGTTACATAATGAATCTCAAGTATATATAAAAAGATTATCTTCATGTGAATTTCATAGTTTTGTTGCCCTGAGACTGTGTCATTCCCAAAAAATTTCCCCTGCTCTAACACACAATAGTGTACCAAGGTCTTCATTCTGTCATTGTTTCCATCTCCTTTTCCTGTTTGGCCCACCTCCATCAATCAAGAGGCAATAACAGTGCCAGTCAATTTTGCTTTCCATTTCCATACATCTGCTTTCAAGAATGTGCATCCAGGAACAACTCTGGATAAGAGAAGTAACTCTTCAGAAACTAAAACCGCATAAAGGAGATGTGGTGGTTTGAGTCAGGTGTCCCCCATAAACTAGGTGTTCTGAATGCGAGGTGCCCAGCTCGTGGAGATTTGGGAATTAACGCATCCTGGAGGGAGTGTATTGTTGGGGGGTGGGCTTATGGGTGTTATAGCCAGTTTCCCCTTGCCAGTGTTTGGCACACTCTCCTGTTGCTATTGTCCACTTTGTGTTGGCCAGCAGGTGATGTCCACCCTCTGCTCATGCTGTTGTTTTCCCTACCATCATGGAGCTTCACCCTTGAGCCTTTAAGCTAAAATAAACCTCTTTGTTCCCGCAATCTGCTCTTGGTTGGGTGATTTCTACCAGCAATGTGAACCTGACTGCAACAGGAGAAATAGCTCAATTTTCTCACTGATATAATACTTTCATTTATAAACCTAGGAATCAGGGAATAGAGGGAGAGAAAGGGACACTTATGTTTCCAGCCTCCCCCCCTCAAAAAAAAAACAGTCTTTTTAAAATAAGTGTTTCACCATTAATGGTTTCAATCTCATAACAGCAATTAAGGATAACTAACAAGTCCTAGATTCAGGCACATATTCAGCATTTGCTTTTACCAAAGAGAGCTGGTTAATTCCTTTCTAAAAGCATTTGAGTAGATGCTATTAACTAACTATCCCATTTAAAAATAACAACTCAAATTTAAGTATTTTAAGTGAATTTTATGATGCACTCAGTATTTTTTTTGGAAGCCTAGATGTTTAGGTATGGACTATGTCAGGTAATCTATATTTTTTCAAGTAATGGTATGAAAAGTATTCTAGCAGGTATTATTGTGTTTGAGGAAAAAATGAAACTACCAGTCACAGACCCATGATCAAAAATATAATACTGGTCCCTAATTGACTGTACTTTCAATCACTAGATATACTGTTTCTACATGGATAGTCTCATTATCTACTCACAATAACAGTTCAGGATAGGTAATCCTTTATGTGAATGTAAAATATTTACAACAGTAACAGTGACTGTTAGAAACACAGATTCTGTATGAACACATGTTTAGCAAATAACCTTGGAGGTTTGTTCATTTTACAGAAACATTAGCTTAAAATATCTTACAGGAGTTTGTATATTAAGCAGATACTTTAACTGGAAAATTACTCATAGCTTGTAGATTCAGATAATACAGTCTACTGCATTCTGAAACCCATTCTCATCTCAATACTAAAGGCCATTTCCTTATTCCAATAGACCAAATAAATTCCTACATAGCACATATTTCCATAAATTATGCTTGCAAATTTGGTTTTGAATTTTCAGCTTCTAAAATAATGAGTATTAAGCTATCACCACTCTTTTCAAAATCATCCTATGCATGCAAGCTGTCTTTTCTCCATGTTCCACGTATATTTAAATTTTTGTTGCTGTTGTTTGTGAGATAGGCACTCCTTCTAGCCCTGGATGCCCTGGAACTCACTCTGCAGTCCCAGACTGGCCTCAAACTTATGGCAGTCCTCTTACCTCTGCCTCACAAGTACTGGGATTAAAGGACATGCACCACAGTACACACATGACTCATGTGCAGTTTATTAGATCTACCACTTAAATACAGATTTAAGCTATTTTCTCAGTCATAAAATAACCTGAGAAGGTATAGGTCATCATTGCATACCTTCACTCCCAGCACTCAAAGGCAGAGAGGTAGGAAGAGGTTCTTTGTGAGTTTGAGGTCAGCCTGGGACTAGAGAGTGAGTCCAGGTCATCTAAGGTTAGAGTGAAAACCTACCTCTAAAAAACAATAACAACAATAAAATAAACAAAAAATAAGTATATTCAAATAATTCAAAATGATATAAAAATTTCAAAAAAATTCAAAATAATATTAGTGATACAAAACTCAAAATACAAAAAAAAACCTTCTTAGACAAGAAATTAACAGGTTTTTTCCTGCATACATATGCATAGAGAGAGAGAGAGGGAGAAAGAAAGAAAGAGAGAATGATTTAGGATATATTTTTCTTTTCATTTGAGAACCATTTTGGTGGAGTACTATGTTGGGTGAGATAGTCAATACATGTATGACATTTATAAGTTTTGAAAAATTGTCAAAACCATTTCTATTACTCTAATGTTACTATGAATGCCATTATATTATACTATCTTTTTGGTGAGGTTTCTAAATTGTTGTGCATGTTTTAATTCCCATTAACTTTAAGTCTTAAGCATGACAGTTGACTTCAATTCATGAAATTTGATATGCAATTTAGTTATGTGTGTGCATGCCATATGTGCATGCACATGCTAAAATGCACATTTAAAGCAGTGATTCCTGGTGCCTCTTTGTCACTTCTGAGAGTTCATTTTAGTCTGCCAATTGGGTCTGTGTTACCATCTGTCACTTGGGGAATGTGTCCTATCAATTAGCACTTCTACCACACGATCTGTCAATCCATAAATGTTAACCATAAGATAATGAAAGCTACTGTCACAAAAAAAGTGGACATGGCATCAAGTTCTCTGGAAGTGCATTAAATTTACAGCATCTGCATGTCAAGTACTGATGAATGCCCTTTTTAACTAGGTGAGAAAATGAAATCTGTCTCAAAGAAACTTACACAAAGAAGGATTTGTACTTTTAGAAGTGTCAATTGATCTACAAAATGTCTTTCATATTTATTCATATAGAATTTAATTAATACATATTTAAAATTTATACTCAGAAAAACTCATAAGAAAACTCTAGATAAAATATCTAATGTTTCTTTTATCTTACTCTAATCAAATCGTATGTTCAGGTTCAATTATTGAAGGTGAATGTAATTAATTACTTTTTGCAACTTTTTTCTTCGTGTCATGACCAGATGTTTTTGTAAAGTTTATTTTGGAGGATAGTTCTCATGGGCTCTACAGTTTATAACAATATCTACCTTTTAAATAGAATTCTAAAATCTAAACACACATACGCATAGTTGGAAAGTGGTCAGTTCAAAAGCATCTTCTTGCTTTATACATTTAGAACTCAAAACGAGATTTTTAGAGCAGAAAATTTATAAATAATCTTTTCTATCTAAATTTTAAAAATATATTTTACTTTTATTTATTTATTAGAGAGAGAAATTGGGCATGCCAGGGCCTCTAGCCACTGCAGACAAACTCCAGATCCTCATGTGCCACCATGGCTATGTGGGTACTAGGGAATTGAACCTGAGTCCTCAGACTTTGCAGGCAAACACTTTAACTGTGAAGACCCTCTCCAGCCCCTAAATAAGCTTTATATTTAACTTTCAAATATTAAAGAGGTATACATTACTGAATTGGTTTGTGTGCATATATGTAACACATATAAACAACTGTATATATATACACATATACATGTGACAAAATGAACTCCAGATATGTGTGCCACTTTTTGCATATGGCTTTAAGGCGATACTGGGGAATTGAACCTGAGCGATTAGGCTTTACACGGAAGCATCTTAACTGCTGGGCCACCAAGCTATTAATTTAGTTATTTTGTTCTTTGCCACAAGATCTCTAGGTAGCTCAAACTCAAAACCCTCCTTCTTCTGCCTCCCAAGTGCTGTAATTAATAGCTTAGAAATTTTGTAACTTGGGAAATATGAGAAAACTCTCCATTCTGTTCCCTTACTAGTGAAAATGAGCCCCAAGACACTTTATGAAGGAAAATGTATTTGCTTCAAAGCCTGTGCTGTCTCAGTGATAGAAATAACGCCTGCAAAACTCATGTCATAGGTCAATGTTTCTCTCATTGTCTTAGCTGCAGAGTAACTTACCATGATTTCTGGATCATATTCTTTTGCTTACTTCATAGAGCAGTAACCTTCCGTTTAGTGTCCTGTACTGGTGAAAGCACTACTTGTAGCCCTGAAAATAATGCTTATGCCTGAGTTGCAGTGATGGTTGGAGGATGCATGAAAGTTTTGTTAATCCTCCTCGTGCTGTCTGATTCCATGTCACCAACCGAGTAGTTTTCCCATGAGAACTTTCTGAGGTCAATAGATAACTTTCAGCTTGTTACATCTTTCACTGAGAATTTTTCAAAGTAAATTTACATTTGCATTAGACTCCTATTACAACTACCCTATGCTGATCTCTGTGGAAAAACTTTACCTTTGGCCTATAGGTTTGATGCCAGAGAAAAATGCTTGTTTTTTCAATAAAAATTATTGGAAAAGAACACTTGTCTTCTAAGCAAGCATGAGGTCTTACCTAACATTGCAAAACACTCAATCTGAAATGTTTCTTTGTCTTCCAGACTTTTTCCCTCTTAGAGGATAGATATTTCACTCTCTTTTTGTTAATTTCAATTAAGAAAGCAATTCTGAAACATATTTAGCTTTCTCATAGACAAACTTTTGCTTGAAAAACAATTTCGGATCGGAATGTGCATATGTGTCACTACAGTATGTTTGCTAGGACACCATCAGAACCTTACTCTAAATTGTCTTTCTGGTCGGAATGGTTTGGGGATTGAAGCAGTCAACGAGTTAGAGTGCTGACTTTAATAGTCTCTTCAGAGAAAACGTGAGCCCATATGGTAAGGAAAAGTCCAAGGAAATAATGATTTGTTAGGATCACTTTAGATCTTAGTTCCTCATCAGAATTACCAATTCTTTGAACATAGGTCAGTTAAGTTTTAGGAAAATTGGTGTGTTGTTTGGCAAACTCACAATTTGAAGGTTTGGATAGAACTAGAGGTATGATTACTTTGCTCCCTTGATTTAGGTGGGTGGAAAAAACACTTCATTTCACTTACATTATTAGATGTCAAAATGAGTTTTTTCACTATCAAGTACGATATGTGTTATACTATTCTTTTTTGTTAGCATAGTTTCAGCATGTAAAATTGAATATCATCACAGGGATTATTAGAGCTTTATTTTTTTCTTTTCCCTTTTTTGTGAGCTTAGCCTGCCCTTCTCATTCCTTCCTTCTCCTCCATTATATTCTCTATTATTTATAAGATAAGAAACCAAGTCTGATAACAAGTAATAGGCAAGATGGAACAATGAGGTCACTGGCAGCATAGCACTGGGGTGCAGAGACCCCTGTCCTAGTGTTCTTGGACAATACAGAGGACACCGGCAGACAACACAGATTTCATGAGTTCTGTTACAGCTGAGAAAAGCACAGCCAAGGCCTAAACATCTGTTGTTTAACAGTGTGAATGGTTAGAGAAACTACTAGATAAACATTGTAGCTTGGCACATTCATCAGAAAAATACAGCAATATCCAAGGCCCCACTGGAATGTTTCTTTTAACACATTGTTCTTGTATCCTTGTATATATTCTTGTTTTCAACTCAGACACACACAGTTGAGTTAAACATATGCTCACCAAGGCTGCAATACTCTTGGAACATTCTTATTATATCCTCAAGCTTTGGCTTGCAATATTCTATTCCCTATTGAAGTAATAATATCATTTAAAATATGATCAACAACATACCACATACCACACTTACACAATTCAGATGATAAATGTAGTTATACTTAAAATTCTATAAGTAACAATAGCATGTTCAAGTAATAAAATTTTTCTCTTCCAAGAACTTTACAATATACTTTTCTATTACATTCATTACACAATAAAAATATTTATAGAGCTAACAAGTTTTGATTGTCCTGTTCCTGACTATAAGACAAAAGTCTGTGGGATTCTACCATTCTGCATGTCTGGAAGAATGAAGAATCATCTGATTGCTTCTATACTTAAATTTTGACAATGCCCATGCAACAGACAAGTCAAAAAACAGTTAAGCATCTCTGTCATGAAAGGAAAGAGCAGCCCTTCTTTTTTTTTTTTTTTTTTTTTTTGAGATAGGGTCTCACTTAGCCCAGGCTGACCTGGAATTCACTATGCAGTCTCAGGGTGGCCTTGAACTCACAGTGATCCCCCTACCTCTGCCTCCCAAGTGCTGGGATTAAAAGCATGTGCCACTATGCCCAGCCCTTCTTATTTCCAAGTACAATTAAGCAATGTGTCAATGTCTCAGATGCACTCATGCTGCAGTCCTTTCTGAAGCACTGCAGCTCCTGACTAGAGTTCTTCACTAGCAATGGCCAGCTATGTCCACTTGCACATATCTGCCCTGCTCTGTGGGTCTTAGGAACAAGCTGCATTGTATTTTACCACAAAAAATTACAGTCTTTCTCAGACTCAGGAGCTGCATCTTCAACCAGATTTCATGAAACTGGCAGATTAAAATGTACTCTTGCCATTACAAAACCCTTGAGTAGCCACACTCCCTGATAGTATATCCTTGCCAATAGCTCTGTCAGAGATATGACTTGGAAAAAATGGACAGATGGTCCTACGTGGGCTTGGTTCAGCACATGAGGAGTATCTTGCCTCCTCTATTGCCAAGTGGTGGTATTCTTGCTGAGGGTGTAAGTATTTTCACCCGGTTACCCATTAATGGGCATTTAGAGGCAAAGTAATCAAAAGCATCTAAGCACATTGTCCAGATACTCCTTTAGGATTCTCTCTCTCTCATCTGTCTGTCTCTCTTTTACACACACACACACACACACACACATGTCATTGTTCTGACAACAGGATAACACAGCCTGTACTCCTACTTTGGCAGTTTGATTGTGTCTGCTGAGAAAAGAAACTTCAAAGTTACATGTAAAACCTACTGTCCCCTTTAGCTGTCTTTCCCAGAACCCATTGTACAGCCAGTGCTCAATAGTTTCAGATCAAATAAGTTCCACTTGAATGGTGATGAAAACCCACAAGCAAGGTGGACTAGTGTTCTTAGGTAGTTACTTTATCAACACCAATGAAAAATTCCTGCTGCTGGTCAGGAAGCCATGCTGGGGCACAATCAACTTGTAGTTTCTGTACTTGAGGAAGTCAAAACTGGAAACAATGTTTTTTTTTTTTTTAATTCAAATGATTCAAAGGGCACTAGGAATTTATTCTTGAAAGTAGAGCATTGACTTGAAATTCCTTCTGTTAAAAAAGAGAACATAGTGACTTCTCACATAAGAGTAACAATGAGAGACAAGAGTAACAACAAGTGTATGAGGAGAGCACACTGTAGATTATGAACTTTTCAAATGTGGTCAGCAGTATCTTCAAAGTGAGGTTACCATTTTTCCTCAGGGAGCTTAACCGAGCTATAAATGACTCATCTCTAAGATGGAAATGGTCTGATTAGAAAAGTAGGTATGAAAATTTCCCCTGCTTTCACTGATGTGATCAATGGAACTGACACAGCTTCCATAGGCATTCAGGTCACCTTTGACTCATTGGCCAGGACTGTTAGGGATGATAAAATTACACTAAACTTCTAAATTTGGGGTCAAGATAGCATCTGTTCAATTACTAAAGCAATTAATACAGCAACCTAAGTAGACAGATCAATTATAAAACTTAGTTAAGGAAGATTACCCAGATGGTTTTTATTCAAGTGCTTGAGTCCAAAATCCTTGGAAATGTTGAGTTCAAAATTCCAGATTTGGCTCTTCCAACAGTGTGGAGTACTACTAGCAGTAGCTGTGGTGGTTTGATTCAGGTGTCCCCAATAAACTTAGGTGTTCTGAATGCTAGCTTCCCAGCTGATGGAGGTTTGGGAATAACACCTCCTGAAGGAAGTGTATTGTTGGGTGTGGACTTATGGGTGTTATAGCCAGTTTCCCCATGCCAGTGCTTAGCACACTCTTCTGTTCCTGCTGTCCATTGTATGTTGGACAGAAGTGGTCTCCACTCTCTGCTCATGCCATCATTTCCCCTGCCATGATGGAGCTTTTTCCCCCAAAAGCTGTTCTTGCTCAGGTGATTTCTGCCACCAATGCAAACCTGACTGCAACAGCAATGTTGGTACCGAGAGTGACATTATGGGAAATTAATCCATCCAAAATTCAAGGACCTTACACCTCAGTGAAATTTCTAGGAGTTCAGTGGTGTGGGGCATGCAGGGTTATACCTTCTAAGGTGAAGGATATGTTGTTGCATTTGGCCTCTCCTACCAATAAGAAAGAAGCACAACATCTAGCGGGCCTTTTTGGAGACAGCACATTCCTCATTTGGGTGTCTTACTCCATCCCATATACCAGGTGACTTGGAAAGCTACTAGTTTCCAATGGTGCCCAGAACAAGAGAAGGCACTTCAACAGGTCCAGGCTGCTGTGCAGGCTGTTTTACCACTTGGACTAAATGATCCAGCAGATCTGATGATACTTGAGGTGTCAGTGGCAGATAGGCCTTTTAGAGCCTTTGGCAGGCCCCCATAGGAGAATCACAGAGGAGGTCCTTGGGATTTTGGAGCAAGGCCTAGCCATCATCTGCAGACAATTATTCTCCCTTTGAGAGATAACTCTTGGCCTACTACTGGGTCTTAGTGGAAATTGAACATTTGACAATGGCCCATCAAGTTACTATGCAACCTGAATTGTCCATTATGAGCTGGTGTTATCTGACCACCAGGCCATAAAGTTGGACATGCACAGCAGCAGTCCATCGTCAAGTGGAAGTGGTATATAAGTAATCAGGCATGAGCAGGCCCTGATTGCACAAGTAAGTTACATGAGGAAGTTGCCCAAGTGCCTCTGGTTTTTGCACCTGTAATAATGCCATCTGTATCCAAGCATGCACCTATGGTAACATGGGGTGTGCCTTCTGATAAATTGACTGAAGAGGGCTGGAGAAATGGCTCAGCAGTTAAGCGTGTGCCTGTGTAGCCTAAGAATCCCAGTTTGAGGCTTGATTCCCCAGGTCCCATGTTAGCCAGATGCACAAGGGGGTGCATGCATCTGGAGTTCGTTTGCAGTGGCTGGAGGCCCTGACACGCCTATTCTCTCTCTCTCTCTCTATCTGCCTCTTTCTCTGTCTGTTGCTCTCAAATAAATAAATAAAAATAAACCAAAAAAATTAAAAAAAAACTGACTGAAGAGTAGAGGAAAAGGGCATGGTTTACAGATGGTTCAGCATGTTATGTGGGCACCTCCCAGAAGTGGACAGCTGTAGAATTACAACCACTTTCTGGCACAATTCTAAAGGACTGTGGTGAAAGGAAGTCTTCACAATGGGTAGAACTTTGGGCAATGCACATGGTTGTGCATTTTGTTTGGAAAGAAAAATGGCCAGATGTGCAATTATATACTGATTCATGGATTTGGCCAATGGTTTGCCTGAATGGTCTGGAACTTAGAAGGAGCACAGTTGGAAAATTGGTAAGAAGGACATTTGGGGAAGGTGTATGAGGATACAGCTCTCTGAATGGGCAAAGGATACAAAGATACTTGTGTCCCATGTTCATGCTCATCAGAAGGAGACCTCATCAGAGGATGACTTTAATAATCAAGTAGATAAGCTGACCCATTCTGTGGATAGTGGTCAACCTTTTTCCTCAGCCATCTCTGTTATTGCCCAATGGGCCCATGAAGAAACTGGCCATGATGGCTGGGTTGCAGGTTATATATGAGCCCATCAACATGGACGTCCACTAACTAAAGCTGACCTGGATAAGGCTGCTGCTGAGTGCCAAATTTGCCAACATCAGAAACCAATTTTGAGTCACCAATATGGTAGTATTCCTTGGGGTGACCAGTCAGCAACTTAGTGGCAGTTTGACTGCACTGGACCACTTCCATCATGGAAAGAGCAGTGTTTTGTTCTTACTGGAATATACACTTATTCTGGGTATGCATTTCCTTTCCTGCATGTAGGGCTTCTGCCAACACTACCATCCGTGGGCTTACAGAATGCCTTATCCACCATCATGGTATTCTACACAGCATTGCTTCTGACCAAGGAACTTGCTTCACAGCCAAGGAAATATGGCAATGGGCTCATGATCATGGAATTCACTAGTCTTACCATGTGCCCCACCACCCTCAAGCAGCTGGTTTGATTGGTAGAATGGACTTTTAAAGAAACAGCTAGAGCACCAACTAGGTGGAAATAGCTCGAAGGGCTGGGGGAGTGTCCTTCAGCAGGCTATATATGCTCTGAATCAGTGTCCTATATATGGTACTGTTTCTCCTATAGCTCAGATTCACAGGTCCAGGAATCAAGGGCTTGAAATGGAAATAGTCTCATTTACTATCACCTCAAGTGACAAATTAGTTAAATTTTGCTTCCTGTTCCCACAACCTTATTGCTGGCCTATAGGTCTTGGTGCCAGGGTGAGGGGTGCTTTTGCCAGGAGGCACAAAGAACATTCCATTGAACTGGAAGTTAAGACTTACCCCTGGCCACTTTGGTCTCCTGATGCCCTCCAGTCAACAGGCTAAGAAAGGAGTTACAATGGTAGTAGGGGTGATTAATCCAGATTACCAGGGGGAAATTGGACTGCTCCTCCACAATGAAGGTAAGGAAGAGCATGTCTGGAGTGCAGGAGATCCTTTAGGGTATCTCTTAGTGTTACCATGCCCTGTTATCAAAGTCAATGGACAAGTGCAACAACCCAATCAAGTTAGTATTATAAATGGCGAAGGTATGGGTCGCCCCTCCAGGTAAAAAACCAAGACCTGCTGAGGTGCTTGCTGAAGGTGGGGGAAATACAGAATGAATAATTGAAGAAGATAGTTATAAATACCAGTTACAAATACCACATGACCAGTAACAAAAACGAGGACTGTAATTGCAATGTTTCTGTCCTACCTTGATACAGTGTGTTTGTACATATCTACACCAATAATAAGATTATATTACTAGCTAACTGTTGTTGAATTTATATTAGACCTATTATATTAGAGACTAAACATTCCTCAAGGAAAGTTGCTTTGTGTTGGTGGGAAGATTTTCTATCTTTGGTTGTATGTGGGATAGTTGTATCATGTAAGGAGGAATTATGAGCTGGTTACTGTTTTCATTTGGAAGTTATGTGTGATATAATATATTATGTGTGAGATATGGTTTGATATCAGGTTGACATCGGATGCACTTGTGATGGTTAAGGTGTTGTCAACTTGATCTGTTTAGTAATCTGTTTAGAATTCCTTTTCAGGTGGTTCTCTGAGGTTGCTTCCAGGAAGGATTAACTGAAGAAGGAAGTCCTTTCCCCAGAGTGAGCTCTTCCCCTGGAGCTCATGCTCTCCCCCACCTCAGATTGGTACTTTATATAAGGAAGCTCTGCATGAAAAGAGCCCCTTCCTTCCACTTGGCCACCAGAGCTGCTTGCTGCCTTCCAGCATGGATTGAAGGCCAGTGTCAACTGAAGACCCATGTGGATTGAAAACCAGCAGTTCCTCAGGAAGCCTACAAGCCATCAGTGCTGGATTGGGACTGCTGAGGCATCTGGTCACATGGACTGAGCAGCTAACAGTTTCCTTGACTCTTGGGCCCACATTGCTGTTGGACTGCCATAAGCTAATCTAATAAATTCCTTTTTAAAATATAAGTTATTCTAGCAGTTATGTTCCTCTAGAGAACCCTGACTAATACAGTAGCCATATTTACTCTAAGGGAAAGAGTGGATGTGTTCCATGCCAGTCTCTTTTGATCAGCATGGTTGACAGAGTGGAAGATGTATATGTACAGTACTAGAAGCTGATATACTGTAGAACTGAAAGGGGTGGTTAGAGAGCATCACCCTCATGTTTCTTTTTGTCTTGTAAGAGGATGCCAACTTTAAGGTCTACATCTTAGGGATGTCTATTATGAAAACAGCCTTCAAGGTTAGAGATAAAGTATGTGTTTGCTTAGAATATAAAGGTCGTAGCTTTCTCCATCATAAAAAGCCAATGTGTCCATTATTTTCACACTATAATAAACATATTATCTCAGGCTGAGGAGATGGCCCAGCCTTTACAGGTGCTTGCTTGCAGTGTCTGACTGACCAAGGTTGATTCCCCAGTAACCATGTAAATCCAGATGCATAAAGTGGTGCATCAAATTGGAGTTTGTTTGTAGCTGCAAGAGGCCATGATATGCCCATATTCTCCTTCTCTCTCTTTATTTATCAAAAATAAAGAAAAATTAAAATACGAATAAATAATAAATGTATTTACTCATGATGGAACAAAGTACATGTATAAGGATCTTATAAAAGAAATGGGATCCTAAGTTCAGAGTTCCCTGTAACAGAGCCCATTATATAGAGGCATACATTTGGGCCATTTAGTTTCCCTTGCAGCATTAGGGATACAGGGTACTTGCCCACAATGCTGGTGGGTACATACACTGTTGCTCAAACTGTGCCAGATACAGGCCTGTCTAACTCATCAAGGAGTTTCATTTCTTTTATAAGTATCCACAAAATCACAGCAGGCTGAAGTATTGGTTTGCTAGTAGATGAAATATGATATTTATAATAATTCTTAATGCAGTTCTGTATTATACAAGGAATATTTTCCCTTAAAATATTGTGATATGTCTTCAAATTGAATGTTTCACTGTATTTTTACCTTTTAAAAACAGAAATAATCTAGCATTTCTACAGAGCTTTAAATTTATCTTCTCAGGTCATTGGTGGAATGATTTCACTGAACAAGGTCTAGTATGAATTCATTTCTTTTATTCTTGGATAAAACCACATTTATCATAGTGGGGACTTTTTGTAAATTTATTTTTGGTGCTCATCTTTTCACATATAATAGTCTTTTAAATATTTTACTTATTTTTGTAAGACAAAGAGAGGAAGATAGGTAGAGAGACGGAGAGAGAGAAAGAATAAGAATGGATACACCACGACTCTAGCCATTGCAAATGAACTCCAGATACATGTGCCCCCTTGTGTATCTGGCTTTTCTTGGGTACTGGAGAATCAAAGCCAGGTCTTTAGGATTTGCAGACAAGCACCTTAACCATTGGGCAATCTTTCCAGCTTTCATATAAGTTTTTTTTTTTTTTTTTCAGCCAAACACCGCTTCTTCCACTCATGTAACATAGTTCTTGTTGTGGAAAAAGTAAATAATTAGCCAATGGAATCAAATCTTCTTCCAAAATTACCAATCTAGAAAATTGCCATTCATTGGAGAATTCCAGAATAGAAGTGCTGTCAAGTGAACACTCAAAGCTGCCCAATCTCTTCCTCATCTCACTTGATTGACAGCTAATTACACATGGGTTACTATAGCCTTTAACCTACTATTGCTGATATTACAACATGCCTGGAGGGAAAAATACCCTTTTTGAATTTATGTGTAACTATTTCTTACCAATATTTTTCCACTATGTTAACTGTATTAGCTATAGGTCACCAAAGAAAGAGAATCAATACATGATTGTATTAATTCACTTTCTTGTTGCTGCAAAAAAAAATACCTGACCAAAAAAAAAAAAAGCTTACGGAAGCATTTTTCTGCTTCACATTTAATGTTACAGTCCTTCATGGTGGGGAAGGTATGGTTGAAGGAGCTTAAGAGAGCTAGTCACATTTAGTACACATTAAGAAATTAGAGAGTGATAAAAGTTGGTTGTCTGCCAGCTTTCTCCTCTTTATACAGCCCAGAAACAACCCCGAGCCATGGAATGGTGCCACCTAGTTAAGGTGGGTTTTCCTGCCTCATGTAAATAACCTCATCAACATAATTCCTCATGGGCATAACCAGAGACTATCCTAATATAGGTAATCCCTCACAGGTGATTCTAGGTCAGGTCAAGTTGACAATGTATACTATCACAAATCATGTATGTATGCATGTTATGCATGTATGTTTATATGTATATATGTTTGTGTGTATGTATCTATCATCTCCTAATTATCCTGCATATAAAACTATTAACCCATAAACATAATTTGTCCATTTATAGAGATGGGTTTGCAGTAAGCACCTAGAGTCCTATATGAATTGGTGATATGATTACTGCTCTTACTGCTATCCTGACAACCAGCTCCAGTGTAATGGTGACAGACATGGTGGTAAATCAAAACCCATATTACTCTTTAGGGCACATGTTTATTAGGTTGGCAAGCAGCAAGTAATGGTTGTCCCAGAAAATCTTGGTAAGTGAAATTAATGAGTCATGAGTGAAACACTTCAGTAAAAATTCATGGATTTGTCTTCATTGTGAACCTTCCCAGAGCTTCACTTTTCTGCCAGCCAAACTTGTACCACCCATCAGCACACACACACACACACACACACACATGCACACACACCAAAAAAAAATCAGAAGGATTTGGGATTTTTGTTGTGTGTCAAAACAAAATTTATATATTTGAGTATACTTTTCTTATTTAGGAATTACCCTGTGAAACTTCTACCTAAATAGTGGTAGAGTACTCTGCAATGAGTCTAGAGGTCACTGCAAGTTTCCATGTTTGGGCATCAAGCCAGAGAAGGCTCAAGCTACTGTGTTGGTTATACAATTAGAACATAATGACTAAATGAAGTCCATCCATCTTTGAGTGTACTTTTTTATTATTTATTTACACAATTGATTTCTTATTTTCTGTATCTGCTTTCACACTAGTAGTTTTGAGTTGTGACACAAAGTACATGAACTTTAAACTGTAAAATATTGGCTATCTGTTGCTTATAAGGAAAATGCAGTCATCCTAAGTCCTTAGCATTTAGAGCTTTGGAGAGAACTTGTGTCATCTTCTGCAGATAAATATTTTCCTTTGCCAGTGAGTATGCCCAAAGAAGTAATTGTCCGGTCATGGGTTCTTGCTCCCACCTGTAATCACACTTGAGAGAATTGAGGCAACAAAATAACTGAAAGGTAGAGGTAAGAGAGGGCTACAGAGATCCCATCTCAAAAACACAAACTAATACTGTGATGCTTTATACCAAGTGGCATTGTACCTTCAACCTTGCAACATGGATTAGGTAAGTTTTGCTATGTTTAGTGAAAAGGTTCTGTATTTTCAGAGGAAGAAACATTAAATTTGCAAAATAACAATTTGATTTGTTTTTATTAACTTCTACATCTTAAAAACATATGCTTTTTCCCTATATCAACTTGGTAGAAAATAAACTTTGATTTTGTTTGCAAGTGAATTTGCACAGTATGCTAGCACAAACAAGGAGTGACATTGTCAGGATTGGGGTCCATTTAATTATCTGGCCTTTAAAGTTCCTGCTGTCTCTCTGCTCACCACCCCCTCACCCCCCACCCCCCACACAAGCACACCTTATGCCTTTTCTCACAGTGACCAGTAATTGGCACCACACATTCAGTTGTTTTCCTGGACCATGGCTAGGTTAAGTGCCCAGGTTTGAATGTTTCGTAGATGTAGTCAAACATGCAGAGGAGACAAAAGGAAAGAAGCAGAACTTTAAGAATGGAAATGAACTGATTTGCTAATCTGCATCACCAAACTCAAGTGCACACAAGATTGCTCAGAGCAATGGAAATACTTCACTTTCTGAGAACTAACATTTAAAACAGCATAGTGATCATCATCAGTAAATGAAAATACTAGTACATAAAGACACTACCCAAATCAACTAGAGTTTTGTTTGTAAATACAGCTGTCCAACAGAATTATTTTACACTGAATTGCATTTGTAGCCACTTATCTCCTTTTGCTTGTTTTGTTTGTAGAAACTTTATTTTCATTCATTTTTTCCTATTTAATCTTGTAATTAACTCTTTATATTATTGATGTTAATTCAAATTTGTATGGGTTTAATTATTGTATGTTAGATACTGCTAATTATATTGTGTCTGAGTCAGACAATGGTTCCCTGATGTTGATTCTTGAGGTTGTGATCCATTTAATAGTTCATGTTCAGTAATTTGTTTTTGAGGGAAGCCCAACAGAGTGGCTTTTTTTTAGTGAGAGAAGGGAGAAAATTGGCATTACAGGGCATGCAGCCACTACAGTCGAACTCCACATGCCTGTGGCCCCTTGTGTGCATGTGAGACCTTGAACATTTGTGTCACAGTGCATCTGGCTTACATGGGACCTGGAATATTGAACATGAGTCCTTAGGCTTTGCAGGCAAGTGTCTTAATTTCTAAGCCATCTTTCCAGCTCTTGTTTAGTAATTTTACCAATTAGCAGTTTTCTTAATAATTAGTATGCTGGATGCACCAGAGTCCAACAAGACAGACAGAGTCAGTTGGAGATAATTATTAGGAGATTTGCTATAAGAATGTGGTCTATGCATGATAGAGCTGGAATAACAGGTTTGACATCACATTAAGGTGGGAAGCTTGGCACAATTTCTTTTTTTAATTTTAAAACTTTTTTATTTTATAAAACTTCTTTTTTATGGTAAAATTAATCCAACTATTTTACACTTTATGGTAAAAAATGAGTTTAAAGGATATAAACATTTTAAATCCACTTAAGTTTTTGTAATCATCATTCTCCATTTCTCCATTTCTTATGTTCATTGTTATCATTAACAAGATGTTTCATAAGGATACATCATGTGTCAGTACCCTCGTTTCCCTCGTCCCAGCCCCCATTGCATTGGGGACATTCTTCAGTGGGGTTGCAGGTATTCCCCATGGGGTTGTAGTTTATGTATTGTGGGAGCAGTAGTCAGTTATTTTGGGGGAGATGGAATATCTCTGGGCATAATGTCTCAACCTGTGGCTTTTACGATCTTTTTGCCCCCTCTTTGGCAAAATTCCCTGAGTTATGGTAGGTGAGTCTACTTCAGTGACAAGCTCTTAGGAGCCTCTGGATCTCTGCTTTGGTAGGTGTTGAGTATCCTGAGGGTGTGTCTCCTAACCCCTGGCACTGATTATCAGGAACAGCATGGAAGCAGCACTCTTGGTCTCCCCATTCCTCTGAGGATTCATCTGTGGTTTGGGGTGAAGTGTGAGAGGTAGTTTATCTCTCTGGTCTTGCTACCTTCTGAAAATGAACAGATTCACCAATGGAGAGTGAAATCAGCACAATTTAAATGTAATAAGCATTACTAATTTAGGGAGAATTTGATGAATGTAAACTCTATTTCAGCCAAAGACTAGTGAGAGCTTGACACTGGAAAACATAGTCTTTTTTTTTTTTTTTTTTTTTTTTTGGTTTTTCGAGGTAGGGTCTCACTCTAGCCCAGGCTGACCTGGAATTCACTATGGAGTCTCAAGGGTGGCCTCGAACTCACGGCGATCCTCTTACCTCTGCCTCCCAAGTGCTGGGATTAAAGGTGTGCTTCACCACGCTGGAAAACATAATCTTTGTCTCCATGGAATTGCAAGTACCTGTCAACAGGCAGAGTTTCTGATTCAACTTTGCATATGATTATATCAGGTCCAGTGGATGTATTATGGATTTTAGGATATCTGTGAAATATGTTCATAGCTACATCAAGTGTAGTTTTTAGTTGAATTACTGAAGACGGTATTCTAATCAAGCTAAAATATCAAATGACTATCTCATATACTACAAGAAAAAGTATGATCCATTTCACCTGAGTGAAACATCATTCTGCCTCTGTATTTATGTAAGAAACTGATGGCTACTAATTTATTTTGAGATGTCAATTGAGCTACAAAATGTGCTACTTTTAGTAAAAATAGCTTCCTGTCTTATTTCTTATTTCAATATGTTAGCATTTGAATATAAATAATATGATTTTAGGCATCTTCATGTTGGTCTATAATATCATTTTCTTCTTCTGTGCTAGCCACCAGAAATTAACTGAAAAAAAAAAAATCCAGGACTGGAGAGATTACTTAGTGGTTAAAGGCACTTCTTATATATATAGTATATATATATATATATATATATATATATATATATATATATATATATAGGTTATTTTTATTTATTTATTTGAGAGCGACAGACAGAGAGAGAAAGAGGCAGAGAGAGAGAGAGAGAGAGAGAATGGACGCGCCAGGGCCTCCAGCCACTGCCAACAAACTCCAGACGCGTGCGCCCCCTTGTACATCTGGCTAACGTGGGTCCTGGGGAGTCGAGCCTCGAACTGGGGTCCTTAGGCTTCACAGGCAAGCGCTTCACCGCTAAGCCATCTCTCCAGCCCAAGGCACTTCTTTTCAAAGCCTGTTTGCCTGGGTTCAATTCCCTATACCCATGGAAAGCCAGATTCACAAAGTGGTGCATGCATTTGGCATTCATTTGCAGAGACATAAGACCCTGGTATGTCCATAATCTCTGTCTCTCTTTTCCTGTCTTTCTCTTTCCCTCTTTCTTTTTATTCTCACTCTCAAATAAATTAACAAAAATATTGTAAAAATATTTCAGGGCTTAAGAGATGGCTAAACAGTTAAAGGTGCTTTTTTGTGAAGCCTGATTGCTCAAGGTTTGACTCCCCAGCACCATGTGATAATGCCAGACGCACAGGGCATCACATCTGTCTGAAGTTCATTTGCAGTGGTAGGAGGCCCTGGTGTGTCCACTCTGTCTCTGTCTGTGTGTCTCCCTCGCATTGCAAATAAACACTAAATAAAATAATTTGAAAAAAACTTGCATTTGCCATTGTGTTAATCTATCTCTCATAAATGTGTGTGTTTTGTGTGTGTGTGTGTGTGTGTGTGTGTGTGTGTGTGCACGCGTGTGTGTGTGTGTACTCATTTTATGGGAGATTCTTGGGATTTTATGCACCATTAGTCATTTTGATGAATAATTGTTCATGGGTTTGTCACAAGATAAAATTCATTGAAGAATCCTCTAGTTGTGACAGTCTGTGTCATATCAAACAGGGACTTGGGTCTTTGGAGCTCACTCCCAATTATCCTCTTGCAGAGCAAACCCCCCTTTACACACACACACACACACACACACACACACACACATGATTATTGCTTAAGGTAGGGTACATGAGAACTAATAAGGCCTGTATATTTCATCTGCTAGCCTGCACAGTAAGCCATCCCTGGCAGTCAGGTTACATGCCCTTAACTGTACTCTTCTCTCTGCTGCTTCCTGCAAAGCAAAGGTGCAAACATGGACCCAACACTGGAGCTTTCTTACCTCACTTTTGCTCTCTAGCTACTTTCAGGTCCCCAAAGCAAATAGTATCTTATAAAGACTTCACATATTTAGTTTACATATATTTTGAATAACATAAAGAATTAGCTTTCTAATTGTACTAGATAGAAGATAAGAACTTCCACCACCTATTTTCCTTATTTATATTTTTAGGACTATGAGTTTACTTGTTACTGTGATATTTCTTCAATGATATTTATAGGCATGTCAAAATATTACACAGAGTGACAACATTGATCTGAAAATGATTTTTTCCAATATATGTCTAATTTCCTATGCTTTGGCATACTATATATGTAAAGTGGATTCAATTCAAAATGAATCAAACATAAGAATTAATATTCTATGTTATCTTGAAAAGAAAATTCATCCATATTCTTAGAAAGATAAACTATATTTGTGGATTTAAGAATGCACTATTCATTGCTCTATGGCAGTAGACTAGCTGAATGGCTTTGTAGTAAAATATGTATAAAGCTGCTTATCATCCCTCATACTAATATGTATGTATTACTTCACACTCCTCCTGCCCACTGTCACACCCCAACTTACAGAATCCATACACACTGTATGTTTTTTTTTAAATACCTATTTTTAAAGATTTTTTTCTTTTATTTATTTATTGGAGAAAGAGAGAGAAAGAGGCAGATATATAGAGAGAATTGACATGCCAGTGTCTCCACCCACTGCTAATGAACTCCAGAAGCTGGTACCACTTTGTGAATCTGGCTTTATGTGGGTATCAGGGAATCAAACCTTCATAGGCATGCACCTTAATCACTAAGCCATATCTCCAGCCCTAAAGCTCTTGTTATTACTGATTTTCACTCCTCCTTCCTCACTATTGTGGTCATCTTTATCTTTTTAGGATTTTGGTATGATGTAAGACATATTCCTTAATAATTCATAAATTGCTATGAATTTTAAATGCTGGCAAAAGTAAGGCATGATGACTAAATTAAAACAATTTACACATGTGTTTGAATTTCCATTTTAATATTTTCTTTATTTATTTGCAAGCAGAGACAGACAGGGGAGAGACACAGAAAGAGAGAGGGAGAGGAGAGAAAATGGGTGTGCCAGGGCCTCCAGATGCATGTGCCACTTTGTGCATCTGGCTTTATATGGGTATTTAGGAATGGAACCTGTGTCATCAGACTTTGCAGGCAAGCCCCTAAACTGCTGGCCCATCATTCCAGCCCACGTGGCTGAATTTCTTTTTCTTATTTTTGAAATGATTTTTATTAGATATGGACATATTTAATATGTAAATAACACATGTTGGTACCATCCTTTCCCTCCTCTATGCACCTTTTCTGAAGAGCCCTTCCTCATTGCGGATGCAGATCAATCCCATAGGGATTGTGGGTCATGCATTATGGGGGCAACAGTCATTTATGGGGAAGAGGCAATGTCTCTGTGCAAAATGTTCTAACCTGTGGCTCTAACACTTTTTCTGCCCCCACTTCTGTAAAATTCCCTGAGCTATGCTGGGTACATTTTAAGCCTATTTCAGTGGTGGGCACATAAGAGCCTCTGGATCTCTGGTTTGGTAGATGTTGAGTGTCCTCAGTGTCTATCTCCTTCCCCCGTTTTGTGTTATCAGATTCAATAAGAAGGCAGCACTCTGGCTCATATCTATGAAGTTTCAGCTGGGGCTGGGGTGGATTCTGCTGTGTCATTTATCTCCTCAGGTCTAGCTCCCCATTTGAAAAAGAGAAGCCGATTTTCCAATGGAGAGTGAAGTCAGCACCAGTTAAATAGGATAACTATTATTAATTTAGAGAGAATTTAAAGGGTGTAGACCCTCTTATAGCCCATAACCAGTGGGAGCTTGAAAAGGGCAAGCAGAATCATTATCTGGATATGATTCTGACTTGTTTCCCAGTTCCTGATATGGTTTCCTTTCCACTGAGAGTATCTGTTAACCAATCCAGTAACAGTTGGTTACTCAGCATGGCTGTGTGCCACTGCTGTGCTGGTGTGAGCATCACATTACGTTGTTTGCTTCTGAGTCACTTAGACATTGAATTGCTCAGACAGATGTTGACCACTTTCCCTTGGTAGCTCATGTAGCACCTTCCAGCACTAGATGGGCTAATTTTCTGGGGACTGGATCTCCTCTGGGTTCCAAACAGGTCTCTCCATAGTTCATGGCCTATAGTTTATGGTGTCTTCAGCAGCAGGGTCTTACCATTAACCTCTGGTGCATAATCAAGTGCTCTTACAGAAATCTTCTTTGTTTGTTTTGGGAGATCTAGTAGGTCTCTCTGATCAATATCTCATGGTGGATATAAACCACATCCTGGTACAGTGAATTATAGGACAGAACCAAGGGAAAAGAATAAAGAAGAAGACAGAGATGAAAGAGAAACTAGAGAAATTTAAGGTTAGGCTTCATCTCACACTTTCCAGTATCCTCTGATTCAGATGCTCCCCCTAAGGTCCTCTTGAGGGTTCCACCTTTCAGTCTAACTTCAAAGATACATGATTCTATGGTACCATTTCAATTTGGATTCAGTTTTGTGTCTGCCTCCCACCCTTTCCTTCTGCCGAGCCCTACCCCTCCTATTGTTCAATCCTCAAGATGCCATTCAGGTAGGTCAAAAACCTTGGACTGATCCAGGTTAGGAACTGCAGATGAGTGATATCATGTGATAGTTGTCTTTCTGTGATGATTCTTCCAATTTCATTCATGCCTTCTGTGACTTGTTTTTTTGCTTGATCAAATTGGTCAGGGGCTTATCAATCTTGTTTATTTTTTCATAGAACCAGCTTTTCATTTCATTGATTTTTTTAAAACAGTTTTCGTAGTTACCAATTCATTAATTTCTGCTCTAATCTTGATTATTTTGTTATGTCTGGAGCTCTTTGGGTTGGATTCTTCTTGTTTTACCACTGCCTTTAAGTGGACAGACAGGTTATTAATTTTGGATCTCTGTCTTTGTAATGAAGACATTTGGAGGCTATGAATTTTCCTCTTAGGAGTGCCTTCATTGTGTCTCATAAGTTTTGGTAGGTTGTGCTTTTCATTTTCATTCAATGTTAGGAACTTTACAATTTTTTAAAAAAATTTTCTTCCATGACCCATTCATTGTTTAAAAGTGTGTTGTTTAGTCTCCAGGAGGTGGTGGAGTTCTTGATGTGTCTCTTGTTAACTTCTAGTTTTAAAGCATTGTGATATAACATAATGCAGGAAGTTACTTCAATTTTCTGGTCTTTATAAAGGCACAATTTATGGCCTAATAGATGGTCAATTTTGGAGAGGGTTCTGTGGGCTGCTGAGAAGAATGAGTATTCTTTAGAGTTGAGTTGGAAAGCTCTGTAGATGCCCATTAGGTCTAGTTGATCTATGATGATGTTGAGCTCTATTATTTGCCTGTTGAATTTCTGCTTGGATGATCTGTCTATTGATGATAGTGGAGTATCGACGTCTCCAACTATGGTGGTGTTGGTGTTTATTTCTGTTTTATTGTCGAGTAGATTTTGTTTTATGAACTGCAATGACCCCTTGTTTGGGGCGCATATATTTGTGATGGTGATTTTCTCATGTTGAATCATTCCTTTGATGAATAAGAAGTTGTCTTTTTCTTTTCTTTTCTTTTCTTTTTTCTTGATTATTCTTTGTTTGAAGTCTATTCTATCAGATATCAATATAGCAACACACACTTATTTTTTATTTCCATTTTCCTAGAATATCGTTTTCCAACCATTCACCCCTTGGAGTCATCTATCTTTAGTGGTAAGGTGGGTTTCTCGAAGACAGAACATAGAAGGGTCCAGTTTTTTGATCCACCCTGATAACCTGTGTCTTTTGATGGGTGAGTTAAGACCATTAATGTTTCAGGTTATTATTGTGAAGTTTGAATGAAACCCTGACATAATGAGGTGTTTTATGGGGCTTGGTGCTTTCTTGTGTTATGTACTCTTTTGAGCCTGTTCTATTTTAGTTATTTTCTTTTTGTTGGCTCTGAGATTGGTTGTTTGACTGTTCTGTGTGAAGTATTCCCTCAAGTACTATCTGAAGGTTTGGCTTTGTGTTGATAAAGTCATACACTTGAATTTCTTTCATGGCAAGTTTTTCTTTTACCACCTACATTTTTTGGGGGGGTATTTATTTATTTATTTATTTTTATTTTTTCATGGAAAGAGAAGCTTGGGTTGAAAGCCACAGTATTTTAGACTTTGAAGCATTACATTCCAGGGCATTCTGGCTTTCAGGGTTTCCATTGAGAAATCTAATGTAATTCTGATGGAATTGTCTTTGTGGGTTGTGAATTGCTTTTCTCTTTCTGCTTTTAACACTCTCTCTTTGTTTTCATTGATAGTTTTAACTATTATGAATATTGCAGAGTTTCTTCTTTGGTCCTGCCTGTTTGGTGTTCTGTGGGCTTCTTATATCTGGATGGGTCTCTCTTTTGATAGTTTTAAAAAATCTTCTTCAATAATTTTCTTGAATATGGTCTCTATGACTCTGGCCTAGATTTCCTTTCCTTCTGGTATACTCATGAGCCATATGTTTGGTCATTTTAGGTTATCCCACAGTTTCTTCATATTTTAACCATGGCTGATCCTCCTTTGAGAAAGCTTAAAGTCCTATTTAATGAAAAAAAAAAGAAAGAACCTAGCAATATACCTAAAGCAGTAACACAAGACCACTATAAGAAAAATTTCAACAATGGGGGAAAAAAAAGGAAAAGAAAAAGAAAAAGAGAATAAGAGACAAGGGAAAAACATTTCAAGTTCCTGATTGACAAAATTAACTTTGTAAGTACAATAATATGAAATGTTATCTACATATGTAATTTAATCCATTTTAAAATTCCAAGGACACTCCTCACTGAACTGGAAAAAAAGTCCAAGAATTTATATGTAAACAAGAAGACAATGAACAGCCAAAGCAATTCTAAAGAGAGAGAACACACATGGAGGTATCACAATACTGGATCTCAAATTATTCCACAGAGCAATACTGAGATTTAAAGCCATGGTACTGCTACCAAAACCAACACATAGACCAATGTAAAGGAACAGAGGACCTTGAAATAAACCCATGCACCTTGGGGCCACCTATTTTTTTAAAAAAATATTTCTATTGGTTGATTTATTTGAGGCATGAGAGAGAGAGTGAGGGAGAGAGAGAGAGAGAGAGAGAGAGAGAGAGAGAGAGAGAATGTTCATGCCAGGTCCTCCTGCCACTGCAAAGCAACTCCAGATGCATGTGCTCTTTTGTGCACCTGACTTTACATGGGTGCTGGGTAATTGAACCTGGGCCCTGAGAATTTACAAGAAAGCACCTTTAATGACTTCGTATCTCACGGGTCCCCCTAATCTTTGACAAATGAGCCCAAAATACACCGTGGGAAAAGAGGCAACCAATTCAACAAAGGCTGCTGGAAAAACCAACTTTACTTCCCGGGGGAGCAGCTTAGTAGTTAAGTGTGCTTCATACTCAGTCATGTGGGCATGATTGGGGCTGGGCTATCCAATTTCAAATCTCAAGAACCCACAGCTGGGCATGGCCACATACATCTGTAATCCTAGTCGTTTAGGGAAGCAGTGCACAAGAAAGAGCAGAGCTCACACAAACTCCAGCAAGCTCCAGGATCAGGAAGAGATTGGCTTAGTCAAGAACATATGGTCTAACCTACTTAGCAGCAAATAACTTACTGTGATGCCCACACAAGTGCAGTGGTGGCACACAGCCATGGTGGGGAACCAACTGCTCTCAATTTGGCTAACTGATCCCCTCACTGGTATGGGACCCATAGCTGGAGCTGGGAAACAAGTCAGAACCATATCCAAACATAAGCCCACTCTCCAGTATCAACCTACTATCAATTGTGGGCTACAAGAGGGCCTACACCTATTAAATTCTCTATAAAAAAAAAAAAAAGTAAGGGTTATCTCATTTGTCCTGGTGCTAACTTACTCTCCGTTGGAGAATCTGCTTCTCTTTTTCAGATAGATGTAGACCCTAAGGAGAGAGCCACCCCATCATACCTCAAAAGGGCTCCGGCTGAAACTAAGAAAACTTCGAGAAACAAGCAAGGGGGCTGTTTTTCCTGATGAACCGGACACCAGCACAAGGGGGAAGGAGATCAGCACAGAGAAAAAGAAGACAGAAGGAGCAGGACAAGCAAATTTCTTATCTGGCCACTGCTGGTGAGTGCACTCCACCACAAGATTGTGCATGTGGGAATGAAGGGTGCATATGTGTGCTGTGCATATGACACACACACATACCTTACCACAGCACGCACACACACACACACACACACACACACACACACACAAATGAACAAAATGGATGTCCACCTGCAGGTGAATGGAAATAGATTCCTCTCTTTCAGTACAAGTATCAATTCAAAATGGAAGAAAGCACAGAAGATCTATGCTGTTCCTTGGTACCAATCGGGGTGAGTCTTCCAGTGAATGAGAGTCATCCTGAGGTCCCATGTTGCTCACTGCTGTTTAGTAACTTCCCCAGCACTGAAATATTCCCTCCTGAAAGGAGTCAGGATGTCAACACACCTGGGAGAATTTAAATGCAAAAGGTTTCATGACCACTTCTGCATGACTACATGACCACTTTTCAAGGTTATAGGCATGATAGACAGCTGTTGAGAGGCAGAATTTGACCAGTGTTACTTAACAATTGAAACATTCCTTGGGGGAGGGTGGAGGAGCTCAGATGACTCAAGAAGTCAACCATTCTGGGAAAAGGTTGCAAGATCCCTCCGTAAGTCTATATGAAGGAGAAACAACTGTTTGGGAAGACACTCTTTTACTGACATGTCTGAAAGTCATGTACTATGCTCAAGACTCTCCAACCAGCAGAGCTGCCTACAGGTTATGCAGGATTCCAGAGAAGATGCAACTTCCCTGAATCATAACCTATGGTGAGGTGGGCTTTTCCTTGTTTTGGTGATGTATCTCTCTTTCAGTCATCCATGTTCTGTAAGTGGTAAGCCCTCACCATGAGACTGAAGGAGGAGCATCCAGGGAGATAACTGTGACACAGAGAGCCATATCCAAGGAGCTATGAGAAGGTCATCATCTGGTATTCAATGAGACTTTTTGATGTCGCATGTGCTTTGGGGAACCCATTTTCCTGTTAGCAACCCCTCACCTGCTCTATAAAAGTAACCCCAATGACCTCATTGGTTCACCAAAACTGGTCTGCTTGCAACCACACTTTGATTTTCCCTCTTTGTCCTATCTATGGTAAATAAACTGTGTTCACATCACCCCAGGGAAAAAGTTTCCTGGAGCAGTCTTAAAATTTGACAGCAGTTCACACCTCAAAAAGAATAATAGATTTTTTATTCTTATGTCAAATATGAATGACCATGGTCTGAGGACATAGATTCAAGTTACCCCTCAAATAATGTTTCACTGTGGAAATTGTTTTATGAGATTTTATCAGTTGAAGAACAAAAAAAGTCAAATCAAACCATTCTCCAAATAAACTACTGGGTGACAAGAATGCATTTGTTATGGCAAAGTATCAAAACTCTGCTATATGATTTTGATATTCTTTAATGGCATTCTTAGATTTTGCACTGGATTTTACAGTCAAAAAGTTGTGAGATCAGCGCCTGGAGAGATGGCTTAGTGGTTAAGTGCTTGCCTGTGAAGCCTAAAAACCCTCCTTCGAGGCTCGATTCCCCAGGACCCACGTTAGCCAGATGCACAAGGAGGCGCATGCGTCTGGAATTTCTTTGCAGTGGCTGGAGGCCCTGGCATGCCCATTCTCTCTCTGTTTCTCTACCTGCCTCTTCCTGTCTCTGTCTGTCACTCTCAAATAAATAAATAACAATGAACAAAAAAAAAATTAAAAAAAAGTTGTGAGATCAGAGTGAGCTATGACTGGCTTTCAAAGAGACTAAAAGTAGCCCAAATTACTTTGGCTTCTGGCCTATACCATTTTTATTCTCCACAGTCAGAGAGTTAAGTCTTTTGGACTTGTATTTTTAGCACAGGTGTGGCTTTTCTTTTTTTTGCGGGGGGGGATATTCCATTTGGAGTACAAGGTTTTAACGATAGTCCTCATGCTAAACGTTACCTTTCTTGAATTAGTCATCTTGGATAACTATAACTAATAGCCTTAAGCCTTCATCTCAACATTACTCCTGAACTCTTACCCCAGGTAATTTCAGATTTACTCTGCATTTTCATGCACTCTAATTTTGTTTCATTTAGTTTAGATTACAGAAAAAAATGCCAGTCCTTTAGAAATGATTGCTGTACAAGAGCTCAGTCTCAATATTGTTATCATAATTCATCATCATGGTAGTATTTTCAGTTAGTAACATTATTAATATTTATATTTGTACTTGTATTTATATTTATATTTATATTTATATTTATATTTATGTATTTAGTTGTTAGGTTTCCCCAGCTTCTCTCATCTGAGAGTTCCCCAGTGTTTCATTTTCTGTCTTTATTATTCCTGAGAAACACCAAGTATTTGTAGAATGTTATAAAATCTAAGATTGCCTAGTAGTCATTTCATAATAAAGCTGGGATTATGTGTTTTTATAGAGCACAGCACTGCAGAGGTGAAGTGGTTTTCTTATCATATCTCATCAAAGAGTCTGTGATATATAAAACATACTGATGATAGTAACATACATTTTACAGTTGTAAAGTGAGTGCTCATTTTCTCTCTTTGGAATCATGATAACTCTAGTTCACCTTCAAGTACATTAAGCATGGAGATTAGGATTACAAAATGGGAAAAATGTATCTCTGAAAATTATTAGAATTCTTCAAAAAGAAATATTTTTTCTCCTTATTAATCAAGCAAAATTTATTATGGCAGTAGGACTTATGAATTCTCATTTCATACTCTGAGTTTTAATTCATTATGACCTATATTTTGTAGTTCAAATTATTCAGGCTTTGACTATTGAATTCTTTGTTAAGTTGTCCCCATTTACATATGACATGCATCTTTGTTTCCTGAGCATTTATTTGCTTATTGATAATACAAGATTCCACTGTGTATTTTATTCTCCTTCTCCAATTGTAGAAGCTGACATTTACCAAAGAAGTCCTATTCTTTTTACTGATAGGTTATATTTGGATACTAAGATATGATTTTACATGTTCCCAATTGTACTATCACAACTTCATTTTTGAAATTTTCATTTTAATATTATTTCAAAATTTAATTTTGTAGCGTTTTCGATCATGAAATCATGATTTGGAGGCATAATAAAAACTAAATTTGCCATGTAGAATGATGAATATTTATAATCCCTATATTTTAGGCCCTATGCCAATAATCAAGGCTAGTCTGTGCTACATACAGAGTTCCAGTACAACTTGTGGGAGGGGTGCATAGTTAACCCAGTGGTGTGTGTGTGCACGCGCATGTGTGTGTGTGTGTGTGTGTGTGTGTGTATTTTAAGTAATGAATGGTAATGATTCTACATTATTTCTCATCATCTTCAGGACATTATGTGCAAATCAGTGTAAATACAAATTTATTTGGATCATAACTACTTGGGTTCAAACTAAACAGCTTTGGTCATTACCCATCACCTACCTCAAAATCAGAATTCCCTTTCTCTCAAAAGCATTATTTTGACAAATACTCATGATATAAAGGCTTCAGGCATCAATTTTGTCTGATTATTATTTTGTTTGTTTGTTTTTATTTATTTATTTCAGAGTGACAGACAGAGAGAGAAAGAGGCAGGGAAAGAGAGAGAATGGGCTCGCCAGGGCCTCCAGCCACTGCAAAGGAACTCCAGACACGTGTGTCCCCTTGTGCATCTGGCTAACATGGGTCCTGGGGAATCGAGCCTTGAACTGGGGTCCTTAGGCTTCACAGGCAAGCGCTTAACTGCTAAGCCACCTCTCCAGCCCTGATTATTAGGTTTTTAAAATTCATTAAAACTAGGATAAATTGAAAAATCTCTGTCATAGTCCTTAAAGAGTTTTAGTAATAAGAGGAATAGCTATATAACTTGATCTTTTACAATGATCCATTAAAATTTTACCTGGTGCCTCATTCATATCCTCGTATGTAAATAGTAAGTATAACACATGACCCCTAAGGTTCAATATCAAGAGATTTCTCTGTATTTTATTATTTTGCTTATTTTCATCTAAATAATCTAGATTCATGTTTGGTCATTTTGGCTATCTCATAGTTCCCTTGTATTCTGTTCACATGAATTTTTTTTTTTACCTTATCAACATTTTTGGCCCCCTGATCAATTTATTCTGTTTTGTCTTCCAGGCCAGAGGTTCTGTCTTCCATATGAGTAACTCTGTTGTTGAAGGGTTCTAGAGAGTTTTTTTTTTTAATTTCCCTTTGATTTTTCTTTTTTGTTGTTTTGTTTGTTTTGCATTATGTCCCTCTCTCTTTTTATTTATTTATTTATTTATTTATTTTTTTATAATTTTATTTTATTTTTTTCTTTATTAGTCAGTTCTGTATTCAGCAAATACAGTCAGTTTGCTACCATTATTAGGCTCATCCCGTGACCTACCCCCTCCCCTTGGCCCCTCCTTGTTGAGGTATACGGGTCATGCATTGTGGAGTTAGCCCACAGTTATGGGTAAGATAAATGTCTCTGCATATCATGACCCAACATGTGACTCTGACATTCTTTCCGCCCCCTCTTCCGCAAAATTTCCCTGGGCCATGTTGGGTTCATTTTTGGTCTGCTTCAGTGATGAGGTGTTGGGGGCCTCTGAGGCTCTGGCTCTCTGATTTGGTAGGAGTTGAATTTTCTCTGTGCTGATCTCCTTCCCCCTTGTGCTGGTATCCGGTTCATCAGGAAAACAGCCCCCTTGCTTGTTTCTCCGATTTTTCTTAGTTTCAGCCGGGGCCCTTTTGAGGTATGATGGGGTGGCTCTCTCCTTAGGATCTACATCTATCTGAAAAAGAGAAGCAGATTCTCCAACGGAGAGTAAGTTAGCACCAGGACAAATGAGATAACCCTTACTTTTTTTTTTTAATAGAGAATTTAATATGTGTAGGCCCTCTTGTAGCCCACAGTTAATGGTAGCTTGATATTGGAGAGTGGGTTTACGTTTGGATCTGGTTCTGACTTGTTTCCCAGCTCCAGCTATGGGTCCCATACCAGTGAGGGGATCAGTTAGCCAAATTGAGAGCAGTTGGTTCCCCACCGTGGCTGTGTGCCACCACTGCACTTGTGTGGGCATCACAACAAGTTATTTGCTGCTAAGTAGGTTAGACCATGCGTTGCTTCGACAGATATTGGTCATATTTCCCCAGTCGCCCATGTAGCACCTTCTGGCACTAGACGTGCTGACTGTCTGGGGGCTGACTCTCTTCCAACTGCCAGCCATGCCATTCTAATTTGCATGTCAATCACATAAGGTATCTTCAGCAGTACGGTCTTACCTCTAGCCTTTGGTGGGTCATCAAGTACTCTGACAGAAATCTGTCTGTCTTTTAGGAAACCTTGTAGGTCTCTCTGATCAAAAGCTCATTGTGGATGGTAGCCCCATGCTGGAGAGGGTAAGATTAAGACTAACCTTAATCTCCTACATCTTCCCTCCCTCACTTCCCCTCTCCCTGTCTCTCTCTCTCTTATCTCTAACTCTTGTATATCAGTTATCTTTTTCCTCATTTTCTTAGTGGGCACTGACCTGTATGTCCCTCTCTTTTTTGATGTATGATTTTGAGTTCTGATTTTCTTGATGCTTCCTGGAATTCATTCTTACATTTGATAAACTCTTGATTAAGCATAATCAGCCCATTGTTGAGATCAAGAAGACTCACCTTCAATTTATTCTCATCTTTTGGAGGTCTCTAAAATTTTCTTTGATCAAGCTAAGCCTACTGTCGAAAGCTGAACTCTCTCTAGGAGAAGAATCTGTTCGATTTCATTGATAGGATTGTTGGTTCTTTGATGGTTTGCTTCCAGTTCAGCAATTTTTTGATCAAGATCTCACTAGTTGTTGTGTTTTCATTTCAGGGATGAATTTCTGTTGATTACTCTATGATTTAATTTGAGGCTTCCATTGTTAGACTAGGCATCCTTGGCAAAGATCTCTCAGTTTTCTGAATTTCATTGGCTTTTTTTGCATTGCTGTATACTCACTCTAGAAAGACTCTTTATTTCATTTAAGAGGAAGCAAGTCCTTTGGCTAATGCACCCTCTTATTCAGGTAAACAGGGATTTACCCAGTGGTCAGTCAGGATATCAAAGTACAGATCACATGGGGACCAAGCCTCACCAAGCAAGGCATATTGGGACTTATGAGAACCAGGGGACTAGAAGGAGGAGGGAACAATGATCTGCCCTACCCATTCTGAGCTGCACTCATCCCACACAGTCTGGCCCACGGAACCTGGGCCAGGGAAATGAGAGAAGCCAGAAATCAGGGACCTGGCCTACTTGCTCCACACTGCTGCACCCACATACACATGGTCTGATCAGGGAACCCAGACCAGTGAACTAGAAGGAGCTGAGAAAAAGGGGTCTTGCCTACTCACTCCACACTTATGTGCCCGCAAGTACACAGACCAGTGCAGTGAACCCAGACCAGGGAAATGAGCGAAGCCAGGAAAGAGGGGTATAGCCTATTCACTCCACACCACTCTGCCTACCAGCATACTTTCTGCTCAGGGAACCCAGACCAGGGAGCTGCAGGAGAGTTGATGGTGTACTTCCTTGGAACTTTGTTCAATAATAGCAATGCATTTAGCTCTTCATAGATATGACTAGGAATAATGTAAAATTAGATAATGTTTATTAGAATACACGTAGGTTACCAAAGAGGCAAGCTTATACAGGGCATGCAATATTGCTGTTGAGTTACAATAGTTCACATTAATTAATATTTCTTTTGTAGCATTCAACTTCAAATATGCATTTTAGTCGAAGGTGTTCACAAATGCTTTGGATTACATAATGTTTTAGAGTGGCAAAACATTAATTAATACAAAAGATAAACTAATAACAATATATTAAGTCACCTGTGGTATACAAACCAAACAAGATTTGGACACCTTATTCTTCTCCTCCTCCTTTATCTTCTTTCTTCTCTTCCTCCCCTTCCCTTCTCTTCTTTCCCTTCTTCTTTTACTGTTTATTCTCATCCTTCTTTTTTAAACTTTTTTTTTTTTTTTAGAAAATCTGTTTTATTCAGGATATAAGCATATTAAAGGAACAAAAGCAATATAGTTATTTCAATAGGTGAAGTAAACTTGATGGAATTAAAAACACCTATTTATGATTATTAAAAATTAACTAGATTAGGAGAGGAATTATTTTATTCTTTTTAAATATATAATTGACAACTTCTATACTTACAGAAAACAAACCATGGTATTCCCCTCCCTTCCCCCATTTTCCCCTTCATAACTGTGCTGTCCATCATATACCCTCCCTCTCTCCATTAGTCTCTCTTTTAATTTGATGTCATCATATTTTTCTTCTATTATGAGTGTCTTGTGTAGGTATTGCTAGACGCTGAGAGGTCTAGGATATTGGGACCAATTTCTATCCAGACAGCTGTATGTAAGGAGTGGTACCCTGCCTTTGGCCCTTACATTCTTTCCTCCACCTCTTCTACAATGGACCCTGAGCCTTGGAGGATGTGAGATGTTTCCGTGCTGGACACTCCTCCATCCCTTCTTCTCAACACTATGTTGCCTTTTGGGTCATCCCATTAATCATGGCCATGTGAAAAGTGAAGCTTCTCTAACCAGAACTGACAGTAGCATTAATGTATGAGTATTAACATTAAGTTTAGTGCTTTCAGAGCAATTTAGTGACAGTAAGATATGCATTTATCCAGATAAGAGCAGGTTTTATATGCCTAAGGCTCATGACCTCCCCTGCCATAGGCTTTTGATTAGGTTTTCAGTACCAGGTATGTATTCCCTTTCACAGAGCAGGCCTTCAGTCCAATTAGAGAGCAGTTAGGTTCCTCCAGAGCAGACATGCAACTATTGCACTCGTTCAGTCATTTGACCTTTCTGGCCATACTTGAGGCTTCCAGTTTCCATTGTTTTTACGACTGATGACTTCTGTCTCACATAAGGCTGGTCTACAGGGAGAAGGTTTTCTGCTCAGCACTGGCTTGATTTCTCAGTGACTTTGCTGCTCAGGCATGTGAAGATTTCAGCAATAGGGTCTTACTATCTCTTTCTCATGGGAAACCAAGGGCCTTGGCAATAACCTATAATGTTTTGGAGGCAACAAGGAACTCCCTGGCCAACAACTCACTGGAAGGTATCTAATCCCTGGCACTGAAAATTTTCTAGTAACAATCTATGGTTTCTTGATGTACCATTATTCAAGAAAGATTTTCATAGGTCTTATTCAGAATATCTTGAATTTTAGTTGACTCTCTCCCCCACCCTTCTTTTATACAATCTCTTCCTATGACCTCTCTTAAGCCTTTCCCCTCCCTATAATCTGTTCTTGTACTTACATATATACAATACTTTCCCCTTAAGACCTTTCTGCTGCTTCATCCCTTTTAGCCTTTTTCTAACTTATGGGCCTCTGCTACCTATATTTGGTTCCAGGTCACACACAAGTCTATGCGTTTGTAAATAGGATCCACATATGAGAGAGAACATGCAATGTTTGGCTTTGTGGGCTTGGGTTACCTCACTTAGTATAATCCTTTCCAGATCCATCCATTTCCATGAAAATCTCATTTTTCTTTACCACTGTCTAGAACTCCACTGTGTAAATGTACCACATCTTTATTATCCATTCATCTGTGGATGGATATATAGGCTGCTTCCATTTCCTAACTATAGTGAATAGAGAAGCAATAAACATGGTTGTGCAAGTATCTCTAAGGTAGTGAGAAAAGTCATTAGGATAAGCTGGGTGTGGTGGTGCATACCTTTAATCCTAGCACTAGGGAGGCAGAGGAAGGAGGATTGCCATGAGTTCTTAGCCATCCTGAGATTACATAGTGAATTCCAGGTCTGGGATAGAGTGAAACCCTACTTTGGAAAACAAAAAAAAAAATGGGTCATTAGGATATATGCCTAGGAGTGCTATAGCTGTATCATATGGCAAATATAATTTTAGCTGTTTCAAGAACCTTCACACTGATTTCCACAATGGCTGCACCAGATTACATTCCCTCCAACAGTGTAGAAGGGTAACTCTTTTACTGCATCCTTGCCAACATTTATTGTCATTTCTTTTCTTGATGCCAGCCATTCTGACAGGAGAGAGATGGAATCTCAAGGTAGTTTGATTTGCATTCCCATGATGCCCAGTGATGTAAAACACTTTTTAGGATGTTTATATTCCATCTGTATTTCTTCTGATGAGAAGTCTCTATTTAGTTCCATAGGCTACTTTTTAAATTAGGTTGTTTGATTTCTTATTGTTCTGTTTTCTGAGTTCTTTGTATATTCTGGATATTAATCTTCTGTCAGCTGTGTAGCTGGCAAAGATGTTCTCCCATTCTGTAGGTCGTCTCCATGCTCTATTCACAGTGTCCTTTGCTGTACAAAAACTTTATAATTTCATGAGATCCCAGTGGTTGATTGGTGGTTTTATTTTCTGAGTTATTGGGGTTATATACAATATGGTTTCTCCTACATTTTCCTCTAGTAATTTCAGAGATTCAGGTCTGATATTATGGTCCCTGATCCACTTGGATTTGATTCTTCTGCATGACAAAAGACAAGGATCAATTTTCATCCCTCTACATATAGATATCCAGTTTTCCCAGCACCACTTGTTGAAGAGGCTGTCTTTTCTCCAATGAATATTTTTGGTATTTTTTGTCAAAAATCAGATGGCTGTGGCTGCCTGGACTAACATCTGGGTCCTCTATTCTGTTCCATTGTCTATATGTCTCTCTTTCTGCCAATACCATGCTGTTTTTGCTACTATGGCTTTGAAATATAGCTTAAAATCTGGTATGGTGATACCACCAGCCATATTTTTGTTGCTCAAATCATTTTGCCTATTTGAGTTTTTTTGTTCTTCCAAATGAATTTTAGGTGTTTTTTTAAATTTATTTCTTGAAAAATGCCATTGGAATTTTAATCCAAGTACTTGGGATGTCTTTCCATTTCCTTGTGTCTTGCAATTTCTCACTTGAGTGTTTTAAAGTTCTCATTGTACAGATCCTTAACTTCATTGATTAAATTTATTCCAAGGTACTTTTTTTTTTTTTTTGAGGCAATTGTGAATGGGAGAGATTCCCTGATTTCATCCTCTGCATGTTTGTTATTAGCATATAGGAAAGCTACTTATTTCTGTGTATTTATTTTGTATCCTGCTATTTATTTCTTTATTTTTTTAGTTCTGTCTTTGTCTGGTTTTGCTATGAGGGTGATGCTGGCTTCGTAGAAGTTCATCCTATTTCAATTTTATGGAAAGGAATTTGTCCTTTTATATTTTATGCAAAAGTGTGAGAAGCAGTTGTGTTAGTTCTTCCATGTAGGTCTGGTAAAATTCACCAGTGAATCCATGTGGGCCTGGGCTTTTGTTAGTTGTGAGACTTTTTATAACTGCTTGGATCTCTGTACCTGTTATAGGTCTATTTAAATGGTTTATCTCATCTTGATTTGATTTTGGTAGGTAATATGAATCAACAAAATCATCCAATTCTTTCAGATTTTCAAATTTAGAGGCATATATATTCTTAAAGTATGTCCTTATAATTTTCTAAATTCCTTTGGTATCTATTGTAATGGTGCATTTTTATTACCTAATTTACTAATATTTGTCTACTCTCTTTCTTCTGGTCAAATTTGCTAAGGGTTTATCAATCTTGTTTATCCTTTCAAAGAACCAAGTCTTTGTTTCATTGATTCTTTGGATTTTTTTTTTTTTTTTTTTGGTCTCTATTTCATTAAATCTGCCCTTATCTTTATTATTTCTTCTTGTCTTGTGATTTATTTATTTATTTATTTATTTTTTTTTTGGTTTGCCTTATTCTTTTTCCTCCAAAGCCTTAAGGTGAAGCATTAAATTGTTTATTTGTGAGCTCTCTAATTTCATAGTATAGGCACTTGGAGGCATAAATTTCCCTCTTAGAACTGCCTTCATTATGTCCCAAAGGTTTTGGTATGTTGTATTATAAGAAATTATTTGATTCTATGAATTTATTTATTTCCTTTTTGATTTCTTCAATGACCCATTGATCATTCAACAGTGTACTGTTTAGTCTCCATGAATTTCTGTATGCTCTGTATCTTTTCTTGTTACTGATTTGCTGTTTAATCCCACTGTGGTTAGATAGAGATAAGGGATTATTTCAATTTTCATATATTTGTTGAGAATTGCTTGTGTCAAAATACATGGTGTATTTTAGAATATATCCCATGTGCTGCTGAGAAAAATGTAGATTGTGCAGCATTTGGATGGAAGGTACTGTCAATATCTGTTAGGTCCATTTGTTCCATGACATCATTTAATTCAAATGACTCTCTATTTTTTTTTTCCATGATCACCTGTGAATTGATGAGACTGGGGTATTGAAGTCATGCTCTACAATTGTGTTTGATGTTATCTGTGACCTTGAATCTAATAGTGTTTGTTGAAGAAAAATGGGAGTCCCCATGTTAGGTGCATATATTTTTAATATTGTAATGTCCTCCTGCTGGAGTGTTCCTTTAATCAGTATAAAAAGGCATTATTTTTTTTTTTCTTCACTAATGTTGGTTTTAGTTTATCCTGTCAGATATAAGGATAGCAACTGTTGTTTCCTAGGCCCATTTGCTTGAAATACTATTTTCCATCCTTTTGCCTTAAGAAAGTGTTTATATTTTATTGAGAGGTGAGTTTCCTGGAGGCAACCACTAGCAGGCTCCTGCCTTTTAACTGAGTCTGCAAGCCTGTGTCTTTTGGTTGGCACATTGAGGCCATTGATATTAAGAGTTATTATTGAAAGGTATGCATTTATTCTTGCCATTCTTCTTATTTTGTAGTGTTTCCTGTTTTCCCTTTAATCATTTGTTTTAACTGTTATTTGTGCATTGTGTATTTTATCCTACTACCTCCTGTGTGTGTCTTGCTTCCTTTTCAGCATGAAGAATTCCTTCAAGAATTTACTGTAGAGATAGTTTATTTTTCATAAATTCCTTTAGCCTGTTTTTGTTGTGGAATGTTCTTATTTTTCCATCAATTTGGACAGATAGCTTTGCAGGATAAAGTAGTCTTGGTTAACAGTGGTTGTCTTTCAGAACTTGGAATTCATCATTCCAAGTCCTTCTGGCTTTTAAAGTTTGTGTTGGGTAATCTGTAGTTATTCTGATGGGCTTTCCTTTGTAGGTGACTTGCTTCTCTCTAACTGCTTTCCATATATTTTCTTTGGTTTACGTGTTTAGTGGTTTAGTTATAACATAGCAAGGAGAGATTCTTTCCAGATTTTGTCTGTTTGGTGTTCTAAAAGCTTCTTTTATCTGTATTGGCATTTCTTTCCCAATTTGGGAAATTTTTTCTTCTATGATTTTGTTGAAAACACCTACTAACATATGTATATGAGCAATAAAAGTAAAATAATACATGGCTCATTACAACAAACTCTGGTTTTCTTCTTTGCCATAGATGGTTACTTGATTTTGCAGTCTTTCCATGATTTTTCTTCCTTTACATATGCTAAATTTACCTTGAATTCATAGATGATATTTTATTTAAGGTCTATAAATTTTCAAATATTGCATTTAATATTCCTAAAGAACTTCCTTTTCTCATCAAATTATTTCTTGATAGTGAAACTTGTAGCTGTTACATTCTCTTATATATGTTAATATTAAATTCACAATTTTATCAGTTAACAGGGATATCAGACCTTCTAGCTTCTAGTAGTCATATTGAATAAAGAAGAATTGTCTTAAGTCACAAATTAGACCCAGTGTCTGGCTCATTGCTTGTAAGAGCATGCATAACTTTATTTTGAATGACACTGTAACACAAAATGACTTAATCGCTCAAAAATTTTGTACAATGTGACTAGAGAGATGTCTCAGTGGTTAAAGGTGCTTTATTGTAAAGCCTGCTATCCCAAGTTTGATTCCCTTTGTAAAACCAGATGCAAAAATTGGAGCATGTTTCTGGAGCTCATTTTCAGGCACTAGAGGTCCTTGTAAGCCCATTTCTTTTTATATCTCTCCCTCTATATCTCCCTCTGCTAAAATAAATTTAAAAAATTTCAAAAGAAGTACATGATCAAGCTACAAAATAATTAAATAATACTTTTAAAAGATGTATTGATTATGCTCTATCTATGCTATTGCCAAATTATGAGTATTATTGCCTACATATTATATACCTGATGAAAGAACTAAAAGGTAAGTTTTAATATAATATTTTTATTTCATGATTATGATAGTGTATCAGTAAAGAGACATTTTCTTACCAAATATCACATCTATTCAAAGAAAGTATAGTCATAACATATGATTGATTAACAGTTTCTCAAATATGAATGAAAAGTGACATTGTTATTATTGTTATTCATTTATATTTATTTATTTATTTAATTATTTTCAGAGAGAGAGAGAGAGAGAGAGAGAGAGAGAATGAGCTTGCCAGAGCCTCTAGCTGCTACAAATAACTCCAGATGCGTGTGCCACTTTGTGAATCTGCCTTTATGTGGATACTTGGGAATCATATCCAGGTTGTTAGGCTTTGCAGACAAGTTCCTTTACAACTGAGTCATCTCTCCAGCTCAAAGAGTAAGGTTTCTGCTTGGGTTTGTGGGAGCTGCTTACTGTGCTATACATAACTATTAGTGTTGAGAGCAGTGGTATTATGCTTCTATACATGAATTCAAGATTGAAAATGTTTCTGATAGAAAGAAAAGTATTTGGATTTGTAAAAATAAGTACTTGACTATGAGTAGGTTATTTCAGGGCATGCTAGCTCATTTTATCTATAGGACTTTTACCATGAAGGGATGTTGGATTTTGTTGAATGTCTTTTCTGCATGTATTAGAATGATCATGTGATTTTTGTCTTTCAGTCCATTTATGTAGTGTACTGTTTATCGACTTATGTATGTTGAACCATCCCTGTATCTCAAGGATAAAGTCTAGTCAGTTAGGGTGAATGACTTTTTTTCTGACACATTCTTGTGTTCTGTTTGCCAATATTTTGTTGAGTATTTTTGCATCTATGTTCATGAGGAAGATTGGTCTGTAATTTTCTTACCTTGCTCTGTCTTTGTCTGGTTTTGGTACTAGGATGATACTGGCTTCATAGAAAGAGTTTGGTAATATTCCTTAGATTTCCATTTCATGGATAAGTTTGAGAAGCATTGCTGTTAGTTCTTCTGTGACGGTTTGGTAAAATTCACCAGTGAATCCATCTGGAGGGTCCCTGTGGAGGAGGAAGGACAGGGAGTAAGCTAACAATGGTACCAACTTGACTGTATTCACTGAGTACAAAAATTTAATAAATAAATAAATAAATAAATAAATAAATAAATAAATAAAGTTTGTGTTGAGTAATCTGCCATTATCCTAGTGGACTTGCTTTTATAAGTAACTTGCTTTTCCTCTCTAACTGCTTTCAGTATATTTTCTTTGGTTTGCATGTTTGGTAGTTCAATTATAATATGGCAAGGAGAGGTCTTTCCTGGTTTTGTTTTGTTTTCTAAAAACTTCCCATATCTGTATTGCCATCTCTTTCTCAATTTGTGGGAAATTTTCTTCTATTATTTTATTGCCACCTGCTCCTATGCCTTTAGAGTGAAATTCTTCTCCTTCTACTATACTCTGAATTTTATGTTTGATCTGTTCATGGTATCCCAAATATCTTGGAGTTACAATTCATACCTCCTTATTACCTTGTCTTTTTCTTCATTGGAATATATATATTATTTATTTTTTATTAACAAATTCCATGATTATAAAATATCCTATGGTAATACCCTCCCTCCCCCTGTTTTCCCCTTTGAAACTCCACTCTCCACCATATTCCCTCCTCCTCTCAATCAGTCTCTCTTTTATTTTGATGTCATGATCTTTTCCTCTTGTTATGATGGTCTTGTGTAGGTAGTGTCTTCCACTGTGAGGTCATTGATATCCAGGACATTTTGTATCAGGAGAAGCATGTTGAAAGGAGTCCTACCCTTCCTTTGGCTTTTACATTCTTTCTGCCACCTCTTCTGCAATGGACCCTGAGCCTTGGAAGGTGTGATAGAGGTATTGCAGTTTTGAGCACTCCTTTGTCACTTCTTCCCAGCACCATAATGCCTTCTGAGTCATCCCAAGGTCACTGCCACCAGAAAAGAGAAGGTTCTCTACAAAAAGTGAGAGTAGCATTAATATATGGGTATGAGCCTTAAGAGAAGTGCTTACTGGGCAATTTGGTAAGCATAGTATATACACTTATCCAGACATCAGCAGATGTTACACCCCTAGGGCTCACGACTACCCCTGTTGTAACTTTTCAGTATCAGGAATGTATTCCCTCCCATGGAGTGGGCCTCCAGTTCAATTAGCAGGAAGTTGTTTTGCACCATGATGCCACTATTGCGCCTTTTGCAAGTGTACTATGGGCTTATTTTGCCTGGCTGGCAAAATATAAGACTTGCAGTGTCCACTGTGGAGTATCTTTACTGGTGATTTCTCTTCTGGCATTGAACTACATGCAGAATGGCTTCTTCCAGCTTTCTGTCAGCTAGTCTACATGGAGGAGGTTATCAGCTCAGTTCCAGCAGGATTTCTCAGTGGCTTTGTAGTCTAAGTATGTGGAGTCTTCATCAATAGGGTCTTGCCACCTATTCCTGGTGGGAAACCAAGGGCTTCGGAAATGGCCTGTAATGTTTTGGGGGCATCAGGGACCTCCCTGGCCAACAACTCACTGGAAGGTATCCCACCCCTGGCACTGAAAATTTTCTAGTAACAATCTACAGCTCCTGAGTGTTCCATTGTATAAAAAGGTAGGTTTCCATATGTTTATTTATATCCTCTTAGATTGTGATTAGCCCTCCCTCCACCTTTCCTTTACCCAGTCTCTTTCCCTGACCTCACTTGGGCCTTTTCACCCCCATTAATATATTCTTCTACTTATATATATACCATACAATCATATTAATTACCATCCTCCCTTCTTTTCTCTTCCCTTTATATTTCTTTTCTAGCTTACTGGCCTTTGCTACTGAGTTTTGTTCCTACTCACACAGAAGTCCAATCATCTGTAGCTAGGATTAACATATGAGAGAGAACATGTGACATTTAGCTTTCTGGGCTTGGGTTACCTCACCTAGTATAATCATTTCCAGATCCATCCATTTTCCTGCAAATTTCACAACTTCATTCATACCTCCCTATTAGTTTGTCTTTCTCTTTGTTGCACTATATTAGAGCTGCCATCTGGTCTTCAAGTTTAGGTATTCTATTCTCTCCTTCATCCATTCTATTGGTGATGCTTTCTACAGAATTTTTAATTTGACATGCTGTGTTTTTCATTGGTAAGGTTTTTGATTGTTTTATCTTCAGTATTTTTATTTCCTTACTCATGTCTGGTATTGACCACCTTATTTCATTAAATTTGATTCCTGTGTCTTCTTTGATTCCTTTGAATTCCTCTTTAATTTCCTTGAACATAGTTGCAATCATTCTTTTGAAATATTTCTCAGACATTTCATCTAAATCAGTCTCACTGGAGGTCATTCTCAGAGCAACAGCAGAACTGATAGGTGTTGAGTTTGGGTACTATGTAAGTATTCTAGCAGGCTGGGTGGATTAAATTATAGGCAAATTCTAAACTGCAACTGAACAATATACACATTCAATAGGACCAGCAAAAGGTATTTATGCAAGAGTGGGTATTAAAAATATACCTTCTAACAATGATAAAGTTAATAAGTATGTGCATTGCACCACACCTTTAAGCCTGTCAACTTGGAGAATGAGATTTCTGGTCTGTAAAGGGTTCCAAGGTCAGCTTGTGATCCAGATAGTCCCTGCCCCCATGAATAACAGAAGACAAATGCACTGTAAACCAGGAAGCAACAAATGACAACCCTGAAATATAGTTTATTTAAGAACGGTAAATCCAACCATCCATCAGATTTAACACATAGTCTATCCTGAAATGGAAGGTGTGATTAGCACTTCCAAAGCAGGTCTGTACACCAGGTTTTGTGTTCAGTACTGACCTACTCTAAGTCCTGTTACCTTTTGGGATAGCTTTGGTCTCAAATAGGCTCCTTCCCCACTTTGCTCCCTCTTTGCTATGCTGTGGGATCAGGTAGGCTGGCTTGGTCAGTATGTCACTCCTATGATCCCTGGTGCTGAGTGATGTGTAGGTAAATTCCCTTCCAAGGGTCTCTGGTGGTTACTGGCACTTGCTCTGGTGGTGGAGGGAGGGAAGGTTGTAGATGGTGTCTCAAGTTGTGCCACTGCTCCCCATGATCCTCTTCCTCACTAGCTGCTCACCTAGTCCCTGCTATTTTCTTCTTCAGTTTTCTTGAGTTTGTGAGGGGGAAGAAGCTGGTGTGAGTTGAAAATCCCTTCACCTGGCTATTCCTGCTGCTTAGGCAGAGCCTGGTAGCCACATGGACTGATGCCACTGCTGGAGCCACTTCTGCAGGCTTCTGTGGACTCTAGAAGCCCTGGGTCTCTCCTACTTCTCTGCTGTGATTGATGATTTCCTATACACCTTCAATTTTCAGTAGAAGAGTATATTTTGCTATTTCTTTTCTTTTCATTTTTTTTCTTATTTCCCTTTGGTGTGGTTCCTAAGCCACCATCCTACCCAGAAATCTAATTTTATTAATTCTAAAGGCTATCAATTTAACACTCCATGTTTCATCCAAGTATTTAGGTGGTGAGTTGCAAAGGCAATATGCCCTCCGCTGTTTTTTTTTTTTTTAATAGCTTGAGATTAAGATACAGATGTTGCCTCCATCTGAGCAATGGCATACAAAACCCAACCATCTTTATGAGAAAGAAAACATTACTGAAATTGTTTGACACAGAAAGGTCTTCATGAGAACCTTTTAATTTAATTCCCCAACAAAGTGAATGATGGACTGTCATTTAAAATATTCTGATTTAACTATATGATGGTACCTTTAGGAGTCCTTGGAAATTCATGCCTCTGTCTATATTAGACTTGAAGACATTTTAAATTCAAGAACTTCAGTGGGGATTTATACATATTTCCTCTTACTGTGGCTAATAAAAAGTATTTTGCTTTATTCTCTCATTTTCATTATGAGTTTCTCTCATTTGGTCTCTCTAGGAATTCTATTTCTTCATAATATTGACTTCAATTGATATTGTGTGTGGCATTTTATAGACAATGAGGCAAATGCATTGAGTTTGGTTTTAATTTGGAAAAATAATGAGAAAGCTATCAAAATGTACTGGTGGAGGAGACCATGCCCTGGGCATTTGCAGTTGGTTGCCAGAAAACTCTCTCCTTTCCCCATTGATCACAGATGTGCTCAGAGTTCCAAAGTGATCCATGCATATTGAGAAACAAATCATACAATGCCTTTCTAAGAATGAAAATGCATCCACTAGCAACACTTTTATTAAAATTTTTATTAAAAAACTTAATGGTTTGGTCTTTAGAGATTGCTTAGTGGTTAAGGCACTTGCCTGCAAAGCCAAGGAATCCCAGTTCAACTCCCCATGTCCCATGTAAGCCAGATGTACAAGGTGGTACATGCATCTGGGCTCTGGCATGCTCATTCTCTCTCCTTCCTTCCCTCCATCCCTCCCTGCCTTCTTCCCTCTCTTTCTCTGTTTCTCTCTCTCTCTCACACACACACACAAATAAATAAAATAAAATAAAACTTAATGTCTTCCCAAAATGTATGAGATGGCATGACAAAATTAAATTTTTAAAATTTTTAGCTTTTCCTCATTTCAAGCAAGTAAAATCTGGTTAGGAGTTCATTTGTTGTTGGTAAAGGCAACCAAATCAAAAATAAAATTCTTTCAGGGCTATTTTTCCCCTTGGAGCTATTAAAGCAACAATATTCTGTATTAAATAAACATGCACATTACCCTGATCAAGGAGGTTTTATCCCAAGGATGCAGGGATGGGTTCAACATATGCAAATAGATAAATGTAATACACCATTTGGTCTGAAGAACAAAAGTAACACGATCATCTGAATAGATGAAGAAAAGGCATTTGACAAAATCCAACATCACTTCATGGTAAAAGTATTACAGAAACTGGGAAGAGAAGGACATATGCCAATATAATAAAAGCAACTTTTGACAAACCTACAGCCAACATAATAGTAAATGGGGGAAAAGGTGAAGCTTTCCCCTAAATTCAGGAACAAAATAAGGGTGCCCACTGTCCCCACTTTTATTTAATATAGTACTGGGAGGATTAGCTATAGCAATAAGGAAAGAGACACTCATAAAAGGGATACAAATTGGAAAGGAAGAGATCAAATAATCATTATTTTCAGATGATATGATTCTATACATAAAGGACCCTAAAGACTCTACCAACAAAGTGTTAGCACAAATAAACACCTTTAGCAGCACAGGAGAATACAAACTAAACACACAGAAAACAGTAGCTTTCCTGTATACTAGCAACAGACATGTGGAGGTTGAAATCAGGGAAACTCTCCCATTCAAAATCACCTCAAATAAATAAAAAAATAAAGTACCTTGGAATAAACTTAACCAAGGAAGTAAAGATCTCTACAATGAGTACTTTAAAACATTTGAGTGACAAACTGCAGAAGACACAAGGAAATGGAAAGACATCACATATTCTTGGATTGGAAGACTCAATATTATGAAAATGTCAGTATTACCAAAAGTAATCTATACATTTAATGCAACTAAATTAAAATTCCAATAGCATTCTTCACAGAAATAGAAAAAAAAATCCTAAAATCCATTTGGAATCATGAAAAAAACCTCAAATAGCCAAAATGATTTTGAGCAACAAGAATAAGGCTGGTGGTATCAACATACCCAATTTTAAGCTATATTACAAAGCCATAGTAACAAAAACAGCATGGTATTGGCACAAAGACAGACATGTAGATCAATCAAACAGAACAGAGACCTAGATATTATCCATGCAGCAACAGCCATCTGTTTTTTGACAAAAATAATCAGTGGAGATAAGATAGCCTCTTCAACTAGTGGTGCTGGGAAAGCTGGATATCTATATGTAGAAGGATGAAAATAGATCCTTGTCTTTCTCCATGTACAAGAATCAAGTCCAAGTGGATCAGGGATCTTAATATCATACCTGAAACTCTGAAATCACTAGCAGAAAAGGTAGGAGAAAGCCTTCAACATATTGGCATAGGAAATGACTTTCTGAATATAACTCCAATTGCTCAGGAAATAAAACCACTAATCAACTACTTAGATCTCATGAAATCACAAAGATTTTGTACAGCAAAAGAAATGGTGGATAGAGCAAAGAGACAACCTACATAATGGAAGAGAATATTTGCCAGCTACACAGCTGACAGAGGAATAATATCTAAAATATACGAAGAACTCAAAACAATAGAACAATAAGAAATCAAACAACTCAATTAAAAATGGGCTATGAAACTAAATAGAGAGTTCTCATCAGAAGAAATACAGATAGGATCGAAACATCTAAAAAAAAGTCTTCTACATCCTTAGCCATAAGGAAAATGCAAATTAAAACTACTTTGAGATTCCATTTCACTCCTGTCAGAATGGCTACCATCAAGAAAACAAATGACAGCAAATGTTGGCAAGGATGCACCTACTACACTGTTGTTGGGGATGTAATCTGTTGTAGCCATTGTGGAAATCAATGTGGAGGCTCTTGAGATGGCTAAAAATATATTTACCATATGATCCAGCTATAGCACTCCTAGGCATATAGTCTCTTCTCACTACCTTAGAGATACTTACACAACCATGTTTATTGCTGCTCTATTCACAGTAGCTAGGAAATGGAACCAGCCTAGATGTCCCTCCACAGGTGAATGGATAATAAAGATGTGGTACATCTATACAATGGACTTCTATTCAGTGGTAAAGAAAATGAAATTATGAAATTTTCAGGGAAATGGAAGGATATGGAAAGGATTATACTAAGTGAGGTAACCTAGACCCAGAAAGCCAAACACCACATGTTCTCTCTCATATGTGGATCCTATTTACAAATGCATAGACTTGTGTGTGACCTGGAACCAAATATAGGTACCAGAGGGCAGTAAGTTAGAAAAAGGCTATAAAGGAGGGAGGGAGGAGAGTGAAGGGCTTAAGGGTAAGTAAAAGAACACATTATTGGGAGGCATAAGGCCTACATGAAGCCAGGGGAAGAGACTGTGTAATAGAAGGGTGGGGGGGGCAGGTCAATCAAAATTCAAGATATTCTAAATAATGCATAGGAAAACCTACTTTTTTGAATAATGGCACATCCAGAAGCTATAGATTGTTACTAGAAAATTTTCACTGCCAGGGATGTGATACCTTCTAATGAGTTGTTGTCCAGGGATGTTCCTGTTGCCTCCAAAAATTTACAGGCTATTGCCAAGGCCCTTGCTTCCTCTTAACAAAGAGATGGTAAGACCCTATTTCTAAAGTTCTCACATGCCTGAGCAGCAGAGTCACTGAGAAATCAAGTTAGTGCTGAGCAGAAAACCTTCTTCTTATAGACCAGCCAACTAAAAGCTGGAAAAAGGTGCAGTGCATGCAGCTTTATGGGACACAGAATTATCAGTGGTGAAAACAATGGACACCGGAAGCCTCAAGTTTGGTCACACAGGCTAAAGGACTGAATGAGTGCAATAGTGGCATGTCTGCTCTGGGGGACCCAACTGCTCTTTAATTGGACTGTAAGCCCACTCTAGGGGAGGGAATACATGCCTGGTACTAAAACCTAATCAAAAGCCTAATGCAGGGGAAGTTGTGAGTCTTAGGGGTATAAATCCTGCTCTTATCTGGATAAATGAATATATTATTCTCACCAAACTCCCCTGAAAGCATTACACTTAGTGTGCATATTCATATATTAATGCTATTCTAACTTCTGGTTAGAGTAGCTTTTCTTTTCAGATGGTGATGACCACTGGGATGATTCAACTGGTGACTTAGGGGCTGGGGAAAGGGCTTAGTGGTTAAGGGGCTTGCCTGAGAAGCCTAAGGACCCATTTTCAGATTATCAATAAAAACTGTAAAGGGATCTGGTTTCTCCAAGCCCTCACCGTAATTTTATCACCATTAGGTTTTTGTTCGCGGCCACTGCAGTACATGTAGAGGAGTTTCTCAGTGTTACATAATTCCCATTTCTACTATGGTATTGATGCTGAAAACTTTTTGTTCTATTTCAGGGAACAATGGAAACTTCACCTGTGTCAATTCTGGTTTTGCTTGTCTTCTCTCTGCCTGTGTTTCTCTCTCTGTCTTCTCATCTCTTTTACTTACCCTTTTCTCTTTGACAACATCAATGTGTGTGTGTGTCAGTATAAACACACACACACACACATATATACATTATATATATATATATATATATTTACACACGCACAATTTGCTTCAGTGCTGATAAACTGTTATGCTATGGAATTTCTGCTTCTCTAGTTCTGTTATCATCTTATTGATATAAATAATAACATAATATTACTATTATAGTATAATTTTGTTCACATATACATAATGTATTTGATCATAATCTCTCCCCATTTTTCTTTTGACCCTCTCACCTATGTCCCTTACATATAAGCCCTTCTTCATTTCCACCTAGTTCTAGTTTGGTGTCTTTTTTTTTTTTTTTTTTTTTTTGGTTTTTCAAGGTAGGGTCTCACTCTAGCCCCAGCTAACATGGGATTCACTATGTAGTCTCAGCGATCCTCTTATGTTTGCCTCTCAAGTGCTGGGATTAAACCCATGTGCCACCATGCCAGGCTGATGTCCTTTTTATTTTCCTTTCTACATCCTATCTGAGGACATGTTGATGAACCCAAATATGGGCAGGTAATGGCAGCCACTGTGAGGTTATAAATTAAATGACACTGTTCTTGTCAGAAAGACAGTTATCCACTCTTTGCTTTCCATCTTTTGCTGCCTACCAGCCTCCTAATCCTCTATTACCTCTTCTGCAATATTCCCAGAGTCTTGGTGGGTTTTACAAACATGTCTCTATTTTGTAGTGAGCACTACTTAACTTCCACTTCACACGCATTGATGAGTCTTGGGTTTCCTCAGTAATAGCCACCATCTACAAAAAGAAGCTTTTCTGACCAAAATCGAAAACAGCACTAATACTTATAGATAAATATAATTATTAAGAGGGCAAATTAATGAGCACAACATTTCCATTAATCCATTAATTTAGCAAGTTAATACTAGTAGCTTCCCCCTAAAGTATAATCTTCTGAAGTATCAAATTTTGACTAGGTTTATAATACCTGTAATGGATTCTCTCCTGTGGAGATGGCCTCAAATTGAAACAGATAACAGTTGGTTATACCCACAAGTCATGCCACTATTGCAATGGTGGGCATGTCTTGCCTGGATTCTGGGTAAAACTGTTGATTATTCTCTCCCAGCTGCCTTTATAACACTTTCCAATGCTATGACAACTAGCCAGCAGATAGGAAACTCCCTGCTATATTCCAGATTGATTTCTCAGGATCCTGCAACTGACACATGTGGTGTATTCAGAAGTCGTGTCTTATCGCTTAGTTCTGGTGGCCAACCAAGAGCATTTGTAATAGTTTATTTTGCTTTGGGAGCCTCATGGATCTCCTTATCCAAGTATTACCTGGAGAGTATCCCACTTCTGGCCATGAAATTGTCCTACAACAAACAATGGCTTCTGAGCAAAGGATTCTTTGATCCTAAGGGTAATTATGGTTTGAAGCAAATTTTGTTGAATATTATAATAGCCATATCTACATGATTCCTGCTTCCATTTGTTTTGAATATATTTTCCATCCTTTAACTCTAAGATAGTGTCTGTCTTTGACTTTGAGGTGAGTTTCTTAAAGACAGTATAAGGGTGAATCATGTTTTCTTTCCCATCCTGTTATTCTGTCTCTTAAAAAATATTTTTTAAAATTTATTTAATTATTTACTTGAGAGACAGATATATTCATATCCTCCCCACTCTTCAGGGACACTGCTTGTTGAGGAATATGGGTCATGCATTGTGGGGTTAGCCATCAGTTATGGGTAAGAGGCAGTGTCTCTGTGAATAATGACCCAACTTGTGGCTCTAACAATCTTTCCACTCCCTCTTCCACAAATTTCCTTGAGCCATGTTGGGTTCATTTTAGGTCTACATCAATGATGAGGTCTTGGGAGCCTCTATGTCTTTTATAATTTTTTTGTTTGTTTGTTTTTCTGAGGTAGGGTCTCACTCTAGCCAAGGATGACCTGAAATTCACGCTGTAGTCTCAAGGTGGCCTCAAAATCATGGCGATCCTCCTGCCTCTGCCTCCCAAGTGCTGGGATTAAAGGCATGTGCCACCATGCCCAGAAGTTTTCTATAATTATTTTTAAAAAGTATTTTCTATTTCACTGACTTGAAGTTCTTCTCCATATATATCCATAAGTCAAGCATTCGGTAAAACTGTCCTACATTTCTCTCACTCTCCATTCTTATGTTTTATGACCTTCTAATTGGTTTTTAATAACTACTCCAACTCTTCTTCTTTGTCTCCAATGTTTGATGTTCTTTTCCAGTTGGTCCATTCTACTGGTAAAGCTTTTCATGGAGCCTTTGGTTTGACTTGCTATCATTTCCATTTCCAACTATATTTCTGTTTGTTTTTCCTTCAGGATTTCTATGTCTTTGTAGAATTCCACTTTCATATCCTAGACTCCTCATTTCATCTAGCTGTTTGTGTATTCTCAATTTAATATTTCATTCATGTGTGTCTTTCTTTGAGATTTTTTTTTTACATATTTTAGTTATTCTTTAGAACTCTTTCTAGGGGTTCCTCTGGGTAGTTCTAATGGAGTCTTTTGCTATGGGATTGGCATTTCCTTTGGGAGCATTGACTTGTTGTGTGTGTGTGTGTGTGTGTGTGTGTGTGTATCTGTAATATTGAAATCCACCTGGAGATAACAGCTCTGTCAGGTGTTTCTGGCACACCCGTGTTCATTGAATACTTGCTTCTTTGTGGTGATACGTCTTAGCTCAGCTGTGATGTGCTTGCATTTTAGTCATGGAGGAACTTGCTATTGCTTTGAAAATAAAGTGGTCCCAATTTCTTTATTGTTGTGCTAGAACTTTCTGCTTGGCTCCAAGGAAAATGCAAAGTCTTTGGTGCCCTGGGTGTAAGAAAAAGGAGAACTGAAGGGAATCTGAATGGCATAAATTCTTATGAGGTCTGGTCCCAACAGCGGGCAGACTGTGCCCACAGCCTGAAAGGAAGAAGATTCCTATGGGAATACAGATCATGGAACTTAAGCAACCAATCCCAGTTAGTCTCAAAGTCAATATGTTAGGTCCTCTGGGCCACATGAAGTAAAAGGGTTTCTAAAGGGATGTATGTCTGCTAAAACTTATGTGCGGTCATCCTAGTCAAGATGTTGTGTGCTGTGCTGCAAGTGGGGTGAAGAGGAGAGCTACAATGCACTTACTTAACAGAAGGTAATAAACACTGCTGTTAGCATCATTTTGTCTCTCTCTTCTGATATTCTATCTATCTATCCAGCAATTGTTTATATAAACCTTATTGATATCATCAGGAAAAAAATGAGACTGACCCAAAGTTTCATAGAATTATAGTGTAAAATTAAATGGTGGCATATTCACAGAGATGATTGTCACATAATGAGGAAAATAAATGAAATGTAGATCATACTGTATCTGAGTCAGCCTCAAGAGCATTATACTAAGTAAAATAAACCAGAGAAAAGACAATGTGTCTGCAATATCCAGAAAAGACAAAGCTGTAAAGACAGAAAGTAAATAGGTGACTGGTTGCTTGGGTTGTAGGTGAAGCAGACTGCCCACAGGAGGAGGTCAATTGGAGAAGAGTGTGGTTTAATCAGGACTTGGATGATGAGTGATCAAATTCATAAATTTGCCGAAGAACACTGGATGATATATTACAATATTAGATGGGTAGATTTTACATGACATAAATTACTTCTCAATGAAGATGTTAAAAATAAGTACAGTATGGGACATTTTTAGCATACTTTGTGAGACATGAAGAAATAAAAACCATAGAAGATAAAAATCCTCAGAAAATACCCAAAACACAAATTATTTAGTATAAGTCATATTCTTTCTAAAAAAATGTTTTTCGTCAGAAGTGCTGTAGACTGGAGCTGTCTGTGTGCTTCCTCAGGAATCCCCAGTTCTCTCTGGCAGGAAATATTGCATGTGAAGGATCCGGTGCATGAAGGACAGCAAGCAATGATAACATTGAAACCTGGGTAACCCTGCATAGAGCTGCCAACTGGAAAGTACCTTTCAAAGGAGGTTTGGAGATAATTAGAATTTGCTCCATTGTTGTAATGAGGATTTTACTTCTACTTTTTGGCAACTTCTGTCTAGTGACCCACAGCCTAGCAGCTAAAAAGAAGGCAAAGTGCTTTCCTTTTAGTATTAGTATTGGTGGTGTGGAACCATTTCATTGTCTTCCTCTGAGCATGGGCCCTCACCCTGGGCCTTCCTTACTACTGCCCAAACTGCAAGTAGTCTCTTTTCTTAGTTGCATCCTTCTCCATCACACGTGTTTACTATTTAAGCCTCAAAATTCAGCTTTCACATCCTACCTAAACTTTGGATGTGATTTCATGGACCAAGGCTCGGAGCAACATAGAACGTCTTTTGTAACATGAAAGCCTATGCAAAATGTGAACAGTGAGGAAAAAGTAGAAAAGTTCCTTATCCTTACACATGGATTTTTATAATGTGTGTGATAATAATAATTATGTTTAATCAATCTTTCTTCAAATAATTTAACCTTGTGTTCATGTTGGCAACATATCTAATTAGAAAAGGGAAAAACTTACCTAATTAGGAAGAGAAATCTACAGATGTCTTTAAAATTAAAAGAGTTATTTTGAGTATGTTTTGACCAAAGTATGTAAGGACAGTTACACGAGATTAAATTTGTAGAAAACATACTAATTTTCTAATTAATGATGTTCCTGATTTACACAATGGTCTTTCATGTGATCACTATATCAGAATATATAATGGTATTTTGTTTATTTTCTCTGAGTTAAAAAGGCCTTTCCTTTAAAAAAATCTCTTTAATTTATTCATTTTATTTTTTACTAGGGTATGTACATAGTAAAGTCTATTAGAAAGGAATATAACTATATTATGATATGATATATTCAGATCATATTTACTCCCTATAACCTCTACTTTATCTTCCCTCATTCTCCCACTTTTTCATATTCTCTTGATTCGATTTTCATGTCACATACAATCTTATATGTGCTTATTATTTATATGTATACACACACACACACACACCATATATATGTATACATAATATAGGATATACATAAAAGAGATAACATGATATTTATATTTTGAATTTGGCTTATTTTTTCTAACATGGTTATATCTATTTCCATCTGTTTTGCTGCAAATGGCATAATTTCCACTTTTCTTCACAGATAAATTAAACTCCATTGTAGATTCTGAGATGGGGCTGAACACCAGGGTTGTGAACAAACCACTGTAAGATGGCAGAAAAACTGGAGGAAAACCAACATTCATCAATAGCTTGTTGCCCAACACAAGATGTGCAACCTCTGTCACATTTTATAGAGCTCAGGAGAAATTTCAGAGGAAGCAGAGACATGAATATTTCTCTTATTGCTAGCTTGATAATCAGTTCCAGGACAATGGTGATAGACACAGTGATCAGTCACAACCCATCAAAGCAGACATCCAGAGGCCACAGAGAGCTCAACACTAAATCAGATTTCTAACAGGTCTGCCATGTCTCAGAGAACATTGTGGGAGAAGGGCCAGAAAGATGGTAAAAGCCACAGAGTTGTAGAAATAACCCAAGGCATTGTTCTCTCCCTACCCCACAGGGACTGAGGGCTTCATGACCCACGGTGAATACCACTGAGGATGGCCCTCAGGGAAATGGGAGCAGGAGTGAGGGTCTAAAAGTGGTTTATAACCTACACACACACACACCCACACACACACACACATATATGATCCATTTGCTGATGAACATATCTAGGCAAATTATGTTTTGACAGTAGTGAAAATTGCTTCAATAAACATGGACGTGCAGTTATTTTAATTGGATGTGAAATTCATTATGAGAATATTTCCAGAAGTGGTATAGATGAAACATACTGTAGTTCCAATTTTGGGTTATTGAGAAATCTCCACACTGATTTCCATAGTGGCTGGACCTGCTTTCATTCCCACAGGCAGTATAGAATGATCCCTTACCCACATCCTCCACAGCTCATGCCATGTGTTTTCATGACTGCCATTCCCACTGTAATTTGATTTGAAATTCCTTGGTGGTAAGGTTTTGGGCATTTTTCATGTCCCTTGGCCACTGGCACTTCAATATTGAGAATTTGTTCATTTGCCTATTGGATTATTTGGACCTTTAGTCCTAGCATTATTCATTAAAGAGGCTATCATTTATCTAATGTATGATTTTGGTCTCTGTGTCAGAAAACAAGTGGCTGTAGCTTTCTGTATACTTAAAAGCTTTTATGACAAAAGCAATTGTTTTATTAAAACATTCTGGGAAGCAGTATGCCTTTTCAAATAATCCTGTGAATAAAAGAATATAAAATAAATATCAAGAGACTAATGAAGTATAGTTTGCTACATATTATTTTTATTTACTTATTTATTGATTTGCAATCAGAGATTGATAGAAGAGAAACAAAGAGAATGAGTATGCTAGGGCCTCTAGCCACTGCAAATTAATTTCAGATGCATGTATCTCTTTGTGTATCTGCCTTTACCTGGCTACTGAGGAATAGAATAAAGGTCATTAGGCTTTACAGGCAAGCACCTTCACTGCTGAGCCATTTCCCCAGCCCTACATATTATTTTTGATATGTTGCTCTTAGTGACTTGGTCAATACACTAGGACAATTGATTAATGTGGGGGAAGGGGTCAAGCTGGGAATGCTACTTTTGCAGTGTTAATAAAAATAAATAAAGTAATAAAAGTAAAGTGATAAACAGTTCATTCCATGAATCTCTCTGATACAGAATATCCTCTATGGAAGGGCTCACCACAGGATTGCTCACTCTTTCTCTTAATAGTTTTACTCTCTGGTACTGTTGTTTATTACATCTTTTATTTCAGAGGCAAAGAAATTTTATTCAAGTGGACAAAATCTACCTGAGGCAAAGAACATTCAATTTAAACCTTATAAATGCATTTGGAATAGTAAATATTACCAAAAAGATATGTTAAATCAACAAAAATAATAAACTAATAAGTAATGATATAAGATTATCTTTAACTTTATCTCTGCTTCTGTTCAAGAAATCCTATTGTAATTGTTTCTCTAGCCTTTGTTACACTGCTCAGATGTGTGATATCTGAGTTTTTATATGAGGCTGACTCTGTTTCATAAGTGATGCAAATATGTTCAGTATAAAAAGAAAAAGGAAATCTACATGGGCCTGGTGGCACACATGGGAGGCAGAGGTAGGAGGATTGCTGTGAGTTTAATGCCACACTGAGACTACATAGTGAATTCCAGATCAGCCTGGGTTATAGTTGAGACCATACCTCAAAAAAAGAAAAAAATTAAACAAAAAAAGAAAAGAAAAAGAAAATCTGATGTAACACACAGAGATACTGGAACAATTACATAACAATGACAGTTACAGACCAGTGCAGCTGCATTGACCACATTACCAGATAACACAGGTCTATCCTTCCAGTAGCACTAGGAGAGAACCAAACAGGAGATTTAGTACTAAACCCAATATTGATTCCTATTCCTTTGCTAAGAAATTCAATCACAAAGTTACATCCTGCTTCTGAGGTAAAACTGTCAAATACTCTGTTTTCTTTTCTTAAAAGACAGAGAGAGAGAGAAAGAGATAGAGAGAGAGGATATTACAATCATCAACCTTTATGCACCAAACACAGGTGTACCACAATTCATAAAACAATACCTATTCAACAATAAAACAGAAATAACCACCACCAGCATCATAGTTGGGGACTTCAATACACCATTATCAGCAATAGATAGATCATCCAAACAGAAACTCAACAAGGAAGTGAGAGAGCTCAACAAAACCATAGAACAGTTAGACCTAACAGACATCTATAGAACATTCCACCCCAAATCCATGGAGTATACATTCTTCTCAGCAGTACATGGAACCTTCTCTAAAATAGATCATATACTAGGTCACAAAGCCTGCCTCCATATATTTAGGAAGGTTGATATAATCCCCTGCATGATATCAGATCACAATGCTATGTTGCTAGAAATTAACAACAAAACACCCACCAAAAATCCCATTGGCTCCTGGAACTGAACAGCACACTTTTAAACAATAAATGGATAGTGGATGAAATAAAAAATGAAATAGAGAAATTTCTAGAAACAAATGATAATGCAACACATTATACTGAAACTTATGGGACATAATGAAGGCGGTCCTCAGGGGAAAATTCATAGCACTAAATGTGTTCATAAGAAAGACAGAGAAATCCCAAATCAATAACCTAACCATCCACCTAACGGCACTGGAAAAGCAAGAAAAATCCAACCCAAAAAGCTCCAGATGGAAAGAAATAATTAAGATCAGAGCAGAAATTAATGAATTGGAAACTAAGAAAACAATTAAGAAAGTTGATGAAACAAAAAGTTGCTTCTTTGAAAAAATAAACAAGATTGACAAACCCCTGGCCAATTTGATTAAACAAAAAAAAGTGGCACTTCAAATTAACAAAACTAGAAATGAAAAAGGAGAAATCACAATGGACATAAGTGAAATTGTGAGAATCATCAGGTCTTACTTCAAAAACCTCTACTCTACAAAATTGGAAATTATAGAGGAAAGGGATAAATTCTTAGACACATACCATCTACAAAAGCTAAACTCAGAGCAAATTAATCTCCTAAAAATATCTATCACACCCACTGACATAGAAAAGGTGATAAAAAAAAAAAAAACCTCCCCAAAAAGAAGAATCCAGGACCAGGTGGCTTCTCAGCTGAATTCTATCAAACCTTCATGGAAGAACTGAAACCAGTCTTTGTCAAACTGTGACTCATAATCAGAGAATAGCGAAATCTTCCCAACTCCTTCTATGAAGCTACTGTCACACTAATACCAAAACCAGGCAGAGATACCATGAGTAAAGAAAACTACAGGCCTATTTCCCTGATGAACTTAGACACAAAGATCCTGAACAAAATCCTCACAAACCAAATTCAACAACACATCAAATCCATTATCCTCCTTGATCAAGTGGGCTTCATCCCAGGAATGCAGGGGTGGTTCAACATATTGAAATCTGTCTATGTAATGCACCACATAAGCAAGGCTAAACACAAAAACCACATGATCATTTTGATAGATGCAGAAAAGGCCTTAGACAAAATACAACATCACTTCATGATCAAAACATTGGAGAGAATTTGCATGGTTGTTTCATATCTTAACATAATAAAAGCTATATACAAAGCTCCTAAAGCCCAAATAATACTTAATGGAGAGAGACTGGAGGAATTCCCATTGAGATCAGGAACAAGACAGGGTAGTCCACTCTCACCTCTGCTCTTCAGTATAGTACTGTAAGACCTAGCTCAAGCAATAAGAGAGGAGAAAGAAATAAAAGGGATATAATTTGGAAAGGAAGAAGTCAAGATAGTGCTATTTGCAGATGACATAATTCTATATGTAAGAGATCTGAGAGCCTCCATTCCAAAACTCTTAAAGGTGATCATCTCCTTCAGCAAAGTAGCAGGATACAAAATCAATGCACAAAATCAGTAGCCTTTCTATATGCAAATGACAAAGATACAGAGAAAGAAATAAATGTCATTATTATATTTTCAATAGCAACAAGAACAACAAAGATACCTTGGAATAACATTAACCAAAGAGGTGAAAGATCTATACAATGAAAACATAAAAACAGTCAAAAAAGAAATCAAGGAGTACTTAAGAAACTGGAAAGACCTCTCATGCTCCTGGATAGGCAGAATTAACATTGTGAAAATGGCAATTCTTCTAAAGGCAATCTACAGATTTAGTGCAATTCTCATCAAAATCCCAACATCAGTCTTCACAAAGATAGAAAAATTGATCTCAAAATTCATATGGTTATTACATCTTTTGTTTCTCATTTTCTCCCACTAGAATATAACCTAAGCTCTTATATGCATTGACTTATTCGTGTCCTCCTCAACATCTATCATTTTACAATGCTGACACAATAAATAGGTCATTGAATTTCAAATGTCAACTCTTATTTTATTTCCTTTGGTCAATGAATGTGCATCATTTTTTCAGGTGTAATATGGAATATCTAGGAACATTCTGGGTACAATGTGAAATTTGATTAACACCATCATTTCAAATTTGAGAAAATTATGTCATTTGGTAGCACATGTTCTGTTCATAAACTTTGCACATTCAATTAAAATATTTCTTTGAAAATATAATAGGAAAATAAAAAATTATGTTTATATTTTCACATAAAATTGCATGATTCAATGAAACTGTACTCTATTAACATATTAATCTTAATAAGGCTTTTCCTTAAAACAAAAAAATTTCCAATTTACTTAAATTTCCAAATTAATTAAAGTATTTTCTTTTCTTTTTCTGTGTTCCCACCTACACATGCAATATATATTATTATGTGTTTGGAAAGATTCTTCGGCAAATATCATCTCAAGTGCTTTTTGAGACTATTGGAAATAGCATCATAGTATGAGGATCACATTTGGCATACTAATAGATTTGGGACCTATCATATTTCATCAACTTTAAGTTGAGAGAGACTGAAAGACGTAAAGATGGAGAGAGACAAACAAAGAGGGAGGGGAGAGGAAATACCCACAGCCTATAGGACTTCTATGCATATTTCCAGAATCACTTGAAATCTTTGCATTGAACCCCGTACAGCATAGAGATGGCATGCATGAGGTAGGGCTTTGTCCTTTGTTGTCCTTTCCCTATTAACCCTGTAACAGCTAGCCATTGTCAGATTCCTAGCCAGGCCATGATTTTTATGGTCTCTCGGGCTATTGTGGCTATGTAACCAATGGGGTATTAAAGATTTCTAAGTATGTTTGTGTTCTGGATACTCTGAGACCATGACATGACCCAGACCCATTTATCTGGGTAGTTTGCTGATTTATGAACCAGATATTAGGTTGGTCCTGTGAAATTGAAAGCAAGCCCTGGAAACTCTTTCTTGGTGGATGGCTTGTATCATTACCGTGTTCACCTGTCTTTTGCTTCTCCTTTTGTATCTTATCCTTTATTTCAATTGACACGTGATCTGAGCATCCCTTGTGGAGTCTCACAAGTGCTTTCATTTCTTTGACCCTGAAATTGCTGTAGCTGTCACAGAGAAAAAAAATCATTGAAATGACTCTTCACTTAATAATTTCCATGAGTGCCAGTGTTTATTTTGGAAGAAAGAAAGAGCAAGGTGGTAATTTAGAATTGTAAGAGCCAGGCTGGCTTGCTAATCAAACTCATTTGAAGTGACTTAACCACTCCAGTTACTGAGAAAAAAAAAAAAAGGGATACTAAAGAAATTTTGAGTCTATAAAATAAAAGAGCAAAGGGTCAAGAAAAAAAATTCTATATATTGACTGTGAGTATGAAAGAACCCATGACTTCCTAACTGACTGAGTTGCACACAATAATTTTGTCTATATGAAAAGTGGCATGCTGTCAAAAATGTACAGGTATGTTTTACATATATAATTTTGATGTGATTCCAATCTCACTTAACTGATTCTATAGTTTACATGGCTCATCACAAATCAGAAGACACAAAGAGATATTCAGAAAATGATGTCATATTGAAATATATTTTATTGGGCACCCTTGACTAGATGAGTTAAATTCACTAGTGACAAGAAAGCTTTATATCTTTCATAAGATCCTCCTGAATGAGAGTCTTACTCCAATGAACTACAAATTTTGCAAAATATTGAATTGATAAATGCACTCCAACCTGTAGAATTATTTAATCTGGAGATATGTAAAACATATCACTAGATGAGGACTGCCTGGCTTCCCCCTTAAATATTAAGTATAATATTCCTAGGAAGCTATGTAAATATTGAGCAGTCAATTATCTTAGATTGGAGATATGATACTAAGATTTCTCTTGGTTTTATACCAAGCTATTTTTATGGTCAAGATAGAAATATGAACATGTATCTAGATTATTCAGAAGGAAATAAACAAAATAATAAAATAAAAAGATATTGAACCTTAGTGGTCATGTGTTATCCTTCCTATTTACATATGAGGATATGAATGATGCACCAGGTAAATTTTTAATAGATCATTGTAAAGATCAAGTGATGTAGCTATTACACTAATTACCCAAACCCTTTAAGGACCACGACAGAGATTTTCCAAATTATCCTAGTTTTAATGAACTTTCAAAACCTAATAATCAGACTGAATTCATGCCTGTAGCCTTTACATTATGAGTATTTGTCAAAACAATGCTTTTGAGAGAAAGGGAATTCTGATTTTGAGGTAGGTGATGGGTAATGACCAAAGCTGTTTAGTTTGAACCCAAGTAGCTATGATCAACATAAGTTTGCATTTACATTGATACGGACATAATGTCCTGAGGATGATGAGAAATAATGTAGAATCATAACCATGCATTACTTAAAACACACACACACACACACACACACAACTGGGTTAACTAAGTACCCCTCCCGCAAGTTGTACTGGAACTCTCTATGTAGCACAGACTAGCCTTGATTATTGGCATGGGCCCAAAATATAGGGATTATAAATGTGCATCATTCTACATGGCAAATTTAGTTTTCATTATGCCCCCAAGTTGTGATTGAAAAGGCTACATAATTGAATTTTGAAATAATATTAAAATGAAAATTTAAAAAATGAAGTTGTGATAGTACAATTGGAAACACGTAATACTCATATCTTAGTATCCAAGTGTAACTTAATAGTAAAAATAAATAGAACTTTGGTAAATGTCAGCTTCTGCAATTGGAGAAGGAGAATAAAATACACAGTGGAATCTTGTATTATTAATAAGCAAGTAAATGCTCAAGAAACAAAGATGCATGTCATATGTAAATGGGGACAACTTAACAAAGAATTCAATAGTCAAAGCCTGAATAATTTGAACTACAAAATATAGGTCATAATGAATTATAACTCAGAGTATGAAATGAGAATTCATAAGTCCTACTGCCATAATAAATTTCTGCTTGATTAATAAGGAGAAAAAGCAAATATTTTTGAAGAATTCTAATAATTTTCACACATATGTTTTCCCAGATTGTAATCCGAATCCCTGAGTTTAATGTACTTGAAGGTAACCTAGAGTTATAATGATTCTAAGGAGAGAAGAAAATGAGCACTCACTTTACAACTTTAAAATATATGTTACTATCATCAGTATGTTTTGTATATATCACAGACTCCTTGTTAAGATATGATACGAAAACCATTTCACCTCTGCAGTGGTATGCTCTATAAAAACACATAATCCCAGTTTAATTATGAAATGACTATGAGGCAATCTCAGATTTCATAACATTTACAGAATATTTGGTATTTTTCAAGAATGATAAAGACAGAAAATGAAATGCTGGGAAACTCTCAGATGGGAGAAGCTGGGGAAACCTAACAACTAAACACAATTTAACTAACTGAAAATACTACCATGACGATGAATTATGATAACAATATTGAGGCTGAGCTCTTGTACAGCAATCATTTCTAAAGGACTGGCATTTTTTTTTTGTAATCTAAACTAAATGAAACAAAATTAAAGTGCATGGAAATGCAGAGTAAATCTGAAATTACCTGGGGCAAAAGATCAGGAGTAATGCTGAGATGAAGGCTCAAGGCTACAAGTTATCATTATCCAAGATGACTAATTCAAGATAGGTAATGTCTAGCATGGGGACTATAGTTAAAACCTTGCACTGCAAATGGAAGTTCCTAGTAAAAAAAGAGAAGCCACACCTGTGCTAAAAATACAAGGCCAAAAGATTTAACTCTCTGACTGTGGAGAATTAGAATGCTATAGGCCAGAAGCCAAAGTAATTTGGGCTATTTTTAGCGTGTTTGAAAGCCAGTTATAGCTCACTCTGCTCTTACAACCTTCTGACTATCAAATCCAGTCCAAAAGCTAAGAATGCTATTAAAGCACATCAAAATAATATAGCAGAGTTTTCCACACTTTGACATAACCCACCCATCCTTGTTGCCCAGTAGAGTATTTGGAGAATGGCTGGGCTTGATTTATGAAGTTTTTTTTTTTGTCCTTCCACTGATAAAATCTCATGGAGCCATTTCCACATGAAACATTATTTGAGGGGTAACCTGAATCCATGTCCCCAGACCATGGTCATTCATATTTGACTCAAGAATAAACAATTTATTATTCCTTTTGAGGTGAGAACTACATTTTTTGTCAAATTTTAAGACTGCTCCAGGAAACTTTTTCCCTGGGGTGCTGTGAACACAGTTTATTTACCATAGATAGGACAAAGAGGGAAAATCAAAGTGTGGTTGCAGCAGACCAGTTTTGGTGAACCAATGAGGTCATTGGGGTTACTTTTATGAGCAGGTGAAGGGTTGCTAACAGGAAAATGGGTTCCCCAAAGCACATGCAACATCAAAAAGTCTCATTGAATACCAGATGATGACCTTCTCATAGCTCCTTGGATATGGCTCTCTGTGTCACAGTTATCTCCCTGGATGCTCCTCCTTCAGTCTCATGGTGAGGGCTTACCACTTACAGAACATGGATGACTGAAAGAGAGATACATCACCAAAACAAGGAAAAGCCCACCTCACCATAGGTTATGATTCAGGGAAGTTGCATCTTCTCTGGAATCCTGCATAACCTGTAGGCAGCTCTGCTGGTTGGAGAGTCTTGAGCATAGTACATGACTTTCAGACATGTCAGTAAAAGAGTGTCTTCCCAAACAGTTGTTTCTCCTTCATATAGACTTACGGAGGGATCTTGCAACCTTTTCCCAGAATGGTTGACTTCTTGAGTCATCTGAGCTCCTCCACCCTCCCCCAAGGAATGTTTCAATTGTTAAGTAACACTGGTCAAATTCTGCCTCTCAACAGCTGTCTATCATGCCTATAACCTTGAAAAGTGGTCATGTAGTCATGCAGAAGTGGTCATGAAACCTTTTGCATTTAAATTCTCCCAGGTGTGTTGACATCCTGACTCCTTTCAGGAGGGAATATTTCAGTGCTGGGGAAGTTACTAAACAGCAGTGAGCAACATGGGACCTCAGGATGACTCTCATTCACTGGAAGATTCACTCCGATTGGTACCAAGGAACAGCATAGATCTTCTGTGCTTTCTTCCATTTTGAATTGATACTTGTACTGAAAGAGAGGAATCTATTTCCATTCACCTGCAGGTGGACATCCATTTTGTTCATTTGTATGTGTGTGTGTGTGTGTGTGTGTGTGTGTGTGTGTGCTGTGGTAAGGTATATGTGTGTGTCATATGCACAGCACACATATGCACCCCTCATTCCCACATGCACAATCTTGTGGTGGAGTGCACTCACCAGCAGTGGCCAGATAAGAAATTTGCTTGTCCTGCTCCTTCTGTCTTCTATGTTCTTGACTAAGCCAATCTCTTCCTGATCCTGGAGCTTGCTGGAGTTTGTGTGAGCTCTGCTCTTTCTTGTGCACTGCTTCCCTAAAGGACTAGGATTACAGATGTATGTGGACATGCCCAGCTGTGGGTTCTTGAGATTTGAAATTGGATAGCCCAGCCCCAATCAGGCCCACATGACTGAGTATGAAGCACACTTAACTACTAAGCTGCTCCCCCGGGAAGTAAAGTTGGTTTTTCCAGCAGCCTTTGTTGAATTGGTTGCCTCTTTTCCCACGGAGTATTTTGGGCTCATTTGTCAAAGATTAGGGGGGCCCGTGAGATACGAAGTCATTAAAGGTGCTTTCTTGTAAATTCTCAGGGCCCAGGTTCAATTACCCAGCACCCATGTAAAGTCAGATGCACAAAAGAGCACATGCATCTGGAGTTCCTTTGCAGTGGCAGGAGGCCATGGCATGAACATTCTCTCTCTCTCTCTCTCTCTCTCTCTCTCTCTCTCTCTCGTTCTCTCTCTTGCCTCAAATAAATAGATCAATAGAAATATTTTTTTTAAAAAAATAGGTGGCCCCAAGTGTGTGGGTTTATTTCAAGGTCCTCTATTCCTTTCCATTGTATGTTGGTTTTGGTAGCAGTGCCATGCTTTAAATCTCATTATTGCTGACACATGTGACCAGATTTGCTTCATGCTCCTTATACCATTCCTTCCTCACCATGAAACTTTCCCTCAATGCTGTAAGCTGAAAATAAACCCTTTCCTTCCTTAAAAAAAAAAAATAGTCAAAGTGATACTATTTTGTAATCTTATTTCTTCTGGAATGTGACTGTTTACTTCCTTAAACTAAGTTTCCTATTATGCCAGAATAATTGGATATATAAAATTATTATTCACCAATAAAGATTATAATAATTTTGATATTAAAGACTAGAATTTCCTGAAATTAGAACTAGCCATTCCATATTATATTATTGCTGCCTGAAAAAATAAAATAGAATTAAAAGATTATCACTTATTTCAAATACTTCTAAGCATAAAATAAAACATCTTATCTAGTAAAAATAACTCTAAATGGGGGAAATACATAGTCAACATAGTTAGAGAGTATGGTGATTTTGTTGGTTAAAATGCTGTTTCCCTCAATAATACATTACATCTTAAGTTATAATGTACTCTTCATTATTTTTACTTTAGACATAATAGTCTTGCAATGCCATATATAAATGATATATAATAGCTATGTTGAATATTAAAGGCAGAAAGTGAAAAATTAATGGGTATTGGAGATGACTCATTCATTAAAACCACTTGTTTCCAAAGCCTGTCAGCTGCTAGCTTAAAGTTTGATTCTCCAACACACATGCCCTGGATGCAAAATATATTTGATTTCATTGTTTCAGAGAAGTCAAACAACATGCTAATGATGATTAAAGTACTTCAGTGTATAAATTGCACAGCACGGGCTGGCAAGATGGCTAGAGGGTAAGGTGCATGCCATACAACCAAGAAAGCCTGAGTTTGAATCCCTAGAACCAACCATCATGGTGGCATGGGCTTGTAAACTCAACATTGTGGAGGCAGACAGAAGGGCAGTCATGTGACTCACTGGCCAGCCAGTCTAGCTTAATTATGAGCTCCAGACCAATGTGAACCCTTGTCTCAAAAAGAGGTGGGAAACATACCAGAGTATACCATCCAAGGTGTCCCCTCTGGCAACCACACACATGTGCATGTGTGAGCACACACACACACACACACACACACACACACACACATACCCACACACACTCCCCCCACATGCACACCATACACATACATTCACATCCACAAAAATGAGTTGTGTTCTGACAAATGTTATAACAAAGTTGAACACATCATTTATCTCATGATTTCTTTGAAATGTCCTGTGTAAAAAAATCTAGAGGTACAAAAATTAGATGAGAAGCTAACAAAGTTTACCTTGAGGGGTTAATTGAAATTGTCTGCCCATCAGAATTATATTACTTTCATAGAGTGATGGAAATGTAGAAAATCAGATAGTGGCAACAGCTGCAGTGGATATGCAAACAAATAAATAAAACATTTTTAAAGAAAGGGGTGTACAAAATTTTGGTGAAAGCAACATTGACTCATTAAAAATTTCCTTCATTGCTCCAAGGAGGAATGAATTAGAGCACAATTAGATTCTTTCATTTCTTCTTTCTCAATTGTTTATATTGTTCAAATCATTTATCCAATAGATTATATTTTATTAATAACTTTTGTATTATATTCTATTGTTCTTGTCATATTGAAATATTCCAAGACAGTACATTATGTCATCCTCAATACATTTCTGTGAAGTAAAGAGATTTTCTAAGTTCACAAAGAATTATTGTAAGAATGGTGGAAAGCAGGAAGGCACACAAAGGAAGGCATTTGCCTAGATGCATTAAAAATATATTTAGATAATAAATTTAATACCTAGATATGGCACATTTCAATAATTTAGTGAAATATAATTGTATAAATAATTTAAAAATTACATATCACTGAATTTCAGAGAAAGGTTGAATTTTTTTGCATGTTTATATAGCATGTTATTCAATAAAAATATATTTCAGGACTTCAAAATATTCAGTGAAGAATGTATGAGAAGTGAGTGGAGAAAATGAGCTCTGTTTACATGAATTTATGAAAATATACCTTATTTTATCTGAGTAGAGATACCTGGTAGGTCAGGAGATACACACTCTGTTAAAGTCATAGAAGGTATGAAAGGGAAATGAAGCCATTAGGAGCAAAAAGTGGTGTGTTGAATCTTAAAGTTTCTGGAAATTTTGCCTCTGAGCAAATAAGGAGTATATCCACAGAGCTTGAGAATGAGTGGCGAGGGCACAGAGTAGAGGGGGTGCACAGGGAGAAATGCTTATGTGTCCACCTAAGAGGAATTACAAAGGGAAGAAGTTAGCCAGGTATAATGACACAAACTTGTCTTCTCAGCACTTGCAAAGAGCAGGCAGGAATGTCAGGAGTTTAAGGTGAACCTGAGGTACATAGCTAGTCAAAAGCCATTGTGGGCGACATAAGCCCCTATCTCTAAAGCAAAACAATAAAACATTCCTAATCATGGTCATTGTTGAATCAAAAACAATAGAAGAGAACTGGAGAAATTATTTATAAGTTAAGAACTACCAATGGCTTAGGGGGGAAAAACCCAGTGAATAACCAAAAGAGGGTAGTCAGTTTGTTTCTCATCTAATTTCCCCCAAAGGTAAGTATTTGTAATCTGTAGATAAGTATTTTTAGTTCACAAAACAGAAATAGAGAGGGGAAGAAAAGTCTAGTGATTTTGTGATTATAAAAATTTGTGTGCTTGTGTGCATGGTGTGGTGTTGTATGTGGTGCATGCATGCATGTGCATATGTGCCCTCCCAAGGAGGATTGCACTAGACTGGAGTAGTGAGAGAAGAAAGTGGGGTGTCTCGATTCATCCCACTTGTTCTTCTGCTGTGGGTTCTTATTTGAGTCAGAGTTTCCTACTGATCTAGGATCTTGCTTTTTTTTTTTTTTTGTGGGGGAGAGTGCTAGCCATCCTTGAGTCTCTGTTAGACTGAGGTTACAAAAGCTAGTGCTCATATACCCAGCTGTTTATGAGGGTCCTGGGATCAAATTCCAGCCATCTCTCAGGCTTTATATAAAAAGGTTTTAATTTTTCTTAATTCTATTTCTAGTGCATGTGATTGGGTAAATTGAAGCAACTCAAACTAACACATACCTGTCTGTATATAGATAGATATAAATACATACATGATGCCTAATTCTTGGGAATATTTTTGGATGGAGTACACATGCATATCTGAATTTTTGTATAAAAATATATTGATTATGCTTATCAACTATAATGCTGACTTTGAATAAATAGCTGATACATCCCAAATTGGCACCTATCTCAAACCCCTCTGGTAAGGAGTGGTTCTGTTTTTGGCTGTGAAGAGGTATGAGAAAGTTTCCATTGATGATCTATATTCCTTCCAGTTGAAGTAAGGCAAAAGACATAACATGTTCCGCTAATAATCATGTTTTATCTCACTACTTTCTGTGCAGCATAACACAACTGAGTACAACATAGATTCTACTATAGCATCAGTTTTAAAAATTACTGAGGATAACACATACCAGTCAAATTACAATTTTATTATTGATATTCAGAATGTATGAATAAAATTCTATATCTGCTCTAAGGAAAGAAATGCTTTGGGAATTTGGAGGTTAAGGAAAATTTTTCAATTTTGCCTCAAATATATTTGATGTACACAGATTAGCAGATCAAAGAAAGATTTTTAGGCACAGTGACCAACCAAGGGAGTTGCATGTTGAGGAGTATTTTTGTTTATGGCAAGAAGGCAGGAGGGATTAGCCCCAGTCTTCCATTTGAGGGCAGTTAGTCCAGGAATGATGTATCACTACAGAAATGAGGCACTAACAAGATTAGCAGAATATCAATAGTATCAATAGTCGTGTTTACAACACAGAAAATAATTTAATTATATGTGGGTATGTGTGACTGATTGAAATTGGAAGAGGAAAAAACAACTCTGAAAACAGACAATGTTGAAGGTCTTTCACCATAGACTACTTTAAAGTTATCTTTATTTCTTTTATTAAATTATAAGTCCTCACAGGTAATGTTTGTTTTACTCAGCAAGGCTTTGCTTGTTTTGTTTAACTATGATGTTGTTTTGAGAACTGTTTTGTGCCCCATAATATATGTAAAAAAGTGTGTCTGAGGTATATTTCACATGAAGAAATTATGCACATTTGATACACATCCTGATGAGTTTTAAAATATGAATATATTCTGTTTACTATCATAACAAGAATGCTGAGCATATACAACATCTTCAATAAACTTATGTGTGTGGGGGGGGGGTGTAATAAAAGTACTTAACATGAGCTCTATGCTGTTAAGAGATTTTTATTTATTTATTTTATTTTATTTATTTTTTGGGGGGTTGAAGTAGGGTCTCACTCTGACCCAGGCTGACCTGGAATTAAATATGTGGTCTCAGGGTAGCCTCGAACTAGCGGTGATCCTCCTACCTCTGCCTCCCCAGTGTTGGGATTAAAGGCATGTGCCACCATGCCTGGCTCTGTTAACAGATTTTTAAATATATGATTCTACTTTTAGTTCATAAAAATGCACTGTATAGTATCTCTAGAATTTGGTTTACATTGTTGTAATTATTTGACTATGTCAGTGTAAGTGTAAAGCCATGGAGAAGGAAGAATAACTGGTTTAGTTATAAAATTCATGCAAAATGAATTGCACCTTCAAAAATAGGCTATATTTGTGATAAATCACTGTATTCCTTCAGCATTTTCTCTCTAAAATTAAGGATTATTATTTTTTAAATGTCATTTGTATAGAGATTACATTTGGGCTGAATAGGTGGCCCTTATGTTTGATATAGACTTTACAAATATGTAGGAATATATTGCTTAATTACTTAATTGATATTTAATTTTTGATCAGTCTGTAGAGTATAAAATCAGCAGATAATAACACCACATAGTCTCACTCAGCTACAGCACCTAACCTGAATCTACCCAAGATACCTTACATACCCAGCAAGCATCTCGTGGACTAGACACTAGGATGTAAGGGGAGGGAGGGGAAGGCATCAAAGGGGTGGGAAACACAAATCTAGACACAAATGGCAATGGCACCATAAAATTCTACTTACTAAAAGACAGACCAAATGGCTGCTCCTTCACCAGGCCCTTACAGGGAACACCTGAACCACAAGACACTGGAGAGGGTAGTATCACGACTAACATTAATCTTCTACATCTTCCCTCCCTCCATCTCCCTCTCTCTCTCTCTCTCTCTCTTCCCTTCTCTCTAACTCTTGCATATTAGTTATCTTTTTCCTCATTTTGTTAATGGGCACTGACCTGTAACTCAAAGTACAAGCATGGGGCTATCATCCACAATGAGCTTTTGATCAGAGAGACCTACAAGGTTTCCTAAAAGACAGACAGATTTCTGTCAGAGTACTTGATGACCCTCCAAAGGTTAGTAAGACCCTACTGCTGAAGACACCTTATGTGGTTGACATGCAAAATAGAATGGCATGGCTGGAAGTTGGAAGACAGTCAGTCCCCAGAGTGTCAGCGCGTCTAGTGCCAGAAGGTGCTACATGGGCGACTGGGGAAAAATGACCCATATCTGTTGAAGCAACTCATGGTCTAACCTACTTAGCAGCAAATAACTTGTTGTGATGCCCACACAAGTGCAATAGTGGCACATAGCCCATGGTGTGGAACCAACTGCTCTTAATTTGGCTAACTGATCTCCTCAGTGGTATGTGACCCATAGCTGGAGCTGGGAAACAAGTCAGAACCATATCCAAACGTAAGCCCACTTGGCAATATCAAGCTACCATCAATCATGGGCTACAAGAGGGCCTACAACTATTAAATTCTCTATTAAAAAAAAGTAAGGGTTATCTTATTTGCCTGGTGCTATCTTACTCTCCGTTGGAGAATCTGCTTCACTTTTCTCAGATAGATGTAGATCCTAAGGAGAGAGTCACCCCATCATACCTGCAAAGGGCCCCAGCTGAAACTAAGAAAAATTGGCGAAACAAGCAGGGGTGCTGTTTTCTTGATGAACCAGATGCCAGCACAAGGGGGAAGGAGATCAACACGAGAAAAATCAACTTTTACCAAATCAGAGAGCCAGAGCCTTAGGGGTCCCCAACACCTCATCACAGAAGCAGACCAAAAATGAACCCAATATCTCTCAGGGAAATTTTGCCGAAGACGGGGCAGAAAGAATGTCAGAGCCACATGTTGGGTCATGATATGCAGAGACATTAATCTTACCCATAACTGTGGGCTAACTCCACAATGCATGACCCATATACCTCAACAAGGAGGGGCCAAGGGGAGGGGTAGGTCACGGATGAGCCTAATAATGGTACCAAACTGACTGTGTTTGCTGAATACAAAACTAACTAATAAAGAAAAGAAAAAAAAGATGGGCAAATTTAGCTGAGATAGGGATGGATGTAGTAAAACCCAACTCAGAGTTTCTGATCTTATTTAAAAAGTCTAAGTAAAATTCTGAGGACTGTGGATTTTTTACTTTGCCTATAGAATTCATGTATCTACAAATAATAAACATAACTAGAATCTTAAAAAAATGTGCTCAAAAATTCATTGTTGCAACAAAAAAATGGTTTGCTTCTTTATTTCTTCTTCTTGTGCATGACTAAATTCAGTAAAAAACAAAACTGTATCTTGAAATAGTACTGTGTTTTTCTAATTCTATGACATCTTTTTACATTCTAGTGTATATATATATATATATATATATATATATATATATATATATGCAGAGAGAGAGAGAGAGAGAGAGAGAGAGAGTAATATTATTATTAGAGCAAAAATAATGAGGAAAGATTTAAAATAAATTCTAGAACTAAAAAAAAAAAAAAAACATGTCTTTAGGCTTGTCTTGGAAACAAACCCTGTGGATCACAAATTGCCTGCATCCTGTCACCTCCGTATTCCTCTAGACTGACTTGAATGGCCTTATGGTTACATTTATTTCGGTTGCTGGTGGCATGATTGACGTTTTATACATGTCTCATACACACAGCATGATTTCACTATATTGTGCTTAGGTGAAAATTACAATAAGGCATCAAAGACTGTGCTACAAAATTTCCTTCTTGTTGATTTTTATCCAGAAAATTCCAGATCTGGGACAATTGATGATAACACTCTACCCATGAGCTATATCCCTATTACTGTTGACTGCATTTTAAATGAACATTTGACACTGCCAAAATATATACCCCAGCCCTTTTTTTCCTGACGTATTTTATTTGTATGCATCTTGTACTAGAAGGAAGCACATTAGCACTGTGATAGTTTATGAAAGTTGATGTACATTTTCTTCATTCAAGAAAAATATTGACTTCCATGATTTGTATATTAAGTTTAGCTTTTGCACTCTGACAGAATCATGTCTGTCCAGAGATCTAAAACCTCAGGTTAAGCAAGTATAATATGATGCCTATTTTACTGGGCATGGATCAAAAGATTCTGAAGAAAGCTTTCAGAATGGATATCTGGTAAAACATAGTGATTGTAAAGAGAAATCCTCTTTATGACTGATTTTATCATTCACAATATTAACTTAAAATTACTGTCATGATGTCACACTGTGGAGGCCATGATGATCGTGGTCATAACCTCACCATAAATGAGTCTAGATTACAAGAACAGTGGCAAACACAGAGTAGTAATTCTGTTTGACAAATATTATGATAATAAATTTTAAGTTGCTTTCAAGGAGTAAACTATTGACAATTACAAAACTGCATCTGGGAAAAAATGGCTAAGATACATCTCAGAACATGAGAATAAAGAATGTATTTTATTCTACTTATTTTATTTTGGGGTTAATTGGCTTAACACAGGGACATGCAAACACTAGTCAAAAACTCTTTACAACTTAACTGTAATCCGTACTCAGAAAAATATGTGTTTTACTCTGGCATATTTTGTAGGGGTCCTTAGAGTGTTTCAAAATAACTTGATCAGTTATATATTTCTGGATAAAGGACAATTTTTCCAAAGTTTTATTTTTTTTAATTTCAAAACAGTGACTGGAAAAATGACTCAGTTATTTAGATCTCTTGCTGTGTGAACATGAAGGACCGAGAGGGCCTAAGACTATCCAAGTTAGATTCTCCAGCACCCAGGTAAAGACCTGTACAGGTTCATTTACACATGTTTGTAATGCAAGTCCTACAGTGTTGTTGGGGGTGGAGAGGTTAAAGAGCTCACTGACAGAAAACAAAATTGTTGAGTGACAGACTGAAAGAGAATACTTAATGATCTCTCCTGGCCTCTGCATATGTGTGCACAGAATGTGCACATCTGTATGCACACATGCATGTGCTATACATATATCACATCGCATCACATCGCATCGCATCGCATCGCATCACATCACATACCACAGGACATATACTACACACACACACACACACACACACACACACAGAGAGAGAGAGAGAGAGAGAGAGAAAACAAAAATTGCAAATAGAATATTATTATTTTTCCAGACTAAAACCTCTTAATTGTTCAGTGAACAAAAATAAATTTCCTGGACTCTCTTAAAGCGTTCCCTTTATAAGGTCCATGAAGCTAAGAAGGTCCCTTTTGTTGTTTCAACCTTGTGTTGATAAAACACATGATATCTTAATATCTTAAAGTGCTTTGAAATTTTACTTAGAAAGTGTAAGTCATCTCTACACTATTAATTATGAATAATTATTAATGCATAATAATAATTTGAGAGTCATTTCAAGATTTGTTTATCATGAATATCTGTGCTGTGCATATATATACAATAAGTACAGGATAAATCATTATGTTTTAAATATAATTATTCCATAGACAATAGCACTTATGTGAAAACTTTATAGTTAGTAGTAGATATATATTCAAGTCTTTACATGACTTACCATTAAATCTTATAAAATTAAACTCATTGTGCCTATATAAATCCATCTTAATTTTGTCATCAATCGTAATTAACACCTCTTATATTATCCATCAAATATGTCCCTATTGAGGTCATCAATCTAAAAGTGTGCACAAATTAGGGCAGAGAAGAAACCCTTTACAAATAACAATGTTCTTCTTAAGCATTGGGAGTCATTCCTTAATTAACTGCTTCCAGTTAAGGTCTTTGGCTTGATTACAAATTTACCTAATTGAATTGGCATCAAATTCATATTTCTTCATTTTAGAAATAAATATGTGACATTAGAAGACTTTCCAACACTTTACTTTTGTGATTTTGAATTTTAGTCCAGTATAATATAAAAGTAGTGGTAAATGATTAATGTCTTGTAAATAGCTATAAGTTTGTGTATATTTGAGATTTTTATTTTTTTAATTTTTTGTTTATTTTTTATTTCTTTATTGAGAGTGACAGACAGAGAAAGAGGCAGAGAGAGAGACAGACAGAGAGAGAGAGAGAGAGAGAGAAAGAGAATGGGTGTGTCAGGGCCTCCAGCCATTGCAAACAAACTCCAGATGCGTGTGCCCCCTTGTGCATCTGGCTAACATGGGGCCTGGGGAAGCGAGCCTCAAACCAGGGTCCTTAGGCTTCACAGGCAAGGGCTTAACTGCTAAGCCATCTCTCCAGCCAATATTTGAGTTTTTTTTTCTCTCACTTATGCTTATTCTTTCCCATGTTCCTTGTAACTCACCTTTCATGAACAACTAATTTGTATGTATCTATCAATTGCATCTAAGAGTATACTTTTTTATGTGCACACACAGATGCATGTGCGAACCACACACAATGCCCACTTGTGTATGCACACACACAGATACATACCACATATACATGAAAAAATAATGTAAATTATATTTGCTTATTTTTTTTTAATTTTGTTTATTTTTATTTATTCATTTGAGAGTGACAGACAGAGAGAGAAAGAGTCAGATAGAAAGAGAATTGGCATGCCAGGGCCTCCAGCCACTGCAAATGAACTCCAGATGCATGCACCACCTTGTGCACTTGGCTAACGAGGGTCGTGGGGAATTGATACTCAAACTGGGGTCCTTAGGCTTCACAGGCAAGCACCTAGCCACTAAGTTATCTCTCTAGCCTTATATTTGCTTGTGTTAAGTCATTTAGTAGCATCTAATATTTACTAACACTTCTTAAAGTAATGTTGTAATTTAGATTTAAAGAGCAAAAATTTGGTACGGATTATTTTTTGAGTTAGGGAGTCTCGAAAGATTTCATTTATTAAAATATTCAATCACATATTTTTTGTTAATTAGGACATTTCATTTTATTAAAAAGTATTTTTAGGAAAAAGATAACTAATATACAAGAGTTAGAGATAAGAGAGAGAGAGAGAGGGAGAGGGGAAGTGAGGGAGGGAAGATGTAGAAGATTAAGGTTAGTCTTGATCTTACCCTCTCCAGTGTGTTGTGGTTCAGGTGTTCCCTTTAAGGGCCTGGTGTAGGATCAGCCATTTGGTCTGTCTTTTAGTAAGTAGAAAATTATGGTATCATTGCCGTTTGGGTCTAGATTTTTCTTAGTGGGCACTGACCTGTAATTCCCAGAACCAGCATGGGGCTATCATCCACAATGAGCTTTTGATCAGAGAGACCTACAAGGTTTCCTAAAAGACAGACAGATTTCTGGCAGAGTACTTGATGACCCACGAAAGGCTAGTGGTAAGACCCTACTGCTGAAGACACCTTATGTGATTGACATGCAAATTAGAATGGCATGGCTGGAAGTTGGAAGAGAGTCAGTCCCCAGACAGTCAGCGCGTCTAGTGCCAGAAGGTGCTACATGGGCGACTGGGGGAAAATGACCAATATCTGTCAAAGCAACGCATGGTCTAACCTACTTAGCAGCAAATAACTTGTTGTGATGCCCACACAAGTGCAGTGGTGGCACAATGCCATGGTGGGGAACCAACTGCTCTCAATTCAGCTAGCTGATCCCCTCACTGGTATGGGACCCATAGCTGGAGCTGGGAAACAAGTCAGAACCATATCCAAACGTAAGCCCACTTGGCAATATCAAGCTACCATCAATCATGGGCTACAAGAGGGCCTACAACTATTAAATTCTCTATTAAAAAAAGTAAGGGTTATCTTATTTGCCTGGTGCTATCTTACTCTCCGTTGGAGAATCTGCTTCACTTTTCTCAGATAGATGTAGATCCTAAGGAGAGAGTCACCCCATCATACCTGCAAAGGGCCCCAGCTGAAACTAAGAAAAATTGGCGAAACAAGCAGGGGTGCTGTTTTCTTGATGAACCAGATGCCAGCACAAGGGGGAAGGAGATCAACACGAGAAAAATCAACTTTTACCAAATCAGAGAGCCAGAGCCTTAGGGGTCCCCAACACCTCATCACAGAAGCAGACCAAAAATGAACCCAATATCTCTCAGGGAAATTTTGCCGAAGACGGGGCAGAAAGAATGTCAGAGCCACATGTTGGGTCATGATATGCAGAGACATTAATCTTACCCATAACTGTGGGCTAACTCCACAATGCATGACCCATATACCTCAACAAGGAGGGGCCAAGGGGAGGGGTAGGTCACGGATGAGCCTAATAATGGTACCAAACTGACTGTGTTTGCTGAATACAAAACTAACTAATAAAGAAAAGAAAAAAAAGATGGGCAAATTTAGCTGAGATAGGGATGGATGTAGTAAAACCCAACTCAGAGTTTCTGATCTTATTTAAAAAGTCTAAGTAAAATTCTGAGGACTGTGGATTTTTTACTTTGCCTATAGAATTCATGTATCTACAAATAATAAACATAACTAGAATCTTAAAAAAATGTGCTCAAAAATTCATTGTTGCAACAAAAAAATGGTTTGCTTCTTTATTTCTTCTTCTTGTGCATGACTAAATTCAGTAAAAACAAAACTGTATCTTGAAATAGTACTGTGTTTTTCTAATTCTATGACATCTTTTTACATTCTAGTGTATATATATATATATATATATATATATATATATATATATGCAGAGAGAGAGAGAGAGAGAGAGAGAGAGTAATATTATTATTAGAGCAAAAATAATGAGGAAAGATTTAAAATAAATTCTAGAACTAAAAAAAAAAAAAACATGTCTTTAGGCTTGTCTTGGAAACAAACCCTGTGGATCACAAATTGCCTGCATCCTGTCACCTCCGTATTCCTCTAGACTGACTTGAATGGCCTTATGGTTACATTTATTTCGGTTGCTGGTGGCATGATTGAAGTTTTATACATGTCTCATACACACAGCATGATTTCACTATATTGTGCTTAGGTGAAAATTACAATAAGGCATCAAAGACTGTGCTACAAAATTTCCTTCTTGTTGATTTTTGTCCAGAAAATTCCAGATCTGGGACAATTGATGATAACACTCTACCCATGAGCTATATCCCTATTACTGTTGACTGCATTTTAAATGAACATTTGACACTGCCAAAATATATAACTCAGCCCTTTTTTTTCCTGACGTATTTTATTTGTATGCATCTTGTACTAGAAGGAAGCACATTAGCACTGTGATAGTTTATGAAAGTTGATGTACATTTTCTTCATTCAAGAAAAATATTGACTTCCATGATTTGTATATTAAGTTTAGCTTTTGCACTCTGACAGAATCATGTCTGTCCAGAGATCTAAAACCTCAGGTTGAGCAAGTATAATATGATGCCTATTTTACTGGGCATGGATCAAAAGATTCTGAAGAAAGCTTTCAGAATGGATATCTGGTAAAACATAGTGATTGTAAAGAGAAATCCTCTTTATGACTGATTTTATCATTCACAATATTAACTTAAAATTACTGTCATGATGTCACACTGTGGAGGCCATGATGATCGTGGTCATAACCTCACCATAAATGAGTCTAGATTACAAGAACAGTGGCAAACACAGAGTAGTAATTCTGTTTGACAAATATTATGATAATAAATTTTAAGTTGCTTTCAAGGAGTAAACTATTGACAATTACAAAACTGCATCTGGGAAAAAATGGCTAACATACATCTCAGAACATGAGAATAAAGAATGTATTTTATTCTACTTATTTTATTTTGGGGTTAATTGGCTTAACACAGGGACATGCAAACACTAGTCAAAAACTCTTTACAACTTAACTGTAATCCGTACTCAGAAAAATATGTGTTTTACTCTGGCATATTTTGTAGGGGTCCTTAGAGTGTTTCAAAATAACTTGATCAGTTATATATTTCTGGATAAAGGACAATTTTTCCAAAGTTTTATTTTTTTTAATTTCAAAACAGTGACTGGAAAAATGACTCAGTTATTTAGATCTCTTGCTGTGTGAACATGAAGGACCGAGAGGGCCTAAGACTATCCAAGTTAGATTCTCCAGCACCCAGGTAAAGACCTGTACAGGTTCATTTACACATGTTTGTAATGCAAGTCCTACAGTGTTGTTGGGGGTGGAGAGGTTAAAGAGCTCACTGACAGAAAACAAAATTGTTGAGTGACAGACTGAAAGAGAATACTTAATGATCTCTCCTGGCCTCTGCATATGTGTGCACAGAATGTGCACATCTGTATGCACACATGCATGTGCTATACATATATCACATCGCATCACATCGCATCGCATCGCATCGCATCGCATCACATCACATACCACAGGACATATACTACACACACACACACACACACACACACACAGAGAGAGAGAGAGAGAGAGAGAGAGAGAGAGAAAACAAAAATTGCAAATAGAATATTATTATTTTTCCAGACTAAAACCTCTTAATTGTTCAGTGAACAAAAATAAATTTCCTGGACTCTCTTAAAGCGTTCCCTTTATAAGGTCCATGAAGCTAAGAAGGTCCCTTTTGTTGTTTCAACCTTGTGTTGATAAAACACATGATATCTTAATATCTTAAAGTGCTTTGAAATTTTACTTAGAAAGTGTAAGTCATCTCTACACTATTAATTATGAATAATTATTAATGCATAATAATAATTTGAGAGTCATTTCAAGATTTGTTTATCATGAATATCTGTGCTGTGCATATATATACAATAAGTACAGGATAAATCATTATGTTTTAAATATAATTATTCCATAGACAATAGCACTTATGTGAAAACTTTATAGTTAGTAGTAGATATATATTCAAGTCTTTACATGACTTACCATTAAATCTTATAAAATTAAACTCATTGTGCCTATATAAATCCATCTTAATTTTGTCATCAATCGTAATTAACACCTCTTATATTATCCACCAAATATGTCCCTATTGAGGTCATCAATCTAAAAGTGTGCACAAATTAGGGCAGAGAAGAAACCCTTTACAAATAACAATGTTCTTCTTAAGCATTGGGAGTCATTCCTTAATTAACTGCTTCCAGTTAAGGTCTTTGGCTTGATTACAAATTTACCTAATTGAATTGGCATCAAATTCATATTTCTTCATTTTAGAAATAAATATGTGACATTAGAAGACTTTCCAACACTTTACTTTTGTGATTTTGAATTTTAGTCCAGTATAATATAAAAGTAGTGGTAAATGATTAATGTCTTGTAAATAGCTATAAGTTTGTGTATATTTGAGATTTTTATTTTTTTAATTTTTTGTTTATTTTTTATTTCTTTATTGAGAGTGACAGACAGAGAAAGAGGCAGAGAGAGAGACAGACAGAGAGAGAGAGAGAGAGAGAGAAAGAGAATGGGTGTGTCAGGGCCTCCAGCCATTGCAAACAAACTCCAGATGCGTGTGCCCCCTTGTGCATCTGGCTAACATGGGGCCTGGGGAAGCGAGCCTCAAACCAGGGTCCTTAGGCTTCACAGGCAAGGGCTTAACTGCTAAGCCATCTCTCCAGCCAATATTTGAGTTTTTTTTTTCTCTCACTTATGCTTATTCTTTCCCATGTTCCTTGTAACTCACCTTTCATGAACAACTAATTTGTATGTATCTATCAATTGCATCTAAGAGTATACTTTTTTATGTGCACACACAGATGCATGTGCGAACCACACACAATGCCCACTTGTGTATGCACACACACAGATACATACCACATATACATGAAAAAATAATGTAAATTATATTTGCTTATTTTTTTTTAATTTTGTTTATTTTTATTTATTCATTTGAGAGTGACAGACAGAGAGAGAAAGAGTCAGATAGAAAGAGAATTGGCATGCCAGGGCCTCCAGCCACTGCAAATGAACTCCAGATGCATGCACCACCTTGTGCACTTGGCTAACGAGGGTCGTGGGGAATTGATACTCAAACTGGGGTCCTTAGGCTTCACAGGCAAGCACCTAGCCACTAAGTTATCTCTCTAGCCTTATATTTGCTTGTGTTAAGTCATTTAGTAGCATCTAATATTTACTAACACTTCTTAAAGTAATGTTGTAATTTAGATTTAAAGAGCAAAAATTTGGTACGGATTATTTTTTGAGTTAGGAGTCTCGAAAGATTTCATTTATTAAAATATTCAATCACATATTTTTTGTTAATTAGGACATTTCATTTTATTAAAAAGTATTTTTAGGAAAAAGATAACTAATATACAAGAGTTAGAGATAAGAGAGAGAGAGAGAGGGAGAGGGGAAGTGAGGGAGGGAAGATGTAGAAGATTAAGGTTAGTCTTGATCTTACCCTCTCCAGTGTGTTGTGGTTCAGGTGTTCCCTTTAAGGGCCTGGTGTAGGATCAGCCATTTGGTCTGTCTTTTAGTAAGTAGAAAATTATGGTACCATTGCCGTTTGGGTCTAGATTTTTCTTAGTGGGCACTGACCTGTAATTCCCAGAACCAGCATGGGGCTATCATCCACAATGAGCTTTTGATCAGAGAGACCTACAAGGTTTCCTAAAAGACAGACAGATTTCTGGCAGAGTACTTGATGACCCACGAAAGGCTAGTGGTAAGACCCTACTGCTGAAGACACCTTATGTGATTGACATGCAAATTAGAATGGCATGGCTGGAAGTTGGAAGAGAGTCAGTCCCCAGACAGTCAGCGCGTCTAGTGCCAGAAGGTGCTACATGGGCGACTGGGGGAAAATGACCAATATCTGTCAAAGCAACGCATGGTCTAACCTACTTAGCAGCAAATAACTTGTTGTGATGCCCACACAAGTACAGTGGTGGCACAATGCCATGGTGGGGAACCAACTGCTCTCAATTCAGCTAGCTGATCCCCTCACTGGTATGGGACCCATAGCTGGAGCTGGGAAACAAGTCAGAACCATATCCAAACATAAGCCCACTCACCAATATCAAGCTACCATCAATTGTGGGCTACAAGAGGGCCTACACCTATTAAATTCTCTATAAAAAAAAGGGTTATCTCATTTGTCCTGGGGCTAACTTACTGTCCGTTGGAGAATCTGCTTCTCTTTTTCAGATAGATGTAGGTCCTAAGGTGAGAAGTTTAGGGTTATTAATGAATATCTTTAAACAGATAAATTAAAGCATTCTGTGATCAGCAAAAAGAATCCCCAAAAAGTAGATTGAGTATAAATGTGAATACTGGTTTATTTTACAACTCAGAGAAAGATACCATTAAGTAGTAGAGTGAGAAAGAGTACAGTTGTTACATGGGAATATGCCAGTTGTTCAGTTCTGATTTTTATCTAGTACTTAATGTCAATTGCTGAGAGTTAAAGTTCATAAATGTGAATGTTGATTGCTCTTTCTTTAAAAAAATATTATTCTGGGCTGCAGAGATGGCTCAGCAGTTAAGGCACTTGCCTGCAAAGCCTATGACCCTAATCTGATACCCCAGTACCCATTTAAAGCCAAATGCACAAGGTGGCACATGTGTCTGGAATTCGTTTGCAGTGGCTAGAGGCCCTGGCATGCCCAACCACTCTATCATTTCTCTCTCTCTTTCTCTCTCCTTCTTTATATCTTACTCTCAATTAAATAAATAAATAAAATATTAACAAATGATTTTCTTTATTTAGTTGAAGGCAAAAAAGAAAAAAATGAGGGGAGAGGGAGGGAGTGACAGGAGGATGTAAGGAAGGAGAGAGAGAGAATGAATATGCCAGGACCTGTTGATGCTGTAAATGAACTCCAGAAACATTCACCACTTGGTGTATCTGGCTTTATATGAGTAATGTGGAATAGAACCCAGTTCATCAGGCTTTGCAGATAAGTGCCTTTAACTGCTAAGCCATCTCTGCAGCCCAGTTTATAGGTTTTCAAATGAATATTCATGCTACTTTCCAATTTGGCTATAATTTATATTCCTACCAGCAATGTATAAGATGAATTGTCTACTTCTATTCCAATTGTATAAGTTTCTGTTCATTTGATGCATATACATTTGAAATTGTTATGCCTTGTTGGTAGAATCCCTTCACTACAGATAATACTGTTCTATCTCTAGTAATTTCTTTTTTATATATTTATTTATCTGACAAAGAGAGAAAGTGACAGAAAGAGGCAGTCACAGAGAGAGTGGGTAAGTATGTGACAGGGACTCATGGCACTGTAAATGAACTCTAGATATATGTGACATTTTGTGCCTCTGGCTTTACATGGGTGCTGGAGAATCAAACCTGGGCCATCATACTTTGTAAGCAAGTGTTTTTAACTGCTGAGCCATCTCTCCAGCCCATATCTATAGTAATTTCCATAGCCTTAAATACAGTTTATATGCACAAAATATTCATTGTTGGTTTCCAGTTAGTCATGATCTATATCCTGGTTTGTTAGGTTTCCAAAATAAAATACTGATACAAACAACATATATAGAGAAAAATTTATTTTGTCTCACTAATTTGAGGATTCCAATTCCTGACTGCTTTGTCCAACTTTTTCCATTTGTAGCCTGTTGCAGTCATGTTCACATTGCTGGTAGAAATCACCCAACTAAAAGTAGCTTGTGGGAAAAAGAGGTTTTATTTTGGCTTATAGGTTCGAGGGGAAGCTCCACGGTGGCAGGGGAAAATGATGGCATGAGTAGAGGGTGGACATCACACTCTAACCAACATAAGGTGGACAACAGGAGAGTGTGCCAAACACTGGCATGGGGAAACTGGCTATAACACTCATAAGCCCTCCTCCAACAATACACTCCCTCCAGGAAACATTAATTCCCAAATCTCCGTCAGCTAGGAAACTAGCCTTCAGAATACCTAAGTTTATGAAGGACACCTGAATCAAACCACCACATTCTACCTCTGGCCCCCATAAACTGTTAACCATGCATGAGGTAAAATGCAATGCATTGATCTAACTTTAAAAGTCCCCATAATTTTTATCAATTCCAATGATGTTCATACATCCTCACAGTCCAAGATCTTTTAACTGAGCAATAATACAAAAAAAAAAAAACCCTCAAAAAATTCATAATGGCACAGAATAAACATTCACACTGTAGAAGATGTCATTAGGCATAGCAAAGAAACATTCAGCCAATACAAGATTTAAAACAACCAGGGAAAACATCAAACTCTGTAATTGCAAGCCCAACAACTCTAGACAGTGACAAATCTCCAAGTCCGAAAACTCTAATCAGCAACAAGTCTCTGGCATTCCAATTTAACCCCTCCAGCTAGGCTACTCACAGTCCTGGGAAACTTCATTGGGGCCAGCAGTTTTCCTTAGCAGCCATCTCATGGTCCTGGAATCTCCACTGGGTCTCCACTGTAATCCAGGGTTCATCATCATGGTCCCATGGGATCTGCATGCAGGCATCCGCCAAACCTGCTTCACACTGACCATGGCCATTTCCAAAACACAAGACCATGTTGCAAACTCAATGACCCTTTTTCCAGCCTTTCTTATACTCCACAATACCAGGTTGGGTACCAACTTGTTAATCCAGGGGGGAATAGAGCAGACTTTGAAGAACAGGGCACTCCTTGAGCACTCAGACTCCTCAAAAAGAGTCTACATTCTTTTGTTGCCCCAGTGCAGGTCAGCTGGTCCAATCTGAAAGGTTGTAATCTCTCAATTGCAGCTGAAGGGGCAGCAGTTCACCAAAAGATTTTTCTTTCTGTGCCATATCTCTCTGCTCACTCCAGTTCATTTCTACACAGAGCAACTCTGCACAACTTCTCAGGACACAGGCATAACAGCAAGCTTTTCACACAAACTGCTGGCCCAGTTAAAGCAAAGCTCTTTCTCACCCTCATAAGCCAAACCTCACAGTCCATGGCTCTTACTGCATTCAGGTCTTTCAAATCCAACCATAATAGTCCATCAAGCTGTACTTACAGCACTGCAAGGCATCTCTTAGGCCAAGGTTTCGAATCCTTCCACATTCCTCTTGAAAATCAGCTCCAAAAGACCAAAGCCACACAGTCAGGTGTCTAGCAGCAAATGACACCATTCCTTGGTACCACTTTACTGTTGCAGTCAGGTTTGCATTGCTGGTAGAAATCACCCAACTAAGAGCAGCTTGTGGGAAAGAGAGGTTGATTTTGGTTTCCAGGCTCAAGGGGAAGCTCCACGGTGACAAGGAAAAACGATGGCATGAGCAGAGGGTGGACATCACCCCCTGGCCAACATAAGGTGGACAACAGGAACAGGAGAGTGTACCAAACACTGGCATGGGGAAACTGGCTATAACACCCATAAACCCGCCCCCAACAATACACTGCCTCCAGGAAGCATTAATTCCCAAATCTCATCAGCTGGGAACCTAGCATTCAGAACACCTAAGTTTATGGGGGACACCTGAATCAAACCACCACATAGCCCTTCAGATAAGGGCAGTAATGTTTTCCCAGGTATGTCTGATGGTTTGCCTTGAGGGACTTGAAGAAGTATTCAGCAGACATGGATGGAAAAGGAAGTTAAAAGACTGATACACTGCTACATTGCTCCTTTCAATGCTTTTCTTGCTTCACCACTCACAGGCCTCTTAAGGTGGTTTCATTTTTGTTTAGGTTTATTTTAGTTTTCTACTATTCCCAACATAGTTTGTTACTAAGAAAGACTACTTCATAGGAATGGAGTTCTTCTCCTCCTACTTCTGACAATACTGGTAGCCTAAGCTTTTCACTTTTAATAATTAACTCCAGAAATTTCTTAGAGTGACTACTGTTTCAGGTTTAGTGACTATCCTAAAATTGTTAGAATAGAAAATTAAGTCTTAATTGAAAAGTAACTTTATGAACAATGAAAGTTAGTTAATCTGCTTTATTAAAAATAAAAAAACAAGCCGGACGTGGTGGCGCACGCCTTTAATCCCAGCACTCGGGAGGCAAAGGTAGGAGGATCACCATGAGTTCAAGGCCACCCTGAGACTACATAGTGAATTCCAGGTCAGTCTGAGCTAGCGTCAGACCCTACCTCAAAAAAAAATAATAATAAATAAATAAATAAATAAATAAAATAAAAAAACAATGTGTGGTTTTCCAGAGGGGGAGAAGTTAGGAAAGCTTAATTGGTGGAGGATTGGGCACACACAATAAGCAGATGAACTATCTATAATTTTAAAGTAAAGATATGATCAATGGTAAATTCAAATTTAACAACATGGAAAGATGGCAAAATAAGAATTGACAAGTATGAGTTTAATCTATGTCTTGGAGTATTTTCAATATTACATATTTTGTGAAAAAAATTAAAAAGCATGATTTATTAACTTCTGAATTAATATGGCAGAAAATATTTGTAAAATGACACAAGTATAATAAGTAGAAATAATTAGAAATAAAGCTAGGAGATAGACATAGTCATAAGACCCTGACTTCTTATCTCAGTTACTATTAAACCTGTCATTATTAAAACCCATGAATATTTAGAAATGCTGGGTATATAGATCTTCACTTAAAACTGAGATAAACAAATAGGGGAAAAGATATGTTATTGTATCAATATTTGTATATGTACAAACATAAAAATTAAATAAGCATGCATTTTTTGTTAAGGCAAAATATCCTTCAGACAAAAATCACATGATAAGAAAATAGAGTATAAATATTTGGAAATTATAAAGAAATTGCATTCAAACATGCATAAATAAAACACAACCAATAAAAATAAGAAAACATCCAAGTTCAAAAAGGAACAATATGCATAATTTTTTAATCAAAGAAGCATCAGCCACCACTCTAACCATAAATTGTTATTGAGAATTAACAAAATTTCTTAGCATATTTCCCTAGGAAATGGGAATTAAAACCATAATCACAGCTGCATCAGAATGCTGATACAAAATGTAGACATTCTGATCAAGCATACTGATTTTAAGAAAATGAAAATGCCCTACATTGCTGGTAACAATTAAAGGGAATTCTTTGTGGAAGATTCTGCCAGTTCCTTATGAAGCTGAAGATAAATTACCATATGACTCAACAATTTCAGGGTCAGGCTTAATGTGTATATATATATATATATATATATATATATATATATATATACATTATATATACATATATATGTATATATATATTATATATATATATATATATATATATATATATTTCAAAGATATTTCAATGGTTGTAGCAGCAATGTTCATAACATCCAAGAAGTGGAAGCAACCCGATTGAATGGGTGTAGGCAAAAGGTGTTACCCTTGGCTGGGCTAAGGAGAAGACCCAGCAGTTAAAGAAAAAGATGGTCCCCTAAAAACTGCAACATATGCCTACAGTAGAAAACAATAAGCTATGAATACCCAGGATAGATGGACCTCAAAACCCTTCCAGAAAAAAAAGAGACAAATAATGCTATTATTTAGATAAATTTTTAGGACAAACTTAAAGGACAGGTCATATTTCTGGTGACATAAAGTGGAGAGTGAGAGAATGTATTGCCTCTAAAGAGGCTCACCAAAATTGTTTCGCTGATTGAAAGGTTTTAAAGAAGGCTATGTGTAATAAAGCCCACTATTTTGTACAAACAATATGCCTTAATAACAAAAGAGGAATGTGGTAATGCACAACTTTATAAGTTTGTACAACTGTCTCAACTATAATGTATTATGTTAAAAATGTTATATTTATTATATAATGAAAAAATATTACAAATATTATAAATATGTCTGAATGTTAGATTTAAGTTATAATTTAATAATATTATTAAGGAACCATTAGAAAGGCAAAGCTGAAGAAAATTGGACAAAACAACACTCAGTAAAATTTATTTCTAAAACATCTGATAATAGAATGCAGTCGTAATATGGCTCGCTGTGTTTCTGGACAAGTTCTGCAATGTGATAGCTCCTGCATAAACAATGGCTAGGGAGCTTAGCTTTATGTGACAGGCACTGCTCATTTCTGTGGAGATTAGCACTCTAAACACTTGGCCATGAATTTTTCAATCATTTTATTTTGCATATGACATACTTGAAAGAAAATAAATGAGTTGTGTTTGGTAGTCTACTTTTTTGAAATGATTTACTTTATAATGTGATGACTAGCTAGAAACCTTACAATATATATAAAATGGGCAACATCTGTCATCATATTTTCTGTTAGCTTATTTGAAGAATTATTACCTATAATATTACAGCGAGGATCCAAGCATTCAAAAGTTCATATTTCTGTCTTACACTGTACTCACCCTCAGCTATGGCAATAAACTTCTTACTGTGAACATTGTTTTGGATTCATGATCTGCATCAACATTCTCATGACTACTGCACATTGATCAACATTTTACATTGGTTTTAAATATCTATCTTCACATGCTTGAGCAATAATGGTTCATATGATTGTCATGCAGACAAATTATATATGAAATTAATAATAACTGTTAATTTTTATAAGAGAAGAAATATTCTGAACATTCTGAATTCATCTCATTTCTCTTCTGAGCACAAAGGACATAATTCCCAATGTATATGCAACTACATATGGTCAATTTACTTACTGTACATACACGGTGATAATACCACCTTCAGACCTACTGTATGAGCTAAACACATATAGAATCCTGCACAACTTTTACTATAAAAATGTAAACTTGGAAGGGAATGTAAAGCATAGTTATAGATTGCTAAAGACTGACAGAAATGTACCTCAACAATTTTATGGTGAAGAACCCTTACCATAATCTGTAAGCCCATGGACTATGTAGTAATCAGTATTATAATGTATTAATTTAAACTACTAAGACTAATTAGGGTGATTTTCTAGCAGCTAGTTAAGAGAATTTTAGCATGTCATCAACTCTAACCTGAAATAAAATATTAGACTAGAAATACTTACACATGATCACCATCCTTTTCAGAGTATTTAAAATGCACATGAAGTTATGTTTATATATTGAATAAAGCCAGGCGTATTGGCACATGCCTTTAATCCCAGCACTCGGGAGGCAGAGGTAGGAGGATTGCTGTGAGTTCGAGGCCGCCCTGAGACTCCATAGTGAATTCCAGGTTAGCCTGAGCTAGAGTAAAACCCTACCTCAAAAAACCAAAAATACACACGCACACAGACACACACACACACACACACACACACATATTGAATAAGTTCATAGATACATTCAAACTTTATATTGAGATGTTGGTATATTAATATGTGCTAAATGCTATCCTAAATACTATATACGTATTCATTTACTTAAATCCCTTATGTATCCAAAAACGTTGGGGCAATTATTATCATAATTTAGTACGTGTTGAACTTCCATACTAATACAAAACTATTTGAAACAAGTAATAATAGCTTATATTTCAACATAGTTAGTCTGGCCTGAAACATATGAATTAGAATTCTTTATTACTATGAAAAATGTTTTAGAATACCAGCTAACCTGACAAACAAGATATAGCTATAGCTCCAGATATAATTTTTATTATGCCAATAAAAATAATGACAATAAGAGTAATAGAAACTCACAGAAGAAACACCATAAAATACATTCCAAGGCTGTCATATACATATATGAAAATATCATGATGAAGCCAATGATTTTGTACAGGTATTATACCCTAGTAGAAAAAGAATAAAGCACAGAAAATATTTGAACATCAGAAGGCACTGTTTTTTAAGTCTTCTTAGGGTCAACATTCACACAGTATTTTTGAGGTTATCACTATAATTGCAAATTTGCAGATCAGTATGATATGTGTGTGTGTGTGTGTGTGTGTGTGTGTATAATATATATGTACATTATATATGTATATAAAATGTACATATATGTGGCATAATAACATGGCATTATCATGGTCAATGTGTGGTCCGAGATTTTAAACAAGATGGTATGATGCCAAAATCTGAGAATTTCTTTCCAATTCTAGGACTCAGATCCAGAGACTTGTTCAAAGCTAGCAAGTGTATTCACTACAACTGAGCTTTCATATTCTTTACTCTTATTATAATATAGCCAACTCCTTAGATATTTCAGCATATTTTATTATATATAAGAAACACAACCATGGTTAAAATGAAAACTTTGTGCACAAGTGTTTTTGTAAGTGAATTGTTTTGTGCAGTTGAAACAGATGTATGTTGATGTTTTATACTTAACTCATGTTTTTCATTCCGAAAGGAGAATAGTTAGTTGGTTGTCCCAAATGAAGTAATTCCTTTATTAATCAGGTACAATAATAGTAAGTAAAGTGGGTTATAAAATTCTAAGTCATGAAATAAAGTCACTCATTAGTATTTTTTAATTTTTATTTTTAATATTTTAATTTATTTATTTATTGATTTGCAAGCAGAGAAAGATAGAAGAGAGGCAGACAGAATAGGTGCATTAGGGCCTCCAACCACTGCAAATGAACTTTAGACACATGTGCCACTTTGTGCATCTGGCTTTACATGGATACTGGGCAATAAAACCCAGGTCATTAAGCTTTGCAGTCAAGTGCCTTAAATATACTGTGTTGCAGTCATCTTCAAATTGATATCAAAAATGCTCAACCAAGAGAAGCATGTGAGAGTAAAGGGTTTATGTTGGCTTACAGACTCAAGGGGAAGCTCCATGATGGCAGGGGAAGACAATGGCATGAGCAGAGGGTGGACATCACCTCCTGGCCAACATCAAGTTGACAATAGCACCAGGAGATTGTGCTAAATCATGGTAAGGGGAAGCTGGCTATAAAATGAATAATCACACCCCTAACAATACACTACCAGGAGGCTCCAATTCCAAAATTGCCATTAGCTGAGAACCTAGCTTTCAGTACACATAAGTTTATGTGGACACCTAAATTAAACCACCACACTTCATCTCTGGCCCTCCAAAACTGACAACCATCCACGATGTAAAATGCATTCAATCCAACTTTTAAAGCCCCCCACCCAATAGTTTTTATCAATCCCAATGATGTTCAAATGTCCCCATAGTCCAAGGTCCTTAACTGAGCCAAATATATATATATATATATATATATATATATATATATATATATATATATATATATATATAATGGCACAGAATAAACATTCACACTACAAAAAATGGCATTGGGCATAGCAAAGAAATATTCAACTGATATAAGATTTAAAGCAAACAAGGCAATATCTTACTCTATCTCTAAGATCCACAGCTCTAGTCAGTGACAAGTCTCAAAATCTGATAGTTTTTACCAATGGCAAGTCTCTTAAGTTCCAATTCTGATCTTCCAGGTAGACTACTCAGAGTGTGGGAAAGCTTTATCCAGTGCCAGCAGATCTCCTTGGTAGTCATCCCATGGTACCAGCATCTCTACTGATGACTCTGTTGGGCTGCAATGAAGGTAATCCAGTAAGCCTGCATCACATTTAACATGGTCATTTCCAGAATACAAAATAGTGTTGAAAATTCAAAGACCTTCTCTTTCATGCATTTGTTATGCTCCACAGTACCAGGTGAGCTGCCAGTTTGTTAACCCATGGGAGAATAAAGCAGACTTTGAAGAACTGGACACTCAGCATTCAGGCCCCTTACTTCAAAAGAGTCTGCATTTTTCCTGTTGTCCCAATTCAGATCAGCTGGCCCAATCTCAGTAGTTGTAATCTTTCAAACAATTGCAGCTGAACAGGCAGAAGTTTTAGTGCAAAGATAACTTTTCTTTTTGTGCCGTGTCCCTCTGCTCACACCAGTCCATTTCTGTGGAATGCAGCCCTCAGGATATAGGTATAACAGCCAACCTCTCACAAAAACTGCTTTTAGCCCAGTCCAGCCAAAACTCACAGTCCATAGTTAATACTTCATTCTATTCAGATTTTTATCAAGCTGTACTTATAGCACTGCAAGGTGTATCTTAAGCCAAGGTTTCGAATCCTTCCATATTCATTTCTCAAATAAATTCCAAGTGACCAATAGCACACAAACAGGTTTCTAGAAGTAATGCACCACTTCTAGGTGCCAATTTTACTGTTGCACTTAGCTTCTCATTCCTGTCAGAGAACACCTGACCAAAGGCAGCTTGTGGGAGTAAAGGGTTTATTTTGGCTTACAGACTTGAGAGGAAGCTTCATGATGGCAGGAGAAAATGATGGCATGAGTAGAAGGTAGACATAACCTCCTGGCCAATATCAGGTGGGCAATAGCACCGAGAGAGTGTGCCGAAACTGGTAAGGGGATGCTGCCTATAACACCCATAAACGCACACCCAGCAATGCACTATGTCCAGGAGGCTCCAATTCCCAAATGGCTACCTGTTGAAAACTAGCATTCAGAATACATAGTTTATGGGGTATACCTGAATCAAATCACAATGAGCACTATATGTTATTTTCAGAATATGAATTAAATTAATACATGTGTTATATCTATGGAGTTCTTTACAATATACTAGATTGAACTTAATCTTCCATTAGCTATGGTCCTTTTCTATCACAACATCTATCAAAATGTGTACCAACAAATTGATGCTTATATAAAACACAATTTTTCATAGAGCCACGAAACATCAGGTTAAATATTACCCCTTTGGTAAATATAGGCTAGATAGCTGGGAGCAACTTCTAGGCAGAAGATCATACCTCAGAGGAGTCTGATGGGAACCAGCACTACCCAGCAGGGAGTGTTTTCAAGGCTGAGTATTAATCTTCTTTGGGAATGAAATGATTACACTAATAAGCTACACTTACATTCAAGTTCTGTGAGTTGATGATCCTCATGGGATACTTCTAATAGATATTAGAAATGTACCATGAATGTGGATTCAGAAATTTTTTATCTGAGCTTTACCAAATATTCATGCAAGAGGTATATTTAATAAAGAAGAAATTCCCATGAAAGTAAATTTAAATAATTTAGAAATGTTTACCCTTCAATTGATTTTTTAAAACAAATGGTCAGGGATGTCATTCAGTGTTGCTGACCTATTCTGTATAAAGAAGTTTTGCTCCACAGTGCAAAAACTAAAATGTCTTAGATTGGAGAGATGGCTCAGTATTTAAAGGAGCTTTCTTAAAAAGCCAGCCTGCGTGCCTGTATTCATTTCATCATTCACCATATAAATCCAGATTAAAAAATTCATGCAAATGTCTGCCATTTGTTTCCAGCCTCAAGCAATATTGATGCACACACACACACACACACACACACACACACACACACGCATGCACATACAAATAATATAATAAAATTCCACATGAAAAAATTCAGCTGTATATCAGCATTGAATGAGGACTATAGCTTGTTACAGAATTCATAATTTAAAAAAACTCAAATACTGGGAATAAAATACAAATTAATTTCAAAATAACTTCAAAATTTATCAAGGGTATTCCAATCAAATGACTTAGATACTAAAAAGTATTTCTGTTGTGACTAAAAAGAAATGCATAAGCCAGGAGTGGTGGTACATGCCTTTAATCCCAGCACTTGGGAGGCAGAGGTAGGAGGACTGCTGTGACTTCAAGATCACCCTGAGACTACATAGTAAATTTCAGGCCAGCCTGAACTACAGAAATCATACCTCAAAAGGGAGGGGGGAGAAGAAAGGAATACATATTTACTAATACTTTTTTTTTTCTGTTTTGGCTTGGCATTGAAATTTTAGGCATCTATGCCTATGCACTTTTAGCCAAAGGGACAGAAGAACTACATACAAGGTGTGCTTTACAGATGAAACAAAACTATGCATGATCTCAAATAAATATAAAATGTGTGTATGATTTGTGGGATTTTTATGTTTTGAATATAGATTTACAATATCTATGCTGATTAAAAACAATAATTTATATAGGAAACTAAAATGTCATAGAGATATTAACATTTTCTGAATTCATTGGTAGACAAGGTAATTCCAATTATCTTCATAAATAAAGTAAATTTGGACAGCTTATTCTGCAATTTGTCAAAATCATACACATCTAAAGAAGCAAAAGAATGGAAATGGGCATACCTGCCTTAACTGCATATGCTAATAAGGAAACTATACTTCACATAGTGCATGCTTTTGCAAGGACAGAAAGTTAAGTGTATAAATAGAATAGTCATCAATAAAATTATCAAAAATATAAAGAAAACCTGATGAATGCACTAGGTAGCATTTTAAATCACTTGGGAAGTACAGAGAACAAATACATGGTTCTCAAAAAAATGATTTTCTACATGCTTATAAAAACAAATTTGATTCCTTCCTCACATCTAATATTAATTTTAATCCAGTTTGATTAAAGACTTAAGCTACCTAGTTGTAGTTGAAGGTAAATTCAAAGAAGACATGTATTAAAACCATAAGCCATAAAGTAAAGGATTGTTATATGCAACAACCTAGTACTGAAAATATTAAACATAGTTGCAACAGAGGTATATTACAATTTTCAAGCAACATGGATATATGTTTTTTAAAATAAAATAATTATTAAAAGTAACAAAATACCAGAATGAGTAACTCATTGGATCAATTAATAACATATTTCATAAAAGGAGCACAATCACAAAAGTATAATAAAACATTGTAAACTACCATGTGCAAGTGACACCATGAACTAAATTATCACATTTGCCAGGCTGAAAAAGGAAAATAACTAATAGTGAAAGTGTAACTCTTCTCTCACAACTACCAACAATGAAAGCAGGTATAAGTATGTAAAAACACAATTTTACTAAATATGATTGAAAATGGACATGCACAAATTACCTAGGAGTTCCAACCAACCAAAATATTGACAATACTCCATATAAGATATAAGAAATATATCCATGATTGCTCCTATCAACATGTATAAATAAAAATAAATAAATATTACATGTAATGCAAATTTTCATAAATAATAAAATGGATAAATACATTTTTGCGATACACTATAGGGAATTTCACTGAGTGTCAGAATTAAGTAGCTGCATGTTCTTAAACTATCAACATGGCATAAGTCAGCATATCACAAGGTATCTTTGCAACATGACTTTACTTGCATATGCATAAAACATCATGCAAAAATTCTACATATCAAACTAAAGATACCTTCTTATTTCAGCTTACATGAACAAAACCCCAGTAGCTCACGAACTTAAACCATCACTCAACCAATGGGATAATATGAAGCTGAAGAGTTTCTTTACAGACAAGCATATAATAAACAAAGCCAATAGATTACCCACAGAATGGGAGAAAATATTTGTTGGTTATCTGACTGATAGAGGCCTAATCTCTAGAATCTGCAAAGAACTCAAAAATCTAAACAGTAGGAAATCAAACACCCCACTCACAAAATGGGGCAAAGAGCTGAACAGACAGTTCACAGAGGAAGGCATAAAACAGAATTTTAATTTTCTGTAACCAGCTGGAGGTGAATAATCCTAGTATTTCACAGAACTGCCAATAAATTATTTATTATGCTCATCTAAAGTTAGCACTGGCCTTTTATACTCATATTCCAAATGAGAAGGTTGAAATGCATGCCTGGGATATATATAGTCTTCAATATGAGGAATATGTCTTCATATTAAGGAAAGAAAGGAAAAAGTTCAAATAGCAAATAGATTCTCCTAGAGTTCTCCCCCCAACTGACTTTCCCTTAGCCTCTCATCCTGCAGGTCACCATTATCATCAAAAAAGTTAGAAATTTTCACATTTTGGTTGAGCATATTGCCAACGTACATACAATCCAGCTGCCCCACCATAGGAAATGGAGAGAGTGTGCCAAGGATAAGCAAGCAGCAGTTTTATGCTCATACAGTAAAGTGGGAAAGAAAAGCCAGGAAATTAACACACAGTCAAGGTTCTCTGAACCCTGAGAGGTTTTCAGTGTACGTACATGTGATTTTATGAGTCTCTTGTCATTTTATATCTAAAGCTTTCTGAAGGTGGATGAATCTTTATATTAAATTGCACATATGTGTTAACTACATTTAACAATGTTCATGAAAAAATATTGAAACAAATGAAAAAATATCTTCAATTAATGTTTTAATGCAACATTAGAAAAGGTAATAAAAATATTTATTTTCCATGGCGCTGTAACTAATGCTACATTTTAACTATGCATTTGAGTATCTTCTAGTGATAAAATATGCATATATATATATATATATATATATGAAATACTTGAATATGAAGGTTGTCCTTACACTCAGGATCCTCTGGAATGGTAAATGTCTACCACCACATCAGGGTTATTATTTATTTATTTATTTATTCACATTTTTTTATTGACAGCCTTCATAATTATAGACAATAAACACTGGTAATTCCCTCCTCCCACTTTCCCTTTGCAACTCCATTCTCCATTATATACCCTCACACTCTCAATCAGTCTCTTTCATTTTGATGCCATCATCTTTTCCTCCTTTTATGACTATCTTGTATGGGTAGTGTCAGGCACTGCAACGTCATGGATATTCAGGCCATTTTGTCTCTGGAAGACTGCACTGTAAGCAGACCTACCATTCCTTTGGATCTTACATTCTTTCTGCCACTTTTTCCACAATGGACCCTGAGCCTTGGAAGTTGTGATAGAGATGTTTCAGTGCTAAGCACTCTTCTGTCACTTCTTTTTAGCATTATGGTGCCTTTTGAGTTATCTCAGAGGTGCCTGGTATGAAAAAGGGAAGATTATTTAACCAAAAGTGAGTGTAGCATTAATACATAGGTATGAACTTTAATAGCAGTGCTTACCAGACAGTTTGGTGAGCATAATATATACATTTAGACAGACACTAGCAGGCATTACAGCCCTAGGGCTCATGATTCCTCCATCATAGCTTTTCATTATCAGGCATGTATTCCCTACTATGGAGCAGACCTCTAGTCCAATTATAGAGCAGTTGGTTGCCCCCATAACAGACATGCCACTATTGCACACATTGGTTCATTTGGCCTGGCTGGCCAAATTTAAGGCTTGCAGTGTCCACTATTGTTTATCTCCTCTGTTGATTTCTCTCTTTCCCATTGGACTGCATGCAGTATAGTTTTTTTCAGCTTTCTGTCAGCTGGTTCATAGCAAAGAGGTTTTCAGCTCAGCTCCAGGAGGATTTCTAGTGATTTACAGCCGAAGTATGTGGAGTCATCAGAAATAGGGTCTTACCATCTATTCCTGGTGGGAAACCAGCCTCAGCAATGTCCTGTAATATTTTGGGGGTATCAGGGACCTACCTGGCAAAGAACTCACTGTAAGGTATCCCATCCCTGGCACTGAAGTTTTTCTAGTAACAACCTACAGCTTCTCGGTATGCCATTGTCCAAAAAAGTAGGTTTCCACATGACTTATTCTTACCCTCTTAGATTTTGATTAGACCTCCTCCTTCACCTTTCCTTTATTCAATCTCTTCCCCTGACCTCACTTAGGTCTTTCCACCCTCATTAATCTATTCTTCTGCTTACATATATGCAATATCAGGATTCTTGATGCAGATTATATGCTTCTTATGTGGAAAATGCCTTTATTAATCACAAGTTGTTTCTTTTTTTTTTTTTTCAGAAGAAAACAAGAAGATTTGGCTATCTCCAATTAAACTATTTTTATATTTGCTCACTCCCCCCACAAAATGAAGTCAAGAAATAAAATAAATATACCACACATAAAAAAATCTACCCAGTTATTCCCTTGTTGGGCATTTACCCTAAACATTCTATGTCTCAGTTCAGAGATATTTGCTCAACCATGTTTATAGCTGCTCAGTTCTTGATAGCCAAGAATCTGGAATCAACCCAGATAACCAAGATGTGGTATATGTACACTATGGAATTCTATTCAGCAGTTGGAAAAAAATGACACAGTGAAATTTGTAAAAAAATGTTCTACCTTTGAACAGATCATACTCAGTGATCTCACACAATCACAGAAAGACAAGCGTCACATGGTCTCACTCATTTGTGGCTCCTAACCTGGATCAGCCCAAGATGCTGACATACCTAATAGGCATCTCAAGGCCTGGGCAGTAGGGACGGTAGGGCTTGAGGACAGGGTAAGGGTGGAATCCAAATGGAACTGGTACCATAGAATCCTATATCCTGGAAGACAAACTAAAGGTTGAACCCTCACCTGGGCCTTAGGGAAGCACCTGAATCAAAGGGGCCTAGACAGGGTGAGAAGAAACCTAACCTTAAATTTCTCCTATTTCTTTTTTTTCTTTTTATTTATTTTTCTTCCTTACTTTTTTCTATTTTCTTTCTTTTTCTACTTTCTTTTCTTGCTGACCTGTAACTCCCAGTACCAGCATGTGGTTAAAAACCATAATGAGCTGTTGATCAGAGAGAGTTATAAGGCTTCCCAAAACATGACAGACTTCTGTCAGGGTACTTCATTACCCACCAGAGGTTAATGGTAAGACCCTACTGCTGAAGACACCATATGCTATTGGTCACGAACATGGAGAGACCTGGCTAGAATCTGAAGACAGTCAGTCCCCAGACAGCCCATCTAGTGTTAGAAGGTGCTACATGAGTTACTGGAGGAACATGTCCAACATCTGTCCAAGAAACTTGAGGTCTAAGCTACTCAGAAGCAAACAACCTGACATGATGCTCAAGAAATGCAATAGTGGTACGAAACCATGCTGGGTAACCAACTGCTCTTGGATTGGCTAACAGATCTGCTCAGTGGAAAGAAACTGGGGAACAAGTCAGAATCACATCCAGATAATGAGTTTGCTTTTCAATATCAAGCTTCCACCAATTTTGGGCTACAAGAGGGTCTATACCCATTTAATGTGTGCTGACTTCACTCTCCATTGGACAATCTGCTTGACTTTTTCAGATGGGAGCTGGACCTGAAGAGACAAAGGACCCATCACACTCCATTCTGGCCCCAGGTGAAACCACAGAGAAACAGGGGAAATGAGCAAGAGCACTGTGAACCGATATCAGCACAAAGGGTAAAGGAGATAGACACTGACGACACGCAACTCCTACCAAACCAGAGATCCACAGGCTCCTTAATGCCCATCACTGAAGGAGATTTAAAACGCACCCAAAATGGTTCAGGGAATTTTGTGGAAGAGGGGGCAGAAAGATTGTTAGAGCTACAGGTTGGGAAATTATGCACAGAGACCTTACCTCTTCCCCATAACTGACAGCTGCCCCCACAATGCACAACCCATAATCCCCATGGGGATGACCAGCATCCGCAACCAGGAGGGTCCTTTTGGGGGTCAATTGTGAGGGAAAGGAGGACATGTGTTGTTTATATACTGAGTATATCTATAACTAATAAAAAATCTTTCAATTATTTCCCACAAGATTTTTTTTTCTATTCCAGAGGCTACAGAAAGGTTATGGTGAGAAAGATATTTGCATTAAATGAGTGTCTGATGAGTGCTAGTTTCGTGTGAGCTACATAATATTTTTCATCCTTTCTTCCAGGGCCACAGTGTCTCTGGAATCAGAAATGTTTCTCCTTCACACAACATGGGGTAAAAACATTGTCTTCATCACATTATCTTTTCTGTGGTGAGAACACTTGCACTTAAAATCTACTTTCAGCAATTGTCAAGCATATAATGTCGACCTCTTCATTATCATACTTCCTGTCAAAGTGAATTGTGCGTCCTCTATCATTTTCCTGCAAAGCAGAGGAAGGACAGGCATACATGTTCCTTAGCACACCCAAGGTCACACATGTGGCATCAAAGCTTATGAGTGTTCTACCATTCCTTGGCATGGGGTGTGGGGGTCCCTGTACCAAAAATTACTGAGGCAGCAGAGCTCAACCAAGCTTTATTTATCTTATTTTCATATTTATTCAGAACTCATTTTTTGAGGTATGGTCTATCTCTACCCCAGGCTAATCTGGAATTCATTAACCAGTCTCAGGATGGCATTGAACCAAAAGTGATCCAGATTAAAGGCATGCACCACCACACCCAGCAAAAAATTTTTGAACATAGCTTTTTTACTAACACATTCAATAAATACAAGAGAACCTGTTATCTCATTACACTTCCACTTAAACTCACAAAAACCTAAATATGTGAATTCCAATACCTCAGAAAACAAACAGAAAATAAGCATTGTAACATGTCTAAAATCTGATAATTACAAGTAAGTAAATAAAAGCTGTCATGCAATTTTATAAATTTTTCTTTGATGTCCTTTACAATAAATTATAATGTTAAAATCATGAAGCCCAAAGTTTAGTTATGATAAATCATGTAGGAAAACATTAAACTATTATAATTCATTTGTTTTAATTTTGCAGAATCTCAAAACTGCTTTTCCCAATAAAATAATATAATAAATTACCATTGATTAAAACAGTTTGCAACTATTTGGTTATGTTGATTAAGACTCTTATTAATAACGACCAAGGTCAAAAGTTTATTCATTCTTTTAAACAGGATCATCCCATCCTGATGAAGATCGCCCCATAACTGCTTCCACTCAAAGGCAGCTGTGTCAGGAGAAAGCCCATCTCAGAAGAGATCATTACTCATGGAAGCTGCGTCTCTGGAGCACACTGCACAACCTGCAGGCAGCTTGGCTGCTCTGAGAGTCTCCAGCACATTGCACCACTTACGGGCAACTCAATCAGATAGTCTCTCCCCAGGCAGTTGTTTCCCTTTATTTAGTTTGGGAAGTGGATGTGTGTGACAGGGGGAGGGTCATGCAACCCTTTCCTAAACTTGTTGACTTCCTGAGTCTCTGTAACTTCTTTCTGTCCCTCCCGGAAAAGAATGTTTCAGTTTCTAATGAACACAACCTTAGGAAGTGGTCCAGTGACTTTTAAGTTTCATATCTCCCAGAGTTGGCTTCCTAAATCAGTCTCCTTTCTTTCTAACAACAGCCCTTTACTCCTAGAAGAATCATTTTGTTCTAGTGCCCTAGATATGTATTGTTAAAAGCCCATAAATTCACCTAGTGACCCATTGAAAGATGAAATTTGTTATAGTATAAACTACTAAGTGAAAGTTATATTTATATGTAAATAGTCAGAGGAATCTTAACCCAGTGTCAAGGGAGACTGTCATTCCTATTTTCAAAGGCAAGGGTGGATTCCCTCACAGCTAAATGATACATGGCCTTTACGTCATTGTTTCTGGGTCTTCAGTTCCTTTCTGATTGTGTTTCCCACTCCACTCTCACTTGTGTAGCATTTACTAACTTATGTAATTCCTTCCTTCCTTCCTTCCTTCCTTCCTTCCTTCCTTCCTTCCTTCCTTCCTTCCTTCCTTCTTTCCTTCCTTCCTTCCTTCCTTTCTTCCTTCCTTCCTTCCCTTTGTACTTAGAAACTCACAAAGTAATGCAGGTGACAATCTACCTGCCTCAGCCATTCAAGTGCTAATGCCAGTTTATGGCAATATCCCTACCCTTCCTCCTATTCACATCATATGCTTTGGATTCTCTTTATATTCCTAGACAATGCTAAGCAGACTCTGAATTAAGGACTTTGAGTTATTGTTCAATCTACTTTGAATATTTTCCTCCACATACAATACACATTTCACTACATTACATCCTTCCTCCCTATAGGTCTCTCTTAAGATGCACTTTGTCTGGATCTTCCTTGAGCACAATATGGCACAACTCACATACATATTCAGAATATGGTTTAATCTTTTTTAATCATGATTATTTTCTGTCTTCTGTTGTAAAATGTAGCTTTATTAGGGCAGTATCTTTTTCCTTTTGGAGTTTTAAGTATTTTAGCTTTGGTAACTCACATTTTAGTATTTAGTATTTGGTATTTAGGTAATATTTTAGTTACTGCTGAACAAGGAAAGCAATTATAATACCTTCATTTCCACCACAGCAAAATGAGTAGCTAAATTTATGCAGCCTGCCAAAAGACCGTCCTTCTTCATGAGAAGTTCAGCAGAAATGATAGTAATGCATAAGTAGGATTGTTCCAAAGGCAAAAATACACTTCTCACGCCAGCACACATGGTAGGGATTCCTCACATACATATCCACAGATTGCTTTTTGCTGGAAAAGAATAATGAATAACCCTGGCACCCAACTGAGTGAAATTCTTATTTGCTCTTTCTTGGTCACAATTGCATATTATTCAACACAATTTTTTTCTTAGGTTATAAGTTACAAGACTAGGAAGCAACACCCAAATTTAATGGAGAAATCACAATTTCAAGCCAAATTAATGAGATGTGTGGGATCATTCTTCCCCAGAAAAATAGTGAAGACACTGTAGGAAAAGTGGAGTAGGTTTGAAGTAAGTGTGACAAATGCATGCAACAGAAAGACTTTGACTTATGTTCTTGATTGGCTCAGTAAATCCCTAAAGTGAGTCTTCTACCCTCTGCTTTCTAGAGACAGATGCCCATGAAACACAAGTTAGGATAATACAAATCCATTTGGAGAAATTTACCATTTTAAATATTCAAAATGAAGTATTTTACTAGAAAGTTCAATTTTTTTCACTTCTCTTTCCTGCTTGCATGGATCATGCCCTGTGTGGCCAAATTCATGTTTCTAACCCATGAGATACATTATTAAAACCAGCTGATAGGGATGGAGAGATAGCTTAGCAGTTAAGACACTTGCTTATGAAGCCTAAGGACCCAAGTTCAATTTCCTAGTACCCATGTAAGACAAATGCAAAAGGTGGCACATGCTTCTGAAGTCCCCCCCCCCCAGTGGCTAAAGGTCCCAGAAAACCTATTCTTTCTCTGTGTCTCTTTCTCATAAATAAATAAATAAATAAATAAATAATATTAGGGCCAGGCGTGGTGACACATGCCTTTAATCCCACCACTTGGGAGGTAGAGGTAGGAGGATCATGATGAGTTCAAGGTCACCCTGAGACTACATAGTGAATTTCAGGTCAACCTGTGCTAGAGTGAGACCCTGCCTCAAGAAAAAAAAAAAAAAAAAAAGAGCAAAATAAAAATAATAAATAAACTGACAGAGAAGAAAGAAATAACTATTCCATGATGTTACTTGTTATCAGTTTTAGCCATTGTATAGTCAAATGTATTTCTCATACACTTTTCTATGAAGCTATGCTAGTTTGTATTTTGAGAATTCATAAAGCAAGTACAAAAATATTTGGTAGTGTTTTAAAAACTATGTACATTATCATGAGAAATCACTAAACTAACCCTAAAAGAGTAATTTATCAATTAGTTTGAAATTTAGAGATTATCAATTTTTCTTCTCAATTTGGAAGTCATGATTCAAGAAAATATACATCATATGGTAATAGCCATTACTTCACTGAATTTGAAATATTATGCTCACTTGTAAGCAGCTGCACTTCTTCATGACAATAGCTCATGTCAGAATCTTTTTTTTTTTTTTTGCCTCTATAGTATTTTTCAAATAGAAATCCAAGGTACAGGTGACTATTAATCATTTATTTGATCTCTAGAAGACACATTGTTTTTTGCATTCAAAATTCTAAGTCTACAAAATTATTACCAAAGGTATTTATTCTCTCAGGAACCCTCCCAAACAGGGAGCTTTTCTAAGTCATTTTCTGCCATATTTTCCTAAAATAATTATTTCATTACTTACAAAAATTCACCACCAAAGACAGTAAGTGAATATAGCAAAGTGTATGGCTGCAAAGACTATATGCTAACAGCAATTATATTTTAACGATAACATTTATTTGGAATTTTAGCACTAAAATAAAATGTTGATGTTTAACAAAATATATAACTACTTTGAACAAATAGCACAGAAACTGTACAGTTCTATAATGTTTCATAATGTAAATTAGATCTTATTTGTTACAATCTTATTAATGGGAGAGATTTTATAGTCCTGTAAGAAAAATCTTAACATTTCAGATAACATTTCACTCAAATTTAATTAGAGTCAATGTAATCTTAATGAAAATTCTACTTACTATTTCAAAAAGCATAACAAGTTAATTCTATAGACTTTGTTTTTTTCTTTTCTTTTCTTTTTTTCTTTATTAGTTACTTTTGTATTCAGCAAATACAGTCAGTTTGGTACCATTATTAGGCTCATCGATGACATACCCCTTCCCTTTGGCCCCTCCTTGTTGAGATATACAGGTCATGCACTGTGGAGTTAACCCACAGTTATGGGTAAGCTAAATGTCTCTGCATATCATGACCAAACATGTGGCTCTGACATTCATTCTGCCCCCTCTTCCTCAAAATTTCCCGAGCCATGTTGGATTCATTTTTGGTCTGCTTCAGTGATGAGGTGTTGGGGGCTTCTGAGGCTCTGGCTCTCTGATTTGGTAGCAGTTGATTTTTCTCTGTGTTGATCTCCTTCCCCCTTGTGCTGGTATCCGGTTTATCAGGAAAACAGCACCCTTGCTTGTTTCGCCAATTTTACTTAGTTTCAGCAGGGGCCCTTTGGAGGTGTGATGGGGTGGCTCTCTCCTTAGGATCTACATCTATCTGAAAAAGAGAAACAGAGTCTCCAACGGAAAGGAAGTTAGCACCAGGACAAAACACATAACCCTTACTTTTTTAATAGAGGATTTAATAGGTATAGGCCCTGTTGTAGCCCATGATTGATGGTAGCTCAATATTGGCAAGTGGGCTTATGTTTGGATATGGTTCTGACTTGTTTCCCAGCTCCAGCTATGGGTCCTGTACCACTGAGGAGATCAGTTAGCCAAATTAAGAGCAGTTGGTTCCCCACCATGGCTGTGTGCCACTATTGCACTTGTGTGGGCATCACAACAGGTTATTTGCTGCTAAGTAGGTTTGTTTGGGGACTGACTCTCTTCCAACTTCCAGCCATGCCATTCCATTTTGTATGTCAACTACATAAGGTGTCTTCAGCAGTAGGGTGTTACCACTAACCTTTGGTGGGTCATCAGGTACTCTGACAGAAATCTGTCTGTCTTTTAGGAAACCTTGTAGGTCTCTCTGATCAAAAGCTCATTGTGGATGATAGCCCTATGCTGGTACTGGGAATTATAGGTCAGTGCCCAGTAAGAGAAGGAAGAAAAAGATAACCAATATACAAGAGTTAGAGAGGAGAGAGAGAGAGAGAGAGAGAGAGAGAGAGAGAGAGAGAGAGGAGGGAAGATGTAGAAGATTAAGGTTAGTCTTGATCCTACCCTCTCCAGTGTCTTGTGGTTCAGTTGTTCCCTATAAGGGCCTGATGAGGGATCAGCCATTTGGTCTGTCTTTTAGTAAGTGGAATTTTATGGTACCATTGCCGTTTGGGTCTAGATTTGTCAGATAGCAAACACCAAAATATCAAATAAAAATAAATGCTGGCGAGGATGTGGAGAAGTAGGAACACTCATGCACTGTTGGTGGGAATGTACGATGGTACAACCACTTTGGAAAGCAATATGGAGACTCCTGAAAAAGCTGAGTATAGAGATACCAACAGACCCAGTTATTCCCTTACTGGGCATCTACCCTAAATCCTTCAAACCACAAGCTAGAGAGATTTGCTCAACCATGTTTGTAGTGGCTCAATTAGTAATAGCTGAGAGCTGGAATCAACCCAGATGTCCATCACTAGAAGAATGCATAACTAAGATGTGGTATATCTACACAATGTAATTCTATTGACTTTGGATGTAAAATATAACTGGTGATGTGAGTGTATAATTCATAATCTAAGAAAATTTTAAAAAATATAACTTAACCCATATCGTTTCTGAATCACTATAATCACTTGCATCTAAATAAGTCATTTCCAGTAATGAAGCTAGGGATTTCTTTGTCTATTCTGAGTACTTTGCCCCTTCATATATATGTTGAGGGTTTTTTTTTTCTATTTCTAATAAAAATGTCTCATAATACAAAGTAAAGTTTTGTGTTAAAATGTCACTTAAATATCAGGCATTTCACTATGTCCAAGAATTGAAATTATTTGTAATGTATTATATGTAGAATTCATACTTATTTTTAATCAAATAACTGCTACTGAAGGAAAATTTTTTGGATAATGACCAATACTGTCAATACATGTAATCTGTGAGAAATGTCCATGCTGAAACTCTTTAGCAGTTACAACAGTGTAATATATATTTTTTCTAGAATGCAAGTTTCATTCAAAACACTGATAATTCTCATGTTCTTTTTTTGTTATTTGAGAGAGAGAGAGAGAAGGAGACAGAGAGAGAGTATGGGCATGCCAGGGCCTTCAGCACTGGCAAACAAACTCCAGAAGTGAGTGCCACCTTGTATGCTTACAGGGGTCCTGGGAAATCAAACCTGGTTCCTTTGTCTTTGCAGGTGAGAACCTTAACAGCTAAGGTATCTCTCCAGCCCACCACTCATAATTTTCTAATTATAATTTGATTTCCGTAGTGCTGTGCAGTTCTAATTCGAATTGGTTTGAGCTCCTGAAATTACATTTTAGCATTCATTTCAGTCATTGTCCTACCATAGATTCATTTACTTTGCAATTACTTCTTAGCTGGAATGAATATGTGATAGAGACTTTGAGAAATTGCTAACTACCAAAAGGTGTGCTGTTCTTTTTTAAAAAATAAATCACACTATGAAAACATCTGAATCATATTTAAAAGCAGTTTAATTTTTTCCTATAAATTTTGTTCTTTTGATGAATGATGTTTTGGGGTAAAGTTACAAAAACTTTGAAAGGAATATTTTGTGTGAATATGCTTGCTGGTGTAAGTATAGCTGAGAAAAATGCAATATAAAACAAAAATCAAATATAGCTTATAATAGTCTCTCTAGAAACCCTCACTAACAGAGTTAATCATATGGAGGACAGAGCTTCAGTTCTGAAAGGACAGAAGAAATTGTTTGGGAGTGCAAAAACATTGATAAGTTAAAAAAACTCATGTGAACAGAATATTAAGGAAATGTGGAAAACAGTAAAACTACCAAATATCTAGATCAATGGCATACCAGAAGAGGAAAAAATTCAGGCCAAATTCATGGAGAGGCATATTCACCAAATTATTGTAGAAAACGTTCATACCCTCTCAACGGAGATACAAGATCCAGATACAAGAATCTCACAGTACATCAAATGGTCTGTACCAAAGGGGAAAAAAAAAAAAAACTTTCCAGGGCACATCATAATTAAAAATCTAAAGAATGAAAACAAAGACATTGTGATTTTAAAAGTAGCAAGAGAAAACAATTTATCATATACAAAGGCAACCAGAATTACCTCTTTTTTTTTTTTAACTTGAAAATCTTGAAAGCAAGAAGGGCTTGGAATGGAGCAGTTTAAAGTTTAAATAACTATGACTTTCAACTCAACCTGCTGTACCCAGTGAAAGTTTTCCTCATTAATGGTCTTAAGTCACCCATCATAAGACACAAGTTAATAGGGTCAGAAAAATCGATGCTTATATCTACTGTCTTCAAGAAGTTCACCTAACCAATAAGGACAGATACCTCCTCAGAATGAAAGAATGGAAATTATTTTTACCAAGCCAATAAGAAATAAGCTGGTGTGGCTGTATGAATATCAGACAAATTGGAGTTTAAGCCAAAAGTAATCAAAAGGGACAAAGAAGACCACTTTTTACTCACAAAAAACCAATTCAACAAGAGGATATCACAATCATAAATCTATGCACACTAAACACAGGTGCCCCACATTTTATAAAACAGAACCTGCATGAAAAAATCCCCATAAATAAATCCCATACCATCATAGTAGGGGACTTATACTCCAATATCATCAATAGACATATCATCCAATCATAAAAACAACAGGAACTAATAGAGCTTAACAACACCATAGAACAACTAGATCTAGCAGATATGTACAGAACATTCCACCCCCATTTTTCATAAAACACATTGTTCTCAGAAGCTCATGCAATCTTCTCCAAAATAGATTATATATTAACACATAAAGATTGTCTGCATGAATTCAGGAAAATTGATGTAACTTCCTGCCACATATTTGACCACTTTGCATTAAAGCTAGAAATTAACAATAAGAGAAACAACAAAATTACATAAACTCCTAGAGAGTGAAGCATGTGTTATTAAATAATGAATTGGTCACAGACGAAATTAAAAAATGAAATTGTAAATTTTCTAGAACTGAATGATGATGAAAACACAACATATGAAAACTTATGGAACATTGTAAAGGCTGTTCTAATGGACAATTTCATAGTAACAAATGCCCTCATAACAAAGACAGAAAGATGTAAAATTAATAACTTGACCATTCACCTAAAGGTGTTGGAAAAACAATAACAAACCAAACCTAAGATCCAAGACCTGATGTATTCTCAGCCAAATTCTAACAAACTTTCATCCAAGAACTGAAACCACTTTTTAAAAATCTTTTTCACATAATAGGAGAATAGGAAATCTTCCTCAACTCCTATAAGCTGGACACAACCTAATAACAAAACCAGAAAGATATAAAAAGAAAAGAAATCATTAGAACTATGTTTCCAATAAACTGAGATGCACAACTACAGAATAAAGTCCTCTCAAACCAAATTCAACAACACATCAAAAGCATTATCCTCCTTGACCAAGCAAGCTTCATCCCAGGGATAAAGGTATGGTACACCATATAGAAATAAATTAACATAATATGCTACATAAATAAACTTAAACACAAGATGCACATGATCATTTCAGTGCGTACAGAGAAGGCCTTTGACAAAAATATATCACTTCATGACCAAATAATTGGAGAGACTAGGCATGGAGGGTTTATATCTCAACATAATAAAGAGTATGTACAAAGCACCTAAAGCCCAAGTCATATTTAATGGGGAAAGATTCAAGGAGTTCCCATTGAGATCAGACATAAGAAAAGGTACCCACTCACACAACTGCTCTTCAACATAGTAATAGAAGTCTTAGCCCAAGGAATAAGACAGGATAAAATATAAAAGGGATACAAATTGGAAAGGAGGAAGTCAAAGTAGCTTTATTTGCAAATGATGTGATCCCATATATAAGTTATCAATCAGACACTACCTAAAACTTCGAAAGCTAAAGGATTCTTTCAGTAAAGTAGCAGGATACAAAACTAGCACACAAAAATCAGTAACCTTTCTATATGCAAAAAAAAAAAAAAAAGAAAGAAAGAAACCAGAAATATATAGAGAAATATATCAGTGAGTTGTCCCATTTCCAATAGCAACAACAACAAAATACTTTGGAATAACACTAACCAAGAATGTGAAAGACCTATATAATGTAAGCAGAAAAATCACTCAAGAAAGAAATTGATGAAGGCAAGAAAAGATGGAAAGACCACCTATGCTCCTGGATAGGTAGAATTAATATTGTGAAAATGGCTATTGTACCAAAAGTAATGTATAGATTTAATGCAATACCAAATGAAATACAAGTATCATTCTTTTTTTAAGATTTTTTATTTATTAGAGAAAGAGAGAGGGAAAGTGAGAGAAAGAGAGAGAGTGAGAATGGGAGTGCCAGGTCCTGTAGTCATTGCAAATAAACTCCAGACGCATGCACCACCATGTGCATCTGGCTTACGTGGGACCTGGAGAAATGTACCTACGTCTTTAGGCTTCACAGGCAAATGCCTTAACCTCAAAGCCATCTCTCCATCCCACAAATATCATTTTTCATAGAGGTAGAAAAAAAATCTCAAACTTCATATGGAATGAAAGAAGGCCAAGTGTCATCATCAAAAGAAACACCCCTGGAGATACCACCATACTGTATCTGAAGCTGTACTACAAAACCATAGTAACAAAAATAACATGGTACTGGTATAAAAACAGACATATAGACCGATGGAACATAATTGGTGACCTAGCCCTTAGTTCAAGTAGCTACAGGTACCTGATCTTTGACAAAGGAACTAACAATGTATATTGAAGAAAAGAAAGCATCTTCAAACCACATGTAGAAAAATGAAACTAGACATATTCCTCTCCTCATGCAAAAAATCAACTCTAAATAGATAAAAGGCTTTAATATAAGACCTGATACTCTCCAACTACTGGATGAAAAGAATAGGGAGAACTCCCCATGATATAGGAATGGGGAAAGGCTTCCTGAACTATTGCACACTAGTAGTCCAGGAAATTAAACATTCAATCAACAAGAGGGATCTTACAAGCTAAAAAGTTTTTCTACAGACAAACATACCATAAACAAAGTCAACAGATTTCTCCAAAAATAGGAGAAAATCTTTTCTTTTTTTTTTTTTGTTTGTTTGTTTGTTTGTTTTTTCAAGGTAGGGTCTCACTCTAGCCCAGGCTGACCTGGAATTCACTATGGAGTCTCAGGGTGGACTCGAACTCACGGCGATCCTCCTACCTCTGCCTCCCGAGTGCTGGGATTAAAGGCGTGCGCCACCACGCCCGGCTGAGAAAATCTTTTCCAGCTATACCACTGCCAGGCCTAATTGGTAGAATCTATAAAGAATACAAAAATTAAGCAATAAAAATATCAAACAACCCACTCAAAAATGTAGCAAAGAACTTAATAGGGAATTCTTAATGGAAGAAATGGGAATCGCTAATACTCACTTAAGAAAATGTCCACCATCCTTAGCCATCAGGGAAATGCAAATTAAAACAACATTGAGAGTCCATTTTATTCCAGTCAGGATGGCAATCATTAAAAAATCAAATGACAATAAGTGTTGGCCATGATGTGGGGAAATAGGAACCCTAATTCACTGCTGATAGCAGTGTAAACTTGTACAATCACTATAGAAATCATTATGGAGACTCCCAATAAAGATGAAAATAGAGTTTCTAACTGATCCAGCTATTCCTCTACTGGGAATCTACCCTAAAAGGTCTACTCTTCACTGCATAAATATTTGTTCAACCATATTTATAAGGTCAATTCACAATAGCTAAGAACTTGAATTAACTCAGAAGCCCATAATTTGATTAATAGATAATGAAGATATGGTACATTTGCGCAATGGAATTCTATTCAGCAGTAAGGAAAAATGATGCAATGAAATTTACAGGAAAATGGACAGACTTGAACAAGACCATACTAAATTAACTCACATAGCACATGTTCTCCCTCGTCTGTGGTTCTGAATCTGGAACAGTTTGAGTTATAGGCATACCTGATAGGCAACTCAAGGGACAGACAATAGGGATGGAAGGGTTGGGGGCTAATTGGGTAACAGAGATACACACAAAAATAAATTCAAAATGAATTACTAGCATAGAAAACGTCATCCTGGATAACAGAATAAAAGATATAACCCTCAGTATAATATGGTGGGATCATGTCATAAGAAGGGCCCTGAAGAGAGTGGCATGAAGCCTTAACATTAAAACATTTGGCTTTGGCTCATAACTCCCAGTATCAGAAATCAGTTACAACCTATACTGAGCTATTGTTGGGTGAAAGCTATAAGATCCTCAAAATAAGCAGCTTCTGTCAAAGCACTGGATTATTTGCCTGAGATAAAAGTTAAAACCCAATTACTGAAGGCATCACAAACTGCACACACAGAATATCAAGAGATCTGGTTGGAATCCGGAAGGAAGCCACTTTCCAGATTGTTAGCCCATATTGTGTTGGAAAGCACTACTTGTGCTGCTGGGGGAAAATGGCCAACGATGTTATGATCAAGCAGGTGACCCTGATATACTGTAGCAACCAATCTGAGAAGATGTACACACCTGTACAATGGTGGCACCCAGGTTGTGTGGGTAACCAATGTTTTCTCTGATTGTCTAGGATATCTGCTCAGTGGAAAGGAACCCATAGCTGAAACTGGGAACTGAATAAGAATCTATGGACTCCACTGATAAGCTCCCACTAGTTTTGGAGAAAAGAGAGGCGATACCCATCACAATCTCTTTAAATTAACAATGCTTATCCCCTTTAACCTATGGTGATTTCATTCTGTATTTGATAATCATTTTTTTTCAGAAGGCAGTGAGAATTAAGGACAATCAAAATCTATTGATGTGACAAGAAAATGTGGCTGACCACCATGGCAGGAGATGAACCACCCCTCACATGTCACCCAGGGCCTGAGTGAAACCACTGAGGAACTGGCAAGGTAAGCAAAAGTACTGCTTCCATGGAAAGCCTGACAACCTGCACCATGGTGATGGAGAGAGACACTGAGGATACTTAAAGTGTACCAAAGCAATAATCCAGAAGCTGCTGAGAGCTGATTACTAATGAAGACTTAAAACACATCACAGCTCAGGGAATTTTGCAGAAAAGGGTGTGGAAAGATTGTAAGAACCAGAGCCACAGGGTAAGAGGGCATTTCCAGAGTCACTGATCTCCTCTACACAATGGTGAATTGTAGCGATCCCACTGACGAGTAATACCCTCAGTAAAATGGGGACTGGGAGGAAGGAAATAATGGTACCAACACATGATGTGTCTATACAAAGTTCCTACTTAAAAAAATAGTGTTTCAATGATAACATGATAACAGCCATAACAAAGCAGGATTCTGTACCTTACTCTATGCAATGTGGTAGTTAAAATAAACATAAGTCAAATAAATTACATTACATTTTATAAAGTGTCTTTTTTCATTATGTCAGTAAATATTTCTATGGCATCTGTCTTAGCTTAGTATTGGCTTGTAACATCAGCCATAGTGGATTTTGTTATTCATGTCCTGTGAAATACTACTTTAAGAAAATACTTGTCCAAATTCAATAGATAATGTAATAAATCTATTCAGAACTTAAAATTTAGTTTCATGATCTATAAGTGAAAAGTATTTATGAACAAGCTATAAAATTTTAACAAATATCATTTAAAAGGATTTTAAAACTAATTTATAGATAATCTAGGAATTTTATGCTGGTAAAAATAATATGAGTATATATAAATTTAGAGAACAGATGGAGACAGAATTTATCCTACAGTTATTAAATTATCATTTTCACAGCTTCACATTCCAAAATTAATGTAGGGAGTTGAGTATTTAATAAGTATGTTCTGATTAATGTATATATGCAAATGCTTGGAATTCATAGGCTCCTTGTCAGTAGCATCTATCACTTAAGTATATCTCACATTTTTGAGTAAAATGACTCTTTGAACTCAGTTCCAAAGATTCATATATCTATGTATTCATAATAAAGTTGAACCCAAAGGGAGAACAGAACAATAACTAACCAAATATATATTGGACTGTAAACAAACAAACAAAAATTCCTTGATCTTCTTTTCCCAAATATTACTATTAAAAAACAACAAAATGCATTCCAAACAAAGTCTGCACACCCTGGTTAATCAGTACCAACTAAGCTCTCAAAGTCATTAAAAACTAAGAAGCCAGAGAAAAATTAACACAGAAATATATGATTTAGTTTTGATTTTAAAAGCCTTTAATAAAAAGTATATATAACTAAGTGAATCCAAATCAACTATGTGCTTTTCTTAATGATTCTACATTGCTTTATTAATTCTAATAAACAACTTACTAGTAACACAGCAGATTTGCTATAATAGTAACTGGACTCTGATTGCTTGCTTATTTTCTAAGAAATCTAAAACTTTCTAAAAGCTTACATAAAAATGGTGCATCCCTATTAAAACACTCAAGATGTACATGATACTAGAAAAAGACCTAGAATAGATACTAGCAAAAGTCAGGCCCATCAGGTTAAATGTAGATTTCTCAACAAATATTAAATACCAAGAAGAGCTTGCAATGTTGTATTTCAAGTTCTGAAAGATAACAACTGCCAGCCTAGATTACTATACCAAGGAAAGTTATCTGTCATAATTGAAGGAGAAATTCAAACTTACCCTAATAGAGATAGATAAAACAAATTTATGAGCACAAAGCCAGTTTTCAGGAAGATTGTTGAGGAATCTTTCATATTGGAGGGATAGACAAATCCATCCATGAAGCCACAGGAAAAAATAAATCATGGTAAATAATAGTTAAACAAAATCCAGGCATGGTGGGGCATGCCTTTAATCTCAGCACTCAGGAGGCAGAGGTAGGAGGATCGCTGTGAGTTTGAGGCCACCCTGAGACTACAGAGTGAATTTCAGGTCAGCCTGAGCTACAATGAGACCCTACCTTGGAAAAAAAAAAAAAGTTAAACAAAAGAGGAACAGCAAAATATCAAACAATAAAATAAATCAACAAAATAACAGAAATCAATAAAAATCCTTCAATAATAATTCTATGCATTAATGGTCTAAATTCCACAATCCAAAAATAGACTAGTAAATTAGATCAAAAAGCAGGAACCACCTGTTTGTTGCCTTTAAGAAACTCACCTCAATATAAAAGGCAGATGCTTCTTTAGGGTGAAAAGATAGAAAAAGGTTTTCCAAGGAACAGAAAATAAGCAGATGCTATTGTTCTGACAGTTGGCAAATGGACTTTACATCAAAGCTAGAAGAAACAGTTACTTCGTACTGATTAATGATTAATGGAGCATTAAAATTCTAAATAAGCACTGAATATGTGTGCATGCAATTTCATAGAACAATTACTATTGTGCATAAAATCATATATTAACAACAACATAATAATAGTGACTTCAGTTCCCCACTCTCACTAATTGGTACGTCATTGTGTAACAATAAAGAAACATCTGGAATAAAGACATGATAGACAAAATTTACTTAAGAGACATCTATAGAGCATTCCATCCAAACACTGAAGAATATACATCCTTCTCATAAGCCCATGAGACTTTATCTAAAATATATCATATATCAGTACATGTGGTGGTTATGTTTTGTTGTCAACTGGATCTGTTTAGGAATCTACAGACAATCATCTTCAGTGGGTCTCTTAAGTTGCTTCCAGGAAGGATTAAGAAAGGAGGAAGTCCTTCCCCCAGGATGATCACTTCACCCAGAGTGAGCAGCCCCTCTTTGTCACACTTTATCTAAGGAAACTCTGGGACAAAAGAACCTCTTTCTTCCACCTGGCTGCCAATGCTGCTGACTGCCTTCTAACACAGACTAAAGACCAGCATGAACTGAAGACCCCTAGGGAATCAAGACCAGCAGCTCTCTGGGAAACCTCTAGACCTTCAGGGCTGGATTAGGACTGTTGAGGCATCCAGACAAGTGCATTGAGCAGCTTCTGGTTTTCTTGACTCTTGGACTGCAAACTGCCATTGTTGGACTGCTGTAAGCTAATCCAATAAATTCCCTTTTCATATAACTCATTCCATTAGTTCTCTTTCTCTAGAGAAGGCTGACTAATACAGTACACAAAGCAAATCTTAGCAGATATAGAAAAAAATAATATGATATTGTATATCTGATAACAATGGAATAAAAGTAAGAATCAACAGCAAGAGACATTATAGAGCACTCATTAATTATTTTTGTGTTTGAGGAAAAGAAGAAATAAGAGAAGATGAGAAAAGAGAACAGAAATGAGTTTTAAAAAAAAGGAAAAATATCACAACTAAGGATGACTGTGTATAAAGAAAAAAGGTATCAGCTATAGTATGAAGAAGAGAAATAAATTACTGGAGGTGAACATGAACAAAATATACAATGTATGAAAGTGACCAAAAAAATCAATTGTTATGTATGATTGGCATATGATAACATAAATTAATTATTTTAAAGAAGTTTAATGAAAATATATGCTACTAAGGATGTGGAAAAAAGATGCCATTGAATACTATGGATGGAAATGTAAATTTGCACAGCCATTATGAAATGAAATTAGTATGGAACTTTCTCAGAAAATTTAAAATAAAACTGTCATCTGATCTAGGAAATCCATTGTTACATACATACATACACACACACACACACACACACACACACACACACACACATATACATATATATATATATATATATATATATATATATATATAATCATACACAAAGAAGAGAATTAACTAAGGATGTAGAAGGGATATCTGCACTCCCATGTTCACAATAGCCAAGAAGAAAAAAAATTATTATACTTATATACAATGAAATATTATCCAGCAATAAAAATAATGAAATCTTGTCATTCTGACATGAATGACACTCAAAATTATTATATTATGGCACAAAAAAGGCAATTACCACATTGATCTCATTGTAGTTGAGCATAAAGTGGTGGTTACCAGAAGCCAGGGAGACTATGGAATGGGCACTAATGCAGAAAGGTTGATAAAAGGGTGGGGGGTTAAAGTTAGATGGGAGAAAGGCCTTAGCGCTAGTGTCAGGGTAAGTGATTATAGAAAATACCAGCTTTGAATTTCAAAGGGTCAGAGATAAGATTTGGAAAGTTCTCCCTTTGAAAAAATAATCACTGTCTGTGGAGACAGATATTTTACCCTGATTTGAACACTACATGGCACAAATATGTTTAACAATATCACATAGTCCCCCATTGATAAATACTATTTTATTATCAGTCAAGATATATTTCAAAAGGGAGAGTAAACTCCGTAATCCATGACTATTTATGCTTAAAAGAAGATTCTTTCTAGAAGTCTCATTGTAATATTAATTAAAGTAAAAATTCCCCTTGTTACATATAAAATAGATATGCAGAGGCTAGGGATGTAGCTCAGTGGTAAAAGTGCTTACCGACTATGTATGGGACTACAGATTCAATCCTCAACACTGAAAAGTAGCAATAAAATGAAATGAAATAGTCTTAAAATTTCTAATTCAGACAGAAATCTGTCTTTCTTTTAGGAAACCTTGTAGGTCTCTCTGATCAAAAGCTCATTGTGGATGATAGCCCCATGCTGCTACTGGGAGTAACAGGTCAGTGCCCACTATGAAAATGAGGAAAAAGATGCTGCTGAAGACACCTTATGTGGTTGACTTGCAAAACAGAATGGCATGGCTGGAAGTTGGAAGAGAGTCAGTCCCCAGACAGTCAGCGTGTCTAGTGCCAGAAGGTGCTACATGGGCGACCGTGGGAAAATGACCAATACCTTCCAAGCAACTCATGGTCTAACATACTTAGCAGCAAATCACTTGTTGTGATGCCCACACAAGTGCAATAGTGGCACAGAGTCATGGTGGGGAACCAACTGCTCTTAATTTGGCTAACTGATCTTCTCAGTAGTATGGGACCCATAGCTGGAGCTGGGGAACAAGTCAGAACCATATTCAAACATAAGCCCACTCACCAATTTCAAGCTACCATCAATCATGGGCTATAAGAGGGCCTACACCTATTAAATTCTCTATAAAAAAAAAAGTAAGGGTTATCTCTTTTGTCCTGGTGCTAACTTACTGTCCGTTGGAGAATCTGCTTCTCTTTTTCAGATAGATGTAGATCCTAAGGAGAGAGCCACCCCATCATACCTCAAAAGGGCCCTGGCTGAAACTAAGAAAAATTGGCGAAACAAGCAAGGGGAAAGGAGATCAACACAGAGAAAAATCAACTCCTACCAAATCAGAGAGCCAGAGCCTCAGAGGCTCCCAACACCTCATCACTGAAGCAGACCAAAAATGAACCCAACATGGCCCAGGGACATTTTGCAGAAGAGGGGGTGGAAAGAATGTCAGAGCCACATGTTGGGTCATGATATGCAGAGACATTTATCTTAACCATAACTGTGGGCTAACTCCACAATGCATGACCCATATACCTCAACAAGGAGGGGCCACAGGGAGGGGGTAGGTCATGGATGAGCCTAATAATGGTACCAAACTGACTGTATTTGCTGAATACAAAACTAAATAATAAAGAAAAAGAGGGGAAAAAATTCTAATTCAGGTTAAAAATAACTTCCACATCAAAAGATGCTACTTGTAGCACAAGGTAAGCCAAACTGTTACCAATATTTACTTTCAGCCCATGTTATTTAGATTATCATGTGAGAAACATGAGATACAACTTTCTCAAAAGATGGCTTATCTTGGGAACAGGGTTTGGTAAATGCTTTAGTAGTAAGCATTTAGTGTGGGTAGCAAGACCACTGGAAACAAGCTAAAATTCCCTCCTTGCCCAGGTAGGCTTTGGGCGATCGCTGTGCGTAGCTATGCACAACTGACCCTGAAACAGGAACAGGGCAGTAACTCACAACCCATAGGTATCTCACAACAGTAGTCCAGGCTAGCAAAAGCAGGCATAGTCACAAATTATTAGGTAAATTTATTTTTCTTTGGTGAGGTCCTAATACAGCAAAACAATAGGAGACAATATCTTAACCATCCAGAGTATATCTGCAATGATTGCATGTAGACATGTGATTCATCTGAGCATCCGGTAACTTCCATATTATTTGTCATACACTCAAACACACATATTGGACCAGCATTGAGGTTAAAGCTGAGTGAAGGTTTCAAGACAGAATTTGAAATAATATTAGAAGTCTGTCTTGCTTGACTGAGCTTAGAAGTTATACAATAAGGTTTGAGTTGAGGTATCACTTCACAATGTACCATTTTGGCTCATGAGCATACAATTACCTATAAACAAATTTTACTGCTGAAATATGAGAAATGGGACTATAAAGTGAGAACACAATAGTTAAATAAAACAAAGTGTTGCTGCATTATAAGACACATTATAAGTTACAGTTGGTCTGAAATACTACATGTTTAATAGTAAATTGTGACTGAAAAACAAGCTCCCTTCTTTACAAAACATACACATGGGTATGGTAGCCCTTTTTCATTCTATCATGGATATTTGACAAGTGTACGTATAAATAATAATTATTTAGGTGAAGCCACAAGTTAAAAACAGGTATTTACATATTTTGTTTTACTTAGTTTTGTAGTATTTTTCTGGTGTTAAATATCCTAAAGCAAAGAATAAAAAATCAATAACACACAAACAGTCTGTGTGTGTGGGGGGGGGGGGTGAATTAAACACGAGTCACATGCCAGTACAACTACTTCACTAGAGAGGTAGCACCCATTCTATCTGCATTATTTTTGCTTATTACAATGGAGTTTTATTTATCATGTTTTACAATCTGGAAGTCAGAAATCCTCAGGCACATTGCTTCAAACAGACAAAGGTGGTTGACTAAGGGAGATTCTTTCTTGACTGAGAGGAATAAAGCATATTTGAAAACATCTAAGTGTAAAGTATCTATTCAGGGCTGAAGAAACATCACATGTATATGATTTTGTCTGGGCCATCATTTCTACTCATTATCTGTTCAACAAAGAAGTACAAGTAAAATACAGATTATGCACAAATATTTTCCTAAATTTATTTTTGTTTTCAGAACTTTAGTATTCAGATATTTCTAAACTTTCAGTTTTCGGGCTGGAGAGATGGCTTAGCAGTTAAGCGCTTGCCTGTGAAGCCTAAGGACCCCGGTTCAAGGCTCAGTTCCCTAGGACCCACGTTAGCCAGATGCACAAGGGGGCCCACACATCTGGAGTTGGCTTACAGAGGCTAGAATCTCTGGCATGCCCATTCTCTCCCTCTCCCTCTCTCTCTCTATCTCTCTCTCCCTCCTTCTCTCTGTCGCTCTCAGATAAATAAGTAAACAAACAATTTTTTTTAAAGTCTAAAACATGATTTCAGTTTTCCCAAGCATTTCTACCATTTTTCTACTTTTGCTTTCTCTTTGAGAGAAGTACTATTTCATTGCCAGTGGTCTGAAATGTTGAGCTGCAACTCCAGCACAATGAAAGAAGAGATCATACAGAGAAAAATGTATCACTGCTGGCGGCCTCTGCAGCTCTAATACTGAATGCCTGAATGCTTCCTTGTTCTGGCAGGAAATAATTGAAAACCATCCAGCTTTTAGGAGAACATAACAGAAGGACTAGGAATTGAAAGTCAGGAACCCTGAACTTTATTTCACATCTTGCAATCCTATGTTCTCCATCTCTCTTTAGGGACCTCTCATGCAAAATAAAAGAGAAAGAAAAATTCCTCTCTAAATAACAAATAGTTTTAGCCTCAAAACTACTGCCTGAAAACATGCTAATATAAGGGAAAAAAGATAAGCTATGTATTTCCAAACCTAGACATAGGCTCTTTATAATTTATGCTACATACAAATTAAAAGCAAGTTAAGCGGTGTTCAGATCTGAGGGCTTTGCTTCAGGGTGTTAGATGAACCTATCTAATCAAGACAAGATGGCATCTGTCAAACAGGTTTGGTAACATGCTGGGTCTGATCACCAGTCAGTGGAAGTGAAACAGATTATAATGGAAAAGACCTCAGAGAAATAGGAAATAAAGGATCCTGGTGGTGCTAGCCAGCCTCCAGAATGATTCGCGGTAAGCCTTTCTTTATACATTTTTTTTCATATTAAATAGGGATGACTTATGATCTGTGTAAACAATCTTACATCACAGAAGTTATGATACATGTTTTCTAAGGTTATGCGATAAGACAGTACAGCCATGGTGTCACTCTATCATGAGTTACTGACCATGAAGAAAGCCAAGAACCAAGTCTTGAGAATAGTCCAGCAGCCCTCTGTAGACATCTAAGTAGAGAGGTCTTCCCATTAAAGGAGCCCTTCAGTTTACTATGTTCTCAGTAGCCATTTGCTCTGAAATTCCTGAGAAAATTTGAATCAGCACTACCAAGTCAGTCTCTTCAGAATTCGTTAACATTAGAAACCTTTAAAAAAATGATGATTATCTTTGTTTTATGTTGCACAATTTGGGGGTAATTTCCTTCATTGTTACTATGAGTTGCATGCTATGATTTCCTCAAATTCACTCATTGAAACAATCTCCAAGATGATAGAGTTATAAAGTGGGCTGTGGAGGTTATTTAGGTCCTTGTTTTAGTGGTTATATTTTATATATATATATGTATTTGTTTTAGTGTGTTTATATGGTGCAGAAGAGACATATTTCTTTCTACCACATGAACAAAAAGAGAAAAGACAATTTACTGTAAATCAGGAAGCCCTCAATCAGCCATAGTCTCTCTAGTGATTTGATCTTAACTACCCAGACCCTAAAATTGTGACAAATCCCCATTATTTATAAACTACCTAGATTTAGGGGATGTTCGAGGCACTATGTATTGAACTCAGTGCTTAGGACATGCTAGGTAGGCACTGTAACACTGAAGCATCTTTGTAATATTTTGTTAAAGCAGCTCTGAATAAGCACCAAGAGAAGATTGATACTTTGAGTAGAGGAAGTAACAAAGTTGCATATCTTCAAGCATTAAAACAAATGAGAGGACTCCAGTGGAGAATGAAATTACTCTTGCTCCTTATATCAAGATAATAGAAGTTTGAATTACATACCTTTTCAAACAAAAATTTGAGAGTTAAATATTTTTCAGTTTGTCTCAATTTTCCACACATGTTACTGTCTCCCAATTGTTGCTTAATTTCTTTGATCCTCATAAAACTCCATAGCATTACGTTAACTTGAATAGTTCAGCTTGGCTGGGGTTAGAGATTATTGGTAGAGGGCTTGCCTCGTGTGCACAAGGTCCTGGGTATGATCCTCAGTACCCTTCCCCCAACACAATTTTTTAATACAATATAATGTATGGAAATAATGAAATATACTCTACAATACATTTTTGTATGTCAATAAATACATATATATACCGTCATATACATGTATACATTAAAAAATCATTAACTAAAGAATTTACTAAATAAATAATGTTTTATTAAATAGGAAGTGTTTTTGAAAACTAAAAGAAATCTGATAGATGGCTTAGCAGTTATGGTACTTGCATGTAAAGCCAAAGGACCCAGGCTTGATTCTCCAGGACACAGAGAAGAAGGTGGTGCATGTGTCTGGAGTTCTTTTACAGTGGCTAGAGGCCTTGATATACCCATTCTCTCTCTTCCTCTTCCTCTTTCTTTCTCTCTCTCTCAAATAAATAAATGATGATAAAGAAATATTTAAAACAAAGAAACCTCAGAGCATTTTTGTTTACATGTCTCTTTCCCTAGTGATATACATTTAGAATAATTTATTCTATGTACACATTTTATCCAAAGTAGTCTTACTAGCTGATGGTATATAATTGATTTAACTGAAGAATGGGAATAAAATGTTATATTCTAATTTTCTCAGATCTGCATGCAATTCATAGATGTAATGACTATATTGATAAACACAGCCAGCTGAGAAAACTGGTATACTGAGTGATCCAAGCTAAGCTCATACAGTTTAGTTACCACCTTGTGCTTAGGGACAATCCAAAACCCATTCTTGCTTTCTCCATGGTGTTTCATTGAAATTGTCCTTCTTTATTGTCTAAATTCTTTATTCTTTACTTATAATATATTATTGAGTGATATTTTAACTGATGAAATGAACTCATAATATTTTTAGTAAATCTTTGAATCCAATATACTCATCATTGTTAGAAGTTTAAATTTTACATTTCATAAAAGTACATGGATGTAAACACAATTATGACATCCCAGTGATTGGCTAGGCAGACTCTCTAATGAAATTAGTGAGCTCTGGATCAGTGATAGACATTTTCTTTAAAAATAATAATAAGGTAAGAGTGACAGAGGAAGATTCCCAGCATTAATCTCCGGCCTCCATTCACATGTGGACTTTTTTTTTTTTTCTTTTTTTTTTCTTCTTTTTTTTTTTTTATTAGTCAGTTCTGTATTCAGCAAATACAGTCAGTTTGGTACCATTATTAGGCTCATCCGTGACCTACCCCCTCCCCTTGGCCCCTCCTTGTTGAGGTATACGGGTCATGCATTGTGGAGTTAGCCCACAGTTATGGGTAAGCTAAATGTCTCTGCATATCATGACCCAACATGTGACTCTGACATTCTTTCCGCCCCCTCTTCCGCAAAATTTCCCTGAGCCATGTTGGGTTCATTTTTGGTCTGCTTCAGTGATGAGGTGTTGAGGGCCTCTGAGGCTCTGGCTCTCTGATTTGGTAGGAGTTGATTTTTCTCTATACTGATCTCCTTCCCCTTGTGCTGGTGTCCGGTTCATCAGGAAAAACAGCCTCCTTGCTTGTTTCTCGAAGTTTTCTTAGTTTCAGCCGGAGCCCTTTTGAGGTATGATGGGGTGGCTCTCTCCTTAGGGTCTACATCTATCTGAAAAAGAGAAGCAGATTCTCCAACGGAGAGTAAGTTAGCACCAGGACAAATGAGATAACCCTTACTTTTTTTTTTTTTTATAGAGAATTTAATAGGTGTAGGCCCTCTTGTAGCCCACAATTGATAGTAGGTTGATACTGGAGAGTGGGCTTATGTTTGGATATGGTTCTGACTTGTTTCCCAGCTCCAGCTATGGGTCCCATACCAGTGAGGGGATCAGTTAGCCAAATTGAGAGCAGTTGGTTCCCCACCATGGTTGTGTGCCACCACTGCACTTGTGTGGGCATCACAATAAGTTATTTGCTGCTAAGTAGGTTAGACCATGCGTTGCTTCGATAGATATTGGTCAATTTCCCCCAGTCGCCCATGTAGCACCTTCTGGCACTAGATGCGCTGACTGTCTGGGGACTGACTCTCATCCAACTTCCAGCCATGCCATTCTAATTTGCATGTCAATCACATAAGGTATCTTCAGCAGTAGGGTCTTACCACTAACCTTTGGTGGGTCATCAAGTACTCTGACAGAAATCTCTCTGTCTTTTAGGAAACCTTGTAGGTCTCTCTGATCAAAAGCTCATTGTGGATGATAGCCCCATGCTGGTTCTGGGAGTTACAGGTCAGTGCCCACTAAGAAAATGAGGAAAAAGATAACTAATATACAAGAGTTAGAGATGAGAGAGAGAGAGAGGGAGAGGGGAAGTGAGGGAGGGAAGATGTAGAAGATTAAGGTTGGTCTTAATCTTACCCTCTCCAGTGTTTTGTGGTTCAGGTGTTCCCTGTAAGGGCCTGGTGAAGGATCAGCCATTTGGTCTATCTTTTAGTAAGTAGAAGATTATGGTACCATTGCCGTTTGGGTCTAGATTTGTGTTTCCCACCCCTTTGATGCCCTCCCCTCCCTCCCCTTCCATCCTAGTGTCTAATCTAGGAGATGCTTGCTGGGTATGTAAGGTATCTTCGGTAGATTCAGGTTAGGTGCTGTAGATGAGTGAGACTATGTGGCGATTTTTTTTCTGTGATTGGGTAAGTTCACTGAGAATGATCTGTTCCAGGTTCAACCATTTTTCCTCAAATTTCATTGTGTCATTTTTTCTTACTGCTGTATAAAATTCCATTGTGTAGATATACCACATCTTAGTTATCCATTCTTCTAGTGATGGACATCTGGGTTGATTCCAGCTCTTAGCTATTACAAATTGAGCCGCTATAAACATGGTTGAGCAAATCTCTTTAGTCTGTGGTTTGAAGGTTTTAGGGTAGATGCCCAGTAAGGGAATAACTGGGTCTGTTGGTATCTCTATACTAAGCTTTTTCAGAAGTCTCCATATTGCTTTCCAAAGTGGTTGTACCATCCTACATTCCCACCAACAGTGGATGAGTGTTCCTACTTCTCCACATCCTCGCCAGCATTTATTTTTATTTGATTTTTTGATGCTTGCTATCCTTATTGGGGTAAGGTGGAATCTCATAGTTGTTTTAATTTGCATTTCTCTGATGATTAGGGATGATGAACATTTTCTTAAGTGTATGTTTGCCATTTCTATTTCTTCCTCTGTGAACTGCCTGTTCAGCTCTTTGCCCCATCTTGTGAGTGGGGTGTTTGACTTCTTACTGTTTAGATTTTTGAGTTCTTTGTAGATTCTAGAGATTAGTCCTCTATCAGTTGGATAACTCACAAATATTTTCTCCCATTCTGTGGGTAATCTATTGGCTTTGCTAATTGTATGCTTGTCTGTAAAGAAACTCCTCAGCTTCATGTGGTCCCATTGGTTGAGTGATGGTTTAAGTTCATGAGCTACTGGGGTTTTGTTCAGGAAGTCTTTTTCCATTCCTATATCATGGAATGTACTTCCTAAATTTTCTTCCAGTAGTATTCGAGTTTCTGGTCTTATATTGAGATCTTTGATCCATTTGGACTTGAGTGTAGTGCATGGTGAAATGTGTGGGTCAAGTTTTAGTTTCCTGCATATGGTTATCCAGTTTGTCCAGCACCATTTGTTGAAGATGCTGTCTTTTTTCCAGCGTATATTGTTTGGGCCTTTATCAAATATCAAGTAGCTATAGTTGCTTGACCCAAAGTCTGGGTCCTCAAGTCTATTCCATTGATCTATAGTCCTGTTTTTATGCCAGTACCATGCTGTTTTTATTACTATGGCTTTGTAATATAGCTTTAGATCAGGTATGGTGATGCCTCCAGAGGTATTTCTTTTGCAGAGGATATGTTTGGAAATGCGAGGCCTTCTGCCTTTCCATATGAAATTTGAGATCATTTTTTCTATCTCTGTGAAGAACACTGTGGGGATTTTAATTGGTATTGCATTAAATCTGTAAATTGCCTTTGATAGGATTGTCATCTTCACAATGTTAATTCTGCCTATCCAGGAACATGGGAGGTCTTTCCATTTTCTCAAGTCCGCCTCAATTTCTTTTTTGAGTGTTTTTATGTTTTCATTTTATAGATCTTTCACTTCCTTGGTTAACGTTATTCCAAGGTATTTTATTTTTTTTGTCGCAATTGAAAATGGGACTATGTCCCTTATTTCTTTTTCTGTATCTTTGTCCTTTGCATAAAGGAAGGCTACTGATTTTTGTGCATTGATTTTGTATCCTGCTACTTTGCTATAGGAGTTAATCACCTTCAGGAGTTTTGGGATGGAGTCTCTCGGGTCTCTTACATATATAATCATGTCATCTGCGAATAAAGCTAACTTAACTTCCTCCTTTCCAAATTGTGTCCCTTTTATTTCCTTCTCCTGTCTTATTGCTTGAGCTAGGACTTCCAGAACTATATTGAAAAGCAGAGGTGAGAGTGGACAACCCTGTCTTGTTCCTGATCTTAATGGGAATTCCTCCAGTCTCTCTCCATTAAGTATTATTTGGGCCTTCGGAGCTTCGTATATTGCCTTTATTAGGTTAAGATATGAACCAACCATGCCAACTCTCTCCAATGTTTTGAACATGAAGTGGTGTTGAATCTTGTCAAAGGCCTTTACTGCATCTATCGAAATGATCATGTGATTTTTATGCTTAACCTTGTTTATATGGTGTATTAAATTGACAGATTTCCGTATGTTGAACCTCCCCTGTGTTCCTGGAATGAATCCCACTTGGTCAAGGTGGATAATGCTTTTGACGTGTTGTTGGATTCGGTTTGCAAGGATTTTATTTAGGATCTTTGCATCTAAATTCATCAGGGAAATAGGTCGGTAGTTTCGTTTTCTTGTTGCATCTCTGCCTTGTTTTGGAATTAGGGTGATGCTAGCTTCATAAAAGGAGTTGGGTGGCTTTCCCTGTTCACCAATTGTGTGGCACAGTTTGAGGAAGATTGGTTTGAGTTCTTCCATGAAGGTTTGATAGAATTCAGCTGAGAAGCCATCTGGTCCTGGGCTCTTCTTTTTTGGGAGGTTTTTTATTACTTTTTCAATCTCCATGAGTGTGATGGGTTGATTGAGGTGATTAATCTGCTCTGTGTTTAGCTTTGGTAGATGGTATGCGTCCAAGAATTTATCCATCTCCTCCACATTATCCAGTTTTGTGGAGTAGAGGTTTTTGAAATAAGTCCTGATGATTCTCCCAATTTCACTTATGTCTGTTGTGATCTCTCCTTTTTCATTTTGAATTTTGTTAATTTGAAGCTTCACCTTTTTTTGCTTGATCGGATTGGCCAGGGGTTTGTCAATCTTGTTTATTTTTTCAAAGAACCAGCTGTTTGTTTTGTCAATTGTCTTAATTGTTTCCTTGGTTTCCAAGTCATTGATTTCTGCTCTGATTTTAATTATTTCTTCCCTTCTGGAGCTCTTTGGGTTGGATTTTTCTTGTTTTTCCAGTGCCTTTAGGTGGATGGTTAGGTTATTGATTTGGGACCTTTCTGTCTTTTTTACGAAGGCATTGAGTGCTATGAACTTTCCCCTGAGGACCACCTTCATTGTGTCCCATAAGTTTTGATACGATGTGTTCTCATTGTCGTTCAATTCCAGAAATTTTGCAATTTCATTTTTTATTTCATCCACTATCCATTTATTGTTTAAAAGTGTGCTGTTCAGTTTCCAGGTGCCTTTGGGATTCTTGGTGGGTCTTTTATTGTTGATTTCTAGCAATATAGCATTGTGATCTGATATCATGCAGGGAATTATGTCAATCTTCCTAAATATGTGGAGGCAGTCTTTGTGACCCAATATATGGTCTATTTTAGAGAATGTTCCATTGACTGCTGAGAAGAATGTGTAATCTGTGGATTTGGGATGGAATGTTCTGTAGATGTCCGTTAGGTCTAAGTGATCTATGGTTTTGTTGAGCTCTCTTTTCTGTTTGGATGATCTGTCTATTACTGATAATGGTGTATTGAAGTCCCCAGCTATGATGGTGTTTGTGGTTATTTCTGTTTTATTGTCAAGTAGGTTTTGTTTTATGAACTGTGGTGCCCCTGTGTTTGGTGCATACAGAATTATGATTGTAATATCTTCTTGATGGATCATTCCCTTGATGAGTAGGAAGTGGCCTTCTTTGTCTTTTTTGATTATATTTGGTTTGAAGTCTATTTTATCCGATATTAATATAGCTACACCTGCTTGTTTCTTATTCCCGTTTGCTTGGAATACGGTTTTCCACCCTTTCACCCTGAGGAGATGTCTGTCTTTAATGGTGAGGTGGGTTTCTTGAAGGCAACAGATTGAGGGGTCTAATTTTTTGATCCATCCTGTTAGCTTGTGTCTCTTGATGGGTGAATTAAGGCCATTAATATTTAGGGTAATGACTGTGAGATTTGATTTGATCCCTGCCATATTGTGATGGTAAATGTGGGTTGGAGTTTTCATGGACATTGAAGTTTTTTGTGCCTACTCTGAGTTTGGTTGTTGTGATCTGCTTCTTGTAGGCAATTGTGTTTGATTATTTTTTTCTTCTCTGTGTAGAATTTCCTGAAATACTCTGTAGGTTTGGTTTTGTGTTCATATAATTGTAAAGCTGAGTTTTGTCATGGAAAGTTTTTTGTTCACCATCTATTATGAGGGATACTTTTGCTGGGTAGAGTAGTTTGGGTTGGAAGCCATAGGTTCTTAGACTTTGCAGTGTTTCATTCCAGGCTCTTCTAGCTTTCAGGGTTTCCATTGAGAAGTCTGAAGTAATTCTGATGGGGTTACCTCTGAAGGTGGTGTGCTGTTTTTCCCTAGCTGCTTTTAGGATTTTCTCTTTGGTGTCAATGTTTAGAGTCTTAATAATAATATGTCTTGGAGAGTTTCTCCTTTGGTCCAGTCTGTTTGGAGTTCTATTGGCTTCTTGTATCTTGATGGGCCTTTCTTTTAAGAGATTGGGGAAGTTTTCTTCAATTATTTTGTTAAATAAGTTCTCCATGCCTTTGGTCTGGATTTCTTCTCCTTCTGGTATTCCAATGATCCTGATATTGGGACGTTTAACTGTATCCCACAATTCCCTCATGTTCTGTTCACAGGATCTTTTAAACTTACTGAAATTTTTGAACTCTCTAACTGTTTCTTCCATCTTGTCTTCCAGATCAGAGTTTCTATCCTCCACTTGGCTGACTCTATTCTTGAGAGCTTCTAGTGAGTTTTGGGCTTGTTCAATTAAGTTTGCATTTTCTATTATTTTTCTATGTATAATTTCCATCCCTCTGTCAAGCTCCCTTTTCACATCATTTTCTGATTTTCTTGATGATTCTTGGAGTTCATCCTTGCATTTCTTTATGTCTTCATTTAGCATGGTCAGCTGATTTTTAAGGTCTTCTTTTTTTTTCACTTTCCCTCAAATCTCTTAACTCTCTTTGAAATCCTTCCATTTTCTTATCTAATCCTTCCAATTTCTTATCTATTAGTTCTAGTTTAGTGATGGCAGCATCCACACGATTGTCTGCCCTTTGTTGCTTTCCTGCAAGTTCTACCAATAGGTTGGTTAGAGTTGCATTGCTCATAGCTTCAATGTGGTGTTCTGGTCCTATCTGTTCTTCTATGTTTTGGTTAGAAGTATTCATTGTGGGAGTGGGTGATCTAATTGGATTTTCTTGCATTTGATTATTCATGTTATTTCTTTTGCGCTGTGTTCTGCCCATGACAGTGTATGGGCAGATAAGTGGGCGTATCAGCCTGGGCTCAAGAACAATGGGAATCTTATGCAGCCTGGGGGCGTTGCCAAGAAGCCTGGGCTTTGGCTGTCACTTGCCAAAGCCGCCTATCTACTGCCTGGCAGTAGTTGCCTGAGTTCTCAAGCGGTAATGTGCCAAGGCTGCCTGCGTTCGAGCTAGGAGTGGCACTGAGGCACCAAGCACTGCAGCCGCCCAGACTTTGGCTGGGAACGCTGGGAACCGGAAGCAGTCTGCGCTCCCCCGCCACGGGACAATGGCGGCCCGCCGGTGCGGCAGGCAGGTAGGGGGTGGCACCTGAGCTGACGCATGCGAGAGATACAGTCTGAGCTTGTGGGACTGGGCACACTCAGTAGGTGGGCGAGTGGACGAGGGTGCAGAGCAGTCTAAGCTTCCGCGCGGAGGGAACGATCGACGCGCAGTGGCAGCCGTGCGGGCTCCGGAGCAGCAGCAGCGGCAGGGGTGGAGCTTTGAACACAGTGGTTATTTGGGGCGAGGGGTGCCTACCCGCCTGAAAGGGGACCAGCAATTCCCTGTTCCCCCACCTCTGTGCCCTCCCAGATTTCTCTCCCCTAAAAGCCACTATATACCCTTAATATCTTGCCTTTCTTTCCCCGGGATTTGCAGCGCAGCTAGGCGGTCGCCATCTTGGCCGGAAGTCCCACATGTGGACTTTTACACACACACACACACGCATGTGCGCACACACACACATGCACACACACACACACGTAAACCTAAAAAGATCATATACACATACACACACAAACAAAAAAAATGAAAATACAAACCTACCATTTCCAAGTTCATGTGCTAAGTAACAAAAATATCTTTGGCAATATAAAATCCAATTAATACTTCCCTTTTAAAATAAGGTAATGTTCTTTGGTATAAATAAACATGTCCCAAATAGTTATCTAAATATGTTTCTAATTAAAATACTTCAAAAATTATAGAGTCATGTCATTGACAGAATAATGCTAAATCTGTAGTAACTATAAAACCTATTTTAATATCAAATTCACAACAATATAACAGAATCATATAACTTAATTTTATTATTTTGTTAATGTGCAGTAAATATCTTCTTGATAGAATATGTCTTTTATTATGTTAAGGTCTAATATCTATCAAGGTTTCTGTTCCTTAAATCAAAATCTAAAGCACAAATGCAGTAGTGATTTCCCTTCTCCGTCATTACTTATCCTGTAATGAGCCTTGCTTTCACTGCTCTATTTTTCTTTTCCCTGTTGTGGTTTGCCCATAGCCCTTGTGTCTGGAATAAAGCCTCATACTTGATTCCTGGCTTGTGGAGGCTTTGAGATGTGTAGCCTTGATGGAGAAAGTGTGTCACTGTGGGGAAGGACTTCAGATTTTATAGTTCAGGTTTACTTGCCAGTAGTAGAAAGCTCACTCTTGCAGTTTCTTCCCTTATGAAGTGACAAGATGCGTTGTCTGCCTTTGTTAGTGCTATTCTTTCCCCACTATGATAAAATTTTGTTTTGAAACTGTAAACCAGAAGTTAACTCTTTCCATCCATAAGCTGTTTCTGGTCAAGTGTTTAGCCCCAGCAACAAGAACATAACTCCTACCCCACCTTCAAGTGCTGTGGATAATTTTTCGTATCTTTGGTCATCAGTGCCAATAGTTTATAAATGCTAACACTGAGAGCATGATAATCAATACTCAAAGCAAATATACTTGTTTTGAAAGATCATACAAATGGCACAGGCTAGTTTTACTGGGCTTAGTGATTTTGCTTTATTTCCTAGTTGAAAGCTTGCATTAAAGGTATGGTTATTTCAATCCTGAGAACATACAAGACCGGGTGTGGTGGCTATTATGGAGAATACCAGATATTTTATGTCCACGAAATGGTTGAAATTCTATTAGCTATTCATCCTTTGAATTGTTCCTATTTAGAATTACAGGAAGGCTATTACACTAAAGAAGTCTTGCAGAGCTTGAGTGCTGCATTCCATCCTTCTCGCTTTTTGTTCTGCCTTTCAGTCTGAAGGTCGGTGACTACTCCCTCAACCACACCACCACACTTCTCTATAAAATAATAGCATCTCTCCACCAATTTGCTTGCAGAACAACCTTAATGGCCAGTGCTCAGAAAGGACTGGGACCCTAGTTGTACATAGTATTAAAGTTGTGCCAACATTCTTGACATCTAATAGAACCAGGGCACAGAGAACCATGTAGCTTTTCCAATACGGAAAGGATCTGGGCTGAGGATCTATCCAACAAGCTAGGTTTCAGGCTATAAGCAGATAGTGCCTCTTTTGGCACAGCTGCTTTTATTGCCCTCTCTCTCTCCTGGCAGCCAGGTTAGTTCTACTTTCAGTTCTCTTGGACTCTGCTGATAATTGCACATGGTTAGCAACAGCACTAGGACATACTAAGTGTTTTTGCTTTTTTTTTCATATCTTATCACTGTATAGGATACATTCTTGTTGCTGGAATAAAACACTGACAAAAATCTGTTTAAGGGAAAAAATTGTTTATTCCATCTTATAGTTTCAGGTCACTGCCCATCATGGCAGGAAAGGCAAGCAGGAACTTGAAGGAGAGCTGACCAAATTCAGGCCACAGTACAGAAGTAGAGGAAGCAGAGAGTGATGAAAGCTGGTGCTCAGTCAACTATTTCTTTCCTGTATAGTCCAGAACCTCAGTCCATGGCATGTATCTATTGTAGTTAATTTGTTTTCTTTTACCTAATCAAGATAATCTCTCACAGACTTGCACTCAGGCTAACCTCATCTACATAATCCCTCACTGTTGATGCTAGCCCCTGTCAAGTTCACTGTGGTCACTATAAACTATTACAATCACTTTCTCTGCATCTCAGAAGAGGTATCTGCTCTGCTCTGTTCTGCATTTCAGTATATACAGAAGGTGATCTTAACCAAGTATGTTTGCAGTACACAACAGGGGGCTAAACAATTTACAGAGTACAAGGGGTCATTCTCTCTGGATAAAGAAAGTAAACTAGTAATATCATTTTGTCTCACTACGCACTACTTTTTGAGCTTCGTGGAATTTGGGAAAATCCTGACCAATGTACAAACTGGAATGTGCTTTCGGCCTCACTGCAGGAAGAGTACTAGCAGATGATAGGGATACTATCAATGACTTGCCCTTAAGCAATCTGAAGACCCAAGAATGTGCAGGATAAATCAGAAACAAACACTTCAAATTCAGAGCTATCAGTACTTGGGAGATTTCAAAATGGCTTAATTGCTTCTGACAGTAGCAGCTGCAGAAGTTTGTGTTCCTGGCAGCAGTGTAAACATTACTGGAGTAACACAGTCACTGCCCTCACTGGGGCCATGCATGGCAAAGGCAATTGTGACCTCTGGCCAATTACACAAAGCAGATGTGGGCAAGATTCCTGGAAACCTTGCCTCAAGCACATTTCCTTAGCTCTCAAAATATTCTAGTAAGAGAACTTTCTTCTTTTATACTCCTTTTCTACATTTTTCTCTAATAAGGCTCAAATTTGTGTGAAATTAATGAGATAAGCAAATAGAAGAGCATTCCACTCTGGTGATATTCAGTCTTGGAAGCCTCAAACACAGTTGAATAAGAATATATGCTGCAAATATGATTGGTTTTATGTTATAACATTTATAGAAGGACATATATAGTTAAACACATATAGTTAAAAATACATAAAGAATCAACATAAACTTGAAACTAAATAATCCTAGGAAAATTTTTGCAAGTATGGAGGCATGTTTCTCTGGATTAATGTAAAGTTCTTGTTAAAAATAAATACAAAATTTTGTCTTGGGAAAAATACACATTTTCATATCATTTTATGAACAGTGCTTTAGAAAACATAGCATTTCTGTCTGTTTCTATAGGTCCAGGCAAGATATTACTAATGAAAAGATCACTGAATTATAAGAAGTAAAACATTTTAATAAAATAGGAATAGTGCATAGCTACGTGTAACTTGTATAGGGATGTGTGCTGTAATCAAAATGAAAAGTAAAAAGGTTTAGTGGTCTTGGTATATCATAATCATAAGTTTTATCTTATATTACTCATAGGGCAGAATTCTTTCAAGTCTCCATTTACTAAAATAATAAGAACATTAAGAGAAAGTCCTATCCATAGATTCTCATAAGAATATGTGGACATGTTAGATGTTTGATTTTTTTAAATGAATTAAATATTACAAGTAATTTTACTGCTAATAATTAACAGCACAGTATATCAGCAAATATCTAATTATACTCCTTCTCTGTTAACCAAATTTCTCCTTTAATGTCCACAAGTTTCCTATTAGATGGATGTTGCTTTTTTCAACTCTTGAGAAAATGGTTAATATAATGAGGTAAGACTATTTATCGATACTATGCATAAATCACTATATTAAGAGCTAGAAATCTCCACATGACTATACCTTTAATAGTTCACCACCAGCATGTTCCAATATAATCAGTATTTTTTCTATCCTGATCTCTACTGATTTTCCTTATATTAGTGAAAGTTATCATTTATAGATATTCAGAGTTATATAACATCTCTGATGTCTAGAAATTAACTTCTATTTCTACTTTTTCCTCATATTTCATATTCAAGTTTCTTTTTGCATATTGAATACATTTAACTCCTTTATAATAAAACTTTTATCTGTTTCTATAAATTTTGAGCACTTTGAAGGTAGTGAGTCTGCCTTATTCCTATTGTAATAACTACTCAGATCTATAAAATAAATACATATTAGTGTACACTTTGTATTTTTGCAGGCAAAAGGAGCTACTCATGTAATTTATATGTTTCAATTAGCTTTATTATTTCATTCATTAATATATAAGATATTTGGTTAAGGATCTTAATATTACTCATTCATTTTTTCATTCACTAAATGTGAATTTAATGTACTTTCATCTCACATTAACCAATAAGACTGGCCTCTCTTCACTCAGTAACTAGGGAATTTTTCAATACTTATTTGTAATGGTGTGCATTATTGAAACATAGTAAGTGTGAATTATTTAATCATAGGGGTTAGGAGTAAAGTAGCCCTATTTGGCTGGCAGCTAGGCAGGGTACAGGACCAAAAAGGAAAAGTAAGTGTCTGTATAGTCTTACAAAGCCAAGGAGCAGAGGTTTAATTATAAACCCAGAAAGCAAAGTTTGCCAAGTAAAAATCACAAAAGCCCTGAGTTCTAAAATATTAAAATCCCTGACTCATGCTAATTAGGAGGTCACCTCACTCATGCATAGAAAATAACCATTCCTTTGCCTAACACATCAGCCTATTAGGAGCCACCCCCACTCCCATATAACATTCAGATTAGCCAATCCAATCCACCTCAACCAGAAAATTTATAAGGGTATAAAAAGCCCTTATCTAAACCAGTACCTGAACTGCAAACCTCTCCCAGCTCTGGAGCTTATTGGCTTGAATTTCAAATTCTGTTTAACTTTCATTTTGCTTCAAATAAACTTTTCTTTAAACTACCCTTCTACCATGGGCATGAGGCGGAGTTTTGTGAGTTGAGAGACAAAAAACTCAAGAGCTATTGGCTTAAGAGGCTCCATGATCTCAAAACATGTAGCACTAACAAACCTATGTGTCTTTTGCTGAATCCAGACCTGTTCTTTTCAGTCCGACTGCCAGCTAATCTCAGCAATTCTCTTTTCTCAGAAGGACTTAAGTTAAAGAATATGTGGCCACACAATCTATTTACACGGATGTTATGGAATCAAATTCAGATGAAATCAAAACCACTCAATCCCTCATGCTTATAGGATAAATACACTCATATACTGATCCACCTTCCCCGGCCCTCCTTTTTAACTTTTAAATTTAAATTATTTTAAGACCTTTCAAAAGTAATTCTGCTTTACAGTTCAGTTCTGAGCAGCTTCTAGATTTCTGCTTTGGTGTGTTTTGAGTATCACCAGTGTCTGTCTACATCACCCTAGTCCAAGCTATCAGGCTAGCTGTGGAAGCAGCACACTTGTTCATTTTTCCAGTTCCTCTGTGTTTTCACCTGGCCCCTGTCTGCTGTGAGGAGTGTTTCATCTCCTGTCAGGGAGTCAGCTCTCTGTTCTTTTTGGGTAGATTATGGTTGTCCTTGGCTCTTGCTGCTTTCTGAAAAACAAAAACAGATTCTGCAACTGACTGTCAGTTAGGAAAGGTCAAAGGAAATAAGAATTGTTAATTTGTAGATATATTAGTGAGTGTAGTCTCACTTTTGGATGAAAGCTAGTGGGAGCATCCCATTGGAGTCTATTACCTTTCTCTCCATAGGATTCTGACTTGGTTCATAGCTCCAGTTATGGGTTCCTTTTTAATGAGCAGATCTCATAGCCAATCAAAGAGCTATCGGTTACCCACCTAGGCTGTGTGCCACTATTGTGCAGGTGTGTACATTTTGTTAGGCTGATTGTTTTCTCATAGCAGTGTCCCCTGCTTGCTTATGACATTGTTGGCCATTTTTCTCCAGCAGCTCGTGTAGCACTTTTCAGCATTATATTGGTTGACCATCTGGGAACTACTGGCTTCCTTTCAGATTCAACTGGATCTCATGATGTTCTTCATCAATAGTGTGCAGTGCCTTCACTAGTACTGCTTTACCTTCTACCTCAGGTGGGTAATTAAGTTCTTTGACAGAAGCTTGTTTTCTTTTGGAGACCTCATAGGTCTCTACGATAAATAGCTCAATGTGGATTATAATCAATTCGTGGTTCTAAAAGTTACAAGCCAGAACAAAATGTTTTAGGATTAGGCTTCATCTCACCCTCTGCAGGGCTCTTTCTACCAGGAAATCCCTCCATGCTTCTATTGCATGATTCTGTTGCAGTCAGTTTCACATTGCTGGTAGAAATCACCTAGCCAAGAGCAGTTTGGTGTGTGTGTGGGGGGGTTTATTTTGGCTTAAAGGCTCAAGGGGAAGCTCCATCATGGCAGGGGAAAATGATGGCATGAGCCCAGGGTGGACAACAGGAATAGGAGATTGTGCCAAACACTGGCAAGGGGACACTGGCTATAATAATCATAAGCCTACCCCCAACAATACACTGTCTCCAGGAGGTGTTAATTCCCAAGTCTCCATCAGCTGAGGACCTAGCATTCAGAACACCTAAGTTTATGGGGGACACCTGAATCAAACCACCACATTCTGCCCCTGGTCCCCATAAACTGATAATCATCCATGATGTAAAATGCAATGCATTCAGTCCATCTTTAAAACTCCCCATGGTTTTTATCATTTTCAATTATGTTCAAACCAAAAAATCCCCACCCCCCAAAAGATAAAATATCATGGCACAGGATAAACACTCACAGAAAAAGATGACATTGGGCATATCAAACAAGTATTCAACAAATACAAGATTTAAACAGGGCAAACATCAAACTCTGTAGCTCCAAGTCTAACAACTCTAGTCAGTGACAAATCTCCAAGTCCAGTAATCCTAATCAGCAGCAAGTCTCTGGAGTTCCAATTCCACCCCTCCAGGTAGGCTATCCACAGTCCTGGAAAACTTCATCTCGGGCAGGTAGCTTTCCTTAGAAGCTGTCTCATGATCCCAGTATCTCCACTGGTTCTCCACTGCAACCAATGGTTCATTCTTACAGCTCCATAGCATCTTCATGCAGGAAATCCTGCTTCACACTGCCATGACCATTTCCAAAACACAAGACCGTGTTGCAAATTCAATGACCCTCTCTTTCCTAAATTTCCTGTACTCCATAATACCAGGTAGGGTGCCAATTTGTTAATCCAGGAGGGAATAAAGCAGACTTTGAAGAACAAGGCACTCCTTCAATATCAAGGCCCCTTCTAAAGACTGCATTCTTTCTGTTGTCCCAATGTAGGCCAGCTGGTCCAATCTCAATGGTTGTGATCTCTCATACAGTTGCAGCTGATCATGCAGCAGTTTTTGCCCAAAGATTTCTTTCTGTGCCATATCCCTCTGCACACACCAGTCCATTTCTATGCACTGCAGCCCTGCACAAGTTTTCAGGACATGGGTATAATAGCAAGCCTCTCACACAAACTGCTTCTAGCCCAGTCCAGACAAAGCTCCTTTTCACTCTCATAAGCCAAACCTCTCAGTACATAGTTCTTACTGCATTCAGGTCTTTCAACTCTGTCCAGAATAATTCCATAAAGCTGTACTTACAGCATTGCAAGACATCTCTTAGGAAAAGGTTTAAAATTCATTCACATTCCTCTTGAAAATAAGCTCCAAAAGGCCAAAGCCACACAGCCAAGTTTCTAGAAGTAAATGACCCGACTCTCAATATCAAGTTGCAGTCAGGTTCACATTGCTGCCAGAAATCATCCAACAAAGAGCAACTTGTGGGAAAAAAAAGGTTTATTTTGGCTTACAGGCTTGAGGGGAAGCTCCATCATGGCAGAGGAAAATGATGGCATGAGAATAGTGTGGACATCATCCCCTGGCCAACATCAGGTGGACAACAGGAAGAGGAGAGTGTGCCAAACACTGGCAAAGGGGCACTGGATATAATACTCATAATACACTACCTCCAGGAGGCATTAATTCCCAAATATCCATCAGCTGAGAACGTAGCATGCAGAGCACATAAGTTTAAGGGGGACAGCTGAATCACACTACCACAAGGTTTATCTCTTTTGGTATGTTATCCTGGAGGAAGGTTTCTATGGTAACAGTTAATTTTGGATTGGGTTTTGCTTATATCTCCTCCCTCCTTCCCATTACTCACCACCAAAACTAGTAGATCCCTCTTGTCTATCCCTTGAGTTGTCTGTCAAGTATGCTTGCAACTCCAGCAGTTCCAGTTTAGGAACCACAGATGAGGGATTACATGTAGCATTTGTTTCTATGTGCTTGTGTGAGTTTGCTTAGTATGTCCACCTTCAAGTCTATCTATTTTACTATAAATTCCATTATATAATTTTTTCTTAGTACTGAGTAGAGTTCCATTGTGGATATGTATCACGTCTTCATTATCCATTCATCAAATGATGAACATCTGGGTTGATTTCAGTTTTTAGCTATTGTGAATTAAGTAGCTATAAACATGGTTGAGCAAATATCTCTGTAGTGAAGATTGGAGCCTTTAGGGTAGATTCACAATAGAATAATGGCTGGGTCAGTTGGTTTCTCTATTTTCATCTTTTTCAAGATGCTCCATATTGATTTCAATAGTAGTTGTACAAGTTTGCCCTCCCACAAACAGTGAATTTGGGTTGCTCTTTCTCTCACATCCTCACCAGCATTTAATGTCATTTGAATTTCTATGCTATCTTCCTTTCTAGAATAAGGTGGAATATTATGTGTTTTTGTTTAATTTACATTTCCTGGATGGTAAAGGATGTTTAAGATATTCTTAAGTGAGTATTGGCCATTTGTATTTCTTCCAATGAAAATTCCCTATTCTGTTCTCTGTTCCACTTCCCCCCCACCCCGCACTGGAGTATTTTTTTTTCTTTGTCTTGGGTGTTCTTTGTAGATTCTAGATATTAGGCCTCTGTCAAAGGTATAGCTCTTGAAGATTTTCTATCATTCTGTGGATACCATTTTGGCTGTTTATGGTATGTTTGCCCTCCCACAAGCAGTGAATGTGGGTTCCTCTTTCTCCCACATCCTCACCAACATTTACTGTCATTTGAATTTCTAAGTTCTAAGTTCATGAGATCCCACTGGTTGGGCATTTATGTAATGTCTTGAGCTACTGGAATGTCATTAAGGAAGTCTTTCCCCACTACTAGATGATAGAGAAGTGCCCCTATTTTTTCATCCCATAGTTTGAGAGTTTTGTGTTTTATATTGAGGTCTTTAATGGACTTGGAGTTGATTTTTGTGCATGGTGAGAGAAGTGTGTCTAGTTTTGTTTATCAAGCACCATTTGTTGAAGATGGTGTCTTTACTCCAGTGTACATTGATGGCTCATTTTTCAAATATAAAGTAGCTATAATAACTTGAATGAAGGTTTGTGTCTTCAATTCTGTTCCATTGGTCTATATGTCTGTTTTTTTTTTATGACAGTATCATGCTGTTTTTGTTACTATGGCTAGCTTTGTAGTATAGCTTTAGGTCAGGTATGGTGACACTTCTAGAGGTCTGTCTTTTGCTGGGGATAGTTTTAGATATTAAGGGCATTCTGCCATTCCATGAGTTTTGAGATTATTGTTTTCTATCTCTGTGAAGAATGATGCTGGGATTTTCATTGGTGTTGCATTGAATCTATATATTCCTTTTGGTGGAATTGCCATTTTCACAATATTAATTCTGCATTCTACGTATTCAGGAGCATGGGAGGACTTTACATCTTTGTGTCCTCAATTTCTTTCTTGAGAATTTTCATTATATAAGACTTTTATGTCGTTGATTAGTGTTATTCTGAAGTGCTTGATTTTTTTTTCTTTTTTGAAAATGGGTCAGCCTTGCTTATTTCTTTCTCTGCATATTTGTCTTTTGCATAATGGAAGGCCACTGGTTTTTTTGTGTTGATTTTGTATCCTGCCACTTTGCTTGATGCATCTATCACCTTTAGAAGATTTATGGCATAGACTTTCAGGTTACCTACGTATAGAATCATGTCATCTGCAGATATGAATAGTTTGACTTTTCCCTGTGCATTTTGTACTCCTCATATATCTTTCTCCTAGCCCTAGTTCCAGAGCTAGCACCTCTAGCACTATGTTGAAAAGCAGTGGTGAGAGTGGGCACCCCTGTCTTGTTTACCATCTCAATAGGAACTCCTTCAGTGTTCTAGCATTAAGTATGATTTGGGCTTCAGATGCTTTGTATATAGCATTTGGTGTTCAGATATAAGCCCTCCATGCCTACTGTTTCCAGTGCTTTAATCATGAAGTGTTGTATTTTGTTAAAGGCCTTCTCTGCATGCACTGAAATGATCATGTGGTTGTTGTGTTTAATATTATTTATGTAGTGTATTATGTCAATCTGTTTCTGTATGTTGAACCATCCCTATATCCTTGGGATGAAGCCTTCTTGGTCAAGATAGATAATCCTTTTTATAAGTTGTTGAATTTGGTTCGTGAGGATTTTGTTCAGAATTTTTGCATCTAAGTTCATCAGGGACATAGGTCTGTAGTTTTCTTTTCTTGTATCTCTCTATGGTTTTGGTATTAGGGTGATCCTAGCTTCATAGGTGTTGGGGAACATTCCCTGGTCTCTAATTATGTGAAAGAACGTAAGAAAAAGTGGTTTTAGTTCTTTAATGAAGATTTGGTAGAACTTGGCTAAGAATCTATGAGGTCCCAGACTTTTCCTTTTTGGGAGGTTTTTCATTATATTTTCAAAATCAGGGGATGCAATAACTTTGTTTAAGAGATTTATCTGTTCTGAATTTAGTTTTGGCATGTGGTATGTGTCTATATATTCATCCATTTATTTAAGTTATCAAATTTTGTGGAGTAGATGTTTTGGAAATATGTCCTGATGATTTTTCCAATTTTATTGATCAAATTAGCCAGGGGTTTATTAATCTTGCTTATTTTTTCAAAGAACAAGCTCTTCATTTCATTAATTTTCTTAGTTATTTTCTTAGTTTCCAGTTTGTCAATGTCTCTGGTACTCTTAGGGTTGGATTGTGCATGTTTTTCTAATGCCTTTAAGTGGATCATCAGATTTTTAATTTTAGATCACTGTGCCTTTTTTTATGAAGGCATTTAGTGCTATGAATTTTCCCCTTAGAACTGCCTGCATTGTGCCCCATATGTTTTGGTATGTGATGTTTTCATTATCATTCAGTTCTAAAATATTTTACATTTCCCCTTTTGATTTCTTTCATAACCCATTCATTATTTAACATTATTCAGTCTCCAGAACCGAGTATAATTTATGCTGTTTCTCTTGTTGTTAATTTCTATCTTTAATGCATTGTGGCCCAATATGAGGAATTACAGCATTATTTCTCTGAATTCATGGAGGAGTGAATTATGCCCTAACATATGATCTATTTTGGAGAAGGTTCCATGGGTTGATGAGAAGAAAGTTTATTTTTCAGAATTAGGATGGAATGTCCTGTAGCTATATGATAGATATATTTGAATTATGATAATGTTAACCTCTATTATTTTCCTTTTTATTTTCTGCTGTCTATTAATGATAGTGGGGTATTGTAGTTCCCTACTATGATGGTAATAGGATTTATTTCTTTTTTTTTTTTTGAGTAGGTTTTGCTATTGTGCTTGTGTAGAAACTTATGATTGTGATGTCCTCTTGTTAGACCATTCCCTTGCTGAGTAAAACGTGGCCTTCTTTATCCTCTTTGATTGCATTTGGTTTGAAGTCTAATTTGCCATATTTTAATGTAGCTACATGTGCTTGTTTCTTATTTCCATTTGCTTGGAAAATAATTTTACATCCTTTCACCATGAGGAGACATCTGTCCTTGATGGTGTGGTAGGTTGCTTGCAGACAACACATAGAATGGTTCTTTTCTCTAACTTGTGTCATTTGATGGATGAATTAAGACTATTAATATTTAAAGTTATAATCATGAGCTTCAACTTAATCCCTGCTATGTTTGAGGCTTTATGTTGGTGGTGCTTTCTTGGGTTTTATACATTTTCATGCTTGCTCTAGTTTTTTTTTAATATTTCATTTTTATTTATTTATTTATTTGACAGAGAGAGAGAGAGACAGAGAGAGAGAAGAGGCATGCCAGGGCCTTGAGCCACTGAAAATGAACTTCAGATGCATGTGCCCCCTTGTGTATCTATCTGGCTAATGTGGGACCTGGGGAATCAAAACTGGGTCCTTTGGCTTTGCAGGCAAACTCCTTAACTGCTAAGCCATCCCTCCAGCTCTCATTTGGGTTATTTTGTTCTTCCTTTTGAAGGCTCTTAAGGTTGTTTTTTTGACTCTTCTGTGTGGTATATTGCCTGAAGTAGTCTCTGTAGGTTTAGCTTTGTTTTCATATATTTGTAAAGCTGACATTTATCATGGGAAACTTTCCTTTCACCATCTATTATGCAGGATACTTTCCCTAAGTACAGTAGTTTGGGTTGGAAGCCATAGGTTTTAGACTTTGAAGTGTTCCATTCCAAGGCCTTCTGGATATAAAGGTTTCCATTGAAAAGTTTGAGGTAATTCTGATGTGATTGCTTTCAAAAGCAATGAGATGTTTCTCTGTTGCTGCTTTAAGCACTCTCATTTTGTTTTTGTTGTTAAGGGTGTAAACCATGATATACCATGGAGAGTTTCTTCTTTGGCCCCATTTGTTTGGTGTTCTGTGAGCTTCTTATATATGGATGGGACTTTATTTTGAGAGGTTGGGAAATTTTTCTTCAATAATTTTGTTGTGTATGTTCACTGTGCTTTTGGCCAGTATTCTTCCCTTTTTGGTAGAACTATGATTTGGATATTTGGATGTTTTAGTTTATCCCACCCTTCCCTTGTATTCTGCTCATATGGTACTGTGAACTTCTCGATGTTTTTTTTTTTTTTTTTTTTTGATCAATTTCATCCTTGTTTTCTTCCAGATGGAGGTTCTGTTCTCCACATGTTTGACTCTGTTATTGAGAATTTCTACAGAGGCTCCATTTGATTTTTGTTATCTGCTGTGCTTTTCAGCACAACATGTCCACATCTTTTTCAAGATCCACTTTTAGGTAGAGATTTAATTTCTTTGATACTTTCTGAAATTCATTCTTATATTTGACCATGTCCTCATTCAGCTGGTTATTGAGATCCTCTGTTTGTTGACTCAGCTTCACTTCATTTAGCTCTTTTTTGAGGTCTCTCTAGGTTGCCTCCAAAAAATTAAGCCTACTGAGGAAAGCTGTATCAATTTTATTTATGCTATTGTTGTTTTATTTAAATATCTTATTTGAGAGAGTGAGAAAGGAAGAAGAAAATAGAGACAGAGAATAGTGCAGGGCCTCAATACACTTCAAATGAACTCTAGATGCATGTGCCACTTGTGCATCTGGCTTATGTGGGTCCTGGGGAATAAAACTGAGACCTTAGGCTTCTCAGGCAAGCACTCTAACCATTAAGCAATATCTTCAGCCTCTGATTGTTTTCGATGATTTGCTTCCAGTGATTCACTTGGTCAGAGTCACATACTTTAGTGTGTCTTCATTTTGGGGTTTATTATTATTTTTGTCTCCTCTGTATTTTCATTGGAGACCTCTTATGTTTATTAATAATTTTTTTGTTGTTTGTTCAAGGTACAGTATTGCTCTAGCCCAGGCTTACCTGGACTAGAGCAGCCTGGTCTCAGTCTGGCCTCAAACTCATGTCAGTCTTCCCACCTCTGCCTCCCAAGTGCTGGAAGCATGAGCCACCATGCTCAATTTGGTTTAACTTTGATGAATGAGGAATTCTTTGTGTATTTAGCAAATATCCCAATCATCCATGTACAATAATTGATTTCTTTGAAAATCATAGGCTGCTTTAACTTGAGAGTAATTCCAAAGTTTGAACAAAAATAAATTTATATTGGGATTTATTTTGTGGTTGAATTCTTTTTTTAATTAAAACAAATTAAATTAAATTTTATATTTTTATTTATTTGAGCAGGGAGTGGGGAGAGAGAGAATCAATGTTCCAGGTTCGCTAGCCACTGTAAACAAACTCCAGATACATGTGACACCTTGCATATCTGGCTTACAGGGGTACTGGGGAATCAAACCTGAGTCCTTTAGCTTTGCAGGCAAGTGCCTTAACCAGTAAGCAATCTCTCCAGCCCAGTGCTTGAATTCTGCTCAGTGAAAGTTTATGACATTTTTGAGTTGGATTTAATGCTTAGTTTGTGTGAATTTATACAACACTTTTGGAAATGCATGGCAAATAATGAAATTTCACCTTAAGCTTTCTTAAAATGTAAAGTCATATCATCAAAAAGAATGGATTATCTGATAAGTTTGAACCAAGATAATGTGGGTCTTTCCTATACATGTATTCTGAGCCAGATATCAGCACAAACTTTAAATCAAATTCCACATGAAATATTTGAACTAGAAATCACAACAAAAAAAAAAACAGCACAAAATTAGGGCTGGAGAGATGGCTCAGTGTTTAAGGCATTTACTTGCAAAAAAATATGAAAATAATACACAAATCATTAAGCAGTAATTGAATAATCTGAAGAGAGTATCCCTAAATATTTGATAACTGTAGAGGAAAGACAACATGTTTGAATAGATAATTTTCACTGAAATCTCCTTTAGTAATGGATTAAATGCATATCTCCAGGGAAACATATCAAAATCATAACTACATCATGTAGTATTAAGGAGAATATATCAATACCTTAGTCCAATAATGTGAAAACACCATAAAAATTTGAAAAACATTCAGAAAAATAATCACTGTTCTTTTAAATAGTCAAGATCAGAGAGTGGAGAGTTAGCTCAGTGACTAAAGGTGCTTGCTTCTAAAGCCAGATGACTAATTCTTTTATATTCCTCTCTCTCCCATTAAAGGAAGAGGTAAGAACTGAAGCATGTATTCACCTCCTCTAATAAGGTTTTAGAAGATAAGAATAAAGCCAGCTTCTTCATTCTGGCATATATGCATAGCAAAGTAGAGTGACCTAGATTCTCATCCACCAGGCAAAAGAGTCCTTGTTTCTACTTTTGGGCCCTTATCACACCTTATCTGCCTCGATATATGATAAGATATGTTAACAAGTAAAATAAGAGGAAATTAAGTTCTTGGACCAGTCTGCACCTGGATTTTAGCTGGGTTTATATGATTCTGCCAAATGCACCAAAAATAAAAAAAAAAAGAGTAATTTTATGTCATGCAAATTTTGAAGAAAAATGAAAAAGTAAGACAGTAAATAATATTAGGAAACATTAATAAATAATTTATGTCAAAAATGGGAAACAAAGGGGATCTTAATTTTGAAAAGTACAATGTCTTAACAGTAATTAGTTTTGGGTCATTCTTAAGGTCAAGTAAAGTGGAAAGGTAGAAACTCATGCTTTAGATTTGCATCATTAATCCTTCATAAATCCTTTATCTCTTGATGTAACAAATTGCTTTTGGCTCCAGTAACAATGCAGCCTCTGGCTTTTGACGTCCCATTGCCTCTCTACATATGACAATGTCAGGTGAATCTTGCGATATCACACTCAACATAAGATGGCAATTATTACGGGGTATTAAGGCAATGACCTTGATGTGGGAGCTTTAAGGATCTACATAGATGATATCATACTAAAGGTAGGTCATTAAACTTTTCAAGTCAGTGTTTCCAAAATAATATAATTTCTATCTGCAATAATAATAAACTAATTGATTTGAAATATGGCCATCTTCTGTTTACCTTATTTTGTCATGCCTTGCTAGTTTACTTAAATAGACCTTTGCAATTGCCTAAAAGATTTTTTTTTCAAAATTATCATGTTTATAGTATTACCATTTTCTAATTTTTGTTAACTTTCTCTACTATATGAAGAAGTGAAATACTTGCGAATTTGGAATTTTTATGATTGTTCCCATTTATGCCACTTACATTTCACTGGCTACTACAGCAGGAAGATTCCTTTCAACTGTTCCTTCTTCATGCTGTTATTCCCACTTATTAACTTTGACTTTGAATCTTTTATAAATTGGACATTCATTACTAGTCAAGGGAATGTTTCTATATAAACCATTCTGCCCTGTGGACATAACTGAGCTCATGGGGGGGGGGGCAATTATAGAGGAGCAATTTTTACCACAGCAGTCTGTTCCTCCCACTTTCCTGCCTGCTCTTCAGGAAGGATCCATGTCTATTAAGAGAATCAACTAATCTCATAGGATGTATAATTGGTTTATTCTTGTTGTGATAACTTGTACATTATATTCCCTACTAGGCTATCAACTATTAGGTGAAAGCAGATTTTTCCCATTCATTACCACCTTCTGTACCCTGCCTTGTGTTTATACAGTTATCAGAGATTTCAATGTATTAAAAGTCTTACTTCTCCAGGGGACCATGTTTCCTTGGGTATTATATCTGGAAATCACCAAATCACACCTCAGGGTGATAATCTTTACATGTACACTTAGGACTGTTGTCCCAGTAGCAAAAAAAAAAACTGTAGAAAAACTGATCGAGAATTTATCACTGTATCTGGTAGAGGTAAAAAAGTGAGATTTTATAATGAATGTCAAACTTATATTCAGTAACCATTGATCTTGACCTGTTCTGGTGGAATTAAGAGTAAATAGGTAATATTACATTCTGTGATAATATAAATACCACTGATCAGGTGAAAAGATTTCTATGTGAACTAGAAAAAATGAGACATAAAACGAAAACGCAGATTAATAATCCATATTGGCATGACCATTCTAGGGCATGTACCATACTCCTGCTTTTACATAATCCTCTGCCTCCTATAAAAGATTACTCTTAATTCTATGTTAAAACAAATTTTCAATTAATTCAAATTTTGTTCCATAAAACATATTGAGCTGGGCATGGTGAGCATGTGCATATAGGTACTTACATGGAAAGAAATATAATGAAAAGGGGACTTCAACATCCTCTAATGTACTTTAAGTTGAATTATGTTTTGTTTTGTTTTGTTTTGTTTTTGTTTTTCAAGGTAGGATCTCACACTGGTCCAGCCTGACCTGGAATTAACTATGTAGTCTCAGGGTAGCCTCAAACTCATGGCAATCCTCCTACCTCTGCTTCCTGAGTGCTGCAATTAAAGGTGTGCACCACCACGCCCAGTATTATTCTTATTTTTAATGCTAGGAATTAAGCCCAGGACATTGAGTATGCTATGGAAGCACTTATTGCTGAGCTACAATCTAGCCCTAGCTTTTGTCTTTCCCATCCTTTATTCTTCCCTCACCTTCTTTTCTTTTATTTCCTTGAAAGAGGGCTCACTAATTTACTCAGGTAGGCTTTAAAATTCACTCTGTCCTCCTGCTTCAGCTTCCAAAGAAGCTTAGGTTATAAGCTTGAGTGATCACACCAAAGTATGATTATTATCAGTAACATCAAATACAGGAATAGCTAAGTACACATTATATGTGCATTGTCTTCTAAAATTTTTACCAAGAATGATAACATTTGACTATATTAAGAATTGAAAGACATTTACAGTTGAACTTCACATCTTTACTTTAATATTTTATTTTATTTGAAATTACAGAGAGAAGAGACAGAGAAAGAGGGAGAGAGAGAGAAAAAGAGAGGGAATTAATGGGTGCACTAGGGCCTCTAGCCACTACAAACAAACTACAGATGCATGTGCCACTTTGTACAACTGGCTTACATGGGTACTTGGGGATTGAACCTAGGTCATTAGAATTTGCAGGCAGGTGCCGTAAACTCTGAGCCATATCTCCAGTCCATAATTTCATATGACTTTCATTTATATTTAAAATAAACTTCCCATAAATAAAACCTACGATCATAGTTAATCTCAGCACTTGGGGAGGCACAGGTAGGAGGATCACTGAGAGTTTGAGGCCAGCCTAGGACTACAGAGTGACATCCAAGTTAACCAGGGCTAGAGTGAGACCCTACCACATAAAACCTAATATATATATATATATATATATATATATATGTGTGTGTGTGTGTGTGTGTTTGTATTAATATATATATGGTTAGTAATATAATATGAACATACAAAATTGTATAAAGCCATCTAGCCCATAAGATGCTTAGTATAGCTTAAGAAATCCTTAATAGTTGTTTTCAATAGCCAAAATTATTCATAATAGAACTGTGGTCAAAGCCCAATTTACAAACATTTATTGATTTTCCTTATATAGCAGTATGGTTTTAATCCTTACAACAGTTTATTATCTATTTGAATCTTATTAACAGTTTGCAATATTGTTATAGATATATCACTTACTTTCACTAAAATGTGTATATAGTTTCTATTAATTTCAGTATTTTATAAAAATAATTCTAAATAAATGTGATTATAATCTGTTATTCAGCATTTAAATTGGGTATTCTTCTATTGTTGCAGTCAGTTTCACATTGCTGGCAGAAAACACTCAAGCAAGAGTTGCTGTTTTTGGAAAGGGTTTATTATGGCTTAAAGACTCAAGGGGAAGCTCCATGATGACAGAAGAAAACAATGGCATGAGCAAAGGCGGGACATCACCCCCTGGCCAACATCAGGTGGACAACAGCAGCAGGAGTGTGTGCCAAACACTGGCATGGGAAAGCTGGCTACAATATTCATAAACTCTCCCCCAACAATACACTGTCTCCAGGAAGCTTCAATTCTCAAGTTACTCCTAGCTGGGGACCTAAGCATTCAGAATACCTAAGTTTATGGGGGACACCTGAATCAAACCACCACATCCCTTACCATGCTACTGATGAACCTTTTATAAATCCATGTCTCTCAAGCTAAGGTGCAGCAAAAGCTGAAGCACTATTTAGGTACAATGATCTGATGATTTTGCTAAGATCATGGGTGATGGGCTTAGATAGTTCATATTATTTTGTTCATCTGTTTTCCTTACCTACAAAATGATTCAATTCCATTTATTAATTTTAGCAAAAAGTTATTTAACATTTATGCTATAGTATTCACAGGTATAGAGTCTGTAAATATAAAGTAAAGCAAGCCACTATCTCTGATTTATTTTATTATTATTATTATTTTAATTTTTTTGTTTTTATTTTTTTCTTTATTTATTTGAAAGCGACGGACAGAGAGCGAGAGAGAGAGAGGCAGATATAGATAGAGAGAATGGGCACTCCAGGGCCTCCAGCCACTGCAAACGAACTCCAGACACTTGCGCCCCCTTGTGCCTCTGGCTAACATGGGTCCTGGAGAATCAAGCCTCGAACCAGGGTCCTCAGGCTTCACAGGCAAGCGCTTAATGACTAAGCCATCTCTCCAGCCCCTTTTTTATTATTTTTAAAATATTTTTATTTATTTGCAATCAGACATGGAGAGACCCAGAGAGAGAGAGAGAGAGAGAGAGAGAGAGAGAGAGAGAGAGGAAGAATGCCCAGGGTCTACAACTGCTGCAAATGAACTTCAAATGCATGATCCCTTTTGTTTATCTGGCTTTATGTGGGTACTAGAGAAATGAACTGTGATCATTAGGTTTTTGCAGGGAAGCACTGTAGCTGCTGAGCCATCGTTCTAGCCCTGTTTAATTATTCTTAATTATGATACACAGTAATATATCTTATTGTGGCATTTTCACACATACTTGTTTTCATTGATCATTTTACCCCTCAGCCTCCCTTGCCCAGAACCTTCTTTTTGCTTTCATGTCACAAATGTTCTACAACCTCCCCCTTCCTCAAAACTTCAATATCCACTTTCATAGTACCTTTTCTAGTTCAATCATGTATATATGCCACACTTTTTTATCTATTCACCTGTTGATGCACACCTAGGCTGATCCCATTTTCTTGCTATGTAGCATTTCTGTTTCCAAGCTCTTTCCCCAATTCTGTGATGCTCTTAACTTCTTGAAAGCATGTGGTCATTGTGCACCAAAATGCTAGTCCAATGCTTTAAATTATTTTTTGTTTATGACCTCTGGGATACTAGCCTATGAATAAACTGGCAACATTCCTATATGTTGACAGAATTCATATTTTCATATGACTACACATGGCCATGTGTTATCTCTCTCTCTCTCTCTCTCTCTCTCTCTCTGTCTACAAACACACACATACACACACACACACACACACACACACACACACACACACATATATATATATATATATATATATACATTTGTATATATACATATATAAAATACATTTTGGAGATTTGGTAAATTTTTGAAAGTAGCATTGAACAATATATTCATTGCTTGATAAATATTTATTGAAGAGCTACTACAAATAAACACTGTACTAGCTGCAGGAAAGGAAGATTACAGCTGATGATTTTTTTAAACCCTAATCAAAGAAGTGCATATTTTTAGAAATGAAATTTTAAGTGCCTTCCCCAGCAGAAGAGTCATATTTTCATTATATAAATATTTCAAATGGAACTAGGAAGTCTTATCTTGGTCAAACCATATTCATTTTGTTTTTTGCCTTCTAATTTAAACATAGGATTTTCTACTTTATGAATAAATTAAATAGTTTTTATTTAAATTATGCATTGCAGAAAAGCTACATTTTTCTCCATGGTGGCTACTAGAGAGGTTTGAAACAGATGTTCCCCATAAATTTAAATACTCTGAATGTTATGTCCCCTAATGGTTGCAATTTGGGATGTGGAGCTTTGCTGGAGGAGATCTGTTGTTGGGGTGGACTTTGGGGTATTATAGCCAACTCCCTCTTTCCAGAGTTGGACTCACTCTACTGCTGCTGTTTTCCAACTGTGGCAGAAGTGATATCCAGCCTCTGCTCATGCCATGCTTTCGTCTGACATCATGAAGATCTGGAAGCTTCCCCTTGAGACTGTAAACCAAAATAAAAACTCTCCTCCCATTGGGTGCTTTTGTTTGGGTGTTTTGTTCCAGCAATGAGAAGGTAACTACAATATTTGCTAAGGTTTTTATGGATGGGCTTCCATTTCTAGACTGCTTTTAGGTTTTCCTTGAAACGGAACTGCCAGACATCACCATGCACATCTGTTATCCCAGTACTTACAAGATTAAAGAGGATCATATGTTTGAGGGTATCATGGGCTACATAAAATTACAGGTTAGTATGGGTACATAGCAGGACTCTGTTACCAAAACCTGACAAAGCAATAATGAAGTAGAAGGTATATATTTCCATGTTCTCCTTGCACTTACATGTATACAGAGCTTACCTAATGTCAAATCCCCTAACAGAGTTATCCATGTGCTACTGGTAATGCAGTTCCATGAGGACACCCTACTACTCCATGTTGCTATGTTTCGGTAGTCTTCACTCGCCATTCACAGTGTGTTTCATGTGGGTTTGAATGGATGTGTAATGGCTTGTAGCTCCCATCACAACGTCAAAAAGAGAAATTTTATTGCCCTAACCTTCCTCTGTGCTCAACATATTTATACCTCCCTCCCATCAACTTCTGAATATATTGACCTTTAAGCTGTTTAAATATTTTTGCCTTTTCCAGAATATTCTATAGAACCACATTCTATATAGCCTTTGCAGGTTGACTTATAAGGTAATAGCAATTCATTTTTTTATTTCTTTTCATGGACTAAAAGAGAAAGAATATTGGAAACATTGATAGGAAGTGGCTTTATTTGAGCAGTCAAATACATCTCAGGCAGATACATTTATGCACTAAGTCTAATTTGTGTGTAATCAGAAAAAATGAATAAGAGTAGGGTAATATCTTTTCTTTAAAAACTGGAAGGATATTGGCTTGTGGAGACATCAGCTCAATCTCATTGTCTGTTATCAGATGGGCTTTTTTCTTTGGCTCATGATTGTGGGTCCATTTTTTTTTTTTTTGTAGGACTAAGTCATGTTGGCTCAGAGTTCAGTCTACTGTAGTATTATTTTACCTTTCCATTACTATAATACAAGCTCCTTCTTTAAATTATATATGCTATATGTAGTGGATATTAGAATTTCAACATGTTTTTCATGTCTGACCCTGTTGAGTGTGAACCTTTACCTTTCAAGTGTAGCAGTTGATATAATAATTCAGTCCCTCCAGTAGTGAGAGTTTTTGTTCTTTCCTTTCTAATTCCCATGTGTTACATAAGGTAGGATACATAATAAATGCTAAGCAGATACAGCTTAAAATACAGTATGGTTGGAAACTATGGTTAGGATTTAGGCTTATTTTCACCAACTTTGAATAATTTTCCTATAATTGCATTTTACACCAAAGGTTCAATTTCCTTCTCCAGGGTTCTTCTTAGGATTATTCTCTTTGTTTTTTTTTTTTTTTCCTTTTTTTCTTTATTAGTTAGTTTTGTATTCAGCAAATACAGTCAGTTTAGTACCATTATTAGGCTCATCCGTGACCTACCCCCTCCCCTTGGCCCCTCCTTGTTGAGGTATATGGGTCATGCACTGTGGAGTTAGCCCACAGTTATGGGTAAGATAAATGTCTCTGCATATCATGATCCAACATGTGGCTCTGACATTCTTTCCACCCCCTCTTCCGCAAAATTTTATATTGGGATATAAATATGTCCTGAGTCTCATTATTTTAAACATAACTATTCTGAATCACTTTCATTCAGTTATATTAACATCATATTTTGAGAGTTATCTTAATAATTAAATATAAATAACAATATCTGCAGGTATCTTTTCTTCTGATATACTACAAATCACTTTGTTGCTATGTGGTAAGAAAGTAGAATGTTTTTTTTCATTCATCCAATGTAGAAAGTTTCATCAGTCATCTAAGTGAACCTACTGTCTTGGATATGATCAAATTCCTAACTTTATACAGTGTTATTTCACATGTATGCATGTGTAAGAGATTTGTTGCAGTGTGAATCTAATGAGATATTTATGTAAACTGAATGGGCACACTAAATTTTAAGTATCCATAAACACATAAAATTATGATATATATGATAATTTTGGGGGCCCACACAAGCAATGCTTCTCATGCCATCATAGTTGACACTCAAGTGGGACTAACTACAAGATAACTAAGACAACCCAATTTCAGAGGGATTTACATGTGTAAATCATGCCTGTTAGAACTGATGAAATATTTTCACATATGGGTAGAGATATCCTAGTTGATTTCCAGGGAGAATCAGAGAATGAATAGTGATAAATTATTTTCGAAATTCATATTTTGGATATTTGGCATATTATCAGTCTAGAACAGTATTTTTATGTCTTCTACCCTGTTATTTGGCTGTGGGGAAATTTAGAAAGCAAAAGTTAAGATAAGACTAAACCTGTATGAAAAAATCAGAGATTCGGAAGTCATTTGCAATTGAAGCAAAAATGAAACAATAGAAAGGCAACAATTTTAAAGCTTAAAGAGTGAAAAATAAACAAATATGAAATTAAAATAAAATGAGGAAATTTTCATTGAAAGAAAAATATAATGTGACATGGGTGAAAATCTAGTAGCTTTCAAGTTGCAAATGTCCAGATTCTGGCAAATGTATACATAAATGTATGCCATTGTGACTTAAAATTAGGTTATGCAATTCATTTGTGGTACAATTTCTTACAGAAGTAGTAATACAAAATTGACAGAAGGTGGCTCTTGATAGAATTTTCTGACCTTTAAAAAGCCTTTTGTTACTTGTCAAATATAAAAGAAGAAAGTATGGCATTAAAGAAAAGTCACTTGAATTTATGTAAAGATGCTTTCTTTATAAAAAAGAAAATGGTATTAATTGACATGATTGAGAAGTGAATAAATTATGGTCTGAATCTAGATTCTAATAATTTACTTTATTTAAGTTAACAATAATCAGCATGAGATATGACCCTAGAAAGCTAGAGAATGTATCACTTATAAAGCTTGCATAGTTGGCAAATGAAATTCAGTTATTCATAAAGTGACATTGTGATTGCATATATGAGATATTAATAATGAAATTCACATTTTATTTGTGTAGATTTATACCCCTGTTATATATCCTTATAAGAATCAAACACAGCTGTTTGCCATTTTGTGATAATCACATAATAGGAGTAGATTTACTAAAAATGTGTTCTAGACCTATACTAGGAGAGGAGGGTTTCATTCAAGGTTTCAGATTCCCTACAATCAAATCTTGGAGCATTTCTTCTTTCAATAGCAATTACTCTTTATAATATATTCATAATTTGATCTCAGAAATTTTATTTTTTCCATAAACATATTAGCTTTTCCATTCTTTTTTTTTTTTTTTTTTTTTGGTGGCAAACCCAAGAGACTGTCTTTTATCAGACTGTCTTTTATTTATGTGAAAGAGAGAGAGAGAAAGAGAGAGAGAGAGAAAGAAAGAAAGAAAGAAAGAAAGAAAGAAAGAAAGAAAGAAAGAAAGGAAAGAAGGAAGGAAGGAAGGAAGAAAGAAAAATTGGAGTGCCAGGGCTTACAGCCACTGCAAACTCCAGATGTGTGTGTCCCCTTGTGCGCATGTGTGTCCTTGCATGCTTGTGTCACTGTACATGGGACCTGTAAAGTTGAACATAAGTTCTTAGGCTTCACAGGCTAGCACCTTAACTGCTAAGCCATCTTTGCAGCCCAGCTCTGACACTTTTAAAGTTTGTGTTACTCTAAAACCATATATCAAAGTACTTATATGAACAAATGGTAGACAAAATACTTGTTAAAAATCTCAAAAATACTAAATAGAAACATTTAAATTTATAATTGTGCCTACAAAAACAACAATAAAGTGAGATTATTAAAGCTCTGAACCAAACAAAGAATGTTTTGGAAATCAACACAACCCCCTGTTATATTGAATGTGTAACAGCTTCAGAATTTGCTGAGCTCAGTTCTCTCCCACGAAGTATGTGAATTTTTTTAAGTTATCTGATTCATTCTTTTAGAATTTACATAACGGAAAACTGCAGTTGAAATGTACATTATAAAGACCTTAATAGATTTGAAAAGTGGCTAAAAAATTTCTTTCTGCTTTTAAACCATCCTTCACAGATTCAGTCCTGCACTGGATCTTGGCTGGTCCCCAAACTTGGGGACACAGGACATGACATTCATGCAGAACCTTGAAACATCCTTCAATATCAAAGCCACTTCTGTTGGTAACTCTAAAGCCACAATTTTTTGCACAAGGCAAATGTCAAATGTCAAATGATGATTAACCTGTGGTCAAACTCTTTCCTTTGCTTCTCCAAAATCCAGTTAAACACTTCACACACATCACTGTAGTCATCTTTTTTTTTTTTTTTTTTTTAGTTTTTCGAGGTAGGGTCTCACTCTAGCCCAGGCTGACCTGGAATTCACTATGGAGTCTCAGGGTGGCCTCGAACTCACGGCAATCCTCCTACCTCTGCCTCCCAAGTGCTGGGATTAAAGGCGTGCGCCACCACGCCCGGCTTTACTGTAGTCATCTTAAACATCTAGTTCATACTAGTTTTCCATGTGACCTCAGATCCTGGCTGAGGTCGACCAGAGTGGAAGAGGCTCCAGGATAGCACATAGTCAAGCCTGGCTTAATGAGCCCCAGGACCAGATCCTTAAGGTTTTCATGCTCAGGGCTAAAGATGACTGTGATGTTTGTCTTGAACATATTAGTGAAGTTCATGGATGTCAGTGTAGCATGCACAAAGGTATTGTATCCCTGATTCACTCAGTTTACTGATATTCTACTCCTTCCTGCTTTTCTTAGGCAATATTAGTGTGGGTCCATGGTTCGGCAGGGGGCTGTTGGACACCGGCTCCCTGGAGGTCCAGGTAGGGTCTTGAGTGGCCGTGAGTGTGCTGGGCAAAAACATCCAGGAAGCAGAGTTGGAGACCAGCTCGTATATTTTTCAGGGGAATGGGTTTCTAAGCATTTATAAAAGAGCAGTAATAGGTACTGGTCATAAGCAGATTGGTTAGTACAGAGGTCCTGCTGATGCCTAATTATCATGTAGTGATGTCATGGGTGAGTGGGAAAGGATCACAGGGTCTAAGTAGTGGCTGGAAAGGGCATAGGGTATGTGTCACAGGGGGACTGGCTTGCGAAGGCTGCTGGCTGATACCTCATTAATATATAGGGACATGCCAGGCAAGGGGACACAAGGCTCTGTGGAAACCAGAACCTAAGTTTTATCAGTACATCCAGGCATTGGGGGCTGGCAGAGGGAGTGGTCTCATTCCTGCTGGCCTTGGGCTGCAGTTATTGGCGTCTAGGCTCTTGTATTCTCAGAGAGGGAGCAGGAGCAGCCCCACTCCTGCTGGCCTCCAGACCCAACCTTGTTGGGATCTAGGCCAGCTGTGACGTCCTGTGGCCTGGGGCCCTTACCCCTGCCAGGCAGCTCAGGCCCACTTTAACCCTCAGTGGCTTAGGGCTCTTACCATGCCCAACAGCTCCCCCTTTGTTTTTATGACAGGGCAGTATCATCACATTGCCTGAGCTCTCTGTAGTATATCACAGGTCCAGATATAGCTAGATGGTATATGAGGACCTGATTAGTAGCCACTTTATCAATGGCAGTTATTTGTTTTCTGGGAAATTTGATAAGGCAGGGGGCTTCAAGAAACAGTGTTCCTATAGCAAGAAAGGGACAAAGGAAGGGGAGAATCCAAGTGACTAAAGAATTAGAGAACTAGGTGATGGGGTCAGCAGGTTTGTAGTAGTCCAGTTGCTCCTTGAGGAGTTTATTGAGGGTCTTAACATTTTGTTCAATAGTGTTTGGTTCATTACAAAAAAAAAAAAAAAAAAAAAAAAAAAAACAACATTCATAGATGGGTCTCCAACTCTACTTCCTGGATGTTTTTGCCGAGCACACTCACGGCCACTCAAGACCCTACCTGGACCTCCAGGGAGCCGGTGTCCAACAGCCCCCTGCCGAACCATGGACCCACACTAATATTGCCTAAGAAAAGCAGGAAGGAGTAGAATATCAGTAAACTGAGTGAATCAGGGATACAATACCTTTGTGCATGCTACACTGACATCCATGAACTTCACTAATATGTTCAAGACAAACATCAACAGTCATCTTTAGCCCTGAGCATGAAAACTGTCTGGACAGTTGCATTGTAAGGAGTGGTACCCTTCCCTTGTCTCTTACATTATTTCTGCCACCTCTTCTGCAATAAATCATGAGTCTTGGAGGATGTGATAGAGATATTTCAGTGCTGGACACTCCTCTGTCCCTTCTTCTCAGCAATATTTTGTCTTTTAGGTCATCCTAGTGGTTATCACCATCTGAAAAAGAGAAGCTTCTCTAACCAGAAGTGAGAGGAATATTGATATATGAATATGAACATCAAGTGTAGTGCTTTCAGGGCAGTGTGGTGAAAATAATTTATGCATTTATCTCGATAGGAGCAGGCTTTAAACCCCTAAGGCTCATGACCTCCCCTGCCATTGGCTTTGGATTAGGTTTCCAGTACCAGGCATGTATTCCTTCCCATAGAGTGGACTTTCAGTTCAGTTAGAGAGCAGTTGGTTTCCTCCAGAGCAGACATACCACTATTGCACCCGTTTTGTCCTTTGGCCTGTCTGGACAAACTTGAGACTTCCAGCATCCACTATTTTTACTACTGATGACTACTGTCTTCCACAAGGCTGCACACAGTACAGCTTTTTCCAGCTTTCAGTTGTCTGGACGACAGGGAGAAGGTTTTCTGCTCAGCACCAGCTTGATTTCTCAGTGACCTTGCCACCTAGGCATGTGAAGTATTTAGCAATAGGGTCATACCATCTCTTTCTCAAGGGAAACCAAGGGACTTTCCAATAGCCTGTAGTGTTTTGGAGGCAACAGGGTCTGCCCTGGCCAAAAATCACTGGAAGGTATACCATCCCTGGCAATGAAAATTTTCTAGTAACAATCTACAGTTTCTGGATGTGCCATTATTCAAGAAAGTGGGTTTTCATATATCTTATTCAAGATATCATGAATTTTGATTGACCCTCTACCTCCCACCATTCTTTTACACAATCTCTTCCCCTGACCTCAATTATGCCTTTCCTATCCCTGTAATCTGTTCTTCTACTTACATATATGCAATACCATCCCCTTAAGTCCTTCCCTCTCCTCCCTCTCTTATAGCCTTTTCCTAGCTTATTGGCCTCTGCTACCAACTTTTTGTTCCAGCTCACAGACAAGTCTATAGATTTTAAGGTAGGATCTACATATGAGAGAAAACATGAAATGTTTGGCTTTCTAGGTATGGGTTAATTCATTATAATCTTTTCCAGATCCATCCATTTTCCTGAAAATTTCATAATTTTATTTTTTTTCTTTACTGCTGAATATAACTCCATTGTGTAAATGTACCACAACTTTATTATCCATTCATCTATTGAGGGACATCTAGGCTTGTTGCATTTCCTAGCCATTGTGAATAAGGCAGCAATAAACATGGCTGTGCAAGTATCTATAAGGTAATAAGAAGTCATTAGGATATATGCCTAGGAGAGCTATAGTTGGATCAAATGGTAAATCTATTTTTAGCTGTCTCAGGAGCCTACACATGATTTCCATAATGTCTGTATCAGATTACATTCCCACCAACAGTATAGAAGGGTTCCCCTTTTTCCACATCCTTGCCAACATTTATTGTCATTTCTTTTCTTTATGGTAGCCATTCTGACAGGAGTGAGATGGAATCTCAAAGTAGTTTTAATATCCATTTCCCTGGTAGCTAATGATGTAGAACACTTTTTAGATGTTTATATGATATCTGTATTTCTTCTATGGAGAACTCTGTATTTAGTTCAATAGGCCATTTTTAACTGGATTGTTTGATTTCTTATTGCTCTGCTTTTGGAGTTCTTTGTATATCCTGTATGTTAATCCTCTGTCAGATGTATAGCTGGAAAAAAATTTCTCCCATTCTGTAGATTGTCTCTTTGCTCTATTCACAGTGTCCTTTGCTGTACAAACTTTGTAATTTCATGATATCCCAGTGGTTGATTAGTGTCTTTTTTTTTCTGAGCAATTGTGGTTATATTTATAAAGTCATTACTTATGCAAATATGTTGAAGTGTTTCCCCTACCTTTTCTTCTAGCAATTTCAGAGTTTCAGTTCTGATATTAAGGTTCCCAATCCACTTGGATTTGATTCTTGTGCATAGAGAAAGAAAAGGATCTATTTTTATACTTCTGCATGTAGATATCCAGTTTTCCCAGCACCAGTTGATGAAGAGACTGTCTTTTCTCCAATGAATATTTTTGTCATTTTTGTCAAAAATCACATGGCTGTGGCTGCCTGGATTAGCATCTGCGTTTTTTATTCTGTTCCATTGATCTACATGTCTGTCCTTGTGCCAATGCCATACTGTTTTCGTTACTATGGCTTTGTAATATAGCTTAAAATTGGGTGTAGTGATACTGCCAGCCTTATTTTGTTGTTCAAAATTTTTTTGGCTATTCAAGATTTTTTATGCTTACAAATGAATTTAAGGATTGTTTTTCTATTTCTGTGAAGAATGCCGTTGGAATTCTAATAGGAATTTGATTGCATTAAATGTGTAGATTGCTTTTGGTAAGATTGACATTTTCACACTATTGATTCTTCCAATCCAAGAACATGGGATGTCTTTCCATTTCCTTGTGTCTTCTGCAATTTCTTGCTGAGTGTTTAAAAGTTTGCATTGTAGAGATCCTTCACTTCCTTGATTAAATTTATTCCAAGGTACTTTATTTATTTATTTTTTGGAGCAGTTGTGAATGGGAGAGACTCCCTGATTTCAACCTACACATGTTTGTCATTAGTATATAGGAAAGCTATTGATTTCTGTGTGTTTATTCTGTATCCTGCTATGTTGCTAAACGTGTTTATCAGCACTAACAGTTTGCTGATAGAGTCCTTAGTGTTCTTTATGTATAGAATCATATCATCTGCAAATAATGATAATTTGATCTCATCTTTTCCTATTTGTACCCCTTTTATGAGTGTCTCTTGTCTTATTACTATAGCTAAGCCTTCCAATACTATATTAAATAAAAGTGGGGACAGTGGACACCCTCATTTTGTTCCTGAATTTAGTGGACATGCTTCAACTTTTTCCCCATTTAGTATTAGGTTGGCTATAGCTTTGTCATAAATAGCTTTTGTTATGTTGAGGTATGTTCCTTCTATTCCCAGTTTCTGTAATACTTTCACCATGAAGGGATGTTGGATTTTGTTGAATGCCTTTTCTGCATTTATTGAGATGATCATGTGATTTTGTCCCTCAGACCATTTATATGATGTATTACACTTATGTTTTGCATATGTTGAACCATTATTGCCTCCCTGGGATAAACCCAACTTGGTCAGGTTGCGGAATCTTTCTGATATATTATTCTGTTCTATTTGCCAATATTTTGTACAGAATTTTTGCATATATGTTCATGAGGGAGATTGGTCTGTAATTTTCTTTTTTTGTTCTGTCATTGTCTGGTTTTTGGTATGAGGGTGATGCTGGCTTCATAGAAGGAGTTCGGTGGAATTCCTTCCTCTTCTATTTTATGGAAAAGTTTAGGAAGCAGTGGTGTTAGTTCTCCCATGAAGGTCTGGTAAGATTCACCAGTGAATCCATAAGGGCCAGCATTTTTAATTTTTTTTTAGTTGGGATATTTTATAACTGCTTGGATCTCCTTACTTGTTATAGGTCTATTTAAATGGTTTATCTCATTTAGTTTTCATTTTGGTAGGTCATATGAATCAAGGAAATCATCTATTTCTTTCAGATTTTCAAATTTAGAGGCATATATATTGTTAAAGTATGTCCTTATAATTTTCTGAATTTCTTTGGTATCTGTTGTAATGGTGCCTTTTTCATCTCAAATTTTATTAATATTTGTCTTCTCTCTTTCTTCTGGTTAGACTTGCTAAGGGTTTATCAATCATGTTTATCTTTCCAAAGAATGAACTCTTTGTTTTATTGATCCTTTGGATCATTTTTTCATTTCTAATTCATTAATTTCTGCCCTAATCTTTTTTTTTTTTTATTTCTTCCCATCTACTGATTTTTGGTTTGCCTTTTCTTATTTTTCCAAGGCATTAAGGTGAAGCATTAAATTGTGTACATGTTAACTCTCTACTTTCTTAATATAGGCACGTATAGGTATACATTTCCCTTTTAGGACTGCTTCATTGTGTCCCAAAGTTTTAGTAGGTTGTATTATCACCATCATTTGACTCTATGAATTTATTGATTTCTTTTTTCATTTCTTCAATGACCCATTCATCATTTAATAGTGTACTGTTTAGTCTCCATGAATTTCTGTATGCTTTGTAGTTTTTCTTGTTTCTGATTTGCAGTTTAATCCCATTGTGGTCAGATAGAGTACAAGGGAATATTTCAATTTTCCTGTATTTGTTAAGATTTGCTTTATGTCCCAATACATCATCTATTTTAGAGAATGTTCCATGTACTGCTAAGAAAAATGCATATTCTGCAGCGTTTAGATGGAATGATCCTTTGGTATCTGTTAGGTCCATTTGTTCCATGACATCATTTAATCTAGATGTATCTCTATTTATTTATTTATTTTTCCCAGGATGACCTTTCAATTGAGGACAGTGAGGTACTGAAGTCATCCACTACAATTGTGTTTGGTGTTTTATGTGATCTTAAGTCTAATAGTGTTTGTTTGATGAAGTTGTAAGCCCCATGTTAGGTACATATATGTTTAGGATTGTAATGTCATCCTGTTGGAGAGTTCCTTTAATCAGTATAAAATTACCTTCTTTATATTTCCTCACTAATTTTGATTTGAAGTCTATCCTGCCAGATATGAGTATAGCAACTCCTGCTTGTTTCCCAGGCCAATTTGCTTGAAATGCCATTTTCCATCCTTTCACCCTAAGAGTGTCTATTTTTTTTTTTTTTTTTTGAGTGATGAGTTTCCAGGAGGCAACAAATGACAGAATCTTGCCTTTTGATCCAGTCTGACAACCTGTGTCTTTTGGTTGGGGCATCGAGGCCATTGATATTAAGAGCTATTATTGAAAGGTATGTGTTCATTCTTGCCATTTTTCTTATTTTGCAGTGCTTCCTTATTTCCCTTTACTCTCTTCTTTTAATTGTTTTTTTGAGTATGGCTTCTGTTTTCCTGTTTCCTCATGAGTGTGTTTTGAAGAATTCCTTCAAGTATTTTCTGTAGAGCTGGTTGAGTTGTCATAAAATCTTTTAACCTGTTATTTGTTGTGAAATGTCCTTATTTTTCCATTAGTTTGGATAGATAACTTTCCAGGATAAAGTAAACTTGGCTGACAGTTGTTATCTTTCAGAACTTGGAATACATCATTCCAAAATCTTCTGGATTTTTAAAGTTTGTGTTGAGTAATATGCTGTGATTCTGCTAGGCTTGCCTTTCTAGGTGACTTGATTTTTCTCTCTAAGTGCTTTCAATATATTTTCTTTGGTTTGCATGCTTAGAAATTTAATTATAACATGGTGAGGAGAGGTTCTTTCCAGATTTTGTCTGTTTGGTGTCCTAAAAGTTTCTTGCAACTGCATTGCCATTTCTTTCCCAATTTGGGGAAATTTTTCTTCTATGATTTTGTTGAAAGCACCTACTAAGCCTCTGGATTAAAATTTGTCTCCTTCTATTATGACCTGAATTCTCATGTTTGATCTTTTCATAGTGTCCTGGATATCTTGAAATTCCCATTCATACCTGCTTATTAGCTTGTCTTTTTGTTTGTTGTACTGTAGTAGGTCTGACACCTGGTCTTCAAATTAACATATTTTGTTCTCTCGTTCTTCCATTCTACTGGTGAGACTTTCCACAGTGTTTTTTAATGGACCGACTGTATTCTTCAGTGCTAGGATTTCAGCCTGGTTTTTCTTCAGTATTTCTATTTCCTTACTCATGTCTTATAATGACCTCTTTATTTCAGTAAGCTGGTTTCCTGTGTTCTCTTTCAGGAATTTGTTTTCTTCTTTAATTTCTCCTTTGGTTCCTTTCATTTCTTCTTTGAGTTTTTGGAGTATAGATACATTCTTGCATTATAATGTAGCAACTTTTGCATCCTAAATTGATTTGATGCTTGGGTTTTCTACTTATCAGCAGTGTTCTTAGATGTCACAATCCACTTTTATATAATTTCAGGATATAAGTTTAAGGTGCCAGGTGTAATTCTTATACCCCAATCCAGCTGCAGAAGTAATCCTAGGTGTTGAGTTTGCTCGTGAAGCAAGTATACTAGTGGACTGGGGGGAACAATTTACTGACAAATTATCAACTTCAACTGAGCAATATACACATTCAATAAAACAAGCACAGGGTATGCAATTATGAGGGTTAAAACAAATAGATAGTCTTATAAAGACAAAATCCCTAAGGGTGTGTGTTGTCCTACACCCTTAATCTTGCCAGCTCATACCTAGAGATTTTTATTCTGAATTGCGTTCCAGGACAGCCTGGATCTGAATCAGACCCTGACCCCAATAATGATAAAAGCAAAAGACAAAAGCCCCAAAGCAGCAAAAGCAACAATATTCAACCCCCAAATACAGCTTATTTGAAAATGGTACAGCCAATCAAGAATATTTAACCCAAAAACTGCCCTGACATGGAAAGAGAGATTAACTCTTCCAGTCTCTTCTTCCAATCGCAGGCCTATGTACCGTTTTTTTTTTTTTTTTTTTTTTTTTGGCAGTCAGCCTTGTTACCTTTTGAGGTAGCTTCCAATATTACCAATCCTGAGTGCCCACCTTGATCCCTCCATGTTGTGCTATGAAACTGAAGCTTTGGTCAATTATGCTGGCTGTGCTGCCACTGGGGGCTCAATTCCAGAGGTTCATGGGTCTGATGGTCTGGGGATGGTACAGCGCAGACTCTTGAATCGCTCAAGCAGTCCTGCCTTTATCCATTTCAGTAATTCCTTAGTTGATCTCAGCTGTCTGTTCCTTCAGATTTCTTAACTTTGCAAAAAGGTTGATGAAGTTGAAAAATCCCTTTATTTGTTCTCTGCTGCTGCCGCTGCTTGGCACACCTGGTGGTGTGGTGCCATGTGGGTGCATGGACTGGGTGGATCAGCAAGCTTCTCAGTGGGATTCTGGCTGTTTTCCTTATTTCTGGTAGATGTTAGTCTCTTCTGCCTCTCCACTGTGTCTAAGAATAACCTCTACTCATTCACGCTTTAGAAGAAGAGCATATTTTGCTGTGGTTTAGCTTAAATCCCTCCCTAGGCTGGTTTGGCCTGGCTTCTATGCTGATGCCTTACCCAGAAGACCAGTTTTTGTTTTTAATACAAAATCAGAGAGGGTTTCCTCTGGCTTTAGACCTCCCTCCCAGGAAGGGTCCTGTTTATGGAAACATGGTTCTTTGGAACTAGAAAAGAGATAAGAAAAAACTTCCATGCCCTTTTTAACTTCAGGGGTGCAGTCACCCTATCCCTACACCCTTCATTTCTCCCTCTCATGAGAAGACTTTCATTGATGTTAGAGGACAAGGGGTGATGAAGTCGGATCTGTTAACTATTTCCTGCTGAATGGGGCATGAAGTTGTGGCAGTTAGAGTCTCTCCCAGAGAGGGGAACTACTCTAAAGGACTGTGGAAGTGTATTGATGGAGTGTAGGAAGATAGCCTTGGAAGAGAACATTGTGGAGAAAGAATAAAAGTAAGGAGTTAATGAGAACTGAGCACATTGCAAACTGGTCACCTTCAGGGCTATCCTTCTTGTGGACTACTAGGCCTGTTGGGATATTTGAAGGAACCCAGGTAGATGGAGTTGGATTATCTCAGTACCATCTGAGCATGAGCTGGCTGGGAAGTTCCTCCAGAACTCTTCATCAAATGGCACAGTAGTGTTTGACATGGCCTGAATCTTTTTCAATGTGGCTTGTAAAACAGATGAAATATTAGCAGATTTATCAGAAACATATACACATTTAACCTTGATAATAGCCTTCCAGAGTATTCTAGATTTGAAAATAACCCTTTTGAGATCTATGGTTGTTTTTCCTTACTATAGAATTAGAACTATTGGAGATGGGGACAACATATCTTAATGTCTTGTTTGTTTCCCTTCTTGTTGTATCACTTAATAGGCCAATGATATATTAGAGGCATCTCTTCATTTTTGGTTATGCATTTCTCTCTGAGTGTTTAAGACCAAGCAGATAGCCAAAATTTAATCAATGATTCATTTTGGAAGTCACTAATGGCTCTCCAAAGGAGACTTTAGGGACCCAGGAGTACAAGTGTCCCATCATCTCCAGTGGCCTCACAACCTGGGAATAAAGGCCAAAATATTGGTCTTTCTGTTCCTGTGATTCCAACTGGCTTTGGCTTTTACATAGGTTATTAATACACTTAGAAAAGAAGTTATACCAGCCTGGATGTATGTACATTTGATTACTAAAACAGATTCAGTTAAAGAATGGCACAAGAGCTTATCAAAATCATTTTGTCCACCTTTTAAAATTTTATTGTCCTGTGCCAGCATAAGCCATATCTGAGGCATAGAAAGTAGGTGTGTAGCCTTTAAATATGTAATCAATATAAACACAGGCAGAATCTGTTATCAGTCTTGAAAATAATACAAATCTAACCAATTAATTTAACCTATGAATTGTCAGAAAAGGAAAAGTAAGACAGTACAAAGTCCTAGGACCTGTATATGAAAACATAAAATAAGCAGACTTCCAGTTAAGATGGTGGTATAGGTACCACACCAAAGCAGCCTGGGGGGAAAAGCCAAAAAAAAAAAAAAAAAAAAAAAAAAACAGCAAAATACACACTTTCACTAAAAAGTGAGGTGTATAGGAAATTAAAATGGTAACAGAGAAGTAGGAGAGATCCAGAGCATCCAGAGCCCACACAGGCCAGCAGAAGCACCTCTGGCAGGTCCGCGTGCAGTACCGCAGTGGTGGCACTAGCCAGCTGACAGGCTCAGCTTGAGCTGCAGGAAAACCCAGGTGAGGGGATTTTCCACTCACACCAGAGCTTTCTGCAAACTCAAGAAACGTGAAGGGAGAACGGCAGTGAACAACAGAAGAGCAGATCACAAGGTAGAAGGACACATGGAACAGTGAGAGAACTAGATCAACATCGGCAGCCTCCTGTCCCCCACCACCAGTGCCTGGCTCCCTCCCCCGCTGCCAGTGCCCAGCTCCAGTGAACAGAGCAGCAGTCCAGGGACCTGGCCACACCTACGTGAACTGACAGCAGGACCCAAGCATAACTGAGACCAAAATCATCCCAAAAGGTAACTAGGATTACACCAGGTCAGTACCTGCCTAATAAACCTGGTATATAGGCCTGAACCAGAAGTGCTAATTGCATCAGGATAAATTATATGTTAAATCTGATGGATGGTCAGATTTGCCAGTAGTAAATAAACTGTATTTTGGGCTTGTTATTTGTTGTTTCTTGATTTATAGCGGCTTTGTTTCCTCTTCTATTATACATTAGGGAAGGGTCTCACCTGGTCACAAGCTGACTTGAAACCCTCTGCAGACCAGAATCTTAAACTCCTTGTTGTCAGGACTAAGAGAGTGGGTGAGGCACCACATGGACTAAGGGACAGACAGAGGATATGGTTGTCATAATACCTACTCTTGGATAAATACTCTGTGCTGTTTTAAATTGAAAGAATATATTGTTTAGTTAAATTTTAGAAACTATCTGTATTTTGTTCCACTCAGCCTACTTGAATACTCTCATAATAGGCAAACCCACAACCTACAGTCACTCTTGTAGATACTCTGAAGAGTCTTGAGAGCCACACCTAGTGCCTTAAGCTCCTACTCTGAAGATATATAACATCAGATTGACTGATACATCTATTAATACCCAGTTAACTATATGATCCAATCATTAATAATCCAGTATGCAAAAATACATACATTATAACACAATAAACACCAAAAATCAAGACAATATAAATCCACCAAGAAGTATTAATGCATCAGAAATGACCTCCAGTGAGAACAAGTTAGAGGAAATGCCTGAGAAAGATTTCAAAAGAATGATTATAAATATGTTCAAAGAACTCAAAGAAGAAATCAAAGGAAGCAAAGAACACAGAATGCCAATTTAATGAAATAGAGAGGTCAATACTAGACATAAATAAGGAAATAGAAATAATAAAGAAAAACCATTTAGACTTACTAGCAATAAATAACACAGTTAATGAAATAAAAAAATCTGTAGAAAATCTCACCAGTAGAATGGATGAAGGAGAGGATGGAATATTTAAGCTAGACGACCAGGTGGCAGATCTAATACAGTCCACAAAGAGAAAGACAAACTAATAGAAAAGTATCAGTGTGAGTTTCAAGATATTCGGGACACTATGAAAAGATCAAACATAAGAAGTCAGGGCATAGTACAAGGAGAAGAATTTCACTCCAAAGGCATAGTAGGCATCAACAAAATCATAGAAGAATACTTCCCCCAAATTGTGAAAGAGCTGCCAATGCAGATACAGGAATCCTTTAGAACAAACACCAGCCAGATAAAACCTGTAAAGAACCTCTCTTCGCAATATTATAATAAAACTACAAAACACACAAATAAAGAAAAAATATTAGAAGCAGTTAGAGAGAAAAATCAAGTTACCTACAAAGGCAAGCCCACCATGATTACAGCAGATTACTAAACATAAACTTTAAAAGCCAGAAGGGCATGGAGTGATGTATTCCAAGTTCTGAAAGATAACAACTGCCAACCAAGGTTACTTTATCCTGCAAAGCTATCCACTCAAATACATGGAGAAATAAGGACATTCCATGACAAAAGCAAGCTAAAGGAATATTTGAAGACAAAACCAGCTGTACAGAAAATACTTGAAAGAATCCTCCATGCTGAAGAAAAAGAAAAGCACACATATAAGGTACCAGGAAAAAACAAACAATACTCAAATACTACTTAACACAAGAGAAGCAAAGGTAAAACCGGTAGAACTACAAAAAAATGGCAAAAATAAATACACACCTTTCAATAATATCTCTTAATATCAATGGCCTCAATGCCCCAACCAAAAGACATAGATTTGCAGACTGGGTTAAAAAGCAGGATCCTTCAGTTTGTTTCCTCCAAGAAACCCACTTTTCTACAAAGGATGGACACTATCTTTGGGTAAAAGGTTGGAAAATGGTGTTTCAAGGAAATGAACCTAGAAAACAAGCAGGGGTTGCTCTCCTAATATCTGACAAGGTAGATTTCAGTCCAACATTAGTTAGGAAAGATAAGGAAGACCACTTTATATTGATTAAATGCACTCTCCAAAGGAGGACATTACAATCCAAAACATATATGCACCTAACCTGGGAGCCCCCAAATTCATCAAAGAAACATTACTAGAACTAAGTTCACAGATAACACCAAACACAGTGGTAGTGGGTGACTTCAACACCCCACTCTCATCACTTGACAGGTCATCCCAGGAAAAAGTAAACACAGAGGCATCTGGATTAATGAGGTCTTGGAAGGAATGGACCTCACAGATACATACAGGGCATTTCATACAAATGCTGTAGAATATACATTCTTTTAAGCAGCACATGGAACATTCTCTAAAATAGACCATATATTATGACACAAAGAAAATCTTAACAAATACATGAAAATTGAAATAATTCCCTGCATTCTATCTGACCACAATGGAATCAAACTACAAACCAATAGCAAGAAAGGCTATAGAGCATACACAAAATCATGGAAATTAAACAACACACTACTAAATGATTAATGGGCCAATGAAGAAATGAAGAAAGAAATCAAAAAACTATAGAATCAAATGATAATGAGAACACAACATAACAAAATCTCTGGGACACAATGACAGTAGTCCTAAGAGGTAAGTTTATAGCTTTAAGTGCCTATATAAAGAATTTAGAAGGGTGGCAAGTAAACAATCTAATGCTTCACCTTAAAGTCTTGGATAAAGAAGAACAAAGCAAACCAAAAATCAGTAGATGAGAAGAAATAATAAAGATTAGGGTAGAAATTAATGAAATAGAAACCAAAGAAACAATCCAAACAATCAATGAAACAAAGGGTTGGTTCTTTGAAAGGATAAACAATATTGATAAACCCTTAGCAAATCTGACCAAAAGAAAGAGAAGAGACACAAATTAATAAAATTAGAGATGAAAAAGGTAACATTACAACAGATGCCAGAGAAATTAAAAAAAAATAGGAACATACTATAAAATCATATAATCCACACAGTATGAAAATCTGAAAGAAATGAATGATTTCATTGATGTCTATGACATATCTCCATTAAATCAAGATGAGATTAATCACTTAAATAGACCTATAACAAGCATGGAGATCCAACCAGTTATCAAAAATCTCCCAACTAAAAAAAGCCCAGGGCCAGATGGATTCACTGCTGAATTTTACCAGACCTTCAGGGAAGAACTATCACCATTGCTTCTTAAGCTTTTCCATAAAATAAAAAAGAAGGAATCCTACCAAACTCCTTCTATGAAGCCAGCATCACCCTGATACCAAAACCAGGCAAAGATAGAACAAAAAAGAAAATTACAGACCAATCTCCCTCATGAACATAGATGCAAAAGTTCTCAACAAAATATTGGCAAACAGAATACAAGAATATATCAGAAAGATCAACCACCCTGAGCAAGTAGGCTTTATCCCTGAGATGTAGGGATGGTTCAACATATGCACATAGATAAGTGTAATACATTATATAAATGGACTGAAGGAAAAAATCACATGATCATGTCATTAGACACAGAAAAAGCTTTTGAAAAAAATCCAACATCCCTTCATGATAAAAGTCCTACAGACACTGGGAATAGAAGGAACATATCTCAATATAATAAAGGCTATTTATGAAAAGCCTACAGCCAACATATTACTAAACGGGGAAAAACTGGAAGCTTTTCCACTAAAATCAGGAACAATACAAGGGTGTCCACTGTCCCCAATTTTATTTAATATAGTACTGGAACTCTTAGCCATAGAATAAGGCAAGAGACACACATAAAAGGGCTACAAATTGGACAGGAAGAGATCAAGTTATCATTATTTGCAGATGACAGGATTCTATATATAAAGGACCCTAAAGACTCTACCAGCAAACTGTTACAACTCATAAACACCTACAGCCATGTAGCAGGATACAAAATAAATACACTGAAATCAGTAGCCTTTCTATATGCTAACAACCAACACACAGAGGATGAAATCAGAGAATCACTCCCATTCACAATTGCATCAAAGAAAATAAAGTACCTTGGAATAAACCTAACCAAGAAAGTGAAGGATTTCTACAATGAACACTGTAAAATACTCAAGGGAGAAATTGCAGAAGGCACTAGGAAATGGAAAAACATCCCTTGTTCCTGGATTAGAAGAATCAATATTGTGAAAATGGCAATCTTACCAAAAGCAATCTTCACATTTAAAGCAATCCCCATCAAAATTCCAATGACATTCTTCATGGTAATAGAAAAATAATCCAAACATTCATTTGGAATCACAAAAAAACTCGAATATCTAAAATAATACTGAGCAACAAAAAAGTCTGGTGGTATTACCATACCTGATTTTAACCTATACTACAGAGCCATAGTAACAAAAACAGCATGGTACTGGCACAAAAACAGACATGTACATCAATGGAACAGAATAGAGGACCCAGATGTAAGTCCAGGTAGCTATAGCCACCTGATATTCGATAAAAATGCCAAAAATACTCATTGGAGAAAAGACAGCCTCTTCAGCAAATGGTGTTGGGAAAACTAGATATGTATCAGTAGAAGAATGAAAATAGATTCTTCTCTGTCTCCATGCACAAGAATTAAGTCCAAATGGATTAAAGACCTTAACATCAGACCGGAAACTCTGAAACTGCTAGAGGAAAAAGTAGGGGAAACTCTTCAACATATTGGTCTTGGCAAAGACTTTCTGAATACAACCCCAGTTGCTCAGGCAACAAAACCACAAATTATCCACTGTGACCTCATGAAATTACAAAGATTTTGTACTGCAAACGACACTGTGAATAAAGCAAAGAGGCAACCTACAAAATGGGGAAAAATCTTTGACAGCTATATATCTGATAGAGGATTTATATGTAGGATTTACAAAGAACTCAAATGTTAAATAATAATAAATCAAACAAGCCAATTAAAAATGGGCTATGGAGCTACATAGAGAGTTCTCAAAAGAAGAAATATGGATTGTGTATAAGCATCTAAAAAAAGTTCTATATCCCTAGTCATCAGGTAAATGCAGATTAAAACCACATTGAGATTCCATCTCACTCCTGTCAGATTGGCTACCATCATGAAAACAAATGATTATGAATGCTGGCAGGGATGGGGAAAAAGAGGAACCCTTCTACACTGTTGGTGGGAATGCAATCTGGTCCAGCCATTGTGGAAAACAGTGTGGAGGTTCCTAACACAGCTAAAGATTGATCCACCATATGACCCAGCTATAGCACTACTAGGCATATATCCTAAGGATTTAATCTCATTTCCTTAGAAGTACATGCTCAACCATGTTTATTGCCACTCAATTCATAATAGATGGGAAATGGAACCAGCCTAGATGTCCCTCAACTGATGAGTGGATAATGAAGATATGGTACATTTGTACAATGAAGTTCTATTCAGCAGTAAATAAAAATGAAGTTATGAAATTTGCAGGAAAATGGATGGATCTGGAAAGGATTATACTAAGTGAGGTAACTCAGGCCCAGAAAGCCAAGCACCACATGTTCCCTCTCATATGTTGATCCTAGCTACAGATGATTGGACTTCTGTGTGAGAAGGAAAAAACTCAGTAGCAGAGGCCAGTAAGCCAGAAAAGAGATATAAAGGGAAGAGAAAGGAAGGGGGAGGGTAATTAATAGGTTGGTATTGTATAAACATAAGTAGAACACTACATTAACCAGGGTGAAAAGGCCCAAAGTGAGGTCAGGGGAAGAGATTGAGGAAAGGAAAGGTTCAGAGATGGCTAATCAAAATCTAAGAGGATGTAAATAAATCATATGGAATCCTCTGGTTTTAGACAATGGAGCACTCAAGAGTCATAGATCATTGCTAGAAAATTATCAGTGCCAGGGCAGGGTAACTTCCAATGAATTGTTGGCCAGGGAGGTCCCTGATGCCTCAAAAACATTGTAGGCAATTGGAAAGGCCCTTGGCTTCCCACCAGGAATAGATGGTAAGACTCTATTGCTGAAGACTCCACATACTTGGGCTGCAACGCCACTGAGAAATCCTGCTGGAACTGAGCTGATAACTTCCTCCATGTAGACCAAGTGACAGAAAGCTGGAAGAAGCCATTCTACATGCAGTTCAATGGGAGAAAGAGATACCACCAGTGAAGATACTCAACAGTGGACACTGAAAACCCTATAATTGGCCAGCCAGGCCAAATGAGCCATCAGGTGCAATAGTGACACGTCTATCATTGTGAAAACCAACTGTCATCCAATTGGACTGGATGCCTGCTCCACGGGAGGGAATACATCCCTGATACTGAAAACTTAAAACAGGGGTACTCATGAGCCCCAGGGGTATAACATCTACTGATGTCTGGATAAATGTATATACTATGCTTATCAAACTGCCCAGTAAGCATTTTTCTTAATATTCATACCCTTATATTAATGCTACTCTCACTTTGGGTAGAGAATGCTCTCTTTTCAGCTGGCAGTGACCTCGGGATGACTCAGAAGGCATCATAGTGCTGGAAAGAAGTGACTGGAGTACTGAGTAACATCTCAATTACACCTTCCAAGGCTAAGGTTCTAATGTGGAGGAAATGGTGGAATGAATGTAACAGCCAAAGCAATGGTAGGACTCCTTACAACATGCTCCCTCCAGACATAAAATGGCCTGGATATCTATGACCTCATAGTGCCTGACACTACTTACACAAGACCATCATAAGAGAAGGAAAAGATCATAGCATTAAAATAAAAGAGAGACTGACAGAGATGGGGAGAGGATATGATGGAAATGGAACTTCAAAGGGGAAAGTGGGGGGAGGGAGGGCATTACCAAGGGTATTTTTTATAATCATGGAAAAATGTTAATAAAATTGAGAAAAAATATAAAAATTAAAAAGGGACTGCCTGTTTCTTTTATTTAATTTTCTCTTTACCTTTATTAGTTAGTTTTGTATTCAGCAAATACAGTCAGTATGGTACCATTATTAGTCTCATCCGTGACCTATGCCCTTCCCTTGGCCCCTCCTTGTTGAGGTATCTAGGGCATGCATTGTGGAGTTAGCCCACAGTTATGGGTAAGATAAATGTCTGTGCATATCAATGACCCAACATGTGGCTCTGACATTCTTTCCGCCCCTCTTCCGCAAAATTTCCCTGAGTCATGTTGGGTTTATTTTTGATCTGCTTCAGTGATGAGGTGTTGAGGGCCTCTAAGACTCTGGCTCTCTGATTTGGTAGGAGTTGAATTTTATCTGTTTTGATCTCCTTCCCCCTTCTACTGGTATCCCGTTCATCAGAAAAACAGCACCCTTACTTGTTTCGCCAATTTTTTTTTTAGTTTCAGCCAGGGCCCTTTGGAGTTATGATGGGGTGGCTCTCTCCTTAGGATCTACATCTATCTGAAAAAGTGAAGCAGATTCTCCAATGGAGAGTAAGTTAGCACCAAGACAAATGAGGTAGCCCTTACTTTTTTTTTGAAAGAGAATTTAATATGTGTACGCCCACTTGTAGCCCATGATTGATGGTAGCTTGATATTGGAGAGTGGGCTTATGTTTGGATATGGTACTGACTTATTTCCCAGCTCCAGCTATGGGTCCCGTAACACTGAGGAGATCAGTTAGCCAAATTAAGAGCAGTTGGTTCCACACCATGGCTGTGTGCCACTATTGCACTTGTGTTGGCATCACAACAAGTGATTTGCTGCTAAGTATGTTAGACCATGACTTGCTTGGACAGATATTGGTCATTTTCCCCAGTTGCCCACGTAGCACCTTCTGGCACTAGATGCGCTGAATGTCTGGGGACTGACTCTCTTCCAACTTACAGCCATGCCATCCTATTTTGCAGGTCAACCACATAAGGTGTCTTCAGCAGTATGTTCTTACCACTAACCTTTGGTGGGTCATCAAGTACTCTGACAGAAATCTGTCTGTCTTTTAGGAAACCTTGTAGGTCTCTCTGATCAAAAGCTCATTGTGGATGATAGCCCCCTGTGGTACTGGGAGTTACAGTACAGACCCCACTAAGAAAATGAGGAAAAAGAAAACTAATATACAAGAGTTAGAGAGAAGAGAGAGAGAGACAGGGAGAGGGGAAGTGAGGGAGGGAAGATGTAGGAGATTAAGGTTAGTCTTAATCTTACCCTCTCCAGTGTCTTGTGGTTCAGGTGTTCCCTGTAAGGGCCTGGTGAAGGATCAGCCATTTGGTCTGTCTTTTAGTAAGTAGAATTTTATGGTACCATTGCCTTTTGGGTCTAGATTTGTGTTTCCCACCGCCTTGATGCCCTCCCCTCCCTCCCCTTCCATCCTAGTGTCTAGTCCACGACATGCTTGCTGGATATGTAAGGTAGCTTGGGTAGATTCAGTTTAGGTCCTGTAGATGAGTGAGACTATGTGGCGATTTTTTTCTGTGATTGTGTAAGTTCACTGAGAATGATCTCTTCCAGGTTCAACCATTCTTCCTCAAATTTCATTGTGTCATTTTTTCTTACTGCAGTATAGAACTCCATTGTGTAGATATACCACATCTTAGTTATCCATTCTTCTAGTGATGGACATCTGGGTTGATTCCAGCTCTAAGCTATTACAAATTGAGCTGCTATAAACATGGTTGAGCAAATCTCTCTAGCCTGTGGTTTGAAGGTTTTAGGGTAGATGCCCAGTAAGGGAATGACTGGGTCTGGTGATATCTCTATACTCAGCTTTTTCAGAAGTCTCCATATTGCTTTCTAAAGTGGTTGTACCATCCTACATTCCCACCAACAGTGGATGAGTGTTCCTACTTCTCCACATCCTTGCCAGCATTTATTTTTATTTGTTTTTTTGATATTTGGTATCCTTATTGGGATAAGGTGGAATCTCATAGTTGTTTTAATTTCCATTTCTCTAGTGATTAGGGATGATGAACATTTTCTTAAGTGTATGTTTGCCATTTGTATTTCTTCCTCTGTGAACTGCCTATTCAACTCTTTGTCCCATTTTTTGAGTGGGTTGTTTGACTTCTTGCTGTTTAGCATTTTTGAGTTCTTTGTAGATTGTAGAGATTAGGCCTCTATCAGTTGGATAACCCACAAATATTTTCTCCCATTCTGTGAGTAATCTATTGGCTTTGCTTATTGTATGCTTGTCTGTAAAGAAACTCTTCAGCTTCTTGTGATCCCATTGGTTGAGTGACGGTTTCAGTTCATGAGCTCCTGGGGTTTTGTTCCGGAAGACCACCCAGCTGCGCTGCAAGTCCCAGGGAAAGAAAGGCAAGATATTAAGAGTTCATTGGGGCTTTTAGCGGATTACCTGTTTCCTAAAAAAATAAAGAAAGAAAGAATGGGAGCAATTGCTAAAAAAAAAAAAATAAAAAAAATAAATAAATTATCATAGCAGACATTATTTTAAGAATTGAGTGAGAATGTGCTTCATTAAAATAATGAATAACCAGATGAAAAAAAAACGAAGGTTTATTGGTAAAAGTAAGGAGTCATTATCCATGAATTATATCATGTTTGGTCATTTTACAGTCCAATAGAATTGCCTGGTGTGGTGGTTTGAATAGAATAGATGGCCCCCAATATATTCAGTTGTTTATTTGTTTGTAGTTTGCATCTCTAGCCATCTGGCTGGAGGCAATGCCATTGTGTGGATCTTAAGGTGTGATGGTGGGTTTGAGATTTCAATCTAAAGATATGCAAAGTAGGCTTGGCTTATGAGCTTTCTAAGGGGAAGGAAAGACTGCAAAGGACTTTGTTGGAACTGGGCTACTGGCATAAGGGCTGGCTGCGTCCTGCTGCCCAGGCCCAGAGTGTTTGATCAAGGTTAAATTTGTAATGGACTGATGTGCTTGGCTAGAGATATTGGACTGAGAGATTTAAGATTTTAAGCTGGAAAACCTCAAGCAAGTTAAAATTACAGGCACTGAGACTGGTTTTAGGTTACTGAACCTGCTATTGTCAAACACATTAGCAATCTTAAGGAAGATGTTCCAACTGCTTTACATTAAAACAATGGAAAGGATGCCTGAGGAAAGACTATCATAAAAATGCAAACACTTTTGGAAAGAGTTGACTCGAGAAGGAACCTGCTTTTCAAGGCTATGATTTGTTTCGTCCCTGAATTAAGAATATGGCTGTGTCCTGCACACCTAGTATTGGTTTCAGAAGCATAAAAAATGCATGGAGTGGCCATGAATTGCACATGCTTCCAGGAGCCGCTGCTGAGATGCAACATGAGGTAGGGCCTGATGCCCTGATAGGCTGAAAGAGCCTTTGGAAAATGTGAAGAGTGGTCATGAATTGCACGTGGTTCCAGGAGCTGCTGCTGAGCTGTGGCATGAGGTAGGGCATGATGCCCTGATAGGCTGAAAGAGCCTTTGGAAGATGGACCATGGTTTGCATGAAGACCTGAAAATGTTTTGTATATACCAGGACTGTGCAAGGGCTACCATAGAGCACACTGTTGGCCTGGGATGGAAGTGTTCCCTGGCTACTCTGCCCTGCTGGAGGGGTGGAATTGGAAAGTCTGGAGACTGTTAGTCTCTGGGTATATTGAACTTGAACTACGGAAGTTTGATGTTTGTTTGATGGTGGTTGAGTTTGCATTGTTTTAGTCTCTTCTTGCTGTGCCTTATACCAGTTGAAAATGTTTACTCTGTGCCTTTATATGTTAGAAATGTTTAACTTGTTTGATTTTACAGGTCTTCATATCTTAAATTGGTCAAGACTGTGGGGACCTTTGAAATTGAACTGAGTACAATTTACAATGTGTAATGGTTATAAATCTATTGGGGGCCAGGGGCGGAATGTGGTGGTTTGAACAGAATAGATGGCCCCCAATATATTCAGTTGTTTATTTGTTTGTAGTTTGCATCTCTAGCCATCTGGCTGGAGGCAATGCCATTGTGTGGATCTTAAGGTGTGATGGTGGGTTTGAGATTTCAATCTAAAGATATGCAAAGTGTGCCTGACTGGAGTTCCTGGAAGTGTGCTCTGGCTTTTGACTTTTAGGCTTGTGCTTCTCTCTCTCTCTGCTTGGGCCTGTGAAAGCAGACCAGTTTCTTCTGCTTTTATGGAACTTCCCCTGAATCTGTAAGCTCCAATAAATCCCTTCCTCCATAACTGTGTCTGGTCTGGAAGTTCATCTCAGTGAACCTGAAGCTGACTAATACACCTGGTGTACTGGGAAAAAATAAAAACATACAATAGAGCAGAATCTGGTCTTTGGTGAGCCAAAACAGCCAAGTTCTAATAGAACCCTTGGTAAATCTGTTTTTAAAGAAAACACACCATTTTAAATCCAATGATTATGGCTTAATCTTGATTGTCATTGATTTTATGTACCATAGAAATTTTTATTAACATAAAACAATTTTATGTTTTTCCCATGACTTCAATTTGAAAAACTTTAAGCACACTATCCCAACATATTTTACCTTACAGGAGTATAAATGTTATAGGGACTGAAATTAAATCACTCAAACCTATAATGTTTAAACCTAGTGATAACTACCCAATAGAATTACAATAAAACAGAGGCACCTTTAAAGTCACAATATCTTTAGGGAAGAGTACCTCACTTTTGGAACTTAAATACTTAAATATGAACTTTTATCTTAAGACTCAGTTTCTTCAATAGTTAAAATCTTGATGAATACAGGAACATAACTTACTTTACAAGAGTCTTAAAGCCAGTTATTATAATCCTCCAACCATAACAAATTAGCATCAGTGAGCAGTTAATGAGTGAGGTCTTAACCATAAGACTCAGTTTCTCTAACTAAAACCTTGGCATCAGGTAAATATATTTTAGATTTTATCCAATTAAATGTCCTTCCCTGAGCCATATATTTTTACCTTGATATAAACTTTATGTAAGCCTGATGTTTGTTTTATTTAAAGACTTTGTAACCTGATCAAATACCTTGACTCAGTATACCTATTCGACCCCTTTATGTGGTGAAAAATTTCATCTAACAGATGTGACTTTAGCTCTACAAAAGAGAGGAACTATGAAGAGAACCAGAGTCATATGCTGTTTGTCAATCCCTTTCCTTGTTAGAGACAATTGGCCATTTTTTTCTCTGGGCAGGGTCTAGGGGACATATGGCTTAAACTTGCATGGGGTCTGAAATAAAGGGTATGCCATCCCTTTCTCCAGAGTCCATCTTGCCATGACTCTACTTAGCATATAAGAGTAAGCAAGAGCAAAAGGAAATAACAGATAAGAGACCTAAACATACTCATTTTTAATACATGAGGTAATAGGGCCTTGCCTATGTTTAATCTGGTTAAACCTGCAAAGAATATGAATTGCACTTGTGCTTATTATTTTGTGAGCTATCTAGCACAGAATTTAGAATTAAGAATTTAGAGTAAGTCTACATCCCTATATAAAACTTTTAGAACATCCTTAAGAGTTTGTAAACAGTTGAAAATTTTTAGTCTAGATTAAAACAATTTTTAGTGCCCTCCCTCCCCCCACTTTGCCCTTTGAAAATGCATTCTCCATCATATCCCCTCCCCCTCCCAATCAGCCTCTCTTTTATTTTGATGTCATGATCTTTTCCTCCTCTTATGATGGTCTTGTGTAGCTAGTGTCAGGCACTGTGAGGTCATGGATATTCAGGCCATTTTGTGTTTGAGGGGAATATGTTGTAAGGAGTCCTACCCTTCCTTTGGCTCTTACATTCTTTCCGCCACCTCTTGCACAATTGACCCTGAGCCTTGGCAGGTGTGATAGAGGTACTGCAGTAATGAGCACTCCTGTCACTTCTTTTCAGCACCAGGATGCCTTCTGAGTCATCCCAAGGTCACTACTATCTGAAAAGAGAAGATTATCTACCCAAAATGAGACTAGCATTAACATAAGGGTATGAACATTAAGAGAAGTGCTTACTAGGAAGTTTGATAAGCATAGTATATACACTTAGCCAGACAGCAGCAGACGTTACACCCCTAGGGCTCATGACTACCCCTGTTTTAAGTTTTCAGTATCAGGGTTGTATTCCCTCCCACGGAGTGGGCCTCCAGTCCAATTAGAGGGCAGTTGGTTTCCACAATGACAGACATGCCACTATTGCACCCATTGGCTCATTTGGACTGACTGACCAAACATAAGGCCTGTAATGTCCACTGTTGGATATCTTAACTGGTGATTTATCTTTCTCTCATTGAACTGCATGTAGAATGGCTTCTTCCAGCTTTCTGTCAGCTTGTCTACACGGAGGAGGTTATAATCTCAGTTACAGCAGGATCTCTCAGTGGTGTTGCAGCCCAAGTATGTGGAGTCTTCAGCAATAGGGTTTTACCATCTGTTCCTAGTGGTAAAACAAGGGCCTTGGCAATGGCCTATAATGTTTTGGGGCATCAGGGACCTCCCTGGCCAACAACTCACTGGAAGGTATTCCGTCCCTGGCACTGAAACTTTTCTACCAATACTCTATGGCTCCTGAGTGTTCTGTTGTCCAAAAAGTAAGATTCCATGTGATTTATTTATATCCTCTTGGATTTTGATTAGCCCTCCCTCCACCTTTCCTTTACTCAATCTCTTCCTCTGACCTCACTTTGGGCGTTTTTACCCCCTTTAATTTGTTCTTCTACTTACATATATACAATATCATCCTATTAAATACCCTTCTCCCTTCATTTCCTTTTCCCTTTATATCTCTTTTATAGCTTACTGCCCTTTGCTACTGAGTTTTCTTCCTACTCACACAGAAGTCCAATCATCTGTAGCTAGGATCCACATATGAGAGAGAAAATGTGGTGCTTGGCTTTCTGGGCAAGGGCTACCTCACATAGTATAATCCTTTCCAGATCCATCCATTTTCCTGAAAATTTCATAACTTCATATTTCTTTACCAGTGAGTAGAACTCCATTGTACAAATGTGCCATATCTTCATTATCCACTCATCAGTTGTGGAACACATAAGCTGGTTCCATTCCCCAGCTATTGTGAATTGAGTGGCAATAAACATGGTTGAGGAAGTATTTCTTAGGTCATGAGAAGAGTTCTAAGGACATATGCCTAGTAGTGATATAGCTGGGTCATATGGTAGATATATATTTAGCTGTCTTAGGAACCTCCATACTGATTTCCACAATGGCTGGACCAGATTGCATTCCCACCAACAGTGTAGAAGGATTCCTCTTTTTCCACATCCTCACCAGCATTTATGGTCATTTGTTTTTGTGGTGGTAGCCAATCTGACAGGAGTGAGATGGAATCTCAAAGTAATTTTAATCTGCATTTCTCTGATGACTAGGGATATAGAACTTTTTTTTTAGATGCTTATATGCCACCTGTATTTCTTCTTTTGAGAACTCTCTATTTAGTTCCATAGCCCATTTTTAATTGGCTTGTTTTATTTCTTAATATTTAATTTTTGGATTTCTTTGTGTATCATTGATATTAATCCTCTATCAGATGTATAGCTGGCAAATATTTTCTCCCATTCTGTAGGTTGCCTCTTTGCTTTACTCACAGTGTCCTTTGCCATACAAAATCTTTGTAAAACAATTTTATGTTATCAGAAATCTCTACCTAACAACAAGACTTCCTTTATAATATCAGTATATATACCTACAGAATTTACATAACCTATTGATTTGAGATAAGTCCTATTAATAAACTTGATGAAATATACCCTTTAAAGTTAGCAATGCCTTTAACACATTTGGAAAGGCTCTTATTAGGAGTAAATAAGGCAAATTTTTATTTCTGTCTTGAGGCAAGTTGGCCTAGTACTCAGGCCAGATGCCTCCTCCTTTTAAGTAACAGAATATTACAATCTTTTTTAAATGCCTGGCAAATTATGAGTTACCACCTCAGAGAGAATTTTGTTGATTTCAATAATCCTCTAGGTAAGTTGAATTTGACCTAGAATATAAACTCAGTAATTATATAAATTTGGCATCGTTTACATAAAATTTTAGTTCACCTCAGGCTTTAGTTAAAACTGATTTTTTTTTTCTTTAGCCATTTCATTGCAGCGGCTCAGCCATGGATGGACAGTTGGCCCACGGCTAGGCCCAGGAAGCAGTGCCACTGGAACCACCATCTTGAACAAACGGATTCTGCATGGGAGCGACTGCCAGGCAGAGCAGGAGCTTGCATAACTCACTACCTTTGAACTAGCCATGCTTGGTTCAGGTTCTTACACTGGGGTCAGGTCTGGTAGACACAGAGGCAGCGGCCAACGCACCAAGCTTCCTGACAGCGCGGGTGGCACATGGTCTTCTGAAGCTGAGAGGGTGCCTCCTGAGATCCGGCCTCCTCACAGGGCAAGTATGCCCTGGAGCCAGCTTCATGGAAGGGAAAGGAGGGAGGGAGGGGGCTGGGGTTGGGGCCACTGGGAAGGGAAATGGAGATGCTGCACCTGTGTGGGCAGAGGCACCGCTGTCTCAGTGATATTACCCATGATGGAAAAAGAATGGAAACACCAAGACCAGAGGGCAACATTCTCGAGGGCTTAGTAGTACCATGGAGGAGTCCCCAAATGTCTGGATGAAAGCCTGTCTGCAAATTTAAGAGACTGGAGACCTGCCCTACAGGCTTTTAAGAGGAGAATGCATTACTCATTTTTGTGTTCAAGAAAAATACATAGGGGATTGTTGTCAACGCCCATGCAGGCTGATGGGGTCTGGGAAGAGGACTAGGGGCCTTCAGTCAATGCTGAAAAGTGGCCTCAGCCAAAAACTATCAGTTGCTGGTTTGCCTTGTTTGGTCCCTTGCAATGGCAAGGTCAGGGCTGGAGAGATGGCTTAATAGTTAAGACACTTGCCTCCACATCCTAAGGACTCATGTTGGACACCCCAGATCCCACATAATCAAGACACACAAGGTTAAAATATGCAAGGTCGCAAATGTGCACAAGGTGGGACAGGCATCTGGAGTTCAATTGCAGTGGCTAGAGACCCTGACATGCCAATTTTTTTTTTTCTCTTTCCCTCTCCCCCACCCTCTCTCTCTTTTAATAAAGCAAGGTCAGCTAGGCAAAAGTCATTGTTACTACCTGAAACCTATTTATATATAGGGAGCCACAAGAAGGACTATCCATTCTGGTCTTCATCCCTCAGCCAATCTTAATTTGGATGACATAGAAATAAAATCATAAGCTTCATGGTGATTTGAATCAGATGTCTGCAATAAACTTGTGTGTGCTGAATGCTTAGTCCCCAGCAGATGGTAATTTGGGATGTAGTCTTGATAGGAGGCATATTGTTGGGAGTGGGCTTTGGGGTGTTAAAGTAAGCTCCCCCTTGCCAGAACTTGGCTTACTCTCCTGCTGATTTTTTTTTTCTGCCTGCTGTTATAGAGGTGATGTCCAACCTCTACTCAAGCCATGGTATCATGAAGCTTGTTGTCCAGACTGTAAGCCAGAACAAATCCTTTTCTGCCATCAGGTACTTTCAGTCAGGTTCTTTATCCCAGCAACAATAAGCCCTGCCAAAGGAAGAGCACAAACAAGTTTTACAAACATAAAACATATAGTCTACGGTACAATTATGAACATTTTGAAAATGAAAGTCCCATTTGATCTCCAAAACTGAAAGTTAGGTCAGACCTACAGAAGTAGAAGGAAATTCACATTAGAGACTAGAACATAGCTGTAGGTTCAGAATAATCTCAGATTTCATGGCTTGGTTGCAAGATGAACAAATGGTTTCACTATCATAAAATGCAGTATTTTGCTCACTATTATGAATTAACAATAAAAATATTAGAACTATAAACCAATAACTTGGGAAAACTCTCTAGTTTCCCTGGAAAAAATTACCTAGCAAACCTATATTTCCAATTGACAATATTCCATTTTATTTATAAAGAGGAAGAGAGAGAGAGAGAGAGAGAGAGAGCAGGTGAGAAAGAGAATGTACACATCAGGGCCTCCAGCCACTGTAGAAAAATTCCAGATACATGGACCACCTTGTGCATCAGGCTTACATGGGTACCAAGGGAGCAAGCCTGGGTCCTTCAGCTTCAAAGGCAACCATCTTAATCACTAAGCCATCTCTCCAGCACCCAATTGAAAATCTTAGTAGCATGATAAGAACTAAGGTAATGAATTTAACTTTTACAACTTTAATCACTATTAACTCTACATTTGGATAATTTTGCAGAATTCTTCCTATTACATGAGCTTATAATAATCACAGTTGCATTTAAATTAATTCTGGGAAAGACATGGAAATGAAGGGTTCACTGGATATTTCAAGATATCTATAACCTTTTATTTCATTCAAAACAAAACATAGGGGGACTTCCAGCCAAGATGGTGACTGCCCAGCTGCGCTGCAAATCCCTGGAAAGAAAGGCAAGATATTAAGGGTTAATTGGGGCTTTTAGGGGAGAGAAATCTGTGAGGGCACAGGGGTGGGGAAAACAGGGAATCTCGGATCAACTCGTGGGCTGCTAGCCCACACCATGCACCAAATAACCACCATGTCCACAGCGCCGCCACCACCATTGGTGCTGCCACTGCTGCCACTGTGCCCTGATCGATCCCTGTGTGTGGAAGCTCAGACTGCCCTGCACACTATCAACTTGCCCACTTACTGAGTGAGCTCAGTCCCACAGCAACTGACACACAAGCTCAGACTGTGTATCTCACTTGCGCCAGCTCAGGTGCCATCCCCTACCTGTCGGCCACGCTGGCCGTCTGCCATTATCCTTTGGCAGGAGAGCACAGAGTGCTTCCGGATCCCAGTGCTCCCAGCCAGAGTTCAGGCTACTTCAGTGCTTGGTGCCTCAGTGTCACTGCTAGCTTGAACGCAGGCAGCTTTGGTGCATTACAGCTTGAGAATTCAGGCAACTTTGGCACCCCTGCCAGGCAGTAGATAGGTGGCTTTGGCAAGTGAGAGCCAAAGACCAGGCTGCTTGACAACTGCCCGAGGATGCCTCAGATTTCCACTGTGCTTGGCCCAGGCTGATACGCCCACCTACATGCCCATACACTGTCATGGACAGACCACAGCACAAAAGAAATAGCATGAAAAATCAAATGCAAGAAAATCCAGTTAGATCACCCAGTCCTACAATGAATACATCTAATCAAAACAAAGAAGAACCATTATGGTCAGAACACCAAATTGAAGCTATGAGCAATGCAACCTTGACCAACCTACTGGTAGAACTTGCAGAAAAGCAACAAAGGACCAATAATCATATGGATGCTGCCATCACTAAACTAGAACTATTAGATAAGAAATTGGAAGGATTTCAAAGAGAGTTACAAGATTTGAGGGAGAGTGAAAAACAAGAAGACCTTAAAAATCAGCTCGCCATGCTAAATGAAGACATAACGAAATGCAAGGATGAATTCCAAGAATCATCAGAAAATCAGAAAATGATGTGAAAAGGGAGCTTGACAGAGCAATGGAAATTATACATAGAAAAGTAATAGACAATGCAAACTTAATTGAACAAGTCCAAAACTCTCTAGAAGCTCTCAAGAATAGAGTCAGCCAAGTGGAGGATAGAAACTCTGATCTGGAAGACAAGATGGAAGAAAGAGTTAGAGAGTTCAAAAATTTCAGTAAGTTCAAAAGTTCCTGTGAACAGAACATGAGGGAATTGGGGGATACACTTAAACGTCCTAATATCAGGATCATTGGAATTCCAGAAGGAGAAGAAATTCAGACGAAAGGAACGGAGAACTTATTTAACAAAATGATTGAAGAAAACTTCCCCAGTCTTTTAAAAGAAAGGCCCATCAAGATACAAGAAGCCCACAGAACACCAAACAGACTGGACCAAAGGAGAAACTCTCCAAGACATATTGTCATTAGGACTCTAAACATTGACACCAAAGAGAAAATCCTAAAAGCAGCTAGCGAAAAACTGCACACCAACTTCAAAGGAAACCCCATCAGAATTACTTCAGGCTTCTCAGTGGAAACCCTGAAAGCTAGAAGGGCCTGGAATGAAACACTGCAAAGTCTAAGAACCTATGGCTTCCAACCCAAACTGCTCTACCCAGCAAAAGTATCCCTCATGATAGATGATGAAAGAAAAACATTCCATGACAAAACTCAGCTTTACAATTATATGAACACAAAGCCAAACCTACAGAGAGTATTTCAGGAAATTCTCCACAGAGAAGAAACAAATAATCAATCTCAATTGCCTACAAGAAGCACATCACAACAACCAAGCTCAGAGTAAGCAAAAAAAAAAAAAAAAAAAAAAACTTCAAAGTCCATGATAACAACAGCCCACATTTACCATCACCATATGACAGGGATCAAACCAAATCTCACAGTCATTACCCTAAATATTAATGGTCTTAATTCACCCATCAAGAACACAAACTAACAAGATAGATCAAAAAATTAGACCCCTCAATCTGTTGCCTTCAAGAAACCTACCTCACCACTAAAGACAGACACCTCCTCCGGGTGAAAGGGGGGAAAACAATATTCCAAGCAAATGGGAATAAGAAACAAGCAGGCGTAGCTATATTAATACTGGATAAAAGAGACTTCAAACCAAAAATAATCAAAAAAAAAAAAGACAAAGAAGGCCACTTCCTAATTATTAAGGGAATGATCCATCAAGAGGACATTACAATCATAAATCTGTATGCACCAAACACAGGGGCACTACAGTTCATAAAACAAAACCTACTTGACAATAAAACAGAAATAACCACCAACACTATCATAGCTGGGGACTTCAATACACCATTATCAGTAATAGACAGATCATCCAAACAGAAACTCAACAGGAAGTAAGAGAGCTCAACAAAAACATAGATCACTTAGGCCTAAGGGATATCTACAGAACTTTCCGTCCCAAATCTGCAGACTACACATTTTTCTTAGCAGCCCATGGAACATTCTCTAAAATAGACCATGTACTGGGTCACAAAGACTGCCTCCACATATTGAGGAAGATTGACATAATTCCCTGCATGACATCAGATCACAATGCTATATTGCTAGAAATCAACTACAAAAGACTCACCAAGCATCCCAATGGCACCTGGAACCTGAACAGCACACTTTACAAATTAAATGGATAGTGGATAAAATAAAAAATGAAATTGCAAAATATCTGGAACTGAATGACCATGAGAACACATCATAGCAAAACTTATAGGCCACAATGAAGGTGGTCCTCAGGAGAAAATTCATAGCACTCAATGCCTTCATAAAAAAGACAGAAAAGTCCCAAATCTATAACCTACCCATCCACCTAAAGGCACTGGAAAAACAAGAAAAATCCAGCCCAAAGAGCTCCAGAAGAAAAGAAATAATTAAAATCAGAGCAGAAATCAATGAATTGGAAACCAAGGAAACAATTAAGACAATTGACAAAACAAAGAACTGGTTCTTTGAAAAAATAAACAAGATTGACAAACCCCTGGCCAATCTGATCAAGCAAAACAAGGAGATGCTTCCAATTAACAAAATTCAAAATGAAGATAGAGAGATCACAACAGACACAAATGAAATTGGGAGAATCATCAGGACTTATTTCAAAAAACTGTACTCCACAAAACTGGGTAATGTGTAGGAGATGGATAAATTCCTGGAAACATACCATCTACCAAAGCTAAACACAGAGTAGATTAATCAATTCAATCAACCATCACACTCATGGAGATTGAAAAAGTAATAAAAAACCTCCCAAAAAAGAAGAGTCCAGGACCAGATGTCTTCTCAGCTGAATTCTATCAAACCTTCATGGAAGAACTCAAACCAATCTTCCTCAAACTGTGCCACACAATTGGTGAACATGGAAAGCTACCCAACTCCTTTTATGAAGCTAGCATCACCCTAACTCCAAAACCAGGAGGAGATGCCACAAGAAAAGAAAACTACCGCCCTATTTCCCTGATGAATTTAGATGCAAAGATCCTAAACAAAATCCTCGCAAACCGAATCCAACAACATATCAAAAGCATTATCCAACTTGCCCAAGTGGGATTCATTCCAGGAACACAGGGGTTGTTCAACATACGGAAGTCTGTCAACCACATAAGAAAGGTTAAACATAAAAACCACATGATCTTTTCGATAGATGCAGAAAAGGCCTTTGACAAGATACAACATCACTTCATGATCAAAACATTGGAGAGAATTAGCATGATTGGTTCATATCTTAACCTAATAAAGGCAATATACAAAGCTCTGAAGGCCCAAATAATACTTAATGGAGAGAGACTGGAGGAATTCCCATTAAGATCAGGAATAAGACAGGATTGTCCATTCTCACCTCTCTTTTCAATATAGTACTGGAAGTCCTAGCTTAAGCAATAAGACATGAGAAGGAAATAAAAAGGATACAATTTGGAAGGGTAGATGTTAAGTTAGCTTTATTCGCTGATGACATGATTGTATATGAAAGAGACTTGAGAGACTCCATCCCAAAAGTCCTGAAGGTGATTAACTCCTATAGCAAAGTAGCAGGATACAAAATCAATGCACAAAAATCATATAGCCTTCCTATATGCAAATGACAAACATACAGAGATAGAAATAAGGGACATAGTCCCATTTTCAATAGTAACATAAAAAAATACCTTGGAATAAGATTAACCAAGGAAATGAATGATCTATACAACGAAAATATAAAAACACTCAAAAGAGAATTTGAGGAAGACTTGAGAAAATGGAAAAACCTCCCATGTTCCTGGATAGGCAGAATTAACATTGTGAAGATGACAATCCTACGAAAGTTAATACACAGATTCAATGCAAATCCAATTTAAATCCCTACAGTGTTCTTCACAGAGATAGGAAGAGTGATCTCTAATTTCATATGGAAAGGCAGAAGGGCTCCCATATCCAAACATATCCTCAGCAAAAGAAATACCTCTGGAGGCATCACTATATCTGATCTAAAGCTATATTAGAAAGCCATAGTAATAAAAACAGCATGATACTGGCATAAAAACAGGAGTATTGATCAATGGAATAGACTTGAGGACCCGGACTTTGGGTCAAGCAACTATAGCTACTCGATATTCAATAAAGGCCCGAAAAATATGGACTGGAAAAAAGACAGCATCTTCAACAAATGGTGTTGGACAAATTGGACAACCATATGCAGGAAAGTGGAAAATCACCAACACATTTCACCATGCACTACACTCAAGTCCAAATGGATCAAAGACCATAATATAAGACCAGAAGCTCAAATGCTACTGCAGGAATATTTAGGAAGTACTTTCCATGATATAGGAATGGAAAAAGACTTCCTGAACAAAACCTCAGTAGCTCACGATCTTAAACCATCACTCAACCAATGAGATCACATGAAGCTGAAGAGTTTCTTTACAGACAAGCATACAATAAGCAAAGCCAATAGATCACCCACAGAATGGGAGAAAATATTTGCGGGTTATCCAACTGATAGAGGCCTAATCTCTAGAATCTACAAAGAACTCAAAAATCTAAACATCAAGAAGTCAAACAACCCACTCACAAAATGAGGCAAACAGCTGAACAGGCAGTTCACAGAGGAATAAATACAAATGTCAAACATACACTTATGAAAATGTTCATCATCCCTAATCATCAGAGAAATGCAAATTAAAACAATTATGAGATTCCACCTTATCCCAATAAAGATAGCAAACATCAAAAAAATCAAATAAAAATAAATACTGGCGAGGATGTGGAGAATTAGGAACACTGATCCACTGTTGGTGGAAATGTAGGATGGTACAACCACTTTGGAAAGCAATATGGAGAATTTTGTAAAATCTGAGTATAGAGATACCAACAGACCCAGTCATTCCCTTACTGGGCATCTACCCTAAAACCTTCAAACCACAGGCTAGACTGATTTGCTCAACCATGTTTGTAGCAGCTCAATTTGTAATAGCTAAGAACTGGAATCAACAAAGATGTCCATCACTAGAAGAATAGATAACTAAGATGTGGTATATCTACACAATGTAATTCTATACAGCAGTAAGAAAAAATGACACAATGAAATTTGAGGAAGAATGGTTGAACCTGGAAGAGATCATTCTCAGTGAACTTACACAATCACCGAAAAAAAATCACCACATAGTCTCACTCATCTACAGCACCTAAACTGAATCTACCCAAGCTACCTTACATATCCAGCAATCATCTCATGGACTAAACACTAGGATGTAAGGGAACAGAGGGGAGGAAATCAGAGGGGTGGTAAACACAAATCTAGACCCAAACGGCAATGGTATCATAAAATTCTACTTACTAAAAGACAGACCAAAAGGCTGATCCTCCACCAGGTCCTTACAGGGAACACCTGAACCACAAGACAGTGGAGAGTGTAGGATCATGACTGATCTTAGTCTTCTACATCTTCCCTCCCTCCTTCTCCCTCTCCCTGCCCCCCCCCTCTTCTCTCTAACTCTTGTATATTAGTTATCCTTTTCCTCATTTTCTTAGTGGGCACTGACCTGTAACTCCCAGTACCAGCATGGGGCTATCTTCTACAATCAGCTTTTAATCAGAGAGACCTACAAGGTTTCCTAAAAGACAGACAGATTTCTGTCAGAATACTTGATGACCCACCAAAGGTTAGTGGTAAGACCCTACTGGCTGAAGACACCTTATGTGATTGACATGCAAAATAGAATGGCATGGCTGGAAGTTGGAATACAGTCAGTCTCCAGACAGTCAGCGTGTCTAGTGCCAGAAGGTGCTACATGGGCGACTGGGGTAAAATGACCAATATCTGTCCAAGCAACTCATGGTCTAACCTACTTAGCAGCAAATAACATGTTGTGATGCCCACACAAGTGCAATAGTGGCACACAGCCATGGTGTGGAACCAACTGCTCTTAATTTGGCTAACTGATCTCCTCAGTGTTACAGGACCCATAGCTGGAGCTGGGAAACAAGTCAGAACCATATCCAAACATAAGCCCACTCTCCAATATCAAGCTACCATCAATTATGGGCTACAAGAGGGCCTACACCTATTAAATTCTCTATTAAAAAAAGTAAGGGTTATCTCTTTTGTCTTGGTGCTAACTTACTCTCCATTGGAGAATCTGCTTCTCTTTTTCAGATAGATGTAGATCCTAAGGAGAGAGCCACCCCATCATACCTCAAAAGGGCCCTGGCTGAAACTAAGAAAAATTGGAGAAACAAGCAAGGGGGCTGGCTTCCTGATGAACCGGATACCAGTACAAGGGGGGAGGAGAGCAACACAGAGAAAAATCAACTCCTACCAAATCAGAGAGCCAGAGCCTCAGAGGCCCCCAACACCTCATCACTGAAGCAGACCAAAAATGAACCCAACATGGCTCAGGGAAATTTTGCAGAAGATGGGGTGGAAAGAATGTCAGAGCCACATGTTGGGTCATGATATGCAGAGACATTTATCTTACCCATAACTGTGGGCTAACTCCACAATGCATGACCCATATACCTCTACAAGGAGGGGCCAAGGAGAGGGGGTAGGTCACGGATGAGCCTAACAATGGTACCAAACTTACTGTATTTGGTGAATACAAAACTAACTAATAAAGAATAAAAGAAGAAAAACTGACGCAGAAAACAATGAAAGAAAAGAAACATAGTTCAGGGATATTGCTCAGTGGGTAAACCTGTTACCACAGAAGCATGTGGTACCCAGTTTGAGTCTTCAGTCTATGTGTAATGTGCTGGGCCTGATGGCACATACCTATAATCTCAGAGATGCCGAAGCAGTGACAGGTGTGTCCCTAGATCTCACTGTGTATCTAGTCTAGAAAATTAAAGTAAGTTATAGGTTCAGTAAGACGTGCTGTCTCATAAAAATAAGGGGGAGAGCAAATAAAGAGGACACCCAGTATTGACCTCCAGCCTCCCCGTGCTCATAAACACACACACACACATATACATGTAAACACAGCTGTATATATTCATGGACACCACACATACATAATACATGGTTATTTAAAAAATAATATAAACATATTAATATTATGTATACATATATATATATATGTATGTATAAATATATATGTATATATCTCAAATAAATTTAGAAAATAAAAGAAGGAAAGATTAATTTTGACTCATATTGTCAACAGGATTCAGAGTATATCAGAAAGCTTCATTGTTTCTGAGCCTGAGAAGGAATAGAACATCATGGTGGAAGGGGGTAACATAAGAAACCTGATTTCTCATTTATTTTAGGCAGATGGAAAAGAGAGAGAGGGAGAGGAACAGAAAGGACAGCATCAGCTCTTTAATAGAATGACCCCTACTTCCACCAACTAGTCTCAACTTTCTTATTTCCACCTTCCAATTGAGTAGATACTACTGTAGTTTCAGATCATGAACACAGGAATAAATGGATTGATCCATTCATTAGGACAGAGAGATAATGATCAAATCACTTCCAAAATTCCTCCATTCACCCCTTTACGTTTTATTTAGGGTCAATACTTTAACACATAAGTTTTAGAGATGCAATTCATATATTCATCTCTAACCATAGAGTTGAATTAACTATGTCTCTTGTTACAGTTCATGCATATTTCTTCTATACTAGCCTTGTGATCTCTTAGCAGCTGAAAGAACCCAAATTCTTCAGCTCTCTGAGTCCCATACCATCAGCAAGGTCAGAGATCAGCCAGGATGATGCTCACACTGCAAAAGTGTTTTTCTGCCTGAAGTTGACTACAAAATTCAAGATCAAGATACTTGTTGACAAGGAGACATCTTTTGAAGCTGTGCCTGTGATCAGTGGGAAATTACCTGGCTTTAGCCCACTACAGAAAAATCAATACAGGCTTATTGTTCCCTTTGTTCAGCTAACATCTTGGCCCTTTCTCAATCAGTGCTTTCTCATGTCTGCTCATGAACTAGATCCCCAGTTAAAAAGCCTCATATGACTTGCCCATATCAGCTTTCCTCATTTCCATTGTGTCTGTGCAAAATAAATCTCTTCTCCAGTATGTTGGAAAATTTACTATGAGGAGAGGGAAGCTGGAGTGATGGTTCAGCTGGTTACTAACTTTCAAAGTCTACATATATTCAGTGTACAGTTTTCCCTACACCTATGGAAGGTTTTTGTTTTGCTCATGTCAGGGTGTCTTCCAATAGTCTGACTTACTTTCTTTGAAAGAAGAATTTCATCCCAGTCTCTCAATTTCTCTCTCTCTCTCTCTCTCTCTCTCTCTCTCTCTCTCTCTCCCCTCTCTCTCTCTCTCTCGTTTTGTTTTTTTGAGATAGGGTCTCACTCTAGCTCAGGCTAACCTGGAATTCACTATGTAGTCTCAGGGTCTCCTTGAACTCACGGAGGCAATCCTCCTACCTCTGTCCTCCCAAGTACTGGGATTAAAGTCGTACACTACCATACCTGGCACATCCCAGTCTCTTACTTCCTTTGTTCTTTAATAGACTTAATGGAGCAGAAACAAATACCTGCTTTATTATGACAGTGTCAACTCCAGGACAGAATTTTTGTCTCTGTATAATGAGTTGTTCAATTTCAACAAATTCTGAAGGCATGGGCATCACATTTTTTTATTTATTATCAAATAAAGGGGCTATTTATTGTTGTCCACTTACCAAAATATTATGTTAAAAGTCTATAATGAAAATACTTAAATTTGTTCACTTTGTTGTATAATTCAGATATTGGTATGAAGTATTTACTTGATTCTATGATTATGAGTGACAAGAATTGGTTAACTGTGGGAATTAAATATTGTATGGGTAAAGCTCAGATATAGGGAGATAATAGATGGTACCTGAAGGATCAAAGTCCTTCACAATACATAAAAGACTTATGCTGGTAAAGAAGTTTTGGGGAAGCTTTTATCCCTTTGCCTAGTCATCAACCTGGAATTCCAATATATCCTGTAAGCATCATGGAAAAAAAAATCCTAACATAGCATGGGGAAAATGAGGGCAAATATTAAAATAAGTAACAATAACAAATGATTACTGTAATTCTTTCCACTCTATCTTCCAGATGCTGTGGTGTGGGATAGTGTACAGTCCTGGTGCATGATCAGACATACATAATTCTTGTTCCCATACAAACCTTGACAAGTGGAATGTAGAAGGCAGTAAGAAGTGATCCTTGTAAGCAGAAGCAAGCACCAGATAGTCCTCTGGGTGCCCAAGGATTGGGGCTTCCTGACTATATGCTGCTACCTGCACACTTTGATAATGGCAAGCTTTTCATTTTAACTTAGTTTTACTTAACTGGCTCAATGATATTGCAGGTTATCGAGTACTAAAGAGAAGGACCATTATTGTATTGCTGATTTTGTTTTTTCATCTCTGTATTAATATATTCTGATACTATATGTAGTTTTGTCTTTACAAGTCACCAAGACAAGAGGTTAGCTCCAAAAACTACTCTTTTTTTTTTCTTTTGGTTCTTTATTTTCCTACATTGCTGTGCATCTCTTACCCATCACTGTGCTGAGTAAAGGTGCTGTTGTAGAGATATTTTGCTTTTAGTATGAGGCCTTGGCAGGGTTGGGGATATATTCATTGTCATGCAACTCTTCTATCTCTTTTAAAACTATTACATTAACATAGAGGTTATATTATCCTCAAAATAATCTTCATTATTCTTGCAAATCTTTTCTTTACAGTGTTTTATCTCTACCCTTTCTAAAGCACCCATTTCTCAACTACATATCCAGGAGTATATTTATTTCCTTAATAGCTTAGTACAATATAAGTCACGTAAGTGATCCATATGCATTAGAGAAAATTGTATACAAAAAGCCAACATCTCAAATGATCCTCTGCAGGTGAATAATGATATGGTTAGTGAGAGAAAATGTTTTACTATAGTTTAGGACTTCTCATTTAAGAAACAGGTCCTAACATTCTCCTCTCCCAATATAACAAAAAGAAAACTAATTTTACCTCTCAGTGTATGATACTAGTTAAGTCCACATAAAGCTTGGCTCTTTGGGTTGAGAAGACATATTACCTATAGTTATGGTAAAAGGCATCTGAGATCAAGATAAAGTTACCATGGCTGTAAAAGCCATTATATGCCAGGCAGAGTCTAACATATATGAAAATGATAGGACATATATTTACCGTCCAAAATTCAATAAATTAATATAAACACCATGTACTTTCCATATAATAACTTTAATAAGATATTACTTTTAAAAGCATAAGGTACTGAGGTGTCAATTCTTCAAATGTGTAATAAAGAATTTAATAATTCACATTTACATCATTAAATATTGATTTTTTAACTACAGACATCATCTTATTTTAAAATTATATATATGAACTTTTAAAATATATTAGAACATGGAAACAAGAATTGTGGGAAATTAAAAAAAGAATCTTAGCAGAGGCTGTTCTATGCATAATAGCTGTTAATTGAGGGGACTTGGTTAATGTTTTTCTTCCCCTGAGTTGCTCTTGGTTGGGTGTTTATGGCCAGTAAGGCAAAGCTAACTGCAACACTCCCTACCCATCTCCATCAAGTATCAGAGCTCCCAAATGAAGCCTTTGACCATTGAATCCAATGAAATTACAAATTTTAGCCACACCAGACTATTTGGATTATGACTAGACCACACATTATATATTGGAGCATGCACTCAGATGAAATGCTTTGTAAGTTTGAAGATTACCCAGTCTTGTTTCCCTTTTAATGGAATTTATCTTTTTAATTTATTCCTGACTTTCATTGCTCTCCATTACTCCTCCTCCTTATTTATTTATTTATTTATTTACTATTGACTGCTTCCATAATTATAAACAATATCCGATGGTAATGCCCTCCCTCCCCCCACTTTCCCCTTTGAAACTCCACTCTCCATCATATCTCCTGCCCCTCTCAATCAGTCTCTCTTTTATTTTGATGTCATCATCTTTTCTTCCTATTATGATGGTCTTGTATAGGTAATGTCAGGCACTGTGAGGTCATGGATATCCAGGCCATTTTATGTCTGGAGGACCACATTGTAAGGAGTCCTACCCTTCCTTTGGCCCTTACATTCTTTCTGTCACATCTTCTATAATGGATCCTGAGCTGTGGAAGCTGTGATTGAGATATTTCAGTGTTGGGTACTGCTCTGTCACTTCTTCTCACCACCATTCAAAGCCTTATGTTCCAACAACTCATTTCCTTTGATAACACAGTGAAGTGCATTTCAGGTTATGTGAATGGTGCAAAGAAGCAAAATATCACAAGGTATTTCTGAAGGTCAATTATATTTATCAATGTGCAAAAATAAATTACTTAGGTATTAATTTTTGAGGTAGAATGAATATAAAAATTTTCCAACTAATTTTTATAATAATTAGAACACTTTCATTGGAACACATTCACCTATGATATATACATGTGTAACATCTCTATCTATATATCTATAATATATCTATTTCAATATGAAATAGTTATATATCTATAAATATATGTGTTTTATCCAAAATAAGTCAAATTATGTGGCTATATCATAAAACAAATGTTTTTGTGGTAGCTCAATTTGCATTAAATGTTTTATTATGTAATGAAGCAACGTATTTTTTATGCCTTTATTTCTATGTTGACTGTCTTCATTCACGTAAAACCAGTGGAGTTTATTCTATCTCAACTTTATTTTCATCCTGTCTGCTGCTAATGTTATTCAATATGTACGTTATTAATACTGACAGTAAAGAAGACAAATACAAATCTGATGTTCATGTGGAAGACAAATTTTTACAGTCAAGTTATCATTATTTTATAGTTTATTACCTGGATAAGAAGCTGTCATCAGACATCTGGTCCATTTTTTGTAACAGTGCTTTAATAATCAGATATCAATTATATTATTGGATTGATTTTTGAATCATCAGTAACCTATGTTTTTATTGTGCTAAGTTTAAGTTACAGAACTAGTTTCAGTAGCACAAATTTATGAATGAGAGAAATTAAACCAATTTATGCCACTTTTTAATTAAAAAAAATATTCAGGGCCTTATTATGTACAGGTAAGTGTTGAACTCACAATAATTTATCTCTTCCTCATGAGTGTTTCAATAGTGACATACAACCACTCATATCTTATTTAATAATATTATTATTTCTTCTATTCTTTGGTAAAAGACCTAAGTGTTACGATTTATTGTAGGAATGTACCAGAGGCAGCATGCTTTCATTTGCCCCCCATAAGCATCAGTTGTTGATAGACTAGCTGACATCACAGTGGCCAATCTCTGTTCTGCTGTGTGAAGATATATTGAATTATAAAGAATCACAAATTCTCTCAAAGTACTATAGCCATAGCTGCAGTATGTAAGTAAAATATTTTCTTCTATATGAGGTCACTTAATCCCAGTCATACCACTGATTCCGTTCTCTTCATGGTATGTCTCCTTATATGAGGTACATATGCATCAGTATTAAGACAAGGACTTGCAACTCTGCTTACATTTGTTCCTTTTGGATCAATTCATAGAGGATAATTTTCCCTTCACTCTAGAAACATTTACTTTCACCACCATCTTCCTATTATACTTCACAAATTTCAAGACAAGTTCTACTTTTACTAATTGTACTGAATAATTTAATTGTATGCTCACACCCCGAGTTACAAATTGAGGTCATATGAAATTGTAAATTCATGTTTCTTCATTGTGTGCTAATTTATTTAATCCTGATAAACTCAGATTACACAACTAGTATGAATTTATGATGAGCTTTTTGTCTTGTTATTGAAGTGGGAGCAAAACATATATAATATCAGATTTACTACTTGAATTATGCTTAAGTGGGAGGGTCAGTGACAGTAAGTGTATTCTCAGTGATGTGCAACAATCACAATGATGTGTTTCTGTCATCTCCAATTAAAACCTCTATCATGAACAATTAACTTCTCTTGATCCTTCTACTTACCCCTATTAATAACCACCAATCTGTTATAGGTACATTATAGAAGTGAAGTAGAATGTATTTGCCTTTACCTAGCAAAGTATCTTTAAGGCTCATCCATGTTGTAACATGTTTCTAAAGGTAAATCATCTTACATAATGTGCTAAATTACTAAAACAAACTTTGTTTATTTGTCTGAACATGTGGTTTGTTTCTATATTTGTATATTGAATTATTTTTTTTGTTTGTGCACTTTTCTAGTTACATGTGAATATCTATGGATAACTTGCTAGATGATGTGGTTCTGCTGCATTTAATTTTACTTAGAGAAGAACATATACTATCTTGCACAACATGGCATTGTTTTGCATTTTTATAACAATTCACAACTGTCATAGTTTCTCTGCATTCTTGCCAACACTGTTGGTGTTCTAGCCATTTTAATAAGAGTGAGTTGGTATTTCACTGTGATTTTATTTATATTCTCCAATATTAAGGTATGTTTTTTATTAAATATTATTTATTTATTTATTTGACAGAGAAAGAGGGAGAGAGAGAGAAAATGGGTACATCAGGACCTCCAGCCACTGCAAAGGAACTCCAGATGCATGTACCCCCTGTGTATCTGGCTAACATGGGTCCTGGAGAATCAAACTTGAGTCCTTTGGCTTTTCAGGTAAATGCCTTAACTGCTAAGCCATCCCTCCAGCCCAAGCTTTGTTTTATTCTGATGTTAATGTTTAACATAGTACTAAATTAGGCTAGTATACTTCTCATATTATTAACTTAAGTATTTGGCCTAAATCATTTTCTGTGTGACAAATATTCTTTGAAGGTGAAAGCTATCTTTATACAAATATACATTAAAAGGGAGTGGTGATGTACATCTATAACATCATCATTTATTAGGAACAGTAGGAAGATTTCATGTCTGAATCCATCCTGTTCTACATAACGAAATTCTGTCTCAAAACAAGTAAGGAATTTAAATATAAAAATTACCAAATATATTATTTTCTTTCTTACATTAAGGAAATATGTTGAGACTATTCCTGAGGTTAATGTGATAATTAGTATATAATTAAATGTTCAATAGAAATACTGTAAGAGACTTTGGGAATAAATAAAATTACATTAAAATTTACCTTTGACCTGTAACTCCCAGAACCAGCATGGGGCTATCATCCACAATGAACTTTTGATCAGAGAGACCTACAAGGTCTCCTAAAAGACAGACAGATTTCTGTCAGAGTACTTGATGACCCACCAAAGGTTAGTGGTACGACCCTACTGCTGAAGACACCTTATGTGATTGACATGCAAATTAGAATGGCATGGCTGGAAGTTGGAAGAGAGTCAGTCCCCAGACAGTCAGCGCATCTAGTGCCAGAAGGTGCTACATGGGCGACTGGGGGAAAATGACCAATATCTATCGAAGCAACGCATGGTCTAACCTACTTAGCAGCAAATAACATGTTGTGATGCCCACACAAGTGCATTGGTAGCACACAGCCAGGGTGGGGAACCAACTGCTCTCAATTTGGCTAACTGATCCCCTCACTGGTATGGGACCCATAGCTGGAGCTGGGAAACAAGTCACAACCATATCCAAACACAAGCCCACTCTCCAATATCAAGCTACCATCAATTGTGGGCTACAAGAGGGCCTACACATATTAAATTCTCTATTAAAAAAAAAGTAAGGGTTATCTCATTTGTCCTGGTGCTAACTTACTCTCCGTTGGAGAATCTGCTTCTCTTTTTCAGATAGATGTAGATCCTAAGGAGAGAGCCACCCCATCATACCTCAAAAGGGCCCCGGCTGAAACTAAGAAAAATTGGAGAAACAAGAAAGGGGGTTGTTTTCCTGATGAACCGGATACCAGCACAAGGGGTAAAGAGATCAACACACAGAAAAATCAACTCCTACCAAATCAGAGAACCAGAGCCTCAGAGGCCCCCAACACCTCATCACTGAAGCAGACCAAAAATGAACCCAACATGGCTCAGGGAAATTTTGCGGAAGAGGGGGAGGAAAGAATGTCAGAGCCACATGTTGGGTCATGATATGCAGAGACATTTAGTTTACCCATAACTGTGGGGTAACTCCACAATGCATGATCTGTATATCTGAACAAGGAGGGGCCAAGGGGAGGGGGTAGGTCACGGATGAGCCTAATAATGGTACCAAACTGACTGTACTTGCTGAATACAAAACTAACTAATAAAAAAAAGAACAAAAAAAATTACCTTTGATATATTCTGTAAAAATGAATACAACTATTTAAACTTCTGCATCTCAGATTACTCTCTTGAATAAGATATCATTAAACTAAAAGAGTTTAGTGGGTAGATTCCTGAGGTATCTAAGATTATTTTTGGTAAAAATACTCTTTCTTGTTGGGGCAAACCACTGATATTGGGTCTGGTCAAACCGTTGCCATGTTTCTGGGTATATTCTAGTCAGCATTTAAGGATGGATGCCAGTTTGGTTTCTCTGTTATGAGGAGAGTGTTCCCCTGGACCACAATCCTGAACACTAGCAAGGAACTGAACTAGTACTTAAGTCCCACCTAGTGTGAGTATAATTAATTTTGTAAGCTCTGAATTCAGAAATATTATGACATTGAGTATATTGTACTTAACAGAGTTGTCAGTTTTTTCCTGTTATATGTATAAAATTTAGTGAAGTAAAGCATTCATTTTTTTTCTTAAATTTTTATAGTTACATATACTAACAGAAAATAAAAATATTTGAAATAGTTATCTAAAATAAATTACTCTAAATCTATTTGTAATGCATACCTCTTATAAAATAATCAGATCTACCAGTGAGTCTGTTTGCCATAATTTTGAAGATGTGATGCATACAAACAATATATCTAATCTGTACAGCATCTATAAAGTGCTGTGCTACAGAGTCTGTATTTGATAAGTATTCAGTCTGTGTTATATTAAATTCAAGTAGTTAATTTAGTAAAAATAACTCACAACTTTTTAAACTCCCCTCAAAGCAAATTTCTTTATGGGTTGATTTTTAAAAATTAATATGATTTACACACTCTCACTGCTGCAAGCAAATGCTTGTCTGGCTTTAAATGGGTGGCTGGAGTACTGAACCTGGGCCAGTAAGTTTTGCAAATGAGATCCTTTAACTGTTGAGCCATTTCTCCAGCCCTGAGTTAATTTATCACTATTAAATAGGAAATGATGAAGTCAAGTTTGATGGTTCTTGCCTGTAGTTCCAGCAGTAAAAGACTGAAGGGGAAGAATCTCCTTTGTCCAGGATTCCTAAACCAGATTTGACAACATAGTGAAACCTCATTTCATACCAAAAAAAAAAGATATAGTTTAAGAAATAGTTACATGATTCTATCATTGGGAGATATTCAGTACTTGTTCATGTATGTAAGCTAGTTGCGACACTACCAAAACTTTTACATATATACTTTGAAAGTGTGAACCAGTGTAGAAACAATCACATTTAAACCCCACAATTGTAACAGAACATGTAGTACTGTACTAAGGAAGACTAGGGAGCTTACAGAATTCTAGAAGAATTTAACTCTGGCTAGAACAGTCATTCCTTTTTTGGTTATAGTATCTAATTAGACTGATGGACAGTTGAACATGAACAAAGAGGGAGGTAAATTGAAGAAATACATAGAAAAAGTAAACAGAGGTCTGTGGCCATGGTAGTGACACACCTGACCATTGAGGGGATGAGATGAGAAAGCTACTGTCTTGTTGGCAAATTGAGGTGAACATTAAGCTAGGGTGTGTTGCTTCATTTCTGTCCATGAACAGGCATCAGAGGTCAAAGGACCAAACATGTCTCATTGGGTAATAGCTACTCTTTAGAGTTTAGATTTAAGTTTGAAGAAGATAAGGTTTCAAAGATAGGGACTTATAATACTGTAAAAATCAGACAGACAAAACTGATTTGGGGCTGAAGAGGTGGATTAGTGGTTAAGGCACTTGCATGTAAAGTACTCACAAAAAGCCAGATGCAAAAGATGGCACATATGTCTGGAGTTTATTGGCGGTGGTTAGAGGTTCTGGTACACCCATTCTTTCTCTCTCTCTCTCTTTCTCTCTTTGCCTCTTTCTCTCATAAATAAATAAATAAATAAATAAATAAATAAAATATTTTAATAGATGAACTTGAAGGAAGTCACTAGGAAAGATATACTTAAGTCAAATATTCAATTATTACAAAACAAGATCCAGCCTCATCTTTCAAATTTTCCTACTATGATTTTTACTTTGATATGAAAATCTATGTATATAACACTGTGAGTACAAATATGTGTACCAAAATTTTCTTCCTAAAATATTATAAAAATTTTCTAATTTCACTATACCATAAAAATATATGATGTATTTCTCATTAAAGGATATAGTATTATGACAAATCTTCTTCTTTTTATACTGCATTTAAATAAGCATAAGTCAAAAACTGCCACTTAGATTTAAGCTCAGCCCCTTAGATATTGAGACTATATAGTAAATTGCTTTACATTACTGAAATATCAAATACAATTTTAAGTACATACTAAATTCCCAAATCTGCTGTACTCCATTTGAAATAGATTTTTCAATTTAAACTTTAGCATCCAAAGTTTCCACTTCTGGTTGGGTACCATAAAGCATCGTATTTTATGAGAGGAAAGCAAATAAGAAGGCTAAAGCTTAAAGAAGTTGCCATATAATCTGACATCTGTGACAGAACACAATATAAGTATATGAGTAATGCTTCTTTTCTTTCTTTCTTTCTTTTTTTTTTTTTTTGAGGTACAATCTCACTTTAGCTAAGGCTGACCTGGAATTAGTCTCAGGGTGGCCTCAAATTCATGGCGATCCTCCTACCTCTGCCTACCAAGTGCTGGGATTAAAGGCATGTGCCACCATGCCCAGTCCTATGCCTTATTAATTTTAAAGATGTGGCTTAAATTATTTCTTAAAATTATGAGATATCATTTTAACTTTTAAATGAAAGTGTGTAGGATATTATTTACCTCGTGGATTTTTTTTTTAACAATGGCAGAAGTTATTGGCATATGGTAGCTCATAGAAACACATAAAGGGTGCAACTGGAAAATTGAGTTTTTCTAAATGCTTGTATGCAGGGCTTCACCAAACCCATGTGTGCTAGTACATTTTCACTGGATGTATTCACAGAGATAATTAAAAATCCATGGACAGCTTTGAAGAAAATGCAAGAAAGAGCAAGGCTTACTCAATGATTAATAAGAAAATCTTCCTAGAAATTCTACATTATGTATTAAAATAATAAAAGAGTCCCTTGGAGCACCAGTTCCATAACACTATAGAGAACATGAGAGTACCCCAAAAAGCATGACAACACAGTATTGGAATTGCAATACTGTAAGAGTAGAGGAGAAAGAAAAACAAGTATGTGGTATCTTAAGAAAAGCTAGCAGTGAAGAGGAAAATAGCAATAACAAAGAGAACTTTGGGGATGAAACATGACAAAAGAAAATTGAAAATATAAACATATACAAAATTTTCTATTCTCAGCTAGGTGTGGTAGTGCACACTCAGCAGGCAGAGATAGGAGGAGCTCCATGAGTTCAAGGCCAGCCTGAGACTACATAGTGAATTCCAGCTCAACCTGGACTTGAGTGAGACTCTACCTTGAAAAACCAAAAACCTAAAACAAACAAAATTATTCTTCTCTCAATAGTTTTAAATTTTAATTGGTTTATTGACAATTTCATGGTGTGTGTGTGTGTGTGTGTGTGTGTGTGTGATGGCATTTTGATCATGTACATTCCCCAATACTCTGTTATCATCCCCCAGTGCCAGCTAACTCCTTTCTTTCTGCCCATCACTTACCATTTGGAAGCTGAAGAAGACATGACTCCCAGTCCTCAAGCAACATAACTGTCATTAGCACCTCAGTGAGCAGTGAGGTCTCAGGAGCTACTCCTCCATCCATGTTTCCATGGTTAATCTAAATCCTGTGAAGGTGACAACCAGATATTAACCTTCACAGATGGGGACTGCAGCCCAGTAAAATGGATAGACTAGTCTGTCTTATGCATCTAGACATGAGATATGAGAAGTAGCGACAAGTAGAATAATATTGGAAGGCTTTTAAAAGTTGGGTCTAAATATGGTCTGCATTTTTTCTGTACATATCTCATTGGTGAGAATATCTTTCCTATCATCCTTTGAAACAAAAAAGTGCTGAAAATATACTGTAGAGTATAATGTTGACAGCCAATGAACAAAAGGTGTCATAAATATGGCCACAACTAGGTGTCTCTGTCATAGTATAGATAGGGGATTATAATTTGGTCGACATGGCTTAATTTGAGTAGTAAGAAAAAATGTAATAAAAATTGCTAAATGGGCAACTGGGGGAAAATGACCAATATCTGTCAAAGCAACACATGGTCGAACCTACTTAGCAGCAAATAACTTGGTGTGATGCCCACACAAGTGCAGTGGTGGCACACAGCCATGGTGGGGAACCAACTGCTCTCAATTTGGCTAACTGATCCCCTCACTGGTATGGGACCCATAGCTGGAGCTGGGAAACAAGTCACAACCATATCCAAACACAAGCCCACTCTCCAATATCAAGCTACCATCAATTGTGGGCTACAAGAGGGCCTACACCTATTAAATTCTCTATTAAAAAAAAAAAGTAAGGGTTATCTCATTTGTCCTGGTGCTAACTTACTCTCCGTTGGAGAATTTGCTTCTCTTTTTCAGATAGATGTAGATCCTAAGGAGAGAGCCACCCCATCATACCTCAAAAGGGCCCCAGCTGAAACTAAGAAAAATTGGAGAAACAAGCAAGGGGGCTGTTTTCTTGATGAACCGGATACCAGCACAAGGGGGAAGGAGTTCAGCACAGAGAAAAATCAACTCCTACCAAATCAGAGAGCCAGAGCCACAGAGGCCCCCAACACCTCATCACTGACGCAGATCAAAAATGAACCGAACATGGCTCAGGGAAATTTTGTGGAAGAGGGGGCGGAAACAATGTCAGAGCCACATGTTGGGTCATGATATGCAGAGACATTTAGCTTACCCATAATTGTGGGCTAACTCCACAATGCATGACCCATATACCTCAACAAGGAGGGGCCAAGGGGAGGGGGTAGGTCATGGATGAGCCTAATAATGGTACCAAACTGACTGTATTTGCTGAATACAAAACTGACTAATAAAGAAAAAAATAAAATAAAATTAAAAAAACAGAAAAAAAATGCAGTAAAAAAAAAAAGAGTTTCAGACCAGCTTCAGAGCCAAATTATATTTTCTCATTGTCTAATAAGTATAAGGGAGTTCTGCAAAGAGATGATCTAGATGAGCAGATGAGACAAAGTTCTGGGATGCATCAGAGTATAGAGATGAAAGTGATTATCAGGAGACAACAAAAGTAAACTCCAAAGTGAGAACTTGAGGATGGAAAAAGACACAGGGCATATAGATGAAGAATCTGGAGTAAGCAGATGTCCCTCAAGGGGCTCTTAGAATATAGCAAAGGCTGATGAGAGGCTGCTTCAAATAGGACATTGGAAAGACTGAAGTATGGTGCAGTGATGCCATTTGTGACTTTTTGGTGGAGTCGTTGAAAATCAGAGACAACCAGAATGAGTAAAAGAGAATGGGTGACTAAGAAGGAAGAGAGTGTTTTCCACTGGCCCTCCAGGCTGTCCTTAATGAGCCATTACTTTGTAATCAACAAGACCATGCTCACCCACATCTACTGCTAACAGGCTTCCAGGCATTAAATGAAGCAATAGAAAAGATAGATAAAAGGTAATTTAAATTCCAAAGGAATTCACAATTTTGTGTGTACTCAATCCAGTCAGGTAGAATAATAAATCTCATTTAATGTTTTCGATTTTATAGTAACTGTAGAGAATAAAGCTCAGTGGGGACCCTGAAAAGGATATTATCTGTTCAGTGTAATTAAGTATCTCATTGCCTTTGAAGGTAAGTGTGGATAAAGTCTATCCTATCTCCTGTCAGATGAAAATATAGTATGGGGTGATTGCATATGTACTCTGTTCACCATTTGTGTACTTAATTTTCTTTTGAAGAAAAAATCATTACTGTCTCTTTTAATACTATTTTTTGCATCTGCCTTGTATTTTTCTTATCTCTATTTCCATGTTGAATTTTGACACTAATGATACTTGGTATCAATTTTCACAATTCATTATAGAGCCCATAATCAATGTGTATGTAAACATCATAAAAATAAGGTTGCACAAATATGTTAAAATTGTGAAGAATTTTAACAGATCAATTTTATTGAATAATAATTATTGGTATTATCATGCTATTATTTATATTTTTAATTTTTTTGGTTTATTTTTATTTATTTATTTGAAAGTGACGGACAGAGAGAGAGAGAGGCAGATATAGACAGAGAGAGAATGGACGCGCCAGGGCCTCCAGCCACTGCAAATGAACTCCAGATGCGTGCACCCCCTTGTGCATCTGGCTAATGTGGGTCCTGGAGAATCAAGCCTCGAACCGGAGTCCTCAGGCTTCACAGGCAAGCGCTTAACCACTAAGCCATCTCTCCAGCCCCTATTATTTATTTTTTATGACCCAAAGAAAATAAAAAGAAATATCCTACCTTAATAAATAACATTTGTTTCTAGTTAAATCATCTGATAGTCTTGTATTTAATCATTTTTTTGATTAATTAAGCTCCATAATGAATATGTTTGGCAGACAGATTTAAAACTTGCATTCTGTTTTGAAGAATGACATTAAGAATAGGATGAGAAAGTGAATTGATAAGTAAATATTTCATGGTCATTCAAAAGTCACATTACAGTTCTTTTATCACAAATGGAAATTCATAAGTCATAAATAATTAAAACTCAATTATGCTTGTCAAAATAAATTAGCAAAATATGTTATTTCATAAATATATTATGTGATTAATTGTGCTTCTCACAATCATCATTTGCTTGCAGTATTTCTTTTCAATAGCATTCTTAAATATTATGTGCATAATTTTTATTAATTCTATTATTATTCCTATATACATTTATAAAAAGCGAAATATATCCTAATATTTAGTTGGCTGATAATATGCTAATTCTCTACCATTTGAAGGTGAGTTGTTTCTTTCTTTTTCTTTTGAATATGTAATATGTGTGTTAGTGGTGGTGTTTATCTGGCATATTCACTTACATATGCAAATAGGCACACTGATATGTATGTTTAGTGGCCTCTATTCCTCCATTGTCCATCCACACATTTTCTTGAGATGGAGTCTCTCCCTCTCCCTCTCCTCTCTCTCTCTCTCTCTCTCTCTCAACTCTCTCTCTTTCATTGTGGAGCTTTGGTTTTCACAAGCCCCAGCAATTCTGAAGTTCTTATTCCCACCAAGAATGTAGTTACAGATCCATATGGCCACACCCAGCTCTTTAACTGGGTACTGGGCAATCAGACTCAGGTGGTCTCAGGCCTCCTCATGTCCTCCTGCTTGTGCCAAGACACCCATTGAGCAATCTCCCTATTTCATCATTTTATGATGAAGATTCTTTTTCAATATTAAATGAAATCCACTTTTGGCCAAAAGAAGTCATTAGAAATAATCAACCTCTGGCCTGGATTATTTTTAATGTTACATTTTAAACAAAACAGTTTTACCATAAACTTGTTCTAAATTCAACTCATTTTTAAAATTCATATTCTTAAGATAAAAATATCCATAGCCACAAAGAAATTATCATAGAGGTTCATAGAAATCCTAGTTATCCTCTGGTACAAATCCTTTCATTTTTATCCCAGATGAGTTTATGACACACATCTTAGCCAAAGAAAGAGCAAAGCCAAACTGGGAAAATTATGAACCCCACAGCTTCACGTCTAACTACTTGTGCATACTGTGTGGAGATGGACCTTCAAAGTCTTGGAAGACCGTGTGCCTATAGTTTTGCTAGTTACTAACCACACAGTTGCTCTCTCTGGTTGATCTTGTATGCTCCTTGCAGCTTTCACTACTGGACACTTGATGATGCTGGCCACTTTTTGGGCTTGCTATTTGCTCCTTACTATATGCACTTGCTCCTGCTTCTACTAGGCATCATTATCTTACAAGAAAATTCTTCCTGGATTCTTTCCCTCCAAAACCTTTATGGGATCAGCATGAATCTATAACTATTACAGTGAATGTACTTGGCCATTCACACAGCATGGCCCCATGGTCAGTCACCAGCATGAGCTGTAGGTAGGTCCACATTAGCCTTACTGCCAGGCTACAGAGAGTTTCACTGAGTAAAAGGAAGTAAAAACCTCTCTGAGCCTGTGGCAGAAAGGGCAGTCTTAAAGATTTTTGAGGTATTCTTGAATAATTGTCTTAATAATACAAAGCAACTGACTCCCTCTTAGCAGCAGTAGTCTCCTAAAAACTGATTTTTCTTTGGCTGCACCCTGGCATACATTTATTTACTCCTTCCATGATCAGGCTCTAAATTTTTAAAACTTTCTGCTCTGCTTATACAATGCTCAACATCTTTTCTAAAATGGACAATAATATCCATGTCCCTGGTTGATAGTCATGTTTATAATTTCTTCCAACAAAAAAACAGTTCCTCATTCTTAATGTTAGCCTTTCATGAAATCCTTTGTCTTGGTCACAGTATGTTACATGATCATGTTCTTTTTTCCATATTGTAGCAGGCTTGACTCTAGGTTGAGTTTCAGACAGAATCTTTTCTATGTGAAACTATTTTCCTATTTTTACATTTTCTTAACAGTCACCAGAAATCCCTGTAATGTTTCTCCTATAGAAACAGAGCAGTGTTTCATGCTCTCTCAGAGATTCCAAACTTCTACCTTTAACACAGTTATAAAGTAGTCTTATTATCAACAAACCCATTACAAACACCACTGGGCTGTAGTAGTCCAGTTTTCATTACCATAATGATACATTTGTGACTGAAAATCTTTATAAAGAGTTTCATTTTGACTCTGAGCTCTGTTTCAAGGGTGAGGGACAACATACGGCTTTTTGTTGACAGTTCCAAAGTGCTATGAGGCATTATATGGCAAGACAAAAATAATATTCATTAGAAAATTATCTTTTCCTTTTTAAATTAAATGACCACTAATTCACGCATGGTGGCTTTGTTCAAATGACCTTATCTAAAGCCTCATCTGAAACCCCAACATCATACTAAGTATTTTCCCTTAGGTGTGGACCTATAACTCAGTGGTAGAGGATTTGTTTCACAAGGCCCTGGGTTTCATCTTGAGTCCTGTGAAAATAAATAGAGAAGGGATATTTTACATTATTGTACATGATCACATTAAAAGTTTACCATGCTAGCATGTATGTGTGCATACAGAAAAAGTAAATGCTCAAATCTTTCTTGTTTTATATACATTATTACAATCTCAATGAAAACTAAGATAGATATAACTGACACAAATTGGGTATAAATCGATCATATTGAGTATACTTATTGCAAATTGGTCATGTTGAGTATACATACAGCATATTGGTCATGCAGTCAGTTGTTAAATAGTAGTAAACTCATGTTGAAAGCAATCTATGTAGGAGAGTATTTTGAAGGAGTTAGCCGTTTATATGTTTAATAACTCAAATATATCAGGAAACAAAGCAATGAAATTCTTTTAAGTAATCCATTCTGAAAATAAACTTAAAATGAAAATAAACATTAAAAGCATCATGTCAAAATTTAGTGAAAAGGAAAGAGGCTGTAGGAAGTAAGTATGCCTGACTTTTGCACACATGATTTATTACATTCAAGTACACAGAAAGCACAGAAAGTTTTGAACAACAGTGTATTGGCAACAGTATTGTCAGACTGGTTTAAAATGGGCATTTGGATGGGCAACAACTCAGTGGGAGAACACTTGCCTAGTATGTACAAGGTCTTTGGTTCCATGCCAAAACCAAAATAAAAGAAAAATAACAATTAAAAAAAAAAAGACACCTTTCAGACTTCAAACTTTCTCAGGTAGAAGGGAGCCTACTAAAACTGATCAAGCACTAAGCAGGGATGTTTTCAGTGTTACAAAGGAGATCAGAAAAGTGCTTTTGCTTGTATCCCTCCCCTTCACATTCACCATGTTGAAATTTAAACACAAATGCATTTTTTTCTTTTAGGTAGGAGCTCTAGGAAGTGATTATATCATGAAAATAAGACCAACGTAATTGAAATTATTACCCTTATTAAAAGTATTCTGGCCATCTGCTATACCTTTGTTTTTACTACTTTTTTGACATTTTAGTACTAAGTTCCTCTCTTCAATAGGACACAGCATTCAAGACATCATTTTGGAAGCAGATAATTCCTTTACCAGCCACAGGATCTATTGCCCTTTGATCTTACACTTTTCAGCCAAAGAATTGTGAGAAATAAGTTTCTATTATTTTAAATTGTTCTGTCTCAAGCGTCCAAGTAGAGCAGCACAAAAAGAAACAGAAAAAAAAATTCACACCTCCTACTGGAAATAATCAAGAGGCTTAAACAAAAATGGACTGGGAGTTACATTTGGGGAATAGAAGAGTGTCTAAACAAAGAATATGTCTTTCTTTTCCACATTCTATGGAAACCAGCTTAGAGACCCCCAAATCAATTTCATAATTTCTGTACACCAGAGATTGTTACATATTTCTCCTTCTTATTTATTTTGAATTCATACTTGAACTGTGGTTATCTTGTCCCTCATACACCACTTAGTTTTTCTAGAATAGTTTGATTTTCAAGTTCACAGGTATTCAGAGTTCAATTAATCTAACTTATGTCATGCTTTTAACAAAGGCATGTAAGCTAACACATATGGCTGAAATATCAAATATACTAGTTTGGGGCAGTTTGATCTCTCGGACAACAGCGATCATTGTGAGAATAGCACACAAATGCAGCTTGGTCCACTTATTGAGAAATGTGGAGCACAGCCCTGTGGGAATAATTGTAGGCCAATAAAATTAAAATAAGCAAAAGGTTTGCATTCAAGATTAACCATGCCATGAGTCTCAGCAATTTTCAGTTCTATTTGGCAAAGATTCATAAGTGGATGAATGGGGAACTCTATAATGAAAAGAAGAGACTTCAGATGCTCCAGATCTGGCATGGTGACGTAACGGCTGCAGATGAGCGAAGTAGAAGGGGAGTACACCCATGTGTCTGGTCAAGAGTGCATATTGGGCCTATTCCACTTTGTTCAAAGTATGTAGGAATAAAAATGAAGTTCAAGCATTGTAGTCTGGCATTTTGTACCAATATTTACAGAGGTTGTTCCTTTCTGTACCTGTTGCTAAGGTGAGTGGCCTGATTTCCATTAGACAGACCTGCAGGCAGTGAGCTTGCCTTGGAAATTATGGGTCACTTTCCTGGGCTGGTTGTTGCAGGTTAAGGGTCAGAAAACATTTCCTGTAAGTGCTCTAACCATTGTCCATTTTATTACACCATTTCGCATCACATGACACAGGACCTGAGGAGCTCTCACCCCAACCCAGAAATTAAAACCAAAGGCTAAACCCAGAATAGCTAAAGTTCAGCTTATATTCATGGAGATGTGAACACAGAAGTAGTTTACTATTTTAAGTTCTGAGTTAAGTGGAGAGCTACTCTGTAGTGATAATATAGCAGTGACTCATTAAAGAGTGTGTGAGCAAAGATATCTGTTTAAGGGTTCGCATACTTCTACGATCCCGGGAAGGAGGAATGGGCTTTGAGCTAGGCCACAAATCTCACTGCCTACTTCTCCCCAGAAAAATCCTGCTCCATGCAGAGGAGCAATTCTTGCCTTTGAATGAGGAGTCTCTGGAGTCTGTTGTCCATTGCCTGGGATGCAGAATTTGCTGTTGTCCCACAACAAATTGTGGGCTACTTTCCTTTTCCATTCTGGCTTTGTAGAAGTCAAGGAACTTAAGTGACACTCGTCCTTTCCCCCTTCCAGTATGACTTGTCATGGCTTCATTTCAGTCCCCACATGTACACATTCTCAGATTACTTAAGAAAGACTCGCCTCTTCTTCAATATGGGAATTTGGAATATATTTTAGAACAACTGAGCCTTTCTTGACTTTTGGTTATACTTTAACCCAGGAGTTAGTGTACCATATGTTCACAGTCACACAAAACATCCAGTGAATCAGTGGCTTCCAGGGTACTGTCTTATGAATTTGAAAAATGAAATTCAAAGATGACAGAAGGTGAAGTTCAGAAATATTTTATTCTATAAATAAAGAGAAGGAAAGAAGGTAGAACTCCTATAAAGTAGGATGGAGTACCCAGAAAAGGGAAAATCTACCTGGTGACTATTATTGGGGTCTTTTATGGAAATTTATTGAATGCGGGCTGAGCTGTTCTGTCTAGTTCCTATGTCTGGTGTCCAGGCCCTTTGTAAAGTTTTCTTTTTAAATTTTTTTGGTTTATTTTTATTCATTTATTTGAGAGTGACAGACAGACAGAGAGAGAAAGAGGCTGAGAGAGAGAGAGAGAGAAAGAGAGAGAGAGAGAGAGAATGGGTGTGTCAGGGCCTCCAGCCACTACAAAGGAACTCCAAATGCATGCACCACCTTGTGCATCTGGCTTACATGGGTCCTGGGGAATTGAGCCTCAAACCTGGGTCCTTAGGCTTATCAGGCAAGTGCTTAACTGCTAAGCCATCTCTCCAGCCCCCTTTGTAATTTTTTTTAAATAACTTCCTGTGTAGCTTCCTTTATAGAGAAGAAGAGATAAGGAAAACAGATTCTATAACATGTGTTTAAGTATATTGTACTATTCAGGCTTCTAAGAAAGAAGTAATCTCATTCACACCTTTTTGTCAGGTTTCTAGGGAAGGAGAAATTTAGGGAAAAAGAATTTTTTTTAAAAAGCAGGTATGCCCTTACAGGCACAAGAATATTTCCCACTTCTAGCCAAGAGAGGGGAGGGAGCCTGTTACCTCATCTGCCAATCCAATTTCTATCTTATTCTTCTTCCCTCTGAAGACTGCCTCACTCTCCTCTTCTCTTCTACACCATGGAATGTTTCCTATTATTTTTTTCCTATGGATCACTAAAAGCAGTATCCTTTCTTTGAACCCTAGACATTTTATGATATATTTGCCTTTCTAATATTTTTATTTATTCATTTATTTGAGAGAGGAAGAGAGAGAGAGAGAGAGAGAGAGAGAGAGAGAGATGGTGGTACTCCAGGGCCTCTACCCACTGCAAATTAACTCAAGATCCATCCATCAGCTTGTGTATCTGGCTTACATAAATCCTGCAGAATTGAACTTGGATCCTTAGGCTTCAAAGGCAAGCATTTGTAATTTGAATTTTAAATACTTAAATACAATGTGCAATAATCAGATCAAGGTAATATACATACCTATTACCTCAACCATTAAGAATTTGTGTTAGAGGAATTGAAAATCTTCTCTAGCAGCTAGATTGAAATACAGCATAAGTTGATATAAGCCATGGCTATCTTACCATTTCATGCAATAGTAGATCCATCCTATCCATGTGCTCTCTTTCTCAGCTTCTTCTAACATCTAATCTCTCCTCTACTTCTATGAGATCATTGTTTTCATTTCTAAATGTTAGCCAACACACATGATGTATCTTCCTATGCCTGGTTTACTTTCCCTAACAATGCTGTCCATGCCCATTCATGTGGCCACAAAAGGTAAGATTTCACTGTTAATGGCCAATGTTGTATTGTGTATATGTACCATGTTTTCTTTTTCCACTCATCTGTTGATGGGGAATTAGCTTGAATGTATATCTTGGCTGTTATGGATAATGGTCTAGTACACAAGAATGCTGATTCCTCTAAGGTGCTCATTTCAAAAGACTTCAGATTTCAAAAGCCCACTAAAGCAAGTATTGGACAAGAAAAAAAATACATAAATACAGAATGACACTTATTCGTGAGATTTTTTTTTTCTTTTTTGGAGTAGGGAATCAAAGAAAATTTCAGACATCTCTAGAAACAGGAACATTTGTCTTTAAAAAGGAATGAATATCAGACTTGCTTGACACAAAATCATGAGGGCCTGAGTTTGGATCCCCAGCACCCACTTGATAAGATAGACACTGTGGTGAGTTCCTGTAATCCCAGCAGTGGCAGATAAAGACAATAAATCCCTGAGGATTGCTGGCTAGCTAGTCCATCCAAATTGCTGAGCTCAAATTTCACTGAGAACCTGTTTTAAAATTAAGGTATAGGGGCTTGAGAGATGGCTTAGTAGTTAAGAGCTTGCATGTGAAGCCTAAGGATCCTGGTTAGAGCCTCAATTCCCCAGGACCCATGTCAGCCAGATGCACAAGGGGTCACATGCATCTGGAGTTCCTTTCCATTGGTGGGAGGCCCTGGGGCGCCCATTGTCTCTCTTTCCCTCCGTCTCTCTCGCTCTCTCCCTCACACTATCAAATAAATAACTAAATAAAAATTTAAAATATATGTATTTTAAAAATAAGGTAGGGAGTGATTGAGGAAAACATTTGAGTTCTATCCCTGACTTCCACTTGCGCATGTGCACATGTGTACACACAGTAACATTGAGATTTTTTTTTTAAAGTAGAAATATTGGATGTAAGAAGGTACTACAGTGGTGATATTTAAAGTTTGGAGTGAAAATAGACCAGGAACTATGTACACAAATTAAAACACAGTGGGCACTGACCTGTAACTCCCAGTACCAGCATGTGGCTATGATCCACAATGAAATTTTGATCACAGAGACCTACAAGATTTCCTAAAAGAAAGACAGATTTCTGTCAGAGTACTTGATGACCCACCAAAGTTTAGTGGTAACACCCTACTGCTGAAGACACCTTATGTGGTTGAAACATAAAATGGAATGGCATGGCTGGAAGCTGGAAGAGAGTCAGTCCCCAGACAGTGCGTCTTGTGCCAGAAGGTGCCACATGGGCGACTGGGGGAAAATGACCAATATCTGTCCAAGGAACTCATGGTCTAACCTACTTAGCAGCAAATAACCTCTCATGATGCTCACACAAGTGCAATAGTGGCACACAGCCATGGTGGGAAACCAACTGCTCTTGATTCGGCTAACTGATTCTCTCAGTGGTACCGGACACATAGCTGGAGCTGGGAAGAAGCAAGTCAGAACCATATCGAAACATAAGACCACTCTCCATTATCCAGCTACCACCAATAGTGGGCTACAAGAGGACCTACACCTATTAAATTTTCTATAAAAAAGTAAGAATTATCTCATTTGTCTGGTGCTAACTTACTCACTGTTGGAGAATGTGCTTCTGTTTTTCAGATAGATGTAGATCCTAAGGAGAGAGCCACCCCATCATACCTCAAAAGTGCCCTGGCTGAAACTAAGAATAATTGGGAAAACAAGAAAGGGTGCTGTTTTCTTGGTGAACCGGGTACACAAGGGTGAAGGAGATCAGCACAGAGAAAAATCAACTCCTACCAAATCAGAGAGCCAGAGACCCAAAGGCCCCCAACACCTCATCACTGAAGCAGACCGAAAATGAACACAACATGGCTCAGGGAAATGTTGTGGAAGAGGGGGCAGAAAGAATGTCAGAGCCACATGTTGGGTCATGATATGCAGACATTTATCCTACCCATAACTGTGGGCTAACTCCAGAATGCATGACCCATATACCACAATAAGGAGGGGCCAAGGAGAGGGGTTAGGTAATTGAAGAGCCTAATAATGGTACCAAACTGACTGTATTCGCTGAGTACAAAACTAATTAAAAAAAATCATACTTCAAAAAATAAAAATAAAAATACAACACAATGTAAACGTGAAGGTCAGCTTCCTCCAATAAAAAGAACAATATCATATAAGACAAATAATCTTGAAATTCTGCCAGTTGCTGCCCTTTTATGAGAAAAGGAAAGCAAAAATAAAAATTTGGAAGGTAAATAGTGAATTCCAAATAGAATAAACTCCAAACAAAAATCTTATAAAATATCTAAAAATCTTTAGTGAAAAAATAAAAATTAAGGATTAAATTCTTTACAGGTTGCAAATGAAATTTCTTCAAAATAAAATATATATAGTTAATTAAGTGAAGTGATTATAAGGAAAGATAAAAATATGAACATTAAGCTGGGTGTGGTGGCACATGTCTTTAGGCCCAGCATTCGGGAGGCAGAGGTAGGAGAATCACCGTGAGTTTGAAGCAAACCTGTTACTACATAGTGAATTTCAGGTCAGCCTGGGTTAGAGAGCAATAACTTACCTTGAAAAAAGCAAACAATATATATACATATATATATATATATATATATATATATATATATATATATATATATATGTATCTGAAGGCTAGCATAAGATATTTGTATTTTTCCTCACAGAAAGTTAAAAGTGGAGTTAGAGAGATGGCTTAGTAATTAAACTGCTTGCCTGCAAAGCCCAATGACCCATCTTCAACTCCGCAGATCCCACATAGGACAGATGTGTAAGGTGATGCATGTGTAAGGTCACACAAGTGCACAAAGGGACACACATGTCTGGAGTTTATTCGCATAGGATGGAGGCCCTGGTGCAAAAATTCTCTCTCTCTCTCTCTCTTTCTCTCTCTCTCTCTCTCTCTCTCTCTCTCTCTCTTGTTCATAAAAATGTGTGGCACCACACCCAGCAAAACAAAGTTTAAAGCACAGAAAGCTAATGCAGAATATAACAAAAAGCATAAAAATATGTTTAATGTGTGCTAAGTTCTAAATTTAATGACTTTTTAATAATTGATGGCTCCCATATAATGAAATTTTGGGGGATGTTAGGAGTAATTATGAATGGAATAAAGAATAAAGAGTAATCACTGTCCTCTTTATCTTCAGTCAAAAATTATATTTGGACTTCAGGTCAAGTTGGTGACCACTTTACTGTGCTGCATCTCCCCAGGAATGAAAGGCAAGGCATTAAGGGTTCACTAGGTCTTTTAGGGGAGAATAATCTCTAATTGATTGCCAGTGGAAGGGCACATGGGGGAGAAAAGGGAACCACTGATTCCCTCACCTGCGAGTAGTCCACCAGTCCTCCCCCAATTACCCCAAGCAGCTGTTGTACGCATAGTCCCAGCTTCAGGATAATCTAATACTTACTGTAGGAAAGGGGACCCAGGCCAGCATAGTTCCACTTGCCTCATTGCACAGGGGTGATCGACCTGCTACCACCACCAATGCGTGACCTTGGTCAGGCTCTGCCTGCTGGCCCACTCAAGCTCAGGCTCCATTGGTCCATCTGCCTGCCACACACATGCAGATTGAAAGCTTAGCCTGTTCTATCCATTTGCCTGGTAATTACTCCAGCCGCCTGCCTGTCCACATTGCCAGCTCAGGCCCATTCCACATGCCCACACTAGCTCAGGCTCATTCTGCCTTTCCACCCACACAAGCTCAGGCCCAATCCCCCATCTGCCATGCCAGCAGCCTGCCCACCAGTGTCCCACTGTACTGATGGCCGACCACAGCGCAAAAGAAATAACATGAAAAATCAAAAGCAAGTATATCCAGTAAGATCACCCAGTCCTACAATGAATGTACCTAAACAAAATATAGAAGAGACAATAGGATCAGAAAACCAAAATAAAGCTATGAGCAATGCAATCCTGCCCAAGCTACTTGTAGAACTTGCAGAAAAGCAACAAAGGACTGATAATCGTATGGATGCTGCCATCACTAGACTAGGTGTAATAGATAATGAAATGGAAACAGTTCAAAGACAGTTAAGAGATATGATGGAGAGTGAAAAAAACATGACCTCAAATTCAGCTGGCAATGCTAAATGAAGACATAAAGAAATGCAAGGATGAATTCCAAGAAGCATCAAGAATATCAGAAAATGATGTGAAAGGGAGCTTGACAGAGTGATGAAAACTATACATAGAAACATACTACAAAATGCAAAAATAATTGAACAACTCCAAAACACTTTATAAGCCCTCAAGAATAGAGTCAGCCATGTGGAGGATAGAAACTCCAATCTAGTAGACAAGACAGAAGAAACAGTTTGAGAATTCAAAAGTGTCAGTAAGTTCAAAAATTTCTGTGAACAAAAAAAGAGGGAATTGCAGGATACCCTTAAATGTCCTAACATCTGGATCATGGGAATACCAGAAGGGAAAGAAATTCAGACAAAAGGCATGGAGAACACTCCAAGACTTATTGTCATTAAGACTCTAAACATTGACAACAAAGAAAAAAGCCTAAAAACAGCAAGGGAAAAACAACATATAACTTTTAGAGGTAATCCCATCAGAATTACTTCAGACTTCTCACTGGAAACCCTGAAAGCCAGAAGCGCCTGGAATGAAACACTGCAAAGTCTAAGAACCTATGGCTTCCAAACCAAACTACTCTACTCAGAAAAAGCATGCCTCATAATAGATGGTGAAAGATAAACTTTGAATGACAACACTCAGCTTTACAATTATCTGAACATAAAACCAAATCTACAGAGAGTATTTCAGGAAATTCTCCACACAGAAGAATTAAATAATCAATCCCAAATGCCTATAAGAAGCAGATCACAATAACAAAACTCAGAAAAGGCACAAAATCCTCAAAGTCCATGAAATCACCAAACCACATATACCATCACAATATGGCAGTGATAAAATCAAACCTCACAGTCATTACCCTAAATATTAATGGCCTTAATTCACCCATCAAGAGAAACAAACTAACAAGATGGATCAGAAAATTAGACCTTTCAATCTACTGTCTTCAAGAAACCCATCTCACCACTAAAGACAGACACCTCCTCAGAGTGAAAGGGTGGAGAACAATATTCCAAGCAAACAGGAATAATAAACAAGCAGGTGTAGCCATACTAATATTGGATATAATAGACTTCAAACCAAAAATAATCAAAAAAGACAAGGAAGGCCACTTCCTACTTATCAAGGGAATGATCCTTCAAGAGTATGTCACAATCATAAATCTTTATGCACCAAACACAGGGGCACCACAGTTCATAAAACAAAACCTACTTGACAATAAAGCAGAAATAACCACCAACACCATCATAGCTGGGGACTTCAATACACCATTATCAGTAATAGACAGATCATCCAAACAGAAACTCAAAGGGAAGTAAGAGCGCTCAACAAAACCATAGGTCACTTAGACCTAATGGACATCTACAGAAAACTCCATCCCAAATCCACAGACTACACATTCTTCTCAGCAGCCCATGGAACATTTTCTAAAATTGATCATATTCTGGGTCACGAAGCCTGCCTCCACATATTTAGGAAGATTGACATAATCCCCTGCATGATATCAGATCACAATCCTATATTGCTAGAAATCAACAACAAAAGGCCCACCAAGAATCCCATCAGCTCCTGGAAACTGAACAGCAGTTTTAAACAATAAATGGATAGTGGACGAAATAAAAAATGAAATTGCAAAATTTCTAGAAATGAATGACTATGAGAACTCATCATACCAAAACTTATGGGACATGATGAAGACATTCCTCAGGGGAAAATTCATAGCACTAAATGCCCCCATAACAAAGACAGAGAGATAACAAATCAGTAAGCTAACCATCCACCTAAAGGCACTGGAAAAGGAAGAAGAATCCAACCCCCCAAACTTCAGAATGACGACATGATTCTATAGATAAGATACCCAAGAGACTCCATCCCAAAACTCTTGAAAGTGATTAACTCCATTAGCAAAGTAGCAGGATACAAATTCAATGCACAAAAATCAGTAGCCTTACTATATCCAAATGACAAAGATACAGAGAAAAAAATAAGGATCATGGTCCCATTCTCAATAGCAAAATTAATAAAATACCATGGAATAACATTAACCAACGAAGTGAAAGAGCTATACAATGAAACATTAAAAACACTCAAAAACTAAATTGAAGAGGACTTGAGAAAAGGGAAAGACCTCCCATGCTCCTGGATAAGGAGAATTAACATTGTGAAGATGGTAATCCGACCAAAGGCAATATACAGATTTAATGCAATTCCAATTAAAATCCCAACATTGTTCCTCACAGAGAAAGAAAAAAATGACATTTAGGTTCATATGGAAAGGCAGAATGCCTCGGATATCCAAGCATATCCTCAGCAAAAGAAATACCTCTGTAGGACTTCTGGCCAAGATGGTGACCACCTAGCTGTGCTGCAAATCCCAGGGAAAGAAAGGCAAGATACTAAGGGTTCATTGGTGCTTTTAGGGGAGAGAAATCTGGGAGGGCACAGAGGCAGGGGAAACAGGGAATGGCGGATCCCCTCATGGGCAGGAAGCCCACCCATCCCCCCAAATAACTGCCCTGTCCACAGCGTTGCCGCCAGTGCCACCGCTGCCTGCACGCCACTTCATCCCTGCATGCGGAAGCTTAGACTGCTCTGCACACTCGTCCACTCGCCCACTTACTGAGTGAACCCCGTCTGACAGCAACTGCACCACAAGCTCAGACTGGGTCTCTTGCTTGCGCCAGATCAGGTGCCAACCCTACCTGTCTGTCACGCCGGCTGTCCACAATTGTCCTGTGGCGGGGGAGCGCAGACTGATTCTGAGTCCCAGTGTTCCCAGCCAGAGTTCGGGTTGCTTCAGTGCTTGGTGCCTCAGTGTCACTCCTAGCTCGAACACGGACAATTTTGGCACATTACCACTTGAGAATTAAGGCAACTTTGGCGTGACTGCCAGGCACAAGATAGGCAGCTTTGACAAGTGAGAGCCAAATCCCCGGCTGCTTGGCAACTGCCCAAGCATGCCTCAGATTCCCATAGAGCTTGAGCTCAGGCTGATACGACCACCTACATGCACATACACTGTCATGGGCAGACCACAGCGCAAAAGAAATAACATGAGAAATCAAATGCAAGAAAATCCAGTTGGATCACCCAGTTCTACAATGAATACATCTAACCAAAGCCTATAAGAACCATTAGGAACAGAACACAAAACTGAAGCTATGATCAATGCAACCCTGGCCAACCTACTGGTAGAACTTGCAGGAAAGTAACAAAGGACCGATAATCATGCGGATGCTGCCATCACTAAACTAGAGCGAATAGATAAGAAATTGGAAGGAGTTCAAAGAGGGTTTAGAGATTTGAGGGAGAGTGAAAAAAGAAGACCTTATAAATCAGCTGGCCGTGCTAAATGAACACATAAAGAAATGCAAGGTGGAATTCCAAGAGTCATCAAGCAAATCAGAAAATGATGTGAAAAGGGAGCTTGACAGAGGGATGGAAATTATACATAGAAAAGTATTAGACAATGCAAACTTAATTGAACAAGTCCAAAACTCTCTAGAAGCTCTCAAGAATACAGTCAGCCAAGCGGAGGATAGAAACTCTGATCTGGAAGAAAAGATGGAAGAAACAGTTAGAGAGTTCAGAAATTTCAGTAAGTTCAAAAGCTCCTGTGAACAGAACATGAGGGAATTGTGGGATACACTTAAACGTCCTAATATCAGGATCACTGGAATTCCAGAAGGAGAAGAAATTCAGACCAAAGGAACAGAGAACTTATTTAACAAAATAATTGAAGAAAACTTCCCCAGTCTCTTAAAAGAAAGGCGAGTCAAGATACAAGAAGCCCACAGAACATGAAACAGACTAGACCAAAGGAGAAATGCTCCAAGACATATTGTCATTAGGACTCCAAACATTGACACCAAAGAGAAAATCCTAAAAGCAGCTAGGGAAAAACAGCACACAAACTTCAAAGGGAACCCCATCAGAATTACTGCAGACTTCTCAATGGAAACCCTGAAAGCTAGAAGGGCCTGGAATGAAACACTGCAAAGTATAACAACCTATGGCTTCCAACCCAAACTGCTCTACCCAGCAAAGGTATCCCTCATAAAAGATGGTGAAAGAAAAACATTCCATGATAAAAATCAGCTTTACAATTACATGAACACAAAACCAAACCTACAGAGAGTATTTCAGGAAATTCTCCACAGAGGAGAAACAAGAAATCAAACTCAATTCCCTACAAGAAGCAAATCACAACAACCAAACTCAAAGTAGGCACAAAAAACTTCAAAGTCCATGAAAACACCAACCCACATTTACCATCACAATATAGCAGGGATCAAATCAAATCTCGCAGTCATTACCCTAAATATTAATGGCCTGAATTCACCCATCAAGGTACACAATCTAACAGGATGGATCAAACAATTAGACCCCTCAATCTGTTGCCTTCAAGAAAAACACCTCACCACTAAAGACAGACACCTCCTCTGGGTGAAAGGGTGGAAAACAATATTCCAAGCAAATGGGAATAAGAAACAAGCAGGCGTAGCTATATTAATATCAGATAAAATAGACCTCAAACCAAAAATAATCAAAAAAGACAAAGAAGGCCATTTTCTACTTATCAAGGGAATGATCCATGAAGAGGATATTACAATCATAAATCTGTATGCACCAAACACAGGGGCACCACACTCATAAAAAGAAAAAAAATCTACTTGACAATAAAACAGAAATAACCACCAACACTACCATACCTGGGGACTTCAATACACCATTATCAGTAATAGACAGATCATCCAAACAGAAACTCAACAGGGAAGTAAGAGAGCTCAACAGAAACAAAGATCACTTAGGCCTAATAGACATTATAGAACTTCCCATCCCAAATCTGCAGACTACACATTCTTCTCAGCAGCCCATGGAACATTCTCTAAAACAGACTGTATACTGGGTCAAAAAGACTGCCTGCACATATTTTGGAAGATTGACATAATTCCCTCCATGATATCAGATCACAATCCTATATTGCTAGAAATCAACAACAAAAGACCCATCAAGAATCCCAACGGCACCTGGAAACTGAACAGCACCCTTTTAATCAATAAATGAATAGTGGATGAAATAAAAAATGAAATTGCAAAATTTCTGGAATTGAATGACAATGAGAACAGATAGTACCAAAAATTATGGGACACAATGAAGGCAGTCCTCAGGAGAAAATACATAGCACTCAATGCCTTCATAAAAAAGATAGAAAGGTCCCAAATCAATAACCTACCCATCCACCTAAAGGCACTGGAAAAACAAGAAAAATCCAGCTGAAAGAGCTCCAGAAGGGAAGAAATAATTAAAATCAGAGCAGAAATCAATGAATTGGAAACCAAGGAAACAATTAAGACAATTGACAAAACAAAGAGCTGGTTCTTTGAAAAAATAAACAAGACTGACAAACCCCTTGCTAATCTGATCAAGCAAAAAAAGGAGAAGCTTCAACTGAACAAAATTCAAAATGAAAAATGAGAGATTACAACAGACATAAGTGAAATTGGGAGAATCATCAGGACTCATTTCAAAAACCTCTACTCCACAAAACTGTATAATGTGGAGGAGATGGACAAATTCTTGGATGCATACCAACTACCAAAGCTAAACACAGAGCAGATTAATCACATCAATCAACCCATCACACTCATGGAGATTGAAAAAGTAATAATAAAAAAAAAAACTCCCAAAAAGAAGAGTCCAGGACCAGATGGCTTCTCAGATGAATTCTATCAAACCTTCATGGAAGAACTGAAACCAATCTTCCTCAAACTGTGCCACACAATTGATGAACAGGGAAAGCTACACAACTCCTTTTATGAAGCCAGCATCACCCTAATTCCAAAACCAGGCAGAGATGCCACAAGAAAAGAAAACTACTGGCCTATTTCCCTGATGAATTTAGATGCAAAGATCCTAAACAAAATCCTCACAAACCGAATCCAACAACATATCAAAAGCATTATCCACCTTGCCCAAGTGGGATTCATCCCAGGAACACAGGGGTGGTTTAACATATGGAAATCTGTCAATGTAATATACCACATAAACAAGGTTAACCATAAAAACCATATGATCATTTTGATAGATGCAGAAAAGGCCTTTGACAAGATACAACATTACTTCATTATCAAAATATGGAGAGAATTGGCATGCTTAGTTCATATCTTAACCTATTAAAGGCAATATACAAAGCTCTGAAGGCCCCAATAATATTTAATGGAGAGAGACTGGAGGAATTCCCATTAAGATCAGGAAGAAGACATGGCTGCCCACTCTCACCTCTTCTTTTAAATATAGTACTAGAAGTCCTAGCTCAAGCAATAAGACAAGAGAAGGAAATAAAGGGGATACAATTTTGAAAGGAAGAAGTTAAGTTAGCTCTATTTGCTGATGACATGATTGTATATGTAAGAGACCGGAGAGACTCCATCCCCAAACTCCTGAAGGTGGTAACTTCTATAGCAAATTAGCAGGATACAAAATCAATGCACAAAAGTCTGTAGCCTTCCTATATTCAAATGACAAAGTTAAAGAGAAAGAAATAAGGGACATAGTCCCATTTTCAATACCAACAACAAAAAAAAAAATAAAATTCCTTGGAATAACGTTAACCAAAGAAGTGAAAGATCTATAAAACGAAAACATAAAAACACTCAGAAAAGAAATTGAGGAGGACTTGAGAAAATGGAAAGACCTCCCATGTTCCTGGATAGGCAGAATTAACATTGTGAAGATGACAATTCTACCAAAGGCAATATACAGATTCAATGCAATTCCAATTATAATACCTACAGTGTTCTTCACAGAGATAGAAAAAATGATCTCAAATTTCATATGGAAAGGCAGAAGGCCTCGCATATCCAAACATATCCTCAGCAAAAAAATACCTCTGGAGGCATCACCATACCTGATCTAAAGCTATATTAGAAAGCCATAGTAATAAAAACAGCATGGGACTGGCACAAAAACAGGAGTATAGTCCAATGCAATAGACTTGAGCGGCCGGACTTTGGGTAAAACAACTATAGCTACTTGATGTTTGATAAAGGCCCGAACAATATAGGCTGGAAAAGTTCGACAAACGGTGCTGGACAATATGAACAACATATGTAGAAAACTGAAGCTTCACCCACACATTTCACCATGCACTACACTCAAGTCCAAATGGATCAAAAACCTCAATATAAGACCAAAACCTCAAATACTACTAGAAGAAAATTTAGGAAGTACTTTCCATGATATAGGAATGGAAAAAGAATGACTGAACGAAACCCCAGCAGAGAATCTTAAACAGTCACTCAATCAGTGGGATCACATGAAGCTGACGAGTCCCCAGACAGTCAGCGCGTCTAGTGCTAGAAGGTGCTACATGGGCGACTGGGGGGAAATGACCAATATCTGTCCAAGCACTCATGGTCTAACCTACGTAGCAGCAAATAACTTGTTGTGATGCCCACAAAGTGTAATAGTGGCACACAGCCATGGTGGGGAACCATCTGTACTTCATTTGGCAAACTGATCTCCTCAGTGGTATGGACCCATAGCTGGAGCTGGGAAACAAGTCAGAACCATATCCAAACATAAGCCCACTCTCCAATATCAAGCTACCATCAATCATGGGCTACAAGAGGGCCTACACCTATTAAATTCTCTATAAAAAAGTAAGGGTTATATCTTTTGTCCTGGTGCTAACTTACTCTCCATTGGAGAATCTGGTTCTCTTTTTCAGATAGATGTAGATCCTAAGGAGAGAGCCACCCCATCATACCTCCAAAGGGCCCGGGTCGAACCCAAGAAAAATTGGCGAAACAAGCAAGGGTGCTGATTTCCTATTGAGCCAGATACCAGCACAAGGGGGAAGGAGATCAGCACAGAGAAAAATCAACTCCTACCAAATCAGACAGGCAAAGCCCCAGAGACCCCCAACACCTCATCACTGAAGCAGACCAAAAATGAACCCAACATGGCTCAGGGAAATTTTGTGGGAGAGGGGGTGGAATGCATGTCAGAGCCATATGTTGGGTCATGATATGCAGAGACATTTATCTTACACATAACTGTGAGCTAACTCCACAATGCATGACCCATATACCTCAACAAGGAGGGGCCAAGGGGAGGGAGTAGGTCACAGATGAGCCTAATAATGGTACCAAACCGACTGTAAAAAAATAAAATAAAATAAAAAATAAAAATGAAAAAAAAAAAAGAGAAATACCTCTGGAGGCATCACCACACCTGATCTTAAGCTATATTACAAAAGCATAGCAATAAAAACAGCATGGTACTGGTGTAAAAACAGGAGTATATACTAGTGGAATAGTCTTGAGGACCCGGACTTAGGGTCAAGAAATTACAGCTACTTGATATTTGGCAAAGGCCCTAACAATATAGGCTGGCAGTAAGATAGCATCTTCAAGAAATGGTGGTGGACAACTAGATAACCATGTGCAGGAAATTGAAAAGTGTCCACACATCTCACCATGCAGAACACTCATGTTCAAATGGATCAAAGATCTCAAGGTAAGACCAGAAACTCAGTGACTACTGGAAGAAAATTTAGGAGGAACTTTCCATGATATAGGAAAGGAAAAGGACTTTCTGAACAAAATCCCGGTAGCACAGAATCTTAAACAGTCACTCAATTAGTGGGATCACATGAAGCTGAAGAATTTCTTCACAGACAAGCATACAGTAAGCAGAGCCAATAGATTACCCACAGAATGGGAGAAAATATTTGCTGAATATTCTACTGACAGAGGCCTAATCTCTAGAATCTACAAAGAATTCAAAAGCCTAAACAATAAAAAGTCAAACAAACAACTCACAAAATGGGGCAAAGAGCTGGACAGGCAGTTCACAAAGGAAGAAATAAAAATGCAAACACACACTTAAGAAAATGTTCATCATCCCTAATCATCAGGGAAATGCAAATTAAAACAAGTATGGGGCTCCACCTTACCCCAATAAGAATAGCAAACATGAAAAAAATCAAATGAAAATAAATGCTGGCAAGGATGTGGAGAAATAGGAACCATCATCCTCTGTTGGTGGGAATGTAAGATGGTACAACCACTTTGGGAAACAATATGGAGACTCCTAGAAAAGCTGACTATAGATTACCAACAGACCCAGTTATTCCCTTACTGGGCATGTACCCTAAAACCTTTAAGTCTCAGTCCAGACAGATTTGCTCGACCATGTTTATAGTGGCTCAATTTGTAATATCTAAGAGCTGGAATCAACCCAGATGTCCATCACTAGAAGAATGGATAACTAAGATGTGATATATATACACAATGTAATTCTATACAGCAGTAAGAAAAAATGACACAGTGAAATTTGAAGAAAAATGGTTGAACCTGGAACAGATCATTCTCAGTGAACTTACCCCATCACAGAAAGATAATTTCCCCATAGTCTCACTCATCTACAGCACCTAACCTGAATCTACCCAAGATGCCAACATACCCAGCAAGTATCATGAGGACTAGACAATAGGGTGGGTTGGGAGGGAGGGAGGGCAAGGGAAGGGGTGGGGGACACAAAATTAGACCTAAATGGAAATGATACCATAAAATTCTATATCATAAAAGGAAGACCTAATGGATGAAACTTCACCAGGCCCTTAGAGAGAACACCTGAATCACAAGGCACTGGAGAGGTTATGCTAAACACTGACCTTAATCTTCTATAGCTTCTCTCTCTCTCTCTCTCTCTCTCTCTCTCTTCTCCTCCTTCTTCTTCTTGTTCTCTCTAACTCTTTTATAATAGTTATCTTTTTCTTTCTTCCCTTAGTGGGCACTGACCTGTAACTCCCAACACCAGCATGTGGCTATCATCCACAATGATCTTCTGATCAGAGAGGACTACAAGGTTTCCTAAAAGAATAACAGATTTCTGTCAGAGTACTTGATGACCCGCCAAAGGTAAGTGGTAAGACCCTATGGCTCAAGATGCCATATGCAGTTGTCACATAACATGGAGTTACATGGCTGGAAGCTGGAAGAGAGTCAGTCCCCAGACAGTCAGCATGTCTAGTGCCAGAAGGTGCTACATGGGCTACTTGAGGAAAATGACCAATATCTGTCCAAGAAACTCATGGTCTAACCTACTTAACAGCAAATAACATGTTTTGATGTTCATACAAATGCAATAGTGGAGCACAGCCATGGTGGGAAACCAACTGCTATTGATTTGGCTAACTTATCCACTCAGTGGAATGGGAACCATAGCTGGAGCTAGGAAACATGTCAGAACCATATCCAAACATGAGCCTGCTCTCTATTATCAAGCCACCACCAATCATGGGCTACAAGAGGATCTACACCTATTAAATTCTCCATATAAAAAAATAAGGGCTATATCATTTATCTGGTGCTAACTTTACTCTCTATTGGAGAATCTGCTTCTCTTTTTCAGATAGATGCAGATCCTAAGGAGAGAACCATCCCATCATACCTCCAAAGGGCCCCAGCTGAAACTAAGAATAATTGGGGAAACAAGCAAGGGTGCTGTTTTCTTGGTGAACCTTGTACCAGCACAATGGTGAAGGAGGTCAACACAGAGAACAATGAACTCCTACCAAATCAGATATCCAGAGACACAGAGGCTCCCAACACCTCATCACTGAAGCAGACCCAAAATGAACCCAACATGGCTCAGGGAAATTTTGCGGAAGAGGGGGCGGAAAGAATGTCAGAGCCACATGGTGGGTCATGATACACAGAGACATTTCCTCCTACCCATAACTGTGGGCTAACTCCACAATGCATGACCCATATACCTCCACAATGAGGGGCCAGGGGGAGGTGGTAAGACATGGAGGAGGCTAACAGTGACACCAACTTGACTGTATTCACTGAGTACTAAAGTAATTAATAAAAACAATTATCTTTGCTCCAAAAAATAAAATACTAGCATTGCTGTACCTGTTTTCAAAGTCTAGCATCAATACATAGAACAGTTACAGAAGAACTTAATGTTTTAAAGAGTATAGAATAACTATCAATTTTGACAGGTACAACTTGAAATAAATTGTTTGTAAGTAGAGAATCCTGTCAGTGAAATGTCTCCTAAAACTAGCATAACTTTTCATGACATGCAAGATTGTGAAATGTAATTATGCATTTCATTTAGAGTGTGGTTTGTTTCATCTATGAAACAATACTAATATTTTGAAGTGGAAGATATTTATTGTTGGTTCTTCATCCTTTCTTCATAGCATCTCTGGTCTTTACCCATAGATAACAATACTCTCCTTTCCAAGGTGTTAATATCCAAGGTGTCACCAAATTTTGTAATATCCTCTGGACCATAAAACAATCAGAGTTACTTAAGAATATGTATTTAAAGGCATACCATTTTCCTGTATGGTAGATAAAATGACCATCAAAATAAAGGAAGGTTGTCAGTCTGTCTTCAGTTGTTATAGCCTGGTAATGTGCAAAAGAAAATACATTTATTTCATATGGTTCTTGAGAGTAAAACCAGAGTTTAACATCTGCTGAGGGTGTTTTGGTGCATCCTAATGTAGTGGAGGATATTACAAGGAATGAGAGCATGCGTGTGCCATGATCAGGTACAAGCAAAAACACAGAGAAAGAGTCAGAGTTTACAGCAAACCACTAATGGCATAATGACATTTATGCATTTATGACAATAATACATAATGGCTTCACTGGCAAGATTCCAACCTCCTTAGATTTTCACAGTGGCAAGTAGATTTCAACTCATGTTTTAAAAGGGCCATTTGATAAGAATGCTGTAATGTAAAATAACTAAGAATTTATCTTTATCTTCATGACATTGTTAGTCAACATTCTGTTAATGTTTAAAGTTAAAGATATCATCAAGCCTAAACTAATAATAAAGAAGTATTAAATGTTTGGTAAAGTAGAAACTTAGGTATTATAATCAATTATGTTAAAGAAAATTCAGTGAGGAATTTTATGAAAGTGGTTCAAACATTTAACTTTCTTTTAATGAATTGAAAAAAAAAACTTCACTTTTCAAATATTTTTTTTTTATTTGAGAGACAGAAAAGGGGAGAGAGAGAGACAGAAATGGATTGGGTATGGCAAGCCAGAGCTTCCAGCCACTACAAACAAACTGCAGATGCATGCACCACCTTGTGCATCTGGCTTACATGGGTCCTGGGGAATTGAACCTGTGTCCTTTGGCTTGGCAGGCAAGTGCCTTAACTTCTAAGCCATCTCTCCAGCCCAAAATCTTCACTTTCTAAGTTAAATAATAATATGGCTTTTTAAAATATGGATTTCTTGTCAAATATTTAAATAAAGATAATAGAATATTTTATGAATTGCTCAAGTTTTAAAGCAGTACATAGGCAAGCTTACAGTGTATATAATTGCTCATTATAATGAATGAGGAATATTTTCTACTAAAATTTCAACATAAAGATCAAAAGATATTGATATATAAATATACAGAAAACAATATTCTGTAAAGCCTTTCTAAATTAGTATTAGTAATGTAGATATTAAAGTGCATAGATTGAATAATACCAAAGTAATTGATATATATTTGTCATTATTATTTTATTAAGTATGTACTTTGTATGGACATATCATGTGTTAGTACCATCATTTCCCTCCCCCTCCTCAGGAGGATCTGGTAGTCACCATTTGGTGTGGGTTCTGTGTTTTTAGACCATCAGTCAGTAATTGTGAGGGTAGGTAGGTTTCTTTGGATATTTCCTCCCACCCAGTGGCTCTTACAATCTTCCTACTCTCTCTTCTGCCATGTTCCCTGAGCCTTGGTAGGTATGTTTTAATTTTACTTTAGTGGTGAGCTCTCAGCAACTTTTGGATTTATGCTTTGGTAGATTTTGGTTATCCTTAATATCTATTTCCATTACCCTGGTGCAAGTTGTCTAGCTCCCTGTGAAGCAGCACTCTTGCTCATATCATCAGTCCTTTTGTGGTTTCACCTGGGCTCCAGGTGAAGATCAAGGGATGCTCATCTTCTGATAGTCAGTTACCTATCTTTCTGTGTCTTACTGATAGATTTTGTCTGTCCTTGGTTTTTGCTGTCTTCTGATAAAGAAAAAAAGATTCTCCTATGGAGAATGAGATCAGGATAGGTTAAATGGTATAAGAATTGTTAATTAAGACAGATTTTGATGGGCATAGCCTCTCTGTTGGCCAAGCTAATCGGGGCTTCTCCTTGGATTTCATGATCTTGGTCTCCATAGGATTGTGACTTGATTCTGAGTTCCAGATATGCGTTCCTTTCCACTGAGTGGGTCTCTAAGCCAAACACATGGGAACTGGCTTCCTCCAGAATCCATCTGGATCTTTCAATGTTCTGGTGTCAGAAGCATCTGGTTGGTATCCCCAAACAATAGCTCAATGTGGGTTGTATCCAATTTCTGGTACTGGGAGATACTAGCCAGAGCCAATTGTTTTAGGATTATGTTTCATACTTTCACATATAAGTACAAATGAACAGTTATTGATAAAAATTTAACTACTTGTGATAATATCAACAAAGGAATAAATATTAGTAAATATGCAAATAATTAGTCAATCACAAAGTATTAGAAGTACATAAAATACTAGCATTAAAGGCCCAAAATGAGGTCAGGGAAAGAGATTGAGTAAAGGAGAGGTGGAGGGAGGGCTAATCAAAATCTAAGAGGATATAAATAAATCATATGGAATCCTACGTTTTTGGACAATGGAACACTCAGGAGCCATAGATTGTTGCTAGAAAATTTTCAGTGCCAGGGATGGGATACCTTTCAGTGAGTTGTTGGCCAGGGAGGTCCCTGATGTCTCAAAACATTATAGGCCATTGCCAAGGCCCTTGGTTTCCCACCAGGAATAGATGGTAAGACCCTATTGCTGAAGACTCTACATACTTAGACTGCAAGGCCACTGAGAAATCCTGCTGGAACTGAGCTGATAACCTCCTCCATGTAGACTGGCTGACAGAAAGCTGGAAGAAGCCATTCTACATGCATTTCAATGGGAGAAAGAGAAATTACCAGTGAAGATACTCAACAGTGGACACTGCAATACTTATATTTGGCCATTCAGGCCAAATGACCAAACAGGTGCAATAGTGGCATGTCTATCATGGTGGAAACGAACTGCCCTCTAATTGGACTGGAGGTCTGGGCCATGGGAGCGATTACATCTCTGATACTGAAAACTTAAAACAGGGGTAGTCATGAGCCCTACGGGTGTAATGTCTGCTGTTGTCTGGTTAAATGTATATACTTTGCTTATCAAACTGCCAAGTAAGCACTTCTCTTAATATTCATACCCTTATATTAGTGCTACTCTCACTTTTGGTAGATAATCTTCTCTTTTCAGATGGCAGTGTCCTTGGGTTGACTCAGAAGGTATCATGGTGCTGGAAAGAAGTGACCACAGTGCTCAGTACTGCAATATCTCTATCACACCTTCCAAGGCTCAGGGTCTATTGTGGAAGAGGTGGCAGAAAGAATGTAAGAGCCAAAGGAAGGTGTTACTCCTTACAACATGCTCCCTGCAGACACAAAATGGCCCGGATATCCATGACTTCACAGTGCCTGACACTACCTACACAAGACCATCATAAGACGAGGAAAAGATCATGACATCAAAATAAAAGGGAGACTGATTAAGATGGGGAGGGGATATGATGAAGAATGGAATTTCAAACAGGAAAGTGGTGGGAGGGAGGGTATTACCACAGGATATTTTTTTATAATTATGGAAGATGTTAATAAAAATTGAGAAAAAAAATTAATTCTATACCCACACGAAGCTGTTGATCAGACAGACCTACAAGGTACCCAAAATAAGACAGCCTTTTGTCAAAGCACTTAATTATCAGCCTGAGGTAAAATGTAAGACCCTATTGCTAAAGACATCACCTGCTGATAGCACAGAACACCAAGAGACATGTCTGGATTCTGGAAGGGAGCCACTCCCTAGATGGTTAGCACGAAATCACTATATGATCTACTGGTAGAAAGTAGCCAACAACATTGTGAACAAGTAGGGGTCACAGTAACTCAAAAATAACCAGCATGACGAGATGTGCACACCTGTGCGATGATGGCACACAGCCTTGGTAGGTAACTAATGGCTCTCTAATTGCTAAGAGATCTGCTCAGTGGAAAGGAACCCATGGCTGGAACTGAGAACCAGGTCAGAATCCCATGGAGAGCAAGATTATGGTCTCCAATGATAGCCTCTTGCTAGTCTTTGGCAAAAAGAGTTGGCTACATCCATCAAAACCTCTCTAAATTAATAGTGATTGTCCCATTTAACTATTCTCACTTCATTGTCTGTTGGAGAATCTTGTTCTTCTATTTTTCAGAAGGTATCAAGACTAGAGGAGACAAGCCACCCCCTCAAATTCAACCAAAGCCCAGGTGAAATCATAAAGGACTTGGTGAGATGAAAAAGAGTGCTGCTTTCATGGGGAGCCTGACATCAGGGTGATGGAGACAGATGCTGAGGATATTCAATATATACCAATGCAGAAATTCAGAAGCTCCTGAGAGCTTAACCGTGAAGTAGACTTCAAACACACCCACCATGGCTCAGGCAATTTTGGGGAAGAGGGAATGCAAAGATTGTTGTAAGAGTTACAGATTGGGAGGTCATACCCAGAGGCATGCCCCACCCAATGACTGACTTCTGCACTCACAAGGCAAAACCCACAACCTCATGGGGAATACCAGCAACCCTACTGAGTTGGGCCTTCAGTGGATTAACAGATAGGAGGAGGGAAATGATGGTACCAACATATGATGAGTTGAGTCCATACAAAGCATCTTATTAATAAAAATAAATAAATGAAACATTGGCACTCATCCACAGGCAAGACAGAGGAAACAACTCATTGAAAAATAAAAAGATGAAAACTTATAAAAATCCTGGTTTACCATTAATATGTGTTCTTTGATTTATTGTAGGGAAGAAAACAAAGAGTACCTGGGTGTCAGCCTGGGCTTGAGTGAGAACTTACCTTGGTGGTGGGGGGGGGGGGGCGGGGAGAGAAAGAGAGAGTAATTATCATAGTTTTATTTATTGCGGAATTATGTTTTACTGAACTGAAATTTTGGAGTAAATAAATGTATTCTCTTAATGCTTTACAAAATATTTTCTGTCATAGAATTTAAGTTTTATTCTCCATCATCTAAAGTCCTGTTCAAAAGAGAAAAGTGATACTTTGTGCATTTCTTCTACAAAGCTGATTTCAGAGTTTAATCTGTCTTCAAATGTAAACATTTCCCACCATATTCAGTGATTCCTTTAGATTGAAAATGAACATCCATGTGGACAGTTAAGGTACACAATAATTTATTCAATAACATGTTAATATTACCATAAACATAACAAAGTTAAAAAGGAAAAAAAAAAAAGGTAAAGAAAAGAGCCAACAGCTTTATGTGTCCTTGTAATTCTAGCATACAAAAGACTGAGGCAGGAGAAGTGCAAGCTCATGGCTAGCCTAGGATAAAGAGCAAGACCTTTCTTAAAAATTAAAAATAAATAAATAAACACTAAAGTTAAAAAAAACAGATGTAAAATATATCCCATACATCTGATGTTAAAGTATGTGACTAAATTTAGATGCCAAAATTTGGCTGCTTTCGGCACTGCTTAATATTACTAGAATTCAGTTGGTACTACAGATACAAATTATATTTTAAACTAGCAATTTATTTCTTAAGAAAATAGCAGAAAATTTTTCAGAAGGAATGTTACAAAATTCATGTTAATAAATATAAGAAAGAAATTGCACTAAAAGTTTACATAATGATAATAAGTGTTCTTTTTTCAGATGTATTGAGTTTTTAACTATATGGCTACACAATTCTCCATTAATTTTTCATGTGCTTTTTCTCCATTATTTCACAATTTTCACTTTGGTAATGAGAGATTATAAAATGTTAATATTGTAGTAATTATGTTACAAATACAAGTGCAAAAATTTTGCCTATCAACTTAAGTATGAAAATGTAATCTATATTAAAGTAGGCTTTTTTCTCAATTCTGTGTTTAATACTTAGAGGCTACCTGTTTATATATAATGCATTATGACAAATCTATATTAATCTGTAAAAAATAATCATTGCTTTATCTCAATAATAAGAAAACTCAAAAGTTATAGAAAGGATGTGATTTTTTAGGACAGTAAAAATGTTTCATTTTCTATAGAAAAAGTTTATCTATACTGTTAAATGTATATAGTTATTACTGAAATATACTTCAATTAAGTTAAATAACAAAACTGTGTTATAAACACAATGACCTAACTTTAGTATAAAGCAGGATATTGTCTTTTAAATCTTGATCAAAATGTCTTTGATACTTTTGGATTTTTTTCTCTTTTTAAATATTTTATTATCATTAACAACATATTTCGTATGGATACATCATGTGTTGGTACACTCTTTTCCCTCATCCTAGCCACTATTCCATTGGGGGATGCTCCTCAGTGGGGTTGCAGGTATTCCCCATGGAGTTGTGGTTTATGAATTGTGGGAACAGTCAGTTATTTTGGAGAGGAGGGAATGCCTCTGAGCATGATGTCTCAACCTGTGGCTCTTATCATATTTCCTCCCCCTATTCCACAACATTCCCTGAAGCTATAATGGCTGACTTCTAAGTCTACTTCAGTGATGAGCTTTTAGGAGCCTCTGAATCTCTGCTTTCTTAGGTGTTGAGTATCCTCAAGGTCTGTCTCCTACCCCCCGGCACTAATTATCAGGTTTAGCATGGAAGAAGCACACTTGGTCATGTCCCCAATTAAAATGTGGTTTCAGCTATGGCTTGGCTGAAGGACAAGGGGTAGTTTATACCCTCCAGTCTCACTACCTTCTGAAAAAGAATAACACATTCTCCAATGGATAGTGAAGTCAGCATAGTTTAATTGGGATAAATATTATTAAGTTAGAAAGAAATTTGATGTATGTAACCTCTCTTTTAGCCAAAGACTAGTGAGAGATGGACACTGGAGAACATAATCTTTTTCTCCATAGGATTCTGGTCTAGTTCCCATTTCAAGATATGGGTTCCTTTCCACTGAGTGGATCTCTTTTCCAATAAAAAAGCTATTGGTTACCCACCAAGGCTGTGTGCCATTATTGCATTGGTGTGTACAGCCTGTCAGGATGTTCACTTCTGAGTAGCTTAGACTTCTGGTTACTTAGACTATTGTTGGGCATTTTCCCCCAGTAGCTCATTTAGAGCTTTCCAGCATTAGATATGGTAACTGGTCTGGGGAATGGCTTTCTTATGAATTCCAGTCAGGTATCTGTGCTCTGTGTCAGCAGCATATGTTGTCTTTAGCACTAGGTTCTTAGCTTTTGTCTCAGGTGAGTAATCAAGTGCTTTGACAGAAAGCTTTCTTTGGGGACCTTATAGATATCTCTGATCAATAACTCAATGTACGTAACAACCAATCTCTGATACTAGGAATTATGGGCCAGAAGCAGAAAACATAATTTTCTTTAAAGATTGGACTTCATCTCACCCTTACCATAGTCCTATTTTCAAGTATGCCCCCCTTAATCTTTTTTAGGGTTATATGTTTAGTCTGTCTCCAAGGATAAATGTTTCTAAGGTATCAGCTCACTTTGGGTTTAATTTTGTGTTTACTTCCCCCCTCCTTTTCCCTTCCCCCAAAACCTTCCACCCCTATTGTCTGGATCTAAAATTGCCTATCAGGTAAGCAAGCAACTCGAGCAGGTCCAGGTTAGGAACCCAGGTAAATAACACCATGCAGTGTCTGTCTTTCTGTGATTGTGTGATTTTGCTGCGTATGATCTGTTCCAAGTCTGTCCATTTTTCTACAAATTTCATTGTATCATTTTCTCTTACTGCTGAGTACCATTCCATTGTGTGAATGTACCATAGCTTCATTATCCATTTGTCCAATGATGGGCATCTGGGTTGATTACAGTTCTTAGCTATAATGAATCAAGCAGTTAGAAATATGCTTGAGCAAATATCTCTATCTTGATGCATGGAGCATTTAGGATAAATGCCCAGTAAGGGAAAAACTGGGTTTGTTGGTAATTCTATGTTCATCTTTTTCTGGAATCTCTAAATTGATTTCCATAGTGGTTGTACAAGTTTACATTCCCAACAACAGTGGATGAGGGTTCCTCTTTCCTCACAAACATTTGTCATTGTTAGATTTTTTTTTTTAAATGATTGCTGTCCTTACTGGGGTAAGCTGGAATCTCATGATTGTTTTAATTTTCAGTTCCCTAATGGTTAGGGATGTTGGATATTTTCTTAAGTGTGTGTTAGCCAATTGTAATTCTTCCTCTAGGAACTCCCTATACAGTTCTCTGCTCCATTTTTGTAGTGGATTATTTTATATTTTTTATTGTTTGGGTTTTTTATTTTGTTTTGTTTTGTTTTTTGAGTTCCTTGTAGATTCTAGATCTTAGGCTTCTCTCAGTCATATAGCTACCAAAGATTTTTTTTTTCCATTCAGGGCAATCTATTGACTCTGCTTATGATGTATTTGTCTGTATAGAAGATTTTTAGCCTTATGATATCCGATTGGTTGAGTGTTTAATTTCCTGGGTTACTGGGGTTTTGTTCAGGAGGTCTTTCCCCACTCCTATATTACTGAGATTTCCTCCTATTCCTTTCCTTCTATTAGGAGAAGAGTTTCAGGTCTTATATTGAGGTATTTAATACATTTGGACTATATATTTGTGTATAGAGAGTTGAGTCGGTCTAGCTTCATTTTTCTATATATGATCATCCAATTTGTCCAACACCATTTTTTGAAGATGCTGTCTTTTCCACGGTGTACATTATTGATACCTTTGTCAAAGATCAAGTAGCTGTACTTATTTGACCTAAGGTCCGTGCCTTCAATTCTGTTCCATTGGTCTATGTTTGTGTTCTTATGCCAGTATCATGCTATTTTTGTTACTATGGCTTTGTAATATAGCTTTTGATCAAGTATAGTGATATGGGAAAAAAATTAATGAAAGGAAGAGCTTTTTTAATAAACAAGATTGATAAACCCCTAGCCAATTTGATCAAGCAAAAAAAAAAAAAAAAGAAAGAAAGAAAGAAAGAAAGAAAGAAAGAAAAGAAAAAAGAAGTCTCAAATTAACAAAATCATAGATGAAAAAGGAGAGGTCACCACAAACCGCAATGAAATTGAAAGAATCATCATGGCATGCTCCCAAAACCTCTACTCCACAAAATTGGGTTATCTATAAGAAATGTATAAATTTCTAGCCACAGACAACCTACCAAAACTAAATTCAGAGCAGATTAATCTCCTAAACAAACCTATTACATCCATGGTGATTGAAAAGGTAATCAAAAACCTCCCCAAAAAGAAAAGTCCAGGACCATATGGCTTCTCAGCTGAATTCTATCAAACATTCATTCAAGACCTGAAACCAGTTTTTCAAAAAAGTGTTTCACATAGTCAGTGACCAGGGAATCCTCCCCAACTTCTTTGTATGAAGCTAGCATCACCATAACACCAAAATCAGACAGAGATGTAACAATAAAAAGAAAATTATAGTCCTATATTCCTGATTAATTTAGATGCAAAGATCCTGAACAAAATCCTTGCAAACTGAATTTGACAACACATCAAAGGCATTATCCACCTTGATCACATAGGCTTTATTCCAGGGAGGCAAGGATGGTTCAACATATGGAAATTGGTCAACATAAGACATCACATAAATAAACCTAATCATAAGAACTACATGCTCATCTCAATTGATGCATAGAAGGCCTTTGACAAAATATAACACCACTTCTTGAACAAAATGCTGGAAAGAATAGGCATGGAAGGTTCATCAACACAAGAAAGGCAATATATATATATAAAGGACCAAAAGCCCAAATAATACTTAATGGGGAAAGAGTGAAGACGTCTCCATTGTGATTGGGAAGAAATTTGGGATGCCCACTCTCACCACTCTTCAACATAGTACTAGAAGTACTAACCTGAGGAACAAGACAGGAGAAAGAAATAAAAGGGATTCAAATTGGAAAGGAAGAAGTCAAGTTAGCCCTATTTGCAGATGATGTGTTCCTATGCATAAGTGGCCCAAAAATCTCCATCTCAAAACTTCTAAAGGTGATCAATTACTTTAGTAAAGTGGCAGTATAAAAAAATCAATGCACAAAAATTAGTAGCCTTTATATATGCAAAGGAGAAATATGCAGAGAAAGAAATAAGTGAGGCTCTCCTATTTTCAATAACAACAAAAAACATACCTTGGAATAACACTAATCAAGGATATTAAGGACCTATATAATGAAAACATTAAAAAAAATCTCAGGAATAAAACTGAGGAGCACTTGAGTAGATAGAAAGATTTCCCATGCTCCTGGATATGTAGAATTAATATTGAGAAAATGGCAATTCTATCAAAAGCAACAAAAAGATTTCATGCAATACAAATAAAAATAACAGCATTATCCTTCACAGATTTAGAAAAAAATAATCTCAAAATTTTTATGGAATGGCAGCAGGCCTGAGATATCCAAACATATCTTCATCAAATAAAACACCTCTGGAGATATCACCACACTTGATCTTTTTTTTTTTTTTTTGTCAAAACTTTGTATGGACACATCATATATCAGTGCCATCATTTCCCTTAACCCTGTCCTGTACTCCACTGATAGTCTTTAATGTGATTGCTCTTACTCACCATGGAGTTGTGAGCTATGAGTTCTGAGAGCAGCCATCAATCATGTGTGTGTGGTAGGGGTATATGGACACTTAATATTTTGCAAAGATGCCAAAATATGTATGATTAATATAACAAAAAAAAGTTTTTTCAATAAATGTTGCTAGAAAAACATGATATTCACCAATATAAGAAGGATGTTGGATTTTAAATCTCAATGCACAAAACCAAAATTAAGCTCGACAAAATATATTAATTTCAAACCAGTAATTATGCTCATGTAAAATATTTTGGGATGCAGGTTTAGTCTAGAAATTTCTGAATATACCCCAATGTTACATGAAATACCCCAAGAATTAACAAATGGAACAACATAAAATTAAATAATTTCTGCATAGTACAAAGCCTTTCAACAGAATGAAATACAACTTACAGAAGGGGAGAAAATCATTATCATGATACATTATACAAAAGTTTAACATCTAAGATACATAAAGAACTGCAAAACTTAAATGTGAATAAAGAACCCAGAAATCAATAAATGTATCAATGAACTTAAAATAAAGTTCTCAGAAAAAGAAATATGAATAGCCAACAGATTTAACAGACTTTTTTTTAATAAAGTTAAACATGTTTGGGCTGGAGAGATGTCTTAGAGATTAAAAGCACTTGCCTGCAAAGACAAAGAATGCAGGTTTGGTTTCCCCAGTACCCATGTATGTGAGCCAGATGCACAAGATGGCACATGCACCTGGAAATCATTTTCAGTGGCTAGAAGCTCTAGCATGCCCATTCTCTCTCTCTCTCTCTCTCTCTCTCTCTCTCTCTCCATATATATACATAATACATATATTATATATTATGTAGATGTAATATATGTAATCTTTACCTCTCAAATAAATAAATAAAAACATTAAAAGTATCTTCAACCATCAGAAAAATGCAATTTAAATTTGCTTTCCAATATCATGTCACTCCCATCATGATGGCCATAAGCAAGAAAGTGAATGACAACAAGTGTTGATGAGTATGTGGGGTAAGAGGAACACTTCTGTTGGTGGGGAGTGTAAACTACTCCAGGCATTAGGAAAACTAGTGTAAAAGTTCTCTAAAAAAACTAGACACAGGAAGAACATATGGACTAGATATACCATTCCTGGGCCTATACACAAAGAACTCTACATGCCACTACAGAATTTCTTGCACATTTATGTCTATTTTTACTCTTTTGTTCCATAGAAAGAAAATTGATTCAACTGATCAATGAATAGTGAATATGTGGTGAACATATACAATGGAATTGTGTCCAACCATAGAGAAAAATGAAATGATGAAAATTTCAGGAAAATGGATTGACTGGAAAACATTATATTAGTGAGGTAACTCAGGTCCAGAAAAAGCAAGTATATTGCGTTCTGAATCATATGCAGGTCTTAGCTTTTAAATATTAAATATGTATATGTTGGTGAGAGTATATGTGGTTAAAGACCAGGCAGGTAGAAGGAGCAAATGAAACTCTAGAAAAGAGGGTTTTTAGGTGCTGGGGAGGCATTGTAGAACACATAAGGTATTAAAGGGCATGAGTACATACTGGGGACAAAATAGTACAGCAAGGTAAGGAGTGCGATGAGATTGCTTTGGCCAGAAAAAAAAAATCAACCAGAACACACTTTGCAGAAAAATAGTATAACGGAACCTGTTACTTTTTAAGCTAATAAAATGTATGCAAACAAATAAGTAAATGGTATATAATTTAAACAAATAAAACAGTTTGTGAGTTACTTCTCTGCATAAAAAAGGTAAGGAATTTAACACTAACATGAATAACTAGATTAAAAAAATCTTAAAACATGGACAATAACAAAGTCAATGATTTTACCATAATTTTCATGTTGGGAGATGATTCCCCAGGGTGTTTAGCTTTTCTGTTTGTCTTGTATGATATGACCTTAACTAACTGCTTTGATGATTGAGACAACTGCTCCCTGTTAAAACAAAAAATAAGGCCACAGTTTTTTACTATTCAATATAATAGAGAACATGTCTCAGTTCCCCTGCATGTCATTTCTAATACAGCACCACTTCCTGCCCCTCTTCTCCACTTCACCCATTTGGGGTTCTGTGTGAAAGGTATTTGACATCATCATGAAGCTCAGCCTGGCTTCAGAACTGTGGGAAAATATGTATATTTGTCTATGCTAGGATTCAGATATCTGTGCTGACATCCAAAAAAAGGATAGCAAGCTAATTTGTTAACAAGCATATAAGAAATATTCTCTGAATTTTCACAGTTCTTACATAATGTAGGCAGTTAGAGGTAAAGCAAATGTGACTTTTAACAAAGACATTTATTTGCACATGTGCTTGTGCTTGTGTGTGTGTGTGTGTGTGTGTGTGCGTGTGAGCTCACCCACCATGGCCTCTTGATGCTTCAATTGAACACCACGTATGCCACTGTTTGCATTTGGCTTACTTGGGTGACTGGGGAATGTAATTTTGCCTGCTGGGCTTTGCAAGCAAGCACCTTTAACCACTGAGCAATCTTCGAGGCCCCTGTGACATGTTTCTAAACGCAGATGAATTCCAGTGGGAATGGGATCAGCCATAGGAGGTATCTTGCTACCACAACCCAGCAAGAGCCTTTGGTGAAAGATGTCAGTAACTTGAGAGGGTTGGTCCTACAGAGGAGTATGGCACAATCTCATCTCTTATTCCAAAAAAAGAGGCAATAAATTATACATGATTGATAAGAATTTTTAAAGCTATATCATTTTATAGTGAAATACATCCCAATGAGACAACACAATGTTCAGGTATAAACAAGTTTATAATGTAAGTGGCAATTTGAACAAAGAAAACAAAACAGGTCAATAAAGGTCAATATTTGGGTCTAAAAACAATTATGGGCCAAGAGTCAATACATATAAACACATATATAAATGCAAGAGTGGATATACTTAGCTAGATTTCAACAGAATTAAATAAAATAATATATTCATAAGTGCAGTTATGTTTTAGGACACAACCAAAACATACCCTCACCAAGACACTGCCAACATTAAGAGACAGTCAAGGATGTTGGTGCTGCAAGGGTAAATGGAATAACATGTCATCACAAATCCACATAAGGTCTTGGTCCCTGGAGGAGTCAGCAGCAGATCAAAACCATGCCAAACTTCTAATAGCAAACTTACTGCAGTAAACCATATTTTTAAGAGCTATTTTACTGCAGTAAATAAACCTGAGAAGCATGATAACAATATTTGGGGTGGGGTAGTGTGGGAAATGAAGGCTTGCCAGAACTCTGCTATTACAAAATGCTATGAGGCCTTGAGAGATGACTGTTAGTCTAAAGGCACTTGTTTGCAAAACCTAATGACCTGGATTTAATTCCACAGTACTCAGTAAAGCCAGGTGTACTAAGTGGTGCATGGGTCTAGAGTTTGTGTTCAGTGAATGGAGACCCTGATGCACCCAAACACAATCTCTCTCTCTCTCACATAATTAAACAAAAATACTTTTTAAAAGATGCTACTAAAAGACATTCAAACAAAAGGTGTCAGAAATATTGTATTCCCAATTCTACTTGCAAACAAGAATTTATATGCCTAGAACCAAAAAGACATTAATTATATTAAAATATTGATTTTTTTTTTACTTTTTGCTAATTGAGCACAAATGTTATATGAATACAAATTATGCATATTTTATCTTAAAAACAAATGTGATTATTTCTTATAAATTTTAAAATGTATATGTATTTATTTTTGTGTAATTTGATAACTTTTTTCAGAAGTTGGTAGAGGGCTTGCACAGCATGTTCAAAATCCAGCATTCATTCCCAGGTGCCACATAAAACCAGGCTTTGTAGCACAAGCCTATAAATAATCCCAGCATTTCACTTGGGAGGTAGGAGCAGGAAGATCCAAAGTTCAATGTTAACCTTGGTTGCATAGCAAGTTGTAGTGTAACCTGTGCTACATGAGAGTGTCTTGAAAAAAATATTTTAAATCTCATATAAAACTGGATCATTTGATAGATACTAAGCTTGTAACATTAAAATGTCTCTAAATTGACTTTTGTTTAGGTTGCTTTTAAAAGCTATAGTTTCTGGCTGGAGGGTTGGCTTAGTGGTTAACGAGTTTGCCTGCAAAGCCAAAGGACCCAGGTTCGATTTCCCCAGGACCCAAGTTAGCCAGATGTACAAAGGTGCACACACATCTAGAGTTCACTTGCAGTGGCTGAAGGCCCTGGAATGCCCATTCTCTCTCTCTCTCTCTCTCTCTCTCTCTCTCCCTCTCTTTCTGTCCCTCTCTCTCTGTCAAATAAATAAATTAATTTAATTAAATGTTTAAAAATATCTATACATTCATAGTCATACAATTTTATTTTATTTTTTTTATATTTTCCCCTGGATCTGTAAGCTTCAATAAATATCCCTTCCTCCATAACTGTGTCTGGTCTGGAAGTTCATCTCAGTGAACCTGAAGCTGTCTACTACAGAATTTGGTACCAAGGAGTGGAATAAGATGAACCTGACCATGTGGATATTGATCTTTTGGAAACTTTGTTTTGGAGGAATAGACATGGACTTGGTGCTTGCAACTGAAGATGTCTTCTGGAGTGGTAAGCCAAGTTTTATGGACTATTCTGATGAGAGTCTGAGAATGCTAAGTGCAGACAGCATTGAACTCCGAGGCTTAGGTTATGAGCATTCTAAGGGGAAGGAAAGACTGCAGAGGACATTGTTGGAACTGGGATACTGGCATAAGGGCTGGCTGCATCCTGCTGCCCTGGCCCAGAGAGTTTGACCAAGGTTAAATTTGTAATGGACTGATGTGCTTGGCTAGAGATATTGGACTGAGAGATTTAAGATTTTAAGCTGGAAAATCTCAAGCAAGTTAAAATTACAGGCACTGAGACTGCTTTTAGGTTACTGAATCTGCAATTGTCAAACACATTAGCAATCTTAAAGGAAGATGGCCCAATTGCTTTATCATGGAAAGGATGCCTGAGGAAAGACTATCATAGAAATGCAAACACTTTTGGAAAGAGTTGACTAGAGAAGGAACCTGCTTTTCAAGGCTATGGTTTGTTTTGGCCATGAATTAAGAATATGGCTGTGTCCTGAACAACTGGCATTGGTTTCAGAAGCATGAAAAATGCATGGAGTGGCCGTGAATTGCACATGCTTCCAGGAGCTGCTGCTGAGATGCTGCATGAGATAGGGCTTGATGCCCTGATAGGCTGAAAGAGCCTTTGGAAAATGTGAGGAGTGGTCATGAATTGCACACGGTTCCAGGAGCTGCTGCTGAGATGCAGCATGAGGCAGGGCCTGTTGCCCTGATAGGCTGAAAGAGCCTTTGGAAGATGGACCGTGGTTTGCATGAAGACCTGAAGATGTTTTGTATAAACCAGGACTGTGCAAGGGCTACCATAGAGTGCACTGTTGCCCTGGGATGGAAGTGTTCCCCAGCTACTCTGCCCAGCTGGAGGGGCGGAATTGGAAAGTCTGGAGACTGTTAGTCTCTGGATATATTGAACTTGAACTGCAGAAGTTTGTTGTTTGTTTGATGGTGGCTGAGTTTGCATTGTTTTAGTCTCACCTTGCTATGCATTATACCAGTTGAAAATGTTTACTCTGGGCCTTTATATGTTAGAAATGTTTAACTTCTTTGGTTTTACAGGTCTTCATATCTTAAATTGGTCAATACTGTGGGGACCTTTGAAATTGAACTGAGTACAATTTACAATGTGTGATGATTATAAATCTATTGGGAGCCAGGGCAGAATGTGGTGGTTTGAATAGAATAGATGTCCCCCAATATATTAAGATGTTTGTTTGTAGTTTGCATCTCTAGCCACCTGGCTGGAGTCAGTGCCATTGTGTGGATCTTAAAGTGTGGGGGTGGGTTTCAGATTTTAATCTAAAGATATGCAAAATGTGCCTGGCTGGAGTTCCTGAAGTGTGCTGTGTGGCTTTTTGGCTTGTAATTCTCTGTCTCTGCTTGGTCCTGTGAAGGCAGGCCAGCTTCTTCTGCTATTAGGGAACTTCCCCTGGTCTGTAAGCTTCAATAAATATCCCTTCCTCCATAACTGTGTCTGGTCTGGAACTTCATCTCAGGGAAGCTGTCTGCTACACATACACTTATAAGATTAAAAGTGTTTTTATATATTTTATTTATTTACTTAATAGAGAGAGAGAGAGAGCAAGTGAACAAGAGAGTATGGGCATGCCATTGCAAATGAACTCTATACACATGCACCACCTTGTCTATCGGGCTTACGTGGATAGTGGAGAAGCAAATTTAGGACCTTAGGCTTTGTAAGAAGTATGTTAATTACAATCCATCTCTCTATCCCTAAAAGTGTTTTAATTGTACTTCTAGGAAATCCTCGTCTTTGCCATTCACCTTTCATCCTGGTTGTACACTAATACTTATAGCTTATTTGAAGTTTATTATATTTGAAATGCTAAAAAGTATTTATACTTTCAAAATTCTTCTTGCATTGAAAGATTACCAATAAATACAACTAACCTGCTTCTTTGGCTTCTGTACAATTGCTTGCTTTACCTAGACATAAGGACAGCCATTTTATGAAGGAAAACATGTTATACGTGACTTTCTGCCGTACGTGACTTTCTGCAACTAGCCGCCCGGGCCCAGATAAGGAACTAGTTAACTGAAATGCTGACCTTTGCCTTAGAAATCTGTGCTTGTTTGCCCACCTGTGCTTGTTTGCCCAACCCCTGTTTGCTCAACCGTAACCCCCTTACCCAATTTCTGGAAAGCCTCCGCTCAGAGACAATTGAACAATGCCTACCGCAGGGGCCCTAGCTCCCTGCCTGGGGTCACGATCCCTGAGCCGAGGCGACACCCTGACGACATCTGAAGAATCCCTGAGCTGAAACATGTTTGAGATATTTCCGCATGTTTTATGATCTTTCCCTTTAAAACCCCTACCTCCCGGCTGCTGGGAGCTCTTCACCCCTCCTGCGTGAGGACTTCGTGTCGAGCCCCGGTGCACCGGCTTCACAATAAACCTCTTGCGTCTTGCATTGAGAGCTCTCCGTGTGAGTGTCTTTGGGTCTAGTAGACAATCCCGCTTGGGGACCCTCCGGGGGCTCCCCACAGCATATTTCTTCAGTAACATTATTGAATTTTATGTTTATTTTTAAGCCAAGAACTCATACTTGTGGACAAGGATGAAATACTGAAGAGGTTTTTCAGATGTATTCATTTGTATTTGTGGTATTTGTGAAAGTGGACCATGTTCTACTTTAGGATTCGTCCTTTCCATTAATATTAATAAGTCAGACTAAAACCTACTAAGAAATACCAAGTGCAGTGAGGAACAGTGTATCTCCATAGCAGCACCAGTGCCCAGAAGAGTTCCAGGCAACGGGGCTAATCTTAAGCATGTCATAAATCATTTCATGGAGAAGACAAGGGTTTTGAAACATGTGCTCTTTGTGTCTACAAAGATATATTTATCATTTTGTCTGTCACCTGTGGTTTGAATTTTATTTTTCTTGAGTCATGTGCAGGGAGTTTTCTTAGGTGTCACAGCTTTCCAAACTTTAAGTGTAACAATTTAGAGCATATCTACAGGCTCAGGTTATCAGGTTCCTATGCTGGCTTCCTTACAATTGTAATTTGCCTTTCTGAATGCCAACCTCTCTGACCCCCATTCCCTTTTCTTTAGGATTAAGAAATCTGTATTTGGCTCTGTGGAGGATAATCCTAAAATCTGCAGGTCCTTTTGCAATTTATTGTGCTTCCTACACCCTATGTAAGAAGGGAAAGGAGGAATGGATGGAATTTCTCACACAAGAATTGTGTGCCTCAGAATTTCCCTTTGCCATTGTACTCTTCTTGCTTCACCCTTCTTTGTGCTGGGAGGTCCTGATGTTATCTATCTCAATGTCAAAGTAGTATGTGTGTGCATATGCAGATATGCGCTTTGGGCACATGTATGTTGAAGCCAGAGGCCATTGGATGGCCTTCTCTTAGTGCTCATCCCTGTATTTCCTTAAGGTAGTGTCACTGCCTTAACTTGAGCTGCTCTCCATTGACAAGATCCAGTGACTCTCCCCATAGACTGCAGTTTCTGAAGTGCATAGAAACACGCAGATTGTCCATGGGTTCTGGAGAGTTGAAAGTGGTGATCTCTGACTTGAGAGGTCCTCATGCTTAAGAAGCAGGCATTCTGAAGTGCTGAGCCATTTCCCCAGCCCTATATCAAATACTTTGAAGTCACACCCATAGCAATTTCATCATTTAATCTGTTTCCACTGTGAAGATATATGTAAACTCCACACACACTGCTTTCCATAGCCTCTGTGTTTCATGCTCAATGCATCATTTTGCATAATCAGATGGTCAATAAATTAGTGCCTAAGTTCTTACCTACTTCATGCTATCTGACAATAATCTGAAGTCTCTTGGCTTCAAGATTTTATGTTTTTCCCCTGTTTATAAACCTAAAGACATTTGTTATATACTCTTTTTTATTAATAACATACTTTATATGGATATATCATGTGTTCGGACCACCTACTTCTTAAGCTTTTCTATTAAAAAAAAAGAAACAAGGATATCCCAAAATGTATAATCATCTCTATTACTATTTAAATAGCACTGACCTTGTTTTGACAACTTCATGGTGATGAAAATGCTATTTGGGAGTGTGTGTGTGTTTATAAATCTTTCCTTCTGAGTCTGATTAACCTAAAGTTTAAAAGTTAAAACTTGGGTCCTAACGTCTCAGTTAATGGAGTAGCTCAATTTTGAAAACACAGCATTGGTTTATAGAGATGAAAATGCAGCACACTCTTTCATGTGACTGGAATTACCCAGTGCAAACTCACTATACAATGCACTCCTTGAAGATGGGCTCAGCCAGCACTGCAGAGAGATTTCCAGGGTAAGAGCTTTGGGGAGAGTAGAGGCAGTTATGCTTCAGAAACTTCTCTAAGACTCTGTCTGCAGGGAGAAGGAGCCTCTTTCACAATGGTGCAGAATGTTTTGATTATAGTTATATTTAAGATGTTGGCCTTTCCTTAATGAGGTTTTTTTTTTTTTTTTTTTTTTTTTTTGTTTATTTGTTTTTCTGAGGTAGGATTTTGCTCTGACCTGGAACTTACTATGTAGTCTCAGGATGGCCTCAAAGTCAAGGTGATCCTCCTTCCTCTACCTACAGAGTGCTGGAATTAAAGGCATGCACCACAACACCCGGCTCCCCCCCCCCCCAACACACACACACTTTTTTGTAATATTTTGAGGTAGTCTCTCACTCTAGTTCAGGCCAACCTTGCACTTACTCTGTGGTTTCAGGCTGGCCTTGAACTCTACCTGATCCTCCTACCTCTGCCTCCTGAGTGTTGGGATTACATGTGTGCACCACCATGCCTGGCTAGTGATTTTTTACATGATATTTGACCTACTGAGTTTCTTCCTCACCTTTTGCTATTAGAATAGTTAATTACCTAAAAGATTAAGCTAGTAGAAGATAATAGGATAATTACTATGACATGATAAAGATTGAATTAATATTACAGATAAACACAACATTGAAGTGTATCAAGCTGAGACAATCTTTTGGGTGCTAAATGAATATATGTTCATACTAAAGGGATAAAGTCTAATTATTATAGTTCAAAATGATATGTAAGTTGCCATAACTCACTCACTCAATATTGCTTTATCAAATAATAAATTATGAGTATTGCCTATTTGTACTAATATTTCTTGAAAATAGATGCATGATTCACAAGTAATGAAGAACTGTTTAAAACATTTCTCAGTTTACAGAATTAAATTTAATTTATAAATTCCATTTGCATAGAAGTGGCACCCTTGAGAAGGTACCTGAACTTTGCAGAATTATACATCCCAGGCTATGATATGGTAATATTATGGACATAGGTTACCATCAAAAATACCATATGGGAACTTCTGGTTAAGATGGTGGCATAGGAACCACTTCAAAGAAGCCTAGGGGAGAAAAAGCCAAAAAAAAAAAAAAAAATCAGCAAAATACACACTTTTACTAAAAAGTGAGGTGTATAAGAAATTAAAATGGCAGCAGAGAAGTAAGAGAGATCCAGAGCATCCAGAACCCACACAGACAGGCAGAGGCAGCTCTAGCAGTGGTGGCATCAGATCCACGGGACCACAGTGGCCAGACTCAGCTTGAGCCACAGGAAAAGCCAGGTGAGGGGATTTTCGACTCATGCTGGAGCTCTTCACAAACTCAAGAAACACAAAAGGAGAACAGCAGTGAACAATGGAGGAGCAGATCACGAGGTAGAAGATCAAGTGGACCAGCAAGAGAACTAGAGCCACTATCCACAGCCTCTGCTCCTCCACCACCAGTGCCCAGCTCCGGTGAACAGAGCAGCGGTCCAGTGACCCAGCCAGACAACTTGAACCCATAGTGCACCAAAGAAGGACTCAAGCAGGAGCACAGCATGGCTGAGACAAAAATCACCCCAAAGGTAACTGGGATTACACCAGGTCAGTACCCACCTAATAAAGCTGGTATATAGCCCTGAACCAGAGGTGCTAATTGCATCCACCATATCAGGATAAATTATATGCTAAATCTGATGGATGGTCAGATTTGCCATTCTTAAAGAATTTGTTGCTTCTTGATTTATAGTTGCTTTGTTTCCTCTTCTGTTATACATTAGGGAAGGGTCTCACTTGGTCACAAGCTGACTTGGAACCCTCAACAGACCAGAAATCTTAACATGCTTGTCATCAGGATTAAGGGTGGGGGGACAGTTAGAGGATCTTGTTGTCATAATACCTACTCTTGCATAAATACCCTGTGCTCTTATCATTGAATGTGTGCAATTTTCAGTTAAATTTTAGAATCTATCTGTATTTTGTCCCTACTTGTATACTCCCATATCAGGCAAACTCAACAGCTAGGTTCACTTTTGGAGGTACCTGTGAGAGCCTTAAGAACACACCTAGCACCTTAAGCTCCTACCCTGAAGATATATAACATCAGATTGACTGATGCATCTAATAATGCCCAACAAACTAGAAAATCCAAGCATTGAATTAATCCAAGATGCAAAAAATATATACATTATAACACAAGAAACACCAAAAATCAAGACAATATAAATCCACCACAAAGTATTAATGCATCAGAAATGGCCTCCAGTGAGAATGAGTTAGAGGAAAACCTTAGAAAGATTTCAAAAGAATGATTATAAATATGTTTAAAGAAGTCAAAGAAGAAATCAAAGGAATCAAAGAGGAGAATCAAAGAAGACACAGGACACCAATTTAACAAAATAAAGAGGTCAATACAAGATATAAATAAGGTAATAGAAATAATAAAGAAAAAACAGTTAGAATTACTAGCAATAAAGAAAACAGTTAGTGAAATAATAAAAAAAAAACCTCTATAGAAAAATCTCACCAGTAGAATGGATGAAGGAGAGAACAGAATATCTAAGCTAGAAGAACAGCTGGCAGATCTAACACAGTCCAACAAAGAGAAAGACAAACGAATAGAAAAGTATGAGTGGGAATTTCAAGATATACGGGACACTACAAAAAGATCAAATATAAGAATTCAAGGCATAGTAGAAGGAGAAGAATTTCACTCCAAAGGCATAGCAGGCATCTTCAACAAAATCATAGAAGAAAACTTCCCCAAACTGGGAAAGAGGTGTCAATGCAGATACAGGAATCCTTTAGAACACCAGCCAGACAAAACCTGGAAAGAACCTCTCCTCGCCATATTATAATCAAACTACCAAACACACAAACCAAAGAAAAAATATTGAAAGCAGTCAGAGAAAACAATCAAGTTACCTACAAAGGCAAGCCTATCAGGATTACAGCAGATTACTCAACACAAACATTAAAATCCAGAAGGGCGTGGAGTGATCTATTCCAAGTCCTGAAAGATAAGAACTGTCAACCAAGGTTACTTTATCCTGCAAAGCTATCCATTCAAATAGACAGAGGAATAAGGACATCCCATGACAAAAGCAGTAGTGTTTGAAGACAAAACCAGCTCTACAGAAAATACTTGAAAGAATCCTCCATGCTGAAGAGAAAGAAAAGCATACATATATTCCAGGAACCTTGAAAAACAAACATTACTCAAATATTAGTTAAAACAAGAGAGCAAAGGTAAAACCGGAAGAACTACAAAAAATGGCAAAAATAAATACACGCCTTTCAATAATATCTCTTAATATCAATGGCCTCAATGCCCCAACCAAAAGACATAGGTTTCCAGACTGGGTTATAAAGCAGGATCCTTCAATTTGTTGCCTCCAAGAAACCCACCTTTCTACAAAGGATGGGCACTATCTTAGGGTGAAAGTTTGGAAAATGGTGTTTCAAGCAAATGGGCCTAGAAAACAAGCAGGGGTGGCTGTCCTAATATCTGACAAGGTAGACATCAGTCTAACATTAGTTAAGAAAGATAAAGAAGGTCACTTTATATTGGTTAAAGGCACACTCCAACAGGAGGACATTACAATCCTAAACATATATGCACCTAACAGGAGGGCCCACAAATTCATAAAACAAACACTATTAGAACTAAGGTTACAGATAACACTAAACACAGTGGTAGTGGGTGACTTCAACACCCCACTCTCATCACTTGACAGGTCATCCATGGAAAAAATCAACAGAGAGGCATCTGGACTAAAATAGGTTATAGAAGGAATGGACCTAACAGATATATACAGGATATTTCATCCAAATGCTGCAGAATATACATTCTTTTCAGCAGCACAGGGAACATTCTCTAAAATAGACCATATATTAGGACACAAAGCAAATCTTAATAAATACAGGAAAAATGAAATAATTCCTTGCATTCTATCTGACCACAATGGAATCAAACTATGAATTAGATGTAAGAAAAGCTATAGAGCATACACAAAACCATGGATATTAAAGAATACACTGTTAAATGATGAATGGGTCAATGAGGATATCAAAAAAATCACAGAGTCAAATGATAATGAGAACACAACATACCAAAATCTCTGGGACACAATGAAGGCAGTCCTAAGAGGTAAGTTTATAGCTTTAAGTGCCTATACTAAGAAATTAGAAGGGTCACCAGTAAACGACCTAATGCTTCACCTTAAAGCCTAGGAAAAAGAAGAACAAGGCAAACCGAAAATCAGTAGACAGGAAGAAATAATAAAGAGTAGAGCTGAAATTAATGAAATAGAAACCAAAAAAAAAAAAAAAAAAAAAATCCAAAGAATCAATGAAACAAAGAGTTGGTTCTTTGAAAGGATAAACAATATTGATAAACCCTTAGCTAATCTGACCAAAAGTAAGAAAGAAGAGACACAAATTAATAAAATTAGAGATTAGAAAGGCAACATCACGGCCGGGCGTGGTGGCGCACGCCTTTAATCCCAGCACTCGGGAGGCAGAGGTAGGAGGATCGCTGTGAGTTCGAGGCCACCCTGAGACTCCATAGTGAATTCCAGGTCAGCCTAGGCTACAATGAGACCCTACCTCAAAAAACCAGAAAAAAAAAAAAAAAGGCAACATCACCACAGATACCAGAGAGATTCAAAAAATCATAAGGACACTGGAAAAACATATACTCCAGTAAGTATGAAAATCTGAAAGAAATGGATGATTTCCTTGATTTATGTGACCTACCTAAATTAAATCAAGATGAGATTGATCACTTAAATAGACCTATAACAAGTATGGAGATCCAAGCAGTTATCAAAAATTTCCCAACCAAAGGAAGTCCAGGCCCAAATGGATTCACTGATGAATTTTACCAGACATTCAGGGAAGAATTAACACCATTGCTTGTTAAGCTTTTCCATAAAACAGAAAAAGAAGGAATCCTACCAAACTCCTACAAAGCCAGCATCTCCCTGATATCAAAACCAGGCAAAGATAGAAAATAAAAAGAAAATTAAAGACCAATCCTCCTCATGAACACAGAAGCAAAAATTTTCAACAAGATATTGGCAAACAGAATACAAGAATATATCAGAAAGATCATTCACCCTGACCAAGTAGGCTTTATCCCAGAGATGCAGGGATGATTCAACATGCACAAACCAATAAATGTAATACATTATATAAATGGACTGAAGGAGAAAAATCACATGATCATCTCATTAGACACAGAAAAAGTATCTGACAAAATCCAACATCCCTTCATTATAAAACTCCTACAGATACTTGGAATAGAAGGAACATATCTCAATATAATAAAGGCTATTTATGACAAGCCTACAGCCAACATATTAAAATGGGGAAAAACTGGAAGCTTTTCCACTAAAATCAGGAACAAGACAAGGGTGTCTTCTGTCCCCACTTTTATTTAATATAGTACTGGAAGTCAAAGCCATACCCATATGGCAAGAGATGCACATGAGAGGGATACAAATTGGAAAGGAAGAGATCAAGTTATCATTATTTGCAGATGACATGATTCTATATTAAAGGACCCTAAAGACTCTACCAGCAAACTGTTACAGCTGATAAACACCTACAGCCATGTAGCAGGATACAAAATAAATACACTAAAATCAGTAGCCTTCCTATATGCTAACAACCAACACACAGAGGATGAAATCAGAGAATCACTCCCATTCAAAATTGCAACAAAGAAAATAAAGTACCTAGGAATAAACCTAACCAAGGAAGTAAAGGATCTCTACAATGAAAACTTTAAAACACTCAAGCGAGAACTGCAGAAGACACTAGGAAATGGAAAAACATCCCTTGTTTCTGGATCAGAAGAATCAATATTGTGAAAATGCAGTCCCCATCATAATTCCAATGGTACTCTTCATGGAAATAGTAAAAACAATGGAAGAATTCATTTGGAATCACAACAAAACATCAAATATATAAAATAATACTGAGCAACAAAAATGAGGCTGGTGGTATCACCATACCTGATTGTAACCTATACTACAGAGCCATAGTAACAAAAACAGCATGGTACTGGCACAAAAGCAGACATGTAGATCAATGGAACAGAATAGAGGACCCAGATGTAAGTCCAGGTAGCTATAGCCTCCTGATATTCGATAAAAATGCCAAAAATACTCATTGGAGAAAAGACAGCCTCTTCAGCCAATGGTGCTGGGAAAACTGTATATCTATGTATAGAAGGATGAAAATGGATTCTTCTCTCTCTTCATGAACAAGAATTAAGTCTCTATTGATTAAAGAGCTTAAAATCAGGCCCAAAACTCTGAAACTGCTAGAGGAAAAAGTTGGGGAAACCCTTCAACATATTGGTCTTGGCAAAGACTGTCTGAATATAACCCCAATTGCTCAGGCAAAAAAAAAAAAAAAAAAAAAAAAAAAAAAAACAGCAGATTAAATGCTGGGACCTCATGAAATTACAAAGATTTTGTACTGCAAAGGACACTGTGAATAAAGCAAAGAGGCAACCTACAGAATGGGAAAAATCTTTGCCTGCTACACATCTGATAGAGGATTAATATGTAGGATATACAAAGAACTCAAAAAGTTAAATAATAAGAAATAAAACAAGCCAATTAAAAATGAGCTATGGAGCTAAATAGAGACTTCTCAAAAGAAGAAACATGTATGGCATATAAGCATTTAAGAAAATGTTCTACATCCCTAGTCATGAAGGAAATGCAGATTAAAACTACGTTGAGATTCCTTCTCACTCCTGTCAGATTGGTTACCATCAGGAAAACAAATGATCATAAATGCTGGCAGGGATGTGGAAAAAGAGGAACCCTTCTACACTGTTGGTGGGAATGCAATCTGGTCCAGCCCTTGTGGAAATCAGTGTGGAGGTTCCTAAGACAGATAACAATTGATCTACCATATGACCCAGCTATCACACTCCTAGGCATACATCCTAAGGACTCATCTCATTACCTTAGAAATACTTGCTCAACCATGTTCATTGCTGCTCAATTCACAATAGCTGGGAAATGGAACCAGTCTAGATGTCCTTCAACTGATGAGTAGATAATGAAGATATGGCACATTTATACAGTGGAGTTCTACTCAGCTGTAAAGAAAAATGAATTTATGAAATTTGCAAGAAAATGGATGGATCTGGAAAGGATTATACTAAGTGAGGTAACCCAGGCCCAGAAAGCCAAGCGTCACATGTCCTCTCTCATATGTGGATCCTAGCTACAGATGATTGGGCTTCTGTGTGAGAAGGAAAAAACTCAGTAGCAGAGGCCAGTAAGCTAGAAAAGAGATATAAAGGGAAGAGAAAGGAAGGGAGGGGGGTATTAATAGGATGGTATCGTATATATGTAAGTGGAAGAATAGATTGATGGGTGTGAAATGGCCCAAAGTGAGGTCAGGGGAGGAGATCAAGTAAAGGAAAGGTGGAGGGAGGGCTAATCAAAATCTAAGAGGATGTAAATAAGTCATATGGAATCCTCCATTTTTGGACAATGGAACACTCAGGAGCCATAGATTGTTGCTAGAAAATTTTCAGTGCCAGGGATAGGATACCTTCCAGTGAGTTGTTGGCCAGGGAGGTCCCTGATGCGCCCCCCCCCTCAATTTATAGGCTATTGCCAAGGCCCTTGGTTTCCCACCAGGAATAGATGGTAAGACCCTATTGCTGAAAACTCCACATACTTGGGCTGCAAGGCCCCTGAGAAATCCTGCTGGAACTGAGCTGATAACCTCCTCCATGTAGATTGCTGACAGAAAACTGGAGGAAGCCATTCTACATACAGTTTAGTGGGAGAAGGAGATACCACCAGTGAAGATACTCAACAGTGGGCCATACAATCTTTGTATTTTCCCAGCCAGGCCAAATGAGCCAACGGTTGCAATAGTGGCACATCTGTCATGGTGGAAACCAACTGACCTCTAATTGGACTGGAGGCCCACTCCATGGGAGGGAATACATCCCTGATACTGAAAACTTAGAACAGGGGTAGTCATGGGTCCTAGGGGTGTAATGTCTGCTTCTGTCATGCTAAATGTATATACTATGCTTACTGCCCAGTAAGCACTTCTCTTAATGTTCATACCCTTATGTGAATGCTACTCTCACTTTTGGTAGAGAATCTTCTCTTTTTAGGTGGCAGTGACCTTGGGATGACTCAGAAGGATCATGGTTCTGGAAAGAAGTGACCGCAGTGCTCAGTACTGCAATTTCTCTATCACACCTTCCAAGGCTCAGGGTCTATTGTGGAAGAGGTGGCAGAAAGAATGTAAGAGCCAAAGGAAGGGTAGGACTCCTTACAACGTGCTCCCTCCAGACACAAAATGGCCTGGACATCCACGACCTCATAGTGCCTGACACTACCTACACAAGACCATCATAATGCAAGGAAAAGATTATGACATCAAAATAAAAGAGAGATTGATTGAGAAGGGGAAGGGATATGATGGAGAATGGAGTTTCAAAGGGGGAAGTGGGGGGAGGGAGGGTGTTACCATGGGATATTTTTTATAATCATGGAAGTTGTTAATAAAAATTTGGAGAAAAAAATTGGAAAAAAAATACCAAATGGGGATTGTAAGTCACTTCATCAATTAAAATGGACCCTGCAGAAGAATATTCCATGGCTGATGTATTTCCCTGGACTTAGACACAATGTGGTTATTTCCAGAGTAATTCTTACATTTTTGAAGAGCTTGCTTGTCCAGTAAACTTTATGTAAGTCTTTTAAATATTATTTTATACTAAGAAAGTCATAACAATTCAATGAGGAGGAAAATACACCCTGTGTTTATTTCTTGTATGAATACATTTTGCAGGTATAGGTGGTTGTAAACAGGTAAGAGCTAGCTCTGTTCTTGCCATGAAGTAACATCATCTGAGACTGAATTAACTGTAGTGAACCTTAATCTTTTTAATTCATTTACAATCCTGTAAACGAAATGCCAGTTAAATATTTTATTACAGTGCCCTATCTGTACTATAGTGAGATTAGCCTGAAAAACACAGATTCTATGAGACTTGATAACAGTTTTTACTTTTTCAACACACTAATGTCTCCATGAGACTGAGGTTTTAACATCCTGGTGGGAAAATGGTTTCAGTGGATTATCATGCACATACCTAATGCTTAGTTTTATCCATTACAATTCTTCTTTACCCATTTTTTCTACTCTAAGTAAAATTAATAATTCTATTCCAATTCATACCACTAACAGTACACCATTATAAATATATTTGAATCTGTACATATAAAAGGCTTCTAATTTAGTAAACTCAATATATATTTAACAAATTTATACTGGCTCAAATACACGTGCCATTGTTTGTCACCAACAAATTAAGAGAGTATGTTTCTGACAGTTGCTTTTCATTTACTGTGATAGTGAGTAAGTAAGTCTCTATTCAGAGTTTTCACTCTGTGGTTGACCAGGGCAAACTATCATAGCATAAGAACCATCAGCACTTGAAATTTCTTTTCTGGTGTTAAGTGAAGGACCAGAAATGGAGCAGTTAGGTCCCCTCCCAGCTCTCACTCCCAGCTGAAGAAATTCTTAAGTATTCTTACATGACATGTTTTAGGTCCATTTATCCTAAGTAATCTGTTTTCAGTCATTGTCTCTTAGGATAGTTTTCAGGCCCTTTTCTTTTCTCTTCTTTGAGACTTTATATGATTATTAGTTAGTTATTGTTTCACAGGCTACTAAGAATATTTTCTGCTTTTCAGATTGTCTAAATTCTACTGAACTTTTCTTGCTTTATTAATTTTATTCTGACATTTCCATTCTACTCTTGAGCCCATGTAGTGCTGTCTTTCTGAAACTGAGATTTTAGCTCCCATTTAGTTTGCTTTGTACCCTTTATTTCTAGGTTACTTTTTATTAATTATGTACACAGTCATATACAATAATTATGTATACAGTCATGTTGGTACCGTCGTTAGCCTCCTCCCTGTCCTCTCCCCTCTGCAGGGACCCTCCTCATTGGGGAATATCAGTTGTCATTGTGGGGTTAGCCATCAGTTATGGTAAGAGGCAATGTCTCTGGGCATAATGGCCCAACCTGTGGCTCTGACATTCTTTCCATCCCCTCTTCCACAGATTTTCTTGAGCCATGTTGGATTGATTTCAGGTCTACTTCAGTGATGTGGTCTTGGGAGCCTCTGTGTCTCTGGATATCTGGTTTGGTAGGAGTTGAGTATTCTCTGAGTCTATCTCCTTCACCCTTGTGCTGGTACCAGGTTCACCAAGGAAGCAGCAGCCTTATTTATTTCTCCAAATACACTTAGTTTCACCTGGGGCCCATTTGTGGTGTGATGGGCTAGTTCTGTCTTTAGAATCTGCATCCATCTGAAAAAGAAAAGCAAATTCTCTAATGGAGAGTAAAGTTAGCACCAGATAAATGGGATAACATTTATTTATTTATTTATTTATTTATTTATTTATTTTGTTTTTTCGAGGTAGGGTCTCAGTCTGGTCCAGGCTGACCTGGAATTAACTCTGTAGTTTCAGGGTGGCCTTGAACTCATGGCAATCCTCCTATCTTTGCCTCCTGAGTGCTGGGATTAAAGGTGTGCACCACCACTCCCAGCAACCTTCATTTATTTTTTAGAGAGAGAATTCAATAGGTATAGGATCTCTTGTAGTCCACAATTGGTAGAAGCTTGATAATGGAGAGCAAGCTCACTCTGGATATTGTTCTGACTTGATTCCCAGCTCCAGCTATGGGTCCTGTTCCACTGATCAGGTCAGTTAGCCAAATCAAGAGCAGTTGGTTTCCCACCATGACTATGCACCACTATCACACTTGTGTGAGCATCATGTCAGGTTGTTTACTACTGAGTAGCTTAGACCACAATTTACTTGGACAGATGTTGGTCATTCTCCCCCGGTTGCTCATGTAGCACCTTCTGGCACTAGACTAGCTAACAGTCTGGGGACTGAGTCTCTTCCAGCTTCCAGCCATGTCACTCCATGTTATGTGCCAACAGCATATGGTGTCTTCAGCAGCAGGGTATTACCATTAACCTTTGGTGGGTCATCAAGTACTCTGATAAAAATCTGTCTTCTTTTTGGAAACCTTGTAGGTCTCTCTTATCAACAGTTCATTGTGGATGTTAGCCACATGCTGGTACTGGGAGTTACAGGTAAGCAACCCAGAAGAGAAGGAAGATAAAGATAAATAATATAAAAGAGATAGAGAGAACAGGGAGAAGGAGAGAGAGAGAGAGAGAGAGAGAGAGAGGGAGGGAAACAGGAGAGGATTAAGCTCAGTCTTCATCATACTCTCTCCAGGACCTTGTCATTCAGGTGTTCCCTCTAAGGGCCTGATGAAAGTTCAACCATTTATTCTGTCTTTTAGGTTGTGGAATTTTATGGTTCCATTGCCATTTGGGTCCAGTTTTGTGACCCCTTGCCCACCCCTCCGTCCCCATCCACCCTATTGTCTGGTTCTTGAGATGCTTATTAGGTATGTCAGCATCTCGGGTAGATTCTGGTTAGGAGCCACAGATGAGTGAGACTATATAAAGATTATCCTTCTGTGATTGGGTGAGTTCACTGAGAGTGATCTGTTCCAGGTTTGACGATTTTTCTTTGAATTTCATTGTGTCATTTTTCCTTCCTGCCATGTAGAATTCCATCATGTAGATATACCACATCTTGGTTATCCATTCATCTAATGATGGACATCTGGGTTGATTCCAGCTCTTAGCTATTATGAATTGAGTAGCTATGAACATGGTTGAGCAAATCTCTCTGAAATGAGGTATGGAGCTTTTAGGATAAATGTCCAGTAAGGGAATATTTGGATCTGTTGGTAGCTCTAGAGTCAACCTTTTAAGGAGTCTCCATATTGCTTTGCAATGTGGTTGTACCATCTTACATTCCCACCAAGAGTAGATAAAGATTCCTACTTCTGCACATCCTCGCCAGCATTAATTTTCATTTGATTTTTTGAAGTTTGTTGTCCTTACTGGGGTAAGGTGGAATCTCATAGTTGTTTTAATTTGCATTTCCCTGATGATTAGGGATGATGAACATTTTCTTAAGTGTGTGTTTGTCATTTGTATTTCTTCCTCTGAGAACTGCCTGGCCGGTTCTTTGCCCCATTTTGTGAGCGGGTTGTTTGACTTTTTTATTGTTTATGTTTTAGAGTTGTTTGTATATTCTAGAAATTAGACCTCTGTCAGTTGGATAGCCAGCAAATATTTTCTCCCATTCTGTGGGTAATCTATTGGCTCTGCTTATTGTATGTTTGTCTGTGAAGAAACTTTTCAGCATCATGAGATCCAAGTATTTTAGCTATTGTTTAACATCCTGTGCTACTGGGCATTTGTTCAGGAAGTCGTTTCCCATTCCTATATCATGGAAATTTACCTATTTTTTTTTCTCCCAGTAGTAATCAAGTTTCTGGTCTTATATTGAAGTCTTTGATCCATTTGGACTTGATTGTTGTGCATGGCAAGATGTGTGGATGAAGTTTCAATTTCCTGCACATGGATATCCAGTTTGTCCAGCACCATTTGTTGAAGATGGTGTCTTTTTTCCAGGGTATATTGTTAGGGCCTTTGTCAAATATCAAGTAGCTGTAAGTAATTGGGCCAAAGCCTGAGTCCTCAATTTTGTTCCATTGGTCTATAATCATGTTTTTATGCCAGTTCCATGCTGTTTTTATTACTATGGCTTTGTAACAAGTCTTTAGATCAGGTATTTTGATGCCTCCAGAGATATTTCTTTTGCTGAGGAAATGCAAATATTCTAAACTATCAACACAAATCTGTAGAAACAATGTTAGACCATGGGGCTCTATGGCTCACCAATGGTTACACAGTGTGCAGAATAAACATCACGTTGGAAGACTTCTACTTCTGTATACTTCGGCTGCACTAATCAAAGTCATTACAGATACTGTTAGTTTAAGAGTCTAGAGCTTGACAAAATGGGCTTGACAATGACCCTCTGCTGCAGTTTCCCTCATATCAGGTAGAAGTGACAACTGGGAATACTATAGTATACAGATCTAAGGCCAACAGCCCAGCCCCCTACCCCCTGCTAAGGCAATCTTGAATTATAAGTTCACTCCCTTATCTATATGCCTTCCTGCCTCACCCATGCCAGGAACAGTAACATGGCCACAAGGCAGAAGAATGGCCTCTTCCCCTTAGAGACCTTGAACGATCAACGGTCTTTTTTTATCACCCTCTCTACCACATCTCCTCTGTGACTTCTGCCATGTATATACAACCTTCCCCAAAAATCAGTAAGAATGGACACCTTGCTTTGTCCCTCAGAACTAAAGTCTTTCCCTTCTCTCTCTCTCTCTCTCTCTCTTCATTCAGGACCCCATCCTGCTGCTTGTTCCATGATGCTAATAACTACTAATAAACCTCCAATTAAAAGGACAGTTCACTCATTCAGTGCTTCTCTTGTACCAGCCTGCTCCCCATCTGTGAAATCTATGTCTTGTACTGGCAAAATGTAAATAGTACTTCCTAAAATTCAGCCCATTAAGTTTTCACACAGCCTACATGTGAAGAACCTTCCTACATAATTGTAGTTTAATGAATGATAAATGCAGAAATATTTCTTACACATACAATTTCTCTGATCCCCATGTTTGTGTCCCTTAAATAGAGACTTGCAAGAGTTATATAGGCAAGCCTTATGTATGGCTTCATGGACTGTATTTATATCAGCATACATTAAATCATCCATAGGTTAACAGATATTTAGTGCTTGCACATAAATTAAACTCAACAGTTTTTTATATTTTTGTGCAACCTTCCACCATTGGTAACCAATATTCTGCTCTTTGGTTAGAGTTTGACTAACTTAGATAATGTAAGATGTAGTAAGTAATATTATTATTTCTATATCTGACTTGCAGTTATCTTGTGAGAAACCTTGAAAAAATATTGCATGTTCTTTGGTCTATATAAAAATGTTGTGCATAAGGCTGGAGAGATGGCTTAGTGGTTAAACTCTTACCTGTGAATCCTAAGGACCCCAGTTCGAGGCTCGATTCCCCAGGACCTATTTAAGCCAGATGTACAAGGAGGCATGTGCTTCTGGAGTTCATTTGCAGTGGCTGGAGGCCCTGGCATGCCCATTCTCTCTCTCTCTCTCTCTCTCTCTCTCTGCCTCTTTCTTTCTTTGTCTGTCTGTTGCTCTCAAATAAATAAATAAAAATAAAGAAACAAACAAACAAAAAAAACATTGTGCATAGAAATCCTAAACCATCTATAAGGAATCATGTTAAGTGATGCGCTAGATTTCTACAACTTTTAAATATTAGAGCAGTTGCAGGAACTCACTAAATGCCCCTGTCAGAGAGTGCTTGTCCTATGAGGATAGGAACATGAGTTCAACCCCAGGACCCATGTAAAAATTTCAGTGATTGTTTTGTAATCCCAGCTATTGCAATTCATATAATCCAGCTCTTGGAGGCATAGATAGGAAGATGTCATGGGCCTTGCTGGAAACAAAGTCTTTGATAATTGGCAAGCTCCAAGCCAATGAGAGAACTTGACAAAAAAAAAAAAAAAATGGAGGAGAATGATGTTCCTGAAGGGCAACACCAAGGTTATCCTCTTGTCTCCACACACAAACACACATGTGTACATGTATCCACACATATATACACCATACACATATGTATAAATTGTAAAATATAAGTATACTATTTTCTCATCTGATTATTGCTGACATACTCTGTAAAATGTGAAATTATAAATCTGTGGCATCAACATTTTATTGCACAGATAAAATCTGGTATATGTAAGCATTTACAGAACAAAAGAAAAATTCCCATGCACTTTAAGCAGATATTTTTATTATGTTATCAATCATTCAGTTTTACATGATAAAGATCACTGAAAATTTAGCATACCTGCATACTCACATCACAGTGCAGGTTCTAATCAAGTTGTTTTTTTTTTCTTCTAACAAAGGAATGAACATAACTCAGACAAAGTAGATGAAATACAAATCTGAAAATATTAACAGTGCTAGAGAGCATTTTTGTCCTAAGGAACTTTATCATTGCTTTCTAGTGAGGAATAAAGAGAAGCTGGAGAGAAGTGTCCCATTATATTAAATTACACCCTTCAGTTATTTGTTCTGAGATAGATGAATCTATTATCTTTATTAACACTTCACAGAGTTTCTCTAGCAATGGTATTATAAGACAATGCAATTAGGAAAAAGTAAGTCACAGGGCCAAAACAAAGACAGCATTGTGATTCAACTTCACATTTAATAATTTTTGCAAATTTGAAGCCACAAAATGTGTATCTATTAATGTAGTGCTCACACTTAATATGCAAATTATAATTTTATTCTAAAGATCCAGTACATAACTATTTTTAATGTTCTGGAAGTCAACCATCAGGGTTAAGTATTGAAGAAATTTATGTAAATCTACAAGCAAGAAACTACTATTTTTATTATCTTGACGAAAATTGCCCATATTAGACAAACATTACCATGCTTAAACTCATGTATAATTAGTATGCCATGTTTTTCTTTTCCTGAGTTTTCATTTTGACCTTTGGTGGCATTTTAAAGCCATATACAAGTGAAGAAAAGTGCACTGTTCAATTATTTTATGAACTTAGCCTTCTCATTAACTATTCAGTTTTGATAGTTTTGGGTGCTGTAGAAAATATCACTCTTAATCTTTTTACACAAAGTATGTACTTTCAGGATTTTAGCAAATTAAAAATATATTGGGCAATTTACTTCTAGCTTACATGTAAGATGGAAGGTTCATCATTAAAAACATAAAAAAGTACATTTAGTTTTCATGCATTTCAATTGACCTAACTGGAGATGAATCTGTCCAGTTCTCATTGACTGACTAGACCCTATCTTGTGGTTCAGAAAAATCATACTTTAAGAAATTCTTGGAGAAAATATGCTTCTATAGGCATTTATCAATTATAATCACTGAATATTACTCTATGTTTTCAAGAAAAGTATTTTATGGGAAAATCAGCCTGCTTCACTGGACAGTTGTGGATGATCAATTTCAGATTCCTTTATCTATATAATAACTCTGGCCTTCTTGGAGTATTCCTATATCTCTCTGAATTATAAATGCAAAACAAAAAATAAAGTTGTAGAAGCAGATATAGTATTAGTGATTGACATTTTACAGCATAAAACACAGCCTCAATAAGAATTCTAATTCTTATTCTAATTATATTCTAACTAGTTATTTAACTCTTTCAGGTTTATTTTTTTTTTCACTTTTCTATTTGAGGATTCAGCAGTTTATTTGTGATGTGCCTATTTGAATTTTCTTTCTATTTATCATACTTAAAATTCTTTGATCAGAACAAATAAAACAAGTGTAAAAAGCTATTGGTTGCTTTCCTTCAAAAAGTGGTTTAGATTAGAATTATATTAAATCTGTATATTGCCTTTGGTAGGATTGCCATTTTCACAATGTTAATTCTGCCTATGAGATTCCACCTTATCCTGGTAAGAATAGCAACATCAAAAAATCAAATGAAAATAAATGCTGGTGAGGATTTGGAGAAATAGCAACTCTCATCCACTGTTGGTGGGAATATAAGATGGTACAACCACTTTGGAAAGCAATATGGAGGCTCCTAAAAAAACTGAGTTTAGAGTTTCCAACAGACCCAGTGATTCCCTTTCTGGGAATCTACCCTAAAAGCTCCATGCCTCAGTACAGAGAGATTTGCTCAACCATGTTTATAGTGGCTCAATTCTTAATAGCTAAGAGCTGGAGTCAACCCAGGTGTCCATCATTAGATGAATGGATACTAAAATGTGGTTTATCTACATGATGGAATTCTACACAGCAGTAAGGAAAAATGGCACAATGAAATTTGAAGAAAACATGGTCAAACCTGGAACACATCATTCTCAGTGAACTCACCCAATCACAGAAAGATAATCGCCACATAGTCTCACTCATTTAAAACTCCTAACCTGAATCTACCCAAATTGTTGACATACCTAGCAAGCATCTCGAGGACGAGACAATAGGGAGGGTGTGGAGGGAGGGGATGGCAAGGGAGTGGGTGGGGGACACAAAACTGGACCTAAACAGCAATGGTACCATAAAACTCTACATCCTAAAAGACATACCAAATGGTTGAACCTTCACTAGGCCCTTAGAGGGAACACCTGATTTACAAGGGCCTGGAGAGTGTATGATAAAAACTGACCTTTCTCTACTCCTGGTTCTATTTCTCCCTCTTTCTCTCTCTCTCTCCCTCTCTCTCTCTCTCTCTCTCTTGCTCTTCTCTCTAATCTCTGTATCTCTTTTATATCACTTATCTGTTTCTTCCTTCTCTTCTTGGACACTGAACTGTAACTCCAAGTACCAGCAGGTGAATATCATCCACAGTGAGCTTTTGATAAGAGAGAACTACAAGGTTTCCCAAAAAAAGACATATTTCTGTCAGAGTTCTTGATGACCCACATAAGTTAGTTGTAAGACCCTACAGCTGAAGGCACCACATGCTATTGGTACATAACATGGAGTGACATGGCTGGAAGCTGGAAGAGAGTCAGTCCCCAGACAGTTAGCACATCTAGTGCCAGGAGGTGCTACATGAGTGACTGGGGAAAAATGAACAATATCTGTCCAAACAATGCATGGTTTAACCTACTTAGCAGCAAATAACCTGATGTGGTGCTCACACAAGTACAATAGTGGCGCACAGCCAGAGTGGGAAAACAACTGCTCTTGATTTGGCTAGCTGATCTGCTCAGTAGAATGGAACCCATAGCTGGAGCTGGGAAATAAGTCAGAACCATATCCAAAAATGAGCCCGCTCTCCATTATCAAGCTCCCACCAATTGTGAGCTACAATTTGGCCTACATCTATTAAACTCTCTCTAAAAAATAATGGTTATCACATTTATCTGGTGCTAACTTTTCTCTCCATTATAAGGAGAGAAGCACCATCATACCTCAAAAGGGTCCTAGTTGAAACTAAGAATAATTGAGGAAACATGCAAGAATGCTGTTTTCTTAGTGAATCAGAAACCAGCACAATGGTGAAGGAGATAGACAAAGAGGACAATCAACCCCTACCAAACCAGATATCCAGAGATACAGAGGGTCCCAAGATCTCAACATGAAAGCAGACCTAAAATGAACCCAATATAGCTCTTGGAAATTTGTGGAAGAGGGGGAGGAAAGAATTTCAGAGCCACATGTTGGGTCATGATACCCAGAGACATTTCTTCCTACCCCAAACTGATGGCTAACCCTACAATGCAATACCCATATACCCCAATAAGGAGGGTCCCTTTGGAGGGGGGAGGACAGGGAGGAGGCTAACAATGGTACCAACTTGACTTATTCACTGGCTACAAAAATAAAAACAAACAAACAAACAAACAAAAAACAGTTTTGACTTTTCATGCTTGGTCAGGCATGTTTTTTACTCCAGTATCTTCAAGTACCTGGATTATGGTTTATACCATACAGAACCTGGGCTATGTGGGAAAAAAGGTTTCTGATGTCTTCTATGTTCACCATGTTTTATATCTACAACAGAGGATTGTTATTTGTCTGACACTCCTAAAGTGAAAGCTCATTTTTATTGGTATGCACATGAACTTGATTCTTGTCCTTTTATACATTCTCCCTGTTTCCTTGACCATCTGCTCATTATCTCATTAGTATAATGTTATCCATCAAAACAACAGGCAGGGTAAGAGAAATGTTGCAGATATAAGAGATTAAAATTCTCTAGCATGAATATAGCTTATTTAGTTGAGCTTATCAATTCACTATTATTTATAGTTAATCATGATATTTCTCCTGGCCTCTTCTTTTATTAGAGAGTTCACCTATCCCAAAGCCTATATCAAATGTTTTAACTAGTAATAGTTGATATAGCCAGTAATAAGAGGTTAAGGAATTGCTTTATTTACCTTCTTTTTCAATATATATACTCTGAAATGAGAAGATGGAGAATAAAGGACAGTAACCACAAGAGGACATTCTTTTCCAAATCTAAAGTATGAGCTACATGATTCCTATAGCATCCCTGAACTACATTTTAGACTTTATATCACATAGTATATTGTGAGTCAAACACCCTGACATAAATTCTACCTACTAAGTATAATGTAACATTGAATGCTAATTTCAGTTTTACCTGGAATATGGGCATATCAGGGCTCTTCACGTTTTCTAACATATAGGCATTCAAGACCCTGATTATTATCTGCTTAAATTTTCATGTAAGCTTTAGATGGTCACATCCAAACTTCGTTATTTATATCTACACCCCCCCTAACCCATTAATCATAACACTTTTTCTTCTCAGACATGATTGATAAATAAATAAAAGGAAATTGAAGGGGTCATTAAAATTTAACCATATATTTTTCAAAATGAGTTTTTATCAAGATTTGTTTTTATTATTACTTGTGTAACATGACGAAAATGCACACATTATAGGTTTTTTATGTGAAAGTACAGGCTAAGGATTTGACTATGTATATGTTCACATCCTGGTATGTTTATACTAAGCATACATTCTGTAAATTACACTTTAACATATTTAACTGAAAGGTTATTAACTATGTGTTTAAGTCATTCAGTATGGGGCTTATATATACACTCCATAAACTGTGCCATCTTATTTTGTCTTAACTTATGTGCACTTGTAGGTGTTTTGTGAGTGCATGTGTGTGTTGGTTTGTCCTGAGTGCTTGTCCTGGTGTGTTGTTTGTATGTCCTGAGTGCTTGTTCCCCAGCTACTGACAACATGAGAGGTGGAGGCTTGCTGGAGGAGGTGTGTTGCTGGAGGCAGGCTTAGTGGTGTGTTGTAATCAGTTCCTTCTTGGTGGGACAAATATCCAACAAGAAGTAGCTTATAGGCAAAAATGGGTTCATTTCTGGCTGAGTTGAATCCATGGAATTTCCATCATTGCAGAAGAAGCTGGCTTGCTCCAGAATGCATCATAACAGATAGAAAGAGAGAGAAACCAACACCAAAACACACTGAAAAGCACAAACCACCAGATCTAAAACTTGTCTCCATAAATCTGAGGAATAGAATCAGGATCCACCCCCAAACACAACTCGGGGCTTGACTCCAAAATCTGCCTCCCCTCAATGACATACCCCTATAGCAGGGATCTACCTGCTAGGGGATAAATTTAAACAAAACAAAACAAGACAAAACAAAACAAAACAAAACAAAACAAAATGCACATACAAACAAAAACAAATCCTGAGTTTATGTGGCCATGCATTCAAACTAGCACATCCAAACTACCACAGTGTTGTATAGCAAACTCACCTTTGCTACTTTGGCTCACTCTCCTGCTGCTGTTTTCCACCTACTATAGCAAAGAGGTGATGTACACTTTCTGCTCATGGCATGCTTTCCCCTGCCATCATGAAACTTCCCCTTGAGACTGTAAATTTATTTATTTTTTATTTTGTTGGTTTTCTTAAGGTAGGATCTTGCTCTACCCCAGGCTGACCTGGAATTCACTATGGAGTCTCAGGGTGGCCTTTGAACTCATGGTGATCCTCCTACATCTGCCTCCAGAGTGCTGGGATTAAAAGCATGCACCACCATGACTGGCTATAAAACTTTATTCCCATCAGCTTCATTGGTTTGGGCGCTTTATCCCAGCAACTAGAATGTAGTTATAATAGAGGACTTCTGCAATCATTTTCTGCATAACTTTTTTTGAGACAGGTTCACTTACTGAATGAGGCACTCATTGAATTTACCAGACTAGCTGGCCATCAAATCCTGGACATGCTCTTGCCTCTGACTCCCAGTTATGTCAGGATTATTAGGGTATATGTAGATGTGCATAAATATACTTATTATAAGATATCAGCTTACAAGGTTATAGAATATGGAGAAGTCCCATGACCTTCTATCTGTATGGTAGAGACCCTGGAAAGTTGGCTGTGTAAGTCTACTGCAAACATGAAGACTTTAGAACTCTAGGGACCTGTGGTATATCTCAGTCTATGTCTGAAAGCCAAAGACCTGGAGTGGCCTTGTTCCAGAATGTAAGTGGCTGTTGAGCAAGACAGAAACAAATGAGGAGTTCTTCTCCACTGTTGCTCCCTTATTTCCTTCAGTGATTCTGAGGCCTCCTACCCACACTGGAGAACCAAGTTTTATTCAATCTGTAATTGCCATTACTAAACTTGTATAGAAATATCCTGTGTGACACACCTCAAATAATGTTTACAGCTATCTGGGATTCTCTTTACCTTGTCAAGTTTACACTTTAAGTTTATTGTCACAAATAGGATTTTCTGTTGTGAAAGTGTTGCAATCTTAACAAATAAAGTATGAATATTCTAGTTCCTCTGTGTTGGGTAACACTTTTTTCATATTTAATTTTATTTATTGTTACCATTATTATTACAATCTGGTTTAGTACATTTTTCTGTTGCAAGAGCAGAATATTACTGACTGGACAATTTATTGAAAATCATTTCATAAGGTTCTGGAAACTAAGAAGTCTAAAAGTGTCATGGTGGTGACTGGAATGGACGTTCTTGCTTGTCATCCCATGGTAGAAGATGGAAGGGCATGGAGGACATGTGAGAGAGACTGTCAGAAAGACAAACGGGACTTTTTCTTAAAATAACTTTTATAGCAATCCAATCTCTGTCCAGCTAACAAACACCAAAGGAAATAAGAATAATTCATTCATGAGGGCAGGACCTTGATGGTCTTATCATATAGTATTACAGATCATCTTTTAAGACTGTCACTGGGACAAATAAATTTCAGTATAAGTTTAGGAGGGTTATTCAAGCCATGTAACAATCACAGTGAATGTGAAGTGGTACTTCATTATGGTTTTGCTTTGCATTTTCTTTTTCTGTTTTTAAAGTAGGGTCACTTTGTAGACCAGGCTGCTCTGAAACTAACTTTGTAGCCACACTGTACTCAATTTTACAGAGATCCTCCTATCTTGGAATGCAAAATTCTAGGATTATTGGCAAGATCCATCAATCTCAGCTACATTTTCTTAATGACTAGCAACATTAAGTCACATTGAATTTGCACATGCTGTTTCATTATTTGTATAATCGTTGGAAAAATGTCTAGCAGAGTCCTTGAACCATTCTCTATTCATTATTTGAAATGTTATTGTTAAATCATAAGGTTTTTGGTTGTATTTTATACATTGTATCCTTATTAAATATATGATTGGCATATACTTTCATCTTTAAGCTTTCTTCAAACTTGTTTAGTAATATTCTTGGATGTCAAACTTTTATAAAATAAAAGTACATGTATTACTTTGTTTTTCATGATTTTGGTATAAAGCACAAAATCATTGTAAAATTTAATGTTAGGAATTATGCCTATATATTCATAAAATAATCATGCAGCTGTAGTTTTTATATTACACTGTCAAAATTGTGTCCTGTGTTATGTAGAACCAGTTCCAGTGAAATTTTTTCTGGGTAAATATCTGTGCATCACCATGTCACTCATTGAAATTACTTTTCTTTCTCCCTTGAATGATCCTGGAGTCCTTTGCAAGAATCAATTGTCCATAGATGTGTACGTTATAACTAAAGTCTCATATCTACTCCACTGAACTATATGTTTGTCTTCCTTTCAGGTGAACTTCTGATTTTGTTGGCTTTTCTATTGTTTTAGTGTCTTTCATTTATCTATAATCTAATGTTTATCATTATTACCTTTCTTCTATTAGCTTAACTATTCTCTTTCTGGTTCTTTATGTACTGCATCAGATTTATTTTCTATTTACAATTTTTTTTGGCATAAACCTCCCTTAGAACACTGATTTATTTGCTTCCCACATATTTTCATTTTTCTTTGTCTCCAATTACTTCCTCATTTCATTTAGGATTTCTTCCTTGGACAGAGAGTGGCTAGTCTCTGGATGGTCAGATAGCACCCACCTTTTGTTACTAATCGGTGGCTTCAACTGGCACAGAACAGATAGGAATGGTAATAATAGCAGCAGATAGGTGGAAGATGACAACATGTCTGCCAGCTTGTGGGGTAGATGATGACATAGGCTATACAAGCAGTCAGCAAAAATAGGTGATAAATCTCAAAGGAAGCAGAGAGGTGTTGATGACCTACATTTCTTCCTAGGGAATGAAACACGAGAATCTTCATGTGCAGTGTGGCCAAGTCAACAAGTTCTAGTAGAAGATTGGGAGTTGATGGAAAGTCCTATGGAACAAATCATCTTTAAAGATTTAATGGCAAGACCTGATGACTATTATTTCTTTTGGCTTTTCACCCACTGAACGCTCCAGAAAACAGATATATACTGATAAATAATATTTGATTCCTTCAATGTTCCAAGTTTGTGCATTGCTCTGCAGATTGGTGAGTATGTTACTCACACCATTTCTGTGGCTGAAAGGCATGTAATAGGTAGGACAAGATAGTTCATTCAATAATTGCTGAGTGATCCACAAGTGGAAATGCCTCCAGAACAATCCCTTAGATCCTGCTAGAGAAATTAAGGAGTGCTGTAGTAATGTATGCCCAGATTTATTTTAGAAACTTACAAGTATGACATAAGGAGGTCAAAGCAGGTTAAACAGTATATGGGAGCAATGGTGCATCAAAGAAAGAAATTCTCATTGTCATTGGTTATGAGAGATTCTTGATATTAGAAACATTTTCATCCAGTTTTGAGGAGACTAGGATAATTTTGAAAAGTGTTATTTGTGAGTTACTTGCACTATGGATCTGGAAAATAAACATATCATCATATGAACATACAAAATTGCAAGAACTGTATGTTATTACTTCTAAGAGTTGAGGAAAATGGACCTACAGAACAGCTGAACAAAGGAGGAACTAGAAGAACAGGAATTTGTCATTGTGTGACACATTGTCTCCATGAAATGTAGTCTATCTATCAATTTACCTATTTATCATCTATTGACCTACCTAGAGATATAACTATTATCAAATATGCATGCATTTATCCTTCCATTCCAGCATACGGTTGTGCTCAATGCAGGAGAATTACAGAGGCTGAGACTCTCATTTGATATGCATCCTTCTTTCCTTTAATCCACCCCAGCATAAGGATTTGGAATGTGTAGGAGGGTTACATGGGATGATACTGTCATTTGATTTCTATTTTCTTCCATATACCCATTCACCCATCCATTTATCCATCCATCCCAGCATAGAAATATGGTATGTACAATAGGGTTACACAGTATAATATTCTCATTTGATGCCTGTTTCTTTTTGTTTCTATTGCATGTATGAACATTTACTTTGAAATAATTTGAGGTGATTTTAAATAAGAATGGATCAGATAAGTTCCTATTTTCTGTTTTCCTTTCTTCTTTGGAAAAACACTTAAGAAAAAATCTTGATTGATTTCACTAAGAATATTATGCATAAAACGTGACATAACTGAAGAGAAAGAATGATACAAAAAAAGGAAAATTGGCTGTCTTGCCAAATGATAACTCATTATGACTTCATGTAGTCTTTGATTACTTCAAATTGCTTATATACCTCTAGTTAATATATTTTGATTGGTGAATAAAATTACATTTATACAGATTCTTTGTATATAAAGTTTGTAACCATCATTTAATTGCTCTTGAGAGGAATAAAAATTAAGGTTATTTTCCTGTCTCCTTGTTTTAGGAAGGTCCCAGTAGCATGATATAAACACATTTTAAAATCCACTGTTTCAGGTAGCAGTATTGCTTCATCATTTCATCAGAAGTGAGAAAACCAGAATGGATAACTTTTTCATAATCAATATCCATCCAAACCTCAAATTTCCATTCAGACCTCATAAATCATGTAAGCAGAATACATTACACCACTGCTTGTGCCATCCATCTACTTAATCCTATGGACTTTTTTCATGTTAGTCATTTTTGGTTATTCATGATTTATCTCTTGCATCTCTTTGAGAATACAAAATATTGTTTCCCATAGAACATATTAATTTATTTAATCTAGCAACAAATTTGGATCATGCTGTCATTGAAAGCAAAAATGTAAAAGTATTTTAGCATATGGTACTAACAGCATTCAAAAATTATATATTGAGATATCATTTTCTACTTCCATATTTGAGATATATTTGTAAGAGAAACATATTTTACATGAAATTTATATGATTATAGCAATTTTTCAAAGGAACATTTTTAGAAGGAACTATTTTATGTTAAATCATTTTGCGATAAAACTAGAACTTAAAAAAATAATTTGAAGCATAAGTGGAACTATATCATGGACATTATAAACCACAGAGACAATTCCTGATATTTAGTATGCATTTATTATAAAAGATCATCAATGTTGTAATTACCTAACATATTTAAAATGTCTTGAATTATACTTATTTTGACATTGAAGACCTAGCAAGAATATGAATTGTAATGCTCCACATTTTTAAATAAATTTTATTTATTTTTATTTATTTATTTTTATTTATTTATTTTAACAGTTTATAATATTTTATTCTCTCTCCCTTGTTTCTGTTGCCCTGTGACCCTCCTCTGTGGTATTATGGGATTTCCTATGGGGTTATGAAGGCCTCAGTCAGTCCCATTGTGATAGTGAAGGGACCATGCCACAGGGTATTCCTACCCATTCTGGGACTCTTACAATCTTTCTGCCCCATCTTCCACAAAGTCCTCTGTGCCATGGGAGGTCTATTGACAATCTAATTTAGTGTTGAGTTCTTTGTAGGATTTCTGCCTTGATAGATTGTGCTTGATTACTCTGTCTGCCACCATTAGCCTGGACCTAGACCTGGAGCTGGTTGTCAGGTTAGCAATATGAGCAGTGTTCATGGCCCACTTCCATTATGAGTTCTCCTGGGCCCTGACACCAGTGGAAGATGTGGCAAGTCAAGCTCTGCTCTGGTTTATACAAAGAAAATGATGCTTCTGAAAGATACTTATAGAAAAACATTATGAATAGCATGTCCAATTATCATGCATATTTTGAGGTAGAAACTGTTCCCAAAATTGATAGAAATTAGTTGTAGCCCTGTCACCAGTTAGTTTGTATTTTGTCTTAGGGGGAAAAAAATAATATTGATTCAATGTAAGAAGTAGAAGAGCACACTTTGGAGACAACTTTAAAAATATATCTAAAAGCAAATTCTATATAAAAAGAATGGACCACTAAATAGGTGCCCTCATGAACTAATGACAGTAATAAAAGAAACTATCATTTACCTGAGTTCCAATCATTCCCCTAAGAAGGGTGCAAAATTCATTAATTCAACTTTTGTATATTAATGTTCTAGCTTTCCAGAGCTCTTTAAAATTTTTTTTGTTGTTGTTTGAAAAGCTAATCTGAGAAAGAAATTTGTAAAAAGTTAACTTGGTTTTAGTGTACTCTCTGAACCTCTCTGGCTGCCCACCTTTGTGGAAGAAGTCTGATGATAGTTGAGTTTAACTTGGGGAATAGTCACTACCCAAAGGAACACAAAGCAAGTGATGTTAACTGCTCAATGAGCTGCAGAAATCATTGAGGCAAAAATAAAACAAAAGTAGGCCTGGAAGGATGACTTAGAGGTTAAGGCATTTGCCTTCAAAGCCAAATGACCGAGGTTTGATTCCCCAGGACCCGCGTTAGCCAGATGCACAGGGGCACATGCATCTGGAATTCATTTGCAGTGGCTGGAGGCCCTGGCCCAACCATTTTCTCTCTCTCTCCCTCTTTCTCTGTCAAATAAATGAATAAATAAAGCATTCTAAAAAAATAAAAGAAAAGGAAAGACACTAACTCTACACTGAACCCTATCTACATATTTACCATTAGTCACTTTGTTTATCTTAATTTGTCATTTTAAATGAGTACATTGTATGGGTGGAATTGATTTTTCTGAAAAGCTATTAAGATATTTATATAATTTTTACTAAAGAATTTATAAAATATAATTTTGAAAGGAAGAACCTAGTCATGGGTAATTTAAAGCACAAATTTTAAAATTGGGTACAAAATTTAAAATTGGTGACTTTTAAAAGAATGACAGTGAATCAATGTTGACATTGGCTTTATCTTTTAAAACGTATTATGAATAGCTTAGAATTGAAAAAAGCATAAAACACATTGTGGTGGTTTGGATCAGATGTCCTCCAAAAGCCTATGTGTCTTGAGTGCCTGCTCCTCAGCTGTTTAATTGGGGCAGTTGGAACATTGCTGGAGCAGGTGTGTCACTGGAGGTGGATTTTGAGTTTTATTAGCCCCCAGATTTCCAGTGTCAGCTCACCTCACTCTCTGGCTGCTATTTTACCTGGTGTGGCAAGAGGTGATGTCCAACTTCTGTTTAACCATCTTCTTCTGCCACCCTGAAGCTTCTTCTCAAGAATGTAAGCCAAAATAAACCCTATCTTCACATCAGCTACTATTGTTCAGGTTTTTTGCCCAGCAATATGTAGGTAACTACAACAGACATGGTACTTGCATTATAATATAAACAGTTATCTATCCCTATTTCTGGTATAATTATAATTGACATAAACCATCCTTGAGGCAATGAACAGCAAAAACATGTATAGGCTTTTCAGCATTACTTAATTATGAAATAGATAAATCTAGTAATGTTACTTAAATTGGATAAATCAATTTCTTTTTATTAATAAATATAAAATTATTTTGATATTAAATTTTGTTATATATCAAATGAGGAAAATTATAAACTTCTCTTTTTGGGTAGCAATTTCTTCCAAATTTAAAAAGTAAATGAAACTTACACTTTAAGAAGTAAATAATTTATAATTTTATGAAGCACCTGAAAGCTGTATAGGGAACTTCAGAGATCTAACCCTCCTGGAGTCACTTTTGGTGATACAGCTTCCTCTGAGTCACTCATGCACCATAAAAGACTCCAATAAACTTGGTTCACTAAGTTGGACTTGGTGGAATCATTACTTTGGTCTATCGTTGGTACCCTATCTTAGGGAGATAGACATTGGTCCACCTCTCCCCTAGAAACCTTAGCTCAGGGAATTTTGAGGAAGAGGGGGCAGAACGAATGTCAGAGCCACATGCTGGGTCATGACACACAGAGACATTTCGTCCTACCCAAAACTAAAGGCTAACCCTACAATGCACAACCCACATACCCCAAAAAGGAGGGTACCTGTGGAGGGGGGAGGACTGGGAGGAAGCTACAATGGTACCAACTTTAGTGATTTCACTGACTACAAAAATAAAATTAAAAAAATAAAAAATAAAATAAAGATTGGGAGACATGTTGTACTTTGAAAATTGAGTAGTTATTCTTTTTTTCTCAATTTTTATTAAAATCTTCCATGATTATAAAAAATATCCCATGGTAATACCCTCCCTCACCCCACTTTCCCCTTTGAAATTCCATTCTCCACCATATCCCCTCCCCATCTCAATCAGTCTCTCTTTTATTTTGATGTCATGCTCTTTTCCTCCTCTTATGATGGTCTTGTGTAGGTAGTGGCAGGCACTGAGAGGTCATGGATATCCAGGCCATTTTATGTCTGGAGGAGCATGTTGTAAGGAGTCCTACCCTTCCTTGGGCTATTACATTCTTTCCACCACCTCTTCTGCATTAGACCCTGAGCCTTGGAAGATGTGATCAAGATGTAACTCAGTACTCCAGTCACTTCTTTCCACCACTATGATACCTGCTGAGCTGTTCCAAGGTCTCTGCCATCTGAAAAAAGAAGATTCTCAGGGTAGCATTCATATAAGGATATGAATATTAAGAGAAGTACTTACTGGGCAGTTTGATAAGCATAGTATATACATTTATCCAGACATCAGCAGATGTTACACTCCTAGGGCTCATGACTACACCTGTTTTAAGTTTTCAGTTTCAGGGATGTATTCCCTCCCATGGAGCAGGCCTCCAGTCCAATTAGAAGGCAGTTGGTTTCCACCATGATAGACATGCCACTATTGCACCCGTTGGCTCATTTGGCCTGGCTGGCCAATTATAAGGCTTGCAGTGTCTGCTGTTGAGTATCTTCACTGGTGTAGTTATTCTTACAATAATAATAAATTTTCATTAAATTGAGATTTTATCAATGAGTAAATAGCATCTTATTGAGTCTCAATTTTATTAGTCATTTTTCTTTTGGTTTTATGTGTTTGTCTTGCCTGTCTCCACTTTCATGCTAGGAGTGTAGCTAGTGTCCTTGGCTCAGTTACAGGCCTGTTATTCTTCTTTTCACTGCTCAGAACACATAGTAGCAGTGAATTAGGACAGAGAAGAGGCTCTGTGGATTCAAGAGGTGACTGAGGTCACAACATATTGATGAGCAAAAAATATGTCTATAAATGTGCTATAAACTACATGTTTTCAATATTCAAGGTACTGGGCTGGAGAGATGGCTTAGTGGTTAAGCGCTTGCCTGGGAAGCCTAAGGACCACAGTTGGAGGCTCGATTCCCCAGGACCCATGTTAACCAGATGCACAAGGGGACACACGCATCTGTAGTTCGTTTGTAGTGGCTGGAGGCCCTGGCGCACCCATTCTATCTCTCTTTCTATCTGCCTCTTTCTGTCTCTGTCTGTCACTTTCTTTATTTATTTATTTTTTATTTTTTATTTTTTGGTTTTTCAAGGTAGGGTCTCACTCTAGCTCAGGCTGACATGGAATTCACTATGTAGTCTCAGGGTGGCCTTGAACTCACAGCGATCCTCCTGCCTCTGCCTCCCAAGTGCTGGGATTAAAGGCATGCACCACCATGCCTGGTTTCTGTCTGTCATGTTCAAATAAATAAGTAAAAATAAACAAACAAAAAAATATTCAAAATAAAAAGTCATTATGGTGGCAGAATGAAGTATTATATAAGTGTATGCAGAAAAAGCTGACCATTAGAAAAGTTACATTTTCATTTGATACTTCAGAACAAATGCTAAAAATTAAATAGTTGTATTATTAAATATTGAAGATTTAACACAATAGTAAATCTGCGAATATACAGGGTAACAAATTAGTGCTTGAATAATATTGACAGAAAAAGGATTTTTTTGGAAAAGGACATTTTTAATAAATTTATTGGTAACATCCATTCATATGCACAATGTACCCTGATCATAATCCTCCTACCACTCTACTTTGTCTTCTCTCCCTCCACTGAACCTCTTCTTTCCAAGTAGTCTCCTTATATTTTGATGTTATCATTTGTTTTGCCCTCCTCCTTTATCCATGACTCTCTGTATGTTGATGATCCCATGATCCCAATATCAATTTTGTCATGTGCAGGTAACAATCACTGCTGTTAGGTGCACCAGCCTGTTTTTGTTTGGACAGCATACCAGAGCACTATACTCCCCATCAATAATAACCGTGGATTACCTTCTGTGGAGCAGGCCTCAAATCTAATCAGAGAACAGTGGTTACCCTCATAGCAGGCTTGTCACTGTTGCACTAGTGGACACATCTCACCTGACTGGCAAATTGTGGAGCTTTCAATGGCCAGTGCTATGTAAGACTGTTGATGAATTTTCTCCTCAAGTAGGTTTTGTAGCAATTCAACATGGAGGAGGCTTCCAGCTGAGTTCTGGCTTGATTTCTCAGCATCCTAGAACTGAACCATATGGTACCTTCAGCAATAGGGTCTTACTTTCTAGTTCCAGTGGGAAACCAAGAGCATTGGCAATAGCCTGCACTGTTTTGAAGGTCTCACCAGCCTCCCTGAACAACAACTCACTGAGAGGTATCCTACACTAGGCACTAGGATTTCTCTGTAACAACTTATGGCATGTGGGTGCAGCATTTTCCACCCCCACAGGGAGCTTCTGCGCAATCTCTTTCTATTTAAATATATATTCAAGAATTGGGTTTCCATATAGCCTATTCATAAGGTTTTCTTTTAGTTTTCATTAACCTTACTCCTATCCCCTCCTCTCCTCGATTCCCTTCCTCTGACCTTTCCACTCCCCCAGTGTTCTGCCCCTCTTTTTAAATATCTACTACCTCCCCTCTTTTCCATCACTCATTGCCCCCTTTTAGCTTTCTGGCCTATTCTAATTCACATACAGATGTTAAAATTTAAATTTAGGGCCTACATATGAGTAAAAGATGTGGCACTTGTAATTCTACATTCTCAGGATAAACTTTTCCAGCTATGTCTATTTCTTGTAAATTTCATAATTCCAGTTTTTCACAGATTAATAGAATTCTCCTGTGTGTTATACACCACATCCTTATTATCCATTTATCAGTTCATGGAGGGAATGGATATGTGAATAGTTATCAAGGCACACATATCATTGCATAAACAGTTAAAAAGCTACATAAGGAAAGATGATGACAGAAAACCAATTCAAGTTTCAGTATAGTTTGAGATTTTATGAAGAATAAAATGTTTCAACCTTCAGTATATATAGTTCTTAAACAATAATAAGAGTCTGGGAGAGACGGCACATCTGCTTGGGAGGCTGAAATAAGAAGACTACCTGAGTACAGGAGTTTGAGGCTAGTTTAGGCACCACATAGTGAATAAACAAACAAGTCCAGTGTAGCTGAGGATGGAATTGCCTCAAGTTCAAGGCAAGCTGCTGCACTGTAAGACCCTGTCCCACAAAAATGAACAGACAAACCAACAGAGAAATAAAAATCCATAATCAAAGTAAAATGCCATAATTATTCAGAATAGAAATGGAATCTGAAACTCATACCAGCTATTATTTCAAGAAATGAACTCAAATCAAACAATTTCATAAAAATATGTAGGTTGCTCATTTTGTTCAAGGTATTACAGACCTATTGTTATTTGTTCTCCCTGTTAAACACAGCCTTAAACCTTAGAAATGATGCAAGGAAAAACAAAACAGTAAACTGTAGAAGGTAGTGAGGAAAACGTGTGTGATGACAGGGTCACAGGAAGACAAAGGCTTTGCATCAGTATCTCCTGCCCTACCTCTACTCAACCAGGAATGGTTACCCAGACCAGGTATAATCTGATTCCCAATATGACAGCAGGTACTTAGATAAACCAATCACTTCTCCAGAAATAAATTTAACACAAACTAGTACTAACAGTGGCAAGTTGCACCAGAAATAAGTGGCCATTATCATCATTTTCCTTTTCGGCCTCCCAGAGACCACACCATTTGAAAGATACTGAGAAGAAACTGTCTCTTCTCTGTCAAACAGTGGCTGGGGAGGGAGGGGAGGAGAGGGTATCCCCAGAAGCAGCAGATAAATCGCACATGCCAAAATCCTCCTTCATGAGATCTGAAGACCTTCACTGGATCCCAGCCCACAAGAGTAGAGGTGGACCAATATGCTAAAGGAAAAATCAGTCACATGCCTGCTTGCCTGTCTTCAAAAGATTGAGAGTCATGGAGCACCAAGTACAGGAAAGGATGAATCCAAGGATCAACCTGAGTGAGAAAGGGCTGTCAGCGGATGCGACTGCCAAGAAAGGTCAGATTAGGAATTACCTATGAAAGATTTAAAGCAGGCATCATTTTAATGTTTTACTTAAGCAATAATTTTTAAATAAATGTAAAAAAATGTTCTAAAAATATTTTTTAATCTATTTCAGTTGTAGAACTTCCTTCCCCCTCCCTCAGGACATAAAACATGTGACCTTATATTAACCTTAGAAAACCTCCTGTGAATTTTGCCTTATTAAACACTGTGCCTTTTTTATTAAAAAATGTGCAACTTCAGTAACTCAAAAATTGATATAAGAACAAAACTAAAATCATACAACTGAACAAGTCAGTAATAAATTTTAAAGTGACTATATTCTCAATTGTAGAGGGAGATAATAGGAATAGGATTAGTGACCTGCAGAACAGTGCAACAGAATCATCCTTAGCTGCAAAAGAGAGAGAAGATAAGTTCAAAGGAAATGAAATCTCATGGCGCTAAGGACCAATAACAAAATGTCCACTTTGCTTATGATCAGACTGCAAAAGTACAAGGAAAGTATACAAGTGCCAAAATAGTATTTGAAGAAATATTCTTTGCAAACTTCCCACACATGACAAAAATATAAAGTTACATATCTAAGGAACTAAGAAAGCTCTTAATAGGATACAAAGAGATAAGTCTCTATGAGAAGACAATTTAAGTTTCTAAAGAAATGACAATGGATATATCTTGAAAGTATCCAGGAAGAAAGAATGTATTATCTACAGGGGAATATCATTTCAGCATGACAACATTCTTGTGTGAAACCACTGAGCCATGCAGGAGGCACAAAATTTTTAATATGCTGAAAGAAAATAATTGTCAGTTATAAATTCTAAGTCCAGTGAAACTATTCTTCAGGAACAAATGTAAAAATAGTTTGCATAACAAGTAAAACTGATAGATTTTTTTTTCACTCACAGTTCTACTTTGAAAGTCTAAGTGACATTAGTTAATAAGGACATCTGTTTAGAAAAAGTAATGAATAGTGAAAAGAGTAGAATGAAGGATTATGTAGAGTACACTGTGCTTATGACTTAGAAACATATTTAATACGTAAATATAAATATATAAATATAATAAAGATGGAAAAGGTGTCTGAATAAAAGTGAGGTGACCATATTTCATTCAAAGTGTGACAATAAAAGCAGGTGATGAAAAATGGTTTTACATAGAGTAATGTCCAGATCAATCAAAACAAAACTGTGGGGGAAAGTTACCCCAAAGAACACTCAAGAGTCAACAAAAAGAGACAATAAAAATCAGTGGAAAAGAACACATATTTGGAATTGGGAACCAGGTCAGAATCATATGAAGACAAAGATTCTGCTCTCCAATGTCAATTTCCCACCAATCTTGGGCTAAAAGAGGGACTACATCCATCAAATCTCCCTAAATTAATACCACTTATGCCATTTAATCTGTGCTGACTTCACACTCCTTTGGAGAATTCCAGACAGTACCAAGACCTGAGGCTATATACTACCCCTCACATTTCAGCCAAGCCCCAGATAAAACCACAGTGGAATTGGGGAGATCAGCAAGAGTACTGTTTCCATGGTGAACCTGATAATCAACTCTAAGTGAAGGAGATAGATGTTGAGGACACTCAACACCTACCAAGGCAGAGATCCAGAGGTTCCTAAGAGCCTATCACTGAAGTAGACTTAAAACACACCCAACATGGCTAAGGGATTTTTGTGGTAGAGGGGGCAGAAAGATTGTTACAGCCACAACTCAGGAGATCATGCCCAGAGGCACTTCCTTTCCCCTGTAACTAACTGCTACTCCCACAAGGCATAACTCACAACCCCATGGGAAATACCTGTAACCCTACTGAGGAGGGTCCCCTGCAGAATGGGGGCAGGGAGGAAGGAAAGGATGGTACTAACACATGGTGTATCCATACTAAGTATGTCTGTAATTAATAATAAAAAATAATCAGAGAATATAAATAAAATTGCAGATTTAATAAACATTCATATGCAAACAATTACTTTGAGTAGAGATAATCTACATACACCAATCAGAATGAGGACTCCTGACTCTAGACCATGAACCACATAGTGAGATGAAGGGGCAGGGGCAGGTAGAGGAAAGAAAAAGAAATGCTTTTCTTTGGATAGTGGGGAATAACCCAGAGGATGAAGTATGAAGAGTTGGAAGAAACTTTAAGAAGTGAAATGTGTATTTATTTTCTTAATGATAATGATGGCCTATACTGGGACCAAAACATAAATTGTAAAATTAAATCAAACATAGTTAATTAAATGTCCATTATACCTTAAGAAAGGTTTCACCTTGACATGGTCTGCAAAAGGGAAAGATTAACCAGTCATATTAAGAGTACATCATGTCCTGGAGCAGAATGGCATCTTTCAGAAGTATACAAATCATCTCAAAAGACATTATGAATTTAGGCAGAATTCAGTATAGTTGTCATAAAAGTTACTTGAGGGTTCTGTTTTAAATCTAAGTTGTATATAAACTATTAATATATTTGAAATCCAAATTACAGGTATCAAGCTATCAAAAAATATTTCTTTACTTCCTTTGGTTATGTTTTAGTCTGAGAAGAGATGCCTAGAAAGCTTTGATTTCACTTTTCAAGTCCAAAAGACAATATTGGGTGTAATTCCTGTCATTTATGCAGACTGCACGCAGACACACAAGCATAAGGAACTCCTAGTAGGGTCTCTTTGTTAAAAAATAATCAAAAGCTGGGCATGGTGGCGCACGCCTTTCATCCCAGCACTTGGCAGGCAGGAGGATCGTTGTGAGTTCGAGGCCACCTTGAGACTATATAGTGAATTCCAGGTCAGCCTGGACTAGAGTGAAACCTTACCTCAAAAAAAGACCAAGTAATAATAATAATAATAATAATAATAATAACAATAAAAGTAATAATCAAGACTGGGCTGGAGAGATGGCTTAGCAGTTAAGGCACCTGCATGCAAAGCCAAAGGATTTGATTTCCCAGAACCCAAAGTGCCATGTGTGTCTGGAGTTCATTTGCAGTGGCTAGAGGCCCTGATGTACCCATTTTCTCCCTTCCTCAGTCTCAAACAAATAAATAAAAATACAAATATTTAAAACTAAATAAGCAAGACTAGGAGCTTCTAATTTTTTTTTAAATTTCCCCTGAAGTTTCCATAACAAAACATCATAAAATGAAAATGAAACTAAAATTGGTAGCTAAAGCCATTATTAGAACAACTTCTTTATTTTAGCTGTCCTTTTGTAAGTAACAAAAAATACCAGAATGAAAAACAGTGTGAGGTTGTTCTCTAAAAGCAACTATGTAATTCAGAAACACAGAGACACAAATAAGAGGGCCAGTTCTGTGAAACATGAATTATTGTGATTTTCTTGAGAAAGCAAGATTCTTCTCCAGATCCATAAATAGTGCCTTATTTTCCTTATGCATTTTTAGCAGATTTTATAGAAAAGAAAATTATCAGCAGCTTCATTTTCTGGGAAATTTATATTTCATAGTTCTAATTAAAAAAAAAAACTGTTAGCAAACGCAAATTTAAAAGGAGAAAAAAAATCTTAACATTAGGTAAGGCTCTGGGCATGCCTGTGAGAAATTATCTGAATTAGGTTAAATGAGGTGGGAAGATACACCTTAATTAAATAGGTGGCACCCTTGCCCAAGTTGGTCCTAAACTGCACAAAACATTTGTACTGAACACAAGCATCCTGCTCTCTGCTTCCTCGCTTTGAACAGACTGTGATGAGCTGTGTCATGCCCTTGCCTCAAAGCCTTCCCCGTCATGAAGGACTGTACTTTGAACTCTAAGCCAAAATAAACCTTTCCTTCCCTAAGGTGTCTCTTGCTGGGTATTTGGTCACAGCAATGAGAAAGTAAATAATGGAATAGGAAAGTGCTATGCCTGACCTAGGAGTCCTGTCTCCTATCAGCAAACAAATTACTTTATTAGCTAATTCAAGTAAGGCAAATGTCACCGTTTTCAACTTTGAACATGCTTACATGCAATATATAAGAACTCTGTCTACAGTGATGTGCATACAAAAGAAAATGTAATCTTAAGACTAAAAATGCCAAATTAAAGCACAAAGAAATGAGCATGTCCTCAGACTTGTTACTGGCCCTTACACTAAGTCAAACAAAAGGAAGCACAGGTACATGCATAAAAGCAAATAGTTTATGAAATTTTTCATATTGTAGTAACATGAAAATTTTTAATGAATTTAAATATATTTTGAAAAAATATTGATGGATAATTCAAGATTATTATGTGGATAATTTGCATGCCATTAGATAACATAGTTATTTTATATATCTAAATACATTCAAGGCTGTGACCTACACATGTACTTTTATTAGCTTCATTTATTTCATAGGAAAACTCAGAATTAATGAAAGATGTCTCATTATATACTGGTGGATACATTGACAAAGTTGCACCTGCTATGCCACCAGACTTACTGGGAATGCTCAGAGAGGGAGAAATGGATGCAAAGAGATGCTAAGATTAGATATTTGAAGATTGATGAATGACAATGACGGCCAGAACTCTGCAGAAATACGTGGAGGAAAGCGCAGCTTATGGGAATGAGCTGGGAAAGACTGTCTATATAAACATATTTATAAGCAGAAACTTCAAGTTTTAAATGAGTTATGATCCCTCAATAGATCTCTTTTTAGTGACATGTTGAAATGGAGAAATACTGAGGCATAAATACATAGTCATATTCTCTTCAATACAGCAGAAGATCATCATTTACAAGAAAAAAAACTAACAAAAACAGAGAAGAGTAACAACCACTAAATGGCTGTAAATAAATGAACTGACATGTGGTATATGAATATGTCTAAGAATTTTAACAGTCTGTGAGATACTATCTTTACAACAGTAAGAATTGTCAGCAGAAAGGCAGGTGTGAGAGTATCCAAGGTTGCGTGCCAAATAATGCAGTGAGAGAAACCATGGACTTCAGGTAATAGTGAGCAGCTAGATAATGGTGGTTAATGTAATAGATGGAGATTAACAGGTTAAATGAATTATGACATTTTTCACTGAGAATGTAGAACTAGAAACTGTAACCCTCAAGGCATGTAAGAGAAAGATAGTGCCATACAACTATCTTCGAATTACCACAGTGTGTTCTTTTCACAGGGTTATGATGTAGTCATAGAAATTGACTAAAATTCACTGGAAATGGAAGTCATTTAGCTCAGACACTGAAGTTCATTGACATAATCCAGTAATTTCACAAAATGCTTATTTAAGTGCTCTTCATTTAAACCAAACTTGATACCTAAAGGTAATTATTGAAATTATAAAATCATCATTGGACTATCATGTTACGAAATCCACAAACAAAAGTATGTATGCATTATTTAAAGGCTGTACACATGTTTAAAACCACAATCAGTGTGGCTATTTTTCATGAATCACTTTAAACTTCCCTTATGTCCAAGAACTTCTTTATTAGCAAATATCCAAACTTATGTTTCTATTAATAACAACTTGTAGAAATTAAAATGTTATGCCCTGATTCTGTAAAATGACCTTTATTTCCTTCCCTTTCAGAATTTTCTAGAATACCCTTTAGCGGATCTAGCAAGATGGCAAAGATTCTGGAACTGATCTTAGCTGACTGGAGGAACTGAAAATGAGAAAACAGGCAGGTAAAACCCATGTGGAAAAACACTGCACGTGTTAGAAAATGAGATCTCCCATTCAGAAAAGGCAGGTGTGGAACAGATGCTCTCTGTCACATTTATAACTGTGAGCACTACCTGTAGCTTACAGTATTAATCCAAATTAAGTAAGGCTAATAAGATAACTGACTTCTGCAGCATTTCAGGAGATTTTTATCATAATTCACACTTAGACCTTCAGAAATTGTGGTGTTCCTCTCTACTCACTATAAGACTGAGAGCAGAGATGTCTCAATTTTTTTTCCACTTATGCGGATATAAGAAAATTTGTACATGCTGTCAATTTTTTTCAGCCAGTGGCTTCATGTGTTAGGGATTTACTAAGCCTGAAATATAAGTATTAAACAGTTGTCACTTAACTGAGACAGCACTTACCTCAGCTTAAAGACATTTCCCTCTGTTGGGAGGTTAAGACCTTGCTATAGACACTTCTAATTACATTGGAGTTACCCACATTATAAATTTGCAACACCATCTTGTAATTTTCTGTTTGTTTCATAGGATACAAAGATATATCATGAAGCCCACAGCACAATAGCAAGATTAAATAAGGGTAATTTATACATGCTGCTTTGTTAGAGGCAATCTCACTGTTTAATCAGTTCTCTTTCCCTTTCATCCTGAAAAAAAAAAAAAATGTCTTAGTTTGAGTAACAAACTAAGCCGCTCACCTTACAAACTCTGTCCCTTCAACAACTAGCATAAATCTAGATAAATATTAGTCACCCAATGCAGATTTATATAATTGGTCTGGATAAGTAATTCTATGGTAAAACACACAGCCTAGTATTTGCAAGAGCCAGTTTCATCCCTTGTACCCCGAAACAAAATGTAGATTAATTCAAAATTAACTAAATGAAGAAACTGGCCAGTCACCTTTAATTCTCTCTTGAAGGTATTTTGGAATGCCCTCTTTTACAACTGGATCATCCCAATAGAAAAGCAATCAGCAGATAATAAGCCCAAATATCTTCAAAACTTGGTAATATTTTCATATGTTACTAGAGAAAATTCATATGTTAGCTGCTCTTGGGATGCTTCCTTCTCTGAGCTACCCCCTCCCCGTTTCTTTGAGATTCTTTCTTAGTGACTTGCTATCTCTAATAACTCCTCATGGTATCTGTGCAGAAAACTGACAACACCTTTATGCAGTGTCTCTGTTAAGTGTAAAAATATTTCACTTATAGCTTTCAGTACTTATCTACGTCTTTTTGAAGAATTTGGTCATGAATTATACATTCCATCATAGCATGAAATATTCAACCCATCTTCTTTCATTCCAGGAGAGTTGGTCAAACAAAGAGCAGTTTGAACATAAGAGAGTAGGTCTATGAATAGCGACATGAGAACTATTTAACAGTCCTTAGCAGGACTTATGTGAAAAGTCCAGCAGAAAAAGATTTCATAGACAGTCCAGTTCCATAGAAATCATTCAAATAACTGAAACATCAATTTTATTTTAGAGTATTTTTTTTCAAAATACAAGTTGTTTTTGAAAAGAAAGATAGAAATAACATTATTGCAAATGGAATTGTCATCATTTAAAGTACAATTGGACATATTTTATGAAATTGGAAAATGCTAATATTGATGTATTAAACTAATAATTGCTTTTGAATAGCAATAAATATGTCCATCATTAAATTGATTTATAATTGTTCAACCATTCTGTTTAGTTTGATTCCTTAAACAATACCTTTAGCAAACCTAAATCTAGAGGGTTAGAATTTCCTCTAGTAACTGAGAAGTTCTGAGCTCCAGTTGAGAAGAGTGGATGGTCCAAGATCCAGTAGTGGTTTCAAGTCACCTTGGACAAACCCTTTCCCAAGAAAATAGCAGTGCAGTCATAATTGATTGGTCCAAATTGCCCTCAGCCAGCCAACCACTAGAAATCTGAAATACAGGGAATCCGGGATTTGTCTTTTCTTTTTATCCAACTGTAGACAAATGTGTTTTATTCAGCTACAAAGAGGGACTTCTCTGTCAAATTGAGACACACATCAACTTGAGAGCAGTTCAGTCTTAATTCTACCTAGTTTTCATTGTCTCAGATTCTTTAAACTTCATTAAATCTCTATGGCTGCTTTTAAAATTGTGATCTTCGCCTGGCGTGGTGGCACACGCCTTTAATCCCAGCACTTGGGAGGCAGAGGTAGGAGGATCACCTTGGGTTCAAGGCCACCCTGAGACTCCATAGTGAATTCCAGGTCAGCCTGGGCTAGAGTGAGACCCCACCTCGAAAAACCAAAACCAAAACAAAACAAAAAATTTTGATCTTCTTTCTGCTCTCCTTATAAAACTTCTAAAACCCTTTAGCTTCCAGCCACCTATAGTACTTTCTGCTTGTTTGTCACCTGTGTAGACTGATCAAGAACTGACAAATTTGAAGGCAAATTTGGTAAAATGTTGAGTTCATTAAAATATAATTTTCTTTCCCTGGCTCCATGGTCCTTGAAGATGCCATTGCTTTATGTCTCTGCAATAACTCCATGTAGCTGATTTTCCTTTTTTTTTTTTCGTTTTCGTTTTGGTTTTTCAAGGTAGGGTCTCACTCTAGCCCAGGCTGACCTGGAATTCACTATGTAGTCTCAGGGTGGCTCTGAACTCACGGCAATCCTCCTATCTCTGCTGGGATTAAAGGCGTGTGCCACCATGCCTAGCTTTTTTTTTTTTTTTAATTTTTGTTTATTTATTTATTTATTTGAGAGTGACAGACTGAGAGAGAAAGAGGCAGAGAGAAAGAGAATGGGCCCACCAGGGCCTCCAGCCACTGCAAACGAACTCCAGATGCTTGCATCAACTTGTGCATCTGGCTTATGTGGGTCCTGGGGAATTGAGCCTTGAACAGGAGGCCTTAGGCTTCACAGGCAAGCGATTAACCGCTAAGCCATCTATCTCTCCAGCCCATGCCTGGCTTAAAAAATTTTGGGTTTTTTTTTAAAAAAACTTTATTTTTATTTATTTGAGAGTGAGAAAGAGGGAGAGAGAGAAAGGGAGAATAGGTGTGCCAGGGCCTCCAGCCACTGAAAACAAACTCCAGATGCATGCGCCCCCTTGTGCATCTGGCTTATGTGGGTCCTGGGGAATCGAACTGAGGTGCTGATTTTCATAAATGATCAATTATCCTTATATATTTGGTAGAAAATGTTATGATAAAAATTACTTCTACCATTACAGAAGGGGCTGTTCTCCACTTTTAAATGAATTAAATACTAATTCAACTTTAAACACACTGTTTTCTTTATTCTCATAGTATTTATCCCTCTTATGAGCATGAATTCTGCTTTAAGCTGCAAATCTCATGAGCACAAGAAGTGGGTTTCTTTGTACATCACAAAGTCCCAAACATCTAGCCCAGAAATGAGTCTATTACAATAACTAAAAGGAAAAAAGACTGTGGTGCACAATCCTTGGTAGTACATAATATTGTTCAAAATATATACTGCTTTTTTGTGAGGACAGATATACTTCTTTGTTCATAGATCATGATTACTAGACTTGCTTTGGTGGAAGCAATACGAGCAGAAAGGATCCAGTTTCTACTACAGGAATTAAGAGTCATCATGGGGTTCCTCTCTACTAACTCCCATAGTCCTTCTGCAACAACTAGTCTGTGCTGTATGAAGGATGATTTATTCACCCTGGATTTCAAACAAAGCCTGGAGGGGTACATGGAAGCCATGAGTAACATTTATGCACTAAGAGAGGAATAGATAATCATCCACATACGTTGCTAAAAATCTTGCAGTCCTCTTTACTATTACAAGGCACAGCTTGGATAAAATGACTGGCAGAAAAATCACTACCAGGGATAACTACTGCTGTAAATTAAAGAAGAACAGGTCCTTCTAAATTGGGTACTAAGATGAATGGGAGAGAAAATTATTACTGGATGTTAGGAAATCACCAAACAATGATACATGGTATAAAATTTGTGTTAAAATGGTAACTGGTGAACATTTGGGAGGCTTAAATGACATTCATTGAAATTTTAAATAAATAATTTGGAGTACTACTAGATGAGTATATGCTTTGACAGTGTAGGTGAGTGCATGTTGTTAACACGATAGATGAGCATATGCTGTTGGATGCTGTAGATGAGTATTGTTTAGCACTATAGAGGAATGTGTGGTATTGAATACTATAGAAGGAAATTGATTATATTTGACAAGATATTAAAAATAACCTAATAACCCCACTGAAGACCCTCATCAGAGTTGGGACAGAGGAGAGGGGGTCTATTTGTGCAACCTTTTTATAAAAAATAATCAATAACTTTAAAAAGGAAAAATATAGCTGTTTTTTTGTTTTAAGTAAGGATAGAAAGAAATAACTGAATTTCCAAGGTTTCATAATTCAATTAAGTCTTATTAGGAGATAAACTTGAGTGATATGGGTTAATTAATCCCAAATCTTGTGCCAAACACCCAATCAGATCAAGGATAAAACCCATTGCCTTATTAAGATCCTCATTCAGATCAGGTAACATGGGGTATATCATTTCCTTACATGGTTAGGCAAAAATACTGAATACTACAAATGTTTAAAAACTAGCAACATCATTGTTCTCTCACGGAAGCCAAAGGGGCTTGAAGCTTCAATTTATTGTAGAAAGGACAATTATGGAATTGAATGGTGACATAGAAGCTGACTAGGGGGAGAAAAGGGATATAAGAATTTATTCAAATTCTTTTTGGTAGGGGGGGGGATATATTGCAAAAGTAGTTCTGGGTATGATGATGTATACCTTTAATCCCAGCACTTGAAAGGCAGAGATAGGAGGATTACTGTGAGTTCAAGGCTACTCTGAGAATACATAATGAATTCCAGGTCAGCCTGGACTAGAGTGAAACTCTATCTTGAACCCCCCCCCCCAAAAAAAAAATGTTCCAGTAAATATCCACATGATGTGAAGCTATCTGGTGCCTCTCCTCCTGTATTAGGTACAGGGAATCTGCCCCTCCTGCAGGATGGAATGTTCTCAGTTTTCTCTCAGCTGTTGTCACAGAGAGTGAGGTGATGAAATATTAAGTAACAATTTTCTTCCCCCTTCTTCTTAACCCTGAAACTAATGGTATGTATGTAATTGTTTACATAATAGATGCAATATAATTCAATGCAATACATTCCTGGAGGTCATTTTTGTGCCTTTGATTTCACATTATGTATGAAGGGACACAACCATGCAAGACCATGGATAGAGCAGCAGAAATTTAGCTTGGTCTGGTACTGCCCCAAGGGAGAAAAGAATGTTCTTACACTTCACTAATGCGATTCAAAGTTGCTCAGCAAAGTGTGTTTCCTCCATTCTTCCTGTCTTTTAGAATCCACAGAAACAATTTTGGTCCATTGTTAGCCATTTTCTTTGAAATTTACTTATGTCTTAAGATCTACGTTTAAGTCTTCTCAAACCAATAAGCCTTGTTTTATTTTTTTAACTTTACTGGTTTCTCTTTCATTTTAAATGATTTCCCTTTGCTTATCTTTATGCCTTCTGAGTCTCTCTTCTCATGTTTTCTGGCTGCTTTCCCACTTCCTAATAGCTATTGTATTTTAAAAATAATGGTATTTTTCTTTCTATATGTTCAAGGTTTTTTCGAATACACCAATCTCTAGTTACAATGAGCTCTTTCAGTGCTCATTTTAAGTTTTCTTAAATGTCAATATTTTTGAATATATTTATTATCTATTAACTATTTGAAATTACTTTTTAAGCTATTTTAGAGCTATTATTGTATCTGTTTAATATATTTTGTTATTGGTTTGTGTTTTTAGGAGTAAAGTCATAAAAATGGTTTATCATAGTACAATAAACTACTACAAACAGGAACAAAAGCATACTCAATTATTAGCTCACGGTTGAGTAAGTTAAAAGTAGAGGCAGATGACAAGCATGGTAGTGTTGCACTGTACATCAGCTTACTTGAGTCTCATGAGAGAAAAACATGTTTATGCACAATAAGTTTTATGAAGTGGATTATTACTGCCAAGAATATACTGAGGACAAAGGAAGCTGAAGTTTTCTTGCAAACTAGTTCCCTAAGACTTGGGAAAGCTGAACAGGTAGATATAGTCCAAATTTCAAATGCTGGTACATTGCAAAGACCTGGAAAGGTCGCACCACCTGGGATATTCTTTTCAGGGCACATGCAATGCTCTGGGCAGTGGTTTGAAAACATCTAGTTTGAAGGACATCCTGCTTCCTTTTCTTCCACATAAAAAAGGTTCAAAACCTGTGATGTCGTGAGGCATGTTTGTTTTTTCCCTACATCCAGAACTATACTATGTAAAAACTAAAGAAAAATGTTCAGCATATTAAACCCCATTCCTCTCTCTCTTAAAACTACATTCTGTGACTTTTCTGTGGTTGAGACCTGCAGGCAATGCAAAAAGGAGAATTATATGAGGCTAAGGCTATGGGACAAATGTCTTGTGCCAGGCTGTATTGCATTCTCTGCATAGAGTATCAATAAGTTGACATCAAGGTGTTGACCTTACTGGACTCTTTATCAAAAGTTCAGCTCAAACCTTTAATCCCAGTACTTGGGAAGATAAGGTAGCAGGGCCACCATGAGTTTGAGACCACCCTGATACTACACAGTGAATTCCAGATCAGCTTGGGCTAGAGCCAGATCCTACCTCAAAAAAAAAAAAAAAAATTCTCAAAAAAAAATGCTTTTAAGTCATTCAACTTTTTAGCAGAATACCATATTTATGAGCCTCTGGTCCTCAATATTTTGTGAATTGTCAATTGGGCATTGTTCTCAGTGGCATTTCACAATCATATTTATATATTTCCCTCTATTTTCTTTCCAACAGTGAATGGTCAAATCTTTTCCATATGAGGCAAAGGAAATTTTGCCTTTAGAGACATATCATTATGTTAGGCCCCACCAGGTAATTTTTCTAAGCTCAAAATCAACTGACTAGTAACTACCTCCATTGGCTCAGCAGACTCTCTTTGTCAGAAGACATAACAGTTACACAATGATATCACATTACACTTATGGTCAGGAAGATTAGGGGACACTGCTGAAGGGAGCTGCTTTGGTATGTGTTTGTTCATGGTTTGAGATGGTAGATTCTATTTATTTTGTAAGTGAATTTAATTTGCCTTGAGGTACTACTTAAATGCTAATTTCTATATTTGACATTTCCATGCCTCAGATTTCATGAAAATTTGTCTATACATATTTTCATAGAATACTTAAGAGAAGCCAGTGGTTCTACCAAAAACTAAATAAAATGTCCCCTCGTTGCTTGCCTGGATCTTTTGGATGCTCTTTCATTAAAAGGCAACCTTCTCAGCATCTCTTCTACAAATAAGGATCTAAATTAGTCTTTAGCTAATTTGAAGTCACATTTTCTGTCACTGTTCGCACATTTAAAAAAATCTAGCTTTTGCAGGGTGTGGTGATGTATTCTTGTAATTCCAGTACTCAGAGGCAGAGGTAGGCATACTGTTGTGAGTTCTAGGCCAGCTTGAGACAACATAGTGAATTCCAGGTCAGCCTGGGCCAGAGTGAGACCCTACCACAAAAAAAAAAAAAAAAAAAAAAAAGTAAGAAAAAAAATCCAACTGCTGAGTGCTCAGTACAAAATGAAATGTGTCATGGACCAGTGATGACAGTTTCTCTATTCTGGCTCTTTAGGAGCTCATTAAGTAGTATGAGAAGCTTGTTTATACAGCCAAAGAAAGAATGTTTGCAAGAGTGTACTTCACATGCAAATAAAGGTTCGTATTTGTACCAATCAAAGCAAACCTTGCATACAAACAGAGGTTTGAACTTGGGCCAATCACATCCTTGTCTCTCTGCGCCAGTCACAACACTCCTTCTATGAGGTCACCAGAAAAAGAACTCCCCTCTCTGGGCTATGTGGAAATGGTTGCATCATCATGTAGACTGCACTGAGGATTGTGGAAGTAAAGAAAAAAAAGATGTACAAATAGAAACTATGCAGAAGGCTTTACTTTAGGAACTGTGACTAGCACGTGCAGTTGTACAGTTTTATAAAGGCAACTGTGAAATATTCAAGATGGCTGCTGTTCGCATAAATTAGTTTGGCTTCCTGTTTGAATGACAGTTCTTTTGCTTAAGCCAGACAGTGCAGCAAAGGAAAACCCAATACATATCAAGTAGTAAGTCAAATTGTTCTTTCACCCAGTTTTTATGCTTATTTAGCAGAAAATGAACTTCACAAACAGTTCTTACAATAAAGACTTATCATTAACCCTAATAGTGATATTAACAGGTTTTAATAATGCTTACCAACTGCACAGTTTCCCGGGAAGAGTCGGGACCCCTATAGCTGTCTCATTAGTGCTTTTATTAGAAATACAGTCAGACATTCTACTAGGGAATTTCTACTCTGTGAGTATGCATGGCTGGTATTGAATTGTTCTAAGAGGATTTGATAGATAGCACATATTTATAAGTCTTTGTGAGGAGTATGTTCGATAACTGGCAAAACTGACTTTCAAGACAGTCAGAGGTAGATTTTGACTGAAATAGAGCATAAGGCAGCATTCTTGGGTGAAATATTATAAGATGATCTAGATGGTTGCATATGTAATATTTTTTCAAGCAGTGAACTAACATCTGTATCCTTTACATGTTGAGCACATTTTATACTCAGAAGACACTAAAAGAAAATAAGTTTTAAAAGACAACAAAGCACCTAGAATGAATATGATACAACTTTAAAAATTTATTCCAATGTGTTATGTTTTACAATCTCTGTTTGTTTCAGTAATTTCTTAATATATGAACATATGACATATTACATGTTCCCATCAAATGATCCTCTTATATCCTGTTCCCCCTGCCCTGGGCCCATGAGGATCTCTTTCAGTGGGGTGTCAGTAGTCTCTGTGGGGAAGACAATGCCTGTTAGCACAATGTCCCTGCTCTTTGGCTTTTATATTCTCCCTTCCACAAAGTTCCCTGAGCTTTGGAAATCACGTTAGAAGCCTACTTTGGTATTGAGCTCTCGACAATCTCTTATTTTCTGCTTTGATGAGTTTTGAGTGTCCTCAGCATCTACCACCATCTCCCCTGAGAAAGTTCTCTAGGAGTGATAGAAGCACTCATAGTTTGTCTTCCTCTCCCTCTGTAATGTTTCCTGGGCCCAGGAGGGTATGATAGAGATGATACTTCTCATGGTAGGCACTTGGCTTTCTTTCTTGTCCTTCTGACTAGTGTTGGGTATGAATTTATGTGTACCCCTTCTCATTAAATATTAGGAAAAATAAACCATCCTTGAAGGATATTATGTTGTAAGTGCCTTATATAGTTTTTTTCTATGTTTTATATTTTATTTTGTTATTAGATATGGACATATTTTGTATATAAACATCACATGTTAGTACCAACCTTTCCCTCCTCCTGCCCCTAGTTTTTTTTCTAATTAATAAAATCTGTGATATAGATTTTATCAATAATTATTAATTTTGAAAATAGTGAGAATACCTAAAGCTATCCATTTTTAAAATATAATTCACTTTTTAAACTTTTTTTCACTTTCTAAACTTTCAACTAAATTATTTTTCCTCCATAATATTAATATTAACTGTTAGTCAAACTTTTCAAATCAAATAATTGCATAATACTTTCAATTATAAACTTTTATGTAGAAATAGTTTAAATGTTCCTATGGCCACACCATAAATAAGTTAAATGAAATGTTCAATCTAAGGCTGGGCATGGTGGTGCATGCCTTTAATCCCAGCACTTGGGAGGCAGAGGTAGGAGGATCATCGTGAGTTCAAGGCCACCCTGAAACTACTTAGTAAATTCCAGGTCAGCCTGAGCTAGAGTGAGACCCTACCTCAAAAAGAAAAAAAAAATGTTCAATTTAAATCAGGATGGACCCAGTATTTTTGAAAATATTTCAGTAGAATATAAAATTTTAATTTTAGAAAGTTAGAGGAATTCTCCATGAGAATAATTGGATATCTTTAACTCACAAGGTATATTTGTAAAAGAACTTTTAATACAGTGTAGAGTATTATAACAATCATTGTTATACTCACACATATCTAAGAAAGTATTTTCATTAACACATCACTTTTAAGTAGGAGCATTTTTTTTTTTACATTTTATTTATTTATTTGAGAGAGAGAGAATCAGGCAGATAGAGACAGAGATAATGTGCTCACCAGGGCCTCTAGCCACTGCAAACAAATTCCAGATGCATGAACCACCTTGTGCATCTGGCTTACATGGATGCTGGGGAATTGAACCTGGGTCCTTTGGCTTTACAGGCAAGTGTTTTAACCACTAAGCAATCTCTCCAGCCCAAGAAGGAACATTTTTAACAATTTCATGAGAAGGGAACAGATTCACTACTGGTAAATGCTACACAGTTCTAGTAACGAGAACTTTTAAAGAACTTTCTGTGAGTGCCCTGTGCCTGTGTCACAGGTAGGAAAAACATTTTGCATAGATTTACAACAAGCTAGAAATTTCTTAGCTGAAATAAAAGGTTGAGAAGTAGGCTTTTCCAGATCATCAAATGGTTACTGAAAGCAAAATGTCAAAAAACAAAACAAACTACAGGACACTTGCATGTGCACACACTTGTTCATGCACCAAACATGCACCACAAAACACGTACTATGCACATGCCCATATACACAGGTTCAAAATGTAGATTTTAGGAAATTCTATCACTAATTGTAAATGCTTGTAGTTAACAACAGGTAAGTTATAGTTACTTAGCAAGTTGAATTATTAAATGTATGATAGACTGGTTAAAATTGATTATCTCATCAATTCTTTATCTTCCACTGAGAAAACACCCAAGCTCCTATGGAAGCATACCTCCTCTCTCCCAGTTGTCATAGTTCCCTGGAATGGTTCCTTGTGGAGTATTCCACCTTACACAGAATAACTCATCCTCTGTTTGCAGTAAAGTGCTCATTTTTAATGAATACATTGATTTTTCTTAGGTGTCTCTGTAGCTCATTGACTCATTCTTTAATTGGTGCTTTTTTAACCCTTATAATTAGTAGAAGGAATTTCATTCTTAATTAGCTGTAAAAGTTATAGCAAGAGACATACTATATGCTAACAGAAAATCAAATGTTGCAACCTCAGAGTTCATCATATTTACAAGAAGTTCATCATATTTAGGACTTTTCCCAAAAATATACAATTTTATGGGGCCCCCAAAATAAGGATATTCATGTAACTATTGTGTCCAAGTGAAATAAGTCCTTTTAAAAAGCATATAATTTGTCACATTGGTTTCAGAATAAATATCTATAGCAAGCATGCTCATTATTATTCTCTATTTTATTTAATTTTGTAAAACTGAATATTTGAAAACACTTATTTCAGACTTTGACATTACAGTAATTCCATTGTAAAATTACTATAACTTGTTTGCTGAGACTATTGTAAACAAAACTTACAAGTTGTATGGCTAAACCAGCATATTCATTGTGCCACATTTCTTAAGTTTAGAAATTTGAGAAATGCTGACAGCATCTCCATCCTCTCTTTGGTTCCAGAGAAGGGTCATCTCTGTGTTGCTCTATACTCTTAGCTCCCAAGGACTTGGAAGCAATCCGGTGTTTCTGGCCTGTGGTGGCATATAGATCTTCTCATGACATCATTGTTTGTTGAAAGTCCACACTTCACTCTAGAGGACTTCCACTGGACTCAGAGTTTGCTCTATACAATACTAGTATTGCCTGAACTTACCAATTTCTTTATACCTGAATCTATTTCTTTTTTTTTCCTTTTTTAATGATGTTATTATTATTACTAACAACATATTTCATATGGATACATCATGTGTTCGTACCCTCTTTTCCCTGTCCTAACCCCATTCTGTTGGAGATGCTCCATAGTGGGGTTGCAGTTATTCCCTATGAGGTTGTAGGTTATGTGCTGTGGGAGCAGCAGTCAGTTATTTTTGAGGGAAAACAATGCCTCTGGGCATGATGTCTCAATTTTTGGCTCTTAAAATCTTCCTGCCCCTCCTTCCTCAAAATTCCCTGAGCTGGGGTGTGTGAGTTTTAAGTCTACTTCAGTGATGAGCTCTCAGGAGCCTCTGGATCTGGGTCTGTCTCCTGCACACTGGTGCTGATTATCAGGTTCAGCATGGAAACAGCACTGTTCCTTGTCTCCCTGATTCCTCTGCAGTTTCACCTGAGGCTTGGCTGAAGTGCAAGGAGTAGTTTATCTCCTCCAGTCTCAATACCTCCTGAAAAAGAAGAACAAATTCTTCAACAAAGAGTTTAGTCAGCATAATTTGACTGGGATGAGTATTATTAATTTAGGGAGAATATAATGTATGTAACCCGTCTTTTAGCCAAAGACTAGTAATAGCTTGACACTATAGAGCATAATCTTTGTCTCCATAGGATTCTGATCTGATTATCAATTCCAGATTGGGGTTAGTTTACATTGATAAGATGTCTTATCCAATCGGAAACCTATTGGTTACCCACCAAGTCTGGGTGCCATTATTACACTGGCATGTACATTCTGTCAGGGTGTTTGCTTCTTAGTAGATTAGACCTCTTGTTGCTCAGACTGTTGTTGGCCATTTTCCCCTGTTGCTCATATAGTACTTTCTACCACTAGACAGGCTAACTGTCTGGGGTCAGGCTATCTTCTGAATTCTAGCTAGGTCTCTTCATGCTCTGTGTCAGTAACATATGGTGTCTTCAGCAATAGGGTCTTAGCTTTTGCCTCAGGCAGGTGATCAAGTGCTGTTATAGAAAGCTGTCTTGATTTGGGGACCTCATAGGTCTCTTGGATCAACAGCTCAATGTGGGTAGCAACCAATCTCTGGTACTTAGAGTTACAGACCAGAGACAATTATTTTTTTCTTTTAAGCTTAGGCTTCATCCCACCCTCTCTGGGGCCCTATTTTTCAGATGCTCTACCCTTACTCCTTTTGAGAGTTATATCTTTTAGGCTGTCACCAAGGGAAAAGGTTTCTATGGTACCAGCTCATTTTGGATTTAGTTTTGTGTTTGTTTCTCCTCCTCTTCTACGCTTCCCCTCAAACCATTCCATCCCTATTGTCTGGGCCTTGGGTCACCTATCAGGTATAACAGCAACTTGAGCAGGTCCAGGCTAAGAATTGCAGAGAAGTGAAACCATGTGATGTTTGTCTATGATTGTGTGAGTTTGCTGAGTATGATCTGTTCCCAATCTGTCAGTTTTTCTACAAATTTCATGGTTTTGTTTAGTCTTAATGCTGAGTAGAATTCCATTGTGTAAATGTACCATAACTTTGTTATCCATTCATCCAATTATAGGCATATGGGTTGATTCCAGTTCTTAGTTATAATGAATTGATCAGCTATAAATCTGGTTGGACAAATATCTCTGTATTGATGCATGGGGCATTTAGGATAAATGCCCAATAATGGAATAACTGGGTCTGTTGGTAACTGTGGTGGCTTGAGTAGATGGCCCCCAATATATTCAGTTTTTTTATTGTTTGTAGTTTGCATCTGCAGCCACCTGGCTGGAGGCAGTGTCACTGGGTGGATCTTATGGTGTGGTGGTGGGTTTAAGATTTCAATCTAAAGATATGCAAATTGTGCCCAGCTGGAGTTCCTGAAGTGTGCTGTGGCTTTTGGTGTTTTAGGCTTGTGCTTCTCTCTGTCTGCTTGGGCCTGTGAAGGCAGGCCAGCTTCTTCTGACATTATGGAACTTCCGCTGGATCTCTAAGCTTCAATAAATCCCTTTCTCCTGTGCCTGGTCTGGAAGGTTATCTCAACGAACCTGAATATGTCTGCTACAGTAATTCAATATTCATCCTTTTTAGGAGTCTCCCTACTGATTTCCATAGTGATTGTACAAATTTACATTCTCATCATCAGTGGATGAGGGTTCCTCTTTCCCCACATCCTTGCCAACATTTTTAGAATTTTTAATGATTGCCATCATTACTAGAGTAAGGTGGAATCTCATGCTTATTTTAATTTGCATTTCCCTAATGGTTAGGGATGTTGAACATTTTCTTAAGTGTATGTTAGCCATGTCTCTTCTTCTGAGAACTCCCTATTCAGTTCTCTGCCCCATTTTTGGAATGGGTTAATTTATTTATTTATTTTGAGTTTCTTTGTAGATTCTAGATATTAGGCTTCTGTCAGCTGTATAGCTGGCTAAGATTTTCTCCATTCAGTGGGTAATCTATTGGCTCTGCTTATGGCATGTTTGTCTGTACAAAAGCATTTTAGATTCATAAGATGCTACTGGTTGATTGTTCAATTTCCTGGGCTACTGGGGTTTTGTTCAGGATGTCTTTCTCCACTCCTTTATCAAGGATTGTTCCTTTTATTTATTTATTTTTTCTTTAAGCAGGAGAAGAGTTTCAGGTCTTATATTGAGGTCTTTAATATTTTTATATATTTTCATATAGGGAGAGATAAATGGGTCTAGTTTCATTTTACTACATACTGTTCTCCAATTTGTCCAGCACCATTTGTTGAAGATGACGTCTTTTCTCCAATCTACATTATTAACACCTTTGTCAAAGATCAAATAGCTGTAGTTACTTAACCTAAAATATGGGTCTTCAATTCTGTTCTATTTATCTATGTTTCTGTTTTTATGTCAGTACCATGTTGTTTTTGTTACTATGGCTTTGTAATGTATCTTTAGATGGGGTATGGTGATACCACCATTCTTCTTTTCTTTTTCCTTTTTTGCTGAGGATATATTTGCATATCTAAGGCTTGCTGTCATTCTATATGAATTTTCAGATCGTTTTTCTCTATCTTTGTGAAGAATGATGTTGGATTTTTTATTGGTATTGCATTAAATATGTATATTGCTTTTGGTAGAATTGCTATTTTCATAATACTAATTCTCCCTATCCAGGAGCATGGGAGTTCTTTCCATCTTCCCATGTCCCCCTTGATTTCATTCTTGAGTGTTTTTTTTTTTAATTACATTTGGACATGTTTAGTATGCAAGCAATACATATTGGTACCATCCTTCCCCTCCTCCCTGCCCTTTTCTGAAGAGGCCTTCTTCTTAGGGGATGCAGTTCAACCCCATGGGGATTGTGGCTTATGCATTATGGAGGCAGAAGTCAGTTATGGGGGAGAAGCAATGTTTCTATGCAAAATGTTCGAACTTGTGGTTCTCTCAATCTTTCTGCCACCTCTTCTGCAAAATTATCCCTGAGCCATGCTGGGAGCATTTTAAGTCCACTTCAGTGATGGGCACTTAGGAGCCTCTGGATCTCTGGTTTGGTAGGTGTTGAGGGTCATCATAGTCTATCTGTTTCACCCTTATGCTGATAACAGATTCACTAAGAAAGCAGCACCCTTGCTCATTTCCATAATTCCTCCACTGGGTCATTTATTTCCTCAGGTCCAGCTTCCCCCTGAAAAAGAGAAGCAGATTCCACAACAGAGAATGAAGTCAGCACCTGTTAAATGGGATAACCATTATTAATTTAGAGAGAATTAAAAGGGTGTCCACCCTGTTATAGCCCAAGATTAGTGGGACTTTGACATTGGAAAGCAGATTTGATATCTGGATATGAATCTGACCTGATTCCCAGTACCAGATATGGTTTGCTTTCCACTAAGTGGATCTGTTAGCCAATCCAAGAGAAGTTGGTTACCCACCATGGCTGTGTGCCACTATTGCACTTGTGTGAGCATCACACTTTGAATTTCTCAGACAGATGTTGTCCACTTTCCCCTGGTAGCTCATGTAGTGCCTTCCAGCACTAGATGGGATAATTATCTTGGGACTGGCTCTCTTTCAGATTCTAAACTGGTTTCTTCATGGTCCATCCCAACAGTGTATTTTGTCTTCATCAGCAGTGTCTTAGAATTGACCTCTGGTGGGTAATCAAGTGCTCTGACAGAAGTCTGTCTTGTTTTTTTTGGGAGATCTAGTATGTCTCTCTGATTAACAGCTATTGTGGATGTAGACCACATCCTATTACAGGAAATTACAAGCCAGCACCTAGGGAAAAGAAAAATACAGAGAAATAAGAAAAACATGAGAAATTTAAGGTTAGGCTTCATCTCACCCTCTCCAGGGCCCTTCAATACAGGTGCTCCCCCTACAGTTCTCTTGACGGTTCCACCTTTTAGTCTGACTTCCAGGATGTAGGATTCTATGGTACCAGTTGGGGTCAGTTTTCTACCCTCCCTCACCTTTCCCTTTTCCCCAACCCCTACCTCCCTATTGTCCAAGCCTCAAGATGCTATTAAGGTATGTCAGGAACTCATACTGATCCAGGTTAGGAATTGCAGATGAGTGAGAACATGCAACAGCTGTCATTCTGTCATTGGGTGAGTTTACTCAGGATGACCTGCTCCAAGTTCAACCATTTTTCTACAAATTTCATTGAATCATTTTTTCTTATTGCTGAGTAGAATTCCATCATGTCAAAATACCACATCTTGGTTATCTAGTTGTCCAATGATGGGTACCTGGGTTGATTCCAGTTTTTAGCTATTATTAATTTAGCAGCTATAAACATGGTTGAGCAAATATCTCTGAACTGAGATGTGGAGCTTTTAAGGGTAAATGCCCAGTAAGGGAATAACAGGGCCTGTTGGTAACTCTGTATCCATCATTTTCAGGAGACTCCATATTGATTTCCATAGTGGTTGTATCAGCATACATTACCACCAGCAGTGTATGAGTGTTCCTATTTCTCCACATTATCACCAGCATTTGTTTTTATTTGATTTTTTTATGTTTGCTATCCTTATTGCAGTAAGGTCAAACCTCATATTTTTTATATTTTCATTACACAGGTGTTACACATCCTTGGTTAGTGTTATTCCAAGGTATTTAATTTGTTTGTTGCTATTGAAAATGGGACAGACTTGCTGTTTTCATTCTCTGTAAATTTGTCCTTTGCGTACTGAAAGGCTACTGATTATTATGCATAATTTTGTATTCTGTCAGTTTGCTGAAAGAATAAATCACCATGAGAAGTTTTGAGATTGATACTTTCAGATCACTTATGTGTAGGATCATGTCTTCTGCAAATAGGGTTAACTTGACTTCTTTCTTTCCAATATGTATTCCTTTTATTCCTTTCTCTTGTCTTCTTGCTTGGGCCTGTACTTCTAGTACTTTGTTGAAAAGCATTGGTGAGAATGAGCATCCTGTCTTGTTCCCAATATTAATGGTAATTCCTTTAGTCTGTCCCTATTGAATATTATTTCGGCTTTAGATGCTTTATATATAGCCTTTATTGTGTTGCGTTATAAACCTTCCATGCCTATTTTGGTGGTTTGAGTAAGGTGTCCCCCATAAACTTAGGTGCTCTTGATGCTAGTTTCCCCAGCTGATGGCAACTGGAAACTAATGCTTCCTGGAGGCAGTGTATTTTTTGGTGGGTGGGCTTATGGGTGTTATATCCAGTTTCCCCTTCCCAGTGTTTGGCACACTCTCCTGTTCCTGTTGTCTGCCTTATGTGGGTCAGGGGGTGATTTCCATCCTCATCTCATGTTGTCATTTACCCTGCCATCATGGAGCTTCCCTTCGAGCATGTAAGCCAAAATAAACCTCTTTTTTCCACAAGCTGCTCTTGGTCAGGTGATTTCTACCAGCAATGTGAACCAGACTGTAACACCTATTCTTTAGAGTGTTTTGATCATGAAGTAGTGTTGTGTTTTGTCAATGGCCTTCTCTGGATCAATTGAGATAATCACGTGATTCTTATGGTTCAGTTTATTTATGTGGTGCATTACTTTGACCAATTTCCTTATGTTGAACCATCCATACATCCCTGGAATGAAGCCTACTTGATTAAGGTGGATAAGACTTTTGATGTAGTGTTGAATCTATTTATAATTCATTATGAGTAGATTATGAGTAATTATAGCTCCAACATATAAAGTTAAGATAATTTATCCATAATTGTCTATACTTCCTTAAGCATTTGCCAAATAATTTGTTTGTTTTTGAAATAAGCTTTCAACTAAGACAATAAAAAATATCCTTGCCATAAGGCTTGAAGTCATATTTTATGCATTGGGAGGAGATCAAGTGTGACCTAGATAACACTGGATTAAAGTAGATCTTGTTATATACATAGCCAATGATATAGGCATGGCAGGGCAATCAAGAGTTTTAAATTGAGCATTACATAAGATCTGTAAACACTACTGCAAGTGAAGGCAAAGCTAAATGTCTCAGATTCAAGTATCCTTCTGCTGAACTGTCCTATACCCTTCAAAGGGAAAGAGTAGTTTTGATAATATAGATGGTGAACAGATCTTCAGTTATGCATTTCTTGCTTTGATGCCTTCTGTTTTTAAGATGCATGTTTGGCTGTGTTTTTGCTAAAACTCACCTCACCAGGTAACTCCTTTTCAAAAAGAAAGAGCAAACTTTCACATAAAGAGAAAAAATATACACATATCTCTTTACCCACAACAGAAATTTATATCCTGCTGCGTGCCTTCCAAGGCTTCTCCAAAACTTCACAGGTGAAGTTCTGCCACCTTAATAAGAACTGAAAACAGCTTTGATCAGCTAAACAGAGGTAGTTTTTATTCCAAGCACATTAAGATATACAAAGAAATCACAGGAAAGCACTGCTTTCAGCCTTTCTTATTTATGATGTTTTATAGCAAAACTTTAAGATAAACTTAAAAAGTATTTTCCAACTCGAAAGTGTAATTTAAAACTATTTTATGCTGGGTGTGGTAACTGATTTGGTTCCCTCTGATGTTCTAACCAGAAAGGGTATAGATTTCCTTATTTGAGAGTTTGTTAGGAAATAATAGCTCACTTGATAAAATAAATCAATTATTACTTAATTCTATAACTTTTGTAGTATAAATCTAAGTCATGAAAACTGTTTGAGAATCACAAAGTACTTCTGACACAAAAAAACTATTTAAGATTTTAGTAACTTTTTTCTTTCTTTTTGTCATACTGTATTCTAGACATTCTATTCTTTGTAATTAGTGTTGTAATACTTCCTTTAGAAAATAATAGAAGCATATTTTTAAATAGAGTCCATAATGGAGAGGCCTGCAACAACAAATATACTCAATATAAAGTCATTCCTATATACATGAGTATTGCATATATATATATATATATATATATATATATATATATATATATATATATACACAAAATAAACTCAAAGTTTGAAAAGTAATAAGTTCTATCATTTTATTCATGTGTTTTACCATTTGTCTGGTTGAAGTAATATTAATATGTTTTCAGTGGCTACCCTACTCTCTTGTATACAAACATGAGAATTTATTATGCCATTTTTCCCAATTTGGCCACATTTAATTTTAGAAAGTCTTTTCTGAATAAATCTTTTATGTACATTGCTGTTGTACCTTTGAACATATCTCAACTTTCTCTAAAGACTAACAGACCATTTGCAAAAATATGATCACATTTTTGAAACTGTAGTTCCCTCATGAAATGTGGTGTTGTAAAACAGACAAAGTGGATCATGTGGTCAGGAATTTGCCTCTGATGAATTAGGAATAAAAATTGTCCATGATCCACTATATCTGGAATCTTGACTAGATGACTCAGACTCTAACGTAATTCATGGCCTTTTCCATACAGTCTGTGCTTTCCTCCAAATGTGGCAACCAGTTTGCAAAGATGAATCCCTAACAAGGAGGAAGTGTAAAAGAATCCCCATTGTATTATGGTGGTGCCTAATTAATCATTCACTCAGCCACGCTGTAATTGAGAAACCATGTTGTTGAGATCAGCCATCCTGAAGGGAAGAATAATCATATTCCTTCTTTAAACTGGAGGAATGTCAATACTATACAAACCCCTTGAATGCTGTCACAATCATCAATGTGCATCACACGGTGTCCCTTTGAGACCATCCAAATCATGGTAATAACTGTTTCCCAAAGTTCTTGACTAGGATGACTGATAACTAAGTAACTTTCTTTTGTGGCAAAAATCTTGTTTGGACATATAGAAAACATACTTATTTTAAAATATCTATAAATCTGAACATATAGCTAGCTAATCAAGATACTACTTTATAATAAGGGCTCATTGAATAGCACAAGTTCACAGTGTATAGCAACCCCAAATTACTTTTACTATTTCAGAAACCCTGAAAAGTATAACACACAGCTTACTTCAAAAGATCGTATGAAAGCAACTTGTTCCCAGACCCCATACCTATCAACATTGACTCTAAAATGTCACTTATGAGACACTATGTTGGAAATAATAATGAATTTGTTTTGTCTTATATTGGAAATAAAAACAGGTTATGTTATTGTCTTTATAGATGGTCAACTTCTTAATCTTTTATTGTTATTGGGATTGTTTCAACACAGAGCTTTAATATTAACTCAGCAACATTGGGCTCTCTTAAACACACTTGAACCTCCACCTTAGAAGTTTTCACAGAATATATAGTGAAGAAATCCCATGTTTAGGAATAAATTTTGAGAGGCTGAGGATCTGGGAAAATTTCTCAGTAGTTTAAATCACTTGTTCACAAAGCCAGCCAACACTGGTTCAATTTGCAAGCCACCCATGTAAGTCAGATCTAAAAAGTGGCACAAGCATCTCCTGTTCCTTTACAGTGGAAAGATGCTCTACCTTTCCCCTCCCACACACATGCAAATAGTTTTTTTAAATATTTTTTTAAATTTCTTTTCATTTAGTTTTAAAATTTGAATTATTTTGTCTGTTAGAAATAAAGATTCCTATGGGTAGAGATATGGCTCAGTGGATAAAGTCCTTGCCACACAAGAGCCTGAATTCAGATACCTAAAACTCACATAAAATGCCAGGCTTACCCCGACACTCAGGAGGCAGAAGTAAGAGGATCACTGTAAGTTCAAGGCCACTTTGGTACACAGTGAATTCCAGGCCAACCTGGGCTAGAGTGAAACCCTACTTCAAATACACAAAACAAAACAAAACAAAGAAAATGCCAGGCTTATTCATGAGCTTGTACAACTGAATTGCTGAGTTACAGGTACAATGGGAGCCTCTATCTCAAATAACAGATAAAATTGAAATATGATAGAAGAAAACACGTAAATACCTGATGTCAACCTCTGGCCTAAGCACACATGCATTCACATTTGCATGTATGTCTGCACACACACATGCCAACACACATACATATATACATACATACGTACATACATACATAGGTGCAAACCATCCTAATACAAAAAAAGGGAAAAATAAGGAGTCCTGGGCATAAGCTATTGTTCTATGGTAGAGAGACAGCCTAGTATGTGGAAGGCCCTAGGGTCAATACCCACAATTACCAATGAACATACATAACTAACCAAAGGATTGACGGATTTACTAAGTAAATAACAAGCATATTTGAAATCTTTGTTGAGAACCTGCCTACATTCCTAGATTGTTTTTACTTAATTTTTATATTATTTTTTTAAAATTTTTATTAGCTATGAACATATTTAGTATGTAAACAACACATATTGGTACCATTCTTTTGCACATCCCTGCGTGGTTTCTGAAGAGGCCTACCTCATTGGGAATGCAGGTCAACCCCATGGAAATTGTGGGTTATGCATTATGGGGGAGCAGTCAGTTATGGGGGAGAGGCAGTGTCTGTGAAAAATGTCCCAACTTGTGGCTCTAACAGTCTTTGCACTGCCTCTTCTGCAAAATGCCCTGAACTCTGTTGGGTGAATTTTAAGTCTACTCCAGTAATGGGCACTTAGGAGCCTCTGGATCTCTGGTTTGGTAGGTGTTGAATGTCCTTAGTGTCTATCTCCTTCACCCTTGTACTGATATCAGATTCATTAAGAAAGCATTCTTTTTTTTTTCTTTATTAGTCAGTTTTGTATTCAGCAAATACAGTCAGTTTGGTACCATTATTAGGCTCATCTGTGACCTACCCCCTCCCCTTGGCCCCTCCTTGTTGAGGTATACAGGTCATGCATTGTGGAGTTAGCCCACAGTCAAGGGTAAGCTAAATGTCTCTGCATATCATGACCCAACATGTGGCTCTGACATTCTTTCTGCCCCCTCTACCGCAAAATTTCCCTGAGCCATGTTGGGTTCATTTTTGGTCTGTTTCAGTGATGAGGTGTTGGGGGCCTCTGAGGCTCTGGCTCTCTGATTTGGTAGGAGTTGATTTTTCTCTGAGCTGATCTCCTTCCCCCTTGTGCTGGTATCCGGTTCATCAGGAAAACAGCCTCCTTGCTTGTTTCGCCAATTTTTCTTAGATTCAGCCGGGGCCCTTTTGAGGTATGATGGGGTGGCTCTCTCCTTAGGATCTACATGTATCTGAAAAAGAGAAGCACATTCTCCAATGGAGAGTACGTTAGCACCAGGACAATAACCCTTACTCTTTTTCTTCATAGAGAATTTAATAGGTGCAGGCCCTATTGTAGCCCACAATTGATGGTAGCTTGATATTGGAGAGTGGCCTTATGTTTGGATATGGTTCTGACTTGTTTCCCTGCTCCAGCTATGAGTCCCATACCAGTGAGGGGATCAGTTAGCTGAATTGGGAGCAGTTGGTTCCCCACCATGGCTGTGTACCACCACTGCACTTGTGTGGGCATCACACCAAGTTATTTGCTGCTAAGTAGGTTAGACCATGCGTTGCTTCGACAGATATTGGTCATTTTCCCCCAGTCGCCCATGTAGCACCTTCTGGCACTAGACACACTGACTGTCTGGGGACTGACTCTCTTCCAACTTCCAGCCATGCCATTCTAATTTGCATGTCAATCACATAAGGTGTCTTCAGCAGTAGGGTCTTACCACTAGCCTTTGGTGGGTCATCAAGTACTCTGACAGAAATCTGTCTGTCTTTTAGGAAAGAAAGCATTCTTGCTCATTTTCCCAATTTGTCTGAGGTTTCAGCTGGAGTCAGGGTGGAGTATACATCATTTATCTCCTCAGGTACAACTCCCATCTGAAAAAGAGAGGCAGATTCTCCAATGGAGGGTGAAGTCAGAACCTGTTAAATGGGATAACCATTATAAATTTGGACGGAATTTAAAGGATGCAGAACTGTTTATAGCCCAAGATCAGCAGGAGCTTGGCAATGGAAAACAGAATCATTATCTGGGTATGATTCTGACTTGTTTTCCAATTCCAGATATGGTTTCCTTTCAACTGAGCAGATCTGTCAGCTAATCCAAGAGCAGATGGTTACCCACTATGGCTGTGTGCCACTATTGCCCTTGTGTGAGCATCATGTCAGGTTGTTTGCTTATGAGTCACTTAGACTTTGAGTTGCTCAGACAGATTTTGGCCACCTTCCCCTGGTAGCTCATGTAGCACCTTCCAACACTAGGTGTGCTAATTTTCTGGAGACTGGCTCTCTTTTGGATTCCAAACTGACTTTTCCATGGTCTGTGCCAACAGCGTATGGTGTCTTCAGCAGTAGGGTCTTACTTACCATTAACCTCTGTTGGGTAATCAAGTACTCTGACAGAAGTCTGTCTTGTTTGGTTTAGGAGATATCGTATGCCTCTCTGATCAACAGCTCATTGTAGATGTACACCACATCTTAGTACAGGGAATTACAGACCTGCACCAAGGGAATAGAAGAAAGAAAAAGACAGCGAAACAGGAGAATTTTAAGGTTGGGCTTCATCTCACCCTCTCCAGGGCCCTTTGATTCTGGTGCTCCCCCTAAGGTTCTCTTAGGGTTTCACCTTTTAGACTAAATTCCAGGACATAATATTCTATAATACCAGTTCAATTTGGGTTCAGTTTTGTACTCCCCTACCCTCCCCCCTCCCCCAAGCCATACCCTCCCTATTGTCCAAGCCTCAAGATGCCATTCAGGTATGTTGACAACTTGGGCTGATCCAGGTTAGGAACCACAGATGAATGAGACCATGTGACAATTGTCTTTCTGTGTTTGTGTGAGTTCACTTAGAATGATCTGTTCCAAGTTTGACCATTTTTGTACAAATTTCATCATGTCTTTTTTTTAACTGCTGAGTAGAATTTCATCATGTAGATATTTGTCCTTTTTGGTTACTTTTGCTTAGAAGTACATTTTATTAGATATTAATATAGCAACACCCACTTTTAAAAATTTCCATTTGCTTGGAATATCGTTTTCCAACCTTTCACCCTGAGGAAGTGTATGTCTTTAATGGTGATGTGGGTTTCTTTATGACAGCTGATAGAAGTGTCCAGTGTTTTGATCCATCATGATAATCTGTGTCTTTCGATGAGTGAGTTAAGACCATTAATATTTAAGATTATTACTGTGAGATTTGAATGAAGCCCTGCCAAGATGAGGTGTTTTATGGGGTTTGGTGCTTTATTGTGTTTTGTTCTATATTGAGCCTAGTCTATTTTGGTTATTGTGAATTTCTTGTTGGCTGTTGAGATTGGTTGTTTGACTTTTCTGTATGGATTATTCCCTCAAGTATTCTCTGTAGGCTTGGCTTTGTGTTGACATAATCATAGACTTGAGGGCTGGAGAGATGACTTTTTCTGGGTAGAGTAGCTTAGGTTAGAAGCCCTCTGACTTTCAGGGCTTCCATTGAGAAATATGAGGTAATTCTGATGGAATTGCCTTTGTATGTTGTGAGTTGTTTCTCTCTTGCTGCTTTTAACACTCTTTCTTTGTTTTCACTGCTAAGAGTTTTAATTATGATGTCTCTTGGAGAGTTTCTTCTTTGGTCCTGTCTGTTTGGTATTCTGTGGGCTTCTTGTATCTGAATTGGCCTCTTTTTTGAGAGATTGGGAAATTTTTCTTCAATATTTTAATTGAATATGTTCTCTATACCTCTAGCCTGGATTTAATCTCCTTCTGGTATAACCATGATCTGGATGTTTGGTCATTTTAGGGTATCCCACAGTACCCTTGTATTCATTTTTGGCCTTCTGATCATTTTTTTTTTCTGTCTTGTCTTCCAGGTCAGAGGTTCTGTCATCCACATGAGTAACTCTCTTGTTGGTGATGGGTTCTAGAAAGGTTTTTATAAATTTTATTTGATTTTTGTTGTCTGTTGTGTTATTTTTCATTATGTCCATCTCTGTTTTTGGGTATGATTTCAATTCAAGTTCTGATTTTCTTGATACTTCCTGGAATTAATTCTTTCATTTGATCAAGTTTTCATTAAGCTTAACCAAATGGTTGTTGAGATCTTCTGTTTCTTGACTTACCTTGAATTTACTCCTATCTCTTTGGAAGATTCTAATATTTGCTTCAGTCAAGTTAAGCTTACTGTTAAGAGCTGAATGCTCTAGGAGATGATGCTGTTCAATTTCATTGATACAATTGTTGGTTCTTTGATGGTTTGCTTCCAGTTCAGTGATTTTTTTTTTTTTAATCAGGGTCTCATTTGTTGTTGGGTTTTCATTTGGGGAATGAATTTCTGTTGATTTATCTATGATTTCACTGGAAGCTTCCATTGTAGGACTAGGAATCCTTGTTGCAGACCTCTCAGTTTTCAGACATTTGTTGGCTTTCTTGCACTGTTGTCTGTGCATTTTATGGATACTCTTTATTTTATTGAGGAAGAAGCACAGTTTTTTTCTTTGGCCCATGCACCCTCTGACTCAGGTGAATAGGGATGTTGGTATTCAGTGGCCAGTCAGGATACCAAAGCAAAAGGCCTGATTCCACAGCTCGCACAAGGAACAGACCTCCCCAAGCAAGGCACAATGGGACCTATCAGGACCAGGGGACTGGGAGGAGCCAGGGAACATGGGTCTTTCCTTCTCACTCCACATGGCTGTACCAGCCCACATACTGTCCATGCAGGATACCCAGACCAGGAAAGTGGGAGGAGCTGGGAAACAGGGTTCTTGCCTAGTCACTCTACACTGCTGCATCCACCTGTAGACCATCTGCTCAGTGTACCCAGACCAGGGAGCTTGGAGGAACCTGGAAACAGGGATCCAGCCTACTCACTCAACACCGACACGCAGAGAACCCCTACATGTCTAGATTTTCATAAGAACACTGTGAGTTTCTTAGATGGTTATTGTCATTGTGTTGAGGCAGTAAGAAGGAATTTACAATAGAAAAGTAGTTTTTCATCTAACTACTCCTTCTCATAAATTGTTCTCAGAGGCCACAAAAAATGAGAATTCATTGGACTGCTTTTTTATATCATGATTTTTTTTTATTTATTTGACAGGACATGAGAAATAAAGAGGAGAAAGAGCATGAAACAGAGAGAGAAAGAGAGAGAGAATGGGTACGTCAGGGTTTCGAGCCACTACAAGTGAACTACAGACATGCTGCTTTGTGCATCTGGCTTACATGGGTCCTGGGGAATTGAACCTGGGTTCTTTTGCTTTTCAGGCAAGTGCCTTACCTGCAAAGCCATCTCTCCAGCCTTATTTGTTGTTTTTGATTGTTTGTTTATTTACTTTGTATTCTGAGCACTGATGATATATCTAGAGTCTTGTCCTGTGCTAGGCTAGGTCTCTACTACTGAGTTACATCCCCAGGCCAAATTACATTATTTACTAAAAAATTTGTGACATGCCCCACAATCTGGTGGTTTTTCTGGGAATTGCAGATTGCCATCTTTAATATCACCTAAAAAATCTATAGTTCTTATTGAGTTTCAGGTGGTAATGATTATATTTGAGTAGAATCTTAGAATGCACCATGGGTAAGCTGACTTCTTGGTGGTACTGATTTTTCTACTGGCAACTTCTTTCTTCTGAAATTGGTATCTGCACCTTTGAACTATTAATTCATGTCTATTGGTGTCTACTGATAATAACTAAATCAATAACAATTTGAAATGGCATTGGCTACTTTGGTGAACTTTTGACAAAATAATTACTCATATGAGAAGCCTATCTGAATGAAAAATGGATGAACCATTGAAAAGAGAATTGTTTGATTTCTCTGTCCAAATGGAAAATCACTTCCTTTAATATCACAGACATTCATTTGTTTCTGTACCTTTCAGATTATTTTCTCCCAGTTGGGTTTATTGTGTGGCTTGAAGGTATTGAAGGTCCCAAGTTATCTTTTAAAATGGCTTGCCAATTCTCTCTGGTGTGTACTTGTACCTCACAATTTGTTTACCTACATCAACCCTCTCCACTGTTTGCAGAAGTAATATAATTAGTCTTTTGTAATTTCATACTAGCTTGTTGCAGTTGCCCTCCCCTTCTCCTTTATGCTTTTGTTTCTCATTTCTCTCCTCCTCTGGGAAATTCCAGAGATAAACTAATCATAAAGCATGTTCTACTGCTATTCGTATAGTATCAATTTAATGTGAATGAATAGTAAGTAATTTCAAAAGGAAATAAAAAATAAACATTCAACGGTTGTTTTCCATTTAAAATGTGTTTTTTTTTTTTTCATTATTTTGCTGTTTTCCAAAATTATACCTAAGGCAAAAATGTTAAACGCTGAGTACTAGTAATAGTCTTGATTTCTATGATACAGGATAAGAGAAAAAAATATAGAGTGGCATGTGGTTTCTGGCATGAATTATTCACATTAATGCAGAACTTTTAAGTTAATTAAGAAGAGTCCTGTAGTGTCCTGCTATACAGATAAGCTATTTGGATAATGTCGGATAATACAGTCACTGATTGTGTGTGTGTGTGTGTGTGGTAATTATTTGCAAGCAAAGAGGGAGAGAAATAAAGTGTGTGTGCTAGAGAGAGAGAATAAGTGGGCATGTCAGGGCCTCCAGAGGCTGCAAATGAATTCCAGATGCATAATCACATTGTGTATCTGGATTACACGGGTCCTGGGGATTTGAACCTGACTCCTGTACCTTTTCAGGCAAGTGCCTTAATAGCTAAGCCATCTCCCCAACCCAAGAGACCCTACTTCTAGAAATAAAAATCATTAAAAATATAGAGGAATCAAGAATTAAAAGGGAGTGTTTGTGAACTGCAAATGTAGACTAAGTGAAGGATGAGAAAATCAAGTCCTGTAATAACACTAATGAAAGCTTGTTTCATCAGCTTACCACTAAGATATGGAAATTCCTGTATCTAGAACAAAGTGTGAAAATATGCACATGGAAATTAGTATAAAATTAGCATGAGTATACCATTAATGAGTCATAGTTCTTATAATTGTGGTAAAAAAGACTGCTAGAAGATTCTCCAAGTATTTGGTCTTTCCCCCTGATTTCTAACAGAGCTACTAAAAATACTTCTTAATTTCTTAAGTGTTGGAATGTCTAATTCAGAGCTTGTAACACCTTTAAAATTTCCATGGTTATAGGAATAACCTTTATTCTCATGAGACATCTATCAATGGTCTCCTGAATAGTGCTAGGATGGGAGCTAGTTTCCAAGCAATGATGTGATTAAAGGGTTGGGGCTTTCAGCCTCATCCACTGAACTAGAGGGAGAGGAGAGTGGCTTTAGGTTGAGCTTTTCACCAATGGGCAATTAGTTAATTAGTTATACCTGCACAATGTAGCCTCTGTACCTTTTCAGAGGGTAAGTGTATGTAGAACTTCAATCTACACATGGAGAGGAGACAGAGACTTTATTCTCTTTCCCACCATGTTCCATGTCCCAGATATGTGATCTGGTTGATTATTTTCATCATTTACAAATTATTTATTAGTATAATCAACTGGTAAATGTTGTCCCTGAGTGTGAGAGCTCTCTTAGAAAATTAGTCAAACTTAATGAAGGGATTAGGGCAACCATAATTTATAGTGACCTGGAAGTTAATGGCATCTAAAGTACTGACAGTCTATGTGACTGAGGCCTGGCTTGTGGGAGCTGATGCTATCTGAGGTAGACTTTGCCAGTATTGATTTGGGTTAGAGGACACTCTGCTGATATCTTATTGGTGTATTAGACCCATACCTTATAATATTAATTAGACATGAGTGGTGTGAAACTATGATGGATTTTTTTCAACTTCTTACATGATACTTCAAAATGCATGTAGTGAAAACTTATAAAAGAATCCAGGAGCTATCTCAACCTTGTAGGCATCATGATCTGAGTTCAACCCAAAGAACCACTTAAAAGAAGTCAGGTGTGTTGGCATGTGTGTAATCGTGATTCTGGTAAAGCAGAGACAGGAGGATCCCTAGAACTTACTCATCACCTAGTCTAGACTAATCAATGAGCTCCAGGATGACCTTCCTAATGGCAACAACCAAGGTTATCCTCTGGTTCCCACATGTATACACATGAACATGCATCTTCACACACATACATGCACCCACACATAAACAAACACACAAATACATGGACACATTAAATGAATAAAAAATTAAAACACCTGAAAAAATAGTAAAGACAGCTACAAACAAACACCACAGAAAAACAGAAAGAAATAAAGTAATACCTGAAAGAAATAGCATTTTTCAAAATACTCTTTCAGACTATAATAAAATTAAATTATATGTTCAAAGTAGAAAAAAACAACTAGAAAATTACCAACATATGGCAGGTTCACAATACAATTTCAAAAGCTCATGTATCAATAAAGATATCATATGGGCATTTAGAAGTTTTGAACATGAAAAAAATCAAGATGTGTGCTTCCAAACAGCACTAGGCTTGGAAGAAACTATATTGCATCCAAGAAGACTAATTCAGATTTAAAAAGACATTAAATGAGTTATTTAATTTTCTACAAAAGCATTCAGAAAAAGAATGTTAAATTAAATAAAACTATGATCAAACATAAGGAAGTGAATCATGACTATATAAATGAATGTTAATGGAATTAAAAATAAAAAACAGGGTGGCCTGCGCTGAGTTCCTGAGACCAGTCACCATGCACATCAGCATCACCGGGGTGGGTGGGGGTGGTTGGCCAAGGATTTTTTCACATGCCCAGTGGCCTTTCTGCAGGTCTATCCTTGCAGTGGTAGCATAAGAGCAGAGTCCCAGCTACAGTGACAAGATTCATGGTAGGATAAGCATTCAGAAAGTTCTTCCACTCTGTCATTTAGGAAACCTAGTAGGTCTCTTTGATCCAAAGCTCATTGTGGATGATAGCCCCATGCTGGTACTGGGAGTTACAGGTCAGTACCCACTAAGAAAATGAGGAAAAAGATAACTAATATGCAAGAGTTAGAGAGAAGAGAGAGGGAGGGAGAAGGAGGGAGGGAAGATGTAGAAGATTAAGGTTAGTTGTGATCCTACCCTCTCCAGTGTCTTGTGGTTCAGGTGTTCCCTGTAACAGCCTGGTGAAGGATCAGCCATTTGGTCTTCCATTTAGTAAGTAGAATTTTATGGTACCATTGTTGTTTGGGTCTAGATTTGTGTTTCCCACCCCTTTGATGCCCTCCCCACCCTCCCCTTACATCCTAGTATCTAGACCACGAGATGCTTGCTGGGTATATAAGGTATCTTGGGTAGATTCAGGTTAGATGCTTTTGACCAGAGAGACCTACAATGTTTCCTAAAAGACAGACATATTTCTGTCAGAGCACTTGATGACCCACCAAAGGTTAGTCGTAAGATCCTACTGCTGAAGACACCTTACGTGGTTGACATGCAAAATAGAATGGCACTGCTGGAAGTTGGAAGACATTCAGTCCCCAGACAGTCAGCGTGTCTAGTGCCAGAAGGTGCTACATCGGCGACAGGGGGAAAATAACCAATATCTGTCCAAGCTACTCATGGTCCAACCTACTTAGCAGCAAATAACTTGTTGTGATGCTCACACAAGTGCAATAGTGGCACACAGCCATGGAGGGGAACTAACTGCTCTCAATTTGGCTAACTGATCTCCTCAGTGGTACGGAACCCATAGCTGTAGCTGGGAAACAAGTCAGAACCATATCCAAACATAAGCCCACTTGCCAATATCGAGCTACCATCAATCATGGGCTACAAGAGGGCCCACACCTATTAAATCCTCTATTAAAAAGTAAGGGTTATCTATTTTGTCCTGGTGCTAACTTCCTCTCCGTTGGAGAATCTGCTTCTCTTTTTCAGATAGATGTAGATCCTAAGGAGAGAGCCAGCCCATCATACCTCAAAAGGGCCCCAGCTGAATCTAAGAAAAATTGGTGAAACAAGCAAGGAGGCTGTTTTCCTGATGAACCGGATACCAGCACAAGGGGGAAGGAGATCAACACAGAGAAAAATCAACTCCTACCAAATCAGAGAGCCAGAGCCTCAGAGGTCCCCAACACTTCATCACTGAAGCAGACCAAAAATGAACCCAACATGGCTCAGGGAAATTTTGCGGATGAGGGGGCAGAAAGAATGTCAGAGCCACATGTTGGGTCATGATATGCAGAGACATTTAGCTTACCCATAACTGTGGGCTAACTCCACAAAGCATGACCCATATATCTCAACAAGGAGGGGGTAAGGGGGGGGGGGGTAGGTCATAGATGAGCCTAATAATGGTACCAAACTGACTCTATTTGCTGAATACAAAACTAACTAATAAAGAAAGAAAAAAAAAGGAGAGATCACAACAGACATAAGTAAAATTGGGAGACTCATCAGGACTTATTTCAAAATCCTCTACTCCACAAAACTGCATAATATGGAGGAAATGGATGAATTCCTATACACATAGCACCTACCAAAGCTAAACTCAGAGCAGATTAATCTCCTAAACAAACCTATTGCAACCTCCAAGAAAGAAAGGGTAATTAAAAATCTCCCTAAATAAAAGAGTGTAGGACCAGATGGCTTTTCAGCTGAATTTTATCAAAACTTCATGGAAGAACTGAAGCCAATTTTCGTCAAATTGTGCCACAGTGTCAGAGAACAGGGAAGCTTTCCAATTCCTTTTATGAAGCTAGTATCACCCTATTACCAAAACCTGGCAGAGATGCCACAAAAAAAAAAAAAAAAAAAGAAAAGAAAAGAAAACTACAGGCCTATGTCCCTGACGAACTTACATGCAAACATCCTGAACATAGTTTTTACAAATTAAATTCAACCACACATCAAAAGCCTTATCAACTATGATCAAGTGGGCTTCATCCCAGGAGCACAGGGATGATTCAACATATGCAAATATGTTAATGTAATATACCACATTAATAAACTTAAACACAAAACCACATGATCAATTCAACAGATGCAGAAAAGGCCTTTGACAAAATACATCACTTCATGACCAAAACTTTGGAGCAAAGAGGCCTGGATGGTCTATATCTCAACATAATACAGGCTATATATAAAGATCATAAAGCCCAAATAATACTTGATGAGGAGAGACTGAAGGAATTCCCATTGAGATCAGGAACAAAACAGGGGTGTCTGCTGTCATCTCTGCTCTTCAACATAGTACTGGAAGTGATAGCTCAAGCAATAAGACAGGAAAAAATAAATAAATAAAAGGGATACAAGTTGGAAAGAAAGAAGTTAAGTTAGCCCTATTTGCAGATGACATGATTCTATACATAAGTGACGTGAGAACCCCCATCTCAAAACTCTTAAAAGTTATAAACTCCTTCAGTAAAGTAGCAAGATACAAAATCAATGCACAAAAATCAGTAGCCTTTCCATATACAAATGACAAAGATACAGAGGAAGAAATAAGTGGCATTGTCCCATTTTCAGTAGCATATAAAAAAAAGAGTACCTTGGAATAACGTTAAGCAAGGATGTCAAAGACCCATACAATGAAAACATAAAATCACTCAAGAAAGAGATTGAGGACAACTTGAGAAAATGGAAAGACCTCCCATGTTCCTGGATAGGCAGAATTAACATTGTGAAAATGGCAATCTTACCAAAGGCAATATACAGATTTAATGCAATACCAATAAAATTCCCAACATCTTTCTTCACAGAGATACAAAAAAATGGTCTCAAAATTCATATGGAATGGCAGAAGGCCTCAGAAATTGAAGCATATCCTCAGCAAAAGAAATACCACTTAGGCATCACCATACCTTATCTAAGGCTATACTACACAGCTATAGTAATAATAACCACATGGTACTGGCATAAAAACAGGAACATAGACAAATGGAACAGAATCGAGGATCTGGACTTTGGCTCAAGTAAGTCAGCTACTTGATATTTGACAAAGGCTCTAGCAATGTAGACTGAAAAAAAAAAAAAAGATACCATCTTCAACAAATGGTGCTGGACAAAATGGATCACCATATGCAGATAAATGAAACTCAATCCACACACTTCACCATGCACAAAAATCAAGTCCAAATGGATTAAAGACCTCAATATAAGACAGAAAACTCTGCTATTACTGGAAGAAAAAATAGGAGGAACTTTTCATTACATATGTGTAGGAAAAGACTTCCTTAACAAAACTCCAGTAGCTCAGAAAATAAAACACTCAACTATTGGAATCTCAGGAAGCTGAAAAGCTTTTTCACAGATAAACATACAATAAGCAAAGCCAATAGATTACTCACAGAATGGAGAAAAATTTTGCCAGATACACATTGGACAGAGGCCTAATTTCTAGAATCTACAAAGAATTCAAAAACAATAAAAAGACAAACAACCCACTCACAGAATGGGGCAGAGACAACTTGTAACATAAAGGAAACTCCATTAGAATTACTTCAGACTTCTCAATGGAAACCACAAAAGTCAGAAGGGTCTGGAATATAACAAGGCAAACTCTAAGAACTTATGGTTTTCAACCAAAACTACTCTACCCATAAAAAAGTATCCCTCATAATAGATGGAGAAAGAAAAACATTCCATGATAAAACTCAGCTCAGCTTTACAACTATACGAACACAAAGCCAAACCTACAGAGAGTACTTCAGGGAATGCTCCACACAGAATATTCAAATAACCAACCTCAAGTGCCTACTAGAAGCAGATCACAATAACCAAACTTCAAGAAGGCACAAAAAACACAAAAAAAAAAAAAAAAAACACCAAACCACATAAACCACCACAATATGGCAGGATATACCAGCATGTGGGTAACATCCACAATCAGCTGTTGATCAGAGAGAACTGTAAGGTTTCCCAAAAGAAGGCAGAATTCTGTCAGAGTACTTGATGACCCACAAAATGTTAATGGTAAGACCCTACTGTGGAAGACACCATATGCTGTTGGGATGAAAAGATTGTTAGGGCCATAAGCTGGGTCATTATGCACAGAGACATTGCCTCTCCACCCATAACTGATGGACACCCATACAGTGCAACACCCACAGTCCTAATGGGGGGGACAACAGGGAGAAGGCTAACTGTGGTACCATTGTCGCTGTATACACATTATGGACACAACTAATAAAAAAAGAAAACATATACCTTTTATCTTTTACATATTTGTTAGTTATAAGTACAAGCAGAATATTTCAGTAGCCTTGGCAACTATTTTATTTATAATTTTAAATTAATTTATTTGATCTGCAAACTATGTTAGGAAAAGAGAAGATAGTATAAAAAATTGGCACCTGTGTATGAAAACAACTTTGGTTAATCTGTATACCTATGTAGGTACCAAACACTCCACAAATTGGAAGTAGAACAACAGAGTTTAAGATATATATGCATTTTAGAATAGGGAACATGCCTTAAGTATTAATATATCTGTAAGCAATGAACGTAAGATATAAGACATGAGACAATTATTTAATTGAAACCCTGAATGAGACTGATTATACATAGCTTAGAAGCCAAATCTGGTCATTATTGAGTTAAGTAAGTCTGATTTTAACATATATTAGAGACAATATAATGGACAAAAAGTGATTTTTATCAACTATTTTTAATCACTGAACCATTTTTAAGTTTAATATAAGGTAATATTTATGGCTGGTAGAATATAAGAAGCCTATACAAACTATATTGAAATTGTTTGTATATTGTAGGCTTTTTTATACAGGAGAGATTTTTTTTTTTACCATTTTTTAAGAATAAAGTCATAATGAAAAATGACCTTTTATAAGAGTTGGACAATAATTTTAGTAATACAGTAAAAGAGTATGAATAAGACATTAACCATCTTAATGTTATAGTGTTTTTTTTGTTTTGTTTTTAATGGTATAATAAATTTATAAAATAGTCAAAAGTTGACAAATAGAGAAGTATAGCAACTTTTGTTGAGAATCTTAAAGTTTTTTAATATAATTTTATAGTTTTCATTATAGATTAACATCAGTAAATTAAAGTTTTAAGTTTATAACTTTAATGTCATGCTATTTTGTAACCAGCTTGGGTTATCTTTTGTTAGTCTGATATAAACTCTAGGCTAACTGTTATCTTAATCTCAAATAGGTTATAATCTGATTAAGCATTTGAAGACATAGTTAATCAAATTTGTCTTTAAGTTTTTTTGTTTAAGTTTATTTATATTTTGTCTATATGCTTTCATCTTATAATGTATATAACCATTTTGTAGTAATTTTTATCAAACATTTAATATTTAATACTTAAAGGGTTTTTAGTTTATATTTTTTCTAGTTTATCTCATTATAATTACCAATAAAACTTTTATTGTCTTAATCATAAGACTTTTTAATATGATCATACAAGTGTTTTTTAAGTCTTTTTGAAATAATTTTTTTATAAAAGAGTAGACTAAGACTTGACTTACTTATTTAGAATATACATACAGAGTTGATCATTTGTTGATTATGGAACCTCTTTATCAGCTTTTTGAAACATATTTTAAAAATATGAAAACAGATTAAGACATTGTAAGAAGTTTTAGAAATTTTTTTGACAAACTTCTTATTGAGAACTTTTTAATCTAAACATAAACCTTGGGTTTGTTGTCTGTTAGAAGTTTCACAGAAGCATAGAGAGAAAAAGTAAACTTTAAATACGTACACAATTCTTATGAGAAGTCCCCATATGTCTGCAACATTTTGGGACTCGCCCATCATCCTGTTGGGACCAGGACCCTGAAATTGTTGGTGTCTGTAGCTCCCCCTTGCAGAACCATTCAGCAAGGCTAGGAAGCCAAGAGAGGTTTGTGCCTTGTCTACCTGTCCAATGAGACTTGGGTGTAAGGTTCCCCTCCTATTTCGTGGCTATTTAGGCATCATGTAGGTCAAGCCCTGCAGGGGAAGCAATAAGTGACACATTGCAATTGCAGGTATCTCTTTATGTGTTTTCCCAATTTTGTCCTTGCCTTGAGGAGCTGCCCCAGCTGCAGCATGTGAGAGCAAGAAAAACGAGTTTTTTTCAGGTCCCTAGTATTTGCCTGGGGCTGGCCCCAGAATTTACTTATTTCTGATTGACCCTCTGCCTGTGGGGAACAGAGCAGGACAGCATAACCCTTTTCTGCAAGTGTGGAGGGACTTTCTCTCCTCTTCTGGTAGGTATATAGTTGGGTTTATCTTATTTGTTTAACTTAGAAGCATTTGTAAAATCTTTTAGTGAGATTTTTATCTTCACTTTTCCTTTTCAAACATATAATTTTTTTTTTTCAGTGTCAGGCTCCAGGGTGGTGGAATTTTCCAGTAATCCAGACAACATTATCTCTTTATCCCTCTTTTCTGTGTCCTTGGGCTTTGTCAGTTTTAGGTTCTGTCAGCTAGTATCTTATTATTGGAGAGTGTGTTAGGAGGCAGCTGTGTTTTTGGCTTTTGTTTTGTCTCTAGTTGAGCCTGTATTTTCTTTCTTTCTTTTTTCTTTTCTTTCTTTCTTTTCTTTGTGTGTGTGTGTGTGTGTTTCCCAGAGAGAGTCCCCCCTCCCCCAGGCTACAGGGCAGCTCCTTGATTTTGTCATTTTATAACTTTTAAGAATAGGGGAATCTTGCTTTTTTTTTTTTTTTTTTTTTTTTGGTCTATAATCATAGTTATTTTCCGTGTTTTCTTTGGGGCAATTTAACATTAAAAGACTGGCTTTCTAATTTACAAAAACCTTTAGTTTTTCTGTTGTCATCTTAGTATTATAATTTACTGAATATTTTCTTCTGTCATATGGATTGTTTTTGACAATGCAGTCTAGGACAGTGGTCTTGGTGGATGACTTCCCCACAATGAATTTCCCACTGTGATGGTGTTGCAGAACAGACACAAAGACAAAGCTATTCTGTTGCCTTGGGGCTATAAGCCACGTGCATACTTGTATGCATATTTATATCTAGTGGACTTTTCATATAGACACAAGCTGCCCATTTTTAATCTATTTATTTAGAGTTTATTTTTATTTAAATTTATTTATAATTTTGATTAAATTTGATACTGAATATTATTGGTTAACCTGATTTTGATGGAAGGAGGAATGTCACCTTGTAGTATTATGGAGGCTTGGGGATTTGGGGGTGGGGTGGGGAATAGGTATAATTTTGTTGGATTTTTTTAGATTTGACTAGTTACAATTTTAATTTTTAGGTTTTTTGGAGCATTTTTACCTGGTCTGGATGTTTGACTTATTCATTTATTTTTTTAATTTAGGAACTCTGGACTGGCGTTTTACAATTTTTGTCATGCACCTGGAAAGGGACTTAGTAATTATGTCAGTGGTGCATGCTTCCCAGTTCCAGGGACCTTTGGCAAGGTGCATGGACCAGGAATACCAGTCTTTTTTGACTAACTGGGATTGTGGCAAAAGAGAATCTCAATGGGGCCTCCAGAGAATCAGTGATAATTCTCTGCAAAGATCATTCCAATGCCCCCCTATGAGGGGAAGTAGATGAGTTTATTACCCTGTGGCCAAAAAGCTTGAGGTAGCTGTCCAAAGAAGCTTTGGTCCCAACCTGAGATTTTTTTATTTTATAGTTTTGACAGCCAAGGGAGGGGCAAGTAAGCAAACAAGATGTGACAATTTCTGTAGCAATGATTTCTTTGGTCAGGGCACCTTAACAATAAACTCCATTGTGCTTTGTTTCAGTTTAAACTCTCTTTCCTTATTATCATGCCTTTGGGTCCTTCCTAAGCAGTTCCTTCTTTAATTTTTTTTTTTTCCATCTGTTAACAAAAATAAGTTCTAACTCCTCAATAATTAACTCTTACAGTAACTTAATAACTTTTAACTTCTTTTCTACCACATATACTCAGGGAAATTTTAGTTTGTTTTTACATGGGCATGCATAAGATTTGGCACTAAAACAAGGATTTGATGAAAGCTGTATTAGCAAAGCACCAAAGATTGGGTTGGTTCAAGACAGCAGTTAATTTTCTCATAGGAAGGAGCCTCTTATATCAGAGATTAAATCTGGGCACAGTTGATTCACTCTGAGGCTTCTTTAATTAGCATATAATTTTCTCTAACTGCATACAGGATAGTATCTGCATGATTGAGTCCTGTTTCCCTGACATCTGTCCAGCCAATTGAGGGCTGGTGTACAGAAATATTTCCTGAATAAAAACAGTCCATCCTATAGAAAAACTGTTAGGACGTTCCACATTAGAACACAGGGTTGTTACTCAGGAAATTCTAAATGGATGGGAGGCTTATTAAGACTCAGGAAGTGAACAAAAGCTTAGTGTGTGTTCCAGTCAGATTCCCATTGCTGGCAAAAATCACCCAACCAAGAGCAACTTGTATCAAAAAAAAAGCATATTTTGGCTTACGAACTTGAGCGGAAGCTCCATGGTGGTAGGGGATAATAAAAGCATCAGTAGAGGGAGAACACAACCTCCCGGCCAACATCAGGTGGACAACAGTAGCAGGATAATGTGCCAAACACTGGAAAGGGAAAACTGGCTATAACACCTGTAATCACTCACCCAAAAATACTCTGCCTCCAGGAGGTATTAATACCCAAATCTTCATTAGCTGGGGACCTAGCATTCAGAACACCTAAGTTTATGGAGAACACCTGAATAAAACCACCACATTCCACTCCCAGACCCCCATAAACTGATAACCACACATGTTATAAAATATAATGCATTCAGTCCAACTTTAAAAGTCCCAATAGTTTCTATTGATTTTAATGATGTTCAAACATTCCTATAGTCTGAGATCTTTTAAGTGAGACACAATACTAAAAAAGTAAAAAAACATACAAACACCAAAAAAATCTCTAGAATCTACAAAGAACTCAAAAACCTAATGAATAAAAAGTCAAACAGCCCACTCACAAAATGCGACAAAGAGCTGGACAGGGACTTCCGGCCAAGATGGCGACCACCTAGATGTGCTGTAAATCCTGGGAAAAGAAAGGAAAGATATTAAGGGTACATAGTGGCTTTTAGGGGAGAGAAATCTGGGATGGCACAGCAGCAGGGGAACAGGGAATCGCGGATCCCATCGCGGGTGGGTAGCCACCCCTCACCCCAAATAACCGCCGTGTTCACAGCACCGCCGCTGCCGCCGCTGCTGTGCCAGTGCCAGCACTGCTGCCACCGCGCACCGATTGTTCCCTGCGTGGGAAAGCTAAGACTGCTCCGCACTTTTGTCCACTCGCCCACTTACTGAGCGAGGCCCAGTCCCACAGCAGCTGCCATACAAGCTCAGATTGTGTCTCTCACTTGCGCCAGCTCAGGTATCATCCCCTACCTGTCAGCCGCGCCGGCCATCTGCCATTGTCCTGTGGCAGGGGGAGCGCAGACTGCTTCCGGGTCCCAGTATTCCAGCCAGAGTTGAGGCTGCTTCAGTGCTTGATGCCTCAGTGCCACTCCTTTCTCAAATGCAGGCAGCTTGGGCACATTATTGCTTGAGAAGTCAGGCAACTTTGGCACCCCTGCCAGGCAGTAGATAGGCAGCATTGGCAAGTGAGAGCCAAAGCCCAGGCTGCTTGGCAACTGCCCCAGGCTGCCTAAGATTCCCATTGTTCTTGAGCCCAGGCTGATACACCCACTTACCTGTCTGTACACTGTCATGGGCAGAACACAGCGCTAAAGAAATAACATGAAAAATCAACTGCAAGAAAATCCAGTTAGATCACCAAATCCCACAAGGAATACATCTAACCAAAACATGGAAGAACCAATAAGACCAGAACACCAAATTGAAGCTATGAGCAATGCAACCCTGACCAACCTACTGGTAGAACTTGCAGGAAAGCAACAAAGGAAGATAATTGTGTGGATGCTGCCATCACTAAACTAGAACTAATAGATAAGAAATTGAAAGGATTTCAAAGAGAGTTAAGAGATTTGAGGGAGAGTGAAAAAAAAAAAAAGAAGAAGACCTTAAAAATCAGCTGGCCATGCTAAATGAAGAAATAAAGAAATGCAAGGATGAACTCCAAGAATCATCAAGAAAATCAGAAAATGATGTGAAAAGGGAGCTTGACAGAGGGATGGAAATTATACATAGAAAAGTAGTAGAAAATGCAAACTTAATTGAACAAGTCCAAAACTCTCTAGAAGCTCTCAAGAATAGAGTCAGCCAAGTGGAGGATAGAAACTCTGATCTGGAAGACAAGATGGAAGAAACAGTTAGAGAGTTCAAAAATTTCAGTAAGTTCAAAAGCTCCTGTGAACAGAACATGAGGGAATTGTGGGATACATTTAAACATCCTAATATTAGGATCATTGGAATACCAGAAGGAGAAGAAATTCAGACCAAAGGCATGGAGAACTTATTTAACAAATTAATAAAGAAAACTTCCCCAGTCTCTTAAAAGAAAGGCCCATCAAGATACAAGAAGCCAACAGAACACCAAACAGAATGGACCAAAGGAGAAACTCTCCAAGACATATTATCATGAAGACTCTAAACATTGACACCAAAGAGAAAATCCTAAAAGCAGCTAGGGAAAAACAGCACACCACCTTCAAAGGTAACCCCATCAGAATTACTTCAGACTTCTCAATGGAAACACTGAAAGCTAGATGGGCCTGGAATGAAACACTGCAAAGTCTAAGAAGCTATGGATTCCAACACAAACTACTCTACCCAGCAAAAGTATCCCTCATAATACATGGTGAAGGAAAAACATTCCACAACAAAACTCAGAAGTACAATTAAATGAACACAAAACCAAACCTACAGAGACTATTTCAGGAAATTCTCCACAGAGAAGAAAAAAATAATCAAACACAATTGCATACAAGAATCAGATCACAACAACCAAACTCAGAGTAGACACAGAAAACTTCAACGTCCATGAAAACACCAACCCACATTTACCATCACAATATGGCAGGGATCAAATCAAATCTCAAAGTCTTTACCCTAAATATTAATGGCCTTAATTCACCCATCAAGAAACACAAGCTAACAGGATGGATCAAAAAATTAGACCCCTCAATCTGTTGCCTTCAAGAAACCCACCTCACCAATAAAGACAGACATCTCCTCAGGGTGAAAGGGTGGAAAACAGTATTCCAAGCAAATGGGAATAAGAAACAAGCAGGTGAAGCTATATTAATACAAGATAAAATAGACTTCGAACCAAAAATAATCAAAAAAGACAAAGAAGGCCATTTCCTACTTATCAAGGGAATGATCTATCAAGAGGATATTACAATCATAAATCTGTATGCATCAAACACAGGGGCCCACAGTTCATAAAACAAAAGCTACTTGACAATAAAAGAGAAATAAGCACAAACACCATCATAGCTGGGGACTTCAATACACCATTATCAGTAATAGACAGATCATCCAAACACAAACTGAACTGGGAAGTAGGACAGCTCAACAAAACCATAGATCACTTAGACCTAACGGACATCTACAGAACCTTCCATCCCAAATCCACAGATTTACACATTCTTCTCAGCAGCCCATGGAACATTCTGTAAAATAGACCATATACTGGGTCACAAAGACTGCCTGCATATATTTAGGAAGATTGACATAATTCCCTGCATGATATCAGATCACAATGCTATATATTGCTAGAAATCAACAACAAAAGACCCACCAAGAATCCCAATGGGACCTAGAAATTGAAAAGCACACTTTGAAACAATAAATGGAGAGTGGATGAAATAAAAAATGAAATTGCAAAATTTCTAGAATTGAACGACAATGAGAACACAATGTTCCACAACTTATGGGACACAATGAAGGTGGTCCTCAGGGGAAAATTCATAGCACTCAATGCCTTCATAAAAAAGACAGAAAGTTCCCAAATCAATAACCTAACCATCCACCTAAAGGCACTGGAAAAACAAGAAAAATCCAACCCAAAGAGCTCCAGAAGGAAATAAATAATTAATATCAGAGCAGAAATCAATGAATTGGAAACCAAGGAAACAATTAAGACAGTTGACAAAACAAAGAGCTGGTTCTTTGAAAAAATAAACAAGATTGACAAACCCCTGGCCAATTTGATCAAGCAAAAAAAGGAGAAGCTTCAAATTAACAAAATTCAAAATGAAAAAGGAGAGATCACAACAGACATTAGTGAAATTGGGAGAATCATCAGGACTTATTTCAAAAACCTCTACTCCACAAAACTGGATAATGTGGAGGAGATGGATAAATTCTTGGTCGCATACCATCTACCAAAGCTAAACACAGAGCAGATTAATCACCTCAATCAACCCATCACACTCATGGAGATTGAAAAAGTAATAAAAAAAACCTCCCAAAAAAGAAGAGTCCAGGACCAGATGGCTTCTCAGCTGAATTCTATCAAACCTTCATGGAATAACTCAAACCAATCTTCCTCAAACTGTGTCACACAATTGGTGAACAGGGAAAGCCACCCAACTCCTTTTATGAAGCTAGCATCACCCTAATTCCAAAACAAGGCAGAGATGCGACAAGAAAACGAAACTACCGACCTATTTCCCTGATGAATTTAGATGCAAAGATCCTAAATAAAATCCTTGCAAGGGACTTCCGGTCAAGATGGCGGCATAGGAACCACGCCTAAGCAGCCTAGGGGAGAAAAAGCCAAAGAAAACCCAGCAAAATACACAAGGGAGGTGTACAAGAGATTAAAACAGCAGCGGAGAAGTAGGAGATATCCAGAGCCCACACGGGCAGGCCGAAGCAGCTCCGGCAGCGGCAGCTCGGGACCCGGTAGCGGCAGCTCGGGTTCCGGCAGCGGCAGCTCGGGACCCGGTAGCGGCGACTTGGGCTCCGGCAGCGGCACCTCGGGACCCGGTAGCGGCGATTCAGACTCTGGCAGCGGCAGCGGCAGCACGGGCACCGGCAGCTGCATATCGGTCTCTGGCTGTGGCGACTCGGGATTCAACAGCGGCGGCTCAGACCCCGGCAGCGGAAGCGGCGGTGGAAGCCGGAAGCGGCTGTGGAAGCCGTGACTCCAGCCCCAAAAACACCATCAGCTGCTCCGGTACCGGCCACAGCGGCTTCAGGGCAGCGAATCCAGCAGCGGAGGCTCCAGCGGCTTCAGCGGCAGAGGCGGATCCCGCAGCGGCAGCACCAGCGGATCAGAGGCGGAGGACCCAGCAGCGGCAGCTCCAGCGGATCAGCGGGGGCAGACCCAGCAGCGGCATCTCCAGTGGCGGATCCAGCAGCAGTGGTCCCAGCAGCGGCAGCTCCAGCGGCAGCAGCGGGGATCCAGCATCAGGGGTGCCAATCTGCAGGGCCACAGTTGCCAGGCTTGGTTTGCCCCACAGGAAAAGCCAGTACCCAGTTCCAGAAAGCAGAACAGCGGCCCAACATCCCAGCCAGCAACTTGACTGAGACCAAAAGCATCCAAAGAGGTAACTGGGATTGAACCAGGGAAGGGTCTCACCTGGTCACAAGCTGACTTGGATCCCTCAACAGACCAGAAATCTTAACTTCTTTGTTGATAGAGGATCTGGTTTTTATAATACCTAATCTTGCATAAATGCTCGGTGCTATTCTTGACTGAATGTGTATAGGGTTTAGTTAAATTTTAGAATATACCTGTATTTTATTCCACTCAACCTATTTGAATACCCCCATAGCAGGCAAACTTAACCCCTAGGACCACGTGTCTAGATACTCTGAGAGTGGTAAGAGCCACACCTAACATCTTAATCTCCTACATAGAAGATATACAATATCAGATCAATAGATACAGCAAAGGATACCCAGCTAACTGGAAAATCTAAGCAGTAACTTAATCCAAGATGCAAAAATATATACATTATAACACAAGAAACACCAAAAACCAAGGCAATATAAATCCACCAAAAAGCATCAATGCTTCAGAAATGACCTCTAGTGAAAACGAGTTAGAGAAAATGCCTGAGAAAGATTTCAAAAGAATGATTGTAAATATGTTCAATGAACTCAAAGAAGAAATCAAAGGAATCAGAGAAGATACAGGACACCAATTTAACGAAATAAAGAAATCAATACAAGACATAAATAAGGAAATAGAAATAATGAAGAAAAACCAGTCAGAATTACTAGCAATGAAGAACACAGTTAATGAAATAAAAAACTCTGTAGAAAATCTCACCAGTAGAATGGATGAAGGAGAGGACAGAATATCTAAGCTAGAAGACCAGGTGGCAGATCTAATACAATCCAACAAAGAGAAAGACAAACTAATAGAAAAGTATGAATGGGAATTTCAAGATATTCGGGACACTATGAAAAGATCAAATATAAGAATTCAGGGTATAGTAGAAGGAGAAGAATTTCAATCCAAAGGTATAGTAGGCATCTTCAACAAAATCATAGAAGAAAACTTCCCCCAAATTGGGAAAGAGGTGCCAATGCAGATACAGGAAGCATTTAGAACACCAGCCAGACAAAACCTGGAAAGAACCTCTCCTCGCCATATTATAATCAAACTACCAAACACACAATCCAAAGAAAAAATATTGAAAGCAGTTAGAGAGAAAAATCAAGTTACCTACAAAGGCAAGCCCATCAGGATCACAGCAGATTACTCAACACAAACTTTCAAAGCCAGAAGGGCTTGGAGTGAAGTATTCCAAATTCTGAAAGATAACAACTGTCAACCAAGACTACTTTATCCTGCAAAACTATCCATTCAAATAGATGGAGAAATAAGGACATTCCATGACAAAAGCAGGCTAAAGGAGTATTTGAAGACAAAACCAGCTCTACACAAAATACTTGAAAGAATCCTCCATGCCGAAGAGAAAGAAAAACACACATATAAGGAACCTGGAAAACAGCAAACAACACTCAAATACTAGTTAATATAAGAGAGCAAAGGTAGAACCAGAACCACAAAAAAAAAAAAAAAATGGCAAGCATAAATACACATCTTTCAATAATATCTCTTAATATCAATGGCCTCAATGCTCCAACCAAAAGACATAGATTTGCAGACTGGGTTAAAAAGCAGGACCCTACAATTTGTTGTCTCCAAGAAACTCACCTTTCTACAAAGGATGGACATTATCTTAGGGTGAAAGGTTGGAAAACGGTGTTTCAAGCAAATGGACCCAGAAAGCAAGCAGGGGTTGCTATTCTAATAGCTGACAAGGCAGACTTCACTCCAACATTAGTCAAGAAAGATAAGGAAGGTCACTTTATATTGATTAAGGGCACACTCCAACAGGAGGACATTACAATCCTAAACATATATGCACCTAACATGGGGGCTCCCAAATTCATCAAACAAACACTGTTAGAACTAAGGTCACAGATAACACCAAACACAGTGGTAGTTGGTGACTTTAACACCCCACTCTCATCAATTGACAGGTCATCCCGGGAAAAAATAAACAGAGAGGCATCTGGACTAAACGAGGTCATAGAAGGAATGGACCTAACAGACATATACAGGACATTTCATCCAAATGCTGCAGAATATACATTCTTTTCAGCAGCACATGGATCATTCTCTAAAATAGACCATATATTAGGACACAAAGCAAATCTTAACAAATTCAGGAAAATTGAAATAATTCCTTGCATTCTATCTGACCACAATGGAATCAAACTACAAATCAATAGCAAGAAAGGATATAGAGCATACACAAAATCATGGAAACTAAACAACACATTACTAAATGATGAATGGGTCAATGAAGAAATCAAGAAGGAAATCAAAAAATTTATAGAGTCAAACAATAATGAGAACACAACATACCAAAATCTCTGGGACACAATGAAGGCAGTTCTAAGAGGTAAATTTATAGCTTTAAGTGCCTATATTAAGAAATTAGAAAGGTCGCAAATAAATGACCTAATGCTTCACCTTAAAGCCTTGGAAAAAGAAGAACAAGGCAAACCAAAAATCAGTAGACGGGAAGAAATAATAAAGATTAGGGCAGAAATTAATGAAATAGAAACCAAAAAAACAATACAAAGAATTAATGAAACAAAGAGCTGGTTCTTTGAAAGGATAAACAAGATTGATAAACCCTTAGCAAATCTGACCAAAAGAAAGAGAGAAGAGACACAAATTAATAAAATTAGAGATGAAAAAGGTAACATCACGACAGATGCCAGAGAAATTCAAAAAATCATAGGGACATATTATAAAAACATATACTCCACAAAGTATGAAAATCTGAAAGAAATGGATGATTTCCTTGATTTATATGACCTACCTAAATTAAATCAGGATGAGATTAATCACTTAAATAGACCTATAACAAGCATGGAGATCCTAACAGTTATCAAAAATCTCCCAACTAAAAAAAGCCCAGGCCCAGATGGATTCACTGCTGAATTTTACCAGACCTTCAGGGAAGAGCTAACACCATTGCTTCTTAAGCTTTTCCATGAAATAGAAAAAGAAGGAATTCTACCAAACTCCTTCTATGAAGCCAGCATCACTCTGATACCAAAACCAGGCAAAGATAGAACAAAAAAGGAAAATTACAGACCAATCTCCCTCATGAACATAGATGCAAAAATTCTCAACAAAATATTGGCAAACAGAATACAAGAATACATTAGAAAGATCATTCACCCTGACCAAGTAGGCTTTATCCCAGAGATGCAGGGATGGTTCAACATACGCAAATCTATAAATGTTATACATTATATAAATGGGTTGAAGGACAAAAATCACATGATCATCTCATTAGATGCAGAGAAAGCATTCGACAAAATCCAACATCCCTTCATGATAAAAGTCCTACAGAGACTGGGAATAGAAGGAACATATCTCAATATAATAAAGGCTATTTATGATAAGCCTACAGCCAACATATTACTAAATGGGGAAAAACTGGATGCTTTTCCACTAAAATCAGGAACAAGACAAGGGTGTCCACTGTCCCCACTTTTATTTAATATAGTTCTGGAAGTCTTAGCCATAGCAATAAGGCAAGAGACATGCATAAAAGGGATACAAATCGGAAAGGAAGAGGTCAAGTTATCATTATTTGCAGATGACATGATTCTATATATAAAGGACCCTAAAGACTCTACTAGCAAACTGTTAGAGCTGATAAAAACCTACAGTCATGTAGCAGGATACAAAATAAATACACAGAAATCAGTAGCCTTCATATATGCTAACAACAAACACACAGAGGATGAGATCAGAGAATCACTCCCATTCACAATTGCATCAAAAAAAATAAAGTACCTTGGAATAAACCTTACTAAGGAAGTAAAGAATCTATACAATGAGAACTTTAAAACACTCAAGCGAGAAATTGCAGAAGACACTAGGAAGTGGAAAAACATCCCTTGTTCCTGGATTGGAAGAATCAATATTGTGAAAATGGCAATCTTACCAAAAGCAATCTACACATTTAACGCAATCCCCATCAAAATTCCAAAGGCATTCTTCACGGAAATAGAAAAAACAATCCAAAAATTCATTTGGAATCACAAAAAACCTCGAATATCTAAAATAATACTGAGCAACAAAAATAAGGCTGGTGGTATCACCATACCTGATTTTAACCTATACTACAGAGCCATAGTAACAAAAACAGCATGGTACTGGCACAAAAGCAGACTCGTAGATCAATGGAACAGAATAGAGGACCCAAATGTAACCCCATGTAGTTATAGCCACCTGATATTTGATAAAAATGCCAAAAATACTCATTGGAGAAAAGACAGCCTCTTCAGCAAATGGTGTTGGGAAAACTGGATATATATCTGTAGAAGGATGAAAATAGATTCTTCTCTTTCTCCGTGCACAAGAATTAAGTCCAAATGGATTAAGGACCTTAACATCAGACCTGAAACTCTGAAACTGCTAGAGGAAAAAGTAGGGGAAACTCTTCAACATATTGGTCTTGGCAAAGACTTTCTGAATACAACCCCAATTGCTCAGGCAATAAAACCACAGATTAACCACTGGGACCTCATGAAAATACAAAGATTCTGCACTGCAAAGGACACGGTGAAGAAAGCAAAGAGGCAACCTACAGAATGGGAAAAAATCTTCACCAGCTATACATCTGATAGAGGATTAATATCTAAGATATACAAAGAACTCAAGAAGTTAAATAATAAGGAATCAAACAAACCAATCAAAAAATGGGAAATGGAGCTAAATAGAGAATTCTCAAAGGAAGAAATACGAATGGCATATACGTATCTAAAAAAATGTTCTACATCCCTAGTCATCAGGGAAATGCAGATTAAGACTACATTGAGATTCCATCTCACTCCTGTCAGATTGGCTACCATCATGAAAACAAATGATCATAAATGTTGGCGGGGATGTGGAAAAAGAGGAACCCTTCTACATTGTTGGTGGGAATGCAATCTGGTCCAGCCATTGTGGAAATCAGTGTGGAGGTTCCTAAAACAGCTAAAGATTGATCTACCATATGACCCAGCTATAGCTCTCCTAGGCATATATCCTAAGGACTCATCTCATTACCTTAGAGATACTTGCTCAACCATGTTTATTGCTGCTCAATTTATAATAGCTGGGAAATGGAACCAGCCTAGATGTCCCTCAACTGATGAGTGGATAATGAAGATGTGGCACATTTATACAATGGAGTTTTACTCAGCAGTAAAGAGAAATGAAGTTATGAAATTTGCAGAAAAGTGGATGGATCTGGAAAGAATTATACTAAGTGAGGTAACCCAGGCCCAGAAAGCCAAGCGCCACATGTTCTCCCTCATATGTGGATCTTAGCTAGAGATGATTGGGCTTCTGTGTGAGAAGGAAAAAACTCAGTAGCAGAGGCCAGTAAGTTAAAAAAGGAGATAGAAAGGGAAGAGAAAGAAAGGGAGGAGGGCTTTTATTAGGTTGGTATTGTATATATGTAAGTAGAAAGATTGAGATGGGGAGGGGATATGATGGAGAATGGAATTTCAAAGGGGAAAGGGGGGAGGGTAATACCATGGGATTTTTTTTTGTTATCATGGAAAATATTAATAAAAATGGAGAAAAAAAAAAAAAAAAAAAAAAAAATCCTTGCAAACCGAATCCAACAACACATCAAAAGCATTATCCACCTTGACCAAGTGGGATTCATTCCAGGAACACAGGGGAGGTTCAACATACGGAAATCTGTCAATTTAATACACCATATAAACAAGGTTAAGCATAAAAATCACATGATCATTTCGATAGATGCAGTAAAGGCCTTTGATAACATCACTTTATGTTCAAAACATTGGAGAGAATTGGCATGGTCGGCTCATATCTTAACCTAATAAAGGCAGTATACGAAGCTCTAAAGGCCCAAATGATACTTAATGGAGAGAGACTGGAGGAATTCCCATTAAGATCAGGAATAAGACAGGGTTGTCCACTCTCACCTCTGTTTTTCAATATAGAACTGGAAGCCCTAGCTCAAGCAATAAGACAGGAGAAGGAAATAAAAGGGATACAATTTGGAAAGGAAGAAGTTAAGTTAGCTTTATTCGCTGATGACATGATTATATATGTAAGAGCCCCGAGAGACTCCATCCCCAAACTCCTGAAGGTGATTAACTCCTATAGCAAAGTAGCAGGATACAAAATCAATGCACAAAAATCAGTATCCTTCCTTTATGCAAATGACAAAGATACAGAGAAAGAAATAAGGGACATTGTCCCATTTCAATAGCAACAAAAAACATAAAATACCTTGGAATAACGTTAACCAAGGAAGTGAAAGATCTATACAACGAAAACATAAAAACACTCCAAAAAGAAATTGAGGCAGACTTGAGAAAATGGAAAGACCTCCCATGTTCCTAAATAGGCAGAATTAACATTGTGAAGATGACAATCCTACCAAAGGCAATATACAGATTTAATGCAATTCCAATTAAAATCCCTACAATGTTCCTCACAGAGATAGAATAAATGATCTCAAATTTCATATGGAAAGGCAGAAGGCCTCGCATTTCCAAACATATCCTCAGCAAAAGAAATACCTCTGCAGACATCACCATACCTGATCTAAAGCTATATTACAATGCCATAGTAATAAAAACAGCATGGTACTGGCATAAAAACAGGAGTATAGACCAATGGAATAGAATTGAGGACCCAGACTTTGGGTCAAGCAACTATGGCTACTGGATATTCAATAAAGGCCCAAACCATATAGGCTGGAAAAAAGACAGATCTTCAACAAATGGTGCTGCACAAACTGGATAACCATAGGCAGGAAACTGAAACTTGATCCACACATTTCACCATGCACTACACTCAAGTCCAAATAGATCAAAGATCTCAATATCAGACAGGAAACTCGAATGCTATTGGAAGAAAATTTAGGAAGTACTTTCCATGATATAGGAATGGAAAAAGACTTCCTTAACAAAACCTCAGTAGCTCATGAACTTAAACCGTCACTCAACCAATGGGATCACATGAAGCTGAAGAGTTTCTTTACAGACAAGCATACAATAATTATGCAAAGCCAATAGATTACCCACAGAATGGGATAAAATGTTTGCAGGTTATCCAACCGATAGGGGCCTCATCTCTAGAAATCTACAAAGAACTCAAAAATCTAAACAGTAAGAAGTCAAACACCCCACTCAAAAAATGGGGCAAAGAGCTGAACAGGCAGTTCACAGAGGAAGAAATAGAAATGGCAAACATGCACTAAAGAAAATGTTCATCATCCCTAATCATCAGAGAAATGCAAATTAAAACAACTATGAGGATCCACCTTACACCAATAAGAATAGCAAACATCAAAAAATCAAATAAAAATAAATGCTGGCAAGGATGTGGAGAAGTAGGAACACTCATCCACTGTTGGTGGGAATGGAGGATGGTACAACCACTTTGGAAAGCAATATGGAGACTTCTGAAAAAGCTGACTATGGAGATACCAACAGACCCAGTTATTCCCTTACTGGGCATCTACCCTAAAACCTTCAAACCACAGGCCAGAGAGATTTGCTCAACCATGTTTATAGCGGCTCAATTTGTAATAGCTAAGAGCTGGAATCAACCCAGATGTCCATCACTAGAAGAATGGATAACTAAGATGTGGTATATCTACACAATGGAATTCTATACAGCAGTAAGAAAATATGACACAATGAAATTTGAGGAAAAATATTTGAACCTGGAACAGATAATTCTCAGTGAACTTACCCAATCACAGAAAAAAAAAAAAATCACCACATAGTCTCACTCATCTACAGCACCTAACCTGAATCTACCCAAGATACCTTACATACCCAGGAAGCAAATGAACTCCAGATGACTGTGTCACCATATGCACCTAGCTTACGTGGGCCCTAGGGAATAGAACCAGGGTCCTTAGGTTTTTCAGGCAAGGACCTTAACTGCTAAGCCATCTCTCCATCCCCGAGCAGTTTTATTTTTATCAGTAACAGAACACTGAATATCAAGAGCTAGGTGCTTTTAAGAGACATGGGTTAAAACATGAGGCAGATGAGTTAGAACAAAGCCCAGAAATTATGGCTATCTATTTGACTATTTAGAGAACTAGAGATAGTCAAGCTGATTGGGTTCTGGCTCTGTATCATTGCAATTCTCCATAACCAGAGAGGTTCTGAATATCAAACCACCCTTGTAAAGTCTTTAACACAGTGTCACTGTTTTTGGAACGTCCACTTATAAATCAAGCATGTATGACGTTGCTTGGGTTCAAGTGCTGACTGATGTATTCCACTATGGAAGAGATCACAGGATTTAAAAATTTTTTCATTATAGAGAAGAAGCTCAAAAGTCAATACTTACAAAATTCATATGTTGATTCATTAGGGAGGAGAACCATAGGAAGGGAGAGGGTGATATGATTTATACATTGTTTGAATCACATTCTTAGCTCTATGGCTGTTGGTGGCTGGGTGTGTCAAATTTAGCTACTTTGTTGAGTATTGTTAAAAATGTCTGGAAGAGACTTCCAGTCAAGATTGTGTCTGCCTTCTGCACCACACCTGCCAGGGAAGGAAAGGCAAGAAATTAAGGGTTCTTTGGATCTTCCAGGGGAAGGAGACTCCAATAGACCTCCAGCCTGAGGGTGCACAGGGCCAAAAAAAGGAAATCGGTGGATGCCCATGCTGTCGGGTAGTCTATCAGTTCCCTAATTCTCCCAAGCAGCCATCCATTCTAGCCATAGTCCCAGCCATAGGTTCCTCCTGCACTAACTGCAGGCTAGGGGACCCAGACCAGTGTAGCTCCAACTGCACCACAGCACACAGGTTAATGCCTCCCTGCCCCACAACATTCATCCCACTCCCCCCCCACCACAACTGCTACCCTGATCCAGATCCACCCACCCTGCGCAACTGCTGTCTCACTCCCCGCCTCCCACAGGAATGCTATTGCTGCTGCATACCAAGGCTGACCCACTCATCACTGCATGCACCGACACTTTCCCACTTGCCACTGCCCCTCACCCAGCAAAGTGAGCAGACCCAGGTGGGCCAGTGTAGCTCCACCTGTGTCTCAAGGCTTGGGAGTAGTTATCCCACTCACCACCACCCCACACCCTGTTGCACAGACCAAGGCAGGCCGGTGTAGCTCCACCCAGCCTCCAGGCTCAGAAGGATATCCTATTCACCACAGTACCCTACCCTTGTGTGCAGGCTCAGGCAGACCAGAGTAGCTCCAGCAGCACCTCCAGGTTCAGGAATACCACTCCATTGGCCACCATCCCCTAGCCCTCTGTCTGCTGTGGGCCATCTGAACACACACAGCCATACCCCTAATCACGGAACACCAAGCCTCTAAGTCAGGTCCTCAGACCCCCAGCAGAGCCTCACAGGCTACTTCCCTCTGAGCAGGCAGGCCCAATTGCCACTAGAAGCTTAGTGGAAGTAAACATTAAAAGAAGTTACCATTGAACACACTACAAGGATAGAACATAGCTTCCTCCTAAATTAAATAAGACTACTACACTGAGATGGGCAAACTACAGCTCAAAAGTAATAACATAAAAAAAAATCAAATTCAAATAAATCCAATAAGATGGCCAGTCCCACAATGGATTCCTCTAATCAAAACATAGAAGAGACACTAGGGCCAGAACCCTAAAATGAAGATATAAGCTATGCAACCTTGACCAAGAAAGTAGCAGAGCCAGCGTGGTGGCGCACACCTCTAATCCCAGCACTCCGGAGGCAGAGGTAGGAGGCTCGCCATGAGTTCGAGGCCACCCTGAGACTACATAGTGAATTCCAGGTCAGCCTGAGCTCGAGTGAAACCCTACCTTGATAAAAAAAAAAAAAAATAGCAGGACTTGCAGTAAGCAACACAGGGCCAACAATCATGTGAATGCTGTCCTTCCTAGACTACACCTAACAGGTAGGAACCTGGAAGGGATCAAAAGACAGTTAAGTTATCTGAAGGAGAGTGGGAAAAGAAAACAAAACAATACAAACAACCAACCAAAAAAAAAAAAAAAAAGTACTGGTTTAGCTCAATGAAGACATAAAAAATTGTGAGGATGAATTCCAAGAAGCACAAAGAAAATCAGAAAGTGATGTGAAAAGGGAACTCAACAGAGGGATGGAAACTGTACAGAAAAAACAGTGGAGGGACTTCCGGCCAAGATGGCGACCACCTAGCTGCGCTGCAAATCCAGGGGAAAGAAAGGAAAGATACTAAGGGTTCATTGGGGCTTATAGGGGAGAGAAATCTGGGAAGGCACAGAGGCTGGGGAAACAGGGAATGGCAGATCCCCTTGAGGGCAGGTAGCCCACCCCTCCCCCCAAATAACCGCCAGGTCCACAGTGCCACCACTGCCGCTGCTGCAGCTGCCAGATTGATCCCTGCCTGTAGAAGCTTAGACTGCTCCACACACTCGACAACTCGCCCACTTACTGAGTGAGCTCAGTCCCACAGCAACTGACACACAGGCTCAGACTGTGTCTCTTGCTTGCGCCAGCTCAGGGGCCATCCCCTACCTGTCTGCCGCGCCGGCCGGCCGCCATTGTCCTGTGGCGGGGGATTGCAGACTGATTCTGGGTCCCAGTGTTCCAGCCAGAGTTCAGGCTGCTTCAGTGCTTGGTGCCTCAGTGTCACTCCTAGCTCCAAGGCAGGCAGCTTTGGCACATTACAGCTTGAGAATTCAGGCAACATTGGCACCCCTGCCAGCCAGTAGGTAGGTGGCATTGGCAAGTGAGAGCCAAAGCCCAGGCTGCTTGGCAACTGCCCCAGGATGCCTCAGATTCCCATTGTGCTTGAGCCCCGGCTGATATGGCCACCTACATGCCCATCCACTGTCATGGGCAGACCACAGCACAAAAGAAATAACATGAAAAACCAAAAGAAAGAAAATCCAGTTAGATCACCCAGTCCCACAATGAATACATCTAATCAAAACATCGAAGAACCATTAAGATCAGAACACCAAATTGAAGCTATGGGCAATGCAACCCTAACAAACCTACTTGTAGAACTTTCAGGAAAGCAACAAAGGACCGATAATCATGTGGATGCTGCCATCACTAAACTAGAACTGACAGATAAGAAATAGGAAGGAGTTCAAAGAGAGTTAAGAGATTTGAGGGAGGGGGGGGGGAAGAAGACCTTAAAAACCAGCTGGCCATGCTCAATGAAGACATAAAGAAATGAAAGGATGAATTCCAAGAATCATCAAGAAAATCAGAAAATGATGTGAAAAGGGAGCTTGACAGAGTGATGGAAATTATACATAGAAAAGTAGTAGAAAGTGAAAACTTAATTGAACAAGTCCAAAATTCTCTAGAAGCTCTCAAGAATAGAGTCAGCCAAGTGGAGGATAGAAACTCTGATCTGGAAGAAAAGATGGAAGAAACAGTTAGAGAGTTCAAAAATTTCAGTAAGCTCAAAAGTACCTGTGAACAGAACATGAGGAAATTGTGGGATACACTTAAACGTCCTAATATCTGGATCATTGAAATTCCAGAAGGAGGAGAAATTCAGACCAAAGGCATGGAGAACTTATTTAACAAAATAATTGAAGAAAATGTCCCCAGTCTCTTAAAAGAAAGGCCCATCAAGATACAAGAAGCCAACAGAACACCAAACAGAATGGACCAAAGGAGAAACTCTCCAAGACATATTATCATCAAGACTCTAAACATTGACACCAAAGAGAAAATCCTAAAGCAGCTAGGGAAAAACAGCACACCACCTTCAAAGGTAACCCCATCAGAATTATTTCAGACTTCTCAATGGAAACCCTGAGAGCTAGAAGGGCCTGGAATGAAACACTGCAAAGTCTAAGAACCTATGGCTTCCAACCCAAACTGCCCTACCCACCAAAAGTATCCCTCATAATAGATGGTGAAAGAAAAATATTCCATGACAAACTCAGCTTTACAATTATATGAACACAAAGCCAAACCTACAGAGAGTATTTCAGGAAATTCTCCACAGAGAAGAAACAAACAAACAAACTCAAGTGCCAACAAGAAACAGATCACAACAACCAAACTCGGAGTAGGCACAGAAAACTTCAAAGTCCATGAAATCACCAACCCACATTTACCACCACAATATGGCAGGGATCAAATCCAATCTCACTGTCATTACCCTAAATATTAATACCCTTAATTCACCCATCAAGAGACACAAGCTAACAGGATGGATCAAGAAATTAGGCCCCTCAATCTGTTGCCTTCAAGAAACTCATGTCACCACTAAATACAGATACCTCCTCAGGATGAAATGGTGGAAAACAATATTCCAATGAAATGGGAGTAAGAAGCAAGCAGGCATAGCTATATTAATATCGGAAAAATAGACTTCAAAACAAAAATAATAAAAAAAAGACAGAGAAGGCCACTTCCTACTTATCAAGGGAATGATCCAGCAAGAGGATATTATAATCATAAATCTGTGGACACCAAACACAGGGGCACCACAGTTCATAAAACAAAACCTACTTGACAATAAAACAGAAATAACCACAAACACCATCATAGCTGGAGACTTCACTACACCATTATCAGTAATAGACAGATCTTCCAAACAGAAACTCAATAGGGAAGAAAGAGAGCTCAACAAAACCATAGATCACTTAGACCTAACGGACATCTACAGAACTTTTCGTCCCAAGTCCACAGACTGCACATTCTTCTCAGCAGCCCATGGAACATTCTCTAAAATAGACCATATACTGGGTCACAAAGACTGCCTCCACATATTTAGGAAGATTGACATAATTCCCTGCATGGAATCAGATCACAATGCTATATTGCTAGAAATCAACAACAAAAGACCCACCAAGAATCCCAACGGCACCTGAAACAGAACAGCACACTTTTAAACAATAAATGGATAGTGGATGAAATAAAAAATAAAATTGCAAAATTTCTGGAATTGAATGACAATGAGAACACATCGTACCAAAACTTATGGGACACAATGAAGGCGGTCCTAAGGGGAAAATTCATAGCACTCAATGCCTTCATAAAAAAGACAGAAAGGTCCCAAATCAATAATCTAACCATCCATCTGAAGGCACTGGGAAAACAAGAAAAATCCTACCCAAAGAGCTCCAGAAGGAAATAAATAATTAATATCAGAGCAGAAATCAAAGAATTGGAAACCAAGGAAACAATTAAGACAATTGAAAAAACAAGGAGCTGGTTCTTTGAAAAAATAAACAAGATTGACAAACCCCTGGCCAATCTGACCAAGCAAAAAAGGAGAAGCTTCAAATTAACAAAATTCAAAATGAAAAAGGAGAGATCACCACATACATAAGTGAAATTGGTGGAATCATCAGGACTTATTTCAAAAACCTCTACTCCACAAAACTGGAAAATGTGGAGGAGATGGATAAAATCCTGGACGCATACCATCTACCCAAGGTAAACACAGAGCATATTAATCACCTCAATCAACCCATCACACTCATGGAGATTGAAAAAGTAATAAAACACCTCCCAACATGGATCAGGGAAATTTTGCGGAAGAGGGGGCGGAAAGAATGTCAGAGCCGCATGTTGGGTCATGATATTAGGAGACATTTATCTTACACATAACTGTGGGCTTACTCCACAATGCATGTCCCATATATCTCAACAAGGAGGGGTGAAGGGTAGGTGGTTGGTCACGGATGAGCCTAAGAATGGTACTAAACTGACTGTGTTTGCTGAATACAAAATTAACTAATAAAGAAAATAAAATCAAAAGAAAAGAAAAAAAAAACAAGTGGAAAATGTAAACCATATTGAACTAGCCCAAATTCTACAGAAGCTCTCAATAATAGAGTCACCCATGTGGCAGACAGAAACTCAGAACTGGAAGAACAAACAGAAGAAACAATTTGTGAGTTCAAAAGTTTCTTTTTGTTTTTTGTAATTATTAATTAACAACTTCCATTATTATAACAACTATCCCATGGTAATACCATCCCTTCCCCCACTTTCCTCTTTGAATCTCCATTCTCCATCATATCCCCTCCCCTTCTCAATCAGTCTCTCTTTTATTTTGATGTCATGATATTTTCCTCCTCTTATCATGGTCTTGTGTAGGTAGTCAGGCACTGTGAGGTCATGGATATTTGGGCCATTTTGTGTTGGGAGGGAGCATGCTGTAAGGAGTCCTACCCTTCCTTTGGCTCTTACATTCTTTCTGCCACCTCTATTGCATTAGACCCTGATCCTTGGAAGCTGTGGTAGAGATATTGCAATACTGAGCACTGTGGTCACTTCTTTCCAGCACCATGATAACTTCTGAGTCATACCAAGGTCACTGCCATCTGAAAAGAGAAGATTCTCTACCAAAAGTGAGAGTAGCATTAATATAAGGGTATGAACATTAAGAGAAGTGCTTACTGGGCAGTTTGATAAGCATAGTATATACATTTAGCCAGACAGCAGCAGACGTTCCACCCTTAGCGCTCATGACTACCCCTGTTTCAGGTTTTCAGTATCAGAGATGTATTCCCTCCCATGGAGCAGACCTCCAGTCCAGTTAGAGGGCAGTTGGTTTCTACCATGATAGACATGCCGCTATTGCACCTGTTGGTTCATTTGGCCTGGCTGGCCAAATATAAGGTTTGCAGTGTCCACTCTTGAGTATCTTCACTGGTGATTTCTCTTTCTTTCATTGAACTGCATGCCAAATGGCTTCTTCCACCTTTCTGTCAGCTGGTATACATGGAGCATGTTATCAGCTCATTTCCAGCAGGATCTCTCAATGGCCTTGCAGCCCAAGTATGCGGAGTCTTCAGCAACAGGGTCTTACCATCAATTCCTGGTGGGAAATCAAGGGCCTTGGCAATGGCCTTCAATGTTTTGTGAGCATCAGGGACTTCCCTGGCCAACAAGTCACTGGAAGGTATCCCCTCCCTGGCACTGAAAATTTTCTAGCAACATTCTTTGGTTCCTGAGTGTTCCGTTCTCCAAAAAAGTAGGATTCCATATTATTTACTTATATTCTCTTAGATTTTGATTAGCTGTCCCTCCACCTTTCCATTTGTGAACAGAACATGAGGGAACTGTGGGATATCCTTAAACATCCCAACATTCAGACCATGGGAATAACAGAAGGGGAAGAAATTCAGACCAAAGGAATGGGAATTTATTCAACAAAATTATTGAAGAATACTTTCCCACTCTCTCAAAAGAAAGGCCCATCAACTTATAAGAATCTAACATAATTCCAAAAAGACTGGACCAAAGGTGAAAATCTCCAAGACATATTGTCATTAAGACACTAAGAATTGATACCAAAGGGAACATCCTAAAAGCAGGTAGGGAAAAACAGCACATAACATATAAAGGTACCCCCCATCAGAATTACTTCAGACTTCTCAAGGGAAACCCTGAAAACCGGAAGGACCAGGAAGGGAACACTGCAAAGTCTAAGAACCTATGGCTTCCAACCCAAGCTACTCTATGCAGCAAAAGTATCCCTCATAATAGATGGTAAAAGAAAAACTTTCCAAGATAAAACTCAGCGTTACAACTATATAAACACAAAGCCAAAACTACAGAGAGTACTGCAGGAAATTCTCCAAACAGAAGAATCAAATAGTGAACCTCAAGTACCTACAAGAAGCAGATCACAAAGCCAAACTCAGAGAAGGCACAAAAAATTACAAAGTACAAGAATACACCAAACCATCTAAACTGTCATGATATGGCAGGGATCAAATCAAACCTCACAGTCATTAACCTAAATATTAATGGCCTTAGTTCACCTACCAAGAGACATAAGCCTACAGGGTAGATCAGAAAATGTGGCCCTTCAATCTATTGTCTTCAAGAAGCCCACATCACCACTAAAGACAGACACTTCCTCAGAGTGAAAGTATGGAAAATTACATTCCAAGCAAATGGGAATAAGAAACATGCATGCATAGGTACACTAATCAGATAAATTAGACTTCAAACTAAAAGTAATCAAAAAAGACAAACAAGGCCACTTCCTACTTATCAAGGGAATGACCTAACAAGAGGATATCATAATCATAAATCTTTATGCACCAAACACAAGAGCACCACAATTTATAAAACAAAACCTACTTGAAAAAAAAAATGGAAAAATCCACCAACACCATCATACCTGGGGACTTCAATATTCCACTATCAGCAACAAATAGAACATCCAAACAGAAAAACAACAGGCAAATGAGAGAGAGCTCAACAAAACCATAGAACTAGGGCTAATGGACATCTACAGAACATTCTATCCCAAATCCACAGACTACACATTCTTCTCAGAAGTCCATAGAACCATCTCTAAAATAGATCATATACTGGGTCACAAAGCCTGCCTCCATATATTTAGGAAGATCAACATAATTGCCTGCATGATATCAGATCACAATGCTGTATTGCTAGAATTTAATAACAAAAGAGGCACCAGGGATCCCATTGGCTCTTGGAAACTGAACAACACACTTTGAAACAATAAATGGGTAGTGATGAAATAAAAAATGAAATTTCATAATTTCTAGAAATGAATGACAATGAGAACACATCATACCAAAACTTACAGGACACAATGAAGGCAGTCCTCAGGGGAAAATTCATAGCACTAAACACCTTTATAACAAAGTCAGAGATATCCCAAATTAATAACCTAACCATCCACCTAAAGGCTCTGGAAAAGCAAGAAATAGCCAATCCAAAAAGCTCCAGACAGAAAGAAATAATTAAGACCAGAGCAGAAATTAATGAATTAGAAATTAAGAAAACAATTAAGAAAATTGATGATACAAAGAGCTGGTTCTTTGAAAAAATAAACAAGATTGATAAACCCATGGCCAATCTCATCAAAAGAAAAAAAGAGATACTTCAAATTAACAAAATTAGAAATGAAAAATGAGAGATCACAGCAGACATAAGTGAAATTGGGAGAATAACTAGGACTTATTTCAAAAACCTCTACTCCACAAAACTGGATATATGGAGGACATGGATGAACTCCTGGATCCATAGCACCTACCAAGTCTAAACTCAGAGCAGATAAATCTCCTAAACAAATTTATCACAACCATGAAGATTGAAAAGGTAATCAAAAACCTCCCCTAAAAGAAGACTCCAGGACCAGATGGCTTCTCAGCTGAATTCTATCAAACCTTCATGCAAGAACTGAAGCCAATTTTTCTCAAACTGTGCCACAGAATTAGAGAACAGAGAAATCTCCCCAACTCCTTCTATGAAGCTAGTATCACCCTAATACCATAACCAGGCAGAGATGCAACAAGAAAATAAAAGTATAGGCCTATATGACCAATGAACTTAGACACAAAGATCCTGAAAAAAATCCTTGCAAACTGAATCCAACCACACATCAAAAGCATTATCCAATTGATCAAATAGGCTTCATCCCAGGAACACAGGGGTGGTTCAACATATGGATGCTTAAGCACAAAAACCACAAAATCAGTTCGATAGACGCAGAAAAGGCCTTTGACAGAATACAGCATCACTTCATGATCAAAATATTAGAGAGAATTGGCATGGTGGTTTATATTTCAACATAATAAAGGTTACATATAAAGCTCCTAAAGCCCAAATAATACTTAATGATGAGAGATGGAAAAATTCATATTGAGATCAGGAACAAGACAGGGGTGTCCACTCTCACCTCTGCTCTTCCATATAGTACCGATGTACTATCTCAAGCAATAAGACAGGAGAAAGAAATAAAAGGCATATAAATTGGGAAAGAAGGAGTTAAGCTAGGTCTGTTCGCAGGTGGCATGATTCTGTACATAAGAGACCAGAGAGCCTCCATTTCAAAACTCTTAAAGGTGATAAACTCCTTCAGCAAAGTATCAGGATACAAAATCAATGCTCAGAAATCAGTAGTCTTTCTATATGCAAAAGACAAAAATACAGAGAAAGAAATGACATTGCAACATTTTTTAAAGCAAAAACAACAAAAAAATACCTTGGAATAGCATTAACCAAGGATGTGAAAGACCTATACAATGAAAACATAGAAAAGAAAAACAAAAAAGAAATTGAGAACTTGAGAAAATGGAAAGACCTCACATGTTCCTGGACAGGTAGAATTAACATTGTGATAATGGCAATCTTACCAAAGGCAATATACAGATTTAATGCAATACCAACCAAAATCCCAACATTGTTCTTCACAGAGAAAAAAAATGTTTTCAAATTTCATATGGAAAGACAGAAGGCCTTGGATATCCAAGTGTATCCTCAGCAATAGAAACACCTCTGCGAGGCATCCCCATACCTGATCTAAATCTATATTACAAAACCACAGTAATGAAAAGAGTATGGTACTGTCATTAAAACAGGAGTAGACCATTGGAACACAATTGAGGACCCAGACTTTGGGTCAAGTAAATACAGGTACTTGATGTTTAACAAAGGCCCTAACAATATGGTCTGGAAAAAAGACAGCATCTTCAGCAAATGGTGCTGGACAAACTGGATAACCATATGCAGGAAATTGAAACTTGGTCCCCACATCTCGCCATACACAAAAATCTAGTCTAAATCAAAGACATCAATATATGACCAGAAATTAGGGTACTACTGGAAGAAAAAGTAGGAGGAACTTTCTATGATATAGGAGTGGGAAAAGACATCCTGAACAAAACCCCACTAGCACAGGATCTTAAACAATCAGTTAACCACTGGGATCTCATGAAGATGAAGAGTTTCTTCACAAACAAACACATAATAAGCAGAGCCAATACATTAGCCCCAGAATGGGAGAAAATATTTTCTGGCTATCCAACTGACAGAAGCCCAATTTCTAGAATCTACAAAGAACTCTAAAACCTAAACAATAAAAAGTCAAACAACCCACTCATAAAATGGGGCAAAGAACTACTAGACAGGCACTTCACATTGGAAGGAACACAAATGGGAAACACACACTTAAGAAAATATTCATCATCCCTAATCATCAGGGAAATGCAAATTATAACAACTATGAGATTCTACCTTACCCCAGCAAGGATAGAAAACATTAAAAAAAATCAGATGAAAATAAATGCTGGTGAGGATGTGCAGAAATAGAAGCCCTTATCCACACTTGGTGGGAATGTAAGATGGTACAACCATTTTGCAAAGCAATATGGAGAATCCTAAAAAGGTTGTCTATAGAGTTCCCAACAGACCCAGTTAGTCTTTTACTGGGGCATTTTTCCTAAATGTTCCACACCTCAGACCAGAGTGATTTGCTCAACCATGTTTATAGTTGCTCAATTCATAATAGCTAAGAGCTGGAATCAACCCAGATGTCCATCATTTGAAGAATAGATAATCTACATAATGGAATTCTACACAGCAGTAAGGAAAAAATGACACAATGAAATTTGAAGAAAAATGGTTAAACCTGGAACAGATCATTCTCAGTGAACTCACCCAATCACAGAAACATAATCCTTGCATAGTCTCACTCATCTACAGCTTCTAACCTGAATCTTCCATAGATGCTGACATACCTAATAAGCATCTCAAGGACTGTACAATAGGGTGGGTGGGGCAGGAGGGGAGGGTAAGATTGGGGATGGGGGACACAAAACTAGACCCAAATGGTAATGGTACCATAAAATTCTACATCTTAAAAGACAGACTAAATGGTTGAACCTTCATCAGGCCCATAGAGGGAACACCTGAATCGCAAGGCCTGGAGAGAGTATTATCAAGACTGACCTTAATCTTCTTCTGTTTCTCTCTCTCTCTCTCTCTCTCTCTCTCTCTCTCTCTCTCTCTCTCTCTCTCTCTTTATCTATCTCTTCTCTCTATCCCTTCCATATTACCTATCTTTTTCTTCCTTCTTTTCTTTGTTGCTGACCTATACTCCCAGTACCAGCATGTGGCTACCATCGACAATGAGCTGTTGATCAGAGAGACCTAGAAGGTTTCCGAAAAGAAGACAGATTTCTGTCAGAGAACTTGATGACCCACAAAAGGTTAGTGGTAAGACCCTACTGCTGAAGACACCATATGCTGATGGTATGGAACATGGAGTGACCTGACTGGAACCTAGAAGAGTCCATCCACAGACAGCTTGTCTAGCACCAGAAGGTGCTACATGAGCACCTGGGGGAAAATGACCAACATCTGTCCAAATAACTCATGGTCTAAGATATTCATCAGCAACAACCTGACATGATACTCACACAAGTGCAATAGTGGCTCACAGCCATGATGGGAAACCAACTGCTATTGATTTGTCTAACTGATCTTCTCAGTGGAATGGAACCCATAGCTGTAGCTGGGAAACAAGTCAGAACCATATCCAAAAATGAGCCTGCTCTCCATTATCAAGCTCCCAGCAATCATGGGCTACAAGAGTGCCTAAACCTATTAGATTCTTTCTAAAAAATCACAATGGTTATCCATTTTTCTGGCACTAACTTTACTCTCCATTGGAGAATTTGCTTCTCTTTTTCAGATAGACACAGATCCTAATGAGCAAACCAACCCATCACTACTCAATGGGGCCCCAGATGAAACTAAGTGTAACTGGTGAAAAAGAAAGAGTGCTGCTTTCTTGGTGAACCTGGTACCAGCATAACAGTGAAGGAGATGGACACAGCGAACACTCAACTCCTGCCAAACCAGATATCCAGAGACAAAGAGGCTCCCAAGACCTCATCAGTGAAGCAGGCCTACAATGAATCCAACACGGCTCAGGGAAATTTGTGGAAGATGGGGCAGAAAGAATGTTAGAGCCTCATGTTGGGTCACTATGCACAGAAAAATTGTCTTTTACCCATAACTGATGGCTAACCCCACAATGAGCAATACATATTCACCAACGAGGAAGGTGCTTATGGAGGGGGAGGGCAGGGAGAAGGCTAATGATGGTGCAACATGACTGTATACATAACTAATAAAAACAGCATGTTCATTCAGATATAGGAGTTGATGGTAAATATTAAAAAGAGACTAGAATGAGCTTAAAATAATGTCATTTCCTTTGCAGCTTTACAGCTTTCTATAATCTGCATGTTTTGCCCCATCAAGTTCAAGATCATCATGGTATTTAATACATATTTTGCTTCTTCTGAGAACTTGGGTTAAATGCATTGCCCCTTCACAAGAAGTGGAAAGCAAAAAGCCAAAAATAAATAAATTAATTAATTAACATAGTTCCATTTACACTCACAGAAGAGGTAAAGTGAAAAAAGATATGTTGGTGCTATCAAAGAAAAGTTGCATCAAGCAAACTTAAAAGGAAAAGACCAGCAAAAGTGGACAGAATTCAGTGGGGCTATCCTCTCATGAAGCCTGATGTAAAGGCATTGGGGTTTTAAAGAGTTGGTAGAAGAGACTTTAGGTCACCTGTTGACTGGCTTTAAAGGAAAACTAACTTTTCTCATATGTGCAGTTAGGAGATGGCTGTACAACTTGCAGCAACTTGCAGCTAAGGCTCACTGGAGCCCTTACTTAGAAAATGTATAATATACTGTTACTGTCATGGAGGATTACCTTCTAAAGGCTGATTAGGGCTGGACTGATTGCTGAGTGGTTAAGGCACTTGATCATGAACCATAAAGATCCAGGTTTGATTCACCAGTACCCATGTAAGCCAGATGCACAAAGTATCTCATGCATCTGGAGATTGTTTTCAGTGGCTTGTGGCTCTGGCATGCCCATTCTCTTTCTCTCTCTCTCTTTCTCTTAAAAAGGTTGGTCACCAGGTCTTTGTAAATTTATTCTAGTTACAAAACTAACATGAAGATTTTAATAATATTGACATTTCAAAGGTCTATAAAATGATTTTATTAGCAAGAACTTTTTCTAAAATAAGCATACTAAAACCAGAAATTTTACGTATGGATGAGGAATGTCTAACAATGGCTCATTTACAGGACATCTTTAAAACTATCTTAGTCAGGACATTAGTGCAATTTTTACCAGTTGCTTTCCTTGTCAAGAGTGTAGTGAGTCTTGCCAGTTATTTCCAGTGAACTTCTGAGGGATAGGATATTTAATTTCTGCATCTTCCTACAGTTTATTTATTTTTTTTTTCCCCTGTGGGTAGAGCAGGATCTGTCAGGCAAAGAAAAGCTAAAGACAAAGGGACCCAGGGGTGAGATCTGGAATCCAAGGATAAGTAGTCACAAGTATCAAAGACTAAGAAAGAACAGTTGAGAGATGTGCATGTCACCATCATTGTGTCAACATTAGTAAAGACTTTAAAGATGCCACCACTTTAATAAGTCAAAATTGATTATGCTGAGAATAACTGGCCCTGTGCTACCATTCAAATGATCAGGAAAATTATTCAATGACAACAACCAATCACAATTTTATGTCCATGAAAATGCACTTTAATGTATGAAGCTGCTAGTAAATAACTGAAATAAAAAAAATGGGAAGAGGAGTTATTAATTTGTTTTGTGAAGTAACAGTACATATATGCTTTAAGTCATTGATGAGTACATTGACACAATGAGTCCTGGCAGAATTTTCAATAGCGTGAATGTAAGAGAATCTCCAGTGAATTAAATGGCTCTCTAGAAGTTTTTCTTTCACTAGAATGTCTCACTATTGGATTCACATATTGAAAAACTGCAGAGCAAATGAGTCCATAGTACTTGATATTCTTGTCACAAAGACAGCAAAAAGAGCACAATGTCTCTCATATTTGTTTGGATAAAATAATCATCAATCTTTACCTTAGGGATGTTTTAGGAAACTTTTGAAACCTTCAGTTTCCTACTGAGTAGTAGTAAGCAGGCTTTGTTTTAATAGTTCTCTAGATGGAATGCTAGTGGATTAAACGATGCCCTGAGGCTACTCTTTGGCAAAAGCATAATTCATTAATAATGTTGGTAAATTATGCTGGCCTCATTGAATTAGATATTCTAAGGTTCATCTTTCTTTTTTTGAATCTGACATATTTAATTTTTTACCCTAGAAAGTTATTAATTTTAAGGTAAGAATTAATTTTTATATAAATAATGTCAAACTCTAGTGATTGGAAGTGGAAAAACATGTGTACATAACTTTCAATTAAAGTATTAGAAACTTCAATGGTGCATTATTCTGATGATTGCATACAGAAATTTGCTAGCCTATATAATATAGATAGTGCCCTTATCCATCTCAAAGGATGGTTAATGTCATATTTCATTTTTGTAATTTTAATAAGGACTCAAGTTGGATTAGTGTTGCAAAACTTTGAGATACTAAAGATACACAATCAGATTTGCATTTGATATAGAGGATTTGATAAATAAACATGGGGTATTAATGGTTCTCTAAAGATGTAAATGTGCTCTGGGCTGCCTGACCACTGCTGAACCTCCAGCTTCTGGTCAACTTCAACTTGCATAGAGAATTATTGGGAACAACAAAATTCTACTCAATATGGTGGCTCATAAATTTCCAGGTATTTAAAGACATTATGGAAATGACAGAATCTTGTTGCTTGTAATAATCTGTCACTTGAAAGGAGTAGGCAGCTGGCCTGAGTTCCAGGCTAGCTACCTCAAAATAAAAACAAAAACAAAAATCTGCCTAACTACATTTTTTTTTTTTTTATTTTTGAGGTAGGGTTTCACTCTAGCCCAGGCTGACCTGGAATTCACTCTGTAATCTCAGGGTGGCCTTGAACTCACAGTGATCCTCCTACCTCTGCCTCTCAAGTGCTGGGATTAAAGGCATGCACCACCATGCCCAGCTTGCCTTAACTACTTTTAATAAAATCATTTACAGGTGTGTTAGAGGTGTTGGTAAAGATTACCCACAAACTAATTTTAGTGTTTTTCCTGTATTCATAGGCTTATACGTTTTGAAAATGTAGTCTATGGAATTCATTAGTAGGATATGTCTCAAATCAATGAGTTATAAAATATACATATGCACACACACACACACACACACTAGTTGTCATTTTTCTTAGATTTCATTTACAATGTAGATATTTTTTTCTGCTGAAGCTTTTTATCTCCATATTTTCAATAATAAAATACTTAATTCTTTAGGCTAGACTACTTGCTTCTTTCTTAATGGCTAATAAGATAAATCAATTAGGTATATTTTCTCCTAATAGTCATATAAGAAAGATGTCTAATTAAGTTTTATGGAAACTGAGAAGGAAATTTTCAATGTTGGCTAAAAATGCTTTTATTAATAGGAACTTAGATCAGAATGTTAAAATATGAGTATTAGGGTGTGCATATGTACAAAGATTATAAGAGAAATATAGACACCAAAATTTGCCTAAAACTAATATCCTTTTATAAGAAACAAAAAAGATAATACTCAGGCTAAATATAGATGAACACCATGACTAAATTTAAGAGTTTTTCAACTGTTTCGAGGCACTAAATCTTGTGCTAAACATTTTGAATTCACATTCTCTGAAGATCTAACAAGGTTAGCCACAGACAAGACCGTATCACCTTGCGTATTTTAAATGGGAAAAATAAATTTTCTAGAAAAACAAATTCAAAATAGATCAAGGAATGTCTGGATGCTTAGCTCTCTGCTCTATCATTTCCTTTTGCTATTAGATACTACTTAAAGTCATGGACTCTAGGAAAAGGGTTGGCATCCCTTTGTCTCAGACCCCAAGCAGGTTTAAGCCATCTGTCCTCTAGACCTCATCCTAGACAGAATGGCCAATTGTCTCTGACAAGGTAAAGGGAGTGATAAATAGCATATAACTTTAGTTCTCTTTATAGTTCCTCTCTTCTGAACACCTAAAGTCACCTCTGTGAGATGGAATTTCTTACTAGACAGAAAAGGTTAAATGCATAAACTGAGTCAAGGTATTTAATCAGGTTACAAACTCCATAAGATAATGATCAGACTTCCCTAATATGTACATCAGGTGTGGAGAGATGGCTTAGCGGTTAAGTGCTTGCCTGTGAAGCCTAAGGACGCTGGTTCGAGGCTTGATTCCCCAGGACCCACGTTGGTCAGATGCACAAGGGGGTGCATGCATCTGGAGTTTGTTTGCAGTGGCTTGAGGCCCTGGCACGCTCATTCTCTCTCTATCTGCCTCTTTCTCTATGTCTTTTGCTCTCAAATAAATAAATAAATAAAAATATGTACATCAGAATAAAAAACATATTATGATAGCACTGAGCAAATTATCTCTCTCACCTGCCTCTCTTTCTCTCTCAAATATCAACAAAAGGTAGGATTCAGCTGGATGTGATTGGTCATGTCTCTAATCCCTACCCTTAAGGCAATAAAATCAGAGATTTCCTTTGAAGCAATAACAATAACCCTTTAGTCCCAAATATTCATAGTCAAGGGGGGTGGGGAACCATATCCCAGGTACCCACAGAGGACAGAACGGAATGGGGCCCCTTGAAATCTGCCCTCAGGAGGGCATTTAAGCTATCAAGATGTTAGTAAAGGCAGAAATTTTTGCACTTGACCTTAGAATGCAATTGGCACTCCTCATATGAAATGATGAGGAAATCAAGCTTGGGAGTTAGTCTTATAGGATGAACACAGATGAGCTACCTTGGACCTTCCTTCCTCCAGGAGGCACATAGACCACACTATGTGTCCCCCTTTTGAATGAAGAGAAAACCAAGAAATTTGGGTGAGGGCTCCTGTAGGAAGGAGATTTTAATTTCTTCTCCAAATCCAGGCTGGGGAATGTACTCTTCCAACTAGAATATGTGAGAGAGAATGGGGCATAATCTGACTCTAGATTCTTCTAATCGCTTTTTTTTTTCCATGTCATTTCACAGGGGCAAATGGCTTCCAAGAATGGGAAGGCAAGAATGAAAGAAGAGAAACAGAAAAAAAAAAAAAAAAAAAAAGGAGGGAGACAGAAAGAACAGAAAGGGTGATACAAAAAGAGAAAAATAAGGATAAATATAAATATCACCAGGAGATCATGATGGTAATGAAGATCACTCAGGAAGTGGCCCCTCCATTTAAAACTTAAATGAACAAAATCTAATCAAAATCCAATATATATATATATATATATATATATATATATATATATATATATATAGATGCCAATGTTTTAACTAGCTGAAAAATTGAGTCTAAATATTCACTGTGTTAATGATTTAAGGGTTATAAGAACTGGCTTTAAGGTTCTCAGTAAAGTAAATTAGCTTCCTCTGCTTGTTTAGTACTAGTTTCAACTACTGAAGAAATTGAATCTTATGGCTAAGGTTCAATCATTAACAGCTCACTCATACTAATTTGCTCATGGTTCTAGGGTATATCAAAACTCACTGTAAAGTATTCAACCAGTTAACTATGTTTATCTTTTTTTATTATTTATCTTAGAGAGAAAGAGACAGAGAGAGAGAGAATGAGAATGGGCAAACCAGGGCCTATAGTCATTGCAAACAAACTTCAGATACGTGAACCACTTTATGCATCTGTCTTACATTGGTCCTAGGAAAACAAACCTGGGCCTTTGACTTTGTAGGCAACAGCCTTAACTGCTAAGCCATCTCTCCAGCCCTGTGTTTCTCTAACTGCCAAGGCATTAACTATTGAGTCTTAAGGTAAAAGTTCACTTATAAGTGTTTAATTTCAAATATGGTTTTCATAACTAAGAACCTTGTGGCTTTAAATATAGCTCTTGTTTTATTTATGCTAATTCCATCAAATAATTATTCACTTTAAGTTTAAAGGATTTGATTTTAGTTGCTGTCACTTTTATCTGCCTGTTAGGAGGATCAATATGTTGGGATAGCTTCCCTAAGCTTTATCAATTTTAAGACATAAAATTGCTTTCTGTTAATAAAATTTAGAATATACATAAAATTAATTTCTATCAAAGATAAGCCAAAAATTTTGGTTGTCCACCAGTGTTTTCTCTTTCAAAAATGATTTGTCAATGGTTGTTTTATGGTTTATCTGTTTTAGTTCAACAGTGACCAGATTCTGTTCTCTTGTGTACCATCAAATAGTTGAGTAACTGTCTCATTTCTGATATCTCAGGCTCATTGCTCATAAGTAAATTAATTCTTTTTCCAAATTTTATTATTTTTATTATTTTTTTTATTAATTAGTTTTGTATTCAGCAAATACAGTCAGTTTGGTACCATTATTAGGCTCATCCGTGACCTACCCCTCCCCTTGGCCCCTCCTTGTTGAGGTATATGGGTCATGCATTGTGGAGTTAGCCCACAGTTATGGGTAAGATAAATGTCTCTGCATATCATGACCCAACATGTGGCTCTGACATTCTTTCCTCCCCCTCTTCTGCAAAATTTCCCTGAGCCATGTTGGGTTCATTTTTGGTCTGCTTCAATGATGAGGTGTTGGGGACCTCTGAGGCTCTGGCTCTCTGATTTGGTAGGAGTTGAATTTTCTCTCTGTTGATCTCCTTCCCCCTTGTGCTGGTATCCGGTTCATTAGGAAAACAGCACCGTTGCTTGTTTCGCCAATTTTTCTTAGTTTCAGCTGGGGCCCTTTGGAGGTATGATGGGGTGGCTCTTTCCTTAGGATCTACATCTATCTGAAAAAAGAGAAGCAGATTCTCCAACGGAGAGTAAGTTAGCACCAGGACAAAACAGATAACCCTTACTTTTTAATAGAGGATTTAATAGGTGTAGGCCCTCTTGTAGCCCATGATTGATGGTAGCTTGATATTGGAGACTGGGCTTATGTTTGGATATGGTTCTGATTTGTTTCCCAGCTCCAGCTATGGGTCCCATACCACTGAGGAGATCAGTTAGCCAAATTGAGAGAAGTTGGTTCCCCACCATGGCTGTGTGCCACTATTGCACTTGTGTGGGCATCACAACAAGTCATTTGCTGCTAAGTAGGTTAGACCATGAGTTGCTTGGACAGATATTGGTCATTTTCCCCAGTCACCCATGTAGCACCTTCTGGCAAATTTTAAAATATTTTATTTTTATTTATCTGGGAGAGAGAAATAGGCATGTAAAGAAGAGAGAATGGGCACATCAGGGCCTCCAGTTGCTGCAGATGTTCTCCAAGACATGTGTGCCATCTTGTGCATGTGGCTAACATGGATATTGCAGAATTGAACCTGGTCCTTTGGCTTTGCAGGCAAGTGCTTTAACCGCTAAGCCATCTCCCCAACCCATAAGGTGAAATTTTATTTGAACCTCCTGTTGTCCACTCTTACCCACACATCCCTACAGTCTGGGTGGGCCTCACAGGATCACCCCCAAATCACGTAGGAGCAAAATACAAATGCTCTCCCTGCAGGGCATCAAGTAAATTAATTCTTGAGACATATTCCCTACTTCAGGGTACAGCCTCATGCTCAAACAGTGGCTTTCATCTAAGATCAATGATTTTAAGGTCTACAGTTCTGTTTCCAACTTTCCCTGTATTATTGGTACCCACACAGTTATCTAGACTAATCAAATATTTTTCAAACACTGGTGCCAAGACTTTACCCTGTCTTACTTGTTTTTTCTCTGGCAGTTTCTAAGTTAAATTAATTGGTTAAATGTGTTGATTCTATGCTTCAGATATGGCCTGCCTTGCCACAGGACAACTAAACTTAGTGGTTAGCCAAAATTACTTTAAGCTTTAGTGCCATTCTTTAACCAGACTTATTTCACTAATTAGATGCATATCCCTCAAGTTTGGTGTAATTTACTTTCAAGTGTTTTAATAACCTATGAAGAAGCCAAAACCAGTTGGAATCACTGAAGCTAAAAACGCCAATATTTTGACCCTCCTCCCAGATCACCAGGCCACTGGAGATGATGGTACACTTCTAGCATGTTTTGCACTGCCCCTCTGGTAAATCACCTGTATTCCCAATCAGAGATGATACAGAGACCTAGAAAAAAAATCAATGTGCACTCTGAAATAAGAATCACAACTGAGGAAAAGTCAGTTCTCCTGCTTTCCCAAAGGAGGGAAGACTACTTAGCCACCATGGCCATGACTCATCCTAACAGATAATATCAGTACCACAGTACCAAAGAAGCTATAGTGCTCCTCCCAGGTCCCCAGATTCTCCTTTAGAGAGCCATTAGTAACCTCCATAAGTACATCCTCAGTTAAATTTTGGCTACATGCTCAGTCTTAAAAACTCAAAGAGAAATATATTACCCAGGATAAAGAGATACCTCAAATATTATATGGATGGACTATTATAGTTATTTTCAAATCCATATATACAGGGATGACTGTGACCAAAAGTCTCTTAAGTCAAAAGACTTCCTTGTACTGGGAGAAAATGATGATTCCTTTCTAACTGGTGTCAAAACACCATTATAGTCCAACCTCATCACCTAAATAAGTCCTGTGGTCAGAAGTACAGTAGGCAGCCTCTGATGGCACCCAATGACTCTGTGGTACCAACCTTTGACCCTGACTATCCCATAGGTATATTAAAAAAGTACATTCTGGAATTTCCTTGAATGCAAAGGTGATAAACAAAAAAACAAAAAAAACCCCTCAAATTCCCAGCCAATTTATTGATTTAAAAACATAAATAGAATAAGAATGTTTTTGCATGGTATGATCATTTTGTCAATGTTTTTAAAAGCTATAAATGACAGAGCTGAGAAAATCTTCCTTCTAAATACTGAGGTTCAAATGATGAAAAAGGCTGTTATACGAAATATGGTATATTTGCCATTGTCAAGATCAAATGTTGTGGAAACTTTGCTAATATATCATCTGTTTTACAAGCCATACAGGAACAGATTCAGACACTACTCTGCCATTTGGTGAACAGTTCTGGAAGAAAATCTCAGCTACCTCATGCTCAGATGGTCATGAAACAATGTAACTCCGTCTATCTGAGTTCTTTTCAATGTTCTCCAAGGCCTACACATCTAGAAAAATGGAAACTATAAAGGCCACCAGTTTCCTATGTGCCCACCGTCCCCTAAAATCCTTAATTTTATTGTTTCTCCCCAACATTTTCTACAAGGACTACCTTCTTGCATTCCATCAATACTTTTTGGTGTCCTTTAGAATAATTCCCCTATGTGAGAGGGGCTCTAACTGCCATATTTCCACATCCCTGTATAGCTGCAAGCAGTTAAAGACTGAAGAGTCATTGTTCACTTTTCTCTAATAGCAATTAGAATATCTTATCAAGAGAAGGGAGAATGATAGTGAGCCAGGTAGGTTTGTTAGGCAGTTAGAGTAATTGGGCCCATGAAACTAAGAAGCAGCAAGGCCTTTGGGCCTATCCTTGCAGTTTCCACTTTCCTAGAGAGGAAAGGATGATCTGACTCCTTATCTTTTTCCTAAAGGAGATCTATTTTTCCACAACAAATCTGGGCCCCTCCTGGTAGGGAGTCTTTCCTAGAATTTAAATCTAATCCTAACATTGTGTTTGCTGAGTTTAGTCCCCAGAAGTTGTTATCATGGCTAGCCACTTCCTGAGACAGCCCATAGCCCAGAGCAACCAGCTGTCTCTCTGACTTACCTGAGCAGGAAGGTAGAGCTCACCACCATAAGGTTGTAAGTATGTTTGGGGGTGGGGAGACGGAAAGCTCTCTGGGCTACCTGACCACTCATGAACCTCCAGCTTCTGGTGAGTTTCTCTTTGATTAAGAAGGGGGGAAGAACCCCCTACCCCTGACTTTTCACATGGGCTCTTTATGTCCTCGTGGACTCCATATGGCAGGAGCTCTCTGTACTTCATTTCTGTCCTCTCTACAGTTTTTCCAGACTCACCCCATGGGGTCTCAGGCCACATAGGTGTATTCTGTACTTCCCTTAATAAATATAATAATAATTTAATAATTGAAAAAGAAATGTAAATGCAATTTGTTAGTAATATAATTCTAAATGAAGATAATTTTAAATGCATTACATTTTCTGCACAAAAGATCAAAAGAGGAATGCATTGTCTAGGCATGCACATGCCTGTTGAAGAATAGAAGAGCAATAGATAATAAAGAGTGGAAAATAAGTGGTGAGTTTTCAGTCAAAAGACATATATAGGGCTGAAGGGATGGCTTCGTCGTTAAGGCATTTGCCTGCAAAGCCAAAGGACCCAGGTTCCATTCCCCAGGGTCCACATTAGCCAGACGCACAAGGGCCGCATGCATCTGGAGTTTGTTTGCAGTAGTGGCTGGAGGCTCTGGCATGCCAATTCTATCTCTCTCAAATAAATAAATAAATAAATAAATAAATAAATAAATAAATATAAAGTGCTTAACATTGAACAGTCACTTGTTCTCAGAACTTTGACAAGTTTAAAAAAATGTTTTTAAGAGACATATATAAAGAGAACTGGAGGTCAGTATGATAAGAGAAATAAGCCTGGCACACATAAACATGTTTAACATGAACTCATACGTCAAATTTAAATAAGTTTATCTTCTCCAAGTTGAAAATAAAATGGTGATTATCCAAGGCTAGTGAAAGCAGGGGTGGAGCATAATGGAGGTAGGAAGATCGGTATAAGCTAAAGTACAGATGGGTATGACAAGCAGTGTGCTGTGTGTCGGGGTGTGGGTGGGTGGGTGTGCTATTATCCAGAAGGCTTGCTATATGTAACAATACTATGCTGTATGGTTCCAACAGACACAAGAAAATACTATGAAAGGTTTTAATTGTACAAAATTGGCCAATGTTTGAGAAGATAAATATGTTTCACCAAACCTTAATATTTCATAATGTACACAAGTATTAAAACATTATATTGAAGTTTTAGAATACATATTATTTTCCATTTCTATATATTAGTTAAAATAAATTTAATTTAAAACATCAAATTATTTTTATTGCTCGCTTCAGAAGCAAGCCTATTAAAATGAACACAATATGGAGAAGATTAGCGTGGCACCTATACAGTAATAACATACGAATTGGTGAAGTGTTCCATATTTTTTATATTCCATGAGCACTGCTTTCATGGATAGCCAGAAAACCTTCTCCAGGAAGAATGCGGTGGACATTGAAGATGCTCAAAGCTATCAAAGCAGAAAATGGAGGCTGTCAGTCTCTCAACACTAAAGGAGATTTCTAACATACCCTCCAACATGCAGGGAACATTGAGGAAGAAGGGGCAGAAAGAATGCAAGACCACAGAGTGGGAAAGTGTGCTATGAGGCCTTGTTATCCTGTGAGGCACAGGAACCAGTGCATCTATGACCCTACAGTGATTATTGATACAGCTACAAAGAAGGTCTTTCAGTGGAATGGGCCAGGGGAGAGGGTCTAAAGAAGATAACATGATAGAAATACAACCAATTTGCATTTTGTTCATATATTCAATTCCCAATAAAATTATTAAAATAAAAACAAAAAACGGCCTCCAGATGATTGGAGAGAAAGCTCATCCTTGGGTCTTTGCTACTGTGTTATTGATGGACCACGTCTCATTCATTGCCTTATCTCTGAAGAGTTGTGCTATCAATGTGCCACAGCTCCAGGTAAGTGACTTCCCTTAGATTATTGTGGTATCCAAACAAATTCATACTCAAAGTGATTTTAAATTAAAGTTTAAATATATAATGCTTAACGTTTTCAGTTATATATGCCAATTACAATTTTTTCATCTGCCATAGGAAGTAGGGAAATAACTTTTATGTTAACAAAAATAAGTCAGTATTTTCTACCACTTGCTATATTAAAAGTTGCTGGAATTTCAATGCCATCACACCAATATTTATTAGAATATCTCATTATGAATAATAGTTCAGTGGACTGATAAAGTACTATATGCTTTACCAAAACAATTTATCTATAGAGGTGTAAATGCATGTTAATATAACAAAAATGTTCAGTACTCTGTCCAGCATTTTTAGGCTACAGCCTTATTAAAAAGTATATTAATATACAGATATTTTAGTTACTCTCTATTCTATTTTAACTCATATCCTGTGCACCAAACTGGCTGTGACATGTTTACAACTGGATAATTAAATTAAGCTTTCTGTGCATGTGATTTTCTACCTGCTGAGTAGATAAAATGAACATTCACTTCATACTTATGAAGAATTTAGAATAGTGCCTGATACATGGTAAATGTTTACATATTTAATAAGAAAAGAGTCAATCTCAAATGACTAGTGAGATAGCTGATTCTCCAAAATCCTTTTATGAAAGAATAGCACAGAAAGAGAAAATAACAGTGATTAAAACAGTCCATGACTTGTAGAAAAAAATTTTGATATTCCAGAAACTTCCACTAGCCTTTTAATTTTGTTGTATTTCAAATAATTCCTTAAGTATATGAAAACTTCACATAATTACATATCATTCTCCATTAGTTTATCATACATTAATATTATGCATGATGAAAAGTAAAACAGAAAATGTGTCATTTACTGCATGTACTGTGCCCAGTTGACTAATATTGGATGTTGGTCAAGCTGATCAAAGGAATGGATTTTATTAAATACCTATACAATTCATTGTCATATGTTTATTTGACTACTGACATGTTTTGTTCTCTCTTTTTATTTAATCCCTTAAGGTATTAGCTCATATAAACTATGACTTTGTATACTCAACTACAGCAAACCTGAATGAAGTAAGTGGTGATATTTCCTGAGATTTTTATATCAAGTTACCTACCTAACATACTTTTTCATAAGCTAAAATTTTATTTTTAGTGTCACATTGAGATTTCAATAAGTATGTAATAATTAATAAGAAAATAAAATGTAATATATTAACCTCTCTAAACATGTAATGGACAATATGACTGGCTTCATAAATCTAGAACTTTTCTCTGTATTTGCCAATCTATGTTATTGCAACTTTTCTATCATAGGTTAAATTTATTTTTTTATATTTTTATTTTTATTTATTTATTTATTTGACAGAGAAAGGGGGAGAGAGAGAGAGAGAGAAAGAGAGAGAGAATGGGTGCAACAGGGCCTCCAGCCACTGCAGACAAACTCCAGATGTGTGTGCCCCCTTGTGCATCTGGCTAACATGGGTCCTGGGGAATCAAACCTAGGTCCTTTAGCTTTGCAGGTAAATGCCTTAACAGCTAAGCCATCCCTCCAGCCCTATTTTGTTTTTTATAATCAAGGAATTTGAAAATGAAGAATGAGGTTTTAAAAATTACATATGTCTGAATTAATTACTGACTTGTTCAAAATGTATATTCAGTGTAGACTTTATTAGTTGTTTTTTTAAAATTTAAATTAGTTTAGTTTTGCTGGTACACAAAACATAATATGCATGGTATAGTATTTAAATTTGATCAAATATATTTTCTCAGCCACTTACTTTTTAAGACAAAAACTTCCTAAATTCTTTCACCTAGGTTTTTGTAATATGTAATAAATTGTTGTTCTCCACTCATGTTGCAGTGTGATATCACCCAGAGTATAACAATGACCCATTCTCCCTTAAACATAAAGAGAAATTCAAAACATGAGAGGTATTCAGCTTGCAGGTTTTAGCTTTGACAGTGAAGAAGGTACCAAAAGAAATCAAATTTGGTGTACCTGTAAGCTGAAATCTCCCCCAGACCAATAGCCAGCAAATAAATGTTGATCTCCATTTACAGTTGATAGTTCTGAATTCTGGTAACATTGAGGACAAGATTAGGAACTGATTCAGCCCATCTTTGCTTATATCCCACTGTTTGCATTATGAAGACTGCATTGGACACTCAGCAGAGTAAAGGTGGACCTATAGAGCCATGAGATATTTTTTTTCTTGTTCTAACTGCCTGATTTGCCTGATTTGTAGTAACTTATGGAAATAAACAGAAATATACAATATTTATCAGATAGCTATAATAATGTATATCTTTTTCTTAAACGGTTTCTGGGGAAAGAGCAATGTTTATTGATTTATAAAACAGAAGTCCCATCTTGTATTCAATTTTTGAAAAGTATACTTACATAAAAGTAACTTAAAGAATATGTGGGGGGCTGGAAGATGGCTTAGCGGATGGGCGCTTGCCTGTGAAGCCTAAAGGACCCCGGTACAAGGCTCAATTCCCCAGGACCCACGTTAGCCAAATGCACAAGGGGGCGCACGCATCTGGAGTTCGTTTGCAGTGGCTGGAAGCCCTGGCGTGCCCATTCTCTCTGCCTATCTGCCTCTTTCTCTCTCTGTCGCTCTCAACTAAATAAAAACGAACAAAATATTTTAAAAAAAGAATATGTGAGATAAAGGGGTTATCTCAAGTGAATGCTGTAGATAACAGAAGAATTGAACTTTTATCTTTGTGTTTGAAGAGGTTAAAGATGGTGAAGAGGAAGATGTTAAAAGCAGAATAATGAAAACTAAATGCTGTAGTGGAGGGCTGCTCTTTACCCTGTGGTCAGTTGAAGATAACATGTACTTATCATGGCTGTGATAGCAGTTAAAGCACTTGCCTGCAAAGCCAAAAGACCCAGGTTTGATTCCCCAGGACCCACATAAGCCAGATACAAAAGTGGTACATGTGTCTGGAGTTCATTTGCAGGGCTAGAGGCCCTGGCATGCTCTCTCTCTCTCTCTCTCTCTCTCTCTCTCTCTCTCACACACACACACACACAATAAAATATAATAAAATACTTTAAAAAGTGGTTAAGAAGTAATTTTAATAATTTGACTAAAAATGTCCTGAAATAGGAAATAGATTAGTATAAAGAAAAAATTAAGACTTAGTTCAATGTTTAAATAAAAATAAAAAAGATGAAGAATTGACAACATATTGAAGAAGAGGCTGAAAACAATGAGGAGAATAACATGGTTTCATATTAGGCCTTTGATAAGATGGAAGTGTCAAATTTGAGCATTACGCACACAGATAAGGTTAAATTGATGCTTTTAGATGTAGTACCCATAGAGGAAAATAGCCATATCACTGCATCAGCAAAGAGAGAAATGAGCACTTCAAATTGCTTTGCATATAAAAATTAAGTTTTGAGACACTTTAAAAATTATTCCTTAGCATTTCAAAAGGTATCATGTGGCCTTTATCTTACTTAATTATCATATTTTTTATCCATTCTTGTATGGCTGCATTGTTCAACATCCCATAGTGCTTATCAATATACAAGGACAAGTTCTGCTGGGAAGGATGAATGGCAAACATATTCTTGATGTTCTGATGAGGCATTGTTCATATCTTTTAGAAACACTGAAAAGTTAGGATGAGCTACTTTTAAATAATTTGAATTTTCAAAACCAGATGGCTTGAAAAACAGTCATGACTGAATGTACATTAAATCTTTTAATATCTTTATGAGTTTAAATACTGTTCTTGGACACATATTCTCCCCTCTGAGGTGTCATCACAAAGAAAAAAAATGAACAGAGAAGATGAATAAAATACTTGTAATGCAATTTAAATGGTCATTATATCATTACCTCTATAGTGTGACGCAGGTGGCTGTCACTTCTGTCCTTCACACAGCCCCGGGATGGACTCATGGGTGATCCTTGTGGATCACTGTGGTGACAGGAATCCGTATCTAATTTCAAAGGGAAATGTTGGGGTTAGAGAGATGTCTTAGTAGTTAAGATGCTTGCCTATGAAACCTAAGGACCCAGGTTTAATTCCCCAGTACTCATGCAATCCAGATGCACAAGACGGCACATATGGCTGTATGGGTTCCTGGGTTATTGCTCCTGGGCCCGCTGCAGTTCCCCAGAAGGCTCCCAGGCAACCAGGGGTGGGTGAGCATGTGAGGAGAGAAACACTCCCGGGAGAAAGTTGAACAGCTCTCTCAGTTTATTGTCAGTGAAATGGGTTTATAAGCATCTGAAGGTGGGGGGAGGGACACTAAGGAGGCTGGGGTATCAAGTTCATTTCTTATGCCTAATTAGCATACAGTGACATTCATTCTAGCATGTAGGCAATGGCAGTGGGGAAGGGGGTGAGGTGATCTAGGGTCTCAGGAGGATGGGCTGTGTGAAGGCTGATAAGGAGTTTCCTAGGCAACTGGCCAAAGGTTACAGGGCTATGGGCAGAGCCCAAGTTCAGGTGTGCTGGGTTTGGAGGGGGCGTGGCCTCCTATAGCCTGGGGGTTCTTAGTCTTGCCTGGAAACTCAGGTCCTCTCCTGAAGGCTCCAGCCTACGCCTGGCAGTGCCTGACATGTCTGCAGATTTTTTGCAATGACTAGAGGCCTTGGCTTGCCCATTATCTTTGACTATTAAATCAATCAATCAATCAATCAACAACAAAAAAAAGCATTTTTTAAATTAAAATGTTAATGTTAGGTAATGTAGACACTAGATTGTGTCTATTCATGGATCATATACCTTTCTGCTAGTCAAAATGTATGTATGTTTTTAGTTAAAAAGGGTATGCATGTGCAGAGTAAAAGCAACTTCACATTGATTTACTTTCATCCTTTGCAAAAGAGAACTTTAGTGAAAATACAAAAAGTCAGCTAGCAGTCCAGACCTGCTATGTAAATAAATGAGGAAGGCATCCATGTGGCCCATTACTGTCTGTACAAAAGCATTCAAATGGAGAAACTGAAGATTACAGTAGTCATCACTCAAAAGTAAATTATTTGGTATTGGCTTAACCCTCGTGTTATCATTACTTCTATTTAAAAGCAACTGAAAATTTTAACAAATTGAAATTCCAAAATATGAAAGATTAGTTAATCTAATATGATATTTGTTTGTTAAAATAATGTACATATTTTGGGCTGGAGAGGTGGCTTAGCGGTTAAGCACTTGCCTGTGAAGCCTAAGGACCCTGGTTCAAGGCTCGATTCCCCAGGACCCACGTTAGCCAGATGCACAAAGGGGCGCACGCGTCTGGAGTTTGTTTGCAGTGGCTGGAGGCCCTGGCGCACCCATTCTCTCTCTCTCTCTCTCTCTCTGCGTCTTTGTCCCTCTGTCTGTCACTCTCAAATAAATAAACAAAAAACTTTTAAAAAATGATGTAAATATTTTTAAACAGATGGAAATGTATTCTCCCCTGATTCATATGATTATCACTTGAGTATATTATGAATAGGTATGCTATTCACCATTCTGACAAAGCTAAAGGTAAGTGTGTATTTACCTTTTCTCAACTGTGCTGTTATTATATTTCTTAAAAAAATCAACAGAGTCACACTGGTTGTATATACTCATTCCAGACATCATCACTGTGAAGGAACCTGCAGAACACCAGATCTGTTATTTCCTAGTTGACTTAGGATGAAACCTATCTATCTGTCATGTGTTTACAAGGAAAATTCTTCAGTTTAAGATGATGTTGACAGTTACCAGCATATCTGCTGACATGTAATTGCTGTAATTATGAGTATTCAATAGAGTCACTGAAATAGTAACTATTCAAAGGTTTGTTGTGATGGTAAATGAAATAAGGTAGATTTTTGTTCTACAGAGACTAGTCCATTAAATGTTTGGAAACATTAAAAGCTAGATTGTATCTGACTTTCATTTACTTTTGGAAAAGTAAGGTTCAATAATCATGTATTATTTATGCCCAGTAAAAAGTAAAGAGATGCTGACTCTTAGAGAGGGAGAGAGAGAGAGAGAGAGAGAGAGAGAGAGACTGGGCATGCCTCTAGCCACTACAAACAAACTTCAGACATCCAGACACATGCACCACCTTGTGTATCTGGCTTTACATGGGTACTGAGTCCTTAGGCTTCCCAAACAAGCGCATGAAATGCTAAACCAACTTTCCAGCCCTAAGAACATTCTTTGAACTGGAAAATTATATTGCAATAACAAAAGTAAAAGCCAGGTTTGTGAGGGGCAGAATCCACGTGTGTATATGTATGTGGAGGCCAGTGGGCGCACACACAAGAAGCAGAAGTAGGGACTAAGGACACACCTGAAATATAAACCATCAGCAAATATTTAGCAATGGCAACAAAAAGCACAACATTGAAGAAATACACACTTCAACAATGATTTGGGGAAACTTAATATACATATGCAAAGCAAATTAGACCTTTTTCTTACATCCTGAACAAAAATTAACTCAACATGTCTGAAAGACTTAAATACGAGGCCCAACACCATAAAAGTCCTCGAAGATTTGCTATTATAATTAAATTGTTTACCCAGGTCTGGTGGTGCATGCCTTTCATCCCAGCACTCAGGAGGCAGAAGTAGGAGGATCACTCTGAGTACAAGGCCAGCCAGAGCACAGAATGAGTGCCTAGGTCAACCCAGGTAGAGTGAGACTGCACCTTGAAAACAAACAAACAAAATAATAATTAATTTATTTACTGTTATTCTTAGATATCTTTTGTTTCCCATTTCCTCTCTGTAGTGTTTTGTTAATATTTTTATTGATTCACATTGAATTCCTTCTCTTTATTTTTATGTAAATTTCTATTCATATTTTTATGATTTACCTTGGGACTTATATAAAATAGTTTATACACACAATAGTTTAAATAATAATACCCATACTTCAATTGGATCTAAACATCCTATATTCATTTGCTGTACTAGACATTTTTTCCTATTGTCATAGTTTATATCTCATCACATTTTGTGCTTATAGTTTTTTAGACCTAGTTATATTAAATGTTCATGCCTGACTCTATACTAACATTAGAGTGGTTTGTACTTTACTTACAGCTCTTGTAATATTTTTTAATAACCTATATGTTTGTCTTTACAAATAATGTTATATTTTTATGCTGTATTTCTTCTTTTATATGCCAGTTTTTTTCATTAGATATGTACATACTCATATGTAAACAGCACATGTTGGTACCATCCTTACACTCATCCCTGTCCTCCCTACTCCAAAGGAACCCTCCTGGGTGGGGATGCCAGTTATCCCCATGGGGATTATGGGCATACATTTTGGGGGTAACCATCAGTTATGGGGAAGAGGTAATGTCTCTGTGCATAAAGTCCCAACTTGTAGCTCTAACAATCTTTCCACACCCTCTTCCTCTTCCGTGAACTTCCCTGAGCAATGTTGGTTTGGATTTAGGTCTACTTCATTAATGAGGTCTTGGGAGTCTTTGCATCTCTGTTGTATTTCTATTTGATATTATTTTCTTTCAACTTAAAAGTACCTTATAAAACCTTGTAAATTGTGGTGGAAGTTAGTGTAGATTAGTTCTCTCTGTGTTTTAGTTTCCTGGAAATATTTTTTTCGCTTCTCAAAATTTTTAGGATCATTTTACTCAACTTACTACTATCGACTGGCAGCTCATTTCTTTTTGTACCTTAAATACGCTACTCCAGATTGTAAGGTATCTGCTGAGAAAAAAATTCTGGTGGTAGACTTATGGAGAGGATGAGACTTCAAATGTCAATTGGCACTTGCCTTTTTGTGCAAAGTTCTCTTATCTTTCAGTATTGACAATTTCATTCTCATTGGTGTGTGTGTGTGTGTGTGTGTGTGTGTGTGTTCACCTTATTTGTAATCATTTTCACCCCTTGAACCTGGATGACCATTCGCGAAGTTTGCAGCTATTATTTCTTTCAGTTGGTTTCCTGTTCTTTTCCCTTTTTTCATCTTCTGCTGCTCCTTAAATGCATATATTGGTTGGTTTGAACCCATGCCATAATTCCCCGACAGTTTCATCACTCTTTCTCATGCCTTTATCTGCTTTTGTTCCATGACAGATTTCTAGTGATCTGTCTTGGGTATGATGATCCTTTGTACTGCCTGGTCCAGCCTATTGCTAAGTCTCCATTATGAGTTACTTAACTCACTTATTATTTATTACTTATTTTATTAATTAGGTTTGTAATTTTAAAATATTTTCTGTCTGTTGGAATTCAAATTAACTCATGAGGTTTTCTCTTAACTTCAGTGAGCACATTTGTGAGATATATTTTAATCATATATTTCCAATTCCTTATTTTCATTTTTGTGACTTATATTGATCACCACAAGATGACAGTTTTAAGTATTTCTACACCCTCCTATTCACACATCCATTGATACAGAAAAATTCATGCATAAGCATCCTTTATGGGAAATCAGAAAATACAAGAAAGCCTTCCACATGATATACAATCAGATTCATGCAACCATCACCCATTCCACAGTCAGGAATTTTGCAGGCAAGAAGGGAGTTGATGCCTCTCAGCTTCACCCAAGAAAGGGAAATGACTGGTTCATGAGAGGCTCTCCAAGGGCTTGTTTCTGTCCTTCTGTCTTAGAGTTCAGCATTGTCAGATATTGAAAAGAAGACTGAAAAGAGAATTTGTACTTGCTTCTACTCCCTTGTCAGTGCAGTCAGGGGAAAGGAAAATTAAGCTCTTTGCTTCTCCCAGGGAAGCAGAGTGGGTAAAGTTCTGAAGAAATCCACATGGTCTGGTTGGTGGGTATCTCCTCACCAACAGACTGAAGGCTGACAGACACTGACTGAGGGAAGTTTGCTTACATCTCTGTGATGGACCAGAGCCATGAAGCTCAAGTTGTGGCTGGAGTAGTACATATAAGACTCACCTCAAAATGACTCATGTCTTCTAGCTAGACTCAAAATCATGAAATTTCTGCAATCTTCCACAACAGCAGCACCAGCTGGTGACCAAGTGTACAAAGAAATGAACCATGAGAGATAGTTCACTTTCAAACCTTCACGTATACTAAAACTATTTGTGTAAAATATGCTTCAAGTTATAGTTTTCTGGAAACATGTTTGAAAATACTGATATCAACCTTCAAATGAAAATTAATAGGTAGCATTATAATTTGTTCCTTAATTCCCATATAATTAATCCAGTTTGACACTTTAAATATTTCATTTTATCACATTTATTACTTTAATGATATTGGCAACTTTTTATAGTTATTATTTTTCATAACACTTCACATTCATATATGAAATATGCTTTAAGAGAGATTTAAAAAGTTGATATATAAGAGCTGCAATTCCTTCTGCCTTTTGTTCTTCCTTGTCTACAAGTTAGGGATGGTTTGTAACTTGGTCTGACCTCTAGTCTGGCAAGAAGATTCACAGAAGGCAGAAAACATTTCTGGTCTTTAAGGATACAAACCAGTATTGCATACACCACTTCTGTCATACATTCTCTTAGCCATGATGTGGTCACATGGACACACCAAGCTTGTGGAAAGGTGGAAAATACCTTGTGTTATGTGAGTAATGTAGACTAATCATAATGTGGAAGCTATCAACCTTGCCAACCAATTTATTCAGTGCCTGTGTTGGAGTTTGGTATTCTTTTCAATAATTAGAAGTAATATATTATTATATAATATATATTATAATATAAATTAATAAAAATAAATAAAAATAAAATTAAATAAAAGATAATATAAATTATCTTAAGATAATTTTCTTTGTACTTACCTCCAAACTTTTAAAGTAGAGTCATAGTATTTTTAAAATACCCTATAATTCACATAATATGGCACAGAAGTATTAACTATTATTTAGTAAACTACACTTAACATTGTAACTATTGATTGCATTTTGCACATTCTCTTATATTTGAGTAACTGAATGTATAAGACAAGAAAACTTTCATAGATCAAAATACATCATTCTTTCTAGAATAGATTATATCTTTCACATACTTTTCACATACTTATTCCCTCCCTTCCCTATTCCCTTCCTCCCTCCCTCCTTCCCTTAACTTCCTTCCTTCCTTCCTTCCTTCCCTCCTTCCTTCCTTCCTTCCTTCCTCACTCACTCCCTTTCCTCCTTTTATTATGGGACATTGAAAACAGGGCTCCTTACATGATAATCACATGCTATACAATGAGCCTCCACCTCCAATCACTTCTGTTCACTTTTAGTGGTAAAACCCCTTTGATGATTATTATTTTTAGTCTGTCGGCTATGTAAATGTCTTTTTTTACATAGACACTTTAACATCTGCTACAGATATTGAATATCAGTAGCTAAAAAAGTATTTAATTAATTAGAATTTAACATCAATACAATTTTAAAATGGACCTAATCTTAGGACATAAACACATAAACACATATACATATTTATACTCATGTAGTATAGCCATTTCCTATTAATTGAACCATTCCCTCCTGGAATGAAGAGGGAGGAAGTATGATGGTTAAATTCAATTGTGAACTTGATTAGGTTAGGATTCCACAGACATTCCTCTTGACCAGGTATCTGAGGTTGCTTCCAGGAAGGATTGACTGAATCCTTCCTCCAGAGTGGGTGGCACTCTTGGTGGTGGGATATATGTAAAAAGCTTTGAGAGGAGACAGTCCCTTCCTCCCATCTGGCCACCTGTGCTGCTTGCTAATGAGTGCTTTCACTTCTACATACATCTATCCTGTTTGGTTATACTTCATAGGCATTGGAACCAAGATTCTTGAGCTTTATAATGTGGACTAAAGACCAGCTAATCTCCAGGTAGCCTCTAGGCCTGCAGTGCTTCATTGAGACTGCTGAGGCATCCAGCCACATGGACTGAGCAGCTGCTGGGTCCTTTGACTCTCAGGCCTGCATACTGACATTGTTGGACTGCTGTAAGGTAATCCAATAAATTCCCTTTTTAATACAATCCGTTCTATCTGTTATTTTCTTCTACAGAACCCTGATTAATGCAGAGGCTTATAAGACTCACAAAGTATAGGAAATTTTACAAGGCCCAGGAAGCTGTGGTTTCCAAGGGCCTTTCAGAAGGTTTTAAAGCAGTAAGCAATTGAAGAGGAAAGGAAACTCTATGGATAGCTAAGCTAGTTCTGCAGAGTCTTAGAGATGCAGCTTGAATGGCTTGACATTCATTCTGGGGTGGGCTTCTCAGTGATGTAGCTGCCTTTGATCCACCCATGCATGTTATTATAAGCAACCTCTCAACCACGCTCTTGGTAATAATTGCAATATACTCATTGGTTTAACAAGAATAATTGAATGCAATATTTTAGGGGGTCTATTATTACTGTCCTATCTGGAATAAATAAATTCACTTCTCCCCAGGAAAATTCACCCCATAGCAATAACATGCATACATGCTTTTGTTTGTTATAACACCCATAATGCACAGAAACAGACTTTCATATAGCCAATTTAATAAACCCTAACAAACAGTACCAACAGGGGAGTGAGAGAGGGAGAATGAGAAACAATTGAGGGTTCTGTTATTTAACATAATGAACAAACTAATGTCAATACTTACATAGAAAGAAATAGACATTATGGGCTGGGGAGATTACTGAGTGGTTAATGGTGCACACTTGCAAAGCCTGCTAGCCTGGGTTAGGTATTCTGATGTCTCTGATAAGCCTGATGCATAAAGTGGTCCATGCATCTGGAGTATGTTTGAAGTGGCCAATTTGCCCTGACATGCTCATATTCTTCTCTACTCTCACAAATAAATAAATAACTATGTTTAAAAAAGAAATACACATTTTCATATTAAAATACAATATAAAGCATATGATTGTATACTTCACTTCAGAAGAAAGTTGTGCAAAGTTTCTAGTTGATATGCATATTTGGCAGGGGGATAACAAAGAAAGACTGAGCAGAACCAGTACCAGAGGTTTCAGATCTTCCACAAAGTTGTTACATCAAAGAGCGTCATACAAAGATGGATGCATATAATCCCAGCACTCACAAGGCTGAGGTAGAATGATTAAGAGCTTGAACTCAATGTGGACAACTTAGCCAGAAGAAAATCAAAATTAAGAAGGTCTGCAGCTAAGTCTCTGTAATAGAGTGCTTGCCTAGCAAAGATTCATTCCCCACATTCAATAGTACAAAAAAACATTCCAACAATATCTGTGTATCTATAGGAGCTACTATGGCAAGAATGTCTTATATATTCAAGCATGTATTGTCAGTGCACTTATTAGCAAAAATTCTCATTTTATTTATGTAAGAAATACACATGTTAACAACCCATAATGGGGTATGGGGAAATGGCTTAGCAGTTAATGATTTGCCTGCGAAGCCTAAGGACCTTGCTTCAATTCCCTAGGATCCATGTAAGCCAGATGCACAAGGGGGGGCACATGCATCTGGAGTTTGTTTGCAGAGACTGGAGGCCATTCTCTCTCTCTCTCTCTCCCTCTCCCTCTTCCTCTCTCTCAAATAAATAAATAAATAAAATATTTTAAAAAAACATACTTACATCTAAAAACAAACAAAGAAACAAAAAAAAAAAATAATGGGGTTGGAGAGATGGCTTAGTTGTTAAGGTGCTTGCCTACAAAGCCTAAGCATTCATATTTGAATCTCCAGGTCCCATGTAAGCGAGATGTACAATTATGCAAGCGTGCAATGTCACATGTGCGCATAAGGGGGCAAATACATTTGCAGTTCATTTGCAGAGGCTGAAGGGTCTGGAGTGCACATTCTCTCTCTCTCTCTCTGTCTCTCCCTTTTTCTCTCAAATAAATTTTTAAAAAACACAGTTTATTAGATTAAAGTTATCTTCTATAAGCAAATTCATATTCACAAAACATATGTATGTTGACAAAAAACACAAAACTTGACCTTTAACAAGAGTCAGACTATATTCTTGTGAGTTGATTTATTTTCATTAGAGTTCTCAAAGTAAATTTATTGATGAGAAAGGGTGAAAGGGGAAAATAAGAATGAAAGGTCAGAATGAAATTTTAAATAAAATGTGCATAAAACCAGAATGCTAATAATTACTAGTATCAGATAAGATCTTACAATATATTAGTGTTATAGTAATAGTGAATATTAGGGTCAAAATAGCAAGGTTGGGAATACAGTGGGAAAAAGTAAGAGAACTTGGTGCTGGTTATGAGATGGTTAAGCTGACCAGTTGAGAAGAAGCACAGAGTTCTAAAAAATACAACAGAGCTATTCTTAGCAGGGTCTGGTTGGCTCCCATGAATTACCCCCATAAAAAACACACAAGATACTATTGTCCTTTCACATGTTTTCACATTTAATGGCAACAGATTAAATTGTGAATAAGAGCAGTTTCTAAGATTCCCCTTATTCCAGCAAGGAGACTAATACAGACTGTCCCATGGTCAAGGAGTTAGATATGAGATAACCAAGAAAAACTATAGTTTCATCTTGTTACATGTGTCTGGTAATAATCAAAAGGTCCTTATATGGTCAAATGTTCTTGAAGTTACAGTTACGTTGTTTCTGCTATATGCTATATTGGAAACCAAGACTGGAACCTAACTAAATGTATTAGTTACCTTCTCCTTGTTAGGACAAAAATACCTTACAAAAACTATCTTAAGGGAGTAAGGATGTATTTAATCTTACAGATCCAGGTTACAGTCCCTCATGGCAGGGATGGCATGGCAGCAGAAACTTGAAGTAGAGTTGTTCAGTTTCAGCATAATGAGATAGCAGAGAGTCATGTCTGCTGCTGCTCAGCCAGCTCTCTCTTTTACATACAGTCTAGGACCCCAGACCAAGGAACTGTGGCTGCACACAGAGCTACATGGAGGCTAACCTTATGTATATAATCCCTCACATGTGATTCCAGGTCCTTTCAATTTATAATCATACGAAGCAGCCCACTAACAGAGGCTCTAACAACTTTATGTCATCACATTGAGGTTTTGATGTCCCTTCCCTTTTGTGGAGCTTATTGAAAGAAATGCTCTTAAAGGAATATGCTGTACACCATGGTTTAAGACCTTATGTTGCAGTTACCTTCTCTTTGCTGGAGAATATACTAAGCCAAAAGCAGCTGATGGGAAAAAAAATTTTTTTAACTTAGGCTTACAGTCTAGAAGCGAAGCTCAATGATAACAAGAGAAAACATGGCTTGTGCAGAGGCTGGACCTAACCTCTGCCACAGCAGGTGAAAAACAGCAGCAGGAGAGTGAGTGGGGTTCTAGCAAGGGGGAGCTGACTATGACAACCCTAATTCTGCCCCCAACAACATACCTCCTTCATCAAGGCTCCACCTCCCCGATTCCCACCAGCTAAGGAATAAGAATTCAGAACGCATTAGTTCATGGGGAACATCTGACCCAAACCACCATGGCTTACCTCATAAGTATGCCACCATCCTCATGCATACTCATAACACTTCTTTAAAATCCACAACACAGAACTCACTGTTCTGATCCTTTCCTTCTGCCACCTTAATAATTAGACTTCTCATCAAACTGTCTTTCATTCTTTCAAGGAAAAAAATCTAAGGGACCTCCCCTCCCGGTTTCAGTGCTAGGAACTCACTCATGCCTTAGGGAAAGACTTGCTTGAATGATAACAGGAAAAGAGAACTAGGGAGGGCCAGAGGAGGAGATTCATGGCAGGCTTGATGAGGGACAGAATATGGGGAATGGGAGGGTCTTGGAAGGGCAGGTGATATGGAGAGAGGGAAGAGGAATCATACAAAATTTAGACAACATAGATCAAAACCATAGTAACCTTCCTCTTAGACATCAATCTACAAAATATAATCACCAATAAACAGAGAGTGGGGGTAGTCTCAACAGAAATATGCTATAGAAGATAGGATAAACCTAATCCTAAAACTATGGGCTCTCACTGGTAAATCTCAGCCCCAGAACTGGTTTATTTCCCATAGCAAGTTGTTGATCAGGGTGTCCCATGAGGTCCTCAAAACAATGCAGGCCATTACCAAAGCACTTAATTACTTGCCTGAGCTAAAATGGTAAGACTCTTGTTGAATAGAGTCTGAAGGCTGTGGCAACAGAATATCAATTCACCATGCTAGTACTGAGAGGGTAGCCAGCTCCCTCCTGACTTGACTTCATGGCACTGGAAAGTGCTATGAGAGATGCCAGGAGACAATGGTTACCAACAGCATAAATAAGTAGGGGACTCAGTAAACTATGAAATAACCAAGCTGGAAATACATATCTGCGAAATAGTGGTACAAACCTATGCAGGTAATCAACTATTCTATGACTGGATATTATACCTACTCAGCTCAGGGGGAGAAAAGCTATACTTGGTGCTGAGAACAAAATAGGTATTCCAGAGTAGGAAACTTACAGAGTCCAGAGAAAAGCTCCACTGTTCTCTGAATATCAATAGGGAGACAACAAAAAAAAATATCTCCCGAATAACTATGCATATCCTCTTTAATCCAAGTTATTCTCACTTTTGTTTGGAGAATCTGTTCTATTTTACAGATGAAAGAGAATACTGAGGAGATCAAGATTCACTAACACAAAAAGAAAAGATAGCTGACTGCCCACCACAAGATGCCCCATGTCTAACATATCACTTGGGGCCCAGGAGAAACTGTAGAGGAAGTAAAATCATGAATACTGCTGTCACTGCTAGTTTAACAACCAGTACCAGGGAGATGGCTACAGACAACAAGGTCAATCAAAACCCATCAAAGCAGAAACACAGAAGCCACAAAAAACTCAGACTGCTACCAGGCCCACTGTAGTTCAAGGAACATTGTGGAAGGGGGGAGGATGAAAAAAAGGTAAGAGCCACAGAGTGTGTAGGAACATCCTGAAGCACAGTACACCACATAGGAGACCTTCATGACCTCACAGTGATGCCAACAACCCCACCGAGGAGGGCCTTCAGGGAAAGAGAGGAATGGTTGCAGGAGTGAGCAGATATAACTTCCCCTTTTATAAAATATAATAAGTCTTAAGTATGGGATAATCTAAGTTTTGCATTATTTGTAAAATTATATATTGCATAGCTCACAGACTTGTCTAGATACCCTGTGATTTTAGAAAGGCTTCTTATTGTTATTATTAAAAAAAAAAAACACTGAAACTTGTGTCATTAAAAAATAATGATTAAGAAATGACAGGTACAGCTTCATATATTCTATATTTAGTATTAGGGTTCAGAAAATTCTAGCCCATTATATTCTGTACTGGAGAGCAGTGGGAAGGCATCAGAATAAAGGCCATGCTGAATTTTTCTTACCTTTCTTTGTATTAGTTGACCATTAAATACCTATTTGTCATAAGGTAGAGACTTATTCTAAGAAAGCAGTGCCCTGTATACCTTTTCATATGTTGGGACAGGCCTTGCTTCTTTCTCCTCTATCATTTTAATACCATGACATTATACTTTTCTTTTTGGTCTAAGTATACTTCAACACAACTGATCTTAAAAAAATCATACTTAAGTATTAAAATGTAGTTTTCCCTTAGTCTTCAGATCCTCACTGAATGCTTTCATGTCATGTAAAACTTTAAATGAATTTGTCATGCTTTTCATGTAAAAATATTGACTAGATAAAAATTACTTTCTCTCCTTTCCTTTGCCAGCTCATCCCTTGAGAGGCTCTTGACTGGAAATGTGGTACAGTGCTTATCTTTCATACACAGGACACTGAGCATAATCCCTAATACTGCTAAAAAGAAAAAGTGAAAAGAGGAAATATGCATAATTCACACAAAATACTATGAAATGGTAATATGAAAGAAACAAGGTATGAATGAACAATTTTGTCAAGACTGAGTATGTTCATAACAGTCAACTTTGAGGCTAAGGTAGAAAATGAGCAGTCAAGCTGTCACTCCACATGCTATGTACCACATTTTTCTGTTTCAGAACAACTATTAGGCAAGAGCTCTCATTTTACAGAAGGAACACAATGTACAACTCTTGCTGTTATGCATACATGTGGAAATGAAACATTAATGGAAACGAGAATGTGATAAACACAGGAGTTAATTTTTAAATACAGTGTATATTATCATGGGTGAGAGGAAAGAAGATTTAACGAGGCAATGATTTAAATTTCATGTACTCACTATACTGTGGGAAGTATAATGACCTTTGTTCCAGAAAACACACACACACACACACACACACAATAAATAAATAAGTAAATAAAAATCCATCCATATATTCAATTCCAGGCAAAGTAAGTGAAATAGATATACAACCTCATCAACACTAAAATGTCTCACAAAATAAATTCTTGTAATATTTTCCTAGCAGTGATGTCTTATTGAGATGAAAGGTTTTGAATACACCTTAATGTAAACTGAAAATGAGCTGAGGGATCCTTTGACTTCCCCCACTGGGGACTCCTGGGATAAAATTCTTCTCATTTACATATGTTTCTTGAAAATATTCTGTAGCATGATGAAAATAAAAAAGTTGTCATAAAAATGAGTTTTATAAGTGATTTGCCACAAGAGTATAAAGCAGACATTAAAAAGCAGGTATTTTTATCTTCTTGAATTGTTTCATATAAAAATGTGCTGTTCTTTTGAGAGTACTATATCTAAAAATGTCCCCGATATTTCCTGCTATCTATTGTTCTGTGTATATGAAATGTTTAGCACAAGAATAATTTTAGATTAATTTTCAATATAAAAAGATAATATTGAGCTTTCCAAACAAATAAAACAAACTGATTCCCTAATGGTATTTGCTTAGTTCAATGTTTCTTTTTATTTTGTTTTTTCATTAGATAATGCAGTGATGTAAAGACTGAACCTAGGTGTTTATATCACCTATGCATAAGATCTCAGCATATGATTGCATGTCATAAGAAATAAATCCAAAGCAATTAAGAAAACAATAAAAGTGGGGTTAAGGGTCACAGATTTTGAGAAATTAAAAATTAGAAAATAATGGTATAACATTTACAAAGTATGCCCAATTACAAACCAGAAACACAAAGAATATGTGTGTATTCTGCTGAGCCTTGTGCTTGCTGTGTAAGTTGACTGCCACTGAACTGCAACCCCATCAGCAATACATTCATTATCATTGAAATTCAGCCTTTATTGTCCTGTACTGACCATCTAAGGTTGCTTTCAACCATATGATAGAACTGTGTACTTTTAATGGAGACAGAACAGATGCCAAAGGTATTGAAGATTAGTGCCATGGTTGTAATGTAAATGACACCCCATTGCTCTTGTGTTTACACACTTGGACCCCAGATGGTGGTGTTGTTGGGGACATTTATGGAACCTTTACGAGGTAGAGCCTTGCTGAAGGACCTGGACCACTGGAGGGTGGCATTGCAGTTGTATAGCTTCATCCAACTTTCTGCTCCACCTCTGCTTCCTAATTAGGGCTGCAGTGAGACAAGCCAGAATGCCTTACCTTCCCTACCATGATGGAATGTATCCTCTCAAAACTGCAATCTAGATTAAACCCTTCCCTTAAATTGCTTCTTGCCAGGTATTTGTGCTCAGCAACAAGAAAATAACAATATAATTATCAACCCTGGTCTAGAGAGAGAACATCTGTTATCCAAATGTTCCTGCTCATATTATTAAAAACAAAAATCAATAATTCAGAGATTCTAATCCTAAATGAGAATTCCATAGCAGAGGGTCCACTCAGTCACTATATACTAAGCATTAAGGTGATATGTTTATCATCATGGGACTTTTATGAAACAATGTAATGACCCTGGAATTCATGTATAGAAATTAGAGTAAAATGAGAACACAAAGAATTTGGCAGAACAATATGACAACAACTATGGTAGCCCAGGTCTACAATCCTAGCTCCCAAGAGACAGAGCCAGGAGGACCATTATACATTCAAAGCCAGCCTCTTGTACTTGGACTTCTAAAATAGTCATGGCTGTAACACAAGACCCTTTCTCAAAGTAAACAAAACGTTTTTAAAAAGAAGCAAGACAGGCTGGAGAGATAGCTTAGCAATTAAGTGCTTGCCTGTGAAGCTTAAGGACCCCAGTTGGAGGCTTAATTCCCCAGGGCCCATGTTAGCCAGATGCACAAAGGGGCACACTCATCTGGAGTTCGTTTGCAGTGGCTGGAGGACCTGGCACATCCATTCTTCCCCCCCCCCCCCCCCGCCTCTTTCTCTCTGTTGCTCTCAAATAAATAAATAAAAGTGAACAAAAAAAATTTTAAAAGAAGCAAGATGATACTCCAATATTTATAAAGCATATATTTTTAATTTACATATATTATAACAGGGTATGTACTATTATCCTATAGCCCCAACTCCCATTACCCTTAGGAGCCTTCCTCAATGGGGTTATGGTAATCTCTGTGGGGTCATGAAGACCTCAATCAATCCCTATGGGGTAGAAGAGGGATGGAGCCTTAGGATATTCCTATTCACTCTGTAGCTCTTACAATGTTTGTTCCACCTCTTCCTCAATATTTCCCAACTCATGGCAGGCCTGTTGGAAGTATTATTTAGCTGTGAGTTATTTGCAGTCTCTGGATTGCTGCTTTCATAAGTTTTGAATGTGCTAAGTGTCTATAACCATCATCCTGGAACTGGTTGTCAGGGTAACAGTAAGAGCAGTATTTATGATGTTACCTCCTCTGCAATTTCTCCAGAGCCCTGGGAGATGAGGTAGAGGTAGAAAGTCTCATGGTTGGAAGAAGTCAGCTATCGTCTTGTCTTATATATGAATCTAGGCTTCTTCCATTTTTCTCTATCATCTATAAAATAAAACAGATTGTCTAACCAAAGGAGTATACAGAGTTGTTTAGGAGATTTTGTTGTGCCAGCCTACACTTCCCTGACCATAGGATTCTGACTTGGTTTCCAGTACCAGATATGAGTTCCCTCCCACTGAGTGTGCCTCTTGTCCAATCAGAAAACAGTTGGTTATCTGTAGATGCTACATGCCACTATTGCACAAGTGTGTACATGTTGTCTGGCTGGTTGATTTCATAGTCTGAAGGGTTGCCTGCTTATTCATGCTGTTGATGACCTTTGTCTTCTATCTGATGTCCTTTGACCTGTAGCCTGTGGTGTCTATAGCAATTGGGTATGAACCTTTAAGCCCTGGCAGGTAATCAAGTGTTTTGCTAATGGCCTACAGTGTTTTGGGGACCTCATGGTTCTACCTGGCCAAAAGCTCAATGTGCGTGTGTGTGTGTGGGGGGGTGGTAACCCAGTTCTTGACCTTGGATTTACCAGCCAGAGTCTGTAGCTATAAGTTAAACGTTTTCCACCTACTGTCTGGACTGCCCCCACTTGCCCTTAATTGGTGTTAATATCATGTAGAATGCTAGACAGAATGAGGTCTTCCATGGAACTGATTCTTCAGGCCATCTTAATTTTTGTGTATTTCCTGCTCACCCTCCCTACCTATAAAAATTTAATTTGGATGTCATTAGTTAGACTTTTGAAAAGTAGTTGGAAGTCATAAATAACAGAATAGCACTAAGAACAAATGAGTGATTTGAAAAATCAATTTTGAAGACACTCAAAGAGAAAGCAAAGAGATAGAACTAAAAGCTGAAAGTAGAAAGGGCATTAGTTAGGAAAAGGAAGACGGTTATAAGGAGTGGAAGGAAGATTAGAGGGTACTGAAGGTGAATAGGGCCAAATTCCATTGTTTACAAATATAAACTTCTCAAAAATTTAATTTTAAGAGTTTTATCAATTTTGATTCAATTTTAATACATTTTAATTTCAAATTACACATGTCTATAAAATTCTAGTTAGAATTATTATTTATAGGTGCCCTCATTAATGGGTTAAATATAATCTTTAGCATGGGAGAAATTAATGGTTTTTATATTTTTGTTTATTGGCAAGAAGAGACAGGAGAGAGAGAATAAGCATGGATGTGCCAAGGCTTCTTATCATTGAAAATGAACTCCAGACATGTGTGCCACTTTGTGTGTCTGACTTTACATGGGTACTGGGGAATCAAATTCTGATCAGCAGGCTTTGAAAGCAGGCACATTGATGGTTTTGCCATATCTCTGGCCTTCATTTCATATTTCTTTTAGAGAGAAAGATTGCAGAAGATGGTTATGAAACAGTGCAAACGCCACAGGATGAGGAGGAGTGCTGTGGAGTGTTGACTTCTGTACTCAGCATGGTTTTTGCTCTTATGGAATCACAGCAGGTGTAGTTTCCCCAGGATTGGGTCCATCAGTGTTCCAGCACGGATGGAGGGGCTCACAGGGCCCCCTTTTTCTGTCTGAGCTGTTGACAGTTAATAGTGGCTAAAGAGGTGTCATGTTCTCAGTATCAACACCCCTGGTAAGTACCTCTTACTTCAGTAAATATATCCCCACCCATGTTCATATAAACATGCAATCAAACTGAGTGAGTTACAACTACAGAAAAAAAGAAATCCAAAGGTAGAGGTACTATTTGGAAGAAGGATTTTAGTAAGAATGGAAGTGATATAATAGAGAATAATGGAATTATAAAGATTACCCTGTGAGGTAACCCAGGCCCAGAAAGCCAAATCTCACATGTTCTCTCTCATATGTGGATCATAGTTGCAAATGTTTAGACTTGTGTGTGAGTTGGAGTAAAAATCAGTAGAGAGGCCAGTAAGCTAGAAAAGGGTTACAAGGGAGAGAGGAGATGGGAAGACTTAAGGGCAGGGTATTGTACATATGTAAGTAAATGAACATATTACTGCAAATGGAATGGCCTAAGTAAGGTCAGAAGAAGCCATTGAGTAAACGAAGGGTGGGGAAGGTTTAATCAAAATTCAGGATATGTTGATAAGCCATATGATAACCTACGTTGTGGATAATGACACAATCAGAAGCCATAGACTGTTACCAGAAAAACTTCAGTGTCAGGGATTGGATACCTTCCGGTGAGGTGTTGACCAGGGAGGTCCCTTGTGCCCCCAAAACATTACAAGCTATTGCCAAAGTTCTTGATTTCTCAGCAGGAAGAGATGATAAGACCCTATTGCTGAAGACTCCATAGGACTGGGCTGCAAAGTCACTGAAAAATCAAACTGGGCTGAGCCAAAAACCTCCTCCCTATAGGCCAGCTGACAGATAGCTGGAAAAAGCTGCACTGCTTGCAGCCCTATGGGAGACAGAAGCCATCAGTGGTGAAAACAGTGGACACTGAAAGCCTCAAATTTGGTCATCCAGGCCAAATGAGCCAACAGGTGCAATGTCGGTATGTCTGTTATGGGGAAAAACAACTGTTTTCTAATTGGACTGAAGACCAACTCTATGGGAGGGAATACGTGCCTGGTACTGAAAGCCTAATCAAAATCCTATGATGGGAGAGGTCATGAGTCTCAGGAGTGTAACACTGCTCTTGTCTGGCTCAATGCATATATTATGCCCACCAACCAGCCTGATAAGTACTTTACTTAATGTCCATACCCATATATTAATCCTGCTCTCATTTTTGTTTAAAGTTTTGTTAGAGAAGCTTCTCTTTTCAGATGGTGGTGACCACTGGGTTGACCCAAAAGGCACTATAGTCCTGAGAAGATGGTGATGTAGGAGTGTTAAGCACTGAAACATCTCTATCATACCTTCGAAGACTCAGGGTCCACTGTGGAAGAGTTGGCAGAAATAATATAAGAGCCAAAGGAAGGGTAGGACTGCTTACAGTATAATCGTCAGAGTAATTGGCCTCGATATCCATGACCTCACAATGCCTGGCACTACATTCACAAAACCCTCATAATATGAGAAAAAGATGACATTGAAACTAAAAGAGAGACTAGTGTAGAGAGTCAGGGGATATGATGGAGTGTGGATTTGTGAAGGGGAAAGCAGGGGAGGGGAGGTAATTATCATGGTTTGTAAGTATGGAAGCTGTCAATAAAAAATCAAAATAAAAAGAGAGAGTAATGAGGGATGAATAGGATCAATGTACATTATATAACTGTATGGAGTTTTTAAAAAATAAATTGATTTAAATGTTTGTATCAATAATTTTGTGAAAAAGAAACCCAAAGAATTGGTAATAAGAGAAAAATTGCTACCTCAAATAAACCATTCTATTAAAGAGTCTACTTAATGGATGGTATAATGAATGAAAACAATTGGATAAGCAAATGTTTAATAAGGATACTAACCCCTAATAATATAAAGTCTCTGTACTAACCATAGCCAGCACTAGAATTTTTCAGTAAAATGAACCTACTTGCAGATTCTCTACCAATGCATTAAACATAATAGTAGACCCAATTTGTAGCTCTTTTTAACATTAACTCTAGGAATCTTACACAACTCATCCCGTGCATTTATTCGTTAAATCTTCATTTTGTTCATTTTTGTCAGGAGAAATACCATAGTTGCAACTGAATGGCTAAGACATGGCAACATTAGCACTCAATTCCATTCTGTCCTTGAATAAAGAAAGACATTTCAGTAGGTCATGCATAGACATGAAACAAGGCATAGCATAGCATATCTTCTCAGAAGGTTTTTAGAACCTTAAACAAGAAGTCTTAAAGTCAAAGCCTTAACCTCAACATGCAGTGACTGCCCCTTTCTCTAATTTCACCAAGATAAAGTTATGGAGAATTTTATCTAGTATGTAAATAAGTTGGAGGAACTCTCTGTGTACTCTAGCTGTCCTAGAATGTTTTTTTGTGAATTAAATATTTGGGATTATTGCATTAAATATTTGAGAGATCTACTTGTCATAATTGTGCCTTATTATTACACATAACAGATATTTGTTTTAAGGTCTCTTTAAACTGACAGTTTTTTCAGTTATTAATCCATTAATTTTGTAAAAATGATGTTTAGTCATTAATTATGAATGTCATTAAAAATACGTTTTGGGGCTGGAGAAATGGCTCAGAGGTTAAAGGTCCTTGCTTGCTTACCAAGCCTGACAGCCCAATAACCTGGGTCTGACTCCTCAGTATCCACGTAAAGCCAGATGCACAAACTGGTGCATATGTCTGGAGTACATTTGCAATGGCAAGAGGCCCTGACACACCCCTACTCTCTTTTTATCTGTTCCTTTCTGTGTCTTTCTCTTTCAAATCAATAAAGTAAAATAATTTTTTTAAAAAAAGAAAGGGCTGGAGAGATGGCTTAGAGGTGCTTGCCTAAAAAGTCTAAGGATCCAGGTTCAATTCTCTAGTACCCAATGTGAAGCCAAATGAACAAGGTGGTACATGCATCTGGGGTTTGTTTGCAGTGGCTAAAAACCTTGGCATGCCCATTCTCTCTCTCTCTCTCTCTTTCTCTTTCTCTCTACCTTCTCTCTCTCTCTCTCTCTTTCTCTTTCTCAAGTACATAAACAAAATATTTTCAAAGTCAAAATTAAAAACAAATTTCAATTGCAAATAGTTCAGCATATATATCTTTGTTTTACTGAATTATAAAACACAATATATAATGTTATATCACCGATTGTCATAGAAAACCTGACTGTATTTTGTTTTTTGGTTTGGGGGACAGAATCTTGTTATATCGCTCTCTGTCTGGTTTATAAGTGCTATGTTGTCCAGGCTGGCCTTATATTCTTAGCAGTCCTCTGGCCTCAGCCTCCCAAGTGCTGAAATAACAGGCAGGTGTGAGCCACCATTTCTGGCTCTGACTGGTATTTAATGTTTGCTTATTTCGAAGCCCCATTCACCTTTAGTTTTGTTTCTCCCCAAGTAGGTGGATATGCTACTCTCATGGATTCTTATCTGGTATAGACTAGAAATTTAAAACATTTTACTAGAGATTTTTCCCAGTAGCATCTCTGTAGCCAGTAAAAAGAAACAAACAAACAATCGGACAAAGAAATCCATCAGTATTTTCCAAACCAGCCTGTTTCTATAAGTAATCTTCCTATTCTCCCAAGAGGATCTTATTTAATTTAATATATTTTGTGTCAAATCATTTTAGTGTGAAGAGTGATATAAGCTAGAAAATCTAAACTGAATTTCATGAGGAGTTGTTTTTTTTTTTTCCCCCATTTCTACTGTTAAAAGGAAACAAAAACAGAAACACAGTGATCTACCTTTTAAATTATCAGTACATTAACTGGACAAAATCCTTTTCTTGATAGTTTATAACTAAAGGAGCAAAGTTAAAATTTACAGATCAAATTTAATTCCCATTTCTTTCCTCAATAAGTTGTATGAACTTGGAACATACAGTTAAATTACTTATATCCCCAGAGTTTTTTTTTTCCCATCCAAAGAAAAACATTCAATAGTTTTTATTTCCAAGATTTTTCAATAACAGAGAAAAATATTTATAGCATATAAGGTACTTCATAAGATATCTTTTAATTATACCAATTTTAATACAAAATGTAAAATTTCGTATTTCCCTCTAGATCAGTTCACATACTGGAACCAGGACTGTATGCAGTAGTAGATTCAAGGAGTGCTCAGCAGTAGCACACATTCTTCTGAAACATGAGTATATGGTCTTAACAGAACTGGAAACAAGCACGATGTCTGGACATACTATGGAAGGGCATGGAAGGAACTCTACAGGCTCCATCTACTACCACTCTTAGACATGTGTTGTTTCAAGAGCTGGGATCAAATATGAGTCCCCTCTGCTGCCTCATACATACACTTTATGTACACCCACACCACTGACTATTTGAGAACAAGTGCTGCCATCCCCCCACCACAGCCAAAGCTGTCAGTGCAAGATGTTCTCAACAGAAGTACAATCTCCAAAGTGCGGAGTGGCCTCCAACTCCTGACTCATGCCACAAATGAATTCTACAATGCCACATAGTGAGCATTCAACAACCATTGTGCCACATCTTCTGGAGGCATCACAGTGTCTCCACCACTGCATGGCCTCCAGGGAGAGTGGATCTCTTCACCTTTGCTGCAGTATACACTGGCATGAATAATAGGCACAGAAGATATAAGGAGATCTTTAAAGGAATGTCACTTATCACTAAGGCCACCCAATGAAAGTGGTATCTGCTAAATGCCCAGATTTCAACATGATAGAACAGGAACTACTGAAAACAGGAAAGCATGATACATAAACATAAGAACAGAATGAGAATCCTAAGTGTATTGATTTCCTCTCTGGATTGGTAGACCAAAGAGGAAATTAAAGAAAGAAATAGTAATTGAATTTGATCTGAAGTGTGATATTACATTAGTATAAATGAACACTACCATCCACTAAGTGAACTTTGAAAAAAATTTTTGAACTAGGTGAGAATCTAAAATAGTATATTATATTAAGAGAGCTGACTGGGAATTATAAGAATTGTAATATTTCTTGACCAAATTTAAATGAAAGAAGATGTATGTTTCCCGTGAGGGCTAAAAGCATTGTGTTGTACTCTGATAAGGTAGAGAAAAATTTGGACTGACTTTAAATTTAGAAATTTTACATCTGTTTAAAAATTCCAAAGCCTGTATAAATTAATAATAGTGAAGATCCATAGAAAGAAGATACTTTGGGTTTATGTCAGAGATCTTTTCACTCAGAATGCTTTGGTTCCTCTAGGTACTTATGTTTCCACATTGCCTGAGTGACAGGTTCCTGTGTAATACTGGCACTCAATTTCTTTGCTTGAGGTCATGTTTGTTGGTGGTATAGTCAGGCTTGGGTGCTTTTGCATACCTGGGTCCTTTGAGGATGACTTGAAAATATATAAATCAGTTGTAAGAAAATAATAGAAAACAGTACTTTGAAACTGAGATGCAGGAAGTGACATTCTGGGGGTGGCACAGTGTAGCTCATGACTATGGCAGCTGTTAGTTTAGCTTAAAGGAGGGAAAAATAAAAGACAGAACAAAGCATTGAGAATTTTAATGTTGAATGCCATACATAGATCTTGTGATAGCTTCTAAAATTAGTAGGCAGAAGGGGAGGAATCATAGTAAGGAACTCCATAAAATAGGTGAAATTAAGAGATACAATCCTATAAATAGCATAGAATTAGATCAAAATTTAAAGAGAAGTGCCAGGAATAAATAGTTATTGGCAACAATACTGCTAATTTTTAACAATATTTGATTTACAAAGTAGAGAAAAGTGTCAGAAAATATTTTTAATGTGGTCTAGGGGGTAAGAGTATACAAGTATTCCTTCACATAATTTTGGGGAAATCACTGTCCTTTGGGGTAAGTGTGTATGAGTGCAAAAAGCTGAAACATATACTGCACATAAAGAATTAAATATGTATGTATATATACTTAATATAATTTAAGAAATTATATATATATATATATATATATATATATATATATATAATGCTAACACATCATGAATTTTAGAAAATTAACCAAGTGGTCACAAGAAACATGGGACAATATGCAACCTAGACCACCCAGGGAAATGTCCATAGAATGATATTTTGCCTAAGAATGTTTTCAAATTGTCTGCAAGGAATAAGATATAAAGCAGGATGATTTTGATCACAGAAAAAAAGATGATCAAAGTATATTTATCCAATTAAGTTAATTAATCTATAGTCAGTAAATATAGTAAAGGGAGGTGGCAGCCTCCAGGGTAGACAAGGTTCACTATGAAGTTCTGATCTCTGCTGCATTTATTTGCGTTGGGGCTGGACTATTCGCCTATAGCTAGGTGAACATGAGACCTCAAGGAGAGGAGGGCTGGGCTTCCAGGGTGCACGCTCTTCATGCATTACAGAGCCAGGATGTGTTGCTATGCTTCTAAGAAATATTAGAAAGTGTTAGTATTGACTTAGCACTATCAAGAGACTTTTTCACATGCAATCATTAACAATTTTAGATCTTTTCACTCATTGCCACAATAATTGTCACCAGAATAGGAAGCATGTGAAATAGTCAGATTCATGTCAAATTGAGATTGCTAGCCAGATTTATTACTTTCATATAAATATGTATACATCATCCATGGGTTTAATTTTTTCTCTATCATTACTTTGGAAAAGAGTACAAATCTCTATTTTTTTTTTCTGAATTGATTTACTAATATAACTTCTTGGAACTTTATGTAAAACAAGTAGCCACTAAGATTGAAATATTTGTGTTTAATATGTACATATCTATGTAAAGTTGAAGTAATTTGATTCTTTATCTAAATTGATTTCTTTAGACTGTCAAATACTGTAGACTTCCTCAGTTGAGTGGATTTGGCCATCTCTTGTTCTTCCCTGTTGTCTAATTCAGCAACTGCACTGTAATGAATCTTGATTCCACAGGTCCTACATTTCAAGTTACCCCTTAGCATATTCACTTTTGCTTTCCTGTTTTTATGTGGTCCACAAATCTATTATAATCAATGTTGTTTGAAGAATTTGCATTCATGATCATATTTCTCACTTTTCCCTATTTTTCTAATTCTTTCTCATAGTTCAGGTTCTAGTTCTAGGTTAAGTTTTTATTTTGTACAGTATTTTTTGAATTCCAATGCTATGTCTTGAAATTTTTTTAATGTTCTGATTTGCATTATTCCTTTTATACCCTCATTGAGATATTATTTAACTTGAGTCATATTGCATATGTATGACTGCATCTCAAATGAAAATGTGAGTTTCTGTAGGTAGAAGATGTCTTTTTTTTTTTTTTTTTTTTTTTTTTTTTGGTTTTTCAAGGTAGGGTCTTACTCTGGCCTAGGCTGACCTGGAATTCACTCTGTAGTCTCAGGATGGCCTCGAGCTCATGGAAATCCTCCTACCTCTGCCTCCTGAGTGCTGGGATTAAAGGTGTGCACCACCATGCCTGGTTTAAGATCTCATATTTTTTATCTTCATGTGAGCATTATTGTTAAATAGTAAAATGCATGAAAGTTATGAATGGTCAAAGCTACTTTTCTTTGTCCAAAAGTTACTAGTTTTAGTCTACATTTGAATGTTTCTTCTCCATTATTGATTTCAGCAGAAATTATCGTACAGAAAGATAAGTCAAACAAGTTGAATGGTATTATTTTTCTGACCAAGTCTGGAAATTTGGTGCTGCTGTAATGAAGGTGGCTGAAACTTATAAATTTTGATGAGATTATAAGCCGTCTTCATTTCCTAGTTGACTTTAGTAGAAGGAAAAGTAAGCTTCCTCTCTCACCCATAAAAGCTCCTTTTGAAAGACGAAATGGCCTTCTACTGAAGTTAAAATTTTCCTTCCTCAAATAAACTATGTGCTTTGTAATCTCCCCAAGGATTACATTTCAGTTTTAGTTCCCAGGTACTTAATAAATACAAACCTTTCAAAGACTCAAAGGGGCTGAGAAAGAATTATAATGATAAGTTTTATTAAAAAAAATCAAAGTTCTAAAAACAGGGAGGCCTAGAGACAGAAAATCTCTGAAATTTAATAAAGCTGAGAGACATGTGAAGATGGATTTCATGTAATAATAGGTATAGAAAAATTGATATAATTCATTGTATTCCAACTGGTCATAGTTGACTAAAACTATAAATCAGTTTCAAAAACTATAGAACACATACAAAGGCATAGGTATTAAATTATACCCTACTGAATGATGACCAGACAATTAAATAAATAAGGGTGAAAATAATAAAAATAAAAGAAATGAATGAAAATGACAACAAAGCATAGCAAAACCAATGGGATAAAATGAAAGCAAAGGAAAATTTATAGCTCTAAGCATCTACGTTAAAAAGCAGAAAGATCACAAACAGATAACTTAATGATTCATCTTAGAGACATGGAAAGATAAGAACAAGCAAAAACCAAAATCTGTAGGCAGAAAGAGTAACTAAATTAGAGCAGAAATGAATGAAATGGAAATGAAAAAGATGATGAAAACAATATAGTACTGGAAGTCCTAGCTCAAGCAATAAGACAGGAGAAGGAAATAAAAGGGGTACAATTTGGAAAGGAAGAAGTTAAGTTAGCTTTATTCGCTGATGACATGATTGTATTTGTAAGAGACCCGAGAGACTCCATCCCAAAACTCATGAAGGTGATTAACTCTTATAGTAAAGTAACAGGATACAAAATCAATGCACAAAAATCAGCAGCCTTTGTATATGCATATGACGATGATACAGAGAAAGAAATAAGGGACATAGTCCCATTTTCAATAGCAATAAAAAAAAATAAAATACCTTGGAATAATGTTGACCAAGGAAGTGGAAGATCTATACAACAAAAACATAAAAACACTCAAAAAAGAAATTGAGGAGGACTTGTGAAAATGAAAAGACCTCCTATGTTCCTTCATAGGCAGAATTAACATTGTGAAGATGACAATCCTACCAAAGGCAATATACAGATTTAATGCAATTCCAATTAAAATCCTGACAATGTTCTTCACCGAGATAGAAAACATGATCTCAAATTTCACATGGAAAAGCAGAAGGCCTCGCATATCCAAACATATCCTCAGCAAAAGAAATACCTCTGGAGGCATCACCATACCTGATCTAAAGCTATATTACAAAGCCATAGTAATAAAAACAGCATGGTACTGGCATAAAAACAGGAGTATAGACCAATGGAATAGACTTGAGGACCTGGACTTTGGGTCAAGCAACTATAGCTACTTGATATTCGATAAAGGCCCGAACAATATAGGCTGGAAAAAAGACAGCATCTTCAACAAATGGTGCTGCACAAACTGGATAACCATAGGCAGGAAACTGAAACTTGATCCACACATTTCACCATGCACTACACTCAAGTCCAAATGGATCCAAGACCTCAATATAAGACCAGAAACTCGAATACTACTGGAGGAAAATTTAGGAAGTACTTTCTATGATATAGGAATGGAAAAAGACTTCCTGAACAAAACCCCAGTAGCTCATGATCTTAAACAGTCACTCAACCAATGGGATCACACGAAGCTGAAGAGTTTCTTTACAGACAAGCATACAATAAGCAAAGCCAATAGATTACCCACAGAATGAGTTGGTTCTTTGAAACAATAAGCAAGATCAACAAATCCACTTCTTTTACTCTTAGCATAGTTCCAGAAGTCTGACCTAAAGCTATCAGAAAAGTGAAACCAATAAAAGGGATCCAAGTAGGAAAGGAAGAAGTCACAGTTTTAAGATGATTCTACACCTAAGACACCTTAATTACTGTACCAGAAATCCCTTAGAACTCATACACACTTTCAGTATAGTTGCAGCATAGAAAACTTAACAAGCAAAAATCTGCAGCTTTCAGTAAACCATATAACAAAGGTAAGAAAAAAATAAGGAAATCAGTTCATATCCAATTGCTTTAAAAAGTAAAATAACTAGAAATAAATCTAACCAAGAAACTGAACCATGTTATGATAAAAGCTTTAAAACATTCAAGTAGAATGGAAGAAGACTGCAGAAGATGGAATCACCCCTCATGCTTATGGATTGGAAGAATCACTAATTATCTTGCCAAAAGCAGGCACAAACTCTCTATATAAATGATTGTATATTTTACATGAGGCAATTTTAAATAAAGTATTTATTGCACTTTATTTATTTATTTATTGTTTTTTCAAGGTAGGGACTCACTCTAGCTCTGGAATTCCCTATGTACTCAAAGGGTGGTCTTGAACTCATGGTGATCCTCCTACCTCTGCCTCTGAAGTGCTGGGATTAAAGGTGTGCACCACCACTCCTGGCTAGAATTTCTTAATTAGCCTGCAGTGTAGATCTTACAAGATAGAATGGAATGATCATCATACTATCTCTATCAAAATATTTTTGGAGTGCTGTAGATCAAATGTGGGTCTTCTTGTATACAGGCTAAGCAAGCATTCTCTTAACTGAACTATGTCCCCAGCTATTGTAAGATTTGTAACTGAAGAACTAAAATGAGTATATGCATGAGAATCAGCAATAGTAGCTCAAAAACTATATTGAAATACAAATTTATAGAAGACAGTGTGGCAGAATGAAAATAATTTGCAATAATTCCAATTTTCCTTAAGGGTAATGGATAATCACTATTACTTGTCTCTACTTCCTTTTTTGAGTCTGCAAAGGCAGATGGAAGCAGGTGGTTGGTTACGGACAATGTGTGCTATATTCATGTGTGGGAATGGTCCATTATTATATACAATTAATATATGTCTGAAGTAAATAAATAAAATTCTCTTTACTATTAGAGCTTTAAACACTATTGGTGGAAGATTATTAATATCAGTGCTAGAATTATTTAGCTATTAGATAATGGTAAAGCCTAAACCATCAGCCGGATATTGTTACATACATTTAGTTTTATAAAAGCCTTTGAAATTTTTGGTTTCTATTTCAAATATGTTAATTATTTTTTGCTTGTAATGGACACTCATACCTTTCAGCATAATAGTCAGGAGAATGAGGCAGAAAAATCTTGAGTTAAAAACCAGACTTGCCTATCTGATACATTCAAAAGCAAGGTTAATTCCCCAGTTTTTATGTGACTGATGCGCCAAGTGCATTGAGTTTAAGTGACTTTGTATTTAAATGCATTAATATTTAGGGAATTTTTCAGATAATCCTTTGCTTTTTTTGTTTTGTTTTGTTTTGTTTTTTGAGGTAGGGTCTTACTCTACTCAGGCTGACCTGGAATTCACTATGTAGTTCAACCTGGCCTCAAATTCTGGGTGATCCTCCTACCTCTGCCTCCCAAGTGCTGGGATTAAATGTGTGCACCACCATGCCTGGCTTCTTTTGCTAATTTTTATTATAGAATACATGTCTATTTTAATTTCCCTTACTAGGAAGCATCAAGTTCAGAGTTCAGAGGCTTATAAGTTCAGAGACAAAAAAGAAAGCGATCCATATTTCCCAGCAGGATAAAAAATGAAAACATAAAATAATTTAATTTCAAAGCACAAAATTAAACAGTCCTTATTAAAGACACAGATAATGCATTTTGTCATCATATTTAAAAGCAATGAAGTTATATGAACCCATTGCGTTTTCTTCTTGGAGACGTTAAGATCAGTGTTCCATCCATAGACCATTAAGGATAAATGTTTTACACTCTTTCTTTAGTACCTGTGTTGGCAACTGAAGCATGTGAAAATTTTACTACTGGGAATTTTCAAAGAAATGAGAAAAAGATATCCACAAGGTAATGCTTGGAGGGACACTTCTTCCAAACTCGGCTTTTTATTCTACAAACATTTTTTTTTCTCCCCAAAGTTTCTACATATAACAACTTGTAATTAAGGAAATATTCAAAATATAAATTTAGGAACACACTGTAATTTAACCCTTTTTTGGTAATTAAACAGTACCAGGATTTAAAATGAAGTATGTAGTTAAGAATATTGATCACTGTAGTTATTCTCTTGCATGTTTTTTTATAATAAAACCTCTCAAACCCCATATTTTAAATGCCAACAATTTTAGGATTATTTCATAAAGTAATGAGAACACATTTTTATTATTACTTGAAGTAAATCCTCCTTAATATTATAGGCTAAAATTTATTCAGAATTATCTTTTACAAAGACCTACAAAACTATAGTATGAATGTCCTATCAATTATAAGTTTATGTCAAATATTGTTCCCTAAAATGTATAAGAAAAATACTTTTCATTTTATTGGAAAAATTATGCTGCATATAAACTTGCTTTTCAATTGCAAAATTATTCCTGAATTCTTAAGATTTAAGGCATTTAATAATCAACTTTATATACTTACATATTCATATTATACTGTGTAAAGGTGTGATTATAAAACTATGCAATTTAGAAGAAATCAAAAGACAAAATCTTTTTGGTCCATGATAGGCAAACCATTTCTTAAGTAATTGGAAATCAAAATTTACATTGATCATGTAGATAAATTAGACTTTAACAATAGCCATGATATTTGCTTATGAAAATATCTTACTAATATTTGTGTTGTAAGTAAATAGTAGACTACATATTTTACAAAATCCTTTTAAATTATTTATATTTTTTTTGTTTTAAAAACAAACCAAAAGGGCTGGAGAGATGGCTTAGTGGTTAAGTGCTTGCCTGTGAAGCCTAAGGACCCCGGGTTCAACCTTGATTCCCCAGGACCCACGTTAACCAGATGCACAAGGAGGCCCACACATCTGGAGTTCGTTTGCAGTTGCTGGAGGCCCTGGCATGCCCATTCTCTCTCTCTCTCTCTCTTCCTCTCTCTCTCTCTCTCTCTCTCTCTCTGCCTCTTTCTCTCTCTGTCACTCTCAAATATATAAATAAAAATAAACAAAAAAATTTAAAAATAAACCAAGAAAGCAAAGATTGAAACAAATATGCCTGAATGTGTTAGAATAAAGAATATAAATATTTCTACCAACTCACACTGAGGTAAGAAAAATATAAAAAGTATTACATAACTGTCATATTCAGCAGTAGTACCTTGAACTGCATACTGGAGAAAAGAAACTCAGAACTTAGAGAATAGTCTTCAAACAAGTGAAATAGGCCATTAATCATTGACAGGTTGGTATCAATGCATACAAAAAAAAAAAAAAACTGGAAAAGACAACAAAAGGGAAATAAGGCACCATGAAGTATAAGATAATTCAGAAAGAAAACTTTCTAAAGCGTAGAAAATCCCTACATGTAACTATAAAATAGTCTATGCTTCATATCTAAGTTAGAATTGTATATGAAAAATGATGAGCCAGACGTGGTGGTACATGTCTTCAATCCCAGGACTCAGGAGGCAGAGGTAGGAGGATCACCATGAGTTCAAAGCCCTCCTGAGTCTATATAGTGAATTCCAGGTCAGCCTACCTGGAAAAACCAAAAACAAAACAACAACAAAAAAGTTGATCAATTATTCCTCAACAATTTATAAAATGGTATTTAAGGACGCAGTTATATTTTTGTATGTGTTTGACAAATAATGACTTGTGGTGATAATTTCATACATGTTCTTGAAATACTTACAAGTTATGTTATAGCCTTCTAGGATCTATTAAAACACAATGTTGGAAAATTGTATAATTCTTACTATATAGAAATTATCTGGTTTCAATAAACAAAGTCGATATATTGCATATCACTAAAGAGAATTACTGATATTATTTGAGCAAAATGATTTGATCTTAAAGCAGCTGTGCCAGGTGCTCCAGACTATATAAGGAGCCATTTTCCAACAGTTCTTCATGTTTGTATTAGCTTTCCATTATTATAACAAATACACTTATGACAAATATTATTGAAATGTTAGGTGATGGGGAGGGGCTGGGTATGGGTGCATGCGGAGGCAAGAGGACAACCTTGAGAGTTATTATCTAATTGACATCCACCATTTAAAGACAGAGTACATCACTGTCCCACAACTCAACAATTAGGTGAGACTAGATGGTTAGTGAGCCTCAAGGTATGGCCTCTCTCCACTTCTCCAGCTGTGGGATTACATGTACTCACCACTGTGCCCAACATTTCTGTGTGGGTTCTAGGTACAAACGCAGGTCTACATGCTTGCAAAGCAAGGGACGTCAGTGATTAGATTATCTTCATAGTCCCTGTTTTGATGTTTAAATATTTTTGAAAAATATTTTATATTAATATCAGTCTAATTCATTATTGATAAGCATATTATTCTCAGAATATTATTTGTTAATTAATGCTTCTCATTGCATATTTAATTAATTATTCAAAAACATCTTTAAAAGCAGAATTAGATATCATTTGTCTCATTTGCAATATAAAAATATAGATATTGGGGAGTTAATACTATAAAGAATAAACCAGTAGAATAATATTAAACTTTATATTTGATTAAGGACTTCAATTGAAAAATGTATATTACTATGAAATCATTTAAATATCTTTCCCAAATATATTTAGTACTTGGTATGCATATTATGTACCAGAACTTTTCTGTTACTGACCACCAATTAATGTCTAATCTAGAGATATTTAAATTTGTGAAAATAAAATGTGTTCAACCTTAATGTTTGCAATAAATGTAGAAGAAGAATATATCCCTTCATGTAGAGATTATGCATCAGGTGCATGAGGTGACTCAGTGATTTAAGGTTCTTGCTCCACAATGCTATCAAACAGAGTTCAGATTCACTGCACCACACAAAGCTGCGAATGGAACATGGGTATATAAATGCAATGGAAGGTGCAGACAGGAGAAACATGAAGCTCATAGGCCAGTTATTCTGGCCTTCCCAGCACCAAACACAAGACAGAACTTCTGTCAAACTAGGTAAAGGGAAGCATCAATACCTCAAAGTTGTCCTCTTACCTTCACAGATACAACATGGCACATATACACACACAAATTATCATACACACAGATAACAAATAAAATATATGCTACAATATAATAATATTATGTGTAATATTATGATTTGAAGAAATACTGGCAGAATATAGCTTATTCAGTTATCTTAGTAATAATCAGTCCAGTCACTTTAAGTTGTTCAAGAGTATTTCTTCTCTTTCCAATTTTAAACTTTTCCATCAGATTATGTCTTCCTTTAGAAAGTTGATAGTGAACTTTTCATTTAAAAAAGCCATGATATTTTTTACATTAATTTCTTTAATAGCCTTAGTATTTACAAAAGGCTTTTTAATGAGCAAGTGATCTTTAGGTAAAACAGAAAAATGAATATAAAGTGTATAGGTACTTGAACCTTATCTTTAAATTTGTTTTTATTATTATTAGATATAGACATACTTAGTATGTAAACAAGACATGTTGGTACACTCATTTCCCTCATCCCTACCCCTTTTCAAAGAGGCCTTCTCTTTGGGAAAGTAGGTCAACCACATGGGCATTGTGGATTATGTATTGTAAGGGCAGAAGTTATGGGGTATTCACTTTGCTGAGAATATGTTTGGATATCCAAGGCCTGCTGCCATTCCACATGAATTTTGAGTTTCCTGAGATAATTTTTTCAGTCTGTGAAGAATGATGCCAGAATTTTTATTGGTATTACAATAACTCTGTACATTGTTTTTGGTAGAATTGCCATTTTCACAATATTAATTCTATCTATCCAAGGAGCATGGGAGGTCTTTCCATCTTCTCAAGTCCTCCTCGATTTCTTTCTTGAGTTTTTCTATGTTTTCATTACATAGGTCTTTCACATTCTTGATTAGTGCTATTCTGAGGTACTTAATATTTTGTTGCTATTGAAAATGGGACAACCTCACTGACATCTTTCTCTGTATATTTGTCCTTTGCATATAGAAAACCTACTGATTTTGTGCATTGATTTTGTGTCCTGCCACTTTGCTAAAATAAATTTCCACCTCTAGAAGTTTTGAGATGGAGACTTTCAGGTCACTTATTTGTAGGATCATGTCATCTGCAAATAGGACTAACTTGACTTCTGCCTTTCCAATTTGAATACCTTTTATTACTGTCTCCTGTCCTATTGCTTGGGTTAGTACTTCTAGTACTATGTTGAAGAGCAGTGGTGAGAGTGGGCATCCCTGTCTTGCTCCCAATCTCAGTGGGAACTCCTTGAACCTTTCTGCATTAAGTATTATTTGGGCTTTAGGTTCTTCATATATAGCCTTGTTGTATTGAGATATAAACCCTCTGTGCCTATTCCTTCCAGTGTTTTGATCATGAGATGGTGTTGTATTTTGTAAAAGGCCTTCTCTCTATGAACTGAGATGATCATGTGGTTCTTATCATTAAGTTTATTTATGTGGTATATTACATTGACTGATTTCCATATGTTAAACCATCCCTGCATCCCTTGGATGAAGCCCACTTGTTCAAGGTGGGTAACGGTTTAGATGTGTTGTTGAATTTGGTTTGTGAGGATTTAGTTGAGGAACTTTGCATCAAAATTCATCAGGGATACAGGCCTATAGTTTTATTTTCTTGCTGTATCTCTGTCTGGTTTTCATAAATGGTGATGCTATCTTCATAAAATGAATTGGAGGGGACTTCGGCCAAGATGGTGACTGCCTAGCTGTGCTGCAAATCCCGGGGAAATAAAAGCAAGATATTAAGGGTACATAGTGCCTTTTAGGGGAGAGAAATCTGGGATGGCACAGAGGCAGGGGAACAGGGAATCACGGATCCCCTCATGGGCAGGTAGCCACCCCTCACCCCAAAAAACCGCCTTGTTCACAGCACCGCCATGCGCCGAAGCTTAGACTGCTACATGCTTTCTTCCACTCGCCCACTTACTGAGCGAGCCCAGTCCCACAGCAGGTGCCACGCAAGCTCAGACTGTTTCTCGCTTGCGCCAGCTCAGGTGCCATCCCCTACCTGTCGGCCACGCCGGCCGGCCACAACTGTCCTGTGGCAGGGAGTGCAGACTGCTTCCAGGTCCCAGTGTTCCCAGCCAGAGTTCAGGGTGCCTCAGTGCTTGGTGCCTCAGTGCCACTCCTAGCTCGAACGCAGGCAGCTTTGGAACTTTACCGCTTGAGAACTCAGGCAACTTTGGTGCCCCTGCCAGGCTGTAGATAGGCGGCTTTGGCAAGGGAGAGCCAAAGCCCAGGCTGCTTGGCAACTGCCCCAGGCTGCATAAGATTCCCATTGTTCTTGAGCACAGGATGATATGCCCACTTACCTGCCCATACACTGTCATGGGCAGAACACAGAGCAAAAGAAATAACATGAAAAATCAAATGCAAGAAAATCCAGTTAGATCACCCAGTCCCACAATGAACATATCTAACCAAAACATAGAAGAACCAATAGGAGCAGAACACCAAATTGAAGCTATGAGCAAAGCAACCCTGACCAACCTACTGGTAGAACTTGCACGAAAGCAACAAAGGGCCGATAATCATGTGGATGCTGCCATCACTAAACTAGAACTAACATATTGGTCTTGGCAAAGACTTTCTGAATACAACCCCAATTGCTCAAGCAATAAAACCACAGATTAACCACTGGGACCTCATGAAAATACAAAGATTTTGCACTGCAAAGGACACGGTGAAGAAAGCAAAGAGGCAACCTACAGAATGGGAAAAAATCTTCACCAGCTATATATCTGATAAAGGATTAATATCTAAGATATACAAAGAACTCAAGAAGTTAAATAATAAGGAATCAAACAAACCAATCAAAAAATGGGAAATGGAGCTAAATAGAGAATTCTCAAAGGAAGAAATACGAATGGCATATACGCATCTAAAAAAATGTTCTACATCCCTAGTCATCAGGGAAATGCAGATTAAGACTACATTGAGATTCCATCTCACTCCTGTCAGATTGGCTACCATCATGAAAACAAATGATCATAAATGTTGGCGGGGATGTGGAAAAAGAGGAACCCTTCTACATTGTTGGTGGGAATGCAATCTGGTCCAGCCATTGTGGAAATCAGTGTGGAGGTTCCTAAAACAGCTAAAGATTGATCTACCATATGACCCAGCTATAGCTCTCCTAGGCATATATCCTAAGGACTCATCTCATTACCTTAGAGATACTTGCTCAACCATGTTTATTGCTGCTCAATTTATAATAGCTGGGAAATGGAACCAGCCTAGATGTCCCTCAACTGATGAGTGGATAATGAAGATATGGCACATTTATACAATGGAGTTTTACTCAGCAGCAAAGAGAAATGAAGTTATGAAATTTGCAGAAAAGTGGATGGATCTGGAAAGAATTATACTAAGTGAGGTAACCCAGGCCCAGAAAGCCAAGCGCCACATGTTCTCCCTCATATGTGGATCTTAGCTAGAGATGATTGGGCTTATGTGTGAGAAGGAAAAAACTCAGTAGCAGAGGCCAGTAAGTTAAAAAAGGAGATAGAAAGGGAAGAGAAAGAAAGGGAGGAGGGCTTTTATTAGGTTGGTATTGTATATATGTAAGTAGAAAGATTGAGATGGGGAGGGGATATGATGGAGAATGGAATTTCAAAGGGGAAAGGGGGGAGGGTAATACCATGGGATTTTTTTTGTTATCATGGAAAATATTAATAAAAATGGAGAAAATAAAATAAAATAAAATAAAATAAAATAAAACAAAAAAGAGGGGGATGAGTAAGATGCTTACAGCAAAGTCTCCTTTGTCAGTATAAAAAGAATGTACGTTAAAAACATCATTTTGACTTTTTTTCCTATTATTGATTTTTGTTGTTCCTCATTAAATGTATGGTCATACAGAAAAAAAAAAAGTATCAAAATAAACTAATAAATAAAAAAAAAAGAAATTGGAAGGATTAGATAAGAAATTGGAAGGATTTCAAAGAGAGTTAAGAGATTTGAGGGAGAGTGAAAAAAAAAGAAGACCTTAAAAATCAGCAGGCCATGCTAAATGAAGACATACAGAAATGCAAGGATGAACTCCGAGAATCATCAAGAGAATCAGAAAATGATGAGAAAAGGGAGCTTGACAGAGGGATGGAAATTATACATAGAAAAGTAGTAGACAACACAAACTCCAAACTCGCTAGAATCTCTCCAGAATAGAGTCAGCCAAGTGGAGGATAGAAACTCTGATCTGGAAGACAAGATGGAAGAAAGAGTTAGAGAGTTCAAAAATTTCAGTAAGTTCAAAAGCTCCTGTGAACAGAACATGAAGGAATTGTGGGATACACTTAAACGTACTAATATCAGGATCATTGGAATACCAGAAGGAGAAGAAATTCAGACCAAAGGCGTGGAGAACATATTTAACAAAATAATTGAAGAAAACTTCCCCTCTCTCTTAAAACAAAGGCCCATCAAGATACAAAAAGCCAATTGAATTCCAAACAGACTGGACCAAAGGAGAAACTCTCCAAGACATATTATCATTAGGACTGTAAACATTGACACCAAAGAGAAAATCCTAAAAGCAGCTAGGGAAAAACTGCACACCACTGCACACCACCTTCAAAGGTAACCTCATCAGAATTACTTCAGACTTCTCAATGGAAACCCTGAAAGCTAGAAGGGCCTGGAATGAAATGAAAGTAGAAGAACCTATGGCTTCCAGCCCAAACTACTCTACCCAGGAAAAGTATCCCTCATAATAGATGGTGAAAGAAAAACATTCCACGACAAAACTCAGCTTTAAAATTATATGAACACAAAATCAAACCTACAGAGAGCATTTCAGGAAATTCTCCACAGAGAAGAAGCAAATAATCAAACTCAATTGCCTACAAGAAGCAGATCACAAAAACCAAACTCAAAGAAGGCACAAAAAAGTCAACGTCCATGAAAATACCAACCCACATTTACCATCACAATATGGCAGGGATCAAATCAAAATTCAGAGTCATTATCCTAAATAGTAATGGCCTTAATTCACCCATCAAGAGACACAAGCTAACAGGATGGATCAAAAAATTAGACCCCTCAATCTGTTGCCTTCAAGAAACCCACCTCACCATTAAAGACAGACATCTCCTCAGTGTGAAAGGGTGGAAAACAGTATTCCAAGCAAATGGGAATAAGAAACAAGCAGGTGCAGCTATATTAATATAGGATAAAATAGACTTCAAACCAAAAATAATCAAAAAAGACAAAGAAGGCCACTTCCTACTTATCAAGGGAACGATCCATCAAGAGGATAGTAGAATTATAAATCTGTATGCACCAAACACAGGGGCACCACAGTTCATAAAGCAAAACCTACTTGACAATAAAACAGGAATAACCACAAACACCATCATAGCTGGGGACTTCAATACACCATTATCAGTAATAGACAGATCATCCAAACAGAAACTCAACAGGGAAGTAAGAGAGCTCAACAAAACCATAGATCACTTAGACCTAACAGACATCTACAGAACCTTCCCTCCCAAATCCACAGAATACACATTCTTCTCAGCAGCCCATGTAACATTCACTAAAATAGACTATATACTGGGTCACAAAGACTGCCTGCACATATTTAGGAAGATTGACATAATTCCCTGCATGATATCAGATCACAATGCTATATTGCTAGAAATCAACAACAAAAGACCCACCAAGAATCCCAATGGCACCTGGAAACAGAACAGCACACTTTTAAACAATAAATGGATAGTGGATGAAATAAAAAATGAAATTGCAAAATTTCTGGAACTGAACGACAATGAGAACACATCCTACCACAACTTATGGGACACAATGAAGGCGGTCGTCAAGGGAAAATTCATAGCACTCAATGCCTTCATAAAAAATAAATGTCCAAAATCAATGACCTAAACTAAAGGCACTGGAAAAACAAGAAAAATCCTACCCAAAGAGCTCCAGAAGGAAAGAAACAATTAAAATCAGAGCAGAAATCAATGAACTGGAAATGAAAGAAACAATTAAGACAATTGACAAAACAAAGAGCTGGTTCTTTGAAAAATTAAACTACATTGACAAACCCCTGGCCAATCTCCTCAACCAAAAAAGGAGAAGCTTCAAATTAACAAAATTCAAAATGAAAAAGGAGAGATCACAACAGACCCAAGTGAAATTGGGAGAATCATCAGGACTTATTTCAAAAACCTCTACTCCACAAAACTAGATAATGTGGAGGAGATGGATAAATTCTTGGATGCATACCCTCTACCAAAGGTAAACACAGAGCAGATTAATCACCTCAGTCAACACATCACACTCATGGAGATTGAAAAAGTAATAAAAAAAACCTCCCAAAAAAATAGAGTCCAGGACCAGATGGCTTCTCAGCTGAATTCTATCAAACCTTCATGGAATAACTCAAACCAATCTTCCTCAAACTGTGCCACACAATTGGTGAACAGGAAAGCTACCCAACTCCTTTTATGAAGTTAGCATCACCCTAATTCCAAAACCAGGCAGAGATGCCACAACAAAAGAAAACTACGGGCCTATTTCCCTGATGAATTTAGATGCAAAGATCCTAAACAAAATCCTTGCAAACCGAACCCAACAACACATCAAAAGCATTATCCACTTTGACCAAGTGAGATTCATTCCAGGAACACAGGGGTGATTCAACATACGGAAATCTGTCAATGTAATACACCACATAAACAACGTTAAACATAAAAACCACATGATCTTTCCGATAGATGCAGAAAAGGCCTTTGACAAGAGTCAACATCACTTCATGTTCAAAACATTGGAGAGAATTGGCATGGTTGGTTCATATCTCAACCTAATAAAGGCAATATACGAAGCTCCAAAGGCCCAAATAATACTTAATGGAGAGAGACTGGAGGAATTCCCATTAAGATCAGGAATAAGACAGGGTTGTCCAATCTCACCTCTGCTTTTCAATATAGGACTGGAAGTCCTAGCTCAAGCAATATGACAGGAGAAGGAAGTAAAAGGGATACAATTTGGAAAGGAAGAAGTTAAGTGAGCTTTATTCGCTGATGACATGATTATATATGTAAGAGACCCGAGAGACTCCATCCCAAAACTCCTGAAGGAGATTAACTTCTATAGCAAAGTATCAGGATACAAAATCAATGCACAAAAATCAGCAGACTTCCTTTATGCAAAGGACAAAGATACAGAGAAAGAAATAAGGGACATTGTCCCATTTTAAACAGCAACAAAAAAAAAATAAAATACCTTGGAATAATGTTAACCAAGGAAGTGAAAGATCTATACAATGAAAACATTAAAACACTCAAAAAAGAAATTGAGGCAGACTTGAGAAAATGGAAAGACCTCCCATCTTCCTGGATAGGCAGAATTAACATTGTGAAGATGACAATCCTACCAAAGGCAATATACAGATTTAATGCAATTCCAATTAAAATCCCTACAGTGTTCTTCACCGAGATAGAAAAAATGATCTCAAATTTCATATGGAAAGGCAGAAGGCCTCGCATTTCCCAACATATCCTCAGCAAAAGAAATACCTCTGGAGGCATCACCATACCTGATCTAAAGCTATATTACCAAGCCATAGTAATAAAAACAGCATGGTACTGGAATAAAACAGGAGTATAGATCAATGGAATAGACTTGAGGACCCGGACTTTGGGTCAAGCAACTATAGCTACTTGATATTCGATAAAGGCCCAAACAATATAGGCTGGAAAAAAGACAGCATCTTCAACAAATGGTGCTGGACAAACTGGATAACCATATGCAGAAAACTGAAACTTGACCCACATATTTCACCATGCACTACACTCAAGTCCAAATGGATCAAAGACCTCAATATAAGACCAGAAACTCGAATACTACTGGAAGAAAATTTAGGAAGTACTTTCCATGATATAGGAATGGAAAAAGACTTCCTGAACAAAACCCCAGTAGCTCATGAACTTAAACCGTCACTCAACCAATGGGACCACATGAAGCTGAAGAGTTTCTTTACAGACAAGCATACAATAAGCAAAGCCAATAGATTACCCACAGAATGGGAGAAAATATTTGTGGGTTATCCAAATGATATAGGCCTAATGTCTGGAATCTACAAAGAACTCAAAAATCTAAACAGTAAGAAGTCAAACACCCCACTCACAAAATGGGGCAAAAAGCTGAACAGTCAGTTCACAGAGGAAGTAATAGAAATGGCAAACATACACATAAGAAAATGTTCATCATCCCTAATCATCAGAGAAATGCAAATTGAAACATCTATGAGATTCCACCTTACCCCAATAAGGATAGCAAACATCAAAAAATCAAATAAAAATAAATGCTGGCGAGGATGTGGAGAAGTAGGAACACTCATCCACTGTTGGTGGGAATGGAGGATGGTACAACCACTTTGGAAAGCAACATGGAGACTTCTGAAAAAGCTGAGTATAGAGATACCAACAGACCCAGTTATTTCCTTACTGGGCATCTACCCTAAAACCTTCAAACCACAGGCCAGAGAGATTTGCTCAACCATGTTTATAGCGGCTCAATTTGTAATAGCTTAGAGCTGGAATCAACCCAGATGTCAATCACTAGAAGAATGGATAACTAAGATGTGGTATATCTACACAATGGAATTCTATACAGCAGTAAGAAAAAATGACAGAATGAAATTTGAGCAGAAATGGTTGAACCTGGAACAGATCATTCTCAGTGAACTTACCCAATCACAGAAAAAAAAAATTGCCACATAGTCTCACTCATCTACGGCACCTAACCTGAATCTACCCAAGATACCTTACATACCCAGTAAGCATCTCTAGACTAGACACTAGGAGGGAATTGGAGGGAGTGGAGGGCATCAAAGGGGTGGGAAACACAAATCTAGACCCAAATGGCAATTGTACCATAATTTTCTACTTACTAAAAGACAGACCAAATGGCTGATCCTTCACCAGGCGCTTACAGGGAACATCTGAACCACAAGACACTGGAGAGGGTAAGATTAAAACTGACCTTAATCTTCTACATCTCCCCCCCCCCCCCGATTTCTCCTGTCCCTCTCTCTCTCTCTCATATCTAACTCTTGTATATTAGTTATCTTTTTCCTCATTTTCTTAGTGGGTACTGACCTGTAACTCCCAGAACCAGCATGGGGCTATCATCCACAATGAGCTTTTGATCAGAGAGACCTACAAGGTTTCCTAAAACACCGACAGATTTCTGTCAGAGTACTTGATGACACACCAAAGGCTAGTGGCAAGACCCTACTGCTGAAGACACCTTATGTGATTGACATGCAAATTAGAATGGCATGGCTGGAAGTTGGATGAGAGTCAGTCCCCAGACAGTCAGCGTGTCTAGTGCCAGAAGGTGCTACGTGGGTGACTTGGGGGAAAATGACCAATATCTGTTGAAGTAACGCATGGTCTAACCTACGTAGCAGCAAATAACTTGTTGTGATGCCCACCCATGTGCAGTGGTGGCACACAGCCATGGTGGGGAACCAACTGCTCCCAATTTGGCTAACTGATCCCCTCAGTGGTATGGGACCCATAGCTGGAGCTGGGAAACAAGTCAGAACCATATGCAAACATAAGCCCACTCTCCAATATCAGGCTACCATCAATTGTGGGCTACAAGAGGGCCTACACCTATTAAATTCTCTATAAAAAAAAGTAAGGGTTATCTCATTTGTCCTGGTGCTAACTTACTCTCCATTGGAGAATGTGCTTCTCTTTTTCAGATAGATGTAGATCCTAAGGAGAGAGCCACCCCATAAAACCTCAAAAGGGCCCCTGCTGAAACTAAGAAAAATTGGAGAAACAAGCAAGGGTGCTGTTTTCCTGATGAACTGGATACCAGCACAAGGGGGAAGGAGATCAACAGAGAGAAAATTCAACTCCTACCAAATCAGAGAGCCAGAGCCTCAGAGGCCCCCAACACCTCATCACTGAAGCAGACCAAAAATGAACCCAACATGGCTCAGGGAAATTTTGTGGAAGAGGGGGCGAAAAGAATGTCAGAACCACATGTTGAGTCATGATATGCAGAGACATTTAGCTTACCCATAACTGTTGGCTAACTCCACAATGCATGACCCGTATACCTCAACAAGGAGGGGCCAAGGGGAGGGGGTAGGTCACGGATGAGCCTAATAATGGTACCAAACTGACTCTATTTGCTGAATGCAAATCTAACTAATAAAGAAAGAAATATATAATTACAATGCAACCTATAAATAAAGAATCACAAAAAAAAAAAAAAAAGGAATTGGAGAGGATTCCCTAGTCTTCAATTATGCAAAACAGTTTGAAAAAATTGGTTTCAGTTCTTCAATGAAGGTGTGATAGAATTCGGCTAACAAGCCATCCAGTCCTGGAGTTTTCTTTTTGGTGAGGTTTTTTATTAGCTTTTCAGTTGCCATGGATTTGATAGATTTGTTTAGGATATTAATCTGAGCTTAGTTTTGGTAGGTGGAATGTGTCTAGGAATTCATCCATTTCTTCCAGATTATTCAATTTTGTAGAGTAGAAATTTTGGAAGTATGCCCTGGTATTTATTCTAATTTCATTGATCTCTGTTGTGATCCCTCCTTTTACATTTTTGATTTTGTTAATTTAAGACTTCTCTTTTTTTCTTTATCAAATTCACTAGAGGTTTTTCAATCTTGTTTATTGTTTTCAAAGAACCAACTCTTAGTTTCATCAATTTTTAATTGTTTACTTGGCTTCCAATCCATTAATTTCTGCTCTAATCTTGATTAATTCTTTCAGTATGGAGCTCTTCTGTTTGGATTCTTCTTGGTTTTCTAGTGCCTTTATGTGGACAGTTAGGTTATTAATTTGGGATCTCTCTGTCTTTGTAATGAAAGCATTTAGCGATATGAATTTTCCCCTTAGGACTGCCTTCTTTGTGTCCCATAAGTTTGGCAGGCTCTGTTTTAGTTATCATTCAATTCTATATTCAATATTAAAATTTCTTTTTTTTAATTTCTTCCATGACCCATGCATTGGTTAAAAGTGTGTTATTTAGTTTCCAGAACCTGGTGGAGTTCTTGATCTGTATTTTGTGGCTAATTTCTAGCTTTAAACATGTGTTCTGATATGATGGCAGGAAGTTACTTTAATTTTCCTGAATTTATGGAGGCACACTTTATGGCCTAATATATGGCCAATTTTGGAGAATGTTCCATGGGCTGCTGAGAAGAATGTATATTCTGTAGAGTTGGAGTGGAAATTTCTGTAGATGTTCATTAGGTCTAGTTGATCTATGATGTTGTTGAGCTCTATTATTTTCCTGTAGATTTTTTCCTTGGATGATCTGTCCAGTGATGAGAGTGGAGTATGGACGTCTCTGACTATGATGGTGTTGGTTTGGATTTCTATTTTTTTGTTAAGTAGATTTAGTTTTATAAAAGTGGCACCCCTGTGTTTTCCATATATATATTTGTGATTTTTGTCATGTTGGATCATTCCCTTATAGAGTAAGAAGTTGCCTTCTTTGTCCTTGTTGATTACTTTTGATTTGAAGTCTATTTTATCAGATAATAATATATCAAAACCCACTTTTTTTTTATTTGCACTTGCTTAGAATATCATTTTCTCTCCTTTCACCCCGAGGAGGTATCTCTCTTTAGTGGTGAGGTGGGTTTCATGAAGATAGCAGATAGAAGGGTCTGTTTTTTGATCCACCCTGATAACTTTTGTCTTTTGATGGGTGAGTTAAGAACATTAGTATTTATGGTTACTACTGTGAAGTTCAAATTAATTCCTGTACTGATGAGGTGTTTTATGGGGTTTGGTACTTTCTGGGTTTTGTTTTTTTTTTTTTTTTACTTTTTTGAATCTGGTCTATATTTGGTCATTGTGATCTTCTCATTGGCTCTTGAGATTGGTTGTTTGACTCTTCTGTGTGGAGTATGTCCTGACATATTCTCCTTAGGTTTAGCTTTGTGTTCATATATTCATAGAGTTGACTTTTTCCATGGAAAGTTTTCCTTTCACCATCAATTATGAGGGATACTTTTGCTAGGTAGAGTAGCTTGGGTTGGAAGCCATAGTTTTTCAGACTTTGAAGTTATTCCATTCCAAGCCCTTCTGGCTTTCAGGGTTTCCACTGAGAAATCGGCAGTAATTCTCATGGATTACCTTTGTATGTAGTGAGTTGTTTCTCTCTTGCTACTTTTAGCAGTCTTTGTTTGTTTTCATTGTTAAGTCTTTATTATGATGTGCCTTGGAGATTTTTTTCTTTGGTCTTGACAGTTTGGTATTCTGTGGGCTTCTTATAACTGGATGGGCCTCTCTTTTGCAAGACTAGGAAAGTTTTCAATAATTTTGTTGCATATGTTCTCTATGACTCTGGCCTGGATTTCTTCTCCTTCTGATATACCCATGATCCAAATGTTTTGTCATTTTACAGTTACTATAGTTCTCTCATATTCTGTTCACTTGATTTTTTGAACTTATCAAAGTTTTTGACCTCCCAATGAGTTTTTTCTGTCTTGTCTTGCAGGTCACAGGTTCTGCCTTCCACATGAGTAGCTCTGTCTGTTTTTAGTCATTTTATAAGCTGTATTTGATATTTTTTTTTATTTTTTAATTAGTTATGTACACAGTGTACACAGTCATGTTGATACCATCATTAGCCCTCCTCCCTGTCTGCCCCCTTCTGCAGGGACCCTCCTCACTGGGGAACATGGTTTGTGCATTGTGGGGTTAGGCATAAGTTATGGGTAAGGGGCAATGTCTCTGTGCATAATGACCCAACATGTGGCTCTATCATTCTTTTCATCCCCTCTTCTGCAAATTTCCCTGAGCTATGTTGGGTTTTTGTTTTCTGTTGTGTTATATTGCATCATGTGTGTTTCTTCTTTGAGGTTTTTAAGGTGTTGGGGGTTGTGTTTTATGAGTTGTGAGAGAAGCAGTCAGTCTTTGTTTAGGGCAGATAATACTTATAGGTATCCCCTCCTACCCTATGACTCTTTCCATATTAACACCCCCTATTCTGAAATTTTCCCTGAGCTTTGGTGAGTGTGTTTTAAGACTACTTTAGTGTTGAGCTCTCAGATTTTGGATTTCTGCTTTGGTACATTTTGAGTATCCTTATTGTCAGTTTATGTCACCTTGGCACAGGTTATCAGGCTCTCTGTGGCAGCACTCTCGCTCATCTCACCAATTCCTCTGTAGCTTCATCTGGGTCCTAGCTGATATGCAAGGGGTGGTTCATCTCCTGTCAGGGAGTCAACTCTATTTTCTCCTCATGTTGATAGATTTTGGTTGTCCTTGGTTCTTGCTGCCTTCTGAAAAAGAATAAAGACATTCTTAACAGAGACTGAGGTCAATATAGGTTAAACAGAATAAGCAATGTTAATTTAGAGAGTTTTCATAGGTGTTGCCAATCTTTTGGCTTAAGAATGGTAGGAGCTTCTTGTTGGAGTCAATAACCTTTGTCTCCATAGGACTCTGGCATGGTTCCAAGTTCCATTTATGGTTTCTCTTCCAATGTGAAGATTTCTTAGCCAATCAGTAAGCCACTGGTTACACACCTAGGCTGGGTCCCAACATTACACAGCTGTGTATGTCTTGTCAGACTGGTTGCTTTAGTACAGCATGGTCCCTTGCTTGCTCACAACATTGTTGACTATTTTCCCCCAGCAGCTCATGTAGTACTTTCAAATACTATAAAGACTAACCATCTGGCTTTCTTCCCAATTCTAGCCTGACCTCTCCATGTTCTGTGTTCATGTGGTAACTTCAGCAATAGAGTCTTACCTTTTACCTCAGGTGGGTAACCAAGTACTTTGATAGAACCCTGTCTTGTTTTGGGGACCGTATATGTCTCCCTGATCAATAGCTCAATGTGGGTTGTAACTAATTTCTGTTACTGGGACAAATGTTTTAACGTTAGGCTTCATTAATTCAACCAAATTTTGTTTTACTGGCCTGAAAAACAAAAATTCAAATTAGAGGGGAAAACTGGTCACATAGTTGGAAAAAATTTCTGTTTATTATAAAAACTACTTTTTGGTCCTGCATTTTTGCCTAATAGATTAAGGTGCAATTTTATAATACCTATGGGAGTTATATATATAATATTTGAGCTGGAGAGATGACTTAGTGCTTAAAGCACTTTCCTGCAAAGCCAAAAGACCCAGGTTCAATTCCCTAGGATTCACGTAAGCCAGATGTACAAGGGGGAGCACACATCTGGAGTTTGTTTGCAGTGGCTGGAGGCCCTGGCATTCCCATTGTCTCTCTCTCTTTATATCTGCCTTCTACCTCTCAATCAACCAAATAAAATAAAACAAAATTTTTAAATAAATGTCTAATTAATTTAGAGAGACTTCATAGTTTAGAGAGATGGGCCAAAGACTACTGGAAACTTCTCCTTAAAATCCATAATCTATGAGTCCATAGGGTTCTGACATGGTTTCCAGTTCCAGCTACACACACACACACACACACACACACACACACACACACACATATATATATATATATATATATATATATACTTTTAGTATTATGTTCCTTTTGTCTGTCTTCCATTATTTTAGTACATATCACAGATATTTCATGTATATGATCAGATAGTTTGTACTCCTTAGAAGATTCATATAGAAACAAAAATAAAGTGAGATTATCTGCCATGTAAATATATTCTTAACAACATCCTAAGTTTTCTGTAATTTTAGTACTGTAAAAACAGTTAATTGACAGATTTTTTTGTATTCATGCAGATAAGCAGAATATGGTTTCTGAATTATTTCTAATTCAAATATACTTTATATCAGGTGGATACTTGACTTTTGTATGGTACAGATTACTTACAGATTCAGTTTTACATTTCACATCTAAATCAAACTAAATGAAAATATCACACTTAAATAAATTTATTTTATTCTACATTTTTTTGCTGTATTTTCTCTCTTTATTAAGAGCCTACAATAGTTACTTGTTCACATTTACTTAATTATTTTTCTTTGTGTAATTTTTGGTCTGTCCATTCTATAAACCATTTGCATAGCATTTGGTATTTATCTCTTTGTTTTATGTAATAAAGTTATAGGGATATGGAGATGGCTCAGAAATTAAATGTGCTTGTATGCAAAGCCTGTGATCCAAGGTTTAATTCTCCCATACCCATATAAAGCCAGATGCACAAAGTGGCACATGCACCTGGACTTTGTTTACAGCCATAAGAGGCCTTGGTACAACCATAATCCCTAGCTGCCTGTCCATCTATCTGTTTGTCTATCTGTACCTTTGGCTCAAAAATAATTTATTTAAAAAAGAAGATATGTATCATATTCTGACTGTTCTCTAAGTAATATCTGTAACTTTCAGAAATGGTTGGCAATATGACAGATGAAACATGGTATAGTGGTTTGATTCAGGTGTCCCCATAAACTTAGGTGTTCTGAATGCTAGGTTCCCAGCTGATGAAAATTTGGGGATTGGCATCCCCATAAGGCAGTGTATTGTTGGGGTCAGGCTTATGGGTGTTGTAGCCAATTTCCCCTTGCCAGTGTTTAGGCACCCTCCTGTCACTGTTGTTCATCTGATGTTGGCCAAGGGGTGATGTCCAGCCTCTGCTCATCCTGTCATTTTCCCCTGCCATCACAGAGCTTCTCCTCTAGTCTGTAAGCCAAAATAAACCTTTTTTTTTTCCCTCAAGCTGCTCTTTGCCAGGTATTCTCAGGCAGCAATATGAACCTAACTGCAACAGTAATGTTGGTACCAAGAGTTGAGTCATTTAGTGCCTATGCTGCTATACACCTGACTATGTGGCTTTGCCTTTTGGAGCTGAATTTTAAAACGAATGTGGAAGAATTTGAAACGATGGCCTAAGAGATGCCTTGCAGTGCTCTAAGTACAGCTGGATGGACTATTCTGGTCAGAGTTGAAAGACCTGAATGTCATAAGAACAACGGACTGTGAGTTTTAGCTCATGTGGGGAAGAAAGAGCTTACTTGCACTATGCTAGAAGAAGTTTGTGTGAGAGGCTTGCTGTTATGCCCGTATCCAGAGAACTTGTGCAAGGTTGCACTATGTACAAATGGACTGGTGTGTGCAGAGAGATACAGCACAGAAATGAAATCCTTGGGCTGAAACTGCTGCCTGTTCATCTGTCAGCTGCAATTATATGTGAGATCACAACCATTGTGATTAGGGTAACAGAAAGAATGTAGACTCTTTTGAAGGGGCCTGAGCATTCAAGGAGTGTCCTGTTCTTCAAAGTCTCCTTTATTTCCCCCTGAATTAACAAACTGCCACCCCATCTGGTATTTTGGAGTATGAGAAATGCAGGAAAGAGAGGGTCATTGAATTTGCAACATAGTCTTGTGTTTTGGAAACAGCCATGGACAGTGTGTCCTGCATGGAGACCCAAAAGAGCTGTGAGGATGGACCATGGATTGCAGTGGAGTCCCAGTGGAGAAGCCATGACCATGAGAAGGCTGCTAAGGAGAGCTGGTGGCCCCAGGTGAAGTTTTACAAGACTGTGAGTAGCCTAGATAGAGCAGCAGAATTGGAACCCCAGAGACTTGTTGCTGGTTAGAATTATCAGGCTTGGAGATTTGTCACTGGCTTGAGTTGTTAGAATTGGTGCTACAGAATTTGATGTTTGTCCTGTTTAAATCTTGTATTAGCTGAATATTTCTTTGCTATATCCAATGCCATCTTTTGCAGTGTGAATATTTATTCTGTACCTTTTTTTTTGGTATTATGGCTCAGTTAAAAGATCTTGGATTATGGGGATATTTGATATTTGAACTTCATTAAGATTTACGAAAACTATGGGAACTTTTAAAGTTGAACTGAATGCATTGCATATTACATAGTGGATGTTTATCAGCCAGGGGTAGAATGTGGTGGTTTGATTCAGGTGTCCCCCATAAACTTAGGGGTCTTGAATTCTAGGTTCCCATTAAATCTTTATATTGCCTTTGGTAGGATTGCCATCTTCACAATGTCGATTCTGCCTATCCAGGAGCATGGGAGGTCTTTCCATTTTCTCAAGTCCTCCTCAATTTCTTTTTTGAGTGTTTTTATGTTTTCATAGTATAGATCTTTCACTTCCTTGGTTAACATTATTCCAAGGTATTTTTTTGTTGTTGTTGTTGCTATTGAAAATGGGACCATGTCCCTTATTTCTTTCTCTGTATCTTTGTCATTTGCATACAGAAAGGCTACTGATTTTCTTATAGAAAAAGCCAAAGTCTTTCCAGTCAGTTTCCACATGCTCAATGTTAATCTAATCTAATTTATTCCACTTACAGTTGTAAATTTGAAAAGCTAATTTTAAGTACATTACTTTGTTAAAACCAAACTTTAAATATGTTCTCCAGATCATGACTTTAATCCCAGCACTTGGGAGGTAGAAGTAGGAGGATCACTTTGTTTTCAAAGCCAGCCTTATACTACAGAAAGATTTTTAGGTGAGCCTGGATTAGAGTGAGACCCTACTTTAAAACAAAAGTAAAAACAAAAATAAAATAAAAATAGAAGAATGAAAGAAACATTTAAGTGATTTTATTTTCCATATAATATGAAAAGTAAGTGAAGATAACAGAATTAAGTTTCTTACAAAACACTATATTTTGTAATACTTCAGAATTAGATTAAAATTTTAAGATAAATATAAATATTTAAAGCTCAAAAATTTGAAAGGTACAACAAGTCATGTTGTCCCCAAACTGTACCCGTCATGGAATTTTACTCATGGAAATAAAAAATAAAGTTACTTTATATCTTTATATTCCAATCAAAAATGTCAAAAAAGTGAAAAAGAATAGCCAAACCAAAGCAACTTGCACTTTATTGATAATGATGTTTACATTTTATTATTAGTCTGATATATTTATTATAAGCAAAGAACACTTTCAGATTGTTCTACAAGAAGTATATATAACAGTAATGTTAAAATTTGTTGTTCTGGAGTTAGTATGAAGTATGGTCACCTTTCATCTTAAATTTTTATTCAAGTAGAAATTATTTTACAAAACAATATACATTCATCTAATATAGATGAGTAACTTTATAAGGATTTGATTGCTAATTACCATATGTTACTAAAACATGCACACCACGGCTTCCTGCCACTGCTAAGGAACTCCAGATGCATGTGCCACTTTGTGCCTCTGGATTTACATGGCTTTACATGGGTATGGGGGAAACTAACATAGGCCATCAGGCTTTATAAGTAAGTACCTTTAACCACTAAAACCTTTCCCCAGCACAGGATAATCAATCTTTATATTTTAATATTTCTATATTTTTAAAATATTTTTTAAAAATATCTATTTTGTATTCTATAACTATCTAAATGTAATCAGCTTTCAAATAATATGTAAGTATATGTTTATAATTAAATAATTTGAGTACTCAGCACCAATATTTCTACATAACAAAAGCCCTCTGTGCTAATTTCTTTGAATTAATTTACTTGGATTCCAAGTGTTTTTATGCCTACTATTCAAGACAAATATGAAGAAAAGGTACGTAATTTATCTGTGTCTTCACAACTAAGACAATTTGCTTTTTATTTTGCTGGTCATTATTTGGCATGCTCATTTAACAGTGACTGCCCTTCTTCCTACAATAGTGTATATTGATTATAAGTACAACTTGACAGAGGAAATTTCTATATTTTAAAATCCTCCTCAGAATTGCTTTTGCCACCCTAAACTTTGTTGCTTACCTGAAGGCGGAAGATCATCAGGGAAACACTTTAGATTCCACTCATCACCGTGATTCTTAGACGCATGTACATTTCTTATTTGTCAATGACTTCAATCAATTCAATTAGTCAAGGAACAATGCACAAGATTCTAAGCAGAATTCAAAGCACACCTCTCATACTGTCTAGTAAAGAAAGCCGAAATGAATTTGCAAATCTATGCAAGAATTCATGGTATTGGTCACAACAAATATTGTTATCAACAGTCAAATTAATTTCACCTAATACAATTATATTTCTATGGAGAAAAAAATTCGCTTCCACTATTATTCAACAATTAATTAAGATATAAATCATACAACGGAAAGTGAACTAGCTCAAAAGAAACACAGTGACAATAACATACACAGTCTTACCACAACAGATGACTTCAAATAATGAAATAAGAAATCTGTGAATTTCAGCTTTCACATTTTTTCAGAACACCACAGCTCTCTGATGATAATAATCTCAGGTCATTTTTAATCATGAAAACACACTGGTTTAATTTACCCCATTTGTTTCCACTCTGTAGAAAGAATGTTGATTGATCTTATCTGTATTTTTAAGATAGCTTGTGTAACTTAGTAATTAAACAATTGATAAGGCTACAAAATTCACTTCCCTATAGAAGTATCTACAATAAATCTCATTTAATTCATAAAAATATTCTGTATGATAATCAGTAAAACAATTTGTCAATTTCAATTAGGAGTACACACTGACAAGAGGAACATGTTTTATAATCACATAATAATAAATAAGACCTTTCTAAATTATAAGCATGTACATATCCATATACAAGTTCAACTGTGCAATTTTAGTCACTGTTCAAAAGGTACAGGATATAAGCACTCATTGTTTTACTTACAGAGTGTTCTGTTTCTTAATGTGTAATAAAGGTAGATAAATGTAAAAGAGGATGTGCTGACCACAAAGCATCAGCAAATCAAATTATTTTCCATCTAACAAATAATAAACCTCCATGATACATGATAATTTTTTTAAATTCAAAATCCCAATCAATAATGCTACTGCTAGAAAATGACTTAGTAGATACAAGAAAGGTGGTACAGAAACAGAGAAAACATCAGTAGAACAAGAAAGGTGTCAATAAGTATAAAATCAGAAACTCAAATTAAAGAGCTATTGGACCTCAAATCTCTTTCATAGAAGCCAAGGAGTCAGAGTACCTGGTTTTGCAAATAGGTTGGTATATACAGTATTTCAGTTGACAGAACCCAAAATTGCTAAAAAATTATTTTCAAGAGAAAATAATATGTCCACATGCTAAAGATTAAATTCAACTTCTTAAAAATCTAGGGAGCCTGTTATCTTACAGACATTTCAGGAGTCTCATGGATTTGAGAAGCAAAGCAAAAACAGACAAAACTACTCAATAATCACAAGGTAATAATAAACTGTATTTCAAGAGATAATTTATACATTTATGAAGAAATGGTTTACACAATTGAAAGCTATTTAGCATGTACCTCAATAGTAATAAAAGGCATACCCCCTGCAGATATGATAACCAAGAAATTAAAATACATAGTGATCCTCTGTCCTCTTTAAAACTTTCCTAAATCAATAGCTAAAATACCTTCCAGGGCAAGAGTTTGGCCTCACTCTGGACATTTTCAACAGTGGCTTCAGTCCTGGTTATTTCACATTAAAGTACAAAAATCTCTGGGGGGAAAATACTTCTCCTTCATCAGTATAGATTTTAAATGATTTCTCATCTTTTTATTAATTTTATCTTATATGGTCATATGGATGAGAAACTTTTGAAACATTTTCTATAATTTAACCTATACTTTCTAGAGTTTCTAGGTACAAGATAGCATTCTACCTATTGCTTTCATCTCTTATTTACGTAATAAATGTGATGAACTAGAAGAATGTTAACTCATGTCCTCCCATGGTTCTTGGACATGACGTTATTCATTTTGTGAGTTCTCTTCATGTTCTTTATATTTTTAAAACTACAAATAAATTAGTACTTTCTCCTTTCAACATAAGAATAAGATGGCAAATTCTATTAAAACAAAATTGCTTTTAAGTAAGATGCTTTAAACGTTCTGCTGAACAGCCAATGCTAATTTGTAGAAAATGATGCCAATTATCTATTATGATTGAATATACATATTTAATTTTTTAAAGGTTCATATGGAAAGGAAGCTAAACTTTTCTTTACTCGGGCCTTTTTAAGATTTCTTTATGAAAAAAAATTATCTCAATTGCTTAATTAATAGAGTGCAGGATGTAAATTGTTAAAATTTACAGGATTCTTTGGGAAATCACTTAATTTAGTTCTCAAGTAAACAACTGAACATATTTAAGAATAAACTGTTGAGTGGAAAGAACAAACTTACATTTCTATTTTCACTTATTTCTTTCCTTTCCACTAAGATTCCAAATTTATTATATTTAAAAACAATTATTCTATACTATATTAATTCATACACATATAGATTATTTTATCTATCTTTGATCAAGCTGACTTTTGATGTTTAGTGCATTTGTTAAATATGTGAATACTATTTCCTTTTAAAATAAATTTTATGTAATTTATTTCTAAGGGAGAGAGAGAAACTGAGACAGAGAGAATGGGCACACCAAGACTTCTAGCCACTTCAAATGAACTCCAATTAGTGCCACTTTGTACACCTGGCTTTAGATGGTGTAGTGGTTTGATTCAGGTGTTCCCCATATAGCAGGTGTTCTGAATGCCAGGTTCCCAGTCAATGGAGATTTGGGAATTAATGGCTCCTGGAGGCAGTGTATTGCTGGGGGTGGATTTATGGGTATTATAGCTGGTGTCTCCTAGCCAATGTTTGGCAAACTCGCCTGTTCCTGTTGTCCACCTTATATTGGATGCCCCCCTCTGCTCATGCCACCATTTTCCCCTGACATCATGGAGCTTCACCTTGAGTATGTAAGCCAAATTAAACCTGGTTATTTATTTTTTTTCCCAAAAGCTGCTCTTCATCAGGTGATTTCTGATAGTAATGTGAATCTGACTGCAACAGTACAGTTGGTACTGAAGAGTAGTGTCATTTGCAGCTAGGCACCTGACTGCATGGCTGTGGCCTTTTGGAACTTATTTTCAAGAGGAATGTGGAAGAATTTGGAACCTTGACTTGAGACACCTTGCAGTGCTGTAAATACAGCTTGATGGACTACTCTGGTCAGAATTGAAAGACCTGAATACAGCAGGAACTAAGGGCTCTGAGGTTTGGCTTGTTGGGGTGAGAAAGAGCTTTGCTTGGACTGGGTGGGCTGGAAGCAGTTTGTTTGAGAGGCTTGCTGTTATGCCTGTGTCATGAGAATTTGTGTATTGTTGTTTTAGGTAGCAATGGATTGGTGTGAGTAGAGGGACATAGCACACAAGGTCTGTTCAGCTGCAATTGACAGATTACAGCCATTGAGATTGGGCCATATGACCTGCATTGGAACAACAGGAAGAATGCAGTCTTTTGGAGGGGCCTGAATGCTGAAAGAGTGTCTTGTTCTTCAAAGTCTGCTTTATTACCCTCTGGATTAACAAATTGGCACCCTCCATGGTATTATGGAGTATAGAAATGAAGGAAAGAGAGGGTCATTGAGTTTGCAACATGGACTTTTGGTTTGGAAATGGCCATGGGCAATGTGAAGCAGGTTTCCTGGATTCCTGCATGGAGACCAGATGGAGCTGTGAAGACGGACTCACCGAGGTTTGCAGCGGATACCCAGTGGATATACTAGGACAACAATATGGCTGCTAAGGAGAGCTGCCAGCCTCAGATAAAGTTTCCCAGGCTTGTGAGTAGTCTAGCTGGAGGGGCAGAATTGGAACTCCAGAGACATTGCTGGTTAGAATTTGGACTTGGAGACTTTTCACTGGCTAGAGTTGTTGGACTTGGAACTACAGAGTTTGGTGTTTTCCCTGTTTAAATCTTGTACTGCCTGAGTATTTCTTTGTTATGCCCAGTGCCATCTTTTGCACTATGAGTGTTTATACTCTGCTAATATGGACTTTGAGGGGATTTTTTCGTATCATGGCTCAGTTAAATGAACTTGGATTATGAGGATGTTTGAACAACATTAGGATTGAAAAAAATATAGCTACTTTTAAAGTTGGACTGAATGCATTGCATTTTACATCATGGATGGTTATGGGGGCCAGGGGAGGAATGTCGTGGTTTCATTCAGGCTTCCCCATAAACTTAGGTATTCTTAATGCTAGATTCCCAGTAGATGGGGATTTTGGAATTAATGCCTCCTGGAGGAAGTGTATTGTTGGGGTTGGGCTTTGTTATAGCCATGTCCTCTTGCCACTATTTGGCACAGTCTCCTATTGCTATTGTCTACCTTATGATCTCCACCTTCTGCTCATGCCATCATTTTCCCCTGTCATCATGGAGCTTTCCCCTTGAGCCTATAAGCCAAAATAAACCTCTTTTTTTCCCACAAGCTGCTCTTGGTTGGGTGATTTCTAACAGCATTGTGAACCTGACTGCAACAGATGGGTACTGAGGAATCGAACCCAGGTCATTAGGCTTTATAGGCAAGTTCCTTAACCACTGAGCATATCTCCAGCCCCATTATTTCTTATAACTAAAGAAAACATGCTTTTTATACCAATGATATTACTAATAACCATTGGTGATAATCTATATCCTAAAAGATATTTTTCACATCACAAAATCATTCAGACCCTATTGTTTTTTTCAAATGTGACAAGATTGAAAGCAAATTTAACTTTCCTTTATATCATTTGACAAATCTTATTAAAGATATGAGGTTGGTGTACATTTATCTGTGACAAAGTGTACTTTGTAAGCAGAACTTTCATTATTATTTTTTTTTCTTTTTTATTGAAGATTTTCATACATGCATATAATGTACTTTAATCAGCATCCCCTTCTGCCACTTTCTCTTGCATCCTAATCCCCTTTCCTCTGAACTCTTTCTTTTCAACTACTCCCTCGTCTATTTTGATGTCTTTTCCCTCTCATTTTTCTCCTCCTGCCACATCCATTATGGGCCCAATATTGTACAGGTAGCAACAGACCCTGTGAGGTCATGAATGCAATACTGACATCATGTGTAGAAGACAAAATTCCACAGCACTCCTCACTTTTTCTAGATCTTATTTTCTTTTATTGTTTAATTCTTTATTTATTTGAGAGAGAGAGAGAGAGAGATGGAGCAAAAAAAGGGGGCAGATAGAGAGAAAGTGGGTGTGTCAAGGCCTCTAAACACTGCAAATGAACTCCAGATACATTTGCCTTCTGTATTTGACTTATGTGGGCACTGTAGAATCAAACTGAGGTCCTTAGGTTTTACAGGCAAGCATCTTAATCATTAAGTCATTTCTCCAGCTCCAGATCTTACATTCTTTTTACTCTCTCTTTCACAATATTCCCTGAGCCAAACAGTATTTATGACATTTATGACTCATTTAACACTAATCACTCTGCATTCACTTACTCTCAGTTATTTTGACAAGGTTTGAGTCTTCCAAGATATCATGGCCATTTAAATAGAAGCTTCTCTAAAGAAAAGATCATGGGCATAAATATAAATATTTAGAGAGCAACTTGGTGGGCATAACATATAAATTTACCCCCAAAAGAGTAACAGGTTACCTCTTGGGGCTTATGACTAGATTTTTAGTAACAAGTATTATGGAGTGGACCTCAAAACCAATCAGAAAGCAACAGTTCTTTGCTCCCATAACAGTCATGACAATAAAATAGAAATGTGCATATGTTGCCTGGCTGCTCAGTTGGTGGCAGAGTCTACTGCTGGCTAAGATTCTTGATGACTTTTCTCCCCCAGCAGCCTGAATAAAACTTCTGATACTATCATAGATAGCTAGCAGGAAATAAACTTCTAGCTTTGTTCCAGCTTGATTTCTCAGTGTCCTATAATAAAGAGAAGTGGTGTATTCAACAATAGGCTTCTAGCATCTGAGAACTTACACTATAAGATATACTTTTGAGTTGTGTTTCTAACTTTCCCTAATGTTATTAAATGATTGGAAAACTTCTCTGATAGTAACCAGTTCAGTGAAGGTTATTTTAAATACTATTCTATTTTATTTTATAAGATGGAAGCTTACTTTCATTTATTGTCTAAATGCATTTGGAGCTATTTCTCTAAGCATTAATAGATATCAATAATGATTTAAAATAAAATGAAAGACATTAATTTTGGTTGTAAATTAGTATAGAGTGTGCCTGGGGAACTATGCACATAACAATTATCCTGTTTGTTTCTGGTCTCCAAAACTGAAAACTACTTGGTAGGAGAATAATAAAGTACCTCATTTTTTCTAGCAGAGCTGTAGTAACCAATGTAAGTTATGTTCCTTTTCTAATTGTGACCTTTCTCTTACAGCCCCATTTCATGGTCACATTTAGCCACTAGCACAGAACTACTAAAAGTTTGATTAAAGGGCTTGGCATGTGTATAGCAACAAAACCCAAGGTGGTCTCAAACTCACAGTCCTCCTGCCCCACACTTCTGAATTCTGGAATTGCAGGTACGTGACCCATATCAGCTATCATGAACTTTGGAATTGCATCTTGCCTTTGAGTCAAGGTACATGTTACAGATAGACATGATTAATAAAATATAAGGTGCATGAGAGTAGAAGCTCCACAGCCATCCCAGACAGGTTCAAACAGTGCTTTAGCTGCTGACTACTTTATGTCTTGAAAATAACTGAGTTCACAGTATCATATTATTTTTCTTATTTATATAGCAAAAAAATGAAAGACCATAACTCATATGTTTATTATAGGGGCTCTAAAATACTAAAATTATTTCCTTCTAAAATTTGGATAGTCTTTCAAAACTTCTAATTATTGAAATAAAAATAGAAAGTAATGCTCATGTACCATAGACATTTTTTTTTTACATTTCAGGTAACCACTTTTGAAATTATGTGATATTAGAGGGTGAAATATTAAGTTAGAGATGGCAAGGGATAAGGAGTACATGTCTTAGTGAAAATGCTTATACATTATTTACATACTTTCTGATAGTATTTTCTAATGATTAAATGGAAATACAGCCTACTAATAATACTGAGTGATTGTGCCCATAAGTAATTATTACAAGGGGATGAAACACTTAGATCAAACTGATGAAGGACAGTTCAGTGATTTGAAACTGTTGTGCAAATTCCCCAGAAGAGAACATGTCTTTGTTATCATGTGTACGAGGACATACTACTTAACAAACTTTTAATTCCTACAGTTAATTCAATGTATATCAAATGATGCTTTTCTAGGACAGGCAATCTTAGGTATATGCAGCTTAATGATGCTTGGGATGTAAGTTTGTCATTATCAATTTAAATAGTTTACATAATATTAAGAAGTAGAACACAACAAAAATAAAACAGGAAAAATATGTAATACTGAAGGCTGATTTTTTCATTTAAAATATAATATTTATCATTAATCAATAATAAACTATACAAAGTATTAAATACATAAGAGATAAACACTATAGAATGTAAGCAATAAGGCTATTTCATATGCAAATCAAAGCAACAGTTTTCTAGAAAGCTAGCCCTAACCAAATATGGAGACTGACAGATTAAAATGTTCCCTCACTTACAGCATTTCAATTAAAGCATGTTCAAGGGAAAAATCTAATTTTCATAGGCATCAGTCATCTATAAAATCCCTCTCTTTGGATGAATGCAAATTTACTTTAAAATATATATGCCAAAAGATAGGTAAAATATAAGCATTTTCCCAGTAGTTACAGAATTCTCTTTTCACAGATAAGAAATTGTAATTTTTATATGTAGTTTTTCTGTTTTTAGTTTCTCATTCATTTCAACATAATTTCGGGAGTATTAGTGCAAGAGACTGTGATGATCTTTTCACCTACTCAGAAAAAAAAAAAATTATGGCCTCTAAAAAATCACTACCAATTGACTGCAAAAATTTGTAGTATGGAAAAGAGGAGTTAGAAAGAAATGAAATAAATAAGAAACACATGAGGCACTTCAACCTTTCTTGAATACAAAGTTAATATTTTAGTGCAAATAATATCAGTTTATCAAGTTCAAGCTTTGCACATATTAAAAGCAAGAAGGATTTTTTTCTTCAGTGGAAAGAAAATTTTGTTCCAAGTCTGAGGATATTACATGATGTGCCGTTTGTAGCCATATGTATCAGCAACACTGGCCAGTTAATAGAGGATAAAAACATAAAGGCTTTCTTGTATTTTTACTTTTCTCTGTATCTTTCACCAGAAACTTTTTCTTTTTGGTCAATCTTGGTGAACACTGTAGTTGGAATTGAAAGCCCTTGCCAGACTAAAACCAGTTTGTAAGGGTTGAATTAGTATCTTATATACCATGTACACATGGTGTTTAGTAGTTACAGTAGCCTTTTAAATTAATTTATTTATTTGTAAGCAAAGAGAGAAAGAGAAAACAAGGGAAACAGGGTCTCTAGCAACTGCAAAAAACAAACAAACAAAACTAACAAACAAAACTCCAGATGCATACACTACTTTGTGAATTTGGCTTTATGTGAGTACTAGAAAATTGAACCCTGGTCATTTGGCTGCATAGGCAAGTGCCTTGCCTATTGACCCATCTTTACAGCTCTCCTGTAACATTTTACCACTCAATGGTTAAAACACAGTGCAAATTTCTTTGTACTTTTGTTTGTTTGTTTGTTTATTTTTGGTTTTTCGAGGTAGGGGTCTCACTCTGGCCTAGGCTGACCTGGAATTCACTGTATAGTCTCAGGGTGGCCTTGGACTCATGGCGAGCCTCCTACCTCTGCCTCCCGAGTGCTGGGATTAAAGGCGTGCACCACCACGCCCTGCCTTTCTTTGTACTTTTGTGCTGGAAGTTACTCTAACCTAAAAGTGACCATATCTTTCCTCTGTAGACTTAATTATATCTGCTAATTTGCTAATCAAATTACAGTGTTCTTCATAGAGAAACGATATTTCAGCCTACCTCCTACTTCACATATATGTGTACACAGAGACCTAGGCTACATGAAAGAAAATAAAGAAAAGATATACCTTAATCTACTTTTAATTCTGGGAATTTATCAAAGTACCTGTAACATAATGTGTTCTTAATAGCTTTCATATTAAAATAAAAATTAACTGAAATAGGTTTCTACAAAAAATAATTGAATTCAGAAATTGAATTCTGTGTGATTGTGTACTTGTTTTGCTACCCCATCTCTACTGCCATGTAAATACATCAAAAGACACCCACTGTGTGGTCCATAAAACCCACTAAACCTGGCATATTGTGATGGAGTCTGCAATTGGTAGCATAAGAAGGTGAAATTTCTTAGAGGTCAGGGGTGTATCATTGTAATTACATCCCTTATTACCACATGACCTGAGAACACAGTCGACATCCAATAAATGTGGCATGAGCTCAAGACACAAATAGATATAAATGATAAAATCATAATGAGCGGAAGTTTCATGCATATTTTTCTTAACTAGGTTGCCTCCAAAGAGAATAAGTAAGACACTGTGGCTGTGATTTCCGACAGAGTCTTCAGGTACTTCTGTAATAATTTGGAAAAAGAATAGGACGTAGTAGAGATAATCAATCACACAATTATTAACAAAGATATAAAGAGTAATTTCAGAGCTGCAAAGTAGGGAATGGAAAGAACAGGTAGTTGCTTATTGAACCATGTTCATGGACATCTTCCTGCCATTCTGTAAGACTCCCTGGCCCTGATACTGTCAGAAAAGCAAAGGTGGTCCCCAATTGTGTATAAAGAACTCCCATTCTTTCTGGATTTATGCAATCTGTTGCAAAAGCCTTCAGTGTAAACTGCACACAGGTTCCTAAGGTAATTTTTTTCTACTCAAGTTTTTCTATATCTTCCATTGTGGACTACTTTGTTCGATGCTTTTACTGTAGCAAGAATTTAGTCTGACCTGCCCTGGAAATGTGTTGGGGAATTTATTTTTTCCACTTGTGATAGAATAAAGTAGGAAGCAAAGTAGAATATTTGTGGTCTATATTGAACTTGGAAAAATGTTTATAAGAGTAAATATCCCAGTTTTCCACTGTTGCATAAGAACATATGCTCCAAGTCCCTTTTACATGAATCAGAAATGTAATAATATGAACCTGTACTGTCATAAACATAGCAGAAAACACCAAGTCCCAAACCATACACATTGCTTCACCTGTGGTCTTCAACCTGCTCAACAATTTCTCCTTTTATTTTTTTTTTTTTTTTGTTGTTGTTGTTGTTGTTTTTTTTTTTTTTTTTTTTTTTTGGTTTTCTGAGGTAGGCTATCCCAGCCTGACCTAGAATTCACTATGTAATCTCAGGGTGGCCTTGAACTCATGGGTACCCTCCTACCTCTGCCTTCCATTACTGGGATTACAGACATGCGCCACCACACCCCACAAGTCATCTTATCTTGAATCTCTTTCTTTTTTTTTTTTTTTTGACTGTTGTTCTTCCTCATATATAGCTTATATAATCTCATCACGTTTTCCTTCATTCTTAAAAATATGAGTTTGGGGTTGGAAAGATGGCTCAGTGGTTAAATGCGCTTTCTTGAAAGCCTGTTGGCCCAGGTTTGATTGTCTAGTGCCCAAATAAAGTCATTCACACAAAGTACACATGCTCTGGAGTTTGTTTATATTGAAAGGAGGCCCTGATATGCCCATTATCCCACACTCTCTGCCTGCTTCTTTCTCTCTATCTCTGAAATAATACATAAATAAAGAAATATGAGTTTTAACTTTACACAATGACCCTAAAATATATTCAAACATATAATCATGTATATTAGGATGTATTACAAGTAGCTTTTAGTGGATATTTTCAGTCTCCATTTCTTTCTTACACTTAGAAAACTATGAATAATTATTTAATCTGTACTTCTGTACTTTAATAGTTTTAAATTACTTTTCAACTTTTAGATAAAGTCCCACATTGACTTCCTGAAAATCAATTTAAGTTACATCTTCTGCCGTCCCATCACAGGAGTAGCAAGTTATGTCTAGCTACATTACAAACAGCTGAGTTAAGAAAATGTTATGCCTATGTAAGTAGAAATATAGTTTTTAATTTGTTGGCTGTGGATGGAGCTCAGTTTGGGAGTGTTTGCCTAGTATACGTGAGGCCCAGGGCTCAGTCCCTCATGCTGTAAATTGGGTGTGGTGGTGCTTGCTTGCATTCCTAGCACTTGAGCTGGAGGCAGACGCGTAACCAGTACAAGTTCACCCTTAGGTCACTGCAGAAAACTCAAGACCAACATGAGATCCTGTCTCAAAACAAAAAAACAAAACAAAACAAAACAAACAAAAACACCACAATACTTTAACTTTGTTTTGATATAATTTTGGTTAAGCTACAAGCAAAACTATTTATCTTTGTAACAGGAAAACTAGACAAAGTTGAAAATATTTAAACAAGAATTTTTAACAAGTAGAATTAATCTCTATATATTTTCATCATGTTATTCATTCCTATAACGTATATCATGCAATTAAAATTTTATCTCACTGCTATTAGCATCATATCTCTTAATAGTAGTTTCTTTCAGTTATTTAAATACCAATTAATATAAATTAATGTAAAAGTAAAAAAAAAAAAAACTCTTTCTTATCATTTTCTAGTGATTATGTGCCAAATAGTTTTTGAAACTGTTTTTAGATACTAAGCATTTCACGCTGAAAGGATTCATGTGCAGCTGTTGAAAGATAAAGTATCTCCCATTGAGTCTTAACTATCACAGGAAGATTCGTCTTTGCATGCTATTGTGATGCACTTTTGCCATGTTAAATGTTCACTCAGCCTCAACCTCTCTGGAGCAGATATTATGACAAACAGATGCTTCTTCTAGTTTCCACTATCCAATTGAAGGCAGATAAAATGAGGATAGATGAGGTACCAGCTATATCCACATACAAACAGACACAAAAGCATGTATGCTTCCACACATGAATATGCACACAGCATGCTCACAGATCTATGTATACCCACTTTGTTTCATCTTTATTTTAAAAGAATAATAATAGATACCTAAGTTTACTGCACAGTGTTAAGATTCCAAACCACATTTACTCTTAATAATTGTTAGAATATATTTCCTTAACTATGTTCCTTAGAAGTAATATTTACCAAAGTCACATCTTATAGGAGGAACTATGCTTTAGGTCCAGTGATTCTATTCTTGGTGGATATAAACCATCAATGAGAAAACTGTACATACTATATGCTTTATATTACGCTTAATATTATATAGCAGAGATGTCCAAACACCAATATATAATCTCAGCAACAGACAAAACTTTACTGATGCTGTTGATTCTCAAGTCAGCTCAGTGTTGACTGTAGTATAATAGCTGATTCTCATGTTCACCCAGTGTGAACTGTAGAATAATGCTAACTATTTTGTTTTTTTTTTTTCATTTTTTATTTTTTTCTTTATTAGTTAGTTTTGTATTCAGCAAATACACTCAGTTTGGTACCATTATTAGGCTCATCCGTGACCTACCCCCTCCCATTGGCCCCTCCTTGTTGAGGTATACGGGTCATGCATTGTAGAGTTAGCCCACAGTTATGGGTATGCTAAATGTCTCTGCATTTCATGACCCACCATGTGGCTCTGACATTCTTTCCGCCCCCGTCTTCCGCAAAATTTCCCTGAACCATGTTGGGTTCATTTTTGGTCTGCTTCAGTGATGAGGTGTTGGGGGCCTCTGAGGCTCTGGCTCTCTGATTTAGTAGGAGTTGATTTTTCTCTGTGCTGATCTCCTTCCCCGTTGGGCTGATATCCGGTTCATCAGGAAAACAGCACCCTTGCTTGTTTCTCCAATTTTTCTTAGTTTCAGCTGGGGCCCTTTTGAGGTATGATGGGGTGGCTCTCTCCTCAGGATCTACATCTATCTGAAAAAGAGAAGCAGATTCTCCAACGGAGAGTAAGTTAGCATCAGGACAAATGAGATAACCCTTACTTTTTATAGATAATTTAATAGGTGTAGGCCCTCTTGTAGCCCACAATTGATGGTAGCCTGATATTGGAGAGTGGGCTTATGTTTGCATATGGTTCTGACTTGTTTCCCAGCTCCAGCTATGGGTCCCATACCAGTGAGGGGATCAGCTAGCGCAATTGAGAGCAGTTGGTTCCCCACCATGGCTGTGTGCCACCACTGCACTTGTGTGGGCATCACAACAAGTTATTTGCTGCTAAGTAGGTTAGACCACGCATTGCTGAGGCAGATATTGGTCATTTTCCCCCAGTCGCCCATGTAGCACCCTCTGGCCCTAGACGCGCTGACTGTCTGGGGACTGACTCTCTTCCAACTTCCAGCCATGCCATTCTAATTTGCATGTCAATCATAAGGTGTCTTCTGCAGTAGTGTCTTACCACTAGCCTTTGGTGTGTCATCAAGTACTCTGACAGAAATCTGTCTGTCTTTTAGGAAACCTTGTAGGTCTCTCTGATCAAAAGCTCATTGTGGATGATAGCCCCATGCTGGTTCTGGGAGTTACAGGTCAGTTCCCACTAAGAAAATGAGGAAAAAGATAACTAATATACAAGAGTTAGAAATAAGAGAGAGAGAGAGAGAGAGAGAGAGAGAGAGAGAGAGGGGAAGTGAGGGAGGGAAGATGTAGAAGACTATAACTTTAAATATTTTCTTTGGGATATCCTGAGTACCAAATTTGTTTAGAGATTGTGTGAAGAAAAACAAGTAATTCTCTTTTACAGTAGCTTTTATGAAAGTTAATCATATCTAAAGTTACATTCTCATTACAAAATGATGAAATTAGCTTTTACCTCATAAATGACTTTTAACATAATACTCCAGGATTAAGATTAATTATGAAAATTGAGGCATGTATGAAGATACTACGAAGCTAGAGGAAGGCTGGAGGGATTCCTTAAGGAGGATATATCAGAACACAAATGACATGAAAGCCATGTGTATGGAGGAGGAGAGATACTGGGGTTGGAAATGCTTAAGTAGCAATGAAGGTGCAAATTGGAAAAGAAAAGGGAGTGAGATGAGAGATAACCAAAGCTTAGAAGGTAGAAAAAACAATGAGAAGAATATATATATATATATATATACATATATATATATATATATATATATATATTACAGATAGTGTGTGCAGATAGATATACAAATGATACATCAATAATAGATGATAGATAGATAAAATAAATAAATTAATAGAATGAACAGGGGTAGCCAGCACAGATAGATAATGCTGCTCCTAGCAGGCATGGGCTATCAAACAATATAAGTGTCAAGAAGAAGATATTAACTACTCAGTGAGTTGTTGGTCAAGGATATGTCTGAGGCTCCCAAAACAATACAGGCTATTGCCATGATTCTGGGCCATTTACCTGTACTGAAAGGTAAGACCATATTGCTGAACACATCATACATATTGGGTGCAGAAAATAGGGTAATCAAGTAAACTTCCATCTAACCTACTGGTTTTCACTCAGATTCCTGAGACAGAAAACTCATCAACAACATCACTCAGTAGTTTGAATCCTGCGTTCTTCAATACAGACCGCCAGGCAAGATGTACCCTCCAGTATAATAATTGCATGGACTGTTATAGGGTCTGATTTATATTGATTTTCAACTTCACAGAAGCTAGAATCACCAGACTCTCTGATTGTCTTTCAGGCATATTCCATGGGACGGAATTCATGTCTGTTAGAGAAAACAAGGTCAAAAGCCCATGGTGAAGGAGACTGGGGTCCTAGGAAAGAAGCTGCTACTGTTGTATTGCTAAACAGATATGTTGTCAAATTGCCTTGTAAGAATTTATTTTTATAGTCCTAAATCAGTTCTGGTCAGAAAAAAAGCTTTCTTTAGTCTTTGTTGTTGTTGTTTGCAGTGGGAAGACATTAGAGACTCATAATGGGTCAAGTACTGACAATAAGTGCCCTACACTGGACATAAGCATTATCCCCACCAGGTTTCAGGGAACATCGTGAAAGATGAGATGGAAAGAATATAAGAGCTGGAGATGGGGGAGCGTTGTGGAACACCGTCACAGGATATGACAAGGCCCGTGCACTCATGCAGCTGTAGTCACTTACACAAGATGTCCATAGCACAGTGCCAGTAAACACTGTGTAGTACATAGGGGAGGGCTTGGGAAGCTAATGACAATAACAGTTTCCAGAGGAGGGGAAATCATTGTCTTCTATGGTGTAACTGCTGGCACTATGTGATGGGAAGGAGTACAGTGGAAATGAGAGGGACAAGGGGGAGGGATTAATGTCAGGTACATATGACAAAAAATTAATACCATGTATGAATATGCCAAAAAATAAATGATATAAAATAAAACTTGTATTATAAGGAGGAATTATTTTAAATGTTAAGTCAAAATATGAAGCAGTGTTACATGTTTGTCTCTTTAATTTGATGGATATATTACCATGGAATGTCATCATGGAGTTTTGAACATGAGAATCCTTAGCTCTTGATCAAAACATTAGAAGAAAATAATAAAAAAAGGGAAATTATGAGAGTCATGATCTTTGAATCAATAATATTTTCCCCAAGATTAAACATTGTCTCTGGGCTGGAGAGATGGCTTAGCAGGTTAAGCGCTTCCCTGTGAAGCCTAAGGACCCCCATTCAAGGCTGGATTCCCCAGGACCCAATGTTAGCCAGATGCACAAGGGGGCACATGCATCTGGAGTTCATTTGCAGTGGCTGAAGGCCCTGGTGTGCCCATTCTCTCTCTCTCTCTCTCTCTCTCTCTCTCTCTCTCCTGTCACTCTCTAATAAATAAACAAAAATGAACAAGAACAAATAAGTTGCCTCCTGTCTTCTTAAAGGCTGGAGAAATTGACAGGGATCTGGATGGCTGAAGACAGAGAGAAAAAGAAAAGCCAACAGTCAAGAAGACATTAAGAAGATTACATGAAGGACACATGATAGTAATTTTTTAAAAGGTATCAAACATTTAAATTAAAGGAAAATGAGGTCTAAATTTAAAACACTGGTTTGTAGAAAAGTCTATTTTAAATAAAACTAAATGTTCAAAATGACAGAAGACTTTTAATGAGTGCTTCAGAGTCTCTGCCACAGGTAAATGTATTTTCACAGTTTTACCAGATACTTCCCAGCTACAGTAGAGAAGCAAGTATCATGAAGAGAAAAATCGGTTGGTGGTGACAGGAAGCAGAACACAGGAACTTTTGAATATTCTTCAGTTTTTCTTAAATTACTCATGACTATAATGTAGGCTTTTTTCCCTAAAGAAAATGTTTTCTTTCATTGTGAATATTTTTTTCTGAAATGGAATAGAATACATGTTTTTATAGTCATGATGGGATATTCTTTTCTGTTTCTACATAAGAGAGCATTTGAGTATAACACAATTATTTCTGTTGGTTGACCAATGAGGTAAAGAGTTTTGTTTTTGTTTTTGTTTTTTTGGTTTTTCAAGGTAGAGTCTCACTCTGGCCCAGCCTAATCTGTAATTAACTATGTAGTCTCAGGCTAATCTGGAATTAACTATGTAGTCTCAGAGTGGCCTTGAACTCATGGTGATCCTCCTACTTCTGCCTCCCAAGTGCTGGGATTAAAGGTGTGTGCCACCACACCCGGCCCAGAGGTGAAGGTTTTTATAATAATTTATTTCCTAAAACTCATAGCAGCTAAAATATGACCAAATTGGAGGAACAGGAAAATATCTACATTGTATAGTCCTAAGTCAATCTGACTATATCATGATGTACCAGTGGACCATGAATCTTGCATGTCTGCTAAACATAGTTTTAAGGGAAATGATCCTAACAATTTTGTTTCTTCAACTCCTCCTTGATTCCTCAAAGTTTTCCATGACATGTGCTTCCCCGAACAGGTGAAGCCTTCCAGTACAAAAGCTACAGAAGTTTGTACTGGGAAATTCTTCAGCAGCATTTAGCATAAGTTTAATTATATCTGTCTTGCCCCTTATTGCCTTCTAAGAATAAAAGCAAAGGTCAAGAGAGACTCCTGAATTCACTAGACAGAAACCATGGAAAATACAGACATTCCTTTCATAGTAGCATCTAATTTGAGTACCTTTAAAATATAAGAGCACAATGGGGCTGGAGAGATGGCCTAGCGGTTAAGAGCTTGCCTGTGAAGTCTAAGGACCCTGGTTCGAGGCTCGATTCCCCAGGATCCACCTTAGCCAGATGAGCAAGGGGGCGCACGCGTCTGGAGTTCATTTGCAGTGGCTGGAAGCCCTGGCATGCCCATTCTCTCTCTGTCTCTATCTGCCTCTTCCTCTCTCTGTCTGTCACTCTCAAATAAATAAATAAAAACAAAAATTTTTAAATATAAGAGCACAAGAATAAGGAAAGTACTGAACATGGGAATGAAACTGGTGGATAGGCAATACTTCTCAACCTCTAACTTTATTGTGCAGTTCATTATCTTAGAATTGAGTAACAATAAACAATAGCAATAGTATGGGCAGCACATAAACATAATTGACCCAAATCCTCCTAACTTATACCCTTGCAATGGTTTGTAAGAAATACACAGAACCATAAGAAGAGTGGAAAAGGGTAACTGTTACATAAAACCAACCATGTTACAGCCATCAAGCCTTCTTAAGTACAGAAGGACTCTATGTCAATGCACACTGATCTTAAAAGGACAGGGTTGTGCTAGATAGATTGCTATATTAGAAACAAAAAAGGAATTATTGGTTTGTGGTCATGATTTTTAGTTTGCTGCCTTGGAAATGTGAATGGTAAAAGCAGGTCAATTATAATTAAATGGGTGTGTTACTCCATCCCATGTACCAAGTGACTCATATAGCTGCTAGTTTTCAATGGGCCCTGAACAAGAGAGGGGTCTTCAACAGGTCCATGCTGCTGTATAGGCTGCTTGGCCACCTTGGCCGTATGATCCAGCAGATTCAATGATACTTGAGGTGTCAGTGGCAGATAGGGATGCTCTTTGGAGCTTTTGGCAGGGCCCTGTAGATGAATCACAGCAGCGGCCCTTGGGATTCTGGAGCAAGGCCATCCAGGTCATCTGCAGACAGTTATTCTCCCTTTGAAAGACAGCTCTTGGCCTGCTATTGGGCCTTAGTGGAAACTGGTTACTTGACAATGGGCCATCAAGTTACTATGTGACTTGAGCTCCCCATCATGAACTGGGTGTTATATGACCCACCAGGCCATAAAGTTGGAAGTACACAGCAGCAATCCATCATCAAGAGGAAGTGGTATATATGTGATCAGGCTCGAGCAGGCCCTGAAAGCACAATAAGTTACATGAGGAAGTTGCCCAAAGGCCTATGGTTTCTACTCCTGTTACAGTTTCTTCTGTCCCCAAGCATGCATGCATCTATGGCATCATGGAGGTGTTCCCTATGATCAACTGACTGTGGAGGAGAGGACTAGGGCATGGTTTACAGATGGTTCAGCACATTATGCAGGCACCTCCCAGAAGTGGACAGCTGCAGCACTACAGCCCTACAATCCTGGGACAACCATGAAGGATTGTGGTGGAGGGAAGTCTTCACAATGGGCAGAACATCAGGCAGTGCACAGGTTATGCATTTTGCTTGGAAGGGAAAATGGCAGATGTACAGTTATACACTACTTCATGGGCAGTGGCCAATGGTTTGGCTGGATGGTCCAGAACTTGGAAGGAGCACAATTGGAAAACTTTTGAGCAGTATATTTGGGCAAGATTTATGTGGATAGAGCTCTCTGAATGGGCAAAGGATATAAAGATACTTTTGTCCCATGTTAATGGTCATCAGAAGGTGACCTCATCAGAGAATGACTTTAATAATCAAGTAGATAAGCTGACCCATTCTGTGAATAGTAATTAACCTCTTTCCTCAGCAATTCCTGTCATTGGCCAGTGGGCCCATGAGAAAAGTGGCCACAGTGGCAGAGATGCAGGTTATGCATGAGCTTCCATTAACTGAGGCTGACCTGGCTATGGCTGCTGCTGAGTGTCCTCCAGCAGGCTGTATATGCTCTGATTCAGTGACCTGTATATAGTACCATTTCTTCTATAGCACAGGCTTATGGGTCCAGGAATCAAGGTGTGGAAATAGGAATGGTCCCACTTACCATCATCCCAAGTGACCCATTAGCCAAATTTTTGCTTCCTGTTCCTGCAACCTTATGCTCTAATGGCTTACAGGTTCCAGAGAGGGTAGTGCTTTTGCCAGGAGACACAAAGAACATTCCATTGAACTGGAAGCTAAGACTTCCCCCTGGGCACATTGGGCTCCTGATGCCTTTGAGTGAACAGTCTGAGAAAGGAGTTATAGTAGTAGCAGGGGTGATTGATCCAGACTACCAGGGGGAAATTGTACTGCTCGTCTACAATGGAGGTAAGGAAGATTATGTCAGGAGTGCAGGAGATCCTTTAGGGCATTTCTTGGTGTTACCATGCCCTGTTACCAAACTCAGTGGATAATTACAACAATCCAATTAAGGCAGTGTGATAAATGGCCCAGATCCTTCAAGAATGAAGGTATGGTTCACCACTCCAGGAAAAGAACCAAGACCTGCTGAGGTATTTGCTGAACGTGGAGGAAATATAGAATGGGTAGTAGAAGAAGCTAGTTCAAACACCAGCTAAGGCCACATGACCAGTTATACAAATGAGGACTGTAAAAGCCATGAGTGTTTCTGTCCTACCTTGTTAAGAGTGTTTGTACATGTCTACACCAATATTAAGATGCTTTTATTTTTCTTCTATTTCTTTATTACGTAACTAATACTAATTAAGATCATATCGCTAGTTAACCACCGTTGAATTTATATTTTAGTTATTTCATTAGAGACTAAGCATTTCACAAGGAACCTTGCATTATGTTTGTGTTGCTTTGTGTTTCTGGTTGTACATAGGATAGCTTTATCATGTTATGCAGAATTATGACATTGTTACGGTCTTCATTTGGAAATTTAGTATATTGTAATGAGATATGGTTTGGTGTTAAGTTGACAAGGCGTGGACTTGTGCTGGTTAAGTTTTGTGTCCACTTATTCTGTTTAGGAATCCACAGACATTAACCATAAGTGGGTCTCTGAGTTTGCTTCCAGCAAGGATTAACTAAAGGAGGAATCCTTCCCCCAAAGTGGGTGGCCCCTCTTGGAGGTGGAGAGGATTTATCTATGGAAGCTCAGAGCAGGAAAATATTCCCTCCTCCTACCTGGCTGCTCACTGCTTGATGCTTGCTGCTTTACAGTGTTGACTGAAGACCAGCATGGACTGAAGAGCAGCAGCTCTACAGGAAGCCTCCAGGCCTTCAGTGCTGGATTGGGACTGCTGAGGAATCCAGCTTTTTGGACTAAGCAACTACCAGGTTCCTTGACTCTCAGGCCTTCAATTTGCTATTGATGGACTGCTATAAGCTAATCCAATAAATTCCCTTTTACTACAATTAATTCTATCAGTGCTGTTTCTCTAGAGAACCCTGACTATAGGAGCAGGCCTCAGATATCCAAACATAACCTCAGCAAAAGAAACACCTCTGGAGGTAACACCATACCCAATCTAAAGCTATATTACAAAACCATAATAACAGAAACAGCATTGTATTGGCATAAAAACAGAAACATAGACCAACAGAATTGAATTGAAGACCTAGACATTAAATTAAGTAACTTAAGCTACTTGATCTTTGATAAAGCTGCCAATAAAGTAGATTGGAAAAAATAACGGCATCTTCAACAAATAGTGCTGGCCAAATTGAATAACCAAATGTAAAAAAAAAATAAAAATGAAAATGAAACTAGTCCCACCCATCTCATCACACACAAAAATCAGTCCAAATGGATTAAAGGCCTCAATATAACACCTGAAACTCTTCTCCTAATGGAAGAAAAAAAAAAATAGGAGGAACTTCTGAACAAAACCACAAGAGCCCAGAAAATTAAACAATCACTCAACCAATGGGATCTCATGAAGCTAAAAAGCGTTTGCACAGACAAACATATCATAAGCAGAGCCAATAGATTACCCAGTGAATGGGAGAAAAATTTTGCCAGTTATACCACTGACAGAAGTCTAATATCCAGAATCTACAAAGAACTCAATAAATAAATAAATAACAATTAAAAAACCAAACAACCCTCTCCAAAACTGGAGCAGAGCACTGAATAGAGAATTCTCAGAGGAAGAGAAATACAAATGGCTAACACACACTTAAAAAAAAATGTTGAATATCCCTAGCCATTTGGCAAATGCAAACTAAAACAACTATGGGATTCTACCTTACTCCATTAAGGATGGCAATCATTAAAAAATCAAAGAACAACAAATGTTGGCGATGCTTCATGCTTAACTACAGAGATATTTTCTCAACCATAATTATAGCTGCTCAATTCATTATAGCTAAGAACTGGAATCAACCCAGGTGCCCATTATTGGATGAATGGATAACAAATTTGTGGTACATTTACATAATGGAATTCTTCTCAGCAGTAAGGGAAAAAACAATATAATGAAATTTGTAGAAAAATGGATAGACTTTGAACAGATCATACTGAGCAAGCTGACACAATCACAGAAAGTCAAAAGTTTCATGGTCTCATTTAACTGAGGTTCCTAATCTGTACCAGCTCAAGTTGCTGACATGATGCAACTCGAGGTCCACAAAATATGGTTTAAAAGGGTTTGGGGGGAGGAGAAAGAAAATCCAAAATGAACTTCTACCTTAGATACCTTTACTTTTGTGGATAGACTAAAAGATATAACCCTCAAAAGGAGAAAGGGGGGAGCACTTAAAAAGAAGTGCCCTGGAGAGGTTGGGATGGGATGAATCCTAACCTTATTTTTTTTTTTTTTTTTAATTTGGTCTGTGGCCTGTAACTCCCAGTACAAGGAATCAGTTACTACCCACAGCAGTAAGCTCTTGATCAGAGTGACCTATGAGGTCCCCAAAATAAGAGAGTTTTCTGTCAAAGCACTTGCTTTCTCATCTGAGGCAAAAGGTAAGACCCTATTGCTGAAGACACCATATGCTGCCAACACAGAGCATGGAGAAATCTAGCTGGGATCCAGAAGAGTTCCAGTCCCCAGACAGTTAACTCATCTAATGCTGGAAAACACTACATAGGCTACTGGCAATAAGTGGCCAACAATGATCTGAGCAGCCAGAGGTCTGAGCTACTCAGAAGCAAACACTCTGACAGGATGTACATGCCAGTGCAATAGTGGCACACAGTCTCAGTGGGTAACTAATAGCTTTCTGACTGGCTAGGAGATCCACTCAGTGTAAAGTAACCCATACCTGGAATTGGGAACCAGATCAGAATCCTATGGAGACAAAGATTATGCTCTCCAGTGTCAAGCTCTCACTAGTTGCTGACTAAAAGAGAAGTTACATACATTAAATTCTCCCTAAATTAATAATGCTTATCCCATTTAAACTATGCTGACTTCACTCTCCATTGGAGTACCCATTCTTCTTTTTCAGAAGGTAGCAAGACCCAAGGAGATAAACTACCCCTTGCACTTCTGCCAAGCTCCAGCTGAAACCGCAGAGGAATTGGGGAGAGAAGCAAGAGTGCTGCTTCCATGCTGAACCTGATAGTCAACTCCAGCGCGAAGGAGACAGACCCTGAGGATACTCAGCACCTATCAAAGCAGAGATCCAGAGGCTTTGAAGAGCTCATCGCTGAAGTAGACTTAAAACTCACCCACCCCAGCTCAGAGAATTTTGTGGAAGAGGGAGCAGAAAGATTGTAAGAGCCAAAGATTGAGTCATCATGCCCAGAGGCATTCCCTCCTCCCCCCAAACCGCGCAGAAAACTACTTGCTGCTCCCACAATGCATAACCCATACTCCCATAGGGAATACCTGCAACCCCACTGAGGAGGGTCCCTAGAAGAATGCGGACAGGAATGAGGGAAAAGAGGGTACTAACACATGATGTATCCATGCAAAATATGTTGATAGTGATAATAATAATAACAGAAAAAAAGAAATACTGCAGCTGAGTTATGGTATGACAGTGAAGATGGGCAACAGTCGGAGATGTGGAGACATGTCATCAGCAACTGCATAGATTAGATCAGAAACAGAAGTAGCTTACATTTTCAATATTGCTGCACTAATTTACAAGCAAGTTTTTCCTGTGACATAACTGGAGAAAAAACAATATGTACATATGATAGTATGTCACTTGGTGGTAAGCCAACATTTATTGGTTTCAAACACTAAGTGTAAATAAATAATTAGAATCATTATTATTTAAGTAACCCCCAAAAAGGTTAAGATTGGTATTTTCAAAACACCATATACTTTCTTGAAACAAATGAAAAATAAAGGAAGTAAAGCTACTCTAATTCAACCTTTAGTTGAAATACAAAGATTATCATAAAAATAAAGAGGATACTCACCTTGAAATGACAGAGATTATCAATCCACCATTTCTTATAACAAGAGTAAATTAATCCAGTCTTTGCAAGAAAACTGTTGTAATTTATATTCAGCATGTGTTTAACTTCTACCTATCCCTGGGCTAATAGTATATCTGAATCTATATTACTCAGCTCTGAATACCTCTAGCAACAAAATACTTGTTTTTTTTGTTTTTATATTAGTTTTATAAAATTGCAGGGCTTGAATTTAAGTAGGACTCTACAGCAAATTTATAGTTTTCGATATTTGACCTGTGTTTACACACAGGCTTACCAGAGGGAATATTGGTTTAGTTTTTTCTTATTCTTCATAATTTTGTTTTGTTTTATTCTTTTTATTCTTTTATTTGACAGAGAAAGAGGGAGTGAGAGAATGAGCAAACTAGGGCCTCTAACCACTGTAAATTAACTTCAGATGCATGTGCCCCCTTGTGCATCTAGCTAACGTGGGTCCTGGGAAATCGAACCTCGGTCCTTTGGCTTTGCAGACAAATGCCTTAACCACTAAGGCATTCCTCTAGTCCTTCTTCAGAATTTTTAATCCAGAACATATAAACCAGTCTTCCTTCCATGAAAACCTCACCTTATAGACAAATCTTGCAGGCTCTGTCTATTCTCCAAAAGTTATTCCATGTAAACCACTTCTTTAGAGAAACGGTAGGTACTTACACTTACTTCTTGGACAATTCTTGTTCCAGAACCTCTACTCTGTTAAGTCTAGTATGGTAATAACATCCAGAGACACTGGAGAACACAGCCAGTTTAACTTTGCCTGCTGTTTACCTTTCTCATTTACTCTGTTGCTGTTATTGTTACCTCACTATGTATTCCCCCTGTACTTTCTTCTAGACAAATTGTAAAGTGAAATCTATGCTTTGTTTCACGTGTGTGTGTGTGTGTGTGTGTGTGGTGTGTGTTTGTGTGTGTGTTCCTACATGTGTACAGGCCAGAAGTTGAAGTCAGGTATGTTCTTCAATCTCTTTCCAGTTTATTCTTAAGGCAATGTCTCTCACCAAGCCTTGAACTCAATGATTCAGCTAGACTAGCAAGGCAATGAGCACCATGGATATCTTGTCTTGACCTCTCCTGCACTGAAATTTCAGACATGCACCAGCAAACCTGTCATTTTATGTGGGTACTTGGGATCCATACTCAGGTCCTCACGCTTAGAAATATAAGCCCTTTCTTTACTGAGCCACCTTCCCAGTCCAAGGTAACATAAGTCATTTCATGAAGACCAGAGTCTAAATTATCACAGTAAAGTAGGAGTGATACCTGCTATGACAATCTCAAGCTCTTTAAGTGACAGCACCTGTGTGTCAGTAAATATGTGTAACAAAAACAGGATTGAAATCGTTCTGATTCTTATAAATTTTCTGACATTAATTAATCCTCAACAGTATTTATTGATAAATAAATACGGTATTCACTTTTAAAATATTATTATCATACAGAGAATTGGAAATTATGAGGAAGAAATATATACCAAAAATGTCTAACAGGTAAGAAATATATAATTCTTACCATTAGAAAGGCTACATTAACCCAGGGAAAGATTATAAATTTACCATTATATTTTGAATAAAAATGCACTCATTATATTGAGAAGATGTGTTAATTATTTTTTCCTACAAAAAGTTACCATGAACTTTGTAACTTAACACTAATTTACGAACTTACACTTCTGAATGTGAGAATTCAAAGATGGGTCTTTCCATGTTTGGATGGCAGCCCCTCAAAACTCTGTTAAGGGCTTTTCCTCATGGTGTTGCTCTTGGAAGTAGGTAGAAGTATTAGAAGGTGGGGGCTACTGGGAGGTCACTGTATCATTGGAGGTATGCTTTCAAGGGAGCTGTGGTACTGTTGTATCTTCCTGTATGCCCGTGGTTCAGGAAGTGAGTAGTTTCCTTGGCCATGTACTCCTGCTATGATATACCTTGACAAGAGACCCAAAATATTGGTTCCACTCAGTCATAGAGTAGAATCTGCAGAGCTTTGAGTTTAAATAAACCTTGTGCTTGTAATCTTTGCAAATTAATTGCCTCAGGCATTTCATTATAGTCACAGAAGGTAATATCAGTCTCAGCAGATTAAAAACAAGTTGCCTTTGAGACTGCAGGAAAGAACTGATTTGTTTAGCATGACAGCTTCTAAAAGGTATTCTCTGTATTTTTCTAGAGGCACCCTTCCCACCACAATTGCAGAAGCTTCTGCTTGCAGCATCATCGCATCACCATACCTGATGTCTCTTCTTATCTGCTTTCTCTTATACAGACCCCTTTGATTACACTGGAGAATATATCAGAAAGTCAACTTTTCCATATACGTTATTTAATCTCACCCTCAAAGTGTCCTTTGTCACATTAAGATTCTTAAGAATTATCACATGGTCATCTTTGTAAAGCCATTATGTAGCTTATTACAAAGGTAATACTACATACTTTATTAAATACTAGTCAGTCAGAAATGATTGCTATGTTCTTGTATTTTCTCATACTCCATGAGAAGAAAACAACTTCTCCTTTCATACCCTCCATTCCCAGACAATGGCATTTTACCACAGTAACTGTAGGTAAGGATACAGATTTGTCAGATGACGTTATAGGATTATATTTACAAAATTCAGTGGTAAAGGGAGAATATATCTTTATTCTAATAAATGTTTAAGACTAGCTATCTTTTTCACAAGAAGACTAACCATTCTTTTCTTACAAATTAGAAACAAAAAAAATAACTTTAGATGTTTGTGTCCCCATCATGTATAAAAGCCCTCCTTCAATACTAATAAATGTTGTTTTGCATATGAGATATCTATGTAGAATTTGGAGATCTTCAGAATCCCACTGCAGCTCATTCTACAAACAAGCATCTAAGCCATGAATCTACAGGAGCCCATCTGAACCCTGGCCTGTGCCCCAGAAATCTTGTATGACAGCCATTTGTAATAGTCTTTTTTTCCTTATTTTTCACTTTTACTTTGATAATTTTCTCTTGCTACATAAAACACTAAAGGATAGCCTCCCACATCTGTTTGACTTGGACAGATTAACAAATCCACATAAACTGAAGCACGTGAATCTAAATCTCAATTCAAAATCAAAATGAGCAAATAAGGACAAATGATAGGTAGTTTATATTACAACAAAAACCTGGAAACATTCAAAACCTAAAGACTTTAAAAAGTAGACTAAGAAAATATATATGCACTGGACTAATTGTTTATAAATATTATCATCTCTCTGACCATCAGTTTTGGCATTAACTTTGACAATATTACCCAAATATGATCCTGAGATTATAAGAATATTTGAACTACACACTTTGTATTTCATCAAATTGATAATTTCTGTTTCAAGACCTAAAAACCAAAAAAGTTTCAAAGTTTGCCTTGCCCATTTCCTATAGGAAACAAGAATAAAAAAGCATATAAGAACAATTTGTTACAAATTCAACAATTTGTTACGACTTCCGGCCAAGATGGCGACCGCCTAGCTGCGCTGCAAATCCCGGTGAAAGAAAGGCAAGATATTAAGGGTATATAGTGGCTTTTAGGGGAGTGAAATCTGGGAGGGCACAGAGGTGGGGGAACAGGGAATCGCTGATCCCCTTGCAGGTGGGTAGGCACCCCTCGCCCCAAATAGCTCCGCCCCTGCCGCTGCTGCTGCTCTGGAGCCCGCACGGCTGCCACCACGCGCCGATTGTTCCCTGCGCGCGGAAGCTTAGACTGCTCCGCACCCTTGTCCACTCGCCCACCTACTAAGTGTGTCCAGTCCCACAGCAGCTGCCCCACAAGCTCAGATTGTATCTCTCGCTTGCGTCAGCTCAGGTGCCACCCCCTACCTGCCTGCCACACCAGCGGGCCACCATTGTCCTGTGGCGGGGGAGCGCAGACTGCTTCCAGTTCCCAGCGTTCCCAGCCAAATCTGGGCGGCTTCAGTGCTTGGAGCCTCAGTGCCACTCCTAGCTCGAACACAGGAGGCTGTGGCACATTACCGCTTGAGAACTCAAGCAACTTTGGCGCCCCTGCCAGGTAGTAGATACGTGGCTTTGGCAAGTGAGATTGTTCCCTGCGTATGGAAGCTTAGACTGCTCCGCACTCTTGTCCACTCACCCTCTGTCTGCCGCGTGGCTGTCCACAATTGTCCTGTGGCGGGGGAGCGCAGACTGTTTCCGGTTCCCAGCTTGCCCAGCCAGAGTTCAGGCGGCATCAGTGCTTGGTGCCTCTGTGCCACTCCTAGTTCGAATGCAGGCAGCTTTGGCACATTACCGCTTGAGAACTCAGGCAACTTCGGCGCCCCTGCCAGGCAGTAGATAGGCAGCTTTGGCAAGTGACAGCCAAAGCCCAGGCTTCTTCGCAACGCCCCCAGGCTACATAAGATTCCCATTGTTCTTGAGCCCAGGCTGATACGCCCACTTATCTGCCCATACACTGTCATGGGCAGAACACAGTGCAAAAGAAATAACATGAAAAATCAAATGCAAGAAAATCCAGTTAGATCACCCAATCCCACAATGAATACATCTAACCAAAACATAGAAGAACCAATAGGACCAGAACACCAAATTGAAGCTATGAGCAATGCAACTCTAACCAACCTATTGGTTGAACTTGCAGGAAAGCAACAAAGGGCCGACAATCGTGTGGATGCTGCCATTACTAAACTAGAACTAATAGATAAGAAATTGGAAGGATTAGATAAGAAAATGGAAGGATTTCAAAGAGAGTTAAGAGATTTGAGGGAGAGTGAATAAAAAGAAGACCTTAAAAATCAGCTGGCCATGCTAAATGAAGACATAAAGAAATGCAAGGATGAACTCCAAGAATCATCAAGAAAATCAGAAAATGAGGTGAAAAGGGAGCTTGACAGAGGGATGGAAATTATACATAGAAAAATAATAGAAAATGCAAACTTAATTGAACAAGTCCAAAACTCACTAGAAGCTCTCAAGAATAGAGTCAGCCAAGTGGAGGATAGAAACTCTGATCTGGAAGACAAAATGGAAGAAACAGTTAGAGAGTTCAAAAATTTCAGTAAGTTTAAAAGCTCCTGTGAACAGAACATGAGGGAATTGTGGGATACAGTCAAACGTCCCAATATCAGGATCATTGGAATACCAGAAGGAGAAGAAATCCAGACCAAAGGCATGGAGAACTTATTTAACAAAATAATTGAAGAAAACTTCCCCAATCTCTTAAAAGAAAGGCCCATCAAGATACAAGAAGCCAATAGAACTCCAAACAGACTGGACCAAAGGAGAAACTCTCCAAGACATATTATCATTAAGACTCTAAACATTGACACCAAAGAGAAAATCCTAAAAGCAGCTAGGGAAAAACAGCACACCACCTTCAGAGGTAACCCCATCAGAATTACTTCAGACTTCTCAATGGAAACCCTGAAAGCTAGAAGGGCCAGGAATGAAACACTGCAAAGTCAAAGAACCTATGGGTTCCAACCCAAACTACTCTACCCAGCAAAAGTATCCCTCATAATAGATGGTGAAAGAAAAACTTTCCATGACAAAACTCAGCTTTACAATTATATGAACACAAAACCAAACCTACAGAGAGTATTTCAGGAAATTCTACACAGAGAAGAAAAAAATAATCAAACACAATTGCCTACAAGAAGCGGATCACAACAACCAAACTCAGAGTAGGCACAAAAAACTTCAATGTCCATGAAAACTCCAACCCACATTTACCATCACAATATGGCAGGGATCAAATCAAATCTCACAGTCATTACCCTAAATATTAATGGCCTTAATTCACCCATCAAGAGACATAAGCTAACAGGATGGATCAAAAAATTAGACCCCTCAATCTGTTGCCTTCAAGAAACCCACCTCACCATTAAAGACAGACATCTCCTCAGGATGAAAGGGTGGAAAACAGTATTCCAAGCAAACGGGAATAAGAAAGAAGCAGGTGTAGCTATATTAATATCAGATAAAATAGACTTCAAACCAAATATAATCAAAAAAGACAAAGAAGGCCACTTCCTACTTATCAAGGGAACGATCCATCAAGAGGATATTACAATCATAAATCTGTATGCACCAAACAAAGGGGCACCACAGTTCATAAAACAAAACCTACTTGACAATAAAACAGAAACAACCACAAACACCATCATAGCTGGAGACTTCAATACACCATTATCAGTAATAGACAGATCATCCAAACAGAAACTCAACAGGGAAGTGAGAGAGCTCAACAAAACCATAGATCACTTAGACCTAACGGACATCTACAGAACCTTCCATCCCAAATCCACAGATTACACATTCTTCTCAGCAGTCCATGGAACATTCTCTAAAATAGACCATATATTGGGTCACAAAGACTGCCTCCACATATTTAGGAAGATTGACATAATTCCCTGCATGATATCAGATCACAATGCTATATTGCTAGAAATCAACAACAAAAGACCCACCAAGAATCCAAAAGGCACCTGGAAACTGAACAGCACACTTTTGAACAATAAATGGATAGTGGATGAAATAAAAAATGAAATTGCATAATTTCTGGAATTGAACGACAATGAGAACACATCATACCAAAACTTATGGGACACAATGAAGGCGGTCCTCTGGGGAAAATTCATAGCACTCAATGCCTTCGTAAAAAAGACAGAAAGGTCCCAAATCAATAACCTAACCATCCACCTAAAGGCACTGGAAAAACAAGAAAAATCCAACCCAAAGTGCTCCAGAAGGAAAGAAATAATTAAAATCAGAGCAGAATCAATGAATTGGAAACCAAGGAAACAATTAAGACAATTGACAAAACAAAGAGCTGGTTCTTTGAAAAAATAAACAAGATTGACAAACCCCTGCCAATCTGATCAAGCAAAAAAAGATGAAGCTTCAAATTAACAAAATTCAAAATGAAAAAGTAGAGATCACAACAGACATAAGTGAAATTGGGAGAATCATCAGGACTTATTTCAAAAACCTCTACTCCACAAAAATGGATAATGTGGAGGAGATGGATAACTTCTTGGACGCATACCATCTACCAAAGCTAAACACAGAGCAGATTAATCACCTCAATCAACCCATCACACTCATGGAGATTGAAAAAGTAATAAAAAAACCTCCCAAAAAAGAAGAGCCCAGGACCAGATGGCTTCTCAGCTGAATTCTATCAAACCTTCATGGAAGAACTCAAACCAATCTTCCTCAAACTGTGCCACACAATTGGTGAACAGGGAAAGCTACCCAACTCCTTTTATGAAGCTAGCGTCACCCTAATTCCAAAACCAGGCAGAGATGCCACAAGAAAAGAAAACTACCGGCCTATTTCCCTGATGAATTTAGATGCAAAGATCCTAAACAAAATCCTTGCAAACCGAATCCAACAACACATCAAAAGCATTATCCACCTTGACCAAGTGGAATTCATTCCAGGAACACAGGGGTGGTTCAACATACGGAAATCTGTCAATGTAATACACCACATAAACAAGGTTAAATATAAAAACCACATGATCATTTCGATAGATGCAGAAAAGGCCTTTGACAAGATTCAACATCACTTCATGTTCAAAACATTGGAGAGAATTGGCATGGTTGGTTCATATCTTAACCTAATAAAGGCAATATACGAAGCTCCGAAGGCCCAAATAATACTAAATGGAGAGAGACTGGAGGAATTCCCATTAAGATCAGGAACAAGACAGGGTTGTCCACTCTCACCTCTGCTTTTCAATACAGTACTGGAAGTCCTAGCTCAAGCAATAAGACAGGAGAAGGAAATAAAAGGGATAAAATTTGGAAAGGAGGAAGTTAAGTTAGCTTTATTCGCAGATGAAATGATTATATATGTAAGAGACCCGAGAGACTCCATCCCAAAACTCCTGAAGGTGATTAACTTCTATAGCAAAGTAGCAGGATACAAAATCAATGCACAAAAATCAGTAGCCTTCCTTTATGCAAAGGACAATGATACAGAAAAAGAAATAAGGGACATAGTCCCATTTTCAATTGCAACAAAAAAAATAAAATACCTTGGAATAACGTTAACCAAGGAAGTGAAAGATCTATACAATGAAAACATAAAAACACTCAAAAAAGAAATTGAGGCGGACTTGAGAAAGTGGAAAGACCTCCCATGTTCCTGGATAGGCAGAATTAACATTGAGAAGATGACAATCCTACCAAAGGCAATTTACAGATTTAATGCAATACCAATTAAAATCCCCACAGTGTTCTTCACAGAGATAGAAAAAATGATCTCAAATTTCATATGGAAAGGCAGAAGGCCTCGCATTTCCAAACATATCCTCAGCAAAAGAAATACCTCTGGAGGCATCACCATACCTGATCTAAAGCTATATTACAAAGCCATAGTAATAAAAACAGCACAGTACTGGCATAAAAACAGGACTATAGATCAATGGAATAGACTTGAGGACCCGGACTTTGGGTCAAGCAACTATAGCTACTTGATATTCGATAAAGGCCCAAACAATATAGGCTGGAAAAAAGACAGCATCTTCAACAAATGGTGCTGGACAAACTGGATAACCATATGCAGGAAACTGAAACTTGACCCACTCAAGTCCAAATGGATCAAAGATCTCAATATAAGACCAGAAACTCGAATACTACTGGCAGAAAATTTAGGAAGTACATTCCATGATATAGGAATGGAAAAAGATTTCCTGAACAAAACCCCAGTAGCTCATGAACTTAAACCGTCACTCAACCAATGGGACCACATGAAGCTGAAGAGTTTCTTTACAGACAAGCATACAATAAGCAAAGCCAATAGATTACCCACAGAATGGGAGAAAATATTTGTGGGTTATCCAACTGATAGAGGACTAATCTCTAGAATCTACAAAGAACTCAAAAATCTAAACAGTAAGAAGTCAAACACCCCACTCACAAAATGGGGCAAAGAGCTGATCTGGCAGTTCACAGAGGAAGAAATAGAAATGGCAACATACACTTAAGAAAATGTTCAGCATCCCTAATCATCAGAGAAATGCAAATTAAAACAACTATGAGATTCCACCTTACCCCAATAAGGATAGCAAGCATCAAAAAATCAAATAAAAATAAATGCTGGCGAGGATGTGGAGAAGTAGGAACACTCATCCACTTTTGGTGGGAATGTAGGATGGTACAACCACTTTGGAAAGCAATATGGAGACTTCTGAAAAAGCTGAGTATAGAGATACCAACAGACCCAGTTATTCCCTTACTGGGCATCTACCCTAAAACCTTCAAACCACAGACTAAAGAGATTTGCTCAACCATGTTTATAGCGGCTCAATTTGTAATAGCTAAGAGCTGGAATCAACCAGATGTCCATCACTAGAAGAATGGATAACTAAGATGTGGTATATCTACACAATGGAATTCTATACAGCAGTAAGAAAAAATGACACAATGAAATTTGAGGAAAAATGGTTGAACCTGGAACAGATCATTCTCAGTGAACTTACCCAATCACAGAAAAAATATCGCCACATAGTCTCACTCATCTACAGCACCTAACCTGAATCTTCCGAAGATACCTTACATACCCAGCAAGCATCTCCTAGATTAGACACTAGGATGGAAGGGGAGGGAGGGGAGGGCATCAAAGGGGTGGGAAACACAAATCTAGACCCAAACGGCAATGGTACCATAATCTTCTACTTACTAAAAGACAGACCAAATGGCTGATCCTTCACCAGGCCCTTACAGGGAACACCTGAACCACAAGACACTGGAGAGGGTAAGATTAAGACTAACCTTAATCTCCTACATCTTCCCTCCCTCACTTCCCCTCTCCCTGTCTCTCTCTCTCTTATCTCTAACTCTTGTATATTAGTTATCTTTTTCCTCATTTTCTTAGTGGGTACTGACCTGTAACTCCAAGATCCAGCATGGGGCTATCATCCACAATGAGCTTTTGATCAGAGAGACCTACAAGGTTTCCTAAAAGACAGACAGATTTCTGTCAGAGTACTTGATGACCCACCAAAGGTTAGTGGTAAGACCCTACTGCTGAAGATACCTTATGTGATTGACATGCAAATTAGAATGGCATGGCTGGAAGTTGGATGAGAGTCAGTCCCTAGACAGTCAGCACGTCTAGTGCCAGAAGGTGCTACATGGGCGACTGGGGGAAATTGACCAATATCTGTAGAAGCAACGCATGGTCTAACCTACTTAGCAGCAAATAACTTGTTGTGATGCCCACACAAGTGCAGTGGTGGCACACAGCCATGGTGGGGAACCAACTGCTCTCAATTTGGCTAACTGATCCCCTCACTGGTATGGGACCCATAGCTGGAGCTGGGAAACAAGTCAGAACCATATCCAAACATAAGCCCACTCTCCAATATCAAGCTACCATCAATTGTGGGCTACAAGAGGGCCTACACCTATTAAATTCTCTATAAAAAAAAAAAGTAAGGGTTATCTCATTTGTCCTGGTGCTAACTTACTCTCCGTTGGAGAATCTGCTTCTCTTTTTCAGATAGATGTAGATCCTAAGGAGAGAGCCACCCCATCATACCTCAAAAGGGCCCCGGCTGAAACTAAGAAAAATTGGAGAAACAAGCAAGGGGGCTGTTTTCCTGATGAACCAGACACCAGCACAAGGGGGAAGGAGATCAGCACAGAGAAAAATCAACTCCTACCAAATCAGAGAGCCAGAGCCTCAGAGGCCCCCAACACCTCATCACTGAAGCAGTCCAAAAATGAACCCAACATGGCTCAGGGAAATTTTGCGGAAGAGAGGGCGGAAAGAATGTCAGAGTCACATGTTGGGTCATGATATGCAGAGACATTTATCTTACCCATAACTGTGGGCTAACTTCACAATGCATGACCCTTATACCTCAACAAGGAGGGGCCAAGGGGAGGGGGTAGGTCACGGATGAGCCTAATAATGGTACCAAACTGACTGTATTTGCTGATACAGAACTGACTAATAAACTAATTTTAAAAAAAAGCATATATGTTGATTACTTACATATACAATGTTCTCAATTGTTTTTTCAGTGTATTACATATTTGACCATTATAACAAATTTGTGAATTGAATATCATCATCATTTTAACTTTACAATTTTCATTAAAGTATGAACATTGGTATAAAATGTTTTGCTCAACACTTGAAGAATCACTCATGTACCACCGAAATTGAGTGTAATATTAATATGATGAATGAGTTTCAAATTATATTTAAATTTTTAATACTTTTAATTACTTTATTATCCTGCTTGCAAAGGGCCATTTTCATACACATATATGAATTACTATGAGCATATTCCCTAATTACCCTGCTACCTTCCTCTTCTTGTCCATAATACTCCCCTTTAGTACTCTTTCTTCAGTTTGGCAGTTACACTTCTACTACCGTGTTATCGGTACACATGTGACTTTATGTATATATGTGAAATCTAGAACCCAGATATGAGAGAAAACAGGCAATATTTGTCTTTCTCAGACTGACTTGTTTCACTTAATAGGATTATCTCATTACATCGATTTTGCTAAAAATGATATAACTTAATTCTTCCTTATGGGTGAAAAACTTTCCACGGCAAACATAAACGACATCTTTTATCCATTCTTCTGTTGATGAGCACCTTCAATGATGATGTGTAGGTACCACAGTTTAGTGACTGTGAAAAGTGCTACAATAAACAGTGTTGGCCAAGTACCTGTATGATACCTTGGAGTCTAGGGTAAATACGTTGGAGTAGTATAACTGGCTTATATCATAGGTCTACTTTCAGGATTTTTAATTTATTATTTTTTTATTAACAACTCCAATGATTGTAAACAATACCCCATGGTAATGCCCTCCATCTCCCCACTTTCGCCTTTGCAACTCCGTTCCCATCACATCCCCTCCCCCTCTCAATCAGTCTCTCTTTTATTTTGATGTCATGATCTTTTGCTCCTATTATGACAGTCTTGTGTGGCTAGTGTTTGGCACTGTGAGGTCATGGATATCCAGGCCATTTTATGTCAGGGGGAGCACATTGCAAGGAATCCTATCCTTCCTTTGGCTCTTACATTCTTTCCTCCACCTCTTCCACAATAGACCCTGAACCTTGGAAGGTATGATAGAGATATTGCAGTGCTGAGCACTCCAGTCACTTCTTCCCAACACCATGATGCCTTCTGAGTCATCCCAAGGTGACTGCTATCTGAAAAGAGAAGGTTCTCTACCAAAAGTGAGAATATCATAAAATATAGGTATGAACATTAAGAGAAGTGCTTACTAGGCAGTTTGATAAGCATAGCATATACATTTAGCCAGACAGCAGCAGACATTACACCCCTAGGGCTCATGACTACCCCTGTTGTAGGCTTTCAGTATCAGAGTTGTATTCCCTTCCATGGAGCAGGCCCCCACTACAATTAGAGAGCAGTTGGCTTCCACCATGACAGATGTGCCACTATTGCACCCATTGGCTCATTTTGCCTGGCTAGCCAAATTTAAGGCTTGCAGTGTCCATGGTTGAGTATCTTCACTGGTGTTTTCTCTCTCTCCCATTGAAATGCATGCAGAATGGCTTCTTCCAGCTTTCTGTCAGCTGGGATACATGGAGAAGGTTATCAGCTCAGTTCAGCAGGATTTCTCAGTGGCCTTGCAGCCCAAGTATGTGGAGTCTTCAGCAATAGGGTCTTACCATCTATTCCTGGTGGGAAACTAAAGGCCTTGGCAATGGCCTGTAATGTTTTGGGGGCATCAGGGATCTCCCTGGCCAACATTTCACTGAGGTATCCCAACCCTGGCACTGAAAATTTTCCAGTAACAACCTATGGCTCCTGAGTGTTCCCTTATTCTAAAAAGTAGGTTTTCATATGATTTGTTTATATCCTCTTAGATTTTGATTAGTCTTCCCTCCACCTTTCCTTTGCTCAATCTCTTCCCCTGACCTCACTTGGGCCTTTTCATCCCCATTAATCTATTCTTCTACTTACATACATACAATACCATCCTATAATTACCTATTAATACCTCCCTCCTTTCCTTTCTTTCCCCTTTATATCTGTTTTCTATCTTACTGGCCTTTGCTACTGAGTTTTCTTCCTATTCACATAGAAGCCCAATCATCTGTAGCTAGGATTCACATATGAGAGAGAACATGTGATGTTTGGCTTCCTAGACCTGGGTTACCTCACTTAGTACTTTTAGTTTTTTCAGGAACCTCCATACTGTTTACTACAGAGTTTGGACTTGTTTACATTCCAAACAACAGTGTACAATGGATTGCTTTGGTTCAAATCCTCGCCAGCTTGTGTTATTTGTTTTCTGGATGACTGCCACTCTGACTTGCATGAGATCGGATTTAAACGTAGTATGAATTTCCATTTCTCTCATGGCTAGTGAAATTGAACATTCTTTTCATATGCTTATTGACCATTTGTACTTCATCTTTTGGCACCTGTCCATTCCATTACCTAATTTACTGATTGAATTGTGTTATTTCTTGTTATTTAGTTTTTTGATTACTTTGTATACACTAGATATGAATACTCTGTTGAATTATAGCCAGAGGAGATTATCCCCTAGTCTCTAGGATGTATCTTTACTGAATTAATTTTTTCCTTTGTTGTAAAGAAGCCTTAAAAAAACAAAACAAAACAAACAAACAAAAAAAAAACTCTTGAGGTTCCATTTGCCAATTGTTGTCTCTGTTTTCTAGGCAACTGAAGTTTCATTCAGAAATTGTTTACATATGCTTATATCTTGAGGTGTTTTCTCTACCTTTTACTCTGTCATTTTTAGACTTTCAGTTCTTATATTAAGGTCTTGATGTATTTGGAGTTAATTTTGAGAATGATGAGACATAAAGTCTAGTTTCATTCTCCCACACATAGATATCAAGTTTTCCAGTCATCATTTGCTGGAAAGACTGTCTTATTTAATGTGCATTTTGAGCATCATTGTCAAAACAACAACAACAAAAAAGGTGGCTATAGCTGTATAGATTTATCTCACTGAATTCTATTCAAAGGATCTATTTTCATCTTTCTACATATAAATTGCCAGTTTTCCTAGCCTCACTTGTTGAAGAGGCTATCTTTTCTCCAATGAATATTTTTGGCATTTTTGTCAAAAATCGATGGCCATAGCTGCCTAGATTAACAACTGGGTCCTCTATTCTGTTCCATTGATCTATATGTCTGTCTTTGTGCCAATACCAGACTTTTTTTGTTACTATGGCTTTATAATACAGAGTAAGATTGGGTATGGTGATACCACCAGCCTCATTTTTGTTGCTCAACATTGTTTTGGCTATTTGAGTGTTTTTGTGCTTGCAAATGAAATTTAGGATTTTTTTTTTTCTCTATTCCTGTGAAGAATGCCATTGGCATTTTAATGGAGATTGCATTAAATGTGTAGACTGCTTTTGGTAAGATTGACATTTTCACAATATTGATTCTTCCAATAAAAGAAGATGGCATATCTTTTCATTTCCTTTTGTCTTCTGCAATTTCTCGCTTGTGCGTTTTAAAGTTCTCATTGTAGAGATCCTTCACTTCCTTAGTTAGGTATATTCCAAGGTACTTTGTTTATTTATTTATTTATTTTTTGAGGCAATTGTGAATAGGAGAGATTCCCTGATTTCATTCTCTGCACATTTGTTGTTAGTATAAAAGAAAGCTACTGATTTCTGTGTATTTATTTTGTATCCTGCTACATTGCCAAAAAGTGTTTATCAGCTCTAACAGTTTGCTGGTAGAGTTTTTAGGGTCTTTTATATATAGAATCATATCATCTGCAAATAGTGATAATTTGATCTCTTCCTTTCCAATTTGTATCCCTTTTATGAGTATCTCTTGCCTTATTGCTATAGCTAAGACTTCCAGTACTATATTAAATAAAAGTGGGGACAACAGACACCCTTGTTTTGTTCCTGAATTTAGTGGAAAAACTTCGAGTTTTTCATCATTTATTATTTTGTTTGCTATAGGTTTGTTATAAATTGCTTTTATTGTGTTGAGATATGTTCCTTCTATTCCCAGTTTCTGTAATACTTTTACCATGGAAGGATGTTGGATTTTGTTGAATGCCTATTCTGCATCTATTGAGATGTTCATGTGATTTTTGTCCTTCAGACCATTTATATGATGTATTACATTTATTTATTTGTGTATGTTGAACCATCCCTGCATCCCTGGGATAAAGCCAACTTTGTAGGGGTGAATAATCTTTTTGATATATTTTTGTATTCTGTTTGCCAATATTTTTTCAGAATTTTTGCATCTAGGTTCATGAGGGAGATTGGTCTGTAATTTTTTTCTCTCTCTCTTTCTTTCCCTGGTTTTGGTATGAGGGTGTGCTGGCTTCATCAAAGGAGTTTGGTAGAATTTCTTCCTTTTCTATTTTATGGAAAAGTTTGAGAAGCATTAGTGTTATTTCTTCCATGAAGGTCTGGTAAAATTTGCCAGTGAATCCATCTAGGTCTGGGCATTTTTAAGTTGGGAGACTTTTTATAACTGCTTGGAGCTTTGTACTTGTTATAGGCCTATTTAAATGGTTTAACTCATCTTCATTTAATTTTGGTAGGTCATATTAATCAAGGAAATCATCCATTTCTTTCAGATTTTCAAACTTAGAGGCATATATATTCTTAAAGTATGTCCTTATAATTGTCTGAATTTCTTTGGTATCTGTTGTAATTGTGCCTTTTTCATCTCTAATTTTATTAATTTTTGTCTCTTCTCTCTTTCTTCTGGTCAAATTTGCTAAGGGTTTATCAATCTTGTTTATCCTTTCAAAGAACCAATTCTTTGTTTTGTTTATTCTTTGGGTTGTTTTGTTGGTTTGTTTCCATTTCATTAATTTCTGACATAATCTTTATGATTTCTTCTCATCTACTGCTTTTTGTTTTGCCTTGTTTTTCATTTTCCAGGGCCATAAGGTAGAGCATTAAATTGTTTATTTGTAAACTCTCTAATTTCTTAATATAGGCACTTAGAGATAAAAATTGCCCTCCTAGGACTGCCTTCATTGTTTCCCAATGGCTTTGGTATGTTGTATTATCATCATCATTTGATTCTGTGAATTTATTGATTTCCTTTTTTTTTTATTTCTTCAATGACCCACTGATCATTCAATAGTGTACTGTTTAGTCTCCATGAATTTCTGTATGCTCTGTAGCTTTTCATGTTGCTGATTTTCAGTTTAACCCATTGTAGTCAGATAAAGTACAAAGGATTATTTTAATTTTCCTATTTTTGTGGAGATTTGCTTTGTGTCCTAATATATGGTCCATTTTGGAGAATGTTCCATGTGCTGCTGAGAAAAAAAATGTATATTCTGCAACATTTAGATGGAGTGTTCTGTAGATATCTGTTAGGTCCATTTGTTCCATGACATCATTTAATTCAGATGTCTGTTTAGTTTTTACATGGATGACTTGTCAATTGGTGAGAGTGGGGTATGGAAGTCTCTGACTAAAATTGTGTTTGATGTTCTCTGTGATCTTAAGTCTAACAGTGTTTATTTGATGAAACTGGGAGGCACCATGTTAGGTGCATATATGTTTAGGATTGTAATGCCTTTTGCTGGAGTGTTCCTTTAGTCAGTATAAAATGACCTTCTTTATCTTTTCTCACTAATGTTGGTTTGAAGCCAATCCTGTCAGATATTAGGATAGCAACCCCTGCTTGTTTCCTAAGCCTATTTGCTTGAAATATTGTTTTCCGTCCTTTCACCCTACGGTGGTGTCTATCTTTTATTGAGAGATGAGTTTCCTAGAGGCAAAAGATGGCAGGATCCTGCCTTTTAATCCAGTCTGCAAGCCTGTGTCTTTTGGATGGTGCATTGAGGCCATTGATATTAAGAGTTATTATTGAAATGTATGTATTTATTATTATCATTCTTCTTATTTTGAGTGTTTCCTGTTTTCACTTTACTCGTTTGTTTTAACTGTTATTTGACTGTGGTTTACTTTTTCCTATTTCCTCCTGTGTGTGTTTTGCTTTCTCTTCAGCATGAAGAATTCCTTCAAGTATTTTCTGTTGAGCTGGTTTCGTTGCCATAAATTCCTTTAGCCTGTTTTTGTTATGGAATGTCCTTATTTCTCCATCAATTTGGATAGATAGCTTTGCAGGATAAAGTAATCTTGGTTGAGAGTTGTTATCTTTCAGAACTTGGAATACATCATTCCAATCCTTTCTGGCTTTTAAAGTTTGTGTTGAGTAATCTGCATTTATTCTGATGGGCTTGCCTTTGTAGGTGACTTGCTTCTTCTCTCTAACTGCTTCAATATATTTTCTTTGTTTGTGTGTGTTTAGTAGTTTAATTATAACATGTCGAGGAGAGGTTCTTTCCAGATTTTGCCTGTTTGGTGTTCTAAAAGCTTCTTGAATCTGCATTGGCATTTCTTTCCCAATTTGGGGAAATGTTTCTTCTATGATTTTGTTGAAAATACCTACTAAGCTTCTGTATTGAAATTCTCCTTCTGTTATACCCTGAATTCTTATGTTTGATCTTTTCATAGTGTCCCGGATATCTTGAAATTCCCATTCATACCTTGCTACTAGCTTGTCTTTCTCTTTGTTGAATTTTGTTAGATCTGCCACCTGGTCTTCTAGTCTAGATATTCTGTTCTCTCCTTCATACATTCTACTGGATAGACTTTCCACAGAGTTTTTTATTTCATTGACTATATTCTTCAGAGCCAGGATTTCAGCCTGGTTTTTCTTCAGTATTTCTATATTCCCTTACTCATGTCTTGTAATGATACCTTTATTTCATTAAGCTGGTCTCCTGTGTTCTCTCTCAGAAGTTTGTTTTCTTCTTTTATTCATTTGTTCTCTTCTTTGATTCACTTCATTTCTTTGATTTCTTTGAGCATTGGTACCATCATTTTCTTCAAATCTTTTTCAGGCATTTCATCTAAAATAGTCTCATTGGTGATTATTTCTGATGGATTTATAGTTTTTGGCGGAACTGTATTGTCTTGATTCTTTGAGTTTCTTGTTTTATATTGTAGCAACTTTGCATCGAATTGATTTGATGCTTGGGTTTTCTACTTATCTGCAGTGTTCCCAGACATAGCAATCCACCTCTATATCCCCTCAGGATATGAGTGCAAGGTGCCAGGTGGGGCTCTTGTCCCCCAGTCAAGCCACAGAAATAATCATAGGCATTGAGTTTGCTTTCTAATAAAGTATTCTACTGAAGAGAGTGGAATAATTTACTGGCAAATTGTAAACTTCAACTGAGTAATATACACAATATATAAAAACCAGCACAAAGTATGCAATTGAGGGGATTAAAACAAACAGATAGTCATATAAACCAAAATCCCTAAGAATGCATGTTGTTCTACACCCTTAATCTTGTCAGCTGGGATGTAGAGATTTCTGTTCTAAATTGGGTTCCAGGTCAACCTGGATCTGGATCAGACCCTTCCCCCAATAATAACAGAAGCAAAAAACCAAGGCTCTCTCTCTCTCTCTCTCTCTCTCTCTCTCTCTCTCTCTATATATATATATATATATATATATATATATATATATATATATATATATATACCAAAGACAACAATATTCAACTCCCAAATACAGATAATTTGAAAATGGTAAAGCCAACCAAGAATACATACCCCATAACCTGCCCTGACAAGGAAAGAAAGTTTAGCTCTTGCAGAACTGTGTACCTGCCTTGACCCTTCCATGTCGTGCTGTGCAGCTGTACCTCTGATCCACTCTGCTGGCTGCGCTGCCACTGGGGATGAATGCTGGAGGCTCGTGGTTTTGCTGGTGAGGGGATGGGAGAGTTCAGACTTCTGGAGTTGCTCGCACTTTCAGTAGCTCTTTAGTTGATCTCAGCTGTCTTTACTTCAGATTTCTTGACTTTACAAGAAGACTGATGGAGTTAAAAACTCTGTTGCTTGTTCTCTGCTGCTGCTGCTGCCCTGTATGCCGGGCAGAACTGCGCTGGGCAGGCACGCAGGTCACAGGCCAAGATCCCCTCAGTGGTACTGACTCTGGCCCCTTTCTGGTGGATCTTGGTCCCTTTGGCTTCTCTGCTGTGTCTAAGAATAACCTATACTCCTACACACTTTTCAGAAGAAGAGTGTATTTTGCTCAGGTTTTGCTTAAATCCCTCCCTAAGCTGGTTTGGTGTGGCTCCTAAGCCACCATCTTACCCAAACGTCTCCAGGACACGCAATATTTATTCTCCTAATCCATGAGAATGGGAGGTCTTTCTATCTTCTAGTGTGTACTATTTCTTCCTGCAGTGTTTTAAAGTCTTTACTGTAGAAGTACTCCATTAGCTAGAATAGGTTTAATTCCTAGAAACAAAAATTAGGGCAACTGTGAATGAAATTATTTCTGTTAATTCTTTCTCAGTATGTTTGCTTATTGGTATGTAGAAAAGATACATATTTTGGAGGGGGCGTAGTTTTTGGAGGTAGGGTTCGCTCTAGTCGAGGCTGACCTGGAATACACTACTTAATCTTAATCTCAAATTGGCCTCAAACTTGCAGCAATCCTGATCCTCCTACCTCTGCCTTGGGATGCTGATTTTAAAGGCATGCACCACCACACAAGCCTAGATACAGATTTTTTTTTTTTAAAGGCTGATGAGCCCATCTAGGTTTTTCATACATAGGTATAATTGTGTTGAGATATGTTTCTTCTCTTTCTAGTGTACTCAGGATTTTCATCATGAAATATATTGGATTTGGTCAAGGTTCTTTGGGGGGGGGGTTGTGGAGAGATGGCTTAGCAGTTAAGGAGTTTGCCTGCAAAGCCAAAGGACCCTGTTCCATTTTTCAGTACCCACGAAAGCCAGATGCACAAGGGGGCACATGCATCTGGAGTTTGTTTGCAGTGGCTGGAGGCCCTGAGATGCCCGTTATCCCTCTCTCCCTCTCTCTGCCTCCCTTTCTCTGCCTCTCTCTCTCTCTCCCATAAATAAATAAATAAATGAAATTTTTAAAATAGACAATATTTTTAAAAATTATTTTTTTGTGTCTGTTGCAAGGATAATGTGATTATGTACTTGAGTCCACTTATGCGATGATTTGCTGATTTGTGTATATTTAAAGAGCATCTTGTGAATGTACCCAACTTGTTTATGATGGATTTTTTTTTTTGATATGTTCTTGAATTTTTTTTCAAGTATTTTATATTAACTACTTTATCACCTATGTTCAGGGAAATAGGCTTGTAAATTTCTTTTTTGATATATCCTTATCTGGTTTTGATATCAGGGTAGAATTCATTTTCTAAAAAGAATTTGTTAGCTTCCATTCTCTTTCTACTTTATGGAATGATTTGAAAAGCATTAAGGCTAGTCCTTCTTTCAAGGGTGGTGCAATTCAGCATTGATTCTATCTGGATCTGGACTTGAATTAACTGAAACTTTTTCTTCATTATTTTATTTATTTGCAAGGAGAGAGAGAAAAAAACAGGGAGAGAGACAAAGAGAGAGACTGAGACTCTCTTGACACTGCAAATGAACTCCACTTCATGCATCTTGGAATCTGACAGAAGCCAGCAAGCTTTACAAGCAAGCAACTTTAGCTGCTGAGCCATCTTTTTAGCCCAACAAGAACTTTTTTTTATTAGTACTTTAATATCTTTACTTGTTAGACATCTGCTTATCTCATCTTGGGTTAATTTTGGTAGGTCCTATGTCTACAAAATTATCCATTTCTTTTAGACTAATTAGTATTTTTCTTAAATTTTTATTGACAACTTCTATACTACTGACAATAAACCATGATATTTCCTCCATTCCTCCACTTTCCCCTTCAAAATTCCACTCTCCATCATATCCCCTTCCTCTCTACATTAGTCTCTCTTTTAATTTAATATCATCATCTTTTTCTCCTATTATAAGGGTCTTGTGTAGGTATTGCAAGGCACTGTGAGATCATGGATATCTAGGCCAATTTCTGTCTGGACAATTGCATTGTAAGGAGTGGTACCCTTCCTTTCCACCACCTCTTCCTCAATGGACCCTAAGCCTTGGAAGGTGTTACAGTCAGGTTTGCATATTTGGTAGAAATCATCCAACCAAGATCAGCTTGTGGGAAAAAGAAGTTTATTTTGGCTTACAGGCTCAAGAAGGAAGCTCTATGATGGCAGGGAAAATGGCGGCATGAGTACAGGGTGGACATCACCCTCTGGCCAACATCAGGTGGACAATAGCAAGAGGAGAGTGTACCAAACACTGGCATGGGGAAATTGGCTATAACACCCATAAGTCTGCCCCCAACAATACACTCCCTCCAGGAGATGTTAATTCCAAAATCTCCATCAGCTGGGATCCTAGTATTCAGAACACCTAAGTTTATGGGGGACACCTGGATCAAACCACCACAGAGGGTGTGATAGAGATGTTTCAGTGCTGGACCCTCCTCTGTCCTGTCTTCTCAGCACTATGTTGCCTTTTGGGTTATCCCAGTGGTCATCACCATCTGGAAAGGGAAGTTTCTCTAACCAGAAGTGAGAGTAGCATTAATATATGAATATGAACATTAAGTTGTCAGGGCAGTTTGGTGAGAATAATATATACATTTATCCACACAAGAGCAGGCTTTATATCCCTAAGGCTCATGACCACGCCTGCCATAGGCTTTTGATTAGGTTTTCAGTCCAGGCACACATTCCCTCCCATAGAACAGACCTTCAGTCCAATTAGAGAGCACTGGTTTCTCCAGAGCAGACATGCCACTATTGCACTCATTTGGTCATTTGGCCTGTCTGGCCAAACTTGACTCTTCTAGTGTTCACTGTTTTCACCACTGATGACTTCTGTCTCCCATAGGGCTGCATACACTGCAGCTTTTTCCAGCTTTCAGTTGGCTGGTCTACAGGGAGAAAGTTTTCTGCTCATCACTAGCTTGATTTCTCAGTGATTTTGCTGCTCAGACATGTTCAGTCTTTAGCAATAGCCTGTAATGTTTTAGAGGCAACAGAGAACTCCCTGGCCAACAACTTACTGGAAGGTATCCCATCCCTGGCACTGAAAGTTTTCTAGTAACAATCTATAGCTTCTGGATGTGCCATTATTCAAAAAAGTAAGTTTTCATATGTCTTATTCAGAATATCTTAAATTTTGATTGACCCCCCACCCTTCTTTTACACAAAAACGTCCTAATAAGTTATTGAATTTTATTGGCACTTGTTATAATTCTTCTCTCTTCATCTCTAATTTTGTTAATGTATGATTTGTTCTTCTTTTCAAAAAACCAATTCTTTGTATTGTGGAATTTTTGGATCTTGACTGTTAGATGGTGTTTCTATTTTATTCATTGCTGCTTTGAACTTGATTTTGTATTTACTTCTACTGATTTTTTTCAATGCACTAAAATTTATTGTTATTTATTTGAGCACTGAGATTTAATGTAGATACTAATGACTATGAATTTCCATGAGTTTGGGTTTCCTGGTATCTCAAAGGTTTTGGTAGTTATGCTTTCATTTTCATCATATTCTAAGAATCTTTTAAAATTAACTTCTTAATTTCTTTGATGATGCTTTCATAATTCAATAGTGTATTGTTCAATCTCTCTGAGTCTAGGTATTTTTGCACTTTCTTCTGATGTTGGCTTCAATTGTGATCAGATAGAATGTTACTTAATTTTTTCTGTATTTACTAAGACTTGCTTTTGTTCCATGATATTATTTATTTTAGAGAAAGTTCCATAGGCCACTAGAAGCACATTTATTTTCAATGTTTATATGTTGATAAGTACATATTTGTTATATCTCTTTGACCTGTGGTGTCAACTCAGCCATTTTTCTGGGATTCGTTTTCCAGATGATCTTTCTATGGGTGAGAGATCAATATTAATATGTTGGTGGTAATCAGTGATTTTATAGCCATCAGTATTTGTATTATGAAAGTGAGGCCATTAATATTCAGTGCATATGTATTTAGACTTATAATTTTGTTTAATTGTTCCCTTAGCATTATGATATTACTTTTATTATCTCACTTGACTAATTTTGGTTTAAAATATATTCTGTCAAGTATTATAATAGTGATCCCTACTTGCTTTCTGGTTATATCTTTTCCCATCTATTTACATTAATGTTTTATTTTTCTATAATTATAAAGTACATTTCTTTGAGGCTACAAATGTATGGATTTAATTTTTTAATCCAATCTATTAGTTTTGTTTATTGATAATTTATCCCAGTAATATTTAAATATATTAAGGAAATTTGTGTATTAATTCCTATCATTGTGTTGATGGTGTTTGCCTATTCTTCCTTTACTTAATGACTGTTCTACTGTGGCAAATTCTTTTCTATAGCTTCATGGATATGCTTACCTTTCTTTTTGGTCAGAAAAATTCATTCAAGTATCTTCTGTGGCACTTTTCTAGTCATTATGAATTATGTCTGCTTGATTTTATGAAGGAAAGTTTTTCTTTTTCCTTAATTTATGAATGATAAGTTTACTTGGTTTCAGTAGTCTAGTTGGCAGTTATTTTTCCAGAAATTGAAATATGTCATTCTAAGTCTTCCTGGCTTTTAAATTTCTACAGAGAAATCTGTTATTAGTCTAATGGGCCTACCTTTCTATATGACTCATTTCTCTCTTGCAACTTTCTTTTTCATTGTTAATATTTTTAAACATTTTTATTGACAGCTTCCATACTTACAGACAATAAACCATGATGATTCCCTCCCCTACCCCACTTTCCTCTGCACAACTCCACTCTCCACCATATCCCTTCCCTCTCTCCATTAGTTTTTCTTTTATTTTGATGTCATTGCCTTTTCCTACTATTTTCAGGATTTTGTGAAAGTAGTGTTAGGCACTGTGAGGTCATGAGCCTGCTCTCCATGATCAAGCTCCCACTAATCATCGGCTACAAGTGTGCCTACACCTATTAAAGTCTCTCTACAAAATAATGCTTATCCCATTTATCTGTTGCTAACTTCACTCTCTGCTGGAGAATCTGCTTCTCTTTTTTAGATAGACACAGATCCTAAGGAGAAAACCACCCCATCATACTTCAAAAGGGCCCCAGCTGAAATTAAGAATAATTGGGGAAAGAAGCAAGAGTGTTGTTTTCTTGGCAAACCTGGTACCAGCATAATGGTGAAGGAGATTCACTCAGAGAACAATCAATCCCTACCAAACCAGTTATCCAGAGACATAGGGTCTCCCAAGACCTCATCATTGAAGCAGACCTAAAATGAACCCAACATGACTCAGGGAAATTTGCAGAAGAGGGGGTGGAAAGAATGTCAGAGCCACACGTTGGGTCATGATACCCAGAGATATTTCCTCCTACCCAAAACTGATGGTTAACCCCACAATGCATGACCAATATAACCCAACAAGGAGGATCTGTGTGGATGGGGGTGGGGGGAGGACAGACAAGAGGCTAACAATGGTACCAACTTGACTGTATTCACTGACTACAAAATTAATTTAAAAAAAAAAAGAAGAATGTAAGAGCCAAAGGAAGGGTAGGACTGCTTACAATGCAATCATTCAGACAGAAATTGGCCTCTATGTCCATTACCTCACAGTGCCCAACACTACAATTTTGCAACTTTCAAAGTGCTTTCTATTTTCTGGACATTTAGTATTTTAAGTATAATATGCTGTGGCAAGCTTCTTTTCTAGTCTTGTCCCTTTGGTGTGCTTGCCTCCTATACATTGATGGGCATCTTTTTCTCTAATTCCAAACAAAATTATATTTTATTGAAGATGTTTTATGTGCCTTTAGTGTGAAATACTTCTCCTATGCCAAGGATTCTAACATTTGGCCTTTTAACAGTCTCGAATACATTTTGAATTGACCACTCCGACTTTCTTATTAATTTATCAATATGATTGTCTAAATGTTGTAATTCCTCTACTTTATATGACATTCTGTCCACCCTTCGATTGGTTTTATTGGTGAGGCTTTCTTCTGAAATTTATTAGACTCAGATATTTTATTTCTAAAATTGAAGTTATTTTTTTCATTGCTTATCTCTCTATTTATTTCTATTTCAAACATGTAATAACTTCTTTTTTCTCCACATTTTTGTTTTTGTTTTTTTTTGGGGGTGATTTTTTTTTTTATTATTAGTCAGTTCTGTATTCAGCAAATACAGTCAGTTTGGTACCATTATTAGGCTCATCCGTGACCTACCCCCTCCCCTTGGCCCCTCCTTGTTGAGGTATATGGGTCATGCATTGTGGAGTTAGCCCACAGTTATGGGTAAGATAAATGTCTCTGCATATCATGACCCAACATGTGACTCTGACATTCTTTCTGCCCCCTCTTCCGCAAAATTTCCCTGAGCCATGTTGGGTTCATTTTTGGTCTGCTTCAGTAATGAGGTGTTGGGGGCCTCTGAGGCTCTGGCTCTCTGATTTGGTGGGAGTTGATTTTTCTCTGTGCTGATCTCCTTCCCCCCTGTGCTGGTGTCCGGCTCATCAGGAAAAGAGCCCCCTTGTTTGTTTCTCCAATTTTTCTTAGTTTCAGCCGGGGCCCTTTTGAGGTATGATGGGGTGGCTCTCTCCTTAGTATCTACATCTATCTGAAAAAGAGAAGCAGATTCTCCAACGGAGAGTAGGTTAGCACCAGGACAAATGAGATAACCCTTACTTTTTTTTTTTTTTATAGAGAATTTAATAGGTGTAGGCCCTCTTGTAGCCCACAATTGATGGTAGCTTGATATTGGAGAGTGGGCTTATGTTTGGATATGGTTCTGACTTGTTTCCCAGCTCCAGCTATGGGTCCCATACCAGTGAGGGGATCAGTTAGCCAAATTGAGAGCAGTTGGTTCCCCACCATAGGCTGTGTGCCACCTTATTTGTTTTATCTTTGAATTCATCTGGGGGTTTATTTGTATCATCTTGGATTTCATTAAACATTCTCTTTTGTGTTGTTTTGTTTTGATTGATTGATTGATTGATTGATTGATTGTTTTTTGTGGTTGAGTTTCACTCTAGACCAGGCTACCCTGAAATTCACTGTGTTGTCCATACTACTACTCCCAGAGTAGAATGTTTAATACAGGAGTAACCACAACTGATGGATATGTCCTCTTTACAAATGTGGTACTTGCCAGTTGCAATCAATGGTCCCTTTAACTTCAATAACTATCGGAGGAAAAATAAAAAAGAATAGTATGTTTTATATAATAATTTTAGTTCCTAAGACTAAAAATGTAAGAGATGTAAACTGGGTGAGAATAGGGTTGGTGTTAGATCACTTAAAAAAATATTGAGGTGCTCACTTCTGCAGCACATATACTAAAACTGGAACAATACAGAGAAGATAAGTATGGTCCCTGTGCAAGGATGACATGCATATTCATGAAGTGCTCCATATTTTTCTTTAAAAATATTGAGGTGGGAAGTAGCTTGAAGGGAAAATTTCAGATGTCATTGGTTTCTAAACTTTTAAAGCTTATGAAAGCTCAGGCAGGTTATAGTTAAAAGACCTAAAAAAGCATTATCTGCACAATATTGGGCAGATCAATATGATGTTATGGATGATGGAAGAAGGGAAAAACTTAAATTGAAATAGAATTTGAACTAGTTGAGAAGAAGCGGTTCAATAAAAATATGACATGGGGAAGGGGAAAAAAAGTAAAGAATGGATTAATGATCAAAATCCATTGTATACATGTATAAAAATGTACCAATAATACATTTTTTTAATTAAATATTACTGTTTTAAAGAATGAATTAGGATGCTTTATATTTGGGTTATCTGCTGTATTTATTTTAAAATGTTTTGTTAATTTTATGAAATAAATGGTCAATCAAAACATGTTACTTCTCTTATTGCTATGTCTAAACACTTACCAAAAGGCAACTTATAGGAATATAGGTTAATCTTGGCTCACAGCTTAGAGAATTTGAAGCTGTGCATGGCAGTGAAGGCATAGCAGCTGGAGTAGCTTGGTCCATCAATCTGTACAGAGAAGAGAATACCAGTTCTCTTCTGGCTTCATCCTATTTCCTTTTTTATTCAGGATGGGACACTGTTCCATGCAGTGTCATTACCTATATTCAGGGTGGGTCTTGCCTCCTCAGCAAAACCTCAGTGGAAATGCCATCTCTACATGCACAGAGATGTGTGTCCTGGATGATTCTAAACCCACTCAAGTTGACAATAAACATTAACCATTACAGGGACCATGACTTTTAGTCAAGAATCTAAAACTCTTCTAACAATCTAAGTTTGTTTTTATTCTCTCTCTCTCTCTCTCTCTCTCTCTCCCTCTCTCATCTTTCTTTATTTCTTTCCTTTCTTGCCTGCAATAATCAGACTTTAAACAAAAAAATACAATTAAATAACATTTTCAGAATATTCTCTATATTTAAAACTGAAATTTTCTGAAAGCTCCTAGAGAAAATGATAAAAATTGTCTTTATGATTATAGGTGCTTAAAGAATTGGATTTGTTTCAGCAGTTTCATAGAAGGGCTTGTTAAATCAAAAGAGATGCACAGCCTTTACTCGGGTAATTTGTTAGGAAGGATGTCACAGATATAAGTACCTTGAAACATCTATACTTTGCAGGAGGCCATTGGAGATGTGCTAATGAATCCTATGTCCACAGTAGGATTTCATTTTTGGAATGTGCATGGTCACAATCTTTGTTTATTAGTTCTGAGAAAGTTTTCAATACCTATCAAAATTCTGATGATGTCTTGATTGATTATATTCTATAACTAAAGTATAGGCTTTCAGTTATAATTTTATTCAAAACATTAATTTTGCCACAGTTCCAGTTTATTGTTGCCTCTTCTAGGATAATGACATATTATATATATATATATATATATATATATATATATATATATATATATATGAGAGAGAGAGAGAGAGAGAGAGAGAGAGAGATTTTTATTAAATACAAATATCTAGGCTTGTCTGCAGGATTTCTTTATAGATATTCTTTGAATAAATGCCTCAGCATTGTTACATATTATATGCAAATATATCTCAATTTTTTTTTCTTTTTTATCTCAATTTTTATAAATAGGAAGGTAACATTTTCTGACTTCACAGATAATAGACTTCATTAATTTAAACATTACCTTTAGAAATGTTGGCTCATTTTTATGTTTTAAATGTTTTATATGAATTGATATATTATTTCTTGTTTTGCATTCCACTATTCCAAGTTTCAAGTTGTAGTGTTTCTATTCTAAAGTCCCAATATACATTCATACTCAAAAGTTTTCAGTAACATAATAATAATTAATATTTAACTTCCATTATCAACAAAGAACAATTTCAGAGCTTCATGGAAATGATTATATCATGTGCTGAAGACACTGACATTTCACAGTATCAACTCAAGAAGAAGCCCTGAGGTGGTATTCTTAGATGCTCTGTGACCATTACCAAAGTACTCAGTAAGAATTTCCAGGATAAATTGATTGACTGATTTTAATATTTATTTTAGACACAGTATCACTATGTGACCTGGGCTGGCATTAAACATACTATCCCCCTCTCTCTTTCTTCTGAGTGTGAGGATTACAGTTCAGTACCATCACACCCTAAGTGAAGAAAGTGGAGCATAAAATAATTGCAAATGGCAGTTCATTTTTGTGCTAATTGAGTTGTATTTTTGTGATATATTTTAATATTTTATTTGCCAGATTTTTAAGGAAAGCCCTTCATTTTCTTTTTATTGAATTCAAAAATTCAGTACATCTTTTTTTTATACACCAATGAAACATTGAAAATCAGATCTGATATTGATTCCTTTTTCAAGTAACCTCCCCTGCCACCCCAACAAAAACCTTAGGTCCTACTTTAATTAATTAATTAATTAATTAATTTTTAGATATTATATTACTGAGGATAAAACTGCATTTAAGAGAAATACATAAAGTAGATAAAATCATTTTATTTTAATATGTCTTTTTATTAAATAAAAGCTATATTAACAATTGTATCATCCCCTCCTACCACTTTCCCACTTTCCCCTTCCCCCCCACCACCCCTTTCACTGAAACCTCCCCTCTTTACTACTAATTCTTTTTCAATACTGATTTTTTTTTTTTGCCTTAATCTATAATCAGTGACAACCTTTTCATGGGTCCAATATGATGCATGGCTTATACAGGTAGCAACACCCAATGTGAGGTCATGAAGACAACAGACACATTGTATTTGGAAGACAGCATTCCAAACCACTCTTCTCCATCCGTTGGCTCTTGTAGTCTATCTGCCATTTCTTCTACTATAGTCCCTAAGCCATAGGAATGTAGGATAAAATGTTTCATTATATGCTAAACATTCAACAGTACTGATTCTTAGCAAAATGATTAGATTTGAGTCTCCCCAGTAATCACTGGCATCTGAAAAGAGAAACTTCTCTAACAGAAAATGTCCTCACCACTAATACATAGGCATAAATATGTAGATGGCAATCTGATGGACACAATATATGAGTGTAACAAAACAACAGTAATACTTCCCCGTAGGGCTTTCGACCTCTCTGCCATTGGCTTTTAATATGTTCTAGTGATAGACATGAGATATCCAGCTCAGTTCTATCTTGATTTCTCATTGTGCTGTAACGGAAGCATGTGGTATCATCAATGGGTTCTTACCAGCTGATACTCATGGGAAGCCAAGACCTTTTGGCAATAGCCTGTATTGTTTTGAAGATCTCAGGGACATCCCCTTGCCAAAAACTCACTGAGGGATACCCCAACCTTAGCACTGAAATATATATGTAAACCTGTGGCTTCTGGACATAGGATTTACAACTACCCCCCCCCCCACACACACACACAGGGTACTTCTACCCAAACTTTTTTTTTTTATTTCCATAAACTTTATAATCAGCTAAGAAAGAAATGTTTCCATATGGCATATACATAAATTTTTTAGCTTTAATTTACCCTATCCCACCCACTCCTTTTCTCCATTCATCTTCCATGACCCCACTTAGACTATTCCACCCCCAGTATCACATGCCTCTACTTACTTAACTTCTACCCCCCCCCCTTTTTTACATAGTATAGTTATTTGAACAGATTCAAGAAAATTCTAGTTCTGTTTTGGAAATACTTTTCATTATAAAAGTTAACAAAATGATGGGCTTCCCATGGAAGGCAATCTTCTATAATGAGGGATGACAAGCTATTTTTAAGTAACTTGGTGGATTTCACTCAAAAATTCTAAAAGATATTACTGAAGACTCCACATACTTGGGCTGCAATGCCACTGAGAAATCCTTCTGGAACTGAGCTGATAACCTCCTCCATGTAGACCAGCTGACAGAAAGCTGGAGAAAGCTATGGTATATGAAGTTCAATGGGAGAGAGAGAAATAACCAGTGAAGATACTCAACAGTGGACACTGCAAGCCTTATATTTGGCCAGCCAGGCAAAATGAGCCAATGGGTGCAATAGTGGTATGTCTTTCATGGTGGAAACCACCTACCCTCTAATTGGACTGGAGGCCCACTCCATGGGAAGGAATACATCCTTGATACTGAAAACCTACAACAGGGGTAATCATGAGCCCTAGAGGTGCAATGTCTGCTGCTGTCTGGCTAAATGTATATACTATGCTCATCAAACTGCCTCGTAAGCACTTCTCTTAATGTTCATACCCATATACTAATGCTATGCTACTCTCCTTTTTTTTTTTTTTTTTTTTTTTTGCTTTTTCAAGATAGGGTCTCACTCTAGCTCAGGCTGACCTGGAAATCACTCTGTAGTTTCAGGGTGGCCTCAAACTCATGGCAATCCTCCTACCTCTGCCTCCTGAGTGCTAGGATTAAAGGCGTGTGTCACCACGCCCAGCTACTCTCACTTTTTATTAGAGACCTTTCTCTTTTCAGATGGCAGTGACCTTAGGATGACTCAAAAGTCATCATGGGGCTGGAAAGAAGGGACAGGAGTGCTCAGCACTGCAATATCTCTATCACACTTTCCAAGGCTCAGAGTATATTCTGGAAAAGATGGCAGAAAGAATGTAAGAGCCAAAGGAAGGGTAGGACTCCTTACAATGTGGTCCTCCAGACACAAAATGGCCTGGATATCCATGACCTCACAGTGTCTGACACCACCTACACAAGTCCATCATAATAGGAGTAAAAGATGATGACATCAAAATAAAAGAGAGATTGACTGAGAAGGGGAGGGGATATGATGCAGAATGGAGTTTCAAAGGGGAAAGTGGGGGGAGGGAGGGCATTACCATGAGATATTGTTTACAATTATGGAAATTGTTAATAAAAAATTAATAAATAAATTTTTAAAAAAATGAAAAAAAATTCTAAAAGAATAGTTCCATTGAATGTATAAGCAGGTGAGATATGATAGGAACCTCAAGCTTAGTTTCAATAGCCCCAGGGTATTAAATAATAGAGACTTTCAATAGGCATAGCCGAGATGCTTCACGAAAAAAAAAAAAAAAATTTCAGACAGAAGTTACTGTTTTTATGTCGCTACCCTTCCCGTCCAGCGGAATAAGGCAACAGCAATCGGAACTCTTCTCGAAGCAGTTTATTCAGGAACCATTTACATCAGGAAGCGGAGGCCCTGATACCAAACCCTCTGCCCTAGATATAGCCAGCCTGACCCAATCAGCAGCTGCCATGTGGGCGTGGACAACAGGGCGCAGCCAACCACCTGATGGTGGTCTGATCTTGCGTAGCGCTGTACATGCACACTTTGCAGTGTGTACGTGTTTACTCAGAAGGGGAAGCAGGAAATGGTGCTTAGTCATGAGACTTGGCAGCCAGCCCGGGCGCCATCTTGGGATGGCCGCCACACCCGCTCTCCACATTTTTGTAATTAGTAAATCTCCAATACTGTATGCTTTCATATTTTACAAAGCAAACTGAAGACAGTCTTAATGACAACATTCTTTCTATTCCTACTGCAAATTACAGAAGAAAAATCTAAAGTGAGTAGCTTTATTTTATGATTAAGAGTTATATTTCATCAGACTGGCGTAAGCAAAAGGTGAAGTTGAGTAAGCAAGGCAAGACTTTGAAATCTACAGAGTAAGAAAAATAGATGTTTTTTTTTCATTATTTTTGTGTGTCATTAGTTTAAGCTATTCTGTAACTACACATTTTAGTACTTGGCAATCTAATTTATTCTTGATTATATAATTTCAAATTACATCCCCTAGAATATAATTAGTAATTATCCTGTGAATATCCATTTTTCAGTCATTTCAGAATTCTATATTTCTAATATTTCTCTGTGTCCTTTGTATTCTCATTGCCACCTTTATAAATTACCATACAACTTCTTTAAAAATGAACTAAGTAAAATCCTTAATATAAATACATTTTGTATAAGTATAATAATCATGGTTATATCCCATATTAAGAGTTATGCTTTGAGATAATGAACACATTACTTAAATAAAAGTTATAAACTTAGCATATTTAAAATATTATTTAAGGGTGATTATATTGTCAACAGAAATTACATTTCATTCAAACTCACAGAAAACACACTCATAAACAATTAAAGAGAGCCTATTTAGTAATTTGTCATTAGTATTTCAAAAATAATTAGTTTTACAATAAATCCCAGTCTCCAAGATCAGAAGAATGAAGACATCTGTTGGGCTGCTATTATTGTTATTGCCAAGAGAATTTACTCTTGAGTGGAATATAAATATTTTTAAGTGCCATATATCCAAAGAGGCAGAAGAGATACCTAATATATATTTTGTTCTTTCAGTTTGTACCATAAGAAGCAGATCAGGCCAGAAAATCTGAAAGGATAATTAGATCATTCCACTCACTATAAAACACCAGTTTTGCTGAAATTACTGCAAAGATGCTTAGGGGTTTCCATAGCTAATTAAAAATGCCAAGAAGCAAATTAACACTTTCTCTCTAATAAACTGCAAACAGATAGTTAAATCCCCTTAATAATGCTCCAAAGTGCCCCAAACAGCTGGAGCAAGCCCAAACAGATTGAAATCAGCAAAGCAGGTGATGCAAAATAAAGGCGAAGTGCCCAGGGTGCTGGGCTGGTCAAACACAGAATGGGAGAAAGTTACGGTCTGTGCCCAGTGAGTGTGAAAAAGCTTTATGAGCATGAATGAAGTCCATGAAAAAAAAAAAAAAAAAACAGCTTAGTTTTATATGCTTTCTTTCATCATTTTGTTTTCCATGGAAATAGTTATATATTTTGTTGATATTTGTAGATGTATCATTTTCTCCACGTAAATTGTATCACTTGCTTTCTTTTCATATTTCACTACTCAGCAAAGTATATCAATATAGAACTTCAATATTTTTTGGAAAGTGAATGGGTAAGTAAAAGGATAAATGGAATATTAGAATAAAATATGCTATACCAGGCTTAGAAGCATTAAGGAAATATTTATACTTTTTTTGTTTGTTTTTTTGAGGTAGGTTCTCACTCCAGTCCAGGCTGACCTGGAGCTCACTATGTAGTCTTAGGGTGGCCTCGAACTCACTGCGATCCTACTCCCTCTGCCTCCCGAGTGCTGGGAATAAAGGCATGCACCCATCACACCTGGCTGTTTATAATATTTACTTCACCCATTTGTTTTAAAATGAGTTTGTGTATTTCCTTTTTCCTTTTTATCGACTTTCTGCCAATGAGCTGGAGTCACTTTTTGCTCCAGCCAATATACAGGTCATATTCCTCTGCCATTCAAACTTTGCCAGTGGTTGCCTAATGACAGCTAAGATGACATCCATACCCATATTTTCCAATTCATTCTACTCATCCTTCCCCACAAACACACTTTCTCTAGTCATTCACCAGCTTTCACTACATTCTCTGCAATGTCTTGCTTTATCACATGAAAGAGACTCTTGTTTGAAAGCCTTTAATTTTTCACCGACCTACAAATGAAATATTGTCTTTTTATTCAGAATTCTGAGCAAATATCAAGTTCTTAGATATACCTCTCCTCAAACTTTAAACAAAAAGCTCATGGTCTAACCTACTTTAGCAGCAAATAACTTGTTGTGATGCCCACACAAGTGCAATAGTGGCACACAGCCATGGTGGAGAACCAACTGCTCTTAATTTGGCTAACTGATCTCCTCAGTGGTACGGGGACCCATAGCTGGAGCTGGAAAACAAGTCAGAATCATATCCAAACATATGCCCACTCGCCAATATCAAGCTACCATCAATCATGGGCTACAAGAGGGCGACACCTATTAAATTCTCTATAAAAAAAAAAAAAGTAAGCCTTATATCTTTTGTCCTGGTGCTAACTTACTCTCCGTTGGAGAATCTGCTTCTCTTTTTCAGATAGATGTAGATCCTAAGGAGAGATCCACCCCATCATACCTCCAAAGGGCCCCGGCTGAAACTAAGAAAAATTGGCGAAACAAGCAAGGGTGCTTGCTGTTTTCCTGATGAACCGGATACCAGCACAAGGGGGAAGGAGATCAACACAGAGAAAAATCAACTCCTACCAAATCAGAGAGCCAGAGCCTCAGAGGCCCCCAAAACCTCATCACTGAAGCAGACCAAAAATGAACCCAACATGGCTCAGGGTAAAGTTAAAAAAAAGAAGCTCATTCCTTTTGTCAATTACTGTGTATTCAACTTGGTTTTTATTTCTTCACAGTGTTCATCCATATATATGGCTGGGAATTGAGCCTTGAGCCGCCTGCGCACTAAGCAAGTACTCTAACCCTTGGTTATGTCCTCAGCCCATATCATGTTTTAAAGAATTGATTTTCATTGTGTAAAAATCACACAAGTATGTAGCTCCACATGTACACAGAAAGTTGCAATTTGATCAAACAAAGCATTATAGTGATTGAAGGAAAATATTAGGAGGAGGAATTTATGCCCTTGGGGTGGAAAAACTCTTTCCCATTGAAGAGAAGGAGAACAGATTTCATAAAAGAAGCAGCAGATAAATTCAGCTGCAACAAAAATGTAGCACATTTCTAAAGAGAAGACTTTGTTTAGGGATTAATAGAGAAGCAAAGATCAGGAGACTATATTATCAACTAACATGGGGGAGATCGATTTTCAAGGACCCCAGACATCAGTAAAGAACAGAAAAATAAAAATAAAATACTTAGAGAAAAGAGCAAAGCACGTGCACAGGACATTCATGACCAAGGAAGTGTGAATGGAAACAAGATTTGACTTTTGGAAAATACATTCGAATTCAAAATAATAACTATTGATTATCCGTCAGCATGCCTAACTGTACTTTATCAAACAAAAATACCAGATGCCACACCTACAGTTAGCTGAAGGGCTGACTAGAGCTGGTGCTTGCTTTGTGTTGTGGCCTGTGTCTTCCACATCCTTCCTCTATTGTCTCAATCAAAGCCTCACTGGCTAATTAGCTGACAGCTTCAGTTCAATTTTTTTAGTTAATTAGCCACTAGTTGAAACTACTTACCAATTTTCACTCCACTAAAAGTGTCACAGGTATGTGGATTCTCTGATACAAAGTAATTTCATAAGAAAGATTTAAAAAAAGAAAAAATTAGCACCATTATTTTTGATATTTTTAGAAGTGGATTTCTCAGTTTCATGGCAATTTTTTCAAAAGTGTTAATCTATTCCCCTCTAAGAGTTCCACTGGGATCTCAAGTGAATATTCAGATCATGAAGTATCTTCATTTGTTTGAAAACAAGAGATCGGGGGCAACCTATAACCTCATGAGATCAGAACAAAGGTTATGCTGCCCAGTGCAAGCTCTCACTTAGTCTTTGGCTAAAAGAGGGGTTACATATCAAATTCTCCCAAATTAATAATGCTTTTTCCACTTCAACTATGCTGACTTCACTTTGTTGGAGAATCTGTTCTTGTTTTTTCAGAATAGTGAGACCCAAGGAGATAAACTACTTCTTGCACTTCACAAGCCAAAGCTGAAACCATAGAGGAACTGGGGAGATGAGCAAGGGTGCAGCTTCCATGCTGAAATATTACAACCAGCACCAGCGTGTGGCAGTCAGACCCTGAGGATACTCAACACCTACTAAAGCAGAGGTCCAGAGGCTCCTATGAGATCATCACTGAACTGGACTTAAAACTTACCCTCGGGACTGGAGAGATGGCTTAGCAGTTAAGTGCTTGCCTGTGAAACCTAAGGACCCCTGTTTGAGGCTCGATTCCCCAGGACCCACGTTGCCAGATGCACAAGGGGGCTCAGGCATCTGGAGTTCGTTTGTGTGGCTGGAGGCCCTGGCGCACCCATTCTCTCTCTCTCTCTCTCTCCCTTCCTCCCTCTTTTTCTCCCTGTCTCTCTCAAACAAATATATAAAAATGAGCAAAACATAAAAAAAAAAAAAAAAAACTTACCACTTCTCAGGGAATTTTGGGAAAGAGGGGCCAAAAGACAGAAAGATTGCAAAAGCCACAGGTTGAGACATCAAGCCCAAAGGGTTTCCCTCCTTACAAAAATAACTGACTGCTGCTCCCACAATGCGTAACCCACAACCCCATGGGGAATACCTGCAACCCCACTGAGGAGGGTCCCCAATGGAACGGGGGCAGGGACAAGGGAAAAGAGGGTACCAAAACGCAGATGTATCCATATATGTTGTTAATAATAATAATAAAATAATAAATAAAGATTTTTTAAAAAATTAAGCCATATATGTCTTAAAAATTGATCCTAATGAAGGAAGTATAATTTAAATGTACCCGCATGGGTATGAGAGAACAGCTTGCTTGTGTGAGGTAAAACTAGTCATGCTCAATAGAATCACAATAATACTCTGTAGCAGGACAAAACAACCAGAATGTGGGACAGTGAAGGTACTTAGAAACAGTTTTCAAGGAAGAATATCAGTGGGTAAAGGTTACAGGTGAAAGGTCATAACAACCTACACCCTTTTCCTAATCCAGTTAAGATCCATGGGCATAGCATAAATTGTGGCTATTGATGACGTCTACTGAGGAAGTCTCTTCCTAGGGACAAAGTGCTACACTAAGATGAGCAGTGAGTTACATTGGGAAATTCCCTGACAGTGATGTCAAGAGTAAGTGGCCTCACTGCCTCTGTTCAGGACATAGTCCTCTGTTACAGCTATCATTAGTTCTGAACCAGGAAATTCAAAACAACAAATATATATGAGCTTCTGGGGACTCTCCTATCTCCACTTCTCATCTTACCATGGAACATCTGGGATTACAGTCACACATTACCATACCTGGTTTTACATGGGTTCTGGGGATCTGAACTCAGGTCCTCACACTTGTGCAGCAAGTGCTTTGCCCACTGTGCCATCTCTCCAGCCCAGAAAACAAAAAGGTCCTTTCTTGTAGAATTATTGTAAAGTTATAGAAAAAGAGTGTATAAAGCATTTAACCTGTTATTTCACAGGAGAATCTATCATCAGTGCTTCAGTTATATAATATAAAGTTTTCAGGAAATAATTATTAAAGCACGAAAATTATTTTTCACATTAAGTTTTTCATTGGTGAATATAAAAAAGTGCAAAAATTCCCAGTGGAATTCCAAATCCTATGAAGAAAACCCTTCAAAGAGGCATGAAAACAGAAAGCCTGAAAGCAAGTTGCCCTCTTTCTCAACAAATGTAAAGGTTCTAGTAAGGAAGAAAATGTCACAATAAAAATAAGATTCATAAAAGTCCTCTAAAAATTCTTGCATATAAATAACTAAGGCATGTTTCCAAAGTTATAGTTTGTGAGTGCCAATGTGAACATTAGACATTTGCCTGTCTTTTCTTGACCAAACGTGACTAAGGCTTCTATGGAGATTCACCTGAAAAAGGCATGCAAAGTAAATAGTTCTGCTATGTGAACACAAAGAAAGCTACTCACATATATTTAAAGTTTGATTTTTATTCATTTGTTGGTGACAGAGAGAGGGAGAGAATGAGAGAGGGAGAGAGAGAGAGAGGGAAAATGGGCATGCCAGGCCTTTAGCCACTGCAAGGGCCAGATGAATGTGCCACCATATGTATCTGACTTACATGGTTCCTGGAGAATCATATTTGAGTCCTTAAGGCTTTGAAAGCAAGCTCCTTAACTGCTAAGCCATCACTTCAGCCCATACTTATGTATATTTATACCTAAGAAACTAAGTGCAGATTTTAAGGTTTCAAAAGATACATAAAGATGTTGGAGATAAACAGCAAATTAGAAAATTCTGGGAAATAGAAAATTCTGGGAGGTAGATTTTCAAATGTTTTATTTTTATTAAGAGACTGAAATTTCCAGGCAGGTTATCATAGAGTCAAGGTCATATATAAATCAGTGTTAGCGTGCTTTTGGTTACTTCTACCTAGCTCCTGGGCCATGTTAAGTCCCTGCTAACTCATATGCTGCCTATCACCACTGAATGACCTCCCACTGGCAATGCTAATTCTTTCTGGGAAAAAAAAAATGAGACTTCTGCACAGGCCTGCTTTTATATTGCATACGACACAGGCCAATTTGTACTCCCCCTTCTGAAAATTTTCAGAGTAAGTGCAGAAAAAGCACTTACTGTAAAGCTGGTAGCAGACTGGTAGACAGTCACAATAGTGGTAGAAATATGGACAGTGGAAGGATGGACAGGCAATGTATGAATTTTCCTCTTATATCAGAAGAGGAAGAATATGTTTTTGGGTAGAGTATAACAAGGGAGCAGGCTGGCCAGTAAGCGGAGTACAGCTACAGGTTAGGGCCATGGGCTATGAGCATCTTCTTTTATGAAAAGTCCTTTTATGTTGGAGTGAGTTTATTTGCAGTTTCCTTGGATGAAATTTGCAGTGTGCACAGGAGCATAGTAGATATTTGCTATGCAGTTCCTGGAGGTTAGCTTGAACCAATATGCATGTAATTTTGGTTGTGCAATCTCCATCCCACAAATAAGGGTAGTCTTGGTTGATCAAAGTTCAGTGCAGGTCAAAGGGTCATTCAGAGGACCAGGAATAGCAGCTCTGTATTGTTGACACATGAAAGTTGGGATCCCTCTGTAAATGTACCAATAGATGCCAACATACCAATATTTTGAGGGTGCTCTTGGATCCTTACCTTATGAATTTGATTGATAAAATCCACTAATCAGGGGATGAGATTCAGACAGATTTTATTATAGTTTCGAGTTTTGGGAAGGAGAGATTTAAGACAAGGGGAGCTTAAGGCCAGAACAAAAGAGAAGGAAGCAAGGTGGAGCTCTTGTACAGGGGAGGTAAGAAGGGGCTTCAGAGGCCTCATAAGCAAAGAAGGCGGATCACTCTTTCTGGATGGCCTGAGGTTTCTGTGTGAGGAAGAACGGTTTACAGGTCTCTACCAGACAAAGATCAGATTTCACAAGTTTCTGTAAAATGAAATAATAGGTAGGGATAAGGGTGTCTGTCATTTAGGAAGGGGTAAGCTTAATCTAGAAATCTTTTTCTGGAGGATGTAACTTTCCAGGGAAGAAAAACATAAGGACAAAATCTGGGTTCTCTTGGACTCTTATTGACATTTCCCACTTTTAGTCAAGGAAAAAGCTGTTCACTTTTGACGTCCTGTTATCCTAACTGCCTAAGCAATTTCTATCTCATATCATCATATCATTGTTTCTTCCCTAGATTTCTTTTTCCTTAAACTGAGTACCTTCCTATATCTCTTCCTCCCTAAAAGAGTTTCCCTTTCCTAGAAGAGATAAGAAGGATAATATCTTTTCCTGGAAGATTAAAACTTGATCTCCTACATAAAATCCTGGCATGAGAGCTGGATTAACCAGTCTCAAGAAAGACTCCAATGTGGGCCTCTGCATGGGTCTTCTCATTTTCCAGAACCCTATTCCTTCTCTTAAGTTATGAAGAGCACCCTCCCTTAAACTCTAAGCTTTTCATATAATAAAATTTCTCTAAACCTCATCCTCTAGTCTGTGGATTTTGTTTATCAAAATTCCTATGACAAAAATCAGGAGACTGCTGACACAATGAGAGCCTTCTATGACCACTGATTTTCTAGGACCCTAGCTCCCCAGTTATTTCCTGTATCACGATGATCAACCAGGACTACTTAATGACTCATGCTACTGCCCTCTTCCCATTCTTCCTGTTTTTAAACTTAAAACTCACAGCAGTATCCTAAAGATGGACTTGGTAGATCACTGGACCTCTTCATCTATTCAACTGAGCACATTAATTAAGCCGCGTATGATTTTCCCCTCCTCATTCATCATTCTCTTTAATTCTCTTCAGTTGGAATTTTGGGACAACTGGTGCTCAGAAGACTGAAGGAAATCCTGGACCTAGGTTTATGGCCTAGGACTCTGGTCACAATTTATGCCATCTGGTGAGGACAAAAGAACTTTTAAAATACTTCATTCCCTGTGTTGAAAATAAGAAAAGAAAGTCTCCTCTCCTTTATCTTAGAGTTTTTAAATTAGGACACCTGTGAGATTTTTTTTCTTTTCTGAAATGTATATAAACCTTTTCAAAAGGAGATGGGTCTTTTGTTAGCATTATGACCCAGGGAAGCCTTTTTGAACAACACAGAAGCCATTTCTTTGAAATGCAAAAATCAGGAAGCTAACAATTCTATTCCCAGGTTTCTATGGGAAGCTTGAAACCTGAGGTCAGAGTCCTGCCCTAAGTTTCAAAAGTACTTTCAGTCAAGAGTGCAGTTTGTTCCTCTGCTGGGGTTGGGGGAAGGGGATTAGCAAAACTCAAATTCCCCAGTCAAGTGAGAAAGAACGCCCTGAGGCAAAGGGCCATCACTTCCTCTTACCAGAGAATTTATCTTAGTTTATTTTAAGAAGATGCATGCCTTACATTGTACCTGCTGAGTCATATAAAGGATGAGATGTCTTTCTGTCCTTGAAAGATCATAGCACATTGCCTACACCAAGCATGGCACTCTGATTTACTTGAAAATGACAATACTAACCTGTGTGGAGAGGGAGGAAGGACTTTAGAATGAATGGTAAAGGAAAGAATGACCTATGGGACCCATGTATTTTCTTCCTACCTTTGGGAAGAATATACCTGGGAAGCAAGAATATTTTTATGTTTAGTTATATATTCCCAGCCACCACCTGCAATTCATGTGGATTTGAAAATTTCAAAAGGTTTTCCTCTCACTCTTTCTTTCTTTCTTTTTTTATCTCAAAGCATAAATAATTGATTTGTTGTTATTTAATTGGCAAAGAAGGAATTTGGACTTGGAGTGTAGACAGCAAAAAGATCAAAAAGCTATCAAGACAGCAGATATTAATAAGGCTCCGTGAACAGGGCCTCATAAAGGCTTCTGAGCAATTGCTTCACGAGAGCTTGAAGTCAGGCTATAAATATGAATCGATCTCCTAAGACAGTGACTAGTATGTTCTGGTAAGTTAAATAAATAAAATAAAATAAATATCTTGAGTTTTAGAGTTTTCTCTAACCATCTTCAGGAATTTAGGAGTATGAGTTCTCTGGCCATCAAGGAAAACATTGTCTGAGTTCAATTCCTATTGATGGTCCTTATCTCTCTCAACCTGCTTCTCTCCCCAGACAAGGATCTTTTACTTCCTACTTTCATGTACACACTTGGAAAGAGTGAATTAGATTGACATTGATGTCCTGGTAGGTTTTCCCCTCCAAGATATGTTTATTTACTTTAGACACATAAAGCGAGAGACTTCTGCAAAAAGGTGAAATATTTTTTAATGCCGGGTTCAGTATGAAGTCAGACACTTGTAGTCATTTATCCAAATGCCAATTGCCATTATTCATGAGAAGACATTTTCTTGGCAGGCAAAAATGTATTAATTGAATGCTCAAATCCTGAAGGAACATACTCAGAAATAGACCTTGCTGTCTGATATATAGCATTATTCACATGAACATGAATTTATATGCACCGCTGTTAGATATAGCATGAGAGATAAACATGATGATGCATACCTGTAGCCTTAGCACCTGACACAGGAGAAAGACCTGCAAGTTTGAGGTCTTCCTGGCATTTATAATAATGTCCAAGTCAGCCAGCGACAAAAAATGAGGTACAGCTCCAAATGTTTTTAAGGAAACTACACATGCAATAAGAACATAAATTGGTATATTCACTTGAATAGAAACATATGATTCACTAATGTAGTAGATAACTATTATTTAGAAAATATCTCTTCTCCTCTTCCATCCAGACTCAATAAAGGAAAATAATTTTTTCACAGATTTGATCTTGGGTTTGGCCCATGATTTGTGTTAATTAGATGCTAACAACTGAACATAGCTTTCAAGAATGCTATCCTGTACTGTTATATCCTTTAGTCGTAGAAAGAAAAGAAAAAAAACTTGTCCTCAGTATATACTCATTGTTGCAGTCAGGTTCACATTGCTGATAGAAATCACCCAACCAAGAGCAGCTTCTAGGAAAAAGAAGTTTATTTTGGCTTACAGGCTCAAGGGGAAGCTCCACGATGGCAGGGGAAAACGATGGCATGAACAGAGGGTGGACATCATTCCCTGGCCAACATAAGGTGGACAATAGCAACAGGAGAGTGTGTCAAACACTGCTAAGGGGAAACTGGCCATAACACCAATAAGCCCGCCCCCAGCAATACACTCCCTCCAGGCGGCGTTAATTCCCAAATATCCATCAGCTGGGAACCTAGCATTCAGAACATCTAAGTTTATGGGGGACAACTGAATCAAACCACCACACTCATCTAAAGAGAATGAAAGACACAGAGCTAGAGAGATAGCTATGCAGTTAAAGGCACTTGTTTATAAAGCCTGGCTGCCAGGTTCAGTTCCCCAGTACCCATATAAAGCCAGATGCACAAGTGGCACATGCATCTGGAGTTTGTTTATAGTGGCAAGAGGCCCTGGTGCACCCTTACTTATTCTCTCTCTCTCTCTCTCATTCTCTCTTCCTCTCTCTCTCTCTCTCTCAAATGAGTAAATGATATATTTAAAAAAAAAAAAAAGACAACCATGAAGAGCAGGAGTCTTGGCTTGGATTCAACTTTAACTTCCAGCTCAAAGCAAGTTTAAAGTGTTTTTTTTTTTGTTTGTTTGTTTGTTTGTTTGTTTGTTTTTTCCTCATCGTGTGTCACTGTTGCAGTTACTTTCTTATTGCTGGGACAAATACCCAGTCAGAAGCGACTTATATGAGGAAATGTTTTTGTTTTGTTTTGTTTTAGTCAGGCTTGCAGAATCCAGGAAGCATCATCAAGGCAGAATAAGCCTGCTCCCTTCCATAGATCCAAAGCAGAGAGACAACACCAACAGCCAACATACAAGAACGGCAAGAACTCAAACTGTCTTTCTACCTACCAAGTGGGGCTGAACTGAAGGTTTCAGCCCCAATGACACACCTCTTTCCCAGCAGGGCTCTGACCACTGGAGACTCAAGTTGCAAGCTCAATATGAGGCTATGGGGTCATACATTCACTTTAAACTACCAAATTCACTAATGTCTTTACAATTGTTTTATGACATTATGCCAGCAATGATTGTTAATGCAGTCTCTTAATGGAAGTTGTTCATATCATATGCCCCAAGTATTCCCTTTTTGTGTATCCTATACCACCCCTCGTATGTAAATAGGAGATATGTCAAATGTTATTTGCATTACAGAACTCATCTCATCTGTGGGTCTAATACTTTTATGCCATATTCTTCTTTAAAATGTGTAAGTGTGCTGGCACTGATTTAGAATAATTTAACATGTCCTTGCTGTGATCAAAAATTTCTTTGGTTTTCAGCCTCACAATGTGGCCAACTAAACTTTTGTTAATTGTTGTCTTCTTATAAGTCCAATTTATTTGTTTCATTTTTCCATACCTTCATGACACTCTAGATATAATTTAGCAATTTCCAGAGCCACTTTCTATACAATTAGAAAATTTCCTTTTTTGTTTGAAATGAACCCTATTGTTGATGCTTTAATATTGAACACATGCATGGACATTGCCACGCACTGCACACTTCGGCAGAGCAAACATTATCTACCAAATGTATTTCTTCACTAGAGATATCACAGCCTTCTTGTATATAGGAACATTCCACCTATCACCTTCACTTTTCTTCCCTTGATCTCCTGCTGATCATCTTGTGCTTTTCCTTTTTCGCAAATAGCTCCACTTCATTTTCTTGTTTGACATATTTTCAAATTGTGAAGTTATATGCGAGAGAAATTGTGATGTTTGTCTTCCTTCTGGTTTATTTTTATTAACACAGCTACTATTCCTTCCATTTTTTCAGCAATCAACATAAAATTTGTCCTTCTTTATGGATGAATAGGGAATTCCATTCAATACAATTCAGTTATATTTATACACCACATTTTCTTTATCTGTACTCCTATATATGGTCCTCAAGACTGATTCTATAACACGAATAGTATTTAAATAACTATGGATATTCAGGTATCTCTGTTGTATGCTAACTTCCATTACTTTGACAAACTTCCAATTTAGCTTGCTCAACTGACACTTGTTTTACTTTTAAAGTTAATAAGAGAAGAAAACCTTCCCCACTCTTTCACATTCATGTACTGTAAGGTTCAGGAGTGACCAAGGACCATGGAGAGCACTCTGAGGCAATGATGGAAGTTTTATTTAGAAGGGGGGGGGGGGTTGCAGGAGCTGCCAGGACTGACTCTCAAGAACGGAGCAGTCAGCTTAGGTTACAGACAATCGGCTTTATAGGCTCTTTAGCTGGGGGAATGTGAGGAAAGGGGAAGGAATTTCTTTCTTCTTCACATTAGCCATAGGGTGAGACCAGAAGTGACAAGATGAGAGATAAGGAAACAGTAAATCTAGACTTGGAGGCTTGTCAGGCAGGGAAGGGATAATGGCTGGGCAATTTCTTGAGGAATGTGGATGATTTGCTTTGCCCTCCTGCTGTAACTCCATTTTGTCCTAACCTAACATTCCAGCCTTTTGTTAATGATAAGAGAGGAAGTTTATTTTATTTTTTTATGTTGACCATAAGGGTGATGAGTTCTTATGGGGGGGGGGCTGGATAATGTGGTCAATGGGTTTCTCTTCAGGGCAGGTGATGAGGAGGCAGTTTCATGGTGGCTAGAGGTGGCAGAGTGGTGAGATCGACAGCACCAGTGTAGCATGTTGTTATGACTTGGTCCTGAGTAAAGCAGAGACTTCTCTCATACCATTCCTGTACTGAGCTGGCTTCAGGGCAGTCATTGGCAGACACCTGTTATAGAGAAGGTGAGGTAGATGGGCTCTGTGCACTCTGTGAGAAGACAGAAGGGAGAATAAAGGAGCTGGTTATTTTTGTCAACAGCTATGACATCAAAATACCAGGTGCAAAGGGAGGATGAACATTCAGAGGTGAGAGATAGAGGGCTTGGGGCAAGAGGAGGCAGAGAGGCATTTTAGGATCAGGGAAAGAGTAGGAAGACAGGAGAGTTTAAGTTTGAGAGTGCCCATTGGGGTGGCAGTGTACTTATCCCTGGGTGAGATATGGTAATGGCTAAGGAAGGAGGGGGTTTGAGGAATAGCTTTGATTCTGGCTAAGGCAAGTGGGAGGAGCTGCTGTCAGGGTAAGTGAAGTTAATCAGAGACTGGCAGAGGCACAAGGCATGAGTTAATGTTAGAGTTTAGTATTGTAAATCAGCATCAGACAGGGGAGCCTATTAGTCTGACTCATTGTTTATATTGCAGCTATATTTTTCTTGTTGGCTGATTAAGACTATGTAGGTTGTCAGAATTAGCTGTATACTTTAGAGGTCAATAATGGCTCTATAGGAGAGATTTTTAAGGACCTGTGAGGAGTTCTATGACTCTCAGCATTGTCATCTGTTAGGATAAGTCAAGGCTGTGTGGACCAGGTGGTCCTCCCTCTTTTGAAAAGACAGGAGGACTGATTTTCCTCCAATGTGACTGTCCTGTTGCAGATACAGAGATTTGTAATTTATTTCTGGGTTCCCACATCCTCTCTGATCAAGAAGATAGGTAACTTACCAGAGGCTAGAAGAGGCTTCAAGTGTCCCATCATCTCCTGTGGCCTTTTGACCCAGGAACAGGAAACAAAATATTTGTTATTCTTTTAACTCCAACATTTCCAGTAAATTTTGGCTTCTACATATGGTTATTACTCACTCAGAGAGACTGTGCATATCTGATTGGAAAAACAGATTAGTTAAAAAGGGTACAGAACATATCTGGTTAGCAAAGTAGATCTGGTTAGAGAATGACATAGTAGTTTAAAATCTTTTTGATTAAAAAGTTTTTAGTTGTCAGGTGACAGTGTAAGCTATATCTGGGACATAGAAAGCATATACATTTTATCTTTTAAGTATCTGTCAGTTATAAATACAGGCAGAATGTTTCAGTAGCTCTAAAGACAAAATTTTAATCAATTATTTTATCAATAACTTTAAGGCAATTGATTTAATCTAGAAATTGTATGCCAAGAAGACAAGACAGTATAAAAACTTAGCATCTGTGTTTAAAAACAACTTTGGTTAGTCTGTATACCAATGTAAGTACCAATCACTCCCCAAACTGGAAGCAGAACAGCAATTTAAGATTATTTTTAGGGCTGGAAACATGTCTTAAGTATCAGTATTTCTATAAGCAATGAACTTATGTCAGAAATGAGACAATTAAGTGAAACCTTGATTGAGACTGATTATACATAGCTTAAGAATAAAATAAAACTTGGTCATTCTTGAGTTAAGCAAGCCTGATTTTAACATGCATTAGAGACAATATTACAGACACAAAGCAATTTCTTAAATAAGTACCTTTTACCATTGTACAATTTTTAAGGCTTAATTAAAGAAATATTTATGTCTGTTCCGTGAAGCTTAGACAAACTATATTAACATTGTTTGTATTTAGTGGATTTTCTTAAGACATGGGGAGCTTTTTTTAGTTTGTTTTTTTAAGAACAAAAATCATAATAAGTCACTTTTTTAAGACTTAGATTATAACTTCAGTGATAATCATCTAGCAAAATTAGCTTGAGTAAGACAAGAACCATCTTAAAATTACAGAGTTTTAGCCAGGCATGGTGATGTATACTTATTGATAGCTAAACATCATGGACTTTGCATAAACCAAATTATAATATTCTGATACCTGGAAAACTCTGATATTAAGAAAAAGGAGAGTCTACATATTTAAGGCACATGAGGCTACAGAGAGTAAACTATGAACAAAAGATTTGTTGACAGAATTTAAAATAAACAAGAAATCTATATTATGTAGTAACATTTTTGGCTTAAATATGAAGACATGAAAAATTTTATAATTTTTTAAGCTTATCAGAATTGGGATACCTTCATATACATACATTTTTTGAGAAGATTTAGCACTCTTAAAAGCTAAAAAAAAAGATGACCATTCAATCTATAAGTCTGTTTTTGAAATTACTTTAGTTATATTTCACGTACCCAAAGAACAGAGGAACTGGATTAAACTACCATGATCTAATAAAAAAGGAGACAAGTCTCATGAAAAAGAGAGGGAATGAGCACGCCAGGGCCACTTGACACTGCAAACAATTTTCAAAACAATTTTTACATGTATGTTCCACTATGTGCATCTGGCTTCACAAATAAGCACCTTTAACTAATGTGCCAAAATGAAATATGTTTAATCTCTTCCAAATCAGTTTTATAGAACTATATTGAATTCCAAACATACATAAAATTTTATGACATAATCTATAACTATTTAAATCTTAATCAACTTTATATCAAGACTGATTGTTGGAGGAATTGAGGAAATACATCTTAAAATCACAACATACTTTGTTTAGATTTTATTTTTTAGTGTTCACCATGAAGTAAATAGCTTTCAAGTGTGTGGCAGATAAATACTGTTCAATGTTTTAAATATGGTGTGTTTACCTTAAAAAAATAGTAAATAGTTCCTTTGTGAGGTTTTTTTTTTTTTTTTTTAAGGCAGGATTTTTGATATAATAACCTTAGGAGAGAATTTAATACTAATGAGTCAATTTTGACCTTATGATTTAATTACAAGGTTGACAAATAGAGGAACTGTTAGGTTGAAATGGGCTTCCCAAAAGGGAGTCACCAAAAGAAAACAGGATGGCTACAGGGAGTAATAAGGAAATGGATCATCCACATTCCTCAAGAAAGATGCCCCAAGAACAGGATTTACAGCCCCTCCTTATCTCTCACTAGGTCACTTCTGGTCTCACCCTGAGATCAGAGAGTTACTGCCTCCTTTATCTCTCATCAGGTCACTTCTGGTCGCACCCTGAGATAGGAGATTTACTTTCCCCCTATCTCTCACCAGGTCACTCCTGGTCTCTCCATATGGCGAATGTGAAAGAACAGAGATTTATTGCCCTCACAAGAAAATTCCTTCCCCCTTTTCACCTTTCCCCAATTGAAAAGACCTATAAAGTCCACTATCTGTAACCCCAGACTGACTGCTCCCACTTCTGAGCATCAGTCCTGGCAGCTCATGTCCCTCCCCCCCCCCCCCAATAAAACTTCCATCTTTGCCTCAGAGTGCTCTCCCTGGTCCTTGGTCACTGCGGAACCTTATAGAACCTAGTTAACTTGGTTGGGTACTCTAAATTCAGTCTTTCATGACCATTATTATTACCAGATTAACATCAATGAGTTAAAGTTAAATTTACAACCTGAATACCATAGCAACCTGCTACCAGCCAGGGCCATACTTTGTTAATCTGATGTAAGCCCTAGGCTAATAGTACTTTGTCTTTAACCTGTTTAAGCTTATTCACATCTTTATCTATATGCTTTACTCATACCTTCATCTACATACTTTTACCTTACAATCGATGTAACCACTATGTAACAATCTTTTTCATCAAACATTTAACATACAACATATAAAGTTTCCTCTCCAGTTTATCTTTTTCAGTCAGTTCATCTCATAACTACCAACAAAAACTTTTTTTGTCCTTACCAAAAACTTTTAATATGACCATTTTTTTTCCTTCAAAAGGCCTTTTTAAATAACCCTTTCTAAAGAAAGAGTAGATCAGATTTGACTTGTGCTATTTACCCAGAATAAACATGTAGATTTTGGAACTTTGTTTCTTATAACTTTCCTGAAACACATTTTTTAAAATATGAAAGCAGATTTAAACATTATTAGAAATGTTAGAAAATTTTTTATAAATTTAGTATCAAGTACCTTTAAATTTAAACATAAATCTTGAGGCTATTGTCTGTTTGTAGTTCCATATAAGCATAGAATGATAAAGTAAACGTAAAGAGTTACAAATTTTTTATAAGCATAGGATAGTCACAAAAATCTTATAAGAAGTCCCCATAGCGACTTGGCATTCATTCATCATCATGCTGGGGCCAGGATCCTGAGATTCCCTATGCTTGCAGTTCCCTGGCTCTGCAAGGCAGGGAAGCTAATAAAGAGCACCCCACACACACCTAAATTCCAGGGAGAGTTCCCTCAGGACTATAGGCTGCTTTTCTATCCTACCATATTACAACTCTTTAAGAGTAGGAGAATCTTGTACTTTCTTTTCTATGATCTTAATTACTTTTAGCATTTCTTCTGGAGGACACTCAACAGTAAAAATTGGCTATGCTGTGTATTACAGTGGGCTTGGTGGAAAACATCCCCACAATGAGATGGCACTGCTCAGAATAGAAATCATTCTTCAGCCTAAGGGCTGTGAGCCACATACATATCATATATACACATTCATTTCAAGTGCACTTTTCATATAGACTCTAGACAACTATTTCCCTTTTACACATTCATTCATTCATTCATTCAGAAGATATGAATTCCCATTTTAAATTTCTATTGCTTTTTGCAACTCTGGAGATTAAAATCAAACCTTATTACCAGGCGGGGTGTCAGGAGAGGCTGAGGGAGCTGGAGGAGCTGTTGGGGCAAGGTCTTCTATGGTGTCAGGGTCAAAAGCAGAGGGTTAGGACTAGTATGGGGAGGGGTTGAGTGAGAGCGCATTTCTGAGACCTTGGCTAGGACCTGGTGAGGCTGTCAGGTAGAGCAGACAGAAGGCCTTGCATACAGAGTGAAAAATAGGGTACCTCGGACCATTTGCCTGTATGTTGGCAGAAGTTTGTTCTAAATCAGTGAGAATTTGGAAATCAAAAGTATCATTTTTAGGCTATTTGGACCCATTGTCCAGCTTATAGATGTGGCCAGGCAGAATTACAGAGAAAGATAAGATGTTGCCCAAGAGTGGAAGAGGCTTTTAGTTCTCAAGGAGACAGGGAAAGAGCAAAACAAGGGTGAGAGAAAAATCAACCAGAGCTTAAGCTGGGTTTACACAGAACACCAATATGACCCCCTGGCCCATTAGGGTGAACAGGGCCTGCACCTCCCACGTGGGCAGAGGCCGCACAGGTCACAACTGTCAGCTGTCTAGCCTGTTAGTGGGTGAGGAGGGTGACTGGGCTCCCGATGGTGAAAGCTGCTGGCAGTGGAAGATTAGAGCTCAGGAGGGAGAGGAAGGTGGGAGAGGGGGTGTCCTGAGCTGGTGCAACCTAACTGAAAGATGCCCCTTAGGGTATGGTAGACCAGAGAGTGAGAGACATGAGGTGTCTAGAGTGTGTCTTTCTGGAGACCTGGGGTTGGGGCTTAGCAGCTGAAGAGTGTAGCCTGGCATGCTGGCATGGCTTCCACGAGGAGGGGTGAAACCCAAGACAGGCCAACCCAAGAGAGAAGGACATTTACCAAGAAGGATAGAGGAGACTGGGAAAAGAACAGTGAGGCTGAATTGTGGTGGGTGTGAGAGCCTGTATCAGGCAGAGGTGGTCCCAGGCCTTCAGATGGTAGAATGGTTGCTTGGTGGTCTGGTCAGGGAAAAGGAGGTTTGGCCACCCAAGAGGGCAGCTAGACGGCTTCCTGTCCAAGTCATGGCACCAGATGTAAGGTTCAGGAGTGACCAAGGACCACGGAGAGCATTCTGAGGCAAAGATGGAAGTCTTGTTCAGGGAAAAAACACACGAGCTACCAGGACTGACTCTCAGGAATGGAGCAGTCAAATTGGGGTAACAGATAGTGGGCTTTATAGAGCTCTTCAGCTGGGGGAAGGTGAAGAATGGGGAAGGAATTTCCTTGTTCTTTGCATTAGCCATAGGGTAAGACCAAAAATAACCCTATGAGAGATAAGGGGGCAGTAAATCTAGACTTGGAGCCTGGTTAGGCAGGGGAGGGATAATGGATGGGCAATTTCTTGAGGAATGTGGATTATTCACTTTGCCCTCCTGCTGTAACTCCATCTTGTCCTGACCTAACACATACCAACTGCATTGGCACAATACTGGTTTATGAGCTTACACATCCCCCAAACAGCATTCTTAATAATGTTACTCAAGATATGACTATAAAAGGAAATATATAAGGAAATGCTTCCTGAGTGCTTTGGGTTACCATGGGAACCAGTGAAAGAATTTGTGCTAATCATGTATAATGAGGTTTTATCATTAATACAGAACTATTATTACTATATCTTTCTTCATTCATTCATCATTTTCCCCAAATGAAAAAAGGGTTATTTTTCTAACTTTAAAAAAAAATATTTTTGTTTATTTTTTATTTACTTGAGAGCAACAGACAAGAAAGAAGCAGAGAGAGAGAGAGAGAGAGAGAATGGGCATGTGAGGGCCTCCAGACACTCAAATGAACTCCAGACACATGCGCCCCCTTGTGCATTTGGCTAACGTGGGTCCTGGGGAATCAAGCCTCAAACCGGGGTCCTTAGGCTTCACAGGCAAGCGCTTAACCAATAAGCCATCTCTCCAACCCATATGCATTCTTTTTTTTTTAATGTTCCTGTTCATTTTTTAGTTATTTGAGAGTGACAGACAGAGAAAGAGGCAGAGAGGGAGAAAGAGAGAGAGAGAGAGAGGTTTTTTTTTTTTTGTATTCATGAATTTGAGCATGGGCAAATAACACCACACAAATCAAATATGATTATCTGACTTTGACTGTAAATAATTTTTTATTGAAATACAGCCATGTTCATTTCATTTCAACTTTGGTTGTTTTTCTCATTCACTGAGAATTGAACAATAGTGATACAGATAGCATGGTCTATAAACCTGAAGAGATTAATATATGACTGTAGACAAAAACAACAAAAAAAACCTGTTTATTGATATTTAGTCTACATCATCATATTATATGACCAAATGATTAGTTTATAGACAAATGACAACTATATCAAGCTGAAGGGAATAAAGTTTATTGAGTCAAGATTCTAAATGTTCCACTAGAAATAGTAACTAGCTGACTCAAAAAATAAATCACATGGAAGGAATTACAGGGGGATATGGGTGTTTGCATGGCAGGTTGTATACTTAATTCTCCTAAAAAGAGTATAAATTTAAATTATTCAAATATTTACATTGAATATTGTTTGTTACCTAAAAGCTGTTTTATTTGTTGTACTTTTACATGATAACATTTGTCTATAGTGAAGATTCTTTTTTTTTTTAATTGTTTTATTTATTTGACAGAGAAAGAGGGGCAGAGAGGGAATGCACACACCAGGGCCTCCGGCCACTGCAAATAAACTCCAGATGGTTACATCCCCTTGTGCATCTGGCTAAGCTAACGTGGGTCCTGGGGAATTGAACTTGAGTCTTTCGACTTTGCAGGCAAACACCTTAATCACTAAGCCATCCCTCCAGTCCATGAAGATTCTTATAAGAAATAATCCTTCGATAAATGTCAATGATCCTATATAATGTTATTGAGGGGGTAGAGTTAGGGTGACTGGACCCCTGAAAGAAAAAAGGCAGGAAAGTTATTCTTATCTCTTGCCTAGTTCCAAAGAACTATTTTTCCACAGAGTCAGGATTTCCCCCCCCCCCCCTGCCCACTGGGAGTCTTTCATGTGACTTCAACATAGTAGTTAGTGAAGATCAGCTAATCTCTTCTTGAGACAGCCTGAAGACCTAACCAACCAGCTGGGCCTCTGGTTCACCTGAGCCAAAGGACAGCCCACCACACCAAGGCTATAAACACCCCTGAAAGGCTAGGGCAGGCTCTCCCTCTCTGATCACTTGGGAACTTCCAGCTGTGGGGCTGGGCCTGGGCAGAGCCAGCCCAGGAGGGGTTCTTTATCCCTTCCAGCTCCCCAGTTCACAGGAGCTCCTTGAACTTTCTTATCTCTTTTCTTTCCATGCTTTTATTCCCGGATCTGCATCTGGTTATATGGACTCCCGATCTACATGTGGCCCACATGGGCTTTTGGGCTCCATGTGGTGTACTTCTCTTCTCCACACTTTATCTCCCCTTACCTCCCAGCCTTCCCCTCTCCACACTCCTTTGTAAAATCTAAATAAAATGCAGTATTTTAAAAATTATTCTCTTGAATCTGGAATTGCCAATTTGCAAATATGAACTCAGGGCTAGGGGTTCCAGGAAGAACCCCAGAACCCCAATTTCCCCATTACAGTATTGTGGGCTTTTTCTGTTTGTGTGTCACATCCTTCAGTATATTCATTTCTCTCAAAACAAATTATTTTGATATCCAGTGAAATACTTCCTTCCAGAATTTTAATTGTATTTCCTTTATGAATAATAAACTAAGTGAATAATTGTCTCTCTCCCAAATTTACTAAAAATTAAGTGATATATGCTTTATTTTTGGTGGATTTAAAATTGGAAGCTTCAAAAAACATGGCATACAGTATTTTTTAAAACATTTTCGTAACTACTGAAATATGTAAGCTGTTAGACTGACCAGAAAAGCGTGTTATACCCCCTGCACTAAGCTTTCAACATACTTTTTTTGTATTCTCTTCTTCATTTATATAATCAGCAGGTTAAAAAGGGAAAAATAAAATCTTATTTTGTAAACTAAAAAAATTATTCAAATATAAATTGAATTGTATTGAAATTATCATTGTCTAGAAACCAAAAAACATCTAAGATATGTATAATTCTATATCAATTCAAAAACATAAACATTCTGAAGCAAAATAACAAACTATTGAAGGGCCCAGGTTTATGGCATTCAAAGCACACACTCCAACAGTAAAAACAGTATATGGAGTTGATGAAAGTTAGTAAAATTGAAGACAGGTCCTTGGAGGTTACCTACCTACCCTCACAAAACATAGAATTATATCAAAATCCTTTGCACCTGTGAAAGCACAAAAGAGAAGCGGCTACATTGGTGTTTCTTCTTTAGAGAACAGTATTCCGACAAGGAAAAAAAAAAAAGAGTATTCACCAATGGAAAAGATCCACAGTGATGAAACAATTTCTAAAACAAGATGCCTATGAAAAGAGCATAAGGAAGCCAGCACTTGCTGATGTCCTGTGGAAATGCAACATGTTTGAGCTCTGCCTGTTCTTTAGGCATGCTATTAACAATTCATCATCACTCTTCTCTCAGTCTACTCAAACACACATACCATGTCTCAAATTACTTAAACATTATTTATGAGTGTAACATGGTCATTCACAAATATGAGCTTTACACAAAGATTACAAATGATTTTTCTTATGAATACTGGGATGAGTAATCATGTGGCCTTTGCCAAAGCCTTCTAAATTGAAGTGATCCCCAACTTACTGACATCACCTCTTCATATACTAACTTCAAGTGGTCTTGCTTCCCCAACTTGACTGAAATCTAGCTGGCTTGCACTCAATTGTGTTAAAAGTCAATGTGTTGCTAATTGGCTGGAGGACAAAATACAAAATTCTGACAAGAAGTATTTCCTAATCCTTGATAGAGGGAATCGGTGCGCAGATGGTCATGGTGACACTCATTACTACGCCATTCAGATTTATTTATTTTTGATTTCCACATAGAAATAGTGCTGAATTTTAAAAAAATATCCTTAATTTCTGGCTAAAATTTTGAAGTGTTAATTTCTTCTGCAGTTTTTTTAACTGATTCATTCACCCATGTTTGCAGTTTAGATTGTGACATGTACTTTCCACTCTAGTACAAGAGGAAGTTTCTGTGGCAATTATCGTTCTACCAGAGGACAAGAACATTGAGGTCACAGCACATTAATGTTTCCTGCCCAGTACTGATATGTATCAGATTTCAGGTTCTGGTCTTTAGCCTCCAGGCACAAATCTTGATAGGATCTAGCAATTTCAGAAATCCAGTCATGTTCCATACTGCATTGCTCAGAACTACTGTTTTCAACATGTAGTGTGTGGGATTGATCCTAAAACTAAAATTGACAAGACTCTGGGTTAAGAAGATTCATTTAAAAACCTATAAAATTGTGGAAATTACTTGAACAACTTTCGGGACATTAGAATATTTTCAAAGAAATTGACAACAATGGTTTAGTTTTTGATTTACTTGTTACAATATTCTCTCAGACATGTTTCATTCGATTTCCAATCCTTCTTCCAGACTATTTCACAATTTATCTAAAGTCTGTCACCCATCGTTACTCTTGCTTTCTCTGGGAAATCAATGGCCATAAATCAGAAACAGCCTTATTTCTATCCTCTTCTTTCATCCCCTTATTTATATTCGTATTTATAAATAATGACACATTCAAAATAATTTAAGTAACAAAGGAGTTTTCTTAAGAGATATTAACTCTATTTCTTTTACTTTCCCCATTACTGTCTCCTTCCTGTTTCATATCCTCTCTTTCTTCCTGTTCTTTCAACAGTTGAATAAGAGATAGGAAGAATGTTACCATAACAACCACTGGTAGCTGTCTTTAACTATAAAGTGGAAGGTGATTTAGGGCAAAACAAAAATAAGAGAATCAAACAAAGAGGCAGAAAGAGCTCTAAGAAATGACTGGCTACAGCTCAGAGTCATTATTGTGGGGAACAGGTGTCCACTTTCAAGTGTCTGAGAGCACACTGATCCTATCTCAGAGAGTGACTCTGAGGTAGTTGAAAACAGTATCTTGAGCATTACTAGGAAAAAACATACCTAGTAGTTCTTGCTCTTGAAAAAAATGTTATTTACTCTTAAATAGTAGACAGAAAGAGGACTGGAGATTGCTCAGTGGTTTCAGGAGCTTGCTTGCAAAGCCTGTTGGTCCAGGGTTGGGTTCCCCAGCAGTTCCAATCTGGCACAAAGGACCTGGAGGATTCCTGCAGAGTCTCTGCCATTCAGACACAGTTTGTAGCTTAAAGAACCTGGGTTCTAATTTCAATGTAGGGTGGCAGACACAGGATAGAAGCACTGATCAGCAAGAAGCAAGCACAGAACTGATCTTCCCTTAGACCTCTGTCTGTCTGGCCTTCAGCTAGAAGGAGCCACCTAATTTGGGGGAGGGTCTTCCCAACCAATTCCAAAAAATACCCTCATAGACTTGTCCACAGGCATGCCTTATTCTTGATTCTTGATTCTTGATCTAAGTTGAAAGACTAGATTAACCATCACAGGTATCTACAAAACTCTTACACCTTATATCATACCTAATAATGAAATAATCTTTGTCTTTGATATTCTCACAGAGCTAGGATATCCATTTGTACAACCTCAGTTGTACTAGCCTGTACTTGACAATCTATCCACTGTTATCAGATAATGGATAGAAATAAAAGTTACTCAGATCATAGAAGAATGATAAACAAGCTGGACATTATTTTCAGATGAAATGATCCTGTACATAAGAAATTCTAATTTCACCTTTTTTGTTTTGAGGCAAACCCAACAGATTAGCGTTTTCATTTTTTGGAGAGAGAGAGAGAAAAAAAAAATTGGCACCCAAAGGCCTCTAGCCACCACAATCAAACTCCAGACATGTGTGCCTCCTTGGTTGCATTTGAGACTTTGCACACTTGTGTCACTGTGTGTCTGGCTTACATGGGACCTGGAAAGTACGACATGAGTCCTTAGGCTTCACAAGCAAGCACCTTAACTGCTAAGCCATCTCTCCAGCCCCTAATCTCACTTTGTTTTACCTATCAGTGTTTCATGGAATTAGGCTAAATAATCAGCATACATATATATTCCTTTTTCAGAGTCTACTTTGGGGAAATCTAGTTTAAAAGTATATGTGTGGATGATATATGTATGTGTATATATTCTTTATCATTTTATGTCATTATTGAGGTTGAATATATTACTTAAAAATAAATCTTGTAATTAGTCAATGAACCCTTCTTTCTCGTATCAGATACTTCTAAATACTAATATTTTCAGAAACATACACATTATATTTAAAAGTGGTTTCCAGGCTGGAGAGATGGCTTAGCACCTTCTTTCTCTTTTTTCTTCTCTCAAATAAATAAATAAAAAGTAAAATGTCTTTTTTAAAGTGGTTTCCATAGAAACAGAATGATATCCTCCTGTGGTAACAGTGGATTGGGTAAGCATCTCAGCATTGACTCAAGTGAAATAAAGATTAAGATTTTTCTTCCAGAGTTTCTGGTCTAGCCAGAGCTCTAGGGACTCTTGGATGCACTATTTATAAAATTGTATTTTCTGTTATTTTATTTCCTTAAAATATTATTTATTTGAGAGAGAGAAAAAAAGCAGATAGAAAGAGAATGGGTGTACCAGGTCCTTGAGCCAGTACAAACCAACTCCAGATGCATCTGGCTTATGGGAGTTTGGGGAATTGAACCTGGGTCCTTAGGCTTTGTAGGCAACTGCCTTAAGTACTAAGCCATCTTTCCAGCCCTCAAAATTATATTTTCTTGAGTGGACAAATTATTTTTATCTCACATTGTATTTAGAGACTTGAGGTATATGCAGGAAGCCCTTGTTCAATTTCAGAAACATACAAATAGCAAGAAAAAAATAACAACACAACCAAAATGCCAGATTGGATTTGGGCAGTGAATGATTGACATAGTTAAGGGTAATGTAGTTGTAAAGTATTCAAGATAGCAGAAAGGATGTAGAAGAAAAGCTAGATGTAAATCACTTAATTTTAGAATAATTAGGTAATCAAAACTGTGTAGCATTCAAATATAATTTAAAATATTTCATAGACAACCAGAATAGTCCACATTAACACTTTTGCATATTTTCATACTTTCATAATCAAGCAATTATATAGTTTAGAAATACATTTGAAGGCAATTATATTGCAAGAATTAAGTGTAATTTCTTGGCCTAAGAAAGTCCCTAGATTTACTAAGGAAAGGATCAATGAAATAGTTTAATAGATATATCGACACAAATATTTTCTTTCTGCTTTAATTTAATCTTGCAAAGCCACTAGCATTTTTGTAAATACATTTATACCTGTAAGTTTCTACTCTCCAATAAGTTCCCATTTTACTAAAAATAAATACAAGGACTAGAGAGATGGTTTAGGTGTTAAGGTGCTTGCCTGTGAACCCTAAGGACACAGGTTCAATTCCCCAGTACCCATGAAATCCAGGTGCATAAAGTGGTATATGCATCTGGAATTATTTGCAGTGGCTAAAGTTCTTGACATGCTCGTTCTCTCTCTCTCTCTCTCTCTCTCTCTCTCATAAATAATTAAAAATAAATAAATATTAAAAAATACAAAACTCCTGATCCTCCTGCCTCTGCCTCTTCAGCAATATCCTACCAGCGTGCACCACCACAACTCCTACCAAACCAGATTTCCAGAGACCCAGAGGCCCCCAACACCTCTTCACTGAAGCAGACCAAAAATTAACCCAACATGGTTCAGGGAAATTTTGTGGAAGAGGGGGCAGAAAGAATGTCAGAGCCGCATGTTGGGTCATGATATGCAGAGACATTTAGCTTACCCATAACTGTGGGCTAACTCCACAATGCATGACCCATATACCTCAACAAGGAGGGGTCAGGGGGTGGGGGTAGGACACGGATGAGCCTAACAATGGTATTAAATTGACTGTATTCACTGAGTACAAAACTAATTAATAAAAAAAATTAGAATACTGAAAACAATACAAAACTCTTTCGTCATCATTTACAAAATGTTGTATAACTGTCAACCTCCACACTCACTTTGTTTTGACCCATATTTCTCTTAGCTCATTTAATGGATAACCCCTTCTACTCTCAGGTTTGCCTTGCATGTTTTCTTTGGAGTATAGTACTGATAAAATTTCACTTAAACAATGAAAACACAGTTTTGTAAGTTAAGCAGTAGTGCTGAGACTGAATCTGCCACTGGAATTTATCTGAAGAGGTTTGTTTGCTGCCAATCAATACGTCACTCAGGAAAGAAGCATTGGCTGGTTAAGATCTGTGTCAGCGTTAAAATATTTGAAGATTAATGTGTAAAAGGACACTTGTGCCTTTAGTAAGGAATTTTCCTTCACAAGTCTTGCCACACATTTTCTTATCTCTAAAGGGAAAACCGGGTTCAAGTATTTTTAATTTAAAAGACTTTTTTCAAATAACTTTTATATACCAGTTATTTTGTTATGTGTAATCAGACTAAAATTTGAGTTACATAGTAGATAAATTTAGCACTAGAACATCCCAAACTATAGACCTACAGTGATTGTTTATAATCATTAGTAAGGTTTTGGTTATTACTTTGAGAAAATATTTTAAAATTATATTAATATTAACTTCAGTTTGCTCATGCATACCATATCTGTTATTCACCCTCTAAAATCTGAGGTAGAATGCTTTACTAGTTTCCCTAAGTATAAGTTATATTTTGAACAAGTCAAGATTTTATGAAATTATCTTATAAATGATAATGAATATTTTTCAACATAGTAGTGTCAGTGGTGGTGTGAAATGAAGACCTGTTGGTTGCAGGGTTGGACTGGCCCCTGCATCTCTTTGCTTCAAATAATCACAGGGGAGCAAATATCATAAGCAACCACAGTTGGACCTGAGGTTTATGTTTGAAAAGAAAACAGAAGCTCTGAATTGCAGTTAGGTGGCAATAGCAATGCCAAAGTGAGACCCACCCATCATTTGTCAAGGAGTAACTTCCAAAATATAATGTTGTGTGTGTGTGTGTGTGTGTGTGTGTGTGTGTGTGTGTGCTACAAAGGAGCAGTGAGCTGTTGGGAACATATTTTCCCATGCCACTGAAGTCCTAAACACTAGGCTGGGTTTGTAGATGATCTTAACTGTGTTGGAGAAAATTAAGGAAATAGGGATACATTTATAAGTAGGACAAAGTGGTACTGACTGAGACAGGCATGATCAGCCCAAGGGAAGCAACCTGAGTGTCTGCTGTGAGTATTTTCATGCTGGAAGCGGCCAACCAAGAATAGAAGTGAATTCAGAATACAATAGTCAGCTGGCTAGCTCAGGTTGTGATCAAAAGACAAAATGGGTAATGACATTTCCATGCAATTTTTAATATAATAGTTTTCAAAGTGTGGGCTTGGGAATAGCCCCTTCAACTTGGAACATTAGAAATGCAAATTATTTTTATAAGAAAGCTTAGGAATTGCTTTATGTTATGGGAAGAGGTGGGTAAATTGGGAACCAGTGCTTGTGATATCAAATATAACAAAAGGAATAAAAGAATACCAGCATGATGGTGAAGCACTTCCACAAAAATGACAGGTTTGTACCACACAAGAATATTTATGAACAAGATCTCTTCTTTTTATTTATTGATTTATTTTTAATTTTTTTGTTTGTTTATTTATTTATTTGAGAGTGACAGAGAGAAGGAGGCAGAGGGAGAGAGAAAGAGAGAGAGAATGGGTGTGCCAGAGCTTCCAGCCTCTGTAAACGAACTCCAGATGTGTGTGCCCCCTTGTGCATCTGGCTAATGTGGGTCCTGGGGAATTGAGCCTCAAACCTGGGTCCTTAGGCTTCACAGGCAAGCACTTAACTGCTAAGCCATCTCTCTAGCCCGATCTCTTCTTATTAATCAGCAATTTATATACAATTAAGCTCCCGATGTTCAAGATTATTAAAAACTTCAAGCTTTTATATACAATAGATTTTAATTTATATTACTATATAACAATTTCTTTGTAGGCCAAGAAAGAAAAAGAGAAAAAATAAAATTATCATATTGAGTCAATGAGTAAAGCTTTTCTACTTTTAATAAGATTTTCTGTGTGGTAAGTTTCTTCACATTCCTTTCAAAGAAGAGGGTGCTTACCATGTTTTAAACATCATAGCTTGCCACTTCAAGATAAATTTCACAGTCACTGTACATCAAAGTTGACAAAATGTTCTGTGGGAAGAATATTCTTGCAAATCATATGAATGAAAGGCAAACATGATATGTTCAAGGAAAGATGAAAGTCTTCATAATGTGCCACCCCAACGTGCCAATGTGCCAAAGTGGATGCTTCATCATCTTAGAGTCATTTAGATGTAGGGATTTCTTTCTTTCTTTTTTCTTTTTTTTCAGGCCTTTACAGGATTTATTTCTAACTAAAAAAAAAAAAGAAAAGAAAAAAGAAAAAGAGAGAAAGAAAGAAAGAAAGAAAGAAAGAAAGAAAGAAAGAAAGAAAGAAAGAAAGAGAAAAGAGTTGTCTGGTAGAAGAAAAATTATACATATTACAATTATGTTAATTACACTGCACTAATTGGTAGTTCATAAGTAAGCCTGTAAGTTTATATGTGCTAGTGTTAGTATTCAATGTGCCAATTTCTAAAGAATATGCAATATATGCAAATATCAGGAATGCAAAAATACATAATTAATGACCAATTTGTAGATGACATCTTAAACAATGAAAACACCAGAAGTTTTGACCAACGACTGGGCCATTGGCCCATAAAATCCCTTTCTAAATATAGAACTTTTTTTTTCTAGCAATGCTTTCTTTAAGCCCCTGGATACAAATCATCACAAGACCACTTCAATAAATTTTAGTTATTTAGCTATTATTTACTCTATCTTATACAAAATATACACACAAATGTATCTTCTACATGTGGAATAAACAGTGTCCTACATCAGAGTGTTCTATGTGTCATGCTGATGCTTATACCAAAACCATCTGTAATCTGGCATTCCACATTCACATCACTGTTCACACAGTAAATATACAAGGGAAAGAGAAACTGAAAGTCTGTGTGATAGAAAAAATGTTTGAATCTAACATGATATCATCAAAAAAGGCACATTTCAAAATAATGATAATCACAGCCCAGGGAGACTTTCAGATGATCCTTCTTAGATTGTGTCACCCTCCTAACAAGACCATGGTATCTGACTAAGGCAATAGTCGGATGCTCAGTTCAAAGCTAGCACTGTGTTGGTAGAAAAACAGTGAATTCATTGAGAAGAAGATGTGCTCCATAAAGCTGTGTGACAGGTTTGGCAAGCTTCTAGAGATGTGCAAGTTCTCTATGATTCCTGTCAGCTGGCAGCTTCACCAAAAGACTAACGCCAACATTAAAAGCACAGAGAAAATCCTTCAAAAGCCAAGACTGTTCAGAGGAACCAATGCATGGTAGGCAAGGATGAGGTCAAGAAGGCATCTGAGGTTTCCCTGACACTGGTTGTGATGAAGAGGTGGTTTGAGGACCTGTCCATGTAGCTGGAAACTGCCTCTTCAGTAAACTCAGGATCACACAGGTTGATGGCTCCACTCACCTTTGAGTTAGAAGGGGATTCAATATTCTCAATAGTGATATCATCCCAGTTAATTAAAGAGAAGACATAATCATTAATCTTCATAAAGGCCTTCTTTGTTCCCAGCCTCTTTTGTGCTGTTTTATGTAGGAAGCCTTCTAAGAGTTATGTTGAATAGATTTTAATGTTTGGTTTCAACAGGAAGGCCTTGTTCAGAATGCTGTCATACATCTCAGCTGTGTTTTGGTTATAAAGCAGAGGCTAATTATGCAGTATGTGTGTGGAGGTTTGAACCACATGTTCCCCATAAACTTATGTAATCTGAATGTTTGGTTCCTTAGCTGGTATAAATTTTGGAGGCGAAACCTTGCTGGAGGAGGTGTGTTTCTGTGGGTAGATTTAGAGATATTACATCCAGCTCCTCTTTGTCAGAGCCCAGCTCACTTTCTTGCTGTTATTTTTCACCTGTTGTGGTAGAGGTGATGTGTACCCTCTGCTTATGCCATGCTTTTGCCTTCTGTCATGAAGCTCCCTCTCAAAACTATAAGACATATCAAGACATTTCTTCCCATCAGATGCTTTGGGGCAGGTGTTTTGTACCAGCAATATGAATGTAACTACAGCAGCAATGTTTCACAGCTGGAGCCCAGGTTCTACCAGCCCACTGGCTATCATACAGCTGTTAGGAAGCATGTTAGGTGCAAGACATTCAAGCAGTCATAGAAGATGGATGCCACATTATTGTACTCAATATTTTCCTTGAAGTCTCCAAAGTCAGTAAAGGCACTGTGTCCCTACAAGTCCAGCCAAGTATTCTCTAGCTTGATGTTTCTATAAATGACGTTTAGAGAGTGTAGGTAACCCAAGGCTCTGTCTACTGCAGCAGTACTGAAGTGCACCCATTGTTCTAGACAGCAGCACTCCCACTAGAGATGATAGAATGACTCTCCATCATGGGTGGAGTCTGGAACAAAGTACAGTTTGTCAGCAGTGTGCAATGAGATGTGAAGGACCACCAGGAAAGGGAGCTTCACATTCTTACATGACATGCTTCTCTTTCTCCTTTTTCAGGGTCAATTTCTTCTACAAAAAACACTTGCAAAACTGCCCTTCCCAATGGCTTCCAAGAAGTGAAAGTGAGATGCCTTAGCAGGAGCACTGGATGATAGTCCATGGTTGACTTTCTAAGAAGGACTTGTGGTAGAGGAATGGTTGATTTAGGTTTTTATGAGATTGAGAAAGTTTCAAAACTGATGGAACTTCAGGGTGTTTGCAATTATAGGAGTTATTGTTCAGGCCCATCTTTTTCTGCTTCATAAGTTATTAGAATCTTTACCACTCCTCTCAGTCTGGAGTAAGTGAAGGTGTCTCCAGCAGCTTTGGTTTTCACTGTCATCACCCCAAAGAAAATACTGGCAGGTGCTGCAGAGGGGAGATGATCTCGGTTATCAGTCAGTACAGGGTTTTCTTGCTCTTGCCATTCCTACTAATTATTCTGTGTTTTCACCCCTATAGATTAAGGCAAACAATGTATTTTATGAAGAGGCATTAAGGAAATTACAAGTAAATAACAAATTTTTGGCATGAAACAGGTTAATAGATAGCCCACAGTAATATACAATATATTTTCCTGGACTCATAACAAGACAGGACAGACATGCTTGTTAACAATATCAGAAGTTGAAATACATTTTTAATATACCCAAGCATGTTACTAAATTATATATGCAGAAAATAAATCAGACAGAATTTTAAAAGTCAAGGAGTCTTTAACATTAATAATAAGACAAGTGGTTTCTACCTTGCTTCTTCATGACACTGTATTTTTTACACAATAGTCAATGTGCCTTAAAGCCAATGAATCCTTTTCTGAAAAGAGTTCATGGAAAGTGTGGACAAATAGCAAAGTTTTGGACCTAAAGCTGGTCAATAGATGCACAGCCTTCAGTAACATACATTGGGTTTATTATTCTTCCCTGAAGAGATTCTAAGGGGATTGTGGGTAAATAGCAAAGAAGTCCTTTTGCTATTCCTTATAGCCTAGAAAATTGACAAACATTTTTTAAAAAAATATTTAATTTATGAGGGAGAGAGAGAAGAAATACAGATAAAAAGAGAATGGGCTTGCTAAGGCCTCCAGCCACTACAAACAAACTCCAGACACATGTGCCAGCTTGTACATCTGGCTTTATGTGATTACTGGGGAATCGAACCTGAGTTCTTTGTCTGCCAGAAAGTGTCTGAATGGCTAAGACATCTTTCCAGCCTGAAAACTGAAAAACTTTTTGAGGGCTATTTTATAATATCAAACATTAATTAATCATAGGTGTTATTTTAACATACAATGATATTGTAGTGCTAAATACAGTTCAGTTCATAAATAAGGGCACAAAATTTAACAATAAATAAATAAATAAATAAAATCAATTGACTGAAACTTAAATGCATACATATGAATATAATGTCCAGTGTTTACCTTTTCAATTGAACAATAACCATTTATATAAAGTAATACAAAATGTGAAGGATTTAAGCCTCCTATGGCCTAAAGCTGCTTTAGATAGCTTCCAGTCTTAGCTGTGCAAGAGCAGGGAGTGGGGTAGTGAAGTCAGTAGCTTCACAGGGAGTCTGGATGGTAGAAACATCAGCAACCTGCTTGTCTGCTGTCCTCCCTAGAGGCCTGTGTTGTACATGAGCAGCAGAGTCCTGAATGCCAGGTCAAATGCCTCACTGTCATTGTCTTGTTATTGTCAGGCTCCTTCTTAGAGGAAAGTTTACATAAATTTCTTTTGCTGTATTAATAGATGCCTCTTTCCATTGGAAGCAGTCTTGGCAGAACTTTCATGCAAGGTAAGTCCATATGTAAAATCTTTACCTCTGAAATGGTTAACATTGCCTACTTAGCAGTTTACAGATACCCTGAAGAGAACAATTTCTAGGCATGTCTGTGAGGGAGTTTCCAGGTTAGGTTAATGGAGATGAGCACACCCCCTCCCCCAACCATGGGCAGCACCATTCCATGAGCTGTGTTCTCAGAACTGAATAAAATGAAGAACAAGAGATGAGCATCAGCACTCAGTCTGTCTCTGCTTCCTTCATAACTGCACAATGAATGACACCACTGCTTCATGCTTTGACCACCATATCGTCCTTTTCATGGTGGACTTCAAGCCCCTCAAACTGTAATAGGCTTTGCCTTTCCTCTTTCTTGCCAGACAATTTATCACAGCAATAAGGAAAAAGAACTAATACAGTTTTTTTTTTAATTCTTTTAAGGTTCTAAAACACTTTGTTTGAGTTCTGTCTATTCAACTAAATTTCTTTTATTTCCAAGAGTTTAATGATCATGTTGGATTTAGAATGTTGGCAGACATCATCTAATCAGATAATCCAGTGGTTGACTATATCTCTCATCATAATTTCATACAGTAGGATCGGAGAGACAGTTTAGTGGTTAAGGCACTTGCCTTAAAAATTAAATGACCCAGGTTTACCTACCCTGGACACAGGTAAAACCAGATGCACAATATGGCTCATGTGTCAAGTTTGTTTGCAGTGGCTGAAGGTCCTGCCATGCCCATTCTTTCCCTCTATCTGCCTCTCTTTCTCTCTCAAATAAATAAAAATAAAAGAAAAAAGATCAATTCCATACACTAGTACAACCCTGACACACACTGTTATATGTGCTGTGATAGAAGAGAATGATTCATGGTCTCCTGTAACCCATATCTGGAATTTTGTCTGTCTGTCATCATCATTGTTGAAGCAATGATCTCTACATTATGGGAAGTGAGGTCATGCACAACCTGAGACTGTAACAATAAGCATTATTTATTAACCTCTGTGTCAACAAGGATGATACATTTGAAGAAAGACTATAGGAGGGCTGTAGCTAGCTGATCAGTGCCAAGGTACATGGCTCCTTCTACCAGTCTGCTCAGACTTACTGTTACTAAGCATGATTATTGCAGGCACACCACTCAGGCTTGGAAAATTTATCAGCAAGCACTCTTCCCGGGTAAATACTATTTTCCTAACATACCCCAAGATCTAGAATGCCTTATCTCATATTCCTAATACTAATCACACATAAGATTCAAAGCCCTACCAACCAAGAAAACAATATTCTTTCTATAAGGGATTTTTAGATTTAAAAAAATGAAAGATGTGGTCATATTTTACAACAACAACAAATAAAATGGTAGAAGTCATTCTAATATCATATTTACCACATATTTAAAGCTACAGTGGTTGAATATCAGCCGGGCGTGGTGGCGCACGCCTTTAATCCCAGCACTCGGGAGGCAGAGGTAGGAGGATCGCCGTGAGTTCGAGGCCACCCTGAGACTCCATAGTGAATTCCAGGTCAGCCTGGGCTAGAGTTAGACCCTACCTCAAAAAACCAAAAATAAAAATAAAAAAAATAAAATAAATAAAATAAAGCTACAGTGGTTGAATATCAATCTGTAAAGGGATGACAGTATCAAATACTGCATGAAGCTCTGTGTCTCTGCTGGCCAGAACTGGGTACTCTTTTATTTATTTATTTAAATTTTTCTTTTTTAGTTTTTCGAGGTAGGGTCTCACTCTAGCCCAGGCTGACCTGGAATTCACTATGGAGTCTCAGGGTGTCCTCGAACTCACGGCAATCCTGCTACCTCTGCCTTCCGAGTGCTGGGATTTAAGGCGTGCACCACCACGCCCGGCTGGGTACTGTTTTAGAAGACAGGTTTCTCAGTTTCTGACCATGTTTGAGCCTGAAGCTGAGCAGCATGGTGCCAATCATTCAAGTCCTGCCACTTGATCTGGAGGTAAATTGCTTCCCTGAATCATCCCTTCTCAACATGTTCTCTTCACTTTGTCCACTGAAATAAATATTTTTTCTTAATATTTAATATGGAAGATCAAGAAGTTCTGTACTGCTCACCACAGTGGCCCATCTGCACTTTCAGCAAATTGCAATTTCTCACCAGACTTTCTGCTCTGGCCAGTTTTTCCTCAGCCAATTTCCCTCAAACACAAAATGCATGTCCCTTCTGCACTTGGGCTTCAAGGGTTCTCTGTCCCTCCTGTAACTGTAGTTTCTTTAGTTGCAGCTCATGAAACACAATTCTAGACTACCGTAACTTGGCAAGTTCTGCTATGTCATCATTTTCTCTCAAGATTTTTGCTGGTTATACAAGCCTGTTATCAAGGTATTCTCAGGGATTTCTGTGACTGAAGGTTGGAGATAATCCTTGAAATTTGACCTCCTTGTCATAATGTCATATGATTTATCAGAGTAAAGGTCTTGAATTTACCTGAATTTGCCTTCTCTGAATTCCCTACTTATTTGTTTTTGGTTAAAAAGTGTACATGGAGGCATTAATGAAAATATTCATATGACAGGCCCAGTTGTTGTATTTATCATTAGATGGCTTAGGATTCATTTGTCAGGAGACATGTAATAAGGTATGTCATTTTTTAAATTTTTTTTATCAAAACATGTAATGTGATTTAATATTCTAGCTACCAAAGTCTCCAAGCTTGGTATTTTACCATCTAGGAAGACACTGACTGATTTCAGACCCTCTTACAGCAGGTATGACCACCGTTACCCTTTGACTTTCAGAGCACGTCAACTGAGTCTTCACTGGAAGAACACACTCTTCATGTAAGTGATTCCTGTCCTGGACAGATAAACCAGTCCCCCCCCCCCCATTCCCCAGGATCTTCACATTCCAATGCAATGAGCAGGTATGTGAGAGCTTCTTTAAAGGTTTAGGTAACTGAAACACTTTCTCAGTTTATACCATGAGGCATAGTCAAGATCTTTCGAACTGAAATCTTACTGTCATCCTTCCTCAAATCTGGCAGCTGCCATAGGAAACCCATGCCTATGCTCTGGGCACTATTGTCTACATTGTCCTCCAGTCTGGACAGATACTTAAATGATCTCCCATAAATGTAGGCGCCATAAAATCATGAAATCATTAACCACTTTCTCACTCATCTTATTTCTGTTTAGAGCAAAAATAACACCTACCAACATAAATATATGATTTTAGACACTCTACAAATTATCAATATCTCTTTTCATCAAAGAGATATAATAATAGACTTTAGAAATGAACAGTGATGGAATGAGAATCTAAAAATTATATACCCTTCCACATTGTGTGAAAGTGAAACCTGATGTAATGTGAAACCTGATATAACACAATAAAATCAGAGTCAGTTGCAAAATTTTATTATACCATTTGCCAAGTTAGCTGTACGTATTTTATGTCATGTAGCCTCATTCATATACAATAGTGGCAGCATCTCTCTTCTATGGAACAATCAAGAGACCATTTAGTTAAAAACCTTCTCTATTATCACTCATCCCTCTTTTTTGCAGTTTTTGTCCAACACAATAAATGATAAAAAGATAATTTTACCCTTATTACTGACACATAGTTTTTTTTATATAAATTGAGAATCACATAACTTACTTAATTCTATAAAACTAAATTTAAAGGAATTCATTTGAATGATTTTTTTCTAAAACTAGGATTTCAAATTAACCACCAAAGTATTTTGCAGAATGTATAGTTTTTTCCTCTTTTACACATGTAGTTGTCAATCAAGTTTTATATCTTGTACTTATCTAATAGAACTTAAATATCTATTATAGTATGTCTAAGGGATTTTTAGGTAACAGAACCAAAGTATGTTTTGTCTCAAGTTTTTTTATTAATTGATTTATTTATTTGGAAGAGAGAGAATACCAGTACCTCGTGCCATTGCAAACAATGATACATGCACCAATTTGTTCATCTAGCTTTATGGGGCTACTGGAAAATGAACCTGGGCTGTCATGCTTTGCTAGCAAGCATCTTTACAGCGCCATCTCTCCAGCCTGTCTCAGGCCTGTTTATAGTGATCATGTTTAAAACATATATTTTCTTTTCTATTTTGGCCTCAAATCCTTATCGTATCAAGGCTATTTGTGGCAGCATTTATTGAAAATTTAATACAATAAAATATAATAAAAAAATTGCATGCCTCTGGGTCTGCGAAGATGGCTTAGTGGTTAAAGGCTTTAGAGTACAAAGCATCCCTGGCAGTTGTTCAATTCCCCAGCCACCCACACAAGGTAAGATGGGGAACAGTTTTTCAGTAGCAAGAGACTCTGACATACCCCCCACACATATGCGCACATAAATGTGCAAATAAATAGATAATAAATAAATACAATTTTGCTTAAATTGAGTACACCTGCATGCCTCAAAATTGTATCCATGTAATTACTTTGCATCCTACATGATGACTCTATATTTTTATTAGTAACACAGTAAGTTTACATTTTCATATTATAAAAGGAATAAAAACACATAAATAATGGTCAAACAATATTTTCTTAGAATTCCTTGTAATTAGATACTTACCATGCAATTTTATAATATGTAAATATAAATAACTTGTTTGCTAGCACAGTAGGGAAAACATGAAAAGTATTTAGCAAGGATAAAATATTACAATTAATCCACTAAAAGGGGCATAGTAATTCATCACAAATAAATTATCCTATCAGTGAAGATAAAGCTAGATAAAGAGGAATATCTTCAACTTTTTGGAAGAGTAATTGTCCATTGGCGATTTTGTTTGTTTTAGAAAAGGAAATGTGTTTGATGTACACACCATCCAGTTTGATGTACACACCACACCAGCCATATTTGGATAAACCCAAAATGAGCACACAGTATCCAAAAATATGATTTAGTGGTGGGTCAGGGGATGTACTCTACTGCTCCCAGAACTGACTCTACTCCCAGCTTTTATTCAGTTTCAGGCAGCCAAACCTATGGGGAGTCAGATCACAAGACAGATCACGAGTTTGAATGAGACCAGATCATGAGGCTTAGCCTGTATAATGATTAGCCTTTTGAGCTTGTTCTCCACAGTTTGAGGCCATCCTGAGACTACATAGTAAATGCCAGGTCAGCCTGGGCTATGGCAAGACCCTGTCTTGAAAAGCCATAAAAGAGAGAGAGAGAGAGACTGAGAGAGAGAGAGAGAGAGAGAGAGAGAGAGAGAGAGAGAGAGAGAGAAAAGAAATCTGAACATTCCTTTCATAATTTTTAGTATGGCCAAATTAAATAAACACTTTATTTTGCATGCAACATAGTGCCAGAGTGAGACCTGTCTTCTCTGGAACACATATTCCGGGTGGATTGCATTTTCAGATCATCTTGGAACCTCTGGTGGATCTGAATAATGAAGCAGCATTCAAAATCCATGCTGCAAAAGACTTTTCTCCACACTGCCTGCAGCCTGACATGAGGGAATTCTATGTAGTAAGCCAACGCGCACTATAAGAAATGGTAAAACAATGTCCTCACTGCTGAATTCATATTATCCTCTCACTGGGGAGCCATCAGCCGCATAGATTAAATAAAAATAAATAAGAGTAAGAAGCCATTATTTTTGCTGCCAACTGAAAAATAAAAGCTGCCTCCTTTTTAACTATGTTCAATTGTCCTTGTCAGCAGGGGCCATGCTTTGGAAATACAAAAGAATGTATTTAGTTATTGATGAAAGAATAATAATTTGGTAATTCCTCCTAGAAAATAAAACATTAGAGCTTTGGTTGTATAAAACCATTTTCCTGTCCATGAAGTTTTCAAATTTAAGACTCTAAAATGTTTTAGAAAACATTATCTCAACACCCGAAAGAAATTTGGAGTGCTCACATGCTAACAGACTTTCCTCATCTCTGGGAAGTCAGACGTGGAGCTGAAGCCATGACTCTTCTTGCCTTGGCAAACTGTATAGCATATCACTACTTTTCACCCAGAAATAATTTCAGCAAAGGGTTAGAAACTTAAGTTTGGTCTTTAGAAGCATACGTTTTACAATTAAAAGTATTAAATCAGATAATTTTTGTTCTTGTTATATTGTATAAGTTCTTCTGATTTTTGGTTATTATTTCTTTTAAATCAAGTAGGCAGTTGTGCAACTTGTTGCCCCATAACATTTTTCCAGAGGTAAGACATAAAAAGAAAAAAAAGAGGGATTGATTTAAAAAATGTATTATAATAAATATCATTGTGTAAGTCCAGCTATATAACTCATAAAATTAAAAGATATATTAACAGGATTTCAGCATAACATTTTCATTATACAACTTCTAGAAAAATGTGTAAATAAAATGAAATCTTTAAGAGAAATCTCAACTATTATGCTCTTAGATAGACTCTCTCTGTCTTGAGTACAACCAATTTGGTATTTAAACATTTAATTTGCATATCCTATTCCCTATATTAAAATTTTGGCATTTAATTCAATGCCTTATGTTTTCAAATTCATCTGTAATTCAGAGTATGTAACTATAGGTTTGCTACAGTACAGAGTTCATGCCCTTATGATGAGAGACCAAATATAACCATTTTAAGTAAAAAGGGCCAGACCTGACTTAGATAGAGAACTAGACTGCTAATGTGCTGACCTTTGCTTCTGTAAACTTTGCTTGCTTGCTCAATTGCTGCCTTTCCCCCTAAAGTTTCTGAGGAATCTCCACTTCAAGGATATTGCAGAAACACTCCACTACAGGGGGCCTCTGGCCTCCGACCACCTGCTTAGATAAGAAACTGAGGAATCTCCACTTCAAGGACATTGCAGAATGTACCACTGCTTGCTTAGCCAATCACAATGAAGATTACCTCATCTGCCTGGAGTGCCCCTAGCTCCTGCCCCCAACTCTAGCTCCTGCCCCCAACTTTGCCCACCCCCAAGCCAATCAGAACTGTTTAAACCAACCAATCATGTATCTATACCCTAGTTCTTTGTTCGAATTCCTATATGAACCCCTTCCCCCAAAAGAAAGGGGCTCTCTCCCTCACTACCACTGTGCCGGACTGTGTGGATGGAGCCCAGGCCTAGGCTTGCAATAAAGAAACCTGTTGCTTTTACATTCGAGTGCCTCGGCTTCTGGGGCGGTTCTCTGGGTGACTCCTGGGTGATCAGGGGTCTTGGCACAACAATGATGCTTCCTTAAAATTGCTACTTAGCAAGATTAATAATGTTCAGTTTGAATGGGAGTTATTATTGCTTATATCCCCAAATATTATTACTGTACTCTATTACTCAAACTTTATACAAACCCAGAAGCATATCTCCCATATCTCCCTAAGTAATATAAACAGAATCACACCCATGTCTTCACAGCTGAATTATTTCTTCAACTTTTCTATTGACAATTCTTTTATGACCCAAATTATTTTGATCATAATCACTTTCTGTCTCTCTCTCTCTTGACACTATTATATTACTTTTAAATATGACCTTTCTTCATCATCTATTATGACATGTTGATATGTCCCGTATTGTGCAGAAAATGATAACCTCTGTGAGATTATAAATGCAATAGCCACCACATGTCCAGGATACAATGTTCAAATCTGGGAAACTACTACTGTTGTTTGGTTAAGTGGATGTGCTGTGACCATCAAATCACCTTCTAAATAGTCACGGTTGTGCCACTGTCCTAGTGCTGCCCTCACTTTTGATGAGAAAAGCTTCTTTTCTCTGAGGGAGGTGATTACTGGGGAAAATCAACCTCACTGATATGTTTAAATGTTGAGATGACAGTTAAAAGTGTTCAGCACTAAATGAGATCTTTTTGTAACAGCTGCCAAAGCTCAGGGAATGTTACAGAAGGCATAGCAGAAAGAATGTAACACCCCTCTTTTTTCTAATTCACTTGATGAAATTTCACATGGTTTGTGAAAAGGGTCTGTACCTTTTCTAATCCCTTCCACCTAAATGCTGCTTACAACTTTGACAACAAAAGACAATATAGTTGTCACATGGATTTGTAGTTAACCTGTTCAGTAAGCATTCTTTTTCTAATTAAACAAACAGAATCTGAAACTCAGAGTGAAACAAGATTGATCAATGTTTCACAGCATCTATATAGCAAATTAGCACATTAACAAAGCAATATCTGAAGAAAATTGGCTGGTTCTGTAAATAAATACTATCATTTGTATGCTCAATACCACCCAAATAGAGTTTGAACCCATGGTCCCCAGCTCATGGCAGAGCTTTGGGAAATTGATGGAACTTTTGTTCATGAGACCTACCTGGTATATGTAGGACATGTGGATGGGCCTTGAGGGTCACAGACAGGCTCAGCTTCCTGCCTAGTTGTCTAGCACTTTGGTTCTAGTTTGAGAGATGGTTGTAGTACTGGCTGTAACACACACCAACACAAACACAAACTCCATTAGGTTTCCCAATAATGGACTGTTCCATCTCAACTATCAGCTGAAACAAACTTTTCTTCCTTTTCTGTTTTGTTTTCTGTCAGGACTCTGTCTATCATAGCGTTAAGAGGCATGTACTTGATTCCATAAAAGTAAATTATCTGGTGGTTGCTATGAAGTATTTCCATTTTGTGAAAGTTACAATGGTTCTGCAGAGGTTTGCCCATAAGGCTATCTCAGTCTCATAAAAAATACATAATTACTTTGGATTCTAATATAAATAGCAGTATATAATGAGCTTTTTGCTTAAAATAAACAATGTGAATGTTTCTTAACATATGTGATATTTTAAGAATATCTTAATAAATTTTTGGTTATTTCATATGACTGAAATATTGTTGCGAAATTCTTTTTATAGTGATTTACTAAGTGTTAATGAAAATACTTTTTACAGAAAGATTTCTCTAAGAATTTTTTATCAGAATTTTTAAACAGCCCAATACTAGAACCAACCCAAATACCTCTTTTTTTAAAATTTTTTTGTTTGCTTTTATTTATTTAATTTTAGAGCAACAGACACAGAGAGAAAGAGGCAGAGGGAGAGAGAGAGAGAGAGAGAGAGAGAATGGGTGTGCCAGGGCCTCCAGCCACTGCAAACTCCAGATGTGTGTGCCCCCTTGTGCATCTGGCTAATGTGGGTCCTGGGGAATTAAGCCTTGAACCGAGGTCCTTAGGCTTCACAGGCAAGCTCTTAACTGCTAAGCCATCTCTCCAGCCCCCAAAATACCTCTTTAAAAAAATATTTTATGGTAGTTAGGAAAATGGATGAAGAGTTAGACCATTGGTTACAAAATCTACAAACCCAGGTTCAATCCCCAAGCACAGCTAACGCATAAATTGAAAGTGGCATAATTGGCATTCATTTGCAGAGGCAAGAGACCCTGGTGTGTGTGCATGTACACACACAAACGAATAAATAATGACTTTTTAAAAGACTGTGACTTATTAAGGGATTTTATTCTTTGATAATAAAATACTCCCCAAAGAAAATTACTGTTACAATAAATAGATCAAATTATTACATTATGTAAAATAATACAGACATGCCAATTATGTTTTATTAAATTCCATTGTATAAACTAAGATGATTTATTTTTCTGACAATGATAATGTAGGTTTTTTGTTGTTGTTGTTTTGTTTTGTTTTGAGATAGGGTTTCACTCTAGCCCAGGCTGACATGGAATTCACTATGTAGTCTCAGGGCAGCCTTGAACTCACGGCGATCATCCTACTTCTTCCTCCCGAGTGTTGGGATTAAAGGTGTGTGCCACCATGCCCAGCTGATAACGTGGGTTTTGATAATATCTTAGAAAGTAGAAAGAGGCAGGGTAACGAAAATATTGTTTCATTCTTTAAATTACAATTACATATGTGCAATCTTTGTAAAGAAAGATTAAATTATGTAATTTTAAGTACATAAATTTTATCTATGAATTTAACTACTTTATAACAAAAATTTCAACTTATCAATTAGTCATAGGCTCCCATCATTTCCTTGACAGTCATCTTATCTCTAATACTCCTCATAAATCAAAACAAAATGATGAATATTCATAGCTTTTATGAGGGTTATAGTTATTCATATCACTAACAATAAAACAAGCTGAGAATGCTACCTTAAGCTAGGTTAGTCAATGCATAATATTTAAAAAGCTCAAAGTAGCCAAATAAATCATGTCATGATTTGATTTGATTCTTGTATGTCATGATTCATTTAAGCAAGTATGCTGATACTTTAAGTATATATATTGTCAGGGTGAGATGGGTCATAGGTTCATGCTTCAGTTCTCAGAACCAATAATGAAAGACTACTAAGTAGGATAATTGCATATTTGAAACACATTAAGAAGCATACTATCTTAAAATTTACATTGCTCCAAGTTTTATTTTTGGGGGGGAGGGGGTTTCAAGGTAGGGTCTCACTCTAATTCAGGCTGATCTGTAATTCACTATGGAGTCTCAGGGTGGCCTAGAACTTGTGGTGATCCTCCTACCTCTGCCTCCTGAGTGCTGGGATTAAAGGTGTGAGCCACCACGCCCAACTCAAGACCTTTTTTTTTTTTTTTTTTTTAACAAAGTAAATCCCCCATTCCACTTTCTAGAGGAATAATATTAATTTAAACAAGACAAATTCATACAGGATAGATACATGTTTCACAAATACATGATGTCAACTGAACTTATATGTACTTACTTACTGCATTTGATGAAAGTTGCTATGCAACATTTTAGCATCAAGTTTTTATTTTTTCTCCTCTGAATAAAAAGAATTCTATCTAAATTATTTCTTCCCCTTTGTTAGTTGATGCAGTGGCTTGAATACAAAATGTTTACCATAGCCTAATATGTTGGTGATTGAGTTTTATACTGAATCCCCGGAGGGTAGGGCCCTTGGGAGGTAGAGCCTTGCTGGAGGAGGTATGTCATTGAGGTCTGGCTAGTCCCATTGGTTGTTCAGAGGTCATTCTTGGTACTTCCTTCCTGATGATTTATGGAGATGTGATGGCCAGCCATCTGCTCTTGTCATACTTTTCCTGTCAGGATGAAACTACCTCTGGAAACAGAAGGCCAAAATGAACCCTTTCCTCCCATAAGTAGTGTCTGGTCAGCAATGAGAAGGTAACAGCTATAGTTAATTATATTAGCAAAAATAGACATAACAAATAAAGAAATCATAAGATGATCCTAAGTGCAAAGAAGTTAACAGTAAATTGCTTTTCGGAGAATTTTACTCTGGCATAAGTTTTTTTTTTTTTCTTGATGTTTTATGAAAACAGGGATTTTGGTGGGGGGAGTGTCTGGATTTATAAATTTATTTACACATGCAAATGTACATACACATGGGAATTTTCTGGCAATAAGGTCAGTTATACAGATTTAAAGCAGAGAGTCATCCAATAAAGACATAATGGGACATGCTATTCATCCATAGTGGGTGGTAAATAATGTGAAACTCTGACCATAATATGTAGAGAAATGGTTAAAACCCTAAATAGGTAAATAGTTGGTATATATGAGATATGATTTGTCACATATTAAATTGCATTATTATTTAATCAAATATTATATATGCAAATTATACTTTTCATAATTATAGTTTACCTATATTTTCTACCCATGCAAAAGAACTTTAGATAATGGAATACAGAGTTAAATTAAGCTGTGTAACTCCAGAGTTTATTGTATGTTCATTTTTGATCTCACATAATGAATCATAAATTTATAGGTAAAAAGACTTTAGAATTCATCTACTTTGGATCATTTTTACATATTTGTATATAAAACATTTTAATATCTTACTACAGGGTTAGCAGTCATTAGCAGAGTGAGATCTATTAATAAATTAGTTAACAATCTAACTGACAAGATAACAAGCTTCTAGTTCTCTGAACTTTAAAGTGTGTTCTTCATTAATAAACTTAGATTTGTTTAAGTAATAAACAATTATGATTTTATTTCTTATAACTTTTCCCCAACTAATTCAATAGAATATTCATACTTTAATTGAGACATGAATAGCATTTTAAAATAACTTTTTGTTTCCACTATTAAGAGAAAATCCATCCAATGATGGAGAAAGAACATAATTTAGTCTAGGTTCAGTCAGGCATTTAAGACTTTCCTAGCTAGAAGAATGTTAAAATATATCAAGCACTTGCTATAGAGAAATAATGTGGATTGTCAACATTCCAATAACACAAAAATTCCAATAATATATGAAAAGCCTCAAAATTAAAAAAAAAATTGGAGTGCTCAAAGAATCCTAAAAATATAGGTTGGCCAGCTGAACAAAATAAGGCCAACTCTGATGGTATCCACCACTAGATTATTTTAGCACTTTGCTTATGTTCCTGGAAAAAAATCAAGGTTTCCCCAGTGATAACTATGGGAATTCATAGGATAATTTAACTCACGTAACCTGGTGTTCAAGAAGCTTTTTATTTAATTAAATGGAAGTTTGAGATAAGCCTCCAATGGTCCTGCTATTTTGGTGGGCTGAAAGGTGAACAAAAAGTGTGGCTGACTGGACCAGAGTTCCCAATCAGCCAAAAGAGGTAAACTAAATGAGTACTCAAATAATTCCTTTTAGGAAGAAGACAAAGCATGGAAGAAAATATGGAATTTCTCAGTTGAAGGCAGAAAATAAGCACTGGGAAATGATTTTACCATCTTTAGAATGTTTGCATATCTTTTTGCATTTTCCAGATAATCTTTTCAAAGATGTTAGTTTAGCAAATTCTCTTATAAGAGCAGAGAAATCCTTCTTGACAAGCAATAGTGAGATGGATAATAGATGCAATTATAAATACAATAGATTAAAATAAAAATAAAATAAATACAATAATATGGGTATAAGTATAATAAAAAAATATAGTAATTACAAATAATAAGTATAATAACAAAAAGAACAAGCATGCTTATTGCCTATTTTAAAAAAGGAAGGATCCTTAAAACTAGAGTGACTTTTCCATGTTATCTATCACTTTGTCACCTTAATAAAAGATAAAGACAAATACAGCAGAAACACAATAATGCTACTTATTAGTCCGCAAATAACAAACTCCAGAATCCTTTATAAGATAACTTTATTGTTTTGTACATTTTTTTTCCACAATGCAGGCTCATTTTTCAGTTATCAAGCAGAGTTCCACTTCAGCCTCCTGATTCTTCAGTTTTTTTCCAGCATTGGGGATTGACACTAGGTTCTCATGCATGCATGCTAGGCAAGTGCTGACCCACTCAGCTAAAGCCACAGCCCATCTTTGTTATACTTGGCACTGCTGATATCCAGGACAAATAACCAATACATAAAAAGAAAAGAAAAAGCTGACAAGGGAAAAACCATAAACATGATCTCAATATTGAAATTGTAAGACAAATATTTAAAGTAATATGATTAATACCTATAAGAAGATATCAAAAAAAATTAGATGGTAAGGTTAATAAAAAATTATAAATTTTACCAAAGAACCCCAATTGCTTTTTAAAATTGAAAAGCCATTATACTTCTTAAAAATATGCTGGGCTTGAGAGATGGCTTAGTGGTTAAGGTGCTTTACTGCAAATCCAAAAGACCCAGGTTCAATTCCTCTGAACCTATGTAAGCCAGATGCACAAAGTAGTGCATGTATCTGGAGTTCATCTGCAGCAACTGAAGGCCCTGGCACACCCATTTTCTCTCTATCTGCCTCTCTCTCTCTCTCTCTCTCTCTCTTTCTCTCTCTCTCTCAAATAAATAAAATAAATTAAAAAATAAAATATGCAACATTAATTATGAAATAGACAATAACAAACTAAAGATATTAAAGAAGGTAGAATTAGTGAACTGAATAGCAGAAATAGGAAGTGTGCAAAGTGAAAAAGACGAAACGTAAAAGAAGAAAAAGAAAAAAAGTAATACTGGAAACAGCTTGTGATTAGAATTTTCATATTCGTTGTCTTATAACACCAATCAAGAAGAAAAATGTTTAGGTAGACAGGACACATTACATATATAGTTTAATAAAAAAGCACATAAAATAAAAGCCACTGTTAGGCTCATCCATATGGTACCAAATTGACTGTATTCACTGAGTACAAAACTAATTAATAAAAAATAAAATAAAATAAATAAAAATAAAATAAAATAAAATCCAGCATAAGATTTAAAAGTAAATGTCTGAAAAATGAAGATTACATTCATCAGCAGTCAACTCTTACTAGGGATAGTTGTTGAGAAGTTTTGGAGATAATGAAGAATAATCCACAACAGAAGGAACACGTCTCAACATAATAAAGGCTAAATATGGCAAAACTACAGCTAACATTTGTTGCATGGAAGAAAATGCAACGCATTGCCATTAAGATCAGGAACAAAACAAGAGTGTCCACTCTCTCCATTACTATTCAACATAGTACTCGTTGTTTTAGCTAGAGCAACAACAGGTGGAAACAAAAGTGATGCAAATAAAAAAAGATGAAAGCAAAGTATAATTCACAGGTGGTAAGATTCTAGACAAAAGGGACCTGAATGGTTCCAATGAAAAACAGCTAACAAGCACTTATAGAACGTTTTAGGATTGATCCATTTTGAAGAGATAGGGGAGCGGGGACTGGTGTAGATTCAGGGGCCCAGACCCAGGAGCTGTGACTTTGAGAAGGCCAGCAGCTGAGGGGTGGGGGGACAGGCCGAATTTGGGGGAGTGCCGAGTTTGTGGGGGGTGGGTCCTTAGCTTCTCCACACGGTCCTGTTTCCACAGAAAACATGTCTCGGCCTGTCAGAAATAGGAAGGTCGTAGATTACGCACAGTTTCAGGAATCTGATGATGCAGACGAAGATTATGGAAGAGATTTGAGCCCTCCCACTAAGAAAATTCAATCATCAACTCAAGAAGCTAAACATAAGAGGCGATCTGGAAAGAATTCACAAGAAGATAGAGAGGACTCAGGAAAAACAGGTGAATGAAGGTGAAAAAGATGATCATAGAAATGTGCGCCAGCAACGGCATGCATCATCTAAACGGAGAGAGATGCTCTTGGAGGTTGTGGGCAGTGAGGAAGAGCCAGAGGAAGAAGACAAGGCACAATTCCAGGAAAAAGATTCCGGTTAGCGCTGAGGATTTCATAATGGAAGATGATGATGACAGTGACTATGCAAGTTCAAAAAAGAAAAACAAAAAGATAGTTAAGAAGTCCAAACCTGAGAGAAAAGAAAAGAAAATGTCAAAACCCAGACTGCCAGCTACAGTGACTCCGAGTCCAATAAAAGGCGTGCGGCCACACAGCTGCGAAGGCGTCAAAGGAAAAGACTCCTCCCAAAGAAGAAGAGGATAAGCCAGAAAGCCTTGCAGAAAAGAAGGCGTCTGCAAGCCCCCAACAGAGAAGTCTGGAGATGCAGGGTCTGAAGATGAAGCCCAGTCTGGGGAACATTAAAAGTGATGATGGTTTGGGGAGAGATTTATTTAAAAAAAAGAAAGAAAGAAAAACGCAAAAAAGAAGGGGAAAAATAGAAAGCTACTTAAGATATAAGATAGAACACGGCATTGGCTATGGCCTAACTTACGGACTTTCAGTGCTTGTTTTCATTTGTTGAAAATAACCTATCCCTCTCTCTCCCTCTCCCTCTCCCTCTCTCTCCCTCTCCCTCTCTCTCTCTCTCTCTCTCAAAAACTATTGTATGTTGAAGTGTTTAAGTTACCATTTTGTCTGTTGGTCTCTTTCTCTTCTCTTTGCCAACTCTACCCCCCCCCATGAAAGTCACGTCAAATTAATCACTGGATTTATGCTTCATCCTTTTATTTTTAATGGAAGGTATGCCACGACTGTAAAACAGTAAGATGGACACTATGGAAACTGCTTTTTGCTAAAGAATAGCAAGTTGAACAGTAATCAAAAAATAACAAATTTTAGTTAAAAATGATTGCTTCTTTCTCTTCCTGTACTTTTTAAAAACCAATTGTTATCTAACCTGAGCTTATATACATAAATGCCAAAAAAATCATGACTCTAAGCTTGCACTGATGAGGCAAGTAAGTAAAGACAAAAAAGCATACATATGTGCTGGTTTTGGATAAAATTTTACCAAGAATTAAAAAATTCTTGAAATTGAGAGAAATGAGAGGAAATGAGAGAGAGATGCCCTAGAATTTAAATGGTAAGATCAAGCTACACATCTGGACTTCTTTCATACTGACAATGTTAAGCTTTTTCCCCCCTTTAAAATTTTTATTTAGTTATTAATTTGAGAAAGCAAGAGAGAAAGAGGCAGGCAGAGATAGAGATAGAGGGAGAGAGAAAGAATGGGTCACCAGGGCCTTCGGCCACTGAAAACAAACTCCAGATGCATGTACCACCTTGTGCATCCAGCTTACATGGGTCCTGGGAAATCGAAACAAGGTCCTTTGGCTTTGCAGGCAAATGCCTTATTGGCTAAGCCATCTCTCCAGCCCCTGGGGGTAGAATTTGTATCTTCCCACTTTTTTCACAGAAACAGTGTGAAGTGCATAGCTCCACTTCCTCCTGCTAAACAGAACACTACTGCAAACCCTACCCAATGTCTACCAAGTCTACTCTAGGAAACTATTTTCCTGGCTCTATTCTTTACGGGAAGCATGTTAATGTGAGATTCACCCCTACCGTGGTGGTTGGTTTGTCTTAGTTCTTTGTAGTTAGTCTGATCCTCCTCACTGCTCATGTTTCTTAAGGCAAGAGCCTGAGATTCAAAAGGACTAAAGAACTGCACATTTAGGATGTGCATTTTCATTGATAACAGACCTTAAGAAAGCATTCAAAAGAGGTTTGCTCTACATGTGGATACCATGAGCTAATAGAAAAAGAGCTTAGGCATCCTAGTATGCTAATAAATTGAAAATGTGGTGCAGAAGAATTTATGCTTTTAAGCTAAACCTGCTTTCTCAGTATACAACTTTTGTGGTTCTGTTTTTGTGTTGAGTGACAACATATTTATCTCAAAAGCTGTGGTTTTCTTGCAGTTGTTCTGCAGACAAAGGGTAACAAGGAATATATTTACTCTGGTTTTTAAAAGACTCTGTAAAGACTATTAACTCTGATCTTAAAACAATATAAAAACCATCTGTGGCAGTGTTATTTCATTCCTGCTCTCTGTTAATGAATTGTTTTATAACATGGTCAAAAATGCAGGATGGGAACATAGTAGCAGCTATCTCACATGATGGTAAAATTCCTGTCTGTGAGCTTTGTGATGAGGGTGTTAAGTAAGGATTATTCTGTTGGTTTAGTGGCTTTTTTCAGCTATCCGTCTTCACCTACAGAGGTTAGTGTTCATACAGTAAGACACCCTTACTGTATTTCTACTGGTCACCCCTCTTTTTTAGGGGGTATATAACTCCATCTTACATTCCTAGCAACATCTGGGCTTTTCTTAGGTTATGTTTCATGAAGATTTGGTGGGTGGGGTGGGGGGTAGATCCCTTAAAACATTAGCCTCAATTTTCTTACTTTCCGTAATGCATTAATCTACATTTAACATTTCTGGTTTGTTTTATCTGCCTATACTTTAGAAGTAATTGTGGCTTTTAGATAACTTGTACCCATTTGATTGGGCTTCTTGTTTGGAGTCCCCTTTAAATTAAAGTGAAAAAAAAAATGCTCTATTTCCAGTAGGCCAGACAGAGGGATCTGTATCCTCAAGTGAGACAGGCTCCGAATGACCTTTGTTTTCTTTCCTTCTTATTGGTGGTATAAAACACCCTGGTCTTCCCCTCAAATCATGCATGCAAACAGGAGGACAGTTACTGGTGACTCAGCTGGAAACAGGTGCTCAGCAGTTGGGTTTGATAATGCATCAGGATGTGTTACCAGCTGTAAGCTGATAGGGAGTGGCCATTGCCACTTCCCTTGGTTTAACGTCCTTTTCAGTTTTTTCCTAGTGTGCCTATCTATGGTGAAGTGGCAATAGCAGTCACTTTTCTTTTGCAGTGCTCAGGAAATGGGACATTAACTTGAAAGTTCTTGTCTCTTGAATCCTCTAAACTAACTCAGCGAGGGTTAAACCTCTATAGCATAGTTTTCAGTGGCCATGCTGACTGACACTACATTCTGTTTCTTAAGGCTCTTTTCTTCCAGCCTCTCCCTCAGCGTGGTAGGAGCTTCTGCACTACTCAGTGGCAAGTTGCTGCTGCTTTAAACCCTCCTCTCTGAGTTCAGACTTGGGAGAGTGGGCCCCAAGGATAAATTTTAATTCCAGTAGTGACAGATTTGCCTCCTTCCTAAAACACTTCTACATCCCATACCTCCATTTCATATTTATCCCATAAAGGAAAACTAGTTAATGGTTCTTCCTTTAGGGGGATCAGAAAAGGAAATCTTGTTTTTCGAGAGAGGGTTTTATATGCCTACTCTTGAACTTGTTATGTAGCCAATTGGTCTTGAACTCTTGATCCTCCTGCTATCATTTCCCAAGTGCTAGGATTGCAGGTGTGAGGAAATCTTTCTGATCTCCAACAAAGGCAATGGAGTAATGTAGTTCTCTTGAAGCTCTGATAGTGTCCCCACCACAAAACAAAAAACAGAAAACAACCTCATTTTTCCCAGTTTGGTCTTCAATACTTATTCTTGGTACTGGTTCAAATAACATTTTCATAGAGATAACATCAAGAGAGATATGAGGTTATCACATTTTTTGTTTTCCTGTTTTTGTTTGTTTTAACTTCTTTTTTCAAGGTAGGGTCTTACTCTAGCCCAGCCTGTCCTGGAACTAGCTCTGTAGTCCCAGGATGGCCTTGAACTCACAGTGATCCTCCTACCTCTCTGCCTCCTGAGTGCTAAGATTTAAAATTGTGTGCCACCACACCTAACAGGAAGAGTTTTGGTACTTGTGGATATGGTGAACTAAACTCACAAGATGGGGCAAAGAGCTGAACAGGCAGTTCACAGAGGAAGAAATAGAAATGGCAAACATACACTTAAGAAAATGTTCAGCATCCCTAATCATCAGAGAAATGCAAATTAAAACAACTATGAGATTCCACCTTACCCCAATAAGGATAGCAAGCATCAAAAAATCAAATAAAAACAAATGCTGGCGAGGATGTGGAGAAGTAGGAACACTCATCCACTGTTGGTGGGATTGTAGGATGGTACAACCACTTTGGAAACTTGACTTTTCTTAAAAAAAAACAAAAAACTATTTAGCTCCAGCTGGGAAATCCTCTGCCACCACTTCCATAGTGCTGGCATTGGTGCCACTGTGACATGCTGATACTTTTTTAAAAATACTGATGTCCACAAATGTTCAAGTAACAAATTGGATTTTTGAGTACAGTTTATGGCAGGGAATAGTTTAGGTGCTGCTGGAAGAGTTACAAAGGCAAGAGCAGAATTTAGTAACCAGGGACACGGAGAACACTTTCTGAAGATTGTGGCCATCATTGCTGCTGTGAGTGCCGTCTATGTGCATTAGCAGAGGCTACACTTGGGGCTTTGGAGAAGGAAGGCATTTGCACTCTGCTCCTTGTCTTTAGATTGAAGTGACCAAGGGAAGCAATACATCTTCCTCCCAAAGGGTAGGGAAGGTGAAAAGGCTGGTTTGTTCTTGAGTAGAACACTGTTTTCTCTGTGGTAGAAGCTGTTTGCTTAATCATGGAGAGAAGTTTATTGTTTGACTTGGGATGTCAACTTGGCAGTAAGCCAAGTTTCAGTCTCCTTTTCCTTTTGACTTGGATAAATTCAATACATGATTCTTTTTGAGTATCAAATCCATAATTTACACTCTAGTTCAAAGCCTAATTCACACAATTTACAGTGGTGCTGATTGTAATAACCACTGTTGGGAAGAATCTCATATATCTACCTGTTGCCATGCCAATGGAATATCTGATCTGGTGACATCTGAGCATGCTCTGTGGCTGTAGAATACCACTGTTGTGCAGACACTTTGAATATCAGGGGTGAGGAAGGGATTTCTAGATTATGGGGGGGAGGGTAAATTGGGATTTTTTTGGTTCCTTTTTTGGTGGAGTGTGTAGGTATAGTAACCACTTTATGCCCTAAAAAACAATAGTATATACAAAGACCCCTGCAGTGTTCTGTGGGTATGGGTGTGTGTTAGTGTGTATTTGTATATGTCTGGCCACTAAACTTTTGTCTTCTGGAAATTAGTGATTTTTTTTTCTCCAGAAGTACTTGTTACAAGATTTGTAAATCAGAGCTCTACTTAGATGTTTACCATGAATGTGTTGCAGAAACCTTACACTGAATTCCTGCAAGACTTAAGGCTTGCCAGGTTAAGCAGCAGCCAAGTTCCCAATAATCCTTTGCCTTGACTGACCTGTTAGACTTTGTTTGTCAGTTCTACAGTCCCAGTCTTCCTGGATTTGAGTCCACACTCTCTGATGTTCTGAGCAGGAAGGGTAAAATAGGAACCTGCTTCACATGCTACAGTGATCTGACACCACAAAGGGTTGGGTGTTCTTGAAATACCTTAACAGTGCTGAAATCTGCAGCATGGTACTAAGTTAAGTTTGAATGTAACCACTTTATTTAAAAGTTTTGTTTTCTTTAAATTAGATGAGGTTGAAGTGAACATTATTTTGTCTATCATGTTCTTGAATTACAGGTGCAATATGCATTAGTAGAATCATGATGGTCTTTCATAGCACTTAATTTTTACGGATCTTAGTCAGTCTCTGTGTATCTCATAGGAAAAAAAAAAAAAAAAAAAACCCTCCTGCTTTGCTTCTATGGAAGGACTTCCAGGACTGCATGTCTGCTCCTGAGCTTGGTTTTAAGTATATGTAGCCTTTGCTTGTATTTTATATCAAAGAATAAAGAAAGAAACCCTTATTGCTGAACATGTTGGCAATGTCCCCTTTATTTTTTTCTTCTTCTAGGGGACATAAGAAGCAAGTTATTCTTTTTCAGTATCTTTTTTTTTCTTTTGTCATTTTTTTCAAAAGGGCTTTTATAACATCCCCCCATAAAGGAAGTGTTAGGATTCAAAATCGACATATAAAAACCAGTAGCTCTCAATGACAAACATACAGAGAAATAAATAAGGGAAAGAATCTGATTCTTAATAGCCTCAAAAATAATCATGGAATAACCATAACCAAGGAAAAAAAAGACTTCTACAATTAAAACTTTAAAACCCAAAGAAAGAATGGAAGAAGACATGAGGAGATGGAAAGGCCTCACATACTCATAGATTGGAATAATTAATAATGTGTAAATGGCAATCCTACCAAAATCCATCTATAGATTTAATTCTGTTTGATTCAAAATTTCTGTACTTTTATTTACCCAAAGTAGAAAAACTATCTTAAAAGTCATACTGAAACACATTACGAACACATGAAGATGGGACATTTAGATTCCAAGGCAAACCATGAATATCTTGAGGATCTAGAATATACGGTTTTCTACTATAATAAAGGCATACAAAGACTAGAAGCAAATTTGAATGAAATTGCTTGGACACATTCAGGACAATTTGAGCATTAAAATAAATAACAATATTTATAAATTGCAAGCTATTTAGTAATGATGTATGTGATCCATAAGTTTATAAACATATTAAAAATATGTAAGATAAGAAAAAGTCTTCCCTTACAGAAGCATGCAAAAATACTGATGGAATTAAAAATAAAGGCAAACAACTACTTGGCAATCAACTGGCTATAATAGAATCAGACAGTGTCAGTAGTAAAATATGTAGTGAAAAAGTTGTGAAGAGTATATAATTAATATGACAGGTATCCACCTGATAGTTCATTAACTCATTTATGTTTATTCATTACTAAGAATAAAGTAATGCATGCATTAATAAACGAAAATGGAAAACTTGGGCAGGATACTGTCTGACTATGATGAAATGCTAAAAGAATCATGGTGTTAAGTTTACCTCTCAGGCATTTTCACTTTAAGAATAGTAAGTATGTCTTACCTATTACTGAATAAATATTTCTTAAAGGAGACATGAAATCAATAGTATCCTCATATACTGCTTGCAAACCTCAGTCAGATATAAGTTTTGAAATGAGTTTGACAATTTATTTCTTCTTAAATGTATTAAAGTGACCCTTCAGTAATCTAACATTCAACTGCTTTTATTCATCACTATGAGAAATGCATATGTATCCATAAAATATTTTCTCAGCTGTGCTCATATTACCTTCAATCATAGCAAATAAAAATGAATACCATTCATATACCCATCAAAAAGGTATGTGAAAAGACTGAATAACATATATTAACATATCACCCAATAAAAAGGAATAAATGACTGATAAAACAATATAACAAAGCCAGATATAAAAAAATCACCAAATGATCTAATTTCTATAAAATTCCAGAGGATTGAATCTATTGTATAAGTAGAGATATAAAATAAATGTTGCTTTTTGGGTGGAGGTGGTAACTACACTGCAAAGAACCATGGAAATTTCAATGGTTATGAAAATATTTTCTAACTTAAGTTGGATGACAATTACATAGATGTGTACAGTTTTCAGTAATAGAGACCAATACTTTCTAAGACTATCCAGGTTACCCAGGCTGCCCTAGAATTCAGTATGTGGTCTCAGGCTGGCCTCAAACTCATAGCAATCCTCCCATCTCACTCAGTCTCTCAAGTGCTGGGATTAAAGCTGTGTGCCACCATTCCAGGCTGTATCCATGCTTCTTTCAGACTGGTGTAACAGACCTTCTTTTTTTAATTAATTAGTTTTGTACTCAGTGAATATAGTCAAGGTGGTACCATTGTTAGCCTCTTCCCCATCCTCCTCCCTTGCCCTGGCCCCTCCTTGTTGAGGTATATTGGTCATGCATTGTGGAGTTAGCCCTCAGTTGTGGGTAGATGAAATGTCTCTGCGTATCATGACCCAACATGTGGCTCTGACATTCTTTCTGCCCTCTCTTCCAAAAAATGTCCCTGAGCCATGTTGGGTTCATTTTAGGTCTGCTTCAGTGATGAGGTCTTGGGAGCCTCTGTGTGTTTTGGTATCTGATTTGGTAGGAGTTGATTGTTCTCTGTGTTGACCTCCTTCACCCTTGTGCTGGTACCCGTTTCACCAATAAAACAGCACCCTTGCTTGTTTTGAAAATTACTCTTAGTTTCATCTGGTGCCCTTTTGAAGTATGATGGGGTCGTTCTCTCCTTAGGATCTGTGTCTATCTGAAAAAGAGAAGCAGATGCTCTAAAGGAGAGAAAAGTCAGCACCAGATACATAAGATAACCCTTATTATTATTTTTTTTAGAGAGAATTTCATAGGTGTAGGCCCTCTTGTAGTCCACAACTGGTGGTAGCTTGATAATGGAGAGGGTGCTTATGTTTGGATATGGTTCTGACTTCGTTCCAAGTTCCAGCTATGGGTTCCATTTCACTGAGCAGATCAGCTAGCCAAATCAAGAGCAGATGGGTTCCCACCATGGCTGTGCACCACTATTGCACTTGTGTGAGCATCACAACAGGTTATTTGCTGTCACATTGGTTAGACCATGAGTTGCTTGGACAGACATTTGTCATTTTCCCACAGTCGCCCATGTAGCACCTTCTGGCACTAGATGCACTGACTGTCTGGGGACTGACTCTCTTCCAGCTCCCAGCCATGTCACTCCATTTTATGTGTCAACTGCATATGGTGTCTTGAGCAGTAGGGTCTTACCACTAACCTTTGGTGGGTCATCAAGTACTCTGACAGAAATCTGTCATTCTTTTAGGAAAACCTTTAGGTTTCTCTGTTCAAAAGCTCATTGTGGATGATAGCCACCTGCTGGTACTGGGAGTTACAGGTCAGTGCCCAGGAAGAGAAGGAAGAAAAATATAAGTAATGTAAAAGAATTAGAGAGAAGAGAGAAGAGAGAGAGGGAGAGATGCTGTAGAACATTAATGTCAGTCTTCATCATACCCTCTGCAGTGCCTTGTGACTCAGGTGTTCCCTCTGAGGGCGTGGGGAAGGTTCAACCATTTGGTCTGTCTTGTAGGATGTGGAATTTTATGGTACCATTGCCCTTTGGGTCCAGATTTGTGTTCCACACCCCTTCCCTTGACCTCGCCTCACTCCCCACCCACCCTATTGTCTGGTCCTTGAGATACTTGCTGGATATGATGACATCTTGGGTAGATTGAGGTTACATGCTATAGATGAGTGAGACTAGGCAGCGATTATCTTCCTATGATTGGGTAAGTCCACTGAGAATGATCTGTTCCAGGTTCAACCATTTTTCTTCAAATTTCACTGTGTAGTTTTTTTCTTACTGCTGTGTAGAATTCTATTGTGTAGATATACCACATCTTAGTTATCCATTCCTCTAGTAATGGACATCTGGGTTGATTCCAGCTCTTAGCTATTATGAATTGAGCCGCTATAAACATGGTTGAACAAATATCTCTGGACTGAGGCATGGAACATTTATGGTACAGGCCCAGTAAGGGTATAACTGGGTCTGTTGAGAACTCTGTAGTCAGCTGTTTTGGGAGTCTACATATTCCTTTCCAAAGCGGTTGTACCATCTTACATTCCCACTAACAGTGCATGAGGGTTCCTATTTCTCCACATCCTCACCAGCATTTATTTTCATTTGATTTTTTGGTGTTTGCTGTCCTTACTGGGGTAAAGTAGAATCTCATAGTTGTTTTAATTTGCATTTCTCTGATGATTAGGGATGATGAACATTTTCTTAAGTGTGTGTTTGCCATTTGTATTTCTTCCTCTGTGAACTGTCTGTCCAGTTTCTTGCCCCATTTTGTGAGTGGGTTGTTTGACTTTTCATTGTTTAGGTTTTTGAGTTCTTTGTAGATTCTAGGGATTAGGAATCTGTCAGTTGGATATTCTGCAAGTATTTTCTCCCATTCTGTGGGTAATCTATTGGCTTTGCTTATTGTATGTTTGTCTGTGAAGAAACTCCTCAGCTTCATGTGATCACATTGATTGAGTGATTGTTAAACATTCTGGGCTACTGGGGTTTTGTTCATGAAGTCTTTTTCCATTCGTATGTCATGGAAAGTTCCTCCTATATTTTCTTCCAGTAGTAGCTGAATTTCCAGTCTTGTATTGAGGTGTTTGATCCATTTGGACCTGAGTGTTGTGCATGGCAAGATGTGTGGATCAAGTTTCAATTTCCTGCACAAGGTTATCCAATTTGTCCAGCACCATTTGTTTCAGATGCTGTCTTTTTTCTGCCTCTATTGTTAGGGCCTTTGACAAATATCAAGTAGCTGTAGTTGTTTAACTCAAAGTCCGCATCTTCAATTCTATTCCATTGGTTTATGCCAGTACCATGCTGTTTTTATTATTATGTCTTTGTAATATAGCTTTAGATCAGGTATGGTGATGCCTCCAGAAGTATTTCTTTTGATGAGGATATGATTCTATATACAAGGCCTTCTGCCTTTCCATATGAATTTTGAGATAGTTTTTTTTTCTATCTCTGTGAAGAACAATGTTGGGATTTTAATTGGACTTGCATTAAATCTGTATATTGCCTTTGGTAGGATTGCCCTTTTCACAATGTTAATTCTGCCTCTCCAGGAGCATGGGAGCGACTTCAGTTTTCTGAAGTCCTCCTCAATTTCTCTTTTGACTGTTCTTATGTTTTCATTATATAGATCTTTCACTTACTTGACTAATGTTATTCCAAGTATTTTTTTTTGTTGTGGTGGTGGTTGAAAATGGGACCATGTTCTTTATTTCTTTCTCTGTATCTTTGTTATTTGCATATAGAAAGGCTACTGATCATTATGCATTGATTTTGTATCCTGCTACTTTGATAAAGCAGTTAATCACCTTCAAGAAAGTTGGGAAGGAGTCTTTTGGGTCTCTTACATATAGAATTATGTTGTCAGTGAATAGAGCTAACTAAACTCTTCCTGTCCAAGTTGTACCCCTTTTATTTCTTTCTCCTGTCTTATTGATTGAACTAGGACTTCCAGTACTATATTGATGAGCAGAGGTGAGAGTGGACACCTCTGTCTTGTTCCTGATCTCAATGGAAATTCCTACACTCTCTCTCCATTAAGTATTATTTGGGCCTTAGGGGTATTGTATATTGCCTTTATTATGTTAAGATATGAACTGACCATGCCAATTCTCTCCAATGTTTTGATCATGAAGTGATGTTGTATTTTGTCAAAGGCCTTTTCTGCATCTGTTGAAATGATCATGTAGTTTTTGTGTTTAACCTTGTTTATATGGTATATTACATGGAGAGATTTCCATATGTCGAACCACCCCTGCATTCCTTGGATGAATCCCACTTGATCAAGATGGATAATGCTTTCGATGTGTTCATAGATTCAGTTTGCAAGGAGTTTTTTCAGGATCTTTGCACCTAAATTCATCAGGGAAATAGGCCAGTAGTTTGCTTTCTTGTGGCATCTCTGCTGGTTTTGGTATTAGGTTGATACTAGCTTCATAGAAGGAGTTGGGTAGTTTTCCCTGTACTCTGTGTGGCATAGTTTGAGAAAAATTAGTTTCAGTTCTTCCATGAAGGTTTGATAGAATTCAGAGAAGACATATTGTCCTGGACTCTTCTTTTGGGAGGTTTTTTATTACCTTTTCAATCTCGATGAGTGTGATTTGTTTGTTTATGTTGGGCCTTGAGAGGCCCTGACAAGAGACCTAGTGGAACTTCATGAGCCTAGCTAATGTTTGGCCACCTATCTCTGGCCAGCTATGACTCAGCAGGGCACTAAACTACCTCTGGGCTGCTACTTTCGCAAAAAAGTTAGAGTTCCCATGCGCATGCTTCTTACAACCCATCATTTCAAAAGTTGCGATATGCTGGCCCTTACACCTCATCCCTCCCTGAGATCCCCTCCTTTGTTCTCAACACTATATAAACACCTGCCTGTTACAATAAAGTGAAATCCTGTGCTGACAAGACTCCCAGCTCTGTGTGTTTTGGCCATTGACACTCACTCTCCTCTTCAACCCCTCAGGAGGAACCAGCAGGCCTGGTCCTCCTCCAGCTCTACCTGTTGGAAAAGCCCGACATGTTTAGGAGGTTAATTTGCTCTGAGTTTAGCTTTGGTAGATAGTATGTGTCCAGGAATTTATCCGTTTCCACCATATTATCCAGTTTTGTGGAGTAGAGGTTTTTGAAATAGGTCTTGAATATTTTCCCAACTTCACTTATGTCTGCTGTAATCTCTCCTTTTTCAGTTCGAATTTTGTTAATTTGAAGCGTCTCTTTTATTTATTTTATTTATTTTTTTTCTTGATCAAATTGGCCAGGGGATTGTCAACCTTGCTTATTTTTCAAAGAATCATCTCATTGTTTTGTCAATTTTCTTAGTTTCCAATTCATTAATTTTTGCTCTGATCTTAATTGTTCCTTTATGTTTGGAGCTTTTTGGGTTGGATTCTTCTTGTTTTTTCTGTGACTTTATTTGGCCGGTTAGGTTATTGATTTGGGATTGATCTCTCTGTCTTTGTTATGAAGGCATTTAGTGGTATGAATTTTTCCCTAAGTACCACCTTCATTGTATCCCATAATTTTTGGTACAATGTGTTCTCATTTTCAATCATTTCTAGAAATTTTATAATTTCAATTTTAATTTCGTCCACTATCCATTTATTGTTTAAAAGTGTGCTGTTCAGTTTCCAGGAGCCAATGGGATTCTTGGTGGGTCCTTTGTTGTTAATTTCTAGCAATATTTCATTGTGATCTGATATCATGCAGGGAATTATGTCAATCTTCCCAAATATATGAAGGCAGACTTTGTGACCCAGAATATGATCTATTTTAGAGATTGTTCCAGGGGCTGATGAGAAAAATGTGTAGTGTGGATTTGGGATGGAATATTCTGTAGACCTTTATGTTTAAGTGATCTATGGTTTTGTTGAGCTCTCTTATTTCCCTGTTGAGTTTCTGTTTAGATGATCTCTCTATTACTGATATTGGTGTATTGAAGTCCCCAACTATTATGGTGTTGGTGGTTATGTCTGTTTTATTGTCAATTAGGTTTTGTTTTATGATCTGTGGTCCCCATGTGTTTGATGTATAAAGGTTTATGATTGTGATATCCTCTTGATGGATTGTTCCCTTGATAAGTATGAAGTGGTCTTGTTTGTCTCTTTTGATTATTTTTGGTTTGAAGTCTATTTTATATGATATTAATATAGCTATGCCTGCTTATTTCTTATTCCCATTTGTTGGAATATTGTTTTCTACCCTTTCACCCTGAGGAAGTGTCTGTCTTTAGTGGTGAGATGGATATCTTGAAGACTACAGATTGAGAGGTCTAATTTTCTGATCCATCCTGTTATCTTGTGTCTCTTGATGGGTGAATTAAGGCCATTAATATTTAGGGTAATGACTGTGATGTTTGATTTGATCCCTGACATATTGTGTTGTACATGTGGTTTGGCATTTTCATGGAATTTGAAGTTTTTTATGCTTTCTCTGAGTTTGGTTATTGTCCTCTGCTTCTTGTAGATATTTGAGGTTGATTATTTGATTCTTCTGTGTGAAGTATTTCCTGAAATACTCTCTGTAAGTTTGCTTTTGTGTTCATATAATTGTCAAGCTGAGTTTTGTCATGGAAAGTTTTTCTTTCACCATCTATTATGAGGGATGATTTTTCTGGGTAGAGTAGTTTGGGTTGGAAGCCATAAGTATTTAGGCTTTGCAGTGTTTCATTCCAGTCCCTCCTGACTTTCAGGGTTTCCATGGATAAGTCTGGGGTTACCTTTAAAGGTGATGCGCTGTTTTCCCTAGCTGCTTTTAGGATTTTCTCTTTGGTGTCAATGTTTATAATCTGAATGATAATATGTCTCAGAGAGTTTCTCCTTTGGTCCAATCTGTTTGGAGCTATGTCAGCTTCTTATATCTTGATGGGCCTTTCTGTTGAGAGAGTGGGAAAGTTTTCTTTGATTATTTTGCTAAATAAGTTCTCTATGCCTTTGGTCTCAATTTCTTCCCCTTCTGGGATTCCCATGGTCTGGATGTTAGGATGTTTAAGGGTAACCCGTCATTCTCTCATATACTGTTCACAGAAAATTTTGAACTTATTGAAACTTTTGAACTCTCAAACTGTTTCTTCTGTCTTGTCTTCCAGGTCAGAGTTTCTATTCCCCACCACATGGCTGACTCTATTCTTGAGAGCTTCTAAAGAGTTTTGGGCTTGTTCCATTAGGATTGCATTTTCTACTGCTTTTGTATGTATAGTTTCCACCCTATGTCAACTTCCCTTTTCACATCATTTTCTGATTTTCTTGATGCTTCTTGGAATTGATCCTTTATTTTCTTTATGTCTTCATTTAGCATCACCAGCTGATTTTTGAGGTCCTCTTTGTTTTCATTCTCCTTCATATCTCTTAACTGCCTTTGAATTCCTTCCATTTTCTTATCTATTAGGTCTATTAGGTCTATTAGTGATGGCAGCATCCACACAATTATCAGTGCTTTGTTGCTTTTTTGCAAGTTCTACCAGTAGCTTGGCCAGGGTTGCATTGCTCATAGCTTCATTTTGGTGTTCTGATCCTAATGTCTCTTTTATGTTTTGATTAGAGATGTTCATTGTAGTACTGGGTGATCTTAGAGGATTTACTTACATTTGATTTTTTTAAAATGTTTTTTCTTTTGTGCTGTGGTCTGCTGGTCACAGTGTATGGACATGGAAAGAAGGACTGTGGTCTCAAAGGGCAGGGAAGTGGTGCCAACTGGGGGAGCTGGCCTGAGCTACCCGGTGGACAAGCAGATGGACAGAGTGGTCCGCAACTAACACATGGGTGGGCAGATAAGCCTGAGCTTATGTGTGTCAGGCCTCTGAAGCAGCCTGAGTTTGTGCATGGTGGGACACCAACACAGCCTGAGATCTCATGTGGGGATGTTGAATCAGCCTGAGCTGGCGCACAGTGGTACACAGAGCAGCCTGAGCTCTCTCACAGTGGGACACAAGCAGTGTGCAGATGGGCAGCTGTCTGGTACAGCAGATGGGGCATTGGCCATGAGCTGGCACAGGTGGACAGTCAGAATGAGCCTGAGCTCGCATAGGCAGGTGGAATGGGCCTGAGCTCACAAAAGCGTGGATGGGCAGGTGGCCAAAGCAGTAAGCAGGCAAATGAGTACAGCAGGCTAAGCTTTCACAGGTGGATGGGTGGTGTGCATGTGGTGCCCAGATGGAGAGATCCAGCCTCAGCTTGAGCAGGCCAGTGGGCGGAGCCTGCTCGAGGTTATGTGTGGGTGAGGGTAGCAGGACGATCAACCATGCTCAGTGAGGCAAGTAGAACTATGCTGGCCTGGATCCCCTTTCCTACAGTAAGTGTGGGAGTATCCTGAGGCTGGGACTATGGCTACAGTGGCTGCTTGGGGGTATTGGGGGACTGGTGGGCTACCTGTGAGTGAGGGAATCAGCTATTCCCTATTTTTCCCCCTTTGTGCCCTCCCATTGGCAATCTATTAGAGATTGTTCTCCCCTAAAAGACGTAGTGAACCCTTTATGCCTTGCCTTTCTTTCCCAGGTTCAGCACAGTTAGGCAGTAGCCATCTTGATCAGAAGTCAACCTTCTGTGTTTTTAGTAACTGTACTTGGAAGCCAAACCCAATGAGCACATAGGGGCTTAAAGGATAGCTAAAGAGACCACCTCACATAAACTCATGCTAAGGAGATAGGAGGAATATTTTCTCTTTAATGAAAATTGTGCATAATCCCACAGAAGCTCCTCTCTTGGTGCAGCTGCTTACCTAAATCCACTACTGACCCTGCCCACTTCTCTGAGTTCTAATGCAGAGAGCATAACTTTTACTTTTTTTTAAAGTTTTTTTTTTTTGTTGTTGTTGTTGTTGCTGTTTATTTTTATTTATTTATTTGAGAACAACATAGAAAGAAAGAAGCAGAGAGAGAGAATGGGTGTGTCAGGGCTTCCAGCCACTTCAAACGAAAGCCAGACGCATACGCCCCCTTGTGCATCTGACTAATGTGGGTCCTGGGGAATCGAGCCTCGAACCAGTGTCCTTATGCTTCACAAGCAAGCGGTTAACTGCTAAACCATGCCTCCAGCCCAACTTTTACTTTTATTCTTTTTGTTATCTTGAACAGATACACGTTTTCCCAGACACTAGAATTTTTTCACTTTTTTTCTGTATAAACCCCCTTTACTCTACTCAAAAAAAAAAAAAAAAACAATATCTGGAAATTAATATAGAAGAATTTTGGTTAGAGATAAATTTCTCCAGGTTAGGAAACAAAATTGAGTATATTTTAGGTCCCTGAATTAAAATAATGGGTTAATAATACTCAATCTAGGAAATGTAATTTAAATATTATGAAGAAAGATCATAAAATATTTTATAATGTAAATAAATTCTAAAACATCTGATAGTTGTCATGGAATTTTTTAATCCCAAATGTCAGTGGTAGGTAGTGGCTCTTTTCAGAAATACAACAGCCATTGGATATGTAGCCTCCATCTATAGCAAATATGCTCTTTCCTGATGTATTTATCAAAAAAATAATAATAATAAATAGCTTTCAGAGACACATGAAATCTAGGATACTACCTCTGCTGATTTACTTGCCAAGAAAGGGAAATATGTCTGTCCAGTGATGAACACATAAAGAGAATATTGGAATACTATTCAGTCATAACAGTATGGGTGGTGCCTGAGATAGTAATGTGAAGTACAATAAGATAGGAACTGGATGATTAAACCTTGATATGAGTAATGTACTGAATATATTTTAAAAAATTGCAGCATGGAAATTGAGGGTAAAACAGAGATTACCAAAACTGAGTACTCTTCAAATGAAGGATGGAGAAAAAATAACTGGTGACTGTCAAGTCACAGTTAGTTGGAAAGATATTCTGGAGTTCTGTTACCTAATAGCTTACACATGATGGTAATGATGTGTAAAATCTAGAAGAAAAGATTTTGTGTATTTCCACAACATATAATGATTATTTCAGAAGACAGATTATTCTGATTTGAGTGCTATAAAATGTAATATGAAACAAGCATCACTTGGTGCTCCATATATATATATATATATAAATTTTTATGAATCATACAAAGTTAAAAATAAGCTACTTTGAATCCATGTATGCTTGCTTATCTAGAATCCACTGGGATAAGCTAGGTTGGGATGGAGGTGATACAATTATGCTATATTATGCTGAGTCCAATCTCTTTCTAGTATAGAGAATCTGGTAGGTCTTTCTTTTAAACTGAGCTCAAAGATGAAACAGCATTTTCTTGGGTATTTCTTCACCCCTACTTTTCACTATTCTTTTTCACACAATCATCATTCTTTCCAACATAGGCTCAAAAGGGACCTCCATAGGGATGAAATAGAGCCTCATTCTCTCTGAGAGTCATCCTGAAGCAAAAACCCAGATTGTTAAAATGATAACAATCAACACTGCCACTAGATGTGTCAAATTAATATTTTTAGCATTCGTGGTATTGTCTCACTGCCTCTTTAATGTCATTTCTCAAATGAAGGAACCACAATGGAGAAATTGGGCAACTTGCTCTGACTTATTCAGTTGGTATGAATTTGAACAAGCTCTGGATGGAATAAAGCCAACCTACCACATTTCCACATCTCTTCAGAGCAAAAAACCCTATCCTTGCTGACACACAACACAAAAGTCAGCTGTCTACTAGAATAGATGTCTATCTCAATACATGTATGTCCAAGAGGTATTTGTGTAACCCAATTAAATTTTGCTCAAAGGCAACATTCTCAACTTATCAACAGAGAAATATGGCAGCTTTTGTTTTCTTTTGTTTTTTTTTTGGGGGGGGTAGGGTCTCACTCTAGTCCAGGCTGAAATGGAATTAACTATGTAGTCTCAAGCTGGCATTTAACTCTCATTATTGCTCCTACCTCAGCCTCCTGAGTGATGGAATTAAAGGTGTGCACTACCAAACTGGGCTACAGTAGCCATATATATATATATATATATATATATATATATTTATATTTTATTGATTAGTTTTGTACTCAGTGAATACGGTCAGTTTGGTACCATTATTAGACTCATCCGTGACCTACCCCCTCCCCTTGGTCCCTCCTTATTGAGTTCTATGGGTCAAGCATTCTGGAGTTAGCCCACAGTTATGGGTAGGATGAATGTCTCTGCATATCATGACCCAATCATGTGGCTCTGACATTCCTTCCACCACCTCTTCCACAAAATTTCCCTGAGCCATGTTGGGTTCATTTTAGGTCTGCTTCAGTTATGAGGTGTTGGGAGCCTTTGGGTCTCTGGCTCTCTGATTTGGTAGGAGTTGATTTTTCTCTGTGTTGATCTCCTTCACCCTTGTGCTGGTGCCAGGTTCACCAAGAAAACAGCACCCTTGCTTGTTTCGCCAATTGTTCTTAGTTTCAGCATGGGCCATTTTGAGGTATGATAGCGTGGCTCTCTCCTTAGGATCTATATCTATCTGGAAAAGAGAAGAAGATTCTCCAATGGAGAGTAAGTTAGCACCAGACAAATGAGATAACTCTTATTTTTTTTATAGAGAATTTCATAGGTGTAGGCCCTCTTGTAGCCCACAATTGGTGGTACCTTGTTAATGGAGAGGGGGCTCATGTTTGGATATGTTTCTGAGTTGTTTCCCAGCTTCAGCTATGGGTTCTTTACCACTGAGGGGATCAGTTAGCCAAATCAAGAGCAGGTGGTCTCCCACCATGGCTGTGCACCACTATTGTACTTGTGTGAGCATCACAACAGATTATTTGCTGTCACATTGGTTAGACCATGAGTTGCTTGGACAGACATTTGTCATTTTCCCACAGTCGCCCATGTAGCACCTTCTGGCACTAGATGCATTGACATTCTGGGGACTGACTCTCTTCCAGCTTCCAGCCATGTCACTCCATTTTATGTGTCAACGGCATAAGGTGTCTTCAACAGTAGGGTCTTACCACTAACCTTTGGTGGGTCATCAAGTACTCTGACAGAAATCTGTCATTCTTTTAGGAAAACCTTTAGGTTTCTCTGTTCAAAAGCTCATTGTGGATGATAGCCACCTGCTGGTACTGGGAGTTACAGGTCAGTGCCCAGGAAGAGAAGGAAGAAAAATATAAGTAATGTAAAAGAATTAGAGAGGAGAGAGAGAGAGAGAGAGAGAGAGAGAGAGAGAGGGAGGAAGCTGTAGAAGATTAAGGTCAGTCTTCATCATTCCCTCTCCATTGTCTTGTGGCTAAGGTGTTCCCTCTAAGGGCCTGGTGAAGGTTCAGACATTTGGTCTGCCTTTTAGGATGTAGAATTTTATGGTACCATTGATGTTTGGGTACAGATTTGTGTTTCCCACACCCTCTCTTCCCCTCCCTTCCTCCCCACCCATCCTATTGTCTAGTCCATGAGAATCTTCCTGGGTATGTAAGGCATCTTGGGTAGATTGAGGTTAAGTGCTGTAGATGATGAGACTATGTGGCCATTTTTTTTTTTTTTTTCTGTGATTGGGTAAGTCCACTGAGAATGATCTCTTCCAGGTTCAACCATTTTTCCTGAAATTTCATTGTGTCATTTTTTATTACTGCTGTATACAATTCCATTGTGTAGATATTCCACATCTTAGTTATCCATTCTTCTAGTGATGGACATCTGGGTTGATTGCAGCTCTTAGCTATTACTAATTGAGCCACTACAAATATCGTTGAGCAAATCTCTCTGGCCTGTGGTTTGAAAGTTTTAGGGTAGATGCCCAGTAATGGAATGACTGGGTCTGTTGGTATCTCTATAGTCAGCTTTATCAGGAGTCTCCATATTGCTTTCCAAAGTGGTTGTACCATGTTACATTCCCACCAACAGGGGATGAGTGTTCCTACTTCTCCACATCCTTGCCAGCATTTATTTTCATTTGATTTTTTGATGTTTGCTATCCTTATTGGGGTAAGGTGGAATCTCATAGTTGTTTTAATTTGCATTTCTCTGATGATTAGGGATGATGTACATTTTCTTAAATGTGTTTGCCATTTGTATTTCTTCCACTATGAACTGGCCGTTCAGCTCTTTGCCCCATTTAGTGAGTGGGGTGTTTGACTTTTTACTGTTTGGATTTTTGAGTTCTTTGTAGATTATAGAGATTAGGCCTCTGTCAGTTGGATAACCAGCAAATATTTTCTCCCATTCTGTGGGTAATCTATTGACTTTGCTTACTGTATGCTTGTCTGTAAAGAAACTCTTTAGCTTCATGTGATCCTATTGGTTGAGTGACTGTTTAAGATCTTGAGCTACTGGAGTTTTGTTCAGGAAGTCTTTTTCCATTCCTATATCACAGAAAGTACTTCCTAAATTTTCTTCCAGTAGTAGTTGAGTTTCTTGTCCTATATTGAGGTCTTTGATCCATTTGGACTTGAGTGTAGGGCATGGGAAACTGTGTGGAACAAGTTTCAATTTTCTGCATATGGTTATCCAGTTTGTCCAGCACCATTTGTTGAAGATGCTGTCTTTTTTCCAGCCTATATTGTTAGGGCCTTTGTCACACATCAAGTAGCTACAGTTGCTTGACCCAAAGCCCAGGTCCTCAAGTCTATTTCATTGGTCTATACTCATGTTTTTAGTCAGTACCATGCTGTTTTGTTACTATGGCTTTGTAATATAGCTTCAGATCAGGTCTGGTGATGCCTACAGAGGTATTTCTTTTGTTGAGGATATGTTTGCACATGAGAGGGCTTCTGCCTTTCCATATGAAACTAGAGATCATTTTTTTCTGTCTCTGTGAGGAACACTGTAGGGATTTTAATTGGAATTGCATTATATCTGTATATTACCTTTGGTAGGATTATCATCTTCACAATGTTAATTTTGCCTATCCAGGGAGCATGGGGGGTCTTTCCATTCTATCAAGTCCTCCTCAATTTCTTTTATGAGTGTTTTTATGTTTTCATTGTATAGATCTTTCACTTCCTTGGTTAACATTATTCCAAGGTATTTTGTTGTTGTTGTTGTTGTTGCTATTGAAAATGGGACTATGTCCCTTATTTCTTTCTCTGTATCTTTGTCATTTGCATATAGAAAGGCTACTGATTTTTGTGCATTGATTTTGTATCCTGCTACTTTGCTATAGGAGTTAATCACCTTCAGGAGTTTTGGGATGGAGTCTCTTACAAATACAATCATGTCATCAGCGAATAGCGCTAACTTAACTTCTTCCTTTCCAAATTGTATCCCTTTTATTTCCTTCTCCTGTCTTGTTGCTTGACCTAGGACTTCAAGTACTATATTGAAAAGCAGAGGTGAGAGTGGACAACCATGATCTTAATGGGAATTGTTCCAGTCTCTCTCCATTAAGTATTATTTGGGCCTTAGGAGCTTTGTACATTACCTTTATTATGTTAAGATATGAACCAACCATGCCAATTCTCTCCAATTTTTTGATAATGAAGTGATGTTGTATCTTGTCAAAGGCCTTTTTTGCATCTATCGAAATGATCATGTGGTTTTTGTGTTTAACCTTGCTTATGCGGTGTATTACATTTACAGATTTCTGTATTTTGAACCACCCCTGTTTTCCTGGGATGAATCCCCCTTGGTCAAGGTGGATAATGCTTTTGATATGTTTCTGGATTCAGTTTGCAAGGATTTTGTTCAGGATCTTTGCATCTAAGTTCTTCAGGTAAATGGGCTGGCAGTTTTCTTTTCTTGTGGCATCTCTGCCTGGTTTTGGAATTAGGGTGATGCTAGCTTCATAAAAGGAGTTGGGTAGCTTTCCCTGTTCACCAATTGTGTGGCACAGTTTGAGGAAGATTGGTTTGAGTTCTTCCATGAAGGTTTGATAGAATTCAGCTGAGAAGACATCTGGTCCTGGACTCATCTTTTTGGGGATTTTTTAAATTACTTTTTCAATATCCATGACTGTGATAGGTTCGTTGAGGAGATTAATGTGCTTTGAGTTTAGCTTTGATAGATGATATGCGTCCAGGAATTTATCCATCTCTTCCACATTATCCAGTTTTCTGGAGTAGAATTTTTTGAAATAAGTCCTGATGATTCTCCCAATTTCACTTATGTGTGTTGTGATCTCTCCTTTTTCATTTTTAATTTTGTTAATTTGAAGCATCTCTGTTTTTTTGCTTGATCAAATTGGCCAGGGGTTTGTCAATCTTGTTTATTTTTTCAAAGAACCAGCTTTTTGTTGTTTCAATTGTATTAATTGTTTTCTTACTTTCCAATTCATTAATTTCTGCTCTGATTTTAATTATTTCTTTCCTTCTGGAGCTCTTTGGGTTGGATTCTTCTTGCTTTTCCAATGCCTTTAGGTGGATGTTTAGGTTATTGATTTGGTATCTCTCTGTCTTTTTTATGAAGGAATTGAGTGCTATGAATTTTCCCCTGAGGACCACCATCATTGTGTCCCGTAAGTTTTGGTACGATGTGTTCTCATTATCATTCAATTCTAGAAATTTTGCAATTTCATTTTTAATTTCATCCACTATCCATTTATTGTTTAAAAGTGTGCTGTTCAGTTTCCAGGTGCCACCTGGATTCTTGGTGGGTCTTTTGTTGTTAGTTTCTAGCAATATACGATTATGATCTGATATCATGCAGGGAATTATGTCAATCTCCCTAAATACATTGAGGCAGTCTTTGTGACCCAGTATATGGTCTATTTTAGAGAGCATTCCATGGGCTGCTGAGAAGAATGTGTAGTCTGTGGATTTGGGATGGAAAGTTCTGTAGATGTCCGTTAGGTCTAAGTGATCTATTCTTTTGCTGAATTCTCTTACTTGAATGTTGTTTCTGTTTGGATGATCTGTCTATTACTGATAATGGTGTATTGAATTCCCCAATTATGATGGTACTGGTGCTTATTTCTGTTTTATTGTCAAGTAGGCTTTGGTTTATGAACTGTGGTGCCCTGTGTTTGGTCCATACAGATTTATGATTGTAATATCCTCTTGATGGATTGTATCCTTGGTAAGTAGGAAGTGGCCTTCTTTGTCTTTTTTGATTATATTTGGTTTGAAGTCTATTTTATCTGACATTAATATAGCTATACCTGCTTGTTTCTTATTCCCGTTGGCTTGGAATATTGTTTTCCACCCTTTCATTCTGAGGAGGTGTCTGTCTTTCATGTTAGGTGGGTTTCTTGAAGACAACAGATTGAGGAATCTAGTTTTTTGATCCATTCTGTTAGCTTGTGTCTCTTGATGGGTGAATTAAGGCCATTAATATTTAGGGTAATGACTGTGAGATTTGATTTGATCCCCGCCATATTGTGATGGTATATATGGGTTGGTGTTTTCATGGACTTTGATGTTTTTTTGTGCATACTCTGCATTTGGCTATTGTGATCTGCTTCTTGTAGGCATTTGAGTTTGATTATTTGTTTCTTCTCTGTGGAGAATTTCCTGAAATACTCTCTGTAGGTTTGGTTTTGTGTTCATATATTTGTAAAGTTGAGTTTTGTCATCGGAAGTTTTTCTTTTACCATCTATTTTGAGGGATACTTTTGCTGGGTTGAGTAGTTTGGGTTGGAAGCCATAGGGTTTAGACTTTGCAGTGTTTCATTCCAGGCCCTTCTAGCTTTCAGGGTTTCCATTGAGAAGTCTGGAGTAATTCTGATGGGGTTACCTTTAAAAGTGGTGTGCTGTTTTTCCCTAGTTGCTTTAGGATTTTGTCTTTGATTTCAATGTTTAAAGTCTTAATGACAATATGTCTTGGAGTGTTTCTCCTTTGGTCCAATCTGTTTGGAGTTCTTTTGGCTTCTTGTATCTTGATGGGCCTTTCTTTTAAGAGACTGGGGAAGTTCTCTTCAATTATTTTGTTAAATAAGTTCTCCCTGCCTGTGGTCTGAATTTCTTCTCCTTCTGGTATGCCAATGATCCTGATATTAGGACCTTTAAGTGTATCCCACAATTCTCTCATGTTCTGTTCACAGGAACTTTTGAACTTACTGAAATTTTTGAACTCTCTAACTGTTTCTTCCATCTTGTCATCCAGATCAGAGTTTCTATCCTCCACTTGGCTGACTCTATTCTTGAGAGCTTCTAGAGAGTTTTGGTCTGTTCAATTAGGTTTTCATTTTCTCTTACTTTTCTATGTGTAATTTCAATCCCTCTGTCAAGCTCCCTTTTCACATCATTTTCCGATTTTGTTGATGCTTCTTTAGAATTCCTCCTTGCATTTCTTCTATGTCTTCATTTAGTATATCCAGATGATTTTTGAGGTCTTCTTTATTTTTTACTCTTCTTCAAATTTCTTAACTGTCTTTGAACTCCTTCCATTTTCTTATCTATTAGGTCCAGTCTAGTGATGGCAGCATCCACACTATTAATGGTCCTTTGTTGCTTTTCTGCAAGTTCTACCAGTATCTTGGTCAGTGTTGCATTGCTCATAGCTGCATTTTGGTGTTCTCCTCCTAATGACTCTCCTATGTTTTGATTTAAGATGTTCATTGTAGGACTGGGTGATCTAACTGGATTTTCTTGCATTTGATTTTTCATGTTATTTCTTTTCCGCTGTGGTCTGCCCATCACAGTGTATGGGCATGTAGGTGGGTGGATCAGCCTGGGCTCAAGCAAAATGGGAATCTGAAGCAGCCTGAGGCAGTTTCCAAGCAGCCTGGGCTTTGGCTCTCACTTGCCAAAGCCGCCTGAGGTCCTGCCTGGCCGGGGCACCAAAGTTGCCTGAGCTCTCACGCAGTAATGCTCCAAAGCTGCCTGGACTTGCGCTAGGAGGGACACTGAGGCACCAAGCACTGAAGCAGCCCAAACTCTGGCGGGGAACACTGTGCTCCCCCGCAATAGCACAATGTTGGCCCTGCAGTGCTGCAGACAGGGAGGGGATGGCACCTGAGCTGGCCCAAGCAACAGACACAGTCTGATCTTGCATGGCAGTTGCAATGGGCCTGGACTCTGTCGTGAATGTGCAGCAGCCAGAGCAGAGTGGGTGGAGCAATCTAAGTTTCCACACGCAGGTATGATCAGTACGGCAGCACCATTTCGGCACGCAAATTGATCAAAGGAGCTTGAGCTCCAATGGGCCAGCAGGCATAGCCTGGCCAAGGTCACTCCTGGGCAGGGGTAGCAGGGCAATCGGCCCTCTGAAGTGAGGCAAGTGGAACCATGCTGGCCTGGGACCCTTTTCCTAGTGTACATGAGGGAGCTTCCTGAAGCTGGGACTGTGGGTATGGGTATGGCAGCTGCTTGGGGGGAAGGGTGGGCTACCCTCCCACAAGGAAATTAGCGATTCACTGTTTTTCCTCCTCTGTTCCCTCCCACGGCAATCTATTAGAGATTGGTCTCCGCTAAAAGACCCAGTGAATGCTTAGTGTCTTGCCTTTCTTCCCCTGGGATCTGTGTTGCAGTTAGGCAGTCGCCGTCTTGGTCGGAAGTTCCTACAGTAGCCATTTTTATGGATTATAATAGTAAACTGAATTTATATCTAATTTTCAATCTTCTTGCTTTATCTTTTTGTTAATTAGAGTTTACAAATTTATATATGTGCATGGATATGTGTGAGTGTGTTTTGATTTTATTCCTTATGTATGTTTAGGCACACAAATTATATCCATATGCACATGTAAAGGTTTCATGTCAAATGAACATATAGGGGATATATACATTCTATTTAATACTGAAGATGTTCAATAGACAGGCACACAGATAGATCTAAAATTAAGCCATGTATTTATTTTTATTTCTTTTTAATTTTTTATTTTTTTTCTTTATTAGTTAGTTTTGTATTCAGAAAATACAGTCAGTTTGGTACCATTATTAGGCTTATCCATGTCCTATCCCCTCCCTTTAGCCCCTCCTTGTTGAGGTATACGGGTCATGCATTGTGGAGTTAGCACACAGTTATGGGTAAGCTAAATGTCTCTGCATATCATGACCCAACATGTGGCTCTGACATTCTTTCCGCCCCCTCTTCCGCAAAATTTCCCTGAGCCATGTTGGGTTCATTTTTGGTCAGCTTCAGTGATGAGGTGTTGGGGACCTTTGAGGCTCTGGCTCTGTGATTTGGTAGGAGTTGATTTTTCTCTGTGCTGATCTCCTTCCCCCTTGTGCTGGTATCTGGTTCATCAGGAAAACAGCCTCCTTGCTTGTTTCTCCAATTTTTCTCAGTTTCAGCCAGGGCCCTTTTGAGGTATGATGGGGTGGCTCTCTCCTTAGGATCTAGATCTATCTGAAAAAGAGAAGCAGATTCTCCAACAGAGAGTAAGTTAGCACCAGGACAAATGAGATAACCCTTACTTTTTTTTTTTTAATAGAGTATTTAATAGGTATAGGCCCTCTTGTAGCCCACAATTGATGGTAGCTTGATATTGGAGAGTGGGCTTATGTTTGGATATGGTTCTGACTTGTTTCCCAGCTCCAGGTATGGGTCCCATACCAGACTATCCTTAATCTTCTACATCTTCCCTCCCTCACTTCCCCTCTCCCTCTCTCTTTCTCTCTCTTATCTCTAACTCTTGTATATTAGTTATCTTTTTCCTCATTTTTTTAGTGGGCACTGACCTGTAACTCCCAGATCCAGCATGGGGCTATCATCCACAATGAGCTTTTGATCAGAGAGACCTACAAGGTTTCCTAAAAGACAGACAGATTTCTGTCAGAGTACTTGATGACCCACCAAAGGCTAGTGGTAAGACCCTACTGATGAAGACACCTTATGTCATTGACATGCAAATTAGAATGGCATGGCTGGAAGTTGGAAGAGAGTCAGTCCCCAGACAGTCAGCGCGTCTAGTGCCAGAAGGTGCTACATGGGCGACTGGGGGAAAATGACCAATATCTGTCGAAGCAATGCATGGTCTAACCTACTTAGCACCAAATAAATTGTTGTGATGCCCACACAAGTGCAGTGGTGGCACACAGCCATGGTGGGGAACCAACTGCTCTCAATTTGGCTAATCCAGGTATTTTTTAGTCCAAATCAATGCAAACTTTGATTTTTATTGAAAAAATTATATTTCTTCTTTGTAATGTTTTCTTTTTCTTTCAGGCACAGCAAGCTATCCATCAAAAATAGTAATGCTGCACACTGAAGGACTTTTAGCCCCTGAGTTATCTTATAGTAAAAGAAGCACAACCACCAAGGGCACCCACGTTGAATAGTTTCCTAAAGTGAAGTCAGGTTACCTTATTTAAACTAATGACATATGAAAATGTGGTTATATTAGGTACTTTACTGTAATTATTCTCGAATTAAATAATATATTCCAAATTTTTGGAGAATTTCATCTGACAACTATATTGTTATAAGAAACTATGTATGTATTGAATTTAATTCATTAAGTGGTTAATAAATACAACAGTCTACTAATAATTAAATTGGATGTGGTGTGTTTTTGTACGTGGTTTGTGAGTGTGGAAAATTTGACAACATATATTCTAAGAGCATTTGCCAGTTCTCTAGTAGTATAAAAATTAAAATCACCCTAACAGATCAATAGAAAATATGACTTCCACAATTATCAAGTCTTCTTGAAATATTTTGCATAGTTACATGTATCTTATGTTTTATGTTATTTTTCATGCCTGTAATTTCTTCTTTAATTTTTGTGGTGTGCTTAACCTTAGTGTAGTTGTTACATATGTCTATTTATTCTATAACTTTTCTGAGTTGCTTCTTAGTCTATGTGCTTGTGTTGTTTCTAGGACAAATTTTCCTAAGTATTATTGTACAACATATGTCCAAATGTAAATATATATAGATACACTCAAAATTGAACAATATTAGGTATGTTTGGATTGGGCTTTCTATATGATATAAATTTAATTTGTTTTCTCATTTTTTTAATATGTTGATAGTAATCTTAGGTTTTATTTTATTTATGGGTATATCATCTGTTTTCTGGTGTGACCATTAGAGGTTTATCATAGGTAACTCCATCCATTTATCCATCTCTATCTACCTACCCATTCATTGTTAGTTCTGAAAACTTTCCAAGTAAGTATCTCAGAACTGAACACTGATATGACACCAGCATGCATGTCTGGAGCTTAATAGTTGGTGGGTCTCAGTGTGAGAGTGACTTGTTGAGTACACTGGAAGCTGAAGTTAGCATTTGAAAATATCAATTTCTCAATGAATGTTGTCAATGGCATATATATATATATATATATATATATATATATATATATATATGTACACTTAGAATAAGGCAGAACTGGACCTCTTCCTTTCCTGTTTCTTCCAAACACCCCATAAAAGACAGATACTGAGTTAAAAGTTAAGTAGTAGCGTGGAAGAAACTGGGGCAATGTGAGGGAATCTGTCTTGTAGTGTTAGATACCACATGATGATGCTGATATTTTGATATCATTTTACAACAGCTAATAAGAAGCATACAATGTGTCTAGAAGAGGGTGATAAAATGGAAAATGAACTTTATAAAAACTTTAAATGACTAAAGAAGAGAATATACTCAGCAGAATATCAAAAATATTTCCAAATATTTTTAAGTCTGTGGTAGAAAAGATTAAATTTTATTTTGGTCAAATATTTATGTAGGAATGTTTATTTTGTCATTAGGTATTTATATAATATTTGAACAAGCCAAAAATTCAGTCCATACTTGAAATTGCAAAATTTAAAATTTTAAATCAAGCACAAAGAGAAAATAATATAGCATAAAATATAGATAATATAAAATATAAAAATAATATTAATGTACACATAAATATATTAGTATAAATAGATAAATATTTCTGAAGCCACAGCCCAAATAAAGATGTAGAATTTGGTCTTCATCTGAGAATATCCTTGCACATGAAATTAAAATCACAATATGTCTCATTATGCAATAATTAATCAACATATAACTTAGCTGTTTTCATGCAAAACAGTTCAGTCTGAGACTATATATTCTCTTCATAACAAAAGAGGAGATAGTACAGATTATTTCAGGAGAAAGTAAATGACTTGGTGAAAGGTACATGGGAACTTGGGATAATTGATAATAGCCATTTTTATTTGTTTTGTTTTCTTTTGTTTGAGGTAGTGTCGCAGTCTAATTCAGGCTCACTGGAACTTACTCTGTAACTCAGGCTGTCCTTGAACTCACAGTGATGCTGCAACTTCAGGCCTTTTGCATACTAGAATTACAGGTATAATTACCATGACTGACTAAAATAGTTTGCAGTTTGAAAGAATGTGTGTCCATGCCTGTGCCAATATCCTGTTTCCTGTGCTATAATATATGTTAGTAGCAACAGACCTGTCTGAAGAAAAAGAAGTGGTGAATGAAAGCTACTGCCATTTCCAAGTGCCCTCAATTTGAAGAAATCTATGTACCAAATCTATGTACCAAAGAGGCATGTAGCACTTCCTGAACACCTTCATTCTCAAAACATAAGAGGTTCTCATAACAGTGTATAAGTTCATACTCTAAAGGAATCCCATTTTAGTTTTGAAATACCTTTAGTTTTTCAGAAATGATGGCAAAAGAAAGAACCTCTCCTAGTAGTGTGTTAAAACTACTAATCACACAAATCAAAGAAAATATATTGGAAACAGAGAAAAAAGCAAATCACCAACAAAGGCAAGCCCATCAGAATAACTGCAGATTACTCAACACAAACTTTAAAAGCCAGAAGGGCTTGGAATGATGTATCCCAAGTTCTGAAAGACAACAACTATCAACCAAGAATACTTCATCCTGCAAATCTATCTATCCAAATTGTTGGAGAAAAAAGGACATTCCTCAATAAAATCAGGCTAAAGGAATTGGTGACAACTAAACCAGCTGTACAGAAAATACTTGAAGGAATTCTTCATGCTGAAAAGAAAGGAAAACACACAGGAGGAAATAGGAAAAAATAAACCACACTCAAATAACAGTTACAATAAATGAGTAATGGGAAAACAGGAAACACTACAAAATAAGAAGAATGGTGAGAATAAATGCATACTTTTCAATAATAACTCTGAATATCAGTGGCCTTAATATACTATCCAAAAGACACTGCTTGCAGAGTAGATTAAAAGGCAGAATCCTGCCATTTGTTGCCTTCAGGGAAAGCATCTCTCAATAAAAGATAGACACTGTCTTAGAGTGAAAGGATGGAAAATGGTATTTCAAGCAAATAGGCCTAGGAAACAAGGAGTTGCTATCCCAATATCTGACAGGATAGAGTTCAAACCAACATTAGTGAGGAAAGGTAAAGAATGTCATTTTATACTGATTAAAGGAACACTCCAACAAGAGGACATTACAATCCTAAACATATATGCAGCTAACATGGGGGCTCCCAGTTTCATCAAACAAACACTATTAGATTTAAGGTCACAGATAAAACACAATTTGGATGGAATGTTCTGTAGATATCTGTTAGGTCCATTTGTTCCATGGCATCATTTAATTCAGATGTCTCTCTGTTTATTTTTTGCCAAGATGAGCTCTCAATTGATGAGAGTGCAGTATTGAAGTCTCCCACTACAATTGTGTTTGATGTGGCTTATACCTATAATTCTAGCATGCACAAGGCCTAAAGTAGCAGCGTCACTGTGAGTGCAAGGACAGCCTGAATTACAGAGTAAGTTCCAGGTCAGCCTGAATTAGACTGTGACACTACCTCAAACAAAAGAAAACAAAACAAATAAAAATGCCTATTATCCATTCTCCCAAGTTCCCATGTATCTTTCACCAAGTCATTTACTTTCTCCTAAAATAATCTGTAATATCTCCTCTTTTGTCATGAAGAGAATATATAGTCTCAGAATAAGCTGTTTTGCATGAAAAGAGCTAAGTAGTTATTTTCAATATAAATAGATGAAAAACATAATGATATAAGTTCTTTATATAAAGAGCCTTTCATAAATCCTCTGATACAAACAAAATGATATATTTCTGTGGCAGTTTGATACAGGTGTCCCCCATAAATTTAGGTGTTCTGAATGCTAGGTTTCCAACTGATGGAGATTTGGGAATTAACGCCTCCTGGAGGCAGTGTGTTGTTGGGAGTGGGCTCATGGGTGTTATAGCCAGCTTCTCCTTGCTAATGTTTGGCACACTCTCCTATTCCTGTTGTCCACCTGATGTTGGCCAGGAAGTCACATTCACCCTCTGCTTATGCCAACATTTTTCCCTGCCATCGTGGAGCTTACCCCTCAAGCCAGTAAGCCAAAATTAACATCTTTTTTTCCCACAAGCTGCTCTGGTTGGGTGATTTCTACCAGCAATGTAAACTTAACTGTGACAGTAATGTTAATACCAAGAGCGGTGTTGGTGGCAGACACCTGACTGTATGGCATTGGCTTTTTGGAGCTGATTTTCAGGAGGAATGTGGAAGGATTTGAAACCTTGGCCTAAGAGATGCCTTGCAGTGCTGTGGGAACAGATTGATAGACGGTTCTTGTCAGAGTTAAAAGACCTGAATGTAGTAAGAACTATGGACTATAAGTTTGGCTTATGAGGGTGAGAAAGAGGCTTGCTGTTATCCCCATGTCCTGAGAAGTTGTGCAGGGTTGCATTGTGTAGAAATGGACTAGTGTGTGCAGAGGGATATGGCACAGAAAAAAATTGAATCTTTGGGTAATCTGCTGGCTGTTCAGCTGCAATTGAGAGATTATAAACTTTGAGGTTGGGCCACGTGATCTGCACTGGGATGACAGGAACAATGTAGACTCTTTTGAAGGGACCTAAGTGCTCAAGAAGTGTCCTGTTCTTCAAAGTCTGCTTTATTACCCCCTGGATTAACACATTGTCATCCTACCTAGTATTGTGGAATATAAGAAATGCAGGAAAGAGAGGGTCATTGATTTTGCAACATGGTCTTGTGGTTTGGAAATGGCCATGGGCAGTGTGAAGCAGTTTTCCTGGATGCCTGCATGGAGCCCTGATGCAGCTATAAGGATGCACAGTGGGTTGCAATGGAGATTCCAGAACCATGAGATAGCAGCCAAGGAGAGCTGCTGGCCCAGATTAAGTTTCTCAGGACTATGAGTAGCCTTGCTGGATGGGTAGAACTGTAACTCCAGAGACTTGTTGCTAGTTACAATTATTGAACTTGGAGATTTGTCACTGTCTAGAGTTGTTGGACTTGAACTACAGAGTTTGATGTTTTCCCTGGTCGTTTTAAGTCTTGTATTGGCTGAATATTTCTTTGATATGCCCAATGTCATCTTTTGCAGTGTGAATGTTTAATCTGTGCCATTATGGTTTTTTGGGGGATCTTTTTGGTATTATGGCTCAGTTAAAAGACCTTGGATTATGGGGATATTTGAACATCATTCGGATTGATAAAGAATATGTGGACTTTTCAAGTTGGACTGAATGCATTATATTTTACATCATGGATGTTTAACAGTTTATGGGGGCCAGGGGCAAAATACAGTGGTTTCATTCAGGTGTCCCCCATAAACTTAGGTGTTCTGAATGCTTGGTTCCCAGCTGATAGGGATTTGGGAATTAACAACTCCTGGAGACAGTATGTTGTTGTGGGCTGGCTTATGGGTATTAAAGCCAGTCTCCCCTTACCAGTGTTTGGCACACTCTCCTGTTCTTGTTGTCTACCTTATGTGGGCCAGGGGGTGATGTCCACCCTCTGATCATGCTATCTTTTTGCACCACCATTGTAGAGCATCTGCTGAGGCATGTAAGCCAAAATAAAGCTCTTTTTTTCCCACAAGCTGCTCTTGGATGGATGATTTCTTCCAGCAATGTGAACCCAACTGCAACAATTTCTAAAGAATGGTGGCTATAGTCTGGGATCATTAGTTATCCACCAAATCATAGGTGTATATTCTTATCAAAGTATTTTAATAGGATAATCAATGTAAGCTGACATGAAGAGTCAGTTTCAATTGCAGGAACAATATAGCAATCTATTGTGTTATAGAAAACAGTGCTAGACCAGAAACTGAATATTTTTGGTAGTCATATTTTGCAAAATAATTTTAAAAGACAGGAAATGATATGTTATTGCAGGACTTCTGATTGCAATGACTACAGCACAATTAAAATATGGGTGTTGGGACTAGAGAGATGGTTTAGTGGTTAAGGTGCTTTCCTGCAGAGCCAAAGGACCCCAGTTTGATTATGAAGGACCTATATAAGCCAAGTGCACAAGGTGGTGCATGCGTCTGGAGTTATTTGCAGCTGCTGGAGGATGTGGCACTCTTATTCTCTTTCTCTCTATCTGCCTCTTTATCTTTCTCACGCTTTCTCAATTTTATAAATAAATAAATGAATAAATGAAATGTTTTTTTAAAACCATAGGTATTAAAGAACTACTTTTGTAAACCAGGTGTGGTGGCACATGCCTTTAATCTCAGCACTCCAGAAGCAGAGGTAAGAGGATTGCAATGAGTTCAAGACCACCTTGAGACAACATTATGAATTCCAGGTAAATCTACCTTAAAAAAAACAAAACAAAACAAAAGAAATACTTTTGTGATGGGATTACACATGTGAAGATCATATGATCTTATCCTCTTACATTTAAATACCAAGGACAACCATATTTTCAATTTTCTTGTGAAAATATTATCATAAAATTGAGTTGTCCTGAAAGGTAATCCAGAACCATGATCCCCTAAAAGAACAAGACTTTATTAAAACATAATAGAATGACCTTCTTTCTTGTATAAGTGTGATCTATTAGAAAGTCTTATTCATAGTCTCCAAATAGATCTTTTGGCATATATATATATATATAAATTTACATAATGATCTCCTAAATATGAATCACTTTTTTTTTTTGAGGTAGTGTCTCACTCTAGCTCAGGCTGACCTGGAATTTACTATGTAGCCTCAGGGTGGCCTTGAAGTCATGGTGATCCTCCTACCTCTGCCTCCCTTGTGCACATGAATCACTTTTTAAAAATGAAATGCATATGCTTAATTACCAATCATGAAAATATTCAGTTCAATAAACACCGCAGAGACAACCTTAATCTAAGAAAAATCTGAAAATTAAAAGTGCTTGAACCATATTTATTTTGTTTTCATAAACTCGGTAAGATGCACTATTGAGTAATTTAGGTGTTTTATATAATATTTTGAATAGTAATTCAAAAAGCTTAAAAAACAGGCCTACTCATTCTTTTCAGTATTAGATAAAATAGTAACCTAAAATTTTTGTTTGCCATAAGCAATCCATTAAAGGTTGTGGAAAAATTAAAGGTTAGTGAATGGTGAAAAATATTTTTTATATAAGCAGGTAGGAAATCTTGTTACAATAAAGCATTATACAAGACTAAAACATTTAGGTTTTTGCTTTATACACAGCATGAACTTCTAATAAAATTACATATATTGTTTTTTTTAATCAAGCATATAATTTTAAATACATTAGATGATATGGCTTTGTAAAATAATATCATTTTGAAAAGATATATAAAATGAGTACATTTTTATAAGCAACTCTTGTGAACCTTTTTGTTCCTACCTATGTCGTGTGCATTTTCAATACAAAACATTTTAAAAACAAACCCATATAAAATGATACCATTTACAAAACAAAATTTACATTAAAATAGTTACATTGGATTCTTTAACCTAAAAATTATCTGTTCCACTATTTTGTCTAGAAATAACTTTTGTGGAGTGCACATTTTTGCCAAGAAAAGCATCCTATATGTAATTTTCTGAAAAATAAAGTTTTGATTTCATGTTTTGACATTTAGGAAGTGTCATTTATGCAGGGCTAATTCATTTTGTCTGTTAATACAATGAATTCATTAAAAAAAAGGATACTAGGGCTAGAGGGATGGCTTAGTGGTTGAGGCATTTGCCTGCGAAGCCAAAGGACCCAGGTTCAATTCCCCAGGACCCATGTCAGCCAGATGCACAAGGAGGACATGCTTCTGGAGTTCATTTGCAGTGGCTGGAGGCACTGGCGCACCCATTCTCTCTCTCTCTCTCCCTCTTTCTCTGTCAAATAAATAAATAAAAATAAAATATTTTTAAAAATAAGGATACTATCAGAAGAAAGGCTCTAACATTAACTATATTAAATATGGGTACTTGGTATATAAAAGTTAGCACATTATCTGGACTCTGCGTGTTTGTTTTTAAATTTTTTTCTATTTCATCAATATTGAATGGCCACAACTCTCGTCCTTTTCTTAAGCTCTTCATGGATTTATATTTTTCATTCTACAAATCTCTGTCTAACCTACTAGAACACAAATCTCAGAAAACATATTTAAACTCAATCTATTATTGAAAAAGGTGTTAGTGTTTCTTTCTTTCTTTTTTTTTTTTTCTTCCAGATCCATTGTTTACAAAAGGACATATCCCTGTGTTTGTTTCTATGGACAGACTGCATCTGAATGGGAACTACGCTGTGACATAGCAGATGCTTCCTTCTTCCTACTGCCTCACTTAAGATGCTGTCCTCAAGATGGGGTAGGGAAAATTAGGTAAATAGAGAATCTGTCTTGCACCTTAAAGGATGGCATTCTATACGTGCAAGTGACTTGGAAATGGACTGAGGAATATTCAAATACAGTTATCCACAGAAGACCAGAGACAAATATGTAAACAAAAGAGATTGAGCCTGACAAATGGCTATACAAGTCAATTTTGATGCAGTCAATTGAATTGTCCAGGAAGCCTGAACTACAGTAGATCCATCCTACTGGAGTCATGCTTGCAAAGTGCTATATCACCATTGCTGCTTATTTGACCTTTCCAATGAATTAAGAATGAAACAAGAGATAAGTGACCCCAAAAAGTCCTACATATTTTTTTTTAATTTGTAAGGAAGTCTTTTCCTTTAATTCTTACAAGGAAATAAGTAAAGATATCCTGATAATATACTTTTCATGTTCTATTGTTCTATACTCAAGCCACCATGCAAAATCTAACTGGTGTGCAGTGCTCAGTGGGGCACCTTCTTGTCTTATTTAATTGGTGGAAAAAAATAGCCATGCGTGGTGGCACATGCCTTTAATTCGAGCACTTGGGAGGCAGAGGTAGGAGGATTGCCATGAGTTTGAGGCCATCCTGAGATTACATAATGAATTCCAGGTCAGCCTGGACTAGAGTGAAACCCTACCTTGAAAAACCAAAAAAAAAAAAAAAAAAAAAAAAAAAAAAAAAAGATGGAGTGCAGTCCTCATGAATATCAAATTAAAGCCAATGTGAAGAACTAATGACGGAGGTTCTGAAGAGACTGCATTTCTAAAAAGGCTGCTTGAAGTAGCCTGTGGTGCTCATAATCTACCAGAGTAAAGGAGAACAAACCCTCAGCACACTGAATAGAGAGCAGAAGTAGAATTGTTAAAGGAATATTCATGCTCCATGCATGTATTGTCTTTGGGAATCGAACCACAGATCCAGAAGGAGATGAATATGAAGGAAAAACCTATCCATTCTCCATTGTTGACAGAAATATGCCAAAGAGAAGATACACAGCTAGTATCCTGCAGAAGAAATGTTTTCTGTACTCAGAGCTTCTGTTTGCCCTGGTCTCCATTACCCTTGTCCTTCCTTCTGCTTCTCTAAATCCGTGTGATCCTAAGGCCTCATGTCATCACCAGTCATGAGTGTGCTCATATGATAATTAGAATAAAAGGAGGCTGGCAAATAAATGAGAGCATAAGATAGCCAAGTGAAAGGTATCCCTGGGTTTAGATCCCAGTTCTTGCATTTACTAGCCAAATAACTATGGGAAACTCACTTAGTCAAACTGTGCTATATTACCTTCATCAGAAAACAAACAAAAAACCTAGTTCCAAGACTTGCAATTGCTGAAAGCATCTAAAGCTGACCAAAACCTTTTGAAGGATTTCATAGACTGTTTAACATATAATTGAAAAATTATTTTGAAGCTCTTGATGCAACAACTAGAAAATGGATTAATTTTCCAATGGAGACTTTCCTTTTTTATAAGCCTGGTTAACAACATTAACACCATCAAGGTAGAAAAATGTCTCTTTCTATTCTCAATTGCAATGGAACAATCGTTTACTTCACTAAATTGAAAAATGACTATAATTCCTTAAGACAAAAATCTGAGAATAAATAACACAAACACCAGCCTCAAAGTGACCTTGTTATCTGATTTGTGAGGACAATTTCTATACTTCCTTTTTTCTTAAGTGAGGTTTCAAGAGCAACCTGGAGGTAACAAGTGTTCCTTGATGAGTTGACTCATCTAAGCTCATGTCCAGCTCTGTCCACAGAGCTATTTTTAAAACAAAAAAAAAAAAACCCTTGTGCTATTTTTAGTACATTTATGTACAAGTTAGTGAACATAACAGTTGGGTATGCTTTAATCAAATCTAGGATGCCTGTTAGTTTATTATATTTTTAGCAAAATAAATCCATGACTATAATCTGACACAAAATAAATAGGCAAAGAATTTAGTAATAATGCCTAATGAAATATATTTGAGGAAGGAACATATAAAATTTGTTCTTTAAAAGAATCATGTGCATTAAAATCTACATCATTAGGACAAGGCATTTATTCACATTAAAAAGTAAAACTGAAAAAAGTAAAATTGAAGATTTCTGCATAGCCATGCATTATTAATAGTCCGAAAGTATATGGTATAGCAAGAACCAATACAAGTTTCAATAGTAGCAAAGTTTCCACAAACTTGTCTTTCCAAATGGATGGCAGGAAGGAAACAGTTCTGGAAGCTGAATATGGTACCTCTATCTCTATCTGCAAGCAATAAATTGGAGACTTGACTCATTTTCCTAAGATAGCTTTGTTCTTGACTTTCTACTGAATGTTTAAAATGCCCTAGGCTTTTCCTGTACTCTGGTTGAACTTCTGTTTCTATGTCAGTACCTCTTGCATCTCTTGCATCAAAAATAAACAGTTGCTTTCCATCAGTCACTCTGTAGTTTCACCTTGTGATACAAACATCAATCTTAATCTAAGTGCCCAGAAAAATCTTCATAAGCTATAAGCCATACCCCAGCAATAGATGGTCTTTTCCCATACTTTGTTTTCCTAATTAGAGCAGTTTTGTAGTCTTAAAATGAAATCTCTTCTTCCTTAGCTCACATTAGTCATATTTGGCATGGGCTTCAATTCTCCTAAACATTATTTGATAATTGATTCAGGCAGAGAGGCCACAAGGGTCACTTCATTTGCTTCTCTTCTTTTAGATACCAGTTTTCACTGCCTGTAATGCAATGCCTACAAATGTACTTCATATATTTTGTCAGTTCTATAGTTTTAATCATGCAAACCTAACTCTGGATATGATTTTATTGTTAACCACGACTGCCAGTGATGGTAACATAGCTAGAACTAAAAATATTATGTATTATTTACTAGCCATTGAGTTAATATTAATTAGATTAGCAGATATCTAAAATTATATTGTTCAACATATTTTAAAATTCAAAAAATATATTAAACTTTGGTTATATGTAACTCTTAATAAAAAACCCATGTTGAAATGAATATGGATGTTAAAAATACAGTATTTAGGCAGAAGTAGCCTATGAAAGTAGATAATCCTTTGCTCAGAAGCCACAGATTGTTATAAGAAATTTTTAGTGCCAGGAGTGGGAAACCTTCCAATGAGTTATTGGTCATGCAGTCCCCTGATGCCTCCAAAACATTGTACTCTAATGCTAGGCTTTTGATCACCCACCAGAACTAAGTAGTAAGACCCCATTGCTAAAGTCATGACATACTTGGGCTATAGGTCACTGGCAGATCACCTGGAGCTGACCTGGGAACCTCTCCCCAGTTGACTAGCTACCATGATACTGGAAAGACCTATGCCTCCTGTTGGTGGAAAGATATCAACAAAAGTCTTAGCCAGCAGTTGACCCTGTAAGTTTTATACCTGGCCAGCAGGCAAAATGTACCAACTGGTATGATGGTGATATATCTGTCATGGGAGAAACCATCTGCTGTGTGATTGGAGTTGAGGCCCAATCCATTGGATGGAATTCATTTGGTACTGAAAATCTAATCAAAAGCCAATGGGTGGAAGATCATAAGCCCTGGAGTTGGAGAATACTAATGTTGTCTGGCTAAGTCTACTAAAGTACCCTATAAATATTTATGTTTATGCTCATATATGAATGCCACTCTCACTTTTGGTTAGAGAAGCTTGTGTTGTCAGATGATGGTGACCGCTTGGAGTACTTCAAACTCACCATAGTCCTGAGAAGTGACGGGACAGGGGGCACATTTCCATCACACCCTTCGAGGCTAAGGGATCATTATGGAAGAGGTGGTGAAAATAATGTAAGAGCTAAAGGAAGGGAAGAAGTGCTTTGCATTACTATCTTCCAGATACTAAGTAGCTGTGGTGTTCAGTGACCTCACAGTAGCTCATGCTACCTACTCTAGACCTGCATAATAGACAGGAAGAAAATGGCTATCTATCTATCTATCTAGATAGATAGATATAGATATATATTGTTAAACTGTGGGAAGTATCTTTGATTCAGAATCTCACAGTGCTTAGAGAAGTGGAAACTTGGCCAGACCCAGAGTCTGCAGGAGAAGACACAGACTACAAACGAAAGTGCACCACACATGGGGAAAGACTCACTGAGTTGGAGCCAGGATCAGCAAGCAGTCTCTCAAAGGACCAGTCAGAATGGGGGGACATCATCTATGACTTCATCTGTGAAGCACAATCATCCATGATCCCATCCAGCATGTGCCATTTGATCTCTCAAAAAAAAGACCCTGAAGCCAGGCGTGGTGGCACACGCCTTTAATCCCAGCACTCGGGAGGCAGAGGTAGGAGGATCACCATGAGTTCGAGGCCACTCTGAGACTACATAGTGAATTCCAAGTGAGCCTGAACTAAAGTGAGACCCTACCTCGTAAAACCAAAAAAAAAAAAAAAAAAAAAAGACCCTGAGGCAGATCAGAACCAGCCAAGGGTGTGACCAGCATCGGTGAACTGATCACAAAGGAAAGCCGACCCAGGTTTATGATAGGCCAAGGTGCATTAGGAGAATCAAGACTGAAAACGGCAAACAGGCCAGACTACCTCCCACCCTCATCTTTCTCCCCATCACATTTATTTCTTCTTTGCTCATTATGCCCAACGTTAGTTTGATAGGCAAGCTCTGTCCTATTCTCTCCCTATCCTGTATATCTTCTATTTATTTTTTATTCTTCCCTTTCCCATTTTCTATCTCAAAGGACATAGGACGGTCAGGGTTGCAGGGTCTCTTTGTCTCAGCATTTTGGGAGCTAGGACTGTTCTACATTATCCAATAAATTTCTTTACCTCTCCTATTTTCATTCTATCTTTTGCTGAAACTGCCTCATTCTATTCTCACCTTTCCCCCTGTTTTTTGCCCTTGTATTTGCGTTCCTCTCATCTACATTTTTTCTGTGGATCCAATGCTAAACATAAGTGCTAACCATTTTTTTGTTTTCCATTCATAGTATATTAATATGTCAGTGTACACAGCACTATCAGTGTCACTTTACTTCCTGAAAAGATCAGTGTCTTATAGGTGATTTTGTTTTGTTTTGTTTTGTTTTTGAAGTAGGGTCTCATTCTGGTTCAGGCTGACCTGGAGTTCACTGTATAGTCTCAGGGTGGCCTTGAACTCATGGCAATTCTCCTACCCCTGCCTCCCGAGTGCTGGGATTAAAGGCGTGCGTCACCATGCCCAGCTTCTTATAGGTGAATTTTGATTTGAATATTATTGAATTTTCAAGTAGGCCTAATTCTTGATAATGTTTATTTGTGAGCATTCTGTCAGGAGAGTCCTGAGGATAGAGCCTAGTGTTCTGAACACTAGTCTAGCAGAGGTAATTATACCTACAATCTACTTCAACCTAGCCCTGTAGAACCCTGCAATCACTTCCATTAAATATATGTGCTGTGTTCATTGAGTGAGTAGGCCGGAGCTTCCGATTTCTTCCCTACCTCAAAGTTCCCTGGTCCCAGTACTCCTGCGGCTAGCTTGGGGCTGCTTGGACCCTATGGGCATGCTGTGGAAGCAGGACCCTTTCTTCCCAGTTGACCCACCCTGGGTCCCCAAGTCCCGTCCCAATGAGCCAGAGGGTGCACAGGCCACTGTGGGAGCTGGCATCTTTCCATTTGTTCTCCAGCTCCCTGGCTTCTGGTTCCTCAACCCCTGGTTCCCTTGTGCTGCAGAGTGCACACAAGTGAAGTGAGTAGGCCACAGCTCCCTGTTCCCTAGCTACCTATGATGCACTTGCAATTTTTACAATCTGTGCATCTGTGGTTATACTCCGCCCTACACAAATCTGGTTCCTATTTAAAACAGAAGTCTTACTGATGATCCTACAGGGACAAATACTTGCTACCACCACAGTAAAATAAGACTTCCCCCCTACATGGGGAGAACATTAAGCAAAAACAAAAAGCAACAAACGTCAGAAAACTGAGATCTCCAAGAAGGATGCTTAGTCCCACAATGAAGCCTCCTGTGAAATCATAGAGAAAACAACAAAAAGTGAATCTTAAAATGAAAACAGAACAAACTATGGGACCTTGATCAAAAGAAGTGCTGAGCTGGAAGGAAAGGATCAAAAACTAACAATCGCATAAATAAAATTGAGCAGAATTGTCTTTTAGAATGCTGTTTTGATTTATTTATTTTTAAATTTTGTAGTCAGTGAATACAGTCAAGTTGGTACCATTGTTAGCCTTCTCCCTGTCCTCCCCCCTCCACAAGAACCCTCCTTGTTGGGGTATATAGGTCGTGCATTTTGGGGTTAGTCTTTATTTTGAGGTAGGAGGAAATGTCTCTGCATGTCATGACCCAACTTGTGGCTCTGACATTCTTTCTACCCGCTCTTCCACAAATTTCCCTGAGCCATGTTGGGTGCATATTAGGTCTGCTTAAGTGTTGAGATTGTGGGGGCCTCTGTGTCTCTGGATATCTGGTTTGGTAGGGGTTCATTGTTCTCTGTTTCTATCTGCTTCACCATTGTGCTGGTTCCTGGTTCACCAAGATAACAGCATTCTTACATGTTTCCCAAATTATTCTAAGTTTCAGCTGGGGCCCTTTTGAGGTATGATGGGGTGGTTCTCTCCTTAGGATCTATGTCTGTTTGAAAAAGAGAAACAGATTCTCCAACGGAGAGTAAAGTTAGTACCAAGTAAATGTGATAACCATTATTTTTTAGAGAGAGTTTAATGGAGAGCAGGCTCATTTTGGGATATGGTTCTGTCTTATTTCCCAGCTCAAGCTATGGGTTCCACTCCACTGAGCAGATCAGTTAGCCAAATAAAGAGCAGTTGGTTTCCCACCATGGCTATGTGCCACTACTGCACTTATATGAGCATCATGTCAGGTTGTTTGCTGCTAAGTAGGTTACACCATGCGTTGCTTGGACAGATATTGGTCACTTTCCCCCATTCATTCATGTAGCACCTTCCAGCATTAGATGCGCTGTCTGGGGACTGACTCTCTTCCAGCTTCCAGCCATGTCACTCCATGATACGTGCCAACAGTATATGGTGTCTTCAGCAGCTGGGTCTTACCACTAACATATGGTGGGTCATCCAGAGCTCTGACATAAATCTGTGTTCTTTTGGGAGACTATGTAGGTCTCTGTGATCAAAACCTCATTGTGAATGATATCCACCAGCTGGTACCAGGAGTTACAGGTCAGTGCCCAAAAGAGAAGGAAGAAAAGGATAAAAGATATCAAAGAGATAGAGAGATGAGAGAGAAGAGGGAGGGAGAGAGAGAGAGAAAGAGAGAGAGAGGAACAGGAGGAGATAATAATCAATATTATGTGTACCCTCTAAAGGGCCTTGTGAATCAGGTGTTCCCACTAAGGGCCTGGTGACGGTTCAACCATTTGGTCTGTCTTTTAGGATGTAGAATTTTAGGGTACCATTGCCTTTTGGGTGCAATTTTGTGTCCTCCACCAACTCCATTACCTTTCCCTCCTTCCCCATTCTCCCTATTGTCCAGTCCTTGAGATGCTTGCTAGGTATGTCAGCAACTTGGGTGGATTCAGGTTAAGAGCTGTAGATGAGTGAGACTATGCAGAGATTATCTTTCTGTGATTGGGTGAGTTCACTGAGAATGATATGTTACAGGTTCAACCATTTTTCTTCAATTTTCATTATGTCATTTTTCCTTACTGCTGTATAGAATTACATCATGTAGATATACCGCATCTTAGTTATCCATTCATCTAATGATGGACATCTGGGTTGATTCCAACTCTTGGCTATTATTAATTGAGCAGTTATAAAGATCGTTGAGCAAATCTCTCTGAGTTGAAGCATGGAGCTTTTAGGGTACATGCCCAGTAAGGGTATAACTGGGTCTCTTGGTAACTCTATAGTCAGCTTTTTTAGGCATCTCCATATTGCTTTCCAAAGTGGTTGTACCATCTTACATTCCCACCAATAGTGGATAAGGGTTCCTATTTCTCCACATCCTCCCCAGCATTTATTTTCATTTGATATTTTGATGTTTGCTTTCCTTACTGGGGTAAGGTGTAATCTCATAGTTGTTTGAATTTGCATTTCTATGATGATTAGGGATGATGAACATTTTCTTAAGTGTGTGTTTTCCATTTGTACTACTTCCTCTGTGAACTGTCTGTCCAGTTACTTGCCCCATTTTTTTTTCCACATGATTATTTCGATAGATGCAGAAAAGGCCTTTGACAAGATTCAATATCACTTCATGTTCAAAACATTGGAGAGAATTGGCATGGTTGGTTCATATCTTAATCTAATAAAGGCAATATACGGAGCTCCGAAGGCCCCAATAATACTTAATGGAGAGATACTGGAGGAATTCCCATTAAGATCAGGAACAAGACAGGGTTGTCCACTCTCACCTCTGCTTTTCAATATAGTACTGGAAGTCCTACCTCAAGCAATAAGACAGGAGAAGGAAATAAAAGGGATACAATTTGGAAAGGAAGAAGTTAAGTTAGCTTTATTCGCTGATGACATGATTATATATGTAAGAGACCCGAGAGACTCCATCCCAAAACTCCTGAAGGTGATTAACTCCTATAGCAAAGTAGCAGGATACAAAATCAATGCACAAAAATCAGTAGCCTTCCTTTATGCAAAGGACAAAGATACAGAGAAAAAATAAGGGACATAGTCCCATTTTCAATAGCAACAACAACAACAACAAAAATACCTTGGAATAACGTTAACCAAGGAAGTGAAAGATCTATACAATGAAAACATAAAAACACTCAAAAAAGAAATTGAGGCGGACTTGAGAAAATGGAAAGACCTCCCATGTTCCTGGATAGGCAGAATTAACATTGTGAAGATGACAATCCTACCGAAGGCAATATACAGATTTAATGCAATTCCAATTAAAATCCCTACCTTGTTCTTCACAGAGATAGAAAAATTGATCTCAAGTTTCATATGGAAAGGCAGAAGGCCTCGCATTTCCAAACATATCCTCAGCAAAAGAAATACCTCTGGAGGCATCACCATACCTGATCTAAAGCTATATTACAAAGCCATAGTAATAAAAACACCATGGTACTGGCATAAAAACAGGAGTATAGATCAATGGAATAGACTTGAGGACCCAGACTTTGGGTCAAGCAACTATAGCTTCTTGATATTCAATAAAGGCCCAAACAATATAGGCTGGAAAAAAGACAGCATCTTCAACAAATGGTGCTGGACAAACTGGATAACCATATGCAGGAAACTGAAACTTGACCCACACATTTCACCATGCACTACACTCAAGTCCAAATGGATCAAAGATCTCAATATAAGACCAGAAACTCGAACACTACTGGAAGAAAATTTAGGAAGTACTTTCCATGATATAGGAATGGAAAAAGACTTCCTGAACAAAACCCTAATTTTTTTTGTTCATTTTTATTTACTCATTTGAGAGTGACAGAGAGAGGAAGAGGCAGATAGAGAGAAAGAAAGAGAATGGGCATGCCAGGGCTTCCAGCCACTGCAAACGAACTCCAGACACGTGCACCCCCTTGTGCATCTGGCTAACGTGGGTCCTGGAGAATCAAGCCTCGAACCAGCGTCCTTAGGCTTCACGGGCAAGTGCTTAATCGCTAAGCCATCTCCCTAGCCCTCTTGCCCCATTTTGTGAGTGGGTTGTTTGACTTTTTATTGTTTAGGTTTTTGAGTTCTTTGTAGATTCTAGAGATTAGGACTCTGTCAGTTGGATATTCTGCAAGTATTCTATCCCATTCTGTGGGTAATCTATTGGCTTTGCTTATTGTATGTTTGTGAAGAAATGCCTCAGCTTCCTGTGATCATATTGATTGAGTGATTGTTTAACATTCTGGGCTACTGGGGTTTTGTTCATGAAGTCTTTTTCCATTCCTATGTCATGGAAAGTTCCTCCTATATTTTCTTCCAGTAGTAACTGAGTTTCCAGTCTTGTATTGAGGTGTTTGATCCATTTGGACTTCATTGTTGGGCATGGTGAGATGTGTGGATCAAGTTTCAATTTCCTGCCTATGGTTATCCAGTTTTTCCAGCACCATTTACTGAACATGCTATCTTTTTTCCAGCCTATATTATTAGGGCCTTTGTCAAATATCAAGTAGCTATAGTTGCTTGACCCAATGTCCTCCTCAATTTCTTCTTCTTCTTTTTTTTTCTTTCTTTTTTTTTTTTTTTAGCTTTTTCATGTTGTCATTGTATAGATCTTTCACTTCCTTACTTAAAATTATTCCAAGGTATTTTATTTATTTGTTACTATTGAAAGTAGGACAATGTCACTTATTTGTTTCTCTGTATCTTTGTTATTTGCACATAAAAGGGCTACAGATTTTTTCAAAATATTTTTAGGGCTGGAGAGATGTCTTAGTGGTTAAATGCTTATCTGTGAAGCTTAAGGACCCCTGTTCAAGGCTCAATTCCCCAGAACCCACATTAGCCAGATGAATAAGGGGCCACATGTGTCTGGAGTCCATTTGCAGTGGCTGGAGGCCCTAGATCACCCATTCTGTTTATCTCTATCTGCCTCTTGTTCTCTGTCTGTTGTTCTCAAATAAATAACAAATAAACAAAAAACATTTAAAAATATTTTATTTTTATTTATTTACTTTGCACAGATAGAGGGAGATAGAGAAAGAGAGAGAGAGAGAGAGAGAGAGAGAGAGAATGGGCATGCCAGGGCCTCCAGGCACTGCAAATGAACTCCAGATGAGTGCATCCCCTTGTGCATCTGGCTGACGTCGGTCCTAGGGAATTAAACCAGGCTCCTTTGGTTTTTCAGACAACTGCCTTAACTGCTAAGCCATCCCTCTAGCCCAAGACTACTGATTTTTCTGCATTGACTTTGTATCCTGCTACATTGATGAAAGAGTTTATCACCTTTAAGAGTTTTGGAATGGAGGCTCTCAGGTCTCTTACATATAGGACCATGTCATCTCTCAATACCACTAATTTAACTTCTTTCTTTCCAAAATATATCCTCTTTTATTTCTTTCTCCTGTCTAATTGCTTGAGTTAGGACTTCCAGTACTATATTGAAGATCAGAGGTGAGAGTGGACACCCCTGTCTTATTCCTGATATCAATGGGAATTCCCAAAGTCTCTCTCCATTAGGTATTATTTGGGCTTTAGGAGCTTTATATATAGCCTTTACTATGTTAAGATATGATCGAACCATGACAATTCTCTCCAATGTTTTGGTCATGAAGTGATGTTGTATTTTGTCAAAGGCCTTTTTGGCATGTATTGAAATGATCATGTTGTTTTTTTGTAACTCCCAGTACCAACAGGTGGCTATCATCCACAATAAGCTTCTGATCAGAGAGACCTACAAGGTTTCCTAAAAGAATGACAGATTTCTGTCAGAGTACTTGGTGACCCACAAAAGGTTAGTGGTAAGACCCTACTGCTGAAGACACCATATGTAGTTGACATGTAAAATGGAGTGACATGGCTGGAAGCTGGAAGAGAGTCAGTTCCCGGACAGCGCATCTAGTGCCAGATGGTGCTACATGGGCGACTGAGGGAAAATGACCAATACCTGTCCAAGCAACTCATGGTCTAACCTACTTAACAGCAAATAACCTGCTGTTATGCTCATATAAGTACAATAGTGGTGCACAGCCATAGTGGGAAACCAACTACTCTTGATTTGGCTAACTGATCTGCTCAGTGGAATTAGGACCATAGCTGGAGCTGGGAAACATGTTAGAACCATATCCAAACATGAGCCCATTCTCTATTACCAAGCTACCACAAATCATGGGCTACAAGAAGGCCTACACCTATTAAACTCTCTATTAAAAAGTAAGGGTTATCTCATTTGTCTGGTGCTAACTTACTCTCCATTGGAGAATCTGCTTCTCTTTTTCAGATAGATGTATATCCTAAGGAGAGAACCACCCCATCTTACCTCAAATGGGCCCTAGCTGAAACTAAGAATAATTGGTGAAACAAGCAAGGGCGCTGTTTTCTTGGTGAACCTGGTACCAGCATGAGGATGAAGGAGAGAAACACAGAGAACAATCAACTCCTACCAAATCAAATATCCAGAGACACAGAGGCTACCAACACCTCGTCACTGAAGCAGACCCAAAATGAACCCAACATGGCTCAGGGAAATTTAGTGGAAGAGGGGGCGGAAAGAATGTCAGAGCCACACGTTGGGTTATGATACAGAGAGACATTTCCTCCTACCCAAAACTGTGGGATAACTCTACAATGCATGACCCATATACCTCAACAAGGAGGGGTCAGGGGAAAGTGATAGGACATGGAGGAGGCTAACAATGGTACCAACTTGACTGTTCTCACTGAGTACAAAACTAATTAATAATAAAACAAAATCAAAAACAAAACCAAAGAAAAAAGTATTATTTGAGCTTTAGGAGCTTTTTATTTAACCTTTATTGTGTTAAGATATAAACCAACCATGCTGATTCTCTCCAATGTTTTGATCATGAAGTGATGTTGTGTTTTGTCAAAGGCCTTTTCTGCATCTATCAAAATGACCATGTCGTTTTAGTGTTTAACCTTCTTTATGTGGTGTATTACCCTGATAGATTTCTGTATGTTGAACTACCCCTGCATTCCTGGCATGAAGCCCACTTGATCAAGGTGGATAATGGATGTGATATGTTGTTAGATTTGGTTTGTGAGGATTTTGTTCAGGATCTTTGCATTTAAGTTCATCAGGGAAATAGCCTGGTAGTTTTCTTTTCTTGTGGCATCTCTGCCTGGTTTTGGTATTAGGGTGATAATAGCTTCATAGAAGGAGCTTGAGAGCTTTATCTATTCTTTATCTATTGTGTGCCACAGTTGGAGAAAGATTGGCTTCCATTCTTCCATGAAGGTTTGATAGAATTCAGATGAGAAGCCTTCTGGTCTGCACTCTTCTTTTGGGGAGGTTTTTTTATTACCGTTTAAATTTGATGTGTGTGATAGGTTTGTTTAGGAGATTAATCTATTCTGAGTTTAGCTTTGGTAGGTGATGTGTTTAGGAATTTATCCATTTCCTCCATATTTTCCAATTTTGCAGAGTAGAGGTTTTTGTGGTAAGACCTGATGATTCTCCCAATTTCACTTATGTCTATTGTGATCTCTCCTTTTTCATTTCTAATGTTGTTAACTTTAAGCACTTCTTTTTTTTTTTTCACTTGATCAAATTGGCCTGGGGTTTGTAATTCTTTATTTTTTCAAAGAACCAACTCTTTTTTTCATCAATTTTCTTAATTGTTTTCTTAGTTTCCAATTCATTAACATCTGCTCTGATTTTAATTATTTCTTTCCTTTTGGAGCTTTTGGGGTTGGATTCTTCTTGCTTTTCTAGTGCCTTCAGGTGGATGGTTAGGTTATTGATTTGGGATCTCTCTGTCTTTGTTTTGAAGGCATTCAGTGTTATGAATTTTCCCCTGAAGACTGCCTTCACTGTGTCCCATAAGTTCTGGTATTGTGTTTTCTCATTGCCAATTGTTTCTAGAAATTTCTGTATTCCATTTTTTATTCCATCCACTATCCATTTATTTTTTTAAAAGTGTGCTCTTAAGTTTTCAGGAGCAGATGGAATTTTTGGTGGGTGTTTTTTTGTTAATTTCTAACAATATAGCATTGTGATCTGATATCAGGCAGGGACTATGTCAATCTTACTAAATATATGGAGGCAGGCTTTGTGACCCAGCATATGATCTATTTTACAGAAGGTTCTGTGGGCTGTTAAAAAGAATGTGTAGCCTGTGGATTTGGATTTGAATGTTCTGTAGATGTCCATTAGATCTTAATGTTCTATGGTTTTGTTGATCTCTCTCACTTTCCTGTTGAGTTTCTCTTCGGATGATTTATGTATTGCTGACAATGATGCATTGACATACCCAACTATGATGGTGTTGGTGGTTATTTCTGTTTTATTGTCTAGTAGGTTTCATTTTTTGAACTGTGGTGCACCTGTATTTGGAGCATAAAGATTGATTATTGTGATATCCTCTTGCTGGATTTTTCCCTTGATCAGAAGGAAGTGGCCTTCTTTGTCTTTTTTGATTATTTTTGATTTTAAGTCTATTTTATCCAATATTAGTATGGCTATACCTGCTTGTTTCTTACTTCTATTACTTGGATTATCATTTTGCACCCTTTCACCTTGAGGAGGTGGCTGTCTTTAGGGTCAGGTGGGTTTCTTGAAGACAACAGATTAAGGGGCCTAATTTTCTGATCCACCCTATTAGCTTGTGTCTCTTAATGGGTGAATTAAGACCATTAATATTTAGGGTAATGACTGTGAGGTTTGATTTGATCCCTGCCATATTATGTTGGTATGTGTGGTTTGGTGTTTTCATGGACTTTGAAGTTTTTTGTGCCTTCTCTGAGTTTGGTTATTGTTAGTTGCTTCTTGTAGATATTTGCGGTTGATTATTTAATTCTTCTCTGTGGAGAATTTCCTGAAATACTCTCTGTAGATTTAGTTTTTTGTTCATATAGTTGTAAGGTTGAGTTTTGTCATGGAAGTTTGTTTTGTTTTTTTTTTTAGTCACCTTTTACTATGAGGGATAGTTTTGGTGGGTGGAGTAGTATGGTTTGGAAGCCATAGGTTCTTAGAGTTTGCAGTGAGCCATTCCAGGCCCTTCTGGCTTTCAGAGTTTCCATGGACAAGTCTCAAGTGACTCTAATAGGTTTGCCTTTAAATGTGATGTGTTGCTTTTCCCTAGCTGCTTTTAGGACTTTCTCTTTGATGTAATGTTTAGAGTCTTAATGACAATATGTCTTGGAGAGGTTCTCTTTGGTCCAGTCTGTTTGGAGTTCTGTTAGCTTCTTGTATCTTGATGGGCTTTTCTATTGAAAGAGTGGGAAAGTTTTCTTCGATTATTTTGTTAAATATGTTCTTCATGCCTCTGGTCTGAATTTCTTCCCCTTCTGGTATTCCCATGACCCGAATGTTAGGACGTTTAAGGATATCCTTTTTGAACTTACTTTTGACATTATTGAAACTTTTGTACTCTCAAAATGTTTCTTCTGTTTTGTCTTCCAGATCTGAGTTTCTACCCTCCACATGGCTGACTGTATTCTTGAGAGCTTCTAAGGAGTCTTGTGCTTGTTCAATTAGGTTTGCATTTTCTAGTACTTTTCTATGTATAGTTTCCATCCCTCTGTCAAGTACCCTTTCCATATCATTTTCTGATTTTCTTAATGCTTCTTGGAATTCCTCCTTGCATTTCTTTATGTCTTTATCTATAGCTGCTTTTTTTTTTTTTTTTTTTTTTTTTTTTTTTTTTTTTTTTTTTTTTTTTAGGACCTCTTGCTTTCTCACTTTGCTTTATATCCTTTAACTGGTTTTGGATCCCTTCCATTTACTTATCTTTTAGGTCTAGTCTAGTGATGGGAGCGTCCACATGATTATTAGTCCTTGGTTACTTTTCTGCAAATTCTTTCAGTAGCTTGGTCAGGGTTGCACTGCTCTATAACTTAATTTGGGGGTTCTGATTTTATTGTTTCTTTAATGTTTTGATTAAAGACCTCCATTGTAGGACTGGAAGATCTCATTGGAATTACTTGCATTTGAGTTTTTGTGTTATTCCTTTTGCATTGTGGTCTGCCTATCACAGTGTGAGAGCAGAGAGAATGAGACTGTAGTTATAATGGGTGGGGGACATGGTGCTGCTTCCTGGGGGTGGAGGTGGGCACCAGGGCAGGGGTGGAGTGCATCTGAAGTTATGTGTGGCTGGTCACGTGGGGTTGGGGCAGAGGGGCGAGGGTGAGTAGTTGCATGGGTGTGGAGCTGGGTGGAGCAGAGCATGTCTGAAACTATGCAGGGCAGGGGTAGGAACTGAGCAGAGCAGCTTAAAGTCACAGGGGGTGGGGTGAGGTGGACAAGAGCAGATCTGAAGTCATGCAGAGTAGGGTGGGGCATAATGGAGCAGGTCGGAAGTCACGTGGTGGTGGGGTGGGGTGGAGTAGAGCAGGTCTGAAGTCATACAGGCAGGGGCAGAGCAGAGCAGAGTGTGTCAGTTGTCGTGTGTGGTTGGGGCTAAGTGGGGCAGGTCCCAAGTCATGGGGGCTGGGCCAAGTGGAGCAGTTCCAAAACCATGGGGGGTGGGGACAAGTGGGGAGGGTTGAAGTGGGGGGGCAGGATGGAGTGGAGTGGTTATGAAGTCACAGCAGGCAGGGATGGAGTGGAGAGGGACCAAAGTGGGGGGCGGGGGTGTGGGGTAGATCTGAGACTGTGTGGGTTGGTGGTGTGTGGATCCGGGCAATTGTCTGTGCCTGGTGGTACAGTTGAAACTTTTGGCCTGGGTTCTTGCCTGCAGTTAGTGTAAGTGTAGTCTGAGGCTGGTAATCTGGCTAGGAAGACTGTTTGGGGGAATGGGGGGCTGGTAGGTTACCTGAAATTGTGGGAATAAGCTGATTCCCTCTTTTGCCCCTCCACACCCTCCCACTGGTGATCTATTAGAGCTTGCTCTCCCCTAAAAGACCCAGTGACCCTTTATTCCATGCCTCTCCTTCCCAGGAGTTGTGGCATGGTTAGGCAGACACCATCTTGACCTTTTTAATTTTTTTTTTTTTATCCTGAGATAAGGCCTAACTCCAGCCCAGGCTGACTTGAAATTAACTATACAGTCACAAGGGGGCCTCAAACTCATAGCAATCCTCCTACCTCTGCCTCCCAAGTGCTGGGATTAAAGGCATGTGCCACAAAGCCCTGCAAGCATTCAGTTTGTATCACTGATGTTAATTGGGAAAAACAAAAACAAAAACAAAAACAAAAACAAAAACAGAGCAACATCAAAAGAAATAAAAATGAATTCAAGGTAAGTTAACAAATAGAAGTTCTCAGTATCCAGCTTAATAAGCTTAATGAAAACATGATCCCATGCAAGATTGAATTCCAGGAAGCATCAAGAAAAACATACCTTGAACTGAAATCATACCTCACCAAAGAGATGGACACAAGGCAAAATTACACAAGCAAAAACAACAACAACAACAACAACAACAACAAAAAAAAAACAGAGCATTTAGAAACCTCTCTAGACCCCTTCACTAACAGTCAGTCATGTGGAAGACAGAACTTCTGAGTTTAAAGAGAAGAAAAAAGAAATTGTTCAGGAGGTCAAAAAAATTGTTAAGTTTGAAAAATCAGGCAAACAGAACACTAGAGAACTGTGGGGTACCTTAAAATGACCAATTATCAGAATTGTGGGTATACTGGAAGGTGAAGATATCTAGGCCAAGAGCATAGAGAATATACTCAACAAAATTATTGAAGAAAAATTTCCCAATCTTGTAGAGAGGCCTATCCAGACAAAAGAAGCTAACAGAACACCAAATCAACAGGACCAAAGAAGAAACTTTCCATGGCACATCATAGTTAAAACTCTTAATAATGAAAACAAAGAGACTGCTACAAGAAGCAAGAGAGAAACAACTCACTAAATGCAAAGGCAAACCCCTAGAATTAACTCAGATTTCTCACTGGAAACACTGAAAGCCAGAAGGGTCTGGAATAGAACACTTCAAAGTCTAAAATATGGCTTTGAACCCAAACTAATATACCCAGTGAAAGTTTTCATCATAATAGATGGTGGAAGGCAAAAGTTTCATGAAAAAGTCAGCTCTTTGATTACATGAACACAAAGTCAAACCTATAGAAAAGACTTAAGGGAATACTCCACACAGACAAGTCAAGGAAGCAATCTTAAGAACAGCCTAAAAGAAGATCACAATAGCCAAATCTAGAGTAGGCTCAGAAAAGTACAAAACCCAAGCAAGCACCAAGCCACATAAAACAACCCATATAGACAGGGGTTAAATCAAAACTCAGCTATAACCTTAAACATTAATGGTTTTAACTCACTTATCAAAAGACATTAGTTAACAAGGTGGGCCCTTCTATCTACTGTCTTCAACAAGTCCACTTCAGCACAAAAGACAAATGCCTACTCATGGTGAAAGGATGGAAAATGATATTCCAAGCAAATGGAAATAAGAAACAAGCAAGTGTTTCTATATTAATATGTTATAAAATAGACTTAAAACAAAAAGTTATAAAAAAGGACAAATAAAACCACATGTTACTCATGAAGAGAATGATCCAACAGAAGGATATCACAATATATGTATATGTGCACTCACAGGTACACCACATTTTATTAGACAAAACCTACTTAATAACAAAACAGAAATAAACATCAACACCATCATAGCTGGGGATTTTAATAACTCACTGTCATCAATAGATCATCCAAGCAGAAAATCAACAGAATAAATGGAAATAATATTGCTCAACAACACCAGAGATCACCAGACATCGACAGAACTTTCCACCCCAATTCTACAGAACACACATCCTTCACAGCAGCCCATGGAACCTTATCCAAAGTATACCATATATTAGATCATAAACCATGCCTCCATAAATTCAGGAAAATTATAGTAACAATCTGAATCATACTTTAGTTATTTGAGTAAATGTCCCCTGATAGATTCAGCGATTTCATTAAGGCTTCTTAGATTTCCAGCTACCTAGCTGGGAGAGATGTTACTGTATGGGTCCTATGGTCTAGCCCTAAGGTATGGTGGTGGTTTGGAATTACATTCTAATACAGAAATTGGTACTGATGAGTGGGATAGAGTGCTGAAATGAATCTGACCATGTAGATTTTGTGTTTTTTGGAACTTGTATACTGGAGGAATGGGAATGGATGCAACTGAACATCTGGAGTGGTAAGCCAAGTATTATAGACTGTTATGATAAGAGTTTGAGAATGCTAAGTGCAAAGATAATTGAACTTTGAGGCTTGGCTTAGGAGACTACTAAGGGTAAGGGATGTCAGCACAAAACCTTGCTGGAACTGGCTTACTGGCCTAAGGGATGGCTACATTCTGCTGCTCAGGCCCAGAGAGTTTGATGAAGGTTAAATTTGTAATGGACTTATGTGTGTGGCTAAAGATATTGGACTGAGAGTTTTAAGATTTTAAGGTGAAAAACTCAAGCAAATTAAATCTCAGGCACTGACACTGGTTTTAGGTTGTAGAAGCTGGTATTGTCAAGCATATTAGCAATTTTAATGAAGATGACTCAACTACTTTACATTAAAATAATGGAGAGGATGCCTAACGAACAAATGTGATAAAAATACAAAGTCTTTTTGGAAAGAGCTGACTGGAGAAGGAGTCGGCTTTTCAAGTTTATGATTTATTTCATTACTGAATTAAGAATATGGTTTGTAGCTGGGCATGGTGGTGCACTCCTTTAATTCCAGAACTTGGGAGGAAGAGGTACAAGAATTGCTGTGAGTTCAAGGCCACCCTAAGAATACTGAGTGAATCAGAGTGAATTCCAGGTCAGCCTTGGCCAGAATGAGAACCCACCTTGAAAAACCGAAAAAAAAAAAAAAATATATATATATATATATATATATATAGATAGATATATATATATATGTATATATGTATATATATATATATGTATATATGTATATATATATATATATATATATATATATATATATATATATATATAGTTTTTGTCTTACATACCTGGTATTGGTAATGGAACCATAAAAAAAAAAAATGAGTGAAGTGGTCATGAAATGCACACACTTTCAGGAGCCACTGCTGAGTTGTCACATATAGGCAGTGTGTGATGACATCCATGAATAGGCTGGAATCGTCTTTGGAAGATGGACATTGGTTTGCATGTGTGGTAGTTTTATTCAGGTGTCCCTCATAAACTTAGGTATTGTGAATACTAGGTTCCCAGCTGATGGATATTTGGGAATTAATGCCTCCTGGAGGCAGTGTCTTGTTGGGAGCGGGCTTATTAATGCTATAGCAATCTTTCCCTTGCCAATGTTTGGTACAATTTCTGGTTGTTGAGGGCCGGGAGGTGATGTCCACCCTCTACTCATGCCATCATTTTCCCCTGCCATTGTGGAGCTTCCCCTTGAGCCTGTAAACTCAAAGAAACCTTTTTTCCCCCCACAAGCTGCTCTTGGTTGGGTGATGCATGCCAGCAATGTGAACTTGACTGCAACAGTAAAGTAGGTACTGAGGAATGGTGTCATTTGCTACTAGATACCTGATTGATTTTGACCTTTTGGAGTTCTAGAGGAATGTGGAAAGATTTGAAACCTTGGCCTAAGAGATGCCTTCCAGTGTTGTAAGTACAGTTTGATGGACTATTCTGGCCAGAGTTGAAAGACCTGAATCCATTTGAAACACCCGAATCCAGTAAGAACTATGGAATGTGAGGATTAGTTTATGAGAGTGGGTGAGAAAGTGTTTTGCCTGACTGGGCTAGAAACAGTTTGTGTGAGGGTCTTGCTGTTATGCCTGTGTCCTGAGAATCTGTGCAGGGCTGCATTGCATAGAAATGGACTTGTGTGAGCAGAGGTATATGGCACTGAAGAAATGAAATCTTTATCTTTGGACCAAATCTGCTGCCCATTTAGCTGCAATTGAGAGATTACAACCATTGAGATTGGGTCAGCTGAACTGGATTGGGAAAGAGAAAGAATGCAGTCTCTTGAAGGGGCCTGAATGCTCAAAGAGTATCCTTTTCTTCAAAGTGCACTTTAACCGCCCCCCCCCCGACAGGATTAACAAATTGGCACCTCACCTGGCATTATGGAGTATAAGAAATGCAGGAAAAACAGGTTCTTTGAGTTTGCAACATGGTCTTGTGTTTTGGAAATGGCCATGGGCAATGTGAAGCAGGTTTGCTAGGTTGCTTGTATGTATACCCAATGGAACCCTGAGGAACCATGGGTTGCACTGGAGACCCAGTAGAGATGCTGGGGCCACAAGATGACTGCTAAGGGGAGCTTCCATCCCCAGTTTAAGTTTTCTAGGACTGAGTAGCCTAACTGGAAGGGCAGAATTGGAATTCCAAAGTTTTGTCACTGGTTAGAATTATCAGACTAGGAGATTTGTCACTGACTAGAGTTGTTGACTTGAAACTTCAGAGTTTGGTGTTTTCCCTACTTAAATTGTGTACTGGTTGAATATTTATTTGCTATACTTAATGTCATCTTTTGCAGTGTGAATGTATATTCTGTGCCATTATGGGTTTGGGGGGGTGGTGGATTTTTTTGGTATTATTGCTCAGTTAAAAGATCTCAGACTATGGGAATGTTTGACCATAAATAGGAATGATAAAAACTATGGGGACTTTTAAAGTTGGGCTGAATGAATTGTATTTTAAATCATGGATGGTTATCAGTTTATGGGGGCCAGGGGAAGAAGGTTGTGATTTGACTCAGGTGTCCCCCATAAACTTAGGTATTCTGAATGATAGATCAAATGAAAAACAGAAAAGTCTCAAGTTAACAAAATCAGACATAAAAGGGAGAGGTCATAACAGACATCATTGAAATTGGGAGAATCAACAGGACATTGTTCCAAAACCTCTACTACACAAAACTGGATAATCTGAAAGAAATTAATGAATTCCTAACACATATCACCTACCAAAACTAACCACAGAGTAAATTAATTTCCTAAACAACTCTATCACATTCATCAAGATTGAAAACATAATCAGAAATCAAGAAAAGTCCAGGACAGGATGGTTTCTCAGCCAAATTATATCAAACCTTCATTGAAGAACTGAAACCAATTGATCTTAGACTATTTCACATAATTGGAGAACAGGGAATTCTCCCCAACTAATTTTATGAATCTAGCATTATCCTAATACCAAAACCAGACAGAAATACAACAAGAAAAGAAAACTTTAGGCCTATATCCCTGATGAACTTAGATGCAAAGTTCATGAACAAAATTGTCACAAATGGAATTCAACAACACATCAAAAGCATTATCCACGATAATCAAGCAGAATTCATCCCAGGGATTCAGGGATGGTTCAACATATGGAAATCAGTCAACATAATTCTCCACAGAAATAAACTTAATCACAAAAACCACATTACCCTTTCAATAGATGCAGAGAAATGCTATGACAAAATAAATCACTTCATGATCAAAACACTGAAGAGAATGTACATGGATGGTTTATACCTGAACACAATAAATGTTAATAACATAAAGCATTTAAAACCAAATAATACTTAATATGGTAAAGACTCAAGGAGTTCCCATTGAGACTGGGAACAAGATGGGGCTATCCACTCTCACCACTGCTCTTTAACATAGTACTGGAGTTCTAGACCAAGCTATAAGACAGGAGAACTGAATCAAAAGGGATACAAATTGGAAAGGAAGAAGTCAAGTTAGCCCTATTTGCAGATGACATAATATTATACACTAGTGAACCAAAAGTCTCCATCTCAAGGCTTCTAAAGGTGACTAAGTCCTTCAGCAAAGTGGCAGGATACAAAATCAACAAACAAAAATCAGTAGCCTTTATGTATGCAAGTAAAAAATGCAGGATGAAATAAATCACAAGGGTGTTTCATTTTCAATAGCCTCCTCAAAATCAAATACCTTGGAATAACACTAACCAAGAACGTGAAAAACCTACATAATGAAAATATAAAAACATTCAAGAAAGAAATTGAGGAGAAAGTAAGAAGATGGAAAGATCTTCCATGCTCCTGGATAGCCAGAATTAATATTATGAAAATGGAAATTCTACCAAAAGCAACATACAGATTTAATGCAATACCAATAAAGTTTCCAGCATCATTCTTCACAGACATAGAAAAAATACCATAAAAATTCATATGGAATGACAGCATACCTAGTATATCCAAACACATCCTCAGCAAAAGAAAAAGCTCTGGAGATATCACCAGAGCTGATCTCAAGCTAAAAGGCAAAGCCATAGTAATGAAAACACCATGGCCCTGGCATAAAACAGAAATATTGATCAGTGGATGAGAATCGAAGAAGTGAACCTTAGTTCAAATAGCTAGAGCTACTTGAACTTTGACAAAGTTGCCAATAACATAGAATGGAAGAAAAAAAATAGCATCTTCAACAAATGGTTCTAGCCAAATTAGATAACCACATTTAAAAAATGAGTCTAGATGCACTCATCTCATCACACATAAAAATCAACTCCAAATCGATTAAAGACCTTAATGTTAGACCTGAAACTCTTCTCCTACTGGAAGAAAAAAACAGGAGAAACTCTCCACAATATTGAAGTAGGGATGGACTTCCTGAACAATACCCTAGTAGCTCATAAAATTAAACAATCTCTCATCCAGTGGGATCTCATGAAGCTAAAAGGCTTTTGCACAAACATACCATAAGCAGAGCTAATAGATTACCCACAGATTGGGAGAAGACTTTTGCCAGCCATACCACTGACAAAGGCTTAATGTCTAGAATCTACAAAGAACTCAAAAAACTAAATAGAGCATGTGGTGGTTTGATTCAGGTGTCACCCATAAACAGTTGCTCAGAATGCTAGGTTCCCAGCTGATGGAGATTTGGGAATTAACACCTCCTGAAGGAAGTGTATTGTTGGGGGCAGGCTTATGGGTGTTATAGCCAGTTTCCCCTTGCCAGTATTTGGCACCCTCTCCTGTTGCTATTGTCCACCATATGTTGGCCAGGGGGTGATGTCCATCCTCTGCTCATGCCCCTGTTTTTCCTTGCCATCGTGGAGCTTCCCCCTCGAGCCTGTAAGTCAAAATAAACTTCTTCTTCCCACTAGCTGCTCTTAGTTGGGTGATTTCTACCAGCAATACAAACCTGCCTGCAACAGTAAAGTGGTACCGAGTAGTGGGATTCCTGCGAGACACCTGACTATGTGGCTTTGGCCTTTTGGAGATGATTTTCAAGAGGAATGTGGAAGGATTTGAAACATTGGCCTCAGAGATGCCTTGCAGTGCTGTAAGCACAGCTTGATGGACTATTGTGGTCAGAGCTGGAAGACCTGAATGCAGTAAGAACTATGAACTGTGAGGTTTGGCTTATGAGGGTGAGAAAGAGCTTTGCTTGGACTGGGCTAGCAGTTTGTGTGGGAAGCTTGCTGTTATGCCTGGGTCCTGAGAAGATGTTCAGGGTTGCTTTGCATAGAAATGAACTGGTGTGAGCAGAGGAATATGTCACAGAAAAAAAAAAAAAAAAGAAAATTCTTTGGGTGTAGTGCCTGTTCAGCTACAATTGAGAGATTACAACCTTTGAGAGTGGGACAGCTGAACTGTGTTGGGGCAACAAGAAGAATGCAGACTCTTTTGAATGGGCCTGAATGCTCAAGGAGTGTCCTGTTCTTCAAAATTTGTTTTATTCCTCCCTGGATTAACAAAATGGAACCCTGCCTGGTATTGTGGAGTATAAGAAATGCAGGAGAAATGGCCATGGGCAGTGTGAAGCAGGATTGCTTGCATGGAGACCCGATGGAGCCATGAAGATGAACCATGGATTACAGTGGAGACCGAGTGGAGATGCCAGGATGATGAGATGGCTGCTAAGAAAAGCTTCAGGCCCCAGATGAAGTTTTCCAGGACTGTGAGTAGCCTAGCTGGAGGGGCGGAATTGGAATTCCACAGACATGTTGCTGATTAGAATTAATCAGACTTGGAGATTTGTCACTGACTAGAGTTGTTGGACTTGTAGCTACAGAGTTTCATATTTGCCCGTTTAAATCATGTATAGCTTGAATATTTCTTTGTTATACCCAATGCCATCTTTTGCAGTGTGAATGTTTATTTTGTGCCATTATGGGTGTTTTGGGAATTTTTGGTATTATGGCTCAGTTAAAAGACCTTAGATTATGGGGATGTATAAACATCATTGGAATTGATGAAAGCTATGGGGACTTTTAGAATTAGATGAACTCATTGCATTTTACAACATGTGTAGTTATCAGTTTATGGGGGCCAGGGGCAGAATGTGATGGCTTGATTCAGGTGTCCCCCATAAACTTAGTTGTTCAGAATGTTAGGTTCCCAGCTGATGGAGATTTGGGAATTAACACCTCCTGGAGGCAGTGTATTGTTGGGGGTGGGTTTATGGGTGTTATAGCCTGTTTCCCCATGCCAGTGTTTGTCACATTCTCCTATTGCTATTGTCTACCTTATGTTGGCCAGGGGGTGATGTCCACCCTCTGCTCATGCCATCGCTTTCCCCTGCCATCGTGGAGCTTCCCCTCGAGCCTGTAAACCAAAATAAACCTTTTTTTTTTTTTTCCCACAAGCTGCACTTGGTTGGGTGATTTATACCTGCAATGCAAACTGGACTGCAACAGACCAGTTGGGTCCCCTGCTGGTAGCTTGAGGCTGCATGGACCATGCAAGCTTGCTGTGGAATCAGGTCCCTTGCTCCACTCCGCCTTCCCGATTTAAGAGCCCCTGGGTCCCAATTACCTGGATCCCCCACTCTGGAGGGTGTTCTCAGGAAATGAGTAGGCCACAGTTCCTGGTGGGCTCCAAACCTCCCATTTCCCTAGTTCAGGCACAGTGGCTGCTGCCTTGGGGCAGCCTGGTCCCTGTGTATAGGCTGAGGAAGTTGGTCTTTTGCTCTGGCTTCCTGATTGACTGGCCCCTGAGTATCCAAGTACCTATTCCCCTGAGTTAGATGGTAGATGGCCCACTGCATGAGCTGTTGCCCCTGGCTTTTCAGCATGCTTGCTCCTGATTCCCCAATCCCTGGTCCCCATGTGCTATAAAATACATGGAAGTAGAGTGAATAGGCCAGAGCTCTGAGTAGGTTTCCCACCTCCCAGTTCCCTAGGTACTTTTTGATGTGCCTGCATTCTCCACAATATGTGAATCGGTGGTTATAACTCCATCATACACCAATCTGGTTCACATTTAAACAGAACACCCTCTGAAGACTCTACAAGGACAAATACTTGCTTACCCCCCAGTAACATAAAATGTTTCCCTAAGATGGGTAGACCACAATGCAAAAAATGCAATGAATATCAGAAAACTGAGAGATCTCCATGAACGATGCATAGTCTCACAATGGAAACCTCCAATGAAATCATAGAGAAATAAACAAAGTTAAATCCCCAAATAAAAACACAACAAACAATGTAATCCTGGTCCAAAGAATTGCTGAACAGGAAGCAAACCATTAAAAAACAAAAATCACATCAATGAAATTAAGCAGAGTCATCTCACAGAGAACTCAGCTTTTGACAATAGGCTTAACTTAACTGAAAAAAATGTCAGAAGCCTGAAAACATATACAAATGAGTTGAACGTGAGTCAACAAATGGAAGATACCAAGAACCAATTGATTAAGCTTAATGAAGACTTGATCAAATGCAAGAATGAATTCCAGGAAGCATCAAGAAAATCTGTTCTTGAACTGAAATCCTACCTCAAAAGAGATGTAAATGATGCAAAATAACACAATAGAAAAGAAAAAATAGAGCTTATAAAACCTCTCTAGAACCCATCACTAACTGCTACTCATGTGGAAGACAGAACCTCTGACCTGGAAAACAAGACAGGAGGCCAAAAGCTTTGCTAAGTTAAAAAAAAAATCATGTAAACAGATTATGAAGGAAGTGTGGGATAACCTAAAATGACCAAACATCTGGATCATGGTATACCAGAAGAAAACATCAAAACAAGAGTCTAGCAGAACATATTCAACAAATTTATTGAAGAAACTTTTCCCAATCTCTCCAAAGAGAGCCCCATCGTGATATAGGAATTCCATAGAACACCAAACAGACAGGGCCATAGAAGAAACTCTCCAAGGCAAATTACAGTTTACCAATGAAAACAAAGAGATAGTGCTAAAAGCAGCTAGACAGAAACATCTCACTATATATGAAGGCAATCCCATCAGATTTACTTTAGATTTCTCAATGGAAACCCTGAAAGCCAGAAGATCTTATAATGGAACAAAGATTGAAAAATCTCAAATAAGTAATCTAATGGTCCCCTAAAGGCATTAGCAAACAAAGAAGAAACCAACCTTAAGAGCTCCTAAAGATCAGACCAGAAATGAATGAATTGGAAACTAAACAAATAATTAAGAAAATTGATGAAAGTAAGAGCTTGTTCTTTGAAAATGTAAACATTGATGAACCCCTGGCCAATATGATCAAGGAGAAAAAAGCAAAGTCTGAAATTAATAAAATCATAAATGAAAAAGGAGAGATCACAACAGACATCCATGAAATGGAAAAATCATCAGGGCATACTTCCAAAACCTCTACTCCAACATATTGGATAATCTGGAAGAAATGGATAAATTTCTAGCCACATATCATCTAACACAACTAATTTCACAGCAGATTAATCTTCTAAATAAACATATCATATCCTTGGAGATTGAAGAGGTAATCAAAAACCTGCCCAAAAAGAAAAGTCCAGGACTAGATGGCTTCTCAGCTGAATTTTATCAAACCTTCATCAAAGAACTAAAACCAAATTTTCTCAAACTATTTTTCATAATCAGACCAGGAAATTCTCCCGAACTTCTTTTATGAAGCTATCATAACTGTAATACCAAAACCAGACAGACATACAACAAGAAAACTATAGGCCTATATCCCTGATGAATTTAGATGCAAAGATCCTGAACAAAATCCTCACAAACTGATTTCAACAAGACATCAAAAGTTTTATTCACCTTGATCAAGTGGGCGTCATCATAGGGATGCAGGGATGGTTCAACCTATGGAAATCAGTCAACATAATACACCATATAAATAAATAACCATAAAAACCACATGATCATCTCAATTTTTTCTGAGAAGGCCTTTGACAAAATACAACACCACTTTATTGTCAAAACACTGGAAAAAAAAAGGCATGGAGGGCTTATATCTCACCCCCCCCAAATTGCCGTATATAAAGTACCCAAACTCCAAATAATACTTAATGGGGAAAAACTCAAGGAATTTCTATTGAAATCAAGACAAGAATATCAATTCTCACCACTATTCTTCAACCTAGTAGCAATAAGAAGAAAGAAATAAAAGAATACAAATTTGAAAGAAAGAAGTCAAGTTAGCTGTATGTGCTGATGACATCCATCCTGTACATAAGTGACCCAAAATTCTCCATGTCAAAACTTCTAAAGGTGAGTAATTCCTTCAGTAAAATATCAGGATACAAAATCAATGCACAAAAATCAGTAGCCTTTCTATATGCAAAGACCAAATATACAGAAAAAGAAATTAGCAAGGATGTGCCATTATCAAAGGCAACAAAAAAATTAAATACCTTGAAATAATAGTAAGAAAGGGGGTGAAAGACCTATATAATTAAAACATAAAAAACTCAAGAAAGAAATTGAGGAGGACTTGAGAAGATGGAGAGACCTCCTATGCTCCTGGATAGGTAGAATTAATATTGTGAAAATGGCAGTTCTGCCAAAAGCAATATACAGATTTAATGTGATATCAATAAAAATTTCAGCATCATTCTTCACACAGATAGGAAATAGTATCTTAAATTTCATATGAAATGGCAGCAGGCCTCGAATATCCAAACATATCCTCAACAAGAACAACAAAAACCACCCATGGAGGAGTCACCATACGTGATCTAAAGCCATATTACAAAGCCTCAGTAACAAACATAGCCTGGTACTGGCATAGGAACAGAAACATAGATAAATGGTAAAGAAATAACCTGGACCTTAGTTCAAGAAACTGTAGCTACTTGATCTTTGAAAAAATCACCAATAACCTAGGATGGAGAAATGACAGAATCTTCAACAAATGGTGTAGACAAATTGGATAACTACATGTAGAAAAATGAAACTAGGGTCAATAATCTCACCATGCACAAAAATCAAGTCCAAATGAATTAAAGATCTCAATATAAGACCTGAAACATTTTTCCTACTGAAAGAAAAAATAGGAGGCAGTCTCCATGATATAGAAGTGGGGAAATACTTCCTATACATGACCCCAGTAGCCCAAGAAATTAAACAATCACTCAACCAATGGGAGCTCATGAAGCTAAAAGGCACAGGCAAACATAATACCATAAGCAGAGCCAATAGATTACTCACTGAATGGGAGAAAATCTTCACCAGCTATGTCACTGGCAGAAACTTAATATATAAAATCTACAAAGAACTTAAAAAGCTAAACAATAAAAAAAAAAAAACCAACCAAAAATGGGCAAATAACTGAACAGGGAGTTCTCAGAGGAGGGTATACAAATGGCTAACACACTTAAGAAAATGTTCAACATCCCTAACCATTAACAAAATGCAAATTAAAATAACCATGAGACTCTACCTTATTCCAGTAAGGATGGCAATCTTTAAAAAACTCTAATAACGACAAATGTTGGCAAGGATGTGGGGAAAGAAGAACCCTCATCCACTGTGGGTGGGAATATAAACTTGTGCAATCACTATGGAAATCAATATGGAGATTCCTGGAAAAGGATGAATATAGAGTTACCAACAGACCCAGTTATTCCCTTACTTGGCATTTACCTTGAATGCCCCATGCATCTCTATAAAGATATTTGCTCAACCATGTTTATGAACTGGAATCAACCCAGATGTCCATCACTGGATGAATGGATAACAAAATCATGCTACCTTTACACAATGGAATTCTCATCAGTAGTAAGAAAAAAATGATACAATAAAATTTGTAGAAAAATGGACAGATTTGAATTAGATCATACTTGGCAAACTCATACAACCACAGAAAGAGAAATGCCACATGGTGTCACTTATCTATGGTTCCTATCCTGGACCAGCTTAAGTTGCTGACATACCTGATAGGCAATTTAAGCCCCAGACAACAGGGATGGAAGGGTTTGGGGGAAGGAGAAAGGGAGGGTGGAAACACAAACAAAACTAAATCCAAAATGAGCTGGTACCATAGAAACCTTTATCCTTGGAGATAGCCTAAAAAATATAATCCTCAAAAGGAGTAAGGGGGAAGCACATGAAATGTAGGGCCCTGGAAAGGGTGGGATGAAGCCTAAGCTTAAAGAAATGGTTTTTTTTTGTTGTTGTTTTTTTTTTGTTTTTGTCTCTGGCCTGTAACTCCCAGTACCAAAAATTGATTTCTACTCACCTTGAGCTGCTGATCAGAGAGACCTAGAAGGTACCCTAATCAAAACAGCTTTCTTTCAAAGCACTTGGTTACCCACCTGAGGCAAAAGATAAGATCCTATTGTTAAAGACACCATATTCTGCCAACACAGAGCATGGAGTGACCTGGCTTGAATCCAGAAGAAAGCCAGTCCTCAGAAAGTTAGCCTGTGTAGTGCTGGAAACTGCTACATGAGCTATAGTGGAAAGAGCCAAAAACAGGCTGAGCAACCAGAGGTCTGAGCTACTCAGAAGCAAACACCCTGACAAGATGTACATGCCAGTGCAATAGTGGCATACAACCTTGCTGTGTAACCAATAGCTTTCTGATTGACAATGTGATCTATTCACTGTAAAGTAATCCTAATCTGGAACTGTGAACCAGATCAGAATCCTGTGGAGACAATGATTATGCTCTCCAGTGTCAAGCTGCCAGTAGTGTTTGGCTAAAAGAGGAGTCACATACATTAAATTCTCCCTAAATGGATAAGGCTTAACCTATTTAAGCTATGCTGACCTCACTCTCCATTGGAGAACCTATTCTTCTTTTTCAGAAGGTATCAAGACTGAAGGAGATCAACTACCCCTCTCATTTCAGCCAACAGCTGAAACCAGAGAGGAATTGCAGATACTAGCATGAGTGCTGTTTCCAAGCTAAACCTGATAATCAGCACCAGGATATTGGAGACTGACCCTGAGGGTTCTCAACACCCACCAAAGCAGAGATTCCCAAGACTCCTGAAAGCTCATCACTGAAATAGACATAAAACATACCCACCACAGCTCAGGGAATTTTGTGGAAGAGGGGCTAGAAAGATTGAAAGAGCCACAGGTTGAGACATTATGCCCAGAGGCATTCTCTCCCTCCAAAAATAACTGACTGCTGCTTCCACAATGCATAAACCACAACCCCATAGGGAATACCTGCAAACCCCTGAGGAGAGCCCCCAACAGAATGGGGACAGGGATGAGGGAAAATAGAGTACCAACACTTGATGAATCCATATGAAATATGTTGTTAATAATAATATTAATATTAAAAATACAATAACAAAAAGTTAATAATGCAAGGTGTTGTGGCATACTCACCTTTAATCCCAGCACCCCAATGGCAGAGGTAGGAGGATAGCCCTGAGTTCAAGGCCACTCTGAGACTACAGAGTGAATTACAGGTCAGCTTGTGCTAGAGCTATACCCTACTTTGAAAAACAAAAACAAAAAAAAAAAAAAAAAGTCAAACACCCACTCAAATTTGGGGTAGAGAACTGAATAGAGAGTTCTCAGAGGAAGAAATACAAATGGCTAACACACACTTAAGAAAATTTTAACATCCCTAACTATGAAGGAAATGTAAGTTAAAACAATTATGACATTCTACCTTACTCCAGTAAGGATGGCAACCATCAAAAAAATCAAACAACAACAAATGTTGGTGAGGATGTGGGAAAAGCAAACCCTCTTTCACTGTTGGTGGGAATGCAAACTTGTATAACCACTATGAAAATCAATATGGAGATTCACTGAAAGTTGAATATAGAACTTCCAACAGTAAGTTATTCCCTTACTGGGCATTTACCTTTAATGCTTCATGCTTCACTACAGAGATACTTGCTCAACCATGCTAACAGTTGCTCAGTTCATAATATCTAAGAACTGGAATAAACCCAGTAGCCCATCACTGGATGAATGGATAACAAAGTTCTGGTACATATATTCAATGGAATTCTACTCAGCAGTAATAAAATATGATACAGTGAAATTTGTAGGAATTAGATGGACTTAGAACACATCATACTCAGTGAAGACACACAATCACAGAAAGATAAGTACCACATGTTCTCACTCATCTGTACTTCCTAACTTGAATTAGCTTGAGTGCTCGCATACTAGATAGACAACTTGAGACCCAGACAGTAAGGATGGAAGGGTTTGGGTGGGGAGGGAAAGGGGAGGGTGGGGGAAATAAACACAAAACTGAACCCCAAATGAACTGGTACTCTAGAAACCATTCTCCTTGAAAGTAGACTAAAAGCTATAACCCTCAATGGGAGTAAGGGAGAATGCCCGAAAGTAGGGCCCTGGAGTGTGTGCGGTAACCAAATATCTAAAAAATCTTTGGCTTTGCCCTATAACTCACAATACTAGAAATAGGTGCTATTCACATTGAACTATTGAATGGAGAGACTGATGAGGTCCCCCAAACAAGACAGGCTTCTATCAAAACATTTTTACCCATCTGAGGTAAAAGTAAGACCCTATATCTGAAGATACCATATGCTGTCTGCACAGAACACAAATTGTCCTGGTTTGAATCTGGATAGAGAGCCAGTCCCCCAGAAAGTTAGCCCATCTAGTGCTAGAAAATGCTATGTGAGCCACTGGGGGAAAGTGACCAACAACACAGTGCAGAACAGAATTGGCTGCTTCTTTGATCTTGGAACTCAGAATATTGGGAAACATATATCCACTATCTAGGCTATTCAGTTTAGTATTTTGTTCTAACCACCCAAGATAATAACATATAAGCTACTCATCTTGTACTACATGGGAAATTATATTAGCTACTATTTTTAATGTAAAGAGACTTACTATTGAACTTTCTAGACATCCAAATGTGATCTTTCTTTTTATAAATACATTATATCTTTAGATTAATGCTCTTCCATTCAAACTAGGACTCAGTTCAATCATAGAATACGGCTTCTTATCAAAGTACATTCAGTAGAATGATGACTAATTATACCCATGCCAGTTGGCTGGTTATAGAAAAGTCAGTGCATACATTGGCAGCAATACATATTCGGCATAGGGGCACTGTGGAAGAAAAAGAATGTTCGTGATCTTACCTGGAATACTACTGGATATAGTATGGGTTAATAAGGAATTACCAAGGGCACTGATCTTCCCAAGAGAGCTAGTGTAAAGGGAGAAACATATGCAATAAAGTAAATTGTAGACTAGAAAAGAAATGCCCAACTCATCAGCATAACAGGCAGGCAGCTCTTCTCTGTGACCTGCTCTCCTAAACACCCCAAAAGGACAAAAGTGGAGGGATTTTCAGAGACATAGTGTGGCATAGAGATGTAGATCCAAATTGAAATGAAAGGTTCTGAGGAATGTCTGATTACTCATTAAGCAATGACAATCTTTGGTACTTTGAAAACAGCTGCAGAACAGATCCAGACTAGCACAACTGAAATCTCCCATAATTTTGAATTAAGCCACCTGCCAAATGAAGAGGCAATTACACCCGATAAATATTAGTGAGGCAACTAAACAATGAGCTGAGTAGGTTCCTGATGCATATCTAACTTAAACCAGTAAAATCCTTGGAAAACTCAAAATGAGCCATTATAAAATTAGCCCTAGATAGGGCTGAGGAGGTTGCTCAGTGGGTAAGAATGATTGCAACAAAAGCATGAGGGCCTGAATTTTCTCCCATGCACCAACACAAATATCCAAGTGTTGCAGCATACCTGTGTAACCAAAGTTTGGAGGGAGATGGAGATGGGAGTACAGGTGAGGCATTCTGGTCAGGCAAGTCAATGGGGGAAGAGAGGCATGGTCCATGCTGCACACTCAGTGAGAGACAAACAAAATCAAGCACTTTAAGATAATTTATTTGAAAAGACAAAAATGTTGTGATTTAAATAGAATCATAACTACTAAAAAGGAGTTTGGTGTCAATTTTTTCTGTGTTCTGGATCTTTTATTTAATGCTTACAAAAAGCCTAAAGAAAAAAATCTATAAGTTTATAGGACACAAACAATGCGACACAAAACATACATTTCCTGCACTTGATGTTTATGAAGTTGGAAGTGCTATGTGCCAAAGAGAGAAGATCTCAATATAATATTGCTTCTTTCAGGTAAACAGGAAATCCGAGTGGAAAATGCTTCCTGATTTCTTGAAGCAGCAATCAAAGAAATCAGGCAAACAGGTAAGTTGGCTAATACCTACATATTGCTTTCCTTGGGCTGCTCTAATAGGGAATTAAACTTATTCTCTGGGTGAGCATGCCAGTGTTATAACTGATAGTACACAGCAAATTGTAATTCTTCTATTAGAATCTGTCTCTATTCCTTACACAGACTGCTATAACACAATTCCATGGCTGGGTAGTTTAGATGACAGGAATGCTTTTGTTGTTATTGTAGTTTCATAGTTATGAAGCCTGGTAAGTTCAAGACCAAGTTATAGGAAGGTTCAATTTTGTTGTAAAGATACTCCTTTAAAATTTAGACAGCAACATTTTTAACTGCATCCTCACTTTTTGACACCTAATTATCTGTCACAAGTCTAGCCCAATACCATCACACTGGGGGATTAGAGTGTCAACATCTGAATTTCTCAAAGACATAGATTTTAATTCCCTAATGATTATATATATATATATAATGTTGTAGAGAAGTTATCTAATCAAATGATCTAGAAAAAAAAGCATTTTGAAAATAGTCAGACATTAGAAAAAGCTGGTGACAATAGCGATAAGACAGCCATCCTCCAAAAATGATACACAATGATAGTGCTTCAATCTACAGTTCAAATCTGGATTAATTGTGTGCCACCTGACCAATGGAGGAAATAGTTTATCCTCCTACTGTGACTGAATAGAACTAATGAGACTGAAACTCGGGGCATCTTTTATCAATATGACTTAACTATTTGTATCACTGGCTGGAGAGATGTCTTAGCTGTTAAGGTGCTTGCCTGGGAAGTGTAAGGACCCATGTTCTACCTGCCAGATCCCATGTAAGGCCAAACCTACAAGGTGATGCATGCACAAGATCACACATGCACACAAGGTGGCATATGTGTCTGGAGTTAGATTACAGTAGCTAGAGGCCCTGATGTGCCATGTGCCAACTATCTCTCTTCTCTCTCTTTCTCTCATTCTCTCATAAAACAACAAACAAGCTGGGCATGGTGGCACTCGCCTTTAATTCCAGCACTAGGGAGGCAGAGGTAGGAAGAGGATCGCTGTGAGTTTGAGGCCATCTGACACTACAGAGTGAATTCCAGATCAGCCTGAGCTAGAGTTAGACCCTACCTCGAGAAGAAAATGAAAGCAAGTATGTTGGGTTTGACTAAAAAAAAAAAAAAAAAAAAAAAAAAAAGTCTACTCAACACTCCTCACACCTACTACTTCATAAATTTTCCAACCTTGAACTTTATTTTTCTATTTCCTTTTCTTCCATTCTCTATCCCTCCCTCCCTCTCTCCATCCTTCCTTCCCTTCCTTAATCCTTTCCTTTCTTTCCTTGGTTTTCTGATTCATTTCATTGGTTGTGTTATGTAGACCAGGTTGGCCTAGAACTCACAATCCCTCTGCTTCAGCCAGCCCAGTGCTAAAATTATGCATACAATACCATGAGGCTTGGCTTTCATTTTTCCTGCTTTTTTTTCTTTTTGTTTTAATCAGACCTGAGTTCCCCCTTCCAATCCTTTGGTGGTCTGGTAGATCTGTCATTTGGTTATCAGCAAATAGGCCAATCAATTTTCCCTCCTTGAATCATAACATCAATCATTATGACAGACCACTCATCTCCTCTTTTACCAGCATCAACATGGAAGACACTAGTTGTCAACCACTGACTTTCTGTCTGGGTTATCCTCATTCCATATTATGTACTTATCTCTATGACAAAATACCTGACATGAAGCAACTTAAGGAAGAGATAGGTATAGCCCGCCCACACTTTCAGAGTACAATCCACAATGGCAGGAAATGGGGGAAGGAAAGAGCAGTAGCATGAGATTCATACTGCTAGTCTACTTGCTTTCCCCTTTTAATTTAGTTCATAACACCAGCTTATGGAATGGCACTGCCCATATTCAAGGTGTATCTCCCTTTTACAATTAAATCTCTGTGGAAGCATGCTCATAAACCCAGATGTGTGTTTCCAGGCCATTATTTTTTATTTCTTTTTTAAAAATATATTATATTTATTTACTTATCTTACTTGAGAGAGAAAGAGAGAGAGAGAAGGAGACAGAGAGAGAAACAGAGAGACAGACAGAGAGAGAAGGAGACTGAGAGAGAAACAGAGAGACCGACAGACAGACAGACAGACAGACAGAGAGGAGAATGAGCAGGCCAGGGCCTGCAGCCACTGCAAAGGAACTCCAGAAGCATGTGCCCCTTTGAAAGTCTTGGCTTATGTGGGTCCTGGGGCATCCAGTGGGGGTTCTTCGGCTTTGCAGGCAAGTACCATCTCTTCAGCCCCACTTTCTTTTCCTTTTGCTTTCCTTTGCTTTTTTTTTTTTTTTTTTTTTTTTTTTTTTTTTTTTTTTTTAGGTAAAGTCTTGCTCTAGCCCAGACTGACCTGGAAGTCACTATGTTGTCTCAAGCTGACCCCAAACTGACAAAGTTTCTCCTACCTCAGCCTCCCAAGTGCTGGGATCAAACGTATGTGCCACCGCACTTGGGTCCATGGTGTTCATAATCCTGTCTGCTTGACAATCAAGATTTACCATCACAATTACCATAACAATTTTTCAGATTTGACTTCTAATCTCAAAATTCTTTAATACCCACGTTAATTGAGAGTCAGATTCTGTCTGTTACAATATGATCCTTATTGGTATCATCCTGGACTGTGTGCACAAACACGCTCACTCCAAACATCTTGGTATTTTCTGAATTAATTCCTGAATGAGGAAAGGGAAATAATTCCAAACTGCATCAGGCTTAGTGAATTCTATCAGCAGCTGCAGACCAAACGGCTCTCATTAACATTCTAACCACAGAGAAAACCTGCTACAAAAGGCTCCTGCTTCTCATTCACACCCAATACCTGGGATGAAAATACTAGTCCAGTGTCATCTTCGTGTATGAAGGGGACAATGCATTTCATTACTAATGTCTTTGTCACATCTTATTCTTATAGAAAATCTATGAATAGAAATTCCTGGCAGAGGAAACCCAAAACTGATTAACTCGTTACCTTCTAATTCTGCACCTAGCGGTAAAATAAAGATTGAAAATAGCTGAATTTCATCAGAATGCTTATAAATCAGCAGAAGTATAAATTACAGAGGTGGGTTCAAGGACACTTGCAAGAAGGGAAGTTAGCAGGTAGCTATGGAGAGAAAACTCCAGGAGCTGGCTAGAGGTTAACTATGTATATTATTGATTTACATGAAGAAGCAATGATGACAGGACAAGGGAGATGAAGGCTGCTGTTGCAGTCAGGTTTCCATTGCTGGCAGAAAACACCTGACCAAGAGCAGCTTGTGGGGAAAAAAGGGGGTTTATTTTGGCTTACAGACTTGAGGAAAAGCTCTATGATGGCAGGGGAAAATGATGGCATGAGCAGAGGGTGGACATCACCACCTGGCCAACATCAGATTGACAACAGCAATAGGAAAGTGTGCCAACCACTGGCAAGAGGAAGCTGGCTATAACACCTATAAGCCTGCCCCCAATACATAGCTTCCAGAAGGCTTTAATTCCCAAATTGCCATCAGATAAGAACCTAGCCTTCAGAACACCTAAGTTTATGAAGGACACCAGAATAAAACCACCACACTAGCTATTCAGATAATATTATTTCTAGGGATGGAGAGATGGCTTAGCAGCTAAGGTGTGTGCTTGTAAAGCCTATCTACCCGAGTTTGAGTCCCCAGTATCCATGTAAATCTACATGTACAAAGTGATGCATGCATGTGGTGTTTATTTGCAGGGGCTGGAGGTCCCAGCATGCCCATTCTCTCTCTCTCTTCTCTTACTCTCTGCTTGCAAATAAATGAAATTTGTCTTAAAAATACTTTTGATCCTCTGTCTGAGGCCTTCTTTAACTCTGATTCACCACAAGGAGAATATGAGCCAGTGTGGTTGATGACAAATGAAGGCATGAACATAGATTAGTGCTATGGTTTCATTTTGTCCTTTTTAATCTCTTTGCAGTCTGGATTTCATTAAATCTTGCCTAACTCTTTCAAACTTTGGGCCTCAAGGGTTGGGCTAATTTATATAAAGTTCTGGAGAAAAACACTTCATGTAATTTCTATGTATAAATTGAAAGAATTATATGAAATGTACTACTTAAACTTGGTGATAAATTCCTTTTACCTACCATCTGGTTTAATTCTGTACAATGCAATGTGGTTTCCATGACAAAAAGACATGAAAGTACCAGAGGGGATTTTTGTATATTGGAAAATATTAAAAGCTGACAGATTTTGCAAAGCTCTCTGTAAAAGATCCTTCAATATTTTTTACTTACTGCTTTGCTGGCATTGAAGTGCATGCAAGTTGAATATGTGCATAAGTAGAAAAGCATTTGTAGATGTCATAGCTAATCTGGCTTTAATGAATAGTTATTTCCATAATTAGAATTGGAAAGGCTAATTTAGTTCTTATTATCTTCCCACTTGAAAGCAATTAGTGAGTATCATACTAAAAATGTTTAAGGACAATTACAATTCTCTACCTTAGAAAGCTTCAGGAAAGAAGCAGTAACTCATCTTTGCACTTTCAGCATTTGACAATTAAGTAAATAGACTACAAAATATCTATGCTTATTTTTTTTTTTGTTCTTTTTTTCCTTCCTATTACATTTTTTTCAGGATTTTTTTTCTTTATTAGTTAGTTTTGTATTCAGCAAATACAGTCAGTTTGGTACCATTATTAGGCTCATCCGTGACCTACCCCCTCCCCTTGGCCCCTCCTTGTTGAGGTATATGGGTCATGTGGAGTTAGCCCACAGTTATGTGTAAGATAAATGTCTCTGCATATCATGACCCAACATGTGGCTCTGACATTCTTTCCGCGCCCTCTTCCGCAAAATTTCCCTGAGCCATGTTGGGTTCATTTTTGGTCTGCTTCAGTGATGAGGTGTTGGGGGCCTCTGAGGCTCTGGCTCTCTGATTTGGTAGGAGTTGACTTTTCTCTGTATTGATCTCCTTCCCCCTTCTGCTGGTATCCGGTTCATCAGGAAATCAGCACCCTTGCTTGTTTTGCCAATTTTTCTTAGTTTCAGCCTGGGCCCTTTTGAGGTAGGATGGGGTGGCTCTCTCTTAGGATCTACATCTTTCTTTCCCTGGGATTTGCAGCGCAGCTAGGCAGTTGCCTATCTTGGCCGGAAGTCCTCTATCTATGCTTATTTTAATACCACCCCAAATATACATGTATCAAAATGTCACATAAATGTCCATAAATATGCAAAGTTTTATGTATATATACATATGAAAACTTTTAAAATGCACAATTTATCAAGGTTAACAGAAGCAGAACAGTATCAACTATGATATTGATACTATATCTCTGTGTGTTGGTGGAAGTATTTTTCTTGCTGATTTTAAGCAATAGGGTTTGCAATAGAAAAATATTTAAACAGATTATTTATATATTCCTTGCCAGCAAATAATAAATAGCAAGGAAATAGCACCTTAAGAGACCAGAAAAATCTGTCTTAATTGACTGAAGTCAGGCATTTATATCCATTGCTACTTACTCACTTTGCTTATTTTACTCTTATTATTTATTTTTACTTATTTTCATGAAAGTAAACTACAAGCTGTCCCAGAAAAAAAAACATTATTACATTCACTAATACTTGCCTGAACAGGAACACATTGACATGGATTCTTCATGTATCTTCTATGTCAGAGGAAAATTCTTATGGAATGCACTGTAGTTCTGAGTTATTTTCCTCAAAGATACATTATTCATGCAAATAATAAAAGTTAACTACAATTTATTATTGAGTGTTTTATTATTTTGGTTTATTTCTTTGTTCCCTTTGAAGCATGAAGTCCCTCCAGCATGATACTCTAGCTTTCAATGGAATGAGATAATTTTTACAGATCTCAGTCATAAAATGTTAGGCATCACAAACTTGTCCAGATTTGATAAGCAAATTTGTTTTCCACCAGATATAATTTATCCCTACTAAATATTACTACTAATTATTAACTTTAATATTATTAATTATTACTAAGTAGTGCTACTGTTACTACTAACAAAGGATCCTTCTTTCACCAAACTTAGTTTCTGCTGAGCCTTCTTCCTGACTAGGATTGCCTTCAGCAAATAATATTTTAAGTTGTTAAATATTATAGTAATATGTCATGTACATTTGTACATACACACACACACACACACACACACACACACGGTTATTTTCTAAGTACCTCATGCTACATTTATCAGAGCCAACAATTTCCAAATTTCAACATAAAAGTATATATTAACATTATATCATATTATATATTATATATTATTATATATTATATATATTTATATATATTATATATTTATATAATTAATAATAATATATAATTATATATAATATATAATAATATGGATAATAATATAATAATAATGATCTGCCATTTCCCTCTGTTTATCATTTCCTATATGATTCATTTCTAAACAGAATACCTATGTTATCCCAGGACTGCTGCAACAAAGTTTTGAACACTGGGTGACTTAGAAACAAAGATATTTATTGTCTCATTGTCTCACAATTCTTTTGTCTGAAAGTACAAAGTATGGGAATTAGCAACACTATACTGCATTTGTGGGCTCTAAGAGAGTGTTCTTCTTTGCCTCTAAGCTTCTGCTGTTTGTTTGAGGGATCCTTGGTGTTTCCTGGAAAGATGCACAATGGCAGTCACCTAGCTTTCTTCTCCTTGTACTTCACTGCATGGTTTTCCATTTTTCCCTGCTTGTTTCTGTGTCCTACTTTCCCTCTGAATATCAGTCACAATGGATAATGGCTCGCCCTCAGCACTTTATCTTATGAGATTACATCTGGGAAGATCTGGTTTTCAAATAAGGCAATATTCTGTGGAGGCTTGCCCTATCATTCTGAGGGGATACCATATCAACCAATACTATGGCATCTGGGTTAATCAGCCTTCCACTGTTGGAACAAATACCTGAAAGAAATAGTTTAAAGAAGAAGCAATTTATTTTCTCTCATGGTTTCAGTCCATGGCTGCTTGGTCCCATTGCTATTACTATTACTATTATTATTATTTTTTTGTGGTAAAACAACATTGTGGTGGACAGACAGGAAGGGGATAGAATCAAGTCACCTTTAAAAGGCATATCTCTCCTCCCATTACCTACTTCTTCCACGCAGGCCCCAAAGACAGAAGTTTCCACTATGTAAAATTATGAGTCCATCAATTGAATTATCTACTCATTAGGTCAGAGGATTCATGGTCCAGTCCCCAGTAAATGCTTGGCTCTCGGAGCTGGGGCCCATGCCTGGAACACACCAACATATTTTGGGGGGAGGAGGTATACTTCACATCCAAAGCACAGCACCAGCCTCCCTCTAACACAGATCTGTGAAGTCCCGTACCGCTTTCAGTGTATATATTAGATTTTCTCACGCCATTCTAGTACTGTGCATCTATCTATGCTGGAATTTACTTCTCTTGGACTTGGGAGAAGAGAAGATTGTGTTTTGAGGAAAACTAGGATCCTCTTAATATTTAAAGGAAGAGAGCTATATGCTTTAACATCTATCAGCCAACATGTTTTCTTCCATGTACTGTGAACAGTGAACACTGCCATCAAGAGTGTGTGAGTTCCTGTTGTTCTTCCTTATTCCTAAAACTATATGTGCCTTTGTTTAACTTATCCCATTTTGGTGGACTGCTAGTGGCCTTTTATGATAATTTTTAATTTTAGTAAGATTTTAAGTATACTAGGGTGGCTCTAAGAACTCATGTTCTTTCTGCCTCTGCCTCTGAAGTTCTGGGATTACAGTTCTATATCTCCAGACCTTTAGACCACCAGACTAAGTGGTTTTCAATTTTTAATTTCCTTGGCTGCTAATGAGATTAATCTGTCTTACATAATTGCTATTAAAAGAAGTAAATTATTATGTTTTTGCATTAAGAACATACCTTGGGTTCTTGAGAGATGGCTTAGCAGTTAAGCACTTGCCTGTGAAGCCTAAGGACCCTGGTTCGAGGCTTGATTCCCCAGGATCCACATAAGCCAGATGCACAAGGTGGCACATGCATCTGGAGTTCGTTTGCAGTGGCTGGGGGCCCTGGAGTGCCCATTCTCTTTCTATGCATCTGCCTCTTTCTCTGTCTGTAGCTCTCAAATAAATTAAAAAAATAAGCAAAAAAAAAAAATTTTAAAAAGAACATACCTTGTATGGATATATCACTTGTTGATATGATATTTTCCATCTTCTTTGCCCCCATTCTGTAGGGGAGTCCTCCTCAGTTAATGGTATTCCCCATGGGGTTGTGGGTTATGCATTGTGGGAGCAGCAGTTACTTGTTGGGGGAAGGCAATGACTTTGGGTATGACATCCCAACCTGTGTCTCTTACAATCTTTCTGCCTCCGCTTCTGCAAAATTCCCTGAGCAGTGGAGGGTGTGTTTTAAATATATGTTACTGATAAGCTCTCAGGAGCTTCTGGATTTCTGCTTAGGTAAATGTTAAGTATCTTCAGCATCTGTCTTCTTCATCTTGGTGCTGATTGTCAGGCTCACCAAGAAGGAAGTAAACTTGCTCATCTCCCAAGTTCCTCTATGTTTTCGCCAGGGCCTTGACTGAGATGCAAGGGGTAGTTTATCTCTGTGGGTTTTGCTACCTTCTGAAAAAGAAAGAAGATTTTTCAATGGAGAGTGAAGTCAGCATAGGCTAAATTGGATAAGCATTATTAATTTAGGGAGATTTTGATGGATATAGTCCCTCTTTTGGCTAAAGGCTAGTGGGAACTTGACATCGTCTCTATAGGATTCAGACATGGTTCCCAGTTCCAGATATGGGTCCCTCTCCACTGAACAGATTTAGCTAATCAAAAAGCCATTGGTTACCTACCAAGCCTGTGTGCCACCATTGCATTGGTGTGCAATTCTTACCAGGCTGTTTCCTTCTGAGTAGCTTGGACCCCTGCTCGCTCACACTGTTGTTGGCCACTTTCCCCCAGTCGCTCATGTAGCACTTTCCAGCACTAGATGGGCTAACTGTCTGGGGACTGACTCTTTTCTAGTTTCCAGCCAGGTCGCTACTTGTTCTATGTTGGCAGCATGTGGTGTCTTCAGCAATTGGGTCTTACCTTTACCTCAGTGTAATCAAGTGCTTTGATGAAGTCTGTCTTGTTTTGGGGACTTCAAAAGTCTCTCCAATCAACGGTTCAATGTGGGTAGCTTCAACTTCTGGTACTAGGAGTTACAGATCAGAGCCATATTTATTTTAAGGTTAAGCTTCATCTCACCAGCTCCAGGGCCCTTTTTATTAGGCACTTCCCTTATACTCATATTGAGGGTTATAACTTTTAGTCTACCTTCAAGGAGAAAGGTTTCTAAGGTACCAGTTCATTTTGGGTTTACTTTTATGTTTGTTTCCCCCCAGATCCCTTTTATATCCCCCAAACCTTCCATACCTCTTTTGTTGAACTCAAATTGCCTGTCAGGTATGCCAGCAATTCAAGTTGATCCAGGTAAAGAACAGCAGATACATGAGAACATGTGATGTTTGTCTTTCTGGAATTCTGTGTGTTCCCTGAAGATGATCTGTCCTAAGTCCATCCATTTTCCTACAAATTTCATTGTACCATTTTTTTTTTCCTGCTGAATAGAATTTTATTGAATAAATGTACCACAACTTCTTTATCTATTCCTCCAATGTTGGATATCTGGGTTGATTGTTAATTCTTAGCTTTTATGAATTGAGCATCTATGTACAGTGTTAAGCAAATATCCCAATAGTAAAGCATGGAGCATTTAGAGGAAATGCCCACCCAGCAAGGGAATAAGTGGGTCTGTTGGTAGTTCTGTATTCAGTTTTTTTTAGGAATTTCCATATTGAGTTCCATAGTGGTTGTAAAAGTTTACATTCCTACCAACAGTGAATGAGGGTTCCTCTTTCCCTACATCCTCACCAACATTTATTGTCATTTGATTTTTAAATGATTGTCATCCTTACTGGAGCAAGGTGGAATCTCATATGTGTTTTAATTTGCATTTCAATGATGGTTAGGAACATTGCACATTTTGTAAGAGTGTGTCAGCCATTTGTATTTCCTCCTCTGAGAACTCCCTGTTCAGTTCTCTGCCCCATTCTTTGAGTGGGATGTTTGATTTTATTATTGTTTACTTTTTTGAGTTTGGTGTTGAATCTAGGTATTAGCCTTTTATTACTGGCAAAAAATTCTCCCATTCTGTCTGCAATCTATTGGCTCTACTTATGGTGCATTTGTTTGTCCAAAAACTTTTTAACTTCATGAGATCCCATTGGTTAAGATATTGTTTAATTTTCTGGGCTACTGGTGTATTGTTCAGGAAGGCCTTTCCCACTCCTATATGGCAGAGGTCCCCAAAACAAGATAGACTTCATCAAAGCACTTGATTACACTGAGGTAAAGGTAAGACCCAATTGCTGAAGACACCATATGGTGACAGCTCAGAACAAGGAAAGACCTGGCAAGAATCAAGAAGAGAGTCAGTCCCCAGAGAGTTAGCCCATCTAAGTGCTTGAAAGTGCTACATGAGTTACTGGGGGAAAGTGGCCAACAACAGTGAAAGCAAGCAGGGGTCCAAGCTACTCAGAAGGAAAACAGCCTGATAAGAAGTGCACACCAATACAATGATGGCACACAGCCTTGGAGGGTAACCAAGTACTTTAAGTGTTTCAGGTCTTATATTGAGGTCTTTACTCCATTGGGAGTTGGTTTTGTGTGTAGTGAGTTTTGTGGGTGTAGTTTCGTTTATCTGTGTATGGCTTTCCAATTTCTCCAGCTCCATTTGTTGACGATGCTACCTTTTCTCCAGTCTATTGTATTGGCACCTTTTTTAAAGACCAAACAGCTGTAGTTACTTGACCTAAGGCCTGGGTCTTCAATTTCTATTCCATTGATCTATATATCTGTTTCTTTTTTTTTTTCTGCTAGTACCATGCTGTTTTTATTACTATGGCTTGGAAATAAAGACCACGTATGGTAATACCTCCACCAGAGGTGTTTATTTATTTATTTTTGGTTTTTCGAGGTAGGGTCTCACTGTAGCTCAGGCTGACTTGGAATTCACTATGGAGTCTCAGGGTGGCCTCGAACTCACGGCGATCCTCCTACCTCTGCCTCCTGAGTGCTGGGATTAAAGGTGTGTGCCACCACGACTAGCTTCAGAGGTGTTTATTTTGCTGAGGATATGTTTAGATATCTGAGGTCTGCTGTCATTCCATATAAATTTTGAGATCACTTTTTTCTTTCTTAGTGAAGAATGATGGTGGAATTTTTACTGGCATTACATTAAATATCTATATTGATTTGATAGAATTGCCATTTTCACAATATTATTTCTACCAATCCAGGAGCATGGGAGGTCTTTCCATATGCTGAAGCCCTCCCATTTTCTTTTTCTTAAAAAATTTTTTTGTTCATTTTTATTTATTTATTTGAGAGTGACAGAGAGAGAGAGAGAGAGAGAGAGAGAGAGAGAGAGAGACGCAGATAGATATAGAGAAAGAATGGGTGTGCCATGGCTTCTAGCCACTGCAAAAGAACTCCAAATGCATGTGCCCCCTTGTGCATCTGGTTAACGTGGGTCCTGGGAAAACAAGCCTCAAACCAGGGTCCTTAGGCTTCACAGGCAAACACTTAACCACTAAGCCCTCTCTAGAGGCCTCTCCCCATTTTATTTACTGGGTGTTTTTATGCTTGCATTATATAGGTTTTTCATATCCTTGGTTAGTGTTATTCAAAGGTATTTGGTTTCTTTTGTGAATATTGAACATGGAGTAGTCTTGTTGATTTCTTATTCTGTTTATTTGTCCTTTGCATATAGAAAGGCTACCGATTTTTCTGTGTTGATTTTTCTGTGTTGATTTGACACTTTGCTGAAGAAATTAATCACCTTTAGAAGTTTTGAGCTGGAGGCTTTCAGGTCATTTATATGTAGGATCATGTCATCTGCAAATAGGGCTAACTTCACTACTGTTTTCCAATTTGTATTCCTTTTATTTCTTTCTCCTGCTTATTAGTTGGACTCGAATTTTTATTACTATGTTGAAGAGCAGTGATGAGAGTGGGCACCCCTGTCTTGTTCCTGATCTCAGTGGGAACTCCTTGAGATTTTCCCCATTAAGTATTATTTGGGCTTTAGGTGCTTTATATATAGCTGTCACTGTGTTGAGTATAAACTGTCCATGCCTATTCTCTCTCATGTTTTGGTGATGAACTGATGTTTTATTTTGACACAGGTCTTCTCTGCATCTATTGAAATGATCATGTGGTTTTTGTCATTAAGTTTATTTCTGTGGTGCATTATGTTAACCGATTTCCATATGTTGAACCATCCCTGTGTCTCTGGGATGAATTCTGCTTGATCAAGGTGGATGATGATTTTGATGTATTGTTGAAATCAGTTTGTGAAGATTTTCTTCAGGATCTTTACATCTAAGATCATTAGAGATATAGGCCTATCATTTTCTTTTTCTTTTTATTTTTTTTTTTGGTTTTTCGAGGTAGGGTCTCACTCTGGTACAGGCTGACCTGGAATTAACTATGTAGTCTCAGGGTGGCCTTGAACTCATGGCGATCCTCCTACCTCTGCCTCCCGAGTGCTGGGATTAAAGGCGTGTGCCACCACGCCTGGCTCCTATCATTTTCTTGATGTAACACTCTCTGGTTTTGGTATTGCCATGATATTACTTTATAAAAGGAGTTATGGAAGATTCTCGTTCTCTGATTATGTGCAACAGTTTGAGAAAAATAGGTCTCTGTTCTTCCATGAAGGTTTATTAAATTTGGTAGAGAAGCCATCTGGTCTTGCACTTTCCTTTTGGGGGAGGTTTTTGATTGACTTTTTAATCTTGATGGATGTGATAGGTTTGTTTAGGAGATTAATCTCTGAGTTTAGTTTTGGTAGGTGGTATGTATCTAGTAATCTATCCATTTCTTCCAGATTATCCAATTTTGTGGAGTATAGGTTTTTAAAGAATGTCTTCGTGGTTTTTCCAGTTTCATTGATATCTGTTGTGATCTCTCCCTTTTCATTTCTGATTTTGTTCATGTGAGATTCTGATTTTCTCTTTTGATGAAATTGACCATGGGTTTATCATTTTAAAATTTATTTTAGAGAACCAGCTCTTTGTTTCATCAATTCTCTCATTTTCTTAGTTTCCAATTTATTCATTTATGCTCTGATTTTGATTACTTATTTCCATCTGGAGTTCTTAAGGTTGTATTCTTCCTGTTTTTCTGATCCATTTAAGTGGATGATTAGATTATTAAATCGGGATCTCTCCATTTTTGTTATGAAGGCATTTAGTGCTATGAATTTTCCCCATAGTACTGCCCTGCCTTCATTGTGTCTCTTAAGTTTTAGTAACTTGTGTTTTCATTACTATTCATTTCTAGAAATTTTGTATATATATATATTCATAAATGAATATATATGTGAATATGAATAGGTTGTGGAAGAAATAAGAAAAGAAGGAGCTGGTAGAATTCCTGGTGTGTCTGTTGTTAATTTCTAGCTTTAAAGCATTATGATCTGATATAATACAGGAAGTTACATCAGTTTTCCTGAATCCACAGATGCATGCTTTATGGCCTAATATATGGCCTATTTTGGAGAAGGTTCCATGGACTGCTGAGAAGAATGTGTATTGAATAGAATTGGAGTGGAATATTCTGTAAACATTTAGTAGGTCTAGTTGGTTTGTTGTGTTGTTGAGCTCTATTATATCCCTGTTGATTTTCTGCTTGGATGATCTGCCTATTGATGATATTGGAGTACTGAAGTCCCCAACTGTGATGTTGTTGTTGTTTATTCATGTTTTCTTGTCAAATAGTTTTTTTTTTTTTTTTTTTTTTTTTTTTACAAACTGTGGTGCACCTGTGTTTGGTGCATACAAATTTATGGTTGTGATGTCCTCAGGTAGGATCGTTCCCTTGATGACCAAGTAGCGTTATTTGTCCTTTTTGATTACTTTTGGTTTGAAGTCTATTTTATCAGATATTAATATAGCAACACCTGCTTGTTTCTTATTTCTTTTGCTTGGAATATCTTCTCTCTATCCTTTCACCCTGAGGAGGTGTTTGTCTTTAGTGGTGAGGTCGGTTCCTTGAAGATAGCAGATAGAAGGGTCCAACTCTCTTGATAGGGAAAATGGTACTCTGATGGCTATGGTGGTGTTCCCCAGGGTGAATAAAGTCTAGATATGGAATTGTGAGCATAGACAGGATGACAGAATTTCAGGTAGTACTGCCAGGGACATCATCTGCAAAGGGTGAGATAATTACTTTGACAAGAATGTTTATGCTAGGAAAATAAAAATACTAATATTTATACTGATTTCAAGTACACATCTTTATGAAGCTAAAACTCATGAAGCCATGTGTAGTGAAAGGGAATTGCTGACAGGGAAATAGTCCTCTATAAAACATCAAAAAAGAAATTTTTCAGCTGCTCAGAGCTGCTATTTTTCCAGAGACGGTGGCATTAATGTATGGTAGAGATCATCAAAATGACCACAGCTGAATTTCTGAGGGAAAGCTCAAGGCTGACAGGCAAAAGCTATGGCCATGAGACCCACTCTATCCCTGCCCCTAAGTTGTGCTCTGAAGGAAGAGCCCATTATAAACTGAGAAAGGGGCCATAAAGAATTGCACACGTTGTGAAGTGGGGTAAGCTAGTTATATGAAGAGCAGCACAATGGAAAACAATCAAGACTCTCTATGACATTTTTACATGGGTCATAATGTCCCAATAATTATGCCCCCCATCTTTTCACAGGGACAGCCTTAATTACAACCATCAAACATGTGTGCACAGGATAACCTGTCTATGTGGTTATCAAGCTAGGGTCAAGAATACCTCCCTTGATAAAACCCATTCAAAGAAATGACACTTATCTAGGGAAGGACTGTTGGGGACAGGTATATGCTAGTGTTGATAGACATTTATGTGGTGTATTATAGACTTCATCAATGTGGTAGTTTGAATAGATGGTCCCCAATATATTCACTGCTTTATTAGTTTGAAGTGTCATCTGCAGCCACCTGGTTGGAGGTGGTTTAACTGGAAAGATCTTAAAGTATGGTGGTGGGTTTGAGATTTCAATATAAAGATATGCAAAGTGTGCTTAGGTAGAGTTCCTGAAGTGTGCTGCACTATGTGGCTTTTAGCTTTTAGGCTTGTGCTTCTCTCTCTCTCTCTCTTTGCATGGACCTGTGAAAGCAGGCCAGATTTTTCTGCCATTATAGACCCTCCCCTGGATCTGTAAGCTTCAATAAGTGCCTGGTCTGGAAGTTCATCTCAGTGAACCTAAAGCTGTGTGCTACAGAAGTTGGTACCAGTAATGGGGTAAGATGAACCTGACCATGTGGATGTTGGTGTTTTGCAACTTTTGTTTTGGAGGAATGGGCATGGACTTGGTGATTGCAACTGAAGATGCCTTCTGGAATGATAAGCCACCTTTATGGACTATTCTGATGAGAGTTTGAGAATGCTAAGTGCAGAGAGTATTGAACTTCGAGGCTTGGCTTATGAACTTTCTAAGGGGAAGGAAAGACTACAGAGGACTTTGCTGGAACTGGGCTACTGGCATAAGGGTTGGGTGTGTTCTGCTGCCCAGGCCCAGAGAGTTTGACCAAAGTTAAATTTTTAATGAACTGATGTGCTTGACTAAAGATAGTTGGACTGAGAGATTTAAGATTTTTAAGCTGAAAAACCTCAAACAAGTTAAAATTACAGGCACTGAGGCTGGTCTTAGGTTACTGAACCTACTATTGTCGAACACATTAGCAATCTTAAGGAAGATGGCCTAACTGCTTTACATTAAAACAATTAAAAGGATGGCTGAGGAAAGACTATAATGAAAATATGAACTCTTTTGGAAAGAATTGACGAGAGAAGAAACCTCCTTTTCAAGATTATGATTTATTTCATCCCTAAATTAAGAATACGATTGTGTCCTGCACACCTGGCATTAATTGTAGAAAGATGAAAAATGCAAGAGGGATTGTGAATTGTACATGGTTCCAGGAGCTGCTGCTGAGATGTGGCATGAGGAAGAGCCTGATGCCCTGATAGGCTGAAAGAGCCTTTGGAGCATGGAATGTGGTTTACATGAAGACCTAAAGATGTTTTGGATATACCAGGACTATACAAGGGCTACCATGAAGTACACTGTTGGCCTAGGATGGAAGTGTTCCCTGGCTACTCTGCCCAGCTGGAGGTGTGGAACTGGAAGATCTGGAGACTGTCAGTCTCTGGTTATATTAAACTTAAACTACAGAAGTTTGATGTTTGTTTGATGGTGGTTGAGTTTACATTGTTTTAGTCTTTCCTTGTTATACATTATACCAGTTGAAAATGTTTACTCTGTGCTCTTATATGTTGAAAGTATTTAACTTGTTTGATTTTACAGGACTCACTGTCTTAAGTTGGTCAAGACTGTAGAGACCTTTGAAATTGGACTGAGTACAATTTACAATGTATGATGTTTATAAATCTATTGGGGGCCAGGGGCAGAATGTGGTAGTTCAAATAGATGCCCCCCAATATATTCACTGCTATTAGCTTGTAGTTTACATCAAAGTGTTCCTAGCTGGAGTTCCTAAAGTGTGCTCTGCTGTATGGCTTTTGGCTTTTAGGCTTGTGCTTCTCTTTCTCTCTGCTTGCACTTGTGAAGGCAAGTCAGCCTCTTCTGCCATTATGGAACTTCCCTTGGATCTGTAAGCTTCAATAAATATCCCTTCCTCCATAACTGTGCTTGGTCTGGAAGTTCATCTCAGCAAACCTAAAGCTGTCTGCTACAATCACCCTCTCAGAAAAGGCAACTGAGGTATTCCTCAAAGAAATCATTTCCATTTCAGCCTTTCAAGGTGGTAATGGATGATTCTTCTCTTTCAGATCTCTCAAGGGTTTTGAAGACCCTGGGCATAAAGTAGTATCTTCAAGCCACCTGAAGACCTTAGTCCTCTAGGAAGGTAGAAAGGGTCAACCTGACTGTAGTGTTCACTGGCTAAGTTGTGCCAGGACATCTCAGAGAAATGGATATTCCCTACTGCCAACTGCCTTGATAAGGATATGATGCAAATTGCAGGCTCAAGTGAAGATGAGTCCCTATGAAAAGGCACATTCAAGGACATTTCTTTATAGTGATATTATAGTTTTACTTGAGTCAAGCCCTCTACTAAGGTATAATTATTAGTTACTTACTCCTTGCTGTGAACAAGTTGCTGACTACTAGCAACTTAAAGAAAAGGGTTTATCAAGTTTATAGTTTCAAGTAGAAGTTTCATGATGGGTGTTGTAGTGTGAATATGAAATGTCCCCTATAGCCTCATGTTGGTCGTTAAGCTACATACTCAATCCCTAGCTAGTGGAGCCTTGCAGGAGGTGGTGGCCCACCAGAGGCAGATCTTGAAGTTTGTTAATTCAGACCTACTGGGTTTTTGCCTAACTAGATCGTTTTTGCTACTTACTTCCTGCTGATGTCACAGAAAAATATGTAATACCATAGTCTTTGCTCTGTCATGCTTTCCAGCCAAAATTAAACTTCCCCTTGAAACCATGATTTGACATAAGTCCTTTACTCCCACAAGCAGCTTCAGTCTCATGTTTTATCCCTGCAATAAGAAACTGCTACAATAGGGAAGGCATAATGACATGAATGTGCAGCTCATTACAGCAATAGGCAAGAAGCAGTGGATGAATAGGAAGGGAGGCGGGGAATGGGACCAAAGCATGATTTGTTCATACAGTTTCTAATTAATAAAAACATAAAATAAAATAAGTTTTAAAAATACCTTAAGGCCTGTCCCCAGAGACCTACTTCCTCCAGCAATGCTCCACCTCCTAATATTACATAACCTTCTGAAATAGTGCCAACTGCTGGGGACTGAGGATTCTAATAAATGACCCAACAGGGAACATATAATATGTAAATCACATTTTACCTATGCTTCCCTTTTAAAAGTGTGTGTGTGTGTGTGTGTGTGTGTGTGTAGTATTTGTGGAGTGCTGTATGTGTGGTGCATCCCTATGTGTGTATATATACACACACAAAATAATATAATATAATAATAATTACATGTATGTGCAGAAGCCAGAGAAGAACACTGAGTATTTTCCTCTTTCACTCATTCACTTATTTCCCTGAGGTTGAATCTCTCATTTAACCTGGTACTGCTGCTCTTTTCGTCAGACAGGCTGATCAGTGACAACCATTGACTCTCCAGAATCTGCTTCCCACAGGATTAAGTTGTGCATGGGTGTGGTCATGCTCATCTACATATGTTGCTCCTTAGATAAGAACAGAGTACAAGTCAGACACTTTCACTTTGACACTTTGTGGCAAGTACTCTTACCAAATAAACCATCTTCCTAGTCCCAAGAATTTGCATTCTTATCGGCTGGGCTTCAGTGGATTGTGTCTCAGGACTTCTTTCCTATAATTCCCATGCAGAGCAAGAGGATTCTCTATAATGAAGCTAATCTTAACAATGAAGGCCAGATTGTCAGCTGTAGTGTCCCATGCTTTAAACTCACTTATGTTTCTATCCTTGCCAAACTTCATGTTTTCATATCTTTCTTTGATATCTATATTTGATATCATATTTAATCTTGAATAACAGCAGTAAACCAAAGCCTACCACAGACACCTTGTTACTTTGTCTTGAAATTTCCTTTTTCAAACACACTAGTCCATTTCTTTTAAATATCACACAAGTTTCTCAGGGCAGAATGCAGGCAGGTTCTTTGCTAGAGTATCACATGATCTGCCTCGGGCCGTAGTTCACAGCAGAGTTCTTGTTCTCTTCCGAAACCTCACTGGATGGACTTCTACTGTTTATGTTTATCTCAGCATCCCAATCTTCACCACTGCCACCAGAATCACTGCTTAAACTTTGTTTATAGCATTCATGGTGCTTTCTTAGCACAAAGTTCCAAATTCTTCTACATTTATTCTGCAAACTAGTTCCAAAAAGCCTATGAACTGCAAGCTCAACTTTATCACAGTAATGACCCCTTTTTCTCAGGATTAATTTTCTGTTGTGTTATCATTGATTTAAATAATTACCTGACTAGAAGAAACTTATAGTAGAATGCATGGATGGGAAAGCATGGTGGCAGAAGTAGAGTACTGGCCATCATATCAACAGGCAAGAAGTAGAGGGGAATAGAAAGTGGGGATAGACTACCAAACCTCGACGCCAGCCCCAGTGACCCATTTTCTTCAGCAAGGCTCCACCTCTGAACAACCTACATCCTTTTCAATCTGTGCTATCAGCTTGGGACCACATGCCCAACATGCAAATGTGTATTTAAACCACAGTAATACTTCATTGATCTGGGTGAGTTTCAATAAACCACCCAAGAATATGGAAACCACACCTTTCTGGCTCCAGATCCTAATGTACCACTCTTAAAAGTTAAACCAGAGGAATAGGTCTTGGTCAAACCCTACAAAGGTTTCCCACTTGAACACCAAGAATAAGAGGAATCTATAATGTTTATACTTATAGCCATAAAATTTGTAGAAATGGATAGTTGGAGTCACCTCTCTAGAGTCAAAGCAGCCCCTCTAGGAAAAAAGTCTAATATTTTATGTCAGACAAAATACTTCTGTGAACTCATGAAATATCTGAAGTCCCACTGCAGAAAACCTCCTGAAACATAATAAAACAGATAAATATTGATTGATTGGGTTGCTCTGTGACAACTACTGCTCTGGATGAAACATACCTTCTATATTTTATTGGGAATGGAATGCTTGCTTACTCCTCCAAGCTGGAATCATTTTTTTTTTCATGTACCAGGACTCACCTTACCAGAACATTTCTCTGTTTTTCAGCTTTAAAAGGGGTTGGAGCTGGAGTGATAGTGTAATGGGTACTAGCCTATAAAGCCTAAGGACCTAGGTTTGAATACCCAGAATCCCAAAAAGCCATATGTACATGGTGGTGTAGGTACATGTGCCTGGAGTTTACTTGCAATGGCTAGAGGCCCTGGTGCACCCATTCTGTCTTGTTGTGTGCCCCTAAAATAAATACATAAGATAAAATATTTTTTTAAAGCAGGACCTAAGTCTTGAAAATATATTGAGAACCTTACTTTTGACCTTTCAGTTCACTCTCATGTTTCAACTATTTAAAGAACACTTATATACAGCCAGTTGAAATGCTTCTCTTGCTCTTGCAGGCTATATGTCTTCAATCATGGTTGTTGTTATATAAAACCTATATCTATAAAAGTGTGGGCTTTGAGAAATCCCTACTTAGAGGGAAACATTCAGACCAGTCCTTCTAGTCCTCTGCAAATTGGTGGGTACTGGCCCAAGAAAGAAAATAAAAATGAGGCTACACCTGTGAGTATGGTCTATTTGTGAACAAAACACAAGTGGAGATCAAGTCCTCCCAAATTCATTTACTTGACCAATGATAGGACTACTAAATTATCTTCCTGTATAAACAATGAAGAGGGCACTGACCCGTGGTTAAGAAGCTTATCTACTAATCTCTGCTAATTTATTTCTCTGGTGAGAACTCCAAATTTATTTAATCTTTCAGCTGGGATTATTCTTAAAAACATTTATGTTAATCCTATTAAAAAACTATCTCTACTTCTACTTCCTGCAAGAGTTACCTTCATGTTGCTAGGATAAATATCCAACAATAATGGCTTGGGAAATAAATAATTTATTTCTGGTTTTCTGGGTTGAAGGGAATTTTCATCATGTTTGGGAATGTATGGCAAGAGCAGATAGCTGGGCATCGTATCTCCACATCAGCAGGCAGGAAGAAGAGAGTGAGCTCAATACAGTAAGTGAGGTTCCCCGGTGACTTACCTCCTCTGGCAAGGCTCCACCCCCCAAAAGCACTACTACTTGGGGACTAAATATAAGACTTAATCACAAACACATGAGTGTATGGGTGACATATTATCCAATTATTTATTTTACGCTCTCTCATGAACAGCCCAACTCACACTTTTGCTGTGGAAGCCCCATCTCCTGACCAATTCAATTCCCCTTAACTATGAAAAACCACTGACTACAGTTGCTTTCCCTTTACTGGTAATAATTTTGGCTCATTTAAACTTCAATGACATCTTAAGAGAGGTATCTTGCATTTATAAAGGTTAGATAACCAAATCTAGTCACTAATTCTAAAGCTTTTGTTCTTAGTATGAGCCCATTTGGTGGCCTAGGGATTAACTTTACAGAGCCATATTTGTTAGGATAACCATACCATCTATGCAGAACCATATGAGAAACTAATCAGGGCAGCTGAACTGACATCAGAACTAAGACACATTTTCTTATTTATAAGCAAGATTTCTATTGGATTTGTGGGCCAAATGTCCATCAAGTACTACCTTCTTTTGGAGAATAATCTTTTCTTTAAGATATGTTACACCATTCTCCCCTTTTGAGAAGTTCTTTCTATGTCCCTTTTCACTCCTAGTGGAATTAATAGGCCATTGTAAAACATCCCATCCAGTATCCAGATTGGAGGTGGGAGAGCTCACTCTGCTCTCATTAATATATTCATGTGATTGACCCCCTTTCTAGTAGTTTGGGTCCCCTGATAAAAGAAAACAACAATAGATGTCAAGATGGCAATTTTCAAGCCTGAAATAAATACATGTGGATGAGTCTAACCACAGGTTGCTTAAGTTAGAAAGCTCCCTTATGGTGGAAACAACAAAATCATACTTATTCAAACTATCCCAGTGATGTATGATATCTAAGATAGGTCCCTCTTAACTTATACGAAAACATTATTGCCCTTCACCCATCAGGATGTTTGAATACTGAATTGATCTCAAAGCCAGGAATGCACTGGGCAGCCACTAATAGCACCCAATGATTCTGTGTCACTAACCTTTGGCCCTGGCTACCCTCAGTATTTATTGGAAGGTATACTCTAGGATTTCCTTGGGTGCAGGGACAACAAATAAAAACCTAGATTGACCTGACAATTTACCTATGTTGTAACACTGATGGACCTGAAGTGATTTTCACTAGTATTATCATATGGTTTTCATTTTTATTCCAACTATAGGTCTAGAAGATGTCACTTGCCATATAGAAACTCTAAGTACACAAAAAGTTTAAATGACACAACTTAAGGAATCTCTCTTCTTAATTCTGAGGTTCAAATTATGAGAAAGAAAATTATGCAAAATTGGATGATTTTAGACATCCTCACAGAAGCTCAAAATTGTATGTGTGCCATTATTAAGGTTGAATACTGTGTACATGTTACTGATAATTTTACTAATGTCTCATCTGCTTTATAAGATCTAGAATTATAGATTCAACCATGGTGAACAATTCTGGAAGTGGTTTACAGAATTTTCATAATGGAAGGAAATTGTACCTATTATAATCTTAATAGTATTTCTGCTAATGTTTGGACCTTGTATACTCAACTTCTGTTTCAATTTTATATTCTTTTGCTTATAGTCAGCTCATATTCAGATGTCCTGTGACAATCTAATTCCATCTACCTGGGTCACCTGGATCAACCTCTAAATCCCAAAAGTCTACAAAAATAGGAACCCTAAAGACCTCCAATTTGCTGTCTGACACTTTCCCTTAAATATCTAAAAAAATTTTGTTTGTTCATTTTTATTTATTTAAGAGCTACAGACAGAAAGAGAAAGAGGTAGATATATATATATATGGAGAGAGAGAGAGAGAGAGAGGGAATGGGCATGCCAGGGCCTCCAGCCACTGCAAACGAACTCCAGATTTGTGCACCCCCTTGTTCATATGGCTAACGTGGGTCCTGGGGAATCAAGCCTCGAACTGGGGTCCTTAGGCTTCACAGGCAAGTGCTTAACCATTAAGCAATCTCTCCAGCCCTTAAATACTTTTTAATTCTACCTACTCACCAATGTCCTTATCCAAGACTGTCTTCCCACACTATACTAATGCACTTTTGGGGTTCCTTAGATAGACACATTGCTATACTCAATGACCCTACTTAGCTTGAAGATAGATGCCAGATCAGTCATCACACCAATTACCTAATGACAGTTAGGGTTAATTTTTCAGAGGTGAGATTGAGGTAGTTTAGGATAATTTGGCCCCTCAAAGTAAAAGTCAGAAATATTCTTAAGCCTGCCCTTGCAGTCTCCATTTTGAGATCTGGCTTCTCATCTATTGCAAAAAGGAATTCATTAGATCTGTTTTTCCACAAAAACAACTTGAGTACTACCTTAGGAAAGCATTCCTCTTTCCTAGAATTAAGATTTGTGAAAGGATTAAACCTGATCCTAGAACTGCGTTTGGTTAAGCTCAGCCCCAAAACTTGGCATAATGGCTAATTAGCTCAGCCCCCATTCAGAACCTGTGAAGCACCCCAATTTGGGACTCTACATAGGCACTACAAGCTCCTGTATTTTCATGGGCAAGACCTCTCTGTACTTTCTCTTTACTTCTCTTAGTCTAATAATGTCTCTCTAAACAAAGAAATAAACAAAAGCATATGTTATACCAGATATCTCTAATGCCCAAGAAAATATCTTCTGACTTTTGTCAATATGTAAAAAATTCCTGCCTTCCTAAATGAGCAGATCACATGCTAGTACTACTTGGAATAACACTGAGTGAATTAATCAGGACCTAATTCCATACCCAAAGTAGGAAGCTCACAGGGAACCCAACATCAGCCATTAAAGAAATAGGCAAGACCCCTTGAGAAATATTATAAGGCCTTATCTAAATCCAAGATGAATTAGATTCACTTGCATGGGTAGTACTTCAAAGTAGGAACTTTCTTTAGATTTATTTGCAGCAGGGCAAGAGGGAACCTACTTGTACCTTAAGGAAGAAGGCTGTTTGTATGCTAATTGGCAAAGGTCCATCCAAACTTCAAAAATATACTATAGAGAACCAATAAAACAACAAAAAAGAATGTTTGTTTCGTTTAGAAAACAAGATTTCAACAAATCTTTTTTCATAATTACAAGAAGGGTCTGGAGATATTGCTTAGTGCTTAAGGCATTTGCCTGCAAAGCCAAAGGATCCAGGTTTGAATCCCCTGGACCCACATAACACAGATGCACAAGGTGGCACATGTGTCTGGAGTTAGTTTGCAGGGGCTGAAGGCCCTGGAGTGCTCTCTCTCTCTCCATATATATCAAACAAACACATATATTTTTTAAATTACAAGAGAAAATAATACATGTACATATACCCATGATGGAAAACTCGAGTGTTGCTGCATTCCTCTTTCCCATGGTGCTGGCTCGCTTTATAGTCATTCTACTTACTTTCTGCTTTTCTAGTCTCAACACACTTACAGTAGTTTGTCTCTTCCAGGATTCAGTAAATGCCACCTTAAATGACATTGCTCCTATTAAGGCTAATTTGTTGGCCTAGGGATTAACTCTATAAAGCCAATCTTGGTAATTAAATGTGTCATCTACTAACTTTATATAGCAAGGCTTCTGGCCAATTCCAGAGAGAAATCCAGAGATCTCAACAAACTACTTATTCAACCAGAACAATGGCCTGACTAGCTCTGCAAAAATGCCTCCCTGCCCCTACTCGAGTATCTGGCAGTGAAATTGTATGAAAAACTTTCAACACTGCCTCATGAAACTTTCCATTAGGATTAATTGTTGCATAGATCATTTCCCTAATTTTCAATGCTATTTTAGCAAGAAGTTGTTACCAAAATAGATTGTCACTGTTCTGTATACTTAGAGTTACAAGATAGATCTCTTAGTGGGAAGTTGAGGCAGAGTAATGTGGAGGTAGCCTCAGCAACCTAGGGCAGCTTCCTTGGAATAATGTGCCTGCCCCTTCTCACTAGAACAAGATTCTCACTAAAACAAGACCCAGCTCCTCTCTACCTGTGAACAATTTGTGGCCAGATAGTACCATATAGAAGGAGAAATGAGCAAGGCTGACCTAAGCCAGTATTTGTCACAATCTCCATGATGGCCAGTTTGGCCTTAAAGCTATGTGTTAATGTAAAGTGACCAAAATGTTATATTTCTCTACATTTCTTTATACCTAGCTTAGAGAAAAATAGAAGTCAATTCCTTGTAGGAGCTCATAAAAGAATGGAATAAAACTGTTTAAGCAGATGGGATGGTAGATAAACAGGAGGTACTGCTGATGGTAGGTAAACAGGAGGCTCTGCTGATGTGAAGAGCATTACCCTGGGCCTGCACTGTTAAGCAAAATCCACAAAGACAGATAAGTGGGACACTGGCAGACTCCTGCTTGCAGACATACCTCCACCCCCCAGGCACTTCCTGTAACTGATTTATGGTTTAACACCCATCCTATTTTTTTTTTTCTATAAACATCATGTGGTTATTTCCAATGAAAGCTGACACTCCAAATAGTTCGGGGCTGCACCCTGAGATTCTGACCTCTGGGTTGCAGACATGATATACCAGACTTTCTTCTTTTTCTTTTCTACCCAGTAAAACTTTACCTCACATTCTGTGAGTCGATGGTCTTACTTGTGTGACACTGGACCCCATAACATTAGGAGAAAGTTCCTATTTACCATCTTACATGTATATATACCTGGGTATTCATATATTTAAAATGATGAGTTGTACAGCCTGTGCTCTCTCTCTCTTTTGAGGCAAACCCAACAGACTGGTTTTTATTTAATTTTGGTTTTCCAAGGTAGGGTCTCACTCTAGTTTAGCCTGACCTGTAATTCATTCTGTAGTTTCAGAGTGGCCTTGAACTCATGGTGATCCTCCTAACTCTTCATTCCAAGTGCGAGGATTAAAGGCATGCACCACCATGCCTGGCCTTTTGTTTTGAGTGAGAGAGAGAAAGCAAAAGAGAGAGAGAAAGAATTGATGCACCATGTCTTCCAGCCACTGCAATTGAAGTCCAGATGCCACCTTTTGCACATGTGTAACCTTGCATACTCATGCCAGTTTTTGTGTCTGGCTTACATGGGGCCTGGAGAATCAAACTTGGGTCTTTAGGCTTAGCAGACAAGAACCTTAACTGCTAAGCCATCTCTCTAGCTCATGCAACTATCTTTCTATCAGGGTAAGATCTATTCAGTTCCAGCCCTGGAGAGTAGCTTGTTTGTACTTCCTGAACTCATTAGAAAGAACCACTCATTATCAATACTTTTAAATTCTTTGATAAAGTCACAAAGAACCTGGAACCTCGACCAATCACAAAGACCACACAATAACATAAAAACTGGTTTAGGTCCGTGGAACAGGAGTAGAGGGATATTTCATGTATGCACATATGTATATATGTATGGGTTTTTTTGTGGATATATGTACAAATTTCCTGTTTTTTTTTTGTATGGTGTGTGTGTGTGTGTGTGTGTGTTTGTGTGTGATGTATGTGGTGTATGCACATATAAAGGTATGTAACCATGTGGTGCCTCATGTGCTCACCTGCTTTGGGATACAGTTGCCTCTGGTGGTCAGTGCAGACAATTATTTGTCCTGCTTCCCTGCTCTTCCAACTTTATTTGAGCCAGGTCCTTTTACTCATTCTAGTGTTTTGTCATTTGTTCACCTGCTCTAGAGATTCATGAGCCTTTGTTTTCCTACAGGACCAGGGATACAGACACACAAGTCTATGTCTGCAGACACACAAGGCTATGTTTACATGCTTACATGGGTCCTGGAGATTTAATTTGAGTGGTCTCCCAGGCCTCCTCAGGCCCTTATATATGCACAGAAAATGTTTTTAACTGTTAACCATCTCTCCAACGCAGCCTTGTCCCCACCCAAAGTAATTTTAGTGAAGATTTGTTGATATGGATCATGTTTTCAAAAGTAATATTTGTTTTTCTGTTTCCTTCCATTTTTAAACTATAGTAGCATTCTAAGGGTGTAATTTGAGGAGCAAAATATTAATTATATCAACTTGCTTTTTAAAGCTTATGTTTACATATTTAATATTCTGCACTGCTAAAAAATGTGTACAAAGTTTTTCTCCTGAAATATGTGCATATTGTAGATGACTAAAATGAAATTCTTTATAAAAAGTATTTATTAATTTGTGTGTGTGTGTGTGTGTGTGTGTCAGAGAGAGGGGGGCAGAAACACACACAGACACACACACACAGACACACACACACAGAATATGTGAGCCAGGGCCTCCAGCCACTGTAAAAGAATTCTAGACACATGTACTACCTTGTGCATCTGACTTATATGGGTACTGGAGAATCAAACCTGGGTCCTCAGGATTTGCAGGAAAAAGTGCCTTAACCACTAAATCATCTCTCCAGCCTGAAATTGATATTCTTAACATAGGCATTACATCATACACTTGTGACTTTTTTGATGAGATCAAAAAATCTTTCAGAAATTATCAATAATGTAAGATTTTATTAAGTATATTTATTATGTCATACAATAATTCCTTCAATTTATTACTTCTATAGTATTGAAATTTTATATCGTTTGGCCAACATCTATCCCATTTCTACCTCCAGCCTTGGTTATCACCATTCTACTTTTTACGACCATGAGTTTAATCTTTCTGGTTTTCAAATATAGTTGAGATTATGTGGCAATTGTTTGTCTGTCTCAGATTTATGTTATTTAATACCACATCCTCCAGGTTTATCCATATTGGCACAAACAATATTTCCTTGTTTAATTTTAAGAATGAATGCTGTACTGTTGTGTACATATAACAAAATTATGCATGTATTCATCCATGATGCATGGTGCTTGTGCCATATCTTGACTATTGCAATAATGCTGCTATGAACATAAGAATGCTGATATCTCTACAAAATACTGATTATCCTGCCTTTGGTTATGTACCCAGGAGAGGAGGAGATGAACCCCAAATTCTCTTACATGTGGGTGGTATGTAGCCTAGCCACTGATTATACACAACTCATAAGTATAGCAAACTTGCTGAACACACTTATCATTTCTAACACCCAAATTAATATTCTTTTTTGTGTGTGGTTTTTCAAAGTAGGGCCTTGCTGTAGCCCATTGTGGCCTGAAATTCACTATGTACTCTCAGACCTCAAACTCACAGTGATCCTCCTATTTCTGCCTCCCAAGTGGTGAGATTAAAGGTGTGCACTACCATGCCTGGCTCCAGTTTAATATTCTTGAACTTGTCATAGCCATCAACTAATGATAGGTTTATTTCTTGTTTCCCAATGCTTATAGCATGCAATCTTTTTTATTGCTTTAATAAATGTCAAGTGTCCCCAGTAAAAAGTTGACTGCTAAAGGGTAGTAAGCAGGTATCCACATATTGATTCTGAGTGCACAGTAGATAATTTCACAATTTCACTATTTGAGTTTTTATCTATTAATTAATTTAAATTGCACCACTTTTCTTTGATCTACTGAAATAAATGCATGGTATTTTTTGGTTGATTTTGTTCATATAGAAAATTACATTGACTACTGAATGTACACTAAATTTCTCTTTTTAAACAGAATTTCTAAATATATTATTCATCTATTTTTTTTCTTCTTTATTAGTTAGTTTTGTATTCAGAAAATACAGTAAGTTTGGTACCATTATTAGGCTCATCCGTGACCTACCCCCTCCCCTTGGCCCCTCCTTGTGGAGGTATATGGGTCATGCATTGTGGAGTTAGCCCACAGTTATGGGTAAGCTAAATGTCTCTGCATATCATGACCCAACATGTGGCTCTGACATTCTTTCCGTGCCCTCTTCCACAAAATTTCCCTGAGCCATGTTGGGTTCATTTTTGGTCTGCTTCAGTGATGAGGTGTTGGGGGCCTCTGAGGCTCTGGCTCTCTGATTTGGTAGGAATTGACTTTTCCCTGTGCTGATCTCCTTCCCCCTTGTGCTGGTATCCGGTTCATCAGGAAAACAGCCCCCTTGCTTGTTTCTCCAATTTTTCTTAGTTTCAGCCAGGGCCCTTTTGAGGTATGATGGGGTGGCTCTCTCCTTAGGATCTACATCTATCTGAAAAAGAGAAGCAGATTCTCCAACGGAGAGTAAGTTAGCATCAGGACAAATGAGATAACCCTTCTTTTTTTATAGAGAATTTAATAGGTGTAGGCCCTCTTGTAGCCCACAATTGATGGTAGCTTGATATTGGAGAGTGGGCTTATGTTTGGATATGGTTCTGACTTGTTTCCCAGCTCCAGCTATGGGTCCCATACCAGTGAGGGGATCAGTTAGCCAAATTGAGAGCAGTTGGTTCCCCACCATGGCTGTGTGCCACCACTGCACTTGTGTGGGCATCACAACAAGTTATTTGCTGCTAAGTAGGTTAGACCATGCATTGCTTGGGCAGATATTGGTCATTTTCCCCCAGTCGCCCATGTAGCACCTTCTGGCACTAGACGCGCTGACTGTCTGGGGACTGACTCTCTTCCAACTTCCAGCCATGCCATTCTAATTTGCATGTCAATCACATAAGGTGTCTTCAGCAGTAGGGTCTTACCACTAGCCTTTGGTGGGTCATCAAGTACTCTGACAGAAATCTGTCTGTCTTTTAGGAAACCTTGTAGGTCTCTCTGATCAAAAGCTCATTGTGGATGATAGCCCCATGCTGGTACTAGGAGTTACAGGTCAGTGCCCACTAAGAAAATGAGGAAAAAGATAACTAATATACAAGAGTTAGAGATAAGAGAGAGAGAGAGAGAGAGGGAGAGAGAGAGAGAGAGAGAGGGAGAGGGGAAGTGAGGGAGGGAAGATGTAGAAGATTAAAGTTAGTCTTGATCTTACCCTCTCCAGTGTCTTGTGGTTCAGGTGTTCCCTGTAAGGGCCTGATGAAGGATAAGCCATTTGGTCTGTCTTTTAGTAAGTAGAAAATTATGGTACCATTGCCGTTTGGGTCTAGATTTGTGTTTCCCACCCCTTTGATGCCCTCCCCTCCCTCCCCTTCCATCCTAGTGTCTAGTCTAGGAGATGCTTGCTGGGTATGTAAGGTATCTTGGGTAGATTCAGGTTAGGTGCTATAGATGAGTGAGACTATGTGGCGATTTTTTGTGTGTGATTGGGTAAGTTCACTGAGAATGATCTGTTCTAGGTTCAACCATTTTTATTGCTTTTTTATCTACTTATTTTCTGAGCTCTTAAGAGACATATATTAAAAGTGCCCTCAATAATTATAGACTTAACCACTATTCTTTTGTAGATTTGATAATTATCGACTTACAAATTTTGAGGCTGTGACATTGCCTGGACACAGATTTGAAGTTTTATATTTTCTGACAGCTTTGTTTATGTGATTATTATGATGTATGCTTTTCTTAAGCTCCCCTTGTTCTGTCATTGGCACCACTTCTCTCACTTTTTTTTTTTTTTGTCAGTGTTACTAGGCCCATTCTGCTCTAAATTTTCTTTAAACTTTTCCATAAAGTTAAATTTTACGTGTGTCATTTGCATATAGCATATACTTACTCTGATAGAGTTTATGTTTTAAGATCTCTTTAATAAATTTCCACACAGAATGACATATATGTGCTGTGCTTAACTCCAATATAATATTTACTTTTTGTAAATTTCAATTTGAAAATCCTTCCTTTTTTATTGATATATTTCCTCATTTTTCCCCAATACTTAGATTGATACATGTTCTTTATTTTTTAATTGTTCCCTTTGAGATTATTATATGCCTCTATGAATTACCAAAATCTAATATCAGTTTCCATTTTACTCTCTTCTCACTAAGCATAAGGAACACCAAAACACATTAGACCATTTATCTCCTTTTTCATTATTTGATATTACTTTCATTTTTCAACCTGTGAATGCCTGTATTAGTCCATTTCCATTGTTATAACAAGAACAATTTAGGCCAGGCAATTTGTAAAGAAAAGAGATTTATTTAAAATAAACATTTTAGAATGAAAGTCCAATGCCAGACATCCTGTGTTTGGCTTACTTATTTTTATTATGTGGCAGATGTAATGAAGTTAGAAACACATGTCAAAGGGAGGGATCTCACAGAAGTATTGGAAGTCAGCAGTGACAAACCCACCGATTTATAAATAATAATTTTACAGCAACTAATAGGTCTGAAAAGAATTATGTTATTCTCCCCCAGTGGCTATGGTTCCAATCTTCCCACTATCTCCCACTAGGCTTCATCTTTTTTTTTTTAATTTTTATCAAGTTTTAAAAACCTTTTCCATGATTATAAAAAATATCCCATTGTAATACCCTCCCTCCCCCCTTTCCCCCTTTGAAATTCCATTCTCCATCATATCCGCTCCCCATCTCAATCAGCCTCCCTTTTATTTTGATGTCATGATCTTTACCTCCTCTTTTGATGGTCTTGTGTAGGTAGTGTCAGGCACTATGAGGTCATGGATATCCAGGCCATTTTATGTCTGGAGGGAGGACGTTGTAAGGAGTCCTACCCTTCCTTTGGCTCTTACATTCTTTCCACCACCTCTTCCGCATTAGACCTGAGCCTTGGAAGGTGTGATCGAGATGTTACTCGGTACTCTAGTCACTTCTTTCCAGCACCATAATACCTTCTGAGTCGTCCCAAGGTAACTGCCATATGAAAAGAGAAGATTCTCAACCCAAAGTGAGAGTAGCATTAATATAAGGGTATGAATATTAAGAGAAGTGCTTACTGGGCAATTTGTAAGCATAGAATATACACTTATCCAGACATCAGCAGATGTTATACCCCTAGGGATCATGACTACCCCTGTTTTAAGTTTTCAGTATCAGGGATGTATTCCCTCCCATGGAGTGGGCCTCCAGTCTAATTGGAGGGCAGTTGGTTTCCACCATGATAGATGTGTCACTATTGCACCCACTGGCTCATTTGGCCTTGCTGGCCAATTGTAAGGCTTGCAGTGTCCACTATTGAGTATCTTCACTGGTAGTTTCTCATTCTCAAATTGAACTGCATGTAGGATGGTTTCTTCCAGCTTTCTGTCAGCTGGTCTACATAGAGGAGGTTATCAGCTAAGTTCCAGCAGGACTTCTCAGTGGACTTGTAGCCCAAATATATGTAGTCTTCAGCAATAGGGTCTTACCATCTATTCTGGGTGGGAAACCAAGGGCCTCGGCAAAGGCCTATAATTTTTTTGGGGGGGGGGCATCAGGGACCTCCATGGCCAACAACACATTGGAAGGTATTCTATCCCTGTCACTGAAAATTTTCTAGTAACAATCTACGTCTCCTGAAGGTTCCATTGTCCAAAACCGGAGGATTCCATATGATTTATTTATATCCTCTTAGATTTGATTAGCCCTCCATCAACCTTTCCTTTACTTAGTCTCTTTCCCTGACCTCACTTTGGGCCTTTTCACCCCCATTAATCTGTTCTTCTACTTACATATATACAATACCAACCTACTAAGCACCCTCCTCCGTTCACTTCTCTTCCCTTTGTATCTCTTTTTTATCTTACTGGCCGCTGCTACTGAGTTTTTTCCTTCTCACACAGAAGCCCAATCACCTGTAGCTAGGATCCACATATGAGAGAGAACATGCTGCGCTTGGCTTTCTGGGCCTGGGTTACCTCACTTACTATAATCCTTTCCAGACCCATCCATTTTCCTGCAAATTTCATAACTTCATTTTTCTTTACTGCTGAGTAGAGCTCCATTGTGTAAATGTGCCATATCTTCATTATCCACTCATCAGTTGAGGGACATCTAGGCTGGTCCCATTTCCCAGCTATTATGAATTGAGCAGCAATAAACATGGTTGAGCATGTACTTCTAAGGAAATGAGATTAGTCCTTAGGATATATGCCTTGGAGTGCTATAGCTGGGTCATATGGTAGATCAAACTTTAGCTGTTTTAGGAACCTCCACACTGATTTCCACAATGGTTGGACCAGATTGCATTCCCACCAACAGTGTAGAAGGGTTCCTCTTTTTCCACAACCCAGCCAGCATTTATGATCATTTGTTTTCATGATGGTACCCAATCTGACAGGAGTGAGATGGAATCTCAATGTAGTTTTAATCTGCATTTCCCTGATGACTAGGGACGTAGAACATTTTTTTAGATGCTTATATGTCATCTCTATTTCTTATTTTGAGAACTCTCTATTTAACTCCATAGCCCATTTTTTAATTGGCTGGTTTGATTTCTTATTATTTAACTTTTTGGGTTCTTTGTATATCCTAGATATTAATCCTCTATCAGATATATAGCTGGCAAAGATTTTTTACCATTCTGTAGGTTGCCTCTTTGCTTTATTCACAGTGTCCTTTGCAGTACAAAATTTTTGTAATTTCATGAGGCCCCAGTGGTGAATTTATGGTTTTATTGCCTGAGCAATTGGGGTTGTATTCAGAAAGTCTTTGCCAAGACCAGTATGTTGAAGGGTTTCCGCTAATATTTCCTCCAGCAGTTTTAGAGTTTCTGGTCTGATGTTAAGGTCTTTAATCCATTTGGACTTAATTCTTGTGCATGGAGAGAGAGAAGAATCTATTTTCATCCTTCTACAGATACATATCCAGTTTTCCGAACACCATTTTCTGAAGAGGCTGTCTTTTCTCCAATCAGTATTTTTGGCATTTTTATTGAATATCAGGTGGCTATACTTACCTGGACCTACATCTGGGTCCTCTATTCTGTTCCATTGATCTACATTTCTGCTTTTGTGCCAGTACCATGCTGTTTTTGCTACTATGGCTCTGTAGTATAGGTTAAAATCAGGTATGGTGATAACACCAGCCTTATTTTTGTTGCTCAGTATTATTTTAGATATTCAAGATTTTTTGTGATACCAAATGAATTTTTGGATTGTTTTTTCTATGTCCATGAAGAATGCCTTTGAAATTTTGATGGGGATTGCATTAACTGTGTAGATTGCTTTTGATAAGATTGCCATTTTCACAATATTGATTCTTCCAATCCAGGAACAAGGGATGCTTTTCCACTTCTTAGTGTCTTCTGCAATTTCTCACTTGAGTGTTTTAAAGTTTTCATTCTAGAGATCCTTTACTTTCTTGGTTAGGTTTATTCCATGGTACTTTATTTTCCTTGATGCAATTGTGAATGGGAGTGATTCTCTGATTTCATCCTCTATGTGTTTGTTGTTAGCATATATGAAGGCTACTGATTTCTGTGTATTTATTTTGTATTCTGCTACATGGTTTTTGTCAGCTCTAACAGTTTGCTGTAGAGTCTTTAGGGTCCTTTATATATAGAATCATGTCAGCTGCAAATAATGATAACTTGATCTCTTCCTTTCCAATTTGTATCGCTTTTATGCATGTCTCTTGCCTTATTGCTATGGCTAAGACTTTCAGTACTATATTAAATAAAAGTGGGGACAGTGGACACCCTTGTCTTGTTACTGATTTTAGTGGAAAAGCTTCCAGTTTTTCCCCATTTAGTAATATGTTGGCTGTAAGCTTGTCATAAATAGCCTTTATTTTATTGAGATATGTTCCTTCTATTCCCAGTCTCTGTAGGACTTTTATCATGAAGGGATGTTGGATTTTTGTCCAATGCTTTCTCTGCATCTAATGAGATGATCATGTGATTTTTGTCCTTCAAACCATTTATATAATTTATTACATTTATCGATTTGCATATATTGAACCATCTCTGCATCTCTGGGATAAAGCCTACTTGGTCAGGGTGAATGATCTTTCTGATATATTCTTGTATTCTATTTGCCAATATTTTGTTGAGTATTTTTGCATCTATGTTCATGAGGGAGATCGGTCTGTAATTTTCTTTTTTTGTTCTATCTTTGCCTGATTTTGGTATCAGGGTGATGCTGGCTTCATAGAAGGAGTTTTGTAGAATTCCTTATTTTTCTATTTTATGGAAAAGCTTAAGAAGCAATGGTGTCATCTCTTCCCTGAAGGTCTGGTAAAATTCATCCGTGAATCCATCTGGGCCTGGGATTTTTTAGTTGGGAGATTTTTGATAACTGCTTGGATCTCCATACTTGTTATAGTTCTATTTAAGTGATTAGTCTCATCTTGATTTAATTTAGGTATGTCATAAAAATCAAGGAAATCATCCATTTCTTTCATATTTTCATACTTTGTGGAGTATATGCTTTTATAGTATGTCCCTGTGATTTTTTGAATTTCTCTGGCATCTGTTATGATGTTACCTTTTTCATCTTTAATTTTATTAATTTGTGTCTCTTCTCTCTTTCTTTTGGTTAGATTTTCCAAGTGTTTAGCAATCTTGCTTACCCTTTCAAAGAACCAACTCTTTGTTTCATTGATTCTTTGGATTGTTTTTTGGTTTCTATTTCATTAATTTCTGCCCTATTCTTTTTTTTTAAATTTATTTATTTGAGAGCGACAGATAGAGTGAAAAAGAGGCAGAGAGAGAGACACAGAGAGAATGGGCTCACCAGGGCCTCCAGCCAGTGCAAATGAACTCCAGACACATGTGCCCCCTTGTGCATCTGGCTAACATGGGTCCTGGGGAGTTGAGCCTCGAACCGGGGTCCTTAGGCTTCACAGGCAAGTGCTTAACCGCTAAGCCACCTCTCCAGCCCTCTGCCCTATTCTTTATTATTTCTTCCCATCTGCTGATTTTGGGTTTGCCTTGTTCTTCTTTTTCCAAGGCTTTCAGGTGAAGCATTAGGTCCTTTACTTGCAACCTTTCTAATTTCTTAATATAGGCACTTAAAGCTATAAATTTACCACTTAGGACTGCCTTCATCGTGTCCCAGAGATTTTGGTATGTTGTGTTCTCATTATCGTTTGACTCTATAAATTTTTTGATTTCCCTCTTGATTTCTTCATTGACCCATTCATCATTTAGTAATGTGTTGTTTCATTTCCATGATTTTGTGTATGCTCTATAGCCTTTCTTGCTATTGATTTGTAGTTTGATTCCATTGTGGTCAGATAGAATGCAAGGAATTATTTCAATTTTCCTGTGTTTGTTAAGATTTGCTTTGTGTCCTAATATATGGTCTATTTTAGAGAATGTTCCATGTGCTGTTGAAAAGAATGTATATTCTGCAGCATTTGGATGAAATGTCCTGTAGATATCTGTTAGGTCCATTCCTTTTATGACCTCATTTAGTCCAGATACCTCTTTGTTTATTTTTTCCTGGGATGACCTGTCAATTGATGAGAGTGGGGTGTTGATGTCACCCACTACCACTGTGTTTGGTGTTATCTGTGACCTTAGTTCTAATAGCATTTGTTTGATGAATTTGGGGGCCCCCATGTTAGATCCATATATGTTTAGGATTGTAATGTCCTCCTGTTGGAGGGTGCCTTTAATCAATATAAAGTGGCCTTCCTTATCTTTCTTAACTAATGTTGGACTGAAGTCTACCTTGTCAGATATTAGGATAGCAACCCCTGCTTGTTTTCTAAGTCCATTTGCTTGAAACACCGATTTCTAACCTTTCTCCCTAAGATAGTGTCCATCCTTTGTAGAAAGGTGGGTTTCTTGGAGGCAACAAATTGAAGGATCCTTCTCTTTAACCCAGTCTGCAAAGCTATGTGTTTTAGTTGGGGCATTGAGGCTGTTGATATTAAGAGGTATTATTGAAAGGTTTGTATTCATTTTTGCCATTGTTTTTCCCATAGTTCTTCCAGTTTTACCTTTACTCTCTTGTGTTAACTAGTATTTGAGTATTATTTGTTTTTTTCCAGTTCCTTATATGTGTGCTTTTCTTTTTCTTCAGCATGGAGGATTCTTTCAAGTATTTTCTGTAGAGCTGGTTTTGTCTTCAAATACTCCTTTAGCCTGCTTTTGTCATGGAAAGTCCTTGTTTTTCCGTCTATTTGAATGGATAGCTTTGCAGGATAAAGTAACCTTGGTTGACAGTTGTTATCTTTCAGAACTTGGAATACATCACTCCACAGTCTTCTGGCTTTTCAAGTTTGTGTTGAGTAGTCTGCTGTAATCCTGATAGGCTTGCCTTTGTAGGTAACTTGATTTTTCTCTGACTGCTTTCAATATTTTTTCTTTGGTTTGTATGTTTGGTAGTTTGATTATAATATGGTGAGGAGAGGTTCTTTCCAGTTTTTGTCTGGTTGGTGTTCTAAAGGATTCCTGTATCTGCATTGGCACCTCTTTCACAATTTGGGGGAAGTTATCTTCTATAATTTTGTTGAAGTTGCCTACTATGCCTTTAGAGTGAAACTCTTCTCCTTCTACTATGCCCTGATATCTTATGTTTGATCTTTTCATAGTGTCCCAAATATCTTGAAATTCCCACTCATACTTTTCTATTAGTTTGTCTTTCTCTTTGTTGGACTGTATTAGATCTGCCACCTGGTCTTCTAGCTTAGATGTTCTGTCTTCTCCTTCATCCATTCTACTGTGAGATTTTCTACAGATGTTTTTATTTCATTAACTGTGTTCTTTATTGCTAGTAATTCTGACTGGTTTTTCTTCATTATTTCTATTTCCTTATTTATGTCTAGTATTGACCTCTTTATTTCATTAAATTGGTGTTCTGTGTCTTCTTTGCTTCCTTTGATTTCTTCTTTGAGTTCTTTGAACATATTTATAATCATTCTTTTGAAATCTTTCTCAGTCATTTCCTCTAACTTATTCTCACTGGAGGTCATTTGTGATGCATTAATACTTTTTGGTGGATTTATATTGTCTTGAGTTTTGGTGTTTCCTCTCTTATAAAGTATATATTTTTGCATCTTGGATTATTTAATGATTGGATTTTCTAGTTAGCTGGGTATTAAGGGATGTGTCAATCAATCTGATATTATATATCTTCAGGGTATAGGAGCTTAAGGCACTCTCAAATAAATAAATAAATAAATAAGTAAATAAAACAAAAAAATTAAAGTGTGTTTTCATCAATTTGGCTAATGTTTCAATATTTTATATCGAATTTAGTTTCTTATATATATTTTAAGCCAACGTTTCTCAATTGTATACAAGATATATGTAATTTCTATTTTGTGGCTTAAGTTCAGTTGCCTAAACTGAACTGAATTTAAAGTTTTAATGTATTCAAATTTAACACTATTAATTTATATTTTGTACTTTTTGTGGTGAATAAATTCTCAATCATGTTGAAGTCATGAAAATATTCTTAAATATTTATATATTTAGTTCAGCTTATCCTTATGCATAGGGTTTTTCTTTTCTCTAAATGTATTATTTATTTATTCATCATTTATATATATATTGTGTATATGTATTTTGTGTGTGTGATGGGAGCACAAGGGGGCTATTGCTTCTGCAAATGCTTGTTCAATTTTATGTGGGTCTTGCTTCAGGTTCACATTGCTGGCAGAAATCACCCAACAAAGAGCAGCTTTTTGGGAAAATAAAAGGGTATATTTTGGCTTGTAGACTTGAGGGGAAGCTCCATGATGACAGGGGCAAACAACAGCATGAGCAGAGGGTGAACCTCACCCCCTGGCCAACATAAGGTAAACAATAGGAACAGAAAAGTGTGTCAAACTCTGGCAAGGGGACACTGGCTATAATAATCCTAAGTGTGCCCCTCAAAATACACTGCCTCCAGGAAGCATTAATTCCCAAATCTCCATCAGCTGGGAACCTAGCATTCAGAACACCTAAGTTTATGGGGGACACCTAAATCAAACCACCACAGTTACCATGAAGAGGCACAGATAAACCACCACAGTGGGTTTCTGGGGAATTGAACCTGGGCTGGAGACTTTACAAGCAAGACCCTTTAACTACTAAACCATCACCCCAGACCCTATTTAGTGTTTTCCTCAATCTCAAAACCTTTGGTCCATTTTAAATTTGAGAGAGAAATATTGATTATTTTCCTATGAGCTTAACTTAATTTTTCAACACCATTTAAATATATATATATATATATATATATATATATATATATATATATAGTGATTTTCATGTGCAAATAAGGTTTTGTTCTAGGTTTTTTAATTTCTAGGGCTAATCTTCATCACTATCCTCACTTTAAGTATGAGTGGATCCTAAGAAATTATTATAAATGGCAATTATCATATCATATTCTACTTGAAGATATCTTGGTTCTTCTACTGAAGCCTGTTTTTCCATATCAGTATTTTACAATCAGCCAATAAGATTCCTTAAATCTATAGTATATAGATTTGATTATGTCAATCATTGTATTCATCAAATAGTCCATTTTTTCATAAATAATAGTATCTACAGAATTTTTTTATTTAAGATCTTCTAAACTAGGAACTCCTTTATAAATTTTTTGGTGTATTTTTATTTATTTATTTGAAAGCAACAGACAGAGAGAGAAAGGGGGGGGGGCTGTGCCAGGGCCTCTAGCCACTACAAATGAACTCCAGATGCATGAGCCACTTTGTGCATCTGGCTTACATGGGTCCTGGGGAATATGAGCCTTGAACCAGTGTCCTTAGGCTTCACAGGCAAGTGCTTAATTGCTAAGCCATCTCTCCAGCCCTAGGAACACCTGTTTTTGCTATGAAGCTCACTAAGAGTGAAAAAGCATCTGGTTCTATTTGAGTTTTCTTTTGGGAATGAGTGCAGTATAATCAAGGCAAGCATGAAGTACATGTTTGCTGTTAGAAGTCAAAACTTCCATTTCTCTCATACTTCAAGCTAATCTATAGCTTTTAAGTAGGGTAAAATACTAGAAATATGAGAGCTTGTGACATAATCCAATATTATATGAGGGAAAAGTGAACATTTCTTATTTTAACTCATTTTGTATTGTTACTTTACAAAGCCTAGTAAAGTTTGATACAGTATAACATTAAATATAGTTTGATATTCTGTATAGTGTGGAACTTAACTTTTTTTTGTAATGACCAGGGTCTCTATTATAGTGTTAAATAAAAGTGGGATAATGGACAACCTTTTATTTTCCCTAATATTGAAAGAAAAGCTTCTAAAATTTGTCTATTAGTACATACTGTAGGTTTTGTAGATATTTCTTAACAAGGAAAGATTTTGATTTCCATTTTAATTAAGAGACTTTTCCATTATGAAAAGACATTCCATCTTATCAGAATCTGTTTAAGTTCTATTTTATCCTTTAACATGTTACATATTTTCGAATGTAACCTGACCCATGCATCCTAGGACAAAACAAACTAGATCATGACATGCTATCATTTTTTTGTACATCAGTGGATTTGTTTTGTTAATAATTTGTCTGGATTTGCTTCATAAATATTTATGAACATAATTTGCTTGCACACAATTGTTTATTTAGCTATCTGTTGCAGAATAATTACAGCTTCTTAGATAAGGACCATATCTTATTTATTCTTACATCTTGAACACTAAGTGAATTGTCTCACAGATATGTTGTACCAATGAATTTTCTAATAGATACATAATTGATTAACTTTAATATTGAAATAGGCCTATAGGTAGAAGTATTCTCTACTTTAAATGAGAAAATTCACATTAATTCATTTCAACATTTTTATATTTTGAGTCTTAGATATGAAAATTTTAGTGCTTTCCTGTCACCAGACCATTTAAATTGTACCTCCAAAATCTGATTTCTGTGGCTGGAGAGATGGCTCAGCAGTTAAGGCATTTGCTGCAACACCTAAGGACCCAGGATTTTATTCACCAGAGCCCATGTAAGCCAGATGCACATGATGGTGCATGTGTCTGGAATTCCTTTGCAGTGACTAGAGGCCCCGACATGCACACTTTTTTTTTTCTCTCTCTCTCAAATAAATATATAAGTAAATAAAACAGTTTTTTCTTTTATAACTATCAAAATATTTGGAGTTTGCATATGCAATTGCCTGTCATTTTCCTAAATTTATATGATCTCTTATCAGTGTGAAAAGCATGTCTACTTTGGTTACCATGTTTTAGTTCATACTGTTGTGCTTGGAAGAATGATATTGTTAGCATGTTGTTCTGAATGAGAGAAGAAGGAATGAATCATAAAACTATTGATTAGCTTTGTTCTAGTTACTGTATTTGAGGGTAATACATCAGTTAAATCTTTTTTAGTCTCCTTGTAAGAATAAAAATTTTAAATAGCATTCAACAGTTAAATAAATAAATGAGTAGCTGATCTAAAATACAAAACAATGATATTAATAAGCACAATGTATTTATAAAAATCAAATGGTGCCGAGCATGGTGGTGCATGCCTTTAATCCCAGCACTTGGGAGGCAGAGGTAAGAGGATCACCATGAGTTTGAGGCCACCCTGAGACTACATAGTGAATTCCAGGTCAGCCTAAGCTAGAGTGAGATCCTACCTCAAAAAAACAAAAAAAGGAAAAAAAAAAAGAATTACTCAGATGATCTTGACCTAATATCACTTTTTCACTCTTAAATAGGAAAGTGATATTTTGCAATTTGTTTTGTATGTCCTTATACATATGGTGACAGAGGATGCTGTATTATTAAACTGAAATTTAAAGCCTTTCATTAAAAATACCATGTTTCTATTTTAAACATTCCTAGGGAATATGCAAAAATGAGTTCTCAGTCACTTCACAATAAATAAGACTGCTTGAGATAATAAAACAAATGAATTAGGTAGATAATGAAGCTGATTGGCCATGATGTCCAGAAGAAAATTTATTTCCCAGCTGCCGTCATACCAGGTTTCCTGGCTAATCAGGTGCTCAGACTCTAAACGGTATTTGGTTTGGCCAGAGTTCAGTGGGTTCACCTTTAGAGCTTCTGCTAAACTATGCAATCTATGTAATGTATAATCTCAATGTCTACTTGACTGGATCTAGAATCACCTAAGAGACAAATCCTTAGGTATGCCTGTATAGTAATTTCTCAATTACTTTAATTGGATCAGATCATCCACCTTAACTGTGTTCAGTAATATTCCATGGGCTGGGATCACAGACTGAATTAAAAAGGAAGAGTTAGATGAGCACAAGTATTCTTCACTGTCTGCTTCCAGAGAGCAGGTGCAATGTGACCCTCCCACCATGTCTTTTCTGCCATGATAGGCAGTATCCCCTCAAACTGCAAGTCAAAGTAAACTCTCCTCTCTTAACTTGCTTCTTGTCAGGCATTTTGTAATAGCAACATAGAAAGTACTTAATAACAATCTGCTTTCTGTTACAGTAAGAAAAATAGCTAAGACAATCATTACAAAACAAAAGGATTATTTTGCTTCAGAAATTGCAAGGTTAGCCCATTGCTTTTTCATCTGTGGCACTGAATACATCATGGCAGGTGTATATGGTATAAGAAGCCCTTAGTTCACCGCTGGAAGCTAAAAGGGAGAGACAAGAATTGTACAGGACCACATCTTCAAGGGCACACAACAACCAGCAGAAAAGTTTGCAGTCATCTCCATGTTTTAAAGTCTATTACCCACACCATAGGAACACAGCCGAGAATCAAGCCTTTATCTAAAGGGCATTTGTGGACACATAAATAAATTGTCTCCTGTCAGTTTTTTAAATAAAATACAATTTAAGCTTGTTGCATATTCTTTTTTTTATTTTTCTCACCACATCTCCTCCCTCCGATTTTCTGTCTATGTTCCTTACTTTCCTTTACCCAAGTACTTGTCACAGCAGCAGTTCATGGAGATGTTATGCTATGTTAGGATAAAATCTTATTTGATAAAATTCCTCTCTTCTGTTTCTTGGTGGAACTAAAGGTAGTTTGTAAGAAAATATAAATTATGCAAATTTATGTATCATTATATCAACTGATATTATAACATGAAAGGTAATTTGGAAGGGTTTGACATAAAGTAATTTTCCATAAAGCTAAATGTTTATTTTAAGACCTAATTTGTTTATATTTAATCATGGTTCAATTTTTATGGTATTATATCATGAATAACAATATACATACATAAAATAATTCACACTCATATATTACACAAACAATATCCCAACACATAGCCTTGAATATTTCTCCATTTTGGAGATAAAAGGGAACACTTGTTACTAGTCTTGGAAAAATGCATCAGCTATTGAGAAAACACTGAGCATGGCATGTTGTGGAAGTATGCAGACTGTTGCTTAAAGGAAAGTTACGTTATAAAAACAAAGTAAGATTTGGGTGACAGGCAGTTTGAAAGCACAATAGGCTACTGACAGTTGGTATAGGAAACAAAATGATAAATACTGGCTAGGCTGGATTCCATCAAAGTATACATCTTTAAATGGTTATAATGAATAGAACCTTTATCTAAAGTAAGCTACTTGAGAGTTTACTATGGAGAATGAAAAAGGATACTTGCACATGCACTGTGAACACAGTGACTTAAAATAGAGCTCTAGAAAAGTGTATGATTCCCTCTCAATAATTCACCAAATAGACTAGAATTTGGGGGGGCAAATATTTCATTTAGTACTTTTCAGAAATTAGTTATGTGTGTCTAGGCTCCCATAGTAAGATATTGCAGACTGGGAAACTTACTGAGGATAAAAGATTATTTGTCACCGTTCTGGTGACAGGAAAGTCAAAGAACAAAAAAGGTTTTAGGTTTATTATGAGCCTATTTTCTGAGCTGGCTGGTGCTGGCACCTTCTGGCTGTGTCCTCTGAGTCCTTTGTAGCCTTGTGGGGCCAAAAGGAACTCTTGTCTCTTCAGCCATTTATGTCATTCATGAGAGCTCTCCTGCCATGCCCTAATCACCCCCCAAAGCCGTTAATAGGTCTAAATTTATTTTAATGTATTAAAAACACATTTATTATTTCTTTTTTTAATTTTTATTTATTTGTTTAAGAGCGACAGACAAAGAGAGAAAGAGGCAGATAGATAGATAGATAGAGAGAGAGAGAGAGAGAGAGAGAGAGAGAGAGAGAGAATGGGCACGCCAGGGCTTCTAGTCACTGCAAATGAACTCCAGACACGTGCGCCCCCTTTTGCATCTGGCTAACGTGGGTCCTGGGGAATCACACCTTGAACCGGGGTCCTTAGGCTTCACAGGCACGCGCTTAACCACTAAGCCATCTCTCCAGCCCACATTTATTATTTCTTAATAGCAAAATACTCAAAATACCTTTTTTTTCTGTTTTCGGAAACACAAAATGCATTATTACTGTCAATAGTCACCCCACAGTGAAATAGTTAGTAGAAATTCGTGTCTCATTTAGACTTTAACTTAGTACCTACTGGTCAAGCTTCCCCATTTTCATCCAGTCAGTCTCCAACATCCACAATTCTACTCTCAAATTCCATAACATCTATTTCTTTTCAGATTCCATATGTCAGAGAGACCATGCAGTACTTGTCTTTTTGTGCATGGCTGATTCATTCCGCTTAACATGATAATGTCTATTTCTATCCCTCTTGTCTCAAATGAAAGGAACTCACTCTTTTTGTGGCTTTATGCTATTCCGTTGTGTATACACACACATTTTTTAAAGATTTTATTTTTATTTATTTATTTCTTAGAGAAAGAGAGAGAATGGGCACAACTGGGCCTCTACCCACTGCAAACGAAGTCCAGATGCATGTGCCACGAAGTTGCACTGGCTTACATGGGACCTGGAGAATTGAACCTGGATACTCAGTCTTAACAGGCAAGTACCTTAACCACTAAGCCACTCCTCCAGCACACAATAATCTCTACTTCAATCACTGTTGTCTCAAATTAAAAGAACTCATTCTTTTGTGGCTTTATAGTATTACATTGTGCATGCACACACATTTTCTTTATTCATTAGCTGATGCATTTGTAAGATGTTTCTACTTCATGAAAATCATGAATAATTCTTTATGATGTAAAGGAATACACATAGCTCTTCACAAAATGATTTCACTGCTTTTGAATAGCAATTGTTAACATTTGATAACATCTTTCCCTATAATACAGCGCAGTAGGGACCAGTGTATACATTACTATTAACATTACATGAAATATTGTTCTATGTTCTCTCCCATCTTGTCATACGAAACCATTTAAAGTGGCATATACTTGGTTCCAAGTAAGTATCATAGAAGTGAACTGGAAACAGAAATACCCTCAGTGGGATTTTCCTTTGCCTTGGAACATGCTGGAAAATAGGAAGACTGGGTTATGGGAAATCCTTTTTACATGTACGTTATGAGGGAATCATTACTCTATAATATGAGAAGTCAACATTTTTTTTCCCTTTTGATACTTGCTTGGCCATACAAAATGTCAAAACATAAAAATGCTTATATTTGGGGCTAAAGAGAAGGCTTAATATTTAAAGTGCTAGCCTGAATAGTCAAAGGACTTAGATTTGATTCCCCAGTACCCTAATAAAGCCAGATGCATAAGGGGGTGCATGTGTCTGGAGTTTGTTTGCAGTGGATAGAGGCCCTGACATGCCAATTCTCTCTATCATCTATCTATGTATCTATCTATGTATCTATATACCTATCTATCTATCATCTATATAGCTATCTTTCTATCATCTATCTATCTATCTATCTATCTATCATCTATCTATGTATCATCAATCTGTATGTACGTATTCTGCTTCTTTTTCGCTTTTCCTCTCTCTCTCTCAAATAATTTTTTTTAAAAAAACTTGTATTTAATACTATTATTTTTGTGAGAAGCAAATTATTCTTTATGATCTCCTGGCATGATGGTGAGATGAAGATGACTGATGTGCAGGTAAAATGATATTTTACTAAGTGAAGAGACACACCCCTGTGATCCCAGCATTTGAAAGACAAAGATAGGGCAGCTTCAGTTATATAAAGAACTAAAGGTCAAGCATGGCATGGACCAATAGCAGAGCAAAAAAAAAAAAGTTTTTTTTTTTTTTATAAAGGTGTAAAATTTGTTGGGGGGATTGGATATTTATAGGGCCTATCTGAATTGTAAAATAGAGATTTGTTTATGGTGAAAATGTACCTTGAAGTTATGCTAATATGTATCCTAAGCTAAAATTTGAGACTCAACCTCCAATTTGTCAAGCAATAAATGCATTTCTATCATTTTAACTAATAAGAAGCAAGCAATGCAATGTGTATGCATGTAAACTGATTTATTTATGCATTCCACAAGTACCTCTCTGATTAATAGATAACAAGACAACTTCATTGCAGATTCAAAAGGAGTGTTCCTTATGTTGGGGAGGTAGCATATCTTCAAAATTTTAAGTACCAACTCAAACAAATTGTATTTGAAAATGCCAGAATTAACGACACCAAAATTTCTATAGCTAACTCAAAGATAAAATTAATAAAATATTGTACAGATTCAAAAAGAAATAATCCCACAGGATAGGGGTGCCTGTGGAATACTTGCCATAGGTCCATCAGGAACTCACCCTCACACCTCACAAAACATCAATCAAGTCCCACTAGGACTTTTTCGTTAAGCCCAGAGCACTTCTCCAGTGTTCACAGCCCATTTCGTTAGAAAGCAGATGTGTATTCAATGAAAAAGTTGTAACGCAATGTCCCCAGGCCACTGAGAAGCTCTCTTCTGAAACATGCCATGATAAAATGCTTAACACTCTGAAAAAATCCTGCTGAATTCCTTCCATAATTTAAAATCATTTGTTTATAAAATGCCCAGATGGTATCCATTGAATTAATTTCAAGGATGATATTTTGCCTTATTCTAGCCATATTTGTTTTTTAAGAAAGCTTTGAAAAGGAGAAGTTAAACAGTCCCACTGAAGAGAACAAACACATGGCCACATGAGAGTTGAATTTTGAACCAAGTGACACATTATGGAAAGCATGTTAAGCCTATAATCTCAATTTTCTTTTCACAAAATAAAAGTTTGCCCTACAACTATCTTCATATACAAATCCCTCCTCTAAAGTTTCTTTTGACTCATTTTGCCTTGTAATTTTTATAGCCAAGGAACCCATAAAATAACAGTCATAAAACCTAACTTAAGAAACCCTAGCACAGCAGTTATAGCCTAGATGTTAACAAAAGAATTGGCGAGATGAGTGTTGCTTTCATGGCGAGCCTGACCACTGGAACCAGGGTGGTGGAGACAGACACTGAGGACACTCTAAATATACCCAAGTAGAAACTCAGAGGCTGTTGAGAAGCTCAGTACTAAAGTAGACTTAAAGCACATCTAGCAAGGCTCAGAGAATTTTGCAGAAGAAGAGGTGAAAAGAATGTAAGAGCTGGGCATGGTGGTGCACGCCTTTAATCCCAGCATTCTGGAGGCAGAGGTAGGAGGATCACCATGAGTTTGAGGCAACCCTGAGACTACATAGTGAATTTCAGGTCAGCCTGAGCTAGAATGAAATCTTACCTTGAAAAAAAAAAAAAAAAGAATATAAGCACCACAGGGTGAGAAGGAATGTCCAGAAGCATACCCACCCTCCCATCCAAAGTCTGACTGCTGCTCTCACAACCTATAACCCACAACTCCATGGTGAATACCAGCAGTCCCATTAAGTAGGACCCTCAGTGGAGAGGTACAGGAAGGAGGAAAATGATGGTACCAACACATGATGTATATGCATACCAATTTCAACTTAATAAAAAAATACAATATTAGGGACTATATGAAGGGAGTTAGAGAATATTTACCTTCCAGTTGCCATGACTTAAAAATTAATCTATGCCTCTACTATGTTTTGTTGTCATAGAATTATCTCTAGAAGGTTGTTTATTTAAAAATGAATACGACTTTCCTATCATTGGCAGAAAGGTTTTGTTAATACTTTATTTTTATTTATCATAGAAAGAGAGAGAATGAGAATATGAGTGTCCAAGGGCTTTGTCAATTTCAAAGCTCTGTCAATTCAAATATAGAAAAAGTCTCAGGACTAATGTAGTTAAGATGAGAGACAGGTGAAGTGGGCATGGAAGAGAGGATAGGAAAGAAGGAGTCTGTGAGGAAATGTCAATGATGGTGAGTTCAAGAGAACTGACTTAATTGAAAGGAAGAACACCAATGCCAGCAGATTTTGGCCATGTTAAAATGAAATCTCATTTTAAACTTTCAGGAATGTTACAAAGGCACTCTAGTGATTCAGCTAGATATTCCTAGACCCTTAACGCCATTTGAGTCAGTTTATAGTATTCTCTTAAAAGTCTAATGCATTAATAAGAAACAATTTAAGGTTATCTTTCTTTCTTGAAGCATACATACTTAAATATTGTTTAAAAATAACTGTTAACAATTTTTGGAACAGAATATACACTAAATTCTCTCATATTCCATCAAAGATCTATAGCAATTCTTTAAAGTTTCTAGATTTTGATAGAAATAATTAATTAATTAAAATTGCATTTTTTAGTCATCTTTTTGAGGCAAACCCAACAGACTGGCCCTTTTTATGTGACAGAACAAGAGTGAGAGAAAAAGAGAGAGAATTGATGTGCCAAGAACTCCATGCACTTTAGTCAAACTCTAGATGCTTGTGCCACCTTGTGCTCATGTGCATCCTTGTGTGCATGCTTCACCTTGTGCGTCTGGCTTATGTGGGACCCGGAGAGTCAAACATGGGTCCTTAGGCTTTGTAGGCTAGTGTCTTAAGTGCTAAGCCCTATAGTAATTTTTGAATTAATTTACATATATTATCTTATTTGAGCTTCCAAACACTGTGTTTTATATATAATTATGAATATATTGAACTATATACACATATGTTGCCTAAAGTCAGTAACTGAGACTCAGATTATCTGTCACTCTATTTGTGTTTGTAATAATTTATAATTTCATAAAAGGAGTAGAATATTAAAATAATCCTATAGCATTATGTGGTAATGAAAGAGGAGCTCTTTGGAATTAATTAGATAACATATAATTTAAATAATAACAACAGATCTTTTTCAGAAATAAGTAAAGCATCAATAATTCATTCACTAATAAATATTATGTAACAGGAATTGAATAATTTTTCAGAGGCTAAAAGAACATTCATGTTCATTGACAGATAGGGGCACTTTGGTGAGAAAAACATTATTAGAATGTGATTTTTATAAATCTTTTTCGCTTTATTTATTTATTTATTTGAGGGCAACAGACAGAGAGAAAGAGGAAGAGAGAGAGAATGGGCGCTCCAGGGCCTCCAGCCACTGCAAATAAACTCCAGATGTGTGTGCCCCCATGTACATCTGGCTAACATGGGTCCTGGGTAATCGAGCCTTGAACCAGGGTCCTCAGGCTTCACAGGCCAGCACTTAACCACTAAGCCTTATCTCCAGCCCTAGAATGTGATTTTTATTTTTTGTGTTGCAATATCTTGTATCCTAGCATTTCAATATCAGAGAGAGAGAGTCCTGAAGGATGAAGTGGATTATGCAGGCAATTTTAGCAGGTCATTAGCTAACATTTCCTGCTTGAGCTGAGCCAAAATGAAGCTAGATAAGATAGGCAGAAAGTCAAATATTATCTCCACTCTTAAAAGAACCTGGCCTAGGAAGCTTGGAAGATGCCTTAGCAGCTAAAGGTAAATAGTTGCAAAGCCTGCCAGCCCTAGTTCCATTCCCCACACAGAGCCAGATATGCACACAATATGGTACATGCATTTCAAGTTTGGTTGCAGTGGCAAGAAAACCTGGTGTGTATCCATATACTCTTTCTCTCTCTCTGCTTATAAATAAATAAAATTTAAAAGAATGATCATGGCTTATTTTTAAATATGTTTATTTATTTGAGAGAGACAGATATAGGAAGAGGGAGGGAAAAAGAGAGATAGAGATAGATAGAGAGAGAGGGAGGGAGAGAGAGAGAGAGTATGGACATGCCAGGGCCTCCTGTCACTGCAGGCAGACCCCAGATGCGTGTGCCACTTTGTACATCTGGGTTTACAACAGTACTGGGGAATTGAACCCATGCTGTCAGGCTTTGCCAATAAGTGCCTTTAACCACTGAGCAGCCTCTCCAGCCCAGGAACATGGTTTTTATTTGGAGATAATTAAAAAAATTTAAGACAAATTGACCCCTATAAAACTACCAGTACAAGGCTGGACTTGGGCCACTTTGTCTTCATTGGCCTTTGCCTTTGATGTTTCCAAATATGAAGAGAAAAAGGGAAAACAGTTTCACAGGACCATCTCACTCCAACAGGAAGGAGATAACTTTAACTGTTCTTCCCAAAGGAGGAAGAGAGTGATTGAAAAAAAGCCAAGAATAGTATTACACAGTTTCGTTCTAGACACCCAAGTGGGGAAGAAAACATGGAAAGAGCAGAAGCAGAGCAGGGGTTTTATGTGAGGCCCACTGAGAACATGGTGGCATGTGCTGCTCATCAGGCTTCATGGCCTTGGCCTTTATGCATGACACTGAAAAAGCTATAGGAAAATTATCAAATTAAAAATATTCCACTATGGTGGGAATATAGCTCAGTGGCAGTAACACATGCAAGGTCCTAGATTCAATCCTCAGTATTGCACCCTCTGCAAAAAAATAAATGAAAATAAAACAGTAAACTACACAAAATAGCTGAAAGTGTATACTAAATGTATGTTACTAAACTTCATGGGCAGTGTACTTCTGGGGTGGCACTCTTTATTCATTATTGAAAACTTACTTTTGAGGAGTTCTAAATGCAAATATTGGCAAATTTCATCTGATGAAGGGCTTTAGTGTCTTTCAGTTCCTTGGAACAATGATTGCATTGTGGGGCAGGAAAAATCACAGCTGCAAAGTGAGATGTGTCAGATTATCATAGCCCAATCCAAACAAAGAGTAAAATGATCCATCCTATTTTATTTATTTAAATTAAAATCATTAAGCAGCATTTGGACCATTATTAAAATTTACCCTTAGGAATGCCAGCAAAAAGAGAATAAAGTGATGACACTATTGTGGGTATTCTGATCCTTTTCCAAATGCACTTATAATTGTCAGTACACATCAATCAGTTTTTCTACATTCATTCAATGTTGTACTCTCTTATGAAGCTGGTTTGGAGCCACTCTCCAGAAGGCCCCTGTGATCCTCATTCCAAGGAATTACTTCCTTGTTATTCCTTTCTAAAACTGTCACCCATCTCCAGGCATTACTTCCTTTTTTAATCCTTTCTAAATCTTTCTCAGAGAAAGGCCAGTAGAACACAATGTAAGCTATAGCAAATGGTTTCCACAGCTATGTGTTAGTGGCATATACCTTGGTCTTTTTTGTCAATCTTTTTGGGAAAAGTTAGCCAGCATGATATGAGATGAGATGTCTGAAGCATCAGCTCCAAGAAACCTATATGGGTTGAAATGGGCTCCTAGCTAACCAAACCTGATCCCAGACACATGTGAGGACCAGTGGATGTGGGCCTGCCTAGGGCCATTACTATCTTCAGACAAGTACAGCAGTAGTTAACCTTGGAATTTAATGTCAAATGACACCTCAAGCCAGGTTTGCCTAGCTGAACCACTCTCAAGTTCTGCATGAATAGTAGGAAATAATAAGTAATTATAGTGGTTTTAAGTAATTAGAGTGTACAGTAATGCTAATGCAGCATTAGGGACTTAATACAAGTTAATATGGTGTCTATTGATATGAGTCTCCTCTTCTTTATAGCTAGCCATTACTTAATCACTATTATTTACACCGTTACACACTTATTATTGAAAATATGGATATAAAGCTGGGCGTGGTGGCGCACGCCTTTAATCCCAGCACTCGGGAGGAAGAGGTAGGAGGATCGCCATGAGATCAAGGCCACCCTGAGATGACAGAGTTAATTCCAGGTCAGCCTGGACCAGAGTGAGACCCTACCTCGAAAAACCAAAAAAAGAAAAAAAAAGAAAAGAAAAGAAAAGAAAAAAAATATGGATATAGATATTAATGTGAATGGAGATACACAAACTTATTTAATGCCAGTAGAAACCTCACTACTTCATTTAATAAATGTAGTATCTGGGTCACAGAGAATAGCTTGGTCAAAATCTTATGCCTAGAGAATATAAGGGCAGTTATTCAAACCCAGATAAGTCTGGATCAATAGTGTATGTTCATCCCTGTCAAGTTATACTATATAAATGTTGTCCACAAAAAGCAAAAGCAAATGTTTCTGAGCCTGACACACAATCAATGTTCAATTTTCTCATTTTTCTGTCTTTGTCTCTAAGTAGTTAAACTTACCTGACAGCCTTCTCAAAACACAGATAAATTGCAATGTGCCAGGGTTGACAGAGGAGGGACAAAGTAGCAACAGATAACATTAACTATCTGTAATCATGTCAGATCATTGCAGGTAGTTGGACAGGAGAACCTTAAATGTAGAGACAAACTCTATTTCACAATATGTTCGTGACACATGACTCACATAATTATACTACTGAGTTAATATTTCCAATTCATAAATTCAGGAATTCATAAATTCAGGACTCCTAATTGGGTCACTCAGTGACTCAGAGATTGGCTTCTTGGAATGGTAGGTAAATCTTTTTGAGCTTTATATTTTTGTGCTTCCTTTTATAAATCTAGAATATGGCATTTTGACAATGACAACCCAGACAACGGAACCTTGATTTATTTAATTATGTGCTAAAGTTGTCAGGTATAGGTGGCTATTTTGATGAAAATAGCCACATTTCTTAAATTCACAAACTGTGAAAAGAGATATATTAACAGGTATAGTTATCTACACATCTTCTTTAATGTTGTGAAATGTACAAATATAAATTCTGCCAAAATAGAAGAAAGTAAAAAGAAAATAGTTCATTTAAAAAGATCAGAGATGTCTTAGTGGTTAAGTCACTTGCCTGAAAAGCCAAAGGAAAATTCGATTTCCCAATATCCACATAAGCCAGATGCATAAGGTAGGATATGTGTCTGCACTTCATTTGCAGTGGCTGGAGGCCTTGTTATGCTCATATTCTCTCTCTCTCTCTCTCTGTTAAATAAACAAATAAATTAAAATATTAAAATAAAAGATCAACTTTATTGGTCTGATTAGGGGGTGGGATCTCAGAGGTTAAAGACATAGATTGCAAGCCTGTTTGCCTTAGTCCATTTCTCTAGAACCCATGTAAATCTAGATGCAATAAATCACAGACATATGCAATTCAAACTTTCCAATAACAATGGGATGCAAAGGCAGGAAAATTGGACAGTCTGTGGGTCAGCTAGACTGGCACACACACACAGGGGCCAAAACAAGGGATACCCTGCCTTAAGCAAGGTGGAAAAAGAAGACAAACACCTTGAGGTTGCTTCAGATCTCTACACATATGTCAAGGAGGTCATGGTATCACACTTCCATACACACACACACACATGCACACATCATGCACACACGCATACACTCAGAATAAAAAGGGAAATTTGGTATTTATAAATAAGCATGGGCATGTCCTCTTTGATAATGAATTAAAATTCTAACACTCTCCATTTTCCCATGAGAAGTATGAGACCAGAATAAATAATGCACACATGTATAATCTTGTTTAATTCCATGCAATGTGATCTTTGAAGGTCAACATGATCATGAAGTCTGAGGACTTAGATTGATTGTTTCATCAGTCATTGATTTATACATGGTATACAGCTATTGTTCACAGGATTAACCCCCCACATGTAAGAGGATTACAGTCCCCACAGTTCTAGTGAACACTGAAATAATTGTAACTTCCAATGCCACTGGCAGAAGGATGTACCATGTAAGATTTTTTACTCAATGGGATGTGAACAAATATGTCATTTACGATGTTTGAGCAGAAGTGTTAAGAAGCAACTGTGTTTCACAAGCTGGCTTGCCCTTTCCTTCTGAAATAAGAACTTATTTTTGTAAATAATGGCAGCATTTCACATTTGAAGATTTATATTTTCAGATAAAATATTGACCTGCACTCATGAACATTTAATATGGAAAAATAGCTCTTATTTTTGCTCTGAGATTTGGGGTTTTCAACACATGTTCATACACAAAATCTAAGAATACACATATTTTATTTTTATTAAACAAAGTGAATGATAACCTTACCCCTTATTGTGGCAATCTGAGTATCAAATGCATCTTTAAAAGAAAAACATCATTTTTATATAAAATTTCTCAGTATCCATCAAAGAAGTTATAATATTTTAAGAAGAGAATATTTATTTTATTGGATATGGGATTTTTGTGATTTGAAAACACACTTTGAGTTTAGAGAACCTGCAATAATTATCTTTGCATGTCATGGGCCACTTCCTTGAGATGGAAGAAGTAATCCTTGTTCCACATTTCCACTAGTGCTGGTGATTGGCTGGAGCAAAGAACTCCTGGGAGTATCTCTGAATACTGAAGAATTGAATAAGAAGAACAATAGGTATCCAGGCAGCAGCCTTCCTGAATTGGAGTCTGACTCAGCTCATCACTATCACGATGAAGATAAGTATGTTATATAAACACTGACCAGTCAGCATCTTCATCCAAACAGGGTTATTGCACACTAGAGTGACATGAGAGGACTGAATGCGGGAAAATGTTTTGCTCTTCTCATCAACTCTGTACTCTATTGTAGTGCCTTAATGCAAACATTTGTCATAAACAAAGCCATAGATAACTAGATAGGATAAAAGAAGAGGACTTTCCCAAATATGGTTTTGAAGCATTTCTCACATTGGATACATGTGAAAATTCACCTTTTTGTATAAAGTATGTGGGATAGTAGCATCCTAGAATTGTTTGTTGTGATTGACAAATATACTCTAGTATTTAAATGCCTTGTCTCTAGCAGTGCTTCTGACCTCTCTAAGTATATCATAGTGTTAGGATTATACACTTGACAAAATGTTGTATTCTAAATACAAAATATTTCACTGTGCATATAGACAGCCATCAAAATTTAGGACAGCATGCATTATTTTCCTGAGCCATAGTTCTAAAATAGTATTCACCCTTCAATCTTTCAATCTCTATTAGTATGTATTCAATAAGTTTTTTGTCTTTATTGTTTTTTCATCTTCTTAAAAACTATTATCATTCTTACTAATAAGTTTTAACATAGTTTTGTGGGAGGGTAAACAAGTACAACAAGGCAATAATCCCCCAAATGGACAAATGCTGTGTACTAAAGTTCAAAACGAGCAAGCGATACAAACAAGTAACAGTAAATTTTTCTTTTATTTCGTTATCACTTGTTGATGTAGAATCTTCCTATGTATCCTTTACTGGCTTCAAATTGTATTACTTATTTATTTATTATCTTTTTAAGGATTTTAAAATGCCCAAATGTGTTTCTCTCTCTCTCTCTCTCTCTCTCTCTCTCTCTCTCTCTCTGTGTGTGTGTGTGTGTGTGTGTGTGTGTGTGTATGTGTGTGTGTGTATACATGTGTGAAGGTGTATAAGCACATGTGTCTATGTATGTGCGGATACATTTTCACTTGCTATCCTCAGGAACATCACACACTTTCTTTGAAACAACGTATCACATTGGCCCAGAGCTCACCCATTAGGCTGACCTGGCTGTCCAGTAAGCCCCAGGAATTCTCCTGTCTCCACTTCCTTAGCTAGCTCTGCAATCACAGGCCTGTGCCAAATGCCCCAAATGTTATATACATGATGGGGATCAAATTTTGGTCCTCCTGCTTGCAAAAAAGCATTTTATGGACTGACCTGTCTCCACAGCTATAGCTCAAACCTCTTGATTCTCCTGCTCAGACACTCGCAAGATGGGATTCAAGGCATGCACCACCCACCCTGCTGATGTTCTCTGGCAGACTTTGAAGGATGACAGAGGCAGCTAAGTGCAGTTAAATTAGAGACAAATAGACAGATTATCAAAGGAGGAAAAATACATAGAAGATGTAGAAAGTATGGAATTGGGAATAGGAATGAAGCATTCTGCTCATATATGCCTAGTTGGTTCTTTCTCATACAAGCATGTGCCCTCTCTTCTTTTTGGGAGATGTCCTAGCACACAGAATCCAAGTTCTCACAGCTGTGGATTTTTGAATCCTAGCTCTCTTGGCTATATGATGTTGGTGAGTGATCTGCTATCTTGCTGGCTTTGTGCTCTAAACAGAAAATATTAAAAACTCAGGTGCAGCCATCTCAAAGACAATATTTAATACTACTAAAATAATCTGTTTCAAAATCAAGAATAATAGAATGTAGATATAAGGCGAATCACTACTGATATTAGCAAACTTCTAGTATTGTGTTACTAGGCTTAATGAGTGGATATTGTTTTTATTTCTTCCCATTTAAAATAATGAGATTACTAATAAAATGGGAAACATAATTAGATATTCTATGTATTTTTTTGGCTTATAAATTAGGTTGCCTGGGAGTAACATGAGCCAGATCTCCAAAGGCAACCTAATGATTAAATTCCTTTTCGCAGTCATCCTTTAACCTGTTTATCAGGGCTTGTTGTCATTAGGCACCATTATTCTTCTTTTGAAGTCTATTCATATTTGGATCTCAGGAGACTATATCTTAGAACATTTTCTATTTTCTTGATCACACTTTCTAACTTTGATGATGAGACTGCTCCCTTTGTCCTTGCATTAAGGGAGAATTTTCAACACATTTCCATTATAATTTTTGTAAATGTGCTTACCTTATGATTACCTTCATACTTTGCATGTATGTAAAGATAGATAACATATGTATCTTCAAAAAGTTATATATATATATATATATATAAATTTGCTATGCAATGTTGTCCTCCAAGCATGATGTGGTTCTTGACCTCTAAAATTCTTAGCAGCTGTGATAATCTATAAAATAATTGCATAAAGTTGAGCCCATTAACATATGAATGGGAGAGGAGCTCATGAGGTCTTACTTCTCTGCCAGGACGTTAAAAGATGTTTAAAGGTTGGTAGCAGGATGGAGTCCACAAAGCCCAGCCCCTTCCTGAGGATACATAATCAGTGAAAGTTTATAGAGAAGGAGACTTTTTCTCCCGTGGCAAAGTTGCTTTTAAGTTGTTGAAGCCCAATAAGTGATCCCCTCACTCACACTCCTGTTTGTAATACTAATTAAACTCATTAGTTCACCTCACTAGATTTGATCAAAATTGTTACTTTAGTCTGTCATTGGTGATTAAACTGATCTCAATGGACATTTGTTCATGTCTCCATGAAAAGTCCATGCAATACTTGACACTTAAATATGGGGCAGGAAACAAAGATGTGTTTGGAAGGAGCACTTTCATTGCTTCTGTGGTGGGTGATGAGACAGCACCTGAGGCTTTGTGTCAGAGGGAGGGGCATCCACAGGGCCAAGCACAATCCAGCCAGCCATCCTTCTCTCTGCAGTGTAGAATGGAATGTTTCCTGACTATGGTGGCAGTAGTTCCATTGTCCCTGCTCTGGGTAAAAAGACCTGTAACTAAGCCATTTTTGTCTGAAGATGGAGTGTTGGGGGGCATCCCAGAGTGGCCATTTTCCTCTATGTTGTGTGGTATGGCCAGCCTCCTAGATGAATGGGATCTGCAACATAAGTTTGGGTATATATTTGGGTATATATCTAAGAGAGATTAAACAGTGGAGAATATGTTACAATCCCTGAAATTTATGGGACAGGATTGTAAGTAGGCTGGGTGTCAGTGGCAGAACCTTTGCTCTGGACACCCACTGTCACATGGCATTAAGGCTGAGGTGATCATCTGGAAATAACCTACCCACAAAATGCAACAATTTTAACGGGGAAAATAAAGAAGATGTGGTTACTGTCTGCTGCATAAGCCTCTTACTTGATGGCAGGGAAAGTGGGGAAAAAGTCAGCTGAGATGGGCCATTGGCTTGCCATTGCTTAAGGCTTGGGGAAGGTGGGACAACATAAGGAAAAAAATACAAATAAATGTGTATTGAACAGCCTCTCCTGGTATCCAAAACTTGGAACTCATGGGAATAATTCACAGTGAATAGGGCAGGCATGAGATAGGAGTGATAGCCAATACTGCTCAGAACACAGAGGAAGACTAAAATCCATAATGCAATGTGCAGGTGAAGGAAACTATAAAACTATAAAAACTATAAAAACTATATAAACTATAAAATGGACAGGGAATCATGATGATCAGAGAATATTCTGTCTTTGAAGTGCCTGAATTGTGAAAGACTTTAAAATAAGAAATGAATGAGCCTCAGATAGCTTGGCTCATGAGGCTGGGATTCATAGTATCAGATGGGGTCACACTGAGGTGTGTGGAAGTCTAAAAGTCAAGAAATATCATACAAAGGGAATAGTCCCTGATGGACTGCCTCATTCAAGCTGCTGTGGTTACCTTCATGTTGCTGGGAAAAAAAAAAAAAAAAAAACACCTGTCCAAAAGCACTTAATGGGAAAGAAGGATGTATTTTGCCTTGCAGTCTCAAAGGGAAGCTCCATAATGTCAGGGGAAAGATGGTAGAGCAGAGGCTGGACATCACTTCCTTGCCACTGCAAGTGGCAAAAAGCAGCAGGAGGGTAAGTCGGGCTCTGACAAGGGGGAACTGACTCTAATACCCCCAAATCTACCCCCAAACAACACAGCCCCTCTCACAAGTCTCCACCTCCCAAATTATCACCAGCTGGGAATTAAGCATCAAACACATGAGGTTCTGTGGGACATCTAACTCAAACTACCACACAAGCAATTAGGCACATTTCATATCACTGCGGAGGTCTCCATGGATTACATGGACTGTTAGACACTACACTAGGAACAGACATTACTGAGGGAACTGGGCATGAGAGGGCAGTGTTTGATGTTCACTGTCCCAAATAGGACTGTGCTGAGAGGTCACAGAAGAATTAAGAAAGAGGGAACTGGGGACTGGTAGTAGGATTTAGTGACTTTTGCTGAGCTCCAGTGTGGGACATAATATTTACAGGTAAGAGATGCTTCGGCAACTCTATGAATGACTCAGAGCAGCATGTACAGCAGTAAATCAGGTTGATTAAGTGCTAAAGCAATCAAGAGGGGGTGAAAGAAAGCAAAAGCTAGCATTAGTGCCTGTCTGGGTCACTTGAAAGCAAATGTAGCTGGATTTGTGTCAAACCAGAGTTTCTAAGGAAAAAAAATGTGTGAAAACCAAGCTCAGTGCTGTGAACTTCTGCAAGCCCATAAAGCCTAAGCAACTGTTTTTCTTTTTTTCCTTTTTTTTTTTTGGGGGGGGGGGTCTGAGGTAGGGTCTCACTCTAGCCCAGGCTGATCTGGAATTCACTATGGCGTGTCAGGGTGGCCTCGAACTCACGGCGATTCTCCTATCTCTGCCTCACGAGTTCTGGGATTAAAGGTGTGCGCCACCACGCCTGGCAACCTAAGCAACAGTTTAATGAAGCAGTAAATGATAGCAAAATAATGGTGAGAAAACTAGACTTAACCCAGGGGTAGGAAGTTACTCCCCCAGAGTAAGCCTTATTTATTTCCCTCCTGCAAGACAATATACTGGAAGTAGAGATTTTCCAGGACTTTCTCGGTATCCAAGTGGTTTCTTTTGGCTTTAGGGTGATGAGAGCAATGAGAAGTAGTTCCAATCCCATCAGACATGGTGGAGGCTAGAGAAAATGACAGACCCATAGCAGCAGCATCCCAGGATGAGGAGGTGGGATGGCACATGCAGAATGTCTGCATTTTGGAAGGCTAACCAAGATAGTTCCTCCCACCCCTATCACCATACTCAATATTAATCATTTGAGGAAACAATTAATGTAAGTGATAGAATCTTTTCATAGTGCTATGGTTGTCACAGATTGCTTTCTGGTTGGTTTTAAGACCCACTACATATGCAGGAATTCGTGTCTGATCCTGTTAATCTGGCCAAAAGCCTATGAGTAAATAGGTCAAAGATCTAGTTGGGAAGTTACTGTTGTTTTTCTTAGTGGATATGATATGCCTGCCAATTGGCCTGATAATGATTTATATTTAAACCAGTAGATCATTACTTCTGTGATCTTTTGTCAGAGAAGCTTCTTTGCTTTTGAATGGGCAGCAATTACTGATCAAAGTGCTAAGAATCAGTGACTATTAAATGCTGAGTCCTAAATGGGGCATGCATGTCATCCTTTTAAGGGTCAGGAGCTTAGGGGAAGACAGAGTAAAGAGAATGTAAGAGCTGTAGGGAAGACTGGAGTGTTTTGGAATGCTGCCAACTGAACATGACATAATCATTGGCCTCTTGAAATCTCAGCAACTGCAGTAAACTGCAGGAGACTTGAACAAGATAGGGCCCATTAACATTTCATGATGAAAAGGAGAGGAATTCAAGAAGCCCCATCCAACCCTAAGAAGGTTTAGGCATTTACTAGTTGTAGAAGGGAGTGTAGCTCAAGAGGCCCTGCTCTTCTCTGAGTACTTACAGGAAGTTAACTGTTGCTGGTTGCTGGTAGACCAACAGACAGTTTCTTCTGTGGTGTGGATGCTGTTTGTTGTAGTCAGGTTTTCATTGCCGGCAGAAATCACCTGACTAAGAGCAGCATGGGGGGTGGGGGAGGAAGGCTTATTGTTGCTTACAGACTCAAGTTGGAAGTTCCATGATGGCAGGGGAAAACAATGGCATGAGCAGAGGGTGGACATGACCAATGGCCAACATCGGGTGGACAACAGCAGCAGGAGAGTATGCCAAACACTGGCAAGGGGAAACTGGCTATAATACCCACAAGCCTGCCCCCAACAGTATGCTGCCTTCAAGAGGCAATAATTTCCAACTCTCTGTAAGTTGAGAACCTAGCATTCAGAACACCTATATTCATGGACCAAAACACCACATTCCATCCCTAGCTGTCATAAACTGATAACCGTCTATGATATAAAATGCAATGCATTCAGTCTGTCTTTAAACATCACCACAGTTTTTATTAATCCTAGTGATATTCAAACATTCCCATAGTCAAAGATCTTTTAACTGTGCCATAATACCAAAAGAAATTACCCCCAAACCCACAATCACACAGAATATACACTCACACTGAAAAAGATGGCATTGGGCATAGCCAAGAAATATGCAAACAATATAAGATTTAAACAGGGCAAACATCAAACTCTGCAGCTTCAAGTCCAACAACTCTAGTCAGCGGTAAATCTCCAAGTCTGATAATTCTAACCAACAAGTCTCTGGAGTTCTAATTCGACCCCTCCAGCTAGGCTACTTTGCAGTCTTGGAAAACTTCTCCTGGGGCCAGCAGCTCTCCTTCGCAGCCATCTTGTGGTCCCAGTATCTCCACTGTGTCTCCACTGCAATCCACAGTTCATCCTCAGGGCTCCACTGGGTCTCCATGCAGGCATCCATAAAACCTGCTTCACACTGCCCATGGCTGTTTCCAAAACACAAGACCGTGTTGCAAATTCAATGACCCTATCATTCCTGCATTTCTTATACTCCATAATAACAGGTGGGGTGCCAATTTGTTAATCCAGCGGTGGATAAAGCAGAGTTTCAAGAACAGGATAATCCTTCAGCATTTAGACTCCTTCAAAAGACTGCATTGTTTCTGTTGTCCCAATACAGGGCAACTGGCCCAGTCTCAATGGTTGTAATCTCTCATACAATTGCAGCTGAATGGGCAAAAGTTTGGGGCCAAAGGTTTCATTTTTTCCTGTGCTATATCCCTCTGCTCTCATTAGTCTGTTTCTATGCAATACAACACTGTACAAGTTCTCAGGACATGGGCATAACAGCAAACCTTTCACACAAACTGCTTTTATCCAGTCCAGGCAAAGCTCTTTCTCACCCTCATCAGCCAAACCGCACAGTCCATAGTTCTTACTGCATTTAGGTCTTTCAACTCTGATCAGAAAAGTCCATGAAACGGTATGTATAGCACTGAAAAGCAACTCTTAGGCCAATCCTTCTACCTTCCTCTTGAAAATCAGCTCCAAAAGGCCAAAGCTGCAAAGTCAGTTGTCTAGCAGCAACCACACTCCTCTGGTACCAACTGTACTGTTGCAATCAGTTTCACATTGCCAAAAGAAATTACCTGACCAAGAGCACACTGTAGGAAAAAGGGGCTTATTTTGGTTTATAGACTTGAAGGCATGGGGTGATGGCAGGGGAAAATGATGGCAAGAGCTGAGGGTAGATGTCACCTCCTAGCCAACATCGGTGGACAACAGCAGCAGGAGAGTGTGCAAAATACTGGCAAAGGGAAGCTGGCTATAATACCCATAAGCCTGCCCCCAACAATACACTCCTCCAGGAGGCATCAATTCCCAAATCTCAACCAGCTAGGAACCTAGCATTCAGAACACCTAAGTTTATGGGGCATACATGAATCAAACCACCACATTATTGAAGTGCCCATGCTTCTGTAAGAAATCTTAAATAAACTCATTGGTTCAACAAGCTAGATGAGTTGAAAATTCTATTTGGTCTTCATTAGTGCCTTCTCAAGGATAGACAGATATTTGTTCATTTCCATAGTAAAAGTTCAGACAATGTCTTATTTGTGTATTGTTTGTATGTGCTAAATCATCTTAGAAAATTGATTTCTCCATATAATTTGTCTCCACACCTGAATGGATTTCAAGCCTTATCTCCAGCTCCTAGTTTTCTCTGAGTACCATACGTGCCTCATTGTTCAATGCTCCCATTTGAAATCCCTTCTTTCTGGGGGTTTGTCAACTTTATTATGCCTAAAAGACAATGTGTTAACTTCCTCTGAAGCAAAATTTACACTGAAATTTATATGTCCCTACAGTTCCTATCTAATTATATATACCAACCATTTTCAAATTTTCAAAACATGTCACATGTATGCTCTCTTTTTTAATTGTGTAGAAACTTTTTTTAAAATTTATTTTTTATTTTTTTTCTTTATTAGTTAGTTTTGTGTTCAGCAAATACAGTCTGTTTGGTACCATCATTAGGCTCATCCGTGACCTACCCCCTCCCCTTGGCCCCTCCTCGTGGAGGTATATGGGTCATGCATTGTGGAGTTAGCCCACAGTTATGGGTAAGCTAAATGTCTCTTCATATCATGACCCAACATGTGGCTCTGACATTCTTTCCGCGCCCTCTTCCGCAAAATTTCCCTGAGACATGTTGGGTTCATTTTTGGTCTGCTTCAGTGATGAGGTGTTGGGGGCCTCCGAGACTGGCTCTCTGATTTGGTAGGAGTTGATTTTTCTCTGTGTTGATCTCCTTCCCCCATGTGCTGGTATCCAGTTCATCAGGAAAACAGCATGCTTGTTTTTTCGCCAATTTTTCTTAGTTCAGCCAGGGCCCTTTTGAGGTATGATGGGGTGACTCTCTCCTTATGATCTACATCTGTCTGAAAAAGAGAGGCAGATTCTCCAATGGAGAGTAAGTTAGCACCAGGACAAATGAGATAACCCTTACTTTTTTATAGAGAATTTAATAGGTGTAGGCCATCTTGTGGCCCATGATTGATGATAGCTTGATATTGGTGAGAGGGATTATGTTTGGATATGGTTCTGACTTGTTTCCCAGCTCCAGCTATGGGTCCCATACCAGTGAGGGGATCAGTTAGCCAAATTGAGAGCAGTTGGTTCCCCACCATGGCTGTGTGCCACTATTGCACTAGTGTGGACATCACAACAAGTAAGTTGCTGCTAAGTAGGTTAGACCATGAGTTGACTGGACAGATATTGCTCATTTACCCCCAGTCACCCATGTAGCACCTTCTGGCACTAGACGCACTGACTGTCTGGGAACTGACTCTCTTCCAACTTCCAGCCATGCCATTCTATTTTGCATGTCAATCACATAAGGTGTCTTAAGCAGGAGGGTCTTACCACTAACCTTTGGTGGGTCATCAAATACTCTGACAGAAATCTGTCCATCTTTTAGGAAACCTTGTAGGTCTCTCTGATCAAAAGCTCATTGAGGATGATAGCCCCATGCTGGCACTGGGAGTTACAGGTCAGTGCCCATTAAGAAAATGAGGAAAAAGATAAGTAATATACAAGAGTTAGATAGAAGGGAGAGAGGGGGGGAGGAAGAGAGAGGGAGGGAGGATGTAGAAGATTAAGGTTAGCCTTGACCCTACCCTCTGCAGTGTCTTGTGGTTCAGGTGTACCCTGTAAGGGCCTGGTGATGGATCAGCCATTTGGTCTGTCTTTTTGTAAGTAGCATTTTATGGTACCATTGCCGCTTGGGTCTAGATTTGCGTGTCCCACCCCCTTGATGCCCTCCCCTCCCTCCCCTTCAATCCTAGTGTCTAGTCCATGAGGTGCTTGCTAGATATGTAAGGGATCTTGGGTAGATTCAGGTTAGGTGCTGTGGATGAGTGAGACTATGTGGAATTTTTTTTTTTTTTCTGTGATTGGGTAAGTTCACTGAGAATTACCTGTTCCAGGTTCAACCTTTTTTAGTCAAATTTCATTGTGTCATTTTTTTCTTACTGCTGTATAGAACTCCATTGTGTAGATATACCACATCTTAGGTATCCATTCCCCTAAGGATGGACATCTGGGTTGATTCCAGCTCTTAACTATTACAAATTGAGCCACTACAAACATGGTTGAGCAAATCTCTCTAGCCTATGGTTTGAAGTTTTGAGGGTAGATGCCTAGTAAGGGAATAACTGGGTCTGTTGCTATCTCTATACCCAGCTCTTTCAGAAGTCTCCATATTGCTTTCCAAAGTGGTCATACCATCCTACATTCCCAACAACAGTGGATGAGTGTTCCTACTTCTCCACATCCTTGTCAGCATTTATTTTCAATTGATTTTTTGATGTTTGCTATCCTTATTGGAGTAAGGTGGAACCTCATAGTTGTTTTAATTTGCATTTATCTGATGATTAGGGATGATGAACTTATTCTTAAGTGTATGTTCGCCATTTGTCTTTCTTCCTCTGTGAACTGCCTGTTCAACTCTTTGCCCCATTTTGTGAGTGGATGTTTGACTTCTTACTGTTTAGATTTTTGAGTTCTTTGTAGATACTAGAGATTAGGCCTCCATCAGTTGGATAACCCACAAATATTTTCTCCCAATTTGTGGGTAATCTAATGGCTTTGCTTATTGTATGCTTGTCTGTAAAAAACTCTTCAGCTTCATGTGATCCCATTGGTTGAGTGATGGTTTAAGTTCATGAGCTACTGGGGTTTTGTCCAGGAAGTCTTTTTCCATTCATATATCATGGAAAGTACTTCCTAAATTTTCTTCCAGTAGTATTCGAGTTTCTGGTCTTATATTGATGTCTTTGATCCATTTGGACTTGAGTGTAGTGCATGGTGAAATGTGTGCATCAAGTTTCAGTTTCCTGCATATAGTTATCCAGTTTGTCCAGCACAATTTGTTGAAGATGCTATCTTTTTTCCAGCCTATATTGTTCGGGCCTTTATCGAATATCAAGTAGCTATAGTTGCTTGACCGAAAGTCCGGGTCCTCAATTCTATTCCATTGCTCTATACTCCTGTTTTTGTGCCAGTACCATGCTGTTTTTATTACTATGGCTTTGTAATATACCTTTAGATCAGGTATGGTGATGTCTCCAGAGATTTTTCTTTTGCTGAAGATATGTTTGGATATGTGAGGCCTTCTGCCTTTCCATATGAAATTTGAAAACATTTTTTCCATCTCTGTGAAGAACACTGTAGGAATTTTAATTGGAATTGCATTACATCTGTATATTGCCTTCGGTAGGATTGTCATCTTCACAATGTTAATTCTGCCTATCCAGGAACATGGGAGGTCTTTCCATTTTCTCAAGTCCTCCCAATTTCTGTTTTGAGTGTTTTTATGTTTTTGTCCTGTAGATATTTCACTTCCTTTGTTAATGTTATTCCAAGGTATTTTTTTTTATTATTGTTGTTGCTATTGAAATTGGACCGTGTCCCTTATTTCTTTCTCTGTATCTTTGTCATTTGCATATATGAAGGCTACTGATTTTTGTGCATTGATTTTGTATCCTGCTACTTTGCTATAGGAGTTAGTCACATTCAGGAGTTTTGGGATGGAGTCTCTAGGGTCTCTTACATATACCATCATGTCATCAGCGAATAAGGCTTACTTAACTTCTTCCTTCCCAAATTGTATCCGTTTTATTTCCTTCTCCTGTCTTATTGCTTGAGCTAGGACGTCCAGTAGTATATTGAAAAGCATAGGTGAGAGTGGACAACCCTGTCTTGTTCCTGATCTTAATGGAATTCCTCCCGTCTCTCTCCATTAAGTATTCTTTGGGCCTTCAGAGCTTTCTATATTGCCTTTATTAGGTTAAGATTTGATCCAACCATGCTAATTCTCTCCAATGTCTTGATCATGAAGTGATGTTGTATCTTGTCTAAGGCCTTTTCTGCATTTATCGAAATGATCATGTGGTTTTTATGTTTAACCTTGTTTACGTGGTGTATTACATTGACAGACTTTCATATGTTGAACCACCCCTGTGTTCCTGGGATGAATCCCACTTGGTCAAGTTGGATATGCTTTTGATGTGTTGTTGGATTCGGTTTGCGAGGATTTTGTTCAGGATCTTTGCATCTAAATTCATCAGGGAAATAGGCCGGTAGTTTTCCTGTGGCATCTCTGCCTTGTTTTGGAATTAGGGTGATGCTGGCTTCATAAAAGGATTTGGGTAGCTTTCCCTGTTCACCAATTGTGTGGCACAGTTTGAGGAAGATTGGTTTGAGTTCTTCCATGAAGGTTTGATAGAATTCAGCTGAGAAGACATCTTGTCCTCGACTCTTCTGTTTTGGGAGGTTTTTTTCTATTACTTTTTCAATCTCCATGAGTGTGATGGGTTCATTGAGGTGATTAATCTACTCTGTGTTTAGCTTTGTTATATGGTATTCATCCAGGAATTTATACATTTCCTCCACATTATCCAGTTTTGTGGAGTAGAGGTTAATGAAATATGTCCTGAAGATTCTCCTAATTTCACTTATGTCTGTTGTGATCTCTCCTTTTTCATTTTGAATTTTGTTCATTTGAAGCTTCTCCTTTTTTTGCTTGATCAGATTGTCCAGGGGTTTGTCAATCTTGTTTATTCTTTCAAAGAACCAGCTCTTTGTTTTGTCAATTGTCTTAATTGTTTCCTTGGTTTCCAATTCATTGATTTCTGCTCTGTTTTTAATTATTTCTTTCCTTCTTCAGCTCTTTCGGTTGGATTTTTTCTTGTTTTTCCCGTGCCTATTGGTGGATGGTTAGGTTATTGATTTGGGATATCTCTGTTTTTGTTATGATAGTTTTTAGTGCTGTGAATTTTCCCATCAGGACCACATTTATTGTGTCCGATAAATTTTGATACAATGTGTTCTCATCGTCATTCATTTGTAAAAATTTTGCAATTCCATTTTTTATTTCATCCCCTATTCATTTATTGTTTAACAGTTTGCTGTTCAGTTTGCAGGTGCCGTTGTGATTCTTGGTGGGTCTTTTGTTGTTCATTTCTAGCAATATATCATTGTGATCTGATATCATGCAGGAATTATGTCAATCTTCCTCAATATGTGTAGGCAGTCCTTGTGACCCAGGATATTGTCTACTTTAGAGAATGTTCATTCCATGGCCTGCGGAGAAGAATGTGTAGTCTGTGGATTTGGGATGGAAAGTTCTGTAGATGTCCGTAAGGTCTAAGTAATCTATGGTTTTGTTGAGCCCTCTTACTTGCCTATTGAGTTTCTGTTTGGATGATCTGTCTATTACTGATAATGGTGTACTGAAGTCCCCAGCTATGACGGTGTTGGTGGGTATTTGTTTTATTGTCAAGTAGGTTTTGTTTTATGAACTGTGGTGCCCCTGTGTTTTGTGCATACAGATTTATGATTGTAATATCCTCTTGCTGGTTCATTCCCTTGATTAGTAGGAAGTGGCCTTCTTTGTCTTTTTTGATTATTTTTGGTTTGAAGTCTTTTTTTTATCCAATATTAATATAGCTATGTCTGCTTGTTTCTTATTCCCATTTGTTGGAATATTGTTTTCCACCCTTTTGCCCCAAGGAGGTGTCTGTCTTTAGTGGTGAGGTGGGTTTCTTGAAGGCAACAGATTGAGGGGTCTAATTTTTTGATCCATCCTGTTAACTTGAGTCTCTTGATGGGTGAATTAAGGCCATTAATACTTAGGGTAAGGACTGTGAGATTTTATTTGATCCCTGCCATATTGTGATGGTAAATGTGGGCTTGTGTTTTCATGGACTTTGAAGTTTTTTGTGCCTACTCTGAGTTTGGTTGTTGTGATCTGCTTCTCGTAGGCAATTGAGTTTGATTATTTGTTTCTTCTCTGTGTAGAATTTCCTGAAATACTCTCTGTAGGTTTGGTTTTGTGTTCATATAATTGTAAAGCTGAGTTTTGTCATGGAAGGTTTTTCTTTCACCGTCTATTGTGAGGGATATGTTTGCTGGGTAGAATATTTTGGGTTGGAAGCCATAGGTTCTTAGACTTTGCAGTGTTTAATTCCAGGCCCTTCTAGCTTTCAGGATTTCCATTGAGAAGTCTGAAGTAATTCTGATGGGGTTGCCTTTGAAAGTGGTGTGCTGTTTTTCCCTAGCTGCTTTTAGAATTTTCTCTTTGGTGTCAATGTTTAGAGTCTTAATGACAATATGTCTTGGAGAGTCTCTCCTTTGGTCCAGTCTGTTTGGAGTTCTGTTGGCTTCTTATGTCTTGATGGGCCTTTCTTTTAAGAGACTGGGGAAGTTTTCTTCAATTATTTTGTTAAATAAGTTCTCCATGCCTTTGGTCTGAATTTCTTCTCCTTCTGGTATTCCAATGATCCTGATATTAGGACATTTATATGTGTCCCACATTTCCCTCATGTTCTGTTCACAGGAACTTTTGAACTTACTGAAATTTTTGAACTCTCTGTTTATTCCATCTTGTCTTCCAGATCAGAGGTTCTATCCTCCACTTGGCTGACTCTATTCTTGAGAACTTCTAGAGAATTTTAGACTTGTTCAATTAAGTTTGTATTTTCTATTACTTTTCTATGTATAATTTGCATCCCTCTGTCAAGCTCCCTTTTCACATCATTTTCTGATTCTCTTGATGATTCTTGGAGTTCATCCTTGCATTTCTTTATGTCTTCATTTAGCATGGCCAGCTGATTTTTAAAGTCTTCTTTTTTTTCACTCTCCCTCAAATCTCTTAACTCTCTTTGAACTCCTTCCAATTTCATATCTATTAGTTCTAGTTTAGTGATGGCAGTATCCACTCGATTATTGGTCCTTTGTTGCTTTCCTGCAAGTTCTTCCAGTAGGTTGGTTAGGGTTGCATTGCTCATAGCTTTAATTTGGTTTTCTGATCCTAATGGTTCTTGTATGTTTTGTTTAGATGTATTCATTGTAGGACTGGGTGATTTAACTGGATTTTCTTGCATTTGATTTTCATGTTATTTCTTTTGTGCTGTTGTCTGCCCATGACAGTGTATGGACATGTAGGTGGGCTGATCACCCTGGGCTCAAGCACAATGGGAATCTGAGGCAGCCTGCAGCAGTTGCCAAGCAGCCTGGGCTTTGGCTGTCACTTGCCAAAGCCACCTATCTACTGCCTGGCAGGGGCGCCAAAGTTGCCTGAATTCTCAAGTGGTAATGTGCCAAAGCTGCCTGCATTCGAGCTAGGAGTGACACTGATGCCCCAAGTGCTGAAGCAGCCTGACTTCTGGCTGGGAACACTGGGACCCGGAAGCAGTCTGCGCTCACCTGATACTACAATGGCGGCTGCTGGGAGTGGCAGACAGATAGGGGATGGCACCTGAGCTGGCGCAAGCAAGAGACACAGTCTGAGCTTGTGTGGCAGTTGCTGTGGGACTGGGCTAGCTCAGTAAGTGGGCGAGTGGCCGGGTGTGCAGAGTTGTCTAAGCTTCCACATGCAGGGATCAATTCGCGTGCAGCAGGAGCGTTGGGGAGGCAGCACTGTGGGCTTGGTGGTTATTTGGGGGGAGGGGTGGGTTACCCACCCTCGAGGGGATCTGCGATTCCCTGTTTCCCCTACCTCTGTGTCCTCCCACTGACAATCTGTTGGAGATTGCTCTCCCCTTAAGTCCCAATGAACCCTTAATATCTTGCTTTTTTTTCTTCCCCTGGGATTTGCAGCGCAGCTAGGCAGTCACCATCTTGGCTGGAAGTCTAAAAATCTATGTAGAAACTTTTAATGAATACATAATGTATTGGTATCATTTCACTCCATCCTGCCACCATTCTTCTGAGGACCCTCCTCTGAATTTACTGGTATTGACTATGGGGTTGTTTGTTATGAGTTGTGAGAGCAACAGTTAGTCATTGTGTGGTGGGGGTGGGCAATGCCTATGGATATTTTCTCCCATCTGGTAGCTTTTGCAATCTTTCCTACCCCCTGCTCTGCAAAATTCCATGAGCCTTGGTGCATGTATTCTAAATGCACTTTACTGTTGACCTCTCAGCAGCTTTGGGATTTCTGCTCTGGTATGTTTTGAGTATCCTCAGTGTCTTTCTCCATCACCCTCACCCTGACATAGGTTATCAGGCTCATCAAGGAGTCAGCACTGTTGCTCATCTTGCCATTTCTTCTGTGGTTTCATGTGGGCCCTAGCTGATGTGCAAGTGGTGGCTCATCACATGATATGGTTGATCACCACGAGCTTGTGGAAAGCCTCAGACTACATATGCACTCTTCATTTCCCCTACTACCATTATAATTGAAAAGCTTGTATTTGACTATTTCTTTATAATAATTAGTCTGTTTGTTTCTAAGTTTCTATAAACTCATATACAAGAAAGAATTATTTTACAAATCTTCCCTCAATGCTCCCTTGGGTGAACATCTCAGTCACATTTTCTTAATGTAGGAATATATAAATGATATTCTGACTTGGCAAAAACATGGATCTCTAGCAGTGAAGGGACTGAGGCTATGCAGCTCATGGCAGTGTGCTCTTTGAATGAGCAAGACCTGGCTTCTGTACTCAGCATTGGAAAAAATAATAGCAAAATATCAGTGAAGCTGGCATTGAGAACTGGAAGCTACCAATGTAGGAAGTACATTTGATTTAATTCATAAGCTGAAAAATATCAATGGATATTTTTAGATCAGACAGGGACCTTGATGGATATCAAATGGGGAAAACACTGTTTTGTTTTTTTAATGTCTTTTTAGAATACAATTTTATTCTTATGCAATTGAGAAGGATTCAAGTTTGAGGGACACTTAATTATCTGAGTTTGTATGTTTCATATGATATATATGTTCATCCCAATGACATTTTATTATAAATGACTTCTCCATTCATTCCATCCACTGCCACTCTTGTCCTGTATGCCAATGCTGTTATTTCATTTGCAAATTCTCCTTTATTTCCTTCTCTTCTGTATATATCATTGGCTGACCAAAGGAAGTACATATTTGCACAGGTTCACAAGGAAGAGGATTCCAGGATAGATACACAAATTGAGTGCATTTTCAAATGTGATCCCAACCTACATTAAGGTCCATTGATAAAATTTAAAGCCCTCTTTACTTGAAGTGTCTGAAGGCAGCATATGGCCATTTACTGGATGACCACTAAAATATGGAGAGAACAAGTCATCCTCTAGGAAGTCAAGCAAAAGGGATTGATATCATATTATATAAAAATATTGAGCAGCAGATAGAGTGGACGAACACAGTAGAAGAAAGGAATTCTGTAGATTTAGCTCATATCATATTTTTTTCCTGATTCTTAAAGTCAGTATCTAAATTTGAACTGAATACTTTTTAATATTTTATTTATTTATTTATTTGATAGAGAGAAAGAGAAAGAAAGAAAGAGGCAGAATCAGAGAAAGAGACAGTGGGAAGGACAGTGCCTCTAGCCACTGCAAATGTACTCCAGAAGTATGCACCTCCTTGACTGGATGACATGGGTCCTGGGAAATCGAACCAGTGTCCTTAGGCTTCTCAGGCAACCACTAACCACTAAGCAATTTCCCAAGCTCCCAACTGAATATTTACTTCAATTTTCACAGATGAATATTTCATAGATTAATATTTGTACACTGGAACTATCAACTTTGTTCCTTAAATTTTCTCCCTACTGTCTGCTCTTCATTTAAGATGATACCAGTATTAAATTATGTTGTCAAGGCATATATTTAGGAGCTATGTTTCATTCTTTATTTTTGTTATCATTCCATGACCAATCCTTGTTAATTCAATTTCCATTGGAAAAATAGCATACCATGTCTTCTGCTATAGGTTTCACATTATTTTTAGTTATCTGTCTCTGGCCATTATAAAAAGAAGAATAAGGAAGAGGAGGAGAAGAAGGAAGGAAGAAAGGAAGGAAGGAAAGACAGACAGAAAGAAAGAAAAACAAGCTAAATAAAATCGACCAAATGTCCATTAATAATTCTAGCCTCACATTATCTCAGTTATTTAAACAGGACCTCTTTCTTAGTTGTTCCCTTAAATCATTGTGCTTCTATCTTTCACTTCTTTCCTGGCCACATTCTATCTCATCATTATGATCCCAGAAAAGGCTTCTCAGTTCATCCCACACAATGCAACATATTCTCATTATGCTACATTATTTATTTTGTTTTTTCAAAAAAAAATTTGTTTTCTTCATATCCCAGTAAATATATGACATTATTGTCATGATTTTATAGCTGAAAGCTAAACTCAACACCTTGTAGTGCTGGATGAATGCTCTTCCAATGATGCATATATCTAGCCTTGGTATTTTCTTTTTTAAATGTTTTGTCTTTCTGTCCTATAAAATAATGTTACTGCTAGCAGAGATCTTATAAGTCTTATTTACTCATTGATTTTTCTACAGGAATTAGAATAGTGTCTAATTACAATATCCATCTCTATGGAGAACTGAAAATGAAAGTTTAAAATCAATAATGACTATTTCTTCAGAGAACACATTCAAGGTCATCTTTCTGATCCCACATGCTCTTGTCAGTACCTTCTGTCAATGAGCAGAGGTGGACATTGGACAGGTGCTAGCAAATTCACAAGGGCGTCAAGAATTGTGATATCCTAAAGGTAGAGATGGAGATGTAAATTTCTTTATTTTGGATGTCAAAATTTCAAAAATCTCTGATGAACTATAATCCTCTACTCAATTTAACTGATAATTCATCATTGAGGAAGAACTTTCAGTCTGTAACTTTATTTGTGTGAACCTGGAAGGACTGTGAAGGGAAGGTTGGATATCACAGCACCTGCCTGGATCCAGAACTTCCTCCTGGTTATTGGAAATGCCTCCATGACATCAGTCTCCAACAACAGGAGAGGGGATCACTAACTAAAGAGGGAGGGAATACATGAAGTTGGGGCAAGTTCTGGTCTCCTCAAAATTTCAATAGGAAACTGCATCAGAAGTTTTATTTCCTTTTTATTTTTTGTATGTGCTTGACTTTCTCCCACTCATATTTTAACCTTTCATATAGGTCTTGTGGAACCAGGGAAGCTGTGGAACAGAAATTTCTAGAAGCAGTGATCAAGAAAGTGTGGGTACTGTAGTAAGTACATATAGGTATAGAAAATGTATGTGAATTTACCTCATGTATAAATCATGATGTTATTATTTTGCAAAGAAAAGAAAATTTAGAGTGTTTAGCTGTTCAAGAAGAGTACCTCCCCAAGCCACTTTCACCCTAAAGAATGAACCAAGTCTCTTTGCTTCTTGAGTACTTTAAAGATTGTGATGTTTATGACATAAGATCAAATTCAGTAATAAGGCTTTCTGGCAGGAATTTAAACTTTGTAACAAAACAATTATAAACCACTTTTCTTTTCCTATTGTTAGCACTAATTTTTAATCAGTGGTAATTAAAAGATATAATCAAAGGATACTCATCACAGTTCAGCCTTTTAAAGCCATTGTTCTAAAGTAACATTTCAATATTGGTCTGCTTGTTCTTGTAGCTTTGTGATTACTTTCAGAATGACTTTTCAATCATTTTAAATAGACAGAAAATTCTCTTCTGAGTCTATTAGTTAGATTTTTATGCTTCTGCAAACTAGAAACAATATTACTCATAGTACTCTGTGAAATGGAGAAAATATTTTGTAATTCCAGCAAAGTTGGCTACTCCTGAGTAGTTACAGCATGACCACATATAGTCATTGGAATAATTTGTAGATATTTCCTCCAACTTGTGAAGATTAGGTCTGTATGCTCAGATATTTACACATCAGTAATTGTCATTTCTGTGTTGCAAAGTAAATCTATTCTAGGTGGTAAGGTCAAGAAAATAACGATTTTTAGTATTTTAAATCATATTCTAATACTTAAGAACAAATCTGCTTTATATATTGCTAAATATCTTGCCTCATCACAAATGCCTAGAAACCTATTACCTGAATTGTGCATTCATTTTGGTCTAATGGTGCTTGTAAATAAACCATTTGCATAATGAGTAATATTTATAAAAGCCAATTACAACTAATATGCATGACCTTTTGGCATCAAGTAAGCTAATAACCTTTGAAATGTGGTCTAGATCACTCAGTGCTAAAATGAAACAAGTAAATAGAAAGCAAGTGACCTGCATATGGGGTAATGAAGGTGATTTTCTGACTTAGCTGCACTTTTAAAAAGGTGCTAACTAAACACATGATTTGAATGAATACATGAATTTTCATTTCTATTTTCAGATAAGGAACATTAAAAATGAGACATGTGGAAATGATTAAAACTAGATGCAAGAACCTCGGTTTACAAAATAATGTCTAATGAAGTAGAATTAACTTCAACATTAAATATCAAGATTCTGATATTTGGAAGCATTGATTTCTTAAAAGACATATACAATTTATATCTAGACAGCTTCAAGGTTTGGGTCTTTTTTAGTCACATGTACTTAATGTAAACAAATAACTATGTGTTATAATAGTGAATCAGGTTGCAACTTTTAAAATGTTTATAATAGCTCAATATATTTAGTTTACTTTTAAAAATATGTTATGCAACTCATCTATTTCATCCAATACTGGTAGAATTATAGTTTACTTTGCTGAGGCATTTTCATGTATGTATACTGCATTTAAAATCTTTTATTTAGATTTATATATACTCTAGTATGGCAATCTAGCCCCAGTGAGATAATGTAATGGATCCAAAGAAAACTGTGTATTACTCAGTAAAGAACTAATGAAAAATTGCTCGATCTGGGTTTTGTTTTGCTATTCTCCTCCATCCTACTTAAATTATTAGAAATAGAAATTTAGAGATAGGATGGTGGCTCAGTAGGTACAATACTTACTGTGGAACTGTGACAAACTGCGTTCTGAACCCCAGAATCCAACGTACACAACACAGCTTGCCTGAATGTAAAATGCCCCCTATGGTTTCATGTGTTTGGACACTTAATCCCCAGATGTCCTTGCTGTTCAGAAGGACTGTGGAACATTTCATAGGTGGAGCTGTGCTAGAGGAAGTATGTGGGGCGGTGAGCAGTTATTGGGAGGAAGGAGTTCATGGGGGTAGGCCTTGAGGTGTTATAGCTGTGCTCCAAATCCAATTCTTTCTCTGCTCCCTTTCCTGCGATGTGATGACAGCTTCCTGCTCCTGCCATGCCTTCCCTGCCATGATAAAACTTCCCTGAAAGCTGTAAGCCAAAGAAAACTGGTTTGATATTTTGCCCCAGCCACAAGAAAGTAACTGACATAATAGCCATCTTTGGCAAGATAGGAAGGAGGCTGAGACAGGAGAAGCTGAGAATCTGGCAGCCAGTTTTCCAAGTTACAAACAAGAGACTCTGATTCAAAACAAAGGCGGAGCTGAATGTGGTGGCCCTCACCTTTTGTCCCATCATTCTGCAGACTGAGAAAGGAGGAGCCCCACAAATTTTAGACCAGCCTGGGCTACCAGTGAATTCCAGGTCAGACTGGAATAGAATGAGATCCTTACTTGAAAACATAGAATAAGGTTGAGGTCATGGGAAGACACTTGAGATTGTGCTGTGATTTCTACCTATACACTATATAGCACATGGTTGCCTGCACTCACATAGGAACACACACACACACACACACACACACACACACACACACTCACATACTCACACACACACCACAGAGTAATAACAATAAAAATTCTCTAAAATCCAAATAACATATGAAATAGCTTTTAGCATTACTAACATTACTAGTTTTACTTTTGTGTAGCATGACTAATCCTACAGCATACTAGCACAAACAATTGCTCCAAGTAAATCTACTTATTTAGATTTTCATCCTTATCTTCACCCTTTGGTCACTTTGAACTCACTTGATCTGAATTTTTATAGTTATTCAGTGATTATTCAGCCATATCTCAGGCAGCCTAGTGCTATCTCATCTACATTCATAAAATTTTGGTATATTTTTCTTTTATCATGTTTCTAATAGTATCATATATATTCAGTTTTTTCAAGATTTTACATTGGAAGCCAACTAATATGGCCAAATGCTTATTTCCACTTATTTATCAATTTATTTATTTACTTTTGAGGCTGATTCTCATTCTAGCCTAGGGCACTAAAATTGCCAGTATTAAGCTTAATGAAGACTTGTTCAAATGCAAGAATAAACTCCAGGAAGCATCATGAAAATCAGATCTCGAATTAAATTTGTACTTCAAAGCAGAGATGGACATTATGTACAATAACACAACAAAAAATCAAATAGAAATTATAAAACTCTCTAGAACCCCTTACTAACAGATTCACTCATGTGGAAGGAAGAACCTCTGACTGGAAGATAAGACAGAAGAAATTGATTGGGAGGTCAAACAGTTTGCTAAGCACAAAAAGTCAAATGAACAGAATATGAGGGAACTGTGGTACACCTTAAAACAATGAAACATCCAGATCATGGGTATACCAGAATGAGAGGATATCCAGGCCAGAGGCATAGAAATCATATTCAACAAAATTATTAAAGAAAGTTTTCTGAATCTCTTAAAAGACAGGCCTCATATATAAGAAGCCCACAGAAGAGCAAACATACAGGACCAAAGAAGAAACTCTCTAACACACATCATGGTTAAAACTTTCAACAACAAAAACAAAGAGAGAGTGTTAAATGCAGCAGGAGGGAAACAACTCACAACATACAAAGGCAATGCCATCAGAATTACATCAGATTTCTCAATGGAAACCCTGAAAGCCAGAAAGGCCTGGAATGGAGCACTTCAAAGACTGAAAAACTAGAGCTTCCAACCAAAGTGACTCTACTCATCAAAAGTATCCATCATAATAGATAGTGAAAGAAAAACTTCCCATGAAAAAAGTCAACTCTATCGCTGTATGAACACAAAGCCAAACCTACAGAAAATACTTGAGGGAATACTCCACACATAACAGTCAACCCATCTCCAGAGCCAACAAGAAGATCACAATAACTAAAATGGACCAGGAACAAAATAATACAAAACAGAAGGGTGTACCAAACCCCATAAAATGTCTCATCATGACAGGGATTAATTCATTCCTCACACTAATAACCTTAAATATTAATGGTCTTAACTCACACATCAAAAGACACAGGTTTTCAGGATGGATCAACAAAAGAAACAAACAAAAAAATTGGACTATTCTATCTGCTATCTTCAAGAAACCCACATCTCCACTAAAGATAGACATCTTCTTAGAGTGAAAGGTTGGAAAATGATATTCTAAACAAATGGGGAAACAAGCAAGTATGGCTATATTAATATGTGATAAAATAGACTAAAACTCAAAAGTAGTGAAAAAGGACAAAGAAGGCCTCTTCTTAGTCATAAAGGGAATCATCTAACATGAGTGCCTCACAATCATAAGTACATATGCTCCAAACACAGGTGCACCACAATTTATAAAACAAAACCTATTCAACAATAAAACAGAAATAAACACCAACACCATCATAGTCAGAGACATCAATACTCCACTATCATCAATAGACAGATCAGCCAAGCAGAAAATCAACAGGGAAGTAATAGAAGTCAACTGCAACATAAATCAACTAGATCAAATGGATATCTACATAACTTTTCACCCCAACTCTACAGAATACACATTCTTCTCAGCAGCCCACAGAATCTTCTCCAAAGCAAACCATATATTAGGCCATAAAGCATGCCTTCATAAAGTCAGGAAACTTGAAGTTTCTTCTTCCTGCATCATGTTATAAGACAATGCTTTAAAGCTAGAAACTAAACAAAAGACACATCAAGACCTCCACTAGCTCCCTGAGACTAAACAACACACTTATAAACAATGAATGGGTCATGGAAGAAATCAAAAAGGAAATTGTAGAATTCGTAGGATTGAATGACAATGAAAACAACACAACTAACCAAACTTGTGGGACACAATGATGGTAGTCCTAAATGCCTTCATTAAAGCATCAGAGAGAACCCAAATGAATTGCCTGAATCTCCACATATAGGCACTGAAAAAAATATATAAACCAGAAAAGTCCAACCCAAAGAGCTCCAGGCAGAAAGACATAATCAAGATTAGAGCAAAATTAATGAAATGGAAACTAGGAAAATAACTTTTAAAAAATCAATGAAACAAACAGCTGGTTCTTTGAAAAAATAAACAAGACTCACAAATCCCTTACCAAATTGATCAAAAGAATGAGAGAGAGAGAGAGAGAGAGAGAGAGAGAGAGAGACCTCAAATTAACAAAATCAGAAATGAAAAAAGAGAGATCACAACAGACATCAATGAAATCAGAAGAATCATCAGGGCATTCTTCCAAAACCTGTACTACACAAAAATTAAATAATTTGGAAGAAATGGATAAACTACTAGATACATACCACCTACCAAAACTAAACTCAGAGCAGATTGATCTCTTAAACAAACCTATCACATCCATTGAGATTGCAAATATAATAAAAAGCCTCCTGCAAAAGAAAAGTCCTGGACTGGATGGCTTCTTAGCTGAGTTCTATCAAACCTTCATAGATCTGAAACCAACTTTTCTCAAACTTTGCCACATAATCAGAGATCAGGGAATCCTCCCTGACTCCTCTTATGAAGTGAGCATCACTCTAAGGCCACAAATAGACAGAGATGCAACAAGGAAAGAAAATTATAGGCCTATATCCCTAATTAACTTAGATGTAAAGATTCTGAACAAAATTCTTGCAAACCAAATTCAACAACATATCAAAAGCATTATCCAGCTTGATCAAGTAGGCTTCATCCCAGGGATGCAGGGATGGTTTAACATATGGAAATCGGTCGATGTAATATACCACATAAAAAACTGAACCATAAGAACCACATGATCATCTCAATTGATGCAGAGAAGGCCTTTGACAGAATACAATTCCACTTCATGATGAAAATACTGGAAAGAATAAGTATGGAGGGTTTATATCTAAACATAATAAAGGCTATATATAAAGCTCCTAAAGCCCAAATAATACTTAATGGGGAAAAACTCAGAAAGTTCCCATTGAGATTAGGAACAAAACAGGAGTGTCCACTATCCCCAGTGCTATTCAACATAGAATTATAAGTACTAGCCCTAGCAAGAAGAGAGGAGAAAAAAAATAAAAGGGATTCAAATTAGTAAGCAGATCACATGTTCCTATACATAAAGGATAAGAAAGCCTCAATCTCAAAAATTCTAAAGGTGATAAATTCCTTCAGCAAAATGGCAAGATAAAAAAAATCAATGCACAGAAATCAGTAGCTTTTCTATATTTCAAGGACAAATATATGGAGAAAGAAATCAGCGAGACTGTTCCATTTTTAATGGCAACAAAAAAATTGCATACCTTCGAATAACACTAACGAAGGATGTGAAAGACCTATATAATGGAAACATAAAAGCACTCAAGAAAGAAATAGAGGGGACTTGAGAAGATGGAAAGGGCTCCCATGATCCTGTGTAGGTAGATTTAATAATGTGAACATGGCAATTCTACCAAAATCAATATACAGATTTTATACAATGCCAATAAAATTGCCAGCATCATTCTCCACTGAGATTGAAAAAATGATCTCAGAGTTCATGTGGAATGGCAAAAGGTCTTGGATATCCAAATATATTCTTAGGTTAAGAAAAAAAAAGCCCTCTGGTGATCTAAAGCTACATTACTATATTACAAAGCCATAGTGATAAAACAGCATGGTACTGGAATAAAAACAGAAGCATAGGCCAATAGAACATAATTGAAGACCCAGACCTTAGGACTAATAACTATAGCTGTTTGATCTTTGAAAAGGGTGCCAATAATGCATACTGAAGAAAAGACAGCATCTTCAACAAATGGTGTTAGGCAAATTGGATGACAATATGTAGAAAAATGATATTAGACCCATTCATTTTGCCATACACAAAAATCAAGTCCCAATTGATTAAACACCTCAATATATGGCCTGAAACTCTTCAATGAGTGGAAAAAAATAGGATGCATTGTCTACGATATAGGACTGGGAAAAGATTTCCTGAATAAACCCCCAGTAGCCCAAGAAATTAAACAAACACTCAACTAATGGGATCTCATGAAGCTAAAAAGCTTTTGCACAAACATACCATAAGCAGAGCCAATAGGTTACCCACTGAATGTGAGAGAATCTTTGTCAGCTACACCATTGACAGAAGCCTAATATCTAAAATCTACAAAGAGCTCAGAAAACTAAACAATCAAAAATCAAACAACCCACTCTAAAAGTGGGGCAGAGAACTAAATAGGGAGTTCTTAGGAGAAGAATTACAAATGGGTATCAAATACTTAAGAAAAAGTTCAACATCTCTAACTGTTAGGGAACTGCAAATTAAAATAACTATAAGATTCCACCTTACATCAGTAAGGATAGCAAACATTAAAAAAAAAATCAAGTGAAAACAAATGTCTGCAAGGATGGGGAGAAATAGGAGCACTCATTGATTGTTGGTGGGAATGTAAGCTAATACAACTACTGTGGGAATCAATATGGAGACTCCTGAAAATGATGAATATAGAGTTACCAATAGACCCTATTATTCCCTTACTATACATTTACCCTAAAAGCTCTACATCTCAGTTCATAGATACTTGCTCCACCATGTTTATACCTGCTCAATTCATAATAGCTAAAAACTGCAATCAACCCAGGTGCCCATCATTGGATGGATGGATAAATAAGATGTGGCATATCTACATGATGAAATTCTACTCAACAGTAAGAAAAAAAAATGACTCATTAAATTTAATAGAAAAACGGTCAAATTAGGATCAGATCATACTAAGTGAACTCACACAGCCATAGAAAGACAACTATTGCATGATCTCACTCATCTGTAATTCCTAAACTGGATCAGCCCAAGTTGTTGACATATCTGAATAGCATCTCAAGGCTTGGACAATAGTGAGGGTAAGGCTTGAAGGAAGCATGGGTGGGAACACAGAACTGAACCCAAATTGAACTTGTAGCTTAGAATCCTCTATTCTGGAAGTCAGACTAAATGGTGGAAACTTCAAGAGGACCTTAGAGGGAGCACCTGATTTGAAGGGCCCTGGAGACAGTGAGACAAAACCTAACCTCAAACTTCTGTTTCTCTTTCTTCTTTGTCTTTTCCTTTTCCTTTGGTGCTAGCCTGTAATTCCCTGTACTAAGATATGGTCTACATCAGCAATGAACTATTGATCAGAGAGACCTAGTTGCTCTCCCAAAACAAATAAGACGATCTTCTGCTAGAGCACTTGATTAACCACCAGAGGTTAATGGTAAGATCCTCCTGCTGAAGGCACCATACACTGTCAGCATGGACCATGGAGAAACCTTGCTGGAATCTGGAGGACAGCCAGTCCTCAGACAATTAGCCCATCTAGTGCTGGAAGGCACTACATGAGCTACTGGGGGAAAGTGGCCAACATCTGTCCAAGCAACTCAAAGTCTATGTGACTCAGAAGTAAACCATCTGATGTGATACTCACACAAGTACAATAGTGGCACACAGCCATGGTAGGTAACCAGCTGCTCTTGGATTGGCCAACAGATCTGCTCAATGGACAGGATACCATATATGGATGTGGGAACTGGGAAACAACTCAGAATAATATCCAGACAATGCTTCAGCTTTCCACTGTCAAGGTCCCACTAACCTTAGACTATAAGAAGGTCTACATCCTTTTAATTCTGTCTAAATTAATAATTGTTAACCCATTTAACTGCTGCTAACTTTATTCTCCACTGGAGAATCTGCTTCTCTTTTGCAGAAAGGATCTGGACCTGAGGAAATAAATGACCCAGTGCACTCCACCCCGGCCCCATCTGAAACCACAGAGAAATTGGGGAAATGAGCAAGAGTGTTGTTTTCTTAGTGAATCAGATATCAGCACAAGGGTGAAGGGGATAGGCACTGAGGACACTCAAAACCTACCAAAACAGAGATCCCAAGGCTCCTAAGTGCCCATCACTAAAGTAGACTTAAAATACTCCCATCATGTCTCAGGAAATTTTGCGGAACAGGGGGCAGAAAGATTTTTAGAGCCACAAGATGCAACTTTTTGCACAGAGACAATGCCTCCACCCCCCATAATGCATGACCCACATCCCCATGGGGTTGACCTGCATCCCAAAGGAGGGAGACCTCATCAGAAAAGGGGCAAGGAGGTGGGAAAGGGTGGTACCCACATGTGTTGTTTACATACTAAATATGTCCATATCTGAAAAATAAATGGAAATAAATGAAAAAAGGAGCTAGTGAAATAAGTTCAAATAGATTTATCAACTACATGGTTGTAGAAATTATTCTTTAATGAGGAGCATAAAGAGAAACTATTTCTTGTTCATTCTAGAATTGTTATTAGTTTTTAATCTGGAGTGAACGCAGTAAGTGAAACATATGGTATATACCCATCTTTTTTAGTGTTTTTCAAAGTGGATTCAAGGATTGATACATCTGCAATTGGAATAAACTTGTTGTGTTAATATTAACTATGCCCTCATCTTTGCAGACAAGTTCACCATGAAGTAAGCAGAGCTGGCATCATGAATAGGTCACTCTTGCAGTCACATGCTACCTGTCACTGGGAAGAGCCCACCCAGATTTAATGCCTTGCTGTCATTGTTTTGAAATGCTCAGTACTTTCATTGATTTGCTATGGGTGAAAAGTCTAGTGGGGAAACAACATGCATATGAACAAAGGTCATAAACCAAATATGCAGGTCTACAATTGTTGTCTTGTTAGAAAATGATGTTCAGTGCACCATGAGCACGGACATCCTGAGTACTTACTATGTAAAGGTAGTGATGAAGTTAAAGCAAAGTTCTATCTGTTAAAGTGAAACATTAATAAAGAGGAAATGTGGCCATCATCCAGAGGCAAGTTTTCCATTTAAACCAGAGGTTGTTTTGAATGTAGGAAAAAGGCAAGAACATTAAGAGAGGGAAAGTGAAAGAAACCTTTCTGGGCCTTTATGCCTCATGCTATGTCTATGTGTTTGCCAGTGACCATGCTGAAAGAACAGCTACAGGGAAGGAGGGAACCCTGAGTTCTTTGCCATCCCTTATTCTCTATATATCAGAAAGTGAAAGGCAGAAAAGTGAGAAGATGTGAGACAAACACCACGTGGTTAGTTTTGAGCATAATTTATATCATTTTAGTAAGAACAAAATGCACATATGTGGACAAGCTATGTAATTTTGATAATTCTATAAATGAGTTAAATTTTCTTACATTAACATGAAAATTACTTACTATTGCATAATATAAAATGAACATGAATAATTTGTGGTAATAATTTAATTTCCTTAACATTAGAATCACATTACCAAATATAATTATCATGATTAATTGAAAAACAAAGAAAGAGAAAAATTATGTTTTAGTACCATTAATAGGTATTTTATTTCAACTTTTACAAAAATACTAGACTTTTTCATATTGTGCTGGACTTCACTTACTAGGAGGAACCTGGAGGAAAGGATTTTCCTTTCTGTCGAAGACTTGATCAAACTCTTCCTCACGGAAGCCTCCTTTGATAGTTATATACTTCTACCTCTTTCTCAAGTTTGGTTGCCAAACTATTAGTTTCTCATACAAATCTTTATTCTCCAAGGTTACTTCTCTGACTACTAAAAGTAATATTAGAGATCAATTTGCTATTTTTATCTTGGTTTTGCATTTGTTTGATTCCCACCCCCTCTGCCCCAGGAACACTAATTTCTTTATTTACAATGGTATGGACATTAACTGAATTACCATCTAGTTTTGGACAATAATATATTCACACATGAGGAATCCTGAATAAAATCAAAGAATTGTACCAACATTGGTTGCTTGCTCTGGAAATTACATTTTGAAGTGTATTTGGCAGCTCTCTACACATTATTTTGCAACTTCCTTAGTCTACAATTACTTTAAAGGAAAAAATAAAAACAACAATAAAAATTTCAAATTTAGTAAATTTCAATAATAATACTATATGTTGGTCACCTTTCCTAAACAAATGCTTATATTAATAATGTTTATAATAGTAAATATTTAATATGTACTAAATATTATTTTAACATAGAAACACTATACATATAATGTTTTATAATGAGTATTCAATAAATATTTGAATAAAGACATGGATTGTAGCCATGCATGGTGACATATGCCTTTAATCCCAGCACTCTGGAGGCAGAAGTAGGAGAATACTGTGAGTTAGAGACCATCCTGAGACCATATATTGAAATCCAGTGCAGCCTGGAGTGAAATCCTACCTCAAAAAAAAACATGGATTGTATATAAGTAAATTGAATTACTTGAAGCTAGGGAAGATAGGGAATGACTATAATTTTATACCCAGTCAAATAACAAAATTACAAAATGAGTTTTGCTTTTAATGGCAGGAGAGAATTAGTAAGTATAAACTTCTGTATAACAGTTAAACTAACTTCACTATAAGCTACAGTATTTTCCCTCACAAAAGTTTCCAAATAACTTTGATTCAATTGCAAATATCTTCCAGAATTATGATATTCCAGTTACAAAATCAGTATTAGCTATTATCTTTGATGTTCACTGGCTCATGAAACCCAGCATTATTAGATAACTGTTTCCTTTTAAAATTTAGAGAACTAGCCCCTATGTCCAATATAGGCAGCTGCTTAATGAATTCATTTCTGTAATATTAATGTCAAGTTAATGAGTTCGGTATTGTTTGTAAAGATTACTTCATGAAGTGTGAACAGATAGGTGATGTATAACTAAAGTATCAATTGGGTTCTTATGTATCTTTGCACACTTGGGGGAAATGGGATGTTCAAGAGAAGTTGATTTTTTTTTATTAAACAGTTTTGTACTCAGTGAATACAGTCAAGTTGGTACCATTGTTAGGCTCATCTATGTACTACCCCCTCCCCCTGGCCCCTCCTTGTTGAGGTATATGTGTCATGCATTGGAGAAGTTGATTTTTGTAGTAAATTTACTGCAAAAAGTTTTTTTCATAGAAAAACAAACAACATTGGTTAGTAGCCAAAATAATTCAGATTGTGCAGTTATAGAATAGGCTTTTAATTTTAATTAACATTAATTTTTTATTATTATGATGCTATCTTCTCTCTATGAATTGAAGACCCATTACCTGCTGTAACCGCTGTCCTCACTGATGATGTTTTTAATACTTGTTTCATTCCTATACAAACCAAGGAGTTGCAAGGTTGACAAACCACATAAGCCACATCCAATTGTGATTTTCTTTCTGCCAGAGTACTGACATGATACAAAGCATCACAAACCAAGGAATGGCACCAGGAAGTATGTACTTGTGTGACCTGTGTGTGTACTTCTCTCTTTCTGTCTCTGTTTCTCTGTCTCCTCTCTTTCTCTTCCTATCTCTCAAAGCCTCCAGTAGTTAAAACATGGATCCTCACCCTATCTAATTCTAGTCACTTACCAAAACCCTGCCTCTAATAAACTCCATTGTCATGTTGTTACCAAACTCTTAATACCTTGTAGTGAGTTGAGTTTTAATATATTGATTAATATTTCACAGACACTCAAACCATATCTAAACCAAGCAACACTATAAACCATAAAAGTATGCCCTTCACAAAAGCTTCTTGATTTTTTTCTATATCATTTCTTCCATAGTAATAAGAATCAAAACAACCATCAACTCATGATGCTTTTCTTTTTCCTTTACAGTTAATAAAATAACTACACTTTAAACTCCAGTAAAAAACAGAGTTCACATGGTCACATGTGTGCCAGGAGTTGTAACAAACTTTTATTTAAATTGTCTTACAGAAGATTCAAAATTAATGGCTACACTTACTAATTTTACAGTTCAGGAATGAGAAGATTGGAAAATTTACATTATAATTTTCTACTGTACTGATATCATACCCGGGATAAAGAATGTTAAGGAGGACAGTTTATTTGGGTTCACAATTTCAGAGTCTAAGCCTGTGACAGTTTCCTCTGTTGTCTTGGGGACTGTGAGGAAGCAGATTACCACAGCAGAGAGCATATGCTAGAGAAACGTTGTTCTTTTTATGGTTTCCAGTAAATAGGGGAGGAGAGAGAGAGAAAAAGAGGGAGAAGAAGAGAGGAGAGGAGGAGAAGGAAGGAGAGGTGAGAAGACAGGGAGAGGGGAAGGGGAAGAGAAAAGAGATAATAAGAGGTAATATTTCCTTCCCAGGAATATCCTGAAGACTAATTCCTTCCACTAGGCAACACTTCCTAGATGTTCTACCTCCTCCAATAGACACAGCCCGGTGACCATATCAACTAACTATGCTACAACCTCATTAGTAGGATATATATATATATATATATATATATATATATATATATATATATATATATAATGTAATATATATAATATAATATGAAAAATGTAATGAGAAATTTTATTTTGTAATTAGGTTAGCAACTCTCTTCTTTCTTACATGTACAAAAAAGATTATATTTTTTTTACTAGTTTCTTGCTAATAGAGTCAATGAAATATGATAACTATAAAAATTGCTTGAAAACAAATAGCAACTAAGAAGTTTACAGTAAGTCTATGAAATATTTGTTTGAGTGTGTTTTGTGTGTGTGTGTATACTCTAGACTTTCCTGCTGCTGCAAAAAAAAAAGCTCATCTGACTTTATGTGTATGGCTGGGGAACTGAACCTGGATCAGCAGACTTTGTAAGTAAGCACCTTTAACCACTGAGCCATCTCTCCTGCTAAGAAGGACACAGATAGTTAATATCTAGGAAAAAAATCAACAAAAATGCCAGAAGGGGTAAATAGTAGAAAAAGCCAAATCAAAAAAATTGATAAGGCAATAGGAAGTAAGGATAACAGAGGTGCAATGGAAAAAAAATGATAACAGGACAAACCATATGTCCCTACAACAATTAAGCATGCTTCTAAAAATTGTCAGAACTAGAATGGCAACAAAATAGTTTGGAGGAGGATGAATTTCAGGAGGCTTTAGTTTTCATAGAATTCAACAGGTAAAAAACCAAAATTATAGTTCATCATCAGGAAGATGATGGATGTGATGAAACAAGGCAGAATCTTCATAGTAGGAATTTTAGAGAAAAAGGAAAACAGAGCAGAGGATAGGGATTTATCTAACTGAAAATAAACATGCTTCATCTTTGAAGGACACAAATATATAGAACAAATTTTATTTTGTTATTTACCCACAATGGTTGACATTAATGACAAGGGTTTAGAGAAATAATAACCTGCAGATATTTAGCAAAAAGAAAAAAAAAAGAAGAAAAGGAAAGGAAATGAAAGGATGTAAATGCAAGTAATTTATAGAGAAACACAACCCACAATTGTAACATTCATGTACATTTACATTTTTTTTTAAATCAGAGGGATACTGAATACTGCAGGGAGCTGCAAGCAGTCATCATTACAAGATAGCGCTGGCTTCCTGTCTGTGTTGAGGTAAACAACTCCATATTAGGCAGTGCCTTGGCGCCAACCGTGTTCAAGGTATGCGCATGCGCTTGACTCAACCTGTCCCGAGCCTATCCCGTGGCGCCTGGTGGTGGCAAGCTGGTAGCAACCAATCAGTGGGCGCCTCATTGCACTTCCCTCTATAAAAGTAGCTGCACATTCCGCCTCCTTGCCCCTCGCCATCAACCTTCATGTCAACCAAGAGCTCTCCAATAAAAGTGTGATCAAGAAGGATCCTCGTCTTGTGGTCGTTCTTCCCTGCGGGTCAGGGGGCTCGCCGCAAACTGGTGCCGAAACCCGGGACGCCGGGAGCCTTGTGGTCACCAGGGAAGGACCAAAGGAGGATTCAGAACTTGACACACGGAGAGGAAGGTACCGGTAAGTCATTCTTTCTTTTTTTTCTTTTCTTTTCTGTGTCTCAGTCATGTCCGTGTCTGAGGGCCTCGCTGTTCTTGCTGTTTTCGGTTTGTTTTGTCTGGGTCTTTCTATTGTTTTGCGTTCGTTTCTATCCTGCCTAGTCTGCTAATAGCCTGGACCGGTTAAACCCGCGGTAGACAACGCGGCTCTGGTCCTTGGAGCCTTGAGTCAGATAAATCCTCAGTAGATAGCGTGGGGCTGGCTGTTAGTTTCATTTCCAGCCTTCCAGCTCGTGATGGGCAATACATCGAGTGCCCGGCATTCTCCCATTGATTTTACTCAGCCTATAAAGGAAGTTTTGAAACAACGTGATCTAAAGGTCTCTAATGCCACTATTAAAAAGATTGTTAAAGACATTGATGCTGCGGCTCCATGGTTTGCGGTGTCCGGAGATCTCTCATTGCCCTCATGGGAAAAGCTGGGTAAAGACCTTGAGGCGGCTAGGGAGGAGGGGCACTTAGGTCGAGGTACCCTCCCTTTCTGGAGGATGATACATTCTTGTTTACGTTCTGGAAGCCACCCGGACCCACTTCAGGAGGGCCGGAGACGGCTCAGACAACATCAGGATAGTTTGTCAGAATCTGATGCAAGTGGGGATAGCAAACCCAGATTATATAAGGAAGTACAGGAAAAAAGGGCCAGTCAGTTCCCGGGAGGAGTTCCCAATGTGGCCAGTCATTTCAAGGAAAAGGTTCCCTGCCCTGTAGAGGAGAAGGCACCCCCGTTAGAAGGGAGTAATGAGGGCTCCGGCTGTATGCACGGGAGGGGTGAGGACTTCCCTAGGGCCCCGCCGCAGCAGGGGGCTGTGGGGTTATATCCTTCCCTACAGCCGCTGCGACACCTGAGTATACGAGACGATCACGACAGTGGTTCTGCTTCTGATCAGGAGGACTCCAGTGGGACAGAGGGACAGGATTTAGAGGAGGCAGCTTTGCTTTGTACTCAGGATGCTCAGTTTGTGGGCAGGCGTGTCTGCCCTCCCGCGGTTAGGGGGAGGAGTGCCTTAAAAGAGGAAGTTGGTATTCGAAACCGAGCACCGCCTAGTGCTCTGCCACGCCCTCATGTTCCCCCCCCCCTATGTCCCAGCCGAGGATCGCAGCCATTTTGTTAAGCCGCGCACGTGGTCCCGCCTGGCCTCCGCTTTCCCGGTTTTTTTGAATAACACTACCAATCAAAGAGGCTGGGAGCCAATCCCCTATACGGAACTTAAAGATTTAGTCCAGGCCTGCAAAGACTTTGGACCCACTGCTGATTATTCACTTATGCTGCTTCGCAGACTCACGCAGCGCTACCTTACTCCTGGTGATTGGTTAGATTTAGCCCGGGCTTGCCTAACGAGGGGGCAATATTTGGATTTCAGATCACTGATTTCTGATAAAGCCCAAGAACAAGCTAGGCAGAATATTATGAAAGGGGACTGGGACTGGTCTTCTGATATGCTTCTGGGGACTGGTCCCTTTCTTACAGATCAGCTCGATTTTCATCCAGACGTGTATATCCAAATTAATAATATTCATTATCAGGCATGGAAGGAGCTCCACAATAAGGGAGAGGCCGCAGGACAGTTGACTAAGATTGTTCAGGGCCCTACAGAGTCATTTTCTGATTTCTCAGCTAGAATGTTGGAAGTGGCAGAAAAGACAATTGGCCTTGCTGACCACAACATGCCGTTTATACAACAGCTAATATTTGAACAGGCCACTAAGGAGTGCAAAAAGGCTATACAACCAGTAAGAAAGGGAACATTGGATGACTGGCTCAAAGCCTGTCGAGAGATAGGGGGGCCTCTGTCTAATGCAGGATTAGCAGCAGCGGTCCTAGCTGCCGCTAAGGCTCAACGGACAGGGACTCAAAAGGGCTGTTTCCGATGTGGTCAATTGGGACATTTTAAACGCCAATGTCCTCAAGCGGATAGCCCAGCCCCTGTCCGAGATGCGGGACCGGCACAGCGCCCCCCTGGGACTTGTCCTAGATGTAAGAAGGGAAAACACTGGGCTAATGAATGTAGATCTGTGAGGGATGTTAATGGTCTGCCCCTCCCCCCTCTTTCAAGTAATCAGGACCAAAAAAACGGGGGGAAGGGCCCACGTCCCCAGGGCCCACAAATCTATGGGGCAATGCAGACACCTCAGGTCCCGGTGACTGTGGCGCCAGATCCCCCGCTGCCTCAGCCCGGAGAGCAACATCGGGCTCCGCAGGCCTGGACCTCTGTGCCACCTCCGGATTGGTCTTAACTCCGGAAATGGGCGTGCAAATCCTGGACACAGATGTGTCTGGCCCGCTAGCAAGAGATACGGTGGGCCTTCTTTTGGGGCGCTCCTCCTCTACTTTAAAGGGTCTCATAGTCTTCCCCGGTGTTATCGATCCAGATTATACAGGTGTAATTAAAATTCTTTGTCATTCCCCCTATGGGGCAGTGTCAGTGGCCCCTGGGGACCGTATTGCCCAATTGCTGATTTTGCCTTCTAACCATTCTCTATTTCCTGCACTAGATAAGGAAAGGGGTGACAAGAGCCTTGGGTCTACCGGTGTGGACTTGACCTGCTTGTCTTTGGAGTTGGATCAGAGACCCCTTCTGCGCCTGACCATAGAAGGAAGAGAATTCTCAGGACTGGTGGACACTGGGGCAGATAAAAGTATAATAAAATTGGATTCTTGGCCAAAAGCCTGGCCCTTGCAGAGATCAGCTCAGATCTTGCAAGGCTTAGGGTTTGCTAAAACACCACATATGAGTGCAAAGGAGTTAACATGGACCACTACAGAGGGTCAAAAGGGAAAAATCCAACCTTTTGTGTTGGATGTTCCCATTAATTTATGGGGAAGAGATATTCAGACCCAGATGAATCTCCGTTTGACTAATGAATATTCAGAAGCTAGTAAAAATATGATGAAAATTCAGGGCTTTGTTCCAGGTTCAGGTCTAGGGAAGCACCTTCAAGGGCGACCTCAGCCCATCATCCCGGAGGAGAAGGTGGATCGCTTTGGGTTGGGTTTTTCTTAGGGACCACTGAAAATTCTGCTTCCAATTTTGAACAGGTGCCCATACCCTGGATGACTCATAAGCCAGTGTGGGTTCCTCAGTGGCCCCTCTCACAGGAAAAACTGGAAGCAGCCCAGAGGTTAATTGAGGAACAATTGCAGTTAGGCCACCTGGAGCCCTCTATTTCCCCTTGGAACACACCTATATTTGTGATTAAAAAGTCCTCTGGAAAGTGGCGATTGTTACATGATTTGAGGGCTGTCAATGCTCAAATGCAGGTCCTGGGCCCAGTTCAGAGGGGCCTGCCAGCGCTTTCTGCTCTCCCCAGGGAATGGCCAGTGATGGTTTTAGATATTAAAGACTGTTTTTTCTCCATACCCCTTTGCCCTCAGGACAGAGAGCGTTTTGCTTTCACATTACCAGCTGTAAATCATGAGAAGCCTGATGCCCGCTTTCAGTGGCGTGTGTTGCCACAAGGGATGTCCAACAGTCCCACTATGTGCCAGCTTTATGTAGACTCAGTGTTATTTGTAGTAAGACAACAGTTCCCCTCTTTACGTATGATCCACTATATGGATGATATCCTACTCACAGCCCCTACCTTAGATGTTTTGCATGTCTCCTTTCAGGAGGTCGTCAAGGCATTGGAACATAAGGGTCTTTTTATTGCCCCAGAGAAGGTCCAGCAAACGGATTCAGTAAATTTCCTTGGGTCCGTCATTGGCCTTCAGTCTGTGAAACCTCAAAAAATTTGCATCCGTACCTCCCATTTGCATACATTAAATGATTTTCAAAAACTTTTGGGGGACATTAATTGGTTGCGAGGTTTTCTCCATGTCCCACGTGCAGATTTGTTACCATTGTTTTCCATTTTGGAGGGTGATCCTGAGATTACCTCTCCTCGTGTGCTCACTGAGCCAGCTCGTCAAGCCTTAAGCAAAATAGAAAAGGCCCTTATGAAGGCACAGCTTAAACGCTTTGACCCTTCTAGTCCACTTCTTCTTTGTATTCTAAAAACAAGGGATGTCCCCACGGGAGTGTTATGGCAGGACGGCCCTCTTTTGTGGATTCATGGACATTCCTTGGGAGCTCGTACCCTGCAGTACTTCCCACAGTTGGTTGCCCAACAGGCTTGTTTGGGTTTGAAATTGTGCCTAACTCATTTTGCAAAGTTGCCTGATAAGCTTATCATCCCCTACACTAAGGAACAAGTAGAGACTCTATCCGGTACGGTTGATGAATGGAGCATTCTTATGTGTGCTTTTCCAAATCCTATAGATAACCATTACCCAAAAAGCCCCATTCTGTCCTTCGTGGAAAAAAATTTAGTCTATTTTCCCCGGGTCACATCAAAGGGCCCTTTGCCCTCAGCCCCTGCCATTTTCACTGATGGCTCAAAAACAGGTCGCGGAGCTTATATGGTTCAGGGCTCAGAACCTGTGGTGAAGTTCTATAGGCCTGACTCTCCCCAAATTGTGGAATGCATGATTGTCTTGGAGGTGTTTCAGACTTTTGGTAGTCCCTTTAATTTGTTCACAGACTCACAGTATGTGGCTAATGCAGTTGTTGGACTGGAAATTGCTGCTTCTATTCGTTCTGCTAGTCCTGTCTCAAACATTCTTTCTCAAATTCAATCTCTCATTTGGCAACGCTCTTCCCCCTTCTATGTTACTCATGTTCGTGCTCACTCCTTGCTACCAGGACCTATATCTCAAGCAAATGACTTGGTAGACAAAGCCACGCGGATGACTATGTTAGCCATGAGTAGTCCTAAAGATATGGCCACCGAGTTCCATAGACTGTATCATGTTCCTGCTAACACCTTAAGAAAGACCTTTGCCATTTCTAGGTCCGAGGCACGTGATATTGTTAAGGCTTGTCAATCCTGTGTCACTTTCCTGCCTTCTCCACATGTGGGTGTGAACCCACGGGGCCTAAGACCTGGTGATCTTTGGCAGATGGATGTTACTCATGTCTTGGAATTTGGCAAGCTTAAATACCTGCACGTCTCGGTGGATACTTGCTCAGGAATCATACATGCTTCTCCTCTTGCAGGGGAAAAGGTTACTCATGTAAAAACTCATTGTTTGGAAGCCTGGGCGTCTTGGGGAAAACCGCGACGCCTAAAGACTGACAATGGCCCTGCTTATGCTTCCTCTGGCTTTTGTGCCTTCTGTGCCCAGATGCAGGTTGCCCACACTACTGGCCTACCTTACAACCCACAAGGCCAAGGTATTGTGGAGAGAGCAAATAAAAGTTTAAAAGCTATCCTTTTTAAGCAACGAAGGGGGATAGCGGAGAATGCAACCCCCAAGGAGAGAGTCTCTCTAGCACTCTATACCCTTAATTTTTTAGTTCTGGATGTTCATGATAGGTCTGCAGCAGACAGACATTGCCACCAGGGGACACAAGCACATCCGGAACTGGTCATGTGGAAGGATGTGTTGGATAATAAATGGAAGGGACCGGATCCTGCTTTGGTAAGATCCAGGGGAGCTGTTTGTGTCTTTCCACAGGACCAGGAATCGCCACATTGGGTCCCGGCCCGGCTAGTCAAGACGCTGACATCAACCCCAGAGGAGAGTCCAGGGGACGAGGATGGCCATCCAAGTACGAGTGCCAAAGATCCTGTGGATGCTGATCCTTATGTGCCTGGAGACTAGTAGAGGAGAATTGCGCTGGGGCATCCTGTCTGTTTTCCCCAAGCCCCTGCCCGTTCGCCACACGGCGAGAGTCCTTCCTCGGTTCTTCACTACTCAGCAAGGTCTCAATCTCCCTACGGTTGTTAAAGACCTGACCCTTGCCCCCCTGGGGGAGGCTCGACACTTCGAGGAAAGTGGAAGTCTCTGCTTTACTCTCGCCCGTGAACGTGACTCTTGTATACAACTGGAGATGCAGGCATTTGCTTGGTTTAGGGGGAACAGGAGATGGGGCCCAGAATCTACCTTTCAGAATTCGTCCCACAAAGCTTATAGTTACCCCTTCTCAGAAGAGGTGATATGGCTCAATGGTACCTTTTTTCGTGGCCAGAGAGGTACTGTGACTCTGCCTCAACCACGCCTGGCACCTCACTGTATGGGAACTTATGAGGGGGACCTTTGGCCATGGACGGAATGCCAGTCCAGTACTGTGGGCTGGGCAGATGTGGGACGGACCTTTACTTATTCCCCGAATATGAAAGGGCTTTTTCCTTTACAGTTGTCGTGGAAGGAGGGACCATTTCTACAGGATAGTAATATGAACCCATTTTCAAAGTGGGTTCTGTGTGGGGTTAATGGTAGCTGCACAGATATGACACCCTTTGTTTTATTACGGGGGGGGACAGTTGCCCGTAATAATGTGTCTGGAGTAGTCCATGAGCTACTATTCCTGAGCGAATCCCTTGAATGGAGATTTGGGGGAGTGCTCGGGGGTGTCACCCGGATAGGAGAATACCTAGGAAAAAATGCCTCTTATGCCCCCACCCCGGTGTGTGTCCATCCACCATTCATGTTTGTCCTTAGTAACTTTTCTTTCAGCAATTGTTCTAATGCTTCTTGTTATTTGTCCCAATGTTGGGACGCAACACTCTATCACAGAGCCATGGTACTTAGGGTCCCCCGTTGGGTCCCCGTGCCTGTAGAGGCTCCTAGTACATTGTCTTTGTTCAGGCATAAGAGAGATTTTGGAATTACGGCCGCTGTTATTGCTGCGGTGGCGGCTGCTGCTGCCGCAGCTACAGCCGCAGGTGTAGCCATGGCTTCTTCCGTTCAAACCGCCTCTACCTTAAATACCTTGGCTTCTTCCACAGCTGCCGCCTTAGACACACAATCAAATTTAAATTCCCAACTCAAAGGTGGCATTATGATCCTAAATCAAAGGGTGGACCTAGTTCAGGAGCAAATTGATGTTCTTTGGCAAATCGCTCAGTTGGGATGTGAATGGAAACTTAATGCCTTATGTATCACTACTGTTCAATATGAAAACTTTACAAGGGCAGCAAATCTGTCAAAGCAACTGTCCTTGTACTTGGCAGGGAATTGGTCCCTAGATTTTGATGCGGAATTGGAAGAACTAAGACAAGCTATTGTTATGATCAATTCCACGCGAGTGGACCTTAGCCTGGCTGAGGGTTTTACCTCTTGGCTTTCTTCTGCCTTTTCCTTCTTCAAGGAGTGGGTAGGGGTAGGGATGTTTGCAGTTTGCTGCCTTGGGGGCTGTGCACTGTGCCTTTGGTTGATTTGTCGCCTGCAAGCCCAGACCAGGCGGGACAAGGTAGTTATTTCTCAAGCACTTGCCGCTTTGGAGTGTGGGTCCTCCCCCCAGATTTGGCTGTCGGCCCTAAAGAGCACCTAGTTTCCCCTGGCCCTTGCACTCTTAGGGCCTGAAGTGCCCATTGCACAAGGATGGGCAGAGGATTGGTGTTGGGAGCACGGCACTCATCACGCTCAGGATGTGAGACAAAGTACTGCACGTGGGGCGAGCTCTTAGCAGCCTCATGGAGGGCATGTCTGATTGCATATGGGTTGGTACTATAATCCCATCTCTGAGAAAAGGTACCGGACAGGTGAGGCACCAGCCTGGCTGGCCACTAGGCCTGGGGTCATCACAATGTCCTTTCGAGCATCAGAGATCAGACCTCTACCCTTGCCTGTTGCGTTTAAACAAGAAGGGGGAACTGCAGGGAGCTGCAAGCAGTCATCATTACAAGATAGCGCTGGCTTCCTGTCTGTGTTGAGGTAAACAACTCCATATTAGGCAGTGCCTTGGCGCCAACCGTGTTCAAGGTATGCGCATGCGCTTGACTCAACCTGTCCCGAGCCTATCCCGTGGCGCCTGGTGGTGGCAAGCTGGTAGCAACCAATCAGTGGGCGCCTCATTGCACTTCCCTCTATAAAAGTAGCTGCACATTCCGCCTCCTTGCCCCTCGCCATCAACCTTCATGTCAACCAAGAGCTCTCCAATAAAAGTGTGATCAAGAAGGATCCTCGTCTTGTGGTCGTTCTTCCCTGCGGGTCAGGGGGCTCGCCGCAGAATACAGAATCTTAATGCTGTCATATTATTTTATGATTTCATACTGTGAAAAATGTGTTTCTTGTTTTCGTCTCCCAGCCAGGCAATGTGCATAAATTTGCACATAGAAAGTCAATGCAACCCTCAGTCAAAACACTGCACTAAGTACTTTGTCAAACTATAACCTGCAACTTGCTTCTGTTCACAAAATGTGAAAATATTAAATGTGACAAACCACATTTATGAAGAACTTATTGTAGGATTTCTATCTTCCTGTATATCCTTCACATTATTTCGTTATTTTTCTATTTTTCTTATTTGTCTCTGTGTGTTTATATATTTGTGTATGTGCATATGTGTCTGTGTATGGGCACCTGTCCTGAAATGTAAGTGTGGAGATCAGAGGATAAATTTGGGGTATTTCTGCTCCCCTTCCTCCTATTGTTGAGATATTTTTTTCCTCCCTTAGCAACCTCAGGATTTCCTGGCTCTAGCTTCCATTAGGATAGGTGGGTTGAAATGCTTGCACCATTTTGTATGCAGATTTGCATGGACTCTGAGGAAGATTGAACTCCCTTTGGCAGGCATGCAGGTCAGTGTCTCTAAAGACTGAGCTGTCTGTCCAGCCCTAGCCTTCTGATTTTATACCTAAGCATTCTTTAAATTGTATTCATCTGGAAGTAAATATACTCAGAACTATTAGTAGAAACAAATAAACAAAAAATGTTTGTGATGAAATATGTCAGGAACATTCTGAGCTAAACTATATTAAACAAATTCCTGAGAGTTAGTTGTCAAACTGGGTTTTATATATTTCCAAGAGTAGTATAAAGTGTTCAGCATTCAAATATGTTCATTTCCACTGCAGGAATATCCACAGACCAAATTTTGGAAAATGTTATTTGAAATACTTTCAAATTCCCTACTAGAAAAGCTATATAAGTTTCAATCTGTATATTTACTATTGGGAGATACAAGAAACATACCTATGAGCCTTGGTCACAGGAATCACATTATGTAGGTGTATTGTCTTTTATAAACCAACAGGAGAAATATTTTCCTGCTCTCAAGAACAAGAAGGTTGTGTTTATCTTCAAAATACAAATATGCATGATTATTTCAGCAACTCTGAACCTCATAACTTACTGAGCTATCCTTTTCATGTGGGCATAAAACTAGAATGAGACCAAGAGAGAGAAGAAATAGGGAGAGGGAAGAGAAGGTGTTACCTGACAGGTTAGCAGAGGAACAGGATATTAGAGAGTGAGAAGTGCTTGGAGCGGTAGTGGATTGGGATGGTGGGGAGGTAATTACAAAAAAGTTTAAAAAATAACATAAATCAGTTCCATGGAAACTTTCATTCTGGCTAACATTCCATGATGTATAACCACCAATAAAAAGGAAGAGGCTACAGTCCAGACAGAAGGTGGAAAAATTAACTTTACAACCATAGACTCTGGCTGGTAAATCACAGACCTAGAATTGTATGGCCCAGAGTGAACTGTTGGATAAGGTGGCTCATGAAGTCCCCCAAACAATGCAAACCATTGCCAAACAATTGATTAACTGCCAGAGCTAAAAGGTGAGACTGTGTTGTTGAAGACACCACAGGCTGAGGTCACAGGGCATCCGAATACAATACTAGAACTGAAAGGGAAATTAGCTTCTTCTTAGCTAGCCCTCATAGTGCTGGGGAGTCATATGGGAGCCTCTGGATAATAATGGTTACCAACAGTATGAACAAGCCATGGATCCTCTAGAGTATGAAATCAACTAGCCAAACATAAAATACATACTTGGGCAATAGTGGCATGCAGTCTCTGCAGGTTACCAATTTTTTTCTGATAGGACATGTGGCCAACTCAGAGGGAGAGAACTCATACTTAGTACTGAAAACCAAGTCTGAATCCCATTGTTAGGAAACTCAGACTTCAGGGAGATGGCCCACTGCTCTCTAGAGAAGAGTGGGATTGCATGATATATATCTATATCTATATATCTGTATCTATATCTATATCTATATCTAATCTATATCTATATCTATATATACAAATCCTCAGGATAAAAGTTTGTAAAATTATGTCCCAAGCAAATGGAAGTAAAAAACAAGAAGGTCTTGCTATATTAATATCTGAGAAATTAGACATCAAATGACAAGTAACCAAGAAGGACAAAGAGGGCCATTACTTATTCATCAAGGGAATGATTGAACATGAATGAGCACATCATAATCATAAATATATATGTGCCAAACACAGGTGCATCACATAGTTTATTAAACGAATCTACATAACAATTAAACAGAAATAACACCAACACCATCATAGTCAGAGACTTCAATACTCCACTCCATTAATCTAATCTAATCTAACCTAATCATAGAAATAATAGAGCTTAACATCATAGATCAAGTAGATCATATGGATATCTACAGAACTTTCTGTCTCAACACTACAGAATACATATTCTTCTCAGCAGACCACGGAACCACCCTTACCCCAAACTGACCATATATTAGACCATAAACCATGCCTTCGTAAACCAGGAAAATTGAAGTAACTTCCTGCATCATGTCATATGACAATGCTTTAAACTAGAAATTAATAACAAGAGAAACACCAAGAATATCACCAGCTCCTGGAGACTAAACAACACACTTTAAAACAATGAATTAGTCATGGAAGAAATAAAAAAAAAGGAATTGTAAAATTCCTAGAATTTAAGGATAATGAAAATACAACTTATCAAAATTATAGGACAATGAAGCCAGTCATAGGGGAAAGTTCAAAACCCTGTATGCTTTCATTACAAAGAGAGACCCAAGATTAATAACCTGACTGTCCACCTAAAGGCACTGGAAAAATAAGAAGAATCCAACTCTAAGAGCTTCAGAGGGAAATAAATAATCAAGATTAGAGCAGAAATTAATGAATTGGAAACTAAGAAAACAATTTTTTTAAATCGATGAAAATAACAACTGATACTTTGTAAAAAATAAACAAGATTAATAAATCCCTAGCCAAATTGATCAAACAAAAAAAAGAGAAGTCTCAAATAAAAAAAAAAAAAAACAGAAGTTAAAAAAGAGAGATCACAACAGACATCACTGAAAATGGAAGAATCATCAAGGAATACTTCTAAAACCTCTGCTTCACAAAATTAAATAATCTGGAAGAAATGAATGAATTTCTAGACACATACCACATACCAAAACTAAACTCAGATAAGATTAATCTCCAAACAAACCTATCACATCCATGGAGATTGAAAAGTTAATTAAAAGCCTCCCCGAAAAGAAAAGTACAGGACCAGATGGATTCTCAGCTGAGTTCTATAAAACCTTCATAGAAGAATTGAAATCAATATTTTTCAAACTGTTCCACATACTCAGAGACCAGGAAATCCTCCCCAATTCCTTTTGTGAAGCTAGAGTCACCCTAACCCCAAAACCAGACAAAGTTGCAACAAGGAAAGAAAACTATAGGCCTATATCCATAATTGTCAAAGATCCTGAACAAACTGAATTCAACAACATATCAAAAGCATTATTCAATGTGATCAAGTAGGTTTCATCCCAGGGATGCAAGATGGTTCAACATATTCAGTCAAAGTAATACACCACATAAATAAATTGAACCATAAGAATTACATGATCATCACAGTTGATGCTTAGAAGGCATTTGACAAAATACAACACCACTTCATGATCAAAAGACTGGAAAAAATAGGCATGGAGGGTTTAATATGAATACAATAAAGGCTACATATAAAGCTCCTAAAGCCCAAATAATACTTAATGGGGAAAAACTCAAGGAGTCTCCACTGATATCAGGAACAAGATGGGGGTGCTCACTCTCACTACTGTTCTTCAACATAGTACTAGAGTCACTAGCCCAAGCAATAAGATAGGAGAAATAAATAAAAGGGATTCAAACTTGAATGGAAGAAGTAAAGTTAGCTCTATTTGCAAATGACATGATCCTATATATAAGTGCCCTGAAAATCTCCATCTCAAAACTTCTAAAGGTGCTAAATTCTTTCAGCAGAGTGGAAGGATATAAAATCAATGCACAAAAATCAGTAGCTTTTCTATATGCATAGGACAAATATACAGAGAAAGAAATCAGTGAAGCTGTCCAATTTTTAATAGCAACAAAAAATTAAATACCTTGGAATGATACTAACTAAGGATGTGAAAGAGCTATATAATGAAAATATAAAAGGACTCAAGAAAGAAATAGAGGAGAACTTGAAAAGATGCAAAGTCCTTCCATGCTCCTAGATAGGTAGAATTAATATTGTGAAAATGGCAATTCTACCAAAAGCAATATAAGCATTTAACACAATACTAATAGAAATGCTAGCATCATTCTTCACAGAGATTGAAAAAAAATGATCTCAAAATTCATGGAATGACAGAAGGCCTCAAATATCCAAACAATGGAACATAATTGAAGACCCAGACCTTAGGTCAAGTAACTATAGCTGCTTGATCTTTGAAAAAGGTGCCAATAATGTAGACTGGAGAAAAGACAGCATCTTCAACAAATGGTGTTGGACAAATTGGATGACCATATGTAGAAAAATGATATTTGACCCACTCATTTCACCATACACAAAATCAAGTTCAAATGGATTAAATGCCTCAATATGAGACCTGAAACTCTTCAAATACTGAAAGAAAAAAAAAATAAGAGACACTCTTCAAGACATAGGACTGCTAAGAATCTTCCCAGTAAATTAAACAAGTACTCAACCAGTGGAATCTCATGAACCTAGATAGCATTTGTACAGAAAAACATACCATAAGTAGAGCCAATAGATTGCCCATTAAATCTTTGCCAGCTATACCACTGACAGAAGCCTAATACCTAGAATCTACAAAGAACTCAAAAATAAACAAAACAAAACTAAAACTAAACAAGCAAAAGTCAAACAACCCACTCTAAAAGTGGGGCAGAGAACTAAACAGGTATTTCTCAGAGGAAGAATTATACATGGCTAACACACACTTAAGGAAATGTTCAACATCCCTAACCATTAAGGAAATGAAAATTACTGGGTGCTCTGGGGCCTGGCCACAGTTCCCCTGAAGGCATCCTAGGCAAGAGTGGAGACCAAGGTTGTACACATGTGACATGAGATAGAATCACTCCCGGGAGAGAGTTTTGGTAAAAAGCTCTAAGTTTATTGTCAGGGAAATGGGTTTATAAGCAGTTGAGGGTGGGAAGACGGTCCTAAGATGATTGGATGTACAAGGATATGCTGATGCCTAATTAGCATATGGGGACATTCATTCCAGCATGTAGACAATAGTGGAGGGAAGGTATAGGGTACAGGGGGATGGGCTTTGCAAAGGTGCTTGCTGATACCATATGAGGAGTTTCTTAGACAACTGGCCAAAGGCCACAGGGTTATGGGCAAAGCCTGTCTCATCTGAATGGCCAGGTATCCCGTGCTTGGAGACGGGGTGGTCATACTTCCTGCCTATCTTGGGGCCCAAGAGTTTGTCAGGGTGTCCAGGATCACTGCAATCCCCAAGAATGTGGGGAGAATACTGGCTCACTGAAACCCCTGAGAATGGGGGGAGGAGCTCCCCTGCCGGTCTGGTCCCTGAGATATGACCAGTGGTGGTTCAGGTTGTTGTGACCTCTCCCTAGCCTGTGGCCTTTATGTCAGACAACTTAGGTTTGCTTTATCCCAGAGTCCTGCCTATGTGTGACAAATTAAAACAATTATGAGATTTCACCTTACCCCAGTAAGGATAGTCACATAAAAAAATCAAATAAAAAATGTTGGAGAAGATGTGGAAAAAATGAGAACTCATTCACTTTTGGTGGGAAGGTAAGCTAGTACAAACACTATGTAAATCAATATGGAGAATCCTGAAAAGAATGGATATAGAGAGCTGGAGGAATGGCTTAGCAGTTACAGCATTTGCCTGCAAAACCAAAGGACCCAGGTTCAATTCCTCCAGATCTACTTTAACCAGATGCACAAGGGGGCACGTGCATCTGGACTTCATCTGCAGTGGCTGGAGGCCCTGGCATGCCTACACACACACTCACTCTCCCTCTTTCTCTGTCGAATAAAATAAATAAATAAAGATAAAATACTAAAAAAAAGAATGAATATAGAGTTGCCTGCAGACCCTGTTATGCCATTACTGGACATTTACCCTAAAAGCTCCACATCTCTATTCAGAGATGTTTGCTCCACCATGTTTATGCTTGTTCAATTCATAATAGCTAAAAACTGTAATCAACCCAGGTGACCATCACTGGATGAATGGATAACCAAGATGTGGTATATCTACATTATGGGATTCTACTCAGTAGTAAGAAAAAATGACACAATGAAATTTGTAGAAAAATGGTCAAACTTGGAACAGGTCATTCTAAGTGAACTCAGACAATCACAGAAAGACAATCACCACATGGTCTCACTCATCTGTGGTTCCTAACCTGGATCAGGCAGAGTTGCTGACATACCTGAATAGCATCTCAAGGCTTGGAGAATAGGGAGGGTAGTGCTTGGGGGAAAGGGAAGGCTGTGTGTGTGTGTGGGGGGGGGTACACAAAAGTGAATCCAAATTCAACTGGTAACATAGGGTTCTAGATCGTGGAAATTAAACTAAAAGGTGGAACCCTCAAGAGGACCTTATGGTGAGTGTCTGAATCAAAGGGACCTGGAGAGGGTGAGATGAAACCTAACCTCAAATTTCTTCTGTTTCTCTTTCTTCTCTGTCTTTTACTTTTTTCTTTTCCTTTGGCACTGGCCTGTAATTCCATGTATTGGGATGTGTTTACATCCACGATGAGCTGTTGATCAGAGAGACCTACTAGATCTTCTAAAGCACACAAGTCAGACTTCTGTCAGAGCACTTGATTACCCAACAGAGATTAATGGTAAAACCCTCATTCAGACCGTAAGGGCTATGAGTTCTATTGGGAGAGGCTGGATAATGCAGTTAATGGGTCTCCCTTCAGGGCAGGTGATGAGGAGGCAGTTTCATGGTGGACAGAGGTGGCAGAGTGGTGAGGTTGATGGTAAGCACCCTCTGTCAGTGCCAGTTTAGTATGTTCTTACAACTTGCTCCTGAGTGAAGTAGAGACTTCTCGCATACCTTCCGTCTATTGAGCTGGCTTCACGGCAGTCACTGGCAGACATATGTTGAGGGAGATGGGCTCTGTGCACCCCATGAGAAGACAGAAGGGAGAATAAAGGAGCTTGTTACTCTTGTCAACGCTATGACATCAAACACCAGGTGTAAACTGGGGATGAGTACTCAGAGGCAAGTGATACAGGGCTTGGGGCAAGAGAGGAAGCAGAGGGGCATTTTGGGATCAGGGAAAGGGTAGGAACACAAGAGAGTTTAAGTTTGAGAGTGCCGGTTGGGGTGGCAGTGTATTTATCCCTGGATGAGATAGTGTGAGGACAAAGGAAAGAGAGGGCTCCAGGAATAACTCTGATTCTGGCTAATGCAAGTGAGAGGAGCTGAGGTCAGGGTAGGTGAAGTTAATCAGGGACAGGCAAATCAGAAGGCATAAGTTAATGTTAGGGTTTAGTATTGTAAGTCAGCATCAGACAGGGGGAGCCTATTAGTCTGACTCATTGTTTATATTGTAGTTATATATTTTTTCTTAGTGGGTGATTAAAAATATGTAGGCTGCCAGAACTGCCTGTATACTTTGGAGATTAATAAAGGCACTGTAGTAGAAAGAGACTTCTAGGGACCTGTGAAGAGTTCTATGACTCTCAGCATTGCCATCTGCTAGGATAAATCAAGGCCATGCTGACCAAGTGGCCCTGCCTCTTTTCGGAAGCCTGGGGGACTGATTTTCCTCTGATGTGACTCTCCTGTTGCAAAAACACTCATTTGGAATTCAATTTTGGATCTCGACATACTCTCTGATCAAGAAACAGGTAACTTAAGAGACGAGAAGTTCAAGTGTCCCATCATCTCTTGTGGCCTTTTGGCCTGAGAGCAGGAATCAAAATATTGCATATAAATATAACTCCCATGTTTCCAATTGATTTGGCTTCTACATAGAGTTATTAGTCTCTCAGAGAGACTTAACATATCTGATTAGCAAAACAGATTAGTTAAAAGGGTACAGAACATAGCTGGTTAGCAAAGCAGATCTGGTTAGAAAATGACACAATAGTTTAAAATCATTCTGATTACTATTTAAGTTTAGTTTTCTGGTGACAGTATAAGCTATGTTTGGGACATGGAAAGCATAGAAATTCTATCTTTTTAGTATCTGTCAGTTGTAAGTATAGGCAGCACATTTTAGTAGCCCTGAAAACAACATTTTATCAATATTTTATCAATAACTTTAAGTCAATTGATTTAATCTAGAAATTGTATGCCAGGAAAAAGGCAAGACAGTATGAAAAATTGGCATTTGTGTTTGAAAACAACTTTAGCTTGTCTGTATACTAATGCAGTTACCAATTGCCCCCAAAAGTGGAAGTAGAACACCAATTTAAGATTATTTTTCTAAGGCAGGAAACATGTCTTAAGTATCAATATCTTTATAAGCAATGAATTTGAGATAACAGAAATGAGACAATTAGTTAAGTGAAATCTTGACTGAGACTGATTATACATAGATCAAGAATAAAATAAAACTTGATCATTGTTGAGATAAGCAAGCCCAATTTTAATATACATTAGAGAAAATATGACAGATAAAATACTTTAAATATGTACCTTTTTACCATTGAGCAACTTTAAGTCTTAACTAAAGAAATATTTATGATTGTTACATGAAGCTTAGACAAACTATATTAATATCATTTATATACAGTGGATTTTGTTTGTTTGTTTGTTTGTTTTGGTTTTTCAAGATAGGGTTTCACTCTAGCTCAGGCTGACCTGGAATTCACTATGTAGTCTCAAAGTTGCCTCAAACTCATGGTGATCTTCCTACCTCTGCCTTTTGAGTGCTGGGATTAAAGGCATGCGCCACCACGCCTGGCATACAGTGGATGTTTTTTAAAGCTTCCTCAGTTTTTCCAAGAACAGTATGACAATCAGTCACTTTTTGTAAGTCTTAGATTATAATCTCTGTGATAATCACCCAGCAAAACCAGCATGAACAACATAAGACCCATCTTAAAATTACAGAGTTTTAGCCAAGCATGGTGATGTATGTTTATTGGTAGCCAAACATCATGGACTTCATATAAACAAAATTACAATATTCTGATATCTGGAAGAGTCTGATATTAACAAAAAGTAGAGTTTACATATTTAAGGCACATGAGGCTACAGCGAGTAAACTATGAACTAAAGTTCTGCTAACAGAATGGGCATGTCAGGGCAACTTGCCACTGCAAACAATTTCCAAATTATGTGCATCTGGTTTTGCAAATAAGCACATTTAACTGATGATCCAAAAACAAATATATGTTTAAAAATTTCTTCCAAATCAATATTATAGAATTATATTGAATTTCAAACATACACAAATTTTTATGACACAATCTATAACTATTCAAACCTTAATCAACTCTATAATACTGCCTGTGACACTTTGGTAAAGTTGTTCAGTAATGACATAAGTTAAAACTAAATAATAAGACTGATTGTTGGAGGAATTGAGGAATTACATCTTAAATCACAAAATAAATTTGTTTAGAATTTCCTTTTACTGTTCACCTGAAGTAGTTTTCAAGTGTGTGACAGATAAATACTGTTTAATAATTCTAATGTGGTCTATTTACCTTATAAAATGTGTGTGGGGGGAGAGTAAATAGTTCCTCTGTGAGGTGTTTGTGTGTGTGTGTGTGTGTGTGTGTGTGTGTGTGGCAGGTTTTAGACATAATATCCTTAGAAAAGAATTAAATATTAATGACTCAATTTTAACCCTAAGATTTAGTTAAAAGGTTGACAAATAGAGGAACCTAGCTAACGTGGTTGGGTACTCTATATTCAGTCTTTCATGACCATTATTATGACCAGATGAACATCAAGGAGTTAAAGTTAAGTTTACAATTTGCATACTATAGGAACCTGCTACCAGCCAGTGTTATACTTTGTTAGTGTGATGTAACCCCTAATAGTAATAATAATAGTAATAAAAACAATAGTAATAATAGATGTAAGGATAATAGTAATTTATATCTGAAGAAGGCTGTAATCTGATTAAGTTCTTTGTCCTTAACCTTCTGTTTAAACTCACTCATATCTTCATCTACACACTTTACTCACACCTTCATCTACATACTTTTACTTTATAATCTATGCAACTACTCTGTAACAATCTTTTTCATCAAACATTTAACACCTGACATTTAAAGTTTCCTCTACAATTTATCTTCTTTAGTCAGTTTATCTCATAACTAAAAACAAAAACTTTTATTATCGATTCCATAAGACCTTCTGAAGTTTTTCATAAAAATGTTCTACATGCATGGAAAATTATTTAACACTAACTGTGCAAAATTAAGAAGATTGCAAATGTTACAAACAAAGCTTTCAAAATTAAGTCAGAAAACTTTACATAGAAGAAAGAATTAACAGATATTTGCTTATAGTATACTGATCAAATAGTTATCTCAAACTGGAACAGAAGTAAGCCTTTTAGTCTTCAATCACTGTGATGCAGTTGTCAGAGTAAGTCTGTGTGATTCTGTGGAAAGACATAAAAGAAGTATGCAGGAAATGTGAATATAAAAAAATAACAAAAATTGTTCCTTAAAGTATTGACACTTTATTATACTCACCAAAAGATTATTATATTACATATATAAGATCATTAGATTAAATATACATATACATTAGTTTATTTTCTTACCATCTTATAAATTTGTATAGTTAACTGGGCATAGAATCAATACAATATTTATAATATCAACTTCTTATAAAATGGACTGCAGTGTTTCATGGTACTGAGAACCTAATTCTAGGCTACTACCTTTTCCACTATAAAAAGAAAAAAAAAAATCAACTTTCAGTGAAACCCAGAATGGGAAATATGCATAAATGTATGAAAGGGGGAGAGAAACTTATAGATACTCAAATTGCATATGTTTTTCTAATAGCCGGTTTTGCATGGGTGCTCTCACAAATTTAAAAGTTTTCAGAATACACTTTTCACATGAAACAATGATCATTTTATGCTGAAATCCCCCAGTATGCTCTTAAGGGAAATAATGCCTTCTGATTTTCTTGAAGTTATTTTATGTATGTCATCTTCTTGTGATGAGAAACAAATTACCTATGGCATACAGAAAATAAATACTGCTCTATTTTAAAAGATTGAGTGGAGCTTTGCTTTTAAAGGGAATATAGTATGAACATATAATGGTTAAGGTTAGGTAACAAATCTGCAAGACACAATATGTAATTTTTCCAAGTTTCAAGTTCAAAAAAAGAGAACACAAAAATTGAAGAGCAGGACATTTTGTCCAGGGATTAAAAAGATAAAATTATTCACAAAAATAGAGTTTCACAGAACATAAGAGAACTAGAGAGAATGTTCCTTTTATCAAAATACATAGCTGGATTTAAGGATCAGATTGGGTTGTGACACAGAAGGCTGGAATCACAAAGAAATGAGGACAAATGCTAGTGTCTTCTGAAAACAACATAATTTGCTGTATAGGAAGGAATAAATTCAACTTGGGCCTTTATTTTTCTAAAATGTAAAATGGACTTTCTTTAACTCACCAAATTAGGTTTAAGGCAACATTCATTTACCAATACATTCTTATAAAATGCAATAAAGATTTCAAGGAACAGAGGAAGGCTTGCATTATTATAAATTTCATGTCAAATATAGCATATTGTGTACCTCCCTAATATTAATTTGAAAGGAGAGATTCTTTAAATTTTACTCACTCATCTGGTATTTCAATACAAGTCAATGAAGTAAGAACATAAATAAATAGTCAAATAGGAGCAAAGTCCTGTTTATGTTTGAAAGCAATCACAGATCTTAATATCCTAGAGAATTTCTTCTGTTTTAGTTGAGACAAACAACATATGTTATCCATTATTTTGCACACCCTTAGGTCTTGATTTGAATATTATATGTAGTATAGAATTACTTAGCAATTCATTTGCTAATTAAATGTATCTAACTTTATAACTTCAGCTCTTTCCTTAGTATTTTGATTTATACCATATGCATGTTGTAGACACAAAATACAAGATTTGTTATTATTCTACTAGAGGAAATAATTCTTTATAAAACTCTGAATTACATTTTCTATTTCCTTACTTTCTATAGCTTCTGTCTCTAAAAAAGCCTTCTCTGACAGTATGATCAATGGCTGCTTTCAAGCAATTCCTCCAATTGGAATCTGCTTTTCTTCCTTCTCTACCACCACTGATTAGGGAGAAAACTGACTACAGATAATTAACAGGCCCAGAGCTCCTCCTAATTCCCTTAAAGTAAGGCTTGCAAAGCCTCAGATGACCTTAGCCATGGAAAACAGTTATTTAATTTTGTACATCTACATGGTTTTAAATAAATAAAAGAAAAGTATAACCAAAGAATAACATAATTTATAGTGATATAAAACACAACCAGGGAGATACATTAGTTGCTAGAGTGCTTACTACACAAGTATGAAGATCTGAGTTCAGATTCCCAGGGCCCATGTAAAAGTTGGGTTTTGAGAAGGAGTCAGGTAGCTTTTTTAGGTAGTTTAGGGTGACAGTGCCTCAGAAATAAAGACAGGAATGTCTGCCTTAGAAATCTACACTTGCTATAGATCAAATAATAATCTGACTTCTTATCTCTTGTCTAAAGTTGTTTTTCCACAAACAACTTGACCCCTCCTTGGAGAGAGGTCCCCTTTCCTAGAATTTAAATTTGATCCTGACATTGTGGTAGGTCATGTTTAGACCCCAGAATTTGGCTTCATGGATGGCCTCTTCTTGATCGATCCCCTAACCCAGACCAATCAGTCTTCACTCTGGCTCACCTGAGCTGGAAGGTGAAACCCACCACAATAAGATTACAAATAGGTTTGTGGCGGGGGGGGGGGGGGGGGGTGGGGGGCTCCTCTCTCTTGGCTGGCTCCTGAGCATTGAGATTCTGGCAAGCTTCCCTAGTCTCATCCAGGCTTGACCAGGAGGAAGGGAGACCACACCCCTTACTCCCACAGGCCCTCTTTACCCTCTCCTGCCCTCCACATGGCAGAAGCTCTCTGCACTTTCTTCTCTTTCCTTCTCTTAATCTAATGAAATCTCTCTGAACCTTACCCTCTGGTCTATGTACTTTAATTCTTTAAATTCATAAGACAAAAATCCAGGGTACTCTAAATTTATTCATGTGTTAGCATATTAGTGTACTGTCAAAGAACCCCAAAATTCCCATTTCAATATATTAGTGCATGTTTGTAATCCTGGCACCTGGGAGACAGAGACAGAAGAACCTCCAGGATTTGTTGCCTTGTTATTATATCTGAAAATCAGTGAGTTTTAGGTTAAGCATGAGACACTATCACAAAATAATAAGGGGGAGAATAACTGAGAAGGGGACATAGCATTGACCTCAGGTCTCCGTACACATTTGCACACACATACTCTTACATACTCATGTGTGCCCACAAACATAGATGTATTTATACAAAACAACAGATAATAAGAAAATAAACATAAGAAAATAAAACAAATGGAGCTAGACTAAATTTGGAAACTAGATCAAAAAAACTTAAAACTTAAAAACTTAAAAATAAAAAAATAAAAAAATGCACCTTAACATAGCAATTCATCATGGATTCCAGCTATTACAACATGAGGAGCAACAATAGATTCCAGTCAGTTACTGCTGCTACCTGCTGCTGTAGAGACCGATCTCCTTAGTTACAAGGAATATTTGACCAATATGTAGTATCTGCTCTCCTACTCAACAGGAAATACAGAAAAATAGGGGCTCATTCATCCATCTTCCCATATAAAGTTATAAGGGTCCATACACTTTGAGGAGGGAAAGATGGGTGAGGATAGGCAGGGAGAAAGGGAATAAATGGACCATTTGAATCCAAATATTTCCAAGATTTGACTTTGGATATGATGAGTAACTATGTCAGTTTCCTGTGGTAAAAATGCCATGATCCATTGCTGAGGAAATTCTTTATGATGAAGCAGAGGTGATTACCATATATGCAGACCCCGGTGACAGATAAGAATGCTAACTAGTCACATCCTCTGACTAAAAGAGCATGGTTAATTGACAAACCCCCCTTTAGAAATGCGTTGGCGAGATTTGCTCAACCATGTTTGTAGCAGCTCAATTTGTAATAGCTAAGAGCTGGAATCAACCCAGATGTCCATCACTAGAACAATCGATAACTAAGATGTGTTATATCTACACAATGGAATTCTATACAGCAGTAAGAAAAAATGACACAATGAAATTTGAGGAAAAATGGTTGAACCTGGAACAGATCACTCTCAGTGAACTTACCCAATCACAGAAAAAAAAAAAAAATGCCACATAGTGTCACTCATCCACAGCACCTAACCTGAATCTACCCAAGATATCTTACATATCCAGCAAGCATCTCGTGGACTAGACACTAGGATGGAAGGGGAGGGAAGGGAGGGCATCAAAAGGGTGGGAAACACAAGTCTAGACCCAAAGGGCAATGGTACCATAAAATTCTACTTATTAAAGACAGACCAAATGGCTGATCCTTCACCAGCCACTTACAGGGAACACCTGAACAACAAGACACTGGAGAGGGTAGGATCAAGACTAACCTTAATCTTCTACATCTTCCCTCCCTCCCTCTCCCTCTTCCTCTCTCTCTTTCTCTCTCTCTTCTCTCTAACTTTTGTATATTAGTTATCTTTTTCCTCATTTTCTTAGTGGGCACTGACCTGTAACACCCAGTACCAGCATGGGACTATCATCCACAATGAGCTTTTGATCAGAGAGACCTACAAGGTTTCCTAAAAGACAGACAGATTTCTGTCAGAGTACTTGATGACCCACCAAAGGTTAGTGGTAAGACCCTACTGCTGAAGACACCTTATGTGGTTGACATGCAAAGTAGAATGGCATGGCTAGAAGTTGGAAGAGAGTTAGTCCCCAGACAGTCAGCACGTCTAGTGCCAGAAGATGCTATATGGGCAACTGGGGGAAAATGACCAATATCTGTCCAAGCAACTCATGGTCTAACCTACATAGCAGCAAATAACTTGTTGTGATGCCCACACAAGTGCAATAGTGGCACACAGCCTTGGTGGGGAACCAACTGCTCTTAATTTAGCTAACTGATCTCCTCAGTGGTACAGGACCCATAGCTGGAGCTGGGAAACAAGTCAGAACCATATCCAAACATACACCCACTCTCCAATATCAAGCTATCATCAATCATGGGCTACAAGATGGCCTACACCTATGAAATTCTCTATAAAAAAACTAAGGGTTATGTCATTTGTCCTGGTGCTAACTTACTCTCCATTCGAGAATCTGCTTCTCTTTTTCAGATAGATGTACATCCTAAGGAGGGAGACACCCCATCATACCTCAAAAGGGCCCCAGCTGAAACTAAGAAAAATTGGCGAAACAAGCAAGGGTGCTGTTTTCCTGATGAACTGGATACCAGCACAAGGGGGAAGGAGATCAACACAGTGAAAAATCAACTCCTACCTAATCAGAGAGCCAGAGCTTCAGAGGCCCCCAACACCTCATCACTGAAGCAGACCAAAAATGAACCCAACATGGCTCAGGGAAATTTTGCGGAAGAGGGCGCGGAAAGAATGTGAGAGCCACATATTGGGTCATGATATGCAGAGACATTTATCTTACCCATAACTGTGGGCTAACTCCACAATGCATGACCATATACCTCAACAAGGAGGGGCCAAGGGGAGGGGGTAGGTCATGGATGAGCCTAATAATGGTACCAAACTGACTGTATTTGCTGAATACAAAACTAACTAATAAAGAAAAAAGAAAAATTATATTATGTATGCTAGGTGATTGTCTTGATTATTTGCTATTTGCAAATGCATATTATTAGTTCTACTAGTACAGTTATAATTGTCTGAGTTACTCATATCAAATAGGTCAGTTATGTTCAACACATATGACTCTCAAACCTCTGGTGTCATCTTGAGCAATATTATTTTATCCTTGATATGGTACTGGATTTGCTTTATTTCAGAGAAAATTTCTAGAAGACTTTTATTTTACCTAGACAGGCTTCTAATTTTTTTTTAACTAGATATACTTAAAGTACATTTCCTCTAAAAAGCCAGGAAGAAATGTTTTTACTCCAAGCACATTATTTTTATTAATATTTAGATTGTCCAGTAAGTCTGAAAGGACATTATGGATAATCACCAGCATAATTGTTAGGAAAAATATAACTCTCAGGAAACACTTGTATCTTTTGGAATTTACCCCTGCTTTTGTAATTGGAACAGCCTGACTTCAGTTTGCACAGGTCTTCCTAATGATTATGAGAGTATAGTAGGCCACAGAGCAGGAATCCATTAAGGAAATATCATAAGGCTGAAGAGTTGTCTCAGTGGATAAAGTACTTGCTGTGGAAGTCTGACTACCTGAGTTCAGATCCTTACGTAAAGTCAGACACAGTAGCACACATCTATAATCTCATCATGCCTACATAGAGTTGTGAATTGGAGACAGGGGAATCCCAGGAGGGTCATGGCCCATGTTTCTTGTCGTGAGCCATGGTAATCAATAACAGACTCCACCTCAGACCAAATGAAAAGCAAAAACTAACTCATGAAGTCGTCTTCTGACCTCCATGTACATTCTATAGCATATGCCTACTCACAAATGCACATGAACTTGCACACACACACACACACACACACACACACACAGAGAGAGAGAGAGAGAGAGAGAGAGAGAATACACAATTTAAAAAGAAAAGAGAAAAAAAATTCTACACCAGTAAATAAATATTTAAGGATAGAGGGGCCTCTTATTTTTCCAAGATATTCAAGATATATAAAGTTAAATTACACACAAATGAGATAAATAGTGAATTAATGTCAAGTGACTAAACAGTGAAGCATCATTATCAGTCTCTTCAAGAGTCCTCTGTATTTTTCTCCACGCTTCTGTTTTTAATTCTAATACTGATGATTTTCTAGTCTGTGCTTATCACTCTCTTTATGAACAATTGTTCTAAGACAGACATCAGTCCTTTATCAGGGACAGTAAACACTGTTTTCAACTATCAGACAAATTGTTTCCATCTCAGGGACTCCTACACCTGACTTTCCCTAAGGAACTCCTTCTCATCATTTCATGAAATGCCTTTCTTCTCTTCCACACACACCAAAAGAATAAGACTTGAAGCACGGTGTTTTCACATGCTGTATCTTGACACCTATCATGATGTCCCTGAATGATGGATGAATATCAGCTAAGGAGATGGTAAATTTTAACAGAGTCTTAGGAGGCAGAAAAAGGACATCTGTTAACATAATCCTGGTCTCATTTCAAGCCTATCAATTTGTTTAGTTTTTTAGTTGATAAATCATTTGACACAACAAAGATACCAAGGTATATGTTAAGTATTGAGCAGAATTTTATTATTAAACCATAATGTATGGATGTTTTGCGAAAAAATTACCTTTTACAAACTAGAAGCAAACTAAAGCAAATATTTGTTTTACAATGTCAGTCATTGCAGTTGACTAATATGTAAAATGTTGAAAAGAGATATATTAGGTTTTTCAATCAACTAAATATAAATCTGAAAACTATAGTGCATTATGTAAGCTAAATAAAAAGCTGAATACTATGAAATGAAAACATGGTTTATTTATCATAATTTCCAGTGAACAAGATAAATAAGGAGAAAATTCATTTAGTCTCAAATTTATCTTTTAGCAATGGAATGCATGGGGCTAGGAATACAGGTAGAACCTAGAGTGTGGAGAGCCGGTGTGGATGGCCGCCCGGGCTTCCTGCCAAGGTCGACGCCCCAAGGCCGCCCGGGCTTCCTGCAAGTCTCCATGAGTGTGGCAGCCATTACAAGATGGCGCTTGGGCTGGCTGCCAAGTATCATGACTAAGCATCACTTCCTGCTTCCCCTTCGTACACACTGCAAAGTGTGCATGTACAGCGCTACGTATGATTAGATCACCATCAGGTGGTTGGCTGCGCCCTGTTGCTTACGCCCACATGGCAGCTGCTGATTAGGTTAGGCGGGCTATTTAAAGGGAGGAGGGCTTGTTATCGGGGCGCCACACCCCCAGATGTAAAGGATTCCTGAATAAACTGCTTCGAGAAGACTCCCGATTGCCGTTGCCTTATTCTGCTGGACAGGAAGGGTAGCGACACTAGAGATATTTTGATTCTGTATAATCTTAATATAGTAAGTATAACAATAAATTAAGTTACCTATTTTTTTGCTTTCCCAGTACATATTACAGTCACATTTTTACAACTATAGTATATTACATTTACAATAGAATTGTGCTTAAAATAGTGTCCAAACCTTAATGAAAGTAGATAGCCATATTGCTTTAATTCCTGGGTCAGTGGAATTAAAACCAGGTCAGTGAAGAAAACCAGGTGTGGCTTTGCATTGTCTTTTCTTTATTTTATTTTATTTTTATTTATTTATTAGAGACAGAGAGAGAAAGAGAGACAGGGAAAGAGAGAGAGAGAGAGAGAGAGAGAGAGTGAGAATGGGCACGCCAGGGCCTCTAGCCACTGCAAACAAGCTCCATATGCATGTGCCACCATGTGCATCTGGCTTACATAGGACCTGGAGAATCAAACCTGTGTCCTTAGGCTTCACAGGCAAGTACCTTAACTGCTAAGCCATCTCTCCAGCCCTGATTGTCTTTTCTTGAAGTGTCATAAATCAGGATGCTTGGATAGTCTGTGGTAGAAGATAATCCTTATTATTCTAAATCATAATCACCCACTAATGTCTGATGAAAACATTGTAAAGCTCCTCTAGTCCAAAGTTCCAGATTCGTCCATATTCCTTCCACAAACTCTTTCTAAAAGACTGAAAACAACATGATCAGATTTTCTATGGCTATAGCCCACTTCCCAGTACCAAATTACTGTAGCAGTTATATTCTTGTTGATGGGACACATGATCTGAAACAGAATATGGAACACAATGGTTGATTGTAGCTTACAGTTTTGAGGGGATATTACATCATGGCAGGGTATAAAGAGACAACTGACATCACATTTCCACAGCATCAGGGAAGAAGTAGAGAAAGTGAGGTCACTAACACTGGCAAAGATCCCAAGGCATACCCCAATGTCACACATCTTCCAGAAAGTCTCCACCCCTGGCCCCACAAAGGCTACACAAACTTTCAAATAGTGTCAGCAGCTAGGGATTAAGCATTCAAACACCTGAAGCAATGGATGACATTTTACATTTAAACTACCTCAAAAGGTGAGGTTTTCATCAGCCTGTGGGAGAAAAATGTCATAATAAATGGATGGCCAGCTGGTGGGGGAGTGAGGCAGAATGTCACTTTCTAATAGATCTTCTGATGATAAATATAAAAATATACATTTTGTAGAGTAAAATTTATTAGACCAGAAATATATAGTAATTATGTAGTAACGACATGATACATTCTAAAGTACATAAGAAAATGTGGAGTTTTTTCTTTACATTTAGCTGCATAGGTCTTAGTAGTAGAGGCATAGTAGTTGTAAATTGACTAAACCTAATTGAAGTTTGCCATCCTAGCCATATCTGAAGGTATTTCTCAATAGATTCCTGAGTCCAAAAATTTTAATGCACACACATGATATGACTGTAAGAAATTGTCTTGTGACTGGGGAGAGAGATTTCTGCTACTATTGCACTGTTACTTTTATTATTCCAGTGATAAAATACATGACAGAAACAACTGAACTGAGAGAAGATTTATTTAGCCTCCCAGCTTTGGGGAACATCAGCCCATCATGGCAGAGAAGGTAAGTGGAGCTGCTCAATGCCTGATGGTAGAAGCTTGCTGCTGTTTCTTACAGCTTGCTGGAACATGAAACAAAGGACTCGTGCCAGAACCAGAAGTAGATAGAAGTGCCTCAGTTCTGCTAGTCAAGCCACAAGCTCTAAAGATGCCAAAAGTTCTATAAACAGTGCCACCAGCTAGGAGCAAAGTGTCCAAATACATGAACTTGTGGGAGACATTTTATTCAATTCTTAACAGCCAGCTTCCAAAAAGCATGAATAGTCAGACTTCCATATCCATGGGTTCAGCCAAACATGGATCAAAATATATGTGTAAACTAACTATTGAACATATATTTTTCTTGTGAACATTCCTGAATAGTACAGCACAATAGCCACATATAGCATTACCATTAAATCTGGGAATTACAGAAAGCTAGACCTAGTTTTAAGTACACAAGAGAATGTATAGTGGTATTACTTTATTTGTAATAGGGACTTGAGTATGTTAATTACTGGAACTGATTTTATGGATACTGAAGGATGAGTATATATATTCAGAAGTGTGTACACTCACACTGAACCCTGAGCATGTCTCAATTGGATCAAAAATTTAAAGCAAAATAATCTTGCAGGAATGCCATTATGTATAGGTCATATGCTCTTTTGAAGACAAATATTTCTTATAATCTTTTTATGTACTTACTATTCTTACTCTTAAAAATGTGCACTTGTGATTCCTTTATTCCACCTGAGGAGAGTTCCATAATTTTCAGGCCTCCTGTATTACCTTTCAGTCTTTTCTGTTTTTACTCTATAGATTGTAGGACAGTATCTCCACATAAAAGCACACTCTGATGCTGATATTCTTCACAATGTGAGATTGCCTGGTCACAACAGAGATTTCATTTGTTAAATAACTATCTGTAGTGCTTTGTTATCTAAATGACACAGCAAACCATCGTGAAGTCTAATTGCTATAAACACATGAAAGAACATTTGTTTTCCTCACAAGGGCTCAGGTAGAGCAGGTCTGCTTTGTGTAACATTTCCCAGCGCAGCTTTGTAGGCTAAGGACTTTGTGCCAGAGTTAACTGGAAGACGGCTACTGCTTTTCTGCTACTCATTCATTTGTGACTGCTCATCCAAGACATAGGACCTTGTCTTCTCTCTGAGGAGGCTTAAAGAATTCTTCATAGATCAGAAGCTTGAATCAAGAGTATGTATTCTAACAGGACTGAGAATTGAAAACTTTATCACCTACCCTCTGATATGCCATAATATTTGTCCAGATTGTACCGTGATGAAGTAGGCCAGTAGAGCCAAGTGAAATTGCAAGGTAAGAGAAGAAACTCCATCTCTCAGCAAGTAGGAAAGGTTTTATTTCATGACAATAATAAAAAATGATCACTAGTAACATCTGTGATAAATTTAATTTTCAGGTCCTGTTCTCTACACAAACAGAAAATGATAAGTTCTCTAATTTAGATTATAGGAATAAAGTACACAGTGTTATTAAGTTATTTTACATAAATGTGTTGACATATATTAATCTTCTTGGGAGTTATTAAAAATATATTGTAGAATTTCTCATAGTTCTAGAAACTGGAAGTCCAGGTTACAGGTGCTGAGATGGTTGATCTCTAGCAAGGCTTTATTCCAGGTTGCATATGAAGGTCTTTCCTAGAGTTCCCATGTGCCTTTCCTCTCTTTGCACTGCACATGCCTAGTGAACACCAGAGCTGTTGGACTTGAACTCTCATTTAACCTTGAAGAGTTCCTTAAATCTTGTATCTAAATACAGTCTTACTTGGGGGGGGTTGGGGTTTTGATATATGAATTTCAGAAAGACATAATTCAATCAATAACAGTTCACTATGGGATTTGGTGAATATTTAAATAAATTTCTTAACACTATGTCTTGTTTTAACTTTGTGTAAAATACAACTTATTTCAACTTTTTTATTTTGCTTGATTTTTTTCATTTTGTTTTTCTGAGACAAGATCTCACTCTAGCCAACGCTGACCTAGAACTCACTCAAGTAGCCCAGGCTGTCCTTAAACTCAGCAGTCCTCCTACCTAGCCTCCCAAGTGCTAGCACTAAAGGTATGAACTATCATACCTGGGTTCTTTAATGTTCTTTAAAATATATTTTCATTTATTGTTTTCAGATAAATTATTGAACTTACAAATGTACAGTTTGAGTATCCTAATCTAAAAATGTAAAATATGAAATGTTATCAAATTTGAAATTTGTTGAGTATTGATTCAAGTGGAAAAATCCTAATCTGACTTCATGTAATGGGCTGAAATTATAAAGTTCAAGTGCAGTAATGATACCCTATAAAATTATCTCAGGCTATCTTCATAAATTGTATGTGAAAAACAAATGAAGTTTGTTTACATTTGCATCCCATTCCCATGACATATTTGTTTTGTGTGTGTGTGTGTGTGTGTGGAATGGGATTTATTTCAGGCTTTCAGATCCAGGGGAAGTTCCATCATAGTGGAAGAAGCTGGTCCTCTTTCACAGATCCACGCAGACAGAAAAACCACCACTAGCACCACGAGCAAGAGCAAAAAAAAAAAAAAAAAACTGCAGCCAAACAGCCAGGAACTCAGGCAGAGCTCCAGCACTCTGCATACCTTTAGGCTGGAATTCAGACACCACCCCCCTCAGTAACACCTTAGAGCTGGACCATAGGATCCACCCACAGTGACACCTTGTCCAGCCAGGGGGCTAGAAATTCAAGTTACAGGATTTAATAAAACATCTAACTTTATCAAGGACATACATTCAAACTATCACAGCACTAATGAAAGCAGGTAGGATCCTTTGGGTACAGGGATAGCCTTTGGTACATGACATATTTGTGATGTATATTTTCAAAATATGAAAAGAATTCTAAAACCAAACACTTTTGGTCTCAAGTATTTTGGACAAGGAATATACAACATGCATATTTTCTCGGTGAAAGCAAGTTAATGCATGGAAATCCATATCTTATTCTATTATGACATAGTATTATTGATTATAGTAACATTGGCATAAGGCTAATAAATCTATATGTAAGTCTGATTACTGTAGTGTATTATTTCCTTATATCACATTGATTTTTGTAAAGAATGTGAAATTGTGGCATGAAGCACATAGAAAATAAAACAATTTTTGGCAGGGTGTGGTGGTGCATGCCCTTGATCCTAGCACTTGGGAGGCAGAGGTAGGATGATACCTGTGAGTCTGAGGCCTCCCTGAGACTACATAGTAAATTCCAGGTCAGCCTGGGCCAAAGTGAGACCCTTTTTCGTGCTCATAATACCCAAAAAAGAAAAAAAATTAAAAGAATATGAAACAAGAATAAAATCACACAAAGGAAAAGATTATGTATCAAAATGCTATGAAGAATAAAAATCTTTGCTCTATTGAGAGAGAAAATGTTTTTGTACAGATGAAAATGCTTACAAAATATCACACATTTCTTTTTATTTGAAAAATACTGACTAATACATGGGGCGGTCTTTTCAACAAGATATTTCTAGAATAATTTGAGATCTCCATTTAGATATTACCTCAAAGAAAATAAAGGGATACTACTATATCACAGAGCTAAAGAAATTGCTATTGGAGAAAAGGTTAGAGAAACAATACACATTCTTCTTTCTGCTGGTTGACTTCCGAGACAGTGGAGGCAGGCTCTTACAGAAATCAGCACTTCCTGTACTCTTTTGATGTGAGTACTCAGGTCTGCCCCTGACTCGACTGAGTCAAAAACCTTGAGGGCAGGCTAGAAAACTTCTGGTTCACCAAAGCCTGTTAATGATTTTAACCAAATTTATTAAACTGTTAAGACTAACTGATATAGTTGAATATACTTCAATTTTTTTCTTAGAATATGAGTTACATGAGTGGATTTAGAAATAGTATATCCTATCCTCAATATACTGAAGTTGAAGATGAATGTTTGAGAACATGAAGTTAGAGAGGAGCTGGGTTACAGAACATTCTAGGCAATATGGCAGAGTGTGACTACATTATGAAGTCTATTCCAAAGTGCCTTGAAGTCAGTGATAAGAAACCTGACCTCCCCACAGCGTCTAATATGCCCAGGCATCATTCCTATTTAAGGGACCTGGAGTCGAAAAAACAAATTGAGCACAAACTTTTATGTGCTTTCACCATAAGTGTAGTGGACACAGAACTGGGTATAGAAGATGCCTTTAAATAACTAGGAAAGTTAATTTTCAATATTATTTCTTCTAAAGACCAGGTGAGACAGAGAAACCAAAAGTAAACACCCCAGTCTAAAAGGACGACTGAGAAGTATGCAAGGTAGCATTTTTCTTAGTTGATTTTACAGAGAACATTTTCACCTTTCTCATTTAATGAATTGAAATTAAATGCCAAGACCTTATAGCAGTTCACAGTAAAACTATAGTTTTAACAAAGTATTTTAATGGCATAAATGCCTTATTGTGATATCTGTTTATTGATCAAAAATGTTCAATAATTAGAAATTATTAGTAAGTAATGATACTGAAAGTGAAAATGAAGAAACCAGAGACTATATATATATATATATACGTATATATATATATAGTTTAAAAGTTTTTTTTTTCTTTTAGTATATACATCCTAGTAATATATAACTCATATATAGTAAGTTAGAACTGGAAACTAACAGGTGGAAAATTAAGCATATCTTTATACAAGTCTTTGTTAGATTAAAATAACCCAACATGGCTCACAGAAATTTGCAGAAGAGGGGGCAGAAAGATTGTGAGAGGCACATATTAGGACATTATTCACAGAGTCATTGCCTCTTCCCCATGTCTGATGCTTAACCCCACAATACATGACCAACATTCTTCAATGAAGAGGGTCCCTGTGGAGGGGTAGGACAGGGAGGAGGCTAACGATGGTACCAACATGGCTGTATACACACTGTGTACATAACTAATATAATAAAAAAGTAATTGTATTTTTAAAGTTTTGCCTGCTTGCATACATACAGCAGGCTCTATTTCTCTGTACAGAATTTGACTCATAACTTCAAAATGAAAATAATATGCAATATTATTAAGATATTAATTTAAAAACATAACTTCTTAAAATCCAGAAGATTTAGAAAGTAATCATCTTGTGCTATTACTATAGAAGTATAATATTTTTACCTCATATGGTAGTAGTGTAGATATTTCAAATCATTTTCAGGTAGAAGGGAGCATATGATAATACATGTGCTTAATTTCCCTAAAAGAAAATGATACTTTTAAGCTATCTTGCAATAATTAAAACACTTAATTTCTGCACATTAACTATGTATTTGTCTAAAATTAGATCAACTAATCAGGCGCAAAAGCAACAGTAGGAATATGTAATGTCTGGATAAGGATAATAAAGGCAAGGAAAATTCTGCTTTGGAGCTTTGGAACATAAATTCTGATGAGATATATATATGTGTATATATATACATATATCACTGTTTTGTCATTATGAGGTAATAGTTACTTAATGCTTACTTTACAATGATAGTAAGACTTGGGTAGCTAAGGACCATAAGAGAAAGCAGATCTATTTAAGATACATATACTTTCTGTTCTCCCTTTGACTTCTGAAATTTTCTTTTTCTCCAACTAGAAAATTTTCTTTGTTTCACTTCTGAAATTGTCACATATGTCACCTCTGGTCACTGTGAGGCCAAAACACAAAAATATGTAAATATATGAATAAAACCAAGAAGACAAACAAAAACCCTTAGTCATAGACAAGTGTTTTCCCCAGTTTACTACAAAAAATTTTCTGAGCTGTTTTTTAATAAGTCTGTAGTTTGTGATGATCACACAAAAATGTTATATGGTTACATATACTTGGGTTTTCATTCCATGAGTGTTAAATTTTATTTAATTATATGCACATGTATGTATGCATGTGCATATGGGTGCATCAAGGTCTCTTGCTATTGCCAATAAATGCCCTCCTGGTTTTATGTGGGTGGCTGAGGAATTGAACTCAGGACAGTATGCTTTGCAATCATGTGCCTTTAACCACTGAGCAATTTCCTTTATCCCCACGTGTAAGTTCTGATCTTAGGGTGAGAATGTGTGCTTTTTTGTCTTTATGTTCCTAAGCATTTTGTATATTTTTCAGCCAGTTTAAAAAAAAAAAAACTATGCTTGGATACTGTCTGGACAAATAGATGAATAAAGTAGAAGCAAATGTTTGGTGCTTCCATAATCCAACAGTGAATCCAGATACCCCCACTAAGGTACCCCAACTAAGGAGGGTCCTCTGTGGTAAAGGGGCAGAGATGGCTACCAATTTGAAATATGTTCATATGTTAAAGTTCTCAATAAAAATAATAGAAAAGTTCTTTCTATCTTCCTCTTTCTCTCTCTCAATGTCTTAATTAAATGAAAAAATATATTTTATTTTTTTAAAAAAAGAAGAGAAAGGATGCTTCAGAAATGGGTTTATTGGTTAAAGCACTTGCCTGTGAAGCCTAAGGACCAGGATTCAATTCTACAGTACCCACTTAAGCCAGATGCACAAGGTGGCCCATGCATCTGGAGTTCAGGGCCCTGGCATGCCCATTTTCTTTCTGTCTCTTTCTTTCTCTTAAATAAATAAAACATTTAAAACAAATAAATAGTAGAAAGGAGGCTGGGAGATTGCTTAGCAGTTAAAGATGCTTGCTTGCAAAAGCTTGCTAATCTGGGATCAGCTCCAAATGATCCCAAGTGCCCACAGAAAGCCAGATGCACTAAGTAGCGTTGGCACTCCCATTTTCTCTCCTTCACTCTCCCTCCTATTCCAATCTCTCTCTCCTTCTCTCTCTCTCCCCCTCTCTTTCTGTCTTCTCACAAATAAATATACAAAATATAAAATAGTTAAAAATAAAAAAGAATAGAGGGCAACAGAAACTACTTTCTCTATACAGTTCATGTATATCGCAAGTTCCTTTAACAGTTGTAATCTACAAGCCTGAATATTAATCTAAAAATTTCTTAATGAATACTCATATTTTTGTAATTAGTGGAAGTGTTATACTTGTCATTATTTATTATTCATCTGGGGTCTATCGACTCTTCAAGTTAGCAAATAACATGTTGGGAGAATTCATGCTGCTTTTACCATAAAAAAAAAAACAAAGAATCTGCTTAGAATTAGTCTTTTATTGTGATTTTGTGAAGGTAAATGTTTATCATTTTAATTCCTAGCTTGAGTAATTTTGAAATATTTGTATGTATATATTTCAATTACAACTTAAATAGAAAGGTACTAAAAGGTAGAGAATCTCCTCTTCAGTACTAAATGACTTTTCCATGTCACGTGTCTACTTGGTAAACATAAGACCTGGCTTTAACTTTACTTGCTAATCTAGTATTCATTTTTCTGTAACGAAAACATTAGAAAAGTTTATTTTACTATAAAATAGGAACTGAATGTAAGGAGAAAATATAAGCCATGCTTTCAAATTTAATAATGTAACACAGGTAGAGCTCATGAATTTATATTCTCTAAATAGTAACTAGGTTATAGAAAAAAATAAGGCAATTAACTTTAATTGCCCTTGAGAAATAGGATTTAGGATGAAAGTGTAGGTTACATGTTCAAAGCAAACCATTCACTCATAAGAAAAACTGTTACTAGTTCTTTGTTTTAGAACAGTATTAGATTTGTTTGTTTTTTTTAAAACTAAGGTATTACAGGCTCTATGTACTTCACATCCATTATGATACTTAGTATCAATGTTGTTGTTGTTAATGAAATTTCATACATTATTCTACATCATGCTCTCATGCTCTTTTCCTCATCATGATGTCTCTTGATTATATTTATTTACCACATTTCCTTTAGGCTCCCTGAATCTAAGTCTTTCTCAAACTCTCCTATTTATGACTTTGACAGTTTGCCATAGAGCTAACCAGGAACAATGTACACTGTCCTTCAACTTAGTTGGGCTGGTTGTTTTATCGAGATTGAACTGGTATCATAAATTGTGAGGAGAAAGACTACCGATATGAAATACCATTCTCGCCACATCTTGTCAAATGCTGTATTTATAACTTCCATCACTGATGAAATAACAGAGGGAAGCAGTGTAGAGGAAGAAAGGTTTGCTTTGGCTCCTGGTTTCAGGTAGATTTCACTCCATCATGACAGGGAAAGGCATGGTGGTAAGAGTGGCTGCTCTTGAGGAGGAAATAACATAATGTATTTTCACATGCACAGCAAAGTGTCAGAAACTATGTCCCAGAACCAGGGACCAGTATTACTTTCTAATCCCTGCTCCTAGTGTACTACTTCTGTTGGCTAGACTTCACCTCCTAAAGGTTCCAAGCCTACAAAATAGCACCATGAGCTACAGACCAGCCATTGAAAGTTTGAACCTAAGGTGAACATATCAGATTCAAACCTCAAGGATACACAAGATCAACCAGACTTACCAGTGCTGACCCACAATATATGCACAGCTGGAAGAACATAGAAAAACTTTTCCAGTTACACATATGGGCATAAATTTTAAAATTGGTTAGTGTAGATGATAGAAGTGCAGCCTCTCAATGTCCTACTTTGTGGAACTTGTGCTTTAGGTTACAAAGAAAAAGAGACTTATAGTGACAGCAAGCAAGCATATGACAAGAATAGTACTCTACATTGGTTGGGTGTTCCCTACTTCCTTTCAAGCATCTTATAAGAGAGAAATTCTTTCCTTACACAACATTGTGGTTGTGATTTCACTTCTCTTTCTCCTGCTAGAGGTGAGAGATCCTCATTGGGAGAACATTGGAGGGTTGCTGGAGGAAAAGACTATGGAACTACAATAGACCACATATAACTCTGGCTCACTTACTTTACAGTTCCAGTACTTATGATAAAGCAATTTATTAAAAGTGACCATGTGTAAGCAAGTATGTCTTGGTAAGGACTTTTCAGAGTTTTCTCTGTTTAGGGTTTGGAGGTACTAGCTTGTCCTGAAGATGCAATTCTGATGGGTTCTAGAAACATTTTCTTTTTTTTTTCCTGAATTTATTTTTTTTTAATTTTTATTTATTTATTTTTTTTGAAGTTAAATATTTTTTTCTTTATTAGTCAGTTTTGTATTCAGCAAATACAGATTTTTGATGTTTGTCTACTGCAGGTATTTCTTGTATGAACTTTATTAATGACACACCGGAGATGAAGCTATAAGTGTTATTCTTTTTTCAGTAGCATGAAAAAAGTCATTTCCACATAGGTCTTGAAGTTTCTTCTTGATTTGAAAACCTTCATCTTCTAAAAGCCACTGATTTTAAAAACAGAGAAACCTATAATATTTCCTTTCACAGAAAAATTTGCAAGTAACAAAAAATTTTAAGATTGTGTTGTGTATTTTATGTGATAGGACTGCATGTCTTCATTGTATTTCATGTCAGTTAACACAGCAGTTGCTTTATGAGGTAATGCATACTGTTTTAATAATGAACAATTCTCATATTAAACTCAGCAACTCTAATGTTTATCCCTTATACAGCTTAAGAATGAAGCCCTCTAAGGCTGAAGACCCCCAAATTTGACTCTCAGAAAGAAACTAAAAATCTGGGTATGGCCACACACATCTGCAAACCCAGTGGAGAGTGGGCAGAGAACAGGGAACCACTGTTGCTTGCAGATGGACAGCAGCTCCAGGCTGAGGGAGAGACGCTTTCTCAAGGAAATATGTGATGAGCAGTAACAGAAGGGCATCTGACATTCTTTGCTGGCCTCCACATGCACAGGCATTAAACACACACATAAAATTAAACATCACATGTATCACACACACACATACAGAATCTACACACACACACACACACACACACACACACACACACAATTACTGTTACTAGTTTGCTGAATCAGGACATTATAAACATGCAATGCAGTAATAGTTATCATCATTTGATAATGTTCATAATTTTATCACCTTAACAAATACTTCAGTGTAAGAAACAAAAATAAAACTTCTGTACATAGCAAGTCTGTCAGTTTTCAAGCCCCTTTTATCACTTCTGATTCACAATAGGATAGACCTCATCAGATTTCTACATATGTATCACCATTCTCCCTGATGGTAAGTCCAATTGACATTATGCAGTTGTTCTCAGAATCCACTGCCCTTTGTTCCTGGATGTAGTCTTTGCGAGGAGAGTAGATTTAGAGTGTGCAGAAGGATCTATGATTATGTTACAGTTCCCTTCATGTGGGTTTCTTCAGTGTTCTCATTGTTTTTCTGTTTGTCTTTTCCATACTTAATCCTACCTCTTTAGGCAGGAGACAGAGGCCTTCTGTGTGGAATGCTGAGAACAGGAGCTTAGGAAGGACTAGCCCTTACTGCATCACTTAAGAGGAAAGAGATGTAAGACATCTGTTTTCCTAAGTATCATGCTATGGAGATGAAAAGTCAAGACAGAAAAAAATGAAGAAACACATTTAAATGTCCATAATTTAAACTGCATCTTGACAATATATATGTTTGTAAGTGAGACAGACAGACAGAAGAGGGAAAGAGAAAAAGAGATATGAGAATGGGCACACCAGGGCCTCTAACCACTGCAAACAAACTCTAGATGCATGTACCACTTTGTACATCTGGTTTTATGTGGGTACTGGAGAATCAAATTCAGGTCTTTAGGCTTTGCAGGCTAGTTCCTTAAAAGCTGAGCCATCTCTCCAGCCCTTTACTCTCCCCATTCTAGGATATTTTTTTCTTTTTTAGGACAGGAGCATAAGGAAATGAAGACCTGAAAAACAAAACAAAACAAAACAAAACAAACAAACAAAACCCCTAAATCTGAGTGTCTTTATGCAAGGTTTAATGAAGACTGGGAAGTTGTACAAGTGACAGCACAAAGGGTAGAGGAACCTGAGGAGAGGGGACATGAGGATGGTCATTTCTTCTGGAAGAGCTTCTCTCACCTGAGAGTTTATGACCTGTATCAGAACCAGGTCAGAGAGGTATTGCTGTACCTGCTCTTTTCTTTTCTTTTTTCTATAAATTTTTTAACCTTAAATATTCAATATGCCATAGTGCCATATTTTGGAATAACATGTTCTGAGCTCTGTTAGGCACTTACATGAATTTACTAATAAATATAAAGTTTGCCTCCTTTTCTCTAGTGAGAGGGCAAGGAAAATCAACCCATCTACCCATCTCTCTAGCTTGTACCTCTTCTTGTTTGTTTGTTTGTTTGTTTGTTTGTTTGTTTGTTTAGAGAGAAAATGAGTGCCCAGGACCTCTAGCCACTGTAAATGAACTCTAAATGCATGTGCCACCTTGTGCATCTGGCTTTACGTAGGTAGTGTGGAATCAAACCTGGGTGTTTTGGATTTATAGGCATGCACCTTAACAACTAAGCCATCTCACCAGCCCCATCTTGTTTTTTTATGAAGTATTTATGAGGTTTCTTTTCTTGTTCTTTGGAAGGCCTAATGAAAACTGGTGAATTTATTAAAATGGATTAAAATTTATATGGTTCAAAGTCAGGGAATACTGCTTGTAATGACATGTAATTTTATCTGCTTAAGTAAGTTGCTTCTGTAACTCTATTTAGAAAATCCTCATTGAGTATAGTGGCTTAGTTCTGCAATTTCAGTACTCTGGAAGCAAAAAAGTAGGATCAGAAGTTCAAGGGTACTCTAGGCTACATAGGAAGCTTGAGTACAGCCTGAACCACTTTAAAACCTGTCTACAAACAACAGCAACAACAAAATGTACAAGTTTTTATCTTCTGAAAAATGCTAACTATATCACTCCTAGACATATGTTTTAAATAATACTCACCAATTCCACACTTATAAACCTTTGATATGATCACATGCAGATACTCTACATTTCCATTCTTTGCATCCTAAGTGGTCATCTCAGCCCTTGGTCTCTTTGAGTCTTCTGGACAAAATGCTTTCAAAATTGACTTTACCAACTATTAACATTTCTCTCTGCTTCTCAGATCCATGAAAAGTATTCTTGGCCTAACCCTCCCAAAATTCAGCTGACTAGAAAAAGCTATGTGGCCAAGGGCTCCTCCTATTTCCCCACCTACAGACCTTTACAGCTGTGATGACTTCTCCCATACAGGAAAAGCATTTTCTCCTCTGCAGAACTGGTGGGTTGCTGAAGTGTTCCCACCTCTTTTCCATTGCTGCAGTAATCTCCAAATAAAGTAACTCTACCATGTTTATATTTATTTTTATTTAGACTAGTGGAAGAGCAGTGGGAGGAGGGAGAGAGAGCAAGAGAGAGACAGAGAAAGACTGCTCTTCTTAAATTTTGTGCAATGAGAACTAGCTTAAGTAGAGTAGCAACATATATTTTGGAGAGAGCAGGGGAGATATTTTGTGGCAATCCAGATTAGCACAGATAACACTTGTATTTGCAGTTAATGTAAAGAATCATAGCTCACAACCAACAGCTGTAAATAAGACTGTCATACTGAGCACTTACACAGTGCCAAGTGTTTTACATGCTTACAAAAGGGTGTCAGGATTGGCACCCAAAATATGCTGCTTTGAGTTAAGGAGTATTTATAGCTAAAGGCACTTGACAAACAGAATACTCAACAACAGACCTTTATTTATCTATTTTTTATTAGTTATGTACACAGTGTTTATACAGCCATTTTGGTACCATCGTTAGCCTCCTCCCTGTCCTCCCCCCTCTGCAGGGACCTTCCTCTTTGGGGGATGTGGGTTGGGCATTTTGAGGTTAGCCATCAGTTATGGGTAAGAGGTAATGTCTCTGTGCCTTATGTCCCAACATGTGGCTCTAACAATCTTTCTGCCCCCTTTTTCACAAAATTCCCTGAGCCATGATGGGTTCATTTTATGTCTACTTCAGTGATGAGGTCTTGGGAGCCCCTGTGTCTCTGGATATCTAGTTTGGTAGGAGTTGAATGTCAGACATTTATTAAATACTCACTAAATTTTTATTCTTTTAAAAGATTGTGCACAGTTGGTCACACATTAGCTTTGAAATAGTTTTTGAACACATTTCTTTACTTCAGTGGAAACCTTACAATCTACAAGATTCCAAACCAAATGATAATTAAGTGGAAATTTGACAACCGCTTAATTTACAACTCTTTTTAGACCAAAAAGAGTTAGGATCTTTGAATGTTTTTCTTACTGGAAATAAAGTAACCCAGATGTAAATTAAACAAAAGCCATCTAATAATGAATGTACTACTGTTAATGTTGTGTAATGTCTAAGTGATTATGTGGTAATAACAATTTTTGGTAAACCAGTCCAAGATATAAATAACACATGTGGTTCAATGTATGCCTTATATGTATTGTATTCATTGGAGAATAAAACAGTCATTGCCTTTTAACATAATGGCATTCTTTTAATGGAAAATCTACCCTTCAGTTTTTCTACTATAATGGGAGAAAGTTTTTATACCAGTACACTCACATTCAATATACACCATATATAGAAACAATTAGGTTTGTAATTATATGCAATATATACAATTAGAAGACTTTATGCATCCTTACGTATATAACTATATTTATTTTCATGAAATTTAATATGTGACTATCTAGTTTGATAAAATAGCTCATAATATGATGCCAGACATTCTTATCATATAATGAAATTTGTTCTTAACATTATTCTACATGGAGGAGGTTATCAGCTCAGTTCCAGCAGGATTTCTCAGTAGCCTTGGAGCCCAAGTATGTAGAGTCTTCAGCAATAGGGTCTTACCATCTATTCTTGGTGGGAAACCAAGGGCCTTGGCAATGACCTATAATGTTTTGGGGGCATAAGGGACCTCCCTGGCCAACAACTCACTGGAAGGTATCCCATCCCTGGCACTGAAAATTTTCTAGCAACGATCTATGGCTCCTCAGTGTTCCATTGTCCAAAACTGGAAGATTCCATATGATTTATTTATATCCTCTTAGAATTTGATTATCCCTCCTTCCTCCTTTCCCTTACTCAATCTCTTCCCCTGACCTCACTTTGGGCCTTTTCTCCCCCATTAATCTATTCTTCTACTTACATATATACAATACCAACCTATTAAGTAGCCCCTCCCTTCCTTTCTCTTCCCTTTGTATCTCTTTTTTAGTTTACTGGCTTCTGCTACTGAGTTTTTTTCCTTCTCACACAGAAGCCCGATCATCTGTAGCTAGGATCGACATATGAGAGAGAACATGTGGTGCTTGGCTTTCTGGGCCTGCACTACCTCTCTTAGTATAATCCTTTCCAGGTTCATCCATTTTCCTGCAAATTTCATTACTTCATTTTTCTTTACTGCTGAGTAGAACTCCATTGTATAAATGTGCCATGACAGAAAGCTGGAAGAAGCCATTCTACAGGCAGTTCAATGAAAGAGATATCACCAGTGAAGATACTCAAGAGTGGACATTGCAAGCCTCATAATTGGTCAGCCAGGCCAAATGAGCCAACAGGTCATGGTGGAAACCAACTGCCCTCCGGTTGGACTGGAGGCTCGCTGCATGGCAGGGAATACATCCCTGATACTGAAAACTTAAAACGGGGGTAGTCATAAGCCCTAGGGGTGTAATATTTGCTGATGTCTGGATAAATGCATATACTATGCTTATCAAACTGCCCAGTAAGCACTTCTCTTAATATTCATACCCTTATATTAATGCTACTCTCACTTTGGGTTGAGAATCTTCTCTTTTCAGATGGCAGTGACCTTGGGATGACTCAGAAGGTATCATAGTGCTGGAAAGAAGTGACTGGAGTACTGAGTAACATCTCAGTAACACCTTCCAAGGCTCAGGGTCTAATGCGGAAGAGGTGGTGGAAAGAATGTAAGAGCCTCCAGACATAAAATGGCCTGGATATCCATGACCTCATAGTGCGTGACACTACCTACACAAGACCATCATAAGAGGAGGAAAAGATCATGACATCAAAATTAAAGAGAGACTGATTGAGATGGGGAGGGGATATGATGGAGAATGGAATTTCAAAGGGGAAAGAGGGGAGAGAGGGTATTACCATGGGACATTTTTTATAATCATGGAAAACGTTAATAAAAATTGAGAAAAAAATTATTCTAAAGAAAAGTGATATCTAATCCATTTTAAATGCTCTTTTTCAGACACATGAAAATAAGCACATCTGAATGAGGAGGCGTTCGAAAGAAATTATGGTATTAATATAATGATCGTTGCTATATATTTCAAGCCAATTTTATAAACTGTCAGCAAGAATAAGATTTTCATAAGCCTATAGAAGAAAATCTGTAATTTAAAGAGAAGGAAAAATAAATGTTTCTGTTCTTGTGAGAGAACCAAAAAGAAAGACATTTCTCCATGTTGTAGCTCCAAAATTATTCCTTGGATGTAGGAAATATAAACATTAACCAGGAAACACTACATACTTTGTTTCGGTCCATCCAAAACTAAGTGAACAAAGGAGAAGCAGGTCTTGTCTATACAGTGGCTAAAAATGTGATGTCATGTGATGTGGGCTGGGATCAGATGCTTTGTCAGTTGGTTGTGCTGAGCAGAGCCCTGGGAATAGAGTTCACCCATCTGGGCTTCAGCTTCCTCCTCTGTTGCATATGAGCCTGTAGAAGATTAGCAACACTTCCTCCTAAATTATCGGATTATGATGAACAAATGAAAATTATCTGGAGTAGTGTATAGAACATAGGAGGTATATAAAGATACCTAGCTATGTAAAGATGATGCTTAATAAGCTCACAGTCCAGCATGTCAGACAATCTAGAGATAAGTATGACCAAAGTATAAGCAGTAAGATTCATACAGCTTCAATGTGCCCCATATCTTATTTATAATCAGGGGATAGGCACTATCAGAGATATCATTTAATATAGCTAAGCTAATGTTCATAGAAATATAGTGTATCAATATGTCCTTCACAAAATTATAAACTTTGTAAATATGCTTTTACGTTTTCAATTAGCAATATTACTGTGACAGGATATCTTCCTTGTAGTTATTTGCCTCTTTGCAATTTCAGTGACTTGAATATAACTGAATTTACTTTTGCAAGGCTTTGAGATTTCTGCATAGAAAAACATTTTAGAATGTTATAGTAATCAGCAACAAATACATATACATAATTTAAAAGGTGGGAAGAACAAAGATTGATACAGTCTATTGCCTACAAATGGTAAAGTGTTATTTAATCACCATTGTCATGCATTTGTCATCTCTTTTCAATCCATAAAATGTCAAAGTCAATGATAATGAGTTTTGGAAATGATAGCCTGGAAACCAAATAATTTAAGTGCCATTTCTCTAGATTTGTATCATTAAGTCTGAAACCTAGCTAGAAACAGTTAATTTAGCTCCACGACATGTTTAACACCTTATAAGACAATTGCTTCATTGTTGTGATTTGTCTTGTCTCTGGATAAATAACTATAATTGTTCTACATATTTTATTTAAAACTTAAGAAAAAAAATGTGCATTAGTTTCACTTTTCTGTGTCCTGTGACCAAATATCTGACAAGAAGCTGCTTAAGGGACAACAGGTTTATTTTGGCTCACAGTTCAAAGTGATACAGTCCATCATGTTGCAGAAATAGGATGCAACTGGTCACATTGCATCCAATTAGAAAGCAGAGAATCATGAAACATTATGCTCAGCTTACTTTCTACTTTTTACAGTCCTAGTCCCTCAGCCTGTAGAATGGTGGTAGTGCCTACATCCAGATTGGGAATTCTCATCTCCATTAGCGTAATCTGGATTGTCCCTAATAGACAAGTCCAGGTATTTGTTTCCATGGTAATTCTAAATCCGGTAAAAGTGACAATTGAAATTAAACATCACAAAATTAACATAATAAATTGAAATATATAATGATCATGTGAACTACTATCCAGAGTTCTTAAGATATCAGCTATACACTATATTTGAAAAGTCTCAGATTAAAAATTACAAAGCTTAGGTGATATGCTTGTCAAGCCCTCTCTCTAAACCCTTTGCAACCAAATAACTTACTCTTGCTTCTAGTTGTTTCTTTCCCATTAGATGTAGTTTATTTCACCAGTAATATAATCCATCATATCACTGGGCTATTTCAACATGCAAATTTCACAGTTCTTGAAGGTTCTTTGCGTAGGATATAGAAAATGCCTACACATCATGAAATTACAGTTAAAAACAGAATCCAGCCCAAGAATTCCAGCCAGCAAGTACTCACAACACTTATTTTGACAAGAACCGAAGCAGTGATTTTTTTCCTAACCATCTCCATTTTTTAACATTTATTTTATTTTATTTTATTTTATTTTATTTTATTTTATTTTATTTTATTTTATTTGGTTTTTCTAGGTAGGGTTTCACTCTAGCCCAGGCTGACCTGGAATTCTCAGGGTGGCCTCAAACTCACAGTGATCCTCCTACAGATGTGCACCACCATGCCCGGCTCTGAAGCAGTGATTTTTAAAAAGTATTAAAGAATCAGAACAGACTAATTAGGAAACCGTTCTAGAAGAATATCTGTGTAGGGCTTGACAGTAAAGAGGCAACAAGGAATGAAGCCAGGTGGCTGAAATTGTAAGTGAATTTGAAGATTGAATTCTCTGGTTGCCACAGAGCAGCTACTTGTGGGCTACAGATGGAAGATGTAAATAGCAACAGAAAGAAAATTCCACAGGGCTAAGTTTCTGTTTCCTCTTTCCTTTCCTGTTGCTTTAAGTATAAATATCAGGGAAGTAAAGAATCTTAGCACTCTAAAACTTTTAGAGGTAGATTTATTTCATAATAAATAATTTCTAAACCTCTCAGTTTTTATAAGAAACAAGGCAAGGTAAACTATACAGCTAGAAATAACATTTCAGGCACTTATTTATCTTCATTCTGTGATGAAAATAATTTCACATAGAGTCAGAACTTGGCTGTAGAATTATTAGATTTACTAACATGTGTGTCTCCTATAAAATCTATGGAGAATGATAGTGTCGTCAGAAGGAATTTCAGGAACAAACAGAATGTTCTTCTGGTACGATGGTGTGGGAGATGAAAATATTTATGTTTTATGAAGTCAAAGTCCAAACAATTTTAAATTCAGTCATGGATGTGTGTGTGCATGCATGTGTGTATGTTTGTGTTTGTTATGTTATAACACAGCTTCAAATTTAAAATATTATCATTCCTGGTATTTTACACTTTTCCAAATATCATATTTAGATATATTTATTTATATGGAATGCTCCATGAATTTGCATGTCATGGTAAAGGACCATACTAATATTCTCTGTATCATTCCAATTGTAGTGTATGCTAAAATGGGCACTAGATTCAATATTTCTACCAGTCCCAAGTTGCAGTGGAATGCAGAAACTTGTATAGACCTCTTTATCCTTCTTTAAACTTACCAAAAGAATCACAGAGCAGAAAGCTAACATTCTAGAAAGTCAAGACAGGTATGTGTAACTGTTTGTTGATTTAATTTTATTAATGCAATTTTTCTACCACATATATATATATACATATATATATATATATATATGGTGTTAATTTAGCAAACAGTATGTCAATTATTGTACCAAATGCCTTAGATAGATTATTCATTTTTATGACAATATTAAGAACTAAATAATAACATTTTGTCTACTTTTCAAGCAAGAATATTGAATTTAAGCAAATGTTCAAGAACAGGACTCAGACAGTGACTGAAAGATCAAGGACCACATACTGTACCAATATGAAAACAAAGAACTTCAATATAAGGAAGGACTTGGATGTTACAGGCTCTACACAACTCGAAAGCTTTGTAGCCTGAGTTCAGATGCCATTCTCTCATTTACCATTTCCATTCATTTTTTTAATAAAAGTCTATAAGAGCTTGAGAGATGGCTGCGCAGTTAAGGTACTTGCCTGCAAAGGTGAAGGACCCATGTTTGACTCTCCAGATCCCACATAAGCCAGATACACAAAAGTGAGGAAGGTGCAAGGTTGCACATGCCCACTAGGTGTTGCAAGCTTCTGGAGTTTGATTTCAGTGACTGAGTCCCTGGTGTGGCAATTCTCTCTCTCTCTCTCTCTCTCCTCTCTCTCTCTCTCTCAAAAGAAATAAAAAGAAAAAATAAGGTTCTACAAATTAGAAATTATTTTCCTGTGTAATTTTTTGTTTTTGTTTTTTGAGATAGGGTCTCACTCTAGCTCAGGTTGACCTGGAATCCACTATGGAGTCTCAGGGTGGCCTCGAACTCATGGTGATCCTCCTACCTCTGCCTTCTGAGTGCTGGGATTAAAGGCATGCGCCACCACGCCCGGTTCATGTGTAATTTTGTAGATAGAGAAACTGAGGCTTAGAGATGTCACCAAACTAATTTGCCTAAAAGAACATGTATGTAAGTATCACAACCTGTACTGACATAAATTGTTTTAATTATATAGCCTGTACTCTTTCCAACATATTTCATTGCCACCTTTTTCATTGTAATTTTTTTTTTCTTTCAGTGACACTGCAAGATAGCTCTATTATCTGAAAAGCAATGGAGTGTGCTGTGATTCTGCCTGGAGTTTTAGTTATTAAATACAGGAACAAGGGTACTAAACTTGGTGTGCTTGAATGTAAAGTTCATTTCTATTCTAACCCAAAGCCAAACAACCATATTTGTGAGCGAGCTATTTATCATTACGTATTTCCAGCATTAAGAAATTACAGATCTTAACCTTTGGCATATGGTCTAATTTATATACAGATGAACCTCAACAAACAAAATTTTATATCAAAAGGAAGTTATTTGCTTTTTATGATCAAGATAACTTTTAGAAGACATAAAAATTAGTGACAATAGACTGAGATGACATTGTCCTAGCACACTTGAAGAATATTTCTTATTGGAAATGAGCTTACATTAATGAATATTTGAGAGAGTCAAAGATTCACATCAATAACTTCAGTAACAAATGAAATATGTATTTTGTATATCATATGCTTTTTGTTATAGTAATAAATTATTCAGGCCTTTAGAATGGTATTTCATGTTTATTGTTTTGTGATTTGTAGATTACATGTACTTTTTTATTCATTAGAGAGAAAGGGGGAAGAATGGGCACGCCTGGGCCTTCAGCCACTGCAAATGAATTCTAGACACGTGCGCCCCCTGTGCACATGTGCAACATTGTGCACTAGCGTCACTACATCTGGCTTACATGGGACTTAGATATTCAAACATGCATTCTTAGGCTTTGCAGGCAAGCACCTCAACCACTAAGCCATTTCTCCAGCCCTACATCTACTTTTAGTAATGGAATCAATGAAAGAAGGCATCCCAGTTTAGATATTGCACTACACCTTGCTCTTGAGCATGCAAATAACTTCTTTACAGGAGGACCTATTTACAAACAATTACAAAAGGAAGAGATGGTGTTTAAAACCACAAGGACAGAAGTCTAAATTTGAACTATGTCCACTCCTAGTGCTCAATGTATTACCAAAGGCAGTGGCTTTTGGAGCTGGTAAGTATTAATAGATATGCTGAAAAAGCTACACTGAGTAGCTAATTATCTGCTGTCACTATACAAATCCAAGTAGACCATAGAATATGAGAACAAAAGTTAATGAGCTTATTCTCTTCTCCTGCCTTTCAATTTTGTGTCAGTGCTTCACATTGTTCCTTTCACCTGTGAGTCAGACTGCGGGGGGAGGGGGGGAAGGGGATGCATTTATGTTATCCATTTACATCAGTTTTTCAAGACAGAAAGAAGGTGAATGAGAGAAAGCAGGTCTGGAGAACGACATGGAACTGTGAAATGTACAGATTAACACTCATGTTACATAATTATGCACTGATGCATTTTTCCTTTACAAAATTGTAATCAGCTTCACGCTGCTGGGACTTCCAAACAGTTTCTCAGTTCCTTCCACTAATACCTAAGTCCTAAGGTTCTGACACTCCTGACAGGCTGTTAAGCAAGCTTTCAGCACATTTTTTGGTGAGCATTTCAGATTTAATCCATAAAGAGGCCTCAGTGAGTTTTCAAAAAACACCTTCTACTATGTGAAATAGAAGTTACATATCACCTATCACTCTCATGTGGATATAGTATTAGTTTACTGGTTACAGTTTGTGAGAGACATTTAAGTGAAATACAAAATATTGTTTGCATTCAGGAAAAAATGAAAAAAAAATTCTTAAACATAATATTTTCAGTCCCTTTAATGGAAACTCTTATTAAGAAATAGTGACCATGATATATTTAGGCAAATTTGAATGTTCAGTATTGTTTAACATGACTGTCTTTCTTTCTTTGTTTTTTTTTTTTTTTTTTTTTTTTTTCAAGGTAGGGTCTCACTCTAGCCCAGCCTGATCTGGAATTCACTATGGAGTCTCAGGGTCGCCTTGAACTCACAGTGATCCTCCTACCTCTGCCTCCTGAGTGCTGGGATTAAAGGCGTGCGCCACAATGCCCGGCCGATTGTCTTTCTTTCTATTTTAAGTACCTTAGTCTTCTTTTTGAATCATTGAAAATCATGACTATTTTAAATATTGTATGTTCACTAACAGAGTGCCTAGCATATTTGTAAGTTATATAAATGCTACAAATATATTCACATTCTGAAATTTTAGAACATATATTAGCATTGTGTTTTTTTCTCAGATAATATTACAATAATTTGGAAACAAAATAATTTACACAAATTTATTCTCTAAAGTCTTCTCAACTTCTTGGGTGAATCCACTTGTCAGCTATGACACAAATAAGTAAATAAATACATATGGGACATGAAACTGGAAAGGTAATATGAAGACAAATCACCTATAGTAACTTCCAGTTTACTATCTGTTGTAGGCATTTCTTACTCTACAGACTCCCCAAGCTAAACATTACAAATATTGATATTATTTTTAAGCAAATACAGAAATACACATTATTCAAAATAACATTAGCCATCTATTATTACATTTGTAATTGCTCAGAAATTTGGATTTTACCCAAATAGGCAGTTTCTCAACTACCTGCATTTAATTTATTGCATTTTTTTTATCATATTGGGCCTTTAACTCCAGCCTAGTATTTCAATCTACTCTTCTCAGTGTTATGGCAGTGACATTCTAGATCAAAAATATGATCACCCACTTTTTATTTAAAATATTTTAATATCATCATAAGAAATTAGTGCCAAATAAATGATGTCCATTGTTTAAGTTCTCATTAGTTACCAATATTTTTCTCTTTATTACTTAGTTTTGTATTCAGGAAATACAGTCAGTTTGGTACCATTATTAGGCTCATCCGTAACCTACCCCCTCCCCTTGGCCCCTCATTGTTGAGGTATATGGGTCATGTATTGTGGAGTTAGCCCACAGTTATGGGTATGATAAATGTCTCTGCATATCATGACCCATCATGTGGCTCTGACATTCTTTCCGCCCCCTCTTCCGCAAAATTTCCCTGAGCCATATTGGGTTCATATTTGGCCTGCTTCAGTGATGAGGTGTTGGGGGCCTCTGAGGCTCTGGCTCTCTGATTTGGTAGGAGTTGATTTTTCTCTGTGTTGATCTCCTCCTGACTTCTGCTGGTATCCACTTCATGAGGAAAACAACACCCTTGCTTGTTTCGCCAATTTTTCTTAGTTTCAGCCAGGGCCCTTTGGAGGTATGAGGGGGTGATTCTCTCCTTAGGATCTACATCTATCTGAAAAAGAGAAGCAGATTCTCCAACGGAGAGTAAGATAGCACCAGGACAAATTAGATAAACCTCAGTATTTTTTAAAGAGAATTTAATAGGTGTAGGCCCTCTTGTAGCCCATGATTGATGGTAGCTTGATATTGGCAAGTGGGCTTATGTTTGGATATGGTTCTGACTTGTTTCCCAGCTCCAGCTATGGGTCCCGTACCACTGAGGAGATCAGTTAGTTAAATTAAGAACAGTTGGTTCCCCACCATGGCTGTGTACCACTATTGCACTTGTGTGGACATCACAACAAGTTATTTGCTGCTATGTAGGTTAGACCATGAGTTGCTTGGACAGATATTGGTCATTTTCCCCCAGTCACCAATGTAGCAACTTCTGGTACTAGACATACTGACTGTCTGGGGACAGACTCTCTTCCAACTTCCAGCCATGCTATTCCATTTTGCATGTCAACCACATAAGGTGTCTTCAGCAGTAGGGTCTTACCACTAACCTTTGGTAGGTCATCAAATACTCTGACAGAAATCTGTCTGTCTTTTAGGAAACCTTGTAGGTCTCTCTGATCAAAAGCTCATTGTGGATGATAGCCCCACGCTGGTACTGGGAGTTACAGGCCAGTGCCCACTAAGAAAATGAGGAAAAACATAACAAATATACAAGAGTTAGAGAGAAGAGAGAGAGAAAGTGGGAGAGGGAGAGGGAGAGGGAGGGGGAGAAGATGTAGAAGATTAAGGTTAGTCTTGATCTTACCCTCTCCAGTGTCTTGTGGTTCAGTTGTTCCCTGTAAGGGCCTGGTGAAGGATCAGCCATTTGGTCTGCCTTTTAGGAAGTAGAATTTTATGGTACCATTGCCCTTTGGGTCTAGATTTGTGTTTCCCACCCCTTTGGTGCCCTCCCCTCCCTCCCCTTCCATTCTAGTGTCTAGTCCACAAGATGCTTTCTGGATATGTAAGGTATCTTGGGTAGATTCAGATTAGGTGCTGTAGATGAGTGACACTCTATGGTGATTTTTTTTCTGTGATTGGGTAAGTTCACTGAGAATGATCTGTTCCAGGTTCAACCATTTTTCCTCAAATTTCATTGTGTCATTTTTTCTTACTGCTGTATAAAATTCCATTGTGTAGATATAGCACATCTGAGTTATCCATTGTTCTAGTGATAGACATCTGGGTTGATTCCAGCACATAGCTATTACAAATTGAGCCGCTACAAAGATGGTTGAGCAAATCTCTCTAGCCTGTGGTTTGAAGGTTTTAGGGTAGATGCCCAGTAAGGGAATAACTGTGTCTGTTGGTATGTCTATACTCAGATTTTTCAGAAGTCTCCATATTGCTTTCCAATGTGGTTGTACCATCCTACATTCCCACCAACAGTGGGTGAGTGTTCCTACTTCTCCACATCCTTGCCAGCATTTATTTTTATTTGATTTTTTGATGTTTGCTATCCTTATTGGGGTAAGGTAGAATCTTATAGTTGTTTTAATTTGCATTTCTCTGATGATTAGGGATGATGAAAATTTTCTTAAGTGTATGTTTGCATTTCTATTTCTTCCTCTGTAAACTGCCTCTTCAGCTCTTTGCCCATTTTGTGAGTGGGGTGTTTGACTTCTTACTGTTTAGATTTTTGAGTTGTTTGTAGATTCTAGAGATTAGCCCTCTATCAGTTGGATAACCCGCAAATATTTTCTCCCAATTTGTGGGTAATCTATTGGCTTTGCTTATTGTATGCTTGTCTGTAAAGAAACTCTTCAGCTTCATGTGATCCCATAGGTCGAGTGACGAGTGACGGTTTAAGATCATGAGCTACTGGGGTTTTGTTCAAGAAGGCTTTTTCCATTCCTATATGGAAAGTACTTCCGAAATTTTCTTCCAGTAGTATACGATTTTTTTTTGTCTTATATTGAGATCTTTGATCCATTTGGACATGAGTGTAGTGCATGGTGAAATGTGTGGCTCAAGTTTCAGTTTCCTGCATATGGTTACGCTGATTCTGCAGCACCTTTTGTTGAAGATGCTGTCTTTTGCCCAGCCTATATTGTTAGGGCCTTTGTCACACATCAAGTAGCTATAGTTGCTTGACCCAAAGTCCGGGTCCTCAAGTCTATTCCATTGATCTATACTCCTGGTTTTATGCCAGTACCATGCTGTTTTTATTACTATGGCTTTCTAATATAGCTTTAGATCAGGTATGGTGATGCCTCCAGAGGTATTTGTTTTGCTGAGGATATGTTTGGAAATGCGAGGCCTTCTGCCTTTCCATATGAAATTTGAGATCATTTTTTCTATCTCTGTGAAGAACACTGTAGGGATTTTAATTGGAATTGCATTAAATCTATGTATTGCCTTTGGTAGGATTGTCATCTTCTCAATGTTAATTCTGCCTATCCAGGAACATGGGAGGTCTTCCCATTTTCTCAAGTCAGCCTCAAATTCTTTTTTGAGTGTTTTTATGTTGTCATTGTATGGATCTTTCACTTCCTTGGTTAATGTTATTCCAAGGTATTTAATTTTTTTTTGTTGCAATTGAAAATGGGACTATGTCCCTTATTTCTTTCTCTGTATCTTTGTCCTTTGCATAAAGGAAGGCTACTGATTTTTGTGCATTGATTTTGTATCCTGCTACTTTGCTATAGGAGTTAATCACCTTCAGGAGTTTTGGGATGGAATCTCTCAGGTCTCTTACATATATAATCATGTCATCAGCGAATAAAGCTAACTTAACTGCTTCCTTTCCAAATTATATCCCTTTTATTTCCTTCTCCTGTCTTATTGCTTGAGCTAGGATGTCCAGTACTATATTGAAAAGCAGAGGTGAGAGTGGACAACCCTGCCTTGTTCCTGATCTTAATTGGAATTCCTCCAGTCTCTGTCCATTAAGTATTATTTGGGCCTTAGGAGCTTCGTGTATTGCCTTTATTAGGTTGAGATATGAACCAACCATGTCAATTCTCTCCAATATTTTGAACATGAAGTGATGTTGAATCTTGTCAAAGGCCTTTTCTGCATCTATCGAAATGATCATGTGGTTTTTATATTTAACTTTTTTTATGTGGTGTATTACATTGACAGATTTCCATATTTTGAACCACCCCTGAGTTCCTGGGATGAATCCCACTTGGTCAAGTTGGATAATGGTTTCGATGGGTTGTTGGATTCGGTTTGCAAGGATTTAGTTTAGAATCTTTGCATCTAAATTCATCAGGGAAATAGGCCAGTAGTTTTCTTTTCTTCTGTCATCTCTGCCTGGTTTTGGAATTAGGGTGATGCCAACTTCACAAAAGGAGTTGGGTAGCTTTCCTTGTTCACCAATTGTGTGGCACAGTTTGAGGAAGATTGGTTTGAGTTCTTCCTTGAAGGTTTGATAGAATTCAGCTGAGAAGACATCTGCTCCTGGACTCCTCTTTTTTTGGGAAGTTTTTTATTACTCTTTCAATCTCCATGAGTGTGATGGTTTGACTGAGGTGATTAATCTACTCTGTGTTTAGCTTGGGTATATGGTATGTGTCCAGGAATTTATCCATCTCCTCCACATTATCCAGTTTTGTGGAGTAGAGGTTTTTGAAATAAGTCTTGATGATCTCCCAATTTCACTTATGTCTGCTGTGATCTCTCCTTTTTCATTTTGAATTTTGTTAATTTGAAGCTTCTCCTTTTTTTGCTTGATCAGATTGGCCAGGGGTTTGTCAATCTTGTTTATTCTTTCAAAGAACAAGCTCTTTGTTTTGTTACTTGACTTAAATGTTTCCTTCCTTTCCAGTTCATTGATTTCTCCTGTGATTTTAATTATTTCTTTCCTTCTGGAGCTCTTTGGGTTGGATTTTTCTGTTTCTCCAGTACTTTTAGGTGGATGGTTAGGTCATTGATTTGGGACCTTTCTGTCTTTTTTATGAAGGCATTGAGTGCTATGAATTTTCCCCTGAGGACAGCCTTCATTGTGTCCCATAAGTTTTGGTACGATGTGTTCTCATTGTCGTTCAATTCCAGAAATTTTGCAATTTCGTTTTTTATTTCCTCCACTATCCATTTATTGTTTAAAAGTGTGCTGTTCCATTTCCAGGTGCCGTTGGGATTCTTGGTGGGTCCTTTGTTGTTGATTTCTAGCAATATAGCATTGCGATCTGATATCATGTAGGGAATTATGTCAATCTTCCTAAATATGTGGAGGCAGTCTTTGTGACCCAGTATATGATCTATTTTAGAGAATGTTCCATGGGCTGCTGAGAAGAATATGTAATCTGTGGATTTGGGATGGAAGGTTCTGTAGATGTCCATTAGGTCCAACTGATCTATGGTTTTGTTGAGCTTTCTTACTTCCCTGATGAGTTTCTGTTTGGATGATCTGTCTATTAATGATAATGGTGTATTGAACTCACCAGCTATGATGGTGTTGGTGGTTATTTCTGTTTTATTGTCAAGTAAGTTTTGTTTTATGAACAGTGGGGCCCCTGTGTTTGGTGCATACAGATTTATGATTGTAATATCCTCTTGATGGATCATTCCCTTGATGAGTAGGAAGTGGCCTTCTTTGTCATTTTTGATTATTTTTGGTTTGAAGTCAATTTTATCCGATATTAATATAGCTACACCTGCTTGTTTCTTATTCCCATTTGCTTGGAATACTGTTTTCCACCCTTTCACCCTGAGGAGATGTCTGTCCTTAATGGTGAGGTGGGTTTGTTGAAGACAACAGATTGAGGGGTCTAATATTTTTATCCATCCTGTTAGCATGTGTCTCTTGATGGGTGAATTAAGGCCATTAATATTTAGGGTAATGACTGTGAGATTTTATTTGATCCCTGTCATATTGTGATGGTAAATGTGAGTTTGTGTTTTCATGGACGTTGAAGTTTTTTGTGCCTACTCTGAGTTTGGTTATTGTGATCTGCTTCTCGTAGGCAATTGTGTTTGATTATTTTTTTTTTTTTCTTCTCTGTGGAGAATTTCCTGAAATACTCTCTGTAAGTTTGGTTTTGTGTTCATATAATTGTAAAGCTGAGTTTTGTCATGGAATGTTTTTCTTTCACCATCTATTATGAGGGATACTTTTGCTGGGTAGAGTAGTTTGGGTTGGAAGCCATAGGTTCTTAGACTTTGCAGTCTTTCATTCCAGGCCCTTCTAGCTTTCAGGGTTTCCAATGAGAAGTCTGAAGTAATTCTGGTGGAGTTACCTTTGAAGGTGGTGTGCTGTTATTTCTCTAGCTGCTTTTAGGATTTTCTCTTTGGTGTCAATGTTTAGAGTCTTAATGATAACATGTCTCGGAGAGTTTCTCCTTTGGTCCAGTCTGTTTGGAGTTCTATTGGCTTCTTGTATCTTGATGGGCCTTTCTTTTAAGAGACTGGGGAAGTTTTCTTCAATTATTTTGTTAAATAAGTTCTCCAGGCCTTTGGTCTGAATTTCTTCTCCTTCTGGTATTCTGATGATCCTGATATTAGGACGTTTAAGTGTATCCCACAATTCCCTCATGTTCTGTTCACAGGAACTTTTGAACTTACTGAAATTTTTGAACTCTCTAACTGTTTCTTCCATCTTGTCTTCCAGATCAGAGTTTCTATCCTCCACTTGGCTGACTCTATTCTTGAGAGCTTCTAGAGAGTTTTGGACTTGTTCAATTAAGTTTGCATTTTCTATTACTTTTCTCTGTTTAATTTCCATCCCTCTGTCAAGCTCCTTTTTCACATAATTTTCTGATTTTCTTGATGATTCTTGGAGTTCATCCTTGCATTTCTTTATGTCTTCATTTAGCATGGCCAGCTGATTTTTAAGGTCTTCCTTTTTTTCACTCTCCCTCAAATCTCTTAACTCTCTTTGAAATCCTTCCAATTTCTTATCTAATCCTTCCAATTTCTTATCTATTAGTTCTAGTTTAGTGATGGCAAAATCCACACAATTGTTGGCCCTTTGTTGCTTTCCTGCAAGTTCTACCAGTAGGTTGGTTAGGGTTGCATTGCTCATAGCTTCAATTTGGTGTTCTGGTCCTATTGGTTCTTCTATGTTTTGGTTAGATGTATTCATTGTGGGACTAGGTGGTCTAACTGGATTTTCTTGCATTTGATTTTTTTATGTTATTTCTTTTGCGCTGTGTTCTGCCCATGACAATGTATGGGCAGGTAGGTGGGCGTATCAGCCTGGGCTCAGGAAAATGGAAATCTTATGCAGCCTGGGGCAGTTGCCAAGTAGCTTGGGCTTTGGCTGTCACTTGCTAAAGCCGCCTATCTACTGCCTGGCAGGGGCGCCAAAGTTGCCTGAGTTCTCAAGCGGTAATGTGCCAAAGCTGCCTGTGTTCAAGCTAGGAGTGACACTGAGGCACCAAGCACTGAAGCAGCCCAAATTCTGGATGGGAACTCTGGGAACCAGAAGCAGTCTGTGCTCCCCCACCACAGGACAATGGCGGACGGCCAGCGTGGCAGACAGGTAGGGGATCACACCTGAGCTGGTGCAAGTGAGAGACAAAGTCTGAGTTTGCGTGGCACCTTCTGTGTGACTGGGCTCATTCAGTAAGTGGGCTAGTGGACAAGAGTGCAGAGCAGTCTAAGCTTCCGCACGCAGGGAACAATCAGCGAGCGGTGGCAGCAGTGGCGGCTGGTGCGGCGGCAGCGGTGGTGCTGTGAACACGGCAGTTTTGGGGGTGAGGGGTGGCTACCCGCCCGTGAGGGGATTGGCGATTCCCTGTTCCCCTGCCTCTGTGCCCTCCCAGATTTCTCTCCCCTAAAAGCCACTATGTACCCTTAATATCTTGCCTTTCTTTCCCTGGGATTTGTAGCGCAGCTAGGCGGTTGCCATCTTGGCCGGAAGCCCGTCCTCTGTTCTTACCATCGATTTCCCCTGCCATCATGGGGCTTCCCCTCGAGCCTCTAAACCAAAATAAACCTCTTTTTGTCCACAAGCTCCTCTTGGTTGGGTGATTGCTACCATCAATGTGAGTATGACTGCAACAGTAAAGTGGGATTGAGGAGTGGGATTGCTGCTAGACAACTGACTCTGTGGCTTTGGCCTTTTGGAGCTGATTTTCAAGAGGAATATGAAAGGATTTGAAACCTTGGTCTAAGAGATGCTTTTCAGTGCTGTAAGTACAGCTTAATGAACTATTCTGGTCAGAGTTGAAAGACCTGAATGCAGTAAGAACAATGGCTATGAGGTTTGGCTTATGAGGGTGAGAAAGAGCTTTGCTTGGGTTGGGCTAGCAGTTTGTGTGAGAAGCTTGCTGTTATGCCCAGGTCCTGAGAAGTTGTGCAGGGTTGCTTTGTATAGAAATGAACTGGTGTGAGCAGAGGAATATGGCACAGAAAGAAATCTTTAGGCTGAAAATGCTGCCAATTCAGCTGAAATTGAGAGATTACAACCTTTGAGATTGGGCCTGCTGACCTGCATTGGGGCAACAAGAAGAACCTAGAATCTTTTGAAGGGGCCTGAGAGCTCAAGAAGTTTGTCCTGTTCTTCAAAGTCTACTTTACTCCTCCCTGGATTAACAAATTGGCACCGTGCTTGGTATTGTGGAGTACAAGAAATGCAGGAAAGATAGGGTCACTGGGTTTGCAACATGGTCTTGTGTTTTGGAAATGGCCATGGGCAGTGTGAAGCAGGTTTGCTGGTTGTCTTCATGGAGACCCCAGGGGGGCCATGTGGATGAACTGTGGATTGCAGTGAAGACCCAGTGGAGATGCTGGGACCATGAAATTCATGCTGAGAAAACCTGCCAGCCCTGATGAAGTTTTCCAGGACTGTGTGTAGCCTAGTTGGAGGGGTAGCATTGGAATGCCAGAGACTTTTTGCTGGTTAGAATTATCAGACTTGGAGATTTGTCAGTAACTAGAGTTGTTGGACTTGAATCTACAGAGTTTTATGTTTGCCCTGGTTGTTGTCAATCTTGTATTGGTTGAATATTTCTTTGCTATGCCCAATGCCATCTTCTGCAGTGTGAAAGTTTATTTTGTGCCATTATGGGTTGGGGGGGATTTTTTGGTGTTATGGCTCAGTTAGAAGATCTTGGGCTATGGGGATTTATGAATATCACATTGCAATTGATAAAAAAAACTATGGGGATTCTTAAAGTTGTACTGAATGCATTGTATTTTATATCATATATGGATATCTGTTTATGGGGACCAGGAGCACAATGCAGTGGTTTGAATCAGGTGACTCCCACAAACTTTGGTGTTCTGATGCTAAGTTACCAGCTGAAGGAGACTTGGGAACTAATGCCTCCTGGAGGGAGTGCATTTTTGGGGCCAGGCTTATCGGTTTTATATCCAGTTTCCCCATGCCAGTGTTTGGCACACTCTCCTCTTCCTGTTGTCCACCTTTTGTTGGCCAGGGGGTGATATCCAGCCTCTGCTGATGCCATCATTTTTCTCTGCCATCGTGGAGCTTCCCTTTGAACTCGTAAGACAAAATAAACCTCTTTTTCCCACAAGCTACTCTTGGTTGGGTGATTTCTACCAGTAATGCAAACCTGACTGAAACACATGCCAATATGAAATAATTCTCCACCAATCTTATTCTATGCTTAAATAATATAAGAATTAAAGCATAGAATTGATTTGCTGTATACAATTCACAGTTAAAAATAAAAATAGCTGGGCATGGTGGCACATGCCTTTCAATCCAGCACCCAGGAAGCAGAGATATGAGGATCATCAGGAGTTCAAGGCCAGCCTGAGACTACAGAATGAATTCTAGGTCAGGCTGGGCCAGAGCAATACTGCACCTAGAAGAACCAAAAAAGAAAAAAGAAAAAAAAAAACCCAGGGTATTACCTGAGTATTTTATCTTTAGGCCTTCTTAAATGTGTGGCTACAGTTATGAACACTCAAAAAATTATCACTTAGTAGTCATAACTCTTTTCCTCTTGTGTTTACTTTTCACAACAATATTTCTCTACCTACACTTATTTTGAACTGAAGACATTTCTATTTTTTGACTGTAGAAATAGAATTGTATTATTTGAATTAATCTAATGTTATCTGTGCCCATCCTTTTCAAATCATATATTTTGTTAAAGCTAAATTTTGAAATATACATTAATAGTGTACTTTTTTCTCTAATAACACCCAAGATTTCAGCATAACAACCACTTCACCTGAGAAAGAATTCTATGAGAAGAAATGTAGCAACAGCAATTACTCTTTCACTCTATGATATACAGAAGGAGAAAGTTCTTAAAGGTCACACTTGCACAATTTTGCAAAGAAAAAATATTCAAAGACCTCAATAGTTAATATTGAGCAAATGTTACCACCTCTTTGAGGTACCACCTCCCTAAACTGTAGAAACTTGAAGTGAGTTCTATTTCATTTATTTTTATTTCTTTATTAACCATTTGAAGGTATACAGAGATAGAGAGCAGAGGGTAGGGAGTAGACATGCCAGGGCCTCCAGCCCCTGCAAACAACTCCAGATGCATGCACCACTATGCATCTGGCTTTATGTGAGTACTGGAAAATCAAACCTGGGAATTTTAGGCTTTGCAGGCAAGTGCATTAACAGCTGAACCATCTTTCTAGCCCTCAGAGCATCCTATTTTAAACCTATATCTTAGCAGACTGGGTGGAGCAATTTACTGGGAAAATCTAAAATTCAACTGAACAATATACACATTCAATCCAAACCAGCACAGAGTATTTTTTCAAGAGTGGGGATTAAAACAAACAGATAATCTAATACATGCAAAGTCCCCAAGGGTGTGTGTTGCCCCACACCCTACCTTCACCTGGGAGCTTGAGATTTCTAGTCTGAAATGAGTTCCAGGTCAGCCTGGGACAGAGTCAGACCCTGCCCCCAATAATGACAAAAGAAAAAAGACAAAGGCCCTGTGAATCAGGAAACATCATAAGGAACAATAGTCAATCCCAAACTACAGCTTATTAGAGAATGGTAAAGCCAACCACAAATATGTAACACATAACCTGCCCTGACATGGACATAGAGATTAGCATTTCCAGTGCAGGCCTGTGTACATGGCTTTGTGTAAGTAGGCCCTGTTACCTTTTGGGATGGCTTCCAATCTCACCAATGCTGAGTACCACTTTGGTCCCTCTGGGTTGTGCTGTGGATTTCATGTTCTGACTGACTGTGCTGGGGGAAATGCATTCTCCAGAGGTTCTCAAGATTTACAGCACTGAGAGTTGGGGGATGGGAGACTGCAGGATGCCTGGAGTTTTAACAGAGCTGCCAAGCTGCTCTTGATTGTGGTCTCTGATCAGGTGGACCCTGCTGTCTTCTCCATCAGAGTTCTTGACTTTGTGAGGAGGCTGATGTGAGTGGATAATCGCTTCACCTGTTTTCTGCTCCTGCAGCTCTGCACTGGCCAGGTGGGCATATGATGAACTGGGGCCAATGGTGCCTTGAAGGAATGCTTACTGGTTACCTCCTTTCTAAAAGATCTTAGACTCTCCTGCTTCTCTGCTGTGATAGATAATAACTTATACACCTTCACTTTTCAAAAGAAGAATGTAGTGTGTTGTTATTCTGCTTATCTGCCTTCTTAGGCTCCTATGCCACCACCTTACCCATAAAAGACAGACAGTATCTTGGGGTGAAAGGCTGGAAAATGGCATTTCAAGCAAATGGGTGTAGAAAACATGCAGGTGTCACTTTCCTCTGCCTCCTGAGTGCTGGGATTAAAGGTATGCACCACCACACCCGGCTCTATTTTTAATTTTTTTAATTAAATTTTTATATCTTTATTGACAACTTCCATAATTGTAAACAACATCCCTTGGCTTCATTAAAGGAACACTCCTAAAGGAGGACATCACAATTCTAAATATGTATGCATCTAACACGGGAGCTCCCAATTTCATCAAACAAACACTATTAGAATTAAGATCAGAAATAACATCAAACACAGTTTTAGTGGGTGACTTCAATATCCCACTCTCATCAACTGACAGGTCATCTCTGCAAAAATAAGATAAAATAATATAAAATAAACAAAGAAGCATCTGGATTAAATGAAGTCATATAAGAAATGGACCTAACATATATCTATAGAACATTCCACTCAAAAGCTTTAGAATACATTTTCTTTTCAGCAACACATGGAACATTCTTTAAAATAGCCCATATATAAGGACACAAAGCAAATCTTAACAAATACAGGAAAAATAAAATAGTTCCTTGCACTTTATCTGAACACAATAGAATTAAACTATAAATCAACAACAAGGAAAACTACTGAGCATACACAAAATAATGGAAATTAGACAATACACTACTAAATGATGAATGGGTTAAAGAAGAAATCAAGAAGGAAATCAAAAAATCATAGTATCAAATGATAATGGGAACACAAGATACCAAAATCTTTGGGACACAGTGAAGGCAGGATTAAGAGGGAAATTTATAGTTTTAAGTGCCTGTATTAAGAAATTAGAATGGTGATAAGTAAAGAACCTAATGCTTCATCTTAAGGTAACCCAACAAGCCTGCTTCACACTGACCATGGCCATTTCCAAAATACAAAATCATGTTGCAAATTCGATGACCTTTCCTTTTCTCCATGTTATATTCCATAAAACCAGGTGGGCTGCCAACTTAGTAATCAGAGGGGGGATGATAAAGTAGACTTTGAAGAACAGGACATCCCATCAGCATTCAGACCTGTTCAAAAGAATCTGCATTCTTCCTATTGTCTCAAGGCAGGCCAGGTGGTCCAAACTGAATGGTTGTGAGCTCTCATAAAATTGCAGCTGAACAGGAAGCAGTTTAGGCCCAAAGATTTCATTTTTCTTTGCCACATCACTGTGCTCACACAACTGCATTTCTACACAATGCAACCCTGTACAACTTCTCAGGACACAGGCATAACAGCAAGCCTCTCATACAAATGCATATAGCCCAGCCCAAGCTATGCTTTTTCTCACCCTCACAACCCAAACTTCACAGTACATAGTTCTTAACTGCATTCAAGTCTTTCAACACTGACCAGAATAGTCTATCAAGCTGTACTTACATCACTGCAAGGTGTCTCTTAGGCCAAGGTTTCAAATCCTTCCACATTCCATCCACAACTTATTTCCAAAAGGCTAAAAGACATGCAGTTAGATTTCTAGCAACAATGACACCACTTTCAATACCAACTTTACCATTGCAATCAGGTTTGCAGTGCTTGCAGAAAACACTTGACCATGAGCAGCTTAAAAAAATAAAATAAAAAGTTTGTTTTGGGACTTCCAATCAAGACAGGGACTGCCTAGCTGTGCTGCAAATCCCGGGGAAAGAAAGGCAAGATATTAATAGTTCATTGGGGCTTTTAAGGGAGAGAAATCTCCAATAGATTGCCAGTGGGAGTGCACAGAGGCAGGGGAAACAGGGAATTATGGATCCCCTCGCAGGCTGGTAGCTCACCCCTCCCCCCAAATAACCACTGTGTCCACAGTGCTGCCACTGCTGCTGGTGCCGCTGCTGCTAACAATCGATCCCTGCCTGTGGAAGCTTAGACTGCTCTGTACACTCTTCCACTCGCCCACTTACTGAGTGAGCCCAGTCCCACAGCAACTGTCACACAAACTCAGACTGGGTCTCTTGCTTCCACCAGCTCAGGTGCCATCCCCTATCAGTCTGCCACACCAGGGGTCCTCCATAGTCCTGTTGTGGGGGAGCACAGACTACTTCCAGGTCCCAGTGTTCCCAGTCAGAGTTCAGGCTGCTTCAGTGCTTGGTGCCTCAGTGTCACTCCTAGCTCGAATGCAGGCAGCTTTGGCACATTCCCATTTGAGAATTCAGACAACTTTGGTGCCCCTGCCAGGCAGTAGATAGGTGGCTTTGGCAAGTGAGAGCCAAAGCCCAGGCTGCTAGGCAACTGCTGTAGGCTGCCTCAGACTCCCATTGTGCTTGAGCCCAGGCTGATACAGCCACCTACATGCCCAAAAACTGTCATGGGCAGACCACAGCACAAAAGAAATAACATTAAAAATCAAATGCAAGAAAATACCGTTATGTCACCCAGTCCTACAATGAATACATCTAACCAAAACAGACAAGAATCATTAGGATCAGAACACCAAATTAAAACTATGAGCAATGCAACCCTAACCAACCTACTGGTAGAATTTTCAGGAAAGCAACAAAGGACCGATAATGGTGTGGCTGCTGCTATCACTACACTAGAACTAATAGATAAGAAATTGGAAGGATTTCAAAGAGAGTTAAGAGATTTGAGGGAGAGTGAAAAAAAGGAAGAACTTAAAAATCAGCTGGCCATGCTAAATGAAGACATAAGGAAATGCAAGGATGAACTCCAAGAATCATCAAGAAAATCAGAAAATTATGTGAAAAAGGAGCTTGACAGAGGGATGGAAATTAAACAGAGAAAAGTAATAGAAAATGCAAACTTAATTGAACAAGTCCAAAACTCTCTAGAAGCTCTCAAGAATAGAGTCAGCCAAGTGGAGGATAGAAACTCTGATCTGGAAGACAAGATGGAAGAAACAGTTAGAGAGTTCAAAAATTTCAGTAAGTTCAAAAGTTCCTGTGAACAGAACATGAGGGAATTGTGGGATACACTTAAACGTCCTAATATCAGGATCATCAGAATACCAGAAGGAGAAGAAATTCAGACCAAAGGCCTGGAGAACTTATTTAACAAAATAATTGAAGAAAACTTCCCCAGTCTCTTAAAAGAAAGGCCCATCAAGATACAAGAAGCCAACAGAACTCCAAAGAGACTGGACGAAAGGGGAAACTCTCTTAGACATATTGTCATTAAGACTCTAAACATTGGCACCAAAGAGAAAATCCTAAAAGCAGCTAGGGAAAAACAGCACACCACTTTCAAAGGCAATCCCATCAGAATTACTTCAGACTTCTCAATGGAAACCCTGAAAGCTAGAAGGGCCTGGAATGAAACACTGCAAAGTCTAAGAACCTATGGCTTCTACTACTCTACCCAGCAAAAGTATCCCTCATAATAGATGGTGAAAGAAAAACATTCCATGACAAAACTCAGCTTTTCAATTCTATGAACACAAAACCAAACCTACAGAGAGTATTTCAGGAAATTCTCCACAGAGAAGAAACAAATCATCAAACTCAATTGCCTATGAGAAGCATATCACAACAAGAAAACTCAGAGGAGGCAAAAAATCTTCAAAGTCCATGAAAATACCAACCCACATTTACCATCACAATATGGCAGGGATCAAATAAAATCTCACATTCATTACCTTAAATATTAATGGCCTTAATTCACCCATCAAGAGACACAAGCTAACAGGATGGATCAAAAAATTAGACCCCTCAATCTGTTGCCTTCAAGAAACCCACCTCACCATTAAAGACAGACATCTCCTCAGGGTGAAAGAGTGGAAAACACTATTCCAATCAAACGAGAATAAGAAACAACCAGGTGTAGCTATAATATATATATACATATACACATATATGTAATATTGGGTAAAATAGACTTCAAACCAAAAATAATCAAAAAATACAAAGAAGGCCACTTCCTACTTATCAAGGGAATGATCCATCAAGAGGATATTACAATCATAAATCTATATGCACAAAACACAGGGTCACCTGTGTTTTGTGCATATAAAACAAAACCTGCTTGACAATAAAACAAAAATAACCACCAACAACATCATAGCTGGTGACTTCAGTACACCATTATCAGTAATAGACAGATCATCCAAACAGAAACTCAACAGGGAAGTAAGACAGCTCAACAAAACCATAGATTACTTAGACCTAACGGACATCTACAGAACTTTCCATCCCAAATCCACAGACTACACATTCTTCTCAGCTGCCCACGAAACAAACAATCTCTAAAATAGACCATATACTTGGTCACAAACACTGACTCCACATATTTAGGAAGAATGACATAATTCCATGCATGATATAAGATCACAATGCTATATTGCTAGAAATCAACAACAAAAGATTGACTAAGAATCCCAACAGCACCTGGAAATTGAAAAGCACACTTTTAAACAATAAATGGATAGTGGAGGAAATAAAAAATGAAATTGCAAAATTTCTGGAATTGAACGACAATGAGAACACATCATACCAAAACTTATGGGACACAATGAAGGCAGTCCTCAGGGGAAAATTCATAGCACTCAATGCCTTCATAAAAAAGACAGAAAGGTCCCAAATAAATAACCTAACCATCCACCTAAAGGCACTGGAAAAACAAGAAAAATCCAACGCAAAGAGCTCCAGAAGGATAGAAATAATTAAAATCAGGGCAGAAATCAATGAATTGGAAAGCAAGGACACAATTAAGACAGTTGACAAAACAAAGAGCTGGTTCTTTGAAAAAATAAACAAGATTGACAAATCCCTGGCCAATCTGATCAAGCAAAAAAAGTAGAAGATTCTAACTAACAAAATTCAAAATGAAAAAGGAGAGATTCCATCAGACATAAGTGAAATTGGGAGAATCATCAGGACTTATTTCAAAAACCTCTACTCCATAAAACTGGATAATGTGGAGGAGATGGATAAATTCCTGGACACATACCATACACCCAAGCTAAACACAGAGTAGATTAATCACCTCAGTCAACCCATCACACTCATGGAGATTGAAAAAGTAATTTAAAAAACTTCCAAAAAAGAGGAGTCCAGGAGCAGATGTCTTCTCAGCTGAATTCTCTCAAACCTTCATGGAAGCACTCAACCCAATCTTCCTCAAACTGTGCCACACAATTGGTGAACAGGGAAAGCTACCCAACTCCTTCTATGAAAGTAGCATCACCCTAATTCCAAAACCAGGCAGAGATGACACAAGAAAGGAAAACTACCAGCCTATTTCCCTGATGAATTTAGATGCAAAGATCCTGAACAAAATCTTCGCAAACTGAATCCAACAACCCATCGAAACCATTATCCACCTTGACCAAGTGAGATTCATCCCAGGAACACAGGGGTAGTTCAACATATGGAAATCTATCAATGTAATACACCACATAAACAAGGTTAAACATAAAAACCGAATGATCATTTCAATAGATGCAGAAAAGGCCTTTGACAAGATACAATATCAATTCATGATCAAAACTTTAGAGAGAACTGTTATGGTTGGTTCATACCTTAACCTAATAAAGGCAATATACAAAGCTCCAAAGACCCAAATAATACTTAATGGAGAGAGACTGGAGGAATTCCCATTAAGACCAGGAACAAGACAGGGTTGTCCAGTCTCACCTCTGCTTTTCATTATAGTACTGGAAGTCCTAGCTCAAGCAATAAGACAGGAGAAGGAAATAAAATGGATACAATTTGGAGAGCCTCCATCCCAAAACTCCTGAAGGTGATTAACTCCTATAGCAAAGTAGCAGGATACAAATTCAATGTACAAAAATCAGTAGCCTTCCTACATGCAAATAACAAAAATACAGAGAAAGAGATAAGGGACATAGTCCCACTTTCAATAGCAACAAAAAAATAAAATAAAATACCTTGGAATAACGTTAACCAAAAAAGTGAAAGATCTGTACAATGAAAACATAAAAACACTCTAAAAGAAATTGAGGAGGACTTGAGAAAATGGAAAGACCTCCCATGTTCCTGGATAGGCAGAATTAACATTGTGAAGATGACAATCCTACCAAAGGCAATATACAGATATAATGCAATTCCAATTAAAATCCCTTTAGTGTTCTTCAGAGATAGAAAAAATGATCTCAAATTTCATATGGAAAGGCAGAAGGCCTCACATATCCAAACATATCCTCCGCAAAAGAAATAACTCTGGAGGCATCAGCATACCTGATCTAAAGCTTTATTACAAAGCCATAGTAATAAAAACAGCATGGTACTGGCATGAAAGCAGGAGAATAGACCAATGGAATAGACTTCAAGACCTGGACTTTGGGTCAAGGAACTATAGCTACTTGATACTCAATAAAGGCCTGAACAATATAGGCTGGAAAAAAGACAGCATCTTCAACAAATGGTGCGGGACAAACTGGGTAACCATATGCAGGAAACTGAAACTTGATCCACACATTTCACCATGCACTACACTCATGTCCAAATGGATCAAAGACCTCAATATAAGACCAGAAACTCGAATACTACTGGAAGAAAATTTAGAAAGTACTTTCCATGATATAGGATTGGAAAACCACTTCCTGAACAAAACCCCAATAGCTCATGATCTTAAACCATCACTCAGCCAATGGGATCACATGAAGCTGAAGAGTTTCTTTACAGACAAGCATACAATAAGCAAAGCCAATAGATTACCCACAGAATGGGAGAAAATATTTGCGGGTTATCCCCCTGATAGAGGCCTAATCTCTAGAACCTACACAATACTCAAAAATCTAAAGAGTAAGAAGTCAAACACCCCACTCACAAAATGGACAAAGAGCTGAACAGGCAGTTCACAGAGGAAGAAATACAAATGGCAAACATACACTTAAGAAAATGGACATCATCCCTAATCATCAGAGAAATGCAAATTAAAACAACTATGAGATTCCACCTTACCCCAATAAGGATAGCAAACATCAAAAAATCAAATAAAAATAAATGCTGGCAAGGATGTGGAGAAGTAGGAACACTCACCCACTGCTGGTGGGAATGTAGGATGGTACAACCACATTGGAAAGCAATATGGAGACTTCTGAAAAAGCTGAGTATAGACATACCAACAGACACAGTTATTCCCTTACTGGGCATCTACCCTAAAACCTTCAAACCACAGGCTAGAGAGATTTGCTCAACCATCTTTGTAGCGGCTCAATTTGTAATAGCTAAGAGCTGAAATCAGTCAGATGTCCATCACTAGAACAATGGATAACTAAGATGTGCTATATCTACACAATGGAATTCTATACAGCAGTAAGAAAAAATGACACAATGAAATTTGAGGAAAGATTGTTGAACTTGGAATAGATCATTCTCAGTGAACTTACCCAATCACAGAAAAAAAATCGCCATAGAGTGTCACTCATCTACAGCACCTAATCTGAATCTACCCAAGATGCCTTACATATCCGGAAAGCATCTCATGGACTAGACACGAAGATGGAAGAGGAGGGACGTGTGGGCATCAAAGGGATGGGAAACACAAATCTAGACCCAAACAGCAATAGCACCATAAAATTCTACTTACTAAAAGACAGACCAAATGGATGATCCTTCACCAGGCCCTTACAGGGTACACCTGAACCACAAGACTCTGCAGAGGGTAGTATCAAGACTAACCTTAATCTTCTACATCCTCCCTCCCTCCCTCTCTCTCTCCCTCTCTCTCTCTCTCTCTCTCTTTCTCTTTCTCTCTCCCTCTTCTCTATAACTCTTGTATATTATTTATCTTTTTCCTCATTTTCATGGTAGGCACTCTCCTGTAATTCACAATGCCAGCATGGGGCTATCTTCCACAATGAGCTTTTGATCAGAGAGACCTACAAGGTTTCCTAAAAGACAGACAGATTTCTGTCAGAGTATTTGATGACCTACCAAAGGTTAGTGGTAAGACCCTACTGCTGAAGACACCTTATGTGGTTGACATGCAAAATGGAATAGCATGGCTGGAAGTTGGAAGAGAGTCTGTCCCCAGACAGTCAGTATGTCTAGTACCAGAAGTTGCTACATTGGTGACTGGGGGAAAATGACCAATATCTGTCCAAGCAACTCATGGTCTAACCTACATAGCAGCAAATAACTTGTTGTGATGTCCACACAAGTGCAATAGTGGTACACAGCCATGGTGGGGAACCAACTGTTCTTAATTTAACTAACTGATCTCCTCAGTGGTACGGGACCCATAGCTGGAGCTGGGAAACAAGTCAGAACCATATCCAAACATAAGCCCACTTGCCAATATCAAGCTACCATCAATCATGGGCTACAAGAGGGCCTACACCTATTAAATTCTCTTTAAAAAATACTGAGGTTTATCTCATTTGTCCTGGTGCTATCTTACTCTCCGTTGGAGAATCTGCTTCTCTTTTTCAGATAGATGTAGATCCTAAGGAGAGAATCACCCCCTCATACCTCCAAAGGGCCCTGGCTGAAACTAAGAAAAATTGGCGAAACAAGCAAGGGTGTTGTTTTCCTCATGAAGTGGATACCAGCAGAAGTCAGGAGGAGATCAACACAGAGAAAAATCAACTCCTACCAAATCAGAGAGCCAGAGCCTCAGAGGCCCCCAACACCTCATCACTGAAGCAGGCCAAATATGAACCCAATATGGCTCAGGGAAATTTTGCGGAAGAGGGGGCGGAAAGAATGTCAGAGCCACATGATGGGTCATGATATGCAGAGACATTTATCATACCCATAACTGTGGGCTAACTCCACAATTCATGACCCATATACCTCAACAAGGAGGGACCAGGGGGAGGGGGTAGGTCATGGACAAGCCTAATAATGGTACCAAACTGACTCTATTTGCTGAATACAACACTATCTAATAAAGAAATTAGAAAAGAAAAAAAAATAGTCCAGATTGAAAAAATAAATTAAAAAAAAGTTTGTTTTGTCTTGCAGTCTTGAGGGGAAGCTCCATGATGGCAGGAGAAAAAACAATGGTGTGGGCTGGAGAGGTGGCTTAGTGGTTAAGCGCTTGCCTGTGAAGCCTAAGGACCCCAGTTTGAGGCTCGATTCCCCAGGACCCATGTTAGCCAGATGCACAAGGGGGCGCATGCATCTGGAGTTCATTTGTAGTGACTGGAAGCCCTGGCACTCCCATTCTCTCTCTTTCTCTCTATATTCCTCTTTCTCTCTGTGTATGTCATTTTCAAATAAATAAATAAAAATAACACAAAAATTAAAAAAAAAACAATGGCATGAGAAGATGGTGGACATCACTGCCTAGCCAACATCAAGTGGACAACAGCAACAGGAGAGTATGCCAAACACTAGCAAGAGGAAGCTAGCTATAATACTCATGAGCCTTCCTCCAACAATACACTGCCTCCATGAGGCTTTAAGTGCCATCAGATAGGGACCTAGCACTTATACCACCTCAGTTTATGGGGACTCCTGAATCAAACCTCTATAAGAAGGAATATATCTGAGTGTAATAAAGAGTATTTGTAACAAACCTATACCAACATAATACTAAGTGGGTTAAACTGGAAACTTTTCCAATAAGATCAGGAATAAGTCAAGCCTGTCCACTATCCCCACTTTTATGTAATATAGCACTGGAAGTCTTAGCTATAGCAATAAAGCATGGATACACATAAACATGATAAAAATTTGAAAGGAAGATATCAAATTATCATTATTTGCAGGTATAGTTATACACATAAAGGACACTAAAGATTCTACCAGCAAACAGAACTTAAAAACACTTTTAACAATGTAGCAGGATAGAAAATAAACACACAGAAATCAGAAGCATTTCTACATACTAATAACAAACATGCTGATGATGAAATCATGAAACCATTCCCATTCACAATTACCTAAAAAAATTAAGCAAATATGTGAAGTATATTGGAATGAACCTAACCAAGGAAGTGAAGGATCTGTACAATAAAAAGTTTAAAACACTCAAGTGAGAAATTGCCAAAGACACTGGGAAATGGAAGATAACCCATCTCCTTGGATTGGAAGAATCAATAACATGAAAATGTCAATCTTACCAAAATCAATCTACACATTTAATGAAATCCCCATCAAATGTCCAATGGCATTCTTCTTGGAAATAGAAAAAACTATGCTAAAATTCATTTGGAAGCACAAAAAGACCCTCAAATATCCAACACAATTTTGAGCAATGAAAAAAGGCTGGCGGTATCACCATACCTAATTTTAACCTATATTACAGAGCCATAGTAACAGAAAACAGCATGTTACTGGCACAAAACAGACACATAGATCAATGGAACAGAACAGAGGGCCCAGATATAAGTCTGGGCAGCTATATCCACCAGATGTTCAACAAAAATGCCACAAATACTCATTGGGTAAAAGATAGCCTCTTCAACAAATGGTGCTGAGAAACCTGAATATCTAAATGTAGAAGGATGAAAATAGATCTTTATCTCTCTGCATGCACCAAATGGATCAAAGACCATACTATCAGACATAAAACACTGAAACTGCTAGAGGAAAAGGTAGGGAAAACCCTTCAACATATAAGCATAGGCAATGACTTTCAGAATATAACCCCAGTTGCTTAGGAAATAAAATCTCTAATTAACTGCTGGGACCTCATGAAGTTTCAAAGCTTCTGTATAGCAAAGGACACAGTGAATAGAGCAAAGAGGCAACCTACAGAATGGTAGAAAATTTTTGCCAGCTACACATCTGACAAGATTAATATCCAGGATATACAATGAACTTAAAAACTAAAAAATAAATTAAACAACCCAATTAAAAATGGACTATGGAACTAAATAGAGAGTTCTCAAAAGAAGAAATATACATGGCATATAAACATGTAAAAAATGTCGTACATCCTTAGCCCTCAGGATAATGCATATTAAAACTGCTTTGATATTCCATCTCATTCCTGTCAGAATGGCTTTATCAAGAAATCAAATGACAATAATTTCTTGGAGAGTGCAGAGAAAGATAAACCCTTTTATACTGTTGGTGGAAATGTAATCTAAAACTGCCATTGTGGAAATCAGTGTGGAGGTTCCTAAGATAGCTAAAAATAGATTTACCATATGACCCAGCTATACCACTCCTAGACATATATCCTAAGGACTCATTGCAGTCCTTAGAAATAATTGTCACTCTATTCACAATAGCTAAGAGATTTTACCAGCCTATATATCCCTCAACTGATGAGTGCATAATGAAGATGTGATATATTTACACAATGCAGTTCTATTTAGCAGTAAAGAAAAATGAAATTATGAAAATTTCAGGGGAATGGATGGATCTGGAAAGAATTCTTCTTAGTTAGGTAACACAGGCCCAGAAAGCCAAATGACATAAATTATCTCTTATATATGGCTAATGAAAATCTTAGAGGTTATGAATAAGTCATATGAAAGCCTACTTTTTTGAACAATGGCACATTCAGAAGCCATGGATTGTTAGTAGAAAATTTTCAGTGCCAGGAATGGATACCTTCCAGTGAGGTTATCATGTTATACATGGAGGTCCCTGATGCCCCCCATACAGTACAGGCTATTGAGCCTAAGCTCTTGGTTTCCCGCCAGGAATAGAGGGTAAGATGCTGTTGCTGAAGACTTCACATGCTTGGACTGCAAGGTCACTGAGAACTCTTTCTGGAGTTTATCTGAAAACCTTCTCCATGCAGACCAGCTGACAGAAAGTTGGAAAAAGTATACTGCGTGTAGCTCCTTGGGAGAGAGAGAAGTCACCAGTGGAGATAAACAACAGTGGATACTGCAAGACTTAACATGGGCCATTCAGGGCAAATGAGCCAATGGGTATATTAGTGGCCTATCTGTTATCAGGGAAACCAACTGAGGTCCATTCCACTAGAGAGAATCTATGCCTGATACTGAAAACTTATGACAGGGAAGTCATGAGCTGTAGGGGTAAAACACCTGCTGGCGTCTGAACTAAAGGATATATTATGTTCACCACACTGCCCAGTTAGCACTTCTCTTTATTTTTATACCCATATCTTAATGCTACTCTCAGTTTTGGTTAGAGAAGCTTCTTTTTTAAGAAGGTAGAGACCTCTGGGATAACTCAAAAGACACCATAGTGCTGAGAATAAGTACAAAGGAGTGTTCAGCACTACAACATCTCTACCACAACTACCAAGGCTCAGGGTCCATTGTGGAAGAGCCAAAGGAAGGGCAGGGCTGCTTATAATACACTCTTCCAGACACAAAATGGTCTGGATATTTATGATCTCATAGTGTCTGACACTTCCTACACAAGACCATTATAATAGGAGGAAAAGATGATGACATCAAAATAAAAAAGAGACTGATTAAGAGGGGTAGGGGATATGATGGAGAGTGGAGTTATTAAGGGAAAATGATTGGGGGAGGGAATTATCATGGTTCATTTTCTATAATTATGGAAGTTATCAATAATAAAAATTAATAATAGGGATGGAGAAATGGCTTAGTGGTTAAGGCACTGGCCTATGATACCTAAGGACCCAGGTTTTATTCCCAGGACCCACATAACCAAGATGCACAAAATGGCACATACTTCTGAGTTTATCTACAGTGGCTACAGAATGTGGTGTGCCCATTCTCTCTCTCTCTCTCTCTCTCAAATTAATAAATAAAATAAAATTATAAAAACACGAAAACCTATACATTTAAGCCTTCTAATTTAAACCATGAAACCTTTCCCATTATTATAGACCTATGATAGAAATCAATCAACTGAGTGATAAACTATAGCATGGTCTAGATAAGAGCATGTAATAAAAAATATAGGGAACAATGAATATGGGTCGCAAAATGGAAGAAGACATGAATGAACTCTAGAGAGGGGACAAGTCAAATTTTCCCAAGCTAAGGGTGGTAGTAATAGGAATATGGACTATGGCTCAGTGTAGAATGCTAACTTTTTATTCTATTTTATTTATTCATTTTTTGAGACAGAGGGAGAGAGAGAGAGAGAGAAAGAGGGAGAGGTGGGGCGAGAGAGAAAATTGGGATGCCAGGGTCTCCAGCCACTTCAACTAAATTCCAGAAGCATGTACCACCTTGTGCATCTGGCTTATGTGAGTCCTGGGGAATTGAATGTGGGTTCTGGGTCCTCTGGCTTTGCAAGCACACACCTTAATTGCCAAGCCATCTTGCCAGCCCTAGAATGTTAACTTCTGACATATATAAAATGAAAAGGCATTGCAAATATGACAGCTTAATCCAGTTTTTTACCAGTTGGAGAACAGAATGTAAAGAACAAATTGAATATACACTCTTTTGTTCCTATCATAGGACATCTGTATTTGTTAGGTGTTTTGTGAACAGAACCCCCAAACCTGGGTTAGAAGAGGTTACTTTTATGTAGGAATTTTCTTGACAAGGAAGCACTTCCTCTTGTGGAAGGAGAAAAGCTCATGTAGTTTTTAAGGATGGAGCTCAGAACAGTGGCAAGATTCACAAAGCCCCTTCCGAAAGTCCTAAAGGCATTTACAACTTTCAAGTAGAGGAGAGTCTATAGTTAGCCAAGCTGTCCTCGAGTTATCCAGGGCACACCTTCTGTGAGTTGTCACCCAAGCTGGGATGGGCTTCTTGTTGATTCAGCTGTCTCTCATTCCCCCATACTGTAAGCAACTGCCTTACCCATGTTCCCATATGCAACTCCAATATTCTCACTGTTGGAGTCACTTCTTTGGTCTGATATTGGTTCCTTATATGAGATGATTAGATACTTGCTCATGTCTCCCCTGGAAAAGTCACATGCATTTTCTTGTTTGCAAAGTTCTTGTCTCACAATCACAAAGAATAAATTGCAGGCAATGAAGAGTGAGGGAAGCAAAAGACAATTTACTAAGCCAAAGAGAAAGTTTTTAGTGGCCCAAAGGGTACCCAAAAGTGGGTTTCTTACAAAGAGGCTGTGTTCAGGAGGGCTCTGATTTTCTTTGACATTTGAAATCAGGTGTGAGGTAAGGAGCAATCAGGAGAGAGCTGCCAAACTGGAAAGGTTTCTCAATTAGTTCTTCAGCTCTTTACCCATGCTCTTCATGTTATAGCAGACATGGGAGAGGAAGTAGGCCATTGGTGGACTCAAGAGGAGGAGACAGTGAACATTTCATACCCTGCAATTTCCATACTCTGTCTCTAGCTACAGAATATTTTTGGCCCATAGCTCCTTTTACAAACTGGGGCTTCTTGTACCTATCTGTTTTATTGGAGAGTGCTATCTACCTTCTACCTCTACCAAAAACAATCATATATGAAACTCCATCATATATGAACATGAGTGGCTATGCATGTGTGTAAGCAGATCATTTGATTACAGACTTAGCATAAGCACAAGGGAAAGGCATAGTCACATAGAGAGGACAATTCTATAGTTCAAGCCTGCCATCTGGCTTCATGTTTAAGCCCTTTAGGTTTTTCCTAGTGCACATTAGATGTTTAACTTGACAGGAAAAGTTTTATTTTCTTCTTTTTTACAAGCCAGTATGAACAAAAAAATGTTATTATTCAATGATGTAAAGAAAAATTCAAGTCTCTAAATCAAGATGGGGTAGAAAATTACATAGAATCAAATTATGCAAATAATTCTGGCACTTTATCTCCTAGGTTCAAATTTTATTTAGCTTCTCTGTGTCTATGTCGCCTTATAAAATGAAGACACTTCTAGTATCTTAGTGAATTGTTATAAAGGGCATAAGTAAAACTCCTATACACACATAAAGCATTGCTATGCACAGTAAATGGCATACTTAACTTTTTATCATTACCGCTTAGTTATTGTTATTTTGTTTGTGGAACTTAATACAAGAATTCATTTCTAAGTGACAATAATAGCATGCTCTAATTACAAATTAAAAACAATAGTTCAGAGATATTTAGAATTGTCCTAATATAGCATTAGTCATTGCTAGCTTCGTTCCATAATTAGTGGTACTACATTAACCAAACAGTATCCACCAAGTAGAACTGCACTCCCTCGTGTGTGCTTAAGTTCATTTATTCTTTCTGCAAAGGTTGTGTCAAGCCCTGCACATCAAGCTAGACAAAAAGCTGCTTTCAGAGACACAGGAAATAATACCAGTGTCAATGTTTTACATATGTTAACTTTCTTAGGTAAGAATGAAAATCCTCCCTCTGTCTTCCTGCTGCCAAACTTTTGGTCCAAAAGCCAAAATTAAATTGCTCTAGTCAACTTTTACAAGCAGTGTACACTATTCAGAATTCATTGTCAAATTTTTGAATGAAGGCTTCTTGAATAACAACAGACCTTTAACTCATTTTCAGACTTTGGAAAAGTTCATTTTGACAACTTTTGTTAATCATATAGTTTTAAGGAAGTATAGTCCTTTCTCTTTTTCATGTTTTTTTCAGAAGTGTAAACCTGCTATCTTTCAAACTCACTTTAGTATTTGGGTTTTATCTCATTTTCTGTGGCCCATTTCCAGGATTATCTCAGCACAAGTAAGTAAGACCTACCCTTGGTTTGTCTTATAACAGTTCAATGTCTCCAGTACTGAGATGATGTTCCCTTTTTGCAGTTATTTTCTTGCTGCTAGAACAAACACAGGACAAGAAGCAGCTTGTGGCGGTTTGATTCAGGTGTCCCCCATAAACTTAGGTGTTCTGAATGCTAGGTTCCCAGCTGATGGAGATTTGGGAATTAACACCTCCAAGAGGCACTGTATTGTTGGGGGCAGGCTTATGAGTATTATAGCCACTGCCCCCTTGCCAGTGTTTGGCACACTCTCCTGTTCCTGTTGTCTACCTGATGTTGGCCATGGGGTGATTTCTACCCTCCGCTCATGCCATCTTGGAGCTTCCTCTTGTATCTGTAAGCCAAAATAAGCCCTTCTCTCCCAAAAGCTCCTCTTGGTCAGGTGATTTCTGCCAGCAATGCAAACCTGACTTCAACACAGCTTATGGGAGTAACAAGTTTATTTCAGGCTTACCATTTACAGGGGAAGCTTTGTCATGACAGAATTAGTTACCTCACTTCATAGTAGAGTGAGAAGAAGAACAGCCAGAGCCCAAGTTAGCTCAGAACACCCCTTAGGGCTTGACTCAAGATCTACCCCCAATGATAGACCTCCTCTATCAGGGCTCTTTGTGTTGGAGACTAAGTAAGAAAGTTAATCACAAACACTGGTGGCTTAAGGCACATTGCATTCAAACCAACACACTTGTCAATCTTTGTGCTTGGAATCATTTGCTGAAATGCACTGATCCTTCCTCTGCTGAGTGGCTTTCAGTATGGTATTTGCCTCATTCTTCTCTGTGCACAAAGATAGGTACAAAAAAAATGGTCACACTGCCATCTGTGTGTGTAATGATAGCATTCATGAGGTTAAGATGGGAGGATGGCAAGATCAGGGCCAACCTTGACTACATAATTCCAGGCCAGTGATAGAGGGAGAAAGAAAAAGAAAATGAAAGGTAATGATGAAGGAGACAGAGAGGAAGGATAGAGAGTGGGGGAGAGATGGCATACATCCTAAAAGTACTTTAGTCCTAGGGTTAAATCTTTTATATTGTGTAACACATAGCAAAGATAGGCTTCTTTCTGAGCATTCCTCTAGTTGACTGTTTTCAATGCTTTCCAGCATCTGTCTACATAACTCACAAATATCCCAGCATCACTCTGATATCCCCCCTTCTTCTCTGTTATCAGGCAGCTGCTTAAATCAAGATAGAGGAAAGTCCGACTCCTTCCCGTGCTATGCTCATCTTCTATCTGCTTTTGCAGTTTGGATCTTCATATACTGGAGAATGCAAATCCCACCATATATTGACCACATCAAGTCATATCTGGGTCCTGCATTTTCCATCTACATAATACTTATAAATTGGCCTATTGTTACTGTCAGATCAAGGACTAAATGCAGATTCTGCCTGGCTCAAACTCTGAGTGCTGCCCTACAGATAGCACTAAGTGCAACCTCAGGTATGGTAAGGATGTTATTTTTGTTGTGAGAAGTTTGGCAAATATACATGTCCTATTCCCCTTCTTTCTTGTCTGCAATTCTTCTGATCCCCTCTGCACTCTTCCTTTTCTGGCTTTATTCAGTCCCACATCCATCCCAGAAGTAGTCTGAGCACAGCTTTACCTATTCTCATATGGGACAGAGCTGCTGTTCATTTTTCATGAGCACAGGCTTCTTTAGAATATATTTTGATACTCTTTCTTTGAAGAGTATTAAATACAGCAATATTCGATAAATATCAGCTTTTATAATTATTTTACTGCTATTCTTCTAAACCCTATCTCTGACTACATTTTCCGGTGTCCTCTAGCATAGCTCAAATCTCTCCTCTTTATGTCTCCAAAATGTTTGTATTGGCAGTGGTAATATATTAGGAAGAATGTGGTTCAGAGGGTCCTTAAAACTCTCTGTGAGACTTGTACAGAGCTGCAATATGGAGATACTATGTAAATTTCTACCACAGCTTCATAGATGATTTGTGTTTGTATTTCCCTTCTTGCTTGATTTCACATATTTATTTATTTACTTACTCATTTTATTTAGTTAAAATTTTTTCCAAAGGATCATCCTAAATTTTGTCATTGCTAACCTTGAACTTTAAATTATCCTTCCTGCACCTTCCAAGTGCACAGTTTCCCAAGTGTTGTGAATATATCACCACACTTGACTGTATTTTTACTTAACACAAAGAGCTTTTGTCTTCCCCCAAACCTTCTGTTTTATAACATAATGTCATTTTCTTTTGTTCTCCCCCCAAATGTTCCACTCATGGATTCCTTTTCATACATGATCACCACTTCTGCATATGTCTTTGCCCCAGAACTTAATCTATCCTACAGGTTGCACAGAGACTCAAATGCTCAACAGCTGACCTGACTGAATAAAATCAGAAGGAATTACCAAAATCCATAACTTGTAACTTTATCATAATAAAATCTTGCACAATCATAACAAAATTCTGAAATAAAAAGTCCAATTATACCATTTGATTATGAAATTTATTCTGAGTAAAACTGTAACTGCATGCTGTGCCTTCACTACATAAGAACTGGAGAGAACTATGCAACTCCTGCACCTGTTGAGGTCTACAGAAAAAACTCAGGAAGGGAGAATGGGGGAACAGGAAAGTGGATACAAAGGATTAGAATGAAGCTGTGGTTGGTCATGGGCACTGCTGTTATTTTAACTCTCCATGCTCTAGTACATCATATATCATTAGTGGGCAAAACTGCATAATAACAAATTACTAGCCTTATGCTCAAAGTTCTTTGACAATGCACATTATATGAGCATCTATGGCTATTCTGAGCATAGAGAATGATTAAGGCACATGGAAAGGTTATCATGTTGCGTTTATGAATTTTGATAGCTGGTGGCCTTGTGTTATGCATGTCTATGACTCTGGAGAGCAGATTTAGGTTCAGTCTCGTGGCAGCTCCTGCAGGGGCTAATCAGGAGAGCTGCTGTGACTAAAACTGAAGTGGAAGTTGCAGCTGCCTGGGTGATGACTTTCATTAAAGCTGCCTGCTAGTGGCAATACAGACTCCAGACTGGATTGCAGAAACAAAAATGTGACACTTGCAAGGTGCTTGGACACAGGATTCAGAAATTTCTCCTGGTCGCTGTGTGTCTCCACTGCCAAGGGAAACTAATTTTTTAAAGGGTTGTTGCCCTAAGAATTTACCCTATGAAAACTGGCTAAATGTGAACATTTTTATATTTCTTTGTAACCAATAATTACAAAACATATTTTGGTTTTGGAAATAACATTATTTGTGAGTTTAGCACCTAAAATGAATTACAGCTACAAAGAATAGATGACAATTTCAATTGTGTTAAAGTAAAAAAAAATGAAGGTAACTTCTCTACCATTTTCTGTTATAATTTATTTTGCTAAAATAAATATAATCATATTAATAATTTAAATTTTGGATCAGTTAAGAAAAAAGTAAGAGCAGAGTTAATATGATTTGTGTTATATTCTACTTTTATACATGGCTTAAATTTAACTCTATTTCTGGAATTCATTGTATAAAGGTAATCAATATTTTGCAAAGAAAATATGACTCAGAAAAACCTTTAATAGATTTCATTCTGTATTTCTATGGCCATTAACAAATACATTGGCTTATTAATTAATTAAATATTAAATTTACTAAATTTAATAATGCATTTAATTATATTCATGTCATTTTATACCATCTATATTACAAACAACATTGATTTTTCTAAAAGGCATTATTTTTTAAACTGTTTTTGTGATGAGCTACTCTGCTGAAACCATGAAGACATACAGTTCCCAAGAGAACTAAAGAGGAGTATGGAAGTGCTATATTATGACACTGGTGTTTGATCTCAGGGTAAAAGATAAGTTCACCCCCTGTCCTTTGCTTTATGCCAACAATTATGTTATTTCTTTGGTCACACATTTGCCCATATATTTGATATTTTTGCAAGAAAGTTAAAACTTGATCAATAATGAATAAATATTGCATTCACCTCCCTTTTGTTCTGTGTTGCTTTTGAGTATTTTTCTAGCTTGTTGGTTATTCTTCCCAGCAGTATGTTTTTTAAGACTGACTGTTGGGAATCCACATGTAAGTCATGGCTTTTATATATATTAGGTGATCCAAAAGCACTATTTGTCTTGCAGAGTTCAGTTTCTCCTTCTTCAAATAAAAGGAATCCCAAATCTGATTCTTGAAGGTATGGATGTTTGAAAGTTTTGTAGTAGCAGTGTTGAAGAAGCACAATTGAAAATCTCATAATTTCTGAACAGAAAAATTTGGATGATTGCTCATGGAATACCTTTATAATAGTATCCTTTAAGATACATGTAATAAAACATTTCATATTTTAATCATTAATGTTTAAATTAATTATTTTTAGGGAAACCAAATTCATGAATAATATGTCTGAAAGGAGGCATATGTCTATCAAAGAAGGAAAGCTAGAACTGCTGGTGCTCAAGAGCCTGAGCATCTACAAGGAAGTACAAGAAACTTCTCTCCATGCATGAGCTTACCACCTTGCTGAGCAGGTGCCTCATGATAAACTCTTAATGCATATGCATCACCTGAATGTGTGTACGTAACAAGCAAACACACACACATGGCTTGTTTAATTCAATCACTGCTTATGTCCCTACAGAATGTCAGTTTTATATCAATGCTTCCACTTCAATTTGAGAATAATGCCTTTATACTTCATGTATGGTGCATGGAAACTGCCTCCAAATTATTAGTTTATCTCCCAGTTCCAGAATTCACTGTTGTAACTTACAGCTGAGTTTCATAATGTCTTGCTGTACTTTGCCCCTCTACACAACCTGTTTTCTCCAGTTTTCATTATGCTCATTTCCCTATGTAACAGGTTTATGACAAGTGAATAATCATAGCATTTTATTAACATGAGCTACAATTTTCAAATATAAAATGTTTCTCTCAGCTGAGACTAAGATAATGAGTTATGTGGAAAAGACACTGTGTTAGCCCATGCATTATCTCCCCAGTTGCAACTGATATGTGAATACATTTTCTACACATGCAGAAAACTGACTTTATAAAAATCAACCTCTACAAAGTATTTACTTATTTATTTATTTAAGAGATATAGACAGGCAGAAAAAGAGAGAGTGAGCATAGGTGTGCCAGGGCCTCCTGCCACTGCAAATGAACTCCAGACACATGTGCTACTTTATGCATCTGGCTTTACATAGGAACTAGGGAATTGAACCTATACCATCAGACTTTGCAAGCAAGCACTTGTAACCATTGAGCCTTCTCTGTAGTCCCAAAGTATTTATTTATATAAAAAAGAGATTCTGTTTCCATCTTGCTATGCAAGTATATATAATTAATGTAAATGTAATATATATATATATATATATATATATATATATATATATATATATATATATATTTACCAGGTTGGAGATGTGGCTTTGAGGTAAAATGTTTCCCTAACATCTTGAAGGTTCTGAGTTCAATCTCTCACACCAGAAAAGAAATACTATTTAGTATTGATCTGAATGTAATACCAGTTGCCTCCAAGCCTACAAACCAGTCAGAATTCTGATAATTTATTAAGCAGACCTGAACTGTCTAGATACTTTTAGTGATGTATAAGTAAATCATTGACTTATAAAATCCACAATACTGGTTTAAATGAGATTGTCTATATGGCTAATATCATACTCAATTATTTCACATCTCTGAACACAAAGTGGAAATAAATAGGAGTCACAAACTTGACAGTCCTCATCTTCTATTTTTATATCTTCAACTCCTATTTAAAGGACATGAGTACATCCTTTAATGTCTGCAAAATAATGAGTGGTAGTTTAGATAATCAATAATCACATAAACAGTGAGTGCACAAAGGAACAATACTAAATGAGATGAAAAATGTGAAAGATTTCCAGTGATATGTGTCCCAAGTCTACTGACAACAGCTTTAGTGGTTTATATTGATTATCAATTTGACAAAACCTAGAGTATCCTGTGGGAGATTATGTAGATTGGCTGAGCCTCTGGGCACTGTGAAGGGCCATCTTCATTATGATAATTAAGTGGGAAGACCCACAATAACTGTGGATAAACCCATTCCATGAGCTGGGGTCCTGGACTATATAAATAGGAGTAGGCTGAGCAACAGCATTCATCACTCTGCCTCCTCACTGCTGTGAATGTGACCAGCTGCATCATGCCTTCCCCACCATGATGGACTGTAAACTTGAACTGTAAACTCAAATAAACCTTTTCTCCTTTATTGATTTTGGTGGAGCAATTTGTCCCAGGAAATAAGAAATTGACTACTACAACACTAATGTGTAAACATGTATATCAGCAGAATACATTTCTTTAGCTATAGTGTTCTAACTCAAAAAAATAATTTCTTCTCTTCTAGCCTAGCTGACTAGCAACTTCTGTTAGTATATTTGAACTTTAATATCTGAACAGCCTTGCAACAACTACTTTTTATAATATAATGAAGAATTCTTGACATTAAGCATCATCCAATGAATGTTTTAATGACTAATAATGTGACGGTATGCAGTAATCATCACACATATAAATACATGTTGGAAAACTATAGTTGGGAACATTACAAACCACACTCTAATGAATCATTTTTTTGTCCAAGTAAATTTAGTGTTAATAATAGAAATGCATTTGTTGTGGTCACCTTTTTATTACTGGAGCAAATATACTAACAGGAGGAAAGGGTTTATTTTGGTTACAGTCTCAAGAGGAATTTCATCATGGCTCAAAAGCATGGTAGGACAGAAGCTGGGCATCACTTCTTGCTACAGCAGCCAGCAGAAAGCAGTAAAAGAGATAGGTAAGATCTGGTAAGGGGATAGCTGGATTATAACATCACTAAGCCCATCCCCAGCATACTACCTTCCAAATTGCCACCATCTGGGGATCAAGCATTCAAAACACAAGAGTCTGTGGGGGAAATCTGATTCAAACCAAGACAATAGAGTGTAGACAGCTAAAAAACCTTCTGTTATCTTTAAATGCATGTGTATATTACTGAGTATACATTTCTCAATTTGTAAAAAGTGTACTGTGTTTCAAGTAGTGATATTACTATATACATGTTAAATGAAAAGCTTCACTGATAGAAGACTGGAGCAATGATATAAGAAAAAAAAAGAAATTAGAACATAATAATACATGAAGGAACATAAAATATAAATAGTTTTAAATGTCAGTGCTTCTTCAAGTGATACAAGAACATTAGTGGATTTACAAATGTTTGTTTCTTCACATACCACTCACAGTACCCTGCTTTCAGGCAACACTTCAAGTTTTGAACTTCTTCACTTGGAATGGAGGTGAGTTTATTTAAGACTGGCTTCCTAAGGAGTCTGGAACCTCAGTAGTATACCCTGCATTTTTCTTATATTCAATGTTTATTTGTAAGCAGAGAGAGGAGAGAGACACAGAGACAGAATGGACACAACAGGACCTCTAGGCACTGTAAACAAACTCCAGACACATGTGCCAAATTCTGCACTGGCTTTATGTGAGTTCTGGAAAATCAAATTTGGGTTGTTAGCATTGGCAGACCAGTGCTTTAACTACTAAGCCATCTGTTAAAGTCAGGTTCACATTACTGGTAGAAATCATCCAACCAAGTTCATGTTTGTGTGAAAAAGAGGTTTATTTTGGCTTTAAGGCTTGAGGGGAAGCTCCATGAGGGGAGGGGAAAATGATGGCATGAGCAGAGGGTGACATCACTGCCTGGCCAACATAAGGTAGACAATAGCAACAGGAGAGTGTGCCAAACACTGGCATGGGAAAACTAGTATAACACCCATAAGCCTGGCCTGAACAATACACAACCTCCAGGAGGCTTTAATTTCCAATTGCCTCCAATTGGAGAACCTAAGTTTATGGGGGACACCTGAATCAAACTGCAACAATCCGCCCCGGGGCCCCATAAACTGATAACCATACATGATGTAAAATGTAATGAATTCATGGAAGTTTTAAAGTCCTCATAGGGTTTTTTTTTTTTTTTTTTTTTTTTTTTTTTTTTTTTTTGTTGTTGTTTTTTGAGGTAGGGTTGCACTGCAGCCCAGGCTGACCTGGAATTCACTATGGAATCTCAGGGTGGCCTCAAATTCACACTGATGCTTCTACCTCTGCCTCCTGAGTGCTGGGATTAAAGGCGTGTGCCACCATGCCTGGCCCCTCATAGGTTTTTTGTTTTCAATTCCAATGATGTTCACACATCCCCATAATCCAAGGTCTTTAAATTGAGCCATAATACCAAAAAAAAAAACCTTTAAAAAGCCCATAATGGCACAGAATAAACATTCAACTGCAAAAGATGGCATTGTGCATAGCAAAGAAATATTCAACCAATATAAGATTTAAAACAATCAGGACAAACATCAAACACTGTAGCTTTAAGTCCAAAACTCTAGTTAGTGACAAATCTCCAAGTCCGATAATTCTAATCAGCAACAAGTCTCTGATATTCCAATTCTGCCCCTCCAGCTAGGCTATTCATAGTCCTGGATAACTTCATTGGGGCCAGCAGCTTTCCTTGGCAACCATCTCATGGTCCTGGCATCTCCACTGGCTCTCAACTGCAATTGATTGTTCATCCTCATGGTTCCATTGGGTCTCCATGCAGGCATCCAGTAACCTGCTTCACACTGACCATGGCCATTTCCAAAACACAAGACCATGTTGAAAACTCAATGACCCTCTTTCCAGCATTTCTTATACTCCACAATACCAGGTAGGGTGCCCATTTGTTAATCCAGGAAAGAATAAAGAAAACTTTAAGAACAGGACACTCCTTGAGCACTCAGGCCCCTTCAAAAGAGTCTACGTTGTTCCTGTCACCCAGTGCAGGCTAGCTGGCCCAGTCTCAATGGTTCTAATCTCTCAAACAATTTGCTGGTGAACAGACAGTAGTTTAGGCCCAAAGATTTCATTTATTTTCTGTGCCATATCCTTCTGCTCACACCAGTTCATTTCTATGCAAAGCAACCCTGCACAACTTCTTAGGACATGGGCATAACAGCAAGCTTTTCACACAAACTGCTAGCCCAACCCAAGCAAAGCTCTTTCTCACCCTCATAAGCCAAACCTCACAGTCCGTAGTTCTTATTGCATTCAGGTCTTTCAACTCTGACCAAAATAGTCCATCAAGCTCTAATTATAGCACCGCAAGGCATCTCTTAGGCCAAGGTTTCAAATCCTTCCACATTTCTCTTGAAAATCAGCTCCAAAAGGCCAGAGCCACAGAGTCAATTGTGTAGCAGCAATCCCACTCCTCAGTCCCACTTTACTGTTGCAGTCAGGTTTGCATTTCTGGTAGAAATCACCCAACCAAGAGCAGCTTGTGGGTAAAAGAGGTTTATTTTGGCTTTCAGGCTTGATGGGAAGCTCCATGATGGCAGGGGAAAATGATGGCATGACATCACCCCCTGGCCAACACAGGGTAGACAATAGCAACAGGAGAGTGTGCCAAACACTGGCATGGGGAAATTGGCTATAACTGTTATAAGCCTGTCCCCAACAATACACTGCCTCCAGGAGGCTTTGATTTCCAAGTTCCATCAGCTGGGGAACGTAGAATTCAGACCACCTAAGTTTATGGGCGACACCTGAATCAAACCACCTCACCATCTCTCCAGCCTGTTATTTCTATTTTTTAACATGGATATTGATGAAAACAAACATGCAGCTTCTGATTTTCTTGCCGTAGATTCTAGTCATATTCATATTCATATGTCTGACATCACTTTATTTCTCTTTTTATAGTAGATGCCACATGCCCATGAACACCTCAAATCCCTATTGTGCCCAATTCCTTTGAAACAGAAAGTGGCTTCTCATTAAAGAAAGATCTTACAAAATCCGACAGTAGTCTGAGATCATGTCTATTTTATTTTCCTTCTACTATAAACTCAGCTCATTTCAAGAACAGCATTGTATAGTATAATGTTACATAAGACATCCATGAAGTCCTCAAAGGATACATAATTGAAATGTATATGAAAAGAAAAAGAAAACACGATTGAAAGAGAAAATAGATTCACACAAACAAAGTGTCTATATACATGTAAGAACAAAAGGACAACTGAAGAAAATAGGTCCAGCGAAATTAAAATTTTCCCTTGGATTTTTCAGTGTAGGTCAAAATAACACCCAGTTCTAAGGCAGTGCTTTGTGAGATGGGAGCCATGCTCACCTTTTTAAAGGAAAGTTTTGTGTGCAGCTTATTGATAGGCTTCATCTTGATGCTCGTCACATGTATGCTTCTTCAACAAGCACTGAGTGAGCAGTTTTCCTTATTTATTTTGAAGGTATTTGGCATGTCTTTTCCAAAGAACAAAGAGAATGCCTTGCTTAATGATTTGCCCTCTGAGATGGGGTGTTTTCCCAAAGGGTCTTTCAGAATAATATTCAAGTGTGACATCATACTGAAGACTTTCTGGCTGGTGAGAGCATATCTCAGTGAATATTCAATGATTTATTACTCAATATTACTAACAAGTAATTTTTTACTCAATATTACTAATAAAGTAGTGTAGGGAATTCCTTACAAAGCCACTGTTTGGGAGAAAGGGAGAGAACAGTGTATGTAAAACCAGTCACTTTTGCAACTATAAGTTTGAAAAACTGGGAAAACACTGTTGAACTATGAATTGTGCCTGGAATGGAAGGAATAGTCTACTCTATTCACAGCAGAATCCAGGAAAAGATTCAGAGAGATATATTTAGAGAATTAGCAAGGCAACATTTATAACATTGAGCATAGTAACTTATCAAAGAAAGCACATTTAATGAAAAACAAAATAGCATACAATTGAAGTTCCTGAGTGGGCCACTTTAAGAAAGTAGAGTCATGCTCTATAAAAATCTACAATGCAATGGGAAAAGCTGCACAAACTGATAAAATGAGATATGAATGAATTGAAGGTGAGTCAACAAAAGGAAGATCTCAACAACCAGTTGATTGAGCTTAATGAAGACTTGAACAAATGCAAGAATGAATTCCAGGAAGCATCAAGAAAATCAGAACATGAACTGAAATCATACCTCAAAACAGAGATAGACATGATGCAAAATAATACAACAGAAAACCAAAATCAAATAGAGCTTATGATGTACCCTCTCTAGAACCCCTCACTAACAGAGTCACTCATGTAGAACACAGAATGTCTGAACTGGAAGACAAGAAAGAATAAATTGATCAGGAGGCCAAAACTTTTGCCAAGTTCAAAAAATCAAGTGAATACAATATGAGAGAACTGTGGGATATCCTAAAATGACTGAACATCTGGACCATGGGTATACTAGAACAGGACAAAATCCAGACCAGAGGCATAGAGAACATATTTAACAAAATTATTGAAGAAAATTTTCTGAATCTCTCAAAAGATAGGCCCATCCACATACAAGAAGCCCACAGAACACCAACTAGACAGGACCGAAGAAAAAACTCTCCAAGGCACATCATAGTTAAGTGTTCACAATGAAAACAAAGAAATAGTGATAAAAGCAGCAAGACAGAAAGAAGTCACTACATACAAAGTGAATCCCATCAGAATTACCTCAGATTTTCCAAGGGGAACTCTGAAAGCCAGAAGGGCCTGGAATGGAACATTTCAAAGTCTAAAAATGTATGGCTTCCAACCCAAGCAATTGTACCCAGCAAAAGTATCCCTCATAATAGACAGTGAAAGGAAAACTTTCCATGAAAAAAGTCTACTCAATGATTATATGAACACAAAGACAAATCTACAGAGAATACTTCAGGGAATATTCCACACAAAACAGTCAAACAACCAGTCTCAAAAGCCAACAAGAAGATCACAATAACCAAACTTAGATCAGTATCAAAAAAGTGCAAACATAATAAACCACCAAATCTCATGAAACACCACATCATGGCAGGGATTAATATGAACCTCACAGTAATAAACTTAAGTATTGTTGGTCTTAACTCACCCATCAAAATATATTATTTAACAAGGTGGATAAAAAAGAATGTTATATATTCTGTCTTCAAGAAACCCACCTTACCACTAAAGACACCTTCTGAGGGTAAAAATGATATTCCAAGCAAATAAAAATAAAAAGTGTGTGTTGCTATATTAATATCTGATAAAAAAAACTTAAATCCAAAAGTAAGGAAAAAGAAGGCCACTTCTTACTCATCAAGGGAATGATCCAACATGAGAACATAACAATCACAAATCTATATGTGCCAAACACAGGTGCACCACAGTTTATAAATGTAACATACTTGACAGCAAAATAAAAATAAACACAAATACCATCATCGTCAGTGACTTCAATACTCCACTATTATCAATAGGCTGATCATCCAAGTAGAAAATCAACAGGGAAATAATAGACCTCAACAATACCATAGATAAACTAACTAGACCTAACAGACATCTATGACATCTACAGAACTTTCCACCCCAAATCTGAAGAATAAACATTCTTCTCAGCAGCCCACAGAACCTTCTCCAAAATAGACCATATATTAAGCCATAAAGCATGCCTCTATAAATTCAGGAAAATTGAAGTAACTTTCTGCATCACATCAGATCAAAATGCTTTAAGACTAGAAATGAGCAAAAAGAGAAACATCAAGCACTCCACCAGATGCTGGAGACTAAACAAAACAATTTTAAACAATGAATGTGTTGGGGAAGAAATCAAAAAAGAAATTGTAAAATACCTAGAATTGAATGCTAACAAAAACATAGCCTACAAAAACTTATGTGACACAATGAGGTCATTCCTAAAGGGAAAATTCACAGCATTAAATGTGTTCATAACAAACACAGAGAGGTCTCAAATTAATAACCCAATTGTCCACCTAAAGACACTGAAAAACAAGAATACAAAAATAAGAGCTCCAGACGGAAAGAAATAATGGAGATCAGAGTAGAAATTAATGAATTGGAAAGTAAGAAAAGAATTTAAAAATTGATGAAACAAGGAGCTGATTCTTTGAAAAAAATAAACAACATTAATAACCTGCTGGACAATTTGATCAAGAATAAAAATAGTAGTCTCAAATTAACAAAATCAGAAATGAAAAAGAGAGGTCACAACAGACATTAATGAAATGGAAGAATTATTAGGGCATAGTCAAATCCTCTACTCCAAAACATTGCATAATCTGGAAGAAATGGGTGACTTCCTAGACACATACTATCTACCAAAACTGGACTCAGAGCAGATTAATCTCCTAACCAACCTATCACCTCTATGGAGATTGAAAAGGTCATCAAAAACTTGCAAAAAAGAAAAGTCCAGGATCAATGGGTTCTCAGCTAAATTCCATCAAACCTTCAATGAAGAACTGAAACCATTTTTGTTCAAAATATTTTGCATAATCAGAGGACAAGGAGTCCTTCCCAACTCCTTCTTTGAAGCTAGCATCACACTAATACCAAAACAAGACAGAGATGAACAAGAAAAGAAAACTATAGGCCTATAACCCTCATGAATTTAGATGCAAAGATCCTGACAAAATTATTGCAAACTGAATTCAACAACTCATCAAAAGCAAAAGCATTATCCACTTAGATCAAGAAGGCTTTATCCCAGAAATGCAGCGATGGTTCAACATATGGAAATTGGTCAGTGTAATACACCACATAAAACTTAACTATAAGAACCACATGATCATCTCAGTTGATGCAGAGATGATGGCCTTTGACAAAATACAACACCACTTTATGATCAAAATTCTGGAAAGAATAGGCATGGAGGATTTATATGTCAACACAATAAAGGTTATATATAAACCACCCAAAGTCCAAATACTACTTAAGGGGGAAAGACTCAAGGAGTTTTCATTGAGATGGGGAATAAGACAGACATGCCCACTCTCACCACTGCTCTTAAGCATACTACAAAAGTACTAACCCAAGCAATAAGATGGGAGAAAGAAATGGCAGGGATTCAAACTGGAAAGGCAAAAGTCAAGTTAGCCCTATTTGCAGAATACATGATCCTATATATAAGTGACCTGAAATTCTCCATCTCAAAACTTCTAAAAATAATTAATTCCTTCAGTGAAGTGGCATGATACAAAATCAATGCACAAAATCAGTAGCCTTTCTATATGCAAAGGACAAATATACAGAGAAAGAAATCAGTGAGGGTGTCTCATTTTCAATAGCAATAAAATAATCAAATGCCTTGTAATGACACTAACCAAGGATGTGAAAGACCTGCATAAAGAGAACATAAATAAACAACAGCAAGAAAGAAATACAGGAGGATTTAAGAAGACAGAAACACTTCCAATGCTCCTGGATAGGTAGAACTTATATTGTGAAAATGGCAATTCTAGAAAATGCAACACACAGATTTAATGCAACACCAATAAAAATACCAGCATCATTCTTCACAGAGATTGAAAAAATGATACCAAAGTCCATATGAATGGCAGCAGGCCTCAGATATCAAAACATATTCAAAACATATCCTCAGGAAAACACACACACACACACACACACACACATCCCTCTGGTGATATCACCATACCCTATCTAAGCTATATTACAATGTCATTGTAACAAAAACAGCATGGTCCTGGCATAAGAACAGAAACATAGACCATTCAAATAGAACTGAAGACCCAGACCTTAGATCAAGTAACTACAACTACTAGATCTTTGACAAAGGTGCTAATAATGTAGAGTGGAGAAAAGACAGTATCTTCAACAAACGGTGTTGGGCAAATTGGATGACCATATGTAAAAAAAAAAAAAATGAAACTAGAACCACTCATGTCTCCATACACAAAAAAATAAAGTCCAGATGAACTAAAGACCTCAATATATGACCTTCTTATATTACCTTCTTATATGAGTCTTCTCATACTGGAAGAAAAAGAGGAGGCACTTTCCACAATATAGAAGTGGGGAAATATTTCCTGAAAAAAAAAAAAAAAACAGCATCCCAGGAAATTAATCACTCAGCCAATGGGATCACATAAAGCTAAAACAGTTTTGCACAAACACACCATAAGAAGAGCCAATAGATTACACACTTAATAGGAAAAGATCTTTACCAGCTATACCACTAACAGAAGCCTCATAATCTAGAATCTATAAAAACCTCAAAAAACTAAACAATAAAAAAATAAAACAAACCACCATAAATGGGGCAGAGAACTCAATACGGAGTTCTCAGAGGAAGAATTACAAATGGCTAACACATATTTAAGAAAGTGTTCATCATCCCTAACCATTAGGGAAATGCAAATTAAAACAATCATGAGATTCCACCTTACTTCAGTAAGGATGGCAATCATTAAAAAAATCTAACAATGTTAGCAAAGATGTGGGGTAAGAGGAACCTTCATGCTCTGTTGGTGGGAATGTTAATTTGTACAACCACTATGGAGATCAATTTGGAGATTCCTGAAAAGGATGAATATACAACTACCAGTCATTCCCTTACTGGGCATTTATCCTAAATGTTCCATGCATTAATACAGAGACCATTGTTCAGCCATGTTTATAGCTGTTCAATTCATTATAGCTAAATGTTGGAATCAACCTAGATGTCCATCATTGGATGAATGAATAATGAAATTGTGGTACATTTTTACAATGGAATTCTAGTCAGCAGTAATAAAACATGATAGAATGACATTTGTAGAAAAATGGACAGACTTGGAACAGATCATACTCAGTGAACTCACACAATCACAGAAAGACAAACACCACATGGTTTCACTTATCTGCAGTTCCTAACCTTAACCTGCTGGAGTTGCTGTCATACCTGATAGGCAACTAAGGCCCAGACAGTAGGGATGGAAGGGTTTACGGGTAGGGTTAGGGGAGGGGGAAAACAAACACAAAATTAAAACCAAAAATGAGATGATACCATAGAAACCTTTATCCTTGATGATAGCCTAAAAGATAAAACCCTCAAAAGGAGTAAAGGGGAAGAACCTGAAGAGTAGGGCTCTGGTGAGGGTTGGATGAAGACTAAGCTTAAAAGAAATATTTTTGTGTGTGTCTCTAACTGGTTGGTACCCACATTAAGCTGTTGATCAGAGAGACCTATGAGGTCCCCCAATCAAGACACCTTTCTATCTAAGTACTTGATTACCTGCTGGGGGCAAAATCTAAGTTCCTATTGCTGAAAACACCATATGGTGCTGACACAGAGTATAGAGATACCTGGATGGAATTTAGAAGAAAGCCAGTCCCCAGATAGTTAGCCTATTTAGTGCTGGAAAGTGCTATATGAGCTACTGGGGCATATTGGCCAACAACAGTTTGAGCAACCAGAGGTCTGAGCTACTCAGAAGCAAACACCCTTAAAGGCTGTAAACACCAATGTAATAGTGGCTCTCAGCCTCAGTGGGTTATCTTTCTGATTGGCCAAGAGATCCACTTATTGTAAAGGAACCCATATCTGGAATTTGGAACAAGATCAGAATCCTATGGAGAGAAAGATAACGTTCTCCAGTGTCAAGCTCTTGCTAGTCTTTGGTTAAAAGAGGGTTTACATACATTAAATTCTTCCTCAATTAATAATGCTTATCCCATTTAAACTATGTTGACTTCATTCTCCATTCAAGAATTTGTTCTTTTGTTTTCAGAAGGTAATGTGACTGCAGGAGATAAACTACCCCTCACACTTCAGCTAAGCCATAGCTGAAACCACAGAGAGATTGGGGAGACAAGCAAGAGCACTGCTTCGATGCTGTACCTGGTAATCAGTGGCAGGGTGTAGGAGACAGACCCTGAGGACACTCAACGCCTACCAAAGCAGAGATCCTGAGGCTTCTAAGAGCTCATCACTGAAGTAGATTTAAAACTGACCCATACGGCTCAGGGAATTCTGTGGAAGAGGGGGCAGAAAGATTGTAAGGGCCACAGGTCCAGACCACGCCAAGAGGCATTCCCTTCCTCCCAGAATAACTGACTATTGCTCCCACAATGCATAAACCACAGCCCCATGGAGAATAGCTGCAACCCCACTGAGGAGTGTCCCCAACAGAATGCTGGCAGTGATGAGGGAAAAGAGGGTACCAACACATGATGTATCCATATGAAACATCTTGTAAATAATAATAATGAAAAGCATTAAAATGAATATAATCAAATTAGGTATTGCTTCCAAGAAACACACCTCATTGGCAAAATAAGAGGAAGGTACAAAAGACAGGAAGTAAAGAGGTGCATACGGGAAAAGGGAGAAAGGGCAGAAGAAGTTTCCCAAACCATTGGCATTGTAAGCAAATGATATTGAAGTCTATATCATGGTCAGATAACTAAAACATATTAGCTTATAATAAAAAGAAAGACATGTCTGAAGGATGGAATATAGAATAGAAAATGAGAAAGACAGAATGAGAGAGCAAGTGAAAGTATACTCTGTTGGGTGGAGAATGCTGTCCTCTGAAGTCTTAAACTGTTGTAGGTAAATCCTATTCCATGGGTGGGATATTCTCCATCCAATGAGTTTTTACCTAAGGAAGCCCATGAGGCCCCAAAACAAGAATATTGACAGTGTTTTTGATTACTTACCAGAACAAGATGGCAAGACTGTATTGATGAAGATACCACATTTCAAATACACCCTTCTGTACTCAGGGAACATTACAGAACAGGTGGCAAGAATATTAGCACTGTTCTCACCACTTGGTAGAGAAGTTATTTTTTTTTTTTTTTTTTTTTTTGATGGCTGGGAAGTCTCTAAACACAGAAAAGTGCTGAAAGCAGTAGTTCAGCACTACAAATGACATCTCTCTCATACCTTTAAAAGGTAGGAAACACTGTGCAAAGGGATGCAGAAAGAATGTAAAAGTCAGAGGGTGGGGAGGAGTATTTTGGTACATCTTCCCAAATTGAAAGAACTGTGCATTTAAGAACTCACAGGGAGTTCACTACTTCCATAACACCTGCACAGTGTTTAACCCATCTACATTTTGACATAGATGATGGAGGAGGGGAAATATGACATCAGAATACTGAAACCTGAATTTGCTGATTTTTGAAAGTCTTGGCAATTCCCTAGTCTCTACTCTCTTTTGTGTAACTGGGGTTATAAGCATGCATGACTACACCTAGCTGTTTATGTGAGATATAGAGATTCAAACACTGCAATTTTAGGCCTCCACAGGCCCTCATGTTTGTTCAGGAAGTGCATTTAACTTCTGAGCCATATGTACAGCCCTACTAACTTTTATATCATGTGTGGATTTAAATTATAAGGTGAGGTAATTTAAGATTTTCTTATTAACATAAAATTCATATTTCTACATATATTCACTGATATTTTATGTGCAATAACTGTATGGATTTATGGCATGTATTAACGTATATGAACTTATAAAACATTTTAAAATAATTACTTAATTTATAATCCAGCAGGGAATGTTCAAATTAAATCTAGTCACAGCTGTTTGTATATCTGTGTGCTGTAGAGAACTAGCTGTATTAGGAAGTAGAATAATTATGCTTTCTCTATGATAACTCGTTTCAGGTTTATAAACCTGAAAACAGTTTTGAAAAATTCTTTAAACAAGTGTATTAATAAACAAGGTTGACACAATTTCACATTCTATTCAAATGTTTTTGGCTTATGGGTACATGAAAGTTTATCGGGAAGCTATTTTCCCTGCATTCCCCTTAACATGGGGAGTTGTGTGATGTTCATACTAAGGAGAAAGTGGAAAAAGCTAGCTATGTACCTGATTTGATTGCCATGAAAACAAACAGAAAAAGAGTTCCTGCTTTTCCCTTCTGGCTTTGGGCTAATTACTCTTCTTTTCATTTTTTTCTTTATCTGTTTTCAAGGTAGATTTAATGAGTTTTGGGAAAACTGTTTTTACATCCCCCTTTGGAAAGACAATTTCTTCTCTGCATTTTCTTATCTTAATCTCTGAAGTCTCATTTCAGTCTTTTCATGTTGAGAAATTAATATTGCATGTGACAAAATTTTCTCTGATATTTTTCAACTTTAAAGAGGTCATGTCTAATGATGTGATCCCAGAAATGATATATCCTCATTGATGTTTTGTCTCTGAGGAAAACTTTATTATCATCTGTAGAGAGCCTCAGTAGACTTACCCATTAATTATAAATTTCTGTACCTATACAACTGAGAGGGAGGAAAGCCCTTTTTAGTAAAAGTACTTGGAATCAAACAATAAAAAGTTAAAAAATTCATAACTAATTTCAGTTATTAGAAAATATGATATCTATTCAGGTGTTCAATAATCAATATTTTTAATATTTGTGTTTGAAATATTATTCAAATGACTTGTTGCATTATTTTCTGAAACAACAAAAGCTAATATTAATTGAATCCTTCTGATGGACCAAAAAATACTGTAGGCCTCCCAATAGTGTCACTTTATTTCATAGTTATGACTACTTATTAAATAGGTATTATCATTATTGCATTTTACATTGGAGGATTCAGTGATCGAGAAACTTTGTTGAATTTGCTTAAGGACTTGAAACTAAGTAACATTATGGTGTAGTCTGCCATTTTCTATGACACTGTCAATATGAAAAGTTTTTGATGAAAGAATTTTATGTATGATTAATGATAGCCTGATTATGTTTATAGCATATAAATATACACACATGTAGTAATATAACAGTAAAACAGAGATTTCCTCATAATTATTTAATTTGGTATATATCAGAGTTCTTACAATGATTAAAAGTCCACTCATTATAAAATAGTAATATTTTAAAGTTGACTTTGTCAACTATATTCTTGAAAATAATTTTCCAAATATTAGATGAGAGCAATCCAAAACTGTAATTCTAAAAGTATTTTCTAAGTGACTCAGCAAAATGTAAGCCACCTTAACTCAAAATAACAAATCTTCGGGGCTGGAGAGATGGCTTAGCGGTTAAGCACTTGCCTGTGAAGCCTAAGGACCCTGGTTCGAGGCTCGACTCCCCAGGACCCACGTTAGCCAGATGCACAAGGGGGTGCACACATCTGGAATTCGTTTGCAGTGGCTGGAAGCCCTGGCGCGCCCATTCTCTCTCCCTCTCTCTGTCTGCCTCTTTCTCTCTCTGTCTGTCACTCTCAAATAAATAAATAAAAATAACAAAGAAATTTTAAAAAAGAGAAAAAAAATAACAAATCTTCTAAAATTCTCATGATGTCGAGGCTAGAGTCACGCTTGGGTACTGGTGATTGCCTTAGTGTGCTAGAGTCCTCGAAGAACAAGGACTGACCTTATTCACTGGCTGTGGGCCTCATGGCACAGTCAGTCACCAGGTTAGTGACATGCTTCCGATGAGCTGATACAGGGGGGTTTGCTAATTTGCCTATTATGCCTTTAAGTTTACATCTGATTCCTGCTGTGTTGGCCACCGTTTTTACAGCGGTGATAATTTTACATTGCAGGGGGGGGGGGGCGATCCCTGAAAAACTGAGAAGCCACTTGATTAGAGTGAGGTTGTGAAAGGTGCTTGCATGCTCTTCCCAGAAAAAAATAAAATAAAGTAAAATAAATAAAATTTTCATGAAAATATTAGTACTACTGGCTTTAATATTTCTATGAAAATTGAAAAATATTGTTCAGTCAGATATGTAACAATACTTGTGGTGAGTCAGTGACTTTTCTGATTAAAGCAATTCTTTATGACTATGAATAAAATATGTATTTTTCCAGAGGTTTTTTGAATGAAAAAAAAGTAAATCATAACCCCTATACATCTAGCTTTAGTGAATATTGAAAATTCTTCTTAAATTATACAATTATTTATGCCAAAATATTGGTCTCTGTATTCTAAAATATTGCCCCATTTACTTGTAATATGTGATGGCTAAAGTTATTGGCATGCTACATATGGAGAAATTCGGTAAAGTTAAACTTTCTTGTCCCAAATCATATTACTGAGATATGATAGAAACAAGAAATACAGACTCAGATCTGATTCCTAAGCTTGTCATTTTAACCATTGTCCTACAATCCTAGGCTTAAACATGGACATCATTTTGTTCTCTGTCTGCCTCTCTCTCTCTCTTTCTATGTATGTATATATGTATGTATGCATACACATCTTAATGTTAAATGGTTAATGGTTGTAACATTTGCTAATGGAATATAATAAAACTTCCATTCATTCCTATTCTAGCTTTTAAATCTTCTAAAACCCACACATTTAGATCTGCTTTTAAATTTCTGGAAGTGAGATCCATGTCATAGCAATCCACACTAAATTTGTGAATTTCTTTTTCTTTGGAGGGGGTATTCGAGATAGGGTTTCACTCTAGCTGAGGCTGACCTGGAATTCACTATGTAGTCTCAGGGTGGCCTCAAACTCACAGCCATCCTCCTACCTCTGCCTCCCAAGTGCTGGGATTAAAGGTGTGCACCATCACACCCAGTGAGAATTGTTTTTTAATAGGAAATTTAGCTGTTCATAGTTGTAAAGGCCCTTCAATGCATAAAATAAGGTACAGTGAATATAGCAATTTTAATGATGTCTAGTGCCTTTTTATATTCTAGAGTATTAAAGTTGTAAATCAGATTTATGCTGGGATGTATTTTAAAGATGATCTAGTTTATGTATCTCATGTTACTGATGAGGAAACTGTAGTCCAGAGGTATTACATAATCTGTCAACAGTCACAGAGCCTATGGATAGCAGAGCTGATATAGTCCTGCTATCTCCAATTGTCAGCTCACCTTCTCTCTGCTATGTTGCAATATTCATATGAATTGCCTCATTCAATAATGTGGTAAATAATAACTTTTAGTAAAGACAGGCACAGTAAAAGTCTCTGAATATGTGTAACATTTTATTAATGGATGAGACTAAGTACATTAGAGATGTCTATGCAGATAAACTCCTCTAATCAGCAGATGAATTGCATGGTGTGTTCCTGAGTGATTTATTACTAAAATAATTTTCAGTGGCTTTTGATTGCTGGCTCTTCAAGGAAGCTTAAAATCAGTTAACCTTGGGGGACAAGTGTATTCCTTTTCAAGTGGGCTTGAATGAATTTAGTTTGAAATAACAATGTGAAGTGATGGATGTGCTAACTTGATTGTCATAATTATTTCACAACATATACACATGCAACACTATACTGTTATATATCTTTAATATATGTAATTTTTTCCATTATGACCTAAGAGGTTCAAGGAAGGAAGCACATAACACATGTTAACAGACGTTAAGCTATATTGTAGACAGAGTTACCCATCATCATTTGTAAATATTCTTCCATTTTAGATTCTCAGTAGACATCAATAAACATGACAGATGGCATGTTTGGAAGAAAAGATGATGACATCAAAATAAAAGGGAGACTGATTGACAGGGGAAGGGGATAGGATGGAGAGTGGAGTTTCAAAGGGGAAAGTGGGGGGAGGAAGGGACTTACCATGGGATATTGTTTACAATTATGGAAGCTGTCAATAAAAAGAAAAAGACAGAAACATGACAGATGGATCAAAGAAAGACCCTAAGCCACCTTGGAAACCCCTACCACATGATAATTTTTCCTTTCTATTCAGGGTTATAGCTGGAATGTTAACAATGTATACATAAAATGTATACATAAAAATGATAATATTAACCACTCATCATAATTATGAAAGACCTAAAATTTCACTTATATTCACAATTACATTGTTGACTTAACAATTACATGCCAATATCAAATAATAGTAATGTGAATAAGCAGATCTGATTTTCCCATCTTTTAAAGTAAATTTAAAAGAAATGGCCACAGAGCACTAATATAGCTGAGGGCTACTAAATTTAAGAAACCCTTGCATATTTGATTCCTGTACTCTAGAACAGATACACTAATACCAAATTTATTACTTCTAGAGGGTTTTTTAAGGTCAAGACAAGGATGAAAAAATATGTACTGCAAAGAACTTTTTCCCATTTCAGTACTCAATATACATATAATATACATATATGTAATACATATAATATAAATAAATATATATGTATATATACAATATATTATATTATATTATATTATATTATATTATATTATATCATATTATATATAAATATATAATGCATGTAAGGTGCATATACTGATTTCCAATATGTTCACTCCATAACAGAAAATGATCTATTATATAAATGGAAAATATATTTTATTAGGTACGACTAGATTTTCAAACTAGTTTAGAATGATTTTACATTATAATTTATGAAATTAATATTGTTGCTCCTCTCAACATTTGTATTTGTAGGATTACATTTTTAAGTCATAGTAGTTATGTTTTCCTGACTTGGAGTTACTAAGGTTAAGTCTGTAATGCATTTGTCTCACTCCTAAAGAGAATAAGATATTAGCAAGTTTTATCAGCATTTTAAGAGGAAGCATAGTCAAACAGTAACCTAGCTCTTATTTTTAGGGTGTTTGGTTTTTTAGGTAGGGTCTCACTCTAGCCCATGGTGGCCTGGAATTCACTATGTAGTCTCAAGGTGGCTTCAAACTCATAGCAATTCTCCTTCCTCTGAATCATGAATGCTGGGATTAAAGGTGTGTGCAACCACACCTGGCTAAAACCTAGCAGTTATTTATGTATATATATATATATATATATATATATATATATATATATATGCTTTTCAGATGCAAAATTCAGTCATGTAAAGTCTAATAATTTTTACTAAAAATGGAAAATTAATAAGTTTTAACATTGTAGAAATACTTGGTACCTATTTTAAATATGATACTAGTAAACCATGAGTTTACACCTGCAGTAATTGAAACACTTTCAAAGACACAATCTCATTAGACTATGACTGAGTTAAATGTCATTTACAACAAGTTGGGTCATCATTTTTACCTCAAATGGTTTAATCAGAGCAAAGAATGCAGAGGAATGGACTAACCTGCTTTCTCTAATGCAACAGCTCCCCCAGCTTACAGATTTAAGAATATAAAGTGTAAGATTTCTTTTGATAGACAGTATTAATGTCTACTACTGATAATTATTTATGCTTTCTTATAGTAAATAATAAAAATATTATTTTAGATATATCCATTCTTAAAACATTCATAAACATTTGTTCATGATCTTATGAGAAAGTGAGAATCCTTACAGAACACTGAAAATGATGTTTCAGTGAAAAGCATATTTAAAATGCCCTGATAACCATCATGGATACACCAAAACTTTTTGGACATGCCCTGGGAAACTAATAACATTTATCTTCTTGTGTGTTGTAAAATTATGTGTCTCTACTCACAGTGTTTTTCAAAGTTTTATTATATTTTGTAACATAACATTCTGCTTTCTCTATAAAATTACCTTTATTCCACATTTAGGCAGACATTTGCCTCTTGTTAATCTTGTAAAGTAGCTAAAATTTTAAACAATTTATCTCAGTTATCCTTAACAATGATGATGCAAGTAATTCAATCAATATCTTCATAACTATTTTCTGAAAACAATTTAGTTAAAGGATTTCCTAATACTTTCTAAATATGTTCTATGATATACTTGTACTAATTAAGATTTCTCGCTCTTCAAATTTTCATCAGTCCTAGGTACTATATATATATATATATATATATATATATATATATATATAGAGAGAGAGAGAGAGAGAGAGAGAGAGAGAGAGAGATATTTATACGAAACAAACATATGAGAACAAGAAGATAAAAATTCCCAGTACCAGTCACATATTGATAAGGAGTATATCATAAGTGTTATGAGTATTTTATTTTTATTTTGGGGGGGGGGTATTTTTGAGGTAGGGTTTCACTTTAGCCCAGGCTGACCTGGAATTCACTATGTAGTCTCAGGCTGGCCTCAAACTCACAGCAATCCTCCTACCTCTTCCTCCAGAGTGCTGGGATTAAAGGTGTGCACCACCATGCCTGCCTCTTTTATATTTTATAATAGAACTTATTAGCCTATTAAATGTAAGACATTTTTAAACTAATTTTAAATTACTTGTATTATTTTGACTCAATATAATTGCAACTGTATCCTCTAATAATTTCTTGGTCAATTTGAAACCTTTTATTTTAATGATTGGGGCTGCTGTGAAATATTGCATGATGAGTGAACATAAACACAGCATTTGCCTCTCACAGTATTGGAGGACTAGGTAGTCAAGATCCAGATCAAGACACATTAGGTGTCTGTTGAAGGTTCTTTACTCTTGAAAGACATCTCTTCCCACATTCTCACATGTTAGAAGGAGCATGATCTATTTGATAAGGACATGAATCCCACTCAAAATATTCTCACAATCATGGACTTAATTACTTCCCAATGGACCTCACAATACTACCACTTTGGCAGTGAAGATTACAATGTAGGAGTTGAAGAGAAGAGCAGACAGTCAAACCACAGCAACTCTCTTGCTTTTATTTTTTACCCTTTATTTTGGGATGATATCAGATATGATAAGTCCTTTGACTCCATACATCTGCACTTAGGGTTTTGATTTCTTATCTCCTTAAATCTTATGTTGTTTCCTCTCCTCACCCCAATGAATTGGTTCCTGCTAACCTCCCCGGTGATCTCTGCAAAGCTCCTTCTCTCACCTTCATATGATTAAACCGCTGTGAAATATCAAACTGTTGACTAATGTATTTCTTGATTTTATTTTACTTTTGCAGTCCAGGGCCTCATGCATGCTAGGTTTATGAATTGCCTTCCCATTGCTGGGCCCAAATAACAGAATAAAAGCAACTTAGGAAAAGTAACTTTATTTTGTCTCACAGTGCCAGAGAGTGCAGTCCCTCATGATAGAGAAAGTAAGCCAGGAGCACAAAGCTGGCTCACATAATCATATCAGCAGGAGGAAAGTGAGAAAGGACAGAGAGAGAGAGAGAGCGAGAGAGAGAGAAAAGAACAGGTACTCAACCTCAGGGCCTGGCCCCAGTTTAAAACTTTCTCCAAAAAGCCTCCAGCTCCTAAAGGATCTACAACCTTCTGGAACAGCACCCCCAACTGGGGATTAAATATTCACACACACGGGTTTATAATGGACATTTTACATTCAAACCACCACAATAGACAAGCACTCTAAGAACTGAGCTACCCTAACCCCCATCCTATTGACATTTTTTATATCCTGGTTTCTCTATCATATGCTTCATCTCCAAATTAAAATTAAGAATTTAATTGAATTAATTCAATTTATTTCCTTGCATACCTTATACTTCTGACTAACTAAAGGACACCAGAAGTATAAGGTAGCAAGGAATTGCTGGAAAAGGTGAGGGAGATCTGGCTTTCCAGGGATACTAGCTAATTGAAGCCCAGCTTATTGGCAAACAGCATCTTTAACTGCTGATCCATCTCCCCAGACCCTCTATACTCATTTCTTAGACAACTCACTCTGATTCTTTAAGGTCTGACTCTTGGATGTACCATCTCATTTCCTGAGAACAGATGAACCAGCTCAATTCTTACATCAGAGTGGGAGTTGGAGTTGGGAACTGAAATGTAATATTCATAGTGGGGCTTGAATAAGGAAAGTTATAACAGGATTATGCCTGAGTCATGATTTCTAGTAATTAAGCAAGAGAAAGCTGGTTTGAAAATGGTTAACAAAATAAGAATCATTATGACGCACACAGAGTAGAAAAATATGGTCCTAGTCCTATGAAGTATTACTGAATGTTGCCTTGAAAGGTGCAAAGCAAGGCAGAGAAGTTAATCTGCTTCCTTGAGGTCTTCATCTCCTTTACCCATCCTTTCCTTGGATTAATGGAGGTTGTCTTGTGCCAGTGTCTGGCCATTGTAAACAAGATCCCTGGGAATCAACCCATTGTTCTTTTGAACAAGGATGTAATGAACCCCTAAGATTCTTGGATGACAATTCCTTATCAATTCTTACATTTGCTCTTTTCCCTAACTCATAGTTCTATACAATCTTCTTTCTTGTTTAAACTACTATAATTATTCAATTTTAAGTGAACCTTCTGCCATCCTTTCATCTTCAGCAACTGATTCTGAAACAATTTTGAAACAGAAATATTTATTTATTATACTTTTGCACAGAACCGTTTAATAGCTCATTTTTGCTTATCAAACAATGCTAAATCCCTTACCAAACATGTAACTTACTCACTGTCCAGAATCAAGCATGACTCATACTTCGCTTGAGAATGTACTGTATTTGCCCCATAGTATTCGGTGCCAATGGGGACCTAACTTTTGTCTAGCTTGTCTGTCTTTACTTTCCCAGACTCACCTGAGTCTTTATACACATTCCTTGGCCTAGGAAGTCCTTAGTTAAACCCTCCCAGGAAACACACACACACACACACACACACACACACACACACATGCATACACATATCCTACTCTATTTCAGTTTACAATTTAAATTCAAATATTTTCTATTCACTCCAGAAGATGGACTTATTATTAATGATTTATTATTTACACAACATTTGTTCATTGTGATCTGTCTAAACTCAATAAATGAGGAACACCTAGGTTTGAAGGCCATAATGTTTGGCCTCATGTATATGAAATACCTAATTCATTTCCTCTTCAAAGAATACAATTTTAGAATTATTATAATTTGTACTGAATTTCATCTGAATCTCAAGAAGCTCATAGATACTCAATTCTATTTAATGGTTCTATTTGTAATATTTCAAGTTCTGACATATATTGTTTCTTTGGAATCATACTTTGTCTCTTCCCAAATTCCATTTTAATTTTAATTTTAATTTTTTTTATTTTAGAGAGACGGGGGAGGGATGGAGGGAGGGAGGGAAAAGAGAGGAGAGAGAGAATTGGCTTGCATGTGAGACCTTGTGCTTGCCTCACCTATGTGCATCTGGCTTAAGTGGGATCTGGAGAAATATTGAAAATGGATCCTTAGGCTTCAAAGGCAAGTGCTTTAACTGCTAAGCCATCTCTCTAGCCCTCCATATTTTTTTAAACATAAGCTATGTTCTTTAAATGTGGGTGATTCCCATTTTTCAAAAGTAGAACAGAGTCTGGGAGCAATGTAGTCACACTGATTCAATTTTTCCTCTATTTGCGTTCATAAAGCATGGAGAAGTTAACTTGTTTGTGTTTGTTATCACTTAAATTTAAAATTTGCAGTTGAAACAACTGATCTACAAATTATTTGCAAAGTTGAAATTTTTGTTCCTGGCAAATTAAAGATTTATGAATATGAAAAAAATGATATAATTTTATAGTAGCTGTTACAAACAAGCATGCACACATATTGAATTGTAAAGCCATATATTACTTCTTACATAAATATAAATTACATGCAATAACTACATATCTAGTTGAAGAACCTGTGTACATATTTACTTCTATAGTATTTACTTCAGTTATATGAAAAAAGAGTCTTTAAGGTTTCCCTCAGACTGTGGCAATCAGGATTGATGGGGTAATATAGGAAGTTTACAAAGACTAGGTGGGGGAGATAATTTTCACAATGGAGAATTAACTTTGTAAATAACAATATCATATTATTGTAAAATAAAATCTGAAATTGAATTTTAAATACATATGCTAATTTCTTTCTTAGGCTGAAAATGTCACAAAACATTCTTATAATGTTACATATATATAAAAGTGTAGGTGCTATATACTGAATTAATGATAAATGTCAATTCTCTGATTATAATTTTGAGTAAACAATGATATAGCATGACTAAATGTCAGCTTTGATATAGAAATTACTTATTCAGTTACGGTTCAGCTTAAGACATTGTGTTCCAAGAACATTCCATCAGAAAACTATCAGAAACAAAGTCAACTGTTTCTCATCATGATTTCTAAATACAGAAGATCTCTTATTTTTTTGCTTTGAAACCTCCTGTAGTTAAGTGTTCTGTTTTACCTGTTGTATAGTGATTAGGTTAGAAACAATAGAATAAGTATATTTTGACAATGAATTTGCTATATGCTACTAGACAATCTGTTTCACATAAATTTTATGTATTTAACCATATGGTTGTGTTCTATATTAAAATAACAGAGAAACTGAGGAACTTAAAATTAAAAAATAAATGATTAAAACCCTGTTTGGCACAGAAATACGTGCACATCAATGTTTATTTTAACATTAGCCACAGCTGCTTAGTTATGAAACCACCTGAGTGTTCAACAACAGGAGAATGTATAAGGAAACATGTGATTATCTATCTATCTATCTATCTATCTATCTATCTATCTATGTCTATATCTATATCTATATATATACACAGTGGATTTTTATATCCATAAAGAATAAATTAATTTATGATTTCATTGAGAAAATGGTTGCAAGCAGAGACAATCTTATTAAGCAAACTAAGCCAGTCCTAGACAAATGTTTTGTCTTCTCTTATTTGTGGTTCCTAGATTTTATAAAGCCAATTGAAATCACATAGGTGTATATGTTAAAGCAGAAAGGCAATCATCAAGGAGATTGATGAGAGGGGAGCAGCAAAAAGGAGGAGCATAGGAGGAGCATTTTCAAAGTATACTGTATACCTGTAAGAAAATTAAAAACAAAAACAGAAAGGTTGGTGCTTTCCCTTATGCATTGCAACAGTTAAATAAATGAAATGAATATTGTTTGAAAAGAAAAGGACACAAAACTGAAGACTTCACAATCATCACATTTCAAAAATTCATCACTTGGGCTGGAGAGATGGCTTAGCAGTTAAGGCATTTGCCTGTGAAGCCTAAGGACCTATGTTATACTCTCCAGATCCCATGTAAGCCAGATGCCAAAAGGTGAGGCAAGTGCAAGGTGGCACATGCCCACTAGGCGGCACAAGCATTTGGAGTTCAATTTCAGTGGCTGAGGTCCTGGTGGGCCAACTCTCTCTCTGTGTCTGTCTGTCTGTCTCTCTCTAAAATAAAAATAAATAAGTAAAAATAAAAAGTCATCATTTATGTCAATGTGATCTACATAAAATCTGAGACACTGACTGCATTTGCTGACCTGGATGTAAGCAGCTGAAGCCACAGGTACGTTTTAGCATATGGTTCAGACACTTTCTTTCCAATAGCTAAGCAACCTTGTTCAGTTCCAGAGTTCCCTCTCTTGGATTATGCTCATTACTGTTGTCTTTCCATGTGAACATTCACTTCGGAGGGCAAACTGCAGCAGAGATAGATTGCATTACAGCAAAAAATAGCAAATGAATCCTACGGGGAGAGATTTTATCTTTGAAAATCAAAACAAAGCACAGTAAAGTAACCGTGTGTATATACATTCCCCAAGTCAGAAAAATATTTTAAAGGAGAGTAAGATTTGCTTTTAAAGAATAGCTGCTTTTGCATTGAGCATGCACAATGTGAGAGCAAAACTGTCTTTGCATATTTAACACAGAAAAATGTTTACACATTCATACATATAAGAGGTGAATGCCTCATTCTTCATTTCAAGCAGAATCATTCACATGTTGCTTTGTGGTGGGAAACAGGCCTTCATTTTACCTATGAAAGGATATTTTCTTACTAAGAATGACTCAGAATTTATATAGTGGCACAGCAGGAAAGAGGATAAAGTTAGTCAAATATAGAACACAATAAGCAAAGAGGAGTTCAGGAGGTTGAGTCAGCCATCTCATAGCTCACTGGTAATTTTCTAAGTGAATGAGTAAGTATAAGTACTACAGAATCCAATCAAGATCTCCAAGATGAGGTCACTAGGGAAAGAAACTGCAGTACTTCTGTCCACTGCCTCAAACAAATGCTTTACTCAAAATTAGTAACAGTTTCATTTCTTACATTATAAGCACTTCTTCAGTTAAAACAAAATTAAAATTCAAGATACATCCTACCATTCAACAAACTGAAGACTAGATTTTATGTGTTTAAAAGATCCATTATACAGCCTTGGAAAAAGTTGCCTGTTTTACTTGTCTTTCTCATAAAGTATCCATATTGTAGGAAGTTAAAATGGCATTTCTGTATAGCAGATGATAATTGTTTGTTCATATAGTTTAGAATAATTACTAATCATAATTTTCCCTGATTATTTCTCATATTTTCCTAGATATATTGTCCTTTTATAAAAATAAACATTGGAAAACCATAATATATCACAGTGACAGAAGTCTACTTTGGAGTGCCTAATCCTGAAACATACTATTTATGAAAATTAACTAAATAATTTACTGCAAATATATTTATATTTTTGACCACATTTATTGGTGCAACAAGAAACCATAGTCTTAAAGATATTCTACTAGAAAATATAGCAAATCAACAAATTTTTGAAATTACAAAATAATTGTCAAACTTCCTCACTATACTTATTGAAAAATATAAAGAAAGATTGAGAATTACATATATTTCACAAATATGTACCATGTAACTTTTTCTTTTTGGGGCATTTTTTATGGACAACTTCCATACTTACAGAAATAAACCATGATAATTCCCTCCCCTCCACACTTTCCCCTTTACAAATCCACTCTCCCCCATAACCCTCCCTCTCTACATTAGTATTTCTTTTATTTTGATGTCATCATCTTTTCCTCCTATTATGAGGGTCTTGTGATGGTAGCACTAGGCATACTAGGCACTACAAGGTTGTCCATATGGAAGTCAGTTTCTGTCTGGACAATTGCATTGTAAGCAGTCTCACCCTTCCTTAGGCTTCATGTACCTTTTTCTTTTTCTTTCTTTCTTTTTTTTTTAGGCAGGAGTGGTGGCTCATGCCTTTATTTATTTATGTATGCATTTATTTGAGAGAAAGAGAGAGAGGGGAGAAGAGGCAGAGAGAAAGAGAGAATGGGTACCTCTGGGCCTCTAGCCACTACAAATGAACTCCAGACACATGCATCCCCTTGAGCATTTGGCTTACTTGGGTCCTGGGGAATCGAACTGAGGTCCTTGGGTTTCAGAGATAAACACATTAACCACAAAGCTATTCCCCCAGGCCATGTAACTTTTTCTTAGGTTCCAAAATCTGTTAGTATGAAAGCCAATATAAAATTTCTATTTTATGTCCCCACATTAAATTAAGTCATCATGATAAAATTTTCAGCAAGGTATTTTTAGGCTTAACAAAGGTTCTAGGGTTGGAGAGATGACTTAGTCACTAAAATTCTTGCCTGCAAGCTTAAGGACCCTCCAGGACCCACATAAGACAGACATACAGGCAAGCATGGCCACACATATGCGCAAGGTGGGGCACATGTCTGGAGTTCAATTGTAGTGGATGGAGGCCCTGGCACACCAATTCTCTCTTCCTCTTGCTTTTGCTTTCTGCTCTACTCTCACTTTCTCTCTCAAAAAACAGGGAGCTAGTCTTTTGGGCTTGCCTCAAAAAAAGGTCCTAAATTTGTAATAAATGATAATAATAATAATATAATAATAAACTAAAACATACTAAACTGAATGTAAATTAAGACAATATTTTAGGCATATCTATGTAGAAACAAAAGATATAACAGATGGATGGCAGTTTAAAATTCATTTTAGCACCATACAAATTCCCTTTTGGGAGAGAAAAAAAATTACTATTGCATAACAATATAATACAATGAGGAGAAAACTGTGTCAAAATAATCATGTTTTTCTAAAGTTGTTAGCATTAATGAGAACTTTAACACCATTGTGGGGAAAATATTTGAAATGCATATTTAATAATGTTTCTAATGTTCCATAGAAAAACTTGTTTGTAAAATATTTATTATTTTAATAATAATTAATATAATCCACACTTTATCCTCCATGCAATGTATTCTACTTACCTCAATAATGGCCAAGACACATTGTACTTAATAGTTAGCCTGAAAGATAAGGATTAATGTAGAAAAATTGCTTTGACTATGTTCTTTTAGAGGTAGATCTCTTCTTATGGCACTAGAACAAATATACTAGAAAGTTCAATGAGGATAAACTATGTCTGAAGAGAGGAACTTGGGTATTCAAAATTTTGAGAGTTAATGCCTCATCCAAATTATAGCAAGGAAAATTAAAAATCTTAGAATGTCTTGGATATATTGCTGAGAACTTTAATTTTACTATTATGTGCACATTTCATCAACAAACCAGTTATTTCATGAGACTAGATGTATTGTGTCCACTCATGAGGTGGTTTGAAATAGATGGCTTCCACTGGCTAGTTTGTGCACAGGTAGAGTCTAAACTTCTCAATCAATTCCAATTATAAGTATTAGATTGTATTAGAATTTCCATGCAAGGCACAAAAAACTACTTTCTTTTTGCCTCTTTGCTTGCTTATCTTTTGATAAACAAATGCCTACATGGAGACAAACAAGCAATGAGGCAAAAAGAAATTTCAAAACTGTACATTTTGCCCAGCCATGTGTATCTCCTTCCAAGGGCATGATCCTATTTATTTATTTTGAGGTAAGCTCTCCTTCTAGCCCAAGCTGACCTGGATTTCATTATGTAGGCTCAAGCTGGTCTCAAACTTACAGGGATCCTAATGCGTCTGCCTTCTTAGTGCTGGGGTTAAAAGTGCATGCCTCTCACTATAGACAGCAAACATGATCCTTTTAGAGGGAACGTTCTTTTAAACAAAAACAAAAATTGCATGGGTTTCAAAACTAAAGTGAAAAGTCAACTTTTGATAATGGGGGCAGGGGAGAATGACTAGCCCCACACAGCTGCTTAGTATGTCCTCAATGCCAGCTTCAGCTCTTAGAGAACCTGTCTCCTGGTATAGTTTTTGTCATGGGTCACAAAGGTAAGAGTTGCTAAGATACCAGACAGGAAAGGTGTTTCATAAACACCAAGCAAAACCTCAAGAAATAATAAAATAAGGGAAGGTGTTCTCTTTGTCTCAGAAGTATATTAAGTAATGAGTAAATCTGTTTTTATCCAAATTATGTCATAAGGAATATTATGCCAGATCTGTCACACATTTCATTCTTCAACCCCCAGGTGAGTTGGAATGTCTTTTTAGTAAGATATGGTTTCCAGAATTTCCTCTTCCCAGGGACTTTATGGTTACACAGCTCTTCAACTTACAAACTTTAACCAGAACTATATAGGTCACACTGTGATTGTGATTAAAGCACTCTCCAGTGTTTGCACTGCATTTATCTTGCTTTAAATCACTTTAAAAAGTGACTTTCTTTCATTTCAGAAACGTGCTTGTTTCCTCATGGCATTTCTGCATTTTAAGTTCACAGAACCTTTTATCAGTAAAACAGAGTCGAAGGCTGGTAACTCAACAGTGATTCATCTCCAGAAGTATCCAAAGCATTTTTTTATTAAAACTAAATTTCTTAAAATATCTATTGAGTAAAAGACTGAATTAATGTGATAACTACTGCATGCTGCTTCAATCTACAGAAAGAAAAAAAAGTCATGAGATATTTAATTAACTCCAATTTTTAAAGTAGAGTAGGTCATGCTTTTCTCACTACTTTAAAACAGACTAATACAAAATACTAGATGCAGAACTTAAGGGTATTTTTATATTCATAATTTTTACTATAAAATATTCACATTTGCATTTATTATTTGTTATTAGTGAAGTACTGCTTTTTTAGGATTATTCTGAAAAAAAATGGAAATTCCAATGTTTATAGTTATCATTTCTTATAAAAATTATCTTGAAGAGAAAGAAAGCTAAAAAAATCTTTCAAATGATTTAACATAAACTGTATTTGGGGACAAGTTAAGAAAAAGAAGACAGAAATTTTATCATGAAATTATGCAAAAACAATCAAACATATTTTGGTTAAAATAGTTCTCATTAAATGCATATTAAATTCATAAACAAAATAAACTTTTAAAATGCATACCAATTTCAGAGTTGGTTATTATTAATAATAATTAAATAATCATCCTAATATATGTTCATCATAGCCAGCTTCCCGAGGCCTGTGAGAAGAGTGTGGAAGCCTACAGAATAATATAGTAAATGAGGATTTCTGTTAACCCGGTTGTAAAGCTGCATTTTGGTCTGCCCCTCAAGTTCTGGGACTTCTCAAACCAGTTATACATAACAAAGCTTTCTTCTCTCTCCAGTTTTAGCAAAGTCTGGTGAGCTTGTGTAGGAGGGAAAGAATAAACCCAGTACCTGGAGGGGAAAAGTTTTCTAGTTTTTGAAGACAGAATCCTACAAGTAAGATGGAGTGTGGAGAATAGAGAAAAACACCTTCAAATATGAGGCTTCATGTGCAGGAGTGTAAACACACTTCTTCCTGGTAGAACTGAAAACAAGAAGGGGCAATGAGATATTATGCATTCTTACTACCCACATCAGCCAAAAGTTGATGTCATTTTCCTCAAGCAGGCCACCCCCAGCCCCTCCCCCCCACAACAGAGCTTTAATAAAAGCACCCTGAGATACTTGAACGTTGTCTTGTTCCCAGCTGCTAACATCACCAGCTGCTGTGTGGCCCTTCTCGTGTCTCTCTAGTTACTAGAAAATATAAACAAAGAAAAAAAAAAAAAGAAAGAAAGAAAGAAAGAAAGAAAGAAAGAAAGAAAGAAAGAAAAAAGGAAAGAAAAGAAAGCAATTTAGCCCAGAAAGGATAGATCGCTGGAGATGTGATTCAGTTTGTGGATATGTACTTTGATTCCGTAGAGGGTACTGCAAATCCTTATCTCCGTGGTTTTAGCCAGCGGTTCTCAGCACCTCATGGAGAAAGAGTGGCAAGTGGGACCGCCCTGAAAGAAAAGAGTCACCCCCGCATTCTAAAGTACTTGGAAGTGCTCAGTTGGATCTGCCTGGAGTCTGGGCGGGTGCGACTCCGCCGCCCTCCACTGAAGTCCCCAAAGCTGTCAAGTTTGAGGAGAAACTGGGCAACAGCCCTTCCCTTCTCCTATCTCTGGAAGTCTGTGGCCTCAGTTCGCTGAAAGTTCTAGCAGTGGATTTCTTGGAGTCCTCGATTATCCACTTTGAGGAATAGAAAACCAAGGGAGAAGCGCTTATGATTTCACTGGATCACTCCTGTACGTCAGTGGTACTCCTTGGAATTCTTGTCCTTCTTGTCCCTGTGCTGATGTGCATGGAATTTTTGATGCTCCGGCTCTTGAATTCAGATCCAGCGGGGATCCCGCGCGGCACCCACTCCTGCAAAGGATCCCTGGAGTCTGGAACCTCGCGCAGGTGTGGTTGGACCTGGATAGAGACTGCATAATGCGAATGTCAGCGCCAACCATAGGAAGCGGAGCCATCAGATGGTTACTTGGATTCCTAAACTCAGAGATGAACCGTGTCTGGGGCGGGGGAGCAGAGAAAGGAACCTAGGAAGGATGGGAGAAATTTCCACGTGAAGCACCCCTGTCTGACTTCTCTGAAAGAGGCGGCTGTGTGGGACTTGGCTGCGCCTGGGTGCCTGTGAGCGCGCTTGAATGAGCTCGTGGGTGTGCTCGAGTGTGCGCGCCCCTGTGCACTCGCAAGGCAGCAATACAAGCCTTGTAACGCTCTATTGGTAGCAAAATTCAGAGCCTCCTATCCTAGGAGGAGACTAGCACAAGGCTGTACCAAATAGGCATGGAAGAGCTCCTTGTTGGGTAGCTTTCCATCGCAACCCCCAAGTCTCCCACACCCTTTGGGTTATAATTGAAGTATGGGCTGAAGGGTCAGTCTGGGAGGTGTCATGCTGGGAGGTGTAGGCTCACAATAAGTGCTGATGAACTCTGAAAGGGTCCAAGAGGTTTCACCAGCGAACAGCCTGATTTCTCTAGAAATTTCTTAGACTATAGTCTTTTCTTTAACTTACTGTCTTTGAGTGGCTGCAGAAGACGGGGGCATAACTGCGGTGGAGGGGAAAATCATAGTGAAAGTAAAGCCTTGGAGGGCCCTGCCCAGTCCCTTGCCTGGAACCCCTGTCTTGTTTCCTTTGGGCCATACCTCTCTCCCACTTCACAGCTGTTCCCCAGTGCAGGTCACCTTACTGGCCAGGCCTGCTTCTTTATGTCCATGGCTGGGGGCGCTTTCCCTTCCCCACACAAAATAAATTATTCTCAGCTCCGGCTCTTAGCGTGTGATGCTGGAGCTGATTCCCAAAGATAAGTAAGTGTTCATTTGAGAATTCCCTGCTCTGTGATTAGTAAGCAAATCATGCACTTACAGCAAGGGGACACTGGAAAACGTGAGACCACAAGTCAGTAGCTAGCTTAGATTTTCCTGGCGGGGTTAGAGCTAACGACTTTCTCCACTGCCATTAGCGGCCACAGCCTGTCTGGGTCACATTTCTTTATCCCTTAACCACGGGGCAGTGGGTGCTCAGATCGGGCAATTTCCTTTCACAAGAGACCCGGGGAAGGCCATGGAAGTTCTCTTTCATCCTTAGGCTTTTCTACTCTTCCCCCTCCCCGGGCCTGCAACGCCCCCGCGCCTCATCTGCCTGGGGATTTGGAGGCGCAGCGCTGGCCCTCTCCGAGCACGCTGGCGGTAAATCGGTTCTCCGAACATGTCTGGCTAGAAGTCTCGAGGGCTGGGAGCAGCTCGGCAGCCCCGGCTGGGGTGTCGCCTGACTCTAGGGGTCTAGGCGGTGCAGCCGTTCTCGTCACTGCAGAGAGGGCCGGGCTGTCGGTCGCGCGCCCGCCGCCGCCGCCGCCTCCATGCTGCAGCGCCGAGCGCAGCTCCTCTGGGCCGGAGGGCGGCCTAAGCTCGCCTGCACGGAGCTGGGGAGCTGGTCTACCTGGTCTGCCTGGGCGGCGGCTGCGATCAGGGACCAGAGCTCCCCGCCTCTCGCCTGAGCTGCGGACTCGCCCCGGGGCCGGCCGGCAGGAGGGGCGCCCCCAGCGCAGCGAGCTGCTGCCAGAGGCCAGCAGGAAGCGGTGAGCCAGTGCTGGGCTGCTTGAAGCCAGGAGAGAGGAGAGAGGAGAGCGAGAAAGAGCAGAGCGAGAAAGAGCAGAGCGAGAGAGAGAGAGAGAGAGAGAGAGAGAGATTGAGAGATTGAGAGAGAGACTCATGTGCGCTTGTTTTTCCCTTCTTCCTTTGAGGAGGTGAATGGCTTCTCTGCTCGCTGTTCCCTTAGGAGTCTCGACTTTGGGGAGCTAGCTCTTGTCTATGAGCACAACCCACCAGATAATTCATTTTGCACGGTCGGTTGTATCAGGGAGATAAAAACAAAACAAAACAAAAAAAAATACAAGTGGACGGGGGTGGGGCAGATCAAAGAAACCTCCTGCAAATACACACGGGAGAAAGAACGAATTAAAAGATCTGAGAAGACTTCATATGCTTACCACTGGCCCTTTCATTTTCTAGCAAGATCCTGGATTCTTTCTACCCTTTCAAACCATCTTGGTGAATCTTTAATGTTTTGTAAGCCGTTATCTATCTAGCTGGGTGTGTTGGATGCGCGTTTGTGCGCCTGTCCATGTGCGCTCGCCTATTTGATGCATTTGAGAGTCTTTTTTTTTAACCCCCCTCAACTGCCCAGAAGCAAACGTGTTAACTTGGAAATGCCCCTCTATGCCCAGCTTCTCTCAGAGCACCGAGGACACCCAGATCCATTTTTCTCGCTGGATTCAGGGCGGCTGCTGGGCTGTGCACCCAGGTGCGTGGATCGCTTTACCCAGAGGCTTGGGAAACAGCGGCACTAGCCAGCTTCCAGGTACAGCACAAGGTCAAGAGAGGGTCTTGCCACCTTTGTGCTTCAGCGCGTCTACACTTTCCTCTCTTGGCCAGAGGAATATGGACATTTCTGTCTACAGCATTTGAAGGCAAAAGTTCAGCAGTTTGAGCTGATTTACTATACAAACACGGCGAAGAAGATTGCTTTTCAAACTGCTTAAGGAAATCCCAGACGTTTCTTCAGCCCTTTCGTGGGTCCCCAACGAATGTCACCAGCTTTTGACTTACAAGGACTTGGGTTGGAGGAGAACTTGAAGGAAACGTGATCAGAGGGCTATGCAAAAAGGAGACTACTCCAGATGCTGCCCTTGGTCCGGTGGGCTTCGGAGGAAGCAGAGCTTGAAAAGAACCAGTTTTCTCCTTGTTGCTCCTTTCCGGTGCAGGGTTGGGAGTGCTTGTGCAAGTGTGATTGCGCGCGCACCCGAGTGAGCGTGTGTGAGTGTGTGTGAGCGCGTGTGTGTGTCTGTGTGTGCGTGCGCGGCCGCCCAGCCTCTGCCCGCTCCCCGGGCGCGGAGCCGAGGGTTTCACGGGGCGATCTGCGCTGATCACCCACCCAGCACGACCTGCAGGCAGTGGCGGCAGTGGCAGGAGCCACCTCTCTGACTCCCTAGGATGTCTGTGCTGAGCTGTGGAAAAGGGCAACTAAGTGACCAGCGAGACCCTAATACCACTGTGCAAGCCACCTGGAGCCACCTTGCTGGGATTTTACCTGCAGACAGAAAAGTCCTTCTCCGATCGCCTTTCCCCCTAGAGGCACCAGGTAATCAGCGAACGACTTCGCCTCACCCAGTTTCCTTCTGGTCTTGTTTCTCATGCCTTATCTGCATTGCAGGCTACTTTACTTATTAATGTTTTGAAAATCATTAGAAAGGGCTGGGTAGCCAAGGGCGCTTGCTTTATGATGTGGTCATAGGATATCTAGTAGATGGAAAGCAAATCTATACCTGAGCGCATCATCTAGTAATGAAATCTCAGGGAATATGGGTACCTCCACCCTGAGGATAGAAATTATATATATATATATATATATATATATATATATATATATATATTCTCCATCCTACATATATATATATTGAGAACCAGGATCATTAAACCTGTTCTGAAGTTGCCAGAGATTAAAATTTCATCTTTCCCCCAGGCCACTGGTACCATGGACTATCTGCTACCCAACCCTCCGGTTTTTTGGAGTGAGAGGGAGTGTATGGTTTCTCTGCAGCATTTCAACCAAGGATCAAAATTCTTTGACCCCTTCACCTCTTTTGCCAAGTTCCTTCTTATGCACAAGCTTGCAGGATCCTTTGAATAGTAGTAAATTAAGCATCTTGAGACTTTTGATATGAAATGGAGTTTTCTTGGGACTTGCTCTGCATGGAAGAGAATTCATAGTCTTGGATGTGTAATGAGATAGCATGCTTAGCTGTTGAAGTCTGCTTTTATGCAGCAGGGTAAATCCATGAAGGAAGTCATTTTTTTATGTCCTGAAAAATGAGTCGAAAACCAATAGCCACCACCCAGTGCTCAACCCCAGCCCCAGCCCCAGCCTCAGCCTGGCTATCTCAGTTGCCGACAGGGGCTTGTGTCCAGCATGGTGGTTTGTTTCTCTGTACAATAGGAATTTTGAAGAATTCCAGTGCTTTGATTTACAAGGGTCAGGTTGGGGTTGAAACTGACTTATTAGCATATTGGTTCTGGTATATGAAAATGGAGATTCCCATGTTCTGCTGAGGCAGAACAAATTTAGTTAACTTCCAAAGACCCTTCCCCTTGCACCTCATTTTGTCATTTCTTTCTCTCACCTTTGCTGTCTGTCTCTTAAAGAAAATTTCTGCCCCTTCTCCAGGGCATTTGAATTAACAAGACAAAGCACTTCCAAAGTAGTCTCATCAATGTTTAATTGGGTGGTGAAGATGGTCTGAATAATTCAGCTAAGGAGTGCTCATTCGTCTCCCGCCTTCAGGATCTGCCTGATGGCTGCACTCAGCCAACATTTGGCCCTCGAGATCTGGAGGTGGTGTTCGGTTCCAGAAGGCAGCGACTGAGGCTGTTAGGGGCGGGGTGAAGGGGTCTGTATTTGCGAAAGCTGCTTGGGAAGCACACGCGAGCTGCCTGAATTCGGTCCACTCCCTGCGTTTCTATAGATATCCATATGATGGCATTTGCAGACCACAAGCTGACTGATAGCTGCACTAGTTGTCCCTGCGCGCTGACGTCCGCAGCTCCTTTGCTGGAGTCTGGGTTCTGCTGCTGCGGCTGCAGCCCTCGCAGGCTGGTGGTGCTACAAGGCCATGAATGCAGCGGGCTTTGGGGGCTGGGCTCTGGCACTGCAGCTGCCGGGTCCGCTTTGATACTTTTTGGGGCGGGGCCGAGAGCTCAGTGGCTCCCCGCAGCCGGTGGGCTCCTCACAGCTGAGGTGTCCGCCTGGATCTGGGAGAAGGTGCGTACAGGGCGGAGGTGTATGGCTGCTTATGCTCCAAAATTTCTGTATCTCTCACTCCTCATATGAATATTCTGGAACATGGAATGAAAGCTGGCTATAAAAATGCATTGATGTTGAAAAACTGCATGAGTTGTTAGGACTGAAGCCCTAAAGCTTAAGTGTGTATGTTCTGGGTTTCCGTTTGCTCTCCTTGCTCGCTCAAGCTCCCCTGGGTTTGGTCAGGTTATGTGCACCCTAGCTTTGCCTTCAGTTGGAACGCTACTGTAAAATCATCACCTCCACACCCCATACTAAAAAAAAAAAAAAAAAAAAAAAAAAAAAAAAAAAAAAAAAAAAGGAGAAGAGGACTACTCTTCATATAGGTTTACTGTGTAATTTTCAACTCTGATACAGTATACAGATGGTAATTTGGCTCTTACAGAAAAGCAGGTCTGTGCTCCGCCCTCTGAGAATGAGCGCGGGGAGGTGGGGTGGAGGACGGAAGGGGGAGTCCAATTGTCTACATTCAAAAAAGTACAGCTAAAATAAAATAAAACCAGAGGATTTGGAAGAAATTAGAAGATAATTTCCTTCATCACATCTTGCTTTTGTATTTTAATGAATTTATTTGTGATTTCCTTTAAAATGGAATGTCTCATGTTCTCAATTTCCTTAGAATATTAATTTTTGTAAGAAAATGATAATAGCTTCATAATATTTGTAAGCAAATACGTCTAGAGGTTGGCCAAGAAGAGAGACATGCTGAAGAGGATTATACATACTTGGAAAATAAGGTGCTTTCCCATCTCCCATCCCATTGCACTTGCTTTTGGCTATTTCCCTCTATGGATTTCATCTTTTGCAAGTCAATTCTTGTCTTTGTGCACACCTTTTCAGGGAAGGCAACAAATCTATTATGCTTGACTTTGAATACTCAAACACCTAAACAGTTTATGATGTGAGTGGAGAGTTTGGGTAAATGCCACGAGGAAATAGAGGATATCATGTATCAAAGTTTCCCCCAAATAAATGAATAAATAAATAATACAAATAGTGATTTCTTTTTTTATTCTTCATTTTGTTCTCTCTTTCTTTTTCTCTCCCCTTTTTTGTCTCTTTGGAGAGAAGCGGAGAGTGTACAAGCTGGCTTGCAGATGTGACTCTGTTTCCCTCATTAGACCTTATCCATAGGTAGAGCTGGACTGGCTTACTATTGGGTTAGGGTATTGACAGGGAATTTCCCTCAGTGAGCTCCTCCCTTGCAGGTCTTCCTTTTGTCACTGCTCAGAGGACCAAAGGCAAATCAGGGCCCCCAAAGGAACAGACCTAGGCAAATAGGTGGAATTAGTTTACACTTGTGTATCATCCTCTTGAAGATTTCTTTTATTCATTTCCCTTTTCTTACTTGAAGAGAATGACCTTGAACAACACCAGTATTCCATGCTTCACACACTCACCCCCTGAACATATACAATGTACATACATACATAACTGCACATTTCAGTTTACACATATGAGATTCATGTACTAGCTTATTTTTGGAGGAGTTCGTCAGTGTATACCTGTCAATGATACCAGCAAGAGATAATTTCTTCCCTTTTTCTCAGAAGAGAAAGCCAGACTTGTAGTCATCTGAGGCAGAATCAACCCACTGTCATTGTCTTTGCAATTACATTCTTCCTTCTGTCACTTAGTGAATTGTTGGTGCAATAGCAGTGTCTCACTTATGACATTGGTATTTGAATGACTGTCTTGTGTTATATCACCTCCATCTTTCCTGAATGAGCAGCATTTTCCTTTGTCCATTTAATCTGGTGTTCTGTTTCCTCCTGCTGCTTGAAGTACATTTGGCCTGGTAGTTTTGCTGAGTTTTCTAGCTTGTAAAATTAGGCTTTTGCTTTCTGCTGATAATACTGCTGTGCTATTCCATGGTAGGGATGAGATCCTTGCAGCTCTCTAACAGTGCTGTCTCTCAAGGAAACTCCTTTAGAATTCGAGTTTCATGTAAACATAAATTTATAATAAGTAACATTGCTAACAAGTATTTTTTTTCAAATATTGAAGTCAGAGTAAGAAAGATACTTGAAAATTTCTGAAAACATAATTAGATAACCTATGACCTTGTTCTAGTGATTTCAGTTTCCATTTTTTTCAGAAATGGCATTTAAAATTTTGTATAGTTTAATGTTCTAAGTATTATGTTTCATGGAAGAATGCAGCTTCAAATTTAGGACTAATGGATGTGAGTGTGACTCCCTCAGGTACATGACTAACATGATTTTGCTAAATCATTCAGTGGCACACATGTGCAGAGATCTGCCTCGTTCAGGAAGTCGTGAGAATGAGTCCCCTTATTCTGTTTCCAAAGTACACATTTTTATTCTTGTGGCTTCCTTCAATCTGACAACCTAAAGGAGTATAATTTGCCCATTACATGGTGTAAACATGGTGAAATTAAGAAGTATTATGTTGTTAATTGTTGGGTCTATTCTGGCTAGAGCTGTGCAAGTTTTATTATATACCATCATCATAGATTGTATGTACTAAGAACCCCTCAATAAGTATAATGTGAAATTGAGGAATCTAATTTAGAGGTAGCAATGCTACTTTACAAGCTTTTAAAAAATCATAGTGGTTGATAGATACTGCTCTAACAGTATGCTTTTTACTGAATTGTATCATAATTCAGCAGTAATTATTTAGGTGGTTAACAAGTGACAGAAAGCTACAGTGGTAGCCAGGTGTGGTAGCACATGCCTTTAATCCCAGCACTTGGGAGGTAGAGGCAGGAGGATCTCCCTGAGTTCAAGGCCACACTGAGAATGCAGAGTGAATTCCCAGGTCAGCCTGAGCTAGAGTGAGAGTGAGACCCTACCTTGAAAAACAACAAACAAACAAACAAACAAAAAACCTACAGTGAAATTACCTGGGTAAATGCAGTAGCTGTAACATGTTACCAATGCCAATTAATTCGAAGATTTTTTTTAAGTATTTAAACTACAAACAACATTTATAATTTTTCTCAGAAGTTGAATGTGATAACCAATATTACGTTACAAGTTTCTATGGGAAATTGTCATGTTAAATAGGAATTGGCAAGGCGGCAAGGCTGTGTAAGAAATCCCAATTTGGTTCTTCCTAGAAAATATGTATTCATATAAAAGAAACATATAAGGGAAAGCTAATATTGTTTTTGTATTTGCTTTGTGAAACTATATGATAGGCATTGTGTAATCTACCATTATCATATATTGCTTTTAAACATTCAGTGAAGTGTTTTGTAATTAATTTTCAATTCTTGTGATAAAATTGTGGATTTCTAATGGAAAATTGAGTCTATTTTACATTTTTACAGCTCAAAAGGCTATAGGATATAAATATAAGTGATTAAAGTAATAGAGTACTTTGAACAAATTTTGCAAAAGATTTTGAATTGTTAGGAGAAGATTGGTAGAAAACCAATTAGCACAATATATACTCAATCACAGTTGGTATTTTCAAGTAGGGATAGAAGACCAAATTATGCTATTTGTCTTGTTCTAGCTCACTTTGCTCTTTGCAGCTCTTTTAAGAAAGGGCTAGGGAGCCCAGAAGGGAACATTTTAGTTGTTCCCTGGATTCCACTCTCTTTTGGCTTCTTGTCAAAGCACCTTGCTTGTGCTAAGCACCCATTCTGCTGTTGAGCTATATTTCCAGCCTAACTATTGTCCTGAATTAGGATTTTCATGGACTTTAGTGACATCACCTCTGATGCTGCAGGGTATTAGCCTTAAAGTAAGTTACTAGTGGGACCATGTCAAACTACACAGTCATAAAAACTCTCTCATCTGCTTTAGAAGTATTTTCTTTCCTCATTAACTAACTTCATTTTTTAAATCCACAGAGTGAGTACCTTGGTTGTGAAATGATTTGTATGTACTTGCTTTCACTGGTGACTAGGCATCTGGGTAGCAGCACTAAAATGCATATGATTTCAAAGCCAATACTGAATGCTATTGAGTGTATGTATGCTTTGTTCTACATGAGTAGATATCCTGGTAATGTGAATATTTGCAGCTATTTTAAGTTGAAATGTCTTGTGTAGCAGTTACCTTCTCATTGCTGGGAGAAAACATACAAGAAGCAGCTCATAAGAAGAAATGGTTTCTTCATCCTAAAGTTTTGAGTGGTAAGTTTCATCATGGCAGGGAATTCATAATATGACCAGGAAGCTGGCTCACATCATCACATAGCAGCAAGGAGGAATCAGCAAGAGTGAGTTTTTGCTCAATACCCAGTGGTCTGGTCTAATAAACCTTAAGGTCTGCCTGCAGTGACACACCTCCTCCAGCAAGACTCCAACTCACAAAGGCTCCATAATTCCCCAAATTGCAAGCTACTAGGAGCCATGTATTCAAAATATAGGAGCCTGTGGGGTGGGGTGGGGGCATTTCATTAAAACCACCACAATCAAACCCCATTTTATAGGAGAATATCTAACTTAAAATTGAAGATGTATGATTATGTATCAGCACTGTGGAAAATATTTGGCATTTCAGATACTTTAACCACATATGGCTGGCTGGATGTGGGTTGTGACCTCAGGGAACTCATTTTTTGAATAATGTTAAAGATGTAAGCAAATAAGTGTGAGAACAATTTATTAACTGACATTCTTATCTTTTTCTGTTATTGTCTATTGTGTACCAGAGGACAGAAGGGAATTTTCGAAACCATGCCTGTGTTTAGCAGAGTTTAGTATCCTTCAGTGGTTAGCAACATGAAATTTGAATTTTCATGCTTCCACATATCAACCTGTGAAATTAAGCTAATATTAGGAATATGTGATAGAATTATTTGAAGACTTTAATGATAGAGTGTAAAGAGCATTTAAATGCTTGCATTGTCAACATCATTTTATCATCATTAGCTCCCATGTGCCTGGGGGAGGAACTATAATGGTAATAAAAGACTGTAAGCACATAATTAGCATTACAGAACCCTTAGGGTTCTGAGAATCAGCAATTACAGGCAAGTGTCTATGGAGTCCAGAAGATGATGGGTAGGGATCTTGTCTGGTTATAAGAAATTATTGGCTGTAGGATTGGCTGTAGTGATTTACTGAAGGGCACACAGAGAGTCATTACAACTTAAATCAATTTTAACTCCAGATTTACTCAGAATTATATGTCTTCTGGATTAAGCTCTAATCTTATGGTTTCCATAAAGCATCTATGCTGAATGGCCCTTTTTATGATGTTCTGGTATTTTCAGTCATTTCAAAGTAATTTTACCTAAAGAGAATACTCGATATTTCTACAAGTATGTCAAAACATAATATTCTGGGTATGCTAACATTTGCCATTCTGCAGTTACTAATGAATTTAACATAAGACACTGTTATTCACCATAAGTATAATTCCTAGTAATAGTAGTTGGGGTTCTGGAGCTTAATTCCTTGAGACTTTTAACTGGTAATTCCCTTGCCTTTGATTACACTACTAGTTAGGGGAAGCTTTCTGTGCCATTTGTCTAAGCCCCTTTACCTTTTATGCCTAGTAAGTGTTAGTTATCTTTACTCTTCTACTTCACCCTCTTTTAGCCAGGTTCTAGTTGAGTTGTTTCACATTTTGCTGAAGCATGGAACCAATGCCAAGAAGCCATGTGGGTAGAAGTTTCATATGGATATTATTTCCTTTCCTTTTCTTTTCTTTTTTTTGGCTTTTCGAGGTAGGGTCTCACTCTAGACCAGGCTGACCTGGAATTCACTATGGAGTCACAGGGTGGCCTCGAACTCACGGCAATCCTCCTACCTCTGCCTCCCGAGTGCTGGGATTAAAGGTGTGCACCACTATGCCTGGCTACATGGATATTATTTTCTTGATTTTGGAGTACAGAAAGAAAGTGTATGCTGAAAACCTGTATTTTGTACGCATGTCTAATATTAACATTTGATAAATTCCTTTTTTTTTTTAAATCTGAGCCTTGATCAGGCAATGGAATCTTTAGCACATGTCTCTAAAATGCTACAATTGGTCATTGTAAGTTTGTTCATGAGATTAAAGGAATTTGACATACTGTCTTATATATCTCTGGTAAAGATATATGAGAATTACTGTCATCATTCTTATCACATGAGTGATTCTGTTAAGTCTATCTCACACACACACACACACACACACAAACTGATTAAGTACCTTATGGACTGGGAAGATGACTCAAGTGGCTAAAGGTGCTTGGATACAAGCTTCAAAGACTTAATTGGGCTCCCTAGTACCCATGTAAATGCAGAGGCAAAGTGACACATGTGGCTATAATCCCAAAGTGCCTACACCAGTAGGAGAGAGAGCTCAGAGAATTCATACCTAGAAGCTGGGCATATTGGGGGCTTGTTATGATCATCTACAGGTTTTTAGGAAGAAAATGGATCCTCAGGGCAGATAGTTATACTTGAGCACAATTATAGTCAATAGACATGTAAAATTCAAATACAAATATTTCTGATTTTAAAGATAGAGCTTTAGCTTCCATGTTCAGGAGGTTTCCTTTGTCTCACCTCTTATGATTAATTTTTGTTGATCCTTAGTACAGTCTTTATCTTCCTTACTTTTTTAAGTCACAGTGGGAACATCTCATTTGGATATTTTCTATTTTTTCCATATATATATATATATATATATATATATATATATATATATTTCAAGGGAGGGTCTTGCTCTAACTCAATCTAACCTGGAATTCATTATGTAGTCTCAGGGTGGCCTCAAACTCATGGCAATCCTCTTACTTCTGCCTCCCAAGTGCTGGGACTAAAGGCATACGCCCCCTTGCCTGGCTTTTCAATTTTTAAAATTTAATTTTATTTTCTAAATGATTTAACTGTAGGTGTCCTCATTCCCCCTACCCTAGCACCCTTGTTCTCCTTTCCCTGAGGGCCCTCCTCCATGGGATAGTTGATATTCACTGTGGATCATGAAGACCTCCTTCCATGTTGGGTACTATGCCTCAGGATATTCATACCCAATTTGTGGTTCTTACAATCTTTCTGCCCCTTTTGCAATGCTCCTTGAGCAATGGCAGGACTGTTAGCAGTGTGATCTAGTGTTGACTTTTTGTGGCTTCTGGGTTTCTGTATCAGTGGTTTTGTCACCATTTCTCTGGCACTGCTTGTTGAACTAGCAGTGAGAGAAGTATTTGTGTTTCTGCTTCTTTTGAAGTGTCTTCTGGGCCTGGGGTGATGTGTCAGGCATGGGACATCTCCTTGTGGGCAGTTGGCTATGTTTTCTTGCTGTATTGGTAGACCTTAGATATATGTATGAGGAACATCTTCTTTTTAAAATTTTCTTTTTTTTTTCATTTATCTCTTATGAGAGAGAGAGAGAGAGAGAAGATAGACATGCCAGGACCTCCTGCCATAGAAAATACCAGGTACATGTAGCACTTTGTGGATCTGGCTTTACCTGGGTACTAAAGAATTAAACCTGGGCCATTAGGCTTTACAATCAAGAGCCTTTAACTGCTGAGCCAACTCTCTACCCAAGGACCATCTTCTAAGTATACATGAGATTCTTTATTTCATTGGCCCTTTATGTCATTCAATGAGCTTCCATATTTTACATTTGGACTTCTATGAAAAGGTAATCTGATTATGATTCAGGGGATTCTGAAGCTATTCAAACAGTATTTTCATACTGAGTCTAAGATATATGTAACAATTTTCTAAACAAGTCTGTGATTTTGAGTGAATTTCTCTCTTTGATTTACAATTCCGATTTGCAAAAGGAACTTGCAAGTCATTGTAAGTGGGCAAAAGTGTGATAGGTGAATGGTAAATAACTTCATCCTTTAACTCTAGTACCAAGGAATCAGAAAATCATGCAGAGTAGAATGGGATAAACTGTGTAGTGGCCTACAATCCTTGCACATTGGAGGTATAGGAAAGAAGGTCAGAAATTCAAAGTCATCTTCTAACCCAACCTAGGATACTTGAGACATTGTCTTATAAAAGGCAAAGGGGACTTAGAGATCACACATCTGCCACTAAAATGCTTATCTCTGCATAACCCTGCAGTACATTCCACTTTTCCCTTAATTCCTTTGCCATGGTTTTCATGCTGGATGCTGGTGCTAACTTTCATGAGTACTAAGGTTTTATTCCTGCTAGTTCTTATCTAAGCCACAACACCAGAAAGGACTCAAATACCAAACTCATTTCCTTCACTTAATCATTGCTATTATTTCATTGAAAAAAAAATGGGCCTCATGAAGGTCTGTCACAATATAATCATAATTGTGGATACATCTATTTCCAGGACAGATGGTCTTTGCAGTAAACCCTCTGGTATGTTCTCCTCTATGATCTATTTTCCTACTTTCTCAGGGTAGACCAAAAATAGCCACAAATTCCTTGCAGTGTTTTCAAAAAAGGATGCTTGCTTCCCTTCCTCTGTAATCTTTACTGGACCAGGAGCTAGCTTTGAACAACAGGGGCAGGAAAATGATTTGCAATTGCTTACAGCCCAATCCTCTTGCCCCTCTGTGAATATCCTCCTGTCATGGGAAGATAATTTATATTTCCTTCATCAAGGTCAAGTTGTTCAGAAGGCAGCCAGCACCAATAGTCAGGCATGTTTTAAGGCCATTGACGACTGTCCAGATGTAATTCATCATTGAGATAATTATAGCCACATGAGTTGCTCTCACTGAGACAAGCAGTAGAACCACCACACCGAGTCTAACTCAGATCATTTACTGACTGACAAGTCATTTAACCAACACAATAGCTAATCCTTCATCACTGTATAAAGGTACCTGAAACATTCACCTGAGTAGTAGCACCTGTTAATGAGTCTTCATGACTCTGTGGAAGAATACTCACAAAGATATTTTCAACAATTATCAATTAAAATTTTACCACAGCTATGAATACTACTCTCAATCCACGGATTAATGTAGTTTGAAACAGAATGTTAATTTTATTCCATTTCCTTCCAAAGTGTTTGTTGATTCCAACCTTATCTAAGATGTTTCCTAATGTGGTTGAGTGTGCCTATTAATTTTGATTTTCTTGTTTTGTAAAGTAGATACTTATCAAGACATTTAAGAAGCTTCCTTGAAAAGGTTGTCTTGTTATAATGAGGGGCTATGCTATTCACACAAAACCCAAGGGACAAGTTGGCTTTGTTTCTCCAAGTTGCATCTGGGATTCATTTGTTACACTGTGATATTTTGTCATTTCTACAAGATTTCATTTTTGCCATCTAATTGTATTTTAATGATTCATATTTACTACTTATTTCTTCTGTAAACTAAATGTAGGTTGCATGAGTACTTTACTTTGGGACTTTACATTCATTTCATTTTATATAATAATGTTTTCATTCATATATCTGTTCTACATGAAATTATAATTGGTACAGAGCATAGGACATGAGGCAGTATTGTAACAGTTGTTTTATATCTTGTTGATGATTATTTATTTACAAATAACTTTGTCAAAATGAATATGGTCAAAATCAGTGTTTTAGTTTTATTAAATGTGGTATATTTGTAAAGAGGTTCATGGAAATGCTTTTATATTCAATTTCATTATTTCTATTAAAGATATTTTACAATTATGGATTTGAAAGTCTTTCTGTATAATGACAAATATGAAATATTTTGTTCATATCTCATCTGTTATTTATTTTGTTGTTTTATAGTTTAATACTAGATACACACTATGTCAGTTATTTGAAAATTTAGCTACTAAATTCCAAAATAACTAGAGAAGAATTCCATCCATTACAGGTAGCAGTATACATAAAAATTGATTTTGTAACATAACATGGATTAGTTTCCTTATGTGTAGAAAGAGGTTAATGTTGATATCCATCCAAAATGTTTGAAAGGAGTCAGGGAGATAATGAATCTCAAGTTGTTCATCCACTTACTTCCCAATAAAAGTATGATCAAATGGTGCCAGCAACTATAATTCATGCGTTTTGCAAGAAAATTACAGTTGTGTACAAGATTAATAGCAAATGTTTTAACATGTACCACACATTTTCTCTATTTAAAAATATACTGTCATATTTTGTTCTCTAGACTGCTATATTTGGATAAATATATTGCTGTGTGTAAATATTTTTTTCCCCATTTTCCTTTACTGAGACACAGGACTCAACTACTCTTAAAACAATATCAGCTTAATGCTTAACTTACTATGAGTTTGCATTTCAATGAATAAAATACAAGCAATCTTTTATGTAATTCTAGAACAAAAGTTGTTATCTAGCTGGAATAATACTTATAGGAACATCTCAAGTAGTCTATGATCTGTAGGACATGATCAGGAAAACTCAAGGTATCATATATATAAGAGGGTTGATCTATCAATGTCTATTATGTCTTTGATGTTGCTCAGGTTAAGACATTATTTGATGGAAAATGTATATATAATTGCAGACTCAAAATTTAGGTAGTGTTCCAGGAAGGACAAACTTCACTAATTTTTTGAAATATATGTTCACTGTTCATGGTCAATGAATTGAGAAGAAAAGGAACAACTTCTGATTTTTTATATTAAAGAATACTGAATTTTTATTTTCACTTTTTATTCATAGTTTCATACATTGAATTTTTAACCTACTAATTCTATTGTCATACATAATCATTTCTAGTGCTTTTATTTCCTCTTTGAATGTTTTTAATTAAAATTAAATATATGCAAAGCTATGTGTGTACATGACTGAAATATATATCATATTATTGAGTTAAAGAAATTAAATCAATATATGAAAGTAATGCCTGAATTTATCCACTGATATTGGATAAATCAAGTTTCTTTGATCTTGTACTAATGGTAGCATTATAATTTGAAACTATGACATAAAAATATCACTAAAGAATTCATGTTAAATATAGGAATCAGATAATTTCTGAATAAATTTTCAGAATAAGTTATGGAATGTTTTGAAACTATCACCCTTGCTACAAAATACATGCTGCAGTGGTATTGAACAAACAAGTGATATGATCCACGTTATGTAAATACTATAATCTGATTTTAGAATGTGGTTATGAAGCATGAAGATCTGTTTATATGCAACAAAAGAAACAAAAAGAAAAACAAAAGAAGCTAGTTTTATTGCATAATAATTACCTATATACAGCTGTATTGTATCATACATTGTAATGATAATATTTGTAACATTTGGTTTGGGCAAGTACCCAAAAAAGAAAACAATGCAGTACACTATTAAAGATCATTTCTGTCTTGTTTCTCTTTATATTCCATCTATGAAATATTTCAGACAGGAATAATATGCAGCTGCCTTAAACTTACTTCATGCATGTAATAACGGAGTTTCTTGGGAGAAGTAGTAAGTAGAGGGAACATCAGTGCTTCCTAGATAGAGAGAATCCATGTGACCTGGATGTGGATGGGATTAATCTTCGTTTTGACAAATAGTTCTATTAAATGCAGATAGGACTTGCCATATCTACAATGAATGATAAATTAGCCATAATGCACTCCAAGGAAGAGTTCAGAATTGCAAGTAAATATATGAAAAGCTGCAAATGGAGTGATATGATGGATCTAAGCTTATCAGAGTTCATGGTGAGCAAATACTTTTCTACAGCGTAAGGTGTTATTTTTTCAACACCCAGAGGTAATTTGGGAAGCAGAAGTAATTAAGAGCATTCAGAGAATGTCTTGGTGTATACTAACTACAATTTTGTTTAAACATATGCATATATGGTTTGCCTTCTTGACATTTTCATGCATACATATTACATTTTGATCATAAGTACCCTACTGCCTTCCCCCCAATCCCACCATACTCTTCTCATTTCTTGTTAGTGGCTACACCTTGGAAGATCATGACTAATCCTCTTCTGTAACCTTCAGCTGTCATGAGCTCATTAGGAAGGAGCATTGAGCAGTGCTCCTCAGCATTGGGAAAGCTGAAAAACTACATTTGTTTCAGACTTTGCTGCTGTCATTACTCTTTAGGAATCCCTCTCTCCATTGGAAAAGGTGAATCATTGTAGCTTTTTATCACATCACAACATCTAATGGCAGACAGAAAAAGTCAGAGAGAGAGAGAGAGAGAGAGAGAGAGAGAGAGAGAGAGAGAGAGAGAGGTGAAGGAAGAAGGTGAAAATTCAAGGAATACTCCACTTAAGTATTTTGAGCCTTGATAACCATTTTTGAATTTAGGAGGAATGAAGATGCTATTGAATTATTTATCCTGCCCTTCTTAACTTCCTTTTTTACCTCTAAATATTTTTATATATCTACTTGATAAAGAGAGACACAGAGAGAGAGAAGAGACAGAGAGAGAGAGAGAGAGATGAAGAGAGAGACAATGGGTGTGCAAGGGCCTCCAGGCACTGAAAATGAACTCTACACACATGTGTCACTTTGTACATCTGGCTTACATGGGTCCTGGGGAATTGAACCTGGGTCCTTTGGTTTTGCAGGCAAGTGCCTTAACCACTAAGCCATCTCTTCAGCACTTTTTGAAAACCATTTTTATTTTTATTTATTTGTCTATCCTTTTTCAATTTCTATTTCTGCTTCTTTTCCTTTCATTAAGGATATTTTATATGAATGTCACTCTTTTGTCACACATGAAGAATTAGCTTCTTTCAAATAATACTTGGCTTTGATAAGTGTTTCTTGCTTCAAGATTCCATCGCAAGTACTGTTATTTGAGTGAAACAAATTGAAAGTTGTCAAGGCATAGTCTTATTCGGAAATCTTTGAGATGAATAGATTTACTAGAATTTTACTGCAAATAAATTGTATTGGTATGCTTTTCATTGACAAGTAAATTAACACTTATAATATTTAACACTGGTAATAAAGCCTTGCTTTGTCTTACCATTTTATCACACAAAGATCTTATCTATTTATCTACTGTCTATTATATATTTCGCTGTCTAATCATCTTTGTAATGCCATGTATAGATCACAAGAGTCTAGCAATATATATGTATGTTTATATCTGCATAACTATGAAGTCACATACCATTTTATTTAAGCTTAATTATTTTTATCAAACACTGAATGTACAATAACATACATGCTGTGCTATTTATAATTATCACACTTAAAAATTAATCAATTTTAAGCTAAAATGTAATGGAAATATAATTGTTTTATTCTTTATAAAATACTTTCTAGAGACATTATAGAAAAGACAATAACAATATCTGAATTTAAGCATGTTTTAAAAGGTCTTATAGGAGACAGTGACTTTTTTCTCTTTGTGAAACAGAGATTATACCAATATAATATAATTATTGTTGCATTTGTTCCATTGTCATCACATATTTTTCAACCTCCTGAAACACAGGAGTCTTATTAAAATTTGCTCATTTCTGTCATTTGCTAATTTTTAGAAGCCATCCTTTTTTCTGAGAAATAAAGCCATATTTTCTCATCAAGTTTCTTTTTAAATTTTTTATATTATTTAAAATTAAAGGTGTTAATAATGATCCCAGTTTAAACATGGATAAGCTATAATTTTCTTTTTACTTTCTGCAAGCTACAGGTAAAGAAATACAAGCCTATGTCATGGGGATAGCTGAGTGTGTTCTAGTGGCCTGGTGAGCTGTGTTAAGCACTGCCTGCCACTCCCTAAAGGCTTATTGCTGTTCAGTGAGGATTACATCATTACTTCAGTGGCTTAATAGAGAACCTTCTATTTGGAAAATAAAGCAGCAACTTAATAAATGTGGGGATATTGAAAAAAATCTGTGATTGTGATTTAGCATGTGGCACATCAGAAAAGTGATTAAACACACTGTTTTGCATGGGACCAAACTTAATGCAGATAACGATCAGTGTTTGCTATATGAAGTGGTTTCAAGATCAAGTTTTCCATCTACCATCTTTGCTATAAAGCTGCACGAGGAAATTTTTAAAAAATCTTGACTCTCTAGTGTTTTCTCTGAGAACACTACTTATGCCAACATACATTTTAATTGAATTCATAACTCTTAATGAATGATGACACCTTCTGTAACAATCAGATATTTAACTTCATCTTAATTTCCTTCGTTTTGGGGAGCTGGGAATGTGGAAACCTTTTCATTGTCAATTTTTGGTCAGGCTGTTTTATCATTATTTTGGTGTTGTGGGCAGAGCTCAATTCTACATTCTGCATTGGGAAGATGTTGGTGGCTACTTTCAAGACAGCAATGCAGTGTGGTTATTACTGTTCCTGTTTCCTCTGGTGAAATATAACTAGTTCACATATCCAACGAGAATCTCCTGATCTTCCAAGAAGAAATGGTTCCTGGGTCTCTGCATAGGAAATATTTAGAGTCAAATACTTTAATTTTGGGCAAAGAAATTTTGAAATAATCTGTCTCTCGCTTCAATATGGGTCATAAACCATATATTTTTCTAAATGAACATACTTTTATGTGTGGTAGGAATGTGTGTACACATGTTTATATGGGTGTGAATGTATGTGCACATGTGTGCATGGATATGGAGTATAGAGATAAAAACCCAAGAATAGTCCTCAATCTGTCTCTACTTTATTCTTTGAGACCTTAGCTCCCCGCAGTATTGAGATTTCAGATATACACCATCATACCTGACACTTTACATGGATTGTGAGGTTCTGAACTCAACTCAGGTCTTCATGTTTGCATGTCATGCACATTACACACTGAACAATCTCCTTCATCCACAATAATTTTTAAGTAAAGCCCAAGACAATACATACTTTTCATTTAAAAAAAAATATTAGTTTTGTATGCAGTGAATACAGTCAAGTTGGTACCATTGTTAGCCTCTGCCCTGTCCGCCCTCTCCACAGGGACCCTTCCTGTTGAGGTATATGGGTCATGCATTGTGGGGCCAGCCATCAGTTATGTGTATGAGGAAATGTCTGTGTGTATCATGACCCAACATGTGGCTGTAACATTGTTTCTGCCTCCTCTTCTGCAAATTTCCCTGAGCCATGTTAGGTACATTTTGCTTCAGTGATGAGATCTTGCGATCCTCTGTCTCTGGATATCTGGTTTGATAGTAGTTGATTGTTCTCTGTGTCTATCTTCTTCACCCTTGTTTTGGTACCAGGTTCATGAAGAAAACAGCAATCTTGCTTTTTTCCCCAATTATTCTTACTTTCAGCTGGGACCCTTTTGAGGTATGATGAGGTAGTTCTCTCCATAGGATCCACGTGTATCTGAAAAAGAGAAAAAGAATCTCTGACAGAGAGTAAAGTTAGCACAAGATAAATGGGACAGATCCTAACCTGAATCTAACCAAGATACAGACATACCTAACAAGCATCTCCACCACCCGACAATAGAGTGGGTGGGGAGGGAGGGAAGGGTAAGGGCGGGGGTGGGGGACACAAACCTGGACCCAAACAGCAATGGTAGCATAAAATTCTACAACCTAAAAGACAGATCAAATAGTTGAACCTTCACCAGGCCCTTAGAGGGAACACCTGAGTCACAAGTCCCTGGAGAGGGTACAATGAAGACTGAACTTAATCTTCTCCTTTTTCTGTTTCTCTCTCTCTCTCTCTCTCTCTCTCTCCCCCTCTTCTCTCTCACCTCTCTATCTCTTTTATAATACTTATCTTTTTCTTCCCTCTCTTCTTGGGCACTGACGTTAACTCCCAGTACCAGCATGTGGCTGTCATCCACAATGAGCTTTTGATCAGACAGACCTACAAGGTTTCCCAAAAGAAGACAGATTTCTGTCAGAGTACTTGATGACCCACCAAAGGTTAGTGGTAAGACCCTACTGCTGAAGACACCATATGCCATTGGCATGTAACATGGAGTGACATGGCTGGAAGCTGGAACAGAGTCAGTCCCCAGACAGTTAGCACGTGTAGTGCCAGAAGGTGCTAAATGAGTGACTGGGGGGAAATTACCAATATCTGTCCAAGCAACTCATGGTCTAAACTACTTGGTAGCAAACAACTTGACGTAATGCTCACACAAGTGCAATAGTGGCACACAGCCAGGGTGGGAAACCAACTGCTCTTGATTTGGCTAGCTGATCTGCTCAGTGGAATGGAACCCATAGCTGGAGCTGGGAAACAAGTCAAAACCATATCCAAAAACGAGCCTGCTCTCCATTATCAAGCACCCACCAATCATGGGCCAGAAGAGGGCCTAAACCTGTTAAATTCTCCCTAAGACAATGTATTTTCAATGATCTTAACCAATATGGATTAAAACTTGAATGACTGGTTAATTTCCTGGGGTTAAACTTTTTATGGAAATATTGGCAGTATTTCACTAAGCCCAACAGCAGAATGGTTGAAATTCTGGACAAGAAAAATATGCTGTAATGTAATATCATCATTTTTAACCTGTTCACATAAGCCTTCAGCGAGAAAAACATTGAGCGGGAAGGTTATCAGCAAAAATAGAATATAGCAAGTGATATAAAAATAGCAGTCTCTTCCCTGTCTTTTCTATCCAGGTAAAACATTCATTGTATGACTCTGTACTGGGTCTGGAAAGTGCTCTGAGAAATCCACTTTAAATTGAGGTAGCCTTAAACTTCATCAAATGTGACTTGTGAAAGACTAAATTGAAATTATGATTAATTAATGGTTTAATTTTGATACCCTGCTAATCCAATGTATCATCTATCTTTTTACTTAAGACAAAGTCTCACTATGTAACTTAGGTAGGCCTATAACTATGAAGCTAGGGTGGTCTCATACTCAATCCTCCCACCTTTGCCTCCTGAGTGCTGAGATTATATCTGGCTTCAGATGCATGATTTATTTACCATTAATAATTGACAGCTTTTTTTTTTTATTTTCCAGGTAAGGTCTTGCTTTAGTCCAGGCTGACCTGGAATTCACTATTTATTCTCAGGGTGGCCTTGAAGACAGCTTACTTTTTAATTAAACAGCTTGAGGATATTCTTTTACTAGTATTTTCATTCACACATTTTAAATATCTTCATCACAACTAAAGATGGATATCTAGTATCTAGTAAACTAAAAAGGGCAGTCCAAAGACAGATTGCTTTTTACTTAATAGACTGAGTATCCAACTCTAGCATTCGTTTTGATACATTTTGATACAATATTAGAGTAGGGCTTTGAAATTTATCCCACAGATACAGTTTGAATAAGATAATTATAATGAACAGGAAATCAATTGCATTATTATTGAAATTACCTTCATGTTGCTGGACAAATTCCTTGCTAGAAGCAGCTTATGACAGAAAAGTGTTCATTTCAGGCCATGTTTTCCAGGGAAGCTTCATCATGGCAGAAGAAGCTGGATCTCTTTATTGTACATCCATAGCAGAGAGACAGAAGCCAGCATTAGCAAGCACTAGCTGACTCTGAATACACATGGAGTCAGACTAAACCTCAAGGTGTGCCCTGGAGGACACCCTTTCTCTAGCACTGTTCCACCTCACAAGCACAGTGACAAAGAGCTTGCCAACATGATGAAAACATAGCTCTCTCTTGATGAGCTTATTTTTCCATTTATCTATACGAACAGTAAGTGGAAACATTTGACTCAGGCTAGTTTTGTACATGATTATATTAATTTTGCAAGCTCTTTTGTAGTGAGACTTTTGCTGCTTAACCAATCTTCCCATTTTGTTTGAAACTTGAGTATAGAATATGAGGATATGAGCTTCTTTGAAATTGTGTTCATTTATTCCCTCTTGAGAAATAAACTGTGAAATGTACTGAGTTTCCCTTTATGCAATTGATGATTAAGAACATTGTATAATAAAAATTAATATTTATTGTAGATCAAAATTAGCACTGTTAGTATTATCATTATGTGCCTTGTTAGATAATATCTAAGTTGCTCAGTTAATTTTTCTTTGTTTCCTTTTAATTTGATTGTAGTTTTAAGTTTTTTTTTCTCCTAACAGAAGCTCACCTTTTTTTTTTTTTTTCAGTAAATTATCAGTGAAAGCACTTATCAGAGTAGAACAAGGAAATATCGTTACAGAATGTACGTTTTCTTATGTGGTCATGTTTAGCTTCTTTAACTCGTTGATAACTTCAATAAGCAGATATTTACTAAAAATGTTTACACATGACAGAAATAGTGTTAGGATCTAAAGGTTTGGTAGCATACAGAAGAGTCAATTACTATACTTGCTGAGTATATTTATTAGCAGAGGAAAATGCCTAGTGTATCAATCCTGTACTGTATGTCTGGTTCTGGTAGGAATATTAGAGAATAGCTTTGCATGTTTCAGGACTTTCAAAATAAAAGAAAGGTGCTTAGTGCAATATGTGGTGGATTCTAGCCCTCCTGTGGGTCTTTATCAGCCTAGGATACAGAGATGGTGCAAGCTGGACCAGGCAGGTGTTAGGACTTGTGAATTCTCAATTTGTGTGTGAACTACTGAAATCAAATTGTGAACATATGCTCATATTCTGCTGGATTTTATGATCATAAATATCTATAGATATGTGGAGATCTTTCTTTGTTTTAGAGCGAGAGAGAGAGGGAGAGAGAAAGAGAGAGAATTGGTATGCCATGGCCTCAGCCACTACAATCGAACTCGACACTTGTGTGTCCTAGCAGGCATGTGTGATTTTGCGTTTGCCTCACCTTTGTGTGTCTGGCTTACATGGGAACTGGAGAGTAGAACATGAGTCCAGTCTTTAGGCTTTGCAGGAAAGTACCTTAACCACTATGCAATCTCTCCAGCCCTTCATGGACATCTCTAAGGTTGTTAATGATGTCATGTGTCTCCTTATTTGCTAAAGCAACTTTCTGTTGTTATTCATTAGTTTGAGGATTTTCCTGTGTTTCTTTCTATTTTAGGTAATATGTGCTATGGTAGCTCAAGTGCTGGGCTAAGAATGTCTTTGAAGAATATTCACTGTTAGTCATAACATATAGCTTCATGGCTATTTCTTATATTAAACTAGTAGACATTTTTTTCAACAACAGGAGCCTGGAGTTTTACTGAGCAACTGAGTTCATGCTCACTTATTTTTGGCTATGTTCCTTGCTGCTTTATGGCCGTGAAATAGTTCATGTTACTCGTTTATAAAATAATTTTATTGTTTTACTTCAATGCTTTGTCTTCAACACTTTCATATATGCAAAGGTCTCAACAGCTTATTTAGATTAGAAAAAAAATCACCATTTTATTTTCTGAGTATTTCCTAATTGAATTGTCAGTCTGCTATCACAAATCCTGTCCAAGCATGACTAAACTATTTGAGGTTCTCTAAACTTACTCTGCTATTTCATATTCTCCCCTTATTTTTTCTTAAAGCTTTATTTTTCATCATGTCTTAACTGTTCCTAACAGGATTTCTAAGAATCTTATCTTGGAGATGGACTCTCTGACAGTTCATTGTTGAAGTCATGCATCACCACTTCATGTGCATATACTCACACTATCCTCAAATCATGTTCCTGGTGAGGCCCTAGAGAGCTTCCAGTATTTTGTGTCAGAACCTTTCTTTGAATATATATATATGTAATATGTAACTCTTTTATCTAGTGGCTATTCTGTATCAGAACATTCTTTCATTATTATCACATTATCACATTAGCAAATGTTATTAAAAAACTTTATATCACTCTTATCATGTATATTAGACAGTATTTTTTTGTAAAATTCATTTTATTTATTTGAGATAGAGAGAAAGAGGGAGAGATAGAGCCACCCTATGCATGTGGCTTATGTGGGTCCTGGGGGAAATGAACCTGGGTCCTTTGCTTTGCAGGCAAGCACTTTAACTGCTAAGCCATCTCCCAAGCCTAGACAATAATGTTTTTGAGAGCCTATATGTTTAGCATTTTTTAAACTTGTTTTATCCTGATTCCTAGAATAGTTTTAAATGTTATTAAAATGATGTATGCCATGCATAAAAATATCCAGACATGAATCTTTAAAAAATGCTCAATAATTTTCCTCAAATCCATTGATATTGAGCAAAATATTAAATGTAGACTATTTGAAGACATTTTTGAATAAAGCATTTCTAGAAAGGACTAGGAATGAACAATATACACATTTGGAAATAACTGATAAAAATTTCGACTTTAAAGCAGACATGTTTCACATATGTTATTATCTTCCTTATTGTGCCATGTAAGTTCAACAAATTCAATTAATATTTATGTTTTCAAAATTATAATTTGATCACTTATCCTTTTCCAGTATTTATGAAGGCTAATTTAAGAGATTAATTTCATTAAAGAAGTGATCATAGCCGGGCGTGGTGGCACACGCCTTTAATCCCAGCACTCGGGAGGCAGAGGTAGGAGGATCGCCATGAGTTCGAGGCCACCCTGAGACTCCATAGTGCATTCCAGGTCAGCCTGGGCTAGAGTGAAACCCTACCTCGAAAAACCAAAAAAAAAAAAAAAAAAAAAAAAAAAAAAAAAAAAAGAAGTGATCATTTTCGTGGATTACTTTCTTCCTATTTGCTGAATATATCAATCTATTCTTGCTTCAAATCTACTGAGAAATTCTAGTTCTATGTTGTACATTCTATACCATAATTATCACTAATGTGTTGTATAGAGACAGAACAGGAGATAATAAAAGAGAGACAGAGATAGAGAGAGAAGAAGGGAAGTGGAGATGAGAGAGAGAGAAAGACAGAGAGAGAAATTGTGTGCTAGGGCTTTTGCCACTGTCAAGAACTTCAGGTATATATGCCACCTTGTACACCTGTACTGGGGACTTGAACCTAGAACATCCGTCTTTGTAAGCAACCTCTTTCAACTGCCGAATCATCTCCCAGGTCATTGTAATTTTTGCATTCTCTTTATTACATATATATATATATATATATATATATATATATATATATATATACATATTACAGACAACAAACCATGGTATTTCCCTTCCCTCCCCTGCTTTCCCCTTCACAACTCTGCTCTCTGTCATATCCCTTCCCTCTCTCCATTAGTCTCTCTTTGTATTGTTTTTTAATGTTTTGCCATCATCCTTTATATTGAATGATACAGTTTATTCATATTATATATTAAACCTAGAGATATTTTCTGATTTACCAATTTTGGAGTGGATTGTATTATATCATTCTTTGGACACACTATATCTGTGTTTCCCTCTTTGAGTCCATAGTGTATATTTCTGAGAGATAAATCTTCCTTAAGTTCTTCAGCCAAGTGATTTCTCTCTTCAGACACATCATGAGTTTTCAAATTCTTCATTAAGTCCTAACTTCTTCCCTGTCATCCTTGGTCCTCTAAACCTCTTTAGACTAAACATGGCAACTTCTCTCATTCACAGTTTATAGTAATCAAACTGCATTTTTACTTTGCCAATGCCTTACTATTTTCCCACCATTTGTGTACTTCCTTGACCTTTCTCTTCCTGAAACTATAGCTCTTGTATTTCTTTCTGTTCAAATATAATGGGTTCTTCAGATCCTGCTTTAGAAGTCCATTTCTATGAGAAGTTTCTCCTGATTTATTTATTCAACAACTATTTGTTGGTGCAGTCTGACAAAGGAAACTGTTACTGAAAAATAACCTCCCTGTTGTATTGCTCTTATTTTTTTAAAGTTTTTATTGTGGTAAGAATACTTAACATAGGATCTATCCGTTCAAAGTTATTTTTTTCTGTTTTCTCGAGGTAGAGTTTCATTCTGGGCCAGGCTGACCTGGAATTCACTATGCAGTCTTAGGGTGACCTCGAACTCATGGCAATACTCTTACCTCTGCATCCCAAGTGCTGGGATTAAAGGTGTGTGCCATCACTCCTGGCTTGTTCGTATTTTTATAAAGGAAGTATATGAAAAAGGAACAATTAATGCATACAACATAAGGAAATGGTGAGTGCTATAAAATAAACTATGGAAATATCACATGAAGTAGCTGGGAGGAAGGACTGATATTTTACTAAATTTGATCAGCATTATGTTATCTTACACGATGGGACATTTTGTAGAGAAAGAATGACAGAAAGAATAAACCATGAGGCTGTGCCAGAGAAGAGTAGACTATAGGAACACTGGCTTCAAGAATCTTTAGTTCTAGCATCTGGGCATGGTTTTCAAATAGCTAAGATTTCTGTTTGGAGGAAAAATACAGTGCTCAGGAGAGTCTGGAAAGAGAAAGAAGCCCTGGGGTCAATCCAAGGACTCTTGCTTCCAGTGTGAAAGAGATCCAAAGACAGGGAGATGTGAGCAGCGATGTCTGCTACAACATATGTGACCCAGGACTGCTCTGGCTGCTGTCCTTGGAAAGCCTGGAAAAGCAACAAACACAAAATAAAAGGAGCACAAATGTCTAATGGTGGAGATTTGGTAGTGGGTAGAATCTGGGTTCTGTTATGGAATGTGGCTACACTCAGGGTTAGTTCTGAAAGATAAGGAAGTTAAAAAGAAGCTAGAAAATTACTAAGAAAAAGAAAATCAGAAGTACCTTGGGCATATTTTTTCCCTCTAGAACTTCTATTATTTTTTAATTCCAGAATACCTTTGGCTTTTTTTATTATTTCCACTTTATTTTATTTCTGCTACCACTAATTAAACCTCATAACAACTTGATGGATAGAGGTTGAGTTATAAGAAACACATCAAAATGCTAGTAGTGGGAGAATACTAAATAATAGATTTAGATTTATGTATTTATCTGTATGTTTATCAAAAACATATATGCTTTTTAAAAATTATATTAAAATTCTAAAGCAGGTTAATAAATGTATTACCTTCATATTAAGTGAATATGAATAGTAAAGGTATTGATTTTTAACTCTGTTTACCTCATTTTTACTACATATTTTTATTTATTTGACAGAGAGAGAGAGAGAATGGGCACACTAGGGCCTCCAGCTACTGCAAACAAACTCTAGATGCGTTTGATCCCTTGTGCATTTGGCTAACATGGTTCCTAGGGAATTGAACCTGGGTCCTTTGACTTTTCAGGCAAGTGGCTTAACCACTAAGCCATCCCTCCAGCCCTGATTTTTACTATTTTGTACTTAGTAAGAATAGGACTTATACTTAGATGAAGTTTCAGCTTCTTTTAACCTGGACAAATAATTCAGCATCTCAAACTACCAGTATCTTCATCTGTAAGCTCAATACTCAAGGTTTCATCCTTGAGTTCATGATACAAACGTATATCAAAATGATAATCTAGACACAAATTCTCTTGCGTAGAAGCTATCTTAGATTGTGCCCATTGTTATGCTCCTATTTGGGAGGTGCTTAGATTAAAGTTCTCAGACAAATCTTAGTTTGTTAATTTGCAGAAATATAAGTGAATGTTATAGCTAATGAAACAAAATTTAGTAATCTTGCTTAATGCACAATATCTTTATTCCACACATATGCTTTCCTGCCCATTGTGTTCTATTTATTTTCATTTTTCATAATTACTATATATTCATGTCCTTCTGTTTATAACATAATTTTGCCTTTAACTATATTTTAAAATTACCAGTTATTGATTCTGCATCACATCTACATACTAAAAACATGTACTGGTATGGCCTAGTGCAAAATTCCATTGATGTCATTTTCAAACTGACTTGATGTCAGTGTCTGTATTGTTAAAATTAAAGTTTTAGAATAGCTCCCACTTCTTAAAAAATTCTTGAACTTATGACATTGTGTGCAATAAAATTGTGAGTGTTGTGTTGTTTTTCCTTTATTCAATTAGACCTTTTATAATAGCAAGCAACAATGTGCTTCCTAATTTCTGTACATGTTGCTTTCCTAGATAAGAAATTTAAATAAATCATAAAACATCACTGTATATATGACAGCTATGTGGAAACCAAAATAATGGCATGCTCACCATAGTCCTAATACTCAAGTATATGTGTTTATGTTTTTGTGTATATTCTCCACCTAAAACTGCAAATGAAAAGGTGACTGACAGCTATAATAACTGAGTCATATTTTCCCCCTAGAAATAAGGACTGTGAAGCAGAAGATACTCTAGCCTTTCCTAGTGTATGTCAACATTATCAGTTCTCTTAATGATTGTGTGTAATTCTTATTAACTAGATTTGCCTGACCTCTGTAATTAGTTATTTCCATTAGCTTTCACTTTCAGTATCTCAGGATTTTGTATAGTACATTGAGGATTACAAAATGAAGTCAGGACTGATTTCTAATGGCTTCCAGTGTAACCGAGTAAATTGGGAGCCTAGTGCAGAAGGACATTCACAGAATGAGCTCCAATGCACTTGAGTGTATGCCGTTGTGAAATACTGATGATCTGTTCTTTTCAGTCTTTCATTACTTTGTTTTTCATAGATTGGAAGTCATATTCATTTTCAAATAATACCAAAAATGTCACTCAGTTAATGAAAATGTTCTTGTGTGGTCTCATTCAGAAATGACCCCTTAGTCTAATGCAGTTTCTCTCCATGTGGTATCCTCATATTCTCAAACCAAAAAAAAAATATCAAATAGCATAATTCAGAGAAAGGACATTTAGTGCTAGGCATGAGATCTGTACTTCAGATAGCAAGTACAATACTGGAATCATGTAATTTGCTAGCCAAAGAGAATTGTGTCATCCTCCACAAGAACTGTAGTGGTGTTCACCCTGAGACTGAAATGACAGCTTCTTTTAGAGCATGGTTACCTATACCGTGTCTCCTTCACCCTGGTGCTGATTGTCAGGTTCACCATGGAAGCAGCACTCTTGTTCATCTCCCCAATTCCTCTGTGGTTCCACCTCAGCCATGGCAGAAATGGGAGGGGTGATTTATCTCCTTGCGTCTAGCTACCTTCTGAAAAAAGAAAGATTCTGCAAAGGAAAGAGAAGTCAGGACATGTTAAATAGGATAAGTGTTATTAACTTAGGAAGAATTTAATGGACGAAGTTCCTCTTTTATCCAAAAACTAATGGGAGCTAGACAATGAAGAGCACAACCTTTTTCTCCTTAGTATTCTGACCTGGTTGCCAGCTCCAGATATGGGTTCCTTTCCATTGATCAGATCTCTTAGCTAATCAGAAAGCCATGAGTTCCCATCAATGATGTGTGCTACCGTTGCACTTGGGTGTACTTCTTGTTGGACTGGTTGTTTCTTAGTGGCTTATAAACCTCTTTGCTCACAACATTGTTGGCCACATTTCCCCAGTAGCTCACGTGGCATCTTCCAGCACTAGATGGTCTAACTGTCTGGGGACTGGCTCTCTTCAGGATTCCAGCTAGGTCTATCCTTGTTCTGAATTGGCAGCATATGGTGTCTTCATCAATAGTGTCTTAGCTTTTACCTCAGGTAGTTAATCAAATCAAGTGCCTTGGCAGAAGTCTGTCTTGTTTTCAGGACCTTGTAGTTCTCTTGGATTAAAAACTCAATGTGGGGCTGGGGAGATGGCATAGTAATTATGGCTCTTGCCTGAAAAGCCAAAGGACCAAGATTTGATTCTCCAGAACCTATATAAGCCAGATACACAAGGTGGCACATGTGTCTGAAATTTGTTTGCAGTGGCAGGATGCCCTGGTGTACCCATTCTCTCTCCATTTTCCTACTTCTTTCTCCCTCTCTCAAATAAATAAGCAAAAATATTTTTAAAAAGCTCAATGTGCGTAGTATCAATTTCTGTTACTGAGAGTTATAGGCCAGAGCCAACATTTTTCAAGGTAATACTTCATCCAACCCTGCCCAGGACCCATCTTTCCAGATGATCCCCCCTATATACCTGCTGAGGGTTAAATATTGTAGTCTACCTTCAATGAGAAAGGTTTTGATGGCATCAGTTCCTTTTGGGTTTATCTTTGTGTTTATCTTACCCCAGTTTCTCCTTCCTCTTCCCCTTATCCTTCCATCCCTACTGTCTGAGCCTCAAGTTGTCTATATGCCAGCAAGTCAAGCTGATTCAGGTTAGGAATAGCAGGTGAGTGAGGACTTTTGGTGTTTGTCTTTTTATAATTGTGTGTGTTCACTGAGTATGACCTGTTCTATGTTCATCCATTTTCCTACAAAATTCATTGTATCAGTTTTTCTTATAGCTGAGTAGAATTCCATTTTGTAACACAACTTTATTATCCATTCTTCCAATGGTGGAACCTTGGGTTAGTCCTTAGATACAATGAATTGAGCAACTATAAAACATAGTTGAACATATGTCTCTGTAGTAACTTGTGGAGCATTCATGGTAAATTTCCATTAAAAGAATAAGTGGGTCTGTTGGTAGTTCTATAGTAATCCTTTTCAAGAATCTCCATGTTCATTTTCATAGTACTTGTACAAGTTTGCATCCCCATGAACAGTGAATAATAAGGGTGCCTCTTTACCTACATGCTCATTAACATTTGTTATTGTTTGAGATTTTTAATGAGTGCCATCCTTACTGGAGTAAGGTGGAATTTAATAATTATTTAAATTGTATTTCCTTGATGGTTAGGGATGTTGAACATTTTCCTTTTTTCTGCTTATTCCATCACGCATTATTTGTTGTAATATAGAGATTATATTTATAGACAGTTTATAAGTGGGTGAATTTGGGAAATGTATCTAACATTTCTGTCCTTTAATTTTCTCATCTATTATCTCATTAGATTGTTTATTAGATTTTTACTCAGTGTATACAGTCAAGTTGGTATCATTGTTAGCCTCCTCCCTATCCTCCCTCCTCCGCAGGGACCCTCCTCATTGGGGAATATGGATCATGCATTGTGGGGTTAGCCATCAGTTATGGGTAGGAGGCAATATCTCTGTGTATCATGACCTGACTTGTGGCTCTCACATTCTTTCTTGCCCCTCTTCCAAAAATTTCCCTGAGCCATTTTGGGTTCATTTTAGGTCTGCTTCAGTGATGAGGCCTTGGAAGCCTCTGTGTCTTTGGATCTCTTGTTTTGTAGGAGTGTTCTCTGTTTCTATCTCCTTCACCCTTGTGCTGGTACCAGGTTCATCAAGAAAGTAGCACTCTTGCTGATTTCCTCAGTTACTCTTAGTTTCAGCTGGGACCCTTTTGAGGTGTGATGGGGTGGTTCTCTCAGGCTCTGTGTCTATCTGAAAAAGAGAAGCAAATTCTCCAAAGGATAGTAAAGTTAGCACTAGATAAATGGGATAATCTTTTTTTTTTTTTTTAGAGAGAGAATTTAATAGGTGTAGGTTGTCTTGCAGACCACAATTAGTGGGAGCTTGATAACGGAGAGCAGGCTCATTTTTGGATATGATTCTGACTTGTTGCCCAGCTCCAGCTACGAGTTCCATTCCAGTTAGCTAAATAAAGAGCAGTTGGTTTTCCACCATGGCTGTGTGCCACTACTGCATTTGTGTAAGCATCACATCAGGTTGTTTGCTGCTGAGTAGCTTAGACCGTGAGTTGCTTGGAAAGATGTTGGTCATTTTGCCCCACTCACTCATGTAGCACCTTCAGGCACTAGAAGAGTTAACCATCTGGGGACTGACTCTCTTCCACCTTGTAGCCATATCACTCCAGGTTATGTGCCAACAGCATATGGTGTCTTCAGAAGTATGGTCTTTCCACTAACCTTTGGTGGGTCATCAAGTATTCTGACAGAAATCTGTCTTCTTTTGGGAAACCTTGTAGGTTTCTCTGATCAAATGCTCATTGTGGATGATAGCCACATACTGGTACTGGGAGTTAAAGGTCAGCATCCAAGAAGAGAGGGGAGAAAAAGATAAGTAATATGAAAGAGATAGAGAGGAGAGACAAGAGGGAGAGAGAGAGACAGACAGAGAGAGAGAGAGAGAGAGAGAGAGAGAGAGAGAGAGAGAGAAAGAGAGGGAGATAGGAGAAGATTAAGGTCAGTCTTCATCCAGGGCCTTGTGATTCTGTGTGTTAGCCATTTGTATTTCTTCCTGTGACAACTCCCCACTGAATTCTCTGTTCTGTGTTTTGAGTGGGTTGTTTCACTTTATATCATTTACTTTGTTGAATTCTTTGTACATTCTAGATATTGGGCCCCTGTCAGTAGTTTAGCTGACAAAATTTTTCTCCCATTTTGTGGGTAATCTATTGGCTCTGCTTATGGTATGTTTGTTTGTACAAAAGCTTTTTAGCTTCATGAGATGCCATTGGTTGAGTGTTTGTTTAATTTCCTGGGGTAGTGGGTATTGTTCAGGAGATCCTTCCCCACTCCCATATCATCAGGAGAGTTCCACCTGCTCTTTTCTTCCAGTTGTTGAAGAGTTTCAGGACTTGGTGAACTCTTTAATACACATGGAGTTGTTTTTTGTGTATGGTGAGATGAGTAGGTCTTGTTTCACTTTTGTACATGTGGTTATACAATTTGTTCAGCACCATTTGTTGAAGATACTGTCCTTTCTCAAGTCTACATTATTGGCACCTTTGTCAAAGAGCAAGTAGATATAATTACTTGATGAAAGGACCAGGTCTTCAATTCCTTTCCATTGGTCTATGTGCCTATTTTTATGCCAGTATCATGCTGTTTTTGTTACTATAGATTTTTAACATAGCTTTAGATTGGTTTTGGTAATACCTTTAGAACTGTTTATTTTGCTGAGTATACATTTAGGTATCCAAGGCCTGCTGCCATTCACTGTGAATTTTGAGATCTTCTTTTTTTCTGTCTCTGTGAAGAATGATTCTGGAATTTCCATTGGTGTTGCATTAAATCTGTATATTGCTTTTCATAGAATTGCCATTTTCACAATATTGATTCTGCCAACCCAGGAGCATGGAAAGGCTTTCTATCTGTTCATGTCCTCATCAATTTATCTCTTGAATTTTTTTATGTTTTCATTATATAGATCTTTCACTTCCTTGGTTAGTGTTATTCCAAAGTATTTAGTTGTCTTTCTGTGTGTGTATTGAAAATGGGACTGCCACACTAATTTATTTTTCTGTATATTTTACCTTTGCATATAGAAAGACTTCTGATTTTTGTGCATTGATTTTGTATCCTGTCACTTGCTGAACGAAATAATCACCTTGAGAAGTTTTGAGATGGAGACTTTCAAGTCACTTATGTATAAGATCATGTCACCTGCAAATAGGACTAATTTGACTTCTTTCCAATTTGTATCCCTTTTATTTCTTTCTCCTATCTTATTGCTTGGGCTAGGACTTCCAGTACTATGTTGAAGAGCAGTGGTGAGAGTGGGTACTCCTGCCTTGTTTCTGGTCTCAGTGGATACTCCTTGACAGTTTCCTCATTAAATATTATTTGGGCTTTAGGTGCTTTATATATAGCCTTTATTGTTTTGAGATATAGACTCTCCATGGCATTATTTCCAGCATTTTGATCATGAAGTGATGTTGTACTTTGTTGAAGGTCTTCACTGTATCTATGGAGGTGATCATGTGGTTTTGTGATTGCTTATTTATGTGGCATATTACACTGACAGATTTTCTATATGTTGAAATTTCCCTGCATCCATGGTATGAATCCTACTTTATCAAGGCAGATAATGCTTTGGATGTGTTATTGAATTTGATTTGTAAGGGTTCTGTTCAGGATCTTTGTAGCTAAGTTCATCAGTGATATAGGCCTGTGGTTTTCTTTTCTTTTTGTATCACTGTCTAGTTTTGGTTTTAGGGTGATGCTAGCTTCATAAAAGAAATTGGGGAGGTATCCCTGTTTTCTGATTATCTGAGACCATTTGAGAAAAAATGGGTTAAGTTTTTAATCAAAGTTTGATAAAATTCAGCTGAGAAGCCATCTGATCCTGGACTTTTCTTTTTCATGAAGTTTTTGATTGCCTTTTTCATCGTGATGGGTGTTATCGGTTATTTTAGGTAATTAATCTGCTTTGAGTTTAGTTTTTGTAAGTGGTATGTGTCTAGGAATTCATCCAGTTTTTCCAGATTATCCAGTTTTGTGGAGTAGGGATTTTTGAAGTATGTCCTGACTTCTCCAATTTCATTAATGTCTGTTGTGACCTCTTCCTTTTTATTTCTGATTTTGTTAATTTGGTTCTCTCTTTTTAATTTCATCAAATTGAACAAGGGCTTATCAATCTTGTTTATTTTTTCAAAGAAGCAGCTTTTAATTTTTTCAATTTTCTTAATCATTTTCTTAGTTTTCAATTTATTAATTTCTGCTCTGATCTTGAGTATTTCTTTACATCTGGAGCTCTTTCCGTTGGATTCTACTTGTTTTTCCAATCCCTTTACATGGATGGTTAGGTTATTAAATTGAGATAATTTGAGATCTCTCCATGTTTGATAGGAAGGCATTTAGTGCAATGACCTTTCCCTTTAGGGCTGCCTTTATTGTATCCCAGAAGTTTTGGTAAATTGTATTTTCCTTATCATACAGTTCTAGAAATTTACAATTTTTTTTTAATTTCTTCCATAACAAGTGTGTTGCTCAGTCTCCAGGAGGTAGGGAATTAATTACACACTCTGCATGCACTCATAGGGGCAGGGTATCTGGAAGTTGAAGACCCAAGGTTCAATCAATCAGGAAGCAGGAAGCAAAAGGTTTGCTTCTGTAGCATGCACCCAGTGTCCTCCAATTTTAGTTTTATATCATTTTAAACTGATTTTTTTTTTGAAATATGTTGGTTACTTTTCTCATTATTGTGACCAAATGCCTAACAAGAAACAACTTTAGGAAGAAAAGGTATATTTGGGGTCAAAGTTTAAGATTTATACAACCCATCATAATAGGAGGTTATGGCATCAGGAATCTTAGGTGGGGTCATATTTTTTCCATTTGCAGTTAGGAAGTAGAAAGCAGACAGAAAGTGGAATAAGACTGTAACCCTTGAAGTTCTGCATCCAGAGGCCCCTTGCTTTAATGAAGTGCATCCCTCTAAGTGTAACCAGAAAACACCTCCAGTGGGCAATTAAGTGTTCAAACACATAAGCTATCAGGGGATATTTCCCAACAAAGCCTCCTACTTGCCTATACACAATGTATCAACATTCTTCTAGGTTATTTTCAAATATATTGTATAATATAACAAGTATATTATTATGGTCCTTTATGGAGGCATTTTCTCCAATTGTAAAATTACCTCTACATGAGAAGTACAAAAGAAAAGAACATTATATTTTTTATGCCTTTAAAATTCAAAGAAGTATTGTTTTTGAGTCAAAATGAACCTGGAATCTCTTACTTTTCCACAAATTTTATTTTAGGTAAAACAATATTAACATCTAAATATATACTTTTAACAATAAAATTTTTAAAATGTGCCATAATATTTCATTTTGGATATTTAAAAAATATAATATGAAACTAGGTAAAATTTGATCATTCTTAGGACTCTGTATTGGCCACTTTGCAAAATTTATCTTAACACTTTACCAAGAAAAACATTCAAATACTGAAATGTCAAGATTTTGAATCCAACTTTAAAAGTTAATATATATAGGCCAGGCATGGTGGTACACACTTTTAATCCCAGAACTTGAGAGGCAGAGGTAGGAGGATCATTGTGAGTTTAAGGCCACCCTGAGACTCCATAGTGAATTCAAGGTCAGCATGGACTGGAGTGAAACTCTACCTCAAAAAAAAAAAGTTAATATACTCAAAAGGGCCCCAGATGAAACTAAGAATAATTGGGGAAACAAGCAAGAGTGCTGTTTTCTTTGTGAACCTGGCACCAGCACAAGGGTGAAGGAAAAAGTTACAAAGAACAATCAACTCCTACCAAACCAGATATCCAGAGGCTCCCAAGACCTCATCAATGAAGCAGACCTAAAATGAACCCCACATGGCTCAGGGAAATTTGCAGAAGAGGGGACAGGAAGAATGTCAGAGCCACATGCTAGATCATGATACACACAGACATTGCCTGCTACCCATATCTAATGGCTAACCCCACAATGCAAAACCATATACCCCAACAAGGAAGGTCTCTGTGGAGTGGGGGTCAGGACAGGGAGGAGGCTAAAAATGGTACCAACTTGACTGCAATCACAGAGCACAAAACTAATAAAACAAAAAGTTAACATATATAGTCAGATGTTAAGTTGAATTGTCTAAGCCTTTAAGTAAATTTAATGATTCAACCAAGAATTACCCAGTGAGAGAATGCAGTATATAATAAAATATGAATGATTAAAATATAAAATATGTCATTCAGTGGAAACAAAATGTGAATGGTGACCAAATGTCCACAGGCCTTTGAGTTTCAATGGAGGAATGTAGAGGAAGACACAAGAAACTCAGAGAGCCTTTATAGGTCTGTTGGGATTGCACTGGTTTGAAATTGCCAGATTGTAGTATGAAGTAAAATGTGAATGATTAAAATATAAGATATGTCATTCAGTAGAAACAGAATGTGAAGAGTGACCAAATGTCCACCGTCCTTTGAATTTCAATGAAGGAATGGCTAGAGGAAGACACAAGAAGCTCAGCAAGCTCTTAAAAGGTCTGTTGGGACTATGTTAGTTTGAAATTAGAAGTTAAGCTTGGCATGGTGGTACACACCTTTAATCACTGCACTGGGAAGGCAGAGGTAGGAAGATCTTTGTGAGTGAGTCCACCCAGAGATTACATGCTGATTTCCAGGTCAGCCTGTGCTGGAGCAAGACACTACCTAAAAAAGAAAACAACAACAACAACAACAACAACAACAACAAAAACAGGCATGGTGGCAAACACCATGAATCCCAGTACTCAGGAGGCAGAGGTAGGAGGATTACAAGAGTTCCAAGACAGCCTGAGACTACAAAGTGAGTTCCAGGTTAGCCTGTGCTAGAGCAAGATCCTACTTAAAAAAAAAAAAAAAAAAAAAAAAAAAAACAAACAGAAAAATAAGAAAGAAATTAGAGGTTAAACATTTTAGAGTACAGATCAGCATGAGAAAACAGAGTGAATTCCAGGTCAGCTACCTGGAGACCCTACCTCGAAAAGCAAAGCAAAAATAAATAAATTAAAAATTAAAAATATAAATTCATATTAAGTGTTCATGACATTTGAAAGAAACTGAACTTTTCTGAGTTGAGAAATTATACTATTGGAATTATGTGTTCAGTGAGATATTAATTTTTATGATGAGTAAAGTATGGATGAAAAACAGTGTAAACATTCTAGGTAGGAATTGGTTGAACATGCATCTTATTTAGTATTGGAAGTAGAAATAAAGAACAAACTCATGAATATGAACTTTTCCTCTGGAATTTAAAGATTGAGTGGGTTAGTACACTTTCATTTTATAGATCACAGGTGTTCTCTTTATCTCCTTGACCTCCATGAAGATCTCCATTCTGAATTAGCAACCCTCCTTTTTGTATTGCTATCCTGGCACAGTAATCAGGTCTAGGATTACTCTGGTCAGCAGGTTTGGAGTATGTCTCACTTAACACTCACTGTGCAGGTGCACTCCATGCTTTGATTGGGCTTGGGGCTTTCACATTTATTTTTTAAGGTTTTATTGTATAGTTTGCCTAAGAATAGCTGAAAGGCATAGGTTATAATAAAGCTAAAAAGTGCAAGGGCTGATGGATATTTCTCTCATTTTTGCTCAGGAGTCAGGTGTGGCATTGCATTCTCCAGAGTTTTAAGAATGACTTAAAGATCTTTATGGCAGGGTCAAGTGTTCTTGTCAAGTCAAAACCCTGGCTATTCCCATGGGCTTTACCATGCATATACAGAAAGCTTTTTTTTTCTTTCCAGATTCTGCATCAAAGTCAAATTGCATTCTCTGTTTACTCCACTGCATTTAAGATGAATGTTTTCTGTTATTACAGTCTCAATTTGAACTACTGCACAAACACCAGACTCTCTTTGTTCGGCCAAATTGCTGACTTGATCAGTTCCACCAAGGCAACATTGAAAACCTATGAACACGCTATGTAGGATGGAAATTAGTGATCTAAAATGGCACTGGAACTCCGTTTATTCACTAATCTACTAGAAATGAGGGCTTTTCCACCTATAGGAATTCTACTATTATTAGGCTTCGCAGATGTCAATACATTTTTATGCTGTAACAGTCATAACTTTTTATCTTTCAATTAACATAGTTTAAAGTTTGGGATCCAGGCTAGCTCTACTAAGTGCTGTAAAACCTCTAAGGATATAATAGAAGTTTTTCCTCTAGTGTCAGTAATCATCTTGACACCGTCAACTGCGTAGTCTCTCGAAACTGCTTGGGACTCCCTGCGAGTTTTTTCTTAAATATATGTCTTGGTGACTAAAGCATGGAGAGAATTTAGTGAAGAAAATTTAAATTACCCATTTTTTTCATATTGCTAAATGGTAAAACACTTTCAAAAATATCAGAACTTCTAAAATCGTGTTTATACTATACTTATTATTCATTGAGTCTTACCAAAATTAATATTCTATGACAGAAAATCCTAGTTCTTAAAAGATACTTCTCTAGCTCATCTCAATTAGTAGAAGCAATTTTTAAAACAATATGTCCTAAGTTAAAAGAAAGCATATATGAACTTTATAACATAAGAAATAAAGTTATATGACACAAGAATGCATAAAATTAAATTTAAGAGATTATAGTAATAATTAAAAATATCTTAATATGTGAAATATTTTATTAGAAACTTAAAATAAAATATTTAGAATATTTCAAATGCATACAAATAGTTTCTTTTTTCAGTCTTAATATTTTTTATTTATTTGAGAGAGAGAAAGAAGTAGGCACACAGAAAGAAAGAGAGAATGGGCGTGCCAGGGCCTCCAGCTGCTGTAAATGAACTCCAGATGTATAAACCCCCTTTGTGCAACTGGCTTAGTTCTGTCCTGGGGAACCAAGCCTGGGTCCTTTGGCTTTGCAGGCAAGTGCCTTAACTACTAAGCGATGTTTCTATCCCGTTTTACTTTTGTCTGTCTGTCTGTTTGTTTGTTTATTTGTTTTTCGAGGTAGGGTCTCACTCTAGCCCAGGCTGACCTGAAATTCACTATGTAGTCTCAGGCTGGCCTAGAACTCACAGTGATCCTCCTACCTCTGTCTCCTCAGTGCTGGGATTAAAGATGTGCACCACCATGCCCGGTTCCCAGTTTTAATATTTTTTTCTTTATTAGTTAGTTTTGTATTCAGCAAATACAGTCAGTTTGGTACCATTATTAGGCTCATCCGTGACCTACCCCCTCCCCTTGGCCCCTCCTTGTTGAGGTATATGGGTCATGCATTGTGGAGTTAGCCCACAGTTATGGGTAAGCTAAATGTCTCTGCATATCATGACCCAACATGTGACTCTGACATTCTTTCCGCCCCCTCTTCTGCAAAATTGCCCTGAGCCATGTTGGGTTCATTTTTGGTCTGCTTCAGTAATGAGGTGTTGGGGGCCTCTGAGGCTCTGGCTCTCTGATTTGGTAGGAGTTGATTTTTCTCTGTGCTGATCTCCTTCCCCCTTGTGCTGGTATCCGGTTCATCAGGAAAACAGCCCCCTTGCTTGTTTCTCCAATTGTTCTTAGTTTCAGCTGGGGCCCTTTTGAGGTATGATGGGGTGGCTCTCTCCTTAGGATCTACATCTATCTGAAAAAGAGAAGCAGATTCTCCAACGGAGAGTAAGTTAGCATCAGGACAAATGAGAGAACCTTTTTTTTTTTTTTTTTTTATATATAGTGTATTTAATAGGTGTAGGCCCTCTTGTAGCCCACAATTGATGGTAGCTTGATATTGGAGAGTGGGCTTATGTTTGGATATGGTTCTGACTTGTTTGCCAGCTCCAGCTATGGGTCCCATACCAGTGAGGGGATCAGTTAGCCGAATTGAGAGCAGTTGGTTCCCCACCATGGCTGTGTGCCACCACTGCACTTGTGTGGGCATCACAACAAGTTATTTGCTGCTAAGTAGGTTAGACCATGCGTTGCTTCGACAGATATTGGTCATTTTCCCCCAGTCGTCCATGTAGCACCTTCTGGCACTAGACGCACTGACTGTCTGGGGACTGACTCTCTTCCAACTTCCAGCCATGCTATTCTAATTTGCATGTAAATCACATAAGGTGTCTTCAGCATACAAATAGTTTTTATTTTCATGTCTTTGGGATCTTTAAAAAGTCATTAATCCATACTTTTTTTTTTTGTGGTAAGGTCTCACTCTAGCCCAGGCTTACTTGGAACACACTCTGTAGTACCAAGCTAGCCTCAAACTCAGAGCAATCTTCCTACCTCTGCCTGCTGAGTACTGGGATTAAAAGCATGTACCACCATACCTAGCTATCCATACAATTTAATTTAATCTTGATATAAATGCTGTGAGGTAGAGAAAATTGGTTTTGTTATCTTTACAGTAGAGATAAGAAATTTGTTCAGATTAAATGTGTGAAAAATAACTGAAATAGGGTTCATAAATAATTTCAACCTGTTTAGTTTCTTCTGTTGAAATAAGGTAATGATATTTTTGAGATTTTTAACATTTTTATTTTTTCCACTTGTGTATTTTCTTTCTTTCTTATTATTATTAATAAGATGTTTTACATGGATACATCATGTGTTGGTATCCTCTTTTCTCATGTCTCTGCCCCCAAACCACTGAGTACGCTCCTCAGTGAGGTTGCTGGTATTCCCCATGGGGTTGTAGTTTATGTGTTTTAGGAGCAGTACTTAGCCATTTTGGGAGAAAGGAATGCCTCTGGGCATGATGTCTCAACCTGTGGCTCTTACAATCTTTTCACCCCTTCTTTGGCAAAATTCCCTGAGCAGTGGTAGGTGATTTTTAAGTCCATTTCAGTGATGAGCTCTTAGGAGCCTCTGGATCTCTGGCTTGGTAGATGTTGTGTATCCTCAGGGTCTGTCTCCTATACCCTGATATTGATTATCAGGAACAGCATGGAAGCAGCACTCATGCTTGTCACCCTGTTCCTCTGTGGATTCAGCTGTGGCTTGTCTGAAGTGCAAGGGATAGTTTATCTCCTCTGGTCTCACTACCTTCTGAAAAAGAAGAACAGATTCTCCAACAGAATAAAGTCAACATGGTTTTAATGGAATAAGCATTATTAACTTAGGGAGAATTTAATGTATGTAACCCTTCTTTTAGCCAAAGTTTGATGCTGGAGAACATAATCTTTGTCTCCATAGGATTCTGATCTGCTTCCCAATTCCAGATATGGGTTCCTTCACACTGAGCAGATCTCCTAGTCAATCAGAAAGCTATCAGTTACCCACCAAGGCTGTGTGCCACTACTGCAAGGATGTTTACATCGTGTCAGGGTGTTTTCTTCTGAGTAGTTTAGACCTATGGTTGCTCTGACAGTTCTTGGCCATTATCCCCAGTAGCTCATGTGGTGCTTTCCAGCACTAGAACAGCTAGCTGTCTGGGGACTCATTTTCTTTTGAATTCCAGCCAGGTCTCTCTGTGCTTTGTGTCAGAAGCATATGGTATCCTCAGCAATAGGGTCTTGGGTGTTGCCTCAGGCATGTAATCAAGTGCTTTGACAGAAAGCTGTCTTGGTTTGGAGACCTTGTAGGTCTCTCTCATCAATAGCTCAATGTGGGCAGCAACCGATCTCTGGTACTGGGAGTTACAGGTCAGAGACAGAAAAAAAAAATCTTTTAAGCTTGGGCTTCATCCCACCCTTCCCGGAGTCCTACTTTTCAGGTGCTAGCCTCTTACACCTTTCAGGGTTATATCTTTGAGATATCTGCAAGGATAAAGGTTTCTATGGTATCAGCTCATTTTGGTTTTAATTTTGTATTTGCTTTCCCCCTTCCTTATTTCCTCCCTTCCCTAAACCCATCAATCCCTATTGCCTGTGCCTTGGCTTGCGTTTTGGGTATGACAGCAACTCAAGCACATCCAGATTAGGAACTACAGATAAGTGACACCATGTAATGTTTGTCTTTCTGTGACTGTGTGAGTTCACTGAGTATGATCAGTCCCAAGTCTGTCCATTCTTTTACAAATTTCATTGTCTTGTTTTTCCTTACTGATGAGTAGAATTCCATTATGGAAAAGTACCACAAGTTCATTATCCATTCATCCAGTGGTGGGCATCTAGGTTGATTCCAGTTCTTAGTTATAATGAATTGAGAAGTTATAAATATGTTTGAGCCAATGTGTCTGTATCAATGCATGGAAAATTTAGGACAAATACCTAGTAAGGGAATAACTGGGTCTGTTGATAGCTCTGTAGTCATCCTTTTCAGGAATCTCCAAATTTATTTTCATAGTGGTTGTGCAAGTTTACATTGCCACCAACAGTGGATGAGGTTCCTCTTTCCCTACATCCTTGCCAAGATTTATCATTGTTACATGTTTTAATGATTGCCATTCTTACTGAGGTAAGGTGGAATCTCATGGTTTTTTTTTTTTTTTCCTTTATTGGTTAGTTTTGCATTCAGCAAATACAGTCAGTTTGGTACCATTATTAGGCTCATCCGTGACCTACCCCCTCCCCTTGGCCCCTCCTTGTTGAGGTATATGGGTCATGCATTGTGGAGTTAGCCCACAGTTATGGGTAAGCTAAATGTCTCTGCATATCATGACCCAACATGTGGCTCTGACATTCTTTCCACCCCCTCTTCTGCAAAATTGCCCTGAGCCATGTTGGGTTCATTTTTGGTCTGCTTCAGTGATGAGGTGTTGGGGGCCTCTGAGGCTCTGGCTCTCTGATTTGGTAGGAGTTGATTTTTCACTGTGTTGATCTCCTTCCCCCTTGTGCTGGTATCCGGTTCATCAGGAAAACAGCAGCCTTGCTTGTTTCACCAATTGTTCTTAGTTCCAGCTGGGGCCCTTTTGAGGTATGATGGGGTGGCTCTCTCCTTAGGATCTACATCTATCTGAAAAAGAGAAGCAGATTCTCCAATGGAGAGTAAGTTAGCACCAGGACAAAAGAGATAACCCTTACTTTTTAAATAGAGAATTTAATAGGTGTAGGCCCTCTTGTAGCCCATGATTGATGGTAGCTTGATAATGGTGAGTGGGCTTATGTTTGGATATGGTTCTGACTTGTTTGCCAGCTCCAGCTATGGGTCCCGTTCCACTGAGGAGATCAGTTAGCCAAATTAAGAGCAGTTGGAGCCGGGCGTGGTGGCGCACGCCTTTAATCCCAGCACTCGGGAGGCAGAGGTAGGAGGATCGGCGTGAGTTCGAGGCCACCCTGAGACTCCATAGTGAATTCCAGGTCAGCCTGGGCTAGAGTGAGACCCTACCTCGAAAAACCAAAAAAAAAAAAAAAAAAAAAAAAAAAGAGCAGTTGGTTCCGCACCATGGCTGTGTGCCACTATTGCACTTGTGTGGGCATCACAACAAGTTATTTGCTGCTAAGTATGTTATACTATGAGTTGCTTGGACAGATATTGGTCATTTTCCCCCAGTCGCCCTAGTAGCACCTTCTGGCAGTAGACGTGCTGACTGTCTGGGGACTGACTGTCTTCCAACTTCCAGCCATGCCATTCTATTTTACATGTCAACCATATAAGGTGTCTTCAGCAGTAGGGTCTTACCACTAACGTTTGGTGGGTCATCAAGTACTCTGACAGAAATCTGTCTGTCTTTTAGGAAACCTTGTAGGTCTCTCTGATCAAAAGCTCATTGTGGATGATAGCCCCATGCTGGATCTGGGAGTTACAGGTCAGTGCTCACTAAGAAAATGAGGAAAAAGATAACTAATATACAAGAGTTAGAGAGAAGAGAGAGGGAGAAGGAGAGCAAGAAGGAGGGAGCGAAGATGTAGAAGATTAAGGTTAGTCGTGATCCTACCCTCTCCAGTGTCTTCTGGTTCAGGTGTTCCCTGTTAGGGCCTAGTGAAGGATCAGCCATTTGGTCTGCCATTTAGTAAGTAGAATTTTATGGTACCATTGCCATTTGTGTCTAGATTTGTGTTTCCCACCCCTTTGGTGCCTCCCCTCCCTCCCTTCCATCGTAGTGTCTAGTCCATGAGATGCTTGCTGTGTATGTAAGGTATCTTGGGTAGATTTAGGTTAGGTGCTGTAGATGAGTGAGACTATGTGGTGATTTTTTTATCTGTGATTGGGTAAGTTCACTGAGAATGATCATGGTTGTTTTAATTTGGATTTCCCTAATAGTTAGGGATGTTGAACATTTTCTTAAGTGTGTGTTAACCATTTGTAATTCTTTGTCTGAGAATTCCCTATTCAGTTCTCTGCCCCCCTTTTGGAGTGGGTTGTTTGATTTATTTTCTTTGTTTAGTTTTGTCAGTCCTTTCTAGATTGTAGAAATCTTGAGGTATTACCATACCCAATCTAAAGCTATATTACAAAACCATAATAACAAAAACAACATGACATAAGAACAGAAACATAGACCAATGAAATAGAGTTTAAGATTCAGACCTAAGGGCAAGTAACTAAGCTACTTGATCTTTGACAAAGGTGCCAATAATGTAATGTAGACTGGAGAAAAGACAGGATCTTCAACAAATGGTGTTGGACAAATCGGATGACCATATGTAGATAGTTTTTTTTTTTTTTTTTTTTTTTTTTTTTTTGCTGTTGTTGTTTTTTAGCTACACAATAAGCATTGAGATCACATACCATTTTACTAAGGTATGTTTCAGTATGTTTCTCTTTTTTGTGCGGGTATATTCGTGTGCACTGGAAGCACTAAGTTAATGAGACAGTTTTTAGCCTGAAAGATGGATCTTCTGGTGTATAAGTAGCACATGCCTTAGCTAAATCTGAAATCACAGACAGGAGATAATTTTTGTCTTATTCCTTTAACAAACAATATGGTACAGTTTAATATTTCGTCTATAATATTACTCAATGGGAAGTTTATGAATCCATATCAACTCTTATATTTTCAGAGTTGTGTGGCTTCCTTCATAAGAAGAACCGTTTCCCTGGACTTGGACATCTACACTTTATATTAACCTTACTACAAAGTTTATATCTATGAGAATGTTATTTCACCTCATTCAGACTTTGGTTTGTTCATTTATATAATGATAATGAAACTTGACCTATCTCATATGATTTTTAAGAAGGAAAATACTATTTTATGAGTAACACAAATTTAAAAAAATGTAGGACTGAACAGATACAAACTAAAAGTATATATTTCTGTACCATATGGACAAATCACTAGCAAATAACTAGAGTTATAATAATAAAAACTACATATTAATGACAGCCAGAACATTCACGTATTGGGTGTTGTATCCTGGGATCACAAGTAAAAAGTAAACTGTTTATGATGGGAGTACTGAATTAAGCGCTATTCCATCCTTGCACTGAAGACCCTAGCATGCCAAAGAGCTTTGCCAATACAAGTTTATAGGTTGAGGTTGGTTGGAATGCTATTTCTGCATTATCATAGGCAAAGGCATGTGCATTTAAAAATATTATTTAGTTATTTATTTTTGGGAGAGAGAGATAAAGAAAGAGGCAGAGAAAGAGAGAGATACTGGGCATGCCAGGGTCCCCAGCCACTGCAAACTAACTCCAGATTTGTGCACCACCTGGTGCATCTGGTTTATTTGGGTACTAGGGAATGGAACCTGGGTCCTTAAGCTTCTCAGGCAAGCAGCTTAACTAAACTATTTAGCAATCTCCGCAGCCCAGTCATGTGTTTTTAAAACTAGAACAAATGTCAGTAGCTATCATAATTCTACCATATTGCTCTAAGGTGAGTAAATAATTAAAAGCAAAACTGAACATATTTATCTACTTTCACATAGAAGGGAGACCTCTGTCTGGGATAATCAAACAAAACTGCATTTCCACCTTCAAGTTGTGTCTATCATGACCTTCATTATATCTTATCATACTGGTATTAATCACTTTGAAAAAAAGGCTCAGAGGAAAGTTTAAGACTCTATAGAGACATGTGGAATATTCATGAAAAATTTAATGACTTCAGCACTTACAAAAGTAGGCCATTTTCTTAAAAAATTTTGTTTATTTTTATTTGTTTGAGAGTGACAGACAGAGAGAGAAAGAAGCACATAGAGAGAGAGAGAAAGAATGGGCTCGCCAGGGCTTCCAGACACTGCAAATGAACTCCAGATGTGTGCACCCCCTTGTGCATCTGGCTGACAGGGGTCCTGGGGAATCGAGCCTTGAACTGGGGTCCTTAGACTTCACAGGCAAGTGCTTAACCACTAAGCTATCTCTCCAGACTCAAAAGTAGGCCATTTAATTATTAATTAAATTTATATATCAAAGCTACTGATTAGACTGATTAGATTAGTGCCAAACCTATGATACAACCTCCTATTTGTAAGATATAAATAGTATCAATTTTACAGGCTTTCCTTGAGGTTTATTTTTCAAAAAGCCCTTTATTGTATATTTCATCATATCACACCTTTGTCTTGAGTACTTCTAGTATTTTTGCCTAGGTGACCTATTTTTATTTTTGATTGCTTATCTCAGTAGAAACAAAACAACAACAAATAAATGAACTCTAAGGTCTAAATAGGATACACAGAGCATTCCCTTAGGAATTATACCTAAATCCCTTGTTTTCAGATTTTAAACATGAATATTTAAAGAAAAGAAGAGTAATACAAGTTTTCAAAGATTTAGAATAGCTGAGTAGAAAAACAATAAAAATTCATTCTCTTCCAAGTGAAAATCACGTGAACTGTGAGTTGATCTCCTCCTGATGCAAAACCAAAGCAAAGTAACCTGAGATATATTTGTTCATTCCAAGAGACAGAAAGATCTCTATGAAGGGCATTTGGAAACCATATTCTGACGGTCCGGAAAGGACATTGAATCAGCATATGCAATATTAACTATACATGCAGCAATTATGTTAGAGTGCTATACAGAGGTGATGTGGTTAACCATTTCATAAAATGAAGCTGGGTGTTGAGGCACAGAGCAAAACTCTACCTCAAAAACCAAAATAAATAAATAAACAAACAAATAAATAAAATAAAATGATGAAATAAATAAATTTGTACTCTTCTTTCACCATTATTAACAAAATATTATCTCTTCCAGTTATAGTTTCTTGCACATTGGTCAAGGCCAATTTTGATCAATTATAGTTGAAATTTATAGCTATTTATGATAACAAATTTTTCTAAAACACCAAGGAGTAAATATAAAATTAATATATTTAATTTTACCTATACATTGATACTTTTTTAGAGAGATTTGCTCAACCATGTTTGTAGCGGCTCAATTTGTAATAGCTAAGAGCTGGAATCAACCCAGATGTCCATCACTAGAAGAATGGATAACTAAGATGTGGTATATCTACACAATGGAATTCTATACAGCAGTAAGAAAAAAGGACACAACGAAATTTGAGGAAAAATGGTTGAACCTGGAACAGATCATTCTCAGTGAACTTACCCAGTCACAGAAAAAAAAAAAATCACCACATAGTCTCACTCATCTATAGCACCTAACCTGAATCTACCCAAGATACAGCAAGCATCTCATGGACTAGACACTAGGATGGAAGGGGAGGGAGAGGAGAGCATCAAAGGGGTGGGAAACACAAATCTGGACCCAAAGGGAAATGGTACCATAAAATTCTACTTACTAAAAGACAGACCAAATGGCTGATCCTTCACCAGGCCCTTACAGGGAACACCTGAACCACAAGACACTGGAGAGGGTAGGATCATGACTAACCAGAATGACTTTTATATAAATGTCTGTGTAGACATTTGCAGTTTACTTGAGGAAATGATATAAAATTTAACACCAAATTGTTCTTTAAATTCCACAAATATACTACCAAAGTGATAATAATCAGATCTGTGGTATGCAGAATCAGATATTGACATAGTCCTTGTGGCTTGATAATGATCGATTTGCATTTAAAAGACTGAAAGGTAAAGGTTAATTTTCCTGTCTTCAAGCATCAGAAGGTAAAGTTTTGAAACATTCCTTTGCTCACTTAAATCACCTGATTTCCCCATGTTTTCATTGTGCAACATGTTTCTCCTTGTTGCTGAAAAATGACTGCATTAGCGTAAATCCTCTTGAGCAGGGAAAATGTATATTGATCACTATTACTGCATTTCTGTGATACTTTGAAGTTATTGAAATTGACCCTAAACCATGTTCTATTTCCATCAAAAAATTCCTTTCATGTGTTATTTATTGATTTACAGCTAAATAGATAAAATAAAACTACTTTTCATTGTGAAAAATGCATGTACAACCTTGCCTTAACATTTGAATGTGCTTGCAACATTAGGAAAATAAAACAAAAAATCATATTCAGTACAAGAGTTAACAGATTACTTAAGACTTAAAATGTTTCATTAACAATGTACTGAAACAGATATGAATGCTGAACACATGTGACCACAAAGAACAAAGCAGCTAATGGAAAAGAATGGATTCCAAATCAAAAGGTTATTCGTGTTTAATCTGAAACTTAGATTTTCACAGCTTTACTGTTTCACTCCTCAGCACTTCACAATCTCCATTTAGAAAATAGAAATGATATGAGTCTTCCTCCAGCTCAATGGCTGTCACACACATAAGAGGCAGCAGGAAGTGAGTGTATAGCTCTCAGAGCTCCCACAGAGAGCTGCTTTGCAGATTGAGGTAAGGTAGAAGTTGAGTCAACTGAAGCTTCTTTTCTGTTATTCTGCCTCTGAGACAAAGCTGTCTGTCTGCCAAAAGAGTTATCATGAAGAACTGGCACAGATTACAGGACTCAAGCCCTGTCGCCCATGTCTACATTTCTAATGAACCAATCAATGATGGCGGTCAGTCTCTGTGGATGGATCATTTGCTTCATGAATCATAAGTCCTCATTTGCTACTTTTAAACAGTCCTTTACTTTTTGTTGTTGTTCCTTAATATCTTGAACTCTAAGAATACAACGTTGAAGAAATGTTGTTTTTTTTTTCTCTTTTATGCCAAATTGTGTAGAATATGGCAGATACTTTCTGAATGCTAAGAAAGGTAAAGGAAAGGACATTTATTTTGCTGTATTAAAGCCCAAACCAATTCAATGAAAATAATTTGTCATGGTTGTATACTGTTCACACTTCATTGTTATAATTTATGCTGTATATTTTAAAAGAAGTAATAGAGAAGGGTTAATAACATTATATAGCAAGTATGAAATGTGACATTGAATTCAGTGCACACTAAAGTATAGATTTAAAATAATAAATATATTCAGAAGCAAAGGCTAGTGTTTAAACAATCATCTGTATTTTTGATTTCCCAGATATATTGTGGATATGTTAATTTAGGTAAGCACAGCTATGGGTCCTGTGGCTCCTTCATAAAGTAAGCCAAAGGAAAAGATATTGATAGGAACGAAAAGCATTATTAATTACAATTTTTCAAACCATATTGAGTAAATGAAGGTTACCATACAAAGCATTAGAAACTAAATAAATGAAACTACTTGAATACAAAACACATATTAGGGGAACCATCAATGTAGTTTTATTAATACAGTACCCTGTGAGAATTTTGAGGGAAGAAATGTTTTAGAATGCATTTTCTTTCTTTCTTTTTTCTTTTTTCTTTTTTCTTTATTAGTCAGTTCTGTATTCAGCAAATACAGTCAGTTTGGTACCATTATTGGGCTCATCCGTGACCTACCCCCTCCCCTTGGCCCCTCCTTGTTGAGGTATACGGGTCATGGATTGTGGAGTTAGCCCACAGTTATGGGTAAGCTAAATGTCTCTGCATATCATGACCCAACATGTGACTCTGACATTCTTTCCACCCGCTCTTCCGCAAAATTTCCCTGAGCCATGTTGGGTTCATTTTTGGTCTGCTTCAGTGATGAGGTGTTGGGGGCCTCTGAGGCTCCGGCTCTCTGATTTGGTAGGAGTTGATTTTTCTCTGTGCTGATCTCCTTCCCCCTTGTGCTGGTATCCGGTTCATCAGGAAAACAGCCCCCTTGCTTGTTTCTCCAGTTTTTCTTAGTTTCAGCCGGGACCCTTTTAAGGTATGATGGGGTGGCACTCTCCTTAGGATCTACATCTATCTGAAAAAGAGAAGCAGATTCTCCAACGGAGAGTAAGTTAGCACCAGGACAAATGAGATACCCCTTACTTTTTTTTTTTTAATAGAGTATTTAATACGTGTAGGCCCTCTTGTGGCCCACAATTGATGGTAGCTTGATATTGGAGAGTGGATTTACGTTTGGATCTGTTTCTGACTTGTTTTCCAGCTCCAGCTATGGGTCCCATACCAGTGAGGGGATCAGTTAGCCAAATTGAGAGCAGTTGGTTCCCCACCATGGCTGTGTGCCACCACTGCACTTGTGTGGGCATCACAACAAGTTATTTGCTGCTAAGTAGGTTAGACCATGCGTTGCTTTGACAGATATTGGTCATTTTCCCCCAGTTGCCCATGTAGCACCTTCTGGCACTAGACGTGCTGACTGTCTGGGGCCTGACTCTCTTCCAACTTCCAGCCATGCCATTCTAGTTTGCATGTCAATCACATAAGGTATCTTCAGCAGTAGGGTCTTACCACTAGCCTTTGGTGGGTCATCAAGTACTCTGACAGAAATCTGTCTGTCTTTTAGGAAACCTTGTAGGTCTCTCTGATCAAAAGCTCATTGTGGATGATAGCACCATGCTGGATCTGGGAGTTACAGGTCAGTGCCCACTAAGAAAATGAGGAAAAAGATAACTAATATACAAGAGTTAGAGATAAGAGAGAGAGAGACAGGGAGAGGGGAAGTGAGGGAGGGAAGATGTAGGAGATTAAGGTTAGTCTTAATCTTACCCTCTCCAGTGTCTTGTGGTTCAGGTGTTCCCTGTAAGGGCCTGGTGAAGGATCAGCCATTTGGTCTGTCTTTTAGTAAGTAGAAGATTATGGTACTAGAATGCATTTTCTTGCAAGAAGTATTGCTGAAGTAGACACACTCACTCACAGCCTCTCCCACCTGAACCCTTCACAAAGTATGCATGCTCGTTTCTTAATGTTCCTGTTGATTCAAACATCATTTCTTCCATGTCATGTTATTTCCTATCTTGCTTTTGACTTCTGTATTTCCTCATTAGGTACTAATACAAGTTACTTTCATGAATGTCACTTCACAGTGCTTATGATCCATCCTTCCTGGACACTTGTGTGGCCTTCATACAGACATGCATGTCCATACACATTTATACACAGTCACACATATACCTTCTACCTAAGGCTAATTATTTTTACACTTTCTTTAAAATTCTATCAGCATGCTTTTACTTCTTCATTTTTCTTATAGTTGGAGCTTTCTTCTGCATGAATGACTTCCTTTTGTATCCTTCCTCATAGTATCAAGATCAAATATTTTACAAATATGTAGCTGTATACATATTAATATATTGCCATTTATAACATGTGATAGTATAAAAAATTCAAATGTTGAGATTTTGAAATGAAAGTAATCAGAGTCCTTTTCGTGTTTGAAGTCAACATTGAAAATGAAATTGTTTTCTAATAGTGGTCTGTGGTTGCCTTATTTTATAGTTGTTTTAGCATTTTAAATTTAGGTTTTCTGATTCTAATTGTTTTAGAAAGTGATTATAAACAGTTTTGGTAATTCAGACATTTTATGTGTGAATTTGAGAATCCCAGTAGATGTACAACATGAATGCAAGATGATTCTAAGTGTTGTAAATTGTCCTTTTTTGCCTGTTTGTTTTTATTTTCTATATTGTGGATTTAATCCAGCACTCACACATGCTAAACAAATGCTCTACCACAGAGCTATATTGCAAGACCAATTGTGAACTTTTTCAAGCAATATCTCCCATTATTTGGTATAGAGAAAGGATAAGGAACATTTATGTTACATTTAATTACTATATAATCAATCAGTACTCATGGATATATATTTAATCAAGTTGTACTTTTATCCATGCATAATGCAGTATATGAGAAATAATACATATGATTCTATATCCAGGACACCATTAGCTTCAGTCAATACATGGAATATTACCATTTGCCACATTTTCTGACTTGGAGGTAAGCACATATGTGCATGTGTGGGTATGTGTGTGGATTGGTAGCGATTGAGATTTAGCCATGTGTTGAAGGCATGTTCACAGGGGTTATTAGAAAAAGGGATAAGTATATTTCCTTAATATTTTTCATTTCCATTCCTTTATTCCTTCAATTTATTCATTTAATTATTTGATAGTTTAATTTCCACATATTGTAAACTAGAACAGATGGAGGATATAATACTGGGAGAGTCTTGGCCAAAGACATGGACTTCTTTTCCACAAAGAACATCAGATCAGAACCTCTTAAAAGTGAAGTAATGAGAATTTTCAAGGATCACCTTTGACATTCCAAGTAGAGTATGATTTCCTTCTGCATTAAAAAAAAAAATCAGTTGTCTACTCCCTTAAGACCAACCATATCAAGGGAACTACAGAGGAGTGGATAGGGTCTTTGCTATGAATCAATCCAACTGGTCCATTTGACCTGCAAGCTTATCCTTTTTATGGATCAGTGTAAAATGAAGACAGTGATAATATTTATTTCAGACTGGTTGAGCAGATTAAAAGTGACGGTGCATACAAAACATCCCATTGTGCCAGAAAGGAAATCCCAGGCTTAGTAGTGTTTTATATGATCACTATATTGAGAAGTTTGTTAAAAAGTTGGGACATTATGCACAGAAACATTGCCTCTTCCCCATAACTGATGGCTATCCCCACAAAGCATAGCCCACAATCTCCAATGAGTAGGGTCCCTTTGGAGGGGGGAGGACAAGGAGGAGGCTAAGAGTGGTACCAACATGGCTGTATACAGAGTTTGTACATACCTAATAAAGAGAAAGAAGTTTCTTTCCTGGACTGGAGAGATTGTTTAGTGGTTAAGGCCTGTGAAGCCTAAGGACTCAGATTCAATTTTCTAGAACCCACATAAGCCAGGTGCCCTTGGTGGAGCATATGTCTGGAGTTTGTTTGAATTGGCTATGTGCCCTGGCATGCTCATTTTCCCTCTCTCTCTCTTTCTGTTTCTTTCTCTCTTTCTCTCCAATAAATTTAGAGAAAGTTCCCTCTGTGATATTTAAGTCTCACACTACAATATTATCATTTCTTCATGTCAGAAGTTTTCATGCATTGTTGGAATTGTACAAATAGAAGATATATTTAAAATGAGAATATTTAAGAATTGAAGTACAGAGCACATGTTAAACAGCTTTTTTTATTTTTTATTTTTGTTTTTAAATTGAGAACTTTTTACAGAACATATTGCAGGCTGATTGACCTCCATTCCTGTTACCCTTTTTTGTTCCTTCTCCTCTTGCCATTTTGTGGAAGACCTTCCTCTTTCTAAGCATTCCTTCCTCACAGTCCTTTTTCTTTAAAAGAAAGAAATTATTTTTGAGAGAGCTAGAGAGTACATTTGGGCAAGCCATGCCCTCTTGCTGCTGCAAATGAACTCCAGAGACATGTGTTACTTAATGCATCTGGATTTACATGGGTACTAGGGACTGAAACCTGGTGATCAGGCTTTGAAAGAAAGCACCTCAGTCACTCCATCCCTCTTACATTCTCTCCATCCCTCTTACATTCCTCTAGCTCTCCTCCTTGTCAAAATGATGATGATATCATAACAATGCTGGTCTTGTGGGGTTATTGGTAACCACTATAGGGTCATGAATCATGAATGCCCCAACTGGCTCATGTGAGGAGGAACAGTCTTTTTTTTTTTTTTAATCTAAAATTATCTGTCATTTATCTCTCCATGTGTAATGATTTGCCATTCTCCCTACCCCCTGTTTGGGTACTTAACATGTGTTGATGTTTCACTGGAAATCTAATGTGATGCTCCTAGTGGACCAAAGAGGTGGCATCAAACAAAATATGACCATTTCCTCCTGCGTGTTCTTCTTGTGATGAAGGTTTTATTTGTCTATAATGTGAGGACAGTCCAATCAGTCATTTTCTTGTTGTTGGGCCAGTAATGTGTGTGTCATAACTAAAATCAAGCTATGCTGTCAAATCAAAATCTTTCATCAGCATTTTTGCTTGCCTTTCTGGTGAAATTAAACAAAGAATAAAAATAAAATAATGATCAGCCAATCAAGGACATTTTCTGGGCTTGGGGTACCATTCAGAGGTACAGCTCATGTGTCCCATGTGAGTAGTTTTAGTTTCACACCCCAGCATCTTCAGGAAGTATTACAGTGTAGATGAGAGGTGGAAGTTTAACATGACAATCCTACATATAAATTCACGAACATATGAAAAGGAGCAGTCAATATTAGGTAGTTTATAAAAGATGAAAAGGCTAAGTTCAATGAGAATGATGATAAAATCAAACCCATTAGAAGTTAAATATATGATCTCATGGGAGCTAGTCACAGAGTCAAAAGGAATGTAACTCTTGTGTGGAAAGGTATGTGAAAAGAAACTCAGTGTAAAGCAGTCTTAAATCTTTCATAAAATTTCATAAAATTAAAAAATGGTTTTATAGTATTTTGGTCATGGTTAACTTATGTGACCATCAGTTCTTCAACAGGTTCATTAATATGAACTTAAGTGAAAGTCACTGGCCTATGGTGGGAAGAGAGAGAGGAAGGGAGGAGAGAAAGAAAGTGAGAGAGAAATGAGGGAGGGGGAAGAGAGAAAATGAGAATTAGAGAAAAATGAAAGATGTTTGCTATGCATTGTATGAGGTATATTACAAAAGTTTTATAAAAAAAATTAATGGACTAGCTATTGTATTGATTTCCCACTTTGTACCTTTTTATACATAAAAAAACATATGTTAATTTAATGTTGCAAGAAAAAGCTATTGATGAGCAGTCTCATTTATTTAGACATAATGACAAATGGTGGGATTTGTGCTAGTTCATGAGAAGGGATCACATTGTGCACCATAACTGCAACAGCAGCAATCCTGTGTGTGCTGAAAACTACAACAAGTTTGAGCTTTCCTAGTGGAAATAGTTAACAAATGTTCAAATTGTGCTACGATAATGAAAACTGACTCAGTTGCCCTGGCATAATAGTTTTCTAATTCTGGAATTTCTCTGTGGCAGATGCAGAATCACATGAGTAGAGTATTGTCTACCTGCTCTTAGATGTGATTGTCTGGGAAAATCTGTTCTGTGAGCTTAGAAAATAATATAACTAATATTAAATTGTATAATAAAAAAGATAAATGAGAAGAACAAGTTTCCCTTTTTATAAAAATAACTTGAAGTGCAAGGGAAAATAAAACCAAAAAACCACCCACTTATACTATGAGGTTACTGTAGCATGAAGAATTCATTTCATGGTTTTTCAATTTCTCTGCATAAGTATGCATCTGAGAAGCCTAGAAAGTGATACTAGAACCTGCCATTCATTAAAGAATGAAGAGATAGCTGAGAACCAAGATCTGTGAATTTTAACAATAATCTTATTTCTGTCATAAAATATTTTGAAAATGTGTGATTTAGGTAGAAATATAATTAAAATAAACATACTGGACTGGCTTACTGATATCTAGAGATTCACTTACTTACGAGACTTACCAACATGATGATATGTGGCATCAGCCACAGCAAGCCATTTTCTGGAGACTAGAAGTCTGAGAAGGTTTTCCAGGGTTAATTTCTCTGGAGGTCTCTTAATCTGCAGAAGTGCCTTCCTCTCTGTCTGTCACTGCATGCACAGATATGCCCCAATATCCTCTTTGCATAAAGATAGGAGTCACTGCGGAGTAATCCCATGCTAGTAACTTTAACTGAATTTCTTCTTTAATAACCCCTCTGCAGTCATATACAAGCTTCTAGTAGTTCTAGTAGAAAACAATATATAAATTATGAGTAACACAACCACAATGAAGTACTATTTGACTGTACAGGTGAGTGAATGACTATTATTATTGGATTTATTTTGTTAATATACTCAAGTAATACATACATGAAATATTAAAATAACAAATTGATACAAATGGGTGAATATATTTCTTTCTATGTCAGGTTTCATGCTCACAGCTCTCTCCATCTCTGTGGCAACCTTAGCCTTGCAGAAGTATAAGATGTAAGCAAAGATCATAGAGGAAGATGGGAGAGTATGAGCCCAGATCTCAGAACAAAAGTTACAAACAAAAAGTTCAAGTATAAAGATGTCAGTATATGTATAGTGTTTGAAACCATAAGCAACTTAATGAAGCTACATGACTGAAAGAATTATGAGAAGTGTTCTTTGCCAGAGCTATATGACTTTGACTTCCAGGTTTAGAGTAAATGGAGGTTGGTGTTAAAAAATAATAAAAAAAAAAAAGCAGTAGACCATGAAGTAGACACGAAATGTAAGATCTGAGAAGCTTACTTTTCAAGGAGAGATAAATATGTCAAATTTTAGCATTTGAGTCTGTTGAAAACAGGCAACATTGTCTTTGACAAAATGCTGCCTCTGATGTTCACATTAAAAATCATTTTGTTGGAGTAATGATAATTATGACATTATTTTTGTATAACTATGAAGAATATAGTGTGACTAAAAGAAAACAGAGGATATAGATACTTTTTTTTTGTTTGTTTGGTTATGGTAGGAAAATTGGCGGTGGTTGGATGCCAAGGGAAATTGCAGGAGATTTATGCTCATAGCTATACATCTATGCAAGATTTTTGAATTGAGTGATATTAGATGATTTGATATGAAATAAGTGAATTATTAAAAAAAGAATGAGACATATATCAGGTATAAGAGAGTGGGGAAGATTTAGGAATTCCTTGAGTAGGCAAAAGAATTTTCAGGGCACAGAGGGTAAGATTAGCCTGGAGGTGGGAATTACTTCTACAGATGCCAGCTCCAGAACCATGCTCTCTGTCACCATTTGTCCTGGCAGAGTGATGGTGACTCTATGCTGGGTCTTCTCCTGCTTCATCTGTGAAAAAGTGGGCATTTAAAAAAATCTAACTCTTTCTCCATTATCTACTTGCTCTACACTACTTCTGCCTCTTGCTTCTTCCCTCATTTCTCTATTCTCTTCTTTCTTCCCTTCTACCTTTTTTCTGTGTGTCTTAATTTCCCTGTGGCTCTGTGGTAGTATCTACTGCATACCAGAAACAGACATATAGCGAAGAGATATATTGAATGGAAAATGTAGACTTCTAGTGACTACACATGGCATTTACTATGTATTCATTTTTCTTTACAGAGCTCTATGTGCTTTGAAGTGATTTCATGTATTTTAATAGAGTAAAGTCCACTTTAACATCTTACCATCCCAAGCTTGTGATGAACTAGATCCCCAAGAATACTTAGTTCAATGAGAATTATAATTAGACGCACAAGAGACACTAGGTTAGATGCATTCATTTTTAAAAAGTATCCTTGTAAGGACTAATGGAGAACAAGTGAGGGCAGGCTGTTACTGAAAGTGTAGTAGCATAGGTTCTTTTTTTTTTAATTTTTATTTATTTATTTCAGAGTGACAGACAGAGGGATAAAGAGCCAGAGGGAGAAAGACAGAGGGAGAATGGGCCCGCCAGGGCCTCCAGCCATTGCAAATGAACTCCAGACGCATGTGCCCCCTTGTGAATCTGGATAACGTGGGTCGTGGGGAATCAAGCCTCGAACCGGGGTCCTTAGGCTTCACAGGCAAGCAATTAACCACTAAGCCATCTCTCCAACCTGCATAGGTTCTCTGAAGACACACATGACCAAAAAAAAAAAAAAAAAGACACAAGATTATCTTCAGAGAAATTTAACATCTAGTAATAGAGTTAATGGTTAATGACACATTCTACAAATGCTTGCTGCACATTTCCTTTAAGCCTTGCTCCTCTGTACCTTTGTTATTCATAAGCTGCCACTGATTCTGTCTCTTTACCTATAAAATGTACACATTTCTAACTCTTGGGGTTCTTGCTTCAATCCCTTATTCAAGACCTTGTTGAACATCTGCTATTAGTATGTGACAAGTCCTTTTGTAGGTAAGGGCAGCACAGACATATCATCTATGGATCTATCAATGCCTTGGATAAATGACATATTTACCTCTCCTCAAAAATAGGCACATGATGAAAATATATATGTGTGTGCTAGTAATCTCTAGGAAAAGATGAAGCTAGCTTGAGGTGGGTAGTTTTATGGAATATAATTGTTTCATGTGCAAAAGGTCTGCACTAATAATATTTGAACAGAAACCTAAAGATGAATGAAGACCAGCTCATACTCATATGCAAAAGGAGAGTATTCTAGACAATGAATCATCAGGTATACAGCTGCTAGAAAGGAGCAAATGCCTGGAAGCACCCAGGATAAGCAGCTAGGTGAGTGAGGCTGGAACCACCAGGGATCTGGATGATTGCTGGGAATGAGGCTAGATCACGGAAGGCCTTTGGGAACTTTAACAAAGCTTGTGTCCATTTAAGTTGGAAAACCTCTGGAAGGTATTAACACCATGTGTCTTATCATTTAAAAAATATTCTGGGGTTAATTGACTTAAAGAGGCCCTATTAGAAGAAGAGAAAGCACTTGGGGAGCTCTTTTAAGGATCCTGTTAAATAATATGGATATAAGGCACAGATATGGGAGACAGAGGGTGACAGAAGTTAGAATCTAGACATATTTTGAAGTTAAGTCAACAAGAACTGTTGAGGTAAGGAGTTGTGGGGTGCAGGCAAATTAAGAAAGCAAGAATGACCTCAATGTTTTGCTACTATTCTGCAAATAAGCAGTACATAGTTCCATATAGAACATGTAGAACCATAGATAACACATAGTAAATGTGAACGAATATCATTTGGATTACTGTTATATGCATCTGTTACATTCCAGTTTACTCTTTAGTCTTTTGTTATCTTCAGTCACTGACCTCTGGGTTTTTATTTTACTGTTACCTTAGTGCTCTCTCTCCAGTGCTAACCCTCTAACCACATACATGTTACTAAGGCTGTCATCTTTGTTCCAATGTCTTGAACTAAAATCAGCATATACTTCACTTATTGGATACCTATGGACAAATCACTAATCTCTCTATTTCATCTCCTATGAAACAAGCATAATGATATTTACCTCCCAAGGCTATTATGAAAATTAAAGAATATCCAGATTCAGAAATGAAAGTCACTACAAAGTATGAATTATTGCAGTTTTTATTGTTGCTTACACTCTGAGAAGGCTTTTTATGCTAATCCTAGTCTCTTAAATCATGAAAGAAATGAATTTGAACACATTAGTCATTCACATTGAGTTCTATTCTTGTTTGGAAATATTTGAATGTTTTATTGGTGGAATTTGTTTGTCCATATTGTGCAGTTGCATTTTATTGAGACCTGAGCAGCTCTCCTGAATCACTTTTTTAGAGGACTTAAAGGATTAAAATTTTCCAGTCATGATGTCTACTGGACTCAGGGAAGGAAGGGGGAGGGGACAGTTTAGAATACATGTCAAAGATATTCAAATTTGTGGTGTTGTATTGTATTTGGATCACAATATTATATACGAGGTACTGCCAGAGGCTGGAGAGAGTCTAGAGGAGGTATGGAAACATACACTAAGGTATAATTAGATAATAGAAATAAGCCCTGTCCTACAGACTTAGTATGATAATTGATAGTTAATACTGATATAATACACACTCACCCCAAAAGCTAAAAAGGTTTTAAAATATTTTTACCACAAAGAAGTGATAAATGGTTGAGGAGATTCTTACTTGATACATAATGTAGGTGTGCATTGAGATATCTTATGCATATATTTAGTATGTGTGTGTGTAAAAGTGTGATATATGAGTATGCATGTGCTGATATGCCCTTCTACTCACCCCATAAACTCACCGGAGGCTTCTGAAAAAATTTTGCTAGGTATTCCCCTTGTCATAGTGTCTCTTAACTGATTCTGGAGCTTAACATTTGTGAGCTCCAACTATTTTTCAGTGAATTCTCCCCACAGGTCTGGGGTTCCATACTTGTGTAGATGCACCCAGCTGTTTCTGGAGATTGGAACTTGTGTGGCCTTAGGCCTCCTCAAGCCCTCATGGATTGGGCTGGAAATACATTTAACTGCTGAGCTATCTCCTCACCCACATATGTATAGTTTTTATCAATTAAACAACCTACAGGCAACTGACAAATGGAAACTGGCATTTGCCATTTTATTTATAGTAGCACATCCTTGTTGAGACTAAAGGCAAAAAACAAACAAACAAACAAACAAAAAAAACCCACTTATATATGTCTTTCCAATAGCAAGATGAGACTGAACAACATAATCTGTCATTTGCTTTTAATTTTATACCATTTTAGAACTCTTGAGTGTTCTCCATGTGGACTCTGCCTGAACAATAACACCTATCTTCACTTCTAATGGCAATGCCTTATTTACTAATTTATGCAGAAGAGAACAGAGTCTAAGAGTAACTGACAGGATTAATAAGTAAAAGGGGTAGGAGGAGTGAGTTTACTGTATTCCCATCTACATTTCTCACGTCCATGGTGTGTATTGTGAAATATTGGTATTTGGGGCAATAGGATTTTTCTTGTTAATAAAAAAATCTAAGCCAAAAAGTATACAAAGGTGATATTTCAGCACTGAGATTCCCTGATATATGTTTTACGGCCAGTTTATATCATTGTGTAATCGTAGACAGAGAACAGGTACAGACTGATTTTATAAAGCCACATCTTTCATAGGCATTTGTAGGTCATCTGTGTTATCTGTTGAACTAGAATGTACATTTACAATCTACCTCAAATGACATAAAGGCAAGGGAAAGACCCCCATGGTTGTCACCAGCATTAGTGCTCTGGCCTGACCAAATGAGATGAACATCAGAAAAGCAGTGTTTCCTAAATTGGCTGGCTCCACAAAGTATTTATTGAAATTTGGAATATATCTCACAATGAAGCCTAAGAATTTCTTTTGAATAAACATGGACATATGCTTTGAAACGCTTTGGTGTGATGGGAGAGGTTATTTGATAATATGTGAGTGCTTATACTTGCTGGGCAATGTTGTGATCTTACAATGAAAACCAAATTGGCATATACACAAGTGACAGTCATTTTAAAAAATCTTGTTTAAAAGGCTTGGAATACTTATGAGATACTTTAAGAAACCTTCTAGTCAATTTCTTTGTTTTGTTTGAGACATCTTATGGCACTGTTAATGAATCAAATATATCTGACACCAGGAATCATTTTGCTTTCTCTCACATATACAATAGAAATAAAAAATGCTTCCATAGAATCTATTGAAAACAATATTTCATCTAAGAACTCTTACTGAAATATACAGTTTTTACAAAACTTTAGGGTCATATGCATGTATAATAGAACTTTTATAGATCTTGTACATAATTACAATATTATCACCTTATGATGAAGAAAAGGAACAAAAACATTTTTTTTTAATCCTATAGCTGAAAACTCATCCTTTCCTTGAGGATCATGTGCTGAAAGAAAAGATCATCTCACAGGGAATCAATAATCATTTGAAGCCCAAAGCAGATCATAGCTTCTTATGATTGTTATTTGAACATGATACGCATTTGTCAGGGAAGTTTGACCTTGAGAAAATTTGAGACCAATTTTCCAGTGAATAACAGGTCTTGGCATTTTTATTCATAGGATTATACAGAGAAAAGTAAACTATAGTTGTACTTGCTATATTGTTTGAAAGTGTGTGATTGGTACTTATGCCATTATTATTTAATCATGAGCTGATTAATCCATGCATCTTTACTTACCCAGGAAAGTTGGTGAAGAATTTATGATGCTCCAGGTCCTTCTCCCTTTCCTGAAAGCAATGCTTTTGGACTTTCGTAGTTTCACCAATTTTTCTTTTTATATTTAGTGTGGAATTCATTGATAATATATCACATTTTTATCCCATGTAGATCAACAAACTTTAATGATATTATTAGAGGATTTATTATCCACTTGTGATTTGTATGTATACAATTAAAATATTGAATCTGTTTTGCAAACATTAGCACACTTTTCCCTAACACTTTTGTGCATAAAATTTCTGATTATATATTTGCCTTTGAAACACTATAATGTTTTGATTTGTTGATTTTTAGTTTAATATAACCTAAGCCCATGGTATGTGGTGTTTCAGTAGTCATATTTTTGGAGATAGGGACTCGAGGCAGGGTGTCACTCACTGTGTGAGGTTACTCTTAAATTCACTATATAGTTCAGGTTGGCTTTTGGCCTGTGCTCCTAGCTCAGCCTAACAATTACTAGAATTACAGATGTTTTCAGCCACTCTTAGTATCATGACATTTTAATACATGTAATTTTGTTATTAACTAAACAAGTGATCCTTAGTCACAGATTGTAATACTAAATGTATCAGATTCAGTGAAAAAACAGTTTCATTTATTTAACACATTGTCTCATTTTTAAATTGTCTGTTCACCTTCTTTTCTTTGTCTGTGGTTTCTCTTTTCTTTCTTAGTTCATGAAGCTATCTTTATCTGTTTCATGGTCATCTCATATATGGCAACTATAGGAAGCCACATTAGAGGTCTATATTTGAACATTTGCAAGGTAGATTATAAACTGAATTACAACAGTGCTCTGGTTAATAGATATGAATTTGAAAGTCTTAAAGTTAAAACATCTTGGGTTTGTTTACAGGATTTCAAGCTTGTTCCATGCACATTTAGAGGGCTGGCTTGCTAAAGAATTGGGAGGGCTTATTCATTCATTCATTGTATATATTACAACAACTTGTTTTTAGTGCATGATCATGTCAATTTAATCATGGAAATTATGCATTATCAGTGGTCCTGAAGTGATTACTGAGTGAGTATCCTGGAGTGCTTATGAAAGTGGTCACTGTGAGCAAACATGCAGATTCGGTGGGTATTGGGTGGGAGCTGGAAAAATGCATTATTCAGAATTCTGCACTACTTTCATGCCTTTGGTGCCCCCACATAGACATGTGTATATATAATTACTTTTCTCTACTGAGAGTGAGATTTTCTTTCAGGTGTACCTTTAAGTTTAACGCTTTCTTGAAGCATGTATGCTACTTTGCAAACATGTATGTATATGCAATGTACAACTTTATTGAATTTTTACTTGTATGTATATTTATATAAATATTATTTTTCTTATTAATTTCCTTTAGCCATGTGGAAATATATATGTATATGTTATATAACACACACATTTTCACACACACACAATCTTGTGTGTGCACACATGTAAAGTAGGTGTGCTGTGATGTGTGTTTTCTATGTGTTGTACGTGTTTGTGTCTGTAAAGCTGCCACACCTTTTGTGCTCATTGAAGCTGGAGGAGAACATCAGGTGTCACTCTCAATCATGTAGCCATTTATTTCTTTGATGTGATTCTCTTCACTGATTCTGGAGCTTTTGCAGTTTCATGAAGTCCAACCATTCTCCATTCCCTTCACCTCATAAAACTGGAGTTACAGACATGTGTGGCCTTGCCCAGCTATTTATATTGGCTCTTGGGAATCAAACTCAGAAGTCTTAAGCCCCATCAGGTCCTAATGCCTGTGCAGAAAATACTCTTAACCACTTAGACATCTCTCTAGTCTAAAGTAACATGTTTCAAATTGTTATGTGAATTACCTAAAGATCTTAGAGATCTGGACTCAACTTCAGAAATACTGTATAGTAAATAAGTGATAAAAAATATCTTATATTTGAGAGTGATTAAACTATAAGTAATCCAAGGACTATATTTTACGATATAACACATACTATATAATACATAAGATTAGTAGCAATACTGAAGGGTTAAATAAATAATGAATATTTTTAAATAAATTAAGAGCAAAAAACATCATCAACGTCTTATGAAAGGACTAGTGGACTCAGATAAAAGCCTTAGCAGTCAAGGAGACTACTCATGAGAGGTGGTAATGTATGAGGAAAGCAACCCTCTGCAGTGTGTTAGTGACATTGGCACAGGAAACAAGAGCAGATATAGTCATGAGGAGGGTGAGGTAGGGCATCAGAAATGGTATTCTAGAGAAGGGTGGGAAAGTACAGTGTAGGGAAGGGCACACTGGACATTGAGAGTATGTTGTAAAAAATAATTACTAAATTGAAAAGCACAAACTTTTTATTAAAAGAAAGACTAGAATTATTAAATTATTATTACAGGAGATAAGGTATGAGCTGGGAGCTGACCATAGGCACTTATGAACATTATTTACTTCAACAGTAGACTGAGAGGGAGCTCAGTTCCATAAAAGATAATGACAAGAGGAGTGTGGGGTTACTGGTGCTTCTGGCAATGCAGGGAACAACTCATAGGAAAATGATAATGTCTGTGACCTACTTTTATTAATTCACTTATGGTTTGCTTGTGGGATGGCCAGATTCTTCAAGGGCCTAAGCCTTGACCATGTGGGGAGTTAAGACTTCCAGGAGTGAACATCCAATGTATCAAATTTTGGAAAAAGTTGCAAGGAGAATAGACCTTGGATAGAGTTATTTCACCATAATTTGGTAATTATTTTCATTATTTATAACTTCTTGTATCTGAATAACTAAGGATGTTTACAGATATTCAAAACTCTCCCTGCCAATTTGGAATATTAGCTTAGGATATTTAAAATATATCTCTTAATGTTCTTTATTAAAATCTAGCAGATCATTTTTCACACTATATTTGCAGACATATATATGTAAGTGCATATTAGTATCACAACCATGTATAAGCAGTGTGCAACAGGAAGGAAAGGAGGTGGAGGTAAAGCAAGGTAAAGAGGTATCTTGCTTTTGAATGTTGTTTGAATGGAAAGGAGAGATTCATGAAAGACTTTAAGAACATTATATTTTGTTGAGAAAGTCCAAAAATAAACTGAAACGTATTCCCAGCTACAAAATACTACTTGAATTGTGAAGCAATAGTTCTGCTTTGCTAGAAAATTACATAATTTAATAGTTACATATTTAGGAATCTGTCATATCAATTGCATATTTCTGAAAACAGACTAGGGAAGAAGAATGTTTTAAGTGCTTATGTAAAGGTCCGAGTCAACTAATATTTAACATGTTGATGAAATAGCAATTATTACCTAAGTGCTTTCTAAATGAAAACAATCCCTAGGGGAGAAGTTAATATTGTTGTATTCATCAAGTTATCATCTAAATATTCAGGTTTATGTCCACAGATTAGTGCTGCTTTCATCTTTAGTCAGAGAAGTTTCTGTTTAAAGCTGATATTGACTACTTGGGAGGCTCAAAGGTTCTAAGGGTGCTGAGAATAAGTGACAGTTGAGTGTTCAGCATTAAATGAGACATCTCTATCAAGCCTTACAAGGCTCAGCAAACATTGTGAAAATAGGGATGGAGATATTACAAGAGCCAGAGGATGGAGAAGAATGCTTTACCATGCTATCTTCTGAATACAAAGTGAGCATTCAATTTCAATTTTATATAAGATTTCAATATTAGCATGACAACTGTACAATATTCAGGTAGTCAGAATTCCATCATGTAGGATGGTAAAGTACAAAAAAGGTATCAAAATAGAAGAGGGACTAGTTGTAAAGTAGAAGGGTTCATTGGTAGGGGAAGGAAGTGGAGATGGGGGCAAAAATGAAATAAGAAAGGATTATGATTAAAATGCACTAAATGTATGAAAATTTTCAAGAAAATGTTTATAAAGTAAACATAGGGAGCAGAGGTTATACTATATGAATCTAAATTTTAGTTATTACAATTATATAAACCATCCACTTTCTTCCAAGAACTGCTGAAACTGTTTACATACAGTTGAATATAATTGATCTATATAGAAAGAAGACAAAGGATTGAAATCAATTAGTTTTGATTGATGAATAATAGCTATAAAAATTCATACAACACCATGTATTTTTTGATTCTTATGTACACTGGGTAATTAGTAACTCAAGATAATTAACATACACATCATTTTATATGTATAATATTTGTACAAACACATTCAAGTTATTCTTACAATTTTGATAGATGTATAATTACTTTAGCACATTTTTTTTTGAGGTAGAGTCTCGCTCTAGCTCAGGCTGACCTGAAATGCACTATGTAGTCTCAGGGTGGCCTCAAACTCTCCCTGATCCTCCTACCTCTGCCTCCCGAGTGCTGGGATTGAAGGTGTGTGCCACCACGCCTGGCATTTTAGCACATTTTAAAATAAAATTAATATTGACTTATTGTGTTAAGCTAAGGATATAGCCAAACCATTACATTTTTAAGAATAAAAATCAGAACTTTATAATTGGTCTGAATAATGCCAATAGAATGTTCAGAGTCCAGGAAAATGATTCCTCTCCTGCCTGGTCAATGAGAACTCATATTAATTTCTAGATTTATAGCAAAAAGACAAACTATAAAGTCTCCACAGAGGATTAGAATATTCAGTGAGCATCTTATAGGCCTGTAGGACTGCTGCAAGTTGAATTGTTAGTATTGAGACTTATAAAAGAGAAATTAGCTTTCGGAGTTCTGCATCTATTGTGTAAGTAATAGATACAGAAATACCTGGCAAATAAGCCAAAATAAAACATTCATCACTTAAAGTGAATCTTTGTTGGGTATTTTATCCCAGAAACACAAAGGTAGCTGATACACAAAATTGGTAACAAGAAGTGGGGTCATTTTTGCAATAAATTAACCATATAGTTCTTAATCATTTGAAACTTGTTTGTGGGAGAAATATGGAAGAATTTGGAACTTTGGACAAGAGAAGCTATCTTACAAACAGAGCTTAAGGGGCCATTCTGTTGGGAATTAAAAGGACCAGAAGGAAGATAGAACTGTGGTCAATGGAGGCTTACTCATGAGGTTATAGGGAGGAAAAATATCTTATCAGAATCTAGGCTACAGACAGTTCATGTGATATTCTAAGAAACTGCATTTTACCTGTCTTGAGAACATTAATAAAAATAAATTTAAAAGCAATGGTCTAATGTGTTTAGTGGAGAAAGTTTCAAGGCTGTAAAACATTGAGTTTGTGGCATGGTTTCTCTTTGTTGCTGTGATTCAAATCTACAATGACAGAGACAAAAATACAGAGCAAAAAGATGTAAAAAAAAAATAGCATTTTCCTAGGACAGAAATGTAAGCAAATTTGAAGTTCTATCCCCAGAGAGTACAGACACTTTTACTATTATTGTGAAGACATGACTATCAAAGTGCTGGTAAGAAATGACAGTTTAGTCCTGAGCACTAAATGAAACACATTTATCATACCCACCAAGGCTCAGGGGACATTGCAAAAGAGGAATCAGAAAGAATGTAAGAGCCTAATGATGGGGAAAGAATCCTACAGATACTGTCTTCCATATATAAAGTGGCCATTGCAATTGAAGCTTCAGAGAAGCTGTCATTATTTGCATAATATTGGGTTCATCCCCATGTATTCATGGATAATGAAAGAAGGCAAAAAATAAAAAAAAAATTAAATAAAATACAGCACAACAAAGCAGGACTAGTTCTAAAGAAGAGACTCGGGAAAGGGGTGTAGGGAAAGTGGACAAAAGAAAGTAATAAGAATAGATTATAATTAAAGTACTATCATATATATGTATATATGCATATATACATATATATAGTCAATAAAAAATCTAAAATATGATAATCCAACTCTTCTACATTGGGACAATAAGAAAGATGCTCTGAGGGCAAGACCCAATTCAGTGAAGACTCAAGCTAGTAACAGTGCAAATTGTTTTGAAAGGCAAGGTCCTGAAGGAAGAATGCTGAAGGCTGTCTCTGCTTCCCAAGGTCTGCATACTAAGGCTGCTACAGTTGTAATCCAAGGCCAGCATTCATCTGAATCTGAAAGCAGAATTTTCAGAATTCTCCATGTGGTACTCTTTTGGAAGAATGAAAAATTCAAGATAAAAGGGGGAGGTCATGGAATATTGCACCACAGTTCCAAAGAACCATTGAGGTTAATCCATGTGAAACAGTGTCAAGATACCTGCAAAGAGACCCTTGAGGCTGCAGTAGCAAGCAGTTAAAATGAACCATAATTATCAATGGAGACATTAGGATAGTACAGATTCCAGGACCATGAGGCACCTGCTAAAAACAGAAGTCACTATAGGCTTGACCCAGAACTAGTCCATGAGAGAGGCTACAGGCAGCAAAGCTGGAAGGAAGCAGTGACCTTAAATCTTTGAAGCCTGTATAATCCTATCACAAGTTTCAGATGCCAGAGATGGAGTTTCTTGATTTGAAGTTTTTCTTGCTAGGTTTCAGTCTTGCTTTGGTATGATCATTCCTTGTCATACTTCCATTCTTCTTGTTTGGATTTGGAGTGTTTACCAATGCATTTTGGAAGTATATAAACTTGTTCTTTGATGTCACAGGAGTTCAGAGTTAGACTGTGTTTCAGAAGAGACACCTTACCTGCACTTTCAAACAACTTGGGATCTATTCAAAACTCTGGAGACTATTGAAATTATCTGAGTTGACTTTGCATTATGAGATTGACTTTAATTTATGGGGACAAAAAAATGGAAAAATTAGGATTCAAAGTGTTACGATTGAATGTAAAGCTAACAAGGAGTGACTATTGATAATTAATCTCTGAGTGTCACTATCTCTGGATTTAGAATCACCATGGAAACAAAATCTATGGTCTGGTCTGGGAGGGATTGTCTAGATTCATTTAGTTGATGTGGGAGGACTCAAGCTAACTTTAGGCAGCACCATCATGGGGTGGATTCCTTGAGAAGAAATTTAGCTGAACACTAGCATTCACTGGTTTCTGCTTCCTAACTGTGGACCTAATATAAACATGTGCCTCAAGCTCCTATTGAGATGATGGACTGTAACCTGGGACTGTAAACTGAAATAAACCTCTATTTTTTAAAACTGATCTTTGTCAGTTATTTTGTCTGAGCAAAGAGAAGGTAACTGATACAAACTGTAAGTCAGCATACAATAAAGACACCTGTAAATTCATGTTTACAGCAAAAAATCCACAAAAACCATCTATGAAATTAGTCAGTGTCCAAGAGCACATGATTGAATAAAGAGCATGTGGTGTTTATACCCGATGAACATTTATTCAAGAATGAAATTAAATCATTTGCTGAAAAATGGATGCAAATAGGAATGATAATATTAATCAGAATAAGCTAGAGTCAGAAATAAAGATATACCAGTTTTTCTCTCATTTGTGAGATTCTAGATTTTATATAGATCATTCTAGATTTTATATAGATACAACACACACACACATATATATATAGTTTTATGAAACTATATATATACACATATATGTAAAATAAATGCATACATGGTTATATAAAACTATCTATATGTCATAAATAAACACACATGGATTAATACATATGTCTTAAAAAGCAGAAGAGATACTAATGTAAGTAAGGAAACTAGCCAGAGGGGGGGAAAAAGGGAGGGGAAATAAAATAAGGCAATATATGTGAATTCTGTCAAAGTGCATGATCTACTTGACACAAATTTTCTTTATATGTATAACTCGAATATTCTCATTAAAATTTTACATAATTTCCATGATTTAGGCTTAAAATAAGAGAGGTAAATTGTTTTAAGAATCTGTTTCTTATATCCACAAATCTATAATGTAGATAATCAGTATTATATAATCCTAGTTTCAAAAATAAGTACAGTTAGAAGGAATCCTACTCATGAGCACTGGCATTACATTTTAAAACTCATTTAGTATCTTGGCAATATAAGGATAATGATCTCCTAATTTTCTTATTTACACATGGACCATGTTAGAAACTAAGAAATACTGTGTTATCTACTACTGGAAAAATAACTAATCCACACATCATATTTGAGAGTAAATACATGCTTGTTCCCTAATTGTACACGATAACAGAGCAGAGCATTGTATTAAGCTATTTCCAGTTGCCAGTGCTATTATTTATTTATTTTACTAATGGTGGCTTTTGCTAGTAGCATTTAATTCTTATAAAGGTAATAAAATTGATTTGTGAGTTACATAAAAAAGTTACCTTTTAAATTACTATTTCTTACCTTATTTGGGATATGTAAATCAAACATATTAAGCATCCCTCTGTGAGCCACTGGCAAAAGGGAAAACAAAGTTTGGAAAAAAATAAACAATGCATTTTCATTTGAAAGATGAATGTTATTTTTCTATTCTGAGAGTCTCATTTATAATTCATTTTTTGATTGGCTTCCTATCAGTGTTACTTTATTGATTGATTGAATTGAGATGTTACTGGTACAAGGCAACCAATCAGAAGACAAGTTGTTTGTGATGACAATAATTCCATCCACAAGACAATTGCTCAATGTCTGTGTGCCACTGCTTATATTTCAGGTAGATGCAGGAACTCTGACCAGGAATTTATTGCAGTGCTTATAATTACATATGCATGAAATGTTGTTTACATAAAACTTATTGTATCATTATCATAAAGCAGAAAGAATTTTAATTTGCAAAGTGTTTGTTGATGATAAAGTAAATTAAGGTATTTCATACAGTGAAAAATTTTAAATTAAATTAAAAAATAAGTTGTAAGTTAATTATAATAATATAATTATAATATAGTAAAATAACATATATTTTACTTGATGTATCTCTATATGCATAAACACATTAACATATACATATACGTATGAATAAGTGTACTGTGATAGTTTGAATCAGATGTTTCCCATAAACTCATGTATTTGGTTGTTTGGTCTCCAGATGGTGGCAATTTGGGAGGTGGAGCTTTGCTAGAGGAGATGTGTTCTTAGGGGAGGACTCAGGGATGATGTAAACAACTCCTCCTTGGAAGAACTGGACTCTATGTCTTGCTGCTTTCTTCCACCTGCTGTGGCAAATTGTGATGTCTAGACTGTGCTCATGCCATGCTTTCCCCTGCCAACATGAAGATTCTCATTGAGACTATAAACCAAAATAAAAACTGTTCTCCCATAAGCTACTTTTGACTCAGAGAATTGTCCTGATAATACAAAGGAAAGTATATGTATGTATGTATATGTATATATATCTGTGTGTTGTGTATATATTTGAAAGCATAAGGAATATCTGAATGAATTTATATTATAAAGAATGCAGGAAAGCTAAGTTATGAGGACAGAAATGAATGGAAAAATTAGCATATAATTTAAAAAAAAATAAACTACTTAAATTTTGATGTAATGAAAATAAATAAGTCAAACAAAAATTTAATTATTTAATTTGGCTGGTATTTGTTTGATAAAGTCTAAGAAAAATTATTTCTGTAACTTCAAGTCATCTCTAAAATACCAATTTCATTTATAATATAGGCAATCTGAGACTTTAAGCCTTTGAATGTTTGTTTTTTATTTCTACTTTGGCAGCAACTAACAGAGTTATAAAAACCGTAATGCATAATTGGAAGACATTTGAAATATAACCATAGCTCTAATTTTAATAGATAACAAAATAAGACCCAGAGAGTTTCCATTTGTATGATATAAGGAAGAAAGGAAGTGAAAGAAAACAGACTTATCTTTACAGTTCTTTAGTCATCATCCAGCATTTCTTTTAAGCTGAAGAATTCTATTAAATTGCATTCCATTAATGTCTATATTTTATATCAGGTTATGACATTTTTCCTCTGCTTTAAAGGAATATAATTTCCTAATCTGAATTTTTTCTTTTTTTGAAAAGCTGAATATCTATTATAGTTCACAGTCATGAAAAGAAATTAATTTCAAAACATTTTTTAGTTTTAAAAGAAATCAAGTTCTCCATATGATAATTGTCCAACATAAGAATACAGTATTTGTTTTTGTCTAAAGGCATCTTATATGGAAACTATTAATTATTTTGGCCTTTAACTGAATAGCAATTGATTACCTTTATTTTAAATGTTTCTTGTTCACTTTTACAAATAATGCCTTTGTTTTCTATTCTGACATATTAGATATGAGCTACTGTATCTCTATTTGTAAACTCCAGTTTCATTTCAAGCAATCACTCCTAATTTCCTTCATTCTAGAACCTCTTTGAACAATCTGTCTGTTTTCAAAAAGCTTATTAAATAAATATACCTAACCCACTGCATCTGTGGTATTACTTTCAAATGCAAAAAGCTCCAATAGTCTATAATGACTTGTAGGAGAGATCAAATATTTCATAGCCAAATTTTTATTCAAGGGTTATTTACTTATTATCAGGTCTTATTTCCTCTATGATCATTAGCTTCTGGTCTGTAAACCAGGAGTCTTATTCCTTGCCTAAACTTTGTATATAACTAAGTGATCCAATGTAAGGGCTTATTTCCCAAGTGCTTCAGTTTCCTGATTTGCAAAGTTTAGCTAATAAACATTTTCTTCCATAGACATTGTTGGGATTAAATTGATGGTAGCACATGTAAATGCTTTAGATGTATGTTTTTATGTAGTGTGCATTGTACAAATAATAGCTACTATCTGTCTCTTCCTTGAAACAGGGTTGTGCTTGATGTTTTTCTTTAGATTCTCCATTTATTCTTCAGGTCATACTCTAGGTGCTGACTTTCTGAATCAGAAGTCTCTACCCTTCAATCTGTTATCTAATAACAATGGAAAAATATTTTAGTTAGTGAATGATCACAATTCTCAGTGGCAGAGATCATGTGTTAATTACTGGATTCCATCTGTTGCCTCAGCACCAAGTTGTTCATTTATAGACACTTAGACTTTCATAAGGTGATGAACTTCTTATGTATTATGTACTCTTCAATGGGCTTAGATTAAAAAAAAAAACATAACGTTTAAACTCTTTTATTCTAAGTACCCAATTGCCTTCCTATTTACACATGAAACTCATTTATATTTATGAATAAATAAATCTTATTGTATCAGTGGATTTTTCATTGTAACTCATGAAACTCAAGAATCTATGGACTTTTCTATAGGATTGTGAATATGTAAATAGCTACTTGTTTTTAGAATAAATGGTTGATTCCAGAATACTAAGAGCCACTTTAATGACATTTTCTGCCATTATTAGATGTAGGGGCCAAATTAAAAATATTCAAACTTGAAATAAATAAATATAAAAATTTTAAAAAAGGCCTGGAGGGATGGCTTAGCTGTTAAGGTGTTTGCCTGCAAAGCCAAACGACCCAGGTTTGATTCCCTAGGACCCATGTTAGCCAGATGCACAAGGGGGCGCATGCATCTGGAGATTATTTTCAGTGGCTGGAGGCCCTGGAACAGAGGGATGTGGCACAGGAAAAATGAAATCTTTGAACCTAAACTGCTGCTCATTCACCTGCAAATTGTTTGAGAAATTACAACCATTGAGATTGGGCCAGCTGACCTGCACTGGGGCAACATGAAGAATATAGAGTCTTTTGAAGGGGACTGAATGCTGAAGCAGTGTCCTGTTCTTCAAAGTCTGTTTTATATCTCCCTGCTCCCCCTTTAAAATATTGACACCTACCTGGTATTGTGGAGTATAAGAAATGCAGGAAAGAGAGGGTCATTGAGTTTGCAACACAGTCTTGTGTTTTGGAAATGGCCATGGGCAGTGTATAGCAGGTTTGCTGGACTGACTGCATCGAGACCCAAGGGAGCCTTGAGGATTAACCGTGGATTGAAGTGGAGACCCAGTGGAGATGCCAGCACCATGAGATGGCTGCTAAGGAAAGCTGCCAGCCTGGATGAAGTTTTCCAGTACTGGTGGAATTTAAACTCCAGAGACGTGTTGCTGGTTAGAATTATTGGCCTTGTAGACTTGTCACTGGCTGGAGTTGTTGGACTTGAAGCTACAGAGTTTGATATTTGCTCTGATTTTTAAATCTTGTATTGGTTGAATGTTTCTTTGCTATGGCCAGTGCTTTATTTTGCAGTGTGAATGTTTATTCTGTGCCATTATGGATTTTTTGAAGTTATTATTTGGTATTATGGGTCAGATAAAAGACCTTGGACTATGGGGATGTATGGTATCACTGGAATTCATATAAACTATGGGTACTTTTAAAGTTAGATGAATTTGCTGCATTTTACATTATGTATGATTATCAGTTTATGGGGATCAGGGGTGGAATATGGTGGTTTGATTCAGGTGTCCCCCATAAACTTAAGTGTTCTGAATGCTAGGTTCCCAGCTAATGGAGATTTGGGAATTAATGCCTCCTGGAGGGAGTGTATTGTTGGGGTTGGCTTATGGCTTTTATAGCCATTGTCCCCTTGCTAGTGTTTAGCACACTCTCCCATTCCTCTTGTTCATCTTATGTGGCCAGGGAGTTATGTCCACTCTCTGCTCATGCCATCATTCTCCCCTGCCATCATGGAGCTTCCCCTCAAACCTGTAAGCCAAAATAAACCTATTTTTCCCACAGTCTGCTCTTGGTTGGGTGATTTCTATCAGCAGTGTGAACCTGACTGCAACACCTAGGACCTCCTTCCAGGATCTTATTTCCCTTATGTTCCATCTCCTGAATGTTACTTTTCATACCGGGAGATGGAAATTGTGAAGACCAGAGGTCAGCCTCTTCTGTGATGTCCATTTCCATCACTCACTTATTATCATTTGACAAATTGCTGCCCAATAGGCAGATATTAAGCTTGGCAGCAATTTCTTTATTTGAGATATTGGAGAACTCAAAGTTAAGAGAACACAGGAGGCTCTAATGTAAACAAAATGTCAAAGCAATCAAGATAATAATGGAGAGAAACAGGGACAAAAACAATGAAAACAGTCCTTATAACCTACCATCGTCCCCAAGGGTCTGAAGATAATTTTGCACCTTTATGAGGCTCACAGTGTGGAAGGAGCTGAAAATTTCTTCAAACTGCACACAGATCCAGGACGATAAGGAAACATAGAACTGGCCAAGAACTTAACTGGGAACATGCTACTGGACGAAAGGTTATCTGCACAGTCTGCGACTTTCAAGATCTAGGCCTCAAAATATTGTCACAAACATTCTTGGCATTGTAGACGACTGTGACTGGCATTCTGTTTTCTTGGATATGATCAGAGAAGGGCGGATGCTAGTTTCTGGATAAATTCAAACAAAACAAGCAAATTAATGAAAAATGTGATATCACCCTTTAAGTCACATATTTTCAATAATTAAAATGCAGATATTTATGAGGATCTTAAGCACTAATTGTGTCTGGCAAGTGGCTTGCACAAAAGGCAAATCTGATATATCCAAGCAAAAGCATAAAACAGACAACATCAGGAAACATATGTAGGCAAGGACATGACACACCATAGTTAAGGAAATGGACTTAGTCCTTCGAGGTCACTGAGCAAATCCAGAAACTTGTCAAGCAAACTATAACTACCACCCAAAGATATAGGCAATTACTAGAATCATTGAAATCTATTATGAAGCATCTAGTTTTCAACAAAAATTCTTAAGGCATCCAAATATTTAGGAAAGAATAACCTATACTTATGAACAGTATCAGAAAAAAGAAGCTGCTCTAAAGAAGCCAGGGGCAGGATTAATAACCAAGAATACTAGTAACTATCATGTTCACAGTGCCTAGGGAAGCCATGTGTTGAACAGCTGAAAAATTGTATAATGTTAAGTTTGAGTCAAGAAACAGTGGCAATAAAATTATAAATTATTTGAAGAAAACTTAATAAAACAATAAAACATGAAGTCAGTCTATCAACATCACATGGAAATGTGGCACATTGTCAAACATATTAATGCATACCTGGTAGAAATATAAAAAGGGGAAAAAAAAGCAATAGATCCAACCATACTTCAAATAGCAGCCAGAAATGCGCTTTGTTTGATCAAATAGTCAATCTCTAAATCAAGGAACTCTAAGGAGAAATTCAAAAAGTGAAAAGTTTAAATCTAAATGTATTAATAATAATATATTGGAGTGGATTAAGGAACCAAATCAAAATTACATGTGATAATTATTGAAAAAAATAACCCAACTAGACAATATCTATAGGAGTGAAACATCATGTCAAAATATGTAAAAACGTAAAGAAGGAAAGGATGGAAAAATAAAACCAATCCATCCGTGAACACTGTGCTGTGCCCAAAAAAGAAATGCTTAAGACCACTACTAGACATAGTGAAGAGCTTACAAGAGTGAAAGGTTAATTTTCATGGAGATGCAGCAACTGTAAATATCTGCACATTCTCCAACAGAATCATAAAATATATTGAGTAAAAAACTAGTAAAATTTTGAGTTATGTAGTAGAATAGCATAAAAATAGGCAAGGAAAACCTCAGATGGGTTGATACTCTAACCCACTTTCAATAATGTGTATTATAATAAAAAGTAAACAAGTAAATGATTGTTTTTTTTTTTTTTTTTTTTTTTTTTTGTGCTGAGGACTGAACCCAGGGCCTTGCACTTTCTAGAAAAGTGCTCATCCACTGAGCTAAATCCTCAACCCCAAGTAAATGAAAACTTGAGCAACTTTATAAGAAAAGAGAGACCTAATAAATAACAGTCCACCCAATATTGGTAAGTCTATCCAACCACATTTGAGAGTAGAAGGTTTACAGAATGAGGTCCTTTACTAGAATAGAGTTACATGAGGAATCCTTAACAGAGGGAAATTTAGAAAATCCAAATATTTGAAAATTAAGAAAACTGTAGGACAAAGGGAGAAAGAAATTTAGAAAGCTCAAATATTTGTAAATTAAGAAAACTGCAGGTCAAAGGGAGAAAGAAAGGAAACTTAGAAAATAATTTCAGATGAATGGAAATTAAATTTTAATGAACCAAAACTTATTAAGTTTTCCAACGCAGTGCCAAATTATAATTTGAAACTCCAAATGCTTACATTATATTTAAAAAGTAGAAAAAGTAAATGGAAGCATAATCTCAAATCAATACATTAAACTTGAGCTTTGAAAAATTATGAAAGTGGAAAGAAAATTAAACAAAGCCAACAAATGGAAGGATATTCTAAAAAAAAACTACATAAACAAAATGTAGAAATAACAATAAGCCTAACCAAATTCATTTCTTTGAAAAAAAACAGACAATATTCACAAATTGCTTACTATGCTGACAAAAACTACATGACTGAAAAAGTACATGACTGAAACAGCAAATGCCACCACTGATTCTACACTAACATGATTTTTTAAAATATGAATATTTGTATAAGAAGAAATTAAATTATAGAAGAAATAGATTTCTAGAAAGACAACTGAGAGAGACTCAAGTTGAAACAAAATTTCTAAATTGGTTCTAATAAGTAAGGAGATTAAATTTTCACAGAAGGATTTATTTTTACAGTTATATTTAAAATATTTATTTGGAGAGAGAGAGAGAGAGAGGCTTCTTTGCATTGCAAATGAACACTAGACGCATATGGCAATTTGTACATCTGGTTTAATGTGGGTACTGGGGAAATGAATCTGGGCAACCAGGCTTTGTAAGCAAGTTTCTTTAACTGCTGAGCTATCTCCCCAGCTCATGCATTTTTTTTTTTTTTTTTTTTTTGCATTTTAACAAACAGAGGAAGAATAATGACTACCCAACTTTCCCAAAGTAAATTACCAATATTTGATGTCAGATTTGCTCTAGTACCAAACCAGACATTTCAGGAAAGGACAATTAAAATTTATCTTTTTTTTTTTTTTTTTTTTTTTTTTGGTTTTTCGAGGTAGGGTCTCACTCTAGCCCAGGCTGACCTGGAAATTCACTATGGAGTCTCAGGGTGGCCTCGAACTCACGGCGATCCTCCTACCTCTGCCTCCCGAGTGCTGGGATTAAAGGCGTGCGCCACCACGCCCAGCTAAAATTTATCTTTATGAAAGTTGATGCAAACTATTTCACAATGAAGTTGGGAAACAAGTTTAGTGGTATTTAAAGTAATTGTAAACCTTAACTAAATGACATTAAACTCTAGGGTGCACGATTAAATAACAAAGACTCCAGTTATCTGGACATATGCAAAAATACATTTGACTGAATCTAACATCTTTCCATGATAGAAATTTTCATCACATAAGGAACAGAAGCAAAATTACTCAATATTACAAAGGGGGAGACTGTGATAAGCCCCTGCATACTTCATATCAGCAAATGAGAGGATTAATAACTCCCTCAAGAGTAAAAAATTAGGAAATCTATTATTGTTGCTTTAATGTAAGACTTATTTGACGTTGTAGATGGACATGTTAGATAAAATAAATAAATAAAATGTATCTATGTAGTTTGTTTGCATTTACATTGTTTGTCTAATTAGGAAGTTTATCTTATTCATGCAATTATTCATTTTATGCAAATTCTTAATAGATTAGATTTTTGATATTTTAAGTTTCATGATTAAGGGGTAACTGTAACTTTTGATGCTACTTATTTCTTTTATCTTTTTTCTTAATGATCCTTTCTTGTTAACTTGGCCAGATTTTGGATTTGTTATATTGTTTGTTGACTGTTTCCAATTTTCTTAAATTAAATGTCTCATTCATCATTTGTACATTATTTCCTTCTCAATTTAATTTTAAATTTAATGATTTGAAAAATAATTCTAAAAACTACATTCTATCTCTACTTTTAATCTCAATATTGTCTTAAACAAATTGCATATATTTAACATATTCTAAATATTAATTAGCATTCGCTTCTAAATATTTTTAAATTATCAAACTTTCACATTGTACCTTTCAACTACATATAGATTCACTTTAGGGATTTATAGTTATCTGCCATTAATTTCTAGCACATATCTATTCTTGTCAAGAGATATACTGATTTCAGTGTTCAATGATATTTAGATCTCCAGCCCACTGCTCAAGCACGGCAAATCTTCTATATGGATTTAAGACTAATACTTAGGTGATTCATTCAGTTATATATTTATAAGTCATTTCTTTATATTTATGTATATGCCTGGTTTCCAGTAATGCTTACTAGTGTTCAGGCTTTTTGTAGCTGTTGATTTATTTTGTGGTTTGAGATGGGTTCTCACTAAATAGCCCAGCATGGCTTAAGACTCTCCATGTAGCCAAGAAGTAATTGAACTCACAATTCTTCTGCCTTTGCTTCTGAAGTGCTGTGATTATAGACCTCCAACACCAAGCCTTGCTTTTTTTTATTCATATTTTACGTACATTAGAATATGTAAATCTTCAGAGTTAATTTTGATGTTTTTTAGTTTTGTCCCTTATGTAACAATGACAAAAGGTAAGATATACAATAATTTTTTTTCTTTTCCTTTTTTTTTTTCTTTATTAGTTAGTTTTGTATTCAGCAAATACCGTCAGTTTGGTACCATTATTAGGCTCATCCATGACCTACCCCATCCATTGTCCCCTCCTTGTTGAGGTATATGGGTCATGCATTGTGGAGTTAGCCCACAGTTATGGGTAAGGTAAATGTCTCTGCATATCATGACCCAACATGTGGCTCTGACATTCTTTCCACCCCCTCTTCCTCAAAATTTCCCTGAGCCATGTTGGGTTCATTTTTGGTCTGCTTCAGTGATGAGGTGTTGGGGACCTCTGAGGCTCTGGCTCTCTGATTTGGTAGGAGTTGATTTTTCTCTGCGCTGATCTCCTTCCACCTTGTGCTGGTATCCAGTTCATCAGGAAAACAGCCCCCTTGCTTGTTTCTCCAATTTTTCTTAGTTTCAGCAGGGGCCCTTTTGAGGTATGATGCGGTTGGATAATCTGCTTCTCTTTTTCAGATAGATGTAGATCCTAAGGAGATATACAATAATTTTGTCTTTTCAATTCCATTTCATTTTCCAGATCATCTCCACTCTGAGACACTTTCTGATTGCTAACAGTATTTTGTTGAGCTTTCCCTCTGCTTTCTTATCTATGAAATTTATGTGGATAATAATGTAAATTTTGTAGCATGAACCAGTAGTTTGTAAAATGGTGGGTAATGTTCCATGATGTTGCAGTATCAGTGTCTGGTGGTGTTTTTTGGCTTTCATGTGTATTATGCGCTGTGTGAACATCTAGTGTGTGCATGCGTGTGCAGACACAGGTACCTTCAGTGGTCACATGTGGAGGCTAAATAAGAATGTTTGCTATACTCCTCTTTTACTCTTCCACATTGTTTCTTTGAGATGGAGTTTCTAACTGAATGTGGGGATGCTATCGTAGGTCTCCATACCCCACAGGACTGGAATTGCAGTCATGTGTGACTGTGCCTAGCTTTTGGTTTGGGTGCTGGGGCAAACACTCTTATCCCCTGAGCTGTCTACCCAGTCCCTGTCTATGTTTTTTTCAGTGACTATTTGAATTAATTTCTAGCTAAGGCTTATTGTGAATACTAGCGATTTGCACATATTTTCACAAGTTTTTGTTTTTTCCAATTCTCCAGAATAGAACCAGAAATAGAAATATGGATCATTGGATATATTAAAATTTATTCAAAACTGATAAATAATTCATGCAAGTTGGCTATGCCAGGTTTCACTTTTGTTTTGTATAGTTCAAACTGCTTTATTTTATTTATTCCCAATACTTACTACCATTTCACTTTATTCTTGCCATTTTAATAAGAAATGTTGAGTCAGACACATGCAGAGTCAGGTGGACACTGCTGCCACTCTGAACAGCTGTTAGATGAACTGTTCTGACTTAGGTGGCTGCTGTTTACTTGTTTGTTTGTGGGTGTGTGTGTGTGGGGGGGGAGAAAACTCTAAAGCTCCTGTAAGTAACTCCTTCCTCATGTCACCTGTGCTCCATAACTAACTGAAATAAACTCATTGCTGTTTTGCAACAAGAAGCAGAAAAAGAAGCAGAAGAAGAAGAAGAGGAAGAAATGTTGATTTGATGTAGTTTTCATGTATTTTATTGCAAAATTGCAACAGGTATGTTTTTCTTGAGAAACTGACTGGTTATGGTATGTTCATTAGGAGAATAATATAAATGCTTCTTTCCAAGCACTTGCATAGCCTATAAATTTTCTTTTTAATTTTCAAAGGGTAAATAATTTCATTTTGAAGAAGTTAATATATTAAGTCTGTGATTTATATTGTCTATTGAACTTCTGTATCTGTGTGTCTCTGAAACACACAAGCTATTTAATGCTGTATCCCGTAATCACCACAATCACAGCTCCTGTGTTTAGTTCTTATGATCTAGATGAAACATATTTTATCTTGTGCATATCATCTATCAGTTAAGGCTCATTTTTTACTGCACAATTTTCCCCTTGAATCAGCTACATATTTCAGTGAGAGTATCCTTTCTCCAGTCAGTTAATTTGGTGTGTTTGTAAAAACCCAGTTATTTCCATTTCCAAACTATCTTTCATATTTCACTAATGAATTTGTCTGCAACTACGCAAAATACACAGTGTTGTATGATACCTTCAAATGGATGGAACTTTCACTTATTCTCCTTTTGGAACTTTCACTTTTCATGCTTTTTACATCACATGCTAAAGACATTCTAAATTCTTCTATTGAGATATATTTTACTTCTTCTCAACAACATTTTGGACTTTGAAGTATAATAGTTTTGCAAATATTTTATGAGATTTCATCCTGTCACTTATTTTATCTTTTTTTGTGGTATTGAAATGATTTTTTTCAATTTGTTACTAGAAATTAGAAAAAAAATATAGTATTGATTTCACTTATAAAACTTTTATTCTGTGACTCTGCTTCTTTGACAAATTCTATAAATTAAGTCATACTCCTATCTTTTGGAAATAACTTTTTTCATAATTTTTCAGTTCCTTTACAACCTTGCTGAATTTTTCCTTACTATTTTTGTTTAGATTTCATTAGAGTTTTCATCAGAAGTACAAAGGAATTCTTGCTTTGTTCTTCATCTTCAAGGAAATACTCAGTGTGTCTTTTGTGTTTGGTGTTAGGCTCTAGTAGTTACATTCCAACTCCCTGTATGTGGCTGTTGATATTTTTTTTCAGATGATACTGACTACGTATATTTGTATGCAGATGTATATGTCTATTCACATACATATGTAGATTGAAAGAAATAAACCTGGTTTTGATCAGAATTTTAAAATTAATACTACTGAGAGAAAATATGTCAAAATATTGAGTCTAAGGCTTGGATGTCCATTGTTAGATATATAAGCAGTTAATTTTTCCTTAAATGGTTTCCATTACAATCTAAATTTTTTATAAAGAAAATAGGCATTTTATAGTACCTATAACTTACCTATAATAATGAAAATAAAAGTTAATAGGATTATAGTATTTATTCTGAGGATATATCATTTATGAGGAAGGACTTTACTGCATTTTTCTATGAAATTGTTTCAGAACTTCTGTATTTCCCTTATTTTGTTAATATGTTAAAATAATAAGCTTAAGCATATTTCAATATTCAAGTCACCATTGTGTTGCATTTATTATGTTTTTAAATTTTTTTAAATATGTACATAATGCACTGTGAGTAAATCAAGTGACTTATATCAATTCACTTACTTGGTATGTAAGAATTATTACCAAGTCATTTTATCTCAAATAGGAATCTTGTTTCAGTTTTTAATTCAGATGTAATACCTGCACACATGTTTGGACACATTTCCATATTGCAGCACTCACTCAAAACGGACACATTACATGGGTGCAACCAAACAGTAGTTAATATTTTTACTTCCCAAAATTTCATAATGCTTGAGAACTTTAAATTTCTCTTTTACTGACAATTTTGTGGATATATTTATTTTTTATTAATAATGACTATATCCAACATGCTATATAGTAGATATCAAAATTTATTCATCAAATACTCTTTATTCAATAATTGGACATAGATTACACATTCTCTCACTTCATCCATCCTCTACTATTCCACTCGATGCCTCTAATGAACTCATTTTTTTTTAAAGTTAGATCACATTGATTCTGTATTTTTGTGCCTGGGTTATTTAATGTCCTCTAGGATTATCCACCTTGTCTGATGTAGCAGAATATCATTTACTTTCTGACTGAATAATATTCTAGTGAGGATAAATACCACATTTGCTTTATTTATTCTTATTTTGGCGGACACATTGATGCTATATCTTGACTATTGTGAATCATGCTGCAGTGTATGAGAGTGTAGATTTCTTTACAAGGTAGTTGTAGAATTTCCTTTGGATATGTACCCTGAGAAGGGCTTTCTGGGACTTATTGTGATTCTATTTTAAATTGTTTAGTAACCTTCAGGTTGTCCTTTATAATGGTAGAACCAATTTTTATTCCTACTAGCAATACCAAAATGATCTCTTCCTCTACAGACTCACCAGCACGGAGCTAATTTGTGACTGTAGCAGTTCTAAGGGGATAGTGCTATTTCCCTGTTTTTATTTGCATGTCCCTGATTGATAGTAACGCTGGGCAATTTTCATCAATTCACTTTCCATTTTCGTAATTGTCTATTCAAACTTGTTAGTCTTTTAGTGATATGCCTTTCTTACATTTCTAGAGTATACCTCAAAGAGACACACTACTGGATTCTACTAAGGGTTCTGTTTAAATGTTAGACTTCATGTATTTTTGTATTAGAATTATGGTGACCTGTTAAGCATATCTTTCTTCAATATCTTATACTAGCATTTTATTACTACTTTATTATGGAAGCATTTGATCAACTCACATGTTAAGATATCTAGGCATATAAGTTCCTTTTTAGAAAATTTTTTTTAAAATTTTTGATAGGGTATTATTAACTGCATTAATGTTTTCCAGACATAGTTTCACCTTTTTAATGTCTCTATTTTTAACTGAATACACATTAATATATTCTTTAAGAAATAAATACTTTTCCCCTCGACATTTTCTGATTTAGAAAATGGAAATGATAAAAAGAATGTGATGTCAAAACAAAGAAGGACAATTTGTAAAGAGGAGGGTGCTCCATAGAATAGGATGGGGACAGAGGACAAAAGAAGGTGATATAAAGGGGATATGAATAAATTACATTATGTTCTTTTATTAAAATTCTCAATAAATGCTCTTTACAAATATTGTTTTAAAAATTATTTTCAATGGCCCCAAAATATGTTCTTATTCTTTTTTCTTATATGTTTATAATTTTATTACTTTAATCTTATTTATAATTTAATATATACTACTATAATTTTATAATCACCATAATGTATGTGTTAAAATATGTGACTATGATCATAGATTTTTCTTTCTTCTTTGAGTTCTTTTAATTATTTCTTAAGTGTTTTTGGACTATGTTACTTGGTTTGCCAATTTTCACATGTTCCCTTTGAATGACTCATGATTATTAAAGTAGTCTCCTATTTTAAAATTTATATATATATATATATATATATATATATATATATAGAGAGAGAGAGAGAGAGAGAGAGAGAATGGGCAAATCAGGGCCTCCAACCACTGCAAACAAATTACAGACATGCGTGCCACCTTGTGCATCTGGCTTACATGGGTCCTGGGGCATTGAACCTGAGTCCTTATGCTTCGCAGGCAAGCTCCTTAACCACTAAGCAATCTCTCCAGTACAGCAGTCTCCTTTTCTTTACTAAGTGATTTTTATCTTAAGGTATATTTCTACTTAAGTTAGACATATATTAGAATCTCTTCAAATGGTAGGTTCTAACTTGGAAAACAGGCTCTGTTGCATGTTTCTATGATGTCTTAGAGAAAGCCTATTTGCAATAATTAGTTCATGCTGTAGGGATATGAGTGATGTGATGGGGGCGGGGAAACATCCATTTTTCCTTCGGCACTGATCATTAAGTCATGACTGAGAAAACTCAGGGCGATGGGAGTAGGAGTAGTCCAGGGATATGAGAGAGAAATGTGGACGGAAGCACTGCTCTTGTGCCCATGGGCTCAAAAACTAAGCAACACCATATGACTTTTAGAAAAGCAGAACTACAAGACCCACTTCACAGCCCTTAATTTGGGATCTGCATTTCTGACAATCTATCTACTGTAAAGTAGGAGAATCCTTAGGAGGAAGCCCTGGAACAACCTAGTAGAGCTGTGGCAATTGGAAGCAAAGCAAGCTGGTCCATCAGAGAGGCAGCATTTGTTCTTATGGCCTATATTAATATGACTGGTGATAAATACCCAAAGTGAACAAATGAAGAACTTCAATGAGATTTGGTAACTATTATTAACATGACTGTATCATAGCACAAGCTAATGAAGCCTAGAAACTTTAGCCTTGTCTATTTTACAATGATACCAAGGGCTCTGAGAATAAAAAACTAACTTCCTTAAGACCTGCACATTCTTTCCCTTCAACAAAGAATATTAGAAATGAGAATTAAATCTGGCTAGAAATAAGTATGGTCTCACCACCTTCTCTAGCAACATAAGAAGATTAAAGATAATATGATTTTTAATAACTTTGGCAAGATAATGTTTCTGCTAATACAGAAATGGTGAAAAAGCTTTTGCATTAAAAGAAGTCATTTTATTGAAAAGTCACCAAAAAGGACTGAGTTAATCTGAAATGAATGTGCCAGGATCTGACCTAGTTATTAGAGGAGATTTTCAAATCTCATGGCAATTCTCAAGGAGGAAATAAATGAAATTCCATATTTAAGAAATGATAACTATTTTTAGACTGCCATGTAGCTACCAACTTCTGCTGATGTCAACATTTATTTACAAATATAATGCAATTGTTTAATTAGTCATTAGACAATCTAATTATTTTGATTACTTCACTAAATTTATTCCAGTATTTTAACATAAAATTTGATGATGGGCTCTGATTTTTGCAATATGTACTTCCAGTGAGAAATTGCATATACTAACAATATCAAAAAGAGAACTTTCTCAGAAAAGAATGTTTCTGAAAATTAGCATTGAAATTTCTCCTTCTATTTTCTTTAAGCAATTAAAACATCGTCTAGCACCATGATATGGAAATATTTGTTTATGACAAATATATACATTATTATGATATTACTTTTTAGCCAGGGCTTTTTGTTTTCTTTTTAAATTTCATTATTGTTTATACAGGATGGCTTTCTGAACAATGGCAGTAAAATAATGGGATTTTGTTGTTGTTTGTACATATCTTTTTCTTAGCTAAATTGTTTCCTATTTTGAAAATGGCACACAGGAACAGGGGTGATGACTGTGTGTATAAGGGTTCTCACTATCCAAGCATGAGGGTCCAAGAGGGCCTGATTCTAATTCCCTAGGGGATTTATTGGTAGAATAACTATACCTGACATTCTCCTCTGGCCTCAGTGAGAACTACCTGCATACATGCATTTGTACACACATATACATATGGCACACACACACATACACACATGTACAATGGCAAACAAGGGCTGCAAATATGGCTCAGTGTGTAAAATGTTCTCTGTATAATCAGGAGCAACCAACTTCTGGGATCCTCAGCACCTGCATAAAAATGCCAGGCTTGGTAGTATATGATTTTAATTCAGAGCTTGGCACACAGAGATAGGCAGATTCTTGGGGCTCACCACCTGGCCAGTTTGACCAAATCGGTGACATGTAGGTTTAGTGAGAGAGTTCCTTTCTCAAAACATATGATGGGAAGCTCCTGCAGAGACAACTGACCCTCCTCCAGCCTCCATACACACAGACACACACACACATGTACATACACCTGCACAAGCACACCCACATACAGTAACATGCAAATACACAAAGCACACACAAATACCTGCCACAGAACAATAAAATAAATATTAAACTGTCACACTGTAATTTTCCTTTTCTTTCTTTTTCTTTGGGGAAATACTTACTTTTAGATACCAATCTTATGCTATATACATTTCCCAGAATATGTGGCCATGATCACATTATCATTTAATGGGAGCAACCTTTGAAAATCCTCTTAATTCTCCAAAGTGACCATTGCTAAGTAATACAATAGATAACATTGTTTCTTATCACAATTATTATTACAGATATTTAAAAACCTGCCTCATACTATAAGTTTTCCATTATTTTCCTTTACCATTAAAAGTCCATTACTGAATGATAATGCAAATATTAAACATAACAGTGGAGGTTGTTTAAAAGTGTGTCTTATTGAATATCACTCTAAACTAGGCAGCTCCACTACTTACCCCATGACTTTCTACTCTGGGATCAGGACCTTGGTATCTTAGGTACAAGGAGTTTGCACCTTCTCAGGAAAAAGGAAGCATTTTTTAAAAGAAGAAATCTATGAAAAAAACTGCAAAAGCATGCAAGAATGTCCACTGGACTGTGTTTCTTTGAATTTAAGTTAAGAGTATTTTTCTCCACTCCTTAGTATGTTTCTCTAAATGTCTAGGCCATCTTTAGATAACAGCAGTGATGAGGTGATCAGTGTAGTTTGGGGACTATTTATTATCTCCTCAGTATTCCACATGATTTTCTTTGTCTGATTCACATTGTCTCATCTTGTCATTACATAATTTCTGGTCCCATATTGCTTGTACTTAGGATTTAATGAGAAACATGTCTATTTTTCGAAACTTGTCATTCTTTGGAATATCATTTTCATTATTCCTGTTTTCAAAATATATTGTTACCTATGTTATCACCTAGGTGGTAAGGCTGTTTCTTGCACTTTATACTTTTACTTAAATTGAGGGATTGTGTCACTTTCCTGTTATACTTCCTTGTTTATGAATACTGTTGGCAATAAGTGTCTCTCTAAATATATTTCAGGAGAGGAATTAAAGTTTTCTATTACATAAGTTGGTATATGTGATACATCTCCGGTGAAACAAGATTATTGTAAATAATTAGGTTTCTGAAGTCTGTCTGCTCATGAATTCAGTTATGTTAAAGGGGGAAAGAAAAACTTAGAACACATTTGGTTGAAGCAGTGTGTGTAAAGAGTAAATTACTACTCTTTGAATAGTTCACTTATTTGTTTCTAGAAGCTTTTAAATTCTAAAAAGTATCATTTTTCAAAAGGAAAAAGTAATGACTTTTCTTATAAATTAACTAATATAATTGCAAATGAGCCTCAAAAATCTATTTGGCATAAAATACAAACACATAAATTTAAAATAACAAAACAACATATCATATTACTCTATGCAACAGCCGTGTCCTCCACTTTCTTGGAAACTGCAAATGATGCATAGTTTCCAATACTCAAAATGTCTTAGTCTAGGTTGTTAAAATTCTTGAAGTGACTCAGGTAAGATGTTAATTGATTAGAAATGACATTATTGCAATTTATGGTTGTGGAGCAGACATAAAACAATACATGCTGCTCTGTAGTCTAGATAACTTTAGAAAACGTTCTAGCATGACCATCAGTATTTTGGTGATTAGTTCTGTGTCACACATGCACACATACACACACACACACACACATAAACAGAGCAGACACAACAATTACAGAATCATATCCAATACTGCATAAGTCCATTTTCTAGTATGTTAAGACATTTTCTTTATTTCTTTTGTCTCTTTTAAATCCACTCTTCTCATTATTTATATCCCACTCTGTCCCTAATATAGGCTATCCATATTTGTTATGTCAGCATCATGTATTGAAGTTATGAAATATCTTACTCTTTTCTCATTGAGCTAAAGTACCATCCATAGCATTCTTTTTACTATTTTTTATTTTTAAAATAGTTTTAATTATATTTTTATTTATTTGTGTGTGAGAAAGAGATGAGAGAAAGAAAGTGAGAGAGAAAGAGAGAGACAGAGACAGAGACAGAGAGAGAGAATGGGCATGCCAGGGCCTCCAGCAGCTCCAAACGAACTTCAGACACATGTGTTAACTTGTTTATCTGGTTTACTTAGGTCCTGGGCAATGGAACCTGGGTCCTTTGGCTTTGCAGGAAGGCACCTTAACCACTAAGCAATCTCCACAGCCCTGTATTCTTTTTATTTTATATGTAGTTAAATCTACTCCTGGACTCTGTCCCTGTATCCTTTCTCTATATATTTTGCAGCAACATTGATTTAAAGTAACATATTTAGGGGTTAGCAAGCAGCACATGGCAAAGCCCAGCCACCACCTGTGGCTTGTACTTATAAATATAGTCATATTGGAACTTCATAGCACCCATTCATTTTCTGATTTCTGCCTTCTTTTTAGGACTTTGCTGAAGTTAAATGTTTATAGCAGAGAATAGCCACAAAGTCCCTAAATGACTAATTAGGGTAACTACTGGCCAAGTACACCATTAAAACAAAGCTTTCTATTGTTTAACTATCTACATATGCTAATTATTTTGAGAAATATATGATATACTTGTATCATATGAATTATAAGCTAAAAAACAACAAATCCATTTTTTCATCAAAATACTATCCTTTTAATGCAGAAATGCATAGTCAAATATTTCATATTTTCCAGTTTTATCATTCATAAAGTGATTTTTAAAGAAATCATCCCTAATATAGACCATACCACATTGGATTTTAAGCATTTTATTTTGACTTTAGGATATGCCAGATGCAAAAGAAAACAAAGATCAGTGTGATAACCCTACAAGGTGCATGCTAACCACCTCCAGGAACTATTGCCAAATGACCAATTTTGTTAATTCATCATCTATTCTCTTTGTACCTCTATTTAAAAAAGTACACAAGTTCAGCACCCTTTTATTACATCTGTAAATATTTTAACTTGCATTACTAAAGAATTATTCTTAAAACATCTTCCCATGGGCTGGAGAAATGACTCAGTAACTAAGTTTTATGAACAGGCACGAGGAGCTGAAGAGTCCTGAGACTGGCTGAGTTCAAATCTCCAGAACCCACATAAACAGCTGGGCATCACCATGCATGCCTGTAACCATAATTCCACAGAGGAGCAGACATCAGGTAATCACCCCAATCTCTTGAAAAAAAAAATGGTTAGCCCTGGTATCAACAAGAAACTTTGTCTCAGAATAGGAACTGATAGAAGAATTATGTAGATGGACATCTGATTTTCTGATCTGGTTGTTTGATACAAGTAGTCCCTGACACAGGTGAGTGCATGGGACAACACAAGAACACAAGGACACATATGTGTGCATACATACCGCACATAACACATGGCACAGTGCAACAAACACACACACACACACACACACACACAGTCCAAGGAAAAAAAAAGTATCTCTGAAAAAGAGAAGGTAATGGCAGAGATTTTATATCATCTATATCTATCTATATCTATATTATCTATATCTATATCTATATCTATATCTATATCTATATCTATATCTATCTATATCTATATCTAATCATGTATCACCTATATCTATATAATCCTGTGTAATTTACTGTGGTTGGTTATCTCATTGGAATCTCGTGCTTGCCTATACATCTAGGTAGCTTGCTCTTGGGATCTTTATGACAGGCTCCTGAGTGCTGACATTACAGGCAAGTTGTCTACCTGACATTTATGTAGGTGCCAGGATCTGAAATCCTCTCATCATGGTTGTGCCATGCGTGTTTTATCCACTGAGCTATTTCACTGCCACAGTGAACCATTTCCCCAGCCTTATTTTTTCAATATATCTAATACCCAGTCATGGATCAATTTTCTACAGTTGCTTTATTAACACTCTATTCATAATTTGTTTATTTTACCTAAGATCCAAATAACCTAAACACATTATATTGAGCTGCTATCTCATAAAACTATGAATACTTGTTGTGGTGGTTTGATTCAGGTGTCCCCATAAACTTATGTGTTCTGAATGCTAGATTCTCAGCTGATGGAGATTTGGGAATTAATGCCTGCTGGAGGGAGTGTATTGTTGGGGGCTGGTTTATGGTTGTTATATCCAGTTTTCCCATGCCAGTGTTTGGCACACTCTCCTGTTGCTATGGTCCACCTTATGTTGGCCAGGGGGTGACGTCCACCCTTTGTCATGTGGTCATTTTCCCTGCTATTGTAGAGCTTTCCCCTCGACCCTGTAAGCCAAAATAAACCTCTTTTCCCCACAATCTGCTCTTGGTCAGGTGGTTTCTAACAGCAATGCAAACCAGACTGCAACACTTATGTTTAGAGTAACAACACAGCAGTGAGAGTAGTTCATGTTTCATGACTGTCAAGACATGCTGATTCTTCCTTCGTCTGAAGAACTTTTTTTTCATGCTGACGCATTCTTTCTTCTAACTTGTCCATTTAGTTAAAAATCTATAATTTTTATGTCTCTACTTTGAAAATTGATCAAACAATGAGTGGAAATACTTATACTTTGCTTATGACTTCCTCTTTGCCAAGAGATAAGAACAGATATTCTGAAGAAAACATTTTACTGCGGAGAAGAAAAACATTGTGAAATATGAACTATGCACATACACACAACACATATGTGCACTAAAGTAATGGATACTCACCAAATCAATAATATGAAGTTAAATAATAATATAGACATTTAAGTATGTGTAAAATTGTTAGTTTTTTCTCAAGAGACCTTGGGCTTCCTCTTTGTGTGGCACATATGTTGCAGATGGCAAAAAGAGGGCTGCTATACATATATTAGTATGACTCAGGACATTCCTACCTATAAACAAGACCTTGGACATGAAGCTTAGTGTAGGAAAGAAGTGGAAAAACATTCTCTAAAAAGAGGGAGAGAATATGAAATTTGTTTGTCCTGAACTTGGCATGATGATCGATCTATCTATCTATCTATCTATCTATCTATCTATCTATCTATCATCTGTCTATATTTCATTCTATGACCTATGTTGTAGCTCCCTTCTAATAGCTGGGACAAAGTACCTGACCAAAAGCAGCTGATGGGAGGAAAGTTTTTATTTTGGTTTATAGTACAGAGGTTAAACATTACCTCTGCCACAGTAGATAGGAAACAGCAGCAAGAGAGTAAGCCCAGGTCTGGCTAGGGGCAGCAGGTTACAACACTCCTAAGCCCACCCCCAACAGCACACCTTCTTGAGCAAGGTTTCACTTCCCAAATTGCCACCAGCTGGGAACCAAGCATTCAACACGCATGAGTTTATGTGGAGGTGGGGGAAAGGAGGATATGATCCAAACCACCACATTAAATCTATCCATCTCCTAATAATTAAACATCTCAATCTGAATATCCTAAAAAATGGATTTATGCCCTGGATTTATCATAACTGTGTTTCCATAAAATTATAAATCTATATTTTTTAGTACCAAAGTTATAGTGTTTACATATAATTACAAAAATCAGGCATGATTACTTGGAAATTTCCTTAAATACAAGGCTGAAATAATGCATGGAAAATCTATAATTAACATAAGCTCATAGTAATATATAAAAAGCAGATTAACAAAGATGCAGCAGCAATGAAATTATAAGACTAAAGAAAAATCACAGAGAACATATTCAGACCCAATATATTCAGATGTTGTTATGGTAATGACAGAATAAAAAACCAATACTTACATAAAGGAGAATAAAAAATATTTCTAGTAATAGAGGACTATTAAAAATGTTCAATGAGTTTAGGATAAGAAAGTGACACACCAAGCAATTAAAATAAATTATAAAGTTAAAAGTCCTTAGAAAAGTAGCCAAACAATATGGAACCATTCACTGATCAAATTGAAGGGAGTAGTGAGGAAATTGCACAAAATAAATGTGAATAGAAATGAGAAATATGCATGAAAATGTGAGAGACCTGAAGCATGCTTGGATAATCTAACTTGCCGAAACTGTATTAGAATCTTTCAGTAAAGTATATCTTCTCCTCACTTTTATATATAAAATACTTAATGACTTACAGAAAAGGATTAAAAGATCCCACAAGTGCTATAATTTTTCATAAGAAATAAGTAAAATATATCAATGAATTAGATTTAGTTCTTGACATATCTTCTGAAATTGGCTTAGTTATTCAAAATAAAATTATAAAAGGTTCTGATGGAAATTTTGACAATTATGAAATTTGAATAGAAGACAAAAGGTCATGATAAGCCAAGGTAAATTTAAAACTTGAATACGTTTGCTGGTATTGTTTTATCAAATAACAACAATCATCACATGACTTCCAACTAAGAGGATGTGGTTGCCATGAGGCTTCCATGAGACATTATTTAAAGGCTATTTTGAGCTGGATGACAATTTAAATTTAATCTCTTGTACAACCTCTATCCTTTTACTCTCTGCTCCCTGAGTTTAAATGATCTCACAAAAAAAAAAAATAAAAAAAACTGAAATCAAAAGGAAAATGAGACAACAAAGCAGAGAAAGGACTACAAGAAAAGAGGAGGCAGGGGCTGGAGAGATGGCTTAGTGGTTAAGCGCTTGCCTGTGAAGCCTAAGGACCCCTGTTCGATGCTCAATTCCCCAGGACCCACTTTAGCCAGATGCACAAGGGGTCGCACGCATCTGGAGTTCATTTGCAGCGGCTGGAGGCCCTGGCGTGCCCATTCTCTCTCTCTGCCTCTTTCTCTCTCTGCCTGTAGCTCTCAAATAAATAAATAAAAATCAACCAAAAAAAAAATTAAAAAAAAAAAGAAAAGAGGTGGGTCCTCAGTGGATTCAGGCTAAGTGTGAAGGGACAAAAGATACCTGCTCAGGAATAGACCAAATTACAGTGTGTTTATATATTGACATTCCCAATAAAATATATTTTAGGATGGCATACATCCTAAAATAAGAAAGAAAAATAAGTTAATTGATATGTTAATTAGTTGATTTAATTATTTCACAATTTACATATATACCAATAAACCAAATCGTGCCCAGTAAATATATAGAATTTTACATTACTAAAAGTAAAAGCAGCACATGGAATAAAACAAAGTGTAGTTATAAAAAAGAAAAAAAAAGTTATATTTGATTACCACTGAGATATTCAAAGGAAAAACCCCAAAGAAGAAACAAAGATTCCACAAACAAATGTGAAGAAATAGGTGTATGATAGTTTTCATTGAAGATCAGAATGAAAGAATACATTATTAAGAAAGCTGTATGGACAATTTATTATTTATGTAGAGATCGGTAAATATTTATGATTTTTTGATTGGACTTTAAATTTTGATTTTTTTTTAGTTTTGGAACATAAATATGACCTATAAACATAAAAAATATGTTATATATTATGGGTAATCTAGAAAATTAAGATTAAAATAAGGTGAAATACCATTTCAAATCTACCCAGATTGGCAGTCAAAAAAAGCACCTATACATTAAGTTCTTAGAGTTGACACATCAGCAGCTTTGCTTGATTTTAAAAGGGAAATTGGTAGAAATTATTTGTGAAACAACTTGCAAATTTGAATATGTACATAACTCACAACTTGATAATTTCAGTATTTTCCCATAGAAATACCTCTTAGCATGAATGTGAAAATGATTATTTCCATTGCTACATTTCTTTTAATGGAAAAAGTAAGAAACATTAAAATATTCACTGACAAAGCTGTGAATATATAAATTAGAATACATTTATAAAGGAGCATATAGCAATGAAACCTATAACTAAATAGATTGATATGTAAGCTTAAATTACTTAATAGAAGTTCCATGAACTATATGAAGTTTGGTATAATAATTACATCACAATTAAGTTGGAAAAGGGGGGAACATTTTAAGAAAGTGATTATTTTATATGAATGGGGAGTCAGAAGGCCTGGAACCTCATTGCTTTCTTTAGGGGCACTGTAAGGACTTAAATTATGAGTGTTCGTAAGACAAAGCGAATGTGCAGGGAAGGCCATCAATGGGCCATAAAGGGATTGGACCCAATGCAATCCCAACGCAGAAAATGTACCCCAAATGTACAAACCATGGCTTTATTCACTGTTCAATCATGACCTTTCCTCTACAGTCAATATATTGCTAATTTATCTATCCATAACCTAAGAACCTAATATTTGATCCATAATAATCCTACAAAAGACATTGCTGAAGAGGGACCTTTATTAAACTATAAGTGAGTCACCTTCTCTACTTAAATATCTCATTTTGCCATAGTGAACTGTTTTTTTACTACAATAAAAATATGTAATATATATGTGTATATATATGATCCATACATATGCATATATAATAGGAACAGATATTTTATTTTCTAATGTACAAAGAGCATTGATATTTTAAGTCTTTTTGAGAAAGATACTAAAAGTCATAAAACTCCAAAATTTTTCACCTCAGAAACAAATATCATTTATTCCACAAACAACTAAATAATATTTAGAACCGTGTATTAAATATTGGTGGGAAAGGCTATACAAAGAGAAAAATATTTCCAGCATCCTTAATTACACTATTTATGTGCTTATTAAGTGAAAAAACATCATCATATTAAAATATTGTAACAGAAGAATATTAAAAGTAGAGCAAACATCATTCAAATCTAATGCTTCCTCCTATGCATAACTGGGTATCTATTCAACATTCTAATTGACATTGACTAAAAGTGGTTCTCATATTTTTAATAATCCCACCAATTCTTCTAAAAAAGAAAAAGCCTTTCTTGCTTTCCTTAGGCACAAGGTTATTTACCTAGAAAGTATGTCAAATGTCATTAAAGACATATCAGGCAACTTTCATCATAAGTCCTGATTCCATAATTTTGCTAAATATAGGAATATTTGTTCCTTTTGTTTGTTTTCATCCTCCCACACCAGATACCGAAAATGCCCACATTTAACATTTTGTAATGTATACATAGAATGTAGACATTTTATGAAATGGAAGCAGGAGAAAGATACTATTAAGAGAACTATCTATTGTTTAGATGTGACCCATTATATCACTCAATTATAAAAAGTCACTTGACTCATTTTGATTTCTAATAAAGAGTAAATACCATATTTTCTTTATTGAGCTTAAATGTCTTAAAATTAATAGATTTACAGAGAGATCATTGTATGGTACAATTCTAGACTATGAAGTTTAGTGTTTTACAATTCAAAATATTGCTACTAGTAAACATTGAGCTTATTAAAATTAGCCAACGATATCATTAAATACCAAGTTAAATGTCTGTCTTTGATTTGTTTGGCATGTGTTAGAATTAGGAGAGAAATTCCTGTTTAGCCAGTAACAAGCAGAAGTGTTCATTATTATAACCACTAGAATGTATATATACTATATTTTAGTCACTTCACATTACTGAGATGAACATCCAAACCAGGCATAGTTTAGAAGAGGAAGGGATTTATTTCAAGCTTATAAATCTGCGGTGTGGGGGGGTTCCATCCATGATAGAAAAAGCTGCTTCCATATATTCAAGCAGAGAGAAACCCTCACCAGCCAGCAAATACCAAATGCAACAAGCACACATGGGTGCAAGCAGCGTGGTGGGGGGCAGACTGGAAGAGTTTAAACCTCCTTATACCTTTGAATTGGAAATCAAATCCACCCCAAACACAGTTAAAGGCTGGATCCCAAGATTCACCCCCAGTGAAAACCTCCTCAAGCCATGTAGCTAGAGACAAGCTTTAATAAAACACTTGAGTCTATGAGGACATGCATTCAAACTCCCACATTATTTACTACAAATGATATATAATTCCTAAAATACATTTTTAGAATTGCTAGTGCATCATGTTACATATGTATGGGAAAGATGCATTATAAGGTGACATAGACATTGGTAGTTGATTGCCTAAAATAAATGTACTTCCATTTCTTCTACACCGCATTCATTTAGGTGGACCTCATGTCTCTAAGCCAATCACAGTTACTCTGTCTCTCTCATCAGTGACTGGACCAGAAATCCAGCTCTGAATATATTAGTCATTGGCATCCCATAGTTGATAGGTACTGCTCTAGGGGTAGACATCTTAACTATGTAGGGACATTGACACTGAGAGAACTTTGTGATTGGAGACTGAGGCCATTTACTGACTGTAGTGAACAAGAATGAGAAAATGAGTGGTTTAGGAAGGACTCCAAACAACTTCAAGAAAGACCAGCCTTAGGGCAAAGCTGAATACAACACTCTAGAGAGTTTCAAAATAGAAAGAACCAGGGCTTTTAGGCCCTTTTCCGACTCTCTGAAATTCTGTGAGCAAGTATAATAATGTTTTTTTTTTTTTTTTTGCCACCAGAAAAGCCATAAGGGTTTCATTTATAAGAATGTGCTTTTTTTATTATTGTGCTCTGTTATATTTTTAATGTAAAATGCCCTATATCAGGTCATGTGTTTGAGCTCCTGCTCCCTAGCTCGTAGTTATTCTTTGGAAAGTTATGGATTTGGGAGGTGGAGCATCACTGGAAGAAATGGTTCCTTGGAGTGGGTCTTGAGATTTGATATTCCAGTCCTATTTCCTGTCTGCTCTTGACTTCTGACAATAGATGCAATGAACCTAGCTGCCTCTTGTTCCTGCCAATAGGCCTTCTCCATCATGAAACAACATATCCACTCAAATTGTAAGCCAAAATAAATCTTTTCTATCTAAATTATTAATTATCAAGTATTTTATCACAGTAATAAGAAAATTAACTAAAATGTTTTCATTCTCATTTTGGTCTTCAAATATTTTTTAGAAGATATGATTGTATTTATAAATTACAATATGTGATCTTTGTTTTGTTCCATTAGGCTTTTTCATTTCAGTAAAAGTACATTTTTTAGTAAGGCTTTTTTACTTTTAAGCTCATAATCTTTTTAAAAAATTTAAATATAAAAATTCCTAAAGTTCACCATAGCTTTTACATTCACATTTTGTGGTATGTTTATATATTCTACACATTTACATATTTTTAAAAATAACTGTAGAAATTATACTATTCTTGTAAGACCTATTATCCCAAGGCACCAACAAATAGCCTTTCTTACTACTATGTTATCCTTATGCCAGCAGCCTATTTATCATTTCATAACTTTCAGTTGACCTCTGTTCAACTTCATTCCATCTGTGTTCAATTTTATTGCTGGTTTCAAATATTTGTTCAAATAATTTCTCTCTCTCTGTATGTGTACATATGTGCATTTATATAAATCAACATATATGTGCATATATAGAAACAGATATAAAAACACAGAATTCAAAGGAAAAAATCAAACTAAACAAAACATTCATAAAACAAAAAAACTGTCACCAGATGATTTAAAAAGACTCAACGTAAAATAATGGATACTGCCTCTTGAAGAAAATACTTGTCTTCTTTTAAAAGAAAATGTTTCTTTTAGAAATCTTGGTCAACTTGGCTCTGTGGTGCAGTGGATAGAGCACTGGACTTCTAGACAGAAAGCTGGCTAATAATGATTTGCTAGCAGTGAAAGACACATCTGTCATATTCATCAAAATTTATGTACCTTCTTAATGTTTGAATCACATAATATAGAGGCTACCAAATTTGCAAATTAAGATATTATGAAATGTGTGAAAATTTTACATTTTTGCTATTTATGATATACTTATAGCATATCTATATCTCTATATGTGTTCTATTACGCCACACACTAAAGGTTGAAATAATTTTTACATGAATTTAAGAGAACAACAATAGTTTCCCTAAGCTCATATTAACAACCTAATAAAATTTAAAGTATTGGGGAGAATTGTAACTAATTGGCCAGTATAATTATTTTTCTCTAAAGTGATATAAATTGACCACATTTTTTCATTGCTGAGAATAGATAGAGTACAAGTACATATAATAAATAAAGATCTTAAGCAAATGTTCAGCAATTATTGTCAGAACAGAGCATAGCATGTAGGAAAACAAATCTAGGAATTTGCTGCACATTTTTATCATTACTTTTAGTCAACAAATATAGCATTATCCATTCATAAAATGGTCATTGTGACAGTTCAAAGTTTCATCCTTAAAATCATAAAGTTTAATTTTCTGCTGATTCAAATTTCTACTTCATGTCTCAGTTTTGAGACTTCCTTTCAGAGGCCCGGAATTTTTCCTATATTTGTCCATTTTATTCTTCAGATAATTCTTTGCTATAGCTCTGCATCATTGCTGTTGCTGACCTCCCTGAAGTGGCAGATACTGGAGGGCTTTACCTGGTGCCTTTGCCTTTGTCTCTCTTTCTCTCTTAGGTAGAATGAGTCTAGCACTGGTAGTGGTTTATTGGTACATTACCTGACATCTACTATCCAGATTAAATTTTAGGACCACTCTAACATAGTGCTCAGAATTGTTACTTGTAGATTAACTCTGAAAAACCTAGGAGCTTAGATACATTAATATCCCCAGTAGAAATTGCTTTTTACTAGGCCTGATCAAGACAGGAAGCTGGAGTTCTTTGGATCACAGGCTTCATCCCTGCTTGTCTGCTTGTCCAGACTTAACATTTCTCTTCATGGTGATTCATAAATCTCATTCCTGCATGTCATATGACCTGGAGAGAGAGCTTTCTGCCTTCTTCATTTCCTGAGTAATTTCTACTGCTTGTCAGGTGGGAATTACTCAGCTGCCTAAAACCTAAAACCCAGTAGGAATCCCCAGTTCCCCAGGTGCTATGCCATGCTTCAGGGCAGAACATTTCCTCAAATTATACTTCTCTTAATCTGACCTGCATCTATCGACTTGGCAAATATTTACCAGGATTACTATAAGTGACTTAATGATTTCAGGATAATTCTGGTCAAATGACATTTTCTTAGAATCAATGTTAGCACACTGCTTTGCATCTGTTGGAGTTACTTGTGACAAATACCCAACCAGAAACATCTTATGGGAGGAAAGGGTTTATTTCAGATTTTGCATAATCTTGGAGGAAGAAGTTGGCTCATTTCCATAGATCCATAGCAGAGAGATACGCCCCAGCCAGAGGTCAAACTGGCTCTGAACACACCTTAAGCCTGGACCAGAAGATCCACCCCCTAGTAATGTCTCCTCCAGCATGCTCCTGGGGACTTACATAGGAAGTTTAACCTTATTCAGAAATCCCTAAGACTATAGGGGGGCATACATTTACAGTCAAACTACCATACCATCTAATCCTACAAATCTTCCAGAGAATGGAATTTCTGGCACTGAATGGCACTGAAATGCTTTCCTTTTCTTAAGTTAATAGTATTTACTCTCTACTTTTAATTACTTATTTATTGTCATATTATTTTCTTTTACATACATTAGATTAACAAAAATAAATGGTAGAAAAATTATTGCTCAATACATTTTTGTTTCCTAAATAAAAATTTTTCATTCAGTTAGTTAAAATTTCTTATAAGTTCTTTGTTTTGTAGTGAATTTTCTAATTGTTAAAGTTTTGTTTTTCATTTAAGAAACCCAATTATATGGTAACTAGTTAATTAATGACCATAACATATTAAAAAGAAAGAACCACATTAAATAAATAGCCTCATATTTTATTGATAATAGGACCATTGCTGTTTGGGACTGAAAAGCAGTATTCCCTCCACCCCCTCCAGACTGCCCACATCCCCCTATTTATTGTAACCTGTATATCTAGAGCTCAAAGTAGTCAATATCTTTATCTTCCCTATAAGATTTTTTCATTTTTAATTTCCAATTTCTGTCAAATTCTACTTTTCTAGCCTTTTACATCTTTTCTTTTCTTATTTTTTTTTATTTTCTTTTGTAACAGGGTTTTACTTTGTAGCCCAGACTGGCCTCACGTTTATGGCAATCCTCTTGCTTCAGCATCCCTATTGTCACCATACCAGACAAAATTTAATCTTTCCTAAATAATAAAAATATACTATTTGAGAGATAGTTCATGTATAGGTAAAAGTAAGTCACCCATCATTTTTCAGGAACATTCTAGAAAAAAAGTGACAGAAAATGTCTGTGATGTATAGATTTCTATAGGGGCACTATGGTGTCGAAACTAAAGTTACACGTACCCCTTAAGAGACTTCTGGCTTGCAGTCTGTTGTGCTTTGTCACACTTTCTCCTGTGAACTTCTCTTGGTCATCAAATGAACCAAACTCTAAAATTTCTAAGGCCCTAATTTAGATTGTTCTATTATTGTTTCCCCACTCACTTCAGGGGATTAGAACATACCATGCATGCTATTCTAATAAAGCTATTAAACTGAATAAATGCACATATATAATAATGTAGGCATTATTTTAATAGTTGATAGGTGTATAATAAAAATACTGAAGCTAAATATTTGGAAAGTCAATCAAAACCTATAGTGCTGATGTGAACAGACAAAAAAGTACAGATCTTCACAGAAAACAATTTTTGTGTAAAGTTAGTTATTTAGCCTCCATTGAATTCATGAAACATTGTATTTTCAACCAAAATGCTTGACACACAAGGTAGGAAAAAATGTATTTTAGTTCACTGCTTTCTGTGGTTTTCACATGGCACAGAAAGAATGGAAGACACCTTCAGCTCATAGGAGCAAGACTGTGTGGAAGATAGGTCTTCACATCATGGGTAACCCAGGAAACAAATATCATGTGCCAGAACCAGGGGTTGGTTTCTTGTAGTTACTGTATTTTTACACATATAAATTTCTAACCAAAATCAGCATATGGGAAAAAAGAAGGATTTTAGCTTACATTTATTGCCTTGATGTTTTAATGACAGATTATACTCTTTTACCCCTCACTCTGGCTCCCATTAACCTGAGTCCTCCTTAATGGGGTTATAGTATTCACTGTGGGATCCTAATGGCCTCAGTCATTCCTTATGGGGTAGCAGGGGAAACTTGCTTCAGAATATTCGTATCTACTCTGTGGTTCTTACAATCTTTCCACCCCCTCTTCCACAATGTTCCCTGAGCCATGATAGACCAAGTGGCAGTCTGATTTACTGTTGTGTTCTCTGTAGCCTCTGAAGTTCTGCTTTGATGGGTTTTGATTGATCATTGTGTCTGTCACTATCACTTTGGAGCTGGTTGTCAGGCTAGCAGTAAGAGCAATATTCATGTCACCACTTCTGAAATTTCTCATGGACCCTGGCAGATGTGGGAGAGAGAGGTGGCTAGTCTCAAAGTGGGCAGTTGGCTATCTTCTTGTATTATTGATGGATCTTGGCTCTCCTCTGTTTTTAAATTTTTATTGACAGCTTCCATAACTGTAGACAATACACCATGATAATTCCCTATACTCCTTACTTTCCCTCTTGCAATTCCACTCTTAATCATACACCTTTCCCTGTCAATTAGTCTCTCTTATATTTTGATGTCTTCATCTTTTCCTCCTATTATGAGGGTCTTGTGTATATAGTACCAGGAATTGCAAGGTCATGGATATTCATGTAATTCTGTTTGTGGAAGAATGCATTGTAAGGAATCTTACCCTTCCTTTGGCTCTTACATTCATTCTGCCACCTCTTCTGCAATGGACTCTGGGCCTTTGAAGGTATTTTAGTGATGTTTCAGTGCTGAGGCCTCCTCTGTCATTTCTCTCAGCACTACAATGCCTTTTGTGCAATCCCACAAAGGCATTGACAAGTGTCAATAGCATTAATATATGGGTATGAACATTAAAAGAAGTGCTTATTGGGCATTTTGGTGAGCCAAATATATGCACTTTGCCAGACATAAGCAAGCATTATACCACTAAGGCTCGTGACCTACCGTATCACAGGTTTTCAGTATCAGGGAAGTATTCCCTCCCATGGAGCAGGCCTCCAGTCCAATTAGATAGTGTTTGGTTTCTGCCAGAACAGACATGCCACTATTGCACCAATTGGCTCATTTGGCCTGTGTGGACAAACTTAAGGCTTGCTGTGCCCACTGTTATTTATCTCCACTGATGACTATCCTCTCTTCCATATAGCTGCATTCAGCATATATTTTTTTCCAGCTTTCTATCAGCTGGTCTACAGGGATCTCCTCCATTTTCTCTGTCACCTGTAGAATAAAATATATTTTCAAACCAAGAGTGAGAAAATCTTGGGTTAAAGGAAGTATAAAAAGTTATTTGAGAAATTTTTAGTATTTAGTATTTAGTATTTAGTATTCACTTTTCTTCTCCAGAGAGCAGTGGGGGCTTCTCTCTGAAGTCTGGGTTTCCTAATCATGGGATTCTGACTTGTTTTCCTATAATAGATATAAGTTTTCTGCCACTGAGTGGGCATCATATCAAGAGAACAGTTGGTTTCCTGTGCAGGCTACATGACAGTATGACACAAGTGTGTACTTGTCCAGCAAGTTAACTTTGTACACTGCAGGGACACTGCTTATGCATGCCATTGGTGATCATTGTCCTCTGTTGGCTCCAATAGGACTTTCCAGCAATATGGGGGCTAGCCAGGAGGTAACTAGTTTCCATTTTGGTTCCAGCATAGTATTCTGATGTCCTGTGACTGCAGTGTGTGGTGTCTTCAACAATAGGGTCTTATCTTAGCATACATTTTTAAGGAAGCTTTATCATGGCATGGAAAGCATGGCAGAACAGAGTATGGGCATCACATCTTTTCTCATCAACTGGCATGTACAGCAAGAGTGAACTAGCTAATTAACACTGAGTAAGGCATTACAAATATACTCAAGGCCCACCCACAGTCACACAACTGCTACATAAAAGCTCCACCTCCCAAATTACCATCACTTGTGGACCAAATATTCAAAACAATTTAACCTATGAAGGGGCATTGCATTCAATCCACTACATAGTTATAGCCTTCAAGAATATCCCCATAGTGATCTTTTTCTACAGGATAGGCCCCTTTCCTTAAGGTTCCCTTGCTTTCTAAAATACAGCAGCCAGCTTTGTAACAATGACTTAAACTTCAACCTACAGGGAACCATCCACATTCAAATCACAACAGTTATTTTCCCCTTTTTATCCTTAATATAAGTATAATTTCAAAGTAGGGGGACTACATCTTGGTATTTTTTAATATACATTTCTTTTATTGACAACTTCTGTACTTACAAACAACAAACCAGGTATTTTTCTCCTCTCCCCTTCCCTCCTCTCCCCTACTTTCTCCTTCATGACTCAGCTGTCTGTCACATCCCCTCCCTTCTCCATTAGTCTCTCTTTTAATTTGATGTCATCATCTTTTTCCTCCTATTATGAGGGTCTTGTGTGGAAAATCTTGGTATTTTTTTAATATTTTCTTTTTATTTATTTATTTGACAAAGTGGGGGGAGAGAAAGCATGGGCACATCAGGGCCTCCAGCCACTGCAAATGAACTCCAGATGCATGTACCCCTCTATGCAGCTGGCTATCGTAGGTCCTGGGGAATTGAACCTGAGTTCTTTGGACTTGCAGGCAAATGTCTTAACAGCAAAGCCATCCCTCCAACCTCCCATCTTGGTATTTTATAAGAGCTAGTTCACTATGTTGATACTTGGTGATCTGCAGGTAAGACTCTTCTGACAGAGAATGGAATCTCCAGTAGCTTTCGCCTTGACCAAACTTCTTACTGATCACTTATACACAAATGATGAGGTGAGGAAAAGCAGCCCAAGTAAAACAGCATATTAAAATAAAATAAGAAGAAATGGACCACCATATTGTACAAATATTCTCAACTAAAGTGGGAAGAGAATGAGTTAACCTTAGTTCTGACATTGCCTTTAAACACATACTTGATTTTGATCCAATATATATTTTATTCTTTAACATATCCCAAATGTGAAAGTTTTGTGACAATTGAATAGTATGTGAGCATGGTGGAAGTTTCTGTGGGACCAAATTAATGCAGTTTAATGAGGTCTGCCACGATAACATTGAGACTTCTTCAGATATGGCAATTGGATTGATTTTGAGATTATAGTAGAGAGTGAAAGTATATATGGCCTACTCTTATAGAGAATACACACTAAGGAAAGTTAGTCCCAAGAGGAAGAGCCAAGAACAACATACCATGTATTTGTACAAAGTTATTGTTTAAATGTTTGTTTGCAGGTGCTGAATAAGGTTTATATTCTGAGATTCCTGTGATCAGAAAGACATGGTCATTAATTTGTACTATTTTGGATGGAATTTCTTGTAGCATTTAGGATTTATTGAGAAATCTGACAAATGTCTTAGATAGAGCCATTTGAATTCTTTTTAGACTTTTTTGTAATCTCATTAGAAAAGTATTTTTGTTCCTCCATATATTCTTCATTTTTAATGTCCTCTAGTTTCAATCATAGAGCAGCCCTTAACCCCCCCCCCCCCAAACAATAAGCTTCTCCAACAAAACCAACAACAACAAAACAAAAACACTGTATTATGGTAGCCCTAAGGTAATTTCTGTTGTATGCATTTACTCTACATTTTAGGAACACTAATTTCTTTCCAAGACTCTGTGACAACCTAGGCCTGGGAGTTATGCTTACTTTCAGGATTGTGCTTAGTCAATGGGATAATTCCAGTGAGAATGTCAGCAACACCACCCTGGTATGGTCATCTCCCAAAACTCTAAAGGGCCACCCTTCAGGGGCAATCTGTCAGTAGTCAAATTTATTGCATAAACTTGTATGGTCAGCATTCACTAAAAGCACATGCAGAGAAAAATATTTGATTAGTTGATTACACAAATAAAATGGGCTGTAACTGAATCTTTGAGAATTTATGCTAGCAACTCAAAATTCAGAGGGCTCAGAAGATAGCCAATGACTGAAATTGCATGATTCCAATGTCTGCAGACCCAGGATTATTTCCCAAGCTACTGAAGTAAACTGCATGCCTAAAGTATTCTAAGCACATGGATTTTGTTTGCAGTAGCAAGAGGACCTGGTACATACATACATACATATATACTCAATCTCTCTCTCTCTCTCTCTCATAAATAAATTGAAAAAATAAATAAAAATGCGTGTGAGATTCATGAGGTTGGGTCATGATAATAAGCCTAGAAATTTTTAAATAAGGGAAGAGTGTTCCTCCACTCCAAAAACTGAGTAAACTGCACTGAAATATGACAGAAAAATATGAAAGCATTGTCTTACCAGATTTTACTAAAGCAGAATGAGAGGTACTATATGATGATTATGCAAGTTGATAGTCCTTTCATGGTGGTTGTCATTGGAGTCATGAGTGTCATTTATTATATATATTTAAATAGCACCCTTTAATTTTTGATCATTAGAAGAATGATCAATTCTACTGAATAAAATAGGAAATTGCCCAAACATTATAGCCTCCTTCCATCTTGAGGCCATATATTGTATGAGTCCCTTGGTTCTAATATTCTTAGTGCAGATGAATGTCTGAGTATTTTAGATAAGAGACATTTTTATCACTTTGACAAATATGGCATCTTAATTTTAATGGATATGTCAAAGTCTGACCAACTTTGTTGGTTTTATGAGGCTTTTTAAAAATTAATTTCCTAACCAGTAACTTAAGAATCCATCCATTTTGTTTGAAAAATATCCATTTACTTCAATCCGTGAATTAGCCATTTATTCAAATATGGCATCATTTGGAAACAAAACTTTAACATCATTATATGCATTATGCATATTTCCAAAATAAAAGATTTTTGTTCTTAACATACAGAAAAGAATAGTAGAGTAACAGTTTTTTTTCAATTTCAATAATTTCTAGGATTGATAAATAATGCTTTAACATTGCTTAATATTGTAAAATATTTTATTTATCAGAAAGAGAGGAGAAGGTACATGCCAAGGTCTCTAGCCACTGCAAAGAACACCAGATGCATGTGCAACCTTGTGCATCTGGCTTATGTGGGTGCTAGCAGGTCCAATTTTGGCCCTTAGGCTGTGTAGCCAAGCACTTTAACCACTGTGTAATCTCTCTAGCCCTGACTACTTTTTTAGTAATTTGTACACCTATTTTGGTTCACACTAATCTGTTCTTAAAGAATAATAGTGACTAAAAACTTTGATATAAATATTTAGAAATGATCAGAGAGCATTACATGTCTAAGTATTGTAGAGAAAAGTAACAGTTATATTTATTTTCAAGCAAGTGCAAAATAATTCACTTAGAAGAAATTAATATTAAAATGGCATTAGATAAAATCAAAGCAGATATAAACTATGATGTTAAGCAATCCTCGTTAAATATTGTTGAACATTTTGTTTCTGATATTGATCATCATAATTTTATAAAAATAAGCATGAAATTATGTATTTAAAACAATCAATTTATTTTTTATTTATCACATTATAAATACAAATGTGGGTCAAGAGAAAATAGATTATATTAAATGGTTGTTTTCTAATTTTCACCTTGTATTATAAAAATGATATGAAATACTAATTAAATTATTTTAAAGAGTTTTTATTTTATTTATTTAGCGACAGAGAGAGAAGGAGAGGCAGAGAGAGAGAGAGACAGAGAGAGAAAGAGAGAGAGAGAATGGATGCACTAGGGCCTCCAGATACTGCAAAGGAACTCCAGATGCATGTGCCACCATAGGCATCTGGCTTATGTGGGACCTGGAGAATTGAACCTGGGTCCTTAGGCTTCACAGGCATCTGCCTTAGCCACTAGGCCATCTCTCTAGCCCCTAATTAAACTCTTATGAGAAAGTAAATTAAAGGTCTACTGCTTAATGTGACTATATTGCATCTTAAATATAACAGTTTTTTTCTCTTTTCCCTATGAGAAGACACTTTACAAATTTTGCCAATAATATGAACTTATTAGCCCTTATAGACAGAAATCATTTTTCTAGTTTAAGAATAGAATCACACATACATAACTCATGGATTTCATGAGAAAATCCATATGTATATAGACAAAACTCTCAGACTGTTGAAGATAAGTAGAGTAAAATATGACTGAGCATTCAAAGAAGTTATAAGAGATTTGACAGAGGACATGCCCTTTGCATGGGACTTGATGTATAGTACAGAAAAGATGTAGAATGTACTTTGTGATTTTTATAAAAAAATGAACATTGTTCTGTTTTTGATGTTCTTTATTGTTTTCATTTTAATGGTTAAAAAGTGTTCTAGCCACTTCTACTTTACATAAGGGACAATGTAAGAGCACCAAAATATTTGAAAAGACTAGCAAATTAGAAAAATATTAACTCAATTGACTTGGAAAGTGAGAATTCTTAAAATTGCTATAATCAAGTCTAAAGTTCAAAATGTCAGTTACACAAGTGTTAAACTCTGTATTCTAATTTGTATACACCTTGAAACTGTACTGCCAAACTGTTGTGCTTGTTTCATATTGTTGTCTGTGAAACTAAAGAATATCTGATAAAATTGTTTGCTGGATGCAAAATATAATGCTTGACATCTTTCCATACTAAAAAAAAAAAAAAAAGAACCTGAAGAAGTCATTACTGGTTCTACAGAAATAAAAAGAAATATAACAGAATACTCTGAATAATTTTAAATTTATAAAATGGAAACATAAATAAATCTACTCATTTTTAAAATTATTTATTTCCTTGTCAAAAGAGACAGAGAGAGTGGGGAGAGAGAGATTGAGAGAGAGAAAGAGAGAGAGAGAGAGAGAGAGAGAGAGAGAGATTCTTGCTATTACAAATGCACTCCAGAAACATATCACTTTGTGTGTCAGGCTATATGTGGGTACTGGGGAATCAAGCCCCAGGTGTCAAGATTTAAAGCAGATATCTTTAACTGATGAGCCATCTCTCCAGCCCACTAGATCATTTAAAATACATAAAAATACAGAAATAAACCATGAGAAATAGAGTTCTGAACAATTCTATAACTAATTAGGCATATGACCTACATTAAACAATAGCAAATTCCCAGACCTAAGAGGCTAAACAGTGAACTTCACTAAACATTTAAAGAGGAGCTCAGACTGCTGCTTTTCAAAATTTCTAACAATAGCACTTGAGGGAACATATCACAATTAATTCTGTGAGTACAGTATAACCCTGATACTAAAGTCAGGAAAACATTACAGAAAAACAGTACTATAAAGTATTGTAACTTATGAAAAACTTATGTACCTTGTGAAGAAAAAATAGCAAACTAAATTGAATTTTATTTTTTTTTATTATTTTTTTTCTTTTTTCTTTATTAGTCAGTTCTGTATTCAGCAAATACAGTCAGTTTGGTACCATTATTAGGCTCATCCGTGACCTACCCCCTCCCCTTGGCCCCTCCTTGTTGAGGTATATGGGTCATGGATTGTGGAGTTAGCCCACAGTTATGGGTAAGCTAAATGTCTCTGCATATCATGACCCAACATGTGACTCTGACATTCTTTCTGCCCCCTCTTCTGCAAAATTTCCCTGAGCCATGTTGGGTTCATTTTTGGTCTGCTTCAGTGATGAGGTGTTGGGGGCCTCTGAGGCTCTGGCTCTCTGAATTGGTAGGAGTTGATTTTTCTCTGTGCTGATCTCTGTCCCCCTTGTGCTGGTATCCAGTTCATCAGGAAAACAGTCCCCTTGCTTGTTTCTCCAATTTTTCTCAGTTTCAGCCAGGGCCCTTTTGAGGTATGATGGGGTGGCTCTCTCCTTAGGATCTACATCTATCTGAAAAAGAGAAGCAGATTCTCCAACGGACAGTAAGTTAGCACCAGGACAAATGAGATAACCCTTATTTTTTTTTTTAATAGAGAATTTAATAGGTGTAGGCCCTCTTGTAGCCCACAATTGATGGTAGCTTGATATTGGAGAATGGGTTTACGTTTGGATCTGGTTCTGACTTGTTTCCCAGCTCCAGCTATGGATCCCATACCAGTGAGGGGATCAGTTAGCCAAATTGAGAGCAGTTGGTTCCCCACCATGGCTGTGTGCCACCACTGCACTTGTGTGGACATCACAACAAGTTATTTGCTGCTATGTAGGTTAGACCATGAGTTGCTTGGACAGATATTGGTCATTTTCCCCCAGTCGTCCATGTAGCACCTTCTGGCACTAGACGTGCTGACTGTCTGGGGACTGACTCTCTTCCAACTTCCAGCCATGCCATTCTAATTTGCATGTCAATCACATAAGGTATCTTCAGCAGTAGGGTCTTACCACTAGCCTTTGGTGGGTCATCAAGTACTCTGACAGAAATCTGTCTGTCTTTTAGGAAACCTTGTAGGTCTCTCTGATCAAAAGCTCATTGTGGATGATAGCCCCATGCTGGTTCTGGGAGTTACAGGTCAGTGCCCACTAAGAAAATGAGGAAAAAGATAAGTAATATACAAGAGTTAGAGATAAGAGAGAGAGAGACAGGGAGAGGGGAAGTGAGGGAGGGAAGATGTAGGAGATTACGGTTAGTCTTGATCATACCCTCTCCAGTGTCTTGTGGTTCAGGTGTTCCCTGTAAGGGCCTGGTGAAGGATCAGCCATTTGGTCTGTCTTTTAGTAAGTAGAAGATTATGGTACCATTTCCGTTTGGGTCTAGATTTGTGTTTCCCACCCCTTTGATGCCCTCCTCCCCCTCCCCTTCCATCCTAGTGGCTAGTCTAGGAGGTGCTTGCTGGGTATGTAAGGTATCTTCGGTAGATTCAGGTTAGGTGCTGTAGATGAGTGAGACTATGTGGCGATTATTTTTCAGTGATTGGGTAAATTCACTGAGAATGATCTGTTCCAGGTTCAACCATTTTTCCTTAAATTTCATTGTGTCATTTTTTCTTACTGTTGTATAGAATTCCATTGTGTAGATATACCACATCTTAGTTATCCATTCTTCTAGTGATGGACATCTGGGTTGATTCCAGCTCTTAGCTATTATAAATTGAGCTGCTATAAACATGGTTGAGGAAATCTCTTTAGTCTTTGGTTTGAAGGTTTTAGGGTAGATGCCCAGTAAGGGAATAACTGGGTCTGTTGGTATCTCTATACAACCACTTTGGAAAGCAATATGGAGACTTCTGAAAAATCTGAATATAAAAATATCACTCTTAAGAAGAGAAGATATTTACAGTGAATTGTGTAAAAACAAAGGACTAACACTGGCCCTTTATAATTCAGAAAATACAAAAACTGATTCAAAATATAAGAAAGACCTTAATGTAAGACCTAGAAATGCAAGAAATGTAGGTGTTTATTGTCCAGGAAAATATTTCAAATGTGCACTGAAAGTCATTATTATAAAGTTATCATGAAAGCTGCAGCACGGGAGACGATTATAAACCCTAGAACTGCGATGTAATAGATGAACAATAGAACATAGAGAAATCCAAATTCAGCAAAATGAGAAAATAAACTGTCAAAAATGGAATTTGTCCTTTAGTAAATAATCTCATAAGATGTTAGGCAAGCATTCCCTAGCAACATTGACTATTATGGAAATGACACCCCAAACTGTACTGTTCACGACCACTAGGAGTGGCTACTGCAAAAGAAAAAAAAAAAAAAAAGAAGAAGAAGAAGCCTGGTGTGGTGGCGCACGCCTTTAATCCCAGCACTCGAGAGGCAGAGGTAAGATAATCGCCATGAGTTCGAGGCCAACCTGAGACTACAAAGTGAATTTCATGTTAGCCTGAAATAGAGTGAAACCTTACCTCCAGAAACAAAAAAACAAAACAAAAAAAAAGAAAGAAAGAAAAGAAAAGAAAAGAAAAGAAAAGAAAAGAAAAGAAAAGAAAAGAAAAGAAAAGAAAACATAGACAGTTTGAAACACTGCAGGGGATAAGAAGTTAGCAGTCCTGGGTCCACAGGGGGAATGATGGCATGTAAGGAGAAAAGAGTGGGGTTGTTTCTCCAGAAAGCTGCAACTGGAAATGCCAGATTATCAAGTGCTTTCAGTTTTTGATAGAGGAAGGAAAACTAAGATGATTAGGAGGTAGAGTACATATATATGTTAGAATTTGGGTGAATACTGAACATTATCTAAAAATTAGTCAGTTAGAGAAACACAGCTACCATATGCTTATACTCAGAAGTGTATTCACAGCTGAGTAGATACTTGAATAGTCAGTGGCTGATTAGAGTGAAAATGGACAGTTATTGTATAGATGTTTATATTTAGCTGCGATGACTGACATGTCAATTGAGGAGGATGGGGTATTGAAATCGTCAACTACAATTGCACTTGGTATTATCTGTGACCTTAATTCTATTAGTGTTTGTCTGATGAAAGTGGGAGCACCCATATTAGGTACATAAATGTTAAGAATTATCATGTCTTTCTATTGAGTTATTCCTTTAATCAATATAAAGTGACCTTCCTTACCTGTCCTACCTAATGTTGGTTTGAAGTCTACCCTATCAGATATTACAATAGCAACACCTGCTTGTTTTCTAGGTGTATTTGCTTGAAATACCATTTTTCAACCTTTCACCCTAAGATAGTGTCTGTGTTTTATGGAGAGGTACCTTTCTTGGAGGCAACAAACAGAAGGATCCTGCCTTTTAAACTAGTCTGCAGACCTGTGTCTTTTGGTTGAGGCACTGAGATCATTGATATTAAGAGCTATTAGTGAAAAGGTATGTATTTATTCTTGCCATTCTTCTTGTTTTGTTTCCTGGTTTTCCTTTACTCTCTTGTATTAATTATTATTTGAGCATGGTTTATTTTTTCCTGTTTCCTCATGTGTGTGCTTTCCTTTCTCAACAGCATGGAAGATCCTTTCAACTATTTTCTGTACAGCTGGCTTAGTGGTCATATATTCCAGTAGCCTGATTTTCTTTTTGTTGTTGTTGTTCATTTTTATTTATTTATTTGAGAGTGACAGAGAGAGAAAAAGAGGCAGAGAGAAAGAGAGAGAGAATGGGCATGCCAGGGCTTCCAGCCACTGCAAACAAACTCCAGATGTGTGTGCCCCCTTGTGCATCTGGCTAATGTGGGTCCTGGGGAATTGAAACTCAAACTGGGGTCCTTAGGCTTCACAGGCAAGTGCTAAACCACTAAGCCATCTCTCCAGTCCCCTGTAGCCTGTGTTGTTGTGTAATGTCCATATTTCTCTTTCAATTTGGGAAGATAGCTTTGCTAGATAAACTAATCTTTGTTGACAGTTATCTTTTAGAACTTGGAATACATCATTCCAAGATCTTCTGGCTTTTAAAGTTTGTGTTGAGTAATCTTCTGCACCTTGCTATTTATTTATAACTGATTATATATATATATATATATATATGTGTGTGTGTGTGTGTGTGTGTGTGTTATTATATATCTATTATATTATTATTATTATTTTGATATCATGATCTTTTCTTCCTATTATGATGATCTTGTGTAGGTAGTATCAGGCACTGTGAGGCCATGGATATATAGGCCATTTTGTACCTGGAGGAGCACGTTGTGAGGAGTCCTATTCTTCCTTTGGCTCTTTCATAATTTCTGCCACCTCTTCTGTAATGGACCCTGAGCCATGGAAGGTGTGATTGAGACATTTCAGTGCTGAGCATTCTTCTGTCACTTCTCAGCACCATAGTGCCTTCTGAGTCATCCCAAGGTCACTGCCATCTGAAAAGAGAAGGTTCTCTGACCAAAAGTGAAAGTAGCATTAATACATGGGTATGAATATTAAGATAAGTGCTTACTGGGCAGTTTGATGAGCATAGTATATACACTTAGCCAGACAGCAGCAGACGTTACACTCTAGGTCCCATGACTACCCCTGTTGTAGGTTTTCAGTATCAAGGATGTATTCCCTCCAATGGAGCAGGCCCCCAGTCAAGTTAGAGGGTGGTTTGTTTCCCCCATAACAGACATGCCACTATTGCACCCATTGGTTCGTTTGGCCTGGCTGGTCAATTATAAGGCTTGCAGTGTCCACTGTTGTGTATCTTCACTGGTGATTTTTCCCTCTACCATTGAACTGCATGCAACATGGCTTTTTCCAGCTTTTTATCAGCTGATCTACATGGAGAAGGTTTCAGCTCATCTCCAGTAGGATTTCTCAGTGACCTTGCAGCCCAAGTATGTGGAGTCTTCAGCAACAGGGTCTTACCATCTATTCCTGGTGGGAAACCAAGGGTCTTGGCAATGGCCTGTAATGTTTTGGGGGAATCAGGGAACTCCCTGGCCAACAACTCACTGGAAGGTATCCTATCCCTGGCACTGAATATTTCCTAGTAATGACCTATTGCTCTTGTGTGCTCCATTGTCCAAAAAAAGCACATTTCCATATGACTTATTTATATCCTTTTAGATTTTGATTAGCCCTCCCTTCACCTTTCCTTTACTCCATCTCTTCTCCTGACCTCACTTAGCCCTTTCCCCACAGCATTACTCTGTTCTTCTATGTTGGTGAGACTGTATACAGAGTTTTCTTTTTTTTTTTTTTTTAATGAACCTCTGTGTTTTTTCCTTTCTAGTATTTCTTATATTTTTTTCTTCAATATTTCTATTTCTTTACTTATGCCTTGTATTAATCTCCTTATTTCATTAAGTTAGTTTCCTGTGTTCTACTTTAAGATTTTTTTCCTTTAATTCCTTGATTTCTTTGAACATAGGTATAATCTTTCCTTTGAAATCTCTATCACACATTTCATCTAAATCAGTCTTACTGGAGGACATTTTGGATGGATTTTTAATTTTTTTGTCTTGATTTTTATGTTTCTTATATCATAATATAGACAGTTTGGGTTACTTTTATGCTTGGATTTTCTAATTATCTTTGGTATTCTTTGTCATATAAATACATATGCATATATATATATATATATGTATATATATATATATATATATACATGTATTCAGGGTAGGATCTTAAGTTGTAAGGTATGTCTCTTATATGACTTTCAGAGTAATATCAGAAGTGATGCTAGGTGTTGGTTTTGCCTTTTATAAAATTATTCTAGTTGGCTGGGTTCAGCTAAATACAGGAAAATTCTAAAATTCAACTGATCAATATATGCATTCAATCAAAATCAGCACAGAATATTTATGTAAGCTTGGGCATTAAAATAAACAGCTAATCTAACAAAGTCAAAGTCCCTAAGGGTATATGTTGGCTCATGCCCTTATTTCTACAACTGAGAGGCTGAGATTTCTCATCTGTAAAAGGGTTCCAGGTTAGCATGTGGCAGAGTAACTCCTTGACCCCAAGCATGTCAGAAGAAGAAGTCAAAAGCCATAAATCAGGAAGTAACAAAGGACAACCTCTAAATACAGCTATTTAAGAATAGTAAAGTCAACCATCAATCCAATCTAACACAGAACCTGCCTTGACATGGAAGGTGCAGTTAGCCTTCCAATGCAGGTCTATATACTAGGCTTTGTAGCAAGTACTGGCTCTGTATAAGTAGATCTTGTTACCTTTTGGGAAAGCTTTAGTCTCACCTATGCTGTGTGCCAATTTCAGTCCATCTTTACTGCTTTGTGGGCTTTGTGGGCTAGGCTGTCTGGATCAGTGGGTGGGTCAGCTGCTCTGATTACTTGTGCCTGGTGCTTTATAGCTAAGTTCTCTTACCCATATCTCCAGTGGTTGCAGGTGCTGGATGCTGGGTGAGGTGAGGCTGTGGAGGGTGACTGAAGTTGTACCAGAGCTGTGTATCTGGTCCCCATGACCCTCTTTCTCATGAGCTGCTCAGCTAGTCTCCTAGCTGTAGTCCTGCTGCAGTCTCCTTCATGTTTCTTGAGTTTGTTAGGAGGCTTGTGTGAGTGGTACATCCTTTCACTTGGTTCCTCCTGCGGCTCAGGTAGAGCCTGGTGTGGACCAGCACCATGGTGGGAATTGATTCTGGCTGGTTCTGTGTTTTCTAGAACTTCTGCGTCTCCTGTGATTTTCTGCTGAGGTTGATAATTCCTTATACACCTTCACCTTTCAGTAGGAGTGTATTTTGCTGTTTTTCTGCTTATTTCCCCCCTCCCTATGTTGCTTTGGCATGGCTACTATGCCACTATCTTACCAGGAAGTCATAATTTTATTTCTTATTGCTCAGGTCCTTTGGAATGCCAGCAATTCTTTTCTTGCCTAACATTATGACTTTCTTATACTGGTGGAAGCTTTTGTATGACTTCAAATAATGGAGTAGTGTGAAAAGAGCTATACAGAGAACTAGAGTCTGTAGCCTGCTCTTTAACCAACCATAATCACAGTGTGAATTTGCGGATGATTCATCATCTCTTAGCCTTGACAATGTGAGCATGTCATCACTCTGCCACCTGCTTTGTGAGATTCTTTTTAAGTCACAGTACATACTGTGTATCAAAAGGTTTAGAAATGACAAATATACTTATGAAATATCAAAATTGAATGCTATTTTGTTCTACTTGTTTTTATCACTTATCTATAGCCATTTATCTACTACATGTCATTATGCCAAAGAATGTTCAATTATGCTCTTGTTCAGGAATTATATTCTTGGAGTCTATTATGCTTAAATGAAAAATAGATTTTTATTATAAAAGGTATTATGGTTCCTTTGATCAGGTAATCAAAATCACCTCTCCACACAGTCTACCCCATATACCTGTATTGGCTTAATAATTAAATCCTTCTAGATATGTTCAAGGTCACATATATTTTATATTTCAGATTTAATTTCAACATTTATCACAATATAATTCAGTCAGAGACCAATCATATATCTAGCTCATCATTCTGGAAATATTTCTGCAGGTTGAACCACATGGTAAGGCTTTGAGCAGTGGCCAGTCTGACCCTGGATCATTTTTAGAAGTAGTTCCTAAAGATGCTACCATTACAGTGAGCACTCACAGCCTCTGTCCTCCAATCTTAGGTCCTTAAAAAGGATGCCATATTTGATTCCTGCATAGAATAGACATCAGCAAAAAATGAATTTCTTGCCCCCAAAGCAATGAATAGTAAGTAGTATGGGAAATAATTTTATTGAAGCATAATTCACATACAATTAATAGTTGCCTATTTAAATTATATAACTTGATAGTTTTTCATTTAGCAGAATTGAACAACTCATCACCACAATCAGTTTTAGAATATTCTCATTGCTCAAATAAGAAACTTCTTAATGATGAGTCATCATTCCTTGTACTCTCTTACCACTACCTCAGGCAATCACTTATCTACTTTCTGTATCCATAGTTTTGCCTATTCTACATTGTCTTTGATTGTTCCTGCTGTCTGACTTTAATTACATACCCTTTGACCACCATTTCCCATTACTATTAATCACTGAACTTCTGTTATGCACTCATTAAGCACTCGTCTCTACTTCTCTGGAAACTATATTTTCATATTCTACATATGAAAGAAGTCACACAGTGTTTGTTTTACTTGAGAAATTTATTTCAGTTACCATAATCTTCAGTGGAACCACACTACAACATCCTCTTCTTTTCCAATCTTTTCCCCACCCTAAAAATGACGTGTGAAAATATTTTCCTTTTGCTTAAAAAATGTTCAGTTTGATCCCTGTTGAATTTGCATCATTATATTAGTCATAATTTTCCATGAGTGAGTCTCTGAAACTGTTACTGGAGTTCAAACGTATACATCTTATTTTACATGTGGCTTATAGTTTTATATAGTCCAAATCTTTCAATGTGATTATTAAACTTTCTTGGGACACACTTTTCCTATTAATGCAGAATTCCTATTAATACAGGTCTGAAACTTAACCTGTATGGTTCATGTAGACAATTATTAATTTATCCTTCCGTGTGTTTATATAAAAGGGTTGAAAAAGTTAGCCCTTACCTCACCTTAGCAGCTAACTTGAATCTGAAAGCCATTACATTTGGCTTGTCTCATTTCCCTTTGACAGTCTTGGTGCATCCATTAAGCCTAGGGAGGCATTTTTAAATCCCATATTTGTATCAGCCATAGATTCACAACTTAATAAGATCTGTTTCTTTTTTTAAATTTATTTTTATTTTTACTTATTTGACAGAGAAAGAGGGAGAGAAAAAGAGAATAGGTGTGCCAGGGCCTCTGGCCACTGAAAACAAACTACAGACACGTGCATCCCCTTGTGCATATGGCTAACATGGGTCCTGGGGAATCGAACCTGGGTCCTTTGGATTTGCAGGCAAATACCTTAACTGCTAAACCATCCCTCCAGCCCCAGGTCTGTTTCTTATGTCTTTCTTAAGTCAGTGTTAAAATGCTGAACAAGAAGTGACCAAGGACAGCAAGGTCACCGTATAATAGGATTAGGCATCTAAAAGTGCTTTGCAAATACTATTTTGTATTCATCTTTCATTCTGCATCTTTTCTTCTGTGTTTAGAGACAGCATAACCAATCTGACCTTACCAAGAATGACCGACTTCACAGTTTCCTTCAGTTCTCTTTCCAGTGACCTCTATGTCACTGAATAATTTCTAATTGAATCATGAGAATCATGTTTACTAGTTTTTTTTATTAAGTCATCTTTATTTTTAATAGACCTTTGAGAAGTATGAATACTCTGAAGAAGTGACTTCTTCATTTCATAGAAACACTTCTGATTTATATTTCTTTAGCTTTCTTTATGTCTAGTACATGAGTATGCTAGGTAATGCAGGATGTATGGATACTTTTTATGATGTTCCTTGGTCTTGAAGTCAATAAAATATTTAAAGCACATAATGCATCATGAGAATAAAACTTTTGTGTATATTTTGTTGATACAAGTGGTAGTGTTTATCCAAACCTGACCTAGTAGTATGTAGAGCAGGATTGCCTAACACTCACAATCTTACTTCCACAACTTTTGAGTGCTGGGATTATAGACATGTAAAACATAGCCAACTACAATGGGATTCTCCTCTTTTTGTTGTTTAAATCTCAATTTGATTAATTGTATGAACATATTGCACATTGGACGTAGGCCCCTCAGGACATACTCATGCTCCCGGTTTTCCACCTCCACCCCTCTTCAGGCCCTCCTCAGTCAAATTATTGGTATGCACTTTGTGGAGTCATGAACACTCCAGATCATTCAGAATGTGGTGGGGGATTAATGCCTCAGGATACACCTTTTTATTTTTTTATTTTTGCCAGGTACAGGATATATACATTAATGGTAGAACACCTGCCTCATACACATAAGACCCTGGGTTTGGTAAAAGAAGAACTTAAAGTAAGATGCCTTTTAATCCTAAAAGTCTAATAATTTCATGTTTTAAATTTGTTATTAAATACCTCCAAAGAACCCCCACTTCCAAATGTACTCCATGTATATCTAGATATTTTCATACCCATACTGAATTTTAGCTTGAAATTGCTTCAAACTCCTATGCACCCTGTGGTTCTGAGATGCCTCATTGTTTCAAATTTTCCATGCCATTCATTGTAGAACTATGTTACAGTTGCTTGATATTCCCACCATCTGATCTTAGTGCATATGCTCTAATATTACTACAATGACCACTGTAAAGAATATATACCTCTCTTTCTCTCTCTTCATATATTTGTCTATGCAGTTGTTGCAATCAGCTTCACATTGCTGGCAGAAAACACGTGGCCAAGAGCAGCTTGTGGAAGGAATGGGTTTATTTTGGCTTAGAAACTCAAGAAGAAGCTCCATGATGGCAGGGAAAAATGATGGTATGAGCAAAGGGTGGACCTCACCTCCTGGTCAATATCAGGTGGACAATAGCAATAGGAGAGTGTGCCAAACATTAACAAGGGAAAGCTGGCTTTAACATACATAAGTACGCCCCCAACAACACACTTCCTTCAGTAAGTCTTCAATTCCTAATATTCTAGCAGCTGGGGACCTAGAATTCAGAACACATAAGTTTATGGGTGAAACCTGAATCAAATCACCACATTCGACCTCTGGCCCCCATAAACTGATAACCATTCATGATGTAAAATTCAATAAATTAAGTCCAATGTGAACAGTCCCCTAGTTTAGATCAATACCAATGATGTTCAAACATCCCCATAGTCCAATGTCTTGTAATTGAGTCATAAAACCAAAGACAAAACAAAACCAAAAAAATAAATAAATGGCACAGAATAAGTATTCACACTGCAAAAGATGATATTGAGCATAGAAAAATGTATTGAACCAATACAAATTTAGAACAAGACAAATCTTAAACTCTGTGGTTCCATGTCCAATAACTCTAACCAGTGACAATTCTCCAATATGATCATACTAACAAGTGATGAGTCTGTAGAGTCCCAATTCTGCCCCTTGAGAGAGGCTACTCACAGTCCCAAAAGAAGTCATCTGGCGACGCCAGCTCTCTTTGGAAGCCATCTCATAGTCAGCACATCTCTTGTGAGTCTCTACTACAAGCCACTGTTCATTCTCAGGGCTCCATCAGGCCTCCTTGCAAGTAATCCAACAAGCCTGCTTCATACTGTCCATGGCCATTTCCAAACAACAAGACCAAGTTGCCATCAGGCGAGGGAGTGCATGCTTTTAATCCCATTACTCAGGAGGTAGAGGTAGGAGGATGACTGTGAGTTTGAGGCCACCCTAGGACTAAAAAGTGAATTCTAGGTGAGTCTGAGCTAGTGAGATCTTACCTTAAAAAACAAAGACAAACAAAGAAAAAAAAAAAAAGACATGTTGCCAAATTAATGACCCTTGCTTTCCTGCATTTGCTACACTTCATAATACCAGGTGAACTACTAATATGTTAATCCAGGGGGAATTAATGCAAACTTTGAAGAACAGAATATCTCTTCAGCATTCTGGCTCCTTCAAAAAGTCCACATTCTTCCCAGTGTTCTAGTGCAGACCAGCTGGTCTAACTTCAATGATTGTAATCTCTCAAAAAATTTCAGCTGAATGGGCAGCAGTTTTGGCCAAAAGATTCCCTTTTACTGTGCCACAACAGCAGGTTAGTATCTAACTACACAAGCATATTGAAAGAAATTACAAAATATTCTTCTGTATGATTACCTAGTGTTCTGACACATACTCAGATAAACATGTTTGAGCTGTGTGTGTGTGTGTGTGTGTGTGTGTGTCTATATGCATGTTACATAGGCCCATGTGGAAGTTGGAGTATGAGAGCTGGTTCAAAGTAATTCAGAACTCTTTATTGACAAATAGATTTAAAAAAAATTAATCATTTCTTTTCTGTGATATGCTCTGATTTAGAGGTATTTTAGTAAAGACCAAATGGTCATTGCAACCATTAAGTCTGTTGTTTGTATATTTCTTTTCTAATAAAGTACTGAAATTGCAATCAGAATCTTAAGATTTTCCTTAAGGCCCATGATGCTGGGACTTAGTAGATTCCCATGAAGTTCAGAGAAATAATAGACAAAGATTACCATATAACCCATGCCTAGTTTCTTATTTTCAAGTGCCTTTTATATTTAATATGAAAACCACATGCTCACGTTTCACTTGTATAATGAATATTAATAAGCAAATGACACATTCATTTTACATTATGCTTGTTAAAATTGCTTTGTCTTCAACAAATATCTTAGTCAATTTTTTGAAGAAAAGACATAAATTAATCTGTATTTTGAAATTCTGCTTAAATGTGTCCTTTAAAATTCATATGCTTAGGGGTTATAGTATTGTTTTCTTTTTATGCCTTTTCTCTCAGGTAAAGGGAGTGTTTATGGGGGAAGGAGAAAGGAAAGAAGAAAGGGTTGAACAGAGGTGCAATGGGGGGTTCAGGAAAGAAGAAAGAGAGGGATGAAGGAAACCTTATATGGACAGGCAGACAGGTAAAATGGCCATTGCATCAGTAAGCACCCACTGACATTTTCTGTAATGAAAAAGATCATCACCATAGAGATAAACTCAAGTGTGTAAGTGTGACTATACCTGACTTTTGTTTAAACACTAAGAATAGCAATGATGTTGAGCTTTATTCTTCCCTGCTCTAAAAAGAACAGAGCTGGATGAGCAGCTATATTGTCAGGATAGACAAAGAACGAGCAAAGGAAAAAGTCAAAGGACCAACCTCTGACCTGGCCCATGGGAAAATGTGCCAGTCAGTTATCTTTTAGAAACATAAATGATTCCAGAAATTTAGACTTGAAACACATTTTAAGAAAACTTAGCAGGGGTGGACAGATGGCTTAGGTGTTAAGTCATTTGCCTGAAAGCTTATGGACCCAGGTTTATTCCCCAAAATCTATGTATGCCAGCACGCACAAGGTAATGCATGCATCTGCAGTTCGTTTGCAGTGGCTGAAGGCACTAGCATGCCCATTCTCTCTCAATCTACCTTTCTCTCTTTCTGTCTCATTTTCTCTCTCTCTCTCTCTCAAATAAATAAAGCAAATAAGTAAAAAAAAAAAAAAAAAAACCAGAAAAAAAAGAAACATTAAATTTATGGTGTTCTATTTGGAAGTCTTTCAATAATATTTTTAATTATTTGCTATATATTTAATGTTAGTCATGTAAGAAAACATGCTTCATTATAACATTATCATTATAGTCTTCAAATGACTGTTATTTTACATTTGATTTATACTACAGTATACAACCACTACTAACATTTTATAATTAAAATCAAATTGGAGTTATACAATCTGTTTCTTTTCTAAGAACCCTTCGTGATGAATGTCCATTATTTTAGACTGATTCTGAAATTTAGTCAATGCATTAATTTCATAAAACCAATATGAATCAATAACTAGTTGCCCCAACTCCTGGCCACCAGAGCCCTTCACCTTGACTTATATCCAACTGAACAAAGCATTACTTAAAGTTACATTCTTGAAAAAACAAAACAAAACAAACAAACAAACAAACAAACAAACAAACAAAAACAAAGCTACATTCTGAGAGTTGTTCATGTCAAATTACAAATGCAATAATAAAATTTTTAGGTCACCAAGATTTAGGGTTTATTGAACTACTGAACTATTGCTATTAAGGAGAAGCCATGATTAGTTGTTCTTATTTACAGACAAGATTGGGCACGTTCAGGGAGGTATGGCCATAGACTAGTTGTTCACATTTACAATGTGTCATTTACATTATGCAGTAAGAGCTCCAATGTGCATTAATTTATTTGACCTATGATCCTTCAAGTCTACTATTATTTGTAAAAGTTTTTCTATAGCAAAGTATTTTGTACTCCAATTTTATCCAGTAAAACACACTCATTTACATATTTAATCAGTCTAATTAAATATTTTAAATTTTGTTTGTTTGTTTAATTATTTATTTGAGAGCGACAGAGAGAAGGAGGAACAGAGAGAGAGAATGGGCGAGCCAGAGCTTCCAGCCTCTGTAAACAAACTCCAGATGTGTGTGCCCCCTTGTGCATCTGGCTAACGTGGGTCCTGGGGAATTGAGCCTCGAACCGGGGTCCTTAGGCTTCACAGGCAAGCACTTAACCGCTAAGCCATCTCTCCAGCCCTAATTAAAATTTTAAATTGAGTTGGGCAGTGCTATTGGTGAGGCTTGTGTTTAAATAATAATTTTATATGACTCTTTCTGAACATTTGATTTGAGAAACTAACTGATGTGAAATAATTTCCAATATTATTATCTGTGTTTCAAATTATTCTAGCTTCTCTCTCCCTCCTCTTTTGCTTCTTTCTTTCTTTCTTTCTCTCTCTCTCTCTCTCTCCCTTTGTGTTTTCTTCTGACTTTGGGCCTTGATATATGGTATTTTACTTTAGAAGGAGATTTTCTTCTTCATTTTTTATAATTTTTATCATGCATATGAGTAGACATTTTAAACTATGCATTAAAGAAAATAAATAAACAGGCAAACAGTAGCCACATTTGGGTTGTTGGCACATCATTGACTTGTATTCTTGTGTATGGTATACTCTACATGCACTATATTCTATCCAAACATTTTTATAGTATTTAGTTTTTAAACATAAAATTTAAATATTCTTAGAAATGTTTGAAATATAGAAAATATAATTGATTATTATTCTAGAGTCCATTAATTCGTGCTTTGAGTTTTAGTATTTCTGAAAATTTCATATTTATTTTAAATAATAACATTTCTTTTTAAATAAATCCCCAATTATTCAGTATCCATCTTAATACAATAGACTCATTCTCTCAAATTTGGACTTATACCTGGGTATGATGCCACTTGGAATAATCCCAATACTCAGGTGTTGGAACAATTGAGAATTCAGGGCCAACCTGGGATATATAAAAATATCTTGTTTCAAAAGAAAGAAACAAAAGAAAAATGTGTTTATAATACCAAATACCTTCATGAGCAGAAGGAGCAGAAACAATAATCTAAATGCAAACAGACACACACAATATATTTTGAACATTTTCACCCATTGCTGCCTTCTAATATCCCCTTCCACATCATGCTGAACTTTTCTTCTTCTAAAATAATCTCATTTCTAGTATTTTGATGTCTTTTTGTGACCCACTGCATGAACATGGATGAGGAGTTATTTATAGACATATAAGCAACTCACAAATGCTAGAGCATTGAAGATAATGTCTTTCCTTCTCTCTCCTTGGGAAGAGTTGCAGCCTCATGAACTCCTGCATCTCTCTTTTGCTTCTATAGATGTTTGCCACACTATAAATAAAATTACAATTCTTTATGCCATTTTAAAGATCTTAAACATATCACCACATTTTCGCACTTTGGTACACGTCACTTGCTACTATCATAGAGACTTTAGATGAGTAAAATAAAATATTGTGTCCCACAGAGACTGGCCAATTATTACTTTGATTGATGCAGAATGATCAAAAAGGAAGAAGTTAGGTTAAAATATAAATTATAACTTTGAATCAATGCCTGTGATATCCATGCACTCACATTTTCTCCATGACATGTGTATTTATAAACATGGATCTTCTACACCACTGAAAATACAGATCACACAAACAGACCACTGGGTCTATGAAGCCAGGATTTGACAGGTGTGTTCACTGATGAGTCAAGGGTTCTGTGTTTGTGACTGATGCATAGTGAGTCATGAGAAAAATCTGTTGTGATTTAGACTACATATTTATGCATTGAAATATAAAGAATATTATGGACTTCATGCTCATTTGAACTGTATTCAGTTTTGAGATATGAAAATACCTTCCAAAAGTTAAAAGCAGAATGTTATCACTGTAGGATATTGCACATTTCATTGGAAAGCCTTTTTATGCAAAACTATTTAAATTCTAGTGAGTGAACAAATGTCCTGATATAGCTTCAGATTGATCACACAGTTAATAGGATTCTTTTTCAAGACACTTTGTAAGCACCTGTTGATACTTTTCCTTCTGTTGTGTTTGTCTCCTCTGAAGAGTCCCTGTAACCATTCAACCAGGTGTTGAGAAGACATGTAGTAGACGACACCCTTCACTCTGACACCATCCCTAGAGCCAGCTTTGGAGATGCGTTCACTCTGTTCGTCTTCTGCTGTGGCCAGGCAGAGTGCTGGCGCCTTCACGGAAGTGAGGAACTCTTCAGGCTCCAGAAGTAAGTTGATTACATCCAGTCTGATTTTTTCCAAAAAATTTGAAAATTGCTTCAGAAAGGCTAAGTGGAAATCATACAAACTAATATACCCAATGAGATCAGCATTATTCATCATTGGTTGTTACAGTTTTTCTTGAGATTATTTTTGAGTCTTACTTTCTTAGAGATAGAAAGTCCACCTATTTTTATGGTTGTTATCCTACACATTTTATCATTTTTTTTCAGAATTGTGCATTATAATCCATATTTGTAGCTTTGAGGCAAGAAAAGGGAGAGTTTAAAATAATGATCTTGTGAATATGTAAACAAACTTACAATGATCAAAGTTGTTTGGATGAATAATGAAAATAAAATAAAATTCTTAACATGTCACTTATATAGCCAATGTTATGTGAGAGAAAAGAGTTGGTGTTATAAAGAATACTTTTCCTGATTGGATGGTTTATGGAATGGAATGTCTCTGTTTCATTCAGACTTTAGAGCAGGCTATAAAATGATTATTGAAAAATCAAAGGAGAGGAAAATAAAGTTACTAGTAAGAAAAATACTTAACATCAGAGGACTTGAAGTCTACACAATGCATTATAGAATACACTCTTTATATCACCCAAATTCCTAGGTTAGGTTTATCTATGAGTTTCCTAATTTCTAGGAAAAATGGATGAGTTTATTTATATTATAGTATATAGTTTATATAGTATATTATAGTATATAGTTTATTTATATTTATAGTATTTGAAAAATGAAAACAATATTTTTATGGAAAAGTCAGTCTTTCCTGATCCATAAACAATTTACTATTTTGTTAATTTTACAGTTTAATTGGTTTAAACTTTAGATGTTTTCTTTTCCCCTTTTTAAAAATACTTGATATAGACATTTCTTGTTCTAGGGGATACATTTGCATCAAGGAGTCAACATAGGAAATGTCTATGGTGTATATTTATAGACTTGCTGTAGCCTTGTTTTCTTATAGATGTTTGCACTTAGCAATAGAAATTTTCTTGAAGGAAACCAGGAGAGAGCTTAATAAATGTAGCTTTATTTAGCAGCATATTGTAATAACAGCCTTCAGTACAAGTTTCTGTATCATTAAAGGTACATAATGACTGTTGTTTTTTTTTAATTGTAATGCTACTAATTATGCAAGATTAAAGCAAGCATCAACAGTTTTTTAATGTCTATTATTATTATTTTATTTTATTTATTTGAAAGAGAGAGAGGGGCAGATAGAAAGGAAGAGAGAATGGGTACACCAGGGCCTTTAGACACTGCAAACTCCAGACGCCTGTGCCCGCTTGTGCACCCAGCTTACATGGGTCCTGGGGAACCAGGGTCCTTAGCCTTCGCAGCCAAATGCCTTAACTGCTAAGCCATTTCACCAGCCCATGTTAATTATTATTATCAACAAGATGTTTCCTATGGATACATCATGTTTTAGTACACTTTTTTCCCTTGTCCTTGCCCTAATTCCAATGGGGATAGCCCTCAGTGCAGTTGTAGGTATTTCCCATAGAGTTGTACTTCATGCATTGTGGGAGCAGTAGTCAGTTATTTGGGGTGGCGGGTGGTGGAATGTCTCTGGGCATGATGTCTCAATAGGTGGCTCTTGCCATCTTTCTGCCCCCTCTTCCACAAAATTCCCTGAGCCCTGGTGGGTGAGTTCTAAGTCTATTTCAGTGATGAGCTCTTAGGAGCCTCTGGATCTCTGCTTTGGTAGGTGTTGAGTATCCTCAGGGTCTGTCTCCTTCAGTCTGGCATTGATTATCAGGTTCAGCATGGAAGCAGCACTCTTGCTCATCTCCCCATTCCTTTGTGGATTCAGCTGTGGTTTGGCTGAAGTGCAAGGGGTAGTTTATGTCCTGGGATCTCACTACCTTCTGAAAAAAAAAAAAAGAACAGATTCACCAGCGGAGACAGTGAAGTCAGCATAGTTTAAAAGGTATAAGCATCATTAATTTAGGAAGAATTTGATGTATGTAATACCTCTTTTAGCCAAAGACTAGTGAGAGCTTGACATTGGAGAACATAAACTTGTTCTCCATAGGACTCTGATCTGGTTCCCAATTCCAGATATGGGTGGGTTCCTTTACACTGAGTGGATCTCTTAGCCAATCAGAAAGCTACTGGTTACCCACTGAGGCAGAAAGCCACTATTATATTGGCCTTTATATAGTGTCAGGGTTTTTGCTTCTGAGTAGCTTAGACCTTTGGTTGCTCAGACCTTTGTTGGCCATTTTTCCTCAGTAGTTCATGTAGCACTTCCAAGCACTGGACAAGCTAACTGTGTGGGGATTGACTGTCGTCTGAATTCCAGCCAGGTCTCTCCATGCTCTGTGTCAGCAGCTTATGGTATTTTCAGCAATAGAGTCTTAGTTTTTTTTGCCTCAGGCAAGTGATCAAGTGCTTTGACAGAAAGCTATCTTGATTTGGGGATCTTCTAGTTCTCTGTGATCAACAGCTCAGTGTAGCAACCAAACTCTGGTACTGGGAGGCATTTTTTTTTTCTTTTAAGCTTAGGCTTCATCACATCCTCACCAGAGTCCTACATTTCAGGTGCCCCCCAGCCTTACTCCTTTTGAGAGTTATAAATTTTAGACTATCTTCAAGGATAAAGGTTTTTATGGTATCAGATCAATTCAGATTTAATTTTATAATTGTTTCTCCTCACCTCCCTTTGCCTTCTTCTCCCCCAAATCCTTTCATCCCTATTGCTTGGGCCTTGAGTTGCCTATCAGGTGTGACAGCAACTCAAGCACTTCCAGGTTCAGATAAGTGATGCCATGTGGTGTTTGTCTTTCTGTGATTGTGTGAGTTTACTGAGTATGATCTGTTCCAAGTCTTTCCATTTTTCTACAAATGTCATTGTATCATGTTTTTTTTTTCTTATTGCTGAGTAGAATTCCATTATGTGTATGTACCACAACTTTGTGATCCATTTATCCAATGATGGGCATCTGGGTTAATTACAGTCCTTAGCTAAAATTAATTGAGCAGCTATAAACATGGTTGAGCAAATGTCTGTGTATGTATGGAGCATTTATGATAGATGCCCAGTAAGGGATAACTGGGTCTGTTTGTAGCTCTATGTTCATCCTTTTCAGGAACCTCCAGATTGATTTCCACAGTGGTTGTACAAGTTTATATTCCTACCAACAGAGAGTGAGGGTCTCACTCTAGCTCAGGTTGACCTGGATTTCACTATTTAGTGTCTGGGTGACCTTGAGCTCATGGGAATCCTCCTAACTCTGCCTCCTGAGTGCTGGGATTAAAGGCATGAACCACCATGCCCAACCCATGCTGTTTTTATTTTTATTTTTTTAATATATTGTCAACTTTAATTCAAGGGTGTCCTGGGATTCACTGGGAAATAGTCACATCTATTTCCACATCTATATCCCCTCCCATTCATTCACAAGAGAGAAAAAAAATACCAGGCCTCCTTCCCTAGTTATACAATTGTTGCCCTAAAACAAATCCTAGTTACTGTGGATTTGTAATATAGCTTTATATCAGGCATGGTGATACCTCCAGAGTTTTTTTTTTTTTTTTCTGAGGATATGTTTGGCTCTCCGAGGCCTGCTGCCATTCCATATGAATTTTGAGATCATATTTTTCAATTTCTGTAAAGAATTATACTGATATTTTTATTGGTATTGCATTAAATCTGTATATTTCTTTTGGTAGAATTGCCATTTTCATAATATTAATTCTACCTATCCAGGAGCATGAAAGGTCTTTCCATCTTCTCAAGTTCTCCTAGATTTCTTTCTTCAATATTTTTCATGTCTTCATTATATAGGTCTTTGACATCCTTGGCTAGTATTATTCCAGTGTTTTGTTGTTGTTGTTGTTGTTGTTGTTGTTGAAAATGGGTCAGCCTCACTGACTTCTTTCTCTGTGTATTTGTCCTTTGCATATTAGAAAGGCTACTGACTTTTGTGCATTGTTTATGTATACAGCCACTTTTCTGAAGGAATTAGTCACCTTTAGAAGTTTTGAGATGGAGATTTTTGGGACACTTATGTATAGAATATATAGGACTATGATGGTGCTGGTGTTTATTTCTATTGTATTGTTAAGTAGGTTTTGTTTTATAAACTGTGGTGCACCTGTATTTGGTGCATATTGATTTATAATTGTGATATGCTCATGTTGGATCATTCCCTTGATGAGTAAGAAGTGGCCTTCTTTGTTCTTGATTACTTTTGGTTTGAAGTTATTTTATCAGATATTTATATAGCAATATCTGCTTGTTTCTTATTTCCATTTGCTTGGAATACCATTTTCCATCCTTTCACCTTGAGGAGGTGTCTAACTTTAGTGGTGAGGTGGGTTTCTTGAACACAGCAGACAGAAGGTCCATTTTTTTGGTCCACCCTGATAACTTGTGTTTTTGATGGGTTAGTTAAGACAATTAACATTTATGATTATTGCTGTGAGGATTGAATTAATCCCTACTATGATGAGGTGCTTTATGAGGTTTGATGCTTCCTTGTGTTTTTTGTTGTTCTTTTTTTTTTTTTTTTTTTTAGCCTAGCTTATTTTTGGTTATTGTGATCTTTTTCTTATTGGCTCTTGAGATTGGTTGTTTGACTCTCCTGTGCGGAGTATTCTTTGAAGTATTCTCTGTAGTTTTCATTTTGTGTTCATATAATCATAGAGTTGATTATTTTTTTATTTATTTATTTATATTTTTGGTTTTTTGTGGCAGGGTCTCACTCTAGCCCAGGCTGACCTGGAATTCACTATGGAGTCTCAGGGTGGCCTCGAACTCATGGCAATCCTCCTACCTCTGCCTCCCAAGTGCTGGGATTAAAGGCATGTGCCACCACGCCCAGCTCGAGTTGATTATTTTTATGGAAAGTTTTTCTTTCACTATCTATTATAAGGGATACTTTTTCTTGGTAGAGTAGCTTGGGTTGGAAGCGATAGTTTTTGGGGCTTTGAAGCTGTCCAGTACAGGCCCTGCTAGCTTTCAGGGTTTCCATTTAGAAATCTGAGGTAATTATATTGGGGTTGCCTTTTGTATGTAATGAGCTGTTTCTCTCTTGTTGCTTCTAGCACTTTCTATTTTCATTGCTAAGAATTTTAACTATGATGTGTCTTGGAGAATTTCTTCATTCGTCCTGTCTGGTGTTATGTGGGCTTTTTGTATCTGGATGGGCCTCCCTTTTGAGAGACTGGGAAGTTTTTATTTATTTATTTTTTCAATAATTTTGTTGAATATGTTCTCTATGCCTCAGGCCTAGATTTCCTCTCCTTCTGGTATACCCATGATTTGGATGTTTGGTTGTTTCAGGGTATCTCATAGTTACCTCATATTCTGTTCACTTGATGTTTTTGAACTTAGCAAAGTTTTTGGCCTCCCAATCAATTTCTTCTCTCTTATCTTCCAGTCAGTAGTTTTGTCTTCCACATGAGTAACTCTGTTAGTGAGGGGGTTCTAGAGAGGGTTTTATAAACTCCATTTGATTTTTGTATTTTGTTGTGTTATTTTTCATCATGTCCATCTCTTTTTTTAAGTATAATTTCAGTTCAAGTTCTGATTTCCTTGATGCTTCCTGGAATTCATTCTTACATTTGATCAAGACTTCATTAACTTAACAAACTGGTTATTGAGATCTTCTATTTCTTGACTCAGCTTCAATTCAACCATATCTCTTTTGAGGGTTCTCATGTTTTCTTCAATCAAGTTAACTTTACTGTCAAAAGGTTATCACTTTAAGAGATGATTCTGCTTAATTTCATTGAAATAGTTGTTGGGTTTTTGGTGGTTTGCTTCCTGTTCATCGATTCTTTTGTTCAGGGTCTTGTTTTTTTTTTTTTTTTTTTTTTTTCTTTCATTTTGGGACTGATTTTCTATTGATTGCTGTATAATTTCATTGGAGGTTTCCATTGTGGGAATAGACATCCTTGGTGGAGGTCTCTCACTTTTCTGACTTTCATTGGCCTTTTTTGCATTGTGGTCTACCCATCTTGGGGAGACACTTTATTCTACTGAGGAGGAAGCGAGTTTTTTCCTTGTGGGATCTTCAGAGGATGTTCTGTTTTAAATGTAGACTAGATTGGTATACTGATATACAATGGGATTATAAACACATATGTGCAGATTGTGGATAATGCAGGTATAGCAAAGGTACCTGAGGAACTGGGAGCTCTGACCTATTCACTCCACTTGCACTGACTCTTGAGCACACAGGAATCACGGGTTGGGGAACCAGGCACCTGGAAGCTGGAGAGCCAGAGACAAGATATCTGCACCTACAGTGGCTTATGCACTTTCTGACTCAGTGGAATAGGGATGTCAGTAACCAGGGGCCAGTAAGACTTCCAGAGCAACAGACTTGTTTCCACAGCCCCCACACAGGGATGAGGCCTCCAAAAGCCAGGCACAGGGGGACCTACATGGACAAGGAAACTGGGAGGAGCCAGGGAACAAGGATTTGGCCTACTCACTCCCAGCTTGCTGCTCAAACCCTCTGGTATAGGGTATCGGGAACTGGGGACCTAGGGGCACTTTTATCAGGGAGGCAGAGCTAGGGGCTTCCTTCTGCAGCATGGTGGCACAGTCTAAGCAGCCCCAAGCCAGCTGCAGGGCGATCTACCAGGACCAGGAAACTGGAAGGAGCCTGAGGGAACAGGGATCTGTCCTACAGATGCCACACCTGCAGCATGCACCCTCTGGTGCAGGGTATCCCAGAATTGGGGACCCAGGCCAAGTGTTTTCTTTTTTTTTAATTTACTTATTTTTTTGTCAGTGAATACAGTCAAATTGGTATGATTGTTAGGCTCCTCCCTGTCCTCCCCCCTCCACTGGGACCCTCCTTGTTGGGGTATATGGACCATGCATTGTGGAGTTAGCCTTTAGTTTGGGGTGGGAGGATATGTCTCTGTGTGTCATAACCCAACGTGTGGCTCTGATATTCTTTTCACCCCCTCTTCCACAAAATTCCCTGAGCCATGTTAGATTCATATTATGTCTGCTTCCATGTTGAGATCTTGGGTGCCTCTGTGTCTCTAGATATCTGATTTTTGTGGGGGTTGATTATTCTTTGTGTCTATCCCTTCACCGTTGTGCTGGTTGTCGGTTCGCCAAGAAAACAGCATTCTTGCATGCTTCCCCAGTTATTCTTAGTTTCAGCTGGGGCCCTTTTGAGGTATGATGGGGGTGGTTCTCTCCTTAGAATCTGTGTCTATCTGAAAAGGAGAAGCAGGTTCTCCAACAGAGAGTAAAGTTAGCACCAAGTAAATGTGATAACTATTGTTTTTTAGAGAGAGTTTAATGCAGAGCGAGCTCATTTTTGAATATGGTTCTGACTTGTTTCTGAGCTATGGGTTCCATTCCATTGAGCAGATCAGTTAGCCAAATTGAGAGCAGTTAGTTTCCCACTATGGCTATGTGCCACTATTACACTTGTATGAGCATCATGACAGGTTGTTTACTGCTATGTAGGTTAGACCATGCGTTACTTGGGTGGTTATTGGCAATTATCCCCCAGTCACTCATGTAGCAACTTCTGGCATTAGATAGTCTAACTGTCTGAGGACTGATTCTTCCAGCTTTGAGCCATGTAGGTCCATGATAAATAAAACAATGTATGATGTCTTAAGCAGGAGCATCTTACTGCTAAGCTATGGTGGGTCCTCAAGCACTCTGACATAAATCTGTCTTCTTTGGGAGACCTTGTAAGTCTCTGTGATCAAAAGCTCATAGTGGATGATAACCACTTGCTGGTACCATGAGTTACAGGTCAGCACACAAGAAAAGGAAGAACAGAATAAGTCATATCAAAGAGATAGAGACATGAGAGAGAAGAGGGAGAGAGAGAGAGAGAGAGGCAGGAGGAGTTAATGGTCAGTTTTTGTTGTACCCTCTCCAGGGCATTGTGAATCTGGTATTCCCTCTAAGGGCCTGGTTGACATTCAATCATTTGGTCTGTCTTTTAGGATGTAGAGTTTTATGGTACCACTGCCTTTGGGGTCCACTTTTGTATCTTCTCCTTCTTCCCTTGCCCTCCCCTCTGTCTGAACCCTCCCTATTTTCTGGTCCTGGAGATGATTGGTAGGTATGTCAGCAACTTGGGTAGATTCGGGTTAAGAGGTGAAGATGAGTGAGACTATGCAGTGATTATCTTACTGTGATTGAGTGTGTTCACTGAGAATAAGCTGTTCCAGGTTCAACCAGTTTTCTTCAAATTTCATTTTGTCATTTTTCCTTGCTACTGCATAGAATTCCATTGTGTAGATATACCACACCTTAGTTATCCATTCATCTAATGATGGACATCTGAGTTGATTCCGGCTTGTGGCTATTCCGAATTGAGCAGCTATAAAGATGGTTGATCAAATCTCTCAGTTGAGACATGCAGCTCTTGGGTACATGCCCAGTAAAGGAATAAGTGGGTCAGTTTTTTAAGGAGTCTCCATATTGCTTTTCAAAGTGGTTGCACCATCCTACATTCTCACCAACAGTGGACGAGTGTTCCTACTTCTCCACATCCTCACCAGCATTTACTTGCATTTGATTTTTTGATGCTTGCTATCCTTACTGAGGTAAGGTGAAATCTCATAGATTTTTTTAATTTGCATTTTCTTGATGATTAGGGATGATGAACATTTCCTTAGGTGTGTGTTTAACATTTGTATTTCTTCCTCTGTGAACTTCCTGTCCAGTTCCTTGCCCCATTTTGTGAGCGTGTTGTTTGAATTTTTATTTAGGTTTTTGAGTTCTTTGTAGATTCTAGAGATTAGGCCTCTGTCAGTTGGATATTCAGCAAATATTTTCTCCCATTCTGTGGGTAATCTATTGGCTCTGGTTATTGTATGTTTGTCTGTGAATAAACTTTTCAACTTCAGAAGATCCCATTGGTTGAGGGATTGTTTCAGATCCTGTGCTACTGGGGTTTTGTCAGGGAATCTTTTCCCATTCCTAAATCATGGAATATTCATCTAACTTTTCTTCCAATAGTAGCTGAGTTTCTGGTATTATATTGAGGGCTTTGATCCACTTGGATTTGATTGTTGTGCATGGCAAGATGCGTGGATCTAGTTTCAATTTCCTTTATATGGTTATGCAGTTTGCCCAGCTCCATTTGTTGAACATGCTGTCTTTTTTCCAGCCTATATTGTTAGGGCCTTTGTCAAATATCAAGTAGCTATAGTTACTTGACTCAAAGTCTGGGTCCTCGATTCCATACCATTGGTCTATACTCCTATTTTCATGCCAGTGCCATGCTGTTTTTATTACTATGGCTTTGTTATATAGCTTTAGATTAGGTATGGTGATGCCTCCAGTGGTGTTTCTTTTGCTAGGATATGCTTGGATATCAGAGGCCTTCTGCTTTTGCATATGAATTTTAAGATCAATTTTTTGTATCTCTGTGAAAAGTGAAGATGGAATTTTGATGGGAATTGCATTAAATCTGTAGATTGCATTTGGAATGATTGCCATTTTCACAATGTTAATTCTTCCTATCAAAGATCATAGGAGGTCTTTCCATTTTTTCTAAGTCCTCCTCAATTTCTTTTTTGAGTGTTTTTATATTTTCATTTTATACATCTTTCACTTGCTTTGTTAATGTTATTCCAAGGTATTTTATTTTTCATTTTATTGTTGCTATTGAAGATGGGATAATGTCACTTATTTCTTTCTGTGTTTCTTTTCCATTTGTGTGTAGAAAGGCTACTATTTTTTTTTTTTTTTTTTTTTTTTTTTTTTTTTTTTGCATTGCCTTTGTGTCCAGATACTTTGCTGAAGGAGTTTATCACCTTTAAGAGTTTTGGAATTGAGGCTCTGGGGTCTCATACATATAGAATCATGTCATCTGTAAATAGCACTAACTTGAATTCTTCCTTTCCAAATTGTATCACCTTTATTTCTTTCTCCTGTCTTACTGCTTGAGCTAGGAATTTGAATACTATATTGAAGAGTAGAGGTGAGAGTGGAAATCCCTGTCTTGCTCCTGATCTCAATTGAAATTCCTTCAGTCTCTCTCAATTAACTATTATTTAGGCTTTAGGGGCTTTGTATGAAGTCTTTTTTGTGTTAAAATATAAACTGACCATGCAGATTCTCTCCAAAGTTTTGATTTTGAAGTGATGTTATATTTTGTCAAAGACCTTTTCTGCATCTATCGAAATGGTCTTGTGTTTTTTGTGTTTAGCCTTATTTACGTGGTGTATTACACTGACAGATTTCCATATGTTGAAACACCCCCAAGTTCCTGGTATGAAGCCCACTTGATCAAGGTGGATAATGGATTTGATGTGTTGTTGGATTCAGTTTGCTAGGATTTTGTTCAGGATTTTGGCATCTAAGTTCATCAGGGAAATAGGCCTGTAGTTATCTTTTCTTGTGGCATCTCTGCCTGGTTTTAGTATTAGGGTGATACTAGCTTCATATAACGAGTTGGGTAGCTTTCCCTGATCTCCAATTGTGTGGCACAGTTTGAGAAAGATTGGTTTGAGTTCTTCCATGAAGGTTTGATAGAATTCAGCTGAGAAGCCATCTGGTCCTGTACTCTCCTTTTGGGGGATTTTTTAAAATTACCTTTTCAATTTTGATGGGTGTGATAGGTTTGTTTAGGAGATTAATCTGCTCTCAGTTTAGCTTTGGTAGATGGTATGTGTCTTGGAATTTATCAATTTCCTCTATTTTCCAATTTTGTAGAGTAGAGGTTTTTGAAGTAAGACCTGATGATTCTCCCAATTCCACTTATGTCTGTTGTGATCTCTCCTTTTTTATTTCTAATTTTGTTAATTTGAAGCACCACTTTGTTGTTGTTGTTGTTCTTTCTTTCTTTATTTTTTGCTTGAGCAAATTGGCCAGGGGTTTGTCAATCTTGTTTATTTTTTTCAAAGAACCAACTTTTTGTTTCATCAATTTTCTTAATTGTATTCTTAGTTTCTAATTCATTAACTTCTGCTCTGATCTTAAATATTTCTTTCCATCTGGAGCTTTTGGGGTTGGATTTTTCTTGATTTTTCTGTGCCTTCATGTGGATGGTCAGGTTATTGACTTAGGGTTTCTCTGTCTTTCTTATGAAGGCATTTAGTGCTATAAATTTTCCTCTGAGGACAGACTTCATTGTGTCCCATAAGTTCTGGTACAATGTATTGTCATTGCCATTCATTTCTAGAAATTTTGCAATTTCATTTTTTATTTTGTTACTACCCATTTATTGTTTAAAAGTATAATATTCAGTTTCCAGGAGCCGATGGGATTTTTGGTGAATGTTTTCTTGTTAAATTCTAGCAATATAGCATTGTGATCTGATATCATGCAGGGGATTATGTTAATATTCCTAAATATATGGAGGCAGGCTTTGTGACCCAGTATATGATCCATTTTAGAGAAGGTCCCATGTGTTGCTGAAAAGAATGTGCAGTCTGTGAATTTGGGTGGAATGTACTAGAGATGTCCGTTAGGTACAAATGTTCTATGGTTTTGTTGAGCTCTCTCAATTCCCTGTTGAGCTTCTGTTTGGATGATCTGTCCATTGCTGATAATGGTATATTGAGGTCCCCAACTATGATGGTGTTGGTGGTTATTTCTGTTTTTTTTTTTTTCGAATATTTTTTGTTTTATGAATGGTGTGGTGCACCTGTGTTTGATACATAAATATTGATGATTGTAATATCCTCTTTCGGGATTGTTCCCTTGATAAGTAGGAAGTGGCGTTCTTTGTCTTTTTTGATTAGTTTTGGCTTGAGGACTATTTTATCCAGTATTAGTATGGCTATATCTGCTTGCTTTTATTCCCATTTGCTTGGAATATTGTTTTCCACCCTTTCACCCAGTGAAGGTATCTGTCTTTAGTGGTGAGATGGGTTTCTTGAAGACAACAGATTGAGGGGTCTAATTTTCTGATCCACCCTGTTAGCTGTGTGTCTTGATGGGTGAATTAAGGCCATTGATATTTAGGGTAATAGCTATGAGATTTGATTTGATCCCTGCCATATTGTGTTGATATATGTGGTTTGGAGTTTTCATGGACGTTGAAGTTTTTTGTGCCTTCTCTGAGTTAGGTTATTATGATCTGCTTCTAGTAGGTACTTGAGGTTTATTACTAGATTCTTCTGTGTGGATAATTTCCTGAAATATTCTCTGGAGGTTTGGTTTTCTATTCATATAGTTGTAAAGTTGGGTTTTGTCAGGGAAGGTTTTTCTTTCACCATTAATTATGAGGGATACTTTTTCTGGATAAAGTAGTTTGGGTTGGAAGACACAGGTTTCTAGAATTTACAGTGTTCCATTACAGGCCCTTCTGGCTTTCAGAGTTTCCATTGAGAAGTCTGAAGTGATTCTGATGGGGTTACCATTAAATATGATGTGCTGTTTTTCCCTAGCTGCTTTTCCTAGGACTTTCTCTTTGATGTCAATGTTTAGAGTGTTACTGACAATATGTCTTGGAGAGTTCCCCCTTGGGCCCAATCTGTTTGGAGCTTCTTTTATCTTGACGGGCCTTTCTTTTGAGAGAGTAGGAAAATTTTCTTTGATTATTTTGTTGGATAAGTTCTCCATGCCTTTGGTCTGAATTTCTTCCCCTTCTGGTATTCCCATGATGTGAATGTTGGAATGTTTGAGGGTATCCCACATTTCCCTTATGTTCTGTTCACAGAAATTTTTAAACTTATTAAAACTTTTGCACTCTTGAACTATTTCCTCTGTTTTGTCTTCCATATCTGAGTTTCTACCCTCCACATAGCTGACTCTATTCTTGAGAACCTCTAAACAGTTTTTGGCTTGTTCAATTGGGTTTGCATTTTCTACTTCTTTTCTATGTATGGTTTCCATCCCTCGGTCAAGTCCCCTTTTCACAACACTTTCTGATTTTTTTGATGCTTCTTGGAATTCCTCCTTGCATTTCTTTATGTCTTCATTAAGCATAGCCAGCTGGAATTTTACGTCCTCTTTTTTATTTTATGTTTTTTCCCTTTCCTTTATATCCGTTAACTGTGTTTGGACCCCTTTGATTTTCTAGTCTATTAGGTCTAGTCTAGTGATGACAGTATCCACACTATTATCATTCCTTTGTTGCTTTTTGCAAGTTCTACCAATAGCTTGGTCAGGGTTGCATTGTTCATAACTTCATTTTGGGTTTCTGATTCTATTGTCTCTTCTATGTTTTGATTAGACATTTCCATGGCAGGACTGGAAGATCTTATTAGATTTACTTGCATTTGATTTTTTATGTTATTACTTTTGCCTTGTGGTCTGCCCATCACAGTGTGGGAGCAGGGAGAATGGCACTGTGGTCTCCATAGGTGGGAGAAGTGGTGCAGCTTGGGGGGGGGGGGATTGAACACAGGATCAAGTCACAGGCATCAGGACAAAGAATCAAGTGTTAATACTCACCTGGGGGCCTGGTGGGGTGGGGTGGAGCAAATTAGATCTGATTTCACAGGGGGTGGGGGCGGGGCCTGAGCAGATCAGATGGTGTCACAATTCGCATGAGGCTCCAGCCAAGCAGGTGGGATCTGAGGCCCTGGGGGCAGGCCCAATGGAGTGGAGTGGGTCAAACGAAGTCACAGTGGGGTGGGGCCATGTGGGGTTGGTGGAAGTGGGGGGGATTGGGCAGAGTGGAGTGTTTCCAAACTTGCTGTGGGTGGGGATGGGGGTGGGGGCGGGGTGGAGAGGGACCAAAGTATGGGGGGTTAGGGGGGTCTGAAGACGTGCCCCGGAGGGGGGGTTGGTGGGGGAGATCTGTGAACATGCAGGGTGGGCATATGGATCCAGGCAATAGCCTGTTCCTGGGGGCACAAGTGGAACTAGTGGCCTGTGTCTCCTTACCTGCAGTTACTATGAGAGTAGCCTGAGGCTGGGACTCTGACTAGGACAGCTGCTTGTGGTGATTGAGGGACTGGTGGGTTATCTGAGAGCATGGGTATCAGCTGATTCCATTTTTTGCCCCTCCAAAGCCTTCTACTGGCAATTTATTACAGATTTCTATCCCCTAAAAGTTCCAATGACGCCTTAATTCCTTGCCTCTTCTTTCCAGGATTTGCGGGGTGGATAGGCGAAAACCATCTTGACTGGAAGCCCCTTTATCTGTTCTTTCATTTGCTAATATTCTCCTAGTAGTGTTAGAAAACTTATTTTATAATATAAATAATAAGGACATATCAAGATTATAGTAAGAATAACTCACTGTAGCTATCATTGTAGCATGAAATTAATCCTAGCATGGGGAACAGAGATTAAAAATCATATTAGTGTAGGATATTTCTATGTATATTTCATTACTTTGTCTGCTTTTCATACATTATTCATTCATCCTGAGTTTTTTTACTGTATTGTTCATTAAATTTATTACTAACCAAAGCATCTTAAAGAACACATTGTACATTTTGCATATTATTTTTTCTTGAGAAAACAAAAAAAAAAAAACACTTTCCTATACTATCCAATCAGAAACAATTAATTACTTAATAGTTTTTTCATTTTCTTCTTATAACTTTGAGAAAGATATTGGCATAATAAATATATTTACAAGGGAGATTTCTTAATATAAATCACAAAATAGTGAATTCAAAAGCATTTATCAATTACTAATGGCTATAATAAGACCAGATGATTAGTTTTATTAACCTGACAATGAAAGGTATAAGAGAACAATTTATATATTGATACAACTTTTCTGAATTAATGCTGAATTCAGAATGTTTGTTTGGTGTTCAAATTATAATTATATTAGTCTGTGGTAGTAGAAGTCTTCTCTCTCTCTCTCTCTCTCTCTCTCTTCCCCTCTCTCTCTCTTTTTTTTTTTTTTTTTTTTTTTTTTTTTTGGCTTTTCAAGGTAGGGTTTCCCTCTAGCCCTGGTTGACCTGGAATTCACTATGGAGTCACAGGGTGGCCTTGAACTCACAGTGAGCCTCCTACCTCTACCTCTGAGTGCTGGGATTAAAGACTTGCACCACAATGCCTCGCTCTTTTCTCATTTTAATTTATTTCTTTGGGTAACATTGGGCTGAAATCATGCATTGAATTAAGTACTTTGAAAAATATAGAATTAATGAATTTTTGCACATTTCAATTTATATTATAAATTTATATTAGATTATATCATTTTTTAATTTGAAAGTTTATAATATATCCATTTAAATTTCATCTAAAAATAAATGGAATATTGGGAAGTTTAGAGTTGAAATAGATAATGGAAAAGTAAAATAATAATAGGGCAAATGATATTCATTGTAATTAAGTCAGTTCTGTTTCGGTAGAAATGGTTGTAGCTATCATAGTTATTGTCATTTATTTTTGACCAGTACAAGTATTTTTGTACATTCTTGTATTTACTAATTTCTAGTTTGAAAAAAAAACTGATTTATTTATAAACAATATATAGAGATAGATGTCTGTGTAAAATATGTCCTTGTGTACATTTGTCAATATAAATATATGTTTATACATATATGTATGGAAAATTATTTCATAAATGTGTAGTAGTATTTATAAAACAAATATGTCATCTAAATGTGAATATGCCTTTAATAATATCAAAATACATTTCTTAATCAAATATTTCTGTTTAATATTTACAAATTATCTCTCTTATTTTATTAACTGACATAATAATTTTGCATAATAGTGATCAAAATAGCATCACTTTACACAACCTAGCACATTGTGTGATGTCCAATATATTAGTATACTTGACACTCAAACTACATAAGCCACAATACAAACAGAAAAGCAGAGTTCTCAATAAATCAAAATTAATCTCCTAATAGTGAATGTTTATTTCATTGTATAAGTTAAGTATCAATTAAGTTGAATAAACCCCCAAAACAAAGCAGAGTAAAAACATATTAAATAATGCAATGTTTATTATAAAATGGAGAAAAACTAAGAAAAGAATTTCAAAGAAAGCAAACCACAAAATTACTCTATCAAATGATATATAAAGTACATATTTTGCAATTTAAATATGATACAACTAATTACCAAAGTGATTTAAATGTAAGTTGTTTAAAACTAAACTTATCTCTCCAAATATACACTTACCCTATTCTTAGGTTCAGCAAATGACTTCACTATTCAGAAAAAGTAAAAACCATTGTCAATCACTTCTTTCATTTCACAAATGCAATCTTTATCACCTATTAAGATTTCCTTACCAGATGAAAAAATAAAAATTTCCTGAATTCATCCACTTTTCCTCCCTTTGTCGCCATCAGTTCTCTAGACCTAGCAACATCAGCCTCTCCCCTGTACTATTCCAGAAATTTGCTAAATTATGTACTCATGTCCATGATGCACCAATTCTGTCTGTTTTCCATGGTCAAACCTAGTACTCTGAAGAACAAATTGAAATGTCACTTGTGTCCATATTCCACTTCTGTCAGAATAAGAAAAGACAAGAGTTCTGTTTCATAGATTACAGTGCTTCCCAAAGTGTAGCATTTTTCTAACTACCCTCAACCTATCATTTTCCCTGCATTTGTTCCCACCAAGGGCATTCCATCTATTGATTTCTCCAACAGCATCTTACCTTTCCATAATCCTTTGGTTTAGTACCTCTTAATAGTGACTTCTTGAGGTAACCTTCACCTGACCAGCTAGGTCAGATTTTATATTGAATGGTCACATGATTCCATACAACCGTGTTTCATAACAACTTTATATTTGTGCAACATTGGGAAGAATCTACTCATGTTTTCCAAATTAATGTCTGTGTTACTCAGCAAAGAAAACTCTACTAGCATTCCTATTATCATTGCATGGTATTATAAACTCAAGTTTCTCTCTCTCTGCTGAACATTTCCTGGAATGGATTCCCACCCTGATTTTTCATGGCTTCTGTCATAAAATTTCAGAAACTGCGATTTTTATTGAAAAGACAGAGCTTACTGGATTCTTAGCAGTAACAGTATAGCAAATAGTAACTAGACCTTATTTAAATTCTACATTAATAATTTTAGATATGAACGTTGATTGTCTAAATACAATATTTTTAAAATGGTTATTTATTTATTTAAGAGTGACAGAGAGCGAAAGAGGGAGAGAGAGAAAGAGAGAAAGAGAGAGAATGGGCACATCAGGGCCTCCCGCCACTGCAAACGAATTCCAGACACATGTGCCACCTTGTGCATCTGGCTTATGTGGGTCCTGGGGAATCAAGCCTCAAACTGGGATCCTTAGGCTTCACAGGCAAGACATATCTCCAGCCCTAAATACAGTATTTTTAAATACAAAATATTACTTGGTACAATGTAAAATGTTCTTTCCCATAATATGATATATGAGCATTTTCAACATTTAGAAAATAGTATAAAAGCATCATATGGATTAGAATCTTTAGGTAGCAGTTGCAGACAACTTTGTGTCATTACAGTTTTCTTGTCATTGTCTGCATATGGCTCTGCTTTCCTGACTGCTTTTCCTCACAGTGGATGGGCTTGTTCTGCTACATTCACGCCTCTTTTCAACTTGACATTTTTTGAGCACTACTAAGTGATAACTGAAGACACTGCGCTTGCTTTTATGAAGCATACTGAAATATATAACTAAAAATTTCTGCTTAAATCACAATTCCAGACATATAAGGGAAGTGAGGCTAGCACAATGCAGGAAACAACTGACATAAGACAAATGCTGATGGAAAACTATAAATTGTTTAGTGACTTCAGTGCATGGAAAATAATGACATCTGAGGAAATGGAAACAGATTTATTAGAAGGTGAATTTATCTGGCCATTAAAGATAGATTTCAACGCTGGACAGTCAGTGAGCTGATGTGTTGTCTTTACTGTGATAGTAATCCCAGAATCTAGAGTGCGAATAAGCAATCTTCTAAAAAGCCCTTAAGTGCTGACACCGACTGAAAATGCCTTAGCTGGCACTGCTTGGTCTAGAAAGAGCTGTTTCTTTGCTTCTGGTTTGTGTTGGCCTGCTGTATCTCTAATATAACAGTTCCTACTGTGATGTGTCAATAGGAGAGGTCTGCATAAACGTTCTGCCTTATGAGTTGGAATACCTTATGATTAGGGCCAGGACAAATACAGTCATCTGGCTTTTAAAACATGACAGTAATCTCTACTACCAAATACTGGATTTTAAGCTCAATAGAAACCAACCAGTTTGTATTAACTCAATATAGGATACCTTAGTTATTGGGATAAGCAGCCTATTCATGCTGGCTTTGATTTTATCATCCACTATACTAGTGTGGGCAACACTGTGGAGGATTTTAGCACACATTAGATTTAGAATGCTCTCGGCAAATGGATGCATCTCTCATCAATATTAAACAGTGTGGGAGACTTTATAGGAAAAAAAAAAACTTGGCAGTCTACACAAAGGCTTTTTTTAGTGAAAATCCATTATTTACAATGAGAAGAAATTCAGACTACAAGAATGTGAAAGCTACATTGATCAAAACCACTAATTTAACAGTACCAATGATTTGTAATGTGAAAGGAAGAAAACACAATAAAATTTGTAATTACTACTACATGGAAAAAAATGGATAAAATAAGGACTGCATAGATGTAGTATTACTAGATGAAAATGTTAATAAGAAAACCTAGAGGTTTGAATTTGATTCAGATGTTGACTCAGATGACAGTAAAATTAGAGATTTCACACAGATGCATTTTCTAGAATGTGTAGGAATCCCATTGGCGTTAGAGTTGTAGATAACACACCATGGGGCCTGCTGAGTTTTGAGCTGCTTGCAATGACATTCTCTTCCTTCATGCCTGAATGGTTACATGAACTGAAGAATGGCAGTGAACTTGTATGGTAGTAGTTTCATTTCAGATGTCTAACTATCCTCACTTTTGAATTCAATAATATCCAAAGAGTGATCAACAACATAAAAATAAATTTTCCCCTGTATTTTTTATAAGAAAAGACTAGGAGCCTTCTGTTTGACAAAGGAATAATCTCATTTTTAAACAATTGTCTCTTGGAAGGTGGCTGTTCTTCTTGAAACCCAGAGATTTTCAATACATAATGAGATTCTGGGTGTCTTTTTGATCATTTGCATGCAAATATGGATTACTATGCTAAGTCCTGAAGCCTTAACATACTGTTTAATATCTTGGAAACAAATAACCTTTTAATGCCTACTCTTTTATTTATGAGTTAAAGATAGAGCTTCATTACAGACAAATGGCTCCTCTCAGCTTTTTCTTTTAATACTTCTTGCAATAATAATTCCAACACAGACACAATCTACAATTTGAAATCTCAATTTGTTATTTATGAAGTGACAGCCATAGTAAACTTTAAACACAGTAAGAATAGACTACTTAAAAAAGAGGAATTATAAAGGCATACTTACAACTATAATTAGGTGAAGTCTTAAGATAATGTTGCTTTTATAATCGATACTGTATTATATGCCATTTTCCAAGATCAGTTATATGCATGCTTAAATGAAACAGTTTATTTTCAAAATTCTGGATGAATCTTATTGAAGAATGATTCTGTGTGCAACTCACTTTTTAACTACTGAACAATTTATTAATTACCTTATTAATTACCTTACTACTAGAAGTGGTATAAACCAGGCCTAGTGGTATAAACAATGTATGTCTTGGGGTACTGAAGCAAAGCAGTCACAGTGGTTTGGAGGCAAGCCTGGGCTAAAGAATGAGACCCTCAACCCTGCCCCAAACTGGAATGTTATAAAGAAAAGATACTTATATTTTGTTTTGCAGGGACATCTTAGTAGTGGCCCTGAAATTGTCTCTAATGATCTGGACATTTCTCAGGCCTGAATTTCATTCTGTAGAATAGAGGTTTGCAAACTGCTGCCTGTAGCAGATTCTATACTGGTGCCTCTTTGTGAACGACCAGTGGTATTTTAGAATCGTCCGTCCTTCTTTCTTTCCTTCTTTTCTTTCTTTGTTTTTTTGAGGTAGGGTTTCATTCTAGCCCAGGCTGACCTGGAATTCACTATGTATTCTCAGGGTGGCCTCGAACTCTCAGCGATCCTCCTACCTCTGCCTCCCAAGTGCTGGGATTAAAGGCGAGTGCCACAATGCCTGGAATTTTAGGATTTTTTTTCTCCTCCCTTTCTTTCTTTCTTTCTTTCTTTCTTTCTTTCTTTCTTTCTTTCTTTCTCTCTCTCTCTCTCTCTCTCTCTCTCTCTCTCTCTCTCTCTCTCTCTTTCTTTCTTTTTGAATGGTTTTTAAACAAATAAATGCTTGGGAAGTGTTGATATGGAAAATTTTATAAAATTCTGATTCTGGTGCCCAAAAGTAAGGTTTATTGTAATATAGCTCATTTGCTGACATATTGTCCAACACTGCTTTCAGATTACAACTGCAGAGTAGTTGGAAAGACCACATGACCACATGTGCCAGCTTATGGGTCTAGTCACTTCCACTCTAGGTGAGGAGACAGTGACTGTGTCTCTCCTGATGCTCTTGAGTCTCTTGATCACACAGTAGCACCTTTTCTTAAAACTTTAATTTCTCTTGTGAGTTTAGAAGTGTCACTAGTCTCATTTTGTTATCTCTTTTCATTCTAAGTCCTGGAGGCATAGTATCCAAGATGTTTGGAACTGAAAACTTGACAGTATTTCTTAGTGTTAACTGTGATGGTTAGTGGTGTTGGATTTTCATCTGCATTTTGGCAAATGGAAAATAAAATTAAGTGACAATATGCTTACTGTCCCATTGGATATACTTTGAATGCTAAGTTCTTTAAGATGTTCTGTCCATTGTTTTTAACATGTTATTTTTCAATGATAGGTGTTGTAGACATCTTATTCTGATGATTGTTCTTTTAATTTTATAATGTAGTTAGCATCTCCTTTTTGGGTCAAAACACCCAATTAAAAGCAGCTTATGGAAGGAAAGAGGTTTCTTTTGCTTACAGTCCAAGAAGAAGCTTCACTATGGTGAGGAAATCACTGAAAGACCTAAAAACTGTCACGTATCTAGTTGGAATTGATCTCTGTACTGGGCTTAGAGTTGGGCTAATAAACCCCAAAGGTCACCCCTACAGACATACCTCTTCCAGCAAGGCTGCTTCTCCTAAATTTTCATCAGCTGAAAACCAAGTATCCTGGACACATGAGGGTCTGGGAGTCCTCTCAGTCAAACCATCTTTCTTTTAGAACAGTGGAATTTAATCATATTTTCATTTAAAGATTTTTGGCTTATGCACAAGAAAGCTTCTAGATTCCTTAAATAATGAAGAAACTGTTCTACTATTTTATAGAATCTTTAGTATTTTAACTTTTATGTCCTCATGTTCACTTGGCATTGGTTAATATGTGTGAATGAGAAAATTTATGGTGTGTTTTTCTCTTATCAGTAGCAATTTGACTCTATATTATATTGTGATACTCTGTTATTTTTCATAAAAATATGATAGATATTACATACATGCTTAAGAATACCAATATATAGCAGTGAAATAAAGACAGTGTTTTAAACATTTTATTATGGTCCATTCTTCCATTACTATACTACAGTCATTATTACTGTGGCTTCAGAAGTACTTTTCATATATATGCCAATTCTCCAACATGTTGGATTTAAAAAAAAATGATCTTCTCTTTCAGACTCCTGTTTGCTATATACATCATAGTCATTTAAATTTACCTTTATTCCTTGTTCTTCATAATTTCCTTGCTTTTCATATCCATCTTATTAATGTCTTTCTAAAAGGGCTATCTTTAATATTTCCCTACTGTAACAAAAGAGTTAATGTATATCTTGTTTATATATGAAAGTGTTTTTACTGCTGTCATTTTTATTCAATTGCTTTGAATCTCCATTAATAATAGAATTCACCTTTATTATTACTGTGGCCCCTGTAAAAGGTGACACAAATTATTGTAAAATTCTCCTGACAGACTCTGAATATATTCCTTTATATGAAATCTATTTTGAATAATGATTATAAGAACCACACGATTTTTCTTTTGATTAGCACTTGAATGGAATAATCTTAACATTTTTATGATTAATCTATTTGCCTTGTGTAATTTCAAGAATGTTTCTCTTTAAGGATATATTCTTGCACTTAGCCTCCGTAGTTTAGTTTGATAATGCCTGCCTTTTAATTCCAAAAGCTGAAAACAAATGCATTTCACAGGATACTTGATAGGCTTGGAATCTAATTTGCCATTTTGGCTCTTTGATTTTTTTATTTGTTCCATATGTTTTTAGCTCACTTACTCTTCTTTAATAGTAATTCAGAATTTTTATGAACACATTTATTTCCTTACTATGTATTTACATATTTTTAGCTTATTAGGTTTAAAATTCACAGCTTTTATCAAAGTTTACATTTAGGTCATATTATTTCATATTACATGTCAAGCAAAATTCTCCAAATTCTGTATGTTCAAATTTCTGTTCCCATCCATTAACCCATTTTGTGCTACATTTTACTTTTGAAAGATGTGTTTGTGTGTGTGTGTGTGTGTGTGTGTGTGTGTGTGTGTGTATGTCAGAGAGAGAGAGAGAGAGAGAGGGAGGGAGGGAGGGAGAGAAATAAATAAAGAGAGAGTTAATTTTAGACAGGGTCTTGCTGAATAGATCAGGTTCATGTGTTTTGATCTTCCTCTCATGAACTGAGACAGCAGGTGTGCACTGCCTGCCTAGACTCATCATTTTTTTAATGACGCAAATGTATGTTATGGGTTGAATGTTTAATATGTTTAATCTCTAACAACAGGGCAAGATAGTATCTATAGAAGAGGCATTTGGGAAGCAATTAGAGTTACATGAAATCGTGAGAATGAGGCTGTCAGCAAGACATTATTATCCTTAAAAATAAAGATGCATCAGAGCATCAAAGATATTAGCTTCCTTTCTCTCTCCCTCTCTCAATACCTGAAAGCCAGGAATAAAGCCCTCAATAGAAGAGAAACACACTGGCACACTGAATTTGAACTTACACAACTTGCAACCTTCACAGCAGGAGAATATAAAGTTTTATTTTTATTTATTTTTTGTTAAGCTACCCAGTAAATTTTATTTTATTATGGTATCTCCAGGAAGTTATATTTTCTTGAATTTATAATGCCAAAGTTAAGAGGTTGTTTGGAATCTATAGCACAGTCCATGCAGTAGTTTTAAGGAATGCTATTCATTCTATCTGAATTTTCCTTTCCCTCTGTTGTGTGGATATCATTTCTTCTGAAAATCCACTCATATATAGGATGGATCTGTTCATTAGGTCTGATGGGCATGCTAATTTCCACTTGATATTTAATGCAGATAGATTATTATGTTTATTGGAGATCATAATATGCTGTTGAAAAATATCGTTTTGGAGGAAAGAATTATTTTGACCCCAGGACAATGGAAAGGAAAGAGCTACAGAAAAGCTCTCTGTCATCCTCTATGTGCCTAAAAGCAAGCTATAAACTGACAAAGACAGAAGATTGCCCCACCCCTTCTTCCAGGGAGACTGAAAAGCAATCACCGACAATAACTTTCGATTCACATTGTTGTAGCAATATCTCAAAACATCAGTATACCTCAAAATACATTTTCTACTTATCATTCATTTGTTGTTGTCTCATAATGTTTTGTCCATGGAGACCCAAAGCCCTTCACCTTGTCCTGCTACTCCTCTAAGTTTACATTCTTTGTAGAAACTGTTATTTAAACCTCCTTTTTTTTTTAGAATTATTAATTCCCTGGAAGTGTATACATATACATTGATTATATCAATGATATACAAAACAAATGTTAATAAACTGTTTTATTCCCATTTTCATCTATTTTGGAAGTTTATTTCAACTAAGCATAAGAATATTATCTAAAAACATATTTTTCTCCCTTTACTTTTTCAAATTTCAAAATTTTCTTTAAAAAGACTAATCTACTTAAATAATATATGGGGAATATGTATTCCAAAATTATAAACTTTGACACTTAATTTGTAGCTCACATAAAGCAAATTTAATATCCATGTCTACAAATTCATAAAATTCGTAAGCTTTGTGTTTTATTTTTTGCATTTGATGCAACTGAGTATTTTCTTCTATTCCAGTCAGCTTCATCTTGCAATTTTATTTAAGTGGTTAAATTTTAAAAATAAATTATTTCAAATTTTTGAGTTGTAGATTTAGCATTTGCTTACTATGACTGAGGTACCGGGTTTAATCCTCAGCATGGTATGCACAAAGGCATTCTAAATATTAAGCCTTGTCATGGGAGACTTTCTCTCCCTAGAGACACCAATAAACATCTATTCACCCCTGGTAGGGCTCAGATGACACACCAAAGTACGATTGTACCAAAACCAATTTTGGTGAACTGATGGGTTCATTGGGGTGACTTAGGGCAAGGGGTTGCATACAGGAGCAACGGTTGACTTAAAGGTAGCTACATCACTGACACGCCCACCCCATCATAGGAGATGACTCAGAGAAGATGCATCTCTCAGGGCAAATAGCACTGCCTGTAGGCAGCTCTGCTGCTCAGAGAGTCTCCATTACACTAAGAGTATCCAAAGCATTACGTTACTTGTATGCAGCTCAGCAGGGCAGATTAGGAAAGTCTTTTCTCAAGCACTTGCTTTATATATATCCATAGGGAGGGGTTTTGAAACCTATTTTCCAGACTTCTTGACTTGCTGAGTCTCCAGAACTCCAGTCTTCCCCAAGGAGGGAATGTTTCAATTGTTATACAGCAGGGGCAAAGGCTGCCTCTCAACAGTTCTGTACCACTCCTACAACTTTTGGGACCTTTTAAGTTTCAGCTTTCCTAGACTTGACCTCCAGAGCTTTTCTTTCCACTTCATGAGTAATTATTTCAATGACTAAAGGTAGGCTGAAAGGAGAGAGGTAAATTAATGAGATTAAACAAGGAAGGGCAGCCCCTTCTTTCACTTGGAATTCCTTCATCTGCTCCCAGAAGTCTGAGTCATCCCTGGACATTCTTTTGCAATGTTGTTTCTCAGTTGCTGATCACACCACTGAATTCTGGGATTTTCTTCAGGAAATGAAGCTACAGGTGCTCGTCCAGTACACTAGTGATGTTTCATGTGTGAAATCTCAGTTGTGATTGCTGACTGCCTTACTCTGTCCTTCCCATCATCTGACACTCTACTTTGAACCTGTGTGAACGAAAATTCCTTTGCAGATTCTGAGTCTGACAACATGTACAACTCACCAAATACTGCAATTCTGATTCACAAAAGCTATGGTATAATGGCCAGTTTGCAGCATAGTGTCCTGTGACAATTGCTCTGTGTTTTCTGATAACTTGGTTGACAGAGAGTTAATGACTACCAAGATGCTGACGCAGCAGGGGAAAAAAGAACCTCATTTCATTAATGTAAATCATTTGTTTTGGTTTTGTACTATGATGAACGTATGATTTTTATAGTGTTTAACTAGATTTGCATTCTTCATATAAACAGTCCTTGACGAAAAAGTATATCACACTAACCAAATCACACACACACACACTCACACAGACACACACACACATATGAAATGTGTGCTAGTATGTGTGAATATAAGTTGGTAACTATATATTCAGTTTGTTAATTATTTTGTAATTTCTTTGCCTTTATGTTTATGGATATTTTTCCATAGCTCTCTTTGCTTCTATTCTTAAATTCATACTGTCTCATAAAAATGTTTTATGGGAATACCACATCTTTTCTCACTGCAGTTTGTGTAATATTGACATGATTTTTTTTCTTGTAAGTTCTATAGAACTTCACAATAAAGACATATGATCGTCAATTATTCACTGTAACCATCTAGGTTTACCTATGTGTCTTTTTGAATAGAGAGCATATTTTTCATTTTGATTCAATTTTTTATATGTTTTTCAAGAAATTCTTACTTTAAAGCTAAGTTTTAGTATCTACTCATAATTGTTTGTGGATAATATGTATTTATTATTTTAGAACCCATATTTCTGTATTAGCTTTGTGCTTTTCACTTTTGATCTTTAAATTCCTGTTTTCACTTTCCAACACTTTTTATTATTAATATTAGCTGTGACCTATGAATGATTTGGGCCTTTTATCTTTTAAGGGGTAACTATAGAATTTACTATTTTTTGATATTTTTAAAAATTTTTATTCAACTAATTGAAGCTCTTCACTTTTCTTTTACTTTGATGTTTTCCATGGATTATTCTACTTTCTCTTTCTTGTAACTACATTGATGTAATTTTTCTGTGAATATTTAGCCTTTAGTTGTATACAAATAAGAGGCCAACTTTATATCATTTCTAGCTTGATTTAATTACACAAAACATATACACACATAGTATATAACATGCATGAAGCTTGTAATCATGAATCATAAATAATCAATTTCATAATAATAATCATAAATAATCTACTTTATTTATAATAATTTCCTGTATTATAATAATTGACTTAAAATTTAAGTCATTTCACAAAATATAATGTTTAATATTTGAACAGTATCATGATTATGTTAGAAACTGTATTATAATCAAAACTAGTGCATACCTTGACATTGTATCCTATAAGTATTGTCACTTACTTAACAGACATTTCTTCCATTTAGCTCTTAATTATGTGATTAATAGTGCTACATACTCTTCTATTGTTTCCTTCAGAGTAATTTGACAGTAGAAAAATATATGTTTAAGTCTCCAGGTGTCATTTTAAAGTCACAATTTCTCTACATATTATGCTATAATTTTCTTTGTATGATCCTCTTAGATGCTTGAGAAAGTAAATTGTACTAAACTTCCAAATGAGTTGAACATTTTACTATATGATCCAACACTTTGTGCATAAAAGGTTTTGCCTTTTGGTGAATATTCATTAGTTATTGTTTCAAAACATGTCTTTTGGAAACCATTCTACCCTTATAGAAATTCTAGTTTAGACTCTCTGTAATGCATGGATCTTGCATTAATGATTTGGAAACAATGTGATAAGAGATATGCTGTCATGAATCCTTTTCTTTACAAATGTAGATAATCCATGACTATCATTAGATTTTAGATAAAATTATCTGTCTCATGTGCATTATGGATTTAGTTGCTTATAAGATGAAATTAGTCATATCCTGTAATAAAATGAGGTCACATAATAATCATAGGTAATAATCACATTTCCCATATTGTACATGTTGTCAGAATGAAATTTATTTTGGTCCTTAATATGTTCTGTTTTGATAAAAGAAGTAAAGTGATTTCATGTCTATGTAATAGATTGGTCATTTTTGTCACAATTATCTCATTTTTGAAAGTTCATCATTCTTAGTTTTCTGCAATACCTGTTTTAAGATTGGTAGTTATAAAATTCCCTTGGTGATATTTTTTTTTTTTTTGAGGCAAGCCCAACATACTGCCCTTTTTGTAAATGGGAGACAGTGAGAGTGAGTGAGAGAGACATAGAGAGACAGAAAGAGAATTGGCATGTAATGACATTGTAATCGAACCCCAGACACATGTGTCTCCTTGGGCACATGTTCAACCTGGTACACTTGCATTAACTTGTGCATCTGGCTTACGTGGGACCTGGGTGGTTAAACATGGGTCCTAAGGCTTTGCAGAACAGTGCCTTAACTGCCAAGCCATCAATCCAGCCCATGATAATTTGTTTTTATAAATAAGTTTGTATGGATTAAAGTGAGAGTAACAATTTTTATTTTTATTTTTTATTTTTTAGAGTATTTTTTTTCAGAATATTGTATTTTTATTCAGAGGTACAGTGATCCTGCAAATGTGTGTTAGAAGAACCCTTTGAATATCACTATCAACTAACCAATTCCTTCCAAGTATTAGGATGTTAGATCATAAAAAAGTGCACTTTCTCTATTTTGCCTGTTTTATGTGGTTAAAAAAAGGATCTTGTTTCAAATGATATGTCAAGTGCACCAATATTTTTTATGTTTAATATATATATATATATATATATATATATATATATATATATATATTATTATTATTATTATTATACCCTAGCCTCAGCACCTCCCATTAGCCTGGTGGCCCACCTCAGTGTGTTATAATATCCACTGTGGAGTCATGAAAGCCTCAGTCAGTCCCTATGAGGGATTGATTCTCACAATATCCCTACCCACTCTGTGGCTCTTAAAATCTTTCTGTTTCCTCTTCCACAATATTTTATGAGCCACAGAGTCCTGTTGGCAGTCTAATTTAATGTTGAGTTCTTCATAGCCTCTAGATTTCTGTTTTTATGGATTCTTATTGATCAAAAAACTTTGCTTATGTGAATCAAAATGACATTTGAATGCATGTTCCATTCTGTACATATATCTCAGTATTTCATAACATTATTAGCATTGGAATATAATTTTACTAGAAAGCATTTTGATTTATAGCAAATAGTATTCATTTTGTTGTCTTTAACATTTACACATTCATTTGAGACTCCTAAGTATTCTATTTGTGTGAATATCTTTACTTGGAACCACTGGCTTCTGGTAGGATGATAACACAAATCATATTAGATGAGGAGCATTTAACTGTACATAATATATACTCATTCTATTCCTATGAAATATGAAGGTAGATGATCACATTACCTAAATATGACACCTATAATGTCAGTTATGCTTCAGGTAAAGGAGATGGTTTATAACTAAACCTAGTCTAGTTGGATACTTTGTGAATTTCCTGTCATGGGTGGTTCAGATATTTGAGCAGTTTATCAATTGCTATGTTCCAAATATTGTCTAAATATAATATGTCTAGAATTGACTTTGTCTTTAAAAAAATATGCACTTATCTTTTTTTAACTTTTGGACCCAGTAAGAATCAGGAGTTAATTACGGAATCATTCTATCAGAGTCCTTCATAGATTGAATAAATCCTCACCATAGTTCATTTTCTTTACCAGCTCATTCTATACCAATTTTGACATTCATAAATATAAATCCATTTTTCTAAGTTGCATTTTGTCCTGTAGACTATCCCAGTTATGTGGTTGTCAGTTATATTTCTAACCCAATTACTGACCATTCTGAAAAGAACTTAAAAGTTCCAAAGACATTTCAAGAAATTTCACTTTCTATATTCTAGAACCTACAAGGTTTATTTGAAAAGTATGGTGGATATCTGCCTCTTATCATCTCCCCTTTCTGTGTAGTATATTTTATTAATGACAGTGAGTGTGTATAATCTTTGTCTATCACATGAATTTGAATACTTTCTGTATGTTACAATGTGACATTTAATTAATGGAGAATGCTCTTTGTGTCTTTACTTAATGTATGTATTTTAAAATTTAGTTAAATATTTCAATGTATGTTCCTATTTCCATAGTATGTTTCATATATCTTACCTTAGGACATACCATATTTTATTCAGAAGGGTATTTTACTTAGCTTTCTGATTAACTGCATTCTAGGATCCATGAGTATGGCAGTGTTCATTTGACTAAATATATTATTTTTCTAGAATTATAATAGTTGATTGGAGACAACTTATGATTTAATAAGTGTATAGAGAATATGTAAAAACTCAGCACATATAAGTAAGCTTGAATATGAAGATACATTAATTTCAGATACATTTCTTATATGTATTGTGCTATAATAGATTAATAAATTTGTGAACATTTAATTACAAAAATATGTTTTGTGCTAATCAGAAAAGGTGAAAAACACTTTGGGCTTAGAGTTCTCTTTTAGGTAAGTTGAACATATTAAAAAGAGAACGGCTAAAATATGTTTTTAAAAATATTTTATTTTTATTTATATATCTGAGAGAGAGAAAAAGAGTTTTGGAGAGGGGGAGAGAGACAGAAAGAGAGAATATCGGAGCACCAGGGACTCTAGGTGCTGCAAAATACTCCAGACACATGCACTACTTTGTGCATCTGGCTTCTGTGGGTTCTGGGGAATCAAACCTGGGTCCCTTTGCCTTGCAGACAAGAACCATAACCACCAAGCCATATATCCAGCCCCTAAAAATGTGCTTTTATCTGATTGTGGTGGTGTAGACCTCTAGTCCCAGAGTCTAGGAAGCTCAGACAGGAATCTCATAGATTAGAGGTCAATTTAGGCTATACAAAGAAACATTGTTTCAACACTCCCCATATTCAAAACGTGTGTTTTATGATCGCTAGTTTTCATTAGTACAGTGCTCTCAACATGTTCAGTGAAAAAAATGTTTATAAATATTTAAAAACAGGGAGGCAACTCAACAAATTAAAGGTGCTTGTTTGCAAAGTTTGATGGCCTGGTTTGATTCCCCAGTACCATGTAAAGCCAGATGCACAAACTTGTGCATGTGTCTGGAATTCACTGGTAGAAGAACCTGGTATATCCACTCCCTTTCTTTCTCTCTCCCCTGCCTGCAAATAAATAACTGAAAATATTTAATTTTTAAAATATATATTAAGGCTGGAGAGATGGTTTAGCAGTTAAGGCACTTGCCTGCAAAGCCAAAGCCAACAAAAACTTGGTTCAATTCCCCAGGACCCATGTAAGCCAGATGCACAAGGGGGCAGGCACATGCGTCTGGAGTTTGCAGTGGCTGGAGGCCCTGACATGCCCATTCTCTCACTCTCTTTGTCTCTGTCTGCCTATTTCTCTCTCACGCTAATAAATAAATAATTTATTTTTTTAAAAAACAAGTTCATATGCTATAAATAATACATTGACATATAGGTTTGTTACAAATTTAAATATTATTATAAGTGGGCATAACATTTATGAGCTTAATAATTTAAAATTTGTGCCTTGGAATATATATATTCAATATTTGTGTTTAAAAATTGTCATTGAATTTCTGTGCATGTTTGAAGATTCTTTTAATTATAGGATGAGGCAAATTATGAATAATAAAAAATTGTATTATGATAGAAACAATTAACTTATTAGTTTATAAAATCAGAAAAGTAATGGCATTTCTTTAGAAAATGAAAATTAATAGTTATCAACTTATTAATATGAAGTATATTTTATGAATTTAAAAATTTTAACAATGCCTTGGGAACAAAATACAATTCTCATCACATATTAAGATCAGATTTGCAATTATAATTATTTTATGATTAGAGTAGTCATGTGTGAATATTGTATAAAGGGCACAAAATATGAAGAATATGAATCATTCATGAGCATCTTGGTCACATATAGTAACTGTCAAAATGTTCTCTCAACGACACATTCTAGCATTCTATTTCTTAATAAGTTTTCAATAGGTGAATATTTATGTCAGATCAATAAGTAAATAAGCCAAAATAATATTTATCATAGTTTCAGAACTTTTTCTTAATATATTTTTATTAAGAACATATTTTGGGGCTGGAGAGATGGCTTAGCAGTTAAGCACTTGCCTGTGAAGCCTAAGGACCCTGGTTCGAGGCTCGATTCCCCAGGACCCATATTAGCCAGATGTACAAGGGGGCGCATGCATCTGGAGTTTTTTTACAGTGGCTGAAGGCCCTGGCGTGCCCATTCTCTCTCTGTGTCTGCCTCTTTCTCTGTCTGTCACTTTCAAATAAATAAAAATAAAAAATAAAAAAATCCCTAAAGATATTTGAAAAAAAAGAACATATTTTGTATGGATACATCATGTCTTGGTACCATCTTTTCCTCCCTCCTTGCCCCCATACCTAAGAGGGCCCTCCTCAGTGGGGTTGCTGGTATTCCCCTTGGGGTTGTGGGTTATGTGTTGTGAGAGCAAGAGTCAGTTTTTGGAAGGAGGCAAGTATTTGGGCATGACATCCCAACCTGTGGCACTTACAATCTTTCCACGCCCTCCTCCACAAAATTCCCTGAGCCATGGTGGGTGTGTTTTAAGTCTACTTCCATGATGAGCTCTTAGGAGTCTCTGGATCTCTGCTTTGGTATGTATTGAGTATCCTTAGCATCTGCCTCTTTCACCCTGGAGCTGCTTCTCAGGCTCACCATGGAAACAGCACTCTAGCTCATCTCCCCTCTTCCTCTGTGGTTTCACCTGGGTCTGGCTGAGATGCAATGCAAGTGGTGGTTTATCTCTTCGGGTCTTACTACCTTCTGAGAAAGAAAAACAGATCATCCAACAGAGGGTGAAGTCAACATAAGTTAAATTGGAAAAGCGTTATTAATTTAGGGAGAGTTAGATGGACGTAGCCCCTCTTTTAGCTAAAGATTAGTGGCATTGGAGAGCATATTCTTTGTCTCCATAAAATCCAGATTTGGTTCCCATTTTCAGATATGGGTTCCTTTCCACTGAGTAGATCTCTTAGCCAATCAGAAAGCCATTGGTTACCCACTAAGGCTGAGTGCCACCATTGCACTGATGTGTACTTCTTCACAGGCTGGTTGTTTCTGAGTAGCTCTGACCCCTGCATGCTCACACTGCTGTTGGCTACTTTCTTCCAGTAGCTTATTAGCATTTTCGAGCATTAGATGCACTAATTCTTTGGGGATTGGCTCTCTTCTGGATTCCAGCCAGTTCTTTCTGTGTTCTGTGTCAGCAGCATATGGTGTCTTTAGCAACAGAGTCTTACCTTTTACCTCAGTAGGGTAATCAAGTGCTTTGACAGAAGTCTGTCTTTTTGGGGGGGACCTCGTAGATCTCTCCAATCAACAGCTCAATGTGGGTAGCACCTGTCTCTGGAATTACCAGTTACAGGTCAGAGCCAAAGTTTTTTAAGGTTAAGCTTCATCCCATCTTCTCCAGGGCCCTTCTTTGGAGGCGTTCCCCTATCCTGTTGAGGGGTACATCTTTTAGTTTACCTTTAAAGAAAAAGGTTTCTATGGTACCAGTTCATTTTGGGCTCTATTTTGTGTTAATTTTTTTTTAAGGTAGGTTCTCTCTCTAGCACAAGCTAACCAAAAATTCACTCTGTAGTCTCAGGGTGGCCTTGAACTCATAGCAATCCTCCTACCTCTGCCTCTTGAGTGCTTAGGATTAAAGGCATGTGGCACCATGCCCAGCTAGTTTCAGATTTTATTTTGACATTAAATTAAGCTATCATAATTATAATAGTCTTCAATAAATAGAAACCATTTTACTTACACATACCTTGGGAGACCTAGTATTTGCTACAATGTTATAGTTTGTATGTTATAAATAATTTAATATATCACAATAATTTTCTTTTTATCAATACATATTAGAGATTGATTTTATTAGCCACTGATATATGAAAGTATATTGATTGTATAACTATCAAGGTCAGAATTCCATGTGAATATGTTTAACTTGTCCTACTCAATATCATCAATATGTGTGATAACATAGCTTTCCCATTACTTTCTTTTTGTTTTTAAAATAGCTATTTCCAAATAATTTTAGTTGGCTATTGAGAAGTTCTATGTATTTTTGACTTCAATTAAAGAAACTAAGATGTTTTCTAACTTTTTTTTTCTTTCGGTTTTTCAAGGTAGGTAGGGTCTCACTCTAGCCCAGGCTGACCTGGAATTTACTATGGAGTCTCAGTGTGGCCTTGAATTCATGGCTATGCTCCTACCTCTGACTCCCAAGTGCTAGGATTAAAGGCATGTGCCACCATGCCTGGCTAGTTTTATAACATTTTTGAATATTTTTAATATTTCTTACTACATGCTTTGATTCCTTTACTTATCTGTTTATTTATTTTTTTGTTTTTTTGAGGTATGGTCTCACTTTAGCCCAGGCTAAACTGGAATTTATTATGTAGTCTCAGGCAGGCTTTGAACTCAAAATGATCCTTCTGTATGTAAAGTCATTTGTGTATCAGCATACATGTATGGGGGGGGGTTGTACATGTGGAAGACAGAGGTTGACTTGGGTGTTTGCCTATTTGACTAATCTATCTAGCTGTCTAGCTTCAAGATCTCCCTGTCTGGGCCTTCTGAGTATTGAGATCATAGGACCACATGCCTGCCTACCTAGTGTTTGTGTAGGTGCTAGAAATTCAAACTTCCATTTTCACAATTGTGAGGCAAGCACTTTACTCACTGAGCCATCTCCCCACTTGTTAGACTTTCTTTATGAAAAAAGTAACACCAGTAGTTGGAAGATGACTCAGTTGGTAAAGCATAAGCCTTGCAAGCATGAGAGCCTAGGTTCAGCCACAAAACCACTTAATATGCCTGATGTGATGGTATCTGCTTGTGATCCAAATGCTGAGTAGGTGGAATTGAGCTCTTGGGAACTCTAGCCATCAGTCTAGCTGGCTTAGTGAGCTCAAAGCCAATGAGAGACACTGTCTCAAATGAAAGGTGTATGAGGTCTGAGAGGAATGACACCTGAGGTTTACTCTGCCTTCAGATACACAAGCATACATGTGCATGCACACAGACACATGAATATACACATACACTCACAAAGCTAAGAATTCTGCTTCTTGAATTTAGCAAATATTTTGATAAATGAATACATATAGACAATTTTTATATCACAAATATATTAGACATCAGGGTTATAGATGAAGCACTTTAGTACCTTCCATTAGTATAAATTCAGTTTTTAGCTATATAGATATGAGTTGTTAAAATACTCAATAATTCATTAACAAATGGCATATGATTTTTAAAATATTAAAAACAGAAAACATAATAAGGAGTATATATACAATGAAATGAGTTAAATCTAGAATGAGTGATCTTTCTAATTTATAAGAGATTCTGTGGGAGGAAGGATACAGTGTGAACTCTTCCAAATTACTCTAAAAGGCAGTTTTTTTCATTATTTTTCAAAAGTCTAGAGAGCACAACCATAAAGAAAATAGCTAGTAAGATTCACATACCACTTTACTTATCAGTCAAATATCAGGATTGGATTTATAGTTTTCTTTCTTTTTTTTTTTTTTTTTTGGTTTTTTGAGATAGGGTCTCACTCTGGTCCAGGCTGACCTGGAATTAACTCTGTCATCTCAGGGTGGCCTTGAACTCATGGCGATCCTCCTACCTCTGCCTCCCGAGTGCTGGGATTAAAGGCGTGCGCCACCACGCCCGGCGGATTTATAGTTTTCAACAAACCTATATAAATGCTAACATGCCTCTCTTGTTTGGATATGTAATGAGAATATCTTATACCTGAATAACATAAGCACTAGATATAGATATGCTTATGGCTTGTTAATGGTGTAGAAAAAACATTTATTTTGAAACTTAATGGAATTTCAATTTGTTCTTCAACGCTGACAATCTAAGCATCGGAGTATTTGGCCATTAACTATGTTCATATTGAAAACTGAATGTCAGTCTTCCCCTAAAATCATCATGTTCAATATATCATTGTCTGGCACTTAAAGTATGTACATAATTAATGATTCAATCAATGATATATAAAATCTGGCAGATATTTTGTTTTTTCTTAGTCTTATCCCAAATTAGTATTAATTAACTGTGGAAATTTTAGTGATTAAGCTCACAGGCAAGGCAACAGATTCCACACATCTGAAATATAAGATTCCTATATTCGTATGCTGATTAAGTTTTGGTGTGCTCATAAGTCTTCTTCCACATTTCCTAATTTACGTGTGTAGCTTCTTTATCCTCGATAAGAAGGACCCTTGAGGATGGTGAAACTCACAGCATGTGCTCATTATTGCAGATGTTGGGTGCACTTGAAGCATTATAAACAGGGTGTTGAGGGTGGTGAACATGTTTTATCTCACCATGCCAGCTGTGAGTGAGTGGGAATGATTGCATAAATTGCAATGCTAAGAAGGACACTTGTTCCAAATCCTGCAAGTAGAAAGCAGCATTTACTGTTGAGTGGCAGGGAAGCACAGATGGCCAGGCCCTTGTCATCCCCAATGGGTCCTTGAGCAGTAGGTGGCCTGCAGAGAAGTAAGTGTGTAGAAACACAATGGTGGAAACCTTACTGAGAGATAGGGAACAAAAGGAGAATTGGAGTATGGGAATTATGTTCTGTGGTGAGGAATGGGATGAGATGCAATGGAGTTAAGTTGAGATCAACAAACAGGGCACATGTATATTTGCTCTCCATATGAAGGCAGTGGTATGTGCTAACAGCCAACTTAAGCACCATCAAAGAAAACTGGAGTGCACAATGGTTATAGCACTAAAAATAGATTTTAGGCAGGGTATTTTGTAGTAGAAAATAGACAAAGGTACAGAACTGAGCTAATTATTTAGCTCAGTTATAATTACATGTATAACAAAGAGAAGTGGGGGTTTACAGTCAAGGGGCAAGTGGGAGTTGAGGTGGAACATTACTAAGGAAGCATCAGTTATAGGTCAGATTCTGTATAAATGAACTAGAATGATTCTTGTTGAAGACAGGGCTAAGAGACTAATGAGAGAGATAAGCATGGAGGGTTAACAGATGCTGAAAGCAAGGGACTCTGGCTAAGCTAATTTACTGAATAAGCAGGCTTCTTCATGATGAAGGGCAATAAGATGACAAAGAGCTGAAATGTCTCAAGTCCACTGGAGAAATAGTTTCAGAAGAGCCAAAGTAAAATCTAGTCAAGGATAGAGTTTTGATTATCATAGTATAATTTATGAATCTAGCATAAAATTTATGTAGTCTTAAGTTTTCTAATCATTCTACAATTTGAAAATGAAAAAATTTGCTGACAATAAAGATAATTCTAAACTAAATTCAGTAATATCCCTATTTTGTCTAAATATCAGTTGCATAGAGTTTAGCCTATTTCACAGGGTATGAGTTGGGGCATGATAACAGAGAGGGGTAAAAGGTTATTTATAAAGGCAACACAGGCAGAAAACAGGGAAAAGAGAATTGGCTGATAATAAGGCCATTATGAATACCAGTTTGTCATAATATTATCTTTTTTATATTCTTCTGGTTGCACAAATTATATTAAAATATTTGTGTCCTGTTTAACAATATTCATGCCTTAGATTTGGTTTCAGGATAATGCAAAATCCTAAATGTATAATATTCCAAATAAAACAAAACACAGTGGTGAATCAACCTAGTTCCAAATAGTCTGCAATTATTTGTTTGTAACAATTCAATGGTTAAAAAATGTGTAAAAATACTTAAGTAATTAATAGAAATGCAAGCAAAATTTTACAAGAGCCAATAATATGTCTGTAGTTTTACTGATTATTTTGGTAGCCAATGGATGTAAAGTTATTAATATTTATGCATATTATTATTAATATTACATATATGCAGCATTCAGATGAAAATGTAATTAGACTCACAGAAATTTTATTTTAAATTATAGTTTTGTTTCACATGCTGTTTTATTATGGCATTGTTAGAAGGCTGATGGAACATGGGGTTTCTCAAAACATACTTGTTAAATTAATCCCTTAATTTCCATTTTAATTAATTAGTAATTTTCACAAATACAAAATGATGCTTGCCATGAAGCCAGGAAAAAGAAGAGAGCTGCACATTTTCTTTTTTGGAACATCAGTGCATTAAATCTGAAATCATCATGATATTAGTTATTATGGTAAATACCTCTAAGCCATTAGTGGTGGTAATGATTTTATTATGGACAGACGAGGGAGGAAAAATCAATATGAACCAGGAAGCAGATGGAGGATACTTCTAAGATTAGCCACAGAAGAAAAATGCAATAAACAATAACTGTATACTCAATTTATAAAAATTTGGTTACAACACATTGTTTTTGGTTGCTTTGTCTCAAGAGCAAGGGTATATATGTCAACAATGTTTGGGGGTTTTTAATCCGCAGAAATTTTTGTTACAGTGATCATTATGGAATATTGCAAAAAGAATAATAGAAAAATTCTTATTTTTATAAAATGTAAGCATAGATTAAATGTAAACTATAGGTGTAGCAGTTATGCATGCTTGAAGAACTGAACGTTTTCATGAGACTTCTTAAGGCATGCTGTCCTAGGTTTCATTTGAGAGCAATGTACAGTGGTTGCTGCCCCAGTTTTTTTTCATTGCACCCTGGGATATCTTAATTGTGAAACAAAAATGTGTATATAAGAAATTTTTGTTTTAAAAGTTTTGCCAAAGATTTTGGACAGAGTGTTGGATAGCCCACTGGTCTTGTATTTAAGCCTTGCTCTAGAACTAGTTAAATCAGGTATTCTCAATCAATCAATCAATGTCAACATCCTTAAATGATGTAGACAGGCTAACCTTAGTGCCTCTAAGACTTAAACAGCACAGTAAAACCTAATAAGTCTTTCATTTTGGCCTTAATTTGAGAGGCCCAGAAACCAGTACCTGTCTCTAGGAATCACAGGCATAAGCACAAGGCATGGTAAATAACCTGACATGTTCATGTTTCTGGCTTAGGTAGGCCCCCATCTGTATTATTGTGGGGAACTTGAAAGTCTCTGAATTGAGCTGTTGTCCTTCTACTCGGCAATGAAGGGATATAGACATATAAGCCTTCTGCTCAGTTGCAGAGTTTACTTCTTAGCTGGTTGAAAATTTACATATATATATATATATATATATATATATATATATATATATATATATATATATATAATTTAGCAAAATTGAAAATGTTTCAGGCACCCAATTGCTATTTTCTTATAATTTGGGTAAACAAAAGAAAAATTGATGTGCTGAAGTAATCCAAAATATATTCCAAGAATTGAGAGACCTTGAGATAAATCTTGAGCAACTGAAAGCTTTGCTATGATTGTGGGATAGTGACCAGCATGCTAAGTACTTTTCAGTAATAAACCTGAAACAAAAATCAACTGTAAAAAATGTAAACTTAGGGGAGATTGATGCAGTTGGAACATAGTATGTTGGAAACTTAGTGATGAATTAGGACTGTGTATTAATTTAAATTTTTCTGAATTCTTGGGAGAATTGAGAATATTGATGTCTAAAGAGATGAGTGTCCCATATATCATCTATCTATATTGACTTTACACTCTTTATACATGAAGGGGAAGTATACCTGGCTGTTGGCTGGTACAGAACTGAGAAGCCAGTTGTTCTAACTGAGAAAGCTTAAATCAGCCAATTGTTAGCATGGATAGAATCCTTTTGGCAGAAACAGAACCTCTAGAAACCTGAGAATGGAGGTTTTTCCAACATCAAATTGTTAAGTGAAATGGCTCAAAACTGATCAACTTCTGCACCACAGGAACAAGCAGTCCCTTAGCCTGTACTGCTTTCTCGTTTATCACTGCAAGAAAAGACTTTTTTAATGCTTTTACTTGAATATTTTTAATGTGAGCATACACAATAATATGTTTCATTATTATATTTGCATACATAATTTGCTTCTGCTTAATTTTCTTTATTCTTCTTCTTCTACTCTCTTCAACCCCCAGTTTTCAATATTTCCATTTTTCACTGTTTCTACTCTTATGATTCCCAGACGCAATTCATGGGCGTGCATAGACACACACACACACACACATATATATATATATATGCATATAATATTCAGATACTACATAATATATATTACATGATATATAAAATTATATTAAATTATGTATTTACACATACATTATATATATTAAGTAAATGGTAGAGGTAATATATGTAATAAGTATGTATATTATATGTAGATCTTAGATTTTAACATACATATTTACATATGTAAGACAACACCCAGTAATTATCTCTGAATCTGTCTCCCAACTTAATATAATAATTTCAATAACAATAAACTTTCTGAAAATTTTATAATTTCAGTCTCTTTATAAAATAATGGTAAAATGTCATTCTGTGCATTTCCCATATTCTCAGTATCCATTAATGTGTTGCTGGTTGTCTATGCTGATTCCAGTTTTTGTCATTGAGAATGGAGAATATAATATAGATACTATATTGAAATATGATTATGTATATATATAATCTCTCTCTCCGTCTCTCTCTCTCTCTCTACATATATATATATATATATATGCATATATATATGAATAGAGCAATATAAATGTGAAGTGCCTCTGTTGTAAGGTATTGAGTCCTTTAAGTCTTAAGTCTACAACCAGGAGTAGAATAGCTGAGACTTATGGCAGTTCTATTTTTTTTGATATTTTGAGAGACATTCATACTGGTTTCCATAGTGGCTGCATTAGTTTAAATTCCTACCAGCAGTGAATAATGGTTTTACCTTACCCACATCCTGGATCACATTTGTTAAGAAGTCTCCAAATTTAAATGGTGTGGATGTTAAGGGAATTCATATTATCTATTATATCAACAAAGAATCAATTCTAGAATTTTCATAGTGTATATATACTTAAACCCACTTAAATACCTATGACATGAAGGCAGAAATAAGCAAAGGAGAAGGATGGAAACTAGTGAGAGGGAGAATTAGAAGATGGAAGAAAAGACAGGCTACAGGGAGTGATTATGATCAAAGTACATATGTTTTAAATAAATTGTCTTTGTGAAACCCATCACTATGCAAAATGAATACATATTGACACACTATTTAAAAAGTATATATCCAGTAAAAGAAGCAAAATGAGGAACTGTGAAATAGAACACATTTTAGAAAAGAAACGAGTAATATCAACAATGAAGAATATTTTGAATTCTATGCAAAATTAAGAAATGACATCATTAGACTTAATACTTTGATAAACATTTTCTAGTTATATTTGTCAAATGTGCTAAAATATTGAGAAGTCTAGAAAAACAGTATTATAACATTATGTCAAGTTAGAAATATATCAAATATTCAAACTGCTATTTAGTCACATATGGTAAATAGTCAAAATAATATTTATCAGGTGATGTAAGAATTACAGTATAAATTTGATCATAGAAAACACTTTAAAAGTAGTGTAAAACTAGTCTAGATAACTATAAATATGTTTCTACGATGTTATAATGGTGATTCTAAATCTTTTCAAACTGAGATTACTCATTACTTCAGTACTTGTAAAGTCGACCCCCAGTATATTCCATTTAAGCTACTACCTACTGCCCATTGTCCCCATAGGTTCATGGTCATCAAATATACTCTTTTGTTATCTTCAGCAGTTATAAAATCCCTGTAGATTTTAGTAGCCCCAAACTATTCAAAATGTTTTCTTGTGTAAAGATCTTTAACCCAAAAAGGAGGAATGGAGGTCTTTCAAGGAAAGTTCAGATGAAAGCAAGATTGAAACCCAGCAAGAAAAAGTCCAAACCTCATAGTTTTATGTCTGGAATTTAAACTTGTAATGGAATAAATCAGATGTCTTTTAAGCTTTAAAACACAGCATTATATGGTTTATTCTGCCAATTTCTACTGACAGCTCAGAATGGAGCCTGTCTGCCTAGAGCCAAAGCTGTAGTGGTGTCTGTATCCCTTTCTTGTTGAAAATATGAAGGCACTTTCCTAGGCAGTTGATTTTGAGCAGGGAACTCTATTAAAGTCATTATCCATTAAAGCTCTCTCAATAAAGCTTGTATTCTCACAACTAGAGCCTTCTATGGATGAGATCTCACCCTATGGATACATTGCCTGTATTCTCAGTGCAGAACGAAAGGTGTATCCTTAAGAATCATGGTGGCTTTGCTAATATGATTTTTGTGGGAAACTAACCCTTGCTAATTTTTTTCCTTCCCAGTATTCATATTTTTACATCCTCTTCTGCTTCCTGCTTCTCTCTCTCAATGTAAATATGAATAAGAGTAGTCATTAGTAGTCACACCACAGCCTGAATGATGAACTGTCTAGAAGTTTTCTTTGAGATACAAATGAGTCCATTACTTTTTATTTTCTTCCTTTTTTTTTTGTTGTTTTTTTTTTTTTTTTTTTTTTTTTGGTTTTTCGAGGTAGGGTCTCACTCTAGCCCAGGCTGACCTGGAATTCACAATGGAGTCTCAGGGTGGCCTCGAACTCACGGTGATCCTCCTACCTCTGCCTCCCGAGTGCTGGGATTAAAGGCGTGCGCCACCACGCCCGGCTTATCCTTTTATTTTTTATTATTGACAACTTCCATAATTATAGGCAATAAACCAGAATAATTCCCTCCCTCCTCATTTTCCCCTTCACAACTTCACTCTCCATCATATCCCCTCCCCCTCTCAATCAGTCCCTTTTATTTTGATGTAATCATCTTTTATAATGGTCTTTTGTAGGCAGGTCTAGGCACTGCAAAGTCATGTATACGCAGGCCATTTAGTGTCTGGAACAGTGTATTGTAAGGAGCCCTACTATTCCTTTGGCTCCTACATTCTTTCCATGACCTCTTCCACAACACACCCTGAGCCTTCAAAGGTGTGATAGAGATATTTCAGTGCTGAGCAATCCTCTGCTACTTCATCTCAGCACTATGGTGCCTTTGAATAATCTCAGAGGTCACCTCCATCTGAAAAGAGAAGCTTCTCTAACAAAAAGTGAGAGTAACCTTAACATATGTGTATGAACATTAAGAGAAATGCTTACCAGGCAGCTTGGTGACCACAATATAGGCATTTAGCCAGAGACTAGTAGGCCTTATACCCCTAGGGGTCAAGAGTCTCCCCTCATAGGTTTTCATAATCAGGCATGTATTCTCTTCTGAGGAGTGGGCATCCAGTCCAATTATAGAGCAGCTGGTTTTCCCCAAAACAGACATGCCAGTATTGCATCCATTGGCTCATTTGGCCTGGCTGGACCAGCTTAAGTCTTGCAGTGTCCACTATTGGTTACCTCCACTGAAGAATTCTTTCTATCTCATGGACCTGCATTAAGCATAGCTTTTTCTAGCTTTCTGGTCTACACAGAGCAGGTTTTCCGCTCAGCTCCAGCAAGATTTCTCAAGTGACCTGGTAGCCTAAGCATGTGGAACTTTCAACAATAGCATATTACAATCTATTCCTGCTGGGAAACTAAAAGCCTTGGCAGTGGCCTGTAATGTTTTGGGGGAATCAGGGGCCTCCTTGTAGTACAATTCACTGGAAGATATTCCATCCCTGACACTGAAAATTTTCTCATATCAATTTATAGCTTCTGAATGCACCATTGTCCAGAAAAGTTGGCTTCCATATGACTTATACATACACTCTTAGATTTTGATTAACCCTTCCCTACCATTCTCATACTCAATCTCTTCCCCTTGCCTCACTTGGGCCATTTCATTCCCCGTAATCTGTTCATCATACAACATCATCCTCTTAAGTCCTTTACTTTACTGTCTCCCTTGTAGCCCCTATCTATCTTAATGGCCTCTGATAACAAGTTTTATTCCAACTTATATACAAGTCCAAACATTTTTAGCTAGTATCCACATATGAGAGTGAATATGTGGCACTTGGCTTTCTGGGCCTGGGTTATGTCACTAAATACAATCCTTTCCACATCCATTTATTTCCCTGAAAATTTTATAATTTTATTTTTCTTTACCACTGAATAGAACTCCATTGTATAAATGTGCCACATCCTCATTATCCACTCACCAGTTGAGGGACATCTAGGCTCATTCAATTTCTAGCTATTGTGAATAGAGCAGCAATAAACATGGATGTGCAAGTATCTCTAAGGTAGTGCAATGAGTTCTTAGGATATATACCTAAGAGTGGTACAGCTGGGTCATATGGCAAATCTATTTTTATCTTTCTCAGGAAGCTCCACACTAATTTCCACAATGGCTGTAGCAGATTAAATTACCAACAATAGTGTAGCAGGGTTCCTCTTTTTCTTCATCCTCATCAGCATGTATTGTCATTCGTTTTCTTGATGGTAGCCATTCTGACAGGAGTGAGATGGAATCTCAAAATGGTTTTAATTTGCATTTCCCTGATGGCTAAGGATGTAGCACATTTTTTAGCTGTTTATATGCCATCTGTATTTCTTCTTTTGAGAACTCTCTATTCAGTTACATAACCCATTTTTAATTGGGTTGTTTGATTTATTATTGTTTAGTTTTTTGAGTTCTTTGTATATCCTGGATATTAGTCCTCTGTCAGATGTATAGCTGGCAAAAATTTTCTCCCATTCTGTAGGTTGCCTCTTTATTCGCAGTGTCCTTTTATGTACAAAAGCTTTGTAATTTCATGAGGTCCCAGTGGTTGAATAGTGGTTTTATTTCCTGAGCAACTGGCGTAATATTTAGAAAATCATTGCCTATGCCAATAAATTGAAGAGTTTCCTTAATTTTCCCTCTAAGAGTTTCAGAATTTCAGGTTTGATATTAAGGTCTTTGATCTATTTGTATTTAATTCTTATGCATGGAGAGAGATAATGATTCTGTCCATGTCGATTGCTTTGAGTGAGATTGCCATTTTCACAATATTGATTCTTCCAATCCAACAACATGGGATTTCTATCCATTTCCTAGTGTCTGTGGCAATTTCTGACTTGGTTGTTTTAAATTTTTCATTGTAGATATCCTTCATTTCCTTGGTTAGTTTTATTCCAAGGCACTTTATTTATTTACTTATGCATTTTATGAGGCAATTGTGAATAGGAGTGGTTTCCTGATTTCATCCTCAGCATGTTTGTAGGATATAAGAATGCTACTGATATGTGTGTATTTGTTTTGTATCCTGCTATGTTACTAAAAGTGTTTATCAGTACTAACTGCTTGCTGGTAGAGTCTTTTGGTTCTTTATGTATAGAATCGTATCATCTGTAAATAATGATAATTTGATCTCTTCCTTTCCTATTTGTATCCCTTTTATGTGTGTCTCTTGCCTTATTGATATAGTTAAGGCTTCCAGTATTATATTAAATAAAAGTGGGGACAGTGGACACCCTTGTCTTATTCCTGATTTTAGTGAACCGCATACCAGCACAAGGGGCAAGGAGATCAGCACAGAGAAAAATCAACTCCTACCAAATCAGAGAGCCAGAGCCTCAGAGTCCCCCAACACCTCATCACTGAAGCAGACCAAAAATGAACCCAACATGGCTCAGGGAAATTTTGCGGAAGAGGGGACGGAAAGAATGTCAGAGCCACATGATGGGTCATGATATGCAGAGACATTTATCTTACCCATAACTGTGGGCTAACTCCACAATGCAAGACCCGTATACCTCAACAAGGAGGGGCCAAGGGGAGGGAGTAGGTCACGGATGAGCCTAATAATGGTACCAAACTGATTGTATTTGCTGAATACAAAACTAACTAATAAAGAAAAAAAAGAATAAGATAAAATAAAATACATTATTTTGATTCATACTGAGTTAAGCATAAATAAAAACTTTGCAAAGAGAATTGTATAATATTTTATAAGTATTTATAGAAATATCAATTGGTCTATTCTAATTCAGAAATGTCAAAATAAAGCCCAAATAATCAGAGAAAAATTATGCCTTCTTAAAGCTCACAAATTAATTAACAGTAAAATGTTTATTGGTGTTTCTTCTCAAGTTCATAAACTTTAGGGTCATTTAAAAGCTTTCTTTTTATGGTAACAAACTCGTGCTTTACATAACATAAAATAGAACAAATTTTAAGTCATAAGCTCATAAAAGCAATTGTGTATTTCAGATCTGTGCATTTTTTTAATAATTTTCAAGAAGTAAATTATAGACAATATTAGAATTCAAATTTGAAGGCATACATATTAAAATAGATACATCAATTCAAATATTATTACTTCTATTACTTGAAAAGATGTGTATCTGGTAAGCACATATTTGCATACAGACAAAATATCAAGCCAAATAATCTTACAAAATAGTAATATGAGCAAACGTATGACCAAAATCTATGACAGAGAAATGAAAAGCAAATGAAAACCCAAATGGCATTTTCATTAACCTTTCTCTGAAATCCCAGGCAGGGATTGATTTTACATATGCCTTCAGATAAATTCCTAAAACTACAATAACAAAACAATAGTCTCACTCTTTGTATTGCAGGCTGTGACTTCACTAATTGAATTTGAGTGTTTCCATGACATCCTTTTGACAATGGTTGTTTATAATAATTTTCTGAAGTTCCAACACATTTTATTGTTTATATATTTCAAAGCTTAGGATAGCTAGTTCTACTTCATATTGTATTTTCCTCTATTTTATTTTAACAACAAAATGAAACAAAGCAGAGAGGATCCTCTTTGCAAGCTGCTTATGTGCTCTCAGACTCAAAAGTTTCAAGTCTTGCCCTTGCTTCAAGGTTGGCCTTCATGTTGAGTATTTGGTTCATGTCACAAGGGGCCTATATCTGCACACAATAAAAAGAAATGAGTAGTGTTTTATCATGAAACTGAAATAAGACAAAGGGAAATATTTAGGTCAGTTTCCTCTAGTTATCAACTTTATGTCAGGAGAAATGATATATTTTAGATTTTTTAGACACAGAAAAAATAGTTTAGACTTAATGATATAATTTCTTTTGCTTAGTCTTACCAATTTAAAATTTCTTCATTTTTTCTGTAAGAATATTAGCTAGCACTTAAAACTGTGTTTCCTTAAAATTTTTTATTGTGGTTGAGGAATTGCATTTTAAATTTTATTGAGAACTTTATTACATTAACATATTGTAATTTGATCACATTCCCATCTAATTCCTTTTTGAACCCCCTTCCCACTCTTATTTCATTGAGCACCCCTCTCGTTACAAGTAGTTCTTCAGTTTTGATGTCTCATTCTTTTTGTCCTGCTTCATCCTCTTTTAAAATGCTGATAAGCTCAAAATTGTGCAGGTCTTGTGAGAGTAACAACAACCCTTGTGTGGTCATGAGTGTACATGTTTAGGTCTGAATGCCAATGCCCTGTGGCTCTTAAATTCTTTCTTCCCTGTGTTCTGCAATGCTCCCTGAATCCTGGAGGGGCTCATGCTAAAGCATGATAGAGATGTCTCACTTAGTTTTGTGCTCTCAATTGCCTCTTACTTTCAGCTTTGATGAGTATGAGTTTCCTCAGTGTCTATGGTCTTATCAGTGAAGAAACTTCTCTGGCTAGCAGTGAAAGAAGCACTAATATTCCTTCCAGTACCTCCTCTGCAATATTCTCCAAACCCTGGCAGGGAGTGAAAGATATGATTTTTCTAGTGCTAAACACTGGACTTTCTCTTCTTACCACTTTGATGACTCTTGGATCTCTGCACTATTCACCATCATTGGTATTAAGGTTTTCTTTCAAAAGTGAGAATAGCATTAAACACAAGGCATAAATATAAACCTTTAGAAGGCAATCTGATGGGCTCAGCATATCCATTTATCAAAATAACAATGATAGCTTTCTGCAAGGGCCTATATAACCTTCCAAGCCATAGGTATGAATTCTTTCCAAATGAGGGGACCTCAAATCCAATCAAAGAGCTATTGGTTACCACAAATATTTATGTAACACAGTTGGACCAGTGAGTACATCTTGGCTGGCTGGTTGGTTGGTAGATTTTAGGAAATACTGCTGTTAAGACTGCTGATGATTGTCATTTTCACAATGTTAATTCTGCCTATCCAGGAACATGGGAGGTCTTTCCATTTTCTCAAGTCTGCCTCAATTTCTTTTTTGAGTGTTTTTATGTTGTCATTGTATAGATCTTTCACTTCCTTGGTTAACGTTATTCCAAGGTATTTTATTTTTTTTTGTTGCAATTGAAAATGGGACTATGTCCCTTATTTCTTTGTCTGTATCTTTGTCCTTTGCATAAAGGAAGGCTACTGATTTTTGTGCATTGATTTTGTATCCTGCTACTTTGCTATAGGAGTTAATCACCTTCAGGAGTTTTGGGATGTAGTCTCTTGGGTCTCTTACATATATAATCATGTCATCAGCGAATAAAGCTAACTTAACTTCCTCCTTTCCAAATTGTATCCCTTTCATTTCCTTCTCCTGTCTTATTGCTTGAGCTAGGACTTCCAGTACTATATTGAAAAGCAGAGGTGAGAGTGGACAACCCTGTCTTGTTCCTGATATTAATGGGAATTCCTCTAGTCTCTCTCCATTAAGTATAATTTGGGCCTTCGGAGCTTTGTATATTGCCTTTATTAGGTTAAGATATGAACCAACCATGCCAATTTTCTCCAATGTTTTGAACATGAAGTGATGTTGAATCTTGTCAAAGGCCTTTTCTGCATCTATCGAAATGATCATGTGGTTTTTATGTTTAACCTTGTTTATGTGGTGTATTACATTGACAGATTTCCGTATGTTGAACCACCCCTGTGTTCCTGGAATGAATCCCACTTGGTCAAGGTGGATATAATGCTTTTGGTGTGTTGTTGGATTCGGTTTGCAAGGATTTTGTTTAGAATCTTTGCATCTAAAATCATCAGGGAAATAGGCCGGTAGTTTTCTTTTCTTGTGGCATCTCTGCCTGGTTTTGGAATTAGGGTGATGCTAGCTTCATAAAAGGAGTTGGGTAGCTTTCCCTGTTCACCAATTGTGTGGCACAGTTTGAGGAAGATTGGTTTGAGTTCTTCTATGAAGGTTTGATAGAATTCAGCTGAGAAGCCATCTGGTCCTGGGCACTTCTTTTTTGGGAGGTTTTTTATTACTTTTTCAATCTCCATGAGTGTGATGGGTTGATTGAGGTGATTAATCTGGTCTGTGTTTAGCTTTGGTAGATGGTATGCGACCAAGAATTTATCCATCTCCTCCACATTATCCAGTTTTGTGGAGTAGAGGTTTTTGAAATAAGTCCTGATGATTCTCCCAATTTCATTATGTCTGTTGTGATCTCTCCTTTTTCATTTTGAATTTTGTTAATTTGAAGGTTCACCTTTTTTGCTTGATCAGATTGGCCAGGGGTTTGTCAATCTTGTTTATTTTTTCAAAGAACCAGCTCTTTGGCGCATGCCTTTAATCCCAGCACTCGGGAGGCAGAGGTAGGAGGATCACTGTGAGTTCGAGGCCACCCTGAGACTCCATAGTGAATTCCAGGTCAGCCTGGGCTAGAGTGAGACCCTACCTCCAAAAAAAAAAAAAAAAAAAAAAAGACTGCTGATGACATTTCTACCAGCAGATTTCATAACACTGTTCAGCACTATCAGAGCAAGTCAGTAGGGAAATGGATTTAGCTCAGTTGTAGATTTTTTTTTTTTTTCAGTGTCCTATAGTCACAGACATAGTGGCGTCTTCAGCAGTGGTATCTTACAATCTAGTTCTGGTGAGAAATCAAGAACATTTGCAATGACCTATATTGTTTGTGTGGTATTATGGGCCCACTTGGCCAGTTGCTCACTGGAGCATGGTTGGGTAGTTGACCCATTACTGGGACTGGGATTTATGGACAGCAACCTATGGCTTCAAGGAAAAGCTTTCTCCACCAAATTTCCTTTTGTATGATTTTTTTCTTACAGAGTGGGATGCTCACAACATATGGCATTGATATGCCCCCATAACTATTTCATGTGATTTCTTTATAAGCACCTGTTATAAGCACATGTTCCTGAAACAAAGCCTTATGCATAATGCCTTATCTTGCAGATCATTCACTTCCCTTTTTTGACATCTGTTATTCTCTCATATTTTAAGACTTACTAATTCATTAGCTTGGTTACATTACCCAAGAAAATATTCTTTTTACTTATCTGATAATATAAGTTCATATTAGTGATCTCTGTAATTACATAGTTATTATTTCCATCCACCTACAAGGTTCTCTTCTCCCCATGAAGACAGAAATTGGTCCTATGGCCCTAGATTCATTTTATTACAATCCTTACAAGATAATGAGAGAAAAAATTTTTAAAAAATATCTTATGAAGAGAAACAAATATCATTGTTGGAGGAATACAAAGTTCATGAATACATCTAGAAAATGTTTGTATAATCTTATTATTTCACTTTTGAAATGCTCTATGAAATAAAGATGAATTTATACTTAGGTAAAATATGTTACTTAAATATTAATAATTAAAAGAAAAATAATCCTCTCATTTTTCATATGCTATAATTTTTTCATAGTGCAGTAGATTCTTCAAAGAATTGTCTGTTTCTTTAATGTTATTTATTCCTCCCTAAATCAAAACATTGCTTATATAACAATTCTTTTTATTAATAGGAGAACATGTGAAGGAAAATAATTGTGTATGAGCATATAGACACATGTACATATAGTCTAGAAACATGCTTACTACCTTTACACATGCAAATATACATTTTCTGCAGTATGTAATGTACACATATACTATGTAGTTATATATATATATATATATCCATATATTTATATGTGTGTATCCATATTAGATAAAAATATTATACAGTTATTATTTATTTCTTAAATTTAATATATACATACACATATGGCATAATATTTACTGGTTATTTCTGTGCATTTTTCTTTTTTTTTAAATTGTATTAAGTATGATTTTTGTAGTCAGTGAATATGGTCAAGAGGGTACTAATGATAGCCTCCTCCCTGTCCTCCCCCCTGCACAGGGACCCACCATGTTGGGGTATATGGGTCATGCATTGTGGGGTTATCCATTACTTATGGTTATGAGGAAATGTCTCTGCATGTCATGACCCAACGTGTGGCTCTGACATTCTTTCCACCCGCTACTCCACAAATTTTCCTGAGGCAGGTTGAGTTCATATTAGGTCTGCTTCCATGTTTATATCTTGGGTGCCTCTGTGTCTATGGATATCTTGTTTGGTAGGGATTGATTGTTCTCTGTGTCTATCTCTTTCACCATTGTGCTGGTTCCTGGTTCTCAAAGAAAACAACACCCTTGCTTGTTTTGACAATTATTCTTAGTTTCAGCTGGGGCCCTTTTGAGGGATGATGGGGTGGTTTTCTCCTTAGGATCTAAGTCTGTCTGTAAAAGAGAAGCAGAATCTCCAACAGAGAGTAAAGTTAGCCCCAAGTAAATGTGATAACTATTGTTTTTTAGAGAGAGTTTAATGGAGAGCGGGCTCATTTTTGAATATGGTTCTGACTTGTTTCCCAGCTCCAACTGTGGGTTCTGTTCCAATGAGCAGTTTAGTTAGCCAAATCGAGAACACTTGGTTTCCCACCATGGCTATGTGCCACTATTGCACTTGTAAGAGCATCACATCAGGTTGTTTGCTGCTAAGTAGGTTAGACCATGAATTTCTTGGACAGATATTAGTCATTATCCCCTAGTTACTCATGTAGGACCTTCTGGCACTGGACGTGCTGTCTGGGGACTGACTCTTTTCCAGCCTCCAGCCATGTTGCTCCATGATATGTGCCAACAGTGTATGGTGTTTTTAGCAGTAGGGTCTTACCACTAACCTATGGTGGGTCATCAAGCACTCTCACATAAATCTGTCTTCTTTTGGGAGACTTTGTAGGTCTCTGTGATCAAAAGCTCATTGTGGATGACATCCACCTGCTGGTACCAGGAGTTTCAGGTCAGTGACCAAGAAGAGAAGGAAGAAAAAGGATAAGTGATATCAAAGAGATAGAGAGATGAGAGAGAAGAGGGAGGGAGGGAGGGAGAGAGAGAGAGGGAGAGAGAAGCAGAAATAGGAGGAGATAATGGTCATTTTTCATCATAGTTTCTCCAAGGGCTTGTGAATCCGGTATTCCCTCGAAAGTCCTGGTGAAGGTTCAGTCATTTGGACTGTATTTTACTGTGTAGACTTTTATGGTACCTTTGCCTTTGGGTCCATTTCTGTGTCCCCCACCCCCTCTCACCCCCTCCCTTCCTCCCCACTCTCCCTACTGTCCGGTCCTTGAGATGCTTGGTAGATATGTCAGAAACATATATAGATTCAGGTTAGGAGCTGTGAATGAGTGAGACAATGCAGAGCTTATCTTTCTGTGACTGGGTGAGTTCACTGAGAATAAGCTGTTGCAGGTTCGACCACTTTTCTTCAAATTTCATTGTGCCATTTTTCCTTACTGCTGTGTAGAATTCCATCATGTAGATATACCACATCTTAGTTATACATTCATCTAGTGATGGACATCTGGGTTGATTCCAGCTCTTGACTATACAAATTGAGCAGTTATAAAGATAGTTGAGCAAATCTCTCTGAGCTGAGGTGTGGAGCTTTTATGGTAAAGTAAAGGAATAACTGGTTCTTTTCGTAACTCTATAGTCAGACTTTTTTTTTAGGAGTCTCCATATTTCTTTACAAAGTGGTTGTACCATCTTACATTCCTACCAACAGTGGATGAGGGCTCCTATTTCTCCACATCCTTGCCAGCATTAGTTTGCATTTGATTTTTTGATGTTTGCTCTCCTTACTGGGGTAAGGTGTAATCTCATAGTTGTTTTAGTTTGCATTTCTCTGATGATTATGGATCATGGACATTGCCTTAGGTGTGTGTTTACTATTTGTATTTCTTCCTCTGCAAACTGCCTGTCCAGTTCCTTGCACCATTTTGTGAGTGGGTTGTTTGACTTTTTATTGTTTAGGTTTTTGAGTTCTTTGTAGATTCCAGAGATTAGGCCTCTGAAAGTGGGATATTCAACAAATATTTTCTCCCATTATGTGGGTAATCTATTGCCTCTGCTTATTGTATGTTTATCCATGAAGAAACTTTTCAGCTTCATAAGATTCCATTGGTTGAATGATTGTTTGAGATCCTGTGCTACTAGGGTTTTGTTCAAGAAGATTTTTCCCATTCCTAAATCATGAAATGTTCCTCCTAACTTTTCTTCCAGTAGTTGCCAAGTTTCTGGTACTATATTGAGGTCTTTGATACATTTGGACTTGAGTGTTGTGCATGGCGATCAGGGGATCAAGTTTCAATTTCCTTTATATGGTTATCCAGTTTGCCCAGCACCATTTGTTGAAGATGCAGTCACAATCTGTGCATTTTTCTTATTGCTATATGTATCCATGTTTAATCATGCTTCTGTCTAAGTTTTCTTAGGCTGAAATAACAAGATACCCTAATATGGGTATTCATTTTTTAGACTTGGAGACTAAGTAGAGGAGGTTTATGTTGTCCACTCACACTGTTTCTGATTTCTGGCTTTCAGATGGCCATCTTTTCTGTGTCTGCACATGGTGGACAGAAAGTATTCTTAAAACTTCCCTCATGCTTATAAAACCACCATTATACTCACAAAGCTTTACCCTGAGGTCCACATCTAATTATGCTTACCCCCAAACTACCAATGAATGCCATGGCTTCTATATACAAATTTGTGAGAGGATCAATGTCTAGCTCATAACAACAGCCCTGAACAAGCACCCCAACTATTCATTCCTTGCTTGGGTTAAATGACACAAAATTTTATTCTATTTTCTATTATTGTTGTTTTGTTTTGTTTCTATTTTTATTTTGTCACTTGAACACAGAATTTATTTATATCTCTACATTTTTAAATTTTTTTCAAGGTATGAGTGCTGGAACTAAAACTGTACACTACCATGCCCAGCCTTATCTCTAAGTGTTTTTGTATTATTATGATATTTTTATAGACAATTTACATGATTGTAAAAATATCCCATGGTAATTCCCTCCCTCCCCCCCACTTTCCCCTTTGAAACTCCACTCTCCATCATATGCCCTTCCCCTCTCAATCAGCCTCTCTTTTATTTTGATGTCATGTTCTCTTTCTCCTATTATGATGGCCTTGTGTACGTAATGTCAGGCACTGTAAGGTCTTGATCAGTATTCAATTCCAGAAGTTTTTGTCACATTGATAATTTTGCCTATGTTGCATTTTTCCAATGGATCTTCATAGAACATAAAAGTTCTCAGAGGTGCCTAGTATTTTAAGCCCATACTATATATATACTTTTTAACTTCTGTCATGGATTATCAACTTAATTTCTCTCCAATGACAAGATAATAAGCCCTTTCTACAGATGCTAGTTCACTAACATGAGGAGATTGTGATGTCTAGAAGGGAGTTTCATTACCAGTTTAATGAAAACATTGCTGTGTCCTAAAGTGGAAATTCTCTCTTCAGAGCTCAGATTCTTGGACCAGCAGAGTAAGAGCTACAATACTGAGAAGCCAGATTTTCAATGGAAGGATTATAGCTACAGTGATGGGAAGAGCACTTCTCTTCTGCTGAACATGGTGACTGGATATATTAATACTGTTGTGGTAGGAAAAGCACAGGGACCACTCCCTCTTTCAGACTCAAGATCTCTCCTATTATTATTATTTTTTTTAATTTTTTGTTCATTTTAATTTATTTATTTGAGAGTGACAGACAGAGAGAAAGAGGCAGATAGAGAGAGAGGGAGAGAGAGAGAATGGGTGTGCCAGGGCCTCCAGCCACTGCAAATGAACTCCAGACGCAGGCGCCCCCTTGTGCATCTGGCTAACGTGGGTCCTGGGGAATTGGGCCTCGAACCAGGGTCCTTAGGCTTCACTGGCAAGCGCTTAACCGCTAAGCCATCTCTCTAGCCCTCATTATTATTATTATTTTTTCCAGGTAGGGTCTCACTCTAGCTCAAGCTGACATGGAATTTACTATGTAGTCTCAGGCTGGCCTCCAACTCATGGTGATCCTCCTACCTCTGCCTCCAAGTGGTGGGATTAAAGGCATGCACCACCACACCCAGCTAAGATCTCTCCCATTCTATGAGGCACTGTCTCAGACGGACAAAATATGAAGTATGAGCACACCAACAGTAATGTAATTGATTTTCTAAATAGTATCCCATTTTTCTATTATGTCAGATGATTCCGGTGATGGCAGGCATGAGAATCACAGCAAATTATTAAACTGAACTGTTGTTTTGAAGAAATGTGATGGACATGGAAGGCCAGTCTAACATTGAGAAATATCTATTCCTTGAGAACAATATACTGCTGCTGACCAATCCCTCATTCAGACAGCACTTGTCTGTGGAGCCATGTCCTATCACTAGCTCATAACATTTCTTCTGCTATCATTTTATGCATTCAATGCAGGAGAAAGTTTTAGTAATAAACTAATTAGCAGTTGAATAGAGTCACTAATTTTATTTTATTTTAGAGAGGGAGAGAGAAATGACTATCTTACTTTATACCCAAGGCAGCCTTGAAACTCATCACTATGCTCTTGTCTCAACCTCCCAAGTACTCAGATTAATCTTATTGCCATGACCAGCTAAAAGTCATTTTTTCCATCTGATTGTTCAGATCCTCTGCAAAGACTGATGCGAGGTAAGCATTCAAAGGGATATATTCAATACACACATACACACACACACACACACACACACACACACACACAGACACACACACACTTGACCCATTCAGATAAATCTATTCATGTACAATTCCACATGTTATTGTTTTCTATTATGGTTTCACCAAATACTTAAATATGTAGTCAGCATGTTACCCACATTCATTTGGAGAAAATAATTTTCTTTATCTTCTTCCAGTAAAATTTATACCTAGTTGTATCAAAAAAAATGTCATGACTACGAAACTGCTGAAGATCTCCTTGGAGCACTTTCCTTCAAGGCCTATTTATTTGAGAAAAAATTTTACACTGTAATATAGTCTGGACAGAACCTCACTATGAAGTCAAAGCTGCCTTCAAACTTACAGAAATTCTCCTGCTTCAGCCAACCAAGTGCTTGGATTACAGGTTTGAGCCAACATGCCCAACCGATATAAGGTCATTTATAATATTTTACTGTCATAGCTACCACTATACTTAATTATGTTTACAACCATGATCAAAGAAAATGCATTATACCTCTTTGAGCAAGCCACGCATACTTTATTGTTAGAGCCTTTCTTTTGAATTGTCAGTTGTGTGTAGCAATTCAGTGTGATTGTGTTACTATTCCCTTATTATGGGTAATCTGTAATACAAGACTAACTCTTCTTCTACCCTGTATGACCCAGATACTGTGCAAAGAAATATGTTCTTCCATGCATTCATACATTTGTCTTATTGCTAAACTTTCTACATTGCATGACCTATACCAATCCTAGTTGGGTGCTAATGGAGGGATGCAACCCTGTAATTTGCATTCAAGAAACAGTGTATTTATGCCCCAGTTTGATATTACATTACAAAATAAGTAGCTGAAAGCTTTAAATATATATTTCCATATGTTATTTCCTTAGTTCATGTTTCTCTTTTATTCCTGTATATTGGCTTATTCAAGTATTTATTAATTTATTTGCAGTTCATTTGATCATTCCATTTGATATTTCAGATCAAAAATGTTAAACAAAATGTTAAAATTAGCATACTGAATGAGTCCTATATATTCTTCTTTAACCCAAATAAATTTAGTGCATGTAATCCTATTAACCTTGACCCATGCTTAAAGTAGACCAAAATCATCTATCCAGTAATTATATAGCATGTTGAATTTACATTATTAGTTCACTCTCTAGATCTCAACCTAGTTATTTGCCAATCATTTTTTAAAGTTTAAAGGACTGATATCTGAATGTTGGTTGCCAGTTTACTGTAGAAGATTATACACAGGAAACATACTAAATAAAAGAGAATCTTAGAAATACAAGGGGTGGAATTCACTTTTTACCATTTATATATTGCTATAATTTTAATACAATGCCTAAATGTAAAATGTAATTCCTTAGATATTCATTTATTTGAAAGCAGAGAGAGACAGAGGAAGAAGAGAGAGAAAGAGAATATGGTCATTCCAGGTGAACTCCAGATGCATGTGCCGCTTTGTATATCTGGCTCTACTTGTGTACTTGGGAATTGAACCAGGGTCTTAGGCTTTGCAGGCAAGCATCTTAATAACTGAGAAATCTCTCCTCCCCAATACAATGGCTTTTGAAAAGATAAAATGAATATAAATTTAAGAAAAGAACATATATGACTACTTCACTTTTCAAATGACTCAGTGAGGAGGAATAGAAAACTAAGTCATTATTGTTAAACCAAGGGATCACCAATTTTGTGAATTCATGGCTGACTTTCATTATTTCTCTATGTTTCAGCTATAGGCAAAAATATGGAATGTTCTTTATTTCACTCAAATACTCAGCATTGACCAGCAAGTGCGAGTTCAAATAAACTTCTAGTCTGGTCATTTTAATCAGATGCTTACTTTGGAAATAGAGCACATGTCAAGTGCTTTGAAGTCAATCAGGCCTCATGACTTTAAATAGGGTTAAAAGTAGTCAAGGGAGCATTAAAACCTAATGGGTAAATAAATGAGATGGGGAGTGCAGATCAAAATCTTTGGAGTTCATGTTAAAGTAATGATTCCAGATGAAAGTAATGATTCATCCACACTCAGAATGCAGTCCAAAATTATTCTAATCCAGTTAGAAAGCCCCTTTTTTACACTTTGAAATTGTGTCTTTCACTTTTCCATCAAATTCTCTGTAATAAAAACACAATAACACCCACACTTTGTTGGGAGGAACATCACAAGAGAGATGAGCTGAAAAAATAGATAAGCTTCCATCTTCAAAAGCTCATAATGTCTTGGAAATGTCCCTATGAATAAATCTGCTCAATTGAGTGGGGGAAGGTGGCTGGTATAAATGCCTATCAACTCAAGCTTTAAGAACCTCTTTACCCTCTAATATAAATCATCATGCTTCATCAGGACAAACAGGATAGTATTGTTTGTCAATGCTTTCCATATATACTGTCAGCAAAAAGACACTTTTCTCCCTTTGGAAATATTACATATCCATCAATAAAATAAACATCCAGAATTAATGTATAAGAAGGATGCACATTTTATGTGCTCATGCATGCGTGCATTTAGGTATCTGTGCATGATCTAACATACATTTTATATATTTATGCATGTATGTGTTTAATATAAATGATTTATGCACAGATAACATTTTATATGAAATATATGTTTAGGTAAATGTATATGATCTAAACATAGATAACATTTTATGTATATATGCATATGCTTAGCAATATGTATATGGTGTACACATAGACAACTTTATTATATGGATGTATATATTTGTTGTTATTTATGCATGAGAATATTTCTTAAGCACACTATAAAGGAGTCTTTCAATTTTCTATGATTTGAGAGATTAACCCCAAGCTAAAGAAAATGAAAAACTGCTCATACTCATATTGTGAAACAATCCAGAACTAAATAGGACCAAATCATACCCAGTTCTCACTAATTGAATAGCTGGCTGTGTAATGTTTACAGTGCTTATTCTGAATGAATTCCTTTTCCTACACTGACCCTGCCACAGGCACTGGAATTTCCTTAAGTTAGACATTCTTCTTTCCTCTTGCATTTTAGCTCATGTTTAACTAGTTGTCTAGTCAGTGACTTTTCTGTTAAGCTAATACTTTTCTAAAGAGGGGGCAGTGGCACTGAAATATAGAGGAGAAATGACAAAAAAGCAGCGTGTAGTCTGTTTCCAATGAGAAGAAACAGGATTGGTGAGCGTATTTTAACCTCACAGTTACTTGGACAGTTTTCCCTATTGTTCTGGAGGCAGCAAATGCAGGCAAGGCTTCCAGAGAGTTAAGTAAGAGAAAGAGATAGTGAGCAGGAAGATTCCCAAAGAAGAAAACTGGAATGTTGGACCCCGACAAGGACTTGGAAGAATTGTCACTATCACTCAAAAACATTGTCTGAAACCTCAATTGCATAAGCATTAACAACAGTCAAGTTAACATTATTCAAATATCTGTATCCTGCAGTTAAATTAATCTGACTTTTTTTCTAGAAAATAGTTCTGAATCCTTGGTAATATGCTGGGATTTAGAATAGGACTATGGGTAAAGACACAGAAGTAAAGAAATTACACCTGCATTACACATTTTATCTACCCTGAAAAGGTGAACAGAGAGAACTGAATCTAAAAAAAGGTGGAATATTAAACCAGAATGACTGAAGTTTAGTAAATGACATCAACCAGGAAGTTATCTGGACAAAGGGGTTAAATGATACTTGCAGCAAAAAGAATGGGAGGCAGGCCAGAAATGGGTATGGGGAACTTTATCATTTATTATGCCAGAAATAGCTTTAAAAAAGTAAAATGTATTTTATGAATATCCTATCATTTAGAACAACTAAATTTTTGTAAGAGCTAGTGATTTAATGTAGTGAAAATAATTTATCTAAAATTGTGGTTCAATCTCTACATTTGGGAGGTGGAGATAAGAGGACAAGGGGTTGAAATTATGAGCAAGGACTGGAAAGATAGTTCACTGGTAAAGGTGCTTACTTGCAATGCCTGCCAGCTGGATGCAAAATGGTGCATATATGTATAATCCCAACATTCTGACAATGAGAGGCAGAGCTAGGAGAAGTTCTTTCATAGTCTGGAAATTTGTTTGCAGGGGGCTAGATGCCCTGTCTCAAAGAAAGTAGGGCACTGACAACTCAAAGAAGATAGTGTGTGTGGGGGAGGGGTGTGTTGCGTGTGTGAATCATTACAAAAATAGTCATATAATAATGTTATTTAAAGGTACAATAAAATACCAACTGGACTGAGTCATTCTGTACTGTGTTATTCATGACCAAGGACAGCTTGATTATGATACTTCATGTGTCCCCTTTGATGGTTATTCAAACATTATGTTAACTACTGTGTAATCATGATGGTGTATTTTCATCATGAACATTGCATAATCATCACTTTCAAAATACATTCATGCCTTTCCAGAAGATGTCTTAATGGGAAAGAGCTGAAATCAATTAGATAATAACCTATGAATCCAGGGTAAAGACATTATCCCATTGTTCCTCCATCACACAGCCAGAAATCTCCAGCTAGTTGTGAGGTTGCTTCAAGTGTATGTACTTCCACCTATAAGTAGATGGACCTAACATTGAACAATGAAGAGAAAGCAAAAGTTGCAGAGGTGTCTGGTGTATATCACCAATGTCCTTCTTAGGACTCTAAAAGAAACTTGGATGCAGATGAAGGAATTGTAGCTATAAATATAATAAAAATGAGTTAAATAATTTCTTTTTTTAAATTAGTTTTGTATTCAGTGAATACAGTCAAGTTGGTACCATTGTTCGCCTCCTCCCTATCCTCCCTCTCCACATGGACCCTCCTTGTTGGGGTATATGGGTCGTGTATTGCGGAGTTAGCCATTAGTTATAAGTAGGAGGATATGTCTTGGTGTATCATGGCCCAATGTGTGGCTCTGACATTCTTTCTAACCCCTCTTCCACAAATTTCCCTAAGCCATGTTGGGTTCATATTAGGTCTTCTTCAGTGTTGAGATCTTAGGAGCCTCTGTGTCTCTGCATATATGTTTGGTAGGGGTTGATTGCTCTCTGTGTCTATCTCCTTCACCATTGTGCTGGGTCCTGCTTCACCAAGAAAACAGAACTCTTGCTTGTTTCTCCAATTATTCTTAGGCTCAGTTGGGGCTCTTCTGAGGTATGATGGGGTGGTTATCTCCTTAGGATCTGCATCTATCTGAAAAAGAGAAGCAGATTCTCAAGTGGAGATTAAAGTTAACACCAGATAAATGGGATAACCATTATTTTTTTAGAGAGAATTTACTAGATATAGGCCCTCTTGTAGCCCACAATTGGTGGTAGTTTGATAATGGAGAGGGGGCTCATTTTTGGATATGGTTCTGACTTGTTTCCAAGCTCCAGCTATGGGTTCCATTACACTGAGTGGATCAGTTATCCAAATCAAGAGCAGTTGGTTTCCCGCGATGGCTGTGTGCCACTATTGCACTTGTATGAGCATCACGACAGGTTATTTGCTGATAGGTAGGTTAGACCATGAGTTCCTTGGACAGATGTTGGTAATTTTTCCCCAATCACCAATGTAGCCACTTCTGGCACTAGCCATGCTGTTTGGGACTGACTCTCTTCCAGCCATGTCACTCCATGTTATGTGTCCACAGCCTATGGTGTCTTCAGCAGTAGGGTCTTACTACTAACCTTGGGTGGGCCATCAAGTACTCTGACAGAAATCTGTCTTCTTTTGGGAAACCTTGTAGGTCTCTCTGATCAAGAGCTCATTGTGGATGATAGCCACCTGCAGGTACTGGGAGGTACAGGTCAGTGCCCATGAATAGAAGGAAGAAAAGGATAATATAAGAGAGTGTAGCAGACAGCTTCAGGTTCACTGAGATGAATTTCCAGACCAGGCACAGTTATGGAGGAAGGGATTTATTGAAGCTTACAGATACAGGGGAAGTTCCATAATGGCAGAAGAAGCTGGCCTGCCTTCACAGGCCCAAGCAGAGAGAGAGAAGTACAAGCCTAAAGCCAAAAGCCACAGCACACTTTAGGAACTCCAGATAGGCACAGTTTGCATATCTTTAGATTGAAATCTGAAACCCACCACCATACCTTAAGATCCACCCAGTGACACTGCCTCCAGCCAGGTGGCTGCAGATGCAAACTACAAACAAATAAACAACTGTATATATTGGGGGCCATCTATTCAAACCACCACAGAGAGAAAGAGAGAGAGAGAGAGAGAGAGAGAGAGAGAGAGAGAGAGAGAGAAAGAGAGAGAGAGAGGCAGTAGAAGATTAAGGTCATTCTTCACCACACCCTCTACAGAGCCTTGTGATTCAGGTGTTTCCTCTAAGGGCCTAGTGAAGGTTCAACCATTTTTTCTGTCTTTTTGGATGTGTAATTTTATGGTACCATTGCAGTTTGGGTCTAGTTTTGTGTCCCCTGCCCCCTCCGTTACCCTCCCCCCCATTGTCTGGTCCTCAAGATGCTTGCTATGTATGTTGGCCTCTTGGGTAGATTCAGGATAGGAGCTGTACATGAGTGAGACTATATGGCAATTATCTTTCTGTGATTGGGTGAGTTCACTGAGAATGATTTGTTCCAGCTTCAACCATTATTCTTCAAATTTCACTGTGTCATTTTTCATTGTGTAGATATACCACATCTCAGTTACCCATTCATCTAATGATGGACATCTGGGTTGATTCTAGCTCTTGGCTATTATGAATTGAGCAGCTATAAACATGGTTGAGCAAATCGCTCGGAACTGAGGCATGGAACATTTAGGGTACATGCCCAGTAAGGGAATGACTGGGTCTGTTGGGAACTCTATAGTCAGCTTTTTGAGGAGTCTCCATACGGCTTTCCAAAGAGCTTGTACCAACTTAAATTCCCACCAACAGTGGATGAGGGTTCATATTTCTCTACATCCTAAACAGCATTTATTTTCATTTGATTTTTTAATGTTTGCTATCCTTACTTGGATAATGTGGAATCTCATAGTCTTTTCATTTGCATTTCCTTGATGATTAGGGATGGTGAACATTTCCTTAAGTGTGCATTTGAGATTTGTATTTCTTTCTCTGAGAACCACCTGTCTAGTACTTTACTCCAGTGTGTGAGTGCGTTGTTTGACTTTTTATTGTTTAGGTTTTTGAGTTCTTTGTAGATTCTAGAGATTAGGCCTCTGTCAGTTGGATATTCAGCAAATATTTTCTCCCATTCTGTGGGTAATCTATTGGCTCTGCTTATTGTGTGTTTGTGAATAAACTTTTCAGCTTCATGTGATCCCATTGGTTGAATGACAGTTTAAGATTCTGTGTTACTGGGGTTTTGTTCAGGAAGTCTTTTCCCATTCCTATATCATGGAATGTTCCTCCTATTTTTTCTTTCAGTAGTAACCAAGTTTCTAGTCTTATATTGAGGTCTTTAATCCACTTGGACTTGATTGTTGTGCATGGTGAGATGTATGGATCAAGGTTCAATTTCCTGCATATGGTTATCCAGTTTGTCCAGCACCATTTGTTGAAGATGCTATCTTTTTTCCAGCCTATATTGTTAGGGCCTTCGTCAAATATCAAGTAATTATAGTTACTTGACACAAAGTCCAGTTCCTCAATTCTATTCCATTTGTCTATACTCCTGTTTTTATGCAAATCCCATGCTGTTTTTATTACTATGGCTTTGCAATATAGCTTTAGATCAGGTATGGTGATGCCTCCAGAGGTGTTTCTTATGCAAAGGATATGCTTGGATATTTTGCCTTCCCATATGAATTTGGGGATAATTTTTTCTATCTCTGTGAAGAACAATGTTGGGATTTTGATTGGGACTGTATTAAATCTGTAGATTGCCTTTTGTAGGATTGCCATTTTCACAATGTTAATTCTGCCTATCCAGGAGCATGAGAGGTCTTTCCATCCTTTCAAGTCCTCTTCAATTTCTTTTTTGAGTATTTTTGTTTTCCTTGTGTAGATCTTTCACTTCCTTGGTTAATGTTATTCCAAGGTATTTACTTTATTTGTTGGTAAAATTGGACAATGTCACTTATTTCTTTCTCTGTGTCTTTGTCATTTGCATATAGAAAGGCTACAGATTTCTGTGTATTGTATCCTGCTACTTTGCTGAATTAGTTAATCACCTTTAAGAATTTTGGGATGAAGGCTCTCAGTCTCTTATGTATAGAATCATGTGTTCTGCAAATAGAGCTAACTTCACTTCTTTGTTTCCAAACTGTATCCCTTTTATTTATTTCTCCTGTCTCATTGTTCAAGGTAGGACTTCCAGTACTATATTGAAGACGAGAGGTGAGAGTGGACACCCCTGTCTTGTTCCTGGTATCAATTGGAGTTCCTTCAGTCTCTCACCATTAAGTATTATTTGGGCTTTAGGAGCTTTATATATACAACCTTTGTTATGTTAAGATATAAACCAATCATGACAATTCTTTCCATTGTTTTGATCATGAAGTGATGTATTTTTTTTCAAATGTCTTTTCTGCATCTATTGAAATGGTCATATGGTTTTTGAGTTTAATTTTATTTATGTGGTGTATTACATTGACAGATTTCTGTGTATTGAACCACCTCTGCGTTCCTGGGATGAATCCCACTTGATCAAGTTGGATAATGCTTTTCATGTGCTATTGGACTCAGTATGTGAGGATTTTGTTCAGGATCTTTGCATCTAAGTTCATCAGGAAATAGGCCTGTAGTTTTCTTTTCTTCTGACATCTCTGCCTGGTTTGGGAGTTAGGGTGATACTAGCTTCATAGAAGGAGTTGCAGAGCCTTCCCTATTGTCCAATTGTGTGGTACAATCTGAGAAACACTGGTTTCAGTTCTTCCATGAAGGTTTGATAGAATTCAGCTGAGAAGCCATCTGGTTCTGAGCTCTTCTTTTTGGGAAGTCTTTTAATACCTTTTCAATCTCGATGAGTGTGATAGGTTTGTTTAGGAAATTAATCTTCTCTGAGTTTACCTTTGGTAGATGCTATGTGTCTAGGAATTTATGTATTTCCTCCATATTATTGAGTTTTGTGGAATAGAGCTTTTTGAAATAAGTCCTAATTATTCTCCCACTTTCACTTATGTCTGTTGTAATCTCTCCTTTTTCATTTCTAATTTTGTTAATTTGAAGCATCTCTTTTTTCTGCTTGCTTAAATTGGCCAGGGGTTTGTCAATCTTGTTCATGTTTTCAAAGAACCAGCTCTTTGTTTTGTCAATTTTCTAATTGTTTTCTTAGTTTCCAATTCATTAATTTCTGCTCTGATCTTAATTCTTTCTTTCCATCTGGAGCTTTTTGGGTTGGATTCTTCTTGCTTTTCCAGTGCCTGTGGGTGGATGGTTAGGATATTGATTTGGGATCTCTCTGACTTTCTTATGAAGGCATTTAGTGCTATGCATTTTCCCCTGAGGACTGCCTTCATTGTGTCCCATAAGTTTTGGTACAATGTGTTCTTCTTGTCATTTATTTCTAGAAATTTCACAATTTCATTTTTATTTTGTTCACTGCCCATTTATTGTTTAAAAGTGTGCTGTTCAGTTTCCCAGACCTGATGGATTCTTGGTGATTCTTTTGTTGATAATTTCTAGCAATATAGCATTGTGATCTCATATCATGCAGGGACTTATTTCATCTTCTTAAATATACGGAGGCATGCTTTGTGACCCAGTATATGATCTATTTCAGAGAAGGTTTCACTGGCTGGTGAGAAGAATGTGTAGTCTGTGTATTTGGGGTGGAACGTTCTGTAGATGTCCATTAGGTCTAGGTGTTCTATGATTTCATTCAGCTCTCTCACTTCCCTATTTATTTTTTATTTGGATGTTTTATCTATTGCTGATAATGGTGTATTTATGTTCCCAACTATAATGATGTTGGTGGTTATTTCTGTTTTATTGTCAAGTAGGTTTTGTTTTATGAATTGTGTTGCTCCTGTGTTTGGTACATAAAGATTTATGATTGTGATATCCTCTTGATGGATCATTCTATTGATAAATATGAAGTGGCCTTTTTATCTTTTTTGATTATTTTTTATTTGAAGTCTATTTTATCCTAAATTATTATAGCTACCCTGTTAGCTTGTCTCTCTTGATGGGTGAATTAAGGCCATTAATATTTAGGATAATGACCATGAGGTTTGATTTGATCCCTGCCATATTGTGTTGGTTTATGTGGTTTGGTGTTTTCATGAACTATAAATTTTTTTGTGCATTCTCTGAGTTTGGTTATTGTGATCTGTTTCTTGTAGGCACTTGAGGATGACTATTTGATTTGTTGGGGTGTTGAATTTCCTGAAATATTCTCTGTAGGTTTGATTTTGTGTTCATATAGTTGTAAAGCTGAGTTTTGTCATGAAAAGTTTTTTTTTTTTTTTCACCATCTATTATGAGGGATATTTTTGCTGGGTAGAGTAGTTTGGGTTGGAAGCCATAGGTTCTTAGGCTTTGCAGTGTTCCATTCCAGGCCATTCTGGCTTTCAGGGTTTCCATTGAGAAGTCTGAAGTAATTCTGATGGAGTTACCTTTAAATGTGATGTGCTGTTTTTCCCTAGCTGCTTTTAGGATTTTCTCTTTGGTGTCAATGTTTAGAGTCTTAATGATAATATGTCTTGGAGAGTTTCTCCTTTGGTCCAATCTGTTTGGAGTTCTGTTTGCTTCCTATATTTTGATGTGCCTTTGTTTTGAGAGAGTGGCAGATGCCATCCTGAGCCCCCCTGTTTTCAGTTAGCCTTGTTACCTTTTGGGGTGGCTTCCAGTCTCATCAGTGCCGAATGCCCACCTCGATCCCTCCATATTATGCTGGGGAGCTGGAGTTCTGATCAGATGTGCTGGCTGTGCTTTCAATGGGGGCTGAATGCCAGAAGTTCAAGGTTCTGATGGTGGGGGATGGAGAGTTCAGACTTCTGGAGTTGCTTGAACTTTCAATAGCACTTCAGTTGATCTCAGCTGTCTTTCCTTCAATTTTTTTAACTTTACAAGAACGCAGATTTAGTTGAAAAATTGTTGTTTGATCTCTGTTCCTGCTGCTGCTGCCTGGCTGTGAGCACCTCAGTGGGACTCTGGACATTTTCCTCCTTTCTATGGGATCTCAGTCTCTCTGGCTTCTCCACTGTGTCTAAGAATAACCTATACTCCTTCACTTTTCACAAGAGTGTATTTTTCTGGTATTTTGCTTAAATCCTGACCTAAGCTGGTTTGGCATGGCTTGTATGCAGCCAACTTACCTGGAAGTTAAATAATTTCTAGTATAAAACAGCACAGTTTAAAAAAAGTCATTCAACACAAGTTCAGCATATTTTTTTTGTTCATTTTTATTTATTTATTTGAGAGCAGCTGACAGAGAGACAAAGAGGCAGAGAGAGGGAGAGAGAGAATGGGCGCACCAGGGCCTCCAGCCACTGCAAATGAACTCCAGACGCATGCACTCCCTTGTGCATCTGGCTAACGTGGGTCCTGGGGAATCGAGCCTCGAACCGGGGTCCTTAAGCTTCACAGGCAAGCGCTTAACCGCTAAGCCATCTCTCCAGTCCCAAGTTCAGCATATTTTTAAAGGTGTAAAATTATCCTCCCTTATAGTGATGTAGTAAATATTAACCTCTTACGAGTATGGCTAAGAATAGTAGTGGCCATGACTGTATTGGCTTTCTTTGTCTTATTGTCATTATACATAAAGTCAGAAGTCTTTCTTAACATTAAAGGGAGTAAAAAGGAAATTTGTCTTCACAATATGTTTTCCTCATATCTTGATTAGGAGAGCCAAGCTACCATAGAATATCATCTAGATATTATTTACTTAGTATTCCTCGTATGTAGTTTGGTTAATAGCAATTAGCAATGTATGTGTGCTATGAATATTTGTGGAGGCCCCTGATATTCTTAATAACATTTACTAAGCATTATGTAACCAGGCTTTGGGCTAGAGAGATGAATTTGTGCTTAAGACATTTTCCTGAAGCCAAAGAACCCAGGTTTGATTCCCTAGGACTCATACAACCAGTTGCACAAGATAGCACATGGGTCTGGGATCTGGAGTTCATTTGCAGTGGCTGGAGGTCCTGGTGCTTCCATTTTTTTTCTCTCTCTCTCTTATAAATAATAAATAATAAAATATTTTATAGTTTCAATTATCTCAGGCAGTTATTCCTTCAAATACCATTTTTTTCTATTTTTTTAATTCTTAATCAAAGGAATTATGAGCAGAAAACAGAGTGAAAAAACAATCCTGAGCTTTTACTCAGACATATATTTGCCAGATTTCTTTTGACTATAAAGATCGTTGTTTCTGGATGCAGTAGCTTTTCCTGAAGCTGGAAATGGTTCCAAGCACACTTTTGGTGTGAAGTGATGCACAATGACTATTATAATAACTTCAATAACAGTCATTACTGTTGTGCCAAGTCCCCTGACCAGGAGCCAAGACCCCCGGTCACCCAGGAGTCACCCAGAGAACTGCCCCTGAAGCCGAGACCCTCAAATGTAAAAGCAAAAGGTTTGTTTATTGCAAGCCTAGGCCTGGGCTCCATCCCTACAGCCCGGCACAGCAGTAGTGAGGGAGAGAGCCCCTTCCTTTTGGGGGAAGGGGTTCATATAGGAATTCAAACAAAGAAGTAGGGGATAGATACATGATTGGTTGACTTAAACAGTTCTGATTGGTTTGGTGTTTCAGCAGGGAAAGTTGGGGGCAGGAGCTAGGGGCACTCCAGGCAGATGAGGTAATCTCCATTGTGATGGGCTAAGCAAACAGTGGTACTTTATGACTTTTGAATTGCCAGATTTATCTAAGCAGGTGGTCGGAGGCCAGAGGCCTCCACAGTGGAATGTTTCTGGAATGTCCTTGAAATGGAGATTCCCCAGAAACTTTAGGGAGAAAGGCAGCAATTGAGCAAGCAAGCTAAGTTTACAGAAGCAGAGGTCAGCACATTAGCCGGCTAGTTCTCTATCTAAATCAGGCCTGGGCCTTTCTACTTAAAATGGTTATATTTGGCCTTTCAATTACATGATCTGTTTTCTCTCTTTTTGTTAGTCCTTGTAACCAGTGTCAACCAGTCTGTTAACATTGGACATTTCTATCAAGTATTTTAAGTATTTCCCTTAGCATAGGCATTAGCATTATGGGAGGAAGTACTAAACTTTGTTCTTTGTAATTATAGTAGTTCTAAAATTTACTCAAGGAAAGAGGTTCATTGCTATACCCTCACTCAAGTCTTTGCATTGAACTCTTCTGGCTTCAGCTCATTCAATAACTGTCTAGCAAGTAAGTAATGCTAAATCATTATATGTGCATACATTTTTATCTTTGGTCATGCAAATGAGAAAGGCCATTGTATCATCAAATCCAGACAACCATACCATATTATCCTTGCTAAGAATACTGACATTATCTGGGCATTTGGTTTCCTCTTAATTCCTCTAATATTCCATTCATCCATACAATCCCAATCTATATTTTAATTTTCTTATTATTTGGGAAGGTAATTTGGGCATGAGAATTAACTCTGGAAGACAATTCGAAAGTGTGGGTTACTGATAAAACATAGGTCTTTCTTACTAAAATGATCCAATAGCGTATTAATGACCCACAATGTCAGTAAAGATATACTCAAATTCCCATCAATATAGAAGGCTAATTCTATTACCTTAAAGAAGTTACAAAGAGTTTATAAAATTTTCTTTCTTGCTTGTGTAACAATATTGATGTTATTAAAGAATTCAAGCAATGAATAGGTAAATTAATCAATAAGTATCTCTAATTGTTAAAATGTTAGCTAAAGATATGGCTCAGTGGACAAAGTCTTGCCACACAGCCTCAGAACAGACATAAGATACCAGGCATTATGGCCTGCACCTGACATTTTAGCACTGGGGAAGTGGAGACAATGAATCTACTAGAATCACTGGCTGTCTAATATAGCCAAATCATTTAACTCTAGTGTCAGTTAGAGACCTTGTCTTATAAAACAAATTTAAAAAGTGTATAGTTTGATTGAAGAAGACACCTTAAATCAACTTCTGGTCTACACATGCATATGCACACACTTCAATCTCCACACATAAACATGTCTATAAGCAATGTGCCCAAACACACACACACACACACACACACACACACACACACACACACACACGGAGAGAGAGAGAGAGAGAGAGAGAGAGAGAGAGAGAGAGAAAATATGTGATAATAGAGTAAAATGCAGCAATGATAATTGTTTCACCAACATAAAATCAATTTGAAGAGCTGTTTGCTCACCAAACTGCCTTCATTGAGAGCTCACAGACTCCAGGTAAGTGATAATCCTGCCTGGTAATAGCATAACATTGGATCATCCTGGGTGACATTAGTATAACAATGATAAAAGGAGAAATGAAGAAAAGTTTTCTTCTTTTTTTCTTTTTTTTCTTTCTTTTTTTTTTATTTTTTTTTTGTTTTGTTTTCTTGAGATAGAGTTTCACTCTAGCTCAGGCTGACTTGGAATTCCCTATGTATTCTCAGGGTGACCTCGAACTCCTACCTCTGCCTCCAGAGTGCTGGGATTAAAGGTGAGCTCCATGTCACCTGGCCAAGAAAGGAGATTTTCATCTCATTCTTCCCTCATACATTTGAGGTAGCATGGTGAGAGTTGAATGCATTACAATAAAGTACAAAAGTTGAAGCTAAGGAACTGAAACCTAGTACTAGACTTGCAATCTTCTTGTGGCCAGTGGTCTCCTGCCTTCAGAATAGTGTGGTTAAAACCTCTTCAGCATTTGATGAAGGATCTATCTCCACTTTTCTTCAAATACAGAGCAGCAAAGAGATCTGTTGTTAGAGAGCAAGGCATGAAGGCAAACTCAGAACTTTGCTTGAGATATAATAAACAATAAATACATTAGTATGTCACAATATAGAGAATGTGTAAAGATGCAAAATGCAATATCTAAATGTGCTGAGGAATAAAATATAATCGTGCAGTATTTTATTAGTATGTGTGTTATGGTTTGAGTGTGGAATGTCTTCTCAAGGAGATGTGGTTGAACAATCAGTCACCAGCAAGAGGCACTGTTTTGGGAGGTTATGTTACCTCTTGGGCTGGAGGCTAGTCCATGGAGATTATCACTTCAGGCAGTCCCATGACCAGCCATACCCTCCATTTCTTAATCTATTGAGATATGAACACCACGTTCCAAAGTTGTTGCTTCCACAGAGCTGATACCCACTGAAACTGGGAGAATAAATTCTACCATTTTTAAGATGTTTTTCCAGGTGCTGTGTTCCAGTGACAAGAAAAGTAACTGATATAGCAAGTACTTCTATATCTCTTTTTTCTTTTTCTTTCTTTCTTTTTCTTTTCTTTTTTTTTTTACTTTTTTTCAATTAAGAACATACTTTGAATGGATACATCATGTATTGGTACCATCTTTTCCCTCCTCCCTGCTCCCATTCCACAGGGAGCTCTCCTCAGTGGGGCTACTGGTATTCCCCATGGAGTTCTGGTTTATGCTGACTGCTGCGCTCATATATATTTATTCTTTCTATTCCTATATTTTATGATCAATGTTATTTAGTTTCATTTCAAAATTGTTTTCTAGAATTAATATTATTTTTATTTTTAATTTTTTTATTGCGGACACACTTAATATGAATACAACATATGTTGGTACCACCTTCTCCTTATCCCTGTCCTCATTCCTCTGGGAGCCCCCCTCATTACAGTTGCTGGTATTCCTCATGGGGTTGTGGGTTATGTGTTGTGAGAGTAACAGTCAGGTTTTGGAGGAGGCCATGCCTCTGGCTATGATGTCGTAACCTGTAGCTCTTACAATCTTTCTGCCTCCACTTCTGCCAAATTCCCTGAGCCATGGTTGGGTGTGTTTTAACTCTACTTCAGTGATGAGCTCTTAGGAGCCTCTGGATTTCTGCTTTGATAGCGTTGAGTATCATCAGTGTCTGTCTCCTGCACCCTGGCACCAATTTTCAGGCTCACCATGGAAGCAGCACTCTTGTTAATCTCCCCAGTTCCTCTGTGGTTTAATTTAGGTCTCTGCTGAAGTGCACTGGGTGGTTTATTACTTCAGATCTTGGTACATTCTGGAAAAACAAACAAACAAACAAACAAAAAAAAAGATTCTCCAAATGGAGAGGAAAGTTGGCATAGGTTACATGTAGTAAGCATTACTAATTGAGGGACATATTGATGGATGTAGCCCATATTTTAGCCAAAGACTAGTAGGAGCTTGTAATTGGAGAGCATAATCTTTGTCTCCATAAGATTCTGACCTGGTTCTTAGTTCCAGATATGGGTTTCTTTCCACTTAGTGGATCGCTTAGCTAATCAGAAAGCTATTGATTACCCCCCAAGGCTGTGTGCCACCATTGCACTGGTATGTATTTTTTGTAAGGGTGGTTGCTTCTGAGTAGCTTAAACCCCTGGTTGTTCACACCATTGTTGGCCACTTACAACCAGTAGCTCATGTAGTGCTTTCTAGAACAAGATAGGCTAACTCTCTGTGGTCTGGCTCTCTTCCTGGTTCCAACCAGTTCTCTCCATGTTCTATGTCAACAGCATATGGTGTTTTCAGCAATAGGATCTTACCTTTTACCTCAGGCAGGAAATCAATTGCTTTGACAGGATACTGTCTTGTTTAGGGGACCTCAGAAGTCTCTGTAATCAACAGTTCATTGTAGGTAGCAAGTGATTTCTGGTACTGGGAATTACAGTCCAAAGCCATTTTTCTTTTAAGCTTAGACTTCATCTCACCCTCTCCAGGGCCCTCCTTTTCTACTGCTCCACCCATATTCCTATTGAGAGTTATATCTTTTAGTCTACCTTCAAGGATAAAACTTTCTACAGTACTAGTTCACTTTGGGTTCAGTTTTGTGTTTGTTTTCCCCCAATCTCCTCTTTTCCTCCTTCAAAACTCTTATATCTCTTTTGTCTGAGCCTCAAGTTGCCTATCAGGTATGCTAGCAACTTGAGCTTATCCAAGTTAAGAACCACAGATGGGTGTGAACATGCTGTGTTTGTCTATCTATGAATGTGTATGTCTACTGAATATAAGCTGTTCCAAGTCTGTACATTTTCCTACAAATTTCATTGAATCATTTTTTTCTTACTGATGGATAGCACAACTGTGTTATCCATTAACCTAATGATAAGCACCTGGGTTGATTCAAGGTCTTAGCTATTATAAATTGAACAGCTACAAACATGGCTGAGCAAATACCTCTATAGTGAGAAATGGAATATTTAGGGTAAATGCCCAATAAGGGAATAACTGGGCCTGTTGGTAGTTCTAATCATTTTCAGGAATCTCCATATTGCTTTCCATAGTGGTTATACAAGTTAACATTCCCTCCAACAATGAATGAGGGTTACTCTTTTCCATATCCTTACCAACATTTGTTGTTTGATTTTTTTTTTTTATTGAATACCATTCTTACTGGAGTAAGGTGGAATGCCATAGTTGTTTTAATTTGCATTTCTCTGATGGTTAGGAATGTTAAACATTTTCTTAAGTGTGTGTTAGCCATTTGTATTTCTTCCTCTGAAAACTCCCTATTCAATTATCTGCCCCATTTTTAGAATTAATAAATTTTCATGAGCTATTTGATTTAGCAATTAAATGGTAACTCCAAAGGATGGATCTATACTAAGCACAACAAAAATAATAAGTAAGAATCAAAATATGCTGGGCATGGTGGTGCATGCCTTTAATCCCAGCAATCTGGAGGCAGAGGTAGGAGGGTCTCCATGAGTTCAAGGCTACCCTGAGACTACATAGTGAAATCCAGGTCATCCTGGGCTAGAGTCAAGCCCTACCTCGAAAAGCCATAAAAAAATCAAAAGCTTTTTTAGAGAAAAAATATTAAAGCTGAGCATGCTGGTGCATGCCTTTAATCCTAGCACTTGGGAGGCACAGGTAGGAGGAGTGCCTTGAGTTCACGGCTACCCTGAGACTACATAGTGAATTTCATGTCAGCCTGGACTAGAGTAAGAGTCTACATTGAAGAGAGAGAGAGAGAGAGAGAGAGAGAGAGAGAGAGAGAGAGAGAACAAATTAGCAACAAAGGTGGGACTAAATAAATGAGAAGGAAATCCCCAAAAATAGGAGAAAATTTAGAAATAGCTGTAGTAATTCTTGACCTATTATACTGTAATTAATGCTGGATTAAGTCTCTAATTATAATACTTATGACTATAATAAAAAGAAAAGAATTCAGGGGCTGGAGAGATGGCTTAGCAGTTAAAGTGTTCACCTGCATAGCCAAAAGATCCCAGTTCGTCTCTCTAGGACCCACATAAGCCAGATGCACAAGAGGGTACATGCATATTGAGTTCGTTTGCAGTGGCTGGAGGCCCTGGCACATTCATTCCCCCTATCCCGCCCCAGCTCTCTCCCTCCCTCCCTCACTGTCTCTCTCTCTCTGCCTCTTTCTTGCTCTCAAATAAATAAATAACATATATTTTAAAAAAGAAAGAAAAGAACTATTCACTTATATGTCATTATAAAAACTCAAGTGTAAAAGTACATGGAAACGGAAAGTGGAAATTAGGAAAAATATACCATACAAATTAAATAAGAAAGAAAACAGGAGATATCGCATTTGTGACTGATAGAATATACTTTACAGGCTGCAGAGATGGCTTAGCAGTTTAAGTGCTAGGCTGAAAAACCTAATGGCCCACGCTTGATTTCCCAATACCCACATAAGACAGATGTACATGGTGGCACATGCATCTGGATTTCATTTGCAGTTGCTAGAGGCCCTGACATGCCTCCCCTCTCAAATAAATAAATAGATAAATGATAAAACAAAAAGTTAGTAAATATACTTTAAATCAACAAAAGTGAAAAGCAAAATTTTAAATAATTTTACAGTATTGCAGTGATCTATTCAGCATGATCATCTAAGTAGTGCCATTATTGGAGGACCTGCATATAGTAAGAAGATAGTAATAGACATAAAGTGAGATGTAGACTCCAGTTAATAACAGGATAATTTTAGAACTTGTGTTTTTCAACATACAGATAACTAGAAAGAAATGAACAAAGAAGCTGTCATTCTAAATTTAATAGAAATCTAAACCAAATGCACTTACAGAACATTCCATCCAACTACTCTAGAGTAAATATTATTCTCAAAGACACAAGAAACCTTATGTATAAGTCATATTTTAGGAACCACGCAACTCCCTGCAAATTCTTAAAAGTTGAAATTCCATTGAGAATCTTATTTTACCATGATTTTGTTAAACCAAATTCAAAACCAGAAGGAAGAAAGTTTGAAACTACACATATAGCTAGTAGTTAAGGAACTTACTCCATCACAGCCAGTAAAGTAAGGAATAAATAAAGAAATAAAACAAATATTCTTTTTTCTTTTGAGGTAGGGTCTTTCTCTAGTCAAGGCTGAGCTAGAATTCATTATATAGCCTCAGCCTGATCTTGAAGTCACAGCAATCCTCCTACATTGGCCTCCTGAGTGCTAGGATATGGCATGCACCACCAGGACCAGCTCAATGCTTTTCTTTGAAATAAACAAAAACTGGAGCATAACATTTCAAAAACCGCAGGTTAGAATGAAAACAAGCCTATGAGGGAAATTCCTCACACTAAATGCCTGACCAAAAATGTACAGATATCTCAAATAACTACTTACACAGCACCTTCAGTAACTACATTACCAAGGAAAAGTAATACAAGAATAAATATCAGAGCAGAAATAAATGAATGTGATGCTACAAAACAATGCAAAGATCAAGAAAATAGTGAAATCAATTCTTAAATGATAGAAAAGCAAGTGTTCAGCTAAGCTATGTAATTAAAAAAAGCGAATCAAATTATGCCAGAGATGAAAGAAGAAATATTACAGGTAGATACTATTATGAACTAGATGCTATTATGAACAAATAGATAGAATTTGATACTTTAGAAGAAATGGACACTTACATAAACTGTACCAAGACAGAATCAAAAAATCATGAAGAGACAGAACACCTGAAGAGCACAATAATGGATAAGATTGCAATCTACCAAAAACTAAGGAGGAGTTTTAATTCTCCATCAACTAATACAAAATCAAGTAGGAGGGTTTTATTCTCATCATGAGGTCAGTATTATACTGTTGGCAAACTAGATAAGGTGACCATATATGTGCCAACTGTCCTTGATGAAGGCAGACACAAAACACATTAGCACAGTATTACAAAAAAGCTCCACCAGCTAACTAAAAGGAAAATCAGTTGGAATTTACTCCATGGATGAAAAGGTGATTTGCATGAAATTCCACGAATGTGATATACCACATAAACAGAATGCAAGACAAAAATCATCTTATTTCTCATTTTATTAAATTTAACATTCCTTGATGACAAAAACTCTGATATTGAAAGGACATACTTCAATCCAATAAAGGCTATACATGCAATAACCTATTACCTTATATTGTAACAAATAGGAAAAGAACTGCAGACTTTCTCTCTTCCTAAAATTATTAAGAAATGCAAAATGCTTACTTTGATGATTATTTTGTGGCATAGTACTGTAAGGTGTAAGCAGAACAAACATGTGATGGAAGGAAACAAAATACAACCTAGCCTGAAAAGCAGAAATGAAACTCTCTATGTTTGCAGATGACATGATCTCCGATTTCATATAGAATATATACATATACATATAGAATATATATGTATAGAATATATGTATAAATATATATATATATATTTCATATAGAATATATATAGATACATATATATGCAAATATATAAATATATATCATATCAATGACTCCATGAACTTACTCTAAATTCATGTTTGACAAAGATGCAAAGAACAAACATTGAACTATAAATTGATTTTTTCAAAAGGTTATATGAACATGAATAAAGCTTATCTCCCTTATTTTGTCATATTTATTACTTAACTCAAAATGGATTAAAGGCTATAAAATGAAAATTACACCTATAAACATAGTAGAACAAAAATATGGGACATAGTACTGAGAAACAAGTCAGAGCCTATGGCTTGGAAACTCATAGAATTTAGAGGGAATAGCACACTGTTCTTTGCCTGCAAGGAGAGGCTGTGCCCATTCAGAAGGCTACTACATGTCTGTTTATCCCCTACTCTCCATGCTGCTCTCCCTCTTGGTTAGAGAATGTGCTTTTTGTACATGGCAGAAAATACCAAGGGGAACCAAGATCTATCTGAACAGAAATCTGACTGCACAGCACATGATGAATCATCTCTATCACATCTTCTAGAGTCCAGGAAAGATTTCAGAGGACATGAAGGATTAAATGTTAATGCTGTTCTAACTTCATATATATATATTCATTATAAGGGAGTAATATACAGGGATATACTATATTCATATATATATATATGTATATGTATATATACATACATAAGCATTATATGTGTTCAATATGATGTAATATATATTATATATGAAAAATTATATATATCACACATTATATGTATATATAACTTTGATGATTGATCTCATCTGAAAACATGATATAATTTAATATCACCATGGAAACAACTATCTGTGATGTCTGTGATTAGGTTAACTGAAGTAGGAAGACCCACCATAAATGTGAATGATACCATTCCATGGGTTAGGGTTCCTAGACTGATAAAAGAGAAGAAACTAGCTGGAGAGCAGCAAGCACCTGTCTCTGCTTCCTGACTGTGGGAGCAATGTGAGCTTCTGTCTTCTGCTCATGCTGCCATGCCCACCCCATGATGCACTGTACTACATTAAACTGTAAAACAGAATAAAACTTTCCTCCATTAAGCTGCTTCACCTCAGGTATTTAGTAGCAACAATTGGAAAAGTGATTAATGTACTCACTAAATAAATATTGGAGTTGATACATAATTTTAACATGCCTTCAATATTTCTTGAAGTTTTCATATATTAAAATATCACATAGTATCTCATTAGCATGCATATATTTTCATGCATCAGATTAAAAGTTTTTTTTAATTCATAAATTTGAAAATTAATAGTAGTGGCATTTGTTTTGTGATTATTTTTCAGACTAGCTATTTCTAAATTATATTTGGTAGAGGAGCCGTGTAATTATGTCTGTAGTTATTTAATCACGTCTATTAAATATTTCAGCAAATATGATGTACCAAACATTAAAATTAAACATATGAAATGTAAAATCATTTATTTGTGCTTAAGTACAATTTAAAATAGCCTTGAACAATTATAATAACTCTGAAATAGCACTCTCAGGCATAAATATTTTCTGAGTTCATCAATAATGAATAATGTTTTTCCTCCTCATCCCTTAAGTAGAGAAAGTTGTAAACTTGCCATTGCATTATCATATATTAGCCACAAGAGCCAAATAATGGGCTGGAAGTAAAGTAAATCAACACTAAATAAACAATACTCTACTTTTTCATTTTCATACAATTACCTCTTGCTGTTTTAAATGTTTCAGGCAGGTGGTGTTCATTTGCAATCCAAAGTCAGAGGTAGAGGTCTTTTAGCTTTAATTAACAGATGAGTTCATCAGAGATGACAGGTATTATTTTAAAAGCCATACAAGTATACAGTATAAAATATAATTTACTTATTTAAAATTCTTTATTTAAATTTAATTAAAATATTACTCAAAACAATTTCAGTAAATAAAAGTTGGAGAAAATTCTGTAGAAAAAAATTAAAACAGGTATTGAGTTAAATGTAAATAGAAATATCCATTTGTCTTTATTCATTAAATCCTTAATATTAATAGTATCATACTTCTATAGAAATTGAATTAAAAGCTTTTTCCACCACAATGACAAATATGTAACTTCTTAAATAATACATGGATATGTAATAATATGTACAAATAGAAACAAAAAAATGACTTCTAGAAATTTGATACTTTTATAGGCAAACATGGAAAATTATGTAAAAATGTCATCTTTAAATGTCCTACTTGGAAAATCTAATATGAAAAGTGAATTCTTGGAAGCATACTTTTCAAACTCCAGAAGTCAAGGCTTCACTCTGTAAAACAGTCGGTTCTAACACTGGAGCGTTCCAGAAGTATTGACTTGATTCTTTCTTTCTAAACTTCCATAAACCTCACTCACTTAAGTACATATGCATGTTACTTGTACATGTTAATATAGTATTACATTGTTTTCCTTTATTCATATTTTCTTGCACTAAGGATTCATTCATGTTTTCCATGTACCAATAATTTATGCCTTATATAGCTAGACTAATATCATATGTTAAAGTATATTAACATAAAATTACATGATATGAGTATATCATAATTTTTTATCAGTATTCCTCTTGATAATCCTGTAGGTTTTTCACCAGTGTTTGTGAATTCAGCATGGTATAATCTCGTAAAGATGTTTTTATAGACTGTGCAACATTTTCTCGTGAATATTCAAAATATAGACTTCCTAATTATGGAAGAGATATGTGAGTTGGAGCAATCTTATAGCAACCCATTGAAGCCTGTAGCTCTATTTTTATTTTTATTTTTTTATTTTTACACTTAATTCTATGAAACTAAATTTGATAACCTTTTATGAACATCATATCTTAATTGCTGTATGGTATTTTATCATTATTTATGCTGTTGTGGTTATTTGTCTTTTATGATTTTATGACAGAAGTTGCTTTTTACCACCTGTTTCAAATAGACAATATATTTTCATTTTATAGAGTTACTCTGCAGGACAACAGAACACCAAGATTTTCCCCCATGTCAGCTAGCATCATCCTCTCTGAAGGGCAAAGGCAGTTGAGAATCAAAGCGGTATAATTGACCAGGGACAGGAGTTACTACTGAGATGACCTAGGAATCCCCAACTCCTGCTAACCTGAACTTCGCTGGGAGACTAGCAGAGGTGGTGATGGTGGTGACTGTCTTCCAGGACCACGTGAGGAGATAAAGACATGAACTTCCATCTCTGCCTTTTCCTCATCAAGCAGCAGAGGTCAAAATTCTTTCTGGGATCTGTCACTACCATTTTTATTTTATTTTATTTTTTCTTTTCAAGGTAGGGTCTCACTGTAGCTCAGGCTGACCTGTAATTCATTATGTAGTCTCAGGGTGGCTGTGAACTCAAAGGGATCCTCCTACTTCTGCTCCTTAGGCTTGGATAAAAGGTATGCGCCACCACACCCGGCTTTCACTACCAATTTTGAGAGTGTATATATTCCTCTTGTTCAGGTGACAATAACAATGGATGAGCCAGGTGGTTCTGTATGTACTTGGGTTCTGAAAATTATCTACTAGGATGTAGCCCAGTGCTCAAACACTTGCCTGACATGCATGAGACCCTGGGTTCCATCTCTAGCACTGGAGAAAAATAGCCTTTTTTTCACAGAAAGTTCTTGAATGTTCACCCTTGTGCAGAGACAACCTCTTGGACCAGCTGACAGGTATTTTGTAATCATCAAGCTTTGTTTATAGGTCACTGTCTCATTATTAGTGGAAAATAAATCCCTAAGAAGTACAAAAAGAAAGATAGAGAATGCACCAGCATTCTTTTTAATGTTTATTATTATTATTTATTATTATTAACAAGATGTTTTGTATGGATACATCATGTGCTGGTACCCTCTTTTCCCTCGTCCCTGTCCCCTTTCTGTTGGGGACGTGGGTCAGTGGGGTTGCAGGTATTCCCTATGGGGCTGTGGTTTATGTGTTGTGGGAGCAGTAGTCATTTACTTTTTGGTGGGAAGGAATGACTCTGGCATAGTGTCTCAACCATGATTCTTACAATCTCTCACCCCCTCTTCTGCAAAATTCAATGAGCCGTGGTGGATGAGTTTTACATCTACTTCAGTGATGAGCTCTTAGGAGCCTCTGGATCTCTGTTTTGGTAGGTGTTGAGTATCCCCAGGGTCTGTCTCCTTTACCCTGGTGCTGAGTATCAGGTTCAGCATGGAAGTAGAATTTTTGCCCATCTCCCAATCCCTCCATGGTTTCAGCTGTGGCATGGTTGAAGTGCCAGGGATAATTTATCTCCTCTGGTCTTGTTACCTTCTGAAAAAGAACAGATTCTCCAAGGGAAAGTGAAGTAAGCATCATTTAAATGGGATAAACATTATTAATTTAGGGAGAGTTTGATGAATGCAATCCCTCTTTTAGCCAAATACTAGTGAAAGCTTGACATTGGACAACATAATCTTTGTTTTCATAGGATTCTGATCTGGTTCCCAATTCCAGATATGAGTTCCTTTACACTGAGTGGACCTCTTACCCAATCAGAAAGCTACTGGTTGCCTACTGAGGCTGTGTGCCACTATTTCACTGGCATGTATATCCTGTCACGGTGTTTGCTTCTGAGTAGCTTAGACCTCTGGTTCTCGGACCATTGTTGGAAGTGAATATGGAAATTCCTAAGTATTTGAGAAGACTAATTCCTACAGTCTTTCTACCACAGCCCACATGAGTGATCTCTTAGCTGTGCCTAAAACTTTCCCTGGTAAGTGCTGCATGTCACTGTCTCTAATTGTGTCTTTGCATCTTGAGCTGGCTTTGCCTCCATGCTAACAGTTCCTCACATCTTAGTGCTGATAGCTACTTTGTAGGGATTATAGCAATGAATAATACAACCTGGCATCCTTGGCTTTCTTTTAAAGTCCCTGTGACTTACCTATTAATAATTATTGAATTCTGCATTCCTGACAAACAACAACACCATGTAGATGATAATAAGGTTTTCCAATGATGTGTATTATACCTGGGTATATTTGGTATATTTATGTTAGTTAGGTTTTCATTGCTATAACAGAATATCTAAGTCAACAAATCAAAGGTAAGGCAGATTTATTTTGGCTGGAAGTTTTACAAGTTACGGTCCTTTGTGGCTGAGCTACTTGCTTAGGGATAAGGCAGATCGTCATGGAAGAAGGAACTGTAGAAGCAAGGTTGCTCACTCATGTTGACTGCAAGCAGAAAGGAGGCTAACAAAAGGGTTTGGGCCTACATATACCCTTCATAGTTATGTTTCTAGATACCCACTTCATTCAAATAGGCCCGGTTATCAACAGTTCTACCACCTCCCACAGTCTATTAAAATCTCACTGAAATGGATTAATTTACAGCATAGCTTTAGTAAGATAACTCAAAATCTAATCTTCAATGTTTACACTGTTGCAGATATATCCAGAGTTACGTTTACGAATATGCTAGATGCCTCTTGATCCAATAAGGTTGACAGTAAAGATAAAAACATTACGACATTGGCTTCAAAATACTACCTTGTAAATTAGTAGAAATATCACTGAGGTTATCTTGGGCATGAAGTGCACAACTGTACCATTTTCCAGACTTTATGCTCTGTAAAGAGTTTGAAATGAATTAGAATTTCTACATTTCTGGGTCTGGCATGGGTGAAATTGATATGCACATTTTGAAAATGTCCTCTACAAATCTTTTCTATTGTTTCCATGTGAAAGAATTGTTGTCATATTTTATTGGTGGTAGCAGGTACATCCACTGTGTTCTGACCTTTATTGATGCTTACTTTATCAGGCTAGAAATTGTTCAAATCTTTTTTTCTTTGCTTTTCTTCTCACTGTAAATTTGACTAAAATTAGCTACTGATACCTATTCTACATTGGTATGATTTTGAATACTACTGGAAGAAAATTTAGGAAGTACTTTCCATGATATAGGAATGGAAAAAGACTTCCTGAACAAAACCCCAGTAGCTCATGAACCTAAACCATCACTCAACCAATGGGATCACATGAAGCTGAAGAGTTTCTTTACAGACAAGCATACAATAAGCAAAGCCAATAGATTACCCACAGAATGGGAGAAAATATTTGTGGGTTATCCAACTGATAGAGGCCTAATCTCTAGAACCTACACAATACTCAAAAACCTAAACAGTAAGAAGTCAAACACCCCACTCACAAAATGGGGCAAAGAGCTGAACAGGCAGTTCACAGAGGAAGAAATAGAAATGGCAAATATACACTTAAGAAAATGTTCAGCATCCCTAATCATCAGAGAAATGCAAATTAAAACAACTATGAGATTCCACCTTACCCCAATAAGGATAGCAAACATCAAAAAATCAAATAAAAATAAATGCTGGCGAGGATGTGGAGAAGTAGGAACACTCATCCACTGTTGGTGGGAATGTAGGATGGTACAACCACATTGCCACTTCTTACAAATTATTGTTAGTTTTTTCTTCCTCTTTCTTTCTTTCTTTCTTTCTTTCTTTCTTTCTTTCTTTCTTTCTTTCTCCTTTCTCTCTTCCTTCCTTCCTTCCTTCCTTCCTTTCTTCCTTCTTTCCTGTTTTTCTTCCTTTCTTTCCTTCTCTTCATTTTTTTTTTCTCTTTTTCTCTCTCTTGCTATGTAATCTTGGCTGGATATATACTCACTATGTAGACCATGCTGCCTTTGACCTCATGGTAACCTTCCTGCCTCAGCCTACTGAGTGCTGGGGGTATTATAGGAATACTGTGTCATGCTCATCTCAGTCCTATATTTTACAAGCTCAAGTTATCATAAATGGTTTATCATGCAAACCATGCAAATAAATTATTTGCCATAGTATAGGAGCTTTGTCTCTACTAAAGTTCACAATTGAATCCTCATTTCCATTTGAAAACTCAAAACCATATCAGCTTTCTGTGCAATCCCATTTCTTGATAGTACTCTTTCTTTGTCAATACTCACCAGAATCACACAGTTAATCTCATTATAACATTGGGGGTTTGTTCCAATCTGCTCCTCCAAGATCTTTTAAACTCCATAATCAGAAATAATTCTAGTTCATGACCCTACTTTCTGTACTAACTTTCTGCTTCCAAATATTGTAGTGCTATACCTGAGATAAATTAGGAAAAAAAGAAACCAAAACCGATTTTGACCTCATTGATTTGCTCCTCTACTTGGGATACATAATAAAATTGACTAATTGAACCAGATATCAAAACTAGGAGACCAGAGTTCTACAACACTCCTCAAAAGCACACCTTTGGTCTCTTCTTTTAAAAGCTCTCCTGCCTCCAGATAGCCCATTATAGTCAGCTCTATGATGCTGGGATGAACTTCCAAACCAGGCACTGTTAATGGGAGGAATGAAGTTTATTTCAGGCTTACAGACCCAGTGTGAGCTCCATTGATGGTGGAAGAAGCTGCTTCCATTTCACAGATCCAAGCAGAGACAGACTCACAACCAGCAAGAAAGCACACAGGAACCTTCAGCAGTTGGACCCCCAGAACACGCTCTGCATACCTTAGGCTGGAAATCCGATCTGCCCCAGTAACACCTTAGGACTGGACCCCACAGGATCTGCCCACAGTCTCACCTATTCCAGCCAGGTGGTTGTAAATACAAGTTACAAGTCTTTTAAATAAAAACAGCAGAGTCTATTGGGGGAAATGCATTCAAACTTACTAACTACCACAGTGCCACATAGGGAATCAAGTCTTTAATGCATGGGCTTTTGGGATGGAGACACATCACAACCATAGGTGTGATTGCCAATACACCACCTCCTGATAGCCTCACACAGGAAATTTTTTCTTTAATATATAGACATGATATGTTGGAAGGAGGCACATCATTCTTTGTTAGCTGGACTTATTCTAGTAAATAGTTGCAAACTACTACTCATATCATTGCATTCTTTTAGGAGGTTGTCAGTTGCCCATCATTTTATTGTACATTGTTATAGAATTGTCTTCTTATTTATAAAAAAAACCACATCTATACCAGAGACTACAACTTCCTAAATCAATGTAAATGCATTTGTTAATTCAGTGCATAACTCTGTTATGCCTTGAGTATAATTTTACTCTTCCAGGTGAAATAAAAACAAGAAAACAGAAAAAAAAATCTAAGTTAAGTGTCTTTGTGGGAACAGCATGCTTTTTCAGTAAAAAAGAAGAGTGGAAAATTTGACCATTATTTTTGCAACTAGACTTGGTAATCACAAATACCTTGCTCAAAGTTGTGTGTCATAAGAACTTGTTTTTCTTTCTCAAACACAATTATCATAATTTCAACTCACTCTGCTATTTCATGAATAAAAATATTGTAATACACTATGTTTACTACTCTAAGGAAAAGTAATGCTGATACATCTGGTGCACTCTGGTGTACCTACTGTGCATAATTAAACTATGAAAATTGGCACCTGAGTACAGATGTTATTATTATGCTGCATAAAATAGTGAAGTTGGAGAATAATTCTTATCAGGGACTTTTCAGAGCAAGCTTAGAATATTAACATATGAATTATGTTTTGGAAAACTTTTTACTCATTTCATATGAAAAACATTTTAAGTATAACTACTATGTAAAATTTCATGTATTAGCTGATTCTTGCAGGAAATCTCACAATGGCAGCTGGGCTTTTGATAATGCTACATATGGTCTTTATGTCTGTGCTTAGGATGGTAGTGCAATGTTCTCCAATGAAGAAACATAATCCTGTAAAAAATTGAAAACATGTCTGAAGGTAGTTTTTTTCTTCCTTTTTATTTTTTTAAAATTAATTATGGACATACTTAGTATTAAAATATCACGTGTTGGTAACATCCTTTCCCTCATACCTGCTGCGTTTCTGAAGGGGGCCCTTCTCCTTGGGGTGGCAGGTAATCATGGGGATGGTGGGTTATGCGTCATGAGAGCAGCAGTCAGTTACTGGGGAGAGGCAATGCCTCTGGGCATGATGCCTCAATTTGTGGCTCTAATGGTCTTATAACTCCCTCTTCTGCAAAGTTTCCTGAGCCATGTTGGGTTTGTTTTAAGTCTACTTTAGTAATGGGCTCTTAGAAGCCTCTGGATCTCTACTTTGAGAGGTGTTGAGTGTCTCCTGTATCTGTCTCCTAATGATTATCAGGTTCACTATGGAAGCAGCACTCCTGCTTGTCTCCCCAACTCTTCTGTGCTTTCAGCTGGGCTGCTTGGCTGAAATGTGAGGGGTAGTTTATCTCCTGGGGTCTCCTTCCTGTCTGAAAAAGAGAAGCTTATTCTTCAATGGAGAGTGAAGTTAGCACAGGTTAAATGGGATAAGCATTATTGATTTAGAGAGAATTGATGGATGTAGACCCTCTTTTAGCCCAAGATTAGTGGTAGCTTGACATTGGAGAGCAAAATTATTGTCCGAATAGGATTCTGACCTGTTTCCCAGTTCCAGATATGGGTTTCTTTCCACTGAGCAGATCTCAGCCAATCAGAAAGCTATTGATTACCCAACAAGGCTGTATGCCACTATTGCAGTTATATGTATATAACATCAGGGTATTTGCTTCTGAGTAGCTTAGACCTCTGGTTGCTCAGACAATTGTTGGCCACTTTCTCCCAGTACTTGATATAGTGCCTTCTAGCACTAGATGGGCTAATTGTGTGAAGTCTGTCTGTCTTCCAGATTCCAGGCAGTTCTCTCCGTGTTTCATGCCAACATCATATAGTGTCTTCAGTAGTAAGGTTAAATAATTTACCTCAGGAAGAAAATCAAGTACTTTGACAGAAGGCTGTCTTGTTTTAGGGACCTTGTAGGTCTCTCTGATCAACAGCTCATTGAGGGTGATAACTGTATCCTGGGTCTGGGAGTCATAGGGCAGAGCCAAGAAAAAAAAAATAAGACAGAAAGAGATTGAGAGAAAGAGAGAGAGAGAGAGAGAGAGAACAAAGCTGACCTTGGTGGGGTGATTTATGCCAGCAATGTGAACCTGCTAGACACCTGACTGTGTGGCTTTGGCCTTTTGGAGCAGATATTTAATAAGAATGTGGATGAATTTGAAACCTTGGCTTAAGAGACACCTTGCACTGCTGTAAATACAGCTCGATGGACTATTCTGGTCAGAATTGAAAGACCTGAATGCAGTAAGAACTGTAGACTGTGTGATTTGGCTTATGAGGGTGAGAAAATGCTTTGCTTGGACTGGGCTAGAAACAGTTTATAATAAGCAGTAATAGGCTTGCTGTTATACCCCTGTCATTGCATTGCGTAGAAATGGACTGATGTGAGCAGAAGGATATGGCACAGAAATGAACTCTTTGGCCTGAAATTTCTGCCCATTCATCTGCAATTTTATGAGAGATTACAACCATTGAGATTGGGCCAGCTGACCTGCACTGGGGCAACAGGAAGAATATAGACTCTTTTGAAGGGACCTAAATGCTCAAAGAGTGTCCTGTTCTACAAAATTTTATTTCCTCCCCCTCCGCCGCCCCCTTGGATTAATAAATTGGCACCCTACCTGGTATTGTGGAGTATAAGAAATGCAGGAAAGAGAGGGTTATTGTATTTGCACCATGGTCTTGTGTTTTGGAAATGGCCATGGACAGTGAGAAGCAGGTTTGCTGGATGCCTACATGGAAACCCAATGGAGCAGTGAGGATGAACTGTGGAATGCAGTGGAAACCCAGTGGAGATGCAGGGACCACGAGATGGCTGGTAAGGAAAACTGCTGGACCAGTGAAGTTTTCCAGGGCTGTGAGTAGCCTAGCTGGAGGGATGTAATTGGAATACCAGAGACTTGTTGCTGGTTAGAATTATCAAATTTGGAGATTTGTCACTGACCAGCAATGTTGGACTTGAAGCTGCAGAATTTAATGTTTGCTCTGGTTGTTTTAAATCTTTTATTGGCTGAATATTTTTTGCTATGCCCAATGTCATCATTTACTGTGTGAACATTTAGTTTGTGCCATTATGGATTTTTTTTCATGATTTTCTTTTCTTCTTCTTCTCCTTTTCTTTTCTTTCTTTCTTTTTTGTTTTCTATTATGGCTCAGTTAAAAGACCTTGGAATATTGGGATGTTTGAACATCATTAGGATTATTTTTTTAAATTATATGGAAACTTTTAATGTAGGACTGAGTGCATTGCAATTTACATCATGTATGGTTATCAGTTTATGGGGGCAAGGGCAGAATATGATAGTTTGCTTCAGGTGTCTCCCATAAATAAACTTGGGTGTTCTGAATGGTAGGTTCCCAGCTGATGGAGATTTGGGAATTCACACCTCCTGGAGGCAGTGTATTGTTGGGGGTGGGCTTATGGGTATTATAGCCAGTTTTACCTTGCTAGTGTTTGGCACACTCTCCTGTTGCTATTGTCCACCTTATGTTGGTCAGGGGGTGATGTCCACCCTCTGTTTATCCCATTGTTTTCCCCTGCCATCATGGAGCTTCCCCTCAAGTGTGTAATCCTAAATAAACCTTTTTTTTTTCACAAAAGCTGCTCTTGGTAAAGTGATTTCTGTCAGCAATATGTACTTGACTCCAACAGTAAGGTGCTGATTATCAGGTTCAGCATGGAATCGGCACTCCTGCTCATCTCCCCAATTCCTCTATCGTTTCACCTGTGCCTTGGCTGAAGTGTGAGGGGTAGTTTATCTATTTGGGTCTCGCTACCTTCTGACAGAGAAGAACAAATTCTCCAACAGAGTGAAGTCAGCATAGTTTAAATGGGCGAAGCATTATTAAATTAGGGATAATTTGATGTATGTAAGCCTTCTTTTAACCGAAGAGTAATGAGAGCTTGACACTGGAGAACATAATTTTTGTCTACATAGGGTTCTGACATGGTTCCCAATTCCAGATATGGTTTCCTTTACACAGAGCAGAGCTCTTAGCCAATCATAAAGTATTGGTTACCCACCAAGGCTGTGGGCCACTGTTGCACTGGCATGTACAGCATGTCCTGTAAGGTGTTTGCTTCTGAGTAGCTTAGATCTCTGGTTGCTCAAACTACTGTTGGCCACTTTTACCCAGTAGCTTATTTGGTGCTTTTTAAAATAAATATTTAAGTAGTTGCATTATATTAATATTCTTTCTTCTTTCATATTAATTAATTAATTAATTTTTCAACATAAGTTGCAATATATCCCCTGTCGTAGTCCCCATTTTCCTGAGGCACTTCCTCAGTATGGTTATTGGTGTTCACTGAGGGGTAATTAGGGCCTCTATCTGTGGGGAGAGCTGTATCCCAGGGGATTTATACCTGCCTTGTGGCTTTTTGATTGACTTGTAATAAGCCAAACAAAAAGTTCACCAGAACAAATGTTTTCAGTACAAAACTTTGTATATATTAAGATGTAACTGAGTGCATATTTATTTTCTAACACTGTATATCATCATGGTGTTTACTTAGTGACATATAAGCCAACAATAAGATAATTGGTTTCTATTACAAATAGTTAAGACATTAAACATTAGCCTTTTTCTCTCCTCTTTCTTTATCTCACACATTTCTAAATAATTTTGTCCCTCAGATGTTGCTATTCATAAAAGTGTTAAGCTGGCATTTAACAATATTATAAAAGATAACTTCATTAACTATCAGATAAAAATTTTAGTATTTTATAATATGAATGTGGTGTGTATATGAGTGTGTACATGCACACACATAAATGCATGGTCAGTCCTATCTTTTTTTCCAAGCTGAGATTTATTGGCATAAACAGAACCATATAAAAACATAAGTCATGAAAAACACAGTCACAACGTGACCTCCAATCCCTCAAGCCCAGCCTTTTGTGGAAGGCCAGGAGAGGGGACCCCGAAATCGCCTAAGAATGCCCTAGTCCTAGTAGGGCTGGGTGTCTGGGCACTGGCTCAGTGCATCCGGTAGTCAGTGGAGCAGGACAGCTCGCACAGCTGGCCTTGAAATCCAGGTCAATGGTGAAGTCCAGGTCATGGTTTTTCTTGGCATTGGGCCACATGCCAATGGTGCCAAAGATCTCTTCGCCTGTCTTCACTGTCACGTAGTCTTCCACGTAGAACACGGTCTTCTTCCTGTGCATGTACAGAGACTCCAGGCTGGTGGAGAAACCAGTTCTCTTGTAGCAATGGGTGAACTCCATGTTGAAGTAGGCCACCAGTTCATGCACATAGTCATTCCGCTTCATTTGCTGGCAGAAAGGTGAGGTGAAGGTCAGGTCTTCCACCTTGACAGTGTAGATATCTACCTCCTTTATAAGGCAGTAGTTAGGGACCACCTGTGCTTCAGATCCACCAGGTCCATGAGGGGCTCCTTGATGGCCGCATCTTTGATGTAGGACATGTTGAAGCCATACACATTTTCCCACCAGTGGATCATGTGGTCTTTGTACTGCCAGTCCCCAATCGCTGTAACATACAGGGTGGATGGTCTGGGAAGATGAGGCCATTGGGTGCCACCTACTTGTTTCAGGCATGCAGCATACTGTTGAGCATGGACTCGTAGAAGAGACAGTAGCCCATGCACTTGCTAATGATGATGTCCACCTTCTCCACTGGCAGCTCCACCTACTCCACCTTGCCCTTGATGATGGTCACTACATGGTCTAACTTGTTGGCTTTGACGATCTTCACAGCATAATCAGAGATGCTGGAACAATCAATCCAAATGACCTCCCGGGCCCCAGCCTTGGCAGCAAACATGCACAGGATGCCTGTGCCTGAGCCCACGTCCAGCACCACCTTGTCCTTGAAGAAATGCCGATTGTGAAACATGGAGCTGCAGTATGTTAGGGTGCACATTTCATCCATTAGCATGTTCTCATGGATACCGAACTGGGTGTAGGAATCAAAGTGTTAGTCTTTGGACGTCATGTCCTTGGTGTTGGGCTTCTTACTGCTTTCTGCTTGGCCACAAGAAGCCTCCATGATGCAGTTTGTGGCCTCAGGTGCTGCCAGCTTCACCTGCACCTACTCTTCCTCTGACAGCCAAGACCCCCCACTTTTCTCCTCACTCCTATCTTATTTTTATAGCAAATAACTAAGCAATTTTCTATAAACATATGATGAAAATGTGTAACTTAGCTTCACACATTGAGCAGATGATTTGTGAATATGTTGTAGAAGATCTTAGAGATACAAATTTATGTATTATACAGGCTTTCCCATGAAGGAGCTATATAATTTATGAAAATATTAGGAGAAAAAACATAAGAAATGCATGGCCCCGTGTATACCACATCTTCGAACTCATTTTCTGAACTATTTGCTAAACCCACTTGAATAATTAATGCATTTTTAGTGTGATGTTTTATACTGATTTTTTACTTAAAGAATATATAATCATTTGTGAGGGATTATCTTTTTATTATTTTTCATTTTAAAGAGAGTGAGAGAAAGAGAGACAGGAAGAGAGAATTGGCCTCAGCCATTGCAGTTGATTACCAAATGCTTTCGCCACCTGGTGGGCATGTGTGACCTTGCCCTTGCCTCACCTTTGTGAGCCAGCCTTATATGTGATCTGGAGAATTGAACATGGGTCCTTAGGCTTCACAACCAAGTGCTTTAACTGCTAATCCAGCTCTCCAGCCCATGAGGGATTATCCTAATATTATTTATTTATATTTTTCAATTTTTCAAGGTAAGGTCTTGCTCTGGCCCAGGCTGACCTGGAATTCACTATGTAGTCTCAGGATGGCCTTGAACTCATGGCAATGCTCCTACCTCTGCCTCCTGAGTTCTGGGATTAAGAGCATGCACCACCACACCTGGATTTCTTTTTATATTTTTTAATTCTTAAAATTTACTTGAGAGAGGGAAATAGGCAGGGAGAGAGAGGCCATGCCAGGGACTCCAGCCACTGCCATCAATTCCATATGTGTGTCGCCCCTTGTGCATCTGGCTTTCAATGGTCCTTAGGAATTGAACCTTGGTCCTTTGGCTTTTCAGTCAAGCACCTTAAATACTAAGCCACTTCTCCAGCCCTGAATATGATTTATTAAGTTGGCAAAACCCACTTTAACTCTAAATGGTGCCAGGTTTTAGGTCAAGGTACAGAACTGTGTAAAATGGAGAGAGCTGACTAAGTACAGTGTGCATCCTCTCTGCTTCATCATTGGGGGCTGAATGTAATAACTCTGCTTAAAGCTCCTGCCTCCATGTCTCCCCTACCATGATGAACTATGACCTTGAACTGAAAGCTGCAATTAACCTTCTTTTCTCTAACTGATTTTTGCCTGACATTTTGTCATACCAATGGGAAAGGTAACAGACATAATTAAGCACTGAGCTTATCTACTTCTTTTAATGAATGTTCAAAGTATTTTGATATTATTTCCAAATTATTTTTACTTTGAATTGTTGAATGTGGGTTGAGGATTTATCCTAGGACCTTATGCATATAATGCATGTATTTTATCACTCTGCTACACCTACAAACCTCTTTCCAAATTACTCATGGCCAATAATAGCTTAAATCAAATGAATACTTTGTTCACAATCCTTATGTAAGTACCTCACATTGACTATTTTTATCTCAAACTTATCCAAGTAGATATTATTTTTATAGATTTAAAAGTTCCAAGACAGAACAGTTCAAATATATATTCAGTCCCATAGTTTATATAAGTAGCACCATGCTTCAATATAGTTCAATCTCAATTAATGGCTTATATCCTACAGTTTTAACTAGTTTCCTTGGAAACAGTATTATGGCAGATGCTATTGACTTTATTTTTATCTGTATGATAAAATACTTAGGAAATAGATTTATAGTATTGTGTAACTCTCAAGTGCCTTTTAAAAAATTTTTTTCTTCTTTATTTTTAAACCATATTTATTTATTTGAAAGAGATAGTCACAGAGAGAAAGATGAGAGAGAGAGAGAGAGAGAGAGAGAGAGAATGGGTACACCAGGGCCTCCAGTCATGGCAAATGAACTCCAGGTGCATGTGCCACCTTGGGTATCTGGCTAACATGGGTACTGGGGAATCAAACCTAGTTCCTTAGGCCCCACAGGCAAGCAAATTAACTGATAAGCCATCTTCCCAGCCCTAAACTGCCTTTGTTATGGGTTCTGCATTTTAGAATGTAGAGGGATTTAAATTCCAAACTTAGATAAGAAAGTTTGCTTATAATCAGCAACACTGTTATTTGTAAATCTCTTTCCTCAGCCTGTATAGGAAATGATAGATCATTCATTCATTTATTTTTACATCCCATAGCTTAAGTATTATGGTAGAACATACATCAGGTATGGCAATAAAATTGTCAATGGTACATAAAAGCTATGTTTGTTCAACTCAAATTTTGAATGATACCTAGAAGTCTCTGGGAAGGGATGCTAGAAAATTAGGCAGGTCACACTTTATGCTGAATAGAATTGTCAGTAAATATCTTTTGGAAACTGGCAGAGTGAAATGACACTTGTAGATTGATTTATTTAGTAAGAAAAAGGAAAAAGATAATGCATAGTGCCTTCTTTTCCTTCTTTCTTTTTGTATTTTTTTAAATTGTGTGTGTGTGTGTGCGCGCGCGTGCGTGTATATGTGTTCTCACATGCCACAGGACACATGTGGAGGTCAGAGGACAACTTCTAGGTTGTTTATCTCCTCCTGTTCAGCCCATTTGAAACTGGAATCTTCACTCTGCTGTTGGTTAATGGCTGTGCTCACCACAAGCTTTTCAGCCTTTGGTGGTGTGCTGGGATTATAGAAGATCACCATGGTTTCTTTTTTCTTATGTGGGATCCAGTGTTATATATATACACACACACACACACACACACACACACACACACACACACACACACACACACATATATATATATATATATATATATATATATATATATATATATTATTTTGAGGTAGAGTCTCACTCTATTCCAGGTTGACCTGGAATTCACTCTGTATTCTCAGCATGGCCTCAAACTCATGGTGATCCTCTTACCGCTGCCTCACCAGTGCTGTGATTAAACACATGCACCACCACGTCCGGTTGGGATCCAGTGTTTTTAGCTAGGCACTCCAGCTTGTGTTGTGATCACATTACCCTCTGAGTCATCTCTCCTGGCCTCCCTCTCTTCTTTCCTTTCCTTTTCTCTTATTTTTTTCCCATTTTCCTTCTTTTCTTTCCTTTCCTATTTTCTGTTTGGTTGTTTTTGAGACATGCTCTCACTATGTAAACCTGGAAGTCCCTGTATCTGTATCATGAGTTCTTAGATTACAGTTGCATACCATCTCCTGTTTCTGTCTCATTATTCTTATATTAAAGTTGTATGCCCTGTTGAAAATAAATGGTTAGTTTGGCAATAAAAGACATAAGAGGAATGAATAGAGTATAAACCCCCAGTAAGAAGTAATGGAAGTGGGGGGAGGGAGGGCATTACCATGGAATATTTTTATAATCATGGAAGTTGTTAATTAAAAACAATTGAAAAGAAAAATAGACAAAAAATGCAATCATTATTTTGAGACTAGTAAAATTTTATTATTATATTGTTAAATTCTGAAAGATTTGAATAAAATATAATTAAAATCTAAAACAAAAAAAATGTAATGGAAGATGAGGGTTCCAAAATGGAAATCCCAAATTTGGAGAATATTTACCTTTGCCTTAGAATCTACATGAGCAACTATTTTTTTTAAATATTTCATTTATTTATTTATTTATTTATTTATTTATTTATTTGAGAGAGAGAGAGAGAGAGAGAGAGAGAGGCAGATACACAGAGAGAGAGAATGTGTGCTCCAGTGCCTTCAGCTGCTGCAAACAAACTCCAGAAGCATGCACCACCTTGCACATCTGGCTTTACGTGGGATCTGGGGAATCAAACCTGGGTCCCTAGGCTTTGCAGGCAAGTGCCTTAACTGCTAAGCAATTTTTGCCAGCCCATGAGCAAATATTTTTATGCAGAGATAACATAGTGCATGATAACACATAACCTCCTAAGCTAGAGAAAGAGATACTGGTGAAAAGGATCGAAGCCAAATCAACACAAGGGCAGGAAGTCCATCTTCACAAGCCTGCAGTTTTCTGAGGGAAAAATGCTTGATCTCTTACCTCACAGCCATGTGAACTCCACTGCTTGCTTACAATACGAACATTCCCATGTAACATTCAGACAAGGGAGGCAGAATGAGTTTTCTTTCCATTAAGACCGAAATGACACTACACAGCTGTTCTTCAACTTCTTACTTCAAAAAAGTTGTATAATTTATCTACTTTCTCTGATTTCTAATAGGACATATTCTCTTGAGTTCATCACCATTGGGCTTCACAGAAGTGTAGCTTTGTAAAACGTTTTTCTGTCATTAATCTCTTGTGTGTCTTTGACTGTCATGAGTCTTGAATATGCTAAGTGGAATGAAACCAGACAGCAAAGCAGATTCTTCTTTTGTCTCCAAATACTTCTCTAATCTTGTCCTTTCAATCTCACTATCAAAGCCAGAATGTTGTGAGTATTCACTCACTGTTACCATTTCTTCACTTGAATTTTGCTCAAACCAGTAGAAATTGTGGCCTACACTACTAAAAGAAAGAAAAATATTTACCAATTAAGAATGAAATTTGGTGACTTTCTCTTTTAAAAAAATGTTTATTTTTATTTATTTATTTGAGAGTGACAGACAGAGAGAGAAAGAGGCAGAGATAAAGAGAGAGAAAATGGGTACACCAGGGACTGCAGGCACTGCAAACAAACTCCACATGCATGCAGCACTGGGGTCCTTGGGCTTCACAGGCAAGCCCTTAACCTCTAATCCATCTCTTCAGCTCAGGTGAATATTTCATTATTTTTCATAGTATTTTTGTTTATTTTTATTTATGTATTTGAGAGTGGCAGACAGAGAGAGAAAGAGGCAGAGAGAGAGAGAGAGAGAGAATGGGCACTCCAGGGCCTCCAGCCACTGCAAACCAACTCCAGATGCGTGCGCCCCCTTGTGCATCTGGCTAATGTGGTTCTGGGGAATTGAGCCTCAAACAGGGATCTTTAGGCTTCACAGGCAAGCGCTGAACTGCTAAGCCATCTCTGCAGCCCCCAGGTCAATATTTCTTATTTGCAATCTTATTCCTGCTCTTCATGTACTTCACATGGTTTATTTTTCTCTTCTTTGTCACCTATATTGAGTTTTGTTTTATTTTTGTTCTTATAGATTACTTTCTAGGTGAATAGAAGTTATAGACAATATTTTCAATACAAAAGAAGTTAGCTAATTAATTCCATTTAAAACCTTACTATGAACATATTTATATTACCCACACAAAAATTCAGTTTTTCCTAACAACTCATATTATTTCTATTTATATGCTATATTTAACAAAGTTGCTGCAACTAACTTTCTTTTTGTTGTTATTTTTTTTAATTTATTTATTTGAGAGTGATAGCAGAGAGAGAAAGGAAGAGAGAGAGAGAGAGAATGTGTGTGCCAGGGCCTCCAGCCACTGCAAAGGAACTCCAGAAGCATGTGCCCCCTTGTGCATCTGGCTAACATGGGTCCTGGGGAATCGAGCCTCGAACCAGGGTCCTTAGGCTTCATAGGAAAGCGGTTAAGCACTAAGCCATCTCTCCAGTCCGAAACTAACTTTCTTTAATGAGATTACAAAAAGTATCTCTTTGATTTCCTTCCTATAATGGCAAATTAAAGTGAACTGTGGTGGTGTACATTTTGGCTCACATACCTCCCCTGTTCCCAGGACAAAGAGGCTGAATGCCATGACTAGTCATTTCTGCAGAAGGCCTGGATCAACAAATGTCCTACAGATGTTAGATTATTGTAGAAAATGATGGAGGAAGTGGCATGTTGTACGAAAGGCAAGACATCTATCAAAAACGGGAAATCCTAACAAATGTCAATAAAATTGGGAAGAACATGAACTTTATGTCAAAGTTTAAGACCAAATCTCTTAATGTGCTCTGTAGGAAAACAAATAATTCTGCTTGAATTCTTTGGTCCAATAATGGAATAGACGTTGCATTTGTTTTTCAAGTTTCTTTAATATCTGCAAATTGGCATACTAGTTAGCTGTTGGAATAGCAAATACCTAAGGTTATCAACTTATAAAAAGAAAATTTGCATTTTGGCTAAAAGTTTTTGATATTCCATTTCCTGATATGTATGTTAGTCTTGATGAGGCCTCACATCATGACAGGAACACACAAGGGTATAATACCTCTCACTGAGCAGGGAACAAGAGATGAAAGAGGGAGCCACCATCTCAACATACCCTTGAAGGGAATGCTTCCAGTGACCGAATACTCCAAATAAGCTCCATCTTCTAAAGGTGCCAAAACTGCCAAGTAGAATGACAAACAGTAAACCCTGCCTTTAGGGGAACCTATAAATCCAAACTAAGCAATTCTGAACAGACCATTGTGATGTACTTGATATATAAAGATTAATTTACTAGATTTCTTTGCTTTGTCATGAATACACTGCTATTTTTTCACCAATTTTCCTTTACCTATTATCTATCTATCTATCAATCTATCTGTCTGTCTATCATCTGTCATATGACTATCTATCTTGAGCATGTGTAACGCTGTATCCCAGGCTGGCCTGGAACTCACTTTGTAGCTCAGGTTGATCTCAAAATTGTAGCAATTCTTCAGCTTCAAACTCATGTGTACTGGGAATTTAAGTGTGACCTTTAAATTCTTTTTAATGATTTTTCCTGAAATGGTGATGATAGTGATGTTTGGTACATGCCATCAAGTTGTGATTCTACTTTAATACACCTTCACAGGTGTATTCACATTAAAAATGTTGATTTCTCTTATTTATACTAGAACACTGTTACATTATAATCAGCCAAATAGGGTACCAGAGCCCCTACTCTAATTTTTTCACTGGAAAAATTGCATATTTTCCTGCACACATTTTTCACCATTCTACAATAGAAGGTAAATGAATTCCTTTCTCACCACTAAATATTTATTCCATTCTATCAGTAACAATTGATCAATTCCTATGTTGTCCAACAGATTAGAAGCAGATATTATTATATATTTTAATGTTAAAATGCAATATACTTTAAGCAACACAATTATAATGACATTCATTTTAGCAAATTTTTATGTTTTTATCTTTACTAAAGCTCTTTGACAGAACAGGAGGAAATCTGTGTTCTTTATCTGTGTCTAGCATCTTACAGAATATTTCTATTAGAGTACTCATCAACAAATATTTATTGGGTGCTTAAGAGATTGTAATGGGTTTTATAAGAATTATTTTAAAAATATATTTTACTGAAGTCTACACAAATTTTAAAATATAAATGCATCTCTCAAATAAGTATTTATGTAACCACTACATTAATCAAGAAAGAACTCATTATCAACACACCAGAAACTTCTCTCATCCCAACTATGCCAAGCCCATGACCTCTACATCCCCTTCAAAGAAAATTATGTCTTTACTTTAACTTCATTTTCCCCTGGTTTTGTAGTTTACATAGTCTAATAAACAAGTACCTCTTGTATATAATCTTTCTTTGACAGATATTATGCCTGCAGCTCAAATTGTTTTCATTCTTGAACATTATTCCGTCCTATGAATGTCCACCTTTTATAAAATATTACCTCTTCATTTTTGCTATTGCATGAGATGTTGATATGATCCTTCCTGGAGAGGTCTCTGGCATCTATGAACATTGGTACTGGATATATAATATATGTGAATATGGTAGAACATAGGACATACATGTGAATTTAACATTAATTAGATGAGCCAGACTATCATTTTGTAGTTAAGAAATGATGAGTGCTCTTTGTTTATATTCTCAGCATGCATAGAAGAGTCAGCATTTCTCTTTCATTGGTGAATACTTTAAAATGCTGCTGTAAGTCATTGCAATTTTACTTCTGCTTTTCCTTGTTTAATAAAGGCATCAAATATCTCTTCATATATACTGTGGACTTCCAGGAATCACCTTTTCTGAAGTGTTTATTTTTTGTTTCTCTTACAACATTTTAAGGTTTATGTTTTTCAGACTTCCATCTATTCTGAAATAATTATTTTAAAATATTTATTTATTTATTAGACAGATACAAGGAGAAAAAGAGAGAGAGGGACAGAGAAAAAGGGGAAAAAGAGGAGAAAGTAAGCAAAAGAGTGGAAAATAGGTGTGCCAGCCTGCCAGGGTCTGTTACTACTGCAGACAAACTCCAGATATATGTGCCATTGTGTGTGACTGGCTTTACTGAGAAATTAAACTGGGGCAGTCAGGCTTTGCAAGAAAGAACCTTTAACCACTGAATGATCTCTGCATCCTATGAAATATATTTTTAAGAATACATTTACCTCTGTATGTATGCATCTATCCACTTCATGGTTTGTTGTTTTCATTATCATGGAATTCAAAACATGTATCTTCCTGCATTATGATTTTAACCCATAAAATACTTATAGTACATTGCTAAATATCTCAAAATATGAAGATTACATATGCATATAAAATATTTTTATTACCTTCTAAAATTTGAGCTAAGGTCAACACTCCTTTTTTATTTTGTTTGTTTGTTTATTTTTCAAGGTAGGGTCTCACTTTAGCTCAGGCTGACCTGGAATTCACTATGTAGTCTCAGGGTGGCCTCAAACTCACAGCCATTCTCCTACCTCTGCCTCCCAAGTGCTTGGGTTAAAGGTGTGCACCACCATGCCTAGCTCAACACTCTTGTAGAGCAAACACACACTTAGCTATCTACTTAGCCCAATGTCTGTTTTTTGGAAGTAAAATTTTGCCTCCTTTTGGTTATCACTTCCATGTCAAAGTTTTCCATTTTTAGTCATGTCACATGTCCAGCCAAGAACTCAGGACTCTGAAGTAGGAGGGTCACTGTGAATGAGACAAGTCTGGGATACAGAGCGAGTTCCAGGGATACAGAAAAACTCTGCTTCAGTAAAAGAAGCTATTTTGAAAATTTTCCTGTCCTTACATTTCACATGACTCTTCTATGAGCAACATAAAATTTAATGTTTTCAGCTTGTGATAAACTTTGTTCGTTAAATTGACATATGTTGTAGTTTGATAGGGTTTCATTGACAAGGTGCTATAGCTAGACCAAAGCAATGGACCTTAGCAAGAATAAGCACAAACATTTACCTCACTGTTCCAGAAGGGAAATGTCTGTGTTCCAGTGCTAGAAATGTTACTTCTTTTTGAGAGTATCTTCAGCAGTAGGGTCTTACCACTAACCTTTGGTGGGTCACCAAGTACTCTGACAGAAATCTGTCTTCTTTTGGGAAACCTTGTACATCTCTCTGATCAACAGCTCACTGTGGATGTTAGCCACATGCTAATATGGAGAGTTACAGGTTAGCACCCAAGAAGACAAGGAAGAAAAATATTTAAGTAATAAAAAAGAGATAGAAGACAGAGAAGGGGGGAGAGAAAGAGAAAAAGAGAGAATCAGGAGAAGATTAAGGTCAGTCTTTTGATATATATATATTTTTTTTTGATGAAATCTTTGCATGCACATTTTTTCATAATTTTGAATAAAATTGTCCCATTTTGTATTTCCATTTTCTTATAGTATAGAAATAACTATTCCCCAAAACAATAACACAAATTCATTTCTGTTTTCATCAAAGAACCTTAAAGATTTAGTGATGTCTATAAATTATATTTTGTGTATGATTTAATACATAGATTCACTTTCTGTTTTACTGAAATGCCAGTGTAGATTGAATTGAAGAAACCTTCCTTGGGATTTAAGAAATCAAAATCATAACCCCTCTGAAAGAGGTCCTTACTTATTTATCTACTTATTTGTTTGTTTACTTGTTATTTTTTGAGGTAGGGATTTGATATAGCCCAGGCTGACCTATAATTCACTATCATAGTCTCAGGCTGCCATCACAGTGATCTTTACAGTAATCCTCCTATCTCTGCATTGCACATTCTGGGATTAAAGGTGTGTGTCAATATGCCTGATTTTGAGGTCCTCACGATCAGGCCAAATATGCTTGATGACCAAGGCTAAGGTAAAACTGAATGGGTTGCAGAATTATTTCAACTCTTAAATTCTCTTCCTTTGGAATTAGTAGAATGAGATAAACTTACCATTGATGGAGAAGATTCGCCTCAAGTCATACTATATGCAAACATAGCCCAAGGGATCACCCCAACATACAAGTAAATTGTATCAGCAGGTTGGTCATAATTCTATGGCACCTGCTCTTATTTTGTGGCTGTCTTTCCTTCAAATCCAATCTGATGATCTCATGCAGTGTTTCTAATATTCTATAAGAAGAGTGAAAAATATGTATTTCATTTGATTACTATCATCACATAATTACATGGAAAAATCAAGATGTAACATAAAATCTACATTTTGAAGCAAATCACAAATTTTTAAATCATCACATAATTAACAAGTAGCAATTAAGTGATAAAATGAATGTATCCGATTTTAGCACATAGTTGACATAATTGCTAAAAACATTCACATTTACAAGTCTCAAGCACCTTTCCATAATTGTGCGTGCATGCATGTGCACGCGCGCGCACACACACACACACACACACACACACACACACACAATACCTGAGAAAATAAACCAAGAAGAAATTATTTTTCTTGGTTCATGGTTTTAGAAGTTTCAGTCTATGGCCACTTGGCATCAGTTAGATGTAATAAGGCACACTTAAAGTTGTTTGTTTTCAATAATTACAATTCCAAAAACTTGTAAGATCTAAATTAATTTTTACTTTGTTATTTTTATGTATTCCTTTAGGTCTACCTGCACACTGAGGGGCAGTTGTTACCATTCTGATTGGGTAGGGAAAGAAGAAAATGCAATCAATTTAGGGATCATAGGATGGAAATATTCCTCACTAAGCTGACTTGTAAAAAAACTACACTTCTCAAGCTGAAATCAGACACAAATCAACCACTGAATAAATGGTAGCCAGGCCATTCATCAGTGAAGCTTGAGTAGTGATAACAATGGTATTTATCATTCATTCATATAATATAATTAGAATGAATTATTTAAACTTATGACTTTCCTAAAGAGCAACTAAAAAATGAGGTCATGGACTTCAGGTGTCCAAGAACCCATATCTTTATAGAACTTGCATAAATGGAATGTACCATAAAATGTGTCTTCAGGACATTGTTGGTCACTTCTGTGAGTTCCACTGACTTAGTGGCATTCGAGTGTCAAGAAATAAGAAGCATTTTGGTAGAGCATGTTAGTCATCACAGAGCATTTTGACTGTATTTGAAGATTTTGAAATATTAAATTAGTTTGTGAAAGACATCATGCTGAAAAGTATGTAAGACATATTTAATCACTATGATGAGCAATTATTGAATATCCACCTAATATATAACATACTCCAGAGTCTATATGGAGGCCATATCCCATGCATCACCTTCAAAGTGAAAATTAATTAAGACTTTACATTAATCATTTAACTTATTTTTATGTATATTCACATCACTTTTAGAATATTTACCTTGTTCTCAAATGTATATAACAACATAATTTGCATTATTGAATTCATGTCATTACATATTTTATGATTGCCCACATGTTGATATATGATCTGGTAATCAATTGGTTTCATTGGTTTATAATATTACCTTGTTAAATTATATTCTAATTCATCATTCATCATACTCTGGATAGACATCTTAGTTGTTTCCAGTTAGAAGATTTTACAAATTATAACCCTGGGTAAATTTCTCTGTCTCCTGAGTGTATATCCACCCAGGCTGTTAGGGGAGTCAATAATTTAATAAGCAAAAAGCTATAAAAGCAAAATTCTTTGAAGAAGTCCATCCCCTGGGGTCTATGTTTCCTAAAAGTCAGCTGTCAATCAGTGATTTCCATTTTTGTGTTAACTTTCTGCAGTCTTATAAAAGGTTTGCATTAGTACTACTTTAAGCTTAAAACAAGCTCCAAATCACTGTGTACAATAGTCTTTTCTTATTAAGTATATGCTTTGTGTGGATACATCATATGTTGATACCATCATTTCTATCCTCCCTTCCCCCATTCTGCTGAGGGCCCTATTCTGAGAGATTGCTGGTGTTCCCCTTGGGGTTGTGGGTTATGAGATGTGAGAGCAGCTGTCAGTTATTGTTGAGGGTGGGGGATAATGTCTCTCGGTATGCCCTACCAACCTGTGGCTCTTAGAATCTTTCTACCATGTCTCCCACAAAATTCCCTGAGCCATGGTGGGAGTGTTTTAACTCTACTTCAGTGTTGAGCTCTCAGGTATTTCTGGATTTCTGCTTTGGTATGTGTTGTGTATCCTCAGTTGCTGTCTCCATGACCCTGATGCAGGTTGTCAGGCTCACCATGGAAGCAACACTCTTGCACATCTCCTCACTTCCTCTTGTTTCACTTGGGCCCTGGCAGAAGTGTGAGAGGTCGTTTATCTCTTTCTTTTCTGCTACCTTCTGAAAAAGAAAAATATATTCTGTAAAGGAGAATGAGGTCAGCATAGGTTAAATGGGATAAGCATTGTTAATTTAGAGAGATTTTGATGGATGTAGCCCCTCTTTTGGCCAAAATCTAGTGGGAGCTTGTCATTTGAAACCATAATCTTGTTCTCAGTAGGACTGTGACCCAGTTCCCAGTTCCAACTATGAGTTCCTTTCCACATAGCAGATCTCTTAGCCAATCAGAAAACCACTGGATTCCCACCAAGGCTGGGTGCCACCATTGCACAGGTGTGTACTTCCTGTCAAGCTTGGTGCTCTTCAATACCATTGTTCCCTGTTTGCTCAAAACTTTGTTGGCCATTTTCTCCCAGAAGCTCATGTAGCACTTTACAGCACTACACAGGCTAACCATCTGGGAACTGGTTCCCTTCCAGATTCCGGCTGTGACTCTATGTGTTCAGTGTCAGCAGTATATGGTAGCTTCAGCAATAGGGTCTTAAGTTTTATCTCAGGCAACTAATCAAGTGCTTTGATAGAAGCCTGAATTGTTTTGGGGGTCATATTAGTCTCTCTGAACAACAGATCAATGTGGTTAGCAACTTATTTCTGGTAATGGGAGTTATAGGTCAGAGCCAGATATTTTAGGATTAGGCTTCATCCCACCCTCTTGAGGGCCATTCTTACCAGAAGATCCTCCTCCCCCCAAATTATTGTTGAGGGTTATATCTTTTAGTCTACTTTTGAAGACAAAGATTTCTATGGTACCAGTTCATTAATTCTACTTTTTATATATAATTTATAATTAGGTCCTTTACATATAATTGTGATCATACAGCAATCAGAATTTGAAGCTCACTTATTACCAATTTCCATACATTGACACTGTATACCCTTATCATAAGGTTTAAATGATTTAATGTTTTTTGGGGGAAGGAGGCAGTAATAGAAAAGGTTCTATTTATAAGATGTGGCATTATAAGAAAGAAAGAGAATATTTAGGTTCATCATTCTACAATTGTTCCATTTCACTTTTTTAAATTAGTTATGTACACAGTGTGTATATAGCTATGTTGGAACCATCATTAGCCTCCTCCCTGTCCTGCCCCCTCTGCAGGAACCCTCCACATTGGGGAATGTGGGTTGTGCATTGTGGGGTTAGCCATCAGTTATGGGTAAGAGGCAATGTCTCTGTGCATATCCCAACATGTGGCTCTAACAATCTTTCTGCCCCAACTTCTGCAAATTTCCCTGAGCCATGATGGGTTCATTTTAGGTCTACTTCAGTGATGAGGTCTTGGGAGCCTCTGTGTCTCTGGGTATCTGGTTTGGTAGGAGTTGAGTGTTCTCTGTCAATCTCCTTCACCCTTGTGCTGGTGTCAGCTTAACCAAGAAAGCAGCACTCTTGCTCATTTCCCCAATTACTCTATGGTTTCAGCTGGGGCCCTGGTGAGGTATAATGGACTGATTTTCTCCAAATGTTTTAATGATTGTACACATTTCTATAGTTGTGAAATTACTACAAGTTTGTTGGCTTAAAAGTATATGCAACTATTATCTCATAGTTCTGATGGCCTTGTTGTCTAAGCTCAACAAAATTGCATTTTCTGCTTAGGGTTACTAGAAGGGTGTGAGCCTTTAATTTTTTTAATTTTTAATTTTTAATTTTTATTTATTTATTTGAGAGCAACAGACAGAGAAAGAGGCAGGCAGAGAGAGAGAGAATGGGAACACCAGGGCCTCAAGCCACTGCAAACGAACTCCAGATGTGTGAGCCCCTTGTGCATCTGGCTAATGTGGGTCCTGGGGAATCGAGCCTCGAACCAGGGTCCTTAGGCTACACAGGCAAGCACTTAACCACTAAGCCCCCCTTTTTTTTAATTCTGGAGAATGGTTATGGGTGAATGGACTTCCTGGTTTCCTCAGGTTGTTGGTAATATTTCCTCATGAACTCAAGACTGTTTGCTTTTTTAAAGCTCATACTGATAGAGAGATTCTACCTTTATATTGCTTCTAAGTTCAGAAAAATTCTGAACTTACTCAGAGCTGAATAATATTAGGGGTTTTACTTGAAATTTTCAAGCATCCTGTAGATTTTCCATATTATATTGTTTATGATCAAGTTGTGTGATATTACTACACTCTGGGGGAGATGTGAAAGAAGTGTGGATACACCATGGGATGGTGGTAACAAAATCACTTAGAGTTTATCATTTTAAACTACCATTGCCTTTGGGGGACTGCTACTGACCAAAATCACTCGAACAATCATGCATTGGAATGCTACACCACCTATAGCTCTGTGGTTACATATGTTGATGTTTTAGGGCTGCAAAACTGAATGATGTGAAAGCTGGGCCTCAGATTTCACATCTGCTAATCAGAAATTTCTAGAACCTGGAAAAGAATGACTACTGGATACATGGACCCAATATTCAATTATTCAATAGTAGAAGGATGTCCAACTCTGATCTAAACACTATCAATAAATAATGATCAATATATATATATATATATATATATATATATATATATATATATATGATATTTAAAAATACTTCCTGTAAGAAACTTGCCAGTTAAAACCTCAAAAAATAATTTAATCAAAATATAAGTGTAATCTTATGCAATAATAAATAAATGTGGAAAAAGACGCCAAATTTAGAAAATAGAATGTTGCCAAGAAATTGTAATAACATTTTTGGTATCTGGGAAGCATCCGAGTTCATCATTTCCATCAGGGCTTACATGCCCAGGCTTTAGTGTTGTTAAAGTGATCATTTCAATATCTCTCCAGTTTTCATTGAAACAGTACAAAAACCCTGACAAAATGCAGTTTCCCAAGCAAAATTATTTGTCTCTTATCATACTCAAAACTTTGTGTGGACTTTAACTTTGCACTCTTTAAAAATATTGTATTTATTTTTTTAGAGAGAGAGAGTGAAAGCCCACAGCAGTGGCTCCAGCCACTGCAATAAATTCCAGATGCATGTGCCATCTTGTACATCTGGCTTTATGGGGGTACTAGGGAATCAAACCCAGATCATTAGTCATCTTAATTGCTAAGACATCTCCCCAGCCAAATTTTGTCCTCTTGACTCACCTACTCAAGCCGCAACTTGGAAGTCAGCAACCTCTGTGCCCACCCTAAGCATTATGATTAAGTCATAAAATTCTCTTTTCTTCTTTTTAACCTTATTTTCCATAGTTAAAAAGTAGTTGTACAAGAGATAATTTTTATAAACCCTTCCTTGGTTAACTGAAACAATTAATGCACTTTCCTAACCAACTTACTATTAAGCCGTGCCTCAGGGAGTGAGTGAATAATGACTGACAGATATGTGCTTAATATGTTTTCTCACTTTGATTGTCATAAAATGTTTGTTGTTTGCAATTGTGCTGTAGCCCAGAGCAATAACTGTCAAAAACTTCTCATTTAATACATCGTTTCCATAAGTATGATTCAATACTAACCTGGGTGAATTCATATTAAAGGAATCTAAGTTAATAGTAACTTTTTAAATTTTTATAAAAATATGTTCTCTCTCAATATATATGTATATATACATATACAGATACACATATATAATGTATTTGATGGGCCGTTAGCTATATAAAATTGCACAAAATATATTTATTTCATAATTTTTAGCATATTAATATTTTGTATTATATTTAAGAAACTATGCTCTATCTAGTTTGAAGTATCTTATCAATGAATGACAAAGATTTTTAATAGCAGTACTTTAAACATGTCATGAGGTCTTCTAGGCTGGTAGAACAAATCCACACAAAAGAAATGCCTACTTCCAGCTAGATGGGTGGCATGTGCCTGTAATCCCAGCACCTAAGAGGATAAGGCTGCAGAATTTGAGTTTTGGACCAGGAAAGACTACTAAGTGAAACTGTAGGAAGGAAGGAGTGGAAGGGAGGGTAGGTGGGAAGTAGAAAGAGAGACAGAGAAGGAAGTAAAGAAGAGAGATAAGGAGAGAGAGAGAGAAGAGAGAAAGAGAGAAAGAAAAAAATCACTTTCATCATGCTGGCTCATAACTTTTATCTTCAACGTCATACTTCATCACCTAAGACAGAGGATTAAGTATCTGATAATATACATAAAACCAGTTCAAAAGAAGGGAGAGGGAGAAAGGACTGGTACATTCATCTTTCATCTGCTTTCAAGGCTGCTGACATGCTCATCATTACATACCCTTGGAAGGGATAAGTTCTATGATTATATCAATCTACCAAAGAAGCTAGAGTGTAAACTCTCTACTGCAAAGAAAGGGAAGAATGAATATTGGGAAGGCAACTGGTGCTTTTGGTACACACACACACACACACACACACACACACACACACACACACACACAGGTAGAAATTTATATATAAATATATGCATAATTTTATCCATTTTTTCACTAATCCCTTGCCATGTTCCATTTTTTTTAATTCATGGGCAAATAAAGTATCTTGATAATAAGTTCACCATACTGGTGCTCGGTGGCTTACCTCCATGTTGGCAGTGAGGTTGTTTTGCATTGCTACAGTAAGGCCATGTGGACCACTGCTGCTGCAGGCTCCAGTGGTGGAACCCTAACCCTGGAACAGGAGCTATGGCACAGAGTTCATGCACATCAGAAGTGGACAAACTACTTCTACTCCTCATTTTAGTCATGAGCTTGTGAGGTGTTGGTTTTCAAGGAAACCACATCAAATTATATTTCCCAATTATCAAAATTTTACCTTGTCTGTCTATTTTTAAAAAAGAATACCTTCCTCTTGAACATACAATAAAATGCTCTCCTTCTGTTTGAAGTGAGCAGAGTGAAGTAGAGGGACGGAGGCAGGGAGGCAGGGACGGAGGGAGGGAGGGATAATTATTAATATAATCTTTTCAATGCCATGAAATCTTCCATATGGTGTTAGTTTGTCAAAATATTTCTGTAGGAGTACTGCCGGAACTCTCCACCCGCACACATATTTAGTATTTAAGCTGTCAGTCAGTAATTTTATTTTTCTCCCCTCTGTACTCATATGTCTTAATTTCCTGGCCCATTTTATGTTTTTGTTTGTCACTTTGCTGAGTCTCTCTTATTCTGCCAGCTTGTTACTTGGAAATAACTAGACTACCAAAATGCCTATAAAAGTGTCAAGGAAAAACCTAATGTACATTTATTTTACTGAAGAATTATCTGTATTTCTCGAGCTGAATTCTGTGACACACCATCTCTGTAGTGATTCTCATTTTTTCTGTGTTGTTCTGCAACTGGACTTTTATAATTGCTATGGCAACAGCAGTACAGAGCCAAGGTTATCAGAGGGACTAGAGTTACATGGAATGCTAAATATTAGAGGGAAGAGGAATGGTTGCTGGGAATTATGAGCAGATCACATTATGGTATTTGAAACAACAATTACAATGCTAAATTTACTATTTTATTAATAGAGATGATACTGAATAACATAGGCTTGCTTTTGTCTATATTATGACATGTTAATCAAGCTGAACATATCTCTCTTCTTAAGTATCATTATTTTATTGAAAAAAAACATGCAAAAACCCCTTTTGCCTTTTAAATTACACAGTTAAATATTGTTATCTGTAGTTACCCAGCCAATGCAGCAACACAGTAGAACATAATGTTCTTATGGAACCATGGTTTAATACACGATGACAGAAATCCCCCTGTCTTTCCTTCAGTGCTACGCCCTGTGGCCTCTAGAAAATACCATTTGACTATCAAGTTCTAAGATACAACTACCTATAACTACAATTAAGTTTTTGAGGGCCAGGTTAATATAGCCCAGGATGGCCTCAGAACTTACTATGATGCAGTGGACAACCTTGAACTTCTGATCCTCCTGCCTCTATCATTCCTGTGCTGAGATGACATCACCATGCCCATCAAGATAAACAATTTTCTATTTCACATTTGATTGAAATTATGTCGTACTTGTCTCTCTGATCCTGGCTGATTTCACTTAACTTGATATCCTTTAGCTTAATATATCATCTTGCAAATTTCAGCTATGTACCTCTTACCATTGAAACCTTCCAGGTTACACATGAGCCATAGTTCATATTTGCATTCCTCAGTTGATGGCCACTTGGGTTGTTTACATTCCTGGAATGTGGTGAGGAGTATTTCCATCAACCATGGGAATGGAAATGCCTGTGTTTGTTTGTCTGGTGATGTATTTACCTCTCCTTCATATGGAAGGGGTAATCTCATTAGGTAGAGTAAAACCAGAGTATTTTTGTATTCCTTCCCTTGTAGTCCTGTGAAGATTTTGTACGACAATCTCCTGGCTTGTCAAGTTTCTGGGAGACAATTCTATTTTTAGGAGATCATGAAATGCAATCTATTTTTTTTTTTCTCTCAAGCTTTGAGACTCTACCTTTCTCTTTGGATAACCTGATTACCTAATATCATGTGGTAGACTTGTTCCACTTAAGTCTCTCTTATATCCTTTGACCTTCCTTCCCTATATTTATGCCTTTGTCAGCATTTGAGAGTCTATTTTCCTTTTGTTTTCGAATAAAACCTTTAAAATGTTGGCACTGTGCATATTAGGCAGGTGTCTGACCAAAGAGATATACATCCAGCTTGATATTTTGTCTTTTAATTATATTTCAAAGCTCTTTTATTAATCCACATATTAAAAAAAGATTTTGTCATCCAACTTTTTTAGTTTCAAATGCATCATATTTAGCTTACTATTTTTATGTCTGATGTTTGTTTGTCAGTGGTAAATTCTGCCATATTTTTAATTTCTCTGAGTGTATATATATATATATATATATATATATATATATATATATTTATTTATTTTTTTTTTAACAGTGATTTTATGTTTTCTAAGGAGGAGTTTGCCGACCTTGTTCGTTATGTAGCGGTTTCTGGTGCCTTAGTTTTATCAGTAGGTGAGACCACGGTTTCCTGAGAGTTCTTGATGCCCATCAGTGTGCCACACTACATGGCCATTGAAGGAATAAAAATTTATCTAAGTCTTACTGTGCTTTCTTTGTTTTTGCTTACCTTTCTAGAAATTCTAAGCAGACTACATACAGATCTATTCTTTGAACCCAGATTCAATTATACAAGAATAGCACTAGATGGCGCCATAGGCCCAGGTTTACATGATTTTATTTGGTATGTTGTCACTGTTTCAACACTAGAGGGTAATTCAAGCACATGTTTAAAATATTTAGTTGATGTGTTTTTCATCTAGTAGGGAAGTATCTAGAGAGCTTCATCCACTTCCTGAAGCCTCTCCCCAGACCAGGGTGATCCCAGATACTTTTCCCTTTTCCCACATTCACCGATTCAGCATGACTGCCAATGCTGCGATACTGTCACATTATCAGCCCTCAGTTTTCCAAGATTATCTAACCTCCAGGCGCGACCAAGGCTCTCAAGTGTATTGGCTACCCATCAGTGTACTACAGTGTACTCACGGTCAAAACCACTGCAACTAGACTTAAGTAATTATGGCCAAAAGAAGTTCAGTAGGATGGAGGCCCATTTTCTGCCTAGTACTAAAGCTATTCTAAAGATTCTATGCACTGACCTGGGTATGGGGACCACAAGGATGCATTCACTGCTGAAGGCAGAGAGGGTGCTGCCCAGGTTAATAGTCAGTCAAGCTGAGTCTCATCACCATTATCTTGTATGGCAGTGGAAGTCTATATGCATAGGTCCATTGCAAGCCTGGAAATTATGTTGGACGAAGCATGTGTCTATCTCTCTGTGGCACATATCTTCAGCAGATATAAGGGGCAAATTGAGAGGCTCTGACTTTGATTTTTGGCATTCACATAAGGGATTTGGTTCATTGTCCAGTGCTGGCCAACACTGAGTTCCAAAGAATAGTCCTAGGCTAATTTTGCTTCCTGCTCTACAGCATGAAAAACCTTCCTTATTTATATGGGAGGAAAGTCTGCAGTAGTTCTGATGATACCTGGCTAAAGTGTTTTAGTAAAACAGTTTGATTACTGGCCTGGGGTTCTGGGACACGATCTCACTGTGTTGACTTATGCTGTGTTTAAGTTTGGACTAATTCTCTCTCACTGTGCCTGGAAGGAGGTATCTCTTTAATTACAGCTTGGAATTTGTGTAGGGCTGATGAAAAACTTTGTTTGCTTCTTCAATGTTTCCATTCTTACTATTTTCTAAAACTATTCACTATGGGCTCAAACCTTCATAATTGGCTCTTTGGAGGACATGTTGGAATAGGAATAGTTGCTCAGATTGGCATATCTGTAAAAGACAATTGGCATAGAAATAAACCTGACTTCCATCTTATTCTAGAATCCCCTTAAATTTTTTAAGCGACAGATAAAATTGTCTGTATTTATTTACAATATTTTATTTTGAATTATATATACATTACAAAATGATTAATAAAATGGCCAATTAACAATTCCGTTACTCTAGGTATTTGTCATTTATGATGTGAACACTTAATAACAATTCTGAATTTGTATGTGTGGAATTAATATGTTTGCACTCTCATGTGTGTAACTGTGGGTGCATGTATACCACAGTGCACATTGTCAGAGGACAATCTCTGATGTTGGTCCTCACCTTCCATATTGTTTCTGAGGCAGGGTCTCATGTTTCACTACTGCATTCTCTAAGCTGGCGGGCCATGGGCTTCTGGGAAACCCACATTGCTTCTCACCCTAGTTCCCTGGAATTATACATACCCACCACAGCATCTATCATTTCATTGATGCTGAAGATCTAAACTCAGATCTCCACAGTTACAGTGCAAATCTTTATCCACAGAGGCAACTCCCCAGGCCCTACCTCACATAGTGTTGTATGGATACTATAGTCATCATGTAATATAATCTATTTCTTTAAATGTGCTACTTCATATTTATGCCCTTTCAAGATGTCATAAACCCAGATGAGTACTAAGGAATGAATTGATATAATCTTGGAACTTGGGACAATATAAATGCTGTGCTGATTTCAGTAATTCCATATTTGTACTATGATCTTTATGTAGATTTTCCCCTGTTCCATGTACATAGAAACATGAGGTAGTATATGTCCCTCGTAGCTTAAGGTATTTTTGACTAAACTTTCTACTTAGTCCTCGATTAGTGGTCATTAGGAAATGGATCCTTGCTAGAGGAGGTGTGTCTGGGGAATCTAGCTGTACTGTATGTTCAGAGTCAGCTTGCTTTTTCTGACATCTTTGTTCTGTGGATGTGTGATGTGATGACCTGTAATGAACCAGTTCCCTGTGCCATGATGAAGTATCCCCTCAAAACTTTAAGTCATAATTAATCCCTTTCCTCCCTTAAGCTGCTTTAAAATTTTTTTGTTCATTTTAATTTATTTATTTGAGAGTGACAGAGCGAGAGAAAGAGAGAGAGAGAGAGAGAGAGAGAGAGAGAGAGAGAGAGAGAGAGAGAATGGGAGCACCAGGGCTTCCAGCCACTGCAAATGAACTCCAGACACGTGTGCCCCCTTGTGCATCTGGCTAACATGCTTCCTGGGGAATCAAGCCTTGAACTGGGGTCCTTAGGCTTCACCGGCAAGCGCTTAACTGCTAATCTCTTCAGCCCATTAAGCTGCTTTTGATCAGGTGTTTTGTCTCAGCAATAAGAAACTAACTGAGACTCTTAATTATTCTGCCATTAGATGCAATAGATAGAGAAACTTAAATTAAATCCAGGTGAAAGATTAGGTTCCCAATAATGTTTGCAGTTCTTTATGGGTCAGTTACCACATCATTATATGACATGGAATTCAGCTTTATAGGAGGAGGAATTCACGGCCTTTCATCCTATCTTTTTTGCAAGGCATTTATAAATTGATGTAAATATTTACATGTTTTGTTTATATGTGTGTTTATGTTAGGCACAAGTGAGCATAGATCTGTAAACTTTCTGTTCTTGCATGCAAAGGCCATAGGAACATTTTTGGTCTTCTTCTCTATTAACCTTCTGCCTTATTTCTTTGAAATAGGATTTCTCACTGAACTTGGGAATTGCCATTTTCTTGGCAGTGGGGAGTCTATCTGACCAGTAATCCCCAGCAATTCTCCTGTCTCCATCCCTCTCAGCACTGGGGTTACAGACATGTGTGACAATGCCTGACTTTATGTGCATGTTGAGGATCTAAATCAGGTGCTCATTCTTGTGCAGCAAGTGCTCTTAAACACTGAACCATTTCCTTTACCATCAAATAGACATCCTTCCTATGAGAGCTTCCTTACTTCTCTATATTCACCTGAACTCTATATACCTGCTAACATTTTACACACAATCTTTTACTTTTCTATTCTTTGACTGTCCTCTCTGATCTTCCCCATGTGGTATTTTAATTTGTTACTTAACAGAAGAATTAGGTTTCACCTCTCTGTCTCTCTTCTCTCTCTCTCTCTCTCTCTCTCTCTCTCTCTCTCTCTGTGTATGTGTGTGTGTGTATGTGATGTAAACATGTGTGTACAAATATGGTTGCCTTATGAGCATACAGGCAGAGGTCAATGAGACCAATGTTTGTCTATCAGTCGTCCATATACAGCTTTGAGATGAGTCTCTCACTGAACTTGGTGCAGCTGTTTTCAGTCAGACTGGCTGACCAGCAAGTCTCAGCAATTCTCCTGTCTTTGTTCTCCACAGAGCTCATACCTTTGCTCCCAGCAAGACGGGAGTTACAGGTGTTCAAGACTGAGCATACATGCATGAGTGGCCATGCCCCGCTGTTTATGCATGTGGTGGACAGGATCACTATCAGGGAATTTCAGATCCTGTCAGGCCCTCATGCTTTCAGGGCAAATGCTCTTACCTACTGAACCATCTCCACAACCTCTCACTGCATCCATTAAAGCTGCAATAGGGGAATGAAATAATCATCATCCACTCCCCAGACTAATTATGTTAGAAGTACTACTGAATTAATTACTAGAAATCTTAAGCATCTATTTTCTACACACATTACCTTCCCTTCTAAAATATTTTCTACTTACTTTGTGTGTCCATGAGCAGAGCTCACATTCAATAGCAATTTATTTTCAGAAAGCACTTGCAATGTTTCTTGCAGTCTCAGCTCCAAGCCACTGTTGTGCAGCACTACTCTGTTCTAGGCTGCTGTGCAAGGCAACTTTCTATCACTGAACAATTTCCTGCAACAGAAAATATATTCATCTTCAGAGTTATTGATGGAACTGGCCATCAGGATTCATAGACTCTCAATTACATCAGAGTATCACTTAGGACTAACCTTACAAGTAGTCAACAAATGGGACAATTGGACACAAATCGTTGAGAATACAGGCACATCTTTTGGTACAGAAATCACATTCTTTCCTATTGGTTGGAATTTATGTTCTTTAAGGAACACTTAGCATCCTGCATGCAACTACTCTGAAAGCTACAGTGATGTGCTTTGTGTCAAACCAAAGGAAAATGACCAATTTTCTTTACATGCTTTTGAGTGGCCATCCAAATAGCTTTCAAATTTTTAATATAATATGAAATGAGATTCAGGAAATAAGTGAGGAAAGCAGTTGACAGATTTCAAGGAACAGGGATTTAATAAACTCCTATGGAAAATTACTATGCAATCCCAAAACATCTTACATGTGCTCTTTAAAACAAATAATGTGACCTACCAGGAGTGACATCAGTTTGGAAATAGAGAAACATCTCTAACTTAAATTTTGCTTGTCTTTTCTTTGTTGACTCATGTGACCTGAAAGGAATGAACTTTTTTTAAAATTTTTACACTTTCATATATGCATGTGATGTATTTTGATTTATTTCCATTCATATCTGATTACTCTTTTCTCTTCTCCCTCTCACCAAAACCTTTCCTCTTCCCAATTAATTCCCATCTTACTTTCATGTAGTATCCAGAGGACAGTAGTCCACAGCTCACCTGTCTTCCCATCTTCCTGCTCTTACATCATTTCCAACACTTCTTCTTTGAGCTTCCGTGAGTCTTAGACAGAGTGGTTTAAATATTCTGTATCGAGCCAAGCACACAATAGTCACTAAATCTTGGCACTTTTTCCAGCCATGCACCTTGTTATTAACCACTGGCCATTTCAGAAACTTCTACAATTGAGGCTTCAAGCATTGTTAATCTATGGAAACAAACATAAATATTGCTGTCTCAGCTCGAAACCACTGCTGTGCAGCCCTACTTTGTTCTAGGCTGCTGTGCAAGGCAACTTTCTATCACCAAACAATTTTCTGCAACAGAAAATATATTCATCTTCAGAGTTATTGATGGAATTTGCTATCAGGATTCATAGAGTTTGACAAGCTTCTGTTCAAAATAACCATTGTAGTAAGTCCCCCCCCACCCCCCCGCCCGCCGACCATCCATTGGCTTTTGGCCAGATTAACAATATCAGGCATGAATTTCCTCCTGTGGAATGGGATACAAATTCAATAAGAAAGTACTTGGTTATTCTCATAGCATTAATGACACTATTATATCAGTGGGCACATCTTACGTGACAAATTGATTGTGGAAATCTCAAGACCTACAGTTGGGTAAGACTGTGGATAACTTTTCTCACCCAGCACCTTGCACTGTACCTCTTGGTTAGCTGGAAAGGAGGAAGCTTCCAGCTCCGTTCCAGCTCAGTTTCTCTACATCTTATAGCACAGTTTGTTGTTTCTCCAGTAATAAGGATTTAACATTTAGTTTTGCTGAGCAACCAAGCACACTGGCAGTAGCCTCAGTTGTAGAGTCTTTTGGAGCTGCCCTGGCAAAAAATTCATTAGGAGGTTTCATCCTTGGCACTGGAATTTTCAAACAGTAATCTCTTATTTCTAGAAGTAGTATACATTTGTTTTTATTTTGAAAATTGGGCTGGGAAGATGGTTTAGTGGCTAACACACTTGCCTGAAAAGTCTAATGCCTGGGTTTGATTCCCTAGTAACCACATAAACCAGATCCCCAAAGTGGCACATGCAGCTAGAGTTCTTCTCTCAAACTGGAGTTCATTTGAAGTGGCTAGAGATCAAGCTGGATTCTGTAGAGAACAGCCTTTGCTGCAAAAAAAAAAGTTGAAATTTCCTTTTTTTTTTAAATCTCTTTCTAGATGCCAAATAAACACCGATTCCCTTGAGTATGTGTTATGCAGTAGCCATAAGCTGAACGATGCATGTAGTGCTGGAAAGCCTTCTTGCGGTTGTGTGTGGTAGACTCTTTGCTTGTGTAAGCCATTTTTTGTTTGAAAGAAATGTTTGAAATAACACATAATACAGTGCAGTGTAAATATTATCTGAAGGGATTCACTATATCACTATTTGAAGAAGTATATCCTTACTCAAATATTTCATGAAAAACCTGTCTGTGTGATTCATATACAACTATTTCAACAGCAACTGACAGGTACCGTTTAAAATAACTTGATTTACCTGGGTAGAATAATAATGCGTTGGTTATATTTTTGCTTTTAAAATGTGCATAATAGCAAAACTGTTCAGTTTCATTTCTTCAACTTGTCATCTGTTAATCTAATAATAAATTTGTTAAAGACTAATTTTGGAGATGGCAAAAAGTGAAACTATGCTCATTTATTTTAAAAGCTAAAATTCTCACTTGTGCTAAGAACTTGGGGTAAGTTCATATATACTGTTGTGCATATATATATATGTAGTCACAGTAAGTCAGATTAGGAATAGAGAGACATAATTTGATTTGAGATCCAACCAGATACAAGTTTCCAAAATATCATTCAGTTCTTAAGAAACTACTAACATATATATATATATATATATATATATATATATATATATATACATATACATATACATATATGTTTTATATATATGAAGAAAATTTATATATTATATATATGTCATAGATATATAATTTTCTTCATTTATTCCTAATTACAGAAATGTGTAAAAAATTACATTAAATATTTCTTTATACCTGTCATCTAGATTCCTTAATTTTTCCATATTTCCTTGAAGCCAATATCTTCACTTTTCCTCTCCTTTTAATTGGTGTCTCACTCTCTTTCTCTCTCTCCCCCTCTGATCCTATACAGTGTAGCACATATTTAGTTTATGATTCACAGATACTTAGGTCACTAACTTGAACTCTGTGTTATTTTTTGAATCCAGGTTCTTTGCCGAATGTAAGGATCATGTTTTGTGGATACTTTTTGTCTCAGTAGATTGTTGCATTAAGAATTAATCTAGTATAACTAGCTTGTTTTATGACTCAGGTGTAAATGATAGTTTCTTGTGACTTTCTAATATCCATATTAAATGTACTATTTATAAATACTAAATATCACAAACATATTTCACCCTCATCTAGTTTTACATCATTTCTGTTGCTCCTTGTATATTTATAAAGATGCACATTTTTGCCTTCAGACAGTTGCTTTTCAGTCTGCAAAGAATATACTTTGTATTTTTGTATAGCTAATTTTCCTATATGCTGTGGGTGTGGGAAACATATTTTCTCTAGTAGTATTTTATTTTACCTTCATCTTTTACAAAAGTATAACCTCTGGTCAAGATGTCTCTATTTTTGTTACCACACTTTAGAAATGTTTGTTTTCTCTTTTATCTTACTTTGTTTATATAGACAAGTCAATAAGGAGTCAGTATTTTTATGTTGTTCCCTTACATTCCTGTCATCTTTTTCATTTGTGTGAATACTTTTAAAGTGTTTTTGTCCCCTTCTTGTAGTTACCTGAAGATTTATTGGAGGATGTCTTGATTTGTTTCTTCATATTGAGCTTAAATATCCAAGATTTTAAAAGCAAATTTTGAAAATTATTTGTGTTTAATTCTTCAAATGTATATCTGCCTACCTGTTTCCTCCTGATACTCCATTTATATTGATAATTTGCTTATAAATATTTTTCTTAAGGTCACTGCATTTTTGTTTACTTTTTGCAGTTTTATTTTTTTATAAATATTTACTTGCAAGCAGGAAGAGTGAGTGAGAGAGGGGGGATGGGTATTACAGGGGGCTACTTGCCACTGCATACTAATTCCTGATGCATATGCCACTTTGGCATTTGGCTTTACACAGGTACTGGGGAATCGAACCTAGGCTGTCAGGTTTTGTAACCCAGTATCCTTAACCAGTGAGCCATTTCCTTTGCCCTGTCTGTCATTTTCTATAAGATCTTTCTTTCAAGATGGCAGGTGTACATTTTTCTGGCTCCACCTATAGGATCAGGGGCCCCTGACTTGATAATTTTTCTCTCCTAGGGGTTGTGCCTCACAAATGTAAGCCCCCTGCACCTCACAGTCTGCTTATTGTCTCTTTGTTTCATCAAGACTACTCACAATGTGCCTGAGATCCTGACTGTACTGCACTCTGTAAATATCACCTGGAGGATTTAGAGTTCATTACTTTTAATTCACTACCTCAAACCCAGCAGTTTTGTGCTTATTCATTTGGACTGTATAAAACCTTTTTAAGGGCAAGAGGGATGGTTTAGTGGTTAAGGCGTTTGCTTACAAAGCCAAAGGACCCTGGTTCAATTCCCCAGGACCCATGTAAGCTAGATGCACAAGGGGGCGCATGCATCTGGAGTTTCCTTGCAGTGAGTGGCTGGAGGCCCTGGCATGCCTATTCTCTCTCTCTCTCTCTTTCTCTGTCAATAAATAAATAGATGAATAAGTAAGTAAAAATAAAATATTTTAAAACCTTTTTAAGAATACTCTTGCATTTTTTTTGCAATGGCAAAGAAGTTGAAAATTAATCATTCCATCATGAACATGAGACTCTTCATTTGTTAGGAATAATTGTTATTGATTATAATCATATTGAATATGACATAAAATAATTAAATATAATTACAAAATATCTTTTTCTCAAACCAAATATTTATAGAAATAAATTTATGTGACTCATTCATATTCAATAAAAAATGAAGTGAGCTAGCAAGATAGCTCAGTGAATAAGAATGCTTGCCATCCAAGCTTGAGGGTGTCAGAGGATCTGATTTATTCTGAATTTGATTTCTCAACATTCATGTCAACACCTGGATGTGGGCCCATCTGCCTGTAGCCCCAGTACTGTTGGGAGCAGATGACAGAGAACCAGCCAGTCTCACTGAAAAGTAATAATAGCTCTGGATTCAATGAGAGACTCTAGCTCAAGGAAACTCAAGGATGAGTGATAAAGTTGGACACCCAGTGTTATGCTGTAGTTTGTACATGGTAACACATCAACTGATACACATGCATCTGCCAATCACACACTTTAACACACAAAGGTACCCACACATACTACACACACACACACACACACAGACACACACACGAAATAATTAGGAATTTTTGGCATTCATTTTTATCTAATATTTATAACTTAAGGTCATATATTATAAAATGTAATCACATTTATGTTGCTGTTTTTACTTTTGATGATTGATTCACATACTACATTCTCAAAACAAACATTTAATTTTTTGTTTATTATTTATTTATTTGAGAGTGACAGACAAAGAAAGAGGGAGAAAGAGAGAGAATGGGCGTGCCAGGGCTTCCAGCCACTGCAAACAAACTCCAGATGCATGCACCCCTTTGTGCATCTGGCTAACGCTCGATCCTGGGGAATCGAGCCTCGAACCGGGATCCTTAGGCTTCAAAGGCAAGTGCTTAACCACTAAGCCATCTCTCCAGCCCCAAACAAACATTTAAAATGAACAATTTGCAATGTTTTTATATTAAAAAAATGTCAAAGTGTTTTATGTATTTATTTTAAAATTCAATTTGAATAAATAAAATTATTATGATTATGTGGGGAAGTGAAACTAATATGCTTTGTTTTTGGACTTAGTATTGAATGTTTTAATAACTATTTTCCTCAAGTTATTACATATTACATTTATGAATGATAAAATATTTTATGTATTAGGGAACTTGAAGATTTTGATTTAAATGCTCAACTTTATTAACTTTGAGAACAAGATCCTGCATTCTCACTCAAAATGTCTGACTTGAACAATTTAATAAGTCTCCAATAATGAATACAATTTCATTAATAATTACTTTATTAAATGCTAGAAACTTGATTTAGTAACAAATATTTAATTATTCATGTAGGGCAATATAGGCTAGTGAGCTGAACTACTTGTTTATATATTCATCTATTCAGCTGTGCCTCTAAACTTTTGAATTTACATGTCAAACTATTTTTTTTCAGGATTTATTCAGGGGATGTTTTGCTGAACTCCACACTCCAATATTGGCTACAAGCCTCTGTTTGCAGCACCCTTGATGTATCTTGGACATATTTCAAGAACTTACATTTAATTTACAGATTTACCATACCAATCAACTTCTCTGCTTTCCCATTTAAATTTAAATTCTGTGTATTTTTATTATTTTCCTTAGTATTACTCCAGCCTCTACTGCAGAATCTGTTTTTAATTCTAATTTGCTAACTAAACTAATGAAATTCTGCTTTCTATTTTGTATAAAATATTCTAACTGGAATAAAAACAATAATAACTTGGTGCTAAAACTCTCTTTTATATTTTCTCTTACAGGCTCATAAATCTGATCTACAATGGAAAAAATCTTTTTTTACCTGTTTTTCATTGGCATAGCTGTAAGAGCTCAGATCTGTCCAAAGCGTTGTGTCTGTCAAATTTTGTCTCCTAATCTTGCAACCCTTTGTGCCAAGAAAGGGCTTCTATTTGTTCCACCAAACATTGACAGAAGAACTGTGGAACTGCGTTTAGCAGACAATTTCGTTACAAATATCAAAAGGAAAGATTTTGCCAATATGACCAGCTTGGTAGACCTGACTCTATCTAGGAATACAATAAGTTTTATTACTCCTCATGCTTTTGCTGACCTGCGAAATTTGAGAGCTCTGCATTTGAATAGCAACCGATTAACTAAAATTACCAATGACATGTTCAGCGGGCTCTCCAATCTTCATCATTTGATACTGAACAATAATCAGTTGACTTTAATTTCATCTACAGCCTTTGATGACGTGTTTGCTCTTGAGGAGCTGGACCTATCTTACAACAATTTAGAAACTATCCCTTGGGATGCTGTTGAGAAGATGGTGAGCTTGCACACCCTTAGTTTGGATCACAACATGATCGATAACATTCCCAAGGGTACTTTCTCCCACTTGCACAAGATGACTCGACTAGATGTAACATCAAATAAATTGCAAAAGCTGCCACCTGACCCTCTCTTTCAGCGAGCTCAGGTGCTGGCAACCTCAGGAATCATAAGCCCATCGACTTTCGCCCTGAGTTTTGGTGGAAACCCCTTGCATTGCAACTGTGAATTGTTGTGGCTGAGGCGTCTGTCTCGAGAAGATGACCTGGAGACTTGTGCTTCTCCTGCACTTTTAACTGGTCGCTATTTTTGGTCGATTCCTGAAGAAGAGTTTTTATGTGAGCCTCCTCTCATCACACGTCATACACATGAGATGAGAGTCCTGGAGGGTCAACGGGCCACACTGAGGTGCAAGGCAAGAGGAGACCCTGAACCTGCCATTCACTGGATTTCTCCTGAAGGCAAGCTTATTTCAAATGCAACAAGATCTCTGGTGTATGATAATGGGACACTTGACATCCTTATTACAACTGTGAAGGATACAGGTGCTTTCACCTGTATTGCTTCCAATCCTGCAGGGGAAGCTACACAAACAGTGGATCTTCATATAATTAAACTCCCTCACATCCTGAACAGTACCAACCACATCCATGAGCCAGATCCGGGGTCTTCAGACATCTCCACTTCTACTAAGTCGGGTTCTAATGCAAGCAGCAGCAATGGAGATACTAAAATGAGTCAAGATAAGATTGTGGTAGCAGAAGCAACTTCCTCCACAGTACTACTTAAGTTTAATTTTCAAAGAAATATTCCTGGAATACGTATGTTTCAAATCCAGTACAATGGTACTTATGATGACACCCTTGTTTACAGGTAAGCAAACTCATACACTTGCTGGGTATCTTAGTGCAGGTCTTATAATGTTTTGTTTTGATTTTCAATTGTTACTGCTATTCAATGTTGTAGTTACAGTATGCAACTTTATAGTACAAATGTAATGCTCAGAAGAGGTACTGAATATGTATGGGGAAATATTTTGAATAATATTACTTTTATTAAAGAGTACAAATTTATATTTAATATTATGCTTGCTTTTCTTCTTACTTCATATACGAGATGTGACTAATCAGAGAACAAGACTGATTTAATGTAAAACTTCAAAAACATACCAGAATTTCCACATCCACACGAGTGTTCTTTCCTTCAAGGAAGTCACGTTGAGAGGCTATACCACTATCCCAATGAGGCTACTCTTACTCTTGCAATTTTGGAATTATCTTTAGAACCTTCGTCATACTATTTTGAATTTCCTCAGTGTTGGCAAATCTTCGTCTTTTGAGGGTGAATTTGAATTTTTGGAAACAAGCAAAAGCCTTTTGGAGTCAAGTCTTGTGAATAAGGTGGGTGATCAAGATGGGTCTTACCATTTTTGGCCAAAATAGGATGTAACTATAAAATAATGAGACTGATTCTACGAATGGGTGTTTGTGCGAATGTGCTGCTTCTCTGCACGGGTTCTTAAGACAGTTCCAAAGAGGAAGTGGAGCCACATTTTGAGCAGTGAAAGTCTCACTGGAATTGAATATGTGATTTCTGAGTATGGACATGATGGAGAATTTGCATCTGCTAATGAATTTCTGGTATGTTTTTCTTAAGTTCAGCCTCATTGATTTATAGTCACATTTTGTCCAATTTTCAGTTAGAAACACACATTTTTATTGCTTTTAATTTCATTCATGACAGATTATTATTACCCTTAGGAAATGGTGCAAAAATCACAGTGTTGAAAAAAAATAAGCTTTTTACAAATTAGATTAGTTTAATTCTTATAAAGAGGGGTTAGAGTCTTGAAGATAACTTGCTTTTCAGTCATACATGGAAATGAGATTAATTTTTAAAATAACTGTGTACTAGTGGGGGAAATAAAACTATCCTAGCTCTATGTATGATCAATCTTGGGGAAGGTTCCACCTGGCTGACTTTTAATTTCCTCATCTTTAAAAGGGAACGGTTTGCTAACTGGTTTCTAATATCACTCTCATAAGTAAGAAGATGTGGAGGTAGACTATGAGAGGGTTACAAGAAGGAAGTGACTCCTAACCTTGAAGCTTATTCACTAGCCTACAGGTCATTTTTAATGGGTGGTCATTAGAGGCACTGACCCCTTTCTCTCAACTTTCTGCACTTACTGGATGTTCTATGTATTTCAAACAAAAGCCCTGCAATATGGTGTGCTTTATTTTCAATCTCAAATTTTTAATCCTACCATGATGTTAAATCCTGTGTGCCCTAAAAATCTTGCTTGACTTACTGAATCTATTGTCATCTGTAAAACTATGGCAACTCCTGGTTCCTTAATTCATTGTCAAGATAAGCTTTAATGCAAATAAAAAGGTTAGTGATGTTTCACATTTATCTCACTCACTAAATGGCAGCAATTTTTGCCACGAATACATACTCTGTCATGAAAGCTTCCTGGCACAATTGTAACCCATTGCATAGGTTCTGTCCCACTCCAATATTTTCACCTTTTGAAATTGATAAAATATTTTAAGAGGAGATAGCCTCAAATTTAATAATCAAATAATTTTAATCTAACTCGTGAGCTAGTGGGTATCAGGTATGCACAAAAACTTTTACAATGGAATGGATTCAGAATTATCTACAAATTATGTTCAAATATGAAATATGTGCTTGATGAAAAAATTTATCAGCAGATAATGGTATGTGTGATTTATAAGCAAGCCTTAGTTCGTCATATTTCCAGAGTAATTCCCACATATAAATACCAGTGTCATTTATAGGTTAAAGCACACTGGGGAACAAGGCAAAAGAAATGGATAGGATATGTGAATAAACCATCATAATCGTTGTAACAATATTAATTACTAAAGATAGGTTTAGTGGATACCAGTCTATACTGGCCTAATACAGATTTGAAAAATAAAAGCTCTGAATTGCATTTTCATTCAGGTTCATAATGGGATTGTCAGTGTTTTCTCTTTCTTCAAATTGCCTTTTAGTCACAGAGGTGTTGTAAGTGCTAAATGGATTTGTTTAGTAGTCAGATAATGTCACAGTCACACCTTTCAAAAGCAATTTGTCATAAATGATTTTTTAGCAATGACTTTCATTAGGAGTTCTGCTTTGGCAAGCAATGTAATTAGTAAGCCTGTCAGGACACAGTGCAGGCACCATTAATATAATACAGACAGGAACAATGGCTTATAGCCATTATAACTGGGTAAACACATGATTGAATCATTTTCTTATATTTCATATCTCTCATAAATGTGCTTCTCTTAATGAGTAAGGAATGAGACAGAACTAACGGCATAATTACTTTGAGTATGCATGTTTTTTCTTGCCTTTTAATATTAACATAAATTCCATTGTCCTTCAGAATGATACCTCCTACGAGCAAAACTTTTCTGGTTAATAACCTGGCTGCTGGAACTATGTATGACTTGTGTGTCTTGGCCATATATGACGATGGCATCACTTCCCTCACTGCCACAAGAGTCGTGGGTTGCATCCAGTTTACTACGGAACAGGATTATGTCCGTTGCCACTTTATGCAGTCCCAGTTTTTGGGTGGCACCATGATTATAATTATTGGTGGCATCATTGTTGCATCTGTGCTGGTTTTCATCATCATTCTAATGATCCGGTATAAGGTTTGTAATAATAATGGACAACACAAGGTCACCAAGGTTAGCAATGTCTATTCTCAGACAAATGGCGCTCAGATGCAAGGCTGTAGCATCACGCTGGCCCAGTCCATGTCAAAACAGGCTGTGGGACATGAAGAGAATGCCCAGTGTTGTAAGGTGGCCAATGACAATGTGGCTCAACCTTCAGACATGTCTAGTCAAGACTCTTCCACCACTACCTCTGCTCTGCCTCCTACCTGGACTTCAAGCTCATCTGTGTCCCAAAAGCAGAAAAGAAAGACTGGCCCAAAGCCAAGTCCTGAAGCACAGAATGAAGCTGTCACAAATGTTGAGTCCCAAAACACTAACAGGAACAACTCAACTGCATTGCAGTTAGATAGCCCACCTCCTGATTCTGTCACAGAGGGGTCCACATCTAAAAGAGCACATACCAAGCCAAGTAAGTTTCTCACTGTGCCTGCTGAGAGGTCCACAGTGAGGCACAGACCCTCCCTGATTGGAGAAGTAAAGGGATACTATTGCTATGATAACTCCTGGAACACATGTGGACTGGCTCCCAAACGAAGCATATCTATGAATGGGATGTCAATGCCATCCTGCACTTTTGATGGTTGTAGTGGAAAAGCAAGTCTTTCAAATTCTGAGTGGAAATTGGAAAGTTGTATATGATCCATTATTTCTTTGTAATGAAAACATCATTTAAAAAAAATCTCATAGGATATTGGAGTTGGAAATTTCTGTCTTGTCTCTCTAATTGGCAAATAGGCTTCTGGTTTGGAATAAACTTTCTATGGTATAGGTAGAACATGTTTACCTTCATATACATATTAGGGAGATACCATAATTAAAATGGCTTATGGGGAAAAAAAAAACAACAAGAATGAGTAGCAGTGCCTTCCCCTATTTTAAGACCAGCATTGAGGTTCTGCCAAAGCAAATCATAAAATGAACATTGTCAAAGGAAAAAAAAAATCTTTAATGAAAATAAATTTTCTCTGAATTTACAGAGTCCGTCCTATGGATAATTGGTGTTTTGCAATGAATTAATTTTATTTTTTTCAATAATAATTGTGGTGTAAATAATATCTTTGTGTTATTGCACTATTTAAAATACTTAGATGGGAAGTGCAGTCAACACTTAGATAAGTGCATTTTTCAGCAGCATCCTTCATTCTGGTGCCTTAAACGTTCTAAGATTTTTCTCTTCCACAACACAGCTTTTGCAATGGAACAGACAATAAAATATACTACATTCTACATTTATAAAATATGCAAATATCTTGGGCATATGAAGGTGATTGCATTCATTCAATACACATTGACAGAAGGAATATGTTTTAATTTTATTAATGTGAGCTAACGAGTGAAGCAAACATATAAGACTATCTTTGTAAAAGGGGTGTTGATTTTAATCATCAAATGAAAGAAAATGTCTAATGGAGTTTTCATCACATCTATAAATAATAGAAAATTGTTGCCCATTATCCAGATGGTGGCATTTTCCCTTTTGTGCTATCATTCTACATCTGGATATTTTTCTGTTAAAGTAAATGTATTTTTAGTTTAAACGGAGTCTATGCTAAATGTAATCAGAAATCACACAGTGTAGTAAGTATGTAACATTTTTAAATGATTTTAATGTCAGTTATAATAATGTTCCTGGAAAATAAGAGGTTCCTAGATATTTACTGACTTCAAAATTTATAGATAAGCATTCCTAAATACTTGTTGAAAAATGCAGACTATCACAAAGGATTTACTGTAGAGTCCATGTGTGACTTTGCTTTCTTTGTGTTCTACTGGTATTTCCATTTGTTTTGAGGTAGAGCCCATATGAGAACTAGATCCTTCAACTGACATAATTGAACATAACTTTCTAGCTATGCTATGGTAAGTGGGTATTTTATATGTGTCAAGTGCCATGGAGAGGAACATATACACACAATATTTGTTTATTCTCTTTTAGATCACTTACATAGTATTTAAAATGAAATTTGAGGATATAAAGACATTACCTTTATTTCCCTTCTTATAGGACATGTACGAAAATCTGAGTTGATTTTAACTTAATGAAGACTAATCTTATCATACAGCATTTATCATAATGACATTTAATCAGATGCCAGCTTGAAGCAGTTTGAAATGACTTTAAGGCAAACATGGCAAAACATGTCCCTTGGCCTTCCCTGCTCTTTTTCCCTTTCTCAAAGTTTGCCTTAAACCTATGCAAATTTCCAGTATTCTTCCTTATTCATGATTATAGTGATTGGAATACTAAATGAGGTAATGTATTGGATTTTGTTTATAAACAAACTGCTTCTCAAACTCAAACTCCACTTTCAACACTTAATTATAATCTTGTTCTAATCTCAACTATGGGTTTTAAGTTAGCATTATTTATACAGCTTCTCATGAAGGTACTAAGAACAGCAAATTCCCCTTCCCCTTCCTAGATTTACATAGAATTAAAAGTCTTGAGTGAAGAAAACATCCAATTCTTAGAGAAATGAATCCCCCAGATAATTATTCTGGCAATATGAAGGATAAGAATGGTTTGAAACTGTGTTCAAAGATATATTGCAGCCAAGGAACTATTTTTTTTTCAATTGCTTTTATTTTAAAATTAATATTCTGAATATGTTTCTTTTGAAAACTATTTATTTGAGAGAGCAAGAGAGGAAGGGGAAGACAGAAAGAAAGAAGGAGTGCGTGAGAGAATGGGTGTGCCAGGGCCTCTAGACACTGCAAAAGAACTCCAGATGCATGTACCACCTGTGCATCTGGCTTATATGGGTCCTGGTGAATCGAACCAATGTCCTATGGTTTGTATGCAGATACCTTAACTACTAAGTCATTTTTCCAGCCCCTGAATGTTTCTAATGAAACCTTTTTTTTGTTTGTTTTCAAAGAATCTTTTTTTCTAATTGACATTTAATAACCTATCAGCTAGGAATGGTGGCATACAACTTTGATCCCAGAATTAGGAAGAACAATTTAGGAGGATCACTGTGAGTTCTAGGCTAGCATATGTCTACATAGTAAATCCCAGGTCAGCCTGTGCTAGAGCAACACCCTCCTTAAAAAAAAAAAAAGAAAAACGATATGAAATCTGATCATATGAATATGTGAATTTCATTTTGACTAAATTTATCGACAATAATTTTTAGTACTTTTATTAGAGTATTTTCAGAATGTATTGTCCATATGCTTAAACACTCTTCCTTCAAAGTTAAGAGTTGGCATGTGTATGTCTTTTAAAGAGTTTATGCTATGAGAGGTTAAGAAAACATTAGCTTACCATGAAAGACAAAAAGTGTTTGAGTTCATCTGTAAGATTTTTTGTTCAATATTTTATTTTATTTATTTATTTGAGAGAGATTGAATTAGGGAAAGATGGGGTTAGATGGTAGTGCCATGACCTCCAGCCACTGCAAACGTACTCCAGATGCATGTTCTACCTTGTGCATCTGGCTTACCTAGGTCCTGGGAAATCAAATTTGGGTCCTTTGGCTTTGCAGGCAACAGTCTCCAGCCCTCATCTACACAAATTTTTAATGACAGCTTTGTTTGCAGAGATAATCAATGTTGCATATAATTTCTGTAACACATGATGCTGAATGAATACAGGTCAATACAAGTGTAGTTCCAGGCAAGGGGTGCAGCAACGAAACTATTAACTATTTAATCTGCTGGAAACTTGTAGTCTAGGTGGGAAAGTGCTACTAAAATCATACTTATGACTTACTCTTATTTTTTCCTTCTGCCATTTATTCCATTCCTGACTTAACTAGACATACGTGAGATCCAACGTGTGTGGTTTGCTGTTTGTTGTTCCTGACTATAGACATAATACATATATATTTATACTTCCTTAATTTTCATTGTTTACTATAAATTTTAGTGTTTTGTTAGAATTGGAATTTATATTTAGTTCAATGTCACTTTTAACCATTTTACATTGTCAGCTTGTTCAATGTGAAATGAAGCTTAGAAAATACTGTTTGCTAGTAAGAATATATTAATAGGAACTTATTCAAAATATTTTGTACAAAACAATGTGTCCCGAAGCTGTTTTTGCTCTTCTTGGATGATTTGATAGTTGTTTGTGTTTCTTCATTAGGAACTGTCTACTTACTTCTTATGCTCATCTATGGCTTGGCAGTTTTACATGTGTTTGTGTTTAATTTTTGTAGTTCTTTATATACTGAAGATATTCATCCCTGTCTGAGATATAGATGGCAAACAATTTTTTCCCATTCTGAAGGCTTTTAAAACTTTTTTATTTTTTATTAAGTAGAAAGTAGAAAATTTGTATGGCTACATCATGTGTTGGTACCATCATTTCCCTCCTCCCTTTGCCCACTCCACTGAGGGCTCCCATTAGGAATTTCTGGTATTCACCACAAGGTTGTGGGTTATGAGTTATAAGAGCATCAGTCAGTTATTGTGGGACAGGAAAATGCCTCTGGATATTCCCTTCCACCCTATGGTTCTTACATTCTTACCATCCCCTCTTCCACAAATTCCCTGAGGCTTAGTGGATGTGATTTAAGTCTACTTTAGTATTGAGCTCTCAATAGCTTCTGGGTTTTTGCTTTGGAGAATGTTGAATATCCTCATGTCAGTCTCCATCAACCTGGCACAGACTGTCAGCTTGTCATGGAAGCAGCACTCTTGCTCATCTTGCCACTTGCTCCATGCTTTCACCTGGTCCCTGGCTAGGGGGTATTGGGGTGGTTCATGTCCTACAAGGGAGTCACCTATCTGTTCTTTATTGTTGTGCAATAGTGGCACACAGCGTGTGGATAACCAGTGGCTCTCTGATTGACTAAGAGATCTGCTCAGTGTAAATCAACCCATAGCTAGAACTTGGAACCAAGTCAGAAACCTAGGGAGAGCAGGATCATGGACTCCAATGAGAAGCTTCCACTAGTCTATGGCCCAAAATAAGGGTACACCCATCAAAATCTCTAAATTAAGGATTCCTATCTCTTTTAACCTATCTTGATCATATTTTCCACTGATTTTCAGAAAGCAGCAACAAGTTGAAGACAACCAAATCTTTATTTCCACACTCTTGATAGTTTTATTATACAGAAACTCAAATTTCAAGTAGTCCCATTCATTGATTCTTGGAACTGTTTTCTGCACTATGGGATGCTTGTTTGGAAGTTTCTTCTCTGTACTTATAACTGGATTTACTTTACCTATGTTGTACTCTAGCAATTTCAGCATTTCCCATTTTAAATTAAGGTCTTCATCCATTTAAACTGACTTTTGCACAGGATAAGAGATGGAGATCTAATTTCATTCTTATACATGTCAATATCCAGTTTTGCCAGGGCCATTTGTTCAATAGGCTGTCTTATTTTCCAGTGTAAGTTTTTGATGGCTTTTTTGAAGATTGGGTGGCCATAAGTATGGGGTTCATTTTTAGAGGACTTCTATCTAATCTGCTTCATTGATCTGTATGCCTGTTTTTGTGTCAGCAACATGGTTTCCTTTTCAATATGATTCTGGAATATAATTCTAAATCAGGTACTGTGTGATACATCCAACAATATTCTTTTTCTTTAGGATTGCTTTGGTTTTGGATTTTCTGTGTGTGTGTGTGTGTGTGTGTGTGTGTGTGTGTTTCCATTTGAATTGATGGATTTTTTTTTTCTAATTCTAACTACAATGGCATTGGAATTTTAATGGGAGTTGCATTGCATCTATAGACTGCTTTGGATAATATGGACATTTTCGCAATATTATTGCTGCCAACCTAGGGTCATGGAGGATGCTTTATTTGTCTAGTAACCTTTGTCATTACTTTTTTTTCCGTATCTAAGGGCTTAATTGTAGAGGTCTTTGTGATCCTTTGTGAGGTTTATTCCCATGTATTTTTTGATCTACTGTGAATGGAATATAATTCCTAACAAGTTTTTTAGAAAAATCATTATTGGAATGTATGAAAACTAGTGATTTTTTTTTTAATTTTGGTTTTTTGAGGTAAGGTTTCACTCTAGTATAGCCTGACCTGGAATTCACTATGTAATTTCAGGGTGACTTTGAACTCAAGGTGACCCTCCTACCTCTGCCTCCTGATGGCTGGGATTAAAGGTGTGAACTACCACACCTGGCTTGAAAACTAGTGATTTTTGTAAGATGATTTTGTATGTTAGCATGTTGCCTAAGATTTTTATTAAATTTGTTTTTTTTTTCTTGTAGACTTTGTAGTGTATCCTAAATATAGAATCATGTTGTCTTAAATTAGGAATAATTTTACCTCTTATTTTCATATTTTATCTATTTTATAAAATTCTCTTTACTGAGTATGTTTTCTAAGGCTTTACTCCCTGTCTTGAATAAAAGTGAAGATAGAGGATAGTCTTATTTATTTTCAGGTATTCAAAGGAAATATTTTCATTTTTTTCTCTTTTAATATAGTGTTGGCTAAAGGTTTATCATATACAGACTATATTGTTTAAGACTTCTATTATGTCTAGTACCAATTTATCTGGGCTTTTCATTATAGAAGCATGTTAAACTTTGTCATATACCTCTGTGCATCTGTTAAGATGATTATACCATTTCTGTCCTTTGTATGGTGAATTACATTATTTATTTTCTATTTGTTGAACTAAACTTGTATTCTTGGGATGGAATCAATTATGTTATGACATAAAATTTACTTGATTTGTTCTTGAATTCATTTTGCAATATTTTGAGAACTTTTGCATCTGTTCATCAAGGAAATTTGTGTACAGTTTCCTTTTGTTTTGGTGTGTGTGTGTGTGTGTGTGTGTGTGTGTGTGTGTGCCTGTGTGTGTGATTCAGTTTTGGTATAAGAGTAATACTAGCTTCAAAGTATGCATTTGAGTGTTTCTTCCCTATTTTGTGGAACAGTTTCAAAAGAGTTGTTATTAAAACTTCCTTAAAAATGTTACAAATTTCCACAATGACTTTTTTTGGTCCTGGTCTTTTCATTGTGGGAAGACACTTAATTACTACTTCCGTATCATTCCTTATAGTGATTCTCTTCAAATAATTTATATTATTTTGGCTTTGTTGTTAGTATCTCATATGCACTTAAAAATTTATACATGTTATCTAGATTGCCCAGCTATTTGTAGTATATGTTTTGACTCCTGTTTCTTAATGATCGTTTTGGTTACAATTGGATCTGTTTTAATAACCTTTTCTTGTTTCCCATTTTATATTTTGAATTCATTAGTCTCTTTTGTTTATTTTGGCTAGGGAGTTACTAAACTTGTTAAGGTTTCTCAAGAATTAATTTTGATTTGCTCAATGGATTGTTCTTTTAGTCTCTATTTCATTAATTGATGCCGTAATCTTTATTATTTTTTTGTTTTTTATTTAATTTAGAGAAAGAGAATGCAAAAGAGAAAGAGAGAGAGAGAGACAGAGAATGGGCATGCCAGAGCCTCTAGTCATTACAAACAAACTTCAGATGCTTGTGCCACCAACCAGGTGCATCTGCTTATGTGTGTACTGGGGAATTGAACTTGAGCTCCTATGCTTTGCAGACAAGTGCTTTAACTGCTAAGCAATCTCTTAAGCCCATCCTTATTAAATTCTGCTCCCTGGATTTAGGATTGTCATCTTGTTGCTTTTCTAGTGCTTGAGTTAAGCAGTATGTTGCTTACTTGAGATTAGTCTGAATTTTTAATTTAACCACTTATATCTATAAACTTTCCTAGTACTGCCTTCATTGTATCATGGAGGATTTTGGAGATTTTTATTATCATTTCTAGTTCTTTCTAGATATAATTGAATTTCCTCTATGATTTCATTAATGGACCACTGTACACTGAACAGTGTGCTGTTCACATGTTTATGGATTTTCTGTATTTTTTTTCTGTTAGTTTCTAGTTTTATGCCATTGTGGTCAGATAGGATACAAAGAAATGGCACATTTTTATATTCAAATATTTCTAAATATAGAAATAGCTTATCAAAAAGATATCAATGCCATCCATGACATGTTCATCCTAATAGTATCTAAAACGATACATTTTGCCCTTTTCAAAAATACAGTATTTCACTCACATATAAGAGAAATGAAGCCACTTTACAGTGGAGTAAGAGACTACATATCAAATATTCATGATGTGCATTTTGTCATGATTTTGTCAGGAAACAATTACTCTTCCTGAGTGCTTTTATATTTTTTTCTTTATTTGGGGGTGTTTTAAATACTTGTTTGATTGCTGCATTTTAATTGGATCAGAAAGTGTGCCTCTAGAGTAGAAGAGCACTGCAGCAATCTGTTCAAACAGCTGCACACATCAGCCATTTGCTTGAGGTTTGGTACAGAAAAAAAAAAATGCCAGTTTTTAAAAGTTCTAAAAAAGGCTATTGCTTTGTTTATTGTTTAAATGGGCTATTTTCTTTAAAATCTTGTACATTTAAAACAAACTCAACTTGATTGATATGTTAGTATTCCCTAGTGAATTCTATCTGCAAATCAAACAAAATATTTCCATGCATCTTTTCTTTACTGAATTTAGGATCCTATTCTTAAATTGTAGAAAAATAACAGATGGCTCTACAGAAACAATGGCCAACACCATGCCTGGCACATACTGTATGTTATCTTATGTGAATTGAATTATACTATCTGAAGGCAATTTGTTTCCCTTTAAATTTAATTTTTTTAATTTTATTTTTGGTTTACTAATTTTTTTTTGTTGTTTTTAGAGATAGTGTCTGACTGTAGCCCAGGCTTGCCAAGTAAATCTCTGTGTAGTCTCAGTCTCCTCCTACCTCCACTTCCAGAGTGCTGGCATTAAAGAACTGTGAAACCTCTTCCTCCCTTCCTCTTCTGTCCAAACGGTTTTACCCCTCACAACCACATATCTTTCTTCATTCCCCCTTTTCTTCCATTCACCCTTTCCTTTCCTCCTGTCCCCTGCCCTCTGCTGTCCTATACTCCATTCAGTGTCCCCTGTAGTCCCTTTGGATGCATTCTCCATACTCCTTCCATCTTTCCTCATCCTTCTGTGTTTATGTCTCTTTCTTGTTTTCAAAGTTTATAGGCCTTGAACATTAGGGTGAAACAAAAAAATCAGACAGCTTCAGTAAAGGATTAGAGAATGGACAGTTCCTCTCTAGGAAACGAAATTCAGAATGATGCAGATTGCACTGTTATGGTTCAGAACTAGAAGAGAAAATACATGTGTAAATTTTAAATTACCTACTATAAGTTTCTCCATTAGTCATATTTCAAGAAATGTTCCATATAATTCTTATTCAGTTATGCTACCATGTTGTTAGAAGTACAATTTAGAGAAAAAATAATCCATTCTTCCACATACTTTTGGTATTCTTAGAACTCTGAGAGATAGTACAAGATTTGCTATTACAATAAATACGTAGAATTTTCTATAGACAGTTTTCATTCCATAGTACTCATTACAGTAATTTTAAATACATAGCTAAATATAGATTATAATTATAAAATTGTTAAAATATAAATATATAGTTAAATCATCAGTAGTATATCACCAATGACCAAACTCTAATAATCAAACAAAATATAATAATATCTTTCTGTGGTTATATCTTTCATCATTTATCAAACTCATGGGTGTATGTTTGTATAATTATGTATATAAAATGAATAGAAAATAATGAAATATGTTATCTTTGTAAATTTTTTATGTTGAGTCTTTCATTAATTCTATGAAACAAATGTTTATCATGTCATAGGAATCATTCATCCATAGCACTTTTAATCTTCCTTCTTTATTATAATTTTAAGTGAGAAAAATTCCCATGCCAAATAACTTAACAAAACTGATAATCTATCATTCACATATTATCGTATTGTTGCTACATTTCTATTGTTAGCTTTCTGAGGTAAGACCTCAAAGTTAAATGTTCTTGAACTTGGTAAATTATTTCTGCTATTGCAGACCTATGCTTCCTACAGAGTCAGCAGCACGAATGATGTTGCCTCCCTGCACAGCCCTTGACCTTAGTCTCCTTCTCTGCTCAGGTCCTTTCACACTATTAACAACTCTGTGTATAAATGAAGGGCAGTAGAGAGACCCCCTTCAAGCACAGCCACACCCCACTATGTTTCCTGTATCTTCCATAGTGTGATACCTACTAAGGTGTTGTTTTTACCTATGTACATTGTGTTTAAATTTAAAACATTGCTCCCTGTTCCACAGAATATTCTATTTTGATTTTTTTTTATTGAGAGCCTTCCTGAATTTGTGTGGAAAATTAAGTGAGTCTAAAATATTCCAATATATCACGTATATAAGTCTTCCATGTTAAAATCCAGTTTCTTATCACATTATGATGATTTAAGAACAAAGGAGAGAAGACACTGAAAATTTTTTTTCATAATTACAAATACAATTGTGATAATTAAAAGAGCTTTATCCTTAAAATGAATCCAGTGAAACAAATGATAGGCCATGTTTTGTAGCTAAGTTAGGAACAGGTTATTAGTCTTCATTTACACTACAAATACATTCAGTAACTTTACAAAAGTATTTGTGTTCTCTAAACAATGAAATGTTTGTGTTTTCTGTGTTTGGTGTATGCATGTATGAGAAATATAGTTTAGTCTGCAATAGCTTGCAGCTGGCTTAAAAAAATTAACTTTGATAAATTCTCTTGATTTTATTGTGCATTTGTTATCAAATAAAGAACTTTTAAAAGTTATATTTTGGTTATACTCTCTGCTAAGAGATATTAACTATGAATATCAAAAGAAATTATTAATTTTAAATGAATAAAAAGTCAATAATTCTGATTATGAATAAATATCAACATTTAATAAAAACTATGGTAAAATGTAGGTTTGAAAATATATGAAATAAAAGTCAAAAAGCTAAATAAATGTTTCTTTATGATGTGTAAGTAATCCCAGAAAATACAAAACCTAAAATTCCCAAATCCAAGATCTAAAAAATATGAAACTATTTGAACATATGATTTAATAAGAGGAAAAACTATACTTGTGTAATGCATATTAGCAATGAAAACATTTTATACAATTACTTTCAGGTTATGTATTTAAAGTATGTAAGACAAATGAGTTTAATATTCAGATGTGTATCCCATCCTTACTATTATATATATATATATATATATATATATATATATATATATATATATGTATATATATATGTATATATATATATGTGTGTGTGTGTGTATGTGTGTGTGTGTGTGTGTGTGCGTTCAAACTATGACAAAAAATCAAACTTTTAATATATTTCTAGTTGCATGCTTCTTATATCAAATATACTTAACTTCATTTGTTATTCCAAGTGAAAATGGCCAATGTACATTTTTTTGGCTCTGAGTAGTTTTTTCTTCCTATGTATAGTTTAAATGTTGATCTAAAATGATTTTGTAATGAAAAAAGTAGAATAAATACATCTGTAGAAAGCTTTTAACTACCTTATAATGAATAGAGCATCTGTTAGCACATTTTTGTTTTAACATTATACAAAGTTAGTCAAAACTATAAAACCTAGTGACAGCAATGGCCTTTAAGTACACCTCCTTCTATATAAGGAATTTCTACCCCAGACACACAACTTTCTTTTTTAAATATGTATATCATAGCAGGTTATGTTCTTTTATCTCCTCATCCTAGCTTCTGTTACCCTGGAGGGCCTCATCAGTGTTGATTAATACTATGTTTGTCACCATCTCCCTGAGTCTGGTCAGACCATCGTCTTTCATACCTCCCAAGGGCTCTGAGCAGGGTTTTTGCAGAATCTAGTGAAGAAGAGAGTGAGGTTCCCTTTCTAAGTGATAGAGGGAGTTTATATGCCTCTTTATATTTTGGTGTGGTTAAGACTGCCTTTTCTTAAGTGTTTTCAGTTAAATTAGTGTGATTGCCAAAATACACCAAACCTACAGATTTCATGATTTTAGAACCTGTAATAATTTACCATAGTCATGACAGATTTCCCTTTCTGGTGCTTATTATACTTTTGTGTTTAGTGCTTAGATCATTGTGGAATTGTAATAAGTCTGCTTATTGATTAAATTTTAAAAAATCATATTCTGTATAATCTATCTAAGGCCAGAATAGATTGGGCTCCACATTCTGCCATTGTATCAATATTGATGATAGCTTTAAAGTAGAAAACTCCCATCATTTTCCTGCTTCTTAATTTTCAAAAGCAGCAAATATTTATGTAAACTACAATTCAATAGTTAATTCACAATGTTAATTAGTGTTGTGAAGTTGTTAAAAAGATCTCTGTTATGCCAGTTTATAACATCAACTTCTTAAAATCATTAAGGAGTTATTTGTAAAATGCAAAATCAAAATTTGCAAGTAAACAATAGATTTTTTTTGGTATTGGGTTTTTCCATGTATTATATATTATGTTATTCCATATATTATAGGTTCTGTATCTTGAAATTTGGTATAATTACATGTTATTTTATATAAAAGGAAAACCACTATTAAAAATGTAAAAAGAAACTTCTTTTATTCAATGTCCACATAATAAGCAATTTTATGAATCAAGAAACTTAAATGGTTTACAACTTTGAATTTTAAAGGGTACTATTAAAGTTTTCCTAATATATTTTTTAAATATATGACACAGACACATCCTTAAAACTGGATTAGCACTTGTTAGATAACATAATTACTCAAAATATGTCTGTGCCAAAAATAACACTATATATTCTAAAGATAAAATAATTTGAAATATTTTATTCAATTGAATTTTTATAGCATTTTCCTATTTTCATTGCATCTGTGTCCAAACAACTATATTAGCTCAATTACATAAAAGTATCTTAATGAATTAAATCAATTTAGTAAAACACATTCTATAATCTTGGAATCTGTAATTTATAATGCATTTGTACTATTCATTTTATAACCCCTATAATGAACATTTAAATGTTTTTTTGTTTGCTTGTTTTGTATTTTTTGTTTTGTTTTTTGAGGTAGGGTTTCACTGTAGCTCAGGCTGACCTGGAATTCACTATGGAGTCTCAGGGTGGCTTTGAACTCATGGTGGTCCTCCTACATCTGCCTCCCAAGTGCTGGGATTAAAGGTGTGTGCCACCACGCCTGGCTAAATGTTCTTTTCATAGAAATTAGAAATTTATTTTTTTTAGTTACTTGAAGACATACACTTTCTTAATATTTTTCTTCTTCTATAGAATTATCCAAGGCCCATGAGAATTGAGAACCCATACTGAAGGAAATATTTTCAGTTTGATATTTAAATATTTTATGAACTGATTTTATATCACAGTTTAAAAAAAAAAACTTGGCTAACTAAAGCTTGCAATGCCTTCTGTGTGACCTGTAGATTTTCAATTTTATTTGTTTTGTGAGTTAAGAACTAATTAATGAAGATGAACATGTCTTTGCGTTGTCGAAACCACAACTAAATCTTATAAAATTTTAATATTTTACAACATATTCAGCAAAATCTAAAATTTAGAGATTACCTATGTATAAAAGTGATGAATAAAATTGATATAAATATTCATATTTTAAAAATCATGAATGTAGGATGAGACTTTACTGACATGCATTGATGAATATTTATCTCTTTCTTCCTTAGACTGAGTGTGTGATGAGAATGCTGAAGTCAGGGAAAATGTTATTCCATAATTTGCCTATGTATGTAACCCAAAAAGCTCCAAACAACTTAGCCTTCTTTTAAGAGCATTTTGAAAATACTTAGTAATTTCAAGTTATTAAGTGATATGTTAAATATTTATGTGAATATCTTTATAGTATTCAGGAGTCTATCCTGCATATTATGCAGGAAATGTCTGTCTGGGGTTTTAACAAGGTCAGTAGATTTAGCATTGCTGGTACAATGAATTTATTACCTATATGTTTTCTTTCCCTTTCTCCTTTTTTCCATTTTTTTTCTTTCTTTATTTTTCATTTTAGAGGCTGGACTTAATATGAAGAGCACTACTTCTCTCTCTCCTGAAAAGAGTTGCCACTGATATTTTTACTGAATATAGTACGGAAATGTTTCAGTTCACAAAGGCTGACCACTGACCTGCTGTCTGGAAGAAATTGTCCCTGGGAGCTGAAGCCGACATCTCATGCCAGTGGAACTGGCTCCCTTGATCATGATTCATTCCTTTTTAAAATAATTTTTTTCTTCTGATCAAGAAGTATTTTTTTTAAAGGAAAGAGAAAAATAACATGATTGACATCAAGTTCTGTATCAATCCATCTAACATTGCCATTCATGGTTTAACAGACTGTAGAATCTTGAATAATCTATATCACTTTAACAAATAAATGTTTTACTATGACACAGTTTGCACATTGCTTTATTTTTGGAACTAACTTTTTCTTTGTGTGAATGGTGATGTGATTTTTCTAAGCCTAATGTTTTGATTTGATTTGTTTGTTTGTTTGCAAGGTCTCATTCTTGCCCAGGTTGATCTGGCCTCCTCTCAGCCCAGTTTAGCTTCAAACTTTTCATAATCCTCCTACCTCACCCTTCTGAGTACTGGGGTTGTAGACAGCAGCCACCACGACTGATCTGTGATGCTGTTTTCTGTTTAGTTGTTCAAAAACCTTAAGGAATCACAAACATCTTTACAATAGTACAACAATTAGTTCATGTTTATGGTGTACCCACTTCCATGGGAAGCCAGTAAACATATGTAAATCCACTTATATCAATGTTAAGGATCATGCAGGGTAGACAGTGATAGATTTCTTCTCCTGGTGTAATTTGAGGAAATGAACAGGTAAGGTGATTTAAGTTAATTTAAATTGAGTCATTATTTTCCTAGAAGTCCAAGGAAGAATAGAATTTAGCAACTTCAAGCCTTATGTATCTTATAACTCCTTTTCTCCAATTTTGCAAAACTTCAGGGTAATTAAGGAAATGGATTAAATTCAATACCACATATAAAGAAATGGGTATGTCTTTGATGGCTAACTAGTGCTAATAAAGTCACATGTAAACAGTATATTTAATATTTTATACCTTCTCTCTATTGGAAGCATTCATAAGCTGCATTTATCTGGGTATCTACTCACATTTTCCAAATAGTCATAAATATTTGTGTAAATTTTGAAAAACTCACATTAGTTCTTACAATATTTGGCATAAAATATTTTAATACAGTATAAGCAGTATTGTTTTACCAAATCAATGCAGGTCCTCTCAAACCTAAAAACTATATTTCCACTCCTTGACCATTTAAAATAAAAACTATGATAAAGTATAACTGTTTGATACTGACAAAAACGGAACATGGTTTATCAAGCCATCTGAAGTGAATATGTCAATTATTCAACATCAGCTGGATTATTACAAATATCTAAGCATTCTAAAAACAGTTTCATTTTCTATACATTTGATAAGGGTGTCTTGGATTATGATCAGAAGCCTGATACCACAAAAGAGATATATACGCATTCTCCCAGACATAAAACACTCAGGACTAGAAAAGAATTAACAGGTTTGAATTATAATTTTGTGATGATTTATGAATTGACAACTTAACTATTTCTCTTTTTTCTGATCATGGGAAGAAAAGTGTGTGTATGTCTACAAAAGTGCTTATGTTAAAATTGAACACAAACTAAATTAATAGTCTTTGGCTTGACAAATTTCTTCTTTGTTTTTTTAAAGAAAAGACTTTAAAATTTTTTTTGTTTGTTTATTTATCTGTTTGAGAGAGACAGAAAGAAGGAGAGAGAGAGAGAGAGAGAGAGAGAATGGGCGCGCCAGAGCTTCCAGACTCTGTAAATGAATTCCAGATGTGTGCACCCCCTTGTGCATCTGGCTAAAGTGGGTCCTGGGGAATTGACCCTCGAACCGGGGTCCTTAGGCTTCACAGGCAAGAGCTTAACCGCTAAGCCATCTCTCCAGCCAGACAAATTTCTTCTAGTGTACAATTTTTTTCTCCTCCAAAATGATTGGAACATGGATAGTATTTCTTGGTCACAGCAAGGAGCAACATTTTAAGAACTTTCCTTTGAAATCTCTTTACTTTCCTTCAAGGATATTGTCCTTTCATTGGCCCACTGCTGATCTCACTTTTCTTTATAGTAATACACAATCAGAGTTTATGATATGATCTGACATTTACTTTTCCTATATTTGGAATACCAATTCTATTGTTTGGAATATCAGAGTTTATGATATAATTGTTCATTCACTTATCCTTTCTTTGGAATACCAAATCTATTGTTTGGAATAGAATTTTTAGTGTGTTAGAATTAAAATTAATAATTTAAAATTCTCATACTGCACCATGTACAAATAATCTCAAAATGTGCATTTACATTTGTATCTAATCAAACATTGATGAAGCCCTCATGGATACATTCTTAAGAGAGTGATTTTAGAAAAGTGTGCTATATAATTTTCCACATCCACAATAATAAGTTGTTCTATTTGATGGTAGAAACTCTTGTATGAAGGAGTCTTATAAGAACATAGACACATAACTAAGGGATATAAAGGAATATCCATAAAGTTCCATATGTATGTGACAAAATATTTTTAAAACAAGTGGGAACAATTAATTTCAGCTGAGCATATTATAATGTAATGGAATAATCTCATGGATAGCAGAGAATCTTAGCCACAAAATTAATAGATATAGACATTCCTAAATAATTTGGAAATTTATATATGGTATTAATATTAATAGATCTGATGCTACATCTTATAGCTAGGGTTTTATAGAGCATATTGAGCACATACACAGAATTCACTATAAGGATATATTGAATGTAATGTAGTTGGAACTTAAGGGAAAACTGGAAATGTAACTCTGGAAAAATCTATAATTATTTATAAAATAAATAATTAGAGATTAGAAGATTAATAAAATGTATAGTTGATTAAAGAGGTACTTAAACCTTAACTAATCTTTATTATTAATTTTAATTTAATAACCTATTGATTGGGTTTTATAATTTTTTAATTTTCAGTTATATATTAAATTATTGCATGTAGAATGTTTTCCAAATATGTCTTTGATTATTTTTGTAGCATATTCTTAAATTCAGACTATTTCATCTTCCTGTTAGTTTGACATAGTAGTTCATTTAACATTATTTGTTTTCTTTTTAATTAAAAATTTATTAATATTGACATTTCTTATGTTTACTAATTAAATATTTTCAGATATGTTTAAGATATATACATACATAAAAATATTAGAAATGCAAATGATGTAAAATCCATTCAATCAAAGTTAAATATGTCTAACATAGTGATAATTTATTGTATGTACATGAGAAATGTATAGGTTAATCATATAAATATTTATTTATTCTATAAAATGCATATGGCATAAAATGTAACATTTTACCAATTAGAAGCACATAATCAATAGTGTTCCAGACCTGCATAATGTTGTATATGACAAGTCATCTATTGTGAACCACCAGTAAACAACATCCCCTAGAAAATCTTTATAAAAATTATTTTATAATGCTTCCTTGACTACTCAAAATGCACATTATATTCATGTAGGAATTCTACTTGTTCATTCCTCCAGCTGATGAATGCTCATCAATGTTTGTCCTTGATATTTCATCTAAGTTAAATCGTATCTCTTGCCCTTTTGTGTTTAGCTTATTTCAATTATGAACATTTCAAGGGTGACCTGTTAAAATTTACATATATACTTTATATATGCTTGTGGCTAAATATATTTCATTGCATGCATATTTTATATTTTGTTAATCCATTGTTTTGGTGGACACTTATATCATTTCCACTTTTTGGCCAGTGTCATTTATTTTGTAGTGAACAATGATGTCCAATTATCATTTAAGTCTTAGTATTTCACCTTCAGATGTAGGTTTATGTCACATGACAATTTTTGGTTCAATCCCATTTTTGCCTCTTTTTCTTTCTCATTTGGAATGCACTATTAGGTGATTTTGATGTCGTGTTGACATCATATTTTATACTTACGCAAGCTGAGATCGTTACAGTGCCACTCTGAGGTATAATGTTAGGAGTTCAATGCCATCGATGTAGTCTCTGTCATTCATGTTACGTGTCAAGTAGTATTTTTTTCCAGTGGAGTATAAATGGAATTTCTCCAATAACTAATGATGCAGAATGATATTTTATGTGCCAGTCGAACATTTTTATATTGTCCTTGGGAAATGTATTCTCAGTTTGTTTGAAAGTTTTAAAATTGAGTAGTTTTGCTTAATGCTGCTGAGTTGAAGCTACTTTTTTTTTCCCAAATTCCAGTCTTTAATCCCTTACCAAATATCTGATTTTCAAATACTTATTCCATATTTTGAAGTCTATTTTCACATTCTTGATAATATCCTTTGATGAAGAAAATGTTTAACTATTAAATCACTATTTCCCTCTCTTAGCTTGTTATTTTATGATTATGTGTAATAGCTAATTTTTCAAGGAAAGGACTTGATTATTTTGCCCTATATTTTCCTCTAAGACTTTTATATTTTCAACACTTACATTTAGGTGATTCATTAATTTTGAGTTCTTTGATGCACATAGTACAAGGCACAGACACAATATGTTTTTCTTTTGGATATATAAACCCAATAATTTCAGCAACACCTGTTAAATAGACTTATTTTCTCATTTAAATATATAAGTTAAAAATTGCATATCTATGTATGCATGTGACATGCATACATTTGTGTGTATGCACATGAGTAGAGTGGCTAGAGGTTTATGCTGGGTGGCCTCTTCTGTCACTCTCTACCAGATTCTTTTAAAACAATGTGCCTCACTGAACCTGGAGCTCACCAATTTGGCTTACTAACTAGCCAACAAGGTCAACTGTTCCTCCATGCTTAGCATTTTACATATGTTTTGAGTTTCCTCTGCCTAGGTAGCAGGCATGTTTCTAGTTGAGCCATCTCACCATTCATCTTTCTTAATTTATTGGAGTATACTGTCTTGTCAAAGATTAATTGAGCATATCCTCTGGGTTTATTTTTATGACCTCTGCTAAACTCCACTGCTCATATGTTCATGATTGTAAGAGTATCAGGGCGTGGTACTACTATCACTTAATGAAGAAGTTCAAGTTCATACACCATTCTTATTAAGGGGATTATTTAGGAACTGCTTGAATTACATATTCCTTGGAAACCTGGATTTCCCACTTCTATTATACATGAATTTGAACTGCAATGTTAAAAACTAAAATAAACTTGTAGACTCCATTGTATATTATCAAGAAGATAACAATACTATGTTTTCTAATTCAGGAACATGGGGTACTTTTCTACTTACTGTGTCTTTATTTTCTTTCAGTAATGTCTTACAGCTATTGGAAAAAAGTGAATTTTACAATTATTCGTGGAACTTAGAGTAATTTGTGTATTAGGCCTGGTAGAGAATTCATTAGGTGTTTCCCTATATAAAATCATGTCACTGCGAATGCAGATTTTTACCTAATCTAGTGCAAGTGCTTTTAATTTATTTTTCTGCCAAATTTCACTGGCTTAAATAGAAAGAACAAAAACTGACAACGTTCTTTTTCCTGTCTTGTTTTAGGAAATCTTTCTTTCCTTCATAATAATTATGATGTGACCTCTGGGTTATATGCACTTGGTCTTTGACATGTTAAGGAAACTTTTTCTTTGTTCCTGTGATATAGGTTTCACTAGCATAATAAAGTGCTAGATTCATCTAATGTCTCATTAGTGTCAATTGAAACGATCATGTGCATTTACAAAATATTTTCTTTCTTGATTTGACACAGAAAGAAGGAGAGAGAAAGAGAGAATGGGCATGCCAGGGCCTCTAGCCAATGCAAAGGAACTCCAGACTCATGCACCCTCTTGTACATCTGGCTAATGTGGGTCCTGAGGAATCAAACCTGGGTCCTTTGGCTTTGTAGGCAAACACCTTAACCACTAAGCCATCCCTCCAGCCCAATCATGTGCATTTAATGCCTTGAATTGCTTGTCTTTATTATCCATGCTCACTAAAGTACACCTAGGATGACCCCTGCATGGCCACTCTGTGCAATGCTTTTCAATGTGCCCTTAATTTGATGGTATCTTCTTGAGGATGTCTGCATATAAAATGTGAGATACATTGGTATACAATATTTCTTCTTTGTAGCATCTTTATGAGAATGCTACCATGGCAATGACGACCAATGGAAGGAATGAAGAAAATCATTTTTCCTCTCCTGAAATTTAGATGAGATTGAGAAGTATGCATAGTAATTTTTAATTGCATGTTTGACTGTTTGTTAGAATTCACCAGAGAAGCCATTTGATCTTGGGATTTTATTGTTTGGATATCTCCAATCATTGAGCCAACTCCCCAGCCCTGTTTGGAAATTTAAGATAATGAGTCATTGACCTTCTTATTATAGGGCAGTAGAGATTTTCTTTTACCTTTCAGTTAAATTATATAACTTTTCTGTTGCTAGAAATTTCTCAGTTCCTTCTATACTACTGAATATGCATGTATATATTTGTGCATGAAATTATCTTAAAATTGCATTTTATGCAAGATCAGGATTTTGTATTACTGATTGTGAAATATTTACATATTCAGTACTTAAAATTAATTATCATAGTAGCTTCTTGAGAAAATATTCCATTTATAATTTATAATATCTTCCTTTTTCCAGCATTTGTGTTTCACTTATTGTCAGTCTTATATAAGGATAGTCATCATTCCACCCCTGCATTTGTAGTTATTCACATACAATTAATTTTCTAACATTTGCCTCTCAACGAATCTGTGTGTTTCAGACTTCTGTCTGTCTCTGGTTTTATTTGAAAGCTTAATAGATTAACTTTTGAATAAATTGTTATAAAGAAAAACGGAAGATTCTATCATTTGTTTTCTGTGTATATTTGTGCTTGGGAGAAAGCAAATGCATGCCTTTCTAAATCCCACCTCATACACAGAAGCTTTCAAATGTCATAATCTTCAAAGTGATTTATTTTTTGGATTTCGGCAGTCCAGTTTATTTGTTGAAACTCGTTACCCTTTAAACATTGTCTTGTCAGTGTGCCTCACTTCATTTTTAACAATGTAGGCAACTTCTTTTGCCTATGCTCTTGAATTGGGCAAAACAGCAGTGACTGTTTGATACCAGTCCTTCAGGAACTTTCCACCAAGATTAGAGAAGACATGTACAATAATTTATGTGTTAGGTCCATTGAACTACTTCCCAAACACAATAGCCAAGCAAGGCTATTGCCACCTTCTAATCAATGCAGTGCTGGGAGTAGGATCAGAATTTATGAAAATGCCATGATGCTGTTCTGATGCCTCAAGTTCCAGGTTCCTTAACACAGCGTCAGCTCCTGTGCTATAAACCTGGCATAAATCTTTAAGTATTTATTTATTTTGATATCTAACAGTGTCAGTTCTGAAAATTTCTATCTTCCTTTCTTAATGTTTCTAAGAGAGACCAGAAGCCAAAATCTTCCTATCCTGACATTTTACAAATATTACTGTACTATATCTTCTTTCTTTCATTTTGTTGTTGTTTTTGTTAAGTATTTTATAAAGAGGAAGATAAAATATGTTGTCCATTACATGACACACACTATTTGTAATGTTTTAGTTATAATAATTACAATCCACTTGGATTAATTGTTTTCATACTTGATTTAATTTTGCCCAATTGGGACACTGCACTGGAATTATAGAAATTCACTCTTGGATTTGTTTACCCAAGAGTGGGATAGCTGTGTTTTAGAGCAGAGCCTGAGAAAAGGAAAACAGGCCCTTTCACTTATTTAAACCAAGGGTAAACCTACTGCTTCTGCTGCTGCCACTGCTCTGATGTTCTTTATTTATTTATTTATTTATTGTTATTTTTATTTATTTATTTGAGAGCGACAGAGAGAGAAAGAGGCAGATAGAGAGAGGGAGAGAGAATGGGCATGCCATGGCCTCCAGCCACTGCAAACGAACTCCAGACTCATGCTCCCAGCTGTGCACCTGGCTAACGTGAGTCCTGGGGAGTCAAGCCTCAAACCGGGGTGCTTAGGCTTCACAGGCAAGCACTTAACTGCTAAGCCATCTCTCCAGCCCTGCTCTGATGTTCTTATGGCTGTCTCTTCTGTTGACAGATGTTCGTTGGTGTTTTCATTGAACAGCATTTTTGCTATGCACATAAATTTATAATTTTAAGTTATTTTATATATTTATGTAATATACTCTTATAAGTAAATAATTTTTGCTCTTTTGTCTTCTCAGCCTTCTTTCAGATGTGCTTATATTTGTCTTTAATTTGGCATATTTAATTCATCCATGTTCAATAAATTACTAATGTTCAGAAAAAATAAATAGTGATATGTGAAGAATTAGCATTACATATGTAATGGATAGGCAACATGTGAAAGAGAAGCAAAGAATTTTTGACTCTAATATTTTTCTAAACATCTTGCTAAAGGTAGGGTCTTACAGGCATGACTTGTTGAACTCTGCTGATCTAGAAAACTCACACGCACACACTCACACGCACATCATTCACAAATGCAATCACACCTGTTCCTTTCAACAAACTTATGGTCAATTCATTATTTTTAACTTGCATTGCTTTCAACACTATGGGCTGCATATCTCATACAAGTGTAAATTGTTCTGTGTCAGACATGCAACCAGGTCACTGCAGAAGTAAGACAAAGAGATTAGCTTAAATTCAGTGAGTATCTCTTACCATTCCTTGTCAGTACTGGTCACCTGTGCTGTTCAGCTTAAAAATAAACTGAGACAAAGTATTGTCCTAAACAGAAATGTTACAAGGTATGAGATTAACCTCTGAGTAAATTTAAAAACTGGAATTTAGCATAAAAAGAATCTTATATCAATATCAACATAAAAGTCATTCATAAAGTTCATAAGAAGTATTCCCATAGTTTTCACCATAGTTTTTTCCCCATTACATTTTCAGAGTTCATTATTATAGTATGTTTCCTCATAATTGCTACAATATAAATTTTTTTTCTCTCCATAATTTATTTCTTAGGACTAATGCTCACTCTTCTAAGTCTTATTACCTAACACAAATAGCAGTCTGAAATTAACATACTTCCAACTTTTCAAACATGCTATGTGGAGCCAATTTTTACATATTCATATGACAAACAAATACTTTTACATCTTAACAAGATTGGAAAAAATGGAAAGTAATCAACTGTCTACTTGTCTTTATAAATCATGATTAAAGTTGCAAAAGCTACTCACAATGCCCCCAAATGAAAATATAATCTATCTGTGTACAAATCATTCATAATTTTAAATATATTTAATGATACTGGGAATCTGTATTTCCTGGAATGGAAAGATACTTATGATATCTGTCCTAAGTAAATCTTTCTGTTTAAAAGTATTTTATTTTTAATTATTTATTTGAGAGGCAGAGAGAGAGACAAAAAACAAGAGGCAGATAGAGAGAGAATGGGAACTCCAGGCCCCCAGCTGCTGCAAATGAACTCCAGGTGCATGACCCACCTTGTGCATCTGGCTCATGTGTGTCTTGGGGAATTGAACCTGAGTTCTTTGGCTTTGCAGGCAAGCACATTAACTGATATGCCATCTCTCCAGCTCCATAACTTTAAATACCATTGCTCATATGAAAGTGTATTTACAGGTCATTGCTAATGCTAGACATTGTTGCATGTATTTCATGCTCACTATTTTTGAATAATTTGCTTTCAATATTTATTATTTTAGTTATTAGCTTTTAAAGAAAATGTGCATTAAGGATGTCCCCCAAAGTAGTTCTTGGCAACATTTGAGAATGACTAGGGGACATGAGATGGGTAATGATGTAGGAAAGGAATTTTTCAAATTTAGAATGATTCCACTTATGTTTTTCCAAGTCAAATTTAGAAAAGTAACATAAATGCAAATATTTGATGAATGTTTACAAACATTTTTATTTAAGTGAACTTTTATCAGTTCCTTGGGAAAATATACATAGAGAGTTTTAAAGTGCTACAATGTCTAAATTATATTTTAAAGGTAATATTTTTAAAAGTCTATAACCTCTCATTAGACATGCTCACTCTGGCAACAATTATTTTTCTTTTTAATTATTATTATTATTATTATTAATTATAAACAGTGTGTATACAGCCATGTTGGTACCATCATTAGCCTACTCCCTTTTCTCCCCCCTCCACAGGGACCTTCTTCATTGGGGAATGTGGGTCATGCATTGTGGAGTTAGCCATCAGTTATGGGGAAGAAGCAATGTCTCTGTGCATAATGTCCCAATGTGTGGCTCTAACAATCTTTCTGCCCCCTCTTCAGCAAATTTCCCTGAGCCATGTTGGGTTCATTTTAGGTCTACTTAAGTGAAGAGGCCTGGGAGTTTCTGTGTCTCTGGATATCTGGTTTGGGAGGAGTTGAGTGTTCTCTGTGTCTATTTCCTTCTCCATCATGCTGGTTCCGAGTTCACCAAGAAAGCAGCACTCTTGCTTATTTCCCCAATTACTCTATGGTTTCAGCAGGGGCCCTGGTGGGGTGTGATGGGCTGATTCTTTCCTCAGGATCTGTGTCCATCTGAAAAAGAGAAGCAAATTCTCCCATGGAGAATAAAGTCAGCACCAGATAAATGGGATAAGTATTATTATTTTAGAGACAATATGATAAGGGAAAGTGGGCTCATTTTTTGGATATGGTTTTGACTTGTTTCCCAGATCCAACTGTGGGTTCCATTCCACTAAGCAGATCTGTTAGCCAAATCAAGAGAAGTTGGTTACCCACCATGGCTGTGTGCCACGACTGCACTTGTGTGAGCACCACGCCAGGTTGTTTGCTGCTGAATAGCTTAGACCACAAGTTTCTTGGACAGATGTTGTCATTTTCCCCCAGTCAATCATGTAGCACCTTCTGGTACTAGACAAGCTAACTGTCTGGGGTCTGACTCTCTTCTAGATTCCAGCCAGGTCACTCCATGTTCTGTACCAACAGCATATGGTGTCTTCAGCAGTAGGGTTGTATCAATAACCTTTGTCAGGTCTTCAAGTACTCTGACAGAAATCTTTCTTCTTTTGGGAAACCTCGTAACTCTCCTAGATCAACAGCTCATTGTGGATGTTAGCCACATGCTGGTACTGGGAGTTATAGGCCAGCACCAAGGAAAAGAAAGAAGGAAAACATAGGTAATATAAAAGAGAATGTGACAAGAGATAGAAGAGGAAGAGGGAGAGTGAGGGAGAGAGAGAGAGAAGCAGGGAAGATTAAGGTTAGTCTTCATCATACCCTCTCCAGGGCGCTGTGTGGTTCAGGTGTTCCTTCTAAGGACCTGATGAAGATTTAACCATGTTGTCTGTGTTTTAGGATATAGAATTTTATGGTACCATTACCATTTGGGTCCAGTTTTGTGTCCCCTCCCCACACTTACCATCCCCTCCTGCCCCACCCTCCTTTCCAGTCGTCAGATGTTTACTAGGTATATCAGCATCTCAGGCAGATTCAGGTTAGGAGCTACAGATGAGTGAGACAATGTGACAATTATCTTTCTGTGATTGGGTGAGTTTTCTGAGAATGATCTGTTCCAAGTTTGACCATTTTTCTTCACATTTCACCGTATCATTTTTCCTTATTGCTGTGTAAAATTCCATCATGTAGATATACCACATCTTGGTTCTCCATTCATCTAATGATGGGCATCTGGGTCTGGCAACAATTTATTCAGGATTTAAATTTCTTCTTTTGATACTCTCCACTAAGGACACAGAAATAAATAATTCAAAGTCTTCCCAAGTGTTGATAAGTCAGTGGTAAAATATGGAGAAACATATACTTCCCCATCAATTGATATTGTTTGTGATTAAGTGCATGATTCTTCTGTTAGAGAAATAGAAACTAGTTCATTCTATGGTCCTTGCTAAGACATAATTCAGTACCATATCTAAATGATGAGTAGAGGGCTAAAGAGATTGCTCAGTAGCTAAGGCCTTTGCCTGCAAAGCCCAAGGACCCAGGTTTGATTCCCCAGTACCCACATAAGCCAGATGCACAAGGTGGTGCATGAGTCGAGTTCATTTGCAGTAGCTAGAGGCCCTGACATACCCATTCTCTATCTGCCTCTCTCTCTCTCTTTCATAAATAAATAAAATAAAAAATTAAATTATGACTTTGATTGTAGAATCACAAAATGATTAGGCCTAAACTGAAGTCATGCTTTGCTTTAAGACATTGACTCAAAGCAGCTTCCTAACAACTCCATCCCATGTACCTTGGTGTAACTTGTAGGAATATATATGATACTTGAGATCCATTTTCCTTGAGATCAGGTGCTATGTACTATAATGCTTTGGACCTACTTCAATGTTTAATATAGGTGCTTGGACTATGCTAGACAGGTAACATATTAATCAGTACTGTGGAAAAGCAGCTGAAAAGACAATGAGCCAGGAAGGCAAAATTTGGAGTCAGCTATCAGGATATGACAAGGTCCATGAACAGATTATGATAATGAATGGAGAGAAGTTAAAATAAAACAAAAATATATCACATTACTACATTTATCTCAAAAGTTTAGTATATTTAATATATATGGATTCATTTCTATTGTGGACATTAAAAGAATACTGAAAAGATGTCAATGTTGTCCTGATGAAACATGACAAGAAGTCATTACTTATTGTACTCCTTACCATTTCAAATATACTTACCTCTCAAAATTAACCAAATTTATAGCCAATATAAGGCTTTCTTGAGAATGAAAATAGCAAACCAATATTAGTTACTTGTAAAAAATCAGAGAGCCAGAGCCTCAGAGGCCCCCAACACCTCATCACTGAAGCAGAGTAAAACATCTTAAAGAAAGTAATACCCTTTGATCCATTCACATGGCCAAACTATTCTTTTTTTGGCATTAGAGCAATGGAGTTACATATTGTTTCAATGCCAATAATGGTTTTATTGTGCAACACATTAATTTAATGCTCTAGGTTTCTGTAGAATTTCCTGCAAAATATTATTCCAAAGCAACAATCACATCTTCAATTCATCAAGTACACAGAATGTTTTTTTATTAAGAATAGGCTTTGTATGAACACATCATGTATTGGTACCATAATTTCCCTCCTTTCTGCCCCAAGTCCACTGAAAATCCATCTACAGTAAGTTGCTAGTATTCCTCATGGGGATGTAGGTTATGTGTTGTGAGAGCAGCAGTTAATGGGGTGGCGGGAGGGCAATGCTTCTGGGTATACACTCCCAACTTGTGGCTCTTACAATCTTTCCCCCCATTCTTCTGGAAAATTCCCTGAGCCATAGTGGGTGTGTTGTAATTCTACTTCAGTGTTAACCTCTCAGGAGCTTATGGATTTCTGTTTTGGCATGTGCTGAGTATCTTCAACTTCTGTCTCCACCACCCTGGTTCAGATTGCCAGGCTCTACATGGAAGCAGTACTCTTGTTCGCCTCACCAAATCTTCTGTCATTTCATCTGGGTTTATGCTGAAGTGGCAGGGGCGTTTTATGTCCTGGGTCTCTCTACCTTCTGAAGAAGATGAACAGATTCTTCAATGGATAATGAAATCAGCATGGTTAAATGGTATAAGCATTGTTAGCTTAGAGATATTTTGATGAATGTAGACCCTCTTTTGACCAAAGACTAGCGGAAGCTTGTCATTAGAGACTATACTCTTGTTCTCCATGGAATTTTGACGTGGTTTCCAGTTCCAGGTATGGGTTCCTTTCCACTGAATACATCTCTTAGCCAATCAGAAAGCTACTGCTTACCCACCAAGACTCTGTGTCACCATTGCCTATACTCACCAACATTTCTTATCATTTGATTTTTTAATGATTGCTATTCTGGCTGGAGTAATGTGGAATCTCAAAGTTGTTTTAATCGGCATTTCTCTGATGGTTAAGGATGTTGAACATGTCCTTAAGTGTGTATTAGCCATTTGTATTTCTTCCTTTGGGAACTACCTATTCAATTATCTGCTCCATGTTTTGACTGGGCTGTTTGAATTTTTGTTGTTTACTTTATTACCTATTTATTTTTAGTTTATTTTTATTGACAATTTCCATAATTGTAGACAATAACCCATGCTAATTCCCTCTGTCCCCCTACTTGCCCCTTTGAAACTCCACTTTCCATCATATTCCCTCCCCCTCTCAATCAGTCTCTCTCTTATTTGGATGCCATGATCTTTCCCTCCTATTATGATGGTCTTCTGTAGGTATTGTCAGGCACTGTGAGGTCATGGATATCCAGGCCACATTGTGTTTGGAGGAGCACGTACTAAGGAATCCTACCCTTCCTTTGGCTCTTACATTCTTTCTGCAACCTCTTCTGCAATGGACTCTAAGCCTTGGAAGATGTGACAGAGACATGTCAATGCTGGCCATTTCTCTTTCACTTCTTCTCAGCATCATGATACCTTTTGAATCATCCCAATGTCAACAATATCTGAAAAGAGAATCTTCTCTAACCAAGAGTGAGAGTAACATTAATATATGGGTATGAACAATAAGAGAAGTGTCTACCGCCAGTTTGGTGAGCATAGTATGCACATTTAGCCAGACAGCTGCAGACGTTACACCCCTTAGGGCTCATGACTACCCCTGTTTCAGGTTTTCAATATCAGGAATGTATTCCCTCCCATGGAGCCGGCCTCTGGTCCAATTAGAGAGTGGTTGATTTCCCCATAACAGACATGGTACTATTGAACCCACTGGCTCATTTGGCCTGGCTAGCCAAATTGAAGGCTTGTAGTATCTACTGTTGAGTATCTCCATGGGTGATTTCTCTCTCTCCCATTGAACTGTATGCAGCATGGCTTTTTACAGCTTTCTGTCAGCTCATCTACATGGAGGAGATTTGCAGCTCAGCTCTAGCAGGATTTCTCAGTGATCTTGCAGCTGAACTATGTGAAGTCATGAGCAATAGGGTCTTACCATCTATTTCTGCTTGGAAACCAAGAGCCTTGGCAATGGCCTGTAATGTTTTGGGTGTATCAGTGACCTCCCTGACGAAAAACTCACTGGAAGGTATCCTATCCCTGGCACTAAAAATTTTCTAGTAACCATCTATGGCTTCTGAGTGTTCCATTGCCCAAACCATTAGGTTTCCATATGACTTGTTTATATCCTCTTAGATTTTGATTAGCCCTCCCTCCACCTTTTCTTTACTCAATCTCTTCCCCTGATTCCACTTAGGCATTTTCAACCCCATTAATCTATTTTTCTACTTTCATATGTAAAATACTATCTTATTAATACCCCTACCTCCCTTTTGTTCCTTTTATATCCCCTTTTTATTCCCTCCACATCCCCTTTCTAGCTTGCTGACCTTTGCTACTGAGTTTTATTCCTACTCAAACAGAAGTCCAAGCATTTGTAGCTAGGATCCACATATGAGAGAGAACATGTGACATTTGGCTTTCTGGGCTAGTGCTGTTTACATTTTTCAGTTCATTGTAGATTTTAGATATTAGACCTCTGTCAGAGGGATAGCTCATGAATATTTCTCCCATTTTATGGGTAATATGTTGACTCTGTCTATGGTGTGTTTGTCTATGCAAAAGATTTTTAGCTTCATGAGATCCCATTGGTTGAGTGCTTGTTTAATTTCCTGGGCTACTGGCATATTATTGAGGATGTCTTTCTCTCCATCAGGGAGAGTTCATCCTATTTTTTCTTCCAGTAGTTCAAGAGTTTCAGGTTTTATACTAAGGTCTTTAATCCATTTGGAATTGATTTTTTTCTGAATATTACCATTTTTATTAAGAGCATATTTAGTATGGGTATATCATGTGTTGGTAACATCTTTTCCCTCCTCCCTGCCCCCATTCTGCAGGAGTCCCTCTTCACTGGGGTTACTTGTATTCCCCATGGGGATGTGGGTTATGTGTAGTGGGATCAGTCAGTTATTGGGAGGAGGAAATGCCTCTGGGTATGACATCTTAACTTCTGGCTCTTACAATCTGCCCATACCCTCTTCTGCAAAATTACATGAGTCTTGGTGTTTGTGTGTGTATGTGTGTGTGTTTAGTGTGCTTCAGTGATGAGTTCTTAGGAGGTTCTGGATTTATGCTTTGGTATGTGTTGAGTATCTTCTCCATCCTGGTGCTGATTGGCAGGCTCACCATGGAAGCAACTCTTGCTCACCTTCTCAATTCCTCTGTGATTTTATTTGGGCCTTGGCCGACATGGAGTGGTTTATCTCCTCAAGTATCACTACCTTCTGAGAAAGAAAACCGATTCTCCAAGGGAAAATGATTTTTGTTTTGTTTTGTTTTTATTGTTGTTTTGTTTTGTTTTGTTTTGTGCATGGTGAGAAGAGTGGATCGAGTTTCATTTTTCTGCATATGGTTATCCAGTTTGCCCAGTATCATCTGTTGATGATGCTGTCTTTTCTCCAGTATATGCTCTTGACTCCTTTTCATAGATCAAGTAGCTGTAGTTACTGGAAATAAGGGATAGGTCTTCAATTCTGTTGCATTCATCTGGATGTCTGATTTTATGCCAGCATCATGTTGTTTTGTAGTGTAGCTTTGATCAGATATGGTGGTATGTTTGGATATCTGAGGGCTGCTGGCTTTAAATATGATTTTTGAGACTTTTTTCTATCTCTGAGAAGAATGATGCTAGGACTTTTACAGGTGTTACATTAAATTTGTATACTTATTTTTGTAAATTGCCACTTTCACCATATTAATTCTACCTCTCCAGAAGTATGGGAGATCTTCCCATTTTTTTGGCTACTCACTTTTTAAATATTTTATTGACAACTTCCATAAATATAAACTATATGCCATGATTATAATCCCCTCCAACTACTCTCCGCAGTCCCCCTGATAAGTCTCCCCTCCACTGAATCGCTACTTCTTTTTTTAATTTTTTTCTCAATTTTTATTAACATTCCATGATTATAAAAAATATTCCATGGTCCTCCTCAATCTCTTTCTTGACAATTTTTATGTTTTCATAGGTCTTTTACACCCTTGGTTAGTGTTACTACAAGGTATTCGATTTTTTTGTAGCCATTGAAAATTGGACCAGCTTAATAATTTCTTTCTCTGAATATTTGTCTTTGCATAGAAAGTCTACTCATTTTTGTGTGTTGATTTTGTGTCCTGCCACTTTGCTGAAGGAATTTATCATCTTTAGAAGTTTTATGGGGGAGTCTTTTGAGTCACTTCTGCATGCCATTTACAAACAAGGCTATTTTGGCCTCTTCATTTCAAATTTGTATCCCTTTTATTTCTTTCTCCTCTCTTATATCTTGGCATAGGACTTCTAGGACTCTGTTGAAGAGCAACAATGAGCATTGGCACTTCAGTCTTGTTTCTTCTCTCAATGGGAACTCCTTGAGACCTTCCCCATTAAGTATTATTTTGGCTGTAGGTGATTTATATATAGCCTTTATTATTTTGAGATATAAGTCCTCCATGAGTATTGTCTCCTGCATTTGGATCATGAAATTATATTGTATTTGGTTTGAAGGCCTTCTCTGCATCTAATAAGATGATCCCATGGTCCATGTGTTTAAGTTTGTTTATGTGGCTAATTGCATAAGCCAATTTATTTATGTTGAACCATCCCCATGTAGCTGGGAAGGAGCCTGCTTGATAGAGCTTGATAATGCTTTTGATGTGTTGTTGAGTTTGATTTGTGATGATTTTCTTTAGGATTTTTATATCTATGTTGATCAGAGATGTACACCTATACAGTTTTCTTTGATTGTTTTATCTCTGTCAGATCTTATTTATAGGGTAATGCTAGCTTCATAAAAACAGTTGGGGAACATACCCTTTTCTCCAAATACATGAAACTGTATGAGAAAAATAGATTTAAATTCTTCAATATAGGTTTGATAGAATTGGGCTGAGATGCCATCTGGCCCTGGGCTTTTCATTTTTGGGGAAGTTTTTTTTTATTGCATTTTCAATCTTGATGGATGTGATAGATTTGTTTAGGAGAATAATCTTTTTTGAGTTTAGTTTTGGTATAAGGTATGTGTCTAGAAATTCGTCCATCTCCAGATTATCCAATTTTGTGGAGTAGTGGTTTCAGAAGTATGTTCTGATGATTTTTTAATAATTTCATTGGTATCTGTTTTTACCTCTCCCTTTTCATTTCTAATTTTGTTTATTTCAGACATCTCTTTTTTGCTTGTTTGTTTGTTTGATCAAATTGGCCAGGAATTTATCAATCCTGTTTACTTTTTTCAAAGAGCCTGCTCTTCATTTCATCAGTTTTTTTAGTGGTTTTCTTAATTTCCAATTCATTAATTTCTGCTCTGATCTTAATTAGTTCTTCCTATCTGTAGCTCTTAGGGATGGATTGTTCTTGCCTTTCTAATGTGTTTAGGCTGATGGCTAGGTGATTAATTTGATATCTTTCTGTTTTCATTATGAAGGCATTTTTAGGGCTTTGCTTTTTCCCCCTTAGGAGTGCCTTCATTGTGTCCCACAAGTTTTGGAATGGTGTGTTTTCATTATCATTCAGTTCTAGACATTTTAAAATATCCTCTTTTTTTATTTCTCCCACAATCCAATCATTGTTTAAAAGTGAGTTGTTCAGTTTCCAGGAATTGTTGACATTTCTGTTTTGTCTCTTGTGTTTTGTACTGTGATTTGATATGATGAAAGAAGTTATGCCAATTTTCCATGGGCATGCTTTATGCCCTCAAATATTTTCTGATTTAGAGAACCTTCCATGGGATGCAAGAAGAATGTGTACTCTGTGGAATTCAGTTGGAATGTTCTGTAGATATCTTTTAGGTTTAATTAACCTGTGGTATTGTTAAGCTCTATTATTTCCCTGTTAATTTTCTGCTTGACTGATCTATGTATTGATGATAGTTGGGTATTGATGTCCCCTACTATGATGGTATTGGGATTTATTTCTGATTTGTTGTCAAGTAGGTTTTGTTTTATGAACTGTGATGCACCTGTATTTGGTGCATATAGATATGGTTGTGATGTCCTCTTGTTGGATTGTTCCCTTGATGAGTGAAATGTGGCCATCTTTGTACTTTTTGATTACTTTTGATTTTAAGTCTATTATTTCAGATATTAATATAGCCACACATGCTTGTTATGTATTTCCTTTTTCTTGGAATATCATTTTCCATCCTTTGACCCCGAGGAGGTATCTGTCTTTAGTGGTGAGGACAGTTTCTTGAATACAGCAGATGTTTTATTATCATCTATGGTTATCCATACAGAAAAATTTTAGCAGAATATTTTGAAACCAGAGGCATGATAAGATAGTAAATAGGTAATAAACATTCAGTTATTATATTTAAGTAAATAATATAATCTTATTTTCAAAACCATGTTATTTACTTAAATTCTGCAAACTATATCATTTGCTCTATAACTATGTTATCTTTCATCTTTTCAACCTTGACATCACTGTCATTCAATAATATGGTTGTCAATGTGCTACCCCAAAATTGCTGTTTTTCTGTCCATACTATCTATAAAATTATTTTAATTTTAATTATTTTAAGAGTTATTGTGTACTTAAGAAATTTTACAAAATGTCCAGTCTTTCTTTATGATATTTATATGTTATGGTATTTAAAATTTATTTTATACATTCTACTTAACTCTGTTTTTATTCATCTACACAATTCTATCTTGGTGCTCACTATTTTATGACATTTTGTGGAATGTTCCTCATTATTAAATGTTTTGCTATTGTAGATCTTACTTTTTTGAATTAACATCATGAACACAACATTATAGTAAGATTTTGTGTAGTAAATGTAGTAAACTGAAAAAATGTATTTTCATATATTCAAAGCTCATCTAGAAATGATGACTGAAAGTAGAATTTTGACTATCTTGGAAAAGAAAATAAATTAGATGTGTATCAGTAGGCAGGGAGAGCTAGCACAAAGTTGGAGTTATGTATGTAATATAGAAACCAGGTTAGTGGGTGTACATAGGAAAAGATTTCATGTTAAATAAGGTATTGGAGGTCACATCTGCAGGACTGTTGTCAGACTTAATATGACCGACTGGTATTTGTAAAAGTTTATACATGTAGAAACTGTAAAAAACAAGAACATGATAAGGAAGATAGAAATTAAACCTAGACCAAAGACAATTTATATAAAATCCTTTAAGAGATAGTTTGGTTTTCATAGTCAAATTCATAAAACAAATCAGGTAGTAGCATATTGGTACCAGATACCAGAAATGAAAATGTGAAGAATTACATGGCTAAATCCATCACAGTGGTGGGTTTATTATGCATCCCCATAGCTTGTTCAGCTTTGTCAGCTTCTCAGGGAGGGAGATATAGATATTTCTATCTTTAAAATCTTACACAACCTTAAACACATATCTTTTCATCCACACTCTAGAGTGTGCTACTCCAGAATGAAGCAGTTTAAAGTTGGCAAAAGGAAATGGCCTAATTTAAAAGCCCTAGCATTGCATCTTCAAGCTATATTCAAACAAGCTAAATTTTTTATCAGTTATATGATTGATTTTCCAAGAATTAAAAAAAAAACCCTAACTCAGTGAAAAGCACAATTAATGAAGTCTGAATCCCAGTGTAATCATTAAACCATGTTCTAAAGTCCTTTTCATAGCATGTAAGAAATAATTTATAAAGTTGAAAACATTATGTCTAGTACTTTGAGTTTCAAGCCAGACTCAGATATACGACAATGGCAGCTTTCCACGAAGCAAACATACATTGCTTTTGGTTTTAAGTGTGGTCCAATTTGCTTGGCTTAAATTATTTAAGCATCACTGACAGATGCATTCTGTACTGAATTACAGTCAGAACCTTTGTCAGCAAAAGTAGCAGGCCCACAGTATAAGTGGTAGAAACCTTAGATTCATTATGAAGAGGATCGGAACAGCACTTTCCCCATTTAGATTAAAAGCTTTATTCGATACAAGATAGTTCATTTATTTTAGTCTGGATACTTACATTTTTATAACATCTAACTTTGTAATATCGTTTAAATTTATTCACTTACAAATAATGTATTCATATGGACTTCATTGGTGCTCAAAGCCTTAGACAGATACATTAAAGAAGCAAGTTTATCACAGAATCTTTATCATGAAGCTTAGAAAACTCCTTACATCCAAGTAGGACATAGCTCCTTAAATTTCTTGTCAATATTCTGAGAGCTCTGAAAATTTCTCTGGAGGAGAACACAGAAGCATACAATTTGTTGAATGCACAGCAAAAAATTGTCTTTACACAGGTGAAACCATTGATAATTAGCAAATCATATTCTGTTCATGTTATATATTCAAGAGATTAAGCCTACCCAGGAGATGAGTGGTAACTACTTTAGAATTTTCCCATGCTGAAATGAAGAAGTTTGTCTTTGGAGTATGAAACTTCCTATGCAATTTTTGTAAAAGGTTTAGTAAATCTTCCACAGACTTTAAGAGAATACTTTTAATTAGGTCTAACACCCCATATATATTGATTAGATCCCAGTGGTTGGCAGGATTGAACTTAACCCACTCATTAGTCACCAAATATTAAGCAATTCACTCAGGCAAAAAGCTGTTAGGTTAATTTAGGAGTAGTACACTGCTTTTAATTAGCTAAGGACTGAACAAATGGGGAAAGTAAACATTCATATACAGGCTGGTTTCAAAATTTCTCAGAGAATGTTTTCTAGATCAATAAATTTCAAATCAAATTATAGAGGAAAGGACCAACTCTCTTACTCATTTTAATGTACGTGCATTTATCCTCTTTTGAAATGTTTCTAAATTTTATAACTTCAACAGTCAGGTAACTTTCTAAATTGAACACAGTAATTAAACAACTCATATAAATTTGTGCAAATCACAGACTTAGCAATAACGATTTGCTGTATATTTTGGTGAGATTAATGAGGAAAGAAAAATATTTGTTTAACTTCCAGAAACAAGCCATGAAGGGGCTGGGGAAATGGCTTAGGGGTTGCAGGAGCTGTCTTGCAATGCCAACTAGCCCAGGTTCAATTCCTCCACGACCCAGGTAAAGACAGACTTAAAAATTGATACAAGCATCTGGAATTTTGTTAATAGTGGCACACCCATGCAAACATGCACCTACGCTCACATACAGAGATGCAAATTAATAAATTAATTTAAATAATGATATGACATGTAATACATATATGCCATTATCATTTGTAGTAGTTTTAGTTGTTGCCTTACCTAAGTTACTTCTTTCTCTATATATATCTAATTTATTTCAATCACACATGTTTTGTTTCTCAAGACTAAAGAATAATTATTGTACTGCTTCAATTAACTCACAAGACATAATACTATATAACTGATGTTAAATATTTAAAATTTTTGTTTTACTTATTATTTATTTGCAAGCAGAGAGTGATAGAAATGAGAGAGAGAGAGAATGGGCATGCCAGGGCCTCCAGCCACTTTAAATATACTCCAGCCCTCATGCGCCATCTGTACATCTGGCTTTACATGGGTATTGGGGACTCAAACCTGCGTCCTTTGGGTTTAAGACAAGTGCCTCAACTGCTAAGCCATCTCTCAAGGCCCTAGCTAACTGATTTTAAATTGAACAGTTATTGATTTATTTAAAGTGTTAATCTAAGAATAAAAATCTTCAATATTCTACTTATAAATCAGAGCTGCATCTTGGTACTAATCCCCCTCAATTACATTAATAAACTGGTACAAATATAAGAAAACACCATACTTAATTTATACAGGCCGCCAGTGTCTTGTTTTATACTTAAGTTTTTTATTCTGACACTTTAGAATAGGTATGAAAAATATAAAATTATTTATAACAAACTACAGAGGTAGCATCAAGCAAAGGCAAATGAAATATTTAATGTGACATTTTTATAATTTCTGGGACTATTTCTACTATGAGTAACAGAGTAGTAATATCATTAATATTAAATGTATCAAAAATGCTTAGATTCTATATTTAAGGCAGAGTTTCTACCATGTTGCATTTATTAATATGTTACATTATTATAAAAGCTCTATAAGATAAACATGTTTTCATTTAAAAAAAAAAAAAGTGAATGAAAGCTGCAAGTCAATAAACAACTGTCCAAGAGACTATAGCACACAAGTCTCAAAAGCACATTTAAATCACAAAGTTTCTCCTTATCTACTGTCACTACCTAGTCATATTGCATGTGACTAAATTTGAAGCAATACAGCACAAATAGTATAATAATGACACTATGCTATTTGTTTGGTAAATGTGTTCTATGAAGTTTCAACTATTTTAAAAACAAATGTTCATAACAGAGTCATTTTATTTAAAAATTATCTTCAATATGACTTCTTTCAGTTATATAAGATTACTGATTTTATATATATATATATCAACACATTATATAGTATCTAGTGTGTATATATAACACATATATAGGATATATATATATATATATATATATATATATATACCTATATGTATAGTAACACATTAGAGTTAAGTTTGATTATTATTATTTCGTTGCAGATAAATCTGAGGTTCAAGTATATTAACAATCAAATCGGGTTATTCCTTTTGTAAGTGGTAAAATCATAAACTAATTCTGAGCAGTTTTCTCCAAATATCCAACATATTTGTCTCTCTGTGTGTACATGCGTGTGTGTATGTGTGTGTTTGGAAGAGGTAGTGCTTGAAGAACTTGAGTTATTGTCAAAAATCCTTGATGGTGGATTAGAATAGGCTGTGCATTGTAGGAGGTAGTGCTGTTCAAAGGGATCAGGGTACTGAGTAGAGGTAAGGAGCAGGTACAACCAAAGTATAAGCCATTCTTCTCCATAAGCTCATTTGTCAGCCTGTAGTTCTCACTGTACAGCAAGAAAAATATTCGTGACTTTCCAGACGTTTTTTTTTTTTTGTTGTTGTTGTTGTTGTTGTTTGTTTTGTTGTTTGGTTCTTCAAGGTAGTCTCACTTTATCTTAGGCTGAACTGGAATTCACTATGTAGTCTCAGGGTAGCCTTGAACTAATGGTTATCCTCTTACCTCTGCCTCCCAGGTGCTGGGATTAAAGGTGTGCACCACCACACCTGTCCCAGACTTTCTGTTAAAACCTCTGTTCAGGATAATTCTTCCTGGTTATAGTGAATAGGAACTTCCACTGGATCCATCAGATATGATGCACAATGTGGAGACAGAGGTGAAGCTACACTAGCTCTCCTTGGTCAAAAATCTTGTGAATGAATTTATCTGTTTCCAGTAACATCAAGAGTATGACCTCTATATTTTTCTACCACCTGACCTGACTGATAGAATCACCCCTATCACCTCATGAAGCTCCTTCAAAACTGTGTCAATCAGGACCACTCCCAACGTACAGAACTTCCAGGACAACATCCTCTCTCTACTGTAGGAAGTTCCAAGAAGCCTATACTCCCAGACCAGGCCCTCCCCAGTTCCTTCCTTCCAGATATGAAAAGAAACACAGAACAGGCTATAATCTTCTATAACATCATATTCAGATTACATATGCATGTGGTTATGAGACAACATTCCTTTTTGTGCATGTAAAATCATGTCACATTCACCTCTTGGGTCAGTGACTAATTATTTTCCAGTTAGTAAATATTCTGAAAATACATTACCTTATTAATATTTGTATAAAATATAGTTTAAGTCAATGAATTTTTATGGAGTAAAAAATTCGCCTGCCATTTTCTTTTTAGGCATAGTAAATAAATAATTAATTTGCTTCATTAAAATATATTGTCATTTTGGAGGCCTTTAATGTTTTATATATTGAAATATTTTTAAGAGAGAACAACTGTATAATATGGTGAATTTAGTTAATTTTATTAGCTACTTTAATGAACTTCTAGAATGTATGTTAGGTTCTTTCATCCTTGTCAAAATTAAAGATAATGCATGAGCTAATTCACTTATTAGTTAGCTAGAGTCTAGATTTAGCAACTGTGTGTGTGTTTGTGATAGTATACTTCAAAGCAATTTTGAAGATTTTTGATGTATATGACATGAATGGCATTCAGAAATCAAGTTTATTGCTAAGAATGCTGGTCTTAGCATAACATCCATAAGACAGAGAAGGATTATTTAAAAAATGATTAATATATACACTTGAAATTATAAACTACTCAATGAGCAGGTGCATTAGTAAATTAATTTGGTATTCATATGCATGTATAGGATATTATTATAAATTAATTGATTTCTATTGAGGTATTATTTTGCATTAATTTTCAATGATTATTAAAAAAAAGACAATAACTCAGTGTCATGTATACTGACATACTTGTCTAACTTGTCATTTGCCCTATACAATCCCACTGAGTTTTTAAAATGTTGCATTTTTACTTTATGCATTTAAAGTATTTTCCAAGTTGTTACATTTATAGCTTTTGTTATCATTTTCTATGACTTCAAAATTCTACAAATATTTTCATATATATACACCATTTTTTTCCTTAAACTATTAAACTATTTAGAAATTTTCTTATTATGTTATAGCTGAAATATATTTTTATATGATAAATGTTCCCTTTAAATTTTTTATGTAATTTGTGAAGATTTTCTAATATACTATATTCATTATTTTTTAAATTTATTTTTATTAGTTATGGGCATGCTTAGTATGTAAACAACACATGTTGGTACCATCTTTCCCTCCTCCCTACCTCTTTTCCAAAGGGGCCCTACTCACTAGGGATGCAAGTCATCCTCATGCAGATTCTGGGTCATGCATTGTGGATTTAGCAGTCCATTAAGGGGGAGAGGCAATGTCTCTGTGCATAATGTCTGAACTTGTGGCTCTAACAATCTTTCTGCCCCTCTTCCACAAAATTCCCAGAGCCATGTTGGGTATGTATTGGAGAGCAAGATTATTATCTGGATATGATCCTTACTTGTTTCCCAGTTCCAGATATGGGTTCCTTTACATTGACTGGATCTGTTGGCCAATTCTGAGCAGGTGGTTACACACCAAAGCTGTATGACACTATTGCACTTGTGTGAGCATCACATCAGATTGTTTGCTTCTGAGTAGCTTAGACCTCAAATTTCTTGGAGAGATGTTGGCCACTTTCTCCCAGTAGCTCATGTAGCATCTTTTAGCAGTACACACACTGTCTGGGGACTGGATCTTTTCCAGAGTCCAACCAGGTCTCTCCATGTTCTGTGCTGACAGCAAATGCTGTCTTTAGCAGTAAGGTCTTACCATTAACCACTGGTAGGTAATCAAGTGCTCTGACAGAATTCTGTCTTGTTTTGGGAGACCTTGTAAGTCTCTCTGATCAACAGCTCATTGTGGGTGTTACCCACATACTGGTACTGGGAATTATAGGCCAGTGCCAAGGGAAAAGAAGAAGAAGAAAAAGAAGCAAAAAAGAAGAAGCGGAATCAGGAAAAATGTAAGGTTAGGCTTCATCTCACCCTCTCCCAGGCCCTTGGATTAAGGTGCTCCCTCCGAGGTCCTTTTGAGGATTTAACCTATTTTTCTATCTTCCAGGACATATTTTTCTATGGTACCAGTTCAATTTGCGTCCAAAATTGTATTTCTCCTACACCCTTCCCCTCCCCACATGCCCTCTCCTCCCTAATGCCCATGCCTCGAGATATCTATCAAGTATGTCAGCAACTCAGACTGATCCAGGTTAGGAACCACAGATGAGGCCTTTAATGTTTACTATCCTTACTGGGGTAATGTGAAATATCATAGTTATTTTAATTTAAATTTACCTGATGGTTAAAGATGTTGAACATTTTCTTAAGTGTGTGTTTGCCATTTGTAGTTCTTCCTCTGAGAACTTCCTATTAGGTTCTCTGCCTCATTTTGTGAGTGGATTATTTATTTTTTATTGTTTTGATTTTTTACTTCTTTGTAGATTCTGCATATTAGACCTGTGTCTGTTATATAGCTGGCTAAAAATGTTTTCCCATTCTGTGGGTAATCTATTGGCTCTGCTTATGATATGCTTGTTTGTGCAAGAGTTTTTCAGCTTCATGAGATTCCATTGGTTGAGTGATTGTTTATGTTCCTGAGCTACTATGGTTTTGTTAAGGAAGTCTTTCCCACGCCCATATCATGTAGTGTTCTTCCTATTTTTTTCTTCCAATAGAAGAGTTTAAGTTCTTATATTGAGGCCTTCAAAACATTTGGATGATTTTTGTGCAAGTGTGGCTCTAGTTTCATTTTACTGCTTATGGTTAAGTAGTTTTTCCAGCACCATTTGTTGAAGATGATGTCTTTTCTCCAGCCTATGTTATTGGGGCCTTTATCAAAAAGCATGTAGCTGCAGTTTCTTGGTCTTCAATTCTGCTCCATTGGTCCATATTCCTGTTTTTATGTCAGTACGATGCTGTTTTTGTTACTATGGCTTTGTTACATATCAAGAGCATATGAAGTCTTCAGCAGTTGGGTCATACCATTAACCTTTGTTGGGTAATCAAGTGATCTGACCGAAATCATTTTTTCTATTGCGAAACCTTGTAGGTCTTTCTGATCAACAGCTCATTGTGGATGTTAACCACATGTTGGTACTGGGACTTACAGGCCAACACCAAGGGAAAAGAAGAAAGAAAAAGATACGTAATATACAAGAGAAGGCGGGGGGGGGGGGACTGATAAAGAGAAAGGCAGGAAGAGAAACAGGAGATTAAGTTTAGTCTTCATCATACCCTCTCCCGGGCCCTTTGATTCAGGTGCTCCCTCTAAGAACCTGATGAAGATTCAAACTTTTAGCCTGTCTTTCAGGATATAGGATTTTATGGTACCAATTCCACTTGGTCCAATTTTGTTTTCTCCTCACCCTTACCCTCCCAGCCCACTCTCCCTATTGTCTAGTCCTTGAAATGCCTTATTAGGTATGACAGTATCTTGGAAAATTTCTGGTTAGGAGCCACAAATGAGTGTTGTGTTTCGGTGATTGAGTGAGTTCACTGAGAATGATCTGTTCCAAGTTCTACCATTTTTCTTCAAATTTCACTGCATCATTTGTTGTTACTGCTGTGTAGAATTCCATCATGTAGATATACCACATCTTGGTGATCCAGTTGATTGGGTTGATTCCAGTTCTTAGCTATTATAAATTGAGCAGCTATAAACATGGTTAAGCAAATCTGTCTGAACTGTGGCATGGAATTTTTACAATAAATGCCAACTATTGAAATAACTGGGCTGGTTGGTCCAGGAAGATGGCTGAGGTAACATTTGCCAGTCACCTATTACAGAAGCAGTTTTCAGAAAACTAGTAATTGATGCAAACATCTTAGATAATTGGGACATTGACAGAGGTGCTGTTTCTGACTGGAACATACACTGGGCCCTGGACCCAAGAGCTATGGGCTGCCTAAGAAATCATGCCATTAACACAGCCCATAAGGAAAGACAGGTTACCAAAGAAGACTTTGCCATGGATCAAAGCAATCTGAAGGATTTGAATAGAAAAAGTAATCATGTTAAAACTGCAAAGCTAAAATTGAGCTACTTGGGAGCTATGATCCACAGAAACAAATCATTACTGAAGATGTCTATCATGGCAATGACTCAACTTTGAGCTGGTGTACCAACAGTGCCTCAGGTGCTGTCAGGCCTTCCTGGAGAAGGCCTCCTAGCTTAATATTTCCTCAACAGCTAGCAATTTGCCCACTGGTCCTGTGCCCAAAGGATGGTGGTGTTCCAAAGCCCAAGGCCCCATATGCCTCTTCAGCTGACATACTGTTTTCCCTAGAAATAATTGTAGGAGGTAATTAGTTGTATTTGCAGAAGAATAAAAATGTTTGAATCAGTCAGAAGTACAGCATTACAGCATTCTTAGACTAGGCGAACCTCTATCTCACTTTCCCTAATTACAAAATAGTAAAACTAGCAAATATTGAACACAATAAAGTAGGAATGGTCTGCAGGCCCAGTCCAGCCTCTCAGCCTAGGAAGACCTGGGTATTGTAGTCTACATAAAGTGGGGCATGGACAGCCCAGACAGTGCCCTCTGCTTGCCTTATACCTTCCTGTCCTGGGGTCTTAACTGTCAATCATTCCAGCTTTATCTATAGCAGCCATCAGCTTAACATTAGAAGAATTTTAGCTCAGACACTCAGGGTGTACATGTATATTAAAAAAATAAGGGAAGTTTGGTGTGGTAGGGCATGTCTATAACTCCAACACTGGGGAGGGTAAGGCAAGAGGATCATGAATTCTAGGCTACCCTGGGCTATGTAGTGGGAACCTGTCTCAAAAATGAAAGTAGGATCCACAAACGTAGAATTAGTGTTTATTACTCTTAATTTCCTCAGGTTACTTGTTCCCATTTTATCCAACTTTGCTCTAAGAATGTAAAGACTTCCAGAAAGGACACCTGTGGTTTATCTATGGTCAGAAGGACATGTGTATTATATGCACATTAACACAAATGTCATAAGTAGGTTTGGGTGTGAAAAAGCACTATAAAAAGTTGGAAAACGTCCCATTATATTAAAGTGCTTAAATACTGACAACATTCTTAAGTATCTTTTCATCAGCTAAAAAGTTGCAGGTAGGCATAGGTAATTTCAGTGCATTTAACATAGCTGACCTCAAATTAATGTGGATATATGCCAGGGAAGACTTTTTTCAAAAAACTGGCAGCTATATATGCAAAAAAAAAAAAGAAAAGGAGTAACTGACTCTGTTGGTAACTCTATAGTCAACCTTTTTAGAAGTCTCCATATTGCTTTCCATAGTGGCTGTATCATCTTACATTTCTACCACAACCACCACTAATAATAATAATAATAATAATAATAATAATTAATAATAGAAATTATATATATATATATATATATATATATGACAGTGTAAATGTTCATCCAGATCTAAGAAGACATTTACAAGTACTTGAAGTTCTTATTTATTAATTGGACTTTTGAAAACAAGTTCTTTCCCATTGTAAAGTTGATGTACATATAAAATTGACTGTATCTCTGATATTACATTGGTATTTGTTTTATAATTTGTCTAGTCTTTTTATTGTCTTATTTCAACACAATCCTAAAGGGGTTTTTGAACAATATGTCTGTATAATCTATATTTCAGTTTCTGCTTTATAATACAATATCTCCCCTTCTATCCTAGTAAATTTTCTCAGCCTGTCCTTAAACACCATCACCTTGCAGTCATAGGATTCAGGTTGGGGATGTCAACAAATGTCCAGCCATCCAGCTCTAAATGGAACCCAAAGGCCTATGAAAGTTCACTTTGATATTTATCTATTCTACTACAATACAAGGACAAGCTCACATATTGTTGATTTTATTTTTCTCTTAAAAAACCAAATTTGTCAGACATAAAATTTTCTATTGAAATTTCCTTTTATTTTTACTTTAATAGATGTATTTAAAAAAAAACACTTTTCTCCTACCTAAACTGTAACTGAAAGGTCATTACAAGAAAAAAAAATAAGGATGCTCTGGCAAAGGACCTCCTGTGTTTACTATAAAATAGCTTTATGATACAAAAAGTGACTCAAAAGAACAAAAAAAGTTCTTCCCAGTAATGCTATTCCTTCCACATATCTGCAAAACATCACATCTCTACTATGCACACTTAGGAGGAAATCATTAAGACAAATTTCTTATTTTCCTAATTTCAAGGTGACTAAAGCCCTGGAGAGTTCTATAACTGATATTTATGGATATTTAGGATTTATAGTCTTCTGGAAATAGACAATTTATACATTTTAACACCCAATTTAACCTTGAGTGTCTTCCAAACCTCTAAGAGTAATAAAGATGTGATGATCAGTTTTACACATTTTCTCACTGTCTTACATGGGCCGTAGAAGTTTAATAGGGTTGTATTTCTGAAAATTATACTATATTATTTAGCTATTCTAAAATTCAATGATTTGAAAGGTGAATCATTCATTCTGTTAGTTAAGGAGATATTTACAGAAAGAAGGAATCCAAATTTCTTTCCAAATCTAAAAGTTTCTTTCCAAAAATCTGCTTTGTTGAACATTTTATTGCTTAGCAAGTGTCTGCCAAATAATGTCTTCTTTTCAAAGAGGATAATTTCAAGCTAATGCAAGCAAGCATGCTTTGTATGAAGATTTTCTTTTTTGTCAGCAGTTCCTGATGATCAAATGATACAGTATGCATTTGACCAGACCTTGTTGATTTTCCCAGTTATAAAACTTCTCATTAATTCATGAAAGGACAGACTTTTGAATCTGCCTGATTCCCTTAACCAGAAATAAAATACAGTGTGGATTGCATGCACAGAAAATAGCATTGCCACCATTCTAAAACAAGTACATGCTCCAGTTCTGATATATGGAATGCAGATAAATTACTGTAGAAGTTGAGTGACTTGTGAATTCTTGTCTCTGTCCTCAGGTCTAGCCATCACATCTGAGGGTGAGTCCTAGTATGTTGAAGCTTAACAAACCCTTCAGGTGATTCTGATTATGTTAAAATTGAGAAGCAGTGGGGCACATTTTATGAGAAGGTGCTGGGCATATCAAATCTCTGAGATGAGAGCCTGGGCAAAAACATGCTTTTAAAGTTCTAGGATAATTATAGTGACAAGCAGATCAGAGAGCCAGTGGCCTAGAATTCCTGTCTTAAATGGTGAAAAATCACTTCACTACTTAGACAGAAATGAAATACTGGTTTTGCATTTTTATTATTTTTAAACTATTTCATTTATTTATTTGATATCAGAGAGAGAAATTGAGAGAGAGAGAGAGACAGAGAGAGAGAGAGAGAGAAGAGACAGACAGAGAGAGAATGGGCACTCCAGGGCCTCCAGCCACTGCAAATGAACTCCAGATACATGTGTCACCATGTTGTGCATCTAGCTTACATGGCTCCTGGGAATCAAACTTGGGTCCTTTGGCTTCACAGGCAAATACCTTAACTGCTAAGCCAGATCTTCAGCTTCTATTTTTATTATTTTTATTTGAATGTTTGCTTTATCCACCTGACTATCTTAAGATGAGAGTTCAATTATTAGCATGCTTCATTCTCTGAAAGGATTAGCAATCTGGCTTTACTGAAAACATTTCAACACCTACTTTACAGATGATGACTTCATTTGGTCCTCACAGCAATGTTTATAAGTTAAAAGATTTATAGAACCTGAAGAAAACCAATGATACTTTTTGTTTTAAATGGAGTTCATGGAAAGTGACTGGCTGATGTTCTCACTGTTGCACCAGAACCTGAACTTCCAACCCAGAGATCTCTCCTTTTCTTGAACTTCTGTGTGGGATGCAGTTTCCCATTAAAGAAACTTTCCCAGATTTCTTTAAATAGCTCTCTCCTATCCCATTCACAAAACACCACTTGTGGGCCAGGATTTATACCTTTCAAGAAGCATCCCATGGCTTCAGCTTCAGTCATAGACCTGTCCATCATGCAGTCATGGGCATCTTGAATTTTCATTTTCTCAAATGCTAAGGGTACAGAATACAATATTCACTAAATCCCATCAGTAAAGGGGATGTAGGTACTAAATTGAGCATGTCTCTCTGCTCATTGATCTTTACCACCAGTAATTCTCAAACTTAAGGAAATAGCAAACTGGATATGATAATAAACTTTTTAAATTTATTTTTTATTACTTATGTACACAGTGTGTATACACCCATGTTGGTACCATCATTAGCCTCCTCTCTGCTCTCCCCACTCTGAAGGGATCCACCTCATTGGGGATTGTGGGTCATGCATTGTGGGGGTAGCCATAAGTTATAGGGAGGAGGCAATGTCTCTGTGCATAATGTCCCAAGCCCTCTCTTCAACAAATTTTGCTGAGCCACATTGGATTCATTTTAGGTTTACTTAAGTGATGGCGTCTTGGGAGCATCTGTGTCTCTCGATATCTGTTTTGATAGGAGCTGAGTATTCTCTGTGTCTATCTACTTCACCCTTGTGCTGGCACCAGGTTCATCAAGAAAGCAGCACTCTTGCTCATTTCCCCAATTACTCTTGGTTTAAGCTAGGATCCTGGTGAAGTGTGATAGGCATATTCTCTCCTCAGGTTCAGCATCTATCTGAAAGAAGTAAATTCACCAATGGAGAGTGAAGTCAGCAACAGATAAATGGGATAACCATTAATATTTTAGAGAGAATTTAATAGGTATAGGCCCTCTTGTAGCCCAAGAATGGTGGAAGCTTGATAATGGAGAGTGGGCTCATTTTTGGATATGTTTCTGACTTGTTTCCAAGGTCCCACTATAGTTTTTGTTCCACTGAGCAGATCTGTTAGCCAAATCAAGAGCACTTGGCTACCCACCATGGCTGTGTGCCACTCTTGCACTTGTGTGAGCATAATGTCAAGTTGTTTGCTGCTGAATAGCTTAGACCGTGAGTTGCTTGGAAAGATGTTGGTCATTTTTCCTTAATCACTCATGTGGCACCTCCTGGCACTGGATGACTTAACTGTCTGGGAACTGACTCTCTTCCAGATTCCAGCAAAGTCACTCTATGCTCAGTACCAACAGCATATGGTGTCTTTGGCAATAGGGTCTTACCATTAACCTTTGGTGGGTCTTGAAGCACTCTGATAGAAATCAGTTTTCTTTTGGGAAACCACGTAGGTCTCTGTGATAAACAGCTCATTATGGATGTTGTTGCTGTCAGGTTCACATTGCTGGAAGAAATCACCCAGCCAAGAGCAGCTTGTGGAACAAAAGAGGTTTATTTTGGCTTACAGGCTCTAGGGGAAGCTCCACAATGTCAGGGGAAAATGACAGCATGAGCAGAGGGTGGACATACACCCCCTGGCCCACATAAGGTGGACCATAGCTTCAGGAGAGTGTGCTAAACACTGGCAAGGGGAAACTGGCTATAACACCCATAAGCCTGCTCCCAACAATACACTGACTCTAGAAGGCATAAATTCTCAAATCTCCATCAGCTGGGAACCTAGCATTCATAAGACTTAAATTTATGTGGGACACCTGAATCAAACCACCACTTTCTGCCCCTGGCACCTATAAACTTATAACTATACATAATGAAAAATGAAATGCATTCATTCAACTTTAAAAGTCCCCATATTTTTAATCAATTCAAATGATATTAGTACATCACCATAGTCCAAGATCTTTTAACTGAGCCATAATACCAAAAAGTAACCTCAAAATACCCATAATGGCACAGAATAAACATTCACACTGCAAAAGATGACATGGGTCACAGCAAAGAATATTGTCAATACAAAATTTAAAACAACCAGGGCAAACATCAAATTCTGCAGCTTCAAGTCCAACAACTCTAGTCAGTGACAAATCTCCAAGTCCAATTATTCTAACCAGCATCAAGTCTCTGGTGTTCCAATTCTGCCCCTCCAGCTAGGCTACTCACAGTCCTGGAAAACTTTATCATCGGGGCCAGCAGCTTTCCTTAGCAGCCATCTCATGGTTCCAGCATCTCCATTGGGTGTCCACTGCAATCTATCAATCTCTCAATTACAGCTGATTGGGCAAGAGTTCACCCAAAGACTTTTCTTTCCGTGCCATATCCCTCTGCTCACTCCAGTCCATTTCTACTCAAAGCAACCCTGCACAACTTCTCAAGACATGTGCATGACAGCAAGCCTCACAAAAACTGCTAGCCCAGTCCAAGCAAAGCTCTTTCTCACCTTCATAAGAAAAAGATAGGTAACATAAAATAGAAATAGAGAAGAGGGAGAAAGAGAAACAGTCGTAGATAAAGGTGATTCTTCATCATACCCCCTCCAGCTGATTCAGGTGTATCCTCTAAGGACCTGATGAAGGTTCAACCATTTAGTCTGTCTTTTATGATATAAAATTTTATGGTACCATTGCCATTTTGGTCCTGTTTTGTGTCCCACCCCTACCCCTCCCTCATGCCCCACCGTCCCTATTGCCTGGTACTCCAGATGCTTATTAGGTATGTCAGTATATTGGGCAGATTCAGGTTAGGAGCCACAGATGAATGAGACCATGCAATGATTAGCTTTCCGTGATTGGGTGAGTTTGCTGAAAATGATCTGCTCCAAGTTAAAACATTTTTCTTCAAATTAAATTGTGTCATTTTTCCCTTTCTGCTGTGTAGAATTCCATGGTGTAGATACACTACATATTGGTTATTGATTTGTCTAATGATGGACCTCTGTGTTGAGTCCAGCTCTTAGCTACTATGAACTGAGCAGCTATAAACATGGTTGAACAAATCTCTCTGAACTGAGGCATGGAGCTGTTGGGGTAAATACCCACTAAGGGAGTAACTGGGTCTGTTGGTAACTCTAGAGTCAACCTTTTTAGGAGTCTCCATATTGCTTTCCATAATGGTTGTACCATCTTACATCCCCACCAACAGTGAATGAGGGTTTCTATTTCTACACATCCTTGCCAGCATTTGTTTTCATTTGATTTTTTAATGTTTGCTATACTTACTGGGGTAAGGTGGAATCTCAGTTGTTTTAATTTGCATTTCCCTGATGATTAGGGAGGAGACCATTTTCTTAATTGTGTGTTTGCCATTTGTAGTTCTTCCTCTGTGAATTCCCTGTACAGCTCTCTGCCCTGTTATGTGATTGGGTTGTTTGACTTTTTACTGTTTAGGTTTTGGAGTTCTTTATAGGTTCTAGGAATTAGGCCTCTGTTAGTTGTATAGATAGCATTTTTTTCCCATTTTGTGGGTAATCTGTTGGCTCTGCTTATTGTATGTTTGTCTGTGAATAAACCTTTCAGCTTTATGAGGTCCCAATGGTTGAGTGATTCTTTAAGTTCCTGAGCTATTTTGATTTTGTTCAGAAAGTCTTTTCTGATTCCTATATCACAGAAAGTTCCTCCTATTTTTTCTTCCAATAGTAGCAGATTTTCTGGTCTTATATTGAAGTCTTTGACATATTTGGACTTAATATTTGTGCATGTAGAGATATGTGGATCAAGTTTTATTTTCTGCATATGGTTATCCAGTTTGTCCAGCACCACTTGTCAAAGATGTTGTCTTTTTTTCCAGCTTTCATTGTTAGGGTCTTTGTCAAGTATCAAGTAGCTGTAGTGTTCATGACCCAAAGTGAGGGTCCATTATTCTATTTCACCGGTCTTTACTCCTGTTTTTATGTCAGTACCATGTTCTTTTTTTATTACTATGGCTTTGTAATATAGCTTTAGATTAGGCATGGTGATGCTTCCAGAGGTATTTCTTTTGCTGAAGATGTGCTTGAATATCTTAGGCTTTCTGCCATTCCATATGATTTTTGAGATCATTTTTTTCTATCTCCATGAAGAAATATATAGGAAGTTTTACTGTTATTGCATTAAATATATGTATTGCCTTTGGCAAGACTGGCATTTTCACAGTGTTAATTCTGCCTATCTAGTAGCATAGGAGGTCTTTCCATTTTCTCAAGTTCCCCTCAATTTCATTCTTGAGTGTTAGGTTTTCATTTTATAGGTCTTTCACAACATTTTTTAATGTTAAATCAAGGTATTTTTGTTGTTGTTGTTGCTACCTCTGTATCTTTGTCTTTTGTGTATAAAAAGGCGGCTGATTTTTTGTGTGCATTGATTTTGTATCTTGATACTTTGCTGAAGGAGTTAATTGAATTTAAGTGTTTTGAGATGGAGGTTCTTGGGTCTCTTATGTATAGAATCATGTCGTCTGTGAACAGGGCTTACTTAACTTCTTCCTTTTGAAAATATAACCCTTTTATTTCTTTCTCATGTTTAATTGCTCGAGCTAGCACTTCTAGTAGTATGTTGAAGAGCAGAGGTGAGAGTTGCACCCCTATCTTGTTCCTGATTTTAATGGAAATTCCTTCAATCTCTCCCCATTATCTATTGTTTGGGATTTAGGAGTTTTATATATAGCCTTTATTATGTTGAGATATAAACTGTCCATGCCTATTCTCTCCAATGTTTCGATCATGAAGTGATGTTTTGTCAAAGGCCTTTTCTGCATCTATCAAATGATGATATGGTTTTTGTGTTTAAGCTGATTTATGTAGTGTATTACATTGACAGGTCTCTATGTTGATCCACCCCAGCATTCCTGGGAGGAAGCCTACTTGGTCAAGGTAAATAATGATTTTGATGTATTGTTGAATTCAGTTTGCAAGGATTTTGTTCAGTATCTTTGCATCTAAGTTCACCAGGAAAATAGGCTTACAGTTTTGTTTTCTTGTGGCATCTCTGCCTGGTTTTGGTATTAGGGTGATACTAACTTCATAAAAGGAGTTGGGGAGCTTTACCTGTTCTCAGATTATGTGGCACAGTTTCAGAAAAAAAAAATGGTTGCAGTTCTTCCATGAAGGTTTGATGATAGAATTCAGTTGAGACACCACCTGGTCCTGTACTATTCTTTTTGGAGAAGTTTTTGATTACCTTTTCAAAATTGATGGGTATGATAGGTTTTGTTTTATTCGGTTATTCTGCTCTGAGTTTAGCTTTGATAGGTTTCCAGGAATTCATCCATTTCCCACATGTTATACAGTTTTGTGGAGTAGAGGTTTCTGAAATAAGTTCTGATGATTCTCCCAATTTCACTTATGTCTGTTGTCTTCTCTCCTTTTTCATTTCCAATTTTGTTAATTTGAAGCATCTCTCTCTTTTTTTTTTTTACTTGATCAAATTGTCCAGGAGTTCATCATTCTTCTTTATTTTTTCTCAATGAACCACCTCTCTATTTGATCAGTTTTCTTACTTGTTTTCTTAGTTCCCAATTCATTAATTTCTGCTCTGATTTTAGCCATTTTTTTTTTCTGTCTGGAGCTTTTGGAATTGGATTCTTGTTGTTTTTCCAATGCCTTTAGGTGAATGGTTAGATTATTGATTTGGGATCTCTCTGTCTTTTTATGAGGCATTTAGTGCTATGAATTTTCCCCTCAGGACTGCCTTCATTGTATCCCATAAGTTTTGGTATGATGTGCTCTCACTGTCATTCAATTCTAGAAATTTTTCAGTTTCATTTTTTATTTCTTCCACTACATGTTTATTGTTTAAAAGTGTACTGTTTAGTTTCCAGGAACTGGTGGGATTCCTGGTGCATTATTCGTTGTTAATTTCTAGCAATACAGCATTGTGATTTGATGCATGCAGGGAATTATGTCAATCCTCCTAGATGTATGGAGGCAGGCTTTATGACCCAGTATATGATGTATCTTGAAGAAGGTTCCATGGGCTGCTGAGAAGAATGTGTAATCTGTGGATTTTGGGCAGAATATTCTATAGATATTGGTTATCTTAAATTGATCTATTGTGTCATTGAGCTCTCATACTTCCCTGTTAATTTTCTGTTTGAAGGATCTATACAATGCTGATATCGGAGTGTTACAGTCCCTGAGTATGATATTGTTGGTGTTTATTTCTGTTTTGTTGTTAAGTAGCAACAAAAAAAATAGATTTTATTTTATGAATTGTGGTGCACCAAGGTTTGGTGTATAAAGATGGATGATTGTGAAATCCTCTCATTGGATCATTCCCTAGATAAGTAAGAAGTGGAGCTTCTTTGTCTTTTTGATTACTTGTGGTTTGAAGTCTATTTTATCCAATATTAGTATAGCTATGCCTGCTTGCTTCTTATTTCCATTTGCGTGGAATGTCATTTTCAACATTTTCACCCTGAGGAGGTGTATTTATTTAGTGATGAGATGGGTTTCTTGAAGACATCAGATTAAGGCATCTAATTTTCTCATCCAACCTGTTAGCTTATGTCTCTTGATGGGGTAATTAAGGCCATTAATGTTTAGGGAAATAACTGTGAGGTTTGATTTAATCCATGCCATATTATTGTGGTTTATGTGGTTTGGTGTTTTCTTGGACTCTGTAGTTTTTGTGCCTTCTTTGAGGTTCTTTATTGTGACTTGCTTCTTGTAGACACTTGAAGTTGATTATTTGAGTCTTCTGTGTGGAGAATTCCCTGAAGTACTCTATGTAGGTTTGGCTTTGTGTTCACATAGTTGTAAACCGGACTTTTATCATGGAAAGTCATTCATCATCTATTATGAGCGGTATTTTTGCTGGGTAGAGTAGTTTGGTTTGGAAGGCATAATTTCTTAGACTTTGCAGTGTTTCATTCCTGGCCCTTCTGGTTTTCAGGATTCCCATTGAGAAGTCTTAAGTAATTCTGATGGGTTTACCTAAATATGTAATGTGTTGTTTCTCCCTACCTGCTCTTAGAACATTCTCTTAGGTACCAATGTTTAGAATTTTAATGATAATATGTCTTGGAGCATTTCTCCTTTAGTTCAGTCTGTCTAGAGTTCTGTTAGCTTCTTGTAACTTGATGGGACTTTCTTTTGGAAAGTGGGAAAGTTTTCTTTGATAATTTTGTTGAATAAGTTCTCCATGCCTTTGGTATGAATTTCTTTCCCTTCTGGTATTCTTATGATCCAAATATTGGAACATTTAATGGTATCCCACACTTCTCTCATGTACTGTTCACAAACATTTTTGAACTTATTGTAACTTTTGGAATCATAAATATTTTCTTCTGTTTGTCTTTCAGTTCTAATTTTCTATCTTCTACATAGATGACTCTATTCTTGGGACCCTCAGTAGGGGTTTCAACTTATTCAATTCAGTTTGTACTTTTCTACTGCCTTTTTCTGTAGTTTCCATCCCTTTGTCAAGCTCTCTTTTCATATCATTTTCTGGTTTTCTTAATGCTTCTTGGAATTCATCCTTGCATTTTTTAATGTCTTTATTGAGCTTAGCCCACTGATTATTGAGGTCCTCTATTTTTTTTTTTTTTTCCTGCTGTCCTTCAGGTAATGTAACTGTCTTTGGAACCCTTCCTAGTTCTTTTCTATTAGGTATAATATACTGAGGACAGCCTTCATACAATAATTGGACCTTTGTTAATTTTCTGCAAGTTCTGATACTTGCTTGGCCAGGGTTGCATAGCTTGTATCTTCATTTTGGGATTCTGATCATATTGACTCTTCAACGTTTTGATTAGAGACATCCATTGTGGACTTGGACAACCTTGTTGGATTTACTTGCATTTGGTTTTTCATGTTATTCCTTTTTCACTGTGGTCAGCCCATCAGTGTAGGAATCTTATTTAATTTAAGAGGAAGCTGGAGTTTACCCTTAAAATGTCTTCAGTGATTATTCCCTTTTATGTTTGCTTTGATTAGGCTTCTGATGGCAATGAGGCCTGTCTCCTCTGAAGGAAGTAGCTGTGAAGTTCTCCTGGGGCCCAAGGACCTGATGAAGGAGTTTGTTGGTTGGTGGTTTGGGTTTGGAATTGTGTGTTCAGGTGGCTAGAGGGGACAGAGGGTAGGCAGAAATGGGACAAAGCAGACTGGTGTTGTGGTGGAGGAGGGGAGGATGGGATTGTGTGGTGGTTCTGTGACGCTGAGGGATGAAGGGATGGGACTATGGCACCCTCTGGGACTGTGCTGTAGGGGTTGAATAGGAATGCCAGGTCCTGTGACATGGCAGGGTGGGGATATGGGACTGCTGCAGGTCAGGTGATGTGTGAGGTGGTGGGCACCAGTCCTAGTGGCAGGAAGAGGTAGGGAGGAGGGAACAATAGCCCACTGACCTGGGTCCAAGTAGCCTGCAGGAAGAGCAGGGGGGCAGATTCTAAACCAAACCTGTATTCTAAACAAAACCCAAAAGTTTAATTCATAAAAGTTTAAACCACTGTGCAAAGACAGACGAAATATATCTGATGATTTCAAAAGCAAATGATAATAACAATAATAATATTGGTTCTTTCTGATTTACGAGATATTCAATAGTTTGTTGACAGGAAGGTATTTCTTCTGAGACAGAAATTAGGACTTTAAAAAATCATTTTCTTCAAAGAATTGCCAAACCAAGAAAACACATAGAACATTCCAGAAAGGTTTTACAGGGCATTATCTAGCTAGAGCCAAGTGAGAAATTATTAAAGTGCAAAATGACAGTTATGAAGGGTAGATAAGAAAGAAAAATTATCGCTTTAAATATTGGGTAAAATACAAATATTAATACAATATTTATAACATATCTCATTCACAGAAAGAAATATACAACAGATTTTTAACTAAAGGAGAAATTATTGCATTAAATATTCTAAAGTTGTCAGGGGAAAAAGTAATAGAAATATACCTTGAAAGTACTCAGTAAAAGTAGAGGTACATCTGGGTTCTGCATTGTATTAAATTAAAATGAAAATAGGGTCAAAACCTTTAAAAAAATGAACATGCATGGAAAACTAATATCAAAGTATTTAGAATAGTGGAATACTATAAGCAATGCTGTACATTTTCATTGGTAAATATATTAGTTTTTTTTTCGTTGCTCTGATACTAATACCTGATTAGAAGCAGCTTAAGGAAAGTAGGGTTTATTTTGGCTTTCAGTTCTAGTTGATACAATCTATCACAACTGGGGAGACATGGCCAATAAGAGAAAAAGGAAACTGCTGACATTGCATCCACAATCTAGAAAGAGAAAGAGATGCACACTGAATCTAGGTTTTCTTTCTTCTTTTTGTTCAGTATAGTACTCCAGCCCATGGAATGGTACTGCCAGCATTTCAGGAGGGTCTTCCTACCTAAATTACCAACTTTCAGAAATTCTTTTACAGGTCCCACAGATTGCCTTCTAGGCGATTCTATATCCAGTCAAACTGACAATGGAGATATACCATCACAGTAATTGTGTGAACAAATAAATAAACAATAAATTATGAAAAATGGAGGTGATAATTATTAAATTTAAGACAAATGTATATTAACTTAGTATAATGGGTTTGATGAAAATCAAGACATTCTAATTTATATTTTTCGAACAATGCTAATGAACAATGATTAAGTATAGAAATTGTCATAATTAATAGCTACTGTGAAAATAGAAATGATTATTAAATAAAAATGTAGGGCATTTAATTACCACAGTGATGAAGGAAATGATAAACAATTATAAAGTAAAAAAACAAGTAGATAATGGATATAAAAGAGTCAAATTCAAAGTCCAAATGATGACAATAGTAAAAAATTAATTAGCACATTACAATGTCATATTATAAGATATTATTATTTGTTAAGTACATTTGCTACATTTTATAATTGGTATATTTATAAAAGTATGAATAAAATAGAAAGCATAAAATTAGAATAAAATCTATTAAATAAAAGTACAAACTAAGTTGTTGTTAGGGATTTTCAGTGTATATTTGTGTATGTGTTGTGTGTGTGTTTGTGTGTGTGTGTTCATGTATAATTATACAATAATGTAGCTTTATAGTAAAGATAACAATATGTACCAGCTAGTATTATGTATAATTATAAAAATAAAAACACAACCCACATATCATTTGAATATATATATATGCACATATATGTCTATATGTACATATATGTGTATATATACATATACCCATATAAATATATATATAATTAATATATAATATATAAATACATTATATATTACATATAAATATTATTTATATAATAAATAATAATTTTATATCATAAACGATTATATAAAATATTACTTATTATATAAATAACATTATATAATTAATTATTAAATAATATAAATTTTTAAATTAAATTATTAAATAATATCATATGATATCATATAAATAAAAAATATATAATATACAAATATATTTTATATTTCATATATAGTGCATATGTATACATGCATATATACCTGTCTATAGATTTAAATGTATAATGTATTTACACAATCACTGCCCAGGTCTCATGGGGCTGTGTGGAGTCAGCACTGTGTGGAAATGATTTGGATCAGTAGTTCATGTGAAGCACATTAGATGCAGAGCAAAGCTATGCTTCTTTATTTATGTTTTTACAATGCATTATATTTTTTGCAAGCAAGACATGGAAATTTATTCATGTAGTTTCTAATCTCTAAGAAATCTTGCACAATATTCTCCTTGATTTCTCTTGCTTTTGCTTAACTCATGAACCTCTTGCCCATAAACATTCTGATAACATCTTAAAGAAAAAGTCAAGAATTGAAAGCCAGTTAATATCTTACCTAGGCTCATAGAAACTAGCCAAGAGCCCTAGCAGGTAGCTCTTGTGGTTATAAGGTGATAGACATTTTTGAGCTCAAAAAGGGCTATGTTAGTCACTCTCTACATAATATTAATTTGCAGCCTGTATAACAGTAGGTGTTTCTATTTCTAATCCACTACTGATTTAATTGTCTCTCTATGACCTTTCTTTGTTGTTCTATTTGACAGTCTGGTCCTGACATTGCAACTCATTCCATTAAAGGAAGATTTTGATATATAACTCTTTTTCTATCTTTCCATCCTTACTCCACTAATGTATGTCCCTGAGTATGGTAAAGGTTGATCTATCCAACCAGTGTTTTGCACTGATGTCTTTCCTTTAGGAGCTCACCAAATTCTATTGTTAATTCTGAAAGTTACATATTCTGTTTTACTTCCTTGTGTGGGCCCAGCCTGATTATTTGAAAGATGTTCACTTTTGCTCCCTAGCATTTCAGGCTCCTTTTCTAGTAAGACATCTGTAGGTTCAGAAAATGTGCCCATGAATTCCTATAATCATCTTGACAACAAAAAATTTTCTTTTTTTTTCTTTTTTTCTTTATTAGTTAGTTTTGTTTTCATCAAATACAGTCAGTTTGGTACCATTATTAGGCTCATCCGTGACCTACCCGCCCCCTTGGCCTCTCCTTGTTGAGGTATACGGGTCATGCATTGTGGAGTTAGACCACAGTTATGGGTAAGATAAATGTCTCTGAATATCATAACACAACATGTGGTTCTGACACTCTTTCTGCCCCTCTTCTACAAAATTTCCCTGAACCATGTTGGGTTCATTTTTTGTCTGCTTCAGTGATGAGGTATTGGGGGCCTCTGAGGCTCTGGCTCACTGATTTGGTAGGAGTTGATTTTTCTCTGTGTTGATCTCCTTCCCCCTTGTGCTGGTATCCGGTTCATCAGGAAAACAGTACCCTTGCTTGTTTCGCCGATTTTTCTTAGTTGCAACGGTGGCCCTTTTGAGGTATGATGGGGTGGCTCTCTCCTTGGGATCTACATCTACCTGAAAAAGAGAAGTAGATTCTCCAACAGAGAGTAAGTTAGCACCAGGACAAATGAGATAGCCCTTACATTTGTATAGAGAATTTAATAGGTGTAGGCCCTCTTGTAGCCCACAATTGAAGGTAGCTTGATATTGGAGAGTGGGTTTATGTTTGGATATGCTTCTGACTTGTTTCCCAGATCCAGCTATGGGTCCCGTACTACTGAGGGGATCAGTTAGCCAAATTGAGAGCAGTTGGTTCCCCCCCCCCCCCATGGCTGTGTGCCACTACTGCACTTGTTTGGGCATCACAACAAGTTATTTGCTGCTAAGTAGGTTAGACCATGAGTTGCTTGGACAGATATTGGTCATTTTCCCCCAGTTGCCCATGTAGCACCTTCTGGTACTAGATACACTGTCTGTCTGGGGACTGACCCTCTTCCAACTTCCAGCCATGCCATTCTATTTTGCATGTCAACCACATAAGGTGTCTTTAGCAGTAGGGTCTTACCACTAACCTTTGGTGGGTCATCAAGTACTCTGACAGAAATCTGTCTGTCTTTTTGGAAACCTTGTAGGTCTCTCTGATCAAAAGCTCATTGTGGATGATAGCCCCATGCTGGTTCTGGGAGTTACAGGTGAGTGCCCACTAAGAAAAAGAGGAAAAAGATAACTAATATACAAGAGTTAGAGATAAAAGAGAAAGAGAGAGGGAGAAAGAGGGAGAGGGAGAGGGAGGGAGGGAAGACTTAGAAGATTAAGTTTAGTCTTGATCCCACCCTCTCCAGTGTGTTGTGATTCAAGTGTTCCCTGTAAAGGCCTGGTGAAGGATCAGCCATTCGGTCTGTCTTTTAGTAAGTAGAGAATTTTATTACCATTGCCGTTTGGGTCTAGATTTGTGTTTCCGACCCCTTTGATGCCCTCCTCTCCCTCCCCTTCCATCCTAGTTTCTAGTCCAGGAGATGCTTGCTGAGTATGTAAGGTATATTGGGTAGATTCAGGTTAGGTGCTGTAGATGAGTGAGACTATATGGCAATATTTTTTTCCGTGATTGGGTAAGTTCACTGAGAATGATCTGTTCCAGGTTCAACCATTTTTCCTCAAATTTCATTGTGTCATTTTTTTCTTACTGCTGTATAGAATTCCATTGTGCAGATATACCATATCTTAGTTATCCATTCTTCTAGTGATGGACATCTGCGTTGATTCCAGCTCTTAGCTATTACAAATTGAGCCACTATTACCATGGTTGAGAAAATCTCTCTGGCCTGTGGTTTGAAGGTTTTAGGGTAGATGCCCAGTAAGGGAATAACTGGGTCTGTTGGTATCTCTATACTCAGCTTTTTTGGAAGTTTCCATATTGCTTTCCAAAGTGGTTGCACCATCCTACATTCCCACCAACAGTGGATGAGTGTTCCTACTTCTCCACATACTCGCCAGCATTTATTTTTATTTGATTTTTTGATGTTTGCTATCCTTATTGGGGTAAGGTGGAATCTCATAGTTGTTTTAATTTGCATTTCTCTGATCATTAGAGATGTTGAACGTTTTCTTAAGTGTATGATTACCATTTGTATGTCTCCCTCTGTGAACTGCCTGTTCAGCTCTTTGCCCCATTTTGTGAGTGGGGTCTTTGACTTCTTACTGTTTAGGTTTTTGAGTTCTTTGCAGATTCTAGAGATTAGGCCTCTATCAGTTGGATAACCTGCATAATATTTTCTCCCATTCTGTGGGTAATCTATTGGCTTTGCTTACTGTATGCTTGTCTGTAAAGAAACTCTTTAGCTTAATGTGATCCCATTGGTTGAGTGACAGTTTAAGTTCATGAGCTACTGGGGTTTTGTTCAGGAAGTCTTTTTCCATTCCTATATCATGGAAAGTAATTCCTAAATTTTCTTCCAGTAGTATTCGAGTTTCTGGTCTTATATTGAGGTCTTAGATCCATTTGGATTTGAGTGTAGTGCATGGCAAAATGTGTGGATCAAGTTTCAGTTTCCTCATATGGTTATCCAGTTTGTCCAGCACCATTCATTGAAGATGCTGTCTTTTTTCCAGCCTATACTGTTTGGGACTTCATCGGATATCAAGTAGCTACAGGTGCTTGACCCAAAGTCCGGGTCCCCAAGACTATTCTGCTGGTCTATACTCCTGTTTTTATGCCAGTACCATGCTATTTTTATTACTATGGCTTTGTAATATAGCTTTAGATCAGGTATGGTGATGCCTCCAGAGGTATTTCTTTTGCTGAGGATATGTTTGGAAATGCGAGGCCTTCTGCCTTTCCATATGAAATTTGAGATCATTTTTTTCTATCTCTGTGAAGAACACAGCAGGGATTTTAATTGGAATTGAATTAAATCTATATATTGCCTTTGGTAGGCTTCTCATCTTCACAATGTTAATTCTGCCTATGCAGGAACATGGGAGGTCTTTCCATTTTCTCAAGTCCTGCTCAATTTCTTTTTTGAGTGTTTTTATGTTTTTGTTGTATAGATCTTTCACTTCCTTGGTTAAAGTTATTCCAAGGCATTTTATTTATTTTTTTGTTGCTATTGAAAATGGGACTATGTCATTTATTTCCTTCTCTGTATCTTTGTCATTTGCATAAAGGAAGGCTACTGACTTTTGTGCATTGATTTTATATCCTGCTACTTTGCTATAGGAGTTAATCACCTTTAGGAGTTTTGGGATGGAGTCTCTCAGGTCTCATACGTATATAATCATGTCATCAGTGAATAAAGCTAACTTAACTTCTTCCTTTCCAAATTGTATCCCTTTCATTTCCTTCTCCTCTCTTATTGCTAGAGCTAGGACTTCCAGTACTATATTGAAAAGCAGAGGTGAGAGTGGACAACCCTGTCTTGTTCCTGATATTAATGGAAATTCCTCCAGTCTCTGTCCATTAAGTATTACTTGGGCCTTTGGAGCTTCCTATATTGCCTTTATAAGGTTAAGGTATGAACCAACCATGCCAGTTCTCTCCAATGTTTTGAACATGAAGTGATGTTGAATCTTGTCAAAGGCCTTTTCTGCACATATCGAAATGATCATGTGGTTTTTATGTTGAACCTTGTTTATGTGGTGTATTACATTGACAGATTTCCGTATGTTGAAACACCCCTGTGTTCCTGGGATGAATCCCACTTGGTCAAGGTGGATAATGCTTTTGACGTGTTGTTGGATTCGGTTTGCGAGGATTTTATTTAGGATCTTTGCATCTAAATTCATCAGGGAAAGAGGCCGGTAGTTTTCTTTTCTTATGGCATCTCTGCCTGGTTTTGGAATTAGGGTGATGCTAGCTTCATAAAAGGAGTTGGGTAGCTTTTCCTGTTCACCAATTGTGTCACACAGTTTGAGGAAGATTTGTTTGAATTCTTCCTTGAGTGATTGATAGAATTCAGCTGAGAAGCCATCTGGTCCTGGACTCTTCTTTTTTGGGAGGTTTTTTATTACTTTTTCAATCTCCATGAGTGATGGGTTGACTGGGGTAATTAATCTGCTCTGTGTTTATCTTTGGTAGATGGTATGTGTCCAGGAATTTATCCATCTCCTCCACTTTATCCAGTTTTGTGGAGTAGAGGTTTTTGAAATAAGTTCTGATGATTCTCCTAATTTCACTTATGTCTGTTGTTATCTCTCCTTTTTCATTCTGAATTTTGTTAATTTGAAGCTTCCCCTTTTTGTGCTTGATCAGATTAGCCATGGGTTTGTCTATCTTGTTTATTTTTTTCAAAGAACCAGCTCTTTGTTTTGTCAATTGTCTTAAATATTTCCTTTGTTTCCAATTCATTGATTTCTGCTCTGATTTTAATTATTTCTTTCCTTCTGGAGGTCTTTGGGTTGGATTTTTCTTGTTTTTCCAGTGCCTTTAGGTGGATGGTTAGGTTATTTATTTGGGACCTTTCTGTCTTGGTTATGAAGGCATTGAGTTCTATAAACTTTCCCCTGAGGAACGCTTTCATTGTGTCCCATAAGTTTTGGTATGATGTGTTTTCATTGCCATTCAATTCCAGAAATTTTGCAATTTCATTTTTTATTTCATGCACTATCCATTTATTGTTTAAAAGTGTGCTGTTCAGTTTCCAGGTGCTGTTGGGATTCTTGGTGGGTCTTTTGTTGTTGATTTCTAGCAATATAACATTTTGTTCTGATATCATGCAGGGAATTATGTCAATCTTTCTAAATATGTGGAGGTAGTCTTTGTGACACAGTATATGGTCTATTTTAGAGAATGTTCCATGGGCTGCTGAGAAGAATGTGTGGTCTGTGGATTTGGGGTGGAAAGTTCTGTAGATGTCCGTTAGGTCTAACTGATCTATGGTTTTGTTGAGCTTTCTTACTTCCCTGTTGAATTTCTGTTTGGATGATCTGTCTATTACTGATAATGGTGTATTGAAGTCCCCAGCTATGATGTTGTTGGTGGATATTTCTGTTTTATTGTCAAGTAAGTTTTGTTGTATAAACTGTGGTGCCCCTGTGCTTGGTGCATACAGATTTATGATTGTAATATACTCTTGATGGATCATTCCCTTGATAAGTAGGAAGTGGCCTTATTTGTCTTTTTTGATTATTTTTGGTTTGAAGTCTATTTTATCTGATATTAGTATCGCTACACCTGCATGTTTCTTACTCCCGTTTGCTTGGAATATTGTTTTCCTCCCTTTCACCCTGAGGAGGTGTCTGTCTTTAGTGGTGAGGTGGGTTTATTTAAGTCGGCAGATTGAGAGGTCTAATTTTTTGATCCATCCTGTTAGCTTCTGTCTCTTGATGGGTGAATTAAGGCCAGTAATATTTAGGGTCATGACTTTGAGATTTGATTTGATCCCTGCCATATTGTGATGGTAAATGTGGGTTTTATATTTTCATAGACTTTGAGGTTTTTTGTGCCTACTCTGAGTTTGATTATTGTTATCTGCTTCTTGTAGGCAATTGAGTTTGATTATTTGTTTCTTCTCTGTGGAGAATTTCCTGAAATACTATCTGTAGGTTTGGTTTTGTGTTCATATAATTGTATAGCTGAGTTTTGTTGTGGAATATTTTTCTTTCACCATCTATTATGAGGGATACTTTTGCTGGGTAGAGTAGTTTGGGTTGGATGCCATAGGTTCTTAGACTTTGCAGTGTTTCATTCCAGGCTCTTCTAGCTTTCAGTGTTTCCTTTGAGAAATCTGAAGTAATTCTGATTGGGTTACCTTTGAAGGTGGTGTGCTGTTTTTCTCTAGCTGCTTTTAGGATTTTCTCTTTAGTGTCAGTGTTAGAGTCTTAAGTACAATATGTCTTGGAGAGTTTCTCCTTTGGTCCAGTCTGTTTGGAGTTCTGTTGGCTTCTTGTATCTTGATGGGCCTTTTTCTAAGAGACTGGGGAAGTTTTCTTCAATTATTTTGTTAAATAAGTTCTCCATGCCTTTGGTCTGAATTTCTCCTCCTTCTGGTATTCCAATGATCCTGATATTAGGATGTTTAAGTGTATCCCACAATTCCCTCATGTTCTGTTCACAGGAATATTTGAACTTACTGAAATTTTTGAGCTCTCTAAGTGTTTCTTCCATCTTGTCTTCCAGATCAGATTTTCTATCCTCCACTTGGCTGACTCTATTTTTGAGAGCTTCTAGAGAGTTTTGGACTTGTTTCATTACGTTTTCATTGTCCACTACTTTTCTATGTATAACTTCCATCCCTCTGTCAAGCTCCCTTTTCACATCATTTTCTGATTTTCTTGATGATTCTTGGAATTCATCTTTGCATTTCTTTATGCCTTCTTTTAGCATGGCCAGCTGATTTTTAAGGTCTTCTTCTTTTTTTTTTTTTTTTTTTTTTTTTCACTCTCCCTCAAATCCCTTAACTCTCTTTGAACTCCTTCCAATTTCTTATCTATTAGTTCTTGTTCAGTGATGGCAGCATCCACACGATTGTAGGTCCTTTGTTGCTTTCCTGCCATTTCTACCAGTAGGTTGGTCAGGGTTGCATTGCTCATAGCTTCAATTTGGTGTTCTGATTCTAATGGCTCTTCTCTGTTTTGGTTAGATGTATTCATTGTAGGACTGGGTGACCTAACTGGATTTTCTTGCATTTGATATTCATGTTATTTCTTTTGCACTGTGGTCTGCCCATGACAGTGATTGGGCACGTAGGTGGGCCTATCAGCCTGGGCTCAAGCACAATGGGAATCTGAGGCAGCCTGGGGCAGTTGCCAAGCAGCCTGGGATTTGGCTCTCCCTTGTCAAAGCCACCTATCTACTGACTGGCAGGGACGCCAAATTTGCCTGAATTCTCAAGCAGTAAAGTGCCAAAGCTGCCTGTGTTCAAGGTAGGAGTGATCTTGAGGCACCAAGCACTGAAGCAGCCCAAACTCTGTCAGGGAACACTGGGACCCGGAAGCAGTCTGCGCTCCCCCACCACAGGACAATGGCAGATGGATGGTGTGGCAGACAGTTAGGGGATGGCACCTGAGCTGGCACAAGCAAGAGACACAGTCTGAGCTTGTGTGGCAGTTGCTGTGGGACTGCGCACACTCAGTAAGTGGAGGAGTGGACAAGTGTGTGGAGCAGTCTAAGCTTCCACATGCAGGGAACGATCGGCATGTGGCAGCAGCAGTTGCATCGCCAGCGGCAGCGGTGGTGCTTTGGACAAGGCAGTTATTTGGGGTGAGGGGTGGGCTACCCGCCCTCAAGGGGATCCGCGATTCCCTATTTCCTCCACCTCTGTGCCCTCCCAGATTTCTCTCCCCTGGAAGCCCCAATGAACCCTTAATATCTTGCCTTTCTTTCCCCAATATTTGCAGCGCAGCTAGGCAGTAGCCATCTTTGCCGGAATTCCTCCCCAACACAAAAAATTTTCTTGTAATTAATGTTTCTTGGGAGCAATTTGTAAAGCATGTAGCATTGCTAGGAGCATGTCTTATTAGGTGAAACATACATTTGTTGTGTTGAGAAACTTTGTTCATTCAAACTAGTCATAGCTTCAGGATCCATAATCTGTTTAAACATTACAGGCTCAGAAATTTCTGCAGAAACAGTCTTTTCCTGTTTAATCATTGGTGAGTGCATGAATAAATCTGAATGGAATTCCCTATTACTACTGAGAAGGGGAAAATTAAAGTAAAAATAAGCAACAGTATACTTATTATAACTCAAGAAAACATCCAAGAAAGAGATAGCTGTAGCCTAGAGTGTCACGCAGCAGTCATTGTAGGAGGTCACTGAAGGACCTCCCAGCTTTGCCAAGGGAAGTCTTGGATTCTTCAGCTTGGAAAGATGGAGTCCCATCAATGTCGAACTCCAGAGCTGATTGCAGCAGCTACATGGCCATTGCCATCCAATTTACCAATGTGTATATTTATGTATGTGTACTCGTAGATTATTCTGTGATTCCACAAAGTGAAAATTATTCTTAAGGTATATTCCTGCAGATTATTGAAATTATAGAGGAAACATTTAAATGCTCTTAATAGAACAGTGAAATCTTCATGATAAAAACAAATATCAATTTGTTTTTTTATCATATATGGACATATTTAGTATTTAACAGTACATATTCTACCTTATTTTTGTTCTTCCCTGCCCCTTTTCTGAAGAGGGCTTTTTAAAAAAAATGCTACTCAAAATTTTAATTTATATTTTGAAATTAAAATATTACACTTGAAAGTGTGAGATACATGTAAAGCCTTCTTTCCCTGATAATGCATCATTTTTAAGAGACAATAGTACAAAAAGAAATTACTTTTCTCCAAATACAGTTAGTACCTTTGAGACATGTGCTAGATTAGAAATTACAGCAGGATCCACTGGCATGTGTGGCTGCCTTGGGTGAGGCTGAAATATCACCCCTCCTCCCCCACATGTTACACATACAGAAGTTTATCAAGTCCTTTTCAGGTGAACTGCAATCCTCTGACCAGTCAGCAAAGAATCCACAAACATCTTGAGAACCTTACGACTGTGGACTTTCCACTACCAGCACTTTTCTAGATAGGGCTTCTTATCCAGTATAAGAGGTGGGAGGAAATTAAGTGAGTAACTGGTTCATGGTAACTCAGAGAATCCCAAGCCAATAATTGATTGTGGCATTTTCTGAGTATTCCTGGATCAAACTGGTAGACCATGAAGATAGGCCCCCAAAAAACTTTTTCCCTTTTTCTTCATTGTGGAAATCTCATGTGGGTGGTGGGAATCATGAATTTCAGCACACCACAGAGCTAATGTTGACCCTGATGTAGGCAAGCCAAACAAAGAGACAAGGGCACTGAAATGGGGAGAAACAGGCACAAAAAGTTCCTGTCTCTGAGACAAAGAGTAGGAATTAGGAGAGGGAAGTAAGACAAATAAGAAATGTTAATTTTTGTCTATTGAATTTTTTTCCACTTTACTAGTTTTAAAGTTGTATAATATTTCCCCTTCTTTTTACAATATTAACTTTTAAGTAAGGTAGTGAAATTTGTCTTATAAAAATCTAAAGCATGTAGAAGGCTCTGGGTTCAATCCCTACTACTGAAAAAAAAAAAAAAAAAAAAAGAACAAATCTAAAGGTTACCAACTTTATGGTGATAATCATAATTTAGTATGCTGTAATTCCATGTCCCCTGATCTGATAATGTTATTGCATATCCTAAGTTTTAACTCCTTGAGATAGTATTTTTTAAAATATATTCATTTTACTCATACATTTACTTTTATTAAAATACTATTATTATTATTATTATTATTATTATTATTATTATTATATTTTTTATTGATTGTTTTTGTACTCAGTGAATACAGTTATGTTGGTACCATTGTTAGCCTCCTCCATGTCCTACCACCTCCCCCTGTCCCCTCCTTGTTGAGGTATATGGGTCAGACCCAAACAGCAATGGTGCCTTAAAATTCTAGATCCTAAAAGGCAGACCAAATGGTTAAACCTTCACCAGGACCTTAGAGGGAACACCTGATTCACAAGTCACTGGAGAGAGTATTATGAAGACTGAAGAGGCCTTCTTCATTGGGGATGCAGATCAACCCCATGGGGATTGTGAATCATGCATTATGGTGACAGCAGTCAGTTATGGAAGAAAGGCAAATTCTCTGTGTAAAATGTCCCAGTCTGTGGCTATAACAATCTTTCTGCTCCCTCTTCTGCAAAATTCCCTGAGCCATGTTGGGAGCATTTTCAGTCTACTTCAGTGATGGGCACTTAGGAGCCTCTGGATCTCTGGTTTGGTAGGTGTTGAATGTCCTCTGTGTCTATCTCCTTCATCCTTGTGCTGATATCAGATTCACTAAGAAAGTAGCACTCTTACTCATTTCCTCAATTCCTCTGAGGTTTTAGCTGGGGTTGGGGTGGAGTGTGCTGTGTTGTTTATCTCCTCAGGTCCAGCTCCCCATCTGAAAATGAGAATCATATTTTCCAATGGAGAATGAAGTCAGCACCAGTTAATTGGGATAACTATTATGAATTTAGAGTGAATTTAAAGGGTGTAGAACCTCTTATAGTCCATGATTAGTGGGAGCTTCAAAATTGAAAGCAGAATCATTATCTGGATATGATTCTGATTTGTTTCCCAGTTCCAGATATGTTTTCCTTTCCATTGAGTGGATCTGTTAGCCAATCCAAGAGCAGTTGGTTACCCAGCATGGCTGTGTGTCACTACTGCACTTGTGTGAGCATCATGTCAGGTTGTTTGGTTAAGACTTTGAGTTACTTGGACAGGTGTTGGCCACTTTTCCCTGGTAGCTTATGTAGAGCCTGCCAGCACTAGATGGGCTAATTGTGTGGGGTCTGACTCTCCTATGATTCCAACCAGGTCTCTCCTTGGTCCCTGCCAACAGTGTATGGTGTCTTCAGCAGTAGGGTCTTACCATTAACTTCTGGTGGGTAACCAAGTGTTCAGACAGAAGTCTGTCGTGTTTGTTTTGGGAGATCTAGTAGGTTTCTCTGTTCAACAGCTCATTGTGGATGTAGACCACATTCTGGTACAGGGAATTAGAGGTCAGCAACAAGGGAAAAGAAAGAAAAAGACAAGAAAGATAAACAGGAGAAATTTGAGGTTAGGCTTCATCTCACTCTCTCCAGAGGCCTTCAATTCAGGTGCTCCACTATGGTCCTCTTGAGGGTGCCACCTTTTAGTCTCACTTCTGGGATATAGGATTCTATGGTACCAGTACAATTTGGGTTCAATTGTGAGTCTCCTCCGCCCTTTTCCTTCCCCCAAGTCCTACCTTCCCTACTGTCTAAGCCTTGAAATGCTATTCAGGTATATCAGCAACTTGGGCTGTGAACTCACACAATCACAGAAAGACAACTGTCATATGGTCTCAAATTGATTTAAATCAATTATTTTGATAATGGGTAGGTAGGATTCACTAAACATTTTTGCAATAATATAATATCAGATCTAATTTGAATAACATATGCTGAGTAAGGAAAGAACTTTTTTAAAAAAAAATCATACTTGGAATATTTAGAAACATAGATCATGTGTTACAGAAAAAAAAAAAAAAAAAGAGTTAACCTTGGCGTTCTGAGGCAGAAGGAAAATGATTTCCAGATGAGCCTGGTATTCATTAGGGGATTCTTCTAAACAAAACAAACAACTGCACAGAAAGTAAAATAATGGTTTTTAACTACACAGAATGTAATCCCTAAGTTCAAAGAAATTATCAGAAAATAGAAAACTTTATTTTTAGAAATTTAAAACAAACATGTTTCTAGTATTTCAGAATGGAGACAAAATGATGCCTAGAAGGAAATATATAAGGATGGATTCATAAAATAAATATTTTGCATAAATTTAAGCAAATAAAATGTCATAAAATAAATGTATAGGCATCAATTGAATTATTATATACTAATGGGTAAAATTAACAAAATTATATTGCATAAAATTTATTTTCTTTATAAAATTATAATTCTACAAAGAATTTATTTATGATTGAACTGGAAAGAATAAGGAAATTATCTGTAGAGCACTAAAAATTAAAAAGAATTTGAAGCAATGTCACAAATACACTATCAAACATTAAATTGTACATGAAAGACAACCTTTATAAAAATTATAATTAAGTATTCCCACGTGTAAATTCCATTTGAATTTTTCACATAGGATTGTACACATTTTACCACATTGTAAGGAAGCAGATAATGAATAGAAAGTTGATTCAAATGATGGGATATGATAGAATTCAACCATTTATTTTATAAACTTAGTAATTGTATAGCCAACAACTCCAATAGGGGAAAGAAGAATATAACACAGAAAACTACAGATCTATTTCATGCCTGAGTACTAACATTTTCTAAAGCCTTATAAGTGCCACTCTTAAAGTGAAACCTCACATGCAAACTCCCAGGAACCACTACCAACTTAATGTAAAAAAGCATTTGAATGTAAATCACTGTCTGGGCTACAAGATAGGAAAAAAATCAAAAATGGAAAAATGGTTGCACTTTATTATTAAATAGATGATATGTGCATATGTAAAAATATGTATATGCTTGCTATAGGCACATTATTTCAAATGATAATTATATTTGGAAAGCACAATAAACAAAAAAGTTATATGACACATTTAAGTGATAATATTACTTGCCGCATTGTTTGTATTTTGTATTGTAAAAGTAACAAGAAATAATTTTGACAGTAAATCTATAAGTAAACTTAAATATACTTAAATATTTTACTTTCTTCCTAATATTTGTGATGGTTATTGTTTTCGTTACAATGTGGTATTCTTTTTTCCTTAAGCAATATCATAGTGCATTCATAGGGAATGAGAATTCTTTAACTGATTGGCTGGAATGAATAGATATGTAATGAAAAAATATTATTAAATTTTTTTCTATATGACTTGAGGATGTTATTGATATAAGTTCTCAGGTAAGCCGATAAATTGAGAATTATTTGTATATACCATATTTAAAGTATCTCATGCAAATATCTCAATAGATTCACCAAACTTACATACACTATTCTATTTCATCAAAAAACTAACTAATAAAAGTGTAAAAAACATCACTTCCTCACAAATAAAACTGAGCAAAATATAATGTATTTTGTTCTAGTGGTGTCTACAGCAAATAATTTACAGGAATATTTTCCTTGGGATGACTCAGAAGGTATCATAGTGCTGGAAAGAAGTGACTGGAGTACTGAGTAACATCTCGATCACAGCTTCCAAGGCTCAGGGTCTAATGAGGAAGAGGAGGCGGAAAGAATGTATTTAGAAAAACTTCAAATCATTGTTATATCAGATTTTTTTTGAGGTAGGGTCTCACTCTAGCTCGGGCTGAACTTGAAAGCACTATGCAACTGCAGGGTGGCCTCAAACTAATGCTGATCCTCCTACATCTTCCTCCCAAGTGCTGGAATTAAGGATGTGCACCACTGTGTCTGCCTGATATATATATATATATATATATATATATATATATATATATATATATATATATATATATATTGGCAAGCACACTTTATATACACTGATTACACTAGGAACTCCTTTTTTTCCCAAGTAGAAACTTTGTATGGATACATCATGTGTTAGTACCATCATTTCCTTACATCCTGTCTCCACTCCACTGAGGGCCCTGCTTAGTGGGATTGCTGGTATTCACCAGGGCATTGTGAGTTATGAGTTGTGAGAACTGTAGTCATTGTGGTGGGGAAGAGGAAATGCCTCAAGATATTCCCTTATTTCCTCCTGTGCTAGTTTGAATGAATGGCAAACAACATATTCAGGATTTTATTAAAGTTTGTAATTTAGATCTGCAGGCACCTGGATGGAGAGGCTGTCACTGTGGGTGGATCCTAGTATCTAGCCTTAAGATATATGGTTGGATTTGGAATGCCAGTTTAAAGACATGCAAAGTGCCTGAGGTTTGCAAGAAGTTCCTAAGTGTGCTTGGTTATGGTGCTGGTGGGGCTTGTGGCTTTTTCTCTCTCTGCTTGCACCTGTTTAAGTAGGGCCAACTAATATGCCATTATGGAACTTCCTGCCTATCTTCAATAAATCCCCACCCCTACCCCCCCCCATTGCGCATTTGGAAGTTCATCTCAGTTGCTTGATGCTGACTGCTATGGACTTGGTACTGAGCATGAGGTAGAATGACAGAGATAAGTCTATGTGGATTTTGGTCATTTGGAACTTGTGTGCTGGAAAAATGGGAGATTTGGTGCTTGCAACTGAAGATGCCTTCTGGACTGGTAAGCCAATTTTTATGGACTATTCTGGTGAGAGTTTGAGAAGGCTTAGTGCAGAGAGAGTTGTATTTGGAGGCTTGGATTATAATCTTTTTAGAGGGAAGAAAAGACCACAGAAAACTTTGTTGAAACTGGGCTACTGTCATAAGGGCTGGCTGTGTCCTGCTGCCAAGGCCCAGAGACTTTGATCAAGGTTAAATCTGAAATGGATTGATGTGCTTGGCTAAAGATATATGACTAATAGATTTAAGATTTTAAGTTGGAAAACCTCTAGCATGCATAAAATTACTATCACAGACTGCTTGCTGAAGATGCTATTGTCAAACACATTAGCAATCTTAAGGAAGATGGTCCAACTGCTTTACATTAAAATAATGGAGAGGATGCCTGGGGAAAGACTATGATAGAAATCCAAACTAATCTGGAAAGAGTTGACTGGAGAGGGACCTTGCTCTTCCAGGTCATGGGTTATGTTGCCCCTGAATTGAAAATATGGCTGTGTCCTACACACCTGGTATTAGTTTCAGAAGCAGGAGGAATGTGTGGAGTGGTCATAAAGTGCATAGTTTCAGGAGCTGTTTCTGAGATAAGGCATATAATAAGGGTGTGATGACCTTCATGAATAGGCTGACAAAGCCCTTGGAAGATGGACTGTGGTTTGCATGGAGACCCAAGGATGTTTAAATATACCAGGGCTGTGCAAGGGCTATCATGGAGCTGTTAGCTCAGGATGGAAATTTTATCTCACTATTCAGCCCAGATTGAGGGGCAGAATTGGACAATCTGGGGATAGTCAGTCACTGGTTGTGATATTGGACTTTACTGCAGATGTTTTATGTTCATTTTATGGTTATTGAGTTTGAATTGTACCATTCTGTCTTTGTTATTTCTTATAGAAGTTGGAAATATTCACTCCCTTAGCTTATATGTTGAAAGTATATAACTTGTTTTGACTTTACAGGACTCACAGCTAAGGGACAATCATAAATCACAGATGAGACTTAGGACTTTGAAACTATCTTTAGTTGGTAAAGACTGTGGGGCCTTTTAATATGGACCAAACACAATTTACAGTGTGAGATGATTATAAATCTGTTGGGGTCTAGTGACAGAATGAGGTGGTTTGAAAGAATGTCCCCAAGATATTTTAGATTTTATCAAAGTTGGTAATTTAGCTCTGCAGCCACTTGGCTGGAGGAGCTGTCACTATGGGTGGATCCTAATGGCCATCCCTAAGGTGTGGGTATGGATTTGGTATTCCAGTCTAACGATATGCAAAGTTCCCAAGCTTTGCCTGGGTTTCCTAACTGTGCTAGCTTATGGTGTGATGTGACTTATGGCTTTTTCTCTCTCTTCTTGGACTGTGGAAGCGGGGCCAACTTCTTCTGCCATTATGCTCTTAATGATTTATGATATCAAAACCGTAAAATTTATGCAAGTTCTAAACAAAGAACTTAGGAATATATCTAGAACAACTGGTATACATTTTCAATCAATTACTACATTGTGGTTACCACTAGAAAGAAACAAAATTACAATTTAAAATAAATAAAACTTAAAATATATAGAGAAAAAATTCATAACTTTACCCATCTATTCCAAAATTTGGGGGAAATATTATATCTTCGTGGGGTGTAATGGACTTGTTTTACTTTTGAAACTGAAATGTATTTAGCTGATAGATAAGAACATAAGAGTGTTCAAATTTGTTCATTTCTTATAAGTGATATTATACTTCTCAAAAATGTTACTCATAACATTGAATTATTTTCACTTCTGATCTCTAAAATGTGCTATTGTTATAATGTTGCTGAAGTGAGTAAACAGTTGTCTGTATGGTTAGTTTCAATGTGAAAAAAATCTAAACCAATTTAATAAAGGAAATACCTCTTTGAAATCATTAGGATATACATTCTTTGTATCAAATGTGACAGTGAATCACCTGCTGCGTCCACTATCAACTGGTACATAGTGTCTACAGCTTCAACTCACCTGTCAATCTAACATTTCCTGTCACCACTGACCAAGTCTGGAGTAAAGTGGAACCACTTCATTACCGTGGCCTTTTCAGGATCAACAAGTATATGATAATCTCTAAGCCATCTTAATGACAGCAACTATCAATTTTCTACTCATTACAAAAAGATTCTTTATATGTGTATGCCTCGTAATCACTGAGATAGATGTAGATCATTTACTACATACCATAAACTGAAAGAAAGCTAACATTTCTTTGGAATAAATAATATATAAAATATAGAGTAAAATATGGAACAAACTAGAAAATATAGGGAATCAGTATTTATTTGATGGAAATAATAGACAAGTCACTCAACATTTACTTGTGGTGATGTGTATTGTAATTGTTATTATTATTTTTATAATTATTATTTTGATTTTGCAAGGCAAGATTTTGCTCACTTTAGCCCAGGTTGCTCTAGAGTTCACTGTGTAGTCCCAGGCTGGTCTCAAACTCAAAGCAAACCTCCTACTTCTACCTCCTGAGTGCTGGGATTAAAGGTGTGCTCCACCATGCTTTCTTATTTTATTAGCATCATATCTGTGAGATTTCAAATTAATTTGATTATTTAAAAAATATAAATGTATTCTTGGTAAGGAAAATGTGTATGTTCTTAATATGAGGTATAGTTATCTACAGGAAAAAAGAGAACACACAGCAATTACAAGTGCCATTGATTGTTGTAGTTTGGGAGCAGGATGGGAGGAAATATCTGGGAGTGAGATTAAAATGATATTGTCTGCTGGTGAGTAATCAAGCATGACTGACTGTGGAAGACAAGAGAGGAGGAAATTGGTACAACAAAGCAAAGGCTCTTGGAAAACCATTACAGCCAAGAAAAGCAAGCAAATCAGTTTCTATGTCATCATAAATAATTACTTACAGATACTGTCACTAATAATGAGATTTTTTAAAGAAATTCATCCTTTTCTAAAAACAATATTAACCAAATCTGTTCATGTGAATGCAAACATTGAATCATGCTACCTCTTATGTGTAATATTCATGATAAGATTTAAATTTTTCTGTGCATTCATGCTCAATGTAATAATGTAATGAAACTATTATTGCTTTTCTTTTTTTTCTTTTTTAATTTTTTAATTTTTTTATTCTTTTGTTTTAGTTTTTTTTTCATTTTTACTTTTTATTTTATTTTTTTTTACAGTCAGTTTGGGACCATTATTAGGCTCATCCATGACCTAACCCCTCCCCTTGGCCCATCCTTGTTGAGGTATACGAGTCATGCATTGTGGAGTTAGCCCACAGTTATGGGTAAGCTAAATGTCTCTGCATATCATGACCCAACATGTGGCTCTGACATTCTTTCCGCCCCCTCTTCCCCAAAATTTCCCTGAGCCATGTTGGGTCTGCTTCAGTGATGAGGTGTTGGGGGGCTCTGAGGCTCTGGCTCTCTGATTTGGTAGGAGTTGATTTTTCTCTATGCTGATCTCCTTCCCCCTTGTGCTGGTATCCGGTTCATCAGGAAAACAGCCCCCTTGCTTGTTTCTCCAATTGTTCTTAGTTTCAGCCGGGGCCCTTTTGAGGTATGATGGGGTGGCTCTCTCCTTAGGATCTACGTCTATCTGAAAAAGAGAAGCAGATTCTCCAAAGGAGAGTAAGTTAGCATCAGGACAAATGAGATAACCCTTTTTTTTTTTTTTTATAGAGAATTAAATAGGTGTAGGCCCTCTTGTAGCCCACAATTGACGTTAGCTTGATATTGGAGAGTGGGTTTATGTTTGGATATGGTTCTGACTTGTTTCCCAGCTCCAGCTATGGGTCCCATACTACTGAGGGGATCAGTTAGCCGAATTGAGAGCAGTTGGTTCCCCACCATGGCTGTGTGCCACCACTGCACTTGTGTGAGCATCACAGCAAGTTATTTGCTGCTAAGTAGGTTAGGCCATGCGTTGCTTTGACAGATATTGGTCATTTTCCCCCAGTCACCCATGTAGCACCTTCTGGCACTAGACATGCTGACTGTCTGGAGACTGACTCTCTTCCAACTTCCAGCCATGCCATTCTAATGTGCATGTCAATCACATAAGGTGTCTTCAGCAGTAGGGTCTTATCACTAACCTTTGGTGGGTTATCAAGTACTATGACCGAAATCTGTCTGTCTTTTAGGAAACCTTGTAGGTCTCTCTGATCAAAAGCTCATTGTGGATGATAGCCCCATGCTGGTTCTGGGAGTTACATGTCAGTGCCCACTAAGAAAATGAGGAAAAAGATAACTAATATACAAGAGTTAGAGATAAAAGAGAGAGAGAGAGGGAGAGGGGAAGTGAGGGAGGGAAGATGTAGAAGATTAAGGTTAGTCTTGATCATACCCTCTCCAGTGTCTTGTGGTTCAGGTGTTCTCTGTAAGGGCCTGGTGAAGGATCAGCCATTTGGTCTGTCTTTTAGTAAGTATAAAATTTTATTGTACCATTGCCATTTGGGTCTAATTTGTTTTTCAATTATGCATTAGAATTTAGAAATATGTGTACACATCTTCCCTAAGTAGTCTTATTTCAAAACCAGAAAAAGTAGTTCACTGTAGTTACTATGACTACAACTAATAATCAAAACAATAATAAAAGCCACAATAACACATATTATTAGACTATTTTTCTCACTATCCATAAAAGTAAAATTTAAAACAAGCTGTAAATACTAACTACACACACTTAAACTCATTAATGCCATTTCTGGCCATTAAATATTCTTTATTTTTACTGTTTGGAATGTGTTAAAATAAGGAATAATATGGTACATGGAGGGGGATCATAAATTGTGTGATAGACAATAGACACAATTGTTACACAAGTAATATATTTTAGAATTATACTAAGATTAGTGTTTAGAATTATTCTAAGATGGTATGAGCACATACCAACCATTGCTGAACACATGGATACAGGTTTTTACTCTGTATAATGATGAACTCTACCTCCACTCTGGTGAATTGCAATTATTATAAAGTTAACAATTTTAATTTCTTATATGTGAACCTCCATGTAATAAATATGTAATCTACTATATATGCTGTGCTATTTTCTTTCATTTATGGATCATCCTACTTTTTAATTTATTAAAAAGGAGAGACAGAGAAAGAGAAGGAGACAAAGAGAGAGAAAGATAATGGACATACAGGGCCTCTAGATGCTTCAAACAAACTCCAGATGCATGCACCACTTTGGGCATCTGTCTAACATGGATACTGTTAGGCTTTTTTAATTATGGGCATACTTAGGATGGATATATCATGTGTTGGTACCATCCTTTCCTTCATTCCTGCCTCCATTCTGCTGAGAACCCTCCTCAGTGGGGTTGCAGGAATTCCGTATGGGGTTGTGGATTATGTATGGTGGGAGCAGCAGCCAGTTATTGGGGAAGGACAAAAAAGGACACTTCTTACTCATTAAGGGCATGAGCCAACAAGAGGACATCACAATCATAAATCTATATGCACCAAACACAGGTGCACCCAGTTTATAAAACAAAACATACTTGACAACAAAACACACATAAACACCAACACCTTCATTCCTGGGAACTTCAATACCCAATTATCATCAATAGATAGTTGAACCAAACAGAAAATCAGGGAAGTAAGAGGCCTCAACAACACAATAGATCAACTAGACCTAAGGGACATCTACAGAACATTCTACCCCAATTCTACAGAACACATATTCTTCTCAGAAGCCCATGGAACCTTCTCTGAAATAGATCATAAATTAGGCCATAAAGCATGCCTCCATAAATTCAGGCAAATTGACATAATTTTCTGCATTATATCAGACACAATGAAGGCGGTCCTCAGGGGAAAATTCATAGCACTCAATGCCTTCATAAAAAAGAAGAAAGATCCCAAATCAATAACCTAACCATCCACCTAAAGGCACTAGAAAAACAAGAAAAATCCAACCCAAAGAGCTCCAGAAGAAAAGAAATAATTGAAATCAGAGCAGAAATCAATGAATTGGTAACCAAGGAAACAATTAAGACAATCGACAAAACAAAGAGCTGGTTCTTTGAAAAAATAAACAAGATTGACAAACCCCTGGCCAATTTGATCAAGCAAAAAAGGAGAAGCTTCAAATTACTTACCATATTTTCATGTTGTAATCATCATAATATAATTGTATATTTAGAGAGCTGAGTTCTTTATAAATACTACTTTCAGTAATAATTTGTGTCTTTCTTCTGTCAATTGCAACATAGGCATTCACTGTAAGAAGATATATTTTAGATACATGATTCCTAGGTGAAGACTCTCTCTGTTCTTATTTTTTGGATGAACTTAATATCTAATAAAATAAAATTCTTTAAACTAAGAGAGTGCCATTGAAAAAAATATTTTGACACATTAGACACCCAGAGTGAAGCATTAGTAAGCTAACATGTATTCTTCATAAATCTACCATAGAGAGAATAATACCTTGTTTCCACAGCCCAAAATAGAAGATAATGGTGTAAAACAGTTCACTTCTGGAAGAGACACCTTTCTCCCAATGGTGTACTTAGAAGACATGCATCATTATTTCAAAGGCTCATTGAGATATTTTCATGCTTCATGGAATTGAAACAAATTGCATTTCTCCCAAGGTGGGTCACTTAGTCTTGTACCTTATGATGCCTCTTTGTTTTTCCAATCGTGCCCATAAAAGAAATTCATTCCTTCCCCTGATCATTTTAGCCTCTCTTACTTATGTAGGGCTCTATAACATGAGTTCTTTCTTTGGTGGCTGGTGTGATATATTGCTTGTTGCTGGGCTCCAGAGACAGAACAGAGAATTGCTCCCATAGCAAGGACCCTGCAATTACTCAGGCTGTCACTACATAGACCCTCAAATATCATTGCTCCCCAGGTGACTGTATTTTGCCTCATTCTTTTTACCATTGAGCCTTTTTCTGCTCCAGAGATTTGGGAGGTAGCACAATATTTTTCTCTGATCATTGCAAAGCTGATTTCAATGCATATACAAATAATGCTAATATAATGTCTTTCTTAATGAGAATGTTTTATAATTTAAATATTCTACTGAAAATTATCACAGGCTAAAGTTATATATTATATGTAAAACTCTATATTTTGAAATTAAAATTTATGTAAGTGTAGAACAGTTTGTGCAAAGGAGAGTATTAAAGAAAATGTACTGATATTTTCATTAGCTAGTTGCCTTAACATTTGCTATATATTTCCTATTTTTACTACTGCTTCCACAAATTTTTCTTCATTTTGAAACATTGTAAAAGTGTGTGTTTGAATTTTTATTGCTTAAATTAATTATAGCCAGATTTGCATTGGTTGTTGTAATTGTAAGCCATACTAATAAAATATTTAGTAGGATGTTAAGAACCCTTCTTGGGGGTAGATTAATAATTAAAAGTTGTTGGGGGCTGGATAGATGGCTTAGCTGTTAAGTGCTTGCCCGTGAAGCCTAAGGACCCCGGTTCAAGGCTTGATTCCCCAGGACCGAGGTTAGCCAGATGCACAAGGAGGTGCATGCATCTGGAGTTTGTTTGCAGTGGCTGTAAACCCTGGCGTGTCCATTCTCTCTCTCTCTCTCTCCCCCCCCCCCCTTTCTCTCTGTCTGTCGCTCTCAAATAAATGAAAATAAACAAAATAATTTTTAAAAAGTTGTTGGGCTAGGCATGGTTGTGGACTATAAGGTTAACTAGTCTGTACTACACAGAGACCTCAAGGACAGCCTGAAATATGCAGCAAAACAGTCTTAGAGCAGATGACAAAATTTTATGAAAGTTGTGATAATTGGCAAAAACTTACTTCTTTTATCCCACCTGTAAAGCAGTTTTCATTAACTAGCTACCAGCAAAATAAGTGAATACATTTTGCTTATTTTGTATTATTAACAGTGTCATATTGGTTAAATAGTTCATCATTCATATAGCATTCTGACATTGGAACATAAATAGAAATAGTACATCATTTTACTTGAGTAATAAATTCATATTCTCTTTGATTAATTTGTATTAAGCAAGTATATATAGACTGATTGCAAAATAAAATTAACAAAGCATTGGAACCAAAAATTCGTAAGAAAAAAATATGTGTCATTTTTTCTTGTACATGGGAAATTTAAAAAGAACATATAAATATGATTAATATAAAATATATTCATATTTATAAATATCACCAAGTCACATTAATATGTACTAATGGTCATATTATTGTAAATTTTTAGGAAGTCTTGAACAAAAGCCTAGAACTATTAAATCCATTTGCAATGTCTAATGGGGAAGGATATTCGCCTTTGGATTTCAACTGCATGGTCTTTAAGAGCATTTGTCATTCAGTCATGCTATGCAGACTGTTTCCTGACTAAAAAATCTAAACTATTTCACTTTAATTGGAGTATTCCATTAAAAAATGTAAATTAAATTAAAAAATACCTTCTAACTTCATTTGAAAATTTGTGCTGATCCTAAAAATGAGAAATTATCTTCTGTTTGGAGCCAATGAGAAAACAATTTTTGACTGAATAATAACTTTTTAGCTCGTTAAAACTGTAACTTGCTATTTGTGGCAGGTTACTTGTTTTTTTCTCTGAAATGATCTTTGTTTCTATTAACATAATTAAAATATAGAATGATTTCTAATAGTCAAATAGCTTTTATTTTTCATATTTTTATGAATATGACATTTTAAACATCATTTAATATATGAGTTTCTGAATGCATTACATTTTTTTCTTTATTCTTATTTTGATGGTTTTGTTTTAAAAACAAATGTGAGTGGATGTATAACAGATCATCTGAGGCTTAGTTCTGTGTGTTAAACCTTGCTTCCACTAAGAATTTTACAACAAAAATAATGTTGTCCCTTTGCACTAAGTCATTATCACAGTAAATGGAGCAGATGGGTCATATGTTGAAGAATTCAGTGTGTGAATTTACCCAACTGGATAGAGATGGGCAGGGTGACAAGTTCTGGTGAACAAAAAGGGAACAGACCAAGATATCTTTTATTTATTAATATCATTTGTCAAGGAGGGTTTGTTTAGGGTCAATGAAATGAAGTAAACATTTAAATATTGTTGCACTAAGATTCTCATTGCTGGTATAAATCACCCAACCAAGAGCAGCTTGTGGGAAAAAGAGGTTTATTTTGATTATAGGCTCAAGGGGAATCTCCACAATAGCAGGGGAAGATGATGGCATGAACAGAAGGTGGACATCACCCCCTGGCCCATATAAGGTGAACAATAGCAACAGGAGAGTGTGCCAAACACTAGCAAGGAGGTGCTGGTGATAACACCCATAAGCCTGCCACCAACAACACACCGCCTCCAGGAGGCTTAATTCCTAAATCTCCATCACCTGGGAAGCTAGCATTCAGAACACCTAAGTTTACAGGGGATACCTGAATCAAACCACCACATTCTGTCCCTGTCCCCCATAAACTCATAAGTATACATGATGTAAAATGCAAAGCATTCATCCAACTTTAAAGGTCCCCATCATTTTTATTAATTCCAATTATGTCCATACATCCCCAGAGTCCAAGATCTTTTAACTGAGCTATAATACCAAAACATCCTCCCAAACCCCATAATGGCACAGAATAAATATTCACACTGCAAAAGATGGCATTGGACATAGCACAGAAATATTCAACCAATACAAGATTTTTTTTTCATTTGAAAGCAACATACAGAGAGAAAGAGGCAGAGAGAGAGAGAATGGGCACACCAGGACCTCCAACCACTACAAACGAACTCCAGACGCATGCGCCCACTTGTGCATCTTGCTAACATGGGTCCTGGGAGTTGAGCCTGGAACCGGGGTCCTTAGGCTTCACAGGCAAGTGCTTAACCCACTAAGCCATCTCTCCAGCCCCAATACAAGATTTTAAACAACTAGGGCAAACAACAAACTCTGTAGCTTCAAGTCCAACAACTCTAGCAGTGACAAATCTCCAAGTCCAATAATTCTAACCAGCAACAAGTCTCTCTTGAGTTCCAATTCTACCCCTCCAGCTAGGCTACTCACAGTCCTGGAAAACTTTATATGGGCCCTGCAGCTCTCCTTGTCAGCCATCTTGTGGTCCCAGCATCTCCACTTGGTCTCCACTGCAATCCACAGTTCATCCTCAGGGCTCCATTGGGTCTCCATGCAGGCATCCAGCAAACCTGCTTCACATTGGCCTTCACCATTTCCAAAACACAAGACTGCACTGCAAACTCAATGACCCTCTCTTTCCTGCATTTGTTATACTCCACAATATCAGGTAGAGTGCCAATTTGTTAACGATGGAGGGGGGGTGATAAAGCAGACATTGAAGAACAGGACACTCCTTGAGCACTCAGTCCTCTTCAAAAGAGTCTACATTCTTCCTTTTGCCCAAGTGCAAGCCAGCTGACCCAATCTCAAGGGTTGTAATCTTTCAATTGCAGCTGAACTGGCAGCAGTTCACCTAATGATTTCTTTTTCTTCCTGTGCCATATCCCTCTGCTCACACCAGTTCATTTCTATGCAAAGCAACCCTGCACAACTTCTCTGGATATGGGCATAACATCAACCTTCTCACACAAACTGCTAGCCCAGTCCAAGCAAAGTTCTTTCTCACCCTCACAAGCCAAACCTCACAGTTCTTAATTCTTACTGCATTCAGGTCTTTCAACTCTGACCAGAATAGTCCATGAAGCTGTGCTTACAGCACTGCAAGGTGTCTCTTAGGCCAAGGTTTCAAATCCTTACACATTCCTCTTGAAAATCAGCTCCAAAAGGCCAAAGCCACACAGTGAGGTGTCTATTAGCAATCCCACTCCTCAGTACCACTATACTGTTTTAGTCAGGTTTCAGTATCAGGGATGTATTCCCTTCCCATGGAGTGGGCCGCTAGTCCAATTAGAGGACAGTGGTTACCCCTGTAACAGACATGCCACTATTGCACCCGTTGGCTCATTTGGCCTGGCTGGCCAATTATAAGGCTTGCAGTGTCCACTGTTGAGTGTCTTCACTGGTGGTATCCCTTTCTCCCATTGAACTGCATGTAGAATGGCTTTGGAAGTAAATATTTTGAAATGCAAGTGCTAGTCTTTTCTTTTCATTTCTATTACAGTGACCATCGAACTATTGTTTTCTGGAATATATGTAAAATATATGTTACTTGTCTGATAGAATTATTTTCCTTCTTGTTTAATGACTTTGATGTGGGATGAGTGCTGCATGCTCGGGGGTCTCAGCTCACTTTTGCCTTCCTGTCTCATCCTTAACAGATAGTTAAGTTCTACTGATTTATATATATCATTCCTTTATTTCTCTTCTACAGCTTTTCAAATATGAAATATCTAGTTGATTGATTTTTATGTAGAAGCATTGAAAATATATTCACAGAATTATGCTATGTTATGTTAATGAAATGTAAAAGTATACAATGAGGTCTGGAAAGGTTACATTTGCCGAGGAAATAAAAATGTTTCTTCCTAAGACTTTTGTTTTAAATTATCATTGCTCTTTGGTGAAAATACACTATTATCAGAATCAGAGTCAATAACATATGCTGTGAAATAGAACACACAAAATGTGCCATGATTTTATTTGGAAATGTCATAATTTTTTGGAATAGATTACAGGATATTGTACTAGAGGTTAGTGTTCATCAATGTGATCCTTCTACTATTTTTCGTTGATATGGAATAATGCACTATTTTAAATATTTTTAAAATTTATCTCTGAACAGAGAGAAAGAAAGAGGAGGATAGGAGGGGACAAGGAAGGGAAGAAAGATGGAGAGAGAAAGAAGGAGAGAAAGGGCATGAGATGGTCTCTTGCCACTATGAATGAACTCCAAATGAATGTGTAATTTTGTGCATCTGGCTTTATGTAAGTAATAGGGAAACAAAGCTGGATTAGCAGTCTTGCATAGAAAGTGCTTTTAATGACTGAGTCATCTCCTCATTTAATTATGAATACTATGAAGTGTTCAATATTTGAACTTGATGTTCTCACTTCCTATGTCTTGTGGAAATATCCTAAACTGAAAAATCAAGAGAGAAAACAATAATTTTTAAATGTTCCCATAAATTATATTTTGAAATTGAATTAGTAAAATGTTTTCCTAATTGTTATAATAAAAATGTAGGTTTACCTTCTTTATTTTTAAATACTCTATCTTCCCTCCAGCTTTTGGCTGGCTTGATTGCTCGATGACATGTAGCGCTTTGATATGTGTGTTGGATTCTTTACTTTTTGTCCATGCCATTATCTCTCCATCATCATAGTAATATCATACCATGTACTGCTCTAATGTTTTCATTTTTAAGAAATTGGAACACACTATGTCAAATATGGACACATTATTTTGGCATATGTCTCTTAAATGTTCCTTGTCTTTTGTCCTTCAATACAATTTTGGTTCAATATTTCATGTTTGTAATAAATTAATAAAGCCTATAATACATTTCTTTTCTACTACTTTTTTATTATTTATGGACAAACTTACTATGGATAAATCGTGTGTTGGTACCATCCTTTCCCTCATCTCTGCCCCCATTCTGCTGGGGGCCCTCTTCAGTGGGGTTGCAGAGTGTCCTCTGTATCTCTCTCCTTCACTGAGGCTTATTGTCATGCTCACCAAGGAAGCTGAATTCTTGTGCATCTCCCTAGTTCCTCTATGGTTTCAGCTCGGGCTTGGTTGAAGTGCAAGAGGTAGTTTATCTCCTTAGGACTTGCTAGCATCTGAAAAAGACAAGCAGATTCTCCAAAGGAGAGTGAAGACAGAATAGGTTAAATGACATAAGCGTTGCTAATCTAGGAGTAAATTGATGTATATAGTCCCTCTTTTAGCCCAAGTTTAGTGGAATCTTGACATTGGAGAGCAGAATTTTTTCTCCACAGAATTCAGATCTGGTTCCTAGTTCCAGATTTAGGTTCCTTTCTACTGAGTGGATCTCTTAACCAATCAGAAATCCATTCGTTGCATACCAAGGCTGTGTGACACTATAGCACTGGCATGTGCATTGTGTAAGGGTGTTTGCTTCTGAGTAGCTTAAACCCCTGGTTGCTTAGACAGTTGTTGGCCACTTTCCTCATGTAGCCTATGTAGTTTTTTATTCAACTAGATGGACTATCTGGGGTCTGGCTCTCTTCTGGATTATGACCACATCTTATCATGTTCCATGCTGGCAGCCTATGGTATCTTCAGTAGTAGGGTCTTACCATTTACTTCAGATAGGTAATGAAGTGCTTTGACAGAAGCCTGTCTTGTTTTGGGACCTTGCAGATCTCTCCAATCATCAACAGCTCATTGTGGGTGCTAATCACATTTTGGTAATGGGAGTTACAGGCCAAAGCCAAAATTAAATAAATAAACAAATAAGGTTAGGCTTAGTCCCACCATCTCCAGAGCCCTTCTTTTCAGGTGCTCCCCATGCTCCTGTTGAGGTTTCAGCTTTCTAATATATCTTGAAGGATAAAGGTTTCTATGGTACCAGTACATTTTGTCCAAGCCTTGAGTTGCTTATTAGTTATATCAGCAACTCTAGCTAATCCAGGTTATGAACAACAGATGAATGAGACCATACTATGACTGTCTTTCTGTGACTGTGTAATTTTGCTGAGTATGATTTGCTCCAACACTGTCGATTTTTTGTACAAATTTCATTGTGTCATTTTTTTCTTACTGCTAAGTAGAATTCCATCATGTAAATGTACCACAGATTCTTTAACCTTTCATCCAATGATGGACACCTGGCTTGAGTCCAGTTCTTAGCTATTATGAATTGAGCATTTATAAACATGGTTTAGCAAATTCTCAGTAGTGAAGTGAGGAGCATTTAGGGTAAATGCCCAGTAAGGGAATAAATGGGTCTGTTGGCAGCTCTATATTCACCTTTTTTAGGACTCTCCATATTGATTTCTATAGTGTTTGTACATGCTTACAATCCCACCAACAGTTAATGAGGGTTCCTATTTCTCCACATCCTAAATAACATTTGTTGTCTTTTGATATATTTTTTTTTGTTTGTTTTTCAAGGCAGGGTCTCACTCTAGTTCAGGCTGACCTGGAACTCACTATGTAGTCTCAGGGTGGCCTCGAACTCATGGCGATCCACCTACCTCTGCCTCCCAAGTGCTGGGATTAAAGGCATGCTCCACCATGCCTGTTGTCTTTTGATTTTTTAATTCTTGCCATCCTTACTAGAGTATGGTAGATTGTCATAGTTGTGTTAAATTGCATTTCCTTAATGGTTAGGGATGTTGAAAAATTTCTTAAGTGTGTGTTAGACATTTGTATTTCTCCATCTGAGAATTCCCTATTCAGTTCTCTGACCCATTTTTGGAGTGGGTTGTTGGAAATTTATTGTTTAATTTTTTGGGTTCTTTGTAGATTCTAAGTATTAAGCTTCTGTCAGTGGTATAGCCAGAAAAATTTTCCTCCCATTCCATGTGTAATCTTTTGGGTTTGATTATGGTATATTTGTTTGTGCAAAAGTATTTTAGCTTCATGAGATCCCATTGGTTGAATGATTAAGTTCCTGGGTTACTGGTGTTTTGTTCCTAAGTCTTACCCCATTCCTATATAATGGATACTTCCTCCTATTTTTTTTCTTTAAGTAGGAGAACTGTTTCAGGCCTTATATTGAGGTCTTTAATCTATTTGGAGTTTATTTTTGTGTATAGTGAGATGTGTGTGTCTAATTTCATTATTCTGCATATGGTTATCTAATAAAGTCTGTAATAAAGTTCTTAAGGTAAATTTAAGTAGCACTACAGTTGACACATCACATGGAATAGGGAAGTCTTGACATTTATAAATTAGAACAATATCCAAAAATATAACTATTTTATTGACCTATCATCTTTCAGTAAATTTTTTTTCTATTTTATCATTAGAATGTATTCATTGAATGATGTGCTTCATTATGACATTTTTTACAAATGTATTTCATGTACTTTCCTCATAATAATTCCCTCATTGCCCACATTTGTATCACCTTCCCTTCCCTGTTTCCCCCTAAATTCCATATATATATATATTGTGTGTATGAAAAATTATTTGAAAATTTATTCTTATGGAAGCATTCATTCTTTCTTATCATCTTAAAAGATTCAGAGTATCATTTTATATGGTTAAATTAAAATTCAATCATTAATAACACCATGATACTATCTTTATTTCAGCTTAAAGAGAAAGATAACAGTAATCCACTTTTATTATTTAATTTTTCCTTACCATTAAGTAGAATTCCATTGTGCATTTATACTACATCTTTGTTAACCATTTATCTGTTGATGGGCAATTGGACAGATTATAGTTCCTAGTAAGTTCTCAAAAAGCTGAAAATAGATCTACCATTAGATATAGCTGTATTGTCTTTGGGGTACATACCCTAAAAACTGTACTCTTTACTTTAGAAACACTTGCTCAATCATGTTTGCTATGGCTCTATTCATCTTATTTGTAAAAACAAAGGGTCTTAATATCTGGTCATACCCTTTATGTTATCTACCACCTGTTTTCTTCCTGTCTATATAAGGTCAATTTGGGTTTTAGTTCTGTGATTATTTCCTCTCAGGACCCCCTAGTTACATTTATTTTTCTCTATGCTATTCACCTTTGTCATATTATAAAATACACACTTTTGAAAACTTGCATTGAGTCTTTTTCTAGATGACTGGAAAGGAAGATTGTGAATGGGAAGTTCTGATATTATTTCCATAAAGAATGTTATGCTATGGAATATATTTAGAATATTGTTCAAGAGTGTGCTCTGTATATTGTCACTATTTCAACACTAGAAGGTGATCTATACCCAAGCTTGCCATGAATCCACAGCTGTGCGTTTCATAATGAGCAATTGTAAAGGGTATTCCATTCCCAAATATAGCCTGTCTCTGTGGCCATTGCAGGTCAGGCATCTCTTCCAGACACTTTCCTGTGACCAGGCACTGGTAGATTCTAATCAGCTATGGTAGATGATGCCTCTTCACAGGCTCTTATTCTGTGTGTACATCACAAAGATGAGTCATACCCTGAGACCACTGTCTGCCAGATGGATCACAGATCTGGGGTAGGACCAAGACTCTTGATGTTATGGAGTGCTTAGTGCTGTGGGATGCTGAACATATACAAGAGAGATTCTGGATGTAATAAAGCCCAATAGTGTGGGACCATGTGTCTCTATATGGTACCAGGGCTATATCACACATTTGGCATGTATGTGGACACTGGCCTGTGTATATATTACATGAGGAATTTCCAAAGTTTTTTTTATAAGGCCAGTTCTAAGTTCCAAGGCAAAATCCTATGCTCATTATCCTATCCAACCCCAACTAATAGGAGTCTTGGCACATGTTTTGTTTCCCAAGTTTGAGATGTTAACAGTGAATGCAGTTCTTTGGCCACTAGTGTTGACATTAAGTTGTAGCACAGAAATCTCAAAATAACAAGAACCTTCATACTGTCCAGTGTACATCCAGCCTCATACCACCTCAAAAAATGATGAAAGCTGAATAAAATCCCTTCCTTTGGGACCTATGTCTCAGCCCCATGCAGAGGATCAGATGTTGGGATGGTTAAACTTCACCATCAACTTACCTGGATATAGAAACATGTAGGAGATTGAAGCACACCTTAGAGTACAACTGTGATTGCCTTTTGCAGACATTTAACTAAGGGAGAAGGACTCACTCTGAATGTGCTTGGCATCATCTCTTGGGATATAAGCTCAGGTGAACTAAAGGAAGAAAAAGAAAGTCATTTAAATGTTCACACACCTCATGAGAGAAAATGGTTCATATTTTGCATTTAAATATCTTAAGACCAAAATATCTGATTGGTTTCCCAATATATGTATGACAGGCTTAATTTGACACATATTCCAAACCCAGACTTAATGACATTCAGTATTATGATTCCAATATGTTTGAGACAGAGAATAGTTCACTCAGACTTTTTCAAGTATTACTAGGCAATTTTACCAAAAAGAACTTTCCCATTTATTCATTTTCATTCTGACTGCACATTGAAAATACCTCACATAGAATTCTAAGAAAATCAAGAAATTTCAGAAATGTTCTATCTTTAAGAAAAGAAAACAAATGATCCATGCAATTTTTCCTTTGTTTCATATGACGTTAGAGTGTTGCACTAAAAGAACATGTCTCTAGTGCCTCACTTCCAACTATACTCCAGTCACACTTTTAATTGTGGCTTTGCAGGTGCATTTAAATAATACATTGTTACTTTCTCTGACTTATCAAAGATGTGTGATGAAACAAATATTGTGGATGGTTGTTAAATATTCCATAATGCCAATGATACTGAAAAGAGATGGGATGGGAACTTCTGAGATCAAAGGCAGTACAGATAAACTTTAAGGCAGCTGGCAGGAAGCCACAGTTTTCAGTTTTGAACTTTATTTTTGTTTTCAATTCTCACATATACCAAATTAAAGAAGGTAGTAGAGGAAATTAATATTAGAAAAAAAAGTGAATTTATTTGCCAAGTGGAATTTAGACTTTGAAAAATAAAACAGCCAATGCCATGTTCAATTCAGCTCATTATTGTTGGAAAGGGTGATCTGATGTGTAATTCAGCCTTCCAAACACTCAGGGTGGATGTCTTAGGAAATAATTTTCATGAAATGAGATTTTTCAGCATACTCATTAGTGTATAATAACATTTTCTTTTGATCTTTAATTCGTCTATTTCACTTTCTCCATAGTTGACTTAAAGTAGAACTTTAATAGTGCTACACAAGCTCTTTGAATTGGCTTCTCATTACCTAATGTAATATTCTCTGGAGCACATGCCCATTATAAGAAAATGCATAAATAAGTAGGGTTGTAGACGAAATCTAGTCATCCATGATATTCATACTTCAGAGCTGAATGTGATGATAAATGTTTTATGCTTCATCCACAATAATTTGAAGGAAATACTAAATATCAGAAAGCTTATCAGAGTACAGGTATCTCCCAAATGAGCACAGATGCTTCATGAACAAAGGAGAAACCAGTTTCTACCATTGGAGTAGTAAGATTTCAGAGTTCAGCTTGGTGGTTCATACTTGCAATCCACAATCGGAAGGCTGAGGAAGGGAGATTGCCAGAAATTCAAAGCCACCCTTTCCTATATAGCAACTCACTGTCTAAAAAGAAAATTTAAATAGAGAATAATCAAATTTATTTCACTTGAATTATTTTATATAGTAATATTCTGTTACAGAAAAGTTATAATAAATGTATCAATATGTAGCCTATCATAAAATTATATATTTAATATAATATTTCATATGAATGTACATTTTACAGAACTATGGTATTGACAATATATTTTAAGTTTAAAAATAATGTTGAATGCTAAGTTTCTCATCCAGAAGTTATTGTGAGTAAGAAAATCAAGCTTATGGAGTCTAAGCAGAAGCTTATGCAATTTTGCCCCATGGAATTCTTTTAAAGGGTGGACATATTATGTTTAATTTCCCTTATGCAAAATATTTATCTGAACTAAAATCAAGTAAAGGAGGTAATCTCATAAATTTTATAGAAAAATATTTTGAAATTACAATATTGAGATTTGGGGCTCTTTATTTTGCTACCATTAATAGTAGTTATATTTTTTCTGAGTCACATATATTTTCTAGAGGTTTGAAGATGTTATTTTCTCTCCTTAGCTCACTGAGTTAATTCAAAGATTGATATTGAAAGACATTAATTAACATATATAGATTCTCCTGTGATCTTCTGTACTCTGAAGTAAAGCACTTCTATCACAACACACCAATATCCTTTTTCTAGATAGTGTTCCCTTTTGGTCACACTTATTATAGCCACAATATGTTTTGATGCTGGTTATTTTTGTTCAATACTGTCAAAATATTCATTCTAATTCTTTCTTGCTTTCTGTTGTATGGATTTTTTTTTCTTGCTTTTTTTTTTTTTTTTTTTGTCTTACTGGGTAGGGTTTCATCATAGTCCAGGCTGGAATTCACTATGTTGTCTTAGGATGTCCTCAAACATATGGTGATCATCCTACCTCTGACTCCCAAGTGCTGGGATTAAAGGCATATGCCACCACTCCTAGTCAAATACCTTTATCATAGTGAGTATTTGACCACATGAATATTGGTATGCTATTTACCTTCATGTCTTCATTAAGGAAATTAAGAGCTTTGATAAATATTGTTCTTCAAGCCAGCCTAATTTATGATTAAGTGTCCAGATGCCCATCTTATGTGACTCCTGTGCTAATGCCTCCTTATTCTATGTTGTCTGCCACTCCAGCAGGTATGATGTTATCACTTGACCTTCCTGAAGTTACAGACATTCACAGTTGATTATTAAGAGGGTTTGTTGGTGGTGGTGGTGGCGGTGGTGTTAAACAGCCTCTTTGATAACTTACCTGTGTCATCCCTCAAGGTTCATTGTTACTTAAACTGTTGCAGTTACCTTTGTTACATTATCAGTTAAGGTCAAAACTTTCTTTAACAATGTGTGAATGCAGCAGTGTCTTCCAGTTGTCTTATGATGAACCATGAACTATGTACCCAACTAAGTTTTACTACACTTGTAGCTTTTGAGACTAAATTATAATTTTAATATAAAGATCAACTGATAACAGAAAGTCTGTAAAGGCTACTGGATTTTACTGTAGGTTTTAAAGACAACTTACTCCTCTCTGGGTCTCTGAAATTGGACAATGTCCATTAGTAAAATCATTCATGAATAATTGGCTTAACTTATTTCTTTAGGTCAAATTCACCTGAAAGCACTCATCCTGTAATGAGTGTTAGAAAACCTTGTGCAAAAGTGAAATTCTGTGGCGAGATAAGAGAAATGGGATATATATGTGTACATATATCCCAGTGAGATGGCTCATTGGGCAATAGCACTTGCCATATATTATATGTATATGTATAAATTTCCATGTATACTTATGCTTACTACTTGTATACATGGGGAGATTTATATACACAGTATGTACACAAGTTAGACATACAGATCAAGCCATTTGTATTAGCTCCACTTACAGTGTGTGCTAATATCTTTGGAATCAATGGGTTGTGAGTGCTAAGTACATTTACAAATGTAATTTATACATATGTATATATGTATATATATATATACATACACACACACACACACACACACACACACACACATATATATATATTATACATGAGAGAGATTGATTATGGGGACACTGGGGAGATGGTTTCATAGCTAAAGGTGTTTACTTGCAAATCCTGAAGGCTTGTGTTTGATTCTCCAATACCCATATAAAGCCAGATGCACAATGTGGTGCATGGATCTGCAGTTTCTTTGCAGAGGTACGATGCTTTGACATACCCAGTCTCTCTCTCTCTCTCTCTCTCTCTCTCTCTCTGTCTCTCTCTCTCTCTCTCTCTCTCATAAATAAAGAAAGAATGAGTCTGAACTCAGGTCATCATGCCTGTGCAGCAAGTGCTGTTAACCAATGAGCCATCTCCTCAATTCCACATATAGAAATCTTTCAAGTACAATATCAAAGTCACCCCACATAGATGAGTTTGAATAAACCATTGGGCACCATAGCCCAACCAGGATGTCATATCACTAACCAGTATATCTTGTGTGTTCTTTCTATCAGTTAAATTTAAAACAACCTTTGGAAAATATTGGAGAAATTCTACAAGGACTTACGATTGAGACAGTAAAAAAGATCACTTAGACATTCAAACATGATCTCATTTTTAACTCAGATGTCAAAACTGCAGAATCTCTAGAAATAAAAAATGATAGACTAGAATAAAATACATTCCAAGTTAGCTTCAGGACTTTTAACTTTTAACTAAATACTTTATTTTAAAAGCTTCTTATAATAGAAATACCACAAATGTAAACCTGAAACATTACTGAAGATTTCCCAGATAAGGAAATTTTATTAGCAAGTTTTAATATTACAATTTTTCTACTTTTCATACTATGTCAATTATTTTATATGTAGTCTAATTCGAATTAGGTACCCCACAATTTCTGCTTTAATAGCTTTCTCATTGGTAGTTAGAATGTTATATAAGAGAGTTTTAATTTATTAAGCAATTTATAGGAAGGCCTGATATTTTGCTTTTAGTTATTAAATAACTGAAAACTAGTCAGAGGTTTTATGACTAACTTCCCTAAAATACATTTCTGAGGTAATAGTTTGAAGAGTTGATAATTTGATAGGATAATTTCCATTTTAGGAGTATATAGTATCTATTAATCTATTTTTCACTGAGTTAATAAGAAGATTAACACTTTCTTTTGTGTGTTTTGTGAAAAGAAAAAATGATAGAATTACAGTTGTCCTCAATAATCCCAAGCTATATTATGTGACTACACTCTTATAAATCTGTATGTATGTATATATATATATCTTATTATTAATTATTAATATATTAATATAAAATTATAAATATAAATATAAATATAAAATATAGAAAAATATATGAATATAAAATATTAATAATATTATTAATTATCTTAATTAAGATATATATATATATATCTTAAGGGAGAAATTCATCAAAATAAATTGTCATTGGGTTCATTTTCCCAAGAACTGTTGAAATCTCTTTTAACATTTACATTTTTAAATTTTATTTCATCTTAGACAGGCTTATGAATCACTGCAATTTTTGATTGGTATAGGTCTACCTTACTTAACTTTGTCCATAATAGTTTCTTTTTATGTATTACACTATACTTTAGGTCTAATCATGTAAAAATTGCATTCAGTTGTAACCTAGAAGACAAAATAATTATTACCATATAGTTGTAAATTCCACCCAAGGGTATAAGAAACATAGAAACATTCTGTGGCTGCTGTTAATGAACCACAGAACTTCAATGACTTAACCCAATGCAAGTTATTAGTCTTATAAAGCTTAATAAAAATTATTTTTAAGATCAATAGGCAGTTTCTTTGGACCCAGCGTTGCAATCCATGAAGTTTACTTGATTTCAGTTTTCAGGCAGAGGATGGAAAAGGAAGATAAGGGACATTTGGCTCTACAAACAGAAATTAACACCAATATCTTACATTTCAAATCAGTTATAGTTAGTCATTATAGCAGATGAAGATGTCCAAAAGCTGAGAAATAACAAATTTTGCTGGGATACCATGTTCATGCATGAACTATGATGACATTTTAACTACAAAACACTAAATTTAACTGAAGCAATCATTATTCTACCTTAGCTTCATGCTTTGATATATTGTAGAATAAATGGAACATGAATTAAGATTCTGAAAACATATGGTACTATTTGTATCTATGTATATAATATGTGATCAACACATATTTCTTAAGAGTTTCTCTTGGGGTTACAGAGACAGTTTAGTGTTTAAGGCACTTACCTGCAAATCCTAAGGACCTAAGTTCTATTCCCCTGAACCCATGTTAGAAAGGTGCACATGGTTGTACATGCATCTGTAGTGTTTGCAGTGGCTAGAGGCCCTGGTGCATCCATTCTCTCTCCCTTTCTCTCATCTCCCTCTCCCTGTCTCATAAATGAGTAGATAAAAATAAAAGTTTTTCTTGAGCATACTTAGGTTAAGCATTATGTTAGACATAAACAATTACAAAATGCACCAAATCTTTATAATATAGACAAGAAATTTTACATAGACACCCAACTGAATTTCTGGGTGAAATTGTCAAGTTTTGCATTTTATAGGATCTATAAACCTGGTAAACATATACACACATGTATATGTGAATATGTAATTATGTAGTCCCTGCTAAAGTAAATATTTTGAAATTTATGATCAAGGAAGGCTTTATGATAAAAATGACATTAGCAAGGAAACTTTATCAAAAATATTTCATAAAAATAGTTTTTAACACTTCACAAAATATTCAAGGACATGCTTTGTTGAAGAAAGCTATGAGTGAATTATTAGTCTTCTGCAATGCATATGGATGAGATTTCCAAGGTAAATAAAATTTATGATGTAAAAGTATCTATATGCAATTCAAAATAGATTTAAGTACCCTTTTGAGTATATCAAGTACTTTTAGTAGAAGTAAAATTATACAACTCAAATGTTAAGAAACATAACTGAAAATGTGAATACTTTACTCCATTAATTATAAAGTCATAAATCTGACTTTCATAATCTAATGTTAATAAACAATTTGAACTAAAATTAATCAATTTTATGTGAAATTGTTGTTCCTTTTGCCTTATAACAACACTCCCAATGTGTAATTCCTCTATAAGGCTTTCACAAACTGTTCTTGGTTGTTGAGTTTGTTGGTATGATCTATAAGAACACACTGTAAGGGTGGAATATGAGAATAAATGATAAAAATAAGCTTAGGAATACTTCTTATGGCCCTTACAAAAATCTTTTCTGATAATATTTCTGTGAGGTGCTTTTGCTGCTAAATTTCTGTCTCATAAGAAGTTTCCTTGAAGTTAATCTTATAATCAAGTACTTTGCTTGCTTATAATAATGTACTTGTATTTCCTCTGCTTTAGTTTACCCTTGCCTTGAGAACACACGTGACCAATATTGACAAGGAATGTTAAAACAAGCTGGAGTGACCTTAGACTATGTCCTTTGCCCTACTTCCTCAGTGACCTAGCCCAGAACAATGTATGCATGTGTGAGTTACAGTACGTACGAATGAAAGCAGTAGACATTAAAAGTAATGAATAATTGCCCACAGATTCATTGAAAGCCACAGGTGGATTTAGAGTGGTTGCATGGGTAAACTGTGACACACTTGTGTGTTTGTGTGTGTGTGTATATGTGTGTCCTGTGTCACCAAAATTTACTGGATCTGCCCCTAAATCATCTTTTCCTTTCAGTAAATTTCAGTAAATATTCAGTAGAATATTTTAGAGTCAAAGTTCCTTGTTTCTCACTCAAGAGTGGCCTGTCCTTTGCCCCTGTGAAGCTAATTCCTTTTCATATTTTATTGGGTTGGACTTTACTAGTGGGATGAGGTGAGAAAGTGAGATAACTGATTTTTCTAACATTGATTTTTTATTTTTTTTTTTGGCTCCAGGAGCTGGCCCAAGTGGGGCCAGCATATCAAGGTATGCCAGACTGGGCAAGAAGTAGAGGTGCTTTCACTGAGATTTTAGACTAGATCAGATGTTGAATTACATTTTTTCCAAGGCAGATGGTGTGGCATTTCTTCATATGACGACTTATACAAAAACTATCCTACCTTGTTCCTTTATACATACATACATATATATATATATATATATATATATATATATATATATATATATATAATTTACTTATTTGAAAGAGAGAAAGAGGGAGAGAGAGAAGGGGGAGGGAGGGAGAGAGAGAGAGAGAGAGAGAGAGAGAATGGGCACACCAGGGCCTCCAGCCGCTGCAGACTAACTCCAGATGCATGTGCCCCTTGTGCATATGGCTAACGTAGGTCCTGGAGAGTTGGACAGGGATCCTTTGGCTTTGCAGACTAATGCCTTAACTGCTAATCCATCTCTCCAGCCCCCTTGTTGCTTTTTTTGCCTCACTATGGCAGTGAAGACCCTGATGGAAATATGGTTTCTGAAGTCCTCCAAATAGTCTTTTTAGAAATGCTGATGCCCTTTTGTTTACTAAAAATCATGGGTATCTTTATGATACATTGCATTCTGGGCTCCTCCTTGTTATCACCTTATATAAACTCAAATTTTGCTGCAATTAGACATATACTAATCAATCATAACAGATTTAAAAACTTCCTTAACAACCAAGTTTCTAGGGAAATACATCACTGAATGCTTGTTCTCATACAATGTTATCTGCTTTTCTTATGCTCAACTTATCAGATGATAAGGAAAAGTTTTCACAAACTGCTCAAAAAATTTCAGTGAATTTCTGCCATAAAACGGAACTCAGAAATTATTTGACCTACATCTGATAGTAATTTAGTACCAATTTCTCCCATGCTAACCCTGGGGTAAGCCTAAATCTGAGCAAAACAAATTACCTGTCTTGTCATCGTGTTTCAATCTAGGACTGAAATAAAACTTTCACTTTATTACCATTATGACAGTGACACCTACTCTTACAAAGGTTTAAAGACTTAGCCACCTCTTCTGTTACTTGTCCTGCCCTGCAAGCATTTCCTAATAGTACCATTAACCTTTCATTCTTGTAAAAGGTTACAGGTTTGAAGGTCTTTCATCATTTCTCTCATTCTCTTCATTGCCCTGGGAGACCACAATCAAATAGTTTTATATTCTCAAACACAAGCTCAAAAATGGTGGTTAACCTATTGTCTGAATTGAAGACACTTATCTCATGAATTCAAAATCTTCAATTGATGACACAAATTCTATCACATACTTATGCTGATAATGTCTTATTTTTATTTGTTTGTTTCCTCCATCAAAACAATAACTGAGCCAGTGTTTAGAATTCTATTATTTTGTACCACTATCTCTCTAATGATATGCATCTTGTTTTGTGATAGCATTATTGCCCTGGTTACTTAAGCCAGATGATATAGTTGGTCCTCTTAAATATCAACTTCCATTCTTTTACCTAAACTTATTTAAGTTCAGGTGTACAATATCTCTAATTCAGCCTATTTTAAAGTGATCTTCCAGGTGATCTTAGTACAAGCAGCCTATTTTCTGGTACCTACCTGCAGCTTAAATGTCCCTGCACCATCAGAGACATACGCATATCATTTTCCTACTTTAAGCTACTTGGATCTCACAGGCTATCAAACATTCCAAGTAACTCTTGTCATTATGCCTAGCCTCTTCAAGTCCCCCCCGCCACCCTGTGTTTGTCCTGACTCTCCCCTCCATTCTTTACTCCAACGTGAACTATGTAAAGTTTCCTTTGCTCAAACCTGTTACAACCTTTCATGTTCTGCACCTGTATGTCCTACTCCTTGCTGTCCTTGAGGTTCTCATTGTTCGTTGAACACTAATGTATGTTCTAAATATTATTTAGCTGACACAGTGTAAGAATGTTATGGGGAGCCAGGAGTGCATGCTTTTAATTCCAGCACTCAAAAGGCAGAAGTAGGAGAACTGCTGTGTATTCGAAGCCACCCTGAGACTACATAGTGAATTTCAGGTCAACCTGGGGTAGAGCGAGACCCTACCTCAAATAAACAAAAAAAAATTTTATGAGCTGTTTTCCAGGACAGTGTCTGACATTCTTTCCCTAAATTCAGTTTTGATACTTTTATATAGCTTTAGCACATGCAACATTGATTTGTAATATTTTCACAAAGATTATCTAAAAGCTTGGGACTTTATTAAGGAGTGTTCTATACTTTGAGTTGAAAAAATCTTTAGCATAAAGAATGTGGTACAAAAATGATGTAGTGTTCTTAGTATTCTTGCTAACTTATTAATTAAATATTCCTAATCTATATTAGCAGAAATTATATGCCTTTGACAAATGAGGGAAAGTTGATTTTTGTTCTGCATTACATGATTCAATAAAAGCATTAAGACCTAATCTTAAAACTTAATGTATAAGACAGTACCTGATATTATCCCCAAATAAGTTATATCACATTAGTAAATACACATAATTTGCACATACTATTTGCATGCCTGTGTTTTGACTGATCACCGTGTTTGTCACCATTGCATTAGTGCTGGTTTTCAAGCTAGCAGTAAGAGCAGTATTTATGTTGCTGCTTCCTCTGCAATTTCTTCTGGACCGCAAGAGATGTGGTAAAGGTGGCATGTCTAGTGGCGGGAAGCCATTTATCTTATTTATTTATTAATGGATCTTGTTTCCTCCATTTTCTTTGTCTTGTACAAAATACAACAAATTATCCAAACAAGAGTGAGAGAAGCTTGGCTTAAGGAGGGTATGCAAAGTTATTTAGAATTTTTGGTGTAAAAGCCCAGTCTTCTTCTCCAGAGAGGAGTGAGGGCTTCTCTCTGAAGCCTGTAAGTTTCTTGAGCATACAATTCTGATTTGGTTTCCAGTACCAGCTATGGTTTCTCTCCATTGAGCAGGCCTCATGCCCAATCAGAGAACAATTGGTTACCTGTAGATGATATGTGCCACTATTTCACCAGTGTGTACTTCTTGTCCAGCTAGTTGATTTTGTAGTCTGCAGGGTCCTCTACTTATCCATGCTTTTGGTAGTTATGTCATCTAGCATCTCACATAAGGCTATCTATCCCTATAAGGACTAGCCAGGTCAGAGCAAGTTTCACTTGTGGTAATCAGATGTGCCATGATAGTAGCCTCTTCTGTCTTCAGCAATAAGTTCTTACGTTTTAGCTCAAGCAGGTATTCAGGTGTTTTGGCAATTGTCTTGCTTTGGGGATTACCTGGCCAATAGCTCACTGTGGGGGACAAAACAATTTTGGGCCTGGGATTTACTGACCAGAATTTATGGTTTTAAGGTTAAGCTGTTTCAACCTTCTGTCTGGAATGGCACCCTTCTCCTTTATTGGTGATGATATTTTGTAGAATGCTAGCCAGGAGTGTTTCTATAGAACTGATTCTGTTGTCTTAAATTTTGTGTGACGCAGATTCAGTTACATAACATCTAACACAATGTAGTAATGCATCATATTTTTTAAATATGGAAATATTGAAAAACTATTTAACCTATTGCCCCTTTAAGGTAGTTCAACATTAGTGCTTGTCTTCTACTATGTCACATTTAAAGGTCCAGTATTTAATTACTTTTGTAAACATTTTAAGTCTTATAGTCTTATTAATATATTAAACTTGATTGGATTGTGTTAATGAGTTTCTTTTGTCTAAACTTTTTCTAAAATTAGAAGCTACTTAGGCTGGAGAGAGGACTCAGTGGTTAAGAGCAGTTCATATTACAAGTATGGTAGTCTAAGGAGGCCTGAGAGAGCACTCCACATAATCAGTTAGATGTGCCCTACCTCCACTTCTAGAATCCCAGTTATGGTAAAAATAGAGACCACTGCATTTCCAGATCTTATGAAAAAGAAATGGTGAGCTTGGGAATCAGTATGAAAATCCCTCTGGCTATCTCAGGTGAACTTACACACAGGTGGTTCCCATGGCACGTGCACATGTACACCACTCTACATACCACACTAAATACACAAAACCAAATTACTAAATATAGATTACACTATTATTAACATTAGTGTTATTATGCATTCATTTTATTATTAGAATATATATATATATATATACTTATATGTGTGTGTATTTATTTAACATATCTAAAGCTAAAGACAGTGGAGCTTAACAGAAAATAAGAGAATAATCAAAATCTAGGTATGTGGGAATGGAGAGATGCTTAGCAGTTAAGGTGCTTGCCTGCAAAGCCTAAGGACACAGGTTTGATTCCCCAGTACACACATGAACCAGATGTATCAGGGGCACATACACCAAGAGTTAATTTACAGAGGCTTGAGGCCCTGACATGCCCATTCTCTCTATCTGCACTCTCTCTCCCTCCCTCTCTCTCTCAAATAAATAAAAAAAATAATTCTAGGCCGGTACCATATCATAAAGCTATAAACCCAGGCCTGGAGAGATGGCCAGCAGATAAAGGTGCTGGCAGGCAAAGCCTGACAACCCTGGGCTCAATTCTGCAGTACTCATGTAAAGTTAGATGCACAAAGTGGTAAATTCATCAGAAATTTATTTGCAGTGTGCCCAGAGGCCTTCTTTGCAAACAAAATAATAAATAAATAATATTTTTAAAAAAGCTTTAAATACAGTTGGAATATTGAGGCAAACAATCACAGGGCCAAGTTCATTCAGGACTCCATTATGATCTGACAGAGATGTATGATAGCTATATAGATAGACAGATGATATAAAAATTGAGTGGTACAGATATCAATTAGTGATGTTTTATTTTTAATTGAAGAAGAGAAAAATCATGAAATTATTTTTAATATTTTATTTATTGATTTATTTATGAGAGAGAAACACACAGATATAGAGAAAGAGAGAATGGGCCTGCCAGGGCTTCTAGCCACTGCATATGAACTCCAGACACATGTGCCCCCTTGTGCATCTGGCTTATGTAGGTCCTGGGGAATTGAACCTGGGTCCTTAGGCTTCACAGGCAAATGCTGTAACCACTAAGCCATTTCCCCAGTCTCCATGAAATTATTTTTTATGACTATCTAAAAAGGTTGAGACTAATATTTATTGAAAATTCACTGAAGTTCTTAAGCTCATTTATAATTTTCAGCCATACAGTTTGCTGCTAAGCCACTTTCCTTCCAATCATTTTTGTGCAATTAGTTTGGAGAGAAGCTATCCCTCGAGTAACCTTATAATTATTTAGATTAAATCTGTCTTGTTAAATTTGGCCCATCATATGAGCCTGTCAAGTTCTTGGAACATGATTCTGTCATAATGCCTCCCAAATTCAGATAAAACATATTTTTGGACTTGCCTTGAATATTTCAGTGCAAGTCATCACTGAACAGGAACACAGTGGTATTCTGTGATTTTAAATCATAGCTTCCACACCAACATTTGAAGATGGTCAGCAGAGCAGTTGCTTACAAAATTGCACAAATGGCAGTTCAAATTACATATGTGGAGGCTTGTTAAAATTTCTTTGTGCTTGATGTCGAAAATATTAAAATGCTTAGCATTGGATATTTTGTTCATTTCTATAAATTGAGAATAAGACCACACTAATACTAAGCTTAAATTCCACGTAAATTTTAGGTCTGGTTCCCTAATATTTCATTTCAGTCTCTGTGATAGAAGCAATAAAATGCCCCAATGTGTATATTAAAGAATTAGTAGGCATGAAGAGATAGCTCAGTGGATAAAGTAATTGCCTCATAGGCATGATTGTCCATGTCTAGAACTCTGGCATGTGTAAAAGATGTATATCTTGTAAGCATTCCTGACCCCAGCCACACCTATGAGTGAGAAGGGCCTCAGAAACAGGAAACTCTTCCAGAAGCTTGGGGCAGTTAGTCTATCAAAAGAGCAGCAGTGAGAACCTGCATCACAAGGGGTAGAAGATGACCTCTGACCTACACACATACACATCAAAAATAAACTAAAGGAGAGAAGACCTCATATGGAGACAACCATTTTACAATTATGTGTATAAATGGAAGGAAATGAGCTGCACATTGCCATTACCTCTAGAATGTCCCTGACCATCTCTCTGACTCACCTGAAGAAGCAAAGACAGATTCACATGCATCTCACATATGGAATTCAGTACAAGCCTTGCTTTGTAAAAAGGGCACAAAAATAACTGTTTTGATTTTCTGGAAAGAACTTTCAAAAATCACTGTACATGTCTATATCCTGGCTATCTCAGCTGTTCTCAGAAGCTAGAGACAGGACACTTGTTCCTGAGTCTCTCCAGGTCTCAAGTGAGTCAGGCAATAATAAGTAGTAGTGTCATAACAAAGTAGTGAACCATATCTACCCATCAATAGACCAAGGCCAGGAAGATGAATTTTTACCCTAAAGAATGGGAGAATGGGCAAGCAGCCATCTGCAGCACAATCACACAATCTTTGACAGGTTTTAGAATATTAACAAAAGAATAGAAGTTGTCAAAATGGAATTAAATGGAATCTTGATGAAAACTAAATACATTAAATATACAACAATTTCCTAATTTTAAAGTCTTGGTAGTAGTGCATGAGAAAAAGATATTATCATAATTTATTCAGCAATGTAATACTAGCTTTCTACATTTACTAATTTTCTTCAATGCTCTCAATCCATCATAGGTAACTTATTTTACTAAATTATTTCTATATTTCCAAAAATTAGAGGTATTCAAAATGAAGGGTGTATGATAAAAATAATTTTAAAACTCATGGTTTTTTCTTCTTCTCTTGATATTCATATGCAACTCTGAGCTTCTTGTGTCCTGTTTTGTCACTGGTTTGGATTACTTCAGAGAGATATTTATTACACCAACTCATATCTTAGTGTATAAAATATTTTCACTGATTTCCTTTGCTGTTAACAATGTAATTACATCATGTGGCTTGACTTGTTCTGAATAAATTTTTGGTTATTTTTTTCTCACTCATTTGGTCTTTAATGATCTTTGTCCTGCTGCATACACAGATTTTTATTTTTATTTTTTTGTTTTTTGAGGTAGGGTCTCACTCTATCGCAGGCTGACCTTGAAATCACTATGTAGTCTCAGGGTGGCCTCAAACTCATGGTGATCTGTCTACCTCAGCACCCCATGTGCTGGGATTCAATGTGTGCATCAGCACTCCTGGCCATAGAAACTATTTATGGACTCTCCAATCATCAATCCTTTGGTATCAGGAAATTTAATTTCTTTGAAAATTTAAATTTTCTTTAGAGAAAATATTACCATAGTTTACCTAGAATACAAAATATAAAATTTTAATTCAAAAAATCTACTTTGAGATGGATTTTGGAATTATTCAAAATACATAACATTTTCTCATAGTATGCATTACATTATTAACTATTAATTTATCTTTATTCTTGTTTGAATAGATAGCACCAATTCTGTTAAGAAAACAGAATTTTAAGCAATTCTCACTAAACTCACTAAACTTTGTTCTTAAAAATGGACAGATCTGGCTTCCTCACTAAAATATTTAACACACTTGCAGTGCAACTGTCAGGCACTGCATGCTCAATAAATATTCTGTTAATGAGCAAGCTGGCTGAGTAAACAAAATGCATTTATTGGCATTTCAATGCTAATTAATAAAAATCAAATTTATTTGAAGAGCATTTCAAATTTTCCAGAGAAAAATCTAAACCAACAAACATTTTCCTATTTATCTATCTAGCTGTGTTTCATTTTACTTAGTGCTAAATAATTATTTTGAAAATAAATTTTATACCCATTAAAGTATTTCCTATAACCTAGGTCCTGGCATATTTTTCAACCATTCTGTAAGAATAAAGAGAGTCTGATGTTATTCTTTCCATTTATGCACTGCTGATTAAAAAATGCATTTTTTGGGTTGGAGAGATGGCTTAGCAGTTAAGGTGGATGCCTGTGCAACTTAAGGACCCTGGTTCAATTCTCTAGGTCCCATGTAAGCCAGATATACATGGTGGCACATGTGTCTGCAGTTCATTTGCCGTGGCTGGAGGCCCTAGCATGCCCATTCTCTCTCTTTCTCTCTGTCTCTCCCTCTCTCTCTCTCTCTCTCTCTAGTAAGTAAATAAAAATAAATCTTTAAAAAATGCATTTTTTTCAAGGATGACTTTTTACCTTAGTTCTTTTAGTCAACTTCAAACTTCTAAAAGTTCAAATTTCAGTGAGATATATGATTTGATTCATTTGCTACTACCTCTATGCATCTTACATGGAAAATGGTCTGAGTGTGTCAGAGATATTTCAGTTAGAGACTATGATGTTTGTATGCTTAAAATGTTATTCTGTTTCTGAGAATAGTATCAGTTTGAAGGGCAGGAGTATAATACAATAAACAAGAGAGGGAAATAAATGTGGTTCTTCTAATGAACATATGTGTCAGCATGAGTAAATGTAAATGAATGAATAAGAAATCATTTTTTACAGGAACAAAAGTTCTCATGAACAAAAACAGCATTGTACAGGCTTAAAAGCAAGAACATAGACCAATGGAACATAATTGAAGACCCAGACCATAGGTCAAATAACTACAGCTACTTAATTTTTGACAAAGGTGCAAATAATGTAGACTGGAGAAAAGACAGCATCTTCAACAAATGATGTTGAACAAATTGGATAACCATATGTAGAAAATTGAAGCTAGACCCACCCATCTCTCCATACACAAAAATGTAGTCCAAATGGATTAAAGACCTCAATATATGACCTGAAAGTCTTCTCCTAGTTGAAAAAAATAGAAATAACTCTCAATGTTACATGAGTGGGGAAAGACATCCTGAATGAAACCCCAGTAGCCCAGAAAATTAAGCAATCACTCAAATATGGCATATCATTAAGGTTAAAAGCTTTTGCACAGACCAACATACCATAAGCAGAGCCAATAGATTACCCATTAAATGGGAGAAAATCAAGACAGCTTTCTGTCAAATCACTTGATTACCCACCTGAAGCAAAAGGTAAGACACTATTTCTGAAGACACCATATGCTGCTGACACAGAGCATGGCTGTAATATGGAAGAAAGCCAGTCCCCAAACAGCCTGTCTAGTGCTGGAAAGCACTGCATGAGCTACTGGGGGAAAATGACCAACAATCGTCTCAGCAATCAGAGGTCTAAGCTACTTGGAAGCAAGCAACTTGATAGGATGTACACACAAGTGCAATAGTGGCACACATCCTCCGTGGGTAACCTATAGCTTTCTGATCGGCTAAGAGATCTGCTCAGTGTAATGGAACCCATATCTGGAATTGGGAACCAAATCAGAATCCTATGGAGACAAAGGTGATGTTCACCAGTGTCAAGCTCTCACTAGTCTTTGGCTAAAAGAGGGGTTACATAAATCAAATTCTCCCTAACTTAAAAATGCTTATCCCGTTTAAACTACACTGACTTCACTCTCCTTTAGAGAACCTGTTCTTAATTTTCAGGAAGTAGTGAGACCTGAGGAGATAAACTACCCCACAGCTTAAACCCAAGAGGAATTGGGGAGATGAGCATGAATGCTGCTTCCATGATAAATCTGATAATAAGCAACAGGGTATAGGAGACAGAACCTGAGGATACTGAACACCTACCAAAGCAGAGATTCATAGGCTCCTAAGAGTGCATCAATGAAGTAGACTTAAAACTCACCCACCACTGCTTAGAAAATTTTGCAAAAGAGGGGGCTAAAAGATTTTAATAGCCACAGGTTGAGACATCTTGTCCAGAGGCATTACCTCCCCCCCAAATAACTGACTGTTGCTCTCATAAATCACAAACCGCAACCCAATTGAGAATACCTGCAACCCCAGCGAGAAGGTACCCAATGGATTGAGGCAGGGACAAGGGAAAAGTGGGTACCAACACATGATGTATCCATACAAAATATGTTGTTAATAAATTTTTTAAAGGTTGAAATAACTTAAATAACTTACTCTTTTATCAATCAGGGAAAATGGGGAAAATCCAAGGAAATATAAGATCAAATTTGAAGCAAAAGACTTAGACTAGTCAATTCCACTCTGAGTACAATTACAGAAGTGCTCATGGGCAAGCACTACATAATTGCTGGCTGCTCTGAAATGCTGTGGCTAAGCTGCCAGAACCACCTGACATACATACCTAATATGAGCTACCTAAGGAATATCAAAGAATTAAAACCCAGGAATGTCAACCAAGTACAATACTCTTTAAACCATATTACATTTCAGAATATATATATATATATATATATATATATATATATATATATATATGTATATATATATATACTTTTGAGAACTTGTCTTTTACTTTTCTGTATGCCTATACCATGTAGCTCTTGGAAAATTGTGTTAAAATGAGTGAAATTATTTTGTCATATTCCATAGAATCCATCTTCCAAAAAATTCCCCTGTGTAATTGCAATGGGTCAACATGTCATATTCTTCTGAGAGATGTCATCAGAAATCACTGGGTAAAAAAGCTTCAATTTATGTTAAAAAGGACAAAAATCATGATTGAAATAAAAATTATAACTTTTCTTTAACCTTAGAGCCATCTTTTTCTTTAAAGGCATGTACATGTCATGATGCCCATGTGTGAAAATTTGGTGCAAGTAACCCTTTCATAAATGACATGGAAATGCAGAGGAATGACCTGAAAGTTGTTCTCTGATTTCCACTTTATGATTCTTTAAACAATCTCCACCTCTGCTTTTAGGAAATTCTCTTGCCTCTGCTTCCCATCTTGCCATCATCAGCTTGCTATGATGACAGAAGCACTGCACATATTCTACCATTTTATGTGGGGTCTGCGGATCAAACTCAGGGAATTCAACTTGAACTATGAACACTTTATCCTCTGAGTCACCACCGAGTTCCTCATTGGTCTACTTTCTCATTTAATCCAACTACATGCTGTCTCTAATTCTGATAATCTATAATAAATGATGTTTGAAAGAAAATAACATTGATATTCCAATTTTTTTTTTAGATTTGCTTTGGTTATTCTAGGAAATTCTGTGAATTTTCATATAAAATTTAGCAAGCTAATTTCTTCCTAATCTTTGTTGCTAAATTGGTGGAATTTAAATTGGCATTTCATTGAACCATCAATTTATGTGTTTGATGGTGGTAAAAAGTTAAAAAAAATTGAAGTTTTTTTATTTAGGTCATCACTAATTTTTATTGCCAATATTTTATGATATTTTATGGCAGAATCATTGTTCATCTTTGTTCAGGTACATTCCTAAATGTGTTTTTTAATTTATTTTTTATTAGTTATGTACACTGTGTATACAGTCATGTTAATACCATTGTTAGGATCATCCCTGCCCTACCCCCTCTGCAGGGGCCCTCATTGTTGGGGAATATGTGTAGTGCATTGTGGGGTTAATCATCAGTTATGGATAAGAGGCAATGTCTCTGTGCATAATGACCTAACATGTGTCTCTAATATTCTTTCTTCACCCTCTTCTACAAATTTCCCTGAGCCATGTCGGGTTCATTTTAGGTCTACTTCAGTGCTGAGGTCTTGGGAGACTCTGTGTCTCTGGATATCTGGTTTGGTAGGAGTTGAGTCTTCTCTGTGTCTATCTCCTGCACCCTTGTGTTGGTACAAGGTTCACCAAGAAAGCAGAACTCTTGCTTATTTCCCTAGTTACTATTAGTTTCATCTGGGGCCCCTTTGAGGTATGATTGGCTGGTTCTCTCCTTAGGATCTTCTTCAATCTGAAAAAGAGAAGCAAATTCTCCAATAGAGAGTAAAGTTAGCACCAGATAGATGGGATAACCATTGTATTTTTAGAGAGAATTTAATAGTTGTAGGCCTTCTTATAACCCATGATTGGTGGGAGCTTGATAATAGATAGATAATAGAGGGCTCATTTTTGGATATGGTTCTGACTTGTTTCCCAGATCCAGCTATGTGTTCTGTTCCACTGAGCAGATCAGTTAGCCAAATCAAGATCAGTTGGTTACCCAACATGGCTGTGTGCCACTATTGCACTTGTGTGAGCATCACATCAGGTTGTTGCTGATGAGTAGCTAAGACCATTAGCTGCTTGATCAGATATTGGTCATTTTCCCCCAGTTGCTCATGTATAACCTTCTGGCACTAGAAGTGCTAACTGTCTGGGGACTGACTGTCTTCCAGATTCCAGCTAGGTCACTCAATGTTCCATACCATAAGCATATGCTGTCTGCAGAAGTAGGGTCTTAGCCACTAACCATGTCCAGAGCTTCAAATATATACTTAATATAACTTTTATTTAACCTGTTATCACAAGCAAAGTTACTCTTATTATTAATATTATTAAAATGTGCACCTTCATAAATGTATTCCTTGTACAAGGAAAGCCCTTGTACTTGCCTATATTATCAGATGTTTAATGATATAGTTCATAATAAAAGTAATATTATATCAGTTCCTGCAATGCACTTTAGATTTCATTAGAAACACTTAAATTGAAAAAAGTTAACATAGTGGCTACATGATATGATTAATGTTTAGTCACGTTTTGAACTTGATGAATATGTATATTGATTATTTTGATATAATTGCTGCCACTGTTCTTGTTTGGATTTTAAGATTTAAAATTTACCTTGTACTTAATATTTTTAAATCCTATTATGAAAATTATTTGCTAGGCCTGAAATTAAAAAGAGGTCTTCACAAAGATAAATCATGTCTTTCTGGCATACCACATTATGTTAAGTATTTGATGTCAGAACATCTTCAATATATATGACATAAAAATCAGGATGACTTGATGGAATGACACTTTTAACATAATACTAAATAAAACATGTGAGAAACACTATGCTATAACTTTTCTTTGAGGTAAAGGTTGTAAAAGTTTACTCTCAGAGAGAGAGAGAGAGAGAGAGAGAAATGGCCACTACCATCAAAATTCAGACTCTTGCACCACCCAGTGGGCATGTGTGACCTTGCGCTTGCCTCGCCTTTGTGTGTCTGGCTTATGTGGGATTTGAAGAATTGAACATGGGTCCTTAAACTTTGCAGACAATTGCCTTAACTGCTAAGCCATCTCTCCGGCCCTATAAAAGTTTTCAACATAAGGTAGCAATTATCTTTTGAGGAGGTAGATATTTCAGACCGAAAAAAAAAATATTGAAATATTATGTGGTTCTCTCAAATCTTGTCAAGCAGAAAAGCAACAGGCAATTAATAGAGCTCAACAACACTACAGATTAGCTAGATCTAACAGATATCTACAGAACATTCCCTTCCAATTCGACAGAATACTAATTCTTCTCAGCAGCCCTTGGAATCTTATCCAACATAAATCATATATTAGGTCATAAAGAATGCCTCCATTAATTCAAGAAAATTGAAGTTACTTCCTCCATCATATCAGATCACAATGCTTTAAAACTAGAAATGAACAAGAGATACATCAGGAATTCCATCAGCTCTTGGTAACTGAACAACACAGTTTTAAACAATGAATGAGCTTTGGAAGAATCAAAAAGGAAAGGTAAAATTTCTAGAATTGAATAATAATGAAAATAAAACTTACCAAAATTTATGGGGCACAATTATTGCAGTCCTAATAGGAAAATCCATAGCACTAAATGCCTTCATAACAAAGACAGACAGATCCCAAATTAATCACCTAACCATACAGCCAATGGCATTAGAAAAACAAAAAGAACTCAACCATAACAGTTACAAATGGAAAGAAGTAATCAAGATCAGAGCAGAAATTAATGAATTGGAAACTACGAAAACAATTAAGAAAATTGATGAAACAAAGACCTGAGTCCTTGAAAAGTTAAACAACTTTGATAACCCCTTGGCCAGTTTTATCAAACAGAAAAAAGAGAATTCTCAAATTAAAAAAAAAAATCAGAAATGAAAATGTAGCAGTCACAGCAGACATCAGTGAAATTGAAAGACTCATCAGGATATACTTCCAAAAGTGCTACTCCATGAAATTGGATAATCTGGAAGAAATGGATTAGTTCACAAACACATACCACCTACCACAACTAAACTCAGAGCATACTAGTCTCCTAAACAAACCTATCATGTCCATCAAGATTAAAAAGATAATTAGAAACCTCCCCCAAAAAGAAAAAGTCCAGGACCAGATGGTTTCTCAACCACATCTATCAAACCTTCATTGAAGAATTGAAACTGATTTTTTCTCACACTGTTTAACTTACAGGGAATGCTCTTTAATTTCTTTTTGAAGCTAGCATCATCATAATACCAAAACCAGACAGAGATATAACAAGAAGAGAAAATCATAAGTCTATATAACCCTGACGAACTTAGAAGCATAGATCATGAACAAAATCCTCAAAAACGGAATTCCATAACACATAAAAAGGCATTATCCATCTTGATCAAGTAGACTTCATTCAAGAGATGCAGTGATGTTTCAACATATGGAAATTGGACAACATAATACAGCACATAAATAAACTTAATCACAAGAAACACCTTCAGCATGTGGCAGGATACAAAATCAATACATAAAAGTCAGTATACCTGTGATACACAAAGAACAAATATATAGAAAATAAATTAGTGAGGCTGTCTCAATTTCAATAACAAAAAAAAATCAAATACCTTGGGATAACACTAATGAAGGATCTGAAATACCTATACAATAAAAACATAAAACCACTCAAGAAAGAAATTGAGGAGACTTGAGAAGATGGAAAGACTTCCCATGATCCTGGATATGCAGAATTAATATTGTGGAAATGGCAATTCTACAAAAAACAATATACAGATTTAATACAATACAAATAAAAATTTTGGCATCATGCTTCACAGAGATAGAATGAATGTTTGCAACATTCATATGTAATGACATCGGACTTCATAAATCCAAACATATCTTCAGCAAAAGAAATTTTCAAAGGGGGAAGTGGGGGAGAGAGAGAATTACCAAGGGTTATTGTCTATAATTATGGATGTTATCAATAAAACAATAAAAAAGAAACACCAACAAAAGAAAAACCAGATGCAGTGTCACTCACCTTTAATCCTAGCACTTGGGGGCAGAGGTAGGAGGATCACAGTGAGTTTAAGGCCACCCTCAGACTACAGAGTGAATTCCAGGTCCAACTGGGCTAGAGTGAGAACCTACCTTGAAAACCTATATATTCTGAGTTACAACCATTAATTAGGAAAAACAAATATCCAAGCAAATTTACTCTTGGACGCTACAATAAAACCAAGGCTTTGGGCTACTGTCCTAATTGGTCTAAGCTCATAGTTACCAGGTGGTTATGTAGATGAATTTTATGTTTTGAACAGTGGGGCATAGCATTGGCAAGAACAACAAACACTTGGGCCGAGGAATTGGGTCAGTCTTTTAAAAGTGCTTGAAAAGCCTGACAACCTGATTTGATTCCCCTGTACCCATGTAACCAGATGCACAAGGTGGCACATCTGGAGTTCATTGCAATGGCAAGAGGCTCTTACCAACCCAACCTCTTAGTATATCCACACATGTGCAAACATATTATCACATAAATCTCCACTCACACATATTTCAATGCATGTATATGCAAAAAAATAAAAGAAAAATGATTCCATTTTCAGCCACCTGATCTCTGGTACTTTGTTATGTTATTTTCACAGAAATAATGCATTATGAATTCTAAAATATAATTAGTATTCTGTAATAGTTTATGCCTCATCAGGAAAAAAGCACCCTCAAGTAACTGAATTAATTTAGTGACCAAGTTTTCAGTAAAATAAGTTACTGGTATCCTAAAATATCTGCTCAAAATGCTTTATGATAAATTACCAAAGGACTCTCCTGCCTCCTAATACATGGGAAGTAGGAACAGGGAATCTTAAAGTTAAGCATACCTTGGGCTAGCTAGTGAGATTATCAAGCAAGGGTTGGCGTTCCAGCTCAGTGGCTGAGTGGCTTAGCATGTGCATTTCTTGAGTTTGATCCCCATATTTTAGAAATACCATGACATATTCATTGAAATATATATCAACCTAAGTCCTAAATGTGATGTATTGGTATAGAAGATAAAAATATGTAAAGTAGCTGCATACTAAAGTAGATTTGCTATGATTATGCCAGTTATTAATATTATGTAATATAGGAATATTGGTAAAACTTGGAAAGATTACAAATATTCTCATATGTATTCTCTATATAAATACACTATTTTATGCATCTTTTATTTTGTAGTATTTTAATTAGTCCTTAAAAATATTTGATATTTAATTAAAATTCTTAGTAGAAAGTATATGGACCCAAATATATTTATAAGGATGCTGATGTTCTTCCTATGGATTTGTAATATTTCAATCAAAGTCCAGCTTTTAATTAAAAAATCCTCTTAAGTCAAAATATTATCTGAAAATTATGAGGATGGTGGTCCTGTGTTTCCAAGTAATTTGAATGTGTAAGCATAAAACAGAAGTTTACTTTTGTCAGAATAACATACATCCTGGCTAGACTTACAGATAAAGACTTTCTGGTGCAATAGAAATGAGGCATTATCAATTTTACTGAAAGTTTTAATCATCAAGGAACAGCAAATAAAGAAATGGAGATCATAACTATGCTCAATTTTCTTTTATTGATTTTAAGTTGAGTGTATATTTCTGTATTTTCAATAATGAAAGCAGAGTAATGCTTCACTATTACATTGACGAAAAAAATACATGACTCTGATTTCCTCTATACTTTACTTCTCTCTTCATTTAGGAACCCTACCACACTCTGAAAATTTTCTGCATTTTCTCCTTCCTAATAATTTTTTATATTAGTTTGCTTTTTCTGTCAATTTAATCATAGAATTTTCAGGTTTACTTCTATAATACTTTATGCTATAATCTAATTTGTACATCATGATGGCCAAGAAAAAAATAGTCTAAGACCTGATTCTCTCTAAATGTATAGTAGAAAAATGTTTATAGATGGGTCATAGGTAAATTTTATGTGATAAAACGTAATGGAGAATTTGAAACACCAACTTCACTTTACTAAAATTGAGACACAAATGATTGCATTTCTCTTATACACACACTATATGTATATGCATATGTATATATATATATATGTATATATGCATATATATATAAATATATGATTATGTATATACATATATGATATATTGAATGCAATTTTTACAAAACACAAATACAGAGACAATAAAATTTTTTTTAAATGCCATTAAGTAATTAGAGCTAATGTGTGTGTGTGTGTGTGTGTGTGTGTGTGTGTGCCATTGCTCAGGCATGTATGTTTGTATTTTTCTGGATGTCTGATTTTGACATCTAATGTTTTCCTCAATAGATCTACCATTCATTTTTGAGGCAGAGTCTCTCACTAAACCTAGAGCTACACCAGCTACTAGTAAGCCATTAGGGATACTCTTGTCTGTTTCCCCAGTGTTGGGATTACAAGTATGTGCCACCATGCCTGGCTCATACATGGGCCCTGAGCATCTGGGTCTTATGCTTCTACAGGTAATATCTTAGTGGCTGAGCCATTTCCTAGGTCCTCATTAGGTCTTTTCTTGATAAAACAGTGAGACAGATCAAATAAATTACTGTATAACCAGTCAATGACAAGCCAACTAGGAATTCTAACATTTCTATTTTGTTATGGATTCAGGATCAGAACATAGAAGTACTATTTTGAACTCTCTAGTATTGCAGAGAGAGTGAGTGGTGTGTGTGTGTGTGTGTGTGTGTGTGTTCATATACACTCATTACACTCATGTGTGGGTAGAAGATTGGGAAGAGAAAGGGAGAGAGAAGAGGAAATTTCTGATACATTAAATATATATATATATATATATATATATATATATATATATATATCACAAAATATAACAATATAACATTGAAGTGATTTTTTTTTATTTTGGAAAACTTACAAAATTTTGTAAATACCTTCCAATCCTAATTTTATGACATTTTATCACATTTAAAAAACATATTTAAAATATGAAGTCTCCTATTTTCATGCAAATACATGCCTCTGCCTGTCTTTAGCACTGTGTAATGATCTTTTGGGTAAAGGCATGATTTAGAGCATGAATCAAAGTGGGAAAAATGGTCTATGCAGTTCATTGAGCTACAAAATCGTACATTATCACCTATCCAGAGATTTTTGTTTTAAAGTATTGCCAATAGTGAGCTGTCAAATTGGATGGCAATAGGATATCAGGACCAGCAGGAGAATGTAAACAAGCCAAATAAATCTAACATTTCATAACTGCTATCTCTGGTTTGACTTTTCCCATAAACTCTATTAAATAACTATTCTGTAAAGATGGAGCCTGTTTAGCAGTCAGTGGGCTTCTCTTGCACAAGAAAAATTTGATTAGATATCACAATATCTTTTCTTCCACCAAGAGCAATGGGAAATTATGGAGTTTTTTGTCACTTCTCTAGCATTGCTGACACTATGGAAGCATATTAATCCACATGAATATGTATGCAAATTATCACTGATATATTTTCCTAGTATTTATATACTCAAACTGTATGCAGGTTGAAATCTTGATTGTCTATGAATTAGGATATAATAATGTATGAACTCCTATACATGTTTACACAATACATAAGTAGAATTTTTATCTACTACATTTTTCAGCATCTGTCTTACACATTTATATCCATATACATAAGAGGAGCTAAATTCAACTAATTTCCAGGTAGCATCCTATCTCTTTATTTTATTATTATTCTCTTTTTTAGTTTAAATGCACTTTATTTTTAGGCAACCTACATGGCATTTTTTTTTTCCTTTAAAAACAAATCTCCATTCCAAATAAGTCAGCCAAAATGAAAGGTCAAGATGACATCAGTTCCATGCTTCTAGTCCTGGTATTATGTGGATGATAAGCAGTAGCCAGCTATGATGACTGGTGAAAGATCCAAATTATTGCTGATTTGTCAACATTATTCCATTTCTAAACCAGCCTTAAAGAAAATCATGAAAGGAGTTACTGTAAGGAAAGTGTAAGAGAAAAACAAAAGAGAACATCAGACTTGATCTCTACAGTTTATTGAGAGGTACAGAGAGGGGCAGCAACCTTCCTGTGGGATGAAGGCTGAAGCACTAAGCCAGGCTAGGGTGCCAGTTTGTAAGGAGGATCCTAAGAAAAACATACTGTACTAGCTGCAGGTCCAAGAGAAGTAGATAAGGAACTTTAGTTATTTGTGTCCTTGCTCAGAATAAGCTTTTTTAGCCAAATTGTCTAGGGAGCATATCCCACCAGATGGTTTTTGTTCCCTCAAGGCTTTCTGAGCTAAGGGGAGTTTATCCATCTGGAGTAGCCTGTCAAGACCACATGCCTCTGTGATTTCTTTATTGCCTGCTAGTTTTAGGGATAGTCATTTTCTCTTCAGTTTTCTGGGATGGACATCCAACCAGACACAGTTTATGGTAGGAAGAAATTTATTTCAGGCTTTAGACTAAAGGAAAACACACTCATGGGGGAAGAGGCTGGCTCCCTTTCATAGATCCAAGCAGAGAAGCATCACCAACAGTGTGCACCACAAAATGTGAAAGCCAGAGATCAAACTGATCTCTCCACAGCTATGGGCTGGAATTTAGGATCCTCTCATAGGTACATTCCCCATTACAGCAGGGATCTTCCTGGTATGGGCTCAAGTTTGATTAAATTTAATAAAAAATGACTGAGTCTATGGGGCCATAACTTCAAATTATCCCCTTCAAACTACCCCAGTTGAGGTTTTAATGTTCAGGGTTCTAGTCTGGTATCTACCCTTAGCAATGGAACCTACACCTGGTGCACATAAAATGCCCTGAAGTTGATAAATATTAAGGTTGACAGATATATCTATAATTACCTATTTGAATACTGCCTACTCTAATGGAAGGATTTTTCATTTTTTTCCTCAGATTTTCTATTGTACTTACAGATTTCAATGTTATATACAGATTGACTCCATTTTTACTTATCTTCTGGTAATAAACATGTTATATTCCTCAATTATTGAAGGCAAAATGCAAAATATTTAGCAAATACTTTAGTGAAGATTACTACAGATTGATTGTCTCCTAAGTGTTCATAAATCATGACGTCTATTAATTTTCCTTCTGTATTTGAATGGAAAAATGGAGAAATGAGGACAATTTGAGTTTATAATAATATTAAAGCTATAGCTTGTTTGTTTTCATCAACTGTTTTATGCTTGGCTTCATACAAAATATTTCCAGCACAAATATTTTGTTCTGGTTTCCATGTGAATATATATAACTTACAGTATACTTATTTATTAGAGACAATCAAAGTTTACAAATTTGCTAGGAATTTATCACACAGTCAATAAGTATTAGAACTAATCTTGTAAATTTTAGATATATTAGAGTTATGATCTATACTAGGATGTAGTACTGTTTTTAGAAAGACAAATTCCTTATAGTTTGATTAATTCAATAGCTAGAATTATGACTCTTTTGGTCTATAGGTGCTACTAAATGTGATGTAGTTACTTTGCATGTGATATAGAAATGTTTGGCATGTTATTCCTCCATTATCTATGAAAATATATTGTCAACAAATAGAATTGAGACTTTATGTAAATGTAGGCTTTAAATCTTTTAATAGCATGCATAAAAACATCAATTTTATGTTCCTAATTGAATCTGTGTTGTGGGAAAAGAAATGAGAAAAATAATATTTTCTCACTATTCTTTCTATAAACACTGCTTGGCTTATGAATGAATGCTGACATAGACAATCCTATTCATATCAACATTAAGCAATGCTGCAGGAGAATGGTAAGACAAAATTGATGCCTGCAGATGTTTGTTCTTTTCTCCTTTGCCTATATAGAGTGCCATACTTGTGAACCCCGCCCCCATGAACACAGCCTATCTAGATGCACCTTACTTTCCTCATAATATCAATGTCTAGGGATTTCTGAGAATCTCAAATGTATGCTAGGCATGGATCAATATATCCAAACATTTTTTTTCTTTTGCATTTGTAGCTTTGAGAATTAAGGAGGAAAAAGGAGAGTTGATGTTTCCCTTCTTTCCTTCCTCCCCTCCTTTTTTCCTTCCTTCCTTCCTTCTTTCTTTCTTATTTATGTTTTGTCTTGTACTTGCTGAAAGATTTTGAAATTAAAAAACAAACAAGTGTAAAATAGCTTTAGGTATCATGGACATAGAAAATGAGTTCTATCAGAGGGGCTCTGAACTTCAGTGTAGTCATTTGTCCATGGACGTGATGAGTGGCATGTGAAAAAGATCTTTATTACTTGGGAAAAAATAATTTAGACATATTTTAGAACAAAATGTTTAAATCATTTTAGACATTTGTGGAGTTCCAAGGGATAGAAAAGATGGCTGTTTGACTAAATTCATTATTATAAATGAAATTTTTATACCTTCACAACATGTGCAGAGTTATGCGAGAGAAAATCGAAATTCCCTGACAATGCAGCAACATTGATTTATATTAAATTTTCATTGTCAGCTTCCCCAATCTGGGTGAAGAAGACTGTAGTCCTGAGGAGAATTTTATTAATATATAATGAACAACTTGATGTCACCAAATGAACAAAGTAAAGAGAATGTGAGGCCACCTGAATTTTCATGTCATAGACTGGAATGCAAAGGTGAATTGAAGGAAGAATTTTATTGTACTCCAGTTATTGAAAACTAGGAGATGCTTTATTCAGAGTAATGTATGCAAATAAAGCAATATAAGATGGCAGAAATCAAAGTCAAAGACTTCCCCAGAGGCTTCAACTCATACTGAAATAACTTGGCCATAAACGTTGTTTACAAAGTAGCTGGACATTAAAATAAATATTGGTGCATACAGAGATAGTTGGCTATTTGAGACTGAAAACAAACATAAAACAAAATATTGTTTTAAATTACTATAAATCTTTCAATCTTTCTGCTTTATGTTTATCTTTATTTCAGACTGGAATGGTGTGTGCATCAGGAAATTACTTAGAACATTGTCATCTTCAATCTGAAATAATTAGAACATTAAAGGCATGGTATCTTTTGCTTTACTTGAAGTATTGTCACTCAATCAAGTCAACTTTCTGTCTTTATTTTTTTTTCTTTTTTAAAAACTTTCTTTATTGACAACCACCATGCATACACAATGTACACTGATAATAATCCCTTCCCACTGCCTTCCTTTGATAACCCTGTATACTCCCTCCACTGAACCACTTCTTCTTTTCAACTCCTCTATTTTATTTTTTTACTTTTTATTCACAAATACCTGTGTGATTTTTTTAATGCAATGCCAGTAATTGAATGCAAGGCTTCATACATGCTAAGCAGTCACTCTTAACACCCCAGATATAGTATATCACCATCCCTTCTATTTATATTTTAAAAATTCATTTTCTTCATTGTGCTCTCCTTTGAGAGGTTTTTAAATTATTATTATTAGTTATGTACATACTCAGTGTGTAAACAGCACATGTTGGTACCATCCTTACCCTCATCCCTGTACTCTGGGCGGAATCCCTCAGGTTCTGGTGTGGGCCCAAGGACCTAGTGAAGGGTTTGTTGGTGGGTGGTTCTGGGTAAGGGAATATGTAGTCAGGTGTCCTGAGGGGACAGGGGGTAGGGCAGAATGGGACAAAGCAGACTCATGTTGTGGTGGGGGAAGGGGAGATGGGATTGCATGGTCCTGTGATGCTGAGGGGTGAGGGGATGGGACAGTGGGTCCATTGGGACCACATGTCAGGGGAGGATGGGATTGCAGGGTCCTGTGACACAGCAGGGGGGATGGGACTGCTGTGGGTCAGGTGACTTGGTGTGGGGGGTATGGGTGGTGGTTCTAGTGGTTTGAAGGGGAAGAAAACTGAGGGAGACAGGGGGAAATGCTAGCATGCAGGCGTAGGTTGGAGTAGCCTGCAGGGAGTGCAGGAGGACCTGGTTTGCACATGGAGGGGTATCAACTGAGATGGCAGTTTTTAAGTATGTATGTTGTAAATTATTTAAAAAGTTTTTATTAATTAGAACTGCCTACTCATAAAATTTGAAGTGTAGTTTATAAAAACAAATTTTCTACTCACTTTAGTTTTTTATTTTGTATTAACTTCATGTTATAGTAAAATTGTTAGCTTTGTTTCACTGGTATTGCATTCATCATTTATTTATTTATTTTTGTTACTGTTCTACCATTTTTATTAAGTCATTAGCCTGTTAAAATTCATAAAATAGTAAGATTTTACAGATATAGTTTACTATTGAACCAAATGCCACTTATTTGCAAATATGCTCATTTCTTCACACACTTATTATTTTGTAGTATTTTATTTTTACATATTTTATGTAAATAGTTGATCTCATCTGACTTTGCTTAATTTGTATGAGTATTCTGCTTTATTGGTACACATATAGCAATAAAATTTTAAAATGTAAACAATACAATCTTAGTTTGATAAAATGCATCAAACACTTTAGCAGTTTTATTATGTTTTTCTTCAAGCCAAAATATCTCAGCATGCTTGGCTCTATTGTTGTTGAATAATGCTTCTTTTCTAGACCAAAATATTCAGCTTAGGTATATCATTGTCCCTCTCCTATGCTGTAAAGGTCAGATCCAAATAAACAAGGGCCAGCTTCATGGGCATGTATCCCAATTTATGGAATATCATAGAACTTTCTTTGTTTTTTTTATATTTTTATTTATTTATTTGCAAGCATAGAGAGAGAGAAGTGAGAGAGAGGATAGGCATGCCAAGGCCTCCAGCCAATGCAGATGAACTCTAGGTGTAACTTTACTCTTCATTGGAGAATTTGCTTCTCTTTTTCAAACAGACATAGATTCTAGGGAGAGAATCACACCATCATACCTCAAAAGGGCCCCAGCTGAAAATGAGAATAATTAGTGAAAGAAGCAAGAGTGCTGTTTTCTTTGGAAACCTGGTACCAGCACAAGGGTGGAAGAGATAGACACAGAGAACAATCAACTCCTGCCAAACCAGATAACCAGAGACACAGAAGCTCCCAAGACTGCATCACTGAAGCAGACCTAAAATGAACCCAACATGGCTCAGGGAAATTTGTGGAAGAGTAGACTGAAAGAAAGTCAGAGCCACATGTTGGGTCATGATACACACAGACATTGACTCCTACCCATAACTGATGGCTAACCCCACAAAGAACTTTGTTTTAAAAGCCCTTTGTTCATTTTGCTTTCACATTCATGTAAATCTATCTATTCAGTGATACACATATTTATGTTTTCTAAAATCTTTATTCCTCTTCAAACTTGTATCTTTCAGCTTCAAATCTTTGCTTTAAGAATTCTGACACTGGGGTTGGGGATTTAGCTTAATGGATGAGTGCTTGCCTAGCAAGCGCAAGGCCCAGGGTCTGGTCCTCAGCACTGAAAAAAAAAAAGAATTCTGAAATTTTTCTATACTAGATTTTAATGTTGTTATGGCTAAATGTCAATTTCTTATTTTTAATATTTGTCAACATTTTCTTCTTTGTCACTGTGTTTTTTAATTCTGTTTGTACCTGAAATTGTACATCTTTTTTCTTCCTTTTATATTCTATATTTCACAATACATTTTGCATAGAGATATTTAAATTATATTTTGAGGATATTTTTATTATACCTTTGGAATTCTCTCTCATTTCCTTTTATACTTGTTATCATGAACTTTCATTTCTTTTATATCTTGCCTGTAGCAGTTATTTTCACATTTCTGGGACAAATAAACAAAAAACTGAGCAGAATCAGCTTTCGGAAGTAAGGCTTTATTACTAGCTCACAGTTGGGAAAGGAAGTCTCATAATGGCAGGGAAAGCATGGCAGAAGAAAATACATGGGTAGCACCTCATGACATCAGTGGAAACAAAGTACAGTCTATGAGCTTTGAATCCTCAGTGAGGCTGAACAAATATGCTTCAATGTCCATCTTCAGCAACACACCTCCTCTAGCAATGCTTCTACTTCCAGTGGCTCCACCAGCTGAAGAATAAGTATGAGGATTAATCACAAACAAATGAGGCTATTGGAGGGATTTTACATTATGATCACAAAAGTATGCCCTTAATTCCCATAGACTCATGGACATCTCTTGGTGTAAAATGCATTATGTCCTATTTTTAAAGTTCTCATAGTCTTTACCAGCCTTAACATGGTCCAAAAGTTCAAATTTTCATCTGAGACCCAAGGCAGTCTCTTTATTGTGAGCCCTGGAAAGTCAATATGTTTGTAATATACTTCAAGCATGTAGTGGTACAGAGTAAACATTCCCACTGGAGAAAAGGGAGAAGTGAGGACACAGCAAGTAATGATTGAACTAATGCAAAATAAAAAACCAGCTGGCCAAACATCAAATCCTACAGCTCCATATCCAGCACCTGGAACATGGGATGAAATCCTCTGTACCCCAATCCAGAGGCTTGAGCATCTCTGACCCTGTAGCTATAATGCTTGATTCCTGGATAGAATTCATACTGATACAGCAGAATGTCTTGGGCATCCCACAGTTGTGCCATTTCTGAAATCCTAGGGTCTTCACTGCCATTCATAGCTCATCCTCCCAACTTTGTACCATGGCTGGCCATGGTCTCCCTGCAACGGGGATTTCTGTCCTGCTCCATATCATCTAGGCTCAGTGGTTATATCCAGAATCATATTGCAATATAATATATATTGCAATTGCCCTCCATCCAAAATCAGTACTAAGTGGGCTATACTATCAAATTTGTTATTGAGGGGAGTATACAACTTTACATTGTAGAGTAGAAAACTCCTACAACATACTTCTTCAGTCTATTATCTCAAAACTCTCATCATATTTTGTGTTGTCTCAGTGCAGAGCAACTGACTCCTAGTCAGTTTTGGTAATCTCTTTAAGCAATTGCAGTTAAAGTGGCTGTAAACTTTCAAACCCAAATCCATTCACATTTGCTTCAAATTATACAGTTTACTTATCTGTCTGCTCTGTTCTTTTCTCTGTTAAACACAACAGTCTGTTATTTTTAAGGCAGTTTTGCTGAATTTCTCAGGTCTGGCAAAACAACCAGCCTCTTTGCTGGAACATCCCACTAACTGCCCCTAGGTTTGTTCTGACAAAGTCCTTATCACCTCTGAAACCACACAAGCTAAACCTCCACCGTCTACATTTCTCTCTGCATTTTTGTAAGACTACTTTAGTCCAAAGTTACAAATCTTCCTATGTTCCTCCTCCAAACCACTTGCAAAAGACTAAATACACATTGTCAGTCTTTCTGCACCATACAGCCTTATTCATTTATCAGCATCAATTTTCTGTTGTGGGTATCTTCTCGTTGCTAAGAAAAAAAAAAAAATCTGACCAGAAGCAGCTTATGGGAGGAAAGGGTTTATTTCAGCTTAATGTTTTGAGAGGAATTTCATCACCATGTGTATAAAAGTCCTGAGCAGGAAACCTAAGTAACATCTCTAAGTTAGGAGATGGGAAGCTCTCCAAGTTTGGAGATGGGCTCTACTGCCCCAAATCCTGAACCCAGAAACACAGGCCTTCCAGCAAGGTTCTGACTCTAAAAGGTTCCACCAGTTGGGGACTAAATAGGAAGCTTAATCACAAACACATAAGGCTATGGGGTCATTTTATATTGACATCACCACAATCATCAACAACTCATGATTCATATTCACAGCTTCACACAATGGCCCCACAGGGCCTTCTTGCAAAGACTTCAATCTTGCCTCACACTGCCGAGTCTCAATGTTTTCCCTGAGTCTTTCATAGCTTTATGACCCTCTACTTGCTTCATCATAATTCTTGTGAAATAAGGACTAGGTGGGTTACATTACTAAATTTCTTTAACAAAGGGGGATGATGATTGACCTTGAAGAGCAGGAAACTCCTTCAGCCTTCTCCTTTAGGCCTCTTCCTTTTACAACAATTGACACTCCTCCAGTTGTCCCAGATGAGAACATCTGATCCATCCTCTATTGTGATAATCCCTTAATCAGTTTCAGCTGAAGTAATTGCAAGCTCAAACTGGGCCAGGCATACGGCCTGCGCACAGTTCTTCCTATGCCAAACTTCACACTTTTTGCATCTTTTAACTCTGCACATTCCTCTACAAAACACATCAGTCCATTACTTCTAAATTCAACTTTCTACAAATCCTCAGGACATCAGCAGCCTGTAGCCCGAATAGTACATGAATTGCTACTAGCACAGTTACTGATAAAGTCTTTTCTTTTCAGTTTGAAAGCTCACAAATCAAGCCTCCACAGTTCACAGTTCACAGTTCACTTTGCACTTTATTCTCAAACTCTCACCAGAATTGTACAAAAATCTCTGCTTATAGCTTCCAGAGGCTCTACCAGATAGGGATTAAGTATGAGGCTTAATAACAAACATATGAGTCTATAGTGGACATTTTACATTAAAGCTACATTTCCTTATTTTATATTTTGTTATTCTGTTTTACCTTTTTACTCATTTCTGAAAGAGCATTTTCAATTATTTTAGCTAAATATTTTAATTTTCAAGAGCTCCTGTGTGGCTGAATAAATATTTATAGTATTATATTCTTGTTTCATTCATGCTACATATTAGTTTTGATTTACATTTTATTTTCATTGAAGTATTATCTTCTTTTCCTCTTATTAGTCTCTGGGTACGTGTGGTGGTTTGATTCAGGTATCCTTCATAAACTTAGGTGTTCTGAATGCTAGGTTCCCAGCTGATGGAGATTTGGGAATTAACACCTGTTGGAAGTAATGAATTATTGGATGCAGGCTTATGGGTATTATAGTCAGTGTCTCCTTGCCAGTGTTTGGCACACACTCCTGTATCTGTTGCCCACCTGTTGTTGGGCAGAAAGTGTCCACCCTCTGCTCATGCCATCCCTTTCCTTGCCATCATAGAGCTTCCCCTTGACTCTGTAAGCAAAAATAAACCTCTTTTCCCCCATAAGCTGCTCTTGGTTGGGTGATTTCTACCACCAATGCAAACCTGACTGCAACAGTATAATTTTATGTTTCTCTGAATTTCCCACATACTCTACTATTAAGATTTGTTAAATGGATACTGATTTCTAGATATTGAAACAGTTGATTCGATCCTAAATTTTCATAGTCAGTTTGCCAATATTTAGACCTCTTTATTGTTGGTATTGAATTTTAGTCCCTATTTTGTCCTCAAAGTATCTACCTAGTTAGAGATACACATTTCAGGAGATTTAGTTCAAACTGGAAACACAAGTGTTTATGTTAAAAATTACCTTTCAATACAACAATAGAAGAACATTAATTAAGAATACGAACTTTCTGAAAAAGTAGAAGTCTCAGTACAGTGTATTAACATGAAATGAGTCCAGGCTAAGAGATATTACTGTGATCCTCAATATACTAAAAAACAGCCATCTTTAGCAATGAATAGATCTTTCCTTAAAAAATATTAATTCCAATTTTCATACCTATGTTTCATTCCTAAACTTTTTTTTTGTCTTTTGCTCTACACAAGAAGCACATAGTGGAGGTTTGTGATTTCTCCATGATCAACAACAAACTGGTATCCTGTTGAAAACAGACTTCGACACACTACATCCATTTCACCTTCATGCTGGCATCTTGTGAACACTTGACTTTTTGTTTTTGTTTTTCTCCCTTTTGAAGTCCTGTTGAGAACAGATATGATTCCATGATTTCCATAGTCCTGAGGGTTTGTTAATATTTTGGACAATGAGAAAGTAAAGCACCCATCAGCAAAATAACAATAAGTTTAAGAGACAAAGAGATTACAGATAAGGAATGAGGATACTGTCTAAGGTGGACAATTTTCTAAAGTCTCATCAAGTTCAACTTATTCTTTTATTTTATGTAGCATAAAATATTACATAATGATAATTTAAAGTAGACTCTTATGAGTAGGGAAATTATTACTGAAACACCTAGCTTAGAACTTTTACTCTGTTCCCTTTAGACTACTATGCTATGATGAGGAGTACCCAGAAAATTCTTGGGAAATTATTTCTTGGGACTTTTTGCGTTAACCACCTAGGTATGAACTGGAACTTGAAAATCATAAAGTTACTAAAGAAGTAAAGAAGAAGTAGGGGCTTCTTGAAAATCATACAGTTACTTCAAACATTAAATCAGAAGTGTGGGGTTAACACAGAGTAGATGACACATGTGTCCTTGTGCTGAGTTTCTTTAGTAAGAAGGAGGTGCTCATTATTAGGACTGTTATCCTTCATTCAGACTTTTATTAGAAGACATGAGAGCTGCATCTTCCTTATTTCTAGCATGAATGCCTTTTAATATTCTTCTTTTAAAAATGTTTAATTTTTAAAAATTCATTTGCAGGCAGACAAAGATAGAAACCAGAGAGACAGACAGAGAGAATGGGCAGGTCAAGGCATCCAGCCACTGCAAACAAGCTCCAGATGCACATGCCATATTGTGCATCTGGCTTTACATAGGGACTAGGGGATCAAAATTTGGTCCTTTGGCTTTGCAGGCAAGTGCCTTAACTGCTAAGCTATGTCACCAGGCCATGAATATTATTCCTCTAATACATTGTTTAAACAAATATACAATGTCATTATGAATTGTTAGAACCAAAATAGTATATGAACAAAGAACATCTCATAAGGTTCCATTTCAAAGCCTTTTGCTACATGTAGAAGAGCTTGGATGCTGTTGCATTAGACTTGAGCCTTGAGTGTCAGCAATTTCCATTTACTAGAACAAACTTTATGTAGGTCATAGCTTCAATCTATTCAAATGTGTTATAAATTGCTGGCACATAAAAATTACATATATATATAGTCATCAGACCAACCAACTCTTAGTCCCTGTACTTATGACTCTGACTTCACAGAGTCACCTTTCTGCAGCATAAGTAAGAATCACTGACTTGAAGTTGTCTTATGCTTTTTTCATCTTTAAAATGGCATAAGCTTTAAAAAATAAGACCATCACTGTAAGGTTATTTTAAGAATCTGAAGTAAATGTATGTCGAAAATATAGCATAATGCCAGGAACATTATAAATAATTCATATCTCTTACTCCCTGACTGCACTATAAATACAATTAAAGAGAAGATGATACCCTTGTTCATCGTTTCCTGTATGACACGTGGGAGGTACTTAAGAGTATTTGTTGGTTCAATGAATCACTTGCACTGTCATTTAGTGAAAGAATCATTTGAGCATTGAACTTTGTTCAGCACAAATCCCCTTATTAAGACAATATTATTTCTGTGGAAGAATCACTTTTCCCCTAAATGAATAGTCCTAGTTATTATTCCTTTCATACTAGCATGTACACAGTTCCTCAGTCTCATGCATCTATTAACTTCTACCGTTTTTCCTTTCTCTCTCTAACCCTCCCTTCTTCCCTTCTCATTTCCCTCCATTATTTCTTCCTTTTGTCTTCTCCTCCCTCTCCCATTCTCTGAGTACCCTGAATATGCTCCATCATGCTATTGTAATCTCTATTATAAGAAGCTCTCTTGTAAGTTATTTTTCAGAAAAGACTATATTTTTAAAAAATTTTGCTTGGTAATATCCTATGTAGTCAATCCCCATGCTGTAAGACAACAATTTTATATTTGTCTTGTGAGGGAATGGATTATTCCTTTGTGCTTCAGTATTTCCCATCAATAAGTAGATACCCATTCCTGGCAATGACCAGAATTATAGTTTGTTACTCATTTAAATAATTTCCAGCTTACATTTGAGGACAGGCAGGTAGGTAGACTTGAAGAATATTTTTTTTTCACAAAAATACTACAAATAAGCAAGAATGTCTCTTAGGATAAAGTAGATGCATGATACAAGGGAGATGCAAACAAAACTTTAAACACTGTGGAATTGTGGAGTGCCAATTTAGATCTATCTTTTAGTTATGGGTATATTGGAGGGTACAGGACACCTCATGTACCTGATTCTGATTCAGTGAAAAAAGATAGGAGTTGATTTTCTGAGTAAAAAGGGTGAAAGAGGTGGGATGAAACTCTGTCTTTATGTGCAGTGAAGGGTTTGGTGAGAAATCCACCTGGAGGAGTAAGGGGAAATTGGTGATAAAGAGCTTGGGCTTCATCCTCGCTCACAAAGCAATGATTAAATGTGTGAGGGGTTGGAAGGATGCTTCTGTGGTTAGATGTGCTTCTTGTACAAGCAAAAAGGTCTTAGGGGTCTTGAAATTGCCCAGGTTTGAATCTCCAGATCCACTGTAAGTAGCTGGTTATAGCCACCATGCCTCCAGCCTTGGAAAGGCGAACAGAGACCAGAGAATCACATGGGCTTGGTCAAAACAGTCCTGGTATCAGTAAGACTCCCAATCAAAGCAGAACCATATTTCATATACACAGACATACAAAAAGGTGAAGACTAGCATTCAAAATTTATCCTCTGACCACTCCCACCATGGCATGCATATACCCAGGCTCACACACATGAGCACATATGCATTCTCTCCATGAGCTGTGCATGTCTATTCTCACACACACATAAATGCATGTCCACATATCTCACACACACAGAACACACATATCAAAAAATATTCTCTAGATTGCATGTATTGATATGTTATTTACTAAAATCATATCATGATTCTATGTAATCCTTAAAGCTTTCAGGGTGCAGTCAAAGATTTACTAATTTTGGTTGCTGAATTGTTCCTGAGTCCTGCATTGCTGAATTCAAAGTCTACCATACATTTTAATCAAGTAGCATTTCTGAACTATTAGGAAATGTTCCAGAACAAGTGAAAGCTGTATTAGATACCCATTCTATGAAAAGGGTGAGCATTTTTAACAGATTTATTTGTGGATATAATGTCAAAATTAATATTTCATGGTGCTACATACCTGTAACTCCAGCACTGAAAAGGCTAGCCTGGAGAATTTCAAGTTCTTGGCCAGGCTGAGCTGGAAATTAAGTCTGTTACAGAAAATGACAACAAATTGATATTTCAAGCACAGCAAATAACAAAGATATTACATATTGGTTTCAAGAAGGAATATTGAGTGAAGATCAGTCACAGAATGGGGGTGTGGCTCATATACTCCTGTTATCTAACATAAAATATAAAATGAATAATTTTGATTTTCCTTACTAAAAAGAAATATTTATGAATGATATGATTATGCTATAATTAAAATCCAAGCCATTTTCCAAGTTTTGAGATATATAATTTGGGAAGAAAAAGTTTGGGATCCACAGTTAACATCCTTGGGGAGATATGAAAAAATAAAATGCACAGCTGGAACAAGCAGAGCAAGATCATTTCAGTGGGAGCAGGGGGTAGTAGCTGGGAAAGCTTGTGCACCTGTGCTTGACTGCTACCTGAATTTAGAGCAAGTTTTCTTAAGGCAGAGATTTCTGCAGAAGCCTAAGCTTTTCACTATCAGTACTGGCATGTTGAAAGAGCTGGTTGCTTTCTGAGATCAAAACTTATTTTCTAGTATTGTGGCTTGTATTGAAAATGCAACATATATTCATGTAGAGATCAAACTACTGGTTACATGAACAACTTTGGGTCAGGGAAATGATAGCCAACTTCAACATATAAAATCCTTCCTGATTTTTTTTTTTTTATTGAAGTAAAGCAAGTTGGAGGAATAAAATTAAACAAAAGGAAAAGGAAGATTGAATATGTTTAGATCCCTACTGATATTCATGTTTTCCTGCATATCAGAACACTGGGCATTGAGAAATGGCACAACTGTAACTCGGGTTAATATAGCAGGAAATAGAACATTATTTGATCAAGTTGAGGCAGAATTCTTTGTAACTCTGTGCTCCAGGAATGTTGCTGATTTCTCTACTTTGTACTCATTTTTAAAAGATCACTGTTCTGGACTCTACCCAGTCAAGACATTCCTTCTGATTATTGTAAAACTGTGAACACACACACAGACAATGGTGCATGGAATTGGCAGACTCCCACCTAGTGTCTGTGGAATGCTACTAGGTGAATCTTAACACTAACTGTCTTTGTCCTAGCTCATGATATACAGCAGTGGTAATGTAATAAATACATAAGTGGTTCTGTTTAGTGAATAGCAAACCAATGCAATCATTATCTATTGATGTGACGTGACGTCAAGAAAGTTCAGAGATAAAGTTGTCTATACTAATTACAAATTCCAGTGATCTGTGGAAAAGTTTGCCACGGAAAGATTGTTTATCAGAAGACTGGTGACTACATGATAAAGACAGTTCAACATTATTGTGAGTGAGATGTTCTACTTGAAATCAGTTAAACATTGCCTTTTATGTCCCCTAAAACTATTGTTTACAAGATGGGAATAATGTCTCATCAAACATACACAGCCCTCTGAATAATACCAGGGAATCTCTGGAAACAGTGTTCTGAGTATCTATGGCAGATTTGATTTTAAAATTTCCCCAGGCCTTCATATAAGCTCTGTTTTTAAAAGGATTTTTGGAAAATAAATAGGCTTTTGCATCTGTGTGTGATATGATCTGAAAGGCAATAGTGCAAAATAGAGTGAACAAGGCCCAGATCATAAACCATTTTTCTGAATATATAGCAATAATTATATATATATATATATATATATATATATATATATATATATATATATATAGGCTTATTGAGGTAGTATTTCACTCTAGGCCAGACTGACCTGGAATTCACTATGCAGTCTCATGGCAATCCTCCCACCTCTGCCTCCCAAGTGCTGGGAATAAGGCATATGCCTCCACACTCAGCTTGAATTCACAGTATTCCTCAACAATTCTTGACTATAAAACATAATTTTGATATTGCTTTTTAAATAACTCATTTTCAATCTTTCTCATATATGTGAACTCCTCCAGCCTATTTGTTTAAATCAGAATTTTATATTGCTGTTTGAGTCCATAGTTTTCTTCTTCAGATCCTCTTAGAAAATCATGCTGGGTTGCCAAACATATTACTAAAACTATTATAGCTCCTCTATATAATCCCATTGGTACAGTGAGTGTCTCTCCTGTATTTATCCATATCCTTCCTCTTGAATGCTCAATATATCTTTTCAGTCCCCATAGTTCTCTAATATCTAGGTAACACCTTGGGTTCAGAGCTGCACTTGTACTTTTGTGTGCAAAGACTTAGAGATCATGTCAGAAAAGATGATGGAAACAAGAAACAATTCAGAAAGTTCTTAGATACCACTGTAATAATTCTTTCATTCTTAGTTTATTTCCTGTTTTCTGTTGCCTGCTTCTTTTTCTTTTCTTTGTGTGTCTGTGTGTGTGTGTGTGTGTGTGTGTGTGTGTGTGTAGGAGAGAGAGAGAGAAAGAGAGAAAGAGAGAAAGAAAGAAAGAAAGAAAGACACTCAACTGTTTTCTTAGTCTACATTGACTGTTACAACTATAAACTATATACTAGCCAGCTTTACAACAACAGAAATAAAATGAAATTTCTCACCATGCTAGAGACTGAGAGTTGAAAAGTCTAAGACCAAAACACCTGGGTGTCTAGTGGACAACTGTTTCCTGGTTCATAGATATTTTGGTTTGTCTGTTTATTTGCTTGTTTTTTTTTGTTTGTTTGTTTTTATGGAGAGCTCACATACTGGAAGGAGTGAAGGAACTCATGAGAATTTACTTTATAAGACCGAGTCATATACATGTGTTCACTACCATGAAGATCTCCCAAAGTTCTTCCTGCTCCATAAATACTATGACACTGAGCAACAGTTTGCAATATAACAATGGGAAGATGTCATAATTATTTAATTTATACTAAAAGTTGGAAATGACCAAGCATATAGATATGGAATTCTTATTGTTCCAACCCTGTAGAACTTCTCTCAGGAATAGCTTCTAAAGTGATTATGTGCAGAAAATCCATGGGAAGAAACACAGCTCATAAAAAATGGTGCTAGAAGCCAGTATAACTCTCAAACAAAAACCATCTAAAACATAAGGAAAAAGAAAAGAATAATCATCCTCATTAATATCAATACAAAAATCCTCAATATATTTACAAACTGAATTCAAGATCAAATGAAGATAATACATAATGAACAAGTATGTTTCATATAAGTTATTAAAATTTGGTTCAATATATTCCAATAACTAATAATAATTTTCCATTTAAATAGATTTAAAGGCATAAATCATATGAACAATTGATTCAGAAAAGTTATTTCACAATATGTCTTCATGGGGAAGTACTAAAAAACTAGATATAGATAGATGATACCTCAGCATAATCAAGGCTATGTATGACAAAACTAAAGGCATTATTATCTAAAATAAGGCAAAACTGATACATTTTCCTTTCAAATATGGCATACAACAAGGATTCTTACTATTTACTATTATTCAGTATGATTCTCAAAATCCTAACTAGAGTAACAATCTAAGATAAAGATATAAAAGCGATGAATATGGGAAAGAAAAAATCAAAAGAAGTATATAATATATGGTTCTAGGCTTAAAGGACTCTATGCACTCCATAAAAAAAAAACAAAACCTTCTAGTACTTACAAACAGATAAAAGTAGCAGAAAACAAAACAAACATAGAAAATCAAGGAGATTTTATATATACTTATAATAAACTTGCCAAAAAAAGAAATCAGAAAATGTATCCCACTCACAATAGCTTCAAAAAATATGTAGGGATAATCATACAGCATTGGATAGGGGAAAACTTCAACATCATAAAAAAGACATCAAAGAACATACTAGATCATGGAAAGATCTTCCATGTTCCTGGAGAGGAATAATTAATATTATGAAAATGGCTATACTACCAAAAGCCAATCCACAGATTTAATGAAATTCCTGACAAATTTTTCACAGAAAAATTAATATTAAAGCTCACATGAGAACACAAAGAACAATAGGTAAAAAAAGTAGTACTAAGATAAGAAAAACAACAAGAGGACAGCATGTTATATGAACTTGTTTTACTACAGATCCATAAGCAATAAAGATTAGTAACACAGAAAATAAATGAAGAATAAGGTTACATGATAGAAAATCAAAAAATCCAGAGATATCTAATTTTTTTATTTTTTTATTTTTCTTTATTAGTTAGTTTTGTATTCAGCAAATACAGTCAGTTTGGTACCACTGTTAGGCTCATCCATGACCTACCCCCTCCCCTTGGCCCCTCCTTGTTGAGGTATACAGGTCATGCATTGTGGAGTTAGACCACAGTTATGGGTAAGATAAATGTCTCTGCATATCATGACCCAACATGTGGCTCTGACATTCTTTCCACCCCCTCTTCCGCAAAATTTCCCTGAGTTATGTTGGGTTCATTTTTGGTCTGCTTCACTGATGAGGTGTTGGGAGCCTCTGAGGCTCTGGCTCTCTGATTTGGTAGGAGTTGATTTTTCTCTGTGCTGATCTCCTTCCCCCTTGTGCTGGTATCCAGTTCATCAGGAAAACAGCACCCTTGCTTGTTTCTCCAATTTTTCTTAGTTTCAGCCGGGGCCCTTTTGAGGTATGATGGGGTGGCTCTCTCCTTAGGATCTACACCTATCTGAAAAAGAGAAGCAGATTCTCCAACGGAGAGTAAGTTAGCATCAGGACAAATGAGATAACCCTTTTTTTTTATAGAGAATTTAATAGGTGTAGGCCCTCTTGTAGCCCACAATTGATGGTAGCTTGATATTGGAGAGTGGGCTTATGTTTGGATATGGTTCTGACTTGTTTCCCAGCTCCAGGTATGTGTCCCATACCAGTGAGGGGATCAGTTAGCCGAATTGAGAGCAGTTGGATCCCCACCAAAAAGTTGACTATAGAGTTCCCAACAGACCCAATTATTCCCTTACTGGGCTTGTACCCTAAAAGCCCCACACCTCAGTTCAGAGAAATTTGCTCAACCATATTTATAGATGCTCAATTTATAATAGATAAGTGCTGTAATCAACCCAGATGTCCATCATTAGATGAATGGATAACAAAGATGTGGTATATCTACATGATGGACTTCTACACAGCAGTAAGGAAAAATAACACGATGAAATTTGAAGAAAAATGGTCAAACCTGAAACAGATCATTCTCAGTGAACTCACCCAATCATAGAAAGATAATCACCACATAGTCTCACTCATTTACAGCTCCTAACCTGAATCTACCTGAGAGGCCAACATGCCTAACAAGTATCTCGAGGACAAGACAATAGGGTGGATGGGGAGGGAGGGGGAGCTAGGGTTGGGGTGGGGGACAAAAAACTGGACCCAACTGGCAATAGTACCATAAAATTCTATATTCTAAAAGACAGACCAAATGGTTGAACCTTCACCAGGCCCTTAGAGGGAACACCTGCATCACAAGGCCCTGGAGAGGGTACAATGAAAACTGGCCTTAATCTTCTCCTGTTTCTGTTTCTCTCTCTGTCTCTCTCTCTCTCTGTCTCTCTCTCTCTCCCTGTGCTCTCTCTTCTCTCTATCTCTTTTACATTACTTATCTTTTTCTTCATTGTCTTCTTAGATGCTGACCTGTAACTCCCAGTAACAAAATGTGGCTATCACCCACAATGAGCTCTTCATCAAAGAAACCTACAAGGTTTCCCAAAAGAAGACAGATTTCTGTTGGAGTATTTGACAAGACACCAAAGGTTAGTGGTAAGACCCTACCACTGAAGAAACCATATGCTGTTGGCACGTAACATGGAGTGACATGGCTTGAAGCTGGAAGAGAGTCAGTCCCCAGACAGTTAGCACATCTAGTGCCAGAAGGTGCTACATGATTGACTGGGGAAAATGGTCAATATCTTTCCAAGCAACTCATGGTCTAAGCTATTCAACAGCATACAACCTTATTTGATGCTCACACAAGTATAATACTGGCACACAGACATGGTGGGAAACCAACTGCTCTTGATTTAGCTAACTGATCTGCTCAGTTCAATGGAACCCTTAGCTGGAGCTGGGAAACAAGTCAGAATCATATACAAAAATGAGCCCATTATCCATTATCAAGCTCCCGCCAATTGTGGGCTGCAAAAGGGCCTATACCTATTAAATTCTCCCCCCCCCCCAAAAAAAACCCAAAAAACAATGGTTATCCAATTTATCTGGTGCTAACTTTACTCTCCATTGGAGAATTTGCTTCTCTTTTTCAGATAGATGCAGATCCTAAGGAGGGAACCAGACAATCACACCTCAAAATGGCCCCAGCTGAAACTAAGAATAATTGGGGAAATAAGCAAGAGTGCTGTTTTCTTGGTGAACATGGTGCCAACACAACGGTGAAGGAGATAGGAACAGAGAACAGTCAACTCCTACCAAATTAGATATACAGAGACACACAGGCTCCCAAGACATCATCACTGAAGCAGACCTGAAATGAACCCAACATGGCTCAGGGAAAATTGTGGAAGAGGGGATGGAAAGAATGTCAGAGCCACACATTGGGTCATGATACACAGAGACATTGCCTCCTACCTATAACTGATGGTTAACTCCACAATGCACACCCATATTCCCCAATGAGGAGAGTCCCTGCAGAGGGGAGAGGACAGGAAGGAGGCTTACAATGTACCAACTTTACTGTATTCACTGAGTAAAAACTAATAACTAAAAATATATTTCTTTAATGTTTTATCTTACACTATCCAGGATCACACACACACACACACACACACACACGACAACAAATGCTAACAAGAACTTAGAGGAAATGGAGCCCTTTCCCAGTGTTGTTGGGAGGGTAAATTAGTGTAGTGTCTATGGAAATCAGTTTGGATACTTTTTTAAAAACCCAACAATAAAACTATCCCATGATAAGATACAACTTTGGTCATATATTCAATGAATTCTACAGCCTACTACAATACTTAAATATTCATAAATTGCCACTATTTTAACAAGATTAATAGAATATAATTAGCCTAGATGTCTACCAACAAATGAATAGATAATGAGAACTGTGATGCATGTATGTAATATATATAATCTATGTATATTTAGCCATTAGGAAAATGAGAATATGAAATTTTCGGGCAAGTAGATGAAACTGGAAAATATATTGTTAGGTAAACAGGATCAGAGAGGCAAGTAATGTGTCCTGGAGTTATCTTTTTAAAATATATTCCCCTGGCTGTCAGAGATCTTTAAAGGATTCTCTCTGACTAACCAGTCTCAGGTAAAACATTTGAAGTACACTGTGTAATTTAGGTAACACATTGGGAGCAGTTATTCTATTTCAAAGTAAATCCATCAATTAATATGTGAACATGACAGACAAAGTGATATTATTTCTCCGTGTTCAAAGAAGTGGTGAAAGAAATGGTAACAAAAGCTATTTAAAGAGGAAAGATCACCCCTGGGGGATAAAAAAGAGCCCCCTGAGAATGCAAAAGTCACACTAAATAGATCTGTCAGATCCCTTATAGCTTTAGCAAAAGACAGTGCTTGATATTAGAGAGATTCTAAACCAGAATTCTTCTCTGATGGTGTTCTCTAAACCCAGATAAAGAGAAATCTTAACAGTAAGGAAGAATAAAGCAAGATTAGAGATAAGTGTGATGAATACTTTTACTAATTCCATAATTAATGGAAGTATGATTTACCTACCTCTGAATCAGGGTGGAAAAATGTAGGCATGAAAGCTTTTGTACTCTTTATCATTTTGCATATAATTGGGTACCAATATACTACAATGAGACTGGTATTAATGTTATTATATTATTTTCTCAAAAGTTTTGTACCAACACTTTATAATTTAATTGAATTTTAGTCTGTCTTCTATGTAGCCTGCAGAATAATAGGCAGGTACTACTGAGTGCACAGTGCTAAATCACTAAGAATGTATCTTCCTAAAAATTTGTGGACACATAGATAAGCATGATATAGATATAATTTATTCACCAAGTGTACATAATTTTATATATATACATATATATATATATATATATATATATATACATACATACATATATATATATATATGCACACAATTAGTAGCCTCCTAATTATATGACTAATTTAAATAGGAACCATGTCAATTAATTTTATTTTAGTCATCCACTATCTTAAAGTTTTAGAAGATAAAATATATTCTTAAGTGTTTGGTTGGTAATCATCTACTTTAAATTAAAACAATAGTAAAATAGTAATTATTTCCTGGTATGTGTCATATTTTTAAATTAGTGATAAAGAAACTATAGTAATACTGTGCTGCATAAACTGTTTTCTGTGGAGAAAATACCAAGTAATTGTTTCTCCAGGCAGGGCACCCACATGGAATAAAGGCCATTCCGCCACAGCTCAACCTGGAGAATTCATGAACTTATTAGTTGTCCTTATAGGCCATAGGCAAGGTTTTGCTTACAGGCACATGAAGACATCAAAGTATCTGTATCATGAAAATATCTCAACCCAGTATCTCACCCCAACCTCCTCATAGCCACATGAATGGAGCTCACCTTACTTTGATCTTCCACCTTCTATATACTATATCTCCCCTGATACCGTGACATTTCTGCTATTACTGCATGTGGCCGAGATCTTAGATGAGATTCTGATGAACTTTGCCCCTCTTTCTATGGGGGAGTATAAACAGACCTAATCTTGGTTCTCTTGTGTGCAGTCATACTGTGAAAACATCAGGATCAAACAGGCAGATTCATCCAGCACAAAGTGCTCTTCCTTGACTACAGCAAGAGTCTGGTCACCAAACAGATCAGTGAGACTTATGAAGATACATCCTCAAGGACTACTCAAGACTGCTCATGGCTCTAATGAAGACTCACATCTGAAAAAAAGCCTCATGGATAACCTACGTAAGAAACTTCCATCTAGAGCTCTACTGCCTATCTACTTAAACTCTACAATGTATATATGTATATTATTGTTTTAATCACTGAAATTTGGAGCTAGTTTTGAAAACACTAGATATGCAGTCCTGAGCCTTTAAAATTTATCTCAAAACCAAAATAAACTCTTATTTCTACTCCAAATGAATTATTTTTGTTTATATCAGATTATCAGTGTGGTAGTTTGAATAGATGGCTCCCAATAAATTCAGTGTTTTATTAGTCTGCAGTTAGGATCTGCAACCACCTGGCTGGAGAAAGTGTCACTGGGCAGATCTTAAGGGCCAGCCCTAAGGTGTGATGGCAGGTTTGTAATTCCAAAATAAAGATATGCAAAGTGCCTGTTTCCACCTGGAGTTCCTTAAATGTGCTATGAGGTGTGGCTTTTGGCTTGGGGCTTCTCTCTCTCTCTCTCTCGCTCTCGCTCTCGCTCTCTCTGCTTGTATCTGTGCAAACAGGCCCACTTTCTTCTACCATTATGTAAATCTCCCTGGATCTGTAAGCCTCAATAAGTATCCCTTTCTCCATAACTATGCCTGGTCTGAAAGTTCATCTCACTGAACTTGAAGCTGTCTGCCACAAAAATTGGTACCAGAATGTGAGGTGAGATGAATCTGTGCATGTGAATTTTCATCTTTTGGAACTTATGTCTTGGAGAACTGAGCACAGACTTGGTACTTAAAAATGAAGATGCCTTCTGAAGCCATAAGCCAAGTCTTATGGACTATTCCATAAGAGTTTGAAAATGCTAAGTACTGAGAGACTTGAACTTGGAGGCTTGGTTTATGAACCTGGTAAGGGGAGGGAAAGACTTCAGAGAACTTTGTTGGAAGTGGGCTACTGGCATAAGGGCCGGCAGTGTTCTACTGCCCAGGGAGTTTGAATAAGGCTAAATTTGTAATTGATTGAAGTGCTTGGCTAAAGATACTGGACAAATAGGTTTATGGTTTTAAGTTGGAAATCCTCATGGAAGTTAAAATCACAGACTATGAGACTGGTTTTAGGTTACCGAAACTTCTATTGTCAACACATTAGCAACCTTAAGGAAGATGGCCCAACTGCTTTACTAAAACTATGCTTTACTGCTTTAATAAAACTATGGAGAGGATGCCTGAGGAAAGGCTATGATAGAAATGCAAACTTTTGGAAAGAGTTGAATGGAGAAGGAAACTGTTCTTCAAGGTGTTGGTTTATTTTGTCCCTGAATTAAGAATATAGCTATGTCCTACACAACTGGTATTGGTTTTAGAAGCATGGAAAATGCATGGAGTGGGTCAGGAAGTGCACATGCAGTTTTTGGAGCTGCTGCTGAGATGAGGCATATAGGCAGGGTGTGATGTCCCTCATGAATAGGCTGGAAGAGCCTTTGGAAGTTGGACGACTGTGGTTTGCATGGAGACCCAAAGATGTTTTGGATATACCAAGACTTTGAAAGGGTAGCCATGGAGAATGCTGCTGGCCTTTAATGGAAAATTTCCCTGGCTACTCTGCCCAGCTTGAGGAACATAATTGGAAAATCTTGAGACTGTCAGTCACTGGTTAGGATTGAACTTGAACTGCAGAAGTTTGTTGTTGGCTGTTGTTGAGTTTGCACTGCTCTAGTCTCTCCTTGATATGCCTTATACTAGTTGAAAACTGTTTACTCGGTGCCTTTATGTGTTAAAAGTATTTAACTTGTTTGACTTTACAGGACTTACAGCTAAGAAAAGTCTTAAATCTCAGAGGATACTTAGGATTTTGGAACTATTTTAAGTTGGTCAAGACTGTGGGGATCTTTGAAATTGGACTGAATACAATTTATAATGTGTGATTATTTTGAATCTATGGAGGGTCAAGGGCAGGATGTGGTACTTTTAATAGATGGCCCCCAATATATTAAGTGTTTTAAAAGTTTTTAGTTTGGATCTGCAGCCACCTGGCTGGAGGAAGTGTCACTTGGTGGATCTAATTCTTAAGGTACAGCCCTAAGGTGTGTTGGTGGGTTTCAAATTCCATTCTAAAGGTATGTAAAGTACCTAGTTCCCACTAGAATTCCTGAAGTATATTGTGTGGTGTGGCTTTTGGCTTGTGGATTCTCTCCCTCTCTGCTTGGACCTATGAAAGCAGGGCCAGCTTCTTCTGTCATTATAGAACTTACCCTGGTTCTGTTACATTCAATCAATATCCCTCCCTCCATAACTGTGCCTGGTCTGGATGTTCATTTCAGCAAAAATGAAGGTGTCTGCTATAATCATCTATATCTCCATATTCAATTTGCTTGCCTTTAAGCATGCAGTAATGTCATGGTGCTATTCTCTAGGTTTGTATTTTAGGTCAACAATAGAAGGATGAAGGGATAATAAATACAGATTTTTTTATTAATTATGCACACAGTACATATATAGCCATGTTGGTACCATCGTTAGCCTCCTCCATGCCCCCCCAATGCAAACCTCCTCATTGGGGAATGTGGGTCATGTGAGTCATGCATTGTGGGGATACCCATCAGTTATGGAGAGGAGACAATATCTCTGTGCATAATGTCCCAACCTGTGACTCTAACAGTCTTACCACCCCTTCTTCTGCAAATTTCCATGAGCCATGTTGTGTTTGTTTATGTCTACTTCAGTGATGGGGTCTTGGGAGCCTCTATGCCACTGAATGTTTTGTTTGGTAGGAGTTGAGACTTCTCAGTGTCTATCTCCTTCTACTTGTGCTGGTACCAGGTTTACCATGAAAGCAGTACTCTTGTTCCTTTCTGAAATTACACTATGGTTTCAGTTGGGGCCCTGGTGAGGTGTGATGGGCTGATTCTCTCCTCAGGTTCTGTGTCCATCTGAAAAAGAGAAGCAAATTCTCCAACAGAAAGGGAAGTCACCGCCACACAAATAGGATAACCATTATTACTTTATAGAGAATTTAATAGGTGTAGGTCCTCTTGTAGCCCATGATTGTTGAAAGCTTAATAATGGAGAGCAGGTTTGTTTTTTGGATATAGTTCTGACTTTTTTCCCCCAGATCCAGCTATGGGTTCCATTCCACTGAGCAGATCCATTAGCCAAATGAAGAGCATTGGTTACCCACCATGGCTGCGTGTCACTATTGAACTTATGTGAGCATCATGTCAGGTTGTTTAGTGGGGAGTGGCTTAGTCCACAAGTTGCTTGGACAGATGTTCGTCATTTTCTCCCATTCGTACATGTAGCACATTCTGGCACTAGATGAGGTAACTGTCTTGGGATTGACTCTTTTCCAGATTCCAGCCACGCCGGTCCATATTCCACACCAGTAGCATATGCTGTCTTTAGCAGTCGGGGCTTACCATTAACCTTTAGTAGGTCAACAAGTACTCTGACAGAAATCTCTCTTCTTTTGGGAAATATTGTAGGTCTCTCTGATCAACAGCTCATTGTGGATGTTAATCACGTGCTAGTACTGGGAGTTACAGGCCAGTGCCAAGGAAAGCAGGAGGGAAATATAGGCAGCAGAAAAGAGAAAGAGAAAAGAGGAATATATATGTATGTGTATATGTGTGTATACATATGCATATATATATATATATATATATATATATATATATATATATATATATGGAAAGAGAGAGAGAGAAAAAAACAGTAGAAGATTAAGGTTAGTCTTCATCATATCCTCTCCAGGACTTTGTAATTCAGATGTTTGCTCTAAGGACTTGGTGAAGGTTCAACTATGTAGTCTGTCTTTTAGAATATATAATTTCATATTTCCATTGCCATTTGAGTCCATTTTTTGTCCCCCTCACCCTTACCTTCCTCTCCCACCCTACTCCTCCATTGTCTGGTCATCGAGATGCTTATTTGGTATGTTAGCATATATGAGTGAGACCATATGACTATTAACTTTCTGTGTTTGGATGAGTTCACTGTTGCAAGTTTGACTATTTTCCTTCAAATTTCATTGTCATTTTTCCATTGTGTAGATATATCACCACATCTTGGTTATCCATTTGTCTTATGATGGACATCTGGGTTGATTCCAGCTCTTAGCCACTATGAATTGAGCAGCTATAGACATGGTTGAGCAAATCTTTCTGAGCTGAGGCATGGAGCTTTTTGAGTAAATGCTTAGTAAGGTAATAATGGGGTCTGTTGGTAACTCTATAATCAACATATAATCAACATTTGTGTAGTCTCCATATTGCTTTCCATAGTGGTTGTGCCATCTTACCACAAACAGTGGATGAGGGTTCTTATTGCTCCACGTCCTCACCAGCATTTGCTTACACTTGATTTTTTCACATTTGCTATCCTTACTGGGGCAAGGTGGAAACTCATACTTGTTTTAATTTGCATTTCTCTGATGATTAGGGATGATGAAAATTTTCCTAAGTGTGTGAGTGTGCCATTTGTATTTCTTCTTCTAAGAAGTCCTTGTAGAATTCACTGCCCCATTTTGTGAGTGGGATGTTTGACTTTTTATTGTTTAGGTTTTGAGTTCTTTGCAGAGTCTCGAAATTAGGCCACTGTCAGTTGTACAGCTGACAAAAAATTTCTCCCATTCCTTGAGTAATCTATTTGCTCTGCTTATTGTATGTTTGTCTGTGAAGAAACTTTTCAGCTTCCTGAGGCCCCAATGATTGAGTGATTGTTTAAGTTCCTGAGCTACTGGGGTTTTGTTCAGTAAGTCTTTTCCCATTCCTATATCATGCAAAGTTCCTCCTACTTTCTTCTTCCAGTAGTAGCAGAGCTTCCACCTTACACTGAGGTCTTTGATCCATTTGGACTGGATTTTTGTGCATGGCAAGATGTGTGGATTGAACTTCATTTTCCTGCATAGGATTATCCATTTTTTCCAACACCATTTGTTGAAGATGCTGTCTTTATTCCACCCTACATTGTTAGGGCCTTTACCAAATATCAAGTAGCTGTAGCTACTTGACCCAAAGTCCACATCCTGGATTCTGTTCAAATGGTCTATAATCCTGTTTTTATGCCAGTACCATGTTGTTTTTATTACTATGGTGTTGCAGTCAGGTTCACATTGCTGGTAGAAATCACACCCCAAAAAAGAACAGCTTGTGGGGGAAAAAGAGGTTTATTTTGGTTTACAGACTCGAGGGAGAAGCTCCATGATGGCAGGGAAAATGACGACATGAGCAGAGGGTGGACATCACACGATGACCAACATAAGGTGGACCATAGCAAGAGGAGAGTGTGCCAAACATTGGCAAGGGGAAACTGGATATAACACCCAAAACCCTTCCCCTAACAATACACTCCATTCAGGATGCATTAATTCTCAAATCTCCACCAGCTCAGAACCTAGTATTCAGAACATCTATCTTTATGGGGGACACCTGAATCAAACCATGACATTCTGCCCCTGCCCCCATAGACTGATAACTATACATGATGTAAAATACAATGCATTTTGTCCAACTTAAAAGTCCCCACAGTTTCTATCAATCCCAATGATATTCATACATCCTCATAGTCCAAAATCTGTTAAAAGAGCCATAATAACAAAAAATCCCCCCCCCAGAAAACCATAATGGCACAGAATAAACATTTACACTGCAAAAGATGGCATTGGGGATAGCAAAGAAATATTCAACCAATAAAGATTTAAAACAATCAGGGTAAATGTCAAACTCTGTTACTTCAAGTCCGACAAATCTAGCCAGTGACAAATCTCCAAGTCTGATCATTCTAACCAGCAACAAGTCTCTGGAGTTCCAATTGCACCCCTCCAGCTAGGCTACTCACAGTCCTAGAAAACTTCATCTATGGTGGCATCTTTCCTTAGCAGCCATCTCATAGTCCTGGCATCTCCACTGGGTCTCCACTGCAATACATGATTCATCCTCATGGGCCCATGGGGTCTCTATGCAGGCAACCAGCAAACCTGATTCACACTGCCCATGGCCATTTGCAGAACACAAGTCCATGTTGCAAACTCAATGACCCTCTCTTTCCTGCATTTATTATACTCCACAATACCAGATAGGGTGCCATTTGTTAACTCAGGAAGGAATAAAGCAGACTTTGAAGAACAGGACACTCCTTGAGCACTGATGCCTCTCCAAAAGAGTCTACATTATTCCTGTTGCCCCAGTGCAGGTAAACTGGCCCAATCTCAAAGGTTGTAATCTCTCAATTTCAGCTGAATAGGCAACAGTTCACCCAAAGATTTTTCTTTCTGTGCCATATCCCTCTGCTCACACCAGTTCATTTCAATGCAAAGCAACCCTGCACAATTTCTCAGGACCCAGGCATAACAGCTAGCTTCCCACACAAACTGCTAGCACAGTCCAGGTACAGGTCTTTCTCACACTCATAAGCCAAACCTCACAGTCCATAGTTCTTACTGCATTCAGATCTTTCCACTCTAACCAGAGTAGTCCATCAAGCTATACTTACAGCACTGCAAGGGATCTCTTAGATCAAGGCTTCAAATCATTCCACATTCCTCTTGAAAATCAGCTCCAAAAGGCCAAAGCCACATGGTCAGGTGTCTAGCTGCAACCCCACTCAGTACCACTTTACTGTTGCAGTTAGGTCTGCATTGCTGGTAGAAATCACCCAACCAAGAGCAGCTTGTGGGGAAAAAAAGAAGTTAATTTTGGCTTACAGGCTTGAGGGGGAAGATCCACGATGGCAGGGAAAATGACAACATGAGCAGAAGGTGGACATCACACCCTGGCCAACATAAGGTGGACCATAGCAACAGGAGAGTATGCCAAACATTGGCAAGGGGCAACTGGCTATAACACCCATAAGACCTCCCAGAACAATACACTCCACCCAGGAGGCATTAATTCTCAAATCTTCATCAGCTGGGAACCTAGCATTCAGTTCATCTATGTTTATGGGGGACACCTGAATCAAACCACCACATATGGCTTTGTAATATTGCTTTAGATCAGGTATGGTGATGCCTCCGGATGTGTTCCTTTCGCTAAGGATATGCTTGGATATCTGAGGCCTTCTTCCATTCCATATGAATTTTGAGATCATTTTTTCTGTCTCTGTGAAGAAAAATGTTGGGACTTTTATTGGTATTGCATTAAATCTGTATATTGCCTTTGGTAAGATTGCCACTTACACAATGTTAATTCTGCCTATCCAGTAGCTTCTGAGGTGTTTCCATTTTCTCAAGTCCTCCTCAGTTTCTTTCTTGAGTGTTTTTATGTTTCCATTGTATAGATGTTTCTCATCACTGGTTAATGTTATTCCAAGGTATTTTTTGTTTTTGTTTTTGTTGCTATTGAAAAATGGGACAATGTCACTATTTCATTTCTTTGTATCTTTGTCTTTTGTACATATATTAGTCACTGATTTTTGTGCTTTGCTGAATGACTTAATCACCTTTAAGAGTTTTGAGATGGAAGTTCTCAGGCCTCTTATGTATAGAATCATGTCTTCTTTGAATAGGGCTAACTTAACTTCTTCCTTTCAGTTTATATCCCTTTTGTTTCTTTCTCCTATCTTATTGCTTGAACTAGTACTTCCAGAACTATGTGGAATAGCAGAGGTGAGAATGGATAGCCTCTGTCTTGCTCCTGATCTCAATGGGGATTCCTTTAGTCTCTCCCCATTAAATATTATTTGAGCTTTAGGTGCTTTCTATATAACCTTTACTATGTTGAGATATGAATCATCCATGTCTATTCTTTCCAATGTTTTGATCATGAAGTGATGTATTTTGTCAAAGGACTTTTCTGCATCTATGAAAATATAATTTGTTTTTTTGTGTTTAAGCTTATTTATGTGGTTTATTACATTAACAATTTTTCGTGTGTTGAACCAACCCTGCTTTCCTGGGATGAAGCCTACTTGATCAAGGTGGATAATGCTGTTCACTAATTGTTTGGAAGTTTCAGAATGTTCTTTTTGGTTTGTTTGTTTTTTTGTTTCAGTTTTTCCATGATGAGTTGATAGAATTCAGCTGAGAGCCATCTGGTCCTGGACTCTTCTTTTTGGGGAGGTTTTTGATTACCTATTCAATCTGGATGGATGTGATAGGTTTGTTTAGGAGATGAATCTTCTCTGAATTTAGCTTTGGTATGTGATATGTGTCCAGAAAATCATCCATTTCCTCCATATTATCCAGTTTTTTTCAGCAGAGGTTTATGAAATAAGTCCTGATGATCCTCCCAATTTCACTTATATTTGTTGTGGTCTCTCCTTTTTCATTTCTAATTTTGTTAATTTGAAGCATTATATATATATATATATATATATATATATATATATATATGTATATATATATATATATATATATATATATATATATATATATAATTTGCTTTATCAAATTGGCCAGGGGTTTATCAATCTTTTTTACTTTTTCAAAGAAGAAGCTATTTGTTACATCAACTTCCTTAATTCTTTCCTTAGTTTCCAATTCATTAATTTCTGCTTTCATCTTAATTATTTCTTTCCATATGGAGCTTTTTGGGTTGGATTCTTCTTGTTTTTCCAGTGCCATTAGGTTGATGGTTAGGTTATTTATTTAGGATTTCTCTGTCTTTGAATTTTTCCCTGAGGACTGCCTTCATTGTGTCCCATGAGTTTTGGTACATTTTTTTTTCATTGTCATTCGTTTCTAGTAATTTTGCAATTTTATTTTTTACTTCATCCACTACCCATTTATTGTTTAAAAGTGTGCTGTTCAGTTTCCAGCAGCTGGTGGGATTCCTAGTGCTTCTTTTGTTGGTAACTTCTAGCAATACAGCATTGTGTTCTGATATCAAGAAGGAAATTATGTTGATCTTCCTAAATATATGAAGGCAGGCTTTATGACCCAGTATATGACTTATTTTAGAAAAGGTTCCATGGGCTGCTGAGAAGAATGTGTAATCTGTGGATTTTCAGTAGAATGTTATATAGATGTTTGTTAGGTCTAACTGATCTATAGTTTTGTTTATCTCTCTTACTTATCTGTTAATTTTCTGTTTGGATGATCTATCTATTGCTGATGGTGGAATATTGAAGTCCCCAACTATGATGGTGTTGGGTATTTCTGTTTTGTTTTATAAATTGTGGTGCACCTCAGTTTGGTGCATAAAGATTGATGATTGTGATATACTCTTGTTGAACTGTTCTCTTGATTAACAAGAAGTAGCCTTCTTTGTTTTTTTTTTTTTATTACTTTTGAATTGAAGTCTATTTTATCTGATATTAGTATAGCTATCTCTTCTTGTTTCTTATTTCTGTTTGCTTGGAATATCATTTTCAACCCTTTTACCCTGAGGAGGTGTCTGTCTTTAGTGGTGAGGTGTGAGTTTTGAAGACAGCATATTGAGGGGTCTAATGTTCTGATCCACCCTGTCAGTTTCTTGATGGGTGAATTAAAGCCATTAATATTCAGGGTAGTAAACGTGAGGGTGATTTAATCCCTGCCATATTGTGGTGGTTTAGTTTTTGTAGGTTTCATTTTTGTGTGTGTGTGACTTCTCTGAATTCTGTTATTTTGATCTGCTTCTTTTAGGCACTTGAATTTGGTTATCTGATTCTTCTGTGTGGAGAATTCCCTGCAGTACTCTCTGCAGGTTTGGCTTTGTGCTCATACAGTTTTAAAGTTGAGTTTTATCATGGAAAGTTTTTCTTTCACCATCCATTATGAGCGATATTTTTGCTGGTTGGAGTAGTTTGGGGTGGAAGCCATAATTTCTTAGTCTTTGCAGTGTTCCATTCCAGGCCCTTCTGGCTTTTGGGGTTTCCATTGAGAAGTATGATTTTTCTTTTCTTTATTTTTTTCTTTTTTCAAGGTAGGATCTCACTCTAGCTCAAGATGACCTGGAATTCACTATGTAGTCTCAAGGCGGCCTTGAACTCATTGCAATCTTCCTACCTCTGCCTCCTGAGTGCTGGGATTAAAGGCATGCACAACCATGCCAGGCTCTGTTACCTTCTTAAAACTTGATGAGGTTTTCTTTTGAGAGAGTTAAAGGGTAAAGTGATATATGGGTGGAGAGAGTGGTGGTTCCCTGTGGTGGGAATGCCTAGGGGCAGGGAAAAAGGGAAGGCCTAGGGTGCAGAGAATGCTAGCCTACTGGCCTGGGTCTGTGCAAGAGTGAGTGGGGGAGTGGCGAGTTGGATGGAGTTGGTGTGTGGAGGTCCCCTGGTGTAAGGTTAGGCTACTGGCCTGGGTCCTTGCATAGGGATTAGGGGTGGTGGTGAATTTGATGGGATTCATAGGTGGAGGGCTCCTGTGATGATGTCATCCTACTGGCCTGCAATCATGCATAGGGGTGGGGGTGGTGGAAAGTGGAGCTCTGTAGTGGTGGGAATGTCTAAGGCAGCAAGGTGGAGAGCCCTAGACCTAACCTGCTGGCCTGGGTCAGTGCACGTGGGGGGGAAGGGGGTGGTGGGCATTTGGCATTTGCGAGTGGAGGTCCCCTGTGGGAAATTTAGCCTGCTGGCCTGAGTCTGTGCACAGGGGTGGGGAGCAGCAGCAAGTGGGACTGCATTCATGTGTGGAGCTGCACATGGAGGGAAAACCTAGGGTGGGGGGATTCTAGCCTTATGGTCTGGGTGTGTGGGTGCAACGGTGAGTGGGATGGCTTTCAGGCATGGAGCTATGCTAGACTGCTGGTCTGGGTCCACTTTGCCTTTGGTTAATGCAAGGGGAACCTGAGGCTGGGACTGTGACTAGGACAGCTGTTTGAGGGGATTGGGGACTGGTGGGCTACCGAAAAGCATGGGAATCAGCAGATTCCCTACTTTTCTCCTCCGTGCCCTCGTGCTGGAGGAAAATAGAATCTGGAAACCCCTAAAAATCCCAACGAACCATAAAGGTCTTGCCCTTACTTCCTCCAGGAGGTTAGGCATGGTTAGGTAGATGCCATCTTGAGCAGAAGTGCAATACAGATTATTCTTTTTTTTTTAATGGATTACAACAGTGATCTTTTCATTTGTAACATATATTCTTGTTATTTATTATTACTCTTATTAATGTTAATTAAGCTAACTTTAGTTCATTACAAGTACAAAATTGATTCCTTACATAGTTAAGCTTTGCAGACATGGTAGAATATATATTCCCATTTATAGTATTCTGTGCTCTAAATAACACTTATTATGAAATAATTTGCAGCCATGATTACTACAAACTAAAATTGACAGTAAAACATAAGGAAAACAAGGAATGTGGTCTGGAGAGATGCCTTAGCAGTTAAGACACTTGCCTGTGAATCCTAAGGACCTAGGTTCATTACCCAGTACCCATTTAAGTGAGATGAAAATGCATCTGGAGTTCATTTGCAGTGACTGGAGTCCTTGATGTGTCCATTCTCTATCTGATTCTGTTGCTGGATCACCCCGAACAGCCCTTGGGGTTGGGGCTAGGAAGGCACAGAGTCAATGACACAGACTCCAGGACTCAGGTAAGAAGCCCAAAGCAGACTTGTTTATTGAGGAAAACAGACATCTCTATATACCCCTTCCTCACTTCCCACTGGTCCTTTCATGTACCCCTTCCCTGTTTCCCATTGGTCCCTTCATTGTTTGGCATTGTATTGTCCCTTTTTCATTGGCTCGTTTCCTGCGTCAGTGGTTTCCGGGTGTTTAGGCGGGGCTTAGGTTGGCTCACAGGGGAAGTAGCAGTGGCACATGTGCTGTAATCTCAGGGACTCATCCCAGCCCCCTCACCCCCCACCCCGCTATGTTTCTCCTACATATCCACCCTTTTTTATTTCTTTTGGCATTCCAGTCAGAGTTTGAGCCCAATGCTCTGGGTCTTATTACTCCCGCTTCAGAGGGCACCCAGCATAATGGACCATGTCTCTCTTAGGTTGTCCTCTTCAAGGTTAAGCCTTACTCGTGACTGGCATATGAATTTTTAATTCATGTCCTGTCTTACGTTGACCCATGCCAAGAGGACATTACCCGTCCTTGACTACCAGCCCTGGAAGGATGACCACTCTGGGAAATATGCCAGGGTATATGGGAGGGCAATTAATATAGAGGCTTCACGTACTTCCATGAGCCAGGCCTGAACATTATGAGGTGAACCACGATTAGCATGTTCAAGAGCCGTGAGTACCTGAAGTGTAGACTTACTGATGGTACATTGGCGTGACACATGCTGTAGGAGACACTTAAGGAGAACAATTATAAACAAAATAACTCCACCCATAATAGCATATGTAACGATCCAGGAGGGGTCAAATAGTTTTTTAATATTATTCCAGATCTTTTGGATGAAGGAGTCATCCAAGGATAGTACTTCAACATGTGTCTGATTAAGGAATTGTATTTGATATGTTAGTTGGAAAGTGTAATTTAGGAACTGTTGTGACCATGAGCCCTTAATATAATTAGCCAATTCATGGCACCTTTGGGTAATATTATTGACAGGAAAGGGGGTCAGAAAAAAGGATGAGAACCCTGGATCACAATTAGAGAGTTTGAAGTATTGATTTTCTCCCCCATTAGGTCAATTTGTTGTTGTAAGTTTAGTATAACCCTATGGAGGTGAGCGTTGATTACATTTTGGGTTTGCAGGGGTTTGGATGTGGTGTCAACTATAGTATTTAAAGCCTTTACTGTAGTGGCGATTTCAGTTAATGCTACAGCTGCCATAGAGGCACCAGCCAGGGCGGTTAGAATAGCAGTAATAATACCCGTGGTGATGCCAAAATCCCTTATAATGCCAGTGTGTTTCATTAAGCATAGCTCAGGAAAGTGTTTAGAATTTTCCCCTGGAACCCATACATGTGCAGGGATGCAAAATATGGCTTCATTTTGTGATAGGCTTGTATTCCAACAATCTGACAGCCAGCAAGGAGAGCTCCCTGAGCAATTGAGCTCAAAGCCCCCCATTGGGGTTGAATTCTGCAGGTGTTCAAACATTATAAAGAAGAAGGGGGGATGACATAAGCCAAGGTGCTTGACAGGGAAAATTTTTATCAGTGGTAATGGTTAGAGATCCCTCAGAAGTTCCGGACCCATTAGTGTGGGGAACCATTGGACACTAGGAAAGCAAAAGTGCCTCCATCTTAAATAATGACTGCATTTTGTAATAAGTTGTCTGTTCTGGAAAGTCACAAGGCCTGCAGTTGTTTGTTAATTCATGCACCCATAAAGAATAGAAAGTCATTATCTCATGGCCTTGGGGCTGGGGCCTTATCCTGTAGCTGTGGAACATCTTGTGGCCTTGGGGCCGGGACCTTACCCTATTGGAACAGAACTGTAGCAATACCTAAACTGCTGACAAAGTCCTCTGTTCTGCTGTATAAAAGGCACCCTGAGAAAAATAAAATTTGGCAGCTTGATCAGACTCCTGTCTTGCTGTCGGTTCCTTGTGTCTCTTGTCCCTTTCATTCCAGGTTTTCTGGGGTCCGTGCTCCCGTTGAAGCCCCGCTGGCCGGGGCACATTAGCAGTGTACAGTGAAGTATATTGAGTCCTTTAGAAATAGAAGGGGTGGAAGCCAAGACATGATGATGTCCCACAGAGTGTCCAATCTCCAAAGACAGGCTGAAGAGTAGCCTGTGCGTGGTTGCAATAGGTGAAGTCAATACGGTCCACCGATGTATTGGCAAATGGGGGTCTCTGCCAAAGCCAAAGATCTTGTGAATTGTACAGAGAAAAGGGAGCGGAAGAGGGTTTGCAATATGCCCATGGTATAGGCTCATCAATGTCAGTGGAGTATTGACTAGTATGCAATCAGCATGATGCCATAGTACACACTGCCTTTTCAGTCCCATTCCTTTTAGATGTTAGCAAAATGGGGACTGTGATGTTGTATAGTCCTTTAACCTTACCATTGGTACTATTACCTGAAAGTCTCCTGTTGAATGTTTTAATAATGGAACACAAACAAACTGATTTCTTGCATCAGGTGTAACATCAAAGCAAAGTGAAGAAGAGAGGTCCCAAGTGCCATTTATAGGCACTGGGTGGGTATTAGAGGAGTAAGACAAGCCCAAAGTGAGATTAGAGGTGTAAACTCCAGGGAACACAGGGGCATATTTAGCAACTGGCATTAGGACAGAGGGAAAAGGAACTATGGCCCAAAGTTTCCGCCCCCCTAGCAGGGGAAGGGAAAGCATCAGTATCCCCCAGGTAGTCAGGAAGGGGATTTTACCTCTGTAGAGTCTTTGGGACCCTCGGCGGCAGGCCTCACATCTCTTGCGGGGATCCATAATGGTGTAATGGAGCCCTGTGGGAAGACATAAGAATACCCTCGGCCACGTGTTAACATTGGGGCAGGTTCCTGCCACCACAGTGTGATGGGGTCACGCCATCTGACCGACGGCAGGGGGTGTTATGGGGTAGGAATTCCCAATGTTTGTAGGCAGGGCTAAGGCCAGTTTCATCAAAAGTAAGAGATTTGAGGTGAAATAGGGCATCTGTTAAGGCCAGGTGTGGATCACGCCTAGATTCTGGTGAAGTGACCTTGGCTAGGAGACCCCCGAGAGTTCTATTAGTTCTATCCACAAGGCTTGGTCTTGTGGATTGGTCTCGTGGTTTGTAAGGAACTGATCTTCCATGAGACCACAAAATCTTTAACTGATGAGATGTATAAGCTGGGCCATAATCTGTTTTTAAGGCCCATGGCACAACCATGACCAGCTTTGCTGATTTGAATGCCTTGATGTCATGTGAGTCCTTCTCCCCCCAAGTGAGCAACACCATAAGTAAAGGAGGAACAAGTATCCACTATCACATGTAAGTAGCAAAGATTGCCAAAGGGGGGATGATGGGTGACATCCACCTGCCAAATTGACTGAGAAGATGTTGACAGGTTCTGCTTGGCATTCTACCAATACTTTTAGCAGTGCCAGTAATTCTCCTAATTGCACTGAACCTGGGTTTGGAAGTATATGAGTAAAATCCTTCTTCCCCGGGTGCTGGATTAAGACCCCATACTTGTGTTTATTGGAATCTGAAAATGCCAGGGTCATCTTAGGTATGGGGGAGGAGCAAGGTATACTGTGTGGTTTAATTTTAATGGGGAGGAGAGATAATGAAGTTAGCCTTTTATCTTGAGGGGGTTGGTTATCAAGGGCTCCAAAATACCCAGCAACCATCTCCTGGAAACTGAGAGTCAGCCATCGGGCCTGGCTCATGGGAATCTATGAAGCCTCTATATAAATTGCCCTCCCAAACTTGCTGGCATGTCTCCCAGATTGGTCATTCTTCCAGGGCAGTTAGTCAAAGATGGGTAACGTCCTCTTATGCTGGGTCAACCTAAGACAGGACATGAATTAAAAACTCATGTGCCAATGATGGGTAAGGCTTAACCTTGAAGAGGACAACCTAAGACAGACACGGTCCATTATGCTGGGTGGCCTCTGAGGTGGGAGTAATAAAACCAGAGCATTGAGCTCAAACTCCAACTGGAAGGCCAAAAGAAATAAAAAAGGGTGGATGTGTAGGAGAAGCATAGCCAGGGGTGGCCTGGGACAAGGCCCTGAGATTACAGCACATAAGCAACTGCTACTTGCTCTGTGAACCAACATAAACCCTGCCTAAACACCGGGACACAGGTGATGCAGAAAACAAGCCAATGAAAATGGACAGCACAATGCTAAAAAACAAAAGGACCAATGGGAAGCCGGGAAGGGGTATATAGAGATGTCTGTTTTCCTCAATAAACGCATCTGCTTTCAGCTTCTCACCTGACTCTGGGCCTTCTTACCCCCACCCACAAGGATTATTGGGGGAGGGATCCAGCAACATGTTTCTCTCTCTATCTCTCTCTGTCTCAAATAAATAAAAATATTTTTTTTCTTTTTTTTTTTTCTTTATTAGTTAGTTTTGTATTCAGCAAATACAGTCAGTTTGGTACCATTATTAGGCTCATCCGTGACCTACCCCCACCCCTTGGTCCCTCCTTGTTGAAAAATTGGAGAAACAAGCAAGGGGGCTGTTTTCCTGATGAACCGGATACCAGCACAAGGGGGAAGGAGATCAGCACAGAGAAAAATCAACTCCTACCAAATCAGAGAGCCAGAGCCTCAGAGGCCCCCAACACCTCATCACTGAAGCAGACCAAAAATGAACCCAACATGTCTCAGGGAAATAAAAATATTTTTTAATGTCAATTTTTTTCTTTTGGTTTTTCATTTTTAAATATTTTATTTTTATTTATTTATTTGACAGAGAAAGTGGAAGAGAGAGAGAGAGAGAATGAGAATAGGCACATCAGGGCCTTCAGCCACTGCAAACAAACTCCAGATTCACGTGCCCCCTTATGCATCTGGCTAATGTGGGTCCTGGGGAATCAAACCTGGGTCCTTTGGCTTTGCAGGGAAATGCCGTAACAGCTAAGCCATCCAGCCAGCCCAATACAAATATTTTAAGAAAACATCTGGAATGTTTAGTAACATATATATATATATATATATATATATATATATATATATATAATATTAGCAAAATCAAATACAATGCACTTCCTGAAATATATAAAAACTTTTTTTGCAGAAATCAGTATTGTCCCTATAAAATAAATAGTTTGGGCTATGGACAAGTCTGAATGGGTATAGTGCTTTCTATATACATCTGATGACCTGAAGTTATATATGTAGAACCCATGTAAAGTCAGAATTATAGTATAACACCTATAATCTGAGCAAAGAAAGAAGGGATGCAGAAATAGTGGAATCCTGAGGCTCCCTGCCCTTCTAACTTGGTGAATATAATAGCTGTTAACATCTAAAGAGAAACTGTCTCAAAAGGATCGGACCCCTGAAGCTGTTCTTGGTCCCTACACATACACTATGGAGTACCATCTGCTCATATTCACACATCTGGGCACACCCATCCTATATATGCACAGATATAAACACAAACAATGGAAAAGTCTACAATTGAATATAAGAAAACAAATGAATAACACACTTTTCACAGTTCATAATCTAACCAAATTTCATAAGTTTCATAAATCTAACCAAATTTGGGGATTTAGAATCCTACCTCCACATTTCACTAGTTTCTGCAAAATAATAATAATAATAATAATAATCAGGAATACCTTTAAAGCTATTTACATGCCACTCATATATGTAGACCATTTAATTACTTACTACCTTATCATGTAGCTTTGTGTACCTTTTACATTAGTGTGTAAATCTTCCAAGGGGTTCTGTCTTTGAACTTTCACTGCTACCATGATATCATGTAGCTATTTCTTCTGAATTAAAGAAAGCATGTCTTGTTACAGAGATGAAGGAGGCTCCTAAAGCTCTGGAATCTAAGGAAACATTCAAGGTTCTGGAAGCTCAGGAAATTTAACATGTTCAGAAATTTTCATGATTCAAAATGCTCCTTCTTAAGCACAAAGAAGCAGCAGTTTCTGCCGAGAGGAGGCTCCAGTTGAAACTAACCTTGAGTCAGCTAGGGAGCTCCACCCATGTTCCGGTGGGCTTTGCAGTAAGTAGCTGTGTTTGAGTCACTCATGCTCTTGCAGTGTGGGGAACCCCCTGATGGTCCCCAAGCGGGATTGTCTACCAGACCCAAAGACACTCACACGGAGAGCTCTCAATGCAAGCCGCAAGAGGTTTATTGTAAAGCCGGTGCACCGGGGCTCGACACGAAGTCCTCACGCAGGAGGGGTGAAGAGCCTCGAGCAGCCGGGAGGTAGGGGTTTTAAAGGGAAAGATCGTGAAACATGCGGAAATATCTCAGACATGTTTCAGTTCAGGGATTCTTCAGATGTCGTCAGGGTGTCGCCTCGGCTCAGGGATCGTGACCTCAGGCAGGGAGCTAGGGCCCCTGCGGTTAAGCATTGTTCAATTGTCTCTGAGCGGAGGTTTTCCAGAAATTGGGTAAGGGGGTTACGGTTGAGCAAACATGGGTTGGGCAAACAAGCACAGGTGGGCAAACAAGCACAGATCTACAAGCACAGATCTCTAGGGCTAAGGTCAGCATTTCAATTAACTAGTTCCTTATCTAGGCCCAGGTGGCTAGTTGCAGAAAGTCACGTACTGCAGAAAGTCACGTACTGCAGAAAGTCACGTACTGCAGAAAGTCACGTACTGCAGAAAGTCACGTATAACATGTTTTTCCTTCATAAAATGGTTGTTCTTATGCCTAGGTAAAGCAAGCAATTATACAGAAGCCAGAGAAGCAGGTTAGTTGTATCTATTGGTAATCTTTCAGCAGGAATTCATTTTATTGGTCTAGCAATGTCCTAACTGGGATGAGGAGACATTTATTCATATCTCCACCAGAAAACTTACAAAACACCTCATCAAAATAATGGTCTTATAAATAACAAGTATTTTTAAAGATTATATTATTACGAAAACATATTGCATTTCCAAACCATTTAAAATATATTCTTCCTCCATATATTTTCAAAACAATTTGTTTATTCTCATTATGATGACAAAAATAAACTACTCCAATAATAAAAGTAAAATATATTCCATAAGGCAGTATTAGTATATAAAGTATATTAACAAGTATACTAACATATATAGAGATATGACCATAAACCTAGTCTACTAATTCATAACTGTATGTGCTATAGTGAGTAGAAAATTAAAGCAGTTGCCTCTACAATTTGCCAAGCAGCTTTCTCACAATATTCATTTGCTCTAAACAAAATTCTCCTTTTGTTTCAATCACCCGCATGCTTTTATAATTCCTTCAATTTTATTTGCATTTGTAGATGTGGCATTACAGTCTTGTGTTGTTTTAGGAAGTCCAAATGCAGCCCTTCTCACCAATGCTAATGAAGTGAAAGAGTCACGCTCTATTATTAGCCAAATGGCCCATAGATGTGTATTGTGCTCTGGTCCAAAAAAACTAAATCTTGTAGTTCAAATTACCATATGCTTAGAGTTTTAGCACAGGTGAGCACAGTCCGACCAGCTGGCATGAGCTAAATAGTGTTATCATGTAAATAAGAAAATATGTCAATTGAAAATGAATGCATACCATCCTTTCAAACTAGAAGAAAAAAGTGAAAATAAAACTGATTATTTTGTGAAATATATGCTGCATGTACTATCACTTTTAAGGTATCATTTTATAAATTTAGCATAATGTGAAAATAATATAATACAGCACCAAATACAAAATAACTATTGAAATTAATAAATGAACTAATGAATAGACAAAAGATGTAAATATGTAATAAAAATGGCCAATTGTTATTTGAAAAAGTGTTCCAAATCAGGGAAATCCTAGTGAGAATGGCTTTGAGATTTGTGAAATTTCATCACATGCCAGTCAGAATAGCTGTTATCACAAAGTCAAATTACTGCAAAAGCTGGTGAAAATGTGGTGTAAGTATGATTCATTCACTCTTGTTGGGAGAGTAACTTTTTTAGCCACTCTGGAAAGTAGTATGGAATGTCCTAAGGAAATTGAAAGTGGAACTACCACATGATCAAGCTATAGTATTTTAGGAAGACTCTAAGTCCTACCACAAAGATACTTGTACATTCATATTTATAACTGCTTTCTTTGCTACAGAGTAATAAAATGGAATCAGCACTTATGTCCACCAACTGAAAAATACATAATGAAAATACACAATGGGAGCTGGAGAGACAGATTAGTCGTTAAGGCATTTGTCTGTGAAGTCAAAGGGCCCAGGTCCCAATCCCCAGGACCCACAGAAGCCAGATGCACAAGGGGAACATGCGTCTGGAGTTTGTTTGCAGTGGCAGGAGGCCCTGGTATGCCTATTCTCTCTCTGTCTCTTTTCTTTCTGTCTCTCTCTTTGTGCTTACAAATAATAAAAAAAAAAGAAAGTAAAGAAAATACACAATGGAAATTATTCACCAATTAAAAATAAAATTTGTAGTAAAATAGATGAAACTGGAAAATATATTAATTAAGGCAACACAGGCTCAGAAACACAAACACCACCTCAGTTCTCATAGCTTTTAACTAACTTTTTTTTTCCAGGTAGGGTCTCACTTTGGTCTAGGCTGACCTGGAATTAACTATGTAGCCTCAGGGTGGCCATGAACTGAAGGCAATCCTCCTACCTCTGCCTCCTGAGCCCTGGGATTAAAGGCATGTGCCACCACACCTGGATAACTAATTTTTAAATGTGCATTAACGTGAGAGAGGTGAGAAAGGGTGCAATGAGCAGGTAAAATGCTTATGTAACTGAGAGGTAGTAGAATCCAAGTGACAGGAAAGATAAAGGGCAAAAACTGGGGGCAGGAAGCTTTAAGCAGAAAAGAGGGAAGAGCAATGAAGGAGTGCACAGAGAGAGAGAGAGAGAGGGGGGGGGATATCATCCAAAACTAGCAATACATGAAAAATCCATAGGAAAATTTGATACTTGACAATCCTACCAAAGGCAATACACAGATTTAATGCAATTCCAATTAAAATCCCTACAGTGTTCTTCACAGAGATAGAAAAAATGATCTCAAATTTCATATGGAAAGGCAAAAGGCCTCGCATATCCAAACATATCCTCAACAAATGAAATACCTCTGGAGGCATCACCATACCTGTTCTAAAGCTATACTACAAAGCCATAGTAATAAGAAAAGCATGGTACTGGCACAAAAACGGGGGTTTAGACCAACGGAATAGACTTCAGGACCCAGACATTGGGTCAAGCAACTATAGCTACTTGACATTCGATAAAGGCCCGAACAATATAGGCTGGAGAAAAGAGAGCATCTTCAACAAATAGTGCTGGACAAACTGGATAACCATATGCAAGATACTGAAAGTTGATAAAAACATTTCACCATGCACTACACTCAAGTCCAAATGGATCAAAGACCACAATATAAGACCACAAACTCGAATACTACTGGAAGAAAATTTAGGAAGTACTCTCCATGATATAGGAATGGAAAAAGACTTCCGGAACAAAACCCCAGTAGCTTATGATCTTAAACAGTCACTCAACCAATGGGATCACATGAAGCTAAAGAGTTTCTTTACAGACAAGCATACAATAAGCAAAGCCAATAGATTACCCACAGAATGGGAGAAAATATTTGCAGGTTATCCAACTGATAGAGGCCTAATCTCTAGAATCTACAAAGAACACAAAAATCTAAACAGTAAGAAGTCAAACACCCCACACACAAAATGGGGCAAAGAGCTGAGCAGGCAGTTCACAAAGGAAGAAATAGAAATGGCAAACACACACTTAAGAAAATGTTCAACATCCCTATTCATCAGAGAAATGCAAATTAAAACAACTATGAGATTCCACCTTACCCCAATAAGGATAGCAAATACCAAAAAATCAAATGAAAATAAATGCTGGCGAGGATGTGGAGAAGTAGGAACCCTCATCCACTGTTGGTGGGAATGTGGGATGGTACAAACACTTTGGAAAGCAATATGGAGACTTCTGAAAAAGCTGACTGTAGAGATACCAACACACCCAGCTACTCCATTACCAGACATCTACCCTAAAACCTCCAAACCACAGGCTAGAGAGATTTGCTCAACCATGTTTGTAGCAGCTCAATTTGTAATTGCTAAGAGCTGGAATCAACCCAGATGTCCATCACTAGAACAATCGATAACTAAGATGTGGTGTATCTACACAATGGAATTCTGTACAGCAGTAAGAAAAAATGACACAATGAAATTTGAGGAAAAATGGTTGAATCTGGAAGAGATCATTCTCAGTGAACTTACCCAATCACAGAAAAAAAAAATCGCCACATAGTCTCACTCATCAACAGCACCTAACCTGAATCTACCCGAGATTCCTTACATACCCAGCAAGCATCTCATGGACTAGACACTATGATGGAAGGGGAGGGAGGGGACGGCATCAAAGGGGTGGGAAACACAAATCTAGACCCAAACGTCAATGGTGTCATAAAATTCTACTTCCTGAAAGACAGACCAAATTGATGATCCTTCACCAGGCCCTTACAGGGAGCACCTGAACCACAAGACACTGGAGAGGGTAGGATCAAGACTAACCTTAATCTTCTACATCTTTCCTCTCTCTCTCTCCCTTCTCTCTCACTCTTGTATAGTAGTTATCCTTTTCCTCATTTTCTTAGTGGGCACTAACCTGTAACTCCCAGTACCAGCATGGGGCTATCATCCACAATGAGCTTTTGATCAGAGAGACCTACAACGTTTACTAAAAGACAGACAGATTTCTGTCAGAGTACTTGATGACCCACCAAAGGTTAGTAGTAAGACCCTACTGCTGAAGACACCTTATGTGGTTGACATGCAAAATAGAATGCCATATCCAGAAGTTGGAAGAGAGTCAGTCCCCACACAGTCAGCACATCTAGTGCCAGAAGGTGCTACATGGGTGACTTGGGGAAAATGACCAATATCTGTCCAAGCAACTCATGGTCTAACCTACTTAGCAGCAAATAACTTGTTGTGATGCCCACACAAGTGCAATAGTGGCACAAAGCTATGGTGGGGAACCAACTGCTCTTAATTTGGCTAACTGATCCCCTCAGTGGTACAGGACCCATAGCTGGAGCTGGGAAATAAGTCAGAACCATATCCAAACATAAGCCCACTCTCCAATATCAAGCTACCAGCAATTATGGGCTACAAGAGGGCCTATACCTATTAAATTCTCTATAAAAAAAGTAATGGTTATCTCATTTTTCTTGGTGCTAACTTACTCTCCGTTGGAGAATCTGCTTCTCTTTTTCAGGTAGATGTAGATCCTAAGGAGAGAGCCACCCCATCATACCTCAAAAGGGCCCCGGCTGAAACTAAGAAAAATTGGAGAAACAAGCAAGGGTGCTGTCTTCCTGATGAACCAGATACCGGTACAAGAGGGAAGGAGATAAACACAGAGAAAAATCAATTCCTACCAAATCAGAGAGTCAGAGCCTCAGAGGCCCCCAACACCTCATTAGTGAAGCAGACCAAAAATGAACCCAACATGGCTCAGGGAAATTTTGCAGAAGGGGGGTTGGAAAGAATGTCAGAGCCACATGTTGGGTCATGATATGCAGAGACATTTATCTTACCCCTAACTGTGGGCTAACTCCAAAACGCATGACCCATATACCTCAATAAAGAGGGGCCAAGGGTAGGGGGTATGTCACGGATGAGCCTAATAATGGTACCAAATTGACTGTATTTGCAAAATACAAAACTAATTAATAAAGAAAAAAGAAAATAAATAAAATAAATAAAAGGCTAATCAAAAGGAACGAGTTTGAATGCCCTGTGTGAGTGGCTAAAGTTGTTTCCCGAAGCCACAGGTTGTTAAGCAGTTATCTCAGTACCAGAAGTGGGCAACTCCCCTATGAGTTTTTGCTCAGGAGACCCGTTATACCCCTCCAACAGTACTGGCAATTGTCACTGCTGTTGTCTGTTATAACTAGATGCTCAAATTCTATTGCTGAAGATCACAAATGGCTTAGTTGAATTAACTGCCATGGAAGTTTCCTCCCTACTCTCTCATACTTATAGTGCCAGAATGTGCAATGCATGCTGCTGGTGCCAAAATGGCATCAACTATTCATGCTGTGTGAAAAAACCCTAAAGGGTATTCCTAAATGGCAAATATGTTATAGAAGTAACCAACCACTCTCTACTTAGATTTCTGAGTGGTTCCAAAGGAAGGAATATATGTCTGTTATTATAAGCCTTGTCAAAACTTCATGGTTTTGGAGGTCATACACTTGCTTACTGGGGAAGCTACTGATGTTGTTTTGCTAAGCGGACATGATGTGTCCTCCAAATTGACTTATAAATAACTGTTTATATTCAATAAGTTAGTGGTGCTATCAGCTGTGGTCTGAGACGCTTATTTGTACAGTGGTGAGCAATAATTGCAGAAGGTTACTGCATCAATTGTTGAGAATAAGGGACTGTTGAAGGCTCAGTGGTAACTGGAATATCTACATCACCCTGTGCAAATGTATTATAACATTGCAGAGGAAGATGTGGAATTAAAGTAATGAGCAGCAGTATGGGACACTGATTTCTGGTCATCATGTGGATATGCATTCATAGCAGCTGGGATTACCTACACAAGACCTGCAGATGTTAGGTCCTACCAGAATCCTGTCATGGAAGGAAGGATAGCTTATGGATCCAACCACTGTCTAATGATTTATATGCAGTTATGGTTGGTGGGGGGTTAGGAGAGACATACTCTTCAGTGCTAGCCACTGTTAAGGTGTCCATTTGCTCATTAAAACAGAAAGAAAGAAAGAAAGAAAGAAAGAAAGAAAGAAAGAAAGAAAGAAAGAAAGAAAGAGAGAAAGAAAGAAAGAAAGAAGCCCTGCGAAGCTCACTGTGTCTCAAAAAAACAAAACAAATATAATAAATAAATAAATAAATAAATAATAAAAAGGACATTAAAGTTAAGAGTTAGTTGAGAAGATGAAGGAAATTAGTGGGAATAGGAAGGGGTAAAGAATGTGCTCCCAGATAAATAAGATCAAAATTCATTATGTAAATGTATGAAAATATAATGAATCCCATTGTTAGGGACAAATAATGCTTGCTAATAAAATACATAAAAATGATAAGGCAGATAGTGATTGATAAACACACCTGAATTTGACCCTTGGTATCTACATACATGTGCACATACATGCATGCTCATTGCACATGCACCTGGCCCACATACCTGCAAATATACATGCACACATAAAACCACACATGCACAAGCAAAAATAACATTGTGTGTGTGTTGAATTATCAATACTAAGTTTTTGTATGCTAAGAAGAAAATATCACCTCTATTTCCATGGCTCAAATAACTAATATCATTCTGAAGTGAAAAGAAAAATCAGATAAAACAAAATTGTAGGGCATCCTGCAAGTAACTGAGTAGTTACCTGGTAAACTGTGAAAGGCTACATAAAAAGTAGGGATTTAAGACACAATACATTTCCGTATTCAACTGCTTAAATTCTCTTCTTGAGCCATGCTTTAGCATCCTCCTATGAAAAACTCTTTTGAATGATAAGAACTTTGACTTCAAGTAATAAGAAAAAAGGCTGAAATTAAACTCAAAATTCATTAAATTGAGGGAACAAAAATATGAGATTTCATGTACATACTAAAGTTAGTGAAAGGGAAGTTTTGAATAACATATATGTACATATCCATACATATGTAAATTCTAGCTAGACTAGGAAGAAAAGGAGAAAAGGTGAAAATTAAGGTGTTTTAAAATTAATAGAGTGACATCAAGGAGTGGCTCATCATGTAACAAAAAAATAAGAGAACTAATTGAATATAATTATACCACCGAATTTCAGAATAAAAAAAAATAATAAAGAATGTAATTTCATCATGTCATAAAATCCTTGATGTAATACTCTTAAAATAAGCATTAGTCTAAGTTATAATCAAAATTAATAAAAACAACATAGACAATATGATGCAGTCTTGAATTTGACACTTTACCTCTGTTGCTTTCAACTTTCATGTCATCTAATATTGGATAATTTTCCCTACTATTTTTTGCTAAATTAATAATGTTTGCACTTCCATGAATATCAAAATGCAACTTGTGTATGAAAACACAATTAAAGGAGAAATTCTTTAAAAGTCAATCTTTATAATAGAAATAAAACTGAGAGCCGGGCATGGTGGCACATGCCTTTAATCCCAGCACTTGGGAGGCAGAGGTAGGAGGATTGCTGTGAGTTTGAGGCCACCCTGAAATTACATAGTAAGTTCCAGGTCAGTGAAACCCTACCTCGAAAAATCAAAAAACAAAACAAAAACTGAAATGAAAATGAGTTTTCTATTCATTTTCTTGATGAATCAAAGGGTGTCAAAATCATTCTACTCGTCCATGTAAAAATCCTCAACATTTTGTCATTCTAAACAGTTGTATTGTTTCAATTGATCTTTGACAAAGAAATGAAGATAATCTAATAAAAAGATGGCAATAGTTCTTCAGTAATAATTATACAACCATATTCAAAATAATTCTAAGCAGTTGCTTGCAAATCCCCACTGCTATGCTTTCCCACTTGTCTGACTTCAAAGTCAGAAATACTAACTTTCCATTTTCTCCCTTTCTACCTTTTCTTTGCATCTGGGCCCAAATTCTAAACATTAAGGGCACTGGATTTTCTCACCGTTTCTCTGAAGACACCCTGTCCTCCCCCATCAGCAGCTTTCTAACCTCCATTGCTGAACCTGCTTGATTTCTTGACCCTAACTCAAAAGGCATTCAGTTCTCTGTTCCTATTATCCATCTCCCTAATTCTAGTAGCTGCCAAGATTCTATAGCATGTCTGTCCACTTGTTTTTCTTGCAAATGCTAATAATCATTGTCCTTGAGCTTCAGAAAATCAAACAAGCAAACAGAAATCTAGATGCAAGCCGTACCCTCACAAAAATGAGCATAAATAGTGTGGTGTCATGCCTGTAATCCATTCACTTGGTAGACTAAGACATGCACACAGTGAGTTCTTAGCCAGCCTGAGCTACATTGTGATAGATAGATAAATAAATGTATAAATAAATAAGAAGAAAAGGTAAAATTCTGCCCTCCAAATGATATTATCAAGAGAATGGAAACAAAATGGGCAAGGGACAAACATATTTAAAGTACACATGATAAGGATTTACCTAGAATGCACACACACACACATCAGGCAAGCCAGTCCAGGTGGCACATACCTTAATATCAGCACTTGGGAGGTAGAGGTAGAAAGGTCATGAGATCAAGGCTATCTTGAGACTATAGAATGAGTTCCAGGTCAGCCTGGGCTAGAGAGAAACCCTACTTCAAAAACATGAATAATGAAAGAAATAAAAGCAAATGACTGATTTAAAATGTTGATCAAAAACTTTTCACAGGTTCCTCCTTAAAGAAGAAATAAAGGTGACAGCTGCACAATGTCAAGTTGTTCCACATCACAGGTCACCAAACTAAAAGCAAATTGAAATTCTAACCACTAGAATAACCAAAGCCAAGAACAGGACAGCACACAATGCTCTGTATGATATAGAGGCAGATATCTATGGCTGTATCTGTAACATACACTGAGTGTGTGCCCTAGTGCCTGCCATCTGTGGCACCTGGATGGTAATGGAGTATGATGTAGGTTATTAAAACCTCACAGAAGTGCTACTCTGGTAAGGAGTGTCAACAATCAAGGAGACAAAACACGTGTGGAACTGGCAGTACCTGTAAATTTTTGTTATCTTTCTCATAATTTAATAATAAAATATTATTTTAATGAAAATAATAGAAACAAAAACTGTCCCAAAAGAAACTGATAATTTTCTTGAATTCTTGTCAGTGACTCTCATGAGAATTTTTGAATGTCTTGTTGATTTTCATGAATCACAATAAATAAAATCTGGGTCTAATATTTTTTACTATTCATACAGGTTCATTTTTTTTCCTTTTATTAAGTAGACACTTTGTATGCACATACCATATGTTGGTACCATCATTTCCCTCCACCCTATCCCCATTCTGCTGAGTTTCCTCCTCAGCGGGACTGCTGGTATTGACAATAAGGCTGTGGGTTATGAATTGGGACAGCAGCAGTCAGTCATTGTAACAGGGGTGGGGGCCATGCCTCTGAACATTCCCTTCCACTCTGTGGCTATTACAATCTTTCTGCCCCTGCTTCCACAAAATTCCCTGAGCAGTGCTGGGTGAGTTTTAAGTCTACTTTGGTGTTGTACCTGAATTTCTACTTTGGTATGATTTGCATATATAATGATATCCTAGGATCACATAGACAATATAAAGAAGACCTCCTGTTTTATTAGTTATACTGTTACTTTATATTTATTATCTCCCATCAAGGGCCAAGCTTTTGGGGCTGGGTAGATGGCTCAGGGGCTAAAACTGCTTGCTTTCAAACTCTAGCATCCACTATTCAGCTCCCTAGAACTCATATAAAGCAGTCATAAGCACTTGATACTTGCTAGCAGTGGCAAAAGGCCTTGGAGTGCCCATACACATATATGGGCAAAGAAATATTTCTTTTTTTTTTTTAAAGAGATAATGTAGTTCTTTATCTACTTAACTCTTGACATGATTGGCAAGCCATTGAATAAGACTGACCTGCTCTGCTTCCTGGTGAAGCATTAACTGACACGCAGTTTCAGTCATTTTGACTCTTCATAGCCAGATGTTATGTAAGTGGTGTGTGTGCTTCAGACTTAAGAAACCCAGTTCACATGAAGAGGTCCCAAAGGTGGCATGCCTGTGTAGGCTTTTGATATGTGAATCAAGGAGCCACACTGGATGTGATCGCTGATTTTAAGGTTTTCCATCTGAACCTGTGACCATCAGATATGAATAAATAAGAAAATGTTTCTAGGACTTCCAAGATGGCAGCTGCCTAACTGCACTGCACGTCACTGGGAAAGAAAGGCAAGCCACTAAGGGTTCACTGGGCCTTTTAGGGAAGATAAATCTCTAACAGATTGTCAGGAGAGGACACCGAGGGGACAAAACAGGGAATCACTGATTCCCTGGCTCACAGGTAGCCCATGAGTACCCCAATCCCTCCAAGTATCTGCTGTACCCACAGTCCCAGTTTCAGGACACCCCTGCACTTACTGTAGGAAACGGGACCCAGGCCAGCATAGTTCCACTTACCTCACTGCATAGGTGTGATCATCCTTCTACCCCCACCCATGTGTGACCTTGGGCAGGCTCCACCCTCTGGCCCTCTGGAGCTTAGGCTCCATTTGCTTGCCACAGGCAGGCAGCTGAACCACGCTTGTGCAAGCGTAGCCTGCTCTCTCTGACCATTTGCTCATTTACTGCTATGGCCGCTGCCCATTCACACCCAAGCCCAGGCCCATTCCAACCACCCATGTGAGCTCAGGATCACTCTGCCTGTCCACATGCTCCAGGTCAGGTTCAAGCCCCTCCACATCTGCCATGCTGGCTGACCACCATTGTGCTGTTGCAGGTGAGCTCAGACTGATTCTTGGTCCCAGTGTTCCCCACACCCTAGTTTAGGCTGCTTCAGTGCTCAGTGTCCCTCTGAGAGCCAGTGCAGGCAGCTTTGTTGCATCACTGCATGAGAGCTCAGGCAGCTTTGGCATTCTGCTAAGTGAGAGCTCAGACAGCTTGGCATCTGCCTCAGGCTGCTTCAGCTTCCCACTGTGCAGGAGCTCAGGCTGTTCCACCAACCTACATGTTAGCTCAAGACCACTCAGCCCTTCTGTTTGCCTGATGGCTAGTCCAGGCCAGCTCCCCCAAGAGGCACCACTTCCCCCACCCATCAAGACCACAGTCCTACTCTCCCTCCCCATAAACTGTAATGGGCAGACCACAGTGCAAAAGAAATAATACGAAAAATCAAATGCAAGAAAATCCAGTTAAATCACCCAATCCAACAATGAACATCTCTAATCAAAACAGAGGAGAGTCACTAGGCTCAGAACACCAAAATGAAGCTATGAGCAATGCAACCCTGACCAAGCTACTGGTAGAACTTGCAGAAAAGCAACAAAGAACTGATACTCATGTGGATGCTGCCATCACTAGACTAGACCTCATAGATAAGAAAATGGAAGTAATTCTAAGACAGTTAAGAGATATGAAGAAGAGTGAAAAAAAAAAAAAAAAAGCGGACCTCAAAAATAAACTGGCAATGCTAAATGAACACATAAAGAAATACAAGGATGAATTCCAACAAGCATCAAGAAAATCAGAAAATGATGTGAAAAGGGAGCTTGAAAAAGGGATGGAAACTATACATAGAAAAGTAGTAGAAAATGCAAACCTAATTGAACAAGTCCCAAACTCTCAAGAAGCTCTCAAGAATAGAGCCACCATATGGAGGACAGAAACTCTGATCTGGAAGACAAGATGGAAGAAACAGTTTGAGAGTTCAAAAGTTTCAATAAGTTCAAAAGTTTCCATGAACAGAACATGAGGGAATTGTGAGATACCCTTAAACATCCTAATATCTAGATCATTGGAATACCAGAATGAGAAGAAATTCAGATAAAAGGCATGGAGAACTTATTTAACAAAACAATCAAAGAAAACTTCCCCACTCACTCAAAAGAAAGGCCCATCAAGATACAAGAAGCTAACAGAACTCCAAACAGGTTGCACTAAAGGAGAAACTCACCAAGACATACTCTCATTAAGACTCTAAACATAGACACCAAAGAGAAAATCCTAAAAGCAGCTAGGGAAAAACAGCACATCACTTGTAAAGGTAATCCCATCAGAATTAATTCAGACTTCTCAATAGAAACCCTGAAATCCATAAGGGCCTGGAATGAAACACTGCAAAGACTAAGAACCTATGGCTTCCAACCCAAACTACTCTATCCAGCAAGAGTATCCCTCATAATAGATGATGAAAGAAAAACTTTCCATGACAAAACTCAGCTTTACAATTATAGGAACACAAGACCAAACGTACAGAGAGTATTTCTGAAAATTCTTCACACAGAAGAATCAAATAATCAACATCAAATGCCTACACGAAGGAGACCACAATAATCAAACTCAGAGAAGGCATAAAAAAACTTCAAAGCCCATGAAAACTCGAAACCACATATACCAACACAATATGGCAGGGATCAAATCAAATCCCACAGTCATTACCCTAAATAGTAATGGCTTTAATTCACCCATCAAGAGACACAAGCTAACAGGATGGATCAAAAAATTAGACCCCTAAATCTGTTGTCTTCAATAAACCCACGTCATCACTAAAGACAGACACCTCTTCAGGGTGAAAGGGTGGAAAACAATATTCCAAGCAAATGGGAATAAGAAACAAGCAGGCGTAGCTATATTAATATCGGATAAAATAGACTTCAAACCAAAAATAATCAAAAAGGACAAAGAAGGCTACTGCCTACTTATCAAGGGAACAACCCATCAAGAGGATTTTACAATCATAAATCCATATGCAGCAAACACAGGGGTACCACAGTTCATAAAGCAAAACCTACTTGACAATGAAACAGAAATACCCACCAACACCATCATAGCTGGGGACTTCAATACACCATTATCAGTAATAGATCATCCAAACAGAAACTCAACAGGGAAGTAAGAGAGCTCAAAAAAACCATAGATCACATACACCTAATGGACATCTACAGAACATTCCATTCCAAATTACAGACTACACATTCTTCTCAGCAGCCCATGGAATATTCTCTAAAATAACTCATTTACTGCACCACAAAGCCTGCCTCCATATAGTCAGCAAAATTGACATAATTCCCAGTATGATATCAGACCACAATGCTATATTGATAGAAATTAACAACAAAAGACCCACCAAGAATCCCATCGGTGCCTGGAAACTGAACAGCACACTCTTAAACAATAAATGAATAGGAGATGAAATAAAAAATGAAATTGCAAAATTTTTAGAAATGAATGATGATGAGAACACATTGTACCAAAACTTATGGGACACAATAAAGGTGGTCCCGAGGGGAAAATTCATAGCACTAAACACCATCATAACAAAAACAGAGATATCCCAAATCAATAACCTAACCATCCACCCATAGGCACTGGAAAAGCAAGAAAAATCCAAAGCAAAAAGCTCCAGAAGGAATGAAATTATTAAGATAAGAGCAGAAATTAATGAGTTGGAAACTAAGAAAATTGAAAAAAACAAAGAGCTAGTTGTTTGAAAAAATAAATAAGATTGAGAAACCCCTGGACAATTTGGTCAAGCAAAAAAAAAAAAAAAAAAAAAAAAAAAAAAAAAAAAAGAGAGAGAGAGAGACGCTTCAGATTAACAAAATTCAAAATGAAAAAGGAGAGATCACAACAAACATAAGTGAAATTGGGAGAATCATCAGGACTTATTGAAAAAACCTCTACTCCGCAAAACTGGATAATGTGGAGGAGATAGATAAATTCCTGGTCACATACCATCTATCCAAACAAAACTGAGAGCAGATTAATCTCCTAAACAGTCACATCACACTCATTGACATTGTAAAAATAAGATAACTCCCCAAAAGGAAGACTCCAGGACCAGACGGCTTCTCAGCTGAGTTATATCAAACCTTCATGGAAGAACTCAAACCAATCTTCCTCAAACTGTGCCAAACAATTGTAGAATAGGGAAAGCTACCCACCTCCTTCTATGAAGCTAGTATCACCCTACTTCCAAAACCAGCAGAGATGCCACAAGAAAAGAAAACTATTGGCCTGTTTCCCTGATGAACTTAGATGCAAAGATCCTGAACAAAATCCTCGCAAACCAAATCCAACCACACATCAAAAGCATTGTCCAACTTGATCAAGTAGGATTCATCCCAGAAAATCAGGGGTGGTTCAACATACAGAAATCTGTCAATGTAATACACCACATAAAGAAGGTTAAGCACAAAAACCACATGATCATTTCAATAGATGCAGAAAAGGCCTTTGACAAGATACAACATCACTTCATGATCAAAACATTGGAAAGAATTGGCATGGTTGGTTCATATCTTAACATAATAAAGGCATTATACAAAGTTTCTAAGGCCCCAATAATACTTAATGGAGAGAGACTTGAAGAATTCCCAGTGAGATCAAGAACAAGACAAGGTTGTCTACTCTCACCTCTGCTCTTCAATATAGTACTGGAAATCCTATCTCAAGCAATAAGACAGGAGAAAGAAATAAAAGGCATACAATTTAGAAAGGAAGAAGTTAAGTTAGCTCTATTCACTGATGACATGTTTATATATGTAAAAGACGCAAGAGACTCCATTCCAAAACTCCTGAAGGTGATTAACTCCTATAGCAAAGTAGCAGGATGCAAAATCAAGGCATAAAATTAAGTAGCCTTTCTATATGCAAATGAAAAAGATACAGAGAAAGTAATAAGGGAAATGGTCCCACTTTCAATAGCAACAAAAAAAAAAAAAAAACTAAAATAAAGTACCTTAGAATAACATTAACCAAGGAAGTGAAAGGCCCATACAATGAAAACATAAAAACACTCATAAAAGAAATTGAGGAGGACTTGAGAAAATGGAAAGACCTCCCATGCTCCTGGATAGGCAGAATTAACATTGTGAAGATGGCAATCCTACCAATGGCAATATGCAGAGCTAATGCAATTCCAATTAAAATCCCAACAGCATTTTTCACAGAGATAGAAGAAATGATCAGATATTTCATATTGAAAGGCAGAAGGCCTTGTGTACCCAAGCATATCATCAGCAAAAGAAATACTTCTGGAGGTATTACCATATCTGATCTAAAGTTATATTACAAAGCCATAGTAATAAAAAAAAAAGCATGGTTCTGACATAAAAACAGGAGTATAGACCAATGGAATAGACTTGAGGACCCAGACTTTGGGTCAACCAACTACAGCTACTTGATTTTTGACAATAGCCTTAACAATATAGGCAGGAACTAGCCGGGCGTGGTGGCACACGCCTTTAATCCCAGCACTCGGGAGGCGGAGGTAGGAGGATCGCCGTGAGTTCGAGGCCACCCTGAGACTCCATAGTGAATTCCAGGTCAGCCTGGGCTAGAGTGAAACCCTACCTCGAAAAACCAAAAAAAAAAAAAAAAAAAAAAAAAAAAAAACAATATAGGCAGGAACAAAGACAGCATCTTCAACAAATGGTGCTGGACAAACTGGATAACCATATGCAGGAAATTGAAACTGATCCTCGCATCTCATCATGCACTACACTCAAGTCCAAATGGATCAAAGACCTCAGTATAAGACAAGAAACTCGGTTACTACTGGAAAAAAAATATAGAAAGAAGTTTCCATGGTATAGGAATGGAAAAAAGACTTCCTGAACAAAACCCCAGTAGCTAGGATCTTAAGCATTCACTCAACCAATTGAATCACATGAAGCTTAAGAGTTTCCTTACATACAAGCATACAATAAGCAAAGCCAATAGATTACCCACAGAATGGGAGTAAATATTTGCTGATTATCCAACTGACAGAGGCCTAATCTGTAGAATCTACAAAGAACTCAAAAACCTAATGAATAAAAAGTTATGCAGCCCACTCACAAAATGGGGTAAAGAGCTGGACAGGCAGACTACAGAGGAAGAAATACAAATGGCAAACACACACTTAAGAAAATGTTCATCATCCCTAATCATCAGGGAAATGCAAATTAAAACAACTATGAGATTCCACCTTACCCCAGTAAGGATAGCAAACATCAAAAAATCAAATGAATATAAATGCTGGTGAGAATGAGGAGAACTAGGAACCCTCATCCATTCTTGGTGGGAATGTCAGATGTTACAACCATTTTGGAAAGCAATATGGAGACTCCTGAAAAAGCTGACTATAGAATTACCAACAGACACAGTTACTCCCTTACTGGGCATGTACTCTAAAACCTTTATACCACAGTCCAGAGAGATTTGCTCATCCATGTTTATAGTGGCACAATTCGTAATGGCTAAGAGCTGGAATCAACCCAGATGTCCATCACTAGAAGAATGGATAACTAAGATGTGTTATATTTACACCTTGGAATTCTACAGAGCAGTAAGAAAGAATGACACAATGAAATTTGAGGAAAAATGGTTGAACCTGGAACACATCATTCTCAGTGAACTTACCCAATCGCAGAAAGAAAATCACCACATAGTCTCACTCATCTACAGCACCTAACCTGAATCTACCCGTGATGCCTTACAAACCTGGCAAGCATGTCGAGGACTAGACAATAGGGTGGGTGGGGAGGGTGGAAGGGCAATGGAGGGGGTAGGAGACACAAATCTAGACCCAAACAACAATGGTACCATAAAATTCTGTATCCAAAAAGGCAGACCAAATAGTTGACCCTTCACCAGGCCCTTAGAGGGAACACCTGAGCCAAAAGCACTGGAGAGGATATGATGAAGACAGACCTTAATCTTCTACAACTTCTCTCTGTCTCTCTCCCTCCCTCCCTCTCTCTCTCTCTTTCTCTCTCTCTCTCTCTCTCTCTCTTTCTCTTCTCTCTAATTCTTTTATATTAGTTATCTTTCTCTTCCTGTTCTTAGTGGGCACTGACATGTAACTCCCAGTACCAGCATGGGGCTATCATCCACAATGAGCTTTTGATCAGAGAGACCTACAAGGTTTCCTAAAAGAAAGACAGATTTCTGTCAGAGTACTTGATGACCCACCAAAGGTTAGTGGTAAGACCCTACTGCTGAAGACACCTTATGTGGTTGACATGTAAAATGGAATGACATGGCTGGAAGCTGGAAGAGAGTCAGTCCCCAAACAGTGTGTCTAGTGCCAGAAGGTGGTACATGGGCTACTGGTGGAAAATGACCAATATCTGTCCAAGCAACTCATGGTCTAAACTATATAGCAGCAAATAACCTGTCAAGATGCTTACAGAAGTGCAATAGTGGCACACAGCCATGGTGGGGAACCAACTGCTCTTGATTTGGCTAACTGATCCCCTCACTGGAATGGGACCCATAGCTGGAGCTGGGAAACAATTCAGATCCATATGCAAACATGAGCACACTCTCCATTATCAAGCTACCACCAATTGTGGGCTACAAATCGTCCAATACCTATTAAATTCTTTATAACAAAAAATAAGGATTATCCCATTTGTCCAGTGCTAACTTTACTCTCTGCTGGAGAATCTGATTCTCTTTTTCAGATAGATGCAGTTCCTAAGGAGAAAACCATCCTATCATACGTCAAAAGGGCCCCAGCTGAAACTAAGAACAATTGGTGAAACAGGCAAGGGTGCTGTTCTCTTGGTGAACTGGACACTAGCACAAGGATGAAGGAGATCGACACAGACAATCAACTCCTACCATATCAGATATCCAGAGAACCAGAAGCCCCCAAAACCTCATCAATGAAGCAGACCAAAAATGAACCCACGATGGCTCTGGGAAATTTTGCAGGAGAGGGGGGAGAAAGAATGTCAGAGCCACACGTTGGGTCATGATATGCAGAGACATTTTTCCTACGCATAATTGTGGGCTAACTCCACAATGCATGACCCATATACCTCAACAAGGAGGGGCCCGGGGGGGGGGTGTAGAACATGGATGAGCCTAACAATGTTACCAACTTTACTGTATTCTCTGAGTACAAAGCTAATTAATAAAAAAAAATAGAAATAAAAAAGAAAATATTTCTATGTTAAGTAAACTATAGACAAAGTGTCTGCATTACATTTGGGGAGTACTTTGTTGTAGAACAACAATTCCAAACAATACAAACTATTTTGGAATACTATCAGAAGATGCTCTCATAACTAGCTACTTCCCTAAACTATATGTGACTCGACTTCTTCATATACTACGATATTCATTACACGTTACCATAAGTGCATTGCAATGATAGCCTGTTATACATAATAGATATGGTGGTGGTCCTACCTTAGTGTATGCTCTTTAGTAATGCTGCTTTAGACATGGGATATTTGGGTTTGCTTTGACTGAGTGGTTCCAGATTGGTACTTAAAATGCCCACCTCCATCCATGATAGGCAGGACCTGGAGGTGTTCCCTGCCCACATGTGACACTATCAGGAAGTTTTCCTTGAAGAAGTCTAGCACCTGCAAGGTGACTTTTCAATGTTATTTAATTACTTGTCATACATTTCTCAGGATAATGATTTTGAACTCGATGTAGCTTATATATTTGTAAATTAGTCCCTTCAATGATACCTTTATAGCTTCACTATTATTTTCTGAGGTGGATATGCAGGTTTTTGCTGTCACTTGTCAGAATATTTTTATGGGTTATATATTAGTAATTGAAAATGATAGTTTTTATTATCCTCTTTGCCAGTTTTGATGAAGGTGTTAATTAACTACTCATTTAATTATCAACTTACCTAAGATTTACATATATGAAAATTAATTAAAGTCTATGAGTCATACACTACCTGTTTTTTTTCAAAATTATTTTATCTAGCTTTATGTGGTTGTGTATATATGCATGGGAGTGAACACACTTAAGATCTAACTCAGTAAATTTCAGGTATACAATACATCATTATATCTAGAGTCAGTATATCATTAACATGTTATCAACTGTAAAAAATTTATGTGATAGTACTACATATTTTATTATATTTATGTAATTATATTTCAATATGTGGTGAAATAATTCTTTCTTTTCTGATATCTTTCATCCTGTTTTCAAAGTTAACATTTTATCAGAACATTATTTTATAAAAAAGGTATTTTAAAATAATTTTATTGAAACTTTTAAAATATCAAACTCTAATACTTAAATGGCCATCCACAGAACTTTGAGCATAACATGGAGAAAAACTTTAATATCCTGCCTTGCTTAGTACTTTTCATATCTCAATATTTCATAGAATTCCTATAGTTTTGTATATATGTTTTATTTACAGGAGAGAGAAAGAGTGAGAGTAAGAATGAGAGAGAGAGAGAGAGAGAGAGAGAGAGAGAGAGAGAGAGAGAGAGAGAGAGGGTTGACATGCTAAGGCTTTAGCCACTACAAACAAACACCATTCATGTGCCCCACTTTGTACTCATGCACCACCTGTGTACATGCATCACCTGTGCATCTGGCTTATGTGGGTTCTGGGTAGTTGAACCTGGGTCCTTAGGCTACACTGGAAGCAACTTAACCTCTAAACAATCTCTCTAGCCTCAAATTTCTACAGTTTGGAGCCATGTTTAAACACTGAAAACTCATCTATGATCTTAGAGTATAGCATTAAGAAAGAGAGAAACAATGAATAAAATAAGGTGCAACATACAAGAAACTAAACACAAAACGAATATAATATTTAAAATATACAATAGCCTTCTTTCTCAGTCCATTTGAATGGATAGCTTTGAAGGATAAAGTAAATTTTGTTAACAGTTTTTATCTTTGAGAACTAGGATATTGCACAATAAAAACAAGAAAAATGAATATTTGAAGACAAAACCAGCTCTACCAAAAATGCCTGAAAGGATCTTCCATGCTGAAGATAAAGAAAAGCAAACATATAAGGAGCCTGAAATAAACAAACCATACTCAAATACTAGTTAATAGAAAAGAGCAAAGGTAAAACCAGAAGAACTATAAAACAAGAAAAACAGCAAAAATAAATATATACCTTTCAATAATAACTCTTAATATCAACTGCCTCAATACCCCAACCAAAAGACACAGGTTTTCAAACTGGGTTAAAAAGCAAGACCCTTCCAACTGTTGCCTCCAAGAAACTCACTTTTCTATGAAGAATGGACACTGTCTTAGGGTGAAAGATTAGAAAATTGTATTTCAAGCAAATGGGCCTATAAAACAAGCAGGGCTCACTATCCTAATATCAGACAGGGTACACATCAGACCAGCATTAGTTAGGAAAGATACAGAAGATCACCTTATATTGACTAAAGGAAACTCCAACAGGAGGACATTATAAACCTATAAATATATGAATCTGACATGGGGACCCAATTTCATCAAACAAACTCTATTAGAACTAAGGTCACAGATAACACCAAACACAGCTGTAGTGGGTGACTTCAACATCCCACTCTCATCATCTGACAAGTCATTCCATCAAAAAAATAAATAAATAGAGAGGCATCTGGATTAAATGAGGACATAGAACATGTGGACCTAATGGATATCTAAAGGACATTTCACCTAAATGCTGCAGAATACATTCTTTTCAGCAACACATGGAATATTCTCTAAAATAGATGATATATTAGGACACAAAGTAAATCTTAACAAATACAGGAAAACTGAAATAATTCCTTGCACTCTATTTGATAACAACAAGATCAAACTATAAATCAATAGCAAGAAAAGCTATAGAGAAAACACAAAATCAAGGAAACTAAATAATATACTACTAAATGATGAATGGGTCAATGAAAAAAATCAAGAAAGAAACAAAAATAATCATAGACTCAAATGATAATGAAAACATAACATACCAAAATCTTTGGGACATGATGAAGGCAGTCCTAAAAGGGAAGTTTATAGCTCTAAGCATATTTATTAAGAAATTATAAAGGTCACTAGTAAACAATTTAATGCTTCACTTAAAGCCTTGGAAAAAGAAGGACATGACAAACCAAAAAACAGTAGATTAGAAGAATAATAAAGATTAGGGTAGAAATTAATGAAATGCAAACAAACGAATACAAAGAATCAATAAAGCAAAGTGTTGGTTCCTTGAAATGATAAACAAGATTGATTGTTTATCCTTAGGAAAACTGACCAAAAGAAAGACAGAAGAGACACAAATTAATAAAATTAGATATGAAAACATCACCATCAAAACAGATACCAGAGAAATTTAAAAAAATCATAGGGAGGCTGGAGAGATGGCCTAGCAGTTAAGGTATCTGCCTGCAAAGCCAAAGGATCCCAGTTCAATTCTCCAGGACCCATGTAAGCCACATGCACAAGGGGGTGCATGCATCTGGAGTTCATTTGCAGTAGCTGGGGGTCCTGGCATGCCCATTCTATTTCTTTTTTTCTCTGTCTCTCTCTCTCTCTGTCTCTCTCTATCTCTCTCTCTCTGTCTGTCTCTTGCTCTCACTTTCTCCGTCTCTTTCTCTCAAATAAATAAAAAATATATTTTAAAAATCATAGGAATATACTATAAGAACATATATTCCACCAAGTTTAAAAATCGAATAGAAATGGTTGATTTCCTTGATTTATATGATCTATGAAAATTAAATCAAGATGATTATTATAAAAAAAAAATCTCCCCCAAGTAAAATAAGTCCAGACCCTGATGGATTCACTAGTGAGTTTTACAAGACCTTCATGAAAGAACTAAAACCAATGCTTCTCAAAATTTTCCATAAAACAGAAAAGGAAGGAATCCTACCAAACTCCTTCTATGAAGCCAGCCTCTGGAGGCATCACTGTACCTGATCTAAAGCTATATTACAAAGCCATAGTAATAAAAACAGCATGGTACTGACATAAAAACAGGACTATACACCAATGGAATAGACTTGAGGACCCGGACTTTGGGTCAAGCAACTATAGCTACTTGATATTCGATAAAGGCCCAAACAATATAGGCTGGAAAAAAGACAGCATCTTCAACAAATGGTGCTGGACAAACTGGATAACCATATGCAGGAAACTGAAACTTGATCCACACATTTCACCATGCACTACACTCAAGTCCAAAAGGATCAAAGATCTCAATATAAGACAAGAAACTCATATACTACTGGAAGAAAATTCAGGAGGTACTTTCCATGATATAGGAATGGAAAAAGACTTCCTGAACAAAACCCCAGTAGCTCTTGAACTTAAACCGTCACTCAACCAATGGGATCACATGAAGCTGAAGAGTTTCTCTACAGACAAGCAAACCAAAAGCACAGCCAATAGAACACCCACAGAATGGGAGAAAATATTTGCGGGTTATCCAACTGATAGAGGCCTAATCTCTAGAATCTACAAAGAACTCAAAAATCTAAACAGTAAGAAGTGAAACACCCCACACACAAAATGGGGCAAAGAGCTGAACAGGCAGTTTACAGAAGAAGAAATAGAAATGGCAAACATACACTTAAGAAAATGTTCATCATCCCTAATCATCAGAGAAATGCAAATTAAAACAACTATGAGATTCCACCTTACACCAACAAGGATAGCAAACATCAAAAAATCAAATGAAAATAAATGCTGGCGAGGATGTGGAGAAGTAGGAACACTCATCCACTGTTGGTGGGAATGTAGGATGGTACAACCACTTTGGAAAGCAATATGGAGACTTCTGAAAAAGCTGAGTACAGAGATACCAACAGACCCAGTTATTCCCTTACTGGGCATCTACCCTAAAACCTTCAAACAACAGGCTAGAGAGATTTGCTCAACAATGTTTATAGTGGCTCAATTTGTAATAGCTAAGTGCTAGAATCAACCCAGACGTCCATCACTAGAAGAAAGGATAACTAAGATGGGGTATATCTACACAGTGGAATTCTATACAGCAGTAAGAAAAAGTGACACAATGAAATTTGAGGAAAAATGTTTGAACCTGGAACAGATCATTCTCAGTGAACTTACCCAATCACAAAAACAATCGCCACATAGTCTCACTCGTCTACAGCACCTAACCTGAATCTACCCAAGATACCTTACATACCCAGCAAGCACCTCCTAGACTAGACACTAGGATGAAAGGGGAGGGAGGGGAGGGCATCAAAGGGGTGGGAAACACAAATCTAGACCCAAATGGCAATGGTACCATAATTTTCTACTTACTAAAAGAGAGACCAAATGGCTTATCCTTCACTAGGCCCTTACAGGGAACACCTGAACCACAAGACACTGGAGAGGGTAAGATCAAGACTCACCTTAATCTTCTACATCTTCCCTCCCTCAGTTCCCCTCTCCCTCTCTCTCTCTCTCTCTCTTTTATTTCTAACTCTTGAATATTAGTTATCTTTTTCCTCATTTTCTTAGTGGGCACTGACCTGTAACTCCCAGAACCAGCATGGGGCTATCATCCACAATGAGCTTTTGATCAGAGAGACCTACAAGGTTTCCTTAAAATACAGACTGATTTCTGTCAGAGTACTTGATGACCCACCAAAGGCTAGTGATAAGACCCTACTGCTGAAGACACCTTATATGACTGACATGCAAATTAGAATGGCATGGCTGCAAGTTGGAAGAGAGTCAGTCCCCAGACAGTCAGTGTGTCTGGTGCCAGAAGGTGCTACATGGGCGACTGGGGGAAAATGACCAATATCTGTGGAAGCAATGCATTGTCTAACCTACTTAGCAACAAATAACTTGTTTGGATGCCCACACAAGTGCAGTGGTGGCACACAGCTATGGGTGTGTGTGGGGGGGGGAACCAACTGCTCTCAATTCGGCTAACTGATCCACTCACTGGTATGGGACCCATAGCTGGAGCTGGGAAACAAGTCAGAACCATATCCAAACATAAGCCCACTCTCCAATACCAAGCTACCATCAATTGTGGGCTACAAGAGGGCCTACACCTATTAAATTCTCTACAAAAAAAAAAAAAAAAAAGGTTATCCCATTTGTCCTGATGCTAACTTACTGTCCGTTGGAGAATCTACTTCTCTTTTTCAGAAAGATGTAAATCCTAAGGAGAGAGCCACCCCATCATACCTCAAAAGGGCCCCGGCTGAAACTAAGAAAAATTGGAGAAACAAGCAAGGGGGCTGTTTTCCTGATGAACCAGATACCAGTGCAAGGGGCAAGGAGATCAGCACAGAGAAAAATCAACTCCTACCAAATCAGAGAGCCAGAGCCTCAGAGGCCACCAACACCTCATCAGTGAAGGAGACCAAAAATGAACCCAACGTGGCTCAGGGAAATTTTGCGGAAGAGGGGGTGGAAAGAATCTCAGAGCCACATGTTGGGTCATGATATGCAGAGACATTTAGCTTACCCATAACTGTGGGCTAACTCCACAATTCATGACCCGTATACCTCAACAAGGAGGGGCCAAGGGGAGGGGGTAGGTCATGGATGAGCCTAATAATGGTAACAAACTGACTGTAAAAAGAAAGACAGAAAGAAAGAAAGAAAGAAAGAAGAAAGAAAGAAAGAAAGAACAAAAATGAGAACTACAGACCAATCTCCCTCATGAACATATATGCAAAAATTCTCAACAAAATTTTGGCAAATATAATATAAGAATATATCAGAAAGATCATTCACCCCGACCAAGTAGACTTTATCCCAGAGATGTAGGGATGCTTCAACATGTGCAAATTGGTAAATGTAATACAAAAAAAAAATCACATGATCATCTCACTAGATGGAGTGAAAGCATTTGACACAATCCAACATGCCTTATGATAAAAGTCCTACAGAGGTCTGGCGGGATGGTTTAGCAGTTAAGGCATTTGCCTGCAAAGCCAAAGGACCCAAGTTCCATTTCCCCAGGACCCTGGGCACACATGTCTGGAGTTTGTTTGCAGTGGCTAGAGGCCCTGGTGCACCCATTCTCTCTCTCTCTCTCTCTCTCCCTCTTTCTCTGTTACATGAATAAATAAATAAAAAATTTAAAAAAGTCCTACAGAAACTGGGAACAGAAGGAAAATATGTTAACACAAAACAGCTATTTATGACAAACCTACACCCAACCTACTAAATGGTGAAAAACTTGAAGCTATTCCACTAAAATCAGGAACAAGATAAGGATGATTTATTTAAGATAGTATTAGAAGTCTTAGCCACAGCAATAAGGCAAGAGACACATGTAAAAGAGATACAAATTGGAAAGGAAGAGATCAAGTTACCATCATTTGCATATGATATGATTGTATACATAAGGGACACTAAAAGGCTCTACCAACAGTCTGTTAGAGCTGATAAACACTTATAGACATGTAGCAGGGTACAAAATAAGCACACAGACATCAGTAGCCTTTCTATATTCTGACAACAAATTCACAGACAATAAAATCAGAGAATAAACCCCATTCACAAGGAACCAAGGTAGTGTAGGGTCTCTACAATGAGAACTTTAAAACACTCAAGTGAGAAATTGCAGAAGTCACTAGAAAATGGAAAGACATCCCTTGTTCTTGGATTGAAAGAATCAATATTATGAAAATTGCAACCTTACCAAAATCAATCTACATATTTAATGCAATCCCCAACAAATTTCAATGCCATTTTTCATGGCAATAGAAAATAAAAAAAAATCATTTGGAAGGACAAAACCCCTCAAATATCTCAATTTTGAGCATCAAAAATGAGGCTGGTGGTATCACCATACCTGATTAACTGATTTTAACCTATATTACAGAGCCACAGTAACAAAAAACAGCATGGTACTGGCACAAAAACAGACATGTAGATTAAAGGAAGAAAGTAGAGGATCCAGATGTATGTCCAGGTAGCTACAGCTTCCTGATCTTCCACAAAATTACTCATTGGAGAAAAGAAAACCTCTTCAGCAAATGGTGCTGGGTAAACTGGATATGTATCTATAGAAGGATGAAAATCGATCATTATCTCCTCCCATGCATAAGAATTATCAAATGAATCAAAGACTTTAATATTAGACCCAAAACTCCGAAACTAGTAGAGGAAAAAGTAGGGGACCTTCAACATATTTGTCTTGGCAAGGACTGTTTGAACATAACCCCAGTCACTCAGTAAATAAACCACAAATCAACTGCTGGGACCTCATGAAACTACAAAGCTTTTGTACACCAAAGGACACTGAATAGAGCAAAATGGCAACCTACAGAATGGCAGAAAAACTTTGCCAGCTATACATCTGTGGTAGTTTGAATAGATGGCCCCTAATATTATCAGTGTTTTATTAGTTTGTAGTTTGCATCTGCAGCCACATGGCTAGAGATAGTATCACTGGGGAAATCTTAATATGTGATGGTGGTTAGAGATTTCAATCTAAAGATATGCAAAAAGTGTGATTAGCTAAAGTTCCTGATATGTGCTGTGCTGTGTGGCTTTTGGCTTTTGGCTTTTAAGCTTGTGCTTCTCTCTCTGTTTGGACCTATGAAGGCAGGCCAGCTTCTTCTGCCATTGTGGAACTTTCCCTTTCTGCATAACTGCGGCTGGTCTGGAAGTTCATCTCAGTGAACCTGAAGCTGTCTGGTACAACATCCAGCAAAGGATTAACTCAAAAAACTAAATAATAAGAAACCAAACAACCCAATTAAAAGTGGGCTATGGAACTAAATAGAGAGTTCTCAAAATAAGAAATACAGATGGCGTATAACATCTAAAAAAAATGTGCTGCATCCTTTTCCATCAAGGAAATGCAGATTAAAACTATGTTGAGATTCCATCTCACTCCTGTCAGAATGGCTACCATCATGAAAAAAATCATGACCATAAATGCTGAGGATGCAGAAAAAGAGGAACACTTCTACACTGTTAGTGGGAATGCAATCTGGTCTAGCCATTGTGAAAATCAGCGTGGAGGTTCCTTAGATAGCTTAAAGTTGATTTGCCATATGACCCAGCTATACCACTCCTAGGCATATATCCTAAGGACACATCACACTACTTTAGGGATATTTGCTAAACCATGTTTATTGATGCTCTATTCGGAAGGGTTAGGAAATGAAACCAGCCTAGATGTCCCTCAACTGATGACTGGATAACGAAGATGTGGCACATTTATACAACGAAGTTCTACTCAGCATTAAAGGACAATGAAATTATGAAACTTTCAGGAAAATGGATGGATCTGGAAAGGAATATACTTAGTGAGATAACCCAGGCCCAAACATTGCATGTTCTCTCATATATGAATCCTAACTACAAATGATTGGACTTCTATGTGAGCAGGAAGAAAATTCAGTAGTAGAGGCCAATAAGTTAAAAAGGGTATATAAAGGAAATAAAAGGGGGGAAATTTAATAGGATGGTATTTTATATATGCAAGGACAACAGGTTAATGGGGGTGAAAAGGCCTAAGTGAGGTCAAGGGAAGAGATTGAGTAAAGGAAAGATGGAGGGAGGGCTAATCAAAATCTAAGAGGGTATAAATAAGTCATATGGAAACCTACTTGTTTGGACAATGGCACACCCAGAGGTGTAGATTTTTCCTAGAAAATTTTCAGTGCCAGGGATGGGATACCTTCCAGTGAGTTGTTGGCTAGTGTGGTCACTGATACTCCCAAAACATTACAGGGCATTGCTGAGGCACTTGGTTTCCCACCAGGAAGAGATGGTAAAACCCTACTGCTGAAGACTCCACATAGTTGGGCTGCAAGGTCACTGAGAAATCCTGGTAGAGCTGAGCTGATATCCTCCTCATGTAGACACCTGACAGAAATCTGGAAAAAGCTATGCTGTATGAAGTTCAATGGGAGCATGAGAAATCACCAGTAGAGATAACTCAACAGTGGACCCTGCAAGCCTTAAATTGGGCCAGCCAGACCAAATGAGCCAATGGATACAGTAGTGGCATGTCTTTTATGGGGGAACCCAACCACTCACTAATTTGGCTGGAGGCCTGCTACATGGGAAGGAATACATCCCTGATACTAAAAACCTACAACAGGGGTTGTCATGAGCCCTAGTAGTGTAATGTCTGTTGGTGACTGACTAAAGGTATATACTATGCCCAACAAACTGCCCAGTAAGCACATCTCTTAATGTCCATAGCCATATATTAATGCTACTCTCACTTTTGGTTAGCAAAACTTCTCTTTTCAGATGGCAGCAACCTTAGGATGACTCAGAAGGCACCATGGTGCTGAGAAAAAGTGGCAGAGGAGTGATCAGCACTGAAATATTTATAGCACACCTTCCAAGGCTCAAGGTCCATTGCAGAAGAAGTAGCAGAAAGAATTTAAGAGCCAAAGGAAGAGTGGGACTCCTTACAATGTGCTCCTACAGAAACAAAATGGCCTGGATATTCATGACCTTGAAGTGCCAGACACCATACCCACAAGACCATCATAATAGGAGGAAAAGATGATGACATCAAAATAAAAGAGAGACTGATTGAGAGGGGGAAACTCTATGATGGAGAGCGGACTTTCAAAAGGGAAAGTGGGGGGAGGAAGGAGATTACCATGTTTTTTCTCTAAAATTATGAAATTTGTCAACAAAAAGATAGCTAATTCTTAGAAGAACTACACAATGTGGTTTAGGTAGTAACTGAAAGGATCAAAGTAAGTTAGCGTCTTTCAATCTTTGAGGAGAAAGTGTTTGGGGTATTAATTGAATAAAAAAGTTACTATATTGATAAATAAAAGGGATAATAATGTTCAAGACAGTGACAAGTGGCTAGAAAGCTAAAGAGAAAGGCTAAAGATGAGTAAAATAAATTTAAGAAAAAAAAGATCCATAGTATGGGTGCTATATTAGGAAATAAGATGGAGATATGAGTTGGCTTTAAATGGAATAGATAACAGCAAAAACATGGCAACAGTACAACAGAAAACTGAATACAAACTATTTCTAAATTTGATCTGTTAAGCTTTGTGTGTGTGTGTGTGTGTGAGAGAGAGAGAGAGAGAGAGAGAGAGAGAGAGAGAGAGAGAGAGAGAGAGAGTAGATGCAGGTGCACACACACACACTATTCCTTAAGTGTTGAGTACAGAAGACAATCATTTGAGGCAAAGTTTCTCAGTGTGGATTTTCATTCTTCTGTTCCTTGCTGTGCACACCAACAGCTGCTGGAAAATTATGATCCTGCCTCCCATCTTAACCTCAGTGTAAGCATTATTGAAATTTTCCATGTCTTTGTTTATGTGGTGGAAGGGGATTGAAACTGGCTACTAAAATTGAGTGTTTATCCACATAGATGTAGCCCCATTCCCTCAATTTTTTCCTCTTTATTAACAGCATGCAGCTAAATGTAGAATTGACTATTGGGAATCAGAAGAGTCTTTTAGAAACCATGATGGAAATTTATATGAAAGATGTTAGTAGGAGAATGCAGGGATGAAATTTTGAGACAGACCAAAAAACAACTATAATACTTTACTGGAGAACACGATTCAATATGCAATGCTATGCATCCAGAAGTAACTTTAATATAGTGTGCTTTCTTTCCTCTCTTGATATATGGGATATGCCTAATGGTCAGTTATATCTCTTGTTTAATGCCAATCTACAATAGTAACTTCAAACTTAAACTGTTGATTGTTATTTTGTTAAAAGAGTTGTATGGCGAATCATCCCACACAAACAGAATAGTTTTATATCCTTTTATATTCCATTGCTTTAAAGGTGAAATTTATAGAATAAAATCTGATGTTATAAGATCAGAATTATCTGAAACATATAGTCTAAGTTTACACTTGGAAACAGAAGAAATGAGTGAAAAAAATTGTGCTTAAAGGAAGGTATCAATGCAACTTATAAATAAGCACAATGTTTCATTAATTAAATAAATAAATTTTACATACCAGAAATGAAATAAAGAATATTGTTAAATACCCTAAACATGAAAATGAGAATGAGAAAATATTAAAAACTATACATACAAGATTTATCTACTTGTGTGCAGTGTTGGTGGTATAGTGGTGAGTATAACTGCTTTCCAATACTTATCTACTTGTATACAATGGAAAAATCCTTGCAGACAGCAAGATACCATTAGACACACAACATGGGGAAAGATAAATTGTGAACCACTATAAGTAGTAGGGAAATTAAGTCCCTAATTCAAACTGACCAAAGAAGAAAACTCCAGATTATGTAAACAGTTTAAAGTATTTTCAAAAACTAAATTTTCCTCCAAAGAATCCAAAGCAGGGCATAAATCCAATATATTTTAGGGTGCTATTTTTCCTTACACAAAAAAGAATTAAATAATTTAAATAATTAAATAAATAATAAAGAATTTAAATAATTAAATAATGGAGAAACTCCAGACAAATTATTTTTGATGAGTTTATAAGAAAAAATCTTCACAAATTATGATCTTCAATTAAGTCATATAGTAAAGTAACATCTTATCATGAACTGGCAGACTTTACTGAAGGGGTACAAGTCTTTTTTATTGTTTTTTTAAATTTTTTTATTAATTAGTTTTGTATTCAGCAAATGCAGTCAGTTTGGTACCATTATAGACTCATCCATGACCTACCCCTCCCCTTGGCCCCTCCTTGTTGGAGGTATGTGAGCCATGGATAGTGGAGTTAGCCCACAGTTACATGTAAGATAAATGTCTCTGCATATCAGGACCCAACATGTGGCTCTGACATTCTTTCTGCCCCCTCTTCTGCAATATTTGCCTGAGCCATTTTGGGTTCATTTTTGGTCTGCTTCAGTGATGAGGTGTTGGGGGCCTCTGGGTCTCTGGATATCTGATTTGGTAGGAGTTGATTTTCTCTGTGCTGATTTCCTTCCCCCTTCTGCTGGTATCCAGTTCATCAGGAAAACAGCACCCTTGCTTGTTTCACCATTTTTTCTTAGTTTCAACTTTCCTGAAAGTTTCATAATTTCATTGAGTGTAGTGCATGGTGAAATATGTGGGTCAAGTTTCAGTATCTTGCATATCCAGTTTGTCCAGCACCATTTTTTTGAAGATGCTGTCTTTTTTCCAGCCTATATTGTTAGGGCCTTTATCAAATATCAAGTAGCTATAGTTGCTTGACCCAAACACTTTGTCCTCAAGTCTATTCCATTGGTCTATACTCCTGTTTTTATGCCAGTACCATGCTGTTTTTATTACTATGGCTTTGTTATATAGCTTTGGATCAGGTTTGGTGATGCCTCCAGAGTTATTTCTTTTGCTGGGGATATGTTTGTGTATGCGAGGATTTCTGCCTTTCCATATGAAATTTGAGATAATTTTTTCCATCTGTGGGAAGAACACTGTAGGGATTTTAATTAGAATTGCATTAAATCTATATATTGCCTTTGGTAGGATTGTCATCTTCACAGTGTTAATTCTGCTTATCCAGGAGCATGGAAGGTCTTTCTGTTTTCTTAAGTCCTCCTCAATTTCTTTTTTGAGTGTGTTTATGTTTTCGTTGTATATATCTTTCACCTCCTTGGTTAACATTATTCCAAAATATTTTATTTTATTTTTTTTGTTGCTATTGAAAATGAGACCGTGTCCCTCACCTTCAAGAGTTTTGGGATGGAGTCTCTTGGATCACTTTGGAGTCTCCTGGATCTCTTTCTTCCTCTTTGAGGAAGTTTGGTTTGAGTTCCTCCATGAAGGTTTGGTAGAACTCAGCTGAGAAGTCATCTGGTCCTGGACTCTTATTTTTGGGGAGATTTTTTACTACTTTTTCAATCTCCATGAGTGTGATGGGTAAGTTGTGGAGATTGATCTGCTCTGAGTTTCACTTTGATAGATGGTATACATTCAGGAATTTATCCATCTCCTCCACATTATCCAGTTTTGTGGAGTGCAGGTTTCAGGAATAAGTCCTGATGATTCATCAAATTTCACTTATGTCTATTGTGAATTCTCCTTTTTCATTTTGAATTTTGTTAATTTGAAGTTTCTCTTTTTTTTCCTTGATCATATTGGCCATGGGTTTGTCAATCTTGTTTATTTTTTTTCAAAGAGCCATCTCTTTGTTTTGTCAATTGTCTTAATTTTTTCCTTGGTTGCTAATTCATTAATTTCTGCTCTGATTTTTATTACTTCTTTGCTTGTAGAACTCTTTGGGTTGGATTTTTCTTGCTTTTCCTGTGCCTTTAGGTGGATGGTTAGCTTATTGATTTGGGGTCTCTCTGTCTTTTCTATGAAGGCATTGAGTTCTATGAATTTTCCCCTGAGGACCGCCTTCATTGTGTCCCATAAGTTTTGGTACAATGTGTTCTCATTGTCATTCAATTCCAGAAAATTTTGCAATTTCATTTTTTATTTCATCCACTATCCATTTATTGTTTAAAAGTGAGCTGTTCAGTTTCCAGGTGCCATTGGGATTCTTGGTGGGTCCTTTGTTGTTGATTTCTAGCAATATAGTATTGTGATGTGATATTATGCAGGGAGTTACGTCAATCTTCCTAAATATGTGGAGGCAGTCTTTGTGACCCAGTACATGGTCTATTTTAGAGAATGTTCCATGGACTGCTGAGAAGAATGTACAGTCTGTGGATTTGGGATGGAAAGTTCTGTAGATGTCTGTTAGGTCTAAGTGATCTATGGTTTTGTTGAGCTCTCTTACTTCCTTGTTGAGTTTCTGTTTGGATGATCTGTCTATTACTGATAATGATGTATTGAATTCCCCAGCTATGATGGTGTTGGTGATTATTTCTGTTTTATTGTCAAGCAGGTTTTGCTTTAGGAACTGTGGTGCCCCTGTGTTTGGTGCATTGTAATATCCTCTTGATGGATAGTTACCTTGATAAGTAGGAAGTGGTCTTCTTTGTCTTTTTTGATTACTTTCGGTATGAAGTCTATTTTATCCAATATTAATATAGCTATGCCTGCTTGTTTGTTATTCCTGTTTGCTTGGAATATTGTTTTCCACCCTTTCACCCTGAGGAGGTGTCTATCTTTAGTGGTGAGGTGGGATTATTGAAGACAACAGATTGAGGGTCTAATTTTTAGATCCATCCTGTTAGCTTGTGTCTCTTGATGGGTCAATTAAGGCCATTAATATTTAGGGTAATTACTGTGAGATTTGATTTGATCCCTGCCATATTGTGATGGTATATGTGTGTTGGTGTTTTCATGGACTTTGAAGTTTTTTGTGTCTACTCTGAATTTGATTATTGTGATCTGCTTCTTGTATGCATTTGAGTTTGATTATTTCTGATTATTTTTATTATTTCTTCTCTGTGGAGAATTTCCTGAAATACTCTCTGTGGGTTTGGTTTTGTGTTCATATAATTGTGAAGCTGACGTTTTTCATGGAAAGTTTTTCTTTCACCCTCTATTATGAGGGATACTTTTGCTGGGTAGAGTAGTTTGGGTTGGAAGCCATAGGATCTTAGACTTCGCAGTGTTTCATTCCAGGCCCTTATAGCTTTCATGGTTTCCATTGAGAATTATGAAGTAATTCTGATGGGGTTGCCATTGAAAGTGGTGTGCTGTTTTTCCCTAGCTGCTTTTAGGATTTTCTCTTTGGTGTCAGTGTTAGAGTCTTAAGTACAATATGTCTTGGAGAGTTTCTCCTTTGGTCCAGTCTGTTTGGAGTTCTGTTGGCTTCTTGTATGTTGATGGGCCTTTCTTTTAAGAGACTGGGGAAGTTTTCTTCAATTATTTTGTTAAATAAGTTCTCCATGCCTTTGGTCTGAATTTCTTCTCCTTCTGGTATTCCAATGATTCTGATATTGGGGTGTTTAAGTGTATCCCACAATTCCCTTATGTTCTGTTCACTGGAACTTTTGAACGTACAGAAATTTTTGAACTGTTTCTTCCATCTTGTCTTCCAGATCAGTTTCTATCCTCCACTTGGCTGACTCTATTCTTGAGAGCTTCTAGAGAGTTTTGGAGTTTTTTAATTACATTTGCATTTTCTACCACTTTTCTATGTATAGTTTCCATCCCTCTGTCAAGCTCCCTTTTCACATCATTTTCTGATTTTCTTCATGCTTCTTGGAATTCATCCTTGCATTTCTTATGTCTTCATTTAGGGTGGCCAGGTGATTTTTAAGGTCTTCTTTTTTTTTTTTTTACTCTCCCTCAAATCTCTTAACTCTCTTTGAACTCCTCCAATTGCTTATCTATTAGTTCTAGTTTAGTTATGGCAGCATCCACACGAATATCGGTCCTTTTTTTCTTTCCTGCAAGTTCTACCAGTCGGTTGGGCAGGGTTGCATTGCTCATAGCTCCAATTTGTTATTCTGATCCTAATTGTTCTTCTTTGTTTTGGTTAGATGTATTCGTTGGAGGAACGGGTGATCTAACTGGATTTTCTTGCATTTTATTTTTCATGTTATTTCTTTTGCACTGTGGTCTGCCCATGACAGTGTATGGGCTCGTAGGTGGGCATATCAGCCTGGGCTCAAGCACAATGGGAATCTGAAGCAGTCTGTGGCAGTTGCCAAGCGCCTGGGCTTTGGCTCTCACTTGCCAAAGCCGCCTATCTACTGCCTGGCAGGGGCGCCCACGTTGCCTGAGCTCTGAAGCGATAATGCGCCAAAGCTGCCTCTGCATGCACTAGGAGGGACACTGAGGCACCATGCAATTAAGCAGACCAAACTCTGTAGGGGGGACTGTGGGCCTGGACTCGCTGGCCAGAGCAGTAAGTGAGCGAGTGGGCAGAGCATTCTCAGCTTCCACATGCAGGGATCTATTGGCGCAGTGCTGTGGATACAGCATCTACTTGGGGGAAGGGGTGGACTACCCGCCCACGAGGGAATCAGTGATTCCCTGTTTTTCCCCCTCTGTGCCCTTCCACTGGCAATCTATTAGAGATTTCTCTCTTCTAAAAGACCCAGTGAGCCCTTAACATCTTGCCTTTCTTTCCCCGGGATCTGCGGCACAGCTAGGTGGTTGTCATCTTGGCCAGAAGTCCCACAAGTCTTATTAAATGTTCAAATATCTACCCACCAATAAACATCATGTACTTTCATCAATCGATGCAGAGAATCCAACATACTATACAAGCTCTTTAATTATATTTATATGTGTGTGTGTGTACATATATGTATATGTGTATGTATGTATGTACATATATATATATATATATATATATATATATATATATATATAGAGAGAGAGAGAGAGAGAGAGAGAGAGAGAGAGAGGACATTGCAAATATGATAAACAATATCACAATATCTACAGAAACCTCAACACTCTACTCTCCCAAGTACCACAGGACTTCCAGAACTGTTGCTGGCCTCCTTTATGTTAGAATTCTTCACTTGTTGAACATTCTGTCTTGAGATCTCAGCAGAACTCTTGAAGGAAGAATAAGATAGACTTTGGGTTTGCTTGCCTGTCTCTACAATATTTCTTATGCTGAAGATGTATGTATTATTCTCCTTAGACCAGAGACATTACCAAGCCATTGTTATTTTCTTTCTCTTAGTAGAATTGTCCCTCTTCTGGGCTCATTGCTCAGATTCTCAACTGTTCTCAGACTGGATCTGAGATCTACTACACATGAAGGAATCAATGCCTGATACCGAAAACCTCTCAAAGTTTTTTGCTCAAGTGGTAATATACCTTTGAGGGGAAGCCCCAACTGCTGTTTGAGAGAATGGATATTTTTGTTCCCATCAAAATGCCATCTAGGGCTGGAGAGATGGCTTAGTGGTTAAGCGCTTGCCTGTGAAGCCTAAGGACCCTGATTCAAGGCTCGATTCCTCAGGACCCACCTTAGCCAGATGCACAAGGGGGACACGCATTGGGCGTTCCTTTGCAGGGGCTGGAGGCCCCGGTGCTCCCATTGTCTATCTATCTGTCTCTTTCTCTCTCTGTGTCTGTTGCTCTCAAATAAATTTTTAAAAAGTGCCTTCTAAATATTTTTATTACTTCATGCCCATAGATTAGTGTTGGTCTCACTTTTGGTCAGAAAAGCTTCTCTTGACAGATGGTGGAACTACTAGGAAGACTAAAGTCTCTCCAAAATATTGAGAAGTGATTATTGAGTGCTCAGTGCCAAAAGAAACATGTCTATGCCAGTGTTTTAAAATGAGATGGGGAAGTGACCCATGCTTTCTCTCTGGTAGCTGCCTGATCTTCTCTTCTCTTCTCTCCTCTCCTCTCCTCCCCTCCTGTCCTCTCTTCTCCTCTCTTCTCCTCTTCTTCTCTCCTCTCCTCTCCTCTCCTTTCCTCTCCTCCCCTCCTGTCCTCTCTTCTCCTCTCCTCTCCTCTTCTTCTCTCCTCTCCTCTCCTCTCCTTTCCTCTCCTCTCCTCCCCTCCTCTCCTCTTCTCTCCTCTTCTCTCCTCTCCTCTTCTCTTCTCTTCTCCTGTCCTCTCCTCTTCTTTCTGCCTTCTACTCTCCTCTCTCTTCTTTTTTCTCTTCTCTCCTTGTTGATAAGAGAAGAAAAGCTTCATTTGGAGATATGTTTCCCTTTTTATTTATAATTTTCAAAGAGAGAAAAAGAAGACAGTAATAGGCACCCCAGGACCGCTGACCACTGCAAATGAACTCCAAACATAAAAGGCATATTTTGCATCTCATGTTGTGTGGCTACTGGGGGATCAAATCCATGTTGTGAGGCTTTACAAGCAAGCATCTTAATCACTGACCTATCTCTCCAGCCCCCTTGTTTCAATTTTATGTTTGTTCCCCCTGGGGTGTTTTAATTTTTTTCTTTTGATAATTTTCAGTATTCTTTGATAAAATGAAACTGCCCACAGTTGATCTTGGGTTCAGGGACTAAGATTGTATCATTTAATTAAGCTCTTCTCTGAAAACCAGCTATCCTAAATCAAATATTAATAAAAGATACTTTTTGTTTCAAGCAGTTTATTTTTTAGTATTTTATGTTGTTACTATAATGTCTATTTTCTTAATCACATTATTGTTTTTTGATCTTCCTCTGGTATCTTATTGTAATGATCATTTGAAACGTAACCGGTTGTGTGCATAATGACCTTAGTCAAATGGAGTATTAAAACTCAACTAAGGTACAAAATTAATAAAATAAAAAGTTATATATAGACATCACCAATTGATATGACTATGATTTTTAAACTCCTTAATTTCACCTGCAGAGATATTTTAAAAAATGTGTTTGGTAGATGTTTTCTTTTTGTTTTGTTTTAAATACCCTGCTATAGAAAAGGATGAATGAAGATAGGAAACCTGTGAGTCTTGCTCATTAGTGCATCCCAGATATGAGCTCTCAACATAAGTTAGTATGAGATAAATGGTTATTAACACTTACAAGAGAAGGGAGGGGGTACTTAATAGGATGTTATTGTATATATGTCAGTAGAAGAATAGATTAATGGGAATGAAATGCCCAAGTGAGGTCAGGGGAAGAGATTTAGTAAACAAAAGGTGGAGGGAGGGCAAATCAAAATCTAAGAGGATATAAATAAATCATATGGAAATGGACTTTTTTGGACAATGGAACACTCAGGAGCCATGGATTGTTGCTAGAAAAATTTCAGAGCCAGTTATGGGATAACTTCCAGTGAGTTTTTGGCCAGGGAGCTCCCTGATGGCCACAAAACATTACAGTCCATTGCCAAGGCCCTTGGTTTCCCACCAGGAATAGATGGTAAGACCCTATTGCTGAAGACTCCCCATGCTTGGGCTGCAAGGCCACTGAGAAATCCTGCTGGAACTGAGCTGATAACCTCCTCCATGTAGACCAGCTGAAAGAAAGCTGGATGAAGCCATTCTGCATGCAGTTCAATGGGAGAAAGAGAAAACATCAGTGGAGCTACTCAACAGTGGACATTGCAAGCCTTATATTTGGCCAGCCAGGGCAAATGAGCCAATGGGTGCAATAGTGGCACATCTAACATGGTGGAAACCAACTGTCCTGTAATTGGACTGGAGGCCCACTCCATGGGAGGGAATACATCTCTGATACTGAAAACTTAAAACAGGGGGTAGTCATGAGCCCTAGGAGTATAACATCTGCTGCTTCTGGCTAAATATATATACTATGCTTATCAAACTGCCAAGTAAGCACTTCCCTTAATGTTCATACCCTTACCTTAATATTACTGTCACTTTTTGTAGAGAATCTTCTCTTTTCAGATAGCAGTGACCTTGGGATGACTCAAAAGGCATCATGCTGCTGGAAAAAAGTGACTGGAATGCTCAGTACTGCAATATCTCTATCACACCTTCCAAGGCTCGGGGTCTATATTGGAAGAAGTGGCAGAAATAATGTAAGAGCCAAAGGAAAGGTAGGACTCCTTACAATGTGCTCCCCCCAGACACAAAATGGCCTGGATATCCATGACATCACAGTGCCTGACACTAACTACATAAGACCGTCATAAGAGGAGGAAAAGATCATGACATCAAAATAAAGGAGAGACTGATGGAGATGGGGAGAATGGAGTTTCAAAGGAGAAAGTGGGGGAAGGGAGGGTATTACCATGGGATATTTCTTATAATCATGGAAGTTGTCAATAAAAAATTAAAAAAAAAAACTACAAGAACAATGGGCTTTTGAGCTACATGTATTTTGGATGACATCATACATATACACGCCATTCTATTACAACAGCTTTCCTTGCTGACTTCTTGTTTTTTCTACCAAAAATTATGGTTCATTCTGTGTTCTAAGATAATGTTCCAGCGCACACTTAAAGTGCAGTGTCTTTATCTGGAATCTTATTTTCGAATGCACTTATTGAAAAACAAACATTAGGTTCATTCTGTGAATCAAGGCAGAATCCTTCCCATAGAATACTTGCAATGCCTCTGCTCACCCTTTGGATGAGAATGAAATGTGGAACTATTATATGTCTGCACAATATGTGAGTGTATATACGTGCATATATAGAACATCCATAGTGCTTAAATTTTCAATGTTAGTCAGTGCTGGGCTAATTAAAGTAAACACCCAACAACCTTCTCTTCAAGTACCTCATATTGAGTATAGCCAGTGTATTTGTTTGAATGTACCTCAAGCTTATGATATGAGTTTAAATATGGGGAAATTCACATGCACTTACATATTGCCCATAAATATATACTTATGATGTTTGAATATTTCTGATGTATACCATAGATATGCATATGTGCAATATACATGTAATTTAAAGGAAAGAAAATTATTCTAATAAACTTAATGAATAAAAATTAAAATACATGCAATTTGTGATGGATATAAACTTATAACATCTGTGAAATCCTGACATCATATGCTATTTAGTATATAGAAATTGGCACTAGATAATTCTGGAAAGAAACATAATTGCTCCTTTTGTTCTGCTTCAAAATTGTCCTGAGGTCCCTCTGATTTCTGTAGCCAAGCCTTTTTGGCTGAGCTTGTATAAAATGTAACAACAAACAAACAAATCAGAAGAAAGGGTCCCTGTATTGTGTGCATGTAGAAATTGTATGTTTGGTGAAAAATTAAAGGAATTAGTGAGAAATACATTCCAGACAATGGCAAAAATATTCCCTCTAAAATTTTGAAAAATATATCTTCCATTAAAAGAGAATGAAACTATAATGATGTGCAGTCATAAATGATCCTTTAATAATGCTTCAGATCTTGCCACCATAATCTGAGTGGATTGTGTGACTTTAGGGAGTAAAGTTTATTCAGGAGGTCAGAACTGAGACAGGTAAAAGTGTGGCTGCTTCCAGTATGTCAAGCTGGTATTTCACATGCCTCTTCATTTGCATTTCCAAGAATAATAAGTAATTCCGTTTCTAATATGCCAAAAAGGTAATTGGAAAATTCAGTCAAGTATTTATTTAGTATTATACCAATATTATTTTTTATAAATATGTGTGACTGAAAAGTATATAACATTTCAAGTTTTATGTACTGCTGTCATGAATATCAATTTATGTTCTATTTGGTGAAAAACTAATCAATTCCTCTCTTAGTTTCTTCATTGTCATATAACTTATTTAATAATGATGTAAGACTTTATTAGGACATTTCCATGCATCCTTTTGTATTGTGCAATTAAATTTATTTATTGACTGTCATTCATCACTCAACTATATTCTAGTCTAAGGTGCTTGTAGTACTTGAAATTATTTAAAGTTTCTGGTTGAAATCCAGAGAGATCATTTTATTTCAATAAATTGGTAGGAGAAGTTACACAACTACCATAAACTCATTGTTTCCTTCAAAAAATATTTTTTAAAATATTAAGCTTTATCTGGTATAACACAATAGTGAAATTCAGCACAATTCCAATTAATCTTAAGTTTTTGAATTTTGTTAGTTTCAATGTCTACCTGTCTCATTTTTATGTTTATTATCAATTTTTGTAAATACAGTTTTCATCTCAAACTAAACTATGCAATTGAAATTTTCGCTATCATAGCATAGTGGCAATATTGTGTGTTAGATCATATTAAACTTGTTTCTACTTAATATTTAGCTGTTTGCCTCAAAGGAAATTATATATATATATAAAGTTTGTGATCAGGGATTAAAGATCACTTTGGAGCTGGAGAGATGGTTTAGCAGTTAAGGCACTTAGCTACAAAGACTAAGGACCCAGGTTGGATTCCCCTGTACACACATAAGCAGATGCACAAGGTTGTTTATGCATCACTTTGGCTAGCAGAAAAAAAAATTTATATTCATTGTTGGGAACAAGCACAGTGTGGCTGAAGAATCTTTTTTAGTCATAGTCATCATTTCCTAAAAAAATAAAGGAACATGGGTGTTAAGCATGTATGCAGTGAGGTGAATCTCTTAGAGCAGGAAAGGCCTTTAAAAAAAGACCAGAACTTATAAAAGCTAGGAAAGATTAAAATAAAATAGAATCAAATATTTCTAATTAACATATTGCAAATTTTATGTGGCCCAATTTGATATTTTGATGTGTCTATGCTTTTAAAATAATTATACTAGGCTACTTAATATGTATGGTGTATACTTAATAGTTTGGGTATGCGAATATTTGAAATACATTCCTTCAGCAGGTTTGGAATGTGCAATAAATTCTTACTACCTATGATCACTATAATGTAAAAACCTCTAAAACTTATTCCTCTCATATAACTAAAACTGACACATTCACCATCAGTCTATCAACAAAAAAATGTACTAAGAAAATATATTATAGATGTACACAATGAAATACTATTTGGGGTTTAGAAAGGAAGAAATTTTCTCAATTATAAAATCAATACAATTATGTGATAATTTCTGTGCACATATCTGATGATTCCATGTGTAATCTAACTGCTGAGTTTCATGGACAAATATAAAATTATTTCTTTATGATAAATCAAATTCTTTCATTGAATAGTAACTCAGATTGAAGGTACCTTTCCTTTAATGATTTCTTTTTCTTGCATTTTATTTCAAGCATGTATATATAGTAATTATATTATTAAGTTTAAGCTTGTTTTTAAAGGACTCATGCAAATATTTATCAGTATTGACTTACTATAAAAATATGCAAAGCTGACTGTCTGGGGACTAATTCTTCCAGGCTTCCAGCCATGACATTCCATCTTATGTGTCAACCGCATAAGGTGTCTTCAGCAGTAGGGTCTTACCACTAACCTTTGGCGGGTCATCAAGTACTCTGACAGAAATCTGTCTCTCTTTTAGGAAACCTTGTAGGTCTGTCTGATCAAAAGCTCACTGTGGATGATAGCCACATGCTGATAGTCGGAGTTACAGGTCAGTACCCACTAAGAAAAGGAAGAAAAAGATAACTAGTATAAAAGAGTTAGAGAGAAGAGCGGGGGGAGAAACTGTAGTAGATTAAGGTCAGTCTTCACCATACCCTCTCCAGGGTCTTGTGTCTCAGGTATTCCCCCTAAGGGCCTGGTGAAGGTTCAGCCATTTGGTCTCCGTTTTAGGATGTAGAATTTTATAGTACCATTGCCATTTTGGTCTAGATTTGTGCTTCCCACCCCCTCCCTTGCCCTCCCTTCCCTCCCCACCCATCCTATTGTCCAGTCCAGGAGATGCTTGCTGGGTATGTAAGAAGGTGCTACATGGGTGACTGGGGGAAAATGACTAAAATCTGTCCAAGCAACTCATGGTCTAACCTACTTAGCAGCAAATAACCTGTTGTGACGCTCACACAAGTGCAATAGTGGCACACAGCCATGGTGGGAAAACAACTACTCTTGATTTGGTAACTGATCCCCTCAGTGGTACGGTACCCATAGGTGGATCTGCGAAAGAAGTCAGAACAATATCCAAACATAAGCCCGCTCTCCATTATCAAGCTACCACCAATTGTGGGCTACAAATGGGCCTGCATCTATTAAATTCTCTATAAAAAAGGAAGGGTTATCTCAATTGTCTGGTGCTAACTTACTCTCCATTGGAGAATCTGTTTCTCTTTTTCAGATAGACATAGATCCTAAGGAGAGAGCCTCCCCATCACACCTCAAAAGGGCCCCGGCTGAAACCAAGAACAATTGGTGAAACAAGCAAGGGTGCTGTTTTCTTGGTGAACCAGGTACCAGCACAACGGTGAAGGAGATCAATACAGTAAAAAATCAACTCCTACCAAATCAGATATCCAGAGACCCAGAGGCCCCCAACACTTCATCACTGAAGCAGACCAAAAATGAACCCAACATGGCTTAGGGAAATTTTGCAGAAGAGGGGGTAGAAAGAATGTCAGAGCCACATGTTCGATCATGATATGCAGAGACATTTATCCTACCCATAACTGTGGACTAATTCCAGACTGCATGACCCATATACCTCAACAATGAGGGGCCAGGAGGAGGGGATAGGACATGGATGAGCCTAACAATGGTACCAAACTGACTGTATTCACTGAGTAAAAACTAATTAGTAAAAAAAAAATATTTAAACTTTTTTTTAAAATATGCAAAGCTAACCAGTCATGGTCCTTCACACCTTTAATCCCAACAGAAGTAGGAAGTTGTGAGTTTGAGGCCAGCCTGAGGCTGCATTGTAAATTCCAGATGAGCCTAGGCTATATCCAGACGCTACCTCAAAAATCCAAACCAAGCCTGGTGTGGTGGTGCACACCTTTAATACCAGCACTTGGGAGGCAAAGGTAGAGGATCACCAAGTATTTGAGGCCACCCTGAGACTACATAGTGAAAACTAGGTCAACCTGAGCTAGAGTGAGACCCTACCTTGAAAAAAATAAATAAATAAATAAGTGAATAAATAAAAATAAAATAATATGAATAGAATTGGAATTTACTATGCTGGAAAAAAACAATGCATAGAAAGAAAGTTGCTCCATATTTTCAATAATATGTGAAATTTAAAATGTTGAACACATAGAAGTAGAGAGAATAATTGCCTGTGTCTTCAGGTGGCATAATGAGAACATAGTAGCCAAATAGTAGAACCAATGTTTCCTAGAGCCAAGAAAATATATAGTGGGCAGAACACTTGAGGGGGAAATCTGAAAATTGATGATTTGCATTGAAATTATGAAGGCTTTCAAATCATGAAAACAAGTGATTGAAGTGGGATGGGAGACTACACTATGAGCAAGTCCAGACATCATTTTTTCTTAATTTTGACTGTTTACTACCTGTATAAATTAAACAGATTTTCTTATTGCTTTTTCTGTTTTTTACAAAATGTGAATTAGGAAGCTAAATGCATAAATTTCAAATTTTAATCCATTTTTCCTGTAGTTTTATATATAGTATGACTTATAATAATTCTTTAAAAACTTTATAGTATAATGAAATTATCCATCTTTTGAATTTTTCAACTTTAGGGGATTACTCATAAGCAATTTTACACATAAGCCATTTGTAAAATTAATTGTAGTATTAGTATAAAGTATTATCATTAACTTTGATACATATTGTTTTTTAATTTATTATATTTTTTATATTTTAATTATTACATGGAGGTTTATTTCTCTTTATCTATAGTTTTCAGTAGATTTTCAAGTGAAATAAATTGTAGAGCTTGTCACAATGATAGTGAAAATACTTTAAAAGACTACTAGCTCCAGAATGATTACAGAAAAATATCAAGTTAGAAAGTTTAGATTGTCTCACATTTAACTTTATACCTCTAGCTTCCAAAGATTGCATACAACCATATGAAAAGTACAGAATATTTAAAAATATGTAATCCTATTACCCTCCTCTTCATGTATCTTACCATCATATGCAAGGTTCTCAGACTGAGACATAATTGTCTTGATTTCAAAGACAAGTTTTCCTAAAGGAATTTTTGTACTTTCCTTCTTGTTGGGACAATGTCCCCAACTAGAAGCAGCTGATTGGAGGAAAGTTTTTACTTTGGTTTACAGTCTCTAGGGAAAGCTTCCTGATGGCAGGAGAAAACATGGCATGATCAGAGGTCAGACATCACTTCTTGAATAGCAGATGAAAACAGCAGCAGGAAAGTGAGCCAAATTATTTCATGCAGCATCTGGCTGTAACACCCAAAAGTAGCCCCCCAAACGCACCTAACCGTCAAGGCCACATGTCCCAAATTGCTGTCAGTTGGGGATCAAGTGATCAGAATCATGGTTTATAGGGGACATCAGGACTCCTGAGTCAGCATCAGCATATATTTCAATCACTTTGTCTAAATACTTAAACATATTTTTTATTAATTATGAATTTTATTGTTGGAGGCTATGGAGAGTTGGTCATATTCCCATTGGGTTATACTCATATCCTCACCTCCTCTGCCCAAATCCCCAGACACCTGACTAGGTGAAGTTATTGATGTTTATTGAGGTCATGGATGTATCACTCAGTCTCTATCGTGTGGTGGGTGGCATTGCATACTCCTTTCCACTTTGTGGCTCATACAATCTCTCAGCCACTCTTCCACAACGTTCCCTGGGCCTCAGAGGGTGTATCATAAGACTACTTCACGGGTAAGCTCTTTGTAATTGCTGACTGTCTGCTTTGAAGCCTAAGTGTACTCATGGTCTATTGCCATCTCCTTATCACTGCTTGTCAGGATAGCAGTGAGAGCAGCACCCATGTTTAGATCACCACTTTCTTTGTTATGTCTCCTGGGCTCTGGAAGATGTGATAGAAGCTGGTCTAGTGCTAAGCAGTCAGCATCTACTCTTGTATTGATGAATCTTGGTTTTCTCCAGTTTTCACTGATTTCTGTAAAATAATACAGATTCTCTAACCAAGAGTGAGAGCATCATGGATTAAAATGGATAAACATAGTTATTTGAGTGACTTTGGGATGGGTATAGACACTCTTCTTGGCTGAAGATGAGGGGGAGCTTCTTTCTCCTCTTCATACAATTCTGACTTAGTTCTCAGTAGCAGCTATGAGTTCACTCCCACTGAGTGGAACTCATATCCAATCAGAGATGTGTGCCATTGTTGCACATTTTATCAGGTTGGTTGATTTCATAGCTTTCTGGATGTCCTGCTTGTTCAAATACTGGTGATCATTATCTGCCAGCAACTAGCACTTTCCAAGATTATGAGGACTAGCCAGCCAGGAGTTGAAATCCTGTGTTGTCTGCCTGTTGTGTCTTCAGCAACAGGGTCTTCCTATTTAGCTTTGGCAGGTGACCAAGTGCTTTGGCAATGGCCTGCATTGTTTTGAGGACATCATGGGTATCCCTGTCCAACATCTCACTATGCAGGCTAACCCAATTCTATCCCTGAGATTACCAGCCATTGCCCACAGTTTTAGCGTTAAGCTCTCTACCCTCCATAGAGCCCTCATGTCAGCTGACCTCACATACTTTCCCCCACTGCATCTTATTAATGCTTACATCTTCTATTTTAGTATCTGGGAGAAAGGTTTCTATGATACTAGAAAATGTTGTCATTGGTTTTTTATACTTCCCCTACACCCACATCCTCCCTTACTCCTAAATATTCTTTGATGCAAGGACATTCAGTGTCATTTTGCTTCCCTGATGTCATTATTCTTTAGAATTACACACAAACAAGGCTGGGGAGATGGGTTAGTGGTTAAGACACTTTCTTGTGACTCCTAGGGACCCAGGTACAATTCCCCAGTACCCATACAAGCCAGATGCACAAGGTGATGCATGTGTCTAGAGTTTGTTTATTTTCAGTGGAAAGAGTCCCTGGCATGCCCTTCTATCTACCTCTTTATTTCTCTCCCTCCCTCTCAAAAAATATTTTAAAAAAAAAACACTGAAAAAAATAGCCTTGCCAGTATTATCAAAATTCCTAATCTTTGCAACTATGACTTCCTATTAAATGAACTTGGGAATTTCTGAGACATCTATTGTGATTATTTCAGATAAACATTCAAAACTATATTATTCCTAAGCAAGCAGAGGTCTACTCAGAAGCAAACACCCTGACATGCCAGTGCAATAGTGACACACTGCCTCCGGCACACAACCCTGATTGGCTAAGAGATCCACTCGGTGTGAAGGAACCCATATATGGAATTGGGAACCAGATCGGAATCCTATGGAGACAAAGATTATGCTCTCCAATGTCAAGCTCTCACTAGCTGTTGGCTAAAAGAGGAGTTACATACATGAAATTCTCCCCAAATTAATAATACTTATTACATTTAAACTATGCTCACTTCACTCTTCTTTGGAGAATCTGTTTTTATTGTTCAGAAGGTAGAGAGACCTGAGGAGATAAAGTTCCCCTCCTACTTTAGCCAAGCCACAGCCTAAACCACAGAGGAATTGAGGAAATGAGTGGGAGTGCTATTTCCATGCTAAACCTAAATCGGCACCAGCGTGTAGGAGACAGACCCTGAGTATACACAATACCTACCAAATTAGAGATCCAGAGGCTCCTAAGAGCTCATCAATGAAATATACTTATAACTCACCTACCAGGGCTCAGGGAATTTTGTAGAAGAGGGGTACAGAAAGACTGTAAGAGCCACAGATTGAGACATCATGCCCACAGGCATTCCCCTCCCCCCAAATATAACTGACTGCTGTTCCCACAATGCATAAATCACAACCCCATGGGGAATACCTGCAACCCCACTAAGGAGAGGCCCCAACAAAATGGGGGAGAGACAAGGGAAAAGAGGGTACCAACACATGATGTATCCATACAAAGTATATGGTTAATAATTTTAATAATAATAATAATAATAATAATGTTAATAATAAATGCCTAGAAACTTATTACCAAAAACTATTAATAATTAAAATTAAAATTGATTGTGCTAAACCAAAATCAGGATCTACTACTTCATTATTTTTTCAGGTATCTCCATTTTATTTTTCACAGGACTTTAGTAATTTTCCATCAGGATTAGAGAAGTATATGCATTTCTCTTTATTTTTACCAGTACTTGATCTTTCCTCACTTTTGTTTGCTCATTGTTTCATTTATTTTGTTTTTATATTTTTCTATTTTATTTATTTATTTGACAGAAAGAGAGGGGGAAATATGCACACCAGGGCCTCTATACTGCAAATGAACTCTAGGTGTTTGTGCCATTTGGGCATCAGGCTTTACATGAGTACTGAGGAATCAAACCTGTGTCCTTAGGCTTTTCAGGTAAATGCCTTAACCACTAAGCCATTTCTCCAACCCCTAATTTATTTTTTATCTTTTAAATATTTTATTCATTTATGTATTTTGTTGAGAAAGAGGGAGAGAGAGAGACAGAGAGAGAAAGAGAGAAAATGGGTGTCCCAGGGTCTTTAGTCACTGCAAACAAACTCCAAATGTATATACCACTTTGCACATCTGGCTTAGTGGGTACTGGGGAATCGAACCTGGGTTCTTATGCTTCCTTCACAGGCAAGCACCTTAACTTCTAAGTCATTTCTGCAACACTCATCTATTTTTAATAATAGCCATTTAACTGATATGAGAGGACATTTTATTGTGATTTTGACCTGCATCTCTCTAAGGATTAGTGCCATTGTACCCCTTTACATATACTCATTGGCTTTTTATAAATCTTATTTGCAGAAATGTGTAAGTGCTTAGTGAATTTCTAATGACAGATGAAAAGAAAAATGAAATAAAATGCATTCCATGAGAAGCTCTCCATCCTAACAACAGAAAAGGAGCACCCTGTTACTTGCCAAACCATAAATGAGCCTGGAGGCCATTTGTTTGTAAAGCAAGTGAGTCAAGAAGGCTGCATATTATGATTGCTTTTGGGGTACAGTTCTTACTATGCTGTGGATGTATCCCCAAATGCTTTTGCATTTCTTTGTTTTATTTTTAATATTTTTCACTGTTGCTGTGATCTGCCATTGAAATAGTGTTTCCTTCCACCATGGACAACAGACTTTTTGCAGGTCTTTTTCATCTGGAAATGTGCTCTTTGATTAGTAGGTGCAAAGTAAATAAGTAGCATCATTGCAGATGTCTTTAAACCTCACAGAGTACTAAAGCAATTATGGCTGCTGTCAGTGAGATCTTTACAAGCACAAAGGTCAGAATACAGCAATTTTGAAATGAATGGATTGCACAGCTAATTACTGCCTGATGAAAATGCTTCCATTTCATCTCTTAGAAGTGTTGTTGCTGTTCTTTATGCCCATAATATTTTATACAAAGTAATAAATAGGTGTTCTAAAACATCACAACTGGTATTTCATTAATACTAAGTATATTTAAAATGTCCTAAAATATCACAATTTACATTAGTAAATTGCATAATGACACTCATTTTTCAGTTGCTAGCAAGTCACAATGTTGGAGGTAAATATAAGCAAGACAATAGCTGGCTTACTAATTAGGTTTCCATCAACATTGTATTAGGCACTGAAGGAATCTCTTATCAAATCAATACTGAAATTCTTTCCTGGCTCCCAGAAAAATCAAGCAAATGGACAAATTTTGGTTAATATCACATCTGTGGCATAATTGAATTCAATTCATACTTTATGTAAAAATCACTTGCTAGAAGCAAACTTTAAATAAGGAAGTAATTCAAATATTTGCAAATTATTTGAATATTTTTGTTTATTTTTAAAATAAGCACATATAATATTGAATCAATACATGGATACCTTAAATTATAAAATATATTCTGGCACACTCAGTGGTAATCATTGACTCTTTACAGTTAAGTCTGAAGGAGTGCTGCCACACTGTAAACAAGCAAGATGGTGAATTGAACTTGGAAGCTCAAAACTTAAACACAAACCTCCCAAACCCAGAGTTTGCTACAAATAATAATAATCCCTTACAAAATTATCTTGTGAAATTAGAATTCTCATTTAAATATAATTTATTAATTTAACATCGACTATTCTGTGTCTGAATTTCCTTATTACTTGATAACAAACACCTGCTTTTAGCTTGCTTTTCATTGCTGTGGCAAAATACATGAGCATTAGTAGTTTATAAGAAAAGAGACTTATTTAGTTTACAGGTTTGGAGGCTCGTGTTTCTGACAGAACATGTCACTGGGTGCTGTGAAATTCTCACCTCTTTGCTACTCTTTCTTAGCATGTTGGTGGGAACAAACACCAGAGGACATACTAGATACCTGACAGGAGCTAAGGAAGGACTTAGTGTTGCTCTATTATAGCAGTCCTCTTGAGAACAAAACAATCAGGGCTACACAGACTTTATCTTGATCCCTTCCCAGACCAGAGCCCAATGATCTACTTATGCTGAATTAAGCTCCTCCATCAAAAGCTTCCCACTGCATTCTAACCCAGGTTTGATTCCCCAGGACTCACAAAAGCCAGGCAAGGTGGCACATGCCTCTCGAATTTGTTTGCAGCCCTCACAGGTCCCGGAACATCCATTCTTCCTATCTACCTCTCTCTGCCTGTCTGTCTGTCTCTGTCTCTCAAACAAATAAATAAAACTTTAATTAAAAAAAAACATGCTCTTAAATATTACAGTTTTGGTATGTTACTAACAAAAATGTATGTTTCTTAAATAAACAAAAAATAGGTTAGGGGGATGGAAAGATAGCTGAGTGATTAAAGGGTCTTGTGTGAGAAGACTCAGCTCCCAGTTTCAAATCCCCAGTGCTCGTATAAAGCCAGATGCCCAAAGTGGCAACTATATCTGGAATTCATTTGAAGTGTCAAGAGGCCCTGGCATGCCAGTTCTCTCTCTCTCGCTCTCTTTCTCTCTTTGCAACTAAAAATAAATAAATATGAAATAACAATAGTTGAATAAAAATATTAATTTTAAGGTAAAGAATAAATACAAAATTATAGACATTGAGTTTCTATTTTTTTTATATCCTACCTTTAATTTTCTATCTCCAGCTTCTCAGATACGTTCACTCTTTTTAAGACTAGTGGACTAAATGGTCTAAGAATGATTAAAGAGGTAACTGTACCTCCACACAGAGCCTACCAGTGAACAGGGTTCCCACAGCTTTGTCATTGTGTCAACTGCTTGAACACACACACATGCATGCACACAGACAAACACACACACACACACACACACATACCTTGATGGACATCCACAAAGAGCTCATTAGTTTATAATTTTTAAGGCAGTCTCACTCTTCTACTCTTTTAGCCTAGGGTGACCTGGAATTCTGCAGAGCAAGCTGGCCTCAAAACCACAATGATTCATGTTTAAATTATATGTGTGATCCACCACACATAGCTTAGTTATATTTATAATGGAAAAAATAAAAACAAACTTAAAACATACAATATTCTAACATGAAATTATTTGATAAGATCACTAATTACTTTGGTATTAACAAGTTAAGTAACCACTTTAGAACAAGTAGTTAATGACAGCAGTGGTGACAATGTTAAGAAATGCTTTGACATAATTATAAGTAGTAGCATTTCAACTTAATTGCAAACATGATATTAAAATTAACTGATTTGTTCCTTCATTTTTTTTTCTTTTTTAAGGCCCAGATTTGTATGCTATATGGTTTTAATCTCAGATCCCTTATTCAAGAATTTACCACACAACAAAAGAATGAATTTCAAAATATTAGTGATTTTGTTACTTGCTATTATTAAAGTTTTTAATTCTTAAATACAGCTTAGTTTAATTCTTGAATGTGACTACAAGTCAAAAATGTTAGACAATTATTTCATAGGATAAATTTTGCCTAACTGCCAATGTATGTAGTATATTGAAATTCCTTTCAGTTACAGCATGAAAAAAAAATTACTATGTAGGAGACTATCATATTTTTTGTTAAAATTGTCTGAACTCAGCATAATAAATATGATGAAGAAACTTAGGCTAAGGTAAATATAATCCAGCATTAAAATGTCCAATAAGCTTTTATTTATTTATTTATTTAAGAGAGAGAGAATGGGGATGCCTGTGCCGCTTTGTGAATCTGGCTAACGTGGGTACTGGGGAACCAAACAAACCTGAGTACTTAGGCTTCACAGGCAAGCACCTTTACTGCTAAGCCATCTCTCCAGCCCTAACTTTGTTTTGTAAATTTAATGCATACCTTTAGCTTTTTAAATATTCTTCCTTAAATAGAAAAAAAGTAAACTAAAAATCTCAACTTTAATTTTTAAAACATTTATGTTCGAATCAACACAAATTATTAATTTATGATTTTTGTATTTAAATATTTGCTTTTTGAAATGGAATGGGTATTACTGTATAATTATATTTATCCATATTTTTAAACACTGATTTACTGCTATTGAGTCTGACAAAATATTCTCCTTGTAAAATGAATTCAAGCTGCCTTTGAAGGTTTGAGGGCACAGCTGTCAGCAAAGTCTAAATAAGACCATGGGAAAGACACAGATATGGGATTGGGGGGAAAAAAAGTACAAAATTGAGTGTAAACCTTTGCCTATTAGGATAAATACATAATTTACAGGACAAAACAGTTGTTATCAGGACAAATGAATTTGAGATTTCCAAATCCTTTTATTCCTGGTTATACAATGAAGAAAAGAGCAGAAAGACAATTTAAATGCTGTTTTAGGTATAAAACATAAAGTTACATATGACATTAGGATTCCTGGGGTTTGTGTGAGAGAGAAAAGAGGGACAGAGAGAGAAGAGGATCATAGCACATAGATCTGTCTGCCAGAAAAAGTCACTGACAATGAAGCCCTGAGCCCAGAGAGAGATACACATCCCAGTGATGAGCAAAGGCAAGGTTGTTTTTCTCATATTAGAAAGCAGTTTACCTCATGCTGGGCTTGAGAAGGTGTCTTTTCAAATACTCAGTGACACCATCCTGAGCAGCAGCAGCAGGGGGTAAAATTGGTTTTCTTTTTTCAGTTTCGCAAGCACAGCTATAGGAACTACATGAAGCTGGGGGTCAAGGATCCCAGGATCCAATGGCCAAAGTGGTGTACTTTGTTATATGTATTTAAGGAAGGAAGGTTATGAGGTGGGTTTTTCTTTTCCGCATACTGGTATTTGAATCCAACAGTTTACAAAAGTGACAGTTCATTAACAAATGAATAAAGGGAACAACTGTATATTTAATAAACAATGTAGAAATCATAGAATTGATAGCTTTTATATTTAAATTATAAGTAAAAAAGGAAAATATCATAAAATACAAGAAAAAGACATTGATGTTGTATAAAAAGTGAGAGGTTTTTATAACTTGGCAAATAATTAAAATATAATTGTGTGCAGTTTATTTTATGATTAGAAGAATGGTGCATTTGTGTATTTTTTTTTTTTACTTGTGCATAGTATGTATAGTGTGTTTTGGGTGGTGTGTGTGGTGTATGTGGTGTTTGTACATGTATGTTGTGATGCACAGCCCTATAGTTAACCCATGGAAGTGAGAAAGAATAAAGGAGTCCCTGTTGATTACTCACCTGACTAATTTATTAATGCATAAGGGTATCTTGCTGATTTCTGAGCTTGCTCATCACAGCCACAACAATTCTTTGTTTACCACTCACCAAATGACTGGTGTTATAGATGTGTGTGGCCACATCCAACTGTTTCTGAGGGTTCTGTAAATTAAGCCTTAAGTGGTCTCAAGATCCTACAGTCCCTCATGCTTGTGCAGAAATTATGCATAATTGATGATCCATTTCTCCAAGCCAACTTATTCATTTTGTTTTTCTGTCTTTTCAGTAAGGGTGTCATTGTACAGAGTGAGCAAGCTGGCCTCAAAATCATAAATTTTCCCCAGACTACAGAGTGGGAAAATTCTAAGCATGAGCCTCCATTCCAGGGTTAAAATGAAATAATGGTTTAAATTGAGTTATTTTATGTTATGTTTGGGTAAGTCCTCAAGTAATTTCTCATATAATTCTTTGTTAGAATTAGGTCAGACATTCACTGTGTAACAAGTTTCACTCTTTTGACAGTCACATTGAAGCTTCTCACCATTTAAAATTCACTCATCTATTCATTACTTAGAGAATGTGTAATGGTGCAAGCTCCGCCAGATTCTTGGGCTATACCAAAGAACCCAATGAGAGTCATAAAATGAAAAAGTACCATTTTAAAGCTCTGGTGGGGGAATATATGTCACCTGGATCAAAATGATGACAATTATACAAAGGATTGATGTTTACAGAGTTGGTTGAATATCACAGAGGAGAGTGGTGCCACAAATCTAAATTAATGCGAAGGTTCTGAGGTGTGAACATGGTTGGAAGTTCCCAAGAAATATAACACAAAAATGATGGTTGGAACACCAATGTATTGGGAGAGTAATAGGCAACGTAATCACAGGTAAAGATGAGGAGGATCAAGCTCTAAAATACTTTGTATTTCAGATTATGACCATCATAGGGAGTTCTGTCAGAGGATGAGTTATCTGATTTGCACTTCTGAAATGATGCTATGCCTCTTTCTTGATGATAAATGAAGAGGGACAGAATAAATAGAAGTCGCAAGTTGGTCAATGCAATTTGAAAGCCAGTCTTCCGTGTGTGTGTGTGTGTGTGTGTGTGTGTGTGTGTGTGTGTGTTACTTCATTCTCAATACCACTTACAATGTAACCACAGAAAGCAGAATGGCAGACTTCCAGGCCAAGATGGCTACTGCCTAGCTGCGCTGCAAATCCCTGGAAAGAAAGGCAAGACATTAACGGTTCACTGGAGCTTTTAGGGGAGAGAACTCTCCAACAGATTGTCAGTGGGAGGGCACAGAGGCAGGGGAAACAGGGAATCGCGGATCCCCTCACAGTTGGATAGCCCACCCTTCCCCCCAAATAACCACCTTGTCCACAGCACCGCCGATGTCGCTGGCACCACCGCTGCTGCCGCCGCGCACCAATTGATCCCTGCATGCAGAAGCTTAGACTGCTCAGCACACTTGTCCACTAGCCCACTTACTAAGTGAGCTCAGTCCCACAACAACTGCCACACAAGCTCAGACTGTGGCTCTCGTTTGCGCCAGCTCAGGTGACATCCACTACCTGTCTGCCATGCCGGCCAGCCACAATTGTCCTTTGGCAAGGGAGCTTAGACTGCTTCCGGGTCCCAGTGTTCCCAGCCAGAGTTTGGGCTCCTTCAGTGCTTGGTGCCTCAGTGTCACTCCCAGCTCGAATGCAGGCAGCTTTGGCACATTACCTCTTGAGAATTCAGGCAACTTTGGGACCCCTGCCAGGTAGTAGATAGGCGGCTTTGGCAAGTGAGAGCCAAAGCCCAGGCGCTTGGCAACTGCCACAGACCACCTCAGATTACCATTGTGCTTAAGCCCAGGCTGATACACCCACCTACTTGCCCATACACTGTCATGGGCAGACCACAGTGCAAAAGAAATAACATGAAAAATAAAATGCAAGAAAATCCAGTTAGATCACCCGTTCCTACAATGAATACATCTAACCAAAACAGAGAAGAACAATTAGGATCAGAGTAACAAATTGGAGCTATGAGCAATGCAACCCTGCCCAACCGACTGGTAGAACTTGCAGGAAAGAAAAAAAGGACTGATATTCGTGTGGATGCTGCCATAACTAAACTAGAACTAATAGATAAGCAATTGGAGGAGTTCAAAGAGAGTTAAGAGATTTGAGGGAGAGTGAAAAAAAAAGAAGACCTTAAAAATCACCTGGCCACCCTAAATGATGACATAAGAAATGCAAGGATGAATTCCAAGAAGCATGAAGAAAATCAGAAAATGATGTGAAAAGGGAGCTTGACAGAGGGATGGAAACTATACATAGAAAAGTGGTAGAAAATGCAAATGTAATTAAAAAACTCCAAAACTCTCTAGAAGCTCTCAAGAATAGAGTCAGCCAAGTGGAGGATAGAAACTGATCTGGAAGACAAGATGGAAGAAACACTTAGTTCAAAAATTTCAGTACGTTCAAAAGTTCCAGTGAACAGAACATAAGGGAATTGTGGGATACACTTAAACACCCCAATATCAGAATCATTGGAATACCAGAAGGAGAAGAAATTCATACCAAAGGCATGGAGAACTTATTTAACAAAATAATTGAAGAAAACTTCCCCAGTCTCTTAAAAGAAAGGCCCATCAACATACAAGAAGCCAACAGAACTCCAAACAGACTGGACCAAAGGAGAAACTCTCCAAGACATATTGTACTTAAGACTCTAACACTGACACCAAAGAGAAAATCCTAAAAGCAGCTAGGGAAAAATGGCACACCACCTTCAGAGGTAACCCCATCAGAATTACTTCAGACTTCTCAATGGAAACCCTGAAAACTAGAAGAGCCTGGAATGAAACACTGCAAAGTCTAAGAACCTATGGCATCCAACCCAAACTACTCTACCCAGCAAAAGTATCCCTCATAATAGATGGTGAAAGAAAAACATTCCACGACAAAACTCAGCTTTACATTTATATGAACACAAAACTAAACCTACAGAGAATATTTCAGGAAATTCTCCACAGAGAAGAAGCAAATAATCAAACTCAATTGCATACAAGAAAAAAATCACAACAACCAAACTCAGAGTAGGCACAAAAAAGTTCAAAATCCATGAAAACACCAACAAACATTTACCATCCCAGTATGGCAGGGATCAAATCAAATATCACAGTCATTACCCTAAATATTAATGGAGTTAATTCACCCATCAAGAGACACAAGCTAACAGGATGAATCAAAAAATTAGATTCCTCAATCTATTGTCTTCAGTAAACGCACCTCACCACTAAAGATAGACACCTCTGCAGGGTGAAAGGGTGGAAAACGATATTCCAAGCATGCAGGAATAACAAACAAGCAGGCATAGCTATATTAATATTGGATAAAATAGACTTCATACCAAAAGTAATCGAAAAAGACAAAGAAGACCACTTCCTACTTATCAAGGTAATGACCCATCAAGAGGATATTACAATCATAAATCTGTATGCACCAAACACAGGGGCACCACAGTTCATAAAACAAAACCTACTTGACTATAAAACAGAAATAACCACAAACACCATCATAGCTAGGGACTTCAATACACCATTATCAGTAACAGACAGATCATCCAAACAGAAACTCAACAGGGAAATAAGAGAGCTCAACAAAACCACAGATCACTTAGACTTAATGAACATCTATAGAACTTTCCATCTCAAATCCACAGAGTACACATTCTTCTCAGCAGTTCATGGAACATTCTCTAAAATAGACCATATACTGGGTCACTAAGACTGCCTCCACATATTTAGGAAGATTGACATAATTCCCTGCATGATATCACATCACAATGCTATATTGCTAGAAATCAACATCAAAAGACCCACCAAGAACCCAATGGCACTTGGAAACAGAACAGCATACTTTTAAACAATAAATGGATAGTGGATGAAATAAAAAATGAAATTGCAAAATTTCTGGCATTGAATGGCAATGAGAACACATCATACCAAAACTTTTGGGACACAATGAAGGCGGTCCTCAGGGGAAAATTCATAGCACTCAATGCCTTCATAGAAAAGACAGAGAGATCCCAAATCAATAACCTTGCCGTCCACCTAAAGGCACTGGTAAAACAAGAAAAATACAACCCAAAGAACTCCAGAAAGAAAGAAGTAATTAAAATCAGAGCAGAAATCAGTGAATTGGAAACCAAGGAAACAATTAGGACAATTGACAAAACAAAGAGCTGGTTCTTTGGAAAAAAAAAAAGAAAAAGAAAAAAAAAAAAAAAAAAAAAACAAGATTGACAAACCCCTGGCCAATCTGATCAAGCAAAAAAAGGAGAAGCTTCAATTTAACAAAATTCAAAATGAAAAAGGAGAGATCACAACAGACATAGTGAAATTGGGAGAATCATCATGACTTATTTCAAAAACCTCTACTCCAAAAACTGGATAACGTGGAGGACATGGATAAATTCCTGGATGCATACCATCTACAAAAACTAAACACAGATCATATTAATCACCTCTACCAACTCATCACACTCATAGAGATTGAAAAAGTAATAAAAAGCCTCCCAATAAAGAAGAGTCCAAGACCAGATGGCTTCTCTGCTGAATTCTATAAAGCCTTCATGGAAGAACTCAAACCAATCTTCCTTAAACTGTGCCACACAATTGGTGAACAGGGAAGCTACCAAACTCCTTTTATGAAGCTAGCATCACCCTAATTCCAAAACCAGGCAGAGATGCCACAAGAAAACTACCGGCCTATTTCCCTGATGAATTTAGAAGAAAGATCCTGAACAAAATCCTCACAAATCGAATTGAACAACACATCAAAAGCATTATCCAACTCGACAAAGTGGGATACATCCTAGGAACACAGGGGTGGTTCAACATACAGAAATCTGACAATGTAATACACCACATAAACAAGGTTAAACATAAAACCACATGATCATTTCGATAGGTTCAGAAAAGGCCTTTGACAAGATACAACATCACTTCATGATCAAAACATTGGAGAGAATTGGCATGGTTGGTTCATATCTTAACATAATAAAGGCAATATACAAAGCTCCTAAGGCCCAAATAATACTTAATGGAGAGAGACTGGAGGAATTCCCATTAAGATCAGGAACAAGACGAGGTTGTTTACTCTCACCTCTGCTTTTCAATATAGTACTGGACCTCCTACCTCAAGCAATAAGACAGGAGAAGGAAATAAAAGGGATACAATTTGGGAAGGAAGAAGTTATGTTAGCTTTATTCATTGATGACATGATTGTATATGAAAGAGACCCAAGGGACTCCTTCCCAAAACTCCTGAAGGTGATTAACTCCTATAGCAAAGTAGCAGGATACAAAATCAATGCACAAAAATCACTAGCCTTTCTATATGCAAATGACAAAGATACAGAGAAAGAAATAAGGGAAAGATTCCCACTTTCAATTGCAACAAAAAAATTAAATAAAATACCTTGGAATAATGTTAACCAAGGAAGTGAAAGATCTATACAACGAAAACATAAAAGCACTCAAAAAAGAAATTGAGGAGGACTTGAGAAAATGGAAAGACCTCACATGTTCCTGGATAGGCAGAATTAACATTGTGAAGATAAAAATTCTACCAAAGGCAATATACAGATTTAGTGCAATTCGAATTAAAAACCCGATGGTGTTCTTCACAGAGATAGAAAAAATGATCTCAAATTTCATATGGAAAGGCAGAAGGCCTCACATTTCCAAATATATCCTCAGCAAAAGAAATAGGTCTGGAGGCATCACCATACCTGACCTAAAGCTATATTACAAAGCAATAGTAACAAAAACAGCATGGCACTGGCATAAAAACAGGAGTATAGACGAATGGGATAGACTTGAGAACCCAGACTTTGGGTCAAGCAACTATAGCTGCTTGATATTCGATAAAGGCCCGAACAATATAGGCTGGAAGAAAATTTAGGAAGTACTTTCCATGATATAGGAATGGAAAAAGACTTCCTGAACAAAACCCCAGTAGCTCACGATCTTAAACCATCACTGAACCAATGGGATCACATAAAAATGAAGAATTTCTTTACAGAGAAGCATACAATAAGCAAAGCCAATAGATTACCCACAGAATGGGAGGAAACATTTGTGGGTTAACCAACTGATAGAGGCCTAATGTCTAGAATCTACAAAGAGCTTTAAAATCTAAACAGTAAGGAATCAAACACCCCACTCACAATATGCGGCAAAGAGCTGAACAGGAAGTTCACAGAGGAAGATATACCAATGGCAAACATACACTTAAGAAAATGTTCATCATCCCTAATCATCAGAGAAATGCATATTAAAACAACTATGAGATTCCATCTTAAACCAATAAGTATAGCATACATCAAAATATAAAATAAAAATAAATGCTGGCGGGGATGTGCAGAAGTAGGAACACTCATCATCTACTGTTGGTGGAAATGTAGTATGGTAAAACCACTTTGGAAAGCAATATGGAGACTTCTGGAAAAGCTGAGTATAGAAATACCAACAGACCCAGTTATTCCCTCACTGTGCATCTACCCTGAAACCTTCAAACCACAGGCTAGAGAGATTTGCTCAACCATGTTTGTAGCAGCTCAATTTGTAATACCTAAGTTCTGGAATCAACCCAGATGTCCATCATTAGAAGAATGGATAACTAAGATGTGGTATATCTCCACAATGGAGTTCTATACAGCAGTAAGAAAAAATGACACAGTGAATTTTGAGCAAAAATGGTTGAACCTGGAACAGATCATTCTCAGTGAACTTATCGAGTCACAGGAAAAAAAATCGCCACATAGTCTCACTTATCTACAGCAACTAACCTGAATCTACCCAAGATCCCTTACATATCCAGCAAGCATCTCATGGACTAGACACTAGGATGGAAAGGGGCGAGGCATCATAGGAGTGGGAAACACAAATCTAGACCCAAATAGCAATGGTACCATAAAATTCTACTTACTAAAAGCCAGACCAAATGGCTGATCCTTCACCAGGCCCTTACAGGGAACACCTGAACCACAAGACACTGGAGAGGGTAGGATCAAGACTAACCTTAATCTGCTATGTCTTCCCTCCCTCCCTCTCCCTCTCACACTCTGTCTCTCTTCTCTCTAACTCTTGAACATTAGTTATGTTTTTCTTCATTTTCTTAGTGGGCCTGTAACTCCCAGTACCAGCATGGAGCTATCATCCACAATGAGGTTTTGATCATTGAGACCTACAAGGTTTCCTAAAAGACAGACAGATTTCTGTCAGAGTACTTGATTACCCACCAAAGGTTAGTGGTAAGACCCTACTTCTAAGGACACCTTATGTGGTTGACATGCAAAATAGAATGGCATGGCTGGAAGTTGGAAGAGGGTCAGTCCCCAGACAGTCAGCGCGTCTAGTGCCAGAAGGTGCTACATGGTCAACTGGGGGAAAATGACCAATATCTGTCCAAGCAACTCATCGTCTAACCTACTTAGCAGCAAATGACTTGTGATTCCCACACAAGTGCAATAGTGGCACACAGCCATGGTGGGGAACCAACTGTTCTTAATTTGGCTAACTGATTTCCTCAGTGGTACAGTACCCATAGCTGGAGCTGGGAAACACGTCAGAACCATATCCAAACATCAGCCCACTCTGCAATATCAAGCTACCATCAATCATGGGCTACAAGAGGGCCTACACCTATTAAATTCTCTATAAAAAAAGTGAGCATTATCTCTTTTGTCCTGGTGCTAACTTACTCTCCATTGGAGAATCTGCTTCTCTTTTCCAGATAGATGTAGATCATAAGGAGAGAACCACCCCATCATACCTCAAAAGTGCCCCGGCTGAATCTAAGAAAAATTGGTGAAACATGCAAGGTTGCTGTTTTCCTGATGAACTAGATACCAGCAGAAGAGGGAAGGAGATCAACACCGAGAAAAATCAACTCCTACCAAATCAGGGAGCCAGAGCCTCAGAGGCCCGCAACAGCTCATCACTGAAGCAGACCAAAAATGAACCCAAAATGGCTCAGGGAAATTTTGTGGAAGAGGGGGCTGAAAGAATGTCAGAGCCACATGTTGGGTCATGATATGCAGAGACATTTATCTTACCCATAACTGTGGGCTCACTCCGCAATGCATGACCCTATACCTCAACAAGGAGGGGCCAAGGGGACGAGGTAGGTCACGGATGAGCCTAATAATGATACACAACTGACGGTATTTGCTGAATACAAAACTGACTAATAAAGAAAAAAAAAAAAAAAAGAAAGCAGAATGATGGCAGGCTACTAATATTACTGCACTGTCAAAGCTGATTGCATCACACAGATGTATAACATTTGAAACAAAAGACTGCATGCAGCTTTGAATAATAATGGTAATCTGGATACTGACAAGCAGCCATAAACAAATGCTACTTGATATGTCAAATCTAAATGTAATTTTACATCTTTTACTATCTGCTATGACAATAATACACCCTAATTAATCAAGATACTGCTTTAAATAACCATAATGATATATGGTTATGATTAGTTTAATAATATTTATCAGATAATTCATTGTTATTTTTCCCTAAAATATTTTCTGATTAAGCCAAAGATCTAAACTAATGCCAGATACATAATCATTTTTATTCAGAAAAATAAGTGAAAACTTATGTCTCATGGACAGAATGAAGACTGAAAGCCACAAGATTGGCAAGGGCAGATGGCAGAATGGGAAACAGTGCTTGGCTGAAAACTTTAGAGCCTTCAAGGGCCTTAGACTGATTGATTCCCCAGGACCAATGTGAAGTGCTGGTATGGCCACATGCATATCTGCAACCACAAATCTGAGGGGAAGAGAGGTGGAAGGTAGAATGACTGAGGCTCCGGAAAAACACAACTCTACATTCAGAGGCAGTCTGCCTGAAAGAAATGCAGAGACGAATGACAGGACACCTGACATTCTCCTCTGGCATCCAATGGTGTCTGCCCATACTTTTGCATATACTTCACACACCACAGCATACCAAAAATAAAATGATAATAAAAGAAAATAAAAACTCATAAGATCATATAAATGGTTGCAAAGACTTGACAAAATTCAACATAATTATGACAAACTCTTAAAGTAGTTGGAGAGTTTTCATGTAATGTTAGAGAACAGAAAAGAATGCCCTCTTTCCACACTTCTTTTCTATAATAGCATTATTAGATCTTGTCAAGTAGCAGAGAAAGGAAAAAACAAAAGACATCCAAATAAAAGGGGAAGAATTCAAATTACTTCTGTACATATACAATATGATTTTCTTCTTCTCTCTCTCTCTCTCTCTCTCTCTCTCTCTCTGTGTGTGTGTGTGTGTGTGTGTGTGTGTGTGTGTTTGTGTTTTGTGTGCTTGCATCCATTGTCCAGGTGTGCTCAAATTGTGTGTGGGCACATGTGTACATGCACATATCTATGCATGCCTGTGGAGGCTAGAGTCTGATGTCAGGTGTCTTCCTTTATCACTGTGGAGCATATATACTTGAAACAAGGTGTCTTACTGCATCTAGAGATCACTGATTTGGCTGCACCAGCAAGACCAAGGGATACTTCTTTGAATTTTTCTCCCACAGTGCTAAGATTACAAGCACATAATTTAGGTGGCTGAGGAAGACCTGACCTCTGATCTTCATACTTGAGCAATCAGCACTTTGCACAATCAGTCAACTTCACATACCTGTGATCTTATCATCTAAAATTACAAAGATTTTACAAAATACCTATTATATAAACACAAGGTTTCAGTAGGCTTTTGAGATACAAAATTAATCAATAATAATTATTATATAATTATACTATATAATTATGATAATAATTATTTTATTCACTAGTAATCTAATAATGAAAAAATCCCCAATTTATAATATCTATCCAAAGTAAAATCTTTAGACACAAAGGTATAAAATGTGTGCCTTATGAAAATTTTAAAAATAAATTGAAGAAGACATAAATAACAAAAAGATAGTTTACACTTATGTTGTGGAAAAGTGTTGTTTAAATGCCCATACTGCCTGTAGGGATGTATAAATTCAATGTAATCTCTATAGAAAGGCCATTGTCATTTTATAGAAATTTAATAAAAGGATCATAAATTGCACATGGATCAGAAATACATTTGAATTGCCAAAGCAATTGTGAATAAAAACTCAGCCAAAAGGCATAATGCTCCCTTATTTCTTAAAGCACTACCACCAAAACATAGTAATTGAAACAGCAGAGCACTATCAAACAGGTACATACACAAAGGTTGTAGTTTGCATTCAGATTATCTCTTATTTTGTCACTTCTGAGAAATAGCTGTCTCTTTAATGGTGCCTATCTGCTTAATAATTATAGTCTAGAAGGCTATAGTCTCCTTGCTGTAGGGTTTAAACTGGCTTACATTTATTTTCTTGACAAACTTCACACTTTCCATATCCTTCCGGTCTTTATTTTGCTCTCTTCCACTAAATATTTGCAGCTAAGAGAAACCTCAGTATGACTAAATGCTTGATATTTCCTATATCAAATATGTTAGTCCATTACATGTAAATTCAAATTTGCTAAAGTTTTGAGATACAGGGAGAATGCAGACAGTTGCTTTAAAAGAAGATAAAATATCTTGTCTATAGCCAAGTTCTCAATTATTGATCCTTTCAGAAACTTCATGAGCCTCTCATTCCACATTTCTGTCATACTTCTAATCTTCAAAATTCCCAACAAAATGGCCCCTTAGGCTTTTCTTACAGAATGGTAAGATTTTTCTACCCCAAATTTCCATTCTTCCAGCCTAGAGACTATATGACCCCACTTCCTGGCACCAATTTTCTTTAATAGCTACATTCTTATTTCTATAAATATCCAAACAAAAGCAAGTTAAGGAAAGAAAAAGTAAAAGGGTTGTATTTGACTTGCATTCTCAAGGTAAGTTTCATCATGGTGGGGGAAGGCATGGCAGGCCAGAAGGGAAAACTAGCATCACACCTCAGCACAGGTAGCAATTAGAGAACCAATAACAAGTGATGACAGGCTAAAAAGCCTGAAGACCAGCCAGTAGACACTTTTCTCCTATATCAATGCTCCAGCTTCTATTGGATTCACAGCCTTCTCAAACTGCACCACCAGCTATATTCAGATCACCATACATTCCTATGGGCTATTCATCATAGTATAATCATTTTAGAAATGGTTTTTGTTATAGTATTATTAGATAACTTGTGACCTTTACCAATTTAATAGTGAATTTCACTTTCTGTCCTATGACCACATAATCAAGTGAGATACTAACTTTTCTTTGTGTCCATAGCCTTAGCAACTTTAAAGATTAATGGCCAAGTCTTTTACATAAAGTAGTCAGATCTAGGCATGAATTTTGTCATTATTGGTTACTCTTTTGGGGAAAGAACATATGAGAATTAAATTGTCATTATTCTCAGTTTATATCAGAGGTTAAAAACTATCCTCATACTGTGACTGGTGATACAAGTGTTTAATGCTTAGATCACAAAGTGCATTCCAGCTTTCTTCCATAAAGAGGATGTTTCCTCTTCTCTATTTGGAATAAAGCTTAGGTTGTGTTCAAGAAAAGAAAGAGGATTAAATTGCACTATTAAAATGGGAAGTATTTATATATTATTCCTAAATCTCTCTAAAAGACATTTTAGAAATAATTCCGTAGTAGTGTGGACAAAATCCAAAGACTCATGTGCTAAAAGTAATAATAGCATAAGTTATATTGACCCATATACCCATTTAAACTATAAAACATTACAAATAATTTTTCACATAGTGAAATTTTCTATGTTTAACTTTTTGTTTTTTATCTTTTATTACATTTTTATTTTCCATTATTAGACATTCACAACCTATGTAATATACTACTACTTTATGAATTCCAACATAGTTATTTTGTTTTGACATTCTTACACAAAATCATTTCATTATTTTTTTAAATTTTTTATAAGAGAGAGAACTAGAACAAGAGAGAAAGAATTGATGTGCTAAGGCCTGCAGCAACAGCAGTCAAACTCCAGATGTATGCACCACCTGGTGTGCATGTTTGACCTTTCATACTTGCATCCCCTTGTGTGTCTGGTTTACGTGCCTCCTGGAGAATCAAACATGGGACATTAGGCTTTGCAGGCAAGTACCTTAACCAATAAGCCATCTTTCCAGCCTCATTTTATTGTTTTTATTGAACTTTTAATCTCCAATGTTATTTTGAGAGTCATGTGTGGTGATAACAATAGCCTGGCTAATTAATTTATATAACATAAATATGTTTTTACAGTTGTAAAAATGAAAATTCATTTATACTTTGAATTATAGTTTGACGTGGAATGTTTTCCACTTGAGAGCTACTGAAAATCTTATTGTGTTTTGTTTTTCATTGAGTATACAGAGGATATATTTGTGTTAACTTTTGCTATATGTTAGAAACTTGTAAGCAGCTTGAAAGAATATACCATTGGATGAGCTGGAGCCAAGATTTATCACTAAGTATCAAGGTCTGGGTCTGAGTACATGTATATAGTTTCTTATATAGCTCCAAATATTTGCAATGTACTAGCATCTCAGGAACTACAAAACACATACATATGTGTAGAGGTAAAATTGGGTGGAGTATTTTTTAATTGAATTACCATCCATAGATGAAAGTGCTATCACACTAGATGCTTTTCAATACCAACAATAACTGAAATTACTCTGTGTTTTAACGACCTTCTTTTACATTTTAATACTTTCTTCTATGATTGCTGACTGTTAGAAGGTCAGGCTATTGATGCAGTGTAATTTTATTTTAGAGTTGTAAGTAATATGAATACTGTCAATATAACCCTGACATCGACTTTATTAGATTTAAAGGACACAATTCGTGGGAGCAGCATTGATGGATGACAGCTGCACCAAAAGGATATGTAGCATCTCAAATTCAATTCTGTGGCATTTCTATGAAAGAGTGAAGTTTCTGATTTATAAGAAAGTATGAAATTGTGTCCTGGGAGATAGCTCACCTATTAAACACACTTGCTTGCAAAGCCTGGTGGTCAGGTTCAGTTTCCCAACCAACCATCTATAACTTGCCTGGTATATGTTTACAGCAGCAAGTAATACTGGCTTGATCATATGCACACACACACGCACACACATACTAAATTAATTAATTAATACATTAGTTAATTAATCAATTTAAAAACAAATTAATACAATGTTTCAGTGAAATACTCCTACACCATTTATAATAACTTGTGCACCTTGATTACATTTGTCCTTTCTGTGGTGCTCATTTATCATTGCCACTAGAGAATCAAGCCTATCAGGAATCCTAAAACAAACCACTACAACTAGATACCAACTGAATGTTTAAGTTTGCATATTTACTATAAAACTTTATCTGTACATGCTGCAACATAAACATGCAAACAAATATCATACAATAAGCAGTTAACACTAAAAAGTGGGCTTTAGAGATGGGTTAGTGGTGAATACATTTTCCTATAAATCCAAAGGACCTAGGTTTGAATTCCCAGGACCCAGATAAGACAGATGCACAAAGTGACACATGCATCTGGAGTTCCTTTGCACTGGCTGGAGACCCAGGTGTTCCAATTCTCTCTCTCTCTATCTGACTCTTTACCTTACTCTCTCTCTCAAACAAATAAATAAATAAATAAACATGGAAATGTTTACTTTAGTACATCATTTAAAATTAATTTAAATAAAACAAAAGAAATGCATAGATTAGCTGACAGAAAGCTGCAAAAAGGCATGCTGCATGCAGTTAAATGGGAGAGAGAGAAATCACCAGTGACGATAATCAACAGTGGACACTGCAAGCCTTATATTTGGCCAGCCAGGCTAAATGAGCCAATGGGTGCAATAGTGACATGTCTTTTATGGGGGAAACCAACTGCCTTCTAATTTGACTGGAGGCCATTCCATGGGAGGGAACACATCCCAGATACTGAAAGCCTACAACAGGGATAGTCATGAGCCCTAAAGCGGTAACATCTGCCGCTGACTGCCTAAATGCTTACACTATGCTCATCAAACTGCCCAGTAAGCACTTGTCTTAATGTTCATACCCATATACTAATGCTACTTTCAATTTTGGTTAGAGAACCTTCTCTTTTCAGGTGGCAGTGACCTTGGGATGACTCAGAAGGCACCATGGTGCTGAGAAGAAGTGACAGATGAGTGCTCAGCACTGAAATATCTACATCACACCATCCAAGGCTCAGGGTCCATTGCAGAAGAGGTGGCAGAAAGAATGTAAGAGACAAAGGAAGGGAGGACTCTTTACGACATGCTTCTCCAGACACAAAGTGGTCTAGATATCCATGAGCTCTCAGTGTCTGATACTACCTACACAAAACCATTATAATAGGAGGAAAACATGATGATATCAAAATAAAAGAGAGATTAATTGAGAGAGGGAGGGGATATAAAGGAGAGTGGAGTTTCAAAGGTGAAAGTGGGGGGGGGGATTACCATGGGATATTGTTTACAATCATAGAAGTTGTCAGTAAAAATAAAATGATAATGCTTTTTACATAAATTTTCTTCCTTATTAAATATTTTAATTTCACCTTTATCAATGTTGACCATACTTTAAGCATAGAACAGATGTTGTACCATACATAAAACACATAAAAATCTATGAAATATATTCATATCTATGCACATACACAAGAAAATATGTACGTATGTATGTATATATATGTGTGTGTGTGTGGGGGGGGTGTGTGTGTGTGTGTGTGTAAAGAACTTAAATTGCTTGTTGTACAGGTGGATAACTTAAGAAGTATGATTTTTTTTATTAAATAGTTTTATACGTAGTGAATACAGTCAAGTTGGTACCATTGTTAGGCTCATCCATGTACTACCCCCTCCCCCTGGCCCTTCCTTGTTGACATATATGGGTCAAGCATTTTGGAGTTAGCCCACAATTATGGGTAGGAGAAATGTCTCTGCATATCATGACCCAACATGCGGCTCTGACTTTCTTTCCACCCCGTCTTCTGCAAGCTTTCCCTGAGCCATGTTGGGTTCATTTTTGGTCTGCTTCAGTGATGAGGTGTTGCAGGTCTCTGGGTCTCTGGATGTCTGATATGGTAGGGGTTGATTGTTCTCTGTGTCAATCTCCTTCACCCTTGTGCTGGTCCCCGTTTCACCAAGAGAACAGCACTCTTGCTTGTTTCACCCATTATTCTTAGTTTCAGCTCGGGCCCTTTTGAGGTATGATGGGATGGTTCTCTCCTTAGGATCTACATCTATCTGAAAAAGAGAAGCAGATTCCCCAACAGAGAGTAAAGTTAGTACCAGACAAATGGGGTAATTCTTATTTTTTTATAGAGAATTTAATAGGTGTAGGCCCAATTGTAGCCCATGATTGGTGGATGCTTGATAATGGAGAGCAGGCTAATGTTCGGATATGGTTCTGACTTGTTTCTCAGCTCCAGCTATGGGTTCTGTACCACTGAGGCGATCAGTTAGCCAAATCAAGAGCAGTTGGTTTCCCACCATGGCTGTGTGCCACTATTGCACTTGTGTGAGCATCACAACAGGTTATTTGCTTCTAAGTAGGTTAGACCATGAGTTGCTTGGACAGATATTGGTCATTTTCCCCCAGTCGCCCATGTAGCACCTTCTGGCACTAGACACGCTGACTGTCTGGGGACTGACTCTCTTCCAGCTTCCAGCCATGGCATTCCATTTTGCATGTCAACCACATAAGGTGTCTTCAGCAGTAGGGTCTTACCACTAACCTTTGGTGGGTCATCAACTACTCTGACAGAAATCTGTCTTTCTTTTAGGAAACCTTGTAGATCTATCTGATCAAAAGCTCATTGTTGATGAAAGCTATATGCTGGTACTGGGAGTTATAGGTCCATGCCCACTAAGAAAAGGAAGAAAAAGATATCTAATATAAAAGAGTTAGAGGGAAAAGGGACAGAGAGAGAAAGTGCGAGAAGCTGTAGAAGATTAAGGTTAGTCTTCACCATACCCTCTCCAGTGTCTTGTGGATACACAAATCTGGACCTAGACAGCAATGGTACCATAAAATTCTACATCCTAGAAGGCAAACAAAATGGTGGAATCTTCACAAGCAGTATGTTTTATCTTGAAAGTATGACAAAGGAGCCTAGTAACCGAATATTAAGAGTACCTGAATTTGTATTTTTCACATTTCATTTATTCTAATTAATATAAATTTAAAGGAATGACTTAGTAAATAGGAAATAAATTGTAATAGGTGGAATTTTAAAAAATATATTTAATCTTTCATCTTTGAAGGTTTAATCATTTAAAATGTTAAATTTATTCTATGTTTATATAATAAATTTGTGAGAAAAACAATGCACCAAGAAATGATTCATGTGATTTTGTTTTTTCTTGTATTTTTTATTCCATCTTTTTTTTTTATTACATATGGAGATATTATCTTGGAAACAACACATGTTGGTACCATCCTTTTCTTCCTCTCTTCCCCTTTTCTGAAAAGGCCTTCCTCATTGGGGATGCAGGTCAACCCCTTGGGGATTGTGGGTCATGCATTATGGGGAGGGAGATGTATCTGTGCAAAATGTCCCAACTTGTGGCTCTAACAATCTTTCTAACCCCTCTTATGCAAAATTCCCTGAGCCATACTGGGAAAATTTTAAGTCTACTTCAGTGATAGGCACTTAGGAGCCTCTGGATCTATGGTGTGATAGATGTTGAGTGTCCTCAGTATCTTTCTCTGTCACCCATGTGTTGATATCAGATTCACAAAAAAAGCAGCCTTCTTGCTCATTTCCCCAATTCCTGTGTGGTTTCACCCAGGGGCCAGGGTGGAGTGCAGTGGGTCATTTATCTCCTCATGTCCAGCTCCTGTCTGAAAAAAGAAGCAGATTCTCCAATGAGAATGAAGTCAGCGCTAATGAAAATGGGATAATCTTTATTGATTTAGAGAGAATTAAAAGGGTTTAAACCCTCTTACAGTCTAGGGTTAGTGGGAGTTTGACAATAGAAAGCAGAATCATTATCTGGGTATGGTTCTGACTTGTTTCCAAGTTCCAGATCTGGTTTTCTTTCCACAGAGCCTATCTATTACCTAATCCAAGAGCAGCTGGTTACCCACCATGGCTATGTGCCACTATTGTACTTGTGTGAGCATCACATCCTGTTATTAGCTTCTGAGTCACTTAGCCTTTGAATTGCTTTGTTGGCCACTTTCCCCCAGTAGCTCATGTAGCACCTTCCAGCACTAGATGGGCTAATTATCTGGGGAATGGCTCTCCTCTGGATTCCAACCAGGTTTCTCTGCAGTCCATATCAACAGTATTTGGTGTGTTCAGCAGTAAGGTCTTACCACTAATCTTTGGTGAGCAATCAAGTGCTCTGACAGAAGTGTGTCTTGTTTGTTTTGGGAAATCTAATAGGTCTGTCTAATCAACAGCTCATTGTGGATGTAGACCACATCCTGGTACAGGGAAAACCAGGCCAGTGCCAAGTGAAAAGAAAAATTAAAAAGCAAGAGAAGAAAGAGAATCAGGAGAAATTTGAGGTTAGCTTTCATCTCTCTCTCTCTCTCTCTCCAGGGCCCTTCAATTCAGGCGCTCCCTCTAAGGTACTCTTGAGGGTTCCACCTTTTAGTCTAACTTCCAGGATATAGGATTCTATAGTATCAGTTCAATTTGGGTTCAGTTTTGTTTCCCCCTCACTCTTTCCCTTCCCTCAAGGGTTACCTTCCCTAGCTATATGCTAGTCAGTTATGTCAGCAATTTAGGCTAATCCCAGTTAGAATCTGCAAATGAGGGAGGTCATGTGAGGGTTGTCTTTCTGTGATTGTGTGAATTCACTTAGAATTTTCTGTTCCAAGTTATACCATGTTTCTACAAATTTCAATGTGTTATTTTTTCTTACTCCTGAGTAGAATTCCATCTTGTAGATATACTACATCTTGGTTATCCTTTCATTCAATAATTGACACCTGTGTTGATTCAAATTTTTAGCTATTATGAATTGAACAGCTATAAACATGGTTGAACAAATATCTCTGAACTTATATGTGGAGCTTGTAGGGTAAATGCCCAGTAATGGAATAACGGGGTGTGTTGGTAACTATATATTCATCCTTTTCAGCAGTCTCCATATTGATTTCCACAGTGGTTGTAGCAGCTTACATTCCCACCAACAGTGAATGAGTGTTTATTCCTATTTCTCTGCAGCCTCACTGATATTTGTTTTCATTTGATTTTTTAATGTGTGGTATCCTTACTGGGATAAGGTAGAATCTCATAGTTCTTTTAATATGCATTTCCCTAGTGGTTAGGGATGTTGAACATTTTCTTACATGTGTGTTAAGCACTTGTAATTCTTCCTCTGAGAACTCCCTATTTAGTTCTCTGCCCCACTTTTGGAGTGGGTTGTTTGGTTCTTTATTGTTTACTTTTTATCCATTTTTATTTATTTATTTGAGAGTGACAGACAGAGAGAAAGAGGCAGAGAGAGAGAGAGAGAGAGAGAGAGAGAGAGAGAGAATGGGCACGCCGGGGCCTCCAGCCACTGCAAACGAACTCCAGATGTGTGTGCCCCCTTGTGCATCTGGCTAACGTGGGTCCTGGGGATTTGAGCCTTGAACCAGGGTCCTTAGGCTTCACAGGCAAGTGCTTAACCACTAAGCCATCTCTCCAGTCCCTATTGTTTACTTTTTTTAGTTCCTTGTAGATTGTAGATATTAGGCTTCTGTCAGTGGTATAGTTGGCAAAGATTTTCTCCCATTCAGAGCGTTTTCTATTGGCTCTGCTCATGGCATGTTGTCTGTACAGAAGCTTTTTCACTTCATGAGATCCCATTGGTTGAGTGCTTGTTTAATTTCCTTGGCTACTGGGGTTTTGTTAAGGAAGTCTTTTCCCAGACCTGTATCTCTGAGAGTGTCTCCTATCTTTTTAATTTTTTTTGTTTTATTTTTATTTATTTATTTGAGAGAGACAGATAGAGAAAGAGGCAGAGAGACACACAGAGAGAGAGAGAGAGAGAGAGAGAGAGACAGAGAGAGAATGGGCATACCAGGGCCTCTAGACACTGCAAACGAACTCCAGATGCATGCACCACCTTGCACATCTGGCTCACATGGGTATTGGGGAATCGAGCCTGGAACTGGGGTCCTTAGGCTTCACCAGCAAGTGTTTAACTGCTAAGCCATCTCTCCAGCCCTCTCCTACTTTTTCTTCTAGTACTTGAAGAATTTCAGGTCTTATAGTGAGGTCTTTTAGACATGTGATTTTTTTTTTTTTTTTTTTTTTTTTTTGGTTTTTGAAGGTAGGGTCTCACTCTAGCCCAGGCTGAACTGGAATTCACTATGGAGTCTCAGGGTGGCCTAGAACTCACGGTGATCCTCCTACCTCTGCCTCCCGAGTGCTGGGATTAAAGGCGTGCGCCACCACACCCGGCTGTGATTTTTTTTTTAAGCATCTTGAGAGAATATAACATATTTGTGCACAAATTGTATAACATTGCTTTTACCATCTATCAAATTCTCTATCCTAATAATTAATATGTGATGACTGGTTTGTCATCCAAGACAACAACATGGACCATATTTTAAACAATGGTAATTAGTAACATCTTTAAAACTCCCAATACCACAAGTCTGTTTTCTCAGGCTTTAAAAATGAAGTAAATGAGACACTGCTATGGACATTGTTCAATACCTCACATATATTTTGAACTATTATTAGAGTCAACACATATATATGAAATCCATCACTTTGATATGAAATACATTGATTATATGATCAGATACATTTAAGAATCACAGAACATATCCTTTATTCTCTGTGTTTCAATGCAGCTATTTTGTGTTTTGAAATTAATTTGTTACTCACTTTGAAATCTTAAGCAAATTTTAAACAGATTTTTGAGACACTTGCCACCTGGTTTGATTTATAACATTAATCAAAGACCTAAAAATAAATTACTTCTCTTCACTTTTATAACTAACTAAATACAATACTTAACTTACTCATGCTGGTAATTGCTAAGCTACATGATTGAAATGATGGAAAAACTATTATTATTTTGAGCAATGTAGAACAATTTTCGTGCTCATAAATTATTAACTGACACATATTTTGATATTAGAAATATCTTTACAAACAACCTGAAAGTTCAATAATATTATGATGGGCATGTTACATATGGAATATGTGGAGAAATACCATAAAACAATTAACATAATGTTTTTATGTAGATCTGCACAAATAAAACAAAGACACTGAGACAAGAGTATAACAAGTTGAGGTCAACCTGGGTGACACTGAGACCCTGTTTTGTTTTGTTTTGTTTTGTTTTGCTTTGTTTTAAATAATGTGTAAGGAATGACTTCTTGAGCTTTTGATACTTGTGACTGCTTTTTACCTTTGAAGTATGTATAGGTATATAAAATGCATATATATATTGATGCTAAATATTTACTTACCTTAGTGCAAAATATTTTTAAAAATCATTGCTATACATATATTTTTACCATACATTAAACATTAAAATAAATTTTCATAACAGTTAAGGATGTGCTTGTTTAGTTTTACTTAAAGAGTTTAAATTTTGGCTGAAAATGTAACACTGCAAGGAGTAAAGGATCTACAAATGCATTTTCAGCATTGATTGAAACTTGGATTTTATAATCATTAGTCATAATAACAACACCCTCCATAAATGGATAACACAAAATGTCAGAAGTATATATAAGGTAATTTTATAAATTGTTGTAAACTCCTTCTTTCAAGCCAAAATTCATTATTTAATGATAGACAAGTCAGAAACATAAACAGCCACTTTTAAAATCACATATTCTAGTGCTGAAGAAATGTCTTAGCAGTTAAGGCACTTGTATATAAAGCCTAAAAGCTCATATTCAAATGTCAAGGTCACACATAAGCCAGACACAAGATACAGGTGCACAATGTCACACATGCACACAAGGGGGCACACACATCTGTATTTCATTATAGCAGCTGAAGTCCCTGATGCACCCATTCTCTCTCTCTCTCTCTCCCTCTCTTTCTCTCCCTCCCTCCCTCTCTCCCTCTTTCTGTCTCTCAAATAACTTAAAATATCATATTTTTCTAACAAATTAAATCCAATGATATACTAATTTAATGCATGTGGAGTAATGATTCATAGGGAAGTATTTAAAGTCATTTACACCACTGTGTTTGTATAAGAAAAATATGTGTTTTATTTATCCTTGATCATTTTGAGATCTGTTCCTTTTATCCCTTGTTTTGTCATGGCTTTTTAAAAATATTCATTCATTTAAGAGATATAGAGAGAATGGGCATGCCAGGGCCACCAGCCACTGAAAACAAACTCCAGACACATATGCCACCTTGAACATCTGGCTTATGTGGGTACTGGGGAATCAAAGTTGGATCCTTAGGCTTCACAGTCAAACACCAATACTGCTAAGACATCTCTTTAGCCTCTTCTTCTGGACTTTTATAAAGAGGGTATTTTTACCCTTTGTAAAATAAGCCTTTGTGAATGTGTTGAAATGTTCAAGTTAATTTTTGTGAGATTGAGTATCAAAGGAATACTGGCTGAATAATATGAATTGGTTAGCAGTATTCCCCTTTCTAAGTGGTGGAATAGTTTGAGGCTCACTGGTGGTAGTTTTTCTTTAATGTATAGAAGGAATCAGTAGTGAGTCCATCTGAGATTGGTCTTTTTAGATGGTTAAAGTTTTATTAGTGCTTCAATCTCATTATATAAGTTTTATATTTATATATTAACTTATTTGAGAGACAGAAAAAAAAAACAGAGAGTGAATATGGATAATCCAGGGCCTCCAGAAACTGTAAAGAAAATCCAGATGTACGTGTCACTTTGAGCATCTGGCATTAAGTGGGTACTGGGTACTCCAACCTAGGTTGTCAGGCTATGTAAACAAGTGTCTTTAACCTTTGAGCCATCTCTCCAGCCCTATTTTTAATATTTGCTTGGTTTATTTTTGGCAGAGTAGGATTTTATCCATTATTTTAGATTGACAATTGGCTATAATATGGGTTTCTAAAGTATGTCCTAAAGATGCTTAGTATTTTACCAGTATCACTATTACTGTCTCTGTTTCATCTCTACTTAATTCATGTCTGCTCTCTGTTTTAGAAAATTTGGGTAAGAGATTTTTTTAATTCTGTTTAGCATTATAAAGAAATTTATTTTGCAGTGACTCTTCATACTGGTCATTTCATTCCCATTTCATTATTCTCTCACCTGAGTTTTTAGAAATTATTTCTTGCTACTGATTTTGAAATTAGCTTTTTCTAACACCCATAGCTGCATCACTATATTACTTATTTATAGGTATTCATAATGATTCACATTCCTTTTAAATTCTGTTATGTTTTATTTTATTCTTAAGATGATTAAAAGGATTTCTCAAATTTCACTTTGATATTCTTGTTTTTTAAAAAAATATTTATTTTTATTTAAAAAGTTTTTTGACAACTTCTATACTTACAGACAATAAGCCATATTTCACTACCACCCCCCTTTCCCCTTCACAGCTCCACTCTCCACCATATCCCTTCTGACTCTCCATTAGTCTCTCTTTTATTCTGAGGTTATCATCTTTTCCTCCTATTATGAGGGTCTTGTGAAGGTATTGCAAGGCACTGCAAAGTCATGGATTATTGAGGCCAAATTCTGTCTGGGCAGTTTCATTGTAAGGAATGGTGCTTTTCCTTTGGCTCTTACCATATTTCCACCACCTCTTCTGCAAAGGACCCTGAGCCTTTGGGGGTGTGATAGAGATGTTTCAGTGCTAATCATTCCTCCATCCCTTCTTCTTAGCACTATGTTGCCTTTTGGGTAACCTCAGTGGTCACTGCCACCTGAAAAGAGAAGCATCTCTAACCAAAATGAGAGTAGCATTAATATGTAAACACTAAGTGTAGTGCTTTCAGGGCAGTTTCATGAGAATAATATATGCATTTAGCCAGACCAGAACAGACTTTATACCCACAAGGCACGTGATGTCCCCTGCCATAAGATTTTGATTAGGTTTTCAGTACCAATCATTTATTCCCTCCCATAAAGAAGGCCTCCAGTCAAATTAGAAAGAATTGGTTTCCCCCAGAGTAGACATGCCACTCTTGCACCTGTTTAGTTATTTGGCCTGCCTGGCCAAACTTGAGGCTTCCAGTGTCCACTGATTTTTTTACAGCTGATGACTTCTGTCTCCCATAGGGCTGCATGCAGTGCAGCTTTTTCCAGTTTATAGTTGGCTGGCCTACAGGGATAAAATTTTCAGCTCAGCAACAGCTTGATTTTTCAGTGTTCTTGCTGTCCACATATGTGAAGTCTTCAGCAATACAGTTTCACCATCTGTTACTCCTGGGAAACCAAGGGCTTTGGACAAAGCCTGTAATGTTTTGGAGGCAGCAAGGACCTCTCTGGCCAACAACTCACTGGTAGGTATCCCATCCATGGCACTAAAATTTTTCTAGTAGCAATATATGGCTTCTAGATGTGCTGTTATCCAAAGAAGTAGGCTTTCATATGACTTACTCAGAATATCTTGAATTTTGAATGATGCTCCCTGTGGGGTCCCTGGTTCCTCAGGGGCCATTGTGCACCAGTTCGCCAAAGGCATCCAGGCGTCTGTACAGCATGGTCTTGAGCAGCCATGAGTGTGATGGGAAGAAACATCAGGGAGACAGGTTAAGAGAACAGCTCATTTATTTGTCAGGGGACTGAGGTTTTATAAGCAGTTGTGTGTGAGAGAGAGAGAAGGAACAGGGTCCTAAGGGGATTTGTGGGTTCAAAGGTTACTTGCTGATGCCTAGGGATGTTCATTCCAGCACATATGGGGAGAGTTTGGTGATTTATGTAGTGGTGGGAAAAGGTATGGGGTATGAGTTGCAGAGGCATGGGCTGTGTGAAGGCTGCTGGTTGATACCATATAAGGAGTTTCCTAGGGAACTGGTCAAAGGTCACAGGGCTATGAGTGAACCCTAAGTCTTATCAGGACATTCAGGTGTCGGGGCTTGGAGAGGGAGTGACCCTACTTCCTGCTGATCTTGGGGCCTGAGATTTTTTGTCTAGGGGTCCAGGATCATTATAACCTCTGAAAATGGGAGGAGGAGCTCCCTTGCTGGTCTGGGACCTGAGACGTGTCCATCAGTTCAGGCTGCTGTGACTTCTCCACAGAAGGCCTGGGGCCCTTAGTTGTGTCTGGAAGTTTAGGCTTGTTTTAATCCAGGGCCTTGCCTGTGCCTGACAACTCCACCTTTGTTTTTGACCTCCCTCCCAGAAGGGCTCCTGACTGTGGAAAACAGTTCTTTTGAACTGGGCAAGAAGAACTTTCCTGCCCTTTTTATCTTCAGAGGTCCAGTCATCCCCCTTCATTTCTCCCTCTCATGAGAAGACACTAGTTGCTGTACAGGATGAGAGGGTGATGAATTCAGATCATTAACTACTTCCTGCTGAATAGGGCATAAAGTTATAGCAGTCAGAGAGTCTCTCTCAGAGAGGGGAACTATTCGAAAGGACTCTGGAAGTGTATTGATGGAGTGCAGGAAGATAATCTTGGAAGAGAACATTGGGGAGAAAAAATAAAAGTAAGGAATTAATGAGAAGTAATCGCACAGCAAACTGGTCACCTTCAGGGCTATCCTTACTGTGGACATCTAGGCCTTGGGGGTTATTTGAGGGAACACAGGTAGATGGAGTTGGATTGTCTCAGGACCATGTGAGCATGAGCTGGCTGAGATGTTCTCCCAGAACTGTTCATCAAATGGCACAGTTGTGTTTTACATGGCCTTAATCTGTTTCCATATAGCTAGTAAAACAGATATTAGCAGACTTATCAGTAACATATATACAACATTTAACCCTGATAATAGCTTTCCAGAGTGTAACTTTAAAAATTTATCTTGGGGCTAGCCAGGTCCAAATGTTGATACCATAAAGCCATTGGATACCATTAAAGGCTGTGCAAATATATTTTTTGGTCTCAGAACTTACTTAAGGATGTCCTGGCACAAGTTAGATGAGATTCACCATTGTTACCAGTATAAGGAAGCATTTTGAAATGAGCAACTTTTAGTCAGATATACTCTAGATTTGAAAATAACACTTTTGACATCTGTAGTTGTTTTCCTTATATAGAATTTAAACCATTAGAGGTGGAGACAGCATGTCCTAAGGTTGTGTTTGTTTCCTCGCTTGGAAAGCTCTTGCTGTATTACCTAATAGGTCATTCATATATTTTAAATATCTCTTTATCTTTGGTTCTATATTTCTCTCTGAGGTTTTAATACTAAGAAGATAGCCAGAATTTAATCAAGGATTAATTTTGGAGGTCAGTAATGGCTCTCAAAAGGAGACTTTAGGGACCCAGGAGTAGCCCTATAGCTCACTGGTGTTTTTTGTCTGTGAGGATGAGTCAAGGCCATGCCGGCCAAGTTTTCCCTTCTTTGGGAAGCCAGGAGGACTGATTGCTCCTCAATTGTGACTCTCTTATTGCAGAGTGTACATAATTTTTTTGTTTGGGTTTCCAAATCCTCCCTGATCAGGAACACAGGTGACTTAAAAGGGGCCAGTGTAGAAAAGTCCTATCATCTCCAGTGACCTCATGACCTGGGAGCACAGGACAAAATATTGGCTTTTTCGTTCCCATGATTCCATTGGCTTTGGCTTCTACATAGGTTATTAATACACTTAGAAAGTTAGTTACACCAGCCTGGATGTATGTACACATAGAGTACATTTTATTACTGGAATAGATTTGGTTAAAGAATGGCACAAGGGCTTTCTAAATATCATTTCCCAGATGTCCATCACTAGAAGAATGGATAACTAAGATGTGGTATATCTACACAATGGAATTCTATACAGCAGTAAGAAAAAATGACACAATGAAATTTGAGGAAAGATGGTTGAACCTGGAACAGATCATTCTCAGTGAACTTACACAATCACAGAAAAAAAAAAAAAAAAAAAAAAAAAAAAAAAGCCACATAGTCTCACTCATCTACAGCACCTAACCTGAATCTACCCAATATACCTTACATACCCAGCAAGCATCTCCTAGACTAGACACTAGGATGGAAGGGGAGGGAGGGGAGGGTATCAAAGGGGTGGGAAACACAAATCTAGACCCAAACGGCAATGGTACCATAATTTTCTACTTACTAAAAGACAGACCAAATGGCTGATCCTTCACCAGGCCCTTACAGGGAACACCTGAACCACAAGACACTGGAGAGGGTAAGATCAAGACTAACCTTAATCTTCTACATCTTCCCTCCCTGACTTCCCCTCTCCATCCCTCTCTCTCTCTTATCTCTAACTCTTGTATATTAGTTATCTTTTTCCTCATTTTCTTAGTGGGCACTGACCTGTAACTCCCAGTACCAGCATGTGGCTATCATCCACAATGACCTTTTGATCAGAGAGACCTACAAGGTTTCCAAAAAGACAGACAGATTTCTGTCAGAGTACTAGATGACCCACCAAAGGCTAGTGGTAAGACCCTACTGCTGAAGACACCTTATGTGATTGACATGCAAATTAGAATGGCATGTCTACAAGTTGGAAGAGAGTCAGTCCCCAGACAATCAGGGCGTCTAGTGCCAGAAGGTGCTACATGGGCGACTGGGGGAAAATGACCAATATCTGTCCAAGCAATTCATGGTCTAACCTACTTAGCAGCAAATAACTTGTTGTGATGCCCACACAAGTGCAGTGGTGGTACACAGTCATGGTGGGGAACCAACTGCTCTCAATTCGGCTAACTGATCCCCTCACTGGCATGGGACCCATAGCTGGAGCTGGGAAACAAGTCAGAACCATATCCAAACATAAGCCCACTCTCCAATATCAAGCTACCATCAATTGTGGGCTACAAGAGGGCCTACACCTATTAAATTCTCTATAAAAAAAGGGGGGTTATCTCATTTGTCCTGATGTTAACTTACTCTCCGTTGGAGAATCTGCTTCTCTTTTTCAGATAGATGTAGATCCTAAGGAGAGAGCCACCCCATCATACCTCAAAAGGGCCCTGGATGAAACTAAGAAAAATTGGAGAAACAAGCAAGGGGGCTGTTTTCCTGATGAACCGGATACCAGCAGAAGGGGGACAGAGATCAGCACAGAGAAAAATCAACTCCTACCAAATCAGAGAGCCAGAGCCTCAGAGGCCCCCAACACCTCATCACTGAAGCAGATCAAAAATGAACCCAACATGGCTCAGGGAAATTTTGCGGAAGAGGGGGCGGGAAGAATGTCAGAGCCACATGTTGGGTCATGATATGCAGAGACATTTATCTTACCCATAACTGTGGTCTAACTCCACAATGCATGACCCATATACCTCAACAAGGAGGGGCCAAGGGGAGGGGGTAGGTCACGGATGAGCCTAATAATGGTACCAAACTGACTGCATTTGCTGAATACAAAACTAGCTCATAAAGAAAAAAAATAATAAAATAAAATAAAAAAATAAAAAAAATGAAAATCTTTTAAAATTTTGTTATCCTGTCACAGCATAATCCATATGTGAGCCCTAGAAAGTAGGCACATCTTACACTATATCTAATAATTATAAATACAAGCAGAACATGTTATAAGTCTTGAAAACAATACAAATTTAACCAATTAATTCAATCTAGAAATTGTCAGAAAGGGACAAGTAAGACAGTATAAAGTCTTAGCACCTGTGTTTGAAAATATCTTTGATTAGTTCAGATACCTGTGTGTGTACCAGTTGCCCAGAGAACATTGGAAACAGAATCACAGGAGTTGAAATTATTTCTCTCAGATGTGGACCATTGTTTGAGCAAGTGGTTGTACCCTAAAGTGGGAAATATGTCTTAACATTTAACTTTGTTGCAAGAACTGGACATGGGATGCCAGAAATAAGACATTCACTTCACATACAAAGGAGAAGAATCTGGTCTTTGTTGAGCCCAAACAGCTAATCTTTAATACAACCCTTGACAAATCTGTTTTGAAAGAAAAAACACCATTTGACAACCAATGACTTTAGCTTAATCTTTTTTGTTTTGTTTTGTTTTGTTTTGAGGTAGAGTGTCACTCTAGCCCAGGCTAACCTGGAATTCACTATGTAATCTCAGCGTGGCCTCAAACTTACTGTGATCCTCCTACCTCTCCCACCTGAGTGCTGGGATTCAAGGCATGTGCCACCATACCTGGCTTATCTTAATCTTGATAGCCATTGATTTTATGTACCATAGAAATTTTTACTAACATAAAACAATTTTATGTTTTACCCTTACTTAAATTTGATAAAGCTTAAGCAATCTCGCTCAATATATTTTACATAACGGGAGCATAAAGGTTATAGTGACTGAGATTAAATCACTTAAACCTAAGTGATTTAAACTAATGATGACTGTTCAATAGAATTAGAATAAAACAGAAGGCTCCTTTAAAGTCACAATATCTTTAGGTATGAGTACCTTGTCTTTGAAACTTGAACACTTATATGTGAACCTTTATCTTAAGGCTCAGTTTCTCTAATCGTCAAAATCTTGATGAATAGAGGAAACTAACTTACTTTACAAGAGTCTTAAAGTCAGTTAAAAGGAAATTAATTTTAGGCCAAAAATTTTTTTTTTAGAACTCCTATATCTTTCCTAAATACACACACCTTCATCCACATACTTTAACGTTCTGGTCTAAGTACCACTCAAAAAGCATTTTTAATGAGGATTCTATGTCTGACATTAAAAAATTCCTTCCCAATTTCTTCAATCAACTCATTTTACTCCATAATTAACCATCTTTCTTATAAGACTATTAAGAGAAACTATACTAATTGATTAATCCCATAAGCTTGATTATACCAGTATATATACCTACAGATTTTATGTAACCCATTGATTTGTGATAGCTCCTATTTATAAATTCCATGAAATACACGTTCTTTAAGTTATTAATTCCTCTAGCACACTTAGAAAAGCTTTTATTGGGAGTAACTAAAGCAAATTTTTGTTTCTATCTTGAAGCAGGCTGGCCTAGACGTCAGTCCAGTTGCCTCTCCTTTTAAGTAACAGGACATTACAATATTCTTAAAATACCTGGAAGTTTTGAGTCACAACCTCAGAGAGAATTTTGTTGTTTTCAATAATCCTCTATGTAAGTTGAAATCGACCTAGAACATAAACTCAGTAATTATAATTATGATATCATGTAACAAAATATGGCATTGCTTATGTAAAATTTTGGCTTACCATAGCCTTTAGTTAAATCTGACTTTTTTTTCCTTTTCTTTCTGCTTCATGGCACCAGCATAGCGGCAGTGGCTGGGTGGGGCAGGAGCTTCTGGAACAGCCGTACCTGGCTCCCAGGCTCTCATCTGTGGTCAGGTCTGGTAGGCACAGGGGCAGCAGCTGAGACACTGGGCTGCCCACCGGCCTGGGTGGAACATGGTCTACCAGAGTGGGCAGGGCATCTCTCTAGCCCAGCCTCCTCACAGGGCGAGTATGCCCCAGAGCCAGCTTTGTGAAAGGGAAGGGGGCTGGGAGGGAAGTCGAGACACTGTTGCTGTGTGCGTGGAGGCACTGCTATTTCATCATGCATGAGCCTGCCGCTGGACCTCAGCCAGCTTTGAGTGGGAACACCAAGACCAGAGGGCACCATATTCAGTGCCTCATAATGGCACCAACCTAAAGGAAAGGAGAAAAGGGAAAACCTGTCAGTCCTCAGAATGTGGAAGCAAGGTCACAGGGGGCTGATGTCCCCCTAGACAATGATTATCCCTCTTGGGGAGCACCCATTTACCCTGGCATGTCTCAGAGGGTCCCTTGTTTGGGGAGCAGCTCTGGGGTCCCTGATTCCTCTGGGACCATTTCACATTGGATCCCAAAGGGCATCCAGGTGCCTGTGTGTAGAGTCTTAAGTGGCCATGAGTACAACAGGAACAAACACCAGAGAGACAGCTTCAGAGAACTGCTTGTTTATTTGTCAGGGGACAGAATTTTTATAAACAATTGAGAGGGAATGGAACGAGGGTCCTAAGGGGATTGATGGCTTCAAAGGTTGCTTGCTGATGCCTAAGGACATTCATTCCAGCACGTAGGGGCAGTCAAGTGACCTATGTAGTGGTAGGAAAAGGTATGGCATAGGAATTGCAGGGGGATGGGCTGTGTGAAGGCTGATGGTTGGTACCATCTAAAGAGTTTCCTAGGCAACTGGTCAAAGGGCATAGGGCTATGAGGAAACCTAAGTCTTATCAGGACGTCCAGGTGTCCCAGGCTTGGAGAAGGAGTGGCCCTACTTCCTGCTGAACTTGGGGCCTGAGATTTTTGTCTAGGGGTCAAGGCACACTGTAATCCCTGAAAAAGGGAGGAGGAGCTCCCCTGCCATTCTGGAACCCAAGCTGTATCTGGAGGTTCAGGCCACTAGGACCTCTCCATAGCCTGGGGCCCTTAGTTGTGTCTGACTGTTTAGGCTTTCGTTAACCCAGGGCCCTTCCTGTGCCTGACACTTCCCCCTACTCTTCTCATACTCAATCTCTTACCCTGGCTTCACATAGGTCATTCCACTCCCTGTAATCTGTTCTTCTACTTGCATATATACAATACCATCCCCTAATATCCCTCCTTCTTCCCTCCTCCTTGGAGCCCTTTTCCAGTTTACTGGCCTCTGCTTCCAATTTTTTGGTTCCAGCTCACACACAAGTCTAACAATTTGTAGCTAGGATCTACACATGAGAGACAACATGTGACATTTGGCTTTCTGGGCCTGGGTTACCTGACTTAGTAAAATCCTTCCAGATCCATCCATTTTCCTGTAAAATTCATAATTTCATTTCTCTTCACAGCTGAATAGAACTACATAGTGTAGATGTACAATATCTTTATTATCCATTCATCTATTTAGGGACATCTGGGATGGTTCCATTTCGTAGCTATTGTGAATAGAGTGTCAATATATGTGGTTGCACAAGTATCTCTAAGGTAGTGAGAAGAGCCATAAGGATACATGCCTAGTAGTGCTATAGCTGGATCATATGGTAAATCTATTTTTATCTGTCTCAAGAACCTCCAAAATGATTTCCACAATGGCTGTACCAGATTACATTCCCACCAAAGTATAGAAGGAGTCTCCTTTTTCTGCATCCTTGCCAACATTTACTGTCATTTGTTTTCTTGATGGTAGCCATTCTTACAGGAGTGAGTTGGAATCTCAAAGTAGTTTTAATTTGCATTTACTTGATGGCTAAAGATGTAGAGCACTTTTTTAGATGTTTACATGCCATCTGTATTTCTTCTGATGAGCATTCTTCATTTAGTTCCATATTGCATTTTTAATTTGGTTGTTTGATTTCTTATTGTTTTGTTTTTCTGAGTTCTTTGTATATTCTGGATACTAATCCTCTCTCAGATGTATAGCAAGCAAAGATTTTTCTCCCATTTGTAGGTTGTCTCTTTGCTCTATTCACAGTGTCCTTTGCTGTACAAAAGATTTGTAATTTCCTGAGATCCCAGTAGTTGATTAGTGGTTTTATTTCCTGAGAAATTAGGGTGATATTCAGGAAGCCATTACCTATACCAATATGGTGAAGGGTTTCCCCTATATTTTTTTCTAGCAATTTCAGAGTTTCAAGTCTTATATTAAGCTCCCTGATCAATTTGAACTTGATTCTTGTGCATGGATAATGACAAGGATGTATTTTCATCCTTCTACATAATGATATCCACTTTTCCCAGTACCATTTGTTGAAGAGGTTGTCTTTTCTCCAATGAATATATTTGTCATTTTTGTCAAAAATCAGATGGCTGTAGCTGCCTGCATTAACATCTGGGTCCTCTATTCTGTTCCATTGATCTACATGTCTGTTTTTATGCCAGTATCATCCTTTTTTTTTTTTTTTTTTTTATTCTTGGCTCTGTAATATAGCTTAAAATTAGGTGTGGTGATACCACCAGCCTTATTTTTGTTGAATAAAATTGTTTTGGCTATTTGATGTTTTTTGTGCTTCCAAATGAATTTTTGTATTTTCTTTCTAATTCCATGAAGAATGCCATTGGAATTTTGATTGGGATTCTATGAAATTTTCCTCTTAAAATTGCATTCATTACATCTCAAAGGTTTTGGTATGTTGTAGTCTCATCATCATTTGATTCAATGGAATTTATTAATTTCATTTTTGATTTTTTCAATGATCCATTCTTCATTTAATAGAGAACTGTTTAGTCTCCATGAATTTCTGTATTTTCTGTAGTTCTTCTTGTTGATGATTTGTAATTTAATTCCATTGTGGTCAGATTATTTAAATTGTTTAAACGGATTATTCATATTTTCCTGTATTTATTAAGATTTGTTTTGTATCCTAAGATATAGTCTGTTTTAGAGAATGTTCCATGTACTGCTGAGAAAAGCATATATTCTGCAGTATTTGGATGGAACGTTCTGTAGATATCTGTTAGATCCATTTGTTCCATGACACCATTTAATTCTGATGTCTCTGTTTACTTATTTATTTTTTTGCCAGGATGACCTGTCAATTGATGAGAGTGGGATAATGAAATCACCCAGTGCAATTATATTTGGTGTTGTCTGTAACCTTAAGTCTAATATTGTCTGTTTGATGAAATTGGGAGCACCCATGGTAGGTGCATATATGTTTAGGATTGTAATATCCTCCTGTTGGAGTGTTCCTTTAATAAGCATAAAGTGACCTTCTTTATATCTTCTCACTAATGTTGGTTTGAAGTCTATCCTGTCAGGTATTAGGACAATAAGCCCTGCTTATTTCCTAGGCCTGTTTGCTTGAAATACTGATTTCCATCCTTTTACCCTAAAACATTTTCTATCGTTTATTGGGAAATAAGTTTCCTGGAGGCAACATACAGCAGGACACTGCCTTTTAATCCAGTCTGCAATTCTGTGTCTTCTGGTGGGGGCATTGACGTCACTGATTTTAAGAGTTATTATTGAAAGGTATGTGTTTATTTTCACCATTCATTCAGTCAGCTGGGAGACTGAGATTTCTGTTCTGAAATGAGTTCCTGTTCAACCTAGGTCTGAATCACACCCTGCCCCCAATAATGGCATTAGTGTGACTCCTATGCCACCATCTTACCCAGAAGTCCTCTGACCTATATGTCATCTAAAAGGGTATTTCCATGAGTTGGTATATATTCTTCAGTTTATCTTGTTGCTATTTTAATTACCACATATTTGTTAAGATTTTCTTTTTTGTTCTCAATATTACTATTTTGTAGAATATCCTATGGTTTGTTAAGAAAAGAAAGTGTGGGGCTGGGGGGATGGCTTAGTGGTTAAGGTGTCTGCCTACAAAGCCAAAGGACCCAGATTCAACTCCCCAGGACCGACATTAGCCAGATGCGCAAGGGGATGCACATGTTTGGAGGTTGTCTGCAGTGGCTAGGGGCCCTGGCACGCCCATTCTATCTCTCTCTCTTTCTCTGTCATATAAATAAATAAATAAAAATATTATAGAAAGAAAACAAAGTGTGTGTTTTGTAGTTTTTGTATGAAATATTCTACAGAGGGCTATTACGTCAGTTTGCTCAATAATGCCATTTTACTCTGGCATTTATACGTTTTTTGCCTGTATTATCCATCTAACAAAAAGAGTGGGGTATTGAATTTAACTTGAGGATATTGATGTCAGTTAGTGACTTGATACACAGTAGTGTTGGTTTCATAAAATTGGCTCCACCAGTGTTTGGTGTATCTATGTTTAGCTAGCTGGATCACCTCAATGGATCATCTCCACTGACTCCATTTTGTTTGAATTCTATTTTGTCACATATTTGCACAGTTTTACATGCTTTTTAAATTATTTCTATTCATAAGAACTGCCTTTACCAGTCTTTTTTTCTAAGACTGTGTTTAATAGATGAAGAAAAGCTCAAATAATCCTTATTAAAATTGGGAATAAGAAAATGATGTCTACCCATTCTATTCAACATAGTACTTGATGCCTTAGCTATTATAATAATACAAGTGAAGTAAATTAAAGGGCTACATTTTGTAAAAGAACAAATCAAAGTATCCTTATGATACTTTCATTGATATGATATGAGATGATATGATTCTGTACATGCGATTCTAATGGCTCTTTCAGAACACCCCTATATCTGTTAAATACTTTCAGAAAAATAACAAGATAAAGATTAATATGTGTGGGGAACCATTGGGCACTAGGAAACCAAAAGTACCTCCATCTTAAATAATGACTCCATTTTGTGATAAGTTGTCTGTTCTGGAAACTCACAAGGTCTGTAGTTGTTTGTTAACCCATGCACGGAAAAATAATAATGTAACCCATAAAGAATGAGAAAGTCGTTATCTTATGGCTTTGGGGCTGGGGCCTTATCCTGTGAAACATCTTGTGCCTTTGGGGCCGGAACCTTATCCTATTGAAACAGAACTGTAGCAATACCTAAACTGCTGACAAACTTCCCTGCTCTGCTGTATAAAGGGCACCCGGAGAAAAATAAAATTTGCAGCTTGATCAGACTCCTGTCTTGCTGTCGGTTCCTTGTGTCTCTTGTCCCTTTCATTTCAGGTTTTCTGGGGTCCGTGCTCCTGTTGAAGCCTGGCTGGCCGGGGCAAACATGCAGGCTTTAACTGAGCAGGAAGTTTCTTGCTTGTTTGGGTACATGCTGGCTTGAATTCATAGCTCTATGAGATGAATGATCTCTTGTGGGGGAGAAATGTTATCAATGGTCCTACCCTAGATACTGTACATACCTTAATACTGACTCAGTAGACAAGATATATACACTGGTACAATAATGGCATGATTTTTTGCATGGAGATGGCAGCATCCAACCAGTTTTAGATTGAATTTGAGACCCATCCCTCTGGAAATTTATGCCTAGTTTTACAAGACTGAGAAAAATTACATGGCTAGGGAAGTAACAGGTCCTAGTACAGGACTTACTACTATTATTTTCTTAATAGACCTGTTGGGCCCCACAAACTGACTTCTCTAGGTATTTATGTTCATACTCACAAATTAGTGCTACTTTTAGCAGAGGACAGAGAGGCTTCTTCTTGCAATTGGCTGCAGTTAAGGCAGAGACACAGCACTTGTCCAAGTGCTGAGATTATGTGACTCTTAAGTACTCAGGCCTAAATAGAAAAAAAACTATATGTGAGAGGCAGAGGATCAGGAAAAGTTCTATGAAACACTGTTTATCTGAAAGCATGGACATTGAACTTATAAATTCATTGCAGCTATGCTTATCTGCATATTTATTCCACAAGATTGAGCCCATAAACAATCCAGCATGGATGGGGAGGGTATTGTGAAGCCCTACTCCTTCCTGTGGAGCTACTGGCAAACAATGTTTGCCAGGGGATGAAGAGTAATCTTTCAGTAGCTCAGCCACTTGTCAAGTGTCTCATATTCCAGTAAATAGCACTGGTCTCATGCCCAGGCAAGCAACCTTAATTAAACATATTGGCTCAGAAAAAAATAAAAATGAAAATTCTAAAATTAGGAGGGAGCTATTTGGAAAGAAGGTGTTCAGCAGGACTGAGAGAGGGATGAGAGAGTAATTGGGGTGGAAATGTTCAAAATACACTGAACACATGTATGAAATAATATTAAAATAAACATATAGCAGCATTCATTTACCTTTTCTTTGTATATATAGCATTAGTCAATATCCTTCCCCTGAATGAGTTATCTTATGAATGTAACTTTGCTGAAGTGACAGCTACCCCCACTTGTTTCTCAAGTTTTAACTTATTTGGCCACATTGATTGGAAAGCAGTATGCCAACAATATTCACTTTCCCTGTGGGTTTGAATTTGTGTTCAGTTGTAAGCACAGTCAGTCTTATCTTAGGAATTTCTCACCCCTCCATGTGGTATGCTCTTTCAGAATATTTTCCACCCAGTTACTTCCTGTCTTCATGTGTGCTGAGCACTCATGATTTCCATAGACTATTTCAGTTTCTAGGCAAGGCTATGGACTGGCCAAAACTCTTGTCACCTTGCAGCTGGATATCCTACCAGTGCACCTACAGCCTTTTCGACAGTATCTGTGACCTTAACATGACCATGCTTGCCCCACTGAATGTCAGTCTGACAGGCTCCTATGGAATGATAAAGTGACTCTGAAGTTCTCCAGGTCTTATACATTTTGAGTGGATTGGGGCCTTTGTAACTTGGAAATATGATTGTGCAGCTTGCATTTTCCTAGCAGAGATTTGATTGCAGCTTCTCTCTGAGGACTTATCAAATACACTTTTCAATATGAATTTTGGTGTTTCATTCTGATTTTGTGATGTACCTCCATATCACTGATAAAAGGCAGTTGGTTTCCCACCATGGCTGTGTACCACTATTGCACTTGTGTGCGCATCACATCAGGTTCTTTGCTGCTGAGTAGCTTCAACCACAAGTCTTGGACAGATGTTGGTCATTTTCCCCTAGTCACTCATGTAGCACTTTCTGGCAATAGATGAGCTAACTGTCTGGGGACTGACTCCCTTCCAGATTCCAGCCAGGTCACTCCATGTTCCTTACCAACAGCATATTGTGTCTTTGGCAGTAGGATCTTACCATTAACCTTTGGTGGGTCATCAAATACTCATCTGACAGACATATGTCTTCTTATGAGAAACCATTTGGTCTCTCTGATCAACAGCTCATCATGGATATTAACTGCATGCTGGTACTAAAATATTTTTTTAATAAAACAATAAAAGATCAAAAGTCAAGGGAGAATGGAATAACAATTAAAAACAATGAGTGAGTGCAAAGTAATCCAACATTTCTCTATAGGATCCACTAGCTTAACAAAGAAAACAAAAGATGGAATCACTATGCTGAAATGTTGAAATAAATGGCAAAACAAACAACTCGTGAAACTGTCAAGAAGTCAGAGAATCATGTAAGGTATTTTTTCCTCCAAACCTGAACTCTAGCATCATAGCCTTTTATAGTCTTCCTGTGGGGATAGAAGCTCATTCTGGCCTAGATATTCACTTCTTTGCAGATTGTTGGGAAAAAAAGACTCATCATTCATGCAGCAAATGCTCTTATAATTGTTTTTCTTCCTTTGAGTCTAAACTTGCAAGAAACACAGCAATCCCTGAACATTTTCAGACAGAAAGTAAAATAATGTTTGATGACGATGCTGGTAGACACATTGCCAAAAAAAAAAAAAAAAAAAAAAAAAAAAAAGTTTGACTGTTAGAAGAGTTGCTACAATATTTCAGTGTGACTCTCAAGAATTTAACTTAATAAGAAAGTTGTGGAGTTAAAAAATAAGAGACTTGGGGATCCAGGTGTTATGTATGAACATGTACCTCTCTCAAAGGGAAACCAATGTCTCTTTACATTTAGAGCATAATTCTCAGCCATGGTTCAGAGTAGAGTTTAGAAGTTTTACTCATAACGTTAATTAAATAGGTTTACAGTTTCAGTGACAATTGAGAAGGATGGAGTTCAGGTGTCGGTAGGTTTTAAATGTCTGGTACTGGAGAGTGGAACCCAGGTCAAACCAGGAATCAAACTAGGTTTGATGAAGACCCAAGTTAAGAATTAGAGACTAGAAGATGGTCAGCAGCATTGGAGGCTTAATTCATAGCTGATGAGACTGGTGTTCCACACTGAGGAAAGTGTCTCAGACTATAAATGGAGATTTTACAAAAAAAAAAAAATTAGAATTAAGGAATGTAAAAGAAGACTTTTTTTTATTGAGGAAGATGTTGGGGGAAAGAGATAAAACCTTGGGAAAAAGACATTATATACAGTCAGATTTGACTAATGTAGTAAAGTGAAGACTAAAATCAGAAAAAAAGGACATTTGAAAGGGGAAAAATTAGGGCTAAGGAGATTACCCCCCCCCCAGTGGTTAAGGCACTTTCCTGCAAAGCCTAATGACCTGGGTTCAATTCCTCAGTACACAAGTAAAGCCAGATACACAAAATCACACATGCATCTGGAATTTTTATTTGCAGTGGTCGGAAGCTCTGGCATGCTCATTCTCTCTCTCTCTCTCTCTGCTCTTGGAAATAAATAGATAAAATATTTTTAATGGGAAATTAGAATTTGATGAACTATTGTATGAGATAGAAATCACCAGGTCCAGATTAGCTACTAGGAATTAGAACTCTCCAGACATGTGTACAGGACATCACTACTGTTGACCTTAGCAGATTAATACTTGTCATTTGCACTTATTAGTACTTGAGTGTCCTGTTTATATTAGTCATTTGAGGTTTTAAACATGTCTCAAAAGATATTTATGTCACTATAAATTGTAATTAAATAATTATTTAATTTATATTCTGAATGATATGACTGTTTATATGGAAATGTCAAGGCTGGAGAGGGTAATCACTTGCCTTCAAAGCCTAAAGAACTGAGTTTGATTCTCCAATACCCACATAATGCCAGATATAAAAGATGGTGCTTGTGTCTGGTGTTTTTTTGCAGTGGCAAGATGCCCTAGTGCACCCATTCTCTCCCCCCCCCCCTCTCTCTGTCTGTCTCTCTCTCTCTCTCATCAAATAAATTGAAGTAAGGATCAATTAAAATAAATTTTACATTACTACTCATTCCTTTATTTCAGTTGAGATTTGCCAGTGTGGAGTGACAAAGAAGGACAGCATCATGTCTGTTACACTCTGCCTTCTGTTTTTAACAGGGTGAATTCATAAACCCTTGTGGAGTGCAGGAAATCTCATTAAGATACAATGTGATGCCCTGAGTCAGCTACACACTGGCCTGGCAGTCACAAGAATGAGTACAAATGCCATAACAGTAAATTTAGGTACATCAATTCCATTGCTATTCAAAACACTAAAGAATTACTAGCTGATTTTGGCAACCAGGACAGTGAAACTCAGATTTAAAAGAACTTGTTTGTTTCAAAGCAAGATGCCATATAATAGAGAGTTTACTAGAAGTTTTATACAGGGTTATATGTCCCATCCTGTAACACACCTGTACCAGTCAAAGAAATACAAAACAATTGGGGAATAAGTTTCCCTTTTCTTCATATGGTAATTATTTTTGGAAACTGTATTGCTTTAATTCTGTATTAAATAACTATGAATATGGAATTGGCACAATCCCTCTTAAGACATCACACATAGTGAAATACTATGACTACATCAAAATTGACCTCAAATAATTAGGTAGTAAGGTTTGTCTACTTCCATTCCTAAAGTAAGCAAAAATAACACAAAACCATGGTGAGGGGAAAAAATATTAGATATACAAACACAAGTTTTGGCTACATGTGAAATGATGATAAATTAATGCTTTCATTCGGAACTCTAAAATCATCATAGGAACCCTTTATTTTAATCTTGGATGTAACTATATTTGGACATTGATATCCATTATTTCCAACAGTAGAATAGTGATATTATTTTCTGAGACATTACATATGGTATTATCAGTACATGGTTATAATGGCTTACTGGAATAAAAATTTTAAAACATAATAAATAAGAAAGCTGCAGAATGTAATTAGATTACTCTCATTTTAAACAGTTATACCTTTAAAAAAAGCAGTAGATTGAATATGTTAACATTGTTTTAACCACTGTGACTTGGGCTATTTAGCCAAGTTATTTCTTTCCATTTTATATAGTATAATGAATATCTTTAAATATTATAAGAATATTTTATCAATATAACTTATGTTGAATAAATTTTGATACTGTAATAAAAATGTTAATTAAAATTATTTTATAAGTTGTCCTTTTTCCTTAGAAAGCATGCTTTTATAAGGTCTAAGTGTAAAACCATGCATATCTTTAATCCTGTATTCTACTCTACTCCAACATTCATTCAGATTCAACCTTGAGCATACCTCCTTTTCTCTCCTTTCCTTTCTATTCCTTTGTTTGGGCTTTGGTTCTATACATAGTTGCCTGGGACTATTAAGTCAACCTTCCAACTCTGTTTTGTTATGCATTCAGCTCTACCTCCTGCTTTTGCCTCAATTTCTCTTTCAACTTGTGATCAAATAAGTGCTCTAAAATATTATGCTGATTACACCATCTCCTTGATTATAAAACCTGTGAAAATTATTCATTAAAACAAGCATTAGACACTTAATATGTCCATAAGTTCAATTGGCTTTTGTTAATTTAATTTTTGTATTTAAACTGACAATGCACACACATACTTGTGAATACATACATCCCTATATGTATATACACGTAAACTATATGGATACTCCTGTTATATACTACTAACTGCTAGTTCACAAAGACTCACATTTTCCAGTGTGAGAATTTGTATGCTGTACTCTTTCTTTTGATAAACTCTTGAGACTTCTTCCATTTTTTTCTAATTCTAGCCAAATTTTTCACAGATAAATGGATAAGCATTAAGACAGGTGTCCACAATTTGTTCTTAGGAAGCAGTAACTATAACTAAATTATCTATTTTGCTTCCTTCTCTTAATTCTATAATGCACATTACAGATGCACTTTCAACAATTTATTTCTGTGTGTGTCAGTGTCCGTGTGTGTGTGTGTATGTGGGAGAGAGAGAGAGAGAGAGAGGGATGTTAGATAATAAAATATTCATCCATGGATATTTTATAATACTTTTTATTATTTATTCAGATGATCTATATATGTCTATTCCTGTTTAGTGGATTACTAACATATGTCATTTCCCTCTCCTTCATTCATTACAATCTTCCAGTCAGAGCTATAACTTAATAGAAAAGATTGTGTCTAAGGTCTCCCAGGACAAAATGAATTCAAGGATCCTGATTAGCCCTTTTAGGACACATATGAGTAATAGGATCTCTTAAGCAGATACTCAGTTTGAGTTCCCACCTTCCTTGATGAATCTTTATTTTCCTATGCTCCAACCAGTCCTCAGAACTAAATAAATATTTTAATGTAAAAGGTGCATATTAAGTCAGCCATAATTTTGTGCATAATATAGTGATAAATTTCAATGAAGAGCAACAGGCCTTAGGAAATAAAGTATACTTTTTTCACAGAGAAACACTAGAAGAAGAATTTACACCATAAAATATTCAACTGATTACTTCCATTCCTCATTAAACTCTAATAATTATATAACACCTGATGATATAAATAAACATTTTTCTTAAAATGTAAATTCAACTATAGACAGCACTCATACAGGTTGAGAAAATGAACATTGAAATTTATTTTGATTGACAAACTTTAGTCCCTACCTTGAACACATTCTTCCTCTCTCTATTCAAAGATAGTAACTATAAGTAAATTTGTTACTGCTTTATGCTATTTAATATTACCTTTTCTTATTTTTTTTAAAGAAGGCTGACCTGTAATGCTCTCTGCATTCCAGGCTGGTTTCAAATTCATAGTGATCCTTCTACCTCAACCTCCAGAATGCTGGAATTAAAAGTGTATTCATAGCCAGACATGCCTTTAATCCCAGTACTTGGGAGGCAGAAGTAGGAGGATCACTGTCAGTTCAAGGCCACCCTGAGACTTCAGGGTGAATTCCAGGTCAGCCTGAGCTAGAGTGAGACCCTACCTCAAAAAACCAAAAAAAAAAAAAAAAAAAAAAAAAAAAAAAAAGAAAGAAAGAAAGAAAGAAAAGAAAAGAAAAGAAAGTGCATACAACCAAGGCCAGCATTACTTTTTTAAGGAAAGTTTTTGAAAAAGCTTTAAATAATTACTGCAAAGTGTAAAGAGTGTACATATAGCTTGTCCAGTTTCTTCTGCTATTACCAACTTTCATTAGCACTTAATAACTCATTAACGTGTACCCTATATTCAGATTCACCCCATTTTCTTTAATGTCCTGTCAGAAACAATTCTATCAAGCACTCTTCAATATTAGTAGCTTCCTCACCCTTGTAGGTTTTTCTTGGCTTAGTAAGGGTTTCCTTATTTTAAATTATGTTTTATACTTATAATTACAATGGCTTCAGCTCAAGAAGATTTTATAGCTGCCTTATTTTTTTTTGTTTTTGATTCACTCTTTTCAACATTCTAGTATAGTCCTTGGATTTTAAAAACTTTTATTTTTATCTCTATTATTATTATTATTATTAACAACATGTTTCAAATGGATACATCATGTGTTGGTACCCTCTTTTTCCTTCTCCTTGCCTCAAATTTGTTGGGGAACCTCCCCAGTGGGGTTGCAGGTATTCTCTATATGGTTGTGTGTTATGCATTGTGGGAACAGCAGTCAGTTATTTTTTGGGGGGAGGGAATACCTCTGGGCATGAGGTCTCAATCTGTAGCTTTTACATTATTTCTGCCCCCTCTTCTGAAAAATTCCCTGAGCCATGGTGGGTGAGTTTTAAGCCTACTTTGGTGATGAGCTCTTAGGAGCCTCTGGATCTCTGCTTTGGTAGGTGTTGAGTATCCTCTGGGTCTGTCTCCTACACCCTGGCTCCGAGTATCAGGTTCAGCATGGAAGCAGCATTCACACTTGTCTCCCCAATTTTTCTGTGGTTTCATCTGTGTCTTGGTTGAAGTGTGAGTGGTAAAGGGGCAGAGAACTGAATAGGGAGTTCTCAGAGGAAGAAATACAAATGACTAACACACACTTAAGAAAATGGTCAACATTCCTAACTGAGAGACCAAATATAACCATTTTAAGTAAAAAGGCCCAGGCCTGACTTAGAGAACCTGCCGGCTAATGTGCTGACCTTTGCTTCTGTAAACTTTGCTTGCTTGTTCAATTGCTGCCTTTCTCCCCAAAGTTTCTGAGGAATCCCCACTTCAAGGACATTGCAGAAACATTCCACTGCAGGGGGCCACCTGCTTAGATAAGAAACTGAGGAATCTCCACTTCAAGGACAATGGGGATTACTTCATCTGCCTGGAGTGCCCCCAGCTCCTGCCCCCAACTTTGCCCGCTGAAACCCCAAGCCAATCAGAACTGTTTAAATCAACCAATCATGTATCTATCCCCTACTTCTTTGTTCAAATTCCTATATGAACCCCTTCCCCCAAAAGAAAGGCACTCTCTCCCTCACTACCGCTGCGCCGGACTGTGTGGATGGAACCCAGGCCTAGGCTTGCAATAAAGAAACCTGTTGCTTTTATAATCAAGTGCCTCAGCTTCTGTGGCAGTTCTCTGGGTGACTCCCGGGTGACCGGGGGTCTTGGCTCCTGGTCAGGGGTGATGGCACAACACTAACCATTAGGAAAATGCTGATCAAAACAACCATGACATTCCACCTTACTCCAGTAAGGATGGAAATCATTAAAAGTCTAGCAACAACAAATGTTGGGAAGGTTTTGGGAAAAGAAGAACTCCCATCCATTCTTTGTAAGGAATGTAAATTTGTGCAACCACTATGGAAATCAATGTGGGGAATCCTGAAAAGGATGAATACAGAGCTACTAACAGACCCAGTTATTCCCTTACTGGCCATTTATCCTACATATTCCATGCATCAATACACAGATATTTGCTCAACCATGTTCATAGCTGCTCAATTCATTTTAGCTAAGAACTGGAATCAACCCAAGTGCCCATCATTGGATGAATGGGTAATATAGTTGTGGTACATTTACATAATGGAATTCTACTCAGCAGTTAGAAAAAAAAATGATACAATGAAATTTGTAGAAATATGGACACACTTGGAACAGATGCTACTCAGTGAAATCACATAATCCTGGAAAGACAAATGCAACATGGTCTCTCTTATCTGCAGTTCCTAACCTGGACCTGCTGGAGTTGCTGACATGCCTAATAAGCAACTCAAGGCCCATACAATAGGGATCAGAGGGTTTGGGGGAGGGGAATTAGAAGGGGAGAAAACAAACACAAAACTAAATCCAGAATGAGCTAGTACCATTGAAACATCTATCCTTGGAGACAGACTAAAAGATAAAACCCTTAAAAGGAGTAAAAAGGATAGCCAGGCATGGTGGCACATGCCTTTAATCCCAGCACTCGGGAGGCAGAGGTAGGAGGATCACCGTGAGTTCCAGGCCACCCTGAGACTCCATAGTGAATTCCAGGTCAGCCTGGGCTAGAGTGAGACCTTACCTCCCAAAACCAAAAAAAAAAAAAAAAAAAAAAAAAAAAGGAGTAAAAAGGAAGCACCTGAAAAGCAGGGCCCTAGAGAGGGTGGGATTAAGCCTAAACTATATATGTATTTGTCTCTGACCTGGAACTCCCAGTACCAGAAGTTGGTTGTTATCCACACTGAGTTGTTGATCAGAGAGACTTTCATGGTCCCCAGATCAAGAAAGTTTTCTGTCAAAGCACTTGATTATCCATCTGAGGCAAAAGGTAAGACCCTATTTCTGAAGACACCATAATCTACCTAAACAGAGCATGGAGAAACCTAGCTCTGCTTCATCTGGAATCCAGATGAAAGCCAGTCCCCAGACAGCCTGTCTAGTTCTGGAAATCCCTACCTGAGCTACTGGAGGAAAGTGGCCAAGAACAGTCTGAACAACCAGAGGTCTAAGCTACTTATAAGCCAACACCCTGACAGGATGTACATACCATTTCAATAGTGGCACATAGCCTTGGTCTTGGTGAGAAACCAGTAGTTTTCTGATTGGCTAGCAGATCCACTCAGTGTAAAGGAACCCATATCTGGAATTGAGAAGCAGATCAGAATCCTATGGAGACAAAGATTATTTTCTCCAGTTTCAAGCTCCAGCTAGTCTTTGACTAAAAGAGGGTTACAGACATCAAATTCTCCCTAAATTAATGCTTATTCCATTTAAACTATGGTAACTCTGTTAGAGAATCTGTTCCTGTTTTTCAAAAGGTAGAGGAAACAAGGAGATAAAGTAATCCTTGGATTTTAAGAGAAGTTACTGTTAGGTCAGAGACAAAATGGAGTCACGGCGGACAGCAGGAGGGCAACAGAGGCATAAGGAAGTGGGTCATCCACATTCCTCAGGAAACTGCCCCGGCATTATCCCTTCCTTGCCTAACAATGACCCACGTCTAGGTTTCCTGCTTCCTTATCTCTCATCTGGTCACTGTTCTGGTCTCACACCCTAGCTATTTTTCTTCTTCATCTTCCTCCAACTGAAGAACTCTCTGTAGCCCACTATCTGTAATCTCAAAGTTGACTGTGCTCTGCTCTTGCTCTTGAGAGTCAGTCCTGGCAGCTCATGTTTTCCCCGAATGATAGCTACCGTCCTTGCCTCAGAGTGGTCTGCAGAGTCCTGCAACTCCTAAACCTTACAGTTATGACAGGTAAAGTATACATACAACTCATGTGTCTGGTCAATGATAAATTTCACCTTTATAATCTGACTTACATTTACCAGAAAACATATCCCCCCAACATACACATAGACAGATAGAGAGATAGAGAGATAAATGGATGGATAGATAGATAGATAGATAGATAGATAGATAGATAGATAGATGATACGTAGATGACAGATAGATAGATATGTATACTATTTTTGTTTATTTTTTGAGGTAGGGTATCACTTTAACCCAGAGTGATCTGGAATTCACTAAGTAGTCTCTGTGTAGCTTCAAACTCATGGTGAGTCTTCTACCTCTATCTTCATAGTGCTAGGATTAAAGGCATGGGCCACCATGCCTGACCAGAACAGATAGTTTTTAAAGTTAGCTCTTTGTCAAGCCGGGCGTGGTGGCACACACCTTTAATCCCAGCACTCAGAAGGTAGAGGTAGGAGGATTGCCATGAGTTCGAGGCCACCCTGAGACTCCATAGTGAATTCCAGGTCAGCCTGGGCTAGAGTGAGACCCTACCTCGAAAAACTAAAAAATAAAATAAAATAAAATAAAGTTAGCTCTTTGTCTATTTACTCTTTGGAGAAAATTTATTATCAGGGCTGATATTTAAGTGGTGTAAAACTATGCTTCCTTTCTCTGAAGATAACCAGTGGAATACTATTTACAGAAATTACATGGAATTCATTTGAATGGTTATTTGTCCTATCCTCCTAGCTATGTACATAATAATTTTTGTAAAACATTATAGATCTGTGTATATTTGTCTTTACATTTTGTTTTATAACCCCACACTGTACTATATTAAATTGTTGCTCAAATAGTTCTAGCTTCAACACTGGAAACTTTAAATACCTTTGACACATCATTATAGAATTGCTATTTTTGTATTTGAAACCACTTTTACTTTCTAGCACTATATATTGCTCTAGGATCATCTTCATATACCTTGCCCCAAATCTATATGCAATGACATTTTCTATATTCTTCAGTATGAAAGGTTTCTAGGTAGGTGCTAGTGTTCTTCTTGCTGCAGGCTTTTGTTGTTTCTAGTAATTTACAACTGTAAGAATATGGGGGATATGTGTGTGCACTCTACCTCAATTACATATATGCTATAATATACACATATCATACATACATGCATAGACACAAATATATATTAGAACATTTAACCATGTCCACATACAATCAATTCTAATAAATTATACATGGATTATTCTAATGATCTCCTTTTTAATATGCAAAGTTTGAAATTAGTTTTATTAATTGGAGCAAGATCATATAGAAAATGTATTGTTCTCAATTTTTATTTATTGACTTGGAAGAGAAAGAGAGTTGCAGATGGAGAAAGAGAGAGAGAGAGATTAATTAGGTGTGTCAGGGCTTTTCAGCCACTGTAAACAAATTTCAGATGTATGTGCCACCTGGTGCATCTGGCTTACATTGGTCCTGGGGAATTGAACCTGGGTCCTTTGGCTTTGCTGGCAAGTACCTTAACTGCTAAGCTATCTCTACAGTCCCATTAAAAAATTATGATGTGATGTTTTGTAATATGCATTTCAAATATTATCTGCCTACATTTAAGTTACTTGGTCCAAATACATCAAGTCTTTTCTTTAATAATTTCTGCCTGGAGGAGCTGGGGAGATGATTTAGCACTTAAGAGTCCTGGCTTTGTAAGGTGTTAGAGGGCCTGAGAATACCTGAGTTAAATTCCCAAGACACCTCATAATAAACAGCTGGGTGTGACTATGCATATTTGTAACACTCATATTAGAGGAGCAAAGCAGATACAAGAAAACAGCTGGAGATTCTTGACCCAAAACAAACAAACAAAACAAAATAACAATGAAAATTGCAGCAAAAGACTGTCTCAAGAAAACAGGAAGGATATTCCCCTGTATCTTCCACACACCTATAATGTGCCATAAAAACAAATTTCTGATTTTGTCATAATTTATACTGGAATAATTGGAGTCTGGTATCTATCATCAATTGCTAATATTTATGCTGAATATTTCCTCCCCTTTTTTATATAAGCCAGAATCCTTGTAGTAGCCTCTTAGTCCTCTTTTCATTTGCCTTTTAGTCATCTCTGTCCAATTTGTCATGCATTATGCATTGCCATATTTGGCTCTGTGCTGGACAGGAGCCTCCTTCCATTTCTCAAACAGGCCAGTGAGCTTGGGAAATTAGCAACTCTGAAATGCCTTGCTATCAAAGAGGTGTAATACTTTCTCTTTTACCTATTGTATTGGGTTTTGAGAATTGCTGAAGGACCTTTTCTGGCTCAGGGGGATGTAGATTGGATGTTAGAGTGCTAGCTTCTCAATGGTCACTGATATTCCCCAAAGCTAATGGTTTTCAAGGTCTTTGTCTCCTGGTCACAAAAAAGTAAATGACAACAGTAGAAAGGCATGCAAAGAAGTGTATGCAATAAATAATTATTGGAAAACTCCCTGTAGAGTGAGGAGGGGACTAAAAATGTGTTGTCTTTGATACTCAGGACTGTAGCAGCTTTTGTAGGTTTGGAGGAAGTCTGAGTGATGACTCATATGGAAATTAGATATTGTACATGTAGATTGTGACAGGTCTACACAAATATTTGGGGTTTCTTCTATGTGCTCAGGTGGGCAGTGCTAAAATTTGAAGTTGAGGGCAAAGGATATGTGAACAAAATTGGGCCAAGGCAGGCAATCAACCTGATGTACAAGTTGATACTCTCTGCCTGTCTTCCATTTGGCTGTATTCGGTGATAATAAAACCCAGCAGCCCCTGTGGTAGGAAGTGGATCTACTATCAGTTGGGTAAAATAACTTTGTTTACTTCCATAATGTTTAGATCAGCTGGTGAGAAAGATTTAAGGACTGTCACTAATTGGAGGGAAGTAAAACAAAAGAATATGTTTCTTCATAAATTAGCAGATAGGAAAGGGAATAACCTTAACTTGTTAATTAGTGTAAATCAATAATCTTAAAAGAACATATAAGCAACTTATAATTTAAGAATATATGTTGGGTAAAAACTCGGGGGACTTCCGGCCAAGATGGCGACCGCCTAGCTGCGCTGCAAATCCCAGGGAAAGAAAGGCAAGATATTAAGGGTACATAGTGGCTTTTAGGGGAGAGAAATCTTGGAGGGCACAGAGGCAGGGGAACAGGGAATCGCAGATCCCATCGTGGGCGGGTAGCCACCCTTCACCCCAAATAACCGCCATGTTCACAGCACCGCTGCTGCCGCAACTGCCACACCAGCCACCACTGCTGCCACCGCATGCCGATTGCTCCCTGTGTGTGGAAGCTTAGACTGCTCTGCATGCTCGTCCACTTGCCCACTTACTGAGCGAGCCCAGTCCCACAGCAGTTGCCACGCAACCTCAGACTGTGTCTCTCACTTGCACCAGCTCAGGTGCCATCCCCTACTTGTCTGCTGTGCCATCCGTCCGCCATTGTCCTGTGGCAGGGGAGCGCAGACTACTTCCGGGTCTCAGTGTTCCCTGCCAGAGTTCAGGCTGCTTCAGTGCTTGGTGCCTCAGTGCCACTCCTAGCTAGAATGCAGGAAGCATTGGCACATTACTGCTTGAGAACTCAGGCAACTTTGGCGCCCCTGCCAGGCAGTAGATAGGCGGCTTTGGAAAGTGAGAGCCAAAGCCCAGGCACTTGGCAACTGCCCAAGGCTGCATAAGATTCCCATTGTTCTTGAGCCCAGGCTGATATGCCCACCTACCAGGCCATACACTGTCATAGGCAGAACAGAGCGCAAAAGAAATAACATGAAAAATCAAATGCAAGAAAATCCAGTTAGATCACCCAGTCCCACAATGAATACATCTAACCAAAACATAGAAGAACCAATAGGACCAGAACACCAAATTGAAGCTATGAGCAATGCAATCCTGACAAACCTACTGGTAGAACTTGCAGGAAAGCAACAAACAGCCGATAATCATGTGGATGCTGCCATCAATAAACTAGAACTAATAGATAAGAAATTGGAAGGATTAGATAAGAAATTGGAAGGATTTCAAAGAGAGTTAAGAGATTTGAGGGAGAGTGAAAAAAAGAATACTTTAAAAATCAGCTGGCCATGCTAAATGAAGACATAAAGAAATGCAAAATGAACTCCAAGAATCATCAAGAAAATCAGAAAGGGAAGTGAAAAGGGAGCTTGACAGAGGAATGGAAATTATACATAGAAAAGTAATAGAAAATGCAAACTTAATTGAACAAGTCCAAAACTCGCTAGAAGCTCTCAAGAATAGAGTCAGCCAAGTGGAGGATAGAAACTCTGATCTGGAAGACAAGATGGAAGAAACAATTAGAGAGTTCAAAAATTTCAGTAAGTTCAAAAGCTCCTGTGAACAGAACATGAGGGAATTGTGGGATACACTTAAACATCCTAATATCAGGATCATTGGAATAACAGAAGGAGAAGAAATTCAGACCAAAGGCATGGAGAATTTATTTAAAAAATAATTGAAGAATACTTCCCCAGTCTCTTAAAAAAAAGGCCCATCAAGATACAGGAAGCCAATAGAACTACAAACAGACTGGACCAAAGGAGAAACTCTCCAAGACATATTATCATTAAGACTCTAAACATTGACACCAAAGAGAAAATCCTAAAAACAGCTAGGGAAAAACAGCACACCACCTTCAAAGGTAACCCCATCAGAATTACTTCAGACTTCTCAATGGAAACCCTGAAAGCTAGAAGGGCCTGGAATGAAACACTGCAAAGTCTAAGAACCTATGGCTTCCAACCCAAACTACTCTACCCAGGAAAAGTATCCCTCATAATAGTTGGTGAAAGAAAAACATTCCATGACAAAACTCAGCTTTACAATTATATAAACCCAAAACCAAACCTAAAGAGAGTATTTCAGGAAATTCTCCACAGAGAAGAAAAAAATAATCAAACACAATTGCCTGCAAGAAGCAGTTCACAACAACCAAACTCAGAGTAGGCACAAAAAACTTCAACGTCCATGAAAACACCAACCCACATTTACCATCACAATATGGCAGGGATCAAATCAAATATCACAGTCATTACCCTAAATATTAATGGCCTTAATTTACCCATCAAGAGACACGGGCTAACAGGATGAATCAAAAAATTAGACCCCTCAATCTGTTGGCTTCAAGAAACCCACCTCACCATTAAAGCCAGACATCTCCTCAGGGTGAAATGGTGGAAAACAGTATTCCAAGCAAATGGGAATAAGAAACAAGCAGGTGTAGCTATATTAATATCGGATAAAATAGACTTCAAACCAAAAATAATCAAAAAAGACAAAGAAGACCACTTCCTACTTACCAAGGAAATAATCCATCAGGAGGATATTACAATCATAAATCTGTATGCACCAAACACAGGGGCACCACAGTTCATAAAACAAAACCTACTTGACCATAAAACAGAAATAACCATAAACACCATCATAGCTGGGGACTTCAATAAACCATTATCAGTAATAGACAGATCATCCAAACAGAAACTCAACAGGGAAGTAAGAGAGCTCAACAAAACCATAGATCACTTAGACCTAACGGACATCTATAGAACCTTCTGTCCCAAATCCACAGATTACACATTCTTCTCAGCAGCCCATGGAACATTCTCTAAAATAGACCATATACTGGGTCACAAAGACTGCCTCCACATATTTAGGATGATTGACATTATTCCCTGCATGATATCAGATCACAATGCTATATTGCTAGAAATCAACAACAAAAGACCCACCAAGAATCCCTACAGCACCTGGAAACTGAGCAGCACACTTGTAAACAATAAATGGATAGTGGAGGAAATAAAAAATGAAATTGCAATATTTCTGGAATTGAACGACAATGAGAACACAATGTACCAAAACTTATGGGACACAATGAAGGCGGTCCTCAGGGGAAAATTCATAGCCCTCAATGCCTTCATAAATAATACAGAAAGGTCCCAAATCAATGACCTAACCATCCACCTTAAGGCACTGGAAAAACAAGAAAAATCCAACCCAAAGAGCTCCAGAAGGAAAGAAATAATTAAAATCAGAGCAGAAATCAATGAACTGGAAATGAAGGAAACAATTAAGACAATTGACAAAACAAAGAGCTGGTTCTTTGAAAAAATAAACAAGATTGACAAACCCCTGGCCAATCTGATCAAGCAAAAAAAAGGAGAAGCTTCAAATTAAAAAAAAATTCAAAATGAAAAAGGAGAGATCACAACACACATAAGACAAATTGGGAGAATCATCAGGACTTATTTCAAAAACATCTACTCCACAAAACTAGATAATGTGGAGGAGATGGATAAATCCTTGGACGCATACCATCTACCAAAGCTAAACACAGAGCAGATTAATCACCTCAATCAACCCATCACACTCATGGAGATTGAAAAAGTAAAAAAAAACCTCCCAAAAAAGAAGATTCCAGGACCAGATGACTTCTCAGCTGAATTCTATCAAACCTTCATGGAAGAACTCAAACCAATTTTCCTCAAACTGTGCGACACAATTGGTGAACAGGGAAAGCTACCCAACTCCTTTTATGAGGCTAGCATCACCCTAATTCCAAAACCAGGCCGAGATGCCACAAGAAAAGAAAACTACCAGCCTATATCCCTGATGAATTTAGATGCAAAGATCCGAAACAAAATCCTTGCAAACCAGATCCAACAACACATCAAAAGCATTATCCACCTTGACCAAGTGGGATTCATCCCAGGAACACAGGGGTGGTTCAACATATGGAAATCTGTCAATGTAATACACCACATAAACAAGGTTAAACACAAAAACCACATGATCATTTCGATAGGTGCAGAAAAGGCCTTTGACAAGATTCAACATCACTTCATGTTCAAAACATTGGAGAGAATTGGCATGGTTGGTTCATATCTTAACATAATAAAGGTAATATACGAAGCTCCTAAGGCCCAAATAATACTTAATGGAGAGAGAGTGGAGGAATACCCATTAAGATCAGGAACAAGACAGGGTTGTCCACTCTCACATCTGCTTTTCAATATAGTACTGGAAGTCCTAGCTCAAGCAATAAGACAGGAGAAGGAAATAAAAGGGATACAATTTGGAAAGGAAGAAGTTAAGTTAGCTTTATTCGCTGATGACATGATTATATATGTAAGAGACCCGACAGACTCCATCCCCAAACTCCTGAAGGTGATTAACTCCTATAGCAAAGTAGCAGGATACAAAATCAATGCACAAAAATCAGTAGCCTTCCTTTATACAAATGACAAACATACAGAGAAAGAAATAAGGGACATAGTCCCATTTTCAATTGCAAAAAAAAAAAAAAAAAAAAAAAAAAAAAAAAAAAAAAAAAACCTTGGAATAACGTCAACCAAGGAAGTGAAAGATATATACAACGAAAACATAGAAACACTCAAAAAAGAAATTGAGGCCAACTTGAGAAAATGGAAAGACCTCCCACGTTCCTGGATAGGCAGAATTAACATTGTGAAGATGACAATCTTACCAAAGGCAATATACAGATTTAGTGCAATTCCAATTAAAATCCCAATGGTGTTCTTCACAGAGATAGAAAAAATGATCTCAAATTTCATATGGAAAGGCAGAAGGCCTGGAATTTCCAAACATATCCTCAGAAAAAGAAATACCTCTGGAGGCATCACCATACCTGATCTAAATCTATATTACAAAGCCATAGTAATAAAAACAGCATGGCACTGGCATAAAAACAGGAGTATAGATCAATGTAATAGACTTGAGGACCCAGACTTTGGGTCAAGCAACTATAGCTACTTGATATTCGATAAAGGCCCGAACAATATAGGCTGGAGAAAAGACAGCATCTTCAACAAATGGTGCTGGACAAACTGGATAACCATATGCAGGAAACTGAAACTTGATAAAAACATTTCACCATGCACTACACTCAAGTCCAAATGGATCAAAGATCTCAATATAAGACAAGAAACTCATATAGTATGGAAGAAAATTTAGGAAGTTCTTTCCATGATATAGGAATGGAAAAAGACTTCCTGAACAAAACCCCAGTAGCTCATGAACTTAAACCGTCACTCAACCAATGGGATCACATGAAGCTGAAGAGTTTCCTACAGACAAGCATACAATAAGCAAAGCCAATAGATTACCCACAGAATGGGAGAAAATATTTGCAGGTCATCCAACTGATAGAGGCCTAATCTCTAGAATCTACAAAGAACACAAAAATCTAAACAGTAAGAAGTCAAACACCCCACTCACAAAATGGGGCAAAGAGCTAAACAGGCAGTTTACAGAGGAAGAAATAGAAATGGCAAACATACACTTAAGAAAATGCTCATCATCCCTAATCATCAGAGAAATGCAAATTAAAACAACTATGAGATTCCACCTTACCCCAATAAAGATAGCAAACACCAAAAAATCAAATGAAAACAAATGCTGGTGAGGATGTGGAGAAGTAGAAACACTCATCCACTGTTGCTGGGATTGTAGGATGGTACAACCACTTTGGAAAGCTATATAGAGACTTCTGAAAAATCTGAGTATAGAGATACCAACAGACCCAGTTAATCCCTGACAGGGCATCTACCCTAAAACCTTCAAACCACAGGCTAGAGAGATTTGTTCAACCATGTTTATAGCAGCTCAATTTGTAATAGCTAAGTGCTGGAATCAACCCAGATGTCCATCACTGGAAGAATGGATAACTAAGATGTGGTATATCTACACAATGGAATTCTATACAGCAGTAAGAAAAAATGACACAATGAAATTTAAGGAAAAATGGTTGAACCTGGAACAGATCATTCTCAGTGAACTTACCCAATCACAGAAAAAAAATTGCCACTTATTCTCACTCATCTATAGCACCTAACCTGAATCTACCCAAGATACCTTACATACCCAGCCAGTATGTCGTGGACTAGACACTATGATGGAAGGGGATGTAAGGGAGGGCATCAAAGGGGTGGGAAATACAAATCTAGACCCAAACGGCAATGGTATCATAATTCTACTTACAAAAAGACAGACCAAATGGCTGATCCTTCACCAGGCCCTTACAGGGAACACCTGAACCACAAGACACTGAAGAGGGTAAGATCAAGACTAACCTTAATCTTCTACATCTTCCCTCCCTCACTTCCCCTCCCCCCCCCCTCTCTTATCTCTAACTCTTGTATATTAGTTATCTTTTTCCTCATTTTCTTAGTGGGCACTGACCTGTAACTCCCAGTACCAGCATGGGGCTATCATCCACAATGAGCTTTTGATCAGAGAGACCTACAAGGTTTCCTAAAAGACAGACAGATTTCTGTCAGAGTACTTGATGACCCACCAAAGGTTAGTGGTAAGACCCTACTGCTGAAGACACCTTATGTGATTGACATGCAAATTAGAATGGCATGGCTGGAAGTTGGATGAGAGTCAGTCCCCAGATAGTCAGCGCGTCTAGTGCCAGAAGGTGCTACATGGGCGACTGGGGGAAAATGACCAATATCTGTCGAAGTAATGCATGGTCTAACCTACTTAGCAGCAAATAACTTGTTGTGATGCCCACACAAGTGCAGTGGTGGCACACAGCCAAGGTGGGGAACCAACTGCTCTCAATTTGGCTAACTGATCGCTTCACTGGTATGGGACCCATAGCTGGAGCTGGGAAACACGTCAGAACCATATCCAAACATAAGCCCACTCTGCAATACCAAGCTACCATCAATTGTGGGTTACAAGAGGGCCAACACCTATTAAATTCTCTATGAAAAAAAAAAAATGGTTATCTCATTTGTCCTGGTGCTAACTTACTCTCCTTTGGAGAATCTGCTTCTCTTTTTCAGATAGATGTAGATCCTAAGGAGAGAGCCACCCCATCATACCTCAAAAGGGCCCCGGCTGAAACTAAGAAAAATTGGAGAAACTAGCAAGGGGGCTGTTTTCCTGATGAACTGGATACCAGCACAAGGGAGAAGGAGATCAGCACAGAGAAAAATCAACTCCTACCAAATCAGAGAGCCAGAGCCTCAGAGGCCCCCAACACCTCATCACTGAAGCAGACCAAAAATGAACCCAATATGGCTCAGGGAAATTTTGTGGAAGAGGGGGTGGAAAGAATGTCAGAGCCACATGTTGGGTCATGATATGCAGAGACATTTATCTTACCCATAACTGTGGGCTAACTCCACAATTCATGACCCGTATACCTCAACAAGGAGGGGCCAAGGGGAGCGGGTAGGTCATGGATGAGCCTAATAATGGTACCAAACTGACTGTATTTGCTGAATGCAAAACTAACTAATAAAGAAAAAATAAAAAGAAAAAGAAAAAGAAAAAAAAAGAAAAAAAAGAATATATGTTGGGAATGAAAGATGAATCCTAGGAACTTAAAAACACATTTGAAAAGATCATGTCTGACATTTGTTATGTTGCTTAGGGTAGTAAGAGCAACATATGAAGTGCTCTCACATATGTCAGCAAGTGATGCATAGAGCATCATCACTATGAGAAATGTCACCACAGGTCTCTTGGGATCTATTAGAAATACAAACACAGAACACCAAGTGCACAAAAACAACTCGCCAGTACTTGAGACTAGAACTTCTAAAGTTTGAGTGGAAATGGCTGAAAGCAGGTAACACATTCTATGACTGCAATATGACCTATTTTAAGTAGTTGACCATGATACAATAAAAAAGTCAGATGCTAGCTGCGCTACCCTTCTCTGAGTGGCAACTTAAATCGTCTTCAACCCCAGCTCAAATAGATCCCTGAATATTTGGCAATTATACTCAGGAGCAATAGGGTGGTTAGGAAAAGCAGTATGTATTCAAGCCACTACTAGTTTGATATGTCTGCTTCCATAAAATTCAATCAAATAGTGGAACATCTCATTGTCACACACTCACATATTCTCACTCATATATCTGAGGAGATGTCAAAATACTCTTTTAACTTAGAATACATTTCACCAAGTAATGCATGCACATGTGTGTTCATTTTTTTCTGATTGTGGCTGCTACTACAGACTTATCCATAGTTAGACTATTGATGGTCTTTCCTCCCAAAATCCCACTTCCCATGCTTCCTGCTTCACAGCTTTCTGAGTACTTACCTCACTCAAAACCTCTGAAGCTCAATAATGGTCTTCAATTTACATACAATTTGTGATTTAACTCTTAACTCCTATACAGAATGGTTGTTACATTTTAATATCCTAAAATTCATCAATTTCCTATAGTAATAAGAAATCACCTGTCACAGACTGTGTGTGCATGCTCACGTGCGCGCGCGCACACACACACACCCCTATGCATTCACACACAAAATCCATCAGACATTTCATAATATTCACCTTTCCCTTTCCATTTTTTACCAATTTGTCTGAGGGAAAGGAAATAAATTCTTAACCCTATATCACCAAGCCTACTAATTATAGCATACCTTAGAAGACTGAACTATCCTATATAAGTTATCACTGCTCTCGCTCATCAATTTATACACTCCAATAGTAATGCTAATTACTTCAGCCATTTATCAAGGCATTTCCTCATAATCCAATGCCATAAAGTACACTATACTTATAAGCACAACTATTAATGAACATTTCACAGATGATAAAACTAAGACTTCATAATGTTAATGTGTATCACTTCTAATTGGATTTTAATTATTCTTCCGATGGCTTAAACATATGGAGTCTGGTTCGCAAAATTATATTTGCTGTCTGCAAGAAAAAGTAAGGATTATGGAAAGATTGAGATCACTGGCCATAGAGTAGTTATTTTGTTTTGTTTTGAGGTTAGGGTTTGCTCTAGCACAGGCTGACATGAAATTCACTTTGTAGTCTCAGGTTAACTTCAAACTCATAGCAATTCTCCCACCTATGCCTCCAGAGTGCTGGGATTAAAGGTGTGTGCTACCACGCCAAACTAGTGACCACTGACCACAGGGTAGGTTTAAATGAAACTCAAACTTTTTCCATCCTTGTCATGTTACAAGACTATACATAGTGAGTGTATGTTCTACCCTCTCCTACACAAATCTACTATATATCACATACTTAAGAATACAGTATTTGATTTGTAAAACTCCAGAGTCATGGACATATTTTACTCACAAGGATAAAGATGATTAACACTGGCCTTAGTTTTCCCTCTCAGCAATATAACTTGATTTCTTTCTTCCTGAAAATGTCATTATATATCCATACTCCCCCTAACATGCTCTCTCTTGTTATTGTTCAATACATCTTATTTCATAGTCATTAAATTATTATTTAAATGCATAGGAAGACCCATGATCTAAAAGCAAGTACAGGAAGAATCTTAGTAAACCATGAAAATGTTTAAAAGCATTTCCAGCAAAGATAATTTAATTTTTTTATATATTTTCACTTGTTTAATACGTAAGAATATAAAAGTTGTGACACTTAACACATATGAGCCCACAGTTTGCATTTATTTCTTTCTTCATTATATCAGTTTTACTTTTCCTAGCCTTTTCAGTGATCTTTGCCACAATTGATAACCATTCTGATTGCCTGAGAAATGTGCTGATGGGTTTACCTGTCCTCCACCTCCTCATATAACTGATGTCTTGATCCACGCTTGTTCTCCCTGTTTGGGGCATCACACTCACATTCATAGTTACCTTATGTCTCCGTTGCAGTAATGCAGGACTTGTGAACTTCCAGATTCAGGAGGATTGGCAGGTGTGTTACAAGTATACTTTAGCTTTAAGCTTTAAGCTCTGTGCCAAGTACTGAAGAAATATAGTCTGAAACCAATAAGTTAAGGAAATATTCAGAAGTCAATACATAAAGTCAGTTACAGTATTACAAGCATTTATAGCTAATGATTAACTTCAATGAATCAAGTAACATATATTCGCAAGCACTAATGAGTCATTAATAGAAAAATATCTTATCTCTGGTCGGACAGTTCATGGGTGGACAGGGCATGGAGTGAACTGGCCAGACTCCTGTTTACTGGCTCCTCCCAGTTCCCTACACCAGATGGTGTGTAGGCGAATGTGGCATGGAGTAAGTAGGCCAGGTCCCTGTTCCCTGACTCCTCCAAGTTCCCTGGTCCTGGTATGTCCCATTGTGCCTTGCTGTGTGCACTATGGAATTAGGACTTTAGCTCTGGTATCCGGCCTAGCTACTGGGTAACATCCGTATTCACCTAAATCAGAGGGTGCATAAGCCAAAGGACAAAAACTTGCTTCCCACCAATAAAATAGAGTCTCCCTAAAATGGTTATACCACAACATAGAAAAGCCAGCAAAAGTCAGAAAACTGAGAGATCTACACCAAGGATCCTTAGTCCTGTAATAGAATCCACCAGTGAAATCATAGAGATTAATGATTTTGCTTTCCACTGTCAAGATCCCACTAATTTTGGGATATAAGAGGGCCTACACATTCAAATTCTCTCTTAACTAATAATGTTTATCCCATTTAACTGGTGATGACTTCACTCTCCATTGGAGAATCTGTTTCTCTTTTTCAGAGAGGAGCAAGACCTGAAGAGATAAATGACCCAGCGCGCTTCACCAGGGTCCCAGATGAAATCACAGAGGAATTGGGGAAGTGAGAAATAGTACTGCTTTCTCTGTGAAACTGATATCAGCACAAGAGTGAAGGAGATAGACACCAAGGACACTCAACACCTACCAAAGCAGAGATCCAGAGGCTCCTAAGAGCACATCACTGAAGTAGACTTAAAATGTACCCAACATGGCTCAGGGAATTTTGTGGAAGAGGGGGCAGAAAGATTGTTAGAGCCGTAAGTTGGGACATTATGCACAGAGACATTGCCTCTCCCCCATAACTGACTGTTCCCCCTGCAATGCACAATCCCCATGTGGTTAACCTGTACCCCCAACAAGGAGGGCCTCTTCAGAAAAGGGTCAGGGATGATGAAAAGGATGGTACCAACATGTGATGTTTGCATTCTAAGTATGTACATATCTAAGAAAAATAAATTTAAAAAATCAATACTCAGATGGCTTATGGCACTTGGCACGGTCTTGGTCATATTGTGATAGAATGCCTATGACACTAGGGTACAAACCAATGAATTAAAAAATACCAATTTCCATTAAAAAAAAAGGAATATATTAGCTCAGAAAGATCTTAAAGAATAAATACTTCCAAATTTCAGGAATTGGCACACAGAGGCATTCACAGTAAGTGAAAAGCAAGGCTTCAAAATGCTGAATGCATACATTTATAAGACATGGATTTGGTATATTTATTATGAAAGCATATTCCCAGGAGGAAAGATAACTACTTGTTATTTAAAATAATTTATTAACTTGCCAGGCATTGATAAACATGGTAAAGGACTGTGAGAAAGCTGACCTGGGCTATTGGACATGGCCGGAGCCCTTGGGCTGTGGGGAGTTGTAGGCAGCCTTGTCTTAGGCAACCCACTCTGGCGCCTGAGCTGGCCCTTCCTTCTCGTGAGGTCATTGTGTAACTCACCTTTGTCCAGAGGAAATGAGACCAGTGGGCCCTCACCTCTACCCCAAAGCACTTGAACATTCCATAGTCTAAGGTTCTGCCCCCTTACAATTCCTGACCTTGTGGCCAGCTGCCCAAGAGACCCTTATATGGTAGTAAACAGTCTCCCTGCTGCTCTAGCCATCCAATATGTGGCTGAAGTCATCTAGCTTTTCTCGTTGCTTCTGTTATCTCCCTTGCAACTTCTCCCTCACAACTTGTGCCTTCCAACACCAGCCAATTAGATAGCAACCCACAAACCTATGCATCCAATCACCTTACAGTCTGTATGTGCCTTCTCAACCTTCCCCAACTGTTTATAAGCCCACTCCCCTTTTGAAAAAAGAGACAAAGCATTACCCATCAGACTGTCTCCCGGGTGGTTCATTGCCCTTCACACTCACCCTGCTCCCCCCATCTCCTCCCGGACTCGGGATGTCAGTGGCCAATGACCCCCGGGGGTAGTGAGGACCCTCATTAACTCTTTAAAAATAAGGTTAGATGGACAAGGGGGTGCAGGAAGAGCACAGCTTTTCTTAGCCGCCTTCAGCCAAAAGCCCCCTTTCTCAGATAACCACAGTGTAGTAAAAACTGTGGAGAGCTTTGTGGGTACATGTGCTATTTGCTTATTATTTTGAATGCGTGTGCATACATGTGCGCATGTCTGATTGTGAGTGGGGAAATTGTGTGTGTGTGTGTGTGTGTAAGCCAAAGGACTGTGACTGGTATTGCTCCTCAGGTATTCCATACCTTTTTGTTTTTTTTTTTTTTTTTTTTTTTGAGACAGGGTCTCACAGTTGTCTGTAGCTCACATATTAACTAGCCTAGTGGTCAGCAAGTTCCAACAATCTACTTACCATGACCTCTCTGCTGGAATTATATATGTGTGTTGTGGAGATCTAACTCAAGCACTTATGCTTTCATGGCAAGTACTTTACCAACTGAGCTTTCTCTCTAGATCTGTATTTTTTTTAATGTACACATGCCATTGTTTCACTTTTGGTGTTGTGTATAACCACAACTGCATTCAAGATACAGAGCAATGTCATCAGAAGGATACGCCTGTACCAGCAGTTTACTTGTTTAAATAATGTTTAGATCATCACATACCTCTAATTTCCTTGATACTGCTGTAGATATAAGGGACTGACATTTTTTTTTCTTTATACCAAACCTCACAATAAATGTCATTCATTTTGTGTGGCCCTCATGCTTAATTTAGCAAACACAGAAAACAGAAAACAAAAATTACATTTATCTCTGTTCTTTTTATAATTCTTTTGCTTTTTTTTCTCCGAAATGCAGTATCCTTATGTAACCCTGTATAATTTTGAACTCTGTAGAGGTGACCACATGATTCTTTCCTTAAGTCCATTCATATTTTGTGTTATACATATTAATTTGCATGTAATGCATCTATGGGATTCAGCCAACTCAAACATATTGTGTAACATTCTTAATGTGTTATGGAATTCTGTTTGCAAATATTATGTTGAGAATGTTATGTTGCCTTTATATTCATTAGGGAAATTGCTGTGTAGTTCTATCTTTGTTGTTGTATATTTTTATGATTCTGGTGTCAAGGTAATCCTAGCTTCAATGAATGGGTTTGATAGTGTCTCTTCCCTTTTTCCTTTGTGGAGCAATTGTGGAGAAGTGTTGGTACTAAAGCCTCCTTAAATGCTTACTATAATTCAGCAGCGAATTTGTCCACTCTTGGGCTTCTTTGTGGGAAGACTTTTAATTAGTGTTAAAATCTCCATGCCAAATTGTCCATTTCAACTGTGACTTTCATTTATTTACTTGAAAGAGAAAGGCAGGGAGACAGAGAGGGAAGGAATTTGTATGCCAGGGCCATTCACCACTGCACACAAACTCAAGACACTTGCACTAGTTTTTCTACAGGTATCACACGGATACTAGAGTATCAAACCTGTAATTGCAGACTTTTCAAGCAAGTACTTTTTATTGCTGGGTCATCTCTCCAGCCCTGTTTAAACATTTTATCAACAAATTCAAATTTTCAGTGATTTTCATAATATTCCATTACTCACTAAAAAGGTATTTTGTTCCAAGTATTGGCATTATTTCTGAGATTTTTTTGGCAATTGATTTCAGGTTTTACTTAACTTTAGTATTATAGAATAGAGAGAATTACTTGCATTTTTTCTATATTTGTTAAAGCTTTCTTTGTAGTCTATGATTTAATCCACTTTTGATAAGGTGCCCTGTGCCACTGAGAAGAATTTACCCTCCATATCTGTCATGTAGTCTATAGATGCTGTTAACTCATTATCTATTGTACACTGTAGCCCTAGGTTTCTTTATTCACTTTCAGTTTGGCACACTTATCTAGAGATGATAGATAGTTATTGAAGTCTCATGTATTATTGTTATAGGAACTTTATGACCTTCTATGCCTTTTAGCCATTTTTTTCTTCTTTTTTTTATTATTGACATACTTAGTATGGATACATTATGCATTGGTACCATCCTTTCCCTCATCCCTGCTCCCATTCCACTGGGATCCCTCCTCAGTGGGGATGCTGGTATTCCCCCTTCGAGTTATGGATTACGCCTTGTGGAATCAGAAGCAATTGTTGTGGATAAGCAATGCCTCTGAGCATGATGTCCCAACCTGTGGCTCTTACAAGATTTCTTCCTCCTCTTCTGCAAAATTCCCTGAGCCTTGGTGGGTGTGTTTTAAGTCTACTTCAATAATGAGCTCTTAGGAGCCTGTGGATCTCTGTTTTGGTAAGTGTTCAGTATCCTCAGCATCTGTCTGCTTCACCCTTGTGCTGATTGTCAAGCTCACAGTAGAAGCAGCATTCTTGCTCATTTCCCCAATTCCTCTGTGGTTTCATCTGGGGCTTAGCTGAAATGGGAGAGGTAGTTTATCTCCCACAGTATTGCTACCTTATGAAAAAGGAAAAAAAAAAAAAAGGTTCTCTAGGAAATAGTGATGGCAGCATAGGTTAAATGAGATAAATGTTGCTAATTTAGGGAGAATTTGATAGATGTAGCCCCTCTTTTAGCTAAAGACTAGTGGGATCTTGAAATTGGAAAGAATAATCTTTGTCTCCATAGGATTCTGACCTTGTTCCCAATTCCAGATATGGGTTTGTTTTCACTGAGCAGATCTCTTAGCCAATCAGAAAGCTATTGATTATCAAAACACAAAAGAAAGAAAAAAAGAAAGAAAGAAAAGGCTGTGTGCCAATAGTCACTAGGGTGTTCATCTTGTCAGAGTGCTTGCTTCTGAGTATCTTAGGCCCCCAGTTTGCTCTGACCATTGTTGGCCACTTTGTCCCAGTAGTTCAAGTAGTCCTCTCCAGCAATAGATGGGCTGTCTGAGTGCTGGCTGTCTTGAGGGTTCTATCTAGGTATCTCTGTGTTGGAAGCATATGGTGTCTTCAGCAATAGCATCTTAGCTTTTACCTCTGGTGGGTAATGATGTGCTTTGATAGAAGCCTATCTTGTTTTTCTTGTTTTGGGGACCTCATAGATCTTTTTGATCAACAACTTATTGTGAGTGGCAACTGATTTCTGGTACTGGGAGTTACAGGCCAGAGCCATATGTTTTTTCTTTTAAGATTAGGCTTCAATGCACCCGCTCTAGGGCCCTTCTTTCCAGGTGTCCCCCCCCCCATAGCCCTGTTGAGAGTTTAATCTTTTAGTCTATCTTCAAGTCTAAAGGTTTTTATGATACCAGTTCATTTTGGGTTTAGTTTTGTGTTTGTTACCCCAACTTCCCCTGCCCATCCCCTCAAACTCTACCATTTTTACTGCCTAGACCTCAAGTTGCCTATCCAGTATGTCAAAAACTCAAGCTGATCCAGTTAAGGAACCACAGATGAGTGAGAACATGTGGTGTTTTTCTTTCTGTGATTGTGTAAGTTCACTGAGTATATGTTCCAAGTCCATACAATTGTCCACACATTTCTTTGTGTAATTTTGGCTCACTATTGAGTAGAATTCTGTTGTGTAAATGTATGACAAATTCATTATACATTTATACAATGATGGGAACCTGAGTTGTTTCCATTCTTAGCTAATAAGAATTGAGCAGCTACTAACATGGTTGACCAAATGAGCATCTGTGTCTCTGGATATAGGACTTGGCAAGAGTTGATTGTTCTCTGTGTCAATCTCCTTCACCCTTGTGCAGGTACCAGGTTCACCAAGAAAAGAGCATACTTGCTCATTTCACCAAGTATTCTTAGATTCAGTTGGGGTCCTTATGAGGTATGATGGGGTGGTTCTCTCCTTAGGGTCTGTGTCCATCTGCAAAAGAGAAGCAGATTCTCCAACAGAAAGTAAAGTTAGCACTACATAAATGGGATAACCCTTATTTTGTAGAGATAATTTAATAGGTGCAGGCCCTATTGTAGCCCACAGTTGGTGGTAGCTTGACAGTGGAGAGTGGGCTCATTTTTGGAATGGTTCAGACTAATTTCCCAGCTCCAGCTATGGGTTCTGTTCCATCAGTTAACCAAATAAAGATCAGTTGGTTTCCCACCATGGCTGTGCACCACTATTGCACTTGTGTGAGCATCACAACAGGTTATTTGCTGCTAAGTAGGCTAGACCATAAGTTTCTTGAACATATATTGGTCATTGTCCTCTAGTTGCCCATGTAGAACCTTCTGGCACTAGATACAGTTTGGGGAATGACTCTCTTCCAACCATGTCACTCCATGTTACATGTCAACTGCATATGGTGTCTTCAGCAGTAGTACTACTAATGTTTGGTGTGTCATCAAGTATTCTGACAGAAATCTGTCATTCTTTTAGGAAACCTTGTAGGTATCTCTGATCAAAAGCTCATTGTGGATGATAGCCACCTTCTGGTACTGGGAGTTACTGGTCAGTGCCCACAAAGAAAAGAAAGAGAAACAAGTATATAAAAGAATTAGAGAGAAGATGGACAGAAGATGGACAGAGAGAGAGAGAGAGACAGAGAGAGAGAGACAGAGAGAGAGGGAAGCTGTGGAAGATTAAGGTCAGTATTCATCCTACCCTCTCCAGTGCCTTGTGACCCAGATGTTCCCTATCCTGAACAAAATCCTCACAAACTGAACCCAACAACACATCAAAACATTATCCAACTTGTTCAAGTGGGATTCATCCCAGGAATGCAGGGGTGGTTCAACATACAGAAATCTGTCAAGGTAATACACCACATAAACAAGGTTAAACACAAAAGCCACATGATCACTTTGATAGATGCACAAAGGCCTTTGACAAAATACAACATCACTTCATGATCAAAACATTGGAAAGGGACTTCCGGTAAAGATGGCAGCATAGGTACCATGCCAAAGCAGCCCAGGGGTGAAAACCGAAAAAAAAAAAAAAAAACAGCAAAACAGCAAAACACACACTTTAACTAAAATGCTAGGGGTATAGGAAACTGAAATGGCAGTGGAGAAATAGGAGAGATCCAGAGCATCCAGAGCCCACACAGGCTGGCAGAAGTGGCTCAGTCCTTGGGAACGCAGCACAGGAATGCAGCGGCAGCAGTGCACCAGCCAGCCACCAGGCTCAGCCTGAGCTGCTGGAAAAGCCAGGTGAGGGGATTTTCCCCTCACACCAGAGCTCTCTGCAAATTCAAGAAACATGAAGGGAGAATGGCAGTGAACAATAGTGGAGCAGATCACAAGGTAAAAGAACATGTGGAACAGTGAGCAAACTAGAGCAGCATCTGCAGCCTCCCCTCCCCCACGGCCAGTGCCCAGCTCCCATGAATAGAGCAGCAGTCCAGGGACCCGGCCATGCCTACATGAACCCACAGGCTAACAAAGAGGGACCCAAGCAGGAATGCAGGTAACTGAGACCAAAATCATCCCAAAAGGTAACTGGGATTACACCAGTCAGTACCCACCTAATAAACCTGGTACATAGGCCTGAACCAGAAGTACTAATTGCACCTTCCATATCTGAATAAATTCTATGTTAAATTGGATGGATGGTCAGAATTGCCATTCTTAAATAAGCTGTATTTTGGGCTTGTTATTTGTTGCTTCTTGATTTATAGTGGCTTTGTTTCCTCTTCTATCATTCATTAGAGAAGGATCTCACCTGGTCACAAGCTGACTTGGAACCCTCTATAGACCAGAAATCTTAACCTACTTCTTGTCAGGATTAAGGGAGTGGGTTAGGCACCACACAGCCTAAGGGACAGACAGAGGATCTGGTTGTCATAATACCTACTCTCGGATAAAGACTCTGTGCTGTTTTTAATTGAAAGTGTACATTGTTTAGTTAAATTTTAGAAACTATCTGTATTTGGTTCCACTCAGCCTACTTGAATAGTCTCACAGCAGGCAAACCCAACACCTAGAGTCACTTTTGAAGATACTCTGAGAGTCTTGAGAGCCACAACAAGCACCTGAAGATCCTACCCTGAAGATATATAACATCAGATTGATTGATACAACTAATAATACCCAGCTAATTAGAAAATCCAATCATCAAATAATCCAGTATGCAAAAATATATACATTATAACACAAGAAACACCAAAAATCAAGACAATATAAATCCATCAAAAAGTATTAATGCATCAGAAATGACCTCCAGTGAGAGCAAGTTAGAGGAAATGCCTGAGAAAGATTTCAAAAGAATGATTATAAATATGTTCAAAGAACTCAAAGAAGAAATCAAAGGAAGCAAAGACGAGACAGGATGCCAATTTAGTGAAATAAAGAGGTCAATACTAGACATAAATAAGGAAATAGAAATAATAAAGAAAAACCAGTTACAATTACTACCAATAAAGAACAGAGTTAATGAAATTAAAAAAAAAAAAAAAAACAACTCTGTAGAAAATCTTACCAGTAGAACGGATGAAGGAGAGGACAGAATATTGAAGCTAGAAGACTAGGTGGCAGATCTAATACAGTCCAACAAAGACAAAGGCAAACTAATAGGAAAGTATGAGTGGGAAATTCAAGAGATTTAGGACACTATGAAAAGATCAAACATAAGAAATCAGGGCATAGTAGAAGGAGAAGAATTTCACTCCAAAGGCATAGTAGGCATCTTCAAAAAATCATAGAAGATAACTTCCCCCAAATTGAGAAAGAGGTGCCAATGCAGATACAGGAATCCTTTAGAACACCAGCCAGACAAAACCTGGAAAAAATCTCTCCTCACCATATTATAATCAAACTACCAAACACACAAACCAAAGAAAAAATATTGAAAGCAGTCAGAGAGAAAATCAAGTTACCTACAAGGGCAAGTCTATCAAGATAACAGCAGATTACTCAACACAAACTTTAAAAGCCAGAAGGTTGTGGAGTGATGTATTCCAAGTTCTGAAAGATAAAAACTGTCAACCAAGGATACTTTATCCTGCAAAGCTATCCATTCAAATAGAGAAATAAGGACATTCCTTGACAAAAGCAAGCTAAAGGAGTATTTGAAGACAAAACCAGCTGTACAGAAAATACTTGAAAGAATCCCCCATGCTGAAGAAAAAGAAAAGCACACATATAAGGAACTGGGAAAAAACAAACAATGCTCAAATACCAGTTAATACAAGAGAGCAATAAAACCAGAAGAACTACAAAAAATGGCAAAAATGAATACACATCTTTCAATAATATCTCTTAATATCAACGGCCTCAATGCCCCAACCAAAAGACATAGGTTTGCAGACTGGGTTAAAAAGCAGGATCCTTCAATTTGTTGCCTCCAAGAAACCCACCTTTCAACAAAGGATGGACACTATCTTAGGGTGAAAGGCTGGAAAACAGTGTTTCAAGCAAATGGACCTAGAAAACAATCAGGAGCTGCTACCCTAATATCTGACAAGGTGGACTTCAGTCCAACATTAGTTAAGAAAGATAAGGAAGGCCACTTTATATTGATTAAAGGCACCCTCTCACAGGAGGATATTACAATACTAAACATATATGCATCTAATATGGGGGCCCCCAAATTCATCAAACAAATGCAATTAGAACTAAAGTCACCAAAAACACCAAACACAGTGGTAGTGGTTGACTTTAACAGCCCACTCTCATCAATTGACAGGCTATCCCAGAAAAAATAAACAGAGAGGCATCTGGACTAAATGAGGTCATAGAAGGAATGGACCTAACAGATATATACAGGAAATTTCATCCAAATGCTGCAGAATATACTTTCTTTTCAGCAGCACATGGAACATTTTCTAAAACAGACCATATATTAGGAAACAAAGCAAATCTTAACAAACACAGAAAAGTTGAAAAAATTCCTTGTATTGTATCTGAGCACAATGGAATCAAACTACAAATCAATAGCAAGAAAGGCTATAGGGCATAAACAAAACCATGAAAATTAAAGAACATGCTACTAAATGATGAGTGGGTCAATGAAGAAATCAAGAAGGAAACCAAAAAAATTACAGAGTCAAATGATAATGAGAATACAACATACCAAAATCTCTGGGACACAATGAAGGCAGTCCTAAGAGGTAAATTTATAGCTTTAAGTGCCTATACTAAGAAATTAGAAAGGTCGCAAGTAAATTACCTAATGCTTCACCTTAAAGCCTTGGAAAAAGAGAACAAGGCAAACCAAAAGTCAGTAGATGGGAAGAAATAATGAAGATTAGGGCAGAAATTAATGAAATAGAAACAACAACAACAACAACAAAAAATCCAACGAGTCAATGAAATAAAGAGCTGGTTCTTTGAAAGGATAGACAAGATTGATAAACCTTTAGAAAATCTGAGCAAAAGAAAGAGAGAAGAGACACAAATTTATAAAATAAGAGATGAAACAGGTAACATCACAACAGATGCCAGAGAAATTCAAAAATTCATAGGGACATACTATAGAAGCATATACTCCACAAACTATGAAAATCTGAAAGAAATGGATGATTTCCTTGATTTATATGACCGACCTATATCAAATCAAGATGAGATTAATTACTTACATAGACATATAACAAGCATGGAGATACAAGCAGTTATCAAAATTCTCCCAACTAAAAAAATCCCAGGCACAGATGGATTCAGTGCTGAATTTTACCAGACGTTCAGGGAGGAACTAATACCATTGCTTCTTAAGGTTTTCCATAAAATAGAAAAAGAAAGAATCCTAAAAAACTCCTTCTATGGAGCCAGCATCACCCTGATACCAAAAGCAGGCAAAGATAGAACAAAAAAAGAAAATTATAGACCAATTTCCCTCATGAACATAGATGCAAAATTTTGTAACAAAATATTAGCAAACAGAATACATCAGAAGGATCATTCACCCTGACCAAGTTGGCTTTATCCCAGAGATGCAGGGATGGTTCAACATACACAAATCAATAAATGTAATACATTATATAAATGGACTGAAGGACAAAAATCACATGATCATCTTATTAGACACAGAGAAAGGATTTGACAAAATCCAATATCCCTTCATGATAAATGTCCTACAAAGACTGGCAATAGAAGGAACATATCTCAATATAATAAAAGCTATTTATGACAAGCCTACAGCCAACATATTACTAAATGGGGAAAAACTGGAGGCTTTTCCACTAAAATCAGGCACAAGACAAAGGTGTCCACTGTTCCCAATTTTATTGAATATAGTACTAGAAGTCTTAGCCATAGCAATAAGGCAAGAGATGCACATAAAAGGGATAGAAATTGGAAAGGAAGAGATCAAGTTACAATTATTTGCAGATGACATGATTCTCTATATAAAGGACCCTAAAGACTCTACCAGCAAACTGTTAGAGCTGATAACCACCTACAGCCATATAGCAGGATACAAAATAAATACACAGAAATCAGTAGCCTTCCTATATGCTAGCAACAAACACACAGAGGATGAAATCAGAGAATCACTCCCATTCACAATTGCATCAAAGAAAACAAAGTACCTTGGAATAAACCTAACCAAGGAAGTAAAGGATCTCTGCAATGAAAACTATAAAACACTCAATCAAGAAATTGCAGAAGACACTAGGAAATGGAAAAACATCCCTTGTTCCTGGATTGGAAGAATCCATATTGTGAAAAAGGCAATCTTACCAAAAGCAATCTTCACATTTAATGAAATCCCCATCAAAATTCCAATGGCATTCTTCACAGAAATAGAAAAGCAATCCAAAAAATTCATTTGTAATCACAAAAAACCCTCAAATATCCAAAATAATACTGAGCAACAAAAATAAGGATGGTTGTATCTGATTTTAACCTACACTACAGAGCCATAGTAACAAAAGCAGCATGGTACTGGCACAAAAGCAGACAGGTAGATCAATGGAATAGAATAGAGGACCCACATGTAAGTCCAGGTAGCTATAGCCACCTGATATTCGATAAAAATGCCAAAAATATTCATAGGAGAAAAGACAGCCTCTTCAGCAAATGGTGTTGGGAAAACTGGATATGTATCTGTGGAAGGATGAAAATAGATTCTTCTCTCTCTCCATGCACAAGAATTAAATCCAAATGGACTAAAGACCTTAACATCAGACCTGAAACTCTGAAACTGCTAGAGGAAAAAAGTAGGGGAATCCCTTCAACATATTGGTCTTGGCAAAGAATTTTTGAATATAACGCCATTTGCTCAGGCAATAAAACCACAGATTAACCACTGGGACCTCATGGAATTACAAAGAATTTGTACTGCCAAGGACACTGTGAATAAAGCAAAGAGGAAACCTACAGAATGGGAAAGAATCTTTGCCAGCTGTATATCTGATAGAGGATTAATATCTAGGATATACAAAGAACTCAAAAAGTTAAATAATAAGAAATCATACAAGCCAATTTAAAAAAATGGGCTATAGAGCTAAATAAAGAGTTCTCAAAAGAAGAAATACAGATGGTATACAATCATCTGAAAAAATGTTCTACACCCCTAGTCATTAAGGAAATGCAGATTAAAACTATATTGAGATTCCATCTCACTCCTGTCAGATTGGCTAACATCATGAAAAGAAATGTTCATAAATGGTGGTGGGGATGTGGAAAAAGAGGAACCCTTCTACACTGTTGGTGGGAATGCAATCTGGTCCAGACATTGGGGAAATCAGTGTGGAGGTTCATAAAATAGCTAAAGATCGATCAGCCATATGACCCAGTTATAGCACTTCTAGGCATATATCCTAAGGCCTCATCACATCTCCTTAGAAATACATGCTCAATCATGTTTATTGCTGCTCAATTCATAATAGCTGGGAAATGGAACCAGCCTAGACATCCCTCAACTGATAAGTGGATAATGAAGACATGGCACATTTATTCAATGGAGTTCTACTCAGTGGTAAAGAAAAATGAAGTTATGAAATTTTCAGGAAAATGGATGGATCTGGAAAGGATTGTACTAACTGAGGTAATGCAGGCCCAGAAAGCCAAGCACCACATGTTCTGTCTTATATGTGGATCCTAGCTACAGATGATTGGGCTTCTGTGTGAGAAGGAAAAAATTCAGTAGCAGAGGCCAGTAAGCTACAAAAGAAATATAAAGGGAAGAGAAATGATGGGAGGAGGGTACTTAATAGGTTGGTATTGTATATATGTAAGTAGAAGAACAGATTAACGGGGCTGGAAAGGCCCAAACTGAGGTCAGGGGAAAGAGATTGAGGAAAGGAAAGGTGGAGGGAGGGCTAATCAAATTCTAAGAGGGTATAAATAAATCATATGGAATCCTACAGTTTTGGACATTGGAATACTCAGGAGCCATAGATCATTGCTAGAAATTGTTCAGTGCCAGGGATGCGATACCTTCCAGTGAATAGTTTGCCAGGGAGGTCCCTGGTGCCCCCAAAACATTATAGGCCATTGCTGAGGCCCTTTTTTCCCTCCAGGAAGCAATGGTAAGTCCCTATTGCTGAAGGCTCCACATACTTGGGCTGCAAGGCCACTGAGAAACCCTGCTAGAACTGAGCTGATAACCTCCTCCATGTAGACCAGCTGACAGAAAGCTGGAAGAAGCCATTCTCCATGCAGTTCAATGGGAGAAAGAGACACCACCAGTGAAGATACTCAACAGTGGACACTGCAAGCCTTATAATTGGCCAGCCAGGCTAAATGAGCCAACGGGTGCAATAGTAGCACGTCTATCATGGTGGAAACCAACTGCCCTCCGATTGGACTGGAGGCCCACTACATGGGAGGGAATACATCCCTGATACTGAAAACTTAAAACAGGGGTAGTCATATGCCCTAGGGGTGTAACATCTGCTGATGTCTGGATAAATGTATATACTATACTTATCAAACGGCCGAGTAAGAACTTCTCTTAATATTCATACCCTTATATTAACACTACTTTCACTTTGGGTAGAGAATCTTCTCTTTTCAGATGGCAGTGACCTTTGGACAACTCAGAAAGTATCATAGTGCTGGAAAGAAGTGACCAGAGTACTGATTAACACCTCAATCACACCTTCCAAGGCTATGGTCTGATGCAGAAGAGTTGGTAGAAAGAAGGTAAGAGCCATAGGAAGAATAGGACTCCTTACAACATGCTCCCTCCAGACATAAAATGGCCTGGATATCCATGACCTCATAGTGCCTGACACTACCTGCACAAGATCATCATAAGATGAGGAAAAGATCATGACAACAAAATAAAAGACAGACTGATTGAGATGGGAGGGGATATGATGGAGAATAGAATTTCAAAGGGGAAAGGGGGTGGGGAGGGGTATTACCATGGGATTTTTTTTTATTATCATGGAAAACATTAATAAAAATTGAGAAAAAAAAACATTGGAAAGAATTGGCATAGTAGGCTCATATCTTAGCATAATAAAGGCTATGTTCAATGCTCCTAAATATCAAATAATACTCAGTGGAGAGAGACTGGAGGAATTCTCATTGAGATCAGGAACAAGACAGGGGTGTACACTCTCACCTCTGCTCTTCAATATAGTACTGGAAGTCCTAGCTCAAGCAATAAGACAGGAGAAAGAAATGAAAGGGATACAATTTGGAAAGGAGGAAATTAAGTTAGCTCTATTCACAGATGACATGATTCTATATGTAAGAGACCCAAGAGACTCTATCCCAAAACTCTTGAAGGTGATTAACTCCTTTAGCAAAGTAGAAGGATACAAAATCAATGCACAAAACTCAGTATCCTTTCTATATGCAAATGACAAAGATACAGAGAAAGAAATAAGTGACATGGTCCCATTTTCAATAGCAACAAAATATAAAATAAAATACCTTGGAATAACGTTAACCAAGGAAGTGAAAGATCTATACAATGAAAACATAAAAACACTCAAAAAAAAAAAAAAAAAGAAAGAAAGAAATTGAGGAGGACTTGACAAAATGGAAAGACCTCCCATGCTCCTGGATAGGCCGAATTAACATTCTATAAATGGCAATACTACCAAGAGCAATATACAGATATAATGCAATTCCAATTAAAATCCCTACAGTGTTCTTCACAGAGATAGAAAAAATGATCTCAAATTTCATATGGAAAGGCAGAAGGCCTCGGATATCCAAGAATATCCTCAGCAAAAGAAATACCTCTGGATGTATCACCATACCTGATCTAAAGCTATATTACAAAGCCATATAAAAACAGGAGTATAGACCATTGGAATAGAATTGAGGACCCAGAGTTTGGGAAAAGCAACTACTGCTACTTGATATTTGACAAAGGCCCTAACAATATAGGCTGGAAAAAAGACAGCATCTTCAACAAATGGTGCTGTACAAACTGGTAACCACATGCAAGAAATTGAAACTTGATCCATATCTTGCCATGCACAACACTCAAATGGAAATGGATCAAAGACCTCAATATAAGACCGGAAAACTCGGCTACTACTGGAAGAAAATATAGGAGGAATTTTCCATGACATAGGAATGGGAAAAGACTTCCTGAACAAAACCCCAGTAGCTCACGATCTTAAACAATCACTCAATCAATGGGATCACATGAAGCTGAAGAGCTTCTTCACAGACAGACATACAATAAGCAAAGCCAATCGATTATCCACAGAATGGGAGAAAATATTTGCTGAATATCCAACTGACAGAGGCCTAATCTCTAGAATCTACAAATAACTCAAAAACCTAAACAATAAAAAGTCAAACAACCCACTTACAAAATGGGACAAAGAGCTGGACAGGCAGTTCACAGAGGAAGAAATACAAATGGCAAACACACACTTAAGAAAATGTTCATCATCCGTAATCATCAGGGAAATGCAAAGTAAAAGTACTATGAGATTCCACCTCATCCAAATAATGATAGCAAACATCAAAAAAGCAAATGAAAATAAATGCTGGCAAGGATGTGGAGAATTAGGAACACTCATCCACTGTTGGTGGGAATGTAAGATGTTACAACCACTTTGGAAAGCAATATGGAGACTCCTAAATAAGCTGACTGTAGAGTTATCCATAGACCCAGTTATTACCTAACTGGGCATGTACCTAAACCCTTCAAGCCTCAGTCCAGAGAGATTTGCTCAACCATGTTTATAGTAGCTAAATTCATAATAGCTAAGAGCTGGAATCAACCCAGATGTCCATCACTAGAAGAATGGATAACTAAGATGTGGAATATCTACACAGTGGAATTCTACACAGCAGTAAGAAAAAATGGCACAATGAAATTTGAGGAAAAATGGTTGAACCTGGAACAGATCATTCTCAGTGAACTTACCCAATTACAGAACGATAATCGCCACATAGTCTAACTCATCTACAGCAACTAACCTGAATCTACCCAAGATGCTGACATACCCAGCAAGCATGTCGAGGACTAGACAATAAGGTGGGTGGGGAGGGAGGGGAGGGCAAGGGTGGGTGCTGGGGGACACAAATCTGGACCCAAATGGCAATAGTACCATAAAATTCTACATCCTAAAAGGCAGTCCTTTTTTCGCTGAAATTTTCTTCCAAGTTAGTTCAATTTCCCAATGTAAGTTACTGATTATCTCATTCCCATTGAATCTGCATACCACTTCTTACACTCATCACACCCTTTTCATCATCTTCCTCTCTTAATACTCCTTTATTGATTTCCATTTCTGTTATTTGAATCATCTGTATTATTGGTGATCCCTTCAATCATAGGATGCTGATATCTTTGTCTGTTGTTTCAGGCAACAACTCCATTGTCTGGCACAGTATCGCTGCCTTGCGAGACTGTGCAGTGTTGTACCGGAAGGCTGCCTTTTTTGCTTTGTCTTTCTATGTATATCACTGTATTACATAGGTATTGAGATGTGTCTTCTGAATGTAAGGTTTTTCCACTTTTCTTATTGTTTTCCTTGTACTATTTTATGTGACACATGGTTGTGTCAGTCAGTCATTAACTTGTAATGATCAAAACTCTGATTATTTGAAATATTTCTTCCTGTCCATCTGACTTCATCTATTCAGTTACTATATTTGTAGTGTGTGTGTGTGTGTGTGTGTGTGTGTGTGTGTGTGTGTGTGTTTGTGGTGTAGGTAATTTCTGCCATCAAGCCAAATCCAGAGACATTTCCTTGAATTTTTCCATGCCTCATTTATTGGCTGAAAGTCACACATGTTGTATCACAAACAACTGACTCAATATATGGTGACACAAATCAACTGGTTGGGACTCTTGCTCTATTGAGGTAGAAATTGTGCTTAGAGAAAGGCTATCTTCTCCTAGTTTGACAGTTCTGGGCCATTGAGTGACAAAGACCTATAGGCTGGACTAACATATGCATAAGCTTATCATCCTGAATCCTTGAACTAGAGGCCCATGGCTCAAATTCTAAAGGCCAGGCTTCATAGATTTTGTTTTTCATGTCAGAGGCTTATTTCTATGAGCCTTCATTGACAGTGACCCTGAATCAAGCAACCACTGTGAACAGCAACAATTAGTCCCAGCAGATATGCTCAGTATGATAAATGAAAAGATAGAAACAGAATTGAAATAAAGAGCCAGAGAGACTCATAGATGATCTCTCCATATCTAGCAAAGTAGCCCCTGACATTTTAAACATAAAGAAGCATTTAAATTATGCTTTGGATACATTGTTGGAAAGCTGAGTGATACTGAGAACCTTCTAGTGCCTGTGTTCTTAGGGAGCTTTCAAGCAGTCTTTCTTTTGAAGTCCAGGAAGCTCAACAGACTTTCACTGTAAAGATTTGAGAAAGATACCCTGGTGGCTCTGCCCAGGGTCTGGGAGAATAATCATTCTACAACTCACCCAGATGGAGTTCTTCATAAGCAATGCTCACTGTAGAGGGAAGAACACACTGATGAAGACAGGTTCTTTGTAATGTCTTTCTGCTTATTTGTCTCAACTGAAGGGAAAGGAATGGTCAAAAAAGATGAGTTCTTCAAATAGACACCATGGGAAAATTGCAGATAGAGAAGGCCATAGGGATGGAGGGAAAAATAGTTGCTATGAAGAAATGCTTGTTAATATCACATGCTCTGGTCACAGTGTATTAGTCAGGGTTCTCTAGAGGAACAGAATTGATAAAATGAATTGTATTAAAAGGGAATTTATTGGATTAGTTTATGACAGTCCAACATTAGCAGATCATAGGCCTGAGAGTCAAGGAACCTGGTAGCTGCTCAGTCCACGAGGCTGGATGCCTTGGTAGTCCCAATCCAGCACTGAGGGCCTGGAGGTGTCCTGGAGAGATGCTGCTCTTCAGTTCATGCTGATCTTAAATTCACCCTGGAAAGCAGCAAGCAGCAATCTGCAAGCAGCACCAGCAGCCAGATGGGAGAGGAGGAGAATACCTTTCTTCCCAGTGCTTCTTTAGATAAGCCTCCCCACTGAGAGGGTCGGCCTTCTCTGGGGGAAGGGTTCACCCTGGGTAAGGATACCTCCTTCCGGGAAGCAAGCTCAGAGACCTAAATATGAGGCATGTCTGTGGATTCCTAAACAGATCAAGTTGACAAAAACTTAACCATCACACACAGTTCCATTGAAATGAGATCTAACTTAGATTACTGAACTTTTCATCTCCTCAGCACTTGACCACCACAGGAACTGAGCTTTAGTCAAGGAATCATGGAGATTGATAGATGAGAGATCAAAAGAGCAGACTCAGCAGAAATGCGGGCAAAACAAGTTCACGATGATGAAAGCCAGACATGGCAAGAATTTGAAGTTATTTAAATTCACAGCCATGACAGATATTAAACAAACATTGACTCCTGGAAAGAAGGCCATAAAGAGAGGCTAGAAGTACACCACTGTTCCTATGGATACATTGTTAGCAGAAACACTGTAAAATCATGTTAATTGTAAAGCAACCATTAATGTACACATTTCTACAAATGAGATAAGTTTTTGGAAATTGGCTCATTTAACCCTTTGATTAGCAAACTATGAAACCCTTCCTTTGTCCCCACTTCCCTTGAATTTGGAGAAGGAAATGTAAAACTAGCTGTTCCTTTTGAAACTGACTATACACTATCATTGTGCCCAACATGACTACTAGAACACATGATTGGTCACTTTAGGAAGCCACACTTCAGTTACAAGGAACACACAGCATCCCCAGGTGCAACCCATAACTTCTGCTTCTGTCAAGACTCAACTCATGACTATTCTAGATAATGTGGCACAGCTTTGTAAGGTAGCTCTCTAGTAAAACAACCATTAATTGCCTTATTTGCTTATTTTTCTTTCTTTTTTTTTGGGGGGGGGGGTACAGTGATTTAATGAAATTGTTTTTAGTGTTAAATTATTTAAAATATTACAGAAATTATCTTCAGGCTACATAAATGTACTTATATATGGACACTGATAAAATAATTTCATGTTTAGAGTTGTCACATTTTCCAGATAGCTTATTAGAAATATAAAGTAGTTAAATATCAAAAACCATCTGTAATCTCAGACACTTCTAGTTCCAGATATTTTAGATAAGGGATTCATCCTTATCAGGATGAACCCAAGTCCTGAGCATATTTCAAATATCTGATCCTCAGCAAGGTCCATATAGTTCCCTTTCATAAAGTCACTGGAAAGATTTGCATCATTATTCATGTTCAAGGATTTCATGCATAGAAAAGTATTTTTATAATTCTTCAATTCAGACTTTATGACATAGACATCTATAAAAATAAGATAAAGGACATGTTTTATTAAATATATTTCTTAATAGTGTTGTATTACATAATTGTATATTGTTTTTATGTGTCTTCTCCCCATTATATTAGCCTACCTCCAACATTGGCTGCAAGAATTAGTGGGTAACAATAACGGACAACTCAAGACAATATACCTTAGTATTTTTTATTGTTCTTCATCAAATCCTTCAATCTCTGATAGGATAACAATTACAAAATAACTTTCATTATCTCTATGTCTATGATTCCTTCCCTTTAAAGTAAAAGTACTTTTGTTGATCTCTATTTTAAGTTTTCCATCTAAACATATTCATTTGGTGATATACATTTGGACATGATGTATAATCACTTAAATATTCTATTGTTAAATGTTACCACTTATTTTCTTTAGGATCCTGTTAATTAGTGTCAATATTGTGAAGTAGTAGGTAGGCATTTGTTCTTTTTTAAATTAAATACCATTTATATATCCTTTTCACATCCATCCCTCTTATTATCACTTCTCGCTTATTCTTTTAAATGTCATGGTCTCCTACAAATTCTTAATAAAATGTCTCTCAGCTTACACAATTATTTTATAAAATAATTTTCAGATATTTGGCCTCCTTCCCAAGTTAAGGGAAAAAGTACAAATTTATATTTGAGTAATGTGTTTTAGTTTTATGCCATATATTTAAAATAGAATATAATGGAGACTTCTGATCAAGATGGTGACTGCCTAACCAAGGCCTACCTCCTTGGGAAGGAAAAGCAAGATATTAAGGGTTCACTGGGTCTTTTGGGGGGGGGGAATCTCTAATAGATAGCCAGTGGAAAGGCACAGGGGGATAAAAGGGAGAATTGGCTGATTTCCTTGTTCTCTGGTAGCCCAGGATACTCCCTTACTTACTGTAGGACAGGGGGTCAAGGCCTGTATTGTTCCATTTACCTCAATGCACAGGGGCCATTGCCCTGCTACCCCTATCCACAGTTGACCTCAGGCAGGATTCGCCCACTGGCCTGTGCAAGCTCAGGCTCGATCCCTCCATCTGCCTGCTGTGCGCGGCCTCCACCCATCTTCCCTTGTGAGCTCAGTCTGCTTTACCAATTTGCCTGCTTGCTGCTCTGGCTGCCAGCCCATCCACATGCAAGCTAAGGCCCATTTCACCTGCCCATGCGTGAGCTCAGGCTCATTCTGCCCATATGCCCATGCCAGCTCAGGCCCAATCCCCTGTCTTTTGTACTGGCTGCCCACCCATCAGCCCACTGCCGACAGCCTGCTGTACATGAGCTCAGGCTGCTCTGGCAGCCCATGGCACATGAGCTCCAGCTGATCTACCCAGCCACACATGACCTCAGGACCACTCTACCCATCTGCTTGTCTGCCTGCTAGCTCAGGCCAGCTCCTCTAAGAGGCACCACTTCCCTCGCCCATCAAGACCACAGTCCTACTTTCCATGCCCATACATTGTGATGGGCAGACCACAGTCCAAAAGACATAACATGAAAAACAAAATGCAAGTAACTCCAGTAAGATCACCCAGTACTACAATGAATGTCTCTAATCAAAATACAGAAGAGACATTAAGATCATAGTATCAAAATGAAGCTATGAGCAATGCAACCGTGAACAATCTACTGTTAGAACTTGCAGAAAAGCAACAAAGGACTGATAATCATGTGGATCCTGCCATCACTAGACTAGACCAAATAGATAAGAAAATGGAAGGAATTCAAAGACAAGAGATATGAAGGAGAGTGGAAAAAAAGAGGACCTCAAAAACCAGCTGGTGATGCTAAATGGAAACATAAAGAATTGCAAGTATGAATTCCAAGTACCATAAAAAAAAAAACGGAAAATAATGTGAAAAGTGAGCTTGGCAGAGGGATGGAAACTACCCTTAATCTTCTACATCTTCCCTCCCACACTTCTCCTCTCCGTCTTTCTCTCTCTCTTATCTCTAACTCTTGTATATTAGTTATTGTTTTCCTCATTTTCTTAGCGGGCACTGACCTGTAACTCCCAGAACCAGCATGGGGCTATCATCCACAATGAGCTTTTGATCAGAGAGACCTACAAGGTTTCCTAAAAGATAGACAGATTTCTGTCAGAGTACTTGATGACCCACCAAAGGCTAGTGGTAAGACCCTACTGCTGAAGACACCTTATGTGATTGACATGCAAATTAGAATGGCATGGCTGGAAGTTGGAAGAGAGTCAGTCCCCAGACAGTCAGCGCATCTAGTGCCAGAAGGTGCTACATGGGCGACTGGGGGGAAGTGACCAATATCTGTCGAAGCAACGCATAGTCTAACCTACTTAGCAGCAAATAACTTGTTGGGATGCCCACACAAGTGCAGTGGTGGCACACAGCCATGGTGGGGAACCAACTGCTCTCAATTTGGATAACTGATTCCCTCACTGCTATGGGACCCATAGCTGGAGCTGGGTTATCTCATTTGTCCTGGTGCTAACTTACCCTCCATTGGAGAATCTGCTTCTCTTTTTCAGATAGATGTAGATCCTAAGGAGACAGCCACTCCATTATATCTCAAAAGGGCCCCGGCTGAAACTAAGAAAAATTGGAGAAACAAGCAAGGGGGCTGTTTTCCTGATGAACCAGATACCAGCACAAGGGGCAAGGAGATCAGCATAGAGAAAAATCAACTCCTACCAAATCAGAGAGCCAGAGCCTCAGAGGCCCCCAACACCTTATCACTGAAGCAGACCCAAAATGAACCCAACATGGATCAGGGAAATTTTTCATAAGAGGGGCTGGAAAGAATGTCAGAGCCACATGTTGGGTCATGATATGCAGAGACATTTACCTTACACATAACTGTGGGCTAACTCCACAATTCATGACCCATATACCTCAACAAGGAGGGGCCAAGGGGAGGGGGTAGGTCATGGATGAGCCTAATAATGGTACCACACTGACTGTATTTGCTGAATACAAAACTAACTAATAAAGGAAAAAAAAAAAAGAAATCAAAAAAAAAAAAAAAAAAGGAAACCTAATGGAACAAGTCCAAAACTCTCTAGAAGCTCTCAGGAATAGACTCAGCCATGTGGAAGATAGAAATTCTGATCTGGAAGACAAACAGAAGAGATAGTTGTAGAGTTCAGAAGTTTCAGTAAGTTCAAAAAATTTCTGTGAACAGAACATGAGGGAATTGTGGGATACCCTTAAATATCCTAATATCCAGATCATGGGAATACCAGAAGGGGAATAAATTCAGACAAAAGACATGGAGAACTTATTTAACAAAATAATCAAAGAGAATGTTCCCACTCTCTCAAAAGAAAGGCCCATCAAGGTACAAGAAACTAACTGAACTCCAAACAGATTGGACCAAAGGAGAAAATCTGCAAGACATACTGTTATTGAGACTCTAAACATTGACACAAAAGAGAAAATCCTAAAAGCAGCTAGGGAAAAACAGAGCATCACTTTTAAGGGCAATCCCATCAGAATTACTTCAGACTTCTCAATGGAAACTCTGAAAGCCAGAAGGGCCTGGAATTGAACACTGCAAAGTCTAAAAACTTATGGCTTCCAACCCAAACTGCTCTACCCAGCAAAAGTATCCCTCATAATAGACGGTGAAAGAAAACTTTCCATTACAAAACTCAGCTTTACAATCATATGAACACAAAACCAAACCTACAGAGAGTATTTCAGGAAATTCTCCACACAGAAGAATCAAATAATCAACCTCAAATGCCTACAAAAAGCAGATCACAATAACAAAACTCAGAGAAGGCACAAAAAACTTCAAAGTCTATGAAAACATCAAACCACATATACCAACACACCATGACAGGAATGAAATCAAATTTCACAGTCATTACCCTAAATATTAATGGTATTAATTCACCCAACAGGAGTCAGAAGCTAACAGGGTGGATAAGAAAATTAGACCCCTCAATCTGCTGCCTTCAATAAACCCACCTAACCACTAAAGACAGATACCTCCTAAGGGTGAAAGGGTGGAAAACAATATCCCAAGCAAATGAGAATAAAGACCAAGCAGGTGTAGCTATACTAATATCAGATAAAATAGACTTAAAACCAAAAGTAATCAAAAAAAAAAAAAAAAGACAAAGAAGGCCAGTTCCTATTTATCAAGAGAATGATCCATCAAGAGGATATCACAACCATAAATCTTTATGCACCAAACACAGGGGCACCACAGTTCATAAAACAAAATCTACTTGACAATAAAACAGAAATAACCACCAGTGCCATCATAGTTGGGGACTTCAATACACCATTATCAGTCATAGATTATCCAAACAGAAACTCAACTGGGAAGTAAGAGAGCTCAACAAAACCATAGATCACTTACACCTATCAGACATCTACAGAACATTCCATCCCAAGTCCACAGACTATACATTCTTCTCAGGAGCCCATGGAACATTCTCTAAAATAGATCATATACTGGGACACAAAGCCTGCCTCCATATACTTAGGAAGATTGACATAATTTCCTGCATGATATCATATCACAATGCTATATTGCTATAAATTAACAACAAAAAACCCACCAAGAATCCCATCACTGCCTGGAAACTGAACAGCACACTTTTAAACAATAAATGGATAGTGTACAAAATAAAAAAATGAAATTGTGAAATTTCTAGAAATGAATGATGATGAGAACACATCATACCAAAACTTATGGGACATAATGAAGGTGGTCCTCAGGGGAAAATCCATAGCACTAAATGCCTTCATAACAAAGACAGAGAGATTCCAAATCATTAACCTACCCTTCCACCTAAAGGCACTGGAAAAGCAGGAAGAATCCAATCCGAAAAGCTCCAGATGAAAAGAAATAATTAAGATCAGAGCAGAAATTGATGAATTGGAAACAAAGAAAACAATTAGGAAAATTCATGAAACAAAGAGCTGGTTCTTTGAAAAAATAAACAAGATTGACAAACCCCTGGCCAATATGATCAAGCAAAAATAAGAAATACTTCAAATTAACAAAACTTGAAGTGAAAAAAGAAGAGATCACAACAGACATAAGTGAAATTGGGAGAATCATCAGGACTTACTTCAATAACCTCTATTCCACAAAACTGGATAGCATGGAGGAAATGGATAAATTCCTGGAAACATACCATCTACCAAAGCTAAACTCAGAGCAGATTAATCTCCTAAACAAACCTATCACACTCATTGAGATTAAAAATTTCATAAACAACCTCTCCAAAAAGAAGAGTCCAGGACCAGATGGCTTCTCAGCTGAATTCTACCAAACCTTCATGGAAGAACTCAATCCAATCTTTCTCAAACTGTGCCACACAATTGGAGAAGAGAAAGCTCCCCAACTCCTTCTATGAACTTAGTATCACCCTAATTCCAAAATCAGGCAGTGATACCATGAGAAAAGAAAACTACTGGCCTATTTCCCTGATGAACTTAAATGCAAAGATCCTGAACAAAATCTTTGCAAACTCAGTCCAACAACACATCAAAAGCAGTATCCACCTTGATCAATTGGGATTTGTCCCAGGAATGCAGGGGTGATTCAACATACGGAAATCTGTCAATGTAATACACCATATAAATAAAGTTAAACACAAAAGCCACATGACAATTTCAATAGATGCAGAAAAGGCCTTTGACAAAATACAATATCACTTCATGATCAAAAGATTGGAGAGAACTGGCATGGTTGGTTCATATTTTAACATAATAAAGGCTATATATATAAAGCTCCTAAAGCCCAAATAATACTTAATGGAGAGAGAGTGGAAGAATTCCCATTGAGATTAGGAACAAGACAGGGGTTTCCACTCTCACCTCTGCTCTTCAATATAGTACTGGAAGTCCTAGCTCAAGCAATAAGACAGGAGAAAGCAATAAATGGGATACAATTTGGAAAGGAAGAAGTTAAGTTAGCTCTATTCGTAGATGACATCATTCTATATGTAAGAGACCTGAGTGACTCCATCCCAAAACTCTTGGCGGTAATTAACTCCTTTAGCAAAGTAGAAGGATACAAAATCAATGCACAAAAATCAGTAGCTTTTCTATATGCAAATGACAAAGATACTGAGAAAGAAATAAGTGATATGGTCCCATTTTCAATAGCGACAACAACAACAAAAATACCTTGGAGTAATGTTAACCAAGGAATTGAAAGTTCTATACTATAAAAACATAAAAACACGCAAAAAAGAAATTGACGAGGACTTGAGAAAATAGAAAGACCTCCCATGCTCTTGGATAGGCAGAATTAACACTGCGAAAATGGCAAATTGAAACGTGATCCACACATCTTGTCATGCACAACACTCAAGTCCAAATGGATGAAAGACCTCAATATAAGATTGGAAATAGCTATTTCTGGAAGAAAATATAGGATGACACAGAGAACAATCACCTCCTACCAAATCAGATATCCAGAGCCACCGAGGTTCCCAAGACCTCATCACTGAAGCTGACTAAAAATGAACCCAACATGGTTCAGGGAAATTTGCAGAAGAAGGGGTGGAAAGGTTGTCAGCTCACACGTTGGGTCATGATACACAGAGTCATTTCCTCCTACCCACAGCTGAGGGCTAACCCCACAATGTATGACCCATATAACAAGGAGGGGCCAGGGGAGGGGAGAGGACAGGGAGGAGGCTAACAATGGTACCAACTTGATTCTGTTCACTGAGTACAAAACTAATTAATAAAAAATATAATATAATGTATATGATTATATACATATGCTTATATATGTATAAAATCATGCATATAAACATATATATATATATATATATATATATATATATATATGACAACCTCAATAAGAATAAGTAAAAATAAAATGGTATATGAAATGAAGGCTAAGTAAAACAAGTGAGAATGATACTTATACTTACAATAAATAAATCTTATAATTTGTAATTTTGTTTGGAAAAGAACAGAAGCCATATTCTTTCTTAAAGTAGTATGCATTTGCTATTTTGCTATAATAATATTCAGATTTGATAAGCAGGAAGAAATGTCTAGTAAAATTTGCGATGGACATTCTGGTCACATTGCGTAAGCAAGGAGAAACATTGTGAGCAAAAGGAAAATTGAAGTTATGGTGTTTTAAATCAGGCAATTAACTAGAAAAATGAGGAAACCTAAAACCCATGAGGAGACTATAATTCCAAAAACAGTATTACAACATAACAAGGAATAGAGAGGTGTAACTGTTTTAACTTACTTTTGTTTGTGTTGTTATATTTTAACAACTTAAATTTTAAGTTATTTGCTATGAAGTAGTAAATTACATAAGAAGGCCTTCTGGTTAGTGAACCAAATCCCCCAGAATGGGAAATCATGAGACAAATTCCTGCAGGGAGATACACCAAGATCAAGTATAGTAGATCTGAATTTACCCATTCTAGATGGAAGAAGTAAGAGGGCAACTTCTGTCCTTGAAGATTAAAAATAGCTTCAATGTGATGCATTGTGAGATTATGTGTTAGGAAGCAGTGATGTGAGAGGTAGTGGGGTCAAAACAAATGAAATGGGGGACCTAGTAGAATGTGTTGGATTGGAAAGGGAGAAAATAATAAACAGAAGTTTTTTTTCTGTTTTTTGTTTTTTTTTTTCCCTCACAGAGCACAGAACATCTGGCATTGGCAATTTGGTTACTATTAGCAGAAGATAATGCTTATTTTTAAATGTGAATAGAGAAAGGCACTAAACAAATCTATTAACAGAGAAAAATATCAAATACATTAAATTGTGGGTATGTTTATGTGTGTGTAGTGGGGAGAGAGAGAGAGACAGAGAGAAATCTGATGATATGTGTATGTTTGAATTAACCATTTACTATTTCTCAGTATGAAAATTTTCTCAGTGAAACTATCTTTCAAGCACAATACTTGGGCCTGAATGTTAACATTTGAACTCAATGACCCAATATATCTTCCCTATTGCAGTTTTCAGTCTAGAGGTAACACAATGCACAACCTTGGTATCAAAATTTTTTTAAATTTCCTGTATTTTGTCAAATACCATATGCTAATTTTGAAAAATTGTCTTTAAAATATGTTTTCAGATATTAATTGCACAGACAAATGAGTTCTCCAATATACATTAATGTATATTTTATCCTGAAACAATCATTGATTCAAAGGAATATTTTCTATAGAAGAACAATTTTATTAAATTCATAATGAAACACTCAAGTAAATAGCCGAATTGTCACCTCTTACTATAAATTTGTGTGTGTGTGTGTGTGTGTGTGTGTGTGTGTGTGTGTCTTTTGTCTCCTGGTAAAAGTATTTTTCTGAAACACAAAGACCTAGACAAGAAGACATAAAAGTCATGGGGATGGAAAGCAAATATTATTATACTTGGTCACTATGGATAGAGCTGCTACTTTTTCCACCTGTTTGTTCTTGAGATTAGACTTTCTGGTTATAAAAAAAAAAAAAAAACTAGCACTATATTCTATTATCAAACTGTAAGATATACCTCATCATGGAGAGAAAAAAAAACATCAAGATATTGCTGTATAGTGTTTTATTGGCACTGAGTCTTTAAATACTGTTAAATACTTGATCCAATTATGTGTTTCAGGGTGATGGGAAGACTATTGAATTCCATGAGTATGGTCCCATCATTACTCTGAATTTGCTATGAAATGAGCTATTGGATCCTAAGCAATGCTTTGTAAAATTCTATCACAGGAAATGAGACAATCAATGAGGCTAGGAGTGGCAGTTTGGGGAGAAATATTGCACATACAAATGGAAAATCTGTATCCAAAATAAATGTCTTCTCCAGAAAAAATAACTAACATATATCTAGGTTCATGATAGAATTAGCCTCCATTAGGATATATTGTTGAAATAAAACTGTTTATCATGATCTCTTAAAAGAGATATTGTGAACTAAAGCATTACCAGATTAGCCACTTATTGCATAGAGAAGGATTTGTTATAATTTTGTAATTGTAGATCTATTTTCTGCATAGGTCAAATAGAGAAGCTCATAGATGTATGGAGAGGGGCTGATGTACCTTCCTTTTCCAAGACTTTGATGGTATTCTTTGTTTCTGCAATCTCTCAAGAAATATAATATTGGTATTGCAGTTACCTTCACATTGCTAAAACAAACACCGACCAGAAGCAGCTGATGGATAGAAAAGGTTTATTTCAGGCTTAAAGATGGCAATTGCAGAGGAAGCTGGCTCACTTCACACATCCACAACAGAGAAACAGAACCAACAGCCAGAGCTCTAGCTGGCCCTCAACAATACCTTTTAGGGCTATAGTCAAAGATCCTCCCACAGTGACACACATTTTCCAGCAGGGCTCCACATGCTGAAGACTAAGAAAGACGCTTAATCAAAAATACTTCAGGCTATGGGAGGTATACACTTAGATTCAAACCACATTTTACTTTTGGCCTCCATAGACTGATGATTATCTCTTAATCCACATTGCATTAATCTAAAATACAAAGGTCCTCATAGTCTTTACCAACTTTAACACTGTTTAAAATTCCAAAGTTCCACTTGGGATTCAAAACGGTCTCAAAACTATGAGATCTATGAAACCAAAACACAAGTTACATACTTCCAACACATGACGCTACAGAATAAACATTTTCATTGCATAAAGAAGGCATAACAAGGTGTTACTGGACGAATGAAAACTCAATTACCAGCAGACAAACATAAAACAACTGCAGTTCCAAGTCCAACATATATAATCAGAAATTAAGTGTCTGGGTTTCCAATTTTCTCCTTCCAGTTGAGCTGTTCACAGCATGAGGAAAATTCCATTCCAAGTTGGCAGCTCTCCATTCACAGTTATGGTATATCTGATACCATAACTATGATACCTGAAACATCCTCAGGTCAACGTTGAAAAGCACAGTTCAGCTTCATAACTCCATACAATGACCTTAATGTGCCTTGGTACAGGGATTTTAACCCTTCACATTGCAACATCTCAGTGGCTCCTGTAATAGGTTCATCTTCATGACTTGCTTTCCTGTATGTTTCATGCTTCTAAAACCAGTACCAGGTGGACACTGATGAGTGGTATAGCCAAATATGTAAATCCAGAGAGGAATAAAGATTGAGTATCGGGATACTTCTTTGGAATTCTTCCTTCAAGCCTCTTCCTTGTGTAAGAATTTACATTTCAAGTTGCTTAAGCCTTACACTGGTTGGTTTTATGCTCAGATATCTTTTCCATTGTCTCACTGCAAAGCAGTTGGCTAAACTTTAATGGTGGTAATCTTTTTTTTTTTATTTTATTTATATATTTGAGAGTGACAGACAGAGCGAGAAAGAGGCAGACAGAGAGAGAGACAGAGAGAATGGGCACGCCAGGGCCTCCAGCCACTGCAAACGAACTCCAGACTTGTGCGCCCCTTTGTGCATCTGGCTAACGTGGGTCCTGGGGAGTTCAGCCTCCAACTGGGGTTCTTAGGCTTCACAGTGCTTAATCGCTAAGCCATCTCTCCAGCCCAATAGTGGTAATCTTAATATCTGAAGTTTTAGTAACTTGAAATCAGTCTCTGTGTCTGTAACATCAAATTTGCTTGATATTTTTCCTATTGCAAACTGTGCACCTTTAGTATTGTTCTGTTGCACAATTCCCATTAAGAACACCAAGTACATAGCTTATAAGTTTAAAATTCTTCATATTCTCAGAACACAGGTAGAATAATTCAGCCAATCTTTCTACTAGTATTCTAGTTTCAATAAATATCTCTTCTCCCCCCCTTGAAAGTTTACAAGCCAAGCTTTCCGAGTTTACAGTTCTCTCTGCATGTAGCATTTTCAGCCTCTCACTAAACTATAGCACTGAAGGGCTTCTTCAGTCAACAATACCAAATCCTTCCATATTCCTCCTACAGACACATTCTAAAACACCAAAACCTACATGGTCAGATTCATTTCAGCAATGACTCCACTTTTGGGTAGCAATTGTATGTTGCAGTTACTATCATTTTGCTGGAGCAAACACCTGGCCAGAAACAAGTTTTTTTTTTTTTTGGGGGGGGTCTGGGAGAAGGGTTTATTTAAGGCTTACAAATTCCAGGGGAAGCATCATCATAGCAGAGGAAGCTGGATCACTTCATATATCCCCAGCAGGGAGGCAGAACCCAGAGGCAGAGCTCAAGCTGGATCACAGCATACCTTTTAGGGCTGGATTCAAGACCTTCCCCTAGTGATACAGGTTTTTCCTGCTAAAGACTAAGTGGGAAACAATTTTAATACAAAAATACCTTAGGTAATGAGGTACATGTATTTGCTTTCACATGGTTCTACTACCATAGACCTTCTTTGACAGGCGAGGAAACTAATGTGGAGGTGTCAGTTAGTGTTTGCCCACATTATGTAGTTCAGAACGTGGTAAATAAGAACAGGATAGATTCAATGATCCAGTGGGTAGAAAATTTGTGCTGCAATAGTACCAAATCTGCTTTTCCTTTCTACTACACATTCATATTTCATAATTCATGTTAGACTTCAAGATTCTCTAGAAATGTTTATTTGTTATATATACAAAAGAAATTTAGTGGAGTTCCACTGATTTCTGCCCTTCCATTGGCTATTTTGTTTTCTACATTCCTATTCTTTTGCTTTTTCCCTTTCTCTCTTGCTCCTTCCTTTTTTCCTCCCTCCTGTCTTCCCCCTTTTCCTCTTTGTATTAATAATCTTCAGCTGCTCTGCCTTTGCTTGCTCATTTCTCCTTGTATGTTACTAGCATGCCCTGTAATACTCTCAGTCCACTGGGACTCCTTTATAAGCAGCTGTTTAGGCTAGGAAAAGCACTTGTTGCAGTTGAAAGTGAGTGCATTTCATACAGCCTTTCTGCAAGTATTGGAGTACTTTTGGTGTCAGAACTTGTGTAAGATGAGAAATTAAGGTCGGTCTTTGCTATTACATGTATATCCCTTTTTCACACATCATATCACAGAGTGGCATTCTATTGCGCAGTGTGGTCCAATGAGATAATGCAAATAGGAATGCACTAGAACTCATTTCTAGTCATTGCTCTTTACCTATCTGTTCTGTGATCTTCACAACTCACTTCTCTGGGATTCTTATCCTTAGGTGAGAGAAAAGAGAGAGAGATTAGTAAACTGTTCTAAAAGAGTTTGATGAGTTATCATTATAAAAGACAAAGACACTTTATTTTCATTTTAAAAATATCTTTGTTTATTTGTTTGAGGGGGGGTGTGGAAGAGAGAGACAGGAAGACAGAAAGAGAGTGAATACAGGCACATCCCGGCATCCTGCTCCTGCAAAAATCCTCCAAACATATGCTGCACTTTGTGTATGTGACTTTATGCGGGGACTGGGAAATCTAAACAGGGCCTTTAGGTATTGCAAGCTAGTGCTTGTAACTGGCAAGTCATTTCTCCAGCCCTGGCAGGCCACTTTTCATGGGAAAGAGACATACAGCTGAGTTCTACAGCTATTTCACTTTATTTACTTATTTATGTCAAATCTTAGGGAATTATTCAAACAAATGCTTTGCTATCCAATTTAGAGTCTTTCTTGCCCTAAAATGATCAATATTTTATTTCTGTCTCTTCCAACTCTTATATGAATTCAATATGTGAAAAAGATTAAGCAGACACTATCATTTAGAATTTGAATATATTTTCCAAATAATTGTATGATTTTATTCCACTTACAATAGATGCACTTAATGTTCAATAGAAAATATTGTAATTACTCACAATTATCTTTCTGAATGGGAAGTATTGTGCAGGTATGATGAAGAATTTCCACTTAAAGCACAAACTAATTAGACAAGTAGTGCAGACTCAGACAGAAGCAAATAATATTTACTATATAAGAACCTTATTTTACATTTCTCTATTCTATCACAATGCCAGATCATGTTATAAGCTAAAGTCATTTTTGGCAAAAATCCAATTACTTATAGTTATAGGTCTGAACCTTGTGTTTTCTTACTGAATGATGGCTGTATTCTCCTCTTAGGAAGTAAGGACACTCTCTACAGGTCTTACCATGCAAACTTTCCTCAAGACAATATTATAGCATGGCAGCTTAATTTTACAAAGCCGTATGAGACTGTCTGTTAAAGTAGAAATTGGAGTCATATAAAGTTTCATAATCTAAGAAGTGACTAGCTCATTCTCTTTCCTACTTTGAACCACTATCTGATAAAATCAATTATACCAAAATACTTATATTTAAGATAAAGAAATCCTTTTCTTTTTATTTTATTTTATTTTATTTATTTATTTATTTATTTTGTTTTTTGAGGTAGGGCCTCACTCTGGCCCAGGCTGACCTTGAACTCACAGTGATCCTCCTAGCTCTGCCTCCCAAGTGCTGGGATTAAAGGCATGTACCATCATGCCTGGCAGAAATCCTTTTCTTTAGGAAGATATCAAATACACACACACACACACACACACACACACACACACAAAATATCTCTCTTAATAAAGAAAGAGGATGAAAAGCAAAATAATGAAAATAATTTTTGTTGATACTGACTCATATTTTAATTCAACAAATAATTTTGATTGCATACTGTCTTTATACATTTAGGATTTTATAACAGAATGTCAAAGAGTAAGTTGCTTAAATAACAGAAACATACTACTCATAGTGCTGTGTATATTGTGAAGCTCAACAAGATGTGAGCACCACTGATGCCTGGTGAGGACATTTTCCAGTTTGTACTGCTGAATTTTTATATAGCAGAGAGGCAGACTGATTGTCTATCTGAATTCTTCCCTTATAAGGGCACTAAGGTCATTCATGAGGGATCCTTCTATATGATCCAACTATCTCTCAAACACCCCACCCACAAACACCTCATGATTGGGAATTTACTTTCAGCATATAAATTGTGGGTATACACAAACTCGTAGTCTATGCCAAGGGCTTAGCATGTGCTTTGTGGAGAATTTGAGTCTAATTACTGAATCCAAAGAAAATAATTCCGGTTCTAAAGCAGTTTGCATCTTAACAATAAAACCAAGACACAGATAATACAATAAATAAGGAAATTAGTAAGATTATTAAATAAATACCTGGGAGAATGAAGAAAAGCAAGAGAAAGGAAATAACATTAAGAGACTGAAGGATTAGGAGATGGGTGCAATTTTAAGCCAGGGACTTTGGGTGAACATCGTGATTCAGGATTTTTGCCTGCTTCCTTAATAATTAAATATATATGTTTTTGATAGACCATAGAAAGACATCACAAGCAGAAAGAAGAGCTCATATGAAAAAAGTCCCTGAGTTTTCAATGAACCAGAGAAATTTGACAAACATCACGAAGGTCACTAGGTATGCAGTAGGAAGATCTGGAAAAAAAATAGAAATACAATCATAAAGCCTGTGAATGAGCAGGTATATTATGGAACATACTATACTCATCATATTTGGCATTATTGACTGACATTCAGCTAAATGCTTTTGTTAATGTCTTTTGGGATGTTTCTTATAAGAATCTGTAGAAAATAATGGCTGGTAATGAAATGTCCAAGTTGATTATGTTGATGATTAGAATTGGCTAGAAAGCTGATACACATGAATAACTAAGCTAGTAAGATTTTCTATGTGATTCTTCATATTATCTTTGTAATCTTTGTAGTACAGACTGTGCCATCTTAATGATACTTTAGAGATCTGTAAGAATGAAAGCAGCAATTACTAGACACTAAGGTTTGGGAATATAACTGACAGTGTATTCTGCTGAGTTTCTAAGATTAAGGCAGTCAAAGATTCAACTCAGAATCAGTATGAAGGGGTCTCCAAAGACGTGCTTATAGAGTTAGAAATTATTTTGAGAGCTGTCTATGAAGTCTACTTCAGCACATGGTTTTGAGTATCTATTTGGTACCTAGTTATAGATGTCCAATAGTCAGCAGATGTAGAAGAGGAGATACTAGCAGTATGCTCTTGATTGAACCTAGAGCTTGTTTTAGCAAAATTAATCAATAAGAAAAAGATGTACAGATGCATGGGATGGCAATATTTCTACTGGAATCCAGCAGTTTTGTGCAATTAAACTAAACTTCAAGAATTAATTACTAGGCGGGAGATTTAGAAGCAGGGCAATATACAAACAGGTTGATAATTTCTTGTAGTTATGTGACAATTTGTTGTTCATTCTATTAACTTGACTTTTGAGTTTGCTTCATTACTATATTTGTTAGTGAATGTAATTGGCAGTGAGTAATAAGACTGTGTAACCTAGCTGAGTTCACAGTGTGGCCTTGGGCTAAATTGAATGAATAAAAATAAGTAAATCCCATTCTTATCCATTTTAGTGGTGTCTAAGAAAAAACATGAATATACTTGTTAAATTTCTTGGGGGCTTGAATGGTCCACTACATTAATCTTAGCTGGATACAAAGGCTCAGAAACAGACTAAGAGAAATTTGTGAAAGTATCACTAATAGTGTCCTGATTGCCCCCTTCCTGTTCCCTGACAATAGAATAGCACTGTCCAGATTGAGGCAGACTTGCTTGTTCACTATACTAGTTAAATCTTACTATGCTTTCTCAACCCTATTCAATTTGAAATATTAACTAAATTCCAGACATGGGTATGGAAGCAGAGGAAGAAAGTCCCTTACATTAAGATGTAATTAGATTATACTGAGGATATAATATTACTGATCAAGTGGGCCTCAGAGGACAGCAGGTTTACTTCTTCAGAGGAGGTACTCTATTTTTACTTGTTCTTGACAATTTTGTACATGGGAATAATATTTTTGATACTATACAATCTGATTGCTTCTTCTTATCCACTCCCACTGCTATTAAGTCCCTTATTCTTCCCAATTTTCCCTGATACTTCTGTATGTGACCAAACATGCTTAATTAGGGCTGCCTGCATAAGGATGGGTCATGTGGTAGTTTGAATAGATGGCCCCCAACATATTTAGTGTTTTATTAGTTTGTAGTTTGGATCTGCACACCTAGTACTGGTTTCAGAAGAATGAAAGATGTATGGAGTAGTCATGAAATGTACATGGTTTCAGGAGCCGCTGCCAAGATGTGGAATGAGGCAGCGTATGATACCTGATAGGTGGTAAAGTTACTGGAAGATGGACTATAGTTTGCATGGAGACTTGAAAACATTTTGGATGTACTAGGACTCTGCAAGGGTTACTAGGGAGGCTGCTAGCTAGTAAGAGAAGTTTTTTCCTGGATACTCAGCCCAGCTAGTGGGACAGAATTGGAAAATCTGGAGACTGTCAGTCACTCGTTTTACTGGACCTGAACTGCAGAAGTTTGATGTTTGCTTTATGGTGGTTGACTTTGCACTGTTCTAGTCTCTCCTTGCAATTCCTTATGTTATTAATATAATATAATATATAATATATTACATTTATAATTATAGCATAATCGATTTTACATTATATTATATTGAAGATGTTTTCTCTGTGCCTTTATATGTTGAAAGTGTATAACTTGTTTGATTTTATAGGACTCACAGCTAAGAGACAATCTTAAATCTCAGAGGAGACTTGGGACTTTGGAACTATCTTAAGTTGGTCAAGACTGTGGGGACCTTTGAAATTGGACTGGATACAATTTACAGTGTGTGATGCTTTTGAATCTATTGTGGCCAGGGGTGGAATGAAGTAGTTTGAATAGATGGTTCCAAATATATTCAGTGCTTCATTAGTTTTTAGTATGGAGCTGCAGCCACCTGGCTGAAGAAGGTGTCACTGGGCAAATCTTAAGGTGTGGTGGTGTGTTTGAAATTCTAATCTAAAGATATGTAAAGTGTGCCTAGCTAGAGTTCCTGAAGTGTGCTATGTGGTTATGGCTTTTGGCTTTTGGGCTTTGGGATTGTGGCTTCTCTCTCTCCCCACTTGGGCCTGTGAAAGCAGGCCAGCTTCTTCTGCCATTATGGAAATTTTCCTGGATCTGTAAGCTTCAATACATATCACTTCTACCATAACTGTGCCTGGTCTGGAAGTTCATCTCAGAGAAACTGAAGCTGTCTGCTATAGGTCAGCATTATTTATATGACCACGAGAAATGACCCAGGGGCTACACCACTGCAGAGGATGAATCTTCTTCCCAGATATCCATTAACTGCTAAGGACTCCTCCCTGGGGGTGGGTTTTCACATATACCACCTACACCCTTGATAGAATGTGAAAGCCCAGTGTGGTGGTTTGATTCAGGTGTCCCCCATAAACTTAGGGGTTCTGAATGCTAGGTCCCCAGCTGATGGAGATTTGGGAATTAACACATATTGGAGGCAGTATATTTTGAGAGCAGGCTTATGGGTATTATAGCCAGTATCCCCTTGCAATTGTTTGTCACACTCTCCTGTGGCTATTGTCTACCTTATGTTGGCCAGTGGGTGAAGTCCACCCTCTGCCATGCCATCATTTTCCCTGCCATCATCGAGCTTCCCCATCCAGCCTGTAAGCCAAAATAAACTTTTATTTTTAGTTCCACAAGCTGCTATTGGTTAGGTGATTTCTACCAGCATTGCGAATCTGACTGCAACATAATGGTTGGTATGGAGAGTGAATCCAAGGTTTTTCAACTGAGACATAATACCAAAAAAATCCCCCCCAAACCAAAATGGCACAGAATAAACACTCATACTGCAAAAGATGGCACTAGGTAGAGCAAAGAAATATTCAACCAATATAAGATTTAAAACAACAAGGGCAGAAACCAAACTTTATCTCTAAGTCCAACAACCATAGTCAGTGACAAATCTCCAAGCCTGATAATTCTAACCAGCAGTTAAGTCTCTGGAGTTCCAGAATCCACCCCTTCAGCTAGGCTACTCACAGTCCCGGAAAACTTCATCTGGGGACAGCAGCTTTCCTTGGCAGCCATCTTGTGGCCCTGGTATCTCCACTGGGTCTCCATTACCAGCCACAGTTCATCCTCATGGCTCCATTGGATCTCCACGCAGACATCCAGTAAACCTATTTCACATTACCCATGGTTGTTTCCAAAACACAAGACTGCTTTACAAAGTCAATAACCCTCTCTTTCCTGCATTACTTATGCTCCATAATACCAGTTGGGGTGCCAATTTGTAATCAAGGATGTAATAAAGCAGACTTTGAAGAACAGGACACTCCTTGAGCACTCAGTCGCCTTCAAAAGAGTCTACATTCTTCCTGTTGCTCCAGTGCAGGTCAGCTGACCCAATCTGAAAGGTTGTAGTCTCTCAATTGCAGCTGAATGGGCAACAGTTCACCCAAAGAGTTCATTTCTTTTTTCTGTGCCATATCTCTGTGCGCACACCAGTCCATTTCTACTTAATGTAAACCTGCACAGGTTCTCAACATATGGGTATAGCAAGCCTCTCACACAAATTGCCTCTAGACCAGTTCAAGCAAAGCTCTTCCTCACCCTCATAAGCCAAACCTCACAATCCATAGTTCTTACTGCATTCAGGTCTTTTAACTCTGACCAGAATAGTCTGTACTTAAAGCACTGCATGGTGTCTCTGAGGCCAAGGCTTCAATTTCTTCCACATTCCTCTTGAAAACCAGCTGCAAAATTCCAAAGCCACATAGTCAGGTGTCTAGCAGCAAATGACACCACTCCTTGGTAACATTTTACTGTTGCAGTGAGGTTCTCATTGCTGGTAGAAATATACAACCAAGAGTAGCATGTGGGCAAAAAGAGGTTTATTTTGGCTTACAGGCTTGAGGGGAAGCTCCAAGATGGCAAGGGTAAATGATGGCATGAGCAGAGGGTGGACATCACCCCGTGGCCAACATCAGGTGGACAACAGGAACAGGAGAGTGTGCCAACCACTGGCAAGGGTACACTGGATATAATACCTAGAAGCCTTCTCCCAACGGTACACTGCTTCCAGGAGGCATTAATTCCCAAATCTCCATCAGCTGAGAACCTAGCATCCAGGACACCTAAGTTTATGGAGAATACCTGAATCAAACCACCACACCAGGTCTTGTACAAGTCTTGGGCAGGAAATCACTACTGTGGTTTGATGAGTACAAAGATACTCTTTATATACAGCTATCTTCATCTAATCTCTATGTTTGCTCCATACAAGAAACAGATTATGGGCTGGGGAGATGGTTCAGTAGGTTAAAAAAAAAAAGATTGTTGTCAGGGTGTTAGCTAAGTTCAAAGCCTCAGAATACTTGTAGAAATAGATGTTGTACTGGGAAAGGCTGAAATCTCACTGTTCCTATGGTGAATGGGCAAGCAGAGACAGAAAGGTCCCCAGAAACCTGTGAGCATCAAGCCCAATGTACATAGGGGAAAACAAGAGACCTCAAATAAGGTGGGAGGTTAGGAGCCATACCTCAGATTGTCCTATGATGTCCACATGCATGCCTGACATGGGTGTGCTTTTACTCACTCAAGAATGCATGCTGTCTGACCATGTTAACATTGCTATAAATACCAGCCCCATTTATTATTTTTTTTTTATTTAGTGGTGTTTAACTGGAGGAACTTTTCATGCCTCTCTTTGTATTGTGAAATGTGTAAAACATTGCCAAAACTACCAAGTATATGTGACCTCCATTACAATAAATTAAAATCAAAACTACTGCAGCTTGTTTCTATTAGTAACATCCTCAGTTTGGAGAAATATAGAAATTTGTCTTGCCTACATGCAGTAATTTTCTCCTAAAATGCATCAAGTCCATATTTTTAGCCATCAATTTTTCCATGTAGCTTTTGTCTCTGAAAACTTACGAACATTTAAATTAGGTGCTTTTATAGAAAGGTAGTCATGGATATTAATAGTAAGCATATAAGCTAATTCTAAGCATAATTTATGATTTTATCCTGGCTTCTACATAAGGAACTTATCTGTGTTCAGCATTTTGGAAATGTAATCGGAAGGAGAAGTTGATTTATACATTACCTTCTGGCATTGGAATTAAAAAATGAATATAATCACTTAATTTTATAAATTTATATAGTTCAGAGAAAAGATAATTAAAATGTTTAGATAGAAGTGCCATTTAAAAATTTGAGATATAGCCAGGTGTGGTGGTCCATGCCTTCAATCCCAGCACTTGGGAAGCAGAGGTAGAAGGATCACCATGAGTTCGAGGCCAGCCTGAAACTACATAGTGAATTCCAGGTCAGCCTGGGGCAGAGACCCTACCTCGAAAAAAAAAAAAAAATTGAGATATAACAATTAGTATTGTGTTGACCTTGGTAAACATAAAATGCAAGGATTCATTCAAAAAGGAAAAACACATCTTTTCTTTTACAGAAAGTTTCTAGCTTTAGTTGTCTCTATTTCATAAACATCGGGGAAAATTAACCTCTTTTCAATAGTAAATTTCTACGAGTATACTGCTGTGTACTTTTTTCTCTTTAAAGTACTCTCCCTCCAGAATGACTCATTTGTATTCTGCTTTATACTCTTATAGTTGTTGTGGCCAGTTTCCAGAAACTGAGATGTTTACCCAATCAGAGATTATTATCTGACAGCTCTGGACCAAGAAGTCTAAAAGTGAATCAGTTGGTTCTAAAAAGCAGCACATTCACAGGCAGGCTGGCTCCCTCTAGAGTGTTAGGAAAACATTCTTTCCTCAGTTTTCCTACCTTCTGCAAGTTTTTCTCAAATGTCTTTCTTTGCATCAGAGCACCTTTTACAGTGTATTCACTGTCTTCCTCTTATGTGGACACTTGTGATCACATTCTGTGCCCATACAAATAATTCAAGGCCATCTCACCATTTCCATCTCATACATGTATACCATATGGGCAGATCCTTTTAATCCACATGAAGTGAATTCACAGATCACAGGATTTAGGACCTTGGTATATTTTGGACCCATTATTTGGCCTACCACACATGCTATCAGTGATTATTAAAAAAATTCAAAATGTATTAATTACATCTAGCTCATCTTTAGGTGTTAGCATAATAGTATTTCTACTCAAGTGGAATACTGCCTACACTGGTATTGGCTTTGAAGTTTTGAAAGGTAATAATATTATAGATGGAAGATTTTTTTTTGAAAACCAAACAATGTATCTTTCAATTCATTTGACAAAAGACTAGAATAAGTAGCTACCATGTCCAATGGTGCTGTGAGATTTTTTTCTAATATACTAATGTGAGACTAGGGCTTGAGAGATGGCTCATTGGTTAAGGACTTTGTATGCAAAACCTGACAGCGTTGGTTCAATTCCCCAGTATCCAAGTAAAGCCAGATGCATAAAGTGGCCCAGATTCACCTTTCTTTGTGTGTAGACAAATAATTCAAAAAAAAAAAAAATACTTTGGGCTGAGGAGATGGCTTAGTGCTTAAGGCACTTGCCTAAAAAGTCAAAGGACCCAAGTTTGATTCCTCAGTACCAATGTAAAGCTGAATGCACAAGGTGACACATGCATATGGACTTCATTTGCAAGAGCTAGAGGCCCTGCCATGGCTATTATTTCTCCCTTCTCTCTCTCAATCTCTCTCTACCCCTTTATCTCTTTAAAATAACAAAAAACACATAAAATATTAAAATGTGAAACTATTTTTAAGTTGATAAGGCATTTATTTCTTCTATGGTACAAATTCAAGAGATCTCAACCAGGGAGACCCGAAGTCTTTTGGGAAAGCGGATACAGAAAGAAAAGTGATGAATATAAAATGAATGAAATTTTAGGACATTAAAAAAAACCTGTAGGTTATCTCAGAAATCAACTTATACTATAAGTCCCAAGATAAACACAGGTAATTTATCAGTCTCTTTTCATCAGATTTATATGTAGATTTAGAGAGATCAAACATTCCTATACTAATATATTGGACCTGGTGAAATGTTAGAGAAATGGGGTGGGAATGATAGTCTGTCACTCTATATGTACTCCAGATGTGTTTATTTGGAATATGGAATTTGAAGTAAATTAAAAACATAAATGGGGATTGGACAGATGAATTATCAGTTAAAGAAGTTGCCTGCAAAGCCAAAGAACCCAGGTTTGATTCCCCAGGACCCAGTAAGCCAGATGTACAAGATGGCATATTCATCTAGAATTCGTATGCACTGACTGCCCTCCCTTTCTCTCTGTCTCTTTTCCTCTCTGTCTATCTCTCTCATATTCTATCTGCCTCTTTCTCTCTAATACATATAAAAGTTAAAAAAAAAAAAACATAAATTGGAGCTAGAGAGATTTCTCAGTGGTTAAGGCTTAGTTAAGGAGCTTGTCTGCAAAGGCTAATGACTTGAGTTTGATTCCCCAGTACCTACTTAAAGCCAGATGCACAAAGGGGTACATGCATCTGGAGTTCATTTGCAATAGCTAGAGACCCTGGTGTGTCCATTCTTTCTCTCTCTTTCTGCTTCTCTCTCTACACTCAAATAAATAAATAAAACATTAAAAAATCTACATTTTTATTTAAAAAAATCTCTTAATTAATTGAATAATGGTGGCTTGGAACAAATATGTCAACAAGTTTTCACTGCACTTTGTTTTATTTTTCTTCTTATTTATTAGAGACAGAGAGAGAATGCGTATACCTAGGCCTTTAGCCACTGCAAATGAACTCCAGATACATGCACCACCATGTGCACCTGGCTTATGTGGAACCTGGAGAATCGAACCTGGGTCCTTAGGCTTTGCAGGCAAGTGCCTTAACTACTAATCCATCTCTCAAGCCCAATTTTTTTCTTCATATGTATCTTATTTGACTCTAGAAGTCATCACAGGCAGAAGAAGCTTTGACTTGAACCCAGTGCAATAGAAAATCATATCACCTTCTTATCCTGTGCAATATTTTTCACATTTTACCAAATTAAAGGGAATGGATGACACCTGATAGTTGTCTACCTCCAAACGCCATAGAACTTGCATATGCACACACACACACACACACACACACAATATCACATCATAACACATGATACACAGACATATTCACATACCACAAAATAAACAAAACCAGTAAATTCTACTGTGTTTTCCCAACAGTAGTTTCCTGTGGGACAGATATTCCTCACAGTATTCCTTTGCACACTGTGGTTCTTACATTCCATGAACCCCTCTTCCCCAATGTTCCCTGAGCAGTGGATGGCTTCTTAGGAGTCTCTTAATGTTGAACTCTCAGCAGCCTTTAATTTTCTGTTTCAGCAATAGGATCTTACCATCTAGTTCTGGTGTGTGTCCAAGTGCTTTATGAATTTCCTGCATTGTTTAGAGAGCCTCATGAGCCTTTTTGTGGGGATTGACTCAGTTCGGGCACTTTGATTTACCAACAACAGCCCATGGTTTGGGGCAAAGCTTTCTCAAACACAGCCTGGTACTTAAGCTCAATCTCAATCTCTCTCTCTCTCTCTCTCTCTCTCTCTCTCAAAGAGTTATACCTTTTATTTAGCTAACAAAATAAATGCTGCTACAACTTATAAACAAACAAAACTCTTCCATGTTAGGTTCTGTATATGATAGAGAACATGTGGTGTTTGTCTTTCTGAACTTGGGTTACCTCACTTAGGATAATTGCTCAGCCATGTTTGTTACTGTTACATTCACAGTAGCTACGAAATGGAATCAGCCAAGTTGCCCATCAACTGATTGTTGGACACTGAAGTTGTGGTACATATACACAATGGAGTTCTATTTAGCAGCAAGAACAAAATAAAATGAAATTTTCAGGAAAATTGGATAGATTTGAAGGGTTTTGTTAGCTTACAATTTCAACGTGCAGTGCATTAAGGTACAACAGGATGACAGTAAGAGCCGACAACAGCTGGTCACATTCAGCTTGCATAAGGATATAGAGAGAGATGATTGCTGATACTCAGCTTGCTTTCTCATATTATTGTGTCTGGGACCTTAGCCAATGGAATGTTGTCACCCATAAATAAGGCCAGTTGTCTCACCTCAGTGAACCAAATCTAGAAATTTCCACAGACATACTCAGAAAGTCTACAAGGTGATTCTGGATTCTATAAACTGGATAACCATTATTAAGAATCAAAAATCCATTCATTGTCAACTTGAGCACTAAATATATCACATTTAGGCCACACATCTTTATTCCAGACTCTCCATCTTCTAGTGCAAATTGAATTTAATTATATCATCAGGAAGTCCCTATGCTCTTTAACAGTGCTAGCATTGTTCAAAACTCCAATGTTCATTTTTTTCTGACACTCAAAGCAACCATGTTAATTATGAGCCCCTACAAAATTAAGAAACACATTACACATTTCCAAAATATAAAGGCACAGAACCAACATTCAAATTTAGGAAAGTGGGCAATGAGGATTGTTGCAGTCAGGTCCACATTGCTGGTATAAATCACCCAACCAAGAGCAGCTTGTGGACAAAAAGATTTATTTTGGCTTACAGGCTCAAAGGGAAAGCTCCATGATGACAGGGGAAATGATGGCAAGAGCAGTGGGCAGTGGGTGGACATCACTCCCTGACCAAGGTGGACAATAGGAACAAGAGAGTGTGCCAAACACTGGCAAGGGGTGGCTACAACACCCATAAGCCCACTCCAAACAATGCACTGCCTCCTGGGGTGTTGATTCCCAAATCTCCATCAGCTTGAAACCTAGCATTCAGAACACCTTAGTTTATGGGGGGACACCTGAATCAAACCACCACATTCCGCCCCTGGCCCCCATAAACTGATAACCATACATGATGTAAAATGCAATGCATTCAGTCCAACTTTAAAAGTCCCCATAGTTTTTATCAATCCCAGTGACATTCAAATATCCCTATAGTCCAAGGTCTTTTAACTGAGCCATAATAAGAAAACATCCCCAAAAAACCCACAATAGCACAGAATAAACATTCACACTGAAAAAGATGTCATTGGGCATAGCGAAGAAATATTCAACCAATACAAGCCAGGACAAACATCAAACTCTGTAACTCCAAGTCTGACAACTCTAGCTAGTGAAAAATCTCCAAGTCTGATAACACTAACCAGCAACGTGTCTCTGGCATTCCAATTCCACCCCTCCAGCTAGGCTACTCACAGTCCTGGAAAACTTCATTGTAGCTGGAAGCTTCCCTTAGCAGCCCTCTCATGGTCCCGGCATCTCCACTGGGTCTCCGCTGCAATCCACAGTTCATCCTCATGGCCCCATGAGGTCTCCATGCAGGCAATCAGCAAACCTGCTTCACACTGTCCATGGTCATTTCTAAATCACAAGACTGTGTTGCAAACTCAATGACCCTCTTTCCAGCATTTCTTATACTCCATAATACCAGGTAGGGTGCCAATTTGTTAATCCAGGAGGGAATAAAACAGACTTTGAAGAACAGACACTCCTTAAACATTCAGGCCCCTTCAAAAGAGTCTACATTCTTCCTGTTGCCTCAGAACAGGCCAGCTGGCCCGATCTCTAGTGATTATCTCTTAAACAATTAGCAGGTAAACGGGCAGCAGTTTAAGCCCAAAGATTTCATTTTTTGTGTGCTTACACCAGTTCATTTCTATGTAAAGCAATGCTGCACAACTTCCCAGGACCTGGGCATAGCATCAAGCCTCACACAAACCACTATCCCAGTCCAAGCAAAACTCTTTCTCACTCTCATAAGCCAAACCTCACAGTCCATAGTTCTTACTGTGTTCAGGTCTTTCAACTCTGACCAGAATAGTCCATCAAGCTGTACTTATAGCACTTCAAGGCATCTCTTAGGCCAAGGTTTCAAATCCTTCCACATTCCTCTTGAAAATCAACTCCAAAAGGCCAAAGCCACATAGTCAGGTGTCAAGCATCAAACGATACCACTCCTCGGTACCACTTTACTGTTGCAGTCAGGTACACATTGCTGGTAGAAATCGCCCAACTAACAGCAGCTTGTCAGCAAAAAGGGGTTTATTTTGGCTTATAGGCTTGAGGGGAAAGCTCCATGATGGCAGGGAAAACAATGGCATGAGCAGAGAGTAGACATCACCCCCTGACCAACATAAGGGGCCAACAGGAACAAGAGAGTGTGCCAAACACTAGCAGGGGAAACTAGCTATAACATCCATAAGCCTACCCCCAGCAATGCATTGCCTCCTGGGGGTGTTAATTACCAAATCTCCATCAGCTGGGAACCTAGCATTTAGAACACCTAAGTTTATGGGGGATATCTGAATCAAACCACCACAAGGATGTAGCAAGGAACCACTAGACAAAAATAGGACCAAAAAACAGAAAAAAAAATCCTTCAGTTGGATGTCTAACATATGAGGACCATGACGATGTAATCTGGGAATGATATGGCTTATGGAACTCTACCCCTCCAGTTGTGCTGCATTGAGCACATATACCATCTTTATCGGGAAAGCCCCACTCACTGCAGTTATTCTTGGCAGATCTCATGAGATCCTGGCATCTGTACTGCAACTTCAGGTTCATTTTTGCAGTTTCATGCAATGACCTCTTGCAGCCTGTTCACAAAGACTCTGAACCATCTGCACATTGTCTGGCCTAAGTGGCCATCAGGAACAGTGCTTTAAGACTTCATTACCCTGCCTCTTTAATTCCTGAAAGAACAGTACTAACTGAACTATACTGCCAAGTTTGCCAGCCAGCTTGGGATGGAACTTGGTCTCCTTGAACCATGTGTCATCAACTTCTGTGAGCTTTTCAGATTGACCCTCAGAAAACACTTCCCTAAGCAATTGCTTTTGAGCAGGAAACCTCTTGATTTGCATTCACAATTTAGGCTCTCTCTTTCATTTCTTTCCCTTTTGTTTTTTGCTCTCTCTCTCTGCATTCATGTGTAGGGAGTTGCATGTATGTGTGCTTGTGCATGTGTGTAAGTAAGTGTGGTGGCCAAAGGACAATCACAAGTATTTTCTTTCTTGTTCAATTCATTTTATTTTATTTTGTTTTGAAACAGACTTTGTCATTGGCCTCTACTAGCTATGTACTAACGGACTAGTCAGCCCCAGCAAACTGTTACTACCTACCTAGCACTGAGAAACAAATGTGCATCAAGTCACCTGAAGTATATTATATGGATTCTGAAGGTCAAACGTAGGTCTTCTTGATGTAAGACAAGCTTTGGGCTGTCTTTTATATATATGTAAAAGTCTTCATAAGATGGATGTTCTATGGATGGGTTTTGCCTACAGGGGACCTTTCTTTTTCTCTCAGTACACAATGCTAGATTTTCGTGTAATAGTTCTAGTCTCATCAAGAATTATAGGGGTTTTCAAACCTAAATATGTGTAAAATCATTAAAATCATCCTCCCTTTTCCTAAGCAAAGGGTACACTTTTCATATCTTCCTGCTGTACTATTTCTCTCATTATAGAGAGGATCAGACCTGCAAGGATTAACCATTATATAACCTGAATGCTATATTGTTTTGAAATGTCCTGCTTCCCCCAAAACATTAATCTACTATTTTTAAATTCAGCTTAACACTAATTCTCAGGACATGGATAGGATTTAGTCATATTATCTACCAAAATATAAGTGGCCTCTACCCTTGTTCCAGATAGTCATTTTTCCCCTGGAAACCTCATGAGCTACGTCTGCAATTCCTGCATTTTCCTAAGAATTCTGGACTTGCAGGCTCCTACAAAAGTGGCCCACTAAGCTCTGGGTACAGTATTCTAGGGTGTATCTAGCCCAATCTTCCACCTTTTCCCACAAATTAATGCCTAAGGCCTATGAACCATATGGTCAAGTTTATCACAAGAACAGCTGCACTTTCAGTACTACATCTCTGATTAATTACTTTTCACATTACTATTGTAAAATAACTAACTTGGGATAAATACTTTGAAGAGATAAAGCCAGCTATTGTTGGAATAACATGGTGGCAGGAGTATGATGCAGCTGGTCCATAGTCAGGAAGCAAATTAAATTACTTTTAGTGCCCAGCTTTCTTTTTCTGTTTTATTAATTCTAGTATCCAAGCTCATGGAATAGTGCTGCCCACAGTCAGAATGGCTATTATCACCTCAATTAACTTAATCTAGAAATTTTCTCCTAGAACATCCCTGGATTTTTCTCTCAGGTGATTCTAGATCCTACCAAGTTATACACCATGCTAACCATCCCAGTAATGATGACTCATTTGTGACTCTGTGTTTATTTTAGGGTTATATTCTATATTTATGTACAAATAGCATTGTAAGTTTAATAAAAATTACATGGCTATGTGTGTTCCTTTGATGAATATCATCATCTTTGAAGTTTGCTCACTTCCCACTAGCACCAGTAGTTAAGACAAAGCCTTGCTCACATCTGTCTTTGGGGAAAATTACATAGCTCAACTGTGGTAGTGTGAATGGATGACCCCTATAGATTTAGAAGTTTATTAAAGATTTTGATCTCCAGTCACCTGGCTGAAGGAGGTGTTACTATGGGTGGATTCTAGGGTCCAGCCCTAAGATGTGTTTGGTGATGGATCTGGAATTCCAGCCTAAGACATGCAGAGGGCTTGAGCTCTGCCTGGGGTTCCTAGAACAAGCTTGCTTATGATGCTGGTGATGGTATTTCTCTCTGTGTGGACCTGTAAAGGGGGCCATCTTATTCTGTATTATGGAACTTCCCCTGGATCTGTATGCATCAAATAAATTCCATTCCATCTATAAACTTTGTCTGATCTGGAGGTTCATGTCAGCAGCATGAAGCTGACTATGACATAAACTATAGCAGATTGGAAGTACCAACTCATCAAGTGAAAGACAGGTAATGTTCTTAAAAGTGTATGTGTCTACAGCAAGAGAAGACAATTTCTATTTCATTATTTATGTCTTGTATTCCTCATTTCATTAATTTCCTGTGTCTTCTTTGATTCCTTTGATTTCCTCTTTGATTTCTTTGAACATATTTATACTCATTCTTTTGAAATCTTTCTCAGGCATTTCCTCTAAATCAGTCTCACTAGAGGTCATTTCTGATACAATAATACTTTTTGGTAGATTTATATAGATTTGATTTTTTGTGTTTCTTGTATTATAATGTAGAGATTTTTCCATCTTGGATTATTTTAATGCTTAGGTTTTCTAATTATTTGCAATATTATTAGATGCATCAATCAAGCTGATGTTATATATCTTCAGGGTAGGAGTTTACTGTTATAGGCATGAATCTTAAGATTCTAAGAAAAACCACAAAAGTGTCCTTAGGTGTTGGGTTGTCTGCTATGAGAGTATGCAAGTAAGCTGAGTAGACCTAAATACAGGCAAATTCTAAAATTTAGCTAAACAACATGCACATTCAATGAAAAACATCACAGAGTATTTTCACAGGAGTAGGTATTATGAACACCATATCCTCTAACAAATTCACAGTCCCTAAGGATGTGTTTTGCCCCACACCCTTAGTCCTGTCAACAGGGAGGTTAACATTTTTGGTTTTTTGAGGGTTCCAAGTCAGCTTGTGACCAAGTGAGACCCTAACGAATGACAGAAGAGGAAACAAAGGCACTATAAATCAGGAAATAACAAATAACAAGCCCAAAATCTAGCTTATTGAAGAATGGCAAATCCAACCATGCATCAGATTTAACATATAATTTACCCTGACATGGAAGGTGCTTTAACACAGAAAAACAGATAATAAATAGATTACCCACTGAATGGGAAAAGTCTTTTCCAACTATACCGCTGATAGAAGCCTAACATGTAGAATTTATAAAGAACTCAAAAAAACTGAACAATAAAATAGCAAACAACACGTTCCCAAAATGGGCCAGGGAACTGTATAGGGAGTTCTCAGAGGAAGAAATACAAATGTCTAAAACACACTTCAGAAGATGTTCAATATCCCTCACAATTAGGGAAATGCATATTAAAACAACCATGATATTCCACTTTAACCCGTTAAGGATAACATTCATTAAAAAAATTAACATGGGAAGCCGGGCATGGTGGCGCACACCTTTAATCCCAGCAGTCAGGAGGCAGAGGTAGGAGGATCACCATGAGTTCAAGGCCACCCTGAGACTGCATAGTGAATTCCAGGTCAGCCTGAGCTAGAATGAGACCCTACCTCAACAACAACAACAACAACAACAACAAAAATTAACATGGGTAGGGGTGGGGCTGGAGATAGGGCTTAGCAGTTAAGACACAAGCCTGTGAAACCTACGGATCCAGGTTTCATTCTCCAGGTTCCCTTCTCCAGGTCCAATATAAGCCAGAAGAATATGCTGGCACATGCATCTGGAGTTTGTTTGCAGTGGGTAGAGGCCCTGGCATGCCCATTCTCTCTCTCTCTCTCTTTCTCTAATAAATAAATAAATAAAAATGAAAATAATATAAAAATCATCTTTCTTTTGATTTTTGGATGTTTGCTATCCTTATTGGGGTAAGTTGGAATCTCATAGTTGTTTTCATTTGCATTTCTCTGATGATTAGGGATGACGAACATTTTCTTAAGTGTGTGTTTGCCATTTGTATTTCTTCCTCTGTGCACTGCCTGTTCAGCTCTTTGCTCCATTTTGTGAGTGGGGTGTTTGACTTCTTACTGTTTAGATTTTTGAGTTTTTTGTAGATTCTAAAGATTAGGCCTCTATCAGTTAGATAGCCCACCAATATTTTCTCCCATTCTGTGGGTAATCTATTGGCTTTGCTTATTGTATGCTTGTTTGTAAAGAAACTCTTCAGCTTCATGTGATCCCATTGATTGAGTGACTGTTTAAGATCGTGAGCTACTGGGGTTTTGTTCAGGAAGTCTTTTTCCATTCCTATATCATGGAAAATACTTCCTAAATTTTCCTTCAGTAGTATTCGAGTTTCTGGTCTTATATTGAGGTCTTAGATCCATTTGGACTTGAGTGCAATGCATGGTAAAATGTGTGGATTAAGTTTCAGTTTCCTGCATATGGTTATCCAGTTTGTCCAGAACCATTTGTTGAAGATGCTGTCTGTTCTCCAGCCTATATTGTTCAGGCCTTTATCGAATATCAAGTAGCTATAGTTGCTTGACCCAAAGTCCAGGTCCGCAAGTCTATTCCATTGGTCTATACTCCTGTTTTTATGCCAGTACCATGCTGTTTTTATTACTATGGCTTTGTAATATAGCTTTAGATCAGGTAGGGTGATGCCTCCAGAGGTATTTCTTTTGCTGAGGATATGTTTGGAAATGCGAGGCCTTCTGCCTTTCCATATGAAATTTGAGATCATTTTTTCTATCTCTGTGAAGAACACCATTGGGAATTCAATGGGAATTGCATTAAATCTGTATATTACCTTTGGTCGTATTTTCATCTTCACAATGTTAATTCTGCCTACCCAGGAGCATGGGAGGTCTTTCCATTTTCTCAAGTCCTCCTCAATTTCTTTTTTGAGTGTTTTTATGTTTTTGTTGTATAGATCTTTCACTTCCTTGGTTAACGTTATTCCAAGGTTTTTTTTTTGTTGTTGTTGTTGCTATTGAAAATGGGACTATATCCCTTATTTCTTTCTCTGTATCTTTGTTATTTGCATATAGAAAGGCTGCTGATTTTTGTACATTAATTTTGTATCCTGCTCCTTTACTATAGGAGTTAATCACCTTCAGGAGTTTTGGGATTGAGTCTCTTGGGTCTCTTACAAATACAATCATGTCATCAGTGAATAGAGCTAACTTAACTTCTTCCTTTCAAATTGTATCCCTTTCATTTCCTTCTCCTGTCTTATTGCTTGAGCTAGGACTTCCAGTACTATATTGAAAAGCAGAGGTGAGGGTGGACAACCCTGTCTTGTTCCTGATCTTAATGGCAATTCCTCCAGTCTCTCTCCATTAAGAATTATTTGGGCTTTTGGAGCTTCGTATATTGACTTTATTATGTTAAGATATGAACCACACATGCCAATTCTCTCCAATGTTTTGATCACGAAGTGATGTTGTATCTCGTCAAAGGCCTTTTCTGCATCTATTGAAATGATCATGTGGTTTTTATGTTTAACCTTGTTTATGTGGTGTATTGCATTGTCTTATTTCTGTATGTTGAACCACCCCTGTGTTCCTGGGATGAATCCCGCTTGGTCAAGGTGGATAATGCTTTTGACGTGTTGTTGGATTCGGTTTGCAAGGATTTTGTGCAGGCTCTGCAGATCCAGGTCAGACAGCTCTCATTCCTATGACCCAACATCCTGTGGCTTTCCTCCCTTTGCCTGCTACCAGGACCCTTGCCTCATCTCCCTATCCCACCTTGTTATCTGCCCATGCCATCCCATCCAACCCCCTACCTTCACCGCATCACTGGACCCCAGAGTCTCCTCCTCCTCCCCTTCCCTCCCCTCCCCTCTATGCCCTACCACACCATAAGATTATTCTTCCCATCTCCCCTCCTCCCACCCCATTGGGTCACCTGACCACACAGTCCCATACCCCAACACACTGACCAATGAGCCCCTCCACTGTATCTTTGGGTCCTCATCAAAGCCATGTGAGCTCCTCCAGCATGAGCAGACAGACCTCTTTGCCATCACAAGCTTAAGGTAGTCAAACATTAAAGGTAACAATCACTGAAGACACTTCAAGTATAAACTACAGCTTCCTCATGAATTAAATTAGAGTCCCACACCATGATGGACAATACACAGTACAAAAGGAATAACATGAAAAATCAAATAGAAGTAACTCCACCAAGGTTGTCTAGTCCCATAATGGAAGTCTCTAATCAAAACATAGAAGAGACAACAGGATCAGAATCCCAAAATGAAGACACAAGCTATGTGACTCCAACCAAGCAATTAGAAGTATTTGCAGAAAATCAAGAAAGGTCCAGCAATTATATGTATGCTGCCCTTGCTGCTGGGTTAGACCTAATAAGAAAACAACACACACACACAAAGAGGACCTCAATAATCAGCTAGCTAAGTTCAATGAAAACATTAAAAAATGCAAGGATTCATCACAAGAAACATTAAAAAATTAGAAAATGATGTGGAAAAGGTGATGTGAAATGAGGTGAAAAACTGAACAGAAGGATGGATACCATACAAAAAAAGGCAACAGAAAATACAAACCAGGGCAGGAGAGATGGCTTAGTGGTTAAGCTCTTGCCTGTGAAGCCTGAGGACCTCGATTCGAGGCTCGATTCTCCAGGACCCATGTTAGCCAGATGCACAAGGGGGGTGCACGCGTCTGGAGTTCGTTTGCAGTGGCTGGAGGCCCTGGCGTGCCCATTCTCTCTGTCTGTATCTGCCTCTCTCTCTCTCTGTCTGTTGCTCTCAACTAAATAAATAAAAATAAACAAAAAATTAAAAAAAAAAGAAAATACAAACCAAATTGAACAAATCCAAACCTCTATAGAAGCTCTCAAGAACAGAGTCAGTCATGTGAAGGACAGAACCTCAGAACTGGAAGACAGGACAGAAGAAAAAGTTCATGAGTACAAGTTTGAATAAGATCAACTTTTTTTTTATGAACAGAACATGAGGGAATTGTGGGATACCTTAAACACCCCACCATTCTGATCATGTATGTACTAGAAGTGGAAGAAATTCAGATCAAAGGCTCAGAGACGTTATTCAATGAAGTTATTGAAGAAAACTTTCCCATCCTCTCAAAAGAGATCCCATCAAGATAAAAGGAGCTCACCAGAGACTGGACCAAAAGAGAAATTCTCCAAGACATATTACCATTAAGACTATAAACCACAAAAACAAAAACAAAAAGCACCTAGGGAGAAACAACACATTACATATAAAGGTAACCCCATCAGAATTACTTCAGACTTCCCAATGGAAACCCTGAAAGCCAGAAGAGCCTGGAATGGAACACTGTAAAGTCTAAAAACCTAAGGCTTCCAACCCAAACTTCTTTACCCAGAAAAAAAAAACAAAAAAAAAAACAAAAAAACTTCCATGACAAATTCATTTCTACAACTCTATGAACACAAACTCAAACCTACAGAGAATGCTTCAGGGAATTCTCCACACAGAAGAGTCAAATAACCAACCTCATATGCCTACAAGAAGATCACAACAACCAAACTCAGAGATGGTGCAGAAAACTACAAAGCCCAAGAAAACATCAAACCATATAAACCACCACAATATGGCAGGGATTAAATCAAACCTCACAGTTATTACCCTAAACATTAATGGCCATAATTCACCCATCAAGAGACATAAGCTAACAGGGTGGATCAGAAAAATAGACCCCTCAATCCACTGTCTTCAGGAAGCCCACTTCAACACTAACGACAGACACCACTTCAGGGTGAAAGGGTGCAAAATGATATTCCAAGTGAATGGGAATAAGAAACAGGTAGGTATTGCTATACTAACATCTGAAGACTTCAAACCAAAAGTAATCAAAAAAGACAAAGAAGGTCACTTCTTACTTATCAAGGCTATGATCCAACAAGAGGATATCACAATCATAAATCTTTATGCACCAACTATAGGTGCACCACAATTCATAAAACAAACCTACTTGACAACAAAACAAATACAAACAACAACACCATCATAATTAGGGACTTCAATGCCCCATTCTCATCAGATCATCCAAGCAGAAAATTAATAGGGAAGAAAGAAAGCTCAATAACACCATAGATCAACTAGACCAAATGAATATCTACAGAACATTCTACCCAAAATCAACAGAATTTATATTCTTATCAGCAACCCATGGAACCTTCTCTAAAATAGATCATATATTAGGCCATAAAGCCTGCCTCCATGTATTTAGGAAAATTGAAATAATTTCCTGAATGATATCTGAACACAATGCTATAATGCTAGAAATTAAGAAAAGATGCATCAGGAACTCTATCAGCTCCTAGAGACTGAACAACACACTTTTAAATAACAAATGAGTAGTGGGTGAAATATGAAATGAAATTGCATAATTTCTGTAAAACCAGAAGAATTCAATATCAGAACAGAAATGAATGATTTGGAAACTATAAGAAACAATTGAGAAAGTTGATGAAACAAAGAGTTGGTTCTTTGAAAAACTAAACAAGATTGATAAGCCACTGGCCAATTTGATAAAGCAAAAAAAGAAATTCTTCATATTAACAAAATTAGAAATGAAAAACGAAATCACAAAATTGAAAGAATTATCAGGACTTATTTCCAGTACCTCTACTCCACAAAACTGGATAATCTGGAGGAAATGAATATGTTGGAAATGGATAAGTTCTTGGACACATACCACAAAGCAAAGCTAAATTCAGAGTAGATTAACCTTCTAAACATACCTATCATGCCAACTGAGATTGAAAAGGTAATCAAAAACCACCCAAAAAAGAAGAATACAGGACCAGACAGCTTCTCAGCCAAATTCTATCAAATCTTCATGGAAGAACTGAAACTAATCTTTTTCAAATTGCCACATAATTGGTGAAGAGGGAAAGCTCCCCAACTCCTTTTATGAAGCAACTATCACCCTAATATTAAAACTGGGCAGAGATACAGCAAGAAAACTATAGGCCTATATCCCTGATGAACTTAGACACAAAGATCCTGAACAAAATCATCAAAAAATGAATTCAACAACACATCAAAAGCATTATCCAACTTGATCAAATAGGCTTTTTTCCATGAACTCAGGGTTGGTTCAACATATGGAAATCTGTCAATGTACTACACCACATAAATAAGCTTAAACACGAAAAGCACATGATCATTCTAATAAATGCAGAAAAGATCTTTAAAAAACTATATCACTTCATGATCAAACTTTGGAGAGAATAGGCATGAGTGATTTATATCTCAACATAATAAAGGCTATATATAAAGCACCTAAAGCCCAAATAATACTTAATGTGGAAAAAGACTCAAGGAATTCCCATTGAGGTCAGGAACAAGACAGGGGTGTCCACACTCACCTCTGCTCTTCACCATAGTACTAGAAGTCCTAGCCCCAACAATAAGAGAGGAGAAAGAAATAGAAGGGATACAAATTGGAAAGGAGAAAGTTAAGTTAGCCCTATTCACAGATGACCTGATTCTATACATAAGTGACCTAAGAGCCTCCATCTCAAAACCCTTAAAGATGATTAATTCCTTCAGCAAAGTAGTAGGATACAAAATCAGCACACAAAAATCAGTAACCTTTCTATAGGCAAAGGACCAAGATTCAGAGAAAGAAATTAGAGACATTGTCCCATTTCCAATAGCAACAACAACAAGAAAAAGTACCTTACAATAACACTAATCAAGGATGTGAAATACTTATACAATGAAAACATAAAAACACTCAAGAAAGAAATTGAGGATGACTTAGGAAGATGAATAAACCTCTCATGCTCCTGGATAGGCAGAGTTAACATTGTAAAAATGACAATCTTACCAAAACAATATATAGATTTAATGCAATACCAATAAAAATACCAGAATTTTTCTTCACAGAGATTAGAAAAATAATCTCAAGATTCATATGGAAGGGCAGAAGGCCTCAGGTACACAAGCATATCCTCAGCAAAAGAAACACCTCTGAAGGCTTCACCATGCCTTATCTAAAGCTATATTACAAAGCTAGAGTAACAAATACAGCATGGTACTGGCATAAAAATAGGATTATAGAACAATGGAACAGAATAGAGGATCCAGACTTTAGGTCACATTGTCTCACTTATCTGTAGCTCCTAACTTGGATCAGCCCGAGATGATTACATATCTAATAGGCATTCTGAGGACCAGGCAATAGGGAGGGTGGGGCAGGAGGGGAAGTTAAGAGTTGGGGGTGTCACAATACTGGACCCAATGGAACTGGTACAATACAATCCTATTCCTGGAAGACAGGTTAAAATATTGAACCCTCATCAGAACCTTAGAGGGAACACCTGAATCAAAGGGCCTTGGAGAGGGTGAGATGAAGCCTAACATTAATTTTCTCCTGTTTCTATCTCTCTTTTTCTTTCTCAGAACCTTAGAGGGAACACCTGAATCAAAGGGCCTTGGAGAGGGTGAGATGAAGCCTAACATTAATTTTCTCCTGTTTCTATCTCTCTTTTTCTTTCTCTTTTGTATTTCCTATCTTTTCATCCTTCTTTTCCCTCGGTATTGGCTTGTAACTCCCAGTACCAGGAGGAGGTTTGCACCCACAATGAGCTGTTGATCAGAGAGACCCACACGTTTTCCCAAAAGAATATAGACTTCTGTCAGAGTACTTGATTACCCACCAAAGATTATTGGTAAGGCCATACTGCCAAAGACGCTATATGCTGTCAGTATGGAACATGGAAAGACATAGTTGGTATCTGTTAGAGAGCCAGTCCCCAGGCGGTTAGCTGTTCTAGTGCTGGAAAGTACTACATGAGCTACTGGAGCAAAGTGTCCAACAACAATCTGAGCAACCAGAGGTCTAAACTACACAGAAGCAAACACCCTGAGAGGATGCACACACCAATGCAATACTGACGCACATCCTTGTTGGGTAATTAGTAACTTTCTGATTGGCTAAGAGATCAACTCAGCTTAAAGGAACCCATATCTATAAATGGGAACCAGGTCAGTATCCTATGGATACAAACACATTCTCCAGTGTCAAGTTTTCAGTAGTCTTTGACTAAAGGGAGGGATTATACACATCAAATCCTCCCTAAATTCATAATGCTTATCTCAGTTAAACTATGATGACTTCACTCTTCTTTGGACAACCTGTTCTTCTTTTTCAAAAGGTAGAGAGACCAAAGGAGATAAATTACCCCTTGCACTTCAGCCTAGACACAGCTGAAACCACAGAGGAATTGGAGAGATGAGCAATAGTGTCAGCCTCCATGGTGAACCTGATAATCAGTGCCATGTTGAAGGAGACAGACAGGCTACTAAGAGCTCATCACTGAAGTAGATTTAAATCTCACCCACCATGGCTCAGGGAATTTTGATGAAGAGGGGACAGACAGATTGTAAGAGCCACAATTTGTGACAACATGACTCCCCCCAAAATAACTGAATGCTGCTACCACAAAGCATAACCCACAACCCTATAGGGAATGCCTGCAACCCCACTGAGGAATGTCCCCAGCAAAATGGGACAGTGTGAGAGAAAAGAGGGTTCCAACACAAGATGTATCTCTACAAAATATAATAATAATAATAATTATAAATAGCTTGCCAAAATTTAAAAAAAAATCAAAAACCAATAGTATCTTTGTAGCAGCAACAATCTTAAAAAAGAAACTTATTGACATTGCAATATCACTAAAATATTAAAATAAAAAAACAAAATATTTGTTCTTTAAAAATGTTACTAATACTACTGGTGATGATGATAATGATGATGCTGATAACCACCAGGGTGAAGGAGACAGACACTGAAGATATTCATCACTTACCAAAGCAGAGATAAGTGGCTCCTAACAGCTAATCATTAAAGTAGACTTAAAACTCACCCACCATGACTCAGGGAATGTTGGGTAAGGGGGGCTGAAAAATTTGTAATAGTCACAGATTGAGATATCATGCCCAGAGGAATTCCCTCCCCCTCCCAAAATAATTAGCTGTTGCACCCATAACACATAACCAGAAGCCCCATAGGGAATACCTGCAACCCCACTGAAGAGGGTTCCCAGCAGAATGGGGACAGGAACCAGAGACAACAGGATATAACACATGATGTATCCATACAAAATATGTTAATTTTATATATATATATATATATATATATATATATATATATATATATATAAACTTTTGCCATTGCAAGATCATCAAAACATGAAAATAAAATAAACGGAAATATTTGTACACTAAACCTTCCACTACTACTACTGGTGATGATAATTATGATGATGATGCTGATGATAATAATAATATAATAAAGTTGATGAAACTAAACTAAACATAATACCTGGGAAGGTACATAGCTTCATGGATTTGTGCCATTATATGTTGGAGGTGTGTAACTTGTGTTTTGATTTTAAAGAGGTCAAAGTAAGAGAGTGCCTTGAGTCTCAGATATGATTTGGACAGTGGAATTGTGGACAGTGTTGGGATTGGCTTAAAAAAAAGCAAAACAAAACAAAACAAAACAAAACAAAACAAAAAAACAACTATGAAGACCTTTAAAGCTGAACTGAATATATTTTGAATCATGAGATGGACAAAATGAGGACAAGGGAGTGGATGTGGTGATGTGAATGTGGAATGCACTCCAGAGAGTAATGTTTAAATACTTGACTGCCAGTAGGTGGTGGTGTTTGGGTAGTTTATGTAGCCATTTGCAGCTGAAGCCCAGTGTACCTTGAAATTATATGATTTCAAATCTACTTAATAATCTTTAGCTTTCAATTTCTTGCATGCTGATGTGAAGATGTGATTCTGGCTGTTTGCTTTTTCCATGCTTTTCCCACAGAGACAGATTTTCACCTTGAAAATGTAAGTGGGAATAAATCATTTCCTTCCAGAAGCTATCTCTGATTGGGTGCTTTGTCCCAGTATGACAAAGTAATTACTACACAAGATTAAAATAGTATCACTGGGTTGGAGAGATGACTTAGCATTTAAGGGACTTATCTGTGAAGCTTAAGAACCTATGCTTGATTCTTCAGATCCCACCTTAGTCAGATGCACAAAGGTGAGGCAAGCACAAGGTCGCACATGTCCACTAGGTGGTATAAGCATCTGGAGTTAGATTGGGGTGGCTGAAGCCCTGGCCAATTCTCTCTCTCTCTGTCTCTATCTATCTCTGACTCTCTAAAAAAATAATAATATTATTATTATTCTTTGAAAACCACTTGCCAATATGTAATAATTTACTTTTGGCCCATAGAACCTAGATTTAAGATTACAATGTCAAGTGTTAGGAAGGGAAATATTTGCAACATGCATTTTATTTATTTTTAAAGACTTTATTACTTGTAAGTAGAGAGAGAGACATAGAAGAGAGAGAAAAAATAATGGGTTTGACAGGGCCTCCAGCCACTGAAAATGAAATCCAGATGTACCTTATGTCCTTTAGCTTTGTAGGCAAGCACTTTAACTGCTAAGCCATCTCTCCAGCCTACATTTTATTTATTTGAACAATAAGGAATACATATCACAATTTTTATTCTTTTTAATTTATTTATTTCCAAGCAAAAAGAAAGAGAAGAAAAACACACATAGAGAATGAGAAGGGGCATGCCAAGGCCACTGACCACTGTACATGAACTGCTGATACATTAACCACTTTGCATATTTGGCTTTCTGTGGGAAGTGGGGAATTGAAACCAGGTCATTAGGCTTGGAAGGAAAGCAACTTAACCCCTGAGCAATCTCTCCACCCTAGCATTATATTTTAAACAATGACAAATTCTTAAAATTTAAGCCAAATATGCATCTTAGAACTCCATTTCCCATACATTAATATGTCATAATTGACAGACAAAAAAAAAGAAAGTCATGAGACAAGCCAAGGGACAAACACAAGACTTACAATGAAGAAGGGTAAGGTTTCTGGTGATGAAAATTTTATCTTAAATTTTATCAGCCCAACAGTTAACTATAAACTTTCCAATTAAGAAATCACATCAGTTTGTGAAAGAAAGTAAAGACATACAAAATTGCAACCCAAATTTAAATTTCTTGGAACCACTTCACAACCTGATTTTTAAAAAATGTATGATAATGTGGGTTCTTGAAGATATTTTCTAGGAAAGCGAAATATTTTACATATTAAGTTCTGAAGCAATTTATCTGTCATGCCAGAATTTACACTGACCCCTCCTCATGTGGGTCACCTTGAGCAACAGATTAATTTTGGCTGAATAAACTTATGAGAATCATACATGCTACATTTACATTAACCTGTGTTTCTTCCATTCAATGTACTTTTAAAATCCACAAAATGCTTTCAGCTGGTAGTGGCAACCATACTCTCAATAGTTAGATTGTTATTAGCCTTAAATTCATGTCTGAAGAGAGCTGTTTTTGTTTTGTTTCGTTTTGTTTTTCCCTGCAACTGTAGGCCTACCAGATCTGAAAAATTTCCTCTGAGCTGTTTCTCTAGAGGCTTAGACTGTGTGATTTTAAAAAGATTTAAATTAGTCACAGGACACCAGCATCAAGAGGACTGCAAACTTTTTGCTTATTCACAGTCTTTTAACTAATTGCTCTGTTTAAATAGCAACCAACTTAAAAAAAATCAATACTTGCCTTGCTCATAAGTTGGTGGAATTATAAAAATACTATTTTGTGTACCACTTTTTCATTTGACAAAGCACAAAAACCCGTCTTTTAAACTTTATTATGATAGCCTGCCAAGTCCTGTGTCATTTGGTGTCAAACAGGTATTAAATTTAATCTTCACTGTAATCAGTTTAATGGGTGGAAGAAACAAACAAACAAAAACCTGCCTTGCAGGATTTCTAAATGCTAAGCATGCATATCTCCCCATCAGTCACAATCTATTGCTTTGCATGAGAGCGAAATTTAAGAAATTGATGCCTGCCTCCGCTGCTGCTGAGGAAGCATCAGGTGATCTTTGCTTATGCAGTAAAATTGCTTCCTGCTGAAGAGCTCAACCATCAGAAACTCAAAGTCCTGCTCCACCCGACTGAGCAGTGCTACTCAGTGACTCATTTCTGATGAAACAGAATTCCTAAAAGACATTAGATCATGGATCTTTAGAAGTTCACGTGTTCATTGTTTGTTGTCTGGTCTTGTAATACTAATTTATATCTCATTAAGTTGAAAACCATGTCTTTAAATTATTTGCAAGTTCAAGGACCTGTGCTTGGATCCCTGAGAGCAACATAAATGCTAGGTAGGTAGAGTGCCTTGGAGAGGCAAAAACAGTTGAAACAACTGAAGAAGATGTATGGTTTCAAAACACACACACACACACACACACACACACACACACCCACGAAGTGTATGCAATGTTCAATTACTTGAAATCATGTTAACTTTAGGACATGACATATTATAAGTTCTATGAGAAGACAATGTGACTCATTGAGCCTGTCACTTGTTGAATAAATATTGGGGAGCTATTGACTGTTATAGGGAAATTCCAACTGCAATGAGGCTGCTTGGAGAAGCTACAGGGTAAAGACACGCACAGATGTAGATGGGGGTGGGGAGAGAAGTCCAGCTGTGTTTACCTTTCCTAATTATTTGACCCTTCCAGGCAAAAACATAAGTCTTTAAAATACAACTGACTCCATACACTTTTGGACTGCAGTGTATGAGCCATACAGGAGAGCTGACTAGCTAAGCCCTTACCCCTCAGAATGAAATATGACTGAAATGTCTGTATGATATTAAACTAGTTATTAGGGGGATGGTTTTACACACCAGTAGAAAATAAGGAGTGCTTTCATGTTCAGTTACTAGTAAGTTTAATAGAAAAACGTATGTTGTGTAATGTACCTACTATTTATTTGTTTAGGTGTGTGTGTGTGTGTGTGTGTTATGAAATGTGTGTGTCAGTGTACTCATGTGTATATTGGCACAAATATCAGTTGTTTTCTTTGGGCATTATCCACTTTTTTTGAGACAGGGTCCTTCATTAGCCTCAAGCTCACCAATTTGGCTAGAATGGCTGCCCAGCAAGCTGCAGAGAACAACATGTCTCTGTCTCCCTAGTGCTGGGATTTCTGGCGTGTGTCACTGCACCTGGAGTTCATCTGGGAACTGAGGATTGAATATGGCTTCTCATGCTTGCAGAGCACCTACTTGAGTGACCTATTTCTTCAGACACAATTTTTTTGTGGGTGGGAATTTTAATATGTGAACATATTGCCAATTGGTAATATTCCTATCAGGTTATACTCTGTAGTCCCTTATTCAAGTCCAACATCCATAGCTAATCCACTGTATGCTGACTCTATTTCCTTGAGGGACCACCTCAGTGATATCATCAGTAATCTATGAATGTTCCAGCCAGTTTCTGGAACATTCATGGCAAAGGCAATGTTGCAGAGCACACCTTCCCACCCTGTAGCTCTTACATTTGGACTGGTGTCTTGTACACTAACTCTGATTGGTTTCAAAACATTATGCATTCCAGGCTGGTCTCAGTCACAGAAATCCTACTTTAGCCTCTTAGGAATTAGGTATACAGGAGTGAGCCACTATGCCTCTTTAATAACAGGTTCTCATATATAATATAAAAATAATTCCCTAAACGACTGCCTTGATTCTAAATCTTTTTATATCACATTTAAAAATGAATTGAAAAGCCTTAGAACAATCACAAATTATAATATACTTTTAAACCAATGCTAAAAACCAGAATTTATTCTTTTTCTGCCTTTACTTGAATGTGAAATATTGAAACACTAAGAAATTCAGTAATATTCTTAGAAACATGTAAATTTGTTTTTTAAAAATATTTTATCTTTATTTACTTATTTGAGAAAGAGAAAGAGAGAGAGAGAGAGACAGAGAGAGAGAGAGAATGTGTGTTCCAGGGCCTCCAGCCACTTCAAACAAACTCCAAACACTTGTGCCATATTGTGCATCTGCCTTTACATGGGTACTGGTAAATTGAACCTGGATCCTTTGGTTTTGCAGGCAAGCACTTTAATGGCTAAGCCATCTTTCCAGTCCTGCTGTTTTTTTTTTTTTAATAATAATTTCTTAAATTAGTAGCTACAACATTCAGCAGAGTTTGAAGAGCACTTTCACTTACTTGTACATTGACTAAATATATTATGTGACATTGAATTCCCTAGGATGTGAAAGATATTTTAAAAGAAGGAAACCTATGAAATGTGTTTTCTTTTAAATAATAAGAGAAAGTTTGGTATATCAGTATTCCTATCATTACCTTAACAAATCACTTTCATATAATAGATTATCTCAAAATGTATATGTAAATGTACAAATTTTAATTGAGATTGTAATCAAACTGGCTACAAAATATGAAATTTGAAGTACACTATTATGTCTAGTAATGTACATCTGTATTTTATTTTCTTGGCCCAGGATTCAAAATCATACCCTAAATGAAGTTGTCTCATGGGATAAGAACTTCAATTTTTGTGGCCTCTGCTTTTGGCTTCTGCTAACTCCATTTTTGATCTCTGTTTTATTTTTGTTTCTTCTTTCTTATTTGCACTTGTCATATTTTCTATTTTTAACTCTAGGACATTGGAACATTTTACCAGCCAGAGTAGGATATTCCTAGAGAGGAATAATTCTGAAAAATCTCAGCAGTTTAATCAAGAATATCCTATTCTCTTGGGCTGGAGAGATGGCTCAGCATTTAAGGCACTTGCCTGCAAAGCCTGACAGCATGGATTCAATTTCCTTGAATCCACATAAAGCCAGATGCACACAGTGGCACATGCATCTAGACTTCGTTTGCAGTGGCTGGAAGCACACCCATTCTCTCTCTCTCTGTGTGTGTTTGTGTTTTAAACTAACTAAATAAAATATTTTAAAAAGAATATATTGTTCTCTCAAACATTATATTTTCTTACAAGTGATAGCCAGATTGCTTTGATTATTTCAGGTCTTCAGTGCTGAAACTTGCAGAACAGGATTACCCTGACAAGAACAAGTAAAAACTCCAAATATCTTCTATTTCCAGTTAAATGCTCAGCTTGAAGTACATTATGTCTCACTGGATAACCTTAGCTAAATCCTGTCCCCAGGGAGGCAGAAAGTACAAACCTGATGCAGGATATAGTGTTTGACTAGTAGAATAAATAATGAGTATAGAAATATTGCTGAAAAAGATGACATGTATAATTTGACAATATTTAATATTTGAGTTAAAATCACCTAGTTCATTCCATGACCAGGTAATGAAGACTTATAGCATGATAGAGAGAATTTTAAATGTGAGATAATATAAATGAAGAACATATTTTTCTCAGAGTATTTACAATATTGTAAAACTCATACACTGAAAATGCCATGTATAAATTGGTAACTATAACAAAGGTATTAAAGTATATAAAAGGAAGAAATAAAGAGGAAAGAAATAGTAATTGCACCTAAGACTAATAAGGAATCTTTCATATGTTCTAGAAATCCTTCATTTTTTTATTATTATTAATTAGCTTTGTACTCAGTGAATATCGTTAAGTTGGTATCATTGTTACCCTCCTCCCTATCAGCACCCTTGCTTGTTTTGCCAATTATTCTTAGTTTTAGCTGGGGCCCTTTTGAGGTATGGTGGGGTGGTTCTCTCCTTAGGATCTGCGTCTATCCTCTCCAGTGTCTTGTGATGCTCAGTTGGTTTTTTTTTTTTTTTTTTTTTTTTTTTTTCAGCACTGAGGATTGAACTAAAGACCTGATTTAGGCGAGACAAGAACTCTAACACTGAGCTGAAGCCCTGGCCCATGTTTGTCTATTGATTTTGAGACAGTGTCTCACTTAATTCCCCATATTGGCCTTGACTCAGTCTACAGTCCAGACATGTCTTGATTTCACAGTTCTTTTGCTTCAATTGTCCCAGTAAATGTCTGTAAAGGCCTAAGCCACTTATCTTGGGTTGCATTTATTAATCTTGATGAAAATGTTATCTTAGAAAATCTTCACCATTCACAAAATGTTAAGTTTATAAATTTGTGGCTTCATTTTCAATATATTATTAACAATTTCAGTTGGGCATGCTGACACATACTTTTAGTTCAAGCACTAAGGAGGCAGAGATAGGAAGATCATCATGAGTTTCAGACCACCCTGAACTACATTGTGAACTCCAGGTCATCCTGGGCTTGAACAAGACCCTACCTCAAAAAACCAAGCCCAAAACTAAAAAATAACAAAAATAAAGAAAAAATAATTTTTTAAATGATGTACTACTGAAGAAGCAAACATGGAGAACATTAGAAATTACTGAATAAAAGTTAAAATTTTATGATTTATAACTGAATTTAAAATTAATACTATCTGGGCACAGTGGCACATACCTTTCTTCCTAGAACTAAAGAGGCAGATGTAGGAGGATTGCTATAAGTTCCAAGTCAGCTTGAAACTAGAGTGAGTTCCAGGTCATCCTGGACTAGAGTATGACCCTATCTAGAAAAAAAAATCCATACCCACTAAAAGGAAGTTAGAATGATGTCCGATGTGGCTGAGATGATAGCTGAGTGCCTCAGAGCACCTGCCACTCATAGCAACAAAGTTGAGAAACTACCCTCTTACCGCACTACCTGCATCTGTAGGGCAACTCCTATATGGAGACACTTCTTCCCTGCCTTGCATTTTTAGACAAGACAACTGAAATGCAGACTTTACGCCACATATATCAGATTAGAAAATTTTCAGTGCCAGGGATAGGATACTTTACAGTGAGTTGTTAGCCAGGGAGGTCCTTGATGCCCCCAAAACATTATAGGCTATTTCTGAGCCCTTGGTTTCCCACCAAGAATAGATGGTAAGACCCTATTGCTGAAGATTCCACATACTTGGGCCGCAAGGCCACTGAGAAATCCTGCTGGAACTGAGCTGATAACCTCCTCCATTTAGACCAGCTGACAGAAAGCTGGAAGAAGCCATTCTGCATGCAGTTCAATGGGAGAGAGAGAACTCACCAGTGAAGACACTCAAAAGTGGACACTGCAAGTCTTAAATTTTGCCAGCCAGGCCAAATGAGCCAATGGGTGCAATACTGACATTTCTGTCATGGTGGAACAAACTGCCCTATAATTGGACTTAAGGCCCACTCCATGGGAGGGAATACATCCCTGATACTGAAAACTTAAAACAGGGGTAGTCATGAGCCCTACAGGTGTAACGTCTGCTGCTCTGGCTAAATATATATATACTATGCTCATCAAACTTCCCAGTAAGCACTTCTCTTAATATTCATCCTCATATATTAATGATACTCTCACTTTTGGTTAGAGAACCTACTCTTTTCAGACGACAGTGACCTTGGGATGACTCAGAAGGCATCATGGTGCAAAGAAGTGACAGAGGAGTGCTCAGCACTGCAATATCTCTATCACACCTTCCAAGGCTCAGGGTCTGTTGTGGAAGAGGTGGCGGAAAGAATGTAAGAGCCAAAGGAAGGGTAGGACTCCTTACAACGTGCTCTCTCCAGACACAAAATGGCCTGAATATTCATGACCTCACAGTGACTGACATTACTTATATAAGACCATCATAATAGAAGGAAAAGATCATGACATCAAAATAAAAGAGAGACTGATTGACAGGGGGAGGGGGTATGATGGAGAATGGAGTTTCAAAGGGGAAAGTGGGGGGAAGGAGGACGTTACCATGGGATATTGTTTACAATCATGGAAGTTGTTAATAAAAAAAGACTATTTATACTTCATTTAGAAGAAATGAATGGATATTAATCAATTTATGTATTTTAAAAAGCATAAAATAATTATCATAACTTAACTAATTTGACTTTCTTTATAGAATTGATCATATTAAAGGCAAAATTTGGAGTTTGAATTATTACTTAGTCAATAAATGTTTTACTTCACAAACATTAGTTAAAACCCTGGTAACCACATAAAATCTTGGGCAGGATAATTGTGATGGTTTAAGTGTATGGTCACAAAGACCTAGGTGTGTTTATTTTTTAATGAATGCAACTTTTTAAATATTTTCTGTAAGATTTTGTTTATTTATGAGAGAGAGAGAGAGAGAAAGGGAGAAAGGCAGATGGAGAGAATGGGCACACCAAGGCCTCTAGCCACTGCAAATGTCTTCCAAACACATGTGTCACCTGTGCATTTGGCTTATGTGGGTACTCGGGAATTGAATCTGGGTCCTTGGGCTTTGCAGGCAAGTGCCTTAATTGCTAAGCCATTTCTCCAGCCTGACTTAGGTGTTTTTGATTAAGATTGTTCTTGAGGGCTAGAGAGATCGCTTAGCAATTAATGTGCTTGCCTTTGAAGTCTCTTGGCCCTATGTAAGCCAGATACACAAGGTGATGCAAGATCACACATGTGAACATTATGGTGAATGCATCTGGAGTTTGAATACAATGGCTGGAGGCCCTGGAGCACCAATTTTGTCTGTCAGTCTCCCTCTCTTTCAGTCTTTTGCTCTCTAGCATAAAGAAAAAAGGTCAGTCTATTGGGCTTGCCTCCAAAAAAAAAAAAAAAAAAAAAAAAAAAAAAAAAAAAAGAAGAGAAAGAAGAAAGAAAGATTGTGCTTGAAACGTGTGTCTCCAGTGGACAGAGCCTTGCTGCAGAAAAGTATGTCACCGGAAGCAGATATTGTAGCCAAGCCCAACTATATGTGTAAAGAGAAGTTGTTTGAGCTCTGGCTATTAGGTCATGTCTCTGTGCTATAATCTTTGGAAGTGAGCCAGCTTCTTCAATTATTTATGGTGTGTCCCTTAGATGTTGTAAGCCTGAAATAGGTCCTTTCCTCTCATAAGCTTTTTCTGATCTGGTGTTTGTCCCAGTAACAAAGGTAACTTCAACAGTTAATTTTTTTTTCTTTTTTTCTTTTCTTTTTTTTTTCTTTATTAGTTAGTTTTGGATTCAGCAAATACAGTCAGTTTGTTACCATTATTAGGCTCATCCTTTACCTACCCCCTCCCCTTGGACCCTCCTTGTTGAGGTACATTGGTCATGCATTGTGGAGTTAGCCAACAGTTATGCGTAAGATAAATGTGTCTGCATATCAACACCCAACATGTGGCTCTGACATTAATTCCACCCCCTCTTCCGCAAAATTTCCCTGAGCCATGTTGGGTTCATTTTTGGTCTGCTTCAGTGATGAGGTGTTGGGGCCTCTGAGGATCTGGCTCTCTGATTTGGTAGGAGTTGATTTTTCTCTGTGCTGATCTCCTTCTCCCTTGTGCTGGTATCCAGTTCATCAGGAAAACAGCCCCCTTGCTAGTTTCTCTAATTTTTCTTAGTTTCAGCCGGGGCCCTTTTGAGGTATGATGGGGTGGCTCTCTCCTTAGGATCTACATCTATCTGAAAAAGAGAAGCAGATTCTCCAATGGAGAGTAAGTTAGCACCAGGAGAAATGAGATAACCCTTACTTTTTTAATAGAGAATTTAATAGGTGTAGGCCCTCTTGTAGCCCACAACTGATGGTAGCTTGATATTGGAGAGTGGGCTTATGTTTGGATATGGTTCTGACTTGTTTCCCAGCTCCAGCTATGGGCCCAATACCACTGAGGGGATCAGTTAGCCAAATTGAGAGCAGTTTGTTCCACACAATGGCTGTGTGCCACTACTGCACTTGTGTGGGCATCCCAACAAGTTATTTGCTGCTGTGAAGGTTAGGCCATGCGTTGCTTGGTTATCCACAGAATGGGAGTAAATATTTGCGGGTTATCCAACTGATAGAGGCTTAATATCTAGAATCTACAAAGAACTCAAAAATCTAAACAGGAAGAAGTCAAACACCCCACTCACAAAATGGGGCAAAGAGCTGAACAGGCACTTCACAGAGGAAGAAATACAAATGGCAAACATACCCTTAAGAAAATGTTCATCATCCCTAATCATCAGAGAAAAGCAAATTAAAACAACTATGAGATTCCACCTTGCCCCAATAAGGATAGAAAACATCAAAAAAATCAAATAAAAATAAATGCTGGTGAGGATGTGGAGAAGTAGGAACACTCATCTGCTGTTGTTGGGAATGTAGGATGGTACAACCACTTTGGAAAACAATATGGAGACTTCTGAAAAAGCTGAGTATAGAGATACCAACAGACCCAGTTATTCCCTTACTGGGCATCTACCCTAAAACCTTCAAACCACAGGCCAGAGAGATTTGCTCAAACATGTTTGTAGCAGCTCAAGTTGTAGTAGCTAAGAGCTGGATTCAACCCAGATGTCCATCACTAGAAGAATGGATAACTAGGATGTGGTATATCTACACAATGGAATTCTATACAGCAGTAAGAAAAAATGACACAATGAAATTTGAGGAAAAAATGTTGAACCTGGAACAGATCATTCTCAGTGAACTTACCCAATCACAGAAAAAAAATCGCCACATAGTCTCACTCATCTACAGCACCTAACCTGAATCTACCCAAGATAACTTACATACACAGCAAGCATCTGGACTAGACACTAGGATGGAATGGGAGGGAGGGGAGGGCATCAAAGGGTGGGAAACACAAATCTAGACCCAAACGACAATGGTACCATAATTTTCTCCTTACTAAAAGACAGACCAAATGGCTGATCCTTCACCAGGCCCTTACAGGGAACACTTGAACCACAAGACACTGGAGAGGGTAGGATCAAGACTAACCTTAATCTTCTACATCTTCCCTCCCTCCCTCTCCCTCCCCCGCCTTCTCTCTAACTCTTGTATATTAGTTATCTTTTTCCTCATTTTCTTAGTGGGCACTGACCTTTAACTCCCAGAACCAGCATGGGGCTATCATCCACAATGAGCTTTTGATCAGAGAGACCTACAAGTTTTCCTAAAAGACAGACAAATTTCTGTCAGAGTACTTAATGACCCACCAAAGGCTAGTGGTAAGACCCTACTGCTGAAGACACCTTATGTGGTTGACATGCAAAATAGAATGGCATGGCTGGAAGTTGGAAGAGAGTCAGTCCCTAGACAGTCAGCACGTCTAGTGCCAGAAGGTGCTACATGGGCGGCTGGGGGAAATTGACCAATATCTGTCCAAACAGTTATATTTTTACTGAGAAGTGAGGTTGTTGGTGCCATGAATCTGCCCATCTGACTTTTGTTTTTTGGAATTTGTGGGCGGGAGAAATGTGGAAGGATTTGGTACTTTGGATTGAAGAAGCCTTGCAGTATTGTAAACATAGCTTGATAAACTGTTATGATAGGAGTTTGCAAATGGAAAATTCAGAGACAATTGTTTGCTGTAAAGGCTTGGCTTATGAACTTTAAAAGTGGAAAGAGAACTTTATTGCAACATGGCTAATAGTATAAAGGCTAGCAACATACTTCTGTGCATATCCAGAGAGTTTGATCATGGTTGCATGTAAAAGTAATAGACTGGTGTGCATGGTGGGAGGTATAGAACAGAAATATGTATAAAAATGGTTTACCATAAGGGAAACCCAAGCAAGTTTAAAGTTACTGGCACAGAGACTAGTCTTAAGTGACGGAAGCTACAATTGTTAAGCTCATTACCACCATCAATGATGGGCCAACTGCTTTGCATTCAGGAAATTTAAAAGATGCATGAGGGCAAAATCTATCCATGAAAGGGTAAAATGAGTAAGAATAAAAATTATTTTGCGAAATGTTGACTTGAACAAAGAATTATAAGGATATAACTTACTCTTCAAATCAAAGTTTATTTACCCCTGGATTTAGAAATTTGGCTGTGCTGCTTACCTGATAATTATTTTGGAATAATCATGAAAATTTCAAAGAAGCAAGTCATGAAGTGTAAAACAGTTTTTTTTTTTTTTTAAATACCCCCTGGACAAAGTGAAGTGAGGTTGAAATCTCTGTGTAGAGGCCCAGTAAGGCCATTGTCAGAGCTGCTGAGATGTATCATATAAACAAGGTTGTTGAAATCCCTGTTTGGTGGACTAGTAAGGCCATTGTATGAAGATGAGTCAGTTCCAATCACTGTTGAGATATGATAGTCAGAAACATGGTTGAAATTCCTATATTAGAGGCTATGTCAGGCCACTGAATAGAGTTATGGAGATGAATAATGGTATGTAGTACATACCCAAAGATGTCTTGGATATACCAGGACTATGGAAAATGGCTGCCATGGAGACCTGCTCAGTCAGCCCAACCAGAGGGGCAGACTTGGAATCCAGAGATGTTTGTCAGTATTTACGGACGTTGAATTTGAACAGCATGCTTACCTGATGGTTACTATGTCCATTGGTCCACTATCTCATGATTATGCTTTTTTACAATGAAAATGTGTACTCTCTGTAATGAAATTATGCAACATGTGTTTTGATATTATATGACTCAGAGGTAATGAACAGTCTTGAATCTCATATGAAACTTTAAACTTTTGAACAATGTTAAAATTGATAAAGACTATGAGGACCTTGGAAGTTGGATTGAATCAATTTGCATTGTGAGGTGGTCATGGGTCTATAGGACAGGAACAGGATGTGGTGGTTTGAATGTAAGGCTATACAGACTCAGGTGGTTTTGAATAAGATTTAGTTTGCAACATGAATCTCTAGTGGTCAGAGAATTTGGCCTCTGTATGCACATACACACAAACCCATGCATATTCCATGCTCACACACGTAAGACATAACATACATGCAAACACAAACACACACACACACACATACACACACATACAACAAGTACATACTCACACATACCATGAAAACACAAAATAAACAGAAAACAAAAACAAAAATATGAATTTTGGTCAAAATAGTGGCATATTAAACCCCAACATCTAAAATATTGGAAAATATTTATGTGTGTATATATATATATATATATATATATATATATATATATATATATATATATATACATAAATGGAATAGATATTCTCAGGACTCCATGAAAATTTTTTCAATAGAGGGTATTCTAAGATATAAAAATAGTCTAAAATTAAAAAGATAATGAAAACTTATTGTAACCTCCAATTTTATTTAAATTAAACTAGAAAATAATAATAAGAAACTACAGTAATGATCCAAATATGTGGAGAGTAAACAGTTCACTCTGCAATGAATAATGAGTGGTTCATTTAAAAAATATGGGATAGCACTTAAAAATTCTACATAAAAATGAAAGTACAATTTACAAGATAATCATGCTAAGGGAATTCTAACAGTAACATTAATATCTTATGCAATCTTATATTAAAAAATCAAATAGAATCAGCTACGGTGGCTCATGCCTGCTATCCCAGCACTTAGCAGTTGTATCCAGGAAGATCATTTTACAATTATTCTTACTTACATAGCTTACTTACATACTTACAAGTTTGAGGCCCGCCTGAGCTATGTGAGACCATATCTTTAAAAGGAAAATATATGCTAAATTGTGGGAGAGCTTTTAAATAAATAACCAAGTGATGAATTTAAAATTCTTGGAAGAAATAATGAAATGTAGACAAAAAGACCAAAACACATATAATCAAACAAAACATTTTTATTTGACATGATAAATAGGGTTTAAAAGTGCTAGCCTAACTAACCAAAACCAGAACAAAATTAAAAAACAAATAAAGTTGAAAAAAAGGGCAGTAACACATATTCCAATAGATTCCAGAGTATGATTAGGAAATACTTATTTTTTTCCCTTTGAAAAACAATGTAAAATCTAGTAGAAATGGCCAAGTTCCTAGATTCCTATGTCCTGCCAATGCTGCCAAAGTTAAATCAAGGAGATGTAAACCACATAGACAGATAAGTCAAAAGAAATAAGATAGCAGCCAGCCATAACAAAACATCACCAATGAAGAAAAACCAGTGTCAGGTGATTCACTGAGGAATTCACCAAACCTTTAAGGAAAACATAACACCAATACTTCTTCAGATAAACCAAACATCTGAAATAGCAGAGGTCAGATGAGCAATACCAAACACATTCTACAAAACCAGCATTAACCTAATTCCAAAACCACATGTGGACTCAACAACAAAACATGAAAGCTATAGAACAATTTTCCTGAAGTACAGAAACGTGAATATTCTCAATAAAATTGTCATAAATAGTGTTCAAAACCCAATAAGAACATCATACACCATGACTGAGATGAGCCCCTGGATTCCAGGGTAGTTCTTAAACATGAAAACTGCAAACATCAAACTGAATAGGAAAATCCTAAAAGCAACACAATCTGCAAGCAGGATTGAGACAAGGACACCCACTCTCAGCATTAACATTTAATACAGCGTTCAAATTTTTAGCAATAGCAATATGAAAAGAAGAAAGAAAGAAAATGGAAAAAAATAACAAAAAAGTTTGTATTATCCCTATTTACAGAAAACATAGCCTTATACTTAAAAATTCCTAAGGAATCCACCCAGAAAAGTCCTATACATGATGAACACTTTTAATAAAACAGTATTATAGCAACTTAATATACAAAATCAAAACAGTCTTTCAGTATTTCAGTAACAAACTTGCCAAGAAAGAAGTCAGGAAAATAATTCCATTCAGAAATAGCTTCCAGAAAACATCTATGAACAAATCCCTCTAAAGAGGCAAACAACCTCTACATGAAAACTTTAATATACTGAAGAAAAGTTAAGCAAAACACTAGAAGATGGAAAGAGCTCCCTTGTACACAGATTGGAAGAATTAATATAAACTTGGCTTACTTTTTCTTTAAGAAGATGCCCCATGCTGAATATGAAAATTGCTGAGAGGAAATGCTCATAATTTGTTCCTCAGTCTTATAAAACATTGCTGGCTGGACTTTCCTGAATTATTCATAAACCAAGTAAATTTTTTTTTTCATTGTGGTTTAAAAAAGTAAGCCTGTAACTTTAGAATAGGATATCTTAGAAATAGATGAATAAGCTTATACAGAAAAAATTACTTCAGAATAATTTCAAACTCATTCCACTTTTATTCATTTATAGTATTTTTATGAATGCTATTTACAGATAATTTACTCTATGGTTTTGAAATTTCTTAGATACCAGACTGGACTGCAAATTTGACTACCAACTTAATGGACAAGTAACAGTGAGAAAATATCACTGCTTTAGGCTCTTCCTTAGTGTTTTTCTATGTATTTTTCATGGATTTGTCTGCTGTACCCCTTCAATGAACTCCATAAAGTACAAACTTATTCTTTTGAGTAGCTTGAATTCTATGTTTGCATTTTGAATTTTGAAAGTGACAGCATAATTTTATATCAAAAGAAAATTTTGAAGAAAGACAATCTCATTTTGAAAATAATGTACAGGGCTGTGATTCTAACTTAATTGCTAAGTTGATATGAATATAAGAGTCAAATATTTCCAGAGCTTATGATGGTCCGTAGAATTTTAATCTGAGAGGTTAAATTTGACCAAGAAGCTTATTACCTTATTCAAAAAGATGCAATGTTGCAAAACTAAAACAGACAAAAATAATGTATATAATTATGGTTAATTTATAACTTTGTAAACCTTTCACTATTTATTTATTTATTAGATCTGATTTGGGTAGCTAGTAACTTACTTGACTTTTTTCTTTTTTTTCTTTTTTTTTTTTTTTTTTTTTTTTCGGTTTTTCGAAGTAGGGCCTCACTCTAGTTCAGGCTGACCTGGAATTCACTATGTAGTCTCAGGGTGGCCTTGAATTCATGTTGATCGCCTACCTTTGCCTCCCGAGTGCTGGGATTAAAGATGTGTGCCACTACGCCCAGCATTAACTTATTTGATAATAGAACATACTGGTCACAGTAAAATTGGGAAGTTTTCACTTGTCCAATATAATTTATAATATGAATGATTATCAAGATTGGAAAACTACTGGTTTAAATATATGGGCAAAGAATATATAAATTTATAACCACAGCTGAAGTTAAATAAGTAGAGTGTAACTTCTTTGGTGCTTTGCTTGAATAGATAGGAAAGAATCATGTTGCTCTATGAGATACTAGGCTGAATAAATTAATGAGAATTCAGTATTTATTCTAAAAAGTAGCTGAAAGAAAAGAAATTGTACTCAACATAAAATTTGTTGATCTTCAAGGTGATGGATATACTAATTACCCCAAGCTGATCACAATGTCATGTGTACATGACTGAAAATATCCTATTATACTTTATCAGTGTGTTCAGATCTTATATATCAATTACTTTTGTAAATCTGTATTATTTTTAGAGCAGAATGCTTATCAGGCAGAACTCAAATATGACAAATGTAATGGGTATTATAATATAAATTTTGCACTTGTTTTCCAGAGAAGCAAAACTTTATGCAATTGATTTTTAGTTCAGCTGCCTCTTTTTATAATGAGAAAGAAATTCTCTGTCTAGCATAACTCATGATGCATTATTGAGAATTTAGTTATCCATGAACAGTGTCAAAAATGTACCATGAGGGCTGGAGAGATGGCTCAGTGGTTACACACCTGCCTATGAAGTCTAAGGACCCTGGTTCGAGGCTCAATTCCCCAGGACCCACGTGAGCCAGATGCACAAGGGGGCACATGCATCTGGAGTTCGTTTGCAGTGGGTAAGACTTCTTGCTAAATAAGCCAGTGACCTGATATCAATTCTTCAGCCCTCAGTAACAAGCCAGATGTGGCCATGAATGCCTATAACTCCAAAACTGATTGGAGATGGGGCAGAAACAAGATGATGGCTAAGGTACAATCAATGATCAGCCAGACTAACTGAAACATGACAAGCTTCAGAGAGACCTATTCACAAGGAAATAAGGAAGAAGAGTTTTAGAGGAAACCACTCAATGCCTTCCACTGGCTTCCATACATGTGAGTATGGGGTGTGAATGTATGTACACAAAGTGCATATAGCACATGCACACATCTATACCACATGCAATGCATACTAAACACACAAAATATTATCATAACATCTCAAAATTAATCACTATGAATCCAGATATTTTCATAACAGAATTTTAGGTAAAATTTCCAAATACCACGGCTTAAACAATATATGAAATTCATAAATAGTATATAGTATATGTATATAATATAATGGTTCAATTTTATTTTGTAAGATTTTTACTTTGAATTTATGTAATGAGGTTAGTTAGTATATATTGCCAAATGTAATCACTTTCTCTTCTTATCTCTCTATGGGTGGTTTATTTCAGTCTATTCAAATACTTTCAGAAAAGGGTTTCTGTAATATTGGGAAGCATGCCATTAGTACCACTTTTTTTTTTTTTTTATCTGCCTTCTTGGCCTCCCAAGTACTGCAAATCTAATTTTATTTAAGACCACAATACTATTTTCTTGCCCACATATGTAATGGCTTTCCCCTCATTATTTTTCATCCCTATTTAATGATACTACTTCATTATGTTTTGTATTCTTCAAAAATTAGAGTTGCATATTAGGGCAACTTATCAGATATTCTCTGTTATGGCTATTATAGTCATACTTATACAAAATGAAGGTGATGAAAATAAATTTTGTGTTCTTTTTTTCGTTAATGTATTGTTCATTTCTAATATCCCTTTAAAGTAATTCTTCAGGTTTTCAACCTGAAACCCCTGAAAAAAATGTAAACATGGTTCTATATAAATGTAATCTGTGATCTCATAGCCTGGATATGGTGCCTATTTCTTAGAAGTAAAATTTTATTTCATCAATACTAACATTTTACAGTACATATCACCTGAACTGTAAGTACCTCAGCTCACTCAACTTCCAGGAGGTATCCAGAGACAGGTTTTTTCTGCTTCTATACATGTTCATCCAGGTGGGCTCATTCAAAACAACTGCTGAGAGTTGTCATGTTATACCTTCAGCATTCCAGTCTTTCTATTCTAATGTAATTGCTGCTGCTCTAAGCCTTGGGCTCCCCATTGTTCTAGTGCCCCTCATCATCTAAGATCTGCATATGCTGATTATCAGGTTATTAAAACTTTAAAATGTTAATCTTGCTAGAACAAGACATGGGGGTGCTATAATTCATACTCATATTGACATAGATATCTAGAGTATCAAATTTCTATTGCAGTCTCAACCTACACATATACATCATATTCAATGGATGCAAGATTTAATAATATACATGTTAGATTTATGTTTTACTTTTGAAATATGAATAGATGTTAGGGACTCAATGCTATTCTTTTTTGATTTGTTTGTTTTCTTGTGTTTTTTAAATTTGGTTTGTTTATTTATTTATTTGAGAACAACAGAAATAGAGAGAAAGAGGCAGATAGATAGATAGATAGATAGATAGATAGATAGATAGATAGAGAGAGAGAGATACAGGTGGAGAATGGGTGCATCAGGTCCTCCAGCCACTGCAAATGAACTCCAGACATGTGAACCCCCTTGTGCATCTGGCTAACATGGGTCTGGGGAATCGAGCCTCACACCAAGATCCTTAGGCTTCAAAGGCAAGGGCTTAACCACTAAGCCATCTCTCCAAACCCTTGTGTTTGCTTTTTGATGTAGGGTCTTTATCTACTTCAGGCTGACCTGGAATTCATTATGTAGTCTCAGGCTGGCATTGAACTCACAGTGATTCTCCTACTTTGGTTTCCAGAGTGCTTGGATTAAAGCTATGCACAACCACACCTGGGAGAGAGAGAGAGAGAGAGAGAGAGAGAGAGAGAGAGGGAGAGAATGGGCAGGGCAGGCCATTTAACCTTTACAAATTAACTCCAGATGCATGAGCCATTTTGTACATCTGACTTTACGTGGGTACTGGGGATTCAAACTTATATCATCAGGCTTTTCAAGCAAGTGGCTTAACTGCTGAACCATCTTCCCAACCCTCAAGATTATGCTTAACACTGTATCTTATTCATTTTCCAGTATCTTTTTTTTCCTTTTTTTATTGACAACTTCCACAATTGTAAGCAATATCCCATGGTAATTCCTTCTCTCCCCCCACTCTGTTTGAAACTCCACTCTCCATCATATCCCCTCTCCTCTCAATCAGTATCTCTTTTATCTTGATGTCATGATCTTTTCCTCCTATTATGATTGTCTTGTATAGGTAGTCAGGCACTGTGAGGTCATGGATGTCCAGGCCATTTTGTGTCTGGAGGAGCACATTGTAAGGAGTCCTATCCTTCCTTGGGTTCTTACATTCTTTCTGCCACCGCTTCCATCTTGTGCCATGAGCTTTGGAAGGTATTACAGAGATATTTCAATGCTGCACACTCTTTATTTAGGAAGATTGACATAATTCCCTGTATGATATCAGACCACAATGCTATATTGCTAGAATCAACAAAAAAAGACCCACCAAGAATCCCAACGACACCTGGAAACTGAACAGCACACTTATAACAATAAATGGATAGTGGATGAAATAAAAAATGAAATTGCAAAATTTCTGGAACTGAATGACAATGAGAACACATCGTACCAAAACTTATGGGACAAAATGAAGGCGGTCCTCAGGGGAAAATTCATAGCACTCAATGCCTTCACAAAAAAGACAGAAAGATCCCAAATCAAAAACCTAACCATCCACCTAAAGGCACTGGAAAAACAAGAAAAATCCAACCCAAAGAGCTCCAGAAGGAAAGAAATTATTAAAATCAGAGCAGAAATTAATGAATTAGAAACCAAGGACACAATTAAGACAATTGACAAAACAAAGACCTGGTTCTTTGAAAAAATAAACAAGATTGACAAACCCCTGGCCAATCTGAACAAGCAAAAAAAGGAGAAGCTTCAAATTAACAAAATTGAAAATGAAAAAGGAGAGATCACAACAGTCATAAGTGAAATTGGGAGAATCATCAGGACTTATTTCAAAAACCTCTACTCTACAAAACTGGATAATGTGGAGGAGATGGATAAATTCTTGGACTCATACCATCTACCAAAGCTAAACTCAGAGAAGATTAATCACCTCAATCAACCCATCACACTCATGGAGATTAACTCCACAATGCATGGCCCGTATACCTCAACAAGGAGGGGGCAAGGGGGGGGTAGGTCATGGATGAGCCTAATAATGGTACAAAACTGACTGTAAAAAAAATAAAATAAAATAAAAAATAAAAATGAAAAAAAAAGTAATAAAAACCTCCCAAAAAAGAAGAGTCAAGGACCAGATGGCTTCTCAGCTAAATTCTATCAAACCTTCATGGAAGAACTCAAACCAATCTTCCTCAAACTGTGCCATACAATTGGTGAACAGAGAAAGCTACCGAAGTCCTTTTATGAAGCTAGCATCACCCTAATTCCAAATCCAAGCAAGGATGCCACAAAAATAGAAAACTACCGGCCTATTTCCCTGATGAATTTAGATGCAAAGGTGCTGAACAAAATCCCTGAAAACGGAATCCAAAAACATATCAAAAGCATTATCCACCTTGACCAAGTGGGATTCATCCCAGGAACACAGGGGTGGTTCAACATACAGAAATATGACAATGCAATACACCACATAAACAAGGTTAAATATAAAAACCACATGATCATTTCGATAGATACAGAAAAGGCCTTTGACAAGACACAACATCACTTCATGATCAAAACATTGGAGAGAATTGGCATGGTTGGTTCATATCTTAACATAATAAAGGCAATATACAAAGCTCCAAAGGCCCAAATAATACTTAATGGAGGGAGACTAGAGGAATTCCCATTAAGATCAGGAACAAGACAAGGTTGTCCACTCTCACCTCTGCTTTTCAATATAATACTGGAAGTCATAGCTCAAGCAATAAGACAGGAAAAGGAAATGAAAGGGATACAATTTGGAAAGGAAGAAGTTAAGTTAGCTCTATTCACTGATGACATGATTGTATTTGTAAGAGACCCGAGAGGCTCCATCCCAAAACTCCTGAAGGTGATTAACTCTTATAGTAAAGTAGCAGGATACAAAATCAATGCACAAAACTCAGTAGCCTTTCTATATGCAAATGACAAAGATACAGAGAAAGAAATAAGGGACATAGTCCCATTTTCAATAGAAACAAACAACAACAACAACAAAAAAAAATAAAACACCTTGGAATAACGTTAACCAAGGAAGTAAAAAATCTATACAACGAAAACATAAAAACACTCAAAAAGGAAATTGAGGAGTACTTGAGAAAGTGGAAAGACCTCCCATGCACCTGGATAGGCAGAATTAATATTGTGAAGATGACAATACTACCAAAGGCAATATACAGATTTAATGCAATTCCAATTAAAATCCCAATGGTGTTCTTCACAGAGATAGAAAAAATGATCTCAAATTTCATATGGAAAGGCCGAAGGCCTCGCATTTCCAAACATATCCTCAGCAAATGAAATACCTCTGGAGGCATCACCATACCTGATCTTAAGCTATATTACAAAGCCACAGTAATAAAAACAGCATGGTACTGGCATAAAAACAGGAGTATAGACCAATGGAATAGACTTGAGGACCCGGACTTTGGGTCAAACAACTATAGCTACTTGATATTCGATAAAGGCCTGAACAATATAGGCTGGAGAGCAGACAGTATCTTCAACAAATGGTGCTGGACCAACTGGATAACCATATGCAGGAAACTGAAACTTGATCCACACATTTCACCATGCACTACACTGAAGTCCAAATGGATCAAAGACCTCAATATAAGACAAGAAACTCGAATACTACTGGAGGAAAATTTAGGAAGTACTTTCCATGATATAGGAATGTAAAAAGACTTCCTGAACAAAACCCCAGTAGCTCACGATCTTAAATAGTCACTCAACCAATGGGATTACATGAAGCTAAAGAGTTTCTTTACAGACAAGCATGCAATAAGCAACTCCAATAGATTACCCACAGAATGGGAGAAAATACTTGTGGGTTATCCATCTGGTCGAGGCCTAATCTCTAGAATCTACAAAGAACTCAGAAGTCTAAACAGTAAGAAGTCAAATACCCCACTCACAAAATGGGGCAAAGAGCTGAACAGGCAGTTCATAGAGGAAGAAATACAAATGGAAAACACACACTTAAGAAAATGTTCATCATCCCTAATCATCAGAGAGAAACCATGGTGCCTTTTGAGTTATCCCAAGGTCACTGCCATGTGAAAAGAGAAGTTTCTCTAACCAAAAGTGAGAGTACCATTAATATGTATGTATGAGCATTAAGAGAAGTGCTTACTGGGCAGTTTGGTGAGCATAGTATATACATTTAGCCAGACACCAGCATATGTTATGCCCCTAGCTCTCATGTCTACCCCTGTTGTAGGTTTTTGGTATCAGAGATATATTCCCTCCCATGGAGTGAGCCTCCAGTCAAATTAGAGGGTGTTTGGTTTCCCCCATCAACAGACATGTCCCTGTTATACCTGTTGGCTCATTTGGTCTGGTGGGCCTAATATAAGGCTTGCAGTGTCCACTGTTGGGTATCTCCACTGGTGATTTCTCTCTCTCCCATTGAACTGCATGCAGCATGGCTTTTTCTAGCTCAGTTTTCTGTCAGCTGGTCTACATGGAGGAGGTTTTCAGCTCAGCTTCCGCAGGATTTCTCAGGGACCTTGCAGGCCAAGTATGTGGAGTCTTCAGAAATAAGCTCTTACCATCTTTTCCTGGTCGGAAACCGTGGGCTTTGGCAATGGCATGTAATGCTTTGGGGGTATCAGGGACCTCCCTGGCCAACAACTCACTGGAAAGTATCCCATCCCTGGCACTGAAAATTTTCTAGTAATAATCTATGGCTCCAGAGTGTTCCATTGTCCAAAAAAGTAGGTTTCCACATGACTTATTTATATCCTCTTAGATTTTGATTAGCCCTCCGTCCACCTTCCCTTTACTCAGTCTCTTCTGGTGGGTGGGTGAATGAAGTTACTTTTCTATGGACAGAGGCAACAACCATCATGTAATGTGAGCCTTGTACAGCCCATAGGACATGCTTAGCATGTAAACAACATATGTTGGTACCATCCTTTCCTTTATCCCTGCCCCTTTTCTGAAGAGGCCCTCATCATTGTGGATACAGGTCAACCCCATAGGGATTGTGGGTCATGCATTGTGGTGGCAGCAGTCAGTTATGGGGGAAAGGCAATGTCTCTGTATATAATGTCCCAACTTGTGGATTTAAATTTTTTTTTGCCCCCTCTTCTGCAAAATTCCCTGAGCCATGCTGGGTACATTTTAAGCCTACTTCAGTTATGGACTCTTAGGAACCTCTGGATCTCTGGTTTGGTAGGTGTTGAGTGTCCTCAGTGTCTATCTCCTTCAGCCTTGTGCTAATATCAGGCTGACCAAGAAAGCAGCACCTTTGCTCATCTCCTCAATTCCTTGGTGCTTTCAGCTAGGGCTGTGGTGAAATCTGCTGGCTGGTTTATCTCCTCAGGCCCCTTCCCATCTGATAAAGAGAAGCAGAATCTCCAACAGGGAGTGAAGCCACCACTGGTTAAATGGAATACCATTATTAATTTAGAGATAATTTAAAGGGTGTAGACCATCTTATAGCCCAGGATTACTGGGAACTTGACATTGGAAACCAAAGTAGTTATCTGGCTATGATTCTGACTTGTTTCCTAGTTCCAGATATGGTTTCCTTCCCACTGAGTGGATCTGTTAGCCAATCCAAGAGCTGTGTGCCACTATTGCACTTGTGTGGGCATCATGTCCCGTTGCTTGCTTCTGAGTAGCTTAGACTTTGAGCTGAACAAACAGGTGCTGATCACTTTCCCCTGTAGCTCATGTAGTGCCTTCCAGCACTAGATGGCTAACTGTATGGGGACTGTCTCTCATCCAGATTCCAAGCAGGTCTCTCCATGGTCTATGCAGACAGTGTATGGTGTCTTCAGCAACCTCTAGTGGGTAATCAAGTACTCTGACAAAAGTATGTTTTATTTATTTATTTATTTTGTTTTGGGAGTCCTTATGGTCTCTCTGATCAACAGCTCATTGTGGGTGTTAATCATGTCCTGGTACAGGGAATTACGGAATATTTCCAAGGGAAAAGGAAAACAAAAACAAAAACAAACAAAAAAAAGAAAAGAAAGACAGAAAAAAAGAGAAACAGGAGAAATTTATGGTTAGGGTTCATCTCACCCTCAAAGATAGGATGCTTAAATGCAAAGCAATAGGTTTATTACTGTCAAGAATATTCCTTTTACCACCTGAATCGAAGGAATATTCTTTTTTTGTTTATTTTGTTTGTTTGTTTGTTTTGCTTATTGAGGTAGGGTTTCACTTTACTATATTTACTATATTACTATCTTTACTATACACATTTCTGTTCTATGACTTCCCAGCATTAAATGGCTCCTCTATACTTAAGATCTGAAGATCTGGAAATCACTGTGTAATCTTCCACTAGCCTTGAACTCACAGTGATCCTCCTACCTCTGCCTCCTGAATGCTAGGATTAAAACATGTGCCACCACACCTGGCTCAAAGGAGCATTCTTGATAGGAATAAGCCGATTGCTTTGCATTTAAGTGTCCTGTCTTTTGATCTCCACCACCACTAAAAGGCAATCAATCTCAGACTTAGTAGTTTGTTCTAGCTGAAACCAGTTTCCCTTTAATATAATCTAAGTCCATGAGTATGTCCCTGGCATTTTACCCAAAGATTAATCATTAAAACGCCTGCTTTTTGTTTCAATGACAATTTCAGGGGCAAGTCTGGTTGAATTTGTCAGTCTTCACAAGGAATTTTGACACACTAAAAATGTCCTTTCAAGGCCACTTTACCAATGTGCTGTACAGATAAAGTAGAGTGAAAACAATGGGAGGAATGGTCCGTGACTTCAGGTTCCCTGACTCCTTCCGATCTTACTTCTTCCTTGTTAGTTCTGAGAAGCTTGTGTTTTGAAGGTGCTATTGGTTGATGCTTCCATTTGATTTGGAAGGCTCCTCCATCTCCTGAATAACCTATGCTTCTGAAGTTCCCAACTTATTTTTTTTTTCCTGTTTTTCTACTTGGATTCTTATGGACACAGATTTTCAGTATTATTATGATTTTTCTGACTTGGGAAGCATCGATTGATCTAAAAGTGGAGCTGTGTAAGAAGGCATGAGTTGTAGGCCACCCTGAGACTACGTAGTGAATTCTAGGTCAGCCTGGGCTAGAGGGAGGGAGACCCTACCTTGTAAATAACCCCCTCCAAAAAAAAAAAAAAAAAGGAGATAGATATTGTAACTGGCTTACCTGTTTTAAAGCTTGCTGTCATCTCAAATTCCTAGAGGATTATTTCACATGATTTAAACTGCATTGTTATATGGTGTTTAAATGACATATCTATATAAGATCTTATATAATTGATTTACAATTAAAAATAAAAATAACCTTAAGTATGTAATTTTCTTTAAAACTTTTTATACACAGAACAGTCAGATCCCTGTTTCATCATGATAAAAATGAACTTTTTGAGTTGAATACATATCTTTACTATACACATTTCTGTTCTATGACTTCCCAGCATTAAATGGCTCCTCCATACTTAAGAAGCTTTCTCAACAAGACAAACAGACTACTTCATTTGTGTAACCCTACACATGCTAAAGGTATCTTCTTTAAACCACTGTGACTTATGTAGCAGTTTGTCTCTCTCTCTCTTTTTCTCCCTCTCTCTCTCTATCTCCCTTTCCCTCCCTCATTCCCTGTCTCCCTCTCTTTCTCTGTCTTCCCCATATAATCACATGTATTCTGGCATAAATACAACCACACAGAATTCAGCAATACATTTGAATAAATCCTAAAATGTTTACAAAGTTCAAATCTACTCTTTCTACTTCTCCCACATGTTGATCAACTAATTGTGGCCAATACAGACACAAGCCTCTAAGAATCCAATTCTTATGTTTATAACATTCATAAAATCATGACTGTTTTATTTTCAGGAATAGCTATATCAGAGAAATAAAGTCATGGGATCCCTAAGTTGACTGCAGTACTACTTTAAGACCTATTTAATAGAATAGGAAATGCTTAACCTATTATGCCACACTCAGAGTCTTCCATAAACAGTGCTTTATAATGCCAGCCAACCTTTCTAGATTAGACTCATCACTCTATGGTCAATCTTCCTTGAAGAGACACTGTAACTCATTATATAATTATTTGTTTATACTTATTTTCCCAGCTAAAATATAACAAGGGGCAAAAAGAAGAAAATCACCAATATCTTTTCAACTAACTTCCTGTTTACTTTAAAAACAAGGTTATGAATGATTGCCACACATAGTTGTATAACTATAATAAAAATACACAAACATCAATACTGAAGTTTAGAAGGGTTGGCTTTAAGAGTAGAATACAAGTTCAAAGTTTAAAAACATTCACATTTGGAGAAACATAGTGATCCATAGGTCTGTCTGAAATGGAATACATCCAGGCTCCCAAGGGCAGGTGATTTCTTACTTAAAAAAAAAAAACAAGGTTAACATATTAATGGAAATTATATGTAATTAATATACATGGGAACATACAGTACAACGTAGTAATTGAATTGGTAGGGAGTTTGGTTCATTTATAGTGCAGCCTTTGTTTTGTATATACTTGAAATTCTCATTAATGCTGCCAGATACAATGGAAACAAGGTGAGCTAGACATTTAATACACTGTCCCATAAAAAGCATCTGGTAAGTGGAGGCTAATTCTAGTAGCATGATTACTAGTGAGGCAGTAATAGTGGCTCTGTTGTCAGTGATGCTATGTGCTCAAGTGAAATTAACTCATTACCCAACTATTTCCATCATCTCATGTCTGCTGAGAGAAATACATACAAATTTATGACATGTGAGTTACATTTTCCCAGTGCTGAGCATCATATGATATGATGATAAGGAATATGCTTTTCTACAGTGGGGATTGTACTTTTAAGATGTGTGTAAAGAACTCTACTTCAACCAGGTACTGACTATACATTACATTACAAGCCCCAGCTGTGGCAGGGTTAAACTGCCTTCCTCTTCCCACAAATATGTGCACAATGCATGTCTTCTTGTGATTAAAATAAAGTTCAGTAATGTCCTCTACTTCAGAGCTCCATACCTACTGCTTTAAAATAGTGATGCAGGAGCTGAGCTATTTCGGTTCTGGCTTCACTGCACCTGGTCTACTCTTGGGACCTAGAAAATTGCTTACTAAAGGTTTATATACTTCCTCTTAGAGACAGAAGTAGTTTTCTCAAAAATCTCCTCAGTAATTCCTGAACTGAAAAACAAACCAAGAAAACCTTGGTAACACTAAGGCTCAGATACAGCAAGAATCCAATTGTGTTCTGACTCTTGGTGAAGTATGTATTTATTTGCAGAGACTCTTGAAAACATCTGTTCCATCCATTTACACAAAATACACAAAACAAATTCACAGTACTTAAATTGTCCTCATGTTAAGAGCTAAGTGAAGTAGCTGAAAATCATAGCCAGTGTCCGTTAGTCACATTCTTTAAAAGGGAAACAGCCCCTGTTGTCTGTATCAGTAATCTAATCAAGGGGCCTTTGATGGCAATGTGTTTCTGTCATTATGTACATTAATTTTATGGTGAAGTCCCTAATTAGGATAGTATCTGTTATCTCAAATACTAATTGTGAGGGTTAATATATGATTTCTTTTCACTTCATAAATTTTGAAGCTATGTATATTTTATTATCTTATGTACACATATCTGATCTGTATCAGCTGATTTTAAATACAGTTTCAGTTTTTAAAAGTTTCTGTTACTGAATCCAACTTTTGCAATCAGCACTTATTTAAATCTGTTTTGTTATTTATTTATCATTATTATTATTATTTATTGTTATTAATGTGTGTGTTGTGGTGTATATATTTGGGTTGAAATGTGCAGATGTGCAGGTGAATGAATATGGAGGCCAGAGGGCAATGTTGGATGCATCATATGATAGTTCTCCACCTTATTTTTATTTTATTTTATTTTATTTTATTTTATTTTATTTTATTTATAAAGCAGGACTTGTCACATGAACCCAGAGACTGCTGACTCATCTTGTCTAGCTAGTCATCTTGCTCTATCTTCTGTCTTCTCCTCCTGAGTGTTGTGGTTATAGGAAGCCTACCACACCCACCTGACATTTATATCCATGCTGGGTCTTCTCCTTTATGTGGCAAGCGCTTTATCCATTGAGCTATTGCTCAAGTCCCAAGACTGCTCATCAAGGAATATATCTTTAATAATAAATAAATTTCAAATTAGTAATTTAATAAGATAACATGTGCTATGCTTGTATTTTAGAAGAAAATGAGTATATTCTAGTGTTGATAATTTCTCACAATCAAGTAAATACAATGAAAAGTTGAAAAAATATTCTATAAATCTACATAGAGTAATTCTAGTTATCATATTTTTATTTCTTAAATATTAAACCAAACATTACATGTTCAGGTCATGTAATGCTTCCATTCAGTTTGGAAGACAATAATAACAAACACAATGGAATGGGGCCAACTTCATTGTTTGGGAAAGGAACATTTCAGGCAAGTTTATATTTCTGTGAATAAACCCTTCACTAAATCACAGACCATATTGGCTTAACAAAATGCACATGGTATGTACTAAAAACAGAATGTCATGGCTACACTTCAATAATTTGTGGATTTACACGGATAATTTGTTCAAAGTAGGAAGTTAATTGAAAATAGTTTCTAAAATAATAGTGATTCCCCCCACTGGAATTCAAGTGTCATAATTAAAATGTCTAAATAATTAAATTATGAATATAGTTATCAGTGATACCTTTTTGGTTTGACAAAACAGTAGTTTGTTGGTATTTTTCTTTTATATTGATACAATTGAGTAAAATTCATCTTGTCTAAACTGAATAAGTATTTCTTTAGATATACAAATCAATATTGTTCACAAACACTATTTAAGGTAATACTTTTACATTCTAAAACATGCATGCATTTGTATTAAGAACAGACATTTTGTTTTTATTTGTTGCTGTACATTTATTTGTGCAAAATGAGCTGTTTTATCATAATAAAATATTTAAGTACATTTATATAATGAACTTTGATAAAAATTTACTTTCTCTAATTATTCTCTTTTAATCATATTTTCCCTCATTTCCCTCCCACATACATAAACCTCTTTGTTGTTCTCATTGTTCTTCACCCTCCAGATTATGTATATGAAAGACAATATGCAAAATTTATCATTGTGAGTCTGAATTAATTCCCTTAAAATGATGAATTCCATTATCTTCCTCTCTATCTTCCTCTTTGTTGCCTTTTTTTTCTTCTATTTCTTTCTCCTTCCTCTCTTCTTTTTACTTTTTCATCTATTATTTATTTATTTATTGTTCTGTTCATCCATCATCTATAGTTTTCTATTTTCATTCAGCTATTGACAGGTATCTATGCTGAATTGATACCCTGATTACTTGTAGTAACAGTAGACATGAGTATGAAGGATTCTATGTAATATGTTTATTTTGATTTTGTTTTTTTTTTATCAGAATTGGATGGTAAGAATTTAATTTTTGAAGAAACTCCATACTGATTTCCACACAAGCTACATAGAATAATCTACAGTCCAACACCAGGGTATAAATAGCTGTTCTGGTTTTATTATATCTTCATCAACATTTTGCCTTTATTAATGATAGCCATTCAGATTAGGATGATATGGTTACAATGTACTTTTAGATTTGCATTGCCCTGATGGCTAAAGATTTTGGGCAATTTTATGCTTTTACATTCATTTTATTCATTTAATTCATATTTCAGTGAAAGTTTTCTATGCCTCTTATTTGTCTATTTATTGATTTGATTATTTGATTTTTTGGTGCTTGTTGTCTTTAGTTTTAGTCTTTATATATTTTGGATACTAATCCCCTGTCCAATAAATAGGTTATCAAATGTTTTCTTCTATTTCATAGGTTACTCCTCACTACAACAGACATCCTTTATAAATTCTTATATAATTTCTGTCATATAGAAAACCCATAATATCTATTTATTAAAGAAAAATATATTTGAAAAGGAAATATTACTTTCTAAAAAAGGAAAGTGAATTGAACAATGGGACATTTATGTAATAGTACCTCAAGGGGACAATTTGTACCCTGTTTATTTACATTTGCCTAACTGAAGGTGCTAAATGTGAATTTGACTTTAATGAAGTTAATCTAAAGCTATTATTTACTATATTGTATTTTCCATGTACTTTTTTAGAGGGGATGAACACTCCTTGTGAGGCTAGCATCTTAAATTTCATATTAGATCAGTATCACTTGTTAGATTTAAATATGGAATCTCAATGGGTAATAACAAAAGTAGAGAGGCCATATACATTGAGCATATTGGTTGTCTCATGAATTTTGGCAATAGAAATAGTGAGTTATAATATTATTATTCTTAATGCCTTCCTAGATTGCCAGTTAAAATAGTATTCTTAGACTGAAGAAATGGCTCAGTAGTTAAAGGTGCTTGATTTCAATGCATGACTCCTTGAATTCAATTTTCCAATACCCAGGAAAAGCCAGATACACAAAGTGGCATGTGCATTTTGCATTGGCTTGCAGTGGTAGGAGGCTCTGGTGTGCATATATACACTCTCTCTGTCTGTCTCACTCTTAAATAAATAAATGAAATCAAAAAAGAAAAAGAAAATAAAATGTTCTACTTTTCCCTGTTGTAAATAATGTTTCTTTTTTTTAAGTAAAGAAAACTACCTTTATTAACTTATTTCCAAGCAAAGAGAAATAGTGAGAAGAGAGGTGGACAGAGAGAATGGGCACACCAATGCCTCCACCTGCTGCAAACAAATTCCAGATGCATGTGCCACTTTGTGCCTCTAGCTTTACGTGGGTCCTGGGGAATAAAACTCAGGTCACTAGGCTTTGCAGGCAAGCACCTTAATCATTAAGCCATCTCTCCAACCATCGGTTCCATTTTTCTGACATTTTTTTCATGGTATCATCACTTATTTCTTCTCTTCAAAATTGTCTGTCATTCTTTTTACATATAATTGTATAACCATTGCATTTGCAATGATTGATTGTGTCTTTCAAAAATTTTCAGTCATTAAAAAGGAACAATTTCTAACATTACTTTGGGAACTTGGTTTCTTAAAATTTTCCTTTCTTTTGGGCCTAATGCTATCAACATTTTACTTAAATAAAAGTTTATTATTTGATAGCTGGCTTTATTGAATATGATTGCAAAATAAATCATGTCTCTAGCTGCTTTGTTTCTTCATTCTTTCTGTGTCAATTCACAAATATTAACTTTTTCACTTGTTAAAAGTCCAGATGCTGAAAGGCAAATGATTATATTTAATTCCAAACTGCGACTTAAAACTTGCACAATGCCGGGAGTGGTGGCACACGCCTTTAATCCCAACATTGGGAAGGCAGAGGTAGGAGGACTGCCATGAGTTTGAGGCCACCCTGAATCTCCATAGTGAGTTCCAGATCAGCCTGGGCTAGAATGAGACCCTACTTCGGAAAAAAAAAAAAAAAACCTTGCACAAATTCATTAATTTTTCTAAGTCTCATTTTCTTCATTATAGAAAATAAGGATGAATTCTGTAGATATGGTAAACAATATAAAAGTTCCCTCTGTGAACTTGTCATTTTATCTTCCAGAGGGTTCCTTGAGGATAGATACGTTTTAGAATGATGATAGGGGGACATCTTTCTTAACAAGTAAAACCAACAGGTGAAGGAGCCAGAAAGGAAGACATAATGGCAGCAGATAATTTCTGTAGTGCCACATGATAAAGTCACCATCAAGCCTTGATCACTTTACAGACGGAGGCACAGACACGGAGCCATGATTTGAGGATGTAGGCGATCCCTGAAGGCTGGGAAAGGCATGTCATAGGGAAATACATTCTCTTTTAGACACTCAAGGAACACACCTTTGTTTGAAGCCAGGGCAACACGTCTAGGAATCCTGTTTTCTCAAAAGTGTAAAATAATATATTACTGTTCTTTTAAGTGACTAATTTTATAGTAAGTTGTTAAAAGATGCATAAGAAACTAGAAGTAAGGTTTCCAGGAAAAGTGAAAGAGTCAGTATTTGCAAAGTGATTAAATGTATCCTGAAAAAATATATCTTGGTTATAATAAGCTATAATTTATTACACATTAATTGGATACTAGTGGGAGTGGACATGGCCAGGAACTAACTGGAGGCCATGTAAGGCTGTGACGATGGCTGCGCATGATATACTTAATAGAAAGTGTCAATATGAAACCCAACACTGTGTCCTATGAATATGTTATTAAAATAAAATTAATAAAAACAGCTGTGTTTATGTTATTCTTCTACTCTTAACTATGATGTTGTTAATATAATGTTCACTTCTGAATGGTTAAAAACAAGGGGAAATGTTTCAATTTTTTTTCTATAAAACAGTGTCACTCAATTTAGTTATGGAAATCCCCAAATAGTATCCATATACACAGATGGGGCTGAGCAGAGAAAGTTTCTACTGTCTCCTTGGGAAGTCAAAAGCACACTTGAATAATTGCAGACTCTCTGAAGACTCTGCAGAGGAAACTTGCAGCTGGCCCACTTAGAACAGACCTTTCAGGTGTTCTTCAGTGAAGAGGTTGCAGCTGTCAGGATAATCGCAGCAGATGGACATCCACCGGTTCTGGCAGAGCCACTCAGAGACTCCCTGTCTGCCACTCGGGCTGACTCTGTGCTTTTGTGACTCCAATTACCAGGGCTTCACAATGTCAAGCCTCTTGCTTGACTCAGAAGAGGAGCAGTTCTTGTCTCTGACCTACTTGAATGACACCCTAGAAATATGGTCATGAAACACAGCTAGAAGAGTCTTTATTTTCACCCCTCAACAGATTAGGATAAATTGAAATACTTGGAGCAGAAACATGCTCTGGAGTCATAGTTGAGCAGACTATCCCTAGTCCACGAACAGAATACATATTCAGTTCCAGAATGGCAATAATTTTGGATAAAATAAAACCTGTTGCTAGGAAGTCACAGTTTCTTTAGAATTATATATCCATATGTCTTGTAATTGATACAGTATGGTTTTAAGATTATTAGTCATATCTGCAATGTTTTACTACCAAAATAATACAAAATTCAGAGAAAAAGTTATTCTACTTGTGTCTTAAAATATTACTAATTTATTTATTTGTTTAATGTAAACTATGCACTGTACTGAACACATGTGTCTTTTTGCTTTTTTTTTTTTTTTTTGGTGGGAATGTGTATGTACTCGTGTTCATAGGTGAATGAAGGCACATCCATGCCATACTAAGTTTGTGCAGGTCAGAGGACCACTTTTTGATTGGCTGTCCCAGTACGCCTCAGTTGATGAGGGGTTACTCATTCTGGATTCTTTCTCTGCTGTAGTTCTTTGTTGAGCCCAGCAAGGACTTCCATGAAATTCTCCTGTGTCTGCCTCTATCTTTTAGTCAGTGTGCTGGGATTATAGAAGCACATCAAGGATTTCCACTTTTTACATGTTGTCTGGGGATTAAACTCAGGTTTGAGCAGTGAATGCTATGTCCACTAAACAATCTCCCTAACACCAATTTAATTATAATTTTAATAGCCACAATTCTCAGAAATATATTGATGTCCTCATGTATTTACGGATAATAATTTAAAGATATGTGCAATTAGAATTCTAAACTGAGCATGGTGGCACATCCATGTAATTTTAGCACAGGCAGGGGGATTAGAATGCAAGGACACCCTCAGCTGTGTATTTCAAGTTTGAAGCCAGCATGAACTCCACACGTCTCTGTAATCCATTTCTGCAATTCAGAAAGATCCCTACGTGAACAATATGTAGATTCAAGTTTGGACTTAATGCTTTAAAACCACAGCAAGATGTAAGAATTAGCCTGGAAATGATTATTTCAATATGTGCCCAGGGTCCTGTATTGATATGTATTGATTACAAAAGTTTTCTAATATAGTTACAAGTTCATTTTAATGGTAACCTTTGGTCTTATAGTTCAATGATTCTATGTTTAGCAACCTATTCTAGACTGTGTAGTTACTCCACACAAAATGAAGACCAAATATTTCGCGTATGAAACAAAAGGCATACAAGTGCAAATATACATGTGCCTAATCTCGGGAGCTTAGTGATTCAGATCTTTTCTATGACCTTCCCTGTTACATCGCTCAACAAGGAACTAGATTGTGCACACCTTTTCGAATAAGTATTAAAAATCCACACGGAGCAATGGAGCTTGTACCGCATTGAGCCTGACAGTGCCTCTACTGGAAGGCCATAGCACTAAATCAATATAACTGAAATGTACTTTCATCCCAAAGTGCTCAAATCATTGAAGTTCCATGAAAACTGCCAGCACATTTATCTTCCAGAAAACACACGGGTTTCTTCTAGACTCTCCCAGTCTGTGATTTCGCTCCACCAGGGGGTGCCAAAGCAACAAGGACGGCTCTGCAGTTTTAAGGAAGGGGACCTCATTTTGTCCTATGTCCAAGGATGGATATAAATTTGAGGCACTTATTGCATAATTCACAATAAGTCAATGTGTTACCAGAATCAATAGTACTGATTAGTACTGATATAGTAGTATATATATATATATATATATATATAAACTTTATTATATTTCTTCTGCTGCCAAACTTACTAGAAATATTATGAAGTAATTTATTTCATTCCATGCCTACTTCTGTTCATTTATAATGGTAATGATTATTAAAAAATGCAAAAGATATCCATTAAAACATAAGGGAACTAGGAAAAAATTATACTTAAAATTTAAAAACACAAAAGTTTTCATTTTAAAACTTCAAGCACATGTAATAGTACTTATAAGAAATTTTATGAAATAAAAATTGTGGTTCTATGTACCACGTTGCATCTGTAAGAATAATTAGTATTTGTTGTATTTTTTCATTTTTTATGTATTTTTATATAATGTATATTTTTTACAAAAACCTGTCTTTTATATTATATGATCTATCTATCCGTGTGTGTGTGTGTGTGTGTTTACATTCAATGATATACATAAGTGTTGTAATTCATAGTTTTTAATGTGAAAGAATGGTGATAAGTGAAGCTAGAAATAAAGGTTGAAAGTATATATATATAAAATGATTAAATGTTCTTCAAGCTAATTAACATATCCATCTCCTAAATATTCTTTCCATTGTTTTGGAAAGAGACTTAAATCCTATCTAACATACATTATTAGTAGTTATAGTCCTCCTGCCTACATGATTACTATGTTTTATGTTCACATCCTTTGCCATTCAGTATAATATCTACAACTTTACTGAAATAATCACAGAAGTATATGATTCTATCACTATCAAAACAAGTTTGAAGTAAATTAGCCACAAAATTGTGCTTAGTACAGTAGCCATGCAGTGATTCTTTGAGAAATGGCTAGATATTTCTGGACTATTTGGAAAACCAATTCTTATTCACTACATATAGCCTTCTGAGACATATATATATATATATATATATATATATGGGAGATCCTAATATAGAGGCAGCTGGTTCTTTTCATAAAGCCTAGATTTTCCAAGCTAATTTGAATATACATATTTAAACAGTAAACTTCAATGTAGAACCTTGAAAATATATTGCAATATTCTATTATAGGTTAACTGCCTATGTTACTTTGATCGTAAAGCACTGCCCCTAGCTCTAATGTGCATATTGATCACCCGGAGGTCTTGCTGAGGTGCAGAGATGGACTCAGTAGGTCTGGATTACAGCCTGAGCTTCTGCAATTCTATTTGGCTGCCAAATTCTGCTGGCCTTTCTGTGAGAAGCTTTGACTAATTAAGAACTAAGCTCCTAGGACTTGATGCAAGTCACATAGAAGAACAGAGTTGAGTGTTCTTTCATTAACAGGAAATCAGAAATCAAAAGGACAAAATTTTAAATTCACCAAAGATTTTCCCCTTTGTAAAAAAATTTGGTTTATTTGCAAGTGCTTCCCTTTTGAGTAAAGATTTAATGCTATGATTAAACAAAGGTTATAAGTAAACTCTAAGAGAAAGGGAGAATGGCTAGCATTTTATGGGAGATATTATTTTAACAGCAATATAGCAACTAGAATTTGGAGCATCAGAATTGAACTGAGGAGGAAGTAGTACGATTTTCTTCTTCCTGCCAACTATCAGCATCTTTGCCTGATGTGTATGGGCTACATAGCAGCCTTTTTTATGGTGTGTACGCTATTGGACATACATTACAGATGGGGTCGTAACTTTCCAATTCTATAAACATGGTCTCCACTCCTGGAGGCAGTAATGCACTAAAATGGTTTTCCAATGTGTTTAGAGTAGGTGAATGCTGACATTTTACAAGTTATTGAAGCTCAGGGCAGCAATAACTTGTAATGTAGTTTTCAACATAGCTTCAGTATGTTTTTAGGGGTGAGGTACAATTGATAAGAAATACCTTTGTAAATTATTCTTTTATCGTGTTAGCTAGTCCCAGAGTGTTGTGTTTGGCATTTCAGAGAGAGTTAGCAATTACATTGGCATTATTACTCTCAGACTATGTCCTTTGTAGGACCAACTTATTGGTGGGCTTTCACTTACCTCTAGTGAACAGCATCCCTCTGCAGCATACTGCTCCCTAAAATCCAGTTAATTCTTTGGAGAAGTAGTAGCCCCATAAGACCAAAGGAACAACAACAAAAAAAGTGCCAAATGCAATATAACAGAAGTATTTTAGGAGGGAAATTCACTTTTATTTTCTTTCTTGCATTTTCTTCAGCCACTGAACAAACTGTATGCAAAGGACCAGAAAAGTATATCAGGCAGTTGATGTATTCATGGATGCTATAAAAGTTCACTTTTAAATATGTTATCATTTCAAGTTTTATCTATTCTATTAAAATACTCAAAATGGCTATATAAAATAGACGTTGGGTAATATATATCAGCTTTCCTTTCCCTGTTTTTAAAATTCATGTATTAACTTACATAGACCTGCTCTTTATTTGACATTCTGGGAACTTATTGGACTTATACACACACACACTATATATACTTTTTTATTTATTTAAGAGAGAGAGAGAGAGAGAGAGAGAGAAGAAAGAGAGGAGAGGCAGATAAAGGGAAAGAGATAATGGGTGTGCCAGAGCCTTTAGCCACTACAAACGAACTCCACATGCATGTGGCCCCTTGTGCAAACACCTTAACTGTAAAGCCATTTCACCAGCCCACTTTAAAATATTTTAAATGGCTCACAATGCATTTGAACGTTCTGCCTAACCTCTAAACACAAATTCTGATTGGAATCATCTCTGTCAATATTATGTCTATATTATTTACAAAAATATTTTGTACCGTTATAGTATGTGCTGATATTTTTATTGATATATCAACTGTGAAAATAAAAAATAATTACTATTCTTTTGCTTATCATTGTAACATTAAGGTTTTTATTAATTTAGTATTTATTCATAAGTAAATACTCATTAACATTAAACCACATGGGGATAGAAGTAGAGTGTTATTAAACATACAAACATTTCTAGAACATACAAGAAATAACAGAAAAGCATAAAATCATAAAATATGAGAAAATAATATGAATATAATAATGTGGTAGATAAATATGCAGAATAAATTGATTAGGTTGTGCTGGAGGACAGACTGCATTTTAAATATAGTGATCAGAATTTTAAATGATCAAATATCATTAAAAAATATATATAAGCAAATATTTAAAACAGAGGAAGGATTTGGTCTCATCAAATATTTTGGAGTAGGGCATTCTAGCCTGAGACATAACAGAACAGGATGCTTAGGTAAGAAAAGCCTGGCATGGTTATGGAAGAACATATAGCTAACAGAGTCTGGAATACCATTAACTTTCCTCAACTCAGACTTGGACTTGACTTTATGAAAATTTCTTTCCTTTTTCTGAAGCTTTAAGCATGGACCAGAGCTACACCATCTACTGTCCTGGGTGTCTACTGTTTATGCTATAGAATTTGGGATTTCTTGGCCTCCATAATAAAGTAAGTCCTTACAATAAGATATGATTCATGATATGATTTTGTATGCTTGATAGACTTGTTTACACGTATGATCAAAATTGTACTGTGGTGGTATATAGGTTTGAGGATAATGTGAACAGTTCAGTATTTGATGCTTCTCAAAATGGAAATGCTAATGAGCACAAATAAGTGAATATATGAACATGGAAAGGCCATTTTTTTTGGCTTCTACCGCCACAATGTGTACTCTGGAGATAGAATATAAATATGGAATCATTTGCATATTTATGATATAGTAAAACATTGAAGATTGAAGTATATGCAATCTCTTGCAACCCCAGTAATCAGGATGCTCAGGTGGGAATATCTCTAGTTTGATGAAAATAGGGTTCCTGGCAAGTCTTGACTGAATTGTATGAGAAGCTCTTGCTTGAGAAAAAAAAATAGGGAAGAAGGGGAGTGGAGGGAGAAAAAGAAGAAGAGAAGGGGTGAGAAGCAGAAAGAAAAGAAAAAATAAATGAATGGAAGGTATAGTAGACAACTTCAGGTTTGCTGAGATGAACTTGTAAACCAAGCACAGTTATGGAAGAAGGGATATTTATCGATGCTTATAGATCCAGAAGAAGTCCATAATGGCAGAAGAAGCTGGACTGAATATATTGGGGCCCATGTATTCAAATTATCATAGAAGGGAAGGGGAGGAAGGGGATTAAACATCAGGAAGGCATAAAACAAATAATAGAATCAGTAATGAAAACAATTAATGGGAGTCACAAGGGTTTTATGTGCTTCTCATTCTCACTAAGCATAGTGAGGAGGCCTGTGAATATGCTGAATAGTATATTGGAAATATAATTGATTCAGGATTAAAGTCAAACTAAACCAAGAAAAGATTACTGAGCATTTACATGAACAGAGATTCAAAGTAAGACTCTACATTATACAACTGATTCTGATTAACTTACTAGCTTCATTGAAAAGAATATGAATGTTCATATATGCATTTATTTTAAAATCAAGCATGGCATCAAATAAAGGTGCCAGAAATGGCAAGCATGCAATTTCAGGATCGCAAGGAATCGAGAGCTGAAGAGCTGCATGAAAAAGTTCCAGCCCAGCTGTCTCTTCCTTAAGTCCAATGTGGCCCCTGTATAGAAAAATCTTTGGTTCTCTACATTACAGATATCTGTGGTTTTCTGTATAATGTCTGTCTTTCACTTGGTGTCCCAATCTCTAAGTTTACTTTTCCAGCAAAAATTGGAGTTAGTGAAGTGTTGGTCAATGTATCTGAAAGAGGCTCTGGCCTAAAATTGGAAAAACAAGAAAATGGGTCAGAGATAATTGTTTTCCTTAAAGGCCTTAAAGAAAGTCAGGCATGGAGTACAGTACACTTAGGAGGAAACAATGAACCTCCTGGAACAATGTAAAAATTGTTCTATGACTAATTTTTCTGAATGGTGGCAATTACCGCAAACTATGACTCTTTAGCAAGAATCCTTACAGAAAAACAACCGAAGTCAAAAAGAGTTTAATTGGGGGGACCAAAGTGTAAGTATTGGGGAGACATGAAAAGGAAAATTCAAAATAATTGATTGAGGAATAAATGGATCTATTGGATCAGTTATTAATGATGGGAACCCCATTTTGTGGTTGTTTTTTCTCTCACCTTTAATATAGTAACTGAAAGTAGAAGTTCAGGAAATCACAAGTGCTTGACCGCACAAACATGGGGAAAGTGTAAAAACAGTTAATCATTATAGGGGCCTGACGACTTTACTTGAGGTGAATAATTATGGGATTGTTTGATGTAAAGGAGTAACAAAAAGTTTCTATGAATTCTGTGGAACTGTACCTTTCTTGAAATTTGCTCTTCCATGACATGATCAGAAAATAAAAGACTGAGGCTAAGAGCTGTGGCAGCATAGAAACATAGAAGCAGGGAAAAACAGAGGACAGAGAAAAAGACAAAAAAGGAGAAAAAAATAGAAAAAGAGAAAAAGAAAAAAAGAGAAACAGAGAAGCAAAGAGAGAGAAAAAGATGGAGACACTCAGCTGCCTTCAGCATTAGCCTGTCAGCTTGCACCAGAACTTGACTTCAAGTCGTTATTGCGCTGCTCCCTTTTGCACCTCTCTTCGGGGACCCTCTGTCAAGCCAGGGCTGGATCCCAGCATAAAGGAAAAGTAGAACAATACATATTCAACACTAGACACTTCAAAAATACTATTAACAATGTCAAAGATAGTTAGATATTAAATAAATAAGAATCTGAGGGCTGAGAAGAAGGCTTAATGGTTGTAGCACTTGCATGCAAAGCCTATGGCCTAAGTTTGATTCCTGAGTGCCCATGTACAGCCAGATTCACAAAATAGCATGTGCAATTGGAATTCATTTGCAGTGGCAAAACTTCCTGGTAGGCCATAATCCCTTTCACCACCTCCGCTCTCTTTTCCTATATAATATATATATATATTTTTTTTTCATCAAATCTATACTTATTTCCAGGTATTTTTAATAAAACAGCTCACAAACAGCAAGAGATCAGTAATTAATGGGGCAATATTGTAGGAGATAATCTTGGATTATCATTTTGGGCTAACAAACATAGCCCACCCCTAATATGGTATAGGTTATATAACTATGTCCATTTGTCAAAGTCATCAAATTGTATATTTAGGCTAAAAGAATTTGTGGTACATTAACTTGTTCTACAAAATGCTGTTTAAAATGAGCTTGCATTTATTTCTCATTTATATTATAATTAGGGCTGAAGTTCATTCATTTGAAATGATATATGGAGGTATAATGTCATATCCACTGTGTTAATTTTAAGATAGTACAATAATGTTTAAAAATATCTCCACATGCTTTACTAATACATTGGCTCTCAGCTGCATTTTGTAGCACTTCAAATTCTGCATTTCCTTGGTGCATGTTTCTGCTTCCCTTACCTAATTTCTGTGTGCTAGGTTCATTGATAAGATTTAGTGATTCCAAATTATGTATTTTCCACAAATAAGATTTGGTATAGTAATACATTTGAATATATTCATCAAAATATACTCATAACAGGCATATGCAAAAAGGTTTATTTCATGGATATGATTGTCAATAAATTATTTGATGTTGTTGAGCTGAAAGGATGGAAAATGATATTCCAAACAAATGAACATAAAAAAAAGCAGCTTTTGCTATATTAGTAGATGATAAAATAGACTTAAAACCAAATCCAAAAGGGCAAAATAGCACTTCTTACTCACCAAGGCAATGATCCAACAAGAGAAAATAGCAATCATAAGTCTATATGCACTAAACACAGGTGCAAAAAAAATTTTAAAACAAAACCTACTTGATAACAAAACAGAAATAAACTACTAATGGCATCATAGTCAGGAGCTTTAATACTCCACTCTTTTTGGTAGACAGATCATCCAAACAGAAAACCAACAAGGAAGTAAATGAGCTCAACAACACCATAGATAAATTAGTCCTAACAGACATCTACATAACATTCTACCCAAAAATCTACAGAATTCATATTCTCCTCAGCAGCCCATGTAACCTTCTAGAAAGTAGATGATATATTAAGCCACATATCCTGCCTTCATAAATTCAGGAAAATTGACATAATTTCCTGCATAATATCAGGCCACAATGCTATAAAGCTAGAAATTAACAACAAGAAATGCTCCAGTAATTCCACCAGCTCCTGGAAACTGAACAACACACTTTTAAACAATAAATGGTAGTGTAAGAAATCAAACAGGAAATTATAACGTTTCTAGAATTAAATGACAATGAGAATACATGTTACCAAATTTATGGAACACAATTTGGGCAGTCCTAAGAGGAAAATTCATAACACTAAATGCCTTCATAACAAAGACAGAGATATCCCAAATTAATAACTGAACCATCCACCCAAAGGCATTGGAAAAACAAGAAGAATGCAACCCAAAGAGCTCCAGATGGAAAGAAATAATCAAGATCAGAGCTGAAATTAATGAATTAGAAACTAAAAAAACAATTAAGAAAATTGATGAAATGAAGATTTAGTTCTTTGCATAAATAAATAAATAAATAAATAAATAAATAAGATTGACACACTCTGGGCTAACTTGATCAAGTTAAAAACAGATTATTCAAATTAACAACATTTGAAATGGAAAAGGAGAGGTCAAAACAGACATAAATTTAGTTGGAATAATCATCAGGACATGCTTCCAAACTTCTACTTCACAAAACTGGATGACCTGGATGAAATGGATGAATTCCTAGACACATGCCACCTGCCAAGACTAAACTCAGAGCTGATTAATCACCTAAACAAAACAATCATATCCATTGAGATTGAGAAGGTAATCAAAATCCTCCTCAAAAAGAAAATTCCAGGATCACATGGCTTCTCAGCTGAATTCTATCAAACGTTCATGGAAGAACTGAAACCAATTTGTCTCCAACTGTTCCATATAAGTGGACAACAGGAGATGCTCCCCAGTTCCTTTTATGAAGCTAGCATCACCCTAATACCAAAACCAGACAAAGATACAACAAGAAAGAAAAAAATAAAAACAATAGACCCATAACCCCAATGAATTTAGATACAAAGATCCTGAACTAAATCCTCGCAAACTGAATTCAACAACACTTCAAAAGCATTATCCACCTCGATTAAGTAGGCTTCATTCCAGGGGTACGTGGATAGTTCAACATATGGAAATTGGTCAACATAATATACCACATAAATAAACTTAATCACAAGAACCACATGATCATCTCAGTGATGCAGAAAAGGCCTTTGTCAAATACAATATAAACCCATGAACAAGTAGCTGGAGAAAATAGGCATGGAGGGTTTATATCTGAACACAATAAAGGCAACCTATAAAGCACCTACAGCCCAAATAATACTTAGTGAGGAAATACTCCAGGAGTTCTTATAGAGATCAGGAACAAGACAGGGTTGCCACACTTACCACTGCTGTTCAACATAGTAATAGAAGCATTAGTCCAAGCAATAAGACAGGAGAAAGAAATAAAATGGATACAAATTGGAAAGAAAGAAGTCAAGTATTCCTATTTGCAGATGACATGATCCTATACATAACTGACCTAAAAGTCTCCATCTCAAAACTTTGAAAGGTGATTAATTGTTTCAGTAAAGTGGAAGAATACAAAATCACCACACAAAAATCAGTTGCCTTTCTAAATGCAAAAGACAAATATACAGAGAAAGAAATTAATGAGGATGTTCTATTTTCAATAGCAACAAAAAGATTAAATACCTGGCAATAATACTAACTAAGGACATGAAGGGCTCATGTAATGAAAACATAAAAACACTTAAAGAAGTAATTGAGGAGGACTTGAGCAGATGGATAAATCTCTCATGCTCCTGGGCAGGTAAAATTTATATTGTGAAAACTGCAAATCTACCAAAAGCATTATACAGATTTGATGCAATACCAATAAAAATTCCAGCATCATTCTTCACAGAGATAGGAAAAATAATCTTAAAATTCGAAGGGAATGGCAGCAGGTCTTGGATATGCAAACAAACCTTAGCCAAAGAAACACCTCTGGTAGTATCACCATACCTGATCTAAAGATACATTACAAAGCCATAGTAACAAAAACAGCAAGGTACTTTCATAAAAACAGAAAGATAGAGGAATGGAATAGAATTGAAGACGTGGATGTTAGGTCAAGTAACCACACGTACTTGATATTTGACAAAGGTGCCAATAATGTATACAGGTGAAATGAGAGCAACAACAACAAATAGTGCCAGACAAATTGGATAACTATATGCAGAAAAAGGTAACTAGACTCACACATCTCACCATGCACAAAATTCAAGCACAAATGGAGTAAAGATCTCAGTATAAGACCTGAAACTCTTCTCCTATTAGAAGAAATATATAGGAGGAACTCTCCATGATATAAGAATGGTGAAACGCTTTCTGAACAAAACCCCAGTAGCCCAGAAACTTAAACAATGACTCAACCAATGGAATCTCATGAAGCTAAAAACCTTTTGCACAGACAAACCTACCATAAGCAGAGCCAATAGATTACCCAGAGAATGGGAGAAAAATTTTCCTGTTATACCACTAGAAGTGACCTAATATGTAGAATCTACAAAGAACTCAAAAACCAAAACAATAAAAAATCAAACACCCCATTTCAAAAATGGGGCAGAGAACTGAATAGGCAGTTCCCAGAGGAAAGAAATATAATTGGCTGACACACACTTAAGAAAATGCTCGACATCCCTAACCATTAGGGAAATGCAAATTAAAACAACTATGAGATTCCACCCATCTATTTCTGGACAGTGCTACATGAGTTGCTGGGGGAAAGTGGCCAACAACTGTATGAGAGAAACCAGGGGTAATGTACTCAATAGCAAATACATTGACAAGATGTCCATACAAGTGCAATAGTGAAACACAGCCTTGATGGGTAACCAATAGCTTTTATTTATTTATTTATTTTTAGCTAGGGTCTCACTCTAGTCCAGGCTGACCTGGAATTCACTATATAATTTCAGGGTGGCCTCAAACTCATGGTGATCCTCCTACCTCTGCCTCCCCAGTGCTGAGATTGAAGGCGTGTGTCACCCCACCTGACTCACCAATAGTTTTTTTGATTGGTTCAACAGAAAGGTACCCATATCTGGAACTGGGAACCAGGTCAGAATCCTATAGAGACAAAGATTACACTCTCCAATGTCAAGTTCCCACTAATATTGGGCTAAAAGAAGGACTACATTCATCAATCTCCCTACATTAATAATTCTTATTCCAATTAGCCTGTGCTGACTTCACTCTCCACTGGAGAATCTGCTTTTCTTTGTCAGACAGTAATGAGACCCAAAGAGATAAACTACCCTTGGTTCTTTAGTCAAACCCCAGATGAAACTACAGAAAACCTGGGGAGATGAGCAAGAATGCAACTTCCATGGTGAGCCTGACAATCAGTGCTGGGATGCAGAAGACAGACGAGAGATACAAAGGCTCCAAAGAGCCCATCACTGACATAGACTTGACACAACCAACAAGTTTCAGGGAATTTTGCAGAAGTGGGGGCAGAAAGATTGTAGAGCTTTAAGTTTGGACATGATGCCCAGAGGCACTGCCTTTCCCCAATAACTGACTGCTGCTTCCACAATGAATAACCAACAACCCAGTGGGAAAACCTGTAACCTCACCTAGGAGGGCCCCCAGCAAATTAGGTGCAGGACGAGGGAAAGGATGGTACCAATATATGATGTATCCATAATTAGTACGTCCATAATTAATAAAAAAGTAATCATCGTGGATGTTAAAGCATGGTCTAATGGTCTAATGAGGAAATTGAGTCTTGTGTCAAATATGTGGATGGAAGTAGTCCCAGAACCGGGCTTGGAATTGGGCTAACAAATGTTATGAACTATTTGCCTCCACTGAGGTGAGCCCCCAGCGGAATGGGCCAGGATGAGGTAAATGATGGTAACAATACATGATGTATCCATACTAATTATATCCATAATAAATTTAAGAAAGAACAATGAAAGAAAAAAGACTCCACTTCCCAAAGCCTCTACCAAATATGGTTTGAGTATGAGGCTCAATCACAAACAGATAAGGCTAAAGGAGACACTTTGCATTCAAATCACCACAGAGAGTGTATCTGTTTAATGATGCTTATATTTTGTTCTCAGTATAGTGGAGAATGAGAGATACAAATATACATGTGTTGATTTAAAATGAATACCTTTGAGCAGCTTCAGATTTTATAAAACATTTTACTTACAAAACTGTATCTAGTAGTCTGAGGATGTAGCTCAGTTAGTACAATGTTTGGCTATCGTGCATTAAGCCCTGTGTGGTCTCCAACACCACATAAATCTCTTATGGTTGTACAAGCCTGTTCTCCAAGCACAAGGTAGATGAAGGTAGAAAGATTAGATGTTCCAGTTCATCCTCAACTATATTGGAGAAAGTAAAGGTTACATGAGGTTATGTCTCAATAAAAACATAGCTAGATAACTTTGAAAGTCATGGGTGTCAAAAGTACACTGTTTGCAAATATTAATTTATTTCCAACAAAATCACTGCATGTAAGTTCATTTAACAGGTCAAGTATATACAGTGCAAATATATACATGTACTTTTGACAAAGTGTCAATATCCATCTACAGTATTCAATGGTTTGAATAGGCTTCAATGTTCAATGCTCCTTCACTTGATTTGTCATTAAAATATTATGTAATCAAATGTTTAAAATATGATTCAGGGGATGGAGAGATCACTTAGAAGTTAAGACATCTGCTTTCAAAGCCAAAGGACCCAGGTTCAATTCCCCAGGACCCACATAAGGTGGATGCACAAGGTAGCACATATGTCTGGGCTTTGTTTGCAGTGGCTGGGGGCTATGACACTCCCATTTTCTCTCTCTCTCATAAATAAATAAATAAATAAATAAAGTATGATTCAGTTATTGTTTTATTTTTTTTTTACTTTTATTTTTATTTATTTGAGAGTGACAGAGAGAGAGAGAGAGAGAATGGGCATGCCAGGGCCGCCAGCCACTGCAAATGAACTCCAGATGCGTGCACCCCCTTGTGCATCTCGCTAATGTGGATCCTGGGGAATGGAGCCTCGAACCAGGGTCCTTAGGCTTCATAGGCAAGCACTTAACCACTAAGCCATCTCTCCAGCCCCAGTTAATGTTTTATTGTGAAGGTGGACGCATTGCTGGAGGCAAACTCCGTCCCTCTTCTCTTCTCTCACCATGCTCCTCTCCACTTCTCTCCCCTTTTCTCCTCCCCCTTTCCCCCTCTTTTCCTACTCTCTTCTCTCTCTCACCCTCTCACACCACCGATACCTTCATCTGTTATCCACCAGATTTCAGCAACTTGACATTGCATTTCTCAATTTGCAGAATAACTACTACCATGTATTCTACTACTTCAGCACAAAAGAGATTGATTCATACTAGAAGAGGTAATCTCATGCATCATAAAAGGAACCAGCTGCCTTGACCAAATTTTAAGGTACATGGGAAACATTAGAGTTCTAAAATGCTGCTATTATTTTATATGATTGTGAATGAATTAATATAAAGGAAACTTTACATTTCTAGTAGCAGGAGTTACTTATACAAGTATGTAATATATCTACTCTGTTACAAGAAGATCCCAGGTACCCATGGCTGTGATTTTTCTTGTCACATTTGGGCCCCATCCTCTGCCATAGGTTGGGTTCCATGTGCCAAATTAGTGAGGGTGACATTTCCAACATTTTTCTCTCTATATATTTTTTTATTGACAACTTCTATACTTACAGACAAACCATGGTATTTCCCTCATCTCCTCCATTTTCCCCTTCATAACTCTGCTCCCTGTCATATCCCCTCCCTCTCTCCATTAGCCTCTCTTTTAATTTGATGTCATCATCTTTTTCTCTTATTATGAGGGTCTTGTGTAGGTATTGCTAGGCACTGTGAGGTCTTGGATATTGAGGTCAAATTCTGTCCAGACCGTTGTATGTAATGAGTGGTACCCTTCCTTTGGCTCTTACATTCTTTCCACCACCTCTTCCGCAATGGACCCTGATCCTTGGAGGGTGTGAGATGTTTCGGTGCTGGACACTCCTCCATCCCTTCCTCTCAGCACTGTGTTGCCTTTTGAGTCATCCCAGTGGTCATCGCCATCTGAAAAGAGAAGCTTCTCTAACCAGATTTCTGTCTCCAACAGGGCTGCACACAGTTCAGCTTTTTTTTTTTTTTTTTTTTTTTTTTTTTTTTTTTGGCTGGGCTATAGGGAGAAGGTTTCTGCTCAGCACCAGCTTGATTTCTCAATGACTCTGCCACTGAGGCATGTGAAGTCTTCAGCAATAGGGTCTAACCATCTCTTTCTCACAGGAAACCAAGGGCCTTGGCAATAGCCAATAATGTTTTGGAGGCAACATAGACCTCCTTGGCGAATAACTCTCTGGAAGGTATCCTATCCCTGGCACTTAAAATTTTCTAGTAACAATTTAAAGCTTCTGGATGTGCAGCTATTCAAGGAGGTAGATTTTCATGTCTTATTCACAATATCTTGAATTTTGATTGATCACTCTCACAACATTTCTTTTACACAATCTCTTCCCTTGACCTTGCTTAGGCCTTTACCCTCCCTGTAATTTGTTCTTTTATTTATGTATATACAATACCACCCCCTTAAGACCTTCCTTCTCCTCTCTCCCTTATAGCCTTTTTCTCACTTATGGGCCTCTGCTACTGATTTTTGGATCCAGATCACACACAAGTCCATACATTTGTAGCTAGGATTCACATATGAAAGAGAACATGCAATGTTTGGCTTTCTGGGCCTGGCTTACCTTACTTAGTATAATCCTTCCCAGACCCACCCATTTCCCTGCATATTTAATAATTTCATTTCTCTTTACTGCTGAATAGAACTCCATTGTGTAGATGTACCACATTTTTATTATCCATTCATCTGTGGATGGACATCTGGGTGGGTTCCATTTCCAAATTAATGTAAATAGAGCAGCAGTAAACATGGTTGTGCAAGTATCTCTAAGGTAGTGGGAAGAGTCACTAAGATATATGCCTAGGAGTGCTATAGCTGGATCATATGGAAAATCTATTTTTAGCTGTCACAAGAACCTCCACACTGATTTCCACAATGGCTGTACCAGACTACATTCCCACCAATAGTATAGAAGGGTTACCCTTTTAAAATATCTTCACAGATATTTATTGTAATTTGTTTTCTTGATGATAGCCATTCTGATATGAGAGAGATCGAATCTCAAGGTCATTTAATTTGCATTTCCCTGATGGCTAAGGATGTAGAACACTTTTTTCCCAGGTTTATATGCCATCTGTATTTCATCTGATGAGAACTCTCTATGTAATTCCATAGCACACTTTTTGATTGGGTTGTTTGATTTCTTATTCTGTTTTTTTGAGTTCTTTGTATATTCTGGATGTTAAATCTTTGTCAGATGTGTAGCTATAGGTTGTATTCTATAGGTTGTCTCTTTGCTCTATTCACAGTGTCCTTTGCTGTACAAAAGCTTTATAATTTTATAAGATCCCAGTAGTTGATTAGTGGTTTTACTTTCTGAGCAATTGGGGTTATATTCAGAAAGTCATTACCTATGTCAGTATGTTGAAGGGTTTCCCCTACTTTTTCCTCAAGTAATTTCAGAGTTTCAGGTCTGATATTAATGACCCTGATCCACTTGGATTTGACTCTTGTGCATGGAGAAAGACAAGGATGTATTTTCATCTTTCTACATATAGATGTCCAGTTTTCCCAGCAACACTTGTTGAAGAGGCTGTCTTTTCTCCAATGAATATTTTGGCATTTTTGTCAAAAATCAGATGGCAGTAGCTTCCTGGATTAACATCTGGGTCCTCTATTCTGTTCCATTGATCTACATGTCTGTCTTCTGTCAATACCATGCTGTTTTTATTACTATGACTTTGTAATATAATTTAAAATTGGGTATAGTGATACCACCAGCCTTACTTTTGTTGCTCAAAATCATTTTGACTATTCGAGGTCTTTTGTGCTTTCAAAAATGAATTTTAGGATTGGTTTTTTTCTATTTCTGGAAGAATTACATTGGAATTTTAATGGGGATTGCATTAAATGTGTAGATTGCTTTTGGTAAGATTGACATTTTCACAATATTGATTCTTGCAATCCAAGAACATGAGATGTCTTTCCATTTCCTTACGTCTTCTGCAATTTCTTGCTTGAGTGTTTTAAAGTTCTCATTGTAGAGATCCTTCACTTCCTCAATTAAGTTTATTCCAAGGCACATTATTTATTTATTTATTTATTTATTTATTTATTTATTTATTTATTTATCTAGAGGCAATTGTGAATGGGAGAGATTCCCTGATTTCATCTTCCGGATGTTTGTTATTAGTATATAGGAATGCTACTAATTTCTGTGTGTTTATTTTGTATCCTACTACATTGCTAAAAATGTTTATCAGTTCTAAAGTTTGCTGGCAGAGTTTTTTGGGTCTTTTATGTATAGAATCATATCATCTGAAAATAGTGATAATTTTATGTCTTCCTTTCCAATTTGTATCCAATTTATGAGTGTCTCTTCCATTATTGCTATAGCTAAGACTTCTAATACTGTATTAAATAAAAGTGGGGACAGTGGACACCATTGTTTTGTTCCTGAATTTAGTGGAAAAGGTTCAAGTTTTTCTCCATTTAGTATTATGTTGGCTGTAGATCTGTCATAAAATAGCTTTTATTATGTTTAGATATGTTCCTTCTATTCCCAGTTTCTATAATATTTTTACCATGAAAGGACATTGGATTTTGCCAAATGCCTTTTCTGTATCTATTGAGATGGTAATGTGATTTTTGTCCTTCAGATCATTTATATGTGATGTATTATTTTATTGATTTGTATATGCTGAACCATCCCTGTATCCCTGGGATAAAGCCTACTTGGTTGGAGTGAATAATCTTTTTGATATATTCTTGTATTCTGTTTGCCAACATTTTGTTCATAATTTTGGCATCTGTGTTCATTGGGGAGTTTGGTCTGAATTTTCATTTTTTGTTATCTTTGTCTGGTTTTGGTATGAGGGTGATGCTGGCTTCATAGAAGGAGTTTGTTTGAATCCCTTCCTCTTCTATTTTATAAAAACGTTTGAGAAGCAATGGTGTTATTTTTTACAAGAAGGTCTGGTAAAATTTGCCAGTGAATCTTTCTGGGCCTGGGATTTTTTTTTTAGTTGGGAGACATTCTATAACTGCTTGGATCTCTGTACTTGTTATAGGTCTATTTAAATGGTTTATCTCATCTTGATTTAATTTTGGTAGGTCATATGAATCAAGGAAATCCTCAATTTCTTTCAGATTTACAAACTGAGAGGCATGTATGTCCTTATAATTGTCTGAATTTCTTTGGCATCTTTTGTAATGGTGCCTTTTTCATCTCTAATTTTATTTTATTTTTGCCTCTTCTTTCTTTCTTCTGGTCAAATTTGCTAAGGGTTTATCAGTCTTGTTTTATCCTGTCAAAGAATGAACTCTTTGTTTCATTGATTCTTTGGATTTTTGGGGGGATTATTTCATTAATTTCTGCCCTAATCCTTTTTTTTTTTTTTTTTTTTTTTTGGTTTTTCGAGGTAGGGTCTCACTCTAGCCCAGGCTGACCTGGAATTCACTATGGAGTCTCAGGGTGGCCTCGAACTCACGGTGATCCTCCTACCTCTGCCTCCCGAGTGCTGGGATTAAAGGCATGCGCCACCACACCCGGCTCTGCCCTAATCTTTATTATTTCCTCTTGTCTACTTATTTTTGAATTGCCTTGTTATTCTTTTTCCAAGGCCTTAAGGTAAAGTATTCATTTGTTTATTTGTGAAATCTCTAATTCTTAATATAGGCACTTAGAGCTCTAAATTTCCCTCTTAGGACTACCTTCATTGTGTCTCAAAGGTTTTGGTATGTTGTATTGTCATCATCATTTGATTCTATGAATTTGTTGATTTCCTTTTCGATTTCTTCAATGACCCATTGATCATTCAATAGTGTTCTGTTTAGTCTCCATGGATTTCTGTATGCTCTGTAGCTATTCTTGTTGCTGATTTGCACTTTAATCCCATTGTCATCAAATAGAGTACATGGGATTATTTTAATTTTCCTGTATTTGTGGAGATTTTTTTTGTGTCCTAATATGTGGTCTATTTTAGAGAATGTCCTATGTGCTGCTGAGAAAAATGTATATTCTGCAGCAATTTTGATAGAATGTTCTATAGATATTTGTTAGGTCCATTTGTTCCATGACAGCATTTAATTCAGATGTCTCTCTGTTTATTTTTTGCTGAGATATTCTGTCAATTGATGACATTGGGGTATTGAAAACTCCCACTACAATTGTGTTTGATGTTATCTGTGACCTTAAGTATAAGAGTGTTTGTTTGATGAAACTGGGAGCCCCCATGTTAGGTGCATATATGTTTAGGATTGTAATGTCCTCCTGTTGGAGTGTTCCTTTAATCAGTATAAAATGACTTTCTTTATCTTTCCTTACTAATGTTGGTTTGAAGTCTATCCTGTCATACATTAGGATAGCAACCCCTGCTTGTTTCTTAGACCCACTTGCTTGAAATAATATTTTCCATCCTTTCACTCTAAGGTGGTATTTATCTTTTATTCAAAGATGACTTTCCTGGAGGCAACAAATGGCAGGATCCTGCCTGTTAATCCACTCTGAAAGCCTGTGTCTTTTGGATGATGCATTAAGGGCATTGATATTGAGTTATTATTGAAAGATATGCATTTATTCTTACCATTTTTCTTATTTTGCAGTGTTTTCTGTTTTCCCTTTACTCATTTGTTTTACTGTTATTTGAGTGTTTTTTTTTTTCTTATTTTCTCCTATGTGTGTTTTGCTTTCTCTTCAGCATGAATAATTCCTTTAAGTATTTTCTGTAGAGCTAGTTCAGTTGTCATAAATTCCTTTAACCTGTTTTATAGTGGAATGTTCTTATTTCTCCATCAATTTGGATAGATAGCTTTGCAGGGCAAAGTAATCTTGGTTGACAGTTGTTATCATTCAGAACTTGGAATACATTATTCCAAGCCCTTCTGGCTTTTAAAGTTTGTGTTGTGTAGTCTGCAGTTATTTTGATTATCTTCCTTTGTAGGTGACTTGATTTTTCTCTCTAACTGCTTTCAGTATATTTTCTTTGGTTTGTGTGTCTTGTAGTTTCATTATAACATGGCGAGGAGAGGTTCTTTCCAGGCTTTGTCTGTTTGGTGTTCTAAAAGCTTCTTGTATGTGCATTGGCATTTCTTTCCCTATTTGAGGAAATTTTTCTTCTATGATTTTGTTGAAAACACCTACTAAGCCTCTGGATTGAAATTCTTCTCCTTCTGTTATACCCTGAATTTTTATGTTTGATCTTTTTATAGTGTCCCAGATAATCTTGAAATTCCCATTCACACATTGCTATTAGCTTGTCTTTCTCTTTGTTTGTACTGTATTAGGTCTGCCACCTGGTCTTCTAGTTTAGATATTCTGTTCTCTTCTTCATCCATTGTACTGGAGAGTCTTTTCACAGAGGTTTATTTATTTATTTATTTATTTTTATTTCATTGACTGTATTCTTCAGAGCTAGGATTTCAGCCTGGTTTTTCTTCAGTATTTCTATTTCCTTACTCATGTCTTGTAAAGATCTCTTTATTTTATTAAGCTGGTTTCCTGTGTTCTTTCAGAAGTCTGTTTTCTTGTTTAATTCCTTTGTTTTCTTCTTTGATTCCCTTCATTTCTTCTCTGATTTCTTTGAGCATAGATACCATCATTTTCTTGAAATCTTTGTTAAGCATTTCATCTAAAACAGTCACATTGTTGATCATTTCTGATGGATGTATAGTTTGGGGTGGGACTCTATTGTCTTGATTCTTTCAGTTTCTTGTATTATATTGTAGCAACGTTTGAATCCTGAATTGATTTGAGCTTGGGTTTCCTACTTATCCGTAGTGTTCCCAGACATGGCAATCCACTCCTATATACCCTCAGGATATGAGTTCAAGGTGCCAAATATAGCTCTTGTCCCCCAGTCAAGCCACAGAAGTAATTGTAGGTGATGAGTTTACTTGTTAAACAATTATTCTAGTGTAGTGTGTGAAATAGTTTACTGGCAAATTCTAAACTTCAACCGAGTACCATACATATTCCATAAAAACCAGCACAAGGTATGCAATTGTGGAGATTAAAACAAACAGATAGTCTTATAATGCCAAAATCCCTAAGGATGTGTGTTGTTCTACACCCTTAATATTGTCAGCTTGGATGCAGATATTTCTGTTCTGAATTTGTTTCCAGGTCAACCTGGATCTCGATCAGACCCTGCCTCCCATGATGACAGAAGCAAAAAAACCAAGGCCCTATATATAGGAAAGCACTAAAGGCAACACTATTCAACCCCCAAATACAGGTTATTTGAAAATGTTAAAGCCAACCAAGAATATATACTCTATAACCTGCCCTGTCAAGGAAAGAAGGATTTGTTCTTGCAGGCCTGTGTACCTGTTTTTTTTAATTTTGATTTTTATTGTTTGCCAGTTGGCCTCATTAAATTTTGGGGTGGCTTCCAATTTCATGAATGCTGAGTGACCATCTTGATCCCTCTTTGTTGTGCTGTGGAGCTGGACCTCTCATCAGCTCTGCTGGCTGTGCTGCCCCGGGGGGGCTGAGTGCCAGAGGTTTGTGGTTCTGATGGTGGGGGATGGGAGAGTTCAGACTTCTCAAGTCGCTTGCACTCTCAGTAGCTATTAATTTGATCTCAGCTATCTTTCCTTCATATTTCTCAACATTGCAAGAAAGCTGATGAAGTTAAAACATCTGTTGTTTTGTCTCTGCTGCGCTGTCACCTGGCATGCCTGGCGGGGCAGCGCTGGGCAAGTGCACAGATTGCAGGCTGCGGGCCATGGGCCACAAGTACTTCAGTGGGACTCTGGCCATTTTCCTCCTTTCTGGTGGATCTTGGTCTCTCCGGCTTCTCTGCTGTGTCTAAGCATAACCTATACTCCTTTACTTTTCAGAAGAGGATTGTATTTTACCAGGGTATTGCTTAAATCCCTCCCTAGGCTGTTTTGGCATGGCTCCTATCACACCATCTTACCCAGAAGTCCCAACTTTTTCTTTCAGGTGGAGAACCCTTTCTTATTTGGAATTTAGAACTGTAAACAGATGCTTACTTGCTTGTGTTGTCTCAACACCTGGCCTTAGGGTCGCCTTCTGCAGGAAAGCACAAGGGCCTATGTTTTCACTAAGGTCTGTACACATTAATGAAAAATCACATTGTAACCTCTGTTTTATATTTAAGTAACATATATTTAATAAAATAACATTTTCTTTGGTGATTCTGCTAGTAAATAATACTTTTAAATACAATAATCCAGTTCTTGTAACACTACAAAGTATGAGCAATGAGGACAAACCATATTCTTCTTCTCAAATACTTTATGTCAACTTGATTCTTCCTGGTTCAATGTCACTCCTATCCATTGGAATTAAACAAGCATTGGCATCAATATTTGTTTTTGTTGCTGTTTTTTTCTTCTTTTCTTTTTTGATTTTCTTCCAGCTCATACTCCTTTTGTGGTTAGACAAAGACCTGATTTCTGGGTACACAATTTTTGAGTGCTACCAGTGTTAATTAAACTGAAATGTTTCATATTTGTTATCCTCTGCCTTCCAATTACTGTGTGTGGATAAATGCTGTGCAGGAATTTTAATGATTATCATGGTATTAAGTAAAATATATTAACTGTCTCAGTCATTAGGTTCTAACTTTTCTTGATTTCTTTCTTCTTCTTTCTACTGTGTTTTTGCCATTTATGCATATGAAAGGAATAGGAAGTGGATACTTTGAATTTTAGAAGTTGAAGAATGACCTCGTTATATAGAAAATGAAAGAGATCCCATACTAATGGGTTCAAATACTTTATAGCTTTAACACATAAAAAAATCAATGCCCTACAAGTTGAGTATGTTCACTCATACTTTTCTGTCTGAACATCACCAGAAACTTTATGATTAATTTTGCTTCTCTTAATTGTAAAATTTTGATCTGTAGATAGATGATCTCTCTCTCTCTCTCTCTCTCTCTCTGTGTGTGTGTGTGTGTGTGTGTCTGTGTGTGTGTGTATGTGTGTTAAGCTAAAATAATAGTTATAGACCTAATCTGTGTGAATTTAGCCTTAGTAAGGGTTCAATTTCATGCGTAAATTGCATCTAACCAAAATCCCAAAGCAGAACTGAAACTATCAATGTTCTACTACTATGAAATAATACTACCTTTAAACCTCAGTAAAGAGACAACATTGTGTTTGCATATTACCCCCAAATCTTGCTGGCCAAACTAATTAACCTCATGACTAACTTATTTAAAATATTTAAGATTAATACAATCAAGAAAACAATGGGTCATTAAAATTAGTGCATGGTATAATTCTTATTCTAACACATTCAAATATGATTGATTAAATTCATTAACTGTGACTTTTTCTACATATGATTTTCCATTGCATAAGGAAAACAAATAGAAAAATTCCTATTCACACTTTGAAGATAACACTGTGACCTCATTTCTATTCCTGGAATTTAGGCTGTATCTCTGTGTCAAGTATCTTAGCCTCTTGTGCCTATTCTCCCATCTCTGAAATGAGGATTATAGTAACCACCTCTGCATTACAGGAAAAAAAAAAAAAATAGATCAATGAGAACTCTACAAAAACTTTCAGTTATTTAGATATTTATCAAGGACTAGAACTTAAAGTCTTTAGAAAATGGCATGTTTTGTGGGATTATTGCAAGCTCCTTGATGGAAATATAAAATAATCAAGAATAAGAATGTGCTACAGATCAGCTTTGTTAAAATAAAGGTAATTTAACATGCTTTACATTTACCTAAAATGTTGAATATATTGAATATATATTCAAAGTTTTAAAAACAACCTGTTTTTTTTTATTTTTTCCTTTTTATTAGAAATCATAAACCATCACTAACATTAATGTCTGGTAGAATAAACAAATTAATAAGTTAATAGCAATCTAAAAGTGATCAGTTAGATGGAAAATGATGTCTGATAGCAGTGGAAGAGCAGCATTTGAAATAACAAGTCCCTTGGGTTAGGTAGATGGCTCAGTGGCTAAGGCACTTCCCTGCAAAGCCCAAGGACCTGAGTTTGATTCCCCAATACCCACATGAAGCCAGATAGATAAGGTGGTGCATGTTTCTGGAGTTCATTTGCAGTGCCTAGGGGCCCTGGCATGCCCATCGTCTGTCTCACTCTATCTGCCTCTTTCTTTCCCACTGTCTTTCTAGCCACTAACTGCTAAGCCATCTCTCTAACCCATCTTACTGTATCTCAAATCAAAACAAAAATAAAATATAAAAATTAAAATAAAAAGTCCCAATGGACCATGATGTAGTCTCTAGAAAGAAATTTATCACTGATGTTGAAACAGCATTTTATGCACTAAGATGTAAGGACCTTCATGTTGGGATATTCTGAATGAGGCCTGCTCACATTTCAACATGCTTAAATACTACACACTTAATGGCAAATATTGAGAAACTATATAGACAAAGGACATCAGTAGCTCTCTAAAAAGAGGATTGACATTAACTGTGTCTATGTCTCTACTAAACTTGATGTGAGAAAGCCCTTAGAGATAGATTCAAGTCCCAATAGTAACAAAAAAACAAGTAAAATTCAACTTTTAAACAAAATTCTACTTTAGATTTTCTTTATATTTTATCTCTTCCCTGAAAATACCATGCTATTGATTTAATTCTTTCTGATCTCACTGAGTGTCCTGATGATGGTTATCTAATCATATTTTCATTTCATTTTGTTTAGATTTTTAATATTTACTCTTTGTTGTTTTCAGGGTATAGCTAACTCTTTACTCATTTCATTGGTTTATTCACATTAGAAACTAATCTCTCCCTCTCCTGTTTTAGTTGATGCCTTTGCACAGATGCTCATACTGGTCAGGTCCCTTAAAATCTTCTGTGATAATCTCAAAGCCTCAGCATTCACCACTGTGTAATGCATGATGAGAATCATGACTGCTGCTTCTTAAGCAGGTGAGACACCTGTTCTCTGGCCATAGTGACAAGGTTGCACATGCTCTAGTCCTTTCCCCTGTCTTAGGTTATGAAGGGAATTGGATTTCAATCCATTTCTGTTGTATAGTACTGAGAGTGGGACTGAAACAATGACCTGCATTGTGAGTCCAACTTCCATCAAAGTTGTCAGTGACTCTCATGCGTTAATTGTATGCCAGGTCACATTTGTACTCTCAGGTGACATGGAAGTCATTATTTTAAACAGCCTCCAAAAAATATTAAGCATCAAATGGGTGTGGAAATCTTTCCCTCTCCAGAGGGAGTCTGAAAATTGGTATTTTCCTCTTAATCATGGTGCTGTGATGGGAGAGGTACTGAGGCCACAAAGCATCCTGAGTTTTCCTGACTGCTTTAATGTGACTGGTTTACCTCTTGGCCAGGGTTTAGGAGAGTCTAATTAATTACTACGTTAATTTAAAAATACTGGAAAAAGGCAGGTGTGGTGGTGCACGCCTTTAATCCCAGCACTCAGAAGCCAGAGGTAGGAGGAGTACCATGACTTCAAGGCCACCCTGAGAGACTACATAGTGAATTCCAGGTCAGCCTGAACTAGAATGAGACCCTACCTCGAAAAACCAAAACCAAACCAAAACAAAACAAACAAAAACAACTGGAAAATATAATATATGAACATACTGTAACTTAGTCTTATTCCCATCATGTAATCTTTATTCCATTCTCTACCCAAAATAAGTAGATAGTAATTTGTTTATTGGATGAAATAGGATCAAAGGTTGCCTATGCTGACTTTTGCTGACATTGCTACCTCCAAGTACAATTTTTGAGCAGATATATCACAAGTCTCAAAAATGGGTTCAGGGGAAGGAAGGAGAGGAGCAGATCATTGTGGTGGTGGAAGGATCTACAAAATTTAAGATATTATGAATAAACCATATTAAAATCTGACTCTGTCAATTAAAACTATAAAATGAAAGTAAAGAAATAAAGAACAGAAAAGGGAAGAAAAGAGACAAGGCAGAAGTACTCTGCTAGGATGGAGAATGCCATGCCCAGAAGTCTTAGGTCACCAGTGCTAGAGGAGTGGTACCCTCCAATGAGTTATTACTGGGGACCCTAAATAAGACACCAAAACAATATAGACTTTTGACAATGTCCTTGGTTACTCCCAAGAATGACATGATTACTAAAAGTGCCACGTGCTTCAGTTGCATAATTCTGAGAAACCAAGCTATAATTGAGCTGGGAGCTTTCACCATGCTTGCTAGCTGGCACTGTGCTGGAAAGGGTTATGTAAACTATGGAGGAGAAAAGATACCAACAGCCATAAGCAACAGTGGATACTGCAAGCTACAAAAATGATGAACAAGAGAAGTTGTACTCACTAATGTGATACCAGTGAGTTAGATTCTGGGAGTAAACAATTGCTTTCTGATTGGTTTTACAACATGGACAATGGGAAAAAATTCATACTTGACACTGACAACAATATCAAAAGCCTATGGCTCAGAAGGCAACAGGCCCTATGAGGAAGCTGTCACTGTCTTTATGCTAAATGGATATGTTATCTTCTAAATTATCCTCTTAACATATATATAATAGTGATTTTCTTACACTTAGAAACAGAACCTGATTTTGGAGATGGTGATGAGAAGCAAAGACACTTTAGTGGTCAGCACTGCATGAAACATACCTGCCATGCTGGCTAGTTTTCAGGTCACACTGGGGAGAAGATGGGGAAGAATATGAGTGTGTTTTCCACACTTCCCAGAGAAGCTTCTTGGAAATGGCAGTAGATAATGAGAAGACTCAAAATTCATCAAGATGATGAAAAGAAGAAGCGGTTGACAGCTTATTGCTAAAGAAGTCTTCTTTATCACAGTGCCCACAGCTCAGGGAACATCACAGAGAGAGTGATAGAAAGCATGTGAGAGGCATAGGATGGGGAAAAGTAATGTGAGACATTATCCTCTGGACAAGAAATGACTGGTACATTCCTAACCTTGCAGTGGAAGTCATTAGCAACTTATGACATTCACAATTTTGAGCTTCTCAAATTTTTGACATAGACAGTGAGGTGGACACACATACATGCACATGTGCACACACACACACACACACACACACACACAAATGAAACATCAAATTAGAAGAGGAACTCCCTGGAAAAAGGAAGGGCTCCAATGGAGTAGGGGTAGAAGAAAGAGATAAAACTGAGCAATGAGAAGGTATCTTGAACAAATTTTAGACTATTAAGCTATTAAATATTTTAATATAAATTATTTCTTCACAAAAATAGAAAAAATAATCCAAAAATTCATTTGGCAGCACAAGAAACCTCAAATAGCCAAAACAGTTGTGAACAACAAAAATAAGGCTGGTGGTATTACCATACCTGATTTTAAGTTATGTTACAAAGCTATAGTAAAACAAATAAAAAAAACAACAACAACAAAAACAGCAACCGCCACCACAACAACAAGCATGGTATTGGCACAAAGACAGACATGTAGATCAATGAAATAGAATATAAACCCAGATCTTAAATCAGTCAGCTACAGCCATCTAGATGATTTTCAACAAAAGTGCCAAACATATTCTTTGGAGAAAAGATGGCCTCTTCAACAAGTGGTGCTGGGAAAATTGGATATCTCTATGTGGAATGATGAAAATAGATCATTTTCTCTCTCCATGCACAAAAATCAAGTGTGATTGTATCAGGAAGCTTAATATAAGACCTGAAACTCTGAAACTGCTAGAGGAAAACGTAGGGGAAACACTTCTACATATAGGTCTTGGCAAACTTTCTGAACATAGCCCCAGTTTCTCAGGAAACAAAACCACTAATCAACCACTGGGAACTCATGAAAGTACAAAGCTTTTGTACAGCAAAGGACACTGTGAATACAGAAAAGAGACAATCTAGAAAATAGGAGAAAATCTTTGCCAGGTGTACATCTGACAGAGGAATAATGTCCAGAATATACAAAGAACTCAAAAAACAAAATAATAAGAAATAAAAAAACCCAATTAAAAAATGGGCTATGGAACTAAATAGAGAGTTCTCAAAGGAAGAAATACAAATTACATATAAACATCTAAAAACCATGTTCTGAACTGTGTGTGGTGGCCCACACCTTTAATCCCAGCACTCAGGCAGCAGAGGTAGGATACTCACCATGAGTTCAAGGCCACCCTGAGACTACATAGTGAACTTCAGGTCAGTTTGAGACTCTACTTAAAAAAAAAAAAAAAAAAAAAAAAAAAAAAAAAAAAGTGTTTTACATCCTTAGCCATCAGGGAAATGCAAATTAAAACTACTTTGAAAGTCCATCTCACTCCTGTAACAATGGCTATCATCAAGAAAACAAAGGATAGTTGTTTTAATTTGCATTTCTCTGATGATTAGGGATGATGAACATTTTCTTAAGTGTATGTTTGCCATTTGTATTTCTTCCTCTGTGAACTGCCTGTTCAGCTCTTTGCCCCATTTTGTGAGTGGGGTGTTTGACTTCTTACCGTTTAGGTTTTTGAGTTCTTTGTAGATTCTAGAGATTAGGCCTCTATCAGTTGGATAACCCGCAAATATTTTCTCCCATTCTGTGGGTAATCCACTGGCATTGCTTATTGTATGCTTGTCTGTAAAGAAACTCTTTAGCTTCATGTAATCCCATTGGTTGAGTGATGGTTTAAGTTCATGAGCTACTGGGGTTTTGTTCAGGAAGTCTTTTTCCATTCCTATATCATGGAAAGTACTTCCTAAATTTTCTTCCAGTAGTATTCGAGTTTCTTGTCTTATATTGAGATCTTTGATCCATTTTACTTGAGTGTAGTGCATGGAGAAATGTGTGGATCAAGTTTCAGTTTCCTGCATATGGTTATCCAGTTTGTCCAGCACCATTTGTTGAAGATGCTGTCTCTTTTCCAACCTAAATTATTTGGGCCTTAATCAAATATCAAGTGTCTATAGTTGCTTGACCCAAAGTCCGGGTCCTCAAGTCTATTCCATTGGTCTATACTCCTGTTTTTATGCCAGTACCATGCTGTTTTTATTACTGTGGCTTTGTAATATAGCTTTAGATCAGGTATGGTGATGCCTCCAGAGGTATTTCTTTTGCTGAGGATATGTTTAGAAATGCGAGGCCTTCTGCTTTCCATATGAAATTTGAGATCATTCTTTCTGTCTCTGTGAAGAACACTGTAGGGATTTTAACTGGAATTGCATTAAATCTATATATTGCCTTTGGTAGGATTGCCATCTTCACAATGTTAATTCTGCCTATCCAGGAGCATGGGAGGTCTTTCCATTTTCTCAAGTCTGCCTCAATTTCTTTTTTGAGTGTTTTTATGTTTTCGTTGTATAGATCTTTCACTTACTTGGTTAACGTTATTCCAAGGTATTTTATTATTTTTGTTGTTGTTGTTGCTATTGAAAATGGGACTATGTCCTTTATTTGTTTCTCTGTATCTTTGTCATTTACATAAAGGAAGGCTACTGATTTTTGTGCATTGATTTTGTATCCTGCTACTTTGCTATAGGAGTTAATCACCTTCAGGAGTTTTGTGACAGTCTTTTAGGTCTCTTTCATATACAATCATGTAATCAATGAATAAAGCTAACTTAAGTTCTTCCTTCCCAAATTGTATCCCTTTTATTTCCTTCTCCTGTCTTATTGCTTGAGCTAGGAGTTCCAGTACTATATTGAAAAGCAGAGGTGAGAGTGGACAACCCTGTCTTGTTCCTGATCTTTATGGGAATTCCTCCAGTCTCTCTACATTAAGTATTATTTGGGCCTTTGGAGCTTCGTATATTGACTTTATTAGGTTAAGATATGAACCAATCATGCCAATTCTCTCCAATGTTTTGAACATGAAGTGATGTTGAATCTTGTCAAAAGCCTTGTCTGCATCTATCGAAATGATCATGTGGTTTTTATGTTTAACCTTGTTTATGTGGTGTATTACATTGACAGATTTCCGTATGTTGAACCACCCCTGTGTTCCTGGGATGAATCCCACTTGGTCAAGGTGGATAATGCTTTTGATGTGTTTTTGAATTCAGTTTGCAAGGATTTTGTTTAGGATCTTTGCATCTAAATTCATCAAGGAAATAGGCAGGTAGTTTTCTTTTCTTGTGGCATCTCTGCCTGGTTTTGGAATTAGGGTGATGCTAGCTTCATACCTTACCCCAATAAGGGTAGCAAACATCAAAAAATCAAATAAAAATAAATGCTGGTGAGGATGTGGAGAAGTAGGAACACTCATCCACTGTTGGTGGGAATGTAGGATGGTACAACCACTTTGTAAAGCAATATGGAGACTTCTGAAAAAGCTGAGTATAGAGATACCAACAGACCCAGATATTCCCTTACTGGGCATCTACCCTAAAACCATCAAACCACAGGCTAGAGAGATTTGCTCAACTATGTTTATAGCGGCTCAATTTGTAATAGCTAAGAGCTGGAATCAACCCAGATGTCCATCACTAGAAGAATGGATAACTAAGATGTGGTATATCTACACAATGGAATTCTATACAGCAGTAAGAAAAAATGACACAGTGAATTTTGAGCAAAAATGGTTGAACCTGGAACAGATCATTCTCAGTGAACTTATCCAATCACAGAAAAAAAAAAAATCGCCATAGTCTCACTCGTCTACAGCACCTAACCTGAATCTACCCAAGATCCCTTACATATCCAGCAAGCATCTCATGGACTAGACACTAGGATGGAAGGGGAGGGAGGGGAGGGCATCAAAGGGTGTGAATCACAAATCTAGACCCAAATGGCAATGGTACCATAATTTTCTACTTACTGAAAGACAGACCAAATGGCTGATCCTTCACCAGGCCCTTACAGGGAACACTTGAACAACAAGACACTGGAGAGGGTAGGATCAAGACTAACCTAAATCTTCTACATCTTCCCTCCCTCTCTCTCCCTTCCCCCCCTCTCTCCTTTTTCTCTAACTGTTGTATATTAGTTATCTTTTTCCTCATTTTCTTAGTGGGCACTGACCTGTAACTCCCAGAACCAGCATGGGGCTATCATCCACAGTGAGCTTTTGATCTGAGAGACCTACAAGGTTCCCTAAAAAACAGACAGATTTCTGTCAGAGTACTTAATGACCCACCAAAGGTTAGTTATAATACGCTACTGCTGAAGACACCTTATGTGGTTGACATGCAAAATAGAATGGCATGGCTGGAAGTTGGAAGAGAGTCAGTCCCCAGACAGTCAGTGTGTCTAGTGCCAGAAGGTGCTACATGGGCGACTGGGGGAAAATGACCAATATCTGTCCAAGCAACTCATGGTCTAACCTACTTAGCAGCAAATATCTTGTGGTGATGCCCACACAAGTGCAATAGTGGCACACAGCCATGGTGGGGAACCAACTGCTCTCAGTTTGGCTAACTGATCCCCTCACTGGTATGGGACCCATAGCTGGAGCTGGGAAGCAAGTCAAAACCATATCCGAACATAAGCCCACTCTCCAATATCAAGCTACCATCAGTTGTGGGCTACAAGAGGGCCTACACCTATTAAATTCTCTATAAAAAAAGTAAAGGTTATCTCATTTTTCCTGGTGCTAACTTACTCTCCGTTGGAGAATCTGCTTCTCTTTTTCAGATTGATGTAGATCCTAAGGAGAGAGCCACCCCATCATACCTCAAGAGGGCCCCAGCTGAAACTAAGGAAAATTGGAGAAACAAGCAAGGGGGCTGTTTTCCTGATGAACCGGATACCAGCACAAGGGGGAAGGAGATCAGCAGAGAGAAAAATCAACTCCTACCAAATCAGAGAGCCAGAGCCTCAGAGGCCCCCGACACCTCATCACTGAAGCAGACCAAAATTGAACCCAACATGGCTCAGGGAAATTTTGTGGAAGAGGGGCCGGAAAGAATGTCAGAGCCACATGTTGGGTCATGATATGCAAAGAAATTTATCTCTACCCGTAACTGTGGGCTAACTTCACAATGCATGACCCATATACCTCAACATGGAGGGGCCCGGGGGGGGGTAGGTCACGGATGAGCCTAATAATGGTACCAAACTGACTGTATTTGCTGAATACAAAAGTAACTAATAAAGAAAAAAAAAGAAGAAGAAAAAAGAAAACAAAGGATAATAAATATTGGCAAGGATGTGGAAAAAGGGGAACCCTTCTACACTGTTGGTGTGGATGTAGTCTTTTACAGTCTTTGTGGAAATCACTGTGGAGGTTCTTGAGATAGCAAAAAACTGATTTACCATATGATCCATCTATAGTGCTCCTCGACATATATCCTAATGACTCTTCTTCCTGTGTTAGAGATGCTTGCACAACCATGTTTATTTCTGCTCTATTCACAATAGATAGGAAATGGAACCAGCCTAGATGTCCCTCAACAGGTGAATAGATAATTAAGATGTGGCACATTTACACAATGGAGTTCTATCTAGCAGTAAAGGAAAATGAAATTATGAAATTTGCAGGGAAATGGATGATCTGGAAAAGATTAAACTAAGTGAGGTAACCCATGCCCTGAAAGCCAAATGTCACATGTTCTGTCTCACATGTGGATCCCAGATGCAAATGTTTAGACTTGTGTGTGAGGTAGAAGCCAGTGAGCTAAAAAAAAAAAAAAAAAAAAAAAAAAAAAAAAAAAAAAAAAAAAAAAAAACAGCTATAAGGGGTGGAGTCGAGGGAAGGACTAAAGGGGATGGTATTGTACATAAGTAAGTAGAAGAACAAATTACAGAGAGAGTAATGGCCTAAGGAGAAGAGACTGAGTAAGAAAAGAGTGAGGGGAGGGTCAATCAAAATTCAATATATCCTGAATAAGATATATGAAAGCCTATTTTTTTTTTTTGATAATGGAACATCCAGAAGCCATAGATTGTTACTAGAAAATCTTCAGTGCCTGTGATGGGATACCTTCTAGTGAATTGTTGCCCAGGGGGTCCCTATTCTCTCAAAAACATTATAGGCTATTGCCATGGCCCATGGTTTCCCAAGAGTAAGAGATGCTAAGACCCTATTGCTGAAGACTTCACATGCCTGGGCAGCCAGGTCACTGAGGAATCAAGCTGGTGTTGAGCTGAGAACCTTCTCCCTGTAGACCAGCCAACTAAAAGCTGGAAAAAGCTGCACTGTATGCAGCCCTATGGGAGACAGAAATCATCAGCAGTGAAAACAGTGGAAACTGGAAACCTCAAGTTTGGCCAGACAGGCCAAATTACCAAATGGGTTTAATAGTGGCATATCTGCTCTGGAGGAAACCGACTGCTCTGTAGGTGGACTGGAGGTCTGCACTATGGGAGAGAATACTACTTGCCTATTACTGAAAACATAATCAAAAGTCTATGGCAGGGGAGATCATGAGCCCTAGGGTTATAAAGCCTGCTGTTTTCTGGCTAAATGCATATATTATTCTCACCAAACTTCCCTGAAAGCACTACACTTAATGTTCATATTCATATATTAATGCCAGTCTCACTTTTTGTTAGAGAAGCTTCTGTTTTCAGATGGTGGTGACCACTGGGATGGCCCAAAAGGCAACATAGTGCTAAGAAGAAGTGACAGAGGAGTGTCCAGCACTGAAACATCTCTATCATACCCACCAAGGCTTCGGGTCCATTGTGGAAGAGGTGGCAGAAAGAATGTAAGAGCCAAAGGTAGGGCACCACTCCTTACAATGCAACTGCCCAAACAGAAACTGGCCTCAATATCCATGAATGACCTCACAGTGCCTAGCAATAACTTCAAAAGACCCTCATAATAAGAGAAGACAATGACATCAAAAAAAAAAAAAAAAAAAAAAAACGAAGAAAGACTAATGGAGTGAGGAAGGGGATATGTTGGAGAGTGGAGTTGTGAAAGGGAAAGTAGGGGAGGGGAAGGGATTATCATGGTTTATTGTCTGTAAATATAGAAGTTGACAGTAAAAGATTTTTCAATAACAATTTGTGGGTAAATCATAATATTAGATAGGCAAGTGATATCATGAGTTTGGGTTCATTATTATATACTGAACTGTTTGGAAGAAAATAGACAAAGAAGTCAAGTATGCCAAATGAGAACATAACAAATTATATATCGAAGTCAAGAAAAACTTAACTAAACTTGAGAATGAAGTGTGAAACATGTTTTTATTAAATTAAATTTAAACTTTAGATTACCACAGTGCATTGTAGTGTGGGTTCAGAGATGTCTGAGATGCAATCCTTTGAAGGATGAAGCTCTCAGAACTCCTTACTATTAAACAGAAGCATGTAGAACCACATCCATTAAGGGCACCCATCACTGCTCTGTGCAGGATAAGCAATCCCTATTGTTCTGTGGAGAAAATGCAAATTTTCTTCTGTTATACACTTTTTCTTGCTGCTAAAGGAAACAAATGAAAGGTATGAAAGGTTTCACATTCTCAGTATGTTTCAATTTACTTGACACAGTAAGATAATGACTTGCACATACTTCTAACTTCAGACATAATAAAAAATATAGCCTTATCACTTATTAGTTCATCATACATTCATATGTACATTTGGATACAGGAATATAACAAGTTATCTCTTCAATACAGGAGCTGAATAAAGATAGACCTCATAACTACTCTTAAATATTCAAATGTTATAGAATCATTTTTTCTACAACACTTTTAAATATGAACAATATATTTCTAAATCATTTCCAGATGAGAATAATTATTTAACATATTTCTAAATAAAAATAAAATACCAAATGAAAACTTATAGTAAAATATATGTGAGTAGTAATCATATAAAGCCAAAAGGTAATACTCTGTGATTTTAGTTTTGGCATTGACAGAATAGATGCAGACAAGTCTTCCGACTGAGAACAACCAGAATCCTGGGTGAAATAACAAGGAAACATCCTCCAAGGTCCCAAGCCAACCTAATTAGGCTGGACTCAGTAAGCAGAATCTAGGGAGGAGAGGCCTGTGTAACCTAAGCTGATATTCTGAGCTAGAACTTCCTTCTACATAGCACTTTATGCAACATAGGCCTATTTATTCTGCAATTAAGCAAGAAGACTGCTCTTAAAGAAAATTAGCATAGTTCAAAACAATCTGATGGGGTTAGAAAGGCAATATGTGGAGTCTATGGATGACAGTGTCAATAGGACTTTAAGGTCCATGATTTTATAGTTAAGAGAGATATGGAAAAGAGAACATTGACATAATTTTCTCTTTAGGGTATTTTTGCTGAATTCATAAGCTATATAAGTAGGTATAAAAAGTAAAGCAGCATAGTGATTAAAAGCTTCATTTTTGAATTATGGTTTTTCTGGAGAGATGAAAATTGAAAACAGAAATCCAGCAATTTGTGCAGGCCTGAGATGTGTTTCATGTACTCTGTTATACTAGAGAAATGGAGCAAAACAAGGTACAGGGGATTTTATGAGGACTAAAATTCACCATCAGGCATATCATGGCTCAGTGCATTAAGATGGTCTACTCCTCTTCTTATAGTGTACCAGGTTCTGTGGAATACCACATCATCCAGAGGTCTTCCTGTGATCATTTCCCATTTAAAGACTTACAGCAATTATACACTATGAATATTTTTGGCAAACTTGATAACACACACCAATAAGAAGTTCTTTGTGCAAATAGAGAGATGGCTCAGTGAGTAAGACTGTTACAGGGCAAGTATGAATGCTTGAGAAGGCCTGAGAGGGCCTAAGATTATCTGAGTTCAATTCCTAATCTCCCACTTAAACACCTGAGTTTGGCCATACATGCCTAAAACCCAAATTCTGTGGGGAGAAGAGACCAGGGAATCTCTGGGGCCTCAGGAAAAAAGCCTTCTCCAGGTTCAAAGACTCCATCTCAAGGAATGAGGTAGATGAGCAATGGAGCAGGACATCCAATATTCTTCCCTGGCCTCAACACCTGTGCATGGGGCATATTGGCATCCATCCATCCATCCATGTATCCATGTACACATCATGCACACAACACACAGACACTACACAATATTACACACACCTGTACAAAATTAAAGAAGTCATTTGCTGTTACTTTATCTGTAGCTCATAAAGAATCTACTCTGAAGGAAAGACAGAAAAACATCCATTTCCAAAGTGTTCATCCTGGAGCCTAGAATTAACAGATAATCAAGAACAGACTTAGGGTGCATTGAAACACCTGGGATGAAATATGCCAAACTCACTTCATCCCATATTGCACTTGTCAGAGAGAGTCACATAGCACATTTCAGCTCAGTAGATAGGGAAGGCCATTCCATCTGAATACTAATGTGGAACACTTGGCAGCCAGGTGTCCACAGACATAGACTCAAGAGAAACAATAATTTTAAATGAATCCCTTTCACCTGCTCATGTTATTTTCATGAGTGGCACACTCAAAAAATTCAAACCTATCTGAAGACTTGAACTGTCATTCAATCACTGTATATCATTTCAAGTCAATGACAGTGTTACCTCCATCAGATGCTGATAAGCTTGCTTGTTCTAGAAATTTAGGTATTAAGAGCACAAGTTTTCTGTCTCCTGTACACCCAAAAATCAATCATGGAAGATGGACAGGTCTGCCACAGTAAATATTCTGATGTGATTAAGGAATGGGTTTTGACATTCACAGAGCAATAGAAATTCATGCTGGGAAGATCTTTCTTAGTCCCTAATCTGTAGATGAGAATAAGTCCAAAATTTGTTCTTTGTGAGAGTCTTCCCATTCTCCCACTGATTTTTGTAAAACAACCAACCTCTTTTTCCTTCTTTCCTTCCTTCCTTCCTTCCTTCCTTCCTTCCTTCCTTCCTTCCTTCCTTCCTTCCTTCTTTCCTTCCTTCCTTCCTTCCTCCCTCCCTCCCTCCCTCCTTCCCTCCCTTCCTTCACCATCCTGTTTCCTTGTTCACAGGGAAAAATACAACTGAGCAAATTTTTATCTGCTTTCTTACTCTACAAATGTAAGGTCCCTGCTTTCTATCATCCTACCCAGTGTTGTTGCTGTTGGGTCATATTTTAATGGCAACTAATTGGTCACGGAGGCTGCTGCTAGGCTGTTTCATGGCTAGATCTCATCTACATAAGGACCATTCATTGATTTATAGATATCTGAGTTGTTTTCATTTTTTCTATTGTAAATAATATTATAATAAACATGGATATACATATATCTGTCCAAGATATATTTTTATTAACAACAGAATATCTCTGTTGCACATCAGTTTACATATATTTGTGCTTTCCGTTATTAGTAATGTCTTTTTAAATTTTTTATCATAAGGTTAAATGATTTATGTGCATCCTTCACAATATAATATTGCTTTGTGTGATCATATGTTTAGTCCTGCAAGTGATATTTGCAGTTTGAAACCCTTTAACATCTCTTTAGTGTACTCTTTATTTGCCTGACAAATTCTATTTATACCATGTAAGACAGCTCAAGTGGTGATGAATAGTATCACCTGGAGTTTTCTGAGAGTCTTTATATCTTCTTCATGTAAAAGTACTGAATTTATATTAAATTGTATGCAGAACATAAAAATTTCACATATGAATAGGATGATGTGCTATTTTATGCACTATGTATTATTTTAAATGAGTTTAAACATAGCTTCCGGTATATCATTTTTCATAAAAAAATCTTTTAAAATCCTTCATTCTAGCTTTTTGAAATATAAGATATGTCTTTATTATACACAATCACCTACTCTACTGCAGTACACCATAACTGTTTGTTTTCTTCTGTATATGATTTAGTACACATATAAACCTTTTTGTATATTTCACTAATTTATCCTGTCCCCAAGTTCTTGTAACCACCAATTTACTCATAGCTTCTATGGAATTCCATACATGTGTAGAATAACATGTTATCTGTTTTTATGTGACTGATATATTTTACATACCATAGTGATCACCAGTTCCATTCATGCCACAAATAGAAGAATTTCTTTATTCTGTCAAGGGCATTTGCCAGATTTTTACCCACTCATCAGACAAGCCATACATGGGATATTCCAATTCCCTGGCTTTTCTGAATAATCCTGTAGTGAACATAAGAAAGCAGATATATTTTAAACATAGTGAGTTTTAGTCAGATTGCTGGATGAGATAGTTGGTCTAATTGTATTTTTTGAAATTTAAATTCTGTTTATTTTTGATGTTTGTACTAATCACAAGAACAGAGTAGAAGGGTTCCCTTTTATTCACATTCTTGCCAATATTTTCTTTCCTTACTCTTACTCTCTCTCACTCTGTCATAGCAATTTAAACTAGGTCCAAGTGCTACTGCATTGTGGTTTTATTTTTTATTTAATTTATTTTTTTATTAATTAGTTTTGTATTCAGTGAATACTGTCAAGTGGGTACTATTCTTAGGCTTGTCCATGTCTTACCCCCTCCCCTGGCCCCTCCTTTTTGAGGTATATGGATCATGCATTGTGGAGTTAGCCCACAGTTATGGGTAGGAGAAATGTCTCTGCGTATCATGACCCAACATGTGGCTCTGACATTCTATCTGACCCCTCTTCCACAAAATTTTCCCTGAGCCATGTTGGGTTCATTTTTGGTCTTCTTCAGTGATGAGGTGTTGGGAGCCTCTGTGTCTCTGGATATCTGATTTGGTAGGAGTTAATTGTTCTCTGTGTTCATTTCCTTCACCCTTGTGCTAGTACCAGGTTCACCAAGGAAACAGCACCCTTGCTTGTTTCGCCAATTATTCTTAGTTTCAGATGGGGCCCTTTTGAGGTATGATGTGGTGGTTGTCTCCTTAGGATCTGCATCTATCTGAAAAAGAGAAGCAGATTCTTCAACGGAGAGTAAAGTTATGCATTGTGGTTTTGACATATGTTTCCCTAAAAAATAAAGGATATTCATAGTATTTCCATACACATGTTGGGACTCTTGTATGTATTCTTTTTAGAAAAATATAGATAGGACTTGTCCATGTTCTTTAAGCAGGAAACATTTTATTTTGGATATTGAGTTACTTATATATTCTGCATATTAACAGATATACATATATTTGAATTTTTATTGCTGTTTTGTATATTTTTGTTTTCGTTTTGTACACTACTTCATTTGCTGTATAGAAGCAATTTTTTTTTTGTTTAATGCAGTCTTTCTTCTTACTTGTCTACATTTTGTTTTGCTGTTTGTGTTTTGAGGACTTGTTTTACAATCCTTGTCAAGACCAAGGTCATGAAGAGTTTTCCTTTTTCTCCTCTATTAGCTGCATAGTATCACTTCTTATATATGAACCTTTAATTCATTTATGGCTACCTTCCATAGTGGTTGAATCTGATTTGTTTATCAATATCACTTTTATAACATAGTTGTTCTCACAGGTAAGCAGTGATAATTTGTTGGTTTTCAATGTTTCTTTCCTTACGATAACCATCATGTATATCTGTAGAACATATATATGTTTAGGTTGGCTTTTGCCATATTTTCACAGCTGGCTTTGAACTCATGAACCTTCTCTAAATCACTGATCTCAGATGGGCATGACCTGCAGTATTCAAGGATCCTTTATATTATTTTTAAAGACATGAGTTATTTGTTCTATTAACTATGATTGTATGTTTAATTTTCTACATGTGTTAACTTATCCTAATATGAGGATAATATTTATGGATCTGAAGTAAGACTGATTTTTTCACTCAGTCAGAGTTTCCCATAACATCTTAGTTTGTGGGATAAATTGTTGAAGGCATTTGCCAAATAAATGTGCTCAGGGGACTTGTGCCACATTAGCATAGCCCAGAAATATTGATACTGACTTTACAAAGTCTTGCGTGTATTTACTATTTACTATTATCCCTTAAATATAAATGGAAGCAGACCTCTCTTTCTAATATAAATAGACTATTGGAAAGAAGCAGAACTTTTTATAACCCTCTAGAATATTTAGAAGTGATCTGTGAAGAGAAAAGCAAGGACTATCATCATCTTCTCTGAGATATCTGAGGGTTATACTTCAATCAGAATAATAATAATCAATTGTCTAGTATACATTGAACAAATACATAATGTAAAAAAATTTACTATGATTAATACTGAGTCTATTATATGGAGATATATTTCCCTAGTATCATTTTAAGAACTTTTAGTATGAGCAAGGATTTTGAAACAAGCTTGCATATTATGTTTGAGATGTGTTATAAAGAAAAGTAACTGAAAATATCAGCTATAGGAAAGTTGCCTCCTCACAGCTCTGTGTTACGAATCATAACTTCAGTCTTCCTGAAATTCAAAGGATGCCTCCTTCAATATTGGAAAACATATACCTTGAAGTTTTCAATTACTCTCTGGAAGCCAAACACATCTTCTGAAAAATATTTGACAAGCTTGGCTGAAAAATGTGATTCTGCAGAAGGCAATGCCGTTGGATAACTAGCGTGTGATTGAAAGAAAAGCGGAACCAGCTCTGACTCCTCACAGCTAAAAAATCTAAGTATGCACTTTATAAGTTCCCAAGGAGGAAAGTTCCTGAGGATCATATTCTGGTATCCAATCATATTTAGTAAAGGAAAAATATAGCTGTCAATACTATAAATTACAAAAATAGAATTCATTTGTTTTGTTACATATTCCTATTAAAAAATCACAATGTGAGCCGGGCATGGTGGCACGTGCCTTAATCCCAGTACTCGGGTGGCAGAGGTAGGAAGATCACTATGAGTTTGAGGCCACCCTGAGACTACAGAGTGAATTCCAGGTCAGCCTGAGCTACAGTGAGTCCTTACCTCAAAAAACAAAAACAAAAACAAAAAAAAAAAAAAAAAAATCACAATGTGGTTACATTTTGTATAAAATAGTATAGTAAAAAAAAAAAAAAACTTTTAATATGAAGCATTGTAGGAAATAAATGGAGACAAAATGGAGGCAAATATGTAATCTGGTTGATAAGAAATAGGAAGAGAAAGATAATTATACAAAGTAGAATTATACAAAATTTAGACCTAAACTCCTCCAAACATCATTGTATGGACACCACTTCTACATTTTCTAAAAAGTCAGCCACTTTTTTAATATGAAAAATAATAGATTTTTCCATATAAAAGTAATAGATACATTTTAGGGATGTGTGTGTGTGTGTGTGTGTGTGTGTGTGTGTGGTCATATGGTGTTGCAGTCTGGCTCACATTGCTGGTAGAAATCACCCAACCAAGAGCAGCTTCTGGGAGAAAGAGATTTATTTTGGCTTACAGGCTCAAGTGGAAGCTCTACGATAGCAGGGAAAATGATGGCCTGAGCTGAGGGTGGACATCACCCCCTGGCCAACATAAAGTGGACAATACCAACAGGAGAGTGTGCCAAACACTGGCAAGGGGAAACTGGCTATAACACCCATAAGCCCACCCCCAAGAATACACTGCCTCCAGGAGGTGTGAATTCCCAAATATCCATCATCTGGGAACCTAGCATTCAGAACACTTAAGTTTATGGGGAACACCTGAATCAAACCACCACATATGGTGTGTATATGCACATGTAGGTGCATGTATTTGGAGTCCAGAAGTTGATGATTGGGTGTCTCCTCAATTACTCTCAACTGTAATCTTTGAGATAAGGTATCTCACTGAACCCAGAACTTAGTGATTGGCCTAGTCCAGCAAGTCAGCAGCCCCAAGAGATCTGCTTGTTTCTGCCTCCCAGTTCTAGGATAATAGGTACTCACCACCATGCCCAGATTTTATGTAGGTACTGAACATCTGAAGCCTGACCCCCATGCTTGAACAACAAACAGTATCCCCACTAAGCCATCCATCAATGACCCCAACATAGAATCTTTATCCAACTTAATAATTTAAATCTCTTCTTCTTCTTCTGAGTGAGGAGAATAAATGGGATTTGAATCATTTACTCGTACAGGGAAATCTAGGTATATTTCAAAGCTAGAATACCATCTTTCCTTTCTGTGATATATGCATGTTTTACCAAGGTTGAGAACATAGGTTCAAATACCAATACAGCTTTTATGGCAATAATTAAAGGGAATTGGGAGAATGATTCAGTTTATAAAGTGTTTGCTTCCAAAGGTAGACAACCTGTTAGAACTCCAGGCTCAATGTAAAATGTCAGGGTGGTCTTCTCTAATGCCTGCTAGCTGGTAAGGCTTACTGCAAAAATGGGAGACAGAGACAGGAGTATTTCACAGGAGATCATGGTGAGCATAGTAAAGAACAGCAGTGCTAGAGTTAATAATGAGAGCCCTGCATCAAATAGAGAAACAGTGAACAGCCATCTGCAAGTTGTCTTCTGACCTCCACACAGCATCCACACAATGCACCTGCAATCAAATGTACACACACACACACACACACACACACACACACACACACACTTCTATGCACATACATGCATACACACATGAAAAATAAATTAAAACAATAAGAAATATCTTAGTTTTAAGTTTGGATTTGCTTCTTTCTCTAAGAGTTAATATTTAAAAGTTCTTTGTTGATTCGTTGATATTAGGCCTCAGAAAGTGGAATAACTAAAAAATTGTCTCCCATTCTGTAAGTTAATCTCTTGGGTCTGCTTATGGGGTGTTTTTGCAAAAACTTTTCAGATTCATGAGATCCATTGGTTGACAGATTGCCTAATTTCCTGGGATACTTGGGTATTCTTTACGAAGTTCTTATCCAACACTATATTTTGGAGAGCTCCTCCTAATTTTTCATTCCAGTAGTTGAAGATATTCAAGTCTTATATTGACTTCTTGAATCCATTTGGAATTGACTTTGTGTGTGGTGAGACAAGAGGGCCTAGTTTCATTTTACTATATGTGATTATCTAAAATTTCCAACCCCATTTGTTGAAGATGCTGCCTTTTCTCCAGATGGCATTATTGGGACTTTGGTTAAGATCAAGTAGCTATAGTTACTTCACCTAAGTTCTGGGTTTTCAATTCTATTACATTGGTCAATATTTCTGTTTTTATGCCAGTACCATGCTGTTTTTGTTACTGTGGCTTTGTAATATAGCTATAGATCATACATGGTGATACCTCTAGAGGTGTTTGTTTTTTTTTTTTTTTTTTTTTTTGCTGAAGATATGTTTGGATATCTGAAGCCTGTCGCTATTGTGTATGAAATTAGAGATCACTTATTCTATCACTGTGAATAATGATGTTGGACTCTCTATTGGTATTGCATTAAATTTGTATATTGCTCTTGGTAGAATTGCCACATTCATACATATTTAGGAGCATGGGAGGTCTTCATATCAGTGCTAGTCTTCCTTGTTTTCTTTCTTGAATGTTTTTATGTTTTCATTGTATAGGTCTTTCACATCCTTGGTTAGTATTATTCCAAGGAATTTAATTTTTTGTGGCTATTGAAAACAGGACAGCCTCACTGATTTCTTTCCCTGTATAGTTGTAATTGCATATATATTGTCTACTGATTTTTGTGCATAGATTTTGTATCCTGCCACTTTACTAAAGAAATTAATCACCTTTAGAAGTTTTGAGATGGAGACATTTGGGTCACTTTTGTATAGGATCATGTCATCTGCAGATAGGGCTAGTTTGATTACTTCCTTTCAAATTAGCATCCCTTTTATTTACTTCTCCAGTCTTATTGCTTGGGTTAGGAATTTCTAGTACTATGTTTAAGGATAGTGGTGATCCCCAGTCTGGGTTGCCTATAGGGACAGTGTGCAAAAAGGAGCAGTAGTCTGGACTGAGTAGGCCAGACCCCCGTTTCTGGACTCCGCCCACCTCCCTGGTCTGGGTTCCCTGTCCTTGTCTGTGTGCTGGAGGGTGTGGCATGAAGTAGGTCAGATCCCTGTTCCCTTGCCTCTCCAAGTTCCTGGTACTGGTAGGTCCCATTGTACCTTGCTTGCTTGGGGAGGCCTAGTCTCTGTGTGAGCTGTGGAATCAGGCTTTTTGCTCTGCTATTCTGACTGGCCACTGGGTACCAACTTCCCTGTTCACCTGAGTCAGAGAGTGCACAGGCCAAAGGACAAAAACTTACATCCTCCTCAACAAAATAAAGAGTTTTCCAAAAATGGGTAGACATCAACACAAAAAAGCCAATGAAAGTCAAAAAATAGAGAGTTATCTACCAAGGATGTCTAGTCCTAAAATGGAAGCCTCTTATTAAATCATAGAGGACTCAAAAGAAATTCAGTCCCAAAATGAAAACACAATAACCAATGAGACCCTGATGAAAAAAAAAAAAAATCACTAAACTAGAAGCAAACCATCAAAGAACCAAAAATTGTATTAATGAAATTGAACAGAATCATCTCCTAGAGCATTCAGCTTTTGACAATAGGCTTGACTTGATTGAAGAAAATGTTAAAACCCTCCAAAGACATATGAATAAATTGAAGGTAAATCAAGAAATGGAAGATCTCAACAACCAGTTGATTAAACTTAATTAAGACTTGATAAGTACGAAAATGAACTATAGGAAGCATCTAGGAAATCAGAACTCAAATTGAAATCATACCTCAAAAAAGAGATGGGCGTGATGTAAAATAACACTGCAGAAAACAAAAATCAAATAGAAATTATAAAAACCTCTTTAGAATTCCTCACTAACAGACTTACTCATGTGGAAGACAGAACCTCTGACCTGGAAAATAAGACAGGATAAATTGATTGGGAGACCAAAAATGTTGCTAAGTTCAAAAAAGTCAAGTGAACAGAATATGAGGGAACTGTGGGACACCCTAAAATGACCAAACATCTGGGTCATGGGTATACCAGAAAGAGAGGAAATCCAGGCCATAGGCATAGAGAACATATTCAACAAAATTTTTGAAGAAAAATTTTCCAAATATTTCAAAAAAGAGGCTCATCCAGATACAAGAAGTCCACAGAACACCAAACAGATAGGAACAATGAAGAAACTCTCCAAGACACATCATAGTAAAAACTCTTAACAACGAAAGCCAAGAGAGAGTGTTAAGTGCAGCAAGCATGTGTTGCTATATTAACATCTGATAAAATAGACTTCAAAACAAAAGTAATCAGAAATGACAAAGTAGGAAACTTCTTATTCATTGAGGGAATGATACAACATGAGAAAATCACAATCATAATTATATATGCACCAAACACAGGTGCACCACATCTTATAAAACTAAATCTATACAACAATACAACATAAATAAACACCAACCCCATCATAGTCAGAGACTTCAATAATCCTCTATCATCAATAGACAGATCATCCAATCATGAAATCAATACTAAATAATACAACTCAACAACATCATAGATCAACTAGACTTAATGTATATCTATAGAACTTTCAACCCCCAACTCTACAGATTACACATTCTTCTCACTACCCAAGGAACCTCCAAAATTGACCATATATTAGGCCAAAAAGCATGCCTTCATAAAGTCAAGAATATTAAAGAAATTTCCTGCATCATATTACATAATGATGCTTTGAAGCTAGAAATTAACAACAAGCGATAAATCAAGAACTCCACCAGCACCTGGAGACTAAAAAATACACTCTTAAACAATTAATTGCTCATGGGAGAAATCAAAAAGAAGTTGTAAAATTCCTACAATTGAATAATAATGAAAACACAATCTACCAAAACTTATGGGACACAATGAATGTAGTCACAAGGAGAAAATTCATAGCCCTAAATATCCTCATTACCAAGACAGATCCCAAATCAATAACATGGCTGTCTGCCTAAAAGCACTAGAAATACAAGAAGAATCCAAGCCAAAGAGCTCCTGATAGAAAGAAGTAACCAAAATTAGAGTAGAAATTAATGAATTGAAAACTAAGAAAATAATTCTAAAAATCAATGAAACGAATAGCTGGTTCTTTAGAAAAATAAACAAGATTGACAAACCCCTGGCCAAATTGACCAAGGAAAAAAAAAAAGAGAGAGAGAGAGAGAGAGAGGTAGATCTCTCAAATTAACAAAATGAAAAAGGAAAGATCACAACTGACATCAATAAAATTGGAATAATCACGAAGACATACTTCCAAAACCTTTACTCCACAAAATTAAATAACTTGTAACAAATGGATGAATACCTAGATATATAACACCTACCAAATATAAGCTCAGAGCAGATTAATATCCTAAATAAAACTATCACACCCATGGAGATTGAAAAAGTAATCACAAACCTCTCCAAAACGAAAAGTCTAGGATTGGATGGCTGATCAGCAGGATTCTATCAAGCCATCATTGAAAAACTGAAACCATTTTTTTTCAAACTTTCACATAAGCAGAGACCAGGGAATTCTCTCTAACTCCTTTCATGAAGCTATCATCACCCTAATACCAAATCCAAAGAGAGATGCAACAAGGAAAGAAAAGTATAGGCCTATACCCCTAAAGAACTTAGTTGTAAAGATCTTGAACAAAATCCTTGCAAACCACATTCAACAACACATCAAAAGCATTATCCACCTTCACCAAGTAGGCTTCATACCGAGGATGGTTTAACATATTGAAATCATTCAATGTAATACACCACATAAATAAACTGAACCATAAGAAACACATACATCTCAATTGATGTAGAGAAGTTCATTGACAAAATACAATACCACTTCATGATCAAAACACTGAAAAGGCTAGGCATGAAGGGTTTATATCTCAACACAATAAAGGCTATATATAAAGCTCCTAAAGCCCAAATAATACTTAATGGGGAAAACATAAAGAGTTCCAAATGAGATTGGGAACAAGACAGGGATGCCCACTCTCACCACTGCTCTTCAACATAGTGTTAGAAGTACTAGCCCAGGCAATAAGACAGGAGAAAGAGATAAAAGGGATTCAAATTGGAAAGGAAGGAGTAAATTTAGCTCTATTTGCAGATGACATGATCCTATATATAAGTGACCTGAAAGTCTCCATCTCAAAACCTCTAAATGTGATAAATTACTTAAGCAAAGTGGCAGGATTCAAAATCAATGCACCAAAAATCAGTAGCTTTTCTATATGCAAAAGACAAATATATAGAGGGAAAAAAAATCAGTGAAGCTGTCCCATTTTCAGTAGCAACAAAAAATCAAATGCCTTGGAATAACACTAATCAGGGATGTGAAAGACCTATATAATGAAAGCATAAAAACACTCAAGAAAGAAATAGAGGAGGATGTGAGAAAATGGAAAGACCTGCCATGACCCTGGATAGGTAGAATTAATGTTGTGAAAATGGAAATTCTACCAGAAGCAATATATAGATTCAATGAAATACTAATAAAAATACCACCATAACTATTCACAGACATTGAAAAATGATCTCAAAGTTCATATGGAATGGAAGAATGCCTCAAATACCTAAACATATTCTCAGAAGAAAAAAAAAAAAAAACACCTCTGGTGGTATCATAATACCTGATCTAAAGCTATATTTCAAAGTCATAGTGACAAAAACAACATGGTACTGAAATAAAAACAGAATCATAGACCAATGGAACAGAATTGAAGGCCCAGACTACAGGTCAAGTAACTATAGCTGCTTGATCTTTGGCAAAGGTACAAATAATGAACACTGGGGAAAAGACAGCATGTTCAACAAATGGTGTTATACAAATTGGATGACCATATATAGAAAAATGAAATTAGACCCACTCATTTTTCCATACACAGAAATCAAGTCCAAATGTAGCAAAGACCTCAATATAAGACCTGAAACAGTTTGACTACTGGAAGAAAAATTAGGAGGCACTCTCCATGATATAGAACTGGGAAAAGTCTTCCTTAACAAAACCCCAGTAACCAAGGAAATTAAACAAGCACTCAATCTGTGGGATCTCATGAATATAAAAAGCTTTTGCACAGGCCGGGTGTGGTGGTGCATACCTTTAATCCCAGCATTTAGGAGGCAGAAGTAGGAGGATCACCGAGAGTTCAAGGCCACCCTGAGACTATATAGTGAATTACAGATCAGCTTGAACCAGAGTTAGACCCTTCCCCAAAAAACCAAAAAATTAAAATAAAAAATAAAAAATAAAAAAGGCTTTTGCATAGACAAACATACTTTAAGCAGAGCCAATAAATTACCCACTGAATGGGAGAAAATCTTTGCCAGCTATAGCACTGACAGAAGCCTAATATCTAGAATCTATAAGGAGCTCAAAAAAGTAAACAATAAAATATGATACAACCAACTCCAAAAGTGGGGCAGAGAATTTAATAGGGAGTTTTTAGAGCACAAATTACAAATGCCTAATACACATTTAAGAAAATGTTCAACATCCTTAACCATTAGGGAAATGCAAATTAAAACAACTATGAGATTCCAACTTACCCCAGTAAGGATAGCAAACATTAAAAATCAAATGAAACCCAAAGTGAACTGGTATCATAAAAACCTTTGTCCTTGAAGGGTGACTGAAAGATGTAACCCTCAACAAGAGTATAGGGGGCACACCCAAAAAGAAGGGCCCTGGAGAGGGTGGAATGAGCCTAACCTTTAAAAAAATTAGCTCTGACCTATAACTTTCAGTACCAGAAACTGGAGCAACCTACATTGAGCTGTTTATGGTAGATTCCTATGAGGTACCCAAAAGATGACAGATTCTGTCAAAGCATGTGACTACTCACCTGAGGGAAAAGGTAAGGCAGTATTGCTGAAGGCACCATAGGCTACTGACACAGAACATGGAGAGACCTGCCTGAAATTCAGAAGAGAGCCAGTCCCTTAAACAGCCTGTCTAGTGCTGGAAGGTACTGCATGAGATATTGAGGTAAAATGGCCAAAAACAGTGTGAGCAAGCAGGGTTCTAAGCAATTCAGAAGCAACCATCCTGACAAGTACACACCAGCACAATGTTGGCACATAGCCTTTGTGGGTAACCAATGGGTTATCACTGGCTAAGAGATATTCTTAGTGGAAAGGAACCCATATTTGGAACTTGTAACCAGCTCTAAATCCTATGGAGACAAAGATTATGCTCTCCAGTGTCAAGCACCCAGTAGTCTTTGGCTAAAGAGGGTTTTTTTCCATCAAATTCTCCCTAAATTAATAATGTTTATCAGGCTGGAATGATGGCTTAACAGTTAAGAAACTTGCCTGTGAAGCCTAAGGACTCATGTTTGAATCCCCAGTTCCCACCCTAAGCTAGATGCACAGTGACACAAGCACATAAGGGAGCATACATGTCTGAAGATCAATTGTGTTGGCTGGAGGCCCTGGCATACCACTTCTCTCCCTCTCTTTCTCTATCTTACTCTGTCGCTCTTGCATTTAACAAAAGAAAAATAGGCAGTCTATTAGGCTTACCTCAAAAAAACAAAAATAAACAGTAACATTTATCCAGTTTAACCTATGCTGACATCACTCTCAAGTAGAAGAATCTGATTTTTTTTTCTTTTTTTTTTTTTTTTTAATTTTTGGTTTTTTGAAGTAGGGTCTCACTCTACCCAAGGCTGATGTGGAATGCCCTATGTACTCTCAGGGTGGCCTCTCAAACTCATGGCACTCCTACGTCTGCCTCCCAAGTGCTGGGATTAAAGGCACCACCACGCCTGGCTTGAGAATCTGTTTTTATTGTTCCGAAGTTAATGAGAGCAGAGGAAAGAAACCATGCCTTACATCTCAGTCAAGGTCCAGGTGAAACCACAGAGGAACTGAAGAGACAAGCAACTGTGCTTCTTCCATGGAGAGCCTGACAAGTGGAATTGGGTTGAAGGAGACAGATGCAGAGGATTCTCAACACATAGCAAAGCAGAAATTCTGAAGCACTTAAGAGCTCATCCCTAAAGTAGACCTGAAACACACTCACCAAGGCTCAGGGAATTTTGTGGAAGAGGGGGCGGAAACATTGTAAGACCCACAGGTGGTATGTCATACCCAGAGGCATTGCCTGCCCCCAGTAGCTGACTGCTGCCTCCATTACACATAACCCACAACCCTATGTGGAAAATGGTAACCCACTGAAAAGGGCTACCTGTGGAATGGGGGCATGGAGGAGAGAAAAAATGGTATCAATATATGGTGTATTCACTCAAAATATGTTCTTATTTAAAAAAAACTGTAAAATTATTAAATCAAGTGTTTTAAGTAAGAATTTAAGTTTCTAAAATATTCTTAAACAGAATAACTATACTTAGTATGATTATTTTGCATTATAACATAGTTAACTTTACAATATATATATATGCATGTGTGTATTCATATAAAACATTTTAAATTCCATCTAACTTAACAGCTAATACATATAATTTAGAATTTAAGAATCATGTATTCAATAAGGTCTTAGAAATTAATATATAACTTATCTTTATAGGTTTTTTTTTTTGTTTGTTTGTTTGTTTTTTGTTTTTCGAGATGGGGTCTCACTGTAGCCCAAGCTGACCTTGAATTCACTATGGAGTCTCAGGGTGGCCTCGAACTCACGGCGATCCTCCTACCTCTGCCTCCCAAGTGCTGGGATTAAAGGCATGCACCACCATGCCCAGCAATAGTTACTTTTTTTTTTTTCTAATCAATAGAAATGTTTCTCTTCCTTTTCATATATTTCTTGAACATATATGTATTTTTATGTGTATGTATATGTTTATATGTTTGTGCAACTGGAGGCCAAAAGACAACCTCAATTGTTTTTCCTAAGAAACACTGACCATGTTTTATATGACACAGGATCACACTGGCCCTGGAGATCACTATTTAGGCTAGATTCGCTTCAGAGATATTCCTGTTTCTGCCTCAGCAGCACTGGATTTCCAGACACATGCAACCACACATCATTTTACATGGGTCCTGGGAGTTCAACTTAGGTCTTTCTGTTTGTTAGGCAACACTTTACTGACTTATTTCCAGTCCTTCTTTTAATATCTTTAAAATGATATTTTACTTGCCTATCTACTAAGAGCTTCAGACCTCTAATATATATATAAAATTGCACACTAAAATTAACCAAAAATGAGCAGCCCAAAAATATGTAACAAAATATATAACCAAAACTAATAACAAAAAAACATGCAAAAATCTGTTTTTACTGATAATTTAAAAATTAAAAATAAAATAATCCATAAATAATTTAAATAAAATACACAATTTATGTAATAATTCCTATTTTCTCCAGATCACATCATAGATTTAAAATATATTTGAAATAGCAAATGCAAGTATTTTTATTTTATTCCACATATAATTAAACCTTAATTGGGATATTATATATATATATATATATATATATATATATATATATATAATTTCTTGCAACAACTTATTAGAAATATGGGTTGGCTAGATAGTTCTAAGGAGTTGAATCAAAATAAATGTTCTAATAAAGTGTTCAAAGCTAAAACTCCATAAGCCAGAGATTCATAGGTAAGAATTGTTTAGTATACAGCCTAGGTGGAGTGGGGGTCTGATACTAAGGCATTGTTTAGTATATAGCCTAGGTGGAGTGGGGATCTGATACTAAGGCATTGTTTAGTATGTAGCCTAGGTGGAGTGGGGGTCTGACACAGAGGGATTAACATACGACCCTGGTGAAGCTGACCTTAGGCACATAGGCATCATCCAGAAAGTTCTATCTTCTGTTTATAAGTTTATGTCTGCCTGAGCCTTTATCAGAACTTGTCTTGGCTCCATTCCTTGTGTTCTTGTCTCAGATTCATTCCCAATCCCTCCTTCGAGGCCTGTTTCGACTTTTGTGCCACAGGCCGGCACAGAACCCCATTAATGTTTTACTGTATTGTTCTACTGCTGGATATGTATAAGCATTTCAAAATTAAATGCAAATATGAAACCACAAGATACAATGATTTATAAGACATTTACTGACGATGGGTACCTTCTTCTGCTCCTAATGCTAGTATCTGGAATGTTGATTTAGAGATATATTAATCATATTTATTTTTTAACTAATGAACCATTTATTAATACTTTAATTAATTATTCATTTACTTATTTGAGAGAAAGAGGCAGATAGAGAGAGAAAATGGGTGCACCAGGCCCTCTAGTCCCAGCAAACATACTCCAGATGCATGTGCGACCTTATGCATCTAGCTTATGTGGGTATTGGGGAATTCTTCCTTGATCCTTAGGCTTTGTAAGCAAGTGCTTTAACTTCTAAGCCATTTCTCTAGCCCATGAACCATTTATTGGATAAAAATAAATATACCTCCTTATTTTTCAGATATAGTAGACAATTCCAAAATATAGATTTGTCTAACTGACCTAAAATCATCAATTTTCATCTTTCCATCCAGTGGAAAAATAGTGCAAATAGAGCATATTGCCTTTTTTTTCTCTCTATCTCTCTGCACACTATTTTTATAACTGAAAAATCAAAAATGACCCACTTTTTCCTTGAGGGCTCTAGACAAATGTCAAGCCTCGGCATATGTTAATTTTAAAAATCGGGTTAAATATCCTCATGATTTAGACTAATTTCAAATCAGGTGACACAAATAAACTATAATCATTTCTATGAAGCAAATATTAATGAGTATGTGTGGATGTGGATAGAATAACTGTAGTAAATTTTATATAACATGGCCAGTACATATGTAATTCATTTTATCCATTTAAAACAAATAAAACAAGGCCCAGTGTAGACTACCAAATAAAGAGATAGGACTGAGAGAGATGTTTGTTATACGATTAACTTTCTTAAATGCATTGAACCATATCAAATTATCTAGCCAAGTACTATTAGGTGTTTATAAGGTTGTCAACACATAAGTCATCTGTATATTCCCTTCATAAAGTTACTGTAAAATTGTGACTACTGATGTTGACTTTAGCAGATTAGTAATACAATTTGTGTTTGGGGAGATGCCTCATTGGATAAAGCGCTTGTCACACAAGTGTGACAATCTGAGTTCAGATTCTGATAACCCATGTAAAAGCAAGATACTGTGACAGATGTCTGAACTTCCAGTGTGCCTATAATGAAAAAAGGGGCAGACACAGGAGAGCAGCCTAAAAATGCTTTAACCAGGGTAAGCCAGTGGTCAACAACAATGAGGGATCCTACCTAAAGTTGAAAGCTCAGACAGACATTCACAATTGTACTGTGAGATGACACACACACGATCTCACACACATGAACATGTACACACACACACACACATCACAATGTGTGTTGCCAGTAGATTACTTCAGTTAATATCGTATTTCTGTGAATCAACTATGTCCCTTTATAAATTTGTACCTACCTAATTTTTAATGTAGGGGAGTTTTCCATTGTGTGGGAACATTTATATCCCCCATTGACAATATTTATTTGAGTGTTTTACAGTTTAATATTACTTTTTAAGTCCTGAAATGAGCTTAATTTTACTACTTTTGTCACATTTGTCCTCATTTTTATTGGGAATAAACCTCAATGCAATGCCTATTTGAGAGTTACGTATGTATTTAATTTTAGAAATTAGCAACAAAAAACTACTGGAGGCCATACCAATTTATTCTCCCGATACTCAAACATATAAGTTTGGCCATTCTTCTAAAACTTTCAGTACTTACCAGTATCTATTACTTTTTTTGTTTCAGACAAAAATTCATTATCAAACTCTTAATGTGTTTTCACTGTATGGTTTCCTTTATTTACAAAGTGTCTCTTTAAACTACTATTTATATTTCTTTTGAATTCACTAATACATTTCAAACTTAACTTTTGGTGATTTTCTTTCAATTTATACTATAAGCAATTGATGAAAAACGTTCTTAATTTTGACTTAGTCCAACATATTGTCGTTCTGTACAGTCACATTATTTTGTGTTCATGTGTACAACATGTGTACATGGCTAACTAAATTGTAGATAGTACTTTCTATGTGATGAGGACACAGGATGGTCTCAGCACTGCTACTGAAAGTACCAATCTTTTCCATGAGGTCCTAACCCTCCCCAAGGAGTAAAGGGAAGTAAATGGTAGTTGAGGGAAAAGGAGATATATTCTTCAGTGTTGTAGTCACTGGCAAATAATCCCTCCCCTTTGCTCATGCAATCAACACACACACACACACACACACACACACACACACCAAAGTAGAATAGAAGTGGGAATAATTGAAAAGAAAGTGTTCACTGGGACTGGGAGTGATGCAAGGTTATGTAATGAGGGTATGTTAAAATGTATTATATAAATACCTGAAACTATCAATAAATAAAATGAATTAATGAAAGTAAATATATGTCATATTTTAATAAATCTCAAACAAAATTTTTAGGCCAATGAGATCTTCATAATACAAATTCTCAACTAGGACTTGGTCAGCCCTTGCCTTTCTTCATTCACTAATTTATTGTCAGTCTTTGATCTAAGAACCCCATATTATTTATAATTTATAATAAATTCCTGGAGCACACCTTCATTCTCTTATAATTTTCTTTAACTGTATTATAACTATTTTTGTTGTTAATATTTTGCTATAAGTCTCAGAAAAATATAAACCAAAAAAAAAAAAAAATCCATTGCAGCTAACAAACGAATCTTTATACAAATGCAGTAAAAGTACAAGCTGCATCTTTTCTGAAATCACTTTAAAATCTTTTTGTTAATAAGGTTTGATAGTGTTTAGAGATGCACTATGCATGGATTTTTGTTAGTTTTTTAGCTATATAATGTTATTAAAGTTATATTTTTCAAAATGATTTCTAATATGATTTAACGTCATTGATCTGTTAATAAGACATTATTAACATGTCATCTGTCACATTAAACCCTTTCACTATTTTCATTTTCTTTTGCAGCTACATAGTAAATGCAGTGATAATGTTCACTGCTGTATGCCCTTTACTTATAGAAATAATTTTGGACATCCTTCCATTATGTATGCTTACTGTAGGTTATCTTTTACTGTAGGTTATCATTTTATTTTGCATAGGTGAGATTTATTTGAATAATTAGATTCTTTTAAACATACTTTATTTATTTAAAGGGAGGAACAAAGGAAGAGAAAAAGAGAGAGAGAGAGAGATTTTAAATGGGCATACCAGGGCATCTAGACCCTGCAAACGAACTCCAGAAGCATATACCAGTTTGTGCATCTGGCTTTCCATGGGCATTGAGGAATTGAACTTGGGTTGTTAGGCTTTGCAGGAAAGCACCTTAACCCCTGATTGATCTCTCCAGTCCTGAATAATTAAGTAAAGCTAACTAAATAAAAGCTACTACCATTTAATGTTAGATTATGCATAACTATTTTTCTTTATGTACTGAGATAATTTTATAGAGTTATGTTTAATTGACTTCATGTATGAAATTGAACCACTTAAGTTTAAATATTAAAACACCTTTTGGAATGTTATATCAATGGCCTCAAGCCATGATGCCATTTGTACTTGAAATTTTGGTGAGTTTTCTCTTACCATCAACCATAACACATACTCTATAGAACTGCAGAACTCAGTGAGAAGCTGGCAGGAAAGAATTATAGAATTTGAGAACTTTGGGTTATTGTCAAATATCAAGTAAGAAGGATTATTTGTCTGGAGGCTTTCAGAATGTGGAGAGTCTTAGGATTTGGAACACTTTGTGCTTAGATATTTTAATAAATCTTATCTGTGTGGTAGGGATAATAAAAATAGTGTTAGTAGAAAAAAAACTGACAATAAATTGTAGTCATGTATGCTATGAAAAGTGTAGTCAATTTGTGCTATAGGCAATTATGATGGTTTTAATTTTTCCTTTGTCAAACATAATAATGGGGTGATGGGGTTGGTTGATTCACCATGGCCACAGAATGGCCTTTTTGATATTGTTCTTCTCTGAAATGAAATAAATAGGCTCAGCACTCTGATGATGATAATGATGCCTTTAAACATCAGTCTGAGTTGATCTAGCCAGGCCAGTGTTAGATTATAGAGGCTGTGCCTTTTCATTTTAAGATTAATACAGTATATTCAATTTTGTTCAGAGCTGTATTGGTTCACTGAGACATTTTTAGTAGTACACATATATAAATATAAAATCATGAGCCGGGTGTGGTGGCGCACGCCTTTAATCCCTGCACTCGGGAGGCAGAGGTAGGAGGATTGCCGTGAGTTCAAGGCCACCCTGAGACTCCATAGTGAATTCCAGGTCAGCCTGGGTTAGAGTGAAACCCTACCTCAAAAAACCAAAAAAAATAAATAAATAAATAAATATAAAATCATGAATGGTGTTGATTTATTGTTTTCACAATACTCTTTTTAGAAATTAGCATCATGCTTATAATAGACTTTGCAATAAAATTTGGCCTACATTTTTCCAAGTTTACAGAATTAAAAGTAAAAATTATTAACCATTTAGATGATATTATATTCAAATAGATAACTAGCTAACATATAGTGTTGCAGTCATGTTCACATTGCTCAAGAAATCACCCAACTAAGAGCAGCTTGTGGAAAAAAGAGGTTTATTTTGGCTTGCAGTCTCGAGGGGAAGCTCCACGGTGGCAGAGGAAAACGGTGGCATGAGCCCAGGGTGGCCATCACTCCCTGGCCAACATAAGTTGGACAATAGCAACAGGTGAGTGTGGCAAACATTTGCATGGGGAAACTGGCTATAACACCAATAAGCCCACCCCCAGCAATACACTGTCTGTATAAGGCATTAATTTTCAAATCTCCATCAGCTGGGAACCTAGCATTCAGAACACCTAAGTTTATGGGAGACACCTGAATCAAACCACCACATTCTGCCCCTGGCCCCCATAAACTGATAGCCATACATGATGTAAAATGCAATGCATTCATCTAACTTTAAAAGTCCCCATAGTTTTTATCAATTCCAATGATGTTAAAACATCCCTATAGTCTAAGGTCTTTTAAGTGAGCCATAATTCCAAAAAGATCCCCAAACAACCCATAATAGCACAAATAAACATTCACACTGCAAAAGATAGCATTGGGCATAGCAAAGAAATACTCAAGCAATACATGATTTAAACAGGGAAAATGCCAAACTCTGTAGCTCCAAGTCCAACAACTCTAGTTAGTGACAAATCTCCAACTCCAATAATTCTAACCAGCAATGAGTCTCTGGCATTCCAATTCTGCCCCTCCAGCTAGGCTACTCATCATCCTGGAAAACTTCACCCGGGCCTGGCAGATTTCTGTAGCAGCCATCTCGTGGTCCCAGCATCTCCATTGGTTCTCCACTGCAATCCACAGTTCATCCTCATGGCCCCATGGGGTCTCCATGCAGGCATCCAGCAAACCTGCTTCACACTGCTCATGGCCATTTCCAAAACACAAGACCCTGTTGTGAACTCAAAGACCCTCTCTTTCCTGCATTTCTTATACTCCACAATACCAGGTAGGGTGCCAATTCGTTAATCCAGAGAGGAATAAAGCAGACTTTGAAGAACAGGACACTTCTTGAGAACTCAGGCCCCTCCAAAAGATTCTTCCTGTTGCCCCAGCGCAGGTCAGCTCACCCAATATCAAAGGTTATAATCTCTCAATTGCAGCTGAATGGGGAGTTCACCCAGAGATTTTTCTTTCTGTGCCATATCCCTCTGCTCATACCAGTTCATTTCTACACAAATCAACCCTGCACAACTTTTCAGGGCATGGGCATAATATCAAGCCTCACGTAAACTGCTAGCCCAGTCCAAGCAAAGCTCTTTCTCAGCCTCATAAGCCAAACCTCACAGTTCATAGTTCTTACTGCATTCAGGTCTTTCAACTCTGACCAGAATAGTCCATCAAGCTGTACTTACAGCACGGCAAGGTGTATCTTAGGCCAAGGTTTCAAATCCTTCTTCATTCCTCTTTAAAATCAGCTCCAAAAGGCTAAAGCCACACAGTCAAGTGTCTAGCAGCAAATGATACCACTCCTCGGTACCACTTTACTATTGCAGTCAGGTTCACATTGCTGGTAGAAATCACCCAACTAATGGCAGGTTCTGGAAAAAAGAGGTTTATTTTGGCTTACAGGCTTGAGAGGAAGCTCTATGATATCAGGGGGAAATGGTGGCATGGACCGAGGCTGGACATCACCCCCCTTGCTAACATAAGGTGGACAATAGCAATAGGAGCGTGTGGCAATCACTGGCATGGGGAAACTGGCTATAGCACCAATAAGCCTGCCCCCAACAACACACTACCTCCAGGAGGCATTAGTTCTCAAATCTCCATCAGCTGGGAACCTAGTATTCAGAACACCTAAGTTTATGGGGGACACCTGAATCAAACCACCACATATAGAAATATGCATATTTATATCATACATGCACTAGAATGTATAAATAATACAGCTGTTTTAAGGTAATCAATTTAAATGTTAACCTGAATGAATTTTATTATATACTTGCTTTACTCTACTCAGTACTTTTTGTGGATCCATTTGAGTGGATATTCCATATATCTGTGTCAATTTACATAGCTAGCCATATTCTAACTCATTAACCTGAACATAATTTATTATTATAAAATATCTAGTTACATAATAATCATTTTACTGAGTTTGTTAAGAAAATCCAATGACTCATAAAAGATTGTAATAGAAATTAGGTAATTAAAAAATAACTGATTTCATTTCATATTTGTATATGCCCTGTGGTGGGATTGCTGGATCATGGTACAGTTATGAGAATTTTGAGAAGGAATTATCCATTGTTTTCCATATATAGTAATTTTCATTCCCACCAACAAGGTAAAACCTTTCAGTTTTCTGCATTATTATTTCAGAATCTGTTGTTTTTTCTTTTTCCTCTTTGATAATAGACATTATAATTGGAATGAGGATATGTCTCATTGTGGTGCTTAGTTCTATTTCTCTGATGATAAATGATGCAGAATATGTTTTCCTATCCCAGCTTGCCATATGTCTATCTTTTGTTTGAGAAGATGTCTATTCAGAATTTTTATTGGTTGTTCATTTATTCTGTCAGATAAGTATTTTGCTATTTGATGTTTTAATGAGAATAACGTTTTTGTTTATTTTTATTTATTTCTTGAGAGTGACACACACAGAGAAAGAAAGAGGAAGAGAGAGAGAGAGAGACAGAGAGAGAGAGAGAATGGGTGCTCCAGGGCTTCCAGCCACTGCAAATGAACTTCAGATGCATGCACTCCCTTGTGCATCTGGCTAATGTGACTCCTGGGGAATTGAGCCCTGAACTGGGGTCCTTAGACTTCACAGGCAAGTGTGTAAACATTAAGCCATATCTCCATGCCACTATTTGCTTTTTGAATCACTTAGATATTCTGGATATCAGTGCTTTGTCTGCAAAATTTTATCCTACAGTCTGGGTTGTCTTTTCATTCTACTGTTTGTTTGGTGTTCAGTCATCTTGATGTTTAATATAATCCCATTGGTCTATTTTGCTTTTAATAGTTACCTATTGTTGAGTCTCATGCCTTATGTCTTTAGGCATGTGGGTTCTGTCTGGTTTGTTTTGGTTATGTGGTCAGAGTCTGGGATGCAGTTTCATTTTTGCATGAGCATATTCACATTTTCTAGAATCATTTGCTCAAAACCCTCTCCTTTTTCCCAATGCATTTTCTTGTTACTATAGCTGAAAGTCTGTGAGTTATACATTAGCATTAACTAAATATTGCTTTGGAATATTTTATAGTAGACTGGACCTCCTAATAAGTGAACACAATGCCAAAAATAATATGTAATTATACTTCCCAGGTGGCTGACTTTGGTTGAAGATAAGTAATAATTCATTAAGAAGGCATCATCTGGCTGGAGATAGGACTCAGGCTTGAATCCACAGTACCCATGTAAGTCAGATGCACTGGATGGCATATGCATCTGGAGTTTGTTTGAAGCAGCTGTGGGTCCTTGCACACCCATTCTCTCTCTCTCTCTCTCTCTCCCCACCCACTTGTCCAACAAATATATATATATATATTATTGAGAAACAGGAACACTGAGGCAATCCAGGTGTGAGTATAAGTCTGAAGGGTATATGCAAAATGATTGGCAGTTCACATTCACTGTCAGGTTTAAGTTGGCTGGGTCACAAATTCTCAATGGCACATGCCAGCAGACCAAGAGCTGTTTCCCACAAACAACAACTATATTGTCATTGGGAACTGACTTTTAGGAAATATATATATATGGTGTAAGAAAATGATTAGCCTTTCAAAAGCAAAGAAGAAACATGCAATGCTTTCAGTCAACTTGAATGAAAGAAGTAAACAGGAATAATAAAAGCTGAAACATTTCCAGACAGATAATGGCATTCCTACTGAGAGTGTAAGTTCCTGGAGTGTGCAAAGGCACTCAGAAGAGTAGTCTCTAAGACAAGAAGATTGATTCTTTAATTCTCCATCAGCACTATAGGCTGTCAACATGATTTCACTTGTTTTTGTAAAAGCATTAGCATGACGATTACGGATTACTTCACTTCAATATTTGCATGATTGTGCCCAGCTGCTGCCTAGGAAATTAGTAGTTCTCAACCCAGTATTCTTGCCATCTATGTAGAATATCATGCAGCTGGAGAAAATATGATAGAACCCAGGAAAACAAAATGATTTCAAATTTGTAAATTATGTACAATGATAAAAGAAAGCTACAAAGTATACTTTCCAGCTTCTATAATCAGGTTGGTTAATCTTTTTATTTTATTTTTTATTAGTTATGGACATACTCAGCACATGTTGGTACCATTCTTTCCCACATTCCTGCCCCCTCCAAAGGGACCCTCCTTGTTGGGGATGCTGGCCATCCCCATGGGGCTTGTGGGTTGTACATTGTGAGGGAAGCTATCATTTATGGGAAAGGAGCAATGTCTTTGTGCATAATATCCCAACTTGTGGCTCTAACAATCTTTCTTCCCCCTCTTCAGTGAAGTTCCATGAGCCATGCTGGGAGCATTTTAAGTCTACTTCAGAGATGGACTCTTAGGAGTGTCTGTATCCCTGGTTTGGTAGGTGTTGAGTGTCTATTTCCTCCACCCTTGTGCAGGTATCAGGTTCACTGAGAATGCAGCACAATTTAATGGATGTAGGCCCTCTTGTAACTCAAGATTGGTGAGAGCTTGATATTGGAGACAGAACTCGTTTTTTTGGATACAGTTCAGACTTGTTTCCCAGTTCCAGCTATGGGGCCTATTCCACTGAGCTGATTTTTTAGCCAATCCAAGAGCAGTCGATTACCCATCATGGCTGTGTGCCACTATTGTACTTGTGTAAGCATCAGGTCAGGTGGTTTGCTTCTGATTAGCTTAGACCTCAGTTTTCTCAGACTGATGTTAGCCACTTTTCCCCAGGAGCTCAATTAGCTCCTTCTAGCAATATATGGGCTAACTTTTTGGGGACTGGCTCTCTTCCAGATTCCAGCCATGTCCCTCCATGTTCCCTACTGACAGCATAAGTTGTCTTCAGCAGTAAGGTCTTACAATTAACCTCTGTTGGGTAATCAAGTGCTCTGACAGAAGTCTGTCTTGCTTTGGGAAACCTTGTAGATCTCTCTAGTCAATAGCTCATTGTGGGTATTAACCACATCCTGGTACTGGGAGTTACAGGCCAGAGCCAAGGGCAAAGAAAGAAGAAAAAGAAAGAAAATAGAAAACTGAAAGAAGAAGAAGAAGAGGAGGGAGAAGAAGAAAGAGGAGGAGAAAGGAAACAGGAGAAATTTAAGGCTAGGCTTCATCTCACTCTCTCCAGGGCCCTTCAATTCAGGTGCTCCCTCTAAGGTCCTGATAAAGGCTCAACCTTTTAGTCTGTCTTGCAGGATATAGGATTTTATGGCACTAGTTCCATTTAGGTTCAGTTTTGTGTCCCCCCCACACACCCTTACCCTCCCCTTAAGCCCTATAGAAAAAAAATACCCCTTTGACCAATCAGGGAAATCACCAGTGTACATTTAAAAAATATTTTATTATTATTATTAATAAATTAAATAAAAACATCAGCCCCTGAAATTTAATTATTTATTATAACATGGTAATTTTTAAAATATATATATGGCTTAAATGTGTAATCTTATTTACAATATTTTTTTTTAGTGCTGGGGATAAAACCAAGAACTTCCTACATGCTACATGCCAATCTGCCAGTGAGCTCTACCTACAGCCCTATCACTGACTCTAATCCTGGCATTTGTCAAGTACTGAATTCACACAATGAAGAAACATGAAGGACTGCTTCCAGATGATTTGCCAGGGTCCAAGCCTAGGGATCATACAACATCTTCATTGTCAAGTTGCCTCTAAACAGCTACACCATGGCACAAACCAGGCTTTGATTTCCAAGGATTAAACAATGTATAATAATTATATTACTCCTATTGTCTACAAATGGACAATAGAAATGGTATTCTCTGAGATAGAGTAACCAGTATGATGCTGTATAACTAGGATGATAATGCTGGAATGAAAGCCAGATACTGCAATTCCTTTCCATGGAACCCACATTGGCCAGTGTATTATTATGGGACAAACACTTATCTTGAGGAAATTGACCATTTTAAATTGCCACATTCACTTATGTATCACTTATGTTTTGAGACTCAGATTTTATGCATGACTGGATTGCTCTGGATAGAAATCAAAATAATGCAAATATAATTCAAACTATCATTCCTTCCCCATTTTTGTACCTATTATTACAACTATTATTATGTTAATGATTTTTTTCACCAGGAAAAGACATTCAAATTTACCAAATTGTCTTTTCCTATAATTTAGAATATCTCTCTGATTAATTATTAATAGCAATAGCTAAATGCATTAACATTTTTGAAGTTCTCTTTTATTATGTTTAATCAACTCAATTGTCATTTATTATTCATTGATTTTTGAAGAATATTCTCAGTTGGAATCTATTAGTCTACATTTCATCGTTCACCACATTAAGTTGAGAAATGTAATTACTTCTTCCCATCCTTTATCCCCAAGTCTTTGCCAGTCTTTTCTTCCTCCTCTATCTTTATTAAAAAAAAAATATGTAATCCATTGTGAAGTACACAATTAAGCAGCTGGGGAAGCTTATGATTTGTACACTCAGTTTAATGCATTGTATTACTTACTTTAAGTAAAGTAATTAAGTGAAGCTTTATTTAATTTCTCTTTGTACGAAATCAAAAGATGACCTGGAGTCATTGTAATACAGAAGATGAGGACAAGTTGCAATCAAAACCGTACTTCTGCTTCCTGTACTTCCATTCAATTCACTATATGTTCATCTCCCAAGCAACCATGTGACCCATCTGGGCAAATTAACATCACTTTCTTAAATATGCCCTGTACTTGTCTTTTTTATAAACACACTCTTCTGTGAGATACTTAATTCTTCTTGAATTCAGTTGTACTCACATTCTACCTCCTTTGTGCTACAATAAATCTTACTCTAAATTTGCAACAATGTGTTCTAATTTAGAAATAAACTATCAGTCCAAAACAATCTTGCTGGTTTTCATGTCTAAGATCAATAGTTATGCATGGGGTATCACAAATGTTTCTTTCTTCATATAATAAGCATGAATATTACCTGAATTTAATGTCATGCAGGTCGCACAATGAATTCCTTCTCCTTCCATAGCAGAAAAAATTAAAAACTTTGACTCTAAAGATGATTCACTTTTCTTCATCATCTAATTTTCTCTAACTACAATGTAGGGCAGATCTGGTTGACTGAATCTTTGCTAGTTTTGTCTTCTCTTCCATCTTTAACAAATAATTTTTAAGAATTACTATCTCATGTCCCTGCATTTTCATATTTTCTTATGAGCAAGAGGGAGCATGTGAGAGAGAGAGAGAGAGAGAGAGAGAGAATTGGTGCAACAGGGCCTCCAGCCACTGAAATAGAACTGTTGCACCTTGTGTGCATATGCAACCTTGCATGCTTGCATTACCTTGTGTGTCTGGCTTACATGGGATCTGGATAGTCAAACATGGATTCTTGGACTTTGCAGGCAAGTGCCTTAACTACTAAGCCATCTCTCCAGCCGCAGTTGCATATAATTTATCTATATTCTGACATAATTAAACTTCTCCAAAATGTGTATATTATCTTTTTTATTTCCTCATTTCATTGTATATCACAAAAAATTAATCTTTTTTAAAAAAATTTTTTATTAGCTTTGTACTCAGTGAATACAGTCAAGTTGGTACCATTGTTAGCCTCATCTCTGTCCTTCCCCCTCGACAGGGACCCTTCTTGTTGGGGTATATAGGTTGTGCATTGTGAGGTTATGGGTAGGAGGAAATGTCTCTGTGTATCTTGACCAACGTGTGGCTCTAACATTCTTTCTGCCACCTCTTCTGCAAATTTCCCTGAGGCCACTTTGGGTTCATTTTAGGTCTGCTTCAGTGATGAGGTCTTGAGAGACTCTGTGTCTCTGGATATCTGGTTTGGTAGGAGCTGATTGTTCTCTGTGTCTATCTCTTTCACCCTTTGCTGGTACCAGGTTTGCAAAGAAAACAGTACTCTTGCTTGTTTTCCCAGTTATTCTTATTTTCAGCTGGGGTCTTTTTAGGTATGATGGGATCGTTCTTTCCTTAGGATCTGAGTATATCTGAAAAAGACTAGCAACTTCTCTGATGGAGAGTAAAGTTAGCCCCAGGTAATGGGATAACCATTATTTTTTAGAGAGAATTTAATAGGTGTAGACCCTCTTCTAGCCCACAATTGGTGGGCTTGATAATGGAGAGTGGGCTCATTTTTGGATATGATTCTGACTTGTTTACCAGCTCCAGCTATGGGTTCTGTTCCACTGAGCAGATCGGTTAGCCAGATCAAGAGCAGTTGGTTTCACACCCTGGGTGTGCACCACTATTGCACTTGTGTGAGCATCACATCAAGTTGTTTGCTGCTAAGTAGGTTATACCATGAGTTGCTTGGACAGATATTGGTCATTTTCCCCCAGTCGCTCATGTAACACCTTCTGACAGTAGACACACTGACTGTCTGGGAACTGACTCCCTTCCAGCTTCCAGCCATGTCACTCCTTGTTGCATGCCAACAGCATATGATGTTTTCAGCAGTAGGGTCTTACCATTAACCTTTGGTGGGTCATTAAGTACTCTAACAGAAATCTGTCATTCTTTTAGGAAACCTTGTAGGTCTCTCTGATCAAGAGCTCATTATGGATGATAGCCACCTGCTGGTACTGGGAGTTACAGGTCAGCACCCAAGAAAAGAGGGAAGGAAAACATAAGTATTACAAAAGAGATAGAGAGGTGAGAGAGAAGGGGAGAGAGGGAGAGAAAGAGAGAGAGAAAGAGAGAGAGAGAGAGAGAAACAGAAACAGGAGATTAAGGTCAGTCTTCATCGTAAGACTCTCCAGGGCCTTGTGACTCAGGTGTTCCCTCTAAGGCCCTGGTGAAGGTTCAACCATTTGGTCTGTCTTTTAGAATGTAGAATTTTATGGTACCATTTCCATTTGGGTACAGATTTGTGTTCCCACCCCCTACCTTGCCCTCCTCTCCCTTCCTCCCCACCCACCCTATTGTCCGGTCCTCAAGATGCTTGCTAGGTATGTTGGCATCTTGGGTAGATTCAGGTTAGGAGCTGTAGATGAGTGAGACTATGTGGAGATTATCTTTCTGTGATTAGGCAAGTTTAATGAGAATGATCTGTTTCTGGTTCGTCCATTTTCCTTCTAATTTCACTGTGTCATTTTTCCTTACTGCTGTGTAGAATTCTATCATTTAGATATACCACATCTTAGTTATGCATTTGCCTAAGGATGGACATCTGGGTTGATTCCAGCTCTTAGCTATTAGTAGTTAAATTCCCCTGCAGATCTTCTATTGAAAATAACTATCCCCTTGACCAGTATACCCTATCTATTTAGTCCTATTTTAAGTAGCTTAAGTTTATTTACGTATTTTTATTTATTTAAATGATTTTTGAGGTAAGGTCTCATTATAGGCCAGGCAGATCTGGAACTCACTCTGTAGTCCAATGTGCTAACTTCCCTCTTCACTCTCTTGCTTGCTGACATTAAATGCATGAGCCACCATTCCCAGTTTCCTTTTCTATTTTTTTCTATTTTATATACTACTTTTCACCACAAGTCTAACTACATTTATGTTTCTACTTAAGTATGTTTAGTGTATTTCATGTAAACACAAAACCTGAAGATATCATCAAAGTTTTATGGGATGGGTTTAAAATAAAAATCATTCTCTGATTTCCATGGAGAAATTAACAGAAGTAAAACAATATCAGTGTGCATTTTAATGGAAGGCTAGGAAATGTGAATACTTTGACCGAAAGCTAATTTTTTTTTACAAAATATCATTCCATTGATGTGTATCACAAATGCTTATTTGCTTTCCTTCATTAATATTGCTGGTTACTGCATGATGTATACAGTGACATGTTGTGATGAACTACCAAAGAGACACAGTTTGTGGGAGGAATGGATTAATCTACTATAAGCTGACTGAAAAAAAATTATATATTCAAACAAGAGGGGACATTGCTGAAGGATACCAGGTGTTGTAACTATTGGTCTTTCACAGAAACAGACTCTGGAACACAGCTCACAGAGTTTAGAACCCACACTTCTCAGGCTAATTCAGAGCCCTGACTCAGGATTCCCAACAATGTCCTCAGATTAAAAAAAAAAAAAAAAAAAAATGGAAGCTCTTGTGTCAGAATGAGGGAACAAGGGAGGAAAGACTAACTGAAGATTTGCTTTGTGTTTTTTTTTTATGTTTATTATATTTTTTTGCAAACAGGAATAGTTTTTAGCATTCTTCTTGGCATTACCTTCACTCCTAAATTTGATAGACTACTCAATCAAGCTGCAATGTGACATCTGTCACATACTAAGTTAATCTCACTGACCTCTGAAAATTCCAGAACCAGGGCTGGAGAGATGGCTTAGTGGTTAAGAGTAGAAGCCCATTTCTCTCTTTAGGGTTAAAACTCCTTGGGTGACTAGATTTTATAACAAACAAACAAACAAACAAACAAACCCTCCAGGTGCACTCTCTTTAAGTTCTTTAATGAATTACCCACTAACTCAACCCTTCACCCATAATCCTGACAGTAAACCGATGTACTTTTCCTAATATAAGACAAGGTCCCCATTCAGCTGTGCACATCTCCAGTTGCAGCTCATCCTGTGTGGCCATCACTCAGTTTCAACCTCTGTCTGTTTGACACTATGTTTCTTTGACATTTCCTAAATGTAATACACTACAATTGTAACTTGGATGTGTAAAATCATAAAAACTCACACCTGTCTCACAAAATAATAGAATGGAATATATTTTAAGTTAATGAACAAAATTCCTTTTTGTAAAACAGAAAAAGGTTATAGCAAAGACAGTATTTATAAAAGATAAAGTACTACAAATGTTATTATATTGTGTATGTCACTGTTTTACAACTTCTTCTGCAAACCATCAACCAAGCCAAAAGAAAACCTGCAGAATGGGAAAAAGTCCTCTCCAGGTATACCTCCAAGACAGGTCTGATATCTAGAATCTACAAAGAACCAAAAAAATTAAACAAGCAATCATTACAAAGTTCAATCAAAAATTGGGTAGATATACTTATCCAACAATGTTTATAGCTGCTTAATTCACAATAGCTAAGAATATAAATCAACTCAGATGCCCATCATCTGATGAATGGATAATTAATATGTAGTACATATACACAATGAAATTCTACTTGGCAGTAAGGAAAAGTAAAATGAAATTTATAGGAGAATGGAGGGACTTGAAACAAGCCATACTAATCCAACTCAAACAAACACAGAAAGACAAATACGGCATGTTCTTCCTCATATGTAGTTCCTAACCTAGAAAAGCTTGACTTGGAGTCTATACCTGGCAAACAATTCAGAGGACAGATAACAGGCATGGAATGGTTTAAAGGGAAGGAAATAGGAGGTACATACATACACACACACACACACACAAAAATGTAAAGTCAAAATGATCTAGTACCATAGAAAACTTTCTCCTGGGTAGCAGACTAAAGCATAGAACCCCAATAGGAATATGGGGGGAATTGTCAGAACAGAAGGACTTCTGGCCAAGATGGTGACTGCCTAGCTGCGCTGCAAATCCCGGGGGAAAAGGCAAGATATTAAGGGTACATAGTGGCTTTTCGGGGAGAGAAATCTGGGAGGGCACAGAGGTGGGGGAACAGGGAATCACGGATCCCCTCATGGGCACGTAGCCACCCCTCACCCCAAATAACCGCTGTGCACACAGCACCACCGCTGCGGCCGCTGCTACGCCGGCCGCCATTGCTGCCACCACGCTGCAGTTGTTCCCTGCGCGCGGAAGCTTAGACTGCTCCGCACTCTCGTCCACTTGCCCACTTACTGAGCGAGCCCAGTCCCACAGCAGGTGCCACGCAAGCTCAGACTGTGTCTCTCGCTTGTGCAAGCTCAGGTGCCATCCCCTACCTGTCTGCCACACCGGCCATCTGCCATTGTCCTGTGGCAGGGGAGCGCAGACTACTTCCGGTTCCCAGTTTCCAGCCAGAGTTCGGGCTGCTTCAGTGCTTGGTGCCTCAGTGCCACTCCTAGCTCAAACGCAGGCAGCTTTGGCACATTACCGCCTGAGAACTCAGGCAACTTTGGGGCCCCTGCCAGGCAGTAGATAGGTGGCTTTGGCGAGTGAGAGCCAAAGCCCAGGCTGCTTGGCAACTGCCCCAGGCTGCATAAGATTCTCATTGTTCTTGAGCCCAGGCTGATATGCCCACCTACCTGCCCATACACTGTCATGGGCAGAACACAGTGCAAAAGAAATAGCATGAAAAATCAAATGCAAGAAAATCCAGTTAGATCACCCAGTCCCACAATGAATACATCTAACCAAAACATAGAAGAACCAATAGGACCAGAACACCAAATTGAAGCTATGAGCATTGCAACCCTGACCAACCTACTGGTAGAACTTGCAGGAAAGCAACATATCGTGTGGATGCTGCCATCACTAAACTAGAACTAATAGATAAGAAATTGGAAGGATTAGATAAGAAATTGGAAGGATTTCAAAGAGAGTTAAGAGATTTGAGGGAAAGTGAAAAAAAGGAAGACCTTAAAAATCAGCTGGCCATGCTAAATGAAGACATAAAGAAATGCAAGGATGAACTCCAAGAATCATCAAGAAATTCAGACAATGATGGAAAAAGGGAGCTTGACAGAGGGATGGAGATTATACATAGAAATGTAATAGAAAATGCAAACCTAATTGAACAAGTCCCAAAACTCTCCAGAAGCTCTCAAGAATAGAGTCAGCCAAGTGGAGGATAGAAACTATGATCTGGAAGACAAGATGGAAGAAACAGTTAGAGAGTTCAAAAATTTCAGTAAGTTCAAAAGCTCCTGTGAACAGAACATGAGGGAATTGTGGGATACACTTAAACGTCCTAATATCAGGATCATTGGAATACCAGAAGGAGAAGAAATTCAGACCAAAGGCATGGAGAACTTATTTAACAAAATAATTGAAGAAAACTTCCCCAGTCTCTTAAAAGAAAGGCCCATCAAGATACAAGAAGCCAATAGAACTCCAAACAGACTGGACCAAAGGAGAAACTCTCCAAGACATATTATCATTAAGACTCTAAACATTGACACCAAAGAGAAAATCCTAAAAGCAGCTAGGCAAAAACAGCACACCACCTTCAAAGGTAACCCCATCAGAATTACTTCAGACTTCTCAATGGAAACCCTGAGAGGTAGAAGGGTCTGGAATGAAACACTGCAAAGTCTAAGAACCTATGGCTTCCAACCCAAACTACTCTACCCAGCAAAAGTATCCCTCATAGTAGATGGTGAAAGAAAAACATTCCATGACAAAACTCAGCTTTACAATTATATGAACACAAAACCAAACCTACAGAGAGTATTTCCAGAAATTCGCCTAAAAATTTTGTATGCAATTATTGTTAAAATATGCAGCTTACTGAAACTTGGAAAATATTCACCACACATCCTTACATTCCTTAACACCACTGGAAATTTTTAAAAAAAGATCAACCGCTCTCACCATATGTATGTGCCTTTATGTAATGTGTTTTCTGTTAAATTTTGTCTCATGTAGCTATTTTTATTACAACTGTTTCTCCCCTACTTTGACCCAATTTTTCCTTAGACTTAACACTCATTTATCATCAATTTGAAAGTTTGCCTTCTTTCTGTAGTTAGATCCCTTGTTACCTACAGTCTATCTCTATTTCATTTTGATAAACAATATCTTCTTCTTTGTGAGAGTGTGATTGGAACATATTGCTTTCATGAGAAATTAATAAAAACTATCAATTCAAATGATAAGTTTATGTTTGACATTTTGTAGATATTTACGTTCACTTTTGCATCAAATTCTATATCACTTTTCTCAGATATGTTAGTCAGAAAATGGGATATCAAATTTTTTTTTCCCATAAAGGTTTCTATTCTCTTCTCTAGGTACTTAGTATTTAGAAATTTTATGGTCTCTTCACCTTATTGTTTGAGACTTTCTGGATTAGAAATTTTGAGTTACCTTTCCTGCTTACAAACCTCTAATAAATACCCTTGTCTTAATTTTCCTTATCAGTTAATGTGCATGTAATTGAAATTCTTAAGAGTTACTACTTGCATCCATTAATGTCTGCATTTTCCAAAGACAATGCTTTTTTTTCCCCCAATTGTTCCACATATACCTTGAAAAATGCATGGGCCAGTGACTTCCCCACATTTTTGGAAGAAGTTGTAAAACAGTGACATACACAATATAATAACATTTGTAGTACTTTATCTTTTATAAATACTGTCTTTGCTATAACCGTTTTCTGTTTTACAAAAAGGAATTTTGTTCATTAACTTAAAATATATTCCATTCTATTATTTTGTGAGACAGGTGTGAGTTTTTATGATTTTACACATCCAAGTTACAATTGTAGTGTATTACATTTAGGAAATGTCAAAGAAACATAGTGTCAAACAGACAGAGGTTGAAACTGAGTGATGGCCACACAGGATGAGCTGCAACTGGAGATGTGCACAGCTGAATGGGGACCTTGTCTTATATTAGGAAAAGTACATCGGTTTACTGTCAGGATTATGGGTGAAGGGTTGAGTTAGTGGGTAATTCATTAAAGAACTTAAAGAGAGTGCACCTGGAGGGTTTGTTTGTTTGTTTGTTTGTTTGTTATAAAATCTAGTCACCCAAGGAGTTTTAACCCTAAAGAGAGTAGTGGGCTTCTACTACCTAGAAAAAAGACAGCGAGGTAGTAGAAAACAATTTTTGATGATATCCCATGTAGATTTGGCATGACAGCTGCCTGGCTGGGCCAACAGCTAGCATGTCAACTTAAAGGGAATAGAACAGCAAAGTGTAAATAGCAAATAGCATTTACAAAATAAATTAGGTATATCTACTGCTGGTGATTAGCATTGTGTCAGCAAGGCATACACTGGGGTACTTAAATTTTAACTTGAAATCCCCATAATTTGCTTGCAATTATTAATTATCAACACACATAGATATATTTAAAACGATATGCATTTAAATAAAGTATTTGGAATCTAGGAACAATGGCTACAATTTGACTTTGAAAACAATTAACTGTTCACAATATTAGCTTTATCGTTGATATTTATCTTTAGGGTTTGATAAAAGATATTTATGGGCCAAGAAATAAATATAGGGATTTTTGATTCTCTGAATGTAGTTCTTCTCCAGTTTGAGGTTTTGAGTCCTACTCTATTGAGAAACACAGGTTGTTGTTTGGGATAATGAAAGAAGGAAGTCTATGAACAGTTTTACCAAACATGTTTCTCCCATGAGTACCTGAAGGTTAGGTCCTCTCTTGAAATTTGTGAGTTGAACATAGTATTTTTTCAAGGAATACACTTCCATGTATGTGTTTAAAATCTCCCTCCAGGGCCCAATATCCAGATATTAATATCCTGACCTGTGTAGCATAGTTGGTTGGAGTGTTAGAAACAATTCTAAGGATGGCAAAGGCTGAACTCAGAAATGGGCTGCATCTTAGTATATATTATGTGCTGAGTGCATATATTTCATTTGCTTCTAAGTCCTATGAAACTACAGACATGTTTTCATCTGTACTACACAATAGTCCTGGTCTGTATGTGCTGCTTGATACCTTTTGGTGGAGGTCATAGAGTACAATGTAGTCCCTGCCAGCACTATGGTTTGCATGTTTCAGTTGAATTTCTGCAAGTCTCCATTCTTCTGTGAATAGGAAAGGTTAAATCTTTTCATGACCATAAACTTTTGAGTGTCATGTCTGTCATTTTTCCCAACTTTATGTCCATTGGAACACACTGATATGAAGTTATTTTTAGTAGCTTTTTCTTTGTATCCGTTGCATTTCAGGCTGTTTTTAATCAGTATACTGTCATGCTCATTCAACAGCAATAGTCTTACAAGTATTTACTATAGTACTTTTTAAGAGTGCAAAATTTTCAAGGTAATAATTCTTTTTAGAAAACCAGATGGCAAGCACACTGCAGAACTATTATTGTTATCATTTAATTGAAAGATGAAAGACATATGCTTGTATTATTATCCAAGTTTCATACCTGCACGTTTCTACTAGTTCTCAAAGAAATGTTCCTTTAACATTGGTGTCCTTACATTCTATTTACAGTGTGACAGGAAGAGAAGAATGTTTTATGGAATTGCTATATTTCAACGATCTTCATAATTCTCCTTCTGACACCTGTTAATTGTTCCAAAAATACTGTCATGTATGCAGTGGAAATTACATATCATCCTCACATCCCTTCCCTGCTGCACCCTGGATTAAGTCTCTTTTCATTAACCATTCAGTTTCAAACATTCTGTAACAGACAATGCCCCATTGCAGGGATGAATGTCTAAACTAGGTACAGTTTGGGGGAGGAAGGGATCTGTTTCCGTTTTCATATCTAAGGGGAAGTTCCATCTGTGGTGGAAGAATCTGTCTCCCACTCATAAATTCAAGTAGAGAAAGAAACCACCATAATCCAACAAACAACCAAAAAGCAGCAAGCACAAACCAAGAGTAAGGAGGACCTCAGAGCTAAAATTCTCTTAAATCTTAGGGCTGGACTTCAAATTCATGTCTGTCATTTTTCCAAACTTCATGTCCATTGGAACACACTGATATGGAGTTATTTTTAGTAGCTTTTTCTTTGTATCCATTGTATTTCAGGCTTCTTTTTAATCAGTACACTGTGATGCTCATTCCACAGCAATAGTTCTACAAGTATTTACTGTAGCACTTTTTAAGAGTGACACCTTCTCCAGTGACATGGCTTGAGACCCAAGTCATACACTGTAATAAAACACCTGGGTCTATAGGTGACATGCATTCAAACTACCACTAAGGTACTAATAGTTAAACAAGTTTCCAGAATTACTGATAATATTGGTATTGAACTTTCCAGTTCTGCTGATTGTCTAAGTCAACAGGCTTTTTCATGTTTATGCTATATCCATTGTAGGTACCACTTACCAGGTTTGATCCCATACTTTTTTGATATGGTAGCCACTATCATAGTGGGCACTAGGCACATGAAATAAAGCTATTGTGATGAAATAATGATTTCTGTCATTTAAAAATGCATCAGGGGTAGAGAGATAACTTAGTGGTTAAGGTGCTTGCCTACAAAGCCAAAGTATCAAGGTTCAATCCCCAAGAACCCATGTAAGTCAGATGCCAAGGTGGAGCATGCATCTGGAGTTTGTTTGCAGCAACTAGAGGGCCTGGAGTGACTATTCTCTTTCTCTCTCCTTCTGTCTCCTCTCTCTCTCCATCTCCCTCTTTTTCTCTCTATCTCACTTAAATAAATAAATAACAAAAAATATTTGAAATGCATCAATTATTATTATACACCTTTTGCTTTTGTCTGTGAGAATTTGATCATATGGAATATTATCCATTACACATTTCCAAACACAAAGTCAGATATTCTCAAGGAAAAAATAACACTGGAGATGTACTCGAATTATAAATTAGAGATAAGTGTCAATTAATTTTCTCTAGAATCTTTAATAATATGACCTTGAGAATATTTAAAGCATATGTTTCTGTTGAATAATGAGTGTGATTTTGCCTTTAAAATCTCCTACCTCCTTTTTGGATTGTTTTCTTAATAATATGTGATGAAATATAACTCTGAATTTCTACCAGAAATGGGTAAGTGTCTCAATTGATAAAAGGCTTGTTGTTCAAGGAGGGGGACTTGAGTTTGGATCCCGAAGCCCATATAAATGCTGGGCACAGTGATGCATGCCTGCTGTAAACTCAGGGATAAAGAGGCAGAGAAATAAACCTGTAAATCACTGGCTATTTAATTCATAGAGATCAGTGAGTTCTCAGATTAACAAGATTTTCCCCAAAGAATAAGACAAAGTGTTATTCAGTAAGTGACCTGATATGGGCCTCTGTCCTCCAAACACAATTGTGTATGTGCACATTCACCTTCGCATATGTACAAATATTTACATGCACACAGGACACACACACACACACACACACACACACACGTGAAGAATCACTTCAAAATTACAAGAATATCTTTCCACAAAGAAATGGAGAACAATATTAATGAATAAGCTTTAAATCCAAATGCACTGCATATTACAGACAATAGGCTAATAGGTGGCATATAGAAAGGTTATTCTTTCAATTCACTGAAAGTAGATTCTTGGGGAAGAGCAGGAGGAACTAGGAGGGGGTTTTAGGTAATATGGTATAAAATATGATCAATTAGCTTAAATGCATGCATAAAATTCTCATTATGAAACCTATTCCTCTGTATAGTTACTATATACTAATAAAATGTTCACAGAAAATAAAAAGCAAAAAATTTCATAACCATTCTCAAAACATCTACTTAAATAAATTGGCTATAGTACTTAGCAAACATACTCCATCCTAAATCTTACTGGTAACCAGGATAGTCACCTGGGTTTGTTACCTTATTTTATTGCATAGGAAAATACATTTCTCAAATGCTCATGATTGGAGTAGGCTTGTGTCTTAGGACAAGAAGCAGTTGAATTTAGAATCCTGTTATCCCAGAGAAACTTCACACAGGGGCATTTTCTTCCTTAATCAGTAGAGCTTAGAGAGGGGTATTGTCTTCCGTAATCATCATAGTTCAGACATATCATTAGAAAATTCTGGATTGAAAAATCTGTTAGGGATCTATAGATCTCTTGAAATGATTGAAATACATCTTTAAGGGGCAGCGGAAACAATTATTTTTACAAGTCCTCAAAAATTAATTTTCTAAGTATGTTTCAACTCTTATAAGGAGGAAATTGCTTATTTCTCCTTTTTTAATGACTATTACTACCGTTCTGGCTTTCATATATGCACTACAATAGTAAGGTATCACTATGTATGTATTGGAACAATTATTACTCTAAACATTTCATAAACTGGAACATTCTTCTTGATAATCCCCATTCACTCAGTTCCTAATGAAACTATTAATTTTTCTACAGGCTGATTATTTACTTACTTATACCTTTTTATGTAATTTAGAGGACCTATTTTTCTTCCTTTTAGACTGTATGCCTATTCCATGATTCCTATAATTGTTTTTTCCATCAATGCTCTACATTAACTTTTAGCAGAGTCTTTCTTTGGGGATTAATTATTTAGGAAAATACATATGTTATTTGTGGGGTCACAGCCCCAAAGGCAACTTAATCTGTGATGATGGTCACAATTTTGCTACTTTTAGTTATCTCTTTGTTGCTAAGACAAAACAACTAAAGAAAAGCAGCTCATAGAAGGAAAAGATTTATTTTGGCTTCATTCTTGATGGGAAGGTTCATCATGTTGAGGAAAGAATGGCAGAGTAGAGACTGGACAACAGTCTTACCATAGAAGCTGGTAGAAAACAGCAAGGGAGCAGGTAAGTTCTCGCATAAAGGGAACTGAATATAATACACTCACCAGACCTCTAGCAACATACCCCCATCTCCTCCCTAATTGCTACCAGCTAGGGATCAAGCATTCAAAACACATGAGTCTATGGGGATTATTTAATTCATAGCACCACATCTCCTAATAGGGTTAATGTCTTAAGAATAACTTCTACTTGTATAAAGCAGAGTGCAAAGAATGATGAAAAAGAGAAATCTATGTGTTATGGCTTTTACTCTTACTTTGAGCAATGCCTGTGTTATCTATGTGAGTGTTTGGCATGGCCTGCATTTGGTCAAACTTGTTGTGGCTGCGTTATCTTATTTTCAAGCAAAAATGGCAGCTTGTGTTAAAATATAATATGGTCATTTTCCCCCAGTCGCCCATGTAGCACCTTCTGGCACTAGATGTGCTGACTGACTGGGGACTGACTCTCTTCCAACTTCCAGCCATGCTGTTCCATTTTGCATGTCAACCACATAAGGTGTCATCAGCAGTAGGGTCTTACCACTAACCTTTGGTGGGTCATTAAGTACTCTGACAGAAATCTGTCTGTCTTTTAGGAAACCTTGTAGGTCTCTCTGATCAAAAGCTCATTGTGGATGATAGCCACATGCTGGTACTGGGAGTTATAGGCCAGTGCCCACTAAGAAAATGAGGAAAAAGATAACTAATATACAAGAGTTAGAGAGAAGAGAGAGAGAGGGAGAGAGGGAGAGGGAGAGGGAGGGAGGGAAGATGTAGAAGATTAAGGTTAGTCTTGATCCTACCCTCTCCAGTGTCTTGTGGTTCAGGTGTTCCCTGTAAGGGCCTGGTGAAGGATCATCCATTTGGTCTGTCTTTTAGGAAGTAGAATTTTACACAAGTGCAATAGTGGCACACAGCCCTGGTGGGGAACCAACTGCTCTTAATTTGGCTAACTGATCCCCTCACTGGTACAGGACCCATAGCTGGAGCTGGGAAACAAGTCAGAACCATATCCAAACATAAGCCCCCTCTCCAATATCAAGCTACCATCAATCATGGGATACAAGAGGGCCTACACCTATTAAATTCTCTATAAAAAAGTAAGGGTTATCTCATTTGTCCTGCTGCTTACTTACTCTCTGTTGGAGAATCTGCTTCTCTTTTTCAGATAGATGTAGATCTTAAGGAGAGAGCCACCCATCATACCTCAAAAGGGTCCTGGCTGAAACTAAGAAAAATTGGCAAAACAAGCAAGGGTGCTGTTTTCCTGATGAACTGGATACCAGCACAAGGGGGAAGGAGATCAACACAGAGAAAAATCAACTCCTATCAAATCAGAGAGCCAGAGCCTCAGAGTCCCCCAACACCTCCTCACTGAAGCAGACCAAAAATGAACTCAACATGGATCAGGGAAATTTTGCAGAAGAGGGGCAGAAAGAATGCCAGAGCCACATGTTGAGTCATGATATGCAGAGACATATATCTTACCCATAACTGTGGGATAACTCCACAATTCATGACCCATATACCTCAACAAAGAGGGGCCAAGGGGAGGGTAGGTCATGGATGAGCCTAATAATGGTACCAAACTGACTGTATTTGCTGAGTACAAAACTAATTAATAAAGGAAAAAAGAAAAAATATATATATAATATGGGCAGGTTTTTTTTTAATTTAAAAGGTATACACATTAATAAGGCACCAAGGGTTTATTAAATCAAAGTATATATCACATAATGTTGAAATCAGGATAAACAGCTGTCTAATCAAACACCAATATTTCTTCAAAATTATTTTCTCTGAACTGAGATGTGGAACTTGTAGGTAAAGTAAAGGAATAACAGGGTCTGTTATAACTCTACATTAACCCTTTTCAGAAATCTCCACATTGATTTTTATAGCTTACATTCCCACCAACAATGAATACACATTCACTGAAATTATCTTCTTATTCATTAATATTTCTTTCTTTAGAACGAATGTATATGTAACATTTGGTATAAGACAGGTCTGGTGGGAAATTTTTCATATTTTGTTTGTTTGGTTTTTTTTTTTTTTCCTCTAGGAATACAATGCCATTCCTTTCTTTCCTTTTAAAGGACATCTTTCCTGGGTAGATGATTATGGGTCTGTAGCCCCTAACCCATATACCATGTATACTGCACCAGTACTTCTAAGACCAAATTTCTACTGTCAAGAAAATTGGCAGAAACAGCATTGTAAAATTTTCTTTTCTTTTCTTTTCTTTTCTTTTTTCTTCTCTTTTCTTTTTTCTTTTCTTTTCTTTTCTTTTTCTTTTTTTTTCTTTGAGAATTATCTCCTGGCCTTCAGAATTTTATACATTAATTAAAATGTCTCTGGTTGGGCTGGAAAGATGGCTTAGTTGTTAAATGCTTGCTTGTGAAGCCTGAGGACCCTGGTTCAAGGCTCAATTCCCCAGGACCCACGTTAGCCAGATGCACAAGGGGGCACATGCATCTGGAGTTTGTTTGCAGTGGCTGCAGGCCCTGGTGCACCCATTTTCTCTATCTCTCTCTTTCTCTCTGCCTCTTTATCTCTCTGCCTGTCCCTCTCCAATATATAAATAAAAATAAACAAAAAAAAAATTCGAAAAAGAAAATCCAACACACTCACATAAAAAAAAATGTTTCTGGTGGATAGACTTCAGTATCATCTAGGAATGGCCATTGACTCTTTGGTTCCTTAGTATTTTCAACATCTTGAAGGTGTTGGAAATTTTCTATCACTATCATTTGTTTAATTTTTCAAACATTTTAGCATTACCAAGTCCCTCTATATTGAGGAATCCCAAATATCTGCTCCATTAATGCCATGTCATAAAATCTACAATCATTCCCAATTAAATATAATTCTATTTTTTCTCTTCCTTATACTCCCTTGGCTTTTTTATTTTCAAGTAGCCCTTTTAGAATTCACTAACTGTTCTTTTATCTGCCAAGTTTTCGATGTCATCTATCATATTTCATTTTATTTTACTTATTTTCCAACTGTGATTTTTGATTGACTTTCAGAGTTATTTTAATTTATTTGGTACGTTTCTCTGACAGAGTACCATGCTGATTCTTCATTATCTTGAAGTGGACTTTCTTTAAAACAGTTATTTGAAATTTGCTATTCAATTGTTTTATGTATCAGTTGATTTATTGTCATTTTTTGATCCCTACTTTTGCAAGTTAAATGCCTTTAACCTCTGAAATCCTTTGTTCAACCCTACATGTTAATTTTTATATAAAGAAAGAAATCTTGGTTAAATTTTGATACTGGTAGAAGCAGAGTATATCCAACATTTTTCATTTGTGATAAATATATTGATTTGTATAATCATTAAGGGTGAGATAACTATTCATGTAAATTAATAGTTCAAAATAGCAAATATATATTTGTGGCCATCTAAGAATATTTTGGAATTTATGTCTGAATTCCAGTGGAAAACTTCCTATTTTGTGAAACTCAAGTTATAAGCTCAAAATGTATTTTTTTTAATTTATTTCTTTTTACTTTTTTTACTATTAGATATGGATATATTTTGTGTATAAACATCACATATTGGTATCTTCCTTTTTCTCCTCTCTTCTGCTTTTCTGAAAAGGCCTTCCTCCTTGAAGATATACAGGTCAACCCCATGGGGATTGTGGGTCATACATTATGGTGGGGCAGGGAGAGGAATGTCTGTGTGCAAAATGTCTCAAATTGAGACTCTTAACAATCACCTCACCCTCTCTTCCACAAAATTCCCTGAGCCATGCTAGGAGCATTTTACATCTGCTTCAATGACGGACACGTAGCAGCATCTGGATCTCTGGTTCAGCAGGTGTTGAGTGTCCTCAGTATCTTTCTCCATCACCCTTGTGCTGATATCAACTTAACTAAGAAAGCAGCACTCTTGTTCATTTCCCCAGTTCCTCTGTGGTTTCACCTGGGGCTGGGGTGGAGTGCACTGGGTCATTTATTTCCTCAGGTCTAGTTCCTATCTGAAAAAGAGAAGCAGATTCTCCAATGGAGAGTGAAGTCAGAGCCAGTTAAATGGGATCACTATTACTCATTTAGAGAGAATTAAAGGGTTTAGACACTATTATAGTCTAAGGTTAGTGGGAGCTTGACAATGGACAGCAGAATCATCTGGATATGATTCTGACTTGTTTCCCAGTTTCCTTATCTTTCCACTGAGTGAATCTGTTAGCCAATCCAAGAACAGTTGGTTACCCACCATGGCTATGTGTCACTATTGCACTTGTCTGAGCATCACGTCATGTTGTTTGCTTCTGAGTTACTTAGACTTTGAGTTGCTTGGACAGATGTTGGCCACTTTCCCCTGGGAGCTCTCCTCCAGAATCCTATCAGGTCTCTCCATGGTCCATGCCAACAGTGTCTGGTGTCTTCAGCAATAGGGTCTTACCATTAACCTCTGGTGGGTAACCAAGTTATCTGACAGAAGTCTGTCTCGTTTGCTTTGGAAGATCTAGTATGTCTCTCTGATCAACAGCTCATTATGGATGTAGACAAAATCCTGGTACAGAGAATTACAGACCAGTGCCAAGGGGGTTAAAAAAAACCCACAAAGCCAGAGAAGAAAGAGAAACAGGAGAAAATTGAGGTTAGGTTTCATCTCACTCTCTCCCGGGCCCTTTGATTCAGGTTGTCCCTCTAAGATCCTCTTGAGGGTTCCACCTTTTAGTCTGACTTTCAGGATATAGTATTCTATGGTACCAGTTCAATTTTGGTTCCATTTTGTTCCCCTCCACCCTTGCCCTTCCCCCAAGCCCTACCCTCTCTATTGTCCAAGCCTCAAGGAGCTATTCAGTTATGTCAGCAACTTGGCTGATCCAGGTTAGGAACTGCAGATGAGTGACATCATGTGATGGTTGTCTTTCTGTGATTGTGTGAGTTCACTTAGAATGTTCTGTTTCAAGTTTGATCATTTTTCTACAAAGTTCAATGTGTCATTTTCTTCTTACTGCTGAGTATAGTTTCATTGTGTAGATATACCAAATCTTGGCTATTTACTCATCCAATGATGAGCAGCTGGGTTGATTCTAGTTTTTAGCTATTATGAATTGAGTACCTATAAACATGCTTAAGCAAATATTTCTGAACTGAGATGTGGAGCTTTTAGGGTAAATGCCAAGTAAAGGAATAAGAGGGTCTGTTGGTAACTCTATATTCATCCCCTTCAGCAGTCTCCAAATTGATTTCCATCAGCTTACAGTACCACCAACAGTGAATGAATGTTCCTATTTCTCCACAGCCTCACCAACATTTGTTTTTATTTGATTTTTTAATGTTTGTTATCCTTTCTGGGGTAATGTGGAATCTCATAGTTGTTTTAATTTGCATTTCTCTAATGGTTAGGGATGTTGAACATTTTAAGTGTGTATTAGGCATTTGTAAATTTGCCTCTGAGAACTCCCTATTTAGTTCTCTGCCCTGCTTTTGTAGGGGGTTGTTTGATTTTTTTATTGTTGAGTTTTTTGAGTTCTTTGTAGATTATAGATATTAGGTTTCTGTAAGTGGTATGGTTGGAAAAGATTTTCTCCCATTCAGTGGGTAATCTCTTGGCTCTGCTTACGGTATGTTTGTCTGAGAAAAAGCTTTTTAGCTTCATGAGATCCCATTGGTTCAGTGTTGGTTAATTACCTGGGCTACTGGGGTTTTGTTTAGGAACAAAATCAAATATCTCAACATGATAGAATCAAAAGATATATCAAGTTGGGTCCTTGGGCCAGCAGTGGTCCCCCAAAGTGTCCCAAGCAACCATGGTGGTGAGAGCATGGGAATCACTCTCAGGAGACAGTTTTGGTGAGCTGTTTATTGTTTCTGTTTGTTGTCAAGGAAGTGGGTTTATAAGCAGTTGAGGGTCCTAAGGGGATTGAATATACAAGGTTGCTTGCTGATGCCTAATTAGCATATGGGAACATTCATTACAACATGTAGGCAATGGTACAGGGGGATGAGTTTTGCAAAGTTCACTGCTGATACCATATAAGGGGTTTCCTAGGCAACTGGCCAAAGGCTACAAGGTTATGGGCAAAGCCTAAGTTTTATGTGAATGTCGAGGTATCCATGCTTGGAGAGGGAGTGACCTTACTTCCTGCCAATCTTGGGATCCAAGATTTTGCTCAGGGGTCCAGGCTCACTGCGACCCCCAAGAATGAGGGGAGGATCCTGGCTCATTGCAACACCCAAGAAAGGGGGGAGGAGCTCCCCTGCTGGTCCATTCCAGAGGTATTACAGGTGGTTCAGGCTGCTGTGGTCCCTCAATAGCCTGGGACCTTCATGTCAGACAACTTAGGATTGCTTTAACCCAGGGCCCTGTCTATGTCAGACACTTCCGTGCTAAATAATGATGGTAGTAAAATATAACATATGTTTCTTTTCCATGATTAAGCAATTGTATTTCTATAAGAGCAGGACATTCTGTATGTACAGTATAAAAACAAAAAGTATCAGAGATGAGGTGTTTCAGACAGCATTGGTCAGCACATGTGGCATGAGGACTTGCAGAGCACAAAGTGTACATTGGATATTGAGACCCTATGTAAAGTGAAGTCACATGGTACAACACTGGCAAGTACTGCCAGAAATATCTTGGATTCATTAACTATGTGATTTTTAATTATTTTGTGGTTGAGTCAATAAACCTTATACTTTTACTAACTGCTCTAAGTCATGTAGTTTGTGTTCATAATCCACAGTTTAGGAAGCTGTATTTTAATGTGTACACTGTAGGAGAAAGAAACCATTTGTTTATGAAACTCAGCCAATATACTTTGTAAAATGTAAGCTATAGGTTTAACTTTTTACTTAATATATTTTCTGAGTTATTTTTAAATAGCACTTAAGTTGTTTTTGTTCATGGACACTTAAATGTATTTGTAATTATTTGCATGCTTCTTGAATTAGTTAAAATTATCAGGGATTGAATCAGGCCTTTGAAATCAGTACACTTTAATTAAATGTAACAAATCCCTATTATTAAATATAAATTCATCAGCTAAGCAGTCTGTCTTTATTAGTTACACATAAATTTATTGTATCTTATAGTAAGTTTTCTATAAAAATTTATGTTACTTTACATAAAGTAGTCTAGGAATTCAATCACAGGTTACATTCTTTATTTTCCTAAATAAAAAAGTTATTTGAAGTATCAGATTCAGGTCCATTCAAGTCCTGATTATCTCTTTGTGTCTAGTGGTGTAGAAATAACTGAAATATCCCAAAATTAAAATATTAATTAATTTATAATATAAGTGAGTAATATAATGGCTTTCGTGGACCAAAGATTTTCAGACATTTTCTCTTAATTGCATGTTTTCTTCAAATTATACACTATTGTACCATATATAATATTAAGGTAGAACCAGATGCACAAGGTGACATCCATGCTTGCACATGAGCAAAAGGGGTGGGTACAAGGTTGTTTTCAGTTACAGTAGCTGGAGCCCCTGATATGCCAATTCTCTCTCTCTCTCTCTCTCTCTCTCTTTCTTTCTTTCTCTCTCTTTCTTTCTCTTTCATATAAAGTGTGTGCAACCATACCCAGCCAAAAAAATACATTAAGGCAGAATTTAATTCTAAGATATTTCAGTTAATAACATGTTTAAAGTCAAGTTATCTTCAAAGCATCATAAACAATTGAAAATTAATTGAAAATTGTATATCCAAAGTAATTTATATACAATTTAGCCCCAAATACTTGTCAAATAACTAATAGGAAAGTAATTTAATAATGTCAGTACAAACATAATGTTGATGGCACTTTATCATCAGTATGAAGACAGAAAGATTTTCATTTTGAGGCTCAAGTATATGTCATATTTTCATGGTCAAGTTTCTTTTAATTTGGTCTCCAAAAATCCCTCCTTTAACAACAAACAGAAAAAGATACCATTACAAGTAAAGATTACTTACCAATGGCAAGAAAATGGAAATATTATAGATTATATGTACTTATTAAAATTTTCATTTTCTCCTATGCTATGCTTCTGTTAGCATTCTGGCTCAGATCATTCTTGATTTTTTTTTCTTAAATTTCCTTTTTATTTTATGGTTTTAGCAAGCATTATAAGCCGTAATGAAACAAAAATTTATTTAAAAATCATATAAATAAAAGGCATCTACATATTCCATAATATCTCACTACTTTTGGGGCCATTAGATATTTTCACTATAACAGATGAAGTAAAATAGTCAACATACATGTAATGAAAAATTGTATACTAATCTACATTTACCAACTACCTACAAATACAAGAATGTGATTTTGTATATTACTCTTGCTACACATTACCAAAACTTGAGATTTTTAATTCCAGAGAGATCTATGATGAGTGTTCAGATTACCTATATTATAATGATCTCATAATTTTAAAATCTGGATGCTGGCATGCATAGCCACCATCCTTTTGACAACTTTTGGAAGAATCAATTCCTTGAATTACTCAAGCTGCTAACTGAATTCAACCCACTATGGTTGTTGGACTGAAGTCTTACTTTCTGCCTGACACTCATCCCCCATTGATCTGTGCTTCTAAAGAGGGATTTACCACTGGTGTCTCATCATGTCTTCTTTTTTATCTTTAGAGTGAACCAATATGAGTCAAGACACACACTGTGACTGTTTCTCACTATTTATTCAATTTTCACACATTTCGGCCCTTGAGTCTTTTGTTCCTAATGTTCTTTGAGATTGCATGGGATACAGTTGATAAATGAGAACTATCTTACCACAATTCAACTTGAAAAAGTTTTGACGCCAGTACCATGCTGTTTTGTTACCATGGCTTTGTAATATATCTTTAGATCAGATATGGTGCTACTTCAAGAGGTGTTTCTTTCACTGAGGATATATTTAGATATCCAAGCCCTACTGCCATTACATATGCATTTTGAGATTTTTTCTATCTCTGTGGAAAATGATGATGGAATTTTTACTGGTATTGCACTAAATCTGTATATTGCTTTTGGTAGAATTGCCATTTTCACAATATTAATTCTACCAATCCAAGAGCATGGGCATTCTTTCCATCTTCTCAAGTCCTCCTCAATTTCTTGCTTGAGTTGCTTTTTTTTTTAATGTTTTATTTATCTAAGTCTTTCACATCCTTGGTTAGTGTTATACCATGGTATATAATTTTTGTTGCTATTGAAAATGGGACAGCCTTGCTGATTTCTCTCCCTGTATATTTGTCCTTTGCATATAGAAAGGCTACTGATTTTTGTGCATTGATTTTGTATTCTGCCACTTTACTGAAGGAATTAATCACCTTTAGAAGTTTTGAGACGGAGTCTTTTGGATCACTTATATATAGGATCGTGTCTTCTGCAAATAGGGCTAATTTGACTTCTTCCTATCTGTATCAGACAGCTTCAGGTTCACTGAGATGAACTTTCAGACCAGACACAGTTATGGAGGGAGGGATATTTATTGAAGCTCACAGATCCAGGGGAAGTTCCATAAATGGCAGAAGAAGCTGGCCTGCCTTCACAGGTCCAAGCAGAGAGAGAGAAGCACAAGCCAAAAAGCCAAAAGCCACAGCACACTTCAGGCACTCCAGCTAGGCACACTTTGCATATCTTTAGATTGAAATCTGAAACCCACCACCACACCTTAAGATCCACACAATGGCACTGACTGACTCCAGCCAGGTGGCTGCAGATGCAAACTACAAACAAACAACTGAATATATTGGGGGGCCATCTATTCTATTCAAACCACCACACTATCTTACTTGCATCCCTTTTATTTCTTTCTCTGGTCTTATTGCTTGGGCTAGGATGTCTATGTTGAAGAGCAGTGGTGAGAGTGGGCATCCCTTTCTGTCAGAGTGCTTGATGACCCATCAAAGGCTAGCGGTAAGACCCTACTGCTGAAGACACCTTATGTGATGGACATGCAAATTAGAATGGCATGGCTGGAAGTTGGAAGAGAGTCAGTCCCCAGACAGTCAACACATCTAGGGCCAGGAGGTGCTACATGGGAAACTGTGGGAAAATGACCAATATCTGTCAAAGCAACGCATGGTCTAACCTACTTAGCAGCAAATAACTTGTTGTGATGCCCACACAAGTGCAGTGGTGGCACACAGCCATGGTGGGGAACCAACTGCTCTTAATTTGGCTAACTGATCCCCTCACTGGTACAGGACCCATAGCTGGATCTGGGAAACAAGTCAGAACCATATCCAAACATAAGCCCCCTCTCCAATATCAAGCTATCATCAATTGTGGGATACAAGAGGGCCTACACCTATTAATTTCTCTAATAAAAAAAAGGGTTATCTCATTTGTCCTGTTGCTAACTTACTCTCTGTTGGAGAATCTGCTTCTCTTTTTCAGATAGATGTAGATCCGAAGGAGACAGCCACCCCATCATAACTCAAAAGGGCCCTGGCTGAAACTAAGAAAAATTGAAGAAACAAGCAAGGGGGCTGTTTTCCTGATGAACCAGATACCAGCACAAGGGGGAAGGAGATCAGCACAGAGAAAAATCAACTCCTACCAAATCAGAGAGCCAGAGCCTCAGAGGCCCCCAACACCTCATCACTGAAGCAGACCAAAAATGAACCAAACATGGCTCAGGGAAATTTTGCAGAAGAGGGGGCAGAAAGAATGTCAGAGCCACATGTTGGGTCATGATATGCAGAGACATTTAGCTTACCCATAACTGTGGGATAACTCCACAATGCATGACCCGTATACCTCAACAAGGAGAGGCAAGCGGAGGGGGTAGGTCACAGATGAGCCTAATAATGGTACCAAACTGACTGTATTTGCTGAATACAGAATTGACTAATAAAGAAAAAAATAAATAAATAAATAAATAAATAAATAAAAGTGAACGAAAAAAAAAGGTGAATTAAAAAAAGAGAGAGAGAGAGAGAGAGTGGGCACCCCTATGTTGTTCTTAACCTCAATGGAAGCTCCTTGAGTCTTTCTTCATTAAGTATTATTTGGGCTTTGGTCGCTTTATATAAAGCCTTTATTGTGTTGAGATATAATCACTCAATAGCTATTCTTTCCAGTGTTTTGATCATGAAGTGATGTATTTTGTTGAAAGCCTTCTTTGTATTTATTAAAATGATCAGGTAGGTCTTGTGATTAAGTTTATTTATGTCGTGTATTGAACTGACAGATTTGCATATGTTGAACCATTCCTGCATTCTGCATGGGATGAAGCCTACTTGGTCAAGGCATGTGCACTAGAATTCAGTTTATGAGGATTTTGTTCAAGATCTTTTCATCTAAGTTCATTAGCAATATAGGCCTATAGTTTTCTTTTTCTTGTTAGTCTCTGTATAGTTTCAGTACTTGGATGATGCTACATTCATAAAAGGAGTTGCAGAGAATTCCATGTTCTCCTATTATGTGAAAAAGTTTGAGACAAATTGGTTTCAATTCTTCAATGAAGATAGAGTGTCCTTCACCTCCCACCCCACCCTCCCTATTGTGTGTTCCTCAAGATGCTTATTTGGAAAAAAAAAAAGAAAAAGATGCTTATTTGGTATGTCAGCATCTCAGGTGGATTCAAATTAGGATCTGCAGATGAGTGAGTCTATGCAACAATTAATTTTCTGTGATTGGGTGGGTTCACTGAAAATGGTCTGTTCTAGGTTTGACCATTTTTCTTCAAATTTCATTGTGTCATTATTCCTTACTGCTGTGCATAATGGAATTCATTCTTGCATGTCATCATGTCTTCATTAAACTTAATCAGCTGGATGTTGAGATCCTGTATTTGTTCACTCACCTTCAACTTATTTATCTCTTTTTAGGCCTCTCTGATTTTCTTCAATTAATTTAACCCTGGTGACAAAAGTTGTGTGCTCTAAGAGATGACTTTGCTTAATTTCATTTTTGCAATTTTTTGGGTTGTTTTTGATGATTTGCTTACAGTTCAACAATTTGATTGATCGGGCCTACCATAGACATCACAGAAGATTTGGGGAGATGAGAAAGAGTGCCTCTTCCATGGTGATCCTGACAATCAGCACCAGGGTGAAGGAGACATATACTGAGAATACTCAACACATACTAAGAAGAAATCTAGAGCCTCCTATGAGTTCATCACTGAAGTTAACTTAAAACACACCTACTATGGCTCTGTAAATTTTTCAGAGTAGGCGGCAGAAAGATTGCAAGAGCCCCGTGGTGAGACCTCATATCCAGAGACATTTCCCCCTCCCAATATATGAATGCTGCTTTCACAATATAAGACCCACAACCCCATTGGGAATACCAGCAACCCCTCTCAGGAGGGCCCCCAGAAGAATGAGGGCCAGAATAAGGGAAAGGATGGTACCAACTCATGATGTATCTACACTAAGTATGTCCATAATAAAAAAAAATGAATTACTAAAAAATGTTTAAAATCACCTTGTAAATACATATATCTGTTCCTATATATTAGTGCTATTCTCACCTTCTTTTAGAGAAGCATTTACTTGCACATGGTGGTGACTAATGAGATCTGAAACTGATCAAAGTGTTGAGAATAAGTGACTGGAGTGCTCAATGTTAAAAGAATCATCTATATCACTCCCTCCAAGGCTACGGTGAAAATGGAGGGGGTGCCAGAAAAAAATAAGAGCCAAAAGATTGTGAGGAAAACTATGAAATTATTCTACCCAACTATCACTTGGATATTGCTTTCCTGAACTCACAAGTAATGTCATACTTTATATATAATCCACACAATATTGAACACTCATGGCTGATAGAGGACAGCCTTTGCTCCCACCCCACCTCCCTAAGGCAGAATAGATAGTAAACTGTGACTGAAGAAACAGGAGAAAATGGTATGTAGTTGTATAGGGAAGCTGAAGTAGGAGGATCACCCTTAATTGGAGGCCAGCCTGGGGCTACAGGTTGAATTCCAGGTCAGTGTGGGCTATAGTGATACCCTGCCTCAGGAAAATAAATTATTACATAGTATATTAAAAGCATGTTTAAAATTGTCATCAATTAAAGATTGATTTAAAAGTATCTATTTGTCTTCTTTCTTATAAAAGTACATTTTCAAAAATATTTAGCTATATTTCTCCTTTCTATTATAATTTTAATACATGAATATACTATAATTTTACCATAATCCCCTCCTCTTTTGTTTCCTTCCTCTAACCCTATTGCACTGAGTTCCTTCCTCTTTCTAAGTATTTACCTTTCTCTTTGAATGTCTCATTGTGTTTCTGTGTGTGTATGTTCCCTCCATTATTTATGTCAAAATGTTTATGAGATAAATAGTGTACAAGTCTTAATTTTGTAGCAAACTCCACTATGAGGTCATGAATTCACCAATAATTCATGGCTGGAAAATTGGTCCTGAAATAGCCTTCCCCACCCTCTGGCTCTTAAATTTTTTCCTGACCCCTCTTCATCAATGTTCATTGAGCCTTGAAGAATGTGATAGAGATGACTCATATATGCCAGCATGATTGATACCTTACTCTCTATGGGTCAACTAAAAAAGTAAAAATAAAATAATTCTAAAAGAGTTTTCATATTAAGCACCAAGCTCTCCACAGCCTTTTATTGTATGCTTTGATAAGGTTTTAATCTCCTAGTATCTACCCCCATTTTCATAGAGAGCTTCTCTGGTATGGTAGTGGTGGTAAGCACCAGTAATATTTTTTCAGCTACCTCCTCCACAATGTTCCTTCGTTCTCTGAGGAAGTGATAAAGATATCATATCCAGTGTGGAATACTCTGTTAGCACTACTTCTCATCCCCTTTATGAGTCCTGGCTTTCCCCTGATGCCACCACAATCTCCCTTGGTTTTTATTTCTCAGAAGTTCAATTTTGTTTCATCATTGAAACTGAATACTTTCTTTTATCCATCCACTGAAAAATTATGTTTTATGCTTGCTTGGTGAATTACTTTCCTAACTCAGAAATCACATGCATGTATGTGTCCCTGTCCTCTCCAAGCCTTTAGCATGGTGTTTTCACAACAGTGGGTGGATTGACAGAAACTTAGTACATAGGATGTCCTGCTCCAGTGCTCTTTCATTTGACTCTTTTTAGTCTCTTACACATCCATGAAATTTGCATTTTTTTTTCCTGGATATTCTTTGGTCTCTGCTCCTTCCACAGTATTTAGGTAAAACTCCTGTGGTCATGGCCACCTGTTTATGTAGGTCCTGGGGATCAAAATCAAGCAGTTTCTCAGGCATTTGCAGGCCCCCAGGCTTTACAGGGTGTGATCTTAACCTCTGAGCCATCTCTCCAGCCTATTTGTATAATCCTTTAGAACTGAATTCACATAGGAACAATTGTAGCACTCAGAGCACTGGACAAACTTCCATTAAAATATCATATAAAAATTATCTGAAAGTTACCTGGAGATATTTTCTATTCGATTTTTTTTTTTTTTTTTCGGAATTGGACATGCAAGTCAAAGGCAGAGTGTTTACCGAGAATTCCTGAGGTCATGGGTAAAAATTTGAATAACTGTGTATAAAACATTTGTTGTTCAATTTAGATTCAATATTTCCAAATTTACTGATTAATATGCAATATAAGGACATCCATGGGCAATTCTAATGACAAACATATGTTGAAATACTAGTTTCAGAGCAACTAAAGTGCATTTCATTGAGGGACAAGCATGGTGACAACAGATATAATAAAAGGGCTTCGAATGCAGAGTGCCTGGGGCACAAAGATCCTCTTTCAGGGTGGGGAAAAAATGAGTCAGTCTGCCCTTTCTTCTTAGTTTAACCAAATTGTTTTTACAAAAAAAAAAAAAAAAATGCTACCATAAACACACACTTTTGTTGGTACAATTACATTGATTCATTTTTAATATTTTTAAGCATTCCTAGCCAAACAACAATTTCTAATGTATTGGTGGCTAGCTATTTAACTCTCAGACAGATGTTTTGACTAAAAGCCTTAACTACTATCTGGATTGATCAAGGTGTCCTTACCTTAAGAAATCAATTGTTAAGGATGGCATGCCATTTTTGGAGGAAAAAAATTATGTCCTCTCTGAGGTAATGATGAAAATTAGATATCTGCAGTGGAATTGAGTTTGCTTTTGTTGAAGAAAATAATGTATTATGGAAAATCAGTAGAGGGGAAGACATGCAGAGGCAAGACATAGTTACTTCAGTGATGGTACTCAGAATATTAACATGCTAGAAGCTGGAATGACAGTTTCAGTGATCACAAGACCATATAAATGAGATCACTCCACACTCTCCACAGCCTGTTCTTGTATTTGTTTGGTATTTATGGACATCAAAATCAGACTTTGGATGGAAGAATCCCATCCCTAGAGCATGCAGAACTGGAATTGTGCAATGGCCAATTCATGTACTGTCTCACTGGACCACTGTGAGGTCAACTGTTGCCCAAATTATACCTAGTACCAAAACACTTTAAAGTTTCTGAATTGAATTAATTCTCTAGGAATTATCTGCATTCCAGACCCATAATTAACTAGCTGGCTCACTAATGTTCTTGGATTTTTGTGTTATTCCCAAATGCTACCTTCAAGGAAAATATTCATGGAATTTCTATAATAGGAAGAATTTAGGGAAGCTGCTTCCCTCAGGCACTTGGCTACTTGTAAGGCTGTCCATTTTGAAAGGCCCCATTCTGTGGTATAGACTATCTAAACAACTGAACCTTTTTTTCAATTGTGTGTGGATGGATAGATAGATAGACAGATAGATAGATAGATAGATAGATAGATAGATAGATAGATAGAGATAGATGCATGATAGAGACACAGAAGAGACACAGAAACACAACACATGCCTGGTTTTATACACATATACAATATGAATATCTGCATATGTATACTATGTGTGCATGGTGTATGACAATGTGTGTTCAGATGTGTGTGCCCCTTGTGAACACATGCAGAAGCCAGAAGAAAATACTAAGTGACCTCTTCTATTACTCACCCACATATTTCATTGAGATCGAATCTCTTTCTGAACTTGGAATTTCCATTTTTTAGTCAGATTGGCAGACCAGTGAGCTCTAGTGGTTCTCCAGTCTCTGCTCTGTTCCCCACGTCTTTGGTTATAGGCATATGTGAGCACCCAGCTTCCACCTAGGTGAAGATGGTGGGATTAAATTGCAGGCTCTCTTAGGCTTTTTTTGGGCTCCATGCTTGCATTGCAAGCACTCTCCCATGCTGAGCCTTCTCTTTAGCCCCTGGAACATAGTATCAATATCTCATCAGTTGTATGTTCAAATCAACTTAATTACACTAACAATTAATCCAGTGATTAGACTGTGAGAAATAATTAAAACTAATAAAGAATATATTATAACATAATATAATGGACTAATGCTAAGTATGGTGGCTCATGCCAGTAATCTGATCACTCTGGAGACAGAGTCAGGGGTATTGACACAGATTCCATGCCAACCTGAACTACATAATAACTTTCAGACCAGCCTGGACTTCATTGTGACACTTGGTTTGAAAACAACTTTTCCTCACAAAAAGCGAAGGGCTGGAGAGATGGCTTAGCAGTTAAGTGCTTGCCTGTGAAGCCTAAGGACCCCAGTTCTAGGCTTGATTCCCCAGGACCCATGTTAGCCAGATGCACAAGGGGGCGCATGCATCTGGAGTTGGACTGCAGTGGCTAGAGGCCCTGGCATGCTTATTCTCTCTCTCTCTCTCTCTCTCTCTCTCTCTCTAGCTCTCTCTCTCTCTCTCTCTATCTGCCCCTTTCTCTCTCTGTCTGTCACTCTCAAATAAATAAATAAAAATGAACCAAAAAAATTTAAAAGGCCTTAGCTAAATATCTTTTATCTTTCATAAACTTCTACTTGTATGCTTTTCTCTCTACAATCACTGACTGGCACTAGTTCAGGAGATGGTACTTTTTAAAGGGAAAAGTCACAGGGAACTATAGGCAATGCAGTCTCAAATCCAGAAAGTCACTACCACTCAGACAAAATAAAGAACATAATCCTATAAATGCCCATGACAAGATTTTATGAAAAGGTTATTTCTCTTATCTATCAGCAATATTTTTTACTTCATTAATTAGCTTTTCCATACAAAGTGTCAGTAAATTTATTGACTGCAATGTGGGAAAATGGCTCCTGATATATGTTTATAAACCACATACAATTGATAAAGAAATAAAACTAATGGATTTCAAAAGAATGAAGGTTATCTGCTCATTGTCTATTGTTTAGTGGCAAGGGATTGCCATCAATGCCTACAATGTCAGATACTCCTTAAGATTTGCTTTTTAGTGTAAAAGTTCTGTTTCTCTCAACTGTCATTAGTTATATAATTTAAATATTACTGACGTGATTTAAGTCAAATAAATGGATCAAATTATAAAGAAGACCAGGAAGTAGGATGGGGAATCCAATAGAAAAAATAGTTTTAATAGGAGAGGAAGAGAGAAGAGAGAGAGAAAGTAGGGTGAAGTCAAGGTGTTTTGTATACAGGTGTGTAATTATCAAAAAGTAAAAAACATAAGATATAATTGTAAGATTTGCCTTTCAATTGATTTCTTTTGACAGAAAGTTTACTTGAGTTAAATTAGGAATACTCAAAGAAACTCTTGGTATCATACATTAAGGACAGTAATCAGTGTAAATGCTATTTATTATCCAGATTCGTATTATTTTTCACTTAATTGGGATGATTTCATTCAGAAACAGTCAACTGACATTAATCTTGTTTTCTCACTTTAGAAGAAATATGAGCTTAATAAACACTTTGTAACATATCATCTTTAATTCAAACAAGATTTCTTATCCTTTACAGCTTAAGCATTTCCCAGAAGCAGGTTAATGCCAGTCGTCATTTGCAGCTTAAGAAATTTGAATTGATAAAAATCATACATTTTGCGTATATGAAAATTCCATCTCTTTTTCTGGCTTATCTAGAAAGTTTTTCAAAAAGTGTTAAATACAAGAATTATAACTGTTTTATATATGAGAAGTCACAGGACTTAGTTAATGTTGTGGGGGAAGGAGATATATAGCAAAAAAGAATTTTGACTTGACCTATATTTTTACAATTATCATATTAAATTGATTTGCTAAATTATTAGATATTTATAGCTACACAGCATTCTTTGCCCTTATTAAGTGCCTATACACATATTTTGGCTATGGAACTTCTGTTATAGTTCTCCAACTTCAATTTCTCAATATAAAAATTACTAGGCTAGACACAATTTACAGTGTTCACACCAAACCCAAAGTGCAAAGCAGGATGAAGGGACTCAGCCGGGCGTGGTGGCGCACACCTTTAATCCCAGCACTCGGGAGGCAGAGGTAGGAGGATCGCCGTGAGTTCGAGGCCACCCTGAGACTCCGTAGTGAATTCCAGGTCAGCCTGGGCTAGAGTGAGACCCTACCTCGAAAAACCAAAAAAAAAAAAAAAAAAAAGAAAGAAAAAGGATGAAGGGACTCAGCCAGCTTACCTATAGACTATCTTTATAATATACTTAAAAAAAATCTTGATGTATTTGTGAGCAGAGAGAGAGGGGGACACAGAAAAGGAAGAGTGGAAGAGGGAGAAAACTCCAGACACATATGCAATGTTTTGCATCTGACTTTACATGGGTACTGGGGAATGAACCAGGACTGGTGGGCCTTGCAAAAATTGTTGAGCAATATGTTTTGGAATTATGATTTAATTTACAAAAAGTATATCACAGAGAATTTTCTTTTGTCTACCTTCTTATGTATGTTCCATACTTTGAAATGTCTACATAATATTATTAGTAATTTTACTAATAATAGATTATTCTGCCAATTTCCTGCCCATGACACTTAGATTTACAATTTTATTCTACAGCTTTACCTGCCTTTTAGCATGAGGTACAATGAGTGGCCTTGTTATCTGTGTGCTTTCTATATAAATAGCATGCTACATATTGAAGTACTAAATTGTTCCAATGTTCTATGCCTATGCAAGTAAACCCATGCTTTTAAACTCTAACAGGCCTGGGGATGGAACACAGAACCATGATGATGTTAGAAAAACTGTAATTCTGAGCTATTCTCTATCCTTAACAATCCTGAATATTATTGTATATGATATGTATAATCAAATGCTGTAATTCCTTCAGGATTATTATAAGTTTATCATGTCTTGGCCCTTAAAGGTCCAGTACATTTCCATTTGAAATCTAGCATGAGCTTGCCAATTTCTATGATACTCCTTGTAAAGTTCTGACAGAAGCTGCATTACATCAACAAATTATTGTGGATGGAATGATGTCTTAATAATGGTCCTTCTAATACAGGCACATCGAACATATTTCCACTTATTCTTTCCATTTATTTATCAAAGGAATATATTATGTATTTCAATGCAGAGCTCTTATAGTCAGTTTTAATTATATTTCTTTGTGTCTGGTGGCTTTGAAAGTATTAAAAATTATATACAAGACTTCTAACATTCATTTTTCATTATTGAAGCAAAAATACAACTAAATATTGCATATAATGACTATATCCTAAATGCATCTAAATTTGCTCAATTGATTTTAGTAATGATTTCATTTGTGGTGTTTTTACCTAGACTTCCACGTAAATAACTATGTTGTCTATGAAAATACTAAGTCAGGAATGGCGGTACACACCTTTAAATGCAGCACTTATGAGGAGGAGGTAGGAAGATCTCTGTAGTTTGAGGTCAGCCTGAAACTACAAACTAATTCCAGTTCAGCCTGGACTAGAGTGAGACCCTACCTTGAATAAAATCAACAACAACAACAAAAAAGATGCTAGGGTTATTTAAATTTTGATTTCACATGTCCATCTAATCTTTCCATAAATTCCAGAAATAGAACAGAAATGACAATAAAAGGTATGAGCATATTTAGTATTTTGACATTTATGATACTTAATACTCTTTAAGCAATTACTAAATATTCTTTTTTTCTTTTTTTTTTTTTTTTTTTTTTTGGTTTTTCGAGGTAGGGTCTCACTCTAGTCCAGGCTGACCTGGAATTCACTGTGGAGTCTCAGGGTGGCCTCGAACTCACTGTGATCCTCCTACCTCTGCCTCCCAAGTGCTGGGATTAAAGGCGTGCGCCACCACACCCGGCACTAAATATTCTTTTTTCAAGCATTAAAATTCATTCTGTTGCCATTTTGTTCAAAGCATCTGTCATGATTCAAAGTGAAATTTTGCTTTATTGCATCTAGTTTGACTAATATTCCCTAATGATTTTCTTTTTTAAAAAATCATTAATTTTATGATATACAAAAATATAAAATGATACATTTGAAAGAAGTAATATGATATTTTATACCAAGTATATATTGAATTGTGTTGTCTATTATATATTCTCTCATCTTTCCTAAGAATTTTTACCTAGCTTTTTGAAACATACAGCTTCTCTTTCTATTTACAGTCACCTACTGGGAAATGGAACACCAGAAATTTTTGGTTCCATCTAATCATCTAATTGCAAATTAGTACATATTAGTCAACTTCCCCCTGTTTCTTCTTCCCCAATTCACTTACCCTGGACTCCAGTTACACCATGTTACTGTCTTGTGTGAGATTATCTTGTTTAGATTCCACAAATGAGTAACATCATACAGAAATTTTCTTCCAATGCCTAACTCATTTAATCATAGAAATGAAAACATATATCTAGAAGACCTATGGATTAATTCACAAAGAAAGTTCCCTTTCCTCTCCAAAGGGATGAAAATCTTCATAAAATAAACTTCATAAATATTCAAATTGATATTAATAGTGCACTCATCACATGTTTAATCATTAACTAAATATTATTTAATTTTTAATTATTCATTGCTTTTGAGTGTTCATGAATATTGGAGTTATTTTAGGATATGAGACTAAAATGGTTTAGATTTAAGGGTTGGGTAAATGAAAGACAATAATATCCAAATGTTTCTTTAATAAAATGTTCTTCACAGAGTTGAGACAAATAAAGCCTTAGATTTCTTTAGGTAAAAAGATTACATTCATAAAATTTTTAAGTAATAATTCTAGTGCATAGACTTTTCTTTCCATAGCTATTAACCCACTTGTCTTTAAAAAGATAAAGTGGTTTCTTAATAGTTTTGAATGTAAACAATGTCCTATACAATAGTTGTAATGGAAACATAGGCATTCAACTAAGAGATACACAGTTATTATGCAACTGGAAATAAAAATTCTTTCACATATGTAATTTGGCTTTACAGTCACATAAACCCTTAAAAGATGAGCTATGACTCCAGAGCAAAGCAGGAAAGGTTGTATAATTTTCAGTTCCTTCTAGAACAGACAATAAAATTGACTATATGATTAAAAAGTGCAATCAAACTAACATTTTTATACAAGTGTTGAGCATCCCAACATCAATAAATTTGGACTTGTACTTGAACTTACTGAGGAAAAGGCAGAAGTGTCAGGGACATATAATGGCTTTGAAAGTTTCCATTACAGGTGAAGCTTAAATTCAGCATAGAAAATATGTTAGGATGAGTATGAGGAAAATAAGAATGCTACCACATTAATTCAGAATGTATTTGCTGATCATGTATTCACTGCCACACATTATGCAGGTACTTATAATATGAAGAAGAATGATGCCATTCCTCTTCTATTGTTTAAATTGCAATGACAATCGAAAATTATAAATAGTATACAAGAAAAGGACCAAAGCTTTATAATTATGGAAGGTGATACTAGGTAGCAGTGAAACAAAAAATTAAGGATTCTTGGTGAGATTGCTTAGTCGTTAAGGCACTTGCCTGCGAAGCCTTAGGACCCAGGTTTGATTCTCCAGGTCCCAGATAAGCCAAATGTACAAGGTGGCCCATGCATCTGGAGTTCATTTGCCGTGGCTAGAGGCCCTGGAGCCCTCATTCTCTCTCACTCTCTCTCTCTCTTCCTCCTCTTTCTCTGTCTCAAATAAAAATAAATTTACAAAAAAAAAAAAAAACCAACTTTGAAAAGTATAAAACAATTGAGGAGAATTTTTTGAGCAAGAATGGAAGAATGTGTAATTTTGCAGAAACAAATTAACAAACCTGTCACTATTGGGGAATTGTTGAAGTAATATAAGGCAAACAGACAGGTAGATTAGGGTCAGACTGTAAAATATTCAAAATATATATTCTAAGTTTTGTTTTGAATCTCATTTATTTATGTTTGTGTGTGTGTGTGTGTGTGTGTGTGTGTGTGTGTGTGTGTGTGTTACTGTGACAGTGGGAGGTCCATACCACACACTAAGTTCAGGGGACAACTTCTGGATGGTCCTTGTTGGTTCAACTACTTTGAGGAAGAATTTCCCTCAATCTTGCTGCTGGTTGTGTTTTTTGTTGTAGATTTGTTTTGTCTTGTTTTGTTTTTCAGAAACTAGCCTTCACTTCTGGTTTATTTTTTCTCCAAAGAAGATATGTTTTAGTATTCAAGTTTCTATTGTACATAGAAATCTGAGCTCTCTTGTATTTGTGCCATACCATTAAAATACATTCTTTCAGTTTTTTTTTTATTTTTGTATATATACATCCAGATATACTTATATCCCCTCAACCTGGCTTCTCTTACCCTGGGTGCCTTCCTCAGAGGGGTTATGATATTCACTGTAGGGTCGTGAAGGCTTCAGTCAGTACCTGTGGAATAGCATCAGGAGTATTCCCACTCTGTGGCTCTTGCAATCTTTCCACACCCTCTTTGGCAATGTTGGATGAGCCATGGCAGGCCTGTTGGCAGTCTGACTTAGAGCTGAGTTTTTGTAGCCTCTAGATTTCTGCTTTGATAGGATTTGATGAGGCACACTTAGTAGGAGAGGCTTCTCGCTTTTTAAGTGAGTTCTGAACATCAAGCTCAGATAATCAGACTCAAGTTGCAAGAGCTTTATCCTCTGAGATATTCTCCCAGTTCCTTGTTTTGCTTTGTTTGTTATGAAGAAATTTCTTCTTATATTGTCCATGGGAATGGAAGCATGTCAAGCAAATGACATGTACAATATTCTGAGAAGGACACATGAGAATCTGATCTTGAATTTAATGATGTATATAATATTACCTAGGAGATCTGAGAGATCATGCATTTTATATATAATTGGTTTCAGTACCAATATATGAACTTTAACTGCTTATAATTATTTTACAGTTTCACTCTCTTACTTTTCATGCACCAAGTGCAGTACTTCCCCACTTCTCTAGAACAGATCCTCCTTTTCATGGAACTTTTAAATTACTTTTTTAACTTTTATTTTATGTTTATTTCAGAGAGATAGAAAGAGGTAAGTAGAGAGAAAGAAAGAAAAGGAGAGAATGGGCACACCAGAGCCTTTAGCCACTGCAAATGAACTCCAGACATGTGTCACCTTATGCAACTACCTTATGTGGGTCCTGAGGAATCGAACCTGGGCCTTTTGGCTTTGCAGGCAAGTGCCTTAACCGCTAAGCCAACTCTCCAGCCCTCATGAAACTTTTGACTTTCTTTTATGGACAATAGACAACTCTAGTATTATTGGTTTTCCACTTCATATTTTTTTAATATATTTATGCATTGTTTTTCTGATCAATATATACTTCTACTCTTCTATGTTTATTAGCAAGTGTAGAATAATAACATTAATTTTATATGGAATTATGAGAAATGAATGACTGGCACAAGCGAATTGTTAAAGAGAAAGTTTTAACTGTACAAGTACCAGTAATAGTTTTTTTTGCATTTATTTACTTTTTTTATTTGTTATATACACAGTGTACACAGACATTTTGCTACCATCAATAGCCTCATCCCTGTCTTCCCCCCCTAAAAGGACCCTCCTCATTTGGAAATGTGGGTTATGCACTGTGGGGTTAGCCATCAGTTATGGGGATGAGGCAATGTCTCTGTGCATAATGTCCCACATGTGGCTTTAACATTCTTTCTGCCACATCTTCCACAAATTTCTCTGAACTATGTTGGGTTCCTTGTAGGTCTGCTTCAGTGATGAAGTCTTGGGAGCCTCTGTGTCTCTGGATATCTGTATTGGTAGGAGTTAACAGTTCTCCATGTCTATCTCCTTCACCCTTCTGCTGTTACCAGGTTCAACAAGAACACAGCACTCTTGCTCATTTCCCCGATTACTCCATGGTTTCAGCTGGGGCCCTGGTGAGGTGCAATGGGTTGATTCTCTCCTCAGGTTCTGTGTCCATCTGAAAAAGAGAAGCAAACTCTCCAGTGGAGAGTAAAGTCCCAGATAAATGGGATAACCATTATTATTTTAGAGAAAATTTAATAGGTGTAGGCCCTTTTAGCCATGATTGGTGGGAGCTTGATAATGAGAGCAGGCTCAGTTTTTGGATATGGTTCTGACTTGTTTCCCAGATCCAGCTATGGGTTCTGTACAACTGAGCAGATCTGTTAGCCAGATCAAGAGCAGGTGGTTATCACCATGGCTATGTGCCACTATTGCATTTTTGTGAGCATCACATCAGATTGTTTGCTGCTGAGTGGCTTAGATTACGAATTTCTTGGACAGATGTTGGTCATTTTCCCCTAGTCACTCACATAGCACCTTCTGGCACTAGATGAGCTAACTGTCTGGAGACTGCCTCTCTTCCAGATTCGAAACAGGTTTCTCCATGTTGTTTACCAACAGCATATGGTGTCTTTGGCAGTAGCATCTTACCATTAACCTTTGGTGGGTCAGCAAGTACTCTGACAGAAATATGTCTTCTTTTGGAAAACCTTGTAGGTCTCTCTGATCAACAGCTCATTGTGGTTGTTAACCAAATGCTGGTACTGGGAGTTACAGGCCAGCACCAAGGGAAAATAAAGAAGAGAAAGACAGGTAATATAAAAGAGTAAGAGAGAAGAAGGAGAGAGAGAGAGAGAGAGAGAGAGAGAAATAGGAGAAGATTAAGGTTAGTCTTAATCATACCCTCTTCAGGGCCCTGTGATTCATGTGTTCCCCCTAAGGACCTAATGAAGGTTCAACCATTTAGTCTGCCTTTTAGGATATAGAAATATATGGTACATTGCCATTTGGGTCCAGTTTTGTATAGTCTACCTTTACCCTCCGCTCCCTCCCTACCTTCCCTGTTATCCAGTCCTCTAGATGCTTATTAAGTATGTCAGCATCTCAGGCAGATTCAGATTCGGAGCCACAGATGAGTGAGACAATGTAACAATTATGTTTCTGTGATTGAGTGAGTTAACTGAAAATAATGTGTTCCAAGTTTGACCATTTTTCTCCAAATTTCATTGTGTCATTTTTCCTTACTGCTGAGTAGAATTCCATCATGGAGATATACCACATCTTGGTTATCCATTCACCCAATATTGGACATCTGGGTCTATTCTAGTTCTTAGCTATTATGAATTGAGCAGCTATAAACATGGTTGAGAAAAACTCTCTGAACTGAGGCATGGAGCTTTTGGGGTAAATACTCAGTAAGGGAATAACTGGGCCTGTTGGTAACTCTATAGTCAACCTTTATAGGAGTCTCCATATTGCTTTCCATAGTTGATGTACCATCTTAAATCCCCACCAACAGTGAATGAGGGTTCCTATTATTCCACATCCTCACACCATTTGTTTTCATTTCATTTTTAAATGCATGATATTCTTAATGGGGTAAGGTAGAATCTCATAGTTGTTTTAATTTGCATTTCCCTGAGTATTAGGGATGATGAACATTTTCTTGAGTGTGTCTTTGCCATATTTATTTCTTGCTCCCAGAACTCCCTGTATAGTACTCTGCCCCATTTTGTGAATGGATTGCTTGACTTTTTATTGTTTAGGTTTTTAATTTCTTTATAGATTCTAGAAATTAGGCCTGTGTCCATTGTATAGCTGGTAAAAATTTTCTCCCATTCTGTGGGTAATCTACTGGCTCTGCTTATTGTATGTTTGTCTGTGGAGAAACTTTTCAGGTTCATGGGATCCCAATGGCTGAGTGATTATTTAAGTTTGTGAGCTACTGGGATTTTGTTCAGGAAATCTTTTTCCATTCCTATACCATGGAAAGTTTGTCCTGTTTTTTCTTCCAGTGGTAACAAATTTTCACTCTTACATTGAGGTCTTTAATCCATTTCAACTTGAGTTTTATGCATGGTGAGATGTGTGGATCTAGTTTTATTTTCCTGCATATGGTTATCCAGTTTGTGCAGCACCATTTGTTGATGATGCTGTCTTTTTACTAGCTGTTGCAGTCAGGTTCACATTGCTGATAAAAGTCACCCAACCAAGAGAAGCTTCTGGGAAAAGTGGTTTATTTTGTCTTACAGGCTCAAGGGGGAGCTCCATGATGGCAGGAGAAAAGGGTGGCATGAGCAGAGGGTGGGCATCACCACCTGGACAAAATAAAGTGGACCATAGCAACAGGAGAGTGTGCCCAACACTTGCATGGGAAAATTAGCTATAATGCCCCCAACAATACACTGCTTCCTGGAGGCATTATTTCCCAAATTTCCATTAGCTGGGAACCTAGCATTCAGAACACCTAACTTTGTGGCGGGCACCTAAATCAAACCACCACATTCTGCCCCTGGCCCTCACAAACTGATAATCATTCATGATGTAAAATGCAATGCATTCATCAAACTTTGAAAGGCCCCATAGCTTTTATCAATTCCAGTGATGCTCATACACCCCCATAATCCAAGATCTTTTAACTGAACCATAATACCAAAAAATAACTTCAAAAAAACTCATAATGGCACAGAAAAAACATTAACACTGCAAAATATGGCATTGAGAAATATTCAAGCAGTACAAGATTTAAATAGGGCAAACACAAACACTGTAGCTCCAAGTCTAACAACTCTAGCCAGTGATAAGTCTCTAATTCTAACCAGCAACAAGTCTCTAGCATTCCAATTCTGTCCTTCCAGCTAGGCTACTCAGAGTCCTGGAAAACTTCATCAAGGCCTGCAGCTTTCCTAACAGCCATCTCACGGTCCCAGTATCTTTGCTGGGTCTCCACTGCAATCCAAGGTTCAACCTCATGGCCCCATGGGGTCTCCATGCAGGCAACCAGCAAACTTGCTTCACACTGCTCATGGCCATTTCCAAAACACAAGACCACATTGCAAACTCAATGACCCTCTCTTTCTTGCATTTCTTATACTCCACAATACCAGGTAGGGTGCCAATTTGTTAATCCAGGGGAAAATAAAGCAGTCTTTGAAGAACAGGACACTCCCTGAGCACTCAGTCCCCTGCAAAAGAGTTTACATTCTTCCTGTTGCCCCAGTGCAGGTCAGCTAGCCCAATCTTCCCAAAGGTTGTAAATCTTTCAATTGCAGCTGAACAGGCTGGAATTCAGCAAAACATTTTTTTTTCTGTGTCATGTCCCTCTGCTCACTCCAGTTCATTTCTATGCAAAGCAAACCTGCACAACTTCTCAGAACACAGGCATAAGAGCAAGCTTCCCACACAAACTGCTAGCCCAGTCCAAGCAAAACTCTTTCTCATAAGGCAAACCTCACAGTCCATAGTTCTTACTGCAATCAGGTCTTTCAACTCTGACCAGAATAGTCCATCAAGCTGTCCTTACAGCACTGTAAAGCATCTCTTAGGCCAAGGTTTCAAATCCTTCCACATTCCTCTTGAAAATCAACTCCAAAAGGCCAAAGCCACACAGTCAGGTGTCTAGTAGCAATCTCATTCCATGTTACCACTTTACTGTTGCAGTCAGGTTCACATTGCTGGTAGAATCACCCAACCAAGATAAGCATCTGGGAAAAAGTGGTTTATTTTGGCTTACAGCCTTGAGAGGAAGCTCTATGATGGCAGGGGAAAATGATGGAATGAGCAGAGGGTGGACATCATCCCCTGGCCAACATAAGGTGGACATAGCAACAGGAGAATGTGCCCAACCTTGGCATGGGGAAACTAGCAATAACACACATAAGCCCACCACCCTACTGTACACTGCCTCCTGGAAGTGTTAATTCCCAACTCTCCATCAGCTGGGAACCTAGCATTCAGAATACCTAAGTTTATGGGGGACACCTGAATTAAACCACCACACCAGCCTACATTTTTAGGGCCTTTGTCAAATATCAAGTAGCTGTAGTTACTTGACCCAATGTCTGCGTCCTCAATTCTTTTCCATTGGTCTATGTCCTGTTTTTATGCCAGTACCATGTTGTTTTTATCACTAGGGCTTTGTAATATAGCTTTACATCATGTATGGTGATGCCTCCAGAGGTGTTTCTTTTGCTAAGGATATGCTTACATATCTGAGGCATTCTGTCATTCCATATGGATTTTGAGATTATTTTTTCCACATCTGTGAAGTAAATTGTAGGGATTTTTATTGTCATTGCAGTATATCTGTATATTGCCTTTGGGAGGATTGCCATTTTCACAATGCTAGTTCTGCCTATCCAGGATCCATGGGAGGTCTTTCCATTTTCTCAAGTCCTCCTCAGTTCCTTTCTTGAGTGTTTTTATGCTTTCATCGTACAGGTCTTTCACATCTTTGGTTAATGTTATTCCAAGGTATTTTATTTTTTTGTTGTTGCTATTGAAAATGGGACAATGTCACTTACTTCTTTCTCTGTATCTTTGTCTTTTGCATATAGAAAGGCTACTGAATTTGGGGCATTCAGTTTGTATCCTGGTACTTTGCTGAAGGAGTTAATCACCTTGAAGAGTTTTGAGATTGAGGTTGTAGGGTCTATGTGTAAAATCATGTTGTCTGCAAATAGGGCAAACTTATCTTCTTCCTCTCCAATTTGTATCCCTTTTATTTCTTTCCCCTGTCTTATTGCCTGAAGTAGGATTTCCAGTACTATGTTGAAGAGCAGAGGTGAGAGTGGACACCCCTGTCTTGTTACTGATCTTAATGGGAATTCTTTCAGTCTCTCCCAATTAAGTATGATTAATTTGGCTTCAGAGACTTTACATATAGCCTTTATTATGTTGAGATATAAACCATACATGCCTATTTGCTCCAATGCTTTGGTCACGAAGTGATGTTGCATTTTGTCAAAGGCCTTTTCTGCTTTTATTGAAATGATTATGTGGTGTGTGTGTGTGTGTGTGTGTGTGTGCGTGTGTGTGTGTGTGTGTGTTTAAGCTTATTTATATGGTTATGACTGACAGATTTCTGTATGTTGAATCACCCCTCTATTCCTGGGATGAAACCTGCTTGATCAAGGTGAATAATGCTTTTAATGTGTTGTTGAATTTGGTTTGCAAGGATTATGTTCAGAATCTTTGTATCTAAATTCATCAAAGAAATAGACCTATAGTTTTCCTTTCTTGTGGCATCTCTGCCTGGTTTTGGTACTAGGGTGATACTAGCTTCATAGAAGGAGTTGGGGAGCTTTCCCTGTTCTCCAATTGTATGACATAGTTTGAGAAAAATTGTCATACACAGATTGGGCACATAAAAATGCCTGCCCTGAAATTTCCTCATAAAATCATGTGCATTGAACACACATATTGCAATTTTTTAATCACAGCCAATTTCCGCCTTTCATCAAAATAAAAGTAAATTTAGGTCAGATGCTAGGTGTTGAGGGAAGTAATCTGACTTTATTTGGAAAACTAGTTTACTGAGATGATGGAAGTCTCTTGGTCCAAATCCATGCTTCTAGGAAGCTTATTTGTAATAATTTGTGTAGATGGGTATGGGAGTTGCCAGAATGGTGGACACCTTTCACAGCGATAGAAGGCAGACTAGAAAACATCATTCAATAAAGATTAGGTTATCTCTGGCACATCTTATCTGGATTACCTAGTTATGAGTATCTTACTGAGAAGTTTCCTTGCTTTCTGTTTGTGGGGTATCAAAATGCCAGCTGCCCAGAGAAGTCACTTTTCAGATGAAATTATACAGGAATTTGGTGATGGTTAGATACAAACACATTTCAGTAGCACACCAAGTAACAAGATTAAGTGAAGTGTGTTTTGAAAGTTTGATATTCATTTTAAATTTTTGCTTTTCAAATCTAAGGTATTCATTTTCTAGGCTGTAAACCTTCTAATTTTTCTAATGAAATATAAAATGTAAATAAAGAGAAACATGACATAAATTTAAATTATATTATTATAACAGGTGAAGATATATTTACTAAATTGTTTTGAATAAACATCATTCAGGCTTCATTAATTTTTAAAAATTTATAATTGCCTCACAATGTTGGAGATCAAGCTCAGGCCACTCATTACACATGACAGTAAGTGTTCTTGCATTGAAATGCACCTGTAGCCCAATATGCTTTATTTTCTTAATGATTTCAGTAGTTAATGATGTAAAAACACATATTTCAATTCTGAATATTGAGTACTCAAAAAATTTCTATTAAGAAGATTCAAATGAATTTTCAGAATATTTTTCTTTCAAAATTTGTATGAAGCAGTGTATTTCAAATCAATGTGTACTATGAAGTCTTATATTTATCAGCAATTTGATTTATCACAAAATAATGCTTTGCTGAAACAGTGCCATCACATATGTTGCTTTAAAGAAATGCTATGCAGTTCAATGTAATTTTAATAAGATTGAGATTGCTCATCTATTACAAAAATAATCAAGAAAAGTATTATATGCAATGTGATGAGAACAGTCTTAGTAAACTTAACCTAACATGGTCAATGATTAATTCTACATGTAACACTCATTTGAGCAATATCTTTGTTTCAGGCATTTATTATCCAATTTAAAGTTTGTTTGTTTTATCAAATAAAGCAAATTATATTTAGGGATTTTCTTAATATACTTAACAGCACATCCTACTTACAATATCACATCTCACCCTGATGCCATTCATCCTCATCATAGATCCAGATATGATAGCAGTCACCTTGAGGCATATTAAGAACACATAGAAACAACCCAGAAGTGGGGCAACATCATTATTTTAGAATCTATATTTGAAGATAATCTTTAATAAGACCAAATAAAAATCAGTCATTTTTAAAGGAAGAATAAGGGAATCAGAAGAATAATGTGCCTCAATGCACTTTGATTCATGCCATGTTTTGTTTTCCAAGTGTCAAAAATCACAATGTTCAGAATATAAAAGTTTCAATTAGCCCTTTCAAAATTTCTCTGCTTTTTTCTTTCAGAAGAAGTTTAATTTTCTAAGGAATTCTTAGGCACAAGCCACTAGGTAAAATAAAAGCAACCATCTGACAAATTCATTCCTATCACCATTTCATAGGACTGAAAGGATTCAGGGTCATTCATGAATTCCATTCATTCAACCCAGAAAAGTTAACACTAAGTAATTGTAAAGTTAATTTCTTTAATTAAAAACAAATAACCTGGGAATGGTGGCACACGCCTTTAATCCCAGCACTCGGTAGGCAGAGGTAGGAGGATCACTGTGAGTTCGAGGCCACCCTGAGACTCCATAGTGAATTCTAGGTTAGCCTGGGCTAGAGTGAGACCCTACCTTGGAAAAACAAAAACAACAACAACAACACACACACACACACACACACACACACACACACACACACAAATACGTGGGGCTAAAGAGATGGCTTGCCTGCAAAGCCTAAGGACCTAGGTTTGGTTCCCTAGTACCCATATAAGACAGACACACAAAGTGACACATGCATCTGCAGTTTGTTTGCAGTGGCTGGAGGCCCTAGTGTGTCCATTTGTTTTCTTTCTGCTTCTTTATCTCTCTCTCAAACAAATCAATAAACAAAATATTAAAATAAAACAAATATATTACAAGAGCACTTAATAGCATAAAAACTAGATAAAATTATTCTACAAACCAATTAAATTTCCACAAGATATGTTAAACCTATGATTATGCTTATTAAATTACCTTAGACACTTCTATGAAAATTGAAATTAAAGCCAAATATGATATGCTAATTTTGAGCTATATTTACATGAAACATTTGTGTAACAATAATAAAATGGAGTTGAATTTTTTTGACACATTAATGTCAGACAAGAATGCTATAAACTACATAAAAAGTATTTGAAACCATGTGTGGTGGTTCACATCTTTAATCCCAGCACTTGGGAGACAGAGGTAGAAGGATTACCATGAGTTTGAGGCCACCCTGAGACTACATAATGAATTTCATTTCAATGTGGGCTTGCTTGAATGAAACTTTATCTCCAAAAAACGTATTTGAATATTAAATTGTAAAATTTGGTCTCTGTAACCAAAATGGAATATTAAGCACAGGCATTCATATGCTATGCCCATTAATCTTCATATCAATTTCTGCTTATTGGATCCAAACAATTTAAATAGAGGTACCACATTCATTCTGACAGAATTCTACTGCCATTGAAAATAGAAAAGAGATTATAATTGTTACGGGGAATCATCTGCTCTCCAGATTTGAGGCCCACTTTATGGGCTGGTACTGAAACTTGTGGAAAATATTATGGCTTGGGGGGAATCATATGCTATTACTATTATTTGACTAAATGTATACACTGTACCCATCAAATTGCCCTCTAAATATTTTGGATTAGTTCATAGAATTCTGCTTCTCTCAGCTTTAGTTAGGGAAGCATCTTGTTGCAGTTAATGGTGAAGAAGAGGTTCAAATTCATCAAAGTATTAAAAATAAAACTATTGAGTGATCAATATTAACTACATTTATACATCAACCTCTCCAAGTATCAAGAAACGTTGAAAAAGAGGGTTTATAAGAATGTAAGAGGATAAAGTAATGGGGAAAAGGAAGCTATAGAATACAGTCTTCTCGGTATTACACAGCCATTGCATTTATGACTTCACAGCAACAGTTGTTACTGTTCAAGACTTACACAATATTGAACCATCTACATTCTGTCATGGATGACACCCCCATACCTCTCTAAGGAGTTATTAGTAAGAAATGACTGCTGGGGAGTGAGAAATATTTTCTTCAGTGATGTAGCCACTTGGAAATTTTACATGCTCTGGTAAATAATCCCTTCTCATACAGACAATACTAATTAAACTCAGGGTGTCACACAAATACTTAAGAAAAAACAACAATGTAGATGAAACATTAGTTGGAAAGGAGGATGAAGGCATGGAGGAAAGAAAATGTAATTTTAGTCTATTATGTTCAAATTACATTATATGCATGTAAAATTTTCAATAAACCTATAATAAAGTAAACATCTAAAGAGGAATAGATCTTTACAAACTGGGCTAGAGAAGAGAGGACAAATACTTAACTACTCTATTTTAGATTCAAGATTTTATTCTCATTTCAGCATCTTCTCATACCACACAGATTCACTTATCATTCTGTGAGGTATATTTTTGACCTTATCTTTTTATTCTTAAACATCAGTGACAGTAATCATAGATAACTAATAACTCTGTTTTGTTTGGCATTGTTATCTCTACATTGTCTTATTAGCCTTAGGCTTAAGTGACCAAAATAAGCATCTGGTAAATTTCAAATGCAATGATTTAAAATCTAACTACAATAGAGAATTAGAGTCATTCTTTTAGATTCCATTTAATTTTAACAAGTTTAATTGTAAAAATTGGGGGTAACAACATTGTACATTGGTACGTTGAGGTAGATATGAGCAGTAAACTGGTTAGTGTAGTAAAGTAATTCCTTGTTTTACATAGTCCCCATTGTCATTTTCTATGAAAGCAGCTTACTATTTATTCATTTAGCAAAAGTGAACATATTTAGTATGGTCTCAGGTTTATATCTGAAACAATAACTATGGCTATCATAGTGAATTGTAATTGACTAATAATCCTGAAATCTATGTACTGAACTAGAAGTGTGTGTGTGAGGGAGAGAGATAGAGAGAGAGAGGAAGAAAGAAAGAGAGAGAGTGAGAGCTTTCTACCATTACTAAGAGCTATCTGAGATAATTACATTAGGAATAGTAAGGTTCAATATGGTTCACTTGCTTATACTTTTAGTCTATGATTGGCTCATTTTCTTTGGACCAAAGGTGAGGCAGTGTATCACGATGAAAGGGCAAAGTGTACTCATTGCTCACCCCAGAACCACATATCATAGAGAGCGAGAGAGAGAAAGATATGCATGTAGTTGCACTATTCTCTTCATGGGCACACTGTACGTATGACTTAGTGGTTTTCACTTGGATCGAGATTTAAAAGTTACACATACATATAAGTTTCATATAGAAACAAAAAAGGTTCATGTTAAGATTCATAGCTGTCAAAATTACTGAGTATAATTGACTTCTGTCCCAAGAGCAACCTGTTGGAAACCTAGCCTTGAGCCAAGAGCCATTCAAAATCAAACACCACTGAATGTTTTCTTGACATTTGTAAGTGACTGATAATTCAGACATGAGGCAATTTTGCAAGCATCATAGTTAATGACACAAGGTATATAAACTTAATTTTTAAATATTTTCTAATAAACAACATATTTCTTTTGCTAATATTCAGACTCTTACCTTTTCTTTTTTTCTTTTTTTGCTGTTTTTTTTTTTTTTTTTTTTTTTTTTTTGCTTTTCAAGTTAGGGTCTTACTCTAGCCCAGGATGACCTGGAATTCATTATGTAGTCTCAGGGTGGCCTCGAACTCATGGAGATCCACCTACTTCTGCCTCCCAAGTGCTGGGATTAAAGGCATGCACCACCACTCCGGGCTGCCTTTCCATTTTTAAGCAATGTTAATCTAGCTTCAAAAGATTCAAACATTTGATAAAATATGGAAGATGACTATTGCCAGAAAATATCATACATCAATAAAATAGAGTAAAGTGCTGAATATTTTCTGTAAGTCCTGATTTTCTGAAATTGTGAGAAGAAAAATAAGAAATACTCTTCAATACAGGCATAGATAAAAACTTTCCAAGTAGGACTCCAGTCAATCGTCAAATGGAATCTCATGATATGAAACTTCCATACCAAAAAGGAAACTGTCCTTCATGCTCAGTAACTGTGGTTTCTACATAAGACTGAGCCTGTCAATGTTGTGCAATATTTGGGCAAAGGGTGTATAAGACCTCACAATTCTGAGAGTAGCTAATGGCTGCTGTGAAAGTCCATCAGAGGTGTAGCCACTGTTAAATTGCCCACTCCACTGTAAATAGTCTGTTATCCATGATTATGCAAGTAATACTAATGTAACTTGATGGGGTTAAAACAAAGCACATGAAAGTGAGATTAATGGGAAAGAAGGAGTATGTTAGTGGTATATGAGGAACTTTTAGTTACTGTTGGTGGGAGTGTAAATTTGTTGTGTCCACTATGGAAATCATTGTTGATGTTTCTCAAAAGGCTAAAAATAGAATTCCTACATAAACCAGCTATTTAATCCTGGGCATCTACCCAAAGGACTCTGTATTTTATAATAAAGCTGCTTGTACCTCCATGTTCATTGCTGTTTACTTCACAATAGCTAGGAAATGGAGCCAGTGTAGATACAGATCAAAAAAGTTAATGAATAATATAAATGTGGTAGATATACACAATGCAGTTTCATTTAGTTGTAAGACATAGAACTTTGCAGAAAATGGATGGAACTGGAAAATATAGTGAGTCAGGGAATTCAGGCTCAGAATGACAAACACCACATGTTCTCTCTCTTAAGTAGATCCCCCTTATAATATTTAGTTTTTGTGTTTAACTTAGAGTATTTATATAGATCAAGAAGTTAGAAAAAGAAAGAAAAAGTGGGAAGGCCTTAATGAGTGGAGGCATAGCCAGAACACAAGTCATATGAAAGTGATAGGAGAGAGGGGAATACTGAACTAAGATGTGGTATATCTACACAGTGGAATTCTACACAGCAGTAAGAAACAAATGAAGTTAGAAAGAATTAAGAAGGGATGAATCCTGGTGGATGGGGGAGGACGGGGAAAGGTTAGACAACACTTACAAAATATGAAAAAGTTACATTGCAACTTATCACTTTGGAAACTAATTAAGCATTTGAAGAAAAATAAGACAGGCATGGTAGTGTACATCTTTAATCCCAGCACTCAGGAAGCAGAATTAGGAGGAACACTGTGAGTTCAAGGCCAGCCTGAGATTACATAGTGAATTACAGGTTAGCCTTGCCTACAGTGAAACCCTAACTGGCAAAAAAAAAAAAAAACAAACAAAACACAAAAAAGAAACTCCTCATAAGGAACTTCTCCTGAAAAGCCAACAGAGCCAGGTTTGATTCCCCAGGACCCATGTAAGCCAGATGCACAAGGTGAAGCATGTGTCTGGTATTTGTTTGTAGCAGCCGGAAGCCCCGGTGTGCCCAATTTTTTTCTCTCTTTCTCTCTCAAATAAGTACATAAAAGAAAAAGAATAAACATAGGTACCCAGAATGGATGGATAATGATGTTCAAAGAAGCTATGAGCTAACAGATTAAAATATCAATGATGCTTCTGGAGCCCCTCCCCACCCGACCACTGTTTAAAATATATGCTTTTGACATTGCTAGTGTTTGGTCACATGAACCTAGTAATAAAACTCTATTGCTGAATATCCTTTGGATGCAAGACACTGAGAAATCAAGCTGAAAGCCTGTTCCCTCATGTCTAGCTTAAATAGGTCTGCCAGAGGATAAAAGGAGAAAAATCATCAACAGATTCACCAAGGAATGAATCATGTGTGCTATAGTACTGACCTGCCAAGCAAAATATAACTACTGATGCAATAGTGGAATGATACTTATGAGTATTACCAATCACTTCCTAATAGTATTTTACATCTGCTCCACAGGTAGGAATTTATTCCTGATATTATAGATATCATAAACTCAGCCAAAAGCTCATGGCTGATGAGGTTATATATCCTATGGGGAAATGCTACTGATGCTTCACAAAGTGCTAAAAATAAGTGGCTGTTGAATACTCAGCACTATTTGGGACATATATATCATCTCCTCCAACCCTGCCAATCTTGGGAAATGTTGTGGAAGACAAAGCTGAAGAAACGTAAAAGCTGGAGAATAGGATAGAATACTGTGAGGTTCTGATGTCTCTACATGACATCCTTTGCCACTCTTTTTTTTTTCTCAATTTTTACTAACATTTTCCATGATTATAAAAAATATCCCATGGTAATACCCTCCCCCACCTTTTCCCCTTTGAAATTCCATTCCCCATCATATCTGCTCCTCATCTCAATCAGTCTGTCTTTTATTTTGGTGTCATGATCTTTCCCCCCTCTTATGATGGTCTTGTGCAGGTAGTGTCAGGCACTATGAGGTCATGGGTATCCAGGCCATTTTATGCCTGGAGGGAGCACGTTGTAAGGAGTCCTGCCCTCCCTTTGGCTCTTACATTCTTTCCTCTACTTCTTCCACATTAGACCCTGACCCTTGGAAGGTGTGATTGAGATGTTACTCAGTACCCCAGCCACTTCTGTGGCAGCACTATGATACCTTCTGAGTCGCCCCAAGGTAACTGCCATCTGAAAAGAGAACAGTCTCTACCCAAAGTAACAGTAGCATTAATATAAGGGTATGAATATAAAGAGAAGTGCTTAATGGGCAGTTTGATAAGCATAGTATATACATTTATACAGACATCAGCAGATGTTACACCCCTAGGGCTCATGACTACCCCTGTTTTAAGTTTTCAGTATCAGGGATGTATTCCCTCCCATGGGGCGGGCCTCCAGTCCAATTGGAGGGGAATTGGTTTCCACCATGATAGACATGCCGCTATTGCACCCGTTGGCTCATTTGGCCTGGCTGGTCAGTTATAAGGCTTGCAGTGTCCACTGTTGAGTATCTTCATTGGTGGTATCTCTTTCTCCCATTGAACTGCATGGAGAATGGCTTTGTCCAGCTTTCTGTCAGCTAGTCTACATGGAGGAGGTTATCAGCTCAGTTCCATCAGGATTTCTCAGTGGCCTTCAGCCCAAGTATGTGGAATCTTCAGCAATAGGGCCTTACCATCTCTTCCTGGTAGGAAACCAAGGGCTTTGGCAATGGCCTATAATGTTTTGGGGCATCAGGGACCTCCTGGGCCACCAACTCACTGGAAGTTATCCAATCCCTGGCACTGAAAATTTTCTAGCAACAATCTATGGCTCCTGAGTGTTCCATTGTCCAAAACTGGAGAATTCCATATGATTTATTTATATCCTGTTAGATTTTGATTTGCTCACCCTCCACCTTTCCTTTACTCAATCTCTTCCTCTGACCTCACGTTGGGCCTTTTAACCCCCATTAACCTATTCTACTTACATATATACAATACCAACATACTAAGTACCCTCCTCCCTTCCTTTCTCTTCCCTTTATATCTCTTTTTTAGCTTACTGTCCTCTGCTACTGAGATTTTTCCTTCTCACAAAGAAGCCCAATCATCTGTAGCTAGGATCCACATATGAGAGAGAACATGCAGCACTTGGCTTTCTCATTACCTCACTTAGTATAATGCTTTCCAGATCCATCCATTTTCCTACAAATTTCATAACTTCATTTTTCTTTACTGCTGAGTAGAACTCCGTTTTATAAATGTGCCATATCTTCATTATCCACTCATCAGTTGAGGGATGTCTAGGCTGGTTCCATTTCCCAGCTATTATGAATTGAGCAGCAATAATCATCATTGAGCATGTACTTCTAAGGGAATGAGATGAGTTCTTAGGATATATGCCTGGGAGTGCTATAGCTGGGTCATATGGTAGACCAAACGTTAGCTGTTTTAGGAACCTCCACACTGATTTCCACAATGGTTGGAGCAGATTGCATTCCCACCAAGAGTGTAGAAGGGTTCCTCTTTTTCCACATCCCGGCCAGCATTTATGATCATTTGTTTTCATGATGGTAGCCAATCTGACAGGAGTGAGATGGAATCTCAATGTAGTTTTAATCTGCATTTCCCTGATGACTAGGGACATAGAACATTTTTATAGATGCTTATATGTCATCGATATTTCTTCTATTGAGAACTCTCTATTTAACTCCATAGCCCATTTTTTAATTGGCTGGTATGATTTCTTATTATTTAACATTTTGAGTTCTTTGTATATCCTAGATATTAATCCTCTATCACATATATAGCTGGCAAAGATTTTTTCCCATTCTGTAGGTTGCCTCTTTGCTTTACTCACAGTGCCCTCTGCAGTACAAAATTTTGTAATTTCATGAGGTCCAAGTGTTAATCTGTGGTTTTATTGCCTGAGCAATTGAGGTTATATTCAGAAAGTCTTTGCCAAGACCAATATGTTGAAGGGTTTCCCCTAATTTTTCCTCCAGCAGTTTTAGAGTTTCTGGTCTGGTGTTAAGGTCTTTTACCAATTTGGACTTAATTCTTGTGCATGGAGAGAGAGAAGAATCTATTTTCATCCTTCTACAGATACATATACAGTTTTCACAACACCATTTGCTGAAGAGGCTGTCTTTTCTCCAATGAGTATTTTTGGCATTTTTATGGAATATCAGGTGGCTATAGTTACCTGGACCTACATCTGGGTCCTCTATTCTGTTCCATTGATCTACATTTCTGTTTTTGTGCCAGTACCATGCTGTTTTTGTTACTATTGCTCTGTAGTATAGGTTAAAATCAGGTATGGTGATACCACCAGCCCTATTTTTGTTGCTTAGTATTATTTTAGATATTCGAGGTTTTTTGTGCTTCAAAATTAATTTTTGGATTGTTTTTTCTATTTCTGTAAAGAATGCCATTGGAATTTTGATGGGGATTGCATTAAATATGTAGATTGCTTTTGGTAAGATTGCCATTTTCACAATATTGAATCTTTTAATCCAGGAACAAGGGATGTTTTTCCATTTCCTGGTGTCTTCTGCAATGTCTTGCTTGAGTATTTTATAGTTTTCATTGTAGAGATCCTTTATTTCATGGTTAGGTTTATTCCAAGGTACTTTATTTTATTTGATGCAATTGTGAATGGGAGTGATTCTCTTATTTCATCCTCTGTGTGTTTGTTTTTAGCATATAGGAAGGCTACTGATTTCTGTGTATTTATTTTGTATCCTGCTACATGGCTGTAGGTGTTTATCACCTCTAATAGCTTGCTGGTAGAGCCTTCAGGGTCCTTTATATATAGAATCATATCATCTGCAAATAATGATAACTTGATCTCTTCTTCTCCAATTTGTATCCCTTTTAAGTGTGTCTCTTGCCTTATTGCTATGGCTAAGACTTCCAATACTATAACAAATAAAAGTGGGGATAGTAGACACCCTTGTCTTTTCCCAATTTTAGTGGAAAAGCTTCCAGTTTTTCCCCATTTAGTAATATGTAGGCTGTAGGCTTCTCATAAATAGCCTTTAATATATTGAGATATGTTCCTTCCATTCCCAGTCTCTTTAGGACTTTTATCATGAAGGGATATTGGATTTTGTCAAATGCTTTCTCTGTGTCTAATGAGATGATCATGTGCCTTTTGTCCTTCTGTCCATTTATATAATGTCTTACATTTATCAATTTGCATATGTTTAACCATACCTTCATCTCTGGGATAAAGCCTACTTGTTCAGTGTGAATGATCTTTCTGATATATTCTTGTATTCTCTTTGCCAATATTTTGTTGAGAATTTTTGCATCTCTCTTCATGAGGGAAGATTGGTCTATAATTTTCTTTTTGTTCTACCTTTGCCTGTTTTTGGTATCAGGGTGATGCTGGCTCCATAGAAGGAGTTTGGTAGGATTCCTTCTTTCTCTATTTCGTGGAAAATCTTAAGAAGCAATGGTGTTAGTTCTTCCCTGAATGTCTGTTAAAATTCAGCAGTGAATCCATCTGGGCCTGGGCTTTTTTTAGTTGGGAGATTTTTGATAACCCCTTGGATCTCCATGCTTGTTATAGGTATATTTAATTGATTAATCTCATCTTGATTTAATTTAGGTACGTCATATAAATCAAGGAAATCATCCATTCCTTTCAGATTTTCATATTTTGTAGAGTATATGCTTTTATAATATGTCCCTATGATTTTTTAAATTTCTCTAGCATCTGTTGTGATGTTGAATTTTTCATCTCTAATTTTATTAATTTGTGTCTCTTCTCTCTTTCTGTTGGTCAGATATGCTAATGGTTTATCAATCTTGTTTATCCTTTGAAAGAACCAAATATTTGCTTCATTGATTCTTTGGATTTTTTTTTTGTTGTTTGTTTGTTTCTATTTCATTAATTTCTGCCCTAAACTTCATTATTTCTTCCCATCTACTGATTTTTGGTTTGCCTTACTCTTCCTTTTCCAAGGCTTTAAGGTGAAGCATTAGGTCATTTTCTTCTGACCTTTCTAATTTCTTAATATAGGCACTTAAAGCTATAAATTTACCTCTTGGGACTGCCTCCATTGTGTCCCAGAAATTTTGGTATGTTGGGTCCTCATTATCATTTGACTCTATAAATCTTTTGATTTCCTTCTTGATTTATTCATTGTCCCATTCATCATTTGGTAGTGTGTTGTTTAAGTTCCGTGATTTTGTGTATGCTCTATAGCCTTTCTTGCTATTGATTTGTAGTTTGATTCCATTGTGGTCAGATAAAATGCAAGGAATTATTTCAATTTTCCTGTATTTGTTAAGATTTGCTTTGTGTCCTAATACATGGTCTATTTTAGAGAATGTTCCATGCACTGCTGAAATTTATATTCTGCAGCATTTGGAAGAAATGTCCTGTATACATCTGTTAGGTTCATTTCTCCTATGACCTCATTTAGTCCAGATACATCTCTATTTATTTTTTCCTGGGATGACCTGTCAATTGTTGAGAGTGGGGTTTTGAAGTCACCCACTATCACTGTGTTTGGTGTTATCTGTGACCTTAGTTCTGAAAGCGTTTGTTTGATGAATTTGGGGGCCCCCATGTTAGGTGCATATATGTTGAGGATTGTAATGTCCTCCTGTTGGAGGGTGCCTTTAATCAATAAAAAGTGGCCTTCCTTATCTTTCTTAACTAATGTTGGACTGAAGTCTAACTTGTCAGATATTAGGATAGCAAGCCCTGCTTGTTTTCTGGTCCATTTGCTTGAAACACCATTTTCCAACCTTTCACCCTAAGATAGTGTCCATGCTTTGTAGAAAGGTGGGTTTTTTGGAGGCAACAAATCAAAGGATTCTGCTTTTAACCCAGTCTGCATACCTATGTCTTTTGTTTGGGGCATTAAGGCTTTTGATATTAAGAGATATTATTGAAAGGTGTGTACTCATTTTTGCCCTATTTTTGTAGTTCTTCGTTTTACCTTTGCTCTCTTGTATTAACTGGTATTTGAGTATTGTTTTTGCCTGGTTCCTTATTTGTGTGCTTTTCTTTTTCTTCTGCATGGAGCATTCTTTCAAGTATTTTCTGTAGAACTGGTATTGTCTTCAAATATTCCTTTAGCTTGCTTTTGTCGTGGAATGTCCTTATTTCTCCATCTATTTGAATGGATAGCTTTTCAGGAAAAAGTGACCTTGGTTGGCAGTTGTTATCTTTCAGAACATGGAATATCTCACTCCATGCCCCTCTGGTTTTTAAAGTTTGTGTTGAGTAATCTGCTGTAATCCTGATAGGGTTGCCTTTGTAGGTAACTTGATTTTTCTCTCTGACTGCTTTCAATATTTTTTCTTTGGTTTGTGTGTTTGTTAGTTTGATTATAATATGGCAAGGAGAGGTTTTTGTCAGGTTTTGTCTGGCTGGTGTTCTAAAGGATTCCTGTATCTGCATTTGTACCTCTTTCCCAATTTGGGGGAAGTTTTCTTCTATGATTTTGTTGAAGACACCTACTATGCCTTTGGAGTGAAATTCTTCTCCTTCTAGTATGCCCTGAATTCCTATGTTTGAGCTTTTCATAGTGTCCCAAATATCTTGAAGTTCCCACTCATACTTTTCTATTAGTTTTTCTTTCTCTTTTTTGGACTGTATTAGATCTGCCACCTTGTCTTCTAGCTTAGATATTCTGTCCTCTCCTTCATCCATTCTACTGGTGAGGTTTTCTACAGAAGTTTTTATTTCATTAACTGTGTTCTTTATTGCTAGTAATTCTAAGTGGTTTTTCTTTATTATTTCTATTTTCTTATTTATTTTATTTCATTAAATTGGCATCCTGTGTCTTCTTTGCTTCCTTTGATTTCTTCTTTTAGTTCTTTGAACATATTTATAATCATTCTTTTGAAATCTTTCTCAGGCATTTCCTATAACTCATTCTCACTGAAGGTCATTTTTTATATATTAATAGTTTTTGGTGGATTTATATTGTCTTGAGTTTTGGTGTTTCTTGTGTTATAATGTATATATTTTTGCATCCTGGATTATTTAACGATTGGATTTTCGAGTTAGCTGGGTATTATTAGATGTACCAATCAATCTGATGTTATATATCTTCAGGGTAGGATCTTAAGATGCTAGGTGTTGCTCTCAAGACTCTCAGAGTATCTTCAAAAGTGACTCTAGGTGTTGGGTTTGCCTGCTGTGAGAGTATTCAAGTAGGCTGAGTGGAACCAAATACAGATAGTTTCTAAAATTTAACTAAACAATGTACACTTTCAATGAAAAAACAGTACAGAATATTTATCCAAGAGTAGGTATTATGACAACCAGATCCTCTGTCTGTCTTTTAGGCTGTGTGGTGCCTTTCCCACTACCTTAATCCTGACAACAAGGAGGTTAAGATTTCTGGTCTGTAGAGGGTTCCAATTCAGCTTGTGACCAGGTGGGACCCTTCTCAAATGTATAACAGAAGAGGAAACAAAGCCACTATAAATCAAGAAGCAACAAATAACAAGCCCAAAATACAGCTTATTTAAGAATGGCAAATCTGACCATCCATCAGATTTAACATATAATTTATCCTGATTTGGAAGGTGCAATTAGCACTTCTGTTTCAGGCCTATATACTAGTTTTATTATGTGGTTATTGACCTGGTGTAATCCCAGTTACCTTTTGGGATGATTTTGGTCTCTGCTTCTGCTTGAATCCCGCTGTTGGTTCAAGTAGGCATGGCCAGGTCCCTGGACTGCTGCTCTGTTCGCTGGAGCTGGGCAGTGGTGGTGGGGGAGGAGAGGCTGCCTATGCTGCTCTAGTTCTCTCACTGTTCCACGTGTACTTCTACCTTGTGATCTGCTCTTCTGTTGTTCACTGCCATTCTCCCTTCATGTGCTTGAGTTTGCGGAGAGCTCCGGTGTGAGTAGAAAACCCCCTCACCTGGCTTTTCCTGTGGCTCAAGCCAAGCCTGGCCACTGGCTGGTGTGCCACTGCCACGTTCCCGTGCAGCATTCCCGCAGACCTGCTGGAGCCACTTCTGCTGACCTGTGTGGGCTCTGGATGTTCTGGATCTCTCCTACCTCTCTGCTGCCATTTCAATTTCCTATGCACCTCACTTTTTAGTAAAAGTTTGTATTTTCCTGGGTTTTTTGTTTGTTTGTTTGTTTTATTTTGTTTTTTGGCTTTTCCCCCCTAGGCTGCTTTGGTGTGGTACCTATGCCGTCATCTTAACCTGGAAGCCCAGTCCTTTGTCACTTTTGAACTGACAGCAGTGATAGTTATACAGACTTGATGACAGAAATTACATGATCGTTTTGGTAGATCCAGAAGAGGTCTAGAACAAAAGAGAACATTCCTTCATGATTAAAAGACTAGAGAGGCTATGGGTTGAGGGATCATATACTAAATTAATAAGGACTATATACCATCAACTTTAGCTCATATCAAACTAAAAGCAGAAAAATCTTGAAGCACACCCACTGTGGTAGAGAGCCACAGGTCACTGAGATAAACTTCCAATCTTGCAAAGTTATGGAGGAAGGAATTTATTGAAGATAGACGGGTTCCACAATGGCAGAAGAATCTGGCTCACTTTCACAGGAACAAGCAGATAGAGAAAAAAAGCCACAAGCCACCACTAAAAATCAAGCAAGTACACTACAAGAACTCCAGTACTTTGTATATCTTTAGAATGGAATTCCAAATCCAACACCACACCTTAGGCCTGGACTGTAAAATCTGACCTGTGACACCTTCTGCCACCAAGTGGCTGCAGAATTCCAGGTCAGCCTGGGCTAGACAGAGACCCTCCTTTGAAAAACCAAAATAAGTAAATAAATAAAAACAAAAAAATAAAGAAAGAACTTCCTGAAATCACAGTAGCAGGTAGCTATTACTTACAAAGAAAAACTTATGGAGAGACAAATTGTAACACTGCTATCTTTATCTCTCTCTCTCTCTCTCTCTCTCTCTCTCTCTCTCTTTCTCATCAGTATTACAGGGAGAGATCTCATTAGCAGAACTATGTTGGCTCTGTGCTCCCCTGAGGCCTCTGAGATACAGAGGAGGGTGGAGAAGCAGGGGGATGAATCTGAGGATCACAAGGAGCTTCAGCAACATGCAACTTCAGTGCAATAATGCTCCATGTAATAGTTTCATATGCAGTTTCCCCTGCACTACAGTTTTATATGATACTTCCCTCCAAGAGGCTTGTGATACAAGTTGAGTGAGGATGGGTTACTCTAAGTACTAATGTACTGAGATGTAGACACTGCATTTTGGGAAAGGAAAGGGCAAGCATAAAGAACCAACTGGGTACAAATCATGGTAAAGTTCAAATATATTTTCTTTGAAGATATTTTGAAGCAGTGATTTAAAAAATTTAAAGCTATGTTTGAAAGAGGTCTAGCAGAGAGGTGAAAAAGAGGAGAATTTATTTAGTTACATGGGATAATTACATGGAAATGTTCCTGATATCCACAAACCTTTGAATATATGTTACATTTAAAAATTAAACAGATGGGCTGGAGAGATGGCTTAGTGGTTAGGCACTTGCCTGTGAAGCCTAAGAACCCCGGTTCGAGGATCAATTCCCCAGCACCCATGTTAGCCAGACACACAAGGGGGCACACCATCTGGAGTTCGTTTGCAGTGGCTGGAGGCCCTGGCGCGCCCATTCTTGATCTCTATCTGCTTCTCTCTCTGTCTGTCACTTTCAAATAAGTAAATAAAATAAAATTTAAAAAAATTAAATGGAAAAAAAGAAACTTCTAGTAGGGTCACCAGTTTCTATTTGAAGTTTTATGCAAGTCCAGTTCTACATGGCATCAATTATTTTGTCCATCATGTGTGATTAGAACTACAAATTAAAGATTATATTTAAGATTGTGCAATTACAAGAGTAGAATTGAACAGTACTATCATATAAGAAGGCAAGAAAGATGGAACATTACTGAGTTCATATGGCTCAACTTATTCCTTCATCAAGCTCCATTGTGACTGGAAGAGTGGAAATTTTAAGAAAAAAAAAAAAAGTTTCTTATTCTACATTGAAACATCTCAAATATATTAAACATTATGATTTCAGAGGCTAAAAATGAGTATTATTTTATTCTTCACTTTTGTTAATAGAAACTATTAATAACCAGAATTGAGTAAGTCCTAAGTATATGCAGGGTCTGATGCAAAGAATGTGTGCTGCTGTTCCTCAAGGTGTAGTAAATTGATGTAGAATTTTTTTTTTCCTTTAAATCAATAGGGTATGCTATAGTTGAGTAGGAAAACACCACAGTGTATAAACATTTTCATTCTAATTTCATGAAGGAAAGTGTTGCTCAAAAAATTCAGTAAGCATCCATGTTTTCTTTTTCCCTCTCTTTTAAAAATTTTTTTTGTTTATTTTTATTTATTTATTTGAGAGGGACAGACAGAGAGAAAGAGGCAGAGAGAGAGAGAGAATGGTTGCACCAGGGCCACCAGCTACTGCAAATGAACTCCAGATGCATGCGCCCCCTTCTGCATCTGGCTAACGTGGGTCCTGGGGAAACGAGCCTCAAATTGTAGTCCTTAGGCTTCACAGGCAAGCGCTCAACTGCTAAGCCATCTCTCCAGCACCCTTTTCCCTCTCTTTAAATGTGATTTTAAACCTACAGATAGGTTACATTTCATTGATCAGGTTTGTACTTGGTAAAATTAAATTTCACTATTGTCATCCTTCCTTGAGTGTCCAATTTAATAATGCCATTTATGAGTTCATTCAGTCACAAATTTAAATAAATATTTTACTTTAATCTTATAAGGAAAAAAAAGTTCCTATCAGTTGTTACTGGGCCAATGAGTTTAGTCCTTATTTTCTCATTACTATTTTCTTCCTTTTGGCAGCATTGATTGGTTTTAAATGGCCGTTTTTATGACTACAGTATAGGTAGTAGACAAATTTTCCTGTTAAAGCAAGTATGTGATTGTATGGTTCAGGAATGGCCAAGACCACGCAGACTATTCTGAGGCAAAGATGACAGCTTTTATTTGGGAAAAGCATGAGCTTCCAGGACTGACTCTCAAGAGCAGAGCACCACCTGAGTTTTTTTCAGATAGTGGGCTTTATAGGCTTCTTCAATTGGGGGAAGGTGAGGAAGGGGAAAGAATTCCTTTGTTCTTTACCTTAGCCATTTCAAATAGCTAGGGTGTGAGACCAGAACAGTGACTAGGTGACTTATGTGATAAAGGGATAGGAAACCATGATCCGGGGGCATTGTTAGGCAAAGAAAGGATAATGACTGGGCAATTTCTGGAGAAATGTGGATAATCCACTCACTTGTCCCTGTCACCATCCTGCTGTCCTTTGTGACTCCATTTTGGGGACCTGTCCCTACCTAACATCCCAGCCTTTTGCTAATGACAAGAGACGAAGGTTAATTTCTTCATGCTGACCATAGGGGCTATGAGTTCTTATGGCAGAGGGTGGCTAATGCAGTCAATGTATCTCCCTTCAGGGCAGGTGATGAGGAGGCAGTTCCATGGTGGCTAGAGGTGGCAGAGAGGTGAGATTGATAGTGAGCACCCTCCATCATCATCTGTGTAGCATGCTGTTATTGCTTAGTCCTGAATATAACACACTTTTTTCATACCATCCCTGTATTAAGCTGCCTTCAGGGCAGTTGCTGACAACATCTGTTATAGAGAAGGTGAGGAAGATGAGCTCTGCACACCCCATGGGAGGACAGAAGGAAGTATTAAGGAGTTTGTTACCTTGTCAACAGCTATGACATTCAAATACCAGACCCAAGGGGAGAATGAGCACTCAGAGGCTAAGGATACAGGGCTTGGGCAAGAGAGAGCAGACAGAGGGACATCAGTGTATTCAAGAGTTGCATTTGGGGATCTGGGGAAGAGTAGGAACATGAGAGACTTTAAATTTGAGAGAGCCCATTGGTGTGGCAGTGTACTTATCTCTGGATGAGGTAGGGTAAGGGCTAAAGGAGGGGACCTGAGGAATAGCTCTGATCCTGGCTAAAGCAAGTGGGAGGAACTGGGGCCAAGGTAGGTAGAGTAATCAGTGATAGGCAGAAGCCATGAGTTAATGTTAGAGTTTAGCACTGTAAGCCAACATCAGACAGGGGAGCCAATTAGTTTGAATCTATTTATATTGTAGTTATATTTTTCTTACTGGGTGATTAAGACCATGTATGCTGCCAGAATTAGCTGTATAATTTGGAGGTCAATAATGGCACTGTAGGACAAACTTTGCGGGATGTGTAAGGAGTTCTATGACTCTTAGCATTGTCATCTGCTAGGATAAGTCAACGTTGTGCTGACAAAGTGGCCCTCCGTCTTTTGGGAAGCCTGGAAGACTGATTCTCCTCCAATGTGACTACCCTGTTGCAGGTACACTGACTTGAAATTCATCTCTGTGTCTCCATATCCTCTCTGATTAAGAAGACAGGTAATTTTCCAGAGGCTAGAAGTTAGCAAGTGTCCAATTATCTCTTGTGGCCTTCTGACCAGGCAGCAGGAAACAAAATATTGGTTATACTTCTAACTCCAATGTTTCCAATTGCTTTTGGCTTCTACATATGGTTATTAATCACTCAGAGATACTGCATATATATGATTAGCAAAACAGTTTAGTTAAAAAGGTATAGAACCTATTTGGTTAGCAAAGCAGATCTGGTTAGAGAATGACACAATAGTTTAAAATTATTCAGATTAATCTTTAAGTTCAGTTTTCACATGACAGTGTATATATGGAACATAGAAAGCATATATATTCTATCTTTCAACTATCTGTCAGTTATAAGTATAGGCAGAATATTTTAGTAGCCCCCACAACAATATTTTTTCAATTATTTTATCAATAACTTTAAATCAATTGATCTAATCTTGATAGTGTATTCCATGAAAAGGAAAAAAAAAAAAAACAGTATAAAAACTTAACATCTGTGTTTGAAAACAATTTTGGCTAGACTGCGTACCAATGCAAGTACCAATTACCCCCCAAACTGGAAGTAGAAGAGCAATTTAATATTACTTTTTTAGGGCAGGAAACATGTCTTAAGTATCAATATCTCTATAAGAAATGAACTTAAGATACCAGAAATGAGACAATTAATTAAGTAAAACCTTGACTGAGACTGATTATACATAGCTTAAGATAAAATGAAACTTCTTTATTGTTAAGCAAGCCCAGTTTTAACATACATTAGAGACAATATGACAGACATAAAGTAATTTTTTTTACATAAGTACCTTTTACCATCTACAATTTTAAGGCTTAACTAAAGAAATATTTATGACTGTTATATGAAGCTTAGACAAACTATATTAACATTTTTTATATATAGTAGATTTCCCTAAAACATGGGTAGTCTTTACAGGTTTTCTAAGAACAAGATTACAATAAGTCATCTTTTATAAGGCTTAGATTATAATCTTGGTGATAGTAATCCAGAAAAGCTAGTATGAACAAGACTAGTGTAAAGTTCAGGAGTGACCAAGACCACAGAGACCACTCTGAGGCAAAGATGGAAGCTTTTATTCAGGGAGAAAAATGAGCTGTAAGGACTGACTCTCAAGAGCAGAGCAGTCAACTTTGAGATTACCGAGAGTGTGCTTTACAGAGTTCTTCAGCTGGAGGAAGGTGAGGAAGGGAAGGAACTCCTTTGTTCTTTACATTAACCATAGGGTGTGAGACCAGAAGTGACCAGATGGGATATAAGGAGCCAAGAAACCTAAACCTGGGGCACTGTATGACATAATGGCTGGGTGACTTCTTGAGGAAGGTGCATGACCCCTTCCTATGTCTCTGTTACCCTCCTGCTTTAACTCCATTTGTCCTGATCTAAGATTCCAAGATTTTGCTGATGATAAGAGAGGAATGTTAATTTTTCATGCTGGCCATAAGGGTCATCAGCTCTTATGGGAGAAGCTGGGTAATTTAGTCCATGGGTCTCTCTTCAGGGGACGTAATGAGGAAGAAGTTTCATGGTGGCTAGAGGTGGAAGAGTGGTGAGATCAATAGCACCAGTATAGCATGTTGTTATGACTTAGTTGTGAGTGAAGCAGAGACTTTTCTCATACCATCCCTGTATTGAGCTGGCTTCAGGGTAGTTGCCAGTAGTTACCTGTTATAGAGAGGGTGAGGAAGATAGGCTCTGTTCACTCTGTGAGAAGACAGAATGAAGAACATTAAAAGCTTGTTATTCTTGTCAACAGCTATGACATCAAAATGTCAGATGTAAAGGAGGATAAGTATTCAGAGATGAGAGATTGAAGGCTTAGGGCAAGAGGAGGCAGAGGGACATTTTGGAATCAGGGGAAGAATAGAAACAGAAGTGAGTTTAAGTTAGAGAGTGCCCATTGGGGTGAGAGTGTACTTATCCCTGGATGAGATAGGATAAGGGCTAAGGAAAGAGTGTCCAAAGAAACAGCTCTGATTCTGGCTAAGCCAACTGGGAAGAGCTGGGGTCAAGGTAGATAAAGTTAATCCGGGAAAGGAAGAGGCAGAAGGCATGAGTTAATGTTAGAGTCTAGTTTTGTAAGTTAGCATCAGACAGGGGAGCCTACTAGTCCGAATCATTGTTTATATTGTAGTTACATTTTATAGTTATATTTTTCTCATTGGGTGATTAAGACCATGTAGGTTGCCAGAATTAACTGTATATTTTGTAGGTCATTAATGGCACTGTATGAGAGACTTTCAGGAAACTGTGAGTAGTTCTATGACTCTCAGCATTGCCATCTGCTAGGATAAGTCAAGGCCATGCTGACCAAGTGCCCCTCCCTCTTTTGGGAAGCCTGGAGGACTGATTTTCCTCCAATGTGACTCTCCTGTTGCAGATACACTGACTTGGAATTCATTTCTGTATCTCTACATCCTTTCTGATCAAGAATACAGGTAACTTACCAGAGGTTAGAAGTTCAAGTGTCCCATCATCTCCTGTAGCTTTTTGACCTGGAAGCAGGAAGCAAAATATTGGTTATCTTTTTAATTCCAATGTTTCCAATTGATTTTGGCTTCTACATATGGTTATTAATCACTCACAGAGAGTTTAGATATCTGATTAGCAAAACCGATTAGTTAAAAAGGGTGCAGAACATATCTGGTTAGCAAAGCAGATGTGGGTAAGAGAATGACACAATAGTTCAAAATCATTCTGATTAATATTTAAATTTAGTTGTTAGGTGACAGTGTAAGCTATATCTGGAACACAGAAAGCATAAACATTCTATCTTTTAAGTATCTGCCAGTTACATGTATAGGCAAAAACATTTCAGTACCACTGAAAACAATATTTTTATCAATTATTTTATTAATAACTTTAAGGCAATTGATTTAATCTAGAAATTGTATGGTAGGAAAAGACAAGACAATACAAAACTTAGTATCTGCATTTGAAAGCAAATTTGGCTAGTCTGTATACCAATGCAAGTACCAATTACCCCCCAAACTTGAAGCAGAACAGCAATTTAAGATTATTTTTTTTAGTACAGGAAACATGTCTTAAGTATCAATATCTCTTTAAGCAATGAAGTTTAGATGCCAGAAATGAGACAATTAATTAAGTGAAACCTTGACTGAGGCTGATTATACATAGTTTAAAAATAAAATAAAACTTGGCCATTGTTGAGTTAAGCAAGCCTGATTTTAACATGGATTAGAGACAAGATGACATACACAAAGCAATTTGTTAAATAAGTACCTTTTACAATTGAAAAATTTTAAGACTTAACTAAAGAAATATTTATGACTGATGCATGAAGCTTAGACAAACCACATTAACATTGTTTGTATTTTTATGTTTTAAGTATCAATATCACTATAAGCAATGAACTTAAGATATCAGGAATGAGAAGATTAATTAAATATAACCTTGGCTGAGACTGATTATACATAGCTCAAGAATAAAACAAAACTTGGTCATTGTTGAGTTAAGCAATCCCAATTTTAACATACATTACAGACAATATGACAGACACAAAGTAAAGTTTTAAATAAGTACCTTTTACCATTGAACAACTTTAAGGCTTAACTAAAGAAATATTTATGACTGCTAAATGAAGCTTAGACAAACTATATTAGCATTGTTTGTATACAGCATATTTTCCTAAGACATAGGGAGCTTTTTTAGTTTTTCTAAGAACAAAAATCATAATACATCACTTTATAAGACTTAGATTATAACCTCAGTGATAATCATCTAGCAAAATCAGCTTCAATAAGACAATAACCATCTTAAAATCAGAGTTTTAGTTAGGAATGATGATGCATGCTTATTGATAGTTAAATACCATGTCCTTTGTATAAACCAAATTGCAATATTCTAATATTCTGATATCTGGAAATGTCTGATATTAACAAAAAGTATAGTTTTCATATTTAAGGCCCATGAGGCTACAGAGAGTAAACATGTAAAACAGATCTGCTGACAGAATTTAAAATGGACAAGAAATCTATATTATGCAGTAATATTTTTGGCTTAAATATGAAGACATACAAAATTTATAATTTTTAAAGTTCATAAGAAGTGGGATACCTTTACATTTGTTTATATATATATATAATTTAGCACTTTTAAAAGGTCAATAAGATGTCCATCAACCTATAAGTCAGTATTAGAAAGTACTTTTGCTATATTTAACATACCCAAAGAATAAAGTAACTGGATTAAACTGTCATGATCTAATAAAAAAAGGAGACAAGTCTCATGGAAAAGAACGGGAATGGGCATGCCAGAGCCACTTGTCACTGCAAACAATTTCTAAATGTATGCTCCACTATATGTATCTGGCTTTGCAAATAAGCACCTTTAACTGCTTAGCCAAAAACAAATATTTTTCATCATTACAAATCAACTTTATAGAACTATATTGAATTCCAAACATACACACAATTTTATGACACTTTTTACATAATTATTTGAACCTTAACCAACTCTGTAATTCTGTCTGTGATAATTTGGTAAACTTGTTCATAATGACATAAGTTAAATTAAAGTATTAATACTGATTGTTGGAAGAATTGAGGAACTACATCTTAAATCACAACATAACTTTGTTTAGAATTTTTAAACTGTTCACCATGAAATAAATAGTTATTTAAGTGTGGGACAGATAAATATTGTTTAATGTTTCAAACATGGTCTATTTACCTTATAAAACAGGGGTGGGGGGAGAGCAAATAGTTCCTTTGAGAGTTTTTTTTTTTTTTTTTTTTTTTTTTTTTTTTTTTTGAGGCAGGGTTTTAGATATAATAACCTTAGGAGAGTATATTAATGAGTCAATTTTAACCTTAAGATTTAGTTTAAAGGTTGACAAGTAGAGGAACCTAGTTAATGTGGTTGGGTTCTCTAAATTCAGTCTTTCATAACCGTTATTATGACCAGATTAACATCAATGAGATAAAGTTAAGTTTACAGCCTCAATACTATAGCAACCTGCTGTCATCCATGGCCATACTTTGTTATTCTGATGCAAGCCCTAGGTTAATAGTCATTTTATATCTCAAGAAATCTGTAATCTGATAAAGTATTTTGTCTTTAGCCTTCTGTTTAAGCCTACTCATAACTTCATCTACATGCTTTTACTTTATAATCCATGCAACCACTCTGTAACAATCTCTTTTACCAAATATTTAACATCCAACACATAATGTTTTCTCTCCAGTTTATCTTCTTTGGTTAGTTCATATCATAACTACCAACATAAACTTTTATTGTCCTTGCCATAACACTTTTAATATGATAATTTTTTTCCCTCAAAAGGCCTTTTGAAATAACTTTTTAAAAGAAAGAATAGATCAGATTTGTCTTATGCTATTTACCAAGAATAACCATAGATTTTGGAATTTTGTTTCTTACAACTTTCCTGAAACACTTTTTTTTTTTAAATATGAAAGCAGATTTGAACATTTTCAGAAAAAAAAAAATTACAAATTCAGTATTGAGTACTTCTATATTTAAATGTAAATCTTGAGACTGTTGTCTGTTCGTAGTTCCATAGAAGCATAGAAAGATAAAGTAAACATAAAACAGTTACACATTTTTTATGAGAAGTCCCTAACTGTGTATAGCGACTTGGCATTCATTCATCATCATGCTGGGGCCAGGATCCTGAGATTCCTTGTGCTTGTAGCCCCCTGGCTCTGCAAGGTGGGGAAGCTAAGAAAGAGCAATTTCTTTTTCTTTCTAAATTCCAGGGAGAGTTTTGGACTTTTATCACAGCTGTAGGCTGCTTTCTGATCCTGCCATTTTACAACTCTTTAAGAGTAGGAGAATCTTGTAATTTTTTTTTTTTTTTTTTTTTTTTTTTTTTTTGGTCTATGATCTTAATTACTTTTAGTGTTCCTTCTGGGGGACACTCAATAGTAAAAATTGGCTATGCCATCTAGTTTGGTGGGCTGGTGGAAAACATCCCCCAAGTGAAATAGTACTGCTCATAACAGAAATCATTCTGTAGCCTTAGGGCTGTGAGCCCTATACATACACACAATCTTTTCATATAGACTCTAGACAACCATTTCCCCTTCACACATTCATTCATTTATTTAGACGATATGCATTCCCATTTCAAATTTTTATCCTATTTACAAATATGGAGAATAAAATCAAAGCTTTTTACCAGGCAGGGCATCAGGAGAGGCTGAGGGAGCCAGAGGAGTCAGAGGAACTCTTGGGGGGAGGTGGCTAGAAGGATATGGTGAAAAAAGCAGTTAGAGCAGAGAAGGCCATGCATGCAGAGTGAAAAATAAGGCATTTCAGATCATTTGTCTGTATGTTGGCAGAAGTTTGTTTTAAATCAGTGAGAATTTCAGGGAGGGAGAGGGTGTGTCCCAAGATGGTACCCAAACAGAAAGGTGCCCCTTATGTTACAGTAGACCAGAGAGTAATAAACCCAAGGTGTTGAGAGTGCATCTTTCTCAAGACCTGGGGTTGGGGCCTAAAAGTCAAGGGGTGTAGCCTGGTGTTCCGGCACACCTTTCACAAGGAGGAATGAAACCCAAGAGCAATCCAAACCAAGAGACACACTTACTGAGAATGAAGGAGAAGATGGAGAAAGGAAGAGTGAGGCCAAATTACCAGGCAGGGATGAAGAAGAGTGAGGCTGAATTTCCTATGCAGGGATGGTCCGAAGCCTTCAGAAGGTCAAATGGCAGCTTGGTTGTCTGGTTAGGGGAAAGGAGGTCTGGCTGCCCCAGAGGGCAACCAGAAGCCTTCTTGTCCATGTCAGAGCACCAGATGTAGGTTCAGGAGTGACCAAGACTACAGAGACCACTCTGAGGCAAAGATGGAAGCTTTTGTTTAGGAAAAAATACGAGCTGCCAGAACTGGCTCTCAAGAGCGGAGCAGTCAACTTGAGATTCCACAGATAGTGTGCTTTATAGGGCTCTTCAGTTGGGGGAAGGTGAAGAAGGGAAGGAACTCCTTTGTTCTTTACATTAGCCATAGGGTGTGAGACCAGAAGTAACCAGGTTAGAGATAAGGAGGGCAGGAAACCTAGACCTGGGCATTGTTAGGCAAAGAAGAGATAATGGCTGGGTGGTTTCTTGAGGAATGTGGATGATCCACTTCCTTATGTCTCTGTTGCCCTCCTGCTATAACTTCATTTGTTCTGAGCTAACAACTAGAACCATCATAAAATTACAGAGTTTTAGCCAGGCATGGTGATATGTGCTTAATGATAGATGAACCATCATGTACTTTGTATAAACCAAATTACAATATTTTGATATATGAAAAGTACGAAGTTTCATGGTGGCTAGAGGTGGAAAGAGTGGTGAGATCAATAGCACCAGTATAGCATGTTGTTATGACTTAGTTGTGAGTGAAGCAGAGACTTTTCTCATTACCCTACCCTGTATTGAGCTGGCTTCAGGGTAGTTGCCAGTAGTTACCTGTTATAGAGAGGGTGAGGAAGATAGGCTCTGTTCACTCTGTGAGAAAGACAGAATGAAGAACATTAAAGCTTGTTATTCTTGTCAACAGGCCTTTGACATCAAAATGTAGATGTAAAGGGGGAAAAATTTATTCGAGATGAGAGTTTTGAAGGCTTGGGGAAAGAGGGGGCCCAGGGGGACATTTTGGAATCAGGGGAAAAAATAGAAACGAAGTGAGTTTAAGTTAGAGAGTCCCCATTGGGGTGAGAGTTTTATTTTATCCCTGGATGAGAAAAGGATAAGGGTAAGGAAAGAGTGTCCAAAGAAACAGCTCTGATTCTGGCTAAGGCCAACTGGAAGAGTGGCGGTCAAGGACTAGCATAAAGTTACAATCCGGGATAGGAAGAGGCAGAGGCCTGAGTTAATGACTGAGAGTCTAGTTTTGTAAGTTGCATCTCAGGGACCCGGGGATGCCCTACTAGTCCGAATATAATTGGTATATGTTGTAGTTGACACTTTTATAGTTATATTTTTTTTCTTTGGGTGTTTTAAGAAAATGTAGGTTGCCAGACTTAACTGTATATTTTGTAGGTCATTAATGGCACTGTATGAGAGACTTTCAGGAAACTGTGAGTAGTTCTAGACTCTCAGCATTGCCATTGCTAGGATAAGTCAAGGCCATGCTGACCAAGTGCCCCTCCCCTCTTTTGGGAAGCCTGGAGGACTGATTTTCCTCCAATGTGAATCTCCTGTTGCAGATACACTGACTTGGATTCATTTCTGTATCTCTACATCCTTTCTGATCAAGAATACAGGTAACTTACCAGAGGTTAGAAGTTCAAAGTGTCCCATCATCTCCTGTAGCTTTTTTGACTGGAAGCAGGAAGCAAAATATTGGTTATCTTTTTAATTCCAATGTGTTCCAATTGATTTTGGCTTCTACATATGGTTATTAATCACTCACAGAGAGTTTACATATCTGATTAGCAAAACCGATTAGTAAAAAGGTGCAGAACATATCTGGTTAGCAACGCAGATGTGGGTAAGAGAATGACACAATAGTTCAAAATCATTCTGATTAATATTTAATTTAGTTGTTAGGTGACAGTGTAAGCTATATCTGGAAACACAGAAAGCATAAACATTCTATCTTTTAAGTATCTGCCAGTTACATGTATAGGCAAAAACATTTCAGTACCACTGAAAACAATATTTTTATCAATTATTTTATTAATAACTTTAAAGGCAATTGATTTAATCTAGAAATTGTATGGTAGGAAAAGACAAGACAATACAAAACTTAGTATCTGCATTTGAAAGCAAATTTGGCTAGTCTGTATACCAATGCAAGTACCAATTACCCCCCAAACTTGAAGCAGAACAGCAATTTAAGATTATTTTTTTTAGTACAGGAAAACATGTCTTAAGTATCAATATCTCTTTAAGCAATGAAGTTTAGATGCCAGAATGAGACAATTAATTAAGTGAAACCTTGACTGAGGCTGATTATACATAGTTTAAAAATAAAATAAAACTGGGCCATTGTTGAGTTAAGCAAGCCTGATTTTAACATGGATTAGAGACAAGATGACATACACAAAGCAATTTGTTAAATAAGTACCTTTTACAATTGAAAATTTTAAGACTTAACTAAAGAAATATTTATGACTGATGCATGAAGCTTAGACAAACCACATTAACATTGTTTGTATTTTTATGTTTTAAGTATCAATATCACTATAAGCAATGAACTTAAGATATCAGGAATGAGAAGATTAATTAAATATAACCTTGGCTGAGACTGATTATACATAGCTCAAGAATAAACAAAACTTGGTCTTGTTGAGTTAAGCAATCCCAATTTTAACATACATTACAGGACAATATGACAGACACAAAGTAAAGTTTTAATAAGTACCTTTTACCATTGAACAACTTTAAGGCTTAACTAAGAAATATTTATGACTGCTAAATGAAGCTTAGAAAACTATATTAGCATAGTATGTTATACAGCATATTTTCCTAAGACATAGGGAGCTTTTTTAGTTTTTCTAAGAACAAAAATCATAATACTGTGGGGAAACCACTGGACACTAGGAAAGCAAAAGTACCTCCATCTTAAATAATGACTCCATCTTTTGTAATAAGTTGTCTGTTCTGGAAGTCGCAAGGTCTGCAGTTGTTAACCCATGCACGGAAAAAGAATAATGTAACCCCTAAAGAATGAGAAAGTCGTTATCTCATGGCATTGGGCCTGGGGCCTTATCCTGTGAACATCTTGTGCCTTTGGGGCCGGAACACCTTTTCCTATAGAAACGGAACTGTAGCAATACCTAAACTGTTGACAAACCTTCCCTGTTCTGCTGCATAAGAGGCACCTGCTGCCAACATTAAAATGGCAGCTGATCAGACTCGGTCTTGCTGTCGGTTCCTTGAGTCTCTTGTCCCTTTCATTCCAGGTTTTCTGGGGTCCGTGCTCCCGTTGAAGCCCCGCTGGCCGGGGCAACTGGCGCCCAAACGTTGGGGCACGAACCTAGGATCGCCTGAAACACCGTCTGCTACCTGCCCATTGGGATCCCGCACCGAGGCCCGCGCAACCCAAAGAGGGGGTTAGACACTGGCCCGCTAGTGATCACCACGGAGTCGCCCGCCCATGAGACAGATCCGTTGGAACACTCGGACGGTGAGGTAGATAAGATTTTTTTTTTCCTTTACCATGGGACAAGCATTTTCAAAAGAAGACTCTTTTGTGACTGGACTAACAACAAGCTCTCAGGCTACGAGGAACTAGGTTAAAAGAAAAGATTTAAAGATATTTTCTAGATTTTATTGGTGATCTCTGTCCTTGGTTCCAAAGGAAGGGACTATACCCATGAAAAAACTTGGTTAAGAGTTGGAGATTGTTTACGTGATTATTTTGCAACCCTTTGGCCCGAAAAGGTCCCTGTTTCTGCCTACTCTTATTGGAATTCTTATAAATGATGTTCTCAAGGTCCACAATCATTCTATGGCTGTACGGGTTCTTGTTAATGAGGGAGAGGGCTGCTCTTAAACGCTCTTCTAGGCCCCCTTCTGCTTGCGCCTCTGTCATTGTTGAAGATGTCTGACAACTCAAAAGGAGACCTAAAACAAACGTCACCTTTCCGTCTGCTCCTCCTGATAAAAGCCCTTCCCTGCCACCTTTATACTTCACTAAGTGAGATCTTGAAAGGCTGGTGAAAGCTTGGTGAAGTGGTTCTCCCCTTCACCCCGTTGCTTATGTAGGGCCCCACCAATAAACCTCACCTCCTATGCCTCCGCCCTGATTTTGACCGCCACTCTGCGCTCTGTTCTGACGCTCTGCAGCCTTCACTTCTCTTGCTCGCCTGCTGAACCTTCGCTGTCCTCTCCTTTCGCAGTACTACTGTACTGACCAAGTTGCTTCTGGCTCTGAACTCCGGAGGGCACTTCAGGTAAAAAACTTCAGCTGCAGATTCTCCAGGAACTTGATTCTGTCACAAAAGAAAATTGCTGCTTTTCTAAATCCTTTCGGTTGACAGACGTTAGGCGCAAACCGTCAAGAAAGGCCAGTCGCACACACCAGCTATCTACTGGTCTTTCTTGCTTTTCCTGTTACCGCACACAGGCCGCTCTGCTCCCGCTTCTGCTTCCCTCCCCTGCGTCCAATGCGGACTCTGATGAGGAGCCTGCTCCCTCGGCTGCTCCAGTTGATGGAGTGTTGCCTCCTCTGATTCTGAGGATGAACCTGCCCCGGAGTCTGTTCCCCAACCTAAATATAAACTCTTAATTTAAAGTTTCTTGAGCGAACTAAAAGCGGCCGTCTCTAATTACGGGCCCACGGCTCCCTTTACTCTCACTCTTCTGGAAAGCTATAGTGATAAATGGCTTATGCCTATGATTGGTATCGCCTTGCTCGCGCGGCTCTCTGGTGGAGATTTTGTTCTATGGCGCACTGAATTTAATGGAACTGCTCTGACTTTGCTCGCCGTAATTTACAAAAGGCTGTTTCTAAAAATTGGACAAAACAAAAATTGTTGGGGGAACATCCCTACGATTTCCAACGAACGGCAAGCACCACTATCCCCCCTGGACTTTTAGCTCAAATACAACAGGCAGGCCTCGCGCCTGGAGGCCCACCTCCCTCCTAAAGGGGCCGCCACCACTTCCCTGGCTAATATTAGACAGGGTCCAGAAGAGCCTTACAGTGACTTTATTAGTAGACTTAATGAAAACTGCTGAGCACCTTTTTGGTGTTGGGGAAACCAACAGCCCCTTTATCAAACACCTGGCCTTTGAGAATGCTAATTCCTGCTTGTCAGTCTATTCTCCGCTCTCACAAGCGGGAGTCCATATCTGATTATATCAAGTTATGTGCAGGCGTGGGCTCCTTCCACGCATGGGTTTAGCAATTGGAGCTGCTCTCCATTCTGCTGGTCTCACTCAGGGTACGAATAACATGTTATAATTGTAAACAACCTGGACACTTCTCTCGCGAATGCACCGCTCTAAACGCTCTCTGCTTCTCTTCGCCCTCCCCCTGCTACACCCTGTCCTCGTTGCCAGAAAGGGCAAACATTGGGCCTCTGAATGTCGCTCCAGGACTGACATTCATGGCCGCCCCCCTGTCGGCCTCTCAGGGAAAACCTCTTCCTGTCCCGGGGAAACTTCCCAACGGGGCAGCTCCAGGCCCCCTACTCCATGGGACAAATCTTGGGGGCGGTCAGATGTCCCTACCTCCAGCCCACCGGAGAATCAGTGTCCACCCTCTGGCGCGCCACAGCAGGCAGCGCAGGACTGGACCTCTGTGCCACTCCGCACAGTATTAACCACCTGAGACTTGCCCTCAATAATTGCAACAAATGTGTCCGGCCCTATGCCCCCAACATGTTTGGCTTCACTAGGCAGGGCTAGCACTTCTCTCAAGGGTATTCAAGTCATCCCTGGAGTTATTAGATAACGATTTTGCGGCAATATCCAAGTTTAGTCACCTCCCAAAGAGGAACCCCATCTAATTTTGCCAGGGGATCGAGTGGCCCAACTTGTCCTGTTGCCTCTCACTTTTCTTAACAATAATTATACTGTCCCCAAGTCGTGATAACAATCAACCTGGCTCTTCTGACACTTATGGGTGCACTCTGTTACGCTGGATCGCCCTACTTTACGGTTGCTTCTTGATGGCAAGCCCTTTGATGGAATGGTGGATACTGGTGCTGACGCCACCATAATCTCTCTCAAACATTGGCCTAAGTCCTGGCCCCTGACTGCCTCTCATACCATTTACAGGGCATTGGACAATCCAATAACCCTCAACAAAGCTCTCGCATCCTTACTTGGACTGACGAGGAGGGTAACTCAGGACAAGTCACCCCCCTTTGTTCTTCCAGGCTTGCCTGTCAACTTGTGGGGAAGAGACATTCTTTCACAAATGAATATGGTTCTTTGTAGCCCCAATAGTGTTGTCACTTCCCAACTGCTTAGTCAGGGTTTTATTCCAGGGAAAGGGCTTGGAAAGAATTTACAAGGCATAACAGAGCCCATTTCTCCTCCCCAGAAACTCGATCGCTCTGGCCTTGGGTATGCCCCTGAGTCTTCTTTTCCCTAGCGGCCGTTGCCATCCCTGCACCCCATGCTGATAAAATTACTTGGAAAACCCAAAGCCCTATATGGGTTGACCAATGGCCGCTTTCACATGAGAAAACAGAGGCTGCAATGTTGTTAGTGCAGGAACAACTTGCCGCTGGCCACATCGAGCCTTCTACCTCCCCCTGGAACTCCCCTATTTTTGTCATTCAGAAAAAATCTGGTAAATGGCGCTTGCTACAGGATCTTAGAGCTGTTAATAAAGCCATGGTCCCTATGGGGGCACTCCAACAGGACTCCCTTCCCCCGTGGCCATTCCCTATGGTTCCTTCAAAATAATTATTGATCTAAAGGATTGCTTTTTTACCATCCCTCTACACCCTGAGGATAGGCCCTGCTTTGCCTTCAGTGTCCCGCAAGTAAATTTTCGTGGCCCTATGCCTCGCTTTCAGTGGAAGGTTTTGCCCCAAGGTATGGCTAACAGCCCCACCCTCTGTCAAAAGTTTGTGGCCATGGCCATTGACCCCCTCAGGGAGACTTTTCCCTCTGTCTACATTCTTCATACATGGATGACATTCTTTTAGCAGCCTGTGACCAGAACCTGCTTTTCTCCTGCCTCCAGGCCCTACTGTCCACTTTTGCAATCATATGGGCTTCAAGTTGCCCCCTGACAAGGTTCAAAACTGCCGACCCCTATCTTTATTTGGGCTATGAGCTAAAAAATCAACCAGGTACTAACCCCCCGAATTCAACTTCGCACCTCTCATCTCTCCACTCTCAATGACTTCCAGAAATTGCTTGGGGACATTCAATGGCCTTAGACCCTATTTAAAAGTTCCCACCGCTGCTCTTCTACCCCTCATGACATCTTAAATGGAGACCCCAGCCCTACCTCCCCTAGACAACTTACCCCTCAGGCCCTTGCTGCCCTGAAAGAAATAAACAAGGCCATTAACCTCCAGACTGCCCAACAGATAAATTATGCCTCTTCCCCCTGGTTTTCATTGTCTGCCCTACTACCCCATACTCCTACTGGTGTATTTCTGGCAATGGCACCCCTCACCACAATCGTGGCTCTCCCCTGCTTTGGGTTCACCTCTCTTCTTCTCCTACTAAAGTCATAACCACTTATCCCCTTTTGGTCGCTCAACTCATCATAAAGGCTCGCAAGCTCTCCCGCCAACATTTTGGCAAGATCCAAACCAATCCTCCTCCCTATGGTCCTGACCAACTCAACTGGCTTCTCCAGGACTGATGATAATTGGCCTATAGCACTTTCTGCCTTTATGGGCATTATTGACAATCATTATCCCTCTGACCCCTTATTCAGTTTGCCAACATTTCACTCTTTGTTTTTCCCCTTAATACTTCTAATGACCCCTATTAAGGATGCTCCCTCTATATTCACTGATGGATCAGCTAATGGTACAGCTGCATACGTGATAAACGGCAATCAACTTCTCTCCATACCCCATACTCCTCTGCCCAATTAGTGGAGCTTTGCGCTGTTCTCGAAGTCTTTAAACAATTCCTTTCCCAGCCCTTCAACCCTCTTTACTGACAGTGCTTATGTTGCTAAGTCAGTCCCCCTACTGGAGACAACACCCTATGTCAACCTTCCACTAATGCCTCTGCGTTGTTCCGCTTCCCTTCGGGACCTCATTTGTGCTCGGTCTCACCCCTTCTATATAGGTCCACTTACGTGCTCATACCTCTCTGCCAGGCCCTCTGCGCAAGGCAATGCTGATGCAGATGCTGCTACTCGCCTTGCTCTCGTAGCCCTAACTGATCCTCTCTCCTCGGCACAACAGGCTCACAATATACATCATTTAATTCTCAAACCCTCTGCCTTGCCTTCAAGACTCACCGTGCTCAAGCTAGGGAAATAGTTAAGTCCTGTCCGCTTGTTCTGTCTCCTACCAGTTCCCCATTTGGGAGTCAACCCACGCGGTCTTCTTCCCAATGAGATATGGCAAAATGGATGTAACTCACTTCTCAGATTTTGGCAAGCTTAAATATGTTACATTAAATTAACCTGGCTTTTTTAAACTCACACAAGCCCCAGGGGGAATGGTAATTTTGTCCTTTCAGGTTCCAAGTTCCATTGGGTAACACTTCTTAATTAAAAGAAAATGGCGGGTTTACTTTCCCAGATTCAAAAATTTCGTTCCTTGAAAAACTCCCCAAATTCCCTCCCTCAAGGCGGGGGTAAATAATCAACCCTTCCCCCTTGGCTCACTTTTAAAAAAAAATTACCCATGGTATTTATCACCCTTCCCCCAAAAATTTGGGCCCTCCCCCTTTTTTTTACCTTAACTTTTCCCTTAACCCCCCAGACAGATTGGAAAGGGCCCCCCCCAGCCCCCCAGTCCCCTTCCCTATAAAACCCCACCCAAAAGGGTTTTTTAATCCCCCTCCCCCCCCCCCCCCCCCTCCCCTCCCCCCCCCCTTTGGGGGGGCTCCATCACCCCCTCCCCCCCCCCCCCCCCTTCCCCCGGCCCCAACCCCGGGCCTCATTGTGGGGATGCGGCTCTGCTTGGTTTATGATCAACAAAATGATGGGCCTCGTTGGTCCCGGAGCATCTAGTTCGCCAATGGACACCACCTCACCCTCTAAAAATTCACCCCTCTCCCAGGGAAGGCTCCCTGCCCCCCTGAGGTTTTCTCCTTTCCTTTTAGGACTATGGCTGCCCCCTGCTTTCGTTGGCCTCTTGCTCCTGGCATCTGGATTGATGCACTGCTGACCTTCGACCATAGAATTTCACCTGGACCTGCTCAGTGAAGTCGGTGATGTGATCTGGGCCACTCTACGGTTTCTCAGACCATCCCTTGGCCGACCCTAACTCCAGACCTCTGCAAAATGGCCCTCGGCAGCCCGAACGCTTGGGGACTTGGCACCATTTTTGCACAACATACTGCTCCTGAAATTGATCTTCACCACTCTTATGGTGAAGGGGGATGTTATAACTCTTACCAGAGGTCCTACTTACAGTCTTTCTCCCTCTATGTTGCCCCCGGTCATCACCGTCCCCGTTCGATTACTTGGAAATGTGGGGGCCCAGATGTTTATTTCAGTGCAAAATGGGGATGTGAAACTACTGGAGATGCTTATTGGAACCCCTCATCTTCTTGGGACTATATCACCCTAAAGGCTAACTATACCCATCCCCAGGGAGCTGCCCGCTATACTCCAAACAGGCTTGCCAGATATCTTCCCCATCCTTTGGGTGGTGCCACCCTCTACTAATTACCTTTACAGCCCCTGGCAAACAACAGCCATATGATGTCTGGTCCCGGGGCGTTCAATGGGCCATCCGTACCTATGGTGGCTCTCATGTTGGGGTCCTTTTTACCATTAAGCTCCAAAAGACTCTCCCTACTACTGCTCTCTACCCCTCGCATGCCACTCCCTTGTTACCCCCCGTCCCTACATCTATATCCTCCCCTGTGCCAGCTCTGGTTACACTCCCGCCTCTTCCTCCTCCACCCCTGACAACTACTGACCTGGTCCTTAACCTGGTCGAGGCCACTTTTAATGTACTCAATTCTTCTTCTCCCAATCTTACCCAATCTTGCTGGCTTTGCATTCACACCTCGCTCCCCCTTTATGAGGGTGTGGCTCAATCTCTCCCACTTCCCTTCAACACAACTACTGATTGGACTCGCTGCCCCTGGTCTCAGCGCCCTAACATTACCCTCCCAATCTCCTCTGTCCTTGGCTCTGGAACCTGCCTTCATGCTCCAAACCTCTCCAAATCTTCCATGCCTTCTACCCTTTGCAAGAATTTTGTCTCTGTTAATTCCTCCCTTCATTATGACTCCTATTATCTCCTCCCCCAGGGCTATTGGTGGGCCTGCCTTGACAGCCTAACAGCTTGCGCTTCCGTGTATCGCCTGCTCAATCCCCCTCAGTTCTGTGTCCCTGTCCGACTCTTCCCTCGCATTTCCTATCACCCTGCTCCAGACTTTGACGCTAACTTTGCCTCATCCCTCCCCTATTCGCATAGGACCAAACGTGAACCCATTACCGGCACTGCTATTTCGCTTGCTTTGCTTCTGGGTGTCAGCGCTGCAGGCGCCGGCACAGGTATTGCTGCTCTTGTACAGGGAAATGCCCAATATGAAATCCTGCGTTCCCAATTGGATAAAGACATTCAAAACCTAGAAAAGGGAATTACTGCTTTAGAACAGTCTTTAGTCTCTTTATCTGAGGTGGTACTTCAAAATCGCCGGGGCCTCGACCTCCTTCTTTTGAAGGAGGGGGGACTATGTGCTGCCTTACGGGAAGAATGCTGTTTTTACACTGACCATACAGGTGTCACAAGGGATAGTATGGCTAAGATCAGAGAATCTTTGGAGAAAAGAAAAAATAATAGAGGTATAACAGAAACATCTGGTTGGTTCTTTTCTCATCCTTGGCTGTCCTCGATCCTCCCCTCTACTTTAGGTCCTTTGGTTGGCCTACTCCTCTTACTAAGCTTTGGCCCATGGTTATTTAAAAAGCTAACATCCTTTATTAAGGAACAGATTGATTCAGCCACAGCACGACCAATTCAAGTGCACTACCATCGCCTGGCTCTTGAAGGCCAAGACCTACCTTGTGACCGCCCCCTGCGGCCGCCCCCTGGCCTAGGTGCCGAACCTTCGCCCTAGTTATCAGGTGTGCCCCATATCTCCTCCCTTATTGACACTTATCTAAACTTAAAATGATCTGAGTGACTCCCCTCCAACAGGAACTGCATAGGATTCAGACCTGTGCATGTTGACTCACAAATGTGTGAGTACAATATGGGCACCAACATGGGTGCGAGGCATAGCACCGCAAGGGAAGGTCCCTTTTGACTGCTTCTGAATTCCCTGAGAGTCAAACCTGACTTGCATGGAGGTTGGTACCGTTCTTTCTGTGTTGGCTCTGCCTCCCCTCCCCAAAAGGTACCAAGAGCAACCAAGGTGGGGTACGAACCCCACGGGAGGAGTCAGGTCACTGCTCCCCCAGTTGGTTACAGGCCCACCGTGAAATCACGGGACCCTGGGAGTCCTACCAAAATTTACAAAAATTGGCCACCACAGAAAACACCTTCTAAAACTAATAGAAAGGGAGGAGATGTGGGGAACCACTGGACACTAGGAAAGCAAAAGTACCTCCATCTTAAATAATGACTCCATTTTGTAATAAGTTGTCTGTTCTGGAAAGTCGCAAGGTCTGCAGTTGTTAACCCATGCACGGAAAAAGAATAATGTAACCCATAAAGAATGAGAAAGTCGTTATCTCATGGCTTTGGGGCTGGGGCCTTATCCTGTGAAACATCTTGTGCCTTTGGGGCCGGAACCTTATCCTATTGAAACGGAACTGTAGCAATACCTAAACTGTTGACAAACTTCCCTGTTCTGCTGCATAAGAGGCACCTTGATCAGACTCCTGTCTTGCTGTCGGTTCCTTGTGTCTCTTGTCCCTTTCATTCCAGGTTTTCTGGGGTCCGTGCTCCCATTGAAGCCCCGCTGGCCGGGGCATAATACATCACTTTATAAGACTTAGATTATAACCTCAGTGATAATCATCTAGCAAAATCAGCTTCAATAAGACAATAACCATCTTAAAATCAGAGTTTTAGTTAGGAATGATGATGCATGCTTATTGATAGTTAAATACCATGTCCTTTGTATAAACCAAATTGCAATATTCTAATATTCTGATATCTGGAAATGTCTGATATTAACAAAAAGTATAGTTTTCATATTTAAGGCCCATGAGGCTACAGAGAGTAAACATGTAAAACAGATCTGCTGACAGAATTTAAAATGGACAAGAAATCTATATTATGCAGTAATATTTTTGGCTTAAATATGAAGACATACAAAATTTATAATTTTTAAAGTTCATAAGAAGTGGGATACCTTTACATTTGTTTATATATATATATATATATATATATATATATATATATAATTAGCACTTTTAAAAGGTCAATAAGATGTCCATCAACCTATAAGTCAGTATTAGAAAGTACTTTTGCTATATTTAACATACCCAAAGAATAAAGTAACTGGATTAAACTGTCATGATCTAATAAAAAAAGGAGACAAGTCTCATGGAAAAGAACGGGAATGGGCATGCCAGAGCCACTTGTCACTGCAAACAATTTCTAAATGTATGCTCCACTATATGTATCTGGCTTTGCAAATAAGCACCTTTAACTGCTTAGCCAAAAACAAATATTTTTCATCATTACAAATCAACTTTATAGAACTATATTGAATTCCAAACATACACACAATTTTATGACACTTTTTACATAATTATTTGAACCTTAACCAACTCTGTAATTCTGTCTGTGATAATTTGGTAAACTTGTTCATAATGACATAAGTTAAATTAAAGTATTAATACTGATTGTTGGAAGAATTGAGGAACTACATCTTAAATCACAACATAACTTTGTTTAGAATTTTTAAACTGTTCACCATGAAATAAATAGTTATTTAAGTGTGGGACAGATAAATATTGTTTAATGTTTCAAACATGGTCTGTTTACCTTATAAAACAGGGGTGGGGGGAGAGCAAATAGTTCCTTTGAGAGTTTTTTTTGAGGCAGGGTTTTAGATATAATAACCTTAGGAGAGTATATTAATGAGTCAATTTTAACCTTAAGATTTAGTTTAAAGGTTGACAAGTAGAGGAACCTAGTTAATGTGGTTGGGTTCTCTAAATTCAGTCTTTCATAACCGTTATTATGACCAGATTAACATCAATGAGATAAAGTTAAGTTTACAGCCTCAATACTATAGCAACCTGCTGTCATCCATGGCCATACTTTGTTATTCTGATGCAAGCCCTAGGCTAATAGTCATTTTATATCTCAAGAAATCTGTAATCTGATAAAGTATTTTGTCTTTAGCCTTCTGTTTAAGCCTACTCATAACTTCATCTACATGCTTTTACTTTATAATCCATGCAACCACTCTGTAACAATCTCTTTTACCAAATATTTAACATCCAACACATAATGTTTTCTCTCCAGTTTATCTTCTTTGGTTAGTTCATATCATAACTACCAACATAAACTTTTATTGTCCTTGCCATAACACTTTTAATATGATAATTTTTTTCCCTCAAAAGGCCTTTTGAAATAACTTTTTAAAAGAAAGAATAGATCAGATTTGTCTTATGCTATTTACCAAGAATAACCATAGATTTTGGAATTTTGTTTCTTACAACTTTCCTGAAACACTTTTTTTTTTTTAATATGAAAGCAGATTTGAACATTTTCAGAAAAAAAAATTACAAATTCAGTATTGAGTACTTCTATATTTAAATGTAAATCTTGAGACTGTTGTCTGTTCATAGTTCCATAGAAGCATAGAAAGATAAAGTAAACATAAAACAGTTACACATTTTTTATGAGAAGTCCCTATCTGTGTATAGCGACTTGGCATTCATTCATCATCATGCTGGGGCCAGGATCCTGAGATTCCCTGTGCTTGTAGCCCCCTGGCTCTGCAAGGTGGGGAAGCTAAGAAAGAGCAATTTCTTTTTCTTTCTAAATTCCACGGAGAGTTTTGGACTTTTATCACAGCTGTAGGCTGCTTTCTGATCCTGCCATTTTACAACTCTTTAAGAGTAGGAGAATCTTGTAATTTTTTTTTTTTTTTTTTTGGTCTATGATCTTAATTACTTTTAGTGTTCCTTCTGGGGGACACTCAATAGTAAAAATTGGCTATGCCATCTAGTTTGGTGGGCTGGTGGAAAACATCCCCCAAGTGAAATAGTACTGCTCATAACAGAAATCATTCTGTAGCCTTAGGGCTGTGAGCCCTACACATACACACAATCTTTTCATATAGACTCTAGACAACCATTTCCCCTTCACACATTCATTCATTTATTTAGACGATATGCATTCCCATTTCAAATTTTTATCCTATTTACAAATATGGAGAATAAAATCAAAGCTTTTTACCAGGCAGGGCATCAGGAGAGGCTGAGGGAGCCAGAGGAGTCAGAGGAACTCTTGGGGGGAGGTGGCTAGAAGGATATGGTGAAAAAAGCAGTTAGAGCAGAGAAGGCCATGCATGCAGAGTGAAAAATAAGGCATTTCAGATCATTTGTCTGTATGTTGGCAGAAGTTTGTTTTAAATCAGTGAGAATTTCAGGGAGGGAGAGGGTGTGTCCCAAGATGGTACCCAAACAGAAAGGTGCCCCTTATGTTACAGTAGACCAGAGAGTAATAAACCCAAGGTGTTGAGAGTGCATCTTTCTCAAGACCTGGGGTTGGGGCCTAAAAGTCAAGGGGTGTAGCCTGGTGTTCCGGCACACCTTTCACAAGGAGGAATGAAACCCAAGAGCAATCCAAACCAAGAGACACACTTACTGAGAATGAAGGAGAAGATGGAGAAAGGAAGAGTGAGGCCAAATTACCAGGCAGGGATGAAGAAGAGTGAGGCTGAATTTCCTATGCAGGGATGGTCTGAAGCCTTCAGAAGGTCAAATGGCAGCTTGGTTGTCTGGTTAGGGGAAAGGAGGTCTGGCTGCCCCAGAGGGCAACCAGAAGCCTTCTTGTCCATGTCAGAGCACCAGATGTAGGTTCAGGAGTGACCAAGACTACAGAGACCACTCTGAGGCAAAGATGGAAGCATTTGTTTAGGAAAAAATACGAGCTGCCAGAACTGGCTCTCAAGAGCGGAGCAGTCAACTTGAGATTCCACAGATAGTGTGCTTTATAGGGCTCTTCAGTTGGGGGAAGGTGAAGAAGGGAAGGAACTCCTTTGTTCTTTACATTAGCCATAGGGTGTGAGACCAGAAGTAACCAGGTTAGAGATAAGGAGGCAGGAAACCTAGACCTGGGGCATTGTTAGGCAAAGAAGAGATAATGGCTGGGTGGTTTCTTGAGGAATGTGGATGATCCACTTCCTTATGTCTCTGTTGCCCTCCTGCTATAACTTCATTTGTTCTGAGCTAACAACTAGAACCATCATAAAATTACAGAGTTTTAGCCAGGCATGGTGATATGTGCTTATTGATAGCTGAACCATCATGTACTTTGTATAAACCAAATTACAATATTTTGATATATGGAAAAGTCTGATAATAATAAGTAGAGTTTATATATTTAAGACACATGAGGCTACACAGAGTAATCTATGAACAAATGACCTGCTGACAAAATTTAAAATAAACAAGAAATCTATATAATGTACTAACAGTTTTGGCTTAAATATGAAAACATGAAAATTTTTATAATTTTAAAAGTTCATCAGAATTCAGATACCTTTGTATATAGATTATAGATTGATAGATAAGGATTTAGCACTTTTAAAAGCTAAATAAGATGTTGATCCAATCTATAAGTCAGTTTCTGAAATTAATTCAGCTATATCTAATATACCCAAAGAATAGAAGAACTGGACGAAACTGACATGATGTAATGAAAAAAGAGACAAGTCTCATGGAAAGAGAGTGAATAGGCATGCCAGGACCATTTTCCACTGCAATCTCCAAATGCATGCTCCACTATGTGCATCTGGCTTTTCAAACAAGCATCTTTAACTGCTGAGACAAAAGGAAATATTTTAATCTGCTCCAAATAAATTTTATGGAACTGTAGTGAATTCCAAACATACATGAAATTTTATGACACAATCTATATCTCCTCAAACCTTAACCAACACTTTAATTTTGTCTGTGGCACTTTGGTAAACTTGTTCAGTAATGACATAAGTTAAATCTAAAGTATTAAGACTGATTGTTAGAGGAATTGAGGAATCACATCTTAAATTGCAATATAACTTTGTTTAGAATTTTCTTATACTGCTCACTGTGAAATAAATAGTTTTCTATTTACTATCCAGTGTCTCCAAATGTGGTCTATTTACCTTATAAAATGGAAAAAAAATGAGTAAGTAATTCTCTGAGAATTTTTTTGAAGCAGAGTTTTAGAAACAATAACCATATGAGAGAATTAAATATTAATGAGTCAATTTTAACCTTAAGATTTAGTTAAAAGGTTGACAAGTAGAGGAACCTAGTTAACTTGGTTGGGTACTCTAAATTCAGTCTTTCATGACCATTGGTATTCTCAGATTAACATCACTGAGTTAAATTTACAACCTGAACACCATAGCAACCTGTGACCAGCCAGGGCCATACTTTGTAAGTCTGATGTAAGCCCTAGGCTAATAGTCATTTAAATCTCAAGAAGCCTGTAATCTGGTTAAGTACTATGTTTTTAACCTTCTCTTTAATCTTACTCATATCTTCATCTACATACTTTACTCATACCTTCATCTATATACTTCTACTTAGCAATCTATGTAACCACTCTGTACCAATCTTTTTAATCAAACATTTAAAGTTTGCTCTCCAGTTTATCTTCTAAAGTCAGTTCATCTCATAACTACCAACAAAAACTTTTATTGTCCTTACCATAAGACTGTTAATATGACCATTTAAATTTTGTTTTTCCTCAGAAGGCCTTTTGAAATAACCTTTAAAAAATATTTTAAAATATTTAATTTTTATTTACTTATTTGACAGAGAGAGAGAGAGAGAGAGAAAGAGAGAGAGAGAGAGAATGAGCAGGCGAAGGCCTCCAGCCACTGCAAACCAATTGGAGACACATGTGCCACCTTGTGCATCTGGCTAATGTGGGTCCTGGGGAATTGAACCTGGGTCCTTTGGCTTTGTAGGCAAATGCCTTTATTGCTAAGCCATCCCTCCAGCCTTGAAGTTACTTTTTTTATGAAAGAGTAGACCAGATTTGACTTATACTATTTACCCATAATAAACATATAGATTTTATAATTTATTGATTTTGGAACTTTGTTTCTTATAACTTTCCTGAAACACATTTAAAAAAAAAGTGAAAGCAGATTCAAACATTATTAAGAATTTTATAAATTTTCTTATAAATTCAGTATTGAGAACCTCTAAATTTAAACAAAAATTTTAAGGCTGTTATCTCTTAGTAGTTCTATAGAAGTGTAGAAAGATAAAGTAAATGTAAAAACAGTTACAAATTTCTTATAAGAAGTCCCCATCTATTCACAGCAACTTGGCATTCATCCATCATGATGCTGGGCCAGAATCCTGAGATTCCCGTGCTTGCAACCCCTGGCTCTACAAGACAGGGAAGCTATGAAATAGCTATATTTTTTGATTCCTGAATTCCAGGAAGAGTTTTGGACTTTCCTCAGGGCTATAAGGCAGTTTTCTGGACCTGTCATTTTACAATTCTTCAAGGGTAGGAGAATCTTTTTTTTTTTTTTTTTATGCATATCATCTTACTTACTTTTAGTGTTTCCTTCTACACTGGGCTTGGTGGAGAACATCCCCCACAATGCAATGGCATTGCTCAGAACACAAATCATTCTGCAGCCTTAGAGCTGTGAGCCACATACATACTCATACACACACATTCATTTCAAGTACACTTTTCATACAGACTCTAGAAAAGCATTTCTCCTTCACACATTCAATCACTCATTTATTTATTTAGAGGTTATGCATTCCCATTTTAAATTACTATTCTACTTACAACTCTGGAACCCAAAAGCAAACCTTGTTAACAGGCAAGGGGTCAGTAGAGGCTGAGGGAGTTGGAGCTGTTGGAGCGAGGTCATCTATGGTGGCTGGGTCAAAGGCAGAGGGTGAAGATGAGTATGGGGAGGGTTTGAGTGAGACTGCATTCTTGAGATCATGGCTAGAAGGATCTGGTAAGAAGAGCAGGTAGGGCAGAGAGGAGCCCATGCACAAAGAGAGAAAAATGTTTGAATATAGGGTATTTTGGACCATTTGCCTGTACATTGGCAGAAGTTTTTAAACCAGTGAGAATTTGGAAATCAAAAGTACCATTCTCAGGCCATTTGGACCCATGATCCAGCTTATATTGTGGCTAGGCAGATTTGTAGAGAAAGGTAAGATGTTGTCCAAGAGTTGTAGAGGCTTTAAGTTCTTAAGGAAACAGGGAAAGAAAGAGCAAAACCATGGTGACAGAAAGGAACCAGGGCTTAAGATGGGTTTACAAAGAACACCAATGTGATCCCTTGGCCAGTTAGAGTGAACAGACCTGTACCTCCCACATGGGCAGAGGAAGTACAGGTCAAAACTGTTGGCTTTTTAGCCCGTTAGTGGGCAAGGCAGGTGAATGTGCTCCCGATGGTGAAAAGTGGCTGGCAGTGAAAGATGAGACCTCATAAGGGAGAGGGAGAGTGTCCCGAGATGGTACAATCAATCAAATAGGCGCCCCTTAGGGTATGGTAGACCAGAGAACCAGAGACCAGACATGTTGAGAATGCATCTTTCTTGAGACGTGGGGTTGGGGCCCAAAAGCTGCTGAGGGGTACAGCATTGTGTGCTGGCATGGCTTCCACAAGGAGGGATTAATCCAGAGAGCAGGCCAATCCAAGAGGGACACTTACCAAGAAGGAAGGAATAGATGAAGGGAAGAAGAGCGAGGTCAAAATGTGGTGAGTGTGAAAGCCAGTATCAGGCAGAGATGACCAGAAGCTGTCAGTGGGTCAATGGCTGCTCAGTGGTCTGTGCAGGGGAAAGGAGGTCTGGCCACCCAAGAGAACAACCAGAAGGCTCCTATCCCAGTCAGGGTACCAGATTTAAGGTTCTGGAGTGACCAAGACACCACACCGCCCATTCTGAGGCAAAGATGAAAGCTTTTATTTGGGAAAAGCACAAGCTGCCAGGACTGACTCTCAAGAGCAGAGTACAGCCAACCTGAGGTTTTTTTTTTTTTTTTTTTTTTTTTTTTTGATAGTGGGGCTTTATAGGATTCTTCAGTTGCAGGAAGGTGAGAAAAGGAAAAGAACTCTTTTGTTTTTTACCTTAGTCATTTCAAATAGGTAGGGTGTGAGACCAGAAGAGTTACCAGGCGACTTATCAGATAAGAGGGTAGGAAACCATTACCTGGGGCATTGTTAGGCAAGGAAAGGATAATGGCAGGGCAGTTTCTTGAGGAATGTGGATAATCTGCTTCCTTGTCTCTGTCACCATCCTGCTGTCCTTGGTGACTCCATTTTGGGAGCCTGTCCCAAGCTAGCAGTGATTAGACAGTGTTTTCTAATGCTTTTTCTATGGAGAAAGAAAGGTATCTTTCTTGGTAATAGAATCATTTTTCTATTGGTATATTCTTAATAATGTTCTAAACTATATCAGTTACTCACTTGTTCTGTTACAAAAGTTCAGAAGCAGCCCCCCTCCAAAGGAAATGGTACATACCAGCTTACAGTTTCTGAGGATTCAGTATCTCATATAGGAAAAACATCATGGGAATGGCATGTCAGCATTAACAGGATGCTGGATAACTGCTTTGCATACAGTCAGGAAGAAGAGGATGAAGAGGAAGTGGGATGGGCTTGGAAAACCTCAAGACTCATCCTTCTGTCACCACCAGGAATGCACTTCCTCCAGGAAAGCTCCAACTCCTAAAGAGCCCACAACATTTCCAAACAGCCCACCATCTGGGAACAAAATATTTAAATGCATGAGCCAAAAGAACTTGAGAAAAACCTAGTCACTCTTTCATGTTTTACAACAGAGCATGCAAAACTATTTCCTTTGATCCTAATAGTATCCTCTTTTTCCTGTTTTGTACATAATGTGTTATAGACCTGTAATCATATTCACTATTTCACATTGCATATGCTGTTTTCACACAATGGCCAAGTGGAGTAGCTATGACACAGAGGCATAATATGACCTGTGAAGCCCAAAACACTGCCTTTATAGCACAAATCTGCATTAGCAATAAGGAGATAATACTGTCTTTCTACACACTAAAATGAGTACAAATAGAGAAATCAGTGGCCTGGCTGAAACTGACTCCTTCCAGTATGTTGTAGAAGAGACAACTGTATTCAATTTATTCCTGAAAAGTCTTTTAAGGAAACATTATTCAACATGACATAGTAGTACAAGCTTTCAAATACATCTTATAAGTGAACAACTTCAGAGGAAAAAAGGAGAGATCATTGAGAAAAAAAAAAAATATGGAATTTATTATTGTGATATATTTATCATGTAAAATTAAGGCAAATGTTTACTATTAAATACTCTATTAAGAGTCCATTGTTTTTGAGCATATAAAATAGACATAGAAAACGCAGACACTAAATATTTGCAGCACAATTGTGTATGCAATCTTAAAAAAAAAACTGTAAGTCTGGTCTTTTATTTTCAGAATTTTATTAACCAGTTCAATAGTGCTATCTATTATTTGAAATGTTTTATGTTATCTTGGATAACTTTGGATAATCAAAGACTTTAACTTACATCAGATTCACTGGTTTAATATTTAATATTTGTGCACTTTGAAAAAGTTCATTTCTTCTCATCCTGCTCTTTTCCATTTTTGTGACACTGTGCAACCTGTCTAAAGTCTCTGGGCACTCTCTTTCTGGAAAAGGAAGAAAATGAATTAAAATGACCTTTACAGTCTAGTATAATGAGTAAATACCTCTGTTTTGAAAGACTAAAAGTTTTTGCTTTTGCTAAATATGCTCTATTCAGCTTCTGTAACATTGCTTGCTTGCTTCTGCTAAATAAAAAGAACTGCCATTTTATGATATCCACCAGTCTTAGGTAACCCGGAGAAAGGGGACCTGACCTTTCGCCAGTTAATAAGTTGCCTAAGATATGCTTTGTTCTTTTGCCAGTCAATAGTCACCTAAAATATGCCTTGCTCAACTGCCCATTCCCTGAACTCTGCCCCTGTTTCCTGGAACCACCACCCTGCCTGCTATTACACCTGACTCAATTAAGAAACACCAGGTGGATCCGACCAATCAGGACTCATTCTATATGGAAAGACCCTAAAGCAAGATCCCCTCCCTAAAGCAACTCACAAGGTTCCCCTGCGCACCTTCTTAGAACCAATCATTTTAAAGGATGCAATGTGATGTAACCTTTTGTCCCTTTCCCGCCTGTGGTGGTTTGAATAGAATAGATGGCCCCCAATACATTCAGTTGTTTATTTGTTTGTAGTTTGCATCTCTAGCCATCTGGCTGGAGGCAATGCCATTGTGTGGATCTTAAGGTGTGGTGGTGGGTTTCAGATTTCAATCTACAGATATGCAAACTGTGCCTAGCTGGAGTTTCTGAAGTGTGCTGTGGCTTTTGACCTTTAGGCTTGTACTTCTCTCTCTCTGCTTGGTCCTGTGAAAGCAGGCCAGTTTCTTCTGCCATTATGGAACTTCCCTTGGATCTGTAAGCTCCAATAAATCCCTTCCTCCATAACTCTGCCTGGTCTGGAAGTTCATCTCAGCGAACCTGAAGCTGACTGCTACACCACCCTTCTCCCTTTATAAACCCTTTCCTTCAGGGAGTCGGGGCTCTTCACCCCTCCTGCGTGAGGACTCTGTGTCGAGCCCCAGTGCACTGGTCCCTCAATAAAACACCTCTTGCTGTTTTGCATCTACAAGCGCCTGTGTCAGTCTTTGGGGTCCCGCTCGATCTCCGAGGTTTGGAATCCCTCCCTGAGGAGGGGTCCCAACAGTTTTATTTTTAGAAAACTTAAGCTGCATTGTCTAGTTTGGTCCTCCAATAATCATACTTGCTGTGTAATGATCAAATCTGGCAAAGTTCATTGAATCTTCAAAGTAAATGCAAGTTTATGCATGTGGACTTATCATTTAGTAATTAGGTACAGCTTGGTCTTAATTAACTTAAAACTTCCTTGAAAATTATGTTCTCCATGTTGCCTTAAAAGAATAGGTGTGTAAACTCTAATGTTTTTAAGAAGCCGTGTGTTAAAATTTGTAGTACATTGGCCCCATGTGGATATTAATACAAAGTAAAGGTACTAATGAGTATAGTTATTTTGTTGGTAATGACCACATCCAAGTGGTCATTCCTTTCAGATGTGAAGAAAGTACAATTCATTTGGCTACTTGTATTTTTCTTGCTGAAATTTATATCCCATTCCTCCTTAGCTGTTTTTCTTCTTCCATGTCAGGCTAAGTGGGTTCTGGTTCTGAGAACTCAGGTATTCAGAGTGGGGCAGCAAGCAAGAAGCACTTTTTCATGGAGCATTTATTCCAAACCTTGAACTTGATTATTATAAATGTAAACTTTCAACTTTGTAGTGTTTAAGATCTTCCAGAGTAGGAAGCAGCAAGAGTGCTATACAAGTAAATTTAATACATTTCATAGAGGAAATGATGTTTTGCAATAGGATCTGAGCTAAAAAGAAAAAGCTGATAAAGCACAATTGTCAGCTTTACTGCTTATATTAATTTTTGTTTTTAACTTTTGAAAAAGTACTGCAGGGGCAAACTCAAATTTCTTCTTTAGTGCATATTTTCAGAAATATCTTAAGGGAATGTATCTTTATTGAAGTTTTAATAATTTATTTGGAAGGAATGAGTGGGTATGAAAGGGAATAGTGCCATTGCAAATGAGCTCTAGACACATATGCCACTTTGTGCATCTGGCTTTTCATGAATATTAGGTAAGTGAATCAAAGCCATTAGGCTTTGCATCCAAGTGTATTACCCACTCAAGCCTCTCCCCAGCCTCAGGATTAATGCATCTTATTGGAATCTATATATCTATAAATGTCCTTTTTGTACACACACACAATTATACATATATGTCCTAGCAGATTGCAATGATGTATTCCAGTGACACAGAAAGATATTAATTATTTAAACAAAATATTTCAAGGATATAATATGTCTTTACAATATTTCTAGTTTTACTTAGGTCAATTCTCATCACAATATTTATTCTTTTTTTTTTTTTTTTTTTTTTTTTTTTTTTTTTTTTTTTGAGGTAGGGCTTCACTCTATTCCAGGCTGACCTGGAATTAACTATGTAGTCTCAGGGTGACCTCAAATTCTCAGCGATCCTCCTACCTCTGCCTCCTGAGTGCTGGGATTAAAGGCATGTGCCACCACAACCTGCTCGTAATATTTATTCTAATACCAACATAGACTTTTATATTTCAGATTAACTTCTGTAGCCATATTTTAATGTCTGACATCTCTAGCCTGTGAGCTCCTCCTGTGAGCAGTACTTTTGTCTATTTCTGTGGTCACTGTAGTATCCTCCTCACTGAACATGTTGCTATGCACAGGACAGGAACCCAGAAACACTTTTTGAATATGCAACCAGATGTGTTTGCCAGTGGCATGACTCAACCAACAAGGATGGAATTAAAGTGGCAGCTGGTACTTTTGCAATGCATTAATTTCCATTGGCAAGTATAAAGAAAGGAATTTCATAGTAGCATTATTGACTTCTTTCAAATTTTTTTGAGAATAAATGCATACAATGAATGGAAACTGGTTAACATATCTGGCAAAATTTTTTTCAGCTCTATATTTGAGCATGCTGAAATGCATGTGTTGTAAAATTGACTGTACCAAAATATTATGAGTTCCAATACTTAAATTCTCTATATGTTTCAAGTACTGATTTTAAGTCATCTGAAGATTTTACTCTTAAGTCAAATATTTTTTATTTTAAGCATTTTGGAAATATATAAAACATTTAAATATATTTCTTTAAACCTTTAATTACTTATTGTGTGTGTGTGTGTGTGTGTGTGTGTGTGTGCACGCGTTCATGTATGTGAGTGTGCACACACTGTCAGGAGATAGCTTTCATGTCAGACTTACCTATCTGCCTGATTTGAGCCATGGTTTCTCACTCTGGATGTTGCTTTGCTGATCTTTGCTACACTTGAATTGAATTTTTTAAGTCTTGGAATTTTAGTCTTTACCTTCCATGTCACTGTCAGGGTCAGTATGTTGGCAATACAGAAGAACTATCCTAGGTGTACTGACTAAACAAGCATGAACTTAGATTAAAAGAAATTCTAATGTAGGCTAAGCATGATAGTCTGAACTACAATACTATTTTTTTTCATTTTTTCTGTTTCTTTTCAGTTATTTTTATTATTATGAACTTCTCAGCATGAACATACTACATGTTGGTCATATGTCTATCAGTTTATACTTTTACATAACATCCTCATTCCCCAGATGGCCCTCCTCAGTGAGTTTGTTGGTATTCACTGTAGCCCATAATGAACCAATCAGATTTAGTTGAGGAGGGGCAATTTCTCAGGGTACATCTTCCCACCCTGTGGCTCCTACGGATCTGTCAACGCTCCCTTAGGCAATGCTCCCTGAGCATTGGCAGACCTGTTCTTTAGGCTCCTATCCCAGTCAGGGGCCATAATATATTTTGTTGTTCCATATAATACATTTCAGACACCAATGTCATTGTACACTTAAATTAACAAAACCAACCAAGTAGCATCAGTTATAAGGGTTTTTCTCTTGTTAGAAGTTAAAACTAGAGCAGCAACTGTTAAGAGACAAACCTTGTTGATTCAGGTAATATTAATAAACAATGTCTGTCTCTATCTTTCTCTCTCTTAAATAAATAAATAAAAATAAAATATTTTTAAAAGGATTTAAAAAATATCCTGATTCCACATATTTTTCTCTTTTCATTAAAGACTTTAATATTTTTATATATATATATATATATATATATATATATATATATATATATATATATATATATATATATATATATATATATATATATATATATATATATATATATATATATATATATATATATATATATATATATATATATATATATATATATATATATATATATATATATATATATATATATATATATATATATATATATATATATATATATATATATATATATATATATATATATATATATATATATATATATATATATATATATATATATATATATATATATATATATATATATATATATATATATATATATATATATATATATATATATATATATATATATATATATATATATATATATATATATATATATATATATATATATATATATATATATATATATATATATATATATATATATATATATATATATATATATATATATATATATATATATATATATATATATATATATATATATATATATATATATATATATATATATATATATATATATATATATATATATATATATATATATATATATATATATATATATATATATATATATATATATATATATATATATATATATATATATATATATATATATATATATATATATATATATATATATATATATATATATATATATATATATATATATATATATATATATATATATATATATATATATATATATATATATATATATATATATATATATATATATATATATATATATATATATATATATATATATATATATATATATATATATATATATATATATATATATATATATATATATATATATATATATATATATATATATATATATATATATATATATATATATATATATATATATATATATATATATATATATATATATATATATATATATATATATATATATATATATATATATATATATATATATATATATATATATATATATATATATATATATATATATATATATATATATATATATATATATATATATATATATATATATATATATATATATATATATATATATATATATATATATATATATATATATATATATATATATATATATATATATATATATATATATATATATATATATATATATATATATATATATATATATATATATATATATATATATATATATATATATATATATATATATATATATATATATATATATATATATATATATATATATATATATATATATATATATATATATATATATATATATATATATATATATATATATATATATATATATATATATATATATATATATATATATATATATATATATATATATATATATATATATATATATATATATATATATATATATATATATATATATATATATATATATATATATATATATATATATATATATATATATATATATATATATATATATATATATATATATATATATATATATATATATATATATATATATATATATATATATATATATATATATATATATATATATATATATATATATATATATATATATATATATATATATATATATATATATATATATATATATATATATATATATATATATATATATATATATATATATATATATATATATATATATATATATATATATATATATATATATATATATATATATATATATATATATATATATATATATATATATATATATATATATATATATATATATATATATATATATATATATATATATATATATATATATATATATATATATATATATATATATATATATATATATATATATATATATATATATATATATATATATATATATATATATATATATATATATATATATATATATATATATATATATATATATATATATATATATATATATATATATATATATATATATATATATATATATATATATATATATATATATATATATATATATATATATATATATATATATATATATATATATATATATATATATATATATATATATATATATATATATATATATATATATATATATATATATATATATATATATATATATATATATATATATATATATATATATATATATATATATATATATATATATATATATATATATATATATATATATATATATATATATATATATATATATATATATATATATATATATATATATATATATATATATATATATATATATATATATATATATATATATATATATATATATATATATATATATATATATATATATATATATATATATATATATATATATATATATATATATATATATATATATATATATATATATATATATATATATATATATATATATATATATATATATATATATATATATATATATATATATATATATATATATATATATATATATATATATATATATATATATATATATATATATATATATATATATATATATATATATATATATATATATATATATAGAAATTAGAAAAGTAAAGCTTTATGAATTGTCACATAGTAAATAGCTCTCATCCAAATCATAGAATATCAACTATGTACCAGAATTATACTTTTAAACTCTTTTTGGGATTCTGCCATATTAAATAAATTTGACATGTATAAAATAATTTTCCATAAATTATATTTCAATTATAGAATTACTGGGTGTGGAGATGATGCCAATAGATTCATGTTGGAGGGGGTGTCACTGTGTAGATCTTAGGATCCAGCCCTAAGGTATGGTGGTGGATTTGGAATTCCAATTTAAATTATAAAAAGTGACTGAGTTCTCCCTGAAATTCTAAAGTGTGCTTGTGTATAGCATGTTATTTCTAAGTTTTGTTTTTTGTTTCCTTGTGTCTTCTTTGTCTCTACTCAGACCTGTGAAAGCATTATGGGACTTCCCCTGGATCTGTAACTGTAACCCCTTCCTTCATAACTATGCCTGGTGTGGAAGTTCATCTCCGTGACCTGAAGCTGTCTGCTGCACTAGGTATGTACCTGGTATGTCTTGAACTTGAATACATCCTGCCAAACTGTTTTTCCAAAGTGTTTATAACAGTCTGTGCTCAAACTAGCAGCACATGAAAAACATTGCCTGAAAACACTTGAAGTTTTTCCATTCTAATATTTTTAATATTTTATTTATTTATTTGTTTGTTTATTTTGAGAGGGAGGGGGGAAAGGGAGAGAGAGGTAGATAGCACACCAGAGCTTCTAGCCACTGCAAACAAATCCCAGATGCATGTGCCACCTTGTGTATCTGGTTTACTGGGGTACTAGGGAATCAAGCCTGGATACTTAGGCTTTACAGGCAAGTGCCTTAACCACTAAGCGATCTCTCCAGCACAAAGTTCGTCTATTCTAAACACATTTGTTGCTGGGCTTGCCTGGCAGGTAGTGCTGAGGAAGGACCAGGCCCAGTGGTTCCTCCCAAGGGGTTGAGGAGGAGGGTGGGTGTCGATGACTCAGAACCTCTCCTAGTCACCGGAGAAAAACCACACTGAGTCGGGAGTCTTGTCGAAGAGGAACTCACTTTATTGTTATAGGCGGTTGCCTATATAGTGTTGAGAACGAGGGTGGGGATTCTAGGATGGGGGGAGAGGTAAGGGCCAATAGTATACCGCAACTTTTGAAATGATTGGTTCTAAGCGTGCGTGGAAATTCCAACTCCTATGCGGAAGTAACAGGCCAAAGGCCATTTGGTGCCTTGCTTAGTCATAGCTGGCCTGAGGCAGTTCTCCAAACTTTAGCTAGGCTCAGGAAGTTCCACTAGGCCTCATGTGTGGGCCTCTCAAGGCCCAACAATTTGTTATTGGACAAGTATCTAATAGTGTTTGACTCTAGTTGACTTCGTATTTCCCTTACCTTTTATACTATTGTTAAAAAAAAAAAAAATCTAAGGGTAATTGCCTTAGTTGTCAACTTTTGAATTAGAGATTTTATTTTTGAAGCACTATTCAAAAATACTATGGACAGATCTGACTATGAAGATATAAAAAAAAAAAAAAAAACTTCTGAGGTACCTTTAGATAACTTCATAGTGGTTTGAAATGCTAATGGAAATTCTTTTGCTAAGCTGGATTTCTTTCTTACTGAATTCCACATCCAGGTACATAAAGCACCCTATCTGTGAACACAGAAATATGAATCTACAAAGATTATACCATGAGAGTAGTTTTGTCATCTTTTTGTATCATGTTCTTTTGTAGACTTTATGGAGAAAGATAGAATTTTAACAATATTACCAAAATATTATTAACAGATGACATGTAACACTGAAAGTATATCACATTCTAAATTTTTTATTTGTACATTTCTTCTCTGTAAAAATCTCACAAAATCATCAAGATTTCACAGGCCACTGTTCTTGATGTGAGACTTTGTGATGTTCTTTTCCTAGAACTTTGATATTTATTCATAATGAGTTTAAATCTCCAGAGATGAAGTGATACTGAAAAGTATTTGAACACAGAGGTGAATTACATAACTTTGTTCTTTGAAAATCTAGCAGATGAATTATTTTGAAACAATTATTTTATCAGTTCAAATAATTTTTACTAGAAATAAATTCTATGGCAGATGTAAATGTTATCAAATTTTAATATTTGCTAAGATTAACTTTAGGCAATTACCAGGTGTGGTGGTATATACGTGTAGTCCCAGCACTTGGGAGATGGGTTAGGAGAAACAAAAGTTCAAAATGATCATCATCAGCTACAAAGAAAGTTCAAAATCAACCAGGAAAACAGCCCTGTCCCAACCTTGCCCCCAAAAGGCCATTAGCAACAGCTTTAATTTCATATTGTATGTAAAGTTCATGATATCATCACAAGTTTACAGTTGTTATAGTCTTGTTTTGAACGTCACTTAAAAATGATAGGTTTTTGGGCTTGAGAGATGGCTTAGTGGTTAAGGCATTTGCCTGCAAAGCCAAAGGATTCTGGTTTGACTTTCTAGGACCCAAGTAAACCAGAGGCACAAGGGGATGCATGCATCTGGAGTTTGTTTGCACTGGCTGGTGGCCCTGGCATGCCCATTCTCTCTGTCCCTCTCTCTACATCTCTCTCTCAAATAAATAAATAAAAATAAAAATAAAGTGTTTTTTTTTTTTTTTAAATGGGGACTGGAGAGATGGCTCAGCAGTTAAGGTGTTTGTCTGCAATGCCTAACAACCCAGGTTTGTTTCCCCAACAGCCTCATAAAGCCAGATGCACAAAGTGATTCATGAATCTGTAGCTCATTTGCAGTGGCACATGCATCTGGAGTTCATTTGCAGTGGCTAGAGGCCCTAGCATGCCCATTCTCTCTCTCTCTCTGTCTGAGAGCTTGCAAAGTAATAAATAAAAGTAAAAGTAACTAAAGTAAAATAAAAATACTAGGATTTTATATTTTGAGGAACTTTTCCCAGTACTACTTTAAAATCTTGCAACAGTTCCATGGATGTGGTATATGGGGGGGGGGGCACATAAAACAGTTGGCAGCATTTACTTATGACCAAGCTGGCATCATGGACTATTTTTCCTTCATTAGTTCTATAGTTCCCACATCCAAGTATCAATGCAACTATGCAAACAAACTCACATGAACATGCATGACAACTACAGGTTACTGTGCACTGGAAATCCTTAATCCTGTAACAGGCCTACTGGGAAACCTATCCTTTATTCTGTCTTCTAAAATTATGCATTGTTGGCACTACCCTGCATGACAAGAAATCTGTGAAGAGGAATGCATCAGAAATTTTATATCTAGGAATGGAGTTGTTTATCTATTTGAAATTTAAATAAGTCAGACTATGTTTATTCTTAATTACTGTATATGCAGAAATAGGAGCAATCATGGCAAATTATATCTCAAAGGGGATGATCCTAAAGAGAAGATAAAACCTGTAAATTGGATAAAAATTGATCTAGAATGTGAAGATTACACAAATTTCAACAAACTGCACTGACAGTATCTTTGATGTGACTCACATAGAGGTATATCATTGTTGACAGATAATATTGAAAACAATTCCCTGCAATACAGTGTTCCATGGCTCTATAAAAATCATTGTAGAGATTTGCTCCAGAGACCAGGTGACAGCTTTGGATGCTTTAAATATGGGCATGGATATATTTCCTTAATAGAATGCTACTTCTTGGAAATATACCAAGTTTATTGCTGCTTCACAAACCTTAAACACTGCAAAACATACCATCTGCCTTCATCTTCACTGCTACGCTGTGTAAGAGGACCTTGTAACTTTCTTACATCAATGCTTCCATTTTCCTAGTTTCTTCAAGGATGATTCCTTTCCATCAAGGACTAGGAAATGGGAACAAGAGTCATGTACATCCCAGTCTTGTCTTCTAAATACTTGCAATGTGTACTCTTAGAAATCCTTTTTCCTTCATGGTAAATAAAATTTGATTATCTCTTTCAAGTAATGCCATGTATAACTGTTTACTATTTAGAAGACATTCCCTTAAGATTACATAGCGGATGCACACATTGTTTCAATTTCTTCCATATTTAGAAGAGCACTCTTCTACATTTTAAAATCAAAGTATATAAACTCAAATTTATTGAAATAAATATGTGATCCTTTATCCCAATATATTTTCTCAAATCATCTCTGAAAACTATATCCAGAAATTTATCAACTACCATTTCCAATTTTTATGTCCAGGTCTTTGAAATCTGCTGAAAATTATCCAAACAGACAGTCAGTGGAAGTTGAGTTCATGGTGATAAATCTCATCTAGGTCATAATCAATAATTTATAGACTCATTAATATTTAATTTAAAAGTTCCATGAAATAATATCTCTAAGTCCTCTGAACTAAATCTAGCAAAACATTTCTGAAAGTCAGCAAATATCTTATTTGAGTGAGAGCTTGCAAATATGAGTCACATGGATTGCCTCGCACAAAAATCATAGCTTAGAAGACTGGGTCTTGAGTATTCTGCAGACTTTTCAAGATGATAGCATATAAGTTAAAAATCATATGACAATTTGAAATGGATGCAAAAAGAATACATACATTTAATAAATACTTATCACTGCATGTTTTTTTCTTGTCACTGGGATTTAAATTATCCCCTAATGTTTCTGGAGTTACAAACAAGTAATAACTATTATTTATTCAATAATTGATTAATTAATTTTTTATGTTCATTTACTTATATATAGCATGGGATAGTATAAAGAAGGTGTGGACTATAGAGTATGGTACACACCTTTAATTTTCAATTTTGGCACATGATAAAAGCTGAGGCAGGAGTGTTGCAACCCCAATCTCTATAGAGATATCCTGTACCCATAAAATCTGTAAAAGTAATAACAAAATTTAAATAATGATATGTAAAACATAAAGTAATAAAATTAAAAATAATTCTACAAACATTGTTTTTCTATATATATTTTTAGAGAAATGTATGTTAGTTTTTCTACAGTAAATAAGTGGGAATAGAATGGGTCATACTAACTTTTTTTAAAAAAAATATTTTATTTTTATTTATTTATTTGACAGAGAAATAGAGAGACAGAGAGAGAGAGAAGAGAGAGAGGGAGAGAATGGGCACGCCAGGGCTTCCTGCCACTGTAAACCAACTCCAGACATGTGCGCCCCCTTGTGCATCTGGCTTACGTGGGTCCTGGGGAATAGAACCGGGATCCTTTGGCTTTGCAGGTAAACACCTTATCTGTTAAGCCATCCCTCCAGCCCCATACTTAACTTTTTAATAATTTGTTAAAATATTTTCAAAGTGCTGCTATTATTTCATATTTAGTTGGTGGGAATTCTGTTTTTCCACTATCACAGTCAAAACTTGGTTTTGCCGTCAGGTTCACATTGCTGGTTGAACAGGAGAGTGTGCCAACCACTGGCAAGGGGACACTGGCTATAATAATAAGCCTGCTCCCAACAATACATCACCTCCTGGAGGTTTTAATTTCCCCTTGCCATCAGCTGAGGAACCTAGCATTCAGAACACTTAAGTTTATGGGGGGGACACCTTAATCAAACCACCACATTCCTCCCCTGGCCCCCATAAAGTGATACCCATAGATGATGGAAAATACAATACATTCAGTCCAAATTAAAAGCCCACATCGTTTTTATCAGTCCCAATAATAGTCAAACATCCCCATAGTCCAAGATCTTTTAACTGAGCCATGATAACAAAAAATCCTCTCCCCCCAAAACCATAATGGCACAGAAAAAACACTCACACTGCACAATATGGAATTGGGCATAGTAAAGAAATATTCAACCAATACCTAATTTAAATAGTGCAAACATCAAAATCTCTATCTCCAAGTCCAAAAGCTCTAGGCAGTGACAAGACCCCAAGTCCAATAATTCAAACCAGCAACAAGTCTCTCGAGTTCCAATTCCATCCCTCCAGCTAGGCTACTCACAGTCCTGGAAAACTTTATCCAGGTCTAGTAGCTTTCCTTGGAAGCCATCCCATGGTCCCAGAATATTCATTGGGTCGCCACTGTATCTCACTGTTCATCCTAATGGCTCCATGGGGTTTCCATGCAGGCATCCAGCAAACCTGCTTCACACTGTCCATGACCTTTTCTAAAACACAAGACTGTGTTGCAAAGTTAATGACTCTCTCTTTCCTGCGTTTCTTATACTCCATAATAATAGGTAGGGCGCCAATTTGTTAATTCAGAGAGGAATAAAGCAGGCTTTGAAGAACAGGACACTCCTTGACCACTCAGTCCCCTTCAAATGAGTCTACATTCTTCCTATTGCCCCAGTGCAGGTCAGCTGGTGCAATCTCAAAGTTTGTAATCTTTCAATTGGAGCTGAATGGGCAGCAGTTCACCCAAATACATTTTTTTTTTTTTCTGTGCTATATCCCTCTGCTCACATCAGTCTGTTTTTATGCAAAGAAACCCTGCACAACTTCTCAGGACACAGGTATAACAGCAAGCTTCTCACACAAACTGCTAGCCCAGTCCAGACAAAGCTCTCTCTCACCTTCATAAGCCAAACCTCACAGACCATAGTTCTTACTGCATTCAGGTCTTTCAACTCTGACCAGAATTGTCCATCAAGCTGTACTTAGAGCACTACAAGTCATCTCTTAGGCCAAGGTTTCAAATCCTTCCACATTCCTCTTGAAAATCAGCTCCAACAGGCCAAAGCCACAGTCAGGTGTCTAGCAGCAATCCCACTCCTTGGTACCACTTTACTGTTGCAATCAGGTTCATATTGCTGATAGGAAACTCCCAAACAACAGCAGCTTGTGGGAAAAGAGGTTTATTTTGGCTTACAGGCACAAGGGAAAGCTCCACAATGGCAGGGGAAATGATGGCAAGAGCATTGGGTGGACCACATAAGGTAGACAACAGAGGCAGGAGAGTGTGCCAAACACTGGCAAGGTGGGGATAATTGGCTATAATACCTATAAGCCTGCCCCAACAATGCACTTCCTCAAGAAGGCATTAATTCTCAATCTCCATCGGCTTGGAATCCAGCATACAGAACACCAAAGTTTGTGGGGGACACATGAATCAAACCACCACACTTGGTATAATCAATGTTTTTATTTTTAGTCATGCTACTGGCTAGGGAATTGAATTTCTATTTTCTTTTATTTAGTCTCAGGTTGCCTCATACTCACAGCAACCCTCCTACCTTAGCCTCCCAGGTGCTGGGATTAAAGATGTGCACTGTCAAAGACAGAAAATAAGTACAATAACAGGGCCTCTAGCCAGCGCCACCACCTTGTGCATCTGGTTTTATGAAGCTACTGGGGAATAAAACTTTTGTCATTCAGCTTTAAGGTTAAACACTTTAACTGCTGAGCCCCTTTCATTTTCTAACAAATATTTATTTTTTGTGTATTTTGGCCATCCATATATCTTCTTTGATGAAATGAGTATCAAATTGCTATGCATCTATAATATATTGTGTATTTTTCTTTTGGAGTTTGACAGTTGACTAACTACATACCTTAGATAATTGTATCATGTATCAAATAAAATATCATGTATCAAATAAAATATCCCAAACTGTCACGTGTGTTTCATACTACAAAATATCAATTGCCAAAAGAAATATTTAATTTTTGCAATACCAAATTCATATTTTTTAAATTTTTATGTAATCTTTTTTGTGTTATAGCTTCAGAAAAATTTGCCTTGACCAGGGACAAAAAAAAAATATATATATATATATATAATCTTTAGCTTCTCCGGAGGGTAACAATTTTAGATTTTATATTGTGCTGATTCTTGTAGTTGAATCAGTTGCCCCCCATATGAGCTTGTGTTTTCTGAATGCTTGACTCTCAGCTGATGACAGTTCTGTAGGTGGAACCTTGGTGGAGGTGGTGTTTCTCTGGGTAGGCTTAGGGGTACTATATAGCCTGCTCTGTCTTGCTAGGCATGAGGTTACTATCTTGCTGATGGCTCCATCTGCTATGGCAGAGGTGATGTCCAGACTCTGTTAATGCCATCTTTCTCCTGCATCATGGATCTTTCTCTTGAGACCATAAACCAATTAAAACTTTCCCTCCCATCAGCTGCTTTAGGTCAAGTGTTGTGTATCAGCAATTAAAAGATAAAAACAACAGAAAATCAATATGAAATGGTGTACTGCTGCTAGTATCTTGACTGTTTGGCTTTAAGCCTTTTGGAACTGATTTGTGGGAGGCATGTGGAAGGATTTGAAACCTTGGCATGAGAGATAACTTGAAATGCTAAATGCAGAGTTTTGTGGACCATTCTGGTCAGAGTTGAAAGACTAAAATGAAGAACTGTGGATGGTGATGTTTGATTTATGAGGCAAAGAGTTTTTTCCTTACTGACCTAGAGTTGGTTTGTGTGCGAGTCTTATTACATTCTTCCTCTGTTCTGAGAACTTGTGCAGAGTAGTGTTGCAGAGAAATGGAAGGATGTGAGGAAGTTGATATGGCAAAAAAAGAAAAGATCTCTTTGTGCCAAAGTGTTCCCAGTTAAGCTGCAATTGTTTAAATGTTTGCCAACATGGAGATTGTGCCAGCTTTTTGCTTTGGGACAGCAGAAAGGATGATGACACTTTCAAAAGTAGGGAGACAAAATGCTGAAAGAAAGTCTTGCTTCAAAGTTAGTTTTATTTTCCCAATGGATTATCAAATTTTGCATTTACCTGATACTATGGGTGTATAACAAAAGTAGGAAAAATTTGAATTACAGTGTTGTTCAATTTTTCAAAATGGCCACTGGGTGATGTGAAGCAGGCTTTTGGATTCCAGTGTGGAAGCCTGATGGAGCCATGGTATGGATAAACTGTGGGTTGTATTTCTGAGGATGTTTTAAAAATAACAAGACTCTGTCATGGCTGCCAAAGAGAGCTGCTGGCTCAGGAGAGAATTTTCAACAGTCTGTGAGCATCCCAGCTGAAGGGGCAAAATGGGAACTCCAGAGACTTTGCTACTGGTCACACATGCTGAACTTGGAGCTACAGGATTTGATGTTTTCCCTGTTTGCTTTAGATCTTGCATTGGTTCAATCTTTCCTTTCTATGCCCAGTGCTTTATTTCTACAATGAGAATGTTTACTCTGTGCTATTATGTGCTTTTGATTTTACAATTCACATATTAGAGACCATGGACTATGGCAATGTTTTAATGGTGTTGGTATTCATAAAATTTATGGATACTTTCAAAGTTGGACTGATGGCATTGAATTTTGTATCATGGATGACCATGAGTTTATGGGGATCAGGAAAAGAAAATGGTGCTAGGAATTAAGTGTCCCTCAAAAATTCATGAGTGAATTCTCTATGTCTCCGATTGGTTTCAATGTGTCTGTTTTGTCCTTGCATATTTGCTTAACAAATTTGTCAACCATTTAAGTCTTAACTAATTAAAAGCAATAATTTTAATCTTATACACTCCCCTAAACTAGAAATACATTTAATGGTTATAAGAGGAGTGACACAAACACACAGACTATTTTAAATAGATCCATGTAAAAAAAGGGAATAGTTAGAATTTGAGAAAGAATATATTTCAGGTATATAACTACATTTCATCATAGAAAAACAAATAAGCAATTACTTCAGCCTGCAGTGTATTTTTATGTTATAGAAATCATTCTTATGATAGGAAAAATTGATTACACTTTTAGGTAGTGTCAGAGAAAAGTTAGCTTAGTATAAAAAGTGTGAAAGGTTTTGTTATGGTTGGGACTTCAAAAATGTAAAGGATCCTGTGTGGAAGGTTTGATATTCAGATGAAAGTACAGTTAGAAATGATAGAACTTGGGGAAGTGGAGTCAAGTGGAAGGAAATGAAGTCTCCTGGGGTATGTCCTTGAAGCACAATGATACCTGAGACCTCCTCCCTTTGGTTCCAGTCCCAGGAAGTGAGCAGAGTTGTTCAAATTCAGCTCCATGCCAGGAGAATGTGCCTCACCAGAGGCCTGAAGCCATGGGGCCAGAAAGTATGGCCTGACGTCTGTGGAGGTGTAAGCCATAGTCACCTCTTCCCCTTTGTTTCTCTTTTCTCAGGTTTCCTTTGTCACTGTGATATAAAGCTGATTAACCCAAGATTTGTATAGTCTTGAAATTCAAAATAAGGAAAAAACTGAAAAGTTGATGGTCTTTCTTTAAAATACATTCAGGATTTGTGTTAATGAACAGCAACAAAAAATCACCGTCTCTATTTGTTTTCTTTCCTCTCTTCACCTTTACCACATTCTGCTTTTCTTCTCTCCTTTTCCCTCTCTCCTTCCTTTTCTTTCTTTTTCTTCTTCCTTTTGTCTGTATCCTTCTTTTTCTTTCTTTCTTTTTTTGCAACTGAAAAAGAAATCACCATTGTCCTATCTCAGCTTGCCAAGAGCATGGATTATAGATATGTGCCACAATAACTGGCTTTGTATAATTTACTATGAAAAAAATATGTATGGGTCTGGGGAGATGGATTAACAGTTAAGTTGCTTGCCTGCAAAGCCTAAGCACCCATAATTGATTTGCCAGTACCCAAATAAAACCAGATGCACAAAGTGACACATGCATGTGCTCAGAGGCCCTAACATGCCAATTCATATTCTCCCTCTCTACTACTCTCTGCCTCTTTCACTCAAATAGACAAATTTTTTTAAAAAGAAAATGTATAAAACATATAATGCACAAGGCCATAAAATTTGAAGGAGTTGGTCTTGTTTTGACTTATTCTTCTGTACTGTGATATCAAGTGAGAACTCGAGAGGGAATGATATGCAATCACATGATGATTGTTATAGTTAGGTTTGTGTTGCTGGCAGAAAACACCCAACCAAGAAGAACTTGTGGGAAGAACGGGTTTATTTTTGCTTACAGATTTCAGGGGAAACTTCATGATAGCAGGGGAAAATTATGGCTTGACCAGAGGGGTGGATATCACCTCTTAGCCAACAGAGATGGATAATAGCATCAGGACAGTATGACAGACACTGGCAGTAGTAAGCCAGCAATAACTTAATCCCACCCCCAATAATACATCACCTCCAGGAGGACTCAATTCCCAAATTGCCACCATCTAGGGAACTGGCACTCAGAACATGTAAGTTTATGGCTGACAAATGTATCAAATCACCACATTCTGCCCCTAGTACCATAAGCTGGTAACAATACAAGACGCAAAAGGCAATACCTTCAGTCCAACTTTAAAAGTCCCCATAGTTTTTAATCAATCCTAATGATCTTCAAACATCCCCATAGCCCAAGGTCTTTTAACTGATCCATAATACCAAAAAACAAAAAAACAAAAAAAAAAACCAATGGCACAGAATAAACATTAACACTGAAAAAGATGGCATTGGGCAAAGCAAAGAAATATGCAACGAATACAAGACTTAAAACAAACAGGGCAAATATCAAACTCCATAGCTCCAAGTCTGACAACGTTAACCAATGGCAATTCTCCAAGTCTGATAATCATAACCAGTGATGAATTTCTGGAGTTCCAATTCTGCCCCTCCAGTTCAGCTACTCACAGTCCTGGAAAACTTCATCTAATGCTGGCAGCTCTCCTTGGCAGCCATCTCACAATCCTGGTATCTCCACTAGTGCTCCACTGCAATTCACAGCCCATCCACATGGCTCCATTGGGTCTCCATGCAGGTAATTCAATAAGCCTACTTCACATTGCCCATGGCCATTTCCAAAATTAAAAAAATAAAATAAAATAAAATAAAATAAAATAAAATAAAATAAAACTGTGTTGCAAATTCAGTGACCCTCTCTTTCCTTCATTTGTTATATGCAATAGTACAAAGTAGTCTACAAATTTGTTACTCCAGAGGGGAATAAAGCAGTCTTTGAAGAACAGGACAGTCCTTCAACATTCAGGCCCCTTACTTCAAGAATGTGCATTCTCCCTGCTTTCCCAATGCAGATCAGCTGACCCAATTCTCAGTGGTTGTAATGTCTCAAACAATTACAGCTGAATGGGCAATGGTTTGGGCCCATAGACTTCACTTTTTTTCTGTGCCATATCTCTCGGTTCATAACAATCCATTTCTATGCAATGCAGCCATGCACAGGTTCTTAGGACATGGGCAAAACAGCAAGCACTCCTTATATCCCAGTCCAGGCAAAGGTCTTTCTCAGTCTCATAAGCAAACCCTCACAGGCCATAGTTCTTACTGCATTCAGGTCTTTCAACTCTGACTAGAATGGTCTATTACTTATAATACTATACTTATAGCACTGCAAGGTATTTCTTAGAGTGATCTTTCAAATCCTTTCACATTCCTCTCAAAAATTAGTTCCAAAAGTTACAGAATCATGTTTCTAGCATAAATGATCACACTTCTCAGTACCAAGTTTTCTGTTTCAGTCAGGTCACATAGCCAGCAGAAAAGACCCAACCCAAGAGCACCTTGTGGGATTAAAGGGTTTATTTTGGCTTATCCACTCAAGGAGAAGTTTCATGATGACCAGGAAAATGACAGCATGAGCAGAGGGTTGACATCACCTCAGGCCAACATCAGATAGACAACAGTAGCAGAAGAGTGTGCTAAACACTGGCACAACACCAATAACACTGTCCCCAATAACACATCACCTTCAGGAAGATCAATTCCCAAATTACCACCAATGGGAGACTTAGGATTTAGATCACATAAGTTTATGTGGGGCACCTGAATTAAACCACCACAATTATGAACCATTTAATGTTCCACTGAGGGATTTGCTTATATTTATATATGAAAAAAAAATCATTGCCTACTAGTTTTTTGTTTGACTAAATGAATAACAGATTTTGGGACAATGATATGAAACATCTTAGGGAGACACTTGAATCATTTCTTTTATTGTTGTTGTTGTTTATTTTTATTTATTTATTTATTTGAGAGTGACAGACACAGAGAGAAAGAGGCAGAGAGACAGAGAGAATGGGCGCGTCAGGGCTTCCATCCAGTGCAAACTAACTTCAGACAAGGGCACTCCAGCCACTGCAAATGAACTCCAGACACCTGCACCCCCTTGTGCATCTGGCTAATGTGGGTCTTGCGGAATCGAGCCTCGAACCAGGGTCCTTAGGCTTCAGAGGCAAGTGCTTAACTGCTAAGCCATCTCTCCAGCCCTTGAATCATTTCTAATGAAAGGATTGTTTGGAAATTTGGAGCACTGTACATGGAAATAAAACTGGTTGTGATTCCTTTAGAAAAATAATATCGTGTATAAAGCTTCAACTTCAACCTGCTTTGCTATCTTCCCTTTCATTGAATCTGAAGCATTTCTGCAACAAATGTAACATAGCAAGCCACCATCAGTCTGACTTGTATGTGAATTTCATATATATATATATATATATATATATATATATATATATATATATATAATTAAAATGTTATAGTCATTGAAGAACTGAATAAATTAATATATGCATTTACATGAATTTTCCTAACTTAATTAAATATTATGTTAATCTGTTTCTGCTAATATATAATAGCTCAATATCTTAAGCAGTTAAACTGCTCTTTAGATATAACACCTTATTTTTAACACCAGCACTGAAGCGTCTATCAGAACTCATATTGTTAGTGTGCCACACTGCAAATTACAAATAGGTGAAAATGACTTTTTCAATCCCTTCTGTGTGTGTGTGTGTGTGTGTGTGTGTATGTGTGTGTACATATATATGTATAAGTACATATATATATATATATATATATATATATATATATATATATAAACTTTTGCTGCATCTAATTATAATAAACTTCTGAGATTATTGCTATAAAATTATTTTTGATTTTCTCATTAATCAAAAGTTATTTTTGCCTGCAATGATGGTATGCTTTGTTTGAATGAATATTATATTATCTGCTGTTTCTAGACTCACAGGTTTCTAGACTCACTCCATTTTGGAAATTGTTTTCTTATAGGTTATAATTCAGCTTTCTCATGGGAGTGCTATGAGCTCTAATGAAGAAAGAAGTAGCTCCAACAAATTGAAATTGAATGGGGCTGAAAATTCAAAGATCTTTGATTTGTACCTGGTCTTGCTACTTAAAAAACAACCTAAATTATGCCACATTTCCTCTATCTAAATTGTACCTGTATGAAATAATATAATAGACTTTACCATTTATAGAAAGACAAATGGAAAAGTATCACCTGGAAGAAGAGAAAATGCAAAAGACATAGAAAAATCAGAAATAAAACTATAAGAATGTTTACAAGAAACTATAAGAAGATGTATGCATACTTTAGTGCCTGACTAGAAAGAAAACAAAGAGATCTGATCTTATTAATCATTTGGCAACTTATTGATTATCTGCTAAAAAGACTTATAAAAGATTATGGGTTAAGAAAAGTGGCCCTGGGGTGCACTGGTCAGGAGTGAGTAGGCTAGACCCATTTCTCTCCACTTCCATAGCCTGAGTCTGAGTTCCTTGCAGAGTCAGTGTGTGGGCTTCTTCCACCTACCCAGACTAGGTTGCCTGCACTGTTCGATGTCCTAGAGGGCTCAGTATAATGTAAGCCAGATCCCTGTTCCCTTACTCTACAACCCTGGTCCCAGTAGGTCCCACTGTGCCTTGTTTGGGGAGGTGTGGCTCCTAAGTGAGCTGTAAAATCAGGCCTTTTGCTCTGGTATCTTGACTGGACACTAAGTACCAATATCCCTGTTCACCTGAGTCAGAGGGTGAATGGGCAAAGGATACAAACTTGCCTCCTCCTCAATAAAACAAAGAATCTTCCTAAAATGGGTAGACAAGAATGCAAAAAAGCCAATGGAAGTCAGAACACTGAGAGATCTCCACCAAGGACGTCCAGTCCTATTAAGGAAACCTCCAATAAAATCACAGAGAAATCAACAGAAATTCATTCCAAAAATGAAAACACAACAACCAATGACACCCTGATTAAAAACAAACAAACAAACAAACAAACAAAACAACAAATGCTGATCTTGAAGCAAACTATCAAAGAACCAACAATAGTATCAATGAAATTGAACAGAAACACCTCCTAGAGCATTCTGCTTTTGACAGTAGACTTAACTTGATGGAAGAAAATGTTAGAACCCTCCAAAGAGATAAGAATGCGTTGAAGGTAAGTCAAGAAATGGAAGACCTCAACAACCGGTTGATTAAGCTCAATGCAGACTTGTTCCAATGCAAGAGTGAACTACAAGAAGCATTAAGAAAATCAGAATTCTAATTGAAATCATACCTCAAAAATAAGATGGACACTATACAAAATATCACAACAGAAAACAAAAATCAAATAGAAGTTATGAAAACTATTCTAGAACCACTCACCAACAGATTTACTCATGTGGAAGACAGAACCTCTGACCTGGAAGACAGGGCAGAAGAAATTGATCAAGAGGCCAAAAACTTTGCTAAGTTCAAAAAATCAAGTGACCAGGATATGAGGGAACTGTGGGATACACTAAAATGACCAAACATCTGGATCATGGGCATAGTAGGAGAGGAAATCCAGTCCGGAGGCATAGAAAACATACTCAAAAAAACTATTGAAGAAAATTTTCCATATCTTGCAAAAGAGAGACCCATCCAGATCCAAGAAGCCCACAGAACACCAAACAGGCAGTACCAAAGAAGAAACTCCCAAAGAAACATCATAGTAAAAACCCTTATCAATGAAAACAAAGAGAGTGTTAAAAAGCAGCAAGAGAGAAGCAATTCACAACATACAAAGGCAATCCCATTAGAAGAACATCAGATTTCTCAATGGAAACCCTGAAAGCCAGAAGGGCCTGGGATGGAACACTTTGAATTCTGAAAAACTATGGCTTCCAACCCAAGCTATTTTACCCAGCAAAAGTATCCCTCATAATAGATTGTGAAAGAAAAAATTTTCCATGAAAAAAGTCAACTCTATAATTATATCAACACAAAGCCAGACCTACAGAGAATACTTGAGGGAATACTCCACACAGAACAGCCGAACAACCACTAACCAAAATAGACCAGGACCAAAACAGTACATAACACAAGTAAGCACCCAACACATAAAACACCACATCATGGCAGGGATCAAGTTAAACCTCACAGTAATAACCTTAAATATTAATGGTCTTAACTCACCCATCAAAAGACACAGGCTATCAGGATGGATCAATAGACTGGCCCCTTCTATCTGCTGTCTTCAAGAAACCCACCTCACCACTAAAGATAGACACTTCCTCAGGGTGAAAGGTTGGAAAATGATATTCTAAGCAAATGGAAATAAAAAACAAGTGGGTGTTTCTATATTACTGTCTGATAAATAGACTTCAAACCAAATGTAATCAAAAAGGACAAACAAAGTCACTTCTTATTCATCAAGGGAATTATCCAACATAAGCACATAATGATCATAAATACATATGCCCCAAACACTGGGCCACCACAGTTTATAAAACAAAATCTACTCAAAATTAAACAGAAATAAACACCAACACCATCATAGTTGGAGACTTCAATACTCCACTATCATCGATAGACAGATCATCCAAGCAGAAAATTAACAGGGAAATAACAGAAATGAACAACATCATAGATGAACTAGACTTAATGACTATCCACAGAACTATCCACCAACTCTATAGCCCACAGAACCTTCTCCAAAAATGATCACATATTAGGCCATAAAGCATGACTCCTGGAGACTAAATAACACACTTTTAAACAATGAATGGGTCATGGAAGAAATCAAAAAAGAAATTGATAAATTCCTAGATTTGAATTATAATGAAAATACAACCTACCAAAATTTATGGGGCTCAATGAAGGCAGTCATAAAAGGAAAATTCATATCCCTAAATGCCTTCATTACAAAGAGAGGTCCCAAATCAGTTACCTGACTGTCCACATAAAGGCACTGGAAAAACAAGAAATCTCCAACCTGAGGAGCTCTAGATGGAAATAAATAATCATGATTAGAGCACTAATTAATGAATTAAAAACTAGAAAAACAATTTCAACAATCAATGAAATTAAGAGCTGTTACTTTGAGATAATAAACAAGATTGATAAACCCCTGACCAAAGTGATCAAGCACAAAGAAAGAAAAGTCTCAAGTTAACAAAGTCAGAAACAAAAAAGAAGAGATCACTATGGAAATCAATGAAATTGGAAGAATCATCAGGGCATACTTCCAAAATCTGTACTCCACAAAATTTAATAATCTAGAAGAAATGGGATGAATTTCTAGACACATACAACCTACACAAACTAATCTCAAAGCAAATTAATCTCCTAAACAAACCTATCACTTCCATGGAACTGAAAAGGTAATCAAAAACCTCACACAACTCCCCCCCCAAAAAAAAAAAAATAAGTCCAGGACCAAATGGCTTCTCAGCTGAATACTATCAAACCTTCATAGAACTGAATCCAATTTTTCTCAAACTAGCCCACATAATCAAAGACCAGGGAATCCTCCCTGACTCTTTTTATGAAGCTAGCATCACCCTAATATCAAAACCAGACAGAGATGCAACAAGGAAAGAAAATTATAGGCCTATATCCCTAATGAACTTAGATGCAAAGATCCTGAACAAAATCCTTGGAAACCAAGCTCAACAACACATCAAAAGCATTATCCACCTTGATCAAGTAGGCTTCATCCCAGGGATGCAAGTATGGTTTAACATATAGAAATTGGTCAATATAATACACCACATCAATAAACTGAACCTTAAGAACCACATGCTCATCTCAATTGATACAGAGAAGATCTCTGACAAAATACACCACCACTTCATAATCAAAACACTGAAAAAAATAGGCATGGAGAATTTATATCAGCACATTAAATGATATACATAAAGCTCCTATAGCCCAAATAACTTTTTTTTTTTTTTTTGCCTGAAAGTTTCCTTTTATTACTAAGTCTTATTCTGCATTTGATCATGTTTGGGTTTCTAGAAGAAAGTAAAAGTTGAAACATGAGTTCGTACAGAGCAAAAGCACGGCTCACTGCCCAGGTGAGATTAGGAGCGGGGACGGGACCTGACGAGCAGCCAGAACCCTGCTGGCAAGCAGAGTGGCCGCCGGTGATGACGCTGGAAGCAGCCGCTCTCACCCACAGATCCCAGTCCTGTCTTGGTGCTCAAGGAGCTACAGAAACACTTCAAGCGGAAGTGTGGAGGCACCACCTAAGAGCCTGGCTCCCACCTTACAGCCAAGCAGAGCACAAGCCAAGGAGCGCAGCGGCTAAGGAAAATGACAGCAGGAAGCAGGCTTCCTTCCGGAGGGGCGGTGGTGTTTGTTTTTTAAGGAGGACAGCAAAACGGTGGTGACTCCTTCCTTGGAGAAGCAGTTCGGGGCATGTCATGGAGTCCTCTCGGCCAGAGCCACAGCCAGCGCTGGCTCTTGTCACAGCTCTGTGTCCTCGGAGCTGGAAGAAGAGTGCGAAGCTGAACTGTGAGCTCCGTCTTTTGCCACTTGCGAGTCCTGCTTCAACTCTGCCACCATGTCTCCTTTGGGATCGGGGCAGGTGTCCAGAGGGTCAGCCAGGGAGGAGACAATCGGGATCTTCTTAGCTTGGAAGTAATCGTAGGCCATTCTGCCACAGACCAGAAGTGTGACATTCTTCCCACTGCTCTGAATTCGGCCCACCTCTTTGTCATAGGACTCGTCCAGCACGTTGTCCCCATTCACCTCCACGATGATGTCTTCATCCAGCAGCCCAGCCCTGTTGGCAGGGCCGTCCTTCTGCACCTCTTTGACGAAGCAGCCTGGTAGCCCCTGGATGGCATTTAAGTGGAAACCATAGCAGTCGTCACCTTTCACCAGCCTGCAGAGTCTGGGCTTAGGAGCTCCGATTTCCTCTGTCGGGTCTGGACTCGAGACCTCTGGAGGAGCAGGAGCAGGCACTGGGGGCCCCTCCTTCACAGAGCCGTTAGGCAGGTCTTGGCTCTGACAGTAGAGAAGTGGAGAAAAACGAGCCAGTCTATATATGGTGCCGGTCTCCTTGTCCACCACCAACAGTGTAGTCTGGTCACCACCCTTTCTAATCAATTCCACCACACTGTCATGGTCAAGGGTTTCCACAGACTCGCCATTGACAGCAACTACCAAGTCATTGTTCTTCAAGCCAGCTGCCTCTGCTGGGCTTCCAGATTCTACGTCCTTGATGATCTGACCTTTCTGCTGGGGGCCTGCCCTGAGGTAGAAACCATAGCCATCGCTTCCCTTAGTGATCCGCACCTCCCGGGGCTGGTGGGGCAGCAGTTTCAGGCTGGCTGTCTCCCTCTTGAATGGCATCTTCTGTTCACTGTGGCTCCTGTCGGTTTCCCTGTGCACAAGGAGGAACACAACGTGGCTCCCGGACTTCTTCACCTTTTCAACCACTTCCTCGTGACTGGCTTTCTCCACGTTCTCGCCATTCACTTCAATCACGTGATCATCAGCAGGACCCCAGCTCTCATAGCCACGCCCTGAGGCGTTACATCAGTCATGTACACTCCCTTTTTACCTTGGACAGTTTTCAGAGAAAAGCCGTAGCTGTTGCCCTCCTTCACAAGGTAGCAGAGCCGTGGCTGCGTGCAACTCTCCATCCCTCCATTCATCACAGTGGCCGATTTCTTATCATTCGAAGTGGGCTCCTTCTGGTTTGAATCCAAGTCTTTCAAGTCCACCTGTTTTTTCATGGCCTTCTCATAGGAATCTCCATCCAGAACTAGCAAAGTCACAGAATTCCCACTCTTTCTGACCAAGTCCAACAACTGCACGTGCTCTTCGTTGTCCACAAAGACCCCATTGATCCTAAGAACCCTGTCCCCATCCAGGAGGCCGGCCTTCTCTGCTGGGCTCCCCTTCTCAACCACGAGGACGAGGTGGCCGTCGGTGTCCTTCTCGATGCGCAAGAAGAAGCCGTAGCTCTGCCCTTCTCCTTTGGACAGTTTGTATTCCTGGGGGATGAAGGCGGAGGCCATTGCTGGAATTCACTATGTAGCTTCAGGGTGGCCTCAAACTCCCAAATAATTCTTAATGGGGAAAAACTCAAGGAGTTCCCACTGAGATCAGGAACAAGACAAGGGTTCCCATTCTCACCACTGCTCTTCAACATAGTACTACAATTGGTAACCCAAGCAATAAGACAGGAGAAAGAAATAAAAGGGATTCAAATTAGGAAGGAAGAAGTTAAGTTAGCCCTATTTGCAGATGACACGATCCTAAATATAAGTGACCCAAAAGTCTCCATCCCAAAACTTCTAAAGGTAATTAATTCCTTCAGCAAGGTGGAAGGATACAAAATCAGTGCATAAAAATCAGTAGCTTTTCTGCTTGCAAAAGACAAATGTACAGAGAATGAAATCAGTGAGACTGTCCCATTTTCAATAACAACAAAAAGGTTAAATACCTTGGAATAACACTAACAAAGAGTGTGAAGAAACTATATGATGAAAACATAAAAGCACTCACAAAAGAAGTAGAGGAGGACTTAAGATGATGGAAGGACCTCCCATGTTCCTGGATATGTAGAATTAATATTGGGAAAATAGCAATTCTAACAAAAGCAATATACAGATTTAATGCAATACCAATAAAAATACCACTACAAGCCTTATATTTGGCTATCCAGGCCAAATGAGCCAATGGATGCTATAGTGGCATGTCTTTTATGAGGAAACCAACCACCCTCTAATTTGACTGGAGGCCCATTCCATGGGAGGGAATACATCCCTGATACTGAAAACCTACAACAGGGGAATTCATGAGCATTAGGGGTGTAATGTCTGCTGCTGTCTGGCTAAGTGTATACACTATGCTCATAAAACTGCCCAATAAGCACTTATCTTAATGTTCATGTGAATATATTAATTGTACTCTCACTTTTGATTAGAGATCCTTCTCTTTTCAGATGGCAATGACCTTGAGATGACTCAGAAGACACCATGGTGCTGAGAAGAAGTGACAGGAGTACTCAGCACTGAAATATTTCAATCACACCTTCCAAATCTCAGGGTCCATTGTGGAAAAAGTGATAGACAGAATGTAAGAGCCAAAGGAAGTGTAGGACTCCTTACAACATGTTCCTACAGACACAAAATGGCCTGGCTATCCATGACCTCACAGTGCCTGATACTACGTACACAGACCATCATAATAGGAGGAACAGATGATGACATCAAAATAAAAGACAGACTAATTGAGAGGAGGAGGGGATATGAAGAAGAGTGGAGTTTCAAATGGGGAAAGTGAGGAGAGGGTGGGAATTACCATAGGATATTGTTTACAGTCATGGAAGTTGTCAATAAGAAAACATAATAAACATCATTCTTCACTGAGACTGATAAAATGGTCTCTAAGTTTATTTTTTTTAATTTTTTTTTATTTATTTGAGAGAGTAAGAGATACAATCTATGGAGAGAGAGAGAGAGAGAGAGTGAGAGAGAGAGATTGAGAATGCTAGGGCCTCCAGCCACTGAAAATGAACTCCAGATGCATGCACCCCCTTTTGCATCTGGCTTCCGTGGGTCCTGAGGAGCCAAACCTGGGTCCTTTGGCTTTTCAAGCAAACACTTTTACCACTATGCCATCTCTTCACCCTATTTTTTAATATTTTATTTTGTATTTATTTGAGAGAGAGAGAGAGAGACATACAAAAATAGGGAGGGAGAGTGAGAGAGAAAGAGAGAGGGAGAGAGAGAGAGAATGGGCAGATCTCTAAATTTATATGGAATGGCAGAAGGCCTCAGATATCCAAACATATCCTCAGCAAAAGGAATACCTATGGTGGTATCACCATACCTGATCTAAGGCTATACTACAAAGCCACAGTCACACAAACAGCATGGGGCTGGAACAAAACAGAAACATAGATCAATGTAACATAATTGAAGACCCTGACTTTAGGGCAAGCAACTACAGCTACTTGATCTTTGATAAAAGAGCCAGTAATGTATGCTGGAGAAGAGACAGCATCTTCAACAAATGGTGTTGGACAAATTGGATGACCATATGCAGAAAAATTAAAATAGACCCACTCATCTTGCCATACACAAAATCAAGTACAAATGGATTAAAGACCTCAATATAAGAATGAAACACTTCAACTACTGGAAGAAAAGATAGGACACATGCTTGATGATATAGGACTGGGAAAAGACTTCCTGAACAAAATTCATGAAGTGAAGGAAATTAAATAAGCACTCAACTAACAGGATCCTTTGAAGCTAAAAAGCTTTTGCACAGCATAAGCAGGGACAAAAATTGCCAGCTATATCACTGACAGAAGCCCAATATCTAGATCTACAAAGAACACAAAAAACTAAACAATAAAATAATCAAACAACTCACTCCATAAGTGGGGCAGAGAACTAAATAGGGAGTTCTCATAGGAAGAATTACAAATGGCTAACACACACTTAAGAAAGTGCTCAACATACCTAACCATTAAGGAAATGCAAATTAAACAACTATAAGATTCCACCTTACTCCAGTAAGGATAGAAAACATTAAAAAATCAAATTAAAACAATTGTTGGTGAGGCTGTGTAGAAATAGGAACCCTCATTCACTGTTGGTGGGAATGTAAGCTAATACAACCACTGTGGAAATCAATTTGGTGAATCCTGAAATGTATGAATATGGAGTTACTGGCAGACCCTGTTATTCCCTTACTGGGTATTTACCCTAAAAGCTCCACATCTCAATTCAGAGCAGTTTGCTCAACCATGTTTATAGCTGCTCAATTCATTATAGCTACAAACTGGAATCAACCCAGTTGCCCATCATTGGATGAATGGAAAACCAAAATGTGGTTTATCTACATGATGGAATTCTACTCAGCTGTAGGAAAAAATGAAACACTGAAACTTGTAGAAAAATGGTCAAACATGGAGCACATCATTTTAAGTGAACTCACACAATCACAGAAACACAATCATCACATGATCTCACTCATCTGCAGTTCCTAACCTGGATCATCCCAAGTTGCTGACATGACTGATTAGCATCTTGAGGCTTGGACAAGAGGGAGGGCAGTGCTTCAGGGAAGGGAAAGGGTGGGGGCACAAAATCTGAACCCAAATTGAACTGGTAACATAGAATACTATATCCTAGATATCAGACTAAAAGGTGGAGCACTCCAGCAAACATTACAGGGAGCATCTGAATCGAAGGGACCTGGAGAGAGTGAGATAAAACCTAACCTCAAATTTCTCCTGTTTCTCTTTCTTCTCTGGTCCAAGATGAAACCACAGAGGAATTGAGGCAATAAGCAAGAAGGCTGTGTTCTCAGTTAAACTATCAGTACACGGTGATGAACAGATACTGAGGACACTCAACACCTACGAAACCAGACATTTAGATGCTCCCAAGTGCCCATCACTGAAGTAGTCTTAAAATGTTCCCAGCATGGCTCAGGGACTATTGTTGAAGAGGGGGCAGAAAGGTTGTTAGAGCCACAAGTTGGGACATTTTGCACAGAGACATTGCCTCTCCCTCACAACTAACTTCTGCCCCATAATTCATGACCCACAATCCTCATGGGGTTGACCTGCATCCCCAATGAGGAAGGCCTCTTCAGAAAAGGGGCAGGGAGGAGGGAAAGGATGTGATCTTTACATACAAAATATATCTATACTGAATAATTAAAAAATAAAATATAACTAAGATGTGGTATATCTACACAATGGAATTCTATACAGCAGTAAGAAAAAAATGACACAATGAAATTTGAGGAAAAATGGTTGAACCTGGAACAGAGCATTCTCAGTGAACTTACCCAATCACAGAAAAAAAAAAAAAAAAATCGCCACATAGTCTCACTCATCTACAGCACCTAACCTGAACCTACCCAAGATACCTTACATATCCAGCAAGCATCTCATGCACTAGACAATAGGATGGGTGGGGAAGGAGGGGAGGGCAACGGAGGGGTGGGAAACACAAATATAGACCTAAACGGCAATGGTACCATAATTTTCTACTTCCTAAAAGGCAGACCAAATGGGTGAACCCTCACCAGGCCCTTAGAGGGAACACCTGAACCACAAGACACTGGAGAGGGTATGATGAAGACTAACCTTAATCTTCTACAGCTTCCCTCCCTCTCTCTCTCTCTCTCTCTCTCTCTCTCTCTTCTCTCTAACTCTTGTATATTAGTTATCTTTTTCCTCCTTTTCTTATTGGGCACTGACCTGTAACTCCCAGTACCAGCAAGTGGCTATCAGCCACAATGAGTGTTTCATCAGAGAGACCTACTAGGTTTCTTAAAAGAAAGACAGATTTCTGACCAAGTACTTGATGACCCACCAAAGGTTAGTGGTAAGACCCTACTGCTGAAGACACCTTATGTGGTTGACACGTAAAATGGAATGGCAGTCAGTCCCCAGACAGTCAGCGCTTCTAGTGCCAGAAGAAGCTACATGGGCGACTGGGGGAAAATGACCAATATCTGTCCAAGCAACTCATGGTCTAACCTACTTTGCAGAAAGTAACCTGTCATGATGCCCACACAAGTGCAATAGTGGCAGACAGCCATGGTGGGGAACCAACTGTTCTTGATTTGGCTAACTGATCCCCCCAGTGGTAAGGAACCCATAGCTGGAGCTGGGAAACAAGTCAGAAACATATCCAAACATAAGTTCACTCTCCATTATCAAGCTACCATCAGTCGTGGGCTACAAGAGAGCCTATACCTATTAAATTCTCTATAAAAAAGTAAGGGTTATCTCATTTGTCCTGGTGCTAACTTACTCTCCGTTGGAGAATCTGCTTCTCTTTTCAGATAGATGTAGATCCTAAGGAGAGAGCCACCCCATCATACCTCAAAAGGGCCCTGGCTGAAACTAAGAAAAATTGGAGAAACAAGCAAGGGGGCTATTTTCCTGATGAACCAGATACCAGTACAAGGGGGAAGGAGATCAGCACAGAGAAAAATCAACTCCTACCAAATCAGAGAGCCAGAGACCCAGAAGCCCCCAACACCTCATCACTGAAGCAGACCAAAAATGAACTCAACATGGCTCAGGGAAATTTTGCAGAAGAGGGGGCAGAAAGAATGTCAGAGCCACATATTGGGTCATAATATGCAGAGACATTTATCTTACCCATAATTGTGGGCTAACTCCACAATGCATGACCCATATACCTCAATAAGGAGGGGCCAAGGGGAGGGGTTAGGCTACGGATGAACCTAATAATGGTACCAAACTCACTGTATTTGCTGAATACGAAACTAATTAATAAAAAGAGTAAATATATATATATATATATATATATATATATATATATATATATATATTTAAAAAAAAATAAAAATCGCCTTCCTAGGAAAAGCAGAGAAATAGTCTGATGTAGGAAACTTCTACCTGAAGAAATCCAGAGGAAATTTCTTGATGCATTTGTGAGTGTTCTGAGAGTGTTTAGGTACTCTCACCATCTGTAACAATCAGGGAAGTGCAGCCTAAAACAAGGAGACATCTCATCTGATCTGATTAGCATGAGGGCAGTCACCCTCACGTCACTGAGACAAGCTTTCAGATCAGACACAGTTTATATGAGCAAGGCATTTATTGACACCTACAGACATAGGGAAAGTTCCCTATTGGCAGAAAAAGCTGGGCCCCCATATCACAGGACCATGCATAGAGAAAAGGATCTATGACCAAAAGCAAGCAAGCACACTCCAGGAACCCCAGACCAAGCTCAGATACTTTGCATACCTTTAGATTGGAATTCAAAATCCACCCCACACCTTAGTGCTCAAGCCTAGGTTCCACCACAATGACACCTCCTCTAATCAGGTGATAGGGTATCTAAATTACAAGCTTCAGTAAACTTCTGAATCAATTAGGAGACATCCATTCAAACACCCATAGCAAGTTTATTATTAAAAGAAGAAATCAGCAGAAAGTTAAAGTAAATAGAACATATATTTATGGGGAGACAGTTGTTTAGGCCTATTTTCTGGAGGTATCTGGACCCAGGAAAGCCAAATTTTGGTCTAAATATGGGGGCATAGAAGAAGCAGACAAGCTTACCAAATATCTATAGAGCAGGTATTCTGATTGATCAGTATGGAAGAGATATTCTAAAAATCTTTTATAAGTTAAAAATAGATGATTTGGAAATGCTCTATCTGTCCTTATACTAAATAAACCAAGGGAACACTGTGCTCTAATTCCCATAGGAATGTCATTTCTTACAAGGTAGAAATTTTCTTTTTTATGTTTTTTTTATTAATATTACTATTATTATTATTATTATCAAGATGTTTCATATGGATACATCAAGTGTTGGTACCTTCCTTTCCCTTGTCCCAGCCCCCTTTCCATTGTGGATGCTCCTCAGTAGGGTTGCAGGTATTCCCCATGGGTTTATGGTTTATGTGTTGTGGGAGGAGTAGTCAGTTATTTTTTTGGGGGGGGGAGGGGGCAGGAAATGACTCTGGCCGTTGTGTATCAATCTGTGTCTCTTACATTCTTTCCACACCCTCTTCCTCAAAATTCCCTGAGCCATGATGGATGAGTTTTAAGTACACTTCAGTGATCAGCTCTTAGGAGCCTCTGGATCTCAGCTTTGGTAAGTGTTGAGCATCCTCAGGGTCTGACTGCTAAACCCTGGCATTGGTAATCAGGAACAGCATGGGAGCAGCACTCTTGCTTGTCTTCCCAATTCCTTTGTGGATTCAGCTGTGGCTTGGCTGAAGTGCGAGGGGTAGCTTATCTCCTCCAGTCTCACTACCTTCTGAAAAGGAACAGATTCCTCAATGGAGAGTGAAGTCAGCATAGTTTAAATAGGAGAGGTATTATTAATTTATGGAGAATTTGGTGTATGTAACCCCTCTTTCAGACAAAGACTGGTGAGAGCTTTACATTAGAGAACATAATATTTGTCTCCATAGGATTCTGATCTGGTTCCCAATTCCAGATGTGGATTCCTTTATAATGAGCAGATCTCTTAGCCAATCAAAAATCTATTGGTTACTCACTAAGGCTGGGTGCCACTATGGCACTGGCATGTACATCACGTCAGGGTGTTTGCTTCTGAGTAACTTAGACCTCTGGTTGCTCAGACTATTGTTGAACATTTTCTCCAGTAGCACATGTAGTGCTTTCTAACACTAGACAGGCTAAATATCTGGGGAGGGGCTTTCTTCTGAATTCTAGCCAGCTGTCTCCATGCTCTGCATCAGCAGCATATTATCTCTTCAGTAATAGGGTCTTAGTTTTTACCTCAGGCAGGTAATTAAGTGCTTTGACAGATTTGGGGACTTTGTAGGTCTCTCTAATCAACAGCTCAATGTGGTTAGCAACCCATCTCTGGTACTATGTGTTACACGTCAGAACAGATTTTTTTTTTTTTTTAATCTTAGGCTTCATCCCACCCTCACCAGAACCCAACTTTTCAGGTGCTCCCCCTTACTCCTATTGAGGGTTTATCTCCAAGGATAAAGGTTTCTATGGTATCAGCTCATTTTGGATTTAATTTGTTTGTTTTTTCCCCCTACCTTCCCCTTTCCTGTTGCAGTTTATGTTGCAGCAGAAATCACCTGACCAAGAGCAGCTTGCGAGAAAAAAAAAAAAAAAAAAAAAAAAAAAAAAAAGAAAATAGTGTAACATCAAAAGTAAACCTCATTCTGGTACAGAATAGAATATGGTTACCAGAGGTTGCAGAAGAGAAGAGAAGAGAAGAGAAGAGAAGAGAAGAGAAGAGAAGAGAAGAGAAGAGAAGAGAAGAGAAGAGAGAGAGAGGGGGACATGGAGATGGTGAGGAAATTGCTCATTTTTGGTTAAACTAAAGAAATAAGTTTTAGTTATCCATTAATGAGCATGGTGACCACAGTTAATTTTAACATTATTATATATTTCACAGTTATGAGGCTAATAGATATTTTATTGTCCCTGTGACAAAAAGTTAAGTTGGTAAGGTAATTGTCAGGTTGATTTTTACATTGTGTACTTTATAAGAAACTCACATTATATCTCTAAAATATACAAACATTTTAACCTGACAATTTAAAATAAACTAATACATTTATAATTGTTTTGTGTGAAAGAATGGTGTATATGCAATTCCTTGTACCAAGATGTGGTCTACATCCACAATGAGCTGTTGATCAGAGAGGTTTACTAGATCTCCTCAAACAAATAAGACAGACTTCTGTCAGAGCACTTGATTACCCACCAAAGGTTAATGGTAAGACCCTACTGCTGAAGACACCACATGTTGTTGGCATGGACCATGGAGAGACCAGGTTGGAATCCAGAGGAGAGCCAGTCCTCAGATAATTAGTCCAGCTAGTGCTGTAAGGTACTACATGAGCTACCAGAAGAAAATGGCCAACATCTGCCCAAGCAACTCAAAGTCTAAGAGACTCAGAAGCAAACAACCTGATGTGATGCTTACACAAGTGCAATAGTGGCTCATAGCCATGGTAGGTAACCAACTGTTCTTGGATTGGTAACAGATATGCTCAGTGGAAAATAACCATATCTGGAACTGAGAAACAAGTCAGAATCATATCCAGATAATGATTCTGCTTTCCATTGTCAAGCTCCCACTAACCTTAGACTATAAATGTGTCTAAACCATTTTAATTATCTCTAATTTAATAATGGTTATCCCATTTAACTGGCACTGACTTCACTCTCCATTGGAGAATCTGATTCTCTTTCTCAGATGAGAACTGGGCTTGAGGAGATAAACAACCCAGCTCACTCCACCCTGGTCCCAGCTGAAACCACAGAGAAATTGGGGAGATGAGCAAGAATGCTACTCTCTTAGTTAAGCTTATATAAGCACAAGGGTGATGGAGAAAGATACCAAGGATACTCATCACCTACCAAAACAGACATCTAGATGTTCCTAAGTATCACTGAAGTAGACTTAAAATGTTCCCAGCATAGCTCATGGAATTTTGTGGAAGAGGGGGTATAAAGATTGTTAAAGCCACAGATGGGACATTTTGCACAAAGACATTGCCTCTCCCCCACAACAAACTGTTGCCCCCATAATACATGACCCACAATCCCCATGGGGTTGACCTGCATTTCCAATGAGTGAGGAAGGCCTCTTCAGAAAAGGAGGAGGGAGGAGGGAAAGGATGGTACCAACATGTGATGTTTACATACAAAATATGTCCATATCTAATAATAAAAAAGAAAGACAAAAAAGAAAAATATATGAGTAGTTTTTAAAAATCAAGATAAGAAACATAGTTAAATTCAATATGTAAGAGATTATTTTTTACTCCAGAGACTTTACTGGTATTAACGTTCTTAACTAGGATGGAAAATCTTGTCTTAACCAAAATAGAATTTTGTGGTTACTTCAGGTTGTACTTTCCTATTTGGAGAGATAAACATCATCATTATTCACGAGATTTCCAATGTGATTATAGGAAATAAGGCTGAATATAATGAGTAAGATTATGATAACATTAATCATTTTATTGTGTTCACAAGTGATCACTAGCACATGGGACATGACAGTATAAATGTACCTCCTCCACAAGCATAGACTTGTGCCCAAGGAAGGTATACCAAAAAGTATCTATAGCAACATGTTTTTATGACACTGAAAATCAAGAAGTTTGATGCATAGCTTCTGCATCTTACTAAGATTAGTATTTAAAGTCATAGATTTTATAAGAATTAGTGAAAATGCCATCTTCAAACATAAGTCAACATGAAGATTACTTACTTTGAAAATTCCTATACTCTTCCTCTAAAAACTGGGATTTCCTCATGTTAAGTGAGGGTATAATTAAATGTAACTTAATATCATTATAGAGTCTAGCAATTTTAAAATAATATGCTTATTAAAATTGTGTCTGCCAACTGTTCAGTGAGATGTGATAATCAGCATCATTATGTTGTACTTTTACTCTTCCATTTGTTCTCTGTTCTCCTGATTCTACCTGATGTTCAACCCCTGGATGGCTAAAATGAGAATAGTAAAGGCATGCTTTACATGGTGATGATTTACTGGTAGAAAATGGATCTCGGGTACTTGTCAACTCCATTTCTTTACTTTTCCAAGTGCTTGGGACCATTAGCTTCTCTGTCTGCATGCTGATGGTGCTGGTTATGGAGGTAGTAGTGGTGTGCTTGGTAGAATGTAAATGCTTATGCTTCTTATGTGGTTCAATGGGTGAACTGTGATTATTATTACATCATATTGGAACAAACATGTTTTCAGTATTCACTTTCATTCGTAGTTTTTTGCTAGATGGGTTCCCAATGACATCTAGTTTTTTTGTTTTGCTATGTTGTCACATAATTTTTATATTATAAGTATCAATTCATAGCCTATATCCTTCTGTGTTTATTTAGCATTTATTTCCCAAGGCAAAAGATTGACAGACTCTAATACTCCCCCTGCAATTATTTGGTACCTTACACAGAAACATCAGATTTTAAATTTTTTTCTTTCCCTTTGGCCATGAATTGAATCACTCAGTAAGGTTTTCTGATGTTTGACAAGCTGCTCACATTTGAAAATCTTTGAAATGATTTTCTACCCACATGTTCAGTTATGTCTTGTAAATCCAGTGTCAATTTGTTCATCACTTATTTAATCATCAGAAAAGCAAAGAGATTCAGGGAAGGGATGCGGAGATGGCTCAGTGGTGGAAGATGCAAAAGTGCCAACAATTTGTTCAGTAACCACATGCAACCAGACACAAAGTAGTACATACATCTGTGCTGCATATGCACCTACAGCAATGGGAGGTGGAAACAGGAGAATCCTGAAGCTCATAAGATGAAGCTACAAAATAAGTACCTGTCTTAAAAAAGTACAAGGACAACCAGTCAGAGTCAAGGTGAGCCCACTGTTCTGTTACTGTGGCATAACTGTCATTGGGATAGTGAACTGCTTTCTGATTTGATTTGAGGTCCACTGTATAGGAGGGAATTCATACCTGGTACTGAAATCCTAGTCAAAAGTCTCTGGCTTGGAATATTATATGTCATAGTGGACTTCATTATGGTATTTTCAAACATATTCATTCTTTGTTTATTTTCCTCAATCATTGTCCTCTCCTGTGTCTGTTCCCCCTCTCTTTCTGATCCCTTTCCTCTCCAAAAACTGCAACTCTGTTGCTTTTATGTCACAGGCATTCCATTATCTTCTCCTCAAAAACTTAAGATCTGGGCTGGAGAGATGGCTTAGCAGGTTAAGCGCTTGCCTGTGAAGCCTAAGGACCCTGGTTCGAGGCTCAATTCTCCAGGACCCACGTTGGCCAGATGCACAAGAGGGCGCATGCATCTGGAGTTCGTTTGCAGAGGCTGGAGGCTCTGGCGCGCCCATTCTCTCTCTCTCTCTCTCTCTCTCTCTCTCTCCTCCCTCCCTCCTTCTCTCTGTCGCTCTCAAATAAATAAATAAACAAAAATTTTTTTTAAAAAAAAAAAAACTTAAGATCTCTTCTTCCCCTTGAACCCTTTTTAAGTTTCATAAAATACATATGCACACAATACATTTAAATCTGGGTTCATGATATGAGGGAAAATATGTAGTATGTGACTTTTCTGAGTCTGGTATATTTTGTTTAATGTAAATGTTTCCAATTTCATCCATTTTCCTACAAAGTAATGAATTCAATTTGTATAACAGAATAAAATTTTACAGCATATATGTGCCATCTTTCATCATCCATTCATTTTAGAGTTGAACTGGTTCAATTTTTTAGCTATTGTACATAAACCCACAGGACTCTGTACCCTGTTAAAGAGATACCTAAATAATGGGGAGTATTGTGGGTTTTTGCACAGGGGTTATATAGTTGAGTCATATAGTAATTTTTTTTTTTTTTTGGATTTTGTTTTGAGAAATCACTACAGTGATTTCCATAATGGCTGGACCTATAGTCCAAGGCTCAAGCTCTATAGTCACATTGACAAAAGGTTTATGTGATCCTACACAACATAATGGGATAAGGCAGGGCAATAATCCAGACTTATACAAAGTTCAAGATAATAAACAGAATTTTAAGAGTCTAATTTTGTAATAATAAATTCATAATAAATATATATGAAGAATCCTAATAGCTTCTCCATATAACATTGATCTAATGAGAACCAAGACTGAGAAAAATGTCCAGTTTGTAATAACCAGACTTTTCTAGGGGATATATTTTGCTTTAAACCTTCCCAGAGTGATAGAATTGAGTGAAGGGAAGAAATTAAAATTACCTTGAGGAATGGAAGGATATAAAAATTGATCATATGAAATTTAGATGAAAAATACAACAAAATTAAAATTTCCTTTCACAACAATAATGAAGGAGCAATCATGAGGAAAGGGATAGAAGGGGCTGGAGAGATGGCTTATATATTAAGATATTTGCCTGCAAAGCCTAATGACCCAGGTTTGATTCTCCAGAACCCACATAAGCCAGAAGCCCATGGTGATGCATGCCTCTAGAGTTTGTTTTCAGTGGCTAGAGGCCCTGGCATACCCATTCTCTCCCCCCGCACACACACACAAAAAGTATATTTAGAAAAAGAAAAGGGAAAGATCAAGTGAAAATGAGATCACAGACTTCAGATAAGATTTTTAGTGAGGAATAGGTTAAAAAGATATCTCTACTAAAAGTTAAGGAAAGATGTAATGAATTTTAGAAAAAATAAGTTTCCTAAACATATTTATATCTATATCTATATACTTAAAACCTATAGAAAAAATTAATTTTACTCAAGAGAACTGTGAAAGACACGTAATCATTCCAGAATTGGTGAATAGTGTTAAACACATCTTTCTTAATTTTACCATTGAAGTAAATAGTACTTAAGCAGTAAGAAACATGGAAAGTGGTGTTGGCATACTGTTGCCTCCTCCTCCTTTGGATAGAACACTCACATTCTCCAAAAACAAGCCTCCAAGAAATACTGTGTATTTGAAGTTTCCCAAGAGGGAGCTAGTCAGTAAATTCACTAAACATTTTCTCAATGGTTTACGTTCACTTTTGACAAGTGTTTCCAATTTGAACACGTTTCAGAGAAAGGGAAAATAAAAATACAGGAGGAATTATCTGACAAGCATAAATTCACATGCTAATAAATGACATCATTTGCAAAGGAAAGGAATGTATTCGCTTGAAGCTTTTCCCCAAAGTAAATTCAAACTTTCAGACATTTGACCACACTACTGAAGTTTGGGATTTCTATTTTAGATAGAGTGATATACTAACCCTGAAGCCAAATGAAAGAAAGAAAATTCAATAGAAATTTTTCATTAAGTTATATGATATAGCTGTGCTCCTGGAAAAGAAATACTTAGGTTTGAGTTCAGAGAGGCTATCCAACAATACACCTATGATGCTATTGCACAAAGTACAAATGTACTAGTTTTATAAAATATGGTGTAGAATAAGATGATGAAAATTGAATATAATACAGAATATATTTATATCCATGCAAGTGTTTGCATGTTGCATATAGGATGAACACAAACAATTGGTTGGTAAAGAAATGAAAGCAATATGTCAAAGCCAGTTTTCATGTAACAAAGACATGCCAATATTAAGATGATAATGGTAAGGCTAATACAGGATAACTTACTAAATTATAATATGTCCATGGTTAGTGAAATAAGATACCAAGGAAAATAGGTCGCAGAACAGAAAATGATGATATTGTCTATTGCAACATTTTTGAAAGATGAGTTGAATGCCCAAGAAGCAGGAAAAGAGTGTTTAGTTATTTTGTAAGTGAAATGCAGGGGATTTTTGTTTAAACTACAATTGGACAATAAATAAAACTAATCAGATAGAAGAAGATATATGATTGATTGAGGAAATCCATTAATGAATGACCAAGAGGCATATTAGTGCTGCTACTATTTACTGATGAAAGACGGATAGAAAAATGACAGTTTGAAGATGGGCTAAAATTTAAAAAAAGATGATGGGGAATGTTTAAGGACTAAGAAAATTGGTGACTATTATGGGAGACAGAGAGAAAGAGAGATGGAGAAATAATAGGATAATAGATGCCTGTATACTGAGAATAAGACAGTAGGATTGATAATAGTGCTGCTAACACAGACTGAAGACATGAAACATCACAGTTGCTGTGATGAGTGACAACAAATAATGACAGGATAATGAGTAGTTTCAGATTATAGTTTGGAGTTGAGAAATAGAGATGTCAATTAGACCACTTCATACAGGGGTCTAAAATTAATTGATACCATACAATTAAAAAACAAGTACACATGTTTTATAATATATTCTTACAGAAAAGTGAACCATTTATTACCTCAATGAGTGTGCATAAATAATATAAGCCAACTCATATAACCCCCAGCAAAGTCATGAACTACATAAAAGAACTACTTCAAGCCCAAGCCACCTGACAGTCTGAAACACCACCCAGTCCACAGCCTCAAAAGATACCATGAAACATACACATTCAATACCATAAGCCACTTGCTTGGTTGAGAACCTTGGCTGGTTGAATTATGAAGCACATTCATGTGCCTGACTTGTTTCTCTCATTTATGGTTTAAAATTATCTGTGCCTACATTTGTGGTTATTTTTTATTGCTTTCTTCATTGACTCTGTAGTGTTTATTAATTTAATTTTCCATATCAATTTTTTTATTCTTTATAACTTACTGCTATGGTTTGGCTTTCTGTTGAAGGCTTGGTTGTCAGCACACCAAGTTAATGTGACTTGCTGGAACCTTTAGAATGCAGAGCCTGGTGGAAAGATGCAAGTCACTGGGACTGAGTCTTTGAAGTGATGAATGAAGCCCTATCTTCTCCCTCTCTCTCCTCTCTCTCTTTCTCTCTCTCTCTCTCTCTCTCTCTCTCTCTCTCTGTCTCTCTTTCTCTCTGTCTCTCTCTCTCTCTCTCTTCATTCTCCCCTGCCTCCATGCCATGATGGCATGATGCCATGAGAAGATTCACTCCAGCATGTCCTTCCATCACAGTCCCAGAAATAATGAACCAGGAGACCCATGGACTAAAACTTCTGAAACCAAGACAAAATCTGTATTCCATTTCAGTTATTTCCTTTAGGTATTCATCACAGCAACAAAGAGCAGTGGAGGTTCTCTCTGGAGTCTATTGGTTTCCTTTTCTTGGGAATCTGGCTTGGTTCCCAGAGCCAGATAAGAGTTCACTCAAAATGAGCAAGTAATGTTCAATTAATTAGAAGCTTTGTTGTATGGGCAAATCATATTTTGGTCCCATTCCCCTTGAATTATGTTACTATATCCTCCCCTCCCCACCCCCATTTCACTGAGGATCATCCTCATTGGGGTTACTGGTATTCACCATAGGGTAATGGGTTATGAACTCAACAGTCAGTTACTGTGGGAAGACAATGCCTCTGTGTACTCCTTCCCACCATGTGGCTCTTACAATCATTCTGCCCTCCCCCTTCCACAACGGCCCCTGAGCTTTGGTGGGTATTATCTTAATCTACTTTAGTGTTGAACCCTCAGAAATTTCTGGATTTCTGCTTTACTGTATTTTGAGTCTACTCAGTGTCTATTGCCATCAAGCTGGCACAGGTTTTAGGCTCATCATGAAAACAGTACTCATGATTAACTCAACATTTCCTCCATGATGTCACTTGGACACTGGCTGATGTACAAAAGGTGAGTCATCTCATAATAGTCAGTTAGGTGTCATTTCATGTTTTGGTTCATCCAAGGTTTTCCTGCCTTCTGTAAAAAAGAAAACAGATTCTCCAATGAAGAATGAGAACAGCATGAACTAAAGGGGTTAAGTATAAAAATTAAGAGATTTTGATCAGTGTAGTAACTCTTTATGGCCAAAAACTAGTGGGAGCTTCACTCTGCAGTCTGTAGCCATCATATCCATAGGATTCTGTCTTGGTTTCTAGCACCAGCTATGAGTTGTTCCCTCTCCCCCATTGAGTGTGCCTCTTTTCCAATCAGAGAGCCATTGGCTACCAGCATAGGAAGAGTGCCACTGTTGCACAGATGTGTACCTCTCGTCAAGCTAGTTTATTTTCTTTATAGCAGGAGCCTCTGCTTGTTCACAATAGTGATGGTCATTTTCCCCAAGCAGCTACTTTAGCACTTTGAGGACTAGACATTGGGGAACTAGTTTCCTTATAAATTCCAGTGTTATTTCTCGATGTTCTGTGATAGCAGCTTGTGGTGTCTTCAGCAATAGGATCTTGAAAACATTACCTCTGGTAAGTCATCAAATGCTTTGGCAGAACCCTGCCTGGCTTAGGGGACCTCATAGTTCACTACCCAACAGCTGACTGTGGTGTGTAACCCATTCCTGGCAGTGGCATGAGGAATTATAAGCCACAGCCCATGGTTTTAGGATCAAGCTTACTCCTGCTCTCTCCAGGGCCCTTTTGCCCAGATGATCTCCAAGCAGTTTTTATTAACATAGTTTTATAGTATATCTTGAAATCATGTATACCACCAGAGGTAATTCCTTTTGGTGAGGATACTATTGGATATCCATGGCCCTTTGTGTTTGCATATAAAATTTGAAGCTATTTCTTTTCTAATTCTGTGAAGTATCATGCTGGAATTTTGATTGGAAGTGAATTGAATTTTTATATTGCTTTTAGTATGATGTCTATTTTCATGATACAAATTCTTCTGATCCTTGAGCATTGGAAAATTTTCCATATTCTCATATCTTCATTGATTTCTTTCTTAAGAGCTTTTGTGTTTTCTTTGTATATATCTTTCACTTCTTTGGTTAGGAATATTCAAAGTTATTTATTTTTTGGTGCTTATTGTAAATGGGACTACTTCACTGATATTTTTTCTATGTCTGTCATTGATATATGCATTTTTTTCTCATTTCTTTTTGCTGATTTTATATCCTGACACTTTTCTGAAAGAATTTATCTATTTTTTTTTCCTTTCGAGGTAGGGTGTCACTCTAGCCCAGGCTGACCTGGAATTCACTATGGAGTCTCAGGGTGGCCTCGAATTCACGGCGATCCTCCTACCTCTGCCTCCCAAGTGCTGGGATTAAAGGTGTGCGCCACCAAGTCTGGCTTGAATTTATCTATTTTTTTATTGTTTTTTTGGTGAAGTGTTTTGAATGATTTATATAAAGAATCATGTTTTCTGCAAAAATGGTTAGTTTGAGTTCTACCTGTCCAATTTATATTTCTTTTATTTCTTTCTCTAGCGGTATTACTTAAAATAAATATGATGAATCAGGACATGATAGTCAAATATATAATCATTTCTTTTGAGCAAATAATTAACTAATTATTTTTAAAGTTACTTGTTCTTCACACATGTAAGACTGATTCCTCAAGTAGGTGTGGCTTATCCTTTACCCACATAATATTAGTTCCTCCTGTATTTTATTTATTTATTTATTTATTTTTGCTGTTCACTGAAAACATCAATGAGTGTCTGTCACCAAAGTAGCAGAAGCAGAACTATCAGAACCAACGGCAGCAGAACCAGTTGAAACAGTCACTGGGTTCCCTCTTGGATTAAACAAATCCACAAGTTAGTTTTCCTTTTTTCAGGCTTTGCTCAAAGAAGCAACTAGCCTACTCTTAGACAAACACACCCAAGATTCAATTTCCATAACTGCAGAATAATGCCACAATTGGCCACTAAAACAGTAGTTTCAGAAGTCCCTTCTCCACTATCCAGTTATAGGTATCAATGATTCCTTTAGGACAATGTGGAAATAATTCAGGAAACAATAAACCATCCTCTGGGTATTTTATTTCCTCAGACACAGGTGACAGACCTCACATTCAATGAGCACCCTTCTGTAACTGCTTCAGTAGTTTTCCCAAAGGACTATACAACCATGCCAGTAAAAGTCTCTAGCCTCACCAGTCACCTTTGTGCATGCAAGTATTACCATGCCTCCTGTCTACTCTTCTGTACTTGGTGACAATTATAAGTTAGAAAAGAAAATGTTGTATTCAAGCCTTGAGCCATAAGAGTAAGTACTTAATGATTTATTAGATTTGAATTCCACAGGACTATGTGATTCTTTGAGTTTGTATCTTTAGATAGTTTCCTTTCAAGAAAAGAAACTTGTGAGAATCACAGTTTAATTCATAACCTGAGATTTACCCTTGGAGAACCAGCAGGGAAAGGGCTTTGCTTCTCATTAACAGATGTTAAATACCAAAGCACCTCAAAATTCATTTGGGATCTTAAAATCCTATGCAACAATGTGGGAGCTGAGTGTTGTGAGAGAGATGTTGAGGGTTATTTTTATTCAAGATGCCTATATATAGTGAAATGTCTGAGTCTTCTTTTCGAGTGTTGGGAATTAAACCCATGGCCTTACATGTGCTAAGGAATTTCTCCACCACTGAGCTCAAAGATTTTCAGTTTGTCTTTGTATTTTCTCTTTTTGAGTATAATGCTTCTAGAGTGTGTCTGTTTATTTCTCCTACTTGATGCTTGTGGTTTTCCTTGGTAAAATAGGATTCCACATATCTCCAGGCTCTACTTGTTTGACTGAACTTTTTGTTTTGTTTTAGTTCATTTTTCTTTTCTGTAATTCAGACTGGATTACAGAATTTTGCTGTCTTCAAGTTTGCTGATTCTGTTTCCAGCTGACATCTGTGAAAGATTCTTGTGTAGTAAATTTTCATTTCAGTGATTGTATTTTGGCTACAGAATTCAGAATTTGTTCTTATAAATTTCACATACTTATAGTCTATGCTTGGAGGTATGTTATTATCATAATTTCTTTCAGTGTTTAATATATAGTTTTACAAATATTAGCAGGATTAAACCCTTTTAATTCCTTCTGCTAGTAAGTTTGTTGACTGGACTTCCTAGGGCGATTTACTACTAATTATTTGGCTTTATTTATCCATTCACATTGATTAAAGTTTCTGTTTTATTAAATGACTCCACATGTTTTTTTTTTTTTGTTTTCAACTAAAAGATTTAATTAATAGAAAATACAATGTTGGGACTAAAATTTTTTCCTTAGAGTGTTGGTTTTTGCTACTACTATTTACTTATTAACTTTCCTCAGTAATTTAGTGATGTCCTTACTTTTTGTGTATTGATACTGGTAGATGTTTTAAATTATTTTAGTATTCAGCTAATTGTTGGAGAATATCCTTTTTAAAAATTTCTTACCCATGTTTCTTCTTGTCTTGATTGCAGGCTTGACAAATGTGAAATGCTTGTAGTCAATTTAAGCCATTGTCTCCACCTTCATTTTCTCCTTGTGCAGAACACCAATACCAACTATACACAAGGAATCAGGACTTGCTTTGGATATTTCTTTGGCCATGTGACTAATACTGAAATGTTCAGGATTTTCTAGAGAACCAGAAGTAGATCAAAGATGGTCAAAGTCCATTAAGGACACCTGTCATGTCCTTCACTCTTCCTGTTTTGCCAAAGTGTTACCAATACAATGTTTCCTATTTCTTCTCATTACTTTTGCAAAATCCCTCAGGGAAAAAGATGATTTATACTTTGAGAATTCTGAGCCAAGTTAAATAAAGTACCTTCAGTGGGATTTTAATAAGACAAATCTTGTATAATTATTTTTAACAAATTCTATATATACATATATATTACATCACTCAATGTCTCTCATTGTTGAACAAATACTGTGAATAGGGTAAGAGATGTTAGAAGTATGGATGGACTTGATCCCCACATGATATGGACATGCATGAAAATGTCACAATGAAAGCCAATAAAATTAAGAATTTTATCATAATAATTATAATAAAATTAAGAATTATGACACTTCTTTAAGATAAGGTACTTAAGGAAGTCTTCTGTGACACTGAAATTTAAAGAGGCTGTGACAGAAGGGAAGGACTATCTCTTTGGCATGGATCACTAGGATAGAAATCTAATCAGCAAACAATAAACCATGAATCCTGAGAAAAAGATGTTCATGGTGTTCTGAGGGAGCAAAAAAGGATGTGTCGTCGGAACAGAATAAACAATACAAAATGGTATAAAATAAAGTAGATACATAGCTAGGATGTAGTGTTAAATAAATTAAACAGTATTTTATTAACTATTTTTAGAATGATAGGAACTCAGAAGATGTGGAATAAGAAATAACATAATTTTAAATAAAGCTAAAAAATATTTAAAAAAACAGAAATACTTAATGGCTAAAAAAGATGCATTTTATCTACATGTAATGATTTTATGGAGAAGTGAGCCTATCAAAGGTATAATTTACAGGAGGGATGAGAAGACTTGCTGTTACAGACTATGAGAGAGACAGAATGTTAACACTATTCATTTTCAAGCTAAAGAGATAGATCTGTGGTTAAAAGAACTTCTTGTGTATGCATGAGGGCCTTTAGGTCTGAGAAACTGCTCAAGTTCAATTTTCAGGACCCTCATAAACAGCTGGGTATGTCCACACAAAAATGAAAATAAACTATTCATTTTTGGTCATTGTGAGACTACATATCTCATTAATGATACCACATATAAATCTGGAAAATATTGGGAAATTATAAGTCAGATTTTCTTATTAATATCCAAAAGCTGATTCTTCACATGAACATGGCTGACATAGAATAATTTGTAGAAAAGACGTTCTTCCCGTTATTCAGTGTGATCACAATGTTGTTTATAAGTATAGTTTATCATTGTTCTCTATTTTATAGTCCATCAACAAAATTCTGAGTTTATAAGTACCATTAAAGAAACTGGGCTAATTTCATTGAATTTTTTTGACAAATATGACTTCTGAAGATTTCATTTTTGGAATTTCTCCCTTTTTTTATGGTGGGAAAAACAGGTAATTCAACCATTTTTCCTCAAATTTTACTGTGTCATTTTTTCTTACTGCTGTGTAGAATTCCATTGTGTAGATATTCCACATTTCAGTTATCCGTTCTTCTAGTGATGGACTTCTGGGTTGATTCCAGCTCTTAGCTAGTACGAGTTGAGCTGCTACAAACATGGTTGAGCAAATCTCTCTGGCCTGTGGTTTGAAGGTTTTAGGGTAGATGCCCAGTAAGGGAATAACTGGGTCTGTTGGTATCTCTATAGCCAGCTTTTTCAGGAGTCTCCATACTGTTTTCCAAAGTGGTTGTACCATCTTACATTCCCACCAACAGTGGATGAGTGTTCCTACTTCTCCATATCCTCGCCAGCATTTATTTTCATTTGATTTTTTGATGTTTGCTATCCTTATTGGGGTAAGATGGAATCTCGTAGTTGTTTTAATTTGCATTTCCATGATGATTAGGGATGATGAACATTTTTTTAAGTGAATGTTTGCCATTTGTATTTCTTCCTCTGTGAACTGCCTGATCAGCTCTTTGCCCCATTTTGTGAGTGGACTGTTTGACTTTTTATTCATTAGGTTTTTGAGTTCTTTGTAGATTCTAAAGATTAGGCCTCTGTCAAATGGATAACCAACATATATTTTCTCCCATTCTGTGGGTAATGGATTGGCTTTGCTTATTGTATGCTTGTCTGTAAAGAAACTCTTCAGCTTCATGTGATCCCATTGCTTCAGTGACTGTTTAAGAGTATGAGCTACTAGAGTTTTGTTCAGAAAGTCTTTTTCCATTCCTATATCATGGAAAGTTCTTCCTATATTTTCTTCCAGTAGTAGTCGAGTTTCTAGTCTTATATTGAGGTCCTTGATCCATTTGGACTTGAGTGTAGTGCATGGCAAAGTATGTGGATCAAGTTTCAATTTCCTGCATATGGTTATCCAGTTTTCCCAGCACCATTTGTTGAAGATGCTGTCTTTTTCCCAGGCTATATTGTTCAGGCCTTTATCGAATATCAAGTAGCTATAGTTGCTTGACCCAAAGTCCGGGTCCTCAAGTCTACTCTATTGGTCTATACTCCTGTGTTCATGCCAGTACCATGCTGTTTTTATTACCATGGCTTTGTAATATAGCTTTAGATCAAGTATGGTGATGCCTCCAGAGGTATTTCTTTTGCTGAGGATATGTTTGGAAATGCGAGGCCTTCTGCCTTTCGATATGAAATTTGACATCATTTTTTCTATCTCTGTGAAGAACAATGTTGGGATTTTAATTGGAATTGCATTAAATCTGTAAATTGCTTTGGTAGGATTGCCATCTTCACAATGTTAATTCTGCCTAACCAGGAGCATGGGAGGTCATTTCATTTTCTCAAGTCCTCCTCAATTTCTTTTTTGAGTGTTTTTTTATGTTTTTGTTGAATGGATCTTTCACTTCCTTGGTTAACGTTATTCCAAGATATTTTAATTATTTTGTTGCTATTTGAAATGGGACCATGACCTTTACTTATTTCTCTGTATCTTTGTCATTTGCATATAGAAAGGCTACTTATTTTTGTGCACTGATTTTGTATCCTGCTACTATGTTATAGGAGTTCATCACCTTCAAGAGTTTAGGGATGGAGTCTCTTGGGTCTCTTACGTATACAATCATATCATCTGTGTATAGAGCTAAATTAACTTCTTCCTTTCCAAATTGTGTCCCTTTTATTTCTTTCTCCTGTCTTATTGCTTGAGCTGGGACTTCCAGTACTACATTGAGGAGCAGAGGTGAGAGTGGACACCCCTGTCTTGTTCCTGATCTTAATGGGAATTCCTCCAGTCTCTCTCCATTAAGTACTATTTGGGCCTTCAGAGCTTTGTATATTGCCTTTATTAGGTTAAGATATGAACCAACCATGCCAATTCTCTCCAATGTTTTGATCATGAAGTGATGTTGTATCTTGTCAAAGGCCTTTTCTGCATCTACCGAAATGATCATGTGGTTTTTATGTTTAACCTTGTTTATGTGGTGTATTACATTGAAAGATTGCTGTATGTTGAACCAACCCTGCGTTCCTGGGATGAATCCCACTAGATCAAGGTGCATAATGCTTTTGATGTGATGTTGGATTTGGTTTGTGAGGATTTTGTTCAGGATCTTTGTGTCTACGTTCATCAGGGAAATAGGCTGGTAGTTTTCTTTTCTTGTGGCATCTCTGCCTGGTTTTGGAATTAGGGTGATACTAGCTTCATAGAAGGAGTTGGGCAGCTTTCCCTGTTCTACAATTGTGTGGCACAGTTTGAGGAAGATTGGTTTGAGTTCTTCTATGAAAGTTTGATAGAATTCAGCTGAGAAGCCATCTGGTCCTAGGCTGTTGTTTTGGGGGAGGTTTTTTATATTACTTTTTCAATCCCAATTAGTGTGATAGGTTTGTTTAGGAGATTAATCTGCTCTGAGTTTAGCTTTGATGGATGCTATGTGTCCAGAATTTATCATCTCCTCCACATTATCCAGTTTTGTGGAGTAGAGGTTTTTGATATAAATCCTGATGATTCTCCCAATTTTACTTATGTCTGTTGTGATCTCTGCTTTTTCATTTGGAATTTTATTAACTTGAAGCATCTCTTTTTTTTTTTTTTTTGATTGCTCAAATTGGCCAGGGGTTTGTCAATCTTGTTTATTTTTTCAAAGAACCAGCTCTTTGTTTTGTCAGTTTTCTTAGTTTCCAAATCATTAATTTCTGCTCTGATCTTAATTATTTCTTTCCTTCTTAATTATTGCTTTTTGGGTTGGATGTTTCTTGCTTTTCCAGTGCCTTTAGGTGGTGGTTAGGCATTGATTTGGGATCTCTCTGTCTTTGTTATAAGGGCATTGAGTGCTATGAATTTTCCCCTGAGGACCTGCCTTCATTGTATCCCATAAGTTTTGATATGATGTGGTCTCATTGTCATTCATTTCTAAAAATTTTACAATTTCATATTTTATTTTGTCCACTATCCATTTATTGTTTAAAAATGTGCTGTTCTGTTTCCAGGAGCTGTTGGGATTCTTGGTGGGCCTTTTGTTGTTAATTTCTAGCAATATAGCATTGTGATCTGATATCATGCAGGGAATTATATCAATCTTCCTGAATATATGGAGGCAGGCTTTGTGACTCAGTATATGATCTATTTTAGAAAACGTTCCATGGGCTGCTGAGAAGAATGTCTAGTCTGTAGATTTGGGATGGAATGTTCTGTAGACATCCATTAGGTCTTAGTGATGTATGGTTTTGTTGAGGTCTCTTACTTCCCTGTTGAGGTTCTGTTTGGATGATCTGTCTATTACTGATAATGGTGTATTGAAGTCCCCAACTATGATAGTGTTGGTAGTTATTTGTTTTATTGTCAAGTAAGTTTTGCTTTATGAACTGTGGTGCCCCTGTGCTTGGTGCATACAGATTTATGATTGTAATATCCTCTTGATGGATCATTCCCTTGATAAGTAGGAGGTGGCCTTCTTTGTCTTTCTTGATTATTTTTGGTTTGAAATCTATTTTATCCGATATTAATATAGGTATGCCTGCTTCTTTCTTATACCTATTTGGTTGGAATATTGTTTTCCACCCTTTCACCCTGAGGAGGTTTCTGTCTTTAGTGGTGAGGTGGGTTTCTTGAAGACAACAGATTGAGGGCTCTAATTTTCTGTTCGATCCTGTTAGCTTATGTCTCTTGATGGGTGAATTAAGGGTTTGCTTTTATTTGATCCATGCCACATTGTGTTGGTATATGTGGTTTGGTGTTTTCATGGACTTTGAAGTTTTTTGTGCCTTCTCTGAGTTTGATTATTGTGATCTGTTTCTTGTAAACATTTGCGTTTGATTATTTGATTCTTCTGTGTAGAGAATTTCCTGAAATACTCTCTGTAGGTTTGGTTTTGTGTTCATATAATTGTAAAGCTGAGTTTTGTCATGGAATGTTTTTCTTTCACCATCTATTATGAGGGATACTTTTCCTGGGTAGAGTAGTTTGGGTTGGAAGCCATAGGTTCTTAGACTTTTCAGTGTGTCATTCCAGGCCCTTCTCGCTTTCAGTGTTTCCATTGAGAAGTCTGAAGTAATTCTGATGGGGTTACCTTTGAGTGATGTACTGTTTTTCCCTAGCTGCTTTTAATATTTTCTCTTGGTGTCAATGTTTAGAGTCTTAATGACAATATGTCTTGGGAAGTTTCTCCTTTGGTCCAATCTGTTTGGAGTTCTGTTAGCTTCTTTTATCTTGATGGGCCTTTCTGTTGAGAGACTGGGAAAGTTCCCTTCGATTATTTTGTTAAATTATTTCTCCATGCCTTCGGTCTTAATTTCTTCTTCTTCTGGTATTCCAGTGATCCTGACATTAGGACGTTTAAGGGTATCCCACAATTCCCTCATGTTCTGTTCACAGAAACTTTTGAATTTATTGAAACTTTTGAACTCTTGAACTGTTTCTTCCATCTTGTCTTCCAGTTCAGAGTTTCTATCCTCCACATGGCTGACTCTATTCTTGAGAGCTTCTTGAGACTTTTGGACTTGTTCAAGTAGGTTTGCATTTTCTACTACATTTCTGTGTATAATTTCCATCCCTCTGTCAAGCTCCCTTTTCACATCATTTTCTGATTTTCTTGATGCTTCTTGTAATTCATCCCTGCAATTCTTTATGTCTTCATTTAGCATTGCAGGCTGATTTTTGAGGTCCTCTTTTTTATCACTCTCCTTCATATCTCTTAGCTCTCTTTGAAATTCTTCCATTTTCTTATCTGTTATGTCTAGTCTAGTGATGGCAGCATCCACACGATTATCAGTCCTTTATTGCTTTTCTTCAAATTCTACCAGTAGCTTGGTCAGGGTTGCATTGCTCATAGCTTCACTTTGGTGTTCTGATCCTAATTACTCATCTATGCTTTGATTAGAGAAGTTCATTGTAGTACTGGGTGATCTAACTGGATTTACTTGCATTTGATTTTTTGTGTTATTTCTTTTGCACTGTGGTTGGCCCATCACAGTGTATGGGCAGGGAGAGTAGGACTGTGGTCTGGATGGGCAGGGGAAGTAGTGCCTCTTGAAGAAGCTTGCCCGGGCTAGCTGGCAGCAAGCAGAAGGGCTGTGTGGTCTTGAGCTAGAACGTAGGTGGGTGGATCAGCCTGACCATAAGCACAGTGGAAGCTGAAGCAGCCTGAGGTGGATGCCAAGCCCTCTGAGCTCTCACTTAGCGGAATGCCAAAGCAGCCTGAGCTCTCACTCAGTGATGCACCAAAGCTGCCTGCAGTGGTGGTGGGAGGGACGCTGCAGCACCTCAGCAGCCTAAATTCATGCATGTCAGAACAGTGGGATGAAGAAGCATTCTGAGCTCCCCCACAACAGGACAATGGTGGTCAGCAGGTGCAGCAGATGGGGAGGGGCTTGCACCTGAGCTCCAGTAGGCTAGGAGGGTGGAATGGGCCTGGGCTTGCATGTGAATGGGCGGCAGCCAGAGCAGTAAGTGAGCAAATGGACAGAGGGAGCAGGCTAAGCTTGCACAAGCTGTTATCAGTAGCGCCTGTGGCAGGAAAATGGAGCATGAGCTCCAGCAGGCTGGCAGGCGGAGACTTTCCAAAGTCATGTGTGGACTGGGGGGTGCGGAGCGATCACCCCTGTGCAGTGAGACAAGTGGAACTATGCTGGCCTGGGAACTATGCTGACCTCTTTCCTAAAGGTTCAGGGATATCCTTTAGCTGGGACTTTGGGTATGGTGGCTGCTTGGGGGATTGGGGGACTCGGGCTACCCAGGAGTGAAGGAATCAGTGATTCCCCCCTTTTTTTTCCCCCCTCTGTGCCCTCCCACTGGCTATCTCTTAGAGATTTCTCTCTGCTAAAATACCCAGTGAACCCTTAATGCCTTGCCTTTCTTACCCCGGGCTGTGTGGTGTACTTAGGCGGTTGCCATCTTGCAGGAAGAAAAGTTTTATGTTTGTTATTGTCAACTACAAATAAGAACAAATGAGAGTTAAGATTGAAAGATAAAAGAAAGGAGAAAAAGTATAATGTTGTTGACCTGGGCCAAAGCAAATACATTGTCTACAGTGGAATTCAATTTCATGAATATTGTATTTTCCCTAAAGGTTGCAGATTCATGTGGCTTGAAAAGATATTGATCCAGGGTCATATTCCTGTCTTTCAGTGTCTAAATATATCCACCAATCAATTACTTATCTCAGTAAAACAGTAGTCTATCATTTTAGAATAATGATAACATGTTAGCAGTCCTTACTGCAAAATAAGCCTTTGTTAATGTATGATATATCACTGAGTATTTCTTTCAATTTAATTATTAGACTATGTATATCTCAGTGTTAGAGTATTTGCATAGCATGCACAGTGTGTGGGTTCAATCCCCAACAACATAAAAATATAATCATTGTTCATTTTGTTCATTAATCATTTAATTTTGAAGTAAAGAAAAGATTAATTCGATTCCCCAGGACTCATGTAATCCAGATGTACAAGGTAGTACATATATCCGGAGTTTGTTTGCAACAACTGATGCTGCTAATGCACCCATTCTCTCTCTCTCTCTCTCTCTCTCTCTCTCTCTCTCTCTATATATATATATATATATATATATATATATATATATATATATATATTCTGCCTTTTTCTATCTCAAATAAATAAAATAACTTAAAAATTTAAATTTTAAAAAATTTAAGGAAAAGAATTTTTAGTCATGGATGATACCTGCCTCCTCTCTGGATTCCAATTAAATGAGAAAGAACCAAACACCATTTAGATATATCCGTTGGATTTCAAACTTACATGTAAATGGTATCTATAGGGAAAGACTTGACAGTTTGTTTCCATAAACATAAAGGAAACAAATATTTAAAGCTCTGGGTATCACATTGTCTTTGTCATAACTCCTAAACTCTGCATTGTAGCATGGGAATCATTATAAATGTGATAAATGTCATGACTATATTTTAAGAAATCACTATTTATCAAATACATCATATAGGCTGAGTCTATGTAAAACAATAATGCACTCACTATGACACTAAATGATAATCTGTAGGTACTTAGTTGAAATGCAAATCACTGTGGAACTCATGTGTAAAATTACCCTTTGTACTAAGTATTGGCTGCTATACTCAAAGAGGTTTAGAAGAATAACAACAACAACAACAAAATACCTTTATTCTGGGATATTTAGTGTGCTCAGAACAACTAATAGCTATTTAGAACATAAAGAATAAAAAAATCAGTAAATATAACATGTTGGAAAAATATTAAAGAAATATAGGAGAAGAAAATAATGTAATTTAAAATGATTGGTACGCATCAGACATCAGGTTTATTTTCATTGGGTAGACTTTGTGCTCTTTCAATTCTTTTTAAAGTAGAATAAATATCCATAAAACTTCTACTTAATTCTCAAATTTTAACATAATAGTTGTATTGCAGTACAGTTTTTGAGCAAGGATTATATTAAAATAATTATGCCAGAGCTTATGAAATTTTGATTTACTAAATTTATATAACCAAGCATCTTTTAAGAATTGTCAAGGCTATGTGGAATCATATGTGGTGTCTTGGATCAGATGTCCCCCATCAACTCACGTGATTATATACTTGGTCCTCAGTTGGCAAATTGGGAGGTGGATCCCTATAGGAGGAAGTGTGTTGTTGATGCAGGTTTAAGGTGTTATAGCCAGCTCCCCCTTGCCAGAGTTTAGTTCTCTCTCCTGCTGATATTTTACTCATGCTGCTATTTTCCACCTGGTGTGGATGAGACGATGTCCAGACTAAGCTTATGCCATGCTTTGTCCTATCATCATGGAGTTTCCTCTTGAGGAGACAATAAACCAATATTATGAAAAAAAAAAAACCCTCCATCAGTTTCTTTTTGTTGGGTTCTTTATTGAAGCAGTGAGAAGGTAACTACAGCATTATGTTTAATGATGATATCTTCAATATGTTCTTGAGCATATAATTTCATTTTTAAGTATTGTAAAGACTTAGAAAGTTATACTACTATATGAAAATTCTGATCTATTTTCCTTTATGATGGCCTGTCTGATATTAAAAATTACCTACAATGGTCTTTTAAAAAATAATTACAACTGCAGCCTACTACATAAAGGAAAAAGTTAGAAATGTAGAAAACATAGATTTTGGCTTACACTACATGATAGTGAAGGGAGAGATCACGTAAAGTAACCTATTAATTAGAACCTGGGAAAAATAAACAAATTTGTTGACACAAGTTCTTCCTGAAATACTGAAAAGTAGGTTAGTTTTGACCATCTAGTAAAGGTAAGCCTCAGTGATCCATTTTTTTTTTTTTCAGTATTGCCTGTTCCTGTGTTTTATTTATTCTCAAATCATTTCCTGTGTGTATATAGTACAGTGCCTGGCACATAGTTATAGCAAAGCAAATGCTTGTTTTGTTGAATCATTGTTATAAAGATAGAAAAAGGTAAGAAATTAAAATTAGCCTAGAGGGAATGAATACCTAAAATCTAGCAACAGGTTAACATATATTTAATTTATTTAGGGACCTCAATGTAATTTGAAAATGAAAAAAAGAAAGAAAAGACAATGTTTGGAAAAGCTTTGTTCCTTTGCTTTTTCACACACTGTGCTCTTTCTATGAGCCAATTGTGAATGCAGATTTAAAAGGTGTTTCAGTTCCTTTGTAAGGTGTGAGGCACTTCTGAAACAGTAAAGAAGTGATCACTTTTAATAAATCAGTTATTTGAAAATTGCAATAATATATCAAGGGAGATTTGTCAAATGAATGAAAAGTCGTACCAATAAATGCAGTATATTATCTTATGAATATTAACTTGAGAGAAAACAATTTTCTCCTCATGTGTAATATAGATTATTCAGTCATTATAAATTGCTTCCTAGTTTTCATATAAGCTTATGTTCAGAAATATTGTATACTATTAGATTCCTCCAAAAGCATATTAGATTCCCCCAAAAATCATAATGTTTTTGTTTTATAGACAATTGACTGAAAGTCACATGGCAAATTTAGCCTTCCTGTAAAGAGGAGATGGGCGAGTTTCAGGTATGCTAATTTTCATAGCCTTGCCCAGGAGTGGTTCTTGATGAGCAGGTGATTTACATGCATAAAGAAACTCATGTTCTACTTTCTCAGGTTTATCTTAACTACTCACTCCCAATCGACTGATGGCCCTGAATTTACAGCTCTTGTGCTAAATGCCATAAAGGTAGTGACTTTCCTTCATGGTTTACTTCATATACAATTTTACAATTCCATCTTGTTTTATATGACCTCAGCCTGAAGAGCTGTCTGTATTATTTTTTGTTGTGCTAATCAACTCATAAATCTAATCTGTTTCTAACAACAACAAAAAAAATCTCATAAAACAAAACAACAACAACATCAAAAAGAAAACCTTCTGAGACCTAGAGGGAGGGTGGAAGGGAGAGAGAGAGAGAGAGAGAGAGAGAGAGAATGAATATGGGTGTCCCAAGTTCTCCTACCACTGCTAATGAACTCCAGACACATGCATCACTTTGTGCATCTGGCTTCTACATGCTTACTGGGGAATGAAAATTTGCTCAGCCACACTTGCAAGCAAGCACTTTTAACTGCTGAGCCCTTTTTAACTCCAGCCCCCTTTTGAGACATTTTTGAAAGAAACTGATCAGGCCTGGAGAGATGGCCTAGCAATTAAGATACTTTCCTATGAGCCTAAGGACTCAGGTTTGATTCCTCAACCATGTAAGCTAAATGCACAGGGGTGCACATGTGTCTGGAGTTCATTTGCAGTGGCTAGAGATGCTGGCATGCCCATTCTCTCTGTCTCTCAAGTATAAGTAATTATTGAAAAAAAGAAGTTGAAGTTGATCAGATATTAAATTTAATCTTTCAGTCAAAAGATGTAATTTAATGACTGCTTTTCTAACATGACTTTAAAATTTTGTCATTATCATGGTCTTCAGTATTTTTATTATATCATTTATTTTGCTTTGATTTTTTTTTTATTTAACATGAGTGGAATGAAGTGGCTTTATCTTGCTACCATAATATCTTTCATCCACACCATTGTGAATGGTAAGACTTTCTTCTTTATACAGTAGATTAATATTCTAGTGCATATAGAATACATATTTCCCTTTTTCTGTACTTATGAAAAACATGAGACAAACTGATAGCATTTTCATCATTTATTTATTATCCATATGTGTGTGAGTATGCATCTGTCTGTGTGCATGTTTGTGTTTTTAGTATGGGCCTGCTAGGATCTTTTGCTGCTACAAACAAATGCTTGTCTGACTTTATATAGGCAGCTCTGGAATTGAATCCAGGCTAGCAGCCTTTGCAAACAAGCATATTTCATTGCTAGCCATTTCCATAACTTTTAAAGAAAGCATGAAATTGTTCGCAAATAATTTAGGCTCTCCATTTAAAATTTTATAATCCTTTTTACTTGTGATAGTAAAGAGAAATTAAAATTGATAGGGTAATTTATTGTTGTTTCAAAGGCAATTTCTAAATGTTTACTCTAATTTATATACAAATTGTTTCTTCTTGAAAATTATGATTTCTTCATTAGAAATTTCCATGTTGAAGTTTTAGGCAAAATAACCAATATAAGCCAACCTTGTCCCTCAGTCATCATATTCCTAATGTCAGAAACTGATTGGTTTTCATTGTTGAGTAAATTTTATTTGTTTAGTTTTTCATCTTTCACTACTTTTTTCATGATTAGATGTTATAAGTTACATTATGCCTGCGTATTTTTTAATTATTAAATGAAACTTTGAACTGAGCATTTGAACCAGACTTTTGAAATTTGAGTTTCATTATGATGAAGTGCCATCACTGTTTTCCTTTTTTATTTTTACTTTGTAATACTATTTAATGTTCTCTCTCTCTCTCTCTCTCTCTCTCTATATATATATATATATATATGTATACATATATATGTAATTTTAATACTAGATACTATAAATGATTATCCTCAACACAAACTTAATACTGATATCCTAAATGTAGGAATTAAATAAAGTAATTAAATAAAATTAAATATTTTCAAATTTTTCTATTATTCATGTTTCTGATAAGCTTTATTTTAGAACCTTTCTTTGGTAAAACATATATACAATGTCTTATTGCCATTGGCCTTATTAGTTCTTGACTTTATTTATTTATTTATTTGGTTTTTATTAAATAGTTCTTATAACTAGACTCAGTGAGGTGACAACCTTAACCTATATTTTGTTGTTTGAGTTTTCTTAATGTGTTTTGCAGTTGCTGTACATCTACTCAAAACATTTCTATACAAAATTTATTGATATATCATTGATATTGGGGCAAGAGTCCACTCATAAGTTCACTACCAAGAAAGTGATTTTCAGAGAAAATACAACAAATGTTTCTTTTCCATGGAAACATGCTACCGTAATAGAACCTGCTTATGCCTTAAACAATAAGTATATTATAGCAAAATGAAAATAGTTTACCAAAAAGGGTACTTTTTAGTATGCATAATGTTATAGTCAGAAAAATGTAGAAACAAATGCCAAGCCTTCTGAGGAAGGAACTCTTAAGCTGAGAGAACAGACTTGACAGAGAACTTCACAGTAAATAAACTCAACTTTCTGGCTGAGAAAAAAAAAAAAAATAAACACATGTACAAATAGAAGCAATGACTTCACTTTTTAAAGCAAGTGTTTTGATACTTGAGCCTTGTCACATAGTGCATTCATGATTTTCAGGTAATACTGCTAAAACCCTAAGAGTGACATTTATTTAAGTAACAACTTTTGGCATTCATATTTTTTGTTATAATACCACTGTAATAAAATTTCCATGAAAAGCTGAAGTTTTACAAGGCATAATGCACATACCTCAAAAGTTTTGTTTTATTTTGTCTAGATAAATATACAGCCATCAAATTTGAGAACATTTTTCAATGGAAATACCAAGGTGAGAGCATTTGTTGCTTTACTATAGCCTACAATTGGTGGTAACTTGATAATGGAGAGCGGGCTCATTTTTGGATATGGTTCTGACTTGTTTCCCAGCTCCAGATATGGGTCCCGTACCACTGACAGGATCAGTTAGCCAAATCAAGAGCAGTTGGTTTCGCACAATGGCTGTGTGCCACTATTGCATATGTGTGGGCATCACAACAGGTTATTTTCTGCTAACTAGGTTAGACCATGAGTTGCTCGTACAGATATTGGTCATTTTCCCCCAGTCACCCATAGAGCACCTTCTGGCACTAGATGTGTTGACTGTCTGGGGACTGACTGTCTTCCAGCTTCCAGCCATGTCACTCCATATTAAGTGCCAACAGCATATGGTGTCTTCAGCAGTAGGGTCTTGCCACTAACCTTTGGTGGATCATGAAGTACTCTGACAGAAATCTGTCATTCTTTTAGGAAACCTTGTAGGTCTCTCTGATCAAGAGCTCATTGTGGATAATAGGCACCTGCTGGTACTGGGAGCTACAAGTCAGCAAAAACTAAGAATAATTGGCCAAACAAGCATGAGTCCATTTTCCTGGTGAACCTGGTACCAGCACAAGGGTGAAGGAGATAGACACAGAGAATAATTATCTCCTATCAAATCAGATATCCAGAGACACAGAGGCTCCCAAGACCTCATTACTGAAGCAGAACTAAAATGAACCCAACATGGCTCAGGAAAATTTGCAGAAGAGGGGGCAGAAAGAATATTAGAGCCACATGTTGGGTCATGATACATAGAGACATTTCTTCCTACCCATAACTGATGGCTAACCCCACAATGTATGACCCATATACCCCAACAAAGAGGGTCCAGGTGGAGAGGGAAGGACAAGGAGGAGGCTAACAATGGTACCAACTTGACTGTATTCACTGAGAGCAAAACTAATAAAAAATAACAAAAAGTATTATATATAGAAGTATATGCACTAAAATTAGAATTGTTTTTCCTCACTTCTGCCCTGGTGTTATATAATTCTGTTATTCACTTACTTTGATTCCTTCTCCATGTTTTTATGATTTCTGAGATTAATTGTGGTTCAAAAACCACTTAAATCTAGCTAATGAAGTAATTTTACTTCTGTGATTTGGTTTATTACATTATAAATTATGTTAAGGAAGTACTTAAAATAACAAATAACTTTATTTTAATTTTCAAACATTTTTGGTTGAAATTATTTACTCCAAAGTCAGACTGTTGGTTTTTGAAGGCATGTTCCACAACTTATTTTTTTCTTTTTTTTTCTTTATTAGTTGGTTTTGTATTCAGCAAATACTGTCAGTTGGGTACCATTATTAGGCTCATCCATGACCTACTCCCTCCCCTTGGCCCCTCCTTGTTGAGGTATATGGGTCATGCATTGTGGAGTTAGTCCCACAGATATGGGTAAAATAAATGTCTCTGTATATCATGACCCAACATGTGGCTCTGACATTCTTTCTGCCCCTCTTCCACAAAATTTCCCTGAGCCATGTTGGGTTCTCATGGTCAAAGAGCAGCCACAGTTCCCAACATCTCCTCCCTTCTTTTATACGAAAGAAGGGGAGACCCACTATTCAGCGGTGGGCTTTAACCAACTGGGGGAGTTTGACCTGACTCCTCCCGTGGGCTGTCATTTTTCGTCCCATAGTCTTGGCCCTTGGTACCTTTTGGGGAGGGGAGGCAGGGCTTATATGATCATAATAAGTGTGGTACCAACCTCCATGCAAGTCAGGTTTTACTCTCAGAGAATTCAGAAACGGTCAGAAAGGAACCTTCCCTTGCGGTGCTTTGCCTCGCACCCATGTTGGTGCCCATATCATACTCACTTTTTGTGAGCCAATATGCATAGGTCTGAATCCTATGCAGCACCTAAAGGAGGGGAGTCAAGGACGTATTCTATACTGCATAGCTTGGACCTCTACGCGAACATTCACAATAGACTTCATCAGACACTTAAAGAAAATAGGCAATAGGCATAAGAGAAGCAGAAGGCAAAACTCCCACAGCTGCAAAGCTGCCTATCCAGGAACTTAGAGAGTCCCAACCAGGCAACACAGACTTAATTGCAGCAAGTAAATCATTAGCAGCCTTAGTGGCATCAAAATCAAGATGACTGTTTTGTATCCAAATAGAAATTCTGCTTGTTTGAACGTGCTTTATCTTTTTCGTACCTTGTACATGTTCTTGTACATGCTTTACAGTAATGTTTCTTTCCTTTATTTCAAAACATCCCACTGTGCTAGTCTTAGAAAAGCATAGTGGGATACCTAGACCACATCCTGAATATGAGCTCATAATTATTTGATGTAATTCTATATTTTTACTAGATAGCATATTTAGCAACTGAGTATTATTGACTAGAACTATGATTTTTTTTTTTTTTTTCCCAAGTCACTGGATGTAACATAGGAGGATCAGGAACATAGGTCCAGTAAAGTTCACTGTAAGCAAGATGTAGATGACTCCATATTATCAGGATCAGCAGTGTCCTCTTGTTTGATCTCATGGCCTGCATGCTGCACCAAACGTTCTGGCAACCATCGGGCTCCATTTTCTTTCTGTGAAAAAATACAAACAGGTCCTCATCCCCATATTAATACAGGGTTGGGTCCATCCCATTTGTTAGTCAGTGGATCTTTCCACATGGCTTTGGCAAAGGTATTTTTTGTATTTGTGTGCCAAAAGTGATCAGCAGCTGAATTTCCCTGAGTATCAAGGGTTAAAAAGTTTAGGACAAACAAGACACGATGAAGGATATTTCTTGGAGAGCCTTTTATGGGGCCTTGCCCCGCTTGCATAGTGGGCACAGACAGGATGGGAGCGGCCGCTCAGCCCTAGGGGCTGTGCAGTCTCTGGAAAAATGACCTGGTTGTTTGCAATTAAAACAAGTTTTGATCTTGTCCCCCTGGGTAAAATCTTTAAGGGCCGCTCCTATGGCTAGTCCAATGCTGCAGGACGCAGGGTCTACTTCAGCACAGAGTTTGATAAAGTCAGAAATATTTTTGCCACAGGCGATGGGGGCGTATAGCCGCTTGGCAGGCGGAGTTAGCATTCTCAAAGGCAAGATGTCTAACAAATTCATTGTCTGTTTCCTCCTTTTCCATGAGGCGTTCAGTGGCCTCTGTAAGGCGGCCGATAAAATCACTATAAGGCTCTTGTGACCCCTGTCTGAGTTTAGAAAGAGAGGTGACAGCTGACCATTTAGAGGGAAGGCTCTTCTAGGCTTTGAGAGCTGCATGTTGAATTTGTGTAAGCAATCCTGGAGGAATTTTGGTTTGTGTTTCATTTGTATCATAGGGACGGTTGCCCAAAAGTTTATCTAGCGTCCAGGATTTGGAGGAACTACCAGCGGCCAAATTACGGCGGGCAGCATCCTGGCACCTCTCAGTGTAATCAGCTTTCCATAGAAGAAAGTCACCCCTAGTTAAAATAGCTTTAGTTAACATAACCCAATCATTAACAGTAAGTAAGTCTTCACTTAGAGATTCTAACAGTGAGATAATGAAAGGAGCAATAGGACCATCTGAAGTAATGGCATTTTTTAACTCTTTTATATGTTTAAATTTAAGGCGGCAATATCGCTGGGCTTTAGTAAGTAAAGTGTCATCCCTTTCTTCATTCTCAGTGCTTTCTGACCCAGCAGGTTCCTTTGTTTCAGATTCTCCCTTCCCCTCTTCTGGGTTATCTGGATCCTTCGGCTCAGCCTCATTAGATTTTCCTTCATTAGGTTTAACTTGGGAACGAGTTACAGGAAAGGCATGCAGAGTTTTACTTTTCTGAACAGGGTGAGTGGTGGGGGAGCATATTTCTAAATCAAGGTAGCGTAACTGCTTGAGCAGGTGCGACTTTTCCTTTTTGGCTCAGAGGAGCATCTTAAGAGATTGTGCCTCCCGGGAAAGTTTACTAATTGCATGCTAGTTATTTCTTCTAGATCAGAGGGAGCATCAAGCGCTGGGGCAGAAGAAGGGGGTGCTATGTTATAGGGTGGTGACTGTGTACCCAAAAGTGTCTGGGGGCCCAATCAGAGTTATGATATTTAATAGCTTCATCCTGCAATTTAGCCTCTTCCTCAGGGGAAAATGAGTCATCATCAGCATTGGTGGTTTTTAAGTCAGACAGAACTGGATAGGTAGATTGCAGGAGAGGGTTACTAGGTGGGGGATCATTAGCATTTTCTGGCATAGGAGTGATAATAGAGGGACAATTAGAGCCAGGGGAGAAGAGGCGGGTTGTTGGCCCACCTGCAGAACTGTGAGAGCCGGGGCGGGCGGGGTAAGCATTCTCTGGGACTTCATTCTTATGGAGGGAGGTCTGACTACCAGTGATTTATTTTTAAGAAAATTCTCACTATCTATAACTACTTTTGAAACATCAGGGTGATAGTGGTGGATTTGTAATACATCATTTATGAGATTCCAATAAGAAAATGCCTGCACTGGAACACTTTCAGGACCATAAGAGCGGTAGTAATCATTTAGACAGTCACCACCACAGTGCCACTGCTTCTCATCTATAGTTCCTTCCTGGGGGAACCAGGGACAAACATCTTCTAAAAAGACAAAGAATTTCACTAAATCTTTTTTCTTAACCTGTGTTCCTCATGTCTTGAGAGAAGCTTTAAGCCCTTCAACAAACAATTCATGCTTACTTAATGCTTGTCCAAAATTGCGTCAATTTTCTTACTTTTCCGGATCTGTATCACAGGCAGGCACTCCTGCGGTGATCACTGTGCGTATCTGTATAACAGGCGGGCTGCCTGTGGTGATTGCTATGCAGATCTTCACTAACCGGTGAGGTGGCGATCCAATGGGGGGGATGGCTGTCCACTCGAGCAACGTTCAGGTCACACTTCGTACCTCGAGCCCCACGTTGGGTGCCACTTGCCCCAGCCAGCGGGGAGTTAAACAAGGACCTGAGGGGAAAATAAGCTGGATGAGAGACAAGAGACACAAAGAAGGAGAACAAGTCTAGAGTCTGATCAAGGTCTCAGATTTATTCAGGCAAGCACAAGCTTGTATACAGAAAATAAAACTTTCCATCTTGTCTTCCAGATAAGAGTTTCTATCCTCTACTTCGCTGACTCTATTCTTGAGAGCTTCTAAAGACTTTTGGACTTGTTCAATTAGATTTGCATTTTCTACTACTTTTCTATGTATAATTTCCATCCCTCTGTCAAGCTATCTTTTCACATCATTTTCTGATTTTCTTGATGATTCTTGGAATTCATCCTTGCATTTCTTTATGTCTTCATTTAGCATGTCCAGCTCATTTTTAAGGTCTTCTTTTTTTTTCACTCTCCCTCAAATCTCTTAACTCTCATTGAACTCCTTCCAATTTCTTATCTATTAGTTCTAGTTTAGTGATTGCAGCATCCACACGATTATCAGTCCTTTGTTGCTTTCCTGCAAGTGTACCAGTAGGTTAGTCAGGGTTGCATTGCTCATAGCTTCAATTTGGTGTTCTGATCCTAATGGTTCTTCTATGTTTTGGTTAGACGTATTCATTGTAGGATTGGGTGATCTAACTGGATTTTCTTGCATTTGATTTTTCATGTTATTCCTTTTGCACTGTGGTCTGCCCATGACAGTGTATGGGCATGTAGGTGGGCGTATCAGCCTGGGACCAAGCACAATGGGAATCTGAGGCAGCCTGGGGCAGTTGCCAAGCAGCATGGACTTTGGCTCTCACTTGCCAAAGCCGCCTACCTACTGCCTGGCAGGGGCGCCAAAGTTGTCTGAATTCTGAAGCGGTAATGTGCCAAAGCTTCCTGTGTTCAAGCTGGGAGTGACCCTGAGGCACCAAGCACTAAAGCAGCCTGAACTCTGGCTGGGAACACTGGGACCCGGAAGCAGTCTGCGCTCCTCCGCCACAGGACAATGGCGGAGGGCTGGCATGTCAGACAGGTAGGGGATGGCACCTGAGCTGACGCAAGTGAGAGACACAGTCTGAGCTTGTGTGGCAGTTGCTGTGGGACTGAGCTCACTCAGTATGTGGGCAAGTGGATGAGTGTGAGGAGGAGTCTAAGCTTCCACATGCAGGGATCGATCGGCGCAGCGGCAGCAGTGGTGGCACCTGTGGCAGTGGCATCTCCGTGGACACAGGCAGTTATTTGGGGGTAGGTGTGGCTACCTGCCTGCGAGGGGATCCGAGATTCCCTGTTTCCCCCTCCTCTATGCCCTCCCAAATTTCTCTCTCCTAAATGCCCCTTAATATCTTGCCTTTCTTCGCCCAGGATATGCAGCACAGCTAGGCGGTCGCCATCTTGGCTGGAAGTCTGTTCCACAACTTCTTAACTTGGTCTGTTTTTACTCTTACAAATTAGGACTCATAAATTCTGTTAACTTAAGTCATTCAGTAATGTTATAGATGTATCCTAATTTACATTCTTATTTTCTGGGTCTTACACATTTAAAAGGACAATATCAGAGTAAAGAAAGCCATGCATTTGATCATCAAGCACTTTCTTATGTTATTAGATAAGAAATTAATATAATGAAAATGATTGGGCAAATGTTTCTTAGGAAGAAGATCCACATGAATCATCAATTAATATGTAATAAAATGATATTGTAGTAAACAGACATTCAGATAAGTTCCAAAATGTATTAAAATTCAAAATGTCCATTTACACATTAGCAAATAATGTGAATGAAAATGAGAATAGAAATTATCAGAATGTTTTCTGTAAAAAATGAGCCCAGTGGCTAGAGATAATTGTCAGTTATTAAGTGTGCTTCCTGGGGAAGCAAGAGTTCCTGAGGGTACCTAAGATCGCAATGGTTTGAATCTCCTCAATCAACAAAGATAGCTTGGTATGGTCATGCATACCTATAGCTCTAGTTCCAGATGGTAGCAGAGAATGGAGAATTGTTTGAGGACTTCAGTCTCCAGAAACATTAAAGAGACCCCTGCTCAACAAAAGACAAGGAGGAAGAACAATGGAGTCAGACACCTAGTTTTCCACTCTAGTCACCTTAGGAGAGTGAACCTCCACTACAGGTGAACATATGGGGTGCATACACCATGTGGATAAACATGCACACACGCACACGCACACACACACACACACACACACACACAAACACACACACACACACACAAAATGAACTCAGGTTGTATGATAAGTTTTAGGTATCAGATGATACTTCAAATATTTTGCCACATTTAATTATTAAGTGGGCTAATTTTAAAAGATACAAACCTCTTCCTGTCTGGAATTTGTATGTGCCTTATGAGACAGAAAATCATCTGTTAGCATGTAGTACATAGAAGGCATTCAATATATGTGTGGTGGTTTGAATCAGATGCTACCCCACCAATAAATTCATGAGATCTGAATGTATGATTCTCCGATGGTGCCAATTTGTGAATTGGATTCTTGCTGGAGGCGTGTGGCTGGTGACAGGCTTATGGGTGCAATAGCCATCTCCCCCTTGACAATGCTGGACTCATTCTAATCCTTTGGTGTTCCCTCTGCTGTGGCAGAGGTGATGCTGACTCAGCCTCTGTTCATGCAATGCTTTCCCCTGCCATCATGGAGCTGTCCCTCCAAAATGCAAGCTGAAATAAAGAACTTTCCTCTCCTCAGCTGCTTCTGATCTTGTATTTTGTGTCACCAATAAGGTCACTGCAACAAGATGTCTTTCAGTTAAAGAAATAAAGGGAATAGAACAAGTAGTAAGAAATACTATAGCATTTTATTACCCTGTTTATATGTATAATTTCAATGAAGTTTATTCTTTATAAATGTTTTTATAGCTGGGCATGGTAGTGCACAACTTTAATCCCAGCACTTGGGAGGCAGAGGTTGGAGGATTGAAATGAGTTTGAGGCCAACCTGAGACTACATAGTGAATTTCAGCTAAGCCTGGGATCCAGTGTGGCCATACCTTGAAAAACTATAAAAACACAATCCTAAATAAATAAATAATGTTTTATAATCTTTTAGTTATATGTTATCAATTATCAATTTTGTGCTTGATGCTTATGGGATTTTAACCTCAGAATGTATCCTTTTTTAATTTTACAAAGACAAATCTATAAGATATGCTACTTTTTTCAGTCTTTTTTGCCATTTCATCATTTTCTTAGAAATCTCTTGATCAAAAGCCACATTAAAATAATGTTTTATGTATTATTACAATATCACTCATATCAAATACATACCTAATGTAGAGAGAATGACCAATTCCACTCAAGCACTGTGTACTCATGTATGCAAATTGCCTGGTGGCATCATCCTGGTTATTTTGTCATTTAATCTATTTATCAACAAGTTTTCACTGTCTTTCATCGGACATGGTTATGTCACACCAGAACACTTTCCTACAAGTACATACTGTATGTTGAGCATATTTCATCCCCTTTAATTTCCAACCATCCACAATGTCTCATCTGTCAACTTCAATTAGTCTCCTTTGTTACTCTACACAGTTTCACTTTCATGTCATAAATACATACAGGATTTTATGTATCTATATAAAATATGTGAAACATAAATGAACTAAAATGTCCAACATTTTAACTTTGATTTTCTTTATGGACAGAACCCTCTCATTGTATATGTGAACCACATTTTGTTTTATCAAATCTTCCATTTTTCAACCCATAGGATGGTTTTAGAACTTTATTGTGAATAGTGTAGCAACAGACACTAATGTGAAAGTATCTGTTACATGTCAATTTGAGTCCTTTGGATAAATAACCAGGAATGATATAACTGAGTCATATGGAAGATCTATTTTTAGTTGTTAGTTCTTTTTTTCTTTTCTTTCTTTTTTTTTTTTTTTGAGAAATGTTTATATGAACTTCCATATTGGCTTTACTACTTTGCATTCCCACTAGCAGTGTGCAAGGTCTCCCTTTTCCTGCTTCTTTGATAGCAGTTGCCGTTTTCTAAGTGCTGGTCACTTTGACCAAGGTGAGATAGTATCTCAACGTAATTTTAATTAGTGTTTTTTTGTTTGTTTGTTTTTTTAGCAGTTACCTTCTTGTTGCTGCATGGAAAAAGCCCAACTGAAAAAAAAAAAAAAACCTTCTATAATGAAAGTATTTATTTCTGCTTACAAGTTTCTGGGATATTTCATGACGGCAGGTAGAGCACAGCATGAGTTGAAAGCTGGCTCATATTCTCGCATATAGACAGGAAGGTAGCAGAAAGAGAAAGGCAGTTAACATTGGCAAGGGGACTGAATTATAAAATTGCTGTCCCCAATGACACACCTCCTCTAACAAGTTTATACCCCCACACTCCCTTCAGCCTGGAATCAAGAATAAATAAAAATTGTATAAAATTTATAAAATTAAAAAAATTAAGTATAAATGAGGGACCGGAAATGTTGCTAAATGATTAAGGTGCTTGCCTACAAAGCTTAAGAACCCAGGTTTGATTCTCCAGTACCCACATAAGGGAGATGCACAAGGTGGCATATTCTTCTGATGTTTTTTTGAAGTGACTACAGATCCTGGCATGCCCATTTTCTTTATCTGCCTCTTTAATAAATAAATAAATAAAATAAAATATTGAAAAATGAGGTTATGCGGGTCTTTTAAGCCACTAAGTATTTTTATGAAGGTTAGTGAAGTTAAATGTTTCAGATATTTATTACCCATTTGTAACTCATTTTCTGAGAAAAAAATATTCGCATTTTATTAGTTGTTTTATAGTTTGGCTTATTTGATTTCAAGTTGGTTAGTTTTCTGTGTTCTTTTTGAAAGCATATTTTATATTATCACAAGGTTTAAAAAGTTGGATATCTTCAGGAAAGCATGACCCATATACCTCAACAAGGAGGGGCCAAGGGGAGGGGTAGGTCACAGATGAGCCTAATAATGGTACCAAACTGACTGTATTTGCTGAATACAAAACTAACTAATAAAGAAAAAAAGAAAAGAAAAAAAAAGTTGGATATCTTGTTATTTGGGGAAAAAATGCAGTTTAAGGGGGTAACTATCATGTCAAAATACACACAAATTCAAAGGTTAACAACCTCAAAAAGGCTGTAATTGATTCCCTCTAAAATATAAATAATAGACTTATAACAAGTACAGAGAAGGATAGATATATGATGGAATAAATACTCATATAGTTAATTGTTCTTAAATATATTTGTAATTAACTTGAAAATGAGTTCTTGTTTGTGATATCTCAATATGAAATGAGATTCATTTCTGTAATAGTAATGCTCTTACCATCAATGAGTCATTGCCACTATATGAATTTGACACTCACATATATTATTATATATTCACTATCTCTACAAAATATAGCATAGTATTAAGATAACTTTATACTTGTCTTTCTAGTTCATCTTGATACATCTGAAAATCAATAGATTTTCCTACAAAATAAAGGCATACTATAAAGGAATATATTTATGATTTATTTTGGTAAAATAATCATATCAGTCTCCAATAATTGAAAGATTGACTTTTTAAAAGATGAAGTTCTGCCTCTGATGTTGTTCCCTGAATAGAAACTGTGTTAATATTACACAAATTAATTCAAGTAGATTATATAAATATTGAAACTTTTGGAAAATAATAAGCAATATATAATGAAGCATAATGGAACAACAATGCCTTTTTTTTTTTTTTTTTTTTTTTTTTTTTTTTTTTTTTTTTTTTTTTTTTTTTGGTTTTTCGAGGTAGGGTCTCACTCTAGCTCAGGCTGACCTGGAATTCACTCTGTAGTCTCAGGGTGGCCTTGAACTCTCAGCGATCCTCCTACCTCTGCCTCCCGAGTGCTGGGATTAAAGGCGTGCGCCACCACGCCCGGCAACAATGCCTTTTTTATGCTAAGTTATATTAAATCTGCAATAGAGCTGAAAATTGTCCAATTTACATAACTTAAGTAGATAATAAGATTGTTCATATTTTTGATATACAATGTGTTGCTTTGATTTATGTATGCATTGTGAAATTATTAATACAAACAAGTTCATGAGCAATTCAATAATTTCACCTAGGTCACCTTTATATAAGTGAGATAATAGGTAAGAAATACTTTCTGAACAAATGTCAATCATATAATGCATTAATGCTTTCATATTAACAGAGTCCAGTCACAATATTAAATATTAGGTCTCCAAAATTTACCATATAATTGAAAATTTTTGCCCTTTGTCCAATAACTGTATGTGTGATCTTCTTCAGCCCCTATAATAAACAACCCTTATTTTCTCTCTTTTAAAGATATTGACAATTTTGGGTTCTACAAGGTTAATTTTATCAATTAATTTGGTTAGATTAGCACACCTAGATAGGTCTTCACATATTACTTTGTGTGTGTTTGTGGGTGCATTTCAACTTGTGACTAGTAGGCAAAACATTGGACTGAAGAGAGCTCTGTTAATGTGGTTGGAGTGCATCCAAGTGTTAGTCATCCCAATTGATCAAAAATGCCTGGACCAGGAGTAGGGACTCACTTTATTTGCCATCCCTGGGAGTCAAGACTCCTGACCTGAAGGATGCATGTAATATCACTGGGGGCTTTCTCAGACTTTTAGCCTCAGACAGATATTTATCCCATCAATCGTTTTTTTGTGTGTTTGTTTGTTTCTGAGATCTTCATTCTTGCAATGAGTTATTTTACTAGATTTCCTGTTTTAACAACTTGCAAATATCATACTATATTATCTTCTGCTATGTAAAAAAATCATCTGCCTATCCTTCCATCTACTCTATTGACTATTTTCTATAGAGGACCTAATACAGCTTATAAAAGAGATCATATTGCACTTGTATTTTTTAAATCTCATTCACTTTGCAAAACACCCTCAGGAGTCATTACAAGATGATTCATAATGATCATAAGAATATAATTTCTTGTTGGGTTTTGAATCAGTAGGAGTTTCTTATTATTTTCATCGCATTGTTAGCTCTTTGGTGCATGACATTTTCTTCTTCAAATTAGTGCTTAGCAAAATTAATCAAAGACCCATAAAGCCAAAACCCAATGATTGCATATTTGCTTTTTATATAATCAGATTATGTTGATATTATAAAGATAAATAATTAGGGTAGTCATTAAAGATGAGACAATACTAATACCCGTGTCTTACTTTATTATCTGAATATTTTATATTAAATTATTTGTACTATATAATATTAATAGCTACCATAATATAATGAATACCTGTAGATATATCAGGAAATTAAGCTTACTTAACCATATAGGATACATATAAACTTTATAAGTTAAGTTAACAATGCATTCTTTTAAAAAATATATTTTATTTATTTATTTCCAAGAGTGAAAGAGACAGAGAGAAACAGAGAATGGGCCCGTCAGGGCCTCTAGCCACTGCATATGAACTCTAGACACATGTGCCCCTTGTGCATCTGGCTTATGTGGGTCCTGGGGAATCAAACCTGTGTCCTTAGGCTTTGCAGGCAAATGCTGTAACTGCTATGCCATTTACCCAGTCCCCAAAAAGGCATTCTTAAGAAAACATTGTAGCAGCAATGATAAAATCAGAAATGGCAAAAGCAATAAACACTTCTTCATTTTGTAAACAACAATGCCCGAAGTTAACTGCTCCAAATTCCATTCAAGTGTGCCAGGCACCAGAATATACTAGTGAAATTGTGATATTTCGTAGAGCAAAGAAATTTAAACTTATCAAATAAAAATCAATTAGATCTATTCTGGGAATCCTTTTCAGGTTCAGGATTAAGATTTTTGTTGTCTGAATGACTATTATATAACAGAATAGCAGAATATTAAGTACTGCTTGACTAGTTTTTGCTAATAAATTCAACATTATGTCAATGAAGCTTTTTATTACATGAACTTTAAGTTTATTATATCAGACCTCATAACTTGCTCCTTCTTTAATTGAATTATGATAGTTATGTATTAATTTAGTAAGATTATTTAATATGCAAATTAAATTAGTGAACTTTAATTTGCTTAACCATTTAATATGATATCCAAAAAACTTTAAAGTGCCTCAAATGGGTTTTATAATTAAACATAATTTGAATTATCCTTTCACTATCACAAAGTTTGCATAAGAATGTAAAGTAAATGGACTCTATAATGCACATCAAGTTTTTTTCATTTAAGTTCATTTATTTAATGTGAAATAAGTTTTCAATGATTTTTATTAGTTCTTTAAACAAAGCCATTGACATTTTTTAGCCTCTGCTCTAATATGCTATTTATATTTATGGTATGCTTGATGTCTATGTTTATACACACATGTATATTCATTACACATATTTTACACAAATTATGCTTAAATTATAGTAAATACATTCTAGTCTTTATAGTTAGAACATAAATTGTATGAAGACATTCTATTTTATATGGGCTAGGTTCTCAGTATTTGTTAATTATTTCTGTAATTTTTATAGAGATATGAGGTATAAATCTTTTATTATTTAAAAAAAAAAAAGCCTTTCATAGCACTTACAATGTAGAGATAGAAGGATCACCATGAGATCAAGACCAGTCTGGACTATTGAGTTCCAAGTCAGCTTGGCCTTGAGTGAGACTCTACCTACCTCAAATGAAATAAAATGCAATAAAGAGAAAGAAATAATCAACAATAAAATTTTTAATTAGCCCTGCTAAAGTAGCTTATAAAATATTCATTTATAAATATTATGTAAATTGTAATCATTATTGATTATTTATTGCTAATGAAAGAATTAGTGACTTGAAATCATTATCATCTTATAGAATGAATTAGTTTAGTATATCTTTTATCTTATAAAATTTGACTTTTAAAAATTGAAACCAAATTTATTTAAGACACATAAAGAGCTGGGGGGATAGCTTAGTGGTTAAGGCACTTGCCTGTGAAGCTTAAGGACCCAGGTTCAATTCCCCAGTACCCACCTAAGCCAGATGCACAAGGTAGCATATGCATCTGGAGTTCGTTTGCAGCAGCTGGAGGCCCTAGCATGCCCATTTTCATTCTTTGTCTCTCTCTCTATTCTCTCAAATAAATAAATAAAAATAAAATATTTTAAGAAGAAAAATATGAAATAAAACCCAATAAAATTTAGTATCTTTTCATATGTAATGTGATAATTATTAGTATAAATTTATAAATTTTTTTTGATTCTACAAAAATGCTCTTACATAATGAGATTATCTAGTATATCAGTTACATTTCTTACTATCATGACAGAATACTTGACCAAAGCAGCTGAAAAAAAAATAAGGGTATGCTTCATCTCACAGCTTGAAGATAAGCCCACCTTGGAAAGAAGAATCAAGCTTGAAGCACTGGTCTCATTGCATGCATAACCAGAGATTAGAAGGAGGTAAACGCTGATGCTCAGCTAATTCTTTCCTTTTTATTCAGCCCATGGAATGGTGCCACCCACATTTCTGAGGAGGTCTTCCCACTTCAGTTAATCTACTCTAAGTACTTCTTCACAGACAGACAATAGTTTTGTTTCCATGGTGATTGTTAATACATTCGAGATGATAATCAAGATTAACTATTACATCTAGTACCCATATTTTAAGACTAACTGCTAAATATTTGCTTCAGTAATTCATAGAATGTATGAAGGTAATGTATACAATTTTGCTTGTTTACTGACAGTGAAGTGATTGTAAAATATTATATGATATCTTTACATCATATACACATGCACAGGAACAATCATGCAATTATGTAACAATTATGTAAATCTTATACTTTGAAATTTAGTATAGTTCTTTGGTGAGAAATATCTGAGATTGGATTGTCACTTTAATATTTCCTAATATGAAGCTTACAGAGCATAGTTCTGCTGATATGAAGTCTCTGAGAAGATACTCTCTGCATGGATTTGGTAAAGGGGCCAGCTGCTTCCTCCATTTTGGGATTTCTCCTCGATCTATAAGCCTGAAATATACCTACTCCTCCCATAAACTGTGTCTGGTTTGGAGGTTGATTCCAACAGTATGGAGTGGACTATGACAGGGAGGTTAATAATTTTTTAATAAATGATACTAAATTGTCTTCTGACCTAGAGTAGTGCTTCTAAGTACCTGAATGCTTTTGTCTAGTCTTAAACTATAATATACTACAAATCCAGTTTCTATCTTCCTTTCTGAATCCATGCTTTCAACTTGTACTTTTTTAACTATAAAGATTCAAATCTTTAATCATGTTATACATTCTTTTTCATGAACTCAGTTTCTCTCTTGCAGTGTACCTACTCTAGGATCTCTAGTATAACATGATTTTACAAAACCATTTGATAATCCCCATTGTTTATTTCTTATAAATAAATTGTAATAGATAAACATACAATTAATTTAACATAACTCCATGTTTATTTCCAAATGTAATTTTTAATATCACATAGATTATGCGTCTTTTCTTCTCAGATCTGTTTAATATTTAAATATTTAGTTCTGCACTAACTAAAGAGTTAAGGCTTAATTAAATGAATTTTTAGGTCACCCATCCATTTGTAATTCTTCCTGTATTATTACAATGTACATATACTGTCCTTCACAATTTCACATATCTCCTCTGACACGTCTTTCAAGATTTCAAAATAACAGCACTACAATCCCCATGTCACTAGTGTCTTGTGGAAATGATACCTTCATTAAAGAATTTCCAGGGCTGGAGAGATGGCTGAGCAGTTAAGGCGTTTGCCTGTAAATCCAAAGGATCCTGGTGTGATTCTTTAGGACCTATGTAAGCCAGATGCACAAGGGGGCACATACGTCTGTTGTTCATTTGCAGTGGCTGGAGACCCTGGCATGCCCATTTTCTCCCTCTCTCTTTCTTTCTCTGCCTCTTTCTCTCTCTCAAATAAATAAATAAAACATATTTTAAAAAAGAATTTACATAATAACATCATCTAAATTTATCACTTTGATATTAATAAGATAAGCTGGTTGAAACTCATTCTGAACTATCAAAAAATACATTTTTTTTTACATTCACCATTATTGTACTTTATTTAATAAAGAAATACATTTGCCCTTGCAAAAATAGCAATTGCAAGTTTACAAATAAAACCACAGACCTCAAAGTCATGATGCCAAATATTCAACTTATAACCAACAGAAGTAAATTGATTTGTTTACAAATGGTCCATGGCACTACAAGCTATCAAAAGGTCACCAGAGCTTAAAGAACAGGTTTGACAACAATCTCATAAATATTCTAAGGAAAACTTCAAAGTTCTTAATCCTAAAGTTTAAAATCTGCTCTCATTGGCAAAATTCCTCAACCAAATAAACAGATCACTACAAATGGATGTCACATTTAAAATTTGCTTCATAAAAAATACATTTTTTGAAAATTTTCTATCTTCAAACAAAAGAATCTTCTCTATATGTTTACATTTACATTTTCTGCTATACATTGGGCCACACATGTCTGAAATGCTTAAAAATATAGAAAGAACAATTTTATTTAAATATGTTTGGGTCAAATGACTTAGACTCATAAAAACCAATGGAAGACTATATTTTATAACACACATAAAATACAATAATTTTAAATGAATGGATTGAACAAAATTTTACTTTATTTATTTATTTGTGAAGAGAGCAGAGAGAGTGAGCAAAAGATGGAATGGCCAACCAAGGTATCTTGTCACTACAAAGGAGCCCCAGATACATGTGTCACTTTGTTTATCTGGCTTTCTACAGGTACTGAGTAATTGAACATGGGAACAATGGAATTTGCAAGTTTGAACCTTTAATGTCTGAGCTATCTCTGAAACCCTGGAACATATTTTTGAGTAAAAATGGACTTATTGTATTTAACATGCAAGTTTTCAATGAATAAACTTATTTAGCATTTTTTTGTCTTCTAGTAACTTTATTTTATTATTTTATTAGTTATGTATATAGTGGTACCATCATTAGCCTTCCCCCTGTCATCCCCCCTCCAGATGGTGGGTATTGCATTGTGGGGGTGGCCATCAATTATTGTTTCAATCCCTCCACATCTGATTTTAAAGCTTCTCTGTCTAGACATCAAGAACATTTCTGTGAGCATGGGTTACCTTTGTGCATCCATTTTGGCTAAAGATGGGTGGTTAGTTTTTTCTGCTAATATGAGTACTTTGTAGCCTATGTTCACAGAAATAAATTATGTTAACTTGGCATTTACATCAATTGCATTCAAATCTTACCACACAGTATGTAAACAATTTTAAGGATCATTTTAGCTTTTAAATGAAACTACAATGCCCTTATCTATGCAAAAAATTAAATGTCATTTTAAAGAAAGCTGGCAAGATGTTTTAACTATGAAGCTTAATTGTCCTATGTATTTTCTCTAATGTGTCCCATAGATTCTTATTCTATTGAAGCACAAACCACGTTTAAAATATTATAATTTTCCTAAGAAATTCTTGTTTAGAAGAAAATAATTGCATGTAACATAATGAAAACAAAATTGTTATTCCCAATGAATTAGAGGTTATTATTATTATTATTATTTTTTACCATTTTCTAGCCAGCCTGTTTGGGTTAATGGAATGTGTGTGGCATATGTTAAATTACACATAACCAACCTAGTTTCAGATGGTGAGAAAAGAACATGTCATAGTTTTATTCTGAGTTATAAGATGCTTCCCAGTTACCCAGTTCCCAGTGTGAAAATGAAAAGCAGTAGAAATTTAACAGCAACATTTAAAAATTTTTTTTGTTTATTTTTATTTATTTATTTGAAAGCAATGGACAGAGAGAAAGAGGCAGATACAGAGAGAGAGAATGGGCGCACCAGGGCCTCCGGCCACTGCAAACAAACTCCAGATGCATGTGCCCCCTTGTGCATCTGGCTAACATGGGTCCTAGGGAATTGAGCCTTGAACTGGGGTGCTTAGGCATCACAGACAAGCGCTTAAACATTAAGCAATTTCTCCAGCCCTAACAGCAACTTTTTGTCTTCATGTAACAAAAGAAAAAGTAAGCAAATGGGGTAAATATAAAATAGCATGATTTCAAGTGTTATGAGGTAAGAGTTCCAAACAATTATTGATGTGCCTCTACCATACATTATATACCTAAGCATTGCTCAAAAATTTATGATTTTTTTGAAAAAATATATCATAGTAAATTACAGGCTGAATCATTAAATGTAAATAACTCCAAGTATAGTCAAGGTCTTTATATATGCATATTGAAATATGTATTTTAATATTTATTAATATAGAAATGTATTCATATATTATTAATAAAAATATTTAATCCAGTAAATGATTGAAAACAAAGGAATTGTAAAGATATACAGGCATTTTCTGTTTTTGTGTTGAACATTATTATCTTCTTAGGCATTTTATGGAAAAAGCTGAAATTCTGACAATTTTTTGTAGGTGTTATTTAGAATGTTGAAAAATATATATGCAAACACATATACTCAGGTTGTACATAGCTCATGATAGAAAGCTATGGCTTTGTAATATAGCATCGGACTGGCATAAAAGCAGAACTATAGATCAACGGAACAGAATTTAAGACCCAGTCCTTAGGTCAAGGCCACTTGATCTTTGACAAAGGTGCCAATCATGTAGACTGGAGAAAAGGTAGCATCTTCATCAAATGGTGCTGGACAAATTGGAAAACCATATGTAGAAAAATGAAATTAGACCCACTTATCTCACTACATATAAAAATAAAGTTCAAATTGATTAAAGATCTCAATATAAGGTCTAGAACTCTTCCACTACTGAAAAACTCTCGACAATATAGGAGTGGGGAAAGACTTCCTGACCCAAACCCCAGTAGCCCAGGAAATTAAATAATTATTTAGCCAATGGGATCTCAAGAAGCTAAAATGCTTTTGCACAGAAAAAACATACCACAAGTAGAGCCAATAGATTACCCACTGAATGTGAAAAAAAATTGCTAGCTATACCACTGACAGAAACCTAATACCTAGAATGTACAAAGAACTCAAAAAAACTAAACAATAAAAAGTCAAACAACCTACTCCAAAAATGGGCAGAGAACTGCATAGAGAGTTATCAGATAAAGAACTGCAAATGGCTAACACATTCTTAAGTAAATGTTCAACATCCCTAACCATTAGGGACATGCAAACTAAAAGAACTATGAGAATCTGCCCTACTCCAATAAGGATGACAATCATTAAAAAAATCAAACAACAAATGTTGGTGAGGATATGGTGAAAGAGGAACCCTCATTCACTATTGATGGGAATGTAAACTTGTATAACTACTATGGAAATCAATATGGAGATTCCTGAAAAAGATGAATATAGAGCTATCAACAACCCAGTTATTCCTTTTTAAAATTTTTTTGTTATTTTATTTATTTGAGAGAGACAGACACAGAGAGAAAGAGGCAGAGATAGAGAGAGAGAATGGGCGCGCCAGGGCCTCCAGCCACTGCAAAGGAACTCCAGACGCATGCGCCCCTTTGTGCATCTTGCTAACGTGGGTCCTGGGGAATTGAGCCTCGAACAGGGGTCCTTAGGCTTCACAGGCAAGCACTTAACTGCTATGCCATCTCTCCAGCCCCAGTTATTCCTTTATTGGACTTTTATCTTAAATGCTTTATGTTTCACTATAGAGGTATTTGCCCAACCATGTTTATAGCTGCTCAATTCATAATAGCTAAGAACCAGAATCAGCTCAGTTTCCCATCATTGGATGAATGGATAATGAAGTTGTATTTAGGTACACAATTGAATTCTACTCAGCAGTAAGAAAAAAAAGTGTTACAATAAGATTTGTAGAAAAATGGATAGACTTCAAGGAGATCATTCTCAGTGAACTCACACAATCACAGAAAGCAAAATGCCACATGGCCTCACATATCTGTGGCTCCTAACCTGGACCAGCCCTAGTTGTTGTCATACCTGACAGGCAAATCACGGCCCAGGCAATAATGAAGGGAGGGTATGGATGAGGGAAAGGGGATGGTGGGGAAAAATAAACAAACACAAAATGGAATCCAAAACTGAACTGGTACCATAGAAACCTTTATCTTTGGAGATAAGGGGGTAACACCTGAAAAAAAAAAAAAAAAAAAAAAAAAAGGAAATGGAGAGGGTGGGATGAAGCCTAAGGTTAATTTTTTTTTCCAGTCTGTAATCCCAGTACCTGAATTCAGTTGCTACTCACAATGAGTTGTTGATCAAGGGACCTATGAGTTCCCCAAAACAAGAGAGGTTTCTGTCAAAGCACTTGATTACCTGCCTGAGGCAAAAGGTAAGACCCTATTGCTGAAGAGACCATTTGTTGCCCACACAGAACATGGAGAGACCTGGCTGAAATCTGGAAGAGAACCAGTCACCAGGCAGTTAGACCCTCTACTTCTGGAAAATGCTACATGAGCTACTGAGGAAATATGGTCAAAAATGGTCTGAGAGACTAGAGTTATAGTTTACTCAGAGGCAAACACCCTGAAAGTATGTACATGCCAGTGCAGCATTTGCACACAGCCTTGGTGGCTAACCAAGCTTTCTGATTGGCTAAGAGATGTGCTCAGTGTAAAGGACCCCATATCTGGAATTGGGAACCAGATCAGAATCCTATGGAGACAAAGATTATGCTCTCCAATGTCAAGCTCTCACTAGTCTTTGGCTAAAAAAGGGATTACAAGCCTCAAATGCTCCCTAAATTAATAATCCTTATCCTATTTAAGCTATGCTGACTTCACTCTCCATTGGAGAATTTGTTCTTCTTTTTCAGAAAGTAGTGAGACCTGAGGAGATAAAGTACCCCTCACACTTCAGCTAAGCCACAGCTGAGACATTGGATGAATTAGGAAGAAGAGCAAGATTAGTGAGTCAAGGAGACAGACCCTGAGGACATTCAACACCTACCAAAGCAGAGATCCAGAGGCTCCTAAGAGCTCACCCAGGAAGTATACTTAAAACTCACCCACCACAGCTCAGGGAATTTTGCCAAAAAGGGGTGGAAAAATTGTAAGAGTCAGATGTGGAGACATCATGCCCAGAGACATTCCTTCCCCACCCCCCACAAAAACTGACTGCTCTTCCCACAACAGAAAACCCACATCTCCATAGGTCCCCAGCAGAATTGGGGCAAGGTCAAGGGAAAAGAGGATATCAACACATGATGTATCCATACAAAATATGTTGTTAATAATAATACATGAAAGTAAAATATTTTTTAAAAGTAAAAATAGAATCTCAAGTCTAGAAGATCAAATGGTAGAAAGCTTTCTCACTCTCTCTCTGTCTTTCTTTTCTTTTTCTTTCTTCCTTTCCTTTCCATCATCTTTCCCTTCCCTCTCCTTCCCTTTCTTTCCCCTCCCTTTTTTCATTCTTTTCTCTCTCTTTCTCTTTGTATTTGATACTTTCAATTTTAATTAATTAATTAATTTGAGAGAGACAGACAATGGTCATGTCAGGTCTTGTCGCTGCTGAAAACGGACTGCAGATGTATGCATCACCTTGTGCATTTGACTTTTGTGGGTAATCAAATGTTGGTCCTTAGGATTCACAGACAAATGCCTTAACTGAAAAGCCATCTTTAGCCTCCCGTCACATTTCTTGTTTCTTTCTTGAGAAAGAGCAGAGATTCATTCAGCCCAGGCTGTGTTTTAATTACCTATTTAACTGAGCATGACCTTAAACTCCTGATCCTTTTGCCTCCACCTCCCCATTTTCTAGCATTCCAGGTGTGTGACATTGTACCTGGCTAGGTTGATGCTTTTTGATATACAAAAAGTTAAGCAAATGGTCACTAGATATTTATTAAATAGATTTATAGATGGTTTAACAAAGAAATAGCTTTATTTATATCAAGAGACTCTTAAACATGCTCAAACTCCAATATAGACACTGAAATAACTGGGGTTGCAGATATGTGTGGCCACACAGTTTTTAACATGGTTTCTGTGGAGTCAAATTTGGTAGTCTCTAGCCTGAGAAACCCTTAAGCTTATGGGACAAGTGCTATCTCCCAGCCTGAGTGTATTTTCTTATGTGCCTAATGAAGACACATTGGGAAATAGACATTACATTGTAAGATTAAGTACATTGCTTCCTGGAAAATCTCTGTGAAGGTCACATTGAATTCTGAAGTAATGAAGTATAAACATCTTTTTCTTAAGTTGTAGGCTAAACATTAATCTTTGTAAAGCCACAGATAAAAAATTAAGATACTTTTAGAATAATGGGAAAGAAATATGGTATGATCAATGAATTTGTTTCATTTTTTTTTTACATTCTGCAAAGCTGTTAAGTGATACCAACTTATCGTGTGTCACTGAACACAGTAAATATAAACATGGCAATGTAAATGAGCATCCCTTCTTGAGAAGGGCCTGTTGGTAGAGGTGCATTGTATTTAGCCTGAAGTGGAACACAAAACTTAAGTACACAGTTCCTGATATGACAAATATTGTGTGAGAGAATGTGTGCTCTAGTGAATGTGTGCCAAAGTATATGTTTCTGATTTTTACACTATATTTGGCAAATTTAGAGGAAGGTTTTGTTGTTGCTGTTTGAGACCAGAATATTTATCTTTAATCATACAGGACTTCATTATGTCTTAAAGTACCCTTGGTCTTATATGTTTTTCAGTTTTATATTTTTATTTTTTTTTTAATTTATTTTTCATTGACATCTTCCATAATTGTAGACTATATCCCATGGTAATCTTAATGACGATCTTTGAGGCTTCTCTTTCTCTAGATTTTCCACTATTATTAATTTGAATAGTCTTTCAGCACAGGGGACATTTTTAAGCCCCTCTTGAGAGAGAATAACACAAATACCCATTCTTTTAGGACAATGCAGGTGAACTACAAGTCCAGTACTAAAGTTCCTTCTTGCTGTGGAGATGGAATGCCCAGTGACTCATGTCATCCTTTCTCCATTTTCAATGCCAATACTGAAGTATCTTCTTTCCTCTCAGCAGATACCCATGTTCCATGGATACCCACCAGTATTTCCAAGTTGCTGTGAACCAAAAGAAATAAATGAGCAGGAACACAGTTACAACAGAAACAGAGCCAGCTTATTAATAAACAATATACTTCCAAGGAGGGGAAAGAAGGCTATACCAAGGAAAAAGTTTTGAAGCTCAGTAGCTGTTGATTCCTAGGTAATAAGAAGAAGACCTTTTGTATTTTTATTTTTAAATTTCATTTTTTTTTTTTTGAGAGAGACAGAGGGGTGGGGAGAGAGAGAGAAAATAGGCATGCCATAGCCTCTAGCAACTGTAAACAAACTCCATATGCATGCACCACCTTGTGCATCTAGCTTACATGGGTCCTGGGGAACTGAACCTGGGCCTTTAACCACTAAGCCCAATATATATATATATATATATATATATATATATATATATATATACATATATATATATATATATATATATATATATATATATATGTGTGTGTGTGTGTGTGTGTGTGTGTGTGTGTGTGTGTGTGTTGAGGTAGGATGATACTCTGGCCCAGGCTGACCTGGAATTCTGGAATTCACAATGTAGTCTCAGGGTGGCCTTGAACTGATGGTAATCTTCCTACCTCTGCTCCCAAGAGCTGGTATTAAAGGCTAGTCCCATCGTGCCTATTGAGGATCTTCATAATTGTGTTGACCCCCTTCAGACAATGCAGTATAATCTCTCCATTTCATGATACTTAATCATATATTCTAAGGCATTTGACTTGTATGATATTGTAGTAGTTTGATTCAGGTGTTCCCTATAAATTTATCCTCAGTTCCCCATTGTCAATTTGGGAATTGAAGCTTCCTGAAGGTAATGCATTATTGAGGGTGAATTTATGGGTGTTTAGCCAGATTCCCCTTGCCAGTGTTTAGCACATTCTCTTGCTATTGTTCCCCATGTGATGTTGGTCAAGAGGTGATGTCCACCCTCTGCTTATGCCATCATTTTCCCCTGCCATCATGGAGCTTCTCCTCTAGTCTGTAAACCAAAAGAAACCTTTCCCTCCCACAAGCTGCTCTTGGTGAGGTGTTTGTGCAGCAACTCGAAACTAACTGCAACAGCAAAATTGGTAGTAAGAAGTGGGATCATTGCTACTAGAACCCTGACTGTGTGGCTTTTGGCTTTTGGGAGCTGACTTTTGAGAGGAACATGTAAGGATTTGAAGCCTTAGCATAAGAGACAACTTGTAGTGCTGTAAGTACACTTAATGGACTACTTTGGTCAGAGTTCGGAGACCTGAATGCAGTGAGAATTATTGACTGTGAGGTTTGGCTTATGAGGGTGAGAAAGTACATTTTCTGGACAGGGCTAGAAGCCCTTTGTGAGAGAGACTTGCTGTTATGTCCATGTACTGAGAATTTGTGCAGGGTTGCATTGCATAGAAATAGACTGATGTGAGCAGAGGGATGTGGTACAGATAGAAATGAAATATTTGGCCTGCCACTTCAGCTGCAATTATTTGAGAAATTACAACCATTGAGCTTAGGTGAGGTGATCTGCAGTAGAATAACAGGAAGAGTACAGACTCTTTGGAAAGGGCCTGAATACTGAGGAGTGTCTTCTCCCAAGTCTGCTTCCTGCCTCCCCTCCCCCCACCCCACTGCCAGGATGGCTGCAAAGGAGAACTGCCAGCATAGGATGAAGTTTTCTGGCACTCTGAGCAGCCTAGCTGGAGGGGTACAATTAGAACTCCAGAGTCCTGAGAGACTGTCATTGGTTAGTATTATCAGACTGGACACTTATCACTGGTTATAGCTGTCAGACTAGGAACTACAGAGTTTGTTGTTTGCCTTGTTTGTTGTTATTTTGTATTAGGTGAACATTTCTTTGCTATGGCCAATGCCATATTCTGCAGTGTGAATGTGAATGTTTATTCTGTGCCATTATAGTTTTATGTTGTTGTTGTTCTTGTCCCCCCTTTTGGTATTATGGATCAGTTAATGAACTTTGAACTATGGGGATGCTTGAATATCTTTGGGATTGATAAAAACTATCCATTACATTTTACATCATGGATGGTTATCAGTTTATGGGAGCTGGGGGTGGAATGTGATGTTTTGATTCAAATGTCCCCTATACACTTATACTTCAGTTCCCAAGCTGGTGGCAATTTGGGAACTGAACTCTTCTGGAGGCAGTGTACTGTTGAGGGTGTGATTATGGGTATTATAGCTAGCTTCCCCTTTCCAGTCATGGTATTTTGGATGGATGTTCTCCCATAGATGTGGGAGACTTAATAAAGCTGCTTTGATTTCTAGCTACCTGGCTGGAGTTGTCACTGGGTGAATTCTAGGGTCTACCCTTAAGGCTTGTTAATGAAGGTCAATCTAAATTCTAATCTAAAGCTATGCAAAGTGACAGAGTTCTGCCTGGATTCCCTGCAGTTTGGTTTGGCTACTGTTTTATTTATTTATTTATGTATTTATTTATTTATTTATTATTATTATTTTTTTTATTTTTTGCTCTCACTTTTGATGGTGGGTTCTCTTTTTATCCTTTTTCACTTTTCCTCTTTCTTTCTTTCTTTCCTTCCTTCCTTCCTTCTTTCTTTCTTTTTTTCTTCCTTTCTTTCTTTCTTTCTTTCTTTCTGTATGTCTGTCTGTCTTTCTGTCTTTCTTTTTGCCATTATGGAACTTCTCCTGGATCTATAACCTTCAAATCAATGCCATTCATCACATAAACTGTGTCTAAGGTGGTTGCTACTGGGGGTGGATCTGAATTCCATTCTAATGATATGCAAAGTGCCAGAGTTCTGTCTGGGTTCCCTGTGGTTTGATAGGGCTGCTGTGTCCTTTTGTTGTTGTTGTTGTTGTTGTTCCTGCTTTTGGTGGTGAGTTTTCTCTTTTTTGCCATTATGAAACTTTACCTGAATCTGTAACATTCAAACAAATGCCATGTCTTTTATAAACTGTGCCTGGTTTGGAGGTTCATCCCAGTGCCTGAAGCTTACTACAGCCAGTGTTTGGCACACTCTCCTGCTGCTGTTGTCCACCTGATGTTGGCAAAGAGGTGATGTCCGCCTCTGCTCATGCCATCATTTTCCCCCACCACCATGGAACTTCCCCTCATGTCTGTGAGCCAAAATAAACCCTTTCCTCCTAGAAGCTGCTCTTGGTGAGGTGTTTATGAAACAACTCACAAATAACTACAACAGATATGTTCATAAATCCTGGAGATTATGACAATTAAAGGGGATGTAATTCAGAATTCCAAAATCATTTTGATTCAAAACTGTTATTTTTTAGAAAGAAATCATTATCTTCAATTATTCTATATGCTATTTACTCAAGAGTAAAAGTAAAGTATGATGGTTAAGCATGTCCATAAAATTGTATAATGGTATTTCAAAAATTGCAATTAAAACACATTGAAGTGTCAGGTGTGGTGGCGCATGCCTTTAATCCCAGCACTCAGGAGACAGAGGTAAGAGGATCACCATGAGTTCGAGGCCAGCCTGAGACTGCATAGTGAATTCCAGGTTGGCCTGAGCTAGAGTGAGACCCTGCCTAAAAAAAAAAAAACAAAGGAAGGGAGGGGGGTACATAATAGGATGGCATTGTATATATGTAAGTAGAATAATAGATTAATGGGGGTGAAAAGGCCCAAAGTGAGGTCAGGAGAAGAGATTGAGTAAAGGAAAGGTGGAGGGAGGGCTAATCAAAATCTAAGAGAATATAAATAAATCATACGGAAGCCTACTTTTTTGGAGAATGGAACACTCAGGAGCCATAGATTGTTGCTGGAAAATTTTCAGTGCCAGGGATGAGATAACTTCCAGTGAGTTGTTGGCTAGGGAGGTCCCTGGTGCCCCCAAAACATTATAGGCCATTGCTGAGGCCCTTGACTTCCCACCAGGAATAGATGGTAAGACCATATACTTGGGTTAAAAGGCCACTGAGAAATCCTGCTGGAACTGAGCTGATAACCTTTTCCATGTAGACCAGCTGAAAGAAAGCTGGAAGAAGCCATTCTGCATGCAGTTCAATGGGAGAAAGAGAAATCACCAGTGAAGATACTCAACAGTGGACACTGCAAGCCTTATATTTGGCCAGCCAGGCCAAATGAGCCAACAGGTGCAATAGTGGCACATCTGTCATGGTGGAAACCAACTGCCCTCTAATTGGACTGGAGGCCCATTCCATGGGAGGGACTACATTCCTGATACTGAAAACTTAAAACAGGGGTAGTCATAAGCCCTAGGGGTGTAATGTCTGCTGCTGTCTGGCTAAATGTATATACTATGCTTATCAAACTGCCCAGTTAGCACTTCTCTTATATAATTATATTAATGCTACTGTCACTTTTGGTAGAGAATCTGCTCTTTTCAGATGGCAGTGACCTTGGGATGACTCAGAAGGTATCATGGTGCTTGAAAGAAGTGACCAGAGTGCTCAGTAATGTAATATCTCTATCTCACCTTCCAAGGCTCAGGGTCCATTGTGGAAGAGGTGGCAGAAAGAATGTAAGAGCCAAAGGAAGGGTAGGACTTCTTACAATGTGCTCCCCCCAGACTCAAAATGGCCTGGATATCCATGACCTCATAGTGCCTGACACTACCTACACAAGACCATCATAAGAGGAGGAAAAGATCATGACATCAAAATAAAAGAGAGGCTGATTGAGATGGGGAGGCGATATGATGAAGAATGGAGTTTCAAAGGGGAAAGTGGGGGGAGGGAGGGTATTACCATGGTATATTTTTTATAATCATGGAGGTTGTTAAAAAAAAATTTGAAAAAGAATTTAAAAAATCCATTGAATGCTATAGAGCAGACCTGCTCAGCAGCACTTTTACAAATCTCAAGCTTTGATAGTACATGATTAAAATAACTTGTCTGATTATGTGTTCATTTCATGTTACACAACAAAAAATTCAAAGTAAATCTCAGGGCAAACAATCACACAGTTGGAAAGGAAAGATCTACTGCTAAATAATGAGTCTTTGTGGGAGATGGGTCTGGTTTCAAGGCAGGACTGAAACTGATTGAGGACTGCATGGAAAGGAGACTGGCTGGGATCCTCTTGTGCTTTGGTGTGGACGTGTGAAGTTCTCACCCCTGTGTGTGTATGCACCACCACAGGAGACCCACAGACTTTTTAACCTGTCTGCACAAATGTGTGCCAGAGGGGCAAGGGCCATGCAGAACTGGAAATTGATGAGCAGTTAAAAATTAAACAAAACAACAAAGTCATCTCTCTTTTAGATATTAAGCAGACATTTTCCCAAGAATAAATATGTGTTTTATTTGATCATATACTCTTCCTCAAGAGGGACCTGAGGGGAAGTTTCTGTACAATATAATAAGATGTAAATTAGAATTCTATTACCTATTAAATTACTGGAACCAATGTAGTGATGAAGTAATTAATATAAAAATAAAATATTGAATTCCATATTTTCTTCCCAAAATATTGAAAAATCAAAATACAGAGCAGTCACTCTAGTCCAGGCTGACCTGGAATTCACTCTGTATTCTCAGGGTGGCCTGGAACTCAGACTGATCCTCCTACCTCTGTCTCCTGAATGCTGAGATTAAAGGTGTGCGCCACCATGCCCAGCTTAGACATTACTAATTTTTTGCAATGTTGTCCCTAACTGACTTATTATTGATTTCATAAGCTATTCATTGTGGATTGTACCAATTGGTTCAAAATAGTCCTATAAAGGCTAGAGAAATGCCTTAATGGTTAAAGCATTTGCCTAAGAACCCAGGTTCAATTCCTCAATACTCATGTTAGCCAGATGCACAAGCTGCCACATGCACCTGCAGTTTGTTTGCAATGGCTAGAGGCCCTGGTGCACCCATTCTCTCTCTTTCTCTCTCTGCACCTCTCTCATAAATAAATAAATAAATAAATAAACCCTTAAATTACCAAGTACTCAACTTATGAAATTATAAGTTGAAGCTGTACACATATATATTAATTTAATTTATGAAAAAAGAGAGAGTTTGACATAAATATTTACCACTTTAATTTAGAATGTATAATGATATCAGATTTAATTCATGCAGTATAATTATTGTGTTTTATACCAGCAATTATATTTTTAAATACATAAAAATTTTGGCACAAAATTTCTTTGCTAAGGAAAAATTCAGTAGGCAAATGTCTCTCATATAAAAAAAAAATGTATGATGCATTCCTCTACCTTCTCAAATATTATGGTGGAATGAACAAGGAGATATGCATTATTTAGATATATAGGTTAAATTAGTTGTCCATAAGTCACTTTGGAAAGTTTTTCTGTATATTCATTTATAAGACGTAGCTTCTTGTGATAGTCCTCAAATTGTCACCTGTGTTCTCTAAACATTTTTGGATACATGTTTTCTTCTATTTTTAGGCATAGAGTTTCACTTGCAAGAATTATGTTGATTGAATGTGTGTGTGTAGCAGCAGCAGCAGCAGCAGCAGTAGAAGACAAATTTGCACAGGAAATGGGGAAGAGATCAAAAGTTTTGTGGATATGGTAAATGAAGAAATTGAAATAGTGAAAGGGTTAGTCTGTTAAGACCTTAAATATAGAGAAAAATCAAGAGCTAGTTATAGAATTGATTAATAAACGGTAAAGATTCACAGCAGAGTAGACAGGTGAGAGTAGTAGTATGTGACTTTTAAATTCATGCATATATTAAAGTTTAACAACATTATAAATAGCTGACACATTTCTAGCATTGAAAAGTTATGTCTAACACTTATAATGGCTCAAGCCTTTAATCCAAGCATAGGGAAGACAGGCAGGGTTGCTTATGATATACAGTGAGTTTCTGGTTAGCCTGGACTTCACAGTTGGAACATAGTTCAAAAAACAAATAAACTAACTAACAAGCAAAGAAATGAATTAATTACTTAAATAAAATTTAAAACTATTTGCTTCAAGGTTAAAGAACAAGGATCAAGTATATTTGTTTTTCACAGATATTTCTGTTGGACTATGCTGGTGTAGAATATAAGTGATATAAAAGTATGTTATAGACAAGCCTGGTATTTCGAATGTGTTAATGTAAATGCATGGACCCATACACTCAGATGTTTTATTAAATTAAGTTTGCAACTTCAGCCCCTAGCAAGCTGATTCCTGCTAAAAGCAGGCATGCACTGGGGGGTGAATCTGATTTCCAGTCCAAAAGTATGGAGAGAGCAGTTTGAGCTTTGGATGCTTAATTTCTGCTTTTGGTGATTGCTGGATGTTTGGTGAATTTCTTTCTGCTTGGATCTTTAACAGGGAACTAGCTTCTTCCACCATTGATGGGCTTTCCTGGATCTGTAAGCCTGAAACAAACCTATTCCTCTCATAAAATGTGTCTGTAATATGCAGCCGAATAAAACAGAATTTGGTACCTGAGAGTTGGAGTGTTACTGCAGATGAACCTAACCACATGGATTTTGTGGTTTTGGAACTGGTATGTTGGAGGAATGTGGAAAGATTTGGTACTTGAGACTGAAGAAGCCTCATGTGTGGACTATTCTGGTGAGAGTTTGAAAATGCTAAATGTACAGATTTCGAGTCTTTGCTTATGAACTTTCAAAGGTAATACAGGGAATTTTTCTGAAACTGGGCTACTGGCATAAAGTCTGGCTGTATTCTGCTGCCCATGCCCAGAGAGTTTGGTCAAGGTTGAATTTTAAAGTAATGGACTAGTGTGTTTAGGGGAGAATATAAAACTGAAAGATATATGATTTAAAGTTGAAAAACCTCAAGCAAGTTTAAAGTTCCTGGCAGAGAGACTGATTTTAGGTTAAACAGATTAAAACTACTAAGGGTGGGTCAACTGATTCATAGGGAAACAGTGAAAAGGATGCCTGAGGGTGATGTCCACCCAGGAAATTCTGAATGATAGGAATGCAAACTCTTTGATAGGAGATATCTGAAAGGAAGTATTCTGAAGGTTTAAGGTCAAGATTTATTTCTTCCCTGGATTAACAAATTGTGCCATCGTACACCTAGCATTTGTTCTGAAAGCATGAAAAATGAAGCAGTGTTTTATCCCTCTGTTGAGAGGCCATAGAGGCCATTGTAAGATGTACCATCATTTACCATGAAGAACAAACATTATTTTGAATGTACTAGGTTTGTGCAAAGGCTACCATGGAGGGCTCTTGGTTCAGGATGAATGTTTTCCCCTGGCTACTCAACCTAGCTGGAGGGATGAAAATAGAAATTTCAGACTGTTATCACTGGTTATTAACTACAGATTTTTGATGTTTACTTGTTGGTTATTCATTTTGTATTGTTTTAGTCACTCCGTGTTATACCTTATAGCAATTAAAATGTTTACTCTGTGCCATTAGGCATTAAAAATATATAACTTGTTTTGGTTTTACAGGACTCACAGTTAAAAGACAGTCTTAAATCTCAAGTGATACTTGGGACTATGGAACAGTATTAAAGTTGGTAAAGCTTATAGGTACCTTTGAATTTGAACTGAATGCAATTTGCAGTGTGAGTTGGTCATGAATCTATGGTGTCAGGGGAAGAATGTGGTTGCATGAATGTGATAATGTAAATGTATGGCTCCATAGACTCAGATGTTTAATTTAAACTAAGTTTGCAACGTCAGGCCCATAACAGGCAAATCCCTGCTACAGGATGGCCTGTCACTTAGGGGGTGGATCTGAATTCCAGCTCAAAGGTGTGGAAAGTGTAGTTTGAGTCTGGCTGCTTGCTTGCTGATTTTGGTGTTTGCCAGATGTTTGGTGGGTTTCTCAATGTGTGGAACTTTGAAAGTCAGCTTCTTCTGCCATTGATGGAACTTCCCCTGGATCTGTAAGTATGTAATAAACTTCTTCTTCCCATAAACTATATCTTGTTGGATGATCATCACAACAAAATTGAACTGACTACAGCATCCAGGAAGTGCTTATCATAGTACTCTGGCAATAAATAATCTTAAAGTGACTGACTTGGGACATTTATTTTATTCTTATTGGAAGCCTCGTAAGAAGGGAGTGTGTGCATGGAAGTAATGAGTAACGGACTTCATTCCTTCTATGCTGCCAGTCTTCCCTTATAATTTCTTCCAGCCAGTAGAATGTAGGTCAACATGCCATGTACATTGCGGGTTATAGAAGCTTGCCTTTTTCACAAACGTTTTGGGGATTTAATAGATAAAACAGGTGATAATGCCGGGTGTGGTGGTGCACACCTTTAATCTCAGCACTCGGGAGGCAGAGGTAGGAGGATCGCCACAAATTCAAGGCCACCCTGAGACTACATAGTGAATTCCAGGTCAGCCTGAGCTAGAGTGAAACCCTACCTCGAAAAACCAAAAAAAAAAAAAAAAAAAAAAAAAAAAAACAGGGTGATAACAAATGTAGAAAAAAATAAGGAAAAAAAGGTCAAAGTTCAAAAGGGTTAAAATTGAAAAACAATATCTTAGTACTTCCCATAAGGAGTGTAGACTTATTTGAGAATAAGATTTCCATACATATTTGACTTGGCTTGTTTGTGTATAATTTAAGGTTATATAGATGGAAGGAAAACAATGGCTTAGAATCTTGGGATGCAGGAAACAAATGACATAATTTGAACTCCATTAAATCTTGTTCAAGTAATTGTGAGGTAAGAAGGTATTTCCATTCTTAAGCCCACCAAGCTTTTGTTTTTTTCATAAAAGAAAACAAAATTGGTTATGGGAAAATACCACTAGGTTACTTTCGCTGAAATGCTTTTTGTCATGTATACCTGAAAACTGTCAGCACAGTTTCAGACATGCTCAAGGGCTATGAATCATAAATAATACAATGACAATATCACTTCACCTTAAAGACCTGAAGTGTTCTGGTGGAAACAAATGTGCCAACTCCCCTTGGTCTGACTACCTGTGTAGCTATAAAAGGAAAAATAAAGCAGGAAAGGAAATAGAAGACTGTGTGGCTGGTGGTGCCTGGAAGAGGTGAGCCAGTTGAGTTATGGTAAAACAATAGACAGAATTTTTCATTTGAGGTAAGAATTGTTGCAGGATTTGCAGATCCAGGGAGGCATTCTCATGTGCAACACAGCTTTTAGTAAAGAACTGAAAAATAAATATGTCACACAAAATGGTAAATAATTAATTATGAAGTTTATTTTATGGAGAAATAAAATCCAAGAAGTATAGGTGGAAGAGTCAAGCCAGAAAGGAATTCCCACCAATGAAAGGGAGGGCAGAGAGAGAGAGAGAATCTACATCACAGGGAAATCTCCTGGGAAAAAGCCTTTAGCACACACACACACACATGTGTAAGGCAAAACATAACGGCCAAAGACAAAAAAAAAAAAAAAAAAAGAATTAGAAGAAGCACACACATGTGGGAAAGAGAGCATGAAAGTGTAAACCCTTCCCCTTCACAGAGGGGGTAAGAAAAAGCTCAGACATTGGATAGCAAAGAGTCCAGAGCTTAGAGAAAAATCATCTGTGTAACAGAGTAAGAAAGCATCTGGAAGCAAAGTACATGTGGGAAGCAAGCAAGAAAACACCTAGGCAAATAAGAAGGTCCCAGCCTTGCTGGGAAAAAGGAGAGGTTGCCAAAGCAGGGGCAGTGAGTGTTGGGGCCAGTAGAATGTAAAGTCAGGAGAATTACACACCACCCACATGCCAGACATATTTATATGTGTTATACTTACAAATATAATGAGCCTTGCCATAAATTGAGGTGTTTAAAACAGAGACCTGATGGGTTCTTGGACTCAAGGAAGACCCAAGAGAGAACAGCCCACTCAAGTGTGCTGAGCTGAAGAAGCAAGAAGTTGCTTCCAGGACCTGTTGCTTGCAGCCATCCTAAATGAGACTGTATCAGATGTAGGCTCTAGTCTTGTCAGGGCTGGCAAAGTGGCATGTACTTTCTTCTTGGGCCTTTGTCCTTGGCTAAAACCTATAAAAAAATCTGTCAATAAAAACTGACATCTTCTGTTTCTACTTTAAGAAATTTTAATTCCGCTTGGTGGTTGTCAGGAATACTTTTAACCTGATCCAAATTTGCATTGATTTTAACAGATTTGATTTAAATTTAGTAGGTATCACTGTGCACTCGTCTAGCATTTCTTTTAGAACAAAGAATATATATAAATGCATACAAATGTCTTCTGGTGAAAAGTTCCACTATTAAATCAATCACATTAACATAGTGTTACTTCAAAGAGTTTTACTGGAGGATTGAGTACTCATTTTGCTGAGCTGAGGTAAGGTAATAAGAAATATACCTTATGGTAGCACACTGAAGTATTTTGAATATTTGGTGTTTTATTTATTATTTCATAGCAATATTACCACCCAGTCAACAGGTTTATACAATAGACATATTGTCTTATCTATCAGAACTGTAGTTGAATACCTTCTAAACCACCATTGTTAGTTTGGCTGTTGGCCAATAACTCACCCTTGGGTCTTACCTAAAAGCTGCTCTCAACTCCTTACTGTGTGTCATTCACCAACATGGTAATTTGCTTATCAAATCACTTGAGCAAAATGATCAGCCAGAAAAAAAAAAAAAAGACATGGCCATTTTATGTAATGTAATCCCAGAAGTGACAGTCATTATTTTGCTAAATTTATTGTTTAAAAATAACTCATGAATTTAACAGGATAAAATTATATGAGGAGCGGATTTTTTGGGACTATGTAAGTGTCCATAGAAAAACAGACATATTTTTCATATGTGAAATGCTAATTCTGCCATTATCAGATGGAATTGTCTTTTCTACTATGAGTGCAAACATGTGCCAGGACAGTATCAGAGACCATGTGAGCTTTGTGTTATCCACACAGTGATTGTGAATGGAGTATACATAGTTTTCAGATTAACCACCCACAAAAAGTCTCAATCTCTGTATAAATTAAGCAACATATACTACACATTGAAAATTAAATTATACTGATGCTGGTTTCCAGTGAAAAAAAGTATGAAGGAGAGCCTAGAGCCTGTCTCTGAGATAGCTATTTGTACTCTGTAAGTAACTGTATTATAAAATATGCAAATATCTTTTATTTTACATAGATCACTAATTGTATGTACACTGTAATCTATTAATGTACAAATAATTCACTTACATTAACAGTACACTACACTCTGTGCACTCTATTTTAGACTCCTGCCATCTTGCATTTACTTATTTATTTTTATTACTAAAGTTATAGTCTTATATCCCTTCTCCCATTGTGAAAGGGACTTTGGGGTATGCAATCAATATATCAAAACACCAAGCCACTAATAAATTTAGGATACCCCAGATCCTTATCTCATAAACATAAAGAATTAAGATCCATAGACCAGAGGGTAAGACATAGGTAGACTTTATTAGATTAAGAGAAGGAAAGAGGAGAAAGTACAGAGATCTCCTGCCATGTGGCTGGCAGGAGTGGGTAGAGAGACCATGTGGGAGTAGAGGTTCTTCTCTTCTCCATCTCTGCACAGGAAGGGCCAGTTGAGGTGGGAGGTGGCTTACCAGAGCAGGAACCTGGAATTTTAGGAAAATTTAAAAGTCACCAAGAGGGCTGCCCACCTGGTAAGCATTTATTTATAATCTTATTATGATAGGTCCTACCCTCAGGCTCAGGGGAGCCTGAGAGTGTATTAATTAGATGAGATTGAATCTATCACTGAGTTCCACTTCTTCCCTAGCAAAAAGATGGTATTACATTGTTTCTATCCCCTCTTTTGGGTACTCTCCTGATTAATTGCTCCTCACCCTTGTCATACTTTCCCTGAGGGCTCTCCTTGATGGGATTGGTTTTATTTGTTGTAGGATAAATGAGGCCTTAGTCTGTGTGTGTGTGTGTGTGTGTGTGTGTGTGTGTGTGAGAGAGAGAGAGAGAGAGAGAGAGAGAGAGAGAGAAAGAGAGAGAGAGAGAGAGAAGGGCTGTGCTTCAAGATATTTCTATCCACCCTGTGGCTCTTACAATCTTCCCACCCCCTCTTCTGTGATGGTCCCTGAGCCTTGATGAGTCTGTTAGTAGTTGAGTTTAGTAATGAGTTCTCAGTAGGCCCCAGGTTCTTCTTTGATGTGTTTTGATTGACCACAGTGTCTGTCCCATTCCCCTGGAAATGGTTTTCTTATTTTCAGTAGGCTATACTTCTATCCACACTTCCTCTACAATTTCTCATGGGCCCTGGCAGATGTGGTAGAGATGACATGTCTTATGACAAGCAGTCAGATATCCTTTCTTAGAATATTGATGTATATTTTTGGATATTCTGAGTTTTCTTCTCCATCTGTAAAATAAAACAGATTTTCCAACCAAGACTGGAAGCACCTTGGATTAAAGAGACTATTTGGTACATGTGTCTGTCAGTTTCACATTGTTGTAAGGTTCACATTGTTGTCAGTTTCACATTGTTGAGATGAATTTCCAAAACAGGCACAGTTATGGGAGGAAGAGAATTTATTTGAAGCCTACAGATACAGGGGAAGTTTCATAATGGTGAACAAAGCTGGTCTTCTTTCACAGATCCATACAGAGAGAAATAACTTCATCATCACCATAAGCAAATACATTCCAGAAACCCAGACAGAACTCAATCATTCTGTATACCTTTAGGCTAGAATTCATATCTTCAACCTCCCCCTCCCCCATCCAGTAACACCTTAGGACCTCAGGATCAACTCACAGTGACACTTTTACCATCCAGGGCTGGATATCTAAGTGATAAGCATGAATAAAAATCCTGAATCTATTGGGGGACATCCGTTCAAGCTACCATATTCTGTCCCTGGTCCCAATAGATTTATAATCATCTCAAATTGTATAAGGGATTAGGCTCAACTTTAAAGGTCCCCAAAATATTACCAACTTAAGTTTGTCCCAAAGTCCCAAGTTTCATCTGAAATTGAACATTGTCTCTACCTGTGAATCCTGTAAAATCAAAACAAGTTATATACTTTCAACATATAAAGACACAGAGTAAACATTTCCAATTGCTTTTGTCATAACAAGGGGACTGGACAAATGTTATTTCAACAACCATCAAGCAAATATCAGACATTTGCAGTTCAAGTCTGATATAGCCAGTGCCTGACAGTCTCTGGAATACCCAAATCCACTTTTCTAGCTGGGATGGGTAACTAGGGAAATGTCAGTCCTGAGCCAACAGAACTCCACGGTAGCCATTTCACAGTCCTGGTATATCCAAAACATCTTTAGGTCTCCATGGTCCATCTTTTAATGGCTCCATTGGTCTATCAGGATCATCATGCCTTGCCTATATTCCATATTTTAGTGGTGGCCCCTGGAACTGTGTGCACCAAATGACTACTCCGTGTTTTTCATGTTTCCAAAATCAATATCAGGTGTGCAGGATACAGCCATATGCTTAGGTTCCTTTCTTTCAGTCAACTCCTCTCAACAGAGTTTGCATTTTTACCACTCAGTTTTTGTTTTTTTTCAGGCATTCTTTTCATTTTTTTTTTTCAATGTCAATCTGTTAGGTCAACCTTAATCATAGTAATATTTCCTCAATAATAGAAGCTTCAGCAACAAGTCTCAGTGCCTATTAGTTTAAATTTGAGTTTTTATTTTTCCAATTTAAAATTTAAATTTCTCAGTTCCACTTCTTTAGCCAAGCGTGTCAGTCCATTACAAAATTAACCTTGATCAAACTCTCAGGGCATGTGAAGCAGAATGCAGCATGCCATTATGCCAGTAGCCCAGTTCCAACAATGTTCTCTGCAATCTTTCCTTCCCCTTAGAAAATTCATAAGCAAAGCCTGAAAACACATTTCTCTGTTCACTTAGCATTTTCAAATTCTCATCAAAATAGCCCATAAAACTTAGCTTACTGGAAGGCATCTTCAGTTCCAATTGCCAATTCCATAACCATTCCTTGTAATCAGAAGTTCCCCAAAACCAAAATCTACATGGGCAGAATCCTCCCACAGTAACTCCTCACTGCTGATACCAGTTCTGTTGTAGTCAGCTTTACACTACTAAGATGAACTTCTAAACCAGGCAGAGTTATGGGAGGAAGGGAATTTATTTGAATCTTTGAAATCCAGGGAAAGCTCCAAAATGATAGAAGTAGCTGGACTCCTTTCACAAGTCCACATAGAAAGAAATGTCTCTATCATCATCATAAGCAAGCTCACTCCAGGGACCACAGGCAGACCTCAAGCACTGTGCATATATTTGGCTGGAATTCTAGATCTGCCCCAAACCTACTTTAGGGATGGACCCTAGCATCTGCCCAGTATAGTGTCTACCCTTCTTATTAGAGGACCACGAGGGCTTCTCTTTGCAGTCTATGGATTTCCTGGCCATGAGATTCTGAGGTGGTATCCAATACTAGATATGAGTTCTCTCTCCTGATTAGTGGGCATAATGTCTAGTCAGTCACAGAATGGTGGGTTACCAGCCAAGGGCTGTGGGCCAGTATTGCACAGGTATGTACTTCCTGTCCAGCTGGTTGATTTGGGAGCTTGCAGGGTCCCCTGCTTGTTCACATGGTTTGTGACCATTGCCCTCCAGCAATTTCCATTGAGCTTTCAGGCACTATGAGGGTCAGCCAGGAGGGAATTAGTTTCCCTTTCAATTCCAGTGTGGTATTTCAGTGTCCTCTGGCTGCACTCAGTGGTGTCTTCAGCAACAGAGTCTTATATTTTAGTTCTGACCGGTAATCAAGTGTTATGGAAATGACCTGCATTGTTTCTTGGACTTCATGTGTCTCCCTAGCCAAAAACTTAAATGGGGGACTAGGCCTGGAATTATTTTGCTAGAGCCCATGGTGTTTGGTTTAAGCATTTTATGTCTTCTAGAAGGCACTTCTTCCTGCACTTTCCCTCTCCTCCTTTATTGGTGCTATATCCTGCAGGATGGTATCTAGAAGGAAGTTTTCTATGGAAATGATTCATATTGTCTTAAGTTATGTTTAATTTCCCTCCTCACTTTCCCTATCTCTTACTCCTCCAATATCCTCCCATACCCTAAATTCTTTCCCTCACCTAGTATGCTGAGTTTTTCCTTTTCTACTCCCCCCATATTTCCTTTTCTCCTCATCTTGTTCTCATTTATACCCATGATTCCTCATGCTTATTACTTATACTCATTTACAATTGTTCCCAGTGAAGAACCACATGTGAGTGCGAATATGTAGGGTTTGTCTTTCTGTCACTGTGTGACCTTGCTTAGGATGATTTTTTTCCAACTCCATTCACTTTCCTGCAAATTTTGTTATTTCATTTTTACTTACTGCTGTGTAGAATCCCATTGTATATATGTAACACAACTTCATTATCCATTTATCAGTTTATAAGCATCTGAGTTGATTCCAATTCTTAGGTATTTTGAATATAGAAGCTACCAAAATGACTGAGCAGGTATCTCTGTAATAAAAATTGCCATCTTTAGGGTATATGCCCAGGAGTGGTACAATTTGAGCAAATGGTTAATCTATTTTCATCCTTTTTAGGAATTTCTATACTGCTTTCCATAGTGGTTGTATAAGTTTGAATTTTCACTAGTAGTGGATGAGAGTTTCTTTGTCCCCAGGGCCTCACCAGTATTTGTTGGCATTAAATTTTTTGATGAATGCCATCCTGAAAACAGTAAGATAAAATCTCAGAATTGTCTTAAATTGCATTTCTCTGATGGCTAAATATGTTGAACATTCTTTAAATGTGTATAGGCTATTTGAATTTCTACATTTGTGAATTTTCTGTGCCGGTCTCTATCCCATTTTTATTGGATTATTTGTTTTCTTAATGTTTATTTTTTTGAGTTTTTAGTAGATATTAGACTTCTGCCAGAGTTATAGCTAGTAAAAAAAAAATGTTCTTCTATTCTACAGGCTGTCTATTGAATCACTTGACAGTTTGCTTGTCTGTACAATAGCTTCCTGGTTTCATCAAGTCATAGTGGTTGAGTGTTTGACTAACTTGCTGTGATACTGGGATCTTATTTAGGAAGTCATTCCATATACCTGTATCATACAGTGTTTTCCCTATTTTTTTTTTTTCAGTTGTTTTAGAGTTTCAGGTCTTATGTTGAGGTCTTTAATCCATTTAGAGTTGATTTTTTTTTTTTTTTTTGGCAGGATTATAGAAAATGGGTCTAGATTCAGTTTTCTAAATGTAGTAATTCAATTTCTCCAGAACCATTGTTGAAGAAGACAGCTTTACTCTAGTGTGCATTTGTGGCCCCTCTGTCAAAGATTAGGCAGCTATAGTTGCCTGAATTAAGAGACAGGTCTTATATTCAATTCTATTAATCTATGTGTCTTTTTGTGCCTGTATTGTGCTGTTTAGTTACTATGCCTTTGGAGTATATCTTGCAATCAGGTGTGGTGATTCCACTTGATGCAGTTATTCTGCTGAGTATACTGTTGGCTATCTAAGGCCTTTATTGCTTCCAAATGGATTTTGAGGCTGCGTTTTCATAACTCTGTGAAGAATATTGCTGGGATTTTTATTAGAGTTGTTCTAAATCTGTATATTGATTTTGGTAGGATGGTCAATTTCATGATATTGAATCTTCAAATCAATGAGCATGGAAGATGTTTCCATTTTCTTGTGTCTTCCTCCATCTCATTCTTCATGTTTTCCTTGTATATGTCTTTTACTTCCTTAGTTACTGAGAGTATAAGATATTATTTTTGTGTCAATTGTAAATGAGACAGCATCTCTAATTTTTTCTCTCTATGTTCGTCTTCGGCATATAGGAAAGCTATCGATATTTGTGTATGATTTTGTATCCTATTTTACTGAAAGCACTTATCACCTTTAGAAGGTTTCTGGTAGAGTCTGTTGGGCCACTCATGTATAGAATCATGTTATTGGCAATTGGAGCTAATTTGATTTCCTCCTTTCTAATATGCATCCTTTTTATTTACTTCTCCTGTCTTATTGATTGAGCTAAGTCTTCTAGTACTATGTTGAAAAGCAATTGTGAGAGTGGGCACACATATCTTGTTCTTCCTTAATGAGAGAATGCTTCAAGTTTTTCCCTCTTTGTTATGATCTGGGCCTTAAATATATCACCCATATTATGTTGAGACATATTCCCTCCAACCCAAGATGTCCAGTGTTTTAATCCTGAAGGGATATCTTATTGAGTCAAATAGCTTCCCTGAATCTATTGAAGTGATTATGTGGTTGCTGTGTTTAAGATTATTTATATGCAATATTTGTTAAACTATTCCTAGATGTTGACTGAGCCCTGCATCTGGGGAATGAATATTATTTAATTAAGGTGGATGATGTTTTTGATGTGTTCTTTCATTTTGTATATTAGGATTGTATTGAGAATTTCTGTAGCTACGTTCATCAGGAATATTTCTTTTCCTGTTTTATCTCAGGTTTTAGTACTATTATAACACTTATTTCATAGAACTTCATGATTATTCCCTCTTTTTCAATTGTGCTGAATAATTAGAAGTAAAGCAGTTTGTTTGTTTTTTTGTTTGTTTGCTTGCTTGGTGGGAGGTTTGTATTTACTTTCTTAGTCTAGTTAGAAGTTACAGGTTTGTTCTGGTCATTTACATGTCCTGGGTTCAGTTGTCATACATGGTATGATTCACCCATTTCTTTGAGGTTTTGCAATTATTTTTTATTTTTTGCTTTTTAATTTTTTATTAATTAGTTTTGTCATCAATGAATACAATCAAGTTGGTACCATTATTAGCCTCCTCCCTGTCCTCCTCCCTCCCCGTGACCCCTCCTTGTTAAGGCATATGGGTCATGCATTGTGGAGTTAGCCCACAGTTATGGGTAGGAGGAAATGTCTCTGCGTATCATGATCCAATGTGTGGCTCTGACATTCTTTCCACCCCCTCTTCCATGAAATTTCCCTGAACCATGTTGGGTTCATTTTAGGTCCATTTCAGTGATGAGGTATGGGAGCTTCTGTGTCTCTGGATATCTGATTGGGTAGGAGTTGATTGTTCTCTGTGTCAATCTCCTTCACCCTTGTGCTGGTACCAGGTTCACTAAGAAAACAACACCCTTGCTTGTTTTGCCAATTATTCTTAGTTTCAGCTGAGGCCCTTTTGAGGTATGAAGGGGTGGTTCTTTCCTTAGGTTCTGCATCTATCTGAAAAAGAGAAGCAGATTCTCCAATGGAGAGTAAAGTTAGCACCAGATAAATGGGATAACCCTTATTTTTTATAGAGAGAATAGGTGTAGGCCCTCTTGTAGCCCACGATTGGTGTTAGCTTGATCATGGAGAGCAGGCTCAATTTCGGATATGGTTTTGACTTGTATCCCAGCTCCAGCTATGGCTTACAATACACTGAGCATATCAGTTAGCCAAATCAAGAGCAGTTGGTTTCCAACCATGGCTGTGTGACACTATTACACTTGTGTGACCATCACAACAGGTTATTTGATACTAAGTAGGTTTGACCATGGGTTGCTTGGACAGATATTGGTCATTTTCTCCCAGTCACCCATGTTGCACCTTCTGGCACTAGACGTGCTATCTGGGGAATGACTTTCTTCCAGTTTTCAGCCATGTCACCCCATGTTATATGTCATCCGGGACTCAGGTGTTCCTTCTAAGGGCCTGGTGAAAGTTCAACCATTTGGAATGCCTTTTAGGATATCAAATTGTATGGTACCATTGCCGTTTGGGTATAGATTTGTGTCCCCCACCCTCTCTCTCGTCCTCCCCTCCCTCCCCATCCACTCCATTGTCTGGTCCTTGAGATGCTTGCTGGGTATGTCGCCATTTTGGGTAGAGTCAGGTTAGGTGCTGTAGATGAGTGAGATTATGTGGTGATTATCTTTCTGTGATTGGGTAAATTCACTGAGAATGATCTGGTCCAGGTTCAACCATTTTTCTTCAAATTTCATTGTGTTGTTTTTTCATCCTGCTGTATAGAATTAGTTTTGTCATCAATGAATACAATCAAGTTGGTACTCCCATTGTGTAGATATACCACATCTTAGTTATCTATTCTTCTAGTGATGGACATCTCGGTTGATTCCAGCTCTTAGCTATTTCGAATTGAGCTGCTATAAAGATGGTTAAGCAAATCTCTCTGGACTGACACTTGAAAGTTTTAGGGTATATACTCAGTAAGGGAATAACTGGGTCTGTTGGTAACACTATAGTCAGCTTTTATAGGAGTCTCCATATTGCTTTCCAAAGTGGTTGTACCATCATACATTCCCACCAACAGTGGATGAGGGTTCCTATTTCTCCACATTCTTGCCAACATTTATTTTCATTTGAGTTTTTGATGTTTGCTATCCTTACTGAGGTAAGGTGGAATCCCATAGTTGTTTTAATTGGCATTTACCTGATGATTAGGGATGATGAACATTTTCTTAAGTGTGTGTTTGGCATTTGTATTTCTTCCTCTGTGAACTGCCTGTCCAGCTCTTTGACCCATTTTGTGAGTGGATTGTTTGACTTTTTATTGTTTAGGTTTTTGTTTTCTTTGTACATTCTAAGGATTGGGCCTCTGTCAGTTGGATAAGCAGCAAATATTTTCTCCCATTCTGTGGGTAATCTATTGGCTTTGCTTATTGTTTGTTTGTCTGTGAAGAAACTCTTCAACTTCATGTGATCCCATTGGTTGAGTGATTGTTTAAGATCCTGTGTTACTGGGGTTTTGTTCAGGAAGTCTTTTTCCATTCCTATATTATGGAAAGTTCCTCCTATATTTTCTTTCCTGTAGTACCCAAGTTTCTGGTCTTAGATTAAGGTCTTTAATCAATTTGGACTTGAATGATGTGCATGGAGGGATGTGTGAATCAAGTTTCAATTTCCTGCATATGGTTATCCAGTTTGTTGAAGATGCTGTCTTTTTTCAAGCCTATTTTGTTAAGGCCTTTGTCAAATATCAAGTAGCTATAGTTGCTTGACCCAAAGTCCAGGTCCTCAATTCTATTCCATTGGTCGGTACTCCTGTTTTTATGCCAGTACAATGCTGTTTTTATTACTATGGCTTTGTAATATCACTTTAGATCAGGTACAGTGATGCCTCCAGAGGTATTTCTTTTGCTGCAGATATGCCTGGATATCCAAGGCCTTCTGCTTTCTATATGAATTTTGAGATCATTTTTTCTATCTCTGTGAAGAATACTGTTGGGATTATAATTGGAATTGCAGTAAATCTGTATATTGCCTTTGGTAGGATTGCCATTTCCACAATATTAATTCTACCTATCCAGTAGCATGGGAGGTCTTTCCATTTTCTCAAGTTCTCCTCAATTTCTTTTTTGAGTGTTTTTTATGTTTTCATTGTATAGATCTTTCACTTCCTTAGTTAACATTATTATGAAGTATTTTATTTTTTGTTGCTATTTAAAATGGGATCATGTCCCTTATTTCTTTCTTTGTATCTTTGTCATTTGCAAATAGAAAGGCTACTGATTTTGTGCATTGATTTTGTATTTGGCTACTTTGCTAAAGGAGTTAATCACCTTCAGGAGATTTGGGATGGAGTCTCTCTGGTCTCTTACATATTCAATCATGTCATCAGCAAACAGAGATAACTTAACTGCTTCCTTTCCAAATTGTATCCCTTTAATTTCTTTCTCTTATTCCTTGAGCTAGGACTTCCAGTACTATATTGAAGAGCAGAGGTGAGAGTGGACACCCCTGTCTTGTTCCTGATCTCAGTGGGAATTCCTCTAGTCTCTCTCCATTAAGTATTATTTGGGCTTTAGGAGCTTTGTATACAGCCTTTGTTATGTTAAGCTATTAACCGACCACGCCAATTTTTCCAATGTTTTGATCATGAAGTTATGTTGTATTTTGTCAAAGGCCTTTTCTGCTTCTATTGAAATGATCATGTGGTTTTTGTGTTTAACCATGTTTATATGGTATATTACATTGACAGATTTCTGTATGATGAACCACCCCTGTTTTCCTGGGATGAATCCCACCTGATCAAGGTGGGTAATGCTTTTGATGTGTTGTTGGATTTGGTTTGTGAGGATTTTATTCAGGATAGGGAACACCTGAGTCACAGGCACTGGAGAGGGTATAATGAAGACTGACCTTAATCTTCTCCAGTTTATCTCTTAATCTCTCTCTCTCTCTCTCTCTCTCTCTTTCTCCCTCTCTTCTCTCTAATTCTTCTACATTCTTTATATTTTTCTTCCTTCTCCTCATGGGCCCTGACCTGTAACTCCCAGTACCAGAAGGTGGTTATCATCCACAATGAGTTTTTGACCAGAGAGACCTACAAGTTTCCTAAAAGAATGACAGATTTCTGTCAGAGTACTTGATGACCCACCAAAGTTAGTGGTAAGATCCTACTGCTGAGGACACCATAGGTGGTTGACATGTAACATGGAGTGACATGGCTGGAAGCTGGAACAGAGTCATTCCCCAGACAGCATCTAGTGCCAGAAGGTGCTACATGGGGGCCTGGGGGAAAATTACCAATATCTGTCCAGGGAACTCATGGTCAATTTTAAAATTGTTTTCAGGATTTCCAGTTCATGAATTTCTGTTTTGATCCTGCTGATTCCTTACCTTCTGGAATTTTGGGGACTGAATTGTTCTTTTCCTTTTTTCTATCTTTCTTTTCTATTTTTTAGTTATTTATTTTGTTTTTGTAATGTAATCATGCATTTAGTACAATAAGATTCCCTCTTAGAACTGCCTTTATTGTGTCCTATAAGCTTTGGTATATTTTGTTTTATATATATATATATATATATATATATATATATATATATATATATAGTACTTAGTGTATGCAGTCAAGTTGGTACCATCGTTTACCTCCTCCCTATCCTTCCCACTCTTCAGGGACCCTCCTCATTGGGGAATATGGGTCATACATTGTGGGGCTAGCCATCAGTTATGGGTAGGAGACAATGTCTCTGTGTATCATGACCCAATGTGTTGTTCTGACATTGTTTCCTCCCCCTCTACCACAAGTTTACCTGAGCCATGTTGGGTTCTTTTGAGGGCTGCTTCAGTGATGAGGTCTTGGGAGCCTTTGTTTCTGTGGATATCTGGTTTGGTAGGAGTTGAGTATTCTCTCTGTCTATCTCCTTGTGTTTTCATTTTATTGATAATTTTATTGATTTCTTTTCTGATTTCTTAAACAGCAAATTCACTGTTTAATAATAAGTTCTTTAAACTGTAGGAGTTGGTGTGTTTTCTATTACTGTTGTTTTTTTCTAGTATTATTGAATTGTGGCCAGATATAATGCAGGCAATTATGTCTTTTTTTACTGAACATGTGGAGACATGCTTTATGCCCTAATATATGACCTATTTCAGAGAAGGTTCCATGTGATTCTGAGAAGAATGTGTATTCATTAGAATTAATATAGACTGGAGTTTCCATAGATATCTTTTAAGTCTAATTGATCTATAATGGTGTTTAGCTACATTGTCTCTCTATTTTCTGCTTTGTAGATCTGTCTATTGACAAAAGTAGAGTATCAAAGTTTCCAGCTATTGTATTGGGATCTGTATCTGTTTATTGTCTAGTAAATTTTAACTTTATAAAATTAGGTGTCCCTGTATTTGGTGCATATAAGTTTATGATTATAATATCTTCTTATTGAATCATTGCTGTAAAGAGTATGAAGTGGCCTTCTTTATCTCTTTTGATTACTTTTGGTTTAAACTCTACTTTGTCAGAAATCAACAGTCACCCCTGCTTGCTTCTTCTTTTTTTTTTTTTTTTTTTCTGCTTGGGATATGTTTTCCCTAAGGTGGTTTTATTTTAGTTGTAATGTGGGTGTCTTGTAGCAAGAAATGGATTGATCTTGCTTTCTGATCCAGGATTTGGGAGTTGAGTTCATTATTGTCCATAATTATAACTGTGAGTTTATCCCTGTCATGTTAAAGTCTGGTGTTTTCTTGGTCTTTACATGCTTTTATGTTCATTCTAGTTTTGATTATTTATTTATTCTCTTCACATGAATGTTTGTTCAGCTCTTGAATGTGGAAGGTTTTATGCAGTATTCTCTATAGGGCTTTCTTGGTGTTCACATATTGATAAAGCTGGTTTATACTGTAAATAGTTTTTCTTTCATCATCTATTAGGACAGATCATTTTGATGGATATAGTATTTTGGGTTTGCATCCATGATTTTTGGGTTTTGGGATATCCTGTTGTAATCTCTTTTGACTTTTAGATAATTTAGAGTTTCCTTTGAAAACTCAATTTGTATGTTATGAACTGTTTTCTCTTTTCTTATAGATTTTACTGCTCTAAATTTTTCTGTTGTAATGTAACATGGGGAATTTGTTCTCTAGTCCTGTCTGTTTGGTGTTAAGGGCATCTCCTATACTTGGATATATTTCTCCTTCATAAGATTGGAAATATTTTCTTTGATAATTTTGTTGAATATATTTTCTATGCCTTTTTGTCTGTACTTATTCCCCTTTCTGTACACCCATATTCCTAATATTAGGTCTTTTTAAGGTACCCTATAATTCCCTCATGTTCTGTTTGCACATGTTTTGAATTTGATATGTTTTTGATCTCCTGATTTATTTCCTCTGTCCTGTCCTCAGGTTATAATTTTCTGTGTTCTGTATGATCTATTCTGTTGTGGTGTTTCTTGAGAGTCTTTAAATAAAGCTATTTAATTTTTGTTTTCCATTATGCTTTTCATTGGTATATCCATACTTTGCTTGAATTCCAGTTTACTTATTTTCTTTTGAATTTTGTTCTTGCATTTAGTCATGCCCTCATTTAGTTTGTTACAATGATCTATGAGCTTATTTAATTATTAATTCTCCTCCATTTTTTTTGACATCTGCTGAGATCTTTCTGTATATCTTCAGGGTCATTCAACTGTCTGGTGAAGGTTATTCAGTGGTTCTCTATGATTTCATCTAGAAAACTATTGATTTGTTTTTGTAGGTTTTCTTCCTTCCTTTCATACTTTCTTTGAGTTCTCTTTGTTTGTATATATACATTTCAGTGAACCATTCTTGGGCTTCATCAAGCAGGACGAGACCATATTACACAGGCTACTATTTGTGCATTCATAGCAAGGCAAGAGGTTGATCATGTATTTTGTGTCACCAATGAAAAGGTGAGAGTGTGCTAGAAGTTTCCACTGGATTGGACTGGGTGCACTTGATTCTGTGCTGACTGGATCTTTTTTGCACGTCCTCCACACAGGTCTGAGTAAAAGCTTGGGAGACCTAGTTACTCAATGACTGTGTTGGGCTCTGCTGTTTTTCTGGTGGTGTTTACCACATGGGAATTTGGATTGAGATCAACTCCAAGTCTTTCCCCAGGAAGATCTTAATGCTTTTGGAGAAGGTATTACTGTGAGAATCTAAACCCAATTTTCACCTGTTGCTTTTGGTGTGGGCCCTAATATGCCATCTTGACCAGAATTCTCCTTTCATGAGTTTTTAATTTCTGAAAATATTTGGATTTCATAAGAAAAGGTGTTTAGGATTCTCTGTTTATTGTTTCATAGTGTCATAATAAAAAGCATTTAGTTATATCTGATGTTTCATCAATAACATCCAATATTCACAGTTGTAACAGTTACCAAGTCAAGATATTCCATCCGATAAAATATTAACAAGTGGCAATTATTTTCTCAACAGAATTAATATTGTATGTTTTCTGTCATTAATTGGAATGTTTTCTTTTTTTCCTTTTTTGTTTTTATCATTATTATAATCATTAACAGAGTATTTCACATGGATACATCATGTGTTGGAACTCTCTTTTCTCTCTTCCTTGTCTCCATTTCACTGGGTCCTCCTCAGTGGGATAAAATGAAACAGTTTTTATGAGATGGAACATTAAAATTAAAATAATTTTCCCCTGGATTTAAGCTCATGAACTTTTAATATGCCAACATATTTTACCAAATATATCAAGTATATCATTTTAAATTAAGATAAAATATTAATGCCTTTGAATAAACATTTTTCTTCCATTTTTAAAAGTGGTTTTGTGTAACATCTTTTACTGGGACATAGTATGCTAAATATTATTATATATAGTGACTTACATAAATTCCTCCCCAAAATTTCAAAATGCTAATCTGTAAGACAAAAACTTTTCTCACATATAATACCACATAAAATATACTTGGTATGTAATCATAATACTGAGAATAGTACATTTTCACAGGTTAAACTGAACCCCACTAATATCATGGGATAAAAAGTGGAAATGGAAAGGCCCTTCTTTTAGCAACAAATATATATCTAGAGACATTTACTGACTAGTTCAGTTTCTTAGTAATTCCAATCATAGCAACATAGGGCTGAAGAGTCTGTGGACAGGAAATACTTGAAGGTGAGTCCCATGCTACTCAGGTTCTTTCTGTTTCTCTTTCTGTTTCTCTTTCCTTCTCTCTCTCTCTCTCTCTCTCTCTCTCTCTCTCTCTCTCACACACACACACACACACACACACACACACACACACACATGTTGAGAGCAGAATTCAGTGGTTCAGAGAAAATTCAGAGATAGAAGTCCTCAGTACTCCTGAAATCACTGGCAATAGTGATGAACGGATGTGGGTGATGTGATTCTGTTGTGTAGAACACAACCCTAGCAGTCAGCTTGGACATTTACAACAGGTGCTTATTCTGAAACTAGATGAATTGCCTACTTGTAGCTTTAAGTAACAGTTATTATAGAATTTCAGCAGCACTGGGAGGCTTTGTAGTTCTGGTTGATGTGAACACTGTTAACACTGACTTCAGTGTGAACAGAGAAGCCATGCCTTGGGAATAAGTGACAGGCTCCACACCACTTCATTTTTGTTCACCTCTCTCTTATAAAACATAAAACCAACTCTTATCAACTCCATAAGGGAACAAGAGATTTCAAATTGTGTGCAACCAAAATCAAAGAAGTTGTTAATAGCATTTACATGGGAGAATTATTTATCAATGAAATATTTCTTTGACAATCAAAATATCTTAGATCTAAAATGACTGACAGTGTGTAGGTGAGGTGGGCAAAGGAGATAAAAGGCACTTTGTAGGTCTAAGCCATCATTCCTTTTTAATCTTTGAGCATGCAAAGTTCCTAATATAGAAAAGTAATTGACTGTATGGATTTGTATTGATTATTATGCTGAGTATGTAAAACAGAGTAAACTGTAAAATAAAAAAAAATGAAGCAAATGCATATACAATTTTAATTTTTTCTGGCCAGCACATTGTCACTTGTGTAATCATATTTTATAAGACTATTTAGAAATAGTTCTCCTTTAAAGTTTTATTTATTAATGCATATCTCTAAGATAATTTCTTCAACAATTTATTTGTATATTTTAGTAAGGATATAGAAATTCATTCTCACATTTCGATTATCCAAGTGAAATAAATAATTCCATTTTCAAAAAACAAGTTGCTTCATTTAGATGCATATTTTCATATGTTTTGCTATTGTTTAATTCAAAGATAAAGGATGAATGAGAAAACAGCTAAAAGTTTTACATGGTTGGTAATCATTGTAGATCTTATTGTGGTTTTACTGATCATCTTGTTCAGTTTAATTGGCAGTATTAATTGACTTTGACTGGGTGTGTTAAAGAGCAAGCATACATTTCTCAAAATTCTTGAAGTTCCAAACATAGCTGTTGGCATGTCTTATACCTGGAGAGGGCTGGTATTCTTCTTTGAGAAACACCTGGTCATTACTGAAGTTGTCACAGTGTACACTTTCCTATTTTCCAGAGTGCCCTACACCACATCACATTGACTTTATTCACTTAGTAATAAGCATTTTGATTTCCACAGAATCATTTTGTGGTTGGGCAGATCATTAGTTTTTATTTTATTATTGAATAATATTCAGTGTATGGATGTTCTACAATTAATCTATTTTTTTTTTCTCTGATTGCAGGACATCTTAGATAGTGCCACATAGGAGCAAATACATACTGCTATTATTTTCATGATTCTTTTCTTTTGGACACAAAGCTGTTTATTTCAACTCATTTTATTGATTTAACTGAATAATTTTATATGTTGAGTAACAGACTATTGCTTTATCAAATAATGATATTTGAATAATAATATAAACCCAAAACTATATAACAAATAATTACCATTAATATGTACAAATAATTTTAAGATCAAATACTTCATGATAATGAATATTGTACAATTGAGAAGGGTATACTTCTTATAATCTTCATAGTGAATCCTTCTGGTTACTATAATTTATTTTCTCATAACTACAAATGTATAACTAATTTTCAAAAATGGACTTATACAAGAGCAGGGAAATTTCGGGTAAATGAATATAAATACATTCTTTAAAAATAAAATCTAATATTTATGGAATTATGACAGTTGGTTACAGGAAATAATGGTTTCCCAAAATGTAGAAATAAATTGAAAAGAGAACAGTTATAAATTTTTAAATTAAAAAAAAAAAACACAGAGAAGACAAATGAGTATTCCTAGTATCTTAAATGTATGTGGCATGCTCTTTCCAACTTATCTTCAGAAATTAACAAATATTATTTAGTCTTATAAAATTCTATTAAACTATGACAATTCAATAAAACACTTTAATAATTGTATTTTTAACTCCTGAGAAAATGGTGATTAAATTGAAATTGAAAATTAGCTGGTAGATGTAATGAATCATGAGCTTTCAATGTTACTTGATTAAGTTCAGTAGCAATGGCCAAAGCAGACATATTAAATTTAATTTGGTATAGAAGTCTATTTATATAAGCCTTTGGTATGAGCTTTTGACTAACTATTTATGTTTAGATAGTAAATTCTGTGTTGGGGCTCAAGAGATGGCTCATGGTTAAGGCACTTGCCTGGAGAGCCTAACAACTGGGGTTTAATTCCCCAGTACCCACATAAAGCCCACATAAAGTACCCACATGAAGATGCACAAAGTGGCAGATGCATGCAAAGTGGAGATCTTTTGCAGTGGCTAGGAGCCCTGGCATGACCATACTATCTCTCTCCCTCTCTCTCTCTCTCTCTCTCTCTCTCTCTGTTTCTGTATCTGTTTACAAATAAATAAATATATTTTTTAAAAGGACAATTCTTTTTTGATTTTCCATGTATCTATACACTTGCAAACAGAAGCTATGGATGGATTTTTTTCCAGAGACTCCCAAAGATGTTAAAGTAGCATGATGCTTCTAAACTATATATATATATATATTTGTATTTATATTTATATTTATATATATTATAGAAAAAATATATATATTATATATATAATATATATTTTTTTCTATAATATACAGCAGGTATATTAATTGTCTAGACAAAGTAATGTTATATACTCTCCAGAGCAAACATAGATTATGAAAAATCCCAGTTCCCTATATAAAGGTTTTTTTTCCTTGCATAAAGTGTGCAGCTCTCACTGGAGCACTCCTTCCTGGAAATGAGCACAGGGAACAAAAGCAGAAATGATGAACCACTGTATCTTCAAGTGGGAAACTGATCTTATTCCTACCTAGGAATCTCACAAGCTACATCAGCATCTGGCAAAATAAGACAGACTCACTAGTGAGTGTTCAGGGAAGGACAGAGTTCAGACTGTCACCATTCTAAGAGGCTTTGCTTATAGAGTGAAGAAAGTTGACAGGTAAAGTAATTTTTGAATAAAAATCATGAGTGCCTTATGGGCCAATTTTGGAGAGAGGAAAAGAATTGCTGAAGTCCTTGTGTACTTTTCTATGTGTTAATGTGAATAAGGAGATGGGTAACCTTGTTTGTCCACATTGAAGAAAGTTTTAGTTAATGAATGAATAGGAAGATGTAAGAGAGAAGCAGATAACTAGATGGTGTTTTCTTTTTCATCACTGATATCTGTAAAGTTGGGAAAAAAAAAATAATACGACAGGGCATACTAATCTTCACGTAAGTCACTAAAAGCGTATGACTGCAACTTGTGAGTCAAGGAATTCATTATCATTGGAAATAAGAGGTTTTTTATTTACCAAGACATAGATAGTAGCTGGGAGACACTCAAAACTGAAGTGAAAATAAAAACCTCTCTTATGATGGCAAATTCATGTGACGTAGCATCAGTAAGCAAGCCAGTATATGAAAACCACAAGGCAAAGAGAAATCACCTGGTTTATGAACTGCAGCTACTCCATTACTCTGTCATTTTTGCCTCTTAATACTACCATACTACTTTGTGTGGGGAAGTTGGGGAGAGGTCAGATTTTCACTATGTAGACCAGGCTGGTAGTCTACTTACAAGGACCCACCTACCTCTGCCTCTTGGGCTCTGGGATTACAGGCATTGGCCATACTTCTCCTCATATGACAAAGTCCTAAATTCAGATTCATATTCCACGTATTTCCCAGAGACAGTCTCTTAGTTTAACACTTTCTTAGAACCACTGGAACAGAGAGATGTAAAATTTTATGGCTCTACCTAGTATAAGGACCAAATAAACCACCCTTATCTCATGCCCTGGAATACAGTGCTGTTGGATATAACTGCTAGGGTTTGAAAACTTAAAGTTTGGAAATTAGAGTTACCTAATAATTGAGGTTAAGTAAGTGAATTTAATCTACTATGGTATGACTATACATGGGAAACTATTTTCTCCTTTAAAAGATTTTTGTTTATTGGCAAGAAGAGAGAGATAGAGATAAGAGAGACAGGCAGAGAAAAATGGGTGCACCAGGGCCTGCAACCACTGAAAACAAACTCCAGATGCATGTGGCACTTTATGCATCCAGTTTTAGCTAGGTACTAGGGAATGCAACCCAAGTCTTTAGGCTTTGCAGACAAGCATCTTAACCCATCTCTCCAGTCTACAGGAACTATTTTTCTATGCATTAAAACATTTCCTTTTAGACTGAGAATGAGGCTCATGAGAATCAGCAAGCATATGAGCTTAGCAGGCTTAGGAAGCTTGGAATATCTCAAAAAATGTAAGATTCCTGCTCCTTTATTTCATTAAAAAAAGAAAGAATTGCTGAAAACAGGGATTCCCAAATCTGCTAAATTGTCTGAAAGTCATTCGATGAGGACCAGGTTTGTAGCTTTTGGGAGTTATCACCCATGCTGGAGAAAATATATTTTTTATTTATTTATTTATTTATTTAATTTAGAGAGACTGAGGGGTAGAGAGAATTGGCATGCCAGGGCCTCAGCCAATGAAGTCAAACTCCAGACTTTGCACCATGTATTGGGCAAGTACGACCTTGAGCTTACTTCACCTTTGTGCATCTGACTTATGTGGGATCTGGAGAGTTGAACATGAGACCTTAGGCTTTGCAGGCAAGTGCCTTAATCATCGCTAAGCCATCTCTCCAGCCCAGGAAATATTTTTTGATGCATCTGCCTTTGAGTCACTCATATCCATCATATTCATGTAAATGATCCTAACACAGTATTTTACTAAGCTACACATCAGTGGAATCATTACTTAGGTCAGTCTCTGGTGCCCTATCTAGATGAATCAGCATGTTTGTCTCCTCAGGAAGTCACATATGACACTCCTCTTTTCTTTTGTTTGTTTGTTTTGCTTTGTTTATTTTGCCTGTACACTGAGTTCTTATAAGAGTCCACAGTAATACTTCAAATAAAGCAGAACAGATATAAAGGCTAGAATTTCCTTAATGTTAATCTCCAAGGAAATGTTTAAACTTCAAATCTTCTTAGTGTATGGTATCTGTGATGGGATTATCTTTCAAAGGGAGGATGTCTCTTTCATGCGTGCGACTGAGCTTGCTTGCAATCACTTAGAAAAAGCAAAATACATAGAATCTCACTGTTTCTTGCCACAGCTATATAGCACGTCATTTTTTTTAAGAGAAGGGAATAAATGAGCTAATTACCAATGAAGAAAAGATAAAGATATATAATGCCATATCTCTTTCTAATTAGATTTCCTAGTAAACAGATATTAACCCTGACATTTAGTTCTGAAGATGAATCCTCAGTACTTTCCTGAATTCCCATTTTACTAGAAGCAATGTGCTGCTGAAGATAGTATGGTCATCTCCTTGGTGATTGACAATGTTATGAAGAATAATAAATGGGTACCCTATTAGTAAAGGTAGTTTTTAAACAATTTTTACCATAAAGTGAAACATCATTCAATCTCTTTGTTTAAATTTTATTTTGTGATCTGGACATGGTGGGGCATGCCTTTAATCCTAGCACTTGGGAGGAAGAGGTAGGAGGATTGCTGTGAGTTTGAGGCCACCCTGAGACTACATAGTGAATTGCAGGTCAGCCTGGGCTAGAGTGAAACCCTACCTCAAAAAACAAAAACAAAAATACTACTGCTACTACAACTAATAATAAAAAATAAATATTTTGTGGATTTTTCAGAAAGAACCAAACGTGGTTAATCTCAGGAATAAACCTATATATTACTCTGCAGATATTGTTTCTTTGATAACAATAGTTCTATTTTATAGGGTAGAATTATTATTTAATTACTATAGAGATCTTTCCATATTTTATTCTCCATCTCTTTTTTATGAATTACTGCACTAAAAAATTTAAGATTCCTATCAACTTCTAGAGCAGCTAGACAATAAGTTAATTTGTAAAATGTACTAAGATTTTTTTCTCTGATATTACCTTTACTTTGGATAAGGTCCTGCTAGATACATGCTAATTTATAAACCAAAAATACCACTTAATAAGGAATGTAGTTTCTTACATATTATGTTGGATCATGTAATATTTTTATTCTTCTGAGAAAATATGTCCCTTAATGAGCAATTATTCCTTGTCATACATACCTACCATTGGTTTTAACTACATGGTAAATTTTCTCTGCCTTATGAGTTAAATGCAGTTCTCTACCTTTGATGTGCCTCACAAGATCTTATCATAAATTAAGATACCTGTAATTAAATAAATATACCTGTAATCAAATATTTGGCAGAAATAAATCTTCTCTATTAATTAAGAGATGAAACATGATAGGAGTAGATATGTGACAAATATTTTAGAAAATCAGATTTTCATTTTTAATAAGGTGGAGGCTCATAAGATCAATATAGTACATTCTTTTCACTTTTTTCTAAAATAGTTTGAATGATGATGAGACCAGTTAAGGGAATTTTTTCAACTTCTTTTTGTACCTAGTATTGGACTTATGATAAAATTCTAGGCAATGATTAACACAAATTTCCTATGAAACTATTTAGAAAAAAAATCTCTAAAATGTGTTCTTTTTGTCCTGCCTTCCTTGTTCCTCCCTGAAAACTGGGTCCAAGTTAGATATCTTGTACTCAAAACTTAGAATCCTAGAATGCAGAAGAAATAATAAAATTATAGAAAAACCCATAGCAGCCTTGAACTACCTACTTAAGGGCATCTTAAATATATGCTATGTCAATAACATTCTTTCTTATATTTGAGGCAGAGTATCACTGAGTAGCTCAGTTTGGCCTTCATCCTGCTGTGTAGTCCAGGCTAATTAAATTAGCAATCCTGTTTCAGCCTGTCTCATTCTATGCAAGCACACTTGCTTTATTATACTTTTAACTCAGGCTTTTTACTTTCACAGCTACCTAATTAAAATATTTGCACTAGCTCTGTTGGCATAGGTGAACATATCTCATTGATGGGAGTTTAAGCTTCTGCACATTTGTTCATTAATCAGTTGGTTTACAGTAATTAGTGCCTGCCCACTAATACATGTGTGTAAAAATTTTCCTCACACGTGCATATAAACTATGAGAGAATTTTTTTTTTTTCTCTTTGTAATACACTCAGATGTCAGTCCTTCAGATTTGGTCTTTTGCCAACACAGTAGTAGCTCAAAGCCAGCCTTTCTTCTCCGGGTCAGTAGAGAACAATCTTTGGAGATAACCCTTGTTTCCCTTCTTCATTCCCTAAACCAAACAACAATCACACTGCAAGAAGGAGGACAATGATGCTGCCATTTAAAATTGCTCCTGGCAGGAGTTCAACTCCCCAGTACCAATGTAAAGTCAGATGCACAAAGTGTCACATGCATCTTGAGTATATTTGCCATGGCAAGAGGCCTGGCATGCCCATAGTCTGTCTGTCTCTCCCTCTCAAGTAAATATTAAATAAATATTTTAAAACCTCTTAATTCTTTTTTCCCACAACTCTATTCTTGATATTATTTTTATTTCCTTGGTTCTCATTCATTTTAATTTACTTGTATTTTATCATCTCCCACTAATTGTAAGTATGGAATTTTTAGAGCTTATTTCTATTTTTGTTTATTGAATGTAAAATGTTATTATTTCATGTGACTCAGAATTTGTTTATTTTTGCATGCATGCCTGTGTGCATGTGTGTGTGTGAGAGAGAGTGTGTGTAATATGTGTCATGTAGTATGTATGTGTGTAGTGGTGGGACACATATATGCCATATGTGCAAGTGTGTGGAAGCTAGATAACTTTGAATGTCCTTCTCTGTCACTCATCCACATGGGTTCTTAAGACTCTCTCACCCAACCTGGACAGACTGACAAATTGGATGACCAGCAAGCCCTATCAGTTTTCTAGTGTCTGTTCTCAGCAGGACTGGGGTAACAAGTAAGCATGAGCATGCCTAGCTGATTATGTGGGTGCTTGGGATCAAACACAGGACAAATCAGGCCTCCTCATTTCCTCAATATTTGGGTGGCAAGCATTCTTTCCCTCTGAAAAATATCCTCTACCCTTAACCTATATATATTTTAGTGGTTTAATATGTCAGAGAATAGAATATACATATATGTGTAATAGTCAGAACAATATTTAAATAAATTATGGTAATTCCATTCACCAAAAATTCCAATATAATAATATTGCAACATTATAATTGATGAAAGTTCATACTTTATCCAGACATGTGAAGATTGCACTGAAAGTCTTTTTTTAATCAGCTATGAATCCACCCAGAATACCATATTTTTTTTTTCCTGTCATTAGTACTTAGATTGCTATTGGCTGTCACACTTCTGAAATCTATTATTGTGTTTTTCTTATGACCATGATAGTTTAAGATATACAAATCAAGTATCTTGTATGTTCTGATATTTGGCTTTGCCTATTTTTTCTCATAATAAGACTGAGAATATGGATTTTAGAAGGGTCAAAGGGAAGGTCCAGAGTAAATAGGCCATTTTCCATGCATGATATCAAAGGTGCATCTACCTAAATGAATTATCACAATTGATGATACACTTGACCTCTTATGAGATGTTGTGTTTCTCAAGATTCTCCAATGTAAATTGTTCATGTTCTTCTCCCCACTAAGGAAATTAATGAACTCAGTCTACATGTAAGTGTGATGAGTAATTATCATTCTCATTGGAAAGTAACTCGTAAGTATATTTAGGCCCATATGGTGTCCTTCTTCACCATCATGTATGCTTTTAAAATTTTTGTTTATTTTTATTTAGTTATTTTGAGAGCAACAGACAGAAGGAGGGAGAGACAGACAGAGAGAGAGAGAGAGAGAGAGAGAGAGAGAGAGAGAGAGAGAGAGAATGGGCTCGGCAGGTCTTCCAGCCACTGCAAATGAACTCCAGATGTGTGCGTCCGCTTGTGCGTCTGGCTACCATGGATCTTGGGGAATCCAGCCTTGAACGGGGGTCCTTAGGCTTCACAGGCAAGCGCTTAACCGCTAAGCCATCTCTCCAGCCCTAGAATATTTTTTTTTAATAAGAGTGATGTTAGAAATCAAGATATGCATGCAAGATTTGAGACCAAATCAATTAACTGATGTCATTTATACTTGCAACTTCTTTGTGATTTATAGATATAGATAAAAATGGAACTGCTAATAGGAATTCCTTTTGGTTTAGAATTATTACAAAATTCAGTTATAAAGAACTTATCAAAAATTCTTATTTGAATACATTGTTCAATTCTCTATAAGGAGTTATGAAATGCTATTGTTGTAATTAGTTGGTATAAAATATTCCCTTTGGATTATGTAAAACTGAAGTTTAAGTTAGCTACTAAAAGACCTTCGGTTAATAATTCACAGAAATAGCCAGGCATGGTGGTACATGCCTATAATCCCAGCACTCGGGAAGCAGAGATAGGATGATTGCCTTGAGTTCAAGGCTACCCTGAGTCTACATCGTGAATTCCAGGTCAGTCTAGGCCAGAGTGAGACCCTACTTCAAAACCCCACCCGCCAGAAAAAAAGCACAGAAATATCATCAGCTAGCATATGAGTATCCTTATTTCCAGTAAATTTATTGAACTTTATAAATGAAAGTGAAAGTATTTTAATGTTGTTTTTCACATTCAAATAAGGGACAGGTTATGGGGATAGAAAGGTGACTCATTCAGTAAACATGCGTTAGGACCTTAGTTCACAGAAGTATGAGGACCTGAGTTCAGATCCCAATACCCATGTCAATGTCTGCTTTGGCAGCATGCACCTGTAATTCCATATCTTGGAAGGAAGGTACAGGCGAGTCCCCAAGAAAAGCTAGAAAGTTAAACCAGCTAAATCAGTGAGCTTTGTATTCAATCAGAAACCCTGTCTCAATAAATGAAAAGAAGAATAGAGAGAGATACCCATCATCAACTTCTTGTGTCTATGTGCACATAAACACACACACACACACACGCACAGATTTGTGCCCACATACATATGAACACACATGTACTCATACCATACAAACACACATATAAATATAAATAAAATAGTTTTAAAGGTCATGAAAAGTTAAACTTGAAAATAAATTTCAATTTTCTTACTTAATTTACCGATTACAAATGTATAATCTTTGCATATTAACTCTCTTCAGGAGCTGAGCACAAAGAATATAAATTAGAATAATATGCTTTCATGGAAATTCAAAAGCTTGGATCTTACAAGTGAGTTTTAGATGAAATAATAAAACTTGTCCATCAACTTAATTTTTATGGCCTAATAGAAATATCTTAAGATTTCATGTTTTCTAGACATTGATATATATGTAAACTGTATTTTTGACTAAGTACTTGTAGTATAAATCATAAAGAGAAGGCATTAAAATCTTAGAAATTGCCTATGAAATTTACTACTACACCTATATGTAAATATAATGATTAGCCCTCTATAAGAATGGAGGAAAACAACTTATGTATTTTTCATTCACTCCTACCAAATATTTACTGACATACTGGTGATGTATCATCACATGTACTGTTATTAATAAAGTTTTCTGTTAGATATAATCTGTCTTTTACAAGGTTAAATGGGATGACATTTTTCACAACTAATCACTTACCCAATTTTACAGATAGGATTTCCATTCCAATATGCTTGATTCCAGGCCGAAATCAGCAGCAGAAAATCACTGATGACAATAGGTTTGTCAAAGGTTGCATCAGAAATTAATATAAATCAATACTTTTAAGTTTACACACAGTATTGTTATTGTGATTCATAATAAAATATCATTTGCCATTTATGTGAAGGATATTTATAAAGTAAGGCACTAATATATTCTGTACAGATTCAATTATAGATTCAATTAAAATCCATGCTTATGGAAGACATACCTATATGTTCTAGAAAAACTCATTCTGCTTAATTGTTGTATAGCTCACTAGTTGACAAATATGCAAGTTATTTTTGTTATTTTCACCAAATAGGAAAATAATAGAATATATGTTAAATATATTATATATAAATGAATTACATGTTCAAATATATAAATTATATTAACTTTATTCAAAGATATAATTATTTGTGTAATACAATGAAATAAACATGTGGTAACATAAAACATGTATAGCTTCATTTCAAAATGTTTGGCACAAAGTGAGGTAGTAAACATGTATCTAGAATTCTTGTGATAAAATTTCTTATAATAGGGATATCAATAGTTAATTCTTTAATTTTGTGCATTTGCAACAAAATGTTTAATGTATTACTTCACTAATTTGATTTGATATAAGAATTCTGTTTAATTATTTAAATAGACTTTCTGGGAAGTACCAGTGTAATTATCATAATGAGCCAAACTGTTATTCAAGCAAAACAACTACAATTACCATTGTAGATGCAAACTTGTAAGAAATATGAATTTAGTGGCACAAAGATGTCATTATACAATATAAAAATATCTCACATAATACAGTGACTTACTAAACTATCAAGTGCTATCAATAGATAAATTTCCAACAAAGGCATCTGCAGCCCACAGCTTTAGGTCTCTGAGATGAGCCTCCAAATCAGGCATAGTTATGGAGAAGGGATATTTACTGAAGCTTACAAATCCAGGGGAACTTCCATAATGGCTGAGAGGCTGGCCCATTTTTACAGGCCCAAGCAGAGAAAGAAAGCAACATCATTGCCAGCACAAGCAAACACACTTCAGGAAGTCCAGATAAGAGCTCAAGCAGCTTATACTTTTAGACTGGAATTTCAAATCCAACACCACACCTTAGGGCTGGACCCAAAGATCTGTCCAGTGACACCTCCTTCAGTGAGATGGCTGCAGGTCTAAATTACAAACTTTAATATAATGTTGACTATATTGGGGTCATCTATTTAAACTACCACATTTCCTCCTTGGCTCCCAACAGGTTTATTGTCATCTCACATTCTAAATTGTATTTTGTCCAATTTTAAAGGTCCCCCACATTCTTTATCAACTTAAGGTAATTCTGAGCTTTTTTTGTTCATATTGAAAGAAGATAAATCCATTTTCTTTATCTGTTAGTCTAGGCAAGCTAGTTACTCATGATGTTTAAAATAATTGGAGCTGTGCTGACAGGTTAAAATAATCATAAGTACAGTGACCTTTGCTCCCTATCACACAGAGTGGTTATATCCTAACCTGTTTCATAGAAAGAATTCACACAATGATTTATATATATCAGGAATGAATTATGTATAATTCAGTCAGTTATTTTTTGAGTGGGAGGGAATGCCTGTGGACATGATGTTTCAACCTGTGACCTTTACAATACCCACTGTTCTGCAAAATCCCCAGAGCCATGGTGGGTGAGTTTTAAGACCAGTGCAGTGATCATCTTTTAGGAGCCTCTGGATCTCTGCATTTTTAGTGTGAGTATCCTCAGGGTCTGTCTCCTTCACCCTTTCACTGCTTGTCAGGCTCACCATGGAAGCAGCACTCTTGCACATCTCCCCAATTCCTCTGAGGTTTCAACTGTGGCTTGGCTGAACTGTGAGGGATAATTTACCTTCTCAGGTCTCACTACCTTCTGAAAAATAAGAACAGATTCTCCAATGGAGAGTGAAGTCAGCATAGTTTAAATGGGATAAGCATTCTTAATTTGGGGTGAATTTGATCTATGAACCCCCCTTTTAGCCAAAGACTAGTGAAAGCATGACAGTGGAGAGCATAATCTTTGTCTCCATAGGATTCTGATTCCCAGTTCCAGATATGAGTTCCTTTACACTGAGTGGATCAATCTTAGCCAATCAGAAAGCTATTGTTTACTCACCAAGGCTGTGTGCCACTATTGCAGTGGTGTATACATCCAGTCAGGGTGTTTGTTTCTGAGTAGCTTAGACCTCTCTTTGTTCAGACTGCTGCTGGCCATTTTTCCCCATTAGCCCATGTAGTGCTTTCCAGCACTATAGGTGCTAATTGTCTGGGGATTGGCTCTCTTTTGAATTCCAGCCAAGTTTCCCCATGTTCTGTGTTAGCAGCATATAGTATCTTCAGAAATAGGGTGTAATATTTTGCCTCAGGTGGGTAGTCAAGTGCTTTGATAGATCTTTATGAGGTCTAAATTTAAAATATTGAAATCAGACATATACATATGTCTTTATCAACACTTAACTATTTTTCATTTAATTACATAATTTCACTCAAAAAATTGAAATTTCCCATAATATTCACTAATTATTTATTATAAAATGATAGAGTTAGGGTTAGGGAGATCTCCATATAATGGAGAAATGAAAATGTATGTTTATAGTTTCTGAATAAGCTGAGCCTAGGTTTGAACACCAAGTTTGGATGCACACTGATAACTCGTGCCCTTTAAGTACCTTCATTGTGTCCACTTTGGTAAAATTCCCTCACCTCAAGCAATACTATAACAAACATCACTTGTGTTTCTTCCTCCTTCAGCTCTGACCTAAGGGTTTTGATATTAAGATGATGCCAGCTTCATAGAAAGAGTTGGGGAGGATTCCCTGGTCTCCGATTATATGAAACAGTTTGAGAAAAATTGGTTTCAGTCTTTCCATGAAGGGTTGATAGAATTTGGCTAAAAATCCATCCAGTCCTTTCCTTTTTGGGAGATTTTTGTTGTTGTTTTATTTATTTTTTTTTTGAGAGCAACAGACAGAAAGAGAAAGAGAGAGAGAGAGAGAGAGAGAGAGAGAATGGGTCCACCAGGGCTTTCAGCCACTGCAAACGAACTCCAGATGCATGTGCCCCCTTGTACATCTGGCTAACGTGGGTCCTGGGGAATTGAGCCTTGAACTGGGGTCTTTAGGCTTCACAGGCAAGCACTTAACTGCTAAGCCATCTCTTCAGCCCCTTTTGGGGAGATTTTGATTACCTTTTCAATCTCCATGGACATGATAGGTTTATTTAGGAGGTTAATCTGCTCTGAGTTTCGTTTTGGTAGGTGGTATGTGTCTAAGAATTCATTTATTTCTTCCAGATTGTTCAATTTTGTGGAGTAGAGATTTTGGAACAATGCCCTGATTATTCCTCCAAATCCATTGATGCCTATTTTTACCTCTCCATTTTCATTTCTGATTTTGTTAATTTGAGACTTCTCTTTTTTTCTTGATCAAGTTGACCATGGGTTTGTCATCTTGTTTATTTTTTCAGAGAACCAGCAATTTGTTTCATCAGTTTTAAAAATTGTTTTCTTACTTTCCAGTTCATTAATTTCTGCTCTGATCTTGATTATTTCTTTCTGTCTGGAGCACTTAGGGTTGGATTCTTTCGTTTTTCCAGTGCCTTCAGGTGGACAGTTAGGTTATTAATTTGGGATTGCTCTGTCTTTGTTATGAAGGCATTGAGTGCTACGAATTTTCACTTAGTACTGCCTTTTTGTGTCCTATAAGTTTGGTAGGTTGTATTTTCATTATCATTCAATTCTAGATATTTTACAATTTCTTTCTTTCATTTCTTCCACAAACCATTCATTATTTAAAAGTGTTTTGTTTAGCGTGGTGGCACACACCTTTAATCCCAGCACTCAGGAGGCAGAGGTAAGAGGATCACTGTGAGTTTGAGGGCACCCTGAGACTCCCTAGTGAATTCCACATCAGTCTGGGCTACAGTGAAACCATACCTTTGAAAAGCAAACAAAACAAAAGTGATTTGTTTAGTCTCAGGTAGCTGAAGTTCTTAATGAGTCTCTTGTTGATTTCTGTCCTTAAAGCATTGTGATCTGATATGATGCAGGACGATGCTTCAGTTTTCTTGAATTTATGGAGACATGGTTTATGGCCTATTGAATGATCTATTTGGAGAAGGTTCCATGGGCTGCTGAGAAGAATGTGTATTCTGTAGAGTTAGGGTTCATGTTAGACATGTACATGTCTAATAGATCTAGTTGACCTATGGTGTTGTTGAGCTCTATTATTTCCCTGTTGTTTTTCTGCTTGGGTGATCTCTCTATTCATGATAGTGGAGTACTGACATCTTTGAATATGATGGTGTTGGTGTTTATTTCTGTTTTGATGTCAAGTAGGTTTTGTTTCATAAGCTGTGGTGCGCCTGTATTTGGCACATACAGGTTTGTGATTGTGATGTTTTCATGTTGGATCATTCCTTTGATAAGTAAGAAGTTGCCTTCTTTGCCCCATTGGATAACTTTTGGTTTAAAGACTATTTTTTATCAGATATTAATATAGCAATGACTGCTTGTTTTATATTTACATTTACTTGGAATATCACTTTTTATCCTTTCACCCTGAGGGGGTGTCTATCTTTAGTGGTGAGGTTGGTTTCATGAAGATAGCTGATAGAAAGGTCCATTTTTTGATTCACCCTGATAACTTGTGTCTTTTGATGGATGACTTAAGACCATTAATATTTTAGGATATTACTGTGAGGTTTGAATTAATCCCTGCCATGATGATGTGACTTATGTGGTTTGGTACTTCCTTGTGTTTTGTACTTTCTTGTGCCTGCTCTCTTTTTGGTTATTGTGATCTTCTAGTTGGCTCTTGGTATTGATTGTTTGACTCTTCTGTGTGGAGTATTCCCTGAGGTGTTTTCTGTAGGCTTGGCCTTGTGTTCATATAACCAAAGAGTTGACTTTTTCATGGAAATATTTCCTTTCACCAGCTATTATGAGGGATATTTTGCTGGGTAGAGTAGCTTGGGTTGGAAGCCATAGTTTTTTAGACTTGAAGTGTTCCATTCCAGGCCTTCTGGCTTTCCATTGAGAAAGCTGAGGTAATTTTCTGATGGGATTGCCTTTGTATGTAGTGAGTTTTTTCTCTCTTGCTGCTTTAGCACTCTGTCTTTATCATTTTCATTGTTAAGCATTTTATCTGTGATGTTCCTTGGAGCAGTTCCTTATGTTTGGTGTTCTGTGGGCTTCTTGCATCTTGATGGACCTCTCTTTTGAGAGATTGGTAAAATTGTCTTCAACAATTTTGTAGAATATATTCTTTACGCCTCTGGCCTGGGTTTCCTCTCCTGGTATACCCATGATCCAGATGTTTGTTCATTTTAGGGTATCCCAAAGTTCCCATATATTCTGTTCACTTGATTATTTTGATGTTAGCAAAATTTCTGGCCTCCCAATCAATTTCTTATGTGTTATTTTCCAGGTCAGAGTTCCATCTTCCACATGAGTAACTGTTGTTGAGGGGTTCCAGAGAGGTTTTTATAAGAGCTATTGGATTTTTTTCTATTGTGTTATTTTTTTTAATTTTTTGTTTATTTTTATTTATTTGAGAGTGATAGACAGAGAGGAGGAGGAGAGAGAGAGAGAGAGAGAGAGAGAGAGAGAGAGAGAGAGAGAATGGGCATGCCAGGGCCTCCAGCCACTGCAAACGAACTCCAGATGCATGCGCCCCCTTCTGCATCTGGCTAACGTGGGTCCTGGGGAATCGAGCCTCAAACCGGGGTCCTTAGTCTTCACAGGCAAGTGCTTAACCACTAAGCCATCTCTCCAGCCCTCTATTGTGTTATTATTCATTGTATCCATCTCTTGAGGTACAATTTCAGTTAAAGTTTCTGATTTTGTTGATGATTCCTGGAATTCTTTCTTACACTTGATCAAGACTTTACTGAGCTTAATCAATCGGCTGTTGAGAACTTCCATTTCTTGATTCACCTTCAATTCACTCATACCTCTTGTTGAGGGTTCTAACATTTTCTTCAATCAAGTTAAGCCTACTGTGAAAAGATGAATGCTCTAAGAGATGATTCTGTTCAATTTCATTGACGCAGTTTTTGGTTTTTTGATAGTTTGCTTCCAGTTAAGCAATTATTTTGATCAGGGTCCAATTGGTTGTTGTGTTTTCATTTTGTGATTGAATATCTGTTGATTTCTCTGTGATTTCATTGGAGGCTTCCATTTGGGGACATGACATCTTTGTTGGAGATCTCTCAGTTTTCTGACTTTTGTTGGCTTTTTTTGTATTGTGGTATAACCATCTTGGGGAGACACTTTCTTCTATAGAGTAGGAAGCAAGTTTTTGTCTTTGTAGGATCTTCAGAGGGTGTTCTGTTTTAAATGTGAATGAGACTGGTATATTATTGTACAGTGGGTTTATAACCACAGATATGCAGATTGTGGAGAATGCAGGTACCTCAAAGATACCTGAGGAAATTGGAGCTCAGACCTACTCACTTCCCTTGCATATAATCTTCAGCCCAGGGGAATCATGGGTTTTAGAACCAGACACCACAAATTTGAAATGACATAGGTAGGAGGCCAGTTCCTACAGTGGTCCATACACTTTGACACAGGGGAATAGGGATGTTGGTACCCAGGGGCAAGTCAGGATACTAGAGCAAAAGACATGTTTACACAGCCCCTGTACAGGAACCAGACCTCCCCAAAGGAGCCACAAAGGGGGGCATAGTGAGACCTGGAATCTGGGAGGTGCCCCAAGGATCAGAGATCTGGCTTCTCCTTCAGGCACAATGTACCTGGGAATTGCAGATGCAGGGGCACTTTGATCATGAAGGCCCAGCAAGTGGCCAATTTCAGCAGCAATGTCCCAGGGTACAAGCAGTGCCAAGCCAGCAGCAGGAGTCTTATTAGGACCAGCAAACTGGGAGGAGCCCTGGGGAACAGGGATCTGGCCTACTCATTCTGCCCCTGCCTCATGTCACATTTTGAATAGGTTTTCTCCAAAATCTGAATTTCAAATTTTATGTACAACCTAGTTCTAGTGACAGTTGGAGCTTTAAGAAGCGGTTGTGTCCTGAAAGCATCTCCCTTCAAAATGCAATTAAGGTGCAAGTCAAGTATTTTGTTTCAACTTTCTGTCATGTGATTACCAAGGCTTCATACATACAATAATATGTACTGATCATTATTCTTGAACTCCCTAAGTTCTAAAACTGTGTTCTATTTTTATAAACTGGCCACCAATGTTATTTTATTACAATTAGACAAATAGAATGACAATCCATTTTAAATTCTGCATTAAAATATACCTTTAAAGTAAATTTGATATTATTTCTTCCTCTCCTAAAAACAATACTGCAGCATGGATTACATCCATTCTCAGAAAATAATGAAATCCATAGAGAAATTTTTCACTCTGCAAGTTGTATACTTCTCACCACCTTCATTTTGTGATCTCATCCCTCACTATCAGCTTACCTGATTTTTTCACATCTTTCCTCTCTGGGATTGGCATATGAGAGCAAAAAGAGATGAGTAGAAATAAGGGTGGGGGAAGGGTGTAAGGACCTATGTAATATGTAAACAGAATGCGGAAGTACATTGTGGATAGGATGAATATTATCAAACTACAAAGTTGTAATTTAGAGAGAGAAAAATGTTTTAAATAGCTAATATCTGAACATGATAGTAATGTCTCTATCTAAAATTATCAGGAAGCAGAGGCAGGAGGATCCCAACAAAAGTGAGGACAATTTGCTCTACATAATGAGTTGCAAGAGACTAGCCAGAGTACACAGTAAAATTCTTTTAAAATATAAAAATAAAAAAAAGTAAAAATAAATATTTGGTCTCACTTATCCAACATTTATGAAACTATGTTAAATAATATTTTTAGAAAAATTAAATTAAGGGCCTGGAGAGATGACTTAGTGGTTAAGGCATTTGCCTGAAAAGCCAAAAGACCTTGGTTTGATTCCCCAGTACCCACGAAAGCCAGACACACAGGTGGCACATGCATCTGGAGTTCATTTGCAGTGGCTGGAGTCTCGTGTGCCAATTCTCTCTCTCTCTCTCTCTCTCTCTCTCTCTCTCTCTCCCCCCCTCTCTCTCTCTAATAAATAAAAACAAAATTAAAAAAAATTAAGTTAATAATTTCCAGATAAGTGGTTTAGGGATACATGACAATTATGACAAAGGGTATATATATTTTAATTTTTTTAATTCTTTAGCAGATGGACACAGAACCTGAGGAAAGATTCAGCCCACAGCACTTCACCAGGGCCCCAGCTGAAACCATAGAGAGTAATTGGAGAAATGAGTGCGGCTTTCTTGGTGAACCTAGTACCAGGACAAGGGTGAAGGAGATAGATACAGACAACACTCAACTCCTACCAAACCAGAGATCCAGAGACTCAGAGGTTCCCAAGACCTCATCACTGAAGCAAACCTAAAACGAACCCATCATGGCTCAGGGGAATTTGTAGAAGAGGGGGCAGAAAGATTGTTAGAGCCCCAAGTTGGAACATTATGCACAGAGATATTGTCTCTTCCCCATAACTGATGGCTACCCCCACAACGCATGACCCACGATCCCCAGTGAGGGTCCCTTCAGAGGGGGGAGGGCAGGGAGGAGGCTAACAATGGTACCAACATGGCTGTTTACACACTGAGTATGTACATAACTAATAAAAAAAGGAAAGAAAAAACATTCCCATTTTTCACTTAATATTTTATTTATTTATTTGTGAGAGAAAGAGATAGAGAATGGGTATGCAAGACCTCTAGTGACTTCAGACAGATATATATATATATATATATATATATATATATATATATATATATATATATAGAGAGAGAGAGAGAGAGAGAGAGAGAGAGAGAGAGAGTGCATATAACTTTACTTGTGTATTCTTTCATCTTCAGGCTTTGAAGTCAAGCATATTAACCATGGAGATATCTTCACATCCCAGATCATTCTCTATCTTGAGTTTAGATGTAATTACAAAAGACTACATACACAATAAAAGTGAATATTTAAACACATCATCTCAAGCACATATATGATAAGTATTATGTCTGGATGGGGTCCCAAGATGAAGTCACCAAACAGCAAAATGGTGATAGAGGCCAGACCTCCTTTCCCCTGAACAGACCACCTAGCTGCCACTGACCCTTTGAAGGCTTCTGATGATTGCTTCCTGATACTGGCTTTCACACCCACCACAATTTGGCCTTGATCATCTTCCCTTTCTTGTCTCCTCCCTCCTTCTTTGTAAGTGTCCCCTCGGGTTGGCCTGCTCTTGGGTTTAATCCTTCCTCATGGAAGCCATGCCAGCATGCCAGGCTACACAGCTTGCCCACTTTTGGGCTCCAACCCCAGGTCTTGAGAAGGATGCACTCTCCACACCTTGGGCCTCTCGCACTCCAGTCTACCATATCCTAAGGGGCACATTTTGGTTCGGTTGCACCTTCTAAGGAAACTCTCCCTCTTCCTCCTCTCCCTCTACCTCCTAAGGTCTTATCTTTTGCAGTCACGCGCTTATGACTGTCAGGAGCACAGATGCCTGCCTTGCCCACTAACAGGCTAAAGAGCCAACAGTTGTCACCTTTCCATGTGGGAATTGTATACGCCATTTGTTATTTATATTGTTAGTCTGTGTAAACCAAGCTTAAGCCCTGGTTCTTTCTCTCACCCTTGTTTTGCTCTTTCTCTGTCTCCTTAAGAACTTAAGCTTCTACATCTCTTGAATGACATCAATCCTCATCATCTGATCTTTATAATTCTGCTTGGCCACAGTATAAGCTGGACAATGGATCCAAGTGGCCTTATAATGCTACTTTTAATATCCAAATTCTCACTAATTTAGAAAACTTCTGCCAACATGCAGGCAGGTGGTCCAAAATATCCTATATTCAAGCATTTTTCACTCTGCATGCATGGCCTTCTCTCTGCTCTACCTGCTCTTCTCACCAGGTCCTTCTAGCCAAGGTCTCAGAAATGTGGTCTAATTCAACCCCTCACTCATACACACCCTCACCCTCTACTTTTTAACTGGATGCCATAGACCTGGTTCCAAAAGCTCCTCAGGCTCCTCCACCTCCTTCAGCTTGTCCTTACCCCCTGCCTGGTAACGACATTTGATTTTGGTCTCTAGAGTTGTAAACAGAATAGAAATTTAAAATGGGAATGCATAGCTCCTGAATGAATTAATGAATGAATATGTGAGGGGAAAATGGCTGTCTGGAGTCTGTATGAAAAGTGCACTTGAAATGAATGTGTGTATATGAGTATGTATGTGGCTCACAGCCCTAAGGCTGAAAAATGATTTTTGTCTGAGCAGTGCCATTTCATTCTGGGGTATGTTCTCAACCAAGACCACTGTACTAGACCACTTGGCCAACTTATACTGTTGAATGATCCCCAGAAGGAACACTGAAAGTAATTAAGATCATAGGCAAGGAAAAATGCAAGACACATCTACTCTTAAAGAGTTGTAAAATGGTAGGATCAGAAAGCGGCCTTATAGCCCTGAGGGAAGAGCAAAATTTTCCCTGGAATTTAGAAATGATTAAAAAAAAAAAAAAAGGCAGATGTACCTGTAATGTGTTACTTAGTGCTTTCCCCTGGAGGGCTTGATCTGTAGATGGCCAGGTGGCCCTGGGAGTAAGAGGGGTGCCTAACACACAAATCTTATTGTTGGACAGAGAGACAAGACACAGATTTCGCTGGCATTTATGCTGCCCCAGGAAAATTCCTAATGACTCTTTCTTAGCTTCCTTGCCTGGCAGAGCCAGGGAGCTACAGGCACAGAGAATCTCAGGATCCAGGCCCCAGCACAGTGATGGGTGAGTGCCAAGTCACTGTGAGTAGATGAAGACTTCTTATAAGAGATTTGTAACTGTTTTTACTTTTACTTCCTCTTTCTACACTTTTATGGAACTACTAACAGACAACAGCCTAAAGACTTATGTTTAAATTTAGAAATAATGCTGAGTTTTTAAGAAAATTTCTAAAATTTGTAATGATACTTAAATATGCTTTCACATTTTTAAAAAATGTGTTTGAGAAAGTTATGAAAAAAAAGTTCCAAAATCAATAAATAATAAAATATATATGTTTATTCTGAGTAAATAGCATAAGTCAAGTCTGGTCTACTCTTATAAAAAGGCTATTTCAAAAGGACTTTTGAGGCTGGAGAGATGGCTTAGCAGTTAATCGCTTGCCTGTGAAGCCTAAGGACTCCAGTTCAAGGCTTGATTTCCCAGGACCCACGTTAGCCAGATGCACAAGGGGGCACACGTGCTCTGGATTTTGTTTGCAGTCACTGGAGGCCCTGGCACGCCCATTCTCTCTCTCTCTATCTGCCTCTCTCTCTCTCTGCCTGTTGCTCTCTAATAAATAAATAAATAAATAATAAATAAATAAAAAGGACTTTTGAGGATAAAAAATCTTAAATGGTCATATTAAAAGTCTCGTGGTAAGGACAATAAAAGTTTTTGTTGGTAGTTATGAGATGAACTGACTAAAGAATATAAATTGGAAAGGAAACTTTTAATATTGGATTAATTGGTTAAATGTTTGAGGAAAATGATTATATCATAGTGATTGTATAGATTGTAAGGTAAAAGTATGTAGATGAAGGTATTAGTAAAGTATGTGGATGAAGGTATGAGTAAACTTAAACAGAAGGTTAGAGACAAAGTTGATTCACTAAGTCTTAAAGTACTTGGTCAGATTACAGAGTTCTTGAAATACAAAAATTACTACTAGCCTATGGCTTACATCAGACTAACAAACCAACTAACAGCCCTGGTTAGTAGCAGGTTGCTATGGTATTCAGGTTGTAAACTTACAACTTTAACTCATTGATGTTAAGCTGGTCATGATAATGGTCATGAAAAACTGACTTCAGAGTACCCAAACAAGTTAGATAGGTTCGTCTATTTGTCAACCTTTTAACTAAATCTTAAGGTTAATATTGTCTCATTAATATTTAATTTTCTCATATGATTATTAGATCTAAGACTCTACTTCAAAAAATTTCACAGAGGAATTATTACTCTTTTTTCCTATTTTATAAGTTAAGTAGACCACAGTTGGAGACATAGACCAGTACTTACCTGTCATACACTTGGAAACTATTTAATTCATGGTGAGCAGTAAAAAAAAAAAATTCTAAAAAAGTTATGTTGTGATTTAAGATATAATTCCTCAATTCCTCCAGCAATCACCATTTTAGTTACTTTAAATTTAACTTACATGATTATTGAGCAAGTTTACCAGAGCACCACAGACAGAATTATAGAATTGGTTAATGTCATGAAATTTTGTGCAAGTTTTGCTTATGATTTGGAGGAGATTGAAAAATATTTCTTTTTGGCTCAGCAGTTAAACGTGTTTGTTTGCAAAGCCAGATGTACATACTGAAGCTTTTATTCGGAGATTTTTCAGTGTCAAATGGCCCTGGCATCCCTATTCCCTCTCTTTTCCATGAAACTTATCTGCTTTTTCATTAGATCATGACAGTTTAGTTCAGTTCCTCTATTCTTTGGGTATGTTAGATATAGCTGAATTAATTTCAGAAACTGACTTATAGATTGGGTTGACACCTTATTTATCTTTTTAAAGTGCTAAATCTCCTCATAAAGAATATATACATATATACATATATACTGCAAGCCTTATAATTTGCCAGCCAGGCCAAATGAGCCAACGGGAGCAATAGTGGCACGTCTGTCATGATGGAAACCAACTGCCCACCAATTGGACTGGAGGCCCATCTCCATGGGGGGGGGGGGGAATACATCCCTGATACTGAAAACTTAAAACAGGGGTAGTCATGAGCCCTAGGGCTGGAACATCTGCTGATGTCTGGAAAAATATATATACTATGCTTATCAAACTGCCCAGTAAGCACTTCTCTTAATATTTATACCCTCATATTAATGCTACTCTCACTTTGGGTAGAGAATCTTCTCTTTTCAGATGGCACTGACCTTGGGATGACTCAGAAGGTATCATAGTGCTGGAAAGAAGTGACTGGAGTACTGAGTAACATCTCGATCACACCTTCCAAGGCTCAGGGTCTAATGTAGAAGAGGTGGCAGAAAGAATGTAAGAGCCAAAGGAAGGGTAGGACTCTTTACAACGTGCTCCCTCTGTTATGCCCAGTTCTTGGCACCCCCAGTGACCACCAAGGACAACGAAACACGTATGCAAGGGCAAGGAGCTTTAATTTGGGCTTAAGCTCAGTCTATTGACTTCACCAATTCAGTGGATCCATGCAAGAGCCCCAAGTAGTGGGAGGGTAGGGTTTTTATAGGGATTTGAACATAGAAGAAGGGGATGGGTACATGATTGGTTGATTTAAACAGTAAATGCACTTGTATTCTTCTGATTGGCTTGGGATTTCAGCGGGCAAAATTGGGGGCAGGATGGAGGTAGGAGCTAGGGGAACCCAAGGCAGATGAGGTAGTTTTCATTGTGATTGGCTGGGGAAGAAAGAGCAGAGAGGACAGGCCTCAGGTATGTCCTGGGCATGTCTAGGCTAGGGGTGACTCTGGCCTTTGGGTGGGCACCATCCCTAACCATATATCAGGGCAGTTGACTTCTGCCTAAATGGAAAACCTGAAAGTTAGGCCCAGCCAGGGCAGCACCTTACTGAATCCCTTCATGGCGTTAATTTAGTTTCTGGGTCTTTCACCTCCAGACATAAAATGGGCTCGATATCCATGACCTCATAGTGCCTGACACTACCTACACAAGACCATCATAAGAGGAGGAAAAGAAGATGACATCAAAATAAAACAGAATCTGATTGAGATGGGGAGGGGATATGATGGAGAATGGAATTTCAAAGGGGAAAGTGGGGGAAGGGATGGTATTACCATGGGATATTTTTTATAAACATGGAAAATGTTAATAAAAATTGAGAAAAAAAAAATAAAATAAATAAAAAGACTGAGAAGGATAAAAACAATATTACAACAAAGGGGGGAGGGTGTAGCTCAGGAGAACACTTGCCTAGATGTGCAAGTCTTGGGTTCAATCCCAAGCACCCCCCCAAAAAAATCAATAAACACTTATGATCAAAGTAAAGAAAAAGGAATATATATATATATATATATATATATATATATATATATATATATATATATAGTATAAAGGTATCTCAATTCTGATGAGCTTTAAAAATTGTAAAAAAAAAATTTGTCTTCATATTTAAGTCAAAAATGTTACTACATAGTATATATTTCTTGTTTGTTTTGAGTTCTGTTAGCAGATCTTTTGTTCATAGTCTACTCTCTTAAATATGTGAACCATACTTTTTGTTAATATCAGACTTTTCCAGATATCAGAATATTGTAATTTGGTTTATACAAAGACCATATTTGACTAAGAATAAGCATGGACCACCATGACTAGTTAAAACTCTATAGCTTTAAGTGGTTCTTTTCTTGTTCATGCTGGTTTTCGCTTGATGATTATCACTGAGGTTATAATCTAAGTCTTATAAAAAGTGACTTATTGTGGTTTTGTTCTTAGGGAAATGGAAAGAGCTCCACATGTCTTAGGGAAATTTACTGTATACAAACAATGTTACTATAGTTTGTCTAAGCTTCATATAAAAGTCATAAATATTTCTTTAGTTAAGCCATAAAATTCTTCAAAGGGAAATGGTACTTATTTAAGAAATTAGCGTGGTGGTGCACACCTTTAATCCCAGCACTCGGGAGGCAGAGGTAGGAGGATCGCCATGAGTTCGAGGCCACCCTGAGACTCCATAGTGAATTCCAGGTCAGCCTGAGCTATAGTGAGACCCTACCTCTGAAAACCAAAAAAAAAAAAAAAAGAAAAGAAAAGAAAAGAAAGAAAAAAAAAAAAAAGAAATTACTTTGTGTCGGTCATATTGTCTCTAATATATGTTAAAATCAGGCTTACTTCATTCTTAAATTATGTATAATCAGTCTTAGTCAAGGTTTCACTAATTAATTGTCTCATTTCTGGTATGTTAAGTTCATTGCTTATAGAGATACTGATACTTAAGACATGTTTCCTTCCCTAGAAAAAAATCTTAAATGGATGTTCTGCTTTCAGTTTGGCAGGTAATTGGTAATTGCATTGGTATACAGACTAGCTAAAGTTGTTTTCAAACACAGTTGCCAAGTTTTGGTTCTGTGCTGGAGGCTGCCGGCTGAAAGGGTGTGAGCCTGATGGGGAGTGAGGATTAAAGAAAGACAGGAGAAAGAGTGAAGGCAAGGACTCCAGTCCAGGACTGAAGCAAGGACTGAAGCACCATTTATTCCTCCGCAGCTCTTTTTATATCTTCTTGCAAACAGTTTTCCCATGGACAAAAATTCCATGATCTACACACAAGTTTCTATCAAGGCAACTCCTTTCTGTTACAGAGTTTTGCATTTCAATCACTTCTCAGTACAAAAGATTATCCCAAGGTTGGGAAACAAACAAATCCTTTGATCCCAGCAATACAAGCATAAATCTTAAGGAATGGCCAGCTCTTATCAGTAACACTGAATGTGCATAATCTTGTTTACATGTAGGTGCTAAAGTCTTGCTGCCAAACAGCCCAGAGCAATGGATTCAAGGCCAGCCAAATGGCTCCCTGACAATATTGTCTTGTCTTTTCCTGGCATAAAATTTCTATATTAGAAAAACTGGCTTAAAGTTATTGGTAAAATATTGTTTTCAGGGCTACTAAAATGTTCTGCCTATGCTTATAACTGACATACTTAAAGATAGAATGTGTATGCTTTCTATGTCCCAGATATAGCTTAAACTGTCACCTGACAACTCAACTTAAAGATTAATCAGGATGATTTTAAACTATTGTGTCATTCTCTAACCAGATCTGCTTTGTTAACCAGACATGTCATGCACCATTTTAACTAATCTGTTTTGCGACTCAGATATGTAAAGTCTTTCTAAGTGATTAATAACCATATGTAAAAGCAAAAATCAATTGGAAACACTGGACTTAAAGTATAACCAATATTTTGGTCCTGCTCCCAGATCAGAAGGCCACAAGAGATGATGGAACACTTGCTAACCTCTAGCCTCTGGTAAGTTACCTGTCTTCTTGATCAGAGAGGATATGGAGACCCAGAGATAAATTCCAAGTCAGTGTATCTACAACAGGAGAGTTACAGCACAGGGAAATCATTCCTCCAGGCTTCCCAAAAGAGGGAGGGCAGCTTGATCAGCATAGCCTTGACTTATCCTACCAGATGACAATGCTGAGAGTCACAGAATTTCTCATAGGTCCCTAAAAAGTCTATCCTACAGTGTCATTATTGATCTCCAAAATATACAGTTAATTCTGGTAGCCTTCATGGTCTTATTCACCCAACAGCAAATATATAACTACAAATTATAGTGACAATATAAACAATGATTCAAACTAATATACTCCCTTGTCTGATGTTGTTTTACAATACTAAAGTCTAACATTAACTCATGCCTTCTACCTCTGCCTGTACCTGATTAGTCACCCACTGCTGTATTTAACCAAATTAAAATTAATAATAATAATAATTCTGAACTTTGACCTCTGCCAAAGCTCCTTTAAGACAAAGCTAAGGGAAACCCTCATAAACCCTTAGACCCTAAGTCAGAGACAGATGCTGTCTTCACCTGCCTGCTCTTGCAAGCTCCATCCTTTGAACTGCCAGACATTTGGCAGTCTTTTCTTCTTTATTACACAGGAAAAGGGGTATGGCATTGGAACTTCTGGGCCAAATGAAGGGTCTATCCTTTGCCCCTGTAGCTTATCTTTCTGACCAACTGAAATGTTCTGTCTCAGGTTGGTAGCCATGCCTATATGCTCTTGCTGAAGCTGTTCTTCTGGCCAAGAGGCACAACAATTCATTTTTGGGCAACAACTCACTGTCCTCTCACTGCACAGGTTTAAAAAGCAAATTCTGTTCTCAAAATTCACCTGTCTAAACTGACTTCTGAACTTCACCTACTCTGGCCCTAGCTCCTCCTACTTGCCTTAGCCAGAATCAGAGCTACTCCTCAAGCCCCCTCATTCCTTAGGCCTTGCCCTTGCCTAATCCAGGAATAAGTACACTCCTACCCCAACAGGCACTCTCAAACTCTCTCAGGTTCCTACTCTTCCCCCGATCCTAAAATGCTCCTCTTGAATACACTAATGGCCCTCTGTCTTATAATCTATTGCCCCAATCCCTCTATCCCTAGTCTCTGAGTGCTCATCCTCCCTTTGTGCCTGTCGTTTTGATGTCATAGCTATTAAAAATGGTATCAAGGTCCTTAATTCTTCCTTATGTCCTTTCATGGGGTGTGCAGAGCCCATCTCCCTCACCTTCTCTATAATAGATATCGCCAGCTACTGCCCTGAAGCCAGTTCAATACAGGGATGGTACGAGAAGTCTGTTTCATTCAGGACCAAGATGCAACAGCATGCTACATTGGTGCTGACAGAGGGTTCACACTATCAATCTTACCACTCTGCCACCTCTAGCCACAATGAACCTCCCTCCTCATCACCTGCCCTGAAGGGAGACATATCTACTACATTACCTAGCCTCTCCCATAAGAACTCATTGCCCCTATGACCAGCATGAAGATATTACAGAAAAAAAAAAAAAAATAGCCTTAATCTCTTATCATTAACAAAAAGCTGAAATGTTAGGTTGGGTTGGACTCCCAAGATGGAGTCACCAAGGACAGCAGAATGGTGACAGAGGCATAAGGAAGTGGATTATCCACATTCCTCAAGAAACCATCCAGTCATTATCCCTTCCTTGCCTAACAATTCCCCCAGGTCATGGTTTACTCCCCCCTTACCTTGTAAGTCACTTGGTCACTGTTCTGGTCTCACACCCTAGCTATTTTAAATGGTGAATGCAATGATCTCCTCTTAAGGAACTTTTTCTATTCAACTTAACAAAGGAGTTCCTTTTCCTTCCTCACCATCCCCCAACTGAAAAAAAGCCACAACCTGAAAACTCAGGTTGGCTGTGCTTCTCTCTTTTATATCAGCCCTGGCAGCTTGTGCTTTTCCTGAATAAAAGCTTTGATCTTTTTCAGAGTAGTTTGGGGTCTTCATCACTCCCAAACCTTACATTATATATATATATATATATATATATATATATATATATATATATATATATATATATATATGCTTATTATACACATGTTCAGTATCTAAAATTGAATACTCCATGTGGACTTTGACAAGCTCATTTTTGTCTTTTAGCTATTGTATTATGGATATCCAATAGATATATAATACACTTATAAAAGAACTTGATGTTCAATTTTCATAATACACTTGATTATATAATCTTTTCTGTATTAAATATTTTTTTAAAGTTAGGCTTAAAGAAATAAAGGGAGAAATTCAAATTTGTTTCTCTAACCAAGAAAACTATTCAAAATATAAAATAATAATGTGTAATAAGCAAATATTGGAAAATGTCTATTGTGTCCAGGACTAAAATATAGAAATTGAAGACAGAAGCTACTTAGCCTAACTTAAAATAATACGTATAATGATAAGTGAAAGAACCACGGAAGTATACATTTGGGAAATTATGTAAATAATAAGTGCTATCCCTTTATTTTTAGTTTCATCAAAGTAATATCACCTATAGGAAACAACAAAATATATATATATATAGGTTTATAGTAGGAGTGCAAAGAATGTGTATTAATGATAGTATAGGAACATGAGTATGGAAAAATGTTAGTAAGGTTCTTTTAAATATTTTAAAAATATTTTTATCTATGCATGTGAGAGAGAGAGGAAGAGGAGAGGGAGGGAGAGAGAGAAAGAGAGAGAGAGAGAGAGAGAGAGAGAGAGAGAGAGAGAGAGAGAGAGAGAATGAGCACAGCTGGGCTTTCAACCACTGCACAGGAACTCCAGACACATTTGTACCTCTGGCTTGTTTGTGTCCTGGAGAACTGAACCTGGTCCTTTCACCTTGCAGGCAAGGCCTTAACTGCTAAGACATCTCTCCATCCCTCTTTTAAAAACATTAATTTACACTAGTCAGTGTATGTGCATGTGTGGCCACTCTCTTGTGCGTGTGTATATGTTGGCAGGAATGCTAATTTGTGTGCACTAGGGATTCTTGCCATAGTATATACCACTTTTAGCATCTAGCTGTGTGGTTGATTTGGAAATTGAATTCATACCAGAAGGCCTCACAGGAAAGTATATTTAACTGCTGAGTCATCTTCCCAAGTATCATAAGATTCTTATAATATGAATATTATGACAAACTTAAGTGAAAATTAGTTTATAAGTTTACATATTGTAAACCTTAGGAAAATATATGATTACATTTGTATATATATATATAAATGTGGTAATTAAATATTCCTGTTATACTTGACAAAATTGAAATTATTGTATATTTGATAAGAGAATAAATCAATAAATTATTTAATGGAAAATTATCTGTGATCTTGAAGGTTTTGGAAATGAAATAAAATACTTCATGAACAAAAATAAACTACAAAATTTGCCATCCAATTATAATAAATGAGTAAGGTTTTATTCTATCCCAGGCTGATCTGGAATTCATTATGTAGTCTCAGGATGACCTGGACTCATGGTGATCCTCCTACCTCTACCTCCAGAGTGCTGGGATTAAAGGCATGCACCACCACTCCTAGCTCAGCATTTCAAATTTGGAGGGTAGTACCTAATGTAGCACCAACAGGAATAATTCATATATTTAAATACATCTTTCAGAACATGTAGATGGATGCAATAAAGAAGTCAGAAGGTAAAGATCAAAAACAATCAAATTCAAAATACCTAAGAAGTAAATAAGAGACTTCCAGCCAAGATGGCAACCGCCTAAGTGTGCTGCACATCCTGGGAAAGAAAGACAAGACATTAAGGGTTCACTGGGTCTTTTAGGGGAGAGAAATCTCCAACAGGGTGCCAGTGGGAGGGCACAGAGGGGAAAAAACAGGGAATTGCTGATTCCCTCCCGTGCAAGTAGCCCACCCCTCCCCCGAAGCAGCCACAGTACCCACAGTCCCAGCTTCAGGAAACTCCCACACTTACTGAAGGAAAAGGGTCCCAGGGCAACATAGTTCCAATTGCCTCACTGCACAGGGGTGATTGCCCTGCTACCCCTGCCCACGAGTGACCTTGGCCAGGCTATGCCTGCTGGTCCATTGGACCTCAGGTTCCTTTGACCAATTTGCCCACCAAACAGTGGCAGTACTACGGCTCAGATCCCTGCTTGGGGAAGCTTAGTCTGCTCTGCCCACTTGCTCATTTACTGCTTTGTCTGCTGCACATTCATGTGTGAGCCGAAGTCCATTGCAACACCCCACATGAGCTCAGACTGTGTCTGTCACTTCAACCAGCTCAGGTGCCATCCCCTCCCTGTCTTCCATGCCAGCCAACCACCACTGTCCTGTTGCAGGGGAGTGCAGAGTGCTTCTGGGTACCAGTGTTCTGCCATGCCAGAGTTTGGGCTGCTTCAGTGCTTGGTGCCTCAGTGTCCATCCTAGCATGAGTGCAGGAAGCTTTGGCACATTACTGCATGAGAGCTCAAGGCAACTTTGGCACACAGGCCAGGCATGAGCTCAGGTGGCTTTGGCAAGTGAGAGCCAAAGACCAAGCTGCTTGGCAACTGCCTCAGGCTGCTTCGGATTCCCATTGTGCTTGAGCCCAGGCTAATCCACCCATCTTCATGCCCATACACTGCAATGGGCAGACCACAGCACAAAAGAAATAACATGAAAAATCAAATGCAAGAAAATCCAGTTAGATCACCCAGTCCTACAATGAACATCTATAATCAAAACATAGAAGAGTCATTAGGATCAGAACACCAAAATGAAGCTATGAGCAGTGCAACCCTGACCAAGCTACTGGTAGAACTTGCAGAAAAGCAACAAAGGACCAATAATCACATGGAAGCTGCCATCACTAGAATAGACCTCATAGATAAGAAAATGGAAGGAGTTCAAAGCCAGTTAAGGGATATGAGGGACAGTGAAAAAAAAGGGAGGACCTCAAAAATCAGCTGGCAATGCTTAATGAAGACATAAAGAAACTCGAGGATGAATTCCAAGGATCATCAAGAAAATCAGAAAAAGATGTGAAGAGAGATTGACAGAGGGATGCAAACTATACATAGAAAAGTAGTAGAAAATGCAAACCTACTTGAACAAGTCCAAAACTCTCTAGAAGCTCTCAAAAATAGAGTCAGCCATGTGGAGGATAGAAACTCTGATCTGGAAGACAAGATGGAAGAAACAGTTTGAGAGTTCAAAATTTCAGTAAGTTCAAAAGTTCCTGTGAACAGAACATGAGGGAATTGTGGGATACACTTAAACATCCTAATATCAGGATCATTGGAATACCAGAAGGAGAAGAAATTCAGACCAAAGGCATGAAGAACTTATTTAAGAAAATAATTGAAGAAAATTTCCCCAGTCTCTTAAAATAAAGGCCAATCAAGATACAAGAAGCCAACAGAACTCCAAACAGACTGGACCAAAGGAGAAACCCCCTAAGACATGTATATTGTCATTAAGACTCTAAACATTGACACCAAAGACAAAATCCTAAAAGCAGCTAGGGAAAAACAGCACATCACTTTTAAAGGTAACCCCATCAGAATTACTTCAGACTTCTCAATGGAAACTCTGAAAGACAACCAATGGCTTATAACCCAAACTACTCTACTGAGCAAAAGTATCCCTCATAATAGGTGGTGAAAGAAAAGCTTTCCATGACAAAACTCAGCTTTTCAATTATATGAACACAAAACCAAACCTACAGAAAATATTTCAGGAAATTCTCCACAGAGAAGAAACAAATAATCAAACTCAAATGCCTACAAGAAGCAGATCACAATAACCTAATTCAGAGTAGGCACAAAAAACTTCAAATTCCATGAAAACACCAAACCACATAAACCATCACAATATGGCATGGATCAAATCAAATCTCACAGTCATTACCCTAAATAGTGATGGCCTTAATTCACCCATCAAGAGACACAAGCTAACAGGATGAATCAAAAAGTTAGAACCCTCAATATGTTGTCTTCAAGAAACCCACCTCACCACTAAAGACAGACACCTCATCAGGCAAAAGGGTGGAAAACAATATTCCAAGGAAAAGGGGAATAAGAAACAAGCAGGCATAGCTACATTAATATCAGAAAAAACACACTTCAAACCAAAAATAATCAAAAAAGTCAAAGAAGGCAATTTCCTACTTATCAAGGAAAAGATCCATCAAGAGGATATTACAATCATAGATCTGTATGCAACAAACACATGTGTGCCACAGTTCATAAACCAAAACTTACTTGACAATAAAATAGAAATAAGTACCAACACCATCATAGTTGGGGACTTCAATAGACCATTATCAGCTATAGATAGATAATACAAACAGAAACTCAACAGGGAAGTAAGAGAGCTCAACAAAACCAGAGATCACTTAGACCTAATGGACATCTACAGAACTTTCCATCCCAAATCCACAGACTACATATTCTTGTCCACAGCCCATGGAACATTCTCTAAGATAGACCATATACTGGGTCACAAAGACTGCCTCCACATATTTAGGAAGATTGACATAATTCCCTGTATGATATCAGATCATAATGCTATATTGCTAGAAATTAACAATAAAAGACCCACTAACAATCCCAATAGCTAATGGAAACTGAACAGCACAGTTTTAAACAATAAATGGATAGTGGATGAAATAAAAAAAAAATAAAAACATATTGAATGAAATGAGAACATGTACAAAACTATGACACAATGTTTCAGGAAAATTTTTCATAAAAAAAAGAGCGGGGAGATGTAGTGTAATAATGCCAATAGGACCCTTCAAGGTCACCCACCAGGTGACAGGCACAGCATTGGATTCGTTGCAGTGGCTGGCCGGGTGATTCTTCTTATAACTCTTCATACTTCAACCATCAAATGAACAAAAAATTCAAAAAAAAAAAGACAGAGAGATCCCACAATCAATAAGCTAACCATCTACCTAAGGGACTGGAAAAGCAAGAAAAATCCAACCCAACAAGCTCCAAAAGGAAAGAAATAATTAAAATCAGAGCAGAAATTAAATAATTCGAAACTAAGAAAACACTTAAGACAATTGACAAAGCAAAGAGCTCGGTCTTTGAAAAAATAAACAAGATTGACAAACCCCTGGCCAACTAGATCAAGCAAAAAAAAAGAGATACCTCAGATTAACAAAATTCAAGATGAAAAGGAGAGATCACAACAGACATAAGTGAAACTGGGAGAATCATCAGGATTAATTTCAAAAACCTCTACTCCACAAAACTGGATAATGTGGAGGAGATGGATAAATACCTGGATGCATACCATCTATCAAAGCTAAACTCAGAGCAAATTAATCTCCTAAATGAACCGAGCACACTCATTGAGATTGAAAAAGTAATTAAAACCCCCCCAAAAAGAAGAGTCCAGGACTAGATGGATTCTCAGCTGAATTCTTTCAAACCTTCATGGAAGAACTGAAACCAATCTTCCTCAAACTGTGCCACACAATTGAAGAACAGGGAAAGCTACGCAACTTCTTTTATGAAGCTAGTATCAGCCTAAATCTAAAACAAGGCAGAGATGCCACAAGAAAAGAAAACTACTGACTTATTTCCCTGATGAACTTAGATGCAAAGATCCAGAAGAAAATCCTCGCAAACCAAATCAAACTACACATCAAAAGCATTATCCACCTTGACCAAGTGGGATTCATCCCAGAAAAACAGGTGTGGTTCAACATACAGATATCTGTCAATGTAATACACCACATAAACAAGGTTAAACACAAAAACCACATGATCATTTCAATAGATGCAGAAAAGGCATTTGACAAGATTCAACATCACTTCATGATCAAAACATTGGAGAGAATTGGCATGGTTGGTTCATATCTTAATATAATGAAGTCAATATACAAAGTTGCTAAGGCCCAAATAATACTTAATGGAGAGAGACTGGAGGAATTCCTATTAAGATGAGGAACAAGACAGGGTTGTCCCCTCTCACCTCTGCTCTTCAATGTAGTACTGGAAGTCCTAGCTCAAGCAACAGGAGAAGGAAATAAAAGGGATACAATTTGGAAAGGAAGAAGTTAAGTTAGCTCTATTTGCTGATGACATGATTATATATGTAAGAGACCCGAGAGACTCCATCCCAAAACTCCTGAAGGAGATTAACTCCCATGGAAAAGTAGCAGTATACAAAATCAATGCACAAAAAAATCAATAGCTTTTCTATATCCAAATAACAAGTATACAGAGAAAGAAGTAAGGGACATGGTCCCATTTTCAATAGCAACAAAAATTAAAATATCTTGGAATAATGTTAATCATGAAGTGAAATATTTATACAACAAAAACATAAAAAACACTGAAAAAGAAATTGAGGAGCACTTGAGAAAATGGAAAGACCTCCCATGCTCCTGGAGAGGCAGAACTAACATTGTGAAGATGGCAATCCTACCAAAGGTATACAGAATTAATGCAATTCCAATTAAAATCCCAACAGTGTTCTTCACAGAGATAGAAAAAATGATCTCAAATTTCATGTGGAAAGGCAGAAGGCCTCACATATCCAAACATATCCTCAGCAAAAGAAATACCTCTGGAAGCATCACCATACCTGATCTAAAGCTATGTTACAAAGCCATAGTAATAAAAAGAGCATGGTACTGGCATAAAAACAAGAGTACAGACCAATGGAATAGACTTGAGGATCCAGACTTTGGGTCAAGCAACTATAGCTACTTGATATTTGACAAAGGCCCTAACAATATAGGCTGGAAAAAAGACAGCATCTTCAACAAATGGTGCTGGACAAACTGGATAACCATATGATGGAAATTGAAACTTGAATCCACACATTTTGCCGTGCACTACACTCAAGTCCAAATGGATCAAAGACCTCAATATAAGACCAGAAACTTGACTACTACTGGATGAAAATATAGGAAGTACTGTCCATGATATAGGAATGGAAAAAGACTTCCTGAACAAAACCCCAGTAGCTCACGTTCTTTAACAGTCACTCAACCAATGGGATCACATGAAGCCGAAGAGTTTCTTTACAGACAAGCACACAATAAGAAAAGCCAATAGATTACCCACAGAATGGGAGAAAATATTTGTTGGTTATCCAAATGACAGAGACCTAATCGCCAGAATCTACAAAGAACTAAAATGTCTAAACATTAAAAAGTCAAGCACCCCACTAACAAAATGGGGCAAAGGGCTTTACAGGCAGTTCACAGAGGAAGAAATACAAATAGCAAACACACACTTAAGAAAATGCTCATCATCCCTAATCATCAGGGAAATGCAAATTAAAACAACTATGAGATTCCACCTTACACCAGTAAGGATAACAAACATCAAAAAACAATTGAAAATAAATGCTGGCAAGGATGCGGAGAAGTAGGAACACTCATCCACTGTTGGTGGGAATGTAGTATGGTACAACCACTTTGGGAAGCATTATGGAGACTCCTGCAAAAGCTGACTATAGAGATACCAACAGACCCACTTATTCCCTTACTGGGCATCTACCCTAAAACCTTCAAACCACAGGACAGAGAGATTTGCTCAACCATGTCTGTAGCAGCTCAACTCGTACTAGCTAAGAGCTGGAATCAACCCAGATGTCCATCACTAGAAGAATGGATAACTAAGATGTGGAATATGTACACAATGGAATTCTACACAGCAGTAAGAAAAAATGACACAATGAAATTTGAGGAAAAATGGTTGAACGTGGAACAGATAATTCTCAGTGAACTTACCCAATCACAGAAAAAAAATCACCACATAGTCTCACTCATTTCCAGCACCTAACCTGAATCTACCCAAGATACCTTACACACACAGCAAGCACCTCATGGACTAGACACTAGGATGGATGGGGAGGGAGGGGAGGGCATCAAAGGGGTGGGAAACACAAATCTAGACCCAAACGGCAATGGTACCATAAAATTCTATTTCCTAAAAGGCAGACCAAATGGCTGAACCTTCACCATGCCGTTAGAGGGAACACCTGAGCCACAAGACACTGGGGAGTGTATGATGAAGACTGACCTTAATCTTATACAGCTTCTCTCTCTCTCTCTCTCTCTCTCTCTCTCTTTTCTCTCTAACTCTTTTATATTAGTTATCTTTTTCTTCCTTTTCTTAGTGGGCATGAACCTGTAACTCCCAGTACCAGAATGTGGCTATCATCCACGATGAGCTTTTGATCAGAGAGACCTACAAAGTTTCCTAAAAGAAAGACAGATTTCTGTCAGGGTACTTCATGACCCACCAAAGGTTAGTAGTAAGACCCTACTGCTAAAGACACCATATGTGGTTGACACATAAAATGGAATGCGATGGCTGGAAGCTGGAAGAGAGTCAGTCCCCAGACAGTCAGCGCCTCTAGTGCTAGAAGGTGCTGCATGTGTGACTGGGGGAAAATTACCAGTATCTGTCCAAGCAACTCATGGTCTAACATACTTAGCAGCAAATAACCTGTTGTGATGCTCACACATGTGTAATATTGGCACACAGCCATGGTGGGAAACCAACTGCTCCTGATTCAGCTAACTGGTCCCCTCAGTGGTATGGGACCCATAGCTGGAGCTGGGAAACAAGTCAGAACCATATCCAAACATAAGCCTGCTCTCCATTATCAAGCTACCACCAAATGTGGGCTACAAGAGGGCCTACGCCTATTAAATTCTCTATAAAAAAGTAATGGTTATCTCGTTTACCTAGTGCTAACTTACTCTCCATTGGAGAAATTGCTTCTCTTTTTCAGATAGATGTAGATCCTGAGGATAGAGCCACCCCATCATGTCTGTAAAGGGCTCCAGCTGAAACTGAGAACAATTGGTGAAACAAGCAAGGGTGCTGTTTTCTTGGGGAACTGGGTACCAGCACAAGGGTGAAGGAGATCAACAGAGAGAAAAATCAACTCCTACCTAATCAGAGATCCAGAGGCCCAGAGGCCCCCAACACCTCATCACTGAAGCAGACCGAAAATGATCCCAACATGGCTCAGGGAAATTTTGTGTGAAGAGGGGGTGGAAAGAATGCAGAGCCACATGTTGGATTATGACATTTATCCTACCCGTAACTGTGGGCTAACTCCAGAATGCATGACCCATATACCTCAACAAGGAGTGGCCAAGGGTAGGGGGTAGGTCGTGGATGAGCATAATAATGGTACCACATTGACTGTATTCGCTGAGTACAAAACTAATTAATAAAAATAAATTAATTTAAAAAAGAAGTAAATATGAACAAAATGCAATGAATTAGAAATAGAGAAAAAGCATAACAGAGAAAATTATTGAAAACAAATTGTGCTCCTATGAAAAGTTGATTAAAACTGGCAGCACTCATACCAGATTGATGAATTAATCAATAGCAAAATAACTTAAAATATAAGAGAACATTCAGCCTAGTTCACTGCAAAAATGTTAAAAGGATAACAAAGGGGTATCATGAACATATTTTTTTGTCAATACATTTGACAAGATTAAAATAGTCCTTTGACTAAATTCACATATTGCAAACAATGAACCAAGAATAAATTGGGGAAAAAGAAGAAGAACAACAACAACAACAAAAAATCATTCTAGCCCTCTATATGGTAAGGAGTGAAGCATGCATCAAGGAAATGTTAAAGAACTGAAAACACAGATTTCTTCACTGATTGTGGTAGATTGAATGTATGTCCTCCATAGACTCAGGCATTTTATTACAAACTTGTAACTTGGTTCTCCAGCTTTCTGGATGGAGGAGATGTCATTGAGAGAAGACCTTGAATTCCACCACCGTGATATGCAGAATAGTCTGAGCTTTGGGCAGTCACTGCTGCTTGGAGTTCCTGTTTACTATAGTTCTCTGCTTTTGATGATTGTTGGCTGGTTTGTGGTTTCTCTATTTTTGGACTTATGAATGGAAGCCAGCTTCTTCTGTTAAAGTTGGAACTTCCTCTGATCTGTAAGCTTGAAATAACCCCCTTCCTCACATAAAACTGTGTCTCATTTGGAATCTCATTTGAGCAATGTGAAGCTGTGTACTACACTGATGAATTTGACATACCTTGAAAGATATCATGACACTAAACACACAAAAAATTATTACAATGAATTTCTCTTATTATTTAATGGGCTTATAATTATGCTAATTCTAAACTCTGAGTTAATAAAAAGTAAAATAAAATGAAATAAAAAGTAGTAATGAAATAACAAGTATCTGTCTCTCTCTCTTTTTTTTGTTTTTGTTTTTCAATGTAGGTCTCACTCTAGCCCAGGCTGACCTGTATTTCACTATGTAATCTCAGGCTGGTCTTGAGTTCATGGCTATCCTCCTACCTCTGCCTCCCAAGTGCTGGGATTAAAGACATGTGCCACCACATCTGGCTACTAGTATCATTTTTTACTGAAAACAATAAGCCAACATTAATGCAAAATGCATCACAGACCCACAACTAAAAATATAGAACTTTTAGGAGAAAGTACTTTTACCTTGGGCTACACAAATATTCCTTATGCTCAAATAAATTTTTACCAAAATCAATACAAAATAAAATAGGTTTTATGCTGGTGAAATGACTCAGTCAATAATCTGATTGTTGCAACAGAGCACACATGTAGTCTCAGTGCTTGGGAGGTAGACTAAGTTGGATATATAGACTAGCTGAATCTATGACCTCTGGGCTCCATGAAAGACACTGCCTCAGTAAATAAGGTGCAGGGTGTGGTGGTTTGATTCAGGTCTTTCCCATAAACCTAAGTGTTCTGAGTACAAGGTTTCTAGCTGATGGAGAGCTGGGAAGTAACACCTCTTGGAGGCAGTGGAATGCTGGGGGTGGGTTGATGAGCACTGTAGCCAGTTTCCCCTTGCCAGTTTTTTACACACTCTCTCACTGCTGTTGTCCACATTATGTTGGCCCAGAGGTGATGTCTACCCTCTGCTCATGCCATCATTTTCTCCTGCCATCATTGAGCTTTCCCTTGAGTCTGCAAACCAAAATAAACCCCTTTCCATGCCCCCAAAGCTGCTCTTGGTCAGCAATGCAAACCTGACTGCAACAGAGGGTGATGTATGGAGACACCTAACATTGACTCTTTGCACCCACACATATACGATCAGGCATACACACACACACACACACACACACACACACACACACACACACACTACATACACTCACACCACATATACCAATGAAAATGAAAAGAAGTAAGACAAATTAGTCTGGAAAGATGGCTCACTGGATCAGGGTGTTTCCTTAAAAAAATAAGATAAATTAAATTTCATCAACAACCTAATAAACTTTGGTTCAAATTTATTTTCAAATTCATGAAAATTACATAGGATGAAAGAATATATATATATATATCTTAGAAGGCATGTTTCTTTACAGAGTTCATAATTTAAAAAAATCAATTTAAGTTGGGTAAATACTTGCAGACACATTTAAAAGGAGATTGAGGAAGTGTTCCACCATTACATGACTTATTCTTATCCATAGATATATGGAAGACATCATGAAACACCATCTGCACAAAAAATTAAAATAAAACAAATTCCAAGAAGTAGTTTTACCATACTCAATGTTGGTGAGAATATATTGCAACTAGAATTCTTGTATACCTTTACTAGACATGTAAGATTATAGAAATCTTTGATTCTTAGATTTCTTTCATTTGTCAAAAGTTACAAATAATTTTAAAACAAATAGAATAAGAAAAAAAGAAAATAATCTATATAATAAGAGAAACTATAAGACAAAGGAGTTTACAGTTTAATATTGTACTGCAGATAATTATAATTGTGTTGTTTTTATCATTATTCTTATTTTTGTTTTCATATTATGTAGCCTACATTCATTATCTAGTGAAAGAAGTTGTAAATGAATAATGTAAGAAACCTTGCAAGGCAATGTATCATTGTCAAAATTTTGCAGTATTGTTTCTTTTCCATTTTATCTATAATTTGAGGGTTTTCTTGAAAGAAGAATTGCTCCAATTATCTTTACCTTACCAAACCTTAGTAACAAGACGTAAATGATAACTGCTGCTATGTGCATAATTCAAAACTCATCACCACACTTTTTTCCTTTTATTGTCTGTACCATACTCGTACTTCGTGCACGATGGTACTGATCCAAGACTACCTGGTCACGTGGCCATTTGGTAAAATGATAAATAATTGAAGTGAGTGTATCATGGTTCTTGGGTGAGACATTTTATACAGGTACACACACACACGTGTGTGGGGGGAAGAGTGGGTTCATGTGTTTTTGCATGTTTGCACGTGTAGTACAACTATGTGGGTGATTACTTTTGTATGTCATATGGAGGTCAAAGGACAACCTCAGGTACTTCTCCATCTTTTTTTATTTATTTTATTTATGAGAGAGAGAGAAAGAGTTGAGGGGGGGGGGAGTATTGGCGTGCCAGGCACTGCAATCCAACTCCTGAAGTGTGTGCCATCCTGTGCATATGTGTCTCCTTGTGCATCTGGTTTACATGGATTCTGGGGAGCTGAATCTGAATACTTCAACTTTGCAGGTGCCTTAACCACTAAGCCATCTTTCAGCCCTCCATCTTTTTGAAACAAGTTGCTTAATTGGTCTTGATTTTACCAATTGGCCTAGACAGGTTGACCAAGAAGGCTATTTTCTCTACCACTTATGCACTCTGATTGCAGGTGTGTATCACATTTTTTGCTGAATGGGTACTGGGGTTAAAACTCAGGTCCTCATGCTTTCAAGACAAGCACTTGTTGACTGAGCTATTTCCGAATAGGCACACATTTTTAAAATTTTTTAAAAAATTTATTTATTTGAGAGCGACAGACAGAGAGAAAGAGGCAGATAGAGAGACAGAGAGAATGGGCATGCCAGGGCCTGCAGCCTCTGCAAATGAAATCCAGATGCATGCGCCCCCTTGTGCATCTGGCTAACGTGGGTCCTGGGAAGAACCGGGGTCTTACGCTTCACAGGCAAGTGCTTAACCGCTAAGCCATTTCTCCTGCCCAAGGCACACATTTTGATTTACATTCTGGGTATACATTCTGATTTTCATGGGTGAAATGAAATCTAATCCTGCTCTTGTCTGCTACTTAGATATATACAATTAAGACTGAGGAGGCCAATATTACCTGAAGTCCCAAGTGGAAACATGTTTGTGAGGCAGAAGGAGATTTTAGAAATAAAAGAAAAATCACTTAAATTCAGAACTCTAACTTGATTCAAAATACTGAGCAAAAGTACATAAGAAAGTGGTGCTTGCTACAGGTTTCTGAGAGAAGACACCTTCCTGCTTCAAGATGAGCTCTCTGGAGAAACATCAATATGCCCTGTATTGGCATATGAGTCAGCCCTGTCTAGATGCCCTGTGCTTACTCTGAGTAAGAAGACAGGATAAATGTATTGGCAGAGAAAATGTCTTTAACACTGACTGTATATGTAGAGCATTAACATCAGTGGGGACTCTTAATTGGAGTGTGGAGCAGTTAGGTGATACTAAGTTAAAAGGAATTTAAGTAGGCCTTAAGGGACCTCAGCAAGAATAAAAAGAAGGAGCACTGGTGACACACTTCAACTGTGAGGAGAAGGGATCCCAGGAGAGCTCAACAGTGCAAAGTGAACATGGCTACAGCATTTAAGAGCAAGTTTCATATACAGATTTATCAGCTCATGCAAGCAGCAGCAATGAGGGTAAGAATACAGAGAAAGTGACACTGCATTTGGCTTATCATATTATAATAGGACTCTGCACTCAATTTGGGAACATTATTATAAAGAAATATCAAACAGAGGAAATGTTGATATCATTTGTCAGGTTGGGATTCTTTCTGTATATGAAATTTGTATAAATTTACCTAGTATGTTTATCCAAGTGCAGCTTTAGTGACACTAAAATGTTCTTCATGAGACACTGGTGATATGAAAATATTTTCTCCAGTTAAATTGATTTTATCACTAACCAATGTCATAGTGAAAAATCTATTGCATAAGTGAGCTTAGCTAAAAACATTAGAATGTTTGAGAGTATGGAACAGTATGCTTATTGTTTTGCAGATTATAGTCTGACTTTTTCTTAGATAAAGTACTTTTGTAAAATTATACTTATTTAAATAGTTACATAGCATGTTTATTTTACCAAAAAGTGTAGTACAGTATAAATAATATGTGTCATAATATTTAATTTAATTTTAATTTTTAATTTTTAATATATTCAAATTAATTTAATTTGAAATTTCTGATGATAATATGTTGATAATTTTATAGTAAATTTGAAATAGTATATAATAATATATAGAGAAATTATGTACACATTTAAACTTTCTATTTTACACACACTATGTATTATCAGAAAATTTCCTCATATATATTATTTTGACCCTATTAAATATACTATTTGAGAATGTTTGCATTTTTTATTCTTGCAATCTAATCTGGATTTAAATAATGCATATAAAATACTTGTACTACTAATATGTGGCCTATTTGGTGCATTGTCAATTTAAATAAATAACTAGAAATGATGAAATTATAATGTTTATATTCTAAAATATCTCAGTTGAATTAAACTTTCATTTAAGTGCTATATGAGTTATTTATCAGCCCTTGTTCTGTCCACCAAGAAAAGCTTTGAGATTCCATAAACCACTGATAGGAGACAGAAGGAAAGTCCAAGGCTTTTCAAACAACAACATCCTGCTTATCAGTGTTCCTTTTTGCAGTTACTCTACTTAAGCATGCATTGCTAGAGATCCCAGAGTAACTGTTCGTCTTTAATATATTTTGTTCTAGAAATAAATTTGGTGATTTTTCCATACTGTGTTTTGTTTGTGATTTGAAAGACCACCTGCTTAATTAGACTCATATTAAAATAGCTATCAGTAAAAATAATGACAATATTTTCATGAAAATGTATAGTGTGCAACTTTTTCCCCACCCCTGCATTGAACAGTCAGCATCACATACTTTTTTTGTTGTTTGTTTTGTTTTGGTTTGTTTTGTTTTGTTTTGTTTTGTTTTAAAAGAGAGCGAGCGAGAGCGAGAGAGAGAGAGAGAGAGAGAGAGAGAATGGGCACTCCAGGGCTTCCAGCCACTGCAAACGAACTCCAGACGCGTGCGCCCCCTTGTGCATCTGGCTAACGTGGGTCCTGGGGAATCGAGCCTCGAACCAGGGTCCTTAGACTTCACAGGCAAGCGTTTAACCACTACGCCATCTCTCCAGCCCAGCATCACATACTTTTTATCAAGTAGAACATCTATATGGACACATCATGTATTGGTACAGTTCCCTCCTCCTTGCCCCATCCCACTGAGGGACCTCCTCAATGGGGTTGCTGGTATTCCCCGTGGGTTTGTGAGTTATGAGTTGTGAGAACAGCAGTCACTGTGGAGGGTGGGGGTGCATCTTGATATTTTCTCCCACCTTGTATTTCTTATAATCTTTATGCCTCCTCTTCCACAAAATTGCCTGAGTTTTGATGAGGGTGCTTTAAGTCTACATTAGTGTTGAGCTCTCAGCAGCTTCAGGATTTCTGTTTTTGTGTGTTTTGTGTAATCTCAGTGTATGTCTCCATCACCCTGGTGCAGGTAGTCAGTTTCTTCATGGAAATAGCACTCTTGCTCATCTTATCAATGCCTCTTTGGTTTCACCTAGGCCCTGGCTGATGTGCAAGGGGTGGCTCCTCTCCTGCCATGGAGTCAGATATTTTTTTGACAGATTTTGGTTGTCTTTAGTTCTTGCTGCATTCTGAAAAAGAAAAACAGATTTTCCAATAGAAAGTGATATCAGCATAGATTTAAAAATATAAGCTTTGTTAATTTAGAGAGATTTTGATGAGTGCAACCTCGCTTTGGGCCAGAAACTAGTGGGAGCTTCTTATGGATTCTGACTCATTTCCCAGTCACAGCTATGGATTTTTTACACCGAGTGGATTTCTTAGCCAATCACAGAGCCATTGGTTACCCAATGAGACTGTGTGCCTCCATTCCATGACTGTGTACATGTTGTCAGGCTGGTTGCTTTCATACAGCAGTGTCCCCTGTAGATCACAATGCTGTTGGCCATTTTCCCCCAGCAACTCATCTAGCACTCTAAAGGACTTAACATCTTAGTACTTGTTTCTTTCCAGATATGAACCAGATCTCTTGATATTCTGTGTCCACAGCATGTGGTGTCTTCAGCAATAGGGTCTGGTAATCAAGTGTTTTGACAGAAACCTCTCTTGTTTTGGGGAACAGCATAGTTCTGTCCAATCAACAGCTCAATGTAGGTGGTAACCAACATGCGGCACCTGGAGTTACAAGCCAGAGCCAAATGTTTTAGGGTTAGGGTTACTCTACCCTCTCCAGGTCCTTTCTTCCCAGATTATCCCCTGCATTCCTGTTGAGGGTTGTATCTTTTAGTCTGTTGTCCAGAGTAAAGGTTTCTATGGTACCAATGCGTTTTTTGGATTTAGTTTGTGTGTATCTCCCCTAGCTTGCTGCCCCCCCAAACCCTTCCATCCTTATTATCTGTCCCTTGAGTTCAATTTCAGGTATGCCTGCAACTCAAGGTATTCCAGGTTCAGAACCACAAATGAGGGAGAAGATGTGATGTTTGTCTTTCTGTGCCTGATTAAGTTCCCTTAGCATGATCTGTTCCTAGTCTGTTCATTTTCCTGAAAATTTCATTATATCATTTTTCTTACTCATTAGCACCATTTTTGCTGACGGTCACAATAGATAATTTCAGTCATATTGGTCATTTCAGTCATTCTATACAAATATTTTACAACTGGATTAATGACTCAGTGGCCCAATTAAACCACTAACTTACTTAAAATTTGTAGATTTAGATATGCTGTAGCTTGTTTTTATATGTTCAGACCAAGGCTGCTACTAAAACAGCCAGAGAATCAAATGCTTACTGTCTGTGTGCTTTCAAAGAAATACGAACCAGATCCCATCTCTCACCTTATCAATATACTTGAAAATGATTTAGAAGGTTTGAATACATACTATAACATACCTATTCACTTATTGGGTAATATTTAGACATGAGAATTACAAAGAATTTTCAAGTCACTTGCGTATATTTTTTTTCTACTCATGTAGTAGTTATAAATTAATGTGGCTAATTGGACATGTAAAGGAAACAGTGGTTCTCTTCTTTATAGTTCCCATAACCATCTAGAGATCCACAGAATGATATACCTATATTCATTATCAAGTAATTACTTACTTCATTTATTTATAAAACATAAAAGTTCAATTCACACTTCTAGAATATTCTAAAATATTGATATATTTTATCAATTATGTTCCCCGTGTCATAAAAATAAAGACAAACTAAGCCAAAGCCATAAAACTTTCAAACATCTGGTTTCAGATATCCCATCAATATCTCTCCCTGACTCTAGCATTAGTACTTCACTATTACTCTTGTCAGGTGTTATTCAAGCTGTTTTTCTTAGCAATGATCAGGGTGGCAAGAAAGTGCAAGTGGTCTGAGAATAGATTTTGTTTTCCTTCACCAAGTCAAGGAGGATTTTGAATACCTGTATTTATCTTTTACATCTTTTTTTCATTTTGCCCATTATTTTTGTTATCTGTTTCCATAGTGTAAAAGAAATTGTATCCCTAATATTAGGACTGAATCTACGTTTTAGTTATATCACTCCATCTCTTGTGATTATTATCAGTTTGTTTCTTTTTTACAGCTTTCCTCTTCTCTGTTTACTTGGGTTATCAAAGGCTTACTATTTGAAAATAAGTACTTGATTTTAAGATTATGTAAAAGTGTAATAGATGTTCACAGGTTGTGTGTGTGTGAGCGTGCACATGTGCACATCTATTTAGGAGAGTGTATATGATGTGTGCCTGCATGTGTGGCCATTTGTATTTATGGGTTGTGAGCCCATGAATGCTCTCACATGCCACAGTGCTTCTGTGAAGATCAGCGGACAACTCCCAGTGCCTGTCCTCACTCCAACTTATTTGAAGCAAGGTCTCTCATTGATGAGTTGTTCAGCACTGAGTGTGCCAACCTACCTAGGCCCTGATTCTCCTTTATCTTTTTTTCCCTTTTACCCAATGCATGCTGGAATTACAGATGATAATACACCAGCATTGGGGCGCACATGGATTTTGGACCCCAGAACTTAGGTACTCATGCTTGCACAACAAACATCTTATATCCATTGAATAATCTCCCCAGCCCTGTCAGCAATTTATGTTTACAAATGTATGCGCAATGATGACTAAGGACAGGCACTGTGCTATGTGAATGCCAGTGAAAAATACAAGGACTCTTATTCTTAGAGAGAATACAGTAGAGCAAAGAGATTACATACATGGTACTTCCCCAAAGGGCCACTGCATAAATGAGCAGAAAAGTGTATTAGGAGAAGAAGATGTGAGGTAAATAGAATACACGGAGAAGGAGGGAAAATAGCATAATGATCTTATGTAAGATAGTTACCAACAGGCAATGTTTAAATAGTAATACACAGAGACTTCAGATAAAAGTAGTTCCAGCCATGCAGATAATCTAAGAACAGAATATACAAGGCAGAAATAATAACCACTGTTAAATCTATACATTGCATGTAATGGAAAGATAGACAGGCATAAATTTGCTAGGAAATGTTATTTATCCAATTTATGACATGGAACTTTTTGTTACTTTTCTTTGTCTTCTAGATGTGTGTCATACATTTTAATGTTGAAGAGAACTGCTGTCAATTTTAAGAATGTTTGATATATGTGATGTCAAGTCTATTCAATGTGGAAATATTGTTTTATTTAGTATAGAGAGCTGGGTATATCTGAAACTGGTCATGTTCCTGAATCCTCTAAGATATATAAAACTTCTAATCACTGTTGATACCAAATTAAAATAAGATTTTCCAATGAATTAAAATTTTCCAGCGCATTTTTTCTAGGGAAACCAGCCCCTGTTTTTCATGAATTTTCATGTAGAAATGTGTTTTATTGAAAAATAAATATTTAGCTTTTTTAATGTGGAAGTACTATTATTTTGTTTTGATATTCCAGTAGGAAGAATGAAGATTTATATAAGCAAGTTTCTTTGTTGCAGATGGTACTAAACTATGCCTACTTTATATTAAATTAATTCTATACTTATCCATTAAGTGCAGCAGAAAAGAAAATCAATTACAAATCAAGTAAAAATTAACCTATGTTATCTGCTTAAGTATATATGAAGCAGCATGAAGGAAATCCATAAACTATAAAATATAAATACCTCTTGAAAGCCTATAAAATTAGGACATATATCTATCATATGAAAACAATTTTGTAGATAGTTATGCCTTGACAGTAAAAATTAATTTAAAATTTTTAATATATTTCATTTTAATAGGATTTTTTTAATTTTATTTTTTTGGGTCAAACACTCTTGTTAGATTTTAATACTTCTGATATTTTTTTCTCTTGAAATAATGAAATCAGCTTATGTTCTTGATGGGGCCATTAATCTTCTCATTAAAACAGTCCAAATGCATCTGATCTCAGAACACTGGGATTACTTGCAACATTGGTATGTTTTCCTGAGGTCCTCAATGGTGCTAACATAATTTGAAAATGACAAGGGGTCTTCTGAGCATTCCATACACTTGTTTAGAAATATCATATGTTGAAGAGATCTTAATAAAGCACTAGTGTTCTCAAATGAGTGGCCACAAAAAGACTTAAGTATCTAAAATAAATTTATCCACAAATTTTGTCATGTGATACTAGAACTCTGATAGACTTTTTATTTATATGTCTATATATCTGGCTCCTTTAATAGGATTATTAAATGAATGATATTTGCCAATGTCCAATATGAAAACAAATATTATATCCTGAGAAATAAAAAGAGGACAAATATTTTAAATGTACAAGATGATATAATACTTAGGGTAAATATTTTTGAGAAAATATAAGAATATTGAACATTTCTAGGCACAGAAAAGGGCAGTATGCTATACCATACTTTCACTAATTCCACTAAATCCATGATACCACAAGCTTCCAGGAAGATCTTCCACTGGGACCAATTGTGCTTCTATCTACTACCTCCTCAATCGGGAAGCTTTTGATGCCAACTAAGCTGTTGGAAGTAAGATAAATTGGGAAGTACTCAAAGTATACATTACTTCACATTCCTTTTTAAGATTTATGCCATACCATATCAACCTTATGCCAACACAGTGATATGCCTGAAGATGAGTTAAACACTGCTTGTAATATCATGGTTTCCCTGTGGATAAAAATTATGAATAATATATCATCACTTACTAAGTAGATATTTGGTGAAAAGTGTTTTTATTTATTTATTTATTTGAGAGAGTGAGAGGGAAAGAAGTAGACATACATGGGGGCCGGGGGCGGGGGGAGGAAGAAAGAGATAGAATCGGCACAACAGGGCATCCAGCCACTGCAAGTGAACTCCAGTTGCATGCGGCACCTTGTGCATCTGGCATACATAGGTCCTGGAGAATTGAACTGAGGTCCTTTGGCTTTACAGGAAAGTGTCTTAACTGTTAAGCCATCTCTCCAGCCCTGGTAAAAGCCTTTATACATATTATTCATTATCATTAAATTTGAATAGGTTTTTGTTTATTTTATTTATTTTGGGATGAAAATATCATTATGTAGTTCAAGGGACTTGCAATCCTCCCATGTTAACATCCCAGTGCTGATATAATGGATATGGGCCATCATCAATGGTGAATTTTGAAGTTCTGAAAGAGAAACATATCACTGTTCCAACAGCTTACATTTCATTACATTACATTATATTTTGCAATTATTTTGTAAAGTGGAGTATACTAAGGAAAAGCACAACAATGACAGATAAAAATTTCTATTTCTAGACTCTTTCCTCAATATCCACTCCTTGTTTCACTTTTCAGTAGACAGCCTACCTAGGGCTACATGAGAACATCAGCCTCCAATTAATCACAGAGAAGACTGTTGTACTGAGTACACATTATGTGAGGAGAATGAACAGAGCTCACCTACGACTCAAGTAGGAACACATGGACAGGAGTAAAAAGGTCTGGAACCTTCAATACATATTAAAGGCATATGCCCTCAGGTAGAATTTAGCATTTTCCATCAAAATATACTATAAATCATCTTGTAATTCATCTAATATTTTTGGCCACTGTGGGGGATCAAACCCATAACCTTGAGGATACTACGCAGGTCCATTCACATTAAACCATACCTACAGGTCTACGTCAATTGTTTCTAGTAAAAATTAAAGAACAAGACAACTCCCAGTCAAGATGGCATCTGCCTAACCATGCTTAAGCTCACAGGACAATAGCAGAAAAGATCTGTGAGGTTCCAGGAACAGCAGGTCCTAGAAGACATCCAGTGGGAGGGTGTGGAGGAGAAAAGTAGGGAATCTGCTGATTACCATGCTCAAAAGTAGCCCACTAGACCCCCAGAACACTCAAACACCCATCCCAGCCACTGATCCCAAGGTCAGATTCTCTGCTGTGCTACCTGTGTGCTCCAAAGATCAGGGCCAAGTCTCTGTCATCTTTTTTCCTGCTGTGCCTTTCCTTCCTTCTCCCACCCCTCCTCACCACTGGGACCACACTTTTCCTCCCTTCCTCACCCCCTCCCTGCCACCAGGACAGCACCATCTCCTCTTCTTGCCCCACTACAAGGAATTTGTTGTCTCCTTCCTGACTTCTCCTGCCACCATACTATGCTATCACTTTCCTGACTCTTCCCCACTGCTACTGGGACCATACTGACTCCTTCCTGACTCCTCCACCCAACACCAGAGTCATACCTTTATCTTATTCCTCTCCTAGCCACTGGATCTCCAGGTCCCCACACCACCAAGATCACACTAACTCCTCCTACCTGAGCAGACAGTCCCCTGTGCCATCAAAAGTCTATTTTAGTCAAACATAAAAGGGAACAATCACTGAAGACACTTCAGGGGTAAACTACAGCTTCAACCTGAATTAAATAAGATCCCTACACTGTGATTTGAAGACCACAGCACAAAAGAAACAACATGGAACATCAAATGGAAGAAACCCCAGAAAGGTTGCCTAGTTCCACAATGGAAGCCTCTAATCAAAACAAAGTGAGACAACAGGATCAGAACCCCAAAATGAAGACACAAGATATGTGACGCTGACCAAGTAAATGGCAGAATTTGCAGAAAATCAATGAAAGACCAACACTAGTGAGAATGCTGTCCTTGCTGGGTTGGACCTAATAGGAAAAAATAAAATAAACAGGGGGACTTAAAAAGAGAGTAAAGTGATCTGAAGGTGAGACAAAAAACAGAGGCTAAGCTCAATGAAGACATAAATAAATGAATAAATGCAAGCAAGTATGCCAAGAAGCATTAAGAAAATCAAAAAGTAACCTGAAAAGAGAACTTGCCAAAGAAATGGATACTATACCAAAAAAGACAATAGAAAATACAAAACAAAGTTGAACAAGTCCAGACCTCTATGAAAGCCCTCAAGAATCAAGCCAGTCATGTGGAGGACAGAATCTCAGAACTGGAAGACAAGACAGAAGAAACAGTACATGAGTCCAAAATTTCAAACAAGTTCAAAAATGATTGTGAACAGAACATGAGAGAAGTGTGTGATAACATTAATCTTCTCAGTATTGGGATCATGGGTGTACTAGACAGTGAAGAAATTTAGACCAAAGGCATGCAGAACTTATTCAACAAAATTATTGAAGAAAACTTTCCTACCCTATCAAAACAGAGTCCCATCAATATACAAGAAGCTAACTGAACTCCAAACAGATTGGACCAAAGGAGAAACTCTCCAAGACATGTTATCATTAAGACTCTACAACAAAAACAAAAGGAAAATCCTAAAAGGACCAAGAGAGAGGAACAACAAATTACATACAAAGGCAACCCCATAAGAAGTACCTCAGACATCTCAATGGAAACCCTGAAAGCCAGAAGAGCCTGGAATGGAACATTGCAAAGTCTAAGAACCTTTGGTTTCCAACCCAAACTACTCTACCCAGCAAAGGTATCCTTCATAATACATGGTGAAAGAAAAACATTCCATGATAAAAGTCAGCTCTACAACTATATGAACACAAAGCAAAGACTACAATGAATACTTCATGGAATTCCTCACACAGAAAAGTCAAAGAAACAATTTCAAGAGCCGACAAGAAGCAAACCACAATAATCAAACCTAGAAAAGGCTCAAAAAACTACAAAGTCCAAGAAAACACCAAACCCCATAAATCACCACAATATGGCAGGGATTAAATCAAACCTCACAGTTATTACCCTAAACATTAATGACTTCAATTCAGCCATTTGAGACACAAGTTAACAGGGTGGATCAGAAAAATGGACCTAACAATCTGATGTCCTCAAGACTTGCCAGGAGTGGTAGCACATGCCTTTAATCCCAGCACTGGAGAGTTGTGAGGCTGAGGTAGGAGGATTGCTGTGAGTTTGAGGCAGCCCTGAGACTACATAGTAAACTCCAGGTCAGCCTGGAGTAGAGTGAAACCCTACCTTGAAAAACCAAAAAAAAAAAAAAAAAGAAAAAAAGAAAAGAAGAAAAAAAAAGAAACCCACCTCATCACTACAGATAGGTACCTCCTGAGGGTGAAAGGGTGGAAAACACTATTCCAATATAACAGAAATAAGAAACAAAAGCAGGCATTGCTATACTAACATCAGATAAAATAGACTTCAAATCAAAAGTAATCAAAAAAGACAAAGAAGGGCAATTCTTACTCATCAAGGGAATGATCCAACAAGAAGATATCATAATGATCAATCTATATGCAGAAAACACAGGTGCAATGCAATTCATAAAACAAAACCTACTTGAAAATAAAACAGAAATATATACCAACACTATAATAGTTGGGGACTTCAAACATCATCAATAGATAGATAATCCAACCGGAAACCCAACAAGGAAGTAAGAGAGTGCAACACCACCATAGATCAACTAGACCCAATGGACATCTACAGAACAATCTAACCCAAATCTACAGAACACATATTCTTCTCAGCAGCCCATGGAACCTTCTCCAAAATAGATCATATATTGGGCCATAAAGCATGCCTCCATATTTTCAGGAAAATTGACATAATTTCTTTCATAATATCAGATAACAACACTGTAAAGCTAGAAATTAATATCAAGAGATGCACCAGGAAATATACCAGTTCCTGGAGACTGAATAACACAGTTTTAAACAATAAATGCATAGTGGATGAAATTAAAAATGAAATTGTAAAATTTCTAGTATTGGATGACAATGAAAACACATTGTACCAAAACATATGGGAAACAATGAAGGCAGTCCTTGGGGGAAAATTCATAGCATTAAATGCCTTCATACCAAAAACAGAGAGACCTCTCAAATCAATAACTTAACCATCCATCTAAAGGCATTGGAAAAACAAGAAGAATCCAACCCTAAGAGCTCCAGATGAAAGGAAGTAATCAAGATCAGAGCAGAAATTAATGCAATGGAAAGTAAGAAAACAATTAAGAAAATTGTTGAAACAAAGAGTTGTCTTTTTGAAAAAATTAACAAGATTGACAAAACTCTGGCCAATTTGATCAAGCAAAAAAAAAAAAAAAAAAAAAAAAAAAAAAAAGAGAAAGATGCTTCAAATTGACAAAATTAGAAATAAAAAAGGAGAAATCACATCAGATATAAGTGAAATTGGAATAATCATCAGGACTTACTTCCAAAACCCCAACTCCACTAAACTGGATAATCCAGAAGAAAAGAATGAATACATTTTTGGACACATAGCAAGTACCAAAGCTAAATTCAGAGCAGATTAGTCACCTAAACAAACCTATCACACCCATAGAGATTGAAAAGGTAATCAAAAACCTCCCCCAAAAGAAGAATCCAGCTGAAATCTATCAAACCCCCATGGAAGAGCTGAAACCAATTTTCCTGAAACTGCACAACATAATCAAGAAAGAGAGAAAGCTCCCTAACTGCTTTTAGGAAGCTAGTATCATGCTAATACCATAGAAAGAAGACCAAAGGCCTATATCCCTAATGAACTTAGATGCAAATATTCTGAACAAAATCCTCCCAAACTGAATTCAACAACACATCAAAATCATTATCCACCTTGATCAAGTAGGGTTTATCCTAGCAATTCAAGTTTGGTTCAACGTATGGAAATCTATCAATGCAATACACCACATAAATAAACTTAATAACAAAAAACACATGATCATTTCAATAGATGAAGAAAAGCCTTCTACAAAGTACAACATCATTTCATAATCAAAACGTTGGAAAGAACAGGCATGAACAGTTTATGTCTCAACATAATAAAAGCTATATAAAGCACCTAAAATCCAAATAATACTTAATTGTGAAAGACTCAGAGAATTCCCACTGAGATCAGGAATAAGACAGGGGTGCCCACTTTCACCTCTTCTTTTCAAGAGAATTACTAGAAGTCCTAGCCCAAGGAATAAGACAGGAGAAAGAAGTAAGAGGAATACAAATTGGAAAGGAAGAAAGCATGTTAGTCCTATTTGCAGATGACATGATCCTATACATAAGTGACCCAAGATCCTTCATCTCAAAACTCCTAAAGGTGATTAATTCCTTATGCAAAGTAGCTGGATACAAAATAAACACACACACACACACACACACACACATGCACACATAGCAAACAAAAACAACCAGCAGCCTTTCTATATGTAAAGGACAAAGACACAGAGAAAGAAATTAGTGACATTGTCCCATTTTTGATAGTAACATAAAAAATAAAATATCTTGGAATAACATTAATCAATGATGTGAAAGACATATATAATAAAAACATAAAGGCACTCACATAGGAAATTAAGGAGGACTTGGGAGGATGGAAAGACCTCCTATGCTCCTAGATAGGCAAAATTAACATTGTGGAAATGGCAGTCCTACAAAAGCAATATGCAGATTTAATGCAATTCCAATAAAATTCCTAGCATCATTCTTCACAGAGATATAAATATGGTCTCAAATTAATATGGAATAGCAACAGGCCTCAGATATCTAAACATATCCTCAGCAAAGGAAACAACCCTGGAGGCTTCACTATACCTGATCTAAAGCTATATTACAAACCCACAGTAACAGAAACAGCATGGTACTGGCAGAAAAATGGGAATATAGACCAATGGAACAGAATTGACAATCCAGACTTTAGGTCAAGTAATTAAAGGTACTTGATATTTCATGAAGATCCCAATAACATAGACTGGGAAAAAGACAACATCTTCTGCTGGATAAGCAGGGTAACCATATGTAGAAAAATGAAACTAGATCCACACATCTTGCCATGCACAAAAGTCAGCCCAAATGGATTAAAGACCTCAATCTAAGACCTGAAACTCTTCTGCTACAGGAAAAAAAAATAGTAGGAACTCTTCATGATACAGGAGTGGGGAAAGACTTTGTGAAGAAAACCCAGTATCTCAGGAAATTAAACAATCACTCAACCAATGAGATCTCATGAAGCTGAAAAGTTTTTTGCCCAGACAAGCATACCGTAAGTAGAGCCAATAGATTACCCAGAGAATGGGAGAAAATTTTTGTCAGCTATATATTGACAGAGGCCTAATATCTAGAATCTACAAAGAACTCAAAAAACTAAACAATAAAAAAATCAAACTACACAATCATAAAATGGAGCAGAGATCTGACTAGGGAATTCTTGGTGGAAGAAATATAAATAGTAAGCACACATTTAAGAAAATGTTCATTATTCCTGACCATCAGTGAAATGCAAATTAAAAAAGGAAATTCCACCTTACACCAATAAGGATAGAAAACATTTAAAAAATTAAATGAAAGCAAATGTTGGCGAGGATGTGGAAAAATAGGAACCTACATTCCCTGTTGGTGAGAATGTATGCTAGTACAACCACTATGAAAATGTATTTGGAGACTCCTAAAAAGGATGAATATAGAGTTACCAACAGACCCACTTATTCCCTTACTGTGCATTTACCCCAAAAGCTCCTCATATCAGTTCTTAGATATCTGATTAACCATGATATACCTGATCAACTCATAATAGCTAAGAACTAGGATCAACACAAGTGCCCACCATTGGATAAATGTATAACAAAATTATGGTATACTTCCACAATGAAATTCTACTCAGAAGTAAGAAAAAAAATGAAACAATGAAATTTGTTACAACTGCAGGGATCTATCATGTATACCCATAGCCAGAAAAGCATTATAGTAAGATCACAGTAATGATTGGGGTTAAAGAAGTTATGAGTGAGTTCCTGTCAGACCTGCTCTAAATAGGATATTAAGGTAGCACACATAAATATTTATAAGTATGACTCTAATAAGAACAGAAATACCACAACATTACCTGAATTGTGGGTGAGCAGTGCAGTATGCTGACAAAGGTGGTTCCATGTCAATGCAGGATCTAATAAATAATAGTAGCACAACTAACTTTTAAAAAATAAGCTGAATTTCCTAAAAGGTTACAGGTAGTAATTGTATCATCTTTGTAATTAGGTCACATATGTCACTATTAGACATGAATCATTGTCTTGTTTGAGATAAATATCATCACATTGAAAATCAATCAATGATGCATGTCTGCAGAGCATCTGCCAGTTGCATTTGCAAGTGCTAAATAACCATGTGTGACACTGAAAGATGGCCCATGCTTAATCGGGCCTATTCCTAAACATATACTTTTGTTCTTTACAGATATTCCAAGGAGAACACTGATAATGAAATTGAGGCATCTTTGGTTCTGAACTTGTTTTATTGTCACTGAAGATACACTAAATATCTACCTTGTGGTCCAGTTGCTTATGAAGAACCATCTGCTTTAATCTGTGATATACATAAACAAATATATTTTCATTCTACCAAATAACTTTCCTACTTCTGTATCCCATGTTTATCCAGACTTAAATATTTTTATAAAAATTTTTATGAGCTTTACTGAAATAAGATATATGTATAAAGAGCTATGGACATTTAATTTGAACAATTTGATAAGATATATATATATATATATATATATATATATATATATATATATACTACTGATACTCAAACCACATGAAATATATGATATATATTTTAAAAATATGGGCTGGAGAGACAGCTTAGCAGTTAAGTTGCTTGCCTGCAAAGCCTAAAGGCCAAGGTTCCTTCCCCCAATACCCACGTACGAGGTGGCAGATGAATCTGGTTTGGTATCAGTGGTTTGAGGTTCTGGTACACCCATTCTCTCTCTATCTCTCAAGTAAATAAAGAAATTAAATATTTTTTTTTAAGAAAAGCCTTCCTAAATTGTCCTTTGTCCATTTATATGTGTATATTAAATCCACTTAATGTGAGATCAAGCCCCTCAATCATTGAGTATAAAATGTCACAGTTTTGGTTATGAAGCACTATGTTTTAAAGGTGTTTTCTCAGTTACCCAGCATAAGTGACAATAGGCTAGAAATGTAAAGATGATTGCAAGCATTAAACTGGTTCTAAATTATGCAACATCTATTACAAAGAAGTGTTGAAACATTATGGTGCTATAGTAACAATTGGTTCAACAAATTACATACTAAATAATTTCTGTTGGAATTTGTAATTGGTCATGATCAACATTATCCCAAAAAGTTCTAGGTGAATGGGAGAAATCCTAAAAAAAAAAAAATATCTCTTGAACCATAGAAATAGCTATCTGAATTATAAACTTGAACAACCATTGCTCCTGATTGTCATCTTTGATTAAAAAAAAAAAACCTAACAAGTGCAAGATTACATATCATACTTTCATCCTTGTCATTAATGCATTCTGGAATCTATATATTGTTATAGCACATAGTTTGGTATATATTGAGTGAAAGGACCATACCAAAAATAGCATAAAGATTACTATTAATTTTAAGAGGAATTACCAGTAATATGTACTTAACAGATTTAGGTATAAACCCTAATACATAGCAGCAATACATATATATGCTAATTATTATATGTTATCATACATTATATGTTAATATACCTCAAGTGTAAAGAACAGCCCCATAAATTTCAATCTTAAATTGTTAAATTATTCAATATTGTGTCATTTATAATTTTTTTCCACAAAGGTACACATGCTATGTTAATTTTATTTAACAACAGCATTTAGAGTTAAATATTTATTTCATTTATTTCTATAAGCAGTGAATAATTTTTTTTTGCATCTTAACAATACAAATAGCCCTCAATCACTTGTGAGCTCTCATAATCTGGAACTCATCTAGAGAAAATTATTTTTTCAGTTGCAAGATGTTATCTATAGTTGAAATTGATGAATATAAACATCAACCCAAAATGATTTTACTGTCTGGGAGCATCTTTTAATATAATCTCTTTAGCCCTGTCCCATTGGAACTTATTTTATTTACATGCCCTTAGGCAGCTAAATAGCTTTTTTTCTCTTCCCATTTATGAGCTTGCCATGGACATTCCCAAGTTTCCATCAAACTTTTGATGTTCCTGTCCATTTTATTTTATTTTACTTTATTTTATTTTATCTTATTTTTTTATTTTTATTTATTAGGTTTTTTTTTTTTTTTTTTTTTTTTTTTTTTTTTTTGAGGTAGGGTCTCACTCTGGTCCAGGCTAACTTGGAATTAACTATGTAGTCTCAGGATGGCCTCAAACTCATGGTGACCCTTCTACCTCTGCCTCCTGAGTTCTGGGATTAAAGGTGTGCACCACCACACCTGTCTTTCTTTTGCTTTTATTTATTTTTTTGTTTTAATTTTTTTACTTATCAGATCATAATGCTATATTGATAGAAACTAACAACAAATATGCACAAGGAATCCAACCACTCCTGGAAGCTTAACAACACACTTTTCAACAATAAATGGGGAGTGAATGAAATTGTAAAATTTCCAGAATTGAATAACAATGAGAACACATTGTAACAAAACTTATGAGACACAATGAATGCAGTCTCTTGGGAAAAATTCATAGGACTAAATGCCTTCATAAGAAAGACAGAAAGACTGGGGAAGTTTTCTTCAATTATTTTGTGAAATAAGTTCTCCATGCCTTTGGTCTGAATTTCTTCTCCTTCTGGTATTCCAATGATCCTGATATTAGGACATTTAAGTGTATTCCCCAATTCCCTCATGTTCTTTTCACAGGAGCTTTTGAACTTACTGAAATTTTTGAACTCTCTAACTGTTTCTTCCATCTTGTCTTCGAGATCAGAGTTTCTATCCTCCACTTGGCTGACTCTATTCTTTAGAGCTTCTAGAGAATTTTGGACTTGTTCAATTAAGTTTGCATTTTCTACTACTTTTCTATGTATAATTTCCATCCCTCTGTCAAGCTCCCTTTTCACTTCCCTTTCTGATTTTCTTGATGATTCTTGGAGTTCATTTTGCATTTCTTTATGTTTTCATTTAGCATGGCCAGCTGATTTTTACAGTCTTATTTTTTTTTCACTCTCCCTCAAATCTCTTAACTCTCTTTGAACTCCTTCCAATTTCTTATCTATTAGTTCCAGTTTAGTGATGGCAGCATCGACACAATTATCGGTCCTTTGTTGCTTTACTGCAAATTCTACCAGTAGGTTGGTCATGGTTGCATTGCTCATAGATTCAATTTGGTGTTCTGATCCTAATGGTTGTTCTATGTTTTGGTTAGATGTATTCACTGTAGGATTGGGTGATCCAACTGGATTTTCTTGCATTTGATTTTTCATGTCTTTTGTGCTATGGTCTGCCCATGAAAGTGTATGGACATGTAGGTGGGCATATCAGCCTGGGATCAAGCACAATGGGAATCTGAGGCAGCCTTGGGCAGTTGCCAAGCAGCCTGGGCTTTGGCTGTCACTTGACAAAGCCACCTATCTACTGCTTGGCAGGGGCAAAAAGTTGCCTGAATTCTCAAGCGGTAATGTGCCAAAGCTTCCTGCATTCGAGCTAGGTGTGACACTGAGGCACCAGGCACTGAAGCAGCCCAAACTCTGCCTGGGAACACTGGGACCAGGAAGCAGTCTGAGCTCCCCAGCCACAGGACAATGGCGGATGGCCGGCATGACAGAGAGGTAGGGGATGACACCTGAGCTGGCCCAAGCAAGAGACACAGTCTGAGATTGTGTGGCAGTTGCAGTGGGACCGGACTCACTTTGTAAGTGGGCGAGTGGACGACTGTGCTGCGCAGTCTAAGCTTCCGCACGCAGGGATCGATCAGCATGCAGCGGCAGCAATGGTGGCACCGGCGGCAGTGGTGGCACTATGGACACAGCAGTTATTTGGGGGGAAGGGTGGGCTAACCTCCGGCGAGGGGATCTGAGATTCCCTGTTTCCCCCGCCTCTGTGCCCGCCCAGATTTCTGTCCCCTAAAAAGCCCAATGACCACTTAATATCTTGCCTTTCTTTCCCCGGGATGAAACAATTAAGACAATTGACAACACAAAGAGCTGGTTCTTTGAAAAAATAAACAAGATTGACAAACCCCTGGCCAATCTGATCAAGCAAAAAAAGGAGAAGCTTCAAATAAACAAAATTCAAAATGAAAAAGGAGAGATCAAAACAGACATAAGTGAAATTGGAAGAATCATCAGGACTTATTTCAAAAACCTCTACTCCACAAAACTGGATAATGTGGAGGAGATGGATAAATTCTTGGACGCATACCATCTACCAAAGCTAAACACAGAGCAGATTAATCACCTCAATCAACCCATCACACTCATGGATATTGAAAAGTAATAAAAAACCTCCCAAAAAGAAGAGCCCAGGACCAGATGGCTTCTCAGCTGAATTCTATCAAAACTTCATGGAAGAACTCAAACCAATCTTCCTCAAACTGTGCAACACAATTGGTGAACAGGGAAAGCTACCCAACTCCTTTTATGAAGCTAGCATCACCCTAATTCCAAAACCAGGCAGAGATGCCACAAGAAAATAAAACTACCAGCCTATTTCCCTGATGAATTTAGATGCAAAGATCCTAAACAAAATCCTCATAAAACTGAATCCAACAACACATCAAAAGCATTGTCCACCTTGACCAAGTGGGATTCATCCCAGGAACACAGGGGTGGTTCAAATACAGAAATCTATCAATGTAATACACCACATAAACAAGGCTAAACATAAAAACCACATGATCATTTCGATAGATGAAGAAAAGGTCTTTGACAAGATACAACCTCACTTCATGATTAAAACATTGGAGAGAACTGGCATGGTTGGTTAATATCTTAACCTAATAAAGGCAATATACAAAGCTCGGAAGGCCCAAATAATCCTTAATGGAGAGAGACTGGAGGAATTCCCTTAAGATGAGGAAAAGACAAGGTTGTCCACTCTCACCTCTGCTTTTCAATATAGTACTAGAAGTCCTAGCTGAAGCAATAACACAGTAGAAGGAAATAAAAGGGATCCAATTTGGAAAGGAAGCAGTTAAGTTAGCTCTATTTGCTGATGACATGATTGCATATGTAAGAGACCCAAGAGACTCCATCCCAAAACTCCTTAAGGTGATTAACTCCCATAGCAAAGTAGCAGGATACAAAATCAATGCACAAAAATCAGTAGCCTTCCTATAGGCAAATGACAAAGATATAACGAAAGACAAGGGACATGATCCCATTTTCAATAGCAACAAAAAAAAAAAAATACCTTGGAATAACGTTAACTAAGGAAGTGAAAGATCTATACAACGAAAACATAAAAACACTCAAAAAAGAAATTGAGGAGGACTTGAGAAAATGGAAAGACCTCCCATGTTCCTGGACAGGCAGAATTAAAATTGTGAAGAAGACAATCCTACCAAAGGCAATGTACAGATTTAATGCAATTCCTATTAAAATCCCTACAGTGTTCTTCACAGAGAAAGAAAAAATGATCTCAAAATTCATATGGAAAGGGAGAAGGCCTCGCATATCCAAACATATCCTCAGCAAAAGAAATACCTCTGGAGGCATCAGCATACCTGATCTAAAACTCTATTACAAAGCCATAGTAATAAAAACAGCATGGTACTGGCATAAAAACAGGAGTATAGACCAATGGAATAAACTTGAGGACCCGGGCTTTGGGTCAATCAGCTATAGCTACTTGATATTCAATAAAGGCCTGAAAAATATAGGCTGGATAAAAGACAGCATCTTCAACAAATGGTGCTGGATAAACTAGATAAACATATGCAGAAAACTGAAACTTGAACCACACATTTCACCATGCACTACACCCCAGTCCAAATGTATCAAAGACCTCAATGTAAGACCAGAAACTCGAATACTACTGGCAGAAAATTTAGGAAGTACTTTCCATGATATAGGAATAGAAAAAGACTTCCTGAACAAAACCCCAGTAGCTCATGAATTTAAACCGTCACTCAACCAATGGGATAGCATGAAGCTGAAGAGTTTCTTTACAGACAAGCATACAATAAGCAAAGCCAATAGATTACCCACAGAATGGGAGAAAATATTTGTGGGTTGTCCAACTCATAGATTTGCAGGTTATCCAACTGATAGAGGCCTAATCTCTAGAATCTACAAAGAACACAAAAATCTAAACAGTAAGAAGTCAAACACCCCACTCACAAAATGGGGCAAAGAGCTGAACAGGCACTTCACAGAGGAAGAAATACAAATGGCAACCACACCCTTAAGAATATGTTCATCATCCCTAATCATCAGAGAAATGCAATTTAAAACAACTATGAGATTCCACCTTGCCCCAATAAGGATAGCAAATATCAAAAAAATAAATAAAAATAAATGCTGGTGAGGATGTGGAGAAGTAGGAACATTCATCCACTGTTGGTGGGAATGTAGGGTGGTACAACCACTTTGGAAAGAAATATGGAGACTTCTGAAAAAGCTGAGTATAGAGATACCAACAGACCCAGTTATTCCCTTACTGGGCATCTACCCTAAAACCTTCAAACCACAGGCCGGAGAGATTTGCTCAAACATGTTTGTAGCAGCTCAAGTTGTAGTAGCTAAGAGCTGGATTCAAACCAGATGTCCATCACTAGAAGAATGGATAACTAGGATGTGGTATATCTACACAATGGAATTCTACACAGCAGTAAGAAAAAATGACACAATGAAATTTGAGGAAAAATGGTTGAACGTGGAACAGATCATTCTCAGTGAACTTACCCAATCACAGAAAAAAAATCGCCGCATTATCTCACTCATCTACACCACCTAACCTGAATCTACCCAAGATACCTTACATATCCAGCAAACATCTCGTGGACTAGACACTAGGATGGAAGGGGAGGGAGGGGAGGGCATCAAAGGGGTGGGAAACACAAATCTAGACCCAAATGGCAATGGTACCATAAAATTGTACTTACTAAAAAACAGATCAAATGGCTGATCCTTCACCATGCCGTTAGAGGGAACACCTGAACCACAAGACATTGGAGAGTGTAGAATCAAGACTAACTTTAATCTTCTACATCTTCCCTCTCTCCCTCTCCTTCTGCGTCTCTTTCTCTCTCTCTTCTCTCTAACTCTTATATATTCGTTATATTCTTCCTGATGTTCTTAGTGGGCACTGACCTGTTACTCCCAGTACCAGCATGGGGCTATCATCCACAATGAGCTTTTGATCAGCGAGACCTACAAGGTATCCTAAAAGACAGACAAATTTCGGTCAGAATACTTGACAATGCACCGAAGGTTAGTGGTAAGACCCTACTGCTGAAGACACCTTATGTGGTTGACATGCAAAATAGAATGGCATGTCTGAAAGTTGGAAGGCAGTCAGTCCCCAGACAGTCAGCACTTCTAGTGCCAGAAGGTGCTACATGGGCGACTGGGGGAAAATGACCAATATCTGTCCAAACAACTCATGGTCTAATCTACTTAGCAGCAATTAACTTGTTGTGATGCCCACACAAGTGCAATAGTGGCACACAGCCATGGTGGGGAACCAACTGCTCTTGATTTGGCTAACTGATCTCCTCAGTGGTAAGGAACCTATAGCTGGAGCTGAGAAACAAGTCAGAACCACATCCAAACATAAGCCCACTCGCCAATATCAAGCTACCATCAATCATGGGCTACAAGATGGCCTACACCTATTAAATTTTCTCTAAAAAAAGTAAGGATTATCTCACTTGTCCTGGTGCTAACTTACTCTCCATTGGAGAATCTGCTTCTCTTTTTTAGATAGATGTAGATCCTTAGGAGAGAGCCACCCCATCATACCTCAAAAGGGCCCTAGCTGAAACTGAGAACAATTGGCGAAACAAGGAAGGGTGCTGTTTTCTTGGTGAACTGGGTACCAGCACAATGGTGAATGAGATCAACACAGAGAAAAATCAACTCCTACCTAATCAGAGAGCCAGAGACCCAGAGGCCCCCAACAACTCATCACTGAAGCAGACCAAAAATGAACCCAACATGGCTCAGGGAAATTTTGTGGAAGAGGGTGTGGAAAGAATGTCAGAGCCACATGTTGGGTCATGATATGCAGAGACATTTATCTTACACATAGCTGTGGGCTAACCACACAATGCATGACCCATGTAACTCAACAAGGAGGTGTCAAGAGGGCGGGGTAGGTCACAGATAAGCCTAATAATGGTACGAAACTGACTGTATTCGCTGAATACAAAACTAACTAATAAAAAAAAAGGAAAGGAAAAAAAAAAGAAAAAGAAAGACAGATTTCTAATCAATAACCTAACCATCCACCTAAAGGGATTGGAAAAGCTAGAAGAACCCAACCCCCAAAGCTCCAAATAGAAAGAAATAAATAAGATCAGAGCAGAAATAATAAGTTGGAAACTAAGACAGCAATTAAGAAAATCGATGAAACAAAGAGCTGGTTCTTTGAAAATATAAACAAGATTGATAAACCCCTGGACAATATAATCCAGTGAAAAATAGAGATGTTTCAAATTAACAAAATTAGAAATGAAAAAGGAGCAATCACAGAGTCATAAGTGAAACTGGAAGAATCATTAGGACTTACTTCAAAATAAATCTTATGAAACCAGTTTACAACATTTCATAAGTGTAATTATTGGGCTCACCATGTATGAATTGAACAAGTCTAGATTAGTATCACACCAACAATTCAGTATTTAATCTTTCTTGTAATTTGGGACTTTAGCACATTTTTTGACAAAAATTCAAAATAAAACATAGAGCACATAGCACCAATTTAAGAAGCAAATTAAAGAGGACTTGCATGTTCTACACGGGTAATTGTCATGATATTTGAGAGGAAAAGCATGTATCCCTACAGAGAGCTGAGGAAAAATTTGGGAGTGAATAGAAGCAAAAGTAAAAGGACTTACTCTGTTAATAAGATGAGCACATGAAAGTGGCAGTTAAGTGGATGCTATTATGTGTCATTGAACACCTGATATTCATTTCTCAGTTTTCTTTAATTATGCTACCTTACCTGGAGATGGAGATATAAGTCTATAGGTTAAATGTGTACAAATTTTGTCTTCATAGCTATCTATCTCTATTTGTACATACTTCTATTTGTTTCTTCTGGCTTGTGGAGAAGAAATACACACATGCAGCTGAATTGAAGGAATTTATGTTAAATACCTGTGAGAAGGAATACAAGGCAAGCTGCAGGAACATACAGAGAAACTAGCTCAGGAAGAGGATGCTTAAATTGAAACTGAGCAAGATGAACCAGAGAGAAGGTTTATTGATGTTCCAATGAACACTGAACCACTAATTCACAGAGGGGCTGGGTGAGAATGGGAGTTATCAACTCATGGTATGCTTTCAAGTCTTCCATCTACTTTAACTTACTAAAAGGTTGCCACTACATTTTTGGGAATTAGTATCAGAAAGCTTGCAGGCCAAATCAATTCATACCTACTAACAAGATAGCTGTGGAAGTGATAAGGATATCAATTAAGAAGCTGAAGCCACAGGGTATCTTGTAAAAACATAGATGACCACACATTTTATATATTTATTTTTTATTTGAGAGAGAGAGAATCAACATACCAGAGCCTAAGCCACTGCAACCAAACTCCAGATGTTTCCACCACCTAGTGGGCATGTGCTACCTTCTACTTGCCTCAGCTTTGTGTGTTTGGCTTACATGGGATCTAGAGATGGATCAATGCATATTTGAGTCAAACCTGTGACACATAATAAGTTATTAATTAAACACTTTTGTCTATGAAGTAAGAACTTCTCTCACAATTTTTGAAGAAAAGGTATTATGGTTAAATTTTAACTTTTTAGGAGACACATGGACATCTAGATCCAAGTAAGTCAAAGAGATTTAAAGTATGATGAATCTAAAATTAATATGAGATATATTTTAATCAGTGTTTTGAATATCTAACACAAAGGGAAGTTTCTTAAAGAAACAAGATAAAAGACAATTCAGTGTAGATAGTATGCAATACTGAACATTATATTGTCAATGGTTTTCTCATAAAAGCACAAGTCTTGACAAACAGCATATGTAAAATATTGCAAGAAAATTAACTACTAATCAACAATACTACACTTGGTATTTTTTTTCCTATAAAAATAAAGGAGACATAAATTCTTTCCAAAGCAAAGAAAAACTCATGGTGTTTATCACCACTAGACCAGACATACAAGACATATTTAACAAACTGAAGCAAAAGCCAGTTAAAGAGAAATTAAAATGCATGTGAAAGAATGAATTTCATTGTAAAGTGCAAATATGTAGAAATGGTGAACAATGTAGAAAATGTCTATTAGTTTATAATTCATAGTGTAAGAGTTAAAAGCTGAAAAATCTGTTAATGAATACATATTATGAAAAAAGTGATTACAAGCACAAAAATTCTATTGAGGAAAGTAAAAATGCAGACTTTGATAGCAAATAAGTTCTTCCAGGGCTAGAGCTATGCCTCAGCAGTTAAAGAAACTTGCTAGCAAATAAGTTGTTCTATTGTCAACATAAAACTCATGACTATCCTCATACCTCTACCTTGCAAGTGCTGGGATTAAAGGTGTGCACCACCATGCCCAACTCTTATTTTTTTCTAATTTGTATTTATTTGTTTATGGAAGAGAGAGAGAATGGGCATGCCAGGGTCTCTAGCCATTGCAAAGGATCTCCAGATGAATGTGCCACCTTGTCACCTGTGCATCTGGTTTATGTGGGTACTGGGGAATGAAACCTGGGTCCTTATGCTTCACATGCAAGTGTCTCATCCACTAAGCCATCTCTTCATCTTTATGGTTTTAACTTTTGAAACAGATTCTCAAAATGTATTGCAGCTTAGCCTTGAAATCATGATGTAGCTCATTCTGGCCTCAAAATTATGGAAATTTTCATATCTCATATACCCAAAAGTTTGTCCTCATAGATATCTGAAAGTACTTCCAGTGATTTTCCTCAACACCATATTGTAAGATTTTTTTCTCACACAATTTTAGATATGCCAGTGCTCACATCATATATGCTGCTCTTGTGTCCAGTGGCAGAGAAAATTGTTTACTCAGAGTAATTTGGCATTTTCAGAACAAATGTCTATCTTATTCTCCCATTATAACTTATGTGAGCATTTATTGAACCCTCTCCATTCTCTGCATGCTGAATATACAAGCCAAAACACATAATTTCTGTTCCTCTATGATCTACATACTGAATATACAAGACAAAGCACACCATTTCTGCAATTACTTTGTTACCAGGACCAAACAATCTTCTTGAGGTTTTGAGGGAGAATATGATTGTTATTGAGGAATTTATCTAAAAACTGTAGAGAAAAAAGACCAAAACTTGTACTTAGGAAGACATGTTCAGCAAATACTAAAATTATTTAGGAAAACAGACTGCATAAATTGCAAGAAATAGCATGAAGGGTACATGGATTTAAGAAAAATAATAAAGCACTAGGACTAACATTTATATCTGTAAGTAGAAACAAGTGAAAGTAAGACAATATAGTTGTTTTATTTAATATTCAGGGATTTAGGAGGAGAATCAATATCCTGAAGTGTTTTGGAAGCAAAAAGGGTAAATAAGAGTGTGAGGAGACAACAGAGATGTAGAGGCAGCTTAAGGGGAAAGCTGAGATTCCCATTCTGTTGGAATGGTTTAAAGGGAAGGAAATAGGAGGTACATACACACCCACCCACACACACACACACAAAAAAATAAAGTCAAAATGATTTAGTACCATAGAAAACTTTCTCCTGGGTAGCGGACTAAAGCATAGAACCCCCAATAGGAGTATGGGGGGAATTGTCAGAACAGAAGGACCTTGTTAAAACACCCACCTGCAAAGGCTCAGGAAATTTTATGGAAGAGCCAGAGAGTGGGAAAAATGTATTAGAGAAAAAATTTTAGTATTTAGCTAGAAACTGTGATATTTTTAATAAATAAAAGATACTGAAAACATTTCATTCAGTTATTTTTTTTTAATGTGGAATTACTGGCTCAGTTATACTAATACTTATTTTTATTACTCAAGAAAGTTTGCCTGTGTTTATCTGACATAGAAATTTTAAGCATGTACTTTTGTGTGTGTGTGTGTGTGTGTGTGTCTGTGTGTTTCTGTGTATGTAGATAGATGATTACTCGGAATGTTCTCATCATTATAGCACATAATTGACACAGAAATAGCAACATAACATTGCCGCACCTGGAACCATGTTCATCCAAAGCACTGGCAGTAGTTGAAAAGCAGTAGGCTGCAGGACATGTAGCTTCAGTTTGTGGAAATGCTCCCACTGCACGTGGACTGAAGTCGTTTGTGAGCATGAACTCTCCGTCTCAAGGAATGTAACTGAACGTTGTGTCTGCATGATTGGCGTCAATAGTAACAGACATTAAGAGGCCCTGACATGTAAACAGACTTTGTGTTTACTCTGACCACATGCAACAGTCTCATTTTCCATGGTGGGTATGGAATGGAGCCACCCTGGAGGGAACCAGCTGCTGTTTTGCAGCTCTAGGCATGTGACATTTCAAAATCAAGCAAACAAGCCCATTTCAAAGAGTGTATCTGTTATCACTAGCTAGATTTATAAACCAAATGTTTGCATACATCAAATTAAAATACATAAATTCCCTTTAAAAATGAATAGAAAATTACAGTCTGACAATTTAGTCTGTATTTATTCTGATAGTAATGGAAATACTTATAAAAATGTTGTATATAAACCAAAGTAATAGCAAATTGCAAAATATAAGCCAAGGTAATAATCAGTTGTCAATTCTCACAAAATGCTATGGTGCTAAGATGTTGAATATCTCTTACATTTCTTCTGCTTGATTTTCAAAGACAAATATTTGAATTTTGGAATTCAAAGATAAATATTTTCTGTATATTCAAATGCAAACAATAGGGGTATGCAGATAATTCAGCATTCTTCCATTACTAAACAGGTTGATTATGTAAACTTAAAAGAAAATAAACTCCTTCATCTTTTTTGAGAACCTTGGACAATACACTTCATTACGTGCATGACAATTAGAAAGAACACCATATTTTATTTTAAGGGGCATGTAGCAGAGACAGACATTCTAATTTGATAAGAAAACCATTTGGATATCATGAGGTCATACATGCTTGTTCTTCTGTAATTTAGAATTCCCTGTAATTAGTAATTTGTGAGTTTTTGGGTACTGTGGATATCTGTAAGCTGAGTACAAACATCATTATTTCAAGATTAGGGAATATATATATAATCTCCATAAACTTTTTTTGTGAAATTTTGCAATGTGTTATCACTCATTGTATAATTTGCAAGTAAGTGAATACTACCTATAAAATGAATAATCACCTTTTATTTGTAAATCAATTGGCTATGTGAATCACATTCAATAATGTAACGAAGTTTTCATTCCTGTTTTGAATAATCAGCTATTTTGTAAATGTCAAAATCTAAATAAATTAATTAGGCTGCACTTAGCACATCTGCCCAGATTTTTTAATGCCTGGGTGCTTATCAAATAGGATGAAATAAGCTTTGCTAAAAGATGATTTTCTGGAAGATGTCCTTAAGGGAGAAGCTTCAGTAACCTATTGGGGTGGATCTAACTTGTTCTCTTAACCCAGAGGTGGGTACCAGAGCTATTTCCTTTTTGGCATTTTCAGTATCATTTGGGACATGCCACAGCCTAAGAACTCTGAGTGCATGACTGCTACTCAATTCCCAGATGCAGATCATCTGGATTTATTGAAATAAACAGCTGCCATCCACAGTAACGGTACTCTACTCTAAACTACCAGTTATGCTTCCATTGCTAAAGTCCCCTCACCTTGATTACCACACCAAAGGGATCCCATATTAAGAAGGTCCTTCCACTAGAACAAGTCCTACTATAGCTAATGGCTAGCTGTGGCATACCTTATCAGGATTGGTGTAGAATGTGGGGAATTTTCACGTTGTTGTTTTTACTTGTGACCTCTCTCTCTCTCACTTTCTCCTTTTTTCTCTCTCTCTGTCCTTAAAAAAAGAATCTCTTTCTTACTTCATGACACACACTCCCATGACAAATTATAGTATTAGAGGAACATGCCTATGTAAGCTAATACTCTATCTTACTGCATGAATCTCACTATTTAGGGACAAAATTTTTCCTTAAAAAACTCATAGTATAAGACATTTATGTTATTAAAATCTCTAAAAGGCTGAAGAGATGGATTAGTGGCTAAGGCACTTGCCTGCAAAGCATAAGGACTCAGGTTCCATTCCCCAGTACCCTCGTAAACCCTATGCACAGGTGGCTCATGTGTTTGGAGTTCATTTGCAGTGGCTGGAGGTCCTAGTGTGCCAATTCTTATTCTGTCTGTCTTTCTTCTTCTTCCTCTCTCTCTCTCTCTCTCTCTCTCCTTCCCCCTTACAAATAAATAAATAAATGAAATTAACCACTGTTATAATAACCCCTCAAACATTTAAGCTTGCATTGAATAAATACTTGAAACTGAAACCTATAGAGAACTTGGAAAGTAATCATGTTTATTCATTAATTTATTTAGGTTTTTTTTGAGGTAGGGTCTCACTCTAGCCCAGGCTGATCTGGAATTCACTATGTAGTCTCAGGGTGGCCTCAAACTCATGGGGATCCTCCTACCTCTGCCTCCCTAGTGCTGGGATTAATATATATTATGATCACTGTTTATTATTATTTTTAACAAGATGTTTTATGTGGATGCATCATGTGTTGGTACCCTCTTTTCCCTTATCCCTGTCCTCACTCCACTGGGGATGCTCCTCAGTGGTGTTGCAGGTATTCCCCATGAGGTGTGGTTTAGGCATTGTGGGAGCAGTACTCAGTTATTTTTGTGGGGAGGGAATGCCTCTGGACATGATGTTTCAACCTGTGGCTCTTAAACAATCTTTCCGTCCCTCTTCAGCAATACACCCTGAGACTTGGTGGGTGACTTTTAAGTCTACTTCAGAGATGAGCTCTTAGAAGCCTCTGGATCTCTACTTTGGTAGCTGTTGAGGATCCTAAGTGTCTGTATCCTACACCCTGGCACTAATCATCATGAATAGCATGGAAGTATCACTCTTGCTTATCTCACCATTCCTTTGTGGATTCAGCTATGGCTTGGCTGAAGTGTGAGAGGTAGTTTATCTCCTCCAATATCACTACCTTGAGAGAGAGAGAGAGAGAGAGAGAGAGAAAGAGAGAGAGAGAGAGGCAGAAAGAGAGAATGAATGGGAAAACCTGGACCTCTAGCCACTGCAAGTAAATTCCACATGCATGTGCCACCTTGTGCACCTGGCATTAAATGGATACTGAGGAATCAAACCAGGTTCTTAGGCTTTGTAGGCAAGTTCCTTAGCCACTAAGCCATTTCTCCAGCCCCATGTTTATTTTTTGAGAATAAGATAATCAATGGTAGATATGCGTATCAACTCCTCCTTTAAATTACAAAGACTGTGGCACTGTAACAGGTACTCAGAAACTCCTTTGGGTAGAAAACATTTTCTCCTCTGTTTGGGACCACTAGATAACTGAAAGCATAATGAAATCCTCAATCTATTCCTCCATGCCTGTATTTGTCTCCTTTAGACTTTGGCTCAAACTTATAGTCAATGTTGTATACTAGTATGCTATTCAGCCAAATAGTATCTGTCTACAAACTTATATCATCTATCTATCTCATCCCATTTCAGGGCTAAAGGCACAAAGATGAGAGGAAGAAAGGGTTTTTATTGGAAGGTTTATAATGTGGTATCCCAGGACTCCCCAATGTAAAAAGTTCTCTTTTCATTTTCCTAAAAATCTTCCATTCCTAGAGTAACAGGGACTATACATATACCAGTAGATTAATAGTAAAATTATGTGTGAGAGAATACTTTTAGTAAGTTAAGAAAGATGTTAAATATATGACTTCATATTATATGTACAAGAAGTAATGAGTATTCAGAAAAACTGCATTTTAAAATTAAACTTGAGAAAATGCTTAGTACTTTTCAAAAATTAAACATTGGCCTCAGTTCTTAGAAGGTTATATCTCAAAATTCAAATTTCAAATCTTCCAGGACCTGATAACTTTCTTGGCAATGTTTTTTTTTTTTTCTAACATACAACAATTAATTGATTCTGAAGCAATTAATATAAATGTTTTGTTCAATTTAATAGAAAATAGAGCACAGATGTACATATGTGTGGTAACATACAGCTTAAGTTACACAGACTTGATGGAATTCGTTCACAATTCTTGCTCAGTGAATCATTAAATTTGGTATTACAGTTAACTAAGCTCAGCTAAAAGATCAATACAAATTACTGGTTAACTTGTCACATTTGATAAATGTTTTAAAACTAGAGAACTGTTACTAACCTTTATGCCATCATTTCTGGCTTCAGTCAGCCTATTTCTTATTAGTTGTTAAACTTTAAAAAGAAAAACAACAAAAACCATAGACTTGAGACTTAACACAGTTTGGACAGTAAATGGACATTAACTTGAAAATAAATCCAACAAATACTGCTGTTGAGTCTACTACATAGTAAACTCATTATTAAACCAGTATGGAGAAATTTCAAAAAATATTTAAAATGAAACTTCTTGGCTGGAGTGATTGCTTAGTGGTTAAGGCATTTGCATACAAAGCCAAAGGACCTTGGTTTTTTGCCTCAGGACCCACATAAGCCCAGTGCATAAGGTGTCATATGTGTCTGGAGTTTCTTTGCCATGGCTGGAGGCCCTGGGGCTCCCATTTTCTCTCTCTGCCTGCCGCTTTTGCTGTCTAAAGTAAATAAATTAATAAATAAGTGAAACTTTCATATGATCCAGCTATACCACTCCTGGGCATAAGGACTCCATTCTCTACTACAAAATACTTGCATTTGCATTTATATTTCTACTGTATCTACTATAGCTAAGAATTGATATCATTTTAGATGCCCATCAATAAATGAATGGATAATGAACATATGGAACACAATCTACACAGAAATATGGAAAAATGAAATTATAAAATATATATGAAAATAGATGTATCTGAAATTATATTAAGTGAAGCGACCTGAACGCAGAAAGAATAAAGCTACACATTCTCTCTGATATGTAGATTCTACACTGTAATAACAATAAGAGGGAATGTAGAGATGATAGACAGAATGTTAACTGAGAGAGTGTAAGTAGGTGACCATGATCATCTCATCATCATGGGACAAGGGAAGGGCAAAAAGACACACATGACATGTAAGTGGAAGGAGGTTGGATAATGTGGGTTGGGAATTGGAGGAAGGGGGAGGTTTTGAAGAGGAGGGTACATGAGAATGAACTGAACTTAAATAAATGGTATTTGAGAATGCAAAAAAAAAAAAAACAAAAAACCCTGATATCTAGAACCTGCACCAGAGGGTGTATGAGACAGGGCTGGAGAGAGTAGGCCATATCCCTGTTCCCCAGGCTCCTCTAAGTTTCCTTGTCCAGGTAGGTCCCTTGGTGGCTGGTTTGGGGCTACTTGTACCCCAAGAGCTTGCTATGGAAGCAGGACCCTTGCTTGCTCTGCCTTCATGATCAAAGTGCCCCTGGGTCCCCAATTTCTGTGTCAGAGGGTGCACACCAGACAGGTAGTGAATAAGATCCCTGTCTCCTGGTTCCTCTTGGTTATCTGGTCCTTGTAGGTCCCCCTGCACCTGGCTTGGGAATACTGGATCCCTGTATGGGGGCTGTGGAAACAGGCCTGTTGCTCTGGTATCCTGAATGGGCCTTATGTACTGACATCCCGATTCTACTGAGTCAGAGGGTACTTGTGCCACTGTAAGAGCAGGCCTCTTTCCTCTGAATCTCCAGCTTCTTGACACCTGGTTCCTCAACCTGTGATTCCTATGAGCTGAAGAATACATGCAAGTGGAAGGAGTAGGCCAGAGCTCCCAGTTCCCCAAGTATCTTTGATATACAATTAAAATAAAGAGATAATGTTAATTCTACCTATCCAGGAGGATGGGAGGTCTTTCTATTTTCTCAAGTCTTTGTCAATTTCTTTTTTGAGTGTTTTTATGTTTTCATTGTATAGATCTTTCACTTCCTTGGTTAACATTATTCCAAGGTATTTTGTTGTTGTTTTGTTGCTATTGAAAACGGGACCATGTCCCTTATTTCTTTCTCTGTATCTTTGTTATTTGCATATAGAAAGGCTACTGATTTTTGTGCATTGATTATGTATCCTGCTATTCTGCTAAAGGCGTTAATCACCTTCAAGAGTTTCGGGATGGAGTCTCTCAGGTCTCTTACATATACAATCATGTCATCTGTGTATAGAGCTAACTTAACTTCTTCCTTTCCAAATTGTATCCCTTTTATTTCTTTCTCCTGTCTTATTGCTTGAGCTAGGACTTCCAGTATTATATTGAGGAGCAGATGTGAGAGTGGACACCCTGTCTTGTTCCTCATCTCAATGGGAGTTCCTCCACTCTCAATCCATTAAGTATTATTTGGGCTTTAGGAGCTTTGGGTATAGCCTTTATTATGTTAAGATATCAACCAACCATGCCAATTCTCTCCAATGTTTTGATCATGAAGTGATATTGTATTTTTTCAAAGGCCTTTTCTGCACCTATCAAAATGATCATGATTTTTGTGTTTAACCTTCTTTTTATTACATTGAAAGATTTCCGTATGTTGAATTACTCCTGCGTTCCTGTGATTATTCCCACTTGATCAAGTTGGATAATGCTTTTGATGTGTGGTTGGATTCAGTTTGTGAGGATTTTGTTTAGGATATTTGTGTCTAAGTTCATCAGGGAAGTAGGCCGGTTTTTTTCTTTTCTTGTGGCATCTCTCTCTGGTTCTGGTTTTGGAATTAGGTGTTACATGCTTCATAGAAGGAGTTGGGGAGCTTTACCTGTTCTCCAACTGAGTGGCACAGTTTGAAAAAGATTGATTTCAGTTCTTCCATGAAGGTTTGATAGAATTCAGCTGAGAAGCCATCTGGTCCAGGACTGTTCTTTTTGGGAGGTCTTTTAATACCTTTTCAATCTCAGTGAGTGTGATAGATTGTTTAGGAGATTAATCTGCTCTGAGTTTAGCTTTGGTAGATGGTATGTGTCCAGGAATTTATCCATTTCCTCCATATTATCCAGTTTTGTTGAGTAGAGGTTTTTGAAATAAGTCCTGATGATTCTCCCTATTTCACTTATGACTATTGTGATCTCTCCTTTTTCATTTCAAATTTTGTTAATTTGAAGCGTCTCTCTCTCTCTCTCTCTCTGTCTCTCTTTTTTGCTTGATCAAGTTGACCAGGGGTTTGTCAATCTTGTTTAGTTTTTCAATGAACCAGCTCTTTGTTTCATCAATTTTCTTAATTGTTTTCTTAGTTCCAATTCATTAATTTCTGCTCTGATCTTAATTATTACTTTCTGTCTGGAGCCTTTTTTTTTTTTTTTTTTTTTTTTTTTTTTTTTTTTTTTTTTGGTTTTCATGGTAGGATCTCACTCTAGCCCAGGCTGACCTGGAATTCATATGGAATCTCAGGGTGGCCTCGAACTCACGGCAATCCTCCTACCTCCTCCTCCCAAGTGCTGGGATTAAAGGCATGTGCCACCACGCCCAACTGTCTGGAGCTTTTTGGGTTGTATTTTTCTTGATTTTCCAGTGCCTTCAGGTGGATGGTTAGGTTATTGATTTGGGATCTCCCTGTCTTTGTTATGAAGGCATTTAGTGCTATGATTTTCCTCCTTCATTGTGTCCCATAAGTTTTGGTATGATGTGTTCTCATTGTCATTCACTTCCAAACACTTTGCAATTTCATTTTTTTTTTTTATTTCGTCCACTATGCATTTATTGTTTAAAAGTGTGCCATTCAGTTTCCAGGGGCCAATGGGATTTTTGGTGGTTCTTTTGTTGTTAATTTCTAGCAATATAGCATTATAGCATTATGATATGATATCATGCAGGGAATTATGTCAATTTTACTAAATACATGGAGGCAGGCTTTGTGACCCAGTATATGAACTATTTTAGAGAATGTTCCATGGGCTGCTGAGAAGAATGTGCAGTCTGTGGATTTGGGATGGAATGTTCTGCAGATGTCCATTAGGTCTAAGTGATCTATGGTTTTGTTGAGCTCTCTTAGTTCCCTGCTGAGTTTCTGTTTGGATGATCTATTACTGATAATGTTGTATTGAAGTCCCCAGCTACAAAGGTGTTGGTGGTTATTTGTGTTTCATTGTCAAGTAGGTTTTGTTTTATGAACTGTGGTGCCACTGTGTTTGGTGCATAAAGATTTATGATTGTTATATCCTCTTCATGGATCATTCTCTTGATAAGTATGAAGTGGCCTTCTTTGTCTTTTTTGCTTATTTTTGGTTTGACGTCTATTTTATCTGATATCAATATAGCTACACCTGCTTGTTTTGTATTCCCATTTGCTTGGGATATTGTTTTCCACCCTTTCACCCTGAGGAGGTGTCTGTCTTTAGTGGTGAGGTGCGTTTCTTGAAGACAAAAGATTGAGGGGTCTAATTTTATGATCCATCCTGTTAGCTTGTTTCTCTTGATGGGTCAATTAAGGACATTAATATTTAGAGTAATGATTGTGAGGTTTGATTTGATCCCTGCCATATTCTATTGGTATATGTGGTTTGGTGTTTCCTTGGACTTTGAAGATTTTTGTGCTTTCTCTGAGTTTGGTCATTGTGATCTGCTTCTTGTAGGCATTTGAGATTGATTATTTGATTCTTCTGTGTGGAGAATTTCCTGAAATACCCTCTGTAGGTTTGGTTTTGTGTTCATATAATTGTAAAGCTTAGTTTTGTCGTGGAAAGTTTCTTTCCTCATCTATTATGAGGGATACTTTTGCCAAGTACAGGAGTTTGGGTTGGAAGCCATAGTTTCTTAGGCTTTGTAGTGTTTCATCCTAGGCCCTTCTGAATTTCAGGGTTTCCAATGAGCAGTCTGAAGTAATTCTGATGGGGTTACATTTAAAAGTGATGTGCTGTTTTCCCCAGTGCTTTTAGGATTTTCTCTTTGGTGAAAATGTTTAAAGCCTTAATGACAATATGTCTTGGAGAGTTTCTCTTTTGATCCAATCTGTTTGGAGTTCTGTTAGCTTCATGTATCTTGATTGGCCTTTCTTTTGAGAGAGTAAAGTTTTCTTCAATTATTCTCTTAAATAAGTTCTCCATGCTTTTGGTCTGAATTTCCTCCCCTCTGGTATTCCCACGATCTGGTGTTAGGATGTTTAAGGGTATCCCACAATTCCCTCATGTTCTGTTCACAGAAATTTTTGAACTTATTGAAACTTTTGTACTCTTGAACTGTTTCTTCTGTCTTGTCTTGCAGATTAGATTTTTAATCCTCCACATGGCTGACTCTCTTCTTGAGAGCTTCTAAAGGGTTTTGGGCTTGTTCAGTTAGGTTTGCATTTTTTACTACTTTTCTATATATAGTTTCCATCCCTCTGTCAAGCTCCCTTTTCACATCATTTTCTGATTTTCTTGATGCTTCTTGAAATTCGTCCTTACATTTCTTTATGTCTTCATTTAGCATTGTCAGCTGATTTTTGAAGTCTTCTTTTCTTTCACTCTCCTTTATGTCTCTTAACTGTCTTTTAACTCTTTCCATTTTCTTATCTATTAGGTCTACTCTAGAGATGGAAGCATCCATACAATTATTGGTCCTTTGTTGCTTTTCTGCAGTTCTACCAGTAGCTTTGTCAGGTTGCATTGCTCATAGCTTCACTTTGGTGTTCTGATCCTAATGTCTCTTCTATGTTGTGATTAGAGACCTTCATTGTATGGCTGGGTGATCTCACTGGATTTACTTGTATTTGATTTTTCATGTTATTTCTTTTGTGCTGTGGTTTGCCCATCACAGTGTATGGGCAAGGAGAGTAGGACTGTGGTCTCGATGGACAGGGAATTGTTGCCTCTTTGGGTGGGCTGGCCTGAGCTAGCAATCAGGCAAGGAGATGGGCAGAGGGGTCCTGAGCTAACATGTGGGTGGGCAGATCAGCCTGAGCTCACACGCCAGATGCCGAAGCAGCCTGAGCTGTCACATGGTGGAACACCATAGCAGCCTGAGTTCTCATGTGACCAGGACACCAATGCAGCCTGAGCTCTCATGCAATCAGTACACCAAAGCAGCCTGAGCTCTTGCCAAGCAGGATGCTGAAGCAGCCTAAGGCGGGATGCTGAAACAGCCTGTGCTCATGCAAGGTGGGAAGCTGAAGTAGCCTGAGCTTGCATGTAGTGCGACACCTGAGGCAGGCAGATGGGCGGCAGCCAGTTCACAGATGGGGGATTGGGCCGGAGTTGGCACAGGTGTATATGCATAATGAGCCTGGGTATGGGTGTATAGGAAGAGTGAGCCTGAGCTTGCTGGGCAGGTGGGATGGGCATGAGCTCACACATGGATGGGGTAGTATCCTGTGGCTGGGACTATTGCTGTGACAGCTGCTTGGGGGATTGTGGAACTGCTGGGCTACCCATGAGCAAGAGAGTCAGGGATTCCCTTTTGTTTTCACCTTTGTGCCCTCTCAGTGGCAATCTATTAGAGATTGCTCTCCCCTAAAGTATCCAGTGAACACTTAATGCCTTGCCTTTCCTTCCTGGGGAGGTGCAACACAGTTCAGTGTTTGCCATTTTGACTGGAATACCCAAGACAATTTCTTTCAAATGCATTCACTCACAGTCTTCAACATTGGCATGTGTGAGCAAATGTGTATGCAACACACACACACACACACACACACACACACACCTGCATGCACACCAAAATTAAGATAAAAAGAAGACATATAATCAAGGCTTTCTCCTAATGTGTCTGATTGTTGTAGGTATAAAAGGGATAGAGTATGTCACCAGGCTGATGTGTAAGTTGCACAAATCTGTGATTTCTTTTCAACTAAACTGTAGAAAATTGGATGAGCTTCAGATATTTCTTTTATTAAATGGTTATTTTTATCATTGCTTAAACACATTCAATGAGTTAAATCTAATAATGATTGTGAATTATCATCCAAATGAAGAATTTGTTATATGTAAGCATCCACAAATATTTCTCATGTAGTGTGTTATATGTGAAAACCAGGTGGAACCAGGAGGTAAAAAGTGCATATAATACTATTAGTAATATCATACAGTTGGTGTGGGATATGAAGCATGGTAAAGGAAAGTTTACATTATTGTGATTAACACATGCCCACTATTTTTGTTCAGAAAATGGAAATGATATATTTTCATCTGTTCATGCTTGATTTTCAGTATTTCCGTCAGAAATTTTATCATTTTCATCATATTCATTTGAAATTCCTCATCTGCCAGCTCAATATCTGAAGAAATGCATATTAGATGACTGCTGACAATCTGTGAGTACAAGATTTAATGCTTGAGTGGCATGCAGTCTCCAAATTCTGGGTAGAAAAGTTGAGAAGACAATTCTTTTAAAAAATGTTTATTATCATTATTATTATTATTAACAAGATATTCTCATATGAATACATCATATGTTGGTACCTTCTTTTCCCTCTTTCCTGCCCTCATTCTGTTGGGGATGCTCCTCAGTGGGGTTGCAGGCATTCCCTCATGGTGTAGTTTATGCATTGTGGGAGCAGCAGTCAGATATTCTTTTGGGGGATGACTCTAGCCATGATGTCTCAACCTATGTCTTTTACAATCTTCCTACGCCTCTTCTGCAAATTTCTCTGAGCCGTGATAGGTGAGTTTTAAATATACTTGTGTGATAAGCTCTTAGCAGCCTCTGGATCCCTGCTTTGGTAGGTGTTGAGTATAATCAGGATCTATCTCCTACACTCTGGTGCTTATTGTCAGGAATAGCATGAAAGTAGCATTCTTGCTTGTCTCCCTGATTCATCTGTGGATTCAGCTGTGGCTTGGCTGAAGTTCAAGGGTTAGTTTATTGCCTCAGGTCTCGCTACTTTCTGAAAAAGAACATATTCTCCAATGGGGAGTGGAGCCAGCATAGTTTCAATGAGGTAAGCATTATTAATTTAGGAAGAATTTGATGTATGTAACCCCTATTTTAGCCAAAGATGAGTAAGAGCTTGACAATGGAGAGCATAAACTTTGTCTCCATAGGATACTGATCTGGTTCCCAATTCCAGATATGGGTACTTTTATGCTGAGTGGATCACTTAGCTAATCAGAAAGATATTGGTTACCCACTGAGGCTGTGTGCCACTATTGCACTGGCGTGTACATCATGTCAGGGTGTTTGCTTCTGAGTACCTTAGACCTCTGGGTGCTCACACTTTTGTTGGACATTTTCCCCCAGTAGCTCATGTAGCACTTTCCAGCACGACACAGGCTAGCTGTCTGGGGACTGTCTTTCTTCTGAATTCCATTCAGGTCTCTCCGTGCTCTGTGTCAGCAGCATATGGTGTTTTCAGCAGAAGGGTCTTAGCCTTTGTCTCAGGCAGGTAATCACATGCTTTGACTAAAAGCTGTCTTGATTTGGGGACCTTGTAGGTAGCTCTGATCAACAGCTCAATGTGGGTAGCAAGCAACCTCTGGTACTGGTAGTTAAAGGTCAAAGAAAGATTTTTTTTTTTTCTTTTAAGCTGAGACTTCCTCCCACCCTCACCAAAGCCCTACTTTCAGGTGTCCCCCTTTACTCCTTATGAGAACTATATCTTTTAGGCTATCTCCAGGGATAAAGGTTTCTATGGTATCTGCTCATTTTAGATTTAATTTTGTGTTTATCTCCCCCCCCACACACACACACTCACTTTACCCTCCCTCCAAACCATTCTATCCCTATTGTCTGGGCCTTGAGTGGCCTATCAAATATGACACCAACTTGAGCAGGTACAGGTTAGGAACCTGATATGTGACACCATGTGGCATTTGTCTTTCTGTGGTTGTATGCATTTGCTTAGTATGATCTATTCCAAGTCTGTCCAGGTTTTTACAAATTTCATTGCATCATTTTTTTTCTCTTACTGCTGAATAGAATTGCATTGTGTAAATGTACCACAACTTCATTATGCATTCATCCAATGATGGGCATCTGGGTTCTTAGCTATAATGCATTGAACAGACATAAACATTGGTGAGCAAATGTCTCTGTATTGTTTCATGACATATTTAGGATAATGCCCAGTAAAGGAATCAGTTGCTATCTCTATGTTCATACTCTTCTGGAATCTCCAAATTGATTTCCCCAGTGGTTGTACAAGTTTATATTCCCACCAACAGTTAATGAGGTTCATCTTTTCCCACATCATTACCAACATTTGTCATTGTTAGCTTTTTTTTTTTTTTTAATGATTGTCATTCTTACTGGAGTAATATGAAATGTTATGGTTATTTTCATTAGCATTTTGCTAATGGTTAGGGGTGTTAAATATTTTCTTTTTTAAAAGGTTTTATGTTTTATTTGTTTATTAGAGACAGAGAGATAGAGAGAATGATAATGGGAGTGCTAGGGCCTTTAGCCACTGCAAACAAACTCCAGATGTATGTACCACCATGTGCATCTGGCTTACGTGGGACCTAGAGAATCCAACCTGGGTTCTTAAGCTTCACAGGCAGGCACCTTAACTGCTAAGAAATCTCTCCAGTCCAAATATTTTCTTAAATCTGTGTTATCCATTTGTAATTCTTCCTCTGAGAACTCCCTGTTCACTATTCTGCCCCACTTTCAGAGTGGGTTGTTTGATGTTTTTATTGTTTAGCTTTTCGAGTTCTTCGTAGATTCTAGATATTGGGCTTCCATCAGTAGTATAGTTGGAGAACATTTTTCCCATTTGATGGATAATCTATTGGCTTTGCTTATGGTGTGCTTGTCTGTGAAAAAGGTTTTTGGCTTCATGAGATCCCTTCCTTGGGTGATTGTTTAATTTCCCAGGCTATTGTTTTTTTTTTTTTTTTCTTTCAGGAAGTCTTTTCCCACTCCTATAACATCAAGAGTTCCTCATATTTTTTCTTCCAGTAGCAGAAAAGCTTCAGGTCTTATATTGAGGTCTTTAATCCATTTGAACTTGATTTTTGTGTATGGGGAGATGAGTGGGCCCAATTTCACTTTCTACATGTGGTCATCCAATTTGTTCAACACCATTTGTTGAAGATGCTGTCTTTCTTACAGTCTACATCATTGGCACCTTTGTCAAAGATCAAGTAGCTTTATTTACTTGACCTAAGCTCTCAGATTTCAATTATGTTCCATTGGTCTATGCTTCTGTTCTTATTCCAGTATCATGCTGGTCTTGTTATGATGGCTTTGTAGTGTAGCTTTAGATCAGCTATGGTGATACCTCCAGAGGTGTTTTTTTGTTTGTTTGTTTGTTTGTTTGTTTGTTTTTTCCTGAGGATATGTTTGTATATCCAAGGCCTGATGCCATTCCATATGAATTTTGAGACCATTCTGTGACGAGTAATGCTGGCATTTTTATTGGTATGGCATTAAATCTGTATATTACTTTTTATAAAATTGCCATTCTTACAATATTATTCTACGTGTCCAGGAGCATGGGAGGTATTTCCATCTTCACAGGCCTTGATTACTTTCTTGCGTTTTTTCTTTCCTTTGTTTTGCCTTCATTCTTTCACATCCTTGGTTAGTATTATTCCAAGGCATTTAATTTTTTGTTGTTGCTATTAAAATTGGGATAATCTCACTGATTTCTTTCCAACATATTTGTCCTTTGCATATAAAAAGGCTACAGATTTTTGTACACTGATATTGTATCCTACCTCTTTAGTGAACGAATTAATCACCTTTAGAAGTTTTGAGATGGAGACTTTTGGGTCACTTTTGTACAGGATCATGTCATCTGCAAACAGGGCTAATGTGACTTCTTCCTGTCCAACTTGAAATCCTTTTATTTCTTTCTCCTATCTTATTATTTGGGTTAATACTTCTAGTACTGTAGTGAAGAGCAGTGGTGAAATTGGGCACCTGTATCTAATTCTTGATCTGAATGGGAGTTCCTTGATATTTTCCTAATAGGCATTATTTGGGCTTTGGGTGGTTTATATATAGTCTTTATTGTGTGGAGATATAAAGCCTCCATGCCTATTCTTTCCAGCATTTTGGCCATGAAGTGGTATTGTATTTTTTCAAAGGCCTTCCCTGCATCAATGAGATGATCATGTGATTCTTATGGTTAAGTATATTTATGTGGTGTATTATGTTGACTGATTTGTGCATGATGAACCATCCCTGCATCGCTGGGATGAAACCTGCTTTGTCAAGGTGGAAAATGTTTTTGATGCATTTTTGAATTCAGTTTGCAAGGATTTTGTTCAGGATCTTTCTATGTGAATTTATTAGTAATATAGGTCTATAGTTTTCTTTCCTTGTTTCCTCTCTTTTTTGTTTTGGTATTGGAGCAATGCTAGGTTCATAGAAGTTGTTGGGGAGGATTCCCTGGTCTCTGATTATGTGAAACAGTTTGATAAAAATTGGCTTTAGTTCTTAAATGAAGGTTTGATAGAATTTGGTTGAGAAGTAATCCAGTCCTGGACTTTTCCTTCTGGAGAGGTTTTTGATTAACTTTTCAACCTCCATGGATGTGACATGTTTTTTTAGGACATAAATCTGCTCTGAGTTTAGTTTTGGTAGGTCGTGTCCATTTCTTCCAGATTAACCAATTTTGTAGAGTAGAAGTTTTGGAAATATGCCCTGATGATTCTTCCAATTTCATTGATAACTTTTGTTACCTCACCTTTTGCATTTCTGATTTTGTTAATTTGAGACTACTTCTTCTTCTCTTCCTCCTCCTCATCCTCCTTCTTTTTCTTCATCTTCTTTTTGATTTAGCTTGATCAAATTGGCCAAGGGTTTATCAATCTTTTTTTTTCCCTTTTTTTCTCTTGCTGCTTCTCTCTCTCTCTCTCTCTCTCTCTCTCTCTCTCTCTCTCTCTCCATTGTTAAGAGTTTTAACTATGATGTGCCTTGGAGAGTTTCTTCTTTAGTTCTGTCTGTTTCATGTTCTATGGGCTTCTTATATCTGGATTGGTCTTTTTTTTTTGAGAGACTGAGAACATTTTCTTCAACAATTTTGTAGAATATGTTCTCTGTGCCTCTGGCCTGGATTTCCTCTCCTTCTGGTATACCCATGATCTGGATGTTTGGTAGCTTCAGGGTATCCCACAATTCCCTCCTATATTGTTCACTTGACTTTTTTGAACTTAGCAAAGTTTTTGGCCTTCTGATCAATTTCTTCTCTCTTGTTTTCTCGTCAGAGTTTCTGTCTTCCACAGGAGTATCTCTGTTAGGGAGCTGTTCTAGAGAGGTATTTGTAAGCCCTATTCTTTTTTTGTTTTTTGTTGCATTATTTTTCATCATGCTCACCTCTTTTTTTGAGGTAGTATTTCAGTTAGAGTTCTGATTTTCTTGATGCTTCCTGGAATTCACTTACATTTGATCAAGTCTTCACTAAGCTTAATCATTTGGTTATTGAGACCTTTTCTTGATTCACCTTCAGTTCATTCATAACTCTTTTGATGGTCCTAAAATTTTTATTCAATCAAGTTAAGCCTACTGTCAAAAGATAAATGCTCTAAGACATGATTCTGTTCAATTTTATTGATGTCTTTGTGGGTTATTTATTGATTTATTTGAGAGAGCCAGAGAGAGAGGGGGGGAGGGAGAGAAAGAGATAGAGAGAGAGAGAATGGACATGCCAGGTCCTCCAGCCACTGCGAACAAACTCCAGATGCATGTGCCAACTTGTGCATCTGGATTATGTGGGTCCTGGGTAAGCAGACTTGGGTCTTTTGGCTTTGCAGGCAAATGCCTTAACCACTAAGCAATCCCTCCAACCCCCATTCATGGATTTCTTTATAGTTTGCTTCCATTTTAGCAATTCTTTTGGTCAGGTTTCCATTGGTTGTTGTTTTCATTTTAGGATTTCCATTGATTTTTCTATGATTTCATTGGAGGCTTCCACTAGGCAACCTTGGTAGAAATCTCTCAGTTTTCTGACCTTCTTTGGCTTTTTGAATTGTGGTCTAGCTATCTTGGGGAGACACTTTATTCTATTGAGGAGGAAGCAAGATTTTGTCCTTGTAGCATCATCAAAGGGTGTTCTGCTTTAAATGTGAACCAGATTGTTTTACTGGTTATAACCACAGATTCTCAGATGTACCTGGGGAATTGAGAGTACTGGCCTACTCATTCCACTTGCATATACACTTCACAGGTTGGGGAACCAGGCACTAGGAAGCGGGAGAGCCAGAGGCAAGAGGCCTGCTCCTACAGTGGTGAATGCACCCTCTGGCTCTGGGGAATATGGATGTTTCTACCCAGTGACCAGTTGGGATATTAGAGCAAAAGTCCTGCTTCCACAGCCCCCACACAGGGACCATGTTGCCCCAGGCCAGATGCAGTATAACCTGTTGGGACCAGGGAACTCGAAGGAGCTTGGGAACAGGGATCTGGCCCACTCACTCTGTGCGGTGTGCACCACCCATGGCCCCCCTTCAGGCTATCCTGGAATTGGGGACTATGGTCTCTTCAGACAGGAAGGTGGAGTAAGTGGGCTGCTTCTTCAGCAAGCTCCCAGGTTCCAAGAAGCCCCAAACTAGCCACAGATGGAATTACATGGACCAGGAAACTGGGGGGAGCTTGGTAATAGAGATGGTAATAGTGGACTACTTACTCATCCCTCCCATGCAGGGTATCAGGAATTGGAGAGCAGGGGCACTTCAGGGGCAGCAAGGGACCTGCTTCTGCAGCAAGCTCACAGTGTCCAAGCTGCCACAAGACAGCCACAGGGGACCTACAAGGTGACTATTCTTATTTTAGACAATGTTCACATCTTGTATTAGAATTAGAATTTATCTAGTCTTCGGATGGCCTGCGTTTTAGGTTTCAGTTATTACTTCTACCTTCTGCATATAATGGCCTTGAATTTCTTATGTATGTGGAGTTGATGTAGAGTTTTTGCAGGCTTTTACTCCCTGCTTAGCTAACTTTATATCATGTATACTTATACTTTACACAAAATCCTGTCCTTTTTTTTCCCTTTCCCGATGACATTTTTTGTTTATGTTTATTAGAAATTAATAGAAATTTAAGCCAAAGTAAGAAAATCAAACAAAACTAGCCAAGAGCAATAACCCAACCAATTTGTTATATTTTTCACCTCAGACTGTGAATCATGGCTGAAAGAGTAACTGGAAAGACTGTTAGTATGAATACGTAATTAATATTAATACTTAGGCCTGCTGTGGCTTTTAAAAACTAAAAATAGAGAATTCCATATAAAATGCTTCACTTGGCAATCTATGATATATGTTTTAATTATAAGTGGATGGAATAAAAAAATACAGTGATACAGTGTGATTAAAGACACTGGATAAAAGATATTCAGAGTTTCAGACATGCATCTTAGGGTGACTTTAATGATCCAATGTTGGCACTGGGTGTGATTTTCAGGGAACATTCAAATTTATGTCTGTTTATTTAAATTAGAAAAGAACATTGTGTGCCAAAACAATAAATCTCACAAGTTTGTTGCTTCTTAATGCTTCGTTAAATGACAAAAGTAGGTTAAATTGCATAGTGACATATTTTTTTCTTTTACTTGCTATTTTATGCCTTGAAATTTTTCAATACTGACAATTTTTGGTTTATTCTATCCTTTTCATCAGGTAGAATGATGATTATCAATTGTTAGAGCCATATACCTATCCAATCATTAGACCCAGGATAGAAGTTCAGAGCAATATTGATGCAGTGTCAGCAATCTCAAGAGGATTTCACATTTTTAAAACTGCTTAGGGTCATTGTATGTTCATGTCTACATTTCTCTGTAATCATAGCAGAAATGATGATTTAACCAAGATCCAGAGATCAGTTGTTTTATCAAAAATGCATTTGACTATTTAATCGCTTTAAATGATAAATATATGTAATTCCAGATAATATGCTGAGAGAATATTTTAACATTTTCCTTTTTTTATTGAGGCAGTCACCAGTATCTAATATAGTTATCAAAAAAGATTAAAAACAATTATATGTATTATGTTAAAATATTTACTTTTTTATTGTAGAATGTTCATTAATAGCATACAAAATACTGTGTAAAATGTGTTGGCCAAAAGTAGAGGAGAAACAGTGCATAGTTATGAAACTCATTCTGGGTGGTATTTAAGCAAAATTTAGAAAAATGGATAATATTAGTACAACATCCAACATCCATAAACTCATAATTGGAGGTTAATCTTTTTATTATCATACTCTTTTTGAAGTTAGCATATATAAAATGTACACATTTTCCTTCTCTTCTGCTTCATTGTAGTTCATAAGCACTAAAGACATTATTTATTACTTTTCCAAGTGTATTGACTTAAACAATTAAGGATTTTTTAGAAAAAAAGAGGAAGTTTAGGTAAATTAGTTACATATATATGTAGGATAATAGCCTGGGGAAACATTATCATAGTTACATACATAATTTAAAATATAAATGTGTTTATATTATTGCCATATGGTTTCTTTGTATATTGAATGATTTATCACCTAATGTATTCATTTTTCTGAAAATGTTCACTATATTCTTCACCAGGTTCTGACTAGAGCATCACAAATGTGATATCAATTGTGCATCATAATTAAGTGATAAAATTTGTTTATTTATCATTTACAAATAAAAACATTATTTCAAATTACACTTGGCAGAAAGAGGACATTATTTTTACATAGTTAATTGTTAGATAATTTTGTGACTGGAATACCTTAAGAACTTAGGAAATTGAAATGTCAACTGGCAATTTCTTTCTTTCTTTTTTTCTTTCTTTCTTTTAAGAGAGAGAAAGAGAATTTGCATGTCTGTGCCTCAGCCACTGCAATCACAGTTGAGACACTTGCACTACCTAGTGGGCACATGCAACCTTCTGCTTGCCTCACCTTTGTGTGTCTGGCTAACATGGGATCTAAAGAGTTGGACATGGGTCCTTGATTTGGCAGACAAGCACCTAAGTGGTTACTAAGTGGTTACTTACTAAGCCATCCCTCCAGGCTGTGATCTTTTCTTTTTTATTTTTTCTTTTTTTTTTTTTTTTAGCTTTATATATACCTTCATCATGCCTATTTTAATAATTTCTTTTCTGAGTACGAAAATCTTAATATTCAATACAAATGGAGAAAACTTGGCAACAGACAATACCTCTGACAATTAACATGGGCATGAATGTTATTATCTCTTTTATTTAATTCTATGTTGATTGTCCCCAAAATTATTACAAATTGAAATTTATTCATATAAAGTAATAGTATAGCATTAGTATATAAAGTTTCATCTCAAACACCTGTCAAAATGGGTGAAGCATGTAATTATACAATTATATCATAGGGAAATGAACTATGGTAGAGAAGGTAAAATTTATATTGACTGTCAAATTGTCAACCCTAGAATCACATGTGAGAAATTTTCTAGTTTAAGTTTGATTTTGGGCATAATTCTGAGGAATTTTCTTGATTAGCTTAATTGAGATAGAAAGACCCAACTTAACTGTCGGCAACTCCGTTTCAAGAGCTAGGGTTCTGGACTATATTAAAAGCAAAGAGCTGTTTGAACACTGATATTCATTTTTCTCTGTTTACTCACTATAAGCTGAATGTGACCAGCTCTGCATTAAGATCTTGCTGCCAAGTCTTTCCTACCATGATGGACTGTTACCTGGACATCAAGTTGAAATAACACTTTCTTCCCTTAAACTGATTGCTGTTTTCTTTTGTCCCAGATATGAGAAGGTAACTCATATACATGGTAAATAATAAAACTTAATATAGGACTTCCGGTCAAGATGGCATCTGCCTAACCTTGCCTCACCTCGCAGAGAAGAATAGGCAAGACCCTTAAAGTTTGGGGGACGGTATTTTTATTTAGGAGTTTGCTGATTTTAGTAGGCTTCCAGTGGGAGGGTGTGGAGAGCAAAATAGGGAATCTGCTGATTCCCACACTCTCGGTAGTCCACCACTCTCCCAACCACCTCAAGCAGCGGTCCTGGCCAAAGGACCAGAAGAAGGTCCCTCCTTCACTAACTTCAGACAAAGCGGACCCAAGCTAGCAGGCTAGGTCCTCCAACCGAGGCTTTCCCACTACCAGGCAGAGCTCCACAGACATATTGGCATGCCATTCACTGTTCCCACCAAGACTTGTTGACCCCTGTGCATGTGATCCCCAGTCCTGCCCAGTCTTGCTGACACCCACAAACAATCACCATTCTCAACCGGCCTTGCTGACCACATGACTGCTGTTCCTGTCCAGCCTTGTGGGCCTCCACGTGTGATCATTCCCACCCAGCCTTGCAGACCCCTGCAGAAGATTGAGTGGCCTAGTTGTTATTCCCACCCAACCTAGCTGACTGCCAAGGGGAATTGATGGCCCAATAATCATTCCTGCCCAGCCCATCTGAGCCCAGAGAGCAATCGCCATCTCACTCACCACTGCCCCCTCCCACCCCTGAAAAGGGATCCAGGCTACTGTCTCTACCACAGCCTTTCTGAACTTGGTAGGTTATCACTGTCCCACTCACTGCCAGCCCCAAACCCCAGGCCAGCAGGCTAGCACCCCACACCCTAGGCTGTCTGAAACATTGTGATGGGCAAATCACAGCAAAAAAAAGAATACCACAAAAAAATCGGATGCATGTAAATCCACCTAAATGGCTGAGTACCACAATGAATGTCTCTAATCAAAACATAGAACAGACAATAAGTTCAGAACCCCAAAATGAAGAAACAAACTATGCAACCACGACAAAGAAAATAACAGAAATTTCAGAAACTCAAAAAGGACCAAAAATTGTATGAGTGGTATGATCACTAGATTACACATACTAGAAAGGAAACAGGAAGTGTTCCAAAGACAATCAAATGATCTGAATGAGAGCTAAAATAAAGAGGAAGTCAATAACCAGCTGACTAAGCTCAATGAAGATATAAAAAATACAAGGATGAACTCCAAGAAGCATTAACAAAACCAGAAAATGACATGAAAAGGGAACCCAACAGAGGGTTGGAAACTATACATAAAAAAAAAAAAAAAAAAAACAGTAGAGGGCTGGGGAAATGGCTTAGTGGTTAAGGTTTTGCCTGTGAAGCCAATGGATACTGGTTCAATTCCCCAGAACCCACGTAAGCCAGATGCACAAGGTGGCCCTGGTGCATCCATTCTCTCTTTCTTTCTGCCTCTTCTTCACTCTCTCTCAAATAAAGAAATGAAATATTTTTTTAAAAAAGCAATAGAAAATACTAATCAAATTGAACAAGCCCAAAACTCTATAGAAGCTCTCAAGAATAGAGTCAGCCATGTGGAGGATAGAAACTCAGAACTGGCAGACAAAACAGAAGAAACAGTTCTTGAGTCCAAAAGTTTCAACAAGTTCAAACATTTCATTGAACAGAACCTGAGGGAATTGTAGGATACCCTTAGGCAGCTCAACATTAAGATCATGGGAATACCAGAAGGGGTAGAAATACAGACCAAAGGCATGGAAAAATTATTCAACAAAATTATCAAAGAAAACTCCCACAATCTCAAAAGTCCTATCAAGTAATGAGAAGCTAGCAGACCTCCAAACCAACTTGAACAAAATTCTCCAAGATGTATTATCATTAAGACTCTAAACATCAATCAAAAAGAGAAAGTCCTAAAGGCAGCTAGGGAGAAAAAACCCATAAAGGATACTCCATCAGAATTACTTCAGGCTTCTCAGTGGAAATCCTGTAAGCCAAAAGGACCTGGAATGGAACACTGCAAATTCTAAGAACTTATGGCTTCCAACCTAAACTACTCGATCCAGCAAAAGTATCCCTCATAACAGATGGTGAAAGTAGAACTTTCCATGATAAAACTTAGATTTACCACTATGTGAACACAAAGCCAAACCTACAGAGAGTGCTTCAGGGAATGCTCCACACATAAGATTCAAATGACAAACCTCAAGTGCCTATAAGAAGCAGATCACAATAACCAAACTTCAAGAACACACAAAAACTACAAAGGCCAAGAAAATACCAAACCACATAAACCACAATAATATGGCAGGTAATAAATCAAACCAGTTATTACCCTAAATATTAATGGCCTTAATTCAACCATCAAGAGACATAAATTAACAGGGTGGATCAGAAAATTAGACCCCTCAACCAGTTGTCTTCAAGAAATCCAACTCACCACTAAAGACAGACACTCCTCCTCAGAGTGAAAGGGTGGAAAATGATATTCCAAGCAAATGGAAATAAGAAGTAAACAAGTGTAGCTATACGTATATTGGATAAAATAGACTTCAAAACAAAAGTAATCAAAAAAGGCAAAGAAAGCCACTGCTTACTAATCAAGGGAATGATCCAGCAATAGGACATCAAAATCTTTAATCTTTATGCAGTAAACACAGGTGCACCAAGATTCATAAAACAAAACCTATTCAACCACAAAACAGAAATAGTACTCCACTATGAGCAACAGATAGATCATTCAAACAGAATATTAATAAGAAAGTAAGAGAGCTCGACAACACCATAGATCAATTAGACCTAATCAAAATCTACAGAACATTCTACCCAAAATCCACAGATTACACATTATTCTCAGCAGCCCATGGAACCATCTCTACAATAGATCATATACTGGGACATAAAACCTGCCTCCATATATTCAGGAGGATCAACATAATTTCCAGCATGATGTCAGATCATAAGATTATATTGTCAGAAATTAACAACAAAAGATGGGCCAGCAACCCTACCAACTCCTGGAAACCGAACAATACACTCTGAAACAATAAATGGGTAGTGGATGAAATTGCAAAACTTCTAGAAATGAATTACAATTAGAACACAACATACCAAATCTTATGGGACAAAATGAAGGTGGTCCTCAGGAGAAAACTCATTGCACTAAATGCCTTCATAACAAAGACAGAGAGATCCCAAATCAACAACCTAATAATCCACCTAAAGTCACTAGAAAAAAAAACAATAAATATCCAACTCAAAAAGCTCCAGACAGAAAGAAAGAAATAAGATCAGAGGAGAAATTAATGAATTGGAAACTAAGAAAGCAATTTTGAAAATGGATGAAACAAAGAGCTGGTTCTTTGAAAAAATATACAAGACTGACAAAGCCCTTGCCAATTTGATCAAGCAAAGAAAAAGAAAGAAAGAAAGAAAGAAAGAAAGAAAGAAAGAAAGAAAGAAAGAAAGAGAAATGCTTCAAATTAACAAAATTAGAAATGAAAAAGGAGAGACCACAACAGGCATAAGTCAAATTCATAGACTTATCAGGACTTACTTCAAAAACCTCTACTTCACAAAATTGGATAATATGGATGATGTAGATGAATTCCTAGACACATATCACGTACCAGAGATAAACTCAGATCAGATTAATCTCCAAAAAAACCCCCGTCACAAACACCAAGATTAAAAGGGTTATCAAGAACCTCTCTAAAAGGAAGAGTCCAGGACCAGATGGCTTCTCAACTGAATTCCATCAAAACTTCATAGAAAAACTGAAACCAATTTTTCTCAAATTGTGCCACACAATTGGAGAACAGGTAAAGCTCCCCAATTCCTTTTATGAAGCTAGTATCACCCTAATACCAAAACCAGGCAGAGATGCCACAGGAAAAGAAACCTACAGGCCTATTTCACTGATGAACTTAGATGCAAAGATCCTGAAAAAAATCCACACAAACCGAATTCAACAGCACATCAAAAGCATTATCCATCTGGATCAAGTAGGCTTCATTCCAGGAACACAGGGACAGTTCAACATATGGAAATCTGCAATGTAATACACCACATAAATAAGCTTAACCAGAAAAACCACACGATCATCTCAATACATGAAGAAAAGGTATTTGATAAAATACAACATCACTTCATGATCAAAACATTGGAAAGAAGCCAGGAGTGGTGGTGGACGCCTTTAATCCCAGCACTTGGGAGGCAGAAGTAGGAGGATTGCCATAATTTCAAGGACACACTGAGATGACATAGTGAATTCCAGGTCAGCCTGAGCTGGAATTCCCAGCAAGACCCTACCTCAAAAACAAACAAACAAACAAACAACAACAAAAAGAAAACATCGGAGAGAATAGACAAGGATGGTCTATATCTCAACATAATAAAGGCTATGTATAAAGATCCTAAATCCCAAATAATACTTAATGGGGAGGGACTGAAAGAATTCCGATTGAGATCAGGACCAAGACAGGAGTGTCCACTCTCAATTCTGCTTTTTAACATAGTACTAGAAGTACTAGCTCAAGCAATAAGACAGGAGAAAGAAATAAAAGGGATACAAATTAGAAAGGCAGAAGTTAAATTAGCCCGATTTGCTGATGACATGATTCTATACATAAGTGACCTGAGAACTTCCATCTCAAAACTCTTAAAAGTGATTACCTCATGCTAGTCATGGTAGCACATGCCTAAAATCTCAGCACTCATGAAGCAGAAGTAGGAGGATCACTGTGAGTTCGAGGCCACCCTGAGAATTCAGAGTGAATTTCAGGCCAGCCTAGACTAGAGTGAAAACTTTCCTCTTAAAGCCAAAAAAAAAAAAAAAAAAAAGAGTGATTAGATCCTTCAGTAAAGTAGCAGAATAAAAAAAAAATCAAAGCATAAAATTAGTAGCCTTTCTATATACAAAAGACAAAAATACAGAGAAAGAAATAAGGGACATTGTCCCATTTTCAATAGCAACAACAACAAAAGTAACTCAGAATAACATTAACCAAGGATGTGAAAGTTCTTTACAATGGAAACATAAAAACACTCAAAAAAGAAGTTGAGGAGGACTTGAGAAAATGGAAAGACCTCCCACTCCCATGCTCCTGGAAAGGCAGAATTAACATTGGGAAAATTGCAATCATACCAAAAGCAATATATGGATTTAATGCAATACCAATAAAAATGCCAGCATCTTTCTTCACACAGATAGAAAAATGATCTCAAAAGTCATGGAATGGCAGAAGTCCTTGGATATCCAAGCATATCCTCAGCAAAAATAAAACCTCTGGAGGCATCAGCATACCTGATCTAAAGCTGTACTACAAAGTCTTAGAAATGAAAATAACATGGTACTAGAAGAAAAACAGGAACATACACAAAGCAACAGAATGGTTGACCCAGACTTTGGATCAAGTAACTATAGCTACTTGATATTTGATAAAGGCTTTAACAATGAATACTGGAAAAAAGATAGCATCTTCAACAAATGCTACTGGACAAACTGGATAACCATATCCAGAAAAATGAAACTCAATCCATACATTTCACCATGCACAAAAATCAAGTCTAAATGAATCAAAGATCTCAATGAAAGATGGGAAACTCTGCTAGTACTTGAAGGAAAAAAAAGGAGGAACTTTCCATGACATAGGAGTAGGAAAAGACTTCCTGACCAAAACATCAGTAGCTCAGGAAATTAAAAAATCACACAACCATTGGTATCTCAGGAAGGTGAAAAGCTTTTTCACTGACAAACAAACAATAAGCAGTGCCAATAGATTTCCCACTGAATGGGAGAAAATCTTTGCCAGATACACATTGAACAGAGGCCTAGTTTCTAGAATCTACAAAGAACTCAAAAACCTAAACAATGAAAAGTCAAACAAACCACTCACAAAATGGAGCAAAAAACTACACAAGGAGTTCTCAGAGGAAGAAATACTAATCACAAACACACACAAGAAAATGTTCAACATCCCTAATCATCAGGGAAATGCAAATTAAAACTATGTGATTCCCCCTTACTCCAGTATTGATAGCAAGCACTAAAAAAATCTAATGATGAGCCGGGTGTGGTGACACATGCCTTTAATTCCAGCACTCAGGAGGCAAAGGTAGGAGGGTTGTGTGAGTTTAAGGACCCTGAGAATACATAGTGAATTCCAGCCTGTACTAGAGTGAGACCCTACCTTGAAAAAAAAAAAAAAAAAAAAAAAAAAAAGAAAGAAAGAAAAGAAAAAGAAAAATCTAATGACAACAAATGCTGAAATGCTGGTGAGGTTGTGGAGAAATAGGAACACTCATTCACTGTTGGTGGGAAGGCATGCTCATACAACAACTATGGAAAACCATATGGAGACTCCTAAAAAGGATGACTATAGAGGTACCAACAGACCCTGCTATCCCTTCCTGGGCACTTATCCTAAAAGCTCCAACTCTCAGCTCAGATATATTTTCTCAACCATGATTACAGCTGCTCAATTCATAATAGCTAAGAGCTGGAATCAACTCAGATGTCCATCATTAGATAAATGGATACCTAAGATTTGGTAAATCTACACAATGGAATTATACACAGCAGTAAGGAAAAATGACACAATGAAATTCAAAGAAAAATGGTCAAACCTGGAACAGATCATTCTCAGCAAACTCACCAAATCACAGAAAGATAATCATTGCATGGTCTCACTCATCTGTGGTGCCTAACGTGAATCTGCCCATGATACTGACATACCTAATAAACATCTCAAGGATTGGACAATAGGGATGATGGGGCAGGAGTGGAGGGTAAAGGTGGTGGTGGGGGGAGTAAAAAATCTGGACCCAAACTAAAATGGTACCATAAAATCCTATACCCTGAAAGACATACTAAAAAGTCAAACCTTCATGAGGTGCTTAGAGATAATACCTGATTCACAGGAACCTAGAAAGGCTATGATAAAGACTATCCTTAACCTTCTGATTATTCCTCTTTTCTCTCTCTTTTATATTACCTATATTTTTCTTCCTTCTTCTCCTTTGGCACGGACCTGTAAGTCCCAGTACCAGCATGTGGGTAACACCCACAATGAGCTGTGGTCAGAAAGACCTACAACGTTTCCCAATAGAGGACAGAATTCTGAGTACTTGATTACCCACCAAAAGTTAATGGTAAGACCTTACTGCCAAACACACCATATGCTGTCAAGAACCATCTCTAAAAATGAGCCCACTCTCCAGTATCAAGCTCCCACCAATAGTGGGCTACAAGAGGGCCTACACCTATTAAATTCTCTCTAAAGTAATAATGTGTATCCATGTATCTTGCATTGACCTCATTCTTCATTGGAGAATTTTCTTCTCTTTTTCAGATGCAGAACCTGAGGAAAGAATCAGCCCATCTCACCCCACCTGGGCACCAGATGAAACCATAGAGCTAGTGGGGTAATGAGCAAGAGATGATTTCTTAGTGAACCTGTTATCAGCACAAGGGTGAAGGAGACAGACACAAAGAACATTCAACTCCTACCAAATCAGATATCCAGAGATACAGAGATTCCCAAGACCTCAACACTGAAATATACCTAAATTCCATTCCTGCTAATAGTTCCACTCATGCCAGGAAAAGTTGGCATCAGTTCTCTCTGGGCTTCAGTTCCTAACTTAAGCTGCCTAAAATAAACTACCCTCCTTCTACTTCTCCTGCCATATTATCATTCCCAGAGAATTTCAAATAAATAATAAAGTTATGAACATAGTTAGATCTCCATTTGTTCTGGGTGGTAACAGTTAAGATACAGACAGTTATTAAGAAGGTAAATGGTGCTTCACTAAAAAGCTAAGGGTGTTTACAGAAAAATTACAGTGCATTCCAGGAGATAGCTGTTCAGAGAGCCACATCAAAATATTTCAGTCTATTGCCGATGCTATTACTTGCTCATGAGAACTAGATGGTAAAACTATATGAATGAATATATCATATGTTTATGTGCAAAAATGTGAAAAATCAAGCTTCAGCTGAGTTGGAGCCTTCTCTCTACTAACCACCAGTTATAGTGTTGGGAAGTGTTATGTAGTCTGCTGGAGTAAAATATCAACAACACTCTTAACCTGCAGAAGATACTACAAGATAGAAAACTAGCCCTCCAAGCAAGATATTCCCATGAGTACAACAGTGACATGCTTGTTTGAGTGTTAACCAATTGCTCTCTGCAGGCAGAATTTGAAGCCCACTCCAGTGAAGGAAATTAATGCCTAATACTTGGAAACACAGTCAAAAGCCTCAGGCTAGAAAAATGTCAAGTCCTGGAGGGAAGCCTATGCTGTTGTGCAGCTAAATGGATATACTATACCCACCAAATTTTCCTCTAAATATTAATGCTTATGCCCCAATATTAGTGCTGCATCCACCTTTATTTAGAAAAGATGAATAACGGGAAGACCCATCACTTGTCAAAGTGCAGAGTTATGCCCCTTTAATTTTTAGTACTAAGGCAGGCATCTCTTTCATACTCTCTGAGGCTCATGGACCATTGTAGAAGAGGTTGCAGAAAGAACTCAAGAGCCTTGGCTTTGCTACTGTTGTTTTCCATATAGATAGATAGACAGATAGATGATTGATAGATAGAGAGTTAGGGACTCATTTACACTCTATAGCCACAGTCTGGCCCCAAGTTCACAGCAATCAGTTACTCCATCCTCAGCCTTCTATGCACTGTGTTAAAGGCATGGGACACTATGCCTGACTGGAAGGTGTGCTTTGTAATGTGGTTTCTAAGCACAAAGTGAATGCTTCATTCATGACTTCTCAGTGGTTATTGTTATCTACACAAAATCCAAATAATATTTGGCTCATGCACATGTTGTCATGGATGATGAAGGATGGCAAAAAAGACATCAGTGTAGAAGAGGGATAGTTAAAAATAAGAGGGATTCAGTGGAGGGATCTTGGAGGAGAACAAAGATGGGTTTGGGAGGGTATTTTGAAACTTCATTTTTTAAAAATAAGATCATCATATTGTATTTTATTTTATACGTTTGGAAGAAGAGAGAGAGGGGGGGGGAGAGACCAGGACCTCTATCCTCTGCAAATAACTGGATGTCCCCAAATAAGTTCAGGAGGTGGAACCTAGGGTCCAGCCCAAAGGTGTGGGGCTGGATTTGGAATTCCAGTCTATAGATATGAAGAATATCTGATATTTTCACCTGAGGTACCTGAAGTGTGCTTGCTTGTGGTGTTGGTGGTGGCTTTGGCTTTTCTTTATCTTCTTGGACCTGTGAAAATATTCCAGCTTATTCTGCCATTTTGAAATTTCCCCTCAATCTGTAAGCTTCAAATAAATCCCTTATTCCTCCCTTAATTGTGCCTGGTTTGGAAGTTCATCCCAGAGTTGGCTACAGAATTGGAACCAGAGTTTGGGGAGTACTGATTTTGGTCTTTTGGAACTTGTGTACTAGAGGAATGGGAAATTTGAGGCTTACAACTGAAGATTCCTCCTGGAGTTGTAAGGCAACTATTATGGACTATTCTATGAGTGTTTGAAAATGCTAATTGTAGAGAAAACTGTAGTGGGAGGCTTGGTTTATGAACTATCTAAGGAGAAGTAAAGACTGCAGAAAAACTCATTGGAACTGGGCTACTGGCATAGAGACTGACTTTGTTCTGATGCCCAGGCCTAGAGAGTTTGATCAAAGTTAAATTTGTAATGGGTTGATGTGTTTGGCTAAAGATATTGGAATGAGAAATTTAAGAGTTTTAATTGGAAAAACTCAAGTTTTTTTTTTTTTTTTTAAATCTGGCACAGAGACTGGTTTTAGGGTACTGAAGCTGCTATTGTTAAACACATTAGCAATCTTAAGGAAGATGGCCCAACCACTTTACACTGGAAAAATGGACAGAACGCTTGAGTTGATTTCACTCCCTAAAGACTGAATGGTAGAAATGCTTTCTTTTGAAAGGAGGTATCTTTAAGGAAGAAACTTGCTCTTTAAAGTCATGGATTTATTTCATCCCTGAATTAAGAATATGGCTGTGCCCTGTACAGCTGGTATTGGTTTCAAAATGCATGGAGCTGGTGAAGTACACAAGCTTCCATGAGCCAATGCTGACACATGGCATGAAGCAGGGTGTATGACCTTAATAGATTAGTGGAGCCTTTGGAAGAGAAGATGGACTTGGTTTGCATGGAGACCTAGTTATGTGTTTTGGACATACCAGGCCTGAGCAAGGGCTACCACATAAGGCTATTGCCTGGGATGGAAGTTTTCCCTGGCTATTCAGCCCCACTGGAGGGGTGGAATTGGAAAATCCATTGACTGTCAGTCACTGGTTATGATATTGGACTTTAAGTGTGAATGTTTGGTGTTTGCTTGATGGTTATTTAGTTTGCATTGCTCCAGTTTCTCCTTGCCATGGCTTGTAGCAGTTGAAAATGTTTACTATTTGCCTTTATGTGATGAAAGCATATAACTTGTTTTGATTTTACAGCACTCAGTTAAGAGACTATCTTAAATACCAGATGAGTCTTGGGACTTTAGAAGTATCTGAAGTTGGTAAAGACTATGAGGACCTTTGAAGTTGGATTATATACAATTTACAATGTAGATAGTTAGGAATCTATTGGGGGCTAGAAGCTGAATGTGATAGTTTGAATGTACGTCCCCCTGTATATTCAGGATTTTAATAAAGATTGCAGTTTATATCTCCAGCCTCCTAGCAGGAGGTGTCACGAGGTGGATCTTAAGGTCCGGCCTTAAGGAGTGGAGGTGGATTTGGAATTCCAGTCTAAAGATATGCAAAATGAGACTTCTGGGATGGGAATCTCACAGTACACAGCACTGGCAACCAGAGCAACAATCCAGCAACCTATCCAGCCTACTTGAATCCACAATGCAGCAAAGAGGGACCCAAGCAGGAGTGCAAAACAACTGAGACCAAAATCATCTCAAAAGGTAACTGGGATTACACCAGGTCAGTACCGGACAAATAAGCCTGGTATATAGATAGGCTTGAATTGGAAGTAGTAATTGCACCTTCCATATCAGGATAAATTATATGTTAAATCTGATGGAGGGTAGGATTTGCCATTCTTAAATAAGTTATATTTTGAGCTTGTCATTTGTTGCTTCATGATTTATAGTTCCTTTGTTTCCTCTTCTGTTGTTCATTAGGGAAGGGTCTTACTTGGTCACAAGCTGACTTGGAACCCTCAACAGACCAGAAATCTTAGCCTCCTAGTTGACAGGATTAAGGATGTGAGGCAGTACATATACTAAGGGACTGTGACTTTACTAGATGATCTGGTTGTCATAATAGGTACTCTTGCATAAGTACTCTGTGCTGGTTTTCTTTGAATGTGTACATTGTTTAGTTAAGTTTTAGAATCTGCCTGTATTTGGTCCTACTCAGCCTACTTGAATACTCTTATAGAAGGCAAACCCAAAATCCAGGGTCACTTTTATAGATACTCTGACAGTCCTAAAAGGCACACCTATCACCTTAAGTTCCTACCCTGAAGATATATAATATCAGATTGATTGATACATCTAATAATACTGCAGCTAATTAGAATATCCAAGCATTAAATTAATCCAAGATGCAAAAATATGTACATTATAACTTAAGAAACACCAAAAATCAAGAGAATATAAATCCACCAAAAAGTATCAATGCATCAGAAGTGAACTCCAGTGAGAATGATTGAGAGAAAATGCCTGAGGAAGATTTCAAAAGAATGACTATACATGTGCTCAAAAAAGTCAAAGAAGAAATCAAAAGAATGAAAGAAGAAGTCAAAGGAATCAAAGAAGACACAGGAAACCAATTTAATGAAATAAAGAGGTCAATACAAGACATAAGTAAGGAAATAGAAATAATAAAGAAAGACCAGTCAGAATAACTAGCAATGAAGAACATAGTCAGTGAAATTAAAAAAAAAAAAAAAAAAAAAAAAAAAAAAAAAAACTCTGTAGAAAATCTACCAATAGAATGTATGAAGGAGAGAACAGAATATCTAAACTAGAAGACCAGGTGGCAGATCTGGTACAGTCCAACAAAGAGAAAGACAAATGAATAGGAAAATATGAATGGGAATTTCAACATATTTAGGACACAATGAAAAGATGAAACATAAGAATTCAGGGTATAGTAGAACCAAAGCCATACTAGGTGTTTCAACAAAATTATAGAAGAAAAGTTCCCAGATATAGGGAAAGAGGTGCCAATGCAGATATAGGAACCTTTAGAACACCAAACAGACAAAACCTGGAAAGAACCTCCCCTCTCCATATTATAATTAAACTACCAAACACACGAACCAAAGAAAATATATTGAAAGCAGTTAGAAAAATCAAGTTACATACAAAGGCAAGCTCATCAGAATTACAGCAGATTACTCAACACAAACTTTAAAAGCCAGAAGGGCTTGGAGTGATGTATTCCAAGTTCTGAAAGGTAACAACTGTCAACCAAGGTTATTTTATCCTGCAAAGCTATCCATTCAAATATACAGAGAAATAAGGGCATTCCACAACAAAAGCAGGCTAACAGAATATTTGAAGACAAAACCAGCTCTACAGAAAATACTTGAAAGAATCCTCCACCCTGAAGAGAAAAAAAAAAAAAAAGCACACATCTAAGGAACCTGGAAAAAGAAATACACTCAAATACTACTTAATACAAGAGATCAATGGTGAAACTGGAAGAACTACCAAAAAATAGCAAAAAGAAATACACATCATTCAATAATATCTCCTAATATCAATAGCCTCAGTGCCCCAACCAAAAGATAGAGGTTTGCGGACTAGATTAAAAAGCAGGATCCTTCAATTTGTTGCCTACAAGAAACCTTTCTACAAAGGTTGGATACTACCTTAGGGTGAAAGGTTGGAAAATGGTGTTTCAAGCAAACAGGCCTAGAAAAAAAACAAGGGTTGCTATCCTAATATTTGAAAAGGTAGACTTTGGTCAAACATTAGTTTGGAAAGCTAAGGATGGTCACTTTATATTCATTAAAGGCACACTGTAACAGGAGGACATTACAATCCTAAACATATAAACATCTACCTTGGCGGCTGCTAGCTTCATCAAACAAATGCTATTGGAACTAAGGTCACAAATAACACCAATCAAAGTTGTAGTGGGTGATTTCAACACCCCACTCTCATCAATTGACAGGTCATCCCAGCAAAAAATAAACAGAGAGGCATCTTGATTAAATGTGGTCAGAGAACAAATGGACCTAACAGATATATACAGGACATTTCATCCCAATGCTGCAGAATACACATTCTTTTCAGCAGCACTTGGCACATTCTCTAAAATAGATCTTAACAAATACAGGAAAATTGAAATAATTCCTTGCATTCTATCTGGCCACAATCAAACCAAAATACAAACCAATGGTAAGGAAAACTATAGAGAATACAAAAAGTCATGGAAACTAAACAGTACACTACTAAATAATGAATGGGTCAATGAGAAATCAAGAAGGAAATAAAAAAAAATCATAGACACAAATGATAATGAGTACACATGTACCAATACCTTTGGGACACAATAAAGGCAGTCCTAGGAGGAAATTTATAGTTTGAGTACCTTTATTAAGAAATTAGAAAGGTCTCCAGTAAACAATCTAGCGGTATACCTTAACGCCTTGGAAAAAGAAGAACAAGGCAAACCAAAAATCAGTACATGGGAAGAAATAATAAAGATTAGGTCAGAAATTAATGACCCCCCCCCCAAAAAAAAAAAACAATCCGTAGAATCAATGAAACAAGAGTTGGTTCTTTGAAAGGATAGATAAGATTGTTAAAACCTTAGCAAACCTGACTAAAAGAAAGAGAGAAGATACACAAATTAATAAAATTAGAGATGAAATGGGCAGCTTCACAACAGATACCAGAGAAATTCGAAAAATCATAGGGACATAATATAAGAACATATACTCCACTAAGTTTGAAAATCTGAAACAAATGGATGATTTGCTTGATTTATATGACCTACCTAAATTAAATCAAGATGAGATTAATCACTTAAACAGACCCATAACAAGTTTGGAGATCCAAGTAGTTATCAAAAATCTCCCAACTAAAGAAAGTCCGGACCCAGATGGATTCACTGGTGAATTTTACTGGACCTTCAGGGAAGAACTATTACCAATGCTTCTTAAACTTTTCCATAAAATAGAAAAAGAAGAAATCCTACCAAATTCCTTCTACGAAGCCAACATCACCCTGATACCAATACCGGGCAAAGACAGAACAAAAAAAAAAAAAAAAAATGGAAATTATAGAGCAGTCTCTCACATGAACATAGATGCAAAAATTCTCAACAAAATATTGGCAAACAGAATATATCATTCACCCTGACCAAATAGGCTTTGTCCCAGAGACGCAGGGATGGTACAACTTATGCAAATCAATAAATGTAACACATTGTATAAATGGACTGAGGGACAAAAATCACATGATCATCCCCTTAGATGCAGAAAAAGCATTTGACAAAATCCACATCCCTTCATGATAAAAGTACTACAGGTACTGAGAATAGAAGGACCCTATCTCGACATAATAAAGGCTATTTATGACAATCCTACAGAAACATATTACTAAATGGGGAAGGACTTGAAGCTTTTCCACTAAAATCAGGAACAAGACAAGGGTGTCCACTGATCCCACTTTTATTTAATGTAGTACTGGAAGTCTTAGCCATAGCAATAAGGCAAGAGACACACATAAAAGGGGTACAAATTGGAAAGGAAGAGATCAAGATATCATTATTTGCAGATGACATGATTCTATACATAAAGGACCCAAAAGAATTTACCAGCAAACTGTTAGAGCTGATAAACACCTATAGCCATTTGGCAGGATACAAATTAAACACATAGAAATCAGTAGCCTTCCTATATGCTAACAACAAACACACAGAAAATGAAATCAGAGAAGCACTGCCATCCACAATCACATCAAAAATACATAAATAAATAAATAAATAAATAAATAAATAAATAAATAAATAAATAAACAAATATACCTTGGAATAAACCTAACTAAGGAATTGAAAGATCTCTACAATGAAAACTTTGAAACACTCAAGTGAGAAATTGCAGAAGATACTAGGAAATGAAAATCACCCTTGTTCTTGTATCAAAAGGATCAATATTGTGAAAAAGGCAATCTTATCAAAAGCAATCTACACATTTAATGCAATCCTCATCAAAATTCCCATGGCATTCTTCTCAGAATAGAAAAAACAATCCAGAATTCATATGGAAGAACAAAAAATTTTGAATATTTAAACAATATTGAGCCACAAAAAATAAGTCTGGTGGTATCACCATACCTGATTGTAACCTGTACTACAGAGCTATACTACCAAAACAGCATGATATTGGCGCAAGAGCAGACATATAGATCAATGGAAGAGAATAGAGGACCCAGATATAAGTCCAGGTAGCTATAGCCAACTGATATTTGACAAAAATGCCAAAAATACTCATTGAAGAAAAGCAGCCTCTTCAGCAAATGGTGCTGGGAAAATGGATATGTACTTGTGGAAGGATGAAAATATATCCTCCCTCTCCATGCATAAGAATTAAGCCTAAATTGATTAAGAAGCTTAATATCAGACCTGAGACTCTGAAACTGCTAGAGGAAAAATTAGGGGAAACCCTTCAACATATTGGTTTTGGCAAAGACTTTTTGAATATAACCCTGATTGCTCAGGCAATATAGCCACGGATTAACTACTGGGGTCTCAGGAAATTGCAAAGATTTTGTACAGTAAAGGACACTGTGAATAAAGCAAAGAGGCAACCTACAGAAAGGGAAAAAATCTTTCGCAGTTATACATGTCACAGAGGATTAATATCCAGGATATACAAAGAACTCAAAAAATTAAACAATAAGAAATCAAACAACCTAATTAGAAAATGGGCTATGGAACTAAGTAGAGAGTTCTCAAAAGAAGAAATACAGATGGCATATAAACTTCTAAAAAAATTATTCTACATCCCTATTCATCAGGGAAATGCAGATTAAAACTATGTTGAGATTCCATCTCACTCCTGTCAAATTGGCCACCATTATGAAAACAAATGACCATAAATGCTGGTGACAATATGGAAAAAGAGGACACCTTCTACACTGTTGGTGGAAATGCAATCTAGTCTAGCCATTGTGGAAATCAGTGTGGAGGTTCCTAAGACAGCTAAAAATAGATCTACCATATGACTTAGCTATAGCACAACTAGGCATATATGCTAAGGACACATCTCACTACCTTAGAGATACTTGCTCAATGATGTTTATTGCCACTCTATTCACAATAGCTGTGAAATGGAACCACTCTAGATGTCCTCCATCTGATGACTGGATAATGAAGCTCTGGCACATTAACACAATGGAGTTCTACTCAGCAGTAAAGAAAAATGAAGTTATGAAATTTGCAGGAAAATTGATGGATCTGAAAAGGATTATACTAAGTGAGGTAACCCAGGCCTAGGAAGCCAAATATCACATGTTCTCTCTCATATGTGGATCCTAGCTATAGATGATTTGATGTCTGTGTCAGTAGGAAGAAATCTCAGCAGCAGAGGCCAGTAAGCTAGAAAGAAGATATAAACGGAATAGAAAGGAAGATAGGAGGGACTTAATAGGATGCTATTGTACATATGTAAGAAGAAGAATAGATTAATGGGGCTGAAAAGGCCTAAGTGAGGTCAGGGGAAGAGACTGAATAAAGAAAAAGTGGAGGGAGGGCAAATCAAAATCTAAGAGGATATAAATAAAATATATGGAAACCTACTTTTTTGGACAATGGAACACTCAGGTGCCATAGATTGTTACCAGAAAATTTTCAGTGCCAGGGATGGGGTACCTTCCAGTGAGTTGTTGGCCAGGGAGGTCCCTGATGCCCCCAAAACATTACATGCCATTGCCAAGGTCCTTGGTTTCCCACCACGAATAGATGGAAAGACCTATTGCTGATGACTCCACATACTTGGGCTGCAAGGCCACTGGGAAATCCTGCTGGAACTGAGTTGATAACCTTCTCCATGTACACCAAATGACAGATAGCTGTAAGAAGCCATTCTGCATGCAGTCCAATGGGAGAAAGAGAAATCACCAGTGAAGATGCTCAACAGTGGACACTGCAAGCAGTATATTTTGTCAGCCAGGTCAAATGAGCCAACGGGTGCAATAGTGGCACGTCTGTCATGGTGGAAACCAACTGCTCTCGAATTGGACTGGAGGCCCATTCCATGGGAAGGAATACATCCCTGATACTGAAAACCTACAGCAGGGGTAGTCATGAGCTCTAGGGGTGTAATGTCTTCTGCTGTCTGGGTAATTATATACACTATGCTCATCAATCTGCACAGTAAGCACTTCTCTTAATGTTCATACCCATATATTAATGCTACTCTCACTTTTGGTAGAAAACCTTATCTTTTCAGATGGCACTGATCTTGGGATGACTCAGAAGGCATCATGGTGCTGGGAAGAAATGACAGAGGAGTGCTGAACACTGCAATATCTCTATCACACCTTCGAAGGCTCAGGGTACATTGTGGAAGAGGTGGTGGAAAGAATGTAAGAGCCAAAGGAAGGGTAGGACTCCTTACAATGTGCTCCTTCAGACACAAAATGGCCTGGATATCCATGACCCCACAGTGCCTGACACTACTTACATAAGACCATCATAGTAGGAGGAAGATGATAACATCAAAATAAAAGAGACACTGATTGAGAGGGGGAGGGATATGATGAAGAGTGGAGTTTCAAAGGGGAAAGTGTGGGAAGGGAGGCCATTACCATGGGATATTGTTTACAATCATGGAAGTTCTTAATAAATAATAAATTAATTAAACAAAAAGATATGCAAAATGCTTTATCTTTGCCTGGGGTTCCTGAAGTGTGCTTTCTTTTGGTGCTGGTGGTGGCTTGCCTCTCTCTACTTGTACCTGAGAAAGCATGCCAGCTTCTTCTGCCATTAAGAAATGTCCCATTGATCTGTAATTGGACAGCTTCAAATAAACTGTATCTGGTCTGGAAGTCCATTCCAGCACCATGAAGCTGTCTACTACAATGATATTTTGCAAACTCTTTTTTTAAATAAAATTGTCATATTTATTTTATTTTATTCACTTATTTGCAAGGGGAGAGAGAGAGAGAATGGGTGCCTCCAGGGCCTCTATCCAATGCAAATGAACTCTAGATGCATGCACCACTTGTTGCATCTGTCTTAATGTAGGTACTACAGAATCAAACCTGCATCATTAGGCATTGCAGGCCAGCACCTTAACCCCTGAACCATGTTTCTCAGCCCTGAAAATTCATTTTTTTTTTCCTTTTGGTATTTTGGAGTCTCACTTTAGCTTAGCTCAGGCTTACCTGGAATTCACTATGTAGTTTCAGGATGGCCTCAAACTCGTGGCGCTCCTCCTCCCTCTGCCTCCTGAGGGCTGGGATTAAAGGCATGTGTCACCATGCCTGGCTTTTTATTTGAAATTTTGGGGGTGAAAATTCTGAATAATATTTGAAAATAAATTTTGAAGCAACAAACTTTAGTTAAAATAAAATGAGAAACATGGTGTGGTGGCGCATGCCTTTAATCCCAGCACTCGGGAGGCAGAGGTAGGAGGATCGCCATGAGTCTGAGGCCACCATGAGACTCCATAGTGAATTCCAGGTCAGCCTGAGCAAGAATGACACCGTACCTTGGAAAAATAAATAAATAAATAAAATGGGGAAAAATCATAAATAAAATTTAACACAGTTTACTCCTTGTGCTCTCTTGTTGTTATGAGAAATATGGCTCTAGATGCATTCTTACCTTTGGAAGCTATGTAGTAATTCTCATCTTTATAAAGTAGATACAATAGATACCTACATTGGATTCTGTTATAGACTAACTATTGTATAATAGTAAAAAGGAAGATATTGACCTAGAGATGCAATTTAATATTAGAGTGCTACCTAGACAACACACAAGGTCCTAGGTTTAATCCCTTAGCACTAAATATAAAGTGAAAAAAAGAAATATATATATATATATATATATATATATATATATATATATATACAGTCAATGGGAAATAAGAAGTGAACAATCGGGCTGGAGAGATGGCTTAGCAGTTAAGCGCTTGCCTGTGAAGCCTAAGGACCCCGGTTTGAGGCTCGATTCCCCAGGACCCACGTTAGCCAGATGCACAAGGGGGTGCACCGTTCGTCTGCAGTGGCTGGAGGCCCTGGCACGCCCATTCTCTCTCTCTCTCTATCTCCTTTTCTCTGTCTCTCACTCTCAAATAAATAAATAAAAATGAAGAAAAATTAAAAAAAAGAAGTGAACAATCATATATGGGAAGCTCAAGTAGGATAATATAAATCATCCCACACAATTCCGTTGTATTTTAAACCCAGGCCCTGAGTCACATGTATTTCATAAGCAGATGGTGCCTATGCATACACTCTTGTAGTCTATGATAATTCTAAAAGTACTTTAAGGATTATAATTGAAGTACTTTATATCAGAAGCATACCCATTGCAAGGGGTGACCCAGAATTTGGACCAAAGTGTTGAAAGAAGAAAATGTCTGCCATAATTTTAAGCACTTCCTTAATAGATTATGTTCATTGGGCTATAATAGAAGTGTTTCAAACATGAAAATGTTTTCTCTGGATCTACTTGGATTAATTTTTCTGACCAGGAAATGAATTTGAGAGCCAAAGAAAGAATTCATCATCACAAACAAAGGCAATGCAAACCCACCTAAGATGGTCTTCCTGTCTCTAGTCTTCTGGTTTCCCTGCCATCTGGGGCATATATTTAATTTTACCTGTACTTTGACTGAAGAATTATCTTTGTTTTTAAGGTATACCTCTTCAGTATTGCAACAGATGGAACTTCTCTACATAACATAAATCTTATGTTCTTCAAATATGTTTTCTATTTTCTGTGTAAAATAGATTGATATCAAATATTAGAAAAATCAATAACAACAAAAGCTAAAAATGTTTTATTTGGGGCTGGAGAGATGGAATAGCAGTTAAGGTGCTGGCCTTCAAAGCCTAAGAACCCAGGTTCGTTTTCCTAGTACCCATGTAAGCCAGATGCATGAGATGGCACATATGTCTGGAGTTCATTTGCAGTGGCTGGAGGCCCTGGCTTGCCTATTCTCTCCCTCTCTCCCTCTTTCTTTCTCTCAAACAAATAAAATAAAATAAAAATGTATTTAAAATGTCTTAATTGAACCCTTCTTTGTTCTTTATAGTAAGGATGTTAGGCATATTACCAGCATTAGATATGAATTTGTACAATTGTATATAATGGCAACAATAACCAATTACAGAAGAATTTCAAAGTTCAATGGTAACTTTAAATGTTCATTTCGTTTACTAGTGAACAGCACTTTAAGGAAGTGTTCAAAATAGCTATACATTTAAAAGCTCTTTCTCTCTTTCTCTTTCTCTCTCTCTCTCTCTCTCTCTCTCTCTCTCACACACGCTTGCTCTTTACATTGCCTTTTAATACAACCCTTGGATTAATCTTTTTCATAGATGAAAATCTGAAAGAATATTCCTAGAATTCCCCACTTTATCTAAACTTGGATTCAACTCAATGGTATTCTTGTGACCACTGAGTTATTTATTTATTTATTTTGACTGAAACTTTCTGCCTGCTTTTCACACATGGGGCATGATATAAAATTGAAGAAAATCCCTTCTTTTCAAAGCAGTAATACACTTTCATTAGAACTACTACACAGGAAGTGGAAAGTGCCATGGATCTATGGATCGTAACTGAAGCATATGAAATCTGTGAACTAAAGTTCCCAGAAAAGCACTGCATCTGCTACACCTACCTCCAACAAGGCTGAATGGACTGATAAAACTCCTGTGACCACAGAGAGGTGGAATGTTGCAAGTCAGAGCCAAGTTACTTTGGGCTACCTTTAGGCCCCAAAGAACCATTTATTGAGCACCTTAGTGTCTGACCTAACAACTTGGTCAGTTGATCAGGTGTGTTCCTTTATGGAATGTAAGAACAGAGCACCAGCTCCCACCAACCCAATGGCTAAGAATGTCATCAGATAACATCTGAATCCTATGGTAGAAATTTCCCTGCTTTGCTGTAACCTGAATACCTGATGGTCAGCCAATGTATTTGAAAAATGCCTTGACTTATGACTTTTTCTTTGTTCTATAACTATAAAACCTTCATGAAATTGTTAACATGTTGTAACATGGAATTTGGGGTAACCTAAATCTGTATTCTAAGACCATGGTCACATATTTGGCTACAGGATAAACTATCTCCTACTTCCTTTCAGATGAGAGCTGTGTCTTTTTTATAGGTATTTATTTATTTATCAGAGAGAGAGAGAGAGAGAGAGAGAGACAGAGAGAGAGAGAAATATGGGCATTTCAGGGTTTCTGACTACTGCAAACGAAATACAGACATATAAATCACCTGGACCTTCTGGCTTACATAGATCCTGGAGAATAAAACCCGGGTCCTGTGGCTTTGCAGGCAAGTTCCTTAACACAGCATAGGTGAATTATTCTCATAAATATTCATTTGATAACCTATATGGCAAAGGGAGATAATTATTTGAGAACAGAACAATGAAAGAAGTCAGTATTCAACCTTTCTAGCTATTTTGCCAGTTAATGTTTGATTGTAGGTTTGACAAATGACTTTATGAATTAATTTATCACTCCTCATTAGTAAATTTTTAATTTAATATTTGAATTATAATTGCAATAATATATATATATATATATATATATATATATATATATATATATATCAACTTCGTAGAACATTATGGCATCATGTAATTATTATAGGAAAATGTGTATGTAAAGAATCAAAGTACAGTAGGAATAAATAACTGAAAAATAACAGTTATCAAATTTGAATTTCCAAATGTGGCTTCAATTCTCATGAATTTCTTAAAAGATTTATGTACGTATGTTAGAGACCAAAATAAAAATATTTAGTGTTTAATCACAGGCTCACCAGAATGTAATATTACTTGTGTTATATTATTAAAGTCAGGTTAATTACTATAAATTTATATATCTGGTCCTAGGAGGAGGATGAAATCAGGTACCTTCCATTAAAGCTTAGGGACTGGGGTTTAACAGGATGCATCCACATTAAGGGCAATGATATTTACTATTATTTTTTAAATGCATCATTGCTTTTATTATGCAGCTACTTTTGACTCCTTAATGAATGGAACCATATCATAAATATGTATGCGTGTTTATTCTCAAAGAGAGGTAGGATGTAGAGAAAACAGTTCCAGTCCACAGGCCCTCTCACTGGTACTTTAAATGGCAACACAGCAACACACATACAATATAAAAGGAAGCTGAGCTCTCTGCATGTTAATAAAACGACCAACACTCTTCCTTGAAATATAGATGTAACATGTAGAAGGCAGGAAGATATCACTGGGTAGTTCAATGGCAAAAGATGCTCCTTAGGGAAATTATTCTAGTAAGTGGGTCACTTGTTTTGCATTGAATTTTTGTACTGCAAAATTATTTGTGATCTGATTAGCAAAAATGCTTGTCCAGAATGGAAACCTTACAATAAAGGAACCCCAAAAAATAACATTGTGAAGAATTTCTGGTTTAGAGATAATAATAAAATTATGCCAGGAATCACCTAGATATTAAAGACATCTGACAACCTAGTGTTTGCAACATTATCAGACAATCAGTACTCACATTCTGGTTTTAAATTGTGGGTGTATGAACATATCATAAAGAATCCCATTATTATGCATATTATTGAAAAAATAATTTAAAATGTGTGGCAATGAGAACAAGAAATAGAATAAATATAAAATTATTTATGAACCAAAAATCCAAAATAAACCACAAAATAATAAATTAAACAATTTAAAGGTATTTTCATAGCAATGTCTCATTTATTTTTGTAGAGTTTTACATAGCACATGAAATGATACTCAATAATATGAAGAAAAACTGCAAACATATCTGAGCACCATGCTCTGGTTAGGCAGAAGCCAAAACAACTGTAAAGACAAGTTCCATGTGATAGACAGTGTGGTGGGTTGATAAAAATAGATGCAAACATGTACAATGAGGAAGTAACTTTTTACCAAATGTTCCATTAGTAAAGAGATGTAGAAAAGCAAAAAAAAAAAAAAAAAAAAAAAAATTTAACTTGGGAGATTTTGTATTCTAATTCTAAAAGCTCTATAATTTTGAAAAATGTAAGCATTCATGAAAAAATATTGTAAAAATTACAAAAGATATGATCAATGAAAGAAAATAATTACTTGTAACTTTCTGAACTAATCATTCCAATAGTTTCTTATGGGAATAATTTAGCTGGTAAATTGCTTACCTGTTTTACATGAGGATGTTAGCTCAATTTCCAGTTCCTGAAAAAATGCTGGACATGATGGCATGCATTTATAATCTCAGTACAGAGGAATTAAAGACAGGAAGATCTTTGGATTTGTTTAGGTACTGTGTTCTATTAGTGAGCTTCACACTAATAGCAGCATTGTCTCAAAAAGAGATGATGGCTAACCCCACAATGCACAACCCACATTCCTCAATGTGGAGGGTCACCGCAGAGGGGGGAAAGACATGGAGGAGGCTAACGTTGGTACCAACATGGCTGTATACTGGCTGTACACAAGTTGTGTACATAACTAATAAAAAAAGAGATATGGATGGTCTCCTTATCAATAATCTCTGAGGTTGTCTCTTGACTTCCACACGCTGGTGGAAACACATACCCATACACACATGTGCTCCCACACATATATGACTATGCGCACACACATAAAAAAATGAATCTAGAAGATATGAATAGTAAACAAATGTATCTGATTAAAATAATAGAATGCAATTACATTGTTCTATCTACACTGGGGTCTATATATTTGGAAGTTGGCAGCACAGTGTTAGAAAGGGACACCTCACTACAATACTGAGCCATATTTTCCAGAACATTGGAGGTCTAGCTCTGTTTTGCAGAAAATGATGCCCAAGAATCAGGGAAAACACCATATAATCATGAATTAGAAAGTAATTCTGATAAAAAGTAACAAAGAACCCATTTCTCTCATGTTCTCTTGTTTCATACTGAAGAAAAATAATAATTTGCTTTTTGGAATTTGAAGCATTTAAACATTCCATCTATTCAATAGTAAATTATGTTTGAATGGACAAAAATGAAAAGCAATTGAATAATGATAATTTATAAAATGTCTTTTTAAGTATACCTGTGGTGATCTTCTCTTATGTGTTTATGGTCAGGTGGCTTCAATATTAGTTACTCAATTCCAATATTTTAATATTGATTGATGCTCTTCTTACATCTGTATAGTTTTATTGTATCATGTCAGATGAGCAATATGTTATATTTTCAGTCTGTTATTCCTCAGAAATATTTCACTTGTCTCTACTATCCTTTTTAATAGTTTATTTCTGCTCATGTTTTTCCAATTATTTGTTCTTAATTACTTTTCTTGTCAGTGTTTTCTCTCTTCTCTAGTCCATTTTCTTTGCTATCCATGTGATACCAACATTGTATTCATGTATTAATCACAAACAATACTTTAGTGCTACCCTTTTTTTTTTTAAATTGGTAAAAAAAAAATAGCTTTATCTGTTGGAACACAAACCAACACTTTTGGGGGCAAGGAGATGGCAGGGTAGCCTAAGGCTCACTTGCACTTTTGTGAAGGCTGGGAAATCCTGTACTTCATGAACAAACCTTGACTATTTCCTATGTTCATCTCAGCATTTGCCTTGAAATGCCAACCACTCTTAATGTAAAAAAAAATCAAAATATTATATGAATAGAGAAAGTCTTAATGATGTTGAACCTACTGTGATATCCATTTTCTTCTTGTGAATAATCCAGAGTTTCAGCTAATATGTCTAGATTTAATAAACATTTGTTGCCACATGCATTCTTTCACCATGATATATGCACCACAAAATATAAAATGAAAAATCATATTTTAATAAGGTAGCTTTCTAGAATGTGCTGGTAGGGAGTCTGTCTGTCTATCTCTCATTCTCTGTCTGTATGTGTGTCAATGTTAGAAATAAAGAATACAAGAAACAAGCAAGACAAATAATTGACAAATGGTAGATAACACAGAAGAATTATTTGTGGAATTCAGAGAAAATATGAAAAGCCTTCATTTTTCCATTTATTTTGGAACTGCACAAATTTGTGAGAGTTGAGGGCTATAAATTCTGTTGCTTACAATATCACTTAAAACACCACACATTAAAGCCTCACATTTGCACGGATAAATCCAATTAAAGATGTGACAAACAGCTTGGAAAATTTAGGCAAAATTCCCAGCACCTTGATTTTAATTATGTAGGCAATTGAAGCAAACAGTTTTAATGCTTGAATTAAGCAAGCGATTGCCTACACTCTTCACTTCTCTTTAGCTATGGAGACAAACACTTCATTGGCTTCTTCCCTAATAGTAGTTTTTCTGTCCCAGTTCACGAAGTAATTTTATACATATATACTACTTGGAAATCTAATTACTTAGTGGCAAGCTTGATAATGCAAAGTTATAAATAGGGAATCTGTGCTGCTATATGCTATTAGTAATCTTTCTAGTAAAATTTGTGGTAAATTATCTTTGGCAATACAAATTAAGCAAGACCATAAATTTTAGAATATTTTTGAAGTAATTATAAATACCAGTATAATATCAATTAGAACTATCTTTGCAGACAGTGTGAAGTTGTCATGAAGTGGTCATAATTTTGTCTATATTTCACTTTTTTCAACATATACACTGAAATAAATGACACATTTGCTTTTGATAAAAGAATTTAATGAATTTGACACTTAGTCTGAAATAAAACAGAAACATTGTAACTGCATTCAATTAAATTAATTTATTCAATTCAATGAATTTATTAATATCACACTGGTAATAAATTCATAATAATCAAAAATTTAAAAAATTCTAATAGGTTTTCATCATGTAGATATTATAATTTATGTTTCAGTATAGGTAAGGAATTCTGACACTAATTTTTCTGGTGTTTTACTGTCAACACTTAAAAATATTTTTTTTGGATTTATTTGTTTGAGAGAAACAAACAGGAAGACAGAGGGAGTGGGAAGGAGAGAGAGAAGGAGAGAGAGAGAGAGAGAGAGAGAGAGAATGAGAATGCCAGGGCTTCCAGCCACTGCAAATGAACTCTAGAGCCATGCACCGTCTTGTGCATCTGTCTGACGTCAGTCCTAGGGAATTGATCCTAGGTCCTTTGACTTTGCAGGCAAGGGCCTTAACCACTAAGCTGTTTCTCCAGCCCCTACTGGCAACATTTTTACCAGCTTTTTTGGTGGCAGAAGAAAAACAAATTAAGGTCAACAAATGAAATTTACCTTGCAGTTTTCTGTTTGTAAAAGTCTTTTCTGAGATAGAAACTATTATTTTCTTCATTGATATTTCTTCAGTAGACTAGTATTAAGCAAATGTGCTCCTTAGGTTTAGAAGTGTAAATACAGGATATCAGAAGTGAAACAAAAGTTTCCTCAGGTAATCAGTATTGTCAAACATCAAATTTACTAGTTAATATACATAACATATTTACACTACATTTTATGGTATTTTGTATATTTCAGATTAATTAAGTATAGATCATTCTATTCTTGCTATCTACCTATTGATTGTGTCTTTGTGCAACAAGAATGAATAAAATAAAGTATTGTCATCATCCATTTCAAAGCAAAAGAAAAAAGTTCACAAGAGACCACTGTAATTCTTTTTATGTCTCCTTAGAATGTAACTTTATCTATATGCTATTGAGAATGATTCAAGTGTAAGGGATACTTTATTAACTGAGTTGATAAGTTTCTGTATAAATTGAATAGTAAATTATATATTGTATGGCTACATTTTACTTAATTCACTAATATTGTTTAATATTATATATTTAAATCATCCAATATATCTACTTCATCATATATATTGCAAAAGTAAGCTCATGCATTAACTGAATAAAATTTTTCCTTTACTTTTACAAGACATTTGACCTTTGATTAACAATTGTAGGAGACATTCATAGGGTAAGATTATACTTTTTTTTAAAAGTGTGTAAAGTGGTGCAGCACTCTAGATGACCTTTCTAGCTAGTTTTATTTGCTTCTGAACAACCTCTGCTGTATACTACATGCATTCTATAGTTTTGAACCTACATTAGTTCCTATGAGGAACTGTGTGGTGGTGACAGAATACCTTTGAATCAAAGCCAAAAGCACTCCTCTAACATGAAATATACTTGTTAATATGTCTAGTGCATACTCATTATCTTGAAGTTCTAAGTGTGAGTGGAATAAAGGTCCTAAGTATCAAAGTTTTTAGAATTATATACATTATAATTTATGTCTAAATATTGTCCATACATTGTTAGCATGAATTATTTAATAACTTAATAAATTCTGTCATGTCATTAGTGACTGAGTGAACAAGCTACTCTGAGATTAATCGTTCAATGGAACACTTTGAAATAAATTTTCATTATATATTTCAGTTGTCTTTGTGTTATTGTGTCTATACTTTTAGAGCTGCCCCTATACCTTGAAGAAAGACCAGTCATCACAGGTAAGGTGGTAAGGTGGTAAGGTGGTAAGGTGTGTGGGGTATTTATGACTGAGAAATAAAGAAGCAGTGTTTGGTAAATAAAGAAAACAGAAATAGAGGGGGACTTGTAAAGAAAAGAACAGAATAGAAGAAAAGGGAGGTGGAGGAAAAAGAGAGGGGATCCATATTAGAATGACATCAAGCAGATAAGTGTGTGATGGGATTCGAGGGGCATTAGTGCTGCCAAGAGAAGAACATAGGGCCCAATCATAGGGAGTCATCCATAAACTAATATGGAAGTAGAGTATAAATGTGACAGAATAGCAACAGAGTATATTAAACTGAATAGCTAACAGTTCATTCAGTTCTACAACTCTTTCATTCAGCTCCACATGTCTTTTATGTTTTTAATATTTATTTATTTAAGAAAGAAAGAGGAGAGAGAGGAAGAGAGAGAACATGAGAGAATGGGCACAGTGGGTCCTCCTGACACTACAAATGGCCACCAGACACATATGCCACTTTTTTCATCTGGCTTTACATGGGTAATGGAGTTTCATACCCTGGTCCACATACTTTGCAAGCCAGCACTTTTGACAATTCATGTCTCCAGCTCAATATCTAAATTCAATTTGACTGGAAACTGTGTTGGTTTATTTATATGCCAACATTTTCTCTTACACGTGATGCTTTGCAAATGCACAAGGAATCATACATACTCCATACGCACAGTTTGAGATAAGCAATGAATGTGTGAATGAATGACTATAACATACACTACTATAAAATAAAGTTTGGATGATGTTATGTTACTATTGATAGCCTCATAAAAGGTATTATTACATTTATATAAAAACTGTGCATTCCCAAATGGATGGGAATAATTTACAATTTAAAAAAACTGATAATGTGCTCTAATTTCTAATCATGGAAAAATCAGCTAATTTTGTGTACTAAAATTTTAAACAAAATCCCTGTAGTACAAAAGAAGTCAAATATAAGAACAAAGAATCAACAAAAAACTAGTTTCCTGACTACATTTAAAACTATATGTACTTAACACATTGTTTAAGAAAATGTTCCTTTTTTAAAAGGTAAGTTTCATCAAGTCAGTTTTGTTAGTTATTTTAGGAAATGAAAGCACTATTTCCATATTACCACTGATGATTTTTCTTTTTGCAGAGAAGAAAACATATCGCTTATAACTTGACTAATTATACAAGTTGCTCCTTAATATTTGTGTTGACACTTATAAAAATAGTGTGGAAGAAAACATCCCAAAATAACCACTCAATGGTGAGCTTGGGGAAATACAAATATTATCAGACTTTCCCCTCCTTTTGAGGGTGATGCTGTCTGAAATGACCTCACAGTGAAGATTTGGAGGCATTTGAAATCTTGCTTCCACAGCAGATCTGAAAGTCATAGTTTTATTTATTTATTTCTGTATTTATTTTACCAAAGCTTAGCAATTGGACACAAGAGTATTTGCTGCAGTACTGAAAAATCAATACGATTACCTCTTTGCCACAGGGCTACATCTAAATAGAATATTGCAGACAACGCACAGAAGCATTATTCAGAGACAATTCCACATTGCAGGTAGCAGCTGAATGAGAGCACATAGCAATGACATTTTACTCCTCAAAGTTACATATGACATTAAGATATAACATAGAGTGCACCAAAATGAAAGATGGTGGTTATCTGTGTGGTACTAAATTAGAAATCTGCTTGTTTAGGCTGCCATTTCAGAGCAGGTTGAAGATATTTGCCAAAAATGTGATGCTCAGCTTGCAAAAGTTGGGCATATTTAACTGAAAAAGAAATGGCTCATCTTGCATAAAAAAGAGAATTTATATATTTTTGTTATCTTTTTAAAAGAAATTATCAGTAATGTAGAACATTTAGATAAGTGAATTATGAACATCACTCCTCAGTAGGTGAAAATACTGGTATGTTGTGATGATTATATTTTGACATTCAATGATTTCAGCAAAAAAAAAAAAAACACTGACAAGAGAGAAGACTATTTAAATTAAATAATATTTATATGTAAATGTGTTATGCACGAGTGTGTATGTGTATTCGAAACTGTGAGGGTGTACACATATGTGGTAGCCAGATGCTAATGTTAGATCACTTCCTCTATCACTCAACACCTTATTTTTTTGAGACAGGATCTCTAACTGAACCCAGAGTTCAATGACTCACCTGGACAAAGTAGCCAGCCAGCCTCATAGATTTTCATGTCTTTGCTTCCCAAGAGCTGGATCTGCATGTGTGAACCATCATACCTTCCTTTTTATGTGCATGCTAGGGTCAAAATCGTGTCCTCATGATTGACTCACAAGCTCTTTACAAACTGAGCCACCTCTCTATGTTTTATTAACAAGATTTATGGTGCATCCATTCAAGAGAATGTGAAATGTATCTTTTATTGTAAACATATTTCAAAATATTTTCAGAAGAATAATATCCACATACTATATGCACTCATGTTTTATGCATAAACGAATCAATTCATATTTATACATAATTATATCTTATTTATATTACATATAATATATAATTAAATATAATACAAATAATATAATAAAATATCTAATAAAGGATGTTATATTTATATATTTTATAATAAAATTAAACATGTGAATATCATCAAATTTCAAATGGAATCCATTTGGTACTTTTTTATATTAAATAGGCTGTGGTCTGGACAGCTATGTTAGAAAAAGACTGACTCAGACACATTACATTCCAGCTCAGCTAGAGACATTTTCTCAGTAACTTGGATGTAATTCAGGGTGTTGTGTGTATAAAACTACTTAGAAATTATGTGGCAGTTTCAGTCCAGAATTCAGAGTCCAGATGGAAAAACTGTAAATCCATAAGCTGTGTTCTAACTAAATATATGATGCACAGCAGGTGGTCATGCATAATTACAAACCTTATCTTCTACTTTTGAAAATATTTATTAACCTAAGGTATTAAACTACACTAAACAATGAAATTATTCAGAAGGAGACAAAGTTAAGGTTTCCTGCCATGAATATGTACTGAAGTGCTTCTGTTTAATAAACAAATGCATAGAAAAATCTATGGAATATTTTTACTTTTCTGTATATGAGTGATGGATTGAGCTATTCTTGAAAAACAAAGGCAATGGTACAGAAGTGAAATAAATGGGCTTCAACTTTACATTGGACAAAGTCAGCCACTTCCACTCTTACTGGCACATGGACTCATGAGTAACTTCCACTCCAGCTGCAATAATCAGTTAAGTCCCAGGGGCAATACAGGGGGCAGCCCAGAGCTACAATCCATACTATCTGTGAATCTACATTGACAAATCATTATGACGTACATAGGAGTCCACAGTTTATACAAGATTCAGTCTTGGTGGTGATGCATACACTACAGTACAGATTTTGTAAATGTATATATTTTTGCATCAATCACTGCAGTATTCCACAAAATAGTTTCGGAACCTAAAACAGTTGCACAACCATCCTTCTGGTTCTTTCTCTTGTAAATGTGGAATCCAATGGCATTTTTGCTGTCTTCTTCCTTTGTATTTTCTAACATGCAATATTTTGGTTGGTTGTTTGGTTGGTTTTGAGGGGGTGACGTTTGCAGCAGTGAGCAAGGGATGCCCTAGAATAGCATTTGAGAAACCTGGTTTCCAAAAGACTTTCAGATAATAAGGATGGTGTTCATGAGGTTTCAGAGAATAAGAACTCCACTGCAAAAGGGCATAGAGGATATTAAGTTATACTCTTACAAGGATTCTGGCTGGGTTTTTCCATGCCATTGAAACTTGAGTGAAACCGAATTCAAAAGTAACAAATTCATTTGTTTGATAGAAAAAAAAAATCAAGTCAACAAACATTTACACAGTGACATTTGCCCAGATTATGGTGAGAGAAAGCATAAAGTAAAGCAGCAAGAAATTTTAAAAAATAACACGAAATACCACAAGCATATGGTTTTGTGAGGAAATGATCATGAACCTTGTTAGAGTTCTAGACAGAAATTTGTATGTACTTTGGTGAGGAAAGGAACTTGAACCTTCCTGAAGTTGAAGATAGGACGTGAAGGGTGAATGTTACTAGGGAGAAACCTTGCAGTTTTTACCAGAAAGTAAGAAATGCGTCATAGAGGCATGATGCCACGGAGAACACCGGGTTGTAGTAATGCGTACACACTTGAAAAACTCTCATTTAAAAAGTGACTCTGGGCGTGTTAATCAGGCAGGTAACTTGGGGAAATATTGTAACAGGTTCAATCTGGAAGGCATAAAGAACCTCTACAGCGGAGGTCCAAAAGAGCTATCAGCAGAACTTGGTGCTGGGTTTGCAGTCTTCTAAATATAAGAATTATGCAATCAAGGATACTGTTCTGGGAATCCAGAAAGCCACCTAGGCCAGGCAACATACACTAGGACTGGATTCTTTGCATGAAGCCTCTGAGCTTTATGAAGCTGAAAAAGTAAAGCCTAATTTACAATGATGATTTCAGCTTATTGGAGATGCCAGTAATGTGAGACATTTTATTTTTTTGAAAAGCTGCAGACACTGAATGAAAGAGGCCAGAGAACAAAGCCACCATCACTACAGGTGGCAGACCTGCAAAGATATTGCTACCCTAGCGTGTCAAAGTGTATAGGATTCCATCAGAAGCCTGAGACTCCAGTAGTGTGCAAATTTGGTCTCTGTATATCTTTTCTCTGGTCTTTCTTTCTTTCTCCCTTTTGGAATTGGAATGCTTATTCTGTACCATTTGATGTTATAAATATCTAGTTTATGATTTGATCTTATAAAGAGTCTCACAGTTAACTTCAGCTTTGGAATAATAATAGAATTGTTTGGACTAGAAGGAATTCTGGAACTTAAATATATTTTGCACTATGAAATTATCTTGAGACACATTTAGATTCTTATGGTTATAAACTCACCTCCACAGACTCATATTCCAAGTGCTGGTGCATAGTTGCTGTTGCTATTTTGAAAAGTTCTAGAATATTTTGGGAGGAGGTGCCAGGCACAGAGCATGTCACTGGGTGGTGAGAACTGAGATTTATATTTGGCCCTGCTTCTGACCCTCTACTGTATTTTATTCTGCTGAGAAGTGAGCAATCTTCGGTAACCACTTCCTGCTGCCCCAGGAAGCATTTTACTCTCAAGCTTTCTCTACCAGGATGGGTTGTACCAACTCAAAGTATGAGCAGAAATAAGCATATACTCCCTTAAGTCTCTTTTTATCAGGGATTTTGACAAATGGATGAAAAAGTAACTAATAGAGCTGGAGAGATGGCTTAGTGGTTAAGGCATTTGTTTGCAAAGCCAAAGGACCCAAGTTCGATTCCCCGGTACCCACACAAGCCAGATGTACAAGGCAACGCATGCGTCTGGAGTTCATTTGCAGTGGCTGGAGGCCCTGGAATGCCCATTCTCTCTTTCTCTGTTTCTCTCTCTCTCTCTCTCTCTCAATCTCTCTCTCTCAAATAAATAAATAAAATATATTTAAAATAAAGAAAAAGTAACCAATAGCATTATATACAGGTGAATAGTTATGCCCTTTAACAAAACACTTTCCTCAAATCCATAGTTTTCCTTTAATGACTTTATAAATGTTGTTCAAAGAAGAGGGGTGTTTAATGTAAATTGGGCCCAAGTCAACAATTACATCTTTTTGGGCCATGCCTTCATTGCTGTAGCTAAAAGTCACATTGCCAAAGCCATGGCTATTTGCATTTCATTTCACCAATTCTTCAAGGAATTCTATGTATATTATTATAATTTTTATAGGTTTATAACTAATCTTGTTATTATTTGTGAAGAGTTTATCTCTCATCCATCTATATATAATCTCTCTTTCTCTCTTTGAAGTACAGTTGTTCCAACATTATTTGTTCATTGAGAATAACAGTCTTTGTCTCATAGTTTCAGTTTGGTATTCCTTGTGGTTGTATGGAATGTAATTATGTAGGATTATTTTTAGGATTTCTAATTATTCTTTTCTACTCTCTTGATCTATTTTAATCTACCTGTCATAAATATCACAATGTCTTGGTTATTGTGGCTTTATAGTGGTTCAATATGTGAGACATGCCAGCACTCTATGTTTTTTCCTTAGCCTTGGGTTGACAACCTTGATCTTAAGCTCCCTATGTAAAGTCTATATTGGAATTTTTTCTAACCATAATATTACATTCTTGGATTTTAATTGCTATCACAATAAATTGAGCAGGGCATAGACTTAATTTTTTTGTTTTTTGTTTTTTTTCGAGGTAGGGTCTCACTCTAGTCCAGGCTGACCTGGAATTCACTATGGAGTCTCAGGGTGGCCTCGAACTCACGACAATCCTCCTACCTCTGCCTCCCGAGTGCTGGGATTAAAGGTGTGCGCCACCACGCCCGGCTTTAGACTTTATATTTTGACAATATTGTCTGACAATTATTCTAAAAAATACTTCTCCACCCAAGATGCAATTGTCATTCTTATTGAAGTCTATTTCTTCTTGATACTTCCCTAATGTTTGTGAGTTTTGAATCCATAATTGAGAAAATTTCTTCATGACCCTTGAAGCTTATTTAAGTATAATTACTCAATGATCAATACTCATGTTATAATGCTAGTTCCTCTTGCCACCTTTTATCATTTGTTCTCTTTATTTTTTTAAGTTTAGCAAACACTGTAAGTGCTACTGAAGAACAATCAAAATAAATGTGGTAGTTTTAATACTGCCAGGCCACCAGCCCATCGCCATGTGAATGAAACTCATGCTATCCCATTTTCACTGCAATAAAATCTTTTATCATACCAAAACCACAGAGGAACTATTATTTCATCATCAACCTAGTTCAGCAACATTAAACTAATCAGCTACGGGCAAATGAGGCAACTGTCAGAAAGATTTGAGTTGTGATCAATTTGGACATCCTGTAATAAACTCAAAATGCTTTCCCACAATCCAAAATTAGTAAACTTGAAAAAAAAAGCAAAACAACTTAAAAAAAATGAATTCTTGCTTCAATGCTGTACCACAAAGACTTATGAATCATTTCTTTCTCTCAGAAGATCATCCCAGTTGTGATCCACTTAAGTTGTGGCAAACCAAAGTAGATTTTGCAGATGCTCATCCATCAGTGGCTGGCTCAAAGTATGTTGATTGTGAGTCAGATATGAGAAACCCTTTTCACTGATTCGGTTACTATTAAATAGGGATGCCACCTGGTAGATAAACGCTTTGATAACTGGGTAGAATTCACCAAACAGCCCAGCATAAAATGGTCCGAAGTCTTTGTTTCTGTATTCATTCCAAAGCTCAGTGCTTACCTGAAGTTTTGTTAGCTACACCCTCACTGACATGGGCCCATATTCAGGTTTAAAGTTAAATGGATTTGAAAAAATAATTCTAATTCCTTTTTGATGAACCTGAGGTCCTTAAAATGTCTCTCAAAATCCTTTTGAAAATGAGTGAACACCACTTGGTACCTGATGGGGTGAAATATTTTTTGATCTTCCTTATGCAGCAGGTTGAGTTCATCAACAATTTGGCTGAAGGTAGGAAACTCCATTAGATTGACTTCCTCCATATGTCTCTGAAGTACATTCAGCTTGCCCTCAAAAGCTCAAACAAGGTCTAATCTAGCAGCTGTGAAGATTTTAATAATCTGCAAATCTTTGCTGAGTTCATATCAGGTAATCCATGACATTCACCAAGAAGCCAAAATCACAAAGCAACCGCTTGTCTGTGAAATGGACTGTTATTGGCCCCACTGACACCAAGAATGCTTCTATTTCCTTTCTGAGTACAAATATGACTTTTAGAGATTTCCTTCTCCTGGGCCAGTTGTTCAAACACGATCCATTAACCCTCTCCCTGTGCTCTGATCTGATTCAGTGAGTAAAATTTGGAATATAGGCCGCCAGATGCCTCTGGTCTTAATCATGACCACCCATTCTGAGATGGTGTTTATTATCTGGTTAATATCTTCCTCATAAGAACTCAACAGCTCCAACTACAGAAGCCTGGAATAGTAGATGACATTCCAGCAGTTGGGGCTGACTACTTTATCTCTTATATAAGACACCAGCCTAGAGCTCTCACCAATCATTCCCAAAGTGTGTGTCATGATCAGTCATACTGTTCACTGTAAGCTGAGGCCGGCCATCTGCAGAGCCTCTAGAATGGCCAACATGAGGGCACTGACACTGAAGTGATGAGTCAGGTTGATGATGGTCAGAAGATTTCCTGCACCTCCAGGTCTCAGCCCTACAATAGATGTAGACCAGGAGGTAGTTCTCATAGGCCACAAATTCCTGGTCATCCAAGGCAAGGGAATAGACTTTAAAGTCTCTGACTCAGCTATAAAGCTGACTATGTAGTTTGGTGTTGATGTTCAGGATCCTCTGCCTAGTGATCTCCAGGGAGATATGGATGCTTTCCAGGATGCTAACGTGATGGGGCATGAGCTTATGGAGCAACATCTCCATGTACTGGTGGACAAAGTCTCCCTCAGCCCAGCCATGGCCCTTCAAGGTCCAGAACTGGCAAAGCCCAAGGTCTGCTCACATCACCCTCTCGTCCAGAGTGACAATGGAAACCAATGACTTATCATTATTATTGATGGTATTCACCTAACCATTCTTCAGCTCCTGTGGTAATACCAGGCAAGATCTGTGTGGTTCTAAGGTCAGCAGTAGCAGATCTCCAGTGGGAGGGTATGGAGGAGCACAGTAGGGAATCTGTTGATTCCCACACTCAGGTAGCACACTAAAACCCCTAGACACCTCAAGCAACTGTCCCAACTGCCACAACCCAGATCAGACTTTCTCCTGAACTACCTGTGCACTCTGAAGATCTGGGTCAGGCATGTCTCATCATTCATCTGGCCTACTGGATCTCATTCCTCACTCTTGTGCCTTTCCTTGCTTCTACCTCACTTTCCCTGACACCATGATCCCATCCTACCACCAACCATTGGGTCCAAATCAACCCATTCCACCATCCTACCACCTGCCTCCAGGACCACAGTGGCTGACCCATTCCACTATCCCAACACCTGCCTCTGGGACTATGCAGTCCCCTCCCCCATCTCATCACATACCTCAGGGACTGTGCCATCCTCTCACCAAGTTTCACCACCTGCCATCTGGTCTGTGCCTTCCCACCGTCCAGCCCCACCATCCATCACCCAGTCAGCACCATCCTCTCTCTCTGCCCCGCCATGGCAGGGTATATGTGTATTCTCCGCACACTGTCACCAGGGTCTTTGTGTCTCCACCAGCCAGGAACTCCTCTCACCTGGGCCTCTTCCCACCTGAGCAGACAGGCCCATTTCCCCCCACTGCCATAAAAAACTAATCTAGTTAAACATAAAAGGGGACAATAACTAAAGACATTTCAAAGGTAAATTAAAACCTCCTCCAAAATTAAATCAGAGTCCCACACTATATGGACAGACCACAGCACAAAATGAACAACACAAAATATCAAATGGAAGAAACCCCAGCAAGTTTGCCTAGTTCCATAATGGAAGTTTCTAATCAAAACATAGAAGAGGCAACAGGATCCAAAGCCCAAAATGAAGACACAAGATATGGGACCTTGAGCAAGCAATTGGCAGAGCTTGCAGAAAATCAAAAAAAAAAAAAAAAGACCAACAATTGTGTGAATGCTGTCCTTCTTAGGTTGGACCTAATGGGAAAAAAAAAAAAAAAAAAAAAAAAAACAGAGAGACTTCCAAAGAGAGTTAAGAGATCTGAAGGAGAGACAAAAACTGGAGGGCCTAAATAATAAGCTGGATAAGCTCAATTAAGACATAAATAACTGCAAGAATGATTCCAAGAAACATTAATAAAATCAGAAAATTGCCTGAAAAGTGAGCTTGACCGAGGAATGGACACTATACAGAAAAAAGCAATAGAAAATACAAACTGAATTGAATAAGGCCAAACCTTCCTAGAAGCCCTCAAGAACAGAGTCAGTCATGTGGAGGACAGAACGGAAAAGTTGGAAGACAGGACAGGAGAAACAGTTCACAAGTCCAAAAACTTGAATAAGTTCAAAATTTTGTGAATAAAAATTTTTGAACAACATATAAGGAAATTGTGGGATACACTTACACAACCCAATATTTGGAACATGAACTACCAGAAGAAGAAATTCAGACCAAAGGCATGGAGAACTTATCCAACAAAAATTATTGATGGAAACTTCCCTACACCTTCAAAAGTGAGTCCCATCAAGATACAAGAAGCTACAGAACTTCAAACAAACTGGAACAAAGGAGAACCTATCCAAGACATATTTTCATTAAGACCCTAAACATCAATGACAAAGAGAAAGTCTTAAAAGCTGCAAGAGAGAAACAATACATTACATATAAAGGTGACCCCCACCAAAATAGCCTCAGACTTCTCAGTGGAAACCCTGAAAGCCAGAAGGGCCTGGAGTGGAACACTGCAAAGTTGAAAAAACCTATGGCTTCCAACCCAAACTACTGTACCCAGCAAAACTATCCCTCAAAATAGACGGCAAAAGAAAATCTTTCCAAAATAAAAGTCAGCTCTACAACTATATGAACACAAAGCCAAACCTACAGTGAGTACCTCATGAAATTCTCCACAGAAGAATCAAACAACCAATCTCAAGAGCCTACAATAAGCAGACCACAATAATAAAATCCAGAGAAGGCTTAAAAAACTAGAAAGTTGAGGAAAACAATAAACCACATAAAGCATCACATTATGGCAGGGATTAAGTCAAGCCTCACAGTTATTACCCTAAACATTAATGGCCTTAATTCAACCATCAAGAGACACAAGTTAACAGGTGGATCAGAAAAATGGACCCCTCAATCTCATATCTTCAAGAAATCCATCTCATCACTAAAGATGGGCAGTTCCTCAGGGTGAAAGGGTGGAGAATGATATTTCAATTCAACGGAAATAAGAAACAAGCAGGTATTGCTCTGCTAATATCAGATAAAATTGACTTCAATCCCAAAGTAATCAAAAAAGACAAAAAAAGGGCACTTCTTACTCGTCAAGGGTATGATCCAACAAGAGGATATCACAACCATCAATCTTTATGTACCAAACACAGGTGCACCACAATTAATAAAACAAACTTACTTCACAATAAAATAGAAATAAACACCAATACCACCATAGCTTGGGTCTTTAATACTCCACTATCAATAAACAGATCATCCAAACAGAAAAAAAACAGGGGAGTAAGAGAGCTCAACAACACCACAGATCAACTAGACATAACAGACAACTACAGAACATACTACCCAAAATCTACAGAATACACATTCATCTCAGTAGACCATGGAAACTTATCCAAAATATATTTTATACTGGGCCATAAAGCCTGCCTCCATATACTTAAGAAAATTGACATAATTTCCTGCATGATATCAGACCACAATGCTGTAAAGCTAGAAATCAACAAGAGAAGTGCAAGGAATTCCATAAGCTCCCGGAGACAGAAACACACACACATTTAAATAATAAGTGGGTAGTGGAAGAAATAAAAAAGAAAGTTGTAAAATTTCTAGAATTGGTTGACATTAAGAACACATCATACCAGAACTTATGGGACATAATGAGGGAAGTCCTTGGGGGAAAATTCATAGCACTAAATGCCTTTATAACAAAAGTAGATCCCAAATCAATAACCTAACCATCCATCTAAAGGCACTGGCAAAACAAGAAGAATCCTACCAAAAAAGCTCCAGGTGAAAAGAAATAAGATCAGAGCATAAATGAATGAATTGGAAACTAAGAAAATAAATGAAATAAGGAGCTGGTTCTTTGAAAAAAATAAACAAGATTGATAAACCCCTGGCCAATTTGATCAAGTGAAAATAAAGAGATGTTTCAATTTAACAAAATTAGACATGGGAAAGAGAGATCAAAACAGACATAAGTGAAACTTGAAGAATCATCAGAACTTACTTCCAAAACCTGTACTCCAATAAAACTAGATAATCTGGAAGTAATGGATAAGTTCTTGGACACATACCACCTATGAAACCTAAATACAGAGCAGATTAATCTCCTAAACAATCACATTACACACATTGAGTTTCAAAAGGCAGTAAAAAACCTCCCTAAAAGGAAGAGTCCAGGACCAGATGGCTTCTCAGCTGATCTGACCTTCATTTAAGAACTGAAACCAATTTTCTCAAACTATTTTGCATACTCAGAGAATAGGGAAAGCTCCCCAACTCCTTTTATGAAGCTAGTATTACCCTAATACCAAAACCAGACAAAGATACAACAAGAAAAGAAAACCATAGACCTGTATTCCCAATGAACAACTCAAAGATCCTGAACAAAATCCTCACAAACCAAATTCAACAACACATGAAAAGCATTATCCATCTTGATGAAGTAAGCTTTAATCCCGGGAATTCAGGGTTGGTCCAACATATACAAATTAATGAATGTAATATACCACATAAATAAGCTTAATCACAAAAACCAAATGATCATTTCAACAGATGCAGAAAAGGCCTTCAACAAAATACAATATCCCTTCATGATCAAAATGTTGGAGAGAATATGCATGGATGGTTTATATCTCAACATAATAAAGGCTATATATAAAGCACCTAAATCCCAAATAATACTTAATTAGAAAAGACTCAAGGAATTTCCATTGAGATCAGAAACAAGACATGGGTGCCCACTCTCACCTCTGCTTTTCAACATTGTACTATAAATATGAGCTCAAGCAATAAGACAGGAGGAAGATATAAATGGATACAAATTGGAAAAAAAGAAGGCAAGTTAGCCCTATCTGCACACAGCATGATCCTATATATGTATATATAAGTGACTCAAGAGACTCCATCTCAAAACTTCTAAAGGTGAATAATTCCTTTAGTAAAGTAGCAAGATACAAAACCAATATAAAAATGAATATTCTTTCTGTATGCAAAGTACAAAGATACAGAGAAAGAAGTTAGTGACACTGTCCCATATTCAATAGCAAAAAAAAATAAAATAAAATAAATAAATAAAAAATAAAATAAACTATATTGGAATAACACTAACCAAGAATGTGAAAGACATATATAATTAAATATATAAAATCACTCAAGAAAGAAATTAGGAGGACTTGAGAAGATGGAAAAACTTCCCATCCTTCTGAATAGGCAGAACTAACATTATGAAAAGAGCATCTTCAACAAATGGTGCTGGACAAAGAGGATAACCACATGCAGAAAAATGAAACTAGACCCACACATATCAGCAAGCACAAAAGTCGAGTCCAAATTGATCAAAGACCTGCATATAAAACCTGAAACTCTTCTACTGCTGGAAGAATAAATAGGATGAACTCTTCATAACAGATGAGTGGTAAACTTCCCGAATAAAACCTCAGTAGCTCTGGAACTTAAACCATCACTCAAACAATGGGATCTCATGAAGCTGAAAAGCTTTTTCACACCAAACATACCATAAACAGAGCCAGTTGATTACACACAGAAGGGGAAAAAAATTTTGCTGGCTATACAACTGACAGAGGCCCAATTTCTAGAATTTATAAAGAACTCAAAAACCTAAACAATAAAAAGAAATCAAACCACCCACTCACAAAATGGGACAGAGAAGGAGTTCTCAAAGGAAGCAATACAGATGGCAAACACACACTTAAAATGTTCAACATCCCTAGCCATCAGAGAAAGGCAAATTAAAACAACTATGAGATTCCACGCTACCCCAGTAAGGATAGCAAACATTAATAAATCCAATGAAAACAAATGTTGGTGAGGATATGGAGAAATAGAACCCTCATTCACTGTTGGTGGGAATGTGAGCTGGTACAACTTATATACCATACTCGGCAAACTCACACAATCATAGAAAGACATGATATGACTCATTTGCTGCTCCTAACTTTGATCAGCCTGAGATGTTGATATGCCTAATAGACATCTAGAGGCCTGGACAATAGGGAGGGTAGGGCTGGAGGGGAGGGGAGGGGTAGGGGGAGAGAAACATAAAACTGAACCCAAATGGAACTGGTGGCATGAAATCTTATATCATGGGAGATAGACCAAACTTTGAACCCTCCACAGGATCTTAGGGAGAACATCTGAATCAAAGGGCCCTTTAGAGGTTGAAATGAAGCCTAAATTTAAACTTCTCCTGTTTCTTTATTTTCCTTTCTTTCTGTTCTCTATTTTCTGTCTTTCTTCTTTATTTTCCCTTGGTACTGGCCTGTAACACCCAGTACCAGCATGTGGTTAACATCCACAATCAGCTTTTGATCAGATAGACCCACAAGGTTTGTCAAAACAAGACAGACTTCTGTCAGAGCACACCAGAGGTTAATGGTAAGACCCTACTGCTGAAGACACCTTATGCTGTCAGTATGGAACATGGACGGAGCTGGCTGGAATCTGGAAGAGAGCCAGTCCATAGACAGTTAGCCAATCTAGTGCTGGAGGGCACTACATGAGCTACTGGGGGAAAGTGGATAACATCTGTACAAACAACTCAAGGTCTTAGCTATTCAGAAGCAAATTCCCTGATGTGATGCTCACCAAAGGGCCATAGTGACACACAGCCATGGTGGGTAACCAACTGCTCTTGGATTGGCTAACAGATCTGCTCAGTGGAAAGTAACCCATATCTGGAACTGGGAAAAAAGTCAGAATCATATCCAGGTAATGAGTTTGCTTTCCAATATCAAACTCCCACTAATCTAGGGCTACAAGAGCATCTACACCCATTAAAATTTCTCTAAACTAATAATGGGCATCCCATTTAGCCTGTGCTGACTTTATTCTGCATTTGAGAATCTTCTTCTCTTTTTCAGATGGAAGTATGACCTTAGGAGAGAAACAACCTATTGCATATCACCAGGGCCCCAGCTGAAACCATAGAGGAATTGGGGAAATGTGCAAGAATCAATGAACCTGATTCAGCACAAGAGTGGAGGATATAGATACTGAGGACACCCAACACCTTCAAAACCAGAGATCCAAAGGCTCCTAAGAGCACACTACTGAAGTAGACTTAAAATACACCCAACATGGCTCAGGGAATTTCACTGAAGAGTGGGCAGAAAGATTTTTAGAGCCACAGATTGGGACATTGTGCACAGAGACATTGCCTCTTCCCCATAACAGACAGCTGCCCCCACAATGAACAACCCACAATCCCCATGGGGATGACCTGAATCCCCAACAAGGATGGTCCCTTTGGATGGGAGTCAGGATTGAAGGAAAGAATTGTTCCAAAATGTGCTGCTTACATACTAAGTATGTTCTTAACTAGTAAAAATAAAATAAAATCTAGTTGACAGATTGTTCTTTCTTTTTTATTAGTTAAAAATTTGTATGGGCAGATCGTGTGTTGGTACCTTCATTACTCTCCTTCCAGACCCCATTCTACTGAGGAACCTCCTCAGTAGGATTTCTGCCTTTAACTCTGTGGGTTAAGAATTGTGAGAGAAACAGTCAATCATCATGGTGGGGCAGGGAGGGGGAGAGGAAATGCCTCTGGTTATTCCCTTCCTCTCTGTGGCTTTTAAAATCTTTCCTCCCTTTCTTCCACAAATTTCCCTGAAAAGTTGTGGGTGTGTTTTAATACAGACTGCATTTTATATACACTGCAATATATGAATAAATCCTGATTTGATCTTATGTTTTATCATTTTTAAATATGAATATAAATATAGATATTATATATATATATATATATATATATATATATATATATATATATATTCACTACAAAACACAGAATAAAGTGGTATTTAACTATTAGATTATCAAAGAAAATAAAATATGAGTAAATTACAAGAATAATATAACAAAAAAACAGTTATTCATCTGTGCAATACTGTGATGGGTATACAGGGAAGAACCAACAACTTCATTTGAGAAATAGAGTGCAGGGGGAGAATAGAGTGCATCTGTATTCAGAAAAAAAAAATGCTGCAATATCTCTGGAAGGAAAAATGCAACTCTTACTAACAGCATATGTAAAGAGACACAGATAATGAAGACATGGATACACAAGTGTGTGTGGTATGCTATTGGATTTACAATGGTCAGTATACATAACAAAAATGGGACACCATGGAGAGTGAGTATAGAAACAGTTAAGAACACAAGCCAAGCAGCAATGTAACACTGTGGTGGTTTGATTCATGAATCCCCCATAAACTTAGGTGTTCTGAATGCTAGGTTACCAGTTTATGGAGATTTAGGAATTAAAGCCTCCTGGAGGCACATATTGTCAGGGGTGGGTTTACGGGTATTATAGCCAGTTTACCCTTTCCAATGTTTGGCACACTTTCCTGTCACTGTTGTTCACCTGAAGTTGGTCAGGAGTTGATGTCCACCCTCTGTTCATTCCATCATTTTCCCCTGCCATGATTTAGCTTCCCCACAAGTCTGTCAGCCAAAATAAACTTTGTTTTTAAATCCCACAAGCTGTTCTTGCTTGGATGATTTCTGCCATCAATGTGAACCTGACTGCAACAGTAAATTTGGTACAGAGCGTGGTCATTGTTGCTTGAAACCTGACTGTGGCTTTGGCTTTTGGGGGCTGATTTTCAAGAAGAATGTGGAAGGATTTTAAATCTTGGTCGAAGAGTTGCCTTGCAGTGATATAAGTGCAGTTTGATGGACTATTCTAGTCAGAGTTGAGAGACATGAATGCATAAAGAACTAAGGAATGTGAGGTTTTGTTTATGAGGGTGAGAAAGAGCTTTGCCTGGACTGGGATAGAAGCAGCTTGTGTGAGAGGATTGCTGTTATGGCCATCTCCTGAGAACTTAAACAGGGTTTCTTTGTGTAGAAATGGACTGGTGTGTGTAGAGGGATATGGCACAGAAATTAAATCTTTGGGCTGAAGCTTCTGCCCATTCAGCTGCAATTACATGAGAGTTTACAACCTTTGGGATTAGGGCAACAGGAAGAAAGCAGACTCTTTTGAAGGGGTCTGAATGTTCAAGGAGTGTCCTGTTCTTCTAAGTCTGCTTTATTCCCCCCTGGATTAACAAATTGGTAACCCACCTGGTATCATGGAGTACAAGAATGCAGGAAAGAGAGGGCAATTGAATTTGCAACATGTTCTTGTGTTTTGGAAATGGACATGTGCCGCATGAAGCAGGTTTACTGGATTGCTTGCATAGAGACCCAATGGAGCCATGAGGATGGACTGTGGGTTGCAGTGGAGATGCTGAGACCATGAGCTAAGAAGAGCTGCTGGCCCCAATGAAGTTTTCCAGGACTGCGAGTAGCGTAGCTGGAGAGGCAGAATTGGAACTCCAGAGACTTGTTGCTGGTTGGAGTTATTGGACTTGGAGATTTGTCACTGAGTACATTTGTTGTTCTTGGAGCTACAGAGTTTGATGTGTACCCTGTTTAAATCTTGTACTGGTTGAATATGTCTTTACTATGCCCGGTAGCATCTTTTGTAGTGTGAATGTTTATTCTGTGTTATTATGTTTTTTTGTTAGGGGGGAGGGGGATTGATCTTATGACAAGGTTAAAAGATTTCAGACTATGGGAATGTTTGAACATCATTAGGACTGATAAAAACTATGGGGACTTTTAAAGTTGGATTAATGCATTGCATTATACATCATGTATAGTTATCAGTTTATGAGGGCCAGGGATGGAATGTGGGGCTTGATTCAAGTGCCCCCATAAGCTTAAGTGTTCTGAATGATAGGTTCCCAGCTGATGGAGATTTGGGAATTAATACCTCCTGGAGGCCGTGTATTGTTGTGTGGGAGCAGCCTTCTGGGTATTATACCCAGTTTCCCCTAGCCAGTTTATCATACTCTCCTATCATGGCCTTCCACTTGAAGTTGGCCAGGAAGTGATGCCTGCCCTCTGTTCATGCCATCGTTTTCTCCTGCTATCATGGAACTTCCCCTTGAGTCTGTAAACCAAAATAAACTTATTTTCTTGGTTGAGGGATTTCTGCCAACAATGTGAATCTGGCAGCAACAAACACTGAATGTCTTATAGACATTAGAAATGATACCTTGGTCCTTCCTGTATATGTTTCCTTTATGTGAGAATATCTTTTCTTCCCAAAATGGAACATGTTCATGAGTGTCATATTTCATTTGAAACTTAAAATTAAATGTCTATATTTTTTGAAAATCCCAAGGGAATCATGGGATTAAAAATTATGACCCCTAAATGTATATCCTTCTCACTTATGATGATTTGCTCAAACATGAACAAACCTACAGAAAATTCTGAAGAAGTGGTCATTTGTAAACATACTGACCAAAATGAGTATATATATATTATTGTAAACATTGTAATTGTAAATTTTCTTAGGATATATGACTACAGAAGGCAATGTGTGTGGCTACAATATGCAACATAAACTAAGCTATTCATGGGATAAGTTTGGAAATAGTCCATAGCTGAAATGTGAAGTATTTGAAATAGTCTTCATATAAATTACTTGGTAAAAAATTTGTACATTTAACTCTAAACAAAAGGCATGCTAACATAGAAGAACATAACATGGGTTCAGCCCACTCAGAAAGATATAATCCCCCATTTCTGATTTTTTATCAACAAAAATGATTTCATGAAGTGCATAATTCTAAACTTGCTACTGAAATTTCTACTTGAAAATATGGAATACCAGCTTTGCAGTCTTATTTAAGAATGTGTCTATTATGTTAGACATTTTATTTTTCTGCTTGATCATACAATTCAGAATATTTTGTGGCATCATTTGTCACTATCTTGTTTATGTACATATCTTGCATACTATAGCCTACATCCTTGATACTTTCATAGTAAAAGAAAGGGGTAGCAAAAATAATTACAATTACAGCTGGTCCCCATGAAAATTTCATGTGGTGGCTAATGCTTTAAATGTTTTCTTACTTTATGTGGGAAATTTGTCAACAACAAATTGTTGCACATATAGAAAAGAAAATAAAGAATTTATCATCAAAGAGCTCATAAACGCGAATAAATAAACAGATATAAGTTAAACTTAGAGTGGAATGCATCAAATTCAAGATTTATCCCAATAGTATCATTAGCATGAATGAAAAATTACATTCATCCTTATTTGTGTGCACAATTCTGACATTTTTATTTGTTGTTAAATTTTGCTATTATGTCAATAAACTTCATTAACTTAACATACATCAAAAAACTATTATTTTAAGGGTTGTGCAAGGAAAGATGACTTGTACATGAATGGGTAATGCAGAGCTTAATAAAAAGAAACAGGCAACAACAACAAAGAGATAATCCACCCATTTATCTATTTATTTATGTATCTATCTGAGGTGGTTTCATTCAGGTGCCCCCCTATAAACTTAGGTGTTCTGAATGCTAGGTTCCCAGCTGATGGTGATTTGGGAATTAACACATCCTGGAGGCAGTGTACTGTTAGGGGCAGGCTTATGGTCATTATAGTCAGTTTCTCCTTGCCAGTGTTTGGCACACTCTCCTGCTGATGTTGTCCATTTGATGTTGGCTAGAAGATGATGCTCATGCCATTGTTTTCCCCTGCCATAATGGGTCCTCCCTCTAGTCTGTAAACCAAAATAAAGCCCTTTTTTCCCCCACAAGATGCTCTTGTTCAGGTGATGTCTGCCATCAATACAAACCTGAATGCAACAGTAAAGTTGGTACCAAAGAAGTGATTGCTGCTAGACACTTGACTGTGTGGCTTTGGTCTTTTGTAACTGATTTTCAAGAGGAATCTGGAAAGATTTAAAACCTTGGTCTAAGAGATGCCTTGCAATGCTATAAGTACAGATTGATGAACTATTCTGGTCAGAGTTGAAAGAAGTAATTCTAGAGAAACAGAATTGTCACAATGGATTTTTCTAGTGGGCTTGGTGTTCTCTGTGGTTGGCTCTCCAACTTCAGTCCTACTAAAAGTGCTTGTACTGGAAATAAGGACTGTACCACTAATCCATGAAAGAACTATTGAAAGAACTTCATGAGATACAGGTATTTGGTGATCCTGAGTCCTGTCTTGTGAAGAGCAAGGAATTTAGTGACTCTCTGTTTAAAATGTTTGGATATTTAAGTAAGGGTAAGACAAATTATCATGGATGTTATTTGCTTCTAACATCTCTGGAAAAACTATTGAGGGAACAAAAGAAGCCCATAAAGGAAAATTCCAAGCTTAAGACCCACATACATGATCTGAAGGTTACTAAGGGTACCCTGGAGGAGGGTCTCCTCTATAGTCAGAACAGAGCTCAAATTTCATAAAACTAAGCCCAAGCTCAACATAAGCTCAAATCCCAGCCTCAGCAGTCAACAGTTATCAGAAGTCAAAGTGAGGGCATTAATTGTAAAAGAGTGGGATCCTATTATTTGGGATGGTGATGTGTGGGAAGACCCTGAAGAATCTGAGGACATTGAACTCTCAGATTCTGAAGAATTTGTTTTGCATGAGAATGTGACCTCCCCTCCTTTAGCAGCATTTGTAACCCCATCCCCACACCATGAAGTGTTACCCTCCCCACCCTTGCTTGAGGGACTTAATCCTTCTTTGTCTCCAGAATCAGGAGTTGCTGATGCTCCTCAGTAGCTACCTCTAGGCCTACATCCAAAAATAATGCTAGGCATGTCCCTAAAGGCAAGATAGAAAGTGTGACACAAGAAGAGGTGAGGTACACCCCTAAGGAATGTCAGGAGTTTATAACTTGTTCAGGCAAACGGAATATGTGTGGGAATGAATTTTAAGAGTGTGAGATGATGGAGGAAGGAACATAAGATTAGATCAGGCTGAATTTATGGAAATATGACCATTAAGTGACGATTTTAGATTTAACACTGCAGCTTATGCAGTTGGAAGAGTTTTATTTGATTATTGGCTAAAGTAGGATCCAAAGATGCCCTACTGTGAATGAGCTAGAGCTGCCTGATATACCTTGGCATAATGCTGATGAAGGGATTAAAAGGCTCAGAGAAGTTGGAATTCTGGAGAAAATTTGTAATGTAAACTGTCTTTCCCTCCACAATGGGAGCTTCCAGAAGATGTACCCTTCAGTAAGAGTATAAGAAACAGATTTGTGAGAGGAGCAACAGTATACTTAAAGTATCCAATCATTGGTGTTTTATGTAAAGAAGACATTATAGTGGGAGCCACAGTTGTTGCATTACATGACTCAGATATAATGAGTCTAACTGGATCTCGAGGTAACAAGGGCCAAGTGGCAGTGCTGAATTGCCAAAGGCTAGATGAGTGTGCTTATCATAATAGAAAGTGTAGGGAAAACAATGCACATAAAGGTATGACTCCTATGAATGTTTGGCACTGGCTGATTAATCATGGTATTTCCTGAAGTCAAATAGGTAAGAAGCCCACTGAGTTCTTATTTAATCTTTATAAACAGAAAAGTTCCAGAGCAAAATAACAAATGGCCAGTTAACATTTAGCAACAAAGAATCAAGCCCTCTTAATCAGTTTTCAGACTTGAACCAGTTTACAGATCCTGAGACTCTTGACTGAAGGGGTGGCCTGGTCCCCTTGGGGAAGGACCCTCCTATAATCCCCCAAAGTTTTAATATTATGCTCACTCCTATCCTTTCTTAGAGAGACTTACAGACTTTTGCTAAGGTAAGTGTACACTGGGGAAAAGAAAATAGTCAGACCTTTCAGGATCTATTGGACCATGGCACTGAATAGACATTGATTCTAGGAGACCCCAAACAGCATCATGGCCCTACTGTTAAAGTAGGTGCTTCAGGAAGTAGGGTGATCAATGGAGTTTTGGCAAATGTTAGACAGAGAGTGGGTCCAGTCTGTCCCTGAACTCACCCTGTGGTTATTTCCCCAGTCCCCAAATGCATAATTGGGATAGATATACTTAGGGATTGGCAGAACCCCCCACATTGGTTCCCTGACTTGTGGAATGAGGGCTAGCATGGTTGGAAAGGCCAGGTGGAAGTCATTGAGGCTCCCACCACCAGGTATCACATCCTTGGAGGGATTGCAGAAATTAATGCCACTATAAAGGACTTGAAGGATGCATGGGTTGTGGTCCCCACCGCATCTCCCTTTATCTCTCCTATTTGGCTTTTTTAGAAGACAGACAGATCCTGGAGAATGACAGTGGATTATCAGAATCTTAATCAGGTGACGACTCCAGTTGTAGATGCTGTACCAGATGTGATTTCTTTACTTGAGCAGATTAACACATCTGTTGGTACCTGGTATACAGCTATTGATCTTTCAAATGTTTTCTTCTCCAAACCTGTCCAAAGGACCACCAGAAGCAATTTGACTTCAGTGGGCAAGGTCAGCAGTACACCTTTACTCTTTTGCCTGAAGGTTATATTAACTCTTCAGCCCTTTTTTATAGCTTAGTTTGCAAGGATCTTGATCACCTGTCCCTTCCACAAGGTGTCACATTGTTCCACTATATTGATGACATTATTCTGATTGGCTCAAATGAACAGGAGGTAGCAACCACTTTGGGGTTGATGGTACAGCATATGCACATTAGGGGATGGGAAATAAATCCATCCAAAATTTAAGGACCTTCCACCTCAGTGAAATTTCTAGGAGTTGAGTGGTTGGGGCATGCAGGGATATTCCTTCTAAGGTGAAGGATATATATATATATATAGTTTGAATCAGGCCACCCCTACCACTAAAAATGGAGCACAACATCTAGTGGGCCCATTTGGGTTTTGGAGACAGCACATTCCTCATTTGGGTGTCTAACTTCACCCATATACCAAGTGACTTGAAAGCTACTAGTTTTCAGTGGGGCCAAGTACAAGAGAAAATTCTTCAACAGGTCCAGACTGCTATACAGGCTGTTCTTCCCTTTGGGCCATATGATCCAGCATATTCAATGATACTTGAGGTTTTGGTGGCAGATAAGGGTGGTGTTTGGAGCCTTTAGCAGACCCCCATAGGAGAATCACAGCTCTTGGGATTTTGGACCAAGGCCTTGCCATTATCTGCAGACAATTTTTCTCCCTTTGAGAGATAGCTCTTGGCCTGCTATTGGGCCTTAGTGGAAAGTGAACATTTGACAATGGGACATCAAGTTACTATGTGACCTGAGCTGTACATTAAGAGCTGACTGTTATGTGAATCACCAGGCCCTAAAGCTGTACATGCACAGCAGTAGTCCATTATCAAGTGGAAGTGGTATACATGTGATCAGGCTCAAGCAGTCCTTAGGTTACATGAGGAAGTTGCCCAAATCCCTATGGTTTCTACTTCTGTTACAATGCCTTCTATCCCCAAGAGTGCACCTATGGAATCATGGCATGTACCCTATGATCAATTGACTGAGGAAGAGAGGACAAATGCATAGTTTACAGATGGTTCAGCTTGTTATGCAGGCAAATCCCAGAAGTGGACAGCTGCAGCATTACAGCCCCTTCCTGGGACTACTCTGAAGGATTGTGGTGAAGAGAAATCTTCACAATGGGCAGAACTTAAGGCAGTGCACATGGTTGTGCATTTTTCTTGGAAGGAAAATTGCCAGATGTGTGGTTATACACTGATTCATGGGCTGTGGTTGATGGTTTGGCTGGATAGTCTGGAACTCGAAAGAAACACAATTGGAAAATTGGTGAGAAGGACATTTAGGGGAAGCTGTTTGTGGACAGAACTCTCTGAATAGGCAAAGGATATAAAGATACTTGTGTCCCATGTTCATGCTCATCAGAAGATGACCTCATCAGAGGATGACTTTAATAATCAATTAGACAAAATGACCCGTTCTGTGGATAGTGGTCAACCTCTTTCCTTAATCATCCCTGTCATTGCCCAATGGGCACATGAACCAAGTGGCCATGGTGGCAAGGATGCAGGTTATGTATGACCCCAACAACATGGACTTCCACTAAGGCTGACTAGGCTATGCTGCTGCTGATTGCCAAATTGGCCTGAAGCAGAGACCAACTCTGAGTCCCCAATATGATAGCATTCCTCCAGGTAACCAGCCGGCAAGCTGGTGGCAAGTTGATTACATTGGACCACTTCCATCATGGAAAGGGCTGAGTTTTGTGCTTACTGGAATAGGCACTTATTCTGGGTATGCATATGCCTTTCCTGCACATAGTGCTTCTGCCAAAACTACCATCTGTGGGCTTACAGAATCAGAATGCCTTATCCACTGTCATGGTATTCCACACAGTATTGCTTCTGACCAAGGAATTCACTTCACAGCCAAGGAAGTGTGGCAGTGGGCTCATGATCATGGAATACCAGTGGAATTGTCTTTTAATGAAACAATTGTAGTGCCTACTATGTGGCAATAGCTTGGATGGTTAAGAAGTGTCCTCCAGAAAGCTGCATGTGCTCTGAACCAGCATCCTATATATGGTGCTGTTTCTCATATAGCCTGGATTCATTGGTCCAGGAATCAAGGGGTTGAAATGGAAATGGTCCTGCTTATCATCACCCCCAGTGACCCATTAGCCAAATTTTTGCTTCCTATTCCACAACTTTATGCTCTGCTTGCATAGATGTCTTGATTACAGAGGGGGAGGTGCTTTTGACAGGAGGCACAAAGAACATTCCATTGAACTGGAAGTTAAGACATCCCCCTGGTCACTTTGGTTTCCTGATGCCCTCCAGTCAACAGGCTAGGAAAGGAGTTTCATTGTTAGCAGGTGTGATGGATCCAGACTGCCAGGGGGAAACTGGATTGTTCCTCCACAATTAAGGTAAGGAAGAGTATGTGTGGAGTGCAGGAGATCCTTTAGGACATCTCTTACTGTTACCATGACCAGTTATGAAACTCAACGGACAACTACAACAACCCAATTGAGGCAGTATGATAAATGACCCAGATCCTTCAGGAATGAAGGTACGGGACACTCATCCAGGTAAAGAAACAAGACCTGCTGAGATGCTTGTTGAATGTGGAGGAAATACAGAATAGGTAGTAGAAGAAGGTAGTTACAAATACCGGCTAGGACCACATGACCAGTTACAAAAACAATGACTGCAATTGCCATGCTTTTGTCCTACCTTGATATGGAGTGTTTATAAATATCTGCACCAATATTAAGATTATATCACTACCTAATTGTTATTTAATTTATATTTGACCTAAGAGAGACTAAGCATTCCTCAAGGAACCTTGCTTTGTGTTGGGGGAAGATTTTGATTGGGATAGTTATACTATGTTAGGCAGAGTTGTGGGCTTATTACTGTTTTCATTTGGGAATTAAGTACAATGTTAGGAGACATGGTTTGGTGTCAAGTTGACAAGGGATGGATTTGCTGTGGATAAGATGTTGTCAACTTGATTTGTTTAGTAATCCACAAAATTTCCTTTGGGGTGGGGCTCCAAGGTTGCTTATAGGAAGGATTAACTAAAGGAGAAGTGAGCTCTTCCCCCAGAGCTGGCAGCCCCTATCAGAGGGCAACATTATATAATGAAGCTCTGGGTGAAAGGAGCTCCCTTCTTTCCACTTGTTTGCCAGACCCAGTTGCTGCACCCAGTGTGGATTGAAGATCAGTGAGGACTGAAGACCAGCCTGGATTGAAAACCAGCAGCTCCACAGGAAGCCTACAGGCCTGCACTGCTGGATTGGGACTGGTGAGGCATCTAGCCACGTGGACTGAGCACCTACCAAGTTCCTTGATTCTTGGGCCTGCAACTGCTGCTATTGGACTACCATAATCTAATCCAATAAATTTCTCCCTTAATACAATTCATTTTAGTGGTTCTGTTCCTCTACATAACCCTAACTAAGACAGATTTTGGTACCAAGAGTAGGGTTGATTCCTGATAGACACCTGGATGTGTGGCTTTGGCCTTTTGGAGCTGATTTTCAAGAGTTATCTGGAAAGATTTGAAACTTTGGCTTAAGAGATGCCTTACAAAGCTTTAAGTATAGGTTTATGGACTATTCTGGTCAGAGTTGAAAGAACTGAATGCAGTAAAAAAAAGTATGGACTATGACTTTTGGTTTATTTGGTTGAGAAAGCACTTTGTAGTGACTGGGCTAGAAGCAGTTTGTGTGAGAGGCTTTGTAGCAGACAGCTTCAGGTTCACTGAGATGAACTTCCAGACTGTTGTGCCAAGTCCCCTGACCAAGAGCCAAGACCCCTGGTCACCCAGGAGTCACCCAGATAACCACCACAGAAGCCGAGACACTCGAATGTAAAAGCAACAGGTTTTTCTTATTGCCAGCCTAGGCCTGGGCTCCATCCCTACAGTCTGACACAATGGTAGTAAGGGAAAGAGCCCCTTCCTTTTGGGGGAAGGGGTTCATATAGGAATTTGAACAAAGGAGTAGGGGATAGATACATGATTCATTGATTTAAACAGTTTTGATTGGCTTGGGGTTTCAGCGGGCAAAGTTGGGGGCAGGAGCTAGGGGCACTCCAGGAAGATGAGGTAATCTCCATTGTGATGGGCTAAGTAAACAGTGGTATTTTACGACTTCCTTGAGGTGGAGATTCCTCAGTTTCTTATCTAAGCAGGTGGTCGGAGGCCAGAGGCCTCCACAGTGGAGTGTTTCTGCAATGTCCTTGAAATGGAGATTCCCCAGAAACTTTAGGGAGAAAGGCAGCAATTGAGCAAGCAAGGAAAGTTTACAGAAGCAGAGGGCAGCACATTAGCTGGCTAGTTCTCTATCTAAGTCAGGCCTGGGCCTTTTTACTTAAAATGGTTATATTTGGCCTTTCACAGACCAGGCACAGTTATGGAGGAAGGCATCTTTGTTGAAGCTTACAGATCCAGGGGAAGTTCCATAATGGCAGAAGAAGCTGGCCTGCCTTCACAGGCCCAAGCAGAGAGAGAGAGAAGCACAAGCCTAAAGCCAAAGGCCACAGCACACTTCAGGAACTCCTGCTAAGCACACTTTGATATCTTTAGATTGAAATCAGAAACTCAGCACAACACCTAAAGATCCACCCATTGACATTGCCTCCAGCCAGGTGGCTGCAGAATGCAAACTACAAACAATAAAGAACTGAATATATTGGGGGACATCTATTCAAACTACCATAGGCTTGCTATTATGCCTGTGCCCTGAGATTTTGTGCAGGGTTGCATTATGTAGAAATGGTCTGATGTGAGCAGAGGGATATGGCAAAGAAATGAAATCTTGGGGCTGAAACTGTTTCTTGTTCAGCTGCAATTGTATGAGAGATTACAACCTTTGAGATTGGGCTAGTGGACCTGCAATGGTACAACTGAAAGCATGCAATCTTTTGAAGGGGCCTGTATGCTGAAGGAGTGTTCTGTTCTTCAAAGTCTGCTTTGTTCCCCCCTGGATTAACAAAATATCATCACACCTAGTATCATGGAGTATAGAAATGCAAGAAAGAGAGGGTCATTGAATTTGTAACATGGTCTTGTGCTTTGGAAATGGCCATGGGCAGTGTGAAGCAGGTTTACTGGATTGCCTGCATGGAGCCATGAGGATAGATCATGGGTAGCAGTAGAGACCCAGTGGAGAGGACAGGATGACAAGATGGCTGCTCAGGAGATCTACTGGCCCCAGATGAAGTTTACCAGGACTGTGAGCAGTGTAGCTTGTGGGACAAAATTCAAACTTCAGAGACTTGGTGCCCTGGCCAGCGGGGCTTCAATGGGAGCACAGACCCCAGAAAACCTGAAATGAAAGGGACAAGAGACACAAGGAACTGACAGCAAGACAGGAGTCTGATCAAGCTGCAATTTTTATTTTTCTCAGGGTGCCTATTATACAGCAGAACAGGGAAGTTTGTCAGCAGTTTAGGTATTGCTACAGTTCTGTTTCAATAGGATAAGGTCCCAGCCCCAAAGCCACAAGATAACAACTTTCTCATTCTTTATGGGTTACATTGTTCTTTCTCCGTGCATGGGTTAACAAACAAGTGCAGACCTTGTGACTTTCCAGAACAGACAACTTATCACAAAATGGAGTCATTATTCAAGATGGAGGCACTTTTGGTTTCCTAGTGCCCTATGGTTCCCCACAACTTGGTGCTGTTTGAATTATTGGACTTGCAATTGTCTCTAGGAACGAATAAGACCTAAACATGCTTATATTAGTTAAGAAGTGTAGGTGTCAGCAATTAAGAAGCCCACAGGTCTCCTATCCTACATTGGATCTTAAAGTAAATTGCTTAAAAGAATTAGATGTCAGAGATCTCACAAACTTTGTCATTCAACCAGAGAGAAGCTTAGAAAATTGTGGTTTAGGTGTAATAGCTCAACTGGATCAGTTCTTGCAAGGAGTTCATTAAGATTCAGCAGAACTAAGGTGACTGGAATGGACAATGAAGGAATGGGAAACCTCTTACATAAAATTTTACTGGTTTTTCACATATTTACACTTTGTGGGAAGTCAGCATGTATTTCTGGCTTGAAGTTTTGCCAACATTTTCTGTGGAAGGAGGGACTAAAAGCTAAATTTAGGTCATAAAAAAAAAAAGAATTATTGAACTTGAATATACCTGGCTACAGAGTTGCTAGACTTGGAATTACAGAGTTGATGTTTGCTGTGCATTTTTTTCCCTCAATTTTTATTAATATTTTCCATGATTATAAAAAATATCCCAAGGTAATACCCTTCCTCCCCCCACTATCCCCTTTGAAATTCCATTTTCCATCATATCCCCTCCCCACCTTAATCAGTCTCTGTTTTATTTTGATGACATAATCTTTTCCTCTGCTTATGATGGTCCTGTGTAGGTAGTGTCAGGCACTATGAGGTCATGGATATCCAGGACATTTTATGACTGGAGGGAGCACATTGTAAGGAGTCCTACCCTTCCTTTGGCTCTTACATTCTTTCCACCACCTCTTCCACAATGGACCCCGAGCCTTGGAAGTTGTGATCAAGATGTTACTCAGTACTCCAGTTACTTCTTTCCAGCACTATGATACCTTCTGAGTCGTCCCAAGGTCACTGCCATCTGAAAAGAGAAGATTCTCTACCCAAAGTGAGAGTAGCATTAACATAAGGGTATAAATATTAAGAAAAGTGCATACTGGGCCATTTGATAAGCACAGTATATACATTTTTCCAGACATCAGGAAATGTTATACCCCTAGGGCTCATGACTACCCCTGTTTTAAGTTTTCAGTATCAGGGATGTATTCCCTCCCAAGGAGCAGGCCTCCAGTCCAATTGGAGGGCAGTTGGTTTCCACCATGATAGACATGCCACTATTGTTTGTGCTCTGATGTTATGGTCTTTAATCCACTTGGACTTAATTCTTATGCATGGAGAGAGATAAGAATTTCATTCTTCTACAGATACATATCTAGTTTTCCCTACACCATTTGCTGAAGAGGCTGCCTTTTCTCCAATGAGTATTTTTGGCATTTTTATCGAATATAAAGGCTATAGCTACCTGGAATTACATCTGGGTCCTCTATTCTGTTCCATTGATCTACATTTCTGCTTTTGTGCTAGTACCATGCTGTTTTTGTTACTATGGCTCTGTAGTATAGGTTAAAATCAGGTATGGTGATGCCACCAACCTTATTTTTGTTGCTCAGTATTCTTTTAGACATTTGAGGTTTTTTGTGATTCCAAATGAATTTTTGGATTGTTTTTTTCTATTTCTGTGAAGAATGCCATTGGAATTTTGATGTGGATTGCCTTAAATGTATAAATTGCTTTTGGTAAGATTGACATTTTCACAATATTGATTCTTCCAATCCAGGAACAACGAATATTTGTCATTTCCTAGTGTCTTCTGCAATTTCTCGCTTGAGTATTTTATAGTTTTCATTGTATAGATACTTTAGTTCCTTGGTTAGGTTTATTCCAAGGTACTTTATTTTCTTTGATGCAATTGTGAATGGGAGTGATTCTCTGATTTCATTCTCTGTGTGTTTGTTAGCATATAGGAAGGCTACTGATTTCTGTGTATTTGTTTTGTATCCTGCTACATGGCTGTAGGTGTTTATCAGCTCTAACAGCTTGCTGGTAGAGTCTTTAGGGTCCTTTATATATAGAATCAAGTCATCTGTAAATAATGATAACTTGATCTCTTCTTTTCTAATTTGTATCCCTTTTATGTGTGTCTCTTGCCTTATGGCTATGGCTAAGACTTCCAGTACTACATTAAATGAAAGTGGGGACAGTGGACACCCTTGTCTTGTTCCTGATTTTAGTGGAAAAGCTTGCAGTTTTTCCCCATTTAGTAATATGGTGTCTGTAGCTTGTCATAAATACCTTTATTATATTGAGATATGTTCCTTCTATTCCCAGTCTCTGTAGGATTTCTATCATGAAGGGATGTTGGATTTTCTCAAATGAATTCTCTGCATCTAATGAAATGATCATGTGAATTTTGTCCCTCAGTCCATTTATATAATGTATTACATTTATCAATTTGTGTATGTTGAACCATCCCTGGGATAAAGCCTACTTGGTCCGGGTGAATGATCTTTCTGGCATACTCTTGTAGTCTGTTTGCCAATATTTCATTGAGAATTTTTGCATCTATGTTCATGGGGAAGATTGGTGTATAATTTTCTTTTTTGGTTCTATCTTTGCCTGGTTTTTGTATCAGGGTGATGCTGGCTTCATAGAAGGAGTTTGGTAGGATTCCTTCTTTTACTATTTTATGGAAAAGCTTAAGAAACAATGGTGTTAGTTCTTCTGTGAAAGTCTGGTAAAACTCAACAGTGAATCCATGTGGGCCTGGGCTTTTTTTAGTTGGGAAATTTTTGATAACTGCTTCGATCTCCATGCTTGTTATAGATCTATTTAAGTGACTAATCTCATCTTGATTTAATTGAGATGGGTCATATAAATCAAGGAAATCATCCATTTCCTTCAGATTTTCATACTTTGTGTAGCATATGCTTTTATAGTATGTCTCTATGATTTTTTGAATTTCTCTGGCATCTGTTGTAATGTTACTTTTTCATCTCTAATTTTATTAAGTCGTGTCTCTTCTCTCTTTCTTTTGGTCAGATTGCTAAGGGTTTATCAATATTTTTTATCCTTTCAAAGAACCAAGTCTTTGTTTCATTGATTCTTCAGATTTTTTGTTTGTTTGTTTCTATTTCATTAATTTCTGCCATAATCTTTATTATTTCTTCCCATCTACTGAATTCTAGTTTGCCTTGTTCTTCTTTTTCCAGGGCTTTAAGGTGAAGCATTAGGTCATTTACTTGTGACTGTTCTAATTTCTTAATGTAGGCACGTAAAGCTATAAATTTACCTCTTAAGACTGCCTTCATTGTGTCCCAGAGATTTTGGTATATGGTGTTTTCATTATCATTTGACTCTATAATTTTTTTTTATTTCCTTCTTGATTTCTTCATTGATGCATTCATCATTTAGTAGTGTGTTGTTTAATTTCCGTGATTTTGTGTATGCTCTATAGCCTTTCTTGCTATTGATTTGTAGTTTGATTCCATTGTGGTCAGATAGATTGCAAGGAATTATTTCTTTTTTTTTTAATTTTTTCAATTTTTTTTTATTAGTTAGTTTTGTATTCAGCAAATACACTCAGTTTGGTACCATTATTAGGCTCATCCATGACCTACCCCCTCCCCTTGGCCCCTCGTTGAGGTATACGGGTCATGCATTGTGGAGTTAGCTCACAATTATGGGTAAGCTAAATATCTCTGCATATCATGACCCAACACATGGCTCTGACATTCTTTCTACCCCCTCTTCCACAAAATTTCCCTGAGCCATGTTGGGTCCATTTTTGGTCTGCTTCAGTGATGAGGTGATTGAGGCCTCTGAGGGTCTGGCTCTCTGATTTGGTAGGAGTTGATTTTTCTCTGTGCTGATCTCCTTCCCCCTTGTGCTGGTATCCGGTTCATCAGGAAAACAGCCCCCTTGCTTGTTTCTCCAATTTTTCTTAGCTTCAGCCGGGGCCCTTTTGAGGTATGATGGGGTGGCTCTCTCCTTAGGATCTACATCTATCTGAAAAAGAGAAGCAGATTATCCAATGGAGAGTAAGTTAGCATCAGGACAAATGAGATAACCCTTTTTTTTTTATAGAGAATTTAATAGGTGTAGGCCCTCTTGTAGCCCACATTGATGGCAGCTTGATATTGGAGAGTGGGCTTATGTTTGGATATGGTACTGACTTGTTTCCCAGCTCCAGCTATGGGTCCCATACCAGTGAGGGGATCAGTTAGCCAAATTGAGAGCAGTTTGTTCCCCACCATGGCTGTGTGCCACCACTGCACTTGTGTGGACATCACAACAAGTTATTTGCTGCTAAGTAGGTTAGACCATGCATTGCTTCAACAGATATGGTCATTTTCCCACAATCGCCCATGTAGCACCTTCTGGCACTAGACGCACTGACTGTCTGGGGACTGACTCTCTTCCAACTTCCAGCCATGCCATTCTAATTTGCAAGTCGATCATGTAAGGTGTCTTCAGCTGTAGGGTCTTACCACTAGCCTTTGGTGGGTCATCAAGTACTCTGACAGAAATCTGTCTGTCTTTTAGGAAACCTTGTAGGTCTCTCTGATCAAAAGCTCATTGTGGATGATAACCCCATGCTGGTTCTGGGAATTACAGGTCACTGCCCACTAAGAAAATGAGGAAAAAGATAACTAATATACAAGAGTTAGAGATAAGAGAGAGAGAGAGAGAGAGAGAGAGAGAGAGAGAGAGAGGGAAGTGAGGGAGGGAAGATGTAGAAGATTAAGGTTAGTCTTGATCTTACCCTCTCCAGTGTCTTGTGATTCAGGTGCTCTCTAAGGGCCTGGTGAATGATCAGCCATTTGGTCTGTCTTTTAGTAAGTACAAAATTATGGTACCATTGCCATTTGGGTCTACATTTGTGTTTCCCACCCCTTTGATGCCCTCCCCTCCTTCCCCTTCCATCCTAGTGTCTAGTCTAGGAGATGCTTGCTGGGTATGTAAGGTATCTTGGGTAGATTCAGGTTAGGTGCTATAGAGTTGTGAGACTATATTGCTTTCCAAAGTGGTTGTACCATCCTACATTCCCATCAACAGTGGATGAGTGTTCCTATTTCTCCACATCCTCGCCAGCATTTATTTTTATTTGATTTTTTGATGTTTGCTATCCTTATTGGGGTAAAGTGGAATCTCATAGTTGTTTTAGTTTGCATTTCTCTGATGATTAGGGATGATGAGCATTTTCTTAAGTGTATGTTTGCCATTTCTATTTTTTCCTCTGTAAACTGCCTGTTCAGCTCTTTGCCCAATTTTGTGAGTGGGGTGTTTGACCTCTTACTGTTTAGATTTTTGAGTTCTTTGTAGATTCTAGAGATAAGGTCTCTATCAGTTGGATAACCCACAAATATTTTCCCTCATTCTGTGGGTGATCTATTGGCTTTGCTTATTGTATGCTTGTCTGTAAAGAAATTCTTCAGCTTCATGTGATCCCATTGGTTGAGTGACAGTTTAAGTTCATAAGCTACTGGGGTTTTGTTCAGGAAGTCTTTTCAATTTTCCTGTATTTGTTAAGATTTGCTTTTTGTCCTAATATATGGTGTATTTTAGAGAATGTTCCATGTGCTGCTGGAAAGAATGTGTATTCTTCAGCATTTGGATGAAATATCCTGTATATGTCTTTTAGGTCCATTCCTTCTATGACCTCATTTAGTCCAGATGCCTCTCTATTTATTTTTTCCTGGGATGACTTGTCAATTGATGAGAGTGGGGTGTTGAAGTCACCCACTGTGTTTTGTGTTATCTGTGACTTTAGTTCTAATAGTGTTTGTTTGGTAAATTTGGGGGCCCCCATGTTAGGTGTACATATGTTTATGATTGTAATGTCCCCCTGCTGGAGGGTGCCTTTAATCAATATAACTTGGCCTTCCTTATCTTTTGTATCTAATGTTGGACTGAAGTCTACCTTGTCAGATTGTCAGATATTAGGATAGCAACCCCTGCTTGTTTTCTAGGTCCATTTTCTTGAAACAGCATTTTCCCACCTTTCACCCTAAGATAGTGTCCATCCTTTGTAGAAAGGTGGGTTTCTTGGAGGCAACAAATTGAAGGATCCTTCTTTTTAACCCAGTCTGCAAAACTATGTCTTTTGGTTGGGGCACTGAGGCCATTGATATTAAGAGATACTATTGAAAGATGTGTATTCATTTTTGCCTTTTTTTTTTTTTTTGTAGTTCTTCCAGTTTTACCTTTGCTCTCTTGTGTTAACTAGTATTTGAGTATTTTTTTCCCCTGGTTCCCTATAGGTGTGCTTTTCTTTTTCTTCACCTTGGAGGATACTTTCATGTATTTTCTGTAGAGCTGGTTTTGTCTTCAAATAGTCCTTTAGCTTGCTTTTGTCATGGAATGTCCTTATTTCTCCATCTGTTTGAATGGATAGCTTTGCACGATAAAGTAACCTTGGCTGACAGTTGTTATCTTTCTGAACTTGGAATACATCACTCCATGCCCTTCTGGCTTTTAAAGTTTGTGCTGAGTAATCTTCTGTAATCCTGATAGGCTTGCCTTTGTAGGTAACTTGATTTTTCTCTCTGACTTCTTTGAATATTTTTTCTTTGGTTTGTGTGTTTGGTAGTTTGATTACAATATGGCAAGGAGAGGTTCTTTCCAGGTTTTGTCTGGCTGATGTTCTAAAGATTTCTGTATGTACATTGGCACCTCTTTCCCAATTTGGGGGAGGTTTTCTTCTATGATTTTGTTGAAGATGCCTAATATCCCTTTGGAGTGATATTCTTCTCTTTCTAATATGCCCTGAATTCTTATGTTTGATCTTTTAATGGTGTCCCAAATATCTTGAAATTCCCATTCATACTTTTCTATTAGTTTGTCTTTCTCTTTGCTGGACTGTATTCAATCTGCCACCCAGTCTTCTAGCTTAGATATTCTGTACTCTCCTTCATCCATTCTACTGGTGAGATTTTCTCCAGAGTATTTTATTTCAGTAACTGTGTTCCTTATTGTTAGTAATTCTAAATGGTTTTTCTTTTTGTTTCTATTTCCTTATTTATGTCTTGTATTGACCTCTTTATTTCATTAAATTGGTGTCCTGTGTCTTCTTTGCTTCCTTTGATTTTTTGTTTGAGTTCTTTGAACATATTTATAATCATTCTTTTGAAATCTTTCTCCAGCACTTCCTCTAACTAATTCTCACTGGAGGTCATTTCTGATGCATCAATACTTTTTGGTGGATTTATATTGTCTTGATTTTTGGTGTTTCCTGCCTTTTAATGTATATATTTTTGCATCCTGGATTACTTAATGATTGGATTTTCTAGTTAGCTGGGTATTATTAGATGTATCAATCAATCTGATGTTATGTATTTTCAGGGTAGGAGCTGAAGGTTCTAGGTGTGGCTCTCAAGTCTCTCAGAGTATCTACAAAAGTGACCCTAGCTGTTGGGTTTGACTCCTATGAGAGTATTAAAGTAGGCTGAGTGGAACCAATTACAGATAATTTCTAAAATTTAACTAAACAATGTACACTTTCAATGAAAAGGAGCACAGAGTATTTATCCAAGAGTAGGTATTATGACAACCAGATCCTCTGTCTGTCCCTTAGGCTGTGTGGTGCCTCACCCACTCCCTTAATCCTGACAACAAGGAGGTTAAGATTTCTGGTCTGCAGAGGGTTCGAAGTCAGCTTGTGACCAGGTGAGACCCTTCCCTAATGTATAACAGAAGAGGAAACAAAGCCACTATAAATCAAGAAGCAACAAATAACAAGCCCAAAATACAGCTTATTTAAGAATGGCAAATCTGACCATCTATCAGATTTAATACATAATTTATCCTGATATGGAAGGTGCAATTAGCACTTCTGGTTCAGGCCTATATACCAGGTTCATTAGGTGGGTACTGACCTGGTGTAATCCCAGTTATCTTTTGGGATGATTTTGGTCTCTGCTCCTGATTGAATCCTGCTGTCAGTTCAAGTAGGCATGGCCAGGTCCCTGGACCACTGCTTTAGTTGCTGGTGCTGGGCACTGGTGGTAGCGGAGGGGAGCCTACTGATGCTGCTCCAGTTCTCTCACTGTTCCACATGTTCTTCTACCTTATGATCTGCTCTTCCATTGTTCACTGCTGTTCTCCCTGCACATTTATTGATTTTATGGAGAGCTTCGGTGTGAGTGGAAAATCCCCTCACCTGGCTTTTCCTGTGGCTCAAGCCATGCCTGGTGGCTGGCTGGCACACTGCTGCTGCATTCCCTCGGACCTGCCGGAGCTGCTTCTGCCAGCCTGTGTGGGCTATGGATACTCTTGATCTCTCCTACTTCTCTGCTGCTGTTTCAATTTCCTATGCACCTCCCTTATACATATATATATTATACATTCATTTGCAATTAGAAAAATATTATTAATTTTTCTGCATATCCTTAGTGGTTTATGAAAAAATAATCTACTGTACAATAGTACTACTATGGTGACATTTAATTGTCAAGATAGAGGATATTGCTATATGTGTGAAAGTTGTTTCTTTCTTTCTTTCTTTCTTTCTTTCTTTCTTTCTTTCTTTATTTTGTTTTTTTGAGGTAGGGTCTCATTGTACCCCAGGCTGACCTGGACTTCACTATGTAGTCTCAGGGTGGTCTCAAATTTATTGCAATCTTCCTGCTTCTGCCTCCCAAGTGCTGGGATTAAAGGCATGTACCACCATGCCTGGCTTTTTTTTTCTTCTTTCTTTCTTTTTTTTATTCTTCATGGTAGGGTCTTACTCTAGCCCAGGATGACCTGGAATTCACTACATAGTGTCAGGGTGCCCTCACAGCGACATTCCAAAGTCCTGACATTAAAAGCATACATTACTAGCTACAATAACACTTTCTATTTCAAATTAACAAAGTAGGGCACCAGGACCAATGATCACCATCTGCCCATTTACCAATAAATTATGCTTCTGAAATCTCTTGATGTTGATTTTGCACATAGAACAACAGAATTTCCCTACATGTGGCACTCATGACAGAAGCCCTTTTTTAAGAAAATCCTTTATTTTGATCTTTCATAAATATATCAATTTGCCTTCCACCATTATATTCTCCTTCTTGTACGTGATTCCTAATATTCTGTGCTTATTAGTCTACAGTGGTATCATTTCAAGAACGATATAGCCGGGCGTGGTGGCTCACGCCTTTAATCCCAGGACTCCGGAGGCAGAGGTAGGAGGATCGCCGTGAGTTCGAGGCCACCCTGAGACTCCATAGTGAATTCCAGGTCAGCCTGGGCTAGAGTGAGACCCTACCTCGAAAAGCAAAAAAAAAAAAAAAAAAAAAAAAAAAGAATGATATAAATGTAAATATATGTAAATACACTTTTTAATCCATAAATAGCTCTATTTCTCCTTTTGTGCCATCAGTAATATTCAATAATAACCATGTCCCACAGTGTTTATAATCATTCACATATTTTAAAGGCATGTGGATAACTGTTTCTTTCGCTATTACAAATAAAGTTATTCTCAATACAATAACAATAATGGGTTTCCTTTCATAGTGACATCTAATAGAACACCAAAAGCATTGCTTAAATGCACTTGAAAGCACTTTTGAGTACATAACATGTTCATGTTCAAAAATGCGTAAGAAAATACAAAGGTATTTATAGCTTCAGATAGAAGTATTAGAAACTCAAAAACACACAACAAAGTTCATTTAGTTAAAGTAAGGAAAACCTTCAAGATATACCATGGTGCTGATTGAAAATCAGATAAATATAAAAACATAGCATAGCAAAATAAAATTGATTAATTGTGCTATGCATTAAGACATTTCAAACCTCATTCAAATATTTTAATTGAAATCCAAGACATAAATGTTTATATTATGAAAATTTAATATTTTAATTAAGAAAAGTATATAAGCTGGTAGTTAAGTTTGAAATGCTCTTCATATGTAAGACCATGTACAATTTCTTACCTGTTTAGGGTTTTTATTTTTCTATTTTTTGTTAGGACAGAAAAGAAACTTTATTATCACCCACACACAGCTGCTTTTAGTATTTGGTATAAATGTTTCCATTAGTTTTCTATGTAAAAGTTTTATTTTTTAATTTTTTTCCATTTTTTATTAATTAGTTTTGTACTCAACGAATAAAGTCAGTTTGGTACCATTATTAGGCTCATCCGTGACCTACCCCCTCCCCTTGGCCCCTCCTTGTTGTGGTATATGGATCATGCATTCTGGAGTTAGCTGACAGTTTTGGGTAGGATAAATGTCTCTGCATATCATGACCCAACATGTGGTTCTGACATTCTTTCTCCCCCTCTTCCACAAAATTTCCCTGAGGCAGGTTGGGTTCATTTTTGGTCTGCTTCAGTGATGAGGTGTTGGGGGCCTCTGGGTCTCCAGATATCTGATTTGGTAGTAGTTGATTTTTCTCTGTGTTGATCTCCTTCACCGTTTTGCTGGTATCCTGTTCACCAAGAAAACAGCCCCCTTGCTTGTTTCGCCAGTTGTTCTTAGTTTCAGCTGGGCCCCTTTTGAGGTATGATGGGCTGGCTTTCTCCTTAGGATCCACATCTATCTGAAAAAGAGAAGCAGATTCTCCAATGGAGAGTAAGTTAGCACCAGACAAATGAGATAACCCTTACTTTTTTTTAATGGAGATTTTAAAAGGTGTAGGCCCTTTTGTAGCCCATGATTGTTGGTAGCTTGATAATGGAGAGTGGGCTTATGTTTGGATATGGTTCTGACTTGTTTCCCAGCTCCAGCTATGGGTCCGGTACCACTGAGGGGATCAGTTAGCCAAATCAAGAGCAGTTGGTTCCCCACCATGGCTGTGTGCCACTATTGCACTTTGGTGGGCATCACGACAGGTTATTTGCTGCTAAGTAGGTTAGACCATGAGTTGCTTGGACAGATATTGGTCATTTTCCGCCCATGTAGCACCTTCTGGCACTAGACACACTGACTGTCTGGGGACTGACTCTCTTCCAGCTTCCAGCCATGCCATTCCGTTTTAAGTGTCAACCACAAAAGGTGTCTTCATCAGTAGGGTCTTATCACTAACCTTTGGTGGGTCATCAAGTACTCTAACAGAAATCTGTCTTTCTTTTAGGAAACCTTGTAGGTCTCTCTGATCAAAAGCTCACTGTGCATGATAGCCACATGATGGTACTGGGAGTTACAGGTCAGTGCCCACTAAGAAAAGGAAGAAAAAGTTAACTAATATAAAAGAGTTAGAGAGAGAGAGAGAGAGAGAGAGAGAGAGAGAGAGAGAGAAGCTGTAGAAGATTAAGGTCAGTCTTCGTCATTCCCACCTTTTTAGGGTTTTATGAAGCATGAGCAAGGAAATTAGATTTGCAGAGTAAGAATGAGAACTTCAGAGCTGGAGAGATGGCTTAGTGGCTAAGGCATTTCTTGTGAAGCCTAAGGACCCAGATTTAATTCCCCAGTACCCACATAAAGCCAGATGCACCAGGTGGCACATGTATCTGGAGTTCATTTGCTGTGGCTAGAGGCACTGACATACCCATTCTCTATCAGCCTCCCTCTCTCTTTCTCTCTCTCTCTCATAAATAAATTGATAAATATAAAAAAGAAAAAATACTTCAATAGGACAAAGGGCTAAATTACATAACGATTATGAGATAAATTATGTAACTACACAAATTAGTTTAGATATTAACTTTATATGCCAACTAAGTAAAAAATGATAGTAACTACATTATCCTGAAGTTAAATAGATTTGTTAATGACATTCAGATATGTGTACCATGAGAATTTTAACTTTTAAATTACCCCCTTGATTAATATATACCAAGGCCATAGAGATGGTTTAGGAGTTGAAGGCACTTGCTTGCAAAGCCTAAACCTAGGTTCAATTACCTAGTTCCTATGTAAAGCCAGATGCAGAAAGTGACAAGAGTCCCTGACCTAATGATTCTCTATCCTTCTCTCTTTCTCTATCTCTTTCTTTATAAATAAATAACTTATTCTCAAACATACCAAAGATGATAAAGACCTTAAATTCAAACATTAATTACATAGTATTACTTTGGATATTAACTTATATACTTTAATACTTTGTTTTAGTGGCTGGCTATCATTGATTACTACCTCATTTAATTTTTTTTATTTTACAATGAAAATAAATACTATGATCTATATTATTTTCTCTAAGGAAATTAAAACATGTTATTTCAATAAGATAATATTGTAGATTTCACATACACTCTGAAGAAGATTATCAGGTTAAGTTGGTGCAGATGATTCTCTTTTACTACCTTTTTTCATGCAGGAAGAGTTCCAAATGCTGTCACAATGGAAGTCTCTCCTTGGCTCCTCATATACTTCTCAGAAATGTTGTGCAGAAACACTAGCAACTAACATAACTGAAAGCAGAAAGAAAGTACATAGTATTTTCCTTATAAATTATCCTTTACCACATAATAACGGATTACAAACATAAGCAGTTTAACAAACATTAATTACCTCACATTGTTTCCCAAAGGCAGGAATCCAATGCCAGCTCAACTTAATTCTTTTGGTTAAAGTCTACTTATGAGGTTTCAGTCCATAGTTACAAAGGATTGTTGTCACTAGAAGGCTTCCCTGGATTGAATGATCCACTTGTACACTCCCACAAATGGCTGTTGGAATCTAATTTTGCAGGGAACCTTGCAAGGTGTGAATGCAAAGTGTCAAGATTCAAACAGGCTGGCCAATTAGAAACTGGCTGCTGGCAGTGTGGTAATGACAAGAGTGATGCAGAGTTAGCTCAGACTTCCCAGGGCAAGCAGTTCTCTCTTGAATTCCAACAGGAGCTGAAAGGTCCAGGCTTCTGGCATCTCCTGCTCTTGGACCAGCTGAATGACCATGCTCTGTGTAAAAGTCTTTAATTTGGTAATGTTCTAGTTGGACTCATAGAAACCCAAAAAGACTCATACTTGTGATTAAAGTTTTATTATAAAGTGTGATACTCAAGTCCAGCTAAATGAAGTATCACATGCTATCACAATCATGAGGCTGTTTCACATGAAGCTTTCATATCCTCAGAAGGTGTCACTGTCCCAGAAAACCAAGGTATGGTTGATTAAAAATAAACTCACTGATTTTAGATATGGAGAGATGGTTTATCATGTAGTCAGTTTATATCATTTTGCACATAGTTAAACTCAGTTTCCAATCTCTTCTCCTTTACAGAGGTTGGACTGATGTAACTTAAAGTTTTTATCTTCTGATCACATTTTTGGCCTTTCTGGCATGCTCAGATCCCATTCTTTAATAGTGTGGAATCTCAAGCAGCATGAGTCAAGTCATGTGCCGAAATTATGGGTTGCCTAATCTTCTTATTAAGAAAACTCAGGATGTTGATGAGGGGATACCAAAGTATTATCTCCCAGGAGGCCAAGACAAAGATCAAATAAATGAATTACAGAGCAATAATAAATTATGTCCACATTTTTCTTGATGATGAAAAATAAAACTTGCTTTGGTGGAAAGATAGTAGCATAATGTATTTTATTACCTTTCTATTCAGGGCTGTTCAATTTGGGTTGGCTAAGTCTAAAGTTGCATGTAATATGCTTTGACAAATACTACTGATAATCTGGCAAAACTAAAAATAATGCATTGGCTCAAGTAACTATGGAACTATTTAAATTGTCAAGTTTGTCACTGTTATACTTTCATAACTTATCCTTATACCACCTGAGGTTAGTGCATTTAGATATTTTGTTCTTGACTATGATATAAGGAATTTTTACTTATCAAGGTTTATCATCATTTTCTCCACCCCACCTCTCTTTCTCTTTCTTTCTCTCCCCTAGGGACTGAATCCAAGATTTCATTTATGCTTGGTAGGAGTAAAAAAGTGGTTTAAACTCTATTTTGTATTTTTAATTTTATTTTTGTAATTCTTAATTAGTTTAGTAAAATTAAAGTATATGGGTTTAATTTCCATTTTCTGTCTCAAGTTTATTTTTTTTCATTTTGATGTAAGTAAAATATTGAAAATTTGATATGATACTACTGAATAATTGAAATTTTCTTAGAATCATTGACTTTTCTCCTCTGCTATGTGTGCTCTCTGCTCAAAATACCTGAGAATAAAATTTCTTCTGTCTCTGAAACAACTCCAACAGAACCTGCTTCTTTGCTGTTTTCTTGATCAGTCAGAGAGGTTTCCCAGGGCTCAACATTTCCTCTCATGCTGCTGTGATGGAAATTCACTCCTATGTCTTTCATAGTGCATGCTGCCCCGAGCAGACGTTTTCAGAAGAGATACATCATTTCTAATTGGTGTTCAACATTGTAAGTGTCCTTTGATATTTTTTATAGCTTAGAGAATATATAATTTGATAATTATTTACAAACTTTTTCACTTAATATTTCAAAATTTATAAATATGTATTTAATTAAAAATCCTAATATTATGCCCCACATTACTTCTCTCTTAATATTATAAACTTATAGTTAACTAGCTCCATCAATTTTGGTTCTCTCTTACATCAAGATTGGTTTTCCATCAGGACTTTCACAAAATAAAATACTGGCTTTATTTTAAGTATTTTAGCAAAATCCATTCAGACAAGAATCCTTATTGACTCTCTACCAGTCTACTCCAATCTTCTAGACTCACTGGTAGATATTCTCAGACACAGGTTATAGATAATATGTATGTATGTATATATATACATAATGGATATTATTAGTATGCCTGTGATCAGATTATACAATTACATGCTTATCCTATATCCTTATCCATATTTTACATGTGAGATTCCCTCTGAAGTTACAGCATAACTCTTCTTATCTTCAGATTCCTGGGTTTATAAGTACTATACTGCAGTGTACCAATGTCATATCTTTTCAATAAGGAAGAATTATTTTTGTGATAATGTGCACTTTGAATGTGATCATTACTATCATGAAAACATATGTTTTGTGATATTTTTTCTTAACCACAATATGAAGCATACTATTCCTACCACATTTAATTACAAATTAAATTAGATGATAAGTACAGATTAGCAGATGCTCTATATAGAATGATTAACAATCAGAAACTATAATATAATTGAGCCACAAATCTCATCAACTTTTCCTTTTTTTTTTTTTTTTTTTGTATTTAGAGGTAGGATCTTACTCTAATCCAGACTCACCTGAAATTCAGTATGTAGTCTCAGGGTGGCCTCAGGCTCACAGCAATCCTCCTACCTCGGACTCCTGAGTGCTGGGATTAAAGCTGTGCACCACCACTCCCATCTCCAAATTCATTTCTTTTAATGATCAAACCATTCAACAGAATACCATTTATTCACACTTATACTTCTATAGAGGTGAACAAATATATAAATATATCCAATGTTAATTACTAGGAAATTTCATATGCTCACATTCCAGGCGGTGAGAATAGGAAAATTAAAAACAAAAACAAAACAATCAAAGACATGAAAAATTGAGTATTAGCTAGAGAATAGGTAATCCACAGTAGAAGAAAAAAGAAATAACAACTGTAAAATCAGGGCATCTTTCTTCTACTCTGATTCATTTTGAACTGCTCTCAAAAAAAAAAAAAATAAAGCTGATCTCAGGTGGCTGAAAGTGAATTGAGAGACAGATATTGTTTATCATAGAAGAATGCATAGGGGGAATTGCAGAGAGAAATTTGAATTTGTGCTAAAGATTCTGGACTTTGAAGTTGTGCTATTGCTTAACTTGGATAAACATCATGGAACCAAGAGGGGGGTGAACAGAATTAGTTCATATTAAATCCATTACAAAAAATGTTTTTTGTCCTACTTCATGCTGCTCTACCATATTACTAAAAATTATATATATATATAATATGCAATTTTCTTTTCTTTCAGCTCTGGGAGATAAAAATACCAATATCAAGGTATCACCTAATCCAATATCTTAATCTTATGAGTGTCCCAAATTTATCTAGCTGTTTTCTTATTCAAACCTCCTGTTACAGACCGGGGAAAGGGTATCTCTGGGGTCCTTCTTATGAAAATGGTAACCCCATTTAATCACCTCAAAAGTCTTCTTCTCCTACTATGACCATTTTCTGGAATAGACTTCAACATAGGAATTTGGGAAGGACTGAAATATTGACTAATTTATTAATTAGAATTTTGTTATTTAATAAGGAATAAAATTGTTTTACATAATTCAGCTTATTTTTCCTATGCATGAATACTTGAATAATGGGGGAGTAATGCCTATCAATTGTTACATATCTAGAGAATCCATTCATTTAATCACAGCCATCTGAAGAAAATACACATTATGATGCATGAGCTAAGGAAGCACAAGGATATTAACTTGACATGTCCTGGTCATTCTCTGATGAGAAAGGCCATATTTCAGGTATAAACCTAGTTCTCAGATATAAGCAAGATGTTACATTATATCTCTTTAAAAACATGTTATTATCACACACACAACTCTGGCCATGTTAGCTTCTTTATCTAAAAGTAAAAACTTAAATCATAAAAGCACCCACCAAATTTAAGTAAAACTTAATTATTTTGTTTTTCATAGTAATATTTAGAGGCATTCCATCCATTGTCTGTATACTATTAACAACTAATATGTACAAGACATCTTGTATATATTTATATAAAGTTTACATAAGATGATCCTGGTTGTGGTGGTTTGATTCAGGTGTCCCCCATAAACTTAGATGTTCTGAATGCTAGGTTCCCAGCAGATAGAAATTTGGGAATTGATGTCTCCTGGAGGTAGTGTATTGTTGGGGTCAGGCTTATGGATATTATATCCAGTTTCCCCTTGCCAGTGTTTGTCACACTCTCCTGTTGCTGTTTTCCACCTGATGTTGGCCAGGAGTGATGTCCACCCTCTGCTCATGTCATTGTTTTCTCCTGCCATCATGGAGCTTCCTTTCGAGACTGTAAGCCAAAGTAAACTTCTTTTTGTTTTCCCACAAACTGTTCTTGGTCAGGTGATTTTTCCCAACAATGCAAACCTGACTGCAACAGTAGAGTTGGTACCAGAGGAGTGGGATTGCTTCTAGACACCTGACTGTGGCTTTGGCCTTTTAGAGCTGATTTTCACAAGGAATGTGGAAGGATTTGAAACCTTGGCCTAAGAGACACCTTATAGTGCTGTAAGTACAGCTTGATGGGCTATTCTGATCATAGTTGAAAGACCTGAATGCAGTAAGAACTATGGACTGTAAGGTTTGGCTTAGGAGGGTGAGAGATAGCTTTGCTTGGACTGGGCTAGAAGCAGTTTTTGTGTGAGGCTTGCTGTTATGCCCATGTCCTGAGAATTTGTGCAGGGTTTCTTTGTGTAGAAATGGACTGGTATGAGTAGAGGCATATGGCATAGAAATGAAATGTTTGGGCTGAAACTGATGCCCTTTAAATTGCAATTATATGAGATTACAACCTTTGAGATTGGGCCAGCTGACCTGCACTGGGCAACAGGAATAATGTGGAGTCTTTTGAAGGGTCCTGGGTGCTCAAGGAGTGTCCTATTCTTCAAAGTCTGCTTTGTTCCCCTGTGGATTAACAAACTGGCATGCTACCTGATATTGTGGAGTATAATAAATGCATGAAAGAGAGGGTCATAGAATTTGCAACACAGTCATGTGTTTTAGAAATGTCCATGGGCAGTGTGAGGCACGTTTGCTGGATGCCTGCATGGAGACCCAATAAAGACATGAGGGTGAACTGTGGATTTCAGCGGAGACCCAGTGGAGATGCAGGGAGCACGAGCTGGCTGCTAAGGCAAACTGCTGGCCTCAGATGAAGTTTACCAGGACTGTGAGTAGCCTGGCTGGAGGGGCAGAATTGGAACTCCAGAGACTTATTGCTAGTTGGAATTATCAGACTTGGAGATTTGTCACTGACTAGAGTTGTTGGATTTGGAGCTACAGAGTTTGATGTTTTTCCTGGTTGTTTTAAATCTTGTATTGTTTGACTATTTCTTTGTTATTCCCAATGTCATCTTCTGCAATGCTATTGTTTATTCTGTGCCATTATGTTTTTTCTTTCTTTCTTTTCTTTCTTTTTTTTTTTCTGTATTATGGCTCAGTTAAAAGACCTTTGAATATGGGTATGTTTGGGCATCACTAGGATTGATAAACCTATGGGGATTTTTAAAGTTGGACTGAATAAATTGTATTTTATATCATGTATAGTTAACAGCTTATGGGGGTCAGGGGTGGAATGTGTTGGTCTGATTCAGGTGCCCACCCATGAACCTAGGTATTCTGAATGCTAGGTTCACAGCTGATAGAGATTTAGGAATTAACACCTCCTAGAGGCAGTATATTATTGGGGGTGGGCTTATGGGTATTATAGTCAGTTTCCCCTTGCCAGTGTTTGGCACACTCTCTTGTTGCTGTTGTCCACCAGATGTTGGCCAGGGAGTGATGTCCACCCTCTGCTCATGTCATTGATTTCCCCTGCCATCATGGAACTTCCCCTCTAGTTTGTAAGCAAAAATACACTCTTTTTCCCTCAAGCTGCTCTTGGTTGGGTGATTTCTGCCAGTAATGCAAACCTGACTGCAACACTGGTACAGTGGAAATAGTGCTTTAAATTCTTACCATGGTTTCTGCTTTGAGTTTTCTATTTAATGTTTATTCACTTATCGAATGCACCTGGAATACTACTAATGTATACATGCAAGGCTTAGTCAGCAGGAAAATAAGCTATGATTTTAGAAAATATAATATCTATTGACATCTTTCCTCACAATAATACTGCTGTGCTCAGCATGTAACCTTGTATAACATGGCAGATTTATTATGTTTAGCAGTAATAAATTAAAGGTTTATGTTCTTTATTTGAATAATTTATGTAATAAATATATGGCTGAAATCTAGATTTATGTTGAAATCTATGAGGTAGTTGCAAAGGTGTTTGAGTGGGATTTTTTGCTGCAGTTCAGAATACAAAACAGAATTAAGAAATGCACAAGTATGTTTCTAAACTGTATATCATTTTGGCTGTGTGACAGCACATGCGTGTGAGCATGCACATACACACACACACACACACACGCACACACACAGAAAAGAAAAACACACTAAAGAATTGATATCCTTGACCCAGAATCTTTTCATTTTGGCACATGTATTCATGTGCACTTCATGACTAAGGAAAGGAGTTATTTCTTGAACTTTTCTTTGTATAGTGATCCATTTCATACAAGAATGAATTCAACTCCACAAAATAGAAGCATTAATGTGCTAAAAACAGGGAACACTAATATTCCCAAAAACTTAAGTTCGATAAGATTTATACACTTTTGTTGATAAATATGTTTTAAATAAACTTCAAATAATATATAATTTACCAAAAAAATTCTAAATATTTAATAAATATCAAAAGTAAAAGTAATATTCTAATTATTTCCAGGTTTCATGAGTCTACACAAATATTGTTAGTGCTTAATTCAAGAGCTAAAAAAACAACTGAAAAAAAGAAAGCAAGTATTAGTAGAGGTGCCAAAATTCAGCCTGACTAATGATAGACATTTCTTGACAGCCAATTATAGCATATCACAGATAATGTTTTTTTCACTTATTAAAAAAGAACCAAAGGCTTGTAAACACATTTTGATGTTGCATTGAAGAATAAAGGAAGAAATTTCATATAAATATATGAAATCATTGACAGTGCTTAATATCATATCACAATTTAACTATCATTTAAGAATATGGCAAAATTTACAGGCTTTGTTACAAAAGAAAGAAAATAAATGTGCCATGCCACAGTACAATGCTACAGAATATAGTCTGTTGAGAACTATATGATTAAAGTATTTATTTTTCATCAGGTAATTGTATCAAGACAGCATTGTTTAAGAAGTAGAAAAAAAGTGCTGGGGAGATGTTTCAGTGGTTTAAGCCATTTTCTTCCAATTACTACTGGCCAGAATCCAATTCCCCAGATATCCATATAGAGTTGAACAGGCAACATTTGCTATGAAAATAGACTCAAATGTGGACACACACATACATATACACACATTAGTGCAAATAAATAAATAAAATTTATTTTTAAAGTAGAGACAAGTGTAATTAAAATAGCATTCTATATCTCCTCTTAGAGTTTGAAGAAGAAGGAGTTAACAACATTCAAAGGTAATACCTAATAAACAAATGTGCATGTGTTTATCATTACTGTATGTTAAATGAAGAATGGAATAAAATCCCATATTTTCTTTTTAAGTCGATTATATATTTTTCAGGAAATTCTATTACAAAAGAGTTAATAATTTCTGCCTCTACTTATTTTGAAGTTCTTGGAATTAAGGCATATTAATTGGAAATTTATGTTCTACCCACTATAAAATGTTAACAATCAAGCTGTTTATAAGCAGTAATACAAAACTTTATCTGACCTTAAAGATATATGAATAATATGTGATTGAAGTAATTCTAGTGATATGTGGAAATATTCAGCTGTTCTGAGTTATAGACTCTAATTATATAGTTTTATAATATTAATGTAAATTTAGAGGGAACAATTCAATACCTGAAGGAGTATTCACAAATTTTCATAATGAAGTGTCCATATGAGATATTCAAAAAAGAGATGACCAATATGCCTAATGAATATTGAAGGAAAATTCTCAATCAAATACTTTTAATCCAAAAGTCCTCTGCACATTACAAAGGTAATATACCATTATCAAGGAGGATTTATCACAAGGATGCAAATAGGATTCAACATGAAGCAATAAATGGTAATACATCATCACCTCCACAGAATGAAAGATGATAAGCTTATGAAAATCTCAATAGGATCAGAGAAAGCATTTGATAAATTCCAATATTCATTCATTATTAAGGGTGTCTACACTCATCACTCTAATGCAGCATAATACCAGAAGCTTTAAATTGAAATTATAAGAGAAGACACAAAAGCAATCTTTTGGAAATAGAAAGTGGATTGCTGGTCCCCAGGTACTTTGTGTAAGAAAGAATGGAGAATAAGCATGGATGGCTACTGATGTTTTTGAAGTTTCTATTTCTATTCAGTTAGAATATGTTCTGGAACTATAGAATGCTGATGAATGCCCAATGATACAAAAATAGAGTATAGCATTGCATGGAATAGTTTAAGTAATGAATAATTCCATATAGGAAATTCATGCCAAAACTATAAATTATCATTAATTTCTAAAATTATAAAAAACACTAAACTATGGATGTTGTATTTTCAGAAGATAACAAATTGGTTTTAAATTTTAAATGTAAATGTTTTAATTTTAGACATATTTTAGAATAAAATTATGAATATAATTCATAAATTAAATTAATAATATACTTTAATTTAAAATCTTACTTTGAACTGACATTAAGCTCACTGTCCATCAATATTTATGTTGATCCATAGGAACTCTATAACTACTAATTCATGCATAGCAGCATTTAAATGTAAAGTCCAAATCCTTTTTATTTATTAAGGAACATGCTTAAACCCTTCTTTTCTCTTTCACTCTTTTACAACTTGTAATAAGGATATCAAAACACATCAGCAGAAAATCAGAGGCTGTGGAGAGGTCAACACTGAAAGAGAATTATTACACACACTTCAAGGCTCAGGGAACATATGGAAGACAGGGAAGAAAGATAGTAAGAGGCATAGGACTGATTAGTGCATTCATGAACCAACAGTGAATTCTATAATGCCACAGAGGTGGGCCCTCAGTGGAATGGGAATTTCATTAGAATATGACCATTATGCAATATGTTAAAGCAAATAAATAATTATATAGAAACGCAGTACAAAAAACCCCGCAGTATACTAGAAGGACAAAAAGATGTAAATATAATTACAGAAGAAATTAATAAATACAAAACCAAAACCCTAGTCATACATTCAAAAATGTGTATCTACATAAATAGTACTATAATATTTAATAACCTAGAAAGACACATTAAGAAATCAGAGAAACAACAGGAATGGAGTCACTTTGATTCGAATATAACAGTTTCTGCAAAGATCAAGAGAAATTTAGAAAATACTGAAAACAACTTTATGATAAAGAATTTAAATGGGAATAATATATTTTTGTGAAGCATACCCTAATAGAATTTATATAGAAATTTGTAGGAATCATTTAAAGTAAAAATTCATATTTAAAGATAATATATAGTTAATATCCATACATAAATATTTGACATACTATGAACATATTGAGTCATTTATTTCAAATTTTCAAAGATTAAATTTTATAAAAAAATTTCAAGGGATTATTAAAAGGTAACAATCTCCAAATAATACTATATGTATCTATAAACACAGGATACCAAAACTAATATGCATATGTCTTTTAATTTGGAGTAATATCCAAGAGTTAATCACATTTAATATATCATATATAAATGTTAATAAAGTATAATCATCAAGCACAATGATGATTATCCATTGAACTTATTTTTGATAGGCACAACATGTATCACATCCATAGAAATAAACCAAGTAAATTATATTTAAATATATGTTAAACTAAAGCTTCTAGTAACATTATAATATAACACACAAATAAATATCAAAACACAAAACGTTTACAAAAGGAGTTTGTTCTCAATGAGTAAATTTTAATGCAGTAGCAAACCCAATCTCACATTGCTTAAGGGACTTGTACATATTTTAACATCTACATGAAAAGCAAATATGGCAGTATTGAGAATCTTGTTAAGCCAGTTAAGTAGAAAAACAGCTTAATATTTTCCTTGATATGAAACAATAATCAAATTAGTGACACATATACAATATTAGTTAAAATGTGTATGTAAGTACAAAATATATTAATTATAGATATTAGTTACATTGTCAAAGTAAATAATACAAGGAATCCACAAATATACAAGGATACTTGAAATTCATGTGTTATAGAGCAGTTATATGTGGGAAAATCCTAGACTGGACAGACAAGAAAAAGCATTGGGGAAATATCTTGATGGCATGGAAATACCCTTTAAAATTGCTTTTGCATAGCATCATATTCACAATAACTTATGTAGGAAGGTCTGGGACATTCTGAGTAAGACTTACTTCGGTATTTCATAATTCACATGAAAAGGTCTCCATTGTGCTGGGTTAAGTGGTTAAAGGCACTTGCTTGCAAAGCCTGTCTACCTGGGTTCCATTTCCCCAACACTCATGTGAAAGCCAAATGAAGAGCGACTCATGCTACCCAACATGTCCCTAACAATGGAAGGCAGAGCCAGGAGAATATGAAGCTCACAGACAGCTAGAAATATCTCACAAAAAGGAGGAGCACATCCTTTTGTCCCACGCGAACATGGATGCGGGCGCATGCGTGCGCGTGCGCGCGCGCACACACACACACACACACACACACGCATTTACTAATTTTGTTAAAAAGATGTCCATGGAGACACAAGTTTGTAACTCCAGTCTTCAAGGGGGTGGAAACTAGAGAATTTCTTGGGGTCACTGACTAACAACTGGCACGTTCAGGCAGAGGAAGATACGTTGTCTCAAGCAACTCACAGAATAGCAAAAGAGAAGGGCACTTCCCGCTTGTCTGGCCTTTGCGCATGCACACGTGCACCAGAAATGAAAAGTAGGGTAAGTATCTAAACATACATTTTACCCAAAGTCAAGGATGACAATTAGGTATATGAAATATATTAATATTTGTCATTTGGAAATTCAAAAGGAAAAAGGAGAGAACTAAGAAAATGGTAAAAATCCAAAATATTATAAGCACAAATGTTAAGATTCAAAATTTATTAGTTTTAAGAAAAGAATTGTGCAATGCTAATATTTGCTTTGCTATTTCAATTTTAGTATATTTGCTTCCTGGTGGGAGTACAGGTTTGCATAACCACTGTGGAAATCAATATGAGGACTCCTCAAATAGAAGAAAATAGAGCTACCAATGGAGCCACCTCTACTGGGCAACTGGGAATCTACCCTATATGCTTCACTCTTCACTGTGGAGATATTTGCTCAACCATGTTTATAACTGCTCAATTCACAACAGCTAAGAACTTGAATCAACCCAGATGCCCATCATTTGACAAATGGATAATGAAGATGTGGTACATTTTCACAATGGAATTCTAATCAGCAGTAAGGAAAAATTATATAATGAAAGTTGAAGGAAAATGAATGGACTGGGAAGAGATTATACTAAGTGAACAAATACAAGCACAGAAAGACAAATCCTGAATATTGTCCTTCATCTATGGTTCCTAACCTGTAACTGCTTGATTTGCAGGCACACCTGACATGCAACACAAGGGACAGATGATAGCAATAGAAGGTTTTGGGCGGAGGGGAATAGGAGGGTGAGTAAAGATACATACACAACAGAATCCAAAATGATTTGGTACCATAGAAAACGTTCTCCTTGATAGTGGACTAAAAGATATAATGCTCAATGGGAGTTTGGAGGGACTATCTGGTCAGAAGGGCCCTGGAGAGGGTGGGATGCAGCCTAACCATAAAATGTTTGGCTCTGTCTTATAACTTCCAGTACCAGAAACTGGTTACAACCCATGTTGACCTATTTTTTTTAACTGCCTATTTTTTTAAAATTAGTTTTGTACTCAGTGAATACAGTCAATTTGGAACTATTGTTAGCCTCCTCTCTGTCCTACCCCCTCCACAGGGACCCTTCTTGTTGGGGTATATGCGTTGTGCATTGTGGGGTCAGACATCAGGTATGGGTAGGACAAAATGTCTCTGTGTATCTTGACCCATCATGTGGCTCTAACATTCTTTCCACCCGCTTTTACACAAATTTCTATGAGCCATGTTGGGTTCATTTTAGGTCTGCTTCAGTGATGAGATCTTGGGAGCCTCTGTGTCTCTGAATATCTGGTTTGGTAGGAGTTGATTATTCTCTGTGTATACCTCCTTCACCCTTGTGCTGGTACCAGGTTCATGAAGAAAACAGAAATCTTGCTTTTATCCCCAATTATACTTAGATTCAGCTGGGGCCCTTTTGAGGTATAACAGGGTGGTTCTCTCCTTAGGATCTGCATGTATCTGAGGAGAAGCAGGTTCTCTGATGAATAGTAAAATTACCACAAGATAAATGGGATAACCATTGTTTTTTAGAGAGAATTTAATAGGTGTAGGCCCTCTTCTAGCCCACAATTGACGGAAGCATGATAATGGAGAGTGGGCTCATTTTTGGACATGGTTCTCACTTGTTTCCCAGCTCCAGCTATGGGTTCCATTCCACTGAGCAGATCAGTTAGCCAAATCAAGAGCAGTTGGATTCCCACCGTCGCTGTGTGCCAGTATTGCACTTGTGTGAGCAACACATCAAGTTGTTTGCTGCTAAGGTAGGTTAGATGATGAGTTGCTTGGACAGCTATTGGTCATTTTCCCCCAGTCACTCATAGCACCTTCTGGAATGCTAACTGTCTGGGAACTGACTCTCTTACAGCTTCCAGCCATGTAACTTGTTTTTACATGCCAATAGCATATGGTGTCTTCAGCAGTAGGGTCTTTCCACTAACCTTTGGTGGGTCATCAAGTACTCTGACAGAAATCAGTCTTCTTTTGGGAAACCTTGTATGTCTTTCTGATCAAGAGCTCATTGTGGATGATAGCCACCTGCTGGTACTGGGAGCTACAGGTCAGTGCCCAAGAGGAGAAGGAAGAAAAAGTGTTATAAAAGAGATAGAGAGGTGAGATAGAAGAGGGAGAGGGAGAGGGAGAGGGAGGGAGAGGGAGAGGGAGAGAGAGAGACAGAGACAGAGAGAGGGACAGAGAGAGAGAGAAAGAGAGAGAGAGAGAGAAAAACAGAAGCAGGAGAAGATTAAGGTCAGTCTTCATCATACACTCTTCAGGGCCTTGTGACTCAGGTGTTCCCTCCCAGGGCCTGGTGAAGGTTCAATCATTTGTTCTGTCTTTTAGAATGTAAAATTTTATGGTACCATTGTCATTTGGGTCCAGATTTATATCCCCCACCCCCTCCCTTATCCTTCCATCCCTCCCCACCCACCCTATTGTTCAGTTCTGAAGATGTTTTCTAGGTATTTTGGCATTTGGGATAGATTCAGGTTAGGAGCTGTAGATGAGTGAGACTATGTGGCAATTATCTTTCTGTGACTTGGTGAGTTCACTGAGAATGATCTGCTCCAGGTTTGACCATTTTTCTTCAAATATCATTGTGCAGTTTTTCCTTAGAGCTTTGTAGAATTCCATCATGTAGATACACCACATCTTAGTTATTCATTCGTCTAATGAAGGACACCTGGCTTGATTCCAGCTCTTAGCTATTATGAATTGAGCAGCTATAAACATGGTTGAGCAAATCTCTCTGGACTGAGGTGTGGAGGTTTTAGTGTACATGCCCCATAAGGGAATATCTGGGTCTGCTGGTAACTCTATAGTCAGTTTTTTCAGGAGTCTCCATATTGCTTTCCAAACTGGTTGTACCATCCTACATTCCTACCAACAGTGGATGAGTGTTCCTACTTCTCCACATCCTCACCAGCATTGCTTTTTATTTGATTTTTTTGATGTTTGCTATCCTTATTGGGGTAAGGTGGAATCTCATAGTTGTTTTAATTTGCAATTCTCTAATGATTAAAGATGATGAACATTTTCTTAAGTGTGTGTTTGCCATTTTTAGTTCTTCCTCTGTGAACTGCCTATTCAGCTCTTTGCCCCAGTTTGTGAATGGGGTGTTTGACTTCTTACTGTTTAGATTTTTGAGTTCTTTGTAGATTCTAGAGATGAGGCCTCTATCAGTTGGATAACCAGCAAATATTTTCTCCCATTCTGTAGGTAATCTATTGGCTTTGGTTATTGTATGCTTGTCTATAAAGAAACTCTTTAGCTTCCTGTGATCCCATTGGTTGAGTGACTGTTAAAGAGCATGAGCTTCTGGGGTTTTGTTCAGGAAGTCTTTTTCCATTCCTGTATCATGGAAAGTACTTCCTAAATTTTCTTCCAGTAGTACTCGAGTTTCTGGTCTTATATTGAGGTCTTTGATCCATTTGTACTTGACTGTAGTGCATGCAATGTGTGGGTCAAGATTCAGTTTCCTGCATATGGTTATCCAGTTTGTCCAGCACCATTTGTTGAAGATGTCTTTTATCCAGTCTATATTGTTCAGGCCTTTGTCAAATATCAAGTAGCTATAGTTGCTTGACCCAAAGTCCTTGTCCTCAAGTCTATTCCATTGGTCTATACTCCTGTTTTTATGCCAGTACCATGCTGTTTTTATTACTATGGCTTTGTAAAATACCTTTAGATCAGGTATGGTGATGCCTTCTGTGGCATTTCTTTTGCTGAGGATATGCTTGGTTATGAGAGGCTTTCTGCCTTTCCATATGAAATTTGAGATCATTTTTTCTATCTCTGTGAAGAACAATGTTGGGATTTTGATAGGAATTTCATTACATCTGTGTATTGCCTTTGGTAGGATTGTCATCTTCACAATGTTAATTCTGCCTATCCAGGAGCATGGGAAGGCTTTCCATTTTCTCAAGTCCTCCTCATTTCTTTGTCAAGTGTTTTTATGTTTTCATTGTATAAATCTTTAACTTCCTTTACTAATGTTATTCCAAGGTATTTTATTAATTTTGGTTTCTATTGGAAATAGCACAGTGTCACTTATTTCTTTCTCTGTATCTTTGTCATTTGCATATAGAAAAGCTACTGAGTTTTGTGCATTGATTGTGTATCCTGCTATTTGCTGAAGGAGTTATTCACCTACAAGAGTTTTGGGATGGAGGCTCTCAGGTCTCTTATGCATAGAGTCATGTTGTCTGTGAATAGGGCTAACTTATCTTCTTCCTTTCCAAATTATATCTCTTTTATTTCTTTCTTATGTCTTTTTGCTTGAGCTAGGACTTCCAGGACTATATTGAAGAGCAGAGGTGAGAGTGTACACTCCTTTCTTGTTCCTGTTCTCAATGGGAATTCCGCCAATATTTCCTCACTAACTATTATGCAGGCTTTAGGAGCTTTATATATAGACTTTATTATGTTAAGATATAAACTGACCATGCTAATTGACTCCAACGTTTTGATCATGAAGTGATGTTGTAATTTGTCAAAGACCTTTTCTGCATCTATTGATATAATCATATGGTTATTGTCTTTAACCTTGTTTATGTGTTGCATTACATTGACAGATTTCCATATGTTGAACCACCCCTGCGTTCCTGTTCCTGGGATGAATCCCACTTGATCAAGGTGGATAATGCTTTTGATGTGCTGTTGGGTTCAGTTTCCAAGGATTTTTTTCAGGATCTCTGCATATAAGTTCATCAGGGAAATAGGCCTGTAGTTTTCTTTTCTTGTGGCACCTCTGCCTTGTTTGGGTATTACGGTGATACTAGCTTCATAGAAGGATTTGGGGAGCTTTCCCTGTTCTCCAATTGTGTGGCATAGTTTGAGAAAGATTGGTTTAAGTTCTTCCATGAAGGCTTGATAGAATTCAGCTGAGAAGCCATCTGGTCCTGGACTCTTCTTTTGGGGAGTTTTTTTTTTTTTTTTTTTTTTTTGTTATTACTTTTTCAATCTCGATGGGTGTGATAGGTTTGTTTAGGAGATTAATCTGCTCTGAGTTTAGCTTTCATAGATGGTATGTGTTCAGGAATTTATGCATTTCCTACATATTATCCAGTTGTTTGAGTAGAGGCTTTTGAAATAAGTCCTGGTGATTCTCTCAATTTCACTTATGTCTTTTGTGATCTCTCCTTTTTCAATTCGAATTTTGTTAATTTGAAGTCTCTCTCTCTCTCTCTCTCTATTTTTTTTTCTTGATCAAATTGTCCAGGGGTTTGTCAATCTTGTTTAATTTTTTCGAAGTACCATCTCTTTGTTTCATCAATTTTCATAATTGTTTTCTTAGTTTCCAAATCATTAATTTCTGCTCTGATCTTAAATATTTCTTTCCATCTGGAGCTTTTTGGTTTGGATTCTTCTTGATTTTCCAGGGCCTTTAGATGGATGGTTAGGTTATTGATTTGGGACCTCTTTGTCTTTGTTATGAAGGCATTTAGTGCTATGATTTTTCCCCTGAGAACCGCCTTCATTGTGTCCCACAAGTTTTGGTAGAATGTGTTCTGATTGTCACTCATTTCTAGAAATTTATTAATTTCATTTCTTATTTAGTCCACTACCCACTTATTGCTTAAAAGTGTGCTGTTTAGTTTCCACCAATGGGATTCTTGTTGAGTCTTTTTGTTAATTTCTAGCAATATAGCATTGTGATCTGATATTGTGCATTATGTCCATCTTCCTAAATATATCTGGCAGGCTTTGTGACCCAGTATATGATCTATGTTAGAGAATGTTCAATGGGCTGCTGAGAATATGTAGTCTGTGGATTTAGATGTCCCTTAGGTCTAAATGTTTTATAGTGTTGTTGTGATATGCTCTTGATGGATTATTCCTTTGATAAGGAAGAAGTGGCCTTCCCTTTTTATTGTTTTTGGTTTGAAGTATATTTCATCCAATATTAGTATTAGCTGTACCTGTTTTTATCTTATTCTCATTTGCTTGGAATATCATTTTCCACCCTCTTGCCCTGAGGAGGTGCCTGTCTTTAATGATGTGGTGGCTTTCTTGAAGACAACAGATTGAGGAGCCTAATTTTCTGATCCACCCTGTTAGCTTCTGTCCATTGATGGGTGAATTAAGGCCATTAATGTTTAGGTTAATGACTGTGAGGTTTTATTTGATTCCTTCCATATTGTGTTTGTATATGTGGTTTGGTGTTTTCATGGACTTTGAAAATTTTGTGCCTTCTCCCAGTTTGGTTATTTTGATCTGCTTCTTGTAGTCATATGAGGTTGATTATTTGATTCTTCTGTGTGGATAATTCCCTGAAATACTCTCTGTAGGTTTTGTTTTGTGTTCATATAATTGTACAGCTGAGTTTTGTCATGGAAAATTTTTCTTTCGCCATCTATTATGAGGGATATCTTTTCTGGGTAGAGTAGTTTGGGTTGGAAACCATAGGTTCTTAGAATTTTCAGTGTTCCATACCAGGCCCTTCTGGCTTTTAGGGTTTCCCTTGAGTAGTCTAAATTAATTCTAATGGGGTTACCTTTAAAAGTGATGTGCTGTTTTTCCTTAGCTGGTTTTAGGATTTTGTCTTTGGTGTCAATGTTTACAGTCTTAATGACAACATGTCTTGGAGAGTTTCTCCTTTGGTCCAATCTGTTTGGAGTTTTCTTAGAAGCTTCTTGTATCTTGATGGGCCCTTCTTTTGAGAGAGGGGGAAATGTTTTCTTCAATAATTTTGTTAAATTAGTTCTCCATGCTTTTGGTCTGAATTTATTCCCCTTCTGGTATTCCCCTGATCTGAATGTTAGACCTTTAAGGGTATCCCACAATTCCCTCATGTTCTTTTCCCAGACAATTTTGAACTTGTTGAAACTTTTGAACTCTTGAACTGTTTCTTCTGTCTTGTCTTCCAGATCTGAGTTTCCATCCTCCACATGGCTGACTCTATTCTTGAGAACTTCTAAGGAATTTTGGGCTTGTTCAATTAGGTTTACATTTTCTACTAATTTTCTATATATATTATCCATCCCTCTGTCAAGTTCCCTTTTCACATCATTTTCTGATTTTCTTGATGCTTCTTGGAATTCATCCTTGCATTACTTTATGTCTTCATTTAGCATAGCCAGCTGATTTTTGATTTCCTCTTTTTTTTCATTCTCTTTCATACCCTTTAATTGTCTTTGGACCCCTCCCATCTTCTTATCTATTAGTTCTAGTGTAGTGATGGAATCATCCACACAATTATCATTCCTTTGTTGCTTTTCAGCAAGTTCTACCAGTAGCTTGGTCAGAGTTGCATTGCTCATAACCTTGTTTGGGGGTTCTGATCCTAATGTCTCTTCGATGTTTTGATTGGAGACATCCATTGTAGGACTGGGTGTTCTTATTGGATTTATTTGCATTTGACTTTTCATGTTTTTCCTTTTGTGCTGTGGTATGCCCATCACTGTATATGGGCAGGGAGAGTAGGATTGTGGCCTTGATGTGCAGGGAAAATGGTGCCTCTTCAGGGGAGGGGCCCTGAGGTTGAGTGCAAGTGGGCAGAACAGGCTTGAGCTCATGCATGGGCAGGTGGGCAGAATGGGCCTAAGCTCACATTGGTGGAGTGGGCCAGAACTTGCACACTGGTGGGTAGACAGGTAGAGCAGGCCTGAGCTCACATATGGGCGGGTGGATTTGGCCTGAGGTTGCACATGGGTGGGGGGTAGCTGGGTGATTGCCGATATGCAGCAACATTGGTGGATGTTTGCTGGACTGGGTCCCTTTTCCTGCAGTTAGTTCATGAGTTTCCTATGGCTAGGATGGCTGCTTGGGAGGATTGGGGGAGTGGAGGGCTACCTGAGAGCAAGGAAATCAACCAATTCCTTTTTGTATTCCTCTGCGCCCTCAAACTGATGATCTGTTAGAGATTTCTCTCCCCTAAAAGACCCAGTGAACACTTAATGCTGTTCTTTTCCTTCCCCAGGAGCTGTGGCATGGTTAGGTGGATGCCATCATGACCGGAATTTCCCCCATATCAACCTATTTATCATTGATACCTACAATGTACCCAAAACAAGGCAGGCTTCTGTCAAAGCATATGATTACCCACCTGAGGTAAAAGGTAAGGACCCATTGCTGAAGTCACCACATTCTGACAACACAGAACATCGAGAGAACCAGCTGAATATGGACACAAGCTAGTTCATAGATAGTTAGCACATATAGTGCTAAAAAGCATGCTACATGAACTGTTCAATGAAAATAGTCAACAATTTTGTGTGCAAGCAGGGGACCCTGCTATGTGAAAGCAACCAGGCTGACAAGATGTACACACCTTTGCAATAGTGGCAGCAAACTAGGTGGGTACCCAATAGCTTTCTGTTTGTCTAAGTGATCTGCTCAGTGGAAAGAAACCCACAGGTAAAACTGTGAACTAAATCAGAATCCTATGGAGAGCAAGAATATGTACTCCAATGAGAAGCTTCCACTAATCTTTGGCCATGCATGAGGCAACCTTCTCAAAATATCTCTGAATTAACAATGCTTATCCCCTTTAACCTATCCTGATCTCACTGTCCATTGGAGAGTCTGTTTTTCTTTTTCTTTTTTATCCCTTTTTCAGAAAGCAGCAACAACTGTGGACAACCAACATGTATCAACAAGATGAGGATAGCTGGCTCCCATTCAGCAGATGAACCACCTCTAGCAGAGCAGCTAGGGCCCAAGTGAAACCACAGAGAAATTGACAAGATGAACAAGGTTGCGGCTTCCATGTTGAGCCTCACAAACTGTGCCAGCATGATGGAGAGAGACACTAAGGATACTCAAAATTCTCCAAAACAGAAATCCAGAAGCTGATGAGAGCTCAACAGTAAAGTAGACATACAGAACACCCTCCAAGAATCAAGGAATTTTGCTGAAGAGGGAGAAGAAAGAATGTAAGTGCCAAGGAATGGGAGGGAATATCCAGAGAAATTGCCTCAACTCATGATGACTGACTGCTGCTCCCACAACTCAACAACCACAACTTCTTGGTGAATCCCAGAGAGCCCAACTAAGAAAGGCCCTCAGTGTAGGGGGAAGAGAGAGGAGGTAAATAATGGTACCATCACATGAGGTGCCCATACAAAGTTCCTAATTAATAAAAAATAAATTAAAAAGCCATCATGAAAGGTAACTGTACCTTATTCCTCCAACCTGAGCACCTGAGCACATCTTCCAGTCTGTGCTTCATCATTCCACATGTGGCTTATTCTCTTTCAAGCAAGTAAAGCTGGGGACAATGAAGAACATGTAAAGAAAGGGAGAGGAAGGTGAAAATGGAGAAGGAAAGGGGAAATGAGAGGAAGAGGGTGGGAGCGAGAAGGAGAATAAGATAAAGACTCCCAAATATATCTCAAAAAAATCATTTCTCAGGGATAGAGAGATGGCTTAGCGGTTAAGCACTTGCCTGTGAAGGCTAAGGACTCTGGTTCGAGGCTCAATTCCCCAGGACCCACATTAGCCAGATGCACAAGGGAATGCATGCATCTGGAGTTCGTTTGCAGTGGCTGGAAGCCCTGGCACACCCATTCTCTCTCTATCTATCTTCCTCTCTCTCTCTCTCTCTCTCTCTCTCTCTGTCACTCTCAACTAAATTAATAAAAATGAACCAAAAAATATTTTAAAAAATCATTACTCAGAATATACAAGAGGTAAATACCAGATCTATATAGCCACAAAACTTTCTCAACCTTGACAGAACCCCAACCTGACAGGAAAACTTACCTCTTCCATGAATGAACTGAAATCAGTAGCATATTTTATTAGTTATTAGTACTTGGTCCATGATTGTCTGATTCTATTGTCTTTACCTCCATTAAGAATGACAGCTGTAGCAGACAGCTTCCGCTGAGATGAACTTTCAGACCAGACACAGTTATGGAGGAAGGGATATTTATTGAAGCTCACAGATCCAGGGGAAGTTAATGGTAGAAGAAACTGGCCTGCCTTCACAGGACCAAGCAGAGAGAGAGAGCGAAGCACAAGCCCAAAAGCCAAAAGCCAAAAGCCATATAGCACAGCACACTTCAGGAACTCCAGCTAGGTACACTTTGCATATCTTTAGATTGTGATCTGAAACCCACCACCACACCTTAAGATCCACACAATGGCACTGACTCCAGCCAGGTTGCTGCAGATGCAAACTACAAACAAACAACTGAATATATTGGGGCCCATCTATTCTATTCAAACCACCACATTCTACCCCTGGCCCCCAATAGATTTATAACAATCACACATTGTAAATTGTACTCAGTTCAGTTTCCAAGGTCCCAATAGTCTTGACCAATTTAAGATATTAAGACCTGTAAAATCAAACAAGTTAAACATTTCAAACATATAGAGGCACTGGATAAACATTTTCAACTGGTATAAGGCATACCAAGGAGAGACTAAAACAATGCAAACTCAACCACCATCAAACAAACATCTAACTTCTGCAGCTCAAGTTCAATATATCCAGAGACTTAACAGTCTCCAGACTTTCCAATTCCACCCCTCCAGCTGGGCAGAGTAGCCAGGGAAAACTTCCATCCCAGGCCAAAAAATGCGCTCTATGGTAGCCCTTGCACAGTCTTGGTATATACAAAATATCTTGAGATCTTCATGCAAACCATGGTCCATCTTCCAAAGGCTCTTTTAGCCTATCAGGACATCATGCCCTGCCTCATGCTGCATCTCAGCAGCAGTTCCTGGAACCATGTGCAATTCATGACCACTCCTCACATTTTCCAAAGGCTCTTTCAGTCTATCAGGGCATCAGGCCCTACCTCATGTCATATCTCAGCAACAGCTCCTGGAAGCATGTGCAATTCACGACCATTCCTCACATTTTTCATGCTTCTGAAACCAATACCAGGTGTCCAGGACACAGCCATATTCTTAATTCACAGACAAAATAAATCATAACCTTGAAAAGCAGGTTCCTTCTCCAGTCAACTCTTTCCAAAAGTGTTTGCATTTCTATGATAGTCTTTCCTCAGGCATCCTTTCCATGGTAAAGCAATTGGACCATCTTCCTTTAAGATTGCTAATGTGTTTGACAATAGCAGATTCAGTAACCTAAAACCAGTCTCAGTGCCTGGAATTTTAACTTGCTTGAGGTTTTCTAGCTTAAAATCTTAAATCTCGCAATCTAATATCTTTGGCCAAGCACAGCAGTCTATAATAAATGTAACCTTGATTAAACTCTCTGGGCCTGGGCATCAGGATGCAGCCAACCCTTATGCCAGTAGCCCAATTCCAACAAGGTCCTCTGCAGTCTTTCCTTCCCCTTAGAAAGCTCATAATCTAAGCCTCGAAGTTCAATGCTGTTTGCACTTAGCATTCTCAGGCTCTCATCAGAATAGTGCATAACACTTGGCTTACTACTCCAGAAGACATCTTCAGTTGCAAGTACCAAGTCCATGCCTATTCCTCCAAAACAAAGGTTCCAAAAGATCAACATCCACATGGTCACGTTAATCTCACCCCACTCCTGGTACCAAATTCTGTAGCAGACAGCTTCAGGTTCGCTGAGATGAACTTTCAGACCAGACATAGTTATGGAGGAAGGGATATTTATTGAAGCTCACAGATCCAGGGGAAGTTAATGGTAGAAGAAACTGGCCTGCCTTCACAGGACCAAGCACAGAGAGAGAGAGAGAGTGAAGCACAAGCTCAAAAGCCAAAAGCCAAAAGCCAAAAGCCATATAGCACAGCACACTTCAGGAACTCCAGCTAGGTACACTTTGCATATCTTTAGATTGTAATCTGAAACCCACCACCACACCTTAAGATCCACACAATGGCACTGACTCCAGCCAGGTTGCTGCAGATGCAAACTGCAAACAAACAACTGAATATATTGGGTCCATCTATTCTATTCAAACCACCCCAACATCCAATACAGATGATTGGGCTTCTGTGTGAGAAGGAAAAAAAAACTCAGTAGCAGAGGCCAGTAAGCTAAAAAAGAGATATAAAGGGAAGAAAAAGGAAAGGAGGATGGAAATTAATAGGTAGGCATTATATAAATGTAAGTAGAAGACTAGATTAACAGGGGTGAAAAGGCCGAAAGTGAGGTCAGGGGAAAAGATTGAGTAAAGGAAAGGTGGAGGGAGGGCTAATCAAAACCTAAGAGGATATAAATAAGTCATATGGAAGCCTACTTTTTTGGACAATGGAACACTCGGGAGCCATAGATTTTTGCTAGAAAATTTTCAGTGCCACGGATGGGATACCTTCCAGTGAGTTGTTGGCCAGGGAGGTCCCTGATGCCCCCAAAACATTATAGGCCATTGCTGAGGCCATTGGTTTCCCACCAGGAATAGATGGTAAGACCCTATTGCTGAAGACTCCACATAGTTGGGCTGCAAGGCCACTGAGAAATCCTGCTGGAACTGAGCTGATAACCTCCTCCATGTAGACCAGCTGACAGAAAGCCAGAAGAAGCCATTCTACATGCAGTTCAATGGGAGAAGAGATACCACCAGTGACCATACTCAACAGTGGACACTGCAAACCTTATAATTGGCCAGCCAGGCCAAATGAGCCAACGGGTGCAATAGTGGTATGTCTATCCTGGTGGAAACCAACTGCCCTCCAATTGGACTGGAGGCCTGCTCCTTGGGAGGGAATACATCCCTGATACTGAAAACTTTAAACAGGGTTAGTCATGAGCCCCAGGGGTATAACATCTGCTGATGTCTGGATAAATGTATATATTATGCTTATCAAACTGCCCAGTAAGCACTTCTATGAATATTCATACCCTAATATTAATGCTACTCTCACTTTGGGTAGAGTATCTTCTCTTTTCAGATGGCAGTGACCTTGGGATGACTCAGAAGGTATCATAGTGGTAGAAAGAAGTGACTGGAGTTCTGAGTAACATCTCGATCACACCTTCCAAGGCTCAGGGTCTAATTTGGAAGAGGTGGTGGAAAGAATGTAAAAGCCTAAGGAAGGGTAGGACTCCTTACAATGTGTTCCCTCCAGACAGAAAATGGCCTGAATATCCATGACCTAACAGTGCCTGACACTACCTACATAAGACCTGCTGGGCTCCCACTGCAGGTAGTGCTGAGGAAGGACCAGGCCCACTGGTTCCTCCCAAGGGGTTGAGGAGGAGGATGAGCGTTGAAGACTCAGAACCTTTCCTAGTCACCGGAGAAACACCACACTGAGTTGGGAGTCTTGTTGAAGCAGGAACTCACTTTATTGTTACAGACGGTTGCCTATATAGTGTTGAGAACGAGGGTGGGGATTCTAGGATGAGAGGAGAGGTGAGGGCCAATAGTATACTGCGACTTTGAGATGATTGGTTCTAAGCGCACATGAGCGGGAACTCTAACTTCCTATGTGGAAGTAGCAGGCCAGAGGCCATTTGGCACCCTGCTGAGTAATAGCTGGCCAGAAGCAGATCGCCAAACTTTAGCTAGGCTCAGGAAGTTCCACTAGGCCACAAGTGCGGGCCTCTCAAGGCCCAACAAAGACCATCATAAGAGGAGGAAAAGATCATGGCATCAAAATAAAAGAGGGACTGATTGAGATGGGGAGGGGATATGATAGAGAATGGAATTTCAAAGGGGAAAGTGGGGGGAGGGAGAGTATTACCATGGGTAATTTTTTTGTAATCATGGAAAATGTTAATAAAAATTGAGAAAAAAGAATGACAGCCAAATAAGACTCATAACCAAATTAAGAGAAATCTAATTATATACTTATGAGGTAGACAGAAAAAGGCTCATAATAGAAATCTTAACAGAGGCTTCCTACCTCAATTCGCCCTGGAATTCAGGTTGTGCTCATATATCTCTCATTCACACTGTCCAGCAGGCAACCCACTCAGGTGTGAGTGGACACCTTTCCTGAGCCAGGTCAATGGTATTTCACACCTGACATAGGTGTACCATTCTCTTCCAGAGCCCTAACTCCAAATATATTACTTGGGCTCATGGGAGGGAATTTCCTTTACAGCTCATTGGCTGCACACATCTTCAAGACTGTGTCCCCGTGCACTTAAGACGATGTCCTTCCTACTCTGGCACCAGAGTGGATATACCTTTGCTATTATTTATATGGCTTTTTGATTTCTTTGAAAGTACCTTTTTATTTTTTTAAAGAAAATCCTCTTTCACTAGTTTTATTTTGTCCAGGGCCCATGTTTGTTCTAGCACATGGGTTGTTGGAGCCCATTGGTGTACCCACTTTCTTTGGTTCTTGAACCCTCCCTCTCCCTCCTACCCATATTTCTGAAGAAAATGTGACAGTTTATAAATCACCCTCCCAGTCTGGTTTATTCTATACTTTGATTGAAAGTAGATATGAACTCAGGGTTTGTATAAGGATTTTTTCTTCCTGAACTCCTAAAACCCATTACAAAATTACATAAGAAATTGAATTTGCCCTAATTCCTCATGCCAATAACTAACCATGAGAGAATATTGATACATTCACTGTTACTTATTTTTACCCCTAAGTTTTTCCAATCTTTTGACTATTTCTGAATCTGCAACAAATCAAAATGAGGGAGACAGATTCCTTTGATATCTCCTGTGTAAGCCATCTCCAGGTTTTTTCATGTGGTGCCTTATATTTCTGTGCACTACTTCTATACCTATTGCTGGTAATGCTATAAAACATATTTCTCAATATGTAGAAAATCCAATCCTCATGAAAATACCTGTTGCTCTAGGAGTGACCAAAATAGACATTGAAAATCAACACATCTAGAGCATAAGTGAATATTTTTTAAATGGAATTACATTACTTTAAACTAAATAAAATAGTTACATGTCCCTACTTCACTCGATTTTTACTTGGTTGTATATTAAATGATTTGAAAACTGAGTTTGTTCCTCTGTCCCTTAAATAGAACTAAGAACATATAAAATTGCCATGGTATTTTCAACAAACATGTCTTACTACTAAAATTACTCATATTAATTCATCAGAATTGTTTTAAAATGATCTCCCACACTATGCACTGAAACCACCAATCCAAATTTATTTTGTTATAAACTACTCCTGTGTTTTCCTTGTTATATCTACCATAAAATAACTCAACATAGATCTAACAACCAAAAATCGTACTGTCTTCCTCCTTCTGACACTTGTAGTAACTATAATAAATTCATCTTATTTGTTCAACACCCTTTCCTGGTTATTTTGTAATTGACATGCAATATTAGGGATGGCCTATGAAGTACCAGTCAATAAGCTCTCACAGACTTGATGCCTACCTCTTCTCTTGATACTCTTGCTTGTGATTCTATATGACCATACACAGTAAATATGGGCAGAAAGACAATCGAGTTTTGATTTTCTTATATTGAGCTAGCAACTCTGCTTAGTTTGTTATAAGAAATAAGGAAGTTTCTTATCAAATCTTTAATTTGAAATCTGAATTGCAAACTCAACCAAATTCTGCCTCGTCAGTACTATTAATCTTGGTGATCTTTTCTCCTCCTTCTTATTTTATGTTGTGGTATTCTAAGAGGATCTATAAGTAGAATGTATGTGAGTAATGAATCCACTCTTTATGTGCTGACATAAACTTCTGACTTCTAAAGATTTTGTAAAAGGGCTGGAGAGATGGCTTAGCGGTTAAGTGCTTGCCTGTGAAGCCTAAGGATCCCGGTTCAAGGCTCAATTCTCGAGGACCCACGTTAGCCAGATGCACAAGGGGGCCCACATATCTGGACTTCGTTTGCAGTGGCTGGAGACCCTGGCGAGCCCATTCTCTCTCTCTCTCTCTCTCTCTCTTCCTCTCTTTCTCTGTCTATTTATCTGTCTGTCACTCTCAAATAAATTAAAAAAAAAAATTTTGTAAAAGCAACACACTGGGATCTCTTAGTATAAAGTGACCAGGCCTCTTTAATATTGTCCTGGTAGTAAAAACTGCTTTCAAATTGATTTAGTCTATTTGCTGCTGGATGATGTGTAGATACCACCTATTTTGTGACAAATAATTTTAAAATAACTTCTAGGTATAAGTACTTGCAAATACATTCAATTTACCATATGGGGACATTCTCAGTCCATACATGTCTGTATGTGCTGCAGACTTACTTTTTGAAGTTACAACTTATGAACTTTTTCATACAAAGGATTTGAAAGTCAAAGTAAAATAAAAAAAAATGGAAAAAAAGAAGAAACACTAAAACATAAGTCATCATACACACAAACCTATATACAGATACACACATATATAAACACACACAAACATGTATAGATAGATAGTATATATAGATAGATAGATAGTATAGATAGATAGATTATATATATATATATATATATATATATATATATATATATATATACTTCCAGTAATAATATAAATATTTGAAAAAATAAAGTGATTGGATATGAACATAAAATATCCCTTTTCCACACCTAGAATTTTCAATATATTTGTATCACAATATTTGAGTTATGATATGATTTTGAGTTCATACATAATTTAACTTATAATTCTTAGACCAATTTTCTTGGTGACAAACTTATTGCTTTTGTGAAATCAACTTAAAACTACAAATATCAACATATTCAAACTAAATAACATGTCATGGAGACACTTTTCAAGTGCTTGAAAAGAATACATTACTTCAATACTAAAATTATACCAATTGTTATAGCAAATTTTACTTTACAGATCTGTAAGCTTTTCTGACTATTATTACATGGAGTAAATTGATATGTCATATTTGAACAAATAATACGACTTTTAGAAAAAGCTAAGTCAAAACATCAATTATAAATCCTAGCTAGCTATATCATATTCTTGCTCCAAATCACTGTATATATATTCAGAAACAGCAGAAGATGCAATTGCATAAATTGTATACAATTATTTATGTATAGAAAGTCCTTGAGTAACAAGTTTGCTATCATTCTTCCACTTGAAAATGATCCAAAAACTTACCCATATAACCAATCTGTTTTAATTTTTAGCATACTATCCAACAAATTTCATGAGGTATTCAACAATTCACTATAGTATAAGGTTAGATTATTTTGCAGTAATGTAAATAGTTAAATCACGTTTAAAGTGTGAGTCTGATAGATTATATTCAGTATAGATTATGTTGTGTTCATATGGGAAGCATTGTCGTACAATATTTTCCATTTGCAATATTAGTTTATATCTCCACTCTATTTGTGTATATTACAAAATTCCAAAGCATTTCTCAATGAATAAAACCACAGTACACATTATTACAAATGAAAAGATTAAAGTTTCCACGTTTCCATTTACTTGCTAAAAGAGATATTAAGGTAAAATAAATCCAGGAAAAGATTTGAGGTGTTGTAGAAATATGAATTTTCATTAACTCAAATATATATTTTAATGCAACTATAAAGATTATACTTTATTTATTAACAATACACATTTATATATCATTGAATTTTATTTCACTTTGCCTAATAATTATAAAATGATTGTACAAAGATGTAAAAAATTACTATTTTTTTTTCCCAATGAGAGTTGTGGATGTCTTTACAACTTTGATCAGATGGCTACAGAATCTGAAAATCTGTCTTGGTATTGCCACATAACATACTACTATTATTGGCCTCTCTTTCTCTACATATACATTATATTATATATAATAAATTACACATATATAATTAATTACATATATATGGAATTGTTTTAAACTTTATCTATGCTGCCAACTTTGGAAGAAACTATCATTGCTTACAATGTTGAGTTGGCAATTTGAAGAAATTAATAGACATATTTGTCTAGAAATTTTAAACTTAATGTTTTGTTTCCATTTATATAGGCTTAATGTACTATATTGAATATGTGAGGATTTATCTATAAGTCTTTGATTACAAAAGCTAAAAGAGTGTTTTATAAATATAAAAAAGAAAATTAACTTCAAAATCAGGACATGTGACCATTATAGCTCAATAAAAATTCTATGAAATTATAATTGAATACATATGGAAAACACACTTTTTAATATGGTATATCTCAGGACATATAAAAACTGCCCTCACATTTGCTGTGTCCTTGCAATGAGTATCCTTCTATGCTAGCTTTTCTCAACTAAAAGAAAGTTTCTAAGTGGTCAGGCTTGGCTTCAGGGTTGGCAGCAGCTAGAAACTTCATCCCTTTGTGGACATAGAGGAAGGTTTCTGGTGTGAAGAACAAGTGAGTAAATTTGTATCTTTGGCAGATGCTCCCTCTGTATCCATAGCTGTTATCCTCCATTTCTGTTTGGATACTTCCCAGTATCTTATAGTAAAGCCCTTTTGATCTCAATAAAATTATACAGATTTTTGTAATTTTCTTCTATTACTAATGGAATTTTGGATAATCCCTTTAATCTATGTTTTGTTTATTTATTGGTTATGTACACATTGTGTATACAGTCATGTTGATACCATTGTTAGCCTCCTACCTGTCCTCCCACCTCCACAGGGACCCTTCATATTGGGCAATATGGGTTATGCTTTGTGGGGTTAGCCATTAGTTATGGGTAAGAGACAATGTTTCTGTGCATAATGACCCAATTTGTGGCTCTAATATTCTTTCCACCCCTTCTTCCACAAACTTCCCTGAGCCATGTTGGGTTCATTTTTGGTCTGTTTCAATGATGAGGTCTTGGAAGCCTCTTTGTCTCTGGATATCTGATTGGTAGGAATTGAGTGTTCACTGTGCATCTCCTTCACCCTTGTGCTGGTACCAGGTTCACCAAGAAAGCAGCACTCTTGCTCATTTCCCCAATTACTCTTAGTTTCAGCAGGGGCCATGTTGACATACGATGGGTCATTCTCTTCTTAGGATATGTGTCCATCTGAGAAAGAGAAGCAAATTCTCCAAAGGAGAGTGGAGTTAACCCCAGATAAATGGAATAACCATTGTTATTTTAGAGAGAATTTAAACAGTATAGGCCTTCTTGTAGCCCATGATTAGTGGAAGCTTGATAATGTAGACTGGGCTCATTTTAGATATGGTTCTGACTTGTCCCCCAGCTCAAGCTATGAGTTTCATTCCACCAAGCAGATCAATTAGCCAAATCAAGAGGAGTTGGTTTCCCATTCGGGCTGTGTGCCAGTATTGCACTTCTGTGAACATCCTGTCAGGTTATTTGCTGCCGAGTAGCTTAGACCACAAGTTGCTTGGACAGATGTTGTTCATTTTCCCTCAGTTGCTCATGTAGCACCTTCTGACACTAGAAGAACTAGCTGTCTGGAGACTGACTCTCTTCCAGATTCCAGCCAGGTCACTCCATGTTCTGTACCAACAGCATATGGTGTCTTCAGCAGTAGGGTATTATCATTAAACTTTGCTAGGTGATGTGTGTCCAGGAATTCATCTATTTCCTCCATATTATCCAGTTTTGTAGAGTAGAGGTTTTTAAATATTTTTTTATTTTTTTTTATGTATTTGAGAGAGAGAGAGAGAGAGAGAGAGAGAGAGAGAGAGAGAGAGAGGAGAATGGGCATGCCAGGGCCTCCAGCCACTGCAAATGAACTCCAGATCCATGCGTCTCCTTGTGCATCTGGCTAACGTGTGTCCTGGGTAATCAAGCCCTGAACCAGGGTCCTTAGGCTTCACAGGCAAGCACTTAACCAACTCTCCAAACTGAGTAGAGGTTTTGGAAATAAGTCCTGATGCTTCTTCAAATTTCATTTATGTCTGTTGTGATCTCTACTTTTTCATTTCTAATTTTGTTAATTTGAGCATCTATTTTATTTTTCTTCATCAAATTGTCCAGGATTTTGTCAATCTTGGTTATTTTTTCAAAGAACCAGCTCTTTGTTTCATCAATTTTCTTAATTGTTTTCTTAATTTCCAATTCATTAATTTCTGCTCTGATCTTAATTAATTCTTTCCATCTGGAGGTTTTTGTGTTGGATTTTTCTTGCTTTTCCAGTGCCTTAAGGTGGATGGTTAGGTTATTGACTTGGGATCTCTCTTTGTTGTGAAGGCATTTAATGCTATGAATTTTCCCCCGAGGGCCACCTGCATTGTGTCCCATAAGTTTTGGTATGATGTGTTCTCATTGTCATTTGTTTCTAGAAATTTTTCAATTTCACTTTCTATTTTGTCTTCGACTCATTTATTGTTTAAAACTGCGTTGTTCAGTTTGCAGGAGTTGATGGGATTCCTGGTGCACCTTTTTGTTGTTAATTTCTAGCAATACAGCATTGTGATCTGATATTATGCAGGAAGTTATGTTGATCTTACTAAATATATGGAGGCAGTAGCCCAGTATATGATCTATTTTAGAAAAGGTCCCCAGGGCTGCTGAGAAGAATGTGTAGTCTGTGGATTTGGGGTAGAATGTTATGCAGATGTCCATTCAGTCTAATTGTTCTATGGTTTTGTTGAGCTCTTTCAGTTCCCTGTTGATTATTTTCTGTTTGGATGATCAATCAATTGCTGATGGTGGAGAATTGTAGTCACCAACTATGATGGTTTTGGTGGTTGATTCTGTTTTATAGTCAAGTAGGTTTTGTTTTATGGATTGTGGTTCCCCTGTGTTTGGTGCATAAAGATTTATGATTGTGATATCCTCTTGTTGTATTGTTCCTTTAATAAGTAGGAAGTAGCCTTCTTTGTCTTTTTTGATTACTTTTGGTTTGAAGTCTATTTTTTGATATTAGTATAGCTACACCTGCTTGTTTGTTATTCCCAAATGCTTGGAATATCATTTTCCACCCTGTCACCCTGAGGAGGTTTCCATCTTCAGTGGTGAATTTGGTTTCTTAAAGACAACAGATTGAGGGGTCTAGTTTTCTGATCCACCCTGTTAGATTATGTCTCTTGATGGGTGAATTAAGGCCATTAATATTTAGGGTAATAACTATGAGATTTGATTTGATTCCTGCCATATCATGGTGGTTTATGTGCTTTATTGTTTTCTTGGACTTTGTAATTTTTTGTGCCTTCTCTGAGTTTGCTTATTGTGATCTTCTTCTTGTAGGAACTTGAGGTTGATTGTTTGATTCTTCTGTGTGGAGAATTCCCTGAAGTACTCTCTGAAGTTTTGGCTTTGTGTTCATATAGTTGTGAAGCTGAGTTTTATCATGGAAAGTGTTTCTTTCACCATCTATTATGAGGGATACTTTTGCTGGGTAGTTTGGGTGGGAAGCAATAACCTTCTGGCTTTCAAGGTTTCCATTGAGAAGTCTCCAGTAATTCTGATGGGTGTACCTTTATATATAATGTGTTGTATTTCCCTACCTGCTTTTAGGACTTTCTGTTTAGTATTGATGTTTAGAGTATTAATGACAATATGTCTTGGAGAATTTCTCCTTTAGTCCAGTTTGTTAGGAGTTCTGTTAGCTTCTTATAACTTGATGGGCCTTTCTTTTGAGAGAGTGAGAAAGTTTTGATAATTGTGTTGAATAATTTCTCCATGATTTTGGTCTGACTTTCTTCCCCTTCGGGTATTCTCATGATCCGAATGTTGAGATGTTTAAGGGTATCCCACAGTTCCCTCATGTTCTTTTCACAAAAGTTTTTGAACTTATTGAAACTTTTGGACTCACAAACTCTTTCTATTGTTCTGTCTTTTAGTTCTGAGTTTCTATTCTCCACATAGATGACTGTATTCTTGACAGCCTCTGTATAATTTTGGGCTTGTTCAATTTGGTTTGCATTTTCTATTACTTTTTTATGTATAGTTTCCATCCCTCTGTTGAGTTTTCTTTTCACACCATTTTCTGATTTTCTCAATGCTTCTTGGAATTCATCCTAGCAATTCTTTATGTCTTTATTTAGCTTAGCCAGCTGGTTATTGAATTAGGTTTATTTATTTATTTATTTTTCACTCACCTTCAGATCATTTAACTGTCTTTGGAACCCTTCCAGATTCTTATCTGCTAGGACTAGGTCTAGCGAGGACAGCATTCATATCATATTCATATCATATCAGCCCTTTTTTGCTTTTCTCCCAGTTTTGTTATTTGCTTGGTCAAGGTTGCATAGCTTATATTTTCAATTTGGGGTTCTGATCCTAATGTCTCTTCTATGTTTTGATTAGAGACATCCATTGTGAGACTGAGTGATCTTTTTTAATTTACTTGCTTTTGATATTTTATTTTGTCCCTTTTGCTCTGTGGTGTGCCAATCATAGTATTGAAGTCTTTTTTTTTTTAATTTTGGAGGAAGCTATAGTCTATCCTTGTGGTGTGTTCAGTGGTTATTCCCTTTCATGTTTCCTTCCACTAGGCTTTTGATGGCAATTGGGCCAGTCTGCTCAGAGGGAAGGAGCCCATGGGGATGTTGCTAAGGAAAATCCTAGAGATCTTGTTGGATTATGTTTTGCAAGATACATAGTTTACCTCTGGGACAACTGCTAGGATCTATCTAGAGATGTACAAGAGAGGAAGATGTTTTGTGTAGTTTTTGTTTAATTTTAATTTATATATTAGAGACAGAGAGAGGTAAAGAGAGAAATTGAGAAAAGGGGAGTGAGAATGGGTGTTCCAGGGCCCCTAGCCACTTCAAACGAACTCCAGACACATGCGCGACCTTGTGCATCTGGCTTACTTGGGACCTGGATAATCAAACCTGGGTCCTTAGACTTTGCAGGCAAGTGCCTTAACTGCTAAGCATGTCTCCAGCCTGGAAGCTGTTTCTTGAATATGACACTGAGTAACAACAGGTTATGTCACAGTAGATCCACCCTCAGATGTATTGAAGTGTCTATGACCTGAACATATCCAGATGGAGAACAGCTAGCAATTGATATCTAGCAGCATACATTAGCAATTGAGACCACAAGATTTCCAGTTATCATATTAAAGTACATGGAGTTTTAGAATCAACATCTAGTAATTGTGAATTAAATAAACTGATCACTATGACTTTCAGCTTAAAACAATTCTGAAACCTGAAAGAATCAAGAAGTGTTGAATTATTTCAAATACATACTAATAATGATATCTACTCCCTGAAGAATCCTATAGTGAAATGGAAACTGTTTCTATATGAACATGCTACAGTGAAGGAATATAAGTGTGTGGGGAACACTGTATGCATGAGCAGATCACCTCTTTTAAAGGATGTATTTGAGAACAACTAAGTAACATTTCTTAGTGAAACAAAGTTCTGCACACTGAATAGTTCCCAGGAGAAAACAGAAGCATTCAGCTCACCAACAAAGTGTTTACAGACATCCTTTTCAAGATTCATGCACAGCATCCTAGCTGGAAGGCTTACATAATACTACCTATAGCAAACTGTGATTAGAAAAAGCAATGCAACTAAATCTGCTGGAACACAGTGGTGGTGCAAGTGAATAACAATAAGAATCCTGATGGATCTATGGCTAACTATGGGCCAGAGATTTGGCTATGTGGTTAGACACATGGGAAAGCAGAAACATAAGAGTATTTCAGGGATTCCTACACATATTCTGAGCCTATCGTATTGCCTATTAATTTAAGGGATTTAAGTGAATTAATATGGCATGTTAAATTTCATCAGAAGAACCACTTATGAGAGCTGGAATGAGATTGGATCAGAGCCATTGGAAATATTGGTAGACTTGAGATGTTCATTTGGACATGAGGTTGAGAAGACATAGGAAGTTGCAGCAGCAGAGCTAAGTGGAAACTATGTTCAGACCAAGTCTTGGAATTAAGAATGACTGCTTTCATCCCCAAATAACTTAGTCACCTAAATAACCATTTGTTCTCTAATAGGATTGCAAATAACATGTGCAACGTGTGTAACACTAACATTACCAAACTGATTCAAGTACTAAACACTTAAAGACATACAATAGAAAAACAAACAAACAAATAAAAGAAAATCATTAAACCTGGAATGGTGGTGCACACCTTTAATCCCAGCACTTGGGAGGGAGAGGTAGGAGGATTGCCATGAGTTGGAGGCCACCCTGAGACTACATAGTGAATTCCAGGTCAGCATGGACTAGAGTGAAACCCTACCTCAGAAAAAAAAAAAGACATACAATAATACTGGTATGAATGACCAAATGTATTTGGGAGGTTGACTTCAATCTTCATAGTATGTAATGTTTGGAAAATTACTGGCCTGAGGAAAAACTGAGTTGAACTAATCATTAGCTACTTGGTATATTTAATAACTGTGTGTAGGGACATTCTCAAGGTACAAACAATTATAGATAAGGAAGGGAAGCAAGTAATCAAATCAGTACCAACTATGTAAATGTATTTAGTGACTTCAGAATAGACTAACTTTAAGTGGTTTTTTTTTGTTTTTGTTTTTGTTTTTGGTATATACTGACTACTCACTCAAGTTATCCATGCTGACATTTACACTCTTAAATAACTGCTACAAAAAAGCACACAGAAACCCAGAAAATTACGAGTATATTTTTGTAGGACATCCTAGAGCATGACCTTGGGTGAGCTACGAAGGAAAGGCCTATATTACTAGGTAGAGTTCACTCAAATCTTGTATACATTTCAGGAAATTTCATGTTTAGGACTGACATTTTGTTGGTTCCTTAAAGATGAGCTGAGACCTTAGAATATTCTGATAGCTAGAAGTACTTTTATATTATTCAGACATTGGTACATATGATTCAAATTTACTTATATATTTTAGGCCATGGGTACAACCTGTGCTGAGCTCATAATTTTGCTCAAGGTCTGGAGCCTGAGTAGTTGAGATCTGATTAGCAGGTGGAGCATATCAACATACCAATGTACAACAAAACCGAACAACATTGCTTGGATGAGATTCCCCTAATGGGAAATAATGAACCATCATCCTAAACCACTGTATGGAAGATCCATTTCATTTGTGAGACTACACTGGGATTGGGCCCTGGAAAGCCAGTGTTTGGTTTCTCCTAAATTCTCCCATATGAATCTCATCCTTTTGCTAACTTTCAGGAATATGGTTCTATTTTAATAAACCATAAGCATGAGTATAATACATGCTCTGAACCATGTGAGTCAGTCTAGTGAAGCATTAATCCCAGGTATAATCATAAGAGACACTGAATCCAGTTAGAAACTGAACAGTAGATCAAATTGCATATGAGGCTAGGTACTGAGTACATTTGTTACTACAGTGAGGAGAAAGTTTAAGAATAACATTATATGTGGCCTGGGGAGATGGCTTTGTGATTAAGCACTTGCCTGTGAAGCCTAAGGACCTCGGTTCGAGGCTTGATTCCCCAGAACCCATGTTAGCCAGATGCACAAGGGGGCACATGTGTCTGGAGTTTGTTTGCAGTGGCTGAAGGCCCTGGTGCATCCATTCTCTATCTATCTGCCTCTCTCTCTCTCTCTCTCTCTCTCTCTCTCTCTCTCTGTCTCTCTCTGTTGCACTGAAATAAATAAATAAAAATAAACAAACATTTTAAAAAAAGAATAACATAATATGTAACATATTTACTGCATCTTCTAAGCCAGTACAGATGCACATGTGTTTGCTAGAAGAAGCAGTTTTTAATGGTTACAACTTAACCATTTTATTTAATGCTTATTTAATGACTCTATCTATTGGGTTTATATCTTTTTGTGTTTATGTATCTAAGTCTTTAATTCCTATTTTTAGACACTAATTATTTTCACTCTATTACTTTAAGACATTAAAATTTAAAAATTCATTGCAATCAATTTTATTTCATTTTAATCAGAAATTTTATCAAAAAGTGGATGAAGTTAGGAAAAGGTTTTTATTTCATTTTGGTTGAAGAACTTATTATTGATGAATTTGCAAGAGGAATAAGGTCTGTTTTATCATATAACTTCAGTCTTTGAAAGTGATAAGAATAAAGAATGTGCTTCATTTATATTGGAAGAGGGGAAGATAGAGATAATGCCTCTTCTATATGGCATAGGTATACATTGGATGATTATGAATAGTTAGTATATATTTACTATATGATTAAATAATCCCAACATACAACCACCTATATAAAATGTATTATTCATTCATACCAGCATAGAATATAGGAGATTTATGCAGCTTCATTCCAGTTTTAATGTGATGATTTAATGAAGATCAATTAAGTTAATTAAAAAAAATCTTGGGCTACCAAATGCCATTGGTATCCCTCAGGAATCCCTGTGGCATTCATCTGACACTCATAACTGGGGGAGAACTTCCAGATGAACTTTCACACCAGGCACAGTTATGGATGAAGGGATATTTATTGAAGTTTATAGTGCCAGGAGAAGTTCCATAATGGCAGAAGGGCCAAGCAGAGAGAGAGAAGCCACAAGCCCCAAAACCAAAAAGCCAAAAGCCACAACCACACAGCACACTTCAGGAACTCTAGGTGGAACTAGGCAATTTTCATATCTTTAGATTGGAATTTCAAACTAGCTACCATACGTTAAGATCTGCCCAGTGACACCTTCTACAGCCAGGTGGCTATAGATCCAAAGTACAAACTAATAAAACACTGAATATATTGGGGGGGCATCTATTCAAACTTGTTCCTTCCAATGGCATGAATCAAACTTCAATTAAGTGCACTTAATATTTTTCAAAACCTCGTCACATAGAATTCATAATAATCTTTTCCTTTTTCTTTTCTTTTTTCTAGAAGTAGGATCTCACTTTATCCCAGGCTGACCTGGAATTAACTCTGAGGTCCAAGGCTAGCCCCAAACTCACAGTGACCCTAGTACCTCTGCCTCTCAAGTGCTGGTGTTAAAGGCATGTGCTGCCAGACTTGGCAAGCTTCATAATTTGCTTTAGCATAAAAACGTGCTGAATATCTGGTAGCACCTCTTTTCTGGTTACAGTAATAATTTCTTAAGACTATCTTTAGTCATCATATTTTCTTTTCAGATATTGAAAAAGCCAAAATTTTATACAGTTTGACTTACAGTCAACACATATTCAATGGCTGGTTTTTGCACACATACAAGCAATATCCCTGTACAATCTTATAACTCCTTGTATCTGCAGATGAATGTCTTGAAATTTTCTATTTTTTGGATCAATAGATAGCTAATTCATCAAAAACTCATTTCCCAATAAAGGAAGAGAATTTTGTATTGACCAATAGTAAGATGACTAACTGGCAATAAGCCATACCAAAACTCATATTATGTCCTCCTTCAAGTGAAAATTGGACATGGAGAGCTGGTATATTTATGTCATATGTAAATACCCATAAATCAGAAAATTTGCAAAAAAATTACTTGTATTGAATTACTCATATGATTATCTTGATAGGAAAAAATATTTTCAGTAATGTAAAGTAAATTTTAATTAATGAAAATCTAAATGATATAGTGCTGAAAAGAATGTTCAGTGGTTGCTTCACAAGCCTGTCAGAAACCAGAGCCCCAGAATCCACATAAAGCCAGGTGCACTCAACTGTAATCTCAACATATCTGTGACAATGGCAATTTCGAGTGATTCCTGGGATGCCTGGGCTATCTAGTTATCCACAGTTACAAGGAAGACCCTGTAAAAATTGTGGAAGGCAAAGACTAACATTGTAAGGCTGTTCTCTGCTCTACACATGTGCTGTAGCATGTGTACATCCATACACACACATATAAACACAACATACACACAATATAATAGGAATAAATATTTGTAAATGGATGTGCAAATAACTACTTCCTTAGTATATCATTAATTTCAATTATTATTATTTATTATCATTATTATTTCTGAACATTAACTCTAGTGCCTTCAACATGACATATATGTTTTTATCCTCTGAGCTAAAACAGTTGCCTTTTATAGAACTAGCTAAAGATATCATACATATATATTACTGACATGGCATTTCTGTCAAACATTTCAATATCATCAAATATAATATTTTCTTATTGTGTTATTTTAATTTTAATATTTTGAACATTTCTATATATTAGGTAGGCATTTAACTTGGTGTAGGTAAATATGTGGATTTTATTTTTTAAATTTATTTCTTTATTTATTTTAGAGAGAGGTTGAGAAAGAGGAAGCTGGAGAGAAACAGACTGCATGCAGACATGCCTGGCTGCCTGACATTGCAAACAAATCCAGAAGCATGTGCTACTTGGTGCATGTAGCTTTAAATGGTGCTGGGGAATAGAAACAGCCATCAGACTTCTTTGCAAGCAAGAACTTTTAACCTCTGAGCTATCTCTCCAGCACAACATATGCCTTTTATCTTTCTTAAAGGGCTTTGACATACAGCAAAAGTAAAGGGATATTTATCTTCTGGAATAAAGGGGCAAAGGACTGAAACAGTTTAGTGCCTTTCTAAACAGTGTCATTCTAATATTTTGGGGAATGAAACAGAAGCTTGATACTTATTAACACAGTGGGCTAATTTCCATGCTGAAGGAAAATCTATTCCAAGGCAGTAATTTAAAATGGTATGCAGCAGGAGGAGAATAAATGCACTGTTGCATATTCAGTTAGGCTATCAATGAATGGCTGGATGGTAAAGGTCTACAGGATTGTTTTATATTCCAAGGAAACCCCCAGTCCCTACTGACTATGTACCGAACTATTTCACATACAGTGGAACAAACAGAAGTGAATGAGTTACAACTATATTCTTTGTCTAAGGAAATATTTTCTTATTTTTAAAAGAAGAAAGTTGTTATGGAGGACCAATATGCTACTATATATTAAGTCAATGACAAAAATGTAGGGGGATGGTTTTCCAAAGAGATAAACATCAGTATTGATTGAAAAAAATCTACATGTTCAAAAATAACAAATTTCTTATTTATTTTAACTATCTCTAAAGCATATTGTAGAGGGATAATTAAGGTCCTGTAGCTTTAATGTCAGTCTTGAAGATGTGTGTGTGCCCAATTACAATCACACTATAATCATGACCTTAACCTGCTTTGTTTCCCATATTTTACTTTAGAGACAAGTTAAATTGTGATAGAGGAATTCAGTATACAGATAGGTAATTGTTCAGGTCTAATTGGCTCAGAAGTATTGAATTCCATTAGATCATACATTCATAGAAAGTGTGTGTTGAAAAATAATTCGCTGTTAGGAAGTACTGAATGTGGACAAGTATTTGGTTATTCACTTGATAATTACTTATTGAGAATTTGCCTATCATTATAAGGTCTGCTTCCTGATACCTAGTCTTCACCAGTGAACAAAATCAAAAAGATTCCACCCATGTGGGTATGAATTTATTTTATAGAAGATGCAAAAAGACAAAAACAAGTAAACATAGTGTGTAAGTAAGAAAAATCACTGAAGTTTCACCTGGCGCCCTTTTGAGGTGTAATGGGGTAGCTCTCTCCTTAGGATCTATATCTGTCTGAAAAAGAGAAGCAGATTCTCCAACAGAGAGTAAAGTTAGCACCCAAGAAATGAGGTAACCGATGCTTTTTTTATAAAGAATTTAATAGGTATAGGCCCTCTTGTAGCCCATGATTGACGGTAGCTTGATAATGGAGAGCGGGCTTATGTTTGGATATGGTTCTGACTTGTTTCCCAGCTCCAGATATGGGTCCCATACCACTGAGGGGATCAGTTAGCCAAATAAAGAGTAGTTGGTTCCCCACCATGGTTGTGTGCCACTATTGCACTTGTGTGGGCATCAAACAGGTTATTTGCTGCTAAGTAGGTGAGACCATGAATTCCTTGGAGAGATATTGGTCATTTTTCCCCAGTCGCCCACGTAGCACCTTCAGGCACTAGACACACTGACTGGGGACTGACTCTCTTCCAGCTTCCAGCCATGCCATTCCATTTTACATGTTGACCACATAATGTGTCTTCAGCAGTAGGGTCTTACCACTAACCTTTGGTGGGTCATCAAGTACTCTGGCAGAAATCTGTCTTTCTTTTAGGAAACCTTGTAGGTCTCTCTGATCAAAAGCTCATTGTGGATGATAGCCACATGCTGGTTCTGGGAGTTACAGGTCAGTGCCCACTAATAAAAGCAAGAAAAAGTTAACTAATATACAAGAATTGGAGAGAAGAGAGAGAGAGAGAGAGAGAGAGGGAGGGAAGCTGTAGAAGATTAAGGTCAGTCTTCATCATACCCTCTCCAGTGTCTTGTGGTTCAGGTGTTCCCTCTAAGGGCCTGGTGAAGGTTCAGCCATTTGGTCTGCCTTTTAGGAAGTAGAATCTTACTATGAAATTTAAGGAAAAATGGTTGAGCCTAGAACAGATCATTCTCAGTGAACTTACCCAATCACAGAAAAAAAATCACCACATAGTCTCACTCATCTACAGCACCTAACCTGAATCTACCAAAGATGCCTTACATGCCCAGCAAGCATCTCAAGGACTAGACAATAGAATGGGTCGGGGGGGGGGGGGGAAGGGGTGGGAAACACAAATCTAGACCCAAACGGCAATGGTACCATAAAATTCTACATCTTAAAAAGCAGACCAAATGGCTGAACCTTCACCAGGTCCTTAGAGGCAACACCTGACCCACAAGACACTGGAGAGAGTATTATGAAGACTAACCATAATCTTCTACAGCCTCTCTCTCTCTCTCTCCCTCTCTCTCCCCCCTCTCTCTCTTTTTCTATCTTTTGTATATTAGTTATCTTTTTCTTCCTTTTCTTAGTGGGCACTGACCTGTAACTCCCAGAACCAGCATGTGGCTATCATCCACAATGAGCTTTTGATCAGAGAGACCTACAAGGTTTCCTAAAAGAAAGACAGATTTCTGTCAGAGTACTTGATGACCCACCAAAGGTTAGTGGTAAGACCCTACTACTGAAGACACATTATGTGGTCGACATGTAAAATGGAATGGCATGGCTGGAATCTGGAAGAGAGTCAGTCCCCAGACAGTCAGCGCATCTAGTGCCAGAAGGTGCTATGTGGGCGACTGGGGAAAAATGACCAATATCTCTCCAAGCAACTCATGGTCTCACCTACTTAGCAGCAAATAACCTGTCACGATGCTTACACAAGTGCAATAGTGGCACACAGCCATGGTGGGAAACCAACTGCTCTTCATTTGTCTAACTAATCCCCTCAGTGGTATGGGACCCATATCTGGAGCTTGGAAACAAGTCAGAACCATATCCAAACACAAGCCCACTCTCCATTATCAAGCTACCACCAATTGTGGGCTAGAAGAGGGCCTACACCTATTAAATTCTCTATAAAAATATAAGGGTTATCTCATTTCTAGGGTGCTAACTTTACTCTCTGTTGGAAAATCTGCTTCTCTTTTTCAGATAGATGTAGATCCATGCATCAAAAGGGCCCCGGGTGAAACTAAGAACAATTGGTGAAACAAGCAAGGGTGCTGTTTTCTTGGTGAGCCAGGTACCAGCACAAGGGTGAAGGAGATCAACACAGAGAAAAATCAACTCCTACGAAATCAGAGATCCATAGCCCCCCAACACCTCATCACTGAAGCAGACTGAAAATGAACCTAACATGGCTCAGTGAAATTTTGAGGAAGAGGGGGGTGGAAAGAATGTCAGAGCCACATGTTTGGTCATGATATGCAGACATTTATCCTACCCATAACTGTGGGCTAACTCCAGACTGCATGACCCATATACTTCAACAAGGAGGGGCCAAGGGGAGGGAGTAGGTCACGGATGAGCCTAATAATGGTACCAAATTGGCTGTATTCATTGAGTACAAAACTAATTAATAATAGTACAAAAAGATGAAGCATGTTTTAGTCACTATGCTATGAATTGTACATAAAACAACTGTTAACTTAAAGGAAATTACAAAGAAAAAAACACTAATTTATAAGCTTTAAATAAATAAAAATTCAATAAATATAAAGTCAGGGCTAAGTAAAGAGATCTAAATGCAGTGGGGAAAAGCATTGCCTAGATCTCATACTTTTAACTCAGGTGTATTGTCATTTTCTTCCAGTAAATGAAATTCAGGTCAGCAGATGAGTGGGAAAGCTCTACAAATTGATGCTCATCCTCCCTCATATGTAAATGATACACAATTCAATAACCTGGAAATTATACAAATTCAGAGTTAATTAACCTTTACCCAGTTCCTACTATTTGCCAAGTTGCTTTGAAAGAAATGATCAAAACTATCAAATTGATTAAATAATAACCCTGCAAAGCAGTTATCATTACCCAGGACATATTGAGAGGTTACATGATTTGCTTGGGATCACAGTGAAAATTGATCTAAAGAAGAAATGATATCAATGCAGCTAAAACTATAGGGCCATTTAACAAGTTGATTTGACAGAAGCTACTTAAATTGGTTCATTTATTACTTTTATTTTTGTGTCTTCAAATATAATAGCATCAATGAATTATTTTTAAGATCTTTAAATTTTTAAAATTTAATTTTATTTTTGTAGTTGAGACCAAATTAATACATTTCTTTTTATAATTAATTATCTATTTATTTGAGAGATATAGAGAAAAGAGAGAGGAAGAGGCAGGTAGAGAGATAATGTGTGTGCCAGGTCCTCCAGCCACCACAAACCAACTCCATACACATGTGCCATGTAGTACTGACTTATGTGGGTGCTGGGGAATTGAACGTGGGTTGCTATGTTTCACAGGCAAACACCTTAACTAGTAAGCCATCTCACCAAACACAATTCTTTCCATTTTATCATGTTTTTATTTACATTTAAGTTTATCTTTATATTTGAGATATAGTTAGTTCTGGACTCTTTACCACTTTTTATGTTAAATATTTTTTGTTTATTTTTATTCATTTATTTGAGAGTGGCAGACATAGGAAAAGGCAGATATATATATGTAGAGAGAATGGGTGCTTAAGGCCTCTAGCCACTGCAAACGAACTCCAGATGCATGTGCCACCTTGTACATTTGGCTTCTGTGGGTTCTGGGGAATCAAACCTTGAACCAGGGTCATAGGCTTCACAGGTAAGCACTTAACTGCTAAGCCATCTCTCCAGCCATATTTTTTTAAAAATTTAAATCATTTTAAGTTCATTGATGATTGGTGATGTTACCTGAATTTCATCTCTTCATTGTTTCAGAAAATAAATAAAGTAAGTTAGGTATTTAAGCCTCATAAAAATAATAATTCCAAGTTCACTGACAATTGAATTGGTATATTGGCTCAGAAAGAAGATGTGTATGTCTGTGTGAGTCATTATCATAATAATAGTGTAGATGTTGGAACAATTCTTTCATGTCCCATAGTTAAAAATCTCTGATTCTAATGTATATATTCAAGGTCACTTCACATTAAATACCAGGGAGTGACAAACAAAACAGATATATAATTCTTTGTATAGAAATCTCCTTAGCTGAAAATTAAAATTATTCAGATATATCAGAAATATGTGCATAACTGCAGATATTTTTACTGTTTTGACTTTAGATCTCTTTGTTTCTGCAAAACAAAGGCATCCCCTGTTTTCCAGCTTCAGGTAGCATTTCCTTTATTTTCTATAGTGGTTCACATAATATACTAATTTGACTGGATACACAAATGCCCCAAGAGCTGTTAAAACTTTGCTACTCAGTGTGGGTATGAGAGTGTTTTTGAAGAGACAAACATCTGAATACACTACATATAGCTCACCAAGCCCAATCTGGAGTGGCATTGTTCAACTGAAACCTTGTTGTAAATAATAGGACCAGGGTAGATGGAACATCCATTTTCTCTCTCCCAATACCCAGAACTGCTGGTTCTTTGACCATTCAAAATGAAACAGGACGCAAACCATTTGCAATGAACCCCATGCTCCAAAAATGCTTGCCTTCTTATGCTGAAATAAAACAATGGGTTTCTTGATTTCTCCACTGAGCAGGCCCACAGGTAATTCAAATTCATGTTCTCTAGAATCACAAGTGAATACTTACAATAAACTTCTCATGTGGACAGAGAATACACATTAGTAAATTTCTTGTTTTGAAGGATGGATAAATAGGTCATTTAGCATGAGGCTCTGAGTTGGATCCCCAGTATCCACATAAAATGCTGGGCATTGGCAGTGTGTGTGTAGAGTACCAATTTTGGATAGATGGAAGAAGGAGGATCCCTGATATCTGCTTGTAAGCTAAATTAGCATAATAGGTGTGCTCCAGGGAAGTGAAAGGTCCTGTGTCAAAGAAGGTATATGACATCTCAAAAAAAATAGACCATAGATTGCCTTCTCATCACCACATATGCAAACACACATGAGAGGAAACATATATTTACATAGTACACATACATACATAAGCAAAAAAGACCTCTTTGAATTCTTTCCTAATTATATTTAGACAACATCTTCAAACCCATTGCTCTACTGTCTATTTGAGTGAATTCACTATTTCTCATACACTATCATTTCAATCCTCCTGTCCTTCACCTACATTTCAGGTATTTATTTCAGAAGCTACTGACACCTAGTTATCAATATTCAATCACCCTAAAGTATTTGATCACAAACAAACATTTATTATCTAACAATTTCTCTATGTTATAAATCTTCCCTTGGCTTTGTAGGGTTTATTGCTGACTCAGAACTGTTGTAAATTGCACTGGGTGTCCTGAATAAAGTTGCAATTACCTGCAGCCTCTACTGAGAGGACTCCTAAATTCCCTTTTGAACATTTATATAGTATACCCTATGTGTTCACGGGAAACTAAAGCACAATTTTGTGTTTGTTACATTTATCTTCTGGAAAGTTTATAAGGCCCTCTTCTCTGAGAGTCAATGGGGTGTGTTTGGGTACAGAAAATGGGGTTCCCAATAATTTCTACTCCATTTGCTGTCCCACTCATCCAGCTGATTTGGTGTCTCAATTTCAATTCTACAGACTTCCCTTATCATTCATTATACCAACTGATGATCACAGAAAATGTCTTTAAATTTATTGTACTAGCTGGTAGAAGTTTCTCCATATTTTCAGAGTTCCTAGATGTTTTTAAATTGTGCTTTCTTGAAGGAAAAAATGGAGTTTGCACATATTATAGGCAAGAAATCTACTCATGTATGTGTGGATATTCTAGACTCTAAACAATGTCTCAAACCCAAAATGAGATCCAAGGCTGGCTTGTTCCCTTTCATTCTTGAATAGTTATTGCATTCATGACACAACTTATAGCACAACTCTTTTTGAAATTTAATTAAATAATAGAATTAAAAATGAATTAAGGTACATTGTACATTATTCATTATCTTGTAGAAAAGCATGGGATTTTTTTTTTTTTTTTTTTGAGGTAGGGTCTCACTCTAGCCCAGGCTGACCTGGAATTCACTATGGAGTCTCAGGGTGGCCTCGAACTCACGGCGATCCTCCTACCTCTGCCTCCCGAGTGCTGGGATTAAAGGCGTGAGCCACCACGCCCGGCTAAGCATGGGATTTTTTGACCTTGTTTCTTATTAACATAAATTGTGGCACACAGCCATGGTGGGTAACCAAGTGCTCTTTGACTGGCTGACAGATCTGCTCAGTGGAATGGAACCCATAGCTGGAACAGGGAAACAAGTCAGTCTCATATCCAAATAATGAATACACTCTCCAATATCAAGTTCCCAACAATCTTAGCTACAAGAGGGCCTAGACCTATTGAATTCCCCCTAAAATAATAATGGGTATCCTATTTATCTGGGGCTGGCTTCACTCTCCATTGGAGAATCTGTTTCCCTTTTTCAGATGGATGCAGAACCTGAGGAGAGAATCAGCACATTGCGCCTCACCAGGGTACTAGCTGAAACCATACAGTAACTGGGAAAATGAACAACAGTGCTGTGTTCTTGGTGAATATAGTATCAGCACAAGAGCAAAGGAGATACATACAGAAAAACCTGAACTCCTACCAAATCAGAGATGCAAATACACAAAGGTTCCCAAGAGCCCATCACAGAAGTAGACCTCAAAACAAACCCAACATGGGTCAGGGAAATTCACTGAAGAGGAGGAAGAAAGATTGTTAGAGCCACAAGTTGGGACATAATGCAAAGAGACATTGCCTCTTACCCATAACTGATGGCTACCCCCACAAGGCACAACCCACAATCCCCATGAGGAAAAGTGGCATCCCCAATGAGGAAGGTCCCTTCAGAGGGTGAGAACAGGGATAAGAGTAATGATGGTACCAACATGTGCTGTTTACATACTGAGTATGTCCACAACCAATAAACAAAAAATTAGGAATAAGTAGTATTTAAATAAGTCATTTGATATAACTATACTGTTTAATAAAAGAAAGTACTAAGTTATTGCATACTTTAATTTTTTTTATTATTAATATTATTATTATTAACACATTTTGTATAAACACGTAATGTGTCACCTCTTTTCCCTTGTTCCCACCCCCATTCCATAGGGAGTGATACTCAGTGGGGTTGTATACTTTTAAGTGTGCAAATTAAATCAGTAGACAAACACTCATGATCAATATATATGATTTAAATGCAAAAAAGCAAATGTACATTTTCCCTACAATGCCCAAACTGGATTTTTTTCCAAATTTATATTAACAACTTCCATGATTATAAAAAATACCCCATGGTAATACCCTCCCTCCCCCAACTTTCCCCTTTGAAACTCCATTCTCCATCATATCCCTTCCCCATCTCAATCAGTCTCTCTTTTAATTTTGATATCATGATATTTTCCTCCTCTTATGATGGTCTTGTGCAGAGAGTGTCAGGCACTGTGGGACAATTGATATCCAGGTCATTTTGTGTCTGGAGGGAGCATGTTGTAAGGAGTCCTACCCTTCCTTTGGCTCTTACATTCTTTCCACCACCTCTTCCACATTAGACCCTGAACCTTGGAAGGTGTGATAGAGGTTTTGCAGTACTGAGCACTGCCATCACAATTTTCCAGCACCATGATACATTTTGAGTCATCCCAAGGTCACTGCAATCTGAAAAGAGGATATTCTCTACCCAAAATGAGAGTAGCATTAATATAAGGGTATGAGTATTAACAGAAGTGCTTACCGGGCACTTTGATAAGCATAGTATACACATTTAACCAGACATCAGCAGATGTTACACCCCTAGGGCTCATGACTACCCCTGTTTTAAGTTTTCAGTATCAGGGATGTATTCCCTCCCATGGAGCAGGCCACTAGTCTAATTAGAGGGCAGTTGGTTTCCACCATAATAGACTTGCCACTATTGCACCCATTGGCTCAATTGGCCTAGCTGGCCAAATATAAGGCTTTCAGTGTCCACTGATGAGTATCTTCACTGGTGATTTCTCTTTCTCCCATTGAACTGCATGCAGAATGGTTTCTTCCAGCTTTCTGTCAGCTGGTCTACATGGAGGAGGTTATCAGCTCAGTTCTATCAGGATTTCTCAGTGGCCTTGTAGCCCAAGTATGTGGAGTCTTCAGCAATAGGGTCTTACCATATATTCCTGGTGGGAAACCAAGGGCCTCTGCAATGGCCTATAATGTTTTGGGGGCATCAGGGACCTCCCTGGCCAACAATTCCCTGGAAGGTATCCCATCCCTGGCACTGAAAATTTTCTAGCAAAAATCTATGGCTCCTGAGTGTTCCATTGTCCAAAAAAGTAGGATTCCATATGATTTATTTATATCCTCTTAGATTTTGATTAGCCCTCCCTCCACCTTTCCTTTACTCAATCTCTTCCCCTGACCTCATTTTGGGCCTGCTCATCCCCATTAATCTATTCTTCTGCTTACATATATACAATACCATTCTATTAAGTACCCCCTCCCTTCCTTTTTCTTCCCTTTCTATCTCTTTTCCAGCTTACTGGCCTCTGCTACTGAGTTTTTTCCTTCTTACACAGAAGCCAAATTATCTGTAGCTAGGATCCACATATGAGAGAGAACATGCAGGGCTTGTGTTTCTGGGCCTGGGTTACCTCACTTAGTATGATCCTTTCCAGATCCATCCATTTTCCTGCAAATTTCATAACTTCATTTTTCTTTACCACTAAGTAGAATTCCATTGTATAAATGTGCCATATCTTCATTATCCACTCATCAATTGAGGGACATCTAGGCTGGTTTCACTTCCCAGCTATTGTGAATTGAGCACCAATAAACATTGTTGAGCAAGTATTTCTATGGTAATGAGATGAGTCCATAGGATATATGCCTAGGAGTACTATAGCTGAGTCATATGGTAGATCAATTTTTAGCTGTCTTAGGAATTTCCACACTGATTTCCAGAATGGATGGACCAGATTGCATTCCCACCAACAGTGTAGAGGGGTTCCTCTTTTTCTACATCCTTGCTAGCATTTATGCTCATTTGTGTTCATGATGGTAGCCAATCTGATAGGAGTTTAGATGGAATCTCAATGTAGTTTTCATCTGCATTTCCCTGATGACTAGGGATGTAGAACATTTTTTTAGATGCTTATACACCATCCATATTTCTTCTTTTGAGACCTCTGTATTTAGTTCCACAGCCCATTTTTTAATTGGCTTGTTTGATTTCTTATTATTTAACTTTTTGATTTATTTGTATAAACTAGATATTAATCCTCTATCAGATGTATAGATGGCAAAGATTTTTTCCCATTCCATAGGTTGCCTCTTTGCTTTATTCACAATGTCCTTTGCTGTGCAAAAACTTTGTAATTTCATGAGGTCCCAGTGGTTAGTCTGTGGTTTTATTGCCTGAGCAATCGGGGTTGTATTCAGAAAGTCTTTGCCAAGACCAATATGGTGAAGGGTTTCCCCTACTTTTTCCTCTAGCATTTTCAGAGATTCAGGTCTGATGTTAAGGTCTTTAGTCCATTTTGACTTAATTCTTGTGCATAGAGAGAGATAAGAATATATTTTCATCCAGTTTTCCCAGCACCATTTGCGGAAGAGGCTGTCTTTTCTCCAATGAGTATTTTTGGTATTTTTGTCAAATATCAGGTGGCTATAGCTACCTGGACTTTCATCTGGGTCCCCTGTTCTGTTCCATTCATCTACATGTCTGCTTTTGTGCCAGTACCACACAGTTTTTGTTACTATGGCTCTGTAGTATAGGTTAAAATCAGATATGGTGATACCACCAGCCTTATTTTTGTTGCTCAGTATTATTTTAGATATTGGAGGTTTTTTTGTGATTCCAAATGAATTTTTGGATTGTTTTTTTCTATTTCCATTAAGAATGTCGTTGGAATTATGATGGGGATTGAATTAAGTGTGTAGATTCCTTTTGGTAAGATTAACATTTTCACAATATTGATTCTTCCAATCCAGGAACAAGGGACATTTTTCCATTTCCTAGTGTCTTCTGCAATTTCTCACTTGAGTGTTTTAAAGTTTTCATTGTAGAGATCCTTTACTTCCTTGGTTAGGTTTATTCCAAGGTACTTTATTTTCTTTGATGCAATTGTGAATGGGAGTTATTCTCTGATTTCATCCTCTCTATGTGTTTGTTGTTAGCATATAGGAAGGCTACTGATTTCTGTGTATTTAGTTTGTATCCTGCTACATGGCTGTACGTGTTTATTAGCTCTAACAGTTTGCTAGTAGAGTCTTTAGGTTCCTTTATATATAGAATCATGTCATCTGTAAATAATGATAACTTGATCTCTTCCTTTCCAATTTGTATCCCTTTTATGTGCGTCTCTTGCCTTATTGCTATGGCTAAGACTTCCAGTTCTATATTAAATACAAGTGGGGACAGTGGACACTCTTGTCTTGTTCCTGATTTTAGTGGAAAAGCTTCCAGTTTTTTCCCCATTTAGTAATATACGGGCTGCAGGCTTGTCATAAATAGCCTTTATAATATTGAGATACGTTCCTTCTATTCCCAGTCTCTGTAAGACTTTTATAATGAAGGGATGTTGGACTTTGTCAAATGCTTTTTCTGTGTCTAATGAGATGATCTTATGATTTTTTCCTTCAGTCCTTTTATATAATGTATTACATTTTTCAATTTGCATATGTTGAACCATCCCTGCATCTCTTGGATAAAGCCTACTTGGTCAGGCTGGATGATCTTTCTGATATATTCTTGTATTCTGTTTGCCAAAAGTTTGTTGAGAATTTTTGCATCTATGTTCATGAGGGAGATTGGTCTGTAATTTTCTTCTTTTGTTCTTTGCCTGGTTTTGGTATCAGGGTGATACTGGCATAGTAGAAGGAGATTGGTAGTATTCCTTCTTTTACTATTTTATGGGAAAGCTTAAAAAGCAATGGTGTTAGTTCTTCCCCATAGGTCTGGTAAAATTCAGCAGTGAATCCATTTGGGCCTGGATGTTTTTTTACTTGGGAGATTTTTCATAACACCTTGGATCTCCATACTTGTTACAGGTCTATTTAAGTGATTAGTCTCATACTGATTTAATTTAGGTAAGTCATATAAATCAAGGAAATCATTCATTTCTTTCAGATTTTCATAGTTAGTGGAGTATATGTTTTTATAGTATGCCACTCTGATTTCTTCAATTTCTCTGGTATCTGTTGTGATGTTGTCTTTTTCATCTGTATTTTTATTAATTTGTGTCTCTTCTCTCTTTCTTCTGGTCAGATTTGCTAAGGTTTATAAATCCTGTTCATCCTTTCAAAGAACCAAGTCTTTGTTTCATTGATTCTTTGGATTTTTGGTTTCTATTTCACTAATTTCTGCCCTAATCTTCATTATTTCTTCCCATCTACTGATTTTTGGTTTGCCTTGTTCTTCTTTGCCCAAGGCTCTAATGTGAAGCATTAGGTCACTTACTTGCGACCTTTCTTACTTCTTAAAATAGGCACTTAAAGCTATAAATTTACCTCTTAGGACTGCCTTCATTGTGTCCCAGACATTTTGGTATGTTGTGTTCTCATTATCATTTGACTCTATGAACTTTTTGGTTTCCTTCTTGATTTCTGCATTGACCCATTCATCATTTAGTAGTGTGTTGTCTAGTTTCCGTGATTTTGTGTATGCTCTATAGCCTTTCTTGCTATTGATTTGTAGTTTGATTCCATTGTGGTCAGATAGAATGCAAGGAATTATTTCAATTTTTCTGTATTTGGTAAGATTTGCTTTGTGTCCTAACATATGGTCTGTTTTAGAGAATGTTCCATGTGCTGCTGAAAGGAATGTATATTCTGCAGCATTTGGATGAAATGCCCTGTACATATCTGTTAGGTCCATTCCTTCTATGACCTTATTTAATCCAGATGCCTCTGTTTATTTTTTCCTGGGATGACCTGTCAATTGATGAGAGTGGGGTGTTGAAGCCACCCACTACCACTGTGCTTGGTGTTATCTGTGACCTTAGTTTTAATAGTGTTTGCTTGATGAATTTGGGAGCCCCCATGTTATGTGCATATATGTTTAGGATTGTAATGTCCTCCTGTTGGTGTGTGCTCTTAATCAGTATAAAGTGACCTTCTTTATCTTTCTTAACTAATGTTGGACTGAAGTCTACCTTGTCAGATATTAAGATAGCAACCCCTGCTTGTTTTGTAGGTCCATTTGCTTGAAACACTGTTTTCCAACCTTTCACCCTAAGATAATGTCAATGCTTTTTAAAAAGGTGGGTTTCTTGGAGGCAACAAATTGAAGGATCCTTCTTTTTAACCCAGTCTGCAAACCTATGTCTTTTGGTTGGGACATTGAGGCCACTGATATTAAGAGATATTATTGAAAGCTGTATATTTGTGTTTGCCATTTTCTTTTGTTGTTCTTCTGAATCTACCTTTGCTCTCTTGTGTTAACTAGTATTTGAGTATTGTTTTTTTTTTTTTTTTTTTCCAGGTTCCTTATATGTGTGCTTTTCTTTCTCTTCAGCATGGAGGATTCTTTCAAGTATTTTCTGTAGAGCTGGTTTTGTCCTCAAATACTCCTTTAGCCTGTTTTTATCCTGGAAGGTCCTTATTTCTCTGTCCATTTGAATGGATAGCTTTGCAGGATAAAATAACCTTGGTTCACAGTTGTTATCTTTCAGAACTTGGAATACATCACTCCAAGCCTTTCTGGCATTTAAACTTTGTCTTGAGTAATCTGCTGTAATCCTGATGGGCTTGCCTTTGTAGGTAACTTGATTTTTCTCTCCAACTGCTTTCAATATTTTTTTCTTTGCCTTTTGTGTTTGATTATAATATGGCCAGGAGAGGTTTTTTCCAGGTTTTGTCTGGTTGGTGCTCTAAAGGATTCCTGTATCTGCATGGCACCTCTTTCCCAATTTGGGGGAAGTTTTCTTCTATGATTTTGTTTAAGATGCTTACTATGCCTTTGGAGTGAAATTCTTCTCCTTCTACTATACCCAGAATTCTTATGTTTGATCTTTTCATACTGTCCCAAATATCTTGAATTTCCCATTCATACTTTCCTATAAGTTTGTCTTTCTCTTTATTGGACTGTATTAGATCTGCCACCTGGTCTTCTAGCTTAGATATTCTGTCCTCTCCTACATCCATTCTACTGGTGAGATTATCTACAGAGTTTTTTTTTTTTTTTTTTAATTTCATTTACTGTGTTCTTCACTGACAGTAATTCTGACTCATTTTTCTTTATTATTTCTATTTCCTTAATTATATCTTGTATTGACCTCTTTATTTCATTAAATTGGTGTTCTGTGTCTTCTTTGATTCCTTTGATTTCCCCTTTCATTCCTTTTATTTCCTCTTTCATTCCTTTGATATCTTCTTTGTCTTCTTTGAACATATTTACAATCATTCTTTTGAAATCTTTCCCAGGCATTTCCTCTAACTCATCTCACTGGAGGTCATTTCTGATGCATTAATACTTTTTGGTGGATTTATATTGTCTTGATTTTTGGTGTTTCTTGTGTTATAATGTATATCTTTTTGCATCTTGGCTTAATTTAATGCTTGGATTTTCTAGTTAGCTGAGTATTATTAGATGTATCAATCAATCTGATGTTATATATCATCAGGGTAGGAGCTTAAGGTGATAGCTTTGGCTCTTAAGACTCTCAGAGTATCTACCATAGTGAACGTAGGTGTTGGGGTTGCCTGCCATGGGAGTATTCAAGTAGGGTGAATGGAACAAAATACAGATAGATTCTAAAATTTAAGTAAACAATGTACACATTCAATAAAAAAACATCAAAGAGTATTTATGTAAGAGTAGGTGTTATGATAACCAGATCCTCTATCAACAAGGAGGTTAAGATTTCTGGTCTGTTGAGGGTTCCAAGTCAGCTTGTGACTAAGTGAGACCCTTCCCTAATGTATAATAGAAAAGGAGACAAGGCCACTATTAATCAAGAAGCAACAGATAACAAGCCCAAAATATAGCTTATTTAAGAATGGCAAATCTGACCATCCATCAGATTTAACATATAATTTATAGTGATATGGAAGGTGAAATTAGCACTTCTGGTTCAGCGCTGTATACCAGGTGTATTAGGCGGGTACTGACCTGGTGTAATCCCAGTTACCTTTTGTCATGATTTTGGTCTCATTTATGCTGTGCTCCTGCTTGGGTCCCTCTTTGGTGCACTGTGGGTTCAAGTAGGCTGGCTGGGTCACTGGATCGCTGCTCTGTTTGCTGGAGCTGGGCATTGGCTATTCCTGTGGCTCAAGCCAAGCCTGGCAGCTGTGTCTTTGCAGACCTGGTGCTGCCACTGCTAGAGCCGCTGCTGCTTGAGGCGCTACCACTGCTGGACCACTTTGGCCTGCCTGTGTGGACTCTGGATGCTCGGGATCTCTCCTACTTCTCTGCTGACATTTTAATTTCTTATACACCTCATTTTTTAGTAAAAGTGTGTATTTTGCTGTTTTTATTATTATTATTATTATTTTTTTTGGCTTTTTCTCCCCTAGGCTGCTTTGGCACCGTTCCTATGCTGCCATCTTAACCAGAAGTTAAAACTGGAATTTTCAAACATCAGAAGAATAAATAATTTCATTTAGATTTTAAACTATTTTTGTAAATGTCTGCAGATAGGTTCAATTAATTTTTTTTCTATCCTGTGTTTTGCATGTTCTCAAACATAAGGTGACTTTAATTTTAGGTAAATTTTGCAATTCATTATAAATACCAGTATCATTGTGTTTGAAAATTAAATGACATTTAATAAGGCTTAATAGTTAACACACTTGCCTGCAAAGCCAAAGTACCCAGGTTTGATTCTCCAGGACCAACATAAGCAAGATGCACAAGGTAGTGCATGCATCTGTAGTCTGCTATCAGCAGCTGGAGGCCCTGAAACACCCGTTCTCTCTCTCTCTCTCTCTCTCTTTCTTTGTGCCTCTCTCTCTCTCTCAATTAATTAAATAAACAAAAAAATGTTTTTAATTATAAAAAATTAGTGTATTTGTATTTAATGAGCAGTGAATCCAAAGTATATTCCTGTAGAGATAATTCAGCCTTTAAGATAGTCAATAGTATTTTTGTAGAGAATACATAATTCATGTGAGTGCTTCAGTGTGTTATAGCCTATTTTATGTGAAGAGAGTTCAACAGTAAACAAATCAGAGTTCAAATGCTTGCCCTGATTTAACACAGAGAGTAGATTGTCATTCTATATTTATTTAGATGACATGTTTTTATAGAATTCCAGATATTTTTCAAATATTTATTTTATCCATTTCTTTCAGATTATCCAATTTTGTGGAGTACAGGTTTCAGAAATCTGTCCTGATGACTCTTCCAATTTCATTGATGTCTGCTGTGACTGCTCCTTTCAAAATTCCTATTTTGCAAAGAACAAGCTATTCATTTCATCAGTTTTCTTAATTGTTTTCATCGTTTCAAATTTATTAATTTCTACTTTGATCTTGATTATTTCATTCCGTCTGGAGCTCTTAAGGCTGGGTTCTTCCTGTTTTTTCAACACCTTTAGGTGGATGGTTAGGTTATTCATTTGTGATCTCTCTGTCTTTGTTATGAAGGCATTTAGGAAGGAATTTTCTCCTTAGGATAACCTTCCCACTGTGTCCATAAGCTTTGGTAAGTTGTGTTTTCCTTATCATTCTAGTCTAGAAATTTTCCAATTTTTTAAAATTTCTTCCACTACCATTCAGTGACAAAAAAGTGTGTGTTTCAGACTCCATGAGCTTATGGAGTTCCTGATGTGTCTCCTGCTGTTAATTTCTAACTTTAAAGCATTGTGATTTCATAGAGTTGGGATGGAAAGTTCTATAAATATCTATTTAGTTTAATTGCCCTATGGTGTTATCCAGTTATATTATTTTTTGTTGCTTTTCTTCTTTGATAATATGTCTATTGATGATAGTGGAGTATTAAAGTCCCAATTCTGATAGTGTTTATTTCTGTTATTGTCAAGTAGGTTTTGTTTTATAAACTGTGCTGCACCTATTTTTGGTGCGTATGAGTGGGGAAAGACTTCCTGAACAATACCCCAGTAGCCCAGGAAATTAAGCAATCTTTCCACCAATGGGATCTCATGAAGGTAAAATGCTTTTCCGCAGACAAACATACCATAAGCAGAGCCAATAGGTTCCCCACAGAATGGGAGAAATATTTTTCCAGCTATACCACTGAAGATACCTAATATCTAGAATCTACAAAGAACTCAAAGAAATCTAAACAACAACAACAACAAGAAAAAAAAATCAAACAACCCACTCAAAAACATGGGGCAGAAAACTAAATAGGAAGTTATGAGAGGAAGAGCTACAAATGATTAACAGACACTTAAGAAAATATTCAACATCCCTAACCATCAGTGAAATGCAAATTAAAACAGCTATGATAGTTCACCTTACTCCAGTAAGGATGACAATCATTGAAGAAAATCAAATGACAACAAATATTGGCTAGTATGTGGGTAAAGAGGAACCCTCATTCACTGTTGGTGGCAATGCAAACTTGTACAACCACTCTGGAAAAAAAGATGACTATAGAACTATGAACAGACCCTCTATTCTCTTACTGGACATTTACCCTAAATGTCTTCCCTACAGAGATATTTGCTTAACCATGTTTATAGCTGCTTAATTCATAATAACTAAGAACTGGAATCAATCAGGTGCCCATCACAAGATGAATGAATAACAAAGTTGTGGTACTTATACGCAATGGAATTCTACTCAGCAGTAAGAAAAAAAAAATAACACAATTAAATTTATTGGAAAATGGATGGACTTAGTACAGATCATATGCAGCAAACAAACACTATCACAGAAAGACAAATGCTGCATGTTCTCACTCATTTGTGGGTCCTAATCTGGATCACCTTGAAGCTAGACTAAAAGGTATAATCCTCAATGATAGTATAGGAGGACTGCCTGAAAAGAAGAGCCCTAGGGAGGGTGGAATGAAGTCTAACTTTAAAAAATTTTGTTTCTGTCCTGTAACTCACAGTACCAAAAATAGGTGCTACTCACATTGAACTGTTGACTGGAGAGAACTATTAGGTCCCCAAATCAAGACAGGCTTCTTCCTGTCAAAGCACTTGATTACCTAACTGAGGTAAAAGGAAAGATCCTATTGCTGTAGATATCATATGCTGTCAACAGAACACAGAGAGACCCATTGGGAATCTGGAAGAGAGCCAATCCCCAAACATCCCATCTAGTGCTGGAAAATGCTATATAAGCTACTGGGGGAAAGTGGCCAACAATGGTGTGAGCAAGCAGACATCTAAGCTACTCAGAAACAAAGACCCTGACAGGATTTCACACCAGTGCAATAGTGGCACATAGCCTTAGTGGGTAACTAATGGCTCTTTGATTGTGTAAGAAATCTGCTCAGTAGAATGAACCCTTATCTGGAACTGGGAAGTAGGTCAGAATCCTATGGAGACAAAGATTATGCTCTCCAATGTCAAGCTCCCTAGTCTTTGGCTAAAAGAGGGGCTACATCTATCATACTCTCCCTAAATTATCAATCTTTATTTAATTTAACCTATACTGACTTGGCTGTCTGTTGTATAATCTGTTTTTCTTTTTCAGAACTTAGTGTGACCTGGGGAGATAAAACATCCCCTGCATCTCAGTCAAGGCCTAGGGTAAACCACAGAGGAAGGTCATAGACAAGCAAGTATCCTGTTTCTGTGGTAAGCCTGACAGTCAGTATGACAGTGAAGGATATAGACCCTGAGGATACTCAACACCTACTGAAGCAGCTCATCACTGAAGTAGACTTAAATCACACCTACCATGGCTCAGGGACTTTTGCAGAAGATGAGACAGAAAGACTGTAAGAGCCACAGGTTTGAACGTCATGCTCAGAGAGGCATTGCATCCTCCCAATAACTGACTACTGCTCCCACAGTACATAGCTCACATCCCCATTGGGGATACCAGCAACCTTACTGATGACCCCCCACACACACACCGCCCCATGCAGAATGCAGGCAGGGAGGAGAGGAAAAAGGGTACCAACACATGATGTATCCATATGTTTGTTCTTAATAATAATAAAAAAAATTGAGGGCTGGGGAGATGCCTTATCAGTTAAAGGCACTTTTTGTGAAGCCTGCAGGCCTGGGTTCAATTTCCAGTACTCATGCAATGTCAGATACACAGAGTGGTACATGTATAAGAAGTTCATTTGCAGTGGCAGGAGGTCCTGGAACTAATTAACTCACTCTCTCTCTTTCTCTCTCTTTATCTCCTTGCAAATAAATAAATAAAATATTTTTAAAAGTTTGTTTTGGTATTTGCCTTTAACTATCTGTAAATAATTAAATGATGTAAATGCTTATTTAAAGTGAACACCACCATGTTTATCTCATCATATTGCTTTTCTTTACATAGTTCACAAATTTTAAGGTCTGGGTAGTGTTAGGAGTACTTAGTATTACAGATAACTTCACTGTGTGGGCTTTGTGTTAAAAGTAAATGAATATCTTCATTTGAAATTAATTTCCCAAGAGAAATAAAAACAAATCAAAATTAAAATAGTCAGTTGATCTTTAAACATTATAGTTTGTGTCACCCTGACTCCCAAAATATTTTCTCAGTTTAGAAAAGTGTCATTATACATTTCATTATTTGTGAAGAAATGTTAAAAATAAAAACACTGTGGTTTTTTAATGTTTTAGAACACTAGAAGAGACATAATCATATAGTTTTGCTAGCCATACAGTTCAGTTATAAAATATGATGAGTTACTATATTTTATCTATAGAGTTTTTGGTTTCTTCATTTTTTGAACATTTTTTTCTTTCCTTTGGTAACCAACATATTGAAGGAAGGCCAGTATAATAACATATTAAGTAATAAATAACAATGTTTGTAAGTCATAGTAGCAATATAAATCTTATCACAGATAAGATTACCTACTATGTGTGTATGCTTGTTAACTTATTGGATCCTCAAGGCAGTGCTGTATGGTCAGTGATACCTCTATAATCCAATGTTGTAAACAAGGATATCAGTGCAACATATGTATACAAAGATTATAGCTAGAGCTTAGCAGAGTGAGGCTCATGGTCAAGCCTATCAGTCTTCAAGTTTACATTAGCACTGAAATGTGTATCTCTATATACATTGTGTCTACAATTACTGGCCACACCCTCTAATTAGGCCCTACCAAAACAACAGCACATCTAATGCTGCAAAAAAAAGTTTGTGGTTAGTTCCGTGCATGATTTATTCTACTATACTTTAATGAGGAATGATCAGGTAACTTGTCAAAGTTCATAGATACCACTGATAGAAATTAAATTCTTATTTATTATTCTATAGCTTTTGTTAGAAACTAATAGGGCCCTATCTTACCCTAATCCTTTTATTCCAGATTACCAGTCTATATTTCATACTTTCAATCCCATAAGCATCTCTGTTCAGTCAATATTTTATATGGTTATTCTGTAAATACTGCATACAAGTCATGTGTACTTAGAAAACATATCCCATGAGGCATTAGTACTACTTTCATGTGTTTGACAATATGTCCTTCCATCCCAGCTGTGCTACTCATTAACAGAAGAAGGAGGGATAAATTATATAAATATTTATTACATCTCTTCTCATGCATGTGTTTAATAGCAATAGTAGCAACAATACGGCTGTTTAGATTAAATTATATTACCTAACTACTGGCATTTAGTAGACAATATATTACTGCTACATGTGTGTTACCATGCTTTGAAAATAGAAGTTTAAACAAGGTTTGTCTATGTCTTAAAATAAGGATTAATTAAGCAAGGTTAATGACTCAAGATTAATTTGTTTGTGCTCATTGTTTCAATATACATTTTTAAAATGTTAATTCATTTTAAAGTTCTTAAAGTGTTAAAATTTATAAATCGTTCAAAAATGAGTATATTTTCAAAAAGATTCCCTGGGATAATTTCTTTATTATTTTTTCACAATTACTTTATGTAGTATGGTAAAATATCATTCAAAGAATGGCGTAGTGTTTAGTTACTTTTCCTTAGTCAGTGGAAATATAGAGTCTGTGAAGCAAAATTAACTTGAGCTTTCAAGTGTGGCTTTGACAATGTGACTCTTCATCCTGGTGAGCCCTTTGTGGTGACAGTTTGGCTAGTCCGTGGACTTTAGCTCTCATTTAACAAAATGAAATGGCTGACCCAAGGTTACAATCTCTCCAAGAAGATAATCATTAACAATTCATGGGAGAGTGGCCTCATAAGGTCAGTGGTACGCTCATCTCAGATTTCTTCACATCAGTGCACAGAATCGAAAGGTAATTGAGCAAGTTAGTGCTCTCCTTTCAGCACCAAGGATTTGTTGATTGTTGGTTGATTGGGAGAGTGACATTAATGTAATACCATGTCCTTCACATTTCTGTCCTGTGCAAGTGAAGACAGCATTTTATGCCAAATCAGGTTTATCTTACTGAAAGAATGGAGAGAAGTTGCACAGATTCAAGGAAATCCTTTTGCCTTTAGAGGATGAATTACACTTTTTACTATTATAGAGTATTAAGCTAATAGCTTTCAGGCCAGTGATGTATTTCTAAGGCCAAAAGAGCTGGTGAAGTCTCCTGTGCCTCTTTTCTTGCTTTTATTAAATATTTTATCATCCAGAATACTATCTTGAGCTTGTTACTACTAAAGCAAGCCCTAAAATCCAACAACATAATGAAGAGCAAAGAGAATCCCATTTTTATACATCTACCACAAAAATACGAACTCATAGCCCTACTTTCCACAGATATGCACAAGGAACAAAACCTAGCATTTGCTCATCATCAGGCTGAGGCTTTCACATTACTGTGGCTTCATAAGTGACGATCTGACTAAATTTTCTTATTACTGTTTTAAAAATAACTCAAGCCAGGCATGGGGGCTCATATCTGTAATCCTAGCATTTGGGAAGTTGAGGCTACATAGTAAGATCCAGAACAACCGGAACTATAAGAAAGTGGTTTTATGAGAGAAAATTGTCTAAGATAGACTAAACACTCCTGAGAAAAAAATGTCAAGCAGTGTATATGGTGGACATCTGTGTATATATTTGTATGTTTATTTAACATGGATATATAGCATTGAATTTAATGTAAATATATGTATATATGCCAAATACATTATATGAATATTTCCAGATGTATGTAAATATGTGCTTGAACATTATATATTTTACTATATAAGTGCTGTAATTATTTAATTATAAATTTCATAATACAGATTTAATATCTTATAAAAGCTAAATACATTGTTTTATTACTTTTTAATGTCTATATGTTATTTGATTGATATAATAAAAAAATTACATACTATAATTTTGGGGAATAAATCAGTTTTAAATCACTTGAGTGAGGCAGTGGAAAAGTACTAGCAGATGTTTCCAATGCTAAATAAGTCCTTAATTTGCATTTTTCTTTTATTAGGTTGATGTGGTTCATAATTTGTATCACATGAAGTTATCCATCTTTCCTCCTACAAAGACTGTAAGGTAGGAGGCACATCTTCAAAATTTACATTTCACATAGTTAATTCCCACATCCTTAACACAGGAGTTTTCTTGGTTGCAAAACTGGCATCAGGCTGTGTGATTGATATCTATTTTAAGAGGTGAAGAAATAATGTACAATTTCCAGTTTAGGAACGAGAGCACTTCAATGAGGAAAAGGTAAAGGACTCATTGTTCTTAGAACAAGAAGCATTTCCATTTCTTAGTGAAACTGAAGGGAAAATTATTTTTTTTGTTTATTTGTTCTTCAATGATGACTATTCATATTACTTAAATATTAATATAAAATTACATTAAGTAAAATGATCTGGACTTTGAAAGACAACTAGGATATTTCTTCCACATACTCAGATTTTAGATTAAATACAAAATATTGGGGATAGGGAGATAGCTCAGTTGGCAAAATACTTGCCTCACAAACCTACAGGTCTGAGTAATGACATAAATGCCAGGCAGAGTGGTAAAAATATATAATCTTAGTGTTGGGGATACTGACATCAGAGAAGGCCTGAAACTCATTGTCCAACCAGTCTAGCCTAATTATTGAGCTCCCAGCTAATGAAAGACACTGTCTCTAAGTAGATGGATGGAATTCTTAAGGATTGGACCTAGAGTTTTCTTTGGGTTTTCACATCTACATAATTATATGTACACACATATGTACTTGCACATATGAACACATATATGTATGCAGGCACATGACACACACAAATACACATGCAATTACCAAACCATAACATATTAAGACTTGAAAGAAGGGAGATTAATTGGGTCTGTGACACATGAGAGGGGGAAATGCCAATAAAAATGGGTAGTAGGAGTTGAATATGAACAAAGTATGCTATATGCATTATACAAACATCATCATTAAGCCCATTATTTGACACAACAAATGAAGGCTAAAAAACATAGACAATGACCACTAATTAGCTCAAAGGATGACTATGAGATATAGCAAAGGGATTTTTGAATGGAAGATTATGTGATAAGGTCACATAAAGGTTAATTGTTTACAATATTCTTCTAAATTAATATTCTGTTTTGTCACTGTGACATCTGCTTCCCTTGAGACAGTACTTTGAAAATTTCAAAATGAACTCCAGATGGTTCTCAACTAATGGTGGTTTAATTTATAACATATCAATTTTATAGTGGTTCACATGCAAATTTACAATTATTCTTTTTTCACTTTCTGGACAATGTTTAACATTTATATGAGGCATCCATTTAAAAATTGCTTTGATTAGATTATTTTCCTACAACAGACTAATGAAAGTGTTAAGACCATGTTAAGTTATAATGGTTTTTATGAAAGTGTATTTCCAGTTTATAACATTATCAACTTGCATGTTCTCACAGTTTTTCAGAAAACATCTGTAAATACTAATTATTGTTGCAAATATAAATGAAACTTCATTGATAATTTTGAAATTATTAAGAGCATGAGATACTTCTGCTTTTTCAAATAATGGGTTGCATTATCTTAATTAATTAATGGAGGCAAGTGAAATGTTCAAAAATTGAAAACTTCAAGTATATAAATATAGCATTCTGCTTCCTAAAGTCATAAACTGAGACAAAACAGCAAATAGGGTGTGTAAACACTATAGAGCTGGTAAAATCTGGCAATAATAATCTGATTCTGAATAAGTAATAAGAAAAAGCTAAGTTAAAAGAGATGCATAGTGGATTTCAGGAGCTGTGCTCACTCCTGCTGTGTCGCAGCACTCACTGCAGCCTTGGATCTCAGCACAAAACAAGTGCACTTGAAACTGCATGTCGTCACACCAAGCAACACACATATTTCCTGAAAACTCTGGCTCACAATCAAGATGGTATTTCTGAATTGCATTGGTTTTACTGTACTTACAAAATTTTCTGAACTTATAGAATCATAATGACAATCACAGAAAGCAAAGACTTTGAATTTTTTACTGAGAATATGTGACATTCTATTAACATACCAATAGGTGCCAAATTCTTTTATCTTTGGGTTAGTTTATGTTAGAATATTTTTTGCTGTTGTTGTTTGTTTTTGAGTTAGGGTCTCGCTCTAGCCAAGGCTGACCTTGAACTCACTATGTAGTCTTAAGATGCCCTCAAACTCATGGAAATCCTCTTACCTCTGCCTCCCAAATGCTGGGATTAAAGGCATGCACCACCATGTCTGGCTAGAATTCTTGATTTACAATATCTTTTTTAAATTGTAATAGTTATTTGATTGTTGCTATGAAAAAATACCCAACAAAAGCAACCTAAAGAAGAAAGAACATATATTGCTTATGGTTTAAAGTGGCACTGTCCATCATTGTGGGAAACATCTTGAGAACAAGTTCCATAAATGTATATTTGTAGCTATCTCATCCTTTAATTATGAGCGAAAAATACTAGATTATTGGTAAAAGGCCTGTTTTAATGCTTTCACCATTTACTTTGTATGATACTAATGAGAAAATATCTTTATAATGAACACTTACTTCTGCCCCTTACAGTGTGGAATAAATTATATATGCATATTGTTAGAGGAAGATGTTTGTATTTATAGGCTGTAAATACTTGCTGATAAAATCCTGCTCACTTATACACAGAACTCATATAATAGCACTTATTCCTCCAAAGGTTCTGTGTAAAAGGTGAATTAGTTTCTTTGGCCCCCAACACCTCATCACTGCAGCAGACCAAAAATGAACCCAACATGGCCCAGGGAAATTTTGCGGAAGAGGGGGCGGAAAGAATGTCAGAGTGACATGTTGGGTCATGATATGCAGAGACATTTAGCTTACCCATAACTGTGGGCTAACTCCACAATGCATGACCCCTATACCTCAACAAGGAGGGGCCAAGGGGAGGGGGTAGGTCACGGATGAGCCTAATAATGGTACCAAATTGACAGTATTTGCTGAATACAGAACTGACTAATAAAGAAAAAAGAAAAAAAAAAGAAATTATCACTGAAAATGGCTCAGATTATACTTGGAAGAATAGTTTAAGAGAGAGATAAGTGAGTGCCGATTTCTACTATTCAGGGGAATCATGGTACTTTTGTCTTAAGGTAATTCTTTTGTTATTCTTTTTTCTTTATTAAGTTCACAGCCTATTAAACCATTTAAGCTTTTAAGAACATCAATTGACGAAACTAATTAAATCTACTGTATTTAAAAATAACACTGAAGGGGTCACTTCCGGCGGGAGTCCAGCCGAGCTCCCCAGCTGCACCCGGAGTGGGGATCGGCGTGGTGGTTCTGAGCTCCAGGCATCCCGGGTGCGTCTTGCTGGGAAAGAGGAAAGGGTCGTTTGGAGCCGGCACCTTCCAGCTTCCTGGGGGCCACTTGGAGTTTGGTGAGACCTGAGAAGAATGTGCTCGAAGGGAAACCTGGGAAGAAGCTGCTCTTGGTCTGAAATATGTCCGCTTTGCCTCTGTGGTAAATTCTTTTGTTGAGAAAGAGAATTACCATTATGTCACCATATTAATGAAAGGAGAAGTAGACACAACTCATGATTCAGAACCAAAGAATGTAGAACCTGACAAAAGCGAAAGTTGGGAGTGGGTCCCTTGGGACGAATTTCCTCCAGTAGACCAGCTCTTCTGGGCACTCCAGTGTTTAAAAGAGCAAGGCTACAATCCATTTAACGAACTGAACCACCTAGAAGGGTACAAAGGAATCATCTCTAAGTGACCAAGAAGAGTCCTTGCTTTATTTAAAAAAAAAGATAAAAATAAGATCTTGTTCATGAATGAAAATATCTACATTTCAGAACAGCTACATTTTATTCAAAAAGTTCCCTATGATTACCCGTAATCATAGTCTTTTAGTATAGCTAGCACACCTTAAATCTTTATGGAATATGTGACTGAATATATTTTAGATACAGAATAAGAGAAATACGGATTTTTTTTTTTTTTTTTTTTTTTTTTGCTTACTTTGCTTTCTACATTTTCCTGGTAGCTTCTGTGTAGTTTATCAATGGTTTCACTGGAATAGTATGTAATAGAATAGTTGTATGTAATAAAGATCCAAATTCAGGTGTCATAAACCAAAATCAAAAACGGCATGACTATTGTAGAATGTATCATGCTTGTTGGTTTTCATTTTCACTTTTCCTTAAGCAGAATTTTTATAGCACATTATGACAATTTATGGACAATTTTCTTTCGAGATAGGTTCTCACTCTAGCCCAGGCTAACCTGGAGCTTACTATGTAGTCTCAGGGTACCCTTGAACTCATGGCAATCCTTCTACCTCTGCCTTCCAAGTGCTGGGATTAATGGTGTGTGCCACCATGCCCAGCAACGTTATGACAATATATCTAATGAGAAGACAAGTCAGGCCAGTATGATGTGTTGTCCTTGTTTCTATAGAGAAACGTATAATGAAAGTAACACAAACCACCTAAGTCTGTATCCTACTATTCAAGGCTAGGTCCTCTGAACACTTACTCTCTCTGCCTGAGAGCTATATCCTTACATGCTAGTGAGGAGATTACCCTATGGCACTGCACTTTTTCTCAAAAATGTGAGGGGATTTCAAAAGAGGATTCTCAAGGAGGCCAAAAGTTAGTTTTTCAGCAATCTAAAATTATGAGAAATTCAACAGTGGAAATTCTCACAGGACAGCATACGCATGGCCACAGCTTGTCCTCAGTTGAAGCTGATTTTCTTTCCTCTGTGTATTTAGAAAGGGCTTTAAATTCTAAAGAATGACTTTCCTGATATCAGTACCATCCCGAGACTTAGCACCAATCCACCAAACAGCCAGTTCCTGTACATCAGTCTAGGCTCAGCCCTGGAATCACAGGTGTGCTTATCTTTTTGGACAGGTGTATCATCATCCTATAATTAGCTGATGGTCCTTGTGGTGGAGGGGTTTCTCCATGGCTGCTGAGCAGGGACTAGCCACACTGCACAGGCTCCAGATGATCTCTTCATCCTCTACTTTGGCACATTGTTCTTATAGCAGTATTCAGAGTTCACATTGCTAGTTTTTGGTCAGAGAGAATAAAAATGGTGCTACCTCCCCTGTTGTAATATAGGACTGGCACAGATGACTAAGAAGGCTTTGTTAAGTACAACCCACTGTTATTTTATTTTATTGGTTTTTCGAGGTAGGGTCTCACTCTAGTCCAGGCTGACCTGGAATTCACTCTGTATTCTCAGGGTGGCCTTGAACTCGTGGCAATCTGCTTACCTCTGCCTCCTGAGTGCTGGGATTAAAGGCGTGTGCCACCACGCCCGGCTTCCCACTGTTATTTTTAATGATATTAAGACATTTCACTTTTTTTTGAAGAGCCAGTATAAATAAGAACTTGCTGATTTATATAATTGAAATACATCTATTTTCTTCAAAGTAAAGCAAAATGACATATTAAGTGGTTGCTTAAAAATTTTAAATTGAGACAAACATATGACTTCATTATTTATATCCTATATAGTCCATTGTTAAATTATTTACACTATCAATTAGCATCCATTTATAAAGATGAAATCTTAACATTGTTTTAGTCAGTTGAAACACAGCAGGAAAATTAACACAGTTCAAAAATACCAGCCATGCATTTCTGCTACATATTAAACTCTGTGATAAGTATTGTATTAAGGTTCTGATTAGTCTTTTTGTTGTTGTTGTTTGTTTGTTTGTTGTTTTTGTTTTATTTTTTGAGGCAAGATCTTGAGCTATCCCAGGCTGACCTGGAATTTACTATGTAGTCTCAGTGTGGTTGGGAGCTCAAGTGCTGTGATTAAAGGTGAGCACCACCACACCTGGCTGTGATTAATCTTTATTATCCATAAATTTGTTTTAAATATTTTCAGCAGTAACCTAGACACTTTGACAACTTAAAATCAATTGATTGCTATTCTGCACAAGATGACTGATCTTAAAAAATGAAAATTTAGGGCTGGAGAGATGGCTTAGCAGTTAAGGCGCTTGCCTGCAAAGCCAAAGGACCCAGGTTTGACCAGGACCCACATAAGCCAGATACATAAGGTGGTGCATGCATCTGGAATTTGTTTGCAGTGGCTGGAGGCCCTGGTGCACCCATTCTCTCTCTCTCTCTCTCTCTCTCTCTCCCTCTTTCTCCCTCTCAAATAAAGCAAATTTTCCTAGTAGATTGTTCTTCTACAGTAAGTTGGCTTTAAATGTCTGTAAGCTTAAACTGTGTAAGTAATCCTAATCATTTTAGAAATTAATTTTTAAATCAGTCTTAATATTTCTAAACATACCAGAACATGATCTAACTTTTCAGTTGTTTACAGAAAAATAAAACCATTTAATTATTATTATTACCTGTATTGAAGATTCTAATAACTACAGAGGTCTGAATTTGGACTAAAGTACAGTTATTTGCAATATATAAAGTAATTGCCTAGTGGTTAAGGCACTTGTCTGCAAAGCTGAGTTAGATTCCCCAGTTCCCATGTAAAGCTGGATGTACAAAGTGAAGCATGTATCTGGAATTATTTGCTGCAGCTGGGTCTCTGGTGCTCATATTCTCTCGGGCTGTCCCTCTTCTCTTTATCTCTCTCTGCTTGCAAATATAAAAGTATTTAAAAAAAATAACACTGAATGGCTGGAGAGATGGCTTAATGGTTAAGTGCTTGCCTGTGAAGTCTGAGGACCCCAGTTTGAGGCTCGATTCCCCAGGACCCATGTAAGCCAGAAGCACAAGGTGGTGCATGCAGCTGGAGTTCGATCGCAGTGGCTGGAGGCCCTGGTATGTCCATTCTCTCTCTATCTGCCTCTTTCTCTCTGTGCCTCAAATAAATAAATAAAAATAAACAAAAAAATTTAAAAACACTGAAATATTTTTCTTAAAAGTTCTGCATAATTCTCACTCTTTTACTCTCTCTCGCTCTCTCTCTCTCTAATAAATAAAGAAGTAAATAAAAATAAAATCTTAAAAAAAGTAAGAGGCTGGAGAGATGTCTTAGTGGTTAAGGTGCATGCCTACAGAGCCTAAGGACCTGGGTTTGATTCTCCAGGCCCCATGTAAGCCAGATGCTCGTGGTGGCACATGAGTCTGGAGTTTGTTTGCAGTGGTTAGAGGCCCCGGTACACCTATTCTCACTCTTTCTATCTTTCTCTCTCTAATAAATAAGTAAATAAAAATAAAATCTTTTAAAAAGTTCTGCATTGGTTAATTCTATTACAGCAATGACAGGTACATTTCATGTCAGTGATTTTTTTTACATGCTGCTAAATTAGATGTGAATTCATGCCCCATAACTCAGGATTTGATATATGAGGTTGTTATACTGTACAGATATTTAAAAATAGATTTAATGAATCTACCTGTGTTATATTCTCTTGGTATAGCCTAATGGTATGTATACGTTCCGTGTGGTACACTGTGACATTGAATTTTTTCCTCTGAAATGTTTTTGCTTTTTCATCACTGTGCTTCAAAGCTTTTAAAATTACATATAATAGTTTAAAAATTCATATTATGTCCATAGAAACTTTATTTCAAACATTTTGAATATATTTTTATTATTATTTTTTCTGATGTCATAGAAGCAGCCACATTTTTCTTCCAGTTACATTGTTCTGAACTAAATTAACACAAGCGAATATACAGTACTGGATTAAATGATATATAATTTTGAATATTACATGGAGTTTATGTTCTATTTTCTAATAATATAAGGAATATATTTTACTTGTGTCTACATAACTATAACTCATAAATGAATTTATTCTACTTTTTTATTTGTTTTTGTTCAGGCAGGGTTTCACTCTAGCCCAGGTTGACATGGATGTCATCTCATAGTAGTATTGAACTCATGGCAATCTTCCTACCTCTTCCTCCCAAGTGCTAGTATTAAAGGTGTATGCCACCATCCCAGCTTTGATTCTGCTTTTTAAGCTGCAATAAAGCATGTAAGATTTCTTCACCTTGCTCTACTCTGTAATATTTGGCACTATTATTGTGTATCCTTATCTTTGTGGCAGTACCATTTGTGGTAGTTTGTTTCAGGTGTCCCCCATAAACTTATGTGTTCTGAATGCTTAGGTCCTCAGCTGGTGGAAATTTGGAAATTAAAGCCTCCTGGAGGCAGTGCATTTGTGGGGGTGGGCTTATGGATGTGATAGTCTGCTTCCCCTTGCCAGTGTTTGGCACACTGTCCTACAGCTATTGTCTACCTGATATTGGCCAGAAGGTGATATCCACCCTCTGCTCATGGCATCATGGAACTTCCACTCAAGTTTGTAAGGCAAAAGAAGTTCTCTTCTCCCACAAGCTACCCCTGGCACGCTGTTTGTGTAGTAACTTGAAACTAACCACAATAGTAAATTGGTACCTGGAGTTGGTGATGTTATTTTTAGAAATCTGACTGTGTGGCTTTTGGCCTTCTTGGACTGATTTAAGTGAGGAATATGGAATTATTTGAGCCATTGTCCCAAGAGATACCTTACAGTAGTATAAGTTCAGCTTAATGAACTATTGTCAGAATTGAAAGACATGACTTCAGAAGAACTATGGACTGTATGGTTTGACTCACAAGAGGAAGAAAGAGCTTTTTCTGGACTGGGATAAAGGAAGTTTGTGTTAGATTATTGCTGTTATGCCTATGTCCTGAGAACGAACTTGTGAAGGGTTGCATTGAATATAAATGGACTGGTGTGAACCGAAGGACATGGCACAGAAAGAAATGAAATATTTGGCCCAGAGTTGCTGCCCCTTCAGCTGAATTTATTTGAGAGATTACAACCATTGAGATTGGGTCAGCTGACCTGCACTGGGACAAAAGAAAGAATGTAGACTCACTTGAAGGGGTCTGAATACTAAAGGAGTGTGCTATTCTTCAAATTCTGCTTTACTCCCCCGTTGATTAACAGGTTGGTACCCACCTGGTACTATGGAGTATAACAAATGTGGGAAAGAGAAGGTCATTGAATTTGCAATTACTTGTGTAGAGAACTGATCAAGCTATAAGGATGAATCATGCATTGCAGTGGAGACCCAATGTAGATGCCAGGACTATCAGATGGCTATGGAAGACAGCTACCCACACTGGATAAAGGTTTCTAGGACAGTGTGTAGCCTAGCTGGAGGGACAGAATTGGAACTCCAGAGGCCCAACACTGGTTAGATTTATTGGACTTGGAGACATGTCACTAGTTAAGAATTGTCAGGCTTGGAAATACAGATTTGATGTTTGTTCTGTTTGTTTTAAATCTTGTAATTCTTTGCTATGCCCAATGCCATCTTTTGCAGTGTGAATGTTTATTTTGTGCCATTATAATTATTATTATTATTATTGTTACTATTATTTTGTATTGTGTATCAGTTAAAGTACCTTGGACTACAGAGATATTTGAACAACATTGAGATGGATTGAAAAATAAATAAATAAATAAATAACTATGGGAATTCTTGAAGTTGGACTGAAAGCATTGCATTTTACATCACAAATGGTTATCAGTTTATGGCAGTTAGGGACATATTGTGATGGTTTGATTCAGATGTCCTCCATAAACATATTAGTTCTGAATGCTAGATCACCAGCTGGTAGCAATTTGGGAATTGGAGACTCCAGGAGGCAGTGTATCCTTGGGAGCAGACTTATGGGTCTTATTGTCAGTGTTTGGCACACTCCTTTGTCGCTGTTGTCCACTGAAGTTGACCTCTGTTCATGTCATTGTCTTTCCCTGTCATCACGGAGCTTCCCTTTGAGTCTCTGAGTCCAAAATAAACCCTTTCCTCCCACAAGCTGCTCTCACCTGAGTGTTTCTGCCAGCAACACTAATCTGACTGCAATACCATTGCTCATATTAAATAATTTTTTAACAAGATATAATTTGAAGCTATGCTAAGAATAAATAAAATTCATTATAAAACTCAATGATAAGAACTTTAAAAAGTAAGCATAATGAAAGAAGAAATAAATAATTGATTATAGAAATGAAAAATATTATAGCAATCTGGTAAATTTCACCTTTGACTTTGAACTTTTCATAATCATACCCAGTGTTTATGTGTAAATGTTAAAAGTACAACAAATGAGAAATGGATGTTTTAAAATTTGCATGAAAAAGCAAGACATGAATTTGTTCTTATAACTGGAAATAAACATTAAATGAAAAGGTCATAAGTAGCCGGGCGTGGTGGTGCATGCCTTGAATCCCAGCACTCAGGAGGCAGAGGTAGGAGGATTGCCTTGAGTTCGAGGCCACCCTGAGACTCCATAGTCAATTCCAGGTCAGCCTGGGCTAGAATGAGACCCTACCTTGAAAAACCAAAAAAAAAAAAAAAAAAAAAGTCATAAGTATATTAAAATTAAAAGATCAAAGTATATGTTTTACACCTGGTCTTGAGCCATTCACACAAGATTGTATTTAATTAGATCATAAATAAAAGTACAAAAGATAAAACTATAAAAACACTTAAGAGAAATCACATAAATCAATATCATTATATTTAGGTTAGTAAGTGAATTACTAGATCAGACCCACAAAAAGAAATTCAATAAAACTCTGAACTGACAATTCTAACCAATGCACTCAGACAAGAAAAACAACATCTGTATTAGCAAAGAAGAAATCTGTGCTTATTAATATCATGATCATCTCTAGAAAATAAACAGAATTATAAAAATGATTCAATTGTACTTCAGAATTAAAATTTTCTAGGAATGGAAATAATGCATTGAAATTAATGGATTTGTCAAAAATTAAAAGCAAAAATAAAATACTTAAGAATACATATGAAAATCTATCAGTGAATTCTGACAAAAATCAAAGAATGTGAGTAAATTGAGCAATATGTTATGTCAGCAAACCTGATACTGTTTAAATATTAATTCTCCTAACTTTGTCTATAGTTTAAGTACCTCCATTAAATTTGCTTTTGGCATGTTTTAAAGTATACAAAAAGCTGATTTTATAGTTGGTTTGGATATTTAAGAAAAAAACAAAAAAAACAATTTAGAAAAATATTTAAGATGAACTTTTTCTGATTCAAGTAATTCTTTTTTTTTTTGGTTTTTCGAGGTAGGGTTTCACTCTGGTCCAGGCTGACCTGGAATTAACTCTGTCATCTCAGGGTGGCCTTGAACTCATGGCGATCCTCCTACCTCTGCCTCCCGAGTGCTGGGATTAAAGGCGTGTGCCACCACGCCCGGCTTGTGCCACCACGCCCGGCTGTGATTCAAGTAATTCTATAAAGTTTCAGTGATTATGAAAATGTGAGTTAGTGTAAATATTGGTAAATAAAGGGACCAGAAGGGAATCTCTGAAACATTTTATGCATGTGTGAACAAATAATGTCACTAAATAGAATTTAGTGGATAACTGACAACACATGGTGCTAGGATAATAATACATGCATATACCACAAACTGGTGAACCTGAATTCCAAGACTGTATTTTAACACTAGTAATATAAAGTACATAATGTACCAGATTTAAAAGTTCATAATTTATAAAGCATTATAAAAAAGGTAATGGTGGGCTGGAGAGATGGCTTAGTGGTTAAGGTGCTTCCTATGAAGCCTAAGGACCCAATTTCAATTCCTTAGTGCCCATGTAAGCCAGATGGACAAGCTGTGGTATGCATTTGGAATTCATTTGTAGAGGCTAGAGGCTCTGCACACTCATTATCTTGCCCCCCATGTCTCTTTCTCTCTATCTCTCCAATAAATAAATGAATAAATAAAAAATGTTTAAAAAAGAAAATGGATAAGGCAATCTTTTTGACTTTAAGATTGAAGTGATTTCTTGAGTAGCATCCACAAAGAACACCTAGACAAACCACACTTCAACAATACCTAAAATTCTACTGTTCAAATAATGTTGTTTAGATGGAGAATTGAAAGTCTCACACATATAAAAGAATTTCCAAACTAAATTTGTAAAGACTTTCATAAGCATATACAATTTTTAAAATGTAATAAGAAAACAAATCAAGTACATTAATAGTAAACTTGAATATATCTCACTAAGCTAGATATTGAAATAGAAAATAAATATATGAAATACACATCATAATAATAATGCAAATTAATCTTTAAAGAAATTGGCTGATATAAGTTTTAGAAGAGGTAGACATATAACTTAGGGCATGCCAAGGGTCATTGTAAACAGGGAGAAATTACAACTCAGACACCATTTGAGAGACAGTAATGCTATCAGTACACATTGAAAATAACATTTTAGTTTGTCAAAGTTTAAATATAACCATAACATAGAGCCAATTAATTCACTTCTGAAAAATTTACTCAATGTTGAACATACTCCATAAACAATATTAATAATAGTTTTATTCACAATAGCCTAAACCTAAGAAAAAGCCATGTATCCATTACTGTTTGAATAGGTAATCATTTGTGGTATAGCCATACTTGTGAGGCTATTAAACACTAAAATAAAATGACATAGATTTTAATTATATTTATGAATGTATAAAATTATAACCCCAAATTCCCTAAAACCAGAGTAGACTTTTATTTGTTGTACTAAAAATTCTAGGACAACAGGGACAGTTGTATTTTAACAGAAGATATATTATCAGAATAATGAAAGAGAGGTTATTAGATGGAAGAAGAAGGAATGATTAGTATATGAAATAACAATTTTAAAGTTTATGAGGGTTTTGAGATTTAGAAAAAAACATTTTATTTATTTACTTATTTGAGAGAGAGGGAGAAAAGGAGAGATGAGAAAGAGAGAGGAGAGAGAGAATGGGCACACCAGGGCCTTCAGACACTACAAAGAACTCCAGCACATGTTCCATCGTGTGCATATGGCTTTCATGGGTACTGGAGAATAGAAGCTGGGTCCATAGGCTTCACAGGCAAGTGCCTTAATTGCTAAGCCATCTCTCCAGCCCTGCTTTTGAAATTTTGATTGTGGTGTTTTCACAAGTATAAACACATTTTAAAACATGATTTTGAAACTTTATCATTTATTTTTTAATTATTTTGTTTATTTTTATTTATTTATTTGAGAGTGACAGACAGGGAGGGAAAGAGGCAGATAGATAGAGAATGAGTGTGCCAGGGCCTCCAGCCCCTATAAACAAACCAGATATATGTGCCCCCTTGTGCATCTGGCTTATGTGGGTCCTGGGGAAACAAGTCTCGAACCTGGGTCCTTAGGCTTCACAGTCAAGTGCTTAACTGCTAAGCCATCTCTCCAGCCCTATCATTTATATTTTTATTAAGAATTTTAAAGCATGAACATATTACATACTGGTCATATTCTCATTTTGGTTATACTCTTATGTTCTCTCTCACCTGGTGCCATTCCACTGAGGACATGCCTCAGTGGGGGTGGTTATTGTCATTCACTATTGGTTCATGAATTCTCCAGTCAGTCTACTGGGGGGAGCAGTGCCGCGGGTACACCTTTGCACCCTGTGGCTTTTATGTACTTTTTTTCACTTTTCCACAATATTCCCTGAGCCTTGGAAGGCACTTCAGAAGTCAACATCAGTGTAGCACTCTTCGTAGTATCTGATTTTCTGCTATGATGCATTTTGAGTTTCATAGGTATTAACCACCATCTCGCAGGGGTAGGTTTGCAGACCAGAAGTGAGATTAACAGTCATATTAAATCTTCTACTTCCTCTATAATGCATCCTAGGCCCTGGAAGATGTGATAGAGATGAATCATCTCATGCCAGGCAGTTGGCTGGTAATGGTATGGAAAAAGAGAAACACTCATCCCCTGGTGGTGGCAGTATAGACTTGTACAGCAATTATGGAAATCAGTATAGAGGCTCCTCAAAAATGAAAAATGGTTGAACCTGGAACAGATCATTCTCAGTGAACTTACCCAATCACAGAAAAAAAATCGCCACATAGTCTCACTCATCGACAGCATCTAACCTGAATCTACCCAAGATACCTTACATACCCAGCAAGCATCTCCTAGACTAGACACTAGGATGGAAGGGGAGGGAGGGGAGGGCATCAAAGGGGTGGGAAACACAAATCTACAACCAAACGGCAATGGTACCACAATTTTCTACTTACTAAAAGACAGACCAAATGGCTGATCCTTCACCAGGCCCTTACAGGGAACACCTGAACCACAAGACACTGGAGAGGGTAAGATCAAGACTAACCTTAATCTTCTACATCTTCCTTCCCTCACTTCCCCTCTCCCTCTCTCTCTCTCTCTCTCTTATCTCTAACTCTTGTATATTAGTTATGTTTTTCCTCATTTTCTTAGTGGGCACTGACCTGTAACTCCCAGAACCAGCATGGGGCTATCATCCGCAATGAGCTTTTGATCAGAGACCTACAAGGTTTCCTAAAAGACAGACAGATTTCTGTCAGAATACTTGATGACCCAACAAAGGTTAGTGGTAAGACCCTACTGCTGAAGACACCTTATGTGATTGACATGCAAATTAGAATGGCCTGGGTGGAAGTTGGAAGAGAGTTAGTCCCCAGAGAGTCAGCGTGTCTAGTGCCAGAAGGTGCTACATGGGCGACTGGGGGAAAACGACCAATATGTGTCGAAGCAACGCATGGTGTAACCTACTTAGCAGCAAATAACTTGTTGTGATGCCCACACAAGTGAAGTGGTGGGACACAGCCATGGTGGGGAACCAACTACTCTCAATTTGGCTAACTGATCCCCTCACTGGTAGGGACCCATAGCTGGAGCTGGGAAACAAGTCAGAACCATATCCAAACATAAGCCCACTCTCCAATATCAAGCTACCATCAATTGTGGGCTACAAAAGGGCCTACACCTAGTAAATTTTCTATATAAAAAAAGGGTTATCTCATTTGTCCTGATGCTAACTTACTCTCTGTTGGAGAATCTGCTTCTCTTTCTCAGATAGATGTAGATCCTACGGAGAGAGCCACCCCATCATACCTCAAAAGGGCCCCGGCTGAAACTAAGAAAAATTGGAGAAACAAGCAAGGGGGCTGTTTTCCTAGTGAACCGGATACCAGCACAAGGGGGAAGGAGATCAGCACAGACAAAAATCAACTCCTACCAAATCAGAGAGCCAGAGCCTCAGAGTCCCCCAACACCTCATCACTGAAGCAGACCAAAAATGAACCCAACACGGCTCAGGGAAATTTTGCGGAAGAGGGGGCGGAAAGAATGTCAGAGCCACATGTTGGGTCATGATATGCAGAGACATTTAGCTTACCCATAACTGTGGGCTAACTCCACAATGCATGACCCGTATACCTCAACAAGGAGGGGCCAAGGGGAGGGGTTAGGTCATGGATGAGCCTAATAATGGTACCAAACTGACTGTATTTGCTGAATACAAAACTAACTAATAAAGAAAGAAAAAATAAAAAAAAAATCTAAAAGTAGATATTCTATTTGATTCAACTATATCATTCCTGGACCGATACCCTAAGGACTCTATTCTTTACTGCAAAGATACTTGTTCAGCCATGTTTGCTGTTGCTATATTCATCATAGACCGACACTGAAAATATTGCTCAGAGATTAAAGGTGCTTGCTTACAAAGCTTTGTTTCAATTCCCTAGCCAAGTACATAAGCCAGACACAAAAAGTGGCACATGTGCCTCAAATCCTTTAGAAGCAGCCAAAGGGCTTTGAGTGATTCCACTTACACACACACACACACACACACACACACACACACACGTGTGCACACATGCGCACACACATATGTATACACTTTTTAAAAGTTTTTGCATTTTTTAATATATTCATCTTAGTAAAACCTTTATTCCATCACATTTTAGGGCACAGCTTATTATCATTTCAGTATGAAAATCCTCCTTTTTTAAAAAAAATATTTATTTATTTTATTTGAGAGTGACAGACAGAGAGAGATAGAGGCAGATAGAGATAGATAGAGAATGGGCGCACCAGGGTCTCCAGCCACTGCAAATGAACTCCAGATGTGTGCACCCCCTTGTGCATCTGGGTAATGTGGGTCCTGGAGAGTCCAGCCTCGAACTGGTATCCTTAGGCTTCACAGGCAAATGCTTAACCGCTAAGCCATCTCTCCAGCCCCCTCCTTTTTCATTTACTTCAGTGCACATGAAAAAATGTTGCATACTTGAAATGCTTATAAGCAATAAACTTTGCCTATTGAAAATAAGTGATTGTAACATCCTAAATGAAGCAAATTCCAAGAAAAGTTAAGAGCTAACATTACAAATAAACATTGTCAATTTATGTTAAATTATTAGCAAATAACCAACAGCATGTAATGTATGAGGATTCTTCTTGTCCTCTTTTATGAAATTGCTTTTAAGTTAGTTTATGAAATAATAAATTTCATTATAACATTTTTTACATCATGAGAAATATGAGTAATTATGGCTTGATATTATAGGGGACACATAAGACTTAGACATACTAATAAGAATTGCAGTGGAAGAAAGGATATGATAAGAAATGACAGTAAAGAAATAAGAAAGAATATCTTACTTGACATATTGCCTAGATGTTCGTCTTGTTTAGTGGCAGAATAATCACATTGTAGTGACCACATGAAAGCTGATGCTACTGTTTTATTGTTCCCTTCCCTTCAAATTTCATATGTTGGAATTTAACCTCTATTTGAGGATTTGAGAGTTAAGTGTTTATTTATTTATTTATTTTTTACTTATGTACACAGTGTATACAGTCATGTTGGTACCATCATTAGCATCCTCCCTATCCTCCCTGCTCTGAAGGGAGCCTCCTCATTAGGGAATGTGGTCCTACATTGTGGGGTTAGCCATTGGTTATGGGTAAGAAGCAATGTCTCTGTGCGTAGTGACCTAATGTGTGGTTTTAACATTCTTTCCACCCCCTCTTCCACAAATTTCCCTGAGCCATGCTGCATTCATTTCAGGTCTGCTTCAGTGTTGAGGTCCTTGGTGCCTCTATGTCTCTAGATATCTGGTTTGGTAGGAGTTGAGTGTTCTCTGTGACTATCTCCTTCACCCTTGTGTTGGTACCAGGTTCGCCAAGAAAGCAGCACTCTTGCTCATTTCCCCACTTACTCTTAGTGTCAGCTGGGGCCCTTTTTAAGAAATACTAGATAATGAGGTGTATGGTGTCATGCAATAATTAGTGTCGGTTGATTATCAGAAGGGTGGGTTTCTTATGAAGCTGCCTTTAGGACCCTTTTGCTTGCCTGTAATTCCTTTGTGTGCATGATTTTTCCTCAGATTGTGCCATGCTAAGAAGGCATTCACCGGATGTATGCCTTGCCTCAACTTCAACTTTCCCACCTTCATGACAATGAGCAAAATAAATTGCTATTCATTACAGAGTCAGTTTACACAATTTGGTTACAATAACAAAAATTAATTAAAACAGCTTAATATAATGTTTTTCCTAGCATATGACTCAATCATTCTTTCCCTTCCTATAAGAAGCAATAGTTAGAAGAGAATACAGTGACATCCTGCATATTACTTTGACTGGCATGATTATGTTTTAATTTGCTATGTTAGTTCTATTAATAGGAAATTATAAACATTTAATCTAGCATTTTCATTTATGTTTGCTATCAAACCCACTAGGCATGATGGCACATGCCTTTAATCACAGCACTTCGGAGGCAGAGGTAGGAGGATCACTGTGAGTTCAAGGCCACCCCGAGACTACATAGTAAATTCCAAGTCAGCCTGAGCTAAAGACCCTATCTCAAAAATAAATAAATAAATAAATAAATAAATAAATCCTCCATGACAGGAACCGAATAGAAGCTCACTGCAGTTGCTCTGCTCCCTCATTGTTTCTCATTCGAAGACACCTGGACTGGACATTACATATCACTATCTACTTGATTATCCAGTACATTTTTGTAACATTTCTATGAAATAGTCACTTTTTCATTAGTTATTGAAAATCATTATAATAATTCAACCAGTTATATCAACTCTGAAAAATAAAATATATAGTAAACCATAAGTTAAAATTAAAAATTAAAAATAATGCTAAGGCTGGAGAGATGGCTTAGTGGTTAGGCACTTGCTGGTGATACCTAAGGACCCCGGTTTGAGGCTTGATCCCCCAGAACCCATGTAAGACAGATGCACAAGATGGCGCATGCATCTGGAGTTTGTTTGCAATGGCTACAGGCCCTGGCATGCCCATTCTTTCCCTCTCTATCTGCCTCTTTCTCTTTCTGTCACTCTCAAATAAATAGATAAAAATGAACAAAAAATTTAAAAAAATAATGCTAGATGGATAAAAAGTTTTTTTTTTCCTTTGTGATATCAGTACATGTGTTCTATGTCTTCTTTCAATACTTTTATTTTACTGATATTTAAATTATTTTCAAAGAACCAGCTCTTTGCTTTATCAATTTTCTTAATTGCTTTCTTAGTTTCCAATTCATTAATTTCTGCTCTGATCTGTTTGGAGATTTTTGGGTTGGATTCTTCTTGATTTTCCAGTGTCTTAGGTGGATGGTTAGGTTGTTGATTTAGGATTTGTCTGTCTTTGTTATGAAGGCATTTAATACTATGAATTTTCCCCTAAGGACCACCTTCATTGTGTCCCATAAGTTTTGGTATGATGTGTTCTCATTGTCATTCATTTCTAGAAATTTTACAATTTCATTTTTTATTTCGTCCACTACCCATTTACTGCTTAAGAGTGTGTTGTTCAGTTTTCAGGGGCCGATGGTATTTCTGGAGGGTCTTTTGTTGTTAATTTCTAGTAATCCAGCATTGTGATCTGATATCATGCAGGAAATTATGTTGATCTTCCTAAACATATGGAGGCAGGCTTTGTGACCCAGTATATGATCTATTTTAGAGAATGTCCCATGGGCTGTTGAGAAGAATGTGTAGTCTGTGGATTTGGGATAGAATGTTCTGTGGATGTCCATTAGGTCTAACTGTTCTATGGTTTTGTTGTGCTCTCTCACTTCCCTGTTGATTTTCTGTTTGGATGCTCTGTCTGTGATGGTGTTGGTGGTTACTTCTGTTTTGTTGTCAAATAGGTTTTATTTTATGAATTTGGGTGCCACTGTGTTTGGTGCATAAAGATTTATGATTGTGATATCCTCTTATTGGTCTTTCCTTTGATAAGTAGGAAGTGGCCTTCTTTGTCTTTTTTGATTGGTTTTGGTTTGAAGTCTATTTTTCTGATATTTGTATAGCTACGCCTGCTTGCTTCTTATTCCCATTTGCTTGGATTATCACTTTCCACCCTTTCAACCTGAGTAGGTATCTGTCTTTAGTGGTGAGGTGGGTTTCTTGAAGACAACAGATTGAATGGTCTAATGTTCTGACCCACCCTGTCAGCTTATGTCTCCTGATGGATGAATTAAGGCCATTAATATTTAGGGTAATGACTGTGAGGTTTGATTTTATCTGTGCCATATCATGGTGGTTTATGTGGGTTAGTGTTTACTTGGGCTTTATCATTTTTTGTGCCTTCTCTGAGTTTGATTATTGTGATATTCTTCTTGTAGGCACCCGAGGTTGATTATTTGATTCTTCTGTGTGGAGAATTCCCTGAAATACTTTCTGAAGGTTTGGCTTTGTGTTCATATAGTTGTAAAGCTGAGGTTTATCATGGAAAGATTTTTTCTTTCACCATCTATTATGAGGGATGCTTTTGCTGGTTAGAGTATTTTGGGTTGGAAGCCATAGGTTCTTAGACCTTACAGTGTTCCATTCCAGGCCCTTCTGGCTTTCAGGGTTTCCATTAAGAAGTCTCCAGTAATTCTGATGGGATTACCTTTATATATAATGTGTTGTTTCTCCCTAGCTGCTTTTAGAACTTTCTCTTTGGTAATGATGTTTAAAGTATTAATGACAATATGTCCTGGAGAACTTCTCTTTTGGTCCAGTCTGTTCAGAGTTCTTCTAGGTTCTTGTAACTTGATGGGTCTTTCTTTTGAAAGAGTGGGAAAGTTTTCTTTGATAATTTAGTTGAATAAGTTTTCCATGCCTTTGGTCTGAATTTCTTCCCCTTCTGATATTCCTATGATCTGAATGTTGGGCTATTTAAGGATATCCCACAATTCCCTCATGTTCTGTTCACAAAAATTTTTCAACTTATTGGAACTTTTGGACTCACAAACTGTTTCTTCTGTTTTGTCTTCCAGTTCTGAGTTTATATCCTCCACATATTTGACTCTATTCTGGAGAGCTTCTATAAAGTTTTGGGCTTGTTCAATTTGGTTCGCATTACTCCGTTGAATTCCCTGTTCATATCCTTTTCAGATTTTCAAATTTAACATATACACTTGGGGTATGTGTGTGTTCATGGGTATAAGATCATGGTAGTGTTAAAGTCAGAAGATAACTTCCAGTGTCAGTCCTCAATTTCTACCTCATTTGAGGGAGGATCACTTTTTGTTGTTGTTGCTCAGGTTGTGTTCATCATGTTAGTTGAAAAAAGATTTCTATACAATTGTTTTATTTCAACTTTCTTTCTTACTGGAGGCACATGGGAATTACATATATTGCAAAACATTCTGGCTTTTACATAGGTTGTAAGGATCTGAACTGAAGTACTCTAATGTGTGGGGCAAGCAATCTACACATTGAGCCATATCCCTCACCCACATTTTAAATAACTATTTTATACTAAATTTAATCTGGCATAATTCTCAAGAAGAAAGAATGCATCATTGAGAGAGAACCATAGATATTTAAATATACATATGTTTCTAGTCATATTGTATGCATGAATGTACAAATATATAGTGAATGCAATGGCAAAGTAAATTGTTGATATTTTAAATTTTTTTTATTATGTTTTGATCAACTGTCATTTAGTTTTGTGCTTACTACATTTATATGTTCAGTCTAATGTCTAAAATTCATATTATTATCATTATTCACATTTTGTATTAAAAGTTCTCTTTAAGAACTATTGTCTATTATGTATAAACTCTTGGAAATTTTATGTGAGTTCATTTTCTGATTCTTGATATTTATTTGGTGAATTTAATTTTGTGATGGACAGCCATAAGGTAGTTTTCATTGAATGCTTTATCTCAACAAAAGCACCAGTAGTGAAATATATTTGATATTCTTGAGGCAATCTTTAAGGGAAGGCTATTCACAGAAAGATTGTATTCAAAAACAATTGGAAAGCAGCCAGAGAAATGAGTAAGTATTGAAAATAATTTTTCTTTAATGGTAACAGTGTTTGAAATTCAGTTCAGCAAGGACATATAAAATGAGTAATATTTTTGGTTGAGTAGTCTTCTGTGAATATGACTCTAAATTTAGTGCATGGTGAAAAGATTGAAGATTTTAATATAACTATGACTAAAGCAGGATTTTTTAATAGCAGTATAAATTATAGTCTGTTTGGAAATCCAGGTTGCAATATCAATTTAGATAATCTAATATTAAAATAACAGTCCCAATCCATGTATAATTTTCCCTTTCCTAAAAAGATATTGGTATGCAAATTATTTTCTTTTATTGTTTTTACCTTGTGAAATCTTTTTTAGATTCTTATCTCAGAAGTTGCTACAGCATAGTTCATTATCCTACTCAGCCCTAGCCCTCCTGAGACTGCTGACTTCTACTGTTCTGTCCCCAACTGGACCACTCTCCTAAGAAAATCTGCAAAGCTCAACTTCATCTGAAAGTATTCAGTCATGTGTTCCACAGAATCCCAAATAAGTGTGGAAGCATAAATAGAGTGCTTCATGTGGTGAATGTCAACACTTAACTTGGATTGTCAGAGCAAAAAAGTGACATTTAAGCAACAGCCTAAAATAACCTTGCAAATACATATAGGGAATGTTCTCCAGGTAGGGTTACAATTAAAAATGGTTCAAACTCTTTATATGTCTTTTAAAACTTTGTTTTAAAAATTTTGATTGGGCAGCTGCACTTGCATTTCAAAGAAATCTGAGAAAAAATACTTAAATAGAAGTGCAAAACAGCCACGAAAACAAACTTGAAAGCACAGCTGTATTTAGAGAAGATAAAACACCATAAAATATGAAAGTTATCTTAGGAGAGTCCTGAACAGACTATTATAAACATCATCAATTCTGTTTTTTTGTTTGTTTGTTTGTTTTGTTTTGTTTTGTTTTTCTGTTGTTGGTCTTGACTAAGTGTGATAATTCTCTTTTGTAATGTAAAATTATCTATTTTTGGCTTTTGTTGACGCCATTACATATTATAGGCTAGGCTTGAATCCTCTTGACTTAGCCTTTGCAGTCCTGGGATTGCACGTGTTTACCACCATGGCTATCTCAGAGTTATCCTTGTACAATGTGACAATGTTATCACTTCTCTTCTTAAATCTTCTAGAATTTCAACTTTCACTACATTGTAAAACTCAAACATTGTGTTATGTCATTGAATGCTTTCCCTAAAGGTGCTATCAATATAACTATCAATTGAGTTTATAACCAGAAAATCCTATCACTGCCAACTACTATTCCATTATTTTCCTTTCTATCTAGCCCATGGTGGGCAGAATAAAACCTGGCCTCCCAGATTATTTTCTTCTCCTGTCATGGCTTTTATAACTCCTGCATTTGAGGGAGAATTAACTCTGAGTTTATAATGGAATATCATTCCTGAAACAAAGTTACTGAAGGGAAAATGGGAGAATGCTAGCTTCTTTTAGGCAGTTAGTCAGGGGCAGAAGCCCAAAGAGGGAATAAGAAGATGACATTTGGTCCATCTTGGCAAAACTGAAACTTGGGTCTGATCCTATCTCTCCAAGATAGCTGCCAGTGACATTCCCTGCAGGAACTTCCTGACTCTTCTACTTGGCCTCCCTAGGTCAGCCCTCTGAGTCCATGAACCAATCAGATCTTGGTTCCCCCACACCCAGTCTACATAATAATCAGATCTTGGCCCCTCCTGGTTTAGGCCCTTGAATGGGAATTAATTAGGTCTCTGATGACACACCTGGGCCTAATGAGGAGGCTTAACCTGATTGGATGTCTGATTCGTATAAAGAAGGCTACCAACATAGTATAGTTCTCTCTTCTCTGATCTCCTACTGGCTCTCTTCTCTTCCTTGGCTGGGGTATTTTTATGCTTGCCTTCTATCTGCCTTATGTTCTGGTATAAAATCTCACTTTAATCACTTGTATGTTTTTCTTGTAAGTTCACACTCTAGATTTACTACTTGGGTATCTTCTAAAGTCTAGGTCTGCTACATGTATAATTTCTCTCAACTTGGTATAACCATGGGTGAAACTCTCTTTATTACGCATTTCACATCTGAATTTCCTGGTATCTGCTTTGGTATTCTCTCTTCTGTGCTCTATGATATTCACCTGGATACACTCTATATCCCCTCTTTCTTTTGCCCTTTGACCTGGCCTGAACATCCGCATGAGCCTGTCCCTCCTTCCTAGCTGGCTGAGAACAACATGGCTCATGGAGGGGGGTATACTTACCTTGCTTTGAGTATTTTTCTTCTTGCCTTCTGTGTATTGCTCTTGGGATGCCCTCTCACTTTGATATTAGGTAAGATTTATTACTGATCTCTGAATCCTTCACTTTCTTAATCCTTTCTGGTTTGTTATTTAAAGGGACGTTTATGTTCACTATTGTGTGTGTGTGTGTGTGTGTGTGTGTGTGTGTGTGTGTGCACCTGCCCCAGCCTTTTCCTAGATACCACTTTATTCTGAATAAACCTCATGGATTATAATTTCTCCACAAATAAACTGAGTAACTCATAATTTATCCTTCTCAAGTCCATTTTACCAATTATTTTTAATAGTAAAATAAGGAACAAAATTGTGGTTCACAAGCTTGGGGGACCCCCTTGAGCTCCCCCAAATCCTGCATCATTGCTAGTTCACTTTGCGATAATCAAGCACAAGTTTGCCTTGCAGATTTTGATTTCATCAGAATCCACTGCAGAAGTAAGGGCCTTTGCATCTGACAGTGAGACAGAAAGGACCAAATACTGAGGATCTTAGAGCATAGCATAGTGTCTTGGAATGACCCTGACCAAGCACTAACAATTAAATGTGAACCTTAATTTTACAAAGAAGTGAATTCTGTTCAGCATCTGAAGCAGTAGGAGGCAGTTCTCATTAGTTAAGGCACTTTGTGAGAGCACAGTTGACATCTATGTTTCAGTTTTTCCAAGCACCTAGTTTAAGACATATCTCACATGCATCACATTATTCAACCAGATAATCTTTAAAATGTTTTGATGCTGTTTTAAAAGTGAAGTCTTCAGTAATTTGCTCCAGAGCATTAGTGAACTAATTTCCATACTTAAGTACTTGCTAATTCAAGGACTTGTCATTTTCTATCCCTCAATAAACAATATCACTTCTGTCTAAGTGCTCTGCATATCTTTCAGTATACACAAGTGTGCTTCATTTGGAAGACTGGCTTTTGGTATGTGTATGGGTATGGGGGTGCATGCACACATATGTAGGTCAGAGCACAACCTCGAAATGTTTGTGTTGTCCTTCCACCTTGTTTCCAATACAGTCTTTTGCTATTCACTTCTGTATACTCAAACTACCTGTCCTGTGAGTTTCAGAAAACCCTGATTCCACTTCCCATTGCTGTAGTCATATTGGGATTACAAGCATGTGGACTACAAGCATCCAAATTTTCATGGTTTTCTGGGTATCAGAACTTTGATTGTCAGGTGTGCAGAGCAAGTGCTTTTAACCATAGAACCATCTCCAAATCATGTAAAATTGGTTTTTAAAATCTACTCCTCTCTGAAACTTCTCCTATAGAAAATGTTGATTCCTCACCACTTTTATGGTGCACATTTATAATAATGTTCTAATCTAAACTGTTTCATATTCATTATCTAAATTGTATACATCAAAGACAGAACCAGTTAATAGCCATATTTGAAATCAGTGCAAACACAATTATACTGTGTAACCATGAATTAATGCATGCATGAATGAATGTTTTGTACTTAATTTCACTTTATTTTTATTTTATTTATTTTTTATTCATTTAAGAGTGACAGACAGAGAGAGAAAGAGGCAGAGAAGGCAGGAAGAGCGAGAGTGAATGGGCACATCAGGGTCTCCAGCCACTGCAAACGAACACCAGACGCATGTGCCACCTTGTGCATCTGGCTTAAATTGGTGCTAGGGAATCGAGCCTCAAACCAGAATCCTTAGGCTTCACAGGCAAGTGCTTAACCACTAAGCAATCTCTCCAGCCCCTTAATTTCACTTTACTTTCAAATTCTGTCTACCGAGTACTTTGAATTTTGTCTTGGACTCTCATTTTACATACTATAAATATTACTTGTCATAATTTACTAAATTATGTAGTGATTTAGAAATGATTTATTTCAGTTGTGCATTCAATAGGTGGCTTTGATGAGTGTATTATATTTTCCATGCTTGTGAGCAGATTGTATTTATCATTTATTATTTGTAGATTAGTATAGAAAAGTCTAGACAATGGACTGTAATTTAAGAATGTAACAATATTTGGCAGAATATTATTGTTAAATGTCATTCCTCTTCCTTTATGGTGTCTCATCCATGACACATCATTTGTTATGATAAATCTATTCCACAAGAAGTGTAAAATGGAAAACATTATCAACTGCCCTTTCAAGATATGCAGTCAACTCTATAGGGTCAGACACATATGAACTAGACCCTTCTCCTAGGCCCTCCTTCACACCTGAGAAAACCCTCCATCTTATTACTTTGATGCTAGTATTTAAATATTCTTTCTATTTCATGAATAATGGATCTATACCTTTTTCCAATATATCTGGACTTAATAGCCTGACAAGAAGTACTCACCAGTAAAATGGTAGCACACAGTCTTGGTGGGTAACCAACACCATTCTGATTGGCTAAGAGATCTGATCTGCTCGGTGGAAAGGAACCCATATCTGGAACTTGGAACCAGGAAAGAATTCTATGGAGACAAAGATTATCCTCTCCACTGTCAAGTTTCCACTGGTCTTTGGCCAAAAGAGTGGCTACATCCATCATCCTAATTTAGTAGTTTATCCTTTCTTTTTCTAGTTAACTGTGTTTTTTTTTTCCCTTTTCATCCAGAGTTTTATCAGTTTTATCAGTCCATACATAAGCATTCTGTTGAGAGTTTCCTAATTACTGAAATCTATCACATAGGCTATAAGCATTTTTTAATATATATATAACTGCCATATCTTACAGCCCTTTACTTCATAAAGGGACTTATTCCTTGTCAATATCAATATCAAAGCCATTAAGACAGGGAAGCTGGAACTGAATAATACAAGTTGGAGGTAGAAGGACATTAAGGATTATTTAATAATGCAGACCCTTCATTTGCATACAGATAAGGTAACCGATAAGGTTAGTACAAGATGAAAAATACTTACTTGTATAAGGTCACTGTAGCAGACAGATTCAGGTTCGCTGAGATGAACTTCCATACCAGACACAGTTATGGAGGAAGGGATATTTATTGAAGTTTAAAGATCCAGGGGAAGTTCCATAAAAGCGGAAGAAGCTGGCCTGCCTTCACAGGACCAAGCAGAAAGAGAGAAAAGCACAAGCCTAAAGCCAAAAACCATATAGCACAGCACACTTCAGGAACTCCAGCTAGGCACACTTTGCATATCTTAAGATTGAAATCTCAAACACACCACCACACCTTAAGATCCACACAATGGCATTGCCTCCAGCCAGATGGCTAGAGATGCAAACTACAAACAAATAAACAACTGAATATATTGGGGGCCATCTATTCTATTCAAACCACCACAGTCACATACATAGTCTGAAGCAAGAAATCTTTTCTTTGAAAAATGCAGAACTTTCCTCATAGTGGCCTACCGTTTCTGTTGGTATTGGGAGAGCTTTTTGAAAGAAAAGAGACAAAACTTTCACTAGAAATCTCTAACAGGGCAATTATTACATAGCAAGGAGCATTGTAGACTTGTATTCAGAGACAAGAATGCAAGAAATAGTTTTTCATGTGTTGTCACGGTGGCAGTAGAGGGTGATAATTTTGATAAGAAGCCTACCATGAGCTGGAGCTTCCAGGAACTATTTTCATCAAGGAGAATAAACATACATACACCAAGGACTCTGTGGAGGCATATGATGAAGGAGACCCAGAAACCTGACTCCTTACCTAGACATTTTGTTGTTATTGTTGTTTTACTTTCCCATGAGCAATCAGAAAATGATGTGTCTTTACTTTAATGTTCAACTTTCATTATTAACATTTTAATAAGATCATATTCCAGCAAATATATAATGTACTTTCAACACATTTCCCTTCTTACCTCCTCCCCTCTTCCTTTACCCCTCTTGGTTCTCTAAGATAGTTTCACTTCTAATCTCATGTTATATAAATGTATGATTTCATGTATGTATCTAAATTATAAGAATCACAAATAAGTGAAAACATGACATTTATCTTTGTAAGAATGGCTTAATTTGCTTAATATTATAACCAGTTGCAACTATTTTCCTGCATGGGACACTGTTCATATATGCCTTATTTTCCTTATTCTATTCTTTTCTGCTGGGAACCTTGGCTGGTCCATAGTTGAGCTATTGTCACTACTAGTGCAATATACATTGATGTGCTTTGGAATTCCAAGATTTCTCCAAGGCTTAAGAGGAATTGTAGATAGTGTGAATTTTAGCTCTTTATGTAGGGGCAACTGCTCTTCCCTTATATCTAGTCCTAGAACAAAAAGATATGCATGTATTAATTTAGGAATCTACACATAGCTTGTGAGTGTTAGGATGGGAATATGTTCTGACCACATGGATGTACATACAGAGGTGGGTGGCCCATTTGTACCCTCTCCCTTCCAGATCAAGTGACTTCTGGTGATTTAAAAGGACACCATTTCAGCCTTGCCATTTTTATTTCTCTTTTTCCTCTCTTGCTACCCTGGTATAAAGTACTAGTACATTTAATTGCTACATAAACTTTATATAAAAATTACAATTTCAGAAGAAAGGACAACCTGGAAAATATCTCAGACTTAAGTTTCAAGTTCAGTCCCCTTTACAGAAAGACATCTTAGAAGAATAAAAACGAAACAATAACAAAAACATTGCTCTCATAGCATTTATAAGACCACATTTTCTATCCTTAGTAGACCACTAGAATCACACAAAAAGTGAAAAACCAGGAAAGAAAGATGATATCAGAGCTATTGCATTATTTGATTACATTATTCACTTTCCTTCAGAAGCGCAAGAGTATTTTTTTGAATGTTGTTGAAATTAAAGGTATTGAAACTTTTTTTTTTCTTTATTAGTTAGTTTTCAATTCAGCAAATACGCTCAGTTTGGTACCATTATTAGGCTCATCCGTGACCTACCCCCTCCCCTTGGCCCCTCCTTCTTGAGGTATAAGGGTCATGCATTGTGGAGTTAGCCCACAGTTATGGGTAAGCTAAATGTCTCTGCATATCATGAACCAACATGTGGCTCTGACACTCTTTCCATCCCCTCTTAGCAAAATTTCACTGAGCCATGTTGGGTTCATTTTTGGTCTGCTTCAGTGCTGAGATGTTGGGGGCCTCTGAGGCATGGCTCTCTGATTTGGTAGGAGTTGATTTTTCTCTATGCTGATCTCCTTCCCCCTTGTGCTGGTATCCGGTTCATCAGGAAAACAGCCCCCTTGCTTGTTTCTCCAATTTTTCTTAGTTTCAGCTGGGGCCCTTTTGAGGTATGATGGGATGGCATTCTCCTTAGGATCTACATCTATCGGAAAAAGAGAAGCAGATTCTCCAACAGAGAGTAAGTTAGCATCAGGACAAATGAGATAACGCTTTTTTTTTTTTTTTTTTTTTTACAGAGAATTTAATAGGTGTAGGCCCTCTTGTAGCCCACAATTGATGGTAGCTTGATATTGGAGAGTGGGTTTATGTTTGGATATGGTTCTGACTTGTTTCCCAGCTCAAGCTATGGGTCCCATACCAGTGAGGGGATCAGTTAGCCAAATTGAGAGCAGTTGGTTCCCCACCATGGCTGTGTGCCACCACTTCACTTGTGTGGGCATCACAACAAGTTATATGATGCTAAGTAGGTTAGACCATGCATTGCTTCGACAGATATTTGTCATTTTCCCCCAGTCACCCATGTAGCACCTTCTGGAACTAGACGCGCTGACTGTATGGGACTGACTCTCTTCCAACTTCCAGCCATGCCATTCTAATTTGCATGTCAATCACATAAGGTGTCTTCAGCAGTAGGGTCTTACCACTAGCCTTTGGTGGGTCATCAAGTACTCTGACAGAAATCTGTCTGTCTTTTAGGAAACCTTGTAGGTCTCTCTGATCAAAAGCTCATTGTGGATGATAGCCCCATGCTGGATCTGGGAGTTACAGGTCAGTGCCCACTAAGAAAATGAGGAAAAAGATAACTAATATACAAGAGTTAGAGATCAGAGAGAGAGAGAGACAGGGAGAGGGGAAGTGAGGGAGGGAAGATGTAGAAGATTAAGGTTAGTCTTGTTCTTACCCTCTCCAGTGTCTTGTGGTTCAGGTGTTCTCTGTAAGGGCCTGGTGAAGGATCCGCCATTTGGTCTGTTTTCAGTAAGTAGAAAATTATGGTACCATTGCTATTTGGGTCTAGATTTGTGTTTCCCACCCCTTTGATGTGCTCCCCTCCTTCCCCTTCCATCCTAGTGTCTAGTCTAGGAGGTGCTTGCAGGGTATGTAAGGTATCTTGGGTAGATTCAGTTTACGTGCTGTAGATGAGTGAGAATATGTGGTGATTTTTTTTTCTGTGATTGGGTAAGTTAACTGAGAATCATCTGTTCCAGGTTCAACCATTTTTCCTCAAATTTCATTGTGTCATTTTTTCTAACTGCTGCATAGAATTCCATTCTGTAGATAAACCACATCTTAGTTATCCATTCTTCTAGTGATGGACATCTGAGTTGATTCCAGCACTTAACTATTACAAATTGAGCCGCTATAAACATGGTTGAGCAAATCTCTCTAGCCTGTGGTTTGAAGGATTTAGGGTAGATGCCCAGTAAGGGAATAACTGGGTCTGTTGGTATCTCTATACTCAGCTTCTTCAGAAGTCTCCATATTGCTTTCCAAAGTGGTTGTACCATCCTACATTACCACCAACAGTGGATGAGTGTTCCTACTTCTCCACATCCTCGCCAGCATTTCTTTTTATTTGATTTTTTGATGTTTGCTATCCTTATTGGGGTAAGGTGGAATCTCATAGTTGTTTTAGTTTGCATTTCTCTGATGATTAGGGATGATGAACATTTTCTTAAGTGTATGTTTACCATTTCTATTTCTTCCTCTGTGAACTGCCTGTTCAGCTCTTTGCCCCATTTTGTGAGTGGGGTGTTTGACTTCTTACTGTTTAGATTTTTGAGTTATTTGTAGATTCTAGAGATTAGGCCTCTATCAGTTGGATAACCTGCAAATATTTTCTCCCATTCTGTGGGTGATCTATAGGCTTTGCTTATTGTTTGCTTGTCTGTAAAGAAACTCTTCAGCTTCAGTGGATCCCATTGGTTGAGTGACGGTTTAAGTTCATGAGCTAGTGGGGTTTTGTTCAGGAAGTCTTTTTCCATTCCTATATCATGGAAAGTACTTCCTAAATTTTCTTCCAGTAGTATACGAATTTCTGGTCTTATATTGAGATCTTTGATCCATTTGGACTTGAGTGTAGTGCATGGTGAAATGTGTGGATCAAGTTTCAGTTTCCTGCATATAGTTATCCAGTTTGTCCAGCACCATTTGTTGAAGATGCTGTCTTTTTTCCAGCCTATATTGTTTGAGCCTTTATCGAATATCAAGTAGCTATAGTTGCTTGGCCCAAAGTCCGGGTCCTCAAGTCTATTCCATTGATCTATACTCCTGTTTTTATGCCAGTACCATGCTGTTTTTATTAGTATGGCTTTGTAATATAGCTTTAGATCAGGTATGGTGATGCCTCCAGAGGTATTTCTTTTGCTGAGGATATGTTTGGAAATTCGAGGCCTTCTGCCTTTCCATATGAAATTTGAGATCATTTTTTCTATCTCTGTGAAGAACAAGGTAGGGATTTTAATTGGAATTGCATTAAATCTGTATATTGCCTTTGGTAGTATTGCCATCTTCACAATGTTAATTCTGCCTATCCAGGAACATGGGAGGCCTTTCCATTTTCTCAAGTCTGCCTCAATTTCTTTTTTGAGTGTTTTTATGTTTTCGTTGTACAGACCTTTCACTTCCTTGGTTAACGTTATTCCAAGATATTTTATTTTATTTTATTTTTTGTTGCAATTGAAAATGGGACTATGTCGCTTATTTCTTTCTCTGTATCTTTGTCCTTTGCATAAAGGAAGGCAACTGATTTTTGGGCATTGATTTTGTATCCTGCTACTTTGCTATAGGAGTTAATCACCTTCAGGAGTTTTGGCATGGAGTCTCTCGGGTCTCTTACATATATAATCATATCATCAGCAAATAAAGCTAACTGAACTTCCTCCTTTCCAAATTGTATCTCTTTTATTTCCTTCTCCTGTCTTAGTGCTTGAGCTAGGACTTCCAGAACTATATTGAAAAGCAGAGGTGAGAGTGGACAACCCTGTCTTGTTCCTGATCTTAATGGGAATTCCTCCAGTCTCTCTCCATTAAGTATTATTTGGGACTCCGGAGCTTCATATATTGCCTTTATTAGGTTAAGATATGAACCAACCATGCCAACTCTCTCCAATGTTTTGAACATGAAGTGATGTTGAATCTTGTCAAAGGCCTTTTCTGCGTCTATCTTAATGATCATGTGGTTTTTATGTTTAACCTTGTTTATGTGGTGTATTACATTGACAGATTTCCGTATGTTGAACCACCCCTGTGTTCCTGGAATGAATCCCACTTGGTCCAGGTGGATAATGCTTTTGATGTGTTGTTGGATTCGGTTTGCAAGGATTTTGTTTAGGATCTTTGCATCTAAATTCATCAGGGAAATAGGCCGGTAGTTTTCTTTTCTTGTGGCATCTCTGCCTGGTTTTGGAATTAGGGTGATGCTAGCTTCAGAAAAGGAGTTGGGTAGCTTTCCCTGTTCACCAATTGTGTGGCACAGTTTGAGGAAGATTGGTTTGAGTTCTTCTATGAAGGTTTGATAGAATTCAGTTGAGAAGCCATCTGGTCCTGGGCTCTTCTTTTTTGGGAGGTTTTTTATTACTTTTTCAATCTCTATGAGTGTGATGGGTTGATTGAGGTGATTAATCTGCTGTGTGTTTAGCTTTGGTAGATGGTATGCGTCCAAGAATTTATCGATCTCCTCCACATCATCCAGTTTTGTGGAGTAGAGGTTTTTGAAATAAATCCTGATGATTCTCCCAATTTCACTTATGTCTGTTGTGATCTCTCCTTTTTCATTTTGAATTTTGTTAATTTGAAGCTTCACCTTTTTTTGCTTGATCAGATTGGCCAGGGGTTTCTCAATCTTGTTTATTTTTTCAAAGAACCAGCTCTTTGTTTTGTCAATTGTCTTAATTGTTTCCTTCGTTTCCAGTTCATTGATTTCTGCTCTGATTTTAATTATTTCTTCCCTTCTGGAGCTCTTTGGGTTGGATTTTTCTTGTTTTTCCAGTGCCTTCATGTGGATGGTTAGGTTATTGATTTGGGACCTTTCTGTCTTTTTTACGAAGGCTTTGAGTGCTATGAATTTTCCCCTGAGGACCGCCTTCATTGTGTCCCATAACTTTTGGTATGATGTGTTCTCATTGTCGTTCAATTCCAGAAATTATGCAATTTCATTTTTTATTTCATCCACTATCCATTTATTGTTTAAAAGTGTGCGGTTCAGTTTCCAGGTGCCGTTGGGATTCTTGGTGGGTCTTTTGTTGTTGATTTCTAGCAATACAGCATTGTGATCTGATATCATGCAGGGAATTATTTCAATCTTCCTAAATATGTGGAGGCAATCTTTGTGACCCAATATATGGTCTATTTTAGAGAATGTTCCATGGGCTGCTGAGAAGAATGTGTAATCTGTGGAATTGGGACGAAAGGTTCTGTAGATGTCCGTTAGGTCTAAGTGATCTATGGTTTTGTTGAGCTCCCTTACTTCCCGGTTTAGTTTTTGTTTGGATGATCTCTCTATTACTGATAATGGTGTATTGAAGTCCCCAGCTATGATGCTGTTGGTGGTTATATCTGTTTTATTGTCAAGTAGGTTTTGTTTTATGAACTGTGGTGCCCCTGTGTTTGGTGCATACAGATTTATGATTGTAATATCCTCTTGATGGATCTTTCCCTTGATAAGTAGGAAGTGGCCTTCTTTGTCTTTTTTGATTATTTTTGGTTTGAAGTCTATTTTATCCGATATTAATATAGTACACCTGCTTGTTTCTTATTCCCATTTGCTTGGAATACTGTTTTCCACCCTTTCACCCTGAGGACATATCTGTCTTTCATGGTGAGGTGGGTTTCTTGAAGGCAACAGATTGAGGGGTCTAATTTTTTGATCCATCCTGTTAGCTTGTGTCTCTTGATGGGTGAATTAAGGCCATTAATATTTAGGGTAATGACTGTGAGATTTGATTTGATCCCTGCCATATTGTGATGGTAAATGTGGGTTGGAGTTTTCATGGACATTGAAGTTTTTTGTGCCTACTCTGAGTTTGGTTTTTGTGATCTGCTTCTTGTAGGCAATTGTGTTTGATTATTTTTTTCTTCTCTGTGGAGAATTTCCTGAAATACTCTCTGTAGGTTTGGTTTTGTGTTCATGTAATTGTAAAGCTGAGTTTTGTCATGGAAAATTTTTCTTTCACCATCTATTATGAGGGATACTTTTGCTGGGTAGAGTAGTTTGGGTTGGAAGCCATAGGTTCTTAGACTTTGCAGTGTTTCATTCCAGGCCCTTCTAGCTTTCAGGGTTTCCATTGAGAAGTCTGAAGTAATTCTGATGGGGTTACCTTTGAAGGTGGTGTGCTGTTTTTCCCTAGCTGCTTTTAGGATTTTCTCTTTGGTGTCAATGTTTAGAGTCTTAATGATAATATTCCTTGGAGAGTTTCTCCTTTGGTCCAGTCAGTTTGGAGTTCTATTGGCTTCTTGTATCTTGATGGGCCTTTCTTTTAAGAGACTGGGGAAGTTTTCTTCAATTATTTTGTTAAATATGTTCTCCATGCCTTTGGTCTGGATTTCTTCTCCTTCTGGTATTCCAATGATCTTGATATTGGGACGTTTAAGTGTATCCCACAATTCCCTCATGTTCTGTTCACAGGAGCTTTTGAACTTACTGAAAATTTTGAACTCTCTAACTGTTTCTTCCATCTTGTCTTCCAGATCAGAGTTTCTATCCTCCACTTGGCTGACTCTATTCTTGAGAGCTTCTAGTGAGTTTTGGACTTGTTCAATTAAGTTTGCATTTTCTATTACTTTTCTATGTATAATTTCCATCCCTCTGTCAAGCTCCCTTTTCATATCATTTTCTGATTTTCTTGATGATTCTTGGAGTTCATCCTTGCATTTCTTTATGTCTTCATTTAGCATGGCCAGCTGATTTTTAAGGTCTTCTTTTTTTTCACTCTCCCTCAAATCTCTTAACTCTCTTTGAAATCCTTCCAATTTCTTATCTAGTCCTTCCAATTTCTTATCTATTAGTTCCAGTTTAGTGATGGCAGCATCCACATGATTGTCGGCCCTTTGTTGCTTTCCTGCAAGTTCTACTAGTAGGTTGGTCATGGTTGCATTGCTCATAGCTTCAATTTGGTGTTCTGGTCCTATTGGTTCTTCTATGTTTTGTTTAGATGTATTCATTGTGGGACTGGGTGATCTAACTGGATTTTCTTGCATTTGATTTTTCATGTTATTTCTTTTGCACTGTGTTCTGCCCATGACAGTGTATGGGCAGATAGGTGGGCGTATCAGCCTGGGCTCAAGAACAATAGGGATCTTATGCAGCCTGGGGGCATTGCCAAGAAGCCTGGGCTTTGGCTATCACTTGCCAAAGACGCCTATCTACTGCCTGGCAGGGGCGCCGAAGTTGCCTGAGTTCTCAAGCGGTAATGTGCAAAAGCTGCCTGCGTTCGAGCTAGGAGTGGCACTGAGGCACCAAGCACTGAAGGCGCCCAAACTCTGGCTGGGCATGCTGGGAACCGGAAACAGTCTGCGCTCCCCCGCCACTGGACAATTGTGGATGGCCGCGCGGCAGACAGGTAGGGGATAGGACCTGAGCTGACGCAAGCAAGAGACACAGTCTGAGCTTGCATGGCACCTGCTGCTGGATTGGGCTTGCTCAGTAAGTGGGCGAGTGGACGAGAGTGCGGAGCAGTCTAAGCTTCCGCACGCAGGGAACAATCTCACTTGCCAAAGCTGCCTATCTACTACCTGGCAGGGGCGCCAAAGTTGCCTGAGTTCTCAAGCGATAATGTGCCAAAGCTTCTTGCATTTGAGCTAGGAGTGGCACTGAGACATCAAGCACTGAAGGCGCCCAAACTTTGGCTGGGAACGCTCGAACCGGAAGCAGTCTGCGCTCCCCGGCCACAGGACAATGGCGGCCCGCCGGTGTGGCAGGCAGGTAGGGGGTGGCACCTGAGCTGATGCAAGCGAGAGATACAGTCTGAGCTTGTGGGGCAGCTGCTGTGGGACTGGGCACACTCAGTAAGTGGGCGAGTGGATGAGGGTGCGGAGCAGTCTAAGCTTCCGCGCGCAGGGAACAGTCGGCGTGCGGTGGCAGCCATGTGGGCTCTGGAGCAGCAGCAGCGGCAGGGGCGGAGCTGTGAACGGTTATTTGGGGCAAGGGGTGTCTACCCGCCCGCAAGGGAATCGGCGATTCCCTGTTCCCCCATCTCTGTGCCCTCCCAGATTTCTCTCCCCTAAAAGCCACTATATACCCTTAATATCTTGCCTTTCTTTCCCCGGGATTTGCAGCACAGATAGGCAGTCGCCATCTTGGCCGGAAGTCTGGCTCTCACTTTTTAATATGACAGGAGTTAAGCCGCTATAAATCCAAATTTAACTCTAGTATATTAAAATATTCCCCTGATATCTATAATAAAACAAACATAAAATCAACATGCTTTGATTTGACTGAAGGGTTGTATAATTGATAATTTGTTGAACTTACAATGAGATAAAAACATAATATATTCAAAATAAACTATATGTCAAAATTGGACTTTGAGTTTTTTCAGTCTCAACTCACAGGGACTTGCACTCCTGGTAATGCTACACAGTCACAGTGAAGTGTTGTTAATAGGATATATAGCCCAAGTCTGTAGTACACTATGCTGCTAAGGCTTGAATTGTGTTAGGTTAGGTTCACAAATACATCTTCAAATTATGATGACCTTTTTGTACATAATCTCATTGTAAGTTTGATTCAGTAGAGAAAACAGGAAGCAATTAAGGGGACACAAGAAGGAATAGACAAAGACTCTTACCTCTGTAGAATAATAATCAAGAAAATTTCATAAATGTGATGAACAATCATGCTTATTGTGAAAGAATCTGTTCTGACTTCCTATTGATCACAAGGATAACTTGGATCATTTTTGCATGTGTGTGTGGTGTGTACATGCCTGCCTATATTTTGATTGTGTGTGTATTCATAATTATGCAAACATACACACATAATATACAAATGTATATGTGTTTGCGCAGGGCAAAGGACAGCTACATGCTATCCTCATGAATATTATCCACTTCGTTGTCCAAAAGTATGTGCTATTGACTTGGAGGTCATAAATTAGCCTTGATTATCTTGTCTTTCTCCCTGGTGCTGTAATTACAGGCATGTGCCACTACAATCAGAATTTCACATGAGTACTGAAGATTGAGCTCAGGTTTTCATGCTTGCAAGGCAAACACATTACCCATTGTGCTATTTCTCCAGTAACAAGCAACACTTTTCTATATTTTTGATTTGGTGTGTTTATAGTCACAGGTAGCCCAGGTGAGACTCAAATTTTCAATGTAGCTAAGGATGACTCTAAACCTTTATCCTCCTGCCTCTACCTCTGAAGTGCTTAGAGAACAGCAGGCACCATGCTTTCATCTTATCCATCATCAAGGGTATACAAATGTATCAGGTGCTTTGGGTTACTGTGAGCAATTACTTGATTAGAAGCAAATTAAAGAAAGAAAGGGTTTATTTTCATCTTATAGTTTTGAGGGGAGGTTTCATGATGGCAAAGTGTGCTGTAGGGATGGCAAGCCAGTGCCATATCAACATGTAGGAAGCAGAGAACAAACAGGAACTACAGTCAAGTATAAAACCTCAAGGCCTGTTCCCAGTGATCCACTTCATTAAGCAAGATCCCACCTACTAAAGATTATACAACCTCCCTAAACAACACCAACAGCTTGGAATTAAGTGTTCAAATTCAAGAGACAATCGAGGACATTTTACCTTCAAGCTACAGTAATGGTCCTCAGAAGCACCATATGTTTTCATTTGCAAAAGGAAAGTTCTGTAGAAAAGAATAAGATTAATAGAGGCCACGGAGATGGCTCAGCAGATAAACATGCTTCCAATGCCTGCCATTCTGGGTTTGATTCTTCAGTTACTATATAAACCCAGACACACAAAATGAAGCAGGCATCTGGAGTTTATTTGCATTGGCAAGATGCCCTGGTGTTTACCCATACTCTATCCCCCTTTCTCTCTCACACAACACAGAGAGATGATAGATAGGTAGATGATAGATGTTAATAGATGATAGATGGATAGCTAATAGGTAGATAGATAGATGATAGTTAGATAGATAGATACACAGGTAGAGAGAGATCAAATGCTGGCATAGTTATAGAAAATTAGAAATTCTGTGTAGAAAGGGAAAATATGATTTATAATGTAAATTACTACAGCTATTATAGAAACATTGAGAAGACTCATCAATCTAAAATCACAAATACCAGCAACCCTACTACTGACATGTATCCAAAATAAATGACAGCAATAATTCAAAGAAGTGTTTGCATTTTCGTGATCTTTGGCTATTCACAATAGCTAAGATAAGAATTGAAATTTAGTGACTAGCAACAGGTAAAGGAAAAAGAAAGTGTCATGTATGTATGTGACAGAATATTATACACAAACAGAAAAACTGAGGCAGCATAGTTGAATCTGTCTGAAATCAAGCAGGCGCAGGACTATAGCTGCCTCAAGTTCTCGCTCATGTCGAATCTTAGAAAGTTGATTTAAACAGGCAAGGAGCAGAATGGTATTTCCCAAGGTTGGTAAGTGCAGAAAGAAATAAACATTTTGGAGAACTTGTTTCATAAATATAAAATTAGTTTGGAGAAATAGGTTCTAGCATTCTTTAGCGTCATAAAGTGACTATACTTAGCATATGTTTACTACTACATATTTAGTAAATAGAAAATTTTGAGTTGCAAAATAACGGAGCACCTACACTGTCTGTATTGATCCAAATCTAAATGGATTAAAGATTCCAGTAAAATACATAGGTTACCAGAATACATTAGAGATTTTCTCTGTGGTAATGAGATGCACATTTAATTTAAACATAGAAATAGGTTGAATATGAAGGGTGGGAAAAGATTTCTACAGTGGTAAGCAATAGGTAAACAAGGGTGATATAATTCCACCTTACAAAAAGACCTATAATAAATTAGGTTAAAAATAAAAAAAAATACATGTTAATAAAAAGGTTCATAGACATAGAAAATAAAATATTCATAATCTTTTAAAAATCTAATAAAAACACTATCAAATATACACAAATTATGGAAATAAAAATTGCCACTGTCAAGAAATTTCATACTTTAATTTTATAAGACAAATTTATGTATATTTTGTGTGTTGTTTCTTTTGCATTCTTTAATCTGAGATAAATGGAATATCAAAGAGCCACTCCTTGGTGCCCTGTTCCTACCTTGAAGGAATTGATGCTGATTGTACTCAAGGTTTATACATATATCATTGACCAATGATTAGCTAGAATGCACTCATTCTATAGATATTTACTTAGCCTAGGATGTTAATTACCTTTGAAAATTGTTGTATTTGAAAATATGTCCCTCAGCAATTAAGGTCACATATTTATAGGTAAATATTCTCCATGTGACAGTAACAAAATAGATGACATGAAGCAGTGGAGATCTCAAAAAGTTTGAATTGATGATAGCTATTATGTATTCTGAGTCCTAAATTTTATGTATAAATAATATGAATTAAAATTCCTAGTTAAAATATGTCATGATATATATATGCATATATTCAATAATTTTTAAATAACATAATATTGAAAATTGAAGATGATAAAGTGTATTAGGGAGACTAAGTGTCATAATAATACTCCAAAGATGAAACAATTTAAATAAGCAATATCATTTCAAATTCTACATCATAAATATATTTTAATATCTGTTACTATGTTAAGTACTCCTTTTAGTGATGTCACAATTCTAGAGTTAATTTGAACACATTTTCAAAACAGTGCTACTACAGTATAATAAGTATTACACCTGGAAATCAAACCCCAACAGTAATCTCTAAAGAATCAATTCCTAAATGTGAAGCTAGTCTGCCTTTCATGATGCTTTCTTGGATGCTAAATAGTGATAACTTAGTTTGTTTAGTATACTCTGTATCCCACTGGAACTCCTACAACTTTCATACCACTGTTAAAGAGTGAGAAAAAAACCCAACTTTTAATCAGTTGATTTTATAGAATATTGTGTAAATAAAATACTACCTAGTGCTCATATGAGTTTTTCAAATTATTTTCTACAGCACTGATCTTGTATTCCATATACCAAAGGATACAGTCATTTATAAGTCTAACATTATAACACAACAAAATGTCATAAGTGCTCAGATTGTTTGGCAGGCCAGACAAACTGATTAATTCAATTTGGCTGAAGGACGGGGAGTGAAAAATGCTATAAATGCATTTCTCAGCTGCCCCTTGAAAGAGAGATAAGCATGCTTTCCATATTGTCTGCAAAGTATTATCTAAATCTCATTTATAGAGACCATCAATTTTAAATAATGGTAAGTAATCTAGGGCGGTGGAACTTGCACTGCTGAATATTTTGTGAGGAGAAGAAGGAGTAAAGACATAATAATAAGTTAAAGTAAAAGACACATATTTTTCAATGATTACTGACAGGCTAATTAGGAGTTTTAAATATCTTATTCAATTTATTCTGACAACTTCCTGAGATAGATATTATGATTCTCATTTTACTGATATAAAGAGAAGCTACATACTCAACACAATGTGACACAATTTTAAATGACAATTTAAGTTTCACTGATAAGTATGTTTGTCTCAAAAGCCAACATATTTTTTACTATATAATGACAACCACTTTAGTTACACATGTCACATATTCTAGATAATTAATTATGTTTTTAAACAGCCACAGATTGAAAAGAGTAATCTCTGAGTTAATCATTAAAGTATATAATAAAGTAAATAACTATTATCAGTATAGTTACAAACAAATTATTGAAATATATGTTGCATGAGTCACACAGAAACATGGACCCCAAACATAAGTTCATGATAGGCAACACCATATTTTAAGATAAGAAAACACTGTTCTATAAGTACACAAGATAAAATGTCTTTCTAAACTTAATTGTGTTATATATTAAAACTTTATGATTCAATTGATTGATTCTAGTGGTGAATGACTGTATCTTTTCAATAATGAAATAAATTTGTGACATCTGCTCATTCACATTATAGATTATGGTGAGAGTATAAACTTGTGTTTTCAAATGCTTTGGATACTCTACCTATGCTTTCTTATTAAAAAAAAAATTGTGATAAATGGCATTTATTGGTATAGAATTTTATTCACATGCACACATTCTGGAATAAGTACATTCAAACACTGGGTTATTTGTCACTTACTGTATTTAGGTACAAAGAAGGGCAAATAATATTGGTCATCTATTCTTCAGTTAAAATTGTATATATTTTTTCCTTTCATCTTAATGTTATTTTTGTCTTTTTTTTTTCCTTCTGAAGAACCATTGAAAATTCCATATTTGTTTGTTTTTCCAAGTGTGGCTCACCATTGTATCTATGTACAGAGGGGGTGGAAAACACAAATATAGACCCAAAAGGCAATGGTACCATAAAATTCTACATCCTAAAAGGCAGACCAAATGGCTGAACCTTCACCAGACCCTGAGAGGGAACACCTGAGCCACAAGACACAAGAGGGTGTGATGAAGACTGACCTTAATCTTCTACAGCTTCTCTCTCTTTCTCTCTCTCTCTCTGTCTCTCTCTCTCTCTCTGTGTGTGTGTGTGTGTGTGTATGTGTGTGTGTGTGTGTGTGTGTCTTCTCTCTAACTCTTTTATATTAGTTAACTTTTTCTTCCTTTTCTTAGTGGGCACTGATCTGTAACTCCCAGTACCAGCATGTGGCTATCATCCACAATGAGCTCTTGATCAGAGAGACCTACAAGGTTTCCTAAAAGAAAGACAGATTTCTGTCAGAGTACTTGATGACCCACCAAAGGTTAGTGATAAGACCCTACTGCTGAAGACACCTTTTGTGGTTGGCAAAAATGGTAAAATGGAATGGCATGGCTGGAAGCTGGAAGAGAGTCAGTCCCCAGACAGTCAGTGTGTCTAGTGCCAGAAGGTGCTACATGGGCGACTGGGGGAAAATGACCAATATCTGTCCAAGCAGCTCATGGTCTCATCTACTTAGCAGCAAATAACCTGTCGTGATGCTCACACAGTGCAATAGTGGCACACAGCCATGGTGGGAAACCAACTGCTCTTGATTCGGCTAACTGATCCCCTCAGTGGTATGGGACCCATAGCGGGAGCTGGGAAACAAGTCAGAACCGTATCCAAACATAAGCCCACTCTCCATTAACAAGCTATGTAGATTTATGAAGTAAACTCCTAACTAAGACTCTCTGAGAAACTCATATCTCTCTTTTTTTTGAGATGAAAGTAACTTAATTTTCTCCAATACTTTACAAGATACCATTTGGTATTACCTAGAAAGATGGATTCACTCCATGTGAAGTTGAGGGCTCAACATAACCATAGAGAAGAAAGGAATTATATTTTCAATTAACTGCTTATATAGGGTTGTTGTAGTGCCTTCAATGTCCCTCATATTTATGTGCTTGAACATATTATTTTTACCAGATTCCAGTGCTATTTGGGAAGGATGTGTAACTTTTATGAGTTGGAGCCTTGTGGAGGAAGTATATTAGTGGGAGTGAAGTTTGTGGTGTTACAAACTCACCACCTGTCTTTCCACACTTCCTCTTTGACGATATGATGGTATGGTAACAGCTGTCTACTCCTGCTCTGCTTTCTTCTATAATGATGAAACCTCCCCTTGAATCTATAAGCTGAAGTTAATACTTACCTCTGTAAGCTGCTTCTAGCCACTCCTTTGTCCCCACAATTAGCATGTATCTATTATAGGTGTAGAGAAAACTAAGTCACAATATGGAAAGTAATTCCCAAGAAAGACAGTGTGTTTCTCATTATCATGGTAATGCCAAGGAAATTATACATCTGAAAAAATCATGAATATAAACAAATATTCCCTCTCTCTCTCTCTCTCTCTCTCACTACCTCCCTCCTTCTTTTCCACCTTACTTCCTCCTTTCTATTTTTGACACTATATATAATTTATATATATATACATGTATATATAATATATGTAAATATATTAAATAATATTAAATGATTAAATAATATATAAAATTATATATATATATATATATGTATATATAATTTTATTTATTTGTAAGCAGAGAAAGAGAAATAATACACACTGAGAAAGAGAATGGGTGTGCCAATGCTTCCTGCCCCTGCAAATGAACTCCAGATGCGTGCACCACTTGTGTATCTGGCTTTACTGTGGTTACTGTGGAATTGAACTCAGGTGATTAGGTTTTACACATAAATACTTAACCACTGAGAAATCTGTCCAGCCCTCAAAATGAAAGTTCTGATGATAAAAACTTCATATTAGTGAACTATCTTAAAATGAATAACTGATATTGATGACATATCCCTATTTGGTAACACAATTTTAAAATCCCAAGAAAGTCACAGGTCTACGGTGCTTGGGAACCTCACAATAGAGCACACATTTTACATGGCTCAACTACAAAAGTTTGTGATTGTAAATGTATTATTCAAATTACATCAAATGAACATAAGAGATTGTTACACACATATATTTTATGTCTTTGTTTATTTTTATTAAGAACATATTTTATATGAACATATCATGTGTGGGTACCATCTTTTCCATTCTCCCTGTCCTCATTCTTCTGGAGGCCTCCTCTTCAGATGGGTTGCTGGTATTCCCCATGGGGTTTTAGGTTATTCATAGTGGGAGCAGCAGTCAGTTATTGGAGGAGACAATGAATCTCGTATCATGCCCCAATCTGTGGCTCTTACAATCTTTTTACCCCTCATATACAAGATTCCCTGATCCTTGGTGGGTGTGGCTTAAGTCTACTTCAGTTATGAGCTCTTAGGAACCTTTAGGTTTCTGCTTTGTTATGTGTTACATGACACACATATCTTATGACTTGTCTTTTCATGATTTATAAATGTCACAAAGCATTGAAGTTTGGAAAATTTCAAAGTAAAGAACTCTACTCAAAAGAAATTGAAGATTTTTTTCTCATTACTCAGATTTCCAATCAGATTTATAAACATAGATGACAAGTTAAAATAAATAGAAAGCAGGAAATTGGATATTTCAAATTAATAATTACATTGTAAACATATTCAAACAGAATTATAGTAATTCTAGAAAATAATACCTAGTTTTGTTTTGAGAAAAGTTTGAAGGCCATCTAATACATTTATGTTCCTCTAATTGGTTGTTGGGCTCTGAAAGGCCCAGGTGTGAGGCCTAGTGGAACTTCCTGAGCCTAGCTAAAGTTTGGTGATCTGCCTCTGGCCAGACGTGACTCAGCAAGACGCCTAATGGCTTCTTGCCTGCTACTTCCGCATGGGATTTAGGATTATCATCTCAATAGTCACAGTTTACTATTGGCCCTTACCTTTCCCCACCGTCCTAAAATCCCCGCCTTCTTCCCAACATTATATAGGCAACTGCTCATAGCAATAAATCGAGTTCCTGCTTCGACAAGACTCCCGACTCAGTGTGGTTTTTCTCCGGTGGCCAGGAGAGGTCTGAGTCGTCGGATGCTCATCTCCTCCTCAACCCCTCGGGAGGAACCAGCGGGCCTGGTCCTTCCCTCGGCACTACCTGCCCCCGCCGGCGGAGCCCGGCATCTGGTGCCCAACGTGGGGCTCTCGAAGCCCGGCATCTGGTGCCCAACGTGCGGCTCTCGAAGCCCGGAAATTGGTTATCACGAAATAATGGGTAATGGAACGTATGACAAAATGTGGAGAAATTTGTGTTATATTATAGTCTTAGAACAAGAAACTCCCATGAGATCCTGAGGAGGAATGAGTACAACATACTTAAGTTTCCATTAGAGATGAAGAGTGTGTTTCCCAAAGAAATTATAAAACTATAGACTCAAAAAATTAATATATAAAATGGAACATTTATTGCATAGCTGGGTAATTAGAAAATACTTATAGTCTGAAAATAGTCTAGAGATGAAAGACACAAAGATAAAGGAAAAAATTAAAAATAATACTTGAACAGAAGTTATTTGCTCAAGCCTTACACACATGGTCTTTCACTACAAATATTTCAGAAGGCAGATGTCGTGGACATAAATGCCAAGGATTACCAGGTTTCATCTATATTATAAATGTAATTTAAACTATAACTTCATGGGATGGAGGGATGGCTTAGCAATTAAGGCATCTGCCTGCAAAGCCAAAGGACCCAGGTTTGATTCCCCAGGACCCAAGCTAGCAAGATGCACTAGGGGACGCAAGCTTCTGGAGTTTGTTTTCAGTGGCTGGAGGCCCTGGCGTGCCCATTCTCTCTCTCTCTCTCTCTCTCTTTCTCTGTCAAATAAATAAATAAATAATTTTAAACTATAACTTCAGAACATAACTAGACTGATAAGAATATTGAGAGAACAGAAAAAATAAGAAAAATATATAAATTGTTGGAATATGCCTGGGTTTGTGGTAATTTAGGATGTATACAAAGCATTTTCAATATCAATGCACTTCAATCACACAATTTCAAAATGACACTAATTTAAGATATTCATTGGAATAAGGAAATTAAAAAAAAAAATTCTTTGCTGTAGAATACACATTCAATCAAGAGGCCAAAGAATTCTCTGACTAAAATTTAAGGAATATGAATACAAGCAAGCAAGTAAGAAAGCCAGCTTATGGACAAGGAAAGAGATGTGGAGGGTTGTAGCACAGTGGGAGTGCTTGCCTACAATGCACAAGGTCCTATGTGCAGGGAAGAGAGAGAGAGAGAGAGAGAGACATAGGAACACAGAGAGAAAACTAGTGACAGGGAGAGAGATGGAGAGACAAAGAAGGCAACACAGATAGAAAGACATAGGGAAAGAGATTAAAATGCTCTAGTTATGAAGATAGTTCAATATTGACAAAAGAACAGGCAAAGAAAAGATGAGAGGGAGAAGATGATCATCAGCTGAAAGAAATAAAGAATGCAAACATACAGAAGTATGTTTAACTATTGGTGGACAAAAACAGATCAGTAGGAATCAGGCAAAAAAATAGTGCCCTTAACCAGGGTACAACATATGTCTCAACATAATTCTTTAAATAGGTCACATGTTTCAAGGAAAAGAACAGAATTATGTATGATCAAACCTTACAGGATAATGAATATGATGATGATGATGATGATGCTCAATTACCACTCCATGCTGTGATCATGAAAATAACAGAAAAGTTGCATATCCTTTAAATTCAAAACTTCTTGTCTGTTAAAAACAAAAATAAGAGGCTGAAATTAAGGTGATTGCCTGAAAAGCCTGAGGAACCAGTTTGAATTCTCCAGTACCCATGCAAACCAGACGCACAAGGTGGGACAGGTGTCTGGAGTTTGTTTGCAGTGGTGGGTGCCCTGGCATGCCCATACACACTCCCCCACCCTCAAAATAAGTAAATAATTAAATAATAAATAAATAATAAAATGTGAACAAAAGTCATAGATTAGGAGAAAGTATTTCAAGTAATACTTCTGATAATATAACTATTTCTGAAAATAAAAAAATGTACTTTTAACAATCAAGAGTAAGAAAATAGAATACTTGATTTTAAAGGTGACAGAAAAGCATGAAGAAATATTTCAACTAAGGATATATTCACAGAGTAAGTAATCACAGGCAAATATGTTTAACATCAGATGTCATTAGACATTTTCAAATTATTACAAAGTGATATTAGTGAACAAGATTTGGGGCTGGGGGGACGGCTTAGCAGTTAAGGCATTTGCCTGCAAAGCTAAAGGACCCAGGTTTGATTACCCAGGGCCTACATTAGCCAGATGCACAAGGGGGAACACACATCTGGAGTTCGTTTGCAGTGGCTGGAGGCCCTGGTGCTCCCATTCTCTCTCTCTTCCCTCTTTCTCTGTCAAATAAATAAAAAAATAAAATAGAGTATTAAAAAGCTCAAGAAAAAATAGAATACATGATTTTAAAGGTGGCAGAAAAGCATGAAGGAATATTTCAACTAAGGATATATTCACAGAGTAAGTAATCACATGCAAAGATGCTTAACAACAGTTGTCATTAGACATTTTTAAATTATTGCAAAGTGATATTAGTGAACAAGATTTGAATGGCCAAAACCTACAATGCAAACACCACCAGATGCCAGCATGAAGATAGAGACCAGAAGGCATCATTTATTGCTGTCAGAAATGTGAAACAATTCTGCTGACTTGCAAAATAGTTTGACAGTATTTTTTATAAAATTAACAATAATTCTACCATACAATTTGTTAATCATACTCAGTGGCACTTACACCTATTAGTTAAAAATTTGTGTCTGTGCACAAGCCTGTTGTTATATTTTGCAATAGTACTATTCATATTAGCCAGATTTAGAAACACTAGAGATATTTTACAGTTTTAAAAATATTTTATTTTTATTTATTTATTATATTATTAGAGAGAGAGAGAGAGAGAGAGAGAGAAATAAGCAGGTAGAGATAGAGAATGGTGCCAGGAACTCCAGCCACTGCATAAGAACTCCAGATGCATGCCCCCCTTCTGCATCTGGCTTATGTGGGTCCTGGGGAGTTGAAACTGGGTCCCTTGGCTTTGCAGACAAACATCTTAACCCCTAAGCCATCTCTCCAGCCCATACTTTACAGTTTTTGATAAATAATCTGTGGTATATCCAAACAACAGAAATCATTCAACTTTTAAAAAATGAATGCTCAAGGTACATAAACACACAGCAAAAATGAAATACAGATGGCTAATAAAAGAAGCCAATTTGAAAGCCTACAAAATTATTCAAATAACATGACCTTTTGAAAATTGCAAAAATGTGTATCAGTGATGCCAGAATTTAATTGCTATCAGGAATAGCTGTACAGAATTAAAAAACATTTTTAGGATTGTGCATCACAGTGGTATAACTGGTTATTATAAATTCATTAGAAGCACTGAATCTTAACAAAAATAATCAAACTATGGATTTGGGGGACAATGGTGTGCCAATATAAGTTGGTCAGTTGTAACATGTACCACTGAAACACAGGCTGTCAGTAGAGGATAGCTTGTTATGTGTTTGTAGAAGAGGCATAAAGAAGCTTTCTGGGTTTGCCTTTCCATTTTAATGTGTTCCTAAAATTCCTCTAAATGGGGCTATTTCACAAAATTAGAAATATAACTCCATAAATCACAGCTATACCACTACTGGACATATACCCAAGGATTCCACAATATATCCAAAAAGATAATTGCAGGGGCCGGAGAGATGGCCTAACGGTTTAGGCACCTTCCTAAGAAGCCAAAGGACCCAAGTTCAATCCCCAGTACCCACGTAAGCCCAAGCTGTCACATGCATCTAGAGTTCGTTCGCATTTACTAGAGGCCCCGTCATACCTGTTCTCTCTTTTTCTCTGCCTTTTTTCTTTCTCTAATAAATAAGTAAAATATTTTAGAAAGATAATCATGTATGCAAGCTGATTGCAACTCTATTTATAATAGCTAAGAAATGGAATTAGTCTACATGCCCAGAAATATATGAAAGGATAACAGAAATATATATAATGGAATTTTGTTCAGCAATATAGGAAAATGAAATTATAAAACGTGTAGTAAAAAGGATAGACCTATAAATAATCATTTTACATGATGTTATTCTAATACAGAAAGATCCAACAAATATGTTCTTTCTGAAATCTGGACCTAACATATAATATTTATCAGTCTATGTATGTAGGGCTGCAAACACTGGCAAAACCTGTGAAGCTAGAATTGTAACCAAAAGCAAACAAAAATTAAAAAATAGGAGATAACACTTAGGTGAGATATTGTGAATATAAGTAACCCAAGTAAATTATGCTCACACATATGGCTATAAAAAGATTACAATGAGAAAAAGAACATTAGAAAGTTGCAAGCTAAGGGATGGCTGCATAATGAATGCAGGGTGCATAGAATCTCAGAATAATCCAATCATTGCTAAAGGAAAAGAAGGAAAGAAAGGTGAAGGTAAAATAGCAAAAGAGAGAGAGAGAGAGATGCACATAAATCCAGAAAATACTTAACATAGTTTTCTGTATGACACAACTTAACAATAGTGCTCTAGACCAAAGAATATACACACATATGGTTGAAAAAATGGAAGTGAGTAGATTTCACTGATCATAGGAAATATCAGATCCTGTCCATCTTAAACAGAAAGATTTATTTCAAAGCTAAATCTCCAAGGACAAATGGATACAGAGTTGAATTTTAAAGAGGTTTAGTGTTCTCTTTAGGGAGCAACTCACTTACAAAGAATATCCTTCTTAGCTTCTGCAGATTTATAATATAGCAAGCAACTAATGGGAGAAGGACATCCTTCCTAACATGTCATTCACAGCAGAAAAGTTAACAGCTGTGATCTGAAATGTGGAGGAAAGGTGAGTTTGATCTGGTGCTCATAGAATCACTGCTATTCTCTGCAAAAAAAAAAAAAACACTAATAAATTCTACAAATATTACTTCACTAATTCTATGCAAATATGGAAAAATGGTATCAGAAGAAAGATAAAAAGGAAGGTGAATCACACTCTGGGGAATAGATAGTGCTGGGTAATCAACTAAAACTGTACTCAATACTCACTCTGGATATGTATTTGTTCAGGTCTGGTAAGGAAAGTACTTTCATATATTAATCTCTTCAGATGTCTACTAATATAAATGGACCATGTAATGAAAAACATGTGGAAAAAAAGAGTTTTTTTAAACTAATAAACCAAATTGGGTACCTGAGTGTCTAACTTCTAAGCCTATTAAGTTAAGTCAAAATAACTGAAGCTCACATTTGCCAATGTGATATTAATTCTTCTGGTTCTATATTTCCTTTATATTTGTCACTTCTGTTTTAATTTAAATGAACAATTTGATGCAGTTTTAGTATGTTGATATTTCGAGTGAAAATGTTATAAATTAAAAATGTTGGCAATATCATCATTCATTTACTGCTTGGGTAAAATCTTAAAAACCACATGTGTAGAGTACAATTCACCCTCAATAGGAGGATCTTAGGCTTTAAAAAAAAATCTTTCTGGGACTGGAGAGATTTCTCAGTGGTTAAAGGATGCTGGCTTGCAAAGGCTGATGGCCTGGGTTCAATCCCATAGTACCTATGTAAAGCCAGATGCACAAAGTGGTGCATGTGTCTGGAATTTGTTGGCAGTGGCAAGAGTACTTGTTGTGCCATTCTCTCACACACACTCTCTTATAACTCACTCTCTCTTCCTCCCTCCCGCTCCTGGCTTGATCTCCTTCCTTTCAAATAAATAGCACATTTAAAAAATCTTTATGTGTATGAGAGAGATGGGCACATGTGTTCCACAGAGCATAGTTGGAGATCAGAGGACAATTTTGGTTGTGAGTACTGCCCTTCCACCGTGTTTGTTTCAAGGTTTCTAGCTGTTCTCCATTGCCTGCCACAACTATACTCCATAAGTGTCTAATATTCTTCACAATCTGATTTTCCCAGTTTGCTGAAGACGGCTGGGATTACAGATGCTTACTAGTGTGTCCAGCTTGTATTTGGATTGGAAAATCTGAACTAAGGTCTTCACCCTTGCAAAGCAAGCATGTATTATTAGAGCAAGATTAAAAATTTAATATGCTGATAAAAAGTTAAAGAGGAAAAATAATCCCCCAAATTAAACATCTGTAAGGTTGAAATTACTGCATGTTACCTAAGAAGGGGGTATTCTCTTTATGAACAACAAAAAAGGAAACAGTCCATTATGTGTATTTCCTTCAAGGCAGAGGCACTCTCTATCTTATGAACAGTTACATGAGAATATTTGTACTACCATAAGAGCATATAATTGTGTGTGTTGGTGGGGGGGGGGAGCTGGAGAGATGGCTTCATAGTTAAGGCACTTGCCTGAAAACCCTGAAGAGCCAGGTTCAATTCCCTAGGGCCCACATAAGCCAAATTCAGAAGATGTCACATGAGTCTGGAGTTTGTTTGCAATAACTAGAAGCCCTGGTATGTCCATTCTCTCTATATTTGCCTCTTCCTCTCTTTCTCTCTCTCTCCCTCTGTCAAAAAATAAAATATTTTTAAAAAGTTGGGTCATGATACACAGAGACATTTCCTCCTACCCATAACTGTGGGCTAATTCCACAATTCATGACCCATATACCTCCTCAAGGAAGGGCCAGGGGGAGGGGGTAGGACATGGAGGAGGCTAACAATGGTACCAATTTGACTGTATTCACTGAGTACAAAACTAATTAATAAAAATATGAAAAATCGGCTATTTTCTTTATTTTTTCTTTATATATGCCTGAGTATATTGTCTTCTTAATTTTTACTCTATCCCTGAAATTTATTCTTCTGCATGATTCTGTCTGGTGATGTTGCTTTGTTTAATAATTTTCATGTAATTGTTCTTTTTTGTCCATACTCATGATTTCTCTTTGGTTCTTTCATAGTGTTTCAATTTCCTTGCTTGTATTTTCTTCTATATTAATAATTCATTCACTTTTGAGTCAAAGTTTAGAATATATTTCTTCTTATCTTCCACTTGCTCATTTGAAGCATCTACACATAAATTAATTTTTTAAGTAGATCTCTAAATCTTTTTATTTCATTTCAGCTATTCAGTTTTCAGTTTTCAATTTCAATTATAAGGGAGTCTGGAGTCTGGGAGTGTTCTATGGTGAATTGTTGCTCCTCGTTCTTTGTGGATTTTGTTTTTGTACCTTCATTGTTTGTGGGGATGGTTGTGTTTTCAGTTATATATGATACCCTCTTTCCAGCTCTATTTGATTGTTCATTTTGTTTATGTGAGCCTTTCTACAGAGATTTATTCATGAAGAAATGAGTTTATTTCATGTTTGAGGGGAATACATGGTATGGAAACTGAAATATTTGTTGAAAGTTCTGATTTTGCCAGCTATGAGTTATTCTTTTGCATTATACTTCTGGTCCCTTTAGTTGACAGATACTGAAGCAATAGAATACTAGTTGAAGATCATATGCTTATAGATTTCCCAAAGGAAATGTAACTGTGTTTGAATGATGATGTGAGGAAGGGAGTGGGAGAAGAAAGAGTAAATGGTATTTGGATGAAGTGATACTTACAAAGAAGAAAATGCTCAATATAACGGTATAGATAATTAAAAGCACACAAGATCTGGGGAGACTCATTCAGTACTGTTCTGAAAAGATTTCTTCAGAAGCTAGGGTGACATGTATAATCATTTGAACATTTGTTTCTCTTTTCTTTATTTCCTATAATGACTACATAGAGAAAAGTATAATCTTTTGTATTAAATAATTATTTTCAATATCTGTAAAGGTAATTTATTTAGGTCTTTCATATTAATCTGTAATCCTTTATGCTTTATTCCTCTTCTCACAAGTTCTGAAGCATCAACTTTGTGCTTCACATTGTAGCAAATATGGATGGAACAGGGATGCAATAGTGAAATGTGTTTTTTATAACTGATGAACTTATGTTTGGAAATTTGAATGAATAATCATACCAATTAGAAAAAGGGAATAACATGTGAGGGGAACTCTGCTATCATTAGTTAATATAAAATTTTATTTTTGCTAAATAATCATCTTTTGTTAGAGAAACATATTTCATGTCCGTTTATAAAAGTTTATTATTTGTTGGTTCCTTGTATGTAAATACCCTGTAAAATATTTAAAGCAATTTTTCCACCAGAAAAGACATAGTAACTGAGAAATACAACAGATAAAAAATAAGAAGAGAGTGAGAAACAAAGCTAGTTAGCACAGACAAAACAATATGGTTGACAACTGATGCCTAAATTTTCAGAGAGGACAGGTCATTTATCAAAGCCAAGAAATGTGGTATCATTTGAAAACTTCATTGCTTGGAAAGCATTACAGAGTATCGTCTGTAAAGAATACCTGAATGTCAACCCTTGATATTCTTTTTGGTAATATTATTTCTGATATAGACCTGTGGAAACAAAGAGAATTTTTGACAATATAAATTGTGTAACTACTAATCACTGCTCACAGGGCGTGTATAAGAATTCAGCAAAAATGGAAAATCTAACTCTAAGGTTAATAGAAAATGACAATGGAATGGAAATGCTTAAAAAATAGAGGACAGTTTCCTACATGTCTTGTATTGGCATTTAAACCTATCTTATCCAGATATAAAGAACACCGACATTTGGGCTGAAGTAAGAGTATTAGGACGTATGCTTCCAAATCAATTTGCAAGTAAAAATGAAAGCTCTATAAGGTCACAAGGCAAATACCCAAAGCTATTATTCTTCCTGAAGAAATCATCCTTGTTCCCCTCCTAACTCTTCCTATTTTCTTTGCATTCTCACTCTTCCCAGATGCCAACTGCTGTGAACTCTATTTTTTGTCAATTGATAAAAATAATGGTCTTTTAGAGTGAACTTGAAATTTTCTGCAATGAAATGCTGAGATTCCATTTCTTTAGAGTTACTTCTACTCTTAGTAATTGGAATGAAACTTACTGACTCCCAGATATCCATATGGGGTCACTACCACAGTTAGAGAAAACAACAAATGTCCAGGGTAAAACTTCTTACATGCTCTGACAGTATCACTCTACTTGATTTACCCTATAGAATCAGAAACTGTTGATAGTATAAACCATTAATGCCTTTTGCACCAATCAATAAACATTCGTCCTCCATCACAATTTTAAGCATCAAATACATGTTGAACTTTGTTATAAATTCAGTTTGAGTATTGATGAACAGTACTGTAAAGCATTTTCAGTGACTAATATTTTGTTTGGAAAGTAAAATACATTTCATCTCATGTCACAGTGGATGTCTGGTCATATTAAATTTAGTAAAGGAATAAATATATAATACAGGAAATAACTTCATAATGTATTTTACCTAAGACTAATATTATAAAAGAAAAAAATGGGGAAACTCCATGAACATATAAAGCATTAATTCTTTAATATTAATTCCCTTGGGTGCACATTTAGAAATACAATTTCTCAGTTTTGAAGAAATGATCTCATTTGAAAGCTAAACATTACTTTGAACTTTATATATACAGATTTTTGCACATTTTAAAGTGATTTAATAAGCTTTATCAAAGTAACCATTGGAATATATTTATAAAAATCACCTTAAATATTCATAAACTGTATAGTAACTAGAAAGAACATAGACCACTGTTAGTACTATAGAAGGTATTTACCTTTGGACTATAGAACGAAGTTTTCAGTTGCAAATTTCCAATTGTTATTTATTCAAATGAATGCCTTCAAAGATAAGGATTATGTTTATGTGTGATTTACCCTCCCATGTATATAAAATGTTGAAGAATAATTATCTTTCAGGATCATGAATTGTATGAGAGGCATTAATATTTGCCATTCTACAGCAATAAAAAAGTATATGACAAAAACTATGTAAAGAAAATGGATGAATTTCTCACAATTTGAGAGTTCAGTCCATCATAAATGGTAAGGCATAGGAGCAGGAGCATGAGGCAGCTAGTCCCATTGAATGAGTATTTGGAAAACACTAAATGCTTGTGCTCAACTTGCTTTTTCCTTTATCCCTTTTCTCCCATACGTTCTAACCCATGTGGTAGCATCACCTTCAGTCATAGTGGGTAGTTTTCCCTCATTTAAATCTTTCTAGAAATATACTCACAGACACACTCAGATAATGTGTCCCTTTGGTGATTCTACTCAAGTTAACAATGAAAACCATCACAAGTTTCCCCTAGTCAACTTGACACAGAGTGTATCACTAAACACTGTAAAGTTCATGGCCATAATGCAGATTGTATCTTGTTTATCTCTAAGATCCCAAACTTGATAGATTCAATGTTGTTCAAAGCTTAAAGTTCAGTCTTTTTTGAATGTAAGATATAAGAAAAATTTTAACTATAAACCCCTTTAAAATCAAAACAAAAGGTACATTATATACTTCTAATATAAAATAGTACATATCAAACATTCCACTTCCAAAAGGGAGGAATAAAGGCACGCTATTGATAAAACCGACTGAACACACACAGGGAAAACACCAAACCTTGAAGCTCTATTTTCACTCTCTGGGGCTCACAATAGGATCAACTGGGTTCTAGTAGCCTTGGATAGCCTCACACCTCCAATACCCCTGAATGAAGCATAAGTAACCTCTAAGTTGAGACACTTTTACACTGTCTACCGTTTTTCTTGACAGGAATGCTAACGTTCTGAAATCTCCAACACCCGTGGTTCTCTATTGCAACTTAGGCTTCCTGTTTACTGTATTATGCAATGGCCTCAAAAAGACAGGTGGAAGGCAGTCTGACTCTACCACATGTTGGCAGGCTTCTGTTGCTTTCTGTAAACTTGGAAAAAGCCTTCATGACTTTGTAAACCTTGCATTCTGCATGGCTCCATATCATAATCATGAGGATGATAAGGTCTGCTTAAGGTGTACACTCTCCAATTTTTACTATATCTATAGTAATTTCTGTGTGCCTTGGAAACTGAACCTGTGAAAATAGTTCCCTAGGCCATTTTGCTTTTGAGCAGGGACCCCATTCATTGGTATACTCAGTTAAAATAAACTTTCATTTTCACAAGTTGGAGCCATTGATAAGAGTGATCTTGGCTTTGGGGCATCTTTCCTATTGTCATAGTACAGAAATGACTAAGACCCATGAGCAGCATCAATGCCACAGCCTGAATACTATACTGTCTTGAAACTTCCTCCTTTGACAGATTAGTCTATTATGTTTGAATTTATGCCCAATCAAAATTCACAAAATGACCAATGTGGTGCCACACACAAAAAAAACAGTGTTTTTTTTTTTTTTTTTTTTTTTTTTTTTTTTTTTTTTCCAGAATGTCACACGTATGCCTTATAGACAAGTTCCAGATGGAATTCTTCTCCACAAAAACCTTTTGGTCATTCTCTATTGCTACCATCCTTTCTGTGTACAGCTCCTTTGAACTGCCACCATAAAGGCCTGTTAAACTATGGGGATGTAAAATCAATAGGGTTTGAAAATTGTAGAATACTATACATACAGCATTAGAGGACTATAGAATAATATAAGTACCCTAAAATGCCTCCTATGTTCTGTATGTTTAGCACTTACCCCTTCTTAAACTCCTGTAATCATTGAACTTCTTACCATCTCCATTGTTTTGCCTTCAACAGAAAGTAAAATATATTCAGTTATGAATGGTAGTCTCTTCTGACAATTTCCTTACCTTACCAGTATTCATGTGATCTTGATCCATATTTTGATATGGTTTAGTCTCATTAGTTTGCCTAAAGAATTGATTTCTATCATAAGAAATAAGGTAACTGATTTATTCATTAAGTTATGAAGGAAAATCTGTTTGATTCCACTTTAATTGCATTGGTAGAACTGAGATGAGACCCATGACATTGTGTATATTTAGAACAGTGCTCTATAACTAAGGTATTTCCAAGTCTTTGATTCCATTTTTAGCAATTATCATTTCTCCATTGATTTTGCTCCACCTCTGTCACCAAGAGCAGTTGTTTTTATTTATGGATACCTGTTTCTAGGTTCTTCTTTCCACTCCACTGACTTGAGTATTTTTTTTTTTTTTTTTTTGGTGTGGTTCCAAAGCATGTCATGAATTTTGGAAATGTGAATAATCTGGTTTTCTTTTATTTAATGTTATTTATTTATTTTCTATTTTACACACGGAGAGAGAGAGAGAGAGAGAAAGAGAATGGGTGCTACAGGGCCTTTAGACACTGCAAATGAACTCCAGACACTTGTGCCACCTTGTGCATCTGGCTTATGTGAGACCTAGAGAATTGAACCTGGGACCTTAGGCTTCATAAGAAAACATCTTTACCATTAAGCCATCTCTCCAGCCCTAATCTGGCTTTCTTATTCAGTGTTTATTAATCTTTTGTAGACATTTTCATTTTTTTTTTGTTTATTTGTTTTTTCAAGGTAGGGTCTCCTTCTAGCTCAGGCTGACCTTGAATTCAGTCTGCAGTTTCAGGGTGGCCTCGAATTCATGGTGATCCTCCTACCTCTGCCTCCTGATGCTAAAAATAAAAGCATGGACCATTACTCCCAGCTGGTCTTTTCAATTTTTAATATACACATCTCTTATAATAATTTGGCCAATATTCATAAAGTAGCTTCCTGGGAGTATGATTGCTATTTTATTGAATGAAGATCCACTTAAAAATTATTACAATGTTCATGACTTGACTCTGTTGCTCTAAGCAAAGACAATTAATTGTTATTTAGATTGCTGAAAATAAATTGAGAGCATATTTTCAAACTTATTATGGCAATTTATATTTTGAGATAGGTCTACTATATAGTTTGAAATTACAATATTGTGCTACTGCTATGGTGGAAAGTCATTAACTTTTAAATTTCTTTATAAAATATGTATGGCATAAAATTTACCCTATTTAGTATTTTTAAATGTAAAATTGGGTGAAATTAAAGATATTCACAATGCTATACCTCAATAAACATCTGTAACTCAGACTTTAAAATTCCCCTAATGGAAACATCATATTAATAAGGTGATTAATTGAATCAACTCAGTTAATGAAGAAAAATAAATTTATATACTTTTCCTAACAATTGTACCATCTTCACAAAATAGTAGTTATACTAGATCTAGCATTTTAAGCTAGAATAAGTATTCCTTCAAATGTTAGCCTTGGGTTTAACCTCTTCTTTTCTAATTCTTCTTCTTCTTATCATCATCATCATCATCATCATCATCATCATCAGGATGTTTCATATGGATACGTCATGTGTTGGTACCCTCTTTTCCCTCATCCCTGCCCCCATTCCATTGGGGATGCTCCTCAGTGGGGTTGCAGGTATTCCTCCATGGGGTTGTGGTTTATGCACTGTGGGAGCAGTAGTTATTTATTTTTGAGGGGAGGGAATGCCTCTGGGCATGAAGTCTCAACCTGTGGCTAGTACTGTCTTTCTGTCCCCTCTTTCCCAAAACTCCTTGAGCTATGTTGGGTGAGTTTTAAGTCTACATCAGTGATAGGTGAGTTTTAACTCTATATCAGTGATGAGCTCTTAGGAGCCTCTGGAGCTCTGCTTTGGTAGGTGTTTAGGATCCTCAGGGTTTATCTTCTATACGCTAGCACTGCTTATCATGAACAGCATGGAAGCAAAACTCTTGTTCATCTTCCCAATTCTTCTGTGGATTCAGCTTGGCTGCTGAAGTGCGAGGAGTAGTTTATCTCCTCCAGTCTCACTACATTCTGAAAAAGAACAGTTTCTCCATTGGAGATGAAGGTAGCATAGTTTGAATGGGATACACATTATTAATTTAGGAAGATTTTGATATATGGATCACCTCTTTAAGCCAGACTAGTGAGAGATTGACACTGGAGAACATAAATTTTGTCTCCATAGGATTCTGATCTGGTTTCTTTACACTGAATGGATCTCTTAGCCAATCCGAAGCTACTGGTTACCCACTGAGGCTGTGTGGCACTATTGCACTGGTGTGTACATCCTGTCAGGGTGTTTGCTTCTGAGTAGCTTAGTCTGGTTTTTCAGACCATTTTTGGCCGTTTTTCCCGAGTTACTCATGTAGCACTTTCCAGCACTAGGCTGACTAACTGTCTGGGGACTGGCTTTCTTCTGAATTCCAGCAAAGTGTCTCTGTGTTCTGTGTCAGCAGCACATGGTGTATTCAGTAATAGAGTCTTATCTTTTGCTTCAGGTGGGTAATCAACTGCTTTGACAGAAAGCTGTCTTGATTTGGGAACCTTGTAGGTTTATCCAATCAATAGCTCAATGTGGGTAGCAACCAATCTCTGGTACTGGGAGTTGCAGGTCAGAGACAAAAAGAAATTTTATTTCAAGCTCTGGTTTCATCAAATCCTCACTAGATCCCTAGTTTTCAAGTGCTCCCCCCTTACTCCTTTTGAGGGTTATATATTTTAAGATATCTCCAAGGATAAAGGTTTTTTTATGGTATCAGCTCATTTTGGATTTAATTTTGTGTTTATTTGCCCCTTTCCTCAAACTCTTTCATCCCTATTGAGTAGCCTACCAGGTATGACAGCAACCAGACCCGGTCCAGGTTAGGAACCAGATAAGGAACACCATGTGGCATTTGTCTTTCTGTGATTATGTGAGTTCACTGAATACAACCTGTTTCAAGCATGTCCATTTTTCTACACATTCCATTGTATCATTTTTTCTTACTGCTGAGTAGAATTCCATTGTGTAAATGTACCACAACCTTATTATCCATTCATCCAATGGTGGGCATCTGGGTTGAATCCAGTTCTTAGTGATAATTAATTAAGCATCTATAAGCATGGCTGAGCAAATGTCTCTGCATTGATGCATGGAGCATTTAGCATAAATGCCCAGTAAGGGAATAACTGGGTCTCTTGGTAGCTCTATGTTCATCATTTTCAAGAATCTCCAAATTGATATCCATAGTGGTTGTACAAGTTTACATTACCACCAACAGTGGATGAGGGTTCCTATTTCCCCACACCCTCACCAACATTTGTCATTGTTAGATTTCTTAATGATTGCCATCCTTACTAGAGTAAGGTGAAATCTCATGGTTGTTTTAATTTGCATTTTACTAATGCTTGAGGGTATTGAACATTTTATTAAGTGTGTATTAGCCATTTGTAATTCTTCCTCTGAGAACTCCCTTTTCAGTTCTCTGCCCTAGTTTTGGAGTGGGTTGTTTGATTTTTTTTATTGCTTACTTTTCTGTTTTTTTTTTTTTTTTTTTTTTTGTAGATTCTAGATATTTAGCTTCTGTCAGTGGTATAGCTGGCAAAGATTTTCTCCCATTCAGTGGGTAAGCTATTGGTACTGCTTATGGTTTGTCTGTACAAAAGTTTTTTTTTTTTTTTTTCCTTTTTGCTTCATGAGATCCAATTGGTTGAGTGATTGTTTAACTTCCTAGGCTACTATGATTTTGTTCAAGAAGTCTTTCCCCATTCCTATGTCATGGAGAGTTCCACCTATTTTTTCTTCCAGTAGGAGAAGAGTTTTAGGACTTGTTTTGGGGACTTTAATCCATTTTGCCTTGATTTTTGTGTGTGGAGAGGTTGAATGGTTCTAGTTTCATTTTTGTACATATGATCATCTAATTTGCCCAACACCATTTGTTGAAGATAGGGTCTTTTCACCAGTCTCCATTATTGACACCTCTGACAAAGATCAAATAGCTATAGTTAATTGACCTAAGTTCTGAGACTTCAATTCTGTTCCATTGGTCTATACTTCTGTTCTTATGCCACTACCATACTGTTTTTGTTACTATGGCTATGTAATATAGCTTTAAACCAGGTATGTTGATACCGCCAGTGGAGTTTTTTTTTTTTTTAATTTTTTTTGATGAAGACATGTTCAGATACCTGAGGCCTCTGCCATGTCATCAATTTATCAATCTCTGTGAAGAGTAATGCTGGTGTTTTTATTGGTATTGAATTAAATCTCTATACTGCTTTTAGTAGAATTGCCATTTTCACAATATTAATTTTACCTGTCCAAGTGCATGGGAGGTCTTTCCATTTTCTCACATCGTCCTCAATTTCTTTCTTGAGTTATTTCTTTTTATCTTTTCATTATATACAACTTTCACACCCTTGGTTGGTGTTATTCCAAGGCTTTTAATTTTTTTGTTGTTTGCTATTGAAAATGGGACAGCCTTACTGACTTCTTTCTCTTTATACTTGTCCTTTGCATATAGAAAGGCTACTGACTTTTGCGGTTTTGTATCCTGCCACTTTACTGAAGAAATCAATCACCTTTAGAAGTTTTGAGATGGAGACTTCTGGGTCATTTGTGTATAGGGTAATGTCATGTGCAAAGGCTAACTTGACTTCTTCCTTTCCAATTTGAATCCCTTTTATTTATTTTTCCTGTCTTATTGCTTGGGCTAGTACTTCTATTACTATGTTGAAGATCAGTGGTGATTTTAGGTACTCCTGTCTTGTTTCTGACCTCTATGGGAGCTCCATGTCTTTCTCCATTAAGTAATGTTTGGTCTCTAGGTACTTTCTATATAGCCTTTATTGTATTGAGATATAAACACTCCATGCCTATTTTTTCCAGAATTTTTATCATGAAGTGTAGTGTTTTGTCAAAGGCCTTCTCTGCATCAGTTGAGATGATCATGTGGTTCATATGTGGTGTATTACGTTGACTGATTTCCATGTGTTGAATCAAACCTGCATTCCTGGGATGAAACCTCTTTGATTAAGGTGGATAATGCTTTAGATGTGTTGTTGAAATGGGTTTGCGAGGATTTGGGTCAGGACCTTTGCATCTAAGTTCATTAGTGATATAGGCCTATAATTTTCTTTCCTTGTTGTATCTCTGTCTGGTTTTGGTATTTGGGTGATGCTAGTTTCATAAAAGAAGTTGGAGGGGTGGGGATTCCCTGGTCTCCAATTATGCAAAACAACTTGATAGAATTTGGCTGAGAAGCCATCTGGTCTTGGACTTTTCTTATTGGAGAGGTTTTGGATTACCTTTTCAATCTCCATGGATGTGATAGGTTTGTTTATGAAATTAATCTGCTCTGAGTTTAGTTTTGGTAGGTGGTATTCTCTATATTAACCTATTTGGTGGAGTAGAGATTTTGGAAGTATGCCCTGGTGATTCTTACAATTTCATTGATGTCTGTTGTGACCTCTAATTTTTCATTTCTGATTTTGTTAATTTGAGACTTCTGTCTCTTTATTTTGTTTGATCAAATTGGACAGGGGTTGATCAATCTTGTTTATTTTTTTAAAGATCGTTTTCATCAATTTTTAAAATTAATTTCTTAGTTTACAATTCATTGATTTCTGCTCTTATATTTATTATTTCTTTCTGCCTGGCTATCTTAGGGTTGGATTCATCTTGTTTTTCCAGTACCTTTGGGTGGAGAGTTAGGTTCTGAATTTGGCATCTCTCTATCCTTTTTATGAAGGTATTTAGCACTACAAATTTTTCCCTTAGGACTACCTTCATTGTGTCCCATTAGTTTTGGTAGGTTGTGTTTTCATTATCATTCAATTCTAGGAATTTTACAATTTCTTTTATTTCTTCCATAAACCAGTCATTGTTTAAAAGTGTATAGTAACCCCCCCCAAAAAAAAAAATAAAGAAGAAAAGTATGATGGTGCATGCCTTTAATCCTAGCACTTGGGAGGCAGAAGTTGGAGGATTACCATGAGTTCAAGATCTCCCTAAGGTTAATAGTGAATTCCAAGTCAGCCTGGAGTAGAGTGAAACCTTACCTTGAAAAACCAAGAAAAAAAAGTATGTTGTTTTGTCTTCATGAGCTATTGGAGTTCTTTGAGTCCCTTGCTGTTGATTTGTAGCTTTCAAGCATTTTTATCTGATATGATGCAGGAAGTTGCAACATTTTTTTTTTAATTTATGGAGGCAAACTTTATGGTCTAATATAGGGTCTATTTTGGAGAATGTCTCATGGGTTACTGAGAAGAATATGTATTACATAGAGTTGGGGCTGAAAAGTTCTGTAGATGTCTGTTAGATCTATTTGGTCTTTGATGTTGTTGAGTTTTATTATTTCCCTGTTGATTTTTCTGCTTGGATCATCTGTCTGTTGATCATGATGGAGTAGTGAAGTCTCCAAGTATGATGGTGTTCATGTTTATTTCTGTTTTGTTTCAAGTAGGTTTTATTTTTACAAACTGTGGTGCACCTGTGATTTCCACATGTAGAACATCACATATGATTGTCATGTTCTCATGTTGTATCAATTCCCTTGAGGAGTAAGAAGTGGCCTTCTTTTCCTTTTTGATTACCTTTGGTTTGAAGTTTATTTTACCAGATATTAAAATAGCAACTCCTGCTCCTTTTTTATGTCCATTTTCTTGGAATATCATTTTCCATCCTTTTCCCCAAAGAGGGTGTCTATCATTAGTGGTGAGGTCAGTTTCTTGAAGACAGCAGATAGAAGAGTCCATTTTTTGATCCACCCTGATAACTGTGTCTTTTGATGGGTGAGTTAAGACAATTAATATTTAAGGTTATTACAGTTCAAATTAATCCCTGCCATGATGAAATGCTTTATGGGGTTTATTGTTTCCTTGTGTTTGGGACTTTTTTGAGCATGGTCTATATTTGGTTATTGAAGTCTTCCTGTTGCCTCTTAAAATTGTTTCTTTGACTCTTTTCTGTAGAGTATTCCCTGAAGTATGCTCTGTAAGTTTGGCTTTGTGTTCATATAATGATAGAGTTGATTTTTTAATGGAAATTTTTCTTTTCACCATCCACTAATTAGGAATACTTTTGCTGGGCAGAGTAGCTTGGTTTGGAAGCCATCATTTTTAGACTGAAGTGTTCCATTTCAGGCCCTTCTGACTTTCATGGTTTCCATTGGGAAATCTGAAGTGATATGGATGGGATTGCCTTTGTATGTTGTGAATTGTTTCTCTCTTACTGCTTTCAGCACTCTCTCTTTATATTCATTATTAAGAGTTTTAAGTATGATATACCTTGGAAAGTTCCTTCTTTGGTCCTGTCTTTTTGGTGTTCTGTGGGCTTCTTGTATCTGGTTTGGCCTGTCTTTTGAGAGCCTGGAAAAGGTTATTTCAAAAACTTCGTTGAATATGTTCCCTCTACCTGAGGCTTGGATTTCCTCTCATTCTGGTGTAACAATGACCTGGATGCTCGGTCATATTAGGATATCCCTCAGTTCCCTCATATTCTGTTCACTTGAATTTTTTGAACCTAGCAAAGTTTTTGACCTCCTGATGAATTTATTCTGTCTTGTCTTCCAGGTCAGAGTTTCTGTCTTCTACATGAGTAACTCTTTTACTGAGGAGTCTAGAGTAGTTTTTATAAACTCTATTTGACTTTTGTTTTCTATTTTGTTATTTTGCATCATGTCTATCTCTTTCTTGAGGTACTCTTTCAGTTAGAGTTCTAATTTTTTTATTGCTTCCTGGAATTAATTTTTACATTTGATCAATTCTACATTAAGCTTAACTAGTCAGTTATTGGGTTCTGCCATTTCTTGTCTCACCTTCAACTCATTCATATCTCTTTTGAGGATTCTAATGCTTTCTTCAATGAAGTTAAGCCTACTCTCAAAAGCTGAGCTGATGGAGAATGGTGTTTCAAAGGGGAAAGTGTGGGGCAGGAGGGAATTAGTATGGAATATTTTCTACAATTATGGAAGTTGTCAATAAAAATAATTTGAAAAAGCTGAATTCTCTAATAGATGAATCTGTTCAATTTTATTGATTGTTGTTTTTTTTTTTTTTGATGGTTTGCTTCCAGTTCAGCAATTCTTTTACAGGGTGTCACTTGTTATTGTTGTATTCATTTTGGGATTGAATTTCTGTTGATTTTACTCTGATTTAATTGGAGGCTTTCATTGGGGGACTAGGTATCCTTGATGCAGATGTCTCAGATTTCTTACTTTCATTGTTGTTTTTACATTCTGGTCTACTTATCTTGGGGTGATATTTTATTCTCTTGAGGAGGAGGAAAGTTTTTGACCTGGTAGGATCTTCAGAGGGTGTTCTGCTTTAAATGTGAACTGGATTGGTGTACTGGTGTACTGTGGGGTTATATCCACCCATCAAAGATTGTGGAGATTACAGGTACATCAAAGGCACCTGGGGAACTGGTAGCTCTGGCCTACTCACTCCACTTGCATATCCTCTTCAGCACCTGGGAATCACATGTTGGGGAACCAGGCACCAGGAAGCTGGAGACACAGAGGCAAGAGGCCAACTCCTTCAGTGGCCCACGTACCCTATGATTCATGGGAATAGAGATGTTGGTACCCAGGGGCCAGTTAGGGTACCAAATCAAAAGGCCTGCTTCCACAGCTTTCACACAGGGACCAGTCCCCCTGAAATCAGGCACATGGTGACCTAGCAGGACCAGGGAACTTGGTGCAGCAGGGAACATGGATCTTGCCTACTCACATGCACCCTCTAGCACATGTTATCTGGGAATTGGGGACCCAGGGACACTTCAATCTGGAAGGTGAAACAAGGGGCCTGCTTCCAAATGTATCTCACAGGGTCTAAGCAGCCCCAAGCCTGCCGCAGGTGGACCTACTAGGATGAGGAATCTGGGAAGGAGCCAGAGATCATGGATCCGGCCTACTGTGAGTTTCACCTCTTCTATAAGCAGTCACTGTCAAGAACTCTTTATCCTCATCAATTATGACACTCTTTTCTTATATTTCATGAATCCATACAAGTATGCAACATAATGCTAGTACTGTTTAAGCTATTATTTATTTTAAAATATTTACTTATTTAAGAGACAAAGAAAGAGAGAGGGAGGAACGGAGAGAGAGAGAGAGAGAGAGAGAGAGAGAGAGAGAGAGAGAGAATTTGGTCATGCCAGGACCTATTCCACTGAAAAAGAATTCCAGACACCTGCTAAAATTTGTGTATTTGGCTTTACTTGAATATTGGGGAAATGAATTCAGACCATCAGGCTTTGCAAGCAAACACCATTAATCTCTGATCCATCTCTACAGCTCTAGCAAGCAAGTTATTTAGAACTTGTGATGGTCTTAATATCATCATCTTGAATATAATTAGGGTCACCTTGGAGACCAACTGCTAGGCATGTGTGTGAGGGAGTTTCTAGATTATGTCAATTGATTTGAGAAGACACAAACTAACCAAGAGTAGTTTCATCCAATGAAAGCAAGCTGAGGATCCATATGTATTGGTTTCTGCTTAATGTGTCCACTTGCCTCCTGCTTCTACTGCTATGCCTTCCTGCCAGGATGTACTGTATTCCTCAAAGCCAAAATGAACTTTTCCTCTTTTATTATTATTCTCATCTTAAGTTTTTTCCTACATGCTACTCTTTCTCTGATTTTATCATTCCTGATTTATTTCTTTGCAGATACGTGTATTATTAATTATGTATTCACAACTTAAAATAATCAAGATGGCAGAAGAGTATTGGCTAGAGTTGGAAGATATTCCTATTACTAGAGTTCATTTTCAAAATAGAGATTTACTAGGTAGTTTTCACTTAGAGTCTAGACACTTGCTGTGGAGAATGCTCTGGCCAACTTCCTCCACAGTACTCTTCTCCACTTGCAGAAGCATGAGAAGAATTTTTAGCACTATATCACTGGCAATATAATTAGATTGTTGTGAGGAAATCTCATGAATTTTTAAAGCGTCACTAATGATATACCCCTCTGATATGTTTTACTCTTTTCTCTGTCATACTTGGCCTCCATTATGCTGTCAGCTAATCATTTCAAAGTTTTCCTCAGTTTATGTACCTGAATTTTCTGCTCTAGTCAATTACCTCTCAGTCTGTCTCTCATTTATGAATGCAGTTATCTCTCCACATTTTGGAGTCATGGGGAGTCCTAAATACCATCCTTCTAATGGATCCAGGAGAAGCCTTTACTTTTTAGCTTGCATTACATTTCTTGTTCTAAGACTTGGGGTTATGACTGACTAGGATCTTCATATGTTGGTGCTGAAACATAATTTTTGTAATTTTTATATATGCACATGTGCTGTTTTGTGGTGCTCTGGTTGGCCAATGATAAAAAATTAATGAATAAATCATTATAGGCTTTGAAAAGAAATGGCTATTACCTACATATTAAAGACTAAGAGACTGACAAAGTTAAAAGTGTATAGATCAATATCACCAGGGGAGCTTTTAAAAAATATCAATACTTGAACTCCTCCTCAAGTTAGTGTAACTTAATAGGTTTGGGATAGGTATAGACATGCACAAACCACACCTGAGGCCCAATGATGTAAAGTAACTTAACAAAACTAACAAAAATTTAAGGTTCACCATGAAAATTTCTTTGTGAACAATTAAATAGAGCTCCCAAAATTATCCATTCATATTATTGGAAACATTTTGTCTGCTCATTGTTCAAAATTGTTTATAATAAAGAGTGTTTTAATAATAATCAAACGTAATAAGTATTAATTATTTGACTCAGGGTAACTACTCTGCTTAAAGCATCTTCTATGTATTGCTTCAATCACAATTGACAATGTTCTGGTTGTAGTACAGAGGATATCTGGACATTTTCAAAAGCTTATGCTGACCATAAGGCAAATATTATATATGCATATGTGAACTAACACTAAAACAGGAATGAAGCTAAATCCATTATATATAAAAAACATAACAAGACCTTAATTGAAGAGGTATTATACAAACAAAATGTTATATAAATGCAAAATGATATTTTTGGGGACATGTTGAACCATTTGCAGATCATGAATAGTTATCTTGAACTAACTATAGTTTTCACAATAGAACACCAGAGCATAGAGCTAAGACCCATAAAGAGATCTCTGGAATAGCTTAGTTTCAGAATTAATGTACAGCTTCAATTGTCACAATCATGTTTCCACTTACATATTTAGGAAAGTGATCTCAGTTTCTCTGAGATTTAATATTTATACTAAGAATAATTCCTTTTGGTGATTAAGAAATTTCTTTTCCCAGAACTTAAGTTTACCAATACTGTAAAATTATTGTAGAATGTAGTCAAATAGAGCCCAGTCACTTCATCCCACATTTCAAACTGAAACAAGCAATGTCCATGTCTCTCACATAATTATGAAATCTAAATATGATAGCTCATGACAGATGATTGGCCAACCCATGACCTACTTCTCTTTTTATTCTCTTTTATTGAGTTAGGTTTTCTTTCTAGCCCAAACTGACCTGGAACTCAATCTGTATTCCCAGGTTGGCCTTGAAATTACAGTTATACTCCTACCTCTACCTCCCTAGTGCTGGAATTAAAGGCATGAGCCACCACACCTGACCCATACCCTATTTCTAAGCACTGTTGCTAGAGTGTGCAAACCTGGAGATACAGTTGAGCAAACATCTTGCTTATGGATACAAGGTAAAACAAAACTTGAAACTTATAAGAAGAACACAAGTCATACTACATTTTTCCTTCATAGTGACCTCATCTTTGCTTGATTACATTGGCAAATTTTGTTTGACAAAGTAAAGTCACATTCATGTGTAGTTTGGTAAGAGGTTTCAACATGACTTTATGTGGACAAATGAAAGAGATTAAGAATAGGGCAGGCTTATAGTTGAGTATAGATAAAGTGGTAATGGTTGATCTCTATTTTCAATTTAATTAGCTCTAGAATCAACTAAAATGTGTGATTGTGGACTTGTGGGTGAGGTGATTTCTAGGATGCATTGACTGAGGTCAGAAGTCCCTTCCCTAGAGTGGTCAATATCTGCATGTGATGATGGTCCAGGTGTCAAGATGTCTAAGGAAAAAGTAATGGTGTTTTCTTGCCTTCCTTCATATCTGTCACTGCTTGTGCTACAGCCACCCTTTGCTATCATCACACCACAGCTTCTTTGGGTTCCGTGCGGATTGAGGAACATCATCTGTTCAAGAATCCTCCAGGTTTTTAGCCCTGGAATGAAGCCATTAATATACACAATTAATATATATTAGTAACTCAAAATGCTTCTTAATGGGAAAAAAAGATTATTTTACCTAAATAAAAGTGCTGTATTCCAATTCTTCATAAGTATCAAACTTTCAATTCAAGTTAGTATTTTTTTTTTGTTTTTTTATTTGTTTGTTTGTTTTGTGTGAAATGTGAGAAGTTTGATTTAAAAAGTCAGTGAGAGAGTATGATTTTTCAGTAAGGAACTGTGATAAATTGTAGTTTTCAGATTCTATGCTTGAAAATCCAATGTAACACAGGCCTAAATATTTAGTAAGTACCTAGAATGATTAGTATACATAATGATGAATATACTTTATTTCTATTCCAATAGACCATCTTATTTAAGATACCTAGAGCCATAGAATGCATAACATTTAATTCATCTTTATTTGAAGCAAGAAAGCTTTTGTTTATATGTTTGTTCTTTAGTACATATTCAAAGAGTATCTGATTTTCCGAGGAGCAAAATAGAAATTTTGTTGTCCATTCAAATTGCTATTACAAATTATTACAAAATGAGAAACTTGTATATTTATTTCTGTTTGTGGCAGTTCAGTTCAAGTTAGTATTTTTTGAGAATGTCTGTATCTTTTTGTTTATGTGTGTTTGTGTGGATTTATATATATGTATGTTCATGTATGATATGTGTGCATGGATTCATGTACCATGGAGGAGGTGTAGAGGTCAGACTGTAAACTTGGTGTGTTGATCCTTGACTTGCAACATGTTTGAGATAGGGTTTCTCTTGCTTCTTGCTTATTGCTTTTTCTTGATCTAAATGTTAGTCCAGTAGCCCATGAGCTTTTAGACAATTGGATTACAAACAAGTGCACTATTTGTCTCTGGCTCATGAGGGTTCTGGCCATCTAAACACCAGTCATCAAATTTCTTTTTAATATTATTATTTTTTTTATTATGAGAGAGAGAGAGAGAATGAGAGAGAACGGCATGTCAGGGCCTACAGCCATTGCAAACAAACTTCAGACACATGCACTACCTTGTGCATCTGGCTTAGGTGGGTCCAGGAAAATCAAACCTAGGTCCTTTGGCTTTGCAGGCAAGTGCCTTAATCACTAAGCAATCTCTCCAGCCAAAATTTCTATATAAAACTAAAAAAAAAGTACATTTTAAAAATAAATTAAGAGGGGATGGGAAGATGGTTCACTTGTTAAAGTTGCTTATTAACAAAGCCTGACAACCTTGGCCTCATCCCTAAGACACCTACAGATACAAGAAGTTCCATAAATATGTGATGTTCATTTGCAGCAGTTCCCACTTATAGACAAGAGCAAATACATAAATAACAGTTATAAATATAAAAAGATAAAAATAAAATTAGAAACATTCCATTTTATAATTGAGATTTAAGTTGTCTTTAATTCTTAAAATATGCATTAACATAACATTATTGTTATTAATTAAGTGATTAAATTAATTAAAGTAAAATTTAAATTTCTGTTTCCTATAAGTTAGTAGACATTTAAAATATCAGGAAACACCAATATAAAGTTCTGATATCATCATTTTTTTCCAGCAATCTAGAAATTCACAAGATTGTTTTTCTGACATTTTGCTGTTATTATTTTTATCTGCCTTAAAATTAAGTATAGTTATCATTTTAACTTCTGTTACTGAAAGGATTTTCTTGTTACATGACTCAGATTTATCATTTGACTTCCTTTTTAAACTCAGGTATATTTCTATTGTATTTTAGCATCACAGAAAAATCTACACAGATTTAAAGTTTCCTGTACTTTTATAAAACACATTACTGTCTAATATAGCCTTGAGCTCTGCTTCATTTTTTCATATGACAGCACCAGTCCCATTTAATACTACCATTAATACAAAGAACACCTTTTCATTTGATTTATCACTTTTGCCTCTAAAATCATTTTACTTAATGGGTCTATTTTGACTTTTAGTCATTTTACTCATAATTATGTCCACATGTTAATCATTGTATGAAGTTTATGATTAATCCAACTTCAGATCAATGAAAATGAGGTACAAAATCAGGTATCAGGCTACACAATGTTGTTTTTTGAAATTTAACAAGTTGCTGTTATATCACCCACTTCACAGACTTTTAAAAAAATATCTGTCAGATAATTTTGATAGAAGCTTATAGCCACCCATGATAACACTATGAAGTGGGAGTTTTGGTTGTGCACTGTTCTTACTATACACTATTGGAAAGAGGATACTTTTAAAGGCAATAGAGTTCTACTTTTGTTTATTAATTTCAACTTTTTATTATAATGTAAGGTAAAAAAATGTTGATCTGCTATAGTCAGAAGGCAAGCCTAAATAATATAAGAATATATGCTTTTTAAAATTTCACAAAATGTTTGAAATTTTCAGTCATATCCATGATATCAAGTATGTCTTTTTCTGAGGCTTAATTGAAAAGGAAATAACCTTAAGAAGTTTTAATCTTCATTGAATGTCAATGACAAAAATAGCAGCATTGATTAAATAAAATAAAAACAAAACACTAGTTTTCTTAAGATGAAACAACTGAAAGATTGTATTCTTTACAAGCAAGGTAGTGTAAACTCTCCTAGGTTGTTGTCAGAAGAAGTCAGGCTTCTGTGTTTTCATCATCAGAATTTGGCCTAGCAAGCTTGTCGAGCCTTTAGACATTGCAACATGAGGATTTCATCTACAAAGTTCATGCTTCAGAATCATACCAATAAGTTACAAAAAAAATGTTTTACAAAAATCTCTTATAAAGTTTTAGGAAACTTACTGAGTTCTACACAACTAGTAGGGTTGTGTGGAGAAATAGGGTAAGGAACATCCAGCTCATTCTTTTCCCAGCAGATGCCTGCAAGGTTGTAGAAGAAATTCTAATTATCCAATATCAATTGCAATGGCTCAATTACAACCTTACTGTTTTCATACAGAAAAAAGACAAGCAGTGTTTCTGAATAATATTCTACATTTAATTTTTATATTTATAGGGATTATAGCTTCTGGTTGAACAAAAAGAACTAAAACACTGTCTTTGAAAATATTAAAGCAGGAACAGTAGTGAGTTTTGTTTTTCAGATTGATGGAGGCTTCTCTGCTCTCAAGTGGGCTAAGACACTAGGCTATCAATGGAAACCAAAGGCATTCTGAATCAGAGTTTCTGTCTAGGTTATTTGTCTCATGAACTTGAAGTATGAAATTCACAGAAAAATAAGAGAAGAGAAGCATTATTTGCAAGTTTATTCAGGTGAAGAGAGGAAAGACAAGAATCCCAAGTGAGTGGGAAGGTCTTCAGAGGGGTTTTCACTGAATGGCTAGAAACCAGTGTTTATTAGACTTTCCTAGTAGTGCAGTAAATTGATCTTTAAAATGACTTAACTGGGATGTGGAGAAATATAACTCTGGCACACTCAGGATTCCCCATGTGGTGCCTATGTGTCTGTTTTCTAAACAGAGATCTGATCATGCATCCCTGGTCTTGGTGACTAAACTGAACATTCCTGCAAATACCTCCTGAGTCTAACGGAGAAATAGGAAGACGTAAACTATTTGGTCACTTTGCCTCACAAACAAGGATTTGAACAGGAAAATTGGTGAAAAACAGATGCAAAACTGATCTTCATGCAACTGTGATTTGCCTATGTTCCTGAGGGTACAGGTGCATCATGGGGCCTGACTGGAATTTGTTAAGACTAGCTAAGTTACTGTTCCTAGAGTCTTGTCCTTCCTCTTACCTAGTCAACTTGGCTGTCTCACATTTATTCATAAACTCTTTTGTTCTACTTCCTCTGTTACCAACTTTATTGTTTTAACTTTAACATTCACTTAAAGCATAACATTCCCAAGACAGAGACAAAAGCCAAAACTGCTTATTTGCAAGATGCCTTTCCCTAATGATCAGACAAGTTACTCTCACCAGTAGCACAAACTTTAATCACAGATCTTGGGGAATAAAGACACTCTAAATGGATTTTTGTAATGAAATTTTTATAAATTAGTATAATTTTAGGAACAAAAAAGAATGATTACATAGATTTTCTCTTATTTTGCATGTGTATTTGTGTAACATATACGTATCCATATGCATATATATTCATATTTGAATAAACAACCACATATGTGCAAATACCAGAGTTCTCAGGCAAGTGCCTCCTTCAATAGTCTCATTTTATTTGTTTGGCACAAGATCTCTAACTGAACCTAGTGCCCATTGATTCTGCAAAATTTAACCAGCCAGCCAGCCCCAGGGACCACTTCTCTCCACCTACGGCTACCTACCACCACACGTATCATTTGTGTGAGTTCTAAGAATTGGAACTCAGGTCCTCATTCATGCAAAGCAAGCAAGTTACTCACTGAACTATCTCCGCAGCTCCTGATTAGAGGTGTTGGAATATGAACATGTAAAATTACCAGAGGTGAAACTCTTCTTTTCACTTGGTAACCTTTTCTAACATGGTTTACCAAGAGTGAAATGTAATCCAGTATTTTGTCAGGCTCCATTTCTCACTTTCAAGACAGAGTTCAGTGTCCAAGGAGAGGCACTTCCACGTACATTTGCTTGGTCAGGATTGTGCACTTGATTTTCAGCTTTTATTGCTCAGCCTTAATTCAACATTGTTCCTGATGCTTACAGCATGGAGAAAGCCAAAAGAAGTTTCTCTCCTATATTTTTGCTTCTACAGTCATAAAAGACCAGAATACAGATTAGAGCACTTAGTAACTTTTGTTACTTTGGGAAGGGAAGGAAAGAAATAATATTAAGAAAAGAAGTAAAATACATTCAGAGAAGTGTTGAAGTAACTTTCATTGTCCAACGTGGTGTATTGTACTAATATATTTCATCATTATTGTCCAATTTGATACTGCTATTATATGCCCCCACAATATGATTTCCCAACTTACCATAACCCTTCTATTAAGATGCTGCTGTTTTCTATTGTTATGAATATAATTATTGAGATCATGATTGGAGTTTTCTCATTTCCATTGTTAATATGCATAAATTTGAAAATAGCTGTCATTTAATGGATGGTAATAATGTGACCTGACATTAATCAATAGAGGGTATGACTCATCAGGATGTTAAGTATCCTAACATTTGTAAGTTATCTGGCATGAAATAATTATATTGTCAGAAGACCTTAACATTGCTGATTAAGTATAAATTCTATACAAGGTAAAAATACCTTAACAGTGTTTATGTCATCCAGCTTCATGATGGAAGTTAACATATTGACAAAAATATAACTATGTATAATTACTTATAGTTTTCTCACATAATTTCCCCTTTATGAAAACATTATTTTTTACCAACTTACATTTCCTGAAGTGCTTATTAACAGAAATTTTATTTCTTCACATGAGATACAAATTTCAACTTGTGTCCATATCCCACTGATGAATACCTACCAAACCCCAGTATTGGCAAATGTGATTTGCCAAGTTGACTCTTTATTTCTTCCCAGTTAACATTTTTCTCACCTTTTGCCTCAGTTCTCCTTGTGGAAATGTATCTAATAGATAAGTTTTAAGGTGCACGCATCAATAATGTTTTGGTTCATTCATGATTTTTTAGAGTACATGTTATTAAATAAACAGATGGCTCACCTAGTACAATAAATTGTAGTTTTGTAGGTTTTATAAAATGATTCGGTCAGCAATTTTGAATTTTGAAACATTTACAACACAAGAAGTATGATTTGAAAAAGTGGCATGCTGATTTGCTAAAGGCTAATGTGGTATCCTATGGTGCCAACTTTACACCATGGGAGTATATCATGTGCAAAAAGAAGCAGACTTGACAATATCACATTTAAGGTCAATGGAGTAATATGTACTCACATGTGAGGAGGAAAGCAGACCAAACAATTACAAAAATTCACAAAGGGGTGTTTTCCTGATCTTTAAGTTTCTCAATTGGGAACTAGTGACAAAAGTTCAATGTGGGTGAAGAATTGCTGATAGAGAGACAGTCTTTCATCATTGAAACAAAGGTTAAACAAGTATTAAGCTCAGAGCAGCAAGAACTCTGGAGACTTCCGGAAGGCCAGATGCCCAGACATTCTTCTCCCTCTTCTGCCTGGCATGTGGGCAGAGGTGAAGGAGGTTAAGTGGGTAGGCAGTAATTATAAAACAGACAGTGACACATCATCATTTATCCTTGTAGAGTCTAAGAAAAGAACAGCTTTTGCTGGGTGGCTAATTAATGATTCCTTCTTGCATATTTAAAACTTTGTTGGATTTAGTCCTCTAGGTTCACCTGATCCCAACAGTGTTTGTAGTATTTGTACCCACCCTATTAAACAAATACAATGTGGTTTTCAAATATAATAGCATAACTCTTTTCATTGTTTTCCAATGTGCATGCAATTTATTGGCATGTAAACTGTTAAAATTATTGTTACAGTACTCTAAATTTATAATAATGGAAAGTACCCAGAGATCTTTATTAAAATGAAAGAACCAGGAATTCTCAAGGCTTTCAATTTTGAGAAATTTTTATGTTCCAACTGATAAGAACTCACTCAGAACATAAAAATGTAAGTAATCTGGATACTTATTCTTGATGAACCCATGATTTCTGGGGATGTTATGTTGAGTATTGTCCCAGAGGAGCATCCTGGAATAATATAAAGTGGATCTTTACAACATCATTATTTTAAAGTTATGAGATTTTTGTCATTTTTGAGGAAAGATTCTAAATTTGTCAATAAAATGGGCATTTTGTTCAACCTTACTTTTTTCTGTATTTAAAAATTAATGGATATCAATTTTTTTCAAAATTATGTGCAATATATTTTTGAGTTTTGGAATCCCATTCCAAATATCTAATTCAAAATAGTTATGGTTTTGTGCACACATGCATGCTCTCTCTACACAGAAAATCTAGAAACAAATCAACCAGAAAGCACACTTTTCTTTTTCTTACATAATATGCTGTGTTCCTCTTAGAATGTAAGAATCAATAAATCAAATTGAAACTAAAATAAAAGCATTAGACTCATAAAAGTAAGTTCTCAGAAGACCCCAAAACTAGTTAAACAAACTAACCAAAAAGGCTGTCTACCTTGGATGTCCAAAACCTTCCTCTGTTATTATATGACAGGCTCCATATTCCATACATTAAACTTTCCATCATGAAGTGATGTCCAGAATATTTGGTAGATGTCCTTCTAAAATAGTTTTCAGACCTTCTATATAATGTAACAAAATAGCAGGGGTGTTTCACAAAGTATAATAGAATTTCTTCAAAATTATATATATATATATATATATATATATATATATATATATATATTCTCATGAATGTAATATAGTTCATAAAATACTAAAGTTTCTCAAAAAGGAATTCTTTCCTGATATTGAAAATGTAGTCCTTTGCCTGGAGAGATAGATTAGTGGTTATGGTGCTTGCCAGAGAAGTCTAGGAACCCAGGTTCAATTCCCCAGGACCCAAGTAAGTCATATTCACAACATGGCCCATGTATCTGGAGTTCATTAGCATTGGCTGGAGGCCCTGGTGCACCTATTCTCTCTATCTGCCTCCTCTCCCTCTCTCTCTGTCTCTCTTTCTCCATATATATATATATATATATATATAGATAGATAGATAGATAGATATAGATATAGATATAGATATAGATATAGATATAGATATAGATATCTATAGATATATATATGTAATATTTAAAGGAAAACTTAGTCCAAACCCTATAAAAGAGGAAATCCTATGTCCTAGGAAGAAAATTACTTTTGTAGATTGGTTAAATGATTATAATATTGCCACCAAATTGACTTATAAATATTGATATTTATGCCCATATATCAATGTTACTCTCATTTTTGTTTAGAGATACCACTTTTTCAGATGGTGATGACTACTGAGGAGGCTCAACATTCATAAAAGTTCTGAGACAGTGACAATGGAGTGTTTATCACTAAGTGGGAAATCTCTATCACATACTCCAAGGCATAGAGACCATTAGAAACAAGGTGGCAGAAAGAATGTAAGAGCCAAAGAAAGGGAGGAGTGCTTTGGAATACTGTCTTCCAGATATTAACTATTTTTTTGCATTTATGACCTCACGCTGTCTGACAGTATCAACATACATACTCCATCATAGAATGGAAAATAATGAATTAAAAATAGAAGAAAGACTACTTGGAAATAAGAAGGGGTTCAGTATAGAAAGGATAATCAAGGGAGGCAAAGGAAGAGAGTGGCAGGAGATTATGAATGGAGTTTCTTAATAAAATGTTAAAAATGGGGCTGAAGAGATGGCTCAGCAGTTAAAGGTCTGTATTTGCACAGTCTAATGGCCTGAGTTCTTCAGTATGCATGTGAAGCCAAATGCACAAAGTGGTTCATGCATCTAAAGTTTGTTTTCTACTGGCAAGATGACTTAGTGTACCCTTTCTTACCCTTCCCTGCTTGCAAATTAATTGACTAATTAATTTTTAATGTTACAATATAGCAAATTTTAAAAAGTTCGAAAAAAAAATAAAACAACTGAAACTAGTAAAACCATTATGACACAGCAATTCCACTACTTGGTATGTATACAAAGGAAATGATACCAGCACATTCAGAGATACAATTAACTCCATTCACAATGGCAGAGAAATGAGAACAACCTGAGTGTCCAACTAATGAATGAAAATATACATAGGATATGTATCCTTATATGAGGATATAGTATTGATATCCATAAATAACATATTTATAAGAACTTTAATTAGTTTAAATCAGCAATTCTTCCTTTTTCCCTACAAATACCCAGGATTTCATAAAGGAAAATAAAAGTGTATATGGGATGGTATTAACAAATGTTTTGTGCTGTTTTTTGTTTACATTCTTATAGTCTTTGAATAACTTTCTGTTTATTTATCCATTTGTTAGTCATTATTTTAAGAATTTAAGTACAATGGATTAGTTGACATGTATGCCACTTTTAATAGAGTTTTACTATTTCCTATAAGAACATAAGGTGACACTTTTATTTTAAAAGGATTTGGGGTTTTACACATGTATAGTTAACAAAAGTAATGGTATCTGCTTAAGGTATAATCTTCATATATTGACACATGGAATTAAAAAAAATCTTCCTGCAATCAGGCTAATATGCATATTAATAATTTCATATACTGATTTTTTTCTATTCCTCTCTACTGTCTTCCCTCCTCCTTCCTTTTTTATATTTTATATTTTTTATATTTTTTATATTTTTATTTATTCTATGTTATTTCATTTTATTTTTTATTTTTTTCTCTTCTTTTTTTCTTTATTGGTTAGTTTTGTATTCAGCAAATACAGTCAGTTTGGTACCATTATTAGGCTCATCCGTGACCTACCCCCCCCCTTCGCCACTCCTTGTTGAGGTACATGGGTCATGCATTGTGGAGTTAGCCCACAGTTATGGGTAAGCTAATTGTCTCTGCATATCATGACCCAATGTGTGGCTCTGACATTCTTTCTGCTCCCTCTTCCACAAAATTTCCCTGAGCCATGTTGCGTTCATTTTTGGTCTGCTTCAGTGCTGAGGTGTTGGGGGCCTCTGAGGCTCTGGCTCTCTGATTTGGTAGGAGTTGATTTTTCTCTGTGTTGATCTCCTTCCCCCTTGTGCTGGTATCCGGTTCATCAGGAAAACAGCACCCTTGCTTGTTTTGCCAATTTTTCTTAGTTTCAGCCGGGGCCCTTTTGAGGTATGATGGGGTGGCTCTCTCCTTAGGACTTACATCTATCTGAAAAAGAGAAGCAGATTCTCCAATGGAGAGTAAGTTAGCACCAGGACAAATGAGATAACCCTTACTTCTTTTACAGAGAATTTAGTAGGTGTAGGCCTTCTTGTAGCCAATGATTGATGGTAGCTTGATATTGATATTGATATTGATGGTAGCTTAGGTTTGGATGTGGTTCTGACTTCTTTCCCAGCTTTAGCTATGGGTCCCATACCACTGAGGACATCAGTTAGCCAAATTAAGAGCAGTTGGTTCCCCACCATGGCTGTGTGCCACCATTGCACTTGTGTGGGCATCACAACACATTATTTGCTGCTAAGTAGGTTAGACCATGAGTTGCTTGGACAAATATTGGTCATTTTCCCCCAGTCTCCCATGTAGCACATTCTGGGACTAGACGCGCTGACTGTCTGGGACTGACTGTTTTCCAAGTTCCAGCCATATCATTCTATTTTGCATGTCAACCACATAAGATGTCTTCAGCAGTAGGGTCTTACCACTAATCTTTGGTGGGTCATCAAGTACTCTGACAGAATGATTCTTGGGATTCATCCTTGCATTTCTTTATGTCTTCATTTAGCATGGCCAGCTGATTTTTAAGGTCTTCTTTTTTTATTCACTCTCCCTCAAGTCTCTTAACTCTGTTTGAACTCCTTCCAATTTCTTTTTTTCTTTAAGTTTTTTGTTTATTTTTATTTATTTCTTTGAAAGTGATGGGCAGAGAGAGAGAAAAAGGCAGATAGACAGAGAGAGAGTGGGCGTGCCAGGGCCTCTGGCCACTGCAAACGAACTCCAGATGCATGCCCCCCCCCCTTGTGCATCTGGCTAACGTGGGTCCTGGACCATTGAGCCTCGAACCAGGGTCCTTAGGCTTCACAGGCAAGTGCTTAACTGCTATGCCATCTCTCCAGCCCATCCTTCCCATTTCTTATCTGTTAGTTCTAGTTTAGTGATGGCAGCATCCACATGATTATTGGTCCTTTGTTGCTTTCCTGCAAGTTCTACCAGTAGGTTGGTCAGGGTTGCATTGGTCATAGCTTCAATTTGGTGTTCTGATCCTAATGGTTCTTCTATGTTTTGGTTAGATGTATTCATTGTAGGGCTGGGTGATCTAACTGGATTTTCTTGCATTTGATTTTTCATGTTATTTCTTTTGCACTGTGGTCTGCCCATGACAGTGTATGGGCATGTAGGTGAGCATATCAGCCTGGGCTCATGCACAGTGGGAATCTCAGGCTGCCTGGGGCAATTGCCAAGCAGCCTGGGCTTTGGCTCTCACTTGCCAAAGCTGCCTATCTACTGCCTGGCAGGAGCACCACATTTGCCTGAATTCTCAAGCAGTAATGCGGCAAAGCTGTCTGCATTTGAGCTAGGAGTGATACTGAGGCATCAAGCACTGAAGGAGCCCAAACTCTGGTTGGGAACACTGGGACCCGGAAGCAGTCTGTGCTCCACCACTACAGGACAATGGCAGACGGCTGGCATGGCAAACAGGTAGGGGATAACACCTGAGCTGGCACAAGTGAGAGACACAGTCTGAGCTTTTGTGGCTGTTGCTGTGGGACTGGGCTCACTCAGTAAGTGGGCAAGTGGACGAGTGTGCGGAGCAGTCTAAGCTTCCACATGCAGGGATCGATCGGCCTGCGGCGGTAGCAGTAGCGGCACTGTGTACATGTCGGTTATTTGGGGGGAGGGTTGGTCTACCTGCGCGCGACGGGATCTGTGATTCCCTGTTTCCCCCACCTCTGTTCCCTCTCACTGACAATCTATTGGAGATTTCTCTCCCCTAAAAGACCCTATGAACCCTTAATATCTTGCCTTTCTTTCCCCAGTATTTGCAGTGCAGGTAGGCAGTCTCCATGTTGGCCGGAGGTCCTCCTCCTTCCTTTCATCCATCTTTTCTTCCCATTTATTTTCCTTTCTTCCTTAACTGTTTTCTTTAATAAGTATGGAAACTTTGAATGGATTAATCATGTGTTAGTATCATCATTTCCCTCCTCCTTACCCCCACAACATTGTGTCCCTTCTCAGTGGTATTGCCAGTATTCACCATAGGGTTGTGGGTTATGAGTTGTGACAGCACCAGTTAGTTATTTTAGGGCATGGGGAGTCAGCAATGCCTCTAGATATGTCCTGCCACACTGTGGTTCTTACAATCTTCCAACCCCCCACAAAATTCCCTGAGCATTGGTGGTTGTGTTTTAAATCTACTTTAGTGTCGAGCGCTCATCAGCTTCTCACACAGCTATTCCTCCACTGGGCATCTACCCTAACAAGTCCACTTTTTCACTTTTTTTTTTTTCAGAGGAGTGATGTTATATGAAACGACTTCTGTGTGTATATGCAAAAACAGATAGAGCAAAAATGGCAGACCAAATGTTGGGGGCTGTAGAGATGGCTTTGTGGTTAAGGCATTTGCCTGAAAATCTAAAGGTCCTTGGTTCAATTCCCCACATAACCCAGGTGCACAAGGTGCTGAATGCATCTGGAGTTCATTTGCATTGACTGGATGCCCTGGCATCATGCTCTCTCTCTCTCTCTCTCTCATTCTCTCTCTCTCTCTTTCTCTGTCTGTCTCATAAGTAAATTAAAAATAAATTTAAAAAATTTAAAGAAAACAGATATTGGTGGACTAAAGAGGTTATTGATTATACTCACAGGAATAGATGACTCAAAGGCAGTCACATCATCCAAAAAACCCTTCCTAACATAGATCATGACTTAGAGAACCTGCCTTACTGCACAATTTACAGGCAACACCACTGATTGCAGACTCTCTCATCAAGACCTTGTTTGTCCTGTATATAGGCTGTGGAGGTGTCTTGTGATCTGGTAATATTCAGGAGCTTTTTAAGACTTGTGACTAGTTAGCTTTATTTCCAGTGGTTTAATGAGCTTCATACTTCTTGAGTCTTAATAAGTACCTATCCAGAATGGAATGCTTCAATTGGGAAGAGTTTGCTATATATACAACAGTAGTACCTATGAGCAGGTTTCCTACACACAATTCTACTCTGCTGCCTGGAATTGCCTAGATATCCAAAGCGCATTCCTCATATATATTTGTCATATGTTACTCTTATTCCATTTCCTACCACCTCCTAACCCCAGCAGCCATCTATCTGTATGAATTTTAACATTAATTCTATATGTCATATATAGAATATTATATTTATTATATTGAAGTGAGATGCAGTATTTTGGTGTGTGTGTGTCTGGCAGATTTCACTTAGCAAATACTCATAGGTAAACTTGGTGGACATTATGTTGAGTGATTTCCTGTATGTGCAAAAACTAACTGAGCACTTATGATTATTATTATGAAAGCATAAAAATTTGCTTATTTTATTAATATTTTAGTAAATATTGTTTCAGAAAAATCTCACTTCCATTAAAAAATCTTGGATAAGAAATACATGTATTTTGTAGTCATTAATAAGTTATTATATCAATTCAGTATTCTATTTCCTCAAAATTCAAACCTGTTTTATTTTTAACAATGAATGAATGTGGCAAAATTCATTCTATATTTGGCAAAGAACATTTTCTTTGAAAATTGTTCCTCATAATTTTATCTGGATTGAGGAATTATTGCCTCATTTCTGTATTAACTGAATTCCATGTTGCATGCTAGTATTTTAGCTTCTCAGAATACATTTTAGGAATCTATACATAGCTTTGTATCTCTTAGGCAATTTCTGAAAGACTCCAGTTCTTAGGCATTTACCAGATTAATTAAAAATCAGAACCAGAAACTTGTCTATTTAATCCTCCTCAGGTGATTCAAAGGTTAACCTCATTTTGAGAACCACTGACACAGAATAGCACTAATCCAATTTTAACATGCATAGTGATCACATGGGCATATTGAAATTATACATATTTTGATGCAGTAGGTCTGAGCTTAGGCCAGAGATTCTGCTCTAGCTAACCAGTTCCCAGGTCATATTGTTTCTAGTCCAAGAATCATATGCTACACATCAAAAGCATAGCAAATGGACAACTAGTGAGATGAAAGAGAGTTAACTTGTTGTGTTAATGTTATAGGATAAGTAAAACATAAAAGTATAACTAAAGAAAATGAATGGTAACCTAGGATAAAATAAAAACAAGTAATCAGTATTAGTTACATGGATTATTTTTCACTGTAAGGGTACATTAAAGATCTGGAGAAACAGCTCAGTTTTAAGGAATATTTTTCCCATTTGTTACATTCTAAAAGAGAAAAAAAGTATATATAGAGGGAAAATAAATAGCAAACAGCCTGCATTAAGATGGATAGTAATTTCCCTGGCATTCCCACCCTTTTTCTCAGGATGACTTTTCTCTGGTATCACAAGGAGCCTCCAATAGGGCAGCTGGTGAGGAATGCTTGTCTGGCTCTCAGAGGAATGAAGCAGGTGAGGAGATTAAATAGCAAAAGGTTAGCTGGCAACAAGAAGCCACACTTCTTGGCTTGCAATCAGAAGTTATTTGAACATTTGCACTTATTCCATCAACCTGCTTTGTTGGAAATGGCTGCCACCTGCCCCTCGTCCCAGGGGTTCATTCTCCTGCTGCCTAGGCAGCTTACAGTTCACAAGGCTGCACAGGTCTGCACTGTCAGGAATCTGGAAATGTGCCCCTGTGGCCCAGATGGTGGGTTACGGACATCGGGTACATTATATTTACACTGGCAGTGCTCCCTGCTTAGCAATCAGGGCTCCAGATACTTTTGCTGCTGCACAGTTGCAGCTGCTCCAGACATAATGAGATCAGCATACCCATAAACACTTAAAATGGCTTGTGCTTAGAAATGTAAGGCTGAATTTAATTTTAAACAGAACAACTCATTACATTTCAAGAAAAAAATGCAATAATATTTTGTGATAAAAGATAAAATGATAAAATTTGAGTAGACAGAATGTCATAATTGTAATAAAATGTTGCACAATTTATTTTCCTTACTTCATTGTAAAGTTATCTAGTTGTGTAGACAAAGTCTCAGAAAAAAATACTTATATATATTTATATACATATAAAACTTTATATAACTTTTTGAATTTATAATTATCTTTTTTTTTTTTTTTTTTGTTTTCCGAGGTAGGGTCTCAGTCTAGCTCAGACTGACCTGGAATTCACTATGGAGTCTCAGGGTGGCCTCGAACTCACGGTGATCCTCCTACCTCTGCCTCCCGAGTGCTGGGATTAAAGGCGTGCACCACCACGCCCAGCCCTATCTTTTCTATAATATGGGATCTTACTAGGTAACCCTGGATAGTCTAGCATTAGCTATGTTGCCAGGATTAACCATTGTACTCCATTTGACTAACCATGACCACCAATCTGCAGCAAAGAATTTATCAGACCCATCAAAGTACATGTTAATCCTAAATATATATAGCAACTAATATAACATGATCTGCTGGTGGTTGGCTTGATTTTAAACCTAAATATAAATCATATGAAATACTCACATATAGCAATCTATAGAGCAAAAAAATCACATTTTAAATCATATGTGGCAAAAGTGATTTTAACATATCTGTATTTTGTCTCTAGTAATTAACTACAATGCATATATTCATTAAATTTTAATGTTTATCTTATATTTTTAATTAAAAAAGAGAATATCTGTACTCATAGAACTTGCTTGAATTTTACAAGAGTATAAAAGTTGTAAGTACTGCTTAAAACATTTTATATTTTTATTTACATGGTCTTTTGGTGAATGAATGCTAATACTTTCTGTAATAAAAATTGTCCTGTACATAACATGTTGCAGACATATATACTTCATATTTTCACATACTATGAAATTCTAAAAGAGGCAATTTTTTTCAGCACAGTTTTCTTTTACTTTTAACTTATTTTATTTGTGAGGTATGTGTGTGTGTGAGAGAGACAGAAAGCATGAATGGCTGTGCCAAGGCCTCTTACTTCTGTAAACAATCTCCATATGTATGTACCATTTTGTGCATCTACTTTTACTTTGATAAAACTAAAATTTTGATGACTTTTAGAGACATACCATAGATATTTTCATCTAAATTGAACAGAAATCACTATTTTGATTGATCAGTTTATAATCTGCATGTGTTTACTATTGTCAGACCATATTATTTATTAGCAACAATTCCTGTTTTCATTGACTAAATTCTTTGCATTTATTAACTAAGTACATTTTATGAAATATATACATATGCGTGACTTCTACCTTGAGATTTGTATTTGCTCTATGATCTATGATATAGATAGATATTAAGGCAGAGATAATGTTTAAACATGTACACAAAGGATCTGTATAAATTTGGGTTTCAAATTCAAACTGCAGTCATGGGAAACTTGAAGTCAGAATTAATGAAAAATTCTTTCATACTATAACCCACATCAAACTGGGTAAAATGCACCTGCCAATGATGTAGTTTATTGTTTTTATTTTAATTTTTTATTATGTGTCTATTTTCCTCCATTAACTTGTTCCCAAATAAGTTTTATTTATGCAGCACGACAATCTATAGGAAGAATCAACTAACAACTGCATCATACCTCTGTGTTCTGTGATGTCCAAGAAAGTTTCAGCACACTCAAACACTGCACATTGGGGAAAATGTCCTTGCTCTTTTCTTTTTCTTCTTGGTAAATTTTAACAATTCTAAAATGCTGAGGCCCATATTACCCTCCATAGTCTTGTACTAGTTGTGTGGTAGTTGGATTGGTAGTGAGAAACGTGACTGAGACCATGGAATTTCTTTTGTATTGTGTTTCCTCATGTCTACAGACCAGTTAAACAAGACAATGATGAAGAACCCTCAGAAGTGGGTCTGCAGAGAATTTCTCCTTCTAAAATGCACAAGAAAGAAAAATGAAATCTAAGTCTTCACAAAAGCATTTTCAGATTTAGTTTTCCTTTAAAAGGTAAAAAGAAAAAAAAAGTATGCATGTTTCCAGAGATGATCTAGATCAAAAAATAAGGAAAAACTACAAAATATTCAAATGAACTAATGAAATAAAAATGTGACATTTTTCTATCAAATTTGTCTAAATAATTTTTTAGTTTTCTATTATTTTCAGTACAGGTCATTCCTGTACTGACAAATTATATTGAGCCAACATGTTAATAAACACATAAACATTTGATGGTACATAAGACTAAGTAAAAAATCATTACTGGTATAATTTAATTTTTTCATATTCTTTTCACCATAATTCATTTCTGCCAAGTTGTAGCTAAGAGTTATTAATATAAACCAGTTATTGTCATTTAAAACTCCAGGAAAATATTGGTCATGCAAATATGAATAGTTCTTAGTGTCCAAATTTCAACTTTAGACATTGGCTCAAATCCCAAGACACAGGTTTCAGCTGTGTGGTATCAAGTTACTGAACACTATGGTAGGCTGTTGGAGACTTCTGGTCCATGCTTCTAAAGACTCCCTAATGGGGACATACTCTCTTTTCTGGTCTCTTTGGCTTTCCTTACACATTTCCCACTCAAGCAATGAGCCCAATCTGTGGAAGTTAGTTGAAGGTCTCTTCTTGTAACTCCTTTGAGCTGTGTAGTCATGACACACAACAGGGCCCACCTACAATTTATCTATGGAAGAAATTTTCTGGGGTTCCATGAAATGAGAACCATACTTTGAAATGATTTTGGAAGAATCTTGTCTGTGGTAGTTAATCAAGGAAATTTAACAAAAGTGTGGCTTCTGAAGGTAGAGTTTGAAAGTCTTCTGCAAGCATCATTTAGAGACATAACTGTTAACTTCTAGAAAAAAAATTGGCAAGTAGGTTTAGAATTCAGAGAACAACTGAAGAAGTGAATGACGTTCATGTTGGCTGTAAAGCCAAACCAGTCAGGACCTTCTTTTGTTCCTGGCTCCTGAAAATCATAGATAATTTTAATGCTCTTTAGGAAATTTTGTTGTTTTTGTCCAGATTTGGTGACATAAAATCAGCACTCTTTCTTGACCATAGTATACAGTCTAACTTGATCAATGGTCATCAAAGATAGGAAATAGCATTTTGAAGTAAAATTGTTTTAACTGCATTTAATTTTTCCTGTATTACTAAAAGATCTTGGACTCAGTTATTTGTTTAATAAGTTTTGGGGACAGCATTTAAGTAGCATGAAAGAAATAAAAAGTGGGTCTGGCATGAGGAAAAAGTCTCACCCATCCTAGAAGATGGCAGGAATACAAAATCCTATTGCATTAAGGGCAGATAAGTTGACTTCCTAATGGTCCCCATGAAGCAAGAGAACAAGATAGGGTAAAGATTTAAACATGATTAATTAGTATGTCTCAAAGTTGTTCAGCCAGGGTAGGGGGTGGGGGTTCTTCTTATTGGCCAAAGCTAATTATCTGAATGCCTGCCTATATAGGACTTTAGGGGAAACAGGTTTCCCAGTTGAACCATGATAATGCATGGTTAGAGATGGATAATTATCTGTTTTGTAATATTACTTATTATTTCATTACTTTTATGCTGTGTGTATAAGACAATACAGATGACAAAAATTAACCTCTTTTTGCTGCAAGCAATGATGGCTCCTTGGCACTTGTGAGTAGATATTCATGCAGTGATTTGTTATTTAAGCTTTTGTTTTTGTTGTTGTTGTTTTTCTGCCAGTTGCATCACCGGCCCTGATGGATCAGGTCTTACTGTTCACATGACTTCCCTGGGAATCACTGAGGACATTTCCTCTGTGATGATTCATCTCTGCAGAATAAATAAAAGTACAAACTTGGGAGAAATGTCTGATGAAGAAGATGGATAACCTGGTGATGTGGAATCCTTCCAGACATGTCACATTGTCCTTGGGGTCCTAGTTGTCCTATGGGCAGGGAACAAAATATTTGCTTACTTCTTATCTTCTTTATGGTCATTCACTTCAGCCTCTAAATATGGTTGTTGATCAACCAGAAAGTCAGTTATTGTAGTGGTTTAAAAGATAGCCATTTTAATATATAAAGAAAACTTTAAAAAACTTTGAATAGGGCTGCAGAAGATGGCTTAGCAGTTAAGGTGTTTGCCTGCAAAGCAAAAGGACCTTGGTTCGATTCCCCAGGACCCACATAAGGCAGACGCAAAAGGAGGTGCACACATATGGAGTTCACTTGTAGTGGCTGGAGGCCCTGGCATGCCCATTCTCTTTATCTCTCTCTCTCTCTCTCTCTCTCTCTCTCATTCTCCTATACTTGTTTCTTTCAAATAGATAAATAAATAAATAAATAAATAAATAATAAATAAAATATACTAAAAAAAAACTTGAATAAATTCTGATTTGGGGAGTCAGTTTGCTTAGTATATAAAAACATTACCAAAGGCAGCTCAATAATTCAATATTTTAATAACATTCCAGAAAGCAAATGTATTTACAGTCCTGGAGACATTTAAATATCTTTTTGTAAATTTTTAATAACTACCTGCTTGAATTTGAGCCCCTTGAATTAAAAGAAATTGGAGCTTAATTTGCTAACTTATAAGTCAATTTTAATTAAAAACTTTTGAAAAGGTTTATCATGCAACATATCATACAATATTTGTGTGTGTGTGTGTGTATATATATATATATATATATATATATATATATATATATATATAAAACATCACAACACATAAACAGCATAATAGTTGTCATTAACATTATATTTATGACAATTATAATACATGTAAGCAATTATAAGAAATCAACAAATAAAAGCACTCTAATATGATCAAGGATCACATGACATAATAAGTACTCATAAAAGTACTCACAAGAGAAACAAGGTGGAAAATTTGCATGTTAAGGCATAGAAAATAACCCAAACATTGAGAGTGGTCTAGTCAAGGGTAAGGATCAAAGGTGTAGCTTGTTAGATAGACTTAGGTTATAGATGCAACTCAGTTCATGTTCTTACATAATGATCAAACAGAAGGATGGAACTGAGGCCACTTATGTCTTAAGGAGAAAACTCGTGGATGTTTTAATGAAAACAAGATATTCTGTCTTGAGTTCATCAGAATATGTCATGATAGTAACTCTGAAGCATAACAAAGAGCTGGCCTTCTGTTGATACAGAACGTCAAAGACCCTAATACCTAATTAGATGTGTCACCAACAGAAACAGATCCTAAACATCTGTCACAGAAAAGAGGTATATCTGTGATGTATGCAAGAGCTATGCCACTATACTAAACAAACTTGTCTGTGTATCTGCATAGATTTGTGTAACTTTGGAAGATAGTGTTCTCTTAAAAGGGTGTCAGACAAAGATGAGGGTCAAAGGTACATTGAGGAAATTCCAAGATGTAACTTTCAAAATGAGTGTTTTTCAAGAGTACCTCCATGCATAGGACATCTTGCCAGAGATGTAAATAAATAAAGAACAAAAAGGGAAAGTCTTTTAATTAGGAAATTGAAAGTGCGTAGAAATCGACAAATCTTTATTCCAGATGAGTAACTCATGGATTTTGGGATGATCTTGATTAACAATAATTTGTAGAAAGGTAAACTGTTTACCTCTTAATTCATTTAATGTTGAGCATTAGTCACTATAATCAAAATATGTCTAATTAGAAGGGTGCGGTGTTGCACACCTTTGTTCCCAGCACTTGGGGACAGAGGGAGTAGAAAGACTTTGAGTTTTTGGTCACCCTGGGAACACATAGTGAATTCCAGGTCAGGTTGGGCTAGAGTGAGACCCTACCTCAAAAACAAACAAACAAACAAAACAAACAACAACAACAAAAAGACAGGCACAATAGAGAGTGAATGGGCCATTCCACTGTTCCACTGTTCCTCCCAGTTCACTGCTCCCGGTAGTTCATTGGTCACTATGTCTGTCTGTGGGAGGCCTGATCCCTGAGTGGGGGCTGTGGAAGCAGGCCTTTTGCTCTGGTATTCTGACTGGCCCATGGGCACTGATATTTCTATTCCCCTGAGTCAGAGGGTACACAGGCCACTGTAGGAGCTGGCCTCTTACCTCTGCCTCTCCAAATTCATGAATCCTTGTTCCCCAACCCATTATGCTCTTGTACTGAAGAGTATGTGCAAGTATAATGAGTAGGCTAGAGCTCCCAGTTTCCCAGGTACTTTTGATGTGTCTTCAATGTACACAATCTGCACATCTGTGCTTATAACCCTATAGTATACCAGTGTACCAATCTGGTTCATATTTTAAACCGAACACCCTCTGAAGATCCTACAAGGACAAAAATGTGCTTCCTCCTCAATATAATAAACCGTCTCCCCAAGATGGGTAGACCACAATGCTTTCAAAAAGCCAAGGAAAGTCAGAAAACTGAGAGAATTCTACTAAGGATGCCTAGTCACACAATGGAAGCCTCCAATGAAATCATAGAGAAATAAACATAAATTCAATCCCAAAATGAAACCACAATAATCAATGAGAACCTGGTCAAAAGAATTGCTGATCTGGAAGCAAATCATCAGAAAACCAACAATCATATGAATGAAATTGAACAGAATTATCTTTTAGAGCATTCAGCTTTTGACAGTAGGTTTAACTTGATTGAAGAAAACATTAGAACCCTAAAAGAGATATGAATGAATTCAAGGTAAATCAAGAAATAGAAGATTACAATAACCAATTGATTAAGCTTAAATGAGGACTTGATCAAGTGTAAAAATGAATTCCATCAAGAAAATCAGAACTGAAACTGAAATCATACCTGAAAAGAGAGATGGACATGATGAAAAATAGCACAACAGAAAACAAAAATCTAATTGAGATTTTAAAATCTTCTCTAGAATACATCACTAACAGGGTTACTCATGTGGAAAACAAGACATAAGAAGTTGATTGGGAGGCCAAAAACTTTTCAAGTTCAAAAAAACATCAAGTGAACAGAATACAAGGGAACTGTGGGATATCCCAAAATGACCAAACATCCTGATCATAGGTACACCAAAAGGAGAGGAAATCCAGGACAGAGTCAAAGAAAACATATTCAACAAAATTATTGAAGAAAACCTTTCCAGTCTCTCAAAAGATATTCTTGTCCAGATACTAGAAGGCCACAGAATGCCAAAGACACAGGACCTGTAGCAGAAGCATAACCAAGGGGGCCCAGGGATGACGCCGTGATTACAGCACATGTGCAACTGCTATTTCCCCTGCAAGCCAACCTAAACCTTTCCTAAACACCCGACATCACTGACACAGGAAACAAGCCAATGAAAAAGGGACAACACAATGCCAAACAATGAAAGTACAAATGGGAAGTGGGGAAGGGGTATATAGAGATGTCTGTTTCCCTCAATAAAGAGTCACTATGCTGTGTTCATATTTTATCATATAAAATGAATGAAATCCCAAAACAAATGGACATACAGTCTATGCTTCCACTTATCTTAAGCCAATAAAAAAAAAAAAAAACCTAGACCTAAGCAAGTGAGGTCAGAAATTCCTTGATAATCCCTTTGATTAGATGGAATTAGTAGGGAAAGAGCACAGCAGGAGTTTGAGCAGCAATAAGAAAACAGACATCTCTACATACCCCTTCCCCACTTTCCATTAGTCCTTTTGTTGCTTGGCATTGTGTTGTCCTATTTTCCTTGGCTCATTTCCTGCGTCAGTGGTGTCCAGGTGTTTAGGCAGGGTTTAGGTTGGCTCACAGGGGAAGCAGCAGTCACATATATGCCTGTAATTGTTAGCATATTAGAACATATTGTCATAATGTTTTCATGAGTGCATATTGCCTACACAAAAGACACTCTCACTTTAAATAGAATAAGAGTTTATTCTTGAACTAAATATGAGTAGGCACCTCCTGGAAGACAGATTTTCATTCTCCCAATTCTATGTTCTAATATACTAACAATTTCATGAAGATGTTTTTAGAGTTATAGAACAAGAGAAGTTCAAAAGTAAGGTATTTTATACATACGTTAGTGTAAGCATCAGGTAGATGAATTAAATCAGGTAGAAGAATTGCCATAAAGTGGGAAATCTCTGCTATGGATTTTAGGTGCTACCTGATAACATTGCATTCATGGAAATTGATAGTCTTATGGTACATTTAGAACAGTTCTATCTGATCTTTTGATAGTCACAAAGAAGCTAGGACAAAGGCAGATATATGCAAAAGATGATTACTAAGGAGCCAAGATAATTTTACTCTGACACTGCAAAATTTTCTCTCCACAATCAGAGAAATTCTATCAGTCAGTGAATCTCATTCAAAATAGGTGGGACAGCTTTAGGAGATTTTAGCTATATGACAGTCAAAAGTATTGAATACTTAGAAGCTGTATCATGATGGTTAAGTTCTGTTGTCATCTTCATCTGGTTAGGAGTCAAGAAAAACTCTTCTGCCTGGATCTCTGAGATTGTTTCCAGGAAGGACGGACTGACGTAAGAAGTCCTTTCTGCAGAGTGGGTAGTCCTTTTGATGGTGGACTATGTATTATCAAGCTCTGACAGAACACAGGCCTTTTTATCTGTCTGCCTGTTTACTTGATGGCGAATGTTTTTTATATATCTTCCTTTGCTATTCACTCCAATGTTCATGTCTCCTGTTATGACTATCCTTTGTCAACATTGGAACCAATATTTACCAGCCTTCCAAGACTGACTGAAGATCAGTGGCTCTCCTGGAATCATTTAGGCCTCCAGTGCCAGATTGGGACTACTGAGGCATCCAGCCTCATGGACTGAGCAACCACTCAGTTGCTCAATGCTGAAGCCTGCAGAAAGCTATCATTGGACTTGCAAAAACTAATCTAACAAATCCCCTTTATGTTGTGAATTCATTAGATTGATCCTGTTCCTCTAGAGCACCTTGACTAGTACATATTTTTTCCACTAAGTTGAACTTAAACTAATAGTTAATCTATTCACTTGGTCTCTGTTAAGCTTACTTTTTAAAAGCTATATTTCAATTAAATTAAAAAATAAGTCATTTTCAAACTTTCTTAAAGAAAATATCCCATCATGATAACCTCTGAACTCTTTACAGATTTTTTTCTTCAGGTTTAAATCATTGAAGCCCATTGGAATTGATCCACTTTTATTTTTTAAGCTATATTTAGTAGTTATAATATAACTTATCAAGAATATAGGCCTTGGATCCTTGTACGATGGTACCACTTTCATTTTTGTTGTCTGTATTTGGATCTGCTTCCATATTCTATTTCATAGAGCAGTTTTACTCATTTATTAGTGCATTATTTTCAGTCTGTGTTAATTACTATGGCTCTGTCATGGTTCTCAATACTTTATAAAACTCTCTGATAAGAATTAGTTCTCTTCCTACAATTATCTTCTGCCAGCCCACACAAGGCTAAATTTAAATACCTGCACACCCCTCCAACATCCAGCCCTGGCTACATTTCCCTTCCCACTCAGAAACTACCTTCAGTTCTACTTAACAGAAAGCCTAACGGCTTCTAGGCCTTCCACTTACAGATTAATCTGTGCCATTCATCATCCATATAGCCTTCTTTCTAGGTCAAATGCAGGAGATTATACTACTGGGGAGTAGCAATAATTGAAGCTATCCCCTGATGTCTTCCTCCCCCATTTTGCCATGAACTTTACACCATCATTGCCTCTCTTATCACATATAATACTCTACTGGAAACATTTTTTCATGTTTTATTAACAAAATTAGTGCTTTTTTCAATTTTAAAAGTTGATATTTTAAACATAAAACTTAAGCATATAGATTATAACATATCATTATGTTATCTTTTCCTCCTTGGCAGTTTATTTCACAAATTTATAATTGGACTCAAAAGAGTTTTCTATCATCAGGGTTCACATTATAAGTCACAGACATGGGACAAATAAAACAAAATTCTGGATAAGTCCATCATATAGATTCACATATAGCTCATTGTCTTAAAACATTTTGAAAACAATGCAAGTGCTTATTGCTTTTTTCATATAAGTTATTAGCTTTTCCATGTTTCATTAATTTTACAGCAAGTTATGGTAAAATTTCAACACTATGATATTGTAGCTATTTTCAGGGACCATAATGACCTGTTGTACTTAAGGTTTTTAAGATATCATCACTATTGCCAGCTATTTCTAAATTTCCACAAAAACACATTCAGATAAGCAGATCAATTGCTTAGCTCTACTTGTTACTCTTATAATTTTCTTGTGTTTCTACTTTTTTTGGTTTTTCGAGGTAGGGGCTCACTCTAGTCCAGGCTGACCTGGAATTAACTATGTAGTCTCAGGGTGGCCTCGAACTCTTGGCAATCCTCCTATCTCTGCCTCCTGACTGCGGGGATTAAAGGCATGCACCATCATGCTCGGCTTGTGTTTCTACTTTTTAAACCACACTTTTTATGCTGCCCAATCTTATGGTTCTTTTCCTGTCACCGTCTCACAAATACAGAGATTTCAGGCATTCAGCACCAGGTTTTCTTTTAATATTTTCATTTTTACTTGTATGTTTTTTGATTAATTATTCTGTCCTGGTAAATGAGAATCCTATTGGACTCATTATCATACAGGAAAGGGGAAACATCCTTACATCTTTTTTATTGTCATATAGTCAATTAAGAATATAATGTGTAACTGATTTGCCATTCAAATGTCTCTCCTCTATCTCCCTACTTATTTATCACTCTGTATACTTCTCTTCAAGCTTAATCCCTGAGTAAAGATTTTAGCTAGTCTTTATAGCCATCCATTCCCATCCACTCTAATAATTTGAACTTTACACTGCTACTAGCCCAAATCATCTTGAAAAAAAGCAAAACAAAACCACAAACTTCTTTTGCATTTGCAATGCAAACATACCCTCCAAATACCATCATTTTCTATGAGTAAAACTCCAACATAGATTGCAATATGTCCTCTCCTTATCAGTAATTTGTATGTGTGAATTGTGTACATGGGCTTGTATAACCAAATATATGTTTGGTACTAAAGTTAATGTTACAAGAGCTAAAATGAAGTTCCTGGCCAATTGTTTTCTAATTATTTTTAGTATTTTATTTACTAATTAATTAGCAAGATGGAGAGATGCAGGTAGAGAGACAATGGGCATGCCAGGGTCTCCAGCCACTGAAATCGAACTCTAGACACATGTGCCACTTTGTGCATCTGGCTTATGTGGGTACTGGGAAATCAGTCCTGGGTCCTTAGGTTTCATAGGCAAGCACCTTAACCAGTAAGCCATTTCTCTAGCCCCACATTTAACATCTGTTCTATTCACTGCATTGGTTTGAATCAGATTATCCCCATAATTGCATGTGATTTGAATTCCTGGTCCCCACCTAGTAGCAATTTGGGAGGTGGAGCTTGCTGGACAATGGGTGTTGTTGGGGATGTCAACAGCACAGCTCAATCTCATGCTGCTGTTTTCAACCTGCTGTGGAGGAGGTGATGTCCAGTCTCTGCTTTAGCATCTTTTCCCTCCCACCATGAAATCTCCTTTCAAAACTTTAAGTCCAATTAAACTCTATCTACCCATCAGCTGATTTTGGTAGGGTGTTTAGTCCCAGCAAAATGAATGTAACTATAACAGAAATTTGGTACTGAGAGGCTTTAAATTAAAAGACACTATATGGAGCTTGGTAGGACATTATGGTGAGTTTGAAAGAAGCAAATGTGGAAATAACAGTGGACTGTGTAGGCTTGGCTTATATGGCAAAATAGATCCTTGTCCAGACAAGACTAGAGGATAGCTGCATTTTTCTGAGAACTTGAACGTGGTTGAATTTGGAAGAAATGGACTGGTGTGAGAATCAAGATATGACACAAAAAGAAATTAAAGTTTTTGGCCAGTGATTACAGTCTAGTTCAGCTCTAATTGGATGATTTGTCACCACTGAGTTTGGACCAACTGTTCTGCATTGGGACAGTAGGAAGAATGCTTCATCTTTTGAAAGGAAGGAACATGAAGAGTGGTAAGTATTTTACCTGCTCTTCAAAGTCAGTATGATCTCCCCACCCAAATTAACAAATTTGGTAGACCCCCTGGAGGTATGGAAGTAAAATAAAATGCAGGAAAAAGAGCATCCTTAGATTTGCAACCTAGTTTTCATTAATTTTAGTTTCATATTTTGGTGATGGTTCCTAGGTGATGAAGAAGAGGAGCATGGTCATAGTCCTTGCATAACAGTCATGTGGGAGAAAAGGAGATGGATTCAAGCCATATATTGCAATGGAGATCTCAAGATTTAGGACTTGTTGGAATTATAGAACAGCTGTAAAGGAGAGATACTGGCTTAAGATAAATTTTTTTGCCCAGGCTATAAGCATCCCACCTGGAGGGGCAAATGTATTTCCCCAGATTCTTCAATATAGGTTCTAGATTCCAGGGAGAGAGCTACAGGAGTTGATGTTTGTACTGCCTGTTTTAGATTGGTTCAGTCATCCTTGCAATGCTTTCTTTCATACTGGGAATGTTTACTCAGTGCACTTATATATATGTAATTTTTTTTTTAATTCTATAGGGTAAAAGTTAAGAGACTTTGAACTATGGGGGTGTTTGAAAGGTGTTGGAAATGAACAAGAGTATGGGGACTTTTTAAATTGGATTGGATGTATTTTCATCATGAGATGGTTATGAATCTTTGAGGCCAAAGACAGAATGTTGTAGTTTGACCCCCATAAGATCACATTTTAAATTCTTGGTACATGCCTCAGGCAATTTTGGAGGTAGATCCTTGATGCATTGTATTGTATTGGTGTATTGTTGGAAGCGAGTTTTGGGGCGTTATAATCAGCTCCCCTTTTACACAGCTCAGCTCACTCTCTTGTTGCTATTTTCTACCTGCTTTAGCCAAAGGTGATGTTCAGCTCTTGCTCTACCATCCTTTGCTTGTGATCACGAAGCTTCTCTTTGAGACTATAAACCAAAATATACCATTTCTTATATCATCTTTGGTCGTATATTTGGTCTTGCCAATGAGAAGGTTACAAATACATAGATAATATTTTCAGTTTAAAGATACCTTAAACTATTTGAATGGTTGAGTAATGTGGAATGAAACTGGAAATTCATCTGACCAATATTATTATTACCTTTCAATTTTAGTAGAGTCTCTTTATAAGAAAATTCATATTTGGGGTATTTTTTTTAAACTTACCAATCTTCTAAATTCCTCATTTCCCTTTAAAACATATGTTTGGTGAAGGGAAAACAGTGAGATGATGTTGAATGTCCAGTGTTCAATGAATACCACTTCATCTAGCCCACTTCAAACAGCTTAATGTTGTTATAGAAGAAGACATTTTTTTTCAGTATTTCATTTAAAATTTTCAGGCAGCCCTTCTCAATGATTTAATGAATCTGCATTCCTTTAATACATCAAATGAATAGGGGAACAATAAACTAATTTCATAGTTTTCAAAAATTTTGTTGAGTAAGTTAAAAAGTAACAAGCTTGAGATATTGCATGATAAATACATGTCTTTGCAGACAGTACCATACTCCTATATTTGTCTACAGAACTGGTTTATTTATATTTCTTCTAAACATAAACTTTGAATATAATTTACCTCAAAAACAAAATAAATACAACAGTCTTTTACTTAAACTCTTTTAGTCTGCATTACATAAAGCTTAATGCCTCATCTTATTAGCCAAAGTCATTTTGGAAAATTAACTCCCTGTTCTGTATTTTCAAAGGATGTACCTTTTACATTACTGGAAGGATTAATTGACATAAGTACTTAACTTATAGTTGGAGATTTTAAAAGCATCCAATAGATGTGGAGTATCTTTATATTTTTTTCTGAAATTACTAATTATATATCATAAATGGTCTTACTTTCTAGATACCATTCTCTTCCAAAACATAAATCATGTACAAAAGATGCAATGATGGTCCCATCTTCATTCTAATCTTACTTGTAATAACTCATACTTTTTAGAGAGAGGGGGAAGGAAAAATAGAAAGGAGAACATGAGGGAGAGAGGGAACAAAGAAAAGAGAGAGAGTATGTATAGGCACACCAGGATTTCTTGCCATTGCAAACTACTGGTGCATGTGCCACATTGCGTATCTAGCTTTATGTGGGCACTTGGGAATGGAACCAAGGCTTTCAGGCTTTACAAGCACTTGCCTTTAACCACTGATCTATCTCTCTAGCTGTCTTTATATCCCTCCTATGCTCCATATTTTTTAATCTAAGAAAGATTGAAACAATATTTTCTACTTTACAATATATTATGGGAAATTTTCAGAAAAATTTTGTATGCTAGTTAATTAATGGAAAGTATTCTCTAGTAAGGAGTCTAATTCTTGCACAGCTTGATGAAGAAATTTTGTTATCTTCCTCAATCTGTACATGAAGAAGTCCTTGTACACAGAAATTGGATGATTTTTCAGAATCATGGAACTTAACAGCTGGCTGAAACTTTAAACTTTACCCCATTTAGTTTATCTAGTTATCTAGTTCTCATTATTCCCATATCTGCAAAACATGCAGTTAATGTGAATTTGTGGAGGCTTCATGGTGATACACTTATGGGGGTGATCTAAAGAAAAGGACTACAAATTTATTTAATTATAGTGAATTTTATGCATATATATGGATGAAAAAATAATAAAAATTTTAAAATGAAAAATAAAACAATATGTTTTCTAATTAGCTAGTGACCATGTGATATTTTTCTTCTTTTTATTACATTTTGATTCAGATTTTCAAATCAGCTTATTACAGGAAAAATGTTTCATGATGAATTTTTATATAGAAAATATACCAGTGGGAAGATAATTAGTTACTGCCATTGACACTCTAGATTGATTATGTTTTTTTTTCAATCATGACAGTTATGTCCGTCAAGCATCAATGCTGTAGTCAGCTCCACAATGCTGAGACAAACATCTAACCAGACACATCTTATGGGAGGGAAGGGGTTTATTTCAAGCTTACAGAGTCCATGAGACCACCATCAGCAGTAGAAGAAGCTAACTCCCTTTTGTAGATCCAAGAAGAGTGGCATAACTGCAGCAAACAAACACCATCACTACCAGCAAGCACTAACCTCCAGAGCTCAATCAGCTCTGAACATACCTTAGGGGTGGACTCAGATCTTCCCCCAGCGTGTTGCCTCCTCTGGCAGGAAATCTGAATGCTTGAGAAACAAGTAGGAAATTTAATCAAAAATGATTGAGTCAATGGGGTCAAACATTCAAGCTATCATATCCAACATACCACAGCAGATTTGATGTCATTTTCAGCATAATTTTGAAGCCATAAATTGTTATAAGATAATCCAAGTGCCAGTGGTGATATATCTCTCAGTGAATGCTGTAGGCTACACAACTGGCCAGCCAGACAAAATGTGCAGTAGTGCAATATGGGAATGTATGTTATAGTAGTCAATTGCTCTCTGATTGGACTTGATGGGATTGAGACTCACAAGGCAGAATTCAAGCCTCGTACTGAAAATCTAATGAAAAGCCTATGGAAGGGAAGGTCATCATCAACCTTGAGAAGGAAGGCACTACTATTTGGCTAATTTAACATATTGTTCCCATCAAAATTATTTCTAGTTATGCCCATATATTAGTAGTCTTCTCACTTTTGTTTATAGAAGCATCACTTTTCAGATAGTGCTGGCTACTGTGGAACTGAAAACTCATTAAAGTATTGAAAAAGGTTCAGTGTTAATGACTAAATGAGGTGACTCTATCTCACCCTTCAGGGCTTGGACCATTGCTGGAAATATAGCAGAAAGAATATAAAAGTCAAAGTTGGACAGCAGTGCCTTGGCACACTTTCTGGAGATTAACTTGCCATGCCATTCTTGTCCTCAAAGCAGCTATTATTACCTGTACAAGACCTGCTTAATATTAGGCCCATCAACATGTTATCATGGGTGATGGAAGAGGGCAAAATGATAACATTAAAATAGGAGAACTAGTTAGAATAAGGGGTTAATGAGTGGGATATAGAGGAGGGGAAACAAAAAACTTAACAGGAGGGTATCATGCTCAAAATAGATAGCATACATGTATGGGGCAGAAAGATTGTAAGAGACACAGAGTGGGTGGGAATACCCTGAGGCATGGTTCCCCGATTATCCCATTGGTACTGACTGGGGTCTTCATGACCTCACAGTGAATCCAATAACCCCAAGAGGAGGGTCTTGGGGAAACAGGAACGGGGGAGGGGATAAGAATGTATTATTTGAACTGGGCATGGTGGCACATGCCTTTAATTCCAGCACTCGGGAGGCAGAGATAAGAGGATAGATGTGAGTTTGAGGACACCCTGATATTGCATAGTGAATTCCAGGTCAGTCTGGACTAGAGCAAGACCGTACATTAAAAACAAAACAAAACAAAATATATAATTTGTTAATAAATAAATAAAAATTAGGTATTAAAATAATAATTTGTTAATGAAAATAATTAAACCAGACCATGAATTATTGGAAAGATTACAAAATGAGCATATTCTTTTACATATAAGCACATTCATATTTCATAGTATTTCTTCATGATTTAACCTAACAAAGACAGGAAATATGTTACATTAACATTTACTCTTTTCACAATTTCTCTAGGTGATCATATACAAATTATTAACTCATTTATACTATTATTTGAGTGAAATGATAGTTCCTGAGTGTTCATATGCTTTGTAGTAATGTCCTCTTAAATGAAAATTCCATCCTGGGGTGGGCTTATTAGAAACTTCAAAATGGAAAGACAGGCTCCTAAAAGCTCACAAAGTAAATACCTCACAAATATCAGAAGGCTCCTGAAACTTGCAGGATTCACAAAGCCCCTCCTCAAGATTGTATGAGGAGTAAGACCTGCTTGGGAGAACAGAATCTTTGACTCTGACTTGGAATGCTACCTGCAAGTCATTCAGTGAGTTCTAGAAATGGAGATTTTTGAGTCCCCATCTATGCCAGGGTGGGGATTTTGCTTATGCAACTGTTTTTGAATCATCCAATATTCCCATAAATAAATGCTAACTTTGCTGTCTAAATATCATCAATGAACTCATTGGTTCACTAAGCTAGATATGGTTGAACAATTTTTTGTTGTTGTTATTGTTCTGTTGTCTCTGTCCTGTCTGGGGAAGATAGATGTTTGTTTATGTCTCCTCATAAAAAGTTAGCAAAACATCATTACACCCCTCAGACTTCACATTTTATTGATTAATTATATTAACAACATGAATCAAATATGTTTTAGTAATATGCTGACAACATCTTATGTGAAATCTATGTGTTTTATACCACCAGATGAAGGTTAAATAGTGCCTTTAGGTTTAATTATATTAAATCACATATTACAAAAAGCTAAAGTAAGTTCAGAAGTTATTTGTTCATTGTTCCTCTGGAACCACTTCTAGTACCAAATCAAAGGGAATTCAACCAGAGAAATAGAACCACTTCTCATAGAACATTGTTATGTCTACATTTTTGTTTCTCTAACTAGTAACTTTCTATCAATCATCTATCTATCTATCTATCTATCATCTGTCTATCTATCTATCATCTATCTATCTATCATCTATCTGAAGGGCTTTTATCATAATTCCTATTTTTGCCATTCATTTTCATTTCCCATCAGTTGCTAGCCTCAGATACACTAGCTGCTGGAAACAGATGACAGAGATAGAAACGGAGAGTCTGAGAACATACTGTGACATTACTTTGTTATAAAAATAACTAAAATATTAAACATAATAGTTTGAGTGACAAATTGTCTTTTCAGAGGTAGATATTCATGAATCCAGGTCTATGTATATTCACAATATTTATTATGAACAACAACTAAACATATGGAAATTTGAAAATCATTAAAGGAGTTTCATTTAAATCACAGTGTCCTCCTCTAAATCTAATTTATCTAGCAGGGTATAGTGACACTGTGGGTAATGTGTCTGATTATGGATCAAAAGATTCTAAATCTCATTTATCTAATACAATGACATCATATAATTTCTGACATTTTGAAATTAAAACTTGCTTCCAAAAAATGTATTCAGCACAGATAAAAATTTCATCTCTTATTGTAAAATAAACCATCAGAATGACAAAACTAGTTCTAATAAAGGTGATATGAGAGCCTCATATATTTGCAGAGTGAAGGAAAATGCTAGAATATGAGAGTTAAATTAAACATAAAAGTGTTTTTGTCCCAGAGGAATAAATCCATAATACTAAGAGTTAGAATTTCTTTCAAAACTCATTTAAGCCTCCTGTAAAAAAATTATTTGCATATTTTCAGTATTTTGCAAGTTATCTACTGAATTCAAAGAAATGAAGCTATAATCAATAAATTGTAAACTATACAATCTTTGCTGGAAGAGTTAGTTCAAACCTTAGAAAGCATAGTAAACAAAACTCTCATGAAACTTGATGAACTCATTATTTTTCTGGATGCAGTAGGGGTTTATTTCATTGCTGCCACCAAATATCTGGCAAGAACTAAGAAAGGACTTATTTTCACGCACAGTTTAAATGAGGCAGAATGGCAGGGAGGTGTGATAGAAGGGACTCTAGTAATGCCTGTCCTCTGACAAAATGCCACCTGCTAAAGGCTTCAAACCTTAAAATAATAAAAATAACAAGAGATCCATCAGCACAATAGAATGCTAGCCAGAAGGATCTAACTATCATCAATATCAATTTTTAAAATTTTTGTGAAATCATTCTAATCATTCCCATAGTGGCACAATGTTTTTTTTATTCACACTAGTAGTGTGTAAAGGTAATATTTGACTGATAGTTAAAGATGTTGAACACTTTTCATGTATCTATTGGCAATTTGTACTTTTAATTAGAAAATTATCTGCTTGTTTTATCCTCTATTAAATGAATAGCACACAAAGATTCTCTCTTATTCTGTAGGATATCTCTTCATTCTGTCAATGGTTTCTTTTATTCTGTAGAATCTTTTGAATTTCATGAAATCTCATTAATCAATTTTACTACTATTTCCTGGGCTACTGGCATCTACTCAGAAAGTTATTTCTGATTTATAGATATTGAACTGTTTACTTTAAAATTCACTCTAGTAGCTTCAAAGTTACAATATTTATTTTTTTTTCAGGTGTAAAGATCATTGGAGAATCTATTATGGATAGTCTTGTCTGAAATTTTGCAATGATAATTTTATAAATATGATTGTAGTTCAGCTTTTCCTTGATTAAATTTTAGATATTCTTACACTAGAGGTATGTTTATACTTAATTATTTTAAGGTTATTCTATGAAGAAATGGAGCTAGTTTACCTAGATATGATGTTAATTCAGGTTTCAAATAAAGAAAGAGTTAAATATTATGAATTGTGCACTGAAATTTACTATATTTACATGAAACTTATTTATTCTATTAAGATTTCTTTGGATATGTTAAATTGCTATTTGATTTATGAAAATGTTTATAAGTGTTATAAGTATGATTGAAGTCTTTTCAGATTAAGAAGATATCTAAACATCTGAATGAAATATTAGGGACATTAGATTCTGGAGTGATTATTATCTGACTCAGAATACTGGAGTGGGATTCGTGTTATACATGTAATCAAATGCAACTCTATGTATCTGCATAATAATGAAAACTGTTTTTCAAGAATACAGAGGATGTTTCTACTGTTTCATATCTGAATTCTTCTGTGGCCCCCAACATGGTTTTCTAATGTAATTTAGAGAAAAGTGTTAAACAATATAAGTGACAAAATATAGACAAATATGTAGTTCATTAATATGACTAACCTCTTGGGCTTTACAGCTTGAAAACAGCATAGACAATATTTTCAGTCTAAGAGTCTTTTAGTGTTGCCACTTCTCTGAATTTCAAAATCATCACTGTTTTTGGCCCACACTAATACCTACTGAACATCTCTAACTTTAAAGAACACAGGAATTCCAGGCTTCTGGTTAATAAGTATCCTAAGTCAGGAGTTTTAGAATGGGGTCAGGAATCTAATTTTTAAAAAGCTTTAGGTGCTGTTCATGCTGCTGAAATGTAGATCACACTTTTAGAAACAAGGGTGTCAAAACTGAAACGTGAGTTAGAGATGTAAGTTTTTGTGTCTGCTATGGGTTTACCACAGAAGGATTTGGGGCCATATCCTCCAAGGTTTTCTAGTTTGATATATACTCACTTGCTGTACAAACATGCCAATGTGAGGCTGAACTTTAACAACATCAATCAGCTGTTTGTAAGTAAGCAATATGTTGCTATTCATGAAGGACAGTTCATTTTTATTCTCATCCATGTTGCTGAAATTTATTTCCAAAATACATTTACATCTTGTCTAAATGCATACATTACATTGCAAATGTACACTTTGAAATGATTCAAGCACTTATATTTGAGAAGAGCAGATGTCACAGTACTACAATACTCTCTGATATTTCTGGTGGGATGTTTTGTCCTAGCAAAAAGAAGATACCTGCTACACATGTGCACTGAAATATGCTCAAAAGAAAGAGAGTATTTTAGGTAGTCTATATGGTAGCTTAGTACAAGGACCATGCCAAAACTGAGTAAAATCCCACAGAGGAAATGCAAATGAACTTGCCATTTGTGGTCACAAGCTCAGTGTCAGACACTGTACTGAATAGCCAGAGCAAAATATTTTTATGTTAGAATACTGGAGCTAACTCCACTGAGGCGGTAGTTCAGCTCAAGTACTAGAAGGGAGTTCTGGGAAGACTGTGATAAGGACTGTGCACTTTATTCTTCTTGGGATAAAAAGTCACTTGAAGAATTTCAGCTTGATTGCAACAGAAGGAAATTAAGTATTTTCATGGACAGTACTAAGAATATTAAAAACATAAGGTGAATAAAGATATCTTTTGAAACAAAAAATAAAAATAATAATAATAAAACCTAGCTTGAGACAATGGTTGCTAGTTCTTTACTTAGCACTAAATATTCCCACTTGGATAACCATGCCTTTGAAAACATAATCAATGAAACCAGAAATGCAGAGCCACGCACTGGAAGGATTGCTTAGTGGTTAAGTCATTTACCTACAAAGCTTAAGGACCCAGGTTCATTTCCCCAGTACCACACAAGCTAGATGCACAAAGTGGCACATGCATCCGGAGTTCATTTGCAGTGAGGCCCTGACACACCCATTTTCTCTCTTTCTCTTCCTCTTCTTCTCTCATATATATATATATATATATATATATATATATATATATATATATGTCTGCCTCTTTCTCTCTCCTTCTCAAATAAATAAATAAAAATAAAATATAAAGAAATTCAGACCTATGATAAAGGAGTAAAGCAAATATATAAATGTGATGTGTGACTCTTGATGGGGAAACACACCAGCATACATATTCACTCCAGACCGCAAACACAACTGGAAATCACAGAAACAATTCTGTTCAAGTCTAACTTGATGAATCAATGAGTTATTGTGGTTCCTGACAGGAGCATGTATGAGTAGGGCAACTGTTTCACCTAAACACTCATGCCACCATGAGTGATGACTCTGCAAAACTTCATTCCTGGAGTCCCTGGTGAAAGATTTAGGCAGCCTCTCTGGTATAAAGACTACTGTCCTTCAGTGATCATTTATAGTTTCTATGGCCTCAGAGAGATATCTTCTTAGGCTTGTAAACTTCCTGAGCCATTTGAGTATTATAGCATTTGTGAGTCTCATGAGCCCCAGAAGCTTCCCTTCTTCCTTCAGGAGTAAATGCATCAGTCTCAAAAGCAACTAACTATCAAGTGTAAATAAAGAAATAGAATGATTGAGAAATAGTAAAGATACAATATGAAAAACTGAAGAACCAAAGATTCATGGTATAAATTATAAGATATAAACTTTATTTCAAGTGTCATTATAAGACAAAATTTTAATATAAATAAAGAAATAGAAAATAGTCAATAAGTGACAAATCAGGGGCTACTATCAGTATTAAAACCTTTATGATTCTTTGACAATAACTATACATTTATATAATCATATTAATAATTTTAAAATTTGAAACAATTCAATTTCATTATACATAGTAGATATTCTCTTTAAATGTATATTTTAAGAGATCTATTTATTGATAACTTGTCTTTAGTTTAAGGACTTTATCTATATATTATGATTAAAAATAACTAGAACAGCCAGGTATGGTGTTACACACTTTTAATCCCAGCACTCTGGAGGCAGAGGTAGGACGATTAGTGTGAATTTGAGGCCACCCTGAGACTACAGAGTGAATTCCGGGTCAGCCTGAGCTAGAGTAAGACCATACATTGTAAAAACAAAAAATAAAAAAATAAAAATGACTATAACAAAGAGATCCTAAAGATATTTGAATGAAGATGTGTCAATTATAATAGATGCATAAATGATGATAAAATTTTTGTTTAATTTTAACAGAATGAAAAGATGTATGCATTTATACTATATGTAAAATAGTATATTTCTAAAGAAAAGGCATGATTGCTATTCCTCACTATAATTTAATAAATAATAATGAAATAATAATATTGATGATGATGATATATGGAGATTCTGTAAAATGGAATTGTCTATTTCACTATCTAGGTGTATCTATAGATTCATTCAGATTGAGTAGGAGTTTCCAATTTGGTTGTAAAAGTTTCTCACACCAAGCCTTTGCATGTTAAATTCCTAGGTTTTCTAAATGCCCGCTAGTAATTAATACTCTCTGTACTTTATATGAAATAAAGATATATAGCACTATCTTACTTTGTTATTACCTTATTATTTTTGGAATAAATGTTGAGGCTGGATACTTGTTCAACATTTTTTGATACAGGGAGTTAATTTGGAGGACATGTTCAGGATCTTTGATGCCACTTGTTTTTATTTTTCATATTTTTTATCACAGTTCTTCACATATATCTCAAAGTCTATTGTCAACTTCATAATGCATATATATTTTGTAGTCTCTCATTTACTTTTTCACTCCCTTGAGCTATTAATTGCCAAATAAGATGTCCTATTTTAAAAGAAAAACCTAGTCCTTCATTCTTTCTATTTTTGTTGTATATTTTACTTAAGGAACAAATTTTGTTTAACCTAGGTTAGATAATATTCACTTTTTCATTTATATTTGTGGTGTATTTATAGAGAAAAGATAATATGATTCTTATTCCTTTACAGATGAATAAATATTTTTTGCCCATCATTTCCTCCCACTCTCCTTCTTTCTTTCATTCTATCTTTCAGTGATATTGATAGTCAATCCCTAGACTAGGTAAGAAATCTAATGCTAAACCACAATTCCAATTCCTTATTCATGATTTTGGTAACAATTTTTAAAATACATGTTTCCCAGATTTGCTCATTGTGGCATTTAAAATGTATAGAATCTGAGCTGGAGAGATGGCTTAGCAGTTAAGGCCCATGCCTTTGAAGTCTAAAGACCCAGGTTCAATTTCCTAGCACCCACATAAGCCAGATGTATGTATCTGGAGTTTATTTGCAGTGACTAGAGAAACTGGTGTACCTATTTTCTTTATCTGCCTCTTTCTCTCTGTCTCACAAATAAATAAATGAATAAAAAGTATTTAAATAGTATTATTGTCAAAGTAGGTCATACCCTATGGATGCAGAATGATTCATTATACAAAAATGATTAACTGTGGGGACTGGAGAGATGGCTTAGCGGTTAAGCACTTGCCTGTGAAACCTAAGGACCCTGGTTCGAGGCTCTACTCCCCAGGACCCACGTTAGCCAGATGCACAAGGGGGCGCACGCATCTGGAGTTCGTTTGCAGTGGCTGGAGGCCCTGGCGCGCCCATTCTCTTATCTATCTCTATCTGCCTCTTTCTCTCTGTCAAATAAATAAATAATTAATTTAAAAAAATGATTAACTGTAATTTGCCCTATAAATAAACAAGGGAATAAATAACATGATCCTCTCAATAGCTGCAGAAAGGGCATTTGAATATGGCACATGCCTTCATGGTAGAAGGTTGGAGAGAAAAATGTGTGATATATGTGGTAGTTTGAATGCATTGACTCGGGTGCTTTAATTAAAAATTGACCTTATAACATGAGCCTCCAGTCTTTGGAGTCCTACTGGGTTAGAGGTACGCCACTGGGGGCAGGTTTGGTATTCTGGCCCTAAAGTGTGACAAGAGCAGTTTGAACTCTTGATAGTTTGTGTTTCTGGCTGTTAGTGGTATTTTTTTTCTTGGATCTATGGAAGTGAGCCAGCTTCTTCCACCACTGATGGCATTCCCTTGAACTTTGTAAACCTAAAAAGCCCTTTGCTTCCATAAGCTGCTTCTGGTTGGGTGTTTGTCCCAGCAACGTAAAGCTGACTACAAAAGTATGTACCCTCTATACAAGAAAATCTATATATGACAAACTATATTCAACATTACGTGTATAGCTGGCTTTACATTAAGTGAAAAACCTGAAAATGTTTCCTTGAAAATATTCAATGACACAATGTTACTGACTAGACTATCTCTACTCATTCATTATAGTGCTGTGTCAGAACTAGAGTAACATTAAAATAAAAAGATCTAAAATGTATAAAAATAAATAAGAAAGAAATGAAATTATCCCTGTAAATAAGTGACATGATTCTATATTTGACATACCAAATCAGAAATCAAATATAGATAATAATTACTTTGAGCAAAGTTTCATGGTACAAACTCAACATAAAAACTCAATAGTTATTATATAATCCAATAATAAACTTGCTGAAGGAGGAATTAGCAATAATATGCCATGTACAATATTTCTCCCCAAACAGGCTACATAGCTTTTCCTAGCAACATGACAGTTAGTCAACAGGGAACATCCAGCTCAGCTTCAATCAGTATCCTGTATCCCAAGCATGTTGTGTCTTCAACAACAGGGTTTTATCATCTAGTTAGGTTGGTTAACCAAGATTGGCTAATGATTTCTAACCTTTGAATGGTAATTTTAAGTGTGTGTGTGTGTGTGTGTGTGTGTGTGAGAGAGAGAGAGAGAGAGAGAGAGAGACAGAGAGACAGAGAGAGAGAGCACAATAAAGTATGTCCACTAGCAAGAGAAAAATAAGATTATATTTCAACTTTTAATTAGCATTACAACAACTATATTAATTTTAAGGGAAATAGAAGAATTTTAACAGTGAGGCTTCCTTTCAACTAATTGGGGCGATTTGAATGCATGTCCCCCATAGACTCAGGTTGTTGGCCTCTGAAAGGCCCAGGTGTGAGGCCTAGTGGAACTTCCTGAGCCTAGCTAAAGTTTGGTGATCTGCCTCTGGCCAGACGTGACTCAGCAAGACGCCTAATGGCTTCTTACCTGCTACCTCCACATGGGAGTTAGAATTATCGTTTCAATAGTCACAGTTTACTATTGGCCCTTACCTTACCCCACCATCCTACAATTCCCGCCTTCACCTCCAACATTATATAGGCAACTGTTCATAGCAATAAATCAAGTTCCTGCTTCGACAAGACTCCCGACTCAGTGTGGTTTTTCTCTGGTGGCCAGGAGAGGTCTGAGTCGTCGGAGGCTCATCTCCTCCTCAGCCCCTCAGGAGGAACCAGCGGGCCTGGTCCTTCCCTCCGCACTACCTGCCCCGCCGGCGGAGCCCGGCATCTGGTGCCCAACGTGTGGCTCTCGGAGTCCGGCAGACTAGTGCCCCCTGAGAGACATTCGTTGAGGAGGTCAATCAGTGTACATATGCGGGTGAGCGTACCCCCATAAGTTGTGAGGTAGTCTTTATATTTAATGCGCTAAACTTTGCTTCTATAACCTGTACTTGTTGATCAACATCTCTTTGTTCTCTTTCTCTTTCCTTTCACTTTTAGTTTGCAGACAAGCTACATCTGCGGCTTTTGTACAGCATGTTTACCTATCTTTTGGATCCTTGCAGTTGTATTGTACTCATGTGTATGTGGGTTGCTATTGCCCTAATTTTATGGACATTTTTCTCTCAACTTTATAATGAGGGACAGTCTAACTGTAAATCCAATCCTGCCTTAGAATCTCTCAGGGCACTCCTAAAGAGTAGAGGGCTTAATTTGACTGATAATCAGGCTCAACAGACCTGGGATTGCCTTCTCAAACTGGCACCATGGCTGCCGGAAGGAAATCTCTTTGATTGGGACACGTGGGATAGGGTAGAGGCCCTTGTTTGTCGGGCACATGTGGAGAAGGGTCAAATACCCCCCTCAGGGGTCCTCCCTATGATCTCAGCCCTCAAGGCCTGCTTCCCTCCAAGGCCAACCAAACATAAACAAAAGACAGAAGAAAAAGATAATATACAGCCTGATCCAGCTACTCCTCCTGGAGATACAGCTTTAAAAAAAACCCAAAAGGATACATCTTTATGCTCCTCACTCGATCCCTTTGAGAATGCTCCCTGGCCTTCCGGGGGACCTCCTCCATCAACTAACCCTTTCTGGACCCCCTCGGCCCCTCCTTCATATTTGGCCGCTGAGACCCCTTCAGCCCCTCCTTCATATTCAGCAGCCAAGCCGTCAGAAAATAAAGCTACTTTTTTATTTCCCATCAATCTAAATCCTGGGGGCAATCGCCCTGCTGCCTGGTATCCGTGGGAAGCTCAGGACCTTAAGGAGCTTAAAAAAGCGGTCTCGGAGGATGGACCCAACTCTCCTTGGGCTGAGACCCTGTTACAGGGACTTGCCCATCAACCTTGTACAACCCAAGATTGGAAAAATCTAGTCAGGGCTGTCTTGTCAGGTCCCCTATACATTAAGTGGTGTGCCTTTTTTAGAGATGAATGCCATGCACAGGCAGAACGAAACCAAAATCAACAGCCCCCTGTGCCGATAACTTTTGGGATGCTCTCTGGTACCTCTGATCAATATGCTACAGGCACTCAACAGGCGGCTATACCTGACCCGTATAGGGACCAGGTCAGGGCACTGGGCTTGACGGCATGGAAAAAGCTTGATGAGGGACCCTCTGAAACTCCCCTTATGAGTATTACTCAAAAACCATCTGAGGATTTGGCTACATTTATAGATAGGGTGGAAAAAAGTCTCCAAAGAAAATTTCCCCCAGGGGCATTACGGGATCAGTTTACTAAAATGTTGGTCTGGGATGGGATGACGGCCGATCACCGCCTCGCCTGTGCGGGTCTCAAGGACAACTCCATGAGTAGATGGATTGTAGCCACCAAGGACGTTGGCACTATCTCCCATCAGGCTAGGGCCATGGCTGCCGCCCTTCAGGAAAATAAACAGAGAGATTTGGCCAACACGATCTGTACATTACAGTTAAATTCTAAAAACTTGACATGTTTTGGATGCGGGGACGAGGGCCACTTTAAAAAGGAGTGCCCCAACAGGACAAAGCCTCCTCCGCGCTCTGGGGGGACGACCAACACCCCTCACACCCTTTGCCCTAAATGCAATAAAGGGTTTCATTGGGCTAAGGAATGTAAATGGAAGTTTAACATACAGGGAAAGCCTTTAAACTCCTCCAGGGGCTTCCCCCAGCCCCGTTAAATAAGGGGAAAGAGACCATCAAAGCCTATTGGACCGTCCCCCTGGTCTCCGGCCTTAGACACAAAATTATTTTGAATATTGGCAATAAAAAATTCAAACTTCTCATTGACACTGGAGCGGACCGAACAGTCCTGAGAAAGGAGGAAGTGCCCCCCTCCTGGCAGCTTGTGCCCAGCCCTCCCCTACTGGGAATTGGCGGGCAATCCACCTCCTGGGAGACTGCCACGTGGCTCCCTTGGACTGACCCAGGTGGGGACAGGGGAAAAGTCCGCCCTCTCATGGTGACTGGGCTCACTGCTAACTTACTGGGGCAAGACATCCTTGGAGATGCCTAGGCTTTCATCACTACTGACCATAAGGCCTTTTATAATGATTTGTTAGATAAAAAAGAATATCAACAACAGTCTGAGGAAGGGAGGGAATATCATCCCAATTATAGAGATGACCCTTACTTTGAGCAACTCAGACAAAAGTACTCCAGTAAACACCCCCAATTCTAAGGGCCACTGCCCAGCCCCCCCCCCCCCCCCCCGTTTAAAATCCAGTGGAGACCGGGGGATCCTTTATGGGTTGAGCAGTGGCCTCTCCCTTCTTATAAGTTACACCAACTCCACATGCTTATTGATCAACAGTTGGAGGCCGGACATATTCGTCCCTCCACTAGTCCCTGGAACTCTCCTGTCTTTGTCATAAAAAAGCCTAATGGGTCCTGGAGATTTTTACATGATTTAAGAAAGATCAATGAACGCATGATCCCCTTCGGAACTCCCCAGAGGGGACTCCCATGGATCCCAGCTATTCCCAATATATACCATATTACTATCATTGACATTAAAGACTGCTTCTTCTCTATCCCTCTCCATCCAGGAGACATGGAAAAATTTGCATTCTCTGTACCCGCTGTTAATTTTTGTGGCCCACATAGGAGATTTGAATGGACTGTCTTACCTCAGGGCATGGCAAATAGCCCACCCATTTGTCAATATTACCTGTCATCCATTTTCTCTTCTCTTATCAATCTCCCTGATACCCTGTTTTATATTTACATGGATGATATTATTCTTGGGTGCCTAGATTCCTCCACACTCCAGGACCTTATCCACCAATGTCTAACTATCCTGCATACTCACGGCTTTAAAGTAGCTCCGGAAAAAGTTCAAACTGTGCCTCCCTTTAAGATCTTGGGCTCGATCCTTACCCTAGATACAGTTTTACCTGTTAAACCACAACTTTATATTCAGGATTCTTACACCTTGCCTCAACTCCAGAAGCTTTTGGGAGAAATTAATTGGATGAGGCCTTGGATACCCATAACTACTGAAGAGCTGTCCCCTTTATTTGACCTCCTAAAGGACCTTAACTTCTCCTCTCAGGTAATTTTGTCCCCTTGTCATCAACAAATTTTTCGTAAGGTACAACAGGCTATAAATACTGCGACCCTAAAGAGGTTCAATCCTAATTTGCCCATCTCCCTCTACATTTTCTCTGGGGAAACATTATGCACCGCACTGTTGGCCCAGGAAGGTGAACCCATCCAATGGGTCCACCTCTCAATCGGTGGGGTCCCCAGAGTTTATTCTATAACCAACCAGGTTGCTGATTGCATTATCAAGGGCAGAGACACCTCTGTCCGGTTGTTTGGCACAGAACCTCACCTTATTGTCACCCCCTTTAAGATAACAGATTTCACCTGGCTTCAGAGAAATAATAATAAAGTTGCTACGGCTCTCGAGGGGTTTCTAGGTAAAATTGATTGCCATTATGGCCCCCACAAATGGATGAGTTCTTTCTCCAGATTAGAATGGAAGCCCCCCAGGCTTTTTCTGTCTCAACCTAACCCTGACTTTCTTACCGTGTTTACCGATGGAGGGCACCTGGGGGCTTCCCTAGTCGTTTACCCACCCTTAAAACAGGAAAAAGAGCCTATGCCCATAAAGTCAGTCTCCCATGAGGTTGAGGGGTCAGCACAATTCAAAGAACTATTTGCTGTCGTTCTAGCTTTGGACACTATTCAAGAGCCATTTAACTTATTTTCTGACAGCCTTTATGTTGTTAATTTATTACCCAACCTGGTTGAGGCCCATATTAGACTGGACTCCAACCCTATATCTCCTCTGATGATTCAAGCTCGTTCCCTACTCAAACAAAGAATTAACCCCATTTTTCTTCAACATCTCAGGGGTCATCAAAACTTACCGGGATTTCTTTCTCGAGGAAACAATTTGGCTGATAAAATGGCTTCTATGCCTCAGTGTAATACTATTACAGAAGCTACACGCTTCCACTTATTGACCCATGTCAACTGGAGAGGTCTCAAGCACAGGTTTCCACAGGTACCAGTCAAGGACCTTAAAAAAATTGTCTGGACTTGTAAGTCCTGTCAGCCCTTCCTCCAAGTACCCCGCCTTCAAACTACAGGAAGCAATCCTAGAGGGCTACGCCCTAATCATCTGTGGCAAATTGATGTCACACACTATTCTCCATTTGGAAAACTTAAGTATATTTTTCTTTCAGTTGATACCTTTTCCCGCGCCTGCTGGGCATCGGCACATGCCGGGGAAAAATCTAAACATGCCATTAGTCATATGCTTCAATGTTTTGCCACTCTTGGGCTGCCTGATCAAATTAAAACAGATAATGGCCCCTGCTTCGTAAGCAAGGCCTTTGTAGATTTTCTCCAGAACTGGAAAATCTCACATTCTACAGGCATCCCATACAACCCCCGGGGCCAAGCTATCGTTGAAAGATATAATCAGACTCTCAAGTCTCAATTACAAAAACAAAAGGGGGAATCCTTACCCCCACACGACCAACTAAAAAAGGCATTATTTACCCTAAATATTTTAAACTTTTCTAAAGAAGATAAACAACTCTCCCCTTTTCAAAAACATTGGTCCTCACCCATTACCTACAGTTCTATCTGGGTAAGATGGAGGGACCCCTTGACTGGGGCCTGGAGAGGGCCTGATCCGCTCCTCACAGCAGGGAGAGGGTTTGGATGTGTCTTCCCTCAAGATGAAAAAAGACCCATTTGGGTACCAGCGAGAGACCTAAAATATTTGTCCCAACAAGAGGACACTGACAATCACTTCTCTAGTGAGTGTCCCACCCCTGAGGACTGTTCCTAAAATGGTCCTTCACCCTACTAAACTAAACAATTCCCTCCCTTGTGGAGGATTACTGGCTTTGCCTCCAATCTGGGCCTCTCTGGCTGCTTGCAGTACAGTTGCCTGTACGACCTTAAAACATTACTCAGCCACCTTCCCTATCCCCGTCCAGCTTTTCCCAATGTTTCCCCTGGAACTTGCATTTGGGCCCCGCCTTCCCCTAATAATTCCAGTATAGATGTGGGATACATTCATCCTTCCTTCTGTACTTTTAACACAACTGAGCCCAGTGCTCAACGCTGCCCGCCTTCTGGAATGGTTTATGTTTGTGGAGGCGGGATGGCCTATGACTTTCTGCCCACCAATTGGACGGGCCTTTGTGCCCCAGCCACCTTAATCCCAGATGTAGATATCATCCCTGGAAATGAGGCCCTCCCTATATCAGAGGGAGACCTATCTTCAACACCAGCTAGATTCCCTGGCTGAGGTAGTCCCACAAAACAGGAGAGGACTAAACCTACTAACGGCCGAAAAAGGAGGCATATGTTTGTTTTTACAGGAAAAATGCTGCTTTTATGCCAATAAATCAGGAATCATCCAGGACAAGATTAAGAGGCTCCAGGAAGACTTGGAGAGGAGGCAGCGGGACCTCCAGGACAACCTGCTGTGGACGGGCTTATATGACTTCTTACCCTACCTTCTGCCTCTACTTGGGCCCCTCCCCCTCCTTTTCCTTCTCCTCACTGTCGGGCCTTGTGTAATTAATAAGATTACACAATTTATTCACCAATGGCTAGAGGCAATAAAACCTCATCAGGTCGAAATACATTATCACAGGCTGGCAACTCAGGAATTAAGTTCCTCAGATGACCCACTGCCACCTCCTCTGCCCTCCATGTGACCAATGATGGGTAATATCCCCATAGGGGGACAACCTAAGACAGGCCATGGGGTGGGTTCTCACCGAGCTAAACACATGGCACCCAGTGACGGGTAAGATCCCCAGAGGGGGACAACCTAAGACAGGGGCCATGATGAATGCTCTGAGCTAAACACCTGGTACCCAATGACGGTTAAGACCCCCAGAGGGGGACAACCTAAGACAGGGGCCATGGTGACTAATGCTCTTACAAAAACAAAAGGGGGAGATGTTGGCCTCTGAAAGGCCCAGGTGTGAGGCCTAGTGGAACTTCCTGAGCCTAGCTAAAGTTTGGTGATCTGCCTCTGGCCAGACGTGACTCAGCAAGACGCCTAATGGCTTCTTACCTGCTACCTCCACATGGGAGTTAGAATTATCATTTCAATAGTCACAGTTTACTATTGGCCCTTACCTTTCCCCACCATCCTACAATCCCCGCCTTCACCCCCAACATTATATAGGCAACTGTTCATAGCAATAAAGCGAGTTCCTGCTTCGACAAGACTCCCGACTCAGTGTGGTTTTTCTCCGGTGGCCAGGAGAGGTCTGAGTCGTCGGACGCTCATCTCCTCCTCAGCCCCTCGGGAGGAACCAGCGGGCCTGGTCCTTCCCTCGGCACTACCTGCCCCCGCCGGCGGAGCCCGGCATCAGGTGTTTAACTAAAACTCATAACTTGTGCCTCTAGACACTTGGCTGGAGGAGTTACCACTGGGAGTGCTGGGGTCCAGCCCTAAGTTCTGTTTGGGGATAGATCTGATTCCTAGCCCAAAGGTATCCAGTGTATTCTGAACTCTGTCAAAACAACTGTGCTTGCTGCCAGTTTTGTACTTGTTGCTTTGGCTGTTTGCTGGCTGGTGTTGGTTTCTCTCTGCTTGAAAGTATGGAAGCAGGTACTTCTAACACTGATGGAACTTGCCCTCTGCATCAATAAGTTTGAAATAAGCCCTCCAGTAAATTGTATGTGGTTTAGATGTTCATTACCTTGTGAATGGAGAGAGATAAGGATCTATTTTCATCCTTCTACAGATACATATCCAGTTTACCCAGCACCATTTGCTGAAGAGGCTGTCTTCTCTCCAATGCATAGTTTTGGCATTTTTGTTGAATATCATGTGGCTATAGCTGCCCAGCCTTACATGTGGATCCTCTATTCGTTTCATTGATCTACATATCCGATTTTGTGCAAGTTCCATGCTGATTTTGTTACTATGGCTCTGTAGTGTAGGTTAAAATCAGGTATGGTGATACCACCACCCTTATTTTTGTTGCTCAATATTGTTTTAGGTATTCGACGATTTCTGTGCTTCCAGGTGAATTATTGGATTGTTTTTTTCTATTTCTGTGAAGAACGCCATTGGAATTTTGATGGGGATTGCATTAAATGTGTAGATTGATTTTGGTAAGATTGCCATTTTCACAATATTGATTCTTCTGATCCAAGAATAAGGGATGCCTTTCCATTTCCTAGTGTCTTCTGCAATTTCTCACTTGAGTGTTTTAAAGTTTTCATTGTAGAGATCCTTCACTTCTTTGGTTAGGGTTATTCCAAGGTACTTTACTTTCTTTGATGCAATTGTGAATGGGAGTGATTCTCTGATTTCATCCTCTGTTTGTTTTTAGTTAGCATATAGGAAGGCTACTGATTTCTGTGTTTTCATTTGGTGTCCTGCTACATAGCTATAGGTGTTTATCAGCTCTAACAGTTTGCTGGTAGAGTATTTAAGGTTCTTTATGTATAGAATCATGTTATCTGCAAATAATGATAACTTGATCTCTTCTTTTGCCATTTTTATAACTTTTATGTGTGTCTCTTACCTTATTGCTATGGCTAAGAATTCCAATACTATATTAAATGAAAGTAGGGACAGTGGACACCTTGTCTTGTTCCTGATTTTAGTGGAAAAGCTTCAAGTGTTTCTCCATTTAGTATTATGTTGGCTGTAGATAATAAATAGCCTTTATTATGTTGAGATATGTTCCTTCTATTTCCAGTCTCTATAGGACTTTTATCAAAAAGGGATGTTGTATTTTGTCAAATGCTTTTTCTGCATCTAATGAGATGCTCATGTGATTTTTGTCTTTAAGTCATTTTATATAATGTATTATAGTTATTGATTTGCATATGTTGAACCATCCCTGCATCACTGGTATAAAGCCTACTTGGTTGGGCTGAATGAGCTTTCTGATATATATTCTTGGATTCTGTTTGCCAAAATTTTGTTGAGAATTTTTGCACATATGTTCATGAGACATCTATGTTCATGGGGGAGATTGGTCTGTAATTTTGTTTTTGTTGTTGTTGTTCTATCTTTGCCTGGTTTTGGTCAGGATGATGCTGGCTTTGTAGAAGGAGTTTGGTAGAATTCCTTCTTTTTCAATTTTATGGAAAAGCTTAGGAAGCATTGGTGTTAGTTATTCCATGAAGCTCTGGTTATCTGTGATGTTAGTTCTAATAGAATTTGTTTGATGAAGTTGGGAGCCCCCATGTTAGTTGCATATATGTTTAGGATTGTAATGTCCTCCTGGGGAATGTGCCTTTAATCAATATAAGATGACCTTCCTTATCTTTCCTAGCTAATGTTGGACTGAAGTCTACCTTGTTCAATATTAGGGTAGCAAACCCTGCTTCATTTCTAGACCCTTTTGCTTGCTTGAAACACCATTTTCCAACCTTTTACCTTAAGATAGTGTCTATCCTTTGTAGAAAGGTGATACCTTGGAGGCAACAAATTGAAGGATCATGATTTTTAACCCAGTCTGCAAATCTATGTGCTTTTGTTGGGGCATTGAGGCTGTTGATATTAACTGTTGTTATTAAAAGAGGTGTGTTTATTTTTGCCATTTTTCTTGTTTTGTGATTCTTCTGGTTTTACCTTTGCTCTCTTGTATTAACTAGTATTTGAGTACAGTTTGTTTTTTCCTGGTTCCTTATATGTGTACTTTTCTTTCTCTTCAGCATGGACTATCCCTTTAAGTATTTTCTGTAGACCTGGTTTTGTATTTAGATATTGCTTTAGCCTGCTTTTTTTATGGAATGTCTTATGTCTCCATCTATTTGAATGGATAGCTTTGCACGATAAAGTAACCTTGGTTGTTAGTTGTTATCGTTCAGAACTTGGAATAAATCATCCCAAGCCCTTCTGGCTTTTGAAGTTTGTGTTGAGTAATCTGCTGTGATCCTGATGGGCTTGCCTTTATATGTGACTTGATTTTTCTCTCTAACTGATTTCAATATATTTTCTTTGGTTTGTATGCTTGGTAGTTTAATTATAATATGGCGAGGAGAGTTTCTTTCCAGGTTTTCTCTGTTTGGTGTTCTAAAGGCTTTCTGTATCTGCATTGGTATCTCTTTCCCAATTTGGGGGAAGTTTTCTTCTTCTAGAATTTTGTTGAAAATGCCTACTATGTTTTTGGAGTGAAATTCTTCTCCTCGTACTATACCCTGAATTCTTATATTTGATCTTTTTGTAGTATCCCAAGAATCTTGAAATTCCCATTTATACTTTCCTATTAGATTGTCTTTCTCTTTGTTGGACTGTATTAGATCTGCCACCTGATCTTCTAGTTTAGATATTCTGTCCTTTCCTTCATCCATTCTACTGGTGAGATTTTCTACTGCTGGTAATTCTGACTGATTTTTCTTTATTATTTCTATTTCCTTACTTATGTCTTGTATTGACCTTATCATTTCATCAAATTGTTCTCCTGTGCCTTCTTTGGTTCCTTTGAGTTCCTCGTTCATTCCCTTGATTTCCTCTTTGATTTCTTTGAACATATCATTCTTTTGAAGTTTTCCTCAGGCATTTACTCTAAATCAGTCTCACTGGAGGTCATTTCTGATGCATTAATACCTTTTAGTTGATTTATATTGTCTTTATTTTTTGTGTTCCTTGTGTTATAACATACACATTTTTGCATCTAGGATTAATTTAATGCTTAGATTTTCTAATTAGCTGAAGTATTATTAGATGAATCAATCAATCTGACATTATGCATCTTCAGGGTAGGAGCTTAAGGTTCTAGATGTGGCTCTTAAGACTCTCAGAATAACTACAAAAGTGACCTTAGATGTTGGATTTGCCTGTTATGATAGTATTAACGTATGCTGAGGGGAACAAAATACAAGCAGATTCTAAAATTTATTTAAACAAATGTATACATTTAATGAAAAACAACACAAAGTATTTATGCAAGAGTAGGTATTATGACAACCAGATCCTCTAACCAAGCCACCGTCCCTTAGGATATGTGTTGTCCTACACCCTTAATCCTGTCAACTAGGAGGCTAAGATTTCTGGTCTGTTGAGGGTTCCAAGTCAGCTTGTGACCAAGTGAGACCATTCCATAACACACGACAGAAGAGAAAACAAAGGCACTATAACTCAGGAAGCAACAAATGACAAGCCCCAAATGTAGCTTACTTAAGAATGACATTCATCAGATTTAACATAAAATTTATCCTGACATGGAAGGTGCAATTAGTACTTCCAATTCAAGCCTATATACCAGTCTTATTTGGCAGATACTGACCTTGTATAATCCCAGTTACCTTTTGGGGTGGTTTTGGTCTCACTATGCTGTGCTCTTGCCTGGGTCCCTCTTTGTTGTTCTGTGGGCTCAGTTAGGCTGGCTGGGTGGCTAGACAGCCGCTTTGATTGCCTGTGCTGGGTGCTGTGTAGGTGAGCTCCCTTCCTCAGTTCTCTGGTGCTTGTCAGCACTTGCACTGACAGTGGGGGAGGGGAGGTTGTGGATGGTGGCTGAAGTTCTCCTGCTGGTCCTCCTGATCCTCTTCCTCACAAGATGCCCCTCCATTCTTTACTGCCATCCTCCCTTCACGTTTCTTGTGTTTGTGAGCTGGCTGATCTTAGTGGAAAATCCTCTCATCTGGCTTTTCCTGTGGCTCAGGCTGAGCCTTATGGCTGTGACCATTCAGGCCTGGTTCTGCCACTGCTGGAGTGGCTTATGTGTGATCTAAATGTTCTATATCTCTCCTACTTCTCTGCTGCAGTTGATAATTTCTTATACGCCTCATTTTTTAGTAGAAGAGTGTATTTTGCTACTTTTTTTTTTTTTTTTTTTTTTTTTTTTTTTTTTTTTTGCTTTTTCTCCCCTAGGCTGCTTTGATGTGGTTCCTCTTCATTCCCAGCAATGTGAAGCTGTCTGCTGCACTGCCATTATTTCCCTTTACTATGTAGGAATCATATTAATTTCATTCAATAGCAAGCTTAAATTAGTTTATAAAATTTAGCTCTTTTATTAAATTTATTTCTCAATATCTGATATACCTAAGTTTACATATAAAGTAGTTATAATTGATAATTGCTGTGTGTACAAAAAAGTTATATTTATCATGCTGATCATGAACTAAGTAAACATTAAATTTACTCCTTAAACTAATAGTATTTGTGTTGTTTTTGTGTATTTCTAAATAGTAACATCATATGTATTTGATATTTTATTTTTATTTATTTATTTGACAGAGAATGAGGGAGGGAGGGAGGGAGGGAGGGAGGGAGGGAGGGAGGGAGGGAGGGAGGGGGGGGAGAGAAAAATAGAGAATGGACACACCAGGGCCTCCAGCCACTGCAAATGAACTCTAGGTGCATGGCCCCCCTTGTGCATCTGGCTAATTTGGGTCCTGGAGAATTGAACCTGCGTCCTTTGGCTTTGCAGACAAATGCCTTCACTGCTAAGCCATCCCTCCAGCTCACCATATGTATTTGAATAAAGGCATTCTTACGTGAAACTATATATATATATATACATATATGTGTATATATCACATATATGCAAAGTTGATATATAATAATCACTAGTTTTTATATAATCCAATAAAAACTTGAGAGAGGTATTAGCAATAATGTGCCATCCACAATAGTTCTCCTAAGACAGGCTACATAGCTCTTTCCAATACCATAGCAGCTAGATAATGGGAAGCTTCCAGCTCAGCTCACATATTTCAGTTTTATTCCTGAATCATTGGCATTGTCCCAAATAACAATGCAGGTACATGTAACCAGAAAAGAAAATAATGGACTACAAATAATAGCTGACAATATGTGTTATACACCACAGTGTAGATTTACCAAAATTATCAAGCTACAATTTGCTTAACGTAGAGAGGAATTGAATTAGAATTGCTGAATACTTTCCTGTAAATGCATAAATAAAAGTAGAACTACCAAAGAGTCTGGGAGTGTTATATTTCACATATTTATCCTTAAACATAGAAGTATCAATGAGGTATATATATATGTGTATCTATATTATCTTTTCTTTTTTTTTTTTCTTTGGTTTTCAAGGTAGGGTCTCATTGTAGCCCAGGCTGACTTGGTATTCACTGTGTAGTCTCTGGGTTTGCCCTCAAATTCATGGCAATCCTCCTACCTCTGCCTCCAAAGAGCTGGGATTAAAGGCATGTGCCACCACACCAGGTTCAATGATGTTTTTAATTATATATAGAGTTCTGACACAATGGCTTAAGATGATATTTCATTGGAATTCTTTCCTTGAGGACATTACTATTTACATTAAATAAAATTACAATGCATAGAAATAACACCAAAATGAATTTTTGAGGTCCTTCAAAATGTTGCTTCTGTATAATTGATGTTTTAATTAAAACTCACTCATTTTATTTATAAAATTAAGGATTTCAAGTGAAAAAACTCTTACTCTAATGTCATTAGTTATCTAATTTAACAAAATAAGTTTAATTCAAAACATGGTTTATTAGTTAATAATTTAGTTTATAAACTGAAACAATTTATAAAAATGAGTCATTCTTTGTGTACTAATTTATTGAAGTCCAATTTACCTACCCTATTTTGTTCTTTATTCTGAGTCCATCATTCACTATATTTTCCATACAGGATTTCACTATATACACAAGTTGACCTGCCATTAATTAGTTTAGTCTTGAACTCATGGAAACCCTACAGCCTCAAGATTTAAGACCTGGTAATATAGATGTGATCTACCACCCCTGACTTCAATCTTTATTATTAAATATTCACTGTATTAGTTCAATGTTCATTCCCTAAAATATGAATTCTTTGCTTCCTTCTACATTCTCTCTCTTTATCATAATATTCCTTATAGTGTTTTTACTCAACCATGTTGCGTATAGCTAAAGAGATGTGCATACACATATTGAGTTAGTGCCTTTATTTTGTAAGTTCTTGTTTGCTACAATACTTTGTCATAACTACTCTGGGATACAAATGCTTTTTGTTTTCTTTAAAAAATATAAGTATAAAAGTATATATAAAAAATATAAAATATAGGGCTGTAGAGATGGCTTTGCAGTTAAGGCATTTGCCCCCAAAGCCAAAGGACCTCAATTCAATTACCCAGGACCCACATAAGTCAGATGCACAAGATGGTGCATGCATCTGAAATTTGTTGGCAGTGGCTGGAGGCCCTGGCATGCCCATTGCCTCTCTCTCTCTCCCCTTCTCTCTCTGTCTCTCTCTCTCTCTCTCTCACTCTCTCTATCTCTGCCTCTTTCCCTCTCTCACTCTCTCAAATAAGTAAAAAAATAAATTCAAAGAAAAAATTTAAAAATATATCTATAATAATCTATTAATGTAATATTAAACTTAATTAAATAAAATGGAAAATAAATTAATAAGTTTTAGAGGCATCCATGGCCTTTAAATTAATTTTAAGTATATATATCTTTAAATATTTTATTTTTATTTATTTATTTGACAGAAAAAAGGGAGAGAAAGAGAGAATGGGCAGACCAGGGCCTCCAGCCACTGAAAACTAACTCCAAATGCATACGCCCCCTGGTGCATCTGGCTAATGTGGGTCCTGGGGAGTCAAAACTGGGTTCTTTGGCTTTTTAAGCAAATGCCTTAACTGCTAAACCATCCCTCCAGCCCTAACTATATTTTAATAAAAATAAATAATGTGATAACTAGAAATTTATAAGCAATAAAATTCCAACCCTTCAAGTATTGTTATAGCAGATAATTAGTTCTTTAATAATTAGTTATATTTAATTTAAAATAACAGAAAGAGAGATAATAGCAAACTGATAAAAGTACAAGAAGAAAGGACACCTAGAGATGAAATTTTTTGTGGAAACTTACTTTATATGAAAGCCATGAAGCATTAGTTTTCCACATTCCCACTTTCTATGATATTAATCACTTCTCTATATATTAAGATGGTTGTGCCATTACCATAACATGCATATTTATATTTTCTTCTCTATCATTTCTTGTCTTTAATTTCATTGTTTTGGTTTGTTTGCTCCCCCTCCTTTTTTTTAAGGTAGGGTTTCACTCTAGTCCTGGCTGACCTGTGACCTGTAATTCACTATGTAGTCTCAGGGTGCCTCAAACTCACAGTGATCCTCCTACCTCTGCCTCCCCAGTACTGGGATTAAAGGTATGCACAACCCTGCCCGTTTTTTTTGTTTTTCATGGGTCTCATTTTATTTCCTAACCAGAGCTCCAACTTTTCATTTTCTCAGTCCCAAGATAGCTGAGATGATAGTCATGAGACACTGCTTCTCAATAATGCTCTAAAGTTTTGAGAAGGTAAGAGAATATTTTATGCATTCAAATTTTATTTCATGTCAATATTTTTGATTTTCCTAGCTGCTTTCTTATGTTCTTGTCATTTCCCTTTTTTTCTTTCAAAGGTATATGCCCATGTAAACATATATATACAAACAATTAAAATTACCTCTATTTTGCTTTAAGTTCCTTCAGTGTTTTGACTCTGTTTTTTTCCTAGGTAGAAATTTTGTATGCATTGGTGCCATCATTTCCTTCCTCCTTACTCCCATTCCATTGCTGGTCCTCCTCAGTGGGATTGCTGGTGTTTACCATGGGGCTGTGGGTTATCAGTTGTAAGACCATAATGGGGAGTATGACTCTGAATATTCTCTCACACCCTGTAGCTTTTATTATCTTTCTGTCCCCTCTTTCACAAAATTTCCTGAAACATGGTGGGTGTTTTAAGTCTGCTTTAGTGTTCTGCTGCATTTTGTAAGTATATTTAGATCCACACATCTCCTCCAGAAAGGCTCCACCTCCCAAATTACACCCAGATAGTGATGAAGTATTCAGGATTCATAAGTTTATGGGGGAAACATGATCCACATCACCACATTCCACACATGACCCCCTAATCTTATGGCCATTCATGATATGACATGCAATGTATTCAGTCACAATTTAAATGTATACATAGTATTTATCCAGCTCAATACTGTTCAAACATCCCAATAGTCCAAGATCTCTTAAGAGTGAATCTGTAAATCCAAAATAATAATAATAATAATAATAATATAATAATAATGGCACAGAGCAAACGATAACAATGCAAAAGATGATATTTGCATAGCATAGAAAGATTGAACCAATTTAAGATCTAAAACAAGAAAAACATTCAATCTTTTAGCTCCAAGTCTGAGCTCTATAGCCAATTACCAACTCTCTACAGTTCCAATTATGTTCTTTTAGCTGGGCTGCTTACCATCCAGGGAAAACTCCATTCTGAACTGGCAGCATTCCTTAACAGGTCTCCCACAGTTCTAGGGACTCCACTGCAACCCAAAGTTCATCCTCACTGCTCTATCAGATCTCCACCCAGGGACTCCAACAACCCTGCCTCACATTTCCCAGTGGCCATCTCAATATGTATATATATATTGCATTTCCGATGATATCTTTATTCCTCCTTTTGTTACACTCACATGGTACCAGGTTGGGACTATGGTTTTGTTAATACTGAAGTTAATAAAACAGACTTTGAAGAGCAAGATACTCCTTCAGCATTCAGGCCCCTAATTTCAGCATTCTTCCTGCTGTCCCAATGCAGAACAGTTGGCCCATTGTAAACATTGGTAATCTCCAAAAATTGCAACTGTACCACACTGTTGTCTCCAGCTCTGCTTTGATTTCTTTCTGTGCCATATTTTTCTGTTCACATCAGTCCATTTCTTACCAACCCAACCTCATTCAAGTCTCTCACAGAAACTGCTTCTAGCCCAGTTCAGACATAGCTCCTTTCTATACTCATAATCCAAGCATGCACAGCCAAGGTTTATTGCATTTAGGGCTCTCAACTATGACCAGAATGGTACATCAAATTGTGCTTAGAGCACTAGTAGATATCAATTGGACCAAGATTTCAAACCCTGCACTGTTCTTCCCGCAAATGAGTTCCACAAGGCCAATTGCCACATAATTAGGTTTCAGCAGCAACAAACCCACTCTTCTGATAACCATATTCTCTAGCATTTATGTTGATGTTGGATAAATAAACTGACCAAAAGAAGTTGATGACATCAATTTTTATTTATTTGTTTATTTATTTTGTTTTTACTTACAGACTCAAGGAGAAGCTTCATGCTGGCAGGGGAAAGTATGACATGAGCAACGGCTGGGCATCAACTCTGCCACAGCAAGTGGGAAACAGCAGCAACCATGTGAACTGAATTCTACCAAGAGAGATCTGGCTATAAAAATGTCAACCTTTCTCACAAGAAAAATCTCCTCCAGCAATGCCCCACCTCTCAAATTTTCACCAGCTGGTGACAAAGAATTAAGAAAACATGAGTTTTTTGAGGACATCTAATTCAAAGAACCACAGATAGAAAGGTTAAACTGCTCCTTTTCTTCTTGCTAGAATATCAGAAAATTCAAAATTAAATTCATATATATTTTTCAGTATGTTACCTATAATAAGTCAAATTTCTTTAGAAAAAATATGTAGTAAAATGATTTTGCACTTGAAAATAAATTCTATGATAATATTTCTTACCTTGGTCTCACTTAAAATTCACATTTACTGTAGAAACTCTGAGGTTGGCAAAACTACACAGTAAGTCTTCACAAATATCACCCCAGAAAACTGGCTGTAAAACAATTAAATGAGGGTTGCAGTGGGCTCTGTTGTGTTTTCAGGCCATTTTCAGTTTTGTTGTTATTCATAGGAAAGGAAAGAATTTACAGATTATGTCTGATGAATGTCTGTCTTTGGTGGATAGGAAAAAAAAGTTAACAGATAATATGAATATATAGTAAGTAAAGATAATACTCATCAAATCAAACTTTTAATAAATTAAAGTCAATACCATAAAATGGGCCAAAACTATGCCATATTTATTTTGAGAGAGAGGCAGATGACAGAAAAAGAAATGGGGGGGGGGGAGAGAAAGAGATAAGAGAGAGAAAGGGTGCATCAGGGCCTCTAGCTACTGCAAACAAACTCCAGATGCATGCACCACCTTGTGCATCTGGCTTATGTAGGTCCTCAGGAATCAAACCTGGGTCCTTTGACTTTGCAGGCAAGCACATTAACCATTAAACCATCCTGCCAGCCCCCAAACTACATCATATTGTAAAAAATATATATAAGTTAGTAATTGAGGCAGAGTCACATTCACGATTAAATCTCTCCTAATTCTCAGGTTCTATTCACTACAGAGCAGAAGTAAATGAAGAAATATCTTTTAAATGTGGTTCAGATTGATTAAGAATCCTGGAAAAGAGAAACAAAAGAAATGCGTGGCTTATGCCTAGAAACAAAGGCATGAGGGATGTGTGGTGGTTCTTGGTGCTCCTGGAATGGACATTGCAGAGTATGCTGGTGGCTTTTGTGGGATCCTGCTAGTTTACCTCAGGAGCCATGGTGCACTTCCAAAAGTGGTTGTACTGGGCTATTTTTTCAGTCTCAATGGAAAAAACTGCTCCTTTGTATAGCCATAGTCACAGATAAGTGGAACTAAAGCAAAGCTAAACTTATTTCTCAGAATGTCACGAGACTTTCCCAACATGAGATGATTAATGAAGGGAGAGAAAAAAGACAATAAATCCACTTCTACTAGGTGATTTAAACAAAGCAAGCCAGACTGAAAACAAATGTCTTTTCTGAATAACACAAGATTGACCAATAATAAATGAAGTTGACTCTATTTTCTATTGTTCTTTCCAGGCTTTATCCTTCACTTCCAATGTGGCAAGATCTTCAGAGAGCAGAGGAAACTCTCTCCTCCTTCCTTTATCTGAAAGCGTGTAATATAAGAAAGAGAATGTAAGATCAGCCAAAGTACACTTTCTAGTCCAATTACACTATGATAAGAAACAAACAATTGTTAAGTGAGTTCATTTAAAAGGTTAAATAGAATATTTCTGACAGAAATTTAACATAGGATAAAACAGAGTTTAAATATAACTATGGTAATTAGTTAAGAAGAGTGAATGGCCAATAATCTATATCATCTTGTGAAATTTTTGTTAATTAAGAAAAACAGAAAATATTGATAATATGTAAAAACAATTATTTTCAGGCCACCCTGAGACTACATAGTGAATTCCAGGTCAGTCTGGACTAGAGTGAAACCCTACCTCAACAAACAAACAAAACAAAAAAAACAAAAAAAAAAACAATGATTGAATCACAAATTTAATTTTAGTGTATTTAAAAAATCTTTATCAATTTCTTATCTATGTACATATTTTCTTTGATTCCTTTTCAGACATGTTTAACTGATGGTGGCCATGACTTTTGTTTAATTAAAAGTACCCTTTAAGTGAAACTGGCATGATTTAGAGACATTTGACTTTACAGTAGCACAGCAAAGAGATACATTCAGGATACTCTGTGTTATGGTACTTGATCTTTTCTTCTGACTGGTCCCATGCATTTCTCTTTCCAAATGCCAGAAAACAGCATGGATCCTCAGATTCAACTCACCCTACAGGCATGGATATTACAAGTACTAATGACAGGAGACTGAGTTACCAGAATAGATGTTCAATGGATTAGGTATAGTAGTGCATTTCCAATTTCTCATGTTCTAATTTATGTGATTTATTGTGATGTAATGTATAGTACATAAAATAACATCTATTACAAATATTCCAACACCATCATACATGTGTATGTTTGGTCCAACATGAAAACTTGAAAGGGTAAAGTGAAAGTAATTAAAAATATATTTTTTAAATATTTTATTTATTTATTTGAGAGAAGAGTGAGAGTATGAATAGGAAGTTCAGAGCATCTAGCCACCACAAATGAGCTCCAGACACATGTGCATTTGGGTTATGTGGGTAATGGGGAATTGAACCTGGGTCCTTAGGCTTCACAGGCAAGCACTTAACTGTTAAGCAATCTGTCTAGTCCTGTTTTTTAAAATTTTATTTATTTATTTATTTGAGAGAGATACAGAAATAGGCAAAGAGAGAGAGAGGGAGGGAGGGAGAATGGGCACGCCAGGGCCTCCAGCCACTTCAAACGAACTCCAGATGCATGTGCCGCCTTGTGCATTTGGCTTACATGGGTCCTGGGGAGTCATATCTGGGTCCTTTGGCTTTGCAGGCAAATGCCTCAACCACTACGCCATCTCACCAGTCCTCTAGTCCTATCTTAAAGTCACTGTCAACTTTAATCAATCCATATATCATCAACTTTGATTTAATCTATAATTACTTGCGATTTTCAATATCATTGCTACCTATAAAATTTTAATACATTGCAAAGATATAGAATAATTAGTCTTATCTCTTTCTCCTTGAATTACCCCTAAATTATTAACCTAATTTAGGTGGAATTTATGAAGATTTCACATATGAAATAAATAAGTTTTAAATATTTAAAACAAACAAGACAAACTTAGAAAACACTTGCTAAATATTAGTAAAGGCAGAGCTGTCAGTAGGAATTAAGTTATAAATTAGAGTGGGGAGGAAGGTGTTAACTTTGTGGTAACTTAGGGCTTCCCCCAACCCTCCCTTTATATGTCTGAGGACATGAACTATCTCAACAAGCTCAATTCCTTGAAAATATCTGGAGAAGGGGCTTCTAGATTGATTTGATGTTAAAGCCAACTACCTGCACACTTCAAATATTCTCAACGGAAATGAGAAATAAAGTGGGAAATCAATAAACCTTAATTCAAACATAATTTTCTGGGATTAGTTAAATAAGCATCACCCCTACACACAGTGGCTCTATTTCAGTGATTGCCTTAGAAAAGTGATTCCTTTCCAGAACTAGAGATGGCCTTTCCTAATGTGCAACTTTTCATGCCAGGTTTTATACTAGCAGCAATTATGCTAAAAAATCACCTATGAATTTTGCCAACTCTGGCTGAAAGGAGTCATTATACAACAATGATGTTGTCAGTCTCCACTTTCCCTGTTTTTGTCCAAAAATAGCTGCTCACATTGAGCAAAATTCCATGCTGACCCACATGTGTATGAATGAGGACGATTGATATCAAAGAAGGAGGTTTATGTTGTTTTTGTTTTTGTGTATTTGGGGGGTATAGTTTTGAATTTTGTAAACATACTACATTCATCCCACTTTTAATTTAAATATTAGCAAGTACTTCATTGAGTTGCAAAGATATATATATATATATATATATATATATATATATATATATATATGGTCTTAATTATACTTCTGTCAGAATATAGAAACTAGTTGGTAATTTTAGCTGCAAAAATGAAATACAAGCTCAAAACTTTAAATAACAATCAATTTACTAGCAAAAAAATTGGTTTCTGCAGTGTGTGTGTGTGCATTTAAATATTCATAGAAGAGTTGTGTCTGGGCACATACATATGTAAAGAATATAGGGACATTAAATGTAAGGGACATTCACAAAATTAGTGTTTAGCATAACTGCCCAAAGACAAGTTCCCAATTCACAACTTAGATTCAAACACCATTTGCAGATCATAATCATGACTCAATAAATGGCAAAGAAAAAATATGGCTGTTTAATAATGGACTGTGATGAGCATTCATATTCTAGTTTGCTGAGAAGCATTTCTAAGGTAGATTGCTTACATGAAGCAATCACAGAACTTTCTAGGTTAGGCAAGTGGCAAAAAACACAAGTATTCATTTTTATGTGTGATCATTCTAACATTTTCTTTTAGTATTCTTAGTATATTTTATAAATACCATATTTTACCACATTTTATAAATACCACAAGAAAGAAATTCATATATATATATGTGTGTGTGTGTGTGTGTGTGTGTGTGTGTGTGTGTGTGTGTATCTCCATTGTGACCTGTTTTTATTAACTATATCTAGAACAGAATGACTCAGTGTACTTTAGTTAGATTTCCCAGAAGAGAATTATAGTCTTCATGGTTTCTTACATTAAACTCCAGGACAAAATGTTATTATTTATTATAATACATATAAATGGCAGATATAATTAAATAGAATGTCCACTTTCTCAAAAGAAATATCCTAACTATCCATAATGTAATCTGATATTTTAAGTTTTCATAATTTTTATCAGCTTTGTCTTTCTTATTCAAATGGTATGTTAGGTTCACTAAGGGAAGTTTACAAACATGGAATCGTAATCATAATCTATTTATTTTTATTTTATCCTCTTATTTATTCTATCCTCTGAGCCATTTCTCTGACCTCTTGCTCCTATTATCCTTATGCTTCTACTGTTCTATTTCAGTGACTGTAATGTTATAGGAAATATTTAAATGTGTATATATCAGTTGTAAACCTCACTCTTTCTCAAGATGATTTTGGCTATTGGTTCATTTTTGTATTCTGTGGTAGCTTAAATGTAGGGTCCTCCATAGAGTCAAGTGTTTTATTAAAGCTTGTTATGTGGCTTTCTAGCCTCCTGGCTGGAAGAAGTGTTACTGGGGGAAGATCCTAAAGCATGTTTGGGGGTGGATCTGATTTCTAACCTATAGGTATGCAGAGAAGGTTTGAGCTCTGGCTGTGATTGCTTGTGGTGCTGGCTTTTTAGTAGTGTCTCTGCTTGGATTCCTGAACGGGAGCCAGTTTCTTTCACCATGTGATGGAACTTCTCCTGGATATGTAAGCTTGAAATGAATCCCTTTCTCCCATAAATTGTGTCTAGTTTTGATGTTAATCCCAGAAACATGGAGCTGACTACAACAGAAATTTGGTACAAAGAAGTGGGTATTTCTGTACAATGAATCTGACCATGTGGATTTTGGACTTTTGGAACTTTTGTGCTGGAAGAATGAAAAAAAAAAAAACTTAATACTTGCAACTGAAGATGCCTTCCTGAATGATGAGCTAAGTTTTAGGGACTATTTTTGTGAGAGTTTGGAAATCATGAATGAAGAGAGAACTGAACTTGGAGGATTTGTTGATGAACTTTGTAATGGGCAAGGGAAACCACAGAGAACCTTGTTGCAACTGCATTACCAGCATAAAGGCTGGCTGTGTTCTGCTGCCCATACTGAAAGTGTTTGATAAAGCTTAAATTTGGACTAATGTGCTTGGCAGAAGATAAGGCACTGAGTAATATAATATTGAAAGTTGGAAAAATTCAAGCAAGTTTAAATTTACTTGCACAGAGACAGGTTTTAGGTGACTGAAACTGCTATAATTAAGAATGGCCAACTGTTTTATAATGAAACAATGGAAAGGATGTCTGAGGTGACTCCACACAGGAAAGACTGAAAGGTAGATACGCAAACTCTTTCCTCAGTAAGAAACCTGCTCTTCAAGGGCACATTTTATTTTTTCCCTGGGTTAACAAATAGCTGTGCACTGTGCACTGGGTATTGGGTTTAGACACAAAAAATGCTATGTGGAGTCATGAAGTACACGTGGTTCCAAGAGTTGTAAATGGCATGCAGTGTATGAGGCAGGGTGTGAAGTCAGTGATAGAGAGAGGAGTGAGGCCATTTCTTGAAGTTAAATAGTAACCTCTGCTGAGAAGAGGATGGTAAACAGGATATTCTTGTTTTAAAGGCTGGAAACAGCAGTGTATGGAGTTGAAAATGGATCATAGTTTGCAATGAAGACATAAAAATATTTTGGATATACCCAGACTTGCAGAGGCTTCCACAGAGTGCTTCTGGCTTGGGATGGAAGTTTTCCTAGCTGCTCAACCCAGATACAGGGCAAAATTAAAAATCCAGAGACTGATATCACTAGTTATGGATACTGAATTTGAACTGCATATGTTTGATGATTGTCAAATGATTGCTGGTTTTGTATTGGTCTAACCTCTTGTTGTTATGCCTTATTACAATGAGAATGTTTACTCTGTTCCACTATGTGTTGGAAATATAGAGTTTGGTTTGATTTTCCAATATTCACAGGTAAGAGACAGTCTTAAATCTCAGATGAGATTTGGGACTTTGAAACAGTCTTAAGGTTAACAAAGACCTTTGAAGTTGGACTGAACACGATTTACAGTGTGGGACTGTTATGGGGCTATTGCAGGGGGCAGGAAAGGAATGTAGTAGTTTGAAATTATGTCCTCCATAGACTCAGGTGTTTTATTAGAGATTATAACTTAGATTTTTAGTCACCAGGCTAGAAGAGTTGTCACGGTGGGCAGATCCTGGGGTCCTTCACTGAGATATGGTTGTGGGCAGATATTATTTCCTGGCTAAATGTATGCAGAAAGGTTTTGAGATCTGGGTATGCTTTTTTTGTGGTTATGAATGTTTGGTGGTGTCTCTGTTTGGATTTATGAATGGGAGCCAGCTTCTTCTGCCATTTGATGAAACTTCTGGATGTGTTAGCTTAAAATACTCCTCAATCTTCTGTAAACTGTGTCTGGTTTAGATGTTCTTCAAAACAATATGGAGCTGAATACAGCACATGTAAATATAATTTTCATAATAAACTCTTAAATTCTTGAAATATTGGAGATTTTTGAAAGGGATAACACTGAGTTCATGAGTCAATTAAAAACAATTTGACCTCAGTTATATTAATTCTGATAATGAACTTGATATGACAATGCAATCCATGAAGATAACATGCCTCATTGCCTAGTACCAATTTTCTGTATCAGTTAGATCTTCATTGCTTGGATAAAACATCAGACCCGAAATAGCTTATGGGAGAAAGTTATTTAATTCAGGTTTACAGTTCTGAGAGAAAGATCACTGTGGCAGAAAAGCATGACATGAAGAGAAAACTGTCTCACCTTTCTCGGTGGAAGTAGTCTAAATGCTGGACTTGAAGTTGGGATAATAAACCTGAAGGTTTGTCTTAAGCTATACTTATATAGAGAAACCAATTCATAACTGATCCAAATATGATATTTTACTTAAAGTGAATAAATTACCACCATAATTAATGAAATAAGAATTTACTCATACTCAGAATAAACTCTTTCCTGGTTCATTACATGTAGTGAACTTCTCAAGTAGGAACTGTGATATCAAGAAGAAAATTGGAGCCGGGTATGATGGTGCATGCCTTTTATCCAGCACTCGGGAGGCAGAGGTAGGAGGATCGCCGTGAGTTCGAGGCCACCCTGAGATTCCATAGTGAATTCCAGGTCAGCCTAGACTAGAGTGAGACCCTACCTCAAAAAATCAAAAAAAAAAAAAAAAAAAAAGAAGAAGAAAATTGAAGAGATTATCCAATTTCATAAATTTAATTAGCTTTTAGAAAAATAGTTCTTCATAATGTGAATAATGTATGCATGTTGATAAAAGACAACAAATTGTGTTTTGGACTTTAACATTAAAATATTTATCTAATAATGTCTTTTCCTTTAGAATATACCAGGTAGTAAATAAGGTTTATAGTATTTTGTGGAGTAGAAAATAAAAGGAGTAGAAAATAAAAATGTGTTTATATGATCTATTATTCAACTTACTAAAGTAGTTGTGATTTTATTCTACCAGAGAAAACAGATTTTGTGCTGATAAATAAACTATCAATATATATTAATTTGTCCATTCTATAAACTACATTGCTATGGACAAGTTATACAGTAATATAGAGAGCTTGTTATTGTCAATAATTGGCTTCTTTGCAAAACTCAAAGTTATAAAGATCACTAATTACATTCAGTGATAAATTATTATATTTTAAAAATTAAACCCTATTATTAAACTCTATGTAATTGAGTACATGGCTTCTAAAGCACTCAGTTCCCAGACACCTAATTGATGTCTGAATTAATGGCTGACAGATCTGAACACTATATAAATTACATATATATATATATATATATATATATGATATATACATATCATATAGGTAAATTTATAAATTTCAGACTCAAAGTGTTTAATAATAGTATGTACATATATATCTAAAGACGTTTAATAAACTATGAAGAAAGTTGCTAAAATTTACTGGAAACTTCATTTCTGGAACTTTCCATTTGATATTTCAGGCCATAGTTTACCATGGGTAACTTCGATTATGTAAAGTAAAGCAAAAAATAAAATGAGACTATGTGATATTATAGATTATATTGATATTTAAAAGTAGATTATTACAATATTTTAAATCAATGCATCACAATATATTCGCTTACATACATGTAAAACATAAATGAAAAATATGCTTATATGACTGTATGTATTTGGATTATACATGTCATTAGATCTATCTTGAATTGATTTATGTTCAAGGATGACGTTATATTGCTTACTTTTGTTTTTTTTTTACATTGTTTGAAGTCTTTCTCTGCACAGACATTTGGAATTCATTATGTTCCAGACCATGGTGACCTTGAACTTAGGATCTTGCAGTCTTTGATTATAGGCATGCTTTATCATGCCCAGTTGTTTGCTAAAATGTCTGTAGCATAAGTAAAAAATAATTATTCAATCTGTGCATTTTATTACTTCATCTTAATACATGAAATATCAATTATGTAATTCTATTTTATTAGTTGTTGTAAATCCTAAAGTAATAACCTAAACCTGTTTCTGTTATTTCTATTATTTTTTAAAAAATTCCATATATTATAAAAACCAGTAAGGATTATCCTGCCTTGAAGTGTATAACAATACAGATTACATCTATAAATCTTCCAGTGTCTGACTGACTGAGTAGATGGATGAATAAAGAAATGAAAAATAGAGCCAGTCATTTGAATTAGGTAAAGAAAGAGCATTAACTAATAGGGAATGAGCCATGCAGATTGGGATAAAAACTAAAATCCAATCACAAATGGGAATTCTGACAATTTATCTAATTAGCAAAAATTGATTTTATAAATAAATAAATAAATATAATTATTATATTTTATTTATTATTTATTATTTATTACTTATTATAATAATAATTATTATAAATATTAATATATATATTAAAAACACAGGACTGGATTTAAGATTAGTTGTGAATTATTTACAATATTTCTTATAAGAACACTTACACACAGAGATACAAAAGATGAAAGAAAGAATTGAATAAGACCATTCTATTAGGAAGAAAATTCTACTAAAAATTATTAATCTAAGTCTTTATTTGACAAATGTAATAGTCTTCCCATTGTCCATAATCCTAATTCCTTCATAAACTGGGTACCTCTGGGGTTGGAAATGTTATATTACAGAGATACATAGGTGTATTGCTTCAAATATTTTTGGAACATGCACTTATGTGAACAGACTACAAGTATATTTACATAAAACTAACCTTAAAGTTTTTATTGATATGTGAGTGATATTAAGTCCTAATTTATTTATATACAAGTTTCTCTCATTTGCAAGCCTCGGATAAAACTCTTTCTTTAGGCTGTGGTTTTTACTGTGTCTGGATAACAGACAATCTGGAAAGTAAGTGAGTCAAGTATATAAGGGCTTATTTTGTTTCCAAAGACATGTGGATAAGAAGCTTTTCTGCCTCTGGTAGGATCTGCTGAGATCTGCTAGGCTTGCCCCCTATCTGTGCGTTGCTTTCAAAAATGGTTTGTGCCTTAACATTCCAAGATGCAAACTGAAAGAATATGTTCAGTGGGGAATGTGAAATGTTCATTTCTGTGAATAGGAGCAAAAGTGAGAATAAATCAGTTCATGCAATCACAAAGGAGCCTCTGGATGTGTTCATGAGTCATGTCCCTAAAATTATCTTTGTCAAACTGACTCAGGTGATCAAATGCAATTAGCAAGTACTTCCATAAAAAGAACAAAGGAAAAAAAGGTAACATTTTCTGAATCATAACACAATATTTGGTTCTATGTAAGTACAATTCCTCAGTTAGCTAAAAATCTGTGCCCAGTGTTAAGACAAGAATATGAAATGAATCATGTCATTCATAAAACAAGGAAATTCATTGGAGGAGGTACATTTGCACTATGAATTTTCCCAAACTTAAGATGTTTCCCTTTAGAATTTTAATGCAACTTAAATAGCTTTTTCATATTTTCTTTGAATTGTGTTACATGATAACAATGAATGTAAAGCAAGTTGCAAGATATTTCAAACCATATGATGCTTTGGTCTGCTAATTAACTTTTCTTTTTTTTTTTTTTTTTTTTTTTTTTGGTTTTTCGAGGTAGGGTTTCACTCTAGCCCCGGCTGACCTGGAATTCACTATGGAGTCTCAGGGTGGCCTCGAACTCACGGCGATCCTCCTACCTCTGCCTCCCGAGTGCTGGGATTAAAGGCGTGCGCCACCACGCCCGGCTTCTAATTAACTTTTCAATACCAAAAAGTGTTATTTATAGAGAAGCTACATTTCTTAGAAGTAAATATGTTTACTATGAAATGTTCTTTGAATATATATGTATATATATATATATATATATATATATATGAATATATATGTGTATATGTGTATATATATGTATATGTATATATATGTATATATATATCATGATATATATGTATATGATATATACATATATATCTCATATGTATGATTTATTTCTAAATGTTTTGGGTAGATTTAAAATAAGATATTTCACTTTATGGTAAAAGTCACAGAAAATTAATTTCTATTTTTTTCACTTTGTTATGTTTGCAATTTGGTCTTGACATCTGGAGATGAGTTTTTCTCACTGAAACCACTATGAAAGGGAACCCAGAAAAAACCTAATAGGTATTCAGTTTCTACATTTAATGATATGTATAAATCACACATAATGGACTGATTCAGATCACCATAAATTTATGATGGCAGTTATGAGCTGAGGAATCCATCTATTCTAGCTCCTTTGAGTGAAATGTTTATCAATAAGAAAAGCTTAATTTTTCAAGGAGCACTAGCCCTAGAACATTGCATATATCTTTATTCTATGGGCTTCATAAATATCAATTAATAATTCTTTATTAAAGTATAATGTAAAAATGTAGTCAGTGTACAGATATTACAATAGAAAACCTGGCTAGCCAGGAGAGAGGGGGAAACTGGGCATGATAGTTCATGCCTGCAATTGTGCTCAGTAATTTGAAGAAATAAAATCACAGTTCTAAAAGCCTGCTTATATAGTGAGTTGTCAATTAACTTTCTTCATCTAAGAAGATGGTGAGAGGCAGGTCCTATTTCTTCCTTTGCCCTTCATCCATTTGTTAAAAGTATTTTTATTCATTTATTTACAGAAAGACTGGTGTTCCTGGGTCTCTAGCCTCTGCAAATGAACTCCAGATGCATGTGCACTTTGTGCATCGGGTTTTACATAGGTACTGGGGAGTCAAACCCATGGTATTAGGCTTTGCAGGCAAGTGCCTTAAGCAACGAACCATCTCTCCAGCCCCTGTCCATTTTTAAACATAAGGTTACAAGCTAATTGGAGAATCTCCCATCAGTAATTTCTTAAGAATTTTCCTAGTGTTTTTCAAAACATACTCATGTACATGGCTGCTTACTGCACTTGCAGTGTTTCAGTGATGCCACATACATTCTGATGGAAAGGTCGAGGCATCTTACTTTCCCTTGTTGTGAGAATAACTCCTATCTAAAAATTAGACTATAAAATATTTTGGGCAGCGTTTCAATAAGATGTTTTACGCTTTGCTGAATGTGAAAGAAAATTAATTTCTATTATCTTTTTCACCTCGTTGTGTTTGCAATTCTACCTTGATATCTGGAGATGAGTTGTTCACATTGAAACCATGATGAAAGGGAAACCAGAGAAAACCTAACATGTTCATAAGGCCAGGAAAGAAATAATCAACATAAAACTGATTAAATTTTTCAAACTAATTTTGCAATACAAAATATTGATTTCACCTAATTATTTGAGGAAAGCACAAAGTCGTATTTTTTAAGCTTTGCTCTATTTAGTTTTCAGTTCTCTGCTTAATAAATCCACTCTGACACAGTGGAGATGATTTGTGAAGAATAAATAAGAACAGGATTTTTTGGTTGATGAGTATACACATTTTCAATTTTAATTATTAATGTTAAATTTCCCTCACAAAGCTGTACAAATTAGCAACTATAAATTGCAAATGAAATATATGTTTTCCTGAAATTTATCTGTTAGTTATCTTCACAAATATTTATTAAGTATTTAATAAATATGACTAATATAGTAGCAATAAGTATAGGAGAAGAATATAATCATCACTTTCATTTTTCCAATTATGACTTTTAGATAATTTCTTTTCTTCACAAATCTTTCAAAAGTATTAAGTTAGGCTTAGAGACTTAACATTTTATCTAATGTAAGACACCTTCCTAATGTAAAGTACTAATAATATTTCCAACACAATTCAAAATTCACTTCAATTAAAACAATAGATAATTTTAATAATCTGTAAGTTTTAATTTAAACACTAATTGTTTGGTACAGCTATGTTGATTTTCATTTTCATGTGTTTCTAAGGCATCATTTTATATTGAGTTTTAGTAAGCTCAACAATTAAATGTCTGTATATCATTAATTTGACTAATGAATGCAAAAAATAAATAACACGTCCTCTTCCAAATATTCTGAGTACTACAAACAGCTGATCCATTAAAAGTGAGCAAAAACACCCATGCTGGTTAGTTTAAATATTGCAACCTACTGTATAGTGATAATTTTCCAACAAGAAAAATGAACATATTTTTTGTTAATGCATAAATTTAAAAAAATGACTTTGCACATCTGCATCCAGAAAAGACCTACTGTCTTACATAGTAAGAAGCCACTTCCCTTGCAATCCCTTTTCAATTTTTCTATACAAGCTGATTTATATTGACACCAATCAGGAAGCATTAAAATCTCCCCATTATTCTCTGTTATGCATTTGAGTTATCATTGACAGCAAAAATGTTGTTTCCTGTTTCCATATATTCCATGAATTTGATTTTTGTACCTCTATGGCCTAAGCATTTGGTGGAAAGGATAACAATATAACTCAGCCTTGGGTATATAGAATTGCATAAAATTCTTTTCATTCACAAGAATTCTTTCAGTTCGAATATAGCCACTGTGAACTTTACTCAGAACATTGTGGGACTTCTGGTTAAGATGGTGGCAGGCATAGGTACCAAGCCAAAGCAGCCTGGGTGGAAAAAGCCAAAAAAAAAAAAAAAAAAAAAAAAAGCAAAATACACACTTTTACTAAAAAGTGAGGGGTATAAGAAATTGAAAAGGCAGCGGAGAAGTAGGAGAGATCCAGAACATCCAGAGCCCACACAGGCTGGCAGAAGCACCTGCTGCAGGTCCACGCTGGCCAACAGTGGTGCGATAGCCAGCTGCCAGGCTTGGCTTGAGCCATAGGAAAAGCCAGGTGAGGGGATTTTACACTCACAATGGAGATCTCCACAAACTCAGAAACGTGAAGTGAGAACAGCAGTAAACAATAGAGGAGCAGATCATAAGGTAGAAGAACACATGGAACAAAGCAGCATCAGCAGCCTCCCATCCCCACTGCCAGTGACCGGCTCTTTCCCCCACCACCAGTGCCCAGCGAACAGAACAGCAGTCCAGGGACCCGGCCACGCCTACTTGAACCAACAGCAGGACCCAAGCATAACAGAGACCAAAATCATCAAAAAGGTAACTGGGATTACACCAGGTCAGTACCCGCCTAATAAACCTGGTATATAGGCCTGAACCAGAAGTGCTAATTGCACTTCCATATCAGGGTAAATTACATGTTAAATCTGATGGATGGTCAGATTTGCCATTAGTAATAAGCTATATTTTGGGCTTGTTATTTGTTGCTTCTTGATTTATAGTGGCTTTGTTTCCTCTTCTATTATACATTAGGGAAGGATCTCACCTGGTCACAAGCTGACTTGGAACCCTCTACAGACCAGAATCTTAACCACCTTCTTGTCAGGATTAAGGGAGTGGGTGAGGCACCACACAGCCTAAAGGGTAGACAGAGGATCTGGTAGTCGTAATAACTACTCTTGGGTAAATACTTTGTACTGTTTTTCGTTAAAAGTGTACAATGTTTAGTTAAATTTTAGAAATTATCTGTATTTGGTTACACTCAGCCTACATGAATACTATTATAATAGGCAAACCTGACACCTAGAGTCACTCTTGTAGATACTCTGAGAGTCTTGAGAACCACACCTAGTGAATTAAACTACTACCCAGAAGATATATAACACCAGATTGATAGATACATCTAATAATACCCAGCTAAATAGAAAATCCAATCATTAAATAATCCAGGATGCAAAAATATATACATTATAACACAAGAAACACCAAAAATCAAGACAATATAAATCCACCAAAAAGTATTAATGCATCAGAAGTGACCTCCAGTGAGAACAAGTTAGAGGAAATGCCTGAGAAAGATTTCAAAAGAATGATTATAAATAGGTTCAAAGAACTCAAAGAGGAAATCAAAGGAAGCAAAGAAGCCAATTAAAAAATGGGTTATGCAACTAAATAGACAGTTCTCAAAAGAGGAAATACGGATGGCATATAAGCATATAAAAAAGTGTTCTACATCCCTAGTCATAAGGGAAATGCAGATTAAAACTACATTGGCATGCCATCTCACTCCTGTCAGATTGGCTACCATCATGAAAACAAATAATCATAAATGCTGGTGGGGATGTGGAAAAAGAGGAACCCTTCTAAACTATTGGTGGGAATGCAATCTGGTCCTGCCATTGTGGAAATCAGTGTGGAGGTTCCTAAAACAGCTAAAGATTGATCTACCATATGACCAGCTATAGCACTACTAGGCATATATCCTAAGAACTCATCTCATTTCCTCAGAAGTACATGCTCTACCATGTTTATTACTGCTCAATTCACAATAGCAGGGAAATGGAACCAGCAAAGATGTCCCTCAACTGATGAATGGATAATGAAAATGTGGCACATTTATACAATGGAGTTCTACTCAGCGGTAAAGAAAAATGAAGTTATGAAATTTGCAGGAAAATGGATGGATCTGGAAAGGATTATACTAAGTGAGGTAACTCAGGCCCAGAAAGCCAAGCGCCACATGTTCTCTCTCATATGTGGACCCTAGCCACAGATGATTGGACTTCTGTGTGAGAAGCAAAAAACTCAGTAGCAGAGGCCAGTAAGCTAAAAAAGAGTTATGAAGGGAAGAGAAAGGAAGTGAGGAGGATAATAGGTTGGTATTGTATAAACATAAGTAGAAGACTAGGTTAACGGCAGTGAAAGGCCCAAAGTGAGGTCAGGGGAAGAGAATGAGTGAAGGAAAGGTGGAGGGAGGGCTAATCAAAATATAAGAGGATATAAATAAATCATACGAATCCTCCAGTTTTGGACAATGGAACACTCAGGAGCCATAGAGCATTGCTAGAAAATTTTCAGTGCCAGCAATAGGATACCTTCCAGTGAGTTATTGGCCAGGGAGGTCCCTGATGCCCCCAAAACATTATAAGCCATTGCTGAGGCCCTTGGTTTCCCACCAGGAATAGATTGTAAGACCCTATTGCTGAAGACTCCATATATGTGGGCTGCAAGGCCACTGAGAAATGCTGCTGGAACTGAGCTGATTACCTCCTCCATGTAGACCAGCTGACAGAAAGCTGGGAGAAGCCATTCTACATGCAGTTCAATGGGAGAAAGAGATCTCACCAGTGAAGATACTCAACAGTGGACACTGAAATCCCTATAATTGGCCAGCCAGTCCAAATAAGCCAACAGGTGCAAATGTGGCACGTCTATCATGGTAGAAACCAACTGCCCTCCAATTGGACTGGAGGCCGTTCCATGGGAGGGAATACATCCCTGATACTGAAAACTTAAAACAGGGGTAGTCATGAGCCCTAGGGGTATAACATCTGATGATGTCTGGATAAATGTATATACTATGCTTATCAAACTGCCCAGTAAGCACTTTTCTTAATATTCATACCCTCATATTAATTCTACTGTCACTTTGGGTAGAGAATCTTCTCTTTTCAGATGGAAGTGACCTTGGGACGTCTCAGAAGGTATTATAGTACTGGAAAGAAGTGACTGGAGTACTGAGTAACATCTAACTCACACCTTTCAAGGCTCATTGTCTAATGTGGAAGAGGTGGTGGAAAGAATGTAAGAGCCAAAGGAAGTGTAAGACTCCTTTCAACGTGCTCCCTCCAGACATAAAATGGCCTGGATATCCATGATCTCATAGTGCCTGACACTACCTGCACAAGACCATCAGAAGAGGAGAAAAAGATCATGACATCAAAATAAAAGAGAGACTGATTGAGATGGGGAGGGGATATGATGGAGAATGGAATTTCAAAAGGAAAAGTAGGGGGAGGGAGGTTACTACCATGGGTTATTTTTTATAATCATAGAAAATGTTAATAAAAATTGAGAAAAAAAATAACATCGTGTTATAAGTGTATTAGGGAATCTTAACGCAATCTCATATTAGCAGTAAATACTTGACAGTAAATCACTGTCAAAATAGTAACCACCTGGAAATACAAATGGCTGATGGGACTGGAGAAGTGGCTTATTAATGTCCTTGCTTGCAAAGGCAAAGGACTCAGTTACAGTTCCTCAGGACCCACATAAGCCAGATGTACAAGGTGGTGTATGCATCTGGAGTTCATTTGTAGTGGCTGGAGTTCCTGGCATGCCCATGTCTCTCTCTCACTCTCTTGGTCCTTGCCTGTCTGTCATGCATAAATAAATATTAAATAAATCAAAAAAGAACCTAACAAAAAGAAATGGCTGATTGTAAAGGTGAAAGAAAAAATAAGATAAGCAACCACATATCAAATGAAGTCTTTTTCTCCAGAGGGTACAATTCTGTCCTGCTTGGGATGTAGGGGTGGAGTGTGAGACAGGGCTTAGTTCATACACACACACATTCTCAGCACAATTATAATCATGGGACAGATATGTGCATTTACTTCAACAATTAAAATAAACACAAAACACTTCTCAATATTAAGAGCACTCATCATTGAATTAATATCACTCAAGGAAAGAATTCAATTGACACTGAGAAGTATGGACCTTATTCTCTTTTACAGAACCTTATGCACATTTATGTATATGTGTATATATAAATTATCATTTATTAGCACTTTTTCAGCTTTAAATAACAGGCTGCAAATTAAAGTAAAATAGTGGCAATTCACATTACTAGTTTCCAGTTTTAATGTAGTGACAGACATCAAAGAAATTAACTCTAGGGAAAAAGAGTACATCACTTTTAAAGGTAACACCATCAGAATTATTTCAGATGTCTCAGTGGAAACCATGAAAACCAGAAGGGCCTGAAATGGAACAATGCAAAGTGTAAGAACCTATTGCTTCCAACCCAAACTACTTTACCCATCTAAATCATCCCTCATAATAGATGGTGAAAGAAAAACTTTTCATGACAAAACACAGCTTTACAATTATATGAACACAAAACAAAAACTACAGAGAGTACTTCAGGAAATTCCCCACACAGAAAAATCAAATAATCAACCTCAAATACTTACGAGAAGCAGATCACAATAACCAAACCCAGAGAAGGCACAAAACCTTCAAAGTCCACGAAAACACTAAACCACATAACATGATTATATATAATATATATATATATATATATATATATATATATATATATATCAACACAATATGGCAGGGATCGAATAAAACCTCAGAGTCATTACCCTAAATATTAATGGCCTTAACTCACTCATCAAGAGACACAAGCTAACAGGGTGGATCAGAAAATTAGAAGCCTCAATATATTCTCTTCAAGAAACCCACCTCACCACTAAAGACAGACACCTCCTCAGGGTGAATGGGTAGAATACAATATTCCAAGCAAATGGTAATAAAAAGCAAGCAGGCGTAGCTATACTAATATCAGATAAAATAGACTTCAAACAAAAAATAATCAAAAAAGACAAAGAAGGCCACTTCCTACTTATCAAGGGAATGAACCATCAAGAAGATATCACAATCAAAAATTTTTATGCACCAAACACAAGGGCAGCACATTTCATAAAACAAAACCTACTTGACAATAAAACAGAAATAATCACCAACACCATCATAGTTGGGGACTTCAACACACCACTATCAGTAATAGATAGATCATCCAAACAGAAACTCAACAGGGAAGTAAGAGAAATCAACAAAACCACAGATCACTTAGAACATCTACTGAACATTCCATCCCAAATCCACAGACTACACATTCTTCTTAGCAGCCCATGGAACATTCTCTAAAGTAGATCATATGCTGGGTCACAAAGGCTGCCTCCATATATTTAGGAAGATTGACATAATTCCCTGCATGATATCAGATCAAAATGCTATATTGCTAGAAATGAACAACAAAAGACTGACCATGAATCCCATCAGTGCCTAGAAACTGAACAGCACACTTTTAAACAATAAATGGGTAGGAGATGAAATCAAAACCCAAATTGAGAAATTTCTAGAAATGAATGACGATGAGAACACATCGTACCAAACGTGTGGGACACGATGAAGGCAGTCCTCAGGGGAAAATTCACAGTACTAAATGCCTTCATAACAAAGACAGAGAGATTCCAAATAAATAACCTAACCATCCACCTAAAGGCACTGGAAAAGCAAGAAGAATCCAGCCCAAAAAGCTCCAGATGGAAAGAAATATTAAAGATCAGAGCAGAAATTAATGAATTGGAAACTAAGAAAACAATTTTAAAAAATTGATGAAACAAAAACCTGGTTCTTTGAAAAAATAAACAAGATTGACAAAACCCTGCACAATTTGATCAGGCAAGAAAAAAAAAAAAAAAAAGAAAGACACACCAAATTAACACAATTCACAATGAAAAAGGAGAGATCACAACAGACATAAGTAAAGTTGGGAGAATCATCTGGAATTACTTCAAAAACCTCTACTCCACAAAACTGGGTAATATGGAGGAAATGGATAAATTTCTGGAAACATACCATCTACCAAAGATAAACTCCTAAACAAACCTATCACATTCAACGAGATTGAAAAGGTAATAAAAACCCTCCCCATAATGAAGAGTCCAGGACCAGAGGGCTTCTCAGCTGAATTCTCATCAAGCCTTCATGAAAGAATTCAGACAAATCTTTCTCAAACTGTGCTACACAAATGGAGAACAGGGAAAGCTCCCCAACTCCTTCTATGAAGCTAGTATCACCCTAGTTCCAAAACTAGGCAGAGATGCCACAAGAAAAGAAAACTACCGGCCTATTTCCCTGATGAACTTAGATGCAAAGATCATGAACGAAATCCTCACAAACCAAATCTAACAACACATCAAAAGCATTATCCAACTTGATCAAGTGGGATTCATTCCAAGAATACAGGGGTGGCTTAATTTATGAAAATCTGTCAATGAAACACACCATATAAACAAGGTTAAACACAAAAACCACATGATCATTTTGATAGATGGAGAAAAGGCCTTTGACAAAATACAAGATCACTTCATGATCAAAACATTGGAGAAAATTTGCATGGTCAGTTGATATTTTAACATAAAAAAGGCCATATACAAAGTTCTTAAAGCCCAAATAATACTTAATGGATTGATACTGGAGGAATTCCCATTGAGATCAGGAACAAGACACAGGTATCCACTCTCACCTCTGCTCTTCAATATAGTACTGGAAGTCCTAGCTCAAGCAATAAGACAGGAGAAGGAAATAAAAGGGATACAATTTGGAAAGGAAGAAGTTAAGTTAGCTCTATTTGCTGATGACATGATTGTATACATAAGAGACCAGAGAGATTGCATCCCAAAACTCCTAAAGGTGATTAACTTCTATAGGAAAGTAGCAGGATATAAAATCAGTGCACAAAAATCAGTAGCCTTTCCATATGCAAATGACAAAGATACAGAGAAAGAAATAAGGGATGTGGTCCCATTTTCAATAGCAACAACAACAAAAAATAGACAAATAAAATACTTGGAATAACATTGACCAAGGAAGTGAAAGACCTATACAATGAAAATATAAAAACACTCAAAAAAGAAATTGAGGAGGACTTGAGAAAATGGAAAGACCTCCCATGTTCCTGGATAGGCAGAATTAACCATTGTGAAGATGGCAATCCTACCAAAGGCAACATACAGACTTAATGCAATTCCAACTAAAATCCCAGTGGTGTACTTCACATAAATAGAAAAAAAAAAAATGATCTCAAAATTCATATGGAAAGGCAGAAGGCTTCAGATATCCAAGCATATTCTCAGCAAAATAAATACCTCTGGAGACATCATACCTGACCTAAAGCTATATTACAAAGCCATAGTAATAAAAACAGCATTGTACTGGCATAAAAACAGGAATATAGACCAATGAAATAGAATTAAGGACCCAGACTTTGGCTCAAGCCACTACAGCTACTTGATATTTGACAAAGGTCCTAACAATATAGGCTGCAAAAAAAAAAAAAAAAAAAAAAAGACAGGTTCTTCAACAAATGGTGCTGGACAAACTGGATAACCATATGCAGGAAATTGAAATTGATCCACACATCTTGCCATGCACCACACTCAAGTCCAAATGGATCAAAAACCTCAATATAAGACCGGATACTACTAGGATGCTACTACTAGGAGAAAATATAGGAGGAACTTTCCATGTAAAAGAAATGGAAAAAGACTTCCTGAAATGAACCCCAGTAGCACAAGATCTTAAATAATCATTAAAACGCTGGGATCACATGAAGCTGAAGAATTTCTTCACAGACAAACATACAATAAGCAAAACCAATAGATTACCCACATAACTGGAGAAAATATTTGTTGAATAACCAACTGACAGAGACCTAATCTCTAGAATCTAAAAAGAAATCAAAAACCTAAACAATAAAAAGTCAAACAAACTGCTCACTAAATGGAGCAAAGTGCTGGACAGGCAGTTCACAGAGGAAGAAATACAAACAGCAAACACACAATTGAGAAAATTTTCATCATCCCTAATCATCAGGGAAATGCAAATTAAAACAACTATGAGATTCCACCTTTCCCCAGTAAGGATAGCAAACATCAAAAACATCAAATGAAAATAAATGCCGGTGTGGATGTGGAGAAATAGGAATATTCATCCACTATTGGTAGGAATGTAAGATGGTACAACCACTTTGGAAAGCAATATGGAGACTCCTAAAAAAGCTGACTATAGAGTTACCAACAGACCTAGTTATTCCCGTACTAGGCATGTACCCTAAAACCTTCAAGCCTCAGTCCAGAGAGATTTGCTCTACCATGTTTAAAGTGGCTCAATTCAAAATAGGAAGGGTGGGGAGGGCAAAAGAGGGATGGCACATACAAATCTGGACCCAAATGGCAATAGTATCATAAAATTCTAAATCCTAAAAGGTAATCCAAATGGTTTAGCCCTCACCAGGCCTTTAGAGGGAACACCTGAGTCACAAGGCCCTGGAGAGCGTGGGATGAAGACTGACCCTAAAAGTCTACTGCTTCTGTTTCCATCTCTCTCTCTCTCCATCTTCTCTGTAACTCTTTTGTATTACTTATCTTTTTCTTCCTTCTCTTCATGATAACTGACCTGTAACTCCCAGTACCAGCAGTTGGCTATCATCCACAATGAGCTTTTGATCAGAGAGACCTACAAGGTTTCCTAGAAGAAGACAGATTTCTGTCAGAGTATTTTATGACCCATCAAAGGTTAGTGGTAAGACCCTACTGCTGAAGACATCATATTCTGTTGACACATAACATGAAGTGACTTGGCTGGAAGCTGGAAGAGAGTCAGTCCCCAGACAATCAGCATGTCTAGTGCTAGAAGGTGCTACATGGGTGACTGGGGGGAAATGACCAATATCTGTCCAAGCAACTCATGGTCTAACCTACTTAGTAGCAAATAACCTGTCATGATGCTCCCACAAGTGCAATAATGGTGTACAGCCATGGTGGGAATCCAACTGCTCTTGATTTGGCTAACTGATCTGCTCAGTGGAACAGAACCCTTAGCTGGAGCTCATAAATAAGTCAGAACCATATCCAAACATGAGCCCACTCTCTATTACCAAGCTACCACCAATCGTGGGCTACAAGAGGACCTACATCTATTAAATTCTCTCTAAAAAATAAGGGTTATCCTATTCATCAGGTGCTAACTTTTCTCTCCATTGAAGAATCTGCTTCTCTTTTTCAGATAGAAGGGTTTCATAAGTAAAGAACCACCCCATCATACCTCAAAAGGGCCCCAGATGAAACTAAGAATAATTGGCAAAACAAGCAAGGGTGTTGTTTTCTTGGTGAACCTGGTTGGGTCATGATAAACAGACACATTCCTCCTACCCATAACTGAGGGCTAACTCCACAATGCATGACCCATATATCTCCACAAAGAGGGGCCAGGAGAAGGGGGAAGGACAGGAAAGAGGCTAGTAATGGTACTAACTTGACTGTATTCCCTGAGTATATAACTAATTAATAAAAATAGAAAAAATAAATTAAGCCTTTAATTTTCATTAAGTTACTGGAAAAAAAAAGAAATTAATAGCCAGGTCATATGTTTCCTAGTATATTTTTCAATTAAATTGAAGAAAATTTAAAGGAGATATAAAGGGAATAGAAAGGGATGGAGGTGGGACTTAATAGGATGGTATTGTACATATGTCAGTAGAAGAACAGAGTAATGGGGGTACAAAGGCCTAAGTGATGTCAGGGGAAGATACTGAATAAAGGAAAGGTTGAGAGAGGACTAATCAAAATATAAACATGATATGAATAAGTCATATGGAAGCCTACTTTTTTGGACAATGGAATACTCAGGAGTCATAGATTGTTACTAGAAAATTTTTAGTCCCAGGGATGGTATACCTTCCAGTTAGTTTTTTGCCCAGGGAGGTCCCTGATGCCCCCAAAACAATGCAGGCCATTGCCAAGGTCTTTGATTTACCACCAGGAATAGATGGTAAGACCCTATTTCTGAAGACTCCACATGCTTGGGCTGCAAGGTCACTGAGAAATCATGCTGGAACTGAGCTGAGTACCTCCTCCATATAAACCACCTGACAGAAAGCTGGGTAAAGTCATGCTGCATACAGTTCAATGGGAGAGAGAGACATCACCATCGAAGATACTCAACAGTGGATAATGCAAGCCTTATATTTGGCCACCCAGGCCAAACAAGCGAACAGGAGCAATAGTGCCATGTCTGTCATGGGGGAAACCAACTGTCCTCTAATTAGGCTGGAGGCCCACTCCATTGGAGGGAATATATTCCTGATGCTGAAAACCTACAACAGTCATAGTCATGAACCCCAGGGACGTAATATCTGCTGCTGTCTGGCTAAATGTATATACTATGCTCACCAAACTACCCAGTAAGCACTTCTCTTAATGTTCATACATGTATATTAACGCTACTCGCACATTTGGTTAGGGAAGCTTCTCTTTTCAGATGACAGTGACCATGAGATGACTCAGAAGGCACCATGGTGCTGAGAAAAAGTGACTGAGGAGTGCTAATCACTGAAATATCTCAATCAAAACTTCCATGGCTCAGGGTCCATTGCAAAAATGGTGGTGGAAAGAGTGTAAGAGCCAAAGAAAGGGTAGAAATCCTTGCAACATGCTCCTCCAGACACAATATAGCCTGGATATCCATGACCTCACAGTGCCTGATACTACCTACACAAGGCCATCATAATAGGAAGAAAAGATCAGGACATCAAAATAAAAGAGAGAGTGATTGAGAGAGGGAAGGGATAACATGGAGAGTGGACTTTCAAATGGGAAAGTGGGGGGAGGAGGGAATTACCATGGGATACTGTTTGCAATCATGAAAGTTGTCAATATGAAATAAAATAATCTCCATCATGGTCCATAAAACTATAAATCTCAGTTTTAAAAATGTTATGATCATGTTTATATTACTTGTTATATTAGTTACTTTTGTCTTGCTGTTACAGAATACCTTACAGAAGCAAACTAAGAAAGAGAGGAGTTCAAGACCACTGCTTCACCGGGTCTCAGTCCATCCTTGGAGAAATGGCAATATTATTCATATATATATATATATATATATATATATATATATATATATATATGGAGAGAGAGAGAGAAAGCCAGTTTTTACAGTAGTGCGATTTTTAACATAGGAGTATTACCATCTTAATTAAATATTTGAAGGCAGTTTTTATAAATGTCACTGTGAGGAAAACAGTATCAGTGAATCAAATTTTAGACTTGATAACCTGTTGATTTGTGAGTATTTTTTTATAATCTTATGAAACACATTTCAAAAGCATGCATTTGTAAGTGCAGGTAAAACTTGATAACTGTCCTTGAGATGATATAACCCATCTGGAAATGGTTTTATTAGTAATGACAAATGTGAACTATATTTATGATATAATAAACTGAGATTACCTGTTCATATTATTAAATCATAAAATTCTAACTTGTAAAGCCTAGTTAGATTTGGCTGTTGTTTGGTTGTTATATTTATTTTAGGTGTGAGAAGTGTATTTTAAAAAGACATTAGTGATCTTAGACAAGAGAGAAATTGAGAGAAAAACAAAATATTATGATGCTTGTCATTTTCCCAGCATATCACAATCAATATAATTTATATTACAGTGAAGTAGAAACAATCATTAACAAGTATCTGTAAACATTGAGGAAACCTATCAGTCTCTAGGTGTCTGGCTTTTAGTCTTTAGCTGGCAGACTTTAGGATCCAACTTATTATTTGATTCTCTGTGTCAGCTATGGCATTGGGTCTGACTGTCACTATTCTGTCATTGTTTGCTATCTAGCATGAGTCACAGCCTTGTTATGTTTGTGCATCCCACACACAGAATATTCCCATATGCAGAGTCCCACATGGAGTCTCATCAGCATGACTATGCATGTTGTGTGAATCTGTCTCACAGCATTGCTGCAGACATAAATGAGTGCAACAAGAATCTGCATTTTCCACAGACTAGTACTGGTCATTAGTATCTGAAATTCAGGTTAATGTTCAATCTCACATTCATGAATAACCATTTATAGTTTAAAATAGTTGTATCCTAGTTATTTCTATTAATTTTTGTTTTATCTAAATGGGGTCATTCTCACCTTGACTAGAAGAATCTGGTGAACAGAGCAAGCAGAGCAGAGAGATAGACAGGCATGTAGAGCAAAAAATATTTGAATATGGGGAATTTTGAACCATTTGACTGTGTGGTGGCACAAGTTATCTAAATCAGTAGGAATTTGGAAATCAAAAGTAGCATTTTAGGTTATATGGACCCATTGTCCAATTAATATTGAGGCCAGGCCATGTTGTAATAAAAAGACTAAACAATGAGGTTGGACAAGTTATCAGGAGGAGAAAGAGAATGGAGGCATGCTCCCACAAGAGTGAGTAATTATGGTGAAAGATGATATCTCAGGAGGAGGGGGAAGAGAAGGAAAGCTGTTTTATCGTTGGTTATTTTGTGTGTGTGTGTGTGTATGTGTGTGTGTGTGTGTGTGTGTGTGTGTGTGTGTGTGTGTGTGTGTGTGCACTGGCTGTAGCAGCAGTGGCAGCAGCAGAGGCGGCTAGGCCAGGGGCACACAAATTAGAGCAGCTTGGGAGATCAAGTTGGGAGGGGCCACTTATGCCTAAGGCAATCAGGGGCTCTGAACCAAGCAGCAGTGGGCATGTGCCCTGGCCCCTGAGAGTAGCTGATTAAGCTGGGAGCTTGGCAGAGAGGAGGAAGTGGGTGAAGGAGGAGAGGTTGTCCTCTCCAAGAGCTTCTCAGGAAGTTTGGTGGGGAAAAGCAGGAGGAGGAGGGAGAAAGAGGAATGTGTCTCAAAGCTGGCAAACCAAGCCAAAAGGCGCTACTCAGGGTTTGGTGGGCAGGAGTGAGAAAAAGAAAGTCCTGAGGTGTCAAGAGTTTGTCTTTCTTGAGACCCGAGGAGCCAAGGAATGGGTGAGGAGATGTGGACTGACATACAGGTAAGGTTAAGGCCAGAGAGTGAGGAAGTACACCTTTGAGAGTAGGCCAACCCATGAGGGACACTTACTGAGGAGGAGGACAGGCAAGGGTAGGAGACATGAAGCTGAATCATGGTGGATGGGAGAGTTTACACTTGGCAGATGGGTCAAAGCCTTCAGGGTCAGTGGCAGCCCAGTGCCCTTGTTTGGGGAAAGGAGGTCTGGCCACTGGAAAGAGCAACCAGGAGTTTCCTATCCCAGTCATGACACCAGTTGTAAGGTTCATGAATAACCAGACCAAGCACGACCCCTCTGAGGCCACAGAAAACCTTCTTATCAGGGTCCAAGCTATAGGACTATCTCACAGGAGGGAGAGAGAGAGAGAACCGCCATAGTAAGTCTAGACAGTTTGAGTTTTTTTTTTTAATTTTTCAGTTTTTTTATTAACAATTTCCATGATTATAAAAAATACCCCATGGTGATAACCCCCCTCCCCCACTTACTCCTTTGAAACTCCACTCTCCATCATACCCCCTCCCCATCTCAATCAGTCTTTCTCTACATTTGATGTCATGATATTTTCCTCCTCTTATGATGGTCTTATGAAGGCAGTATCAGACCCTGTGAGGACATGGATATCCAGGACATTTTGTGTCTGGAGGAAGCATGGTGTATGGAGTCCTGCCCTTCCTTTGGCTCTTACATCCTTTCTGCCACCTCTTCCGCATTAGGCCCTGAGCCTTGGAAGGTGTGATACAGATATTGCAGTACTGAGCACTGCGGTCATTTCTTCCCATCACCATGATACCTTCTGAGTCATCCCAAGGTCACTGCCATCTGAAAAGAGAAGATTCTCTACCCAAAGTGAGAGTAGCATTAATATATGGGAGTGAACATTAACAGAAGTACTTACTGGGCAGTTAGATAAGCATAGTATATACATTTGGCCAGACAAGAGCAGACGTTACACCCCTAGGGATCATGACTACCCCTGTTTTATGTTTTCAGTATCAGGGATGTATTCTCTTCCCATGGAGCGGGCCTCCAGTCCAATTATAGTGCAGTTGGTTTCCCCTGTAACGGACTGCCACTATTGCACTGTTGGCTCATTTGGCCTGGCTGGCCAATTATAAGGCTTGCAGTGTCCACTGATGAGTATCTTCACTGGAGATTTCTCTTCCTCCCATTGAACTGCATGCAGAATGGCTTCTTCCAGCTTTCTGTTAGCTGGTCTACATGGAAGAGGTTATCAGCTCAGTTCCAGCAAGACTTCTCAGTTGTCTTGCAGCCCATGTATATGGAGTCTTCAGCAATAGGGTCTTACAATCTATTCCTGGTGGGAAACCAAGGGCCTGTGCAATGGCTTAAAATGTTTTGGGGGCATCAGGGATCACCCTGGCCAGCAAGTCACTGGAAGATATCCCATCCCTGGCTCTGAAAATTTTCTAGCAACAATCTATGGCTCCTGAGTGTTCCATTGTCCAAAAAAGTAGGATTACATATGTTTTATTTATATCCTCTTAGCTTTTGATTAGCTGTCCCTCCACCTTTCCTTTATTCAATCTCTTCCCCTGACCTCACTTTGGGCCTTTTTACCCCAATTAATCTATTCTTCCACTTACGTATATACAATACTATCCTATTAAGTACCCCCCTCCCTTCCTTTCTCTTCCCTTTACATCTCTCTTCTAGCTTACTGGCCTCTGCTACTGAGATTTTCCTTCTCACACAGAAGCCCAGTCATCTGTAGCTAGGATCCACATATGAGAGAGAACATGCAACACTTGGCTTTATGGGCCTGGGTTACGACAGTTAGTATAATCCTTTCCAGATCCATCCATTTTCCTGCAAATTTCATAACTTCATTTTTCTTTACCGCTGAGTAGAACTCCATTGTATAAATGTGCCACATTTTCATTATCCATTCATCAGTTGAGGGACATCTTTGCTGGTTCCATTTCCCTGCTATTGTGAATTGAGCAGTAATAAACATGGTAGAGCATGTACATCTGAGGAAATGAGATGAGTTCTTATGATATATGCCTAGTAGTGCTATAGCTGGTCATATGGTAGATCAATCTTTAGCTGTTTTAGGAATCTCCACACTGATTTCCACAATGGCAGGACCAGATTGCATTCCCACCAACAGTGTAGAAGGGTTCCTCTTTTTCCACGTCCTTGCCAGAATTTATGGTCATTTGTTTTCACGATGGTAGCCAATCTGATAGGAGTGAGATGGAATCTCAACGTAGTTTTAATCCGCATTTCCCTGATGACTAGGGATGTACGATATCTTTTTAGATACTTATACACCATTCGTATTTCTCCTTTTCTGAACTCTCTATTTAGTTCAATAGCCCATTTTTTAGTTGGTTTGTTTGATTTCTTATTATTTAATTTTTTGAGTTCTTTGTATATCCTAGATATTAATCCTCTATCAAATGTATAGCTGGCATAGATTTTTTTCCCATTCTGTAGGTTGCCTCTTTGCTTTATTCACAGTTGCTTTTGCAGTATAAAATCTTTGTAACTTCATGAGGTCCCAGTGGTTAACCTGTGGCTTTATTGCCTGAGCAATTGGGGTTATATTCAGAAAGTCTTTGCCAAGACCAATATGTTGAAGGGTTTTCCTGACTTTTTCCTCTAGCAGTTTCCGAGTTTCAGGTCTGATGTTAAGGTCTTTAGTCCATTTGGACTTAATTATTGTGCATAGAGAGAGATAAGAATCTATTTTCATCCAGTTTTCCCAGCACCATTTGCTGAAGAGGCTGTCTTTTCTCCAATGAGTATTTTTAGCATTTTTACTGAATATCAGGTGGCTGTAGCTACTTGGATTTGCATCTGGGTCCTCTATTCTGTTCTATTGATCTACATGTCTGCTTTTGTGCCAGAACCATGCTGTTTTTGTTACTATGGCTCTGTAGTATAGGATAAAATCAGGTATAGTGATACCACCAGCCTCATACTGTTGCTCAGTATTTTTTTTTTTTTGATATTCAAGGTTTTTTGTGATTCCAAATGAGTTTTTGGATTGCTTTTTCTATTTCCTTGAAGAATGCCATTGAAATTTTGATGGGGATTGCATCAAATGTGTAGGTTGCTTTTGGTAAGATGGCCATTTTCACAATATTGATTTCTACGATACAGGACAAGGGATGTTTTTCCATTTCCTAGTGCCCTCTGCAATTTCTTACTTGAGTGTTTTATAGCTTTCATTATAGAGATCCTTTGCTTCCTTGGTTAGGTTTATTCCAAGGTACTTTATTTTCTTTGATGCAATTGTGAATGGGAGTGATTCTCTGATTTTATTCTCTGTGTGTTTGTTGTTAGCATATAGGAATGCTACTGATTTCTGGCTACTTATTTTGTATCCTGCTATATGGCTGTAGGTGTTTATCAGCTCTAACAGTTTGCTGGTAGAGTGTTTAGGGTCCTTCATATATAGAATCATGGCATCTGCAAATAATGATAACTTTGATCTCGTCCTTTCCAATTTGTACCCCTTTTATGTGCATCTCTTGACTTATTGCTATGGCTAAAATTTCCAGTAATATGTTAAATAAAGGTGGGGACCGAGGACACCCTTGTCTTGTTACTGATTTTAGTGGAAAAGCTTCCAATTTTTCCCCATTTATTAATATGTTGGCTGTAGGCTTGTCATAAATAGCCTTTATTATATTGAGATATGATCCTTCTATTACTATTCTCTGTAGGACTTTTATCATGAAGGGATGTTGGACATTGTCAAATGCTTTTCCTGCATCTAATGAGATGATCTTATGATTTTTGATGCCATTGTGGTCAGATAGAATGCAAGGAATTATTTCAGTTTTCCTGTATTTGTTAAGATTTGCTTTGTGTCCTAAAGTATGGTCTATTTTAGAAAATGTTCCATGTGCTGCTGAAAAGAATGTATATTCTGCAGCATTTGGAAGAAATGTCCTGTATATATCTGTTAGGTCCATTCATCCTATGCCCTCATTTAGTCCAGATGCCTCTCTGTTTATTTTTTCCTGGGATGACCCGTCAACTGATGAGAGTGGGGTGTTGAAGTCACCCACTACCACTGTGTTTGGTGTTATCTGTGACCTTAGTTCTAATAGCGTTTGTTTGATGAATTTTGGAGCCCCCATGTTAGGTGCATATATGTTTAGGATAATAATGTCCTCCTGTTGGAGTGTGCCCTTAATCAATAAAGAGTGACCTTCCTTATCTTTCTTGACTAAGGTTGGACTGAAGTCTACCTTTTCAGATATTAGGATAGCAACCCCTGCTTGTTTTCTAGGCCCATTTGCTTGAAACACCATTTTCCAACGTTTCACCCTAAGATAATGTCCATCCTTTGTATAAAGGTGAGTTTCTTGGAGACAACAAATTGTAGGATCCTGATTTTTAACCCAGTCTGCAAACCTATGTCTTTTGGTTGGGGTATTGAGGCCATTGATATTAAGAGCTATTATTGAAAGGTGTGTATTCATTTTTGCCATTTTTTTGTACTTCCAGTTCTACCTTTGCTCTCTTGTGTTAACTAGTATTTGAGTTTTGTTTGTTTTTTCCAGGTTCCTTATATGTATGCTTTTCCTTCTCTCTGGCACGGAGGATTCTTTCAAGTATTTTCTGTAGAACTGGTTTTGTCTTCAAATACTCCTTTACCCTGTTATCATCATGGAATGTCCTTATTTCTCCATCTCTTTGAATGGATAGCTTTGCAGGATAAAGTAACCTTGGATGACAGTTGTTATCTTCCAGAACTTGGAACACACCACTCCAAGCACTTCTGGCTTTTAAAGTTTGTGTTGAGTAATCTGCTGTCATCCTGATGGGCTTGGCTTTGTAGGTAACTTGATTTTTTTTTCTCTCTAACTGCTTTCAATATTTTTTCTTTGGATTGTGTGTTTGGTTGTTCGATTATAATATGGCAAGGAGAGATTCTTTCCAGGTTTTGTCTGGCTGGGGTTCCAAAGGCTTCCTGTATCTGCATTGGCACCTCTTTCCCGATTTGGGGGATGTTTTCTTCTATGATTTTGTTGAAGACGCCTACTATGCCTTTGGAGTGAAATTCTTCTCCTTCTACTGTGCCCTGAATTCTTATGTTTGATCTTTTCATAGTGTCCCAAATATCTTGAAATTTCCATTCATACTTTTCTATTAGTTTGTTTTTCTCTTTGTTGGACTGTATCAGATCTGCCACCTGGTCTTCTAGCTTAGATATTCTGTCCACTCCTTCATCCATTGTACTGGTGAAATTTTCTACAGAGTTTTTTATTTCATTAACTGTGTTCTTCATTGCTAGTAATTCTGACTACTTTATTATTTCTATTTCCTTATTTATGTCTTGTATTGACTTCTTTATTTCATTAAATTTTTGTCCTGTGTCTTCTTTGATTCCTTTGATTTCCTCTTTGGTTCCTTTGATTTCTTCTTTGACTTCTTTGAATGTATTTATAATCATTCTTTTGAAATCTTTCTCAGGCATTTCCTCTAACTCGTTCTCACTGGAGGTCATTTCTGATGCATTAGTACTTTTTGGTAGATTTATATTGTCTTGATTTTTAGTGTTTCTTGTGTTATAATGTATATATTTTTGCATCTTGGATTAAGTTAATGCTTGAATTTTCTAGCTAGCTGGGTATTCTTAGCTGTATCAATTGATCTGATGTTATATATCTTCAGTGTAGGAGCTTAAGGTTTTAGGTGTGGCTCTTAAGACTCTCAGAGTATCTACAAAGGTGTTCCTAAGGGTTGGGTTTGCCTGCTTTTGGAGTATTCAGGTAGGCTGAGTGGAACAAAATACAGATGGATTCTAAAATATAACTGAACAATGTACACATTCAATGAAAAACGGTACCAGGTATTTATGCAAGTGTAGGTATTATAACAACCAGATCCTCTATCAACAAAGAGGTTAAGATTTCTGGTCTCTTGAGGGTTCCAAGTCATCTTGTGACCAAGTGATATCCTTCCCTGGTAAAATCCCAGTTACCATTTTGGATGATTTTGGTCTCAGTTATGCGTCCCTCTTTGGTGCCCTGTGGGTTCAAGTAGGCTGGCTGGATTTCTGGACCACTGTTCTGTTTTCTGGAGATGGGCACTGGCTTTCCTGTGGGGCAAGCTGAGCCTGGCAGCTGTGGCCCCACATACCTTGCACCTCTGCTGCTGGAACTGCTGCTGTAGGAGCTCCTGTTGCCGCTGCTGCCGCTGCTGCTGCTGCTGCTGAAGCTGCCTCTGCTAGATCCGCTGCTGCTATAGCTGCTTCTGCTGCTGCTGGAGCCACCGCTGCTGCTGCTGCTGTACCTGAAGCTGCTGCTGCCACTGCTGGATCTGCTGCTGCTGGAGCCAGAGCTACCAATGCCGGAGCTGAAGCTGCCACTTCCACTGCTGCTGCCACTGCCGGTGCAGCTGCTGCCAGAGCCGAAGCCACCACTGCCAGAGCCGGAGCTGGAGCCGCTGCTGCCATAGCCGTTTAGGCCTGCCTGTGTGGGCTCTGGATGCCCTGGATCTCTCCTACTTCCCTGCTGGCAGTGTATAATTTCTTATACACCTCACTTTTTAGTAAAAGTGGGTATTCTTTGTTTTTTTCTCCCCTAGGCTGCTTTGGTGTGGTTCCTAAGCTGCCATTTTAACCAGAAGAGCTAGTTTGAGTTTTTATAGAGGTTTTTTTGTATTTTATTTTATTTTATTTTTTCCTTTTAGTGGGGGTTACAGAGAAAAAAAAGAAGAATTCAATGGTGAACAGGGACGAAATGGAACAGCTGATTAATCAAGGAGACAGAGACAAAACAGAGGAGGTAATCACAAAAGGAGTTGCCATCAGAAGAGGCGCCAGGTTATCTCTAAGATAATATCAGCTAGAAAACTGTGGCTGAGGGCATTTAGCATAGGAGAGTAAAAGTAAGGCAATGTACATATCTAAGATTGCATGAATCATGCTGCTCTCATCCTCTTCCTTCATCTTGACTCCATATTGGGCCTTCTGTCCTACCTAACAGTTGCAAAGGTAAAATTAGAGAACACATGTAGCTTTGTAAATTAGAAAAACGTATAAGCAAGACTTTTAATTTATTGCACAGAATTATGTAATATATGGTTGGCAAATTGGCTCAGAAAACATCGTTGTTTTTCAACTAAGTTATCTCTAATCTGTTATGAAATAGCTAATATCCAGGTGAAGGAAAACCAAAAACAGGACACATGTAGAACTAGTTTTAGAGAAACATTAAAAATAGCTCAAAATGATAAAAGCTTAATGTAATTTCAAACCACTTAACAGTTCTTCACAGATCTATAACTTGTGAGTTTTGCCAAAATTCATATGCACTTCTAGGAAAATTTAAAGCGTTCTGATAATGACCTTCTATTTCCTTTACTATGCTTTCCCTTAATATTAAAAATGTAAAAAATTCATTAAAATATTTGCAATGAATATAATTTATACCAAAATGTTATTGAACCTATGAAACATTCATTTTTATTACTGTATAATTAGTTGATATTAAATAATGTCATTTTTGTATTCTAATATTTGGCAGTTTTAGGGAGACTATTTGAATTGCTTTTTAATTTAAATTAGGTAATGTTGTATCCTTGAGAAAAAACATTTTTTAAAAAACATTACTTTTTTTTTTTTTTTTTTTTTTTGGATTTTTGAGGCAGGGTCTCACTGTAGCTTAAGCTGACCTGGAATTCACTACGTAGTCTCAGGGTGGCCTTGAACTCACAATGATCCTCCTACCTCTGCCTCCCGAGTACTATGATAAAAGGCGTGCACTTCCACACCCAGCTAAACATTACATTTTTAAAAATTTTTTTGTTGTTTATTTTTATTTATTTGAGAGTGACAGAGAGAAAGAGGCAGAGAGCAAGAGAGAATGGGCATGCCAGGGCTACCAGCCACTGCAAACAAACTCCAGATGCATGCGCCCCCTTGTGCATCTGGCTAACGTGGGTCCTGGGGAATCAAGCCTCGAACTGGGGTCCTTAGGCTTCACAGGCAAGCACTTAACCGCTAAGCCATCTCTCCTACCCTAAACATTACATTTTTATGATGTTCTGATATACATATAAGATTAAATAGGCCAGGAGTGGTAGTGCATGCCTTTAATCCCAACACTTGGTAGGCAGAGGTAGGAAAATTGCCATGAGTTCAGAGGCCACCCTGAGGCTACATAGTGAATTCCAGGTCAGCCTGAGCTAGAGTGAAACCCTACCTCAGGGAAAAAAAAAAAAAAAAAAAAAAAAAAATATATATATATATATATAACAGAAGAAATGTTTTAAGTGTAATTCTGATGAGATCATTAAACTTACTGAAAATGGAGGTTACAATTAGCCTATAAACTATGTTTGAATTTATTAGGAAAACAGCAAAATCTTGCAAGTTATTATGGACTATTAATCCCCATTAGGAATAGTTGGGCTTCACTTTAAGAATACCTCTTGGAGCTGCAGAATTCACTCAGCAGTTAGAGCACTTGCCTGCAAAACCTAATGACCAGGGTTTGATTCCCCAGTACCCATAGAAAGCCAGGTGCACAAAGGGTGCATATGTCTGGGGTTGGTTTTCAGTAGATAGAGGCCCTGGAATTCTCTATGTTTATTCTCTCTCTCTCTCTGTCTCTCTCTGTGCTTATTTATTATTTTATTTATTATCTGTTTATTTAAACAACAATTTAAAAAAAATAAAAATTAGATTTTTGGAGCCAGGCATGGTGGTGCATGCCTTTAATCCCAGCACTCAGGAGGCAGAAGTAGGATGATCACCATGAGTTCGAGGCCACCCTGAGACTACATAGTGAATTCCAGGTCAGTCTGGGCTAGAGCAAGACCCTACCTTGAAAAACCAAAATAAAATAAAATTAGATTTTTGTAGTGTTTTAATTGTCTGCCACAAATCATGTGCACCACACCCCTTTGTAAGGTGTCATTGAATATCCTCTTAAAGAGCACTGCAGTGAGTCTGCACACTAATCCTAGAGAAACTCTGATAATTCTTTCCAATAACTCTTTCCCAATTTTTCAGAGAACGATTCTTCACAAGAAAGAGTATTTTATAGAGCATGTGAAGGAGAGTTTAAAATGTGGAAAGAGAGATTATTGCTCAGTAAATATTGTGGAATACAAGATTTAACAAAAAAAGAACATTACTTCTACTCTTACCCAAGGCCCTTCTCCCAATCAAGTCCTGGGCTCTCTCTGTTTTTTTTTTTTTTTTCTTTATTAGCTATGTACATACTCAGTGTATAAACATCCGTGTTGGCACCATTGTCAGCCTCCTCCCTATCCTCCCCCTCTCCAAAGGGACCATCATTATTGGGGAAAGTGGGACCTGCAATGTGGGGGTAGCCATCAGTCATGATGCAGAGGCATTGTGTCTGTGCATAATGTCCTAACTTTTGGCTCTAGCAATCATTCTGCTTCCTCTTCTACTCATTTCCCTGAGACATGTTGGGTTCATTTTAGGTCTACTTCAGTGATGAGGTCTTGGGAGCCTTTGTGTCTCTGGATATCTGGTAGGAGTTGAGCATTCTCTGGGTCTATCTCCTTCACCCTTCTGCTAACACCAGGTTCACTAAGAAAACAGCACTCTTGCTCATTTCTCCAATTCCTTTGTGGTTTCAGCTGGGGCCCTGGTGAGGTGCAATGGGCTGTTCTCTTCTCAGGTTCTGTACCAATCTGAAAAAGAGAAGTATATTCTCCAACGGAGAGTGAAGTCAACACCAGATAAATGGGATAACCATTATTATTTTAGAGAGAACTTAATAGGCATAGGCAATCTTGTAGCTCAAGATTGGTGGGAGCTTGACATTGGAGAATGAACTTGTTTATTGGGTATGATTCTGACTTGTCTCCCAGTTCCAGCTATGGGTTCTGTTCCACTGAGCAGACCTGTTAGCCAGTTCAAGGGCAGTTGGTTACCTACCATAGCTGTGTGTCACTACTGCACTTAGGTCAGTATCATGTCAGGTTGATTGTTATTGAGTAGCTTAGACCACAAGTTGAGATTCATGAGATCTCAATTGCTGAGTGATTGTTTAATTTCCTGAGCTACCGGGGTTTTGTTCAAGAAGTTTTTTCCTGCTCCTATATTGTGGAAATTTATATATATATATATATATATATATATATATAATTTTCCCCCAGTAGTAGCAGTTTCCAGTCTTATATTGAGGTCTTTGAACCATTTCAACTTGATTTTTGTGCATGGCAAGATATGTGGATCTAGTTTCATTTTCATGCATATGGTTATCCAGTTTATCCAATACCACTTGTTGAAGATACTGCCTTTTGCCCAGTGTATATTGTTAGGGCCTTTGTCAAATATTAAGTAGCTGTACTTACTTGACCTAAAGTCTGGGTCCTCTATGCTCTTCCATTGGTCTATATTTCTATTTTTATGCCAGTACCATGTTGTTTGTGTTACTGTGGCTTTGTAATATAGCTTTAGATCAGGTATGCTGATCCCTCCAGAGGTGTTTCTTTTCCTGAGGATGTGCTTGGATATCTAAGGCCTTCTGCCATTCCATATGAATTCGAGATCATTATTTTCTATCTCTGTGAAGTAAAAGGTTGGGATTTTTATTAGTACTGCATTAAATCTGTATATTGATTAAGGTAGGATGACCATTTTCATAATATTAATTTTTGCTATCCAAGAGCATGGGAGATTTTTCCATTTTCTCAAGTCCTTCTCAATTTTTTACTTGAGGGTTTTTATGTTTTTATTATATAAGTCTTTCACAGCCTTGGTTAATGTTATTCCAAGGTACATTATCTTTTTGTTGCTATTGAAAATGGGCTATATCACTGATTATTTTTCTCTCTGTATCTTTGTCCTTTGCTTATAGAAAGGCTACTGAAGGAGATAATCACGTGTTAGAGTTTTGTGATGGAGGATCTCAGGTTTCTTATGTATAGAATCATGTCATCTGCAAATAGGGCTAATTTAATTTCTTCCTGTCCAATTTGTACCCTTTAATTTCTTTCTCCTGTCTTAATGCTTGAGCTAGGACTTCCTTTACTATGTTGAAGAGCAGATGTGAGAGTGGACACCCCTGTCTTATTCCTGATCTCAATGGAAATTCCTTCAGTCTCTCTTCATTAAGTATTATTTGGGCTTTAGGAGCTTTATATATACACCCTTTATTAAGTTGAGATATAAACCATCCATGCCTATTCTCTCCAATGTTTTGATCATGAAAGGATGTTGTATTTTGTTGAAGGCCTTTTCTGCATCTATTGAAATGATCATGTGTTTTTGTGTTTAAGCTTATTTATGTGGTGTATTACATTGACAGATTTCTGTATATTGAACCAATCCTGCATTCCTGTGAAAAAACCTACCTGATCAAGGTGGATAATGCTTTTGATATGTTATTGATTTTATTGTGTGAGGATTTTGTTCAGGATCTTTCCATGTAAGTTCATAAGGGAAATAGGCTTATAGTTTTATTTTCTTGTGTCATTTCTGTCTGGTTTTGGTATTAAGGTGATACTAGCTTCATAAAAGGAGTTGATGGCTTTCTCTGTTCTCCAATTATGTGGCATAGTTTGAGAAAAATTGGTTGCAGTTCTTCCATGAAGGGTTGATAGAATTCAGCTGAGAAGCCATCTGGTCCTGGACTCTTCTTTTTGGGGAGGTTTTTGATTACCCATTTAATCTCAGTGATTGTGATAGGCATTTTTAGGAGATCAATCTGCACTGAGTTTTGCTTCAGTGGATGTCCAGCAATCCTTCCATTTCCTCCATATTATCCAGTTCTGTTGAGTAGAGGTTTTTGAAATAAGTCCTGATGATTCTTCAAATAACAATTATGTCAGCCATGATTTCTCCTTTATAATTTCTAATTTTGTTAATTTGAAGTGTCTCTTTTTTTTTTTTTTTTTTTGCTTAATCAAATTATTCAGTGGTTTATCAATCTTGTTTATTTGTTCAAAGAACCAGCTCTTTGTCCCATCACTTTTCTTAATGGTTTTCTTAGTTTCCAACTCATTAATTTCTGATCTGATCTTAATTGTTTCTTTCCATCTGGAGCTTTTTGGGTTGGATTCTTCTTGTTTTTCCAAAGCCTTTAAATGGATGGATAGGTAATTTTTTTTTTGAATTTTATTTATTTATTTGAGAAAGAAAAAGTAGAGGAAAGAGAGAGGGAGAGAAAGTGCCAGGGCCTCCAGGCCCTGCAAACGAACTCCAGATGCATGTGTCCACTTACACATGTGGCTTACATGGGTACTGGAGAATTGAACTGGGATCCTTTGGTTTTGCAGGCAAACATGTTAACCATTAAGCCATTTCCCCAGTCCTAGGATATTGATTTTGGATCTCTCTGTCTTTTTTATAAAGGCACCTAGTGCTTTGAATTTTCCCCTAATGATTGCTTTCATTGTGTCCCATAACTTTTTGTATGATGTCTTCTCATTGTCATTCATTCTAGACATTTTGCAATTTCATTTTTTATTTCATGCCATTTATTGTTTAAATGTGTGCTGTTCAGTTTCCAGAAGCTGGTGGGATTCATGGCACATCTTTTGTTGCTAATTTCTAGCAATAAAGCATTGTGAAATGATGTCATGCAGGGAATTATGTCACTCTTCCTAAAAATATGGTGGCAGGCTTTATTAACTAGTATATGATGTATTTTAGAGGAGGTTCCATGGACTGCTGAGAAGAATGTGTAAACTGTGGGTTTTGGGTAGAATGTTCTGCAGATATCTGTTAGGTCTACTTATTCTATGGTTTTGTTGAGCTCTCTCACTTCCCTGATAATTTTCTGTTTAGATGATCTATCTATTGCTGATAGTGGAGTATTGAAATCCCCAACTATGATGGTGTGGGTGGTTATTTCTGTTTAATTGCCAAGTAGATTTTGTTTTATGAATTGTGGTGTACCTATGTTTGGTGTATGAAGATTGATGATTGTGATACCCTCTTGATGCAACATTCCCTTGATAAGTAAGAAGTGGTCTTTTATGATTACTTTTGTTTTGAAGTCTATTTTATCCAATATTAGTTCATATATATATATATATATATATATATATATATATATATATATATATGAACTAATATTGGATATATATATATACTTGTTTCTTATTTCCATTTTCTTGGAATATCATTTTCTATCCTTTCACCCTGAAGAGTTGGCTGTTGTTACTAGTGAGGTGGGTTTTTTGAAGACAGCAAATTGAGGAGTCTAATTTTCAGATCCAGCCTCTCAGCTTATGTTTCTTGTTGGGTGAATTAAGGGCATTAATATTTAGGGTAATAGCTGTGAGATTTGATTTAATACCTGCCATATTGAGGTGGTTTAGGTGGTTTGGTGTTTTCTTGGACTTTATAGTTTTTTGTGCCATCCCATTGTTTGGGTATTGTGATCTGCTTCTTTTATGGACTTGAGGTTGGTTATTGGATTCTTCTGTGTGGATAACTCCCTGAAGTACTCTCTGTATGTTTGGCTTTGTGTTCATATAGTTGTAAAGCTGACTTTTATTGTGGAAAGTTTTTCTTTAACCATCTGTTATTAGGGATACTTTTGCTGGGTAGAGTAGTTTGGTTTAAAGTCATAGTTTCTTAGACTTTGCAGTGTTCCATTCCAGGCCCTTCTGGCTTTCATGGTTTCCATTGAGAAGTCTGAAGTAATTCTGATGGGGTTACTTTATATGTAATGTGTTGTTTCTCCCTAGGTGCTTTTAGGACTTCCTTTTTGGTATCGATGTTTAGAGTATTAATGACAATATGTCTTGGAGAATTTCTCCCTTGGTCCAGTCTGTTAGCTTTTTGTAACCTAATGAGACTTTCTTTTTAGAGAATGGGAAAGTTTTTTTTTTTTTGTTTATTTTGTTTTTTTTTTTTTTTTTGTAATTTTGTTGAATAAGTTCTCTATGTCTTTGGTCTGCATTAGAGGCAAACATTCAGCTCTTATGCTTTCTATTGAATAATCCTAATGTGTTACTTCTTTTTAGCTATGGGTACTGAATCAAGGGTTTAGCATGAATTATTCAAAATTTTAAATACCACAGGAAGAGAATTGGCTAGTGAAAATCAACTGAAAGCATTAATATTTCTGCCAGAAATGATGAAAAAAGCATAGAAAGGGAAAGACAGGGGCAAAAGATGAGCTAAAAAGCAATGAGTTAACAATTAGATATTAATTAAAATAAAATGGTTAGTGATGGTGATTCAAAGATCTGAAATACATAACATGTTGAGCAGTTTAAAAATAAGGCAATATTTTCCTATCCACTCATATGAGCTCAGATTTAAATACCTGACATGGCATGAAATCAATCCTATGAGTGTATATGGTAGAGTATCATAGGTGCATTTTACACCCAAAATATCTCTACTGCATCTAGCACATAAAGGTTTTTGAGTGGCATCGCTTTAGTTCATTGAATTTTCTTATCTTTCTAATAAAATATATCATCATTAAATCAAAATATCTAAATGATGATCCTGGCAATTCTACTTAGATGACAGTATTTTACAAGATGAGGTAATAATTTTAAAGAACAAATTAATGATAAAAACAAGTAATGAGAAATCCTTTCCCAGAAAACATGCAGCATGCAGCTAATATATATATATGGAGAAAGAGAGAGAAAGACACACACACACACACACACACACACACACACACACAGAGGGTATATTTTTCAACTATAATAATTATTCTAACTTTGAATTTTTTATTTTTAATGCTTAATTGTTTAATTAATAAGTGTCTATAGGGATGAAAGGATGGAGAGACATCTCAATGGATGAAATAACTTTCTGTGCAAGTATTAATGGCTGAATCAGGATTCCCAGAACCATGATAGTCAGATACAATAGAAGTTCCTGTAATCCCCGCATTTCTACAAGAAGGATGGCAGAGAGAAGAGAACCTCCTAGTCCAGCTAGCCTGGCAAATGCAGAAGTGAACAAGAGACCCTTCCTCAGACCAGGTGGTAGGTAGAAGTCAAGGTTTGCAACTGTCTTCTCACTTTTACATATGTGCCATGACATTCATGTGCCTGTCCTCACACTCAAGAAGATGCATGCAGACAAATACACACACATCCTACAAACATACCTAAAATATAATAAAAATTAAGAGTTATTGATCTTCTACACACTAGACACCTGCTGTACCTAGGTCAGAAAATTACTTCATTTTAAACTTCAGTCTTTAATTTGTAGCTAAATCAAATAGTTTTACCTATTATATATGAATTAGAATTAGAATTGTTGTTTTACTTATAAGTCTTCTGCTATTTTTATGTTTTATATAAATAAAATACCTTAACAACCAAGATTAATATTCATATATATTTAAATATGCAATTTCAAATAAGCAGTATGAGAGTTTGACATGGACATTTGCAGTTGTAATCCCAGGATTAAGGAGACTGAGGCTGTGTGATCACTGTGAGTTCAAGGCACCATTTAAGTAACATATCGGTTGGAGATCAGGATTAGTTATGAGAGGCCCTGTCTCAAAGAAACCAAAACAAACAGAAAAAAAATCTCAAAGACTTCTGTTCAATGAAATTTTCAAAGTTAACAAAATTCATAATCAACAGTTTAAAATAGAATAATGGAATAGGTATCTTAACATAATTATTAGGGTAGGTGTAAATGGAAATTAGGAGACCTGAATATAAATGTAAAAACACATTAGGTATAATTTCAATATACAAATAACCCATTTATTCCTACAGCAGTACACATCAATATATAAACATGGATGTGATTCTGTGTTGAAGCATGATGCACACTAATCACCCCAGAGAAGTCAGGTCATACTACCTACATGAGCAGGATACACAGTAAACACCTGTGTTTCTGCATCATTGGTATTTCTAAATTCTCCATTGTATTCTACTTTTCTGTCATTCTCTGGCTTGGGTGACAGTTAATTCAAATTAATAAACCTTGTTCTAAGTTGCAGTATGTATTCTTTGGAGATCTTCAGTGCATTTTGTCTGTAAAAACAGCCAAGTTCAGGTTATTGCAATGAGGAAAGGCTTGGCTTGGATGTCAATCTTATGCTTTAAAGGTTCTGAGGATTTAATGGAGATGGTGGCCCTTTAGGAAATGTTGCAAAACAAACAAAAAGAAAAAAAAAAGAAATTTACAGTTGATTGCAATTGGTTGACAGACATATTCACTTACATGGTCCAAAACTATGCCATACATTATGTGAGCTAGATTTTGGGAACAGATGCCGTGAACTGGCAATTATGAGGGAAGTTTCAGATGTTTGCTGCAGATGAAACGTTTGTGAAAGATAATCTGCTTAGGGTAAGGCTCTGGTAAATATCTTGTCTTGAAGTTCCCTGATTATTTCTGGAAGTCATGCCAAATTTAGAAAGTATAATTTCCAGCATGTCTGCAGAAAAAATTGAGAACAATCAAAACACATACACAAGTACCTAGAAAGAAACATTTTACTGCATTTTATTTAAAATTGAGAAACTTTAGTGTACATTATGAATAAGAAAATAATGGTTGCAGTCATAGATTTTACTACTCTTCTATGTGCAAGAAGCTGAGGCTAGGTAAGTTTACTTGGCAAGTCATAGTATAAATAAATGGACAACTTTACTTTATAAAAATTCCTAAATACTTGTGCTAAATAATGAAGTTATTTCAAGTTTTAGAGGCCCAGTATCTTCATAAAGTGATGTACTAGTCCATTAAGTGTATTGTCTTTCTACCTTCACAATAATAGGAAGATATAATATCTGTCTTTCATTGTACTGAATGCATTGTTCGTCAGCCTGTTAGAATCTTGATGCCTTAGCCTATTTTTTATTACTATGACAGAAAGCTTAACTGAGTAATTGTAAAAGAACAGAAATCTATCTCTTAACTTGTAGAGGCTGGTGAGTCCAGAGTTTAATGACTTATATCTGACAAGAGTTTTCTTTGTATAGTATCTCATGGTAAAGGAAACATGGATAAAAGATAGGGCAAGAAATATAGAAGGGTAAGGTTTATGGAATGCCTTGGTCCATGCATAGGGTCAAACCTTTATGAATTCATGAGCTCTTATGAACACAAATTTCCACATGAATGCTTTGAACAAATGTTTCTAACAAGTCAGTTTTGTGGGACTTATTGAAAATATATTTTATTATTATCTATTCATTTGATTTATGCAGTCCTAGACATTTGACTCAGGGTTTCTCACATGCTATAGAAATGATTTACCACTGAGATCCACTGAAGTCTTAGTCAATTTTAACACATATTTTTTCCTGAAATAAATAGCATTGAAGATAAATTTTGTCCTGGATAGTTCAATCACAGGCACTGATTTTTTTCTCAGGCAGGAAATTGAAATTTGATCCACACATTTCTCCATGCACTACACTCAAGTCCAAATGGATCAAAGACCTCAATGTAAGACTAGAAACTCAACTACAGCAGGAAGAAAATATAGGAAGAACTTTCTATGACATAGGAATGGAAAAAGACTTCCTGAACAAAACTCCAGTAGCTCACAATCTTAAACAGTCACTCAACCAATGGGATCACATGAAGCTGAAGAGTTTCTTTACAGACAAGCATACAATAAGCAAAGCCAATAGATTACCCACAGAATGGGAGAAAATATTTGCTGGTTATCCAACTGACAGAGGACTAATCTCTAAAATCTACAAAGAACTCAAAAACCTAAACAACTGAAAAGTCAAACAACCCACTCACAAAATGGGGCAAAGAGCTGGACAGGCATGTCACAGAAGAAGAAATACAAATGGCAAAAACACACTTAAGAAAATGTTCATCATACCTAATCACCATGGAAATGCAAATTAAAACAACTATGAGATTCTACCTTACCCCAGTAAGTATAGCAAACATCAAAAAAAAAAATCAAATGAAAATAAATGCTGGTGAGGATGTGGAGAATTAGGAACACTCATCCACTGGTGGTGGGAATGTAAGATGGTACAACCATTTTGGAAAGCAATATGGAGACTCCTGAAAAAGCTGACTATAGAGATACCAAGAGACCCAGTTATTTCCTTACTGGGCATCTACCCTAAAACCTTTAAACCACAGGCCAGAGACATTTGCTCAACTATGTTTGTAGCACCTCAATTCATAATAGCTAAGAGCTGGAATCAACCCAAATGTCCATCAAAGAAGAATGGATAAATAAGATGTGGTATATCTACACAATGCAATTCTACACAGCAGTAAGAAAAACATGACACAATGAAATTTGAGAAAAAATTGTTGAACCTGGAACAGATCATTCTCAGTGAACTTACCCAATCACAGAAAGAAAAGTGCCACATAGTCTCACTCATCTACAGTAACTAACCTGAATCTACCCAAGATGCCTTACATACCCTGCAAGCATCTTAAGGACTAGACAATAGGATGGGTGCAGAGGGAGGTGAGAGGAAGGGAGGGGGTGGGAAACACAAATCTCAACCCAAATTGCAATGGTACCATAAAATTCTACATCCCAAAAGGCAGACCTTCACTAGCCCTTAGAGGGAACACCTGAGCCACAAGACACTGGAGAGGGTATGATGAAAACTAACCTTAATCTTATACAGCCTCCTCTCTCTCTCTCTCTCTCTCTCTCTCTCTCTCTCTCTCTCTCTCTCTTCTCTCTAACTCTTTTACATTAGTTATCTTTTTCTTCCTTTTCTTAGTGGGCACTGACTTGTAACTCCCAGTACCCGCATGTGGCTACCATCCACAATGAGCTTTGGATCAGAGAGACCTACAAGGTTTCCTAAAAGAAAGACAGATTTCTGTCAGAGTACTTGATGACCCACAAAATGTTAGTGGTAAGACCCTACTGCTGAAGACACCTTATGCAGTTGACACCTAAAATGGACTGGCATGGCTGGAAGCTGGAAGAGAGTCAGTCCCCAGACAGTCAGAGTGTCTAGTGCCAGAAGGTGCTACATGGGCGTCTGGGGGAAAATGACCAATATATGTCTAAGCAACTCACTGTCTAACCTACTTAGCAGCAAATAACCTGTCGTGATGCTCACACAAGTACAATAGTGGCGCACAGCCATGGTGGGAACCCAACTGCTCTTGATCTGGCTAACTGATCCCCTCAGTGGTACAGGACCCATAGCTGGAGGTCGGAAACAGGTCAGAACAATATCCAAACATAAGCCCACTCTACATTATCAAGCTACCACCAATCGTCAGCTAGAAAACGGCCTACATCTATTAAATTCTCTATAAAAAAGTAAGGGTTATCTCATTTCTTGGGTGCTAACTTTACTCTCCATTGGAGAATCTGCTTCTCTTTTTCAGATAGAGGTAGATCCTAATGAGAGAGCCACCCATCATACCTCAAAAGGGGCCCAACTGAAACTAAGAACAACTAGCGAAACAAGCAAGGGTGTTGTTTTCTTGGTGATCCAGGTACCAGCACAAGGGTGAAAGATATCAACACAGAGAAAAATCAACCCCTACCAAATCAGATATCCAGAGACCCAGAGGCCCCCAACACCTCATCATTGAAGCAGACCAAAAATGAACCCGACATGGCTCAGGGAAATTTTGCAGAAGAGGGGGTAGAAAGAATGTCAGAGCCACATGTTGGGTCATGATATGTAGAGACATTTATCCTCCCCATAACTGTGGGCTAATTCCAGAATGCATGACCCACATACCTCAACAAGGAGGGGCCAGGGGCAGGGGGTAGGACATGGATGAACCTAACAATGGTACCAAATTGACTATATTTGCTGAGTACAAAACTAATTAATAAAAAAAATTCAGTGATATTTGTATAATTAGTAGTTTTAGATAAACTTTTATGTTCTTAGGAGACAGAGAGAGTGTTTCCCTCTGCAAAAAATAGCTTGATATTCTTCTTCTTTCATATAAAGTATTTTAATCCAATATTATTTGTGCTTGCCTTTTAATGTAAATAAGTGCTTGTCCCCTTTACAGTGACTCTGGGAACTAAGGTTTGGAAGTAATGACATTGAAATAATGGGTCTGGGTACTCCTTTGTGAAGGAATCATAAACAGTTACTTTATGCCTGTGTCTTCTATCATCACCTATTAAACTCTGGCATGTTTTTGCCAGGTACATCAAATCTTGCACCCCATAAAATCATGGCAATGATGATAAAGATAAATAATGAAATAAATTTAACTATTGTATATTCAATAGTAAGAGCCATAAAACCAAATAATAATTTGATCCAAAGAGCACCCTCTACAAGTTAAGAAGTTAAGATATAGGCTGGAGAAATGCCTTAGTGGGTAAGGCATTTGCTTGTAAAGCCAAAGGGCCTTGGTTCAATTCCCTAGGACCCATGTAAGCCAGATACACAAGGGGGCACAGCACTGACTCATTAAGTCAACACCACAAGTCATACCTGAGACTTACTGACAAAACTCAGTAAGGGTTAGTGGAAATACATGGTGGTTTTCACATGATCAATCACGTTGTAACTTGAAGACAGAAAAATAGACTGCCTCCAGACCCTACTACCTCCAAAGATGAATGAACACACAGGACAAGATGGGCATATTACCTGGGCCTTTGCATAGGTCAAGATGAGCATCTTACTTGGCACTTCACATATGCCAGGAAGGGCATATTATCTCTTCCTTCTCATAGGACAGGATGGGAATTTTACTTGGTCCTTCTCATAGGACAAGATGGGTGTCTTACCTGGTACTTCACATAGGACAAGATGTGCATCTTTCCTGGTCCTTCACACATGTGAACTTTTCTATTAATATCTTTTGAGATTAAAGGCAGTAATCTATCTAGCAAGCTATAAAGGTGCTTGTTAATTTTAATGCCTATACATAATCCTATGCACAAAGGTACATAAATATCAACAGCTATGTTTTCAGAATGTCTACATAGATTATAAAAATAAAAAGTATGAAAATAAATTTTATTGAAAATGTATAATTATGTTTTATTTATTTTAATAATTTATATTTAAATGGATTTACTTGAGGTAATAACTTAAGGGAATTAGGTGTCATGAAGCGTGAGAGAAGAATTTTTATGGACCTGTCATGTTCATATTTGTTCCATTTCCAGCTTTTTTTGATTTTACAATTTTTTTTTTAACACCATCACATCATAGTTGTTGGGAAGAGTGTTGGTCCCTGGAAAACCGGGAAAAAAAAGCAAGTATTTATCATGGTAAATGCCCTGCTGTCACCAACTTCTTATATTCAAGAAGAGTCTACAACATGAACTCCCTACACATCATTGAGATGACATTCCTTATCTCTGTGGAGCTATTAAATTTTGAAGGAAATCATATGTGCATTAAAGCCAATACTTAGTGTTGATATTCACAACCATATACTTGGCCATAAATTCCCAAATGAGTACTTTAAATGTGCTGGCTGGCAGAAAGAAAAAAAAATGCATGGTGTTTTCTGACCTACTTCCTATAAGAGATAAATAACTGGAGCTCTACAAGAGAAGTGCCTGCTGTGTGCCTAATAAAAGCTGAGGGCTTGTAAAGGAACTCCAAAACTGAAGTAGCAATATTTATTTTAAGCATGCAACTAGAATATGATGTGGAATGTTTATTTTGTGAGGTTATTCTCCTATAGTCTTTAAAAGTCTGCACTCATTATTATCATATACAATGTGATATTTTCCAATACTAAATAGAGAAAATAAAATTGATAAATATGTAATCTAAAGGCTTTATTGATGACTCAGAAGTTAAATGCACTTTCTGAACAAAAATGAGGGCCTGAGAGGGCCTGAGACTTACTTCAGTTCAAATCTCTAAATCCCAGATAAAAACACTAGTGCATGTATCTCTAGTTATGCAGGGGATCAAATATTAGAGAATCTTGTACTTCAGAGCCTCTCAAGTTCCTGAGTTAGCAAAAGGAACCTGGCTAAAAACAAGAGCAGCAGGAAGAGTAATAGAGCACTGTAGGCGACTTTTCACTCTGGCTTCTGCAAATGAGCTAGCCTTGCCTCCGGGGAGTTTTTGTGGCACAACAAGGGGCATACATGTGCACCCTCCAGCTGTGCTGAACGAGTGATTTTCAGGAGGTCCACCAGAACCAGAGCAAGCAGCCCCATTAGCAGCCCTCTCACAATTCTGGCATATCTAAGATTCTGGAGTCTCCATTGCAATACACGGTTCATCTTCACAGCTGTATATAATGGCCCCTCATGGCCTCTATGCAGTGACTGTGAGCTTTTGTAGCATCAATTAGGGACCACCCCCCCCACAAAAAAACATGTTGCATACCCAATGACCCTCTGTTTGCTCAAAATATTCTAAGTGATAATTATGTACGTTTCATATTTAATAATTCATTTATAAATTATAGATATTTTTATATTAAAATACCTAGTAATCCATGTTTTGTTTGTATTGTATTAGTTGCATGTTTTATTATTTTTTCAGATTTTTAAAATAGCTTAATTTATAATATTCCTTTGTGTTTATATACTTTTAAATTTGATATACATCACTTTTACATTATTTTCTCAAGTCCAGTGAGATTTCCTAATTATGTACATTTTGTTTCAATTTGTTTAGAAAACTAATTACATTTCTTGATCAAATGCAATACTCACCTCTGTTCTTTTTTTGTTTCTGTTTCATTAGAAAATATTAATTGTGCAAAATTTATTTATAATTTGTTTAATTTGTTGCAGCATCCATTAATTAAACAACATTTGTGTTTTTATTCTTAGTCCATTTTTGATGTTTTTGTATGATGTGTGTTTATTATGTGTCCGTGTGTGTCAATGTGGTGTGTGCGTGTGACAGTACACATGTGGAGGTCAAAGGAAAACACCAAGTGTTGGTCCTACTGTCTCCCATTGTTCATCAATGAATTAGCCAAGTTACCTAGTCTGTCAGCTTCCAGCCACCTATGTTTAGTTGGGGTCCATATGCGTATGAGAGACTAATTTATTTGAAATGATTTTACACTTATAACTATTTACTCTGACTTTGAGAATCCTGAAAAACACACACATGTGTGTTGTGTATGTGTGTGTGTTCCCTAAAGTTTAATTTTATATAAGCTTGATTCTTGTGTATCAGTATTTAAGTTTGAGCCTTTATTTCTCTGTTTTTATTTTAACATTTAGACATTCTCATTATGTCACTCAGGCTGTTTCAAAATCATGATCCTACTGCCCCACCTCATACATTCAGGGATTATAGTCAGACACTATCTTGGCACCCAAGAGTGGGATTGGTAACAGGTTAGGCTACATATGTGAAATAATTAGATCCCTGGCATATAAACTTCAGACATTACTTTATTGCTCTTGTCTGGTGAATTAGGTCTTAATAAGTAAGAGTGTTTCTTTCTTAGTTCTGGCTTCTTGTTTCACTGTAGGATCACTATCCCACATATACTCTTCTATCATAGTATTGTTTTCCATGGCGACAGCCACAGGAGGCCTCACCAGAAGTCAAAAAGAAACAAGGCCACCTGATCTTGGACTTCCAGACTCTAAAGCAGGGAGCTAAAGAAATCCATTAGCTCATGAAGTGCACTTAGATACTTTGTTGTAGTAATAGAGAATAGACCAAAATGCTGTTCATCTACTTTATAATGTTTTCCAATACAATTAAACTTACTTGTTCATTGGTTTCACCATTGCTAATGACTATCACTGTGGACAAAAAGCTTACTAAACACATGAAGGCTGTTATATGTTATCCCTTTGTGGTAGATTCATTACCAGTAGTTCTGTAGCCATCCAAAGTTACTTAAAACACTTATTTTTGCCTATCCATTTTGAAAAGGTATTAACATTTCCAGTATGCATTCTAGTTTCATTGATGACAGATAGTGCTCTAGTGCTACAACCCCAAATACACTGTTTAACTTTTCTGTATTGTACACAACAAAGATCGCTCTTTTAATGCTCATGTCTGTTGGCTTGGACAAATGCAAAGCCATATACTAAATAGCAAAATGTCTTCAATCCAAATTATAACTGAATAACTCCACAATTCCTGACATAGTATAGTCCAGTTGTGTAACATAAAACTAGCTGTATACAATCCTTTCCTTGTAAATCATCCTTTCTGCCCCAGCTACTGACAAATATTGATTTTCCTTTATATCTATAACTCATTTCTCAGAATGTCATATAAATGTAATTAAGAATTAAGTAGTATGTAGATATTTGAATGTATTTGCTTTTGCTAAATAAAAACTGTGAAGTATCAGTGTGATGGTAAATGATCAATAGATTTCTTTTTTTTGTTTGTTTGTTTTTTTGTTTTGAGGTAGGGTGTCACTCTAGCCCAGGCTGACCTGGAATTCACTATGTAGTCTCAGCATGGCCTCGAACTCATGGCAATCCTCCTACCTCTGCCTCCTGAGTGCTGGAATTAAAGGCATACACCACCATGGCATTTCTTCCGTTTCTTCCATTGCAATATATATGTGTACTACCTATTCCTGGTGGGAAACCAAGGGCCTTGGCAATGGCCTGTAATATTTTTGGGTTATCAGGGACCTCCCTGGTAGGTATCCCACAAAACTTTCTACTAACAGTCTGTGACTCCTGAATATTCCATTGTTCAAAGAAGTAGGTTTCCATATGACTTATCGCTTGGCTTTTATCCTCTTAGATTCTGATCAGCCCTCCCTCCACCTTTCCTTTATTCAATCTCCCGGGACCTCACTTAGGCTTTTGCAGTCCCATAAATTGTTCTTCTACTTACATATACACAATATCATCCTAATAAGGCCCCCCTCCCTCCCTTTCTATTCCCTTTATTTCTTCTTTGTAGCTTACTGGTTATGTTACTTAGTTTTATTCCTTCTCACATAGAAGTACAGTCATTTGTAGCTAAGATCCACATATGAAAGAAAATGTGTGATGTTTGGCTTTCTGGGCCTGGGTTATCTCACTAAGTATAATACTTTCCAGATCCACTAAGTTTCCTGCAAATTTCATAACTTTATTTTTCTTAGCCACTGAGTAGTACTCCATTGTGTAAATGTGCCACATCTTTATTATCCACTCAGGAGTTGAGGGGCATCTAGGCTGGTCCCATTTCCAAGCTATTGTGAATAGAGTGGCAAGAAACATTGTTGAGTCCATGTCTCTAAGCTAGTGAGATGAGTCCTTAGGATATATGCCTAGGAGTGGTATAGCTGGGTCCTATGGTAGATCTACTTTTAGCTGTCTTAGGAACCTCCACACAGATTTCCACAATGGCTTGACCAGATTGCATTCCCAATCAACAATGTAGAAGGGTTCGTCTTTTTCTGAATCCTCACCAGCATTTATGGTCATTGTTTTTTTCATGATGGTAGCCAATATGACAGGAGTGAGATGAAATCTCAACAGAGTTTTAATCTGCCTTTCCCTGATAACTAGAAATGTAGGACATTTTTAAGATGTTTATATTCCATTTGTATTTCTTCTTTTAATAACTCTCTATTTAGTTCCATAGCCATTTTATTAATTGGGTTATTTAATTTCTTTTTTTTTGAGTTCTTTGTATATCCTAGACATGAATCCTCTATAAGATTAATAGCTGGCAAATATTTCCCCATTCTGTAGTTTGCGTCTTTGCTCTATTCACAGTGTCCTTTGCTGTACAAAAGCTTTGTAATTTCATGAGGTCCCAGAGATTTATCTGTGGGTTTATTTCCTGAGCAACTGGGGTTATATTCAGAAAGTATTTGCCAAGACCAATATGTTGAAGAGTTACCCCTACTTTTTCCTCTAGCAGTTTCAGAGTTTCAGGTCTGATATTAGGTCTTTGATCCATTTGGACTTAATTCTTGTGCATGGAGAGAGATAGGGATCTCTTTTCATCCTTCTACACATAAATATCGAGTTTTCCCAGATTTCATCCACTGTGTGTTTGTTGTTAGCATATAGGAAGGCTACTGATTTCTATGTTTTTATTTGGTGTCGTGCTACATGGCTATAGGTATTTATCAGCTCTAACAGTTTGCTGGTAGAGTCTTTAGGATCCTTTATGTATAGAATCATGTCATCTGCAAATAATGATAACTTGATCTCTTCCTTTCCAATTTGTATCCCTTTCATGTGTGTCTCTTGCTTTATTGCTATGGCTAAGACTTCCAGTACTATATTAAATAAAAGTGGGGACAGTGAACACCCTGTTCTTGTTCCTGATTTTAGTGGAAAAGCTTCAAGTGTTTCTCCATCTAGTATTATGTTGGCTGTAGGTTTGTCATAAATAGCTTTGATTATGTTGAGATATGTTCTTTCCATTCCCAATCTCTGTAGGACTTTTATCATGAAGGGATGCTGGATTTTGTCAAATGCTTTTTCTGCATCTAATGAAATTATGATGTAATTTTTTGTCCTTCAGTCCATTTATATAATGTATTACTTTTATTGATTTGCTTATGTTGAACCATCCCTGCATCTATGGGATAAAACCTACTTGCTCAGGGTGAATGATCTTTCTGATATATTCTTGTATTCTGTTCGACAATATTTTGTTGAAGGATTTTGCATCTATGTTCATGAGGGAGATTGGTCCTTAATTTTCCTTTTTGTTCTATCTTTGCCTGGTTTTGTTGTCAGGGTGATGCTGCCTTTGTAGAAAGTGTTTGGTAGGATTCCTCCTTTTTCTACTGTATGGAAAAGTTTGAGAAGCATTGGTTTTAGTTCTTCCAGGAAGGTCTGTTACAATTCATCAGTGAATCCATCTGGGTCTGAACTTTTTTTAGTTGAGAGTTTTTGATAACTGCTTGGATATTGACTCGTTATTGGTCTACTTAAGTGTTTAATCTCATCTTTATTTAATTTAGGTAGGTAATATAAATCAAGGAACAGATGGCAAGATACTATTGTTGAAGAGTACACATACTTGGGCTGCAAGGCCACTGAGAAATCCTATTGGAGCTGAGCTGAATACCTCCTCCATGTAGACCTGAAAACTGTAGACAGAAAACTGGAAAAAGCCATGTGGCATGCACTTCAATGGGAGAGAGAGAAGTCACCAGTGAAGATACTCAACAGTGGATACTGCAAGCCTTAAATTTGGGCAACCAGGCTAAATGACCCAATGGGTGCTATAGTGGCACATCTGTCATGGGGAAAACCAATTGCCCTCTGATTTGTCTGGAGGCCCACTCCATGGGAAGGAATACATCCCTGTGCTGAAAACCTACAACAGGGGTAGTCATGAGCCCTAGGGGTGTATCATCTGCTGGTGTCTTGCTAAATGTGTACACTATGCTCACCAAACTGCCCAGTAAGCACTTCTCTTAATGTTCATACCCATATATTAATTCTACTCTCACTTTTAGTTAGAAAAGCTACTCTTTTCTTATGGCAGTGACCTTGGCATGACTCAGAAGGCACCATGGTGCTGAGAAGTGACAGAGGAGTGCTCAGCACTGATATATCTCTATCATAAGTTCCAAGGCTCAGGGTCCATTGCAGAAGAGGTAGCAGAAAGAATGTAAGAGCCAAAGGAAGGGTGGGACTCCTTACAACATGCTCCCCCCAGACACAAAATGGCCTGGATATCCATGACCTCATAGTGCCTGACATTACCTACACAAGGGTATCATAATAGGAGGAAAAGATCATGACATCAAAATAAAAGAGAGACTGGCAGCTGGGTGTGGTGGCACACACCTTTATTCCCAGTACTCTGGAGGCAGAGGTAGGAAGATCACCATGAGTTTGAAGCTACCCTGAGACTACATAGTGAATTCCAGATCAGCCTGGGCTATAGCGAGACCCTTCCTTGGAAAAAAAGAAAAAAAGAAAAAAAAAAAAAAAACAAGAGAGAGAGGGTGGGGGGGAGAGAGAGAGAGACTGATTGTTGAGAGGGGGGAGGGGATATGATGGAGAGTGGAGTTTCAAAGGGGAAAGTGGGGAGGAAGGAGGCAATTACCATGGGATAGTGTTTACAATTGTGGAAACTGTCAATAGAAAATAACAATAATAAAATTATATGTATACTTTTTCTTTATTCATTCACCTGTTCAAGTACATCTTTTTTTATTCAGGTATTTGGTATGTTATAAAGTTTGAATGTTATAAGAATATAAGTTAATGGTGTTTTTAGAAAAATATATATTAAGAATTATGGGTCACATAGTGAATGTATATATACCTTTAGGAAAATGACAAACTCTTTAACAATGCTCTTTATGTTGATTTTGTGTCCTATAAATTTGAAAATTAATTCTCTAGATTGAATACATATTTATGGATTTTTGGTGGCTTCCATATATGATATTATATCATGTCAAGCTCTATGGAGAGTAGAAATTGGTCATCATCTGCTGAATACAGATACACATTGGTTGTTTAACTTTCCTACTTTTTAGTCCTAAATTTTCTATCACTGCATTGTATAAAAACATTGAAAGTAGATATCCTAGCCTCATTGAAGATATCAGATAGAAATATTTCCACATTTCCCATTTAATACTGTTACATATAGGGCTATTATTCAAAGCATATAGCATGGGGAGATATGTTCCTTCTATAGATAATTTATAACTTTTGTCATGTAGAGATGATGAGTTTAATTGTGACATTTCTTTTTCAAATATGATATCATATGGCTTGAGTTCTTCACTCTGTTGTTGTAATGTGTCCTGGATGTAGATATGCATATATTGTCTTTCCCCATCACTTGAATTGTTCTAGAGTCCCTGTCCACAGACATGTATGGAGAGGGAAACTTTTTAAATGTTTTTTTTTAATTTTTTATTTATTTGAAAGGGAGAAAGAGGGAGAGAGTGTGTGTGTGTGTGTGTATGGGTGTGCCAGGACCTCCAGCTACTGCAAACTGACTCCAGATACATGCGCATCTGACTACCGTGGGTCCTGGGGAATCTAAGCTGGGTCCTTTTGCTTTTCAGGCAAAAGCAAGCCTTTCCAAGCCTTAACTGCTGAGCCATCCCTCCAGCCCAGGAGGGAAACTTTCAACTGTTATGTATAGCCAGTCTAACCCTATATTCTGGGGCCAAATCTTCTCTATTCTATCCCATCTTGGCCCAAGTGGATGGGATCTTGAACCATACTGCTTCCTGAGCTTGGAAGCTTGAAGACTTTCATGAAAGCAATGCCTTCCCACCTATACTTACTCTAAAGTAGATTGTACCTGTCACAGATATTGACATGCAAGGGGCAATGCATATCACATGAAGCAATAATAGAGCCATTCCTATGTGCCCCATGCTGGTAGCAGTTGTTTTCACTCAGGTTGAGAAATGAATATTAGAGATAGTCATTAAAGTTGGCCCTAGGCTTAATTAACACTGTCTCACACTTGTGTGGATTTATACTCTTCTGAGGAGGGCAGGAGTGAGTTGAGCCCAATACAAAGATAGATCTGATATAGCTGAAACTCAGGTCTGTTACACCAGTGCACAGGTCTCTAATTGATATCAGAGATGTTGTGGAGGCTCTTTTTGGGATTTCTGAGTATAAGTCTGTATATCTTATCAAGTTCTAGGTCTTACTCTGGCAGTGCTATCACTGCGGCCTAAGGCAAATCTCAATGCTGCATTTGAGTCCTGTTCCTCAAAGGATGTTGTACTGTTTTCTGTCACTCACAGTCGGAAAAAAGGATTCAGCAATAACCTGTCCTAATGCATTTCTGGCATATTCATCAATGAGGTTTGGGATTGTTGACAGGAATTTTCCTCAGTATTTGTTTTCAAGGTCTGGCAATGGATTTCCTGTCAGAGGATAAGGTCTCCTTTCCCTGGAGAAGTTACTTCTTTCTCTGTGTTGAGTTCCTTGGCATTGAGAGAAGGAGGATGTGGGATTTGTTTTCACTTCTTGGCCCCTTTTTTCATCACATTATTATTTTTTTTATTTTGATATATTAAGAATGTGAACTATGGTCTTTCACCTGATTTCCTTAACTCTTGTGAAAAGTACTTGATTGAAGAAATTTTCAACTTGCCTGAGGGAGTTATCATTCGAGAATCTTATTCAGCTACATCTTGTTTCTCCTCTTAACAGATAATAAATGTTTAGTGAGTGGCAATGAAAACTAGGGAGGTTTGGGATGTATTTTGATGTTGAATGGCTGTGGGAATAAAGAAAACAAAGGCAAGTGAGGAGAACCTGTATCCTTTTTCCTTGACTTTTTGTACAAGCAATATTCTGAGTCAAATTGCAAAGGGCTAAAGAACTAGAAAGTTTTTGGCTTGGAAGACTCATAAACATGAACTATTAGATTTGAAAGAGGTGATATGAAAATTAGTAAAAGTATGCAAAATGCTTGATATAAAACTAATAAGTAAGTAACCAGTTGTAGTGGGCTTTAAATATTGATAGATTTAATGAAACTAAATATTATAATAATTTAGAAAATTCAGCAATAATCAAAGTACTGCCAGTATAACAACATGAGTAGAAATAATTGAGTCTGATCACATAATATTTCTGTGTATTATTTCTATATTGAAATAGGCTTAATAAATCAAGTATATATTGCCTATATAACAATAAATTAAAATAAAAAGAATATCTCCTTAAATAGCTATGACATGGTAAGATGGTTCAGTGGATTGAATGCATTCTACCCAAGCCTGAGTACCTGAGGTCAATTCCAAAGCCCCACAGTGAAAAATCAGAAGCTGTGGCAGTGTCTATAATCCCAGAAGGCCAGATAGTAGGCAAAAGCAGGAGAATTTTTCATAAGCTTGGAATCTTGTGACAGGAATGTAGCAGTCAACAATGATAGTAATATCACAAGACAGAAATTATGTGTGTGTGTTTCTGTGTGTGTGTGTGTGTGTGTGTGTGTGTTTCTGTGTGTGTGTTTAGAGAGCGAGAGAGAGCCTCAAACAAGTGGAAGGCAAGAACTAAAGTTTCAAAATTGTGCTTTGACCTACACATGCATATGCCCACACTGACACATGAACACATACACACACAGGACACACACACACACACACACACACACACACACAACAAAAAACCAAACTTTTTAGATACATATTATAATCCAAAAATGCTTACTCATATTTGAAAATTTTTATCAAAGAAAATACATACAATTTATATGATGAAGACAAAATAATGCACTTTCACAATATGAGATTTTAAATTACATGCTTTACTCTAGGTAATTGTTTTCAAGTATTGTTTTTTTTTTTTTCACATGAGAGTCAAATTACTGCCGAGGAGTTCTTGCTACTGTAATGCCTCTGCCAATATTTTCTTTTTAAAATAAATATATGTCAACTTCATTCATACATAAAATCAGTAAGGAAAATCACTGAATAAATCATGTATTTTCATATTCTAAAACATTTTCTTTTACCCTATAAAAACTTTAAGGTTGACTTTCCAACTTTACACATTTCCACAAAAACATAAAAATTACTCAGGCAATGTAAAATTTGAATATCTCTATGCATTTTGACAATGTAGCTTTATGTTACCTTAAGTGGAAGATATAATATGCCATATTTAAGTTGTGTGTCCCTCCAGACCAAATGACAATTGGAAGTGGGTGAAATGAATGGAAGGAAACTAGCATTGCAAAATATGGAACAGGATTCACAGCCAGATCAATCAACAGTACTACATATCTACATCTTTTATCAGCATCATTCTATTTTGCCTTACAATAGCTACACCAAATTTCTGTTATCTCTCACCGGGTACTAGTTAGTGAATATTTTTCAGTCATTGGATACATGAGTCCCTATCTATTATATAAAACGTTTCTCATTGCATAATGATATTCCATTATAACTAGAATTCAAAATGTTTCTTAATTATTTTTGTTACATCCTTTGTCACTTTACAAGCATAATAAGGCTAGATTTAATAAAGAAAACCAGTATGGCAAATATGGCACCTCATTTCTACATTTTTTGAGGCAAGGTCTCACTGTAGCCCAAGCTGACCGGAATTTACTATGTACTCTTAGGTTGGCTTCAAACTCAAGGCGATCCTCCTATCTCTGCTTCTGAGTGCTGGGATTAAAGGCATGTGCCACCACACCCTGCTTCATTTCTACATTTTAAAAGCAGTAATTCAACTTCATAATTCTATAAGCCTGGCAGATTCAAAATATTTTATTATTAGGCTCCATTTTATTTTTATTATAAAATCAATCTACTATGCACATGTGCTTAAGTGTCATGCATAAGGATTCACATATATGATTAATGAATTATTCCAAAATATGATAAGTCAATAAAACATCCATGTGCTACATTCTTCCAGTAAATTTACAGTATCAGGCCTTCCATACTTTTTTTTTGGGGGGGGGTTTCAAGGTAGGGTCTCACTCTAGCCCAGGCTGACCTGGAATTCACTATGGAGTCTTAGGGTGGCCTCGAACTCATAGCGATCCTCCTACCTCTGCCTCTCGAGTGCTGGGATTAAAGGCATGCACCACCACGCCCGGCTCCTTCCATACATTTTGAATTGATTCTTTTTAAAATATGAGAAAAGGGCTGAATTTTATCTTCATCGTTGGGATAGTTTTTAAAATATATTTTATTTATTTGTTTGCAAGCACAGAAATACAGAGAGAGAGAATGGGCACACCAGAACCTCCAGCCACTGGAAATAAACTCCACAAGGATGCACTGCTCTGTGCATCTAGATTATATGGGTACTAGGAAATTAAACTTAGGTTGTTAGGCTTGATAGATAAGCACTTAACCACTGAGCAATGTGTCCCTCCCAGGATACAGTTTTTCTCAAGGCACCAGCTCAGACCATTATCAGTGCCTGAGGCATATGACCCAATGGGGAGTTTTTTGTGCCTGTTCCTATTATTTTGCATGTTTTGTGTTTCTGTTAATACCAATAAAGTCTTGCGCTTTTTCAAAGAAAAAAAATGTCATCTGAAATCAAAAAAGTTCAAAACCTAAACCATGAGTGTGGTAAGGACAACTATAGTATAAAACCATACAGTGCAGCATGTGCTGACACTACTGCTTCAACACAGTTATTTTCAGACACTGTGTGGAAGAGATACGTGGAAGATAAGTGAATCATGTGTTTAGTTTTGTATTTGAATCCAACTATATCATTATTCATATATAAATGTTTCCTGAAACAAAATCAATTTGAAATTCAAAGCACTTATAAAGGGAGACAGTGAATTGTATATTCTATGTTTACACTATGTAGAATAAAATATAAGCATAAATTTTGAAGAGGCATTTATAGATTTTAAAAGTAATGTAATATATTTGAAAATAATATAAATATAAATTACAAAATACACCAAATTAAATCAATATTTCCCAAAGAATATAACAGTAGATTATAGATAGATTCCCTTGTTTGAAAACAAAAAGATGAAAAGATGAGAAATATAGCAAATAAGGTCTACTTATATTATTGTGTGTAAAGGATTTATAGTTCTGGATAGAAATAAAAGTGTAGAAAGCAAAAAGCAATAAATATATTAGGTTAAGTATTAGCTAAAATTTTCATACATATGCTGAAAGAAACTTAAGTCAAAGAAAAGGAAACTTAAATAACTGAAGAAAAGTGAGACAAAACCAAATGTAGACATATTTTGCTAAAACACGGAAAAGGACAAAAGTAAAAATAAGTAAGTGAAAATTGGGGAAGAGAGAACACATTAAGAAAATAATAGTCAAATCAAAAACTAATTTCCAAACAAACTCAAGTAGTTAGTAATGGAATGATTTCACTAATGATTATATTAAAAAGTGAAAATGACATGATAAGTTACAGTCATACAAAGTGTCCTTATAGTGGGCTGGAGAGATGGCCTAGTGGTTAAGCGCTTGCCTGTGAAGTGCTTGCCTGTGGACCCCGGTTCCAGGCTCAATTCCCCAGGACCCACGTTAGCCAGATGCACAAGGTGACACACGTGTCTGGAATTCGTTGGCAGTGGTTGGAAGCCCTGGCGTGCCCATTCTCTCCCTCTCTCTCTCCCTCTCTCCCTCCTTCTTTCTGTCTGTTGCTCTGAAATAAATAAATAAAAATAAACAAAAAATTTAAATAAAAAATACAAAGCATCCTTGTAGAATAATTATAAGCATAATACATGAAGAAATCTGAGAAATTCAGAAAAAGAAACAAAGAGCATTTAATGATAGTATTCAGTGCAACGTCAAAAAAGAAAGATGGAATTAAGAGATAAAAAAGAAACGAAGGTTTAATCTGAATTAAGGGTAACTTAAAGCAAACAATTGAGACTTTGAAAGTACATGGAGCACATGTCTGCATGGATACGTGAAAACAACAAAAGGATTGGAATAACTTGGAAAAAGGACAAGAATGTTCCATTCATTTAGTGGGTTAAACTTCTCATAAAGATTAAACTAACATACTTCACTGGCTAACAATAATGACTTCATTGTTACTTACATCTGAACATCATCCAACATTTGAAATCTAACTAACAACTGACACATTACAGGTTGTCTCCACAAAGGTAACAGGAAATGACATAGAACACACTGAATAATCCAAATGCCTGTCCATCCTTGTATCCTGATTAGAAAGTGTCGAGTACAGTCACGTTAGAGAAATATCTCCTTTTTAACTATAAAACCTACCATGCATGAAAAAGTAGTTGGGCAACATACTCCAACTGATGAGTGAGATAGCTGCTTAACTTACTTTGTATTTCCTGATTGAGGATTATTTTTGGCAAATTTGTAGAATCTGAAATTTTTGCTAAAATATATGAGATTATATAATACTATGTATATACATATATACATATATGTATATATAATATATAGTCCACCAAGTAATGAACATATTATTTGTTTATACTTTGTAATAAATATTTCTAAATTTTTTTGAAGCACATCTCCAAATCCTCTGGCTTATTATCCCTCCTGGGTACCCATGGATGGAATTTCTCACTTGTATGGTAATTTTATGTCTGTTTAATGTGTTATTGAAGCTGTCATACTGTTTCCCATTCTATTTTACATTTACAGGAACCTCACTGAGGTTTTCAATCTGTTTTCATCCTTCTCAACACTTAATTTCTTCAGTATGACTAACAGTTTGGTGACTGTCTACATTGTGTAAAGCTGGTTTGACTTCCCTTATCATGAATGCAGCTGTACATTTTCACCCACATTACTTACTTTGTAACATTTTTATTGCAATCTAATTGTGTGTGTATAGTATAAAGGGTGTGGTGTGTGTAATGTCTTATATGTGTAATGTCTACACGTGGGACCGTAGAGAAATATTGGGTGCCTCCTCTTTTCACATATCTACCTGTTTCCTTGGGAGAACTCTGTCATTCATCTCAGACCTGTTCTTTTTGCCTTTCTCTCACTCTCTCTCTCCTCAGCAAGCCTTAATGATTGTCCATTCTTTGTCACCCTCACACCTTTCAAGGATTGAGTTTACAGATATTCATGGTGGCCCCATTCAGTTGTTTATCAGAGTTCTGGAGAATTTAACTTGTCAGAGTCCCTGGTCTGATAAGCCCCACATGTTTGTAAAGCAAGCACTCTTAATGGCTGATCTATGTACTCAGCCACATCTGTCCTTCTTCACAGAGGATTGCCTTGTCCCTCAATTGTAAAACACTTTCATAGACTCTATTCCTAAGATTTTACCAGACATATTATTTTAAAGGCATGCTAATTCAAAGTTTTCCTATTTTAAATGTGTATTTTGAAGACCAAAGATTTGATAATTTCTACTTATCACTTTTCACTTGTGGTTTCAGAGTCCTCTCTAAGAAACTATTGCCAGTTGAAGAAGCATCTATATAGATTTTTTTCTTACACTTTGGACTCTGTCAATTGTACATCTTATACTTTTATGATTCTTCTCATATAACTGTCCAGCATTAATTATGGCACAATTGAACTCTCAGGCACTAATCTCAAATGTAATGATTACTGCTTTTCCATGAAGCCTTTGTGCTAAATGATTTTTTATGACATACTAATTATGGTAACTTAATTCTAAAAATTACTCATAATCAATGATTATAATCAGTAATTGATGTGAGTAAAAAATATTTGATTTGGTCCTTGGTTCAACACTGAGTTTAATTGGCACTTGTTCCTGCAGGTATTTCTTAAATTCAAAATTTGCGAATAGAGATAATGGGGTTCCATGTTTATGAGTTTCCAAAAGGTGAAGTTTTTCTTGTTACTGTTTCAAGATTAGCCAATTCTCTAGGAGCTTATTACTTCTTGAATTACTTTGTATTACTTTGCTAAATATAGTCAACAATTCCACTTGAAACATATTCCTGACTCCCTAGAGCTATAAGTGTTGTGATGACATAGCTGATGTCTTTCCCCAGTTTTCATGTATACATATTAATCTAGCAATATATTACTTGATGACATAATCAACTTTCCAATACACTAGGTCAATTTCCTTACATACCCTTCTTAATCACCAAATCTATACATTTTATGTGATATAACTACACCTATAAATAATTTCTAATTAAACAGAATAAAATTACATTTAAGTAATAACAAATAGAAGCCATTGTTTTATAATCACCAAAGTCCTTCTCATGCCACACAGTATTTATGTGCCACTTGGTCAAGTCCCTATGCTTTACGTCAGGACCCAAGCATCAAATACCTCCTTAAATGTCTCTAGTCATGTTTTGAAAAGCTTAATGGTTTAACCAAAAGATAGTAAGTCAAATAATAGAAAAAAATATATATATATATATACATATATATATATATATATATATATATATATATATATATATATATATATATCTCAGGCTGGAGAGATGGCTTAGTGGTTAAGACACTTATCTGCAAAACCAAAGGACCCAGATTTGATTCCCCAGACCCCACATAAATTAGATGGACAAGGTGACACTTGCGTCTGGAGGTCATTTGCAAAAGCTGGAGGCCCTGGTGTGCCCATTCTCTCTATATACTTAATTCTGTCTCTCAAATAAATAAATAAAAATAAAAATCAAGGGTTTAAAAATACATCAACAAGCAAAATTAGCAGAGTTAACAAAATTCTCATAGTTTTTTGTTATGGTTTTCTACTTTGAGACCTTTATTTTACAAATGCTTAGAAATTGTAGCACTTACCTTCTCACTACTGGAACAACACAGCCAACCAGAAGCAGCTTACGAAAAGAAAGAATTTACTTGGGCTCACAGATTCAAGGGGAAGTTTCAACATGACAAAGAAAGCATGGTATGAGCAGAAAGCTGTCCCACATTGTCACATATTAGCAGCAAGGAGGAAGCAACAAGAGTGTGGTTAACTACTAACACCCAGAAGCTCTGTATTAATAAACCTTAAGTCCCACCCTGGTGACATACTTCCTCATGAAAGGTTCACCACCCAAAAGCCACCAGCAGGATTAAGTATGGGACTTAATCAAAACACTTGAGGCTGTAGGGATAATTTTGCATTTTAAACTCCCACAGAAGCCTTAGTGATTTTTCAATTATTAAAATCTCATTTTTCGTCTATGCTAAAGAAGATTTCTACATGCCCTCCAAAACTCAAGGCACATTGCCTAAGAGGGGATGGAGAGAAAGTAATAGCAACAGGCTGCATAGGAGTACTGTGGGACACTGCCCTCCCAACATGAATTAACTGTTACATTCATAACCTTGAGATGGTTACTGACACCCCCAAGAGACCAGCAACATTCTGAACCCATTAACATTGTGACATGGAGGATGGAAGAGGACAAAAAGAATGATATAAAAGGACAGAAGAGGTACTATTTGAAAGAGGAGGGTCCTCAGGAGATGCCAGGCCAGGTTAAGGGAACCAAACAGAAGAAAGGGAAGGGAGCAAAAACAAATTTCTGCATGCTCATAAGTTGAAGTTTTCAAATACAAAAATAAAAAAGTCTCATTTTTATCACTTTTAATTAGCTTACCTGTAAAGTCTTACTGGAATTTTGATTACCAGGATCACCAAGTCATGGAGTTCAGTGGGGTAAGATATAGTCATTTGGAATTCCAGGAGCTCTGTGTTTGATAACCTCTTACTTTTGCTTTTGCTTCAGCCTTTTTAGAAATGCAAAATAAACCACTTTCATTTACAAACTGTGTATGAAGCACTGATTTCAGAGTAAGAAAGTGTGCCAAATGCAAATTTCATTAAATTACTCTTATACATCTAAAAATGAGTTATCAGAATTTTAAACTCAACAGCTCTGCCCAAGTTCTGTTTTATTTTTGTTTGCTTATTTACTTATTATTTATTGTTGGCTGTTTGATATAGGGTCACACTCAAGCCCAAGGTGACCTGGAATTGACTGTATTTCCAGTCCTTCTACCTTTACCTCCTGAGTACTGGGATTAAAGGCATACACCACTATGCCTGGCAAATTTATCAAGTTTTTTGTTCAATGGAAACATTTAACTAACTTTATATGACTTCTTAATTCTGTCAAAGCTTGAGCATATTATGAGTATAGTTTTAAAAATAAAGGGGATTAATTATCATGCCACAAATGAGATTTAAAATATGTATATTGTAAGTCAAAATATAAACTTCTATATGATAGATCTTAACATTAGACAGCTTGATATTACATTAAACAGTACCTAACTTAAAAAAATAATGATCTGATTAGAAACGGGTTGCTACAAACAATGTAGATACGGCACTTAAATGTCTAATTATATGAGAAATATTTGGTAGCAAGAGGAAAGTATGAGAGGACATTTAATAGGTTAACATCATAACAACAATTACATTAATTTCAGGTGCCCATAGAGAAAGTAAAGCAAAGGGGCAGGGGGACTGTCCAACTGATGGTACTTCTGCCTGATCATAACGACTGCTGGCATTTAGGACTTTTGTGGAGGACTACTCCTGGAAAGTGGCATTGCAGTTTAGTTCATTTCATAGTAGCATGTTGTAGTTTGTATTTTATTTATTTATTTTTCTTTCTGTTTTAAAAGGTCCTTTTTTTGTTTGTTTTCTTTATTAGTTAGTTTTGTATTCATCAAATACAGTCAGTTTGGTACCATTATTAGGCTCATCCGTGACCTACCCCCTCCCCTTGGCCCCTCCTTTTTGAGGTATACAGGTCATGCATTGTGGAGTTAGCCCACAGTTATGGGTAAGCTAAATGTCTCTGCATGTCATGACCCAACATGTGGCTCTGACATTCTTTCCGCCCCCTCTTCCGCAAAATTTCCCTGAGCCATGTTGGGTTCAGTTTTGGTCTGCTTCAGTGATGAGGTGTTGGGAGCCTCTGAGACTCTGGCTCTCTGATTTGGTAGGAGTTGATTTTTCTCTGTGTTGATCTCCTTCCCCCTTGTGCTGGCATCCGGCAGTTTGTATTTTAACAAATAGAAAACTTCATTTAAACTTGGTGGTGTGTAGTCACAGTTTCAATATAGTTACAATATAGTTACTCTGTAAGAAGAGAATAGGTTAATGGGTAATTTTAAAAAAATATTTTCAGATATAATTACTCTTGAAAAGCAGAAATAAAGAGTACAGTGATGTAGGGGTACATATTTAATTAGCATTTATAATTATGTACATCATTATTTTAATGTCAAATCTTTGTTTCTTCATAATGATTGAACTGCTGCCTATGACTTTATTTCATAGGAGAGAATAAATGTCAGTCATTTTATTAGCTATGCAATTTTCTAATCTTTATCTTATGGTTTATTTATTTATTTGAGAGATAGAGAGGAGAGAGAGAAAGAGGCATATATATAGAGAGAACAGACAAACCTAGAGAGAGAACAGACAAACCAGGGCTTCCAGCCACTACAATAGAACTCCAAATACATGTGCCATTTTGTGCACCTGGCTTATGTGGGTACTGGACAATGGAATCTGGGTCCTTAGGTTTTGCAGGTAAGTGTCTTAACTACTAAGCGATCTATCCAGTCCCTTTTCAACCTTTAATTAAAATGTCTATATTGTCCTCACTTGGGAAGTGTGCTCTACTGGATATAGAATTCTTGACTCAGAGGTGTTTATTTGGATCACAGTTTTACTAGCCACAATCACAAAGTTGTATAGATCTGAAATACTTACTTAGTAATTCATTATGCCAGTGATCTGAAATACTTACTTAGTAATTCATTATGCCAGTGGAACACCTCATGTTTTCTTTCCTGTGAGTCCTGACAACAATGAATGTACTCAATGAATATGTCCATTCTCTCCAAGGTCTCTCCTCTGTTCTGTTTCTTGTCAGGGGGAAGTTGTGGATCTTATCACATCATCCTGACCCACAAGGAACTTTACCTCCTTAACAACCTGTGCTTCTTTGGCTTTCAAGAGTTTGACTGAGCCAGGCGAAGTGACCCACGCTTTTAATCCCAGCACTCATGAGGCAGAGGTAGGAGGATCACCACGAGTTTGAGGCCACCCTGAGACTACATAGTGAATTCCAGGTCAGCCTGGGCTAGAGTGAGACCCTACCTCAAAAAATAAAAAAATAAAAATAAAAAAAAATAAAAAGAGTTTGACTCTGATGTGTGCTAATGGATGACTTGTGTTTACCACATGGATTGTGTGAACTGGTTGTGATTAGTATTTTTTTTTTTACAACTTCCATTTTTCAATATTAAAGTATAACAATCATATTTCCTTATTTTAAAATCTGCTGAATAATTCAAATAATTAATTTCTTATGGTTATTATACTTTAATAAATATATTATTTTCATTCATTTATTTGAGAAAGAGAGAAAGGGGAAAAGTGAGAGAGAAAGAATGGGTATGCTAGGTCTTCAAGCCACTGCAAACAAACCACCTTGTGCATCTCGCTTATGTGGGTCCTGGGAAATCCAACCAAGGTCGTTTGGCTTTGAAGTCAAGTGCCTTAAACGCTAAGCCATCTCTCCAGTATTGGTTATTATATTTTGATATTTATGATTTAATTTAGAATTAATACAATTAATCTCTTTTTTGATTTCCCCTTTCTTTCTTCTTCCTTCCCTCATTGCCTGTCTTAATTCTTTCCCTTCTTCCTTCCTTCCTTCTTTCCTTCCTCCTTACTTCTCTCTCTCCTTTCCTCCCTTTCTTCCTTCCTTCCTTAATTTCATCATTCCTCCCCATTGACCTCTAACTCCCTATGTAGCTCACACTGACATAAAACTTGTGCCCCCCTGCCTCAATATCTTAATTGTTGGGATTAAAGATGTGTTCCACTTATACTCAGCTGCTTATTTTAAAAACAATGTCATCCTTTAGTTCATAAAATATACTTGTGATATTTTATTTGAAATTTTTGCTTTGTTTATTATTTCTGTCACTGAGAAATATTTCCTCTTCGTCTTTGTCATCCAGTATTTGAATCTCCATTTCCTGTACCTTTGAATTTTTCTCCGTATTTTTAAACTTTACTACTGTAGATAACTCATATAAGCAGGAGCATACAGGATGTACTTCTTTGTAAAATTTCTCCTAGAATAATCTCCTCTAGGTAAAATCATGTTATCATGAATGGAAAGAGTTCCTTCTTATTAAAGGTTGGACATTTTTTTATTTCATCTTTTGGTTGTGTAGTTATTAGTTTCTCCATCTCTAAATTGTTTGTGGTGATAGCTTCATTGATGAAGCACTTTAAACAAAATATTGCATATAGAAGTCTGGGAAAATCTAGGACTTCTATCTTCATGGAAAATGTTAATATTCCAAAATTAAGAAATGTGTGGACTACTCATATGATAAATTGTAGAGTTGTTAGTTACATTACTTCAGTGGGTGGAAGAAACTTAGGTTAATCTGAGATTCTTGAATCTTCAATGTGTTGATGTTCTGACACACTTATGGGAATCCTGTATGCTTTCTTGTAACTTCAAATGAGCTAATGATATAATTATAGCATTAGAGACCAGAAAAGTCTGGATCCAAATGAAGAAAAGCTTTGCATTTTGAAAATTCACTCTGTGGGTTTGATTTTGATTTACCAAACTTGCAGTCAAAATGTGAAAAATGTTATCTATGGTTATGAACAGGGAGAAGGAGAATCATTCCAAAAAGTCAAACAGTTGTGTTAAAATGATAACCCTTAAAGAATCTAGTCTATTCTTGAGTTGGTTGTCAGTACCACTGACTTGAAGGTCATAGTTAAAGTATGAAAATGAAAAATCTTTCTGATTTGGAGGCTGGTTGCCTTCTGCTATATGTAGTCATGACTATGTGTTGAACCGAGACATTCTAGTGCATTAATTTATAAATTTAAATTTTGTAAAATATTTTTATTCATACATTTTTTTCTTTCTTTTTTTTTTTTTTTTTTTTTTTTTTTGGTTTTTCAAGGTAGGGTCTCACTCTAGCCCAGGCTGACCTGGAATTCACTATGGAGTCTCAGGGTGGCCTCAAACTCACGGCGATCCTCCTACCTCTGCCTCCCGAGTGCTGGGATTAAAGGCATGAGCCACCACGCCCGGCTTTATTCATACATTTTTTTAGAAAAAAATTGTCTCAGATTTTTTTTCTTTCTCTCTCCCTCTCTTCTCTCTCTCTCCCTCCCCCCCACTCTCTTTCTCTCTCTCTCCAGCATTTTTAGCAATTGTTATGGCTTTCTTGAAGAGGGACCTTGTAATCTTCTAAGTTTTACTAGCTTCCTGACACTTGTAACTTTTGATTACTTCCTGAAACATGTTTCCTCTATTTCCTTTTTATAAGCCCCCCTCCAGTAAATAATATTTAAATTAATAGTAAATAGTTTCACAATATTAGTGTATTAGTTGGCTTTCAATGCTATGCAAACACAAATTTAGCAATGATGTATATCACATGGCTCAGTGTCTTCAGAGTTCTTCACTTATAATCATTGATGTTGCAGCAGGTGTTTGCATAGCTTTGCTGTGGTGGAAGCATGGTTCAGTGACTATTCCCCTCATAGAACACCACAAACAGAAGAAGGAGGGGCCACAGAACCACAAATAATGTTTATTTTTTATATAAATTTCTTCATACTAGGCTATACTTCCTGAACTTTCCACCCTATCCCAAAAAGCACCATCAGCTGGGATTCTATCATTCTTAAAGTTGTGTGGGACAATTAATTTTTAAACTATAGATATCAGCACATCTTAAAGCAATTCATCTTCACCTCCTTTGTTCTTATTTCTTTAAACACATTCTCATTTCTATCCTTATGAATTGGTTATTCTATGTACCCCATGAAAATGAAATTGCACATTATTTACAGTTTGGTCTGTTTATGTCATCTAGCATACCAATCTTGTGTTTCATCTATATATCACTAGTAACAATTCTTTATTTTCAATCCTTTCAGTAACAACTAATGTATCATCTGTCTCCCAAATTGACCTTGGTCAGGACAGCAACTCAAAAAACTTACTCTTTACTAAGCGAGAAATTGATAGACTTCAATTCTCAATTAAAAGTTAATAGAATAATTTGAATAATTTTCAACTGATAAATCCTTTCAGGAGGACCAATTATACAAACTGTTAGTCATGCATCACTTTAAAGGGAAGACACTCAGTTTATCTGACCCACAGAAGGGTGGAGGTAGCTTTCATTCAAACAGGCAATGAGAGAGAGGTCCAACTCATGACATTAATAAACATATATTTTTCATATAAATTTATATTAATATGTTCCTGTTTGTTCCAGGACAGGTAGACAAAGGTAAATACAATAGACAATAAAATAAATGGGCTGGAATAAGGTTATTTGTACCTTGTGAGTACAGCTAATTTTCTCTTTGTTTTATATTCTCCTTTCTGATGTTTGGTATTGCATTAAAATTTCTGAAGAATTATTTATGCAACACTGTACCTTAGGAAAAATTTATAAGGAAGTTTGGTAGTAAACAATGCAGAGGGAACCCTTTTGTCAAGTCTCATTATGTTACCTTAAGCAGAAGTTTTTGAGCTCTCCTGTGTAGAACCATGTTAAGAGAACAAATGAGTAATTCTGTTGCTATGGAAGATTTGTACCATATTATATTATGTTATTTACTTCAGACATATATTTTTGCATTAGCTATATATACTGCCTCCTAACCTTACGCTCTCTATATTAAAATAAAGTCTGTAGTATTAATGATAAATAAACCCAGATGGAAATAATCTTATAAGCCTACCTCTGAAGGTTCCTTATTGTTCTTATGTTGTTGCCTGATCACCTCCAGGAAAAGTTATGTATTCATAGAAAACACCTGTGTGGCTATTAACTTCCATTTTGCTAATCATTTTATTTCATACTTCAAAACAATACATAAAAAAGGAGTTGCTGATGCTCAGTGGTACCGCATGTGGAAGCACTGGGTTCAGATCATAAAAGTTTTGGCATAGTGGAAGAAGGATAGTGCCTCATAAAAAAAGTGTAGGATAAATTTATTATCAGTTTTTTGAGGTCAGGTCTTGCTCTAGCACAGATTGACCTGGAATTCACTATGTATTCTCAGACTGGCCTCAAACTCACAGTGATCCTCTTACCTTGCCTCCAGAGTGTTGGGATTAAATGCATGCACCACCAAATCAGAAAAGAAAATTATCTTACCTGAATCATTGAAGAAGAATTACATTAAAAACTTATTAGACGAGCAGTCATTTGAAATCATAGTAATTTATTGCATAGATTACCATTTTGAGCAAGAAGAGTATACAAAATGAAAAATAAGTGGTACAAACAATACTTTATTATTAATGATGGTGATTAAACATTTGTAATATCATCAGAGCATAAACATAACTATAGGTAATATATTTATCAGCCAGCTCAGTTTATGAATTCAAAGTCTTTCATTATTGTCTTAAAAATCCATACTTTCTTTCAGTATCAAACTGATTTTAGTAAAATCTTAAGCTACATCTAGGCTGGCTATAAGCCAAAATGTGAAGATATTTGAAAGTTGATAAAAATTTCAACATTATATCTGAATGAAATATTCATTACTTTATCTATTAGTGTACTGAGGATCTCTGACTAAACTTATTTAGCAACAGAAAAGGATACTTTTGAGAAATTAAAAATCACAGGACTTAATTTTTCACCCAGTCTAAATATCATATGTGATATAAAAGAACTATGTTAATTCTGATTTCTATATATTGTATTCAGCTCTTTTTAATTTCTTGAAATTTTAAAATGAATTAGTAAAGAATTTTTCTTTAATGTATAAACTGAAGAATGTTTTGCATTTTCTGTATTACTATTATAGTCTTTAAAGGAGTCAGAAGAAAACTATATGAAAATTTTACAATGGATACTCTGTCTGGACACTGTTGCTGGGAATGTAACATCAGCTTCTGAATCTTAGATTTTCCTGAATCTCACAATATTCACCTAAAATCTCTAGCCAAGTAAAATGATATGAATTGCTTTTATATGATTCTCTGTTGCAAATTCAGGACACTAATTGCCCCATTACTTTCCAACCTTCCACTTTCTATCCACTATCTTTGTATTAATAATACTCACATATATTTGACCAATAATGTGCTCAAATCCCTCACATCAGCATTTAAGCCCATCAGTTGCATTGCTTGTCATACAGACTTATGACTAGCATGCTCGAATGAGGAGCGCCATCTAGTAAAAGGAAAGAACATTGAACCACCTCTGAGATAGCCTTTTTAAAAACCCACAATAAGTACTTTAGCTTCTGCCTCTTCACACTTAAGATATTAATCTTAAAAGACCATATCTTGCTATGATAGTCTTTATGCCACTGGAATGAAAACGAAAGGCAACACACTGAGACTGTAGGATCAGAAAGCTGAAGACAGCAGGGTTTTCTACTGGCATGTTTGAACAGCTAGATAGCCCTGGATTCCCGGTCTTCCTACCTCTGGAGTAAGCAGTGTTTTCATGGTTTATGTAATAATATGCAAGGTTTTCTATTGCAATTGCAATGCTTGATCCTAACATGTCTTCCTATTAACTGAAAATGAATAGTACATTATTTTTATGACACTCCTAAACTTGTTCTATAGTTCTAGAACTACCAAATCTAAATCATACAGAATACATATTTGAAAGATGTCAACACAAAAGACACAACTCTCACCTCAAAGTGGATTAGAGATAGTTTATTCTGGAGCCAAATATGAGTGACCATATCCCAGGAACACAGATTTAGGTTACCCTAAATTCCATGTTCTAAAGTGTTAACAATTTCATGAAGGTTTTATTTACAGAACAAAAGAAAGTGATAAATCAAGGCACTTTACAAATACATTGGCTGAACATCAAGTAGGTGGCTTATAGCAAACCTGGAAATCTCCACCATAGGCTTCAGCTGCTGTCTGATGACATTCTTAGCCCTTGGGTTGGTGGAAGCTGGGGTTTGCTCTTGCATTCCAAAAAGGATAACACCTGATCAATTGGTAGACACCAGGATGTTAGGTCAGATACAGAGGTTGGCAATAAATGATTACTAAGGGGCAAAAGGTAGCCCAAAAAAAATTGGCTCTGACTTGCAATGTTCCATCTCTCTGTGATCAGAGGAATTTTATCAGTAGCTGTAGAAGATTCAGTTGCTTTTCCAGGAACTTTAGTTTACAAAGACATTTGCTATACATAAGGAAAATATTGTAAGGTTCAAAAACCTGTGGAGGGGTGAGGATAGTGAGGAGGCTAACAATGGTACCAACTTGACTGATTCACTGAGTACAAAACTAATTTAAAAAAAAACTGAAGAAAAAAGAGAATTAAAATTGTAGTACCCAGAAAAAATATAATTGGAACCTTTTTCCCAGATATTGTTGTAAATGTAGGCTGAGTATTATGTGACTAATAAATGTAATAAATCTTGAAGTCATGAAGAATTGGAGAAAATAAAGTACAATAATTATTTTTAAAAATCTAACTTTTCCTGAAAACATTTTTATTAAATTACTCATTGAAAGACTTTCCTCCTACCCCCCCCAAAAAAAAACAGAATTTCCTTGAGTTCATGAGCTATGAACTAACATTGAGTTAAGCCACCCATAACTCACACAGAAACAATCAACCCATATTCTGACCAACAAACAACCCCTAACCGCATGGAACCTTCTGGGGTGTTACAACTTCAGGAACCATACTCCCCAAATCACTTGTCTGAAAACACACTCAACAGACCCTAGGTTCCCAACCACACCTCTCCATTGATCTGTACATTTAAAAGCCCCTCCTTGCTGCCAGCTCCTCACTTCTTCAAGAACAGGGCCACTCCTCCCAACCAACACAGTTGCAACTTTTGTGACCTCTGCCCACATGGGAGGTGCAGGCCCTATTCACTCTTATGGGCCAGGGATCATATTGTTGTTTTCTTGTAAACCCAGCCTGAGCTCTGCATCTTTCCCTTTGTTTTCACTTTCCATGTCCCTCCGCTCATCCCTACCCCAGACTCTGGAACTCCAAAGTAAAGGCCATTTGCATTTCGACCACATCTCACCCACCACCTCCAAACCTTCAAACCTCCATGCCTTCATGACACGGTAAAATTCATTCTGTCCATGGTGGACATGATCCACCCTGAAACTCAGAAACTCTGAACGTCTCCCATGCCGCACTCTTCCTGTGTGATCTCAAAAAAAAGGGCGGGGGGGCTCTGGAAGCCAAACCTCTTTGCTAATCCACAGGCACCCAAAAAATTATGAGTGTAGGGATGTCCTCTCCTAATCTTCAGGATCTCTCTCCTTGGAGATGTTCCAGGTGGCAGGATGGGTTACTTCTCCTCATTTCAACGTTAGTCCAAAATGGATTCCAAATTCTGGTTTCCAAAGGACATGTCTATGGCTTTCCTCAGGGCTAACCTCAAAGAATTCGAAATGATAGAGCTTCAGCCCTCAAAACTAATTTGACTCTCCACTAAGATCTGGCCTCAATATGACCTTGGCAGTCTGTCCAGAATTTGGTACTTTCAATTTCAATATACTCACAGATCGCCACAATTATTTCAGACCGAACAAGTGGTCTGAGGTGCAGTTCCTTCAAGGTTTCTTTGCCCTCCGCTTCAGTCCTTCCCTTTGCTCCTCCTGCTCAGTTTCTCAGACCTTGCTCTGTCGGGTGGGTCCCTCTAAGAATCCCCTCCCCCCAAGCCATCCAAACCTTCTCCTTTGATCTGGCCAATGAGTCTTCCCCCATACAACATTCACACTCTCATTCTTCCCCATCCGTACCTTCCACACCCACTGACTCTTTCTGCAGCGACTTTGCTCCCTAGCTCTCCTCATTCCACTCCATCATCTCTCAATTCTCTCCCTCCACCTTACCTTCTCACTCCACTTTGAGTCCTCCCTCCTTCCATGCCCTCCTTGTGCCTGATCCAGTAAAAACTTGACACCCAAAATTGGAACGTTTCCCTTGCGTGAGGTAGTGGGGTGGGACAGTCTTACCCGAGTTCATGTTCCATTTACATTAAATGAAATGGACCTCACTGAACAAAAAGTAGGTTTTTGTTTGTTTGTTTGTTTTGGAAAACCCTCAATATTTCAGAAAATAATTCACATGGTTGATTAAAATTTATTCTTTAATTTGGAGTGATATCTGTCACATCCTTAACTCCATTCTCACTCAAGATGAACGGAGAATGTATTTGGAAAGCCACTCCGGCTCATGCCAACAGGTTTAATGATCAAGATTCCCAAAACCCACCCCCTGCCCTGGACAAGTAGCAGTCCCTGATACACACCCCAAATGACCTTAGGTGCCTCCATCTTACTGTCACTTGTTTAGCTGAAGGGATGCACCAATAAGCACATGGCAGAATTAATTTCCACGGGCTCAAGGAAATAAGGTCCTGATGAAAATCCAGCCCTTTTTCGTAGCTATCTGAGGCCGTTACAAAACATATAAATGCAGATGTTAACTTTAGGGAAGGCACTCTCCTCTTCCATGTTCTTCCCCTAGGTCAATCAGCCACAGATATTAGATGAAAGCTAAAGAGACTAGAAGAGGGCCCCATGAACCCCCTCCCCCAAGGAGATCTTACATCTTGCCTTCAGATCTTTTAATGATAGAGAAGAAGAGGCAAGAAAGGAAAAGCAGAGAGGGGATAGCGATGGCATGAGCAGATGGTGGACATCACTCCCTAGCCAACATAAGGTGGGCAATAGCAACAGGTGTGTGTGCCAGTAAACACTGGCTTAGGGAAACTGGCTATAACACCTATAAGCCCACCCCCAACAATACACCGCCTCCAGGAGGCAGAATGATGGTTCAACTGCATGGGATGCTAAGGTCCTAACTACTCCCCAAGAACCTTCAAGTTTACCATCAAAGCAGCTAATATTTCTTTACTTGTAAGTAAGACAAACTCTCTAGACCCCTGGGCTGGTGTCCAACAGCCCAACCCTAATGCTTATCAACATCCAGAACATACTGACCCCCTATTAATAGAAATGATAGCTTTATCCAACTCTATTTATGATCACCTCAAACAGGCTGACACAGAATTAGGAAGAGACTGACTGCTGGATCTGTCTTAGGGCAGGACAAATTTCTTAAGTAGGAATAGGACTCTCCAACTTCACATTCCCTTACAATACCCACACACAAGAAAGGACATTCATCTATATGGGCCTTCTGTTCCAGTCATTGGTGAACCACATGCATCCTCTCACCCACTTCCCAATTGAACCCATATACTCATTAGTTCCATGGCCTCAGAGGATTCAAACATAGTTGGAGAGAATGCTAGACAACTTTTAGAAAACATAAAAACCAAATATGGTTCCAATAAAGAATCCCAATGGAAGGATACCTGGGTCTTCTGGAGCCTATGGTTGGATCTCTTTGTAAGACCTGTCATCATAATTCTCCTATATTCTGTCCATGTTTTTAAAATGTGTCTCTGATTATCTCCAGGAAAGAATTCATGCTTTCACATAACAAAGAGTGACAAGAATTCTTCATGGCTGGCCAATACCAGCCCCTAGATGACTTTGGCCCTAACTTGTCATAGGATCTTATCTATATCTCTCCCTAGAAGGCTAAAAACCCCTGTCTGCAGGAAATCACCCCCAAGACCTTCATCCTTGTCCCTTATGGTCCAATTTCTTATACCCCTTCAGAGTCTGAATATGAAGGAATATCCTACAGCCCCAAAAGGAAAACATGTTTTTCTTGAGTTCATGACCCATTAACTAGCACTGACTTAAGCCACCCATAAGTAACAGAGAAAAAATTCAAAACATTCAGGTTCTTTTACCTACCTATGTGGACCTGAGATCTGAACAATCTAAATCAGTTTTCCAGAAACTAAGGAAGAATAGTTTTGTTTTGTTTTTGGCTCTTACTGTTTGTCTTATACTCATTACCCCAGGTGGTAAGCATGCTTGAAGTTTTTAATTCTGCTTATGATCAAATATAGCCTGGAATTCTTCATTGATAAAGAAACTTGGGACTCCAAACTCAAGGTTGCTCTTGACCAAGGACAATATACAGATGGTACCCTAAATATTTGTTCATTCACATTCCAAGATATATCAACTAAGTCTGCTGTATATACATACATACATATGTGTGTGTGTGTTTATATTTACAATGCAACTTACTCATTTGGCTTAACAGCTCATGTCACCTATCACACAAGCATTTCTGACATACAATATTTTATTTCATGTTATAAAAATATGAGGCAACAAAATGTTTAAAAATTATAAACCAGGAATAGAATTTTGTATATATCACTAGTATTTATCCTAGTATACATTTATCTTTGAGGTCGAGGAGACCAATTTCACTACCTAACTGAAAGTGTGAAGGAGAGGTTAGAGACAATAAAACACAAATTAACATATCAACAAATTATCCTTTCCACTTGTACCATTGAAATAAAATTAATATCATTGGAAGTATGTTATAATGTTAGCTGGATATCAGACATGATTTATTCATATTTTATTACTATAATAAAAATTTACTTAATTGTTTATGACTTGGATTTATATATCTGTAGTCTGAAAATGTATAGCTACTCGCCTATACATATTGTATCTTCTGCTTATTACATGTGATTTATTTGCAAATTATTATTATAATAATTATAATGTTAATAAGATTTATCATAAAAATGCTTGCTGTGTGTTGTAAATACAACAGGAGGTTTACATATCCTATTTTATTAACTTACAGCATGGCTGACTTAAGTATCATTCAAGTATTTCATATTCGACTCAATTAAAGTTAAATAGATATAATAGTATAACATATATATATATATATCTTATATATAATATATGTAACATATATATAATAATAAATATACTAGTATAATAGTAAAGGTACCAATGCTAAGTCAATAGAGTACATAACGTAATTTTCCAATATTTCATTAAGTGTTTTTTTTCTTTATCTTTCTGTGTATGTGTGTGTGTATATATGTTTGTGGTGAGAGGCAGGCAGAGAACAACCTCCTGGGGTGTTGGTTTTCACTTTATATCTTGTTACAAGGCAGGGTCTCAGGCTACTTAGCCTACCAGCTTCCAGGAGTTCTGCTATCTCTGCTCCATCTCACCGTAGGTGCATTGGAATTACTGATGGTCCCTACCACACCAGACTATAAGAGGGTTCTGATAAACCAAGCTCAGGTCAGGTCATCACTTTTGGATAGCAAGTGCTTTTACTCACTGAACCACCTCCACAAACACATGTAATATATTTTATCTGTCATTCACTTAAATGATCTCTACATCAATCTTGAGGTAATATATTCTTTTGAAAATATCAACTGCATTGTTAATTTACATACATATATGTAATTAAAAATTTATATTTTTAGATTGAATTTACTTGGATAGTAACAAACCCATCAGTTAACATACTGCTTAATTGGTAATATAGTATTTATGAAACTCTTACTAAAGGAATATTATGTTTTGGTCATATGCAGTGAAATATTGACTCAGTTGATTTCAATACTATTATATATTAAAGTGTTGAAAGAAGTTTTCCCTAAGGATTACTTCTCTTTTTTCCTTTAAAAGTGTGTGTGTGTGTGTGTGTGTGTGTGTGTGTGTGTGTGTGTGTGTGCGTGTGTAAATGTGCATGTACTACAGCATGCATGTAGAGGTCAAAACATAATGTAGGGTGTTGATCCTCACCTTCCAACTTGTTTGAAGGATAGTTTCTGCTGTTTTTTTGTCATATTTTCCAGGATACCTGGCCCACAAGTTTCCATGGATTCTCCTGATCTGTCTCCCATCTTACAGTAGATGTTCTGAGATTACAGGCATGCGCTAATGTATGCAGCTTTACCTTGTTTCTATGGATCCAAAATCAGGTTCCTAGGTTTGTGCAGCAAGCACCCACTGAGAAGGTTCCACAGCATGTGGAATTTCAAGTTTTAATGTGTTTATATACTTTGGAGTTCTAGGTAAATGTTCATTACACACAAATAATAGTAGATTGATTTTTCTCAATTTTATATTGTTATCTTTATTCTCATTAAGTAGTCTAGGACCTTCAGTACAACTTTGAATAAGTTCCCAGGTATAGAAATACCCCTTTTTGTTATAACTTGCTTTATGATAGCTCCCAAATATAGCACTTTTAGTAAGTTGTAGGGTTGTAGTGACCATGAGCAAATCTCACAGTGCTTTTTTTTCCACTGTCTATGCTCACTTCGTATCTGTGTTTCAGTTTGGTAATTTTCATAATATTCCAAACTTTTTTATTAACACTGTATTTTATGAAAACCTAAGATCAGTGATCTTAAAGGTTCCACTCATATGTTTGTGTAGTTACTACAAAAAATATCTCATATGATGGTGACATTTATCAATTAATACACTGTGCCTTCCCACCATTCTACCATCTGGTCATATTCATTTCTCTCTCTCCCTACCCCCTCTGAGCCTTAGTAGATAAATTAGGGGCCATTTGATGGCATTACAATATACTATGATTGAATGCTCAAGAGAAAATGAATCAGACATCTCTCACTTTTAATGAAATACCAGAAATAAGCAAGCTCAGTGAAGATGACATATCAAAAGCCCAAACAGGGTGAAACCTAAGTCTTTTGAAACACACAGATGAATTGTGAATACAAATGAAAGGAAAATGAATTAAATACAAGCCACAACTCCAATAAATGCATGAATGACATGCAGTACTGTATGGTTGATTCAGAAAATGTTTTACTTGTTTAAATACAGCACACATGCCACAATATCCCATTCCATCAGAGTGTAAATCACAACAAACTTCTAAATCTCTTTTCAAGTTTGAAAATCAGGAGAAATCTGCAAAATGTTTGCAGCTAGTAGCGGTTGAATCATAAGGTCGAAGGAAAGACTCCTTTCAATATTAATGTGAACATGGAGTCTGAGTTATATTGCTTAATTAATATTAGTATAATATAATTAATAATATAATTAATGTAACTGAAGGTTATAGCAAAAGGGCATATCTACATTAATGATTTTTATTTTTCTATTACATTTTGCTTGTGTGTAATAGTATGTGTGGCATGTGTAGTGTGTGCCATATATATATATATATATATATATATATATATACACACACACACACACACACACATACACACACTGACATGGTGCCCACAGTGACCAGAGAATGCCAGTGCTTCCCTCCAACATTCACTCATATGTTTTTCATGGTGACAGAGACTCTTGTTGATTCCAGGGTTTATTGCTCATGAGCCCCAGCTGATCACTGTTCTCTAATCCCTCACAAGACTAGGGTTACAGACATGCATGGCCATGCCCAGCTATTTATGTGAGTTTCAGGAGTCAAACTCAGGCAGTCTCATCCCTCAATATGTCCTTATGTTTGCAGAGAGACTTCAGCTAATCACTGATCCATCTCTCCAGTCCCTGTGTAAATGTTTCTACGAGCCTGATTAGAACATCACTATGAAGAGTTGGAATGCTGCAGATCCATAGTCAAATTCTCATAGATTATCTTTGTTCCCCTTAATAGTCATTTTTTGCACACTTTTGTATCTCACCTATTACCCTTTTGACCATCCTATGAAACAATTTGGGATGTTTTAATAGTCTTCTAGGTTCTACCAATACAAAATCTAAGAAAGGGATCAATTGGCATCTGAAATCTACAACAAAGTTTACTTTGTTGAAACCCATCTATCTATTCTTTTCATCAATTAAATTGTAATTAAAATGTGTCTTGATTAATTAAGGGTAGAAATGGCAAAAAAAAATCATTGTGGAGGACAACAATATAAAGGTATGAGAATAGATATTGCTCAAAAAAATTCTTTTGTCAACCTAAATGTTTAGGTAGACATTATGCTATTTCTAAAAGTTTTCAACACTGACAACTTTCTGAGGGGGATTTTCTTGTTGTGATTATTGACAGACCCATTGAAATTAGCTCTTAAGAAAGGCACAATAGCATGGCTTCTTTTTTTTTAGTGAAAACTTCCTGGTTGTTAATAAGTTTATAATCTTCTTGGCAGTTCAGAAAATCATGTCTCCACTCAGAATCACTGATACAACTCAGATCCCATTTCTTTGACTAACATCATAGAGCAGAGTTTAAAAGGAATCCAAGGGCAAGTTGAAGAGGCAAGTACCTGATGGTGAGATTGCAGCACATTTACGGAATATCCTGTCCTGACAGTTGATGATGCTGGCTTAACTAAACAGAGTTAGAAATGTAGACAAAATAACTTTGAAATGGAAAAAAAAGGTCAGTAAGGACCTTTATAGCAATGGAGGAGAAGTCAATTCCTGGGCCCAAAGTTCCAAAGGACAACATGTTCTATTGCCAAAGCTGATGCAACTGAAAAAAAAAAAAAAAAAGATAATTTATGGGAAGTTCTCAATTACCTTTCTAAAACACTAAGGTTCTTGCGAGGTATACTACATCTCTTCTGACTGTGACCTGCAAGTAGAATGACAAAGATGACTAAAGAAAATGTAAGGTGGAACATTATATAGAGAATATGTTGTGCCCACTTTTAAGACCAATCACTCGGAATAAATGGACAATTTTAGTTTTAAAAAAATAATTTATTTGAGAGAGAAAGAGACATAGAGAGGGATGAGAGAGAAAGAAGCATGTGCCACCTTGTGCATCTGGTTTTATGTGGGTACTGGAGAATCAAACCTGGGTCCTTTGGCTTTGCAAGCAAACACCTTAACTGCTAAGCCAACTCTGCAACCCCCAAACAGACTTTTAAAACATTTTTTCTACTTATTGACATTGTATCTGGTTACTCAGTATCTTTGTGTGAATGTACAATAATGTTAAACAATGAAGTTACATGACAATTTTGACAACATCTATTTTGTAGCCCCAGGATTAAAAATTGTTTTTGTCTTTATAGTTAATCGACACATTTTTTTCATAAGACTCCAGCTGCCCTAGAATATGATTCCTCTGATCTGGCCTGGCAAGTTGAAAACTTTTAAGAAAATATTCACCATTCTAGAAGCCACTAAGAATGTATACAGTTCATGAAAGGAGGGCAACATATCAATACTAACAAGAGTTTAAAATAAATGTATTCTAATTATTGCACTTGTCTTTGTTGAGTTCAAAAGTTCAGTAGAACAAGAAGCTGAAATGGTAAAAATATAGCTTAAAAACTAGAATTAACAGGATAGGTGGAATATGTGACTTAATTGTTATAATATCATGATAAATATCTTGCAAATGATGGTTAAAGGGGTGGCCTAGTATGAAAAAGTGCTTATTGCCCATGCATGAGGCCCTGAGTTCAATCTTGAGAACCCACATAAAAACCAAGGCATGATATGTATACCTATAACCCCATCACTTAAGGAGATGGAGACAGGAAGAACATTGAATCTCTCTATTAGGCAGTTTAACGAGTAACAATGAGTTCCAGGCTCAGTGAGCAAGACTCTGCCTCAGAGTCATAATGCAATAGAGGACATCTAGTGTCCTCTTCTAGCCTCCACACACATTTCATAGGATGCATACATCTGCAAACACACACCTACACACACCAAAAATGTGAACACATGGAGAGCTATGTTCTATGGAGGGTAAAGAAAGTGGATTCTAGAGATGGCATCCACTTCAGATAAAGTAGCTGTGAACAGGGTTGAATGACAAGAAGGAAATCAGTCCTACTGAAATTTAGTTTGTGAAACAGTGGTAAAAACTGACCAGGAAGCATGCTTTACCACGAGCAAAATACCATCAAATTGTACCGCATGCTACATAGAAACCTGTTACTGAGGAAACTTGATCAATGATGTAGTCCTCATTGTATCTTATTTTTAAAATTTTATATGGATATCCTATCCTCTAGCATTCTCTACCCTGAGGCATGAAGAGCCAACAATATCAAGACAAGAAACCTTGCCAGCAAAACAGTTGCCACATGCAGAAAGGTGACAAAAGGGTTAGAGCATTTTAACAATAAAGCACGTTTTAGATTATGGTTTGTACATTTTAAATTACATAATATTACATAAAATATATTATATAAAATATAATTATAGAATATAATTATAATATATGATAATATATTATATTATTACATTGTAGGCATACATTACATACTCACCATGAAACCTAATATTTCCATTCAGTTTATTCTGATATTCACTTTATTATGGTCATGTGGAATCAAACCAGTAATACAAACGTCTGCCTGTGAAGATGATCTTACCACCTTCACTTCAAGAATGGTTTCCTGACCATGACTAAAGATTGTTACTAATTAACCAAAACATGTTTTGTTTCTGTGCTTATGCTATAGTGTAATTGTTCTTATTCTAGGTGGAAGTAAATTTGACCATTTTCAAAGGACCAAAATTTCAAATGTATTGATTGTCTTTAATTTCCTTATTTCATTGATTTTTGGTTGATATTTATTGATCTTAAATAATATTCATTCTTTAGTTAACTTTTCTAATATAATCATGACAGTATGTTTTTCTTGCTTGTTGAAGAGGATTTAAATAAGTTGGTATAATGTCCAGAAATGTTCCTTATAATTTCACTTCCATTATTTACATTTATGGCTTTTAAAAGATAACAATATTTGTTACACTCCTAATGTCTTTTTTTTTGTCTGTGTGTAATATATTTTTATTTTAAATTATTATTATTATTAGCAACATATTTTGTATGGATACATCATGTATTGATACCCTTTTCCCTCATCCCCACCCTCATTTTGCTGGGGACCCTCCTCATTGGGGTTGCAGGTATTCTCCATGGGGTTGTGGATTATGGGTTGTGGGAGCAGCAGTAGTTTTTTGGGGAGGCAATGCCTCTAGACATGATGTCTCAATCTGTGGCTCTTACAATCTTTCCACCCCCTCTTCTGCAAAATTCCCAGAGCCATGAAGGGTGAATTTTAAGTTTACTTCAGTGATGGGCTCTTAGGCATCTATGTGTGTTGAGTGTCCTCAGGGTCTGTCTCCTTCACCCTGGTGCTAATTGTCAGGTTCATCATGGAAGCAGCACTCTTGCTCATCTCTCCAATTCCTCTGTGGTTTCAGCTGTGGCTTGGCTGAAGTGCAAGGGATAGTTTATCTCCTCTGGTCTTGCGACCTTACAGCTTTGGTCTTGCTCATTCATTCGTCATGGTGAGTTGACTGATGTTGTTGCATCATGTAAATATTCATCCACTCATTTAGAGACATTCTACTGCATCAGATCCATGCAACTGCTGAGGATATCCAACCTTTTATTTTTCTCCATTTATTTTCTCCTCCTATCTTAGCCACAACAAGCTCTCTGTAGAACCTTCTAGAAGTTACATGTCACTTGGTGCTCTGTCTGCCACGCCGGCCGGCCGCCATTGTGCTGTGGTGGGGGAGCACACTCCTAATGTCTCATGCCACATTTTGACATGCCACTGACGCAAATATATGTATAAATTAATTTAAAAAGGGTACAGGTACAATATTTACAACTGTATTATTCAAAGTTGTTTCTATATTGAGACTAAGGTCTACAATTCATCACAACAAATTCACTTTCCCTCTTTTAATTACCATTCAAATAATGAGGTTCTTGTGTATTTTCATAAATATAATATCATTATATTGTCCTCATTTTAGCTATATTATACCCACTCACTGGTCACATTCTTCTTCCTAAAGGGTCAGTTCCTACATTATCTATCATCTATCTATCTATCTATCTATCTATCTACTATCTAGGACATCTCATAGGAGGGTCTAAATCTAAGTTTGACTTATTTTGCTTTACATGATTATTTCTTCTTATGTGTACTTTGTGACAATCACATTATTGGCTGAGCAAAACTCCCTCATGTATATATACACAGAATTTTGTTCATTCATTCATTACTGAGGACCATCTAGGATACTGAGAATTGTGCTATAATAAATATGGCCAAACAAGTATTTATGTAGTATATTTGTTTTCCTTCCTCAGAGCATTTTATATTTATCATCTACTATGGTATAGACCTTAGAGATGCCTCATCCCTTTCCTTGCCTCCCCTGTCTCACCATTGGGTTAGCCCTTCCCAGGAGTACCTGCTTTTGCCATCTGGGTCCTCAGAAACTTCTGCTGAAGCTGAACAAGGGTCTCCATGTTGCTATGACTACCACTCAAGATCCCTGCAGCTGGGATTTCCATTTCTTTTTTTTTCCCATTATTTTTATTGACAACTTCTCTACTTACAGACAATAAACCATGATATTTCCCTCCCCTCACCCACCTTCTCCTTCACAACCCTACTCTCTATCATATCCCCTCCTTCTCTCCATTAGTCTCTGTTTTAATTTTGTGTCATCATCTTTTTCTGCTATCATGAGGGCCTTGTGTAGGTATTGCTAGGCACTGTGAGTTCAGGGATATTGAGGGCAATTTCTGTCTGGGCAGTTGCATTGTAAGGAGTTGTACCTTCCTTTGGTTCTTACATTCTTTCCACCACTTCTTCCACAATGGACCCTGAGCCTTAGATGGTGGGATAGAGATGTTTCAGTGATGGACACTCCTCCATCCCTTTTTCTCAGCACTATGTTGCCTTTTGGGTCATTCCAGTGGTCATTGCCATCTGGAAAGGGAAGCTTCTCCAACCAGAAGTCAGAGTAGCATCAATATATGAATATAAACATTAAGTGCAGTGCTTTCAGAGAAGTTTAGTAAGAACAATCTATGCATTTATCCGGACAAGAGCAGGCTTTATGCCCATATAGCTCATGTCCTCCCCTGCCATAGACTTTTGATTAGGTTTTTAGCACCAAGCATGGATTCCCTCCCATAGAGTGGGCCTTCAGTCCAACTAGAGAGAAGTTGGTTTCCTCCAGAGCAGACATACCACTATTGTACTTGTTTGGTCCTTTGAACTGTCTAGCCAAACATGAGGCTTCCAGTGTCCACTGTTTTTCACTGCTGATAACTTCTGTCTCCCATAGGGCTGCATACAGTATAGCATTTTTCTAGCTTGCAGTTCTCTGGTCTACTGGGAGAATGTTTTCTACTCAGCACCACCTTTATTTCTCAGTGACTTTGCTGCTGAGGCATGTTAAGTTTCAGCAATAGGGTCTTGTGATTTGTTTCTCAAGGGGAAACAAGGGCCTTGGCTATAGCCTGCAATGTTTTGGAGTCAATCAAGAACTCACTGGCAAACAACTCACTAGAAGGTATCCCATATCTGGCATTGAAAAATTTCTAGTAACAATCTATGGCTTCTGGATATGCTATTACTCAAAACGCTAGGTTTTCATATGTCTAATTCAGAATATCTTGAATTTTGATTGACCTTCCATCCCTGTCCTTTTTTTACTCAATCTCTTCCTCTGGCCTCAGTTAAGTATTTCCCCTCCCTGTAATATGTTCTTCTATTTACATATATAAAATACCATCCAATTAAGTCCTTCCCTCTCCTCCCTCTGTGATGGCCTTTTTCTAGCTTACTAGCCTCTGCTACTGATTTTTGGTTCCAGCGCACACACAAGTCTGTACATTTGTAGCTAGGATCCACATATGAGAGAGAACATGTGACATTTGGCTTTCTGGGCCTGGGTTACGTCACTTATTTAATCCTTTCCAGAGCTACCCATTTCCCTGCAAATTTCATACTTTAATTTTTCTTTACTGTTGAATAGAACTCCATTATATAAATGTACCACAGCTTTTTTATACATTCATCTGTGGAGGGACATCTAGGCTGGCTCCATTTCCTAGTTATTGTGACTAGAGCAGCAATAAACATGGTTGTGCAAGAATCTCTAAGGTAGTGAGAAGAGTCATTAGGATATATGCCTAGGAGTGCTGTAGCTGGATCATATGGTAAATTTATTTTTAGCCGTCTCAAGGACCTCCAAACTGATTTCCACAATGGTTGTAACAGATTACATTCCCACCAACAGTGTAGAAGGGTTCCACTTTTCCTGCATGCTTGCCAACATTTATTATCATTTGTTTTCTTGATGGTAGCCTTTCTTTGAAAGGAGTGAGATGGAATTTCAAAGTAGTTTTAATTTGCATTTCCTTGATGGCTGGAAATGTAGTACACATTTTTAGATGTTTATATGCCATCTGTATTTGTTCCAATGGGAACTCTCTATTTAGTTCCGTAATTCATTTTTAATTAGGTTGTTTGATTTCATATTGTTCTGTTTTTTGAGGTTTTTGTATATTCTGGATATTAATCTTCTGTCAGATGTGTAGCTGGCAAAGATTTTCTCCTATTCTGTAGGTTGTCTCTTTGCTCTGTTCACAGCGTTCCTTTGCTATACATAAGCTTTGTAATTTCATGAGATTTCATTGCTTGATTAGTTGTTTTATTTCTTGAGCAATTGGGGTTATATCCAGAAAGTCATTGCCTATGCCAATACGTTGAAGGGTTTCTCCTACCTTGTTCTCTAGCAATTTCAGAGTTTTAGGTCTGATATTAAGGTCCATGATCCACTTGGATTTTATTCTTGTGCATGGAGAAATACAAGGATATATTTTCATCTCTCTACATATAGATATCCAGTTTTCCCAGCACCACTTGTTGAAGAGGCTGTCTTTTCTCCAAAGAATATTTTTGGCACTTTTGTCAAAAATAAGATGGCTGTAGCTGATTGGATTAACATCTGGGTCCTCTATTCTGTTCAATTAATCTAAATGTCTGTCTTTGTGCCAATACCATGCTGTTTTTGTTACTATGGCTTTGTAATCCAGCTTAAAATCTGGTATAGTGATATGACCAGCCTTATTTTTGTTGCTCAAACTTGTTGTAGCTAATCAAGGTTTTTGTGCTTCCAAATGAATTTTAGTATTTGCCTTTTCTATTTCTGTAAAGAATGCCATTGTAATTTTAATGGGGATTATGTAAACTGTGTAGATTGCTTTTGGTAAGATTGACATTTTTACAATATTGATCCTTCCATTCCATGAACCTGGTATGTATTTCCATTTTGTTGTGTTTTGTGCAATTTCTCCCTTGAGTGTTTTAAAGTTCTCATTGTAGAGATCTTTCACTTCCTTGGTTAAGTTTATTCCAAGGTACTTTACTTTTTTTTAAAACTTTATTTTTATTTATTTATTTGAGAAAGAGAGACAGAGAGGGAGTGAGAGAATGGGCACACTAGGGCCTCCAGCCACTGCAAACAAACTCCAGATGCATGCTCCCCGCTTGTGCATCTGGCTTATGTGGGTCCTGATGAGTCAAACGAGGATCCTTTGGCTTTGCAGGCAAATGTCTTAACCACTAAGCCATCTCTCTAGCCCCTCCCCCTTTTTTGAGCAATTGTGAATGGGAGAGATTCCTTGATTTCATCCTCTGCATGTTTGTTGTTAGTACATAGGAAAGCTACTGATTTCTATATGTTTATTTTATATTCTGCTACATTGCTAAAAGTGTTTGTCAGTGCTAACAGTTTGCTGGTAGAGTCTTTAGGTTCCTTTATGTATAGAAACATACCATCTGCAAATAACGATAATTTGACCTCTTCCTTTCCAATTTGCAACCCTTTTATGAGTGTCTCTTCCCTTATTGCTATAGCTAAGACTTCCAGTACTGTATTAAAATAAAAGTGGGGACAGTGGACGCCCTTGTCTTGTTACTGAATTTAGTGGAAAATCTTCAAGTTTTTCCCCACTTAGTATTATGTTGGCTGGAGGTTTGTCATAAATACCCTTTATTATGATGAGATATATTCCTTCTATTCCTAGTTTCTGTGATACTTTTACGATGAAGGGATGTTAGATTTTGTTGAATTCCTTTGCTACATCCATTAAGATGAGCATGTGAGTTTAGTCCTTCAGATCATTTATATGTTATATTACATTTAGTGATTTGTGTATGTTGAACTATCGCTGAATCACTGGGATAAAGTCAACTTGGTTGGGGGGGATAATCTTTATGATATATTATTGTATTCTGTTTGAAAATATTTTATTCAGAATTTTTGCATCTATGTTCATGAGATAGACTGGTCAATAATTTTCTTTTTTTGTTCTGTCTTTTCCTGGGTTTGGCATCATGGTGATGCTGGCTGCATAGAGGAAGTGTGGTAGAATGCCTTCCTTTTCTATGCTATGGAAAAGTTTGAGAAGGAGTGGTGTTAGTTATTCCATGCAAGTCTGGTAAAATTCACCAGTGAATCCATCTTGGCCTGGGCTTCTTTAGTTTGAAGACTTTTTATAACTGCATGGACCCCCGTACTTGTTATAGATCTATTTAGATGGTTTATCTCATTTTTATTTAATTTTAGTAGGTTATATGAATCAAGGGAATCATCCATTTGTTTCAGATTTTGTAACTTAGAGGCATATATATTCTTAAAGTATGTCCTTATGATTTTCTGAATTTCTTTGGTATCTGTTATAATTTTTGTCTCTCTTCTGGTCAGATGTTCTAAGGGTTTATCAATCTGGTTGATCCTTTTAATGAACCAACTCTTTGCTACATTGATTCTTTGGATTGGTTTTATTTATTTATTTATTTTTGGTTTGTATTTCATTAATTTCTGCCCTAATCTTTATTATTTCTTCCCATCTACTGATTTTTTGTTTGCCTTGTTCCTCTTTTACAAAGGTCTTATAGTGAAACATTGAATTATTTACTTGTAAACTCTTTAATTTCTTAATATAGGCACTTAGAGGTATAAATTTCCCTCTTAGGACTTCCTTCCTTGTGTCCCAAAGGTTTTAGTATGTTATATTCTCATCATCATTTGGGTCTATGAATTTATTGATTTCCTTTTTGATTTCTTCAATGACCCATTCATCATTCAATAGTGTATTGTTTAGTCTCCATGAATTTCTGTATGCCCTGTAGTTTTTCTTGTTGCTGACTTTCAGTTTACTCTCACTGTGGTCAAATAGTGCAAGGGATTATTTCAATTTTCCTGTATTTGTTGAGATGTGATTTGTGTCCTTTCACCATAAGACAGTATCTATCTTTCATTGAGTTATGAGTTTCCTGGAAGCAACAAATGGAAAGTCCTGTCTTTTAATCCATTCCGCAAGCATGTGTCTTTTAATTAGGGTATAGAGGCCATTGATAGTAAGTGTTATTACTGAAAAGTATGTATTTTGTCATTCTTCTTATTTTGTCGTGTTTACTGTTTTCACTTTACTCTCTTGTTTTAACTGCTATTTGATTGTGGTTTTTTTTTTCTATTTTCTCCTCTATGTTTTACTTTCTCTTCAGGGCAAAGGATTCCTTCAAGTATTTTTTGTAGAGCTGGTTTAGTTGTCATAAATTCCTTTAGCTTGCTTTTGATGTGGAATGCCCTTATATCTCCTTCAATTTGGATAGGTAGCTTTTGCAGGATAAAGTAATATTGGTTGACAGTAGTTATCTTTCAGAACTTGGAATACTTTGCTCCAAGCCCTTCTGGCTTTTGAAGTTTGTGTTTCATAATATGCTATTATTCTGTTGGGTTTGCTTTAGTAGATAACTTGCTTTTTCTCTCTAATTGCTTTCAACATATTTTCTTCAGGTTGTGTGTTTAGTAGTTTAATTATAACATCCTCATTCATATCTTCCTATTAGCTTGTCTTTCTCTTTGTTGGACTGTAGTAGGTCTGCCACCTGGTCTTTTAGTTTAGATATTCTGTTCTTTCCTTCATCCATTCTACTGGTGAGAATTTCCACAGAGTTTTTTATTTGATTTACTGTTCTTCAGAGCTAGAATGTCAGCTTTTTTTTTTTTTCAGTATTTCTATTTTCTTACTCATGTCTTATACTGACCTCCTTATTTCATTTAGCTGGTTCCACATGCTCTCTTTCAAGTGCTTGTTTCCTTTTTTAATCACTTTGTTTTCTTCTTTGATTCCTTTCATTTCTTTGATTTCTTGGAGTATAGACACAATCGTCTTTTTGAAGTCCTTGTCAAATATTTCATTCATGACCATTTTTAATAGACTTAAAATTTTTGGTGGGATTGTATTGTCTTGATTATTTGTGCTTCTTGTATTATAATGTAGTGAGTTTAGCATCTCAAATTGATTTGATGCTTGGGTTTTCTACTTATCTGTGTTCTTAGATGTGGCCATCCACCTTTATATACATTCAGGATATGAGTTTAATGTTCCACGTGTAGCTCTTGTACCCCAATCCAACCAAAGAAGTAATGTTAGTTGTTGAGTTTGTTTGCTAAACAAATATTGTAGTGGACAGGGTGGAACAATTTCTAGTGGACTGGGTGGAACTTCAACTGAGCAATAAACACATTTAATAAAAACCTGCACAGAGTATGCAATTGTGGGAATTAAAACAAACAGCCTTATAAAGCCAAAATCACTAAGGGTATGTACTGCTCTACACCCTTAATTTTGTCAGCTGGGAGGTAGACATTTCTGTTCTGAATTGGGCTCCAGGTCAGCCTGGATCTGAATCAGACTGTACCTCCAATAATGACAGAAGCAAAAGACAAAGGCCCTATAAATCTGAAAGCATCAAAGGAAACAATATTAAACCCCCAAATACAGCTTATTTGAAAATGGTAAAGCCAACTAAGAATATGTAACCAGTAGCCTGCCCTGACATGGAAAGAGGGATTAGCTCTTCCAATGTAGGCCTATGTACCTGATTTATTTATTTATTTATTTATTTATTTATTTATTTATTTATTGTCAGTTGGGGTGGCTTCCAATCTCACCAATGATGAGTGCCCATCTTGATCCATCTGTGTTGTGCTGTGGAGCTGGAGTTTTGATCAGCTGTTCTGGATGTGCTGCCACAGGGGACTGAATGCCAGAGGGTCATGGTTCCGATGGTTGGTGGATGGGAGAGTGCAGTAAGCCTGGAGTTGTTCAGCAATCCTGCCTGTATCCCTTTCAGTAGTGGCTTAGTTGATCTCAGCTATCTTTCCTTCACATTTCTTGACTTTGCAAGGAGGCTGATGATGTTGGAAAATCCCCTTGTTTGGTCTCTGCTGCTGCCACTTGGCACACCTGGCAGGTGATGACAGTTGGGTGTGTGGATCACATGGCCTCAGTGGAATTCTGGTTGTTTTTCCCCTTACTGGTGGATGTTGGTCTCTGTTGCTTCTCTGTTGTCTCTAAGAATAACCTATACTCCTTCACTTTTCAGAAGAAAAGTGCATTTTGCTGTAGTTTTGCTTAAATCCCTCCCTAAGCTGGTTTGGCATGGCTCCTATGCCACTATCTTACCCAGAAGTTAGGATTTCCATTTATTAATTTCATCTTAGATATAGGCGAGCCTGTTTCCTCCTGTGGCCAGAGCCTCCCTAGCTCCTATTTTGTGAGCAGTTAACTCATAAGTTTGAAACTACCAGGGGGCTGGAGAGATGGCTTAGCGGTTAAGCGCTTGCCTGTGAAGCCTAAGGACCCCAGTTCGAGGCTCGATTCCCCAGGACCCACGTAAGCCAGATGCACAAGGGGGCACGCACGTCTGGAGTTCGTTTGCAGTGGCAGGAGGCCTTAGCGTGCCCATTCTCTCTCGCTCTCTATCTGCCTCTTTCTCTCTCTGTCTGTCACTCTTAAATAAATAAATAAATAAATAAATAAATAAATAAATAAATAAAAAAAAAACTACCAGGGATCCAACCAACAAAGCCAGGTCCTCATTCAGGATAAAGTTCTCAGTTAGTTTTGCCTCCAGCTTCCTGCCTCCCTGCCACAGATTTACTCACATCCTTCTATAGCTGGCTCTCTGACCCTGGAAGGCACAAAGCTCCTGTCTGGACATGGTCTGTGGAAATTACATCTCTCAGAGAGGGCATCTCTTACCCAATAGCATTTCATCCTCCTGTATTCTGGCCCTAAGGGATGGGGAGATCTCAAATCCTTGAACCAAAGTTAATATACGCATTTTACACCTATGGAATACTTTATAATAACAAAGATAATTGAGATCTTATAGGGCTGAGTATTTTATCAGTTTTTAAAACATTTATTCACTCATTTTATATTCTGCGCTTACTTAATTTTTCCCATTTCATTTAATCCTAGCACCTATGACTTGTGTGTAATCATTTAGTGTGTTTTTCAGAATTAATGTATTAAGCAAGATTATAAGCATTGAAAATTGCCAATTTTTCAGCTTGTAATTTTGAAATTAAATTGCCAGTTTCACAGCAAGATGACCTCTGGTAACTCCTCTCATTACATGCTATCTCTAGCTAGTGCTTCTGTTATAAATTCTATTTGTACAGGCTTGTGACAGTTCAAGTAATAGGTCAATCACAGTATCAAGATTTGTCATTTTCTATATGAAAATATTTTCAGACATGTGCACTGGATTCCTCTTAACACTGTAGATATATTTGGAAACTCAATTTTCTCATTTGGTTGTATGTATATGGGTCCTATATGTTGTAACATAACATATTATAATTTAAAGAGATTTGAGTGTATTCCATTATATTTAAAATCACAAATAATTGCTTTTATCAAAAGTAATCTTAAGAGCTGTGCATGGTAGTGCACTCCTTTAATCCCAGCACTGGGGAGGTAGAGGTAGGAGGACTGTCGTGAGTTCAAGGCCACCCTGAGACTACATAGTGAATTCCAGGTCAGCCTTAGCTAGAGTGAGACCCTACCTTGAAAAGAAAAAAAATTTAAAAAAAATTAAAACAAAAGTGAAGAGTGCTCTCATTGTTTATTTTTTTAAATAAACATGTATCTTATTTTAGTAGTCAAATTTGCTGTCATGTCTATTTTTTTTTTTTTTTTTTTTTTCTGTGGAGGGGGTTGGAGGTAGGGTCTCACTCTAGCCAATGCTGACCTGGAATTCACTATGTAGTCTCAGAGTGGCCTGCAACTTGAACTCACAATGATCCTCCTTCCTCTGCTTCTGGGTAGTGCTGGGATTAAAGGCATGTGCCCCCACGCCTGGCTCTATTTTTTATTATTATTAAGTATATACTTTGTATGGACATATCATGTGTTGGAACCATAATTCTCCTCCTCCCTTCCCCCCTCAGTGAGACTGCTGCTATTCCCCCTGGTGCTGTGGGCTATGAGTTGTGAATATAGCAGCCAGTCATTATGGGGTATGGAGCAATGCCTCTGTGTATGCCCTCACAACCTGTGGCTCTTAAAATCCTTCTGCCCCAGCTTCCACAAAATTCTCTGAGCCTTGATGGGCATTTTTTAATCACTTTAATGTTGAGTACTCAGCAACTTATGTATTTCTGCTTTGGTACATACTAGGTAGCCTCAGCATCTGTTTCCTTCACCGTGGCACAAGTTGTAAGGCTCTCTCATGGACTTTGCACTCTTGCTCATCTCACCAATTTCTCTGTGGTTTCACTTGGGGGTTGGCAGATGTGCAAGAGATGGTTAATCTCCATGGTCCTCATTACCTTCTGAAAAAGCAAAACAGAATGTGGTCAGTATAGATTGAATGGGATTAGCATTGTTAATTTAGAGAGATTTTGATGCATGTAGCTCCTCTTGGCCAAAGACTAGTGAGTGGGAACTTGTCCTTGGAGATCATAATTTTGGACTCCATAGGATTCTAGCCTGTTTCTCAATTCCAGCCGTGCATTCCTTTCCAGTTAGTGGATCTCTTAGCCAATCAGAAAGCCATTGGTTACCCACCAAGGCTGGGTGCACCATTGCACAGGAGTTCTTCTCTTATCAAATTGGTTACTTTTTAGTAGCAATGTCTGCTGCTTGTTCACAAGTTTGTTGGTCACTTTCTCCCAGTAGCTCATGTAGGACTAAATGGGCTAACCATTCTGGAACTGTTTACCTTCCAGCTTCCAGCCATATCTCTCTGTGTTCTGTGTCCACAGCATGTGATACCTTTAGCAATAGGGTCTTAGCTTTTACCTCAGGCGGTTAATCAAGTGCTCTGACAGAAGCTCTCTCCAATCAACATCTCAATGTGGGTAGCATCTAATTTCTACTTCTAGGAATTACAGACCAGAGCCAAATGTTTTTAGGTTAGGCTTCATCTTACCCTCTCCAAGGCCCTTCTTACCATATGATCCCCCCACACTCGTTTTGAGGGTTATATCTTTTAGTCTACTTCTCTGATTTTCTTTTACCTGCCATGATATATTATTTTGATTGAACTGAGTGAAGAAATGCTGTCCTAAGAAAATGAGGTATAATTATTTAGGTGATAATTTGGTGATTATGAAAATTGTAATTAAATGCTAGTTCACATTTCAATAATTGATAGTGCCATGAATGGTTGAAGAAATTTGTAATTATAAAAATTATCAAAAATAACCCTTTCTATTAGTTATATTTATAATTGAATAAATATTGAATATTAAAATACATTTAATATTAAATGTCATTTATATTATATGATATATGTAATATTAAATATTAAAAATACTATACCTCAGTGTTATTTTGACATTAATTTTGATTTCTGTATCCCAAAATAATCTTCAGGGTTGCCTGATTCACCAATCTAAAATGTTGAGAACTGGGCTGGGGAGATGGCTCAGCAGTTAATGGCACTTTTTTGTGGGACTGGCGAAATGGCTTAGTGGTTAAGGTGTTTGATGGTAAAGCCAAAGGAACAAGGTTCAACTCCTCAGTACCCACATAAAACCACTTGCACAAGATGGTACATGCATCTAGAGTTCATGTGCAGTGGCTAGATGCCCTGGGATACTGACTCTCTCTGTGTCTGCCTCTTTCTCTCACTCACAAATAAATATATAAATATTAAAAAATTAAAATTAAAACAATAAAAGAAGATACTCATAAAATAAGACACTCTCTTATAAAGCCTGCTGGCTCAGATTAAATTTCCTACTGCTCATGCAGAGCCAGATGCTCAGTGTGGTACATGTGCCTGGAGTTTGTTTGCAGTGGCAGGTGCTCTTACAACCCATACACATGCACTCAGTCACTCTCCCTCTCTCTGTCCTCACAAATAATGAGAAAAAATGAAAATACTAAATTAAAATAAATAAATGTTGAGACATATTTTCATTTATTAACTCTCATACACATGAAATTTGATTACTGAGAATTCATGTTCTATATATTGATAAGTGTTCTTACATGTTGGTAGTTGCACTTTTGCTACACTTGGAAAATTCTGAATTTATTATCTTTTAAAATTAAATTTAATTAAAAAAATACTGCTGCAGATTGTTGGGACTCCTGGGTAAGAAGGTGGCTAAGGAGCCATGGCAAACCAGCCTAGGGAAGGATTTAAGTAAAACCCCAGCAAAATACACTCTTCTTCTCAAAACTGAAGGAGTATAGGTTATTCCTAGACGTAGTGGAGAAGCCTGAGAGACCAAGACCCACCAGACAGGAGGAAAACAGCCAGAGTCTCACTGAGACAATCATGGCCTGGGATCCACACATGCTTGCCCTGCGCAGTCCTGCCAGGCAATGGCAGAAGCAGCAGAGACCAAGCAACAGATTTTTCAACTATATCAGCCTTCTTGCAAAGTTAAGAAATCTCAAGGAAAGATTGCTGAAATCAACTAAAGGGCTACTGAAAGTGCTAGCAACTCTAGAAGTCTGAAGTCTCCCATCCCCCACCATCAGAACCTCGAACCTCCAGCATTCAGGCCCAGAAGCAGCACAGCCAGAAGAACTGATCAGAAGTACAACTGCACAGCATAATACAGAGGGATTGAGGCACACACTGAGCATTGGTGAGATTGGAAGCTACCCCAAAAGGTAAGGAGGCTGACTGACAAAAAAAAAAAAAAAAAAAAAAAAAAAAAAAAAAAAACAGGTGCACAGTCCTGCAAGAGCTAATTTCCCTTTCCTTCTCAGGGAAGGTTATGGGGTATATATTCTTGGTTGGCTTTACCATTTTCAAATAACCTGTATTTGGGGGTTGAATTTTATTGCCTTTGGTGCTTTCATATATGTAGGGACTTTGTTATTTCATTCTGTCATTATTGGCAGCAGGGTCTGATTCAGATCCAGGTTAACCTGGAACCCAATTCAGAACAGAAATCTCCACCTCCCAGCTGACAAGATTAAGGGCGTAGAACAACAAACACCCTTAGGGATTTTGGATTTATATGACTATCTGCTTGTTTTAGTCCCCACAATTGTATACTTTGTGCTGTTTTTTTATTGATTGTGTATGTTATTCAGTTGAAGTTTAGAATTTTCTGGTAAATTGTTCCACCCAGTCCACAAGAATACTTGCTTAGCAAGCAAACTCAATACCTAGAATTACTTCTGTGGCTTGATGGGGGGACAAGAGCTACACCTGGCACCTTGCATTCATATCCTGAGGGCATATAGAGGTGGATTGCCATGTCTGGGAACAGTGCAGATAAGTAGAAAACCCAAGCATCAAATCAATTCAGGATGCAAAAGTCAATACAATATAATACAAGAAATGCAAAGAATCAATACAATACAGTCCACCAAAAACTATAAATCAATCAGAAATGATCACCAATGAGACTGTTTTAGATGAAGTGTCTGACAAAGATTTCAAGAAAGTGATGGTATCTATGCTCAAAGAAATCAGAGAAGAAATCAAGGGAATCAAAGAAGAAAGCAAAAGAATTTAAGAAAAAAATAAACTTCTGAAAGAGAACACAGGAAACCAGCTTAAGACAGACATGGCAAGACATGAGTAAAGAAATAGAAATACTGAAGGAAAAAAAAAAAAAAAAAGGCCAAAATCCTGGCTCTGAAGAATACAGTCAATGAAATAGAAACCACTGTGGAAAGTATCACCAGCAGAGTGGATGAAGGAGAGAACAGAATATCTAAACTAGAAGACCAGGTGGCAGATCTAATGCAGTCCAACAAAGAGAAAGACAAGTTAATTGCAAAGTATGAATGGGAATTTCAAGATACCCAGGATACTACAAAAAGATCAAACATAAGAATTCAGAGTATAACAGAAGGATAAGAATTTCAATCCAGAGGCTTAGTAGGTGTTTTCAATAAAATTATAGAAGACAAATTTCCTCAAATTGGGAAAGAAATGCCAATGCAATTACAAGAAGCTTTTAGAACACCAAACAGACAAAGTCTTGAAAGAACCTCTCCTCTCCATGTTATAATTAAACTAATAAACACACAAACCAAAGACAATATCTTGAAAGCAGTTAGAGAGAAGAAGCAAGTCACCTACAAAGGCAAGCCCATGAGAATAACTGCAGATTACTCAAGACAAACTTTAAAAGCCAGATGGGCTTGGAATGATATATTCCATGTTCTGAAAGATAATAACTGTCAACTATCCTGCAATGCTGTCTGTCCAACTTGATGGAGAAATAAGGATATTCCACAACAAAAGCAGGCAAAATGAATTTATGACAACTAAACCAGCTCCACAGAAAAAAACTTGAAGGGATTCTTAATGCCAAAGAGAAAGCAAAACACACACAGGAGAAAATAGGAAAAAAATAAACCACAATCTAATAACAGTTAAAAAAAAAAAAAAAACGAGTAAAGGGAAAATAGGAAACACTACAAAATAAGAAGAATGGTGAGAATAAATGCATACCCTTTCAACAATAACTCTTAAGATCAATGGCCTCAATGCACCATCTAAATGACACAGGCTTGCAGACTGGATTAAAAGGCAGGATCCTGAAATTTCTTGCCTCCCAGACACTCATCTCTTGGCTTTGCAGGCAAATGACTTAACCACTAAGCCATCTCTCCAGCCAAGATAGCCACCACCTTAGGGGGAAAGGATGGAAAATGTTATTTCAAGCAAATGGGCCTAGGAAACAAGCAGGGGTTGCTATCCTAATATCTTATAGGATAGACTTCAAACCAACATTAGTGAGAAAAGATAAAGAAGGTCATTTTATACTGATTAAAGGAACACTCCAGCAGGAGGACATACTCCTAAACATATATGCACCTAACATGGGGGTTCCCACTTTCATCAAACAAACAGTATTAGACTTAAAGTCACAGATAACAACAAACACCATTGTAGTGGGAGACTTCAATACCCCACTCTCATCAATGGACAGGTCATCCCAGCAAAAAATAAACAGAGACATCTGAATTAAATGATGTTATGGAACAAATGGACCTAACAAATATCTACAGAACATTTCATCCAAATGCTGCAGAATATACATTTTTCTCAGAGGCACATGGAACATTCTATAAAATAGACCATATATTAGGACACAAAGGAAATCTCCACAAATATAGGGAAATTGTAATAATCCCTTGTATTCTTTCTGACCACAATGGGATTAAATTGCAAATCAGCAACAAGAAAAATACAGAGCATACAGAAATTCATGGACACTTAACAGTACACTATTGAATGATCAGTGGGTCATTTAAGAAAGAAAAAATGAAATCAATAAATTCATAGAGTCAAGTGATGACGATAATACAACATACCAAAACCTTTGGGACACAATGAAGGCAGTACTAAGAGGGAAATTTATAGCTCTAAGTGCCTATATTAAGAAATTAGAGAGTTCACAAATAAACAATTTAATGCTCCACCTTAATGCCTTGGAAAAAGAAGAACAAGGCCAACCAAAAAGCAGTTGATGAGAAGAAATCCTAAATATTAGGGCAGAAATTAGTGAAATAGAAACAAACAAAAAAAAAAAAAAAACAATCCAAAGAATCAACAAAACAGAGTTGGTTCTTTGAAAGGATAAACAATATTGATAAACCATTAGAGAATTTGACCAGAGGAAAGAGAGAAGAGACAAAAATTAATAAAATTAGAGATGAAAAAGTCACCATTACAACAGATACCAAAGAAATTCTGACAATTATATGGACATACTTTAAGTATATATATGCATCTAAGTTTGAAAACCTGAAAGAAATGGATGATTTCCTTGATTCATATGACCTACCAAAATTAAATCAAGATGAGATAAACCATTTAAATAGACCTATAATAAGTACAGAGATCCAAGCAGTTATAAAAAGTCTCCCAACTAAAAATAGCTCAGGCCCAGATGGATTCACTGCCAATTTTACCAGACCTTCATGAAAGAACTAACACCAATGCTTCTCAAACTTTTCCATGAAATGGAAAGGGAATAAATTCTACCAAAGTACTTCTATGAAGCCAGCATCATGCTCCTACTAAAACCAGGCAAAGACAGAAAAACAACAACAAAAAATTACAGACCAATCTCCCTCCTGAACATAGATGCAAAAATTCTGAACAAGATACTGGCAAACAGAATACAAGAATATATCAAAAAGATTATTCACCTCAACCAAGTTGGCTTTATCCCAGGGATGCAGGGATGGTTCAACATATGCAAATCAATAAATGTAATACATAATATAATGGTCTGAAGGACAAAAATCACATGATCGGGGCTGGAGAGATGGCTTAGCGGTTAAGTCATTTGCCTGCAAAGCCAAAGGATCCCAGTTCGACTCTCCTGGACCCACGTAAGCTGGATGCACAAGATGGTGCATGAGTCTGGAGTTCATTTGCAGTGGCTGGAGGCCCCCTGTCTCTCTCCCTGCCCTCTCTCTCTGTCTCTCTCTCTCTCTCAAACAAATAAATAAAAATAAAGTTAAAAATCACATGATCATCTCAATAGATGCAGAAAAGGCATTTGACAAAATCCAACGTCCTTTAATGGTAAAAGTATTACAGAAACTGGGACTAGCAGGAACCTATCTCAACATAAAAAGCTATTTATGACAAACCTACAACCAACATAATACTAAATGGTGAAAAACTCGAAGCTTTTCCAATAAATTCAGGAACAAAACAAGGGTAGCCACTATCCCCACTGTTATTTAATATAGTACTGGGAGGATTAGCTATAGCAATAAGGCAAGAGACACTCATAAAAGGGTTACAAATTGAAAAGGAAGAGATCAAATTATCGTTATTGGCAGATGATATGTTTCTATATATAAAGGACCCTAAAGTCTCTACCTGCAAACTGTTAGAGCTGATAAACACTTTTATCAATGTAGCAAGATACAAAATAAATACACAGTAATCAGTAGCTTTCTTATATACTAACAACAAATGTTCAGAGAGTTAAATCAGGGAATCTATCCCATTCACAGTTGCCTCAAAAAAAAAAAAATAAATAAATAAAATAAATAAAGTACCTTGGAATAAACTTAACTAAGGAAGTGAAGGAGCTCTACAATGAGAACTTTAAAACATTCAATCAAGGAATTGCAGAAGACACAAGAAAATGGAAAGATATCCCATGTTCTTGGATTGCAAGAATCAATATTTTGAAAAAGGCATTGTCACCAAAAGCAATCTACATGTTTAATGCAATCCCCATTACAATTCCAATGGCAGTCTTTACAGGAATAGAAAAAAAAAATCCTAAATTTTATTTGGAAGCAGAAATATCCAAATAGCCAAAACAATTGTGAGCAACAAAAATAAGGCTGTTGGTATCACCATACACAATTTTAAGCTATATTACAAAGCCATAGTAACAAAAACAGCATGGTACTGGCACAAAGACAGATATGTAGATCAATGGAACAGAGTTGAGGACCCAGATGTTAATCCAGGCAGCTACAGCCATCTTATTTTTGGCAAAAATGCCAAAAATATTCATTGGAGAAAAGACAGCCTCTACAACAAGTGGGGCTAGGAAAACTTTATATATATATATATGGAGAGAGAGAGAGAGAGATGAAAATAGATCCTTGTCTTTCTCCATGCATAAGAATAAAATCCAAGTGGACCAAAAACCTTAATATCAGACCTGAAACTGTGAAATTGCTAGAGAAAAAGGTAGGGGAAACCCTTTAACATATTGGCATAGGTAATGACTTTCTGAATACAACCCCAATTGCTCAGCAAATAAAACCACTAACCAACCACTGGATCTCATGAAATTACAAAGCCTTTGTACAGCAAAGGAAACTGTGAATAGAGCAGAGAGACAACCTACAGAAGAGGAGAAAATCTTTGCCAGTTACACATCTGACAGAGGATTAATATCCAGAATATACAAAGAACTCAAAAAACAGAACAATAAGAAATCAAACAACCCAACAAAAAATTGGCAATGGAACTAAATAGCAAGTTCTCGCAGGAAGAATTTCAGATGCCATATAAACATTGAAAAAAGTGTTCTGCATCCTTAGCCATCAGGGAAATGCAAATTAAAACTACTTTGAGATTCCATCTCTCTCCCGTCAGAATGGCTACCATCAAGAAAACAAATGACAATAAATGTTGTTGAGGATGTGGTAAAAGGGGAACCCTTCTGCACTGTTGGTAGAAATGTAATTTTGTACTGCCATTGTGGAAATCAATGTGGAGGTGGTTGAGACAGCTAAAAATAGATTTGCCCTATGATCTAGCTATAGCACTCTTAGGCATATATCCTAATAACTCTTCTCACTACCTTAGAGATGCTTGCACAACCATGTTTACTGCTGCTCTATTCACAATAGCTAGGAAATGAAACCAGCCTAGATGTCCATCCACAGATGAATGGATAATAAAAATGTGGTACATATATACAATGGAATTCTATTCAGCTGTAAAGAAAAATGAAATTATGGAACTTGTGGGGAAATGGATGGACCTGGAAAGGATTATGCTAAGTGAGGTAACCCAGGCCCAGAAAGCCAAACGTTGCATGTTCCTTCTTATATCTGGATCCTAGCTACAAATATATAGACTTGTGTGTGATCTGGAACCAAAAGTCAATAGCAGAGGCCCATAGCTAGAAAAAGGCTATAAGGGAGGGAGGAGAGGGAAGGTCTTAAGAGGATGGTATTGTATATATGTAAGTAGAAGAACAGATTACAGGGAGGGGAAAGGCCTAAGTGAGGTCATAGGAGAGATTGTATAAAAGAAGGTGGGGGGGGGAGAGTGAATCAAAATTCAAGATATTCTGAATAAGACATATGAAAATCTACTTTCTTAAATAATGGCACATACAGAAGCCATAGATTGTTACTAGAAAAATTTCAGTACCTGGGATGGGGTACCTTCCAGTGAGCTGTTGGCTAGCGAGGTCTCTCTTGCCTCCAAAACATTACAGGCTATTACCAAGGCCCTTGGTTCCCCATGAGAAAGAGATGGTAAAACTGTATTGCTGAAGACTTCACATGCCTGAGAGGAAAAGTCAATGAGAAATCAAGTTGGTGCTGAGCAGAAAACCTTCTCCCTGTAGCCCAGCCAACTGAAAGCTGGAAAAAGCTGTACTGTATGCAGTCTTATGGGGGACAGAAGTTATCAGAGGTGAAAAACAGTGGACACTGGGAACCTCAAGTTTGGCCAGAGAGGCCAAATGACTAAATAAGTGCAATAGTGGCATATCTGCTCTGGGAGAAACCAACTGCTCTCTAGGACTGAAGGCCCACTTTATGGGAGAGAATACATGTTTGGCCCTGAAAACCTAAACAAAAGCCTATGGAAGGGCAAATCATGAGCCTTAGGGGTCTAAAGCCTGCTCTTGTGTGGGATAAATGCATTTATTACTCTCACCAAATTGCCCTGAAAGCACTACACTTAATGTTCATACTCATATATTAATGCTACTCTCACTTCTGGTTAGAGAAGCTTATCTTTTCAGATGGCAATGGCCACTGGGTTGACCCAAAAGGCAACATAGTGCTGAGAAGAAGGGATGGTGGAGTGTCCAGCACTGAAACATCTCACACCCGTCAAGGCTCAGGGTCCATTGTGGAAAAGGTGGCAGAAAGAATGTAAGAGCCAAAGGAAGGATGCACCACTCCTTACATACAACTGTCCAGACAGAATTTGGCCTCAATATCCAAGTCCTTGCAGTGCCTAGCAATACCCACACAAGACCCTCATAATAGGAGAAAAAGCTGGTGACATCAAATTAAAGGAGACAACTAATGAAGAGTGGGAGGGGATATGACAGAGAGCAGAGTTATGAAGGAGAACAAGGGGGAGGGGAGGGTAATACCATGTTTTGTTGTCTATAAGTATAGAAGTAGTCAATAATATATATATATATATATATATATATATATATATATATATATATATATATATAAATACTACTACAACTAGAGAGCATTATTTATTCTTCTTGTTAGTCTGTAAGATAAAAGCCAATTGGTTTCCTGTTCTTCCAAATGATTAAGCTACTTAGAGTCTACCAGAATTTGATAAATACTCATGTTTGGGGTATATGTTGTGCTTTGGATTACAATGTCCTCTGTAAATTCACATGTTTGAGCACTTGGTCCCAAGCTTCGTGCTCTGTGGGAAGGTCATGGAGTCTTATGGGATGAAGTTTTCCTGGAAAAAGTCTGTAACTGGGAGAAATCCTTGTGATATTACAGCCTGCCCTCCTTCCAGTTTATTCTCTGTTTCTACACTACAGATGCAATATAACTAGCTGGCCTCCTACTCCAGCCACTGTGTCTTCACCACCATGATGGAATGTATCTCTTGGAATGATTAGACAAAATGAACTTTGTCCTTCCTTAACCTGCTTCGTTGTAGGTGTTTATTCATAACAAGAAGTAAAATAGTTAATACAGTATACACACTAATGCTTATGATACAGCTTTCTATTTTTTTCTTATTGAACTACCTTTCTACATTTATAGAATCTTAAAATATATTTTTTTCTAATATTACAAACAGTAGTATTTTTCACATTATATAAACACTATGTCACAGGCTTAAAAACTGAGTTATCTATTTTAAGTAGGTCACATTGCATCTGACTGTATTTAAACAATTTTACTAAAGATGATTTTATAACAATTAAAATGTTTTGTGAGATGCTGCTTAACGACTTTATAAAATATATAGTATATTGATACAATTGTGTGTATAATACACAAATGAATGTATATGCAAAAATGTAGACAAACATATGAATTGTTTTATACACACATTCACAATATGTTCTGGAATATTTTTTAGAATACTAAAACATGTGTTGCAACTGAATATGGATGAAAAATTTGCATAAACACATGTCAGATGGTAGTTTAAATTACATGTATAATTTATACTTAAATTCTATCTGTGATAACTGTGCTTCCAAGAATGTGACTTTGCCTTAAAGTTAGAATTATAATAATTGTTCTGTATTTAATTCCTATCTATCACTTATTAACAATAAGCAAGAATCTAAAATGTGAATGCTCACATATATTGAAATTTATTTTAAAGCCATATCTTGTTTCAATGAGTAATTTAAAAATCTATTAAATAAAGCCAGATGTGGTGGCACACTCCTTTAATCCCAGCACTTGGGAGGCAGAGGTAGGAGGATTACCGAGAGTTCAAGGCCACCCTGAGTCTACATAGTGAATTCCAGGTCAGCCTGAGCCAGAATGAGACCCTACCTCGAAAAAACAAAAAAACAAAAAAATCTATTAGATATTAAGAGATATAAGTAAAAAAAACTAAAACTTATTCACATATTTAACTATGTGTTCATTTTTTTCTTTTTCCTTAATATTCGTTATGTTGTGATTAAAACCAATGTCATGAAGAATGTAAAACTTTCTTAGTCATTCTGTTATTGTGAATTTTTGGTTTATTACATTACTTTTCTGGAAACTAAAACCTTGCCATTTTCCTAGTCTTTCTTTTAGGATCATATAACTACAAATATAATTTCTTGTTCAGGTTTTCAAAAGGCTAGAACCTTAAGATTTATCTTTTTACTCCACAGATAATTCTTTGTCATATATATTGAAATAGTGATGCATACATTTTATGTGATGATACATTATAAGTGTTTAGAATAATTCAAGCAATAGGATTTAAGGATTAAATTTTAAAAAGTCAGAAACATTTTTAATAGTTTTGTGCCCTTAAGGTTGTGATATTCTCAATGTTACATATCGTCTATAGCCTAACTCACATGTCTTCATAAGTCTGAATTTAAGGATGCCAAATAATTTCAAATCAACTGAGCCTCAGAAATTAAAGCTGTGTCCCCTGGAAGAATAACTTGTTAGTTTCAAAGGTGGAAATGGTTCAGTGAAACACATCAGGCAAAGATCAACACAGTACAAACAACTTTCAGACAGACCTGATTTGCTACTTTGCGTTGATGAAGTCTGTAATAAAGAGCTCTTGTTCACCCAGCCTAGTGCTCATTTCTGAGCCTGGAGAAGAATGTTTCTTTCAGATGCCCACATTCTAACCTTCAAATAACACAGTGACCAAAAATCCCAACAGGAAAGAGGAAGAATTTTAATCCAGATATTATATTTGATATGGGAACATAATTTTGGTAAGTATTTGGACAAAAGGCAGGTAAAGAAAGAGTTCCAGTATAGTTTCAGACAAAGAAAGCAACGTTTTCTGTTAAAGCTCAGATAAGAAGAAATACTCAAATTATTTTGCCATTACACCTACAGAAATTAGTAAGACATGTATTACATCTCCAGGAGCAGATGATGGTAAGTGTTTGAAAGACTACTTCACTTTTGTAACAAATCTGAAAACAAGATAAGCTCTATTTTCTTGCAAATTAGGCATGTTATATTAGCCTATTTTTAATGTTAATATTTGGAACAAATCATCCTTATGGTTAATACAGTAGTATTGTATGAGTTACATCTTTGAGCTGGGCTAACATGGGCCATTGCTGGTAAGTCACAGGGACTAGTCATTTGAAAACAGCCGAACGTATATTCTGGTAATTGGTCTCTTAAATGTTTAGTCAATTGCTTGAAATTGTTCTCTGAAAGCAGAAGATATGGAGACACACTTGAGCAAAATTCAAATTTATAAGATTTTGCTCCATTATATCACTCAAGCCAAATTGTCAGATCAGCAGAGCTTTAACACATGATTAAAAAGATTTGGAAGATTTTATATTGTTTTAAATTTGTCTCAGCTTGTTAAACATCTCTGTCATGTTCAGGCTATGTACTAGTGTAGGGATCTCCTCTTTGGCTCTTAGAATTTTTCTACCCTCTCTTCCATAATATTCCATGAGCCATGGTAGGCCTGTTGGCAGTTTGATTTAGTGTTATTTATAGTCTCTGGATTCCTGCTTTTATAGGTTTTGATTATTCTAAGTGTCTGTCACCATCAACCTGGGGCTAGTTGTTAGGCTAGCAGTAAGAACAGTATTCATGATATCACTTCCTCTGCAATATATTCTGGGACCTGGCAGATGTGGTTGAGGTGGAAAGTCTCAAGGTGTGCAGTCAGCTATCTTCCTGTCTTATTGAAGGATCTAGACTCTCCTCCATTTTCTCTGCCATATATAAAATAAAACAGATTTTCCCACAAAGTGTGAGAGCAATTTGGGTTAAAGGGGTATGCAAAGATGTTTAGGTGATTTTGGATATGGCAGCTGACCATTTCCTGACCATGGGAGCCTGATTTGGTTTCCAGTACCCAATATGAGTTCCCTCCCCCTGAGCAGGCCTCGCGTCCAACTGGATAACAGTTGGTTACCTGTAGAGATTACATGCCACTATTACCCAAGGAGGTAATTCTTATACAGCTGGTTGATTTGTACTCTGCAGCACCCCTGCTTATTCATGTAGTTGGTTACCATTGTCCTCTGAAAGCTCCAATAGGACTCTCCAGCACCATGAGGGCTATTCTGGAAGGATCTAGGATCCCTGTCAGTTCCAGCATGGGATTCCAATGTCTTCTTGACTGCAGCCTGTGGTGTCTTCAGCAATATTGTCTTATCATTTAGGTCTGGCAGGTAGTCAAGTGATTTGCCAGTACCCTGCATTGTTTGGGGGACCTCATGGGTTTCCATTACTGAAAGGTCACTATTGGGGTAACCCAATTCTAGGAATTGGGTTTACCAGCCAGATTCAGTCATCAAGACATTAAGCTTTTTCTACCTTCTGCCCAGACTGCCCTCTCCCCATTAAATAGTAGTTATATGTTGTAGAATTCTAGTCTAAATGAGGGTTTACAACAAACTAATTCCTTTATTAAAATATTTTATTTATTTGCAAGGATAGGGGGTAGGGGGAAGAGAAAGAGAGTGGATACACAAGGACCTCCAGCTGCTACAAATAAACTCCAGGTTCATGCACTACTTTGTTCATCTGGCTTCATGTGGGTACTGGAAAGTTGAACTCAGGTTGCTAGGCATTGCAGGAAAGTGCCTTAACTGCTGATCCATTTCTCCAGCCCTATCCATGGAACTGATTCCTAACACTGACTTAATTCTTTTAATTTATTTCTTTATTGAAAACTTCCACAATTATAGACAACAACCCATGATAATTCCCTCCCTCCCCCAATTTCCCCTTTGCAACTCCACTCTCCATAATACCCCTGACCCCTCTCAATCAGACTCTGTTTTATTTTGATGTCATCATTGTTTCCTCCTACTATGATAGTCTTGTGTAGGTAGTGTCAGACACTGTGAGGTCATGGATATCCAAGCCATTTTGTATCTGGAAGAGCATGTTGAAAGGAATCCTACCCTTCCTTTGGTTCTTACATTCTTTCTTCCACATATCCTGCAATGGACCCTGAGAATTGGAAATTGTGATAGATCTGTCACTTCTTCTCAGCACCATGGTGCCTTCTTTGTCATCTCAAGGTCACTGCCATCTGAAAAGAGAAACTTCTTTAAGTAAAAGTGAGAGTAGCATTAATATATGGGTATGGATATTAAGAGAAGTGCTTACCAGGGAATTTGTTGAGCATAGTATATACATTTAGCCAGACACCAACAGAACTTACACCCCTAGGGCTCATCATTGACTACCCCTGTCATAGGTTTTAAGTATCAGGAATATATTTCCTCCCATGGAGCAGACCTCCAGTCTAATTAGAAAGTAGTTGGTTTCCCCCAATAACAGACATGCCACTATTGCACCCATTGGCTCATTTGGCCTGGTTGACAAAATTTAAGTCTTGCAGTGTACACTGGGGTGTATTTGCACAGGTGATGTCTTTTCTCCCAATGGAACTTCATGTTTGGTAACCCGTGCCCAAAAAGCCAAGCATCACATATTCCCTCTCATATGTGAATCCTAGCTACAAATGTTTGGACTTCTATGTGAGTTAGAATAAAACTCAGTAGCAGAGGCCAGTAAGCTAGAAAGAGGATATAAAGGGAATAAAAAGGGATGGAGAGGGAAATAGGATGGTATTGTGTGTGTGTATGTGTGTTTGTGTGTGTGTGTGTGTGTGTGTGTGTAGAAAAACAGATTAAAGTGGTGGAAAGGCCTAAGTGAGGTCAGGGGAAGAGATTGAGTAAAGGAAAGGTGGGCAGAGGGCTAATCAAATCTAAGAGGGTATGAATAAGTCATATGGAAACCTATTTATTTATTTATTTTGGACAATGAAACACCCAGAAGCCATAGATTGTTAATAGAAAATTTTCAGTGCCAGGGATAGGAAACCTTCCAGTGAGTGGTTACCCAAGGAGGTCCCAAAACATTACAGGCATTGCTGAAGCTCTTGGTTTCTCACCAGGAGTATATGGTAAGACCCTATTGCTGTTGTCTCCACATACTTGGGCTTTAAGGTCACTGAGAAATACTGCTGGAGCTGAGCTGAAAATCTCCTCTGTGTAGACCAACTGACAGAGATCTGGAAAAAGCTATGCTATACTGACTTAATTTTTGTGTAAATCTCTGTCTACCCTCCACATCCCTACTCACCCTCCCCAACTCCTCCAATCTCCTCCCATCCCTTACATGCCATCTCTCCCACAACTTGGCTGGAAACCCCTTCTCTTTCCCACCCTTTTTTTTCTTCTTTTTTCTTTTCTCTTTTCTGGTCTCACTCTAGTTGTATGGCCATATTCCTGATATTACCTGCCACTTACATACATCTCTACTTCATCTCAGTTATGAATGTCCTATGAGAGAGTACATACAGAGTTTTTCTTTCTGTGTCTGTTTGACCTTGTTTAAGGTGATTTTTTTCCAACTCCATCCATTTTCCATAAATTTTAATTATTTCATTTTTCTTTACTACTGTGTAGAATTTCATTGTGTGTATTTATCACATCTTCACTATCAGTTTATGGGCACCTGGGCTCATTACTTTTCCTCGCTATTATGAATATAGCAGAAATAAACATATTTGAGAAACTATCTCCATAGTAGAGAATGGAGTACTTAGGACATATGCCCAGGGGAAGTATAGCTGTGTCAAATGGTAGGTCTATTTTCATCTTTTTCAAGAGTCTCCATACAGATTTCCATAATGTTTGTACCACTTTTTACTCCCATCAGCACTGGGTAAGGGTTCCTCTTTTTTCCACAGCCAAACCAGTATTTAATGTCATTTGACTTTTTGATATATGTCATGCTGACTAGAATGAGATGAAATCTCAGAGTCATTTTTATTTGTATTATTCTGATGATTAAAGATGTTGAATATCTCCTTAAGTGTGCAATGGTCATTAGAATTTCTTACTCTAAGAATTCTATGTTTAATTCTCTACACCATTTTTCTTTATGAATGGGTTGTTTGATTTTTTTTTTTTTTTGAGTTCTTTGTAGATTCTAGATGTTAGAATTTTGCCAGAGGAATAGCTGGAGAAGATTTTCTCCTATTCCGTGTGAGTTCTATTGATTCTATTGTTTGCTTACTTTCCATTCAGAGCTTTTTAGTTTCTTGAGGTCCTCATGGTTGAGAATTGATCAAATTTCTGAGGCTACTGGCTTCTCATTCAGAACCTTTCCCTGGGCTAATAACATGGGGTGTTCTCCATGTTTTCCTTCTAGGATTTTTAGAGTTTCATGTCTTATGTTGAGGTCCTTAGTCTATTTAGAGTTTTACATGTTGAGCGAAGTGGGTCTAATTTCATTCTTTTTGATGAACTAATTTGTCTCCAATTTTTAAGGATATAAACAATGTTCAAAGGAAAATAACTATTGGATAGATTCTGATCCATAAGGGTTTAATTATGAAGATTTTATATATAGTAATATTCATATTTTAATTTCACTAAGGAATAGCCAAATGTTGTTGAAACATTTATATTGATTAATATTCTATATAATTTAGTAAATTCCCAAGCTTATTATCAGTATTCATTGTTGTACTTAATTTATTTGAATCAGTTCCTAGAATCCTAAAATTAAATTCTTAATATATAAAATACTGGATTTCTTATAAATACACAGAAATATATATTTTTTTAAACTGGGCAATTCCTAATAGCAATGTTTATATAAAGACCGATTAGTATTAGAAGAAACTTTTGCACAAATATCCTGAAACAGTATAAATAATATCCTTATTTTTTTTAATTTTTTTGTTATTTTATTTATTTGAGAGTGACAGACAGAGAAAGAGGCAGAGATAGAGAGAGAGAGAGAATGGGTGCGCCAGGGCCTCCAGCCACTGTAAACTAACTGCAGAAGTGTGTGCCCCCTTGTGCATCTGGCTAACGTGCATCCTGGGGAATTGAGCCTCGAACCAGGGTCCTTAGGCTTCACAGGCAAGTGCTTAACTGCTAAGCCATCTCTCCAGCCCCATTACCCTTATTTTGACTGTGGAAAAATATATACAATGCACTAAGTGACCAGTAACAAACAATATTAAACAGAGTATTATACATATACAAATTATTCTAAAATTTAATATATAAAATAGTAGGAACAAACAAACATAATTTAATAAGGTGGTGATCATACTTAGGGTAAAAAAAAAAAATCAGTATCATTGCAACACCACTTCAGATATGGCCACATTAACAGTGTGAAGCTAACAGTGATAAAATACACAACTGCCACACAATATTGTTACATATTATATTATTCTAGATGTCCTAGGATCATAACTGCCTACATATACATCTGGATGTAGGGGAAACATTTTTGTCATCCATCCATTCATCTATGCACCCATCCATCCAACATGTGTTATCAAGGTAGAAATGTTTGTATCCTTCTCCTATGATCAAATTCTAGGGAACAGCAACTCTCCCTATTCCATTTTGTAAATCTCTCTTCCTCATCCTGAAAGATGACTAATCAACAGAGGAAAAATAGCTGTTACTCTGAAATAATCATTTTATAAATATTATATGCTAGTGAGCTACTAACACAACTGTCCACATCTCTAAATAGCCTAGAGGCTAGTACATTTTCCGTAGTTGGAAACCATCTTAATGAAATTCTGTGTCCATCACATGTTCTGTCTTTGCCTAATGACAAAATGAATAGAAGGCATATATTTTTTATTGTGATTTCAAAAGTTTCAATCCATGTTTGTCTAACTACATACACTGTGCTTGGGAGGGGAAAGAACATCACAGCAGTCACAAGCACATGCTGTAGCCATTGTTTTAACATAGTCTGGAAACAGAGAATGAGTATGCCTTTGCCATTTTGCTTCCTCTGCCTTTTCTTTTTTATATCATTCATGCTCCAGTCACATGGTCTGGGACTGCCCACATTCAGAGGGTGTCTCTGCTATTAGTTCATGGTGTCTGGAAATAACTTTACAGACACACCCAGCAGGAAGCTTTGCTGAAATACTCATGGAATTTGTTGATGGGGTCCTCAGAAGAGAGATTGGCAAAAGGGCAAACCACAGTGATGGAACAGAATAATTCACATCAGGCAGGTGTTCATTATCTTTTCTGAGAACATAGTTACAAATTGCAAAGACACTTATTTATAATACAGAATAAAGAAAGGGAATCAACAAACTACACAAATCTGTTAAAATGCAAGAATATTTTTCTCATATTATGCAATGTAATGAGTTTTGTTTTATATCATGATTCTTCATGACGACTATTGAACAACCATACTTCATCCATACAAGTTGCTTAGTTAGAAAATCATTATTTTCAGAACAGCATTGTAAAGAACTTTGTATTATTCTTGTGAATATAAAAGTAGGAGGTAAACCACAAAGCTGTCTTTATACCATTTAAAATATATAAATTTCAGTCGTTATAAATTTGACACTGACTTCAAGTAACTATGTAGAGATTTAGTCTTAAGAATTCTCTAAATAATACTTATAATCTGTCTGCAAAGTGAGGTCTCATTATGTCTAGGGTTTGTAAGTTGAGGCAGTTTTAATCATGTGGGCAGACAGAATAAAAACATAAGTTGATGTGATCTTTACAGAAAGAGTTCATTTCAATTCCAACTTGATATTATTATGTGCTTCTCTTTTCCTCTATGCTATTCTACAATTTCCTATTATTAATATGATATTAAGTACATTCCCAGATGTGAGGAACCATGCTTAGCCATTTCATGTCTAGGAAAGGAAACAAGATGTGCCAAAGCAATCACTGTTTCGTGTCTTAACTTCATCCTTAAATTCATGTTCATTGTCAAATAATATTTGGAAAGACCATGACGTATGAAAGAATTGTATTTTTAACTTTTCAAAAGATCTAATTGCTACAAGATGAACATGAGGCACTAATGTAAAACACTGACAGGAAAGTGACACATTTTTATCTCCCTGATACTGAATCTACTACAAAAGAATGTTTGAACATGAGGAACTATGCAACTTGCAACTTATCTTGGGAATATATATATATATATACATGTGTGTGTGTGTGTATGTGTTTGTGTGTGTGTGTTTGTGTGTGTATGTGTGTGTGTGTGTGTTAATGGAAGTTTTGGACAACAGTTGTTTTAGGAATCTGATGAATGTTTCGGTTTGAATGATAATCTTCAGTTCTGATTATTCAACAACTAGTATTGTGGGCAATAAGAACCGTATCACTTTTATTTGTACTTTTTTAAGGAATATTTAATCAGAATCTCAAAAATTAGATATCACTGATTTGAATAAATTTGAAAGAGTTCATGAACAGATAACTTTATTTTAGTGATAACAATTTTAGGAGTAAAGTTGTCAAAAATCCTCCTTTTTTGTTATAAAAGGCATGATGATTTACATTGATAGTCAACTTGACATGACTTAGAGTCACCTAGACAAAGTCTGTGGACCTGCCAGTGACAAAACATCTAAGATTACCTTTCATAAATGTCTGTGCAGGATGATTTTAATTACGCTGGAAGATGTGGGAAAATCCACCTCAGCTGTAGGAAACATGATTTCATAGTTTTGTCCTGTGGAGAAATTAAAAAAAGAAAGCAAGCTGAGGGTATCATTCATCACTCTGTGTGCCCTTGCCTCAGCCTGAATGTGAATAGTTGCTTCAAGCTTCTGCTGTCATGCCTTCTTCACCATGATGGACTGTAGCCTTGATATGTAAGCTGAAATAAACCCTTCCTGTCCTAAATTGCTTCTTTTTATTTGGTTATAGCACACAGAAAGTAACTAATGCATTGACCAATGAGATATAAAAATCATGCCTGGTGTTTCAATATATAATGAAATCCCCATAAGTTTCTATACTTCTAGCAAACATAGTGTGATAATTTGAGTAGATGGTCCCCAATATATTCAGTTTTTTATTAGTTTGTTGTTTTCATCGGCAGCCACCTGGATGGAGGCAGTGTCACTGGGTGGTTAGGTGTGGTGGTGGATTTCAGATTTCAATCTAAAGATATGCAAAGTGTGCCTATCTGAAGTTCCTGAAGTGTGCTGTGCTGTGTGGCTTTTGGCTTTTGGCTTGTGTTTCTCTCTGTACTTGGTCCTGTGAAAGCAGGCCAGCTTCTTCTGCCATTATGGAACTTCCCCTGGAACTGTAAGCTTCAATAAATATCCCTTCCTCCATAACTGTGCCTGGTCTGGAAGTTCATCTCAGTGAACATGAAGCTGTCTGCTGCACACATACAACCACTTTATTTTTGTTCCAGAAATGTAAAGACTGCAAAGCCCTTTCTAGCTAATTTTTCCTCCATATAACAAATGTGTCAAATGGTACAATAGCGGAATGTCTAATATGAGGAAAATCCAGTTGCTGTCTGGAACTTGAGGCCTTCTACATGGGAGGGAATTCATGCCAGGTACTAGAAACCTAGCCAAAAGCTTATTGCAGAGCAAGGCATATGTCCTAGAGGGAGAAGGAACCACTATTGCTCTCTTCATAAATGTACATTTTCTGCCCACCAAACTACTAACACTATGTTCATGCCCATATATTAATGGTACCCTCACTTTTGGTTATAGAAACTGGTCTTTTCAGGTGGCAGTGACCACTGGGGATCTAAAAAACTCATCATTGTTCTAAGAAAAAGTGACCGTCAATTGTTCAGCACTAAGTGAGGTATTTTTATCACACCTTCCAAGGTTCAAGAGCCACTGCTGAAGAGATGGCAGAAAGAATATAGAGCCAAAGGGGGCATCTGTTTACAAAGCTTTCTTTCAGACACATATTTGTTTTGATATTTATGACTTGACTGTTGAAGACAGTAACTACACCAAACCTATATAATGAAGGTAAAAATGATGACAAAGAGAAGCCTTGATCAGGGAACCAGAAGATTTATTTAAGAGTCAAATATGTGTGCAACCTAATCATAGGAACTCTTACAACTGATATACATTTATATTCAGCTTGTTACAGTGAAGGAAAATCTGTTGAAATCATCAAAAGAAAATTCATAAATCAAATCAATCCTGGGAGGTGGTGAATAAAAAAACAAGCACAAGCATGAACATGTCCTATTAGCAGAAATGCATGATGTGCTTTTTTTTCTGACTTTATGTGCTGATACTTGTGATTTTTGGCACCCTGAAAGGTCTACCAAGCATTAGTATACAGGTTCTGTTTTGTGGAAGTCATAAATGTTAATTTATAAGACATATACAATTAATATTAGCTATTCCCATTCCAACTTCAGAGGAAGAAATTACATTCAACATAAAATACAATATTATTCAAAACCAAGGAGCCCAAGACTTCAGGCATAGTAATACAGAATATCACCTTAATGTTGTTATCAACCTTGTATAATCAAAATGCAATTGTATGGACATTTTCCCAAATAAGACATGCATATATCTTAAAGTTGCTTGACATCAGTGATCAGAAAATTTAAATCAATCCCACAAAAAATATATGACTGTATTCCTATTAGTTTGGCAGTTACACTGGAGACTAGATAAGGGGATTAATGTTGAAGCATGAGTACCTGAGTTTGAATCCACAGAACTCATGTAAAGCCATATGCTTTAGCAAGAGCATCTATATTTTCACTGCCCCTATTAGAAGAACAGAGGCAGAGACAATAAAATCCCTCTAAGCTCTCATAACATCACTGAAAACAATTGAAATAACCCTCATAAAAGGATCCCGGGAAAGCCTCACTAACAAAGTAGACCACATGGATGTAAGAATTTTGGAACTCGAGGACAAGATAGAATTATATACCAAAAACATTTTCAAGTTCAAAAAATGTGTAAACAAAGCCAGTGTGGTGGCACACACCTTTAATTCCAGCAGTTGGGAGGCAGAGGTAGGAGGATTGCCTTGAGTTAAAGGCTACCCTGAGACTACATATTGAATTCAAGGTCAGCTTGTGATACAATGAAACTCTATCTCAAAAAACCAAAACTAGGACTTCCGGCCAAGATGGTGACTGCCTAGCTGCACTGCAAATCCCGGGGAAAGAAAGGCAAGATATTAATGGTACATAGTGGCTTTTAGGGGAGAGAAATCTGGGAGGGCACAGAGGCGGGGCAACAGGGAATTGCCGATCCCCTCACGAGCGGGTAGGCATACCTCACCCCAAATAACCTGCCGTGTTCACAGCACCTCCACTGCCGCCGCTACTGCTCTGGAGCCTGCACGGCTGCCACCGCGCGCCGATTATTCCCTGCGTGCGGAAGATTAGACTGCTCTGCACTCTCGTCCACTCGCCCACTTACTGAGCAAACCCAGTCCCACAGCAGGTGCCTAAGCACTCCTAGCTTAAATGCAGGCAGCTTTGGCACATTACCGCTTGAGAAGTTAGGCAACTTTGGCGCCCCTGCCAGGTAGTAGATAGGCGGCTCTGGCAAGTGAGATTGTTCCCTGCTTGTGGAAGCTTAGACTACTCTGCACTCTCGTCCACTTGCCCACTTACTGAGTGAACCCAGTCCCACAGCAGGTGCCACACAAGCTCAGACTGTGTCTCTCGCTTGCGCCAGCTCAGGTGCCATCCCCTACCTGTCTGCCACGCCATCCAGCCGCCATTGTCCTGTGGCGGGGGAGCGCAGACTGCTTCCAATTCCCAGTGTTCCCAGCCAGAGTTTGGGCTGCTTCAGTGCTTGGTGCCTCAGTGCCACTCCTAGCTCAAACGCAGGCAGCTTTGGCACATTACCACTTGAGAACTCAAGCAACTTCGGTGCCCCTGCCAGGCAGTAGATAGGCGGCCTTGGCAAGTGAGAGCAAAAGCCCAGGCTGCTTGGCAACTGCCCCAGGCTGCATAAGATTCCCATTGGTCTTGAGCCCAGGCTGATATGCCCACCTACCTGCCCATACACTGTCATGGGCAGAACACAGTGCAAAAGAAATAACATGAAAAATCAAATGCAAGAAAATCCAGTTAGATCACCCAGTACCACAATGAATGCACCTAACCAAAACATAGAAGAACCAATAGGACCAGAACACCAAATTGAAGCTATGATCAATGCAACCCTGACCAACCTACTGGTAGAACTTGCAGGAAAGCAACAAAGGGCCGACAATCGTGTGGATGCTGCCATCACTAAACTAGAACTAATAGATAAGAAATTGGAAGGATTAGATAAGAAATTGGAAGGATTTCAAAGAGAGTTAAGAGATTTGAGGGAGAGTGAAAAAAAAGAAGACCTTGAAAATCAGCTGGCCATGCTAAATGAAGACATAAAGAAATGCAAGGATGAACTCCAAGAATCATCAAGAAAATCAGAAAATGATGTGAAAAGGGAGCTTGACAGAGGGATGGAAATTATACATAGAAAAGTAATAGAAAATGCAAACTTAATTGAACAAGTGCAAAACTGGCTAGAAGCTCTCAAGAATAGAGTCAGCCAAGTGGAGGATAGGAACTCTGATCTGGAAGACAAGATGGAAGAAACAGTTAGAGGGTTCAAAAATTTCAGTAAGTTCAAAAGCTCCTGTGAACAGAACATGAGGGAATTGTGGGATACACTTAAACGTCCCAATATCAGGATCATTGGAATACCAGAAGGAGAAGAAATTCAGACCAAAGGCATGGAGAACTTATTTAACAAAATAATTGAAGAAAACTTCCCCAGTCTCTTGAAAGAAAGGCTCCTCAAGATACAAGAAGCCAATAGAACTGCAAACAGACTGGACCAAAGGAGAAACTCTCCAAGACATATTATCATTAAGACTCTAAACATTGACACCAAAGAGAAAATCCTAAAAGCAGCTAGGGAAAAACAGCACACCACCTTCAAAGGTAACCCTATCAGAATTACTTCAGACTTCTCAATGGAAACCTTGAAAGCTAGAAGGGCCTGGAATGAAACACTGCAAAGTCTAAGAACCTATGGCTTCCAACCCAAACTACTCTACCCAGCAAAAGTATCCCTCAGAATAGATGGTGAAAGAAAAACATTCCATGACAAAACTCAGCTTTACAATTATATGAACACAAAACCAAACCGACAGAGAGTATTTCAGGAAATTCTCCACAGAGAAGAAAAAAAAAATCAAACAAAATTGCCTACAAGAAGCAGATCACAACACCAAACTCAGAGTAGGCACAAAAAACTTCAACGTCCATGAAAACACCAACCCACATTTACCATCACAATATGGCAGGGATCAAATCAAATCTCACAGTCATTACCCTAAATATTAATGGCCTTAATTCACCCATCAAGAGACACAAGCTAACAGGATGGATCAAAAAGTGAGACCCTCAATCTGTTGCCTTCAAGAAACCCACCTCACCATTAAAGACAGACATCTCCTCAGAGTGAAAGGGTGGAAAACAGTATTCCAAGCAAATGGGAATAAGAAAAAAGCAGGTGTAGCTATATTAATATCGGATAAAATAGACTTCAAACCAAAAACAATCAAAAAAGACAAGGAAGGCCACTTCCTACTTATCAAGGGAACAATCCATCAAGAGGATATTACAATCATAAATCTGTATGCACCAAACACAGGGGCACCACAGTTCATAAAACAAAACCTACTTGACAATAAAACAGAAATAACCACAAACACCATCATAGCTGGGGACTTCAATACACCAATATCAGTAATAGACAGATCATCCAAACAGAAACTCAACAGGGAAGTAAGAGAGCTCAACCAAACCACAGATCACTTAGAGCTAATAGACATCTACAGAACTTTCCATCCCAAATCCACAGACTACACATTCTTCTCAGCAGCTTATGGAACATTCTCTAAAACAGACCATATACTGGGTCACAAGGACTGCCTCCACATATTTAGGAAGACTGACATAATTCCCTGCATGATATCAGATCACAGTGCCATATAGCTAGAAATCAACAACAAAAGACCCACCAAGAATCCCAAAGGCACCTGGAAACTGAACAGCACACTTTTAAACAATAAATGGATAGTGGATGAAATAAAAAATGAAATTGCCAAATTTCTGGAATTGATTGACAATGAGAACACATCGTACCAAAACTTATGGGACACAATGAAGGTGGTCCTCAGGGGAAAATTCATAGCACTCAATGCCTTCATAAAAAAGACAGAAATATCCCAAATCAATAACCTAAATATCTCACCTCTGCTTTTCAATATAGTACTGGAAGTCCTTGCTCAAGCAATAAGACAGGAGAAAGAAATAAAAGGGATACAATTTGGAAAGGAAGATAATTAAATTAGCTTTATTCGCTGATGACATGATTATATATGTAAGAGACCCGCGAGACTCCATCCCAAAACTCCTGAAGGTGATTAACTCCTATAGCAAAGTAGCAGGATACAAAATCAATGCACAAAAATCAGTAGCCTTCCTTTATGAAATGACAAAGATACAGAGAAAAAAATAAGGGACATAGTCCCATTTTCAATTGCAACAAAAAAAAATAAAATACCTTGGAATAACGTCAACCAAGGAAGTGAAAAATCGATACAACGAAAACATAAAAACACTCAAAAAAGAAACTGAGGCCAACTTGAGAAAATGGAAAGACCTCCCATGTTCCTAGATAGGCAGAATTAACATTGTGTAGATGACAATCCTACCAAAGGCAATATACAGATTTAATGCAATTCCAATTAAAATCCCTACAGTGTTCTTCACAGAGATAGAAAAAATGATCTCAAATTTCATATGGAAAGGCAGAAGACCTCGCATATAGAAACATATCCTCAGCAAAAGAAATACCTCTGGAGGCATCACCATACCTGATCTAAAGCTACATTACAAAGCCATATTAATAAAAACAGGATGGTACTGGCATAAAAACAGGAGTATAGATCAATGGAATCGACTTGAGTATCCGGATTTTGGGTCAAGCAACTATAGCTACTTGATATTTGACAAAAGCCCAAACAATATAGGCTGGAAAAAAGATAGCATCTTCAACAAGTGGTGCTGGAAAACTGGATAACCATGTGCAGGAAATTGAAACTTGATCCACACATTTTGCCATGCACTACACTCAAGTCCAAATGGATCAAAGACCTCAATATAAGAGAAGAAACTCGTATACTACTGGAAGAAAATTTAGGAAGTACTTTCCATGATATAAGAATGGAAAAAGATTTCCTGAACAAAACCCCAGTAGCACATGAACTTAAACCGTCACTCAACCAATGGGATCACATGAAGCTGAAGAGTTTCTTTACAGACAAGCAAACAATAAGCAAAGCCAGTAGATCACCCACAGAATGGGAGAAAATATTTGCAGGTTATCCAACTGATAGAGGCCTAATCTCTAGAATCTACAAAGAACTCAAAAATCTAAACAGTAAGAAGTCAAACACCCCACTCACAAAATGGGGCAAAGTGCTGAACAGACAGTTTACAGAGGAAGAAATACAAATGGTAAACATACACTTAAGAAGATGTTCATCATCCCTAATCATCAGAGAAATGCAAATTGAAACAACTATGAGATTCCACCTTACCACAATAAGGATAGCAAACATCAAAAAATCAAATAAAAATAAATGCTAGCGAGGATGTGGAGAAGTAGGAACACTCATCCACTATTGGTGGGAATGTAGAATGGTGCAACCACTTTGGAAAGCAGTCTGGAGACTCCTGAAAAAGCTGAGTATAGAAATGCCAACAGACCCAGTTATTCCCTTACTGGGCATCTACCCTAAAACCTTCAAACCACAGGCTAGAGAGATTTGCTCAACCATGTTTATAGCAGCTCAATTTGTAATAGCTAAGTGCTGGAATCAACCCAGATGTCCATCACTAGAAGAATGGATAACTAAGATGTGGTATATCTACACAATGGAATTCTATACAGCAGTAAGAAAAAATGACACAATGAAATTTGAAGAAAAATGGTTGAACCTGGAACAGATTATTCTCAGTGAACTTACCCAATCACAGAAAAAAAAAAAAAATCGCCACATAGTCTCACTCATCTTCAGCACCTAAACTGAATCTACCCAAGATACCTTACATACCCAGCAAGCACCTCATAGACTAGCCACTAGGATGGAGGGGAAGGGCATCAAAGGGGTGGGAAACACAAATGTAGACCCAAATGGCAATGGTACCATAATTTTCCAGTTACTAAAAGACAGACCAAATGGCTCATCCTTCACCAGGCCCTTCCAGAGAATATCTGAACCACAGGACACTGGACAGGGTATGATCAAGACTAACCTTAATCTTCTACATCTTCCCTCCCTCACTTCCCCTCTCCCTCTCTGTCTCTCTTTTATTTCTAACTCTTGTATATTAGTTATCTTTTTCCTCATTTTCTTCGTGGGCACTGACATGTAACTCCCAGAACCAGCATGGGGCTATCATCCACAATGAGCTTTTGATCAGAGAGACTTACAAGGTTTCCTAAAAGACAGACAGATTTCTGTCAGAGTACTTGATGACCCACCAAAGGCTAGTGATAAGACCCTACTGCTGAAGACACCTTATGTGATTGACATGCAAATTAGAATGGCATGGCTGGAAGTTGGAAGACAGTCAGTCCCCAGACAGTCAGCACATCTAGTGCCAGAAGGAGCTATATGTGCGACTGGGGGAAAATGACCAATATCTGTCCAAGCAATGCATGGTCTAACCTACTTAGCAGCAAATAACTTGTTGTGATGCCCACACAAGTGCAGTGGTGGCACACAGCCATGGTGGGGAACCAACTGCTCTCAATTCGGCTAACTGATCCCCTCAGTGGTATGAGACCCATAGCTGGAGCTGGGAAACAAGCCAGAACCATATCCAAACATAAACCCACTCTCTAATATCAAGATACTGTCAATTGTGGGCTACAAGAAGGCCTACAACTATTAAATTCTAGATTAAAAAAAAAGGGTTATCTCATTTGTCCTGATGGTAACTTACTCTCTGTTGGAGAATTTGCTTCTCTTTTTCAGATAGATGTAGATCCTAAGGAGAGAGCCACCCCATCATACCTCCAAAGGGCCCTGGCTGAAACTAAGAAAAATTGGAGAAACAAGCAAGGGTGCTGTTTTCCTGATGAACCAGATCCCAGCACAAGGGGGAAGGAGATCAGCACTGAGAAAAATCAACTCCTACCAAATCAGAGAGCCAGAGCCTCAGAGCCCCCCAACACCTCATCACTGAAGCAGACCCAACATGGCTCAGGGAAATTTTGTGGAAGAGGGGGTGGAAAGAATGTCAGAGCCATATGTTGGGTCATGATATGCAGAGACATTTAGTTTACCTATAACTGTGGGCTAACTCCACAATGCATGACCCGTATACCTCAACAACGAGGGGCCAAGGGGAAGGGGTAGGTCATGGATGAGCCTAATAATGGTACCAAACTGAGTGTAAAAAAAAAAAATAATTAATTAATTAAAGCTAAAATTAAAATGTGCATACAGAACATGAGGGAATTTTTGCACACCTTATAAAAGACCAAGTATTCAGATCATGGGCATACAGAAAGGAGAAGAAATAAAACTCAATGGCATAGAGATTAACATCAACAAAATTATTGAAAAAAAATTTCCATTCTTACAAAGATATACTGACCCAGGTACAGCAGGTGCTCAAAACTCCAAATAGAATGTATTAGAAAAGTCACCCAACATCATATAATAATCAAACCACCACACATAAAACAAGGAAAGAATATTGAAAGTTGTAAGGAAAAAAATAGCTTATTGCATACAGAGTTAAGCTTATCAAAATTATCTCAGACTTTTCAATGGAAACTCCGAAAGACAGAAGAACCTGGGACAGGGTGTTTCAAAAGCTAAATGACTATGGCTGCCAACCTAAACTACTAGCTGTATGATTATATTAGGTCAAGCCTGTCCTCCAGGCAATATTGCTCAGAAGACTCAACACTAAGGAGAAAAACCAACATGCACATAAGGAAAGAAAAATAAACAATCAAAACTAGAAGAGGATAAAAGCATCATAGATGAAAAGCCATCAATCTCCACCAAGCCTTTAACATGAATGGGATTAATTTACATCTCACAGTCATAACTCTAAATGTTAATGGGCTCAATTTTCTAATAAAGGGACACAGGTAAACAAGGTGGGTCAGATAGGTGGACCCATCCATTTATTGGCTGCATGAAGCCCACCTTAAAATTAAAGATAAATATCACCTAATTGTGAAAGGATGTAAAAAGGTTTCCCAAGTATATTCAAGTAAGAAACATGCTTGAGTAGCTATACTTATGGTCACAGTCAGCTTCACATTGCTAGGATGAACTTCCAAATTATGTACAGGTTATAGGAAGAAGGGAGTTTATTTGCGGCATGCTCACAGATCTAGGGGAAGTTACATAATGGCAGAAGAGTTGGCTCTCTTTTACATACCCAGGCAGAGACATCAAACCAACCACCACCAGAACAAGCAAGCACGCACCAGGAACCTCAGGCAGAACTCAGACACTTTGCATATCTTTGGCTGAAATCAGATCCACTCCCAATCACACTTTTGGGCTGGACTGAAGGATCCACAAACAGTGACATGAAGATACAAGTATAAATAGAATTCCTGAATCTACTGCGGGACATTCATTCAAACTGTCACATTGTACACCTTCTTCCAGTAGATTTGTATATTGTTTTCATCCAAATTCAAAGGTCTCATAGTCTTTACCAACTTAACATAGTTCTGATGCTTGAGTCACATCTGAGATTTAAGGTTGACTCTTAGCTGTGAGTCCTATAAAATCAAAGTGTGTTACATATTTTCAACATATAAAGACACAGAGTAAATATTTTCAAATGCTATAAGACATATATAGGAGAGACTGGACCAATTAAAACTCAATAACCATCAAGTAAACATCTAACATTGGCAGTTCAAGTCTTATATCACAACCAGTGACTGACATTCTTTGGATTTCCCAATTCTGCCCCTCTAGCCAGGCTGAGTGACCAAGGAAACTTCCATCCTGAGCCAACAGTGCTCTATGGTAGCCCTTGCACAGTCCTGGTATATCCAAAAAGTCTTAGGGTCTCCATGAAAACCTGACTCCACCTTCCAATGGCTTCACCAGTCTCTTTATCAGGAACATCATACCCTGTCCCATGCCACACATCAGAAATGGCTCCTGGAACCACATAAAAATCATGACACAGTGCATGCAATTCTTTTTTTTTAATTATATATACTGTGTGTATGCAGTCATTTGATACCATTGCTAGCCTCCTTCCTGTCCTCTTACCTCTGCAGGGACCCTCTTCTTTGGGGAGTATGGGTTATGCATTGTGGGGTTAGCCATTAGTTATGGGTAAGAAGCAATGTCTTTGTGCATAATGACCCAACATGTGGCTGTAACATTATTTCCATCCCCTCCTCTGCAAATTTCCCTGACCCAGGTTGAGTTCATTTTAGATCTTTTTCAGTGATGAGGACTTGGGAGCCTCTGTATCTCTGGATATCTGGTTTGGTAGGAGTTGAGTGTTCTCTACGTCTATCTTCTTCACCCTTTTGCTGGTACCAGGTTCACCTGTATTTTAGAGAAAATCCTATGGGTTCCTGAAAATGTCTATTCCAGGTAAGTGGAATTGTTATTTTAGAGATAAGTTAATAGGTGTAGGCCCTCTTGTAGCCAAGGATTGGTGGGATCTTGATAATGGAGAGCCGGCTCATGTTTGCATATGGTTCTGACTTGTTTTCCCAGCCCCAGCTATGGGTTCTGTTCCACTAAGCAGATCAGTTAGCCAAATCAAGAGCAGTTGGTTTCCCACCATAGCTGTTGGCCACTATTGCACTTGTGTTAGCATCATATCAGGTTGTTTGCTGCTGAGTAGCTTAGACCATGAGTAGCTTGGACAGAGGTTGGTCATTTTTCCCCAGTCGTTCATGTAGCACCTTCTGGCACTAGATGAGCTAACTGTCTGTGGACCAACTCTCTTCCAGATTCTAGCCAGGTCACTCCATGTTTCATACCAACAGCATATAGTGTCTTCAGAAGTAGAGACTTACCACTAACCTTCAATGGGTCATCAAGTACTCTGAGAGAAATATTTCTTCTTTTGGGAAATCTTGTAGGTCTCTCTAATCAACAGCTCATTGTGGATATTAGTCACATGCTAGTACTGGGAGTTTCATGCCAACTCCAAAGAAAAGATGGAAGAAAATATAGGTAATATAAAAGAGATGGAGGGATGAGGGAGAAAGAGAGAGAGAGAGAGGAGAAGATTAAGGTCAGATTTCATCATACCCTCTCCAGGGTACTGTGATTCAGGTGTTCCCTCTAATGACCTCATGAAAGCTCAACCACTTAGTCTGTCTTTTAGGATGTAGAATTTTATGGTTCCATTGCCATTTGAGTCCAGGTATGTATTCCCCACCCCTACTCTTACCCTCCACTCCCGCCTCACCCACCTTATTATCTGGTCCTTGAGATGTGTATTAGGTATGTCAGCATCTTGGGTAGATTCAGGTTAGGAACCATAGATGACTGAGACTATATGAAGATTATCTTTCTGTGATTGGGGGAGATCACTGAGAATAACTCATTCCAAGTTCAACCATTTTTCTTCAAATTTCATTGTGTTCTGCCTTTCCATATGAATTGTGAGATCATTTTTTCTATCTCTGTGAAGAACAATGTTGGAATTTTGATTGGTATTGCTTTAAATCTATATATTGCTTTTGGTAAGATTGCTATTTTCAAAATATTAATTCTGCCAATCCAGGAGCATGGGAGGTCTTTCTATTTTCTTAAGTCCTCCTCAATTTCTTTTTTTGAGTATTGTCATTGTATAGGCCTGTAAAATCCTTGGTTAATGTTATTTCAAGGTATTTTTGTTCTTATTGTTGCTATTGAAAGTGGGGCCATGTCACTTATTTCTTTGTCTGTATCTTTGTCTTTTGCATATAGAAAGAGTATTGATTATTGTGCATTGATTTTATATATTGCTACTTTGCTGAAAGAGTTAATCACCTTTAAGAGTTTTGAGATGATGGCTCTCTGGTCTGTTATGTATAGAATTATGTCATCGGAAAATAGAACTAACTTGACTTGTTCCTTTCCAAATTGTATCCTTTTTATTTCTTTCTCCTGTTTTATTGCTTGAGTTAGGACTTCTAGTACTTAATTGAAGAGCAGAGGTGAGGGTGAACACCCCTATCTTGTTCCTGATCTCAATGGGAATTCCTTCAGTCTCTCTCTATTAAGTATTATTTTGGTTTTAGGAGCTTTATATATAGCCTTGTTATGTTGAGATATAAACTGTCCATGCCTATTCTCTCCAATATTTTGATCATGAAGTGATGTTGTATTTGGTCAAAGGCCTTTTCTGCATCGACTGAAATGATCATGTGGTTTTTGCATTTAAGCTTATTTATGTGGTGTATTACATTGACAAATTTCCATATATTGAACTACCCCTGCATTGCTGGGATGAAGCCTAGTTGATCAAGGTAGATAATGCTTTTGAGGTGTTGTTGGATTCGATTTGCAAGGATTTTGTTCAGGATCTTCGTGTGTAAGTTCATCAAGAAAATAGGCCTACAGCTTTTTTTTTTCTTTTTTTTTTTTGTGGTCTCTCTGTCTGTTTTTGGTTTGATAAAATTCTGCTGAGAAGCCATCTGGTCCTGGACTCTTATTTTTAGGAATGTTTTTGATTACCTTTTCAATCTCAATGGGTGTGATAGGTTTGTTTAGGGGATTAATCTACTCAGAGTTTAGCCTTGGTAGGTGGTATGTGTCCAGGAATTCATCCATTTAATCCACGTTATCTAATTTTGTGGAGTAGAGGTTTTTGAAAAAAGTCTGATAATTCTCCAAAATTCACTTATGTCTATTGTGATCTCTCCTTTTTCATTTCTAATTTTGTTAATTTAAAGCACCTCTTTTTTTTCACTTGATCACATTGGCCAGGGGTTTGTAATTCTTTATTTTTTCAAAGAACCAACTCTTTATTTCATCATTTTTTCTTAATTGTTTTCTTAGTTTCCAATTCATTAATTTTTGCTCTGATCTTAATTATTTCTTTATGTCTAGAGTATTTTGGGTTGGGTACTTCTTGCTTTTACAATGCCTTTAGGAGGATGGTTAGGTTAATGATTTGTGATCTCTCTGTCCTTGTTATGAAGAAATTTGTTCTATGAATTTTCCCCTGAGGACCACCTTCATTGTGTCCCGCAAGTTTTGGTATGATGTGATCTCATAGTCATTCATTTCTAGAAATTTTGCAGTTTCATCCATCACACATTTATTGTTTAAAAGTGTGTTGTTCAGTTTCCTAGAGCCTATGGAATTCCTGGTGCTTCCTTTGTTGTTAATTTTTAGAAATAGAGCATTGTGATCTGATATCATGCAGGAAACTATGTCAGTCTTCCTAAATATATGGTGGCAGGCTTTATCACCCTGTATACGACCTGTTTTAGAGAAGGTTCCATGGATTGCTGAGAACAATGCATAGTCTGTGGATTTGAAGTAGAATGTACTGTAGATGTCTGCTAGGTCTAATTGTTCTATGGTTTTGTTGAGTGCTCTCACTTCCCTGTTGATTTTCTGTTTGGATGATCTATCTATTGCTGAGAGTGGAGTATTGAAGTCCTCAACTCTGATGGTGTTGGTGGTTATTTCTGTTTTGTTGTCAAGTAGGTTTTGTTTTATGAATTGCGGTGCCCCTCTGTTTGGTGCATAAAGATTTAGGATTGTGATATCCTCTTATTGGATAGGTGCCTTGATAAGTAGGAAATTGTCTTCTTTGTCTTTTTTGATTGCTTTTGGTTTGAAGTCTATTTTATCCAAAATTAGTATAGCTACACCTGCTTTTTTGTTATTCCCGTTTGCTTGGAATATCATTTTCTCAAGTCATCATGAGGAGGTGGCTATCTTTAGTGGTGAGGTGGGTTTCTTGAAGACAACACATTGAGGTTGTCTAATTTTCTGATCCACCCAATTAACTTATGTCTCTTCATGGGTGAATTAAGGTCAATACTATTCAGGGTAATGACTGTGAGGTTTGATTGGATCCCTGCCATATCGTGGTGGTTTATGTGGTTTGGTGTTTTTTTGGAATTTGTAGTTTTTTGTGCCTTCTCTGAGTTTGGTTATTGTAACTTCCTTCTTGTAAACATTTGAGGTTCATTATTTGATTCTTCTGTGTGGAGAATATCCTGAAGTACTCTCAACAGATTTGGCTTTGTGTCATATACATGAGAAGCTGAATTTTATCTTGGAAAGTTTTTCTTTCACCATCTATCCTGAAGGATACTTTTGCTGGGTAGAGTAGTTTGGCTTGGAAGCCATAGGTTCTCATACTTTGGAGTGTTCTATTCTTGGCCCTTCAGCCTTTCAGGCTTTCAGGGCTTTCAATGAAAAGTATGAAGTAATTCTTATATGATTACCTTTATATATAATGTGTTGTTTTTTCCCTAGCTGCTTTTAGAACTTTCTCTTTGGTATCGATGTTTAGAGTATTAATGACAATATGTCTTGGAGAATTTGTCCTTTGGTTCAGTCTGTTCAGATTTCTGCTAGCTTCTTGTAACTTGATGGGTCTTTCTTTTGAGAGAATGGGACAGTTTTCTTTGATAATTTTGTTGAATGAGTTCTCCATGCTTTTTTCTGAATTTCTTACCCTTCTGGTATTCCCATGATCTAAATTTGGGACGTTTAAGGTTATCACATAGTTCCCTCATGTTCTGTTCACAAACTTGTTTGAACTTATTGAAACTTTTGGAATCACACTTTTTTTTTTTTTTTTTTGTGTTCCAGTTCTGATGTTGTATTCTCCATATGGCTGATTCTATTCTTAAAAGCTTCTATAGAGTTTTGGGTTTGTTCAGTTTGGTTTGCATTTCTACTTCCTTTTTATATACAGTTTCCATTCTTCTGTTGAGTTCCCTTTTCATGTAATTTTCTAATTTTCTTGATGGTTTTTGGAATTCATCCTTACATTTCTTTATGTCTTCATTAGCCAGCCAGTTATCAAGGTCCTCTCTCTCTCTCTCTCTCTCTCTCTCTCTCTCTCTTCTTCAGATCATTTAACTATCTTTGGAATCCTTCTTCATTATTATCTATTAGGTGTAGTCTACCAAGGACAGAATTCACATGGTTATCAGCCCTTTGCTGCTTTTCTGTAAGTTCTGCTATTTGCTTGGTCAGAGTTGCATAGCTTATATCTTCATTATAGGGTTCCAATCCTAATGCCTCTTCTATGTTTCATTTGTGACATCCATTGTGGGGCTGGGAGATCTTATTGGATTTACTTGCATTTGATTTTTCATGTGTTTCCTTTTGTGCTGTGATCTGCCCATAACAGTGTAGGAGCCTTATTTAATTTAGGAGAAAGCTATAGTCTACCTTTAAAGTGTGTTCAGTGGTTATTCCATTTTATGTTTGCTTCCACTAAGCCTCTGATGTCAATCGGGCCTACCTGCTCAGAGGGAAGAGCCCATGAGGTACCTGTGGAAACCTGAGGACATGATGTAGGTGCTTATTGTTCCATGATTTGGGGTATAGGAGTGCATGGTCAGGTGGCCTGAAGTGGACAGGGGAATTGAGGGCAGTGACCAGTGGGATGGGGCTCCCAAGCCTCTAGGCATTTGTGGAGCTACTATGGTCTTCTTGAGCCTGTGCACAGGGGTGGGATGCAGTGGTGAGTGGGATAGCATACCTGAACCTGTAGGAGCAATGGAGCTACTCTGGTCTTCCGGGGTCCTCACAAAAGGGTGGGGGGTGGGGGCTGTTGGTAAGTGGGATGATGTTCCTGAGCTTGAAAGCATGGGTGGAGCTACACTGGCCTGCCTGGATCCATGCACAGGAGTGGGGGGTGCAAGAGAGTGTGATTGCAGTCCCAAGCCTGGAAGAGTAGGTGGAACTATGATGGCTTGCTGGCTTGGATCTGCTCAAATGGATGATGGGCATCATGGAGTGACATGGTGTTCACAAGCCTGGATGCATGGGTGGAGCTATGCTGGCCCACTGGCTTGAGTCTGGGCACAGGGTGGGGAGTGGCGGCAAGTGGGACAGTGTTGGCATGCATGGAAGTCAGTGAGAATGCATTAGATTCCCAAGTGGAGGTGAGTGGGATGGCATTCATGTGTGTGGCAGTGACTGGGACTGCCTTTGTGTGTGGCAGGTAGAGTGAGATGGCATTCACACACACGGTGGTGAATGGCATGACGTTCACCCATGTGTGGTGTTGTAGGTGGAGCTCTGCTGGCCTGGTCCCCTTGCCTGCGGTTAGTGCAGGAGGAACCTGTGGCTAGGACTATGGCTAGGACAGCTGCTTGAGGAGACTGAGGGTCTGGTGGACTAATTGAGAACATGGGAACCAGCCGATTCCTTTTTTTTTTTTTTTTGCCCCTAGTCATCCTCCCAGTGGAGGTCTATTAGAGTCTGCTTCCCCTAGAAGACCCAATGAATGCTTAATGTCTTGCCTTTCCTTCCCCAGGAGGTGTGGCATGGTTGGGCAGATGCCATCTTGACCAGAATTGACTGCATGTAATTATTATGCTTATGAGACCAATACCAGCTATTCAGGACACAGCCATATTCTTAATTAAGGGACTCAGGGATGGATAAACTGTGACTTTATAGATCAGACTATTTTTTTTTCCCCAATTCTACTTTCAAAAAGAGATGGCATTCCTACCAGTCTTTCTAGGGTAAAATCAGCTCAGGAATTCTATCCATTGTTTTAATGTAAAATAATTGGGCCATTTTTCTTAAATTGGTAATGTGTTTAACAATAACAGCTACAGTAACATAAGCCAGTCTCTGTGCCAGTAAATTTTAAATTTAAGTTTTTTTTCAACTTCAAATTTTAGATATCTCAGTTTCATATCTTATTGAAACACATCAGTCCATAACAAATTTAACTTTCATTAGCATCTCTGGGCATGAGAAGCAGAATGCAGCCAGTCCTATGCCAGTAACCCAGTACCAATAAAGTTCTCTGCCATCTTTCCTTCCCTTAGAATGTTCATAAGCCAATTCTCCAAGTACAAATCTCTTTTCACTTGGAATTTTAAAACTCTCAGCAACATAGTCCATAAAACTTTGCTTACCACTCTTAAAGACACCTTCACTGGCAAGTACCAAGTCCATGTCCATTCCTCCAGCACAAAAGTTCTAAAAGACCAAAATCCCCATGGTAATATTCATCATTGATCCACAACACACTCTCTGGTACCAATTCTATTGCAGTAAGCTTCACATTGCTGGGATGAACTTCCAAACCAGGCAACGATTATGGAAGGGAATTTAGTTGAAGCTTATAGATCCAGGGTAAGTCCCATAATGCAGAAGTTGGCCCCCTTTCACAGGTCCAGGCAGAGAGCAAAGCAGCCATCACCAACACAAATCAAGCACACTCCAGAACCCCAGACAGAACTCAGATCATGTGCATATCTTTGGCTGAAATTCAGATCTGCCCAAACACACCATAGGGCTGGACCTTAGGATCCACAAAGAGTGAAATATGAATTTATCAGCTTGAATAAAACTCTTGATACTATTGGGATATATCCACTAAAGCTACCACACTGATTTTGGGCAAAACAGTCTTTAAACTAAAAGTAGTCAAAAGAGATAAAGAAGGGCACCTCATACTCATTTAAGGAAGAATACAAGAAGATATTACAAGCATATGCTCATATGAAAAAAACGTAAGGTTGTGGTCATTTGATTCAGGTGTCCTCCATAAACTTCTATGTACTGAATCCTCCTATGTCCCACCTATAGGCAATTTGGGAATCTAAGCCTCCTGGAGGTAGTGTATTGTTGGGGGCAGGCTTATATGTGTTATAGCCAGTTTCCTCTTGCCAGTGTTTGGCACACCTTTCTGTTGTTGTTGCTCATCTGATGCTGTCCAGAAGGTGATGTCCATCTTCTGATCATGGCATCAATTTCTCCTGCCATCATGGAGTTTCTCCTTGAGTCTATAAGCCAAAATACATATTTTCTTCCCAGAAGCCTTGCTTGGTCAGTTTCTTTGTGCCAGAAATGTGAATCTAGCTGCAACAGTAAAATTGGTACCAAACATTGAGTTCTTGCTGCTAGAAATGTGACTGTGGATTTGGTCATTAGGAACTGACTTGAGGGGGAATGTGGAATGATTTAAAATCTTGGCCTAAGAAGGGTCTTGCAGTGATATATCATATAGCTTGATATACCATTCTGGTCAGATGAAAGACCTGAATGCAGTAACAACTAGGGATTATGAGATTTGTCTTAAGAGGGTGAGAAAGATCTTTGCCTGGACTGGACTAGAAGCAGTTTATGTGAGAGGCTTGCTGTTATTCTCATGTCCTGAGAACTTGTGCAGGGTTTCATTTTGTAGAAATGGTGTAAGCAGTTGGATATGTCACATAATGAAATGAAATATTTGGAGAGAAACTGACGGCTATTCAGCTACAATTCTTGGAGAGGGCACAACCATTGATGCTGATCAACTGGATCTACACTGGAACAACAGGAAGAATGAAGAATCTTTTGAAGGGGCCTGAGTGCTAAAGGACTGTCCTGTTCTTCAAAGTCTACTTTATTCTACCCTGGCTTAACAAGTTGGTAGGCCACCTGTTATTAGTGAGTATAACAAGTGCGGGAAAGAGAGGATCATTGAATTTGCAACATATTTCTTTTCTTTTCTTTTTCTTTTTTCTTTTTTTTTGTAAATGGCCATGGGTAGTGTGAAGCAGGCTTCTTGGATTACTCCATGGAGATACAATGGAGCAAACAGAATGAAATATGGGTTGCAGTGGAGACCCAGTGGAGATGCCAGGACTATGGGATGGCTGTCATAGAGATTTGCTAGCACCATGTAAAGATTTCTGAAACTGTGTGTAGCCTAGCTGGAGGGGTGGAATTGGAACTCCAGAGACTTGTCACTGTTGAGAACTATTGAACTTGGAGACTAGTCATTGACTAGAGTTGTTGGACTTAGAGCTACAGATATTGATGTTTGCCCTGTTTGTTTGTGGTTCCCACCACGTCTCCATTTAACTGCACTATTTGGCCTGCTAAGAAGACAAATGGATCCAGACAATGACAGTGGATTATCAGAAACTTAATGATGTGGTGATTGCAATTGCAGCTGCTGTACCAGATGTCATTTGTTTACTTGAGCAGATTAACATATCTCCTGGTACCTGGTGTGCAGGTGTTGATCTTGCAAATGTTTTCTTATGTATACCTATCCATAAGGACCACCAGAGGCAATTTGCTTTTAGCTGGCAAGGTCAGTAGTACACCTTTATTGTTTTGCCTCAAGGTTATATTAACTCTCCTGCCCTGTGTCATAGCTTAGTTCACAGGGATCTTGATCACCTGTCCCTTCAACAAGGTACCACATTGGTCCATTATATTGATGACATTATGCTGATTGGATCAAATGAGTAGGAGGTGGCAGCCACTCTGGAGTTGCTTGTACAGCATATATGCAGTGGGATCATGATCATGGAATTCACTGGTCTTAACATGTGCCCCACCACCCTGAAGCAGCTGGCTTGATAGAAGGGTGGAATGGCCTTTTAAAGAAACAGATACTGCACCAAATAGGTGTCAATAGCTTGAAGGGCAGGAAGGAGTGTCCTTCATCAGGCTGTATATGCTCTGAGTCAGAGTCCTATATATGGTACTATTTTTCCTATATCCTGGATTCATGCGTCCAGGAATCAAGGGGTGGAAAATAGGAATGGTCCCACTTACCATCACCCCATGTGACCCTTTAGCCAAGTTTTTGCTTCCTGTTCCTGCAACCTTATGCTCTGCTGGCCTAGAGGTCTTGGTTCCAGAGGGGTAGTGCTTTTTCCAGGAGGCACAAAGAATATTCCATTGATCTGGAAGCTAAGATTTCCCCCTGGCTACTTTGGAATCCTGATGCCCTTGAGTGAACAGGCTGAGAAAGGAGTTATAGTGGTAGTAGGAGTGATTAATCCAGACCACCAGGGGGCAAATGGACTGCTCATCCACAGTGGAGGTAAGGAAGAGTATGTCTGGAGTGCAGGAGATTCTTCCTGGTGTCTCTTGGTGTTACCATGCCCTGTTATCAAAGTCAATGGACAGCTGAAACAACCCAATCAATGAAGTGTGATAAATGGCCCAGATCCTTCAAGAATGAAGGTATAGGTCACTCCTCCATGTAAAGAACCAAGACCTTCTGAGTTTCTTGATGAAGGTGGAGGAAAAACATTACTGATAGTAGAAGAAGGCAGTTACAAATTCCAGCTAAGGCCACATGACCAGTTACAAAAACGTGGACTGTAATTGCCATGAGTGTTTCTGTCTTACCTTGTTAAGAATGTCTGTATATATATATATATATATATATATATATACCAATATTAAGATGCTTTTGTTTTTCCAGTATTTTTCTGCATTAGTTAATACTGATTAAGATCATATCACTAGACACTGTTGAATTGATATTTGACTTATTATATTAGAGACTGAGCATTCCTCATGGAACCTTGCTTTGTGTGTGTGTGTGTGTTGGGGGGGGGGGTGTGCATTTCCAGTTGTATGAGGAATAGTTCTATCATGTTAGATGGAGTTATGACCTGCTACTATCCTCATTTGGAAATAAGTATGATGTAAGGAGATATGGTTTGGTGTCAAGTTGACAAGGAGTGGACTTGTGATGGTTAAGTTTGTATCAACTTGACCTGTTTAGGAATCCACAGACATTCCTCATAAGTGGGTCTCTGAGGTTGCTTCCAGGAAGGATTAAGTAAAGGAGAAATCCTTCCCCCAGGCTGAACCTTTCCCCCAGAGTGGGCAGCCCCTCTCAGAAGGGAAGCTTTATCAAAAGAAGCTCTGGGAAGAAAAATATTCTCCTCCCCCATCCCACCTGGCTGCCAGTGCTGCTTGCTGCTTTTCAGTGTGGACCAAAGACCAGCATAGACTGAAGAGCAGTGTCTCTCCAGGACACCTTCATGCCTTCAGTGCTAGATTGAGACTGCTGAGGCATCCAACCTCACATAGAACTGAGAAGTTACCAGGTTCTTTGACTGTCTGGCTTGTAGTCTTCTGTTGTTGTACTATCATAAGCTAATCCAATAAATTCCCTTTAAATACAATTCATACTATCAGTTCTGTTCTTCTAGAAAACCAACTAATACAATACATATAATGGCTCAGTTAAAAGACCTGGGACTATTGAGATTTTGAACATCTTTGGGATTGATAAAAACTATGGGGATTGGAGAGATGACTTAGTGGTTAAGGCGCTTGACTGCAAAGCCAAAGGATCCCAGTTAGACTTTCCAGGACCCATGTAAGCCAGATGCACAAGGTGGTGCATGCATCTGGAGTTTGTTTGCAGTCATTGTTGGCCCTGGTGCATCCATTCTTTCTGTCTCTGTCTCTCTCTCTCTCTCTCTCTCTCAAATAAATAAATAAACAATGTAAACTTTTAAAGTTGGACTGAATGCATTGCATTTTACATCATGGATGTTTATCATTTTATGGGGGCCTGGGCAGAACGTGGTGGATTGATTCAGGTTACCCCCATAAACGTATGTGCACTGAATCCAAGGTGCCCAGCTGGTGGCAATTTAGGAGTTGGCACATCCTGGGGGTGATGTGTTTTTGGTGGCTGGCTTGGCTTATCAGTGTTATAACCACCTTCCCCTCGCCAGTGTTTGGCACATTCTCTGGCTGCTGTTGTATATCTGATGTTGGAAAGGAAGTGATTTCCACCCTCTGCTAAAGCCGTCATTTTCCCCTGACACTCAGGACCTTCCCCTTGAATATGTAAGCCAAAATAAACTCTTTTATCTCACAAGCTGCTCTTGGTTGAGTGTTTTCTGGCAGCAACATGAAGCTGACTGCAAGATAGAGACACCCAATTTTATAAAGCAAAATTTACTAGACAATAAAACAGATATAAATCTCAAACAATAACAGTAGGGGACTTTAATACTCCACTATTATCAATACATAGATCCCCAAAGCAGTAAATAAACATGGAAACAATACAGCTAAAGACACTATAGAACAAATGGCCCTAAAAGGACATCTACAGACCATACCACTTGAACTCTACTGAATACACATTCTCCTCAGAAACCCATGGAACTTTCTTCAAAATATACCATATATTTTTGCATGAACTATATCTCTAACACATTCATAAAAATTGAAATAGTACCATGCAGTATATCTGAATACTATGCATAAAAGCTAGAAATCAACAACAGTAACAACATAAAACACATCACCTACTGAGCAACTCACTATTATACAATGAATGAGTTGTGGAAGAGATAGAAAATTCATAAATTTATTAAAATGAATGACAATAAAAATACAACATATCGAAATTTATAGGACACAATAAAGGCAGTTTAAGAGGGAAGCTTATAGAACTAAAGGCCTACATTACAAAAACAAAAAGACCTCAAATAATTAAACATCCATTTCAAGTACTGTGCTGGAAAGACAAGAACAGTCCAAGTCCAAAATTATCAGACAGAAAGAAATAGTCAAGACAAAGCTGAAATCAATGAATTAGAAATAAAGGAAACAACTTAAAAAGTTGATGAAACAAAGAGCTAGTTCTTTGGGGGAAAAGAAAAAGATTGATATGTGTAACAGTCCTCCTCAGTTGCTGTGAGATTAAGTTCTAAATCAGGAACAGTTATGGATAAGAGACTTATTGAAGCTTAGAGATAGAAGGAAAGTTCCATAATGGTAGAAGAAGATGGACCCCCTTTCACAGGCCCACACACACAGAAAAGCCACTTCAGAAACCCAGAATCACAGAACTTAATCACTTTGCATGTCTTAAATTGGAATTCCAGTTCTTCCACTACCACATCTTGGAGCTGGACCCTTGTATCCACCCACAGTGACACCTCATCCATCCAGGCAGCTGGATATCTAAGTTTTGTTTTTGTTTAATATTTTCCATTTATTTTCACTTTTATATTCCTCCTTTCATAGTTACTTTTAGTTATTTGAAATTTTATGCAGTTACATTATGAATGCATCTACTTTGCATCTCTGTTTCATATTTTCTTAAGTAGTTGTAGACAATTTAAAATTTAGCTTGTTGAAAAAGTTAAAACATTTATACCACACAAAAATGTAGAAATTTAAAGTGATAAGAGTCTTAAATTGCTTTCAAGCTTTAATAAACTCGTAAATGAATTAGGAGACATCTATTCCAGCCACCGCAGTAAACCACTAGAAAAACTGATCAAAAAAAAAAAAAAATTGAGAGCAAAGACTCAAATCAACAAGATTAGAAATGACAATGGAGAATTCACAAATTATACCAATAAAATTTGCAGGACCATTAGAGCATGTTTCAAAAACTTATATTCCACAAAATTGGAAGACCTGGACAAAACGGATGGATTTTTTGACTCATATCCCATGCCAAATGAAATCCATACAAATAACTTCCTAAACACACCCATTACTTCAAAAAAAGTTGAGAAAGTAACTAAACACTCCCCAAAACTGAAGTCCAGGCCCAGATGGATTAACTGCTGAGTTCTACAAAACTTTCATTCAAGAACTTAAACTACTTCGTCTCAAGTTATTTCTTCCAAATGAAAAAAAGGAAATGCTCCCAAACTTCTATGATGCTAGAATTACACTAATACCTAAACCAGTCAGAGACTCAACAAAAATAGACAATTATAGACCAATATCCCTAATGAATTTAGACACAAAAATTCTAAGTTCTCACAAACTAAATTCAAGAAAACATCAAAACCATCTTCCACCTTGATCAACTAGGTTTCCTCTCAGGGATGCAGGAATGGTTCAACATATGGAAATTAGTAAATGTAATTTACAACATAAATGATTCTAAACACAACAATAACATTATTATTTCAATAGACATAGAAAAAACCTTTGGCAAAATACAACACTCCTTAATGTTTAAACACTGGAGAGACTAGAGTTGGAGGGAACATATCTTAACATAATGAAGGCTACTTATAATTCTCCCAGGGTGTAGACCATATTAAATGGGGAAAAACTTAAAGCATGTCTATTAAGGTCTGGAAGCAAACAGGGGTACCCACTCTCACCATTGCTTTTCAAGATAATTATTCAAGTCTTCACTCTAGAAATAAGGCAAAAAAAAGTTATAAAAGGGATACAAATTGGTAAGAATAAACTCAAACTAGCTCTCTTTGCAGATGACATGACTGTGTACATTAGTGACCCAAAAGACTCCAACCAAAAACTTCTAAAGGTGATAAATTCATTAAGTAAAGTGGCAGAGTGCATAATCAATATACAGAAATTAGTAGCCTTCTTATATGCCAAATATAAACACATGGAGACAGAGATAAGTTATGCTTTCCCATTTTCAACGGGCACAGAAAATAGTTAAATAACTTGGAATATCACTAAACTAGGAAGTGAAAGACCTATACAAAGGAAGCATAAAAAAAAAAAAAAAACTGAAAGAAGACATTGGAGTGGATACAAAAGAGGGAAAATCTTCCCATGCTCATCTTTTAGAAGGAGTAATATTGTGAAGATAATCATACTACCAAGGGCATTATAAATAAAAATTCAATGCAATTCCAATGAAAATTCCAGTAATGTTCTTCACGGAGTTAGAAAAAAGAACTCTCAAATTTCAAGTGGAAGAACAGAAGGCCTTGGATAACCAAAAATATCCTCAGCAAAAGAAATACTTCTGGAAGTATCACCATACATGATCTCAAGATATAATACAAAGTGATTATAACTAAAACAGACTGGAATTGTCACAAAACAGGCACAAGGATCAATGAAATAGAATAGAAGACCCATCTCTAAATCCAAGCAACTGCATCTACTTCATCTCTGACAAAGTGGCAAAAAATACACAATAGAGAAAAGACAGGATATTCAACGAAAGGTGCAGGAGAAGTTGAATATCTGTATTCAGAAGTATGGAAATAGAGCCAGTTCTTTCATCCTGTACAAAAGTCAACTCTAAATGGGTGAATGACTGCAATATAAGACTTCAAACTCCAAAAAATCCAGAAAAAAAACCAAAAAAACAAACAAACAAAAAACAAAACCAAAACAAAACAACAACAACAACAACAACAACAACAAAAGCAGGACAAAACTCCATGATACAGACATAGGAAAAAACTTTCTGAATAAGACACCAGTAGCCTAGGACACTAGATCAACACTCACCACAGGGACCTTATGAAACCAAAAAGCTACTGTACAGACAAGCAAATTATCAACAAAGTCAATAGTCATTCAAAAGAATGGGAGACAACCAGCTATACCTTTGACAAATGTGTGATATCTAGAATCTACAAGGAGCACACACACACACATATACACACATACACTAAACAATAATAATAAAAAATCAAGCAATAAATCCAAAAATGGGGTACAGAACTGAGGAGAGAGTTCTCATAAGAAGATATACAAATGCCCATTACACACAAAAGGAGATGTTCAACATCTTTATTCATCGGAGAAATGCAAATAAAAATGACTCTGATATTTCATCTCACTCCAGTCAGGATGAAATGCATCAAAAAGTCAAACAAGAGCTGGGCGTGGTGGTGTTCCCCTTTAATCCCAGCACTCAAGAGGCAGAGGTAGGAGGATCACCGTGAGTGTGAGGCCACCCTGAGAACACACAGTGAATTCCAGGTCAGCCTGGGCTTGAGTGAGACCCTACCTTGAAAAACAAACAAACAAACAAACAAACAAACAACAACAATGAAAACTTCACCGGTCTAAGTACCTTGAGTGGACAATGTGTAGGCTGGCACAGTGGTCTGAAGTGAGTAGGCCAAATCCCAGTTCTGGGCTCCTCCCACCTCCCACCTTCCCAGTCTGGGTTTCCTGCACTGGTCTGTGTACTGAAGGGCACTGCAAGACGTAGGCCAGATCCCTGTTCCCTTGGTACTCAAAGTCCCCTGCTCCTGGTAGTTCCCACAATGCCTTGATTGGGGATGCCTGGTCCCTGTGTGAGCTATGGAATCAGGCCTTTTTCTCAGGTATCCTGACTGGCCACTAGGTTACAACATCCCTGTTCACCTAAGTCAGAGGATGAAAGGGCCAAAGGACAAAAACTTGTTTCCTCCTCAATAAAAAAAGAGTGTTCCTAAAATGGATAGACAACAGCAAAATGCCAACAAAAGTCAGAAAACTGAGAGATCGCCACCAAGGTTGCCTAGTCCTACAATGAAAGCCTCCAGTGAAATCACAGAAAAATCAACAGAAATTCATTCCCCAAATGAAAACACAACAACAAATGGCATACTGATTAAAAAAAAAAAAAAATGCAGCTGGCGTGGTGGTGCACTTGGGAGGAAGAGGTAGGAGGATCACCATGAGTTAGAGGCCACCCTGAGACTACATAGTGAATTCTAGGTCAGCCTGGTCTAGAGTGAGACCCTACCTCAAAAAGGCCACAAAAAAAAAAAGAAAAATAAAAAAAACAAAAACAAAAAGGAAATCACTAAACTTGAAGCAAACTGTTAAAGAACCAGATAATCATATCAATGAAATTGAACAGAACCATCTCCTAGAGCACTGAGCTTTTGACAGTAGGCTTAATGTGATTGAAGAAAATATAAGAACCCTCCAAACAGATATGAATAACTTGAAGGTAAGTCAAGAAATGGAAGATCTCAACAACCAGTTGATTAAGCTTAATGAAGACTTTATCAAATGCAAGAATGAACTACAGGAAGCATAAAGAAAATCAGCACTCAAATTGAAAATGTACCTCAAAAAATGAACACATTGAAAAATTGGACAAATTGCAAAATAACACAACAGAAAAGAAAAATCAAATAGAAATTATGAAAACCTCTCTAGAACCACTCACCACGAGACTTATTCATGTGGAAGAAAGAACCTTTGACATGGGAGAAAAGACAGAAAAAATTGATCAGTAGGCCAAAAGCTTTGCTAAGTTTAAAAAGATCAAGTGAACAGAATATGAGGGAACTGTGACACCCTAAAATGAACAAATATCAAGATCCTGGGTATATGAGAAGGAGAGGGAATCCAGAATAGAGGCATATTCAACCAAATTATTGAGGAAAATTTTCCAAATATTGCAAAAGGGGACCCATGCAGATACAAGAAGCACACAGAACACCAGACAGGACCAAAGAAGAAACTCTCTAAGACACGTAGTAGTTAAAATTCCAAACAAGGAAAACAAAGAGAGCGTGCTAAGAGCAGCAAGGGAGAAGCAATTCACAACATACAAAGGCAATCCCATGAGAATTACACCATATTTCTCAATGGAAACCCTGAAAGCCAGAAGGGCCTGGAATGGATGACTTCATAGTCTGAAAAACTATGGCTTCCAACCCAAGCTCCTTTACCCAGCAAAAGTATCCCTCATAATACATGGTGAAAGAAAACCATTCCATGAAAAGTCAACTCCATGGTTATATGAACACAAAGCCAAACCTACAGAGAATAATTGAGGGAATACTACACAAAGAACAGTCAAATAATCAATCTCAACAGTCAACAAGAAGATCACAATAACCAAAACATACCAGGCTCAAAATAGTACATAACACAACAAAGCTCCAAACCCCATTAAACACCTCATCATGTCAGGGATTCATTCAAATCTCACAATAATAACCTTAAATATTAATGGCCTTAGCTCACTCATCAAAAACACAGGTTATCAGGATGGATGAGAAAACTAGACCCTTCTATGTGCTGTCTTCAAGAAACCCACCTCACCACTGAAGATAGACACCTACTCAGGGTGAAAGGTTGGAAAACAGTTTTCCAAGCTAATGGAAATAAAAAATGTGTGGGTGTTGCTATATTAATATCCGATAAAATAGATTTCAAACCAAAAGTACTCAAAAAGGACAAAGAAGGACACTTCTTTCTCATCAAGGGAATGATCCAACATGAGCACATGACCATCATAAATATATATGCCCCAAACACAGGGAGACCACAGTTTATAAAACAAAATCTACTTGACAATAAAATTGCAATGAACACCAAAACCATCATGGTCAGAGACATCAATACTCCACTCTCATCAATACACAGACTATTCAATCAGAAAATCAACAGGGAAATAATAGAGCTCAACAACATCATAGATCAACAGAGCTAATGTATATCTACAGAAATTTATACCCTAACTCTACAGACTATGCATTCTTCTCAGCAGCCCACAGAAACTTCTCCAAAAATGACCAAATATTATGCCACAAAACATGCCTTCATAAAGTCAGGGAAATTGAAGTAACATTCTGCATCATGTCAGACCACAATGCTTTAAAGCTAGAAATTAACAACAAGAGACCCATTACGAACTACACCAGCCTCTGGACACTGAACAACACACTTTTAAACAATGAATGGGCTGCTGAAGAAATCAAAAAAGAAATTGTCAAATTCCTAGAACTGAATGATAATGAAAACACAACCTACAAAAACTTATGAGGCACAGTGAAGGCAGTCCTAAGGGGAAAACCCATAGCCCTTAATGTCTTTATTACAAAGACAGAGAGATACCAAATCAATAACCTTACTGTCCAACTAAAGGTTCTGGAAAAACAGGAAGAATCCAACCCATAGAGCTCCAGACAGAAAGAAATAATCAAGATTAGAACATAAATTAATGAATTGGAAGCTAAGAAAACAATTTAAAACCTCAAAAAACTAAACAATAAAAAAATCAAACAACCTACTCCAAAAGTTGGGCAGAGAAATAAATAGGGAGTTCTCATAGGAAGAATTACAAATGGCTAACAAACGTTTAAGAAAATGTTCAACATCCCTAACCATTATGGAAATTCAAATTAAAACAACTATGAGATTCTACCTTACCCCAATAAGGTTAGCAAACATTAAAATATCAAATGAAATCAAATTTTGGTGAGGCTGTGGAGAAGTAGGAACACTCATTCACTGTTTGTGGGAATGTAAGCTGGTACATTCACTGTGGATATCATTATGGAGACTCCTGAAAAGGATTAATGTAGAGATACCAATTGACCCTGTTATTCCCTTGCTGGGCATTTACCTTAAAAGCTCCATACCTCAGTGCAAAGATATTTGCTTAACCGTATTTATAGCTGCTTAATTCATAATAGCTAAAAACTGGAATCAACCCAGGTGCCCATCATTGGATGAATGGATAACAAAGATCTGGTATATCTACACAATGGAATTCTACTTAGCCATAAGAAAAAATGGCATATTAAAATTTGTAGAAAAATGGCTGAACTTTTAATAGATCAGTGAATTCACACAATCAGAGAAAGACAACCATTTCATTATTTCACTCATCTGCAGTTCCTAACCTGGATCCGTTCAAGTTTCTGACATAACCGAATATCATCTTGAGCCTTGGACAATAGGAAGGGTAGGTCTTGGGGTAAGGAAAATGGTGGGAAGCGTACAAAACTGAGCCCAAATTGAACTGGTACCATAGAATCCCATATCCTGGAAGTCATACTAAAAGTTCAAACCCACAAGAAGCCCTTAGGGGGAGCACATGAATCGATGGGCCCTGGAGAAGGTGAGACAAAACCTAATCTCAAATTTCTCCTATTTCTCTTTCTTCTCAGTCTTTTCCCTTGGCCCTGCCCTGTAATTCCCTGTGCCAGAATGTGGTCTACATCTACAATGAGCTTTTGATCAGAGAGACCTACTATATCTCCCCAAACAAACAAAACAGACTTATATCAGAGCCCTTGCTTACCCACCAGAGGTAAATGGTAACACCCTACTGATAAAGCCACAATACTCTTTTGGCATGGACCATGGAGAGACCTGTTTGGAATCTGGAGGAGAGCCAGTCCCCAGACAATTAGCCCATCTAGTGTTGGAAGGAGCTACATGAGTTACCAGGGGAAAGTGGCTAACATGTGTCCAAGCACCTCAAAGTCTAGGTGACTCAGAAGCAAAGAATCTGGTGTGATGCTCACACAAATGCAATGGGAGCACAGAGCCATGGTGAGTAACAGACTTCTCTTGGATTGGCTAACAGATCCACTCAATGGAAAGGAAAGCATGGTTATATCTATATCCTATGGTTATATCTAGAACTGGGAAACAAGTCATAATGTTATCCACCTAATAATTCTGCTTTCCATTGTCAAGCTTCCACTAACCTTAGACTACAAGAGTATCTAAACCATTTTAATTATATCTAAATTAATAATAGTTATCCCAATTATCTGGCGCTGACTTCATTCTCTGTTGGATAATCTGCTTCTCTTTTTCAGATGGGAGCTGGACCAGAGGAGATATATGACCCACTGCACACCATGCCAGCCCCAGCTGAAACCAGATAGGCATTGGGGAAATGAGCAAGAATGCTGCTTTCTTAATGAATTGGATCCCATCACAAGGGTGATGCAGATAGATACTGAGGATACACCACATGAACCAAACCAGAGATCCATATGCTTCTAAGTGCCCATCACTGAAGTAGACTTAAAATGCTACCAGCATGGCTCAAGGAATTTTGCAGAAGAAGGAGTGGAAAGATTGTTAGAGCCACAAGTTGGGACATTTTGCACACAGACATTGACTCCCTCCCGAACATAATGCATGGCCCATAATCCCCATGGTGTTGACCTGCATCCCCAATGAGGAAGACCTCTTCAGAAAATGGGCAGGGAGGAGGGAAAAGATGGTACTAACATTTTTTTTTTGGGGGGGGGGTTCAAGATAGGGTCTCACTCTAGTTCAGGCTGACCTGGAGTTCACTATGTAGTCTCAGTGGCCTCGAGCTCTTGGTGTGCTGGGATTAAAGTTTTGTGCTACCACACCCAGCTCTAACATTTGTTTTTTTTTACATACAAAATATGTCCATATCTAATAGAAAAAAATGTTGCTTAAAAAAAGTCACACAACAACAAATGCTGGTGATCCTGTGGGGAAAGAGGGATGCTAACCCACTGCTGGCTGGAGTGCAAACTTGTAGAACCACTATGGAAATGAGTATGCAGATTGCTGGAAAAGATGAAAATAGATATACCATTTGGCCTACCTATACCAATCGTGGGCATATACTCTAAGGCCTATACTGTTTATGACAGATACTTGCTCGACCATGTTTGCTGCAGCTCTATTCACGATGGCTAGGAATAGGAATCACACCAGATGCCCATCAAATGATGAATGGATAGTGAAGATGTGGTATACACAATGGAATTTGACACATTGGTAAGCAAAAGTGAAATAATTAAATTTGCAGGAAAGTGGATGGAGTTTGAAAAAATCATGTAAGTGAGCATGTGCAAACACAGAATGGAAAATGCCATATATATTCTGTCATATGAATTTCCTAACTGGAACCAAGTTGAGATGAGTTCAAATGGTAGTTAACACCAGGAATATGGGCATAAAACTAGAGTAAGACAAGGAAAGAGAAAAAATGTTATGGGGAAAGAGGATTACATTCTGTACATGTTTGGAAAAAGGTGGAATGTTGGGGGTGGTAGGGGTAGGGTGTGGGGAAGGTGGGCAAGAATTACAGAAAAATTGAGACAGTGCTAAGAATCAGTTATATGGAAACCCTCAGCATTCTAAAAGATATAATCACCACCTAAGGGGAAAGCAGGGGGGACAGTCCAGGCAGAAGTTGGATAAAGCTTAACCTTCCAACCACAGACTTTCACTGGTAAACCCAAGGCTCAGAATTGTCTGACCCCTCACAGTGAGCTGCTGGCCAGGGGGACCTATGCAGTCTCCAAAACATTATAAATCTTTGCCAAAATACTCTATTACTTGTCAGAACTAAAAATGAAGGCCCGGTTGCTGAAAACATCATAGGTGTTGGTCACAGGACATGAGAATGCCATGCTGGAAACAAAAGGGAAATTAACTTCATCCTGGCTACCCTCATAGTGCAGGAGAGCTCTATTGGAGCTGGAGGAGGACAACAGTCAGCAACAGCATGAATAAGCAAGTGATCCTTCAGACTATAAAATAAAACAGCTAGACAATAAGTACACATTTGTGCAACTGTAGCATATAGCCTCTACAGGTAACCTATTGTTCTCTGATCGGTCAAGAGACCTGCTCAGGGTGAGAGAACTCATATCTGGTACTGAAAACAAATCAGAATTTCAGGGTTATGAAATAGTTGCCTGGAACACCAAAAATCTCCTAAACAACTTTGCATATTCCCTTTAGCCCAAATTGTTCTCATGCTTGCCTAGTTAGAGAATCTCTTTTATTTTACATATAGCAAAGAAAATGGAGGAGAGTCTAGACCCATTGATAAGACAAGAAGATAGCTGACTAGCCTCCATGAGCCATGCCCCGTCTGCTACATCTGCCAGTGCCCATGAGAAATTATAGAGGAAGCAACTTCATGAATACTCCTTTTACTGCTAACCTGATAACTAGCCCCAGATTGATGGTGATAGACACTTAAAATAATCAAAACCCATGAAAGCAGAAATCCTTGAGACTACAAGTTACCCAAAACTAAATTAGACTGACAACAAGCCTGCTATGGCTCAGGAAATATTGCAGAAAAGGGGGCAGAAAGATTTAAAGAGCCCCATAGCAGGTAGGACTATCTGGAGGCTCAGTCCCACTACTCCATAGAGACTGACTTAAGTCTTCATGACCCCACAGTGATTACCACAACCCCACTGAGGAGGGCCCCCAGGGAAATGGGATTTGGGGTAAGGGGATAATGGTATATAATCCATTACATATAAATATAAAATTATAAAGAATTACAATTAAAATCAAAAAGATATGCTTATTATAGGAGTATTTATAATAGTAAATATATGAAAATATTCACACATAAGAAAATCTGAACTATACAGACAATAGTGAATTTTCTAGCTACAAAAGTAAGAACATGTATGAAAATGTGGATGAACCCTGAAGACATTATGCCTAGTGAAATAAAATATTCAATAATGAAAATGCAGCATGTATTTCCACTTTTATGAAACAAACAGAATAATGAAAGTCATGGGAACAGAAAGAAAAGTATTGAAAGTCAGAATTTAAGGAAAGGAGAAAATGGGGATTTTCTGTTCAATGGGTATAGATGTAAAATGTAAGAATTTCCAGATATCTTCTAGAAATCATTCTCTTCAAAACTGGTAAGACGATTCTGTACATGTAAAATTTATTTTGTGTGGAAATTATATCATTTTAATACGCAGAGAGAATAGTTCCTGTTCCTATTTACAGGCAATTTGGTGGTTACTGCAATCTTAAAAGTATTAGTTTTCTGAACCATGAATATTGAAGGTTTTGTAATTTATTAAGTATTTTAGAATATATTTCAATAATGCTTTTAATAGCTTAAAGTGTACATGTTTTGTACCATTTTGAAAATTAATACATATTTCATTATTTTTAGTTCATTATATAGCAAATTTTTCTCTTGGTTCCATTTATGAAATTGTCGCTGTAACTGCATAGGAATTGCATTGGGTTTTGGAATATTCATCTTGTATATTGCAGCTTCTATGAATTTATTAATCCTGTTATTTTTCTTGCATATTCTCCATTATTTTATACATAAAGCCATTTCCTCAACAACAGCAATGATTTTACTTCTTCCTTTTTTTTTTTTTTTGTTTTTTGTTTTTTTTTTGTTTTTGTTTTTTTTTCTCCATTTTTATTAATATTTTCCATGATAACAAAAAAAATCCCATGGTATTACCCTCCCCCCTTTCCCCTTTGAAATTCCATTCTCCATCATATCCCCTCCCCATCTCAATCTTTCTACTTACATATATACAATACCAACCTAATAAAAGCCCTCCTCCCTTTCTTTCTCTTCCCTTTCTATCTCCTTTTTTAACTTACTGGCCTCTGCTACTGAGTTTTTTCCTTCTCACACAGAAGCCCAATCATCTCTAGCTAAGATCCACATATGAGGGAGAACATGTGGCGCTTGGCTTTCTGGGCCTGGGTTACCTCACTTAGTATAATTCTTTCCAGATCCATCCACTTTTCTGCAAATTTCATAACTTCATTCCTCTTTACTGCTGAGTAAAACTCCATTGTATAAATGTGCCACATCTTCATTATCCACTCATCAGTTGAGGGACATCTAGGCTGTTTCCATTTCCCAGCTATTATAAATTGAGCAGCAATAAACATGGTTGAGCAAGTATCTCTAAGGTAATGAGATGAGTCCTTAGGATATATGCCTAGGAGAGCTATAGCTGGGTCATATGGTAGATCAATCTTTAGCTGTTTTAGGAACCTCCACACTGATTTCCACAATGGCTGGACCAGATTGCATTCCCACCAACAATGTAGAAGGGTTCCTCTTTTTCCACATCCCCGCCAACATTTATGATCATTTGTTTTCATGATGGTAGCCAATCTGACAGGAGTGAGATGGAATCTCAATGTAGTCTTAATCTGCATTTCCCTGATGACTAGGGATGTAGAACATTTTTTTAGATGCGTATATGCCATTCGTATTTCTTCCTTTGAGAATTCTCTATTTAGCTCCATTTCCCATTTTTTGATTGGTTTGTTTGATTCCTTATTATTTAACTTCTTGAGTTCTTTGTATATCTTAGATATTAATCCTCTATCAGATGTATAGCTGGTGAAGATTTTTTCCCATTCTGTAGGTTGCCTCTTTGCTTTCTTCACCGTGTCCTTTGCAGTGCAGAATCTTTGTATTTTCATGAGGTCCCAGTGGTTAATCTGTGGTTTTATTGCCTGAGCAATTGGGGTTGTATTCAGAAAGTCTTTGCCAAGACCAATATGTTGAAGGGTTTCCCCTACTTTTTCCTCTAGCAGTTTCAGAGTTTCAGGTCTGATGTTAAGGTCCTTAATCCATTTGGACTTAATTCTTGTGCACGGAGAAAGAGAAGAATCTATTTTCATCCTTCTACAGATATATATCCAGTTTTCCCAACACCATTTGCTGAAGAGGCTGTCTTTTCTCCAATGAGTATTTTTGGCATTTTTATCAAATATCAGGTGGCTATAACTACATGGGGTTACATTTGGGTCCTCTATTCTGTTCCATTGATCTACGAGTCTGCTTTTGTGCCAGTACCATGCTGTTTTTGTTACTATGGCTCTGTAGTATAGGTTAAAATCAGGTATGGTGATACCACCAGCCTTATTTTTGTTGCTCAGTATTATTTTAGATATTCGAGGTTTTTTGTGATTCCAAATGAATTTTTGGATTGTTTTTTCTATTTCCGTGAAGAATGCCTTTGGAATTTTGATGGGGATTGCGTTAAATGTGTAGATTGCTTTTGGTAAGATTGCCATTTTCACAATATTGATTCTTCCAATCCAGGAACAAGGGATGTTTTTCCACTTCCTAGTGTCTTCTGCAATTTCTCGCTTGAGTGTTTTAAAGTTCTCATTGTAGAGATTCTTTACTTCCTTAGTAAGGTTTATTCCAAGGTACTTTATTTTTTTTGATGCAATTGTGAATGGGAGTGATTCTCTGATCTCATCCTCTGTGTGTTTGTTGTTAGCATATATGAAGGCTACTGATTTCTGTGTATTTATTTTGTATCCTGCTACATGACTGTAGGTTTTTATCAGCTCTAACAGTTTGCTAGTAGAGTCTTTAGGGTCCTTTATATATAGAATCATGTCATCTGCAAATAATGATAACTTGACCTCTTCCTTTCCGATTTGTATCCCTTTTATGCATGTCTCTTGCCTTATTGCTATGGCTAAGACTTCCAGAACTATATTAAATAAAAGTGGGGACAGTGGACACCCTTGTCTTGTTCCTGATTTTAGTGGAAAAGCATCCAGTTTTTCCCCATTTAGTAATATGTTGGCTGTAGGCTTATCATAAATAGCCTTTATTATATTGAGATATGTTCCTTCTATTCCCAGTCTCTGTAGGACTTTTATCATGAAGGGATGTTGGATTTTGTCGAATGCTTTCTCTGCGTCTAATGAGATGATCATGTGATTTTTGTCCTTCAACCCATTTATATAATGTATAACATTTATAGATTTGCGTATGTTGAACCATCCCTGCATCTCTGGGATAAAGCCTACTTGGTCAGGGTGAATGATCTTTCTAATGTATTCTTGTATTCTGTTTGCCAATATTTTGTTGAGAATTTTTGCATCTATGTTCATGAGGGAGATTGGTCTGTAATTTTCCTTTTTTGTTCTATCTTTGCCTGGTTTTGGTATCAGAGTGATGCTGGCTTCATAGAAGGAGTTTGGTAGAATTCCTTCTTTTTCTATTTCATGGAAAAGCTTAAGAAGCAATGGTGTTAGCTCTTCCCTGAAGGTCTGGTAAAATTCAGCAGTGAATCCATCTGGGCCTGGGCTTTTTTTAGTTGGGAGATTTTTGATAACTGTTAGGATCTCCATGCTTGTTATAGGTCTATTTAAGTGATTAATCTCATCTTGATTTAATTTAGGTAGGTCATATAAATCAAGGAAATCATCCATTTCTTTCAGATTTTCATACTTTGTGGAGTATATGTTTTTATAATATGTCCCTATGATTTTTTGAATTTCTCTGGCATCTGTCGTGATGTTACCTTTTTCATCTCTAATTTTATTAATTTGTGTCTCTTCTCTCTTTCTTTTGGTCAGATTTGCTAAGGGTTTATCAATCTTGTTTATCCTTTCAAAGAACCAGCTCTTTGTTTCATTAATTCTTTGTATTGTTTTTTTGGTTTCTATTTCATTAATTTCTGCCCTAATCTTTATTATTTCTTCCCGTCTACTGATTTTTGGTTTGCCTTGTTCTTCTTTTTCCAAGGCTTTAAGGTGAAGCATTAGGTCATTTATTTGCGACCTTTCTAATTTCTTAATATAGGCACTTAAAGCTATAAATTTACCTCTTAGAACTGCCTTCATTGTGTCCCAGAGATTTTGGTATGTTGTGTTCTCATTATTGTTTGACTCTATAAATTTTTTGATTTCCTTCTTGATTTCTTCATTGACCCATTCATCATTTAGTAATGTATTGTTTAGTTTCCATGAATTTGTGTATGCTCTATATCCTTTCTTGCTATTGATTTGTAGTTTGATTCCATTGTGGTCAGATAGAATGCAAGGAATTATTTCAATTTTCCTGAATTTGTTAAGATTTGCTTTGTGTCCTAATATATGGTCTATTTTAGAGAATGATCCATGTGCTGCTGAAAAGAATGTATATTCTGCAGCATTTGGATGAAATGTCCTGTATATGTCTGTTAGGTCCATTCCTTCTATGACCTCGTTTAGTCCAGATGCCTCTCTGTTTATTTTTTCCCGGGATGACCTGTCAATTGATGAGAGTGGGGTGTTAAAGTCACCAACTACCACTGTGTTTGGTGTTATCTGTGACCTTAGTTCTAACAGTGTTTGTTTGATGAATTTGGGAGCCCCCATGTTAGGTGCATATATGTTTAGGATTGTAATGTCCTCCTGTTGGAGTGTGCCCTTAATCAATATAAAGTGACCTTCCTTATCTTTCTTGACTAATGTTGGAGTGAAGTCTGCCTTGTCAGCTATTAGGATAGCAACCCCTGCTTGCTTTCTGGGTCCATTTGCTTGAAACACCGTTTTCCAACCTTTCACCCTAAGATAATGTCCATCCTTTGTAGAAAGGTGAGTTTCTTGGAGACAACAAATTGTAGGGTCCTGCTTTTTAACCCAGTCTACAAATCTATGTCTTTTGGTTGGAGCATTGAGGCCATTGATATTAAGAGATATTATTGAAAGATGTGTATTTATGCTTGCCATTTTTTTTTTTTTTGTGGTTCTGGTTCTACCTTTGCTCTCTTATATTAACTAGTATTTGAGTGTTGTTTGCTGTTTTCCAGGTTCCTTATATGTGTGTTTTTCTTTCTCTTCGGCATGGAGGATTCTTTCAAGTATTTTGTGTAGAGCTGGTTTTGTCTTCAAATACTCCTTTAGCCTGCTTTTGTCATGGAATGTCCTTATTTCTCCATCTATTTGAATGGATAGTTTTGCAGGATAAAGTAGTCTTGGTTGACAGTTGTTATCTTTCAGAGTTTGGAATACTTCACTCCAAGCCCTTCTGGCTTTGAAAGTTTGTGTTGAGTAATCTGCTGTGATCCTGATGGGCTTGCCTTTGTAGGTAACTTGATTTTTCTCTCTAACTGCTTTCAATATTTTTTCTTTGGATTGTGTGTTTGGTAGTTTGATTATAATATGGCGAGGAGAGGTTCTTTCCAGGTTTTGTCTGGCTGGTGTTCTAAATGCTTCCTGTATCTGCATTGGCACCTCTTTCCCAATTTGGGGGAAGTTTTCTTCTATGATTTTGTTGAAGATGCCTACTATACCTTTGGATTGAAATTCTTCTCCTTCTACTATACCCTGAATTCTTATATTTGATCTTTTCATAGTGTCCCGAATATCTTGAAATTCCCATTCATACTTTTCTATTAGTTTGTCTTTCTCTTTGTTGGATTGTATTAGATCTGCCACCTGGTCTTCTAGCTTAGATATTCTGTCCTCTCCTTCATCCATTCTACTGGTGAGATTTTCTACAGAGTTTTTTATTTCATTAACTGTGTTCTTCATTGCTAGTAATTCTGACTGGTTTTTCTTCATTATTTCTATTTCCTTATTTATGTCTTGTATTGATTTCTTTATTTCGTTAAATTGGTGTCCTGTATCTTCTCTGATTCCTTTGATTTCTTCTTTGAGTTCATTGAACATATTTACAATCATTCTTTTGAAATCTTTCTCAGGCATTTTCTCTAACTCGTTTTCACTAGAGGTCATTTCTGAAGCATTGATGCTTTTTGGTGGATTTATATTGTCTTGGTTTTTGGTGTTTCTTGTGTTATAATGTATATATTTTTGCATCTTGGATTAAGTTACTGCTTAGATTTTCCAGTTAGCTGGGTATCCTTTGCTGTATCTATTGATCTGATATTGTATATCTTCTATGTAGGAGATTAAGATGTTAGGTGTGGCTCTTACCACTCTCAGAGTATCTAGACACGTGGACCTAGGGGTTAAGTTTGCCTGCTATGGGGGTATTCAAATAGGTTGAGTGGAATAAAATACAGGTATATTCTAAAATTTAACTAAACCCTATACACATTCAGTCAAGAACAGCACCGAGCATTTATGCAAGATTAGGTATTATAAAAACCAGATCCTCTATCAACAAAGAAGTTAAGATTTCTGGTCTGTTGAGGGATCCAAGTCAGCTTGTGACCAGGTGAGACCCTTCCCTGGTTCAATCCCAGTTACCTCTTTGGGTGCTTTTGGTCTCAGTCAAGTTGCTGGCTGGGATGTTGGGCCGCTGTTCTGCTTTCTGGAACTGGGTACTGGCTTTCCCTGTGGGGCAAACCAAGCCTGGCAACTGTGGCCCTGCAGATTGGCGCCCCTGATGCTGGATCCCCGCTGCTGCCGCTGGAGCTGCCGCTGCTGGGACCACTGCTGCTGGATCCGCCACTGGAGATGCCGCTGCTGGGTCTGCCCCCGCTGATCCGCTGGAGCTGCCGCTGCTGGGTCCTCCGCCTCTGATCCGCTGATGCTGCCGCTGCGGGATCCGCCTCTGCCGCTGAAGCCGCTTGAGCCTCCGCTGCTGGATTCGCTGCCCTGAAGCCGCTGTGGCCGGTACCGGAGCAGCTGATGGTGTTTTTGGGGCTGGAGTCACGGCTTCCACCGCCGCTTCCGGCTTCTACTTCTTCCTTTATAATTTAGATGACTTTTTTGTCTAATGATCTTGTGTATAGTCTATAATGCAATGGTAGACATATATAGAAAGAATGAACCTACTGAATTGTTCCTAGTCTTATTGGTAAATTTTCATTGTCTGTTAATAAAAGTGATAATAGATATATGTTTTTAATAGATATGCTTATTGCATTTTTCTACTTTATTCAATATTTCTATAACCATATATAGTTTTCACGTTTTTGTTTCATCTATTATCCAGTATTAATCTGTTTACATATTCATTGATTTTTTTTGCAAGCCTAATCTCTTAAATCTACCATATTGACAATTATCAAAGTAATTTACATCAATTTTTTGCTGTCTTGATTTTCATGTGTGCCCACAACTCATTCTTGTTTCTTCCCATGCCTTGTGGTTTTTATTCAAAATCAAACATTGTATATGCTATGATGATGATTCCTCAAAGGTCATTGTTTCTTATGGAATGTTTTCTATTCATTGTTTTTGTTTAGTGAATTGACTGAGATAATTCCATGAATTTTATTTCCTCTGGAGTGTAAAGTTTTGATGTCTGTTTATACTGTTATTGGAGCTTTAATATCTCCACCGATTTTTTTTTTTTTTTTTGGTTTTTCAAGGTGGGGTCCTTCTGTAGCCCAGGCTGACCTGGAATTCACTACATAGTCTCAAGGTGGCTATAACTCTAGGCGACCCTCCTACCTCTGCCTTCCAAGTGCTGGGATTAAAGGAGTGCACCGCCACATCTGCCTGCTTTAATCTTTTAATTAGAATTCATAGCTACCAGGCATTACCATTGAGTTAGCAAAAAGTTCTTATTGGCCAAAGATTGACCTTAAGATCCCTTAGCAGCTTTTCTTTGGATCCCTGTGTCTGGCTTGGAAGTTGTTTCTACAGTTGAGACAATTTATTTGTGACTGCTCTAGAAGGTTCTAGTAAAGACTGGTAGCTATTTCCCTCTGGGCTCAGTTGTGAGGAGATATTCATTTGATAAATGTGGTCTCTATGGTGATGCCCCATTATGAAGATGCCCCCATTCTAATGTTTGGAACATATATACTATATGATAGGGTGTCTAGCAAAGAGAAATTAAAGTTGCAGTTGGAGTCTAGATTTTGTTGAAGTTAACTTTGTGTCACTGGAGCAAAATACTTGAACAAAAGCATCAGATGGAAGAAAACGTTTTATCTTTGCTTATACTCTTCAGACTAAGCTTCATGATGTCAAGGGGAAGCATGGCATGAGCAGAGGCTGGACAACACAATCTACCACAGCAGATGGAAAACGGGAGCAAGAGAGTGAGTCGAGCTCTGGGAAGGAGGTGTTGGCAAAGTACACCCTCAAAAACACACCTCCTCCATTAAGATTCCACCTTCCAAATTACCACCACCTGGGGACCAAACATTGAAAACCTATGAGTTTATGAGGAACATATGATTTAAACCATCAGAGGTTGCTAATAATTTACCTTTTTTTTTTTTTTTTTTTGAGGTAGGGTCCTGTAATTCACTATGTAGCCTCAGGGTGACCATGAACTCACAAAAATCCTCCTATCTCTGTCTTCCAAGTGCTACAACTAAAGGTGTGTGCCACCATGCCCAGCAAGCATTTGCATTTTAAATATGGGCATTATCTTGGCTTGTTAAGGAGGTCTAAATGTAATGACATGGGTCTTGAAAGAGAAGGGGGCAGAGAGATGATGGAATGAGGACTGTGATACTTCAAAAAATGAAAATAAGGAAAGAGTAATCCTACAAAGGTGATACCCTGAATCTAAGTAGTTTTCAGATATTGAAAAGATATAGCAAGGAAAATGATTCTCTTCTATATCAATGGAAAATAACTCAACAATATAAGTATCTCACCACTTGGCTACTGATGAAAATAACAGATATAGAAAGACATAACTATAAGTTAACTTATAAGATATTAAGTTCTTAAGTTTAAAGTAACTCATTATAGCAGCCATGGACAGATAATGCAGCTTGCATATAGACTGTAGACTACCAAGACAATTATAGTAGTTTGTTTGGTCTCTTAGGAATTGACCCTAGATGAGGGTAACTTATTAGTATATCTATATTTGACCACAGGTTATTTTTAAGCTTCTTCCATTAGTAAGTGAGGTTTCTTCCAAGAATTGACAGGTCTGGGTACTTCCTAGATAATGCTTTTCATCTACTGAAAGTCTGGCTGATTTCAGCTGAATAGATTTTGTTTAACATATGAATGTAACCTCTTGATATTCAAAGTTTACTATATATAATTTTGGGTGCCTTGTGTCTCCTTACCCAACATCTCACTGTGGGGCGGTGGTGGGGAATTTTGGCCCTGGGATTTAACAGCCAGAGCCCATGGCTTTAGGGTTATCTTTTCTTCACCTTTTATAGTGCTCTTCTGTAAGGGTCCTTCATCCCCATTATTGAGGGCAATGATTTGTAGAATAATATACAAGAAAAAGTTTTCTATGGAATTGATTCATATTGCCATTAGTTTTGTGTATTCCATACCACCTTCCCTCACTTCCCCTTGTTCTACCCTCTAGGTCTTTTTTTTATTATTTATTTTTATTTATTTATTTGCAAGCACAGACAGAGAAGAGACTCAGACAGATAGAATGGGCACTCTTGGGCCTCCACCCACTGCAAACTATTTCTAGATGTCCAGGAACCTGGATTTACATGGGTACTTTCGAATTGAACCCAGGTCCTTAGGTTTTGCAAGAAAGTACCTTAGCTACTGAGCAATCTTGCCAGGCCTAAAGATTCATTTTTTATAGATAATAAACCATTTTAATCTCCCCCACACTTTCCCTATTCAGCTCTTCCTTTTATCATATCCCCTTGCCTGCTCAATCAGTCTTTTATTTTGATGTCATCACCTTTTCCTATTATTATGATTGTCTTGTGTAGGGATTGTCAGGCACTGTGAGGTCATAGATATCCAGGTCATTTTTTTGTCTGAAAGAGGGAATTGCAAGCATTCCTACCCTTCCTTTGACTCTTACATTCTATCCGCCACTTCTTCTGCAATGGACCCTGAGCCTTGGAAGGTATGATGGAGATATTTTAGTGTTGAGCACTCCCCTGTCACTTCATGTCAGCACTATTGTGCCTTCCCAGTAATCCTAAGGTCACTGCCATATAAAAAAGAGAAGCTTCTCTAACTAAAAGTGAGAGTAGCATTCATCCATTGGTATGAACATTAGGAGAAGTGCTTATGGGGCAGTTTAGTAAACATAGTATGTACATTTTTCCAGACACCTGCAGACTTTACACCCCTCAGCTCATGACTACCCCCATCATATGTTATCAATATCAGGAATGTATTCCCTCTCATGGAGCTGGCCTCCAGTCCAATTAGTAAACAGTTGGTTTTTCCCCAATATGCCACTATTGTACCTGTTGGCTTATTTAGCCTGGCTGGCCAAATTTAAGACTTGCAGTGTCCACTGTTTTTATCTCTGTGGGTAAATTCTCTCTCCCCCATAGAACTGCATGTAGCATAGCTTTTTCCACCTTTCTGTCAGCTGGTCTACAAGGAGGAGGTTTTTAGTTCAGCTCCAACAGGATTTCTCAGTGGCCTTGTAGCACAAACATGTGGAGTCTACAGCAATAGGGTCTTATCATATATTCATGATGGGAAACCAAGAGCTTTGGCAATAGCCTGCAATGTTTTGGGGGCATCAGAGAACTCCCTGGCCAATAACTCACTGAAAGGTATACTATCCATGGCATTGAAAGATTTCTAGTAAAAATCTATGACTTCTTGGTGTGCCATTGTCCAAAAAAGTAGCTTTCCTTATGACTGATTCATACCCTCTTAGATTTTGATTAGCCTTCCCCATCTTTCCTTTACTCAGTCTTTTCCCCTAAACTCACTTAGGCCTTTTGGTACCCAGCAATCTGTTCTTCTACTTGCATATATAAATACCATCCTATTAAGTCCCCCTTCCTTCCTTTCTATTCCCTTTCTATTCCTTTTTTTTATCCCCTTTCTAGCTTACTGGCCTCTGCTACTGAGTTTTATTCTAACTCAGATAGAAGTCAAATTATTTGTAGCTAGGATCCACAAATGAGAGAGAACATGTGACATTTGGCTTTCTGGGCAATCCATTTTCCTGCAAATTTCATAATTTAATTTTTCTTTGCTGCTGAGTAGCACTCCATCATCAGTTCTCAGGACATGAGGTCCCCAAAATATTACAGATCATTGCCAAAACACTTGACTATCTGTAAGAGCTAAAAGGTCTAAAATGTAAATACGTATTGCTGAAGACACTACAACTTGTGGCCACAGGACATCAGGTGATCATTCTGGAACTGAAAGGGAATCCTGTTCTCTTGCAGCTAGGACTTAAAGTACTGAAAAGTGTTATGATAACATCTGGAGAAAGCAGTTTCTAACAGATGGAATAATCAGATGATTCTGCCAGATACAAAATCAACCAGCTAAACAAGAAGTATACACTTGTTCAATAGAGGCACACTGCCAATTTTAAGTAACCAACTGCTCATTGATTAGACATGAGGCTGGCTTATTGGTGGGTAACTAGTATTTGGCTCTGGGAATTAAGTCAGATTCCTAGAACAGGAATTCCTTTATAGGAAGAGTTGAAATACACATCAAAAATAACTCTAATTACTAGACATATCCACCTTAATTCAAACTGCTCTCAATTTTGATTGGAGAATCTATTCTATTTTACGGATAGCGGAAAGTACTGGGAAGAACCAGGATACATCAATACATCAAGATGCCACATTCTCTCTCATATGTGGATCCTTCAAAGTGTTAGATTTGTATGTGAGCTTGAGTAAGAGTCAGCAGTAGAGGCCAGAAAGCTAGAAAGGGGTCATGAGGGAGGGAAGAGAGGGTAGAGCTTAAAGGGAGGGTAGAGAAGATGTTCAAGTAGGGGTCCAGAACACTGGAAGTGGTGAGGTCTAGTAGAGTCAGGGGAGGGGGTGGGAGGAGGGTTAATCAAAATTAAAGATTTTATGAAATAAGCCCCCCCCAAAAAAAGGATTGGTTGCTGAGTGCCTACAGTGGGATGGGCCACCTCCACTCCATCTGCCTGGGCCCAGAGTCATCACAGACAAAGTGGTGACACTAATGCTGCTCTCATGCCTAGCCTGAAAACCAGTGCCAGGGAAATGGTGCCAGACACTGTGATCACTCAAACCTTATCAAAAAGAGTTCTAGTGACTACAGAGAAAGCAATACTAATTCAGAACCCTTTATTGCTGACCAAGCCTCAGGGAATATTTTGGAAGAAGGGGCTGGAAAATTGTAAGAGCCTCTGGGTAAATGGGAATAGCCTGAGGCATTGTGCCCCACTACATGCCTCAAAGACAGACTGGGGCCTTTTGGTTCCCACATTGAATACCAACAACCTCACCAAAGAAGATCCTCAGCACAATTGGTGTGGGGGATAGGGGCTCTAAGAGTTTATTTTAAAAATCAAAAAATAATTTTAAATAATTTAAAAGTTGATTCTGAATCAAGGAGTGGTATTTTATCTAGATTTTCCCTCGATTTTTGTCACCTGAATTTCTCTTTGATATTTTGTTTGCTTTTCTCAACAATACCAACCTGCTTCCCCACTTTTTGTAATGATCTCTATTTGCAATAATTCTCCTATTCAAACATCTCCAAGGAAGGTCTGTCATCTTGACAAGGCTGTCTCAGAGCTACACTTGCTTATGGCCTACTTTACCCCTTCGGCAGAATCACCACATTAGCAATTGGGGACTTTATGCCACTAGAGGGACACCTGTTTAATATTACTTCCTAGTACACTGTAGGATGAAGGACAGTTTCTGACATTTTATCCCAAACGTGGAACTCATAAGAAAGCCCTGTTTTCTTGGCTCCACATACCCAGGTTTTCCACTTTAGAAATAGAGAAGTGGATGCAATGGATCAAATGCTACATTCTTTTACTGTTCTTAATGTATTTTAGTAACTTTTCCAGTTTGTTCAAATTTAATAATTTTAAAAGTAACTACATTCATTCTCTATGTCTACATTCACTCATTTATAATGAATTAATATGATTGGTTACTTACAAACTTTAATTTTGTCTAAATAGTTTTAAACTTTCTTATCATTTCAATTGATTATTATTATTTTGGTTGCATATACTTGCTGTATAAAATGTTTTAACTTGAAATATATATATAAAGAATAGATATTCCATCAGAGTAGTCAGCCTTTCTATCAGTATATCCAACATAAAATTTGCATTTTATGATCAACATAATTGTCATGGGGCCAGGTGTCTCACAAGTATGATCATTGACACATGGAATGTGCAGTAAAGTTTTATTGGGTAGAAACAAAAGAAAAGAAAAAGAAAAAAAGAAAGAAATTGGTTCACTAGGGCTGCGCCCCAGAGGTCAGGATCACAGGAAGCAGTCCCAAGCTGCTGAAAATGTCAGCTTTTATTGGAGAAAATCACAAGATATCCATTGCAAAAACAGGATGGAAGTTAAACCACAAAGTTACATTATGTTATTGTTAAACCAGGAGTTCATTACCAAAAATAGTCACAAGATATTCATTACATAGGTCACATAGGTGCAACTGAGGCAAGAAACATTCTAGGCTGTGTAAACACAAAGGTATTTAGAAACAGAGAGGTACAGGAAAGTCATGGCACATTGCACAGAGGGGTCATCCCATTCCTTAGGTAACAGAAAACATGTGCATTTTGCAATAAGCCTTGTGGTAGTGATTCCTGGAACTTCTCCTTTATCTGTCAGGAAGATCATCTTGGGTGGTGGCTTCCATTATGTGTGCCTGAAGGCAAGGGCTGCATAGGAGGATGTTTAACCAGGTCTATTGTGTCCCCTTACATTCCATTTTCCAATAATTTGGGCTTATCTATCAGATTTACCATGATATTTTATACACACATAAAATATATAAAGACTGAATTAATACTGTTAGGCAGATATTTTATGTATATATACAACATGTAAAGATTGAATCAAGAATATTAGCTAGATATATTATGCATCTAATGGTTGAATAAAGATTGTTAGTTTATATTCATATCCTTTAAATTCCTTTCTTCTTATGATTTACCATGAACTATAATTATGATACAAAATCCTGAAAGTTATTACTTCTACCTAGCTTGATTTTGAGTATCTTTTATCCAAAATTGTTATATCCCCTTAGCTACCACTCCTTCTATGCTCTAATGTTCACTCACTTACCTTTAATTTTAGTACAGCTTCCACATTTGAAGGAGAATGTGAAGTGTTTCTGTTTTTGTGTCTGATTCTCTTCTCTTAATTGTGTACTTCTTTCACATGTATTTTGCTGAAAATTATTTTTTTTCAGCCAAATGGTGTCCCACAGTATGCCTATGTCACATTTTAATCTATTTTTCTAACTGATGGACCCCCAAAGTTAATTTTATATCTTGTCCATTGTGACTATCGCAACAGTAAACAAAGGATGCCTTTTATATGTTGATGTGATCTCCCTTGATTACTTTTCTTGGCTTTATTGTCTTTAAGCAATATTTATCTGTTATTTTTGTTTGCTTTGGTAATTTTTGTACATGTGTGTTGATAGGGTGATAGTGTTCTTATATATCAGGAAAATATGGATTTGGGGTAGGCTACATCAGTATTAACATATGAATGACAGTGATGACAAGCAAAATATTGGAAAACTTTCTAGTGCTGGCTAAATGTAACAATTCATGAATGAAAAATACTTACAATATACAAATGCAAAAGAGGTGAGTGTTTTGAAAATGACCAAGAAAGGGCCATGAAGTTTGTGGTCCAGCACTCTTTTGGGTGTATATCTTTTCTAGTTCACAACACATGCCTATTCTCCAGAGTGCCTATCTCTTTCTCAACGAACTGTCTGTATTTTTATTACCTTACAATGTGTCTCTGGTATAATTCCATGTCCTGGAACATGAAAACTTCATGAACATGAAACCTGGAACCTGAAAACTTCTGCAAGCAAAGTATGTCTTCTAAAATTATTCCCTTTGCCAGTTACATGGAGATAATTTTAGAAGTTCCTTGTCTTCTATCATACTGATTGCTTTAGCTCTATGGCCCAAACATATCACTCCATCTTGGGAAGGAATGACACTGGATCCACGTGGCTCTGTCTAAGCAAAGTACTTGGTTTATGTTGTACCACTTAAGCCTGCTAGTGCTATCTCCATTAATATGACAGAAGTTATCTTTTGAATTTATTTAAAATTATATGGAATGCATGTTTTCATTATATACTTAGCTATTAATGTTGGAGATATTTTATGAGAACAAGTTGCTATTTTAGTTTACTATGAAAATAATGCAGAAAAGGCAGAAAGTGAAACTATCATGTTCGCAATTCATTTAAATTGAAAAATGAACTTATAAAGCATTATCAATCCTATGTTCTTCTAATACAACAGGAAAATAGTAGATGAGATGATCAAGGTAACATATACCATAACGGTGCTGAGGCTTTTAGAATTAATATCCTAGGGCTTGTAATGATTTTAATAATGTTTAGTTTATCAATCTGTCTAAATCTGTCGTTATTGGACTTAATAAGGAGTTTATGCATAGCTTAATGATACTTTTAAATTAATATGACCCCAAGTAATTTAACACTGAAGGTATTAATCCATAATCTAAGTCTGAATTTTCATAGAACTCTCATGACTATATTTTTGTTAGCTGGCCCATATAACATATGTGTTTCTTTGTATTTTTGAACATTAAAATGTCAAATTAATTCAAAATTAGCTTACTTATACATATGTGATTTCTAGATTAATCTAATACAGGCTTGCATTTTCAGGAAAATTACTTTAGCATTTCCAATATAAAATAACATCAGTTAGAATACATCCATAAAAAGATGTGCATCTACATATTGTTTGCATCATTAAAATAATTTTATGAAATAAGGAATTAAGTTTAAGATTGAAATAGACTATTGAAGCCAGTTATGCAAAATTTGAAACTAAAATATAACTTGTAAGCCTCTAGAGATATTGGACAAGATATTTCTTAATGTTAAATATTAGTATATTTTTTAGAGTAGGCCAGTAGAAATTATAGTTTTGCAAGCATGATAAATTATTTATAAAATACACAACCCATTTAGCATGGTATTCCAATGTATTAGCATCTATAATCATAGAATATTTAAATTGGTATTTCTTAGATTTTGATTAACATAGCAAATTAAACAATTAAAAAATCTTACAATTTCAGAAATACATATGAATGTGTTTTCTTAATGAGATCATAAAATATTTCTAAATTGGCACATCAAACATAAATACAGGACAGATAAAATTGTAACATACAAATTTATAGATAAAAATTGATTTTCAGAATAAAGGGAAAGCTAATTTTTTCATCATCTGTTAGTTGCCTCTTTTAGAACTCAGTCTTGAAATATTTCTATGTTTATTGTAAAAAAGAGTTGAATCGATTCAGAAAAATCATAGCTGTCATACCAAAGGTAGTAAGGCATAGTTAATACTGGGAGAAATTGTGAGTGACCATGCCTTAAGAAAATAGGTTAAGATTGTTACAAATACAATGTTTTCATGTGGTAAGAGTTTTATGGAGTATTTATAGAAATTGAACAAAGAAAACCTTAGAAAAGGACACTTTTAAAATACTGTGGTAAAGGCATTATGTAGGTAATGAGGAAACTCTTATAGGCCAAAATGCAATCGGGATATATTCTTAGACTTTGTGTTGGTGGAAGCTGGGGATCTGTCTGTACATATAAAAAGGATTTACTTGGAGGGGATACTGAGATATTTGGTGGTGATAAGTGGCCAACAGTGGTCTGAGCCACCAGTGGCCTAAGTTACTCAGAAGCAAACACTCTGACAGGATGTACGCGCCAGTGCAGTAGTGGCACACAGCCTCAGTGGGTAACCAAAAGCTTTCTGATGGGCTAAGTGATCTATTCACTGTAAAGGAACACATATGTGGAATTGGGAACCAGATCAGAATCCTATGGAACCAAAGGTTATGTTCTCCAGGGTTAAGCTCTCAGTAGTCTTTGGCTGAAAGAGGAGTTACATACATGATACTCTCCCTAAATTAATAATGCTTATCCCATATAAACTATGCTGACTTCACTCTCTTTTGGAGAATCTGTTCTTCTTTTTCAGAATGTAGAAAGACTGGAGGAGATAAACTACCCCTGGCACTTTAGCCAAGCCACAGCTGAAACCACAGAGGAATTAAAAGACAAGCAAGAATTCTGCTTCCATGTTGAACCTGATAATCAGCACTAGGGAGTAGGAGACAGACCCTAAGGATAGTCAACAGCTACCAAAGTAGAGATCCAGAGGCTCCTAAGAACCCATCACTGAACTAGACTTAAAACTCACCCACCATAGCTCAGGATATTTTGCAGAACAGGGGGTGGAAACATTGTAAGAGCCACAGGCTGAAACATCATGCCCAGAGTCATTCCACGCCCCCTCAAAATAACTGACTGCTGCTCCCACAATACATATACCATAATCCCATAGGGAATACCAGCAACCCTACTGAGGATCATCTTCAACTCCAATGGAATGGGGGCGGGGACAAGGTAAAAGAGGGTAACAACACATGATGTATCCATACAAAATATGTTGTTAATAATAATGATGATAATAATAAACATAAAAAGAATTTTCATAATATTTTCTAGAGTTCATGGTTGTTTTTATAGTCTACATAAAATGTCTGATTTTCAAAATTAATGATAGCAAGAAGAATGGTATGATTGATTCTGTGCTTCTCTTTTCAATGTAATGTCTTATATTTTTTTCTTTTATTATCCAACACTTGAGATCACATTACTCAGCATGAAATAGTAACTAATAAAAAAAGCACAAAGCTAATAATGGAACAAAGTATGACATGAAATTTGCTTACTGAGCCTTTCGCTGCTTTAATATATCCAGCATTGGTCCTTAGTCTCATGAGAAATCAGGTATGTAGCACAGGCTTGATAATGCCACTAGTGTCTTAAAAACATTTCTTACTGCATAGTACATTACTATAAGTGATTTTTCTTTCCTTTCTACTCTTGAGTGTTGTCTTTTTCCTTGAGACAAATGACAAATGGTGCTGATTCAAAAAAAAATCACATATATTCCACCAAAATCATAGCTAAAACTTAAGAACCTACCATTATGCAAGGGTTTATATTTTGAGTCAATTATGTATGTTTCTTTTAACTGACATATTTTTCATAGAATTGGATTATTTGATGATATGACATAATGCCTCTGAGATCTTCCAGGACATACTACATAAAATTGTAAGTTAGTAATATAGATATAAGTACAGTAATTTACTTCAAAAGTTAAGAGGACAGAATATATTTTAACTGGAAGTTAATAATTCTCAATATTGCTAAATAACATGTAATAATTTATAGTTGCCATAAATCATGTATAATAATAATATCATGGGGAATTATCAATTGAAATGTGATTTTCATGTGTTCCCCTAGATATATTTTTCTCTAAAAAATCAAAGTATTATAATCTTTCCAGATCCATCCATCTTCCTACAAATTTCATAACTTCATTTTTCTTTACTGCTGAGTAGAATTCCATTGTATAAAGTGAGGTAACCCAGGCCCTGAAAGCCAAGCATCACATGTTCTCTCTCATATGTGGATCCTAGCTACAGATGATTGGACTTCTGTGTGAGTAGGAAGAAAACTGAGTAGCAAAGGCCAGTAAACTAGAAAAAAGATATGAAGGGAAGAGAAAGGAAGGGAGGGGGGTGCTTAATAGGATGGTATTGTATATATGTAAGTAAAAGAATACATTAATGGGGGTGAAAAGGCCCAGAGTGAGGTCAGGGGAGAGATTGAGTAAAGGAAAGGTGGAGGGAGGGCTAATTAAAATCTAAGAGGATATAACTAAATCATATGGAATCCTACTTTTTTGGACAATGGAACACTCAGGAGCCATAGATTGTGTTGCTAGAAAATTTTTAGTTCCAGGCATGGGATACCTTCCAATGAGTTGTTGGCCAGGGAGGTCCCTGATGCCCCCAAAACATTATAGGCCATTGCCGAGGCCCTTGGTTTCCCACCAGGAATAGATGGTAAGACCCTATTGCTGAAGACTCCACATATTTGGGCTGCAAGGCCACTGAGAAATCCTGCTGGAACTGAGCTGATAACCTCCTCCATGTAGACCAGCTGACAGAAAGCTGGAAGAACCCATTCTGCATGCAGTTCAGTGGGAGAAAGAGATACCACCAGTGAAGATATTCAACAGTGGACACTGCACACCTTAAAATTGGCCAGCCAGGCCAAATGAGCCAATGGGTACAATAGTGGCATGTCTATCATGGTGGAAACCAACTGCCCTCCAATTGGACTGGGGGCCCGCTCCATGGGAGGGAATACATCCCTGATACTGAAAACTTAAAACAGGCGTAGTCATGAGCCCTAGGGGTGCAACGTCTGTCGCTGTCTGGCTAAATACATATACTATGCTTATCAAACTGCCCAGTAAGCACTTCTCTTAATGTTCATACCCTTACAGTAATTCTACTCTCACTTTTGGTAGAGAATCTTCTCTTTTCAGATGGCAGTGACCTTGGGATGACTCAGAAGGCATCATAGTGCTGGAAAGAAGTGACCAGAGTGCTCAGTACTGTAATATCTCTATCATACCTTCCAGGCTCAGGGTCTAAGGTGGAAGAGATAGCAGAAAGAATGTAAGATCCAAAGGAAGGGTAGGACTCCTTACAATGTGCTCCCCCCAGATGCAAAATGCCCTGGATATCCATGACCACATAGTGCCTGACACTACCTACACAAGACCATCATAAGAGGAGGAAAAGATCATGACATCAAAATAAAAGAGAAACTGATTGAGATGGGGAGGGGATATGATGGAGAATGGAGTTTCAAAGGGGAAAGTAGGGGGAGGGAGGGTATTACCATGGGATATTTTTTATTATCATTGAAGTTGTTAATAAAAAATAGAAAAAAATATTAAAAAGGAGAAAAAAAATCAAAGTATTATGCTCGAGATGTGGCTTGGTGGTTAAGGCATTTGCCTGCGAAATCGAAGGACCCACATTAAATTCTTCAGCACCCACATAAGCCAAATGAACATGGTGGCGCCTGTATTTGGAGTGTGGTTGCAAAAGCTAGAGGCTTTGGTCCACCCATTCTCTCTCTCTCTCGCTCTTTCTCTCTCTCTCTCTCCATATATATATGTATGTATGTATGTATGTATGTATGTATGTATGTGTATGTGTGTATATATATATATATATATATATATATATATATATATATGGCATATATATAATAAAAATAAAAATAAAATTTGAAAACTCAAAATATTACATGCTCAATAAAAACCTACACAAAAGTATAATTCCACAATCTGTGAACTGTATGATTATTTGAAAAATACAAGCCAATTTTCTATTATAGAAACATGTAACTGACTACCCAATTTAATAATTGTGAAAATATATTATCCTCATGTTCAGTAGTAAAACATATTTATTTATTTTGCAGTCTTTTTTACTACATTTTTAAAAAAAATTAATTTTAAAGATAGTATTTATTTCTGAAAGATATATCTTTTTCTGTCAGATGAGTTTTTTTTTCTACTTTACCACTAAAGAAAACACCATTGTATGCATCTATATCCTATGTTCTGATTTTTGTGAGTCATGCAATATGTATGTATCAAGATATCTATGGAATTCTGACATGATAGATATTTCCTTCAGGAATTTAATAGAAGTTTAGGTTCAATGGAAGGAATCATGAAAGTTCAATATTGGTATTATGAGAGTTTAACAATTCTGTTTACATGTAAATTAACCAGTATTTCATGATGTTTTACTTATATAATTTTACTAAACACTTACAGAAAGCAGGACTGTTACCTCATGAACATATCATTTTTTTTATTGTTGTTTAGGAATCTGGCTTACGATGGTTCATTGTGTCCATAACATGCTGTCTGAATATATGTCGCTTTCTGTTATGTCATCACCTATCTGTATAGCAAGCCAATATTTATTTTAAACACTTATACCTATTCAAATAATTCTTTGTAATTAACTACATATTACTTTGTTTAAAGACTCGAGGGGAAGCTCCACGATGTCAGGGAAAATGATGGCATGAACAGAGGGTGGACATCATCTCCTGGCCAACATCAGATGGCCAACATCAGCAAGACAGTGTGCCAAACACTGGCCAGGGGAAACTGGCCATAATAACCATGAGCCTTCTCCCAATAAAACACTGCCTCCAGGAGGCCTTAATTCCCAAATTGCCATAAGCTGGGAACCTAGCATTCAGAAAATCTAAGTTTATGGGGACACCTGAATCAAACCACCCAATTCCACTTCTGGCCCCCATAAACTGAGAACCATCCATGATGTAAAATGGAATGCATTCAGTCTAACTTTAAAAGTACCCATAGTTTTCAATCAATCTTAATGATGTACAAACATCCCCATTATCCAAGGTCTTTTAACTGAGCCATAATAACAACCCTCCCAAACTCATAATGGCACAGAGTAAACATTCTGAAAAAGATGGCATTGGGCATAGCAAAGAAATATTCAACTAATACAAGATTTAAACAGGGAAAACATCAAACTCTGTTGCTCCAAGTCCAGCATCTTTAGTCAGTGAAAAATCTTCAAGTGTGGTAATTCCAACCAGCAACAAATCTCTGGAGTTTCAATTCTGCCCCACCAGCTATGCTACTCACAGTCCTGGAAAACTTCTTATGGGGCTGGCAGCCTTCCTTAGCAGCCATCTCGTAGTACCAGAATCACCATTTGTGTCTCCACTGCAACTCATAGTCTATCTTCATGGCTCCATTGGGTCTCCATGCAGGCAGTCCAGCAAACATGATACACACTGCCCATGGATGTTTCGAAAACACAAGACTGCATTGCAAATTCAATGACCCTCTCTCCTGCATTTCTTATACTTCATAATACCAGGTAGGGTGCTCGTTTGTTAAAACAGGGGGTATGAAGTAGACTTTGAAGAATAGGACACTCCTTTAGCATTCAGACCCCTTTAAAAGACTGCATTCTTTCTGTTGTCCCAATTCAGGTCTGCTGACCCAATCTCAATGGTAGTAATTTCTCAATAACAGCTGAATGGGCTGCAATTTAACCCGAAGATTTAATTTTTTCTATGCCATATTCTTCTGCTCACTCCAGTCTATTTATATGCAATGCAACCCTGCACAAGTTCTCCGGGCATGGGTATAACCACAAGGCTTTCACACAAACTGCTTCTAGGCCAGTTCAGGCAAAGCTCTTCCTCACCCTCATAAGCCAAACCTCACAGTTCATAGTTCTTGATGCATTCAAGTCTTGCAACTGTGACCAGAATAGTCCATCAAGTTGTACTTACAGCACTGCAAGACATCTCTTAGGCCAAGGTTTCAAATCTTTTCACATTCCTCTTGAAAATCAGCTAAGAGGCCAAAGAGGAATTGTTCAAAAGCCCATGGAATGTGGGGAAATAACAAACGATTGTTTCAATTTCCAGTATGCATTCTTTATGCAACAAGGATTAATTCTAACATGGGCCCATTTGATGTCATTTTCTTATTTTCTTAATGGGATACAATGCAAATGTAGAAGAGTAAGTGCATATCCCCCAAGAAATATGTTTTTGTTGTCATTACTTAATTCTAATTAGTAAAACATTACATACAGAAAATAAAATCAGATTTTAGTTTCCTCCTTCTCTTCCAGAGGTCATACATATTCCAACAAAAGAATAGGAACTGGTGGCTGGAGAGATGGCTTAGCAGTTAAAGTGCTTGCCTGTGAAACCTAAGAACTCATGTTCAAATATCCAGGTCTCATGTAAGCCAGATGTAAAGTGACGCAAGTATGAAATGTTTCATATATGCATAAGGGGGCTCACACATCTGTAGTTCAATGGCAGGGGCTGAAGGTCCTGGCACACCTATTCTCCCTCTCTCTGTCTTTCTCTCTATCTCTCTGCCTCTTTCTCTCTCTCTCTCTCTCTCTCAAAAAAAAAAAAAAAAAAAAAAGAAAAAAGAAAAGAAAAAAAAGGAAAAGAAAAGAAAAGAAAAGAAAAGAAAAAGGTTACTTCATTTCTACCCATGAATAATAAGTTTTGCAGAGTTAGTCCTACACAGAGTTAGTCATGGGAAACTTTTTTTTCCTTGGGAGATACAAGTCTTCACTCCAGATAAAGCTCAGATGATAGCCCAAAGTATGACTGCTACAAAACCAGTTTTGGTGAACCAGTGAGTTTATTGGGGTTACTTACAGAACAGAGTGATGGCAGAGCAGAAACATGGTGCCTCTAAAGCAGCTGCACCACCAAGAAGTCTCATTCCAGCCTGAATGACATCTTCCCATGGCTGCTGGGAGTTCCTCAGTCTCAGAGTGAGTGTTTACTTACACAGTATATAAAATCCCAAAAAGCCACCCTGTGAAGTATCTCTTTTCAGCGTGGATGCTGATCTCCCCATAGCCACATGCATGGAGCTCACTTTGTCAGAATTATTTCCATGATTCCCTTTCCTCAGTCTTGGGGTGGGGGTTTATTTACAGAGTAGGAGGACGACAGAGCAGACAAAAAGCTGAGAAGACTCATCCTATTCTGGATAATATCTTCCTGGTGGCTGTGTCCAAGAGCTCCTTGTCCCTATCTAGCAGTGTAAAGACCCCAGAGCAGCCACACCACCGAGTTTTATCCCAGTAGTGATGCCAACCTTGCCAATTTCACTTAGGTGAAACTCTCAATATTAGAATTATACCTGAGGATTCTTTTCCCTCAATCTTTGGGTGAGACTTTACTTACAGAGCATGGAGATCCCAAAGCAGCTACTTTAATGAGGCTCATTGTCCCTCTATCTTTTTCCCACTATATACTCTATTTCCTGCAGAGGCCATGAGACCTTCAGATCCTGTGCATTGTTGCATGCAACTGGAACAGGGATACCTGAGAACCCAAGGTAGCAGTCTCATGACTCTCCCCACACCCTTTTCTCGAGAGTTATCCTTGATGCTTTTTATAGAGCTGAGAGTAGCTGTTCACTGTTTTTAATGCAGAGGGAGTTGTCATATAACAATAAGATAACTCATTATCAAAATATCAAAACTTCATACACTTCTTCCTACTATGTGCTATTTGCATTTATATTTTGTTCTTCTTCCAAGCAATGCCTCAGTGCATATGCTTGCTTGCATCTTTGTATCAGAAGGATGATCTTTTCTCTACAGGACCTAAGTAAGAATTTATTCAAATGTTATTATAACATTCTTAGTTTCTTAATCTCCACTACACAATCATTATTTTCACCTGTCAAACCCAATATGTTATCTACTTTATCTTTTAACACATTCCCATTCGTTTTACAAATGCATTTCAATATTTCAAGTTTTATTCTCTTAACACATTCTTTTCTTTTAGGTAGGGGGGAGAGAGAGAGAGAGAGATGAAGGCGGAGAATGGGTGAGGCACAGCCTCCAGCTGCTGAAAATGAACTCCAGATGTATGTGCCACCTTGTGCATCTGGCTTACATGGGTCCTAGGGAATCAAACCTGGGTCCTTTGGCTTTGCAGGCAAGCACCTTAACTCCTAAGCCATCTCTCCATGTCTCTCTTTAACATATTCTTAAAATGTAAAGTAACGCAGCCTTAGGACAGAAGGTAGTAGAATAATGAACTTGTTTTTATTGAACCCTACATTTGGAACTTATGAGGAAAAGAGAAGGTACTGAAATGGTTTGAACCATTTCTTCATCAGAGGAAATCATAGGGTTTCCTCTCCATCATTCACCCACATGTCTTTTCCTCGGAATTGTCTGCTGTGGTTTTCACAGCCTTCATTGCTAAGTCCCAACAAATTTGGACTCTCTCCACAGGACTGACCTTACTGACATGGATGGCTATGTTCTGTTTTATCTTTAGCCTTATGGAAAGGTACAACAACCTGTATCTTCCTGTGATATAATACTATGTATTTTGAATCTGCTTGCTGAATCACTCTTTTAATATTGCTCTAATTTATTTGACAAAATAAAGTAAATGTGACAAGAGATGCTTTAATATCTACTAATGAGAGTATTTAGAAAATATTTTATTGATTTAGAATATGCTAAATATTTATGTTTATTAGTGCTTTTACAATCAAAAGCTCTAGGTAAAATATCAAGTTTAAATTATATTGCTATAGTGAGGTATAGGCATGACAAACCCATCAATTAATAGACTGGAATGGTCAGATCTTCACACATAACTAATTAAAATTTAAGACCATCTTCTTTATTACAAATACATAAAATTATTTTTCTCATCTTACTATTGTAACATTTGAAATTTATATAAATCATATTGTCAGTAACTATAATTTAGTCCATAATAACAAATGATTAATTATACTAAGCATTATTAGAATAAGGAAAATGATAAACAAAAGTATCACCAGATTTGCAGGGAACTCACAATGTACATAAAGAGAAAATTCAGAGCAAATTTTATATTTAATTAATAATATAGTGAATTTTAAAATTAAATTTTGATAGAGGCTTTAATTTTATAATAAACATTTTTGTTTCCATGCTGTCACCGCAGTTGCAAGTGTGCACAGGGAATATGTGATGCATTAATGCAGGCTCAGGAGCTCTGTGAGTTTGAGTCTCATTTTCACTGTTCGGATTCTGATGAGTATGACTGGAGAGAATCAATAATCTTCTCTCTATCTCAATCTACTTGCCTAGTAAAGGCAAACAAGGCTTAAAGCTTTGTCCATGCTGTCAAATTTAAGGAAGAAATGCATCATGAGTACCTTTACTCATTTCATTCTGCTTTAAACTGATGCTTATTCCTCCTCCCTCTCCTGCTTAGCTTCCACATATGCCTGGTGTTGACAACCTTGCATGAGCCCTTTGTCCCTCTCATACCTCTCATAAAAACTATTCTTGAAGTTGAAACTTGGGGTGTGAGATGTTTGCCTCACAAATATGAGGACCTGATTTTCATGGCCAGAAACTACATAAAAATGCCTGGAAAAAATGGTACATGTCTGTCATCTCAGGTCTATGGAGGAGCAGGAGGAACAGCAAGGGAGATCCCTGGTACTCCATGGTGGACCAATCTAGCCTATTTGGTAACTTCAGGCCAATAAAAAAACTTTTCTCAATGATAGGTAGACTGCAATTTTTAAGGCTATATACCCAAGGTTATCCTATTGCCTCCAAAATTACATAGTGTCACACTGCACACATAAGTCTGTGCACACTTTACAAAATGCATATAAATGCACTGCACCCACACACAGATACACTCACACACACAAAGCTTTATAGACTTTTGAGTTGTATTTTTTAATTATCTTATTACTTATCAATCTTCAGACAATGCTATAGATTTTCAATGTTACACTTGACATAAATATAGGATTTATGAAATATAAATTATTTTTGAATATGTATTGTAGTAATTATTTTTGTCTATGTATTTAGAATATATGCAATATAATTCAAATGAATACCATCTTATATACCCAATATTATTTTACCTTTAATAATATATTTTCATTGATATTTCTGATTGCGTGTGCCTCTGTTATTATTCTTTATACTTTAAAAACATAATTATGGGTATAAAATATTAATGCAATATATATTCTATAAATTGATGCCCTTAGTGAGTAGTAGCAATACTTAGTTTGAGAAAATGTTGACATTTTCAACAATAATTCACCTGCAATATAATGTCAAGGAGCTACAAACTATATTTGCAAATATTTAAAAGTATGAAAGATTATGATATTCTACACAAATGTAGGAAGTGCCAAGTGTTGATTTTCAGTTTCTCCAACAGTTCAACATTCTTCAGTAATGCTTTATGTATTAAAATATTAATAGCAACTTTTCACAGTGTTATGTCAAAAAAGTCTATCATTACTGCCAGTTCAATTCATGAAGGGTTAATTATAAGATTAAATAACTAAGAACCAACCGTAACTAATGAGTTATGATTATGACATAAGTGATAATCTTTTGGTCTGTCAAATAAATGAATATCTTCTAGAGCTAGAGACAGCTGTCATGTCAACATCAACATCTATCATCATTAAGCTATCAGTAACAATCTTCATATGTTGACATCATAAGTAATGATATGTTGCATGCAGCTACATATAGCTGATTTAGTCCTTGTCCATCTTTTAAAATGTTACATCTCTGACAATGCAGGTAAAACTTTCCATCAAAAATCTACATTTTCATCAATTTATAATTTTCTGATTAGAACACATCTCCAAACTAGCCTTGAATCACAAATATTTTCACACATGTTATATATAAATATATATTTAAGAGAGAGAGAGAATGGGCACACAGGGCCTCCAGGCACTGCAAATGAATTATTCCAGAGGCATGCTCCACCTTGTGCATCTACCTTTACATGGGTATTGGGGAATTGAACTGGTGCCATGGACTGGCAAAGCCGGGACCTACCAGTCCAAGGGAAAACAGGGCCTTGGGAGGTGGGCAAGGAGTCAGCGAGGTGTCGAACAGACACACACACAAGGTGAATGTATCTGAGTGTATTTTTCTGAAGTAGAGTATCAGGTTATGTACAATTCTGGCTGCATAAGCTTAGCCTTTGTTTAATTAAGCGGTACAATTTTTATGAATAGTCTGTTCCAGGAGAGGCACAAATACATTGAGTAAAGATTACAATCACAAATTTAATAGTTAATATCTCACCAAAATCAGTGTTAGACAGTTAGTGGTTACAAATGACGTTTGGTTTTTAGCCTGATTCAAGCATCAAGTATTTTTAACAAAAATTCTAACAGGGTGACTTCATACCTCTAGTATATTTTCTTCCTTGAACCATGCCATAAAAATGTAAGCAAGCACCAAGGTGGCTTCAACCTAGCAAGTCTGTCCACAAAAGTTAAAGATTACCAAGAAACGTGCTTGTCACCATAGTTTACTAGCATATCCCCGTTCCTATACACTCCTGTATAAGGTAATGGTCCATCGATTGGTTCTGGTCCTCGGAATTCTGACTATGGCTTGAAACAACAGCGGGGTCTCTGGAGGAAGCGTCACACCATCAGGTGACTCAATTTTTTTGAAACTTGTTTCATATCTAATTTTTACTAAATTGTGAAAAAACATCATGCTGCTGTCATATGTCAGGAACAGAACAGCAGTAATGTAGAAAACAGCTATTAGAGAACAGCAAAAGGCACTACAAGACTGAAGAATGCACGTCCTTCCAGGAGGCTTTCTTCCTTGAAGCTTTCACCTCAGCCTAGTGAACAAGTCATGCAGACTCCACTGGAGTTGGCATGGCAAACTGGGGTCCTTAGGTTTTGCAGGCAAGTGCCTTAAATGCTGAGACATCTAGTGAGCCTGATATATAACATTGTTAACTATAAGAACTTCTTTTTACAAAAAGTATGTGTCTTATTTAAGTGGAATTTTAAGTTACAAGTTATTATTTGATCTTTCTTCAAGTTGCTTCTCTTCTAGTGAACATTTCTTTTGAATAAGTAAATGACACATAGCCTTTAAATATATATTTGATTTTAATTAAAATAAACAAATCTTAAAATAATTTACAATGAAATAAGGTAATGTAAGAAATGCTTGGGACTAATTAATTTGGGAACTGACTATCATTTCCCCTTACAAAGAATATTTATCAATTTTGCTTTTTATTCTGCCATAATGATAAATAATTTAGTATATTAGAATAGCATGGACATTATTCTTTTTACTTTCTTCTTTTTAATATTTTTAAATGTTTTATTATTCATTCATTTATTTGACAGAGAAAGAGAGAGAGAGAGAGAGAGAGAGAGAGAGAGAGAGAGAGAATGGGCTTGCTATGGCCTCCAGCCTCTGCAAATGAAGTCCAGACCCATGACCTCCCTTGTGCATCTGGCTAACATAGGTCCTGGGGAATCAAACCTGGGTCATTTGGCTTTGCAGGGAAACTGCCTTAAACACTAAGCCATCCCACCAGCTCACATTCTTAATGTAATAATAAATGACAAAACTATGTAAACATGTTTGGAGAGGGTGAACAAAGGAATCCAGATGTAGCCTCATCTAATTAGAAGTTGCAGGACCAATTAAGAAAAGAAGAGTAAGAATCAGACCCCCAACACCTCATCACTGAAGCAGACCAAAAATGAATGCAACATGGCTCAGGGAAATTTTGAGGAAGAGGTGGCAGAATGAATGTCAGAGCCACACGTTGGGTCATGATATGCAGAGACATTTAGCTTACCCATAACTGTGGGCTAACTCCACAATTCATGACCCATATACCTCAACAGGAGAGGCCAAGGGGAGGGGTAGGTCAAGGATGAGCCTAATAATGCTAATAATGAGAATCCCAGCATTCTGTTGTATATGGTCATTCAATTGAGTCTTAACATGGGAAAAACTACCTGACAACTAAAATAAATAAAGAACCAAATTATAAGGAAAATACAATTTCTTACCTCAGGAAAATGCTGGTTCTCAATATCAATTTAAGGGAAACCACAAATTCAGAGAACTTTGCTGTATCCATTACCAGGAGATAGAGTTAACCCAACCATAAATAGACTCTAGCTAGTCCTTACAAAATATAACAATAAAGGGAAAATATGACTAAATATATTCAATAATTTCAATTCGTAGACTCATGTTTTAGAACATGAGAATAATGTATATTTAGTGGGAAAAAATAATCCTGGGATGGAGGGATGGCTTAGTGGTTAAGGCATTTGCCTGCAAAGTCAAAGGACCCAGGTTCAATTTCCCAGGACCCACATTAGCCAGATGCACAAGGGGGCACACGTATCTGGAGTTTGTTTACAGTGGGTGGAGGCCCTGATGCACCCATTCTCTCTCTCTCCCTTTCTCTCTCTCTTTCTCTGTTAAATAAATAAAAATAAAAATTTTTAGGGCTTAAATAAAATTTATTTGCAATATCAGTGTACTTACATATCTACTCATGAGTATTGATAGAAGGCTCAAAATCATAAGTATTAATTCTAAACATATTATAGATTTTTTCAGTTTATAAACAAATAATATAAAATATATGCATCTTACTAGAGTTTTTTCTTTTATGAAAAGACTTAGTAGGCTTTCTGCGTGCTTTGTGGTTATAATGACTGCTAGCTTATAGATGTTTGAAAATTTCAGACAACACCTAGACATTTTAGAACTCCTTCAAGTAAAGTCTATGTAATACATGTTTCAAAATTTGTAAGTACTTCCTTTGCAATTTATATAAGTCTTAAGAAAATTGTGCCATTTTGAGAATTTACAATATTGGATTAAAGGTGTGCACCACCACAACCAGCTTCTACAGTACTGTTTCATAATATAAATGTAAATGAACCTTTGTAATTTTGGTTGAATTTGTATATGTAGAGTTTTTTCTAACTTGTTTGCTGAGAGTTTATGTAGGTAAGCCATTGAATGGGCCTCCAAATTGATATTCACATCCAAAGAATTTGATTGATTGATTTCCTAACCTGATTTGGTACTCTAAGTTCTATTACTTTGAAAGTCATGTCACAGCTGAAGTTCCAGAAAATGTTAATCCAGCAGATTCACCAATACAGCTATTAAGTACTGTACAACTAAAGAATCTCTTTGCTTGTATGTGTTCTTAGAAAGTCTGAGTTCTTTCTTTGATAAGAATGATGTTTCATATGACTTCTTGGTATGAAAGTATTAACATTGAAACCATTACTTATAAAAGGACTCTGACTATAATAAAAGAAGAGGGATTTTTGGTTTATTTGTTTTTAGTTTAAAAATAAGATTCATTAAAAAATAAATGTAAGGGCTGGAGAGATGGCTTAGTGGTTAATCACCTGCCTATGAAGCCTAAGGACCCCAGTTTGAGGCTTGATTCCCCAGGACCCATGTTAGCCTGATGCATAAAGGGGGCACACATGTCTGGAGTTCGTTTGCAGAGGCTAGAAGCCCTGGCATAACCATTCTCTCTCTCTCTCTCTCTCTCTCTCTCTCTCTGCCTCTTCCTCTCTCTGTCTGTCGTTCCCAAATAAAGAAACAACAAAAATTTTTTTAAAAAAGTAAGTAAGCATAGACTTTATGAGTTTATTCATTGTTCTTCCCTCTATGGAGACCAGCCTGGTTTTAGTTTTGACTGTAATCCTAAAAAGAATTGTTTAAAGTATATTTTAGCTAGAAAATGTCCAGAAGTAAGCTTTAACATTTTAATCAGAAAAGTGTTTTATGTTGTGACTTATGAATTAAAAACTGAATTTTCTCCTGGAGCATCTGGAAGATAAGAAAAATTCACATTTTACAAAGTGTATTACAATACCACAAAGAGAAAAATCAATATTTAAAAAATAAAATAATTGACTTCTGCTTAAGATGGCAGTGTAGGTACCACGCCAAAGCAGCCTAGGGGGTGGGGGGGGAAGCAAAAAAAAAAAAAAAAAAAAAAAAAAAAAAAAAAAAAAAAAAAACAGCAAGGTGTATAGGAAATTGAAATGACAGTGGAGAAGTAGGAGAGATCCAGAGCACCCTGAGCCCACACAGGCCAGCAGAAGTGACTCCAGCAGGTCCATGGGACAGCGGTCTACCAGCCAGCCACCAGGTTCAGCTTGAGGTGCAGGAAAAGCCAGGTGAGGGGATTTTCCACTCACACCAGAGCTCTCCACAAACTCAGGAAAAGTGAAGGGAAATGGCAGTGAACAACAGAGGAGCAGATCACAAGGTAGAAGAACACGTGAGACAGTGAGTGAACTACAGCAGCATCAGCAGCCTCCCCTCCCCTGCCACCAGTTCCCAGCTCCAGCAAACAGAGCAGTGGACCAGGGACCCAGCCATGCCTACTTGAATCAACAGTGGTACTCAAGCAGGAGCAGCATAACTGAGACCAAAATCATCTCAAAAGTTAACTGGAATTAAACCAGGTCAGTACCCGCCTAATGAACCTGGTATATAGCCTGAACCAGAAGTGCTAATTGAACCTTCCATATCAGGATAAATTATATGTTAAATCTGATGGATGGTCAGATTTGCCATTCTTTTTTTTTTTATCTAAGTCATTGTTTTACCATTTATTATTAAAAGATACAAACAATATGCCATCAATAACATCCAAACAAGGTCACAAAAAGTGTCTCATTCCAACAACTTAGTCAAGAAAATAAGCACAAATAAAAACTTTTTCCATGAATTCATTATGCTCTTCTATGTTAACAAGCAGCATTCTTCGATGACAGATTAAAGGATATATATTTTTTGGATAATCTTCTTTAAGTATATACACCATGAAGTGATATTTTAGTTTTATAAGTATTTTCTCATAAAATAAGCTATCTTCTAGTAATTGACTGCATTTAATTATATTATAATGATGCTGGACAAACTGGATAACTATATGCAGGAAACTGAAATTGATCCACACATTTTGCCATGCACTACACTCAAGTCCAAATGGATCAAAGACCTCAATATAAGACCAGAAATGACCACTACTGGAAGAAAATTTAGGAAGTATTTCCATGACATAGGAAGGGAAAAAGACTTCCTGAACAAAACCCCAGTAGCTCATGATCTTAAATAGTCACTCAACCAATGGGATGACATGAAGTTGAAGAGTTTCTTTACAGACAAGCATACAATAAGCAAAGCCGATTACCCACAGAATGGGAGAAAATATTTGAGGGTTATCCAACTGACAGAGGCCTAATCTCTAGAATCTATAAAGAACTCAAATATCTAAACAGCAAAAAGTCAAACACCCCACTCAAAAAATGGGGCAAAGAACTGAACAGGCAGTTCACAGAGGAAGAAATACAAATGTCAAACACACATTTAGGAAAATGTTCATCATCCCTAATCATCAGGGAAATGCAAATTAAAACAACTATGAGATTCCACCTTACCCCAATAAGGATAGCAAACATCAAAAAATCAAATGAAAATAAATGCTGAAGAGGATGCTGAGAAGTAGGAACACTCATCCACTGTTGGTGGGAATGGAAGATGGTACAACCACTTTGGAAAGCAATATGGAGACTCCTTAAAAAGCTTACTATAGAGATCGCAACAGACCCAGTTATTCCATTACTGGGAACCTACCGTAAAACCTTCAAACCACAGGCCATTCTTAAATAACATGTATTTTGGGCTTGTTATTTGTTGCTTCTTGATTTATAGTGGCTTTGTTTCCTCTTCTATTATACATTAGGGAAGGGACTCACCAGGACACAAGCTGACTTGGAACCCTCAACAGACCAGAAATCTTAACCTCCTTGTTGTCAGGATTAACCACACAGCCTAAAACAGAGGATCTGGTTGTCATAATACCTACTCTTGGCTAAATACACTGCTGTTTTTCATTGAAAGGGTACATTGTTTAGTTAAATTTTAGAAACTATCTGTATTTGGTTCCGCTCATGTTACTTGAATACCCTCATAGCAGGAAAACTCAACACCTAGGGTCACTTTTGTAGATACTCTGGGAGTCTTGAAGGCCACACCTAGCAGCTAAAGCTCCTACACTAAAGATATATAACATCAGATTGATTGATATATCTAATAATACCCACCTAACTAGAAAATCCAATCATTAAATAATCCAGGGCACAAAAAGTATATACATAATAATACAAGAAACACCAAAAATCAAGACAGTATAAATCCACCAAAAAGTATTAATGTATTAATGCATCAGAAATGACCTCCAGTTAGAGGGAATGCCTGAGAAAGATTCCAAAAGGATGATTATAAATATGATTAAAAAAGTCAAAGAAGAAATCAAAGGAATCAAAGAAAACACAGGACACCAATTTAATGAAATAAAGAGGTCAATACTAGAGATAAATAAGGAAATAGAAATAATAAAGTAAAACCAGACAGAATTACTAGCAGTGAAGAACACAGTTAATGAAATAAAAAACTTTGTAGAAAAATCTCACCAGTAGAATGGATGAAGGAGAGGACAGAATATCTAAACTAGACGAACAGGTGGCAGATCTAATACAGTCCAACAAAGAGAAAGACAAACTAATAGAAAAGTATGAGTGGGAATTTCAAGACATGTGGGACACTATGAAAAGATGAAGCATAAGATATCAGGGCATAGCAGAAGGAGAAGAATTTCACTCCAAAGGCATGGTAGGTGTCTTCAAAAAACCATAGAAGTAAACTTCCCCAAAATTGGGAAAGAGGTGCCAAGTCAGATACAGGAATCCTTTAGAACACCAGCCAGACATAACCTGGAAAGAACCTCTCCTCACCATATTATAATCAAACTACCAAACACACAAACCAAAGAAAAAATATTGAAAGCAGTTAGAGAGAAAAATCAAGTTACCTACAAAGGCAAGCCTATCAGGATTACAGCAGATTACTCAACACAAACTTTAAAAGCCAGAAGGGTGTGGAGTGGTGTATTCCAAGTCCTAAAAGATAACAACTGTTATCCAAGGTTACTTTATCCTGCAAAACTATCCATTCAAATAGACGGAGAAATAAGGACATTCCAGGACAAAAGCAAGCTAAAGGAGAATTTGAAGACAAAACCAGCTCTACAGAAAATGCTTGAAAGAATCCTCCAAGCTGAAGAAAAAGAAAAGCACACATATAAGGAACTGGGAAAAAACAGACAATACTCAAATACTAATTAACACAAGAGAGCAAAGTTAAACCAGAAGAACTACAAAAAAATGGCAAAAATGAATACACAACTTTCAATAATATCTCTTAATATCAATGGCCTCAATGCCCCACCAAAAAGGCATAGGTTCATAGACTGGGTTAAAAAGCAGGAGTCTTCAATTTATTGCCTCCAAGAAACCCTCCTTTCTACAAAGGATGGACACTATCTTAGGGTGAAAGGTTGGAAAACGGTGTTTCAAGCAAATGGACCTAGAAAACAAGCAGGAGTTGCTATCCTAATATCTGACAATGTAGACTTCAGTACAACATTAGTTAAGAAAGATAAGGAAGCTCACTTTATATTGATTAAAGGCACCCTCCAACAAGAGGACATTACAATCCTAAACATATATGCACCTAACATGGGGGCCCCCAAATTCATCAAACAAATGCAATTAGAACTAAGGTCACAGATAACACCAAACACAGTAGTAGTGGGTGATTTCAACACCCCACTCACATCAACTGACAGGTCATCCTGGGAAAAAATAAACAGAGAGACATCTGAACTAAATGAGGTCATAGAAGGAATGGACCTAACAGATATCTACAGGACATTTCATCCAAATGCTGCAGAATATACATTCTTTTCATCAGCACATGGAACATTCTCTAAAATAGACCATATATTAGGACACAAAGCAAATCTTAACAAATACAGAAAATTGAAATAATACCTTGCATTCTATCTGACCACAGTGGAATCAAATGACAAATCAATAGTAAGAAAGGCTATAGAGTATACACAAAATCATAGAAATTAAACAAAACTCTACTAAATGATGTATGGGTTAATGAAGAAATCAAGAAGGAAATCAAAAAATCCATACAGTCAAACAATAATGAGAACACAACATACCAAAATCTCTGGGACACAATGAAGGCAGTCATAAGAGGTAAATTTATAGCATTAAGTGCCTATATTAAGAAATTAGAAAGGTCTCAAGTAAACGACCTAGTGCTTCACCTTAAAGCCTTGGAAAAAGAAGAACAAGGGAAACCAAACATCAGTAGACAGGAAGAAATAATAAAGATTAGGGCAGAAATTAATGAAATAGAAACTAAAAAAAACAGTCCAAAGGATCAATGAAACAAAGAGTTGCTTCTTTGAAAGGATAACCAAGATTGACAAACCCTTAGCAAATCTGACCAAAAGAAAGAGAGAAGAGACACAAATTAATAAAATTAGAGATGAAAAAGGTAACATCACAACAGATGCCAGAGAAGTTCAAAAACTCATAAGGATATACTATAAAAGCATATACTCCACAAAGTATGAAAATCTGAAAGAAATGGATGATTTCCTTGATTTATATGACCTATCTAAATTAAATCAAGATGAGATTAATCACTTAAATAGACCTATAAAAAGCATGGAGATCCAAGCTTTTATCAAAAATCTCCCAACTAAAAAAAGTCTAGGCCCAGATGTATTCACTGCTGAATTTTACCAGACCTTCAGGGAAGAACTAACACCATTGCTTCTTAAGCTTTTCCATAAAATAGAAAAAGAAGGAAATTCCATCTGTGAAGCCAGCATCACCCTGATGACAAAACCAGGCATAGATAGAACAAAAAAAGAAATTACAGAACAATCTCCCTCATGAACATAGATGCTAAAATTCTTAACAAAATATTGGCAAACAGAATACAAGAATATATCACAAAGATCATTCACTCTGACCAAGTAGGCTTTATCCCAGAGATGCAAGGACGGTTCCACATATGCAAATTGAAAAATGTAATACATTATATAAAAGGACTGAAGGAAAAACACATAAGATCATCTCATTAGATGCAGAAAAAGCATTTGACAAAGTCCAACATCCCTTCATGATAAAAGTCTTACAAAGACTGGGAATAGAAGGAACATATTTCAATATTATAAAGGCTATTTATGACAAGCCTGTAGCCCACATATTACTAAATGGGGAAAAAAACTGGAAGCTTTTCCACTAAAATCAGGAACAAGACAAGAGTGTCCACTGTCCCCACTTTTATTTAATATAGAACTGGAAGTCTTAGCCATAGCAATAAGGCAAGAGACACACATAAAAGGGATACAAATTGGAAAGGAAGAGATCAAGTTATCATTATTTGCAGATGACATGATTCTATATATAAAGGAACCTAAAGACAATACCAGCAAACTGTTAGAGCTAATAAACACCTAGAGCCATGTAGCAGGATACAAAGTAAATACACAGAAATCAGTAGCCTTCATATATGCTAACAACAAACACAAAGAGGATGAAATCAGAGAATCACTCCCATTCACAATTGCATCAAAGAAAATAGAGTACCTTGGAATAAACCTAACTAAGGAAGTAAAGAATCTCTACAGTGAAAACTATAAAATACTCAAGGGAGAAATTGCAGAAGACACCAGGAAATGGAAAAACTTCCCTTGTTCCTGGAGTGGAAGAATCAATATTGTGAAAATGGCCATCTTACCAAAAGCAATCTACACATTTAATGCAATCCCCATCAAAATTCCAAAGGCATTCTTCACGGAAATAGAAAACACAATCCAAAAATTCATTTGGAATCACAAAAAACCTCAAATATCTAAAATAATACTGAGCAACAAAAATAAGGCTGCTGGTATCACCATACCTGATTTTAACCTATACTAGAGAGCCATAGTAACAAAAACAGCATGGTACTGGCATAAAAGCAGATATGTAGATCAATGGAACAGAATAGAGGACCCAGATGTAAGTCCAGGTAGCTATAACCACCTGATACTCGATAAAAATGCCAAAAATACTCATTGGAGAAAAGACAGCCTCTTCAGCAAATGGTGCTGGGAAAACTGGATATGTATCTGTAGAAGGATGAAAATAGATTCTTCTCTCTCTCTCCATGCACAAGAATTAAGTCCAAGTGGACTAAAGACCTTAACATCAGACATGAAACTCTGAAATTGCTAGGGGAAAAAGTAGGGGAAACCCTTCAACATATTGGTCTTGGCAAAGACTTTCTGAATATAACATCAATTGCTCAGGCAATAAAACCACAGATTAACCACTGGGACCTCATGAAATTACAAAAATTATATACTACAAAGGACACTGTGAATAAAGTAAAGAGGCAATCTGCAGAATGGGAAAAAATCTTTGCCAGCTATACATCTGATAGAGGATTAATATCTAGGATATACAAAGAACTCAAAAAGTTAAATTATAAGAAATCAAACAAGCCAATTAAGAAATGGGCTATGGAGCTAAGTAGAGAGTTCTCAAAAGATGAAATATGGATGGTGTATAAACATCTAAAAAAATGTTCTACATCCCTAGTCATCAGGGAAATGCAGATTAGAACTACATTGAGATTCCATCTCACTCCTGTCAGATTGGCCACCATCATGAAAACAAATGATCATAAATGCTGGTGGGGATGTGGAGAAAGAGGAACCCTTCTACACTGTTGGTGGGAATGCAATCTGCTCCAGACATTGTGGAAATCAGTGTGGAGGTTCCTAAGACAACTAAAAATTGGTCTACCATATGACCTAGCTATAGCACTCCTAGGCATATATCCTAAGGACTCATCCCATTTCCATAGAAGTACATGCTCAACCATGTTTATTGATGCTCAATTCATAATATGTGGGAAATGGAACCAGCCTAGATGTCCCTCAACTGATGAGTGGATAATGAAGATGTGGCACATTTACACAATGGAGTTCTACTCAGCAGCAAAGAAAAATGAAGTTATGAAACTTACAGGAAAATGGATGGATCTGGAAAGGATTATACTAAGTGAGGTAACCCAGGCCCAGAAAGCCAAGCGCTGCATGTTCTGCCCCATATGTGGATCCTAGCTACAGATGATTGGACTTCTGTGTGAGATGGAATAAACTCAGTAGCAGAGGCCAGTAAGTTAAAAAGGAGACATAAAGTGAAGAGGAAGGAAGGGAGGAGGGTACTTAATAGGTTGGTATTGTATATATGTAAGTAGAAGAATAGATTAACGGGTGTGAAAAGTCCCAAAGTGAGGTCAGGGGAAGAGATTGAGTAAAGGAGGGGTAGAGGGAGGGCTAATCAAAATCTAAGAGGATGCAAATAAATCATACGGAATCCTCCAGTTTTGGACAATGGAACACTCAGGAGCCATAGATCACTGTTAAAAAATTTTCAGTGCTAGGGATGGGATACCTCCAGTGAGTTGTTGGCCTGGGGGGGTGGGGTCCGTGATGTCCCAAAAACATTATGGGCCATTGCTGAGGCCATTGGTTTCCCAACAGGAATAGATGGTAAGACCCTATTGCTGAAGACTCCACATACTTGGGCTGCAAAGCCACTGAGAAATCCTGCTGGAACTGAGCTGATAAACTCCTCCATGTAGACCAGCTGAGAGAAAGCTGGAAAAAGCTATTCTGCATGTAATTCAATGGGAGAAAGAGATACCACCAGTGAAGATACTCAACAGTGGACACTGCAAGCTTTATAATTGGCCAGCCAGGCCAAATGAGCCAATGGGTGCAACAGTGGCACATCTGTCATGGTGGAAACCAATTGCCCTCCAATGGGACTGGAGGCCCGCTCCATGGGGGGGAATACATCCCTGATACTGAAAACTTAAAACAGGCATAGTCATGAGCCCTAGGGGTGTAACATCTGCTGATGTCTGGAAAAATGTACATATCATCCTTATCAAACTGCCCAGTAAGCACTTCTCTTAATATTTATACCCTTACATTAATGCTACTCTCACTTTGGGTAGAGAATCTTTTCAGATGGAAGTGACCTTGGGATGCCTCAGAAGGTATCATAGTGCTGGAAAGAAGTGACTGGAATACTGAGCAACATCTTGATCGCACCTTCCAAGGTTCAGGGTCTAATGTGGAAGAGGTGGCAGAAAGAATGTGAGAGACAAAGGAAGGGTAGGACTCCTTACAACGTGCTCCCTACAGACATAAAATGGCCTGTATATCCTTGACCTCATAGTGCCTGACACTACCTACACAAGACCATCATAAGATGAGGAAAAGATCATGACATCAAAATAAAAGAAAGATGGATTGAGATGGGGAAGGAATATGATGGAGAATCGAATTTCAAAGGGGAAGGTGGGGGGAGGGAGGGTATTACCATGGGATATTTTTTATAATCATGGAAAATGTTAATAAAAATTGAGAAAAAAAATTATTATATTAACCACACTAGGATATATACTTAACACTTATCCTACTTATTTTTTAAAATATTTTATTTTTTTAATTATTTATTTTGCAGAGAAAGAGAAGGAGAGAGAAAGATAGAGAGAGAAAGAGAGACAGAGACACAAAGAGAATGGGTGTACCAGAGCCTCCAGCCTCTGCAAATGAACTCAAGATTATGGACCCCTTGTGCATCTGGCTAAAATGGGTCCTGGGGGATCAAACCTGGGTCCTTTGGCTTTGCAGGCAAACACCTTAACTTCTAAGTAACTCGTCCAGCCTCCACTTAAATTTTTAAACATTATTTTATATGTGAATATCTTTAACATTGAAGGATATTTAAAGAAGCTTAAATATTAGCCAGACATTGTTGTTCATGTCTATAATCTGAGCAGTCTGGAGCCTGAGATAGAAGTTTGACTGTGAATTCAAGACCAGCCAGGGCTAAAGAGTGTGATCCAGGTTGGCCTGAGATAGAATGAAACTCTGCCATAAAACACAAAAATCAATAAAAAATCTATATGTTATTATTAGATGGAGGATACATGTTGCTATACTCTTTGTGATCAAGACAAAACATAAATATTTTTATTACACATGCCGTTAAATATACCTCCTACTAATTATCAAAGGATGACAATATTCATGAATTATTTTACATCAATAGTTTACATTACTACAATTGTTGATTATTATTTTCCAAAATATTAACCTGAAGGACAGTGTTTAGTAAGTATGCATAGCTTTTTCTTTCCTACAATGTGTACTTTAAGCTTTTTACATACTATTTATTATTTATAAACTCATTTGTCAAAATGTGGAAAAACAAACTTCCATATGTTCCACCTACTGTATCTATTTTTTTAAACAATTTTTTGTTTATTTTTATTTATTTATGTGAGAGCAACAGACACAGAGAGAAAGGCAGATAGATTGAGAGAGAGAGAGAATGGGCGCACCAGGGCCTCCAGCCACTGCAAACGAACTCCAGACGAGTGCGCCCCCTTGTGCATCCGGCTAACGTGGGTCCTGGGGAATGAAGCCTTGAACCGGGGTCCTTAGGCTTCACAGGCAAGCGCTTAACCACTAAGCCATCTCTCCAGCCCTACTGTATCTATTAAGGCATATTTTTTAAGGCACTTTTGTCACTGGGTCAAACATTCTTAGTTATGTCCGAGAGAGGAAAAAGGAACTCAGATCTAATAGGCCAATTCATATTTTACTAATCCTCTAGGTGAGATGAGATGAGAACCTACTGAATACCTGCTCTTTAGTCTACATAAAAAATTAGAAGATTTTTATTTATTTATTATAGAGAGAAGACAGGAAAATGAGAATGTACATAGCTTTTGAAAGAACTCACTGGAGAATCAAACTTGGGCTAGCATGTTTTGCAAACAACTGACTAGCCACTGACCAATCACTCCAGCACCTATGTATCAGTTTTACTTTGAATTATTTCATCAAGTGTCATGAAATCATATCATTAAGTCGTAAGTATATGAAAATTTTGAAAAAAAGTATGTCTCTACAAAATTTTTATTGAAATATTTAGAAAAGTTCTAAAACTCTCATATTAGTATTTGAGATATTTAATTAAATATTTCAAATAGATATTTAATGAAAACAAATAAAATAAAACATGACATCTGCACTTAATCCATTTCATAAATCTTCATTTCTCTGTTATTATTTGAATGTAAAGTATATCCCATATCCTCATGTGTTTAAGTATTTATTTCTCACTTGGTGGTGCCATTTGGAGTCTTGCTAGTGAAGCGACTTGCTACCAATATCTAATCCTGTTCCTTATCATTCCAAAACATGGGCTCCAAGTTCTTTATTCCCAAGGACATTCCTTTTGAATGATTAAAATCAAACCTAAAATCATTAGGCTTGACAGAACTCAAGGCCAAACATTTAATCTGACCTTCTACTCAGGTCTTGCTCCATTAAAAATTATATAATAATATTTGGCCTGAATTTAAAACTTTCAATTTATGAGTCCTCACTGACCTGGATAATTCTGTCAGATGAAGTGGCAAGGAGTCTAAAGTTCCATATATCCAAGCTTTCTTCCATTACACATGTGCCTTTCCTTAAGTCAAGTTTGCTCTGCTAGTCAAATCCTCCTGCAATCTATTTTAGCCCTACCTGCCTTTTCTGATTTTGCCATTCCTTGATTCTCTGCCCACATTCACCTCAGGCATTCCCCTATCCATCTCTGCCACTATATACCTCTACTGCTACTGCTAACATGGCAGCCCGTGACTACCCCTCACCCCACCTCTTCCCTCCAGCAGTGGAGCCTATAGGAGTAGAACTCTCCCCGCCCCCACTGCGCTGTGACCATCCTGATTTACTGCACCACCCCACCCATCCCAGCTCTGGAAATTATCTCTTTTCACTGGCATGTCAGTCACAATTTTTTCCCTAATTTGCTGCCACATGGCAACATAGTGACTCTATTCTCTCATGGGTGGACCTTCATTTACAAGTCATAAACAGAGACTACATAAATTGTTCTTATGACACTAGATAAAGTTAACAAGACTTGCCCATCAACTCCATGCCTTCCCTGAGGGCATGCTAGACCATTTTCACATGTTAGAGTCTTCTGAAAGTGTAAGGTCTAAATTCAAACTACAAGCAGCTGTTGCTCTATCTTTAAGATTACTTAATGCTTTAAATAACTAGGATAACAAATTGAATTTAAAAGTATATTGTTTATATTGCAGATATGGGAACATTGGCTCACAAGTGAGTACTCATATAAAGTTAAAAATATCAAATTAAATTATATCCTCACCAATTTGAAGTACAACTAAAATCTTTTTATGAGGACATCTCTGGGTTGGAGGGATGGCTTAGTGGTTAAGGCAATTGCCTGCAAAGCCAAAGGAACTAGGTTGTATTTCACAGGACCCACATAATAAGGGAGATGCACAAGGTGGTGTAAGCATCTGGAGTTTGTTTGCAGTGGCTGGAAGCTCTGGCATGCTCATTCTCTCTCTCTCTCACTCTCTCTCTCTCTCTCTCTCTCTGCCTTGTTCTCTCTCTCTCAAAATAATAAATAAAAATAAAAATATATTTTTTAAAAAGGATATATATTTCTAGTGCTAATTCCTGCATGTCTAATGTTGGCCAGCCATGTCATGTCATGTGTTTTATGCAATTCTGTCTTTATATGTGACTAAATTATCATTGGTAATTGTTCTACTTCTTATGGTTATCAATTATCAAGATATTCATAGATACATTTTAAGATGACATAAAATTAATAAAAACAGATTTATGATATATTTAAAATAATTTACTTCTATACTTTTGGCTATATTCTTACTCATGCTTACTATAATCATAGACATGAATATATGCCAAAGTTTAATCCTGCTTCTAACACTATCTTCTAAATGTTTATTATGATTTAAATCTTTACAAAAGTGATTAATTTAGCCAGACATGGTGGTGCACACCTTTAATCCCAGCACTTGGGAGGCAGAGGTAGGAGAATCACCGTGAGTTCAAGACCAGCCTGAGATTACATAGTGAAATCCAGGTCAGCCCTGGATTTTAGGCTAGAGTGAGAGACCCTACCTCAAAAAAAAGTGATTAATTTGAGTTTACTGACAAAATACAGAAATATTGATATATTTGTCCTATACTTTTAACTGTTAAGATACAATGCATATGTTTTCTTTTGAGCCACAGCTTCCAAAGTTTTAAAGTCAATATCTAAATTTTATAATAATAATAATGGAAATTCAGAAAAGGGACTAACAAAATTATAGTTACAAAGTGTGTTTTCAACTAAGATAAAATGGGTTGACATAAAAAGTAGTTTATTTGCATTTTCTCTCACCTTAATTATTTATATTATTTAAACTTAACACTTTAGATTAAGTTGGTAAATTTATTTATATTTCCATGTCTCATATCAAAGTGAAATTTCAGGTATACATAGGTTTCTCACTATGTTTTACTTTTATTACTGAAAAAAGCAGTCATTAATACAATAAAGATATATTTTAACTAGTTTTGTCTGTTTGTCTAAGCTCTAAGTGTTATGTAAGAAAAGGGGTTACTCTATAGTTCTTCAACTCCACCTCAGAGGGTTCTATAAAATACAATTTCATCTATCCGGATCCTTTTTGATTGTTCTCCAATGCCTAAAATTAAAAAGAGTAAAGAATATTCCCCCTAATTTTGTTTCTTCATCCAACATAAGCTTGAAAAAGTCAGACTCATATTCAGCATCCATCTTCCAAAAAAGTTGGACTCTATCTCCAGTTTTAAAACAATGACATTAGACTTGGAAATCATTGAAATACAGGCTCAATTTTCTTCATTCCTGGTAATGTTGGAAGGAAGAAGCCACTTCCTTTTGACCAGAGGTCTGGTCTTATATTGGATATAAAATATATAATATGTGCTGATAGCTTACAAGGGTTGTAAAGAAGTTGGCAAATTTCTGTTTGGGATATGTTTAAATATTGAACAAAGAATTATAGATGTATATGTTATTAAATATTGTTAAAGTTTGTAGGTCAAAATTCAAATTGCCATATATATAATTTTATTCTTAAAATACTTACAAAGTGGCTGATTCTGTTATAATATAACATATAGACGTTACTCTACTGTGATGGTTTATTCAGGTGTCAAGAGGCATGTAGAAGGATTTTAAATCTTGGCCTAAGAGACAGCTTGTAGTGCTATAAGTACAACTTGATGGACTATTCTTGTCAGAGTTGAAAGACCTGAATGCAGTAAGAACTAAGGACTGTGAGGTTTGGTTTATGAGAGTGAGAAAGAGTTTTGTTTGGACTGGGCTAGAAGCAGATTGTGTGAGAGTCTTGCTGTTAAGCCTGTGTCCTGAGAATTTTTGCAGGGTTGGATTGCATAGAAATGGACTGGTGTGAGCAGAGGGATATGGCACAGAAATGAAAATTTTGGGATGAAACTTCTGCCCCTTCAGCTGCAATTGTGTGAGAGATTACAACCTTTGAGACTGGGCCAGCTAATCTGCATGGGGACAACAGAAAGAATGTAGTCTTTTGAAGCAGCCTGAATGCTGAAGGAGTGTCCTGTTCTTCAAACTCTGCTTTATTCCCCACCCCCTGGATTAACAAATTGGCAACCACACCTGGTATTATGGAGGATAAGAGATGCAGGAAAGAGAGGGTCATTGAGTTTGCAACATGATGTTGTGTTTTGGAAATGTCCAAGATCAGTGTGAAGCAGTTTGGTGGATCACTTGAATGAAGACCCAATGGAGCCATGAGGATGGACTGTGGATTATGGTGGAGACCCATTGGGGATGCCAGCACCATGAAAGGACTTGTAAGGAAAGCTGCCAGCCCCTGGTGAAGTTTTAAAGGACTGAGTAGCCTAGCTGGAGGGGTGGCATTGAAACTCCAAAGCCTTATTGCTGGTTAGAATTATTGGACTTGGAGATTTGTCACTGGCTAGAGTTGTTGGACTTACAGCTACAGAGTTTCATGTTTGCCCTGGTTGTTTTACATCTTGTATTGGAGATATATATATTGCTATGCCCTATGCCATATTTTGCAGTGTGAGAGTTTATTGTGTGCAATTTTGGGTTTAGGATAGATTTTTTGATATTATGGGTCTGTTAAAAGATCTTAGAGTTAGAGTATGGGAACTTTTAAAGCTGGATTGAATGCTTTGCATTTGACATCATGGATGCTTATAAGTTTATCAGAGCCAGGGGTAAAACATGGTGACTTGATTCAGGTGTCCCCCATAAACTTAGATGTTCTGAATGCTAGGTTCCCAGATGATGGTGTTTTGGGACTTATAGCCTCCTCGAGGCAATGTAGTGTTGGTGGCAGGCTTATGGGTGTTATAGCCAATTTCCCCATACCAATGTGTTCCACAATCTACTGATGCTGTTGTACACTTTATATTGGCCAGAAGGTGATGTCCACCCTCTGCTCATGCCATCATTTCCCCATGTCATCATGGAGCTTCCCCTCAAGTCTATAAGCCAAAATAAACCTTTATTTTTCCCCAAAGCTGCCCTTGGTTAGGTGATTTCTGTGAACCTCACTACAACATCTACTATTGTTCACAAAATGGTTTGCCAACAACAACAAAAAAAATAATAATAATAGTTGAAGGAAATACTTAAAACTTATTATAAGGGATAAAAACTGGACCTAGACTTGGACGTCCAGCCAAGATGGTGACTGCCTAACTGCACTACACATCCCCTGGAAAGAAGGGCAAGATGTTAAGGGTTCAGTAGGTCTTTTAGGGGAGAGAAATCTTCAACACATTGCCAGTAGGAGGGAACAGAGGGGAAATACAAGGAATGGCTGATTCCCTCAGGGGCAGGTAGTCCACCCCTCCCCCCAGGCAGCTGCCATACCCACAGTCCCAGCTTCAGGAAACTCCCACACTTACTGTAGGAAAAGGGTCCAAGGCCAACATAGTTCCACTTCCCTCACTGCACAGGGGTGATTGCCCTGCTATCCCTGCCCACAAGTGACCTTGGCCAGGCTATGCCTGCTGGCCCATTGGAGCTCAGGCTCCTTTGTTCACCAAATGGCGCCACTGCTCAGATCCCCAATTGTGGAAGCTTAGCTTGCTGTGCCCATGTGCTCACTTACTGCTCCAGGCCCCACATATTCACGTGCAAGCCCAGGCCCATTGCAATCCCAACACGTGAGCTCAGACTGTGTCTGTCACTTATGCTAGCTCAGGTGCCATCCCCTCCCTGTCTTCCACACTGGGCTACTGCCATTGTCCTGTTTTGGGGGAGCACAGACTGCTTCCGGGTCCCAGTGTTCTGCCATGCCAGAGTTTGGGATGATTCAGTGCTTGGTGCCTCAGTGTCCCTCCTAGCACCAGAGCAGGCAGCTTTGGCACATTACCACTTGAGAGCTCTGGAAACATTGGTGCTCCAGCCAGGCAGGCGCTCAGGTGGCTTTGGCAAGCAAGAGCCAAAGCCCAGACTGCATGACAACTGACTCAGGCTGCTTCAGATTCCCATTGTGCTTGAGGCCAGGCTGATCAACCCACCTACGGGCCCATACACTGTGAAGTGCAGACCACAGCACAAAAGAAGTAACATGACAAATCATATGCAAGAAAACCCAGTTAGATCACCCAGTCCTACAATAAACATCTCCAATCAAAATGTAGAAGAGTCATTAGGATCAGAACACCAAAATGAAGCTGTGAGCAATGCAACACTGACCAAGCTACTGGTAGAACTTGCAGAAAAGCAACAAAGGACCAATTATTGTGTGGATACTGTCATCACTAGACTAGACCAAATAGAAGAGAAAATGGAAGGAGTTCAAAGACATTAAGAGATATGAGGGAGAATGAAAAAAAAAAAAAAAAAAGAGGAACTCAAAAATCAGCTGGCAATGCTACATGAAGACATAAAGAAATGCAAGGATGAATTCTAAGAAGCATAAGAAAATCAGAAAATGATGTGAAAAGGGAGCTTGACAGAGGGATGGAAATTATACATAAAAAGTAGTAGAAAATGCAAACCTAATCGAACAAGTCCAAAATTCTAGAAGCTCTCAAGAATAGAGTCAGCCATATGGAGGATAGAAACTCCTATCTGGAAGACAAGATAGAAGAAACAGTTTGAGAGTTCAAAAATTTCAGTAAGTTCAAAAGTTCCTGGGAACAGAAAATGAGGGAACAGCGGGATACCTTTAATGTCCTAATATCAGGATCATTGGAATACCAGAAGGAGAAGAAATTCAGACCAAAGACATGGAGAACCTATTTAACAACATAATTGAAGAAAGTTTCCCCAGTCTCTTAAAAGAAAGGCCCTTCAAGATACAAGAAGCCAACAGAACTCCAAACAGACTGGACCAAAGAAGAAACTATCGGGCCAAGATGGCGACCGCCTAGCTGCGCTGCAAATCCCGGGGAAAGAAAGGCAAGATATTGAGGGTATATAGTGGCTTTTAGGGGAGAGAAATCTGGGAGGGCATAGAGGTGGGGGAACAGGGAATCGCTGATCCCCTTGCGGGCGGGTAGGCACCCCTCGCCCCAAATAACCACCGTGTTCAAAGCTCCACCCCTGCCGCTGCTGCTGCTCCGGAGCCCGCACGGCTGCCACCACACGCCGATCATTCCCTGCGCATGGAAGCTTAGACTGCTCCACACCCTTGTCCACTCGCCCACCTACTGAGGGTGCCCAGTCCCACAGCAGCTGCCCCACAAGCTCAGACTGTATCTCTCGCTTGCGTCAGCTCAGGTGCCACCCCCTACCTGCCTGCCGCACCGGTGGGCCACCATTGACCTGTGGCGGGGGAGCGCAGACTGCTTCCGGTTCCCAGCGTTCCCAGCCAAAGTCTGGGCGGCTTCAGTGCTTGGTGCCTCAGTGCCACTCTTAGCTCGAACACAGGCAGCTGTGGCATATTACCGCTTGAGAACTCAAGCAACTTTGGCGCCCCTGCCAGGTAGTAGATAGGCGGCTTTGGCAAGTGAGATTATTCCCTGCGTGCAGAAGCTTAGACTGCTCCGCACTCTCGTCCACTCGCCCTCTGTCGGCCGCGCGGCTGTCGACAATTGTCCTGTGGCGGGGGAGCGCAAACTGTTTCCGGTTCCCAGCGTGCCCAGCCAGAGTTCGGGCGGCATCAGTGCTTGGTGCCTCAGTGCCACTCCTAGTTCGAACGCAGGCAGCTTTGGCACATTACCGCTTGAGAACTCAGGCAAATTCGGCGCCCATGCCAGGCAGTAGATAGGCAGATTTGGCAAGTGACAGCCAAAGCCCAGGCTTCTTGGTAATGCCCCCAGGCTGCATAAGATTCCCATTGTTCTTGAGCCCAGGCTGATACGCCCACCTATCTGCCCATACACTGTCATGGGCAGAATACAGCGCAAAAGAAATAACATGAAAAATCAAATGTAAGAAAATCCAGTTAGATCACCCAGTCCCAGAATGAATACATCTAACCAAAACATAGAAGAACCAATAGGACCAGAACACCAAATTGAAGCTATGAGCAATGCAACTCTAACCAACCTATTGGTAGAACTTGCAGGAAAGCAACAAAGGGCCGACAATCGTGTGGATGCTGCCATCACTAAACTAGAACTAATAGATAAGAAATTGGAAGGATTAGATAAGAAAATGGAAGGATTTCAAAGAGAGTTAAGAGATTTGAGGGAGAGTGAAAAAAAAGAAGACCTTAAAAATCAGCTAGCCATGCTAAATAAAGACATAAAGAAATGCAAGGATGAATTCCAAGAATCATCAAGAAAATCAGAAAATGATGTGAAAAGGGAGCTTGACAGAGGGATGGAAATTATACATAGAAAAATAATAGAAAATGCAAACTTAATTGAACAAGTCCAAAACTCACTAGAAGCTCTCAAGAATAGAGTCAGCCAAGTGGAGGATAGAAACTCTGATCTGGAAGACAAGATGGAAGAAACAGTTAGAGAGTTCAAAAATTTCAGTAAGGTTAAAAGCTCCTGTGAACAGAACATGAGGGAATTGTGGGATACAGTTAAACGTTCCAATATCAGGATCATTGGAATACCAGAAGGAGAAGAAATCCAGACCAAAGGCATGGAGAACTTATTTAACAAAATAATTGAAGAAAACTTCCCCAATCTCTTAAAAGAAAGGCCCATCAAGATACAAGAAGCCAATAGAACTCCAAACAGACTGGACCAAAGGAGAAACTCTCCAAGACATATTATCAAAAGACTCTAAACATTGACACCAAAGAGAAAATCCTAAAAGCAGATAGGGAAAAACAGAACACCACCTTCAGAGGTAACCCCATCAGAATTACTTCAGACTTCTCAATGGAAACCCTGAAAGCTAGAAGGGCCTGGAATGAAACACGGCAAAGTCTAAGAACCTATGGCTTCCAACCCAAACTACTCTACCCAGCAAAAGTATCCCTCATAATAGATGGTGAAAGAAAAACATTCCATGACAAAACTCAGCTTTACAATTATATGAACACAAAACCAAACCGACAGAGAGTATTTCAGGAAATTCTCCACAGAGAAGAAAAAAATAATCAAACACAATTGCCTACAAGAAGCAGATCACAACAACCAAACTCAGAGTAGGCACAAAAAACTTCAATGTCCATGAAAACTCCAACCCACATTTACCATCACAATATGGCAGGGATCAAATCAAATCTCACAGTCATTACCCTAAATATTAATGGCCTTAATTCACCCATCAAGAGACATAAGCTAACAGGATGGATCAAAAAATTAGACCCCTCAATCTGTTGCGTTCAAGAAACCCACCTCACCATTAAAGACAGACATCTCCTCAGGGTGAAAGGGTGGAAAACAGTATTCCAAGCAAACGGGAATAAGAAACAAGCAGGTGTAGCTATATTAATATCGGATAAAATAGACTTCAAACCAAATATAATCAAAAAAGACAAAGAAGGCCACTTCCTACTTATCAAGGGAACGATCCATCAAGAGGATATTACAATCATAAATCTGTATGCACCAAACACAGGGGCACCACAGTTCATAAAACAAAACCTACTTGACAATAAAACAGAAATAACCACAAACACCATCATAGCTGGGGACTTCAATACACCATTATCAGTAATAGACCGATCATCCAAACAAAAACTCAACAGGGAAGTGAGAGAGCTCAACAAAACCATAGATCACTTAGACCTAACGGACATCTACAGAACCTTCCATCCCAAATACACAGATCACACATTCTTCTCAGCAGTCCATGGAACATTCTCTAAAATATACCATATATTGGGTCACAAATACTGCCTCCACATATTTAGGAAGATTGACATAATTCCCTGCATGATATCAGATCACAATGCTATATTGCTAGAAATCAACAACAAAAGACCCACCAAGAATCCCAACAGCACCAGGAAACTGAACAGCACACTTTTAAACAATAAATGGATAGTGGATGAAATAAAAAATGAAATTGCAAAATTTCTGGAATTGAACGACAACGAGAACACATCGTACCAAAACTTATGGGACACAATGAAGGCGGTCCTCAGGGGAAAATTCATAGCACTCAATGCCTTCGTAAAAAAGACAGAAAGGTCCCATATCAATAACCTAACCATCCACCTAAAGGCACTGGAAAAACAAGAAAAATCCAACCCAAAGAGCTCCAGAAGGAAAGAAACAATTAAAATCAGAGCAGAAATCAATGAATTGGAAACCAAGGAAACAATTAAGACAATTGACAAAACAAAGAGCTGGTTCTTTGAAAAAATAAACAAGATTGACAAACCCCTGGCCAATCTGATCAAGCAAAAAAAGGAGAAGCTTCAAATTAACAAAATTCAAAATGAAAAAGGAGAGATCACAACAGACATAAGTGAAATTGGGAGAATCATCAGGACATTTCAAAAACCTCTACTCCACAAAACTGGATAATGTGGAGGAGATGGATAAATTCTTGGACGCATACCATCTACCAAAGCTAAACACAGAGCAGATTAATCACCTCAATCAACCCATCACACTCATGGAGATTGAAAAAGTAATAAATAACCTCCCAAAAAAGAAGAGCCCAGGACCAGATGGCTTCTCAGCTGAATTCTATCAAACCTTCATGGAAGAACTCAAACCAATGTTCCTCAAACTGTGCCACACAATTGGTGAACAGGGAAAGCTACCCAACTCCTTTTATGAAGCTAGCTTCACCCTAATTCCAAAACCAGGCAGAGATGCCACAAGAAAAGAAAACTACCGGCCTATGTCCCTGATAAATTTAGATGCAAAGATCCTAAACAAAATCCTTGCAAACCGAATCCAACAACATTTCAAAACCATTATCCACCTTGACCAAGTGGGATTCATTCCAGGAACACAGGGGTGGTTCAACATACGGAAATCTGTCAATGTAATACACCACATAAACAAGGTTAAACATAAAAACCACATGATCATTTCGATAGATGCAGAAAAGGCCTTTGACAAGATTCAACATCACTTCATGTTCAAAACATTGGAGAGAGTTGGCATAGTTGGTTCATATCTTAACCTAATAAAGGCAATATACGAAGCTCCGAAGGCCCAAATAATACTTAATGGTGAGAGACTGGAGGAATTCCCATTAAGATCGGGAATAAGACAGGGTTGTCCACTCTCACCTCTGCTTTTCAATATAGTACTGGAAGTCCTAGCTCAAGCAATAAGACAGGAGAAGGAAATAAAAGGGATACAATTTGGAAAGGAGGAAGTTAAGTTAGCTTTATTCGCTGATGACATGATTATATATGTAAGAGACCCGAGAGACTCCATCCCAAAACTCCTGAAGGTGATTAACTCCTATAGCAAAGTAGCAGGATACAAAATCAATGCACAAAAATCAGTAGCCTTCCTTTATGCAAAGGACAAAGATACAGAAAAAGAAATAAGGGACATAGTCCCATTTTCAATTGCAACAAAAAAAATAAAATACCTTGGAATAACGATAACCAAGGAAGTGAAAGATCTATACAATGAAAATATAAAAACACTCAAAAAAGAAATTGAGGCGGACTTGAGAAAATGGAAAGACCTCCCATGTTCCTGGATAGGCAGAATTAACATTGTGAAGATGACAATCCTACCAAAGGCAATTTACAGATTTAATGCAATACCAATTAAAATCCCCACAGTGTTCTTCACAGAGATAGAAAAAATGATCTCAAATTTCATATGGAAAGGCAGAAGGCTTCGCATTTCCAAACATATCCTCAGCAAAAGAAATATCTCTGGAGGCATCACCATACCTGATCTAAAGCTATATTACAAAGCCATAGTAATAAAAACAGCATGGTACTGGCATAAAAACAGGACTATAGATCAATGGAATAGACTTGAGTACCCAGACTTTGGGTCAAGCAACTATAGCTACTTGATATTTGATAAAGGCCCAAACAATATAGGCTGGAAAAAAGACAGCATCTTCAACAAATGGTGCTGGACAAACTGGATAACCATATGCAGGAAACTGAAACTTTACCCACACATTTCACCATGCACTACACTCAAGTCCAAATGGATCAAAGATCTCAATATAAGACCAGAAACTCGAATACTACTGGAAGAAAATTTAGGAAGTACATTCCATGATATAGGAATGGAAAAAGACTTCCTGAACAAAACCCCAGTAGCTCATGAACTTAAACAGTCACTCAACCAATGGGACCACATGAAGCTGAAGAGTTTCTTTACAGACAAGCATACAATAAGCAAAGCCAATAGATTACCCACAGAATGGGAGAAAATATTTGTGGGTTATCCAACTGATAGAGGACTAATCTCTAGAGTCTACAAAGAACTCAAAAATCTAAACAGTAAGAAGTCAAACACCCCACTCACAAAATGGGGCAAAGAGCTGAACAGGCATTTCACAGAGGAAGAAATAGAAATGGCAAACATACACTTAAGAAAATGTTCAGCATCCCTAATCATCAGAGAAATGCAAATTAAAACAACTGTGAGATTCCACCTTACCCCAACAAGGATAGCAAGCATCAAAAAATCAAATAAAATAAATGCTGGCGAGGATGTGGAGAAGTAGGAACACTCATCCACTGTTGGTGGGAATGTAGGATGGTACAACCACTTTGGAAAGCAATATGGAGACTTCTGAAAAAGCTGAGTATAGAGATACCAACAGACCCAGTTATTCCCTTACTGGGCATCTACCCTAAAACCTTCAAACCACAGACTAAAGTGATTTGCTCAACCATGTTTATAGCGGCTCAAATTGTAATAGCTAAGAGCTGGAATCAACCCAGATGTCCATCAGTAGAAGAATGGATAACTAAGATGTGGTATATCTACACAATGGAATTCTATACAGCAGTAAGAAAAAATGACACAATGAAATTTGAGGAAAAATGGTTGAACCTGGAACAGATCATTCTCAGTGAACTTACCCAATCACAGAAAAAAAATCGCCACATAGTCTCACTCATCTACAGCACCTAACCTGAATCTACCGAGGATACCTTACATACCCACCAAGCATCTCCTAGATTAGACACTAGGATGGAAGGGGAGGGAGGGGAGGGCATCAAAGGAGTGGGAAACACAAATCTAGACCCAAACGGCAATGGTACCATAATCTTCTACTTACTAAAAGACAGACCAAATGGCTGATCCTTCACCAGGCCCTAACAGGGAACACCTGAACCACAAGACACTGGAGAGGGTAAGATTAAGATGAACCTTAATCTCCTACATCTTCCCTCCCTCACTTCCCCTCTCCCTGTCTCTCTCTCTCTTATCTCTAACTCTTGTATATTAGTTATCTTTTTCCTCATTTTCTTAGTGGGCACTGACCTGTAACTCCAAAATCCAGCATGGGGCTATCATCCACAAAGAGCTTTTGATCAGAGAGACCTACAAGGTTTCCTAAAAGACAGACAGATTTCTGTCAGAGTACTTGATGACCCACCAAAGGTTAGTGGTAAGACCCTACTGCTGAAGATACCTTATGTGATTGACATGCAAATTAGAATGGCATGGCTGGAAGTTGGACGAGAGTCAGTCTCCAGACAGTCAGTGCGTCTAGTGCCAGAAGGTGCTACATGGGCGACTGGGGGAAATTGACCATTATCTATAGAAGCAACGCATGGTCTAACCTACTTAGCAGCAAATAACTTGTTGTGATGCCCACACAAGTGCAGTGCTGGCACACAGCCATGGTGGGGAACCAACTGCTCTCAATTTGGCTAACTGATCCCCTCACTGGTATGGGACCCATAGCTGGAGCTGGGAAACAAGTCAGAACCATATCCAAACATAAGTCCACTCTTCAATATCAAGCTATCATCAATTGTGGGTTACAAGAGGGCCTACACCTATTAAATTCTCTATAAAAAAAAAAAAGTAAGCGTTGTCTCATTTGTCCTGGTGCTAACTTACTCTCCGTTGGAGAATCTGCTTCTCTTTTTCAGATAGATGTAGATCTTAAGGAGAGAGCCACCCCATCATACCTCAAAAGGGCCCCGGCTGAAACTAAGAAAAATTGGAGAAACAAGCAAGGGGGCTGTTTTCCTGATGAACCGGACACCAGCACAAGGGGGAAGGAGATCAGCACAGAGAAAAATCAACTCCTACCAAATCAGAGAGCCAGAGCCTCAGAGGCCCCCAAGACCTCATCACTGAAGCAGACCAAAAATGAACCCAACATGGCTCAGGGAAATTTTGTGGAAGAGGGGGCAGAAAGAATGTCAGAGTCACATGTTGGGTCATGATATGCAGAGACATTTAGCTTGCCCGTAACTGTGGGCTAACTCCACAATGCATGACCCGTATACCTCAACAAGGAGGGGCCAAGGGGAGGGGGGTAGGTCACGGATGAGCCTAATAATGGTACCAAATTGACTGTATTTGCTGAATACAGAACTGCCTAATAAACAATAAAATAAAATAAAATAAAATAAAAAATAAAAAAAAGAAGAAACTATCAAAGACATATTGTCATTATGACTCTAAATTTTGACACCAAAGCAAAAATCCTAAAAGCAGCTAGGGAAAAACAGCACACCACTTTTAAAGTTAACCCCATCAGATTTACCACAGACTTCTCACTGGAAACCCTGAAAGTTAGAAGGGCCTGGAATGAAACACTGCATCATAGTTGGGGACTTCAGTACACCATTATCAGTAATAGACAAATCATCCAAACAGAAACTCAACAGGGAAGTAAGAGAGCTCAACAAAACCATAAATCACTTAGACCTAACAGACATCTAAGGAACTTTCCATCCCAAATCCACAGACTACACATTCTTCTCAGCAGCCCATGGAACATTCTCCAAGATAGAACATATACTGAGTCACAAAGCCTGCCTCCACATATTTAGGAAGATTGACATGAATCCCTGCATGATATCAGATCACAATGCTATATTGCTAGAAATCAACAACAAAAGGCCCACCAAGAGTCCCAACGGCACCTGGGAACTGAACAGCACACTTTCAAATAATAAATGGATAGTGGAAGAAATAAAAAAAATAATAAATTATAAAATTTCCAGAATTAAATGACAATGAGAACACATCGTACCAAAACTACGGGACACAATGAAGGCGGTCCTCAGGGAAAAATTCATAGCACTCAATGCCTTCATAAAAAAGACAGAGAGATCCCAAATCAATAACCTAACCATCCACCTAAAGGCACTGGAAAAGCAAGAAAAATCCAACCCAAAGAGCTCCAGAAGGAAAGAAATAATTAAAATCTGAGCAGAAATTAATGAATTGGAAACTAAGAAAACAATTAAGACAATTGACAAAACAAAGAGCCAGTTCTTTTGAAAAATAAACAAGATTGATAAACCCCTGGCCAATTTGATCAAGGAAAAAAAGAGATGCTTCAAATTAAGAAAATTCAAAATGGAAAAGGAGAGATCACAAGTGACATAAGGGAAATTGGGGAATCATCAGGACTTATTTCAAAAACCTCTACTCCACAAAACTGGATAATGTGGAGGAGATGGATAAATTCCTGGACACATACCATCTATCAAAGCTAAACTCAGAACAGAATAATCTCCTAAATGAACCTATCACACTCATCGAGATTGAAAAAGTAATTAGAAACCCCACCCCCAAAAGAAGGGCCCAGGACCAGATGGCTTATCAGCTGAATTCTACCCAACCTTCATGGAAGAACTCAAACCAATCTTCCTCAAAAACTGCCACAGAATTGGAGAACAGGGAAAGCAACCGAACTCCTTCTATGAAGTTAGTATCACCCTAATTCCAAAACCAGGCAGAGATGCCACAGGGAAAGAAAACTGCTGGCCTATTTCCCTGATGAACTTACATGCAAAAATTCTGAACAAAATCCTCACAATACAAATCCAACTACACATCAAAACCGTTATCCACCTTGACTAAGTGGGATTCATCCCAGGAACACAGGGGTGGTTCAACATATGGAAATCTGTCAATGTAATACACCACATAAACAAGGGTAAACACAAAAACCACATGATCATTTCGATAGATGAACAGGCCTTTGACAAGATATAACATCATTTCATGATCAAAACATTGGAGAGAATTGGCATGGTTGGTTCATATGTTAACATAGTAAAGGCAATATACAAAGCTCCTGAGGCCCAAATAATACTTAATGGAGAGAGACTGGAGGAATTCCCATTAATATCAGGAACAAGACAGGGTTGTCCACTCTCACCTCTGCTTTTCAATATAGATACTGGAAGTCCTAGGTCAAGCAATAAGACAGGAGAAGGAAAGGAAGAAGTTAAGTTAGCTCTATTCGCTGATGACATGATTGTATATGTAACAGACCTGAGAGACTCCATCCAAAAACTCCTAAAGGTGATTAACACCTATAGCAAAGTAGCAAGACACAAAATCAATGCACAAAAATCAGTAGCCTTTCTATATGCAAATGACAAAGATACAGAGAAAGAAATAAGGGACATGGTCCCATTTTCAATAGAAACAAAAATTGTAAAATACGTTTGAATAACACTAACCAAGGAAAGTGAAAGATCTATACAACGAAAACATAACAACACTCAAAAAAGAAATTGAGGACGGACTTGAGAAAATGGAAAGACCTCCCATGCTCCTGGATAGGCAGAATTAACATTGTGAAGATGACAATCCTACCAAAGGCAATATACAGATTTAATGCAATTCCAATTAAAATCCCTACAGTGTTCTTCACAGAGATAGAAAAAATGATCTCAAATTTCATATGGAAAGGCAGAAGGCCTCGCATATCCAAACATATCCTCAGCAAAAGAAATACCTCTGGAGGCATCACCATACCTGATCTAAAGCTATATTACAAAGCCATAGTAATAAAAACAGCATGGTACTGGCATAAAAACAGGAGTATAGACCAATGGAATAGACTTGAGGACCCAGGACTTTGGGTCAAGCAACTATAGCTACTTGATATTCTGACAAAGGCCCTAACAATATAGGCTGGAAAAAAGATAGCATCTTCAACAAATGGTGCTGGACAAACTGGATAACCATATGCAGGAAACTGAAACTTGATCCACACATTTCACCATGCACTACACTCAAGTCCAAATGGATCAAAGACCTCAATATAAGACCAGAAACTCGAATACTACTGGAAGAAAATTTAGGAAGTACTTTCCATGATATAGGAATGGAAAAAGACTTCCTGAACAAAACCCCAGTAGCTCATGAACTTAAACAGTCACTCAACCAATGGGATCACATGAAGCTGAAGAGTTTCTTTACAGACAAGCATACAATAAGCAAAGCCAATAGATTACCCACAGAATGGGAGAAAATATTTGCTGGGTTATCCAACTGATAGAGGACTAATCTCTAGAATCTACAAAGAACTCAAAATCTAAACAGTAAGAAGTCAAACACCCCACTCACAAAATGGGGCAAAGAGCTGAACAGGCAGTTCACAGAGGAAGAAATAGAAATGGCAAACATACACTTAAGAAAATGTTCATCATCCCTAATCATCAGAGAAATGCAAATTAAAACAACTGTGAGATTCCACCTTACCCCAATAAGGATAGCAAACATCAAAAAATCAAATGAAAATAAATGCTGGCGAGGATGTGGAGAAGTAGGAACACTCATCCACTGTTGGTGGGAATGTAGGATGGTACAACCACTTTGGAAAGCAATATGGAGACTCCTGAAAAAGCTGACTATAGAGATACCAACAGACCCAGTTATTCCCTTACTGGGCATCTACCCTAAAACCTTCAAACCACAGGCCAGAGAGATTTGCTCAATAGGTAAGAGCTGGAATCAACCCAGATGTCCATCACTAGAAGAATGGATAACTAAGATGTGGTATATCTACACAATGGAATTCTATACAGCAGTAAGAAAAATATGACACAATGAATTTGAGGAAAAATGGTTGAACCTGGAACAGATCATTCTCAGTGAACTTACCCAATCACAGAAAAAAAAAAATTGCCACATAGTCTCACTCATCTACAGCACCTAACTTGAATCTACCCAAGATACCTTACATACCCAGCAAGCATCTTGTGGACTAGACACTAGGATGGATGGGGAGGGAGAGGAGGGCAACGTAGGGGGTGGGAAACACAAATCTAGACCCAAACGGCAATGGTACCATAAATTCTACTTACTAAAAGGCAGCCAAATGGCTGATCCTTCACCAGGCCCTTAACAGGGAACACCTGAACCACAAGACACTGGAGAGGGTAAGATTAAGACTGAACCTTAATCTCTACATCTTCCCTCCTCACTTCCTCTCTCTCTCTCTCTTATCCTAACTCTTGTATATTAGTTATTCTTTTTCCTCATTTTCTTAGTGGGCACTGACCTGTAACTCCAAGTACCAGCATGGGGGCTATCATCCACAAAGAGCTTTTGATCAGAGAGACCTACAAGGTTTCCTAAAAAGAAAGACAGATTTCTGTCAGAGTACTTGATGACCCACCAAAGGTTAGTGGTAAGACCCTACTGCTGAAGATCACCTTATGTGGTTGACATGCAAATTAGGAATGGCATGGCTGGAAGTTGGAAGAGAGTCAGTCTCCAGACAGTCAGTGCGTCTAGTGCCAGAAGGTGCTACATGGGCGACTGGGGGGAAAATGACCAATATCTGTCCAAGCAACTCATGGTCTAACCTACTTAGCAGCAAATAACCTGTTGTGATGCCCAAACAAGTGGAGTGGTGGCACACAGCCATGGTGGGGAACCAACTGCTCTTGATTTGGCTAACTGATCCCCTCACTGGTATGGGACCCATAGCTGGAGCTGGGAAACAAGTCAGAACCATATCCAAACATAAGCCACTCTCAATATCAAGCTACCATCAATCTGGGGCTACAAGAGGGCCTACACCTTTAAATTCTCTATAAAATGTAAGGGTTATCTCATCTGTCCTGGTGCTAACTTACTCTCCTTTGGAGAATCTGCTTCTCTTTTTTAGATAGATGTAGATCTTAAGGAGAGAGCCACCCCATCATACCTCAAAAGGGCCCCGGCTGAAACTAAGAAAAATTGGAGAAACAAGCAAGGGTGCTGTTTTCCTGATGAACCGGATACCAGCACAAGGGGGAAGGAGATCAAGCACAGAGAAAAATCAACTCCTACCAAATCAGAGAGCCAGAGCCTCAGAGGCCCCCAAGACCTCATCACTGAAGCAGACCAAAAATGAACCCAACATGGCTCAGGGAAATTTTGTGGAAGAGGGGGCAGAAAGAATGTCAGAGTCACATGTTGGGTCATGATATGCAGAGACATTTAGCTTGCCCGTAACTGTGGGCTAACTCCACAATGCATGACCCGTATACCTCAACAAGGAGGGGCCAAGGGGAGGGGGGTAGGTCACGGATGAGCCTAATAATGGTACCAAATTGACTGTATTTGCTGAATACAGAACTGCCTAATAAACAATAAATAAAATAAAATAAAATAAAAACTAAAAAAAAGAAGAAACTATCAAAGACATATTGTCATTATGACTCTAAATTTTGACACCAAAGCAAAAATCCTAAAAGCAGCTAGGGAAAAACAGCACACCACTTTTAAAGTTAACCCCATCAGATTTACCACAGACTTCTCACTGGAAACCCTGAAAGTTAGAAGGGCCTGGAATGAAACACTGCATCATAGTTGGGGACTTCAGTACACATTATCAGTAATAGACAAATCATCCAAACAGAAACTCAACAGGGAAGTAAGAGAGCTCAACAAAACCATAAATCACTTAGACCTAACAGACATCTAAGGAACTTTCCATCCCAAATCCACAGACTACACATTCTTCTCAGCAGCCCATGGAACATTCTCCAAGATAGAACATATACTGAGTCACAAAGCCTGCCTCCACATATTTAGGAAGATTGACATGAATCCCTGCATGATATCAGATCACAATGCTATATTGCTAGAAATCAACAACAAAAGGCCCACCAAGAGTCCCAACGGCACCTGGGAACTGAACAGCACACTTTCAAATAATAAATGGATAGTGGAAGAAATAAAAAAAAATAATAAATTATAAAATTTCCAGAATTAAATGACAATGAGAACACATCGTACCAAAACTACGGGACACAATGAAGGCGGTCCTCAGGGAAAAATTCATAGCACTCAATGCCTTCATAAAAAGACAGAGAGATCCCAAATCAATAACCTAACCATCCACCTAAAGGCACTGGAAAAGCAAGAAAAATCCAACCCAAAGAGCTCCAGAAGGAAAGAAATAATTAAAATCTGAGCAGAAATTAATGAATTGGAAACTAAGAAAACAATTAAGACAATTGACAAAACAAAGAGCCAGTTCTTTTGAAAAATAAACAAGATTGATAAACCCCTGGCCAATTTGATCAAGGAAAAAAAGAGATGCTTCAAATTAAGAAAATTCAAAATGGAAAAGGAGAGATCACAAGTGACATAAGGGAAATTGGGGAATCATCAGGACTTATTTCAAAAACCTCTACTCCACAAAACTGGATAATGTGGAGGAGATGGATAAATTCCTGGACACATACCATCTATCAAAGCTAAACTCAGAACAGAATAATCTCCTAAATGAACCTATCACACTCATCGAGATTGAAAAAGTAATTAGAAACCCCACCCCCAAAAGAAGGGCCCAGGACCAGATGGCTTATCAGCTGAATTCTACCCAACCTTCATGGAAGAACTCAAACCAATCTTCCTCAAAAACTGCCACAGAATTGGAGAACAGGGAAAGCAACCGAACTCCTTCTATGAAGTTAGTATCACCCTAATTCCAAAACCAGGCAGAGATGCCACAGGGAAAGAAAACTGCTGGCCTATTTCCCTGATGAACTTACATGCAAAAATTCTGAACAAAATCCTCACAATACAAATCCAACTACACATCAAAACCGTTATCCACCTTGACTAAGTGGGATTCATCCCAGGAACACAGGGGTGGTTCAACATATGGAAATCTGTCAATGTAATACACCACATAAACAAGGGTAAACACAAAAACCACATGATCATTTCGATAGATGAACAGGCCTTTGACAAGATATAACATCATTTCATGATCAAAACATTGGAGAGAATTGGCATGGTTGGTTCATATGTTAACATAGTAAAGGCAATATACAAAGCTCCTGAGGCCCAAATAATACTTAATGGAGAGAGACTGGAGGAATTCCCATTAATATCAGGAACAAGACAGGGTTGTCCACTCTCACCTCTGCTTTTCAATATAATACTGGAAGTCCTAGGTCAAGCAATAAGACAGGAGAAGGAAAGGAAGAAGTTAAGTTAGCTCTATTCGCTGATGACATGATTGTATATGTAACAGACCTGAGAGACTCCATCCAAAAACTCCTAAAGGTGATTAACACCTATAGCAAAGTAGCAAGACACAAAATCAATGCACAAAAATCAGTAGCCTTTCTATATGCAAATGACAAAGATACAGAGAAAGAAATAAGGGACATGGTCCCATTTTCAATAGAAACAAAAATTGTAAAATACGTTTGAATAACACTAACCAAGGAAATGAAAGATCTATACAACGAAAACATAACAACACTCAAAAAAGAAATTGAGGACGACTTGAGAAAATGGAAAGATCTCCCATGCTCCTGGATAGGCAGAATTAACATTGTGAAGATGACAATCCTACCAAAGGCAATATACAAATTTAATGCAATTCCAATTAAAATCCCAACATTGCTCTTCACAGAGATAGAAAAAATTATCTCAAATTTCATATGGAAAGGCAGAAGACCTCGCATATAGAAACATATCCTCAGCAAAAGAAATACCTCTGGAGGCATCACCATACCTGATCTAAAGCTATATCACAAAGCCATTGTAATAAAAACAGCATGGTACTGGCATAAAAACCAGAGTATAGACCAATGGAATAGACTTGAGGACCCAGGCTTTGGGTCAAGCAATTAAAGCTACTTGATATTCTACAAAGGCCCTAACAATATAGGCTGGAAAAAAGATAGCATCTTCAACAAATGGTGCTGGACAAACTAGATAACCATGTGTAGCAAATTGAAACTTGATCCACACATGTTGCCATGCACTACACTCAAGTCCAAATGGATCAAAGACCTCAATATAAAACCAGAAACTCAACTACTACTGAAAGAAAATATAGGAAGTACTTTCCATGATATAAGAATGGAAAAAAGACTTCCTGAACAAAACCCCAGTATCTCACAACCTTATACAGTCACACAACCAATGGGATCACATGAAGCTGAAGAGTTTCTTTCCAGACAAGCATACAATAAGCAAAGCCAATAGATAACCCACAGAACGGGAGAAAATATTTTCTGGGTATCCAACTGACAGAGGCCTAATCTCTAAAATCTACAAGGAACTCAAAAATCTAAGCAGTAAGAAGTCAAACACCCCACTCACAAAATGGTACAAAGAGCTCAACAGGCAGTTCACAGAGGAAGAAATACAAGTGACAAACACACACTTACGATAATGTTCATCATCCCTAATCGTCAGGGATATGCAAATTAAAACAACTATGAGATTCCACCTTACCCCAGAAATGACAGCAAATATCAAAAAATCAAATGAAAATAAGTGCTGGCAAGGAAATGGAGAAGTAAGAACACTCATCCACCATTGGTGGGAATGTTAGATGGTACAACCATTTTCAAAAGCAATCTGGAGACTCCTGAAAAAGCTGACTATAGAGATACCAACAGACTTAGTTATTCCCTTACTGGACATCTACCCTAAAACCTTCATACCACAGGCCAGAGAGATTTACTCAACCATGTTTATAGTGGCTCAATTAATAATAGCTAAGAGCTGGAATCAACCCAGATGTCCGTCACTAGAAGAATGGATAACTAAGATGTGGTATATCTATACAATGGAATTTTATACAGCATAAAGAAAAATATGACACAATGAATTTTGAGGAAAAATGGTTGAACCTGGAACAGATCATTCTCAGTGAACTTACCCAATCACAGAAAAAAAAAAAATTGCCACATACTCTCACTTATCTACAGCACCTAACCTGAATCTACCCAAGATGCCATACATACACAGCAAGCATCTTGAGGACTAGACAATAGGATGGGTGGGGAGGGAGAGGAGGGCAACGAGGGGGTGGGAAACACAAATCTAGACCCAAACCACAATGGTACCATACAATACTACATCCTAAAAGGCAGACCAAATTTCTAAACCTTCACCAGGCCCTTGGACAGAACACCTGAGCCACAAGACACTGGAGAGGGTATGATGAAGACTGACCTTAATCTTCTACACCCTCTTTCTCTCTCTCTACCTCTTCTCTCTAACTCTTTTATATTAGTTATGTTTTTATTCCTTTTCTTAGTGGGCACTGACCTGTAACTCCCTGTACCAGCATGTGGCTAACATCTGCAATGATCAGATAGACCAACAAGGTTTCCAAAATGAAAGACAGATTTCTGTCAGAGTACTTGATGACCCTCAAAAGGTTAGTGGTAAGACCCTACTGCTGAAGACACCTTATGCGGTTGTCACATAAAATGGAATGTAATGGCTGGAAGCTGGAAGAGAGTCAGTCCCTAGACAGTCAGTGCATCTAGTGCCAGAAGGTGCTACATTGGCGACTGGGGGAAAATGACCAATACCTGTCCAAGCAACTCATGGTCTAACCTACTTACCAGCAAATAACTTGTCATGATGGTCACACAAGTGCAATAGTGTTGCACAGCCTGGCGGGTAACCAACTGCTCTTGATTCAGCTAACTGATCTGCACAATGGTACGGGACTCATAGCTGGAGTTGGGAAACAAGTCAGAACCATATCCAAACATAAGCCTGCTCTCCATTATCAAGCTTCCACCAATTGTGGGCTACAAGAGGGCCTAAACCTATTAAATTCTCTCTAAAAAAGTAAGGGTTATCTCATTTATCTGGTGCTAACTTACTCTCGGTTGGAGAATCTGCTTCTCTTTTTTAGATAGATGTAGATCCTAAGGAGAGTGCCACCGCATCATATCTCAAAAGGGCCCCAGGTGAAACTGAGAACAATTGGCAAAACAAGCAAGGGTGCTGTTTTCCTGATGAACTGGATACCAGAAGAAGGGGGAAGGAGATCAACACAGAGGAAAATCAACTCCTACCAAATCAGAGATCCAGAGACCCAGAGTCCCCCAACACCTCATCACTGAAGCAGACCCAAAATGAACCCAACATGGCTCAGGAAAATTTTGCAGAAAAGGTGTTGGAAAGAATGTCAGAGCCACATGTTGGGTCATGATATGCAGACATTTATCCTTCCCATAACTGGGCTAACTCCAGAATGCATGACCCATATACCTCAACAAGGTGGGGCCAAGGGGAGGGGGTAGGACATGGATGAGCCTAATAATGGTACCAAATTGACTGTATTCACTGAGTACAAAACTAATTTATAAAAAAAAACCTGGACCTAACAATGTAAAATACCATTGTACCTGTACAATGAAGAACTAACCATAGCAAATTATCAAAATTAATTAAATGTTTTTTTTTTTTAGGGTTTTGTGCAATTCTTTCTATAGAGTTCTATTCTATCCCTATTTTTTTTTTAGTATTAGATATGAATATATTTTGTATGTAAAATAACATGTTGGTACCATACTTTACATACTCCCTACCCATTTTCTGAAGAGGCCTTCCTCACTGAGGATGCAGGCCAACTCCATTTGGATTGTGGGTAATGCATTTTGGGACAAAAGTCAGTTGTGGGGGAGAGGCAATTTCTCTGTGTAAAGTGTCCCAACTTGTGGCTCTAACAATCTTTCTACCCCCTCTTCCACAAGATTCCCTGAGCCATGATGGGAGCCTTTTAAATCTACACCAGTGATGGGCACTTTAGAAGCATCTAGATGTCTGGTTTGGTAAGTGTTGAGAGTCCTATGTATCTTTCTCAATCATCCTTTTGCTGATATTAGCTTAATCCCCAGTTCCTCCGTGGTTTCAGCTGGGGCTTGAATGGAGTGTGCTGGGTCATTTATCTCCTCAAGTCCAGTTCCCATCTGAAAAAAAAGAAGCAGATTTGCCAACGGAGAGTGAAGTCAGTGCCAGTTAAATGGGATAACCATTTTTAATTTAGAGAGAATTAAATGGGTTTAGACACTTCTATAGTGTAAGGTTAGTGGGAGCTTGACAATGAAATCATTATGTGGATATGATTCTGACTTGCTTCCCAGTTCCAGATATGTTTTCTTTCCCACTGAGAAGATCTGTTATCCAATCCAAGAGCAGTTGGTTATCCTTGGCTATGTGCCACTATTGCACTTGTTTGAGCATCACATCAGGTTGTTTGCTTCAGAGTCACTTAGACTTTGAGGTGCTTGGAGAGATGTTGGCCATTTTCCCCTAGTAGCTCATGTAGCAGTTTCCAGCACTAGATGGGCTAATTATCTGAGGACTGGCTCTCTTCTGGATTCCAATCAGGTTTCTCCATGGTCCATGCCAACAGTGATTGGTGTCTTCAGCAGTAGGGTCTTACCATTAACCTCTGGTGGGTAACCAAGTGCTCTGACAGAAGTCTGTCTTATTTGTTTTGGGAGATATAGTATGTCTCTCTGATCAGAAGCTCATTGTGGATGTAGACCACATCCTGGTACAATGAATTACAGCCCATTGCCAAGGGAAAAGAAAAAAGCAAAATCCAGAGCAGAAATAGAAATAGGAGAAATTCGATGTTAGGTTTCCTCTCACTGTTTCCTGGTCCCTTCAATCCAGGTGCTCCCTCTAAGGTTTGCTTGAGAGTTCCACCATTTGGTCTGATTTCCAGGATATAGGATTCTATGGTACCAGTTAAATTTGGGTCCATATTTTGTGTCCCCCTATACCCTTTCCCTTCCCCCAAGCCCTGCCCTGTCTATTGTCCAAGCCTCAAGGTGCTATTCAGTTATGTCAGCAACTTGGGCTGATCCAGGTTAGGACCTGCAGATGAGTGAGATCATGTGACAATTGTGTTTCTGTGATTGTGTGAGTTCACTTAAAATGATCTGTTCCATGTTTGACCATTTTTTTTCTACAAATTTCAATGTGTACTTTTTTTCTTACTGCTGAGTAGAATTCCATCATGTAGATTTACCACATCTTGATTATCTATTCATCCAATGATGGGCACCTGGGTTGATTCCAGTTTTTAGCTATTATGAATTGAGCAGCTATAAATATGGTTGAGAAAATATCTCTGAACTGAGATGTGGAGCTTTTAGGGTAAATGCCCAGTATGGGAATAGCAGGTTCTGCTGAAAACTCTATATTCATCTTTTTCAAGAGTCACCATATGGATTTCCACAGTGGTGGTACCAGTTTACATTAACACCAACAGTGAACAAGGGTCCCCATTTCTCCACAGCCTCACCAACATTTGTTTTCATATGATTTTTTAATGTTGGCTATCCTTACTTGGGTAAGGTGGAATCTCATAGTTGTTGCAATTTGCGTTTCCTTAATGGTTAGGGATCTTGAACATTTTCTTAAGTGTGTGTTAGCCATTTGTAATTCTTCCTCTGAGAACTTCCTATTTAGTTCTTTGCCCCACTTATGGAGTGGTCTGTTTGATTTTTTTTTAATTGTTTAGTTTTTTGAGTTCTTTGTAGATTCTAGATATTAGGCTTCTTTCAGTGTTATAGCTGGTAAAGATTTTTTCCCAATCAGTGGGTAATCTATTGCTTCTGCTTATGGTGTGTTTGCCTGTGCAAAAGCCTTTTTTCTTAATGAGATCTCATTGGTTGAGTACTTGTTTAATTTCCTTGGCTCCTGGGGTTGTGTTCAGAAAGCCTTTTCCAAGTCCTATATCATGGAGTGTGGTTCCTGTTTTTTCTTCCAGTAGTTTAAGTGTTTCAGTTCTTATATTTTTGTGTATGGCAAAATGAGTGGGTCTAGTTTCATTTTTCTACATATGGTCATCTAATTTGTCCAACACCATGTGTTGAAGATGCTGTCTTTTCTCCTACATTATTTGCAACTTTGTCAAAGATCAAGCAGCTGTAGTTGCTTGCCCTAATGTATGGGTCTCCAATTCTGTTCCCCTGGTCTATGTTTCTGTTTTTATTCCAGTACCATGCTGTTTTGTGACTATGGCTTTGTAATATAGCTTTAGATCTGGTATGATGATACTACCAGAGGTATTTCTTTTGCTGAGGTTATGTTTGGATATATGAGGCCTCCTACCATTCCATATGAATTTTGAGATCATTTTTTTTTTCAGTCTCAGTGAAGAATGATGTTGGCATTTTTATTGGTATTGCACTAAATCTGTATATTGCTTTTGGTAGAATTGCCATTTTTCACAATATTAATTCTACCTATCCAGGAACATGGGAGTTCCTTCCATATTCTTAAGTACCCCTTTATTTATTTCTTGGGTGTTTTTATGTTTTCATTATATTTCCTTCATATCCTTTGTTAGTGTTATTCCAAGGCATTTAAAATTTTTTGTTGTTATTGAAAATGGAAAAGTCACTGATTTCTTTCTGTGTATAATTGCTTTTGCATATAGAAAAGCTACTGATTTTTGTGCATTGACTTTCTATCCTGCCACTTTCTTGAAGGAATGTATCACCTTTAGAAGTTTGTGATCAAGACTTTCAGGTCACTTATGTATAGGATCATGTCATCTGCAAGTAGGGCTAACTTAATTTCATCCTTGCCAATTTGAATCCCTTTTATTTCTTTCCCCTGTCTTATTGCTTGGGCTCGTACTTCTAGTACTATGTTGAAGAGCAGTGGTGAGAGTGGGCACCCCTGTTTTGTTTCCAATCTCAGTAGGAACTCCTTGAGTTTTTCCCCATTAAGAATTATTTGGGCTTTAGAAACTTTATTTATTGCCTTTATTGTGTTGAGATATATCCTCCATGCCTATTCTGTCCCGTGTTTTGATCATGAAGTGGTATTGTATTTTGTCAGTAGCCTTATCTACACAAATTGAGATGATCATGTGGTTCTTATGATTCAGTTTATTTAAGTAGTATATTACATTGACTGATTTCTGTATGTTAAAGTATTCCTGCATCCCTGGGATGAAGCCTACTTAATCAATATGGATAATGCTTTTGATATGTTGCTGAATTTGGTTGGCAAGGATTTCATGCAGGATCTTTGCATCTAAGTTCATTAGGGATATAGGCCTGTAATTTTCTTGCCTTGTTGCATCTCTGTCTGCTTTTGGTATTAGGCTGATGCTAGCTTCGTAAAAGGAGTCAGGGAGGATTCCTTGGTCTCTGATTATGCGGAATAGTTTGAGAAATATTGGTTTTAGTTCTTTTATGAATGTTTGATAGAATTCAGCTGAGAGGTCATCCAGTCCTGGACTTTTATTTGTAGAGAGGTTTTTGATTACCTTTTCAATCTCCATGGATGTGATAGATTTGTTTAGAGGATTAATCTACTTTGAGTTTTGTTTGGGTAAGTGATATGTATGTAGGAATTCAAACGTTTCTTCCATATTATTTAATTTTGTAGATTAGAGGTTCTGGAAGTATGCCCTGATGATTCTTCCAATTTCATTGATGTTTCTAGTGATCTCTCCTTTTTCCTTTCTGATTTTGCTAATTTGAGACTTCTCTTTGTTGGGCTTAATCACTTTGACCAGAAGTTTGTCAATCTTGTTTATTTTTTCAAAGAATCAGCTTTTTGCGTCATTGATTTTTTAAAACTGTTTTCCTATTTCCAATTAATTAATTTCTTCTCTAATCTTGATTATTTCTCTCTGTCTGGAGCTCTTTGCATTGGATTTTTCTTGTTTTTCCAGTACCTTTATTTGGACAGTCATGTTATTGATTTGGGATCTCTCTGGCTTTGTAATGAAGGCATTTAGGTCTATGAATTTTCCCCATAGGTTTTGTTAGGTTGTATTTTCATTATCATTAAACCTAGGAATTTTACAATTTCTTTTTTTTTATTTCTTCCACGGCCCACTCATTGTTTAAAAGTGTGTTGTTTAGTCTCCAGGAGTTGGTGAAATTCTTGATGTGTCTCTTGTTGTTAACTTCTAGCTTTAAAGCATTGTGATATGACATGGTACAGGAAGTTACTTCAATTTTCCAGACTTTATGAAGGCATTCTTTATCACCTAATATATGGTCAATTTTGGAGAAGGTTCCATGGGCTGCTGAGAAGAATGTGTATTCTGTAGAGTTTGGGTGGAAAGTTCTGTAGATATCTGTAAGGTCTAGTTGATCTATGACATTGTTGAGCTCTATTGTTTCCCTGTTGATTTTATGCTTGGATGATCTGTCTATTGATGATAGTGGAGTACTGAAGTCTCCAACTATGATGGTGTTGGTGTTTATTTCTGTTTTATTGTCGAGTAGATTTTGTTTTATAAACTGTGGTGTCCCTATGTTTGGGGCATACATATTTAGGACTGTGATTATGCTCATGTTGGATCAAGCCTGCTTTCTATACAAAGTAAAAAGTGATGTTTGACAAGTGAGCCCAAAACCTGAGGCTTTCAGAAGCCACACCTGTGTGATGAGAACTTCAATGATGGTCTACAACAATTGTGTCATAGTAAATGTTACAATTCCATAGCCAATAATATTTTGGGCTACTTAGCCTTTCTAATAACAAATTTACTATTTTTTATTATGTTAAGTGGCATCTCTTTATAACTAGCTAAGTTATCTGTTGATGCAAGTTAAAACATCTCTGTTCCCTTCAAGCTAAACCTATTCCTTTCTCTAACATATAATCTCCTATATGATAGGGCTCCTCCATATTCACAGTTCAGCATCTACTTTGCCTCTAGTCCAACAGATTCAGTTATTCATTGATAACCACTCTGTCTGTATTCATAGGCTCTTTCTAGCTTTCTGTGTATCCAGATGCAGATTTCTTTATCCTGACAAGACACAGGCCCTAAAGCTCTCCCAGCACAGCTCCATTGTGGGAGACATCTGTGATATCAGACTTCTTGGTAGCCCTTCCCTCTGTTTTGTCCTTTCATGTATGGTAATTCCTAAGCCCATTCGAACCTGGATGGGAAAAAATAGTATACATTCTCTTTCTTTCTTCTTTCTTTCTTTCTTTCTTTCTTTCTTTCTTTCTTTCTTTCTTTCTCTCTTTCTCTGTCTCTCTCTCTCTCTCAGAGCTAGCACACCTAAGAGATCAAAAGCCCACCTCACTAAAAGAGCTCCATCTTTTCTCAAGGTGACACCTACAGGCCCCACTCCTTGAGGATAACCAAACTTCCCTTTATACATGAACATGGCCACACTGATAAAGATCTATGAGATGATACTCTCCCATCATCTGGTTCTGACTCGCATACACTAGAACCTGTGCACCAACCTATCTCCATGTTTGATAAACTTGGCGACTCCATGGTAGGACTCTGGCTGCAGGGAACCTTCACCTCCTTCACACTGGAACAGATACAGTTATTTACTATTGTCCTTCATTTCCTTCTCTTTCTCCCTACTGGATGCCCAGTAACCCCTTCCTCTGAACAAGAAGCATTCTCTGTGCTGCTCTCCTTTGTCCTCTTTGTCTTCACTATCTCCCTGCAAGAAAGGTGAGATCTTTGACAAATCCTGGGCAATGGGATAATTAGTACAAGATCCCAGGAGATGGCTTGTACATGTCCCCAGGGACCCCATAAAAGATATTGTGAACAATAAGACTGGTTCTTTTGTACCAGTCATAAGTGTGACACACATGTAGATGGTCTAAATCAGACACAAGACCTCATTGGTTGGAAGGCCCATCACCACCACAGGTTGTATGGGTTCACGTTGTAGTTCCCTGATCATCATAATTAATGACCCTACCACTGGAAGTGGGCAGTTAGATATACTTTGGGTATCTCTTTGTATATTACCAGATAAGATAAGGCTCCTTATCTACTGTCCAAAGAAGTATCTTAGTGGCTAGAGTTGAAAGCAGAACCCAATCGGCCCAATTACATGACTAGGTTATCCCCTAGTACCCCCCCCCCAACACACACACCCACCACAAGTACCTACCTCTTTCCCAACAGTACCTAACTTCTCACCCTCTCCTCCTCTACCCCATACCTTTGGTACCCCACTACTTCCCAGCCTCTTTCCTATGCTAGAGGGCATACATCTGCTGCTTAATGTCATACAACCTGGATTAGCCAAGGACTGCTGGCTCTGCCTTAAGCCAAAACCCCCTTACTATGTGGCTCTTGGTTTAGAAAAAACTATTACTACAAACAACAGCATAAGTTATCTATTCTTCCTTTAGCCCACCCTTAACTTAGAGAGATATAGCTGGAAGGGCTTCTGCCTATTAACCTCTAATTATGATCTCTCCTGATCCCCTTTCCTGGAAACCTGTAGTAACATCTTGACTATGACTCTGATTGAACCCAAGGCCTTTTTTGCACCCAACAGGACCTGGTTGGCCTACACATATGGCTTAACCAGACTCACCACCCTCATGGAGTTAAATAAAGGCCCCCACTTTGTATGTCACAGTCCATGCCCCCCCCCCCAGGTATAGACCTACTATGGATCTGAGGGTGAACACCTCATACTACCCCTAGCCTTGGGTCAGGTAATAAAAGGGAGAGTCCTTTACTGGTGCCCATTTTGCTGGGACTTAGCATAATAGGATCAGCAGCCTTATGTACAAAGGCTCTGGAAACATAAAACTGAATATCACACATGCCCAAAAATTGACACAGATCTGGGATATTTACAAAACTCCATTTACCTGCTCCACGATCAAGTAAGTTCCCTGGTAGAAATTGTATTACAAAACCAATGAGGTCTTGACTTAGTGTTCATGTCACAGGGAAGGAGGGCTGTGTGTAGCCCTAGGCTCTCCTAGACATGGAAACAATAAGCAGAGTGTTAAGCATAATCAAGATTCTCCATGCCACAGCCTTACAGAAAAAAAATTAAATGTTTAACTGTATTGTGTCTTACGGATTTTAAGCCCTACCCTCATGATCTCATCTACTTCTAATTTATGAGGCCTTTAACATCTTTTATTAATTTTCTGTCCCCTTTAGTATCTCTCACCCCTCCTACAGACCCAAACAAGGACAAAGCTGCACCAAGAGATATACAACTTGTTATGTAAACTCCAAATCAATCAAGACTTGTAACTATTCTGGACTCTGGAGACAGATCACAAGTCTCTGTTGTCATCCCTGAAGCCAGCACAAGGAAACTCCAAGATCTGAGTCTATGTTCCCAGGTTCTGGAATGAAATGTTAATAAGTCACAAAGTGACTGGGCATGCTGTTGTTGGTGGGGGTTCAGAACAATAGATCTCCAAGAAAGTCTCTGGGCTGCAAAAATACTTCAAATGTTTTTTCTGATAAGAATATTTGGTGAGTAGAGGTATTTCCCCTTGGCCATAAATAAAATAAACATACTCAATGAGTCTGGTACCCCCTTATTTTTCTCCTAGGCCATAAATAAAATAAACATACTCAATGGGCCTGGTCCCCCCTTATTTCTCTCTACCACTTTCCTGCTTGTTCTTTTTCTCCCATTTCTCTGCCTCTAACCCCATAAAACCCAGGTGAGCTGTGTCTTCGCATGTAGCCTCTAATCCCATGGAGATATTGTCTGCCCTTCATTATTCTTTGCTTTGAATAAAGGACAATCTATTGCTGTTGAGGTTGGTTTCTCTTTCTTTCATTTTCATGTCACCTCAATTGCTCTACTTCCCAGACTAGGTCCAACACTTAGAATAGAATTCTCCCTACCTGCTTGCTTATATATACATGTTTTCTCAGTTAAGCATTGAAAATCTATTGAACCATTCTTCATAAAATCTATTATTACAATAGAAATTTTTAAGTGACATGAATCAGGGAGTTTTTCTTAATACCAATCCTTCCAATTTATCTTTACAGTTCATCCAAGGAGAATATTTATTACTAGTCACCTTCCTCAGTAAGAGAAACTAATATGCTTTGCCATTATATACCAAAAATAGATAAATATGCAAATAGAAGCTAATCAGACAAGAAAACAACAAGCAGGGTGTTAAGCATAATCAAGATTCTCCATGCCACAGCCTTACAGAAAAAAATTAAATGCTTAACTGCATTGCTTCTTACGGATTTTAAGTCCTACCCTCGTGATCTAATCTACTTCTAATTTCATACCAATGATCTCACCTCAAGAACTGTCATGTTGAGGATTCGGATTTGAAATACAAATTTCGGAATTTTAGGGAGATGCAAATATTGAACATACTTAAAGGATTATCAGCTGTATTTTCTCTTCTCCTTCCTTTTTTTAAAGTTTCTTTCCTTCTTTCTGAGTTTTTTATTTAATTTATTTGTTATTTTGTTTCACCTTTCTTGCCTGCTGCAACCTCTACCTCCACTGACTACCTCTACCCCAGCCACAACGTCTTTGATGTGGCTTTTATCCCTAAATTGTTCATGTGATAAAAAGCTTTGTCATCAAGGTGTAGATTTTGGAAGGTGGGGCCTAGTAGAATGTTATTAGGTCATTGTAGTCATGTTCTCTGAAGGCTATCCTCCTGTAGACCTCAAAATTTCCAGAGATTGTTAAAAAAGGAGCTGGATAGCCGAACAGCATCCTTCCTCTATCTGATTCCTAGGCTGAAGATGTGAGTGCTTGCTCCTACATAGGCTTCTATCATTGCTGTTCCTCATGATGTGCCATAGCCAAGACAGAAGCTTCACTAGAACTAAGCTAAAGATGCAGGCATCATGCTACTGAACATCCCAACTATGAGCTAAAATATACTCCCTTTTGTAACTAATAGCATGCCTTTTCTTTTTCTCTAGATGCATGCACTACCTTGTGCATCTGGCTTATGCGGGTCCTGGGGAATTGAGCTTGGTCTTTAGGCTTCACAGTCAAGTGCTTTAACTGGTAAGCCATCCATCCAGTTCTGGTGATTTCTTATAGTCATACAAAATATTGTTATATTGGACATGTCTTTATTAATTTTAGATTGTTAATATAGCTAGGACTTGTCTGCAGATCAATTTTATCTTCTATTAAACAAAGTAAAAAATAGGTATTAACTAAGAAAACAGATATAAAACAAGATGACAGTCAAGATTTAGTTGCTGTGATGAAATATTTGAGATATAATCCAAGTAAGCAAAGGTTTATTCTGGCTTGTTATTTCAGAGGTATAATACCATGTCATCTAGCTCCATTGTACCTCAGTGGGCAGTTAGGCAGTTAGGCAGTTAACCATGGCTGAAGGGTGTGGAAGAGGAAAACTGCTTACTAATTGGTATTAGGGAGAGAGAGAGAAATCTAACCAAAGATAAAGAAAGATACATCCTTTATGAAAGGCCCTAATGATCCACTTTCTCCAACAAGGCCTTTCTTCCTAACAGCCCATTCAACTTGCAGCTCATAAATGGGTTAATACATTGTTCAAGATAACCTCTTTTATGACCCAATCACCTTTCAAGAATAGGATCATGAACCTTTGTGGACATTGTATATTTAAGTCCTCAGGAAAAAAAATAGTATTGGGAAAAATGAAGAAAATCAACCATCTCTACATTAATAATGCTTGAGTATTGATATGAAGATTCTGTAATAGAAGTAACTCACATAGTATTGTAGTTTCAATTTAATAGAAAATCTATAAATACATGGAACAAGAGCCATATGTACAGAGTAACTTGGAATATGAGTTAGAACTTCTTGAACATTACATGAAAATTTGCCTGAGTCAACTAGGGACAGAATTTTGTTGCTTTAGGTATCAGATGTTCTTTGCTTTAATTTGACAATTTACTTTTTAATTCTTTCTTTTGTTTGAGAATGATGAGTGCATTGAAGAAAATTGTGTTTTAAACTCAATTTTATAAAGGCCATATCTGTCTAAATTAAAACATTCAACTCTGTATTCTAAATGGCATCCTTATCTCAATTTAGAAATCCTTACAATGCCTATATAGGAAGCAATAAATATAGTGTAATTGTTAATGAATATGCCAGAATAATTCAATTGATTTGCATATGTACATAAGCATTTGATATTCAAGTTAGATATTGAATGCTCATTATTTTAAAAATATTTTTAGTATCACTTAAATTCAATTAATTGCTGACATAGTGAGTCAAGAGAAATCAAACTCACCTATTTTTTTTTTTTTCCTCTCTGATCTTGAGTTTGGATTGAGCCCAATGGACCCTGAGTCATGAGTGCTGCCTCGGAGACACTATTCCTAGTGAGTGAAAGTGTGAGCTGATAAACTTGCCATTATGCTTTGCCATCATTGAAATGGTGACAAAGAGATTATGAGATTTATCCAGAGCCAGAGTGGTAGTCATTGTCTAGTTGGCTGAAAATTATGCTTCTGATGCCTGATTCTTAACCCAACTGGCTATGTAACATCCCTTGAGAATATTGGAGCTAAAAGATTCAGGCTGTTTCAATTTACTCTTTTAATTAAAGCATAGAACTGAAGGAGAAATAAATGAAAGTGAGGAGAGCAGGGCTTAAAATATCCTCTAGCACTAGCTCAGTACTCTTTGTAACAATTCTGCATTAAGGCTTCAGCAATATATCTCTGAACAACTGCCACTTTTTCTTTTTCATTGTGCAATATGCCACATTTACAGGCTCAGAACAGTACCACACATTCCCTTTCCTCAATACAGCATCATTACATGTAACAGATAATTCTAAGCACTGACATCTAGAAAATGCTGCATATCATGTTACTTCATTATAACCCCTCATTTAGAGTTATAAGCTTTAGATTAAATAATATATCAGCAACTTTTTTTTTAGTGAGCACACATTGTTTAGAATCTATTCAATAAGGCAGTAATTTAAGAGAAATATAGAACTTGCTTTAAGATAACAGTGATGATCTATAAAAACAACTGAAAGCTCAGTGTGGTCTACATGACCTGTATTTGTAAAACCATATGTCCTCCCCCAAAGGGGAAAAATCCATTCCAACTTTAAAGGAAAATTCGACTTATATTCTTTGCCATTATTTGCCACCTGAGTGAAATAAGCAGCTTCTCTGAAGTAGAATAAGAAAAGCATGCTTTAAGAGCCAGTAGCTTACTGTCTCCAAAAGGCAGACCAAACCACATGCTCAGATAAAATTAGGGGAAAAAAAGGTGTGGTTCAGAAGAAAAAAAAAAAAAAGAAGAAGAAGAAAAAGAAAGAGAAAGACATGGAGTTTGCTGTTCATTGAGCCCATGATTTGACTTAGAAATTTAGGTGAGATGAATTGTTCCAGTTAAGTATAATGAAAACATATGCATTTAAAGAGAAGAGTAAACTGAAACAACACATTCTGGAGGGGAACTGAATAAAATGTCATGATCGCAGGATGATCTCATGAATTTACAGTCTTGTTTTTGTTTTCAGTGTGCAAGTAAACGCTTCACATGTTAGAAACTTCATATTAACTGCATGCATTGTTCACAATTGACATACAGGAGGCAACTGGTGTAGATGAATCAATAAGGTGTTGCCCCATGGTGAAATTCCAAGCTTTTGAAGAAAACTGTATTTGAATAATCTTGATTCCTTTTCATATGCGACTTTTTACTATGTTATGACACAGCAAAGAATGTTTCATGCTCTGTAGATGTGAAAGAAATAAATCTCCTTTATGAATGATCAAGTCACTGTCTTAAGCCAGGACTGAATGGGTTATAACATAGATTCTATAACATACACAGGCAAAGAACCATTTCATGTGAACATTAGTTTTGGTACTTGGTTGACTAGAAAATCTAACAACAAAAGAAGTATTTATTTAGTAATAATCAGCAATGCATTAAATAATAAGAAGATAGGAGCTGGAGAGATGGCTTAGCACTTAAGGCACTTGCTTGCATTGCATGATAGTGTGGGTACAATTCCCTGGTACCCATGTAATGCCAGGTACACAAAGTGACACATGTGTGTAGAATTTTTTTCCAGTACCAAGAGGCCCTGTCTGTCTCTCTCTCCCTCTCTTCACCCAACTTCTCTGTCTCCTTGCAAATAAATAAATATAATTTTTAATTTAATTAATTCATTTATTTGAGAGAGCAAGTGAGAAAGAGGCAGAGAGAGAGAGAAATAGAGAGAGAAGAAGAGAGAGAGAGAGAGAGACAGAGAGAGAGAATGGGCATGCCAGGGCCTCTAGCCACTGCAAATGAACTCCGGATGCATGTGCCACCTTGTGCATCTGGTTTATGTGGGTCATCAAACCGAGGTCCTTTGGCTTTGCAGGCAAACGCCTTGACCACTAAGCCATCTCTCCAGCCCAATAAATATAAATTTTAAAATAATAATGTAATAGTATATTTTACTTGGCTTTTAAAAGACAAATTGAATAATATTTGTATGTCTACATAAATGGATCTAAATATTAAGTGTTGCTATATTCATGTTAAATAGGTCAGTGCAAAATGTGATAATAAGTCTTACAGTGTTAACTATACCTAAATATGAAGAGACATCATCTAAAATTATGATCTATGATCAGCAAATTAAACAGTGAATTTTGTCTTCTTTGCATTCATCTTATTCTCAGTTATTATCAAATCAGGTAAGACAAATATACAGCTGTTTTAATAGTGAATTTTCATATAATTACTAATCATAGATTACTAAGCATAGATTGGTTAATGAGAAATAGAATGGACACAATATAAGAATCTTCGTCACTAACTCTATATCTCAGACCTGTTGCCCAAGGATGATGCCTATTTTTTCCCAGGCTGACATATAAACCTTGTTGAAGAAAGCACTGCCCCAGCTCACTGGATAGCATCAAGCACTTGTGGCATTGTACCTGTAGTAGGAATAGCCAGAATCTATACCTTTAGGAGCCAGGGAAAAGTTCTGTCTGTTGGGAGCTGATGATGATCATGCACCAGGACAGGACACTAGTAATGGTTTCCAGGGGAGGGAAAGGGGTAGAGGAATTATTGTGTTAAACTGCATCTTGGTGCTAGATGGTGCTGGGGAAGCATCTGGAAGTTGAATATGCACAGATATGGCTGCACACACTGGGAGTTAAAGGTTCTGAATGTGTTGAAGATGCTGGAGAGACTATTGGCAAACTGCTTGCAGGGGGGCCAAGTGCCCCGAAAAGCTACTCTCTGCTCCATGCTGTTGCTGCTATATTATCTCCCATAGGAGAAGGCATTAAGAAGCTGAAATCGCATGTGCTAGTGCATTACTATGTACACACAGAACTGAACTGAGAAGAAAATCTCCTCCTTTCTGCAGCACATCTCCAGCCCTTCTCCTGACAAAGCTACATGCCAGCTCGCACAAACAAACAAACAAACAGAAATATTTAAAAGGTAAAGTACCATTTTCATAGAGCAGCATGAATTTTGAATAAAGCAATAAATCAAAAGTGCATTACTGCAAACATGAACAGTATGGATATGAAAACTCCATATTTCTACTCCTTGCCCTAAATTATTTAATGCAGTTTAAGCTAGTGTGAATTATAGAGAATCTTGTGAATCTAGAAATCAACACATATCATTTGCAATTACAATGAAGACAACTCCTCAACTGGTGATCAAGTTTTTGAAAATTCTTTTTTAAAAATTATTAATTTATTTGAGATAAAGAGAGAAGAGAGAGGGAGAGATGAACTCCAAAAGCATATGCCACCTTTTGCATCAGGCTTAAGCAGGTACTAGAGAATCAAACCTGGGTCCTGAGGCTTTGCAGGCAAGCACCTTAACCACTAACTGTGGGCTAACTCCACAATGCATGACCCAATATCCCTCAACAAGGAGGGGCCAAGGGGAGGGGGTAGGTCACGGATGAGCCTAATAATGGTACCAAACTGACTGCATTTGCTGAATACAAAACTAACTAATAAAGAAAAAAAGAAAGGAAGAAAAAAATATTAGTTTAAGTGCTAGAGAGATGGCTTAGCAGCTGAAGTGCTTGGCTGCCAAGCCTAAGGACCTAGGTTCAATTCCCAGTACACATGGAAGCCAGATGCACAAGATGGCACATGGATCTGGAGTTCCTTTGCAGTGACTACAGGCCCTGGTGCGCTCTCTCTCTCTCTCTCTCTCTCTCTCTCTCTCTGTCTTTCTCTTTCTCAATTTAATAAAATATTTAAAGAAATAATTTGAATATTCACATGAGAGATAAAGTGTGCATGAAGCAGAGAAAATCAAACTAGATTCATATTTCTCTGAATCAAATTTTACTCCACTACAGAAAGGAGTGATACATTTACAATATGCAGTATTTTCTAAAATATAGTGTGGTGGTTTGATTCAGGTGTCTCCCATAAACTTAGGTGTTCTGAATGATAGGTTCCCAAGCTGATGGAAATTGGAATTGATAAAAACTATGGGGACTTTTAAAGCTAGATGAATGCATTGCATTTTATATCATGTATGATTATCAGTTTATGGGGGCCAGGGGCAGAATGTGGTGGTTTGATTCAGGTGTCCCCCATAAACTTAGGTGTTCTGAATGCTAGCTTCCCAGCTGATGGATATTTGGGAATTAATGCCTCCTGGAGGGAGTGTATTGTTGGGGGTGGGCTTATGGGTGTTATAGCCAGCTTCCCCTTGCCAGTATTTGGTACACTCTCCTGTTGCTATTGTCCACCTTATGTTGGCCAGGGGGTGATGTTGCTCATGTCATCGTTTTTCCCTGCCATCATGGAGCTTCCCCTCGAGCCTGTAAGCCAAAATAAATCTCTTTTTTCCCAGAAGCTGCTCTTGGTTGGGTGATTTCTACCAGCAATGTGAACCGGAATGCAACAGTGGGTCTAATTTTATTTTTTCTACATATGCTCATCTAATTTGTCCAGCTCCATTTGTTGAAGATGCTGTCTTTTCTCCAATCTACAATATTGGTAACTTTGTCAAAGATCAAGTAGCTGTAGATACTTGACCTAAGGTCTGAATCTTCAGTTTAGATAATTGGTCTATGCTTCTGTTTTTATTTCAGTTCCATGATGTTTTGATGCTATGGCTTCTTAATATAGCTTTAGATCAGGTAGGGTGGTACCACCAGAGGTGTTCTTTGTATTGAGGATATGTTTGGATATCTGAGGCCTGCTGCCATTACATATAAATTTTGAGATAATTGTTTTTCAATCTCTGAAGAATGATGCTAGTAGCTTTTATGGTTAACTTTATTTATGTGGTATATTATGTTGACAAATTTTCATATGTTGAACCATCCCTGCATCTCTGGGATGAATTTGGTCAAGGTGGATAATGCTTTTGATGTTGTTGAATTCAGTTTGGAAGGATTTTGTTCAAGATCTTTGAATTTAAATTCATCAGGGATATACACCTATAGTTTTCTTTTCTTGTTGCATCTCTGCCTGGTTTTGGTATTAGGGTGACGCTAGCTTCATAAAAGGAGTTGGGGAGGCTTTCCTGAATCTAATTATTAAAAACAGTTCTAGAAAAATTGGTGTCAGTTCTTCAGTGAAGTTTTGATAGATTTTGGCTGAGATGCTATCTGGCCCTGGACTTTTCTTTTTGGGAAGGTTTTTGTTTACCTTTTCAATCTCTGTGCATGTGATAGGTTTGTTTAGGAGATTAATCAGCACTGAGTTTTGTTTTGGTAAGTGATATGCATCTAGGAATTCATCTATTTCTTCCAGAGTATTTAATTTTGTAGAGTAGAGGTTTTGAAAGTATGCCCTGATGATTCTTCCTATTTCATTGATGTCTGTTGTGATCTCTCCTTTTTTATTTCTGATTTTGTTAATTTGAGACCTCTCTCTCTCATTTGCTTGATCAAATTGGCCAGGAGTTTGTCAGACTTGTTTATTTTTTTTCAAAGAGCTACTTCTTCATTTCATTGATTTTTAAAATTGTTTTCTTAGTTTCAAACTCATTAATTTCTGCTCTGATTTTGAATATTTTTTTTTCTGTCTGGAGCTCTTAGGGTTGGATTCTTCTTGTTTATCCAGTGTCCTTAGGTGGACAGTTAGGTTATTGAGATCTCTCTGTCTTTGTAATGAAGACATTTAGCACTGTGAATTTTTCCCTTATAACTGCCTTAATTGTGTCCTATAAGGTTTGGTAAGTTGTTTTTAATCATTATCATTCAAATCTAGAAATTTTAAAATTTTGTTTTTGATTTCTTTCATGACCCACTTATTGTTTAAAAGTGTGTCATTTTGTCCCCAGGAGCTGGTGGAGATCTTGATGTGTCTCTTGTTAATTTCTAGATTTAAAGAATTATGAGCTGACATGAAGCAAGAAGTTACTGACTTTATGGAGGCACACTTTATACCCTAATATGTAGTCAATTTTGGAGGAGGTTCTGTGGAGTGCTAAGAAGAATGTGTATTCTGTAGAGTTGTGGTCAAAAGTTCTGTAGATATCCATTAGGTATAATTGATCTATGATGTTATTCAGCTCTGTTATTTCCCTGTTGATTTTATGCTTGGATGATCTGTTTATTGATGATAGTGTAGTGTTGAAGTCTTTGACTATGATGGTGGTGTTTATTTTTGTTTTGATGCAAAATAGTTTTTGTTTCATAAACTGTGGTTTACCTGTGATTAACACATATAGATTTATGATTGTGATGTTATCATGTTAGATCATTCACTTGATGAGTAAGAAGTGGTCTTCTTTGACCTTTTTTATTACTTCTGGTTTGAAGTTTATTTTATCAGGTATTAATATAGAAATGCCTGCTTGTTTTATATTTCCATTTGTTTGGAATATCATTTACTACTACCCATTCACCCAGAGGAGGTGTCTGTCTTTAGTGATGAGGTAGGTTTCTTGAAAACAGCAATATTTTTTAATACTTACATAATTACATATTTAAATTATTTCTGATTATGGCTAAAGCATATACTGACAGTTTTTTTTTCTTTTTCTGAGAACGGGGTTCCATTATGTAGTTAAGATTAGCCTTGAACTCCTGTTCATCCTACCTTAATCTTCCAAGTGCTGAGATTATAAGGGAAGGTATCTTTATTCCTGGAAAGGGCAACAAGTGAATCTTACTAAAACATTGGAACAGCTATTCTCAATGGGATATAAGTTGTACTCAAAGAGATATTTGACAGTTACTTAAGATTTTATTTTAGTTACTTTGGGTTATTAAACTATGTCTGTAAGGGCTCTCTGGTTAAAGATGCTTGCTTGCAGGTCAGATGGCCTGAGTTAGATTCTTCAGTATCCATATAAAGCCAGATGCACAAAATGGTGCATGCATCTGGAGCTTGTTTCCAGGGTCAAGAGCTCCTAGGGTTATAATTAACATACATTACTTTTCAGAATTCTTATAACCAATTTGAATATTATCATCTTATCAAGTGAATCTTTAAGCATTTGTGACATTGAAAATAATAGTTTTAAAATTATAGATATAACAGTGAGTGTACACATGTGTACATATATGTTGTGCACACATTATACATCAAAAATACATCTGCATCACAAAAATCAATGGTTATTTTAATTTTTTTATTAGTTTTGTACTCAGTGAATACAGTCAAGTTGGTACCATTGTTGTATCTGTATTCAGTAGATGATGAACAATTTCTACTCTCCATAGAGTTTTATATGATATCATATATGGAAACCACCAAAAATTCATAAATATATACTCAATCTAGAGAATTAAATTTCAAATTAATACGACACAAAATCAACATAAAGAGCATTGTTAAACAGTTTGTCATTATCCTAAAGGTATATCTACATTCACTATGTGACCCATAATTATTAATGTATATTTTCTAAAAACACTATGAACTTATGTTCCTATAAAATTTAAACACTATAACATACCAAATACCAGAATAACAAAACATGTACTTGAACAGGTGAATGAATAAAGAAAAAGTATATATATTTGTATTATTGTATTATTGTAATTTTTCAATTTGTTTATTTTTTATTAATTAGTTTTGTACTCAGTTAATACAGTGAAGTTGGAACCATTGTTAGGCTCATCAATGTCCTACCCCCTCACCCCAACCCCTCCTTATTGAGATATATGGGCCATGAATTATGTAGTTAGCCCACAGTTATGGGTAGAAGAAACGTCTCTGTGTTTCATGACCCAACATGTGGCTCTGACATTCTTTCCGCCCCTCTTACACAAAATTTACCAGAGCCATGTTGGGTTCATTTTTGGTCTGCTTCAGTGATGTGGTGTTGGGAGCCTCTGTGTCTCTGGATATCTGATTTCGTAGGAGTTGATTGTTCTCTGTGTCGATCTCCTTCACCTTTGTGCTGGTACACAGTTCACCAAGAAAACAGAACCCTTACTTGTTTTGTCAATTTTTCTTAGTTTCAGCTTGGGCCCTTTTGAAGTATGATGGGGTGGTTCTCTCTATAGGATCTGAATCTATCTGAAAAAGAGAATGGACAATAAAATTAGCAACAGACAAATGGGATAACCCTTATTTGTATAAAGGATTTAATAGGTGTAGGTCCTCTTGTAGCCCATGATTGGTAGCTTGATAATGGAGAGTGGGATCATGTTTGGATATGGTTCTGACTTGTATCTCAGCTCCAGCTATGGGTCCCTTACCACTGAGGGGGTCAGTTAGACAAATCAAGAGCAACTGGGTTCCCACCATGGCTGTGCACCACTATTGCACTTGTGTGAGCATCGCAAAAGTTTATTTGCTCCAAAGTATTTTGGACCATGTGGTCCTTGGACAGATATTGGTCATTTTCCCCCAGTCACCAATGTATCACCTTCTGGCACTAGACATGCTGACTGTCTGGGGACTGACTCTCTTCAAGCTTCCAGCCATGCCATTCCATTTTATGTGTAGACCACATAAGGTGTTTACAGTAGAAGGGTCTGACTCTCCTCCAGCTCCCAGCCATGCCATTCCATTTTATGTGTCAACCGCATATAGTGTCTTCAGCAGTAGGGTCTGACCACTAACCTCTGGTGGTACTCTGCCAAGTACTCTGACAGAAATCTGTCTTTCTCATAGGAAACCTTAATATAGAGATACTGAAGGAATTCCCATTAAAATCAGGAACAAGACAGGGGTGTCCACTCTCACCTCTCCTCTTCAATATAGTACTGGAAATCCTAGCTCAAGCAATAAGACAAGAGAAAGAAATAAAAGGGATACAGTTTGGAAAGGAAGAAGTCAAGTTAGCTCTATTTGCTGATGACATGATTGTATACTTAAGACAGCCAAGAGACTCCATCCCAGAACTCCTGAAGGTGATTAACTCCTTTAGCAAAAAGCAGGATACAAAATCAAAGCACAAAATCAGTAGCCTTTCTATATGCAAATGACAAAGATACAGAGAAAGAAATAAGGGACATGGTCCCATTTTATTTATTTATTTATTTATTTGAGAGTGACAGACAGAGAGAGAGAGAAAGAGGCAGATAGAGAGAGGGAGAGAGAATGGGCGAGCCAGGGCCTCCAGCCACTGCAAACGAGCTCCAGATGAGTGTGCCCCCTTGTGCATCTGGCTAGCATGGGTCCTGGGGAGTCCAGCCTCGAACCAGGGTCCTTAGGCTTCACAGGCAAGTGCTTCACTGCTAAGCCATCTCCCCAGCCTGGGTCCCATTTTTAATAGCAACAAAATAAAAATAAAATACCTTGGAATAATATAAATCAAGGAAGTGAAAGATCTATACAATGAAAACATAAAAACACTCAAGAAAGAAATTGAGGAGGAATTGAGAAAATGGAAAGATCTCCCATGATCCTGGATGGGCAAAATTAACGTTGTGAAGATGGCAATCCTACCAAAGGCAATATACAGATTTAATACAGTTTCAATTAAAATCCCAACATTGCTCTTCACAGAGACAGAAAAAATGATCTCAAATTTCATATGGAAAGTCAGAAGGCCTCAGATATCCAAGCATATCCTCAGCAAAAGAAATACCTCTGGGGACATCACCATACCTGATGTAAAGCTTTATTGCAAAGCCATAGTAATAAAAACAGCATGGTACTGTCAAAAAAAAAAAAAAAAAAAACTGGAGTATAGACCAATGGAATAGAATTGAGGACCCGGACTGTGGGTCAAGCAACTACAGGTACTTGATATTTGACAAAGGCTCTAACAATATAGGCTGGAAAAAAGACAGCATATTCAACAAATGGTGCTGGACAAACTGGATAATCATATGCAGGAAACTGAAATTTGATCCACACATGTTATCATGCACAACACTCAAGTCCAAATGGATCAAAGACCTCAATATAAGACCAGAAACTCAGCTACTACTAGAAGGAAATATAGGAGGAACTTTCCATGATATAGGAATGGAAAAAGACTTCCTGAACAAAATCCCAGTAGCACAGGATCTTAAAGAGATCAACCAATGGGATCATAAGAAGCTCAAGCATTTCTTCACAGACAAGCTTACAATAAGCAAAGCCAAAAGATTACCCAGAAAATGGAAGAAAATATTTGCTGAATATCCAACTGACAGAGGCATGATCTATAGAATGTATAAAGAACTAACTCAAAAACCAAAACAATAAAGTGTCAAACAACCCACTCCCAAAATGAGGCAAAGAACTGGACTGGCAGTTCACAGAGAAAGAAATACAAATGTCAAACACACACTTAAGAAAATGTTCATCATCCCTAATCATCAGGGAAATGCAAATTAAAACAGCTATGAGATTCCACCTTACCCCAGTAAGGATAGCAAACATCAAAAAATCAAAAGAAAATAAATGCTGGTGAGGATGTGAAGAAATAGGAACCCTCATCCACTATTGGTGGGAATTTAAGATGGTACAACCACTTTGGAAAACAATATGGAGACTCCTAAAAATGCTGACTATAGAGTTACCAACAGACCCAGTTATTCTCTTACTGGTCATGTACCCTAAAACCTTTAAGCCTCAGTCCAGAGAGATTTTCTCAACCATGTTTAAAGGGGCTCAATTCGTAATAGCTAAGATGTCCATCACTAGAAGAATGGATAACTAGGATGTGGTATATCTACACAATGGAATTCTATACAGCAGTAAGAAAAAATGACACATGATATTTGAGGGAAAATGGTTGAACCTGGAACAGATCATTCGCAGTGAACTTACCCAATTACATAAAGATAATCGCCACATAGTCTCACTCATCTACAACACTAACCTGAATCTACCCAAGATGCCGACACACCCAGCATGCATCTTGAGGCCTAGACAATAGGGTGGGAGGGGAGGCTGAAAGGGCAAGGGAGGGGGTGAGGGGCACAAATATAGACCCAAATGGCAATGATACCATAAAATTCTACATCCTAAAAGGCAGACCAAATGTTCAAACCTTCACCAGGCCCTTAGCGGGAACACCTGAGTCACAAGGCACTGGAGAGGGTATGATGAAGACTGACCTTAATCTTCTACAGCTCCTCTCTCTCTCTCTCTCTCTCTCTCTCTCTTCTAACTCTTTTATATTAGTTATCTTTTTTTTCCTTTTCTTAGTGGGCATGGACCTGTAACTCCCAGTACCAGCATGTGGCTATCATCCATAATGAGCTTTTGATCAGAGCGCTCTGGTTATTTTAAATTGTGTATTGGTTGAATAGTTCTTTGCTATGCTCCATGCCATCTTTGCAGTGTATTTATTCTGTGCCATTTTATTTATTTATTTATTTATTCATTTATTTATTTATTTATTCATTTTCTATTATGGCTTAGGTACAAGTCCTTGAACGAAGATATTTAAATATCATTGGAATTGATTGAAAACTATGGGAACTTTTAAAGTTTGATTAATGCATGGCATTTTGTACCATGTATACTTATTGGTTTATGGGGGCCAGGGGCGGAATGTAGTGGTTTGATTCATGTGTGCCCCATAAATTTAAGTATTCTGAATACTAAGTTCCATGTGAATGTGGATTTGTGGATTGAAATCTTCTGGAGGCAGTGTATTGTTGGGGGCTGGTTTATGGGTATTGTAGCCAGTTTTCCTTTTCCAGTGTTTGGCACACACTCCTGTTGCTGTTGTCCATCCGATGTTGGCCAGGAGGTGATGTCCATCCTCTGCTCATGTCATCATTTTCCCCCTGTCATCATGTAGCTCCTCCTCGAGTCTGTAAGCCAAAATATACTTTTTCTTTCCCACAATATGGTCTTGGTCAGGTGCTTTCTGATAGCAATGCAAACCTAACTGCAACATTGCACATGTCCAAGAATGCCTTTCCTGTTCTCTCCTCCTCATATGATGTTTGTTGATATTTTACAAAGTTAGAATTATCTCTCCTTTTTCTTAATAACTTTCCCTTACTAAATATCTCAAATGAAAGTATATCACATATGCAATTATGGGTTTCTGGAGACTGTTGGTCTATATTTCAATATATAACTTAAGACTTGTTTACAGCATTAAAGAGCCAATACACTGTTTTATTGTGCCCCAATGAAATTTGAGTTACCACTTAGATTTTCATGACTGTATATATATAAAGTTTGAAAGTGGACTTTACATGGTATTGTTATTTCCTTATAAAACTCCTTGAATTCTACAGTTCTGCTGCTGTGTTGTCAGAATTAATCCTCCTTTTTTATAATTATTATTATTATTACTATTATCAACATATTTTGTATGGATACATCATTTGTTGGTAGCCTCTTTTCCTTCATCCCTGCCTCCTTCCTGCTGTGGACCCTTCCCAGTGGAGTTACAGGTATTCCCAATGGTGTTGTGGGTTATACATTGTGGGAAGAGCAGTCAGTTATTATTATTATTTTTTTTTGGTGGGGGGAGGAATCCCTCTGGGCATGATGTCTGAACCTGTGGCTAGTACAATATTTCTGTCCCCTCTTCCACAAAATTCCCTGAGCCCTGATGGGTGAGTTTCAAGTCTACTTCGGTGATGAGCTCTTAGGGGCCTCTGGATCTCTGCTTTGGTGGGTGTTAGTATCCTCAGGGGCTATCTCCTATACCCTGGTGCTAATAATCAGGTACAACATGGAAGCAGCACTCTTGTTCCTCTGTAGTTTCAGCTGTGGCTTGGCTGAAGTGTGAGGAATAGTCTATCTCCTCTGGTCTCACTACCTTCTGACAAAGAACAGATTCTCCAATTGAAAGTGAAGTCACTGTAGTTGAAAGGGATAATCATTATTAGTTTAGGGAGAATTTGATGTATGTAACCCCTCTTGTAACCAAAGACTAGTGAGAGCTAGATAGTAGAGAGCATAATCTTTGTCTCTATAGGATTTTGACCTGGTTCTCAATTCCAGATATGGATCCCTTATACTAAGTGGGTCTATTAGCCAATCAGAAAGTTATTGCTTACCCAACAAGATCGTGTTCCATTACTGCACTGTCATATACAACCTGTCAGGGTGCTTGCATTTGAGGTTTCTCAGACCATTGTTGGTCACTATCCCCCAGTAGTTCATGTATTGCTTTCCAGCATTAGACAGGCTAACTGTCTGTGGACTGGCTGTCCTCTAGATTCCATCCAGGTTTCTCCATGCCCTATGTATGCATCATATGATGTCTTCATCAATAGGGTGTTACCTTTTGCCTCAGATGGGTAATCAAGTGCTTTGACAGAAGTCTGTCTTGTTTTAGGGACCTCGTACATCTCTCTGCTCTGTAGCTAGCTCATTTTGGGTAGCAACTGATTATTGGTACTTGGATTTACAGGCCAGAGACCAAAATTAAAAAAGAAAATTTAAGTTTAGGCTTCATCCCATCCTCTCCAGGGCCCCTTTTTTCAGGTATTCTCCCCTTACTCCTATTTAGGGTTAAAAATTTTAATCTCTCTCCAAGCATAAATGTTTCTAGGGTACCAGTTAATTTTAGAATTAGTTTTGTGTTTGTTTTTCACCACCCTCCTCTTCACATCCCCCCAAACACTTTCATCCCTATTGTCTGAGCCTTTAGTTGCCTATCAGTTATGTCAGTCACTGTAGCTAGTCCAGGTCAGGAGACAAAAAGAAGTGAGAGCATTCAGCATTTGTCTTTCTGTGATTGTCAGTTCATTGAGTATGATCTGTTCCAAGACTATCCATTTTTCTACAAATGTCATTGTTTCATCTTATCTTACTACTGAATAGAATTCCATTGTGTAAATTTACCACAACCTTTTTATCCATTTATCTAATGATGGGCATTTGGGTTGAGTCTAGTTCTTAGCTATAATGTATTGACCAGCTATAAACATGGCTGAGCAAATATCTCTCAATGGTCATCTATAGTTGGCATACAAAAAATAATGTGCTCTCTCCTATATACACTGCATCCAATATCTTGACTTGCAAGTGTATTGACTTTCTTCCTAGTTAAATATTCTAATTATTCATTTTAATTGGAGTTCATTTGGATAAGGAGTGGTGCATTAAATTGAAGTGGAGCATTTTATTTTAAAATGCTGTATTTAAGAAATCACAAAGTATTCTTGATAAGTGATCATGAATTTCCTTTTTTGCTTGTTCATACAAAACATATGGAAATCTTACCTTATCCTTAAAAATTCCACAGATCTTGAGTAAGCAAACCTCAGAGAATTTGCATTAGGCTATGTTTTCAAATATCTTCACAGTACCTAATGCTACATTCAAATAAATTTCCTATTACAATTATACTGGCACTCATGGATAAGTTAATAAATGTATTTTTTTCTGAAAACAGAAAATTGACCTATATTGTATTTTAATCTATCAATATTTTTAAGACATGCCAATTTTCAGTTTTTTCTATGTAAGTACAATCTATATAAATTTAAAACAACTCATTTAAATACAGTTAGATATCACATAATATTTTATTTCTAGAATGTCTCAGATATCTTTTTCTTCAAACTGCAGTCATTAAAAACGTAAAATCTAGGGCTGGAAGATGGTTTAGCAGTTAAGTCACTTACCTGCAAAGCCAACAGGCCCAGGTTCAATTCTCAAGGACCCACGTTAGCCAGATGCACAACATGGCACACTCATGTGGAGTTCATTCGCAGTGGCTGGAGGCTCTGACATGCCCATTCTCTCTCTCTCTCTCTCTCTCTCTCTCTCTCTCTCTCTCATAAGTAAATAAAAATAAAATATTTTAAAAAGAAAGTAAAATCTGAAGATGGTGTTTGCCAAGCTTCTGCACCTCCTGGGCAAGGAAAGGCAAGATGTTTAGGTTTCATTGGGTCTTCTGGGGTTAAGCAGACTCTAATAGAACCCAAGTAGGAAGCTGCAGAGGAGCAAAGTAAAGAATGCTCTGATTCCCACACTCTTGTGTAGCCCACCAATCACCCAATCCCCTCAAGTAGACATCCTAGCCATAATCCCAGCCACAGGTTCCTTCTGCACTAACCACAGACTTAGGGAACCTAGGGAAGCAGGCTATCATAGCTCCACATGTGCCTCTATGCTTGCAAATGCCATCCCACTTACCAATGCTGCCCAGCCCAAACCAACAGGCTAGTGCTCCCCCAGGGTACCTCCAAGCTGAAAAACTGTCCCACTCGCCACTACCCACCCCCCAGTACATAGACCCAGGCCAGCAGGCTAGCATTCCCCCAGAGAACCTACATGCACATATGCCTTCCCACTTACTGCCATCCCGTCACCCACCTGACAGACCTAGACCAGAAGGCTAGCATTCCCCCAGGGGGCCTCCACACTGGAACACCATCCCACTCATCACCAAAACCATCTCCATATGCAGATCCAGCTCAGAAGGCTATTGTTACCCCCCCCCCCAGCACCACCAGGGATCTCCACACACCAATTATCCTCTGTGCATGGACCCAGTCCAACAGGCTATGGTTCCCCCCTCCCTAGGCTCTCCCAACACAGGGGACCTCCACACCCACCCTCCCATGTTTCAACTGCCCCATAGCAATGTCATATATCCGCCTTGCTGTGTAACAGAAGCAGCAGGCCCATCCACCCCCCTGCTACAGGGTCACAAGGGACCTTCTGTCCCATCCATTCACCCTTCAGCATCATGGAACCACCACACATTGTCATCCTCCCCTCTCCACAGCCAACCCCCAACAATAGTCTACTTTATCCCATTCTCCTATATCCCCTGTCCCCTCAGGCCACCTGAGCACATAGTCCCATACCCTGAGTAATGGAACACAAGCCTGGTAATCAAGACCCTGGGTCCCCACCAGAGCCCACGTGCTACTTCCTTCTGAGCAGGTAGGTCCCATTGCCATCAGAAGCCTAGTGGAAGTAAACATAAAAGGGAATAATAACTGAAGACACTCCAAGGGTAGACAATGGCTTACTCCTAAATTAAATAAGACTCCTACACTGTGAAGGGTAAACCACAGCACAAAAGGAACAACATGAAAAATCAAATGCAAGTAAATCCAATAAGATTGCCCAGTCTAATAATAGATGTCTCTAATCAAAACATAGAAGAGACAATAGTATCAGTACACAAAATGAAGATACAAGCTATGCAACCCTGACCAAGCAAATAGCAGGACTTTCATAAAAGCAACAAAGAGCACCTAATAGAAAAAAGCCAGGAACAGTTCCAAAGATAGTTAAATGATCAAAAGGGGGGGGGGGGATAAAGAGGACCTCAATAATGAGCTGGCTAAACTAGATGAAGACATAAAGAAATGCAAAGATGAATTCCAAGGAGCATTAAGAAAATCAAATAATGACAAGAAAAGGGAACTCAACAGAGGGATGGAAACTATACAAAAAAATCAGCAGAAAATACAAACCAAATTTAACGACCCCAAAATTCTATAGAATCTCTCAAGAATACAGTTAGCCATGTGGAGAACCGAAACTCATAACTGGAAGACAAAACATAAGAAGCCAGTTCATGAATCCAATAGTTTCAACAAGTTCAAAAATTTTTGTGAACAGAACATGAGGGAAGTGTGAGATACCCTTAAACGTGCCAACATTTGGGTCCTGAGAATATCAGAAGGGGAAGAAATTCAGACCAAAGGCATAGAGAATTTATACAATGAAACTATAGAACAAAACTTTCCCATTCTCTCAAAATAAAGTCCCTTCAAGTTACAAGAAGCTAAGAGAACCCCAAACAGACTGGAACAAAGGAGAATTTCTCCAAGACATATTATCATTAAGACTCTAAATATTGACACCAAAAAGAAAGTCCTAAAAGCAGCTAGAGAAAAACAACACATTACAGAACAGAAATGAATGAATTGGAAAGTGAGAAAACAATTAAGAAAATTGATGATACAAGGAGATGGTTCTTTGAAAAAAACAACCTGATTGATAAACCCCTGGCCAATTTGATCAAGTGAAAAAAAGACACTTCAAATTAACAAAATTTGAAATGGAAAAGGAGAGCTCACTAAGAATAATTGGTGAAACAAGCAAGGGTGCTGTTTTCTTGGTGAATGGCGTACCAACACAAGGGTGAAGGAGATCAACACAGAGGACAATCAACTACCAAACTAGATATCCAGAGACAGAGAGGCTCCCAACACCTCATCATTGAAGCTGACCAAAAATGAACCCAACATGGCTCAGGGAAATTTTGCAGAAAAGGGGGTGGAAAGAATGTCAGAGCCACATGTTGTGTCATGATATGCAGAGACATTTCTCCTAGCTAACTGTGGGCTAACTTCACAATGCATGACCCATATACCTCAACAAGGAGGGACCAGGGGGAGGGAGTAGGACATGGACGAGCCTAACAATGTTGCCAACTTGACTGTATTCACTGAGTACAAAACTAATTAATAAAAAAAAGGGAACAAAAGGAGAGATCACAACAGACATAAATGAAATTGGGAGAACCATCAGAACTTATTTCAAGAACCTCTACTCCACAAAACTGGATAATATGAAGAAAATGGATGAATTCCTGTCCATATACCACCTATCAAAGCTAAACTCAGAGCAGATTAATCTAAACAAACCTATCACACCCATTGAGATTAAAAGGTAATCAAAACTCTCCCCAAAAAGAAGAGTCCAGGACCAGATGGTTTGTCAGCTGAATTCTATCAAACCTTCATGGGAGAATTGAAGTCAATTTTTCTCAAACTCTGCCACACACCTGGAGAATGGGGAAAGCTCCCCAACTCCTCCTATGAAGCTGCTATCACCTAAATACCAAAATTAAGCAGAGAAGCCACAAGAAAAGAAAACTATACAGTGATTTCCTTGATGAACTTAGACACAAAGATCCTAAACAAAATCCTGGCAAATCAAATTTTTCAACACATCAAAAGTGTTATCCACCTTGATCAAGTAGGCTAGATCCCAGAAATGTATAGGTGTTTCAACATAGAGAAATCTGTCAATGTAATACACTACATAAATAAGATTAAACACACAAAAAATTTTGAAAGATGCAGAAAAGGCCTTTGACCAAATACAACATCATTTCCTGATTAAAACATTGGATAGAATAGAAATGAATGGTTTATATATCAACATATTAAAGGCTATATATAAAGCTCCTAAAGCCCAAATAATACTTAATGGGGAGAGACTTAAGGAATTCCCATTGTTTTCAGGAAGAATAGAGGGGTGTCCACTCTCACCTTTGCTCTTCAACATAGTAAAGGAAGTCCTATCTCAAGCAATAAGACAGGAGAAAGAAATAAAAGGGATACAAACTGGAAAGGAAGAAGTCAAGTTAGCCCTATTTGCAGACAACATGATTCTATACATAAGAGACCTGAGAAACTCCATCTCAAAATTCTAAAAGGTAATTAGCACCTTCAGCAAAGTAGCAGGATACAAAATCAATGCACAAAAGTCAGTAGCCTTTCTATATGCAAAAGTCAAAGTTACATAGAAAGAAATATGTGCCATTGTCCAATTTTCAATAGAAATAAATAAATAAATAAATAAATAAAAATAAATAAATAAAATAACTTGGAAGAACATTAACCAAGGATGTGAAAGGCTGATATAATGAAAACACAAAAACACTCAAGAAAGAAACTGAGGAGGACTTGAGAAAACGGAAAGACATCCCATGCTCCTGGATAGGCAAAATTAACATTGTGAAAATGGCAACCTTACCAAAGGCAATATACAGACATAATGCAATACCAATAAAAATCCCAATGTTTTTGCCCACAAAGATAGAAAAAATGATCTCAAAATTCTTATGTAAAGGCAGAAGGCTTCTGATATTGAAACATATCCTCAGCAAAAGAAACATCTTTGGAGGCATCACCATACCAGATATAAAGCTACATTACTAAGCCATAGTAATAAAAACAGCATACTACTGGCATAAAATCAATATTATAGACCAGTGGAACAGAATTGAGGACCCAGATTTTGGGTCAAGTAACCACAGCTACTTGATATTTGACAAAATCCCTAAAAATGTATGCTGGAAAGAAGACAGCATCTTCAACAAATGCTGTTGGACACACTAGATAACCATATGCAGGAAAATGAAACTAGATCCACACATCTCCCCATGCTCAAAAATCAAGTCCAAATGGATCAAAAACGTCAATATAAGACTATAAACGTGGCTACTAGTGGAAGAAATAATAGGAGGAACTTTTCATGTTCTAGGGATGGGAAAAGACTTCCTAAACAAAACCCCAGCAGCTCAGGAACTTAATCACTCAACAATTAGGATATCATGAACCTGAACAGTTTCTTCATCAGTAAACATACAATTAGAAGACTCAATAGATTACCCACAGAATGGGAGAAAATTTTTGTGGGTTATACAACTGACAGAGGCCTAATTTCTATAATCTACAAAGAACTCAAAAACCTAAGCAATAAATGTCAAACAACCCACTCAAAAAAATGGGGCAATGAACTAGTTAGGGAGTTGTCAGAGGAAGAAATACAGATGGAAAATACACACTTAAGAAAATGTTCATCATGAGGGACATGCAAATTAATGCAACCATGAGACTCTACATTAAAAAAATCAAATGAAAAAAAAATGCTGGTGAGGATATGGAGAAATAGGAACCCTCATTCATTGTTAGTGGTAATGGAAGATGGTAAAACTACTGTGGAAAGTAGTATGGAGACTCCTAAAAAGGTTGACTATAGAGTTACCAACAGACCCACTTATTCCCTTACTGGGCATTTACCCTAAAATCTCCAAGCCTCAGTTCAGAGTAATTTGCTCAACCATGTTTACAGCTGCTCCATTCACAATAGCTAAAAGCTGGAATCAACCAAGATGTCCATCATTAGATGAATGAACAACCAGGATGTGGTATATCTACACAATGGAATCCTACAGAGCATTAATGAAGTATGACACAATGAAATTTGAAGAAAAATGGTTGAACCTAGATCAAATCATTCTCAGCAAACTCACCCAATCACAAAAAGTTAGTCACATGTTCTCACTCATCTGTGGCTCCTAACCTGAATCTTCCCACGATGCTGACATACCTAAGAAGCATCTTGAGGACCAGACAATAGGGAGGGTGGAATGGGAGGGGGTTAGTGGTGGGGGTGGGGGACACAAAACTGTACCCAAAGGGCAATGGTACTGTAAAATTCTACATGCCAAAAGACAAAATAAATGGTTGATCCTTCATCAGGTCCTTAGAGGGGACACCTGAATCACAGGGTCTTGGAGAGGGTATGATGAAAACTAAACTTGATCTTCTCCTGTTCCTCTCTCGCTCTCTCTGTCTTCCTCTTCTCTCTCTTCTCTCTATCTCTTTTATATTTCTATCTTTTTCTTCCTTCTTTTCCTTGGCTCTGGTCTGTATCTCCTAGTACCAGCATATGGTTAACATCCACAATGAGCTGTTGATCAGAGAGACCTGCAAGGTTTCCCAAAAGAAAACAGATTTCTGTAAGAGTAATTTATAACCCACCAAAGGTTAGTGGTAAGACCTTATTGCCAATGACATCATATGCTGTTGGTATGATGTCATTGGCAGTATCAACAATTCAGGATTATTTCAAAAGCAATTAAAAACATTTCAGCATGTGTTATACAGGTCAAGCATTTAATTTTTTAAATTTTATTTGTTTATTTATTTGAGAGAGAGAAAGAGGGGAAGGGAATGAGAGAGAGAGTGTGTGAGAGAGAGAAAGAGAAAGAGAAAGATAGAGAGAACAGGCATGGCAGGGCCTCCAGCCACTACAAACAAACTCCAGGTGCATGTAACCCTTGTGCATTTGGCTTAATTGCTTCCTGGAGAATCAAACTGGGATCCTTTGGCTTTGCAGGCAAACACCTTAACCACTAAGCTATCTCTCCAGCCCCAAGTCAGGCATTTTAAAATGGTACAGTTATGTATTTTTTCACAGACAAAGTTTATTATATACCTCCTGCCAATGACACAGGAATTACCAGTTACTATTGCCACCTGAATTCTGCTGCTTAGTTTCATAAACAGCATGATCATCCACACCTCACCTCTCCCTTGACTGCAACATGTTGAAAAATGTTTGGCTTCATCCCATACTGATTTTAGCAATGCATATTTTTTAATCTTCCAAGTTATGGTTACTAGTCTAATAACAGTTAATTTGAGGGAAATAATTTCTTCTTAAAATAGTCAAAATGTACAGAATAAAATGATCCAATATAATATACATTTGTTTCAATAGTGAATGTAATTTTGACCAAAATCATTTTTATTTAAATTATCCTGAAATGTGTGATTGTAATTAACCATATTGCAAATGACATATAAATTAGACATTCTTCTTTTGATATCGTCACTTCTGAGTATTTATTGAAATTTTACCTGCACTTTATAAGTCTACATATAATTCCATATGTTAAATCATTTGAGGCCACAGTAATACACACTATCTATACTTTATTCCCTATGATTACAGTTACACAAAATATGTGGTAACTCAAAAATATTGCATGGAAAACAGAGAAAAAACTTATAATATTTATTTAAATTTTCTTTTATTTTTATTGTGATTAATATCATAGTATGCCTAATAGGTATTATAATTTTGATACATAAAACACTACTGTATATACAATTTTGTTTCAAGACTCTCTGAGACATGATAAAGAATACTAACCTTACAGGTAAGAGAGACATAGAAAAAGGAACATAGTAGGGCTACATATGAGGTTGCAAGATACAAAGACATCAGAAACACTAAAGATTAGAAAGTTTTGTGTAGTATATTAGTCAATCAAAAATTGAAACTAAATGGTTAATAATATGTCAAACAAAGACTAACAGTTGAGAGGAAAACTCCTATTAATGATATGAAATCTCCTTCCTCTATGATAAATGCCATATTGTCTCATTTGGGAAAGGGCTATAATCAGAGGGACTGAATACAGATTTCTACATAAAAATATTGGACAAAAATATTGGACATTTGTACTATAATTTGGATGATATTGTGTGTATTATATGTTTCATAAAGAAAAGCTTATGTCTTTCATAGAAACATTGAATAGATTTTTGGATAGACATTAAATTGCTATTGAAAAGATTCTGCTTATTTGTTGGCCTTTGGTGGTGCATTTAAAGTTGCTTCCTGAACTGTCTGAGAAGATAGTGTTAGAGTCAATTAGCATGGGGCCTTTCATCCACTTCATACATGCATAACTAGAGTGGATGTCAAAGAGTCAAGTGTAAGGACTTAGTTAGCAATGATATTGATTCATTTTTCCAAGTAGGTTGATTATTAGGTTATCTATGATATATTTATTGATTACCTGATAGTTAAGATTATGTTATGCTATTTGAAACATTAACAGAGTATTCAATTTGGTTTCTCTAAAAAGTAAATAGTAAATAAGTTGAGCAATACTGTTTTCTATAAATATTAGATGATGATGAAGACCTGGAGAAAAATGTTTAAAGAATCATATTTTATTTATGCATTTATAATAACATTCAAGAAAACTGATATATTTGAATGATATACATCTGTTTATCTGTAAACCTATTCCATATACAGTGACAGCTGTACAAACATATTGTAACTTTCTGTGTGTGTGTGTCTATAAAATGTGTGTTGTGTGTGAAATAGATGTGTGTAGATGGTTATACCCCCATGCACGTGTGTGTGGAGGTTAAAGAAGTTCACTCTTCCATTGTAATGTACTGGAGACAGGGTCTCTTACTAAACCCGAAACTCTCCTTTTGTCTAGACAGGCTGACCAGTAAGTCCGAAATCAGGATGGAAGTTCCTCTACAGCAAAAATAGGACTCTCAAATGTACCCACTTCTGGGTATAGAGCTGTTGGACTCTAAGGAAATATAACTCAGAGATAACCTACATACCTATGCTTATTACAGCACTATGAAGAACTCCAAATTATGGAGTCAGCCTAAGGGTCATATTTTATAGTAATGGATTTCAGATAATTTCTTTCAAGTAATCAGTACTTATTCACTTCCCTTCAGCAATTATAAAATATAGTTTAAATTTTAATGGACACATATATGAAATCTTGACAGCTAATATGTAAAATAAGGTTAAGTATACACTATTTATTTACTGAAATATCCGATTTCTAGAAATTGTTATTACTATTAATGCGTGTGCATGGAGTGTGTGTGTTGGGGGGTCTGTGTGTGTTGAGAGATAAAAGATAAAACTGGGAGAAATAAAAATCAAAGGAACCGAGCTGGATAGATTGCTCAGTGGTTAAGGCACTTTCCTGTCAAGCCAAAGGACCTTGCCTCAATTCCCCAGGACCCATGTAAGCCAGATGCACAAGGTGGTGAATGCATCTGGAGCTCATTTGCAGTTGCTGGAAGCCCTGGGACACCCATTATCTCTGTCTGTCTCTGCCTCTTTCCCTTTCTCACATAAAAGGGGAAAATATTTAAAAATAAAAGGAACCAAATAAATTATAAAATACTGAAGGATGATGGACTTCATTCTGAGACCTCTATTGAATCCTAGAAGATTTCAAAGTAATTCATAATTGAACTTGTATTGTAGGAAGGTACCCCAAGTTAAAATTAAAAGTGAGAAAATAAATATCAATGATAGTTAAATAATAATTATTATTACTATTATCATTATAGTTTCAAAATTATATTTCCTCATCCTTTTCCTGTATTTTCATAATAATTATCCCTTTTGCAATGGAAATCACCATTCAGATAATCAGATTTCCCATGTGCATAATTTCTCAGACCTACAGTTGACTTAAAAACATGTTCCCTCAGTAGTTATCACTACTCTCTTGCCTAGTTGGTTAGTTCCAACTTAGTTGTACTTTGATTCCATTTGAACACATTATCTGGACTCACCCAATGTAAACTAGGGTACTGGGATAACTTTGTCACACCCACCTGTACACCATTCTAAATGCCTACAAGTTTGGGCTTTTTCATTTATGAGTAGATTTCAAAAGCTGTCAAAACAACAAACCGAGAGCAGAAGTACCTTAGAGGTATTATTGTGTGCCTTGGAGTCACAAGGGTCCTGATTCACTGGGGAAGAATGCTACCACAGATCATGGGTTAATGGAGAGGAAACATTTATATGAGCATCAGATCATTTATTATACCCACCTAACATGAAGCTAGAAATGTTTTAATATATCTGGTGATATACCTTGGAATTCAGTAATTACTTTGGCAACTATAGACTCCTCCATCACTCACGGCCACTAGTATTGTACATCTACAATATTATGGGATAGTATTGAGAGATGTTGAGGAGTGGTGTGTGCATGCTATGAGGTACTGGAGAGGTTTAAGATAGCATGCTGTGCAACAGGGTAGTCAATATCCTTTTGTGCTATATATGACTTCAAAGATTAAGGCAAGTTTAACCAACACTTAGCAATATAGAGACACAATAAAGATAGCTGGTGAATTTTTTTTTTTTTTTTACAGTGTTCCCATTGTGTTTGAACATTACTGATTCAGGTTAACAATTGTCTGTGGGGCTCCCAGATTGACCTTCTTTGATATTGATTCTCTGAAAACATGTCAGTTGACATCAAAAATAACACCAATGCAAATTGTTTAGTCACAGACCAGCTATAACTACCAGATAACAGTACTTCGGGGCATTGTTTCTTCTTTCTTTCCCCAATATAACCAAACAACATCAAGAAAAGCCTTTGTGATATAATATGTATGAATGTGAATTCAAATTTGGCACAGCATATATAAGCATCAAATTTCTTAGCAATTTGTCACTACTCAACAAGACCGTAAGTTTAATTCACCCTCAGTCATCTAACTCTTAATTGGGGTAACTACAACTTATTTATTGGTTTAATGCTCTTACAAGTAAACTGCAAAGTATAATCACAAAATGTTGAGGACAGACATTTCGGCAAAAAAATGTATAGTGTAATTATCAAACCATCTTTGTTTAAATTGCTTTCCACTTAACTGCAAAACACAAAAATATAAATGTCAAATATGAATAAATTATTATTACAAGAGAGTGGTTTACCCCACAGTATCCAAACAATCTCCTCTGGTCCTAGAAAATATTTTGGCTTGATGGTACTCCACTTCTCCTTATTCATATGTAACTGAACATTTACTGGGTATATAAGATTTTTATTTTTCACTAGTTGTGGCTTAATCTATGCTGCAAGTTTAATTGTTCTGTTGTTAAAAGTCAGTCACAAACTATTAATTTACAGAACTATTGAGTGTATAGCATTAACAAAATTTATTAACATGAAAGGACTGCTTTATAGTCTAACAGTAAAAAGTACTACTTAGTATAGTTACCAAAATAAACCAAGTTTTGAAAGCATTGATTTGGACACAAAAATAAATATTCCTGTAGTTACACCAGAATATTAAAAAGTTCACATAAAAATTGATGTCAAGGACTTTTGATTCAATGATAGGTTTAAAACTGCCTTTTAAATTACAGAGTACAGGAGGTGAGTGTTGTGTATATATAAATCCTCTGAGGTGGGCATTTTATTTATTTATTTATTTACTTATTTACTTATTTATTTATTTGACTTTTAAAAATAATTATTAACAACATACTTTGTATAGATATATAATGTGTTGGTAATCTCTTTTCCCTTGTCCCTGCCCCCATTCTGCTGGGGACCCTCCTAATTGGGGTTGCAGGTATTCCCTATGGGATTGTGGATTAAGTAAAGTGGGGCATCAGTCACTTTTTGGGGGGGATGAATTTTATGCTGGCATGATGGCTCCACCTGTGGCTCTCTTTCTGGCCCCTCTTCCTCAAAATTCCCTGAGCCATGGTGGGTATGTTTTAAGTCTATTTCAATCATGAGCTCCTAAGATCCTCTGGATGTCTGCTTTGAGTACTGCTGAGTATGCTCAGGGTCTGTTTCCTTCACTCTACCACTCATTTTCACATTCACTATGGAAGCAGGACACTTCCTATTCTCCCCAATTCCTCTGAGGTTTCAGCTGTGAAGTAGTTTATCTCCTTGGGTCTCACTACCATCTGGAAAAAAAAAAAGATTCTCCAATGGACAGTGAAGTGAACATAGTTCAAATGGCATAAGCATTATTAATTTAGGGAGAATTTGAAGTATGTAGCCCTTCTTTTAGACAAAGACTAGTGAGAGCTTGACACTGGAGAACATAATCTTTGTTTCTGTAGGATTCTGACCTGTTTCCCAGTGGTGAATGTGTTTTTTTTTTTTTTTTTTTTTTTTTTTTACAATGAGTGGAACTCACCCAATAAGAAAGCTATTTGCTATGCTTTAAGACTGTGTGGCACTACTGAACTGGCATGTACATCCTGTCAGGATGATTATTCTGAGTAGCTTAGACTTCTGTTTGCTCAGACCATTGTTGGCCACTTTCCCCCAGTAGCACATGAAGTGCTTTCTAGCACTAAATGGGTCAACTGTGTGGGGACTGGCTCTCTTCCAAATTCCAGCCAGGTCTTTCCATACTTTGTGACAGCAACAAATGATGTCTTCAGCAATAGGGTCTTACCTTTTGCTTCAGGTGAGAAATCAAGTGCTTTGAATGAACTCTTTCTTGTTTTGGAGACCTCATAGATCTCTCCAATCAGCAGCTCATTGTGGGTAGCAACCCATTTCTAGTGCTGGATGTCAAAGGCCAGAGACCAAAAAAAAAAAAAAAAAATAGTTTAGACATCATCTCACCCTCTCCAGGACTTTTCTTTCAAGGATGAAGAATAAAGGATATACTACTAGTTCATTTTGGATTCAATTTTGTGTTTGGTTTCCCAAAACCTCACTTTTCCCTCCCCACAAGCCCTTCCATCCATATTCTCTGGGGCTTTAGTGGTGTATCAGGTATGTCACCAACTGTAGCTGGTCCAAGTTAGGAATGACAGAGGCGTGAGAGCACGTGAAACTTGTCTTTCTGTGATTGTACTAGTTCACTGAGTATGATCTGTTCCAAGGCTGTCCATTTTTCTACAAATTTGCATCATTTTTTGTTACTACAGAGTAGAATTCTATTTTGTAACTATATCACAACATTGTTATCCATTCATCCAATGATGGGCATCTAGATTTATTTCAGTTCTAAAACTATTATGAATTGAGAAACTATAAAAATGGTTGAATAAGTAACTGTAGTAAGGTATGGAGAATTTGGGATAAATACTCAAGTAAGGGAACAACTGGGTCTGGTAGTAGCTCTATATTCATCCTTTTCAGGAATCGCCATATTGGTTTTCATAGTGGTTGTAGAACCTTACGTTCCCAAAGCCATGAATGAGAGTTCCATTTCCCTGATAGCCTTGCCATCACTTGTTGTTTCATTTTTTTTTTAAAGATTGCCATCCTTACTGGATTAAAGTGGAATCTCATAGTTATTTTAATTTACGTTCCCATAATGGTTAGGGATGTTGGGCATTTTCTTAAGTGTGTCTTAGCCATTTGTATTTCTCCCTCTGAGAACTCCTTGTTCAGTTCTCTGCTCCATTTCTATAGTGTGTTGTTTGATTTTTTAAAAGATTATATAAATATATATATATATATATATATATATATAGTTTTTAGTTTTTAGAAATCTGACTTTAATCTAATAAGATTACCTTTGTGTGTTGTGAATTGTTTCTCTCTTGCTGCTTTTAATACCCTCTCTTTTTCTTCATTGTTAAGGGTTTCATCTATGATGTGTCTTGGAGAGTTTTTCTTTGGTCCTGCCTGATTGGTGTTCTGTGGGCTTCTTGTATCTGGATGGGCCTTTGTCTTGCAAGATTCAGAAAATTTTCTTCAACAATTTTGTTAAGTATGTTTTCTATGCCTCTGGTCTGTATTTCTGGTATGCCCATGATCCGGATGTTTGGTTGTTTTAGAGTGTCCCACAGTTCCCTCATATTCTGTTCACTTGATTTGTTGATTTAGCAAAGTTTTTGACTTCCTGATCAGTTTCTTCTGTCCTATCTTCCATGTCAGATGTTCTGTCTTCCACATGTGCAACTCTGTTGGTGAGTGATTCTAGAGAGGTTTTCATAAATTCTCTTTGATTTTTGTTTTCTTTTGTGTTGTTTTGTATAATGTCTATCTCCTTTTTGAGGTATGATTTCAATTCAAATTCTGATTTTCTTGATGCTTCTTGTAGTTCATTCCTGCATTTGATCAAGTCTCATTGAGATTAACCAACCGGTTGTTGAGGTCCTCCATTTCTTGCCTTACCTACAAGTTATTCATATGTCTTTGGAGGGTTCTAACATTTTCTTCCATAAAGTTAAGCCTCCTGTCAAAAGCTGAATGCTCTAGGAGACAATTCTGTTCAATTTCATTGATATGATTGTTGGTTCTTTGATAGTTTGCTTCAAGTTCAGCAATTTTTTTTTTTTTAATCAGGGTCTTATTGGTTGTTGTGTTTTCATTTTTGGAATGAATTTCTGTTGATTTCACTATGTTTTCACTGGAAGCTCCTGTAGTAGGACTAGGCATTCTTGGTGGAGATCTCTCAGTTTTCTGACTCTCATTTGCTCTTTTGCATTATTGCCCACCCAGTTTTGGAAGACTCTATTTTTTTTTTTTTTTTTTTTTTTTTAGAAGAAGCAAATTTGTGTCCTTTGGCCCTTTTATCCTCTGACTCAGGTGAACATGGATGTTGGCACTTAGTGTCCAGTCAAGATACCAGAGCAAAAGGCCTGATTCCATAGCTCACACATGGGCCAAGCCTCCCAGAGTAAGGTACAATGGGACATACCAGAACCAGGGGACTAGGAGGAGTATGGGAACGTGGATCTGGCTTAGTTTGTTCTGAGCCCTCCAGGACATGCACCAGTCCTGGCAACCTAGACTATGGAGGTGAGAGGAGCCCAGACACAGGGGTCTGTTCTACTCACTTGAGGGCTGTGGCCTCCCACACACTGACTGTGCAAGCAACTCAGACAAGGGCAGTGGGAGTAAACCAGAGATGAGTCTGGCCTGCTCACTCCAGACCACAGTGCCTGCTCACACATGACAGTGCAATTAACTCAGACATGGGCTTTCTGCATTGGTATTTTTCTAAAATATCAAGATTTCATTACATTTCCCCAAATAAAATAATTTAGAATGTTTCATCACTGAACCCCTTTACCAAAGATGATATATATATATGTCTATATTACTGTGATTTTTACAAAAAATATATTTGCACAATGGCTTTGTAGCATCCTATGGTACATATTACAACATATACATTATATATATATATATATATATATATATATATATATATATATATTATCATTATTTCTACTGCAAGTAGGAAGTGATATTATGCTTTCTGTAGTAAATGTCACTGTTAAATTTTACATTAAATTCACCTAACATTTCCATGTGTATTTAAATGTAATAATGCAAATTACAACTTGGAAATTTTACAAACTGTGCATCAATAACTAGTACTATTTTTAGCTCAGATTCATGTAATGTGAGAAATGATTTCACATACAAAACCTTATAGTGCTTTAATTTTTGACTTTTCAACATCCAATAAATTTTCTGTGTCAAATGAATTTCATTTATTTATGAATAAGCCATCTAATATGCTAAATTAAGGTAGAAAAATAGGCTAGTGCAAATCTTTATGCTTTAAGAATGGTATGCTTTATGGAAATGAATAAAACTACATTGTATCTCAATACTTCATGAATTTAAAAAATCTGTTAGGAATCTCTACTTGCTTGTAAAGGTGATCCTGGAAAATATATATACATGTTCATGCACACACATAGGATAGTAAATTTTAGGTATAAAGTATTGAAAATGTACTGTTTAAAAGCTTATGAGACAAAATATTTTATTTGTCCTAAAAGTACCCTTTTTATAATGGGAATAGAAAGGGAGGGAGGGGGAATTAATAGGATGGTATTGTATATATGTAAGTAGAACAACAGATTAATGGGAGTGAAAAGGCCTAAGTGAGGTCAGGGGAGAAGATTAAGTAAAGGAAAGGTGGAGGGAGGGCTAATCAAAATATAAGAGGATGTAAATAAGTCATATGGAAACATATTTTTTGGACAATAGAACACTCAGAAGCCATAGATAGTTACGAGAAAAATTTCAGTGCCAGAGATGGGATACCTTCTAGTGAGTTGTTTACCAGGAGGTCCCTAATGGCTCCAAAACATTACATGCAGTTGGTGAGGCCCTTGGTTTCCTACCAGGAATAGATAATAAGAACCTACTGATGAAGACTCCACATACTTGGCTTCAAGGTCACTGAGAAATGCTGCTGGAGCTAAGCTGAAAGCCTCCTTCATGTAGATCAGCTGACAGAAAGCTGGAAAAAGCTACACTGCATACAGTTCTATGGGAGAGAGAAAACTCACCAGTAAAGACACTCAACAGTGGACATTGCAAGCCTTAATTCTGACCAGCCAGGCCAAATGAGCCAATGGGTGCAATGGTGGCATGTCTGTTATGGGGGAAACCAACTGCTCTCTAATTGGCATGGAGGCCCACTCCATGGGAGGGAATACATCCCTGATGCTGAAAACTTATAACAGGGTTAGTCAAGAGCCCTAGGGGTGTAACGTCTACTGATGTCTGGCTAAATGTGTATACTGTGCTCACCGAACTGCCTGGTAAGCACTTCTCTTAATGTTCATACACATGTATCAATGCTACTCTCACTTTTTGTTAGAGAAGCTTCTCTTTTCAGATGGCGGTGACCTTGGGATGACTCAGAAGACTCCATTATGTTGAGAAGAAGTGATAGAGGAGTGCTCATTACTGAAAGGAAGGGTAAGACTCCTTACAGTGTGCTCTTCCAGACACAAAATGGCTCCGATATCCATGACTTCACAGTGCCTGACATTACCAACACAAGACCATCATAATAGGTGTGTAAGATCATGACATCAAAATAGAAGAGAGACTGTGAGGGGAAGGGGATATGATGGAGATTGGAGTTTCAAAGGCAGAAAGTGGGGGAAGGAAGGGAATTACCATGGGATATTGTTTACAATTATGAAAGTTGTCAATAAGAAGTGAAAATTAAAAAATAAAATAAAATAAAAGTTCCTTTTTTGAAAATACATAGAAACCATTAACCTAAATAACCACAGTACTGCTGTGGCTTTTCAGAGCTATAAAAGAAAAATATTTCATTAATTTACTTTCAGAAAGACATTCTTGAAATGTCAGTACCTGAGAACTTATATCTTAAGTGGGTTGTAGAAAATACATTTTTTCTATAAAGTGTATTTTATTGTAGAGACTTTGGCTTCCCAAGTAGCCTAAGAATGAATAACCTACTAGAGAAAATATTTACATCTATTACTGGAAATCTAAGAATGCTAATGAAATCCTAAACTCCCACTTAGTGGTCTAATATTATGAGAATGGGGGTTTATTTTTTATTGTATAGTACCAGGAACATCTTTTATAAATGGGTAGAGAAAATCAAAATAATGGCATATTAAGAAACTACCCTTCACTGGAGTACGCACAGGTCATTGTGTCCCTATGGGGCACTGCAATGGATTGTCAAACATTTATTATTCTGCTACACACTCTATTTTAGTATATTAAATGAAATGTAAATAATCTTGGTAAATATATTTTAAATATTCATGTGGTTATTTGCAGCCAACTAACCAGTATATATGACATTTATTGGTATATAAATTATGACAACATTTCTAAACCCCATTGTTATGTCAATAATTACATGATGACCTGCTAGCATGATTTATTTCATTGTAAAAGTTTTTTTTTTATTAATATGTTTCAATTACTCTCTTGTTTTTAATCTTTTTTTGAGAGGAATGCAAGTAGAAGTATTAAATATATTCAAAGTTATAAATTTAAATCTATTTTTCTATATCAATTATGTAATTTTATCTCATGCCTTTGGAGGTTATATTTTTTATGCTCTTCAAAAGTTATTTTTACTTCCATTCAGTAATTTTTCTAATATGGATTCTTTTCCCATCATTTATTCTTCTTTTGTTCATATATTTATATATTTAGCATGTGGGGTGTGTGTGTGTGTGTGTGTGTGTGTGTGTGTGCATGTGATTTTATACAAGTCTATGCAGGTGCACACACTCTATGCTCAAGGTCACAGATGCCAGAGGAAAATATTACATCTCACTTTTCGCTCAATTGTGTGCTTCCTTGACACAGAGTCTTGCACTGAACTTGGTCCTATCATTTGTTTTCAGTTATGTCCAGTTTTCATTGTGTATATGGAGGTGGAGTTAAGCAGTAAATGTAAAAGAAAAAAATGTAGCATCCCCTGCCTTTGTATGTGGGCATGTGAATAGCACTTGATCCAGTCTCATTCAATCAGTTCTCTCTCACCTTTTTCTCAAGTATGCTGATTTCTTCCTGAGCCAGCTACCTTAGCCCAGGCCAATCAGCTCTCTCTCAGACTCACCTAGGTGTTAGGGTAAGGATCATGTCAGGCACTGCCAGGCACAGGCTGAAGCCTTCAAGAGATGGGTCTGAGCTGCCAGGCATGTCTATGGACCCCAGGGCTACAGGTGACAACGCCCTCTCCAAACCTGGTACACTTGAACTGAGGCTTTGGCCATAACCTTGTGACCTTTGGCCAGTTGCCTAGGAAACTCCTTATCATCCAGCAGTCTTCACACAGCCCATCCCCCTGCAACCCTCTTCTTGCTGCTATGTAGATCACCCTACTCTCTCCCTATGTGCTGGAACAAATATCTCTAGGCATAGGCCAGCAACCTTTGAACCCACCAATCCCCTTAGAACCCTCTTCCTGCCCTCAACTGTTTATAAAGCCCATTTTCCTATTGAATAAACTGAGCTATTCACAGAGACTGGCTCCTGGAAATGGTTCTTTCATCACATGCACGACCTTTCTCTCCACGGTTGCCTTTGGGGAACCATGGCCCTGAGGATCCAGGGACCCACAGCTGGCTCCTGAACAGGGACCCTCTGAGATGCACCAAAGTAAGTGTGCATTCTCCCAGATAGACAATTGTCATTTGGGGGACATCAGGCACTCCTGTGGCCTTTGCCTCCACATTTTTGAGGGCTGGCAGGTTTCTCTTTTTCTTCCTTTACTTTTGGTTTTTGCCATCATCTTTTTGTTTCCACTCTTTTTCTATTATGAGCAATATTGTCTCCCACCAAGAGGAATCAGAGATTCATAGATTAAGGGCTCTCCTGAGAGTTATGGGAATTAAACTCTCCTAGAGAGAAGCTATCTCCTTAGACTTAGAATAAGTCCTCCAGGCTGCCCCCTGGATGATTTCTGGGGATCCATGTGACCTAGACATGTGGACCTACATAGTTTATCTGGCTAGGAAATGAAAAGTTCCTAAGGAAAATTTCTCCTTACTCCCTTGTCATCTCCTTTCACATTTCTCCACTAGGTCAGAGGCGAAACTGCAAGCCAGCTGCACAAGCACTCCAAAGCAGCTCGGGTCCCAGTGGTCCCACAGCCCGGGCCCCCTCCCTTCACTAGTGGCCCCTGGCAGTCCCTGGAGATCTCTCCCTTCTTTCCCCTTCATGAATCTGGACTCAGGAGGCTCCTGTTCTTCTCCCAAAGACCATGTGCCATCCAGGCCAGCAAGTAGCTCAATGCCTCCAGGCCTACCAGACCAGACCCAAGGTCAGAACCCAGGGAACAGGGTGGAGCTGATCGAAAGGTGGTGAGTCATGTGAGCTCCCACCCCACCCAGTATCCATCTGCAGTGCTGGCACTGTGAAGCGATATGGAAAAAAAAAATAAAATAAAAAGGTCAAGTTTAACTAAAGCCTATGGTGAAATGAAGTTTTAGGTAAACAAGGCCATACTTTCTTACATTATGTCATAAATATAATTACTGAGTTTATGTTCTAGGTCAACTACAACTTACATAGAGGATTATTGAAAACAACAAAACTCTCTCTGAGGTGGCGACTTGTAATTTGCCATGTATTTTAAAAAAGATGCAATGTCCTGTTACTTTAAAGGAAGAGGCAAGTGCCCTGACTTTTAGGCCAGCCTGCATCAAGACAGAAGCAAAAACTTGCCTTACTTTCTCCTAATAAAAGCATTTCCAAGTGTGTTGTAGGTGTTAATGATATAAAATTGTCTTTTAATCTAGACTACTTGCTTGTTAGTCAATAATAGGATTAATCAATTTGGTGTAGTTTCTCTTAGTAGTCTTATTAAAAATATGGTTAATTATAGGATGAGATGCCTTAATGGAAGGAACTGGGAAGGAATTTTTCAATTTTGAACATATAATGCTTGTTAAAAATGCTTTTTGAATTGTCTTAGACCAGAATGTTAAAAGTATGTGGGTAAAGATGTGTATGTTTAGGAAAATATTTTCAGGCTAAACCTAAATACCATGCCTAAAGTTAAAGATTTCTAAACTGTCTACAAACATTTTTTTTTTTTTTTACAAAGAAGCTAATTTTCAGGCTAAAATATGCTGGGATAGTTTGCCTAAGCTTTATCAAATTCAATTCATGGGTAAAATATAAAATTGTTTTATGTTAATAAAATTTCCATGATACAGAAAATCAAAGGCTATCAAGATTAACCTAAAATCATTGGCTGTCGATTGGTGTTTTGTTCAAAACAGATTTGTCAAGGGTTATATTAAAATTTAGCTAGCTGTTTAGGCTCAACAAATACCAGATTCTGCTCTACTGTATGTAAACCATCTGTCTCATTTCTGACATCTTAAGTCCAGTGCTTATAATAACAGAAATTAACTCTTAAGACATATTCCCTACTTTAGGGTACAGCCTCATGCTCAAACAACGTGAAAAATAATTTCAAGTTCTGTGGTTCTGTTTCCAATGTTCTCTGGGTACTTGGTACCCACACAGGTATCTGAACCAATTAATGATGTTTTCAAACCCTGGTGCTAAGATTTTATAGTGTCTTGTCCTTTTCTGACACTTTCTAGGTTAAATTGGTTTGTTTGTTTGTAAACTAATTGGTATTATTTTCAAGATTGATACAGGTTATGCCTGTATCAATAACTAGCAAATATTTAAAGTGTAAGATGTCCCTAATTTCTATGCCTCAGATATGGCTTATGCTGCCACAGAACAACAAAATTTTAAAAGGTTGGACAAAATGATTTTAAGAAGCTCTTGTGCTATTCTTTAACTAAATCTATTTCAGTAACCAAATGTTCTCTATATGTTCATAATCCAGGTGCTGTCCCTGAGTGCTCCAGTGTGGCAGGAGCCACTCTTGCCAAGACCAGCCACCTCACTGGGAACTCTGGAGACAAGCTTGACCAATCCATGCTATCCACCACCCACAGCCTCGAATCTCTCCAGAGACAATTTACCCCTCTCGCGGGCGTGCTACTCCCAAACCGTAGAGCCTTAGATCTCATTGCTGCTGAATATAGGGAGACATGTGTGGTCTTGGGAAAAGAATTTTTTTTTTTTTTTGTATTAATGAATCAAATGTTGTTGAGCAAAATGTAAAAACTCTCAAAAAACTCTGCAATGACCTGTTTGACTGATACAAGCCTAAGGACCCTACCACCTGGTTCTCTAACCCTTTAGTTCTTTGGCTTCTCCTGCTCCTTAGCCCCCTCCTTGCTATAGGAACCCTATTTCTTGTAGCCCCCTGTCTCATCAAATTTCTCAGATAACAAATAACTAATATTGCTAAGGTTGCTACTAATCAGGTCCTATGCACCCACCTAGCTCTATCTGGACCTATGGTAAATTATGAAAAACTCACTCAGAATGACACTGTGCCATTATAAAAACAAAGAGGGAGTTGTCAGACACTTCTAGGGACATGCTGGAGCCTTCAAAAGATGGACCTGAACTTCCAGGCACAACTAATAACCCCTGAGCTACACAAGGCCACTCCGTCTCCAAGCCCAGCACACCTGAACTGAGGCTTTGCCCATAACCCTGTGACCTTTGGCCAGTTGCCTAGGAAACTCATTATCAACCAGGAGCCTTCACACAGCCCATCCCCCTGCAACCCTCTTCCTGCCACTACGTAGATCACCTGACTCTCTCCCTATGTGATGGAATCAGCATCCTTAGGCATTGGCTAGCAACCTTTGAAACCACCAATTCCCTTAGGACCCTCATCCTGCTCTCAACTGCTTATAAACCCATTTCCCTATTGAATAAACTGAGCTGTTCACAGAGTCTGCCTCCTGGAATTGGTTCTTTCATCACATGCACAACCTTGCTCTCCACAGTTGCCTGGATGCCTTCGGGGAACCATGGCCGCGAGAATCGAGGAACCCACAGGATCAACACAATAAAATTATAAGAAGATGTTTACTAGGTGGTCAATCCTCTTTTTGGTTTTTCATCTTTCTGTAACTTCCAGGTCTCTGCTTTGGTAACCCCCCTCATATCTGCATTGCTGAGCTAAAATTGAGTCAAGGGACCTCTACTTCTATGTGGGAACTCCAACCCTCCTGATTTCCATATGGCACTAGTTCTCTATATTAATATAATGAAGTCTCTTTAAGTATTACTCTTTGGTCCATAGATATTAATTATTTAAATTTGTAAGACAAGAATCCAGGGTAATCTAATTTTGTTGGTGTGTTGGCATACTGGTGTATTGGCAAGGAGCCCCAAAACTTCCATTACGCATACCTTATAAACTCTCCAGTAGAAGTTAAGAATTTCTGAAACTATTGGTCATTATATTACAAACTAATAATTAGTAAGTATCATATTTAACTTTAATTAGATATTTCTATATTACATAAAAGCAAGAGGAAATAAAATTGTTATTGAGAAAACTATTCTTAAGTACATATCATCATCATCCTTAACAAAATCCAAATTAATGTACTCATCTTATTTTTATTGTAATGTATTATTATTGATTGCATGGTACTAGGTATTTTCTTCCATAATTATTCAAGGATACTATATGTCATATTAATTAGAGTCTTAGTTTGTTTTGATGGTATTGTGGTTTGAATGAAACATCTTACACAGGCTCACATATTAGAGCACTTGGTTCCCAGTATGGGTCATTATGAGGCTTAAGGAAATAAATATTATATAACTTCATACCAATTATATCAGCATTTACATTTAATATAAAATGTACATATAAAGACAAGGGGAACTTTGTTGTTTTGTAGCTATAAGAAAAAAAGTAACTTATGGTAGAAATAAAAAGAACAAATAACAACAAAGCAGGTAATTTATTAATCTTTCCCAGTGCCTATAAATTATTAAGAAAATAGTAAAAGCACTAACTTTTTTTTTTGGCTTATTTTTTTGTTTATTTATTTGAGAGCAACAGACAGAGAGAGAAAGAGGCAGAGAGAGAGAGAGAGAATGGGCACGCCAGGGCTTCCAGCCACTGCAAAAGAACTCCAGATGCATGCGCCCCCTTGTGCATCTGGCTAACGTGGGTCCTGGGGAATTGAGCCTTGAACCGGGGTCCTTAGGCTTCACAGGCAAGCACTTAACCGCTAAGCCATCTCTCCAGCCCAGGCACTAACTTTTAATTCATGATCATATAGAAACTATTAAAATATTACATAAATCTTATGATGAAATGTCAAGGGTAAATGTGAAAATAGATTTTTAGGAAGGAACTCTTCAAAATGCACAGAGAATTTTTTACTGACCACATACAGAACATGTAGTCTTTCTTTTGAGTGCACTAATGGGTAGACATGAGAATAATCAAGTATTTGCAACAATCGCAAATGACGTGGGTAAAATTTTTATTATGTTTATATTACATTCATTATTTGCAAATGTAATATTAACAGATTAACAAAACAAAAATTAGTCAAAAATGTATATAATGGTTTTTTAACTTACGCGTCCCGTCAAGATCCTCTTTTCCTCTTCACCTCCCACCACTTTCCTTTGTTCTTTTAAGCTAGTACCCTTCTACACTCACAGTTTCTTTTGACTTTTATGACCTCTTTACTTCTAGTAGTGCTACCTGCAGAATCTTGTGTGAGTGTTTATTTATTGTAGCATGGATTACCAGGACCTACACTACTGAAGAAAATGGCTTCCCTACCCTTCAGGGAAAATAAATTGTGTATAGATACATAGGGAGGGCTGAGGTCTTTTGAGAACTTCACCATACATACCATACCATCATCTGAATATATGTTTTCATAAAGGAACAGGGCCTCATAGGGCACTATCCCTTCCCACCCCTTGATAGGATGGAGACAGGCCCAATCTTCTTCTGGTCTTACACAGGCAATCACATCTGTGAAATCAGGAGTGCAACAGCAATGTCATTCTTGAAAAAAATACCCCATATCACTTCACTACTTCCTCTTGATCTTTCATTCTTTTGATTACCTCTTCTACATTGTTATCTGAGCCTTGGTATGATGGTACCGTTTATTACTGAGATAAATAGTCCGTTACTCTCAGCACTATTCCTAGCCATGAGTTTCTGCAATTGAGTTCACAAATGTGTTTTGCTGAACAAAGCTGATAGTAGCTCATTCTAACTTTAAACATAATTAGTTAGAAGTTGGTTTTATAAGCATATAATATCAATTTAGCAAAACAATAGCAGCAGCATGCCCAATGGGTCCAATGTCCACCTAATAGTTAGCTATGACATTTTATAATGACAATATCAGATTCATTATTATGGAACTGGTCTCTAATCAGAAAGCAGTTGGTTTCATCCATTTCTGAGTTGCCACTATTGCATCAGAGGACTCTGCTTGCCAGGTTTGTCAGTAGTGAGGCACACAAGGAAAACAATCTCTATTCTTTGCACATTATTCTCAAAAGGTTTGTTGCGGTTTAGGTGAAACTGTTCAAGGCAAACCAAAAATCAGTAGATGAGAAGAAATAATAAAGATTAGGGCAGAAAATAATTAAATAGAAACCAAGAAAATAACAAAAAAAGAATCAATGAAACAAAGAGCTGGCTCCTTGAAAAGATAAACAAGATTGATAAACCCTTAGCAAATCTGACCAGAACAAAGAGAGAAGAGATGCAAATTAAATTAAAATTAGAATTAGAGATGAAAAAGGCACCATTACAAAAGATACCAAAGAAATTCAGAAAACCATAAGGACATATTTTAAGAACATCTACTCCTCTAAGTTTGAAAATCTGAAAGAAATAAATGATTTCCTAGATTTATATGACCTACTCAAATTAAATCAAGATGATATAAAACCACTTAAACAGACCTATAACAAGTATGTATTTACAGTTATAAAAATCTCCCAACTGAAAAAGTTGCAGGCCCAGATGGATTCATTAGTGAATTTTACCAGACCTTCATGGATGAACTAACATGACTGCTTCTTAAACTTTTCAATAAAATAGAAAAACAAAACTTCGTCTAAGAAGCCCGCATCACCATGACACCAAAACCAGACAAAGACAGAACAAAGATGAAAATTACAGACAAATACCCCTCATGAACATAGATGAAAAAATTCTCAACAAATTGTTAGCAAACAGAATACAATAACATCAAAAATATCATTCACCCCAACTAAGTAGACTTTATCCCAAAGATGCAGGCATCTTTCAACACATGCAAATTGATAAATGTAATACACCATATAAATAGACTGAAGGACAAAACTCACATGAGCATCTTAATAGATGCAGAAAAGGTATTTGACAAAATCCAACATGTCTTCATGGTAAATGTCCTACAGAAACTGAGAATAGAAGAAGCATATCTCAACATAATAAAGATTATTTACAACAAAACTACAACCAACATAATACTAAATGGGGAAAACTAGAAGCTTTTCCATTAAAATCTGAAACAAGACAAGGGTGTGCACTGTCCCCATTTTTATTTAATATAGTACTTAGAGTCTTAGATATAGAAATAAGGCAAGAGACACTCATAAAAGATACAAATTGGAAAGTTGGCCAAGGTGGTGATGTCCACCCTCTGCTCATGCCATCATTTTCCACTGTGGAGCTTTTTCTCAAGCCTGAAAGCCAAAATAAACCTTTTTCCCACAAGCTTCTCTTAGTTGGGTGATTTCCACCAGCAATGAGAACCTGACTGCAATAGGGTATTAAAACAAACATATCATCTAACAAAATAAAAGTTCCTAAGGATGTATATTGCTCCACACCCTTAATCCTGTCAACTGGGAAGCTGAGATTTCTGGTCTGTAAAGGGTTCCAGGTCAGCCTGTGTCCCAGTAAGACCCTGCCCCCCCAAATGACAGAAGAAGAGACAAAGGCACTATTGAAGCAACAAATGACAACAACAAAATATATCTTATTTAAGAATGGCAAATCAAAAAGCTGGGCATGGTGGCACACGTCTTTAATGCCAGCACTTGGGAGGCAGAGGTAGGAGGATCACTGTGAGTTCAAGGCCACCCTGTGACTACACAGTGAATTCCAGTTCAGCTTGAGCTAGAGTGAGACCCTACCTTGAAAAACCAAAAAAAAAAGAATGGGAAATCTGACCTTCCATCTGATCGAACCCATAGTCTGCCCTGGCAAGGAAGGTGCGATTAGCATGTCCAAATCAGATCTACATACCAGGCTTTGTGGCAGTTATTGACCTTGCTTAAGTAGGCCCTGTAGCTTTGGTCTCATCTAGGCTTTGTGCCCACTTGGGTCCCTCTTTATTGTGCTGTGGGCTGGATTTGGCTGGCTGGCTGGATGGGTCTGCTGTTCTGATCACTTGTGCTTGGTGCTGTGTAGCTGAGTTCCATTCCACAAGTCTCCAGTACTTGCTGGTGGTTAGGGAGGTGAAGCTGTGGAGGGTGCCTGAATTTGTACAGGATCTGTATATCTGGTCCCCATGAGCCTCTTCCTCTAGAGCTACTCAGCTGGTCCCTGTTGTCTTCCCCTTCAGCTTTCTTGAGTTTGTAAGGAGGTTCTATGAGCGGAAAATCCATTCTCCTGGCTTTGCTGATGTTCAGGCAGAGCCTGGCAGCTGCAGCTGCACAGACTGGCACCACTGCTGGAGCTGATTCTGCTTGCTTCTCTGGTCTCTAGAATCTCTGGATCTCTCCTACAGCTCTGCTGTGGTTAATAATTTTATACACCTTCAGTTTTTGGCAGAAGATTGTATTTATCTGTTCTTCTGCTTATTTACCTCCTAGGCTGCTGTAGTGTTTCTCCTATGCCATCTTACCCAGATGTCTACTCACATTTTCAATTTTAAGAGTATAAAAGCCTGTTGTAATTGTGAAACTTTTAACGTATGTTTTCCATTTGGAAGGAAAAGGTTCTGTCATCATTACATTCATCGTCGCTTCCCAATATGCTGACATAATGGCCTCATATGCTTAAGTTGTTTATAACAAAGATGATAAGTGGGGAATAGATAACCAATGTTTATTGTTGCTTTAATTTCATTGATCTGCAATGTCCTCCAACCAGGTTACAGTTGATTTATTGCTATGTAACATAATCTACTTTAAATATTATTTATTTGTTTAAGAGAGAGAAAGAGAAAATGAATGAGTGTGCCAGGGCTTCTGGCCACTGCAATTGAACTCCAGAAACATGTGCCTCTGTGTACATCTGTCTTACGTGGGTACTGGGGAATCAAACCTTCGTCTTAATGATACATAGGCATGTGCCTTAACCACTAAGTCATTTCTCCAGCCCACACACTCTATTTTAATTTTTTTTTTTACCAGTTTATGTTATTATCTATTGAATACATTATCATATTTTCCACCAGTATAAGTCTCTTGAGAATAAGACTTTTACTTTCCTTGATCATATATCTCCCTATAAATAAATCTAAGTTAGACACTCAGAAAAGAATTGTAGAACAAAACATTTCTAGATTTGAAATTGATAATTATACAAGTATTCACTCATTATTCAAATATTATTTATTTTTCTACATACAAGATGTGGATGGGTATAAAGTTAGAAACACATGAATGACATTGAAGTCAATCAATATAGCATTATGACAATAGAAAAAGTCTAGAATCAACCTAAGAGTACAAAAATAGCTGAATAGCTAAAGAAATGTGGTATATACCATAATGGAATTTTTTGTTTAGCCACCAAGACAGAATTCTGCCATTTGTAAGAAAATGAATGGAATGGGCAATAATATTAAGTGAAATAAGCCAATATCAGTAAGAAAAAATAGTATATTTTCTTACAGACCTGTAATCTAGAATCCAAACAAACAAATAAGATATGTAATCATGAAGGCAGAGTATTTGAGGACAGGGAACAATGAGAGTCATGGTAAGGAGGGAATAGAGGGTAGTAAGGATTAATGTGATCAGTGAGCTATACACATGTGTTTGAAATGTCATAAGTTAACCTCTCTTTTGTATAGATAGTATATGTCAAAATATTTTATATATCATTAAAATAATCTTTAATTTGTACTTATTATGAAAGTTTTTAAGTGAGGATTTAGTTTTGTATCATAAAACTAAGTATAGTGCTATGTTTAGAAGGATATATGATGAGTATTCACAAATAGTAATGCATTATCTCTACTATTGCATAGCAAGTTTCATCAGTAAGTTTCTTCTTGGAGGGAGGCTCATGAAACTCAGGAAGAAAGTAAGTCCCAGGTCTCGGGAAGCTCTGAAAATTACAAATTTCAATAGGCTTTTTCCCAGGGTTACAAAAGCAATAAACCACTGCTGGTGAGAAGAGATTTTCCTACCAGCTAAGGTGAGCTGCCTGCAAGAGATGGAGTGAGTGTTCCAGATAGGGCTTCCCTGAATCCTTATCAAGGCTGTGGTGAACTTCCCAGTGAAGCAGCTGCCTTTGGGACAACTTCCATGTACCTGTCAGTAACCCCTCGTTTGTACTCTGAAAGCCACCTTTCACCTGTGCTCTGAAAGTAACCTCAATATACTAATTGGTTCACCAAGTTGGAATTTTGGTCTGTCACCTCTGCCCTATCTGGGCTAAATAGGTGTCTGTATCTCCCTAGGAAAAGTTCTGACAGCATTTACCATAACTCCATATTCTTTCTGTTCCATTACTTACAACTTGTGTAAAACAAAAGTAGAGTTAAGAAAATCTCAACTAGGAATGAAGTTGTGACAAGATCAGTGCCCATGCAAATAACAGAAAAGAACCATATATCCTTGTATCACTTCATGGATCCATGTGTCTGACTTCTTAAATGTTTTTTCAGTAAGTGTCTGTTGAATCATCCCTCTCTTCTGATCAAGGGCTGACTGTTACTGCTATTGAACAAAGTAAGCAAAGGATTTGTACAGGAGAAGCTCATTAAATCTAGGATTGAAAACTTGCATATAATAATTGAAGGTATGTTCTCCTAAAGCAAAAATAAAGTGAAGCATAAAAAAATCTATCAGGAATACTAGAATTTTGCTGGAAAACATATGTCATATTAGACATAAGGCAATAACTTTACTTAAATGGTAGTTCTTGCTTCAAAGCACTTTATTTGATCTTAACAAAAACTGAGGAGGTTTGGAGTTTAAAGTTCAGGAATAATTAATTTATGTAAAATAATTGTGGTTAGTTTCTTACATACTAAATCTACAGTCCTTTGTGTGATCAATTGATTATGACACTTTCACAATAAACAAGAAAAGATACTTCCAGAAAAATGTAATAATATGTGTTTATGAAATGTTTCAAAACATATTGACAACATATTACTCCATATTTTTAGTATTTTTAGTATTTTTGAGATTGTATCCATAAAATTTATTTTCATAAGGAAACTGAACATCTACTTACTTCACATGGGGAAATTTTATAGTATTGATTTGCATTATAGAGTAGTTCTCAAATATGTACTTGATAAATTATTTAAACCCAATTAATAAGAAATAGAGTACTTCTGGTTGACAGCAGCCATATATTCATTTAAAGATATGGTAGATGGAGTGTCTCTTAATAACTAATTAGAATTCTTTCCTCATGGCAAAGTCATTTTCAATAGAAAATATTTTGGACGCTGTTACATTTCTTCTTATTTCTGGCTAAAATCTCAATGATAAAGGAGACCTGTCAGATGATAGTTAAGAACAAATTTTTTTCAGTCCAATATCAAAGTATAAATGCAAGGCAACAGAAATAGGAATTTTTAAAAAACATTCTTTCTTCTTTAGTGGTTAAGGCATCTGCCTGTGAAGCCAAATTCCCAGGTTCAATTCCTCAGGACCCATGTAACCCAGTGGCACAAGGGGCAGGCACATGTATCTAGAGTTCATTTGCAATGGCTAGAGGCCCTGGCATGCCCATTCTCTCTCTCTGCTTGCAAATAAATAAATAAAATTTATTAGACTTCATAAATTATTTTATTGAAGTTAGTGTTTCTGCTTTAGGAAAAGTTACCCAAATTAAAAAAAAAAAATCTGCAGGGATGGAGGGACGGCTTCGTGTTAAGTCTCTTGCCTGTGAAGCCAAATAGCCCAGATTTGATTCCCCAGTACCTATGTAAAGCCACATACACAAGGTGGTGCATGCATATGGTATGCATTTGCTTAGAGGCCTTGCTCATTCTCCCTCCCTCATCTCTCTTCCGCTCTCTCTAGCCCTATCTCTCTCTCTTTTTATCTGTCTCAAATAAATGAATAAGATATTTTTGAAAAATAAATTTAGATCCATCCACTGTCTTCTGCCAACTGTTGTCATTGAATTACATATAATGGCAACAGATCAAAATATTCACAAAGTGAAAAACATCATGATTATAGAATTAAATATCTTTCATAAATAAAGCTTGTAAATCATGCTTTTTTTTTAAACTATGAGATCACAATTTACCTTCCCTGCCTTTTCTGGGTGTAGACTATGAGTGTTTCATAATGTGTGTAATGTATTGTGTATGAAGGGGTGTGTCTATGTATGTGTGTGTGTGTGTGTGTGTGTATGATTGCACCTGGTCAATTCACATACAGTTAGAGGCCAGAGGACCATTGTAAAGGGAGGTAATTTAGTAGAATGTGGATGGGGAAAAGAAGGAAATAGGAGGGGATTGTGATCAAATTACAGTATGTTTCATGTATTGAAATTCTCAGTAAAAAAATAGAAAAAAATTTGAATGTTGAAACATGATCCAGCACCTCCAATGGTTTGTCATTATATATTGTTTATAATTGTTTTGTAACAAATTTTTGTATGAATTCACTCCATAGTATTTTCATTTTTCTCTGTGAAGCCTATGTCACCTATCTTTTTATCAATTCATTGAAATTTTGACTAAAACATTGTAAACAATCCTATACCTGGGCCTGCCTATACCATTAAAATGTATTTTTATTTGTCCCAATATATACTATAAACTTTGCATTATATTTGCTAGGATGTTTGGTGTGTTAACACTTATGAAATCTTACTAAAATAGAGATTAGTATAGTAATATAAGTGTTAATTGATTTGTTCAGCAAATTGCAATATTGTGTTATTACCTATGAATTTAGGAAATTAATTAGGCAAAATATAAATCCATAGTCTTAAATATATTTAACAAAACTACTATTATTTTAATCAGTAACAGAGTTCCATTAGGAATCAATGGGATTTTAAAATTGCTAAAACATTTGTACTAGCAGTTTTATATATCATGGACTTAACTCAGTATTTTCAATTTGTGTAAGCCCATGATTCTTTCAAATTTCTAGAAGGAAGAAAAGCTTTACATTAAGTGTATATGTCTATCTCCATTCTTAGAGAAAAATCCTAATAAAATTTGTTTTCATTTTGTGTATTTCTTGGTAAAAAATGTGTTTCAGGGTAAAGAAAAATGTATTTCCTGAATTGATAGAGATGACATTGTGCAAAGAACTAGATAGTACGATTTATACAAATAGGGTGGGATGGAAGAAAGGTGAAATGTAAAAGCTAGAACTAATATTATCAGCCCAGTTATCTGAGCATAAAAGTTAAACATAGTATTGCAATGTCAGCATTTCTCCAGGAAAGTAGAGCACTATAAATAGCCACTGCTTGGAAGTGATATTTGACCTATAAAAAGCCACCATCCCAAATGTGCTTTCAGCAGAAATTGGATAACTGTTGTTTGCAAAGTCACATGCTATCTTTGGAGCAGGAGCTGAGCAGAGAAGGAATACTCTTATAAAATGACAATAAATATGAATTTTCAAGTTTGGATTTACACATTTTTTTCATATTTTCAAAGATTACCAGATTTAACATAGTATTATGAGCAAAGACAGCAGAGGCTGTGAGTTTTAAGTTCCAAATTATACTAAATTTCTAGGCAAATGTAACTCCATAAGGCCATTATTCATGAAAAACAAATATTATTGTGTTTCAAATCACATGTTCAAGTTTTCAGATTGCCATGACATACAATTTTCAGAACATTAACAAGTTAATAGCCTAATTTTCACTGATTTTTTTAAACTTTTCAGTAAATTTGTTAAATGTTTATTTATGTGAGAGAGAGAGGCAGACAGAAAGAGAAAGAGAATGAACATACTAGGGCCTCCAGCCACCGCAAGTGAACTACAAACACATGTGCTACCATGTACATCTGGCTTAGGTGGGTACTGGGGCATTGAACCTGGGTCCTTAGGCTTCACAGGCAAATGTCTTAACTGCTAAGCCATCTCTCCAGCCAAAATATTTTTCAAAATATTTTATTTTTATTTCAGTGAAATTTTAATAATAGCAATTCTCAGATATTTTCCAAATCAGAGAACTGTTTCTTGGATTTTATATGCAAGAATTTTCTTAATCAAATATGAGGGTTTCATTATACACCAGTGTTAAGTAAGAAAGCTATTATATTGTACTTATCTTCTTCATTTTTAAAATTTTTATTTATTTATTTGCCAGCAGAGAGAAGAGAGAAGAGAGACAGACAGAATGGGTGTTCCAGAGCTTCCAGCCACTGCCAACAAACTCCAGAAGTATGTGCCACTTTGTGCATCTGGTTTTACGTGGGAACTGGGGAATCAAACTCAGGTCATTAGATTTGTAGGCAAGAACCTTAACAACTAAGTACTCTCTCCAGCTCTACGTTCTTTGTTTTTGACAGGATTTCCATGCATCTTAATCAGTGATAGTAACATTGTAACTACTGTCCTTAATAAACAAATTTATTTTATTTCAAGGCAATTCTTTTTTCATTTTATCAAAGTGCATTCAATATTTGCCTACCCTCAATTGCTGTAAAATTCAAAATTGTCTTGTAAAACATAATTCTGTAAAAATAAATAGGTTAATATTATTTTTTGTAATATAGGTTATGGTATAGGTAACAAAGTAATAAAATAAAAAAAATAGACCAAACTCTTAACGTCAAATGAAAATGGAGTTTTGTTTAAATATTTGAGGAATTAATGTCCATGTTTTAACAAAATATACAAAATATACATATATATAATAATTTAAACATGAATAGTTGAGCTGAAATATAGCAGTAACCATTAAGAGAATAATTTAATATGTACACTTTACTTATATTGCACATTAACATATTTACTTATCTAGATACTATTTTTCAATTACAAAAATTATTATAAATGCATCATTGATTATTTATCATCCAACCTTAGATCCCAAAACCTTATTCTGCATGTAATAAGATAGATAAAATTTATATATTTGGCAAAATAAAATTTTACTTTCTGCTAGAAAATTTGTAATTTTTATAACATTAAAATTGCCTGTTTTGTTTCAGAACAAAAATAAGGTTTTATACATTTTGAAGCACACAGAAGAGTATATTTCTGTATATTATTTTGATAATTTTAATCACTTTTAATGAAAATCATATAATTTAATACTGTATTTTTAGGTAAAGTACATACTTAAAGGTTAGAACAGAAATAGAAAAGAGACATATCCTTGAGTCAATTCAAACATATAAAAGGCAGTGTTAGCAATTTTTAAGTCCATAAAGCCTATAACTCAAGCTAGTATATCCCTTATTTCAATAGCATATCCTAGGATCATCTCAGTCCTGTTAGAATTATGTCTCATAGGACAGAATACATTGCATCAAATAAAATACATTTAAAATATGTTATGAATGATACTGTGAAGAAGATGTGAGTGAGCTCTTCATAAAAGATGTCAGCCTGCCTTGTGCCTCAGTCCCTAAGATGACACTCCCAGTAATGATAAAATATTTATGAAAAATATATCATTTTAATTCACATGTAAATAATTTCAAAATCTCATCTACACATATGTCATCATATTTTATACTTTTACAGAAAATAAACTTGACACCACATAATATAAAATGTATTTATGGGTTGGGTAGATGGCTCAGAAGTTAAAGGTGCTTGCTTGCAAAGCCCAACATCACTTGTTCAGTTTCCTAGCCATTTATCTAAAACCAGATGAGTATTCATCTGTAGTATCAGGACACCTTCACACACACACACACACACACACACACACACACACACACCACACACAGACACACACATTGTTTGTTTCTCTACATGGAGAAAGTGATGGGAAGTGCTCCCCTTTCTTCCTCTACAGCTGTATCTTGTGAGCTCCTAAGCACTATCAAAGAAATCCTGTCTCCAAGGAACATGCTTATAAATCAGTTTGTTGATTCAATTATATAACTGCATAGAGTGTAAACACAAAATACATTAGTCTAATCCTTATTTCCAAAAACTTTATTGCTTATTAGTGTCAAGGTGGAGTAAAAACAGAGGTCTATTTAGTTTACTGTATATTTTTACTATATTTATCTCAAGTGGAAGGATAAACATAGGTACAAATGAAATATAGATATTAATATGTTAGAAATATTAAAATAAAATTATATTTAAAATATTAAACAAATTAAGAACATTATATATGCTCATGTTAATATATGCGTTCTGTTAATTTTATTATCAAATCTCATTGTTAGTTCAAAGATAAACATAGATTGTGAAAAAATGTCTTCAGTTTAAATAATTAATGCCTCAATATTTACTATCATTATTATCATATTACTTAGATTTTAGTTCAATATTCCAGTCTTATTTAAACACCTCTAAGGAATAATTTTTTAAAAAAATATTGTGTGTATTTAATTGCCTCTTTTTTTGTTATCCTTAGAAAGTTAAAAAAAATAATACTGTTAAAATGAATGAATCTTATTTTGTTGAAGAACATATATTAAGAGGATTGCTCTGTACTAATTAGATCAGCATGCTATTAGTGATTAAGAGGATGGGAATAAATGTTTAGCTTTTCCTCAATTCACTTAATTTTGCTTAGAATATGATGTGTCCTATGACATTTTGCATTTTTCTTTAAATCCCCATACTATGAGAGAATTGCATTAATCAGAGTAATCAGAGCACCTTTTTCTATAGGCAAAGATCATATGTACTATACTTTCATGTGGTGTACCCATTCTTCATCTGTACCCAACATGTAAACATGCTTCCAGGATACTATTCCTTACCATTGGAATGTAATTTCCACACTCTCACTGAATTCAGCCTTGACACCAGAATGTGAGCAGAAGTTATATACATTTGCTGATTGCATTAGTTTGCTTTCTCTTGTCCCTTAGCCTCCTTGCCAACATGACCCAGATGGATTAGCCCTTCCACCCCGTGTCTCACATTAAGTCTTCAGGGGCACACACTATCTGCAAAGAACAGAAAAAATACAAACAAGAAATGATTCCCATGTATAATCCACTGAGAATTGCCTATTTCTTATTTCTCCATATATTTAATGAGAATCAGGTAATATATATGAGTTTAAATCATGTTATTATGCCTACGGTGCCAAGCATTTTTAAGATCCTGAAATAGAGCTGCTAGCATGACAAAAAGCTCTTTTTTATGTTTGTAGAACTTAAATTCTATAAGAAAAGGATAACAAAAATTGAACAAACTATATTTTAAAATGCAGTGTTAATTGCATATGACTATGACATTGCAACTGGTAAGCACCCTCACTTGAATGTGATGACCAGGAAAGTATTTGAAAGCGACCTGGAAGTTGAGAAAAAAATTGAAAATACCTGAAGTTTCTTATCAGTGTATGTACAGGAAACAGAACTGGTAGCTATGGTAGAACTGAAACAAACCAGTAGACATGGAATGCAGTGAGTGGGTAAACAGTGGTCAAAAATGTGTGAAGGAAAGTCAGCGTGGTAGTTTGAATGTATGGCCCCATAGACTGAGGCATTTTTGATTAAACTTTCGATTTGAACACTTAGCAGGCAAATCCTTGCTACATGGGGTGTTTTACTTGGGATGGATCTTAGAGTCCAGCCTTAAGGTGTTTGGAGAAGTTTTGGAGCCCTGGTTGTTGGTGCTTGCTGGATTTGTGGTGCTGGCTGTTTGGTGATGTCTCTCTTTATGATCTACGCAAGTGAGCCATCTTCTTCAGCCATGATGGAACTTGCACTGGACTCTGTAAGCCTGAAATAACCCCCTTCTTTCTATAAGCTACTTCTGTTTGGGTGTTTGTCACAGCAATGTAGAAATTACTGCAACAGTCATAGACAGGCTTCATGTGTTACTGTAATTGTTAGTGTCAGAGCTTGGTTCCTGAGTCTTAAGCTAGGCTCTTCTTCCTATCTTCAATAGACTAGTTAAACAGGCAAAATAATAATGAAAAGAGAAAGGTATTTGTGCAATGAAACCACAAGGGAAAAAAAAAGTACAACTTTAGTGATGGCCCCAGTAGTCTCTGAAGTTCTGACATGAGCTTATGTTTAGATAAAGGACAAAAAGTACGTATAACTCAGCAATTCTGGTCAAAGTCCAATGATGCCCATCATTATTGTCTAGACTCCAGTCTCTCCTGAAAAGTAGCCAGCACTGTGTGCAAACTCTTCCTGGGAGACATCTCCTTCTGGTTACCATTCTCCCAATGTGAGGCACTTGGAGTGCTTTGTTCCAATTCTCTGAAAGCCAAAAGGAGGGGCATAAGCATTCTTTCAGGAAAGTACCTTAGCTGCTGAACCATCTCTACAGCCCCACAAGTATTCTTTCAAATATTTCCATTACTGCAAGGACAGTTACATTTGGAGTCATGTGAGAATAATTAACAGTACTGAACCCACACATATAAAATGCATTCAATGCTTAACATAAAGGTGGCCACTGCTTGATATTATTCCATTGACTTTTGATTTTTAAACTGACTATCCCTTTAGTTCCTTTTCATTTTTGGACCACATTTCTTCCAGTCTTATACAACTCATGGCCTATAGCTTCATGTAGTTGAGCCAAATGCAATATATATATATATATATATATATATATATATATATATATATATACATATACATATTTTACTTCCTGAGGAATTTGAGGGTTTCTTTTGTTTGTTTGCCTTGCATTATTTTGTAACTTGGTGGCATGTTCTCAAGGAAAACTTTGTACTTGACTACATGTCAAAACACCAGATATGTGTATTAGGCTATATTAATGATATTGACTTGAAGGTCCTTCCCACATTACATTGAACCTTTGTCAATCCCATCATATCCCTCAATGATTTATTGTTACCCAATATTATACTAGCAAGGAACTCCTCAGCCAGCTTGAATGACTGTTAGACCTAAAGAGTCTGTCCTTGCCTTCTATGTGATAATTTTTTGCCCTCCTACTATGCAGGTCTTGTGTAGATAGTATCAGCCACTGTAAAGTACTGAATAACAAGGCCTTTTTATTTCTGAAAGACAGTATTGCAAAGAACTCCTCCACTTTTTGGCTCCTATGTTCTTTCTAAAAGAATCTACAGTAGTCCCTGGGCGTTGGAGGGTGTGATAGAGATATCTTACATATTGCTGAACATGCCACTGTCTCTTCTTCCTAGCATTTTGATGAGGTTTTGGTCTTCTCTGTGGTCACCACCATCTGCAAAGAGAAGATTCCCTTCACAAAAGTAAAAATTGCAATAATATATGTGCAAAACAAACATATTTAGAGTATAGTTTGGTGAACATAATATATGAATATATAATATATTTTGGCTCTAATCATATATGTTGCTGGGCAGATCTGAGTGTTTGTCCAAATATTCAAAATATATTTTCTATAATTTTCAGTAATTAGGAGTAAAATTGAGAGAAATTTCCATCTAGTCTCTGGCCCTAATGAGGATGTCCTATCAACAGTATGGTCTGTTCTGGCCAGATTTTCTTGCTGGCTATATATATATATATATATATATATATATATATATATATATATTGCACAGCCTGTAGATATTCCAAAATTAGAATTTCTAAGTGCTGGCAGGAAATCTCTAGTAAATCTCTAGTAGTTGGCAACTGGAACTTTAAGGATTTAACTCTGCCTCTTTTCAGTTTAATTTGCAGCATTACAAACAATTAGATTATTTTTACTTATATTTATTTATATATCTTTAAACAATTTAACTTGAAATGCTTCTTATTTGCAATGATTATTTTAGAGGCAAGATAAATTTCCTAAAGCTTATTATTCAACAAAAACCAAAAACCAAAAACAAAACAATGTACTCTGAGCATGCAAGCATTGATGCATATGGCAAACATATCGGTGGACTCATTCTTACTCAGGAAAACACACTCAGAATAGGAATTGTAATCACATAGAATATGGGAAGTCCCCTGTCATTACTTATAAAACCATATGTGCTATGTTATTTCCCCTTATGGTAGAGATAGTATATTTGATGTTTTCTCATTGATGTGACACAATAGAAGACAGGACGCAACTTATGAAAGAAAAAAGGTTTTATTTGGCTTACAGTCTGAGATTGTAGAGTCTATCATGGTGAGGGATTCATGGCAGGCAGGAGCAGGAAGCCAGTCTTACATCATTACACAGGCAGATAGGAAGCAGAGAAAGGGTACTGAAAGAAGAAATGGTGTATATATCCTCTAGGCTGACCCCGAGTTAACCACTTCCTCCAGTAAGGCTCCACTTCCTGAAGGTTACACAACCTTCCAAACTAGGGCCACCAGCTGTGGAAGATCTATTGTGATACCTGGAAGCATTTTTCAATTATACAACCATAGATGTATACCACCATTAGATATTTGGGAAAGGAAGAAGATTATTGTAAGGTAAGAAATGAATGATCTATTCAGCATTTGTAAGCTAATTGGGAATCAAAACTATTTAGCATGAAAGGGTCTAGTGAGTTATGGGTGCATTGTAATGAGCAGTGTTTTGTGTTTGTAGAGTTATATGAACATAGTTATTATTATATGCCTCTTATTTTTTTAAAAGAATCCTGAGATTCTTTTTTGAATTTTTTTGTTTATTTTTATTTATTTATTTGAGAGTGACAGACAGAAAGAGAAAGAGGCAGATAGAGAGAGAGAGAGAGAATGGGCACACCAGGCCCTCTAGCCACTGAAAATGAACTCCAGATGCATGTGCTGCCTTGAGCATCTGGCTTATATGGATCCTGGGGAATCGAGCCATGAACTAGGGTCCTTAGACTTTACAGACAAGCGCTTAACCACTAAGCCATCTCTCCAGCCCTATGCCTCTTATTTTTAACTGAATCAATATCTACATATCTGCTGTACAATAAAACATACAGTCAGATATAAGTTCAAATCCCACCATTATAACCTAAATATTTTCAACATATCTAACTTATCATATCTTTCAAATAGTAGTAATGCCTGCAGAATATGGATTTTCCTTGTGAGCATTTCAAAAGTTATTAAAATTAAAAGTAATTCCATATTCTAAAAAGGCATATTTTTAATACAATATCCAAAGATAGGCCTGGATAAATGGCTTATTAGTTTTGTTGGTTTGATTCAGGTGTCTCCCATAAACTTAGGTATTCTGAATGCTAGTCTCCGCAGCTGATGACAATTGGAAATTAAAACCTCCTGGAGGCTGTGTATTGTTGGGAGCAGGCTTATGGGTGTTATAGCCAGCTCCCCCTTGCTAGTGTTTGACACACTTTCCTGTTGTGTTGTCCACCTTATGATGTCCAGGGGTGATATCCACCCTCTGCTCATACCATCATTTTCCCCTGCCTTAATTGATCTTCCCCTCGAGGCTGTAAGCCAAAATAAATCCTTTTTTCTCACAAACTGCTCTTGGTCAGGTGATTTCTGCCACCAAAATGAACCTGACAGCAACAGTGGTTAAGGTGCTTGCCTGCAAACCCTAAGGACCCATGTTCTGCTCTCCTGATCCCATGTTAGCCAGACACACAAAGGTGAAGCAAGTGCAAGGTCACACATGCTCTCTAGGGGGCACAAGCATCTGGAGTTTGAATTCAGTAGCTGAGGCCCTGGCATTCCAATTCTCTCTCTCTAAAACATAGAAATAAAAACACAAAAATATAAATATAATTTATATCTCAATGTAGTGTAAAAAATGTATTTATCTGAAAATTGTAATTTTGTAAGATACATTATTATATGTGATAAGTGCAATTTTATTTTGAAAAATACATGAATATTTGATCAAATAATATAAGTTGCTACCAATGTTTTCAGTAGTCACATTGTTTTTGAAATAGAGTAATACATAAATGTAATGTGGAATTATATATAAAAGCACAAACTGAGGCTATTGGAATGCAATAACAGGGTTAAGGTATGACCATAGTTATTCCACACACTCAAATTGTGTGAGAACTAACATGAGTCTGGGCTGTATAATAATTTACTTGCTTGTTAGTTTGGTTGACTGGCTGGTTTCCTTTGAGACAGGGTCATATACAGGCCAATTTAGCCTGAAACACACTTTTTTTTTTTTTTTTTTTAGCAGAGAATGACTTTGAATTTTCAATCCTCCTGTGTCTACCTCCTTAGTTCTGGGATTATAAGCATTTATAGCCATGCCTACCTGATTCATCTTTTATTCTATGATTATTTTCATTGGTCATGACATCAAAAGATATCTGTAATCCATTTTTGAACTTTAACTTTGAAAATGAAATCATATGAAGGAAGAACTACAAATTTCGTCTTTGTGAAATTTAGTCAAGGAGTTTTATTTCACTTTAGGTCAAAAATACTGTAAACTGGTGCTGGAGAGATGGCTTAGCAGTTAAGCACTTGTCTGTGAAGCCTAAGGACCCCAGTTCGAGGCTCGATTCCCCAGGACCCAAGTAAGCCAGATGCACAAGGGGGTGCATGCGTCTGGAGCTTGTTTGCAGTGGCTGGAGGCCCTGGCACGCCCATTCTCTCTTGCTCTCTATCTGCCTCTTTCTCTTTCTGTCTGTCACTCTCAAATAAATAAATAAAATAAACAAAAAAAGATACTGTAAATTAATTATATCCTATCTGTGAGAATATAATCATTATTCAAAGATATAAATTATAAAATCTGAAACCATTATATGATTGTCATATAGGTGTTAATACCCTAGAAAACTATTAATATAAACACTGATAGCTTATAAAATTATTTTGACAAATAATATTTATTGAAACAAATATGGCCATAATATCAAATCAATGTTTTTTACAGGTATTATTCTTTGGAACAGGATTAAATAAAATTGAATTAATTGAAGTGAATTAATATAAAGTCTAGTATATATGTACTAGCACAGGGGGTATTAACAGAGTACAATTTATCAAAGTGCATAGGAGAGACTATATTTGAGGAATTTGCCAAGTTCACCCTCTTCTTATGTACGTATTACATGCTGTGGTTATGTCAGATGTCTAAAGCCAAACAACGAAAAATTATATTTACTCAAAACTTTATCACTTACTTTCAGTGCCTTTCTAGGTGCTAACTTAAAAATTTCATGATTTGTGATAATTTATATGTTGTTGTGAGTCATTTAATGCAGCCTTATGTTATCAACATATGGGAATCTTAAAGCTAATTTCAAAAGTTCCCCCCCTTTTTTTATTAAGTAGAAACGTTGTATGAACACATCCTATGTTGTTACCATCATTTCCTTCCTCCCTGCTCCCACTTCACTGAGGGCCCTCCTACTTTCAATAGTAGAAAAAATAAATTTAGGAAAAGCCATCTAATCTGTCTTTTTCACCGTGACCTACTTTCAATAATAGAAAAAATAAATTTAGGAAAAGCCATCTAACCTGTCTTTTTCACCGTGACAATAACTCTTCTTTATAGTTAGAAATAAATGTGTCATTGGAGGTTTGCAACAGTTTTCATCTAGAGAGATGGACCTGAGAAACTTGCCTTGTTTTCATATTTCTCTCCCTCTCTCTCTCCCCCAACTCTGGTATGACAAAATTGCCCAAGTAATTATTTTTAAAAATTGGAGGGATGGCTTTTTGGTTAAGACATTTGCTGGCAAAGCCAACGGACCCATGTTTGATTTGGATTCTCAAGTACCCACGTAAAGCCAGATGCACAAGTTGGCAAAAGCAACTGGAGTTTGTTTGTTGTGGCTAAAGACCCCACCACATCCATTCTCTCTCTTCTCTCTCCCTGTTTCTATGTCTCTTAAATATATATATATATATATATATATATATATATATATATATAAATTAAATCTTAGAATATATAGCTAAGAGTCTTGCATTATTATTTAATTATTTGGATTTGTTTTTAAGAAGTACAACCTTTTATGACCAACTATGTATTTTTTTTTTTTTGATCTTACAGGAACAATTCAATAGAATCACCTGTGATTATATTTTTCAGTGCAGGTATCTGAGCCAATTGGAATTCCAAATTGGAATCTTCATGTAGAGTCCCTGAGATAGCTTGACAATTTTCTTAAGTGTTCTGAATTATGAAATGATGTTTCAGAATCAAGAATACATATAAGTTGCTGGAATTGTAAGATCATTGTAGTGATTGTACTCATCAAACTCCTCTTATGCTTCATGTACTTACTTGACTCCTGAGGAGATTAATCTAGACATAGACTAACAGATCTTTCTCATTCTTCTTGAAATACTCAAATGTGTTCTCTCTAAAAGAGGTTTGGTCTTCCCACAATTATCAGTGGTCAAAGAATCAACATAACTTTTTCTGTAACTGAATATGTCAAGTAATATGGGAAGGAGATGTCACACACATATTTTTCAAATTTTTTTATTTATTTTTATTTGAGACAGAGAGTGAGGGAGAGAGAGAAAGAAAGAGTGAGAGAAGGAGTGGGTGCTCCAGGGCCTCTATCTGAGGCAAACAAACTCCAGATGCATGCACTGCCATGTACATCTGGTTTACATGGGACCTGGAGAATGGAACTTGGGTCCTTAGGATTCACAGGTAACTGCCTTAACCATGAAGCAATCTGTCTAGCCCTTTATTTTAATTCAGAGGTGTTATGTACAGAAATAAAGTCAAAACTTTGAATGATGTACAGAAGCAGCATAATATTTTATTGCACTTGAAAGTGTCATCAGCCTAACTTTCATCTAACCTCATTTAAAGACATAAAGAAACAGACAGGCTTAGAATCTCAAAAGAGAATTCTGGAAAATATAGACCACTTTTAGTGAGGCAGTGACCATCTATTAAAGAACATAGAACTGTTTGGGTCCACTCACCAACACAGAGGAACCCCAGGCCAAGGAATTGTCCCAGTCCTCTATCCCCTTCCTGTGATTTCCTATAATTTCAACCTCACAGAATCCAAGGCTCATGTACTCACTGATGTGATTCACAAGGGTCATTTAGGGTACATGATATGGAATGGAAGCCCTAGAGGGACAAATGTGTCATATTATACATGCACATGTTTGTACTTTATATTTCTGTGGATGATGAAGAGCACATGTGCTTTGTTGTCTGAATGATTTGGTATAAATTGTTCATGAATTTTGGGTGTCAGTGCCTAACTGTATATCAGTATACGAATATGTTTTATGTGAGCATTCCTGAAAATGATGTAAAAATAGAGATATAGCCTCTTACTGTAGACGTTGCTGTCTGTTGTAGCACTGCTAGTCTTTCCATGCATCCTTCTTATCAAATTTAGCTTACTTTTCTTTTTTTTTATTTTCTCAATTTTTGTTAATATTTTCCATGATTATAAAAAATATCCCATGGTGGTACCCTCCCCCCCTCCAGCTTACTTTTCTTAATGTGCTCAACTCCTTCAGTAAGTTCTGAAGAATGCTATCCATTTTTCAAATTTAAGTAGCTGCAAAATCAAAATATATTGTGTGCATATATGCAATATACTTATTTTTTTGTGTTTTATTTAAGCATATGAACAGAGAGAGTATGCATTTATGTGACTACTTTAATAGCCTTTTTTGTTTTGTAATATAAATGTCAAATGGCAGACAAACTGGGTATTGTTCAGAGTGACATTTGACTTCTACTGATCAAGGTGCAGATTAATATAAACACATTTCAATGTTGATACCTTCTAGGTTAATTGAAAGACTGTATAACAATGAACTTTTAAGTAATATTTATTTGTGAGGGAAGGAGGGAGGAGAGAGAGAGAAAGAGGGAGAAAGAGAAAGAAAGAAAAGGAAAGAAAGAAAGAAAGAAAGAAAGAAAGAAAGAGAGGAAGGAAGAAAGAAAGAGAAACAATGGGAATGTTCTCTGCTTGTGCAAGCAAACTTTAACTCCTGAGCTATCTCCCACAATTAACTTCTAATAGAAGTTCATTTTAAACAATTCATTTTAAGAAAATTTGTTTAAACCCTTTCTTCTGTTTCAACTTTTTGTTCACAGTGTACTTTGTGTACTCTACCTCACTTCTATTCACTTCCTCATTGCACTTAAAATGCTATGACCCTGTTGCACTCAAAAAACAGAAGAGATAAAGGTACCCATAAAGCAGGAATAACTGATTTTTCTTTGGCTTTAAACATAGAACCAGCAAATACCTTGGATCATTGTTACTTGAACTTGGCATATATTCAGATAATCCCTGAAAAGTTTTTGAAAATTAATTCACCTAACTCTAATATGTAGCTTTACCCAGAAATCAACACTGGCATTCTAAAGTCCAGGCAGAGTGTACATTCAGCTATTTATTTATTAATTTATTTATTTTCACCTTTACCAATTCACAAAGCAAAAGTGCTTAAGTGGTCAGGCATACCAAACAAATAGCAAGGGTGTGTAAAGTGAGAAAAGTGTTATATTTCTCTACATTTCTTTATACCTAGCTTAGAGAAAAATAGAAGTCACTTCCTTGTAGAAGCTCATAAACCAATAGTTAACTAACATGAATTAAAATCAATAAAAACAAACAATTCAAAATAGCTAAAAATTAAATACCTAGGAATAATGCTAACTAAAAATGTGAGTGACTCTACAATGAAAATGTCAACACACACACACACACACACACAGAGAGAGAGAGAGAGAGAGAGAGAGAGAGAGAGAGAGAGAAAGGGGGAAAATTAGAAAGGAGACTAGGTAATGTACAGATCTCACATGCTTCAGGAGTGATAGAATTGTGTTGTGAAAACAGCTATTTTGCCAAGTGTAACTTACAAATTCAGGATTCAAATTCATCAACATTTCAATAATGTTTCTCACTAGTGTGGAAACAATGATCTAAGAATTTCTATAGAAAATCAAAAGACCACAAAAAGCCAACATGACTCTAAGGTGAAAGACCACAGTTACAGTTATCACAATAACTGATCTACAATTATACTATAGGGTAGTAGTGATAAGTACAGCATATTACTGCCTCCAAAATAGACGTGTAGACCATTGGAAAAGAAAGGAAGACCTAGAAATAAATCCACATGGCCTAGGACACATAATCTTTTACTACCAAAACTTTCAACGGAACAAAAAGCTATTCAACAAATGGTGCTAGCACAACTGGATGGCCAAGAGCAAAAAAAAGGATATTAGATACATATTGTTCACCCTGCCCAAGTATCAATTTAAACTGGTTCAAAGACAAAAACCTGAAATGCTGATGCTTAAAGATATAGGCATAGGGAAGAACTTTCTGAATATAATGCCAATTGTACAAATAATTACTCAAAGAATAAACAAATTGAACTAAGAGTTTCTGCACATCATAAGAAAATGTCAGCAAAATGAAAAGAGAGCCGATAGATTGGGCATGAGTCTTTGCCACCTATACTTCAGCCAAATGATTAAAAAACTTCAAAAGTTAAATAACAAATATAACTAAATAAATCTGCCATTACCAAATGTGATAATTAATAGTTTAAAAAATGCAAATGACCAATGAATACTTTAGAAAGTGGTTAACTTCCCTATCCATCAAGGAAATGCAAATTAAAACAACTTTGAGAGACCCATTCTGCCCAAGTCAAAATAGGCATCATGAACAAAACTAACAACAAATACTAGTGAGGATATGGAGAAAGAGAAACCCCTATCCTCTTCTGGTGAGATTGGAAAATAGTACAACCATTGTAGAAATCCACAAAATTAGAAATATAACTCTAAAACAACTAAATAGCACTCTTGAGCCTATGTCCTAAGAACTTCACCCTCTACTATAGAAATAAGCACACATCCATAATTATTGCTGTTCTATGTATAATAGCTAAGGATTGGAAACAATTATATGTCTATCAACAGTTAAATGAAAATATGATAAATATACAAAATTGAATATTATTCAACAGTTTTAATCAAGTATGAAATTTGAAGGACAGGGGAGGGTCTAGAAAAAGTCACATTAAGTGATGCGACACAAACTTCAAAGCCCCATAATGCATGTTCTCTGTTAGATGGGCTTTAGCATATAATGTGTAACATGGGGGCAAAGTAAGTAAAACCTATGGAGATTGAATCATAAGTAAAATCAAGTACAAAAAGAAGAGCTAGAAGAAGGTTTACAGGAGAGTGAAAAGACACAGGTGACTTGTAAATATATCACAGGGAGATATTAGGAGAGGCAGGAGAAGAGAGAGTCCTTACGGATGGGAGGGGTAATGAGAAACAACAAAATCAAATTGTATTTGAAAATGTGTGACTTACACTTAAATCTGTGCTTGCCAAATAAAAACAGTCATCCATGTGAATGGCATGGAGACTTTTACCCATGATTTGTTATGATTTTGCATTTTCAGGTCTTGCATCCAAACTTTTAGCATACTCTTTGTTGATTTTTCTATGCAGTGTAAGTTAACTGTTTAATTTCATGCTTCAAAATGTGAGCATCTACTTTGGTCACATCTTTTATTGAAGCGACTATTCTTGTAATGGATAATTACTCTTGCTTAGCTTGAGGGTAGAACTGTAGTCAAGTTACAGGGATAACATGATATATTAAACAGAGATTTCTTGTAAGATATTAGGCCCTAAAAAAATCTACATGAGTACCAATCTTCTTGTTTTATGTGCATATATATGCTCCACATTCCTTTACAGTAACTTGAATGTCTTTTATGTTACATTACAAGCCACCTGTAGAAGCAAGAGTCAGATGGAGAAATAAGGTGTGATTTATTGATTGAAGCTAGAAAAAATATGATATAGCCAACAATGAATAATGAACATCTTGGAATTTTATTGAGAAATTCATTTTTTCTGTGTTACATAGATATGAGCAATCATAGTATCTCACAGAAAATGCCTGGCAGAGTGATAACAAATTTCATTATGTCAAAAGTAATGATTTGGTGACAATTATTACTAGACGTTTTAATATTTACTTTGAATATAAAACATATTTTTATTTGACTCCTTGGAAACTAGAAGACCTCACTGAAATGTCCACCACATAGAAACCTACTAGTTTATAAACTGCCTAGTGTACTTTTAAAAGGAATTGGAGCTTAAACAGAGATATTCTATAAGTGCATAATGCTGCTCACAGAAGTCATGGATTTTTAAACCAAAATTCCAGCGTCATGTTTAGCATATCTGCATGAATTCTTGACCAAAGACCTCCAGAGGTTTTCAGGATAATACAGACCTAGTGTCACTAATCTTGGTTGCCCACCAGAACTAGACAGAAAGACACAAATCACTTTGGATACAGGACACAGAGAAATTAAACTGGAACAGGGTTAGAAGCTTCCTTTCTGCAGACTAGTTTACAGTGCCAGAAACTCTTTTCAGAAAGTTAGGGAAAGAAGTCAATGAAGATCTCACACAGCTGTGTGCCATGGGTTCTCCCAAAGTGGCCTGCCAAGAAAGATGTGCCAACAGGTGCAATGATTGCATGTTTGTTATGGCATAACCAACTGCTTTCTGATTGGATCCAATGTTCACTCCATAGGAGGAAATCAATACAGTTTATTGTCGAGCTGGTCAAAAGGTCATAGTTAACAAAGGGGGAACCTACTACTGTTGTTAAGTTAAATGGACAGGTTTTAAAGTTACCTTCTAAATATTTACATTTATACCCAGACTCAATAACATAAGTATATTTTTGCAGTGGGCAAAGGTTATCATAGAAATGCATAACTGGCAAAAATGCTGAGAATTAGTGACTATGGTATTCTTAACCCTAAAAAGGGACACAAAGAACATCGATGCCAGGCTCAGGGGACATTGTGTAAAGGATGGCAGAAAGATTTAAGAGTGTGTGGGGGAAGTGGTGGTAGGGGTGGACGTTTTGTAGAATGCTGTCTTTTGGAACCAACATGGATGTTAGACTCATGAATTGATGAGAGCTTGGTGTCTTGGAAAGGACTGAACCTGTCACCATTTCATTATGGATTGGGGAGGGGCTCCTCTGAACTCATTTCTCCTATTGGTACCGAATATTTGCTGAGGGCGAGGGAATTGTGTGCTTCAATGGTTTTTCACTAATAAGTTGTCCATAATACATTAAGTCACCCCTCAGCCATGGTCATCAAAACAATACTGAGTGAATTCCATGGGTCTGAAGATTAATGGGGGGGGGTGTAGTGGGGATAGAAAGGGAATAAGAGAGTGTAACACACTTTATGTGCTCAACCTCAGTAGCTATAGCATCTCCTCTCTGCCTAGAGCTACCTCAGCACCACCCCCAGGAGACCACTGCAGTCTAAGCATACACTAACATAAGTGCCTGATAACTAATACAGACGCTTTGGGAGATATGCGACAAGATTCTGTGGAGTGTGGTACTTAGGCATTGGAGGAATTAAAAAAAAAAAAAGGATACTGGGGATCATATCCAGGATGAGTTTGACAAAAATTTCCAACTATACCTGGAACCATATGATGGGACAGAACTTCGTAGTTATGTGACAAAGGTGACCAAATATTGCATCTACTTTTGCCTGGGTTAATTGGGTCTTCTGTTCAAATCTGATTAAAAGCATATGTTGTGACAAATGCACAGTGATCCATCCAAAAACAGGGATGGCAGCCTAAATTCCAAAAAAAAAAAAGAGACTGAAATCTTCACACTTGGTAAGGGAATAACTAGTTTTTAGTCTTTATTGTGTTTTGTATAGGTTATTCTTTGTATTAGTTTGAATGTGGTTAAAATATTTTACAAAATAGTATACATTTGTATTTATTTTCTATTTCATACTTTTGTGCCTCATTTTTTTCTTCATCCATTCTAGTAAAAATAAATCTGTTGGAGATATGTTAAGAAAATAGAAAAAATACAGTGGGGTAAATATAACAAATATACATTAGAAACATATATGTAATTGTCAAAAATACAATTAAAAGTATAAAAACACAGTAAATGAAACTAAGCCACAACAAAAAACAAATTTGGATCATTATAATATATGCTATATTTTAGCTTAGGAACCCATATTCCCTTCTTGGAACCTCATTCTTCAAGTTTGAGACCAGCCTGAGAATACATAGTAGTTTCCAGGACAGCTTGGTTTACAGTGACACCTTGCTTGAAAAAAAAAAAATCTTTATTGGCAAAATCACATACTGAAGTATACAGTTTGTAAGCACCTTTTCAAATATAAGATCAAGGCCAGGTATCTATTATGAAGAAACATTGTTACTCCATCAAGTAACTTCCTATGGTCAGATCAGTGAAATCTATTTTTCTTTGTAATGGAAATAAAATAGAAGCTATCAAACTAAATAATTCAAGAATTTTTTTTCTATCCCATTAATCCTCCTGTATATTTTTTATTAGTTATGTACACGGTGCATATACAACCATGTTGGCACCATCATTAGCCTCCTCCCTGTCCTCTCCTCAGGGACGCTCCTAGTTGGGGAATGTGTTTTGTGCATTGTGGGGTTAGTCATTAGTTCTGGGTAAGAGGCAATGTCTCTGTGAAATAATGTCCCAACATGTGGCTCTAACAATCTTTCTGCCCCCTCTTCTGCAAATTTCCCTGAGCCATGATGGGTGTGTTTTTAGGTCTACTTCAGTGATGAGGTCTTGACAGCCTCTGTGTCTCTGGATATATGGTTTGGTACTAGGTGAGTGTTCTCTGTGACTATGTTCTTCACCCTTGTACTGGTACCAGGTTCACCAAGGAAGCAGCACTCTTGCTCAGTTCCCAAATAACTCTTGGTTTGAGGTAGGGGCCTGATGAGGTGTGATGGGCTGATTTTCTCCTTAGGTTCTGCTAACAGATTCTGGTAACAATCTGAAAAAGAAAAGCAGATTCTCCAACAGAGAGCGAAGTCAGTATAGGACAAATGAGATAACAATTATTATTATAGAGAGAAGCTAATAGGTGTAGGCCCTCTTGTAGGTCATGATTGGTGGGAGCTTGATATTGGAGAGTGAACTCATTTTATGGATTTGGTTCTGTCTTGTTTCCCAATTCCAGCTATGGGTTCCATTCCACTGAGTGGATCCATTAGCCAATTCAAGGGCAGTTGGTTACCCACTATAGCTGTGTGCCACTATTGCATTTGAGTGAGTATCACATCAAGTTGTTTGCTGTTGAGTAGCTTAAACCACGAGTTACTTGGACAGATTTTGGCCATTTTCCCCCAGTCGCTCATGTAGCACCTTCTGGCACTAGACAAGCTAACTACCTGGGGACTGACTCTTTTTCAGATTCTAGCCAGGTCTCTCCATGTTCTGTACCAATAGCATATGGTGTCTTTGGCAGTAGGGTCTTACCATTAACCTTTGGTGGGTCATAAAGTGCTCTGACAGTAATCTGAATTTTTAGTTCCTCAAAACTTCCTTGGAGATTACAAAGTATGCAAGTGAACCAAGGTTAATATGAACTTACATAAATTGGTTCTCTTCCTCTAAGAATACGTGCTTTAGATGGGTTTCCTGAGCCCCTGCCTCTTCTTCACTCACATGCATAATATGATATGAAAACAAAAATAATAAATTTCTCTATGAGTGATTGTGTGGTAAATAAAATATAACTATTGTATTGTGCTAATCATATTAAATTAGCCCTAAATATGCTTGCAATGAAATATAATAGTAAAGACATAAAATCTATTACTTTAAAAAATAGCTGGACACCATGGGACTAGGAAACCAGAAATGAAAATTTAATGATGAATGCATGTGCCAAAGCTACACTTTCTTTGTGGTTTGTTTTAGGAGTCATGGGGATTCAATCCAGGCCTAGTACAAAGGTATTTAGGCCTAATCTGTAGTCTTAACACATACTACTGTGATAATTATGTTTTTTCAAAACAAGTTTGTTTGTACTTGGGACAAGTTCAATTTCAAAGTTTTCTAATTTTCTTATTTTTTCTATGCAGAACTGTGATAACTCCTATTTAAAATAGACTCAATCTAAATCATTGAGAGGCTATTTTAAAAAAAATATTTTTATTTTATTTATTTGTTAGAGAGAGAGGCAAGCAGAGATAAAGAGAGAAAGGGTGCACTAGGGCCTTCACCCACTGTAAACAAACTCCAGACACATGTGCCACCTTGTGCATCTGGCTTACATGGGTCCTGGGAGTTGGACCTGGATCCTTTGGCTTTACAGGCAAGCACCTTAATTGCTAAGTCATCAATCCAGCCCAAGAAAGGCCATTTTTTAAAAAAAACAAAATACATATTTCATTGGGAAAAAAATACATTGAAATTTGTGAATATATTAATGTGGGCTATAGTTCATTGGTATTAGTTTTGTACTCAGTGAATACAGTCAAGTTGGTACCATTGTTAGCCACCTCCCTGATTGACCCCCTCCACAGGGACCCTCCTTGTTGTGGAATATGGGTCATGCTTTGTGGGGTTAACCATCAGTTATGAGTAGGAGGCAATGTCTCTGTGTATCATGCTTTAACTATTGTAATAAAATATACACAATATGAAGCATACCATTTTATCAATAAGTACATAGCTAGCTTCCTGGTATCAGGTGTATTTATAGGATTGTAAGTCATTGCCACTCATTTCCAAAAAAGTGCCATTATTTTTGTCTGAATAAGATTTTTCCCCATTAAATGCTACATCCCCATTAGCCTCCTTCTTAGCTGTGAAAACACATTTATTTTGAATGCCTATAAGTCTGACTATTTCAAGAATTTTGCATAAGAACTCATTTAATATTCATATTTATAACTAATTTTCTCCATTTTTCAGTTTATACATGTGGAATGCATATATAGTAGTAACATTTCTACCAATGACTCTATTAAATAATCATTACATAGCCAATATAATATGAGGAAAACTTTACATTATCACATGTAAAAATAAATGTTTGAATTCAAGTAACTGTAATTTACACAGAAGCACAAAATATACACAGATTTCCAAAACCATAATATTTAAAGAAAACAAATAATTAACATGTGAGTTCTAGACTGACCTATTCATGAAATGTATAGCTTACTTTCACTTTAGACCATTGCCAGATTTTGTTTCCTCAACCACACATATGTAATAAAAATATGGATATTAGAAAATAAATGGCAGGCAAAAATATCACTCTTCAGTTGAAACTTCTAGACAGTCTATACCTAGACCATTCTAGCTCAGTGGTCAGGAAAGACAGGGTTTGTCATCAACCAGAGGCATACCAGAATAGGGTCACCAGGATTCCTAGGATACTTGTGTTGACTGTTTAGAATAATCAACACTTATTGACTATTTAGAATAGTCAACACTTGAATCTTTTCACAAAATCACGTGGCTTGTAAAGCAGGAGCAAATTTTTGCTCATTTGCTACTAGTATAGATAATAGGACTTCCTGAAAAATGCACATTATTGATCTGGAAATTCAAAATAACTCAAGCCATTGACTAATTTTTTTTGTATATTACAGAACATTTTGATACTAACCCTAGTATAGATGAATGAACTAATTGTGAAAACTTACCTTTAAAGATTTCACTCTTCAACAGGATTAAATTTATAGTGTCCACTGATTTTACATCTTTGTATATTTCAATATGATTAAATTTAAATAAATAAAGAATCATTGAGTGAAGGGTAATACTGAATGCAGCAATGTGAGGGTTTAATGTTGCTCTCAAAAGAAATTAAAGTTATTACCAACTCTAGAAAATCCTGTGAGAACTATGATCAGTAGTTGTAATGAAGGACTCAGGGACCAGAGGGATGCCATGACAGGCTGCAGAGTCACCAGTAGGCCTAAGTTTCTGTTTCCCGGCAAGGTTTAAATAAGCATTTAACAGTCACTGAAGAAAGACCACAAACTGCTTATGACATACATTTCTATGGTCATAAGATGAGTTGCTTAAGTTCCTCAAACACACATAGCCAATCACAATAAAGGTTACCTAATCTGCTTGAAATTCCCCTAGCCCCCTGCCCACTAGCATCCTAAGCCTATCAGAAAAATACAAGTGCAGTTACTGCTTAAATCTACCAATCATGTAACCATTCCTCTACTTCTTTGTTCAAATTTATATATATATATATATATATATATATATATATATATATATATAAAACTGCCCCCTGCTGCTCAGGGCTCTTGTATGGATACACTGTGCTGGTAAAGTCAAGAGTCTGAGTGTAAGCCCTAAATAAAGCTCCTTGCTTTTGCATACGTGTTTGGTTCTCCTTGGTGGTCACTGGGGATGCTGAGAACTGGGCATAGCAGTAACATCGCTTTTATCCTTTCTGTTAGTATCAGTGTTATGTGAAAATATCCTGATTTCTAAGGCAAGTTCTCAGACAAGCTCTTTTTACTCACAGATATTATTAAATGGTATCTGTATACATACTTTTTCAAAGCATTTGTGGAGAATTTAAAACCTATATTAAGCCGGGCATGGTGGCACACACCTTTAATCCCAGCACTTGGGAGGCAGAAGTAGGTGGATTGTTGTGAATTTGAGGCCACCCTGAGACTACATAGTGAATTCCAGGTCAGCCTGGGCTAGAGTGAGACCCTACGTCGAAAAACCAAAAATAAATAACAGATCCCCCCAAAAAACAACAACAACAAACCCCTATTTTAGAAATCAACATGATTTCCACAAGATGATATCATTTCAGAGTATGTTTCACTCTTTCTACCTTAACATGAAAACCATTTATATTGCAAGTAGAATTAAATCCTGGACATATTATTTAAAACAAAATGCAAGGAGCCTTTTCATCCAATGACAAATTTGTTTTTATAAAGTGAAACAAATTATAAACTTACCTAATTTATGAGCAAAATGTGAAATATAACATTTTCTATAGTAATGACTATTTAAAATAGGAGCAGTTGATATTATCAATGTCTGTTTATATATTTATATATTATGCAGATATTATGATTAAAATAGTTCAGCTCCAAGATGGAGACAGATACTGAGGATACTCAGTGCATGCCAAAGTAGAAATTCAGAGCTCATCACTGAAGTAGACTTAAAATACAGGCACCAAGGCTCAGGAATTTTGCAGAAGAGGGAGCAGTAAGATTGTAAGAGTCGTAGGTTGGGATGTTATGACGAGAGGCATTGCCTCCCCGAAATAACTGACTGTTTGCCCCAGAAAAGTATAATCCACAACCCCATGGTGAATACAAGCAACCCTACTAAGGAGAGCCTTCTGCAGAATGGGGGTAGGGAGGAGAGAAAAGATAGTACCAACACATGATGTGTCCATACAAATTATGTTAAGGGTATTATTATTATTATTATTATTATTATTTGTTTTTTGAGGTAGGGTCTCACTCTAGCTCAGGCTAATATGGAAGACACTATGCAGTCTCAGGTTGGTCTCTGACTGACAACAAGTCTCCCACCTCTGCCTCTCAAGTGCTGAGATTAAAGGCATGTGCCACCATTCCCACCACAAAGCATATTCTTAATTTAAAAAAAGTTGAAAATGCTCTGAATATCCCAATAATCAAGGAATAATTAAATGAATTTTGAAATACTGACATGAAGAAATGTTAAAATGTACTTCAATAATTAATAGACCTATTGTGAGATTATCAACAGTGTGTGAATCTTTAAACTAGATGCAGGGCAAAGCAAACAAACAACATATGGGTCATGGGTCATTGCATCTGATTCTGAAAGATTAGTTATTCAATCTTGGACTAACTCTACATCAAAATTCTACCTTATAATGTGTGCCCATTAAACTGGAAGACAAAGAGGAAAAACAATAACTTCACTCCAACCAGTAAGCATAAGAAAATATATTTCATGGAAATGAAATGCTTAACATTCTTCTGTCATACATATCTTTTAGTATCTTTTTTCCCTTCATTATCTTTGTCCTATTTTCATTGCAATATTTCTTTTTAATACCACAAACATATTTTATTTGTATATTTTTTCTTATTGATTATAGCAAGTGTTAGTTTAAAAACTCAGGAAAATTTGTCTTGGCTTCATAGTTTATGGTGATTTTCTTTTTTTCCTTTAAATATTCAAAGTGCAGTTATTTTTAATTATTATCATTATCAACAACAAATTTTGTATGGGTATATTCTGTGTTGGTAACCTCTATTCCCTATTCCTTACCCCCATTTCACTGGGAACCATTTTCAGTTGGGTTGCAGTTATTTTCCATAGGGTTGTGAGTTATGCATTGTGGGAGCAGCAATCAGTTATGTGGGGAGACAATTCATGTCCCAACCTGTGGCTCTTACAATATTTCTGCCCCCTTTTCTGCAAAATTCCCTGAGCTGTGGTGGGTGAGTTTTAAGTCTACTTCAGTGATGAGCTCTTATGAGCCTCTGGCTCTCTGCTTTGGTAAGCGTTTAGTATCCTCAGGGTCTGTCTCCTTCACCCTGGTGCTGATTATCAGGTTCAGAATGGAAGCAGCACTCTAACTTGTCTCCTCAATTCCTCAGCAGTTTCAGCTATGGCTTGGCTGAACTGCAAGGGATAGTTAACCTCTTCAAGTCTCACTGCATTCTGAAAAAGAACAGATTCCCCAACAGAGAGTGAAGTCAGAATAGTTTAAATGGGATAACCATTATTATCACAGGAAGAATTTGATATATGCATCCCCCTTTTAGCCAAAGACTACCTAGAGCTTGACACTGGAGAGTATAATCTTTGTCTACATAGAATTCTGATCTGGTTCCCAATTCCAGATATGAGTTCCTTTACACTGAGCCATATGCCACTTTTGTACTGGTGTGAATATCCTTTGAGGTGTTTGTTTCTGAGTAGCTTAGACATCTGGTTGCTCAGACCTTTGTTGGCCACTTTCCCCCATTAGGTCATGCAGGACTTTCCAGTATTATAAAGGCTAACTGTCTGTGGATTGGCTCTCTTCCAGATTCCAGCCAGGTCTCTCCATGCTCTGTTTCAGCAGCATATAGTATCTTCAGCCATAGGGTCTTATCTTTTGCCTCAGGTGGATAATTAAGTGATTTGACAGAAAGCTCTCTTGTTTTGGGGACCTTGTATGTCTCTCTGATCAAAAGCTCATGCTGGGTATTAATTTCACACTTTCTTAACTTCTTAGTATAGTTGTGTTTATATGGTCGACTCTTAGGAATCTTCACTGAAGCCCATACTTTATTATCATAGCTAGTCACATTGCTCTCCCATTCTACCACTTGTTGAGATGCTGGGTTAGGAACACACTTCAACATAATTAACCCCTCATTTAGTCTTTGGTGAAGCAGAAGAAATTTTCTAGAATACATGGAATAGATTTGGAGATTAAGGAAAATCATCATGCAAATCTAAAAAAGGTAATTGAGTTTTGGTAAATATTATGTAAGTGCTTTCTCTCATAACATCTTGTTAAGCAAATTAACCTGTGTTAATGGAAAATGCCAAGAGGCCTAATGTCAGGTTGACTCTTATATATAGCAGTTATCTTTGTCATTGAAATATACTTCAGCAAAGGAGTTTCATGAGATATTTAGAGGAGAAAATACTGCATGGTGATTGTGGTTTTATGTCACACAACTAAAACTGCAAAGGCATTTGCTTTTATCACCTAAAATGAGGTCAGTCAATAGAGTAGGGTAATCAGTCAATGTAAGAGTCAGTCAAGCTAAAGGCCACCCAAGAGAATCAAAGTATGACTTACACTTCCTTACTTTTAGAAAATGTTTTGGACATGATCACTTCCTGGATAACTGAACAAAAGTGTTTCATAATAAATTATCGTGGTATTATAAATGACATTTTAGTTAAAATCTATTGAAATAAGAAATTTGTTCAAGAATGTTTTCTAATGAGCTAACAAATTATGCAACAAAAATTTTAAAACATTAAAAAAACACTAATCTCATAATAGAGCAGAATGTGATATTGATTCTTTTTAGTATGCCTCTTAGGCAATTAATGTATATGAAGTAAATTTGACTGCATTTGTATCTTAAACAACAGTGATGGTCTCACGATGCAAAGCCCTATGATATAGAAAGGCACACAGCATACCAAGTTTTCTTTGAAGTATAATTCTGGCATTGACTTTGCAAATCACAGATGTAATGAGATGAAATGGAGCCATCATTCAGTTTTTCGGAAAACCTGGGATGTACATAGATTGTGACCTTGATTTAAGAAAAGCAACTTTTCATCTGTTGTTCCCAATAAATTAGAGGGTTTCTAGTTTGCTGTTTCAGGCACCATTATTTTCTTGAAAATTATTTTACATTAATTTTTGAGATGAAAATAATTTTGAGACATACATATTTAATATCATTTTGAGTCAATATTTTTCTAAACTCTATTCAGTTCTTAGTAAAATCTTGTGAAAAACATAATTTGTTTTTAATTGATTTATACATAATTTTAATAATACCAATACTCATGAGAAGATTCATAAAATTATTATAGAATTTTCTAATATATGTGATAACTTTTATTAGCCTGAATTCCAACTAAGCCTCTCACTGCATTCAGTATTGTCAATCAACTCACTGTGTTGTCTTCACATTAATTTATATGATGATGTAAACTGTATGAGAAAATTACTGTTATTTTTCTTTTTATAATATTTATTTATTTGAGAGCAAATGCCAGTGCCCACACTTCAGTCAGAAGCAAAAGTACCCACCTACCTAAATTTCTACCTCTTGCCTAGTGTTTGAGACTATTTACAACAGATAAATGGATTTGATTTTAATGGTGAATTTTAAGATTTTAATATAAGTCATAAATTATGAGGCCACTGACTTGATTTTGCGGATAGTAACTGAATATTGTATGCTGTAATTTCCTTTCACCTCTCCTTTCACTGTACTTATCCACTCACTTTTAAAGCCTATTCATAGCACAGTATTTAAAGGAGAGAAGATGCATTTTACCTACCCACATAAATATATATCTGTAACAGATTATGTTTGACAGAACACTTGGAATAAATATACTGGAATAGAGCACTTTGTCAACAGCAGTGTTTTGACATTTAACATGAGGTCAATATCGTAGTACTGGAGAAATAAAATTCAAAAATTTCAAGCCAGGCATGGTGGCGCACACCTTTAATCCCAGCACTTGGGAGGCAAAAGTAGGAGAATTGCCATGAGTTCTAGGCCACCCTGAGATTACATAGTGAATCCCAGGTCAGTCTGGGCGAGAGTGAGACCCTACCTTGAAAAACCAAAAAAAAAAAAAAAAATTCAAAAATTTTAAAGTAACTATAGAAAACATTACAACCTTCAGCAAACTTCATAAAACTATTACAGAAGTTTATATTCAGCATTACAGCCATTTGTTACATGAAAAAATGCGAAGGGAAAAATATTCTTTTGTAAATGGATGAGACATTGTGGGTGACAGGGTTAATGAATCTCTTGAGAGAATTTATGAACAGCTAATAAAAAGAAGAGCTAAATTTTGTCTTAATTTACCCTCACACTCACAAAAAAATGTTGTTCACTTAAGTTACACTGATGTGGCCAACAATCACTAACCCCTCTTTTGTAGATATAATCCCATACTAACATCCAGTAGTACAGCTAGCTTCATCCCTAACAGCTAACTTTGTTTCCTTTAGTTGGGGTTTTCTCTGTTGCTGTGACTAAGTATCTAAAATGTAATGGATTCAAATATAAATCAGATGCAGACTGTGGTTTTTTTTTTTTCTGTATCTTGAAGACTGGTTAAGGATATAGTTTAGTATGATACACAGATTGTAGAATATTGTTAACAATATGTAATATCCAGTGCTGTTAAACCAGATCAGATGGTTAGTGAAGTGTTATAAATCCTACACAGGAAAGCATACTGACTGCATGATCTTACTCATCAGAAATCATTCAATTCATGGAATATGAAATTAGGATGATAAGCAATAACTTGAAATAGGAAGAGACAAAACACACTTACATATGGCTGAGTTATCTTTAAAGATATTTAATTTTCTTAATTCAATGTGTCTATTTTGTGGCATGCACAGAAGTACAATGATGATTGGGACAAACAAATGTATTAAAATTCATGAGACAGATTTGATATAAAAGACTCTTAATATTTCATTGCTTTCCATATTATAATTTAGCAAACAGAAATGGTGAAATTCTGTGTGTGTGAGGTGAGAATGATGTTTTCAGTCTTTCAAACTTGGCCATTATATATGCATACACACACACACACAAACACACACATATAGTGAGTGAGAGATTTATATCAAGATTTTAAAATTTTCATTGATTTATTTACTTGAGAGAGAGAGAGAGAGAGAGAGAGAGAGAGCAAAAGAGGCAGGTAGAGAGAGAGAGAGAGAGAATGAGTATGGGTAATGCAGGGCTTCTAGCCAATGCAAACAAGTTCCAGACCACTTCAGGCACTGACTTTACAAGTGTACTGGGGAATTGAAACGGGAACATCAGGCTTTGCAAGCAAGCACCTTTAACCACTTAACCATCTATCCAGTCCTGTATTAAGATTCTGATTATGGATTTGATGGTTAAACTGAGTAGATTTATGGTTTCTGGTATGTGGTCTTCTTATTCATTTGGATCATTGGTTTTGAATGATTTCAAGTTACTTTGAGCATAAGAAAATTAATCCAAATTTATAGTATAATTCTACCATATTAAATTACAATGAAGGAAAAATTAGATTTATATTAATAAACCAATTGAGAGTATTATGACTTTTACTTAGAAGTGTTCAATAAAAAACTTTTGATATTAAAAGGATATTACAAGTTACTAATATTTTTAATAATGTGTAATGATAAAGCAAACCTATAAAATGAATGGGTAGATTGGCCACAGTAGGATACAAGACTTTCACTTAAAAATGGGTAATAGGGACTTCCAGCCAAGATGATAAACGCCTAACTGTGCCACACATCTGTGGAAAAAAAAACCAAGGCATTAACTGTTCACTGGGTCTTTTAGGGGAGAGCAATCTCTAGTAGATCGCCAGTGGGAGGGCACAGAGGGGAAAAAGAAGGGAATCGCTGATGCCCTTGCACGCGGGTAGCCCACTAGTCCACAAAACCGCGCAAGCAGCCACCGTACCCACAGTCCCAGCTTCAGGATACCCCTGCACTTACTGTAGGAATGGAAACCCAGTACAACATAGTTCCACTTGCCTCACTGCACAGGGGTGATCGCCCTGCTACCCCTGCCCACACATGACCTTGGGAAGGCTCTGCCCACTGACCACCTGGAGCTGGTGCTGCGGAACCCCACTTGTGCAAGCTTAGCCTGCTCTGCTAATGGCCCCTGCCCATTCACGCACGAGCTCAGGCCCCTTCCACCTGCCCACTTGAGCTCAGACTCACTCTCCCAGCTCCTGCCTGTGTGCCGCACTGGCCACCTGCCATTATTCTGTTGTGCGAGAGCTCAGACTGCTTCTGTGGACCAGTGTCCCACCATGCGAGTTTAGGCTGCTTTGGTGCTTGGTGCTTCAGCATCCCTCCAAGCGCGAGTGCATGCAGCTTTCGCACATCACCACATGAGAGCTCAGGCAACGTTGGCACCCCTGCCATGCAGAAGCACCGGCTGTTTTGGCATTCCGTTGAGGGAGAGCTCAGACTGCTTCAGATTCCCACTCTGCTTGAGCTCAGGCTGATCCATACACCTACGTGTTAGCTCAGGACCACTCAGCCCATCTGCATGCCTGCCAGATAGCTCAGGCCAGCTCCCCCAAGAGGTACCATTTCCCTGGCACATCAAGACCACAGTCCAACTCTCCATGCCCATACACTGTAATGGGCAGACCACAGCGCAGAAAAATAACATGAAAAATCCAAAGCAAGTAAATCCAGTTATATCACCCAGTACTACAATGAACATCTCTAATCAAAACATAGAAGAGACATTAGGATCAGAACACCAAAATGAAGCTATGAGCAATGCAACCCTGACCAAGCTACTGGCAGAACTTGCACAAAAGCAACAAACGACCGATAATCATGTGGATGCTGCCATCACTGTGCTAGACCTAATAGATAAGAAAATGGAAGGAGTTCAAAGACAGTTAAGATATATGAAGGAGAGTGAAATAAAAGAGGACCACAAAAATCAGCTGGTGATGCTAAATGAAGACATAAAGAAATGTGAGGATGAATTCCAAGAAGCATCAAGAAAATCAGAAAATGATGTGAAAAGATAGCTTCACAGAGGGATGGAAACTATGCATAGAACAGTAGTAAAGAATGCAAACCTAAATGAACAAGCCCAAAACTCTCTAGAAGCTCTCAAGAACAGAGTCAGCCATGTGGAGGAACGAAACTCCGATCTGGAAGACAAGATGGAAGAAACAAATCGAGACTTCAACAGTTTCAATAAGTTCAAAAACTACTGTGAACAGAACATGAGGGAATTGTGGGATACCCTTAAACATCCTAATATCCAGATAATTGGAAGACCAGAAGGAGAAGAAATTCAGACCAAAGGCATGGAGAAATTATTTAACAAAATAATCGAAGAAAACTTTCCCACTCACTCAAAAGAAATGCCCATCAAGATACAAGAAGCTAACAGAACACCAAACAGATTGGACCAAATGAGAAACTCTCCAAGACATATTGTGATTAAGACTCTAAACATTGACACCAAAGAGGAAATCCTAAAAGCAGCTAGGGAAAAACAGCACATCACTTTTAAAGGTAACCCCATGAGAATTACATCAGACTTCTCAATGGAAACCCTGAAAGCCAGAAGGGCCTGGAATGAAACATTGCAAATTCTACTATGGCTTCCAACCCAAACTAGTTTATGCAGCAAAAGTATCCCTTATAATAGATGGTGAAAGAAAAAAAAACTTTCTGTGATAAAACTCAGATTTACAAATAGTCGCCACATAGTCTCACTCATCTAGAGCACCTAACCTGAATCTACACAAGACTACAACATACACAACAAGCATCTTGAGGCCTAGACAATATGGTGGGTGGGGAGGGAGGACAGGGCAAATTACCTGTTGTGATGCTCACACAAGTGCAATAGTAGCTCACTGCCATGGTGGGAAACCAACTGTTCTTGATTTGGCTAACTGATCTTCTCAGTGTAATGGGACCCATAGGTGGAACTGGGAAACAAGTCAGAACCATATCCAAACATGAGCTTGCTCTCCATTAACAAGCTACCACCAATCGTGGGCTTCAAGAAGGTCTACACCAATTAAATTTTCTATAAAAAAACAAGTGTGATCCTATTTGTCTAGTTCTATACTTACTCTTCATTGGAGAATCTGCTTCTCTTTTTCAGATAGATGCAGATCCTAAGGAGAGAAACACCACATCATACCTCAAAAGGGCCCAGCTGAAACTAAAAATAACTGGCAAAACAAGCAAGGGTGCGGTTTTCTTGGTGAACTGGGTACCAGCACAAGTGTGAAGGAGATCAACACAGAGAAAAACCAACTCCTATCAAATCAGATATCCAGAGACACAGAGGCTCCCAACACCTCATCACTGAAGCAGACCAAAAATGAACCCAACTTGGCTCAGGGAAATTTTGTGGAATAGGGGGCAGAAAGAATGTGAGAGCCACTCGTTGGGTCATAATATGCAGAGACATTTCTCCTACCCAGAACTGTGGGCTAACTCCACAATGCATGACCAATATACCTCAACAAAGAGGAGCCAGGGGGATGGTGTAGGACATGGACAAGCCTGATAATGGTTCAAACTTGATTGTATTCACTGAGTACAAAATGAATTATTAAAAAATAAATTAATTGAACAAACAAACAAAAGTGGATTATAATGGAGAAAATCTAGACAAAATTACTATTAAGGGTTATGTTTGACATTGGACAATAAATTCCAATATATTTATTGTATATTTCAATAAGCTATTGTGGTAGTTTAAATAGATGGCCTCCAATACATTCAGTTCTTTATTGTTTGTAGTTTGCATTATGCAGCCACCTGGCTGGAGGCAATGGCACTGGGTGGATCTTAAGGTGTGGTAGTGGGTTTCAGATTTCAATCTAAAGACATGCAAAGTGTCCCTAGCTGCAGTTCCTGAAGTGTGCTGTGCTATGTGGTTTTTGGCTTGTATTTCTCTCTCTCTGCTTGGTCCTGTGAAGGCAGGCCAGCTTCTTCTGCCATTATGGAACTTCCCCTGGATCTGTAAGCTTCAATAAATATCCCTTCCTCCATAACTATGACTGGTCTGGAAGTTCATCTCAGCGAACCTGAATCTGTCTGCTACAGCTATCTAACACCGGGAGCTCTCACTCTATGTACTAACCAATAAATTTATTATTCCATATACCTGAGTGGCATAAGAAAACAACAAGAAGCACATAGTCAATGACACCAAAAGCATTGCTATGTCAGTTTCAGTGTTAGCCATTTAGCATTGTTTAAACATATCAAATTTTATTATTTGCCACATATTTTTTGTTAATGGTATAATATAGTTGGTATGACTAGACTTAAAGTTTCCATCATTCCATTTTCCATAATATTCACACTTTCTATAAGTACAAATGGCTATAACACACTTAAAAGTTCAGTGAAATATATATATATATATATTACTTAACAACTTCACAAACATTAATTACATGGTATTTTTCTTGAGACAGCTAGAGATGTTTAAACTTTTTTAAATATATATATATATATATATATATATATATATATATATATATATATATATATATATATATATATATATATATATATATATATATATATATATATATATATATATATATATATATATATATATATATATATATATATATATATATATATATATATATATATATATATATATATATATATATATATATATATATATATATATATATATATATATATATATATATATATATATATATATATATATATATATATATATATATATATATATATATATATATATATATATATATATATATATATATATATATATATATATATATATATATATATATATATATATATATATATATATATATATATATATATATATATATATATATATATATATATATATATATATATATATATATATATATATATATATATATATATATATATATATATATATATATATATATATATATATATATATATATATATATATATATATATATATATATATATATATATATATATATATATATATATATATATATATATATATATATATATATATATATATATATATATATATATATATATATATATATATATATATATATATATATATATATATATATATATATATATATATATATATATATATATATATATATATATATATATATATATATATATATATATATATATATATATATATATATATATATATATATATATATATATATATATATATATATATATATATATATATATATATATATATATATATATATATATATATATATATATATATATATATATATATATATATATATATATATATATATATATATATATATATATATATATATATATATATATATATATATATATATATATATATATATATATATATATATATATATATATATATATATATATATATATATATATATATATATATATATATATATATATATATATATATATATATATATATATATATATATATATATATATATATATATATATATATATATATATATATATATATATATATATATATATATATATATATATATATATATATATATATATATATATATATATATATATATATATATATATATATATATATATATATATATATATATATATATATATATATATATATATATATATATATATATATATATATATATATATATATATATATATATATATATATATATATATATATATATATATATATATATATATATATATATATATATATATATATATATATATATATATATATATATATATATATATATATATATATATATATATATATATATATATATATATATATATATATATATATATATATATATATATATATATATATATATATATATATATATATATATATATATATATATATATATATATATATATATATATATATATATATATATATATATATATATATATATATATATATATATATATATATATATATATATATATATATATATATATATATATATATATATATATATATATATATATATATATATATATATATATATATATATATATATATATATATATATATATATATATATATATATATATATATATATATATATATATATATATATATATATATATATATATATATATATATATATATATATATATATATATATATATATATATATATATATATATATATATATATATATATATATATATATATATATATATATATATATATATATATATATATATATATATATATATATATATATATATATATATATATATATATATATATATATATATATATATATATATATATATATATATATATATATATATATATATATATATATATATATATATATATATATATATATATATATATATATATATATATATATATATATATATATATATATATATATATATATATATATATATATATATATATATATATATATATATATATATATATATATATATATATATATATATATATATATATATATATATATATATATATATATATATATATATATATATATATATATATATATATATATATATATATATATATATATATATATATATATATATATATATATATATATATATATATATATATATATATATATATATATATATATATATATATATATATATATATATATATATATATATATATATATATATATATATATATATATATATATATATATATATATATATATATATATATATATATATATATATATATATATATATATATATATATATATATATATATATATATATATATATATATATATATATATATATATATATATATATATATATATATATATATATATATATATATATATATATATATATATATATATATATATATATATATATATATATATATATATATATATATATATATATATATATATATATATATATATATATATATATATATATATATATATATATATATATATATATATATATATATATATATATATATATATATATATATATATATATATATATATATATATATATATATATATATATATATATATATATATATATATATATATATATATATATATATATATATATATATATATATATATATATATATATATATATATATATATATATATATATATATATATATATATATATATATATATATATATATATATATATATATATATATATATATATATATATATATATATATATATATATATATATATATATATATATATATATATATATATATATATATATATATATATATATATATATATATATATATATATATATATATATATATATATATATATATATATATATATATATATATATATATATATATATATATATATATATATATATATATATATATATATATATATATATATATATATATATATATATATATATATATATATATATATATATATATATATATATATATATATATATATATATATATATATATATATATATATATATATATATATATATATATATATATATATATATATATATATATATATATATATATATATATATATATATATATATATATATATATATATATATATATATATATATATATATATATATATATATATATATATATATATATATATATATATATATATATATATATATATATATATATATATATATATATATATATATATATATATATATATATATATATATATATATATATATATATATATATATATATATATATATATATATATATATATATATATATATATATATATATATATATATATATATATATATATATATATATATATATATATATATATATATATATATATATATATATATATATATATATATATATATATATATATATATATATATATATATATATATATATATATATATATATATATATATATATATATATATATATATATATATATATATATATATATATATATATATATATATATATATATATATATATATATATATATATATATATATATATATATATATATATATATATATATATATATATATATATATATATATATATATATATATATATATATATATATATATATATATATATATATATATATATATATATATATATATATATATATATATATATATATATATATATATATATATATATATATATATATATATATATATATATATATATATATATATATATATATATATATATATATATATATATATATATATATATATATATATATATATATATATATATATATATATATATATATATATATATATATATATATATATATATATATATATATATATATATATATATATATATATATATATATATATATATATATATATATATATATATATATATATATATATATATATATATATATATATATATATATATATATATATATATATATATATATATATATATATATATATATATATATATATATATATATATATATATATATATATATATATATATATATATATATATATATATATATATATATATATATATATATATATATATATATATATATATATATATATATATATATATATATATATATATATATATATATATATATATATATATATATATATATATATATATATATATATATATATATATATATATATATATATATATATATATATATATATATATATATATATATATATATATATATATATATATATATATATATATATATATATATATATATATATATATATATATATATATATATATATATATATATATATATATATATATATATATATATATATATATATATATATATATATATATATATATATATATATATATATATATATATATATATATATATATATATATATATATATATATATATATATATATATATATATATATATATATATATATATATATATATATATATATATATATATATATATATATATATATATATATATATATATATATATATATATATATATATATATATATATATATATATATATATATATATATATATATATATATATATATATATATATATATATATATATATATATATATATATATATATATATATATATATATATATATATATATATATATATATATATATATATATATATATATATATATATATATATATATATATATATATATATATATATATATATATATATATATATATATATATATATATATATATATATATATATATATATATATATATATATATATATATATATATATATATATATATATATATATATATATATATATATATATATATATATATATATATATATATATATATATATATATATATATATATATATATATATATATATATATATATATATATATATATATATATATATATATATATATATATATATATATATATATATATATATATATATATATATATATATATATATATATATATATATATATATATATAATGCTACTGGAAGAAAATGTAGGAAGAACTTTCCATGATATAGGAATGGAAAATAACTTCCGGAACAAAACCCCAGTAGCTCACAATCTTCTCTACATTCTTATCTGCCTATCCACCTTTGATTTCCTTTTCTCATCTTTCTTCCAGGGACAAGCTGGTCCTAGCACCCCATGTGGCTTATAGTTGCATAATATGTATAACTTGTTTTAAGACAAGATTAAGGAGACTTTCATGCATAATTCATAATCACATGATGAAAAAAATTACACAATAATACATAGGGTGCATGAGCATAACTTCCTAAAAGAAAAATATGTCATTACTTAGTTTAGCAAAAGAAAGCTCTATCCTATATACATTACTTTGGATCTTACTTTGTCTACTCACACTGTAATAAAACCAAATTTGTTTTTAAATAATTTATTTTCATTTATTTATTTGAGAGAGAGAGAAATAGGCAGATGGAGAGAGAGAGAGTGCCAGGGCCTCCAACCACTGCAAATGAACTCCACATGCATACGCCCCCTTGTGTATCTGGCTTATGTGGGTCCTGGAGAATTGAACCTGGGTCCTTTGGGTTTGCAAGCAAGTTCCTTAACCTCTAAGCCATCTCTCCAGCCCTAAAACCATTTTTATCAAGCTGACTAGGACACTAATCCACTCTTTTTAAACAAATACATAATTACCTTATGCAACTACTGACATGCAGCCATTACTTTAGTCATATGCAAACTTCATAGAGATTTAAGAACACTGAAAGATGCTGCAAAATAGAATATTTTATAGCTACTTTTTGTTGATGCATTTTTCTTTATATAAAATTATGTAAATTATATGTAGTGGGATGACTGAAATCATTGGGAGAAGTATTCTGTACATGGTATAAATATATATTAGGTGTACAAAATAATGAATTTATGACATTTCCATACTTGCATATGCAATGCATTTTGCATAATTGTGTCCTACACATGTGCACAAGGTTCCTCATGGTGTCAATCACCATCATCTTCTTTAACAGTTCCTTATCTAATTTCATGTATTTTACTAATATGCTCATTTACTATAATGATTCTACCTATGGGAAAAAGATGACATAGTCATCTTCCTGAGAAATATTTTTCAATAATTTTATTGAATATGTTCTCTTTGCCTCTGGCCTGGATTTCCTCTTCTTCTGATATACCCATGATTCAGACATTTGGTTGTTTTGGATATCACACAGGTCCCTCATATTCTGCTCACAGGAATTTTTGAACTCAGCAAAGTTTTTGGCCTCCTAATCACTTTCTTCTATTTTGTCTTCAGATCAGAGTTCCTGTCTCTTCCACATGAGTAACTTTTTAAATAAGGGGTTCTAGGGAGGTTTTTAAAAGCTTTATTTAACTTTTTTTCTCCCTGTTGTGTTATTTAGCATAATGTCCATCTCTTTTTTGAGGTAAAATTTCACTTCAAGTTCTGATTTTCTTGATGCTTGCTAGAACTAATTCTTGCATTTGATCAAATCTTTAAGTCTTTATTAAGCTTAATGAACTAACAGGCTATTGAGATCTTCCATTTCTTCATTCACCTTCAATTCATTTATACCTATTTTGAGGCTTCTAAATGTTTCTTTTTTCCCCCCAATTAAGTTAAGACTAGTGTCAAAAGCCTAGTGTTCTAAGAGACAATTCTGCTCAATTTCCTTTATGCAATATTTGGTTATTTGATGGTTTGTTCCAGTTCCGTAATTCTTTTGATCAGGGTCATATTGGTTGCTGTCTTTATAGTTTAGAATTAAATTTCTATTGAATTTTCTATGACTTAATTGGAGACTTCCACTGTGGGACTAGAAACTATGAACCCTTGGTGGAGATCTCTCAATTTTCTGACTTTTTTTTTTTTTTTTTTTTTTTTTTTTGCATTGTGGTCTATCCATCTTATGGAAACACTTATTTGTCTTTGTAGGATCTTCAGTGGGTGTTCTGTTTTAAATATTAATTGGATTGGTGTAAAATGAGGTTATAAATGCAGGTATATAGATTGTGGAGAATACAAGTACGTCAGTTTTCTGGGGAACTGGGTGGTGGGGAACTTGGAATTCTGGCCTACTCACTCCACTTGCACATGCTTTTCAGCTCGCTGGAATCAGTGGTTGGAGAACCAGTGTCCAGGAAGCTGGAGGGTCAGGGGCAAGAGCCCAGCTTCTACAGTGTCCTGTGCACTCTCTGGCTCAGGGGAATAGGGATTTGGGTACCCAGGAATCAGGAAATCGGGGAACCAGAGCAAAAGGCTTGTTTCTGCAGCCCAAATGCAGGGCCACGCTGCCCCAGGGAAGTAACAGGGCTTCCTGGAACAGGGAAATGGGAGGTGGGGAACCAACCAGCATCTCTGGCCTACTCACTCCTCTGGCACACATTGTGGAGCAGGTTATCCAGGAGTTGGGTACCCAGGGGTCATTAAATCAGGAGGGCAGAGCAAGCTTGCAGAGTTCAGTAAGTCCCAAGCCAGCAGCAGGAGAACCAACCAGGACCAGGGTAACGGGAGGAGGAAGGAATAGGGGGATGTGGCTTACTCATTCCATGCATGCCTGTTCTTACTTTTTTTAAAATTTTAATTTTAATTAATTTATTATTTTTATTAATTAGTTTTACACTCAGTGAACACAGTCAAGTTGGTATAATTGTTAGGCTCATCCATGTCCTACCCCTCCCCATGTCCCACCTTGTTGAGGTATACGCATTATGCATTGTGGAGTTAGCCCATAGTTAAGGGTAGGAGAAATGGCTCCGTGTATCATGACCCAACATGTGGCTCTGACATTCTTTAAGCCCCCTCTTCCGCAAAATTTCCCTGAGCCATGTTGGGTTCATTTTTGGTCTGCTTCAATGATGAGGTGTTGGGAGCCTCTGTGTCTCTGGGTATCTGATTTGGTAGGAGTTGATTTTATCAGGTCAATGCAATTTTAGTGCCTATTTTTAAATGAAAAATATTCTAAAAGCTGGTGATTATACACAAAGAGAGGACTATATCCTGTATCTGATCCCTGTAAATAGGTAAATCAATTACCAGGTATACTATGAAATTTTCGCCAAAAAGGAAAATAAGTAAATAATTCTAACAGGATAGCTTACTAGGTAAAGAACTTAAGTCTTAAGAATGTAAGATTTGGTAGTAGTCTTTCTTACATTCTAAAGACTTGAGTTCTCTTAAGAAGGTAAGATTTGGTAGGAGTCTTACATTCTTAAGACTTAAGTTCTCTTAAGAAGGTAAGATTTGGTAGGAGTCTTTCTTACATTCTAAAGACTTGAGTTCTCTTAAGAAGGTAAGATTTGGTAGGAGTCTTTCTTACATTCTAAAGACTTGAGTTCTCTGAAGAAGGTAAGATTTGTGGAGAATGGAATTTCAAAGGGGAAAGTGGGGGGGATGGTACTAGCATGGGATATTTTTTTATAATTATGGAAAATATTAATAAAAATTGAGAAAATGCTGGGCGTGGTGGCACACGCCTTTAATCCCAGCACTCGGGAGGCAGAGGTAGGAGGATCGCCGTGAGTTTGAGGCCACCCTGAGACTACATAGTGAATTCCAGGTCAGCCTGGACTAGAACGAGACCCTACCTCAAAAAACAAAACAAAAAAATAAAAATAAAATAAAATAAAAATTGAGAAAATTTAAAAAAAAGAATGTAAGATTTGGTAGGAGTCTTACATTCTTAAGACTTAAGTTCTCTTAAGAAGATAAGATTTTGTAGGAGTCTTACATTCTTAAGACTTAAGTTCTCTTAAGAATGTAAGATTTGGTGGGAGTATTACATTCTTAAGGCTTAAGTCCTTTACCTAGTAAGCTATCTTGTTAGAATTATTTATTTGTTTTCCTTTTTGAGGAAAATTTCATATTATACCTAGTAATTGACTTACCTATTTACAGGGATCAGATACAGGATATAGTCCTCTCTTTGTGTATAGTCACCAGCTTTGAGAATATTTTTTATTTGAAAATAGGCACTATAATTGCAATGAGCTGATAAAATTTCAATTTAGGTGATAATCAATGATGGTTGAACATTTTGTTCTTTCCCTATTATATATAATTAAGTCATCTGCTCTCAGATACTATGTGTTATAAAGTAAGTCTCCTTAAGTCCATTTGCATAACTATTTAAGTCCCTTGTGAAGTACTAGCTTCCAAAAAATATGTCATGGCATAAAATAAGAGATTTCCTCCCATTCCAAAAAATAGTAATAATAAGTTATCTACTCATCTTTCAAATGAATTTCAAACAGTAAAATTCTGAAAATTCATTTTTGTCCTTTTTATTAGTATGTGTTCAATTTATATTATTCTGTAATTATTTATTTATTTATTATTATTAACGTGTCTTGTATGGATATATTGTGTGTTGGTAGCTTCTTTCCCCTTGACTCTGCCTCTATTATGATATGGACCTTCCTCAGTGGGGTTGCAAGTATTCTCCATGGGATTGTGGGTTATGTGTTGTGGGATAAGCAGTCAGTTTTGGGGGCTTGTTTTCTGGGATTTATATCAATAATATCTTATAATTATACCCTGTATTTTGAAAGTATTAACTTCATCTACCCCTTACCTCCTTTCCCTCCCACCATTAACTTTCATATATACATATATATGTATATATATATGTGTGTGTGTGTGTGTGTGTGTGTGTGTGTGTGTGTATCTCCATAAAAATATTGATTTTTGTTATGTTGTTAAAGTTTTTTTTTTTTTTTTTTTTTTTTTTTTTTTGTTTTGTTTTCTGAGGTAGGGTCTCACTCTAGCTCAGGTTAACATGGAATTCACTATGGAGTTTCAGGATGGCCTAGATATCATGGCAAGTCTCCTACCTCTGCCTCCAGAGTGCTAAGATTAAAGGCATGTGCCACCGCAACCACCTTCCTCTCTGTTTTCTTCCTTTTTCTTTTCTTTATGCTTTTCATTAAACAATTCCAATTGAATAATGCCAACATTTGAATATTAGTTTTAGCATGAAGGCCCATTATGAATTTCTTCTCTCTTATTTATTTATTTATTTATTTATTTTAGTTTTTCAAGGCAGGTCCTCACTGGAGCTCAGGCTGACCTGGAATTCACTATGTAGACTCAGAGTAGCCTCATACTCACAGTGATCCTTCTACTCTGCATCCCAAGTACTGGGATTAAAGGTGTGCACCACCACCCCCGAATTTCATGAATTTCTTCTCTTTTAAAGATTTATCTACTTAAATTATATAAAACTAAAGATAATACTAACACCTCTTGCAATCCTTTCTTTACTAAAAAAATAAAATTAGAACTTCCATTCAAGATGGCATCTGCATAACCTTGCTTCACCTCATGGGGAAGAAAAGGCAAGACACTTAAGGTTCAGGTTTTTTGTTTGTTTTGTTTAGGGGTTTGCTGATTCTAGTAGGCTTCTAGTGGGAGGGTACGGAGGAACAAAATACAGAACCGGCTGATTCCCACACTCTGAAGTAACCCACAAGTACCCAATTCCCTTAAGCAGATGTCCTAGCTGCAGTCCCAGATAGAGGTTCCTCCTGCACTAACTGCAGGCCAAGTGGACCCAAGCCAGCAGGCTAGATCCCCTGCCCTAGGGTTTCTCACCATTGGGCAGAGCTCCACAGGCATGATTGCCATCCCAGTCACCATTCCTACCCAGTCTTGCTGACTCCCATTCATGCGATCACTGTCCAAGTCACCATCCCCACCCAGCCTTGCTGACCCCCACACATGACACCACCATCCCAGTTTCCACTGCGACTTCACACCCCAGGACAGGGATCCAGGCTAGTGTCTCTGCCCTAGCCTTTCTGAACTCCATAGGCAGTTGCCATCCCACTCACTGTCACCCCCCCCCCAACCGTGGCCAGCAGGCTAGCATCCCACACCCTAGGCTTTCTGAAACATTGTGATAGGCAAATCATAATGAAAAAGGAATAGCACAAAAGATCAGATGCAAGTAAATCCAACTAGACTGCCCAGTCCCACAATGGATATCTCTAATCAAAACATAGGAGAGACAATAGGATCAGAGCCCCAAAATTAAGAAACAAGCTATGCAACCCTGGCCAAGAAAATAGCAGAACTTGAGAAACTCCACAAAGCACCCATAATTGTGTGAATGCTATACTCGCTAGATTAAACTTATTAGAAAAGAAGCAGGTAGGGTTCCTACGACAGTTGAATGATTTGAAGGACAGCAAAAAAACAGGACCTCAATAATCAGCTTGGTAAGCTCAATGAAGACATAAGAACATACAAGAATGAACTCCAAGAAGCATTAAGAAATCTGAAAATGATGTGAAAAGGGAACTCGACAGAGTGTTGGAAACCTTACATAAAAAAGCAGTAGAAAATATGAACTGAATTGAACAAGCCCAAAACTCTATAGATGCTCTCAGGAATAGAGTCAGCATGTGGAGAATAGAAACTCAGAACTGGAAGACAAAACAGAAGAAACAGTTCATGAGTCCAAAAGTTTCAACAAATTCAAAAATTTCTGTTAACAGGACATGAAGGAACTGTGAGATATGCTTAAGCATCCCATATTCTGTTCATGGGAATACAAGAAATACAGACAAAAGAATGGAAAACTTATTCAACAAAATTATCAAAGAAAACATTCCCACTTTCTCAAAAGAAAGTCCCATCAAGTTACAATAAGCTAGCAGAACTCCAAACAGACTGGACCAAAGGAGAAATTCTCCGAGACATATTACCATTAAGATTCTAAACATCAATCACAAAGAGAAAGTCCTAAAGGCAGCTAGGGAGAGACAATGTGTTACATATAAAGGAAACCCCTTCAGAATTACTTCAGACTTCTGAACGGAAAACTTAAAAGCCAGGAGGGACTGGAATGGAACATTGCAAACTCTAAGAACTTATGGCTTCTAACCCAAACTACTCTACTTAGCAAAAGCATCCCTCAAAATAGATGGTGAAAGAAAAACTTTCCACAATAAAACTCAATTTTCCAACTATATGAATACAAAGTCAAACCTACAGAGAGTGCTTCAGGGAATGCTCCACACAGAAGATTCAAATAACAAACCTCAAGTGCCTAGAAGAAGCAGATCATAATAATAAAACTTCAAGAATGCACAAAAAACTACAAAGGCCAAGAAAACACCAAACTACATAAACCACCTCAATATGGTAGGTATTAAATCAAACATCACAGTGATTACCCTAAATATTAGTGGACTTAATTCTCCCATCAAGAGACATAAGCTAACAAGGTGGATCAGAAAATTAGACCCCTCAATCTTCTGTCTTCAAGAAACCTACCACACCACTAAAGACAGACACCTCCTCAGGGTGAAAGGGTGGACAATGATATTCCAAGCAAACAGAAATAAGATACAAACAGGTGTAGCTATACTTACATCAGATATAATAGACTTCAAAACCAAAAGTTATCAAAAGAGACAAAGAAAACCACTTCTTACTAATAAAGGGAATGATACAACAAGAGAATATCACAATCATTAATCTTTATGCACCAAACACAGGTGCACCACAATTCATAAAACAAAATCTACTTGACAATAAAACACAAATAACCACAAACACCATCATAGTTGGGCACTTCAATATTCCACCATTAGCAATAGATATATCATACAAACAGAAAATTAACAGGGAAGTAAGATAGATCAACAACACCATAGATCAATTAGACCTAATGGACATCTACAGGACATTCTACCCAAAATCAACAGATTACCCATTCTTCTCAGCAGTCCATGGAACCTTCTCTAAAATAGATCATATACTGGGTCATAAACCCTGCCTCTATATATTTAGAAGCACTGACAAAGTTTCCTGCATAGTATCATATCACATTGCTGTATTGTTAGAAATTAACAAAAAAGATTCACCAGAAACCCAACCAACACCTGGAAAGTGAAGAAGACACTGTTAAACAATAAATGGGTAGTGGTCAAATAAAAAAAATATGAAATTGCAAAATTTCTAGAAATGAATGACAATGATAACACAACATACTCAATCTCATGGGACACAATGATGACAATCCTCTGGTGAAAATTCATTGTGATAAATGCCTTCATATCAAAGACAGAGAGATAACAAACGAATAACCTAACCTTCCATCTAAAAGCATTGGAAAAACAAGAAGTATCCAACCCCAAAAACTCCAGACAGAAAGAACTCATTAATATCATAGCAGAAATTAGTGAATTGAGAGCTAAGAAAACAATTTAAAAAATTGATGAAACAAAGAGCTGGTTCTTTGAAAAAATAAACCAGATGGATAACTTTGATCTTGTTGATCAAATTGACCCTGGCCAATTTGATCAAGTTAAATAAAAGAGACACTTCAAGTTAACAAAATTAGAAATGAGAAAGGAGAGATCACAACAGACATAAATAAAATTGGGAGAATCATCAGGACTTACTTCAAAAATCTCTACTCCAAAAAATTAGATAATATCAATTAAATGGATGAATTCCTGGACACATACCACCTACCAAAGGCTAAATCAAAGCAGATTAATCTAAACAAACTGATCACAACCACCAAGATTGAAAGGTTAATCAAAAACCTCCCCCAAAAGAAGAGTCCAGGACTAGATGGCTTCACAGCTGAATCCCATCAAACCCATAAAGAACTGAAACAAAATTTTCTCAACTTGTGCCACATAATAGGATAATAAGGAAAGCTCCCCAACTCCTTTTATGAAGCTAGTATCACCCTAATACCAAAACCAGGCAGAGATGCCACAAGAAAAGAAAACTACTGGCCTATTTCCGTGATAAAGTTAGATGCAAAGGTCCTGAGAAACATTCTCACAAGCCAAATTCAACAGCACATCACATCAAAAGCTTATATATCTGGATCAAGTAGGGTTCATCCCAGGAACACAGGGATGGTTAAACATGCAGAAATTTGTCAATGTAATACACCACATAAATAATCTTAAACACAAAAACCACGTGGTCATCTTGATAGATGCAGAAAAGGCCTTTGACAAAATACAACATCACTTCATGATCAAAACACTGGAGAGAACAGGCATAGATGGTCACTACATAATAAAGGCTATATATAGAGATACTAAAGCCCAAATAATACTTAACGGGAAGAGACTAAAGGAATTCCCATTGAGACCAGAAACAAGACAGGGGTGTCTATTCTCACCTCTGCTCTTCAACATAGTACTGGGAAGTACTAGATCAAGAAATAAGACTGGAGAAATAAATAAAATGGATACAAATTTTAAAGGAAGAAGTGAATTTAGCCCTATTTGAAGATGATATGATTCCATACATAAGTGACCCCATAACCTCTATCTCAAAACACTTAAAAGTTATTAACTCCTTCAGTAAGGCAGCAGGATACAAAATCAATGCATGAAAATCAGTAGCCTTTCTATATGCAAATGACAAAGATACAGAGAAAGAAGTAAGTGACATTGTCCCATTTTTTAATAGCATCAAAAAAATACCTTGGAATAACATTAACAAAGGAGGTGAAAGACCTTTACAATGAAAACATAAAAACACTCAGGAAAGAATTTAGGAGGACTTGGGAAAATGGAAAGACTTCCCATGCTCCTGGATAGGCAGAATTAACATTGTTAAAATGACAATGACAATCTTACCAAAAGCAATATATACATTTAATGCAATACCAATAAAAATCCCAACATCTTTCTTCACAGAGACAGAAAAAATGATCTCAGAATTCATATGGAATGGCAGAAGGCCTCGTGTATCCAATAATATCACCATAACTGATCTAAAGCTATACTAGAAAGCCATAGTCATAAAAACAGCATGAAACTGGCATAAAAACAGGATTATAGACCAGTGGCACAGAATTGAGGTCCCAAAAGCTGTATCAAGTAACTACAGCTACTTGCTATTTGACAAAGGACCTAACAATGTAGACTGGAAAAAAGACAGCATCTTCAACAAATGGTGCTGGACAAACTGGATAACCTTATACAGAAAAATGAAACTCAATCCACACATTTTGCCACGCACAAATATCAATTCCATAAGGAACAAAGACCTCAATATAAGACTGAAAACTCTGCTTCTATTGGAAGAAAATATAGGAGGAGCTTTCCATGATAAGGGAGTGGGAAAAGACTTCCTTAGAAAACAAAAATGAAAACAAAAAAACAAACAAACAAACAAAAAAAAAAAACAGTAGCTCAGGAAATTAAACAATCCCTCAAACACTGTGATCTCAGGAAGCTGAAAAGCTTTTTTCACAGACAAACATACAATAAGCACAACCAATAGAATACACACAGAATGCAAGAAAATTTTTGCTGGATACACATTGGACAGAGGCCAATTTCTACATCTACAAAGAACTCAAAAACCTAAATCATAAAAAGTTAAACAAACCACTCAAAAAAAAAAAAAATGGGGCAGAGAACTGCACAGTGAGTTCTCAGTGGAAGAAATACAAATGACAAACACACACTTAAGAAAATGTTCAACATCCCTAATCATCAAGAAAATGCAAATTAAAACAACTGTGAGATTAGGACAGAAAACATTGAAAAATCTAATGACAACAAATGCTGGTGTGGTTGTGGTGAAATAGGAACCCTCATTCACTGTTGGTGGGAATGAAAGCTGGTATAACCAGTATGGAAAGCAATATGGAGACTCCTAAAAAGGATGAGTATAGGGGCACCAAGAGACCCAGTTATTCCCCTACTGAGCATTTACCCTAAAAACTGCAAACCTCAGCTGAGAGTATAAACCATGCTTATAGCTGTTCAATTCATAATAGCTAATAGCTGGAATCAACCCAAAAGTCCATCATTAGACAAAAGTATAACTAAGATGTGGTATACTGACACAATGGAATTCTATGCAGCATTAAGGAAGAATGACACAATTAAATTTGAAGAAAAGTGGTCAAACGTGGAGCAGATAATTCTCAGTGAATTTCCCCTGATCACAGAAAGATAATCATTGCATGGTCTCACTCATCTGTGGCGCCTAACCTGAACCTAGCCGTGATGCTGACATACCTAATAAACATCTCAAGGAATGGACAATAGAGATGGTGGGTCAAGAGGGGAGGGTAAGGGTGTGTGTGGGGGGGGGGCAACAAAAAACTGGACTCAAATGGAAATGGTACCATAAAATCCTACATTCTGAAAGACATAGTAAATTTCAAACCTTCATCAGGTGTTTAGAGAGAACACCTGATTCACAGGGGCCCGGAGAGGGTATGATAAAGACTATCCTCAATCTTATCCTGTTTATCTCTCTCTCTATCTCTCTCTTTTATCTATTTCTCTTTTATATTGCTTATATTTTTCTTCCTTCTCCTCCCTTGGCACTGGCATGTAACTCCCAGTACCAGCATGTGGGTAACATCCACAATGAGCTGTTGATCAGAGAGAAGATTTTCAAAAAGAAGACAGAATTCTGTCAGAGTTCTTGATGACCCTCCAAAAGTTAATGGTAAGACTACTGCCGCAGACACCATATGCTCTTGGGACAGAACATGGAGCACCTTGGCTGGAAAATGGAAGAGAGTCAATCCCCAACTCACACTCTGTGGGAGAATTTGGTTCTGTTTTTCAGATGGATGCAGAACCTGAGGAGACAATCAGTGTATCACACCCCACCAGGGCATCAGCTGAAGCCATAGAGTTAGTGGGGTAATGAGCAAGAGCTGTTTTCTTCATGAACTTAGTATCTGCACAGGGGCAAAGGAGTTAGGAATAGAGAACACTCAAGTCCTACCAAATCAGATATTCAGAGACACAGAGACTCCCAAGCCCTCATCACTAAAATAGACCTAAAATGAACCCAACATGGTTCATGGAAATTTGTGGAAGAGGGGCAGAAAGATTGTTTGAGTGATAAGTTGTTTCATTATGCACAAAGACATTGCTTCTCCCCCATAATCGATGGCCACCCCATAATGCAACATCTACAATCCACATGGGGGAACAACAGGGAGAAGGCTAATGATGGTATCATCATGGCTGTACACACACTATATACATAACTAACAAAATAAAATATAATATAATATAATTAATATAATATAATATAATTAGACAGTTTCTCTATTTCTGACACTAAAATCATGGTCTCCTTTACAGTTCACATTCATACCATAGATTATATTACATGTGTTTCTAAACCACTTACCTGGATCTGCTGTCCATGTCTCATGTTCCAGTCTTAAATAGCTCTTCACTAAAATGATTTCTCTGTCATATGTATGTTGTTCTCTGATCCTTACCATTTTCCAATTTTCTGAAGGCTTAACCAGTGTGTTTTATACAGTTTATAAATACCTTTTGTTATTATCAATCCTTACTAGGATGAATCCTATTCCTTTGAATTGAATATGTTAAAAGAATATTATAAGTAATATGTTACTAGTTCATAAGAAATATGCTATTTATTGTAATTTCTAGTATAAATGGTTTGAGCACAACAATGTGTTATGAGGATTATAGTAAAAACTTGTAATGCACATCATATTTTCTTTGTCAATAATTCCACATCTAATGAAGTAGATACAAAAAATAATAATTTGTGGGCTGGAGAGATGGCTTAGTGGTTAAGTGCTTGCCTGTGAAGCCTAAGGACCCTGGTTTGAGGCTCGATTCCCCAGGTCCCACGTTAGCCAGATTCATAAGGGGGCACACACATCTGGAGTTTGTTTGCAGTGGCTGGAAGCCCTGGCGTGCCCATTATCTCTCTCTTTCTCTGCCTCTTTCTCTCTCTGTTTATTGCTCTCAAATAAATAAATAAAAATAAATAAATAAAAATAATAATAATTTGGAATAATGTTATGATAAAATTATAATCATCAGAAAATTAAGTAAAGAACAATTCCTAGGTAATTATAAAAACATATGGGATTACTTGAGCATGACTGGATGGAACAGTCTCTCATATAGTTGTGAAGGAGAAAATGCACAAAGGTAGAGGATGTTACAGAATAATCCTAAATTCATTGTGAAGAAATATGAAAAGGACAACTATGACACATTTTGTAAGCTAGCACTATGTCTTATGATTTGTTGTAGAGATGCTATTATTCAGAAGAAAAATGTCTATAGTATTTGAGAAATTTTTATATAAGTAAAAAAAAACCACCAAGGTGCAAATGTTTCCCCTGCTCAGTTCCTAAAATATGGATCAATAGTTTTTGACAGTTTGGATAGACACAACAAATACCTAAGGTAAAGAAAGAGATGAATTATTTCAAAGTATTTATACAAAATAATACTACAAATAGCTTCAAAGTTTTATAGAGACAAAATACTATTGAAGTTTATTTGAGAATGGTTTGTTATAAAGTTTCTACATTTTCCTTCACATGTATTTACCTTTCAAAATGCTGTATATCATTTTCAGAAAAGGAAATGAAATTTTTCTCAACTTCATTAGTTATGGGTGTGTATAAGGTACAAAACCATAAATTGTCAGGAAATAGTCAGTAGATTCATTGTAATTGAGAGTGTCCAAAACAACTGTCCCAAGGAAGTTGGAGGGCATGAATTCATGCATTCCTGTGGGAATGTAAAAGGTGGAAAACACATTGGAATATAGTATTGAAGTATGGACTATATCACATAATCCAGTACTTCTTTCTTCTTTGTCAAGATTTATGTCACAGGTTAAATAACTTCTTATTCACCAAACCACGGAGACACAAGATAAATAAAACCAAATGGAGACTATTTGAACATACTGAACTAATAGAAATTTTATTTTAATTAAGAATACAGTGTCTGAAATAAATAAAATGGATACATCAGAACTTGCAGATGAGTATTGCAAAATCCAGAGCCACAGAAATACTCTTCACAACTATACGCATTGAAATGTCATGATGTGAGGCATTATTTGAGAAATTTGCATGTGCTCATATAAAATGTATTGACATGTTTGTTTAATTTATTTTAATGGACATAAATATTTAAAAATATAGAGAGAACTATGATATAGTATTCTTATATCTTCAAATTATTTTATACATGACTGAATGAAGTGGTAATTCATTTTCTGGTTTAAAAAATATGTGAAATTGGCATTCAATGGAAGGGGAGGGGGGGCATCAAAGGGGTGGGAAACACAAATCTAGACCCAAACGACAATGGTACCATAATTTTCTACTTACTAAAAGACAGACAAAATGGCTGATCCTTCACCAGGCCCTTACAGGGAACACTTGAACCACAAGACACTGGAGAGGGTAGGATCAAGACTAACCTTAATCTTCTACATCTTCCCTCCCTCCCTCCCTCTCCCTCTCTCTTTCTCTCTTCTCTCTAACTCTTGTATATTAGTTATCTTTTTCCTCATTTTCTTAGTGGGCACTGACCTGTAACTCCCAGAACCAGCATGGGGCTATCACCCACAATGAGCTTTTGATCAGAGAGACCTACAAGGTTTCCTAAAAGACAGACAGACTTCTGTCAGAGTACTTGATGATGCACCAAAGGTTAGTGGTAAGACCCTGCTGCTGAAGACACCTTATGTGGTTGACATGCAAAATAGAATGGCATGGCTGGAAGTTGGAAGACAGTCAGTCCCCAGACAGTCAGCGCATCTAGTGCCAGAAGGTGCTACATGGGCGACTGGGGGAAAATGACCAATATCTGTCGAAGCAAGGCATGGTCTAACCTACTTAGCAAATAACTTGTTGTGATGCCCACACAAGTGCAGTAGTGGCACACAGCCATGGTGGGGAACCAACTGCTCTCAATGCGGCTAACTGATCCCCTCACTGGTATGGGACCCATAGCTGGAGCTGGGAAACAAGTCAGAACCATATCCAAACATAAACCCACTCTCCAATATCAAGCTACTGTCAATTGTGGGCTACAAGAGGGCCTACACCTATTAAATTCTGTATAAAAAAAAAGTAAGGGTTATCTCATTTGTCCTGGTGTTAACTTACTCTCCGCTGGAGAATCTGCTTCTCTTTTTCAAATAGATGCAGATCCTAAGGAGAGAGCCACCCCATCATACCTCAAAAGGGCCCCGGCTGAAACTAAGAAAAATTGGCAAAACAAGCAAGGGTGCTGTTTTTCTGATGAACTGGATACCAGCACAAGGGGGAAGGAGATCAACACAGAGAAAAATCAACTCCTACCAAATCAGAGAGCCAGAGCCTCAGAGGCCCCCAATGCCTCATCACTGAAGCAGAACAAAAATGAACCCAACATGGCTCAGGGAAATTTTGCGGAAGAGGGGGCGGAAAGACTGTCAGAGCCACATGTTGGCTCATAATATGCAGAGACATTTATCTTACCCATAACTGTGGGCTAACTCCACAATGCATGACCCATATACCTCAACAAGGAGGGGCCAAGGGGAGGGGGTAGGTCACAGATGAGCCTAATAATGGTACCAAACTGACTGTATTTGCTGAATACAAAACTAACTAACAAAGAAAAAAGAAAAAAAAATAAAAAAATAAGAAAATAAAATGTTAAAAAAAAGATGCAATAAAATTATTGAATGTTGGGTGTGGTGGCGCATGCCTTTTATTCAAGTACTTTGGAGGCAATGGTAGGAGGATTGCTGTGAGTTTGAGGCTCCCCTGAGAATACAGAGTTAATTACAGATCATCCTGGGCTAGAGTGAGACCCTACCTTGCAAAACAACAACAACAAAACAAAACAAAACAAAAAAGATTGAACATACCAACTGAATGAGAGAAAATTTTTACCAGCAATATCACTGACAGAAGCCTGACATCTAGAATTGACAAAGAACTCAAAAAAAGTAAACAATAAAAAAGAAAAAAATCAAACTACCTACTCCAAAAAATGGAGCAAAGAATAGGGAGATGTGGGTTGGAGATATTGCCTAGTGGTTAAGGCATTTGCCTCCGAAGCCAAAGGACACAGGTTCAATTCCCCAGGACCCACATAATCCAGATGCACAAGGGGCACGTATATCTTGAGTTTGTCTGCAGTGGCTAGAGGCCCTGGCATGCCCATTCTGTCGGCCTGTCTCTCTTCTCTCTATCTCTCTCTGCTTACAAATAAATAAATAAATAAAATTAAGAAAAAAAAGATTAGGGAAATATCAGAGGAAAAAATACAAATGGTTAAAACACACTTCAGGTAATGTTCAGCATACCTAACTACTGGGGATATGAAAACTAAAACAACTGTGAGATACCACCTTACTCCAGTAAGCATAGCAACAGTAAAAGAAAAAAAAAATGCTAACAACAAATTCTGGTGAGGATGTGGGGAAAGAGGAACCGTCATCTGTTGTTGGTGGCAATGTAAATTTTTACAGACACCATGTAAATCAATATGGAGATTCTCAAAAAGGATGAATGTAGAGCTACCGATGGGCCCAGTTATTCCCTTACTGAGGATTTATCTTAAATGCTCCATGCTTCACAACAGAGATATTTGCTCAACCATATTTATAGCTCCGGAAATGAAATCAACCGAGATGCTGATCAATGGATGAATGGATAAAGTTGTGGTACATTTGCAGAATGGAATTCTACTCAGCAGTACAAAAAAAAAAAAAAAAATGGATACAATGAAATTTGTAGAAAAATGGATAGACTTGAAGAAAAGGACATATTCAGTGAACACACACAATCACAGAAAGACAAATGCTGCATGGTATCACTTATCTGAGGTTCCTAACCTGGACCTACTCAAGTTGCTGACATACCTGATAGGCAACTCAAGCCTCAGACAATGGAGATGAAAGGGTGTGTGTGTGTGGGGGGGAAGCAGAGGGGTAGGGAAACAAACACAAAAGTAAATACAAAATGAGCTGATATCATGGAAGCCTTTATCCTTGGAGATAGCCTAAAAGACATAATACTCACAAGGAGGAAGGGGGGAGCACCTGAAAAGTAGGGATCTGGTGAGAGGGGTTTGAAGCCTAAGCTTAAAAGAAAAAAAATTTTTCTGTATCTGGCCTTTAACTCCCAGTGCCAGAGATTGGTTGCTACTACATTGGGCTGTTGATCAGAGAGATCTATGAGGTCCCGAAAGCAAGAGAGGTTTTTGGCAAAGTATTTGATTACCTACTTCAGGCAAATGCTAAGACCCTTTTGCTGAAGACATCATGTGCTACTGATGCAGAGCACAGAAAGACATGGCTTGTATTTAGAGGAAAGCCAGTCCATAGACAGTTAGCGTATTTAGTGCTGGAAAGTGCTACATGAGCTACTGGAAAAAAAAAATGGCCAATAACAGTCTGTGCAACAAGAGGTCTATGCTACTCAGAAGCAAACACCATGAGAGGAGGTACATGCCAATACAATAGTGCACAGTGGGTAGCCAGTAGCTTTCTAATTGGCCAGGAGATCTGCTCAGTGTAAAGAAACCCATATCTGGATTTGGGAACCAGATCAGAATCCTATGGAGACAACGATTATGTTCTCTAGTGTCAATGTCTCACTAGCCTTTGGCTAAAAAAGGGGTCACATACATTAAATTATCCCTCAAGTATAATACTTATACCATTTAAATTAAGCTGACTTCACTCTCTGTTTCGCGATGTGTTCTCTTTTTCAGAAAGTAGTGAGACAAGAGGAGATAACGTATCCCTCACACTTCAACCCCAGCCACAGGTGAAACCAGAGTAATTGGGTAGCTGAGCAAGAGTGCTACTTCAGTGCTGAATCTGATAATCAGTGCCAGGGTGTAGGACACAGAACCTGAGTATACTCAGCAGCTGCCAAAGCAGAGATCCAGAGGCTCCTAAGAGCTGTTCATGGAAGTAGACTTAAAACTCACATACCACAGCTCAAGGAATTTTGTGGAAGGGGGACGAATAGATTGTAAGAGCCACAGGTTGAGGCATTCCGTCCCCCACCAAAAAATAACTGACTGCTACTCCCACAATACATAAACCACAACCGTATGGGGAATACCTGCAACTCAACTGAGTAGCATCCCTAATGGAATGGGGGAAGGGATAAGGGAGAGGGTTCCAATATGTGATATATCCATATGAAATAAATTGTTAATAATAATAATAAAATATTTTTAAAAAATAAAAAAGAAAATGATCAACAGCCCTAACATCAGAAATGCAAATCAAAACAATTATGAGATTCTACATTAATCTATTAAGGATGGAAAACATCAAAAACTCAAATGACAGCAAAAGTTGGTGAGAATGTGGGGAAAGAGGAACCCTCATTCACTGCTCGTGGGATTGTAAGCTTGTACAACCACTATGGAAATCAATATGGAGATTCCCAAAAAGGGTGAAGACAGAGCTGCCTGCAGACCTAGCTATTTCCTTAGTGGGCGTTTGTCCTAAATTCTCCATGCTTCACTACTGAGATATTTGCTCAACCATGTTTACAGGTGCTCAATTCATAATAGTTAAGAACTGAAATCAACCCAGGTGGCCATCATTGCATGAATAGATAATGAAGTTGTGGGACGTTTACACAATGGAATTCTACTCAGCAATATGAAAAAAATGTCACAATGAAAATTGGAGGAAAATAGATGGATTTGGAAATGATCATAGTAAGTGAACTCACACAATCACAGAAAGACAATCATTGCAAGACCTCAGTCATCTGTGGTTCCTAACCTTGATCCGCTGGAGTTGCTGACATACCTGATAGGCAACTTGTGGTCCAGTAGATAGGGATGGAAGGATTTCAGGGGAGGGGAAGGAGTTGGGGTAACACAAAACTAAATAAAAATGAACAAGTACCATAGAAACCTTTATCCCTGACTAATGGTTTGAAACCTTAAATGGAGCATAGGGGAGCACATGAAAAGAAGGGCTCTGGAGAGGGTGGAATGAAGCCCAACCTTAAAGCACTTCTTAGCTCTGGCCTGTAACTCCCATTTCCAGAATGTGGTTGCTACCCACAATGATCTGTTTATCAGAGAGATCTATGAGGTCCCCAAAACAAGACAGGTTTCTTTCAAAGCACTTGATAACCCCACCTGAGGTAAAAGGTAAGACCCTATTACTGAAGAAATTTGCTGCCCATAGAGAATATGGGGTGTCCTGGCTGGAATCATAAGGGAGCCAGTCACCAGACAGCACATCCTGGACTGGAATGCCCTACCTCAGCTGCTGGGGGAAAATGACCAACAAAGGACTAAGCACCAAGGAATACTACACTACTCAGATTCAAACACCCTGACAAAATATACACACAATTGCAATAGTGGTACTAAGCCTTGGTGGGTAACCAATAGCTTTCTGGTTGGCCAAGAGATCCGCTTACCAGAAAGGAATCCACATCTGGAATTTAGAACCATGGAGGTGTTGGGTTTTTCCGACAGGTAGAGCTGGAGGAGGACCAGGCCTGCTGGTTCCTCCCGAGGGGCTAAGGAGGAGGGTGAGTGTCCACGGCCAAAACACACAGAGCTGGGAGTCTTGTCAGCACAGGATCTCACTTTATTGTAACAGGCAGGTGTTTATATAACGTTGAGAATGAAGGCAGGGATCTCAGGAAGAGATGAGGTATAAGGGCCAATAGCATATGGCGACTTTTGAAATGATTGGTTCTAAGTGCGGGCGTGCAGGAACTCTAGCTTTTTTGCGGAAGTAGAAGGCCAGAGGCAATTTGGCACCCTGCTGAGTCATAGCTGGCCAGAGACAGGTTGCCAAACTTCAGCTAGGCTCAGGAAGTTCCACTAGGCCTCGCGTCCAGGCCGCTCAAGTCCCAACATGGAGGAATGGGGGAGATGAGCAAGAATGCAGCTTTTATGTTGAACCTGACAGTCAGCACCAGGGTGAATGAGACAGACTCTGAGTATACTCAACGCCTACCAACACAGAGATCCAGAGGCTCCTAAGAACTCCTCACTGAAGTAGACTTAAAGCACACCCAACATGAGTCAGGAAATTAAGCAGCTGGGAGGTGGGGATCAAAAGATTCTAAGAGCCACAGGTTGGAACATCATGCCCAGAGGCACTGCCTTTACCCAACAACTGACAGATGCGCCCACAATGCAAAACCCACAATCCCAAGAGGAATACCTGCAACTTCACTGAAGAGGGCCCCCAGCAGTAGGAGGGCAGAGATGAGAAAGGATGGTATCAATTCATGATATATCCATACAAATTATGTCTATAATTAACTAAATAAAAAAGATTTTTTTTCTTTCATCAGGATATGAACCACCCTTCATGCATCAGCTAGGACCCAGGTGAAACCAAAGAAGTATTCGTGAGATGAGCAAGAATACTGCTTCCATGGAGAGCCTGAGAACCTGCACCAGGGTGATGGAGACAGATGCTGAGGTTACTCAAAATGTACTAAAGCACACATCATGGCTCAAGGAATTTTATGGAAGTGGAGGCAGGAAGATTGTAAGAGCCATAGGATGGGAGAGAATATCCAGATAATGACTGACTACTGCTCACACAGCTTATAATCCACAACCCCATGGTGAATACCAGCAATCTCACAGAGGAGTGTCCTCAGTTGAATGTGGATAGGGAAGAGAGAAATGATGGTAACAACATATGCTATGTCCATACAAACTTTGCAGTTAGTAAAAAAAAATAAAATGATAGAAAACATGCATATATTAAATATTCATATATGATATTGACATTTATTGTACATATTGTGACCCCATAAGCAACATTGTAGTTAAAGCAAGAATCATAATATGAAGCCAATGAATTAAAATTGAAACTAAAAATTCATTTAATGAAGTTTCAAAAAAAATTCTCTCCTTTAACATTAGAAAGTCTGGCTTCTTCCAAATTGCATATACTAGAAAGGTGTTTTGCTGCTGGATATCCTTGGGAAAAGTGGTCCTCAGAAGAAATGAGAATGCAAATGTTGATAATGTGTATATTGTTTAACAAAAGAGACCTGAATTTTTATTACTACAGCTTTTTTTAATGTGTGTGTTACAATATGGGCCAAAGAATATCCTCACACTAGAATTAAACTTTAATAGTTTGCTTTAATAGTTTCAATAGTTTTAATAGTTTAATAGTAATAGTTTAATAGTTTTTATAGTTTATCTTCAATGGTTTGCTGTATAAGAAAATATGTCCCGTGGGGCTACAAATAAGAAAGAATTTAGAAGACTGTACCTAAACACTCGTGAGAAAATAATCACTTTCCAGAAATTGTAATCCATTGTAATTAACATCTTGTGTCTAAAATATCACTACAAGAATATGTTCCATTAATGTAGCACTTGTTAATTAGAATCCTTGAAGTTTTATACATATCTCAATATCTAACAAGGTGGATTTTGCTTTGATGGGCAGAATTAAAGAAAAAATACAGAATAACGACTTTTTTTCAGATAATAAAATGGAATTATTTCTTCTATGTAAAAGATTCTAATTAGCTTTTCAGTTATGTTCTCAATTATGTTAGTTAAAAAAATGTTACAGTTATTTATTCTGCTTCACTGTTTCAAACTCATTAAATATTAAAGTAGTCTTACCACTTCTTCTATTAGTTTAAAGGACAAATTGTCATGCAGGTCAGTGAGGTCATTTGTCCTTAAAATCAAATAAGGGAAATATTTTTACTGGTTGTGAAAGAATATTTTCAACCAGATCTGAAAACTTATTCATTGATTATTTTTTCAATTCTGAGTAGTATCTTATTTGAGCTTTATGATTAAATGTTACTGTCAATGATACACAAAAAAATCACAATATGCTTGTGGTAGAGTTGATCAGAACTGCATGTACAATGCCACTAAAAAGAATAAAAAATGAAATGCAGCCAGGCAGGGTAACTTATGTCTTTATTCCCAATAGTCAGAAGGCTGAAATAGGAGGATTGTTTGTTTTGAGTCCTTTCCTCCTAACTAACAAACAAAGTGTAATATAAACTTTCAAGGATGAGGGTCCAAAAACCAAAAGACATTTTTAAAGCAGAATTATTTGTAACTCGATTGCTATTTTTTTCTTAAAAGTATTTTTTTCAAAAACATATATAACATCATATAACTTCACTCTTTGAGCTTCCCATATATTTGTTTCTGTATTTTACTTCAGTGGAGATAATTTTCTGGAATGAACATATTCCATTTCTGTTGATGTGGTTGTGAATCAGTGGAGAAATGATAGTTATTTGCATTCACACTTGATTTCTATTTGTATCTGAAAAAAAAATTCCAATTCTGTGTCACTGGTGGTAGGTTCCAGGCAGATTTGTTTGGCTGTTTTTCTGTATCTGTTGGCAGCCTAGACCAATATTATTTTTATATCTCTGCCACTGATCAGTGAGCAAGAATAAATAAAATTACTGCCTCTACACATAATGTATCACAAATTAAGAACAGTTTATATAATTGTATGATTTCCTTGCCATTTATCTGGTAAGAAATAGCTATCATTAGATTTTCAATTAGTTGATCCCCCAAATTAAATCAAAACTATGGCAATATAAGAATTGGATATATTATAGATATAGGGTGCAATCACTAAATGTATTACTACATTGCCATTTCATTGAGTTCAAAGAAAAATAAAACAGATTTGAAGGTCTTTTTAAAAAAATATTGTAGTGTGACTTGAAAAGGATACAATAAATACTGGTGTCTATGAAAAGAAATCTGTTTTTATTGCTGTAGTGTTTACAGACAAATTTAATTGTGAGGATAGGCAGATAAAATAGAAAGTTTTGATTCCTGTCTGCATACGATGGTCTAAGAGTATAGCACCATGACATATTGTATAAATCAGATCAAATGAATATTCATATACAGCAGGAAGCATCAGCACATTTGATTACTGTATAGTATAGTATCAGTGAACCCATGTAGCTTTATCTATGTGTGTTAATGAATAACAGCAATTAATAGCATTTCAGTGCTTATTTTCTTCCCAGTATATGTTAAAATTTTTCATAGAACTCAGACACCAACTCTACTTGTAGTGCTTCAGGAAAGATTCTTTTGTGTTCTTTATTGTGAAATATACTATTGATAGCTAACTTCCCATCACTTGAAGGCATAGTACTCATCCCATGACCACTTTGGGTCTCTAACACTGAGTAGTGCTCCTTATATACCTGTCTCCTCAATCTATTACTAAAGGCTTAATTTTTATTCCTATTGTAGCATCGACTACATGGTGTTAAATGAAGACATCAAGTCTCAAAAATATTGTTACTGAATATTATAGGTGGTCACAAATCTAGCATTTATCCATAGTATGTAGAAAAGTGAAATTATAATTCATTTTCAGATCATGTAAAATTCGCCACTAAGAATTTTCCAATGTAAATACAAACACCAAATCTTCAAATAGAGACCTCCTTGAATTACATTTAGACACAATCTGTTCTGACAATGCACTTCTTTTAATATTGAATGTATTGATGCTTTTTGCATACTGTAGTCATTAGGGTACATGAGTAAGAGATCTGTAGACAAAGAAAGAAAATGGCTTAATTTATTACAGGATAGTCAACAATTCATCTACCATAGATTAAGTAAATGGTAGAGTGTTATGTTTCCTGTAAATTATGAAGGAAAGCAGGCCTTTGATTAAAAATTATTATTCTTCCCAGAACCACTGTTTCAAGAGCCTCCAGATGAACTAGCTGCAGCAATGATGCAAAAATTCTGACAAAGTTAAAATATGACCCTACGAATATTTCCAAATAAGTATTTATAGAGCTTTTATGTGAATCAAAGAATAAAACCCTCATGTTCAACAATAGATTAGTGGGAAAACAAAATTAAGAAGCCACATGCAAAGTAGTATATAATGCTTCATCCCATTTATCTAATGACTATAAATCTCTGCCTCTAAAGGAAAGTGGTTAGGGACACAGCGGTAATGGTGAGGAGAAAGTGACATATGAGGAAAGAGGATGAGAAATGTGTTGTATATCTTGATTGTGGTAATAGTTCACCAGTGAATATGTCTTCAACAGATCTGTGGTGATTTTATGGGCATATAGTTACTGACATTGTTCTCTTTAATGCTACAGTCAGCACTTCTTACAACATGCTTGTTGTGGGTCAAAATCCACAAGCCTCATTTATTCACTTTAAATAGGTATGGTTGATTATGTCTCAACGTAGTTTCTAAAACTCTTTTGCCTGATAATATCCTTGATAAAATTTATTTAAAAATGGAATGACAGGGCTGGAGACATGGCTTAGTGGTTAAGCGCTTGCCTGTGAAGCCTAAGGACCCCGGTTCGAAGCTTGATTCCCCAGTACCCATGTTAGCCAGATGCACAAGGGGGCGCATGCGTCTGGAGTTCCTTTGTAGCGGCTGGAGGCCCTGGTGCGCCCATTTTCTCTCTCTATCTATCTGCCTTTCTGTCTGTGTCTGTCATTCTCAAATAAGTAAAAAATAAAATAAAATAAAATAAAATTTTAAAAATGGCTGGAAGTTGGAAGAGAGTCAGTCCCCAGACAGTCAGTGCGTCTGGTGCCAGAAGGTGCTACATGGGCGACTGGGGGAAAATGACCAATATCTGTCCAAGCAACACATGGTCTAACCTACTTAGCAGCAAATAACTTGTTGTGATGACCACACAAGTGCAGTGGTGGCACACAGCCATGGTGGGGAACCAACTGCTCTCAATGCGGCTAACTGATCCCCTCACTGGTATGGGACCCATAGCTGGAGCTGGGAAACAAGTCAGAACCATATCCAAACATAAACCCACTCTCCAATATCAAGCTACCATCAATCAGGGGCTACAAGAGGGCCTACACCTATTAAATTCTCTATAAAAAAATAAAGGGTTATCTCATTTGTCCTGATGCTAACTTACTCTCCTTTGGAGAATCTGCTTCTCTTTTTCAGATAGATGTAGATCCTAAGGAGAGAGCCACCCCATCATACCTCAAAAGGGCCCTGGCTGAAACTAAGAAAAATTGGAGAAACAAGCAAGGGCGCTGTTTTCCTGATGAACCGGATACCAGCACAAGGGGGAAGGAGATCAGCACAGAGAAAAATCAACTCCTACCAAATCAGAGAGCCAGAGCCTCAGAGGCCCCCAACACCTCATCACGGAAGCAGACCCAACATGGCTCAGGGAAATTTTGCGCAAGAGGGGGCGGAAAGAATGTCAGAGCCACATGTTGGGTCATGATATGCAGAGACATTTAGCTTACCCATAACTGTGGGCTAACTCCACAATGCATGATCCGTATACCTCAACAAGGAGGGGCCAAGGGGAGGGGGTAGGTCACGGATGAGCCTAATAATGGTACCAAACTGAGTATAAAAAAAATAAAAAATAAAAATGGAAAAAAAAATTTAAAAATGGAATGACAAAGTACATATTCAAAGTTGTTTTCTATTCTCACAAACTCTGAAGAATTTTCTATTTCTGCTTGTATGCATGCATGTGTATATTTGTGTATGTATGACACCTCCTAGAAACACACACGCACACATATATACATTACATATAAAAAGTGTATGTGTGTGCATATGTGTCAAAATAGAGCAAACCCAGGTAGTATTCCATGTGAGATCCTCTTTATAAATTATTCTAACCTGGTAAATGTCAATATATTCATTTAATGTTCAATGTTTCTTTCACTGGACAATTCATTCAAGTATATATAATAGAATAATTCTCATGGTTAGTGGTTAATAAGTGAATGGCCTCTGTTGTAAACAAGGTTACTTTATAAATTATTTGCTAAGTTGTCTAGCATGTTGTCATGTATTTGTTTCATATGTTGCTTCTCCATAGTAATTGAATCTGTTACATTTTGTTTGCTAATATGTTGAAAATGCATATTTTCTCACTGTATATAATCTGGGCTTAAAAAGAAATTTTGCCTTTATCTTATATTTTTAACTATATATCCTTATGGGACATATTTTTATCCTTATTTTTGTTTGCTTTAATGGGTATGGATGAACTATAAGCAAAAACATTGTAAATGAATTGTTGGAATGAACTATGGGGAAAAAACTGTGGAAATATTATGTAACTTACAAATTATTTTTCTGAGATTAATCCTGATAAATGCTAATTTCTTACTTTCAGCTTGCTCTAATTGTTACATTGAAGCAAAAGCAATGGGACTAGGTTTCTTCTGCCTTGGTGTGCCTTTGGCCTGGACAGCACAGATGACCAATATTGACAAGCAATGTTTAGAGATGCTAACTGATCTTAAGCTATTCTCTTTGCACAATTTCCTCAGTATATTGGTTGGATTTTGATCCAGAACAAGTGTGCCTGCTTGAGAATTGATGACCATAGCATTGAAGACAATGAGTTCATTAACTAAATTCCTGCTAAATGGCCACAAATCCATTGAAGGCAACAGGTGTGCTTAATGGGATTGCATTTGTGATCAAAGTGATAGTGTGTTCTAGATCAGCAGAGTCCCAACAGCAGAGTCCCCTAATACCTGTCCTTTAACAAATGTTTAAGGATTGTCCAAAGTCAATATTTCCTCTCCCTAAGCTCATCCAATATCCTAATTATCTTTTAGCTTCTCAGTAAAAATGTCAGTGAGGACAAGCATGTGAAAAGCTTCAGCCACAGTAAGATCAGAGTAGCAGCAACAGTAGATGCAATGGGTTTACCCTTGGCTTGGATAAAATCTTAAGAATCAGCTTCTTTTTTCCTCAGCTGATCAGTTAGCCAATCTTACATTAAAAAAAAAAAAAAAAAAAAAAAAAAAAAAAAAAAAAAAACCTCCAAGACTAGAGTCTATAATTTCAGGGCTGTGACCCACAAATATAGCATATGGGGAATGTTAAATATCAGGCTATTAACAGAAGGGCACCATAACCCAATTCTTTACTATCCATTCAATATAGGATTAGCAATTGTTGGCCACTGAAAAATATAGATTAAGCTGGACATCACATGAATAAAGGCTCCCTGTTTGCTGATGACAGCAGGCATGCATAGTTACTATTTTATTTTAGTAAACTTAATTATACAATTATTAAAAACACAATTAATTTGTATTCTAGCAATAGAGAAACAAACACTGAGAGTTAGACATGGTTACTAGTTCCCTCAACCTCTATTTTTTATCTTCTCTTTTATCATATCAATTATAAGATTACTGTGTTATCAAATTATAGACCCACTGCAAAGTAGTAACAGGCTGACATTGTTTGGGAGAATAAACCTGAGATTATTTAAGGTATGTCATAAAAAGCAGATTATACTTTAAAAGTCTCAAATAATATGAAAATAATATTACACAATTACATAAGACCACATAAGTAAATAAAACAGTATCTGTGTCACTCCTTTGTGCCTAAATTCTACAACCCTACAATGACACAGCAATAACACATGCCATCCTCAAGATGTATGTTAGTGTATTTGGTGTGATTAAATGATACTTTTTCTGTGTACAATTACTTGAATGTACTCTGACTTCCCTAGACCTTCACTCTTTAATATGAATGGGATTATGTAAACTCCTATACATTCTAACATTTTCTAAAGAATCATCAACATCTAGCTTTCAAAGTTGACACTTAAGGATTTTCTTTTACTTTTTATGTTATGACATTAAAGATGTTGTCTAGTAAATTCTATGTAGAAACACCATGGTTTGAGTCTTCTGCTGTTTATGATGTTTATGATGTTGCCATCCTATTTATGTGATATGCAGCTAGTACACATAAGGTGAATCCTAAGAAGTATGTCTCCTGGCACGTATCTCCCATATGTCTGCCTATATCTTGGGCATTTGGCCAATTTCTGATACAATTTTATGTGAGTTCTGGTACATTAGTTTTATTGGCAAGAGCAATATTACATGTTTCCCAGATTACATGAAGAGTAGTAATCTCTTATGTTAAACTCTACAAATGCAGCCTTATTTTCCACTAATTGTTGTAGAAAAACAATCTGTCTTAATGGTCATGACTTACTTTCTTTTTAATTTCCTAAAGTACTTCATTGCTTGCCGACAAGAATGGACATGCACTGCTAATCATGGATAACTAATAAGTAGTGGTGAGTATACCATAACAAATTTTTAAAAAATCTTATACAAGCTAATAATCTCTCGTTTTCATTTTCTTCTTTACTTACCTGTTTTTTACATTAATGCTATTGAAGGAAGAATGTATAAAATACATTATCATTATGTATTTCAAGCAATTGTCTATGAATCATAAATGTAACTTAGGAAGCAATACACATAGCAGATTTGACGTGATACTTTCAAATCATTGTAGGATGACAACAGTATGCTAATGTATTCCATTGAAAAACCCTTTCAACAACTTCAGGAGATCTATCTTTCCAATTATTACTGAGAAAATAATGACTAATCATCATATTAATGCCATGACTCTGATAGGGGGCAATTATGTCTAAAAGCCAATCAAATATTCATTACATCTGAATAAATTTGTTACTAACTTAACTGCCTTTTAAAAACTCAAATGCCAAGTTTAAAATGTTCTTTCAGGGTGCTTTATGGCATCAGCCAGTCCTTGTTTTAAGATGCTCTTTCTTGAGAGACTCCACTCTATTATCCAAAGCTCTTCGTCTACTTCAGCCTGGAACTGACATAAAATGGTCATACACAATACAATTCAGCATGCCTCTCTAGTACTGCGAGTGGCACTGGATACATGGCCTTTCAGCTGGCCATGTGCCCAGGAGAAGGACATTTCGTCAGTAGCTACTAATATCAGCTGAAGCAGGCTCTTCAATAGCTGATGTCACTAGTGATGTCTGGGAAGATGAAATTCAGTGAACCGGCATGCATTATATACCTGCAGTCACACAAACATCTAAAAGGCCATGGAAAGTAGACATTCCAGCTCATTTTCATCCCTGGAGTACAAATTTATTTATTTCCTTCTCCCTAAGCAATATCAAATATTGAATTACATCTTTCTACCAAACTGTATAACATCATTTCTTTTAAGTTAAAGCATTGTTGTTTCAAGACCATGTATCTTTGATGAATTGGTTTTGTCTTTTTCAGCATGCTAAACCTAGGAATGGCATGATTCATGCTCATTACAGATTGACTTTTCACTGGTAATGTTCATTTACTATCATCCTGCCATTCTCTGACTGGATAATTTGCTCATTATATTTGTAGCTAAACAAGATTCCAAGGTACTGATATCATAGAATTTTTAAAGTTATTTAATTATTGAAGGAAAATAATCTGTTTTCATTTTAGGGAAGTTGTAAAGAAAGTGACCATAAGTATTTCAGGGGAGAACTTTGATGTGCACATCATTTAAAAATGTGGCACTGGATAATATGGGAAGAATATTTAGTTCTGTATGAAAATTAAAAACTGATTTACAAAGTGTTGGTACCATTTTCCATTTCTGCTAAAAATGAGTTTCTATTGTTTTTTCCCACCTGAAATTGACATTGTCCGGTTTAGTTTGGATTTTGTTTATGAGACACTAATATTATAATTTGCAATCCAAGGAGTTAATAATATACTCTCATTTGCATCTGTGTATCTATCATCTTAAGGTAAGGTGACTATTTAAATTATTTGCACAATTTTGTGTTTTATTTGTTGTTTAAAGATTTTTCTTGGTATTTGAATGTAAGATGGTGATGCTCAACTTTCACTGTCAAGTTGCATTGATTTAGAGTGACCTTCTAGAAGACACAATTCTGGGCATATCAGTGATGATGTTTCCAAAGATATTTAATTGAGAAGGGAAGCATCACATAAAATGTGGATAGCACCATCACATGGGATAAGTGTCAGCCTGAATAAAAGGAAAAGAAAAAAAAGATGAGGATGCATGAGCATTAACATTCACCTCTGTGCTTCCTGACTGTAGAGGCCAAGTATCCATGTGCCTTGTGCTCATGCTGCAATGATTTTTTTTTTTTTTTTTCTGCCATGATAGACTGAGTCCCACTGTGATCCAAAGTAAATCCTCCCTCCCTTACATTGCTTGATGTCAAATGTTGGATCACATGGATAAGAAAACTAATACATATTTTTCTACTGTTTTCTCCTAGTCTATCTTTATTTTTCCTTAATCCTGACTTGTAAATTAAACATTTTCAATGCTAACAAAGTGTTATAAAATAAAATTTCCTCTCTTTGTATATGATGATGCTGAAGTAAGTAAAACCTCTTTACCTACAGCATGATCATATTGATATGCTCCCAAGTTTTCAACTAGTTAGCCTTCATTTTGCATGCAAATCTTTCACTTAAGTTGAGTATTTTTTAAAGGTTCCTAAATCTATATCTAGGATAAATATTTTTTTCTAGAAAAAAATTCTTTTACTATTTGATTTTCTAAGTATATTTTTAAACAATGATAAATTCATGTGACTTATACTAAAGAAGCTACTAATACTATGGGAATATTTTTGATTGCTTTTGCATTCATATTAATATATAATTTGATTAATTCATAATGTTATTGTTTAATTTTGTCACTTAAGAGCTATGAGATAGAGACCGAGAGAGAAAGAGAGAGGGAGAGAGAGAGAGAGAGAAAGAGAGAGAGCATGCTGGCCAGGGTCTCTTGCTGTAGCAAAGGAACACTCACCTTTATTTGGCAGCTTGGGAATTGAATCCATGCTGGCAGGCTTTGCATGCAGGAAACTTTAACAATCTACCTAACCCCTATTTTTTTTTTAAATCATTTCAACATTACAAATGGACTTTCTTTATAAAATGTACTTGGTATATTCTTTTATTATGATTCTTTTAAAATATATTTGTTTTAAGTTATTTTAGAGGTATCTGTGCCTATGAGTGGATATTTAACAATGGACTTATTTTTTACATTATTAGAAATAATTTCACGGATACTTTCGATAAATCTTTTAAGTAACAATTTTTGATGTACTTCATGGATTACAGGTAGGAATATTACATTTTTATGTAATGAAATATAAAAGTCAGATGTCATTACGTATTTTAAATTTAATGTAAGAATCTAGGTCATCTTGATTTTGCACAGAGTATATAAAATGTACATTGCTGTCAACTAGTTCTAACTGGTGTTCCTTGCAACACAGTTTCAGACAGAAGAAAAATAATTGCATGCTTTTCAAAGCTCGTAAAAATAAATGCCCCCTCTAATCAGTAATTGTCATAATGGCCTTTAGTCAATAACATCTTCTGAGGTCTCTGCACCTTTGCAATATGCTGCATGTGAGTATTCCTATTGAGAAATAATTTTACATATTTTTGAAGCTGGATGGATCTTCAAACTTTCCTTAATATAATGCAGCAGAAATAGCATTTTGAGAATTTGGGAGGCTAAGACTTGAGAAGCCCTCCAGCTCCAGATGTTATGCTTTTGGAAACTTCTGAATATCACCTGTGAAGAAAAATGAGACCAGAGGATGAAAAGCCATATGGAAGAAAATGTAGGCACTCATCTGGCGTGACATTGGGCCTTCCTGCTTGTCTCTACATTGGATGAATACATCATACATATGTGAAGTTTCAGCCATATAAAAATGCTGGTAACCAAAAGCCGGGCGTGGTGGCACACGCCTTTAATCCCAGCACTCGGGAGGCAGAGGTAGGAGGATTGCCATGAGTTCGAGGCCACCCTGAGACTACATAGTGAATTCCAGGTCAGCCTGGGCTAGAGTGAGACCCTACCTCGAAAAAAACCAAAAAAAAAAAAAAAAAATGCTGGTAACCATATTTTCTTTTGAAATTGCACATTTCATGAAGTCACATAGTATGAACTTTTTCAGCTTGCCTTTATCCACATCATTCAGTACAGAAGCTTCCTCAGCAGTCCCATAGAGAGTGTGGTGAGTTTCTTTTTCTTTCTGCATGTCCTGCACTATGTTGCTGACTCACTCACAGTGAACTTGCAATCAATAGCACTCTAATTCATGGCTAGCAATGCCTTTCTAACACCTGCATTTTTTTTTTCATAAAACACTTGCAGTTTTCTTAGGCTTTGGAACATGTGACAGCCCTTAGCCCTATACTTGCTTACTATTCTGTACAGTGAAGTCAGCAAGAAGTACAAACAAGGCAATGGCAAATTTATTTTGTAAATGGAACTAGGCACTCATTTTAAGGATGAGAGCTGAATGCTGAGGACTATGTCACCTTGTCTGTTATTTCTCAGGTGGGGTTGTGCATATTGGAAGATTCAAATTATCCCCATGCTGGGCATATTTATACATGACTGAAAAAAAGTATTCTAGATATTGTTTGGGCTTACAAGTGACTTTTAACAAGGGGACAGTTTTGTGAATATAGCAAAACAAGTACTTAGTTCATATGGCTTATGCATATTAGAATTCCATTCTATATCATTTTGGAATATTAGTTGTTGTATTCATCTTTCCCAGATGAAGTAGAATAACTGATGTTCTAACCTCTTGTTACAGTTCCCTGAATGATTACATGAGGATGAGAACAGAGCTCAAGGCAGTGTATGTAGCTGTGGCTTTGGGTCAGTGGAATGTTGTGGTTACCTTCATGGTGCTAGGACAAAACAAAACAGAACAAAAACTGACAGGGACAAAGAATATATTTTATTTGGTTTGTTGTTTGTTTCCTGTGCAGTGCTGGGGATTGAACCCAGAGCTTTCGACATGCTAGCATATTGCCCTAACCCTGAGCCACATATCTAGCCCCAAAGAGTATATTTTGTATAACAATAAGGGAAGTTTCAAGATGTCAGGGACAAATGACATGAACAGGAGATGGACATCACCTCTTCCACAGCAGGTGGAATTCACTAACAAAAGTGAACAGAGCTTCAGCAAGGAGGAGCTGGTAATAACACCTTAAAACTTGCCCCAACAACACACTTTCTTCAGCAAGACTCCAACTTCCAAATTGGCACCAATTGGGGACTAAGCATTAAAAACACATTGAGTGTATTGGGGATTTCATGTTCAAACTGCTACAAGGTACCACGTTGCAAACTAAGCTCTGGCACATGATATGAGGAGGACTCAGGCAAGAGATTGCTTAACTTCATGTTCATGTTTACAAAATAGTCATTAGATCCTGTTAGATTTTATTTTTGGTGGGGTGGGGGGAGATTAAGGTTATAGTCAATGTGACACACACAAATAATGTGTGTTTGTTGTAGTCAGCTCCATGTTGCTGGGATGAGCCTCCAAACAGACATAGTTTATGGGAGGAAATGATTTACTTGAAGCTTATAGATCCAGGGGAATTTGTACAATGGTAGAAGAGACTGGCCCCGTTTCACAAATCCAAGCAGGGAGAAACCACCACCAGCCAGCACCACAAGCAAGTACACATGGCAGCAAAAACAGCAGGGATCAAGGCAGAGCTCAAAACCTCCCTGCATACCCATTGCCTGGAATCAGATCCAACCCCAATAGTGCCTTAGGGCTGGATCCAGAATCTACCCACAATGACACCTTTTCCAGCCACAATGCTGGGAATAAGCTTTAGTAAAACACCTGAGTCTGTTGGAGAACATACACTCAAACTACCAGTGTATATGTCATATATGTAACACACTTACATATGTATATATTTTCTCTTGAAAAGATTATTTTAGAATTACTAATTTTATGATCATTTAAACTTTACAGAACATAACTGTTAATAATAATAGTTTGTTCTCCATACTTATAAACCTGTATTGTACATATGCATTATTTTATGTGGATATTATACAAATTTCTGAGAACCTTTGTAAGTGTAAGCCAAATTGGCAATAACTTATTACATTTATTCAATAAAATACTAGGTACCAGATTCTGACATGCTAGTAAATGGTGTGCTAAATTGCATGGGAACTTTTGTAGCTTATTCATTATTTATTTGAGAGAGAGAGAGAGAGAGGTCAAAAAGAGTGAATGATGATTATGGGTATGCCAGGGCTTCTTGCCGCTAGAAAAAACTCCAGCTGCATGTGCTACTTAGTGCATCTGGCTTACGTGGGCACTGTGTCATGAGGTTTTGCAGGCAAGCACCTTAACCTCTGATCCATCTCTCCAGCCCTACACAAAAGTTTTAAATTACAATGCATGCCTCAAAATGTAAATATTTTATTTTATAATTCATTTATCATTTAATTCATTAATCATGGTCTACTAAGTGATGATATAAGACTAATTCATAGAGATAGATGCTAATTAACTTAAATTATAAAAAATTGATAATGAAATAATTTTGTGTCTTATCATTTTGGAATTTGTTACATAATTGTCTTTATTCTTGTATAAGCTGGAATGATTCATTGCTCCAACTATTTGAATAATCTTAATTATTTCTAGCTCATACATGTACTTTGGCAACATTTATTTTTCATTTCACTTATATTATTGACCCAGGTGTCATGATATGCCCCTCTCATTCTAGCCAGTGGGAGGTAAAGGTGAGAGAACTAAGAATTTGCACCCAGACTACTAAGTTACACAGTAAATTTAAGAATACTCTTAGCTATATAGAAAAACCATCTCTCAAGAAATAAGTAAAGGGCTGGAAAGATGGTTTAGTGGTTGAGACACATGCCTGCGAAGCCTAAGGCCCCAGGTTCTTTTCTTCAGGTCCCATGTCAGCCAGATGCCCATGGTGGTGCATGCATCTGGAGTTCGTTTGCAGTGGCTAGAGGTTCTGGTATGCCCATTCTGACTGTCTCTCTTTATTTCCCTCTCTCTGTCTTAATAAATAAATAAATAAATAAATAAATAAATAAATAAATATCTTAAAAAAAGAAGTAAAGGCAGCAGATATAGTTCAGTCATATAGTGCATGCTTACCATGTATTAGTTGATGCATTTCATGACCAGCACTGATGTACTGCTGACTGTGTGTGTGTGTGTATGTGTGTGTGTGTGTGTCAGAGAGAGAGAGAGTTAGAAGATGAACCAATACGATAAAGACACATGGATTTCTTATTGATTAGTATTCCACAACTGGATTGACATAGAAACACTTCATGGTCTTTCACATCATATCTGGGCAGAGAATGTGTTGTAACTTTTGATCACCCCAGGGTTCTCAAAATATACCATGTCTCTATGGCTTGTGAAAGCAAAGTCTTCCTGCTGACACTGGGTTCCAAATCACCACTTGTGTACAGTGCAATGTTATGTAATAGCTTCAGCTTACCAGTGTGTGGTGTTTCTGTGCAATGCTCTCACAAATGTACATATTTAAAGGTTCTTCCACTCATAATAATGAGGATTTGTCTTCCATCCAGTCTGTCTAACAATCATAAATAAAGAGCTTATTGAGGCCATCTAGAACACTAACACTGAACACAGAATTAATCAAGACTTCTTTATTATTATTATTTGTTTGATTTTTTAAGACAGAATCGCCATATAAAGATCAGGCAGTCTTAGAACTTGCATAATTCCTGCCATTATCTCTTGAGAGCTGGCATTATAGACACAAAGCACCACTCCTACCCAAGGAAACAATTCATTGTAGCACAAAATTTAAAGTTAATCCTGTTATTTCTGTTAAAACTCCAAAAGACAGAACAGAGTGATACCCTATAACTTAAAAAAAAATGTTGATATGCAGATGGTGATTCAGAGTAATTCCTCTGAAGTATAATTAACATAAATGTACAAATATAAAGAAAGGCTTATTGTTCTGCTATTTTTGCTTTGGAAACATTTTGCTAGTGTCTTATAACTGTTTTCATATTTTTTTTTACATTTTTCAACATTACGTCTGAACATCTAATGTTCAGTTATAATGACTAGTGTTTTGGGGTGTTTGTATTTATTTTCATGACCTGTGATGGCTTCTAAGGAATTATTTTCCTTCTGTCCATTAATGTATACAATGCATAGTGGGACATCAAAACAGGGTACCTGGTCTGCAGTGATGCTTTCCTGAGAAGCCTGAGGACCCAGGTTCAATTCTCTAGCACCTATATAAGCCAAATACACAAGGTGGCACGTGCATCTGGAGTTCCTTTGTAGTGGCTACAGGCCCTGACAAGCTCATCCTTTCTCTCTCTCTCTCTCTCAAATTAATAAAAAAGGTGACTAATGAAATCTGCTTTTGTGGAGTTAAAGACTCTGGGAGAAATTATAAATGGAATTAATATTAATAAAAAAAGATAAATTTCATGTTAGTTTTAAATATTGTGATGTGCTGATTTTACAGTTTCTTTAGTCAAATGAATAGTCAGAGCAAGATATTGGATAATGACAAAAGAAAAGGCTGTTGTTCACTATTTGTATCTCAGCTTCTAGTTGAAATTGATTTAAAGTTTTGAACTTACAAAATTTACATTTTAATTTATGTATATTTTTGAGAGGGAAGCATAGGCTTGCAGTATGGAAGGAAGTTTGGTAGTCTGGGAAATATGCTGCTCAAATATTCTTTTATTTAATAATATACTGTTTAATTATTTTTGATACTTTTCAGCTAAAGCTTTTTAGGTAAAAGCCACACCATTCAAAACACTATACTAATTTACTGCTGGGAAAATGTCAGGTCAGGAATGAATAGCAAAATTAGTTAGTACCAAGGCATTTCTGCATAGTTCTGGATTCCTTCCATGTGCATTAGCTGTTCCCAACCTCCCCATTGCACTTGTTATGTGTATTTTTTTTTTTGTTGTTTCCTTTCCCAAACAACAGAAATGTATTGTAGACTTTAGCCACAACCTCTCTGGCCTAGAGATTTAGCTCAATGGTGGATCATCTGCTCAGTATATGCTAAGCTCTGAATTCAATTCAAACATCAAGAAAGAAATTTACATAATAATTCCATTTTCCCACTTCAATTCACCAAATGTTACTTCCCAACAAACATTTCACAGTAGTCATTTTGTCTCTATGTCTTTATTGAGGGAGTCCACATTGACACAGAAGGGAAATATGTGAAATGATATTGTGGTATAATTCAATGTGAAAGAATGAAGAACTTTATTGATGTGTGATAAAATAAGATAATATTAGCAGTGTGATAACACCCATAAGCCCATTAACCCAATTTAAAATTTCATATTACTAATAACAGGTTGCTTATGTTTCACAGCTCACAGTATCTAAAATACAGATACACAAAACAAACAAACTTGCCATTAAAACTATGAACAGCCAAACTTTTATACTAAAGAGACAATTGAAACAAGATTATAATGTGTGTGTGTGTGTGTGTGTGTGTGTGTGTGTGCACTATTCATATAAATATGAAGACAGCATCCAAACCAGAACTTAAAACTAAAGATAGATTACTTTTCAAACTTTATGCTTTTAATGACTGTAATAAATAACCAACTTCCATGTCATATAACCTTGTAATTTGAAAACTCATTTGGGGGTGGTAGCTGGATAGATGGCTTAGCAGGCAAAGTGCTTGTCTACAAAGCCAACTGACTCAGGTTTGGTTCCCCAGTACCCACTTAACCATATGTACGAGGTGGAACATGTGTCTGGAGTTCATTTGCAGTGGCTAAAAGCCTAGCATGCCCATATTTTTTTCACACTCTCTCATGGATGATTACAATACCTGTTTTCCTCATAACTGACATATAAAATATGTAACCTATGACTTAATATGAGATGTATACAAATATATGCAGGGATATATAATGGAAAGTTTGGTATTCAGCCTGAAATTCTGGAGATAGTTCTGTTTAATTATAATCTTGATTAATGACAAAATGGTGACATTTCAGACAATTCTTTAGTAGGGCAATACAATATTGGTTCCATCCCAAAAACCATCTGAGATGTAAAAAGTAGTTATCAGAATTTTTAACTTCCACAGTTAAAATTATATAAAGTTTTTATTTTCTATTACATTTTTATGGTATGACTTACCAAATTCATCCCAAAATGATTATCATTGTATTAAAATTAGGATGATGTAGACTACATTAAATGTAAGTAGTGGATAGGAGAGGAAGACATGAATTTAATAATTAATGATAGAAAGAAGCCCCCGAAAATAAAACCAGTGAAAATCAAATTGAAAGGAAAAATCACTGAATGAATAAGAACATATGACATGAATATATAACCTCTACTAAGCTGTTGCATTATTCTCTTAGTTTTCTGTGACCCTGCCATAGTAGTGCTTTTCTTGTTAAATAGAATTTTCTGACCTGCTTGGATATCAACAGTGATTGTAAGGTGTGAATATAACTCACATTTTTTTCTGCTACATATTATGTCTGCTGACATTTTAAGGGAATGAGTAGATGTAGCAAAATATGGAAGGAGAGACATGCATATAATTTGATTTTCATTCTAAAACCTTGTACATTAATAGAACTATTTTATTCAAGTAAGTTAAACTAGATTGTTTTTTTTTCATTAAGACTAAACCAAACCATATTATTAACATAATTTAAACAAATTTATATCCACTAATTTGAAAAAAATTGTAATTATATCTCATACTTTTTTTCAGGTAATGGTGGTAAATAGCTAAAGATATAATTGTTTGTATTGACATTAACTATATATGTATATATGTGTGTGTGTGTGTGTGTGTGTGTGTGTGTGTGTAGTAACAATTACAATTAAAATCAATTACATTATGAAGGCTGGAGGTATGGATTAACAGTTAAGGCACTTGCCTGTGAAGCCTAAAGATGCATGTCTGCCTCTCTAGACCCCACATAAACCAGATGCTTAAGGTGACATAAGCACATGAAGTCACACATGCTCACATGGTGGTGTAAGCATTTGGAGTTTGATTACAGTGGCTGGAGGCCCCATGTGCCAATTCTGTCTATCTATCTCTCTCTTTCTCATAAAAAAAGCCAGTCTTTGGGGCTTGCCTAAAAAAAAAAAAAATAGTTGCACTATGAATGGAAAATGTAGGTAAACAGAAAGAGTGTTAGAATTGGCCACATGGAGACAAGAACTTTTATTTGAAGGTATAAATGGAGCAGAATAGTGAACAAAGGGGGCATTAGAAAAGCTTCCTAAGAAAACAACAGACTGGTAGAACTAAGGCAATAAAGGTAAAGAAGGAGAGATACCATGGATAGTTTTGAAAGAGGAAGTGGAACAAATTAGGATACACAATGATAGAGTAGAAGGGATGCCATGATTAAATTTTGTATTTTGTACTAAATAATATGAACAATGATTAAGGGATGTGGCTCAGAGGAACGACCTGACAAGCATATTTTAAATGGATCACTGGTCTGCCTTTAGGAGTATTGAGTACAAAGGAATGACTTGGAAGGTAATTATAGGATTGCAGTTGAGTGATCAGGGTGGATGAGGATGAAATGGTAGTAACACAGTCTCCTAAAATGTAAGGAAATTTAGAAATAATTTAAGGATTCATGAATAAATATTTACATGAAATAAAAATACTATGTCTATGCTTATGACAGAATGAAATGAGTAAAAAGTAGGAGTAAAAGCTTCAAATTTACAAGTATAAGTAATAAATGGAGTGTCCATTTATGTAGTGAAAAAAATCAAATCAAAGAATGTGCATATTCATGAAATCAAAAGTTCTATGATGGGGCTCAGGAGAAGGTTCAGGGGGAAAGTGTGATTATTATGAAAGCATGAGAATCTGAATTCTAGACACAGCACCCTCTTAAAAATTATGGGGTATCCATACACATCTTTAAGCGTAGTTCTGAGTGGTGAAGACAGGAGGTTCACAAGGGCTCAGTGGTGAATTAGTCTAACCAAAACCTGGGAGACCCATCTCAGGAAATAAGATGGAGGAGCTTGTGGAGGTCACTTCCTCTGACCTCCATATTGCATGTATACAAGACACATTAATCTGAACATACACTCGCATATATCACCCAAACATGTACACACAGATACACATGTGTGTACAGTACATGCTATAAACACACAAAAAAACAGCTTAATTGTCTTATATGCCATGTTTAATTTGTATTATAATACCTGATGATTAAATGCTGTTCAAAGATATAACTCTGGAATTAAGAACAGAGCAGTTCTAGACGTAGTCATACAGAGATCAGTACAATACTTTATGATGAAGAAACAGCAGCAATGAGTACAATGGGAAAAGAGAAAATTAGAACAAGAATTTGGGGATTAAAGGCCAGAGTTGACTGGGTGTGTTGACACATGATCATAATCTCACAATTCAGGAGACAGAAGCAGAAGGATCAGGAGTTGGTGGTCATCCTTAGCTACATACTGAGCTGAAGACCAGCATAGGCTACATGAGACTTTCTCTCTAAAATTCAGAAATTCAGTCAATTAATAATAATGATCATGAGTCATAATTTTACAATAACATACAATAAAATAATTCACTGAATACTTCCCAAACAGTAATTTTAAATTACTTTTAAATTGTGACATTGTCTACACTTTCAAAACCACTACATCAAATATGATATGACATATGGCTGAAAACAATATCTATTTTTTTAATATTTCAAGCAAATAGAACAAGACAAAATGACCACTAAAATATTAAAAATTCTGTTACTGGCAATCTTTGTAGTTATATGAACAGCTGCAACTAAAACATAGTCAAATTTATTAAAGTAGAATAACTTCCCAGCTCCCTTAAGAGATATTTTCTCTTTGTCTCAACATCCTGCTACTTTAAAATAGCAAAATGAAATCTGGATTTTGAGGTTTATAACCATGGGTTAGGATTGGTGGAGTGGGAACCTGAGTACTTGAGAACATGCTAGAGTAGATGCCACGTTCTATTCCTAGGGTGTATCATCCATACTGATGGAAAATACAAAATATTGTGCTTGAGATGGAGAAATTGCTCAGTGGTTAAGGTACTTACCTGCAAAGCTTAATGATCCAGGTTTGATTCCCTAGTTCCCATATAAGCCAGATACACAAAGTGGTGCATTTATCTGAAGTTTGTTGGCAGTGGTAGAGGCCCTGATGCATCCATATGCTTTCTCTGTATTTCTCCCTCTCTCTTTCTTCTATCCCTTTCTGCTTTCAATTAAGAAATAAAAGTATTTAAATAATCAATGTGCTTTTTTGATCTTTGAATCCTTATTATGTTTGGTTCTAGCTTTTTATTCATGATTAATTTCATTCCAAAACTTTAGAAGTAATTGACAGTTATCAACAAAACAAAAAAAAATTCTTCTCAAAGTTAAAGCAGTAAAATGATAGAATAAATTTTATTCCAAAGTAAAGTATAATGGAGATGATGCCATCAGAATATGTGGGGAAAAGTGGGACATATTGTTATTTGTATTAATTAAGAAGCATTTAGGGGGATCAAAGTAGTTAGTAGTGTTGGACAGCAATATAATATGTAGATTTTAAGCTTCGACAACAAAGACTGAATAGGTAAACGATTTGTTTAAATATCACACAACACTTTTACTGATATAACAGTTTCAAAACTTTTACAATAATAAAAATATCATCTGTTTATAATGTTTATATTTGTTATTAACTTAATAGCATTGACTGATAGCTAGGAAATTAATAAAGTTGATTGGGGCATATATTTGAGGAATTTATTTTGTCTATGCCCCTTCCTATATAGCTCTCTGTTTCCCAGTTATCAGCAGGTAAGCTGTATGCTTCCTTACATTTTACACTAGGATTTGCTACCATATCATTTAACCACAGGAATGAGGCTGAGAGAAAATGAACTGAAACCTCTGGAAAGGTGAACTGGTATTAATCATTCCTGCTTTAAACTATTTCTCACAGGTATTTGTCATAATGAAAGTCTAACTAACACACTATTCTCTATCCATCTAACTATCTGTTCATCTATCTATCATGTATCTCTCATCTATCTATATCTATCAATATATCTATCTGTCATCAATCTACCAATATAACTACATAACTATTGATTATCCTCAACACAATGCCCTAAAATACAGGACACAAAAATACAAAAATAACAAAAAGTTTTACCTTTTATATGGGTGAATATTTAATTTTTATCAAATTCCTTAAGTGACAAACTTCTGGTTAAAATCAAAGAAACTATACATAATTTTATTTTAAACTCTTTCAAGACCTAAGTCACTTGCATATTTGGGTGAACACAACAAATCTTATAAAATTTAAACTTTGCTCCCTGAAATATTTTGCCTCAGAATTTTACTAAAGAATCTTTTTTATTTAACTGGCATTCTTTCCCCACCGCCTGAAAATTTTGTGGTAATAAATTGTGCACTAACCTTATTTAAAAAAAATAATTTAGATTTGGATGTATAAGTTTTAGGTAAGACTCACAGTAATTCAGAATTATACATTTGGAGTACTTTAAGCCTAGTGAGTTATCTGATATCTGACACTATTTCATATTTTTTTCTTGAACACATTTTGTGTAATGTCAGATTTTCTTAAGAAAATACAAAATGATTAGGAGTCATATTGGCAAGAGAGTTTAAAAAGTGGCTTTTGCATCTTCACATGTTCAATCTCTTTAAATTGAAAGGCATTATGTATAAGTGAAGAGGGATATTAAACCACCTGGATTCTTTCAACCAAGTGTCCTCTCAGTACATTGTATATGGATTGCCAGAATATTATTCTAAGAAAAAGACAGAAAATAAGTATGACAGATTAAATTTTCTATGTATTTCACCTTCCATTAAAACTGTATCATTATACTTATATGACTTAGTGGAATTGTTTTGCTACAGAGGGGAAACCCTTCAACAGTTAGTTTCTGGCTATGGCTGTCAGTTTTAACAACCATGCAGATGAATATAAGGTGAATAGACGTCAGTAAACCATGATGTCTTTAAATCACTATAATTTCCTCAACATTGCTGCATCAGAAGGCTACTGAGTATTGGGATGCAGGGAACTTATACATTGTGAGCATGGTTACAATAGCTGGACAATCTTGAAATTAACTTTGTATCCATTATTCAACCAAGTATTTCAGAAACCCACATCAATAGCTTAATTGTAAAAAAAAAAAAAAAAACTTAATGATTAATGCTCCTTATTATACATAGATAAAATACACTGAAATGGCAAAGAAATATACACATAAATACTTACTTTTTATTAGATATATGATAGCAATACAGAGAACTGATAAACCTACTGAGGAGAGCCCTCAGGGAAACAGAGCAGGGGAGTGTGCAGAAAAGTGTATAAACTGATAAGAATATGACCAACTTTCAATGTATTAACATATTAAAGTTATAAATAAAAATAAGAATTAGCTATATACTCATAACTGAAATGGTAGTATTTCCAAAGTTCCTAGTAGCCCAGTTTTTTCCTTTATTTGTATATTTAATTTTACTTATTTTTACTATTAATTTTAATTGTATATTTATTTTTAGAAAGTTGTATGGATACATTATATGGTAGGACCATCATTTCCCTCCTCCATGACCCCATTCCAATGAGGGCCCTCCTCAGTGGGATTGGTGGTATGGTTTTCATGTATCTTCTTTGAAATGTTTTTACATAGACAATGCAGATTCAGGAAAATACATAATGTATCCATAAATCATTTAATATATATCTTGAACATTTAATGATTTTTTTTGCATTTGTGTATCTGGGTATGCATTTTTTTTGTGTGCATGGGTATGTGTGCATGTATGTGTGTGCATGTGTGGATACCAAGGAACAACCTTAGGTGTTATCATAGTGAATGTTTTATTGATATTTTGATATGTGTTCTCTTTCACCAATTGGGTTTGACTGGCTCATCAGAAAGCAGTAGGGACTCTTTTGTCTCCATCTGTGTGGGGGTTATAGATGTGGTGCCATGACTGGTACAAAAGAAAATGAAGAGGACTCAAGAAAAGAGAAAACACTTTCATTTTATGGAATGCAGAATTATCTAAATGATATGTTACCAAAAGTGAGTGACAGACAAAATCCTATTCAAAATCCCAATAGACGCACACTGCAATAGACACTTGGTTTTGAGAAAGATGCTAAAAATATATGATAAACACAGCTTGTTGAACTGGAGAGGGTAGAATGAAGACTGACCTTAATCTTCTAAAGTTTCTCTCTCTCTCTCTCTCTCTCTCTCTCTCTCTCTCTCTCTCTCTCTCTTCTCTCTAACTTCTATGTTAGTTATCTTTTTCTTCCTTCTCTTACTGGGCACTGACCTGTATCTCCCAGTACCAGCAGGTGGCTATCATCCACAGTGAGCTTTTGATCAGAGAGACCTACAAGGTTTCCTAAAAGACAGATTTCTGTCAGAGTACTTGATGACCTGAATAACATGGCTGGAAGCTGAAAGAGAGGCAGACTGCAGAGTCTAGTGCCAGAAGGTGCTACATGGGTGACTGGGGAAAAATGACCAATATCTGTCCAAGCAACTCATGGTCTAACCTACTTAGCAGCAAATAACTTTTTGTGATGCTCACACAAGTGCAATAGTGGCACACAACCATGGTGGGAAACTAACTGCTCTTGATTTTGCTAACCAACCTTCTCAGTGGAACATGACCCATAGCTGGAGCTGGGAAACAAGTCAGAACCATATCCAAACATGAGCCCGCTCTCCATGATCACGATACCACCAATCATGGGCTATGCTGGAGACAGCAAACATGCCATTTCAGGACCACAAGGAATCGAGCGCTGAAGAGCTGCATGACACAGTTCCAGCCCAGCTGTCTCTTCCTTGAAATCCAATGTGGCCCCTCTATAGAAACATCTTTGGCTCTCTTTGCTACAGATATCTGTGGTTTTCTGTATAATGTTTGTCTTTCTCTGTCTTTCACTTGGTGTACCAATCTCTAAGTTTACTTTTCCAGTAAAACTTGGCGTTAGTGAAGTGTTGGTCAATGTATCTGAAAGAGGCTCTGGCATAGAAGCGGAAAAACAAGAAAATGTGTCAGAGATAATTGTTTTCCTTAAAGGCCTTAATTAAAGTCAGGCATGGAGTATAGTACACTTAGGAGGAAACAATGAACCTCCTGGAACAATGTAAAAATTGTTCTATGCCTAATTTTTCTAAATGGTGGCAATTGCAGCAAACTATGACTCTTTATCAAGAATCCTTACAGAAAAACAGCCAAAGTCAGAAAGAGTTCAATTGGGGGGGGGGACCAAAGTCTAAGTATTGGAGAGACATGAAAAGGAAAATTCAAAATAAATGATTGAGGCATAAATGGATCTAGTGGATCAATGATTAATGATGGGTACCCCCATTTGTGGTTGCTTTGCCTCTCACCTTTAATATAATAATCAAAAGTAGAAGTTCAGGAAATCACAAGTGCTTAACCGCACATACGTGGAGAAAGTGTGAAAACAGTTAATCATTATAGGGGCCTGACGACTTTACTTGAGGTGAATAATTATGGGATTGTTTGATGAAAAGGAATAACAAAAAGTTTCTATGAATTTTGTGAAATTGTACCTTTCTTGAAGTTTGTTCTTGCATGACGTGATCAGAAAGTAAAAGACTGAGGCTAAGAGGTGTGGTAGCAGAGAGAGAAAGATGGAAAAACACAGCTGCCTTCAGCATTAGCCTGTCAGCTTGCACCAGAACTTGGCTTCAAGTCGTTATTGCGCCGCTCCCTTTCACACCTCCCTTTGGGGACCCTCCTTCAAGCCAGGGCTGGACCCCGGCAGGGCTACAAGAGGGCCTACACCTGTTAAATTCTCTTTCTTAAAAAAAAAAAAAAAAAAAAAAAAAAAAACAAGGGTTATCCCATTTGTCTCATGCTAACTTTACTCTTCATTGGATAATCTGCTTCTTTTTTTCAGGTAGACACAGATCCTAAGGAGAGAACCACCCCATTCAACAATACCTCAAAAGGGCTCCAGATGAAACTAAGAATAATTGGTGAAACAAGCAAGGATGCTGTTTTCTTGGTGAACTGGGTACCAGCACAAAGGTGAAGGAGATCGACACAGAGAAAAATCAACTCCTACCAAATCAGATACCCAGAGACACAGAAACTCCCAACACCTCATCACTGAAGCAGACCCAAAATGAACCCAACATGGCTCGGGATTTTTGTGGAAAATGGGGCAGAAAGAATGCCAGAGCCACAAGTTGGGTCATGATATGCAGAGAATTTTCTCCTACCCATAACTGTGGGCTAACTCCACAATTCATGACCCATATACCTCAACAAGGAGGGGCCAGTGGGAGGGGCAGGACAGGGAGGAGGCTAACAATGGTACCAACTTGACTATATTCACTGAGTACAAATCTAAGTAATAAAATAAAAATTTATAAAAAAATAAGTGATGCTGGGAAAACTAGATATCCTCATGTACATTGATGAAACTAGATCTTTACTTCTTACTCTTTATATTTATCAAACTGAATCAAAAACCTACTCTAAGGCCTGAGGTTATAAAATTATTAAAAGGAAACATGATGAACACTTCAAGATATACACATAGGAATATATTACTTATATTACTAAGTAAATATTACTTAGAATTGACAAAAGATATTTCAAGAAGTTAAAACCCTTCTGCATCACAAAAGAGCCAGATGAAGATGCAGCTAAGACAATAAGAATGGTTTAGCTAGCTCAAGGACTAATGTCTATAAAACAGAAAAAAATACCACCAAAAATATAAATACTCCAACAGGCAAAACACCTCAATCAATATAAGAGCTAATGAACTAATAATACAATTTGCAAAAAATTAAGTAAAGGAGCATCTGGAAACAATATTCAATAATCTTGGCCACTCAAAAAATGCAAATGAAAACTATACTGAGCTTCAGTAATTTCACACCAGTCACAATGACTGTCATCATGAAAATACATAACAAATGCTCATCAGAATGTGGGATAAAGAGAATCATTATAAACTGTTGTAGGTATGTAACCTCTATGGAAATGAATATGAGAGCTCCTCAAAAATGAAAACTAAAAATATTACGTTACTTAGCTCTACCACTCTTGGTCATGTACATGAACGACTGTATGTCAATATGTCACAAAGATACTAGCACGTCATATTTATTGCGGTAGCTCTATTCTGATAGACAAGTTCCATGAACACTGTTATACGTCTATCAACAGATAAATGAATATATTCTTAGGTAGATATCTTAATAAATTTTGTTTCATAATATAACCTATATTATCTGGGTAATTAATGAAAGTGAGAAAATTATTAGATGATCTACAGGCATGGAAATCCAAAATTAGGGCAAGGGCATAGGTAGGCTCAGTACTCTGATCTCAAGGTGGTATACTATGGCTACAATGAGAAACTCTCTGTACTCAGGAGTTGGAGGAGCATAGCAAAGTGAATTTACCCAAGCATTCCATTTTAATAGCTGCATTATTCACTCTCAGTACTGGAGCCACTAGAACCTGAATAGCTCAGATTACCTCTAAGTACTGTTATTGTGTGGATTCAGCTAATAACACATACACATTGTAGGACCCATTCAAAAGATGAGATTAGCAAGAAAAAAAATCACAGCTAATTTCTATCATAAGTAAAGGCTGTTACTTGATATGATTTATTAGTTTTGCTTTGTGTTTCACAAATACACTGCATTCCCAATGATATAACCCAGAGGTAACACTTGTCACTTCTCAATAAATTTAATATGTTATAACAATGTTATACATTCTGGAACTTGAGGAAGAGAAGATATTGTTTCTGTGAAATACATTTTTAAAAACAGAATGCTGGGCTGGAGAGATGGCTTAGCAGTTAAGCACTTGCCTGTGAAGCCTAAGGACCCTGGTTCGAGGCTCGATTCCCCAGGACCCACGTTAGCCAGATGGACAAGGGGGCGCATGTGTCTGGAGTTCATTTGCATTGGCTGGAGGCCCTGGCATGCCCATTCTCTCTATATATTTGCTTCTTTCTCTTTCTGTCTGTTGCTCATAAATAAATAAATAAATAAATAAATACCGAATGCCTATAAATTAGAACACTTTACACCAGAAATGCATGTTTCTCAGATATCTATAGGAATAGACAGGCTCTGAATTTCAAATCTGTAGTGTTTTAATATTTTTCAAAGCAGGTTTTAAATAAGTTATTTATAATATTATGTAAATCACAATTTCTCTATTTTTCTAAAGACTGACTACTATGACAATTATCACTATAAATCCCATTCACTTGTAAATAATGCAGCAAAAACATTATGTAATATAACAGGTACAGTTATTGTCATAAATGGCATAGCTATAAAGTTAGGTTGTAGGTATATGTCCACGCTGCTCCTGCAATAACTTTTGGTAATATGTCTTAAAAATGCTAACTGATGAAGAAACTGATTTTATATCCCTATTAAGTTTTCATGTAGTACAAAGGAAGCTAAACTAGGATCCCAAGCATAAATTCTAATCTAAAATGGCACATTTGCAACTTGGAACATATAACTAAAGGAGATTTGTCAAGTTTATTAAGCTATTTCATGTTGTTTTGCTGAACTCATGAAGAAATCAATTATATCACAGCTGGAAATCTTGACCCGAAATGTGAAGATGATACCAAATAGCTACACAAGGACTACTTACTTAGTCTTATAAAAGACTTTACCAACAATGAATCCTCAAGAGACAGATGTTGTGAGACTTTACACACTGTCAGTACTTAACAACTGTCTTGTTTCATATATTTCCACTTACTTTCCTGAGAACAACTATATTAGTTACAGTCATTGCAGAGTTCCTTATTTTGCAGTAAAAGTAAAATCCTAATACAATTTATGGTAACAATTAACTGGGTCTAGATCAAGATAACTAAATTCAGCTTGCACTTACGTCTATACAAGCTTGTTAATTACTTCTGAAACGTAAGGATATATTTCATTGATTCATGTAGTCACACACAAGGTATTTAAAAATTGCCTATATATGCTTACCATCTTCCTTAAAAAGTTAGAATTTAATGTCTGATTTTGAAGTCATCTTTTGTATATAAACAGTTCTTAATAAAATTTATAACTCATGATTGCTGGTCAACATTTTTGCCTCTAGTTTCTTTTGTGGTTTGTTTCTCTTAAAATAAATTTTCCTTGCTAGGAGCAGTGGTACACACGTTTAGTAAAAGAATTCTAGAGGTTTCAGTAGGAGGATCGCTGTGAGAATGAGGTCAACCTGCACTACAGAGTGAGTTCCAGATCAATATAGTCCTTGACATGAAAAAAAAAGAAAACATTCAAAATTCCTTCTATTGGGTATTCACTAGGTGTGCCCTGCCTCATTTTATATTTCTTGTTTGGTTTTATTCTTTGTGTGTGTGTGTTCTTTCTTTCTTGCTCTCTCCCTTTGGGGTGTTTGTGTATATGTGTGTTCATGGGTGTGAGTGAAGGCTCACATGTGCCATGGTGTGCATGTAGAGGACAGAATGCAGCTTTTCCGGTCTAGTCTTTGCCTTCCACCTCATTGGAGACAGGTTCTCTTGTACTTTTTGTTGTTCATAATGCTGTATTCATTAGAATAGAAGGCCTACTAGCAGGCCTACTGAAAAAATTTTCAGTTTCTGCCATGCATCTTACTTTTAGCATGTTCTTGGATTACAGAATCCATCATAGTTTGAGGCTTGGGGTCTGGTGGTCACAGCTCAGATATTCAGATGACATATGGAGTTTATCAAATAAACTATGTATTAAGTCTGTTTACTTTCTTTCTTTTCTATTTTCCTTTTATTACATTTTACTTTGTTTGTTTTAACAGCCAAAATTCTACCCTTATTTCCAATATAAAAATAACTGTTTCTCAAAAGGCAGTTTTAAGTATACAAAATTGCCATCAACATTTTTTCAGTAAAGTTCTTATAAACTAGTTACTGAGAAGACTATTAGGTTTAGTGGACTTTAACCCTGTTTTTTTGTTGTTGTTTATTTTTATTTATTTTATTAGAGAGTGACAGACAGAGAAAGAGGCAGAGGGAGAGAGAGAGAGAAACAGAGAGAGAGAGAGAATGGGTGCACCAGGGCTTCCAGCCACTGCAAATGAACTCCAGACGCATGTGGCCCCTTGTGAATCTGGCTCCTTAGGCTTCACAGGCAAGCACTTAACCACTAAGCCATCTCTCCAGCCCTTTAGTGGACTTTATAGAAAACATTAGCAGAACTCAGTTCACCTTGCATTCGATATTTTGCTAAATACATCAGTAGTGGTTAATCTTGATTGTCTACCTGTTGGACTGAAAGTCACTTTAGAGACAAGTAGTTTACAATTATGGGTTTGTCTGTGAAGGTATCTCCAGTGATAATGGTATTAAAAAAGCAATTCCTGAAGGAAAAATGCTTGAATGTGTGTGGTGCCATCTACCATGAGACTGACAGGGTGAAACTTTCATCTGTATTGTAGATCTCAAGGTGTAGCCAATGCAAAGAATACGAAATGTCCACTGAGGTAATATGCAAGTAAAGCTAGTCTAAGAGACTATGAATGACAAAGCAATATGCACGAGGCTTCCCAGGCCTGTTGCAGCTTGTATAATTGTAACCAGTTTCTTGCATGCGAAGCATGGACATACATGATTTAATTTCTGTCTTGCTAGGTTCTATTCTTGGTTTGGTATTATTTCTCCTGTCTGTCCATATTCCTTGCTTTTGGAATAGGGATGCTCACTCTGTGCCACTGTATCTAGGAAATACAGAATTGTCCTTTTGGTTTTTCAAGTGTACATAGCCTTAGGTTGAAGAATAGTTTATACATGATCTTCTCACCTTTATGGTTTTAAGAAAATTATGGTTTCACTTTTACCTCTCTGTAAATTTTTATTTTTGCTATGATAGGAAATATACTCCTTTCAAATTTCAATATGCTCAGTGAAAACCACAAAATAAACAACACAGTTATTTTAGTCATGTGCATTATTAATAATTAAATAGTAAGCATGAAAAAATGACAAAATGGACATGGAATTTCCTGACATTTTCAAATTATAACAAACATGGTAAGTTATGAAGAAAAAGTAAAACATGTGCATGGTATAGCTTATGCAGATTAAAGTTACTTCAAAATTATTATAAGAGTTGTTATATAGAAGATAATCAGAGAACTGTGCCCCAAGTGACTTTAAAACCATGAATTTGTACCTCCATCTACTTGCTGACCTATGAAAAGTTTTATATGATGACATAAGATTCAGCCAAAACATATAACCAGCTGGCTTGCTTATAGAAAGGAAGCTGCCCAGCAATCTTTACTGCTAAGAGTTTAAACATACACTCAAAATTCATCAAAGTGCTGAGAACAGATGACTGCTGAGTGCTCACACTACACTATATATCTTCCATCATGCCCTCCCAGTCTCAGCGAACATTGTAGAAGTGGTAGTGAAATGACATAAAATCAGAAGGATGACAATGAGTGCTTTGAAGTGTTGTCTTCTGGAGGATTCCAATGACACTCATGATCTCAGGATGTCTGATTACTTGCAAATATTAGGCCCATCAACATGTTGTCATGAATAATAGAAACAGAAAGAAAATGCATCAGAACCAAGTCCACTGTGCCCCCTTTGTAAAGGCCCTCAATATGGGATCTCTAACCACATGGATGCCTTTCCTGGCTCTGTACTTCCCTCAATAAAAATCATGGAAAGAAAAGAGAAAAGAAAGTTCAAGGAGCTCCTGCCATGTGAGGAGCTGGAGGGGATAAAGGAGCCCATGTGGAGAGTAAGTGCTAGGGGCCCTCCCTGCTGTGCCTGGAACCAGAATCAGGTGGAGCCATCCCAGACCCAAATGAGGGAAAAACTCTCCCACAGCTGGAAGTTCCCAAGTGGTCAGAAAGCCTACCCTTCCCTTGCAAAGGTATTTATAACCCTATAGTGATGGGCTATCTTCTGGCTCTGGTGAAACAGAGGGACAGTTGGTTGGGTAAGATTAAGGGCTGTTTCTGGAAGAGGTTGGTCCTGACACCAAATTTAGTGCAGGTGATAAACTTAATCAACCACAAAGTTTAAATCCTAATAAATACTCCCTTCCAGGATGGAGCCTGATTGATTGTGGAGAAGCACGTGAAGAGAACTAGGCAAGAGATAAGAAGCCAGACCATCTTTGATTTCCAGCAAATGCAGATTTTCCTGCCTTTTTTACTTTCAGAGGTCCAGTCACACTAGCAGCAACACCTCTCAATATAGAAGCAGAAATCCAGAAGTTCCAGGAAACTCAAAAAAAGTAAATTTCAAACATACCCACCTAGGCTCAGGTTATTTTATGGAAGATGGGGCAGAAAGATTTTAAGAGCCATAGGGTGGAGTGGAAGAGCAAGATATATTGCCCAACTATATATATGCTTCTTATTAATTTCAGGAGGAATATTTTGATAGAATATATGTATCATTTGGAAAATGAGATACCTTATTTGTACACACTTTATATACTGGGAAAATTGAACTTATGTCATCATGAATTATTAATATATTTTGAAAAAATCACAGATTCTAATAATTGTTATCAATGTGATTGGGGAAATGAAATAAACATGGCTTAATTTATATCCCCATAATTACTTCATAGTAAACTAAATGACCATAACATATATCTCAGTAAAGTCTCCCGCCTACATAGGCATGATTATCTAAAAGGAAAAATGCTTGTTTTTATATTTAAGCAGCACATCAATAGGTTATATGGCAAATATTTCTATCCATGGTTAAGCTATTGTCAGTTCAATATGTGAATATTTTATTTCTGCTGTTTAAATAAATATGTGTGAGAGAAATGTTTATTTGTAAAGTTGAGAGACAGAGAGAGGGAGGGGGAATGGGCACATGAGGGCCTCTTTCTGTTTAAAAAAAAAATTCTTTTCACAAGTGCTATACTGTGTGTCTGGTTTTATGTGGGTTCTGGGAATTGAACCCAGGTCACAGGATATGCAAGAAAGCACCTTAAACCACTGGGTAATCTCCCCAGGCCCCCAAAATGTAATCTTTTCATGAAAAGTGAAATTGTATTAAACATCATTCATTGAAAATTAAATTGGGGAATTATCAAAATTTAGCAAAATATGCTGGAATATTAATACACCACCAGTGCTACAAAGTCCATGGTGTATAATTTTCTGGAAAGCTTGGACAATTCACTGTAATGACACTTTGCGCTTCAACAAACAAAGTTAGAATCATGGCCTAATAAAGCAAGTCATCTATGGATGGTAAAAATGTATTCTCTATGAAATATTTTGCACAGAACCCTGTGGTATTCTTTCAGCTACACAACTATGCTTTTCATAACTGTGGCTGCTCTCCTAGGATATTCTCAGTGCTTTCAGCTCTGAGAGAAGAGAAGAGAAGAGAAGAGAAGAGGAGGGGCGGGGAGGGGAGGGGAGGGGAGGGGAGGGGAGGGGAGGGGGAGTAGAGGAGAGGAGAGGAGAAAGAGAAGGGAAGGGAAGGGACTGGAAGGGAGGGGAGGGGAAAGGGAAAGGGGAGGGAGAAGAGGAGGGGGAGGGAAAAGGAGAGGAGGAGATTGGACCTGATTGCTTCTCTACTCCAGGGACACAAATTTGTGAGCTTCTCTGTGGGATGTTTTCAGAATAAACAAAATGCAGGGCTTTTAAATGTAAGTAAAAATGTCTTAACAATTAAAGGAAAGATTGATTTTGCATGGTGATGTTGTATAGTTCTTAAATCAGCATCATTCCCTACCTCTCAGAATCAGAGAAGGTGAGTTTGTAAAAGACATAACTCTCATCCTACTCATGCATTCAGATTTATGGCACTTTGATTAAACTGTTAATATCATTTGACTCCAGCAACTTATGCTGTGAAATTAAGAATATCATGATAAAAATCCCAATAGTGTTCTTCACAGACATAAAAAAAAAATGATCTCAAATTTCATATGGAAAGGCAGAAGGCCTCACATATCCAAACATATCTTCAGCAAAAGAAATACCTCTGGAGGCATCACCATACCTGATCTAAAGCTATATTACAAAGCCATTGTAATAAAAACAGCATGGTACTGGCATAAAAACAGGAGTATAGACCAATGGAATAGACTTGAGGACCCAGACTTTGGGTCAAGCAACTATAGCTACTTGATATTTGACAAAGGCCCTAACAATATAGGCTGGAACAAAGACAGCTTCTTCAACAAATGGTGCTGGACAAACTGGATAACCATGTGCAGGAAATTGAAACTTGATCCACACATTTCACCATGCACTATACTCAAGTCCAAATGGATCAAAGACCTCAATATAATACCAGAAACTGACTACTACTGGAAGAAAATAAAGGAAGTATTTTCCATGATATAGGAATGGAAAAAGACTTCCTGAACAAAACCCCAGTAGCTCATGATCTTAAACAGTCACTCAACCAATGGGATCACATGAAGCTGAAGAGTTTCTTTACAGACAAGCATACAGTAAGCAAAGCCAATAGATTACGCACAGAATGGGAGAAAATATTTGCTGGTTATCCAACTGACAATATATTTGTTTTAACCACTTTATTAAATCATAGTAGGTTCCTCTTATAGGAACTGTGTTTGCATAAAATGGCCAAGAAGTTTAATGGAAATCAAAAGTTCAGTGAAATAACATGCAGATAAAAATGGTGCAGGCACATGAAAAGAAACACTTCAGGTCTCAAAATCTCTGGTGTTTTAAATGTCAGAACTTTTATGCTTCTACTATAAAGTTAAATCCCCAACCTTCCTTATTCTTTTTGAGATATGTTGCACTTACACTGTAGTCTAGTCAGACCTTGCACTTACAACCCTCTAATCTCAACCTGCAGTATTACTGGACTGTTTTTCTAGACCTGGATAATAACTGATTCTTGCAAAATAATTTGTCTTTAGCCACTCTAATAAAGGATGAGTGATAGTTCATGGCCAGTAATTGTTTTTCAAATAACTTATTTTTAATAATTATAACTTATTTAAAATTAATTATATAATTATGTATAACTTATATCTGATTATTATCATAATTATACTTTGTAATGTGTTTTCATATATTTATAATCAATATTGACTAAATTATTGAGCAATAATATTACAAAAATTGTTATATTATTGTAAAATATTAATATTTGAAAATGTCCATAGCATCAAAGCATGTTCATATTGGTTGAAAAGTAACAGATATCAAAATCAAGACAAATGATTTTTTTTTTCTCAATGATTTGATGTACAGTGTTTTCTAGACTTTGTGTGAAAAATATATGTAATGAAATTCCTTCTCTATGTTCTTCTGGCTTCTAATCTTGACATGGATTTGAAAACTCTCCTTTTTTATCTATTTATTCTCTACACTTTGACATTTAGTTTTTTAATTCTTTGAACTAATAGCAAGATATTTTTGAAAGCTGAAAATGTTTTTTTTATTTACTTATTCTGTGTATATGCATATTCAGGTGCACATGTGTGTGCATGTATTTGGAAGCTAAATGTCAACCTCTGGTATGGTTCCTTAGACTATATTCAGCTTTTTTGTCAGAATGACTTAAATGAACTTGCCTTTAGAATGGATTGAGTAAGTTCTGTGAGTTCTCCTATCTTTACTTCACTAGAACTGGGATTCCAAACTCTTTCAACCATACCTAGTTTTTATTTACATTATTCAGGAAATCAAACTTTATCTCTGCACAACAAACACTTTATTAATGACCTACATTCCCAATCACTACAGATATTATTTTTACATTAATACCATTTTATTTGTTTTTTGAGTTTATAAAGTAAACATGTGATACTCTGATTAAAAAATCAAAATGGAACACCAAAAAATTCTATAATCTCACATACTTTAGCAAAGAAATAGTAATATTAAGCACATTTTTGATAAATCAAGTTTCAAATCTAAAGCAACCAGTTGAACTTAAGGAAAATTTGTAACTGAAATATTATCCAGCCTTATTTCAGAAATAATGCACCACAAAAGCATTGTGTTACTTCCTTATATCAGAAATATACTATGATCATTTGAGGTGCTGATCATGATAAATACTAACCATAAGTTTTGGACAGCCTATTAATGAGGACTTTGTCACATTACCTGGGAGTATTACCACATATATTCCTTCACTTTTGTGAATTTACGTTTCCTCATGAAACATCACAAAGCAACATTTCAAATACTTCCCCTTCACCAATTCTGGTTGGTTAATTATTGCCAGTGGTAATTAATTTTTATTATAGCTTGATTTCTATAGCTGTTTGTAATAGAGAATCATCTTTAAAGTATTTGCTAGAAATCAAGCTATGATAAAAATTGTTCTGTACAGTTTATTCCTTGGAGAAGAATAGGTAGCAGAAAAATCAACAGTATTTAGATTTCTGTTAAGTTTAAGAAATGTGGCGGTTTAAATTTTCAATTGTGAGCTACATTGGTATCAGCAGAGAAAGCCATGTACAATGATAATTAATTACCCCTGGCAATAATTAACCAACTTTCGTGTTCATTGTTATTGAAACAGGAAAAACACATTCACTGCAGTTTGGTGGAAAGTCCATGTAGGAATATAAAAATGTGTTCATATGAATGCTTAATTATATGTTTAATTTCACAAAGCCATCCTTTTAATAGCAGGAGTCAGTGGATAGTTACCACTGCAAAGGGAAAAATGCCTTTATTGCTGCAAAGAGCTTGTTCCCAACTGCTGAAGCCAACTGAAAGAGAAGGCATTCTGTCACAGATGAAGCTTCCACTGGCAGACCTAAGTGTGTTCTTGGTTTAAGTAATACTGATTCTGGCATAAATATCTCAAGTGTTTTGGTTTTTTTTTTTTTCATAAGATGGGTGGGAATATCCAGAGGTATTGCCCTGCCCCCCCAGCCCCTCTCCCTGGCTCCCACACAATGCCTACTTCACCCTCACAACTCATAACCCACACCTCCATTGTGAATACCAGCAATCCTGCTGAGGAGGGCTCTCAGTGAAGTGGGGGCAAGGAAGAGGGAAATGGTGGCACTAATAAATGATATATCCATGCAAAGTTTCTACTCAATAAAAATACAAATAAATAAATAAATCAGATACAACAATTGACATCTTGAAAGTACCAAGAGAGGGAAGAAGAAAGGAAGGGAGAAATGTGGGAAATTATTGAGTGCCAGATTTATTACTAATAATTTAGTCTCTTAACATATTTATAGAGTATATTATCACTATTGTTTCCATTTCAAAAGTTTAAAAAAAATCTATAAACCTATTGACTTTTAAAACTGCTAAGGAATGAATATCTCAACCAAAATAAAACCTCATGGTGGCTTATTTATTGGAAGTTCTAACAGCTCACTCTTTTTTTTCTTCACTCTTCACAATTCCTCTCCTTTATTCAAAGGGTAATGGAAGAAATTTAGCCAAAATGGCACCAGGAAAAAAAAAATGTGTGTGGGCACACATATTTTTTGGATGTGAGTTCAGTGTTCTTGCACATGTGAAGGTCCGGAGTTTATGTCCAATGTCTTCCTCAATTGTTCTTCACTCTAAGTGAGGTAAATTGTCTTACTTGAGAAGTTACTGGCTGGGCTCATAAAGCAAGCTAGCTTGCTTCAGGGTTTCTTTGTCTGTATCTCCAGAGTACTGGGGTTATAGGCAAGACAACACACCAGCCTGGCATTTGTAAGGGTGCTGAGTATACAAACTCAGGTCCTCAGATGTTTGCAAGTAAAGAGTTGTATCTACTGAACCATCATATTTTCTTCTCAAGAATTTCTAAGAAAAAATATTTTACTGAGATAATATAATATTAAATTAATGTATTGCTAATTATTTTGGATAACAAAACTCACGAGATTTTAATATAGAACTGAAACATGACAGAACAGCTTTTGCATTATCATTTCCAAATGTAACTCCTCTGTCTTTAAGTCACCCACTCAAATTTTATTACTGTTTTGTTTAATGCTTTCTTTTAATTATACAATTTTAAATAGCATGGCATGATATGCCACATTTATCTAAGTTTGTGACATTGTACATAGACATAGCTAAGCACAATTGAAGTTTAGGTAATTTACATTATATTCCTCAATAAACCAGAAGCAGTACCTATTTTTTTAATTTACATAGAGATTTTATTGGTGTTTTATTCTTTCACAAATAGGTGAGTTTTTTCTTATTATTAATCAGTTTTGTATTCAGCAAATACAGTCAGTTTGGTACCATTATTAGGTATCATCTGTGATTTACCCCCTCCCCTTGGTCCCTCCTTGTTGAGGTATACGGGTCATGCATGGTGAAGTTAGCCCTCAGTTATGGATAGGATAAATGTCTCTGCATATCATGACCCAACATGGGGCTCTGACATTCTTTCTGCCCCTCTTCCGCAAAATTTCCCTGAGCCATGTTGGGTTCATTTTTGGTCTGCTTCAGTGATGAGGTGTTGAGGGCCTCTGATGCTCTGGCACTCTGATTTGGTAGGAGTTGATTTTTCTCTGTATTGATCTCCTTCACCTTTGTGATGGTAGTTGGTTCACCAGGAAAACAGCACCCATGCTGGTTTCGCCAATTTTTCTTAGTTTCAGCTGGGGCCCTTTTGAGGTACGATGGGGTGGCTCTCTCCTTAGAATCTACATCTATCTGAAAAACAGAAGCAGATTCTCCAACGGAGAGTAAGTTAGCACCAGGACAAATGAGATAACCCTTACTTTTTTTTTATAGAGAATTTAATAGGTATAGGCCCTCTTGTAGCCCACAATTAGTGGCAGCTTGATAATGGACAGTGGGCTTATGTTTGGATATGGTTCTGACTTGTTTCCCAGATCCAGCTGTGGATGTCATACTACTGAGGGGCTCAGTTAGCCGAATCAAAAGCAGTTGGTTCCCCACCATGGCTGTGTGCCACTATTACACTTGTGTGGGCATCACAACAGGTTATTTGCTGCTAAGCAGGTTAGACCATGAGATGTGTGGACAGATATTGGTCATTTTCCCCCAGTCGCCCATGTAGCACCTTCTGGCACTAGACGTGCTGACTGTCTGGGGACTGACTCTCTTCCAGCTTCCAGCCATGCCATTCTATTTTATGTGTAGACCACATAAGGTGTCTTCAGCAGAAGGGTCTTACCACTAACCTTTGGTGGGTCATCAACTACTCTGACAGAAATCTGTGTTTCTTTTAGGAAACCTTGTATGTCTATCTGATCAAAAGCTCATTGTGGATGATAGCCACATGCTGGTACTGGGAGTCACATGTCATTGCCCACTAAGGAAAGGAAGAAAAAGATAACTAATATACAAGAGTTAGAGGGAAGAGAGAGAGAGAGAGACAGACAGAGGGAGAGGGAGGGAGGGAAGCTGTAGAAGATTAAGGTTGGTATTCATCATACCCTCTCCAGTGTCTGTGGTTCAGGTGCTCCCTCTAAGGGCCTGGTGAAGATTCACCCATTTGGTCTGCCTTTAAGGGCGTAGAATTTTATGGTACCCTTGCCATTTGGGTCTAGATTTGTGTTTCCCACCCCTCCATTGCCCTCCTCTCCCTCCCCACCCATTCTATTGTCTGGTCTATGAGATGCTTGCTGGGTATATAAGGCATCTTGGGTAGATTCAGGTTAGGTGCTGTGGATGAGTGAGACTATGTGGCAATTTTGTGTGTGTGTGTGTGTGTGTGTGTGTGTGTGATTGGGTAAGTTCACTGAGAATGATCTGTTCCAGGTTCAACCATTTTTCCTCAAATGTCATTGTGTCACTTTTTCTTACTGCTGTATAGAATTCCATTCTGTAGATATACTACTTCTTAGTTATCCATTATTCTATTGATGGACATCTGGGTTGATTCCAGCTCTTAGCTATTACAAATTGAGGTGCTACAATCATGGTTAAGCAAATCTCTCTGGCCTGTGGTTTGAAGGTTTTAGGGTAGATGCCCAGTAAGGGAATAACTGGGTCCGTTGGTATCTCTATAGTCAGCTTTTTCAGGAGTCTCCATATTGCTTTCCAAAGTGGTTATACCATCTTACATTCCCACCAACAGTGGATGAGTGTTCCTACTTCTACACATCCTCACCAGCATTTACTTTCATTTGATTTTTTTGATGTTTGCTATCCTTATTGGGGTAAGGTGGAATCTCATAGTTGTTTTAATTTGCCTTTCCCTGATGATGAGGGATGATGAACATTTTCTTAAGTGTGTGTTTGTAATTTGTATTTCTTCCTCTGTGAACTGCCTGTTCAGCTCTTTGCCCCATTTTGTGAGTGGGGTGATTGGCTTTTTACTGTTTAGATTTTTGAGTTCTTTGTAGATTCTAGAGATTAGCCCTCTGTCAATTGGATGACCAGCAAATATTTTCTTCCATTCTGTGCATAATCTATTGGCTTTGCTTATTGTATGCTTGTCTGTAAAGAAACTCTTCAGCTTCATGTGATCCCATTGGTTGAGAGCTATTTAAGATTGTGAGCTACTGGGATTTTGTTCAGGAAGTCTTTTTCCATTCCTATATCATGGAAGGCACTTCCTAAATTTTCTTCCAGTAGTTGTTGGGTGTCTGGTCTTATATTGAGGTCTTTGATCCATTTGGACTTGAGTGTAGTTCATGGTGAAATGTGTGGGTCAAGTTTCAGTTTCCTGCGTATGGTTATCCAGTTTGTCCAGCACCATTTGTTGAAGATGCTGTCTTTTTCCAGCCTATATTGTTAGGGCCTTTGTCAAATATCAAGTTGCTATAGTTGCTTGACCCAAAGTCCAGGTCCGCAACTCTATTCCATTGGTCTATACTCCTGTTTTTATGCCAGTACCATGCTGTTTTTAATACTATGGCTTTGTAATATAGCTTTAGAACAGGTATGGTGATGCCTCCAGTGTTATTTATTTTGCTGAGGATTTGTTTGTATATATGAGGCCTTCTGCCTTTCCATATGAAATTTGAGATCATTTTTTCTATCTCTGTGAAGAACACTGTAGGGATTTTAATTGGACTTGCATTAAATCTATATATTGCCTTTGGTAGGATTGCCATCTTCACAGTGTTAATTTTGCATATCCAAGAGCATGGGAGGTCTTTCTATTTTCTCAAGTCCTCCTCAATTTTTTTGAGTGTTTTTATGTTTTTGTTGTATAGATCTTTCACTTCCTTGGTTAACATTCTGAGCACACAACTTCCACAATGAAGAATTGAGAGTTTTCTAGGAAATCCACAATTGACACAAGCAGAAATCAAATCAGCAGCTCCTAGTGAAAGCTCAACCTCTCTCTACTATGAGTGTATATTAGTGGATGTTACTAAGTGATTTATATATGTGGAATATTTATAAAATATACATATATATGTATATAATATATTTTAAACTTGTATAGTATTTTAGTTGAGCTATATGTGATATTATGTTCATTTCTTACAACTTCTTCATGGATATATTCTCACATAAAATTTTTGGAAAGAAATTACTAGAAATGTCCAAACTTCATTCCTTATTCCATGTTATAATTCTATGGCTGATAGCATGGCCTAATTTTATTACATAATTAGGTATTTACTTACTTAGCACAATTCCTTAATGCATTAAACACTAGCTAATGTTGTTTAGACATGTAACATGATTCTGTTAATTCTTTGATAAAAAAAGAATGGTTCAGCATAAGTGGGACAAGGAGTGGGTGAGCAGGGTATATAATAAGGGATTATGATCAACAATATGCATTATATACATATAGAAACATGTTAATAAAATAATATTTAATTATAGTTGACTTATTATATTTTTATGTATGTGTGGGGAAGATGTGAATGTCACAATATCTTATTTTGAGACAATAGAACTTATGTGGCATGAAATGGAAAGAGGATTAGGACAAAGTTGTTTCTTGTTGTTTTTCTACTGCTTGTGAACGTCCAGATTATCCTGTGCCTGCCTCCCATTGCCTTAGGTGTGTTGGGATAACATATTCATGTACCACATTATGAGTGTGGGAGCTGAGGAGTATGGTGCTTGTGCCGGTAGCCTTGCAAGCAAGTGCCTTTAATTGCTGAGCCACCCCCAAAACACTATCATTTATTACAAAATCCAACCTTGAGCTGGGGAGATGGATTAGCAGTTAAGGGGCATGCCGGTGAAGCCTAAGGACCCAGGTTCGATTGTCCAGGTCCTACATAAGCCAGATTCACATGGTGGTACATGCATCTGACGTTCGTTTGCAGTGGTGAGAGGCCCTGGCATGCCCATTCACTCACTCTCTCTCTCTCTCTCTCTCTCCCTCTCTCTCCCTCTATCTCTAAGAAATAAATAAGAAAAATTTCCATTAAAAAAATCCAACCTTAACATTTTATTTCAATTATTTTAATTATATTTTAAAGAGAAAAGCATGCAGTAACATATATAAAAAATTCCTCTTGTTAATATTATTCAATCATATTATTATGCATAATAAAGTTATTTTTCTGAGTGCTTTGTCATAATAATAGTGTGCATATAATACGAATTGTTTTTGTATATCTATTATGGACACTGGTTTTTCTTTTGGCCTTACATATTTTTTCTAGTGTGGCTATACATGGTCCTGCACATATCCCCTAATGTGGGCAGAAAAGATTCTTTGGTTTTAATTTTCCCAGTGGAACTATTGGGTCATATAACATGAGAGTGTCCAGTTAGAAGATAATCCTGAAAATGTTTGACCTGGAATCTTATTAAGTATTTCTTAGTAACTCTAGGGAGGTAATATACTACTCTAAACATTTCTGTGGAATTTTATGTAACAGAAATATTAACTAAATTTCCTAATGGATTACATTTCTGGGCCTGTATGTTACTGAAGCCTAGGCCACCTTAACTGCAATACACAATTAACACAGTTCCATGTAAATTTGTCAGTGAAAAAGATGCTGAGTTTCCTCTCATTGAAACTTACTTATAATCATGTATGGAGTTACACTGTGGTCTTGTAGGTAGTTTCTATATTCCAATTTAAAACCTAGAGGTATCAAATTACTAATGCAATTTTAAAAATGCTTGCTAAAGCTCCAGTTATGGATATTAAAATTAAGTAGTTCTGAGATAGGCATTAATATGGGAGAGGAAATTGGGGGGGGGAGAGAGTGGTATCTGGAACCAGATGTCCCTCATAAACTCATGTGTTCTGAGTGCTTGGTACTCAGCTGGTATCAATTTGGGAGGTGTGGTCTTGCATGAGGAGGTGACTTGTTGGGGGTGAGACTAGGGGTATTATAGGCAGCTCCTCCTTGCCAGAATTTATCTCACTCTCCTGCTGCTGTTTTCCACATGCTATTGCCAAAAAGATGATGATGTACAGCCTCTACTATTCTGTCTTTCCTCTGTTGTCAGGAAGCTTGCTCTCAAGGCTATAAGCCAAAATTACAAAAAAAAAAAAAAAAAAAAAAAAAAAAAAACCTTGACTCCCATCAACTGCTTTTGGTTAGGTATTTTATCCCAGGAGCAGGAAGATAACTATAACAGGAAGCAACAAGAACAAATATAATGCCACCTGTCTATGAATATGGCATAAGGACATTGTATTGTACAGTTAATTGACTTTATAGGTCAAAAACTACAGATAAAAATAAATGTTTTGCTATAACGCCACATTTCTAAGCAATGGATTAGCTAGGAGTCCTCACAAGATACAAATGCATATTAGTATAATGCATTTAACTATGCCAGCCATGGGACTGGATGTGAGTTATCTGAAGGCTCAAGAGGGTGTTTCAGCTTTAGCTTCTTAGGAATAGTAATCTTAACTTCATGAGTCTCAGCTCAGTAACCTATATTATTGAATTTTCTTAAACTTCAAAGAAACTAAAGTAGGAAAGTTTTATTTAGGCTCAACTTTCTGAAGTTTCCATACATGATTTATGCCTCTATTGTTTCTGGTCTGATGAGATAGAACATTATGTAGGAAGAGTGTTTTTGAATAAGCTTACCTCATGGCAGCCAGTAAGCACAGAAATAAAAGGAAGTAAAGGAAGGAGAAACAGGGACAAGGCATAGCTTTCAGATACACAAGTGACCTTCTTCACCAACCAGGCACCAATTGCTCATATCCATCATCTTCCAAATTATATATCTAGTAGTGATAGTTTGATTAGGCAGCAGCCATCTTGATAAAATTATTTCCTCAAATACTATTAGTTGGATACTGTTGTATTCAGCTCCACATTGCTGGGATGAACACCCAAACCAGATGTATTTTATAGGAGGAAGGAATTTATTTCAATCTTACAGATCCAGGGAGAAGGTCTATCAGTGGTGGAAGAAACTGGTTCCATAATACAAGAAGAGAGAAAAAACATTACCAGCCAGCTAAAATAAATGGGCAGAAAACATCAGGGACCCAGGAAGAGCAGTATGGGACCTCCACTAGTGCTCAGAAAGCTCTCTTATACCTTTGAGCTGGAAATAAGATCCATCCCACATACATAACAGGACTAGACTCCAGGCCCTGACTGCAGTGACTCCTCATTGAGATGGGCAACTGTATACCAAAGCCACATTTTTTTTTCACTTTTTAGTTTTTTTATTTATTTATTTGAGAGCAACAGACAGAGAGAGAAAGAGGCAGATAGATAGGTAGCAAATGGGCACACCAGGGCCTCTAGCCAATGCAAAGCACCTCCAGACACGTGTGCCCCTTGTGCATCTGGCTAACGTGGGTCCTGGGGAATCAAGCCTCGAACCGAGGTCCTTAACCGCTAAGCCATCTCTCCAGCCCTAAAGCCACAATCTTTAATAACACAACAGAGTCTATGGTGACATACATTCAAACTACCATAGAAACCTAGCTTTTAACACATGACCTTTGGGTGAGAAGATCCCTGAAACAGGGAGCTTCAGGTATTATAATATCATTACCATATAAATTTCTGATATACTTTACTCACAAGTAAGGAAATCACTTCTATTTTTCTCTTTTGAGAAATAAATAAGTGAATAATATACTAAAGAATTTCAATAAGAAGTTGATTTCTTTGTGAACTCTTTATTATAGACAGACATTTCAATTCAATTGGTCAAATGTGTACTTTTCAAGCACTTAATTTCAGGGCCTCACTAGGAGCTTGAAATACAAAAAAAAAAATAAACATAACAAATAAGGGCATATGACCAAGATTTTTAGGTAATTACCACTATATGATCTATCCAAATAAGAAAATAGTATTATGCCTTTCTGCTCAACCATTAGATTATAAACTGTGAATTGATATTTTATGTTTATAAATATTTACACCATTGCCTGAGAAAAACACCTAAAGGAGGAAACCTTTACTGGTTCTCCCAATATCAGTGGTTTAAGCCCATGGTTACCTAGATGCATCATTTTGACTCTGAGGTAAGGACCTACTTCCTCCAGTCAGGACTCACAATCATATTATGAATTTATCAAGGGGTGAACCTATTGTCTAGATAAGTAAATTCAACATCTAAGCAGCTAGCAACCAAAACTTTTAATACCTCAGGGGACATTTCAGATTCAGATCATATTGCTAAGCATAATTCTTTCAAAGGAATTCATCTGGCTTCTCCAATGTCTTCTTTCTTCATAGTGATGCACTTTCACATACTCATTCTTTCTTTTTTTAATATAATTTTCCATAGTTTAAAAAATTTATATTCAATTTTCTTTGATTTTTTGAGGTAGGGTCTTGTTCTAGCCCAGCACTGCCTTGAAATTTACTCTATAGTTTAAGGGTGGCCTCAACCTAATCTACCTACCACTGGCCCCTGAGTGCTGGGATTAAAGGCGTGTGCCACCATGCCCAGTTTACACTAATTTCACATTATAGCTTTACTTATTTATTTTTAGCCTTCCCTCATGAAAATACTAGTTATATGATAACTCCAAAACAGAGATTAGATTGAATTTAGTTAATATAACAAATGTAATCAAAAATTAGTAAAACACGATTAATGTTATTCAGATCAATTTTACATATAAATGTCCTTACTTCAGAGAGAGTAACTACTTGTTTTTATACTGTGTTAGATATAAAGCCATGGAATTAACAGAATGTTTATTCTGGTTAAATTCTTTTCAAAAATTATTAACTGCTACTCCTCTTCCCTTTCCTTTCCTAGGTCAACATTCTAAAAAGTAGGTTGCTAAAGATAGTATTCTTAGTCTAGAGTGATGGTTTAGTGGTTATGGTGCTTTGCTGAAAATTCAGGGGACCCAAGTTCAATTCCCCAGGACCCATGTAAGCAGATGCACAGTGTGGCACATTCATCTGGAGTTTATTTAGAGTGGCTGGATGCCCTGACATGTACATTCTCTCTCTCTTTTTCTTTTTCTCTCTCCTACCTCCACCCCTCCCTCTCTCTTCCTCTTTTTCCCTAAAATAAATTAATAAACTTTCTTTAAAAACAAGATAGTATTTTAACTCCACTCCTGAATACCTTGCACTGGAGGGTGTGCTAAATGGGCAACAATTATGTGGTCATGGCCCCTGGATACTGGCATCCATATTCCCCTAAGTCAGAGGGTGCATGGGCCACTGTAAGAGTTAGCCTGTTGGTCTGGCTCTCTAGCTTCCTGGTGCTTTGTTCCCCAACCCATGAATCCCATGTGCAGAAGAGTAAATGCAAGTGGATTGAATAGACCAGAACTCCCACTTCCCCAGGTACCTTTGATAAACATACAATCACCACAATCTGCACATCAGAGCTTCTAACCCCATCATACAACAGCATACCAATCTGGTTCACATTTTAAACAGAACACTCTCTGATGATCCTACAAAGAAAAAAAAATTAAAAACTTGCTTCCACAGTAAAATGTCTCCTCAAAATGGGTAGACCATAATGCAAAAAAAGCCAATGAAAATCAGAAAACAGAGATCCCACCAAGGATGACTTGCCCCACAAAGGAAGACTACAATGAAATGACAGAGTAATCAATAGAAATTCAATCCCAAAATTAAAACACAACAATAAATGAGATCCTAATTGACAGAATTGCTTAACTAGAAGCAAACAATCAAAAAACCAACAGTCATATCAATGAAATTGAACAGAATGATCTCTCAGAGCATTCAGTTATTGACAGTAGGCTTAACTTGATTGAAAAAAGTGCTAGAACTCTCAAAAGAGATATGAATGAATTGAAGGTGAGTCAGGAAATGAAATATCTCAATAATTAATTAAACTTAATGAAGACTTGATCAAATATAAGAATGAATTCCAAGAAACATCAAGAAAATAAGCTCTTGAACTGAAATTGTACCTCGAACAACAGATGGACATATGCTAAAGTGCGATCCTACCTTGAAAAACCAAAAAAAAAAAAAAAAAAAAAAAAAAGCAAATCCATCAGAATTACCTCAGATTTCTCAATGGAAACCTTGAAAGCAAGAAGGGCCTGGAATGAAACACTTCAAAGTCTAAAAAACTATGACTTCCAACCCAAGCTATTCTACCCAGCAAAAGTATCCATAATAATAGTTGATGAAAGGAAAACTTTCCCTGAAAAAGGCCAACTCTATGATTACATGAACACAAAGCTAAAGTGACAGAGAATTTGTCAGGGAATACTCTATACAGAAGACTCAAACAAGCAATCTCAAGAACCAACAAGAAGAAGGTCACGATAACCAAAAATAGAACAGGCTCAAAAAAGTACAAAACACAAAGAAGCACCAAACCTCAAAAAGCACCTCATCATGGGAGGGATTAATTTGAACCACACAGTAACAACCTTAAATATGAATGGTTGTAACTCACCCATAAAAAGACACAAGTTATCAACATGGACTAAAAAACTGTATACTTCTACCTATTGTCTTCAAGAAACCCACATCACCAAAAGATAGACACCTCATCAGGGTAAGAGGATGGAAAATGATATTTGAAGCAAATGGAAATTTTAAAAAAGTAGATGCTGCTATACTAACATCTGATAAAAAAGACTTTAAACCAGAAATATTCAAAAAAGACAAAGAAAGCCACTTCTTACTCATCAAGGGAATGATCCAACATGAGAACAACACAATCATAAATCTATATGTGCTAAACACAGGTGCATCACAGTTTATAAAACAAAATCTACTTGACAACAAAACAGAAATAAACACTAACAACATCAGTACTTCACTATCATTACTAGATCATCAAAGCGGGAAATAATAGAGCTAAAAAATACAGTAGATCAACTAGATCTAGTGGATACCCAAAGAACTTTTGATCCCACCTCTACAGAATATGCATTCTTCTCAGTAGTTCATGGAACCTTCTCCAAAATAGACCATATATTAGGCCATAAAAAGAAAACTATGGGCCTATATCCTTGATGAAATTAGTTGCAAAGATCCTGAACAAAATTCTTGCAAACTGATTCAACAACATACCAAAAAGCATTATCTACCTTGATCAATTAGGCATAATCCTACAGATGCAGGGATGGTTCAACATACTGAAATAAGACAACATAATACACCACACAAATAAACTTAACTGTAAGAATCACATGATCATCTCAATTGATGCAGAGAAGGCCTTTGACAAAATACAATACCACTTCATGGTCAAAATGCTACAAAGAATAGGCATGGACAATTTATACCTCAACACAATAAAGGCTCTATGTAAAGCACCCAAGGCCCAAATAATACTTAATGGGGCAACACTCAAGGAGGTCTCATTAAGGTCAGGAACAAGAAATGGGTGCCCACTCTCACCACTGCTCTTCAACATAGTACAAGCAGAACTAGTCCAAGCAATAAGGCAGGACAAATAAGTAAATGGGATTCAAATTGGAAAGGAAGAATTCTAGTTAGCCCTACTTGCAGATGACATGATCCTATACATAAGTGACCCACAAGTCTCCATCTCAAAATTTCTAAAGTTGATTAATTCCTTCTTTCAAGTGTCAGGATATAAAATCAATTCACAAAAGTCAATATCCTTTCTTTATGCAAAGGATAAATATACAGAGAAAGAAATCAGTGAGGCCGTCCCATTTTCAATAACAACAACAAAAAATCAAATTCCTTGGAATAACACTAACCAAGCATGTGAAAGACCTATATAATGAAAACATAAGAAAAAGTCAAGAAAGAAATTGAGGAGGACTTGAGAAGATAGAAGGACCTCCCATGCTCCTAGATAGGTAGAATTAATACTGTGAAAATGGTAATTCTACCAAAAGCAATACACATATTTAATGCAATATCAATAAAAAATACCAGCATCATTCTTCAAAGAGATTGAACAAAAATGACCTTAAAATTAATTAAGAATGGCAGGCCTTGGACACACGGATATCCAAACATATCCTCGGGGGTGGGGGTGGGGGGAACACCTCTGAAGGTTTCACCATATCTGATCTAAAGCTATATTACAAAGCCATAGTGACAAAAAACAACATGGTACCGTGGAATAAAAACAGAATCACAGACCAAAGGAACACAATTGAAGGCTCACACCTTAGAGCAAGCAACCACAGCTGCTTGATCTTTGACAAATGTGCCAATAATGTAGACTGCAGAAAAGACAGTATCTTTAATAAATTATGTTAGACAAACGGGATGACCATATACAGAAAAATGAATTTAGACTCACTCATATCTCCATACATGAAAATCAAGTCAAAGTGGATTAAAGACCTCAATATAAGACCTGAAAGTTCTCCTACTGGAAAAAAAAAAATAGTAGGCACTCTCCATGATATAGGAGTGGGGAAATACTTCATAAACAAATCTCTAGTACCCCAGAAAATTAAACAAGCTTTCAGCCAATGGGATCTCATGAAGCTCAAAAGATTTTGCACAAAGACAGCATAAGCAGAGCCAATAGATTACCCACTGAATAAGAGAAAATCTTCACCAGCTATACCATTGAAAGTAGACTAATAGGTAGAATCTACAAAGAACTCAAAACACTATACAATAAAAAAATCATGGCTGGAGAGATGGCTTAGCAGTTAAGCGCTTGCCTGTGAAGCCTAAGGACCCCTGTTCGAGGCTCAATTCCCCAGGATCCACTTTAGTCAGATGCATAAGGGGGCACACGCATCTGGAGTTCATTTGCAGTGGCTGGAAGCCCTGGTACCTCCATTCTCTCTCTCTCTCCCTCTTTCTCTCTCTCTCTCTCTCTCCCTCTTTTTCTCTCTGTTGCTCTCAAATAAATAAGAATAAACAACAACAACAAAAAAAATCAAACAAGCCACTCCAAAAGTGGGGCAGAGAACTGAGTAGGGAGTTCACAGAGGAAGAATTACAAACGGCTAACACACACTTAAGAAAATAGTCAACATCCCTAACCATTAGGGAAAGGCAAATTAAAAACACTATGAGATTACTCCTTATTCCTGTAAGAATAGCAATCATTAAAAACTCACCCAATCACAGAAAGACAAATGCCACATGGTGTCACTTATTTATGCTTCCTATCCTGGACCTGCTTGTTGCTGTCATACTTGATAGGCAACTCAAGGCCAAGAAAACAGGGATGGAAGGGTTTGGAGGGACAGGAATGGAAGGGGATGAAGGAAACAAACACAAAATTAAACCCAAATGAACTGATACCATAGAAACCTTTATCCTTGGAGATAGCCTAAAATATATAACCCTCAAAAGTAGTAAGGGGGGAGCATCTGAAAAGTAGCTATCTGGTGAGGGTTGGATGAAGCCTAAGCTTAAAAAAAAATTGTTTCTGTCTCTGACCTGTAACTCCCAGTACTAGATGTTGGTTTGTATACACATTGAGCTGTTGATCAGAAAGACTTACAAGGTCCCCAAATCAAGACAGCTTTCTGTCAAAGTACTGGATTACCTGCCTGAGGCAAAAGCTAAGACCCTTTTGCTGAAGACACCATATGACGCTGACACAGATCATGGAGAGACTTGGCTGGACTTCAGAAGAAAGCCAGTCCCCAGACAGTTAGCCTGTCTAGTGCTGGAAAGCACTACATGAACCACTGGGGGAAAATGGTCAACAACAGTCTGAGCAACCAGAAGTCTAAGCTACTCAGAAGCAAACACCCTGACACAATGTAAATGTCAGTGCAATAGTAGCACACAGCCTCAGTGGGTAACCAATAGCTTTCTGACTGGCTAAGAGATCTGCCCAGAGTAGAGGAACTCATATCTGGAATTGGAAACCAGATCAGAATCCTATTGAGACAAAGTTTATGTTCTCCAGTGTCATGTTCTCACTAGTCTTTGGCTAAAAGAGGTTTACATACATCAAATTTTCCCTCAATTAAGAATATTTATACCATATAAACTATACTGACTTCACTCCCTGTTTGAGAATCTGTACTTGTTTTTCAGCAAGTAGCAAGGCGGAGGAGATAATCTAGCCTTCACACCTCAGCCAAACCACAGCTGAATCCACAGAGGAATGGGAAGACTAGCAAGAATGCTGCTTCCATGCTACCCTTGATAATAAGTTCCAAGGTGCAGGAGACAGACCTTGAGGATACTCAACACCTATCAAAGTAGAGATCCATAGGCTCCTAAGAACTCATCAGTGAAACAGACTTAAAACTCACCCACCATGACTCAGGGAATTTTGTGAGTGAGGGGCGGAAAGGTTGTAAGAGTCACAGGTTGAGACATTATGCTGAGAGCCATCTCCCCACCCCAAATAACTGACTATTGCTGTCACAATGCATGAACCACAACCCCATGGGGAATACCTGCAACCCTACTGAGTAACGTCCCCAATGGAATGGGGACAAGGACGAGGGGAAAGAGAGTTCCAGAACATGATGTATCTATATGAAATATCTTGTTAATAATAATAGTAATAAATGTTTTTAAAATAAATAAAATAAAATAAACAAAATAAGAAAAAAAGATAGCACTCTAAAGAAAATAATAGATGTACTTTTGATAGGTTTTTGACTAAGAGTCCATAAAAATCAGTGGTATCATGAATTTTTTTAAGAACTAAAAGGAAGAAAAAACATCAATATAGTATCTAATTTCATCTTTTCAAAGGAAAGCATTATTCACAGTTCTAAGGCACATTGCTCTTTAAAAGTAAGTCCATATATGTGTGTGTGTGTGTGTGTATGTGTGTGTGTGTGTGTGTGTGGTTTCCAAAGTTAACTCAAATTAGCCGGCCGTGGTGGTGCACGCCTTTAATCCCAGCACTCGGGAGGCAGACGTACGAGCATCGCCTGAGTTCGAGGCCACCCTGAGACTACATAGTGAATTCCAGGTCAGCCTGGACTAGAGTGAGACCCTACCTCAAAAAAAAAATAAAATAAAATAAAAATAAAAAAAGAAAACCAAAGTTAACTCAAATTAATTTTAAACAAAACAGAGACAATGCTCAAAATTTTACAAAAAATAAAAAATTTGCTAGTTCAGTAAATTACTGCCTCCAAAACTCCAAAACTGGAATGTTTTATGTATATATTGCCTTAATTTCAACATTTGTCTTGGGGAACATTTTACTAAAGAGCAAATTTTGTTACATCCTTTACCAGTGAAAAAGAGTAATTCTTAAAGTTGTCCATACCAATAGACTCTATGGTTTGAAAGTTTTCTCTTTATGAAGCTTCAAACTAATAAAAAATAAATAAATATTGGACTGGAAAGATGGCTTAGCATTTAAGGCATTTTCCTGTGAAGCCAATGGGCCCAGTTTTGATTACCTAGGACCCAAAAGCCCACCATACTCAGCTTGCTATCTTGTATAAGATGAACAAAGATTTGTTATGCAAAGATAAAAAGAAATTTACATGTACCCACTAGTACTTTGCCAATTTTTGTTGTATATCACAACCAGGTATATAGTATAAACTCAAAATGCTAGAAGAAAAGACAAGAAATGAGTGATAAATGTTTGCAGAGGTAGAGTTCAAATGATAAAAAAATATACAGTACACACATATCAAACATAAATTTATTATATACATTTTAATGTGTAACTTTAGAGTTTCTACTGTTTGTTAAAATGAAGTTGAAATCATTTTGTAAATCCTTTCTTTTGTGTGTGTCTGTGTGTGTCTTTATGCAAGTTTATACATGCTAGTACTTGCATGTGTGTGTGGAGGCCACAGGACAATAGGGACTGTCATTCATCAGACACTGGTCACGTTTTGTGAGACAGAGACATGCCTGGAGCCACTTTGTTAGGCTTGGCTAGCTAGTCAGGGAACTGCATGTCTCTGCCTCTCCAGGGCTAGTATTAAAAGTGAAGGCCACCATGCCTAGCTCAGGTTTTTTTTTTTTTAATTTTTATTTTTGTTGTTATTACTGTTGTTCTTGAAACATAGATTATAGGGATCAAACTCAGGGTATCATGCTTGGAAGGCAAGCAATTTACCAAGTGATCTATCTCTCCAGATTACTAAATCTACTTTTTTTCAAATGTGTGTGTGTGCATATACACATGTGGTATATTCATGTGTATGTCAGACTTGTGTTCTCTATATGAACATGTGCAGAGACTTAAGGAGAGCATTGAGTATTCTCTCTCATCATTTTTTCTTATTTCCTTAAGGCAGGGTCTCTTACTTAAATTAGATTTTTCTTTGCCCTGATCCCCAGTGATCCTTTTTTCTCTGTCCACCACAGTGCTGCAGTTATAGGCATGCAAAGTACCACTGGATTTATATGTGAGTCCTAGTAATTAAACGTAAGTCCTCATGCTTCTGCAGTAATGGGTCATATACACAGGTTTATATATCCATGCCATGTAAATTTCCTTTAAAAATGTATGACTTTATTTCCTTTTGACACATAATAAAATGTTTTAAAATATTTTAAGTAGGAGGAGGTTATGACAATGATAATGTGAGGTAAAACCAGAAAATAATAAAAATGATAAATATCAGTTTGAAAAGGAATAGCCATTATGACAAAATAGTTCAAAATGTTTGAGAAAATAATTTCATAGTAAGGAGTAAGTTCAATCAATATTTTCAGGGTCTATGATCAATACCACAAACCTGTCTTCATATTTTAGTGGGGAGAAAAACCATGGACCCAAGAGTTACTATCAAGGGAAAATAGAGGATAGTCTGCATCAGAAATTCTATAATGTGTGGGCATAATTCTACCACCAAATTTCTATTAGCCACCATAACCTATTAAACTGTCCTTTTTGTTTTGTAAATATGTTATCTAGGAAAACATGTAAGTCCATGAACTATTCCTATTTTCAAAATAATTTTATTTACTATAGAGAGAAAGAGAATGAAGGAGAGAGGCAAAAACAGACAAACAGAGATGGGAGAAGGGGTGGCTACAGAGGTAATGGGTGCAATAGGACCTCCTGCCTTTGCGTTTTGTGTCTGTGGCTTTATGTAGGCAATGTGGAACTGAACCCATGTCATTAGGGTTTGCAAGCAAGTGACTTAACTGCTGAGCCATCTCTCCATCCCCATACTTACTTTTTATAAAAATTAGTGGGGCTGGAGAGATGGCTTAGAGGTTAAACGCTTGCCTGTGAAGCCTAAGGACCCTGGTTCAAGGCTCAATTCCCCAGGACTCACGTTAGCAGATGCACAAGGGGGCGCACGCATCTGGAGTTCGTTTGCAGTGGCTGGAGGCCCTGGCGCGCCCATTCTCTCTCTCTCTTTGCCTCTTTCTCTGTCTGTCTATCGCTCTCAAATAAATAAATAAAAATAAACAAAAAATTTTAAACTATTCTCTAAATGAATATAGTTAAAAATATTAAGACTTTTAAAATTCATGTAGAGTGAAGTGAGCTATCCTGAAGTGAACAAAAATTTTATGAAAGCAAGTCAATAAGATGTGATATTAACAAAACTATTTTGGTATTTTGACAGTCACAGAAATTAAGTGCTTGAACCAACTAAGCATGGTGGTCCAATGCTGTAAACTCAGCACTTGGAAGGCTGAGACAGGAGGCTAGGGAGTTCAAGGCAAGCCTGGGTTACATAATAAGAATCTGCCTCAAAAAGACAAGAACAAATGCATTTGCACATATTTTGTACCCTTAAATGAAACCATTTGGGAAGCAATTATCCAATCTGTAATATAATTACATCAAGTTATTGGGAATCCTTAAATTTAATTCTATGTTGTTTACATAAATAGAAAGCATGTGTGTGATAAATAAATGTGACATAATTAAAACAAGGGCAAAATAATTACTTTCTGTGGGATGGGAAATTATCACAGTTCATACAGTGCTGGCTGTGCAATCATGTGGACCTGAGTTCAATCTCTAGAAACATTTTAATATCAACCTGGCAGAGGAAGACACAGGTAGACTGGGCATCAATAGACATAAAATAATTTAGAACACAGAGGAAAGAGAATCACAGCCCTGAAGATCCACTAGACTTAACAGGCATGCATATAACATACTAATCAACATTATCACACACATTCTTCACAAGAACAATTCAGGGTAGAAGGAGATTAGACCACAAAAACAGTTTTAACAAAGTTAAGAAGACTGATATCATAGCAAGCATGTTTTCTGACTGAAATAGAAGAAAATCTAACAATAAAAGAATATTGAACTACTTATAAATATTTAGAAGTGTTAATTACATACAATTAAATGTTCAAAAGAAAGAAATAATAAAATTTCTTTGAAGAAATGAAATAAAATAAGACTCGGAGTAAATCATTTTTAAAAGCCTAAACCTGTTAGAAGTAAGGAAATAATACAAACTAAGAGCAAAACTGAACAAAGTCTGACAAAGTGGTGCAAACCTTTAATTCCAGCACTTGGTAGAAAGAGGTAAGAGGATTGCTGTGGGATTACAAACTGAGTTCCAGGTGAGCCTTGGGTAGAGTGAGATCTTACCTCAAACAATAAATATATACAAAACTTATTAACTTATCGAAAACTCTAATACAATGAACAAATTTTTATGTAAACCAACCTAAAAAGTGGCAGAGTATGTAATAATAACAATAAATCAGAAATGAAAGAGTAGAATTCATAACTAAAGCCTCAAATTTAAAAAGGTTGTAAAAGCCAACTATAAATATTTATGCATAGCTCCAAAATGCATTAATGTATTATTATAAATATTAATTTATATTAATATAAAATCTACAGAATGAATAATAAAGGAAAAATCTGTATCAATCAATAAAGAAATTGAATCAATAATTTAATGCCATCCCCCAGTGCAAAACCTATCACCAGATTAGTTCACTGGATAAATCCTCCATACCTTTTAAAAAATGGCTTCAATGCATCTTCATCTCTACAAAAAAAAAGGAATATTTGAAAAATCATTCTAAGGCTAATTTTGGCTTACTACCAATATTGCATAAACATAAAGAAAAAATATGTGTGTGTATTAATATTCTTGAGGAAAAAATGGCACAACTAAATCCAAACAAACCAAATTAAATAATTTATTAAAAGTAGGCATTATGACTCAGGAATTTTCACATATGACTGTAACGCTAATAGTCAGGTGTCCTCGGTAAAGGATACTCATGACTCTAAAGCAAGTTTATGCTATGCAACAAGATACTATGAAAAGAAAGAGAGAGAGGGGGGAGGAGGGAGAGAAAGAGGGAGAAAAGAAAGAAGGGATGAAGGAAGAAAAATGGAAGGAAGGTAAGAGAAGGGAAGAACAGAAGGAAACAAGAGCATGTTTGTACCATGTTCAACTTGAATTTAATTCTGAAAATAATGGTTGTGTCAGCATATCAAATGTCAATTAAAGTTGTAGAACAAAATAATCAAATAAAACAAAGTTCACATTAAAATCACAGTTGATATTGACAGAATATATGAATAAATCCAAAATTCATGCATAAAAGTTACCCTCGTTGGTGCTGACTAAACCAGGTGAGTGATGTTAGTACAAAGGAAGCATTATAAGGAAAGGCACATGGAAGCACAGAAGGAAAATTTCTTAATAGAAACACACAGTGAACCAGGACTAAAAGAAATGTAATAAATGCCCCATGTAACATCATATTTAATTCTGCAAATGTTAAATATGTTTTTTTTTTCCCCAAGATCTAAAAGAATCATGAAGAAAACAAAACTGACTTTTCTTGCTACCTCTGTGAGACATGCTACTGGTAGTTCTACCCAGAGAAATCAAAGAATAAAAAGAAAAGGAATGAAGTAATGGCAGGAAATGGAAGAAGCAGGGAGTTAGAAAAGAAGGAAGAAATTAATATCCTTAAATCCTCTTCTAGGGTGGGCTTTCTTGTGCCAAAGAGAATTTCAGCTATGCTTCAGGTGCATAATGAGTCCATAGGCAGACTTTCTCCCAACAGACAAATCAATTCAAGAGTAGCTAGAGATGTGGTCATTTATCACACAGAGATGGCTGAGTTCACTACACTACAAGATCATCTCAGTCCCTTTTCTGAGAGCAGCCGGTAAGATGCATGGAATGATCTTGAGGAGTGAAGTAAGATAGGAGTAGACTATAGCACTCAAATGGTTGAAAGTTGATAATGAATAGCTATTCATGCATAAAAGTAACCTCATTGGTCCTGACTAAACCAGGTGGATAATCATATTACCAGATTAAGTATTGTAATAGAAGGTACATTGAAGCTCAGAAGGCAATCCCATACACTCTTGTATTCTAAGCATCATATGCCCTTATTTGATAGAGGAAAAAGTAATGAAGTATTATTTTCACACAAGTACCACTCATCATGTGAAATACAGTCTGAGGAAGAGCCCCATACCCCTTGTCCCTAGAAAATGCCAGTGACTGAAACTTCCAGACCTACATTAGCAATGCCAGCAAAGAGACATTCTCCCTTCCTGTCCCCTAACCTTATAGAATATTATGAAAAAAGATCTCATCTATACTTTGGTTAGATCTCAGTACTGAAATTCTTTGTGGAAAGCCAACACTAAGTAGAAGTCAGGCCAGTACCCATGTTAGAACCTCTGGACTTGCTTTAGCATACACTGGAGACTTACGGTCCATAGGACTAGATGTGCTCATCAACTAACATCAGCTATGGCCTCTGCAACAGGTATAGAGCAGACATAGATGAAGAAAAGGCAGAGCAACATAGGTTTGGTTCCAACTCCTGTAATAGGCTGATTTCATCCAGCTGCGTTGGGTACACCTTGTTCCCTGGTATTGTGGGGGATTCAGTACCCTTTTGTGTACAGTATATCTCTTTCTACCCAGTAAGCACAGTGTGAGGAGTCATCTCAACTGTGGGGAACAGGAAAATGATGGATGTAAGACATTGCTATATGTTGGGCACATGTAAGGGCCCGAGCCACTGAGGGTTAAAAACGGGCCTGAGCTCCAGGCTCAGCTAAGGGCCCCTGGGCTACAGGAGGCCGCTCCCTCTCCAAGCCCTGGACACCTGAACCTCCTGAGACTCAGGCTTCACTCAAAGCCCTGTGACCTTTGGCCATTGGGCTAGAAAATTCCTTATTGGCCAGCAGCCTTAGCACAGCTCATCCCCCCTTTGACCCTCTTCCCACCACTATGTATATCACCGGACCCTCTCCCTACGTGCTGCTATGAACGTTACTTGGCATTGGCAAGCAACCTTTGAACCCACTAATCCCTTTAGGACCCTCTTCACACTCTCTCTCAAGTGCTTATAAAAACTCAGACCTCTGACAAATAAATTGAGCTAGTCTCTAAAGCTGTCTCCTAGGTGTACTTCTTCCTGTCAGGCTCACCTCTGCTCAAGACCCTGCTCTACAAGTTGCCTGCCACGGGGGACAAACCAGGGACCCAAGGCCATAGACCTTGGAGGTGGACCTGTCACGGTGAGGCCAAGCACTGGGCAGAATTCCATGAGACCAGACTATGTCCTGGGCATATGGGCTGCTGTGGTGCTTTGACCGTTTCATAGAGACTTGACTACCCTTTTAAAGTGTTCTCCTAGTCATTCATTTGCAACTCTAATGGTCTCTACTAGATGGCAATTATTTGACTCACCACTCTACGTAACTTACTGAAAATAAATTTATTATTATCTAGGCTAGAGTGTAATAGTTGTCTTCATTAAGAAGAGAAGGCCATTAAGTGACAGGCTGTTCTGTTTAGCAATATCTGTATATGGATGTACAAGTAAAACCACTGACTGAAATTTCCTAGTCACATTTGATAATGCTACATTTTCTCAGATTATCTTTATCTTAAATATCTGCTGTAAGATGACAGACCCAGCAGTCACTATGTGAGAAGAAACTGAGTTTTGAATGGAATAGTGTAGGAATTCCTTGAACATGAGGAAAATGTAACGTAATGTGTTAATTCTAATAAAACAGGAAGAAAAAGAAAGTTGATGACTTATAGGAGTCTACAGAAGATTAGAATAATGATTGTGGGCAAGCAAGTAAAACAGACAACAGGGCTTTCACAGTGCTCTTTGTTTAGGATTTTGGGAGTAAGGTGCCCGATGTTGAAGTCCACGTCTAAATGAAGATCTGCTAGCAGAGACTTGCTAGTGTTTGGGACTTGACTCCCCAGTCAATACACTCCTGGAGTGGCTTTAGACTGTAGGAATACCCATGATGCCTAGCAAAAACCACTGTGAGGAGGCCATGTTGGCAGCAGGACTGGACTTAATGTCTACTGTTCTCACCTAGAAACTTCTTCTTGACAGACAGCGCTGAGTTTTTGAAAATGCTAAATCACAGCAGAATTTATTCATGCCCTATAACAAAAATACATTTAGTAACATACCTATGCCTCACTAATTTATAATTGAGTCCTCAAACTGATTTCCTTTAGATAGTTGCCTTCAGTAATATTCCTATACTCTTATCCCTATTCCTTCTTTTCTAATGTTGTCCACAGAAATTGTACATTTAAATGAGTAAGGTTATTATTTGCTTGTATATTATATTACAAAAAAATTAAAATGAGGGCAGTAGAAATGGTTCATCACTTAAAGTTGTTTTCTTGCAAAACCTGCCATTCTGAATATATATATATATATATATATGTATATATATATATATATAGTGGTATATATATATATATATATATATATATATATAGTGGTATATATATATATATATATATATATATATATATATATGTATGTATATATTATCTCAGAACCACCTCCTTTAGAATCTGTTCATTTTCGTTTTTTTTTTTTTCAACATTGGTTCAGTTATAAAATGTCTGAAGTTGATAGCTCAGTTTATGGCACTGAGAATAGCAGTAGTTGGAGAATTGAAATATTCCTCTTGATTTGTTAACTCCCCAAAACTACTTTAATGCCAAGGACCTAGCATTGTGAACCTGAATGTACAGTTTTAAAATTTTGTAAGATGCATTTAGGTATGCTGATTATGACTATACTCAGTTCAAGAAAACTCAAAATGAAGTAAGGCCATTGGTTTGTATTTTATGATAAGGAAATCAAGGTTTTAAATTTAATAGAATTGCTTACATATGATGTCAAACAAGTAGGTGGCTCGTTTGAGAGTTGTTGAAACACTTTTCCAGAAAATATTTTAGTATGTTAGTACTTATTAGTGGGCATATTCTAAAGGTCAGTTAAATAGAAAGTTCAGGTTTCACTAAATATTAGGATAAAGCATACATGAGTTTCATGCTTTTTATTTAGCTTTTTTTTTTCAAATGGAGAAAGTATATACATTTTAAATTGAAAATGGGATTGAGAGTGGATTTGATTTGATGACAGAATTTCTTCCTGCCATCCCAACTACATTGTTTACTTCCTTAAATACACTGTTAACAAAATTTTCTCCTTTTTTTAATTAATGTGTAGTATTTTTTTAAGGTGTAGTTATCAAATTTCCTCATTGACAGAAAGGAGCAACATTCATAACTGAAGTGACAGATGACTTATGATTTTTTCCTAACTTTTTCCATATGTTAAAATATGGTTAAACCCAGCACTCAGAAGGCAGAGGTGGGATATTTGTCATAAATTGGAGGCCAGCCTGGGACAACAGAGTGAGTTCCAGGTCAGCCTGGGCTAGAATGAGACCATACCTAGAAAAACAACAACAACAAAAATGATTGAAATTTGTAATTTATCAAAGTTAATTAGTAATTTAATCCATATATAAGACAGAATATAGATATTTCTAAAACTTATTTTGAATTATATGAATAAGCCTAAAAGTCTATTTTAAAAGAACCAAATTACAATTATTAAGCAGCTAGATATCTTTATATATTTCAAGTTATGATAGATAATAAAATTATATAAGAATTCTCTAGGTTTTTACAAATAATGCACTTACATTGGGAATCTCTTCATTAAAAGTTTTACAGTAATTATAGTCTAATGTCCAATGCAAATAAGTATACCAAAACAGATTAATTGTAAGTCATGTAATATGAATGTTCTTTCATTGTGATATCAGTAAAGGTCTAGGACAATCCATGACTACTTCAGCAAAGGTGAAGGTATGCTGCCTATAGGCAGAACTAGAGGCTTCTTGTTTCAAAATTAACTTGAGCTACATTGATTGGGTAAAGAGAACTATGTAAATGGCACCATAGGCATAAAATAGTTTCACTTCACCTCGAATCATGTGTGAACTAGCCTGAGTGTGCTGTGCAGCAGCTCTGCTGGATGCGGAGGCAGTTTGTGGTTTACCTGAGATTTTTCTGTGTATCTGTTCCTGGTCAGAAACAAAAACATGAAGATTATTGTGGAGGAATGGCTGTAATATAGTCATTCACTGAATTTCTTCCTCCTGTTAGCATTATTATGCACCATTCTAGATCCCATCTTGATCTTTAATTATGGTTCTGTAATTGTCCCTGTGGGGAAACATCTGCTATTGCCTACTTATTTTTCTCTATTGTCTCAGACTCCCTGCAGATGATATTATATCATGTTGACATTGCACTTTCCAGTTGCCTTTGATGATTTTCTCCCCCAAGGGTCTTACAAAATCGGGATTTTTTTTAGATGCCTAAATTCATATGATAAGTCAGAAATTTTTCTTTTGAAGTTAGGGCTGTGTTATTGGATTCTTGAAACCGTTTGTGCTTGGTGCTTTTTTTGCATGCTTGGCACATTTTTACATGACCAGTGTTTTTGTTTGTTTGTTTGTTGTTTTTTTGAGGTAGTGTCTCTAGCCCAGACTGACCTGGAATTCAGTATGTAGCCTCCAGGCAGCCTCAAACTCACAGTGATCCTCCTACCTCTGCCTCCCTAGTGCTGGCATTAAAAACGTGCTCCACCACACCTGGCCAACCATTGTGTTTTATTATTAATTTAAGCTTTTTAAATTTCTAATAAGGCTCCCAGTTATATTTGTTCTTTTTTGAAGTATGCAAATTTCCAGACTCCTCATAAACTCTGTTATTTAAGTTATTTCTTTTATTAAATTTTGTTTTATGATTTATCACCTTTCTTTCTTTCTTTCTTTCTTTCTTTCTTTCTTTCTTTCTTTCTTTCTTTCTTTTTCTTTTTTTCAAGGTAGTCTCTCTTGCTAGCCCAGGATAATCTGGAGTTAACTATGTGGTGTCATGGCAGGCTCAAATTCACAGTAATCCTCCTAATTTTGCCTCCCTAGTGCTGGGATTAAAGGCATTCACTGATATGCCTGGATTACCTTTCTTAATTTTTGTTGTTGTTGTTGTTTATTTGGGAGCAACAGACAGACAAAGAAAGAGGGAGAGAGAATGGGCGCACCAGTTCCTTCAGCCACTGCAAACGAACTGCAGATGCATGCGCCACCTTGTGCATCTGGCTTACATGGGTCTGTCCTGGAGAATCGAGCCTTGAACCAGGGTCTTTAGGGTTCACAGGCAAGCACTTAACAACTAAGCCATCTCTCCAGCCCTGGCTTACCTTTGTTAATGCTATATTTTCATCAGTGATTCTTGTCAGTTAGTTTATTATGATATAACCATTTCTTAGTCTATACTAAGTATGATTATCAGTTTACTTACATTCAATAATGAATTCTATAAGTTTCATTCCTGTGCATATTTTGTAGTGATGTAATTATTTATTAAGCTATGTTCACATTGCTATACTTTATATATAACTGAAACAATTCTATAACAAAATGTGATATTTCAATTTTGATAGTAACATAATATATAATAAAGACAATAAAACACACATTGGTTCTATAATGCATCATGACCATCAGCACTATTATTTCCTACATGACTTTCTAAAAATATTTCATTTAATTATTTGTGAGAGAGAGAGAGACAGAGAGAATGAGTGTGCCAGTACCAGGGCCTCTAGCCACTGCAAACAAATTCCAAATGCATGTACCACCTTGTACATCTGGCTTGTGTGAGTACTGGAGAATTTAACCTGGGTCCTTAGGCTTTACAGGCAAATGCCTTAACCACTAATCCATCTCTCTAGCCCATCCTACATAACACTTTGCAGTAAGCATTTAAAGTCATATGTAAGTGATTATTTGAATAAACAATGGCTTATCTATTTCTTCATTACTATGGAAATGTTATTTGTTGCTTTTCTCTCATTCTCTCCCTCTCTGTCTCTCTCTCTCTCTCTCTCTCTCTCTCTCTCTTTTGTGAAAAACAATGAGGCTATTCTATGTACCCTTGGATATCCATTGACTACCTAAGTAGCTTTTGGTATTTTTTAGCCCAGGCATCTTTGAACTCAGAGGATTCCCCATGTTTCAGCCTTCCCAAGTGTTGGAATAACAGGCATACACTACCAAGCACAGCTCTACAAAAATATTTTCAACATTTTCATATTTACATTTACATATGGACAATATTAGAATTTACTTTAGAAGTTCAGACAATAAAATTAAAAAACATGAAGTGTTCATACTAAAATTAATTCAATAATTCTATTCTTACACCAAGCAATAGATTATGTTTGTCTGATTCTTATCTTATATAAAGCTCTTTTCAGTTACGTCAAATTTTGTTAACTCCCTTTAAAAATCAGATTTCTTTTCTAGACAAGCACAATAACTCTTATCTGTAATGCTAGAAGGAGAAATAAGAGAAAGATAGCTTCTTTGAGACAATTTTAGTTAGAAATTGAGGCCCTGAGAGAAACAGGAGTTGCCACTTCATTCTGGCACAAGAATGGAACTCTTGGCAGAAATGGAGAATGTAATTGATTGTGACTATATAAAGTGCCCCATGCTGCCCACAGTATAGCATCCTACCAAGATAGACTGCTGACCTTGGGATCTGCCCTCCAAATTTACAAACCATATCTGAATCTGACAAAAGAATACATTTTCAATTGCTACAAAGGCTGCATCCATCTCCCCTCACTCACTCTTGTGATTCTTCTGGCCATACCCTGTGCTATTTGGATAAACGTGAGTCTGGTCTTCCCCACCTCACCCAGCTAGGCTGGGTGGATGTTGAAGAGAGTATATTATTGTCTCTTGGTCTGAAAATTTTTCTGTTTTATAGTTTGGGGTAACTTCTCACTTTAATTCCATATATGACTTTCCTCTGTTCTCTAAATCTACCACTTGTGTATTTTCCCTATGTTCCAAATCTATCATGTGGTTGCTTTCACTAACTCTATACCTGTTCTCTATGCAAGTTTTCTAAACTTGGGGTAGACATGGATATAATTCTGTTTTGACTTTTTTTCTACTATTCTTCCTTACATTCCCACTGTTTGTCCTCTTGAATTCATTCCCTGGGGAAGTACATAGTGGATGATATGTTTTTCTTCTAAACCTCCCTACATATATGCTAAACTTTTGCCTTCCATGTGCTTGTGGCTCTACTGCAGTCTTTCCTTAAAGACCTCAATTGCTCTTAAATGAGCCTGTTAACTACGCAGTCTTTTCCCAGTGAGTGCTTGTTTCCCACTTTTCATGTGCTTATGGCTCTGCTCTAGCCTTCTTTATAGATCTGAATTTCTCTTAAATAAGCCCTAAAATTTGTACTTTTTCCCTAAATAAATTTAATACTTCATAATTTATACTTCTTTAGTTCATTTTTAACAATTCTTTGTTAAAAATAAAACAGAACACAAAATTTGGGTTCACAAATTTGGGGTACAACTCCTGATACACAAAATCCTGCATCTCAGAAATAAGAAGATGGAAAAGGAGAATAATGAGTTCCAGGGCAGCCTAGAATATTTATCAAAGAAACCATATCAATAAATTCGATGCATTTTATTTAAGGGACATTCCATACCCAATGTGAGATCAACACTAAAATGGTAGAAGTCAACTTGGAACTTCTGGTTAAAAAGGTGGAATAAGATCCTTGATGAAGAAACCTGGGGGAAAAAATAGAAGATAAAGTACAAAACACAATTCTTCCTAAAAAGTCAAGGTCAAGAAAGACCATATTAAACCAAGTGAGTGAAAGCCATTCAGAGATGCAGGAGGAAAGCTACCTGAAATCAGGAAATCAGTATGGATGGGGCTGCTGTCTGGAGACACTTGAAAGTGCTTCTGCCTCTGCACTGCCTGAACCAGCAACAGAAGAACTACTGGGACCCCTACTTTCAAAAGAGTCACCACTCTGCCTGTTTTTGCAATGCAGAACACCTGGGACAGACTTAATGCTGGTGATCACTGCTACCATTTTAGTTGTAGTTAGCTGTTGTCTGTAGCCTGAAACTATCATTTGTTTCAGTGCCTGTGGTGAATAGATGGTCCCAATACATTCAATATTTTATTAGTTATTAGTTTGCATCTTCAGCCACCTGGCTGGAGGCAATATCACTGGGTGGATCTCAAGGTGTGGTGGTGGGTTTGAGAATTCAATCTAAAGATATGCAAAATGTGCCTCGCTGGAGTTTCTCAAGTGTTCTGTGCTGTGTGACTTGGCTTGTGCTCCTTTGGTCCTGTGAAGTCAGGCCAGCTTCTTTTAACATTATGGAACTTCCCCTGGATCTGTAAGCTTCAATAAATCCCTTCCTCCATAACTGTGCCTCGTCTGGAAGTTCATCTCAGGAACCTGAAGTTGCCTGCTATAGAAGTTGGTACCAGGAGTGGTGTGAGATGAACCTGACCATATGGATGTTGGTCTTTGGAATCTTTGGTTTGGAGGAATGGGCATGGACTTCATGCTTCCAGCTGAAGATACTTTTCTGGAGTGGTAAGCCATGTTTTATGGACTATTCTGATGAGAGTTTGAGAATGCTAAGTTCAGACAGTAATGAACTTCAAGGTTTGGCTTATGAGCTTTCTAAGGGGAACGAAAGACTACAGAGAACTTTGTTCGAACTGGCCTACTGGCATAAGGGTTGGCTGCATTCTCCTGCCCAAGCCCCAAGAGTTTGATCAAGCTTAAATTTGTAATGGACCGATGTGCTTGGCTAAAGATAACTGGATAAAAGATAAATTGGAGAGGTTTAAGATTTTTAAGCTGGAAAACCCCACTTAAGTTAAAATTACAGGCACTGAGACTGGTCTTTGGTTACTGAACCTGTTATTGCCAAGACATTAGCTATCTTAATGAAGATGGTCCAACTGCTTTGCATTAAAACAGTGGAGAGGATGCCTGAAATAGAAATGCAAACTCTGTTGTAAAGAGTTGACTGGATAAGGAGCCTGCTTTTCAAGGTTATGATTTATTTCAGTCCTGAGTTAAGAATATGGCTGTATCCTGCACACCTGGTATTGGTTTCAGAAGCATGAAAAATGCAAGGAGTGGTTATGAATTGCACATGGTTCCAGGAGCTGCTGCTGAGATGTAGAATGAGGCTGGGCCTCATGCCCTGATAGGCTATATCTGCCTTTGGTAGATGAACCATGGTTTGCATGAAGACTTGATGACGTTTTGTATATAGCAGGACTTTGCAAGGGCTACCATAGAGCACACTGTTGGCCTAGGGTGAATGTGTTTCCTGGCTACTCTGCCAAGCTGGATGGGTGGAATTGGAAAATCTGGAGACTGACAGTCTCTGGTTGTGTTGGACTTGAACTGTAAAAGTTTGGTGTTTGTTTCATGGTGGTTGAGTTTGCATTGCTCAGTCTTTTCTTGCTATGTATTATATCAATTGAAAATGTTTACTCTGTGCTTTATGTGTTGGAAGTATTTAACTTGTTTGATTTTACAGGACTTAATATCTTAAATTTGTTAAGACTGTGGGGACCTTTGAAATTGAACTGAGTAAAACTGACAATGTGTGATGGTTATGAATCTATTGGGGGCCAGGGGCAGAATGTGGTGGTTTAAATAGATGGTCCCCAATATATACAGTGTCTTATTAGTTTGCAGTTTGCATCTGCAGCCACCTGGCTGGAGGCAATGTCACTGGGTGGATCTTGAATTGTGGTGGTGGGTTTGAGATTTCAATATAAAGTTATGCAAATTGTGCCTAGCTAGAATTCCTCAAGTGTGCTGTGCTGTGTGACTTTTGGCTTGTGCTTCTTTGGTCTTGTGAAAGCAGGCCAGCTTCTTTTAACATTATGGAACTTACCCTGGATCTGTAAGCTTCAATAAATCCATACTTACATAACTGTGCCTGGTCTGGACGTTCATCTCAGGAACCTGAAGCTGTCTGCTACAGTGCTGTATCACTCTGCTCACAACAGTCTATTTCTTCTAAACACAACCCTTCATAAGTTCTCAGGAAATGGGAATACTACAGCCAATCACTTACACAAACAAACTTTAGTCCAGTCTGGACAAAACCTTCTTCCTATCATAAGCCAAGCCTACTTAATCTGTAGTTCTTTTCCATTGATATTTTTCAACCCTGACCAAAATGATCCATCAAACTCTGCCAAGGCATCTTTTTCCACACTCTTCCTACAAATCATTTCCAAAAGGCCAAATGCCATGCACAATCAGGTTTCTAACAGCAACATTCCTATTCTACAAAATTTTCTATTATACTTACCCTTGTGTTGCCTGGATAAATACCTAACCAAAATATGTTGACAGGATGATTTTTTTTTAATTTTTATTTTATCTTACAGTCTCTAGGGGAAGCTTTATAATGGCAAGGGAATACATTGCATGAGCAGAGGTGGTACATCATCTTTGACTCAGCAGGTGGAAAATAGCAGCAGGAGAGTGATATGATCTATGTCAGTGGGGGTGGGGGTTATGACTATGACACCGCCAAACCTTTCCCCAAGTAACATGACTTCTCCAGCAAGGCTCTACCTCCTCATATCCCATAACCTGGGGACCAAGCATTTAGATCACATGAGTTTATGGGGGACATTTGATTGAAACCACCTTACCCCCTAAACTGAGAAATCTAAAATAAATGAATAACCACACACACGCAAACACACACACACATACAAACACACACACACACATATACACACACACACACACACACACACACATATATATATATATATATATATATATATATATATATATATATATATATATATATATGTATATATATATATATATATATATATATATATATCTCCTATCAAAATTAAAGCAAGATGAGAAAAACCATTTAAACAAACCTATAACAAACTGATGACAATTTGGGAAAGTTGTGAAGTCTTTAGGAGGTAAAGGCTTGCTGGAAAAGGTGTGTCAATGGGTTGAGTAGAGACTTTGATGTGTATAAGTCCAGCCCACTGGGTGTTCAGATCTAGCTCATTCAGTCTACTTCCTTCCTGCTGATGACATGTAACAATGTGAGACAGCATTCTCCACCATGATGAAACTTCTGATAACTGTAAGTTGAAATAAAACCTTTCCTTACATCAACAGCTTCTGGCTGTGTACTTTGTCCTATCCAAGGTAAGGTAATTGCTGTTACATATATATTTAATATGTATGTTGTTGTAGTCAGCTCCTCACTGCTGAGCTCCAAACTAGATACAGTTTATGGGAGGAATAAGATTTATTTCAGGCTTATAGATCCAAGGGAAGTTCCATAATGGCAGAAGAAATTGGCCCCCTTTCACAAACCCATGAAAAGAGAAAAAACACCACCTACACTACATGCATGCACAAAACTGCAGGGAACCCAGGTAAAGCTCATCCATTCTGATAACTGTAGGCTATAAGTCAGATCTGTCCCAGTCACACCTTAGGACTGGACCCCAGAGTTTTCCCAGAGTGATACCTCTTCCAGCTAGGTAGCTGGAAATACAAGTTACAAGCATTAATAAAACATCTTGGTCTATTGGGAAACACACATTCAAACTATCACATATGTATATAAACATATATACATATGGCACATATAGGGTGTTTTGGAATAACTGTAATAGGCATTTAATTTTTACCTATTTTTCCTTTTAAAGTAGTAAGTTGGCTACTAGCAAAGGTAAATGTATCTGTGTGGCTTATCTCTATTTCTATTAAATAGACTAATTGTGCAATTAGATGTAGTAAAGGTTTTTAATTTTTCAATTTCAACTGTCCTGCTGGCTTGCTACATCACAGATGTATGTGATTCTCTCAGAAAATAGAATCCAGGGTATACTGACACTGTTCCAAAACAATTGTTGACTATAGTCACTGCACATTGAATTTATTCAAAACGCAACTTTAATATCAAATATGCCATTCATTGCTTTCTTCAAATATATTCATAAATAATTAAAACAAAATAAAAATATTGAAAAATGTGTGTGTGTGTGTGTGTGTGTGTGAGAGAGAGAGAGAGAGAGAGAGAGAGAGAGAGAGAGAGAGTTTTATTTAAAAAGAATTTTTAAATTTAAAAATTGACCAAATAACCTGACCTAAAATATTTTCCATTTATATTCAGTTTTAAGAAACACGCCCAGGCATGTTGTAAGGATGTTTCTATTTCTTTTTCTTTGTCTTTTTTTTTTTTTTTTTTGGTTTTTCAAGGTAGGGTCTCACGCTGGTCCAGGCTGACCTGAAATTAACTATGTAGTCTCAGGGTGGCCTCGAACTCACAGCGATCCTCCTACCTCTGCCTCACAAGGACTACGATTAAAGGCGCGTGCCACCACGCCTGGATATTTGTTTCTATTTAATTTTGACAGAGAGCTTCATGTAACCCAGGGTAGTGGCAAGTTGTCATGTAGCAAAATATTTCCTTTAGCTTCTGATTCTCTTGAATTCATCTCCCTCCCCTGGACTGGCAATATAGGTGGGCACAACCATGTCTGGCTTAGGGACTATTCAATTATTTTGAAGGGGAGGATTGTCACAGGGGGTTGAGGCCCTAGGTTAGTTTCTAACTAATCAAAGAATTGAATGAAAAAAAAAGACTGATAAGGAAAATTATGAAATTATTTTATTTATAAGGGAAGTACGGAGCCCAGAAAAGACACCCATGTGTCTAGAGTTCCCAAAGAGAGAAAAGAAAGTTCAATGAACTCCTGCCATGTGAGGAGCTGGAGAGGATAAAGAAGCCATGTGGTGAGTAGGGGCTAAGGGGTCCTCCTCTCACCTCATCCTCTCTGGGCCTGGGCTAGGGCCCAGACCCAGGACCAGCTGAGGAAAAACTCACCCATAGCTGGAATTTCCCAAGTGGTCAGAGAGCCTGTTCTCCCCTTACGAAGGTATTTATGACTTTATGGTGGTAGGTGATCTTCTGGCTCATGTGAACCAAAGGAACAAGGGGTTGGTTAGGGCTGGGTTTGTCTGAGGAAGAGGCTAGAGCTGACACCAAGTTCCTGGGGCTGACCTTGATCAACCACAATTTTTAAATCATGTTAAAGACCTCACTCCCAGGAGGGTTCCATGTTGTTTGTGGTAAGAGATAAGAAGTCAGATTATCTTTAATTTCTGGCAAGTGAAACTTTTCTGCATTTTTTATCTTCAGGGGTCCAGTCATCCTAACTGTATTCCCTCTCGGTTTGAGGTAGAGTCACATTCTAGCTCAAACTGACCTGGAATTCACTATGTATTCTTAGGTATCCCTCAATATCACAGTGATCCTCCTGCCTCTGCCTCCCGAGAGCTGGTATTGAAGGTAAGTGCCACCACACCCATCTTCAATTCTATATTTTTAATTTCCATCTTTTCTGTGATCCCTTGGCATCATAATTGCTATAAAAAAGTATAATAAAGCCTTTTGGCCAAGATGGCAGCTGCCTTAACTGCACCTCACAGCTCCAGGAAAAAAAGGCAAGGCATTAAGGGTTCACTGGGTCTTTTAGGGGAGAGCAATCTCTAATAGATTACAAATAGGAGGACACAGAGGGGAAAAAAGGGAATCACTGATTCCCTTGCTCGCGGGTAGCCCACCAGTCCCCCAACTCCCCCAAGCAGCCACCATAGGCACAGCCTCAGCTTCAGGATACCCCTGCATTTATGGTAGGACAGGGGACCCAGGCAAACATAGTTCCACTTGCCTCACTGCACAGAGGCAATAGCCCTGCTACCCTGCCGACGCGTGAGCTTGGGCAGTTTCTGCCCACTGGCCTGCTGGAGCTCAAGCTCCATTTGCCCGCCACATGCACGCCCCTGGTGCAAGCTTAGCCCAGTCTGCTTACATGCCCACTTACTGCTCCAGCTACCACCCATTCACACTCGAGCCCAGGACCATTCCACCTGCCCACAAGAGGCTCAGGCTCACACTGCCTGTCAGCCTGCACCAGCTCAGGTGACAGCCCCTCCCCATCTGCCACTCTGGCTGGCCACCATTGTCCTGTTGCAGGCAAGCACAGATTGCTTCCAGGTCCCAGTGTTCTGCCATGCATGAGTTTAGGCTGCTTTGGTGCTCAGTGCTTCAGCATCCCTCTGAGCCAGAGCACAGGCAGCTTTGGCCCATCACCGTGTGAGAGCTCAGGCAACTTGGGTGCCCCTGCCAGGCAGGAGCTCAGGCAGCTTTGGCAAGTGAGAGCCTAAGCTCAGACTGCTTGGCATCTGACTCAGGCTACTTCAGCTTTCCACTGTGCTTAAGCTCAGACTGATCCACCCACATACATGTTAGCTCAAGACCACTCAGCCCATCTGCTTGCCTGCCCACTAGTCCAGGCCATCTCCCCCAAGATGCACCACTTCCCCCACCCATCCAGACCACAGTCCTATTCTCCCTGCCCATACACAGTGATGAGCCGACCACAGCACAAAAGAAATAACATGAAAAATCAAATCCAAGAAAATCCAGTTAGATCACCCAGTCCTACAATGAGCATCTCTAATCAAAACATAGAAGAGTCATTAGGATCAGAACACCAAAATGAAGCTATGAGCAATACAACCCTAACAAAGCTACTGGTAAAACTTGCAGAAAAGCAACACAGGAGTGATCACTAGACTAGACCTAATAGATAAGAAAATGGAAGGAATTCAAAGACAGTTAAGTGATATGAAGGAGACTAAAAAAAAAAAAGAGAGGACCTCAAAAATCAGCTGGCAATGCTAAATGAAGACATAAAGAAATGGAAGGATGAATTCCAAGAAGCATCAAGAAAATCAGAAAATGATGTGAAAGGGGAGCTTGACAGAGGATAGAAACTATACATAGAAAGGTATAAGAAAATGCAAACCTAATTGAACAAGTACAAAACTCCCTAGAAGCTCTCAAGAACAGAGTCAGCCATGTGGAGGAAAGAAACTCTGATCTAGAAGACAAGATGGAGGAAACAGTTCAAGAGTTCAAAAGTTTCAGAAAGTTCAAAACTTTCTGTGAACAGAACATGAGGGAACTGTGGGATACCCTTACATGTACTCATATCAGGATCATTGGAATACCAGAAGGAGAAGAAATTCAGACCAAAGGCATGGAGAACTTATTTAACAAAATAACTGAAGAAAACTTCCCCGCTCCCTCAAAAGAAAGGCCTATCAAGATACAAGAAGCTAACAGAACTCCAAACAGATTAGACCAAAGGAGAAGCTCCCCAACACATATTGTCATTACGACTCTAAACATTGACACCAAAGAGAAAATCCTAAAAGCAGCTAGGGGAAAACAGCACATCACTTTTAATGGTAACCCCATCAGAATTACATCAGATTTCTTAACGGAAACCCTGAAAGCCAGAAGGGCCTGGAATGAAACACTGCAAAGTCTAAGAACCTATGGCTTCCAACCCATACTACTCTACCCAGTAAGAGTATCTCTCATAATAGATGGTGAAGAAAAACTTTCCATGACAAAACTCAGCTTTACAATTATATGAACACAAAAACAAACCCACAGAGAGTATTTCAAGAAATTCCCCACACAGAAGAATCAAATAATCAAACTCAAATGCCTAAAGAAGCAGATCACAATAACCAAACTCAGAGAATGCACAAAAATCTTCAAAGTTCATGAAAACACCAAACCACATATACCAACACAATATGGCAGGGATCACATCAAACCTCACAGTCATTGCCCTAAATATTAATGACCTTAATTCACTGTCAAGAGACACAAGCTAATAGGATGGATCAGAAAATTAGACTCCTCAATCTGTTGTCTTCAAGAAAGCCATCTCACCACTAAAGACAGACATATCCTCAGGGTGAAAGGGTGGAAAACAATATCCCAAGCAAAGGTGAATAAGAAACAAGCAGGCACAGCTACATTAATATAGGATAAAATAGACTTCAAATCAAAAATAATCAAAAAAGACAAAGGAGGCCACTTTCTGCTTATCAAGGGAATGATGCATCAAGAGGATATTACAATCATAAATCTGTATGCACCAAACACATGGGAAACACAGTTCATAAACCAAAACCTACTTGACAATAAAACAGAAATAACCACTGACACCATCATAGTTGAGGACTTCAATACACCATTATCAGTAATAGACAGATCATCCAAACAGAATATCAACAGGGAATTAAGAGGGCTTAACAAAACCATAGATCACTTAGACCTAACAGACATCTACAGAACTTTCCATCCCAAATCCACAGACTACACATTCTTCTCAGCAGCCCATGGAACATTCTTTAAAATAGATCATATACTGGGTCATAAAGCCTGCCTCCAAATATTTAGGAAGATTGACAAAATTCCCTGCATGATATCAGATAACAAAGCTATATTGCTAGAAATTAACAACAAAAGACCCACCAAGAATCCCATCAGAGCCTGGAAATGGAACATCACACTTTTAAACAATAAATGGATAGTGGACGAAATAAAAAATGTAATTGCAAAATTTCTACAAATGAATGATGATGAGAACACATCGTACAAAAACTTATGGAACATAATAAGGGGGTCCTCAGGGGAAAATTTTTAGCACTAAATGCCTTCATAGCAAACACACAGAAATCAAAAATCAATGACCTAACTGTCCACCTAAAGGCACTGGAAAAGCAAGAAAAAGCCAACCCAGAAAGCCGCAGAAGGAAAGAAATATTTAAGATCACAGCAGAAATTAATGAATTGGAAACTGAAAAAAAAAAAAAACAATTAAGAAAATTGACAAAACAAAGAGCTGGTTCTTTGAAAAAATATACAAGACTGACAAACCCCTGGCCAATTTGATCAAGCAAAAAAATCAGAGACACTTCAAGTTATCAAAATTCGAAATGAAAACAGAGAGATCACAACAGACATAAATGAAACTGGGAGAATCATCAGGACCTATTTCAAAAACCTCTACTCCACAAAACTGGGTAATGTGGAGGGGATGGATAAATTCCTGGACACATACCATCTTTCCATGATATAGGAATGGAGAAAGATTTCCTGAACAAAACCCCAGTAGCTCACAATCATAAACAGTCACTCAACCAATGGGATCAAGTGAAGTTGAAGAATTTCTTTACAGACAAGCATACAATAAGCAAAGCCAACAGATTACCCACAGGAAGGTAGAAAATATTTGCTGATTATCCAACTGACAGAGGCCTAATCTCTAGAATCTACAAAGGACTCCAAAACCTAAACAATAAAAAGTCAAAAAACCCACTCACAAAATGGGGCAAAGAGCTGAACAGGCAGTTCACAGAGGAAGAAATACAAATGGCAAAAACACACTTAAGAAAATGTTCGTCATCCCTAATCATCAGGGAAATGCAAATTAAAACAATTGTGAGATTCCATCTTACCCCAGTAAGGATAGCAAACATTAAAAATTCAAATGAAAATAAATGCTGGTAATGATGTGGAGAATTAGGAACCCTCATCCACTGTTGGTAGAAATGTAAGATGATACAACCACTTTGGAAAGCAATCTGGAGACTCTTGAAAAGGCTGACTATAGAGTTACCAACAGACCCAGTTATTCTGTTTCTGGGCATGTACCCTAAAACCTTTAAACTGCAGTCCAGAGAGATTTGCTCAACCATGTTTAAAGCAGCTCAATTCATAATAGCTAAGAGCTGGAATCAACCCAGATTTTCCTTCACTAGAAGAATGGATAACTAAGATGTGGTATATCTACACAATGGAATTCTACAGAACAGTAAGAAAAAATGACACACTGAAATTTGTGGAAAAATGGTTGAACCTGAAACAGACCATTCTCAGTGAACTTACAATCAGAGAAAGATAATCACACATAGTCTCATTCACCTACAGCACCTATCCTGAATCTCCCCAAGATGCTGATTCACCCAGCAAGCATCTTGAATACTAGACAATAGGGTGAGTGTGGAGGGAGGGAAGGGAAAGGGAGGGGTGGGAGGCCCAAATCTAGACCCAAACAGCAATGGTACCTTACAATTCTACATCTTAAAAGGCAGGCCAAATGGTTGAACCTTCACCAGGCTTTTAGAGGGAACACCTGAGCCACAAGCCAATGGAGAGTGTATGATGAAGACCAACCTTAATCTTCTACAGCCTCTCTCTCTCACACTGTCTCTCTCTCTCTCTCTCCTCTCTGACTTTATTATATTAGTTATCTTTTTCTTCCTTTTCTTAGTGGGCACTGACCAGTAACTCCCAGTACCAGCATGTTGCTATCAACCCCAATGAGCATTTGATCAGAGAGACCTACAAGGTTTCCTAAAAGAAAGACAGATTTCTGTCAGAGTAGTTGATTACCCACCAAAGGTTAGTGGTAAAACCCTACTGCTGAAGACACCATATCTGATTGACACATAAAATAGAATACATGGCTGGAGGCTGGAAGAGAGTCAGTCACAGTCAGTCAGCGCATCTAGTGCCAGAAGGTGCTACATGGGTGACTGGGGGAAAACTACCAATATTTGTCCAAGCAACTCATGGTTTAATCTACTTAACAGCAAACAACCTGTCATGATGCTCACACAAGTGTAATAGTGGCACACAACCATGGTGAGAAACCAACTGCTCTTTATTTGGCTAATTTATATTCAAAGTGTAGAAAATATCTAAGTCCAACCTTGTTTTAATTTTCTATGAAATAAATTAGATAACAGGAACAAAAATGTTCAAAGTTAAATGAGGCATAATATGCTTGCAAATATTTATTTTTTGTTAAACTCTTCACTTTTATCACATGATGATATTGTGTGAGGTGTTTAATAAAATTGCCTTCCTCATTTTAAAAGGTAGAATGTAACTTATATATAATAACCATGTAATGATAATGGAATGATCAACTTGGGAAACATAGCCTATATTTTTCATATATGTAAGCATATCTTAATTAATCTTTCCAATAAATTACTTTGACTTATAAATTTTAACTCTGATTTGAAAACTGAAAACTACTTACGTTTTTATGCTTTTATTTTTTGTATTTATTTATTCATTTGCTTTTTCAAGATAAGGTCTCACTCTAGACCAAGTTCACCTGAAATTCACTATGTAATCTCAGGGTGGCCTCAAACTCACATCAATTCCTCCTATGTCTGCCTCCACAGCACTAGGATTAAAGGTGTGCACCACAACATCTAGTTTATGTTTTTATCTTAAATCAGGCTTTAAAACTGGTATATTTGGGAATGAGGGGATAGCTCAGTGGTTTAATACACTCACTTACAATGCATGATATATGAATGCACATCATTTTGCAATTGACTTTAAACACATTGATATAATGAAGCTGAAACTTACACATTTATGATTGTATTGAAATTAATAAAGTATCTTTTTAGAGTTCCTTCCACTACATTACATGTGACATCTAAATCAAATTTTTATAGCAAATTCAAAACTCATTTATTCTCCAAAACAACATTGAATCTTGGCAAGTCACATAAATAGGTTCATTAATTGAACGTTACAAATACATATTATCTTTTTTGTCACTGTGAATCTAGAAAGCAAGAGAAAAAGACAATGATATTCAGATAACATAATTAAATTTGTATTAACATATTATCCTCCATTAATTCTGTACTGGTAAGAATATATTTTGAATTAGAAATATAATCTACTTCTTAAAATAAATGGTCTCCTTAGAAATAAGTTTTCAAGTATATTAAAACAACAAGAACAAAAGATATACATTATGAGTAAATTTCCTTTGCAGTACTTTCTTTAAATAACATAAAATATATTGCTCAACTTACTTTTGAAAAACTCCTTATTAGTTGTAATTGCTTGGAATTAAGTGTAATAAAATGAGACAGAAAATGCAAATGTGATCTTTCCCCCCAAACTTTTCATTTTTAATGATTTTTGTAAATTCAATTTGCTTGAGGGAAAATAGCATAAACAATTGAGTGACTGTAAATTGCTGTGGTTATGATACTGACCTTTACAGAAGGGGCACTACTTCAAGAAGAATATTTATGTCCTAAGACACCATTAATTTTAGTGTATCAAATAAACATATGCTTTGAATTGTAGTAAATGATGTGAATAAAATCATGTGACAGCAAAACTCTCTTGACAAATACCTTATAAGGAAAGGTCATGCTACTTAAAAGAAACATACTTTCCTACCTTGAAAGGGCCCCAGGCTGAAACTAAGAAAAATTGGCGAAACAAGCCAGGGTGCTCTTTTCCTGATGAACCAGATACCAGCACAAGCGAGAAGGAGATCAACAGCAGAGAACAATCAACTCCTATCAAATCAGAGAGCCAGAGCCTCAGAGGCCCCCCAACACCTCATCACTGAAGCAGACCAAGAATGAACCCAACATGGCTCTGGGAAATTTTGTGGAAGAGGGGGCAGAAAGAATGTCAGAGCCACATGTTCGGGTCATGATATGCAGAGACATTTAGCTTACCCATAACTGTGGGCTAACTCCACAATTCATGACCCATATACCTCAACAAGGAGGGGCCAAGGGGAAGGGGTAGGTCACGGATGAGCCTAATAATGGTACCAAACTGACTGTATTTACTGAATACAAAACTAATTAATAAAAAAATTATTACTATTAGGTTGTCAAAAATGAAATTAGAGTTTAATAATTCAGAGAAAAAATATATGGGTGTTTTGCTCTATAATTATGCATTTTCTGTTCAACACATAGACTCTAAAATTTGAGAAATTTGCACATAAAGAGAAGCTTGCAAGAATGCACATTTGCTCAATTTTCTTTGTTTCATCAGCTTATGTAAATTATAAAGCAAACTTCATAAAATATCTTAATTATACAACTGTTGCTAATTCTAGGGGGCAGGAAATATGTTGTAATATCACCAAGTTTTCTGTTCTAATAAAGTCATTCAATAAAAAAAGAAACATACTTTGCAACACAATATTATTATTGATATAATTATGCAATAATTTTAATGAATTAATAATTTTAATGAATTTTAATGAATAATTTTGTAAACCATTAGTGTGGTAGAAATGTTACAATAGACACATATACTTTAATATTTTAATATTTTAAAATACTACTTTGCATATGTGTGTTTATAAAATATTTGTAAAGTATGTGTGTGTTTTTTATTGGGGGGGGGTATGTGGAATGTGTAATATGAAGTTGGATAAATGTACATGCACACACCTTGTGCTCTTGAAGGCCAAAGTAGAACTTTCTCATTGCTAAATTGAATATTTCCTGGAAATGGGTCTTAACGTCAAACCAAAGCTGCTTATCTCCAGAGAGCACACATCTCTGTCACTTGTGTCCTAAGGTCTGTGATGTGTATAATCTCACTCAGCATTTTTTTTTTTATAAAATAGAAACTTTGTGTGGACACATCATGTGTTGGTACCATCATTTCCCTCCTCCCTGACTCCATTCCACTGAGGGCACTCCACAGTCAGATTGCTGGTATTCACCATGGGTTTTGGAGTTATCAGTTGTGAAAGCCGGAATCAGTCACTATGGTGAAAGGGGCCAATGCCTCTGGATATGCCCTCCCATCCTGTGGCTCTTGCAATCTTTCCACATCCTGTTTTGCAAAATTTCCTGAGTTTCGGTGAATGTGTTTTAAGTCTACTTTAGTTTTGAGCTCTCAGCAGCTTTTGGATTTATGCTTTGGTAAATTTTGATAATCCTCAATGTTTGTCTCCATGACACTGGTACAGATTGACAGGCTGGCCATGGAAGAAGCACTCTTGTTCAACTCACCAGTTCTTATATGGTTTCATCTGGGTCTGTGGCGGTTTGATTCAGGTGTCCCCCATAAACTTAGGTGTTCTGAATGCTAGGTTCCCAGCTGATGGATATTTGGGAATTAATGCTTCCTGGAGGGAGTGTATTGTTGGGGGCTGGCTTATGGGTTTTATAGCCAGTTTCCCCATAGCCAGTGTTTGGCACACCCTCCTGTTGCTATTGTCCACCTTTGGTTGGCCAGGGGGTGATGTCCACCCTCTGCTCATGTCATCGTTTTTCCCTGCCATCGTGGAGCTTCCCCTCGAGCCTGTAAGCCAAAATAAATCTCTTTTTCCCAGAAGCTGCTCTTGGTTGGGTGATTTCTACCAGCAATGTGAACCGGACTGCAACAGAGTCCTAGCTGGAGTGTGAGGAGTGGTTCATTTCCAGCTATCTTTTCTTGACTTGTTGATAGATTTTGGTTGTTTTGGTTATAGTGCTTTCTGAAATATTAAAACAGATTCTCAAGTGTAGAGTGAGATCAGAATAGGTTAAAAGGGACAGCAGACAATGTTAAAGAGTTTTGAGGGGTGCATTCTCGTTTTTGGCCAAAGACTAGTGGGAACTTCTCCTTGGAGTTCATAACCTTGATCTCCATAGAATCCTTACTTTTTTCTCAGTGTAATCTATGGCTTCCTTTCCATTGAACAGACCTCTTAAGCCAATCAGTAAGCCATTGATAACCCACCTAGACTGGGTGCAGCAATTTCACAGGTGCTAGCATCTTGTCAGGCTAGTTGCTTCCATATTGTAGTATCCTCTGCTTGCTCACAATATTGTTGGCCATTTTTCCCCAGCAGCTCATGTAGCATTTTCCAGCACTATGTGGATCTCTAGAAGATGTTCTGTTTCAGCAGTACTCAATCTCTTCACCAATAGGATCTTACCATTTACCTCAGATGGATAATAATGTGTTTTAACAGAAGCCTGTCTTGTTTTGGGGACCTCACAGGTCTTCCCAAACAACAGCCCAGTGAAGATTGTAACTGATTTATGGTACTGGCAGTTATAATCCGCAGCCAAAGGCCTTAGGGTTTGGATTCATCCCACCCTTTCCAGGGCCTTTCTTAACAGATTATTCCCCTGTTCCATACCCCTGTTTAGGGATATATATTTTATTTTAATTTTATTTTTTATTGACAACTTCCATGATTGTAAATGATATTCCATGGTAATTTCCTCCCTTCCCCCACTTTCCCCTTTGAAACTCCACTCTCCATCATATGTCCTTCCCCTCTCAATCAGTCTGTCTTTTATTTCATTGTCATGATCTTTTAATCCTATTATGATAGTCTTGTGTAGGTAGTGTCAGGCACTGTGAGGTCATGGATATCCAAGCCATTTTATGTCTGGAGGGAGCATGTTGTAAGGAGTCCTACCCTTCCTTTGGCTCTTAAATTTTTTCTGCTACCCCTATCTCAATGGACACTAAGACCTGGAAGATGTGATAGAGATATTTCAGTGCTAAGCACACCTCTGTCACTTCTTCTCAGCACCATGGTGCCTTCTGATTCATCCCAATGTCACTGTGATCTGAAAAGAGAAGCTTCTCTAACCAAAATTAAGAGTAGCATTAGGAGACTTCCGGTCAAGATGGCGGCATAGGAACCACGCCTAAGCAGCCTAGGGGAGAAAAAGCCAAAGAAAACCCAGCAAAATACACAAGGGAGGTGTATAAGAGATTAAAACAGCAGCGGAGAAGTAGGAGATATCCAGAGCCCACACGGGCAGGCCGAAGCAGCTCCGGCAGCGGCAGCTCGGGACCCGGTAGCGGCAGCTCGGGATCCGGCAGCGGCAGCTCGGGACCCGGTAGCGGCGACTTGGGCTCCGGCAGCGGCAGCGGCAGCACGGGCACCAGCAGCTGCATCTCGGGCTCCGGCAGTGGCGACTCGGGATCCAACAGCAGCAGCTCAGACCCCGGCAGCGGAAGCGGCGGTGGAAGCCGGAAGCGGCGGTGGAAGCCGTGACTCCAGCCCCCAAAACACCATCAGCTGCTCCGGTACCGGCCACAGCGGCTTCAGGGCAGCGAATCCAGCAGCGGAGGCTCCAGCGGCTTAAGCGGCAGAGGCGGATCCCGCAGCGGCAGCACCAGCGGATCAGAGGCGGAGGACCCAGCAGCGGCAGCTCCAGCGAATCAGCGGGGGCAGACCCAGCAGCGGCATCTCCAGTGGCGGATCCAGCAGCAGTGGTCCCAGCAGCGGCAGCTCCAGCGGCAGCAGCGGGGATCCAGCATCAGGGGCGCCAATCTGCAGGGCCACAGTTGCCAGGCTTGGTTTGCCCCACAGGAAAAGCCAGTACCCAGTTCCAGAAAGCAGAACAGCGGCCCAACATCCCAGCCAGCAACTTGACTGAGACCAAAAGCATCCAAAGAGGTAACTGGGATTGAACCAGGGAAGGGTCTCACCTGGTCACAAGCTGACTTGGATCCCTCAACAGACCAGAAATCTTAACTTCTTTGTTGATAGAGGATCTGGTTTTTATAATACCTAATCTTGCATAAATGCTCGGTGCTGTTCTTGACTGAATGTGTATAGGGTTTAGTTAAATTTTAGAATATACCTGTATTTTATTCCACTCAACCTATTTGAATACTCCCATAGCAGGCAAACTTAACCCCTAGGACCACGTGTCTAGATACTCTGAGAGTGGTAAGAGCCACACCTAACATCTTAATCTCCTACATAGAAGATATACAATATCAGATCAATAGATACAGCAAAGGATACCCAGCTAACTGGAAAATCTAAGCAGTAACTTAATCCAAGATGCAAAAATATATACATTATAACACAAGAAACACCAAAAACCAAGGCAATATAAATCCACCAAAAAGCATCAATGCTTCAGAAATGACCTCTAGTGAAAACGAGTTAGAGAAAATGCCTGAGAAAGATTTCAAAAGAATGATTGTAAATATGTTCAATGAACTCAAAGAAGAAATCAAAGGAATCAGAGAAGATACAGGACACCAATTTAACGAAATAAAGAAATCAATACAAGACATAAATAAGGAAATAGAAATAATGAAGAAAAACCAGTCAGAATTACTAGCAATGAAGAACACAGTTAATGAAATAAAAAAACTCTGTAGAAAATCTCACCAGTAGAATGGATGAAGGAGAGGACAGAATATCTAAGCTAGAAGACCAGGTGGCAGATCTAATACAATCCAACAAAGAGAAAGACAAACTAATAGAAAAGTATGAATGGGAATTTCAAGATATTCGGGACACTATGAAAAGATCAAATATAAGAATTCAGGGTATAGTAGAAGGAGAAGAATTTCAATCCAAAGGTATAGTAGGCATCTTCAACAAAATCATAGAAGAAAACTTCCCCCAAATTGGGAAAGAGGTGCCAATGCAGATACAGGTAGCAATTAGAACACCAGCCAGACAAAACCTGGAAAGAACCTCTCCTCGCCATATTATAATCAAACTACCAAACACACAATCCAAAGAAAAAATATTGAAAGCAGTTAGAGAGAAAAATCAAGTTACCTACAAAGGCAAGCCCATCAGGATCACAGCAGATTACTCAACACAAACTTTCAAAGCCAGAAGGGCTTGGAGTGATGTATTCCAAACTCTGAAAGATAACAACTGTCAACCAAGGCTACATTATCCTGCAAAACTATCCATTCAAATAGATGGAGAAATAAGGACATTCCATGACAAAAGCAGGCTAAAGGAGTATTTGAAGACAAAACCAGCTCTACACAAAATACTTGAAAGAATCCTCCATGCCGAAGAGAAAGAAAAACACACATATAAGGAACCTGGAAAACAACAAACAACATTCAAATACTAGTTAATATAAGAGAACAAAGGTAGAACCAGAACCACAAAAAAAAAAAATGGCAAGCATAAATACACATCTTTCAATAATATCTCTTAATATCAATGGCCTCAATGCTCCAACCAAAAGACATAGATTTGCAGACTGGGTTAAAAAGCAGGACCCTACAATTTGTTGTCTCCAAGAAACTCACCTTTCTACAAAGGATGGACATTATCTTAGGGTGAAAGGTTGGAAAACGGTGTTTCAAGCAAATGGACCCAGAAAGCAAGCAGGGGTTGCTATCCTAATAGCTGACAAGGCAGACTTCACTCCAACATTAGTCAAGAAAGATAAGGAAGGTCACTTTATATTGATTAAGGGCACACTCCAACAGGAGGACATTACAATCCTAAACATATATGCACCTAACATGGGGGCTCCCAAATTCATCAAACAAATACTGTTAGAACTAAGGTCACAGATAACACCAAACACAGTGGTAGTTGGTGACTTACTCTCATCAATTGACAGGTCATCCCGGGAAAAAATAAACAGAGAGGCATCTGGACTAAACGAGGTCATAGAAGGAATGGACCTAACAGACATATACAGGACATTTCATCCAAATGCTGCAGAATATACATTCTTTTCAGCAGCACATGGATCATTCTCTAAAATAGACCATATATTAGGACACAAAGCAAATCTTAACAAATTCAGGAAAATTGAAATAATTCCTTGCATTCTATCTGACCACAATGGAATCAAACAACAAATCAATAGCAAGAAAGGATATAGAGCATACACAAAATCATGGAAACTAAACAATACATTACTAAATGATGAATGGGTCAATGAAGAAATCAAGAAGGAAATCAAAAAATTTATAGAGTCAAACAATAATGAGAACACAACATACCAAAATCTCTGGGACACAATGAAGGCAGTTCTAAGAGGTAAATTTATAGCTTTAAGTGCCTATATTAAGAAATTAGAAAGGTCACAAATAAATGACCTAATGCTTCACCTTAAAGCCTTGGAAAAAGAAGAACAAGGCAAACCAAAAATCAGTAGACGGGAAGAAATAATAAAGATTAGGGCAGAAATTAATGAAATAGAAACCAAAAAAACAATACAAAGAATTAATGAAACAAAGAGCTGGTTCTTTGAAAGGATAAACAAGATTGATAAACCCTTAGCAAATCTGACCAAAAGAAAGAGAGAAGAGACACAAATTAATAAAATTAGAGATGAAAAAGGTAACATCACGACAGATGCCAGAGAAATTCAAAAAATCATAGGGACATATTATAAAAACATATACTCCACAAAGTATGAAAATCTGAAAGAAGTGGATGATTTCCTTGATTTATATGACCTACCTAAATTAAATCAAGATGAGATTAATCACTTAAATAGACCTATAACAAGCATGGAGATCCTAACAGTTATCAAAAATCTCCCAACTAAAAAAAGCCCAGGCCCAGATGGATTCACTGCTGAATTTTACCAGACCTTCAGGGAAGAGCTAACACCATTGCTTCTTAAGCTTTTCCATGAAATAGAAAAAGAAGGATTTCTACCAAACTCCTTCTATGAAGCCAGCATCACTCTGATACCAAAACCAGGCAAAGATAGAACAAAAAAGGAAAATTACAGACCAATCTCCCTCATGAACATAGATGCAAAAATTCTCAACAAAATATTGGCAAACAGAATACAAGAATACATTAGAAAGATCATTCACCCTGACCAAGTAGGCTTTATCCCAGAGATGCAGGGATGGTTCAACATACGCAAATCTGTAAATGTTATACATTATATAAATGGGTTGAAGGACAAAAATCACATGATCATCTCATTAGACGCAGAGAAAGCATTCGACAAAATCCAACATACCTTCATGATAAAAGTCCTACAGAGACTGGGAATAGAAGGAACATATCTCAATATAATAAAGGCTATTTATGATAAGCCTACAGCCAACATATTACTAAATGGGGAAAAACTGGATGCTTTTCCACTAAAATCAGGAACAAGACAAGGGTGTCCACTGTCCCCACTTTTATTTAATATAGTTCTGGAAGTCTTAGCCATAGCAATAAGGCAAGAGACATGCATAAAAGGGATACAAATCGGAAAGGAAGAGGTCAAGTTATCATTATTTGCAGATGACATGATTCTATATATAAAGGACCCTAAAGACTCTACTAGCAAACTGTTAGAGCTGATAAAAACCTACAGTCATGTAGCAGGATACAAAATAAATACACAGAAATCAGTAGCCTTCATATATGCTAACAACAAACACACAGAGGATGAGATCAGAGAATCACTCCCATTCACAATTGCATCAAAAAAAACAAAGTACCTTGGAATAAACCTTACTAAGGAAGTAAAGAATCTATACAATGAGAACTTTAAAACACTCAAGCGAGAAATTGCAGAAGACACTAGGAAGTGGAAAAACATCCCTTGTTCCTGGATTGGAAGAATCAATATTGTGAAAATGGCAATCTTACCAAAAGCAATCTACACATTTAACGCAATCCCCATCAAAATTCCAAAGGCATTCTTCACGGAAATAGAAAAAACAATCCAAAAATTCATTTGGAATCACAAAAAACCTCGAATATCTAAAATAATACTGAGCAACAAAAATAAGGCTGGTGGTATCACCATACCTGATTTTAACCTATACTACAGAGCCATAGTAACAAAAACAGCATGGTACTGGCACAAAAGCAGACTCGTAGATCAATGGAACAGAATAGAGGACCCAAATGTAACCCCATGTAGTTATAGCCACCTGATATTTGATAAAAATGCCAAAAATACTCATTGGAGAAAAGACAGCCTCTTCAGCAAATGGTGTTGGGAAAACTGGATATATATCTGTAGAAGGATGAAAATAGATTCTTCTCTTTCTCCGTGCACAAGAATTAAGTCCAAATGGATTAAGGACCTTAACATCAGACCTGAAACTCTGAAACTGCTAGAGGAAAAAGTAGGGGAAACCCTTCAACATATTGGTCTTGGCAAAGACTTCCTGAATACAACCCCAATTGCTCAGGCAATAAAACCACAGATTAACCACTGGGACCTCATGAAAATACAAAGATTTTGCACTGCAAAGGACACGGTGAAGAAAGCAAAGAGGCAACCTACAGAATGGGAAAAAATCTTCACCAGCTATATATCTGATAGAGGATTAATATCTAAGATATACAAAGAACTCAAGAAGTTAAATAATAAGGAATCAAACAAACCAATCAAAAAATGGGAAATGGAGCTAAATAGAGAATTCTCAAAGGAAGAAATACGAATGGCATATACGCATCTAAAAAAATGTTCTACATCCCTAGTCATCAGGGAAATGCAGATTAAGACTACATTGAGATTCCATCTCACTCCTGTCAGATTGGCTGCCATCATGGAAACAAATGATCATAAATGTTGGCGGGGATGTGGAAAAAGAGGAACCCTTCTACCTTGTTGGTGGGAATGCAATCTGGTCCAGCCATTGTGGAAATCAGTGTGGAGGTTCCTAAAACAGCTAAAGATTGATCTACCATATGACCCAGCTATAGCTCTCCTAGGCATATATCCTAAGGACTCATCTCATTACCTTAGAGATACTTGCTCAACCATGTTTATTGCTGCTCAATTTATAATAGCTGGGAAATGGAACCAGCCTAGATGTCCCTCAACTGATGAGTGGATAATGAAGATATGGCACATTTATACAATGGAGTTTTACTCAGCAGTAAAGAGAAATGAAGTTATGAAATTTGCAGAAAAGTGGATGGATCTGGAAAGAATTATACTAAGTGAGGTAACCCAGGCCCAGAAAGCCAAGCGCCGCATGTTCTCCCTCATATGTGGATCTTAGCTAGAGATGATTGGGCTTCTGTGTGAGAAGGAAAAAACTCAGTAGCAGAGGCCAGTAAGTTAAAAAAGGAGATAGAAAGGGAAGAGAAAGAAAGGGAGGAGGGCTTTTATTAGGTTGGTATTGTATATATGTAAGTAGAAAGATTGAGATGGGGAGGGGATATGATGGAGAATGGAATTTCAAAGGGGAAAGGGGGGAGGGTAATACCATGGGATTTTTTTTGTTATCATGGAAAATATTAATAAAAATGGAGAAAAATAAAATAAAATAAAATAAAAAAAGAAAAAAAAAACAGTTTTACTGCTGGTAAATGTTAACAGAGGGCCAGAGATGGCTCAGCAGTTAAAGTACTTGCCTGCCAAGCCTAACAAAAAAAAAAAAAAAAAAAAAAAGAGTAGCATTAATATGTGGGTATGAATATTAACAGAAGTGCTTACTGGGCAGTTTGGTGAGCATAGTATATACATTTAGCCAGACAGCAGCAGATATTACTCCCCTAGGGCTCATGACTAACCCTGGTTGTAGGTTTTCAGTATCAGGGATATATTCCTTCCCTTGCAGAAAGCCTCTAGTCAAATTAGAGTGTGGTTGGTTTCCCTCATAATGGACGTTCCACTATTGCACTTGGCTCATTTGGCCTGGCTGGCCAAATATATGGCTTGCAGTGTCCATTCTGGTGTATCTTCACTGGTGATTTCTCTCTCCCATTGAACTGCATGCAGCATGGCTTTTTCCAGCTTTCTGTCAGCTGGTCTACATGGAGGAGGTGTTCAGCTCAGATCCAGCAGGATTTATCAGTGACCTTGCAGCTGAAGTATGTGGAGGCTTCAGCAATAGGGTCTTACCATCTATTTCTGGTAGGAAACCAAGGGCCTCAGCAATGCCCTATAATGTTTTGGGGGCATCAGGGACCTCCCTGGCCAAAAACTCATTGGAAGGTATCCCATCCTTGGAACTGAAATTTTCTAGTAACAATCTATGGCACCTGTGTGTTCCATTGTTCAAAAAACTAGGTTTAGATATGACTTATTTATATCCTCTTAGATTTTTATTAGCCCTCCCTCCACCTTTCCTTTACTCAATTTCTTCTCCTGGCCTCACTTAGGCTTTTTTTTTTACCCTCATTAATCTTTTTTTTTTACTTACATATATACAATACCATCCTATTAAGTCCCCCTTACCTCCCTTTCTATTCCCTTTCTATCTCCTTCATAGCTTACTGGCCTCTACTACGGAGTTTTATTCGTACTCACACAGAAGTCCAATCATTTGTAGCGAGGATCCACATATGAGACAGAACATGTGATGTTTGGCTTTCTAGGAATAATCCTTTCCAGATCCATCCATTTTTCCTGCAAATGTCATAACTTCATTTTTCTTTACTGCTGAGTAGAACTCCATGGTGTAAATGTGCCACATCTTTATTATCTACTCATCAGTTGAGGGACATTTAGGCTGGTTCCATTTCCTACCTATTGTGAATAGAGCAGCAATAAACATCGCTCAGCAAGTATCTCTAAGGTAGTGAGATGAGTCCCTAGGATATATGCCTAGGAGTGGGATAGCTGGTTCATAAGACAGATCTACTTTTACCTGTCTCAAGAACTTCCACAATGATTTCCACAATGGCTGGACCAGATTGCATTCTCCCCAACAGTGTAAAAGTGTTCCTGTTTTTCCATGCCAGCATTTATGGTCATTTGTTTTCATAATGGTAGCCAATCTGACAGGAGTGAGATGGAACCTCAATGTAGTTTTAATCTGCATTTCCCTGATGGCTAGGGATGTAGAACAGTTTTTAGATATTTGTATGCCATCTGTATTTCTTCTTTTGAGAACGCTCTACTTCCATAGCCAATTTAAAATATTTTTTATTTATTTATTTGAGGGAGAGAGAGAGAGAGAGAGGGAGAGAAAGAGAGAGAGAGAATGGGCATGCCAGGACCTCCAGACACTGCAAACAAACTCCTAGTGCATGTGCCACATGTTCATCTGGCTAACGTGGATTCTGGAGAATCAAACCTGTGTCCTTTGGCTTTGCAGGCAAATGCCTTAACCACAAAGCTATCTCTTCAGCCCCCATAGCCCATTTTTAAAATTGGGTTGTTTGATTTCTTATTATTTAATTTTTTGAGTCTTTCTGTATCCCAGATATTAATCCTCTATCAGTTGTATAGCTGGCAAAGATTTTCTCCCATTCTTTAGATTGCCTCTGTGCTCTATTCACAGTATATTTTGCTGTACAAAATCTTTGTAATTTCATGAGGTCCCAGTGGTTAAACTGTGGTTTTATTGCCTGAGCAACTGGGATTATATTCAGAAAGTTTTGGCAAGACTAATACGTTGAAGGGTTTCCCCTACTTTTTCCTCTAGTAGTTTCAGAGTTTCAGGTCTGATATTAAGGTCTTTGATCCATTTAGATGTAATTCCTGTGCTTGGAGAGAGATAAGGATCTATTTTCATCTTTCTAGAGGTACATATCCAGTTTTCCTAGCATCATTTGATGAAGAGCCTCTCTTATCTCCAATGACTGTGTTTGGCATTTTTCTCAAAGATCAAGTGGCTATAGCTACCTGTACTTACATCTGTGTCCTCTATTCTGTTCCATTGATCTGCATATCTGTTTTTGTGCTATTTTTGTTACTATGCTTGGTAATATAGGTTAAAATTAGGTATAGTGATGCCACCAGCCTTATTTTTGTTCCTCAAAATTGTTTTAGATATTTCAGGGTTTTTTTTTTTTTTTGTGCTTCCAAATGAATTTATGGGTAGCTTTTTCTTTCTATTTCCATGAAGAATGCCATTGGATTTTTGATGTAAATTGCATTAAATGTGTAGATTGCTTTCAGTAAGATTTGCATTTCCACAATACTGATTCCTGTGATCCAAGAACAAGGGATGCATTTCCATTTCCTAGTGTCTTCTCAAATTTCTTGTTTGAGTGTTTTAAAGTTGTCCTTGTAGAGACCCTTCATTTTCTTAGTTAGGTTTATTCCAAGGTACTTTATTTATTTGTGTTCTTTTTTTTTTTTTTTTTGATGCAATTGTGAATGAGAGTGATTGTCTGATTTCATCCTCTGTGTGTTTGTTGTTAGCATATAAGAAGGCTACTGATTTCTGTTTATTTTGTATCCTGCTACATGGCTATATGTGTTTATCATCTCTAACAGCTGCCACTGTGGAAAGGGCTAAAATCATTATTTTATTTTTAAAATACCATTCATACAATACTGCCTTTCCAATACTATTTTGTTAAATAGAAAAATTTATTGAAGATTATCAGATACATTTTTAGGGTTCATGGTTTATTTGTTCTATTTACTTTCATATTTATGATATAAACTGTATTAATAAATTTTCTGGTGCCAGACTATAATTAACTTTTTAGCATAAACTCAGAGTTGACAAAATTTATTATTTTTATTTATATGTGACATTATTTAATATAGTCTAGATATTTAAAAATAATTTGTACTATGAATTTATTTAATGAATTTATTTGCTTATTCATTAGACAAGCTGGCCTTAATCCCATAATAATTTTGTCCTCCCTGTAAGTTTCTGGAGTGACCAAGACTACAGAGACCACTCTGAGGCAAAGATGGAAACTTTTATTCAGGTAAAGCACAAACTTCCAGGACTGACTCCCCAAAACCGAGCACAGTCAACTTAGATTCACAGACAGTGGGTTATATAGAGCTCTTCAGTTGGGGGAAGGTGAGGAAGGGAGAAGTTAAAAAAAAAAAAAAAAAAGGTTTCTTTAGGAGAGATCTAAGATAGCCAGTGTGTGACATCAGTACAGTGATCAGGTGACTTACAAGATGAGGGGGCAGGAAATCATGACCTGGAGGGTGCATTATTAGGCAAGGAATGGATAATGGCTGGGCTGTTCCTTGGAGAATGTGGATGACACACTTCCTCGTGTGTTTCACCATCCTGATGTCTTTGGTGACTCAATTTTGGGAAGCCCATCTTGACCTAACATTCTAGCCTTTTGTTAATGACAAGGGACAGTGGTTTTTCTCTTCTGTAGGGTCTTCATACTGACCATAGGGGGCCATGAGCTCTTATGGAAGATGCTGGATAATATGGTTTATGGGCTCCCTTCAGGGCAGGTGGTGAGGAGATGGTTCATCAGTGGCTAAAGGCTTGTAGGAGATAGAGGAGGGACAGGTCAGTAAAAGTTGGTTGAATTTTCAGTGGGTGAATTGGTCCACCTGATTTTGGATGCATCTAAGAAGGCAGGGGACTAGAGCAAGTAGCAAGGAGAGTCCAGATGTAGGTGCTAAGAGTGGCAAAAGCCAAGACAAGACCATCCCAAAGATGTTCCATGACTCAGAGGGAATTGGTATTTGTACCTGAAGCTGTGCAGATCTAGGGGAAGTTCCCTAATGGCAGAAGAATCTGGCCCTGCTTTCACAGGTCTAAGCAGAGAGAAAGAGAAAAGCCACAAGCCTAAAAGTGAAAAGCCACACAGCACAGCACAGCTCAGGAACTCCAGCCAGGCACACTTTGCATATCTTTAGATTGAAATCTCAAACTAACAACCACACCTTAAAGATTTGCCCAGTGACACCACCTCCATTCAGATGGCCGTAGATGCAAACTACAAACTAATAAAACACTGAATATATGGGAGGCCATTTATTCAAACTACCACACTAATGATATGTGAGTCACTTTGCCCTTAAGTAGAATTTGGATAAATGTTATATTTCTGTAATTGACATTTTAAGAATATATAGACTGCATAAAGATGAAATAAATAAAAATGACTATCTTTAAGGATTTTAAAATTCATTTTTTGATATAAAATTAAAACCCAAGTTTTGGTTGTTGAATCAGTCAATGAAGTACTTGATTTGATGAATCCATGTAAAACGCCACATACATCACCTTTAACCCCAATTCTATGATGAAAGAAACAGAAGAATCTTTAGGGTACAGCTAGCCAGTATCACCTAATTGGTGAGCTCCAGGTCAATGAGGAAATATGATTCAAATGAGAAGGAAAACATCCTTGAGAATGGCACATGCAAACACATGCACTAATGCACTTTTGAAGATACAAATGCAAGCACACCATGCACACTACACACACACACACACACACACACACACATGCACACACACACACACGCTTTTACTTTTATTTTAGTTTATTTTTTCTGAGATAAGGTTTTACTGTGGTCCAGGTTGACATAGAATTCATTATGTTACCTGAAAGTGGATTTGAATTAACAATGGTCCTCTTATCTCTCCTTCCTAAGTGCTTGGATTAAAGGCATGCACCACCACACCTAGTTTATTTTAGTATTTTTTTTATTACAAATGGGGTTTTAAACATTTCTATTACCTGCATGTGTATTGTTATTCCCTGTAAACTAGCTTATATTTTTCAGGTGTTTGAATTCATCTTTCATCTGAAAGAATATACATGTAGGCACTAAGGAATCTATATTGCAAATATACACCAAAGGTAGTATGGATTCACACTCATCAGTGGGAATTATTGTCCTGTAAAATTGTCCTCAGTGTTAATCAATACCTTCAACTTAGAAATAGTTGTAGACACTGAAGATGCTCAAAATATATCACAGAAAAAAAAAATCAGAGGCTACTGATAGCTCAACACTAGAGAAGACTTCTAAGAAGGCTTCAAGGCTCAGGAAACAATGAAGAAGAAATGGTAGAATATAAGACCCACATAGTGGGAAGATGTATTCTGAGACATTTTCCCTCCTTTAGGAACCAGTAGGTGAATTCATAAGTCCTTAGTGATTACTGATACTTACAAATGAGGATGGCTATAGGTAGAATGAGGGCAGGACAAAAGAGAATGAACAAATGAAAATATGAGCAATTTAATATATATTCATACTTTCACAGTAAAATTATTTTGGAACCACATTTTATTATTATCATACATTTGAATCATGGTAACAATCAAGTGAGATATTTGAATAGTGAATAAAACTACATTTTCAAGGCAAATGGCAATCAATGGACAAATTTAAAACTGTGTTGCTTTAAGCACCAATGATTTTGAAATAAGTTGATCATATTCACAAAAAAGTTAAGTATCTGAAATTTTGTGCATAAGAATAAGTTTCTACATTGTTGTTGTCTTAAAAAGGGCAGAACTAGGAATAGTGAGATGGCTTAGTAGTTAAGGTGCATGGCTGCAAGGTGTAGGACCCAGGATTGATTCCCCAGTACCCACATGCATTTCCTCAGTCCAGGCTGGCCTGGAGTTCACTGTGTAGTCTCAAGGTGGCCTCAAGCTCACAGAGATCCTCCTATATTTGCCTCCAAGTGCTGGGAGCAAAGGTGTGCCACCATGCCCAGTAATATATGATACTTCACAATACAGCTTTTAGCATTAATCCTTTGGGATGCCCTTTCCCAAGGTTAACATGAATTTTGTTATCATACTGCCTATGAGAGTCTCAGATCATCTTAGTTGGTATAACATAATGCAGTCACACTTAACCAGGAAGCTGAGTGTGGTCTGAACAGTAATTCCATGTTTCTCTAAGGAAACACCCTAGCTACAGAAGTTGATTTAGTAGAAGGGATGCCATTGCTATTAAATCAATAGGAACTAATATCCTTCCTTGGCTTGCTCCCAGCTTCCCAGAGATTGCTGTGAAAGCCACTTATAGGAGCAATCTCTAAGACAGATACTTTCATGTTTGCTTCACAAAATGACATCTTTTTCTTCCAAAGTGGAATTGTTAACAATATAATATTCATATATATATATACATAAAATTGACAACTTCTATACTTATAGACAACAAACCATGGTACTTCCCTTTCCTCCCCTTGCCCACTTTTCCATTCATAACTGTGCTCTCTGTCATATCTCCTCTGTCTCTCATTAGTCTCTCTTTTAGTTTTATGTCATCATCTTTTTCTCCTATTATGAGGGTCTTGTGTGGGTATTGCTAGGCACTATGAGGTCATGGATATTGAGGCCAAATTCTGCCAGGACAGTTGTATGTAAGGAGTGGTACCCTTCCTTTGGCTTGTACATTCTTTCCACCCCCTCTTCCACAGTGGACCCTCAGCCTTGGAGGGTGTGAGATGTTTCAGTGCTGGACACTCCTCTGACCCTTCTTCTAAGCACTATGTTACCTTTTGTGTAATCCCAGTGGTCATCACCATCTGGAAAGGGAAGCTTCTCTAATGAGAAGTGAGAGTAGCATTAATATATGAGTATGAACATTAAGTGTGGTGCTTTCAGGGCAATTTGGTGAGAGTAATATATGCATTTATGAGACAAAAGTAGGCTTTATACCCCTAAGGCTCATGAACTCCCATGCCATAAGCTTTTGATTAGGTTATAAGTACCAGGCATGTATTCCCTCCCATAGAGTAGGCCTATAGTCAAATTAGACAGCAGTTGGTTTCCCCTAGAGCAGACATTCCACTATTGCACTCCTTCAGCCATTTGGCCAGTCTGGACAAATTTGAAGTTTCTAGTGTCCACTGTTTTCTCCGCTGATGACTTCTGTCTTCCATAAGATTGCACACAGTGCAGCTTTTTCCAGCTTTCAGTTGGCTGGGCTGCAGGGAGAAGGTTTTGTGCTCAGCACCAACTTGATATCTCAATGACTTTGCTGCTCAGGCATGTGAAGTCTTGAGCAATAGGGACTTATCATCTCTTTCTCACAGGGAACCAAAGGCCTTGGCAATAGCCTGTAATGTTTTGCAGGCAACAGGGACCTCCCTGGCCAACAACTCACTGGAAGGTATCCCACCCAAGCACGGAAAATTTTCTAGTAACAATCTATGACTTATGGAAGTGCCATTATTTAAGAAAGTAGATTTTCATATGTCTTATTTAGAATATCTTGAATTTTGATTGATATGTTCTCCCCACCTTTGTTTTATACAATCTCTTCCCCTGACCTCACTTAGGCCTTTCCCCTCCCTATAATCTGTTCTTCTACTTCCATATATACAATACCATCCTCTTAAGACCTATCCTCTCCACCCCCCCTCCTTTTTCTGTCTTATGGACCTCTGCTGCTGATTTTTGGTTCCAGATCACACACTAATCTATACATTCATAGCTAGGATCCACATTTAAGAGAGAACATGCAACATTTGTTTTTCTGGGCCTGGGTTACCTCACTTAGTATAATCCTCTCCAGATTAATCCATTTACTTGCAAATTTCATAACTTCATTTTACTTTACAGCTGAATAGAACTCCATTGTGTAGATGTGCCACATCTGTATTATCCATTCATCTGTGGAGGGACATCTAGGCTGGTTCCATTTCCTAGCTAGTGTGAATAGAGCAGCAATAAATATGGTTGGGCAAGTATCTCTAAGGTAGTGAGAAGAGTCATTAGGATATATGCCTAAGAAAGCTATAGCTGGATCACATGGCAAATCTATTTTTGGCTGCTTCAAGAACCTCCACGCTGATTTCCACAATAGCTTTACCAGATTACATTCCCACCAACAGTGCGGAAGGGTTTCCTCTTTTATCACATCCTCACCATCATTTATTATCATTTGTTTTCATGATGGTAGCCATTTTGATGGGAGAGAGATGGAATCTCAAAGTAGTTTTAATTTTAATTTTCCTAACTAAGGCTAAGCATGTAGAACACTGTTTTAGATGTTTATATGTCATCTTTCTTTCTTTGGTGAGAACTCTCTATTCAGTTCCACAGTCCATTTTCTGATTGGGTTATTTGATTTCTTATTGCTCTGTTTTTTGAGTTATTTGTATATTCTGGATATTAATCCTCTGTCAGATGTGTTGCTGGCAAATATTTTCTCCCATTCTGTAGGATGCCTCTTTTCTCTATTCACAGTGTCCTTTGCTGTACAAGATCTTTGTAATTTCACGAGATCCCAGTCATTGATTAGTGGTTTTATTTTCTGAGCAATTGGGGTTATATTCAGAAAGTCCTTACCTATGCCAATATTTTGAAGGATTTCCCCTACCTTTTCCTCTACCAATTTCAGACTTTCAGGTCTGATATTAAGGTCCCTGGTCCACTTAGATTTGATTCTTGTGCATGGAGAAAGACAAGGCTCTATTTTCATCTCTCTATATATAGATATTCAGTTTTCCCAGCATCACTTGTTGAAGAGGTTGTCTTTTCTCCAATGAATATTTTTGGCACTTCTGTCAAAAATCAGATGACTGTAGCTTCCTGGATTAACATCTGGGTCCTCTATTCTGTGTCATTGGTCTACATATATGTCTTTCTGCTAATACCATGCTATTTTTGTTACTATGGCTTTGTAATACAGCTTAAACTTGGGTATGGTTATGCCACCAGCCTTATTAAAGTTGCTCAAAATTGTTTTGGCTATCCAAGCTTTGTTTGTGCTTCCAAATGAATTTTAGGATTTTTTTCTATTTCTATGAAGAATGTCATTGGAATTTTGGGATTGCATTAAATGTGTAGATTGCTTTTCATAAGATTGACATTTTCCCAATATTGATTCTTCCAATCCAAGAAAATGGGATGTCTTTCCATTTCCTTGTGTCTTCTGCAAATCCTTGCTTAAGTGTTTTAAAGTTCTTACTGTAGATCGCCTTCACTCCCTTAGTTAAGTTTATTTGAAGGTACTTAATTTCTTTTTATCAGGCAATTATGAATGGGAGAGATTTGCTGATTTCATTCTCTGCATGCTTTTTGTTAGTATATAGGAAAGCTGCAGATTTCTGTGTATTTTTTTGTGTCCTGCTATGTTGCTAAAAGTGTTTAACAGCTCTAACAGTTTGCTGGTAGATTTTTTAGGGTCTTTTATGTATAGAATCATATCATCTACAAATATTGATAATTTGATCTTCTCCTTTCCAATTTGTATCCCTTTTATGGGTGTCTTTTGCCTTATTGCTGTAGCTAAGACTTCCAGTACTATATTAAATAAAAGTGGGGTATTAAATAAAAGTGGGGACAGTGGTCACCCTTGTTTTGTTCCTGAATTTAGTGGAAAAGCTTCTAGGTTTTCACCATTTAGTATTATGTTGGCTGCAGGCTTGTCATAAATAGCTTTTATTATGTTGAGATATGTTCCTTCTATTCCCAGTCTCTGTAATTCTTTTACAATGAAAAGATGTTGTATTTTGTCAAATGACTTTTCCACATCTATTGAGATGGTGAGGTGATTTTTGTCCTTCAGACCATTTATATGATGTATTACATTTGTTGATTTGTTTATGTTAAACCATTCCTGCATCCCTGGGATAAATCCCACCTGGTCAGGGTGAATAATCTTTTTGATATACACTTGTGTTCTGTTTGCCAATATTTTGCTCAGAATTTTTGCATCTATGTTCATGAGGAAGATTGGACTGTAATTTTCTTTTTTTTGTTCAGTCTTTGCCAAGTTTTGGTATGAGGGTGATGCTGGCTTCATAGAAGGAGTTTGGTAGAGTTCTGTCCTTTTCTATTTTATGGAAAAGTTTGGGAAGCATTGGTGTTAGTTCTTCCATGAAAGTCTGATAACATCCACCAGTGAATCCATCTGGGCCTGGAATTTTTTTTTAGTTGGGAGACTTTTTATAACTGCTGAGATCTCTGTACTTGTTATAGGTCTATTTAAATGGTTTATCTCATCTTGATTTGATTTTGGTAGGTCATGAGAATCAAATAAATCATCCATTTCTTTTAGATTTTCAAACTTAGAAGCATATATATTCGTAAAGTATATCCTTATAATTGTCTGAATTTCTTTGGTATCTGTCGTAATGGTACCTTTTCTATCTCTAATTTTATTAATTTTTGTCTCTTCTCACTTTCTTCTGATCAAATTTCCAAAGGGTTTATCAATCATGTTTATCCTTTCAAAGGACCAACCCTTTGTTTTGTTGATTCTTTGGATTGTTTCTTTTTGTTGTTGTTTGTTTGTTTGTTTCTATTTCATTAATTTCTGCCCTAATCCTTAGGATTTCTTCTTGTCTACTGCTTTTTGGTTTTCCTTGTTCTTCTTTTTCTGAGCCTTAAGGCTGAGCATTAAATTGTTTATTTGTGAACTCTCTAATTTATTAATATAGGCACTTAGAGCTATAAATTTCCCTCTTAGGACTGCCTTCATTGTGTCCCAAAGGTTTTGGTATGTTGTATTATCATCATCATTTGATTCTATGAAGTTATTGATTTCCTTTTGATTTCTTATATGACCCACTGATCATTCAATAGTGTACTGTTTAGTTTTCATGAATTTCTGTATGCTCTGTAGTTTTCTTGTTGCTGATTTCCAGTTTAATCCCATTGTGGTCAGAAAGAGTACAAAGGATTATTTCAATTTTCCTATATTTGTGTAGATGTGTTTTGTGTCCTAAATATAAGGTCTATTTTAGAGAATGTTCTATGTGCTGTTGAGAAAAAATGCATATTCTGCAGCATTTGGATGAAATGTTCTATAGATATCTATTAGGTCTATTTGTTCCATGACATCATTTAATTCAAATGTCTCTCTGTTTATTTTTTGCAGGGATGACCTGTCAATGATGAGAGTGGGGTACGGAAGTCTCCCATTATATTTGCATTTGATGTTATCTGTGACCTTTAGTCTAATAGTGTTTGTTTGATGAAACTGGGAGCCCCCATGTTAGGTGCATATATGTTTAGGATTGTAATGTCCTCCTGCTGGAGAGTTCCTTTAATCAGTATAAAATGACCTTCTTTATCTTTTTTCACTAATGTTGGTATGAAGCCTATTCTGTCAGATATTAGGATAAGAACCCCTCCTAGGCCCATTTTCTTGAGATACCATTTCCCATCCTTTCACTGTAAGGCAGTGTCTATCTTTTGTTGAGAGATGAGTTTCCTGGAGGCAAGAAATGTCAGGATCCTGCCTTTTAATCCAGTCAGAAAGCCTGTGTCTTTTTGGATGGTGTATTGAGGCCATTGATATTAAGAGTTATTACTGAAAGGTATGCATTTATTCTCACTAGTATTCTCATTTTGTAGTGTTTCCTGTTTTCCCTTCACTTGTTTGTTTTAACTGTTATTTTATTGTGCTTTTTTCCCCCTATTTCCTCCTGTGGGTGTTTTGCTTTCTCTTTGGCATTAAGAATCCCTTCAAGTATTTTCTATAGAGCTGGTTTAGTTCTCATAAATTTCTTTACCCTGTTTTTGTTGTGGAATGTCCTTATTTCTCCATCAATTTGGATAGATAGTTTTGCAGGATAAAGTAATCTTGGTTGACAGTTGTTATCTTTCAGAACTTAGAATACATCATTCCAAGCCCTTCTGGCTTTTAAAGTTTGTCTTGAGTAATCTGCAGTTATTCTCATGGGCTTGCCTTTGTAGATGACTTGCTTCTTCTCTCTAACTGCTTTCAAGATATTTTCTTTGGTTTGTGTGTTTAGTAGTTTAATTATAACATGGAGAGGAGAGGTTCTTTCAAGATTGTGTCTGTTTGGTGCTCTAAAAGCTTCTTGTATCTGCATTGGCATTTGTTTCCCAAGTTTGGGAAAATTTTCTTTTATGATTTTGTTGAAAACACCTACTAAGCCTCTAGATTGAAATTCTTCTCCTTCTGTTATACTCTGAATTCTTATGTTTGATCTTTTCATAGTGTCCCAGATATCTTGAAGTTCCCATTCATACCTTGCTATTAGCTTGTCTTTCTCCTTGTTGGACTGTATTAGATCTGCCACCTGGTCTTCTAGTGTAGATATTCTGTTCTCTCCTTCTTCCATTCTACTGGTGATACTATTCCAGTGTTTTTTTTATTTCATTGACTGTATTCTTCAGAGCCAGAATTTCAGCCTGGTTTTTCTTCATTATTTGTATGTCCTTACTCATGTCTTACAATGACCTCTTTATTTCATTAAGTTGGTTTCCTGTGTACTCTTTCAGAAGTTTGTTTTCTTCTTTAATTCCTTTGTTTTCTTCTTTGATTCCCTTCATTTCTTTTCTGATTCCTTTGAGCATAGATACCACCATTTCTTGAAATCTTTTTCAGGCATTTCATCTAAAACATTCTCATTAATGATCATCTCTGATGGATTTATAGTTTTTGGTGGGGCTGTATTGTCTTGATTCTTTAAGTTTCTTGTATTGTATTGTAGTGACTTATTGCATCCTGAATTGATTTGATCCTTGCATTTTCTGATGATCTGCAGTGTTCCCAGATGTGGCAATCCACCTCTATATACCCTCAGCATATGAATGCAAGGTGCTGGGTATAGCTCTTGTCCCCCAGTCAAGCCATAGAAGTAATCAAAGGTTTTTGAGTTTTCTTGCTAAGCAAGTATTCTAGTTCACTGGGTGGAATAATTTACTGGCAAATTCTGAAGTACAACTGAGTAACATACACAATCAATAAAAACCAACACAAAGTATGCAATTGTGGGGATTAAAGCAAACAGATAGTCATATAAAGCCAAAATCCCTAAGGGTGTGTATTGCTCTACACCCTTAATCATTTCAGCTGGGAGGTAGAGATTTCTGTTCTGAGATCGGTTCCAGGTCAACCTGGATCTGGATCAGACCCTGCCCTCAATAATGACATAAGCAAGAAACAAAGGCCCTATACATATATACATATGAAAGCACCAAAGGCAATGATATTCAACCCCTAAATACAGATTATTTGAAAATGGTAAAGCCAACAAAGAATATATACCCCATAACCTGCCCTGACAAGAAAAGAGCGATTAGCTCTTGCAGGCCTGTGTACCTGTTTTTTTTTTTTTTTTTCTTTCTTTCTTTCTTTTTTTTTTTTTTTTTTTTTTGCCAGTGAGCTTCATTAAATTTTGGGGTGGCTTCCAATCTCACCAATTCTGAGTGCCCACCTCTATCCCTTTGTGTTGTGCCATGCAGCTCTACCTCTGATTCACTCTGCTGGCTGTGCTGCTACTGGGGGCTGAATGCTGGCGGTTCGTGGTTCTGATGGTGGGGGATAGGAGAGTTCAGACTTCTGGAGTTGCTCACACTTCAGTAGCTCTTTAGTTCATCTCAGCTGTCTTTCCTTCAGATTTCTTAACTTTGCAAGAAGGTGGATGGAGTTGAAAATCTGTGGCTTGGTCTCTGCTGCTGCTGCCACCTGGAGTGCCTGGTGGGACTATGTTGGGCAGGCATGTGGCTAGTGGCCACAAATGCCTCAGTGGGAATATGGCCATTTTCCTCCTTTCTGGTGGATCTTGGTCTTTCCAAGTTCTCTGTTGTGTCCTAGAATAAGCTATACTCCTTCACTTTTCAGAAGAACTGTGTATTTTGCTGGGGTTTTGCTTAAATCCCTCCTTAGGCTGGTTTGGTGTAGTTCCTATGCCACCTTCTTTCCCAAATGTCTAACAATATAATATTCTTATCTATGGAGTGAGAATTTATCATTTATTTTCTTACAAATGATTTCTTCTGTACACATTACCTAAACAATAAATGAGGATTAACAGTGTTCTAGGTGGTGTGAAATACTCAATATTGTAATAAATTATAAAACAGAAAATTTTAAATACATTTTAAGTAAGATTATTTCAATAGGTATAATATTTGTAAGTGTACATTTTATTAGTATTTAGATGTACATTGACTATTTTCAAGTAATATTACTATACCTAGTACTCTGGTCATCTAAATATTTACCTTAAAAATAACCATTTGAATTCTGTTCAAGATGGCAGCCATCTGACCATGCTTCAGCTCCCAGGCCGATAGTGGCAAGATCTATGGGGTTCCAGGGTCAACAGGTCCTAGCAGACCTCCAGTGGGAGAGCACAGTGGAGCACAGTAGGGAATTTGCTGATTCCCACACTCTTAGGTAGCCCACCAGTCCCCCAAACCTCACAAGCAGCCATCCTACCTGCCACACCACAGTCCAGGTTCACTCCTGTGCTACCTGCATGCTCCACAAATCGTGGCCCAAACTCCTCTCACATTTCCTCCTGCCAACCAGGTCTCAACATCCCTCCCAAGACATTCCTCCTCTCCTTCTCCCTTTCCTGCTTTGTGTTCCAAAACCTACCACCTGCCACCTGGCCCACATCATCCCATCCTCCCACCCCACCAGACAACCAGATTCATGTCGCAATCTACACTGTCCCATCCCACTGCCACACTATCTGCCAATGGGTCAGCACAGTGCCATTCCCCCATGTCCTGCCACCCACGAGTTTGCCAGTACCTTCCTATACACCCCACCCCACCCCACCACCTGCCTCTGAGACTGCACATTCTTTAAGCTCCTCTACCCATCACTGGTCTCTGGTTCCCCACCAGGGCCATGCAAACTCCTCCCACCTGAGTAGACAGACCCCCCTTGACATCAAAAGCCTAATCTAGTCAAACATAAAAGGTAACAATCACTGAGGGTACTTCAAGGGTAAACTACAGCTTCTTCCTGAATTAAATATGATTCCCACACTGTGATGGGCAGAAACAGTGCAAAATAAATAACATGAAATATCAAATGAAAGGAACCCCACCAAGGTTGTCTAGTGCCACAATGGGCATCTCTAATCAAAACACAGAAGAGACAATAAAATCAGAACTCCAAAATGAAGACACAATTATGTAACCCTGACCAAGGAAATGGCATAACTTGCAGAAAATCAACAAAATGTGAACAATTGTATGAATGCTGTCCTCATCAAGTTTGACCTAACAGGAAAAACAAACAAACAAACAAAAAACCAGACTTCCAAAGAGAGCTAAGTGATTTGAAGGAGAGCCAAACAAAAGACGACATCAATAATAAACTGGCTAAGCTCAATGAAGATGTAAATATATACAAGGATAAATTCCAAGAAGCATTAAGAAAATCAGAAAATGACCTGAAAACGTAGCTCAACAGAGGTATGGATACTATACAGAAAAATGCAATAGAAAATACAAACCAAATTGAACAAGTCCAAAAATCTTCTAGAAAGCCTCAAGAACAGAGTCAGTCATGTGGAGGACAGAGCCTCAGAACTAAGACAAGAAAGAACAAACAGTTCATGAATCCAAAAATTTAAATAAGTTCAAAAATTTTTGTGAGCAGGACATGATCAAACTGGGGATACCCATAAGCATCCCAAAATTTGGATCACAGATATACCAAAAGGGGGAGAATTTCAGACCAAAGGCATGTATAACTTAGTCAACAAAATTATCAAAGAAAAATTTCCCACCTTCACAAAAGAGACTCCCATCAAGATACAAGAAGCTAACAGAATTCCAAACAGACTGGATGTAAGGAGAGACTCTCCAAAACATATTATAATTAAGACTATAAACAACAAAAACAAAGAGAAATCCCTAAAAGCAGCAAGAGAGAAACAAGGCATAACATATAAAGGTAACCCCATCAGAATTACCTCAGACTTCTCACTGGAAGTCCGGAACGCAAGAAGGGCCTGGAATGGAACACTGCAGTACAAGAACCTATGGCTTCCAACTTAAAATACTGTACCAAGCAAAAGTATCCCTCATACTAGATGGCTAAAGAAAACCATTCCAAGATAAAAGTCAGCTCTACAACTATATGGACAAAAAGCCAAACCTACCGAGCTTATTCTCCACACAGAGTCAAAGAACAAATCTCATGAGACTATAAGAAGCAGACAACAATAAGCAAACATAAGTAAAGAAGGCTCAAAAAAAAAAAAAAAAGTGAATACACCAAAACTCATAAAGCACCACAATATAGCAGGGAATAAATCAAACTTCACAGTTATCACCTTAAACCTTAATGGCCTTAATTCACCCATTAAGAGACACAAGATAACAGGGTGCATTAGAAAAATGGACCCCTCATTCTGCTTTCTTCAAAAAACCCACTTCAGCTTCCTCTCAAAATGGCATCCTCCTAATCCTGCCACGACTCCTGGGATGGAGAGGCAAGGAATCAAGGGGTCACTGGAACTTATAGGGGACAGAAATCTCTAAAAGATCATGAATGAGAGGGTGTGAATGGTCAAAAAAGGGAATTGGCTGATTCCCACACTCTTGGGTAACCAACCAGGCCCCTAATCACCTCAAGTGGCCATCCTAACCAGAGTCCCAGCCTCGGGCAACTTTTGCAGAAACTGCAGGCAAGGAGATCCAGGCCACTAGCTCCACTTGCACCCCCAGGCATAGGCAATTTGCCAGATCCACACCCCTCCCTGTGTGGTCACAGATGTCCCCTCAAACCCCCGTGAGTGTATTCAGAACCCCCTCCCTCCACTGTGACTCTTCTCCACCCTGCCCCTGCCCACTGTGTCTTAGGAATCACTCCACTCTGCCCCCCTCCACTTCCACCTGGCTGTGTGGCTCTACACCCCCATGACTTCCTTTAAATGCACCACTTGGCACTGTTTGCTCACTTGAGACTTCAGATCTGACCCGCTCAGGTCTGCCCCAGTGCGAATTCTAACCCTCTCCACTCTGTCCCACACTGACCCATGGAACTTCAGACCCACTCTGCTCAGCCCACAACCCCGACCCCTGTGAATTCAGACCTGCTCTGGTCTGCCCTGCCCCACCCCCAGGTGAGGGTTGACCCTCCTCACTCTGTCCTGATGTGACATGCTGCTGTGCTCCACCACCACCCACCATGAATTTTGAATCACTTGCTCCACTCTGCCCCCCTCAACTTCCACCCACTCTGCCTCCCTGCCACTTCCTTTGACTCAGTCCACTTGTCCCTATACCTGCAACTTTGGATACAATCCACTCAGGACTGGTTCCCACATCTTCCTTCGCCTCGATCCACTTGGCCTTGATCCCATCCCTGTGACATCAGATCCAACCCACTCAGCCCTGCACCCACATGAATTCTGACTCCCTCTACTCTGCTCCGCCCCAGATTCCTTGGACTTCAGACCTGCTCAGCTCTGCTCTGCTTGGCCCCTGCCCCTGTTTCCTGTGAATTCAGACTTAATCTGCCCCACTCTGTCCACCCCCAAGCAAGTCTTGAAATTTGTCGCTCTGTCCAGACCCACCATGGCCCACCGCCCACTCAACCCCTGCCCCCATGCCCGTCTCCACCCCCCATGAAGCTGTATCACCTAACCCACACATTGCCACCACAGTCCCATTCTTCCTGCTCCCACACTGTAATGGGCAGACCACAAAGCAACAGAAATAACATAAAAAAAATCAAATTAAAGTAAATCTAATAAGATCTCCCAGTCCTACCATGGAAGTCTCTAACCAAAACATAGAAGGGACAGTAGGATCAGAAACCCAAAACGAAGTTATAAGCAATGCAAACCTGAACAAGCTATTGGTAGAACTTGCACAAAAGCAACAAAGGTCTGATAATTATGTGAAAGCTTCTATCACTAGGCTAGACCCAATAGATAAGAAAATAGAAGGGGTCCAAACACAGTTAATGGATATAAAGGAAAGCAGAAAAAAGAGGGCCTAAAAAACTAGCTGGCTGTGCTAAATGAACACATAAATAAATGCAAGGAGGAATTCCAAGAAGCATGAATAAAATCAAAAATTGTTGTGAAAAGGGAACTTGACAGAGGGATGGAAACCATACATAGAAAAGTAGTACATAATGCAAACCTAACTGAACAAACCCAAAACTACTAAGAGGCTTTCAAGAATAGAGTCAGCCATGTGGAGGGTAGAATCTCAGACCTGGAAGACAAAACAAAAGAAACAGTTCATGGGCTAGAGAGATGGCTTAGTGGTTAAGTGCTTGCCTGTGAAGCCTAAGGATTGCGGTTCGAGGCTCGATTCCCCGGGACCCACATTATCCAGATGCACGAGGGGGCACACATGTCTGGAGTTCGTTTGCAGTGGCTGGAGGCCCTGAATCACCCATTCTCTCTCTCTCTCTCTCTGCCTCTTTCTCTCTCTGTCTGTTGCTCTCAAATAAATAAATAAAATATAAAGAATAATAAAAGAGAAACAGTTCAAGAGTGCAAAATTTTCAATGAGTTCAAAAATTTCTGTAAACAGGACATGAGGGAAATGTGGGATACCCACAAATGTCCTAACATTTGGGTCATGGGAATACCAGAAGGGGAAGAAATTCAGACCAAAGGCATGGGGAACATATTCAACAAAATAATCAAAGAAAATTTTCAGAATCTCTGAAAAGAAAGGCTCATCAAGATACAAGAAACTAACAGAGGAGGAACTCTCCAAGACATATTGTCATTAAGACTCTAAACATTGACATCAAAGGCAAAGTCCTAAAAGCAGCTGGGGAAAAACAACACATCACATTTAAAGGTAACCCCGTGAGAATCACTTCAGAGTTCTCAATGGAACCCTGAATACCAGAAGGGCCTGGAGTGGAACACAGCAAACTCTTAAGAATGTATGGCTTCCAACACAAATTATTCTACCCAGCAAAAATATCCCTCATAATAGATGGTAAAAGAAAAACCTTCCATGACAAAACTCAACTTTAAAACTATATGAACACAAAACCAAACCTACAGAGAGTATTTCAGGATATTATCCACACAGAAGAATCAAATAATCAACCTCAAGTACCTAAAGAAGCAGATTACAATAACCTAACTCAGAGAAGGCACAAAAGAACTTCAAAGTCCATGAAAACACCAAATCATACAAACCAACATAATATGGAAGGGATCACATCAACCTCACATTCATTACCCTAAATATCAATGGCCTTACTTCACCCATCAATGGACACAAGCTAACAGGGTAGATCAGAAAATTAGATCCCTCAATCTGTTGTCTTCAAGAAACCCACCTCACCACTACAGACAAGACACCTACACAGGGTGAAACGTTGGAAAACGATATTCAAAGCAAATGGGAATAACAAACAAGCAGGCATAGCCATACTAATATCACATAAAATAGACATCAAACCAAAAATAACCAAAAAAGACAAAGAAGGTCACTTTCTACATATCAAGGGAACAATCCAGCAACAGGATATTACAATCATCAATCTTTATGCACCAAACACAGGTGCACCACAATTCATGAAACAAAACCTACTCAACAATAAAACAGAAATAACCACCAACACCACCATAGTTGGGGACTTCAATACACCATTATCAGCAATAGATAGATCATCCAAACAGAAACTCAACAAGGGAAGTGAGAGAGCTAAACAAAACCATACTACATTTAGACCTAATGTGCATCTATAAAACATTCCACTCCAATTTCATGGACTACACATTCTTCTCAACAGCCCATGGAACCTTCTCTAAAATAGATCATATACTGGGTCACAAAGCCTGCCTCCATATATTTAGGAAGATTGACATAATCCCCTGCATGTTTTCAGATCACAATGCTATATTGCTAGAAATTAACAACAAAACATCCACCAAGAATCCCATCGGCTCCTGGAAACTGAGTAGCACAATTTTAAACAATGAATGGGTAGTGGACAAAATAAAAAATGAAACTGTGAAATTTCTAGAAATAAATGACAATAAGAATACATCGTACCAAAACTTATGGGATACAATGAAGCTGGTCTTCAGGGGAAAATTCATAGAACCTAATGCCTTCATAACAAACACAGAGAAATCCCAAATCAATAACCTAACCATCCACCTAAAGTCACTGGAAAAGCAAGAAGAATCCAACCCAAAAAACTCCAGCTGGAAATAGATAATTAAAATCACAGCAAAAATTAATGAATTGGAAACTTAGAAAACAATTAAGAAAATTGATGAAACAAAAAGTTGGTTCTTTGAAAAAATAAACAAGATTTACAAACCCTTGGACAATTTGATCAAGCGAATAAAAGAGGTACTTAAATTTAACAAAATTAGAAATGAAAAAGGAGAGATCACAACAGCCATAAGTGAAATTGGGAGAATCGTCAGGTCTAACTTCAAAATCCTCTACTCTACAAAATTGGAAAATATAGAGGAAATGGATAATTTCCTTGACACATTCCATCTACCAAGGATAAACCCAGAGCAGAATAATTTCCTAAACAAACTTATCAAACTAATCAAAATTGAAAAGGTGATAAAAAGCCTTCCAACAAAGAAGAATCCAGGACCAGATGGCTTCTCAGCTGAATAATATAAAGCTTTCATGGAAGAACTGACACCAATCTTTCTCAAATTGTGCCACACAACTGAGGAACAGGGAAAGCTCCACAACTCCTTCTACAAAGCTACCAGTACCAAATATCAAAACCAGGAGAGATTCCACAAGAAAAGAAAACTACAGGTCTAGTTCCCTGATGAATTTAGATGCAAAGATCCTGAACAAAATCCTCGCAAAACGCATTCAACACATCAAATCCATTATCCAACTTGATCAAGTGGGCTTCATCCCAGGAAAGCAGGGGTTGTTCAATATATGGAAATCTGTCAATGTAATACACCACATAAACAAGGCAAAACACAAAAAAACACATGATTATTTTGATATATGCCAAAAAGGCCTTTGACAAAATACAGCATCACTTCATGATCAAAACATTGGAGAAAATAGGCATGGTCGCTTTATATCTTAACACAATAAAGGCTATATACAAAGCTCTTAAAGCCCAAATAATACTTAAAGGAGAGAGACTGAAGGAATTCCCACTGAGATCAGGAGAAAGACAGGGGTGTCCACCTCATCTCTGCTCTTCAATATAGTACTGGAAGGCCTAGCTCAAGCAATAACACAGGAGAAAAAAACAATAAAGTGGATACACTTTGAAAAGGAAGAAGTCAAGTTAGTGCTATTCACAGATGACATGATTCTATATGTAAGAGATCTGAGAGTCTCCACTCCAAAACTCTTAAAGGTGATAAACTCCTTCAGCAAAGTAGCAGGATACAGAAACAATGCACAAAAATCAGTAGCCTTTCTATGTGCAAATGACAAAGATGTAGAGAAAGAAATCAGTGACATTATCCCATTTTCAATAGCAACAAAAAAATAAAATAAAATACCTTGGAATAACATTAAACAAGGAAGTGAAAGATCTACACAATGAAAATATAAAAACACTCAAAAAAGAAACTGAGGAGGAATTAAGAAAATGGAAAGACCTCCCATGCTCCTGGATGGGCAGAATTAGCATTGTGAAAATGGAAATCCTTCCAAAGGCAATATACAGATTTAATGCAATTCCAATCAAAATCCCATCATCATTCTTCACAGAGATAGAAAAATTGATCTCAAAATTCATATGAAAAAGCAGAAGGCCTCAGATATCCTAGCATATCCTCAGCAAAAAAAAAAAAAAAAAAAAAAAAAAAAAAAAAAAAAAACACTTCTGGAGGCATCACCATACCTGATCTGAAGCTATATTACAAAGTAATATAGTAATAAAAAACAGTAATAAAAGCAGCATGGTAGTGGCATAAAAACAGGAGCACTGACCTCTGGAATAAAATTGTGGACCCAGACTTTGGGCCAAGTAACTACAACTACGTGATATTCGACAAAGGCCCTAACAATATAGGCTGGAAAAAAAGACAACAACAAATGGTGCTGGACAAACTGGATAACCATATGCAAGAAGTTGAAACTTGATCCTCTCATCTTGCCATGCACAACAACCAAGTCACAATGGATCAAAGACCTCAATATAAGAGCAGAAACTCAGCTACTACTAGAAGAGACGTTAGAGGGAACATTCCATGATCTAGGAATGGGGAAAGACTTCCTGAACAAAACCCCAGTAGCACAGGATGTTAAACAATCACTCAACTAATGGGATCTTTTGAAGCTGAAAAGTTTCTTTGTTTTTAAATATTTTTTGGTTTATTTTTATTTATTGAGAGCGACAGACAAAGAGAGAGAGAAAGAGTGAGAATGGGCGCACCAGGGCCTCTAGCCACTGCAAACAAATTCCATATGCATCCACCCCCTTGTGCATCTGGCTAACGTGGGTCCTGGGGAATCGACCTTGGAACCAGGTTCTTTAGGCTTCACATGCAGGCACTTAACTGCTAAGCCATCTCTCCAGCCCTGAAAAGTTTCTTCACAGAGAAACATACAATAAGCAGAGTCTATAGATTACCCACAGAATTGGAGAAAACATTTGCTTAAGATCCAACTGAAAGAGGCCTCATTTTTAGAATCTACAAAGAACTCAAAAACCTAAACAATAAAATGTCAAACAACCCACTCACAAAATGGGGCAAGGAACTGGACAGGCAGTTCACAGAAGAAGAAATACAAATGGCAACAACACACCTAAGAAAATTTTCATTATCACTAATCATCAGGAACATGCAAATTAAAACTACTAAGAGATTCCACCTTACCCCAGTAAGGATAACAAACATCAAAAAATCAAATGCTGGTGAGAATGTGGAGAAATAGGCACCCTCATCCACTCTTGGTGGGAATGTGAGATGGTACAACCACTTTGGAAAGCAATATTGAGACTCCTAAAAAAAACTGACTATAGAGTTACCAACAGACCCAGTTATTTCCTTACTGTGCATGTACCCTAAAATTTCCAAGCCTCAGCTCAGAGAGATTTGCTCAACCCTGTTTATAGCTGCTCAATTCGTAATAGCCAAGAGTTGGAATCAACCAAGATGTCCATCATTGGACAAATGGATAACTAAATTGTGGTACATCTGCAGGACTGAGTTCTACACAGCAGTAAGGAAAAATAACACAATGAAATTTGAAGAAAAATGGTCAAACCTGGAACAGCTTATTCTCAGTGAACTCACCCAATCACAGAAAGATAATCGCCACATAGTCTCACTCACCTACAGCTTCTAACCTGAATCTGCCCAAGTTGCCAGCATAACTATTAAACATCTTGAGGACTAGACAATAGGGAGGGTGGGGAGGGATGGGGGGATAAGGGAGGGAGGGTGGACACAAAACTGGGCCCAAAAGGCAATGGTACCATAAAACTCTACATCCTAAGAGACAGACTGAATGGTTGAACCCCTACCATGCCCTTTGATCTAGAAATTAAAAAGAGATGTGCCAGGAACTACATCAGCTCCTAGACACCAAAAAGCACACATTTAAACAATAAATCCATAGTGGGTGAAATAAAAAAATGAAATTGTAAAATTTATAGACTTAAATGAAAATGAGAACATATTGTAACAAAACACATGGGACACAATGAAGGCAGTTTTTAGGGGAAACTTCATAGCATTAAATGCTTTCATAACAAAGACAGAGAGATCCCAAATCAATAATCTAACCATCCATCTAAAGGCATTGGAAAAACATGAAGAATCCAACAGATAAAGCTCCAGACAGAAATAAATAGTCAAGGTGAAAGCAGAAATTAATGAATTGGAAACTAATAAAACAATTAAGATAATTGATGAAACAAAGAGCTGGTTGCTTGGAAAAAATAAACAAGATTGATCAACACGTGATCAATTTGAACAAGCTAATCAAAGAGATATTTCAAACTAACAAAATTAGAAATGAAAAATGGATATTACAAGAGACAGGTGAAATTGAAAAAACCATCAGAACTTTATTTCCAAAAATCTCTACTCCATAAAACTGGATTATCTGGAAGAAATGGATAAATTCCTAGACACATTTCATCTTCCAAAACTAAACTCAGAGCACATTAATCTCCTAAGCAAATCCATCACACCCATTGAGATTGAAAAGGTAATCTAACATCTTCCCCAAAAGATGAATCCAGGACCAGATAAATGTCTTTTTAGTCAAATTCAATCAAACTTTCATAGAAGAACTGAATCCACTTTTTTTTCTCAAACTCTTCTCAGAGAAAAGTGAAAGCTCCCCAACTCCTTTTATGAAGCTAGTATAGCCCTAATACCAAAACCAGACAGAGTTACAACAATAAAAGAAAACTATAGGCCTATATCCCTGATGAATTTAGACACAAAGATCCTGATCAAAATCCTTGCAAACCAAATACAAAAACACATTAAAATCATTAACCAATTTGATCAAGTAGGGTTTATCCCAGGAATGCAATATTGGTTCAATATATGGATACCTGTCAATGCAATATATCACATAAATAAACTTAATTATAGAAACCTGCTTGATCATTTCAATAGATGCAGAAAAGTCCTTTGACAAAATGTAACACCACTCACTTCATGATCAAAACGTGGAGAGAATATGCATGGATAGTTTATACCTCAATATATTAAAGACTATATATCTATATCTATATCTATATCTATCTATCTATCTATCTATCTATATCTAACTATCTATCACCTCAAGATCAAATAATAATAAATGGGGAAAGAGTCTAGGAATTCCCATTGAGACAAAAAAAAAAAAAAAAAAAAAAACAGGTGTGTCCACTCACACCTCTGCTCTTAAACATAGTACTAGTAGTCCTAGCCCAATCAGTAAGACAAGAAAAAGAAATAAAAGGGACTCAAATTGGAAGGGAAGAAGTCAAGTTAGCCCTATTTGCAGATGATATGATACTATACATTAGTGAACTGAGAGCTTCCATCTCAAAACTCTTAAATGTAATTAATTCCTTCAGCACAGTAATAGAATACAAAATCTATGCACAAAAATCAGCAGCCTTTCTACATGCAAAGGACAAAGATACAGAGAAAGAAATTAATGACACTGTTCCTTTTCAATAGCAAGAACAACAATAACAAAAATACCTTGGAATAATGTGAATTATATATATATATAATAAAAACACGCAAGAAAGAAATAAATTGAGGAGGACTTGAGAAAATGGAAAAACCTCCCATGATCCTGGATAGGCAGAATTAGCATTGTGAAAATGGCAATCCTACCCAAAGCAATATACATACTTAATGCAATACCAATAAAATCATTCTTCACAGAGATATAAAAAATGATCTCAAGCCAGACATGTGGCACATGCCTTTAATATTAGCATTCGTGAGGCAGAGGAAAGAGGATCCCTGTGAGTATGAGGCTACCCTGAGACTTCATATTGAATCCCAGGTCAGCCTGGGCTAAAGTAAGACCCGACCTTGAACACCCCCCAAAATAACAAAAATAAAAGATCTCAAAATTTTAAGGTTAAACAAATATCTCTTAACTGATATGTGGAGCTTTTAGGGTAAATTTCCAGTAAGGGAATAACAAGGTCTGTTGGTAAGTCTATATTCATCCTTTTCAGGAGTCACCATATTGATTTCCACAGTGGTTGTACCAAGTTACATTCCCATCAACAGTGAATGAATGTTCTTATTCCTACACTTTCTCACCAATATTTGTTTTTATTTGATTTTTTTAATGTTTACTGTCCTTACTGGGGTATGGTGGAATCTCGTAGTTGTTTTAATTTGCATTTCCCTAATGGTTAGGGATGTTGAACATTTTCTTTACTGTGTGTTAGCCATTAGTAATTCTTTCTCTGAGAATTCCCTTTTTAGTTCTCTTCCCTACTTTTTTCAGTGGGTTGTTCGATATTTTACTGTTTAGTTTTTTGAGTTCTTTGTAGATTCTAGATATTAGGCTTATGCCAGTGGTATAGCTGGAAAATATATTCTTCTGTTCAGTGAGTAATCTATTGGCTCCAATTATGGTATGTTTGTCTGTGCAAAAGTTTTTTAGCTTCATGAGATCCCATTGGTTGTGTGCTTATTTAATTTACTGAGGCTACTGGGTTTTTGTTCAGGGAGTCTTTTCTCAGTCCTATATGGTGGAGAGTGCCACCTGTTTTTTTCTTCCAGTACCTGAAGAGTTTCAGGTCTTATAGTGAGGTCTTTAGTCCATTTGCACTTTATTTTTGTGTATGGCAAAACAAATGGGTCTAATTTCATTTTTCTACATACAGTCATTCAGTTTGCCCAATACCATTAATGGAATATGCTTTTTTTTTTTCCAGTCTACATTATTGGCGCCTTTGTCAAAGATCAAGCAGCTGTAGGTACTTGACCTAAGTTTTGGGTCTTCAATTCTCTTCCATTGGTCTATCAACCCAGTTTCCCGTAATTCAATGAATGGATAACCAAGATGTGGTATATCTATGTGATGGAATTTTACTCAGCAGTAAGAAAAAAAAAATGACACAATTACAATTGTAGAAAAATGGTTAAACTTGGAACAGATCATTCTAAATGAGCTCACATAATCACAGAAAGACCGCCATCACATGGTCTCACTCATATGAAGTTCCTAACCTGAATCAGCCCAAGTTTCTGACATAACTGAACAGCAGATTGAGGCTTGGACAATAGGGAGGGTAGGGCTTTGGGGAAGGGGAAGGGTGGGTTGGAGGAACCCAAAGTGAACTGGTACCATAGAATTCTATATCCTGAACATCTGACTAATAGGTGGAACCCTCAGGAGGATCTTAGGGGGAGCACCTGAATCAAAGTTCGCTGGAGAGGGTGAGACAAAACTTAACCTTAAGCTTCTACTGATTCTCTTTCTTGTCTGGCTTTTTCTTTTCCCTTGGCACTGGTCTATAATTCCCTGTACCAGGATATGGTCTACATCCATAATGAGCTGTTGATAAGAGAGACCTACTAGATCTCCCAAAACAAACAAGACAGACTTCTGTCAAAACACTTGATTACCCACCAGAAGTTAATGGTAAGAACCTACTGCTGAAGACACCACATGTGGCCAGCACATACCATGGAGAGACCTGGTTGGAATCCAAAAAAGAGCCAGTCCTCAGATAGTTAGCCTATTTATTGCTGGAATGTGCTACATGAGCTGCCTGGGGAAGTGGCCTAAGTTTGTCCAAGTAACTCAAAATCTAAGTGACTCAGAAGCAAACAATCTGATGTGATATTCACACAATTGCAATAGTGGCACACAGCCATGGTGGGTAGCCAGATGCTCTTGGATTGGCTACAAATATGCTCAAATCTGGAAAGAAAACCCTATCTGGAACTGGGAAACAGGTCAGAATTATATCCAGATAATGATTATCTTTTCCATTGTCAAGCTCCCAATAATCTTGGGCTATAAGAGGGTCTGCACCCTTACATTCTCTTTAAATTATAATAATTATCCCACTTAACCAGTGCTGACTTCACTTTCCATTGAAGAATCTGCTTCTCTTTTTCAGATGGAAGCTGGACCTCAGGAGATAAACAACCCAGTGATCTCTGTGCCAGCCCCAGCTCAAACCACAGAAAAATTTGGGAAATGAGTAAGAATGCTGCTTTCTTAGTGAATCTGATATCAACATAAAGGATGAAGGAGCTAGAAACTGAGGACACTCAACACCTACCAAAGCAGAAACCCTGAGGCTCATAAGTGCCCATCACTGAAGTAGACTTAAAATGCTCTAGCATGGCTCTGGGAATTTGTGGAAGAGGGGAAAGAAATATTGTAAGAGCTACAAGTTGGGACATTTTGCACAGAATCATTACCTCTCCACCCATAATGCATGACCCAGAGTCCCTATAGGTTTGACCTGCATCCCCAATAAGGAAGGCCTCTTCAAAAGAGGGCAGGTTAGGAGGGAATTGATGGTACCAACATGTGCTGTTTACAAACTTAATATGTCCATATATAATTAAAATTCAAAAAAGTAAAATTATACGTATAGTTGATTGTCTTCTCAAAGTTTAAGCCTTGAATTTTCCTTGAGAGTCACTGTAGGAGATGGTAGAATAGATGGTAGATGATTCTCATGGGAATGTGCTACACCTTTAAAGGGTGACAAGAAAGTACTGATGAGTAGTCACCTAAAGGAAAATTTGTCTTTTAAAAAATTGTATTGCGGCCTTGAGACAAGGCTTATGGTTAAGGTGCTTGCCTGCAAAGCCTAAGGACACAGATTGGTTCCCCAATACCTATGTAAGCCATATGCACATAGAGGCACATGTGTCTGGAGTTTGTTTGCAGTGGTTAGAGGTCCTGGCATACCCATTCTCTCTCCCCTCTCTCTATACCTCTTTCTTTCTATCTCTCATAAAATATAAGAAAATAAAAAAAAAATCATAAAGAATGGCAGCAGACCTCAGATATCCAATGACAACCTCAGCAAAACAAACACCTCTGGGGGCATCACCATACCTGATCTAAAGCAATTACAAAGCCATAGTAACAAAAACAGCATGATACTGACATAAAAAAAAAAAACCAGGAATATAGACCAATGGATAAGCATTGGACTTTAGGTCCAATTAAGTACAGACTTTAGTTCAAGTAAATATAGCTACTTGATGTTTGACAAAGGCCCTAATAATGTAGACTGGAGAAAAGACAGCATCTTCAACAAATGGTGCTGGACAAACTAGATAACCATATGCAGATAAATGTATTTACACCCACACTTCTCGCCATGCACAAAAATCAAGTCCAAATGATCAAAGACCTGAATATAAAACTTGAATCTCTCCTACTTCTGGAAGAAAAAACTATGAGGAATTTTCCATGATATAGGAGTGGGGAAAGAATTCCTTAGGAAAACTCCAGTAGCTAAGGAACTTAATCACTCAACCATTGGGAACGCATGAAGCTGAAAAGTTTTTTCACAGACAAATATACCATATGTAGAGCCAATAGATTACTCACAGAATGGGATAGACTTTTTTTTTTTTTTTGCTGCCTATACAACTGACAGTCATAATTTGTAGAATCTACAAATAACTCAAAAATCTAAATGACAAACAAATCAAACCACCCACTCACAAAGTGCAGCAGAGACTGAATAAGGAGTTCTCACAGGAAGAAATAAAAATGGCAAACACACATTTAAGAAATGTTCAACATCCCTAACCATCAGGGAAATGTAAATTAAAACAACAATGAGATTCCACCTTACCCCAGTAAGGATAGCAAACATGTAAAAAATCAAATGAAAACAAATGTTGGTGATGATGTGGAGAAATAGGATCCTTCATTCACTGCTTGTGGTAATGTAAGATGATACAACCACTATGCAAAGCAAAATGGAGACTACTAGAAAGGTTGACAATAAAATTACCAGCATACCCAGTTATTCCCTTAGTGGGCATTTACCCTAAAAGCTGTATGCCTCAGTTCAGAGATATTTGCTCAACCATGATTATAGCTACTCAATTCATAATAGGTAAGAACTGGAATCAACCCAGGTGCCCATCATTGGATGAATGGATAACCAAGAATTGGTATATCAACATAGTGGAATTCTACTCAGCAGTTATAAAAAGGGACACAACACAATTTGTGGAAAAATGACTGAACTTGCAACAGATCATACTCAATTAACTCTCACAATCACATAAAGATAATCATTGTTTGGTCTCATTCATCCATGGCCTCTAACCTAGATCAGCCCAAGTTGCTGACGTACATTACTTGTGGGTTAGACAATAGGTAGGGTAGGGCTTGAGTGGAAGGTAAAGGTGTGTGTGGGGAAACACAAAACTGAACCCAAATGGACCTGGTATGATACAATTTTATGTCCTGGAAAATAGACTAAAAGTTTGAACCCTCAACAGGACCTTAGAGGGAGCATCTGAATCAAAGGGCCTTGGAAAGGGTAAAATGAAGCCTAACCTTAAATTTTTCTTTTTCTTACTTTTTATTTTCCTTCTTCTTATTATTTCTTTTCCCTTGGTGCTGGTCTGTAACTCCCTGTACCAAGATGCAGTTAACACCCACAATTAGCTGTTCATCAGAGAGATGTACAAAGTTTCCCAAAACAAGACAGACTTCTGTCAGAGCACTTGATTATCCACCAGAGGTTAATGGTGAGTCTCTACTGCTGAAGAAGACACCATATGCTGCTGGTATGGAATATTGAGAGACATAGCTGGAATTTGGAAGCTAACCAGTCCCCAAATACTTAATTGCCCTGGCCAGCGGGGAGTTAAACAAGGACCCGAGGGGAAAATAACCTGGATGAGAGACAAGAGACACAAAGAAGGAGACCAAGACTGGAGTCTGATCAAGGTCTCAAATTTATTCAGGCAAGCACAAGCTTGTATACAGAAAATAAAACTTTCTAGACAATGCCTATGTGCCTAAAGTCTGCTCCACAAATGCCTCAGTGTCTGAAGACTGTTTGCCAAGGCCATACGATAAGGTATCTGTGCCCAGGGATCCAAAAACAGCTGCAGTTCTCATGGTCAAAGAGCAGCTACAGCTCCCAACATCTCCTCCCTTCTTTTATACAAAAGAGGGGGAGACCTGCTATTCAGCGGTGGGCTTTAACCAACTGGGGGAGTATTGACCTGACTCCTCCTGTGGGCTGTCATATTTTTGTCCCACAATCTTGGCCCTTGGTACCTTTTGGGGAGGGGAGGCAGGGCCTATATGATCATAATAAGTGTGGTACCAACCTCCATGCAAGTCAGGTTTTTCTCTTAGGGAATTCAGACGCGGTCAGAAAAGGACCTTCCCTTGCGGTGCTTTGCCTATCACCAATGTTGGTGCCCATATCATACTCACTTTATTGTGAGCTGATATGCATAGGTCTGAATCCTATGCAGCTCCTGAAGGAGGGGAGTCAAGGACGTATTCTATAGTGCGTAGCTTGGACCTCTGTGTGAACATTCACAATAGACTTCATTAGACACTTGAAGAAAATAGGCAATAGGCATAAGAGAAGCAGAAGGCAAAACTCCCACAGCTGCAAAGCTACCTATCCAGGAACTTCGAGAGTCCCAACCAGGCAACACAGACTTAATTGCAGCAAGTAAATCATTAGCAGCCTTAGTGGCATCAAAACCAAGATGACTGTTTTGTATCCAAATAGAAATTCTGCTTGTTTGAACCTGCTTTATCTTTTTTGTACCTTGTAGGTGCTCTTGTACATGCTTTACAGTAATGTTTCTTTCCTTTATTTAAAACATCCCACTATGCTAGTCTTAGAAAAGCATAGTGGAATACCTAGACCACGCCCTGAATATGAACTCATAATTATTTGATGTAATTCTATATTTTTACTAGATGGCGTACTTAGCAACCAAGTGTTATTGACTAGAACTATGATTTCTTTTTTCTCCCAAGTCAGTGGATGTAATATAGGAGGATCAGGAACATAGGTCCAATAAAGTTCACTGTAAGCAAGATGTAGATGACTCCATATTATCAGGATCAGCAGTGTCCTCTTGTTTGATTTCGAGGCCTGCATGCTGCACCAAATGTTCTGGCAACCATCTGGCTCCATTTTCTTTCTGTGAAAAAAATACAAACAGATTCTTGTCCCCATATTAATACAGGGTAGGGTCCACTCCATTTGTTAGTCAATGGATCTTTCCACATGGCTTTGGCAAAGGTATTTTTTGTATTTGTGTGCCAAAAGCAATCAGCAGCTGAATTTCCCTGAGTATCAAGGGTTAAAAAGTTTAGAACAAACAAGGCATGATGAAGGATATTTCTTGGAGAGCCTTTTATGGGGTGTTCAGCAGCCTCTGTAAGGTGGCTGATAAAATCACTATAAGGCTCTTGTGGACCCTGTCTGAGTTTAGCAAGAGAGGTGACAGCTGACCCTTTAGAGGGAAGGCTATTCCAGGCTTTGAGAGCTGCATGTTGAATTTGTGTAAGCAATCCTGGAGGAAATTTGGTTTGTTTTTCAATTGTATAATAGGGACGGTTGCCCAAAAGTTTATCTAGCATCCAGGATTTGGAGGAACCACAAGCAGCCAAATTAAGGTGGGCACCTCTCAGTGTAATCAGCTTTCCATAAAAGAAAGTCACCCCTAGTTAAAGTAGCTTTAGTTAACATAGCCCAATCATTAACAGTAAGTAAGTCTTCACTTTGAGATTCTAACAGCAAGATAGTGAAAGGAGCAATAGGACCATACGAAGTAACTGCATTTTTTAACTCTTTTGTATGTTTAAATTTAAGGCGGTGATATCGCTGGGCTTTAGTAAGTAAAGTGTCATCCCTTTCTTCATTCTCAGTGCTTTCTGACCCAGCAGGTTCCTTCTTTGTCAGATTCTCCCTTCCCCTATTCTGGGCTCTCTGGATCCTGCGGCTCAGCCTCATTAGATTTTCCTTCAATAGGTTTAACTTGGGAGCGAGTTACAGGAAAGGCGTGCAGAGTTTTGCTTTTCTGAACAGGGCGAGTGGAGGGGGAGCATATTTCTAAATCAAGGTCGCGTAACTGCTTGAGCAGGTCTGACTTTTCCTTTTTGGCTTGGAGGAGCATCTTAAGAGATTGTGCCTCCCAGGAAAGTTTAGTAATGGCTTGTCTAGTTATTTCTTCTAGATTAGAGGGAGCGTCAAGCACTGGGGCAGAAGAAGGGGGTGCTATGTTATAGGGTGGTGACCGTGTACCCAAAAGTGTCTGGGGGGGGGGCAATAAGGGTTATGATATTTAGTAGCTTCATTCTGCAATTTAGCCTCTTCCTCAGGGGAAAATGAGTCATCATCAGGATTGGTGGTTTTTAAGTCAGACAGAACTGGATAGGTAGATTGTGGGAGAGGGTTACTAGGCGGGGATCCATCAGCATTTTCTGGCATATGAATGATAATAGAGGGACAATTAGAGCCAGGGGAGAAGGGGCGGGTTGTTGGCCCACCCGCAGCACTGCGAGAGCCGGGGCGGGCGGGGTAAGGATTCTCTGGGACTTCATTCTTATGGAGGGAGGTCTGACTACCTGTGAATTTATTTTTGAGGAAATTCTCACTATCTGTAACTACTTTTGAAACATCAGGGTGATAGTGGCGGATCTGTAATACATCATTTATGAGATTCCAATAAGAAAATGCCTGCACTGGAACCTTTTCAGGACCATAAGAGCAGGTAGTAATCATTTAGACAGTCACCAACATGGCACCACCGCTTCTCATCTATAGTTCCTTCCTGGGGGAACCAGGGACAGACATCTTCTAAAAAGACAAAGAATTTCACTAAATCTTTTTTCTTAACCCGTGTTCCTCATGTCTTGAGAGAAGTTTTAAGCCCTTCAACAAACAATTCATGCTTACTTAATGCTTATCTCATAATTGCATCACTTTTCTTACCTTTCTGGATCTGTATCACAGGCGGGCTTTCTGTGGTGATCACTGTGTGGATCTGTATCACAGGTGGGCTGCCTGTGGTGATCACCATGTGAATCTTCACTCGCCAATGAGCCGGTGATTCAGGGAGAACTACGGCCCTTCACTTGAGCGATGTTCAGGTTTTTCTTTGTACCTCAAGCCCCACATTGGGTGCCACTTGCCCCGGCCAGCGGGGAGTTAAACAAGGACCCAAGGGGAAAATAACCTGGATGAGAGACAAGAGACACAAAGAAGGAGACCAAGTCTAGAGTCTGATCAATGTCTCAAATTTATTCAGGCAAGAACAAGCTTATATACAGAAAATAAAACTTTCTAGACAGTGCCTACATGCCTAAAGTCTGCTCCACAAATGCCTCTGTGTCTGAAGACTGTTTGGCAAGGCCATACAATAAGGTCTCTGTTCCCAAAGATCCAAACAGCTGCAGTTCTCATGGGCTCCCAACACTGAATCCCTCCCCACAAAAAGATGCTACATGATCTACTGGGGGAAAGTGGCCAACATCTCTCCAACCAACTTGATGTCTAAGCTACTCAGAAGCAAACAACCTGGTGTGTTGCTCACACAAGTGTACTAATGCCACACAACCATGGTTGGTAACCAACTGCTCTTAGATTGCTGAACATCTGCTCAATGTAAAGGAACCCATATCTGTAACTTGGAAACAAGTCAGAGTTTGCTTTAAAAAAATTTATTTTTATTCATTTATTTTTGCAGAGAGAAAGAGAGAGAGAGAGAGAGAGAGAGAATCATCGTGCCAGGGCTTACAGCCACTGAAAATGAACTCGGAATCGAACCTGGGTTATTTGGCTTTGTAGGCAAACATCTTAACTGCTAAGCCATCTCTCCAGCCCATGAGTTTGCTTTCCAATATCAACCTCCCACAAATCTTGGGCTACAAGAGGGTCTACATGCATTAAATTCTCTCTAGCCTGAAAATGGTCATCCCATTTAAGCTTTGCTGACTTCTCTCTCTGCTGGATATTCTGCTTCTCTTTTTTCAGATGGGTGTGGACCTGAGGAGATAAACAACCCATCGCACTTCACCAGGGCCCCAGCTGAAACCACAGAGGAATTGAAGAAATGAGCACAATTCTGCTTTCTTAATGGACCTGATATCAGAGAAAAGGTAAAGGTGATAGACACTGAGGACACTGAACACCTACCAAACCAGACATCCAGAGGCTCCTAGGAGCTCATCAATGAAGTAGACTTAAAACAAACCCAGCATGGCTCAGGAAATTTTGCACAAGGGGGGGCAGAAAGATTGTTAGATTCACATGTCTGCACATTATGCACAGAGTCATTACCTCTTCCTTATAACAGCTACCCCCACAATCCACAACCCACAATCCACATGGGGATGACCAGCATCTCCAATGAGGAGGGTCCCTTTGGAGAGGGGCAGAGATGAGAGAAACAATGGTGACAACATGTGCAGTTTACATACTGGGTATGTCCATAACTAATAAAAATATAAAAAATAATAATCATCTAATTCAATACAACCTTCATCATTCCTTGCCTGATGTCATTACCCCCTAGCATGAGGTGGTAAGTCACCTATTATCCTCAAACTGGTTCTAGAAAGTTAGGGTTAGAACTCTAAAATCTTAATAGCATATGGTTTTCTTTTTGAAATGTTACTCAATAAATCCTTATTTGCTAGAGAAAATATAATCTACTTTTATACACCTCTTAGTCACTTTCATGTTCTTGTTTGAAATGTGATAGAACATATTACAGGTTTTCAATAAAAAATATTAGGAAGAGAAGTAAGATTTATTTTGTTAGCTGAAGGTACATTCATTCTATTAGAAGCATCTCTTTGGGTTGCAGTCACCATAAAGCACCTGTGCTGGCACAGAACACAAATGAGGCTTCCATGCAGGCCTCATGTTGTGATGCTTAATTTCAAGCAGCCACCTTTACAATGAGTATATTGTGTAGTGCATCAGTGGATGAGTTAAAAAAATGTTTGCCAAAATTTCTATAATAGTCAGGGTTCTTTAGAGAAAACAATGATAAAATAGAGATGACAGATGATAGGCAGATGGTAAACAGACAGATATGGTAAATGGGAATACAAATTAGATAGATATATGATAGATAATTGATAAACAGGGTATGTAGGTAGATAGATGAAATAGATAGATGGCATGTGGATGATAGATGATTGATAGAAAGACATGATAATTAGATATATGATAGACAGATAGATAGATAAGATAGATAGATGATGGATAGATAGGTGATAGATGCAGGTATGCAGGAAGTCAGACTGATAGATGGAGTGGATGGATAGATAGAGTTGTGGAGGGATTATTAGAAAAATTAGTTAGAGCCACAATTCAGGTGTATTTCCTGAAATTGTGATTTTCAAGGGCAAGAGAAGCCAGCTGACCTAAAGCCAGAAAAGAGGCATTGACAATATTCCTTCTTCTTCCTCTTTTATTCCACCATGGCCTTTCTCAGATTCACTATTGCCCTCCTCCACACAGGGAACATAGTTATCTCTTCAAACATCAATCTATTCCAGAAGTAGCATCATGGACATACTTGGAAATAGTATTGTTCCAATTATCTGAGTTTCCCTTACCCTCCAGTCAAGTTAGTCAAAGCAGTCTTTCGGCTCCTCATGCTATTGTAGGAAATGAGCCTACTAACAGTGAAATACTAGGCATTCATAAACCTCCAGGTCCACTCCCACTGATATACCTCCTCTAGCATGGCTTTGCTTCCCAGATTGCCATCAGCTGGGAACAAAGCATTCAGAATGCATTGTTAGCTGTGGCAGAGGTAATGTCTAGTCTCTGCTCATACCATTCTGACACTGCTATCATGAAACTTCCCCTCAAGACTGTAAGCCAAAATATACCATTTCTTCCCATAATCTGTTTCTGATCCAGTGATTGTCTCAGCAATGAGAAGGTAATGACAACAGTTGTTATTGCTTGTTTTCTTGCATTTTTAGGCAACTGGTGATTAAACTGAAGGCCCTGTGTATGCTAGAAAAGAAACCTGTCATCTAGCTATATGTGTAGCCCTCTTTTTTTTGAGACATGATCATACTGTACAGTTCAAACTGAACTCAAACTTCAATCTTGTTTACTCTATATCACTAGTGAACAGATTACAGGTATGTGCTGCCATGTCTGGCTATCCTGGTTCTTTATTTTGGACAACAATCCACCTGGATATATGTATATATCTCCAAATATTCATATAACACTTCTTTGGTTAGAAGACTGTTGATTTTGCTTTTGAATGATGCAGAAAAAGATGAGAGTTCATTTGTACTGGTATAAAGCACAATTATACCTATTTGAATCTGGGTATGCTTATACATGTTTTTCTTCAATTGGCTAACACTCAGAAATACATATTTGTAACAATGTTGACTCAAGTTTCTCAAGAAGGCAGCTTTATTTAGTAAGCCCTTGTGAGAGCTTATATCAACTGTCAAAATGATAGCTCCTATAATCACCTATTACAGATTATCTTGATTAGGTTAATTGAAGTATAAAAACACTCTTTCATTTGAGAGGAGCTAGGATCTCCTGTATGGATTATCTGGATTAGATTGGTTTATGGACATGCACTTCGAGGGATTATCTTTAGTAGGAAATTGAGGTACAAAACCCACCTTAACTGTGGATCAAGCCATTCTATGGACCATAGTCTTGGACTGTATAAAAAGGAGAGAGCTGGGTGGGCAATAGCATTCATTGTTCTCTATTTTGTCACTGTGAAATGAATATGACCAGCTGCCTCAAACTTTTACCAAGCTTTCTCTGCCATGATAGACTATAACTTGGAGCTGAAAGCTAAAATAATCTTTTCCTACCCCCTTACACTGACTTTTTTGGGGAGGGGGGTTGAGGTAGGGTTTCACTCTATCCCAGGCTGGCCTGGAATTCACTATGTATTCTCAGGGTGGCTTCAAACTCATGGTGAACCTCCCACATCTACCTCCCAAGTGCTGGGAATAAAGGTGTATGCTACCGCACCCATCCTCTTATACTGATTTTTGTCAGGAATTATGCCCTAGTGATGAGAAGGTAACTGATGTAGTCCTCAGAATACAATTCAGGAAGGGAAACCAAAGAAGAGCATGTGATTAGAGGGCAAAAACCACTGAGGACCTTAAGAGGAAATGTGAATGTTCAGTTGTCTCACCAGGTAGAACAAGTATTATGTCCCAGCTCAAACAGCCACTGTTTGGAGCCCATTTGTTGGGAGTACCAGCTACTCTAAGCAAGCACAGAGGAAGAATCACATAAATCACCATGACAGTGGTTCCAAACACTTAGACTTTGATGTCTAGGTTGGAATTCAGGGTTATAATCAGAGCAAGAGGGTTTATTCAGTTCACTTAAAAGCCTCCAATTAACTGGTGAAATGTTTATCTTTTATGCATGTTTTGTTTCATTCAGTCAATCTCTCTCTCTCATGGCAGTAGTAGGGTAGAGGCTATGTACCCTACAAGGCTTATTGAAACATCCTAGACAACTGTGCCAATGTTGTTAAATTGATTTCATCTAAATTTCTAACTGTGGAAGGCTTAGGGAAGGTTTGGAGAATAGTTTGATGAGGGTGTTCCAGGAGGAGATGAAGAAGTGCACATGAAAAATAGTGACACTTCTGGGCTGGAGAGATGGCTTAGCAGTTAAGGCATTTGCCGGCTAAGCCTAAGGACCCTGGATCGATTCTCCAGGTCCCATATAAGCCAGATGCACAAGGGTGCACATGTGTCTGGAGTTTATTTGCAGTGGCTGGAGGCCCTGGCATGTCTCTTCTCTCTCCTTCTCCCTCTCCCTCTGTCTCTAATTAATAAATGAAAAACAAAAGAAAAATAGTGGCCCTTCATATTTTCTCCATCTTGGCACATACTAATGTATCTGTGATTTTTCAATGACTATTCTTCATTTCTTACATCAGCAGTAGGCTATTAGTTAAATATTAGTTCAAAACAACCTCCCACCACTGTGCTTTAACTCATATTAACCTCTATATCTGCCCGTTTTTCCTGGACCAAAATTCCTTCTGCTATAAGCAGTTTTGTGGCTCCATGTTCTAGAAATAATGAATGGATAAAAACTAAGTTATTATTTGGGAATTCCTTTCTGATATATCAAGCTGATTTGTTATTTACAGTTATGAGCGATTTAAGTATGCTGATTTATAATGACACTAGAAATGAGGACATGTTAAACCAATGCAATCTAATTAGAAGAAACAAATAGAATTGATGAAAAGAAAACAGAATTTGCCATCCACTTTTATGACAGTAGAAAGTGATGTTGTTTTCATGGGTTATTAATTCATCAATATCTCCCAAATGTGTGTATGTATCTGCCTCACTGACAGCAATTTACGCTTTTATGTCTATAGCCACAAAGCCATATTTTGAAAGACGTCACATGCAATATATAAGTATTGATAAAAATAACTTTTCTCAGTAATTACAGAGACAAATAAAACAAAATACCATGCAAGATCAGATGGGTTACTGAAAAGCCAGCTAATGTCCAGTAGTGTGTCTACTATTATGTTTAATATATATGAGCAAAGTCAATTGTGTAAGACAATATTTGAATAAATTTTATATTTATATATTAAAAAGTAACTAAACATGATCACATTTGAACTTAGAATAGTTAAACATCGAAAATAAATTGTTTAGTCTTTACAAGGATTTGTTTACCACAAGTGTTTATTACATTTAAAAGTATACTAAACAAAAATAGGAATCTCATAGATTTGTATCAGTTTTAATGACTTTTCAGGTATGTGACCATGGGAGATATGAAAACAGCTAAAACATGAACTTCAGGATCCATAATATCTCCATTTCTATTATAAGAACAATTCCACAATGATAATAGGAAAGTAAGTTTTAATTAGGTAAAAATTTAAAGTAATTTTTTAAATACTCATATAAGTTAGTACATTGACTGTAGTGCCAAGATTTAATATATAGATATGGACAGCCTATCAACTTGTGGATTACAGCTGGGTTCAAATGTTATCACAAGGAATCTAGATCCATAAGCAGCATCTTTGCCACACAGAATGTTTTATATTCTAAGGAGAAAAACATTTTTTTTAATTTTTTAAATTTATTTTATTTTTTACTAATTAGTTTTGTATTCAGCAAATGCAGTCACAATGGTACCATTGTTAGGCTCATCCATGACCTACCCCCTACCCTTGGCCCCTTCTTGTTGAGATATATGGGTCATGCATTGTGGAGTTAGCCCACAGTTATGGGTAAGATAAATGTCTCCACATATCATGACCCAAAATGTGGCTCTGACATTCTATCAGCACCCTCTTCTGCAAAATTTCCTTGACCCAAGTTGGGCTAAGTTTTGGTCTGCTTCGGTGATGAGGTGTTGGGGGCCTCTGGGGCTCTGGCTCTCTGATCTGGTAGAAGTTGATTTTTCTCTGTGTTGATCTCCTTCCCCCTTCTGATGGTATCCAATTCATCAGGAAAACAGCACCCTTGCTTGTTTCGCCAATTTTTCTTAGTTTCATCCAGGGCCCTTTTGAGGTATGATGGGGTGGCTCTCTCCTTAGGATCTACATCTATCTGAAAAAGAGAAGCAGATTCTCCAATGGAGACTGAGTTAGCACGAGGACAAATGAGATAACCCTTACTTTTTTTAATAGAGAATTTAATAGGTGTAGGCCCTCTTATAGCCCACGATTGATGGTACCTTGATAATGGAGAGTGGGCTTATGTTTGGATATGGTTTTGACTTGTTTCCCAGCTCCACCTATGGGTCCCATACCAGTGAGGGGATCAGTTAGCCAAATCGAGAGTAGTTGGTACCCCACCATGGCTATGTGCCACTATTGCACTTGTGTGGGCATCACAACAGGTTATTTGCTGCTAAGTAGGTTAGACCATGAGTTGCTTGGACAGATATTGGTCATCTTCCCCCAGTCGCCCATGTAGCACCTTCTGGCACTAGACACGCTGACTGTCTGGGGACTGACTCTCTTCCAACTTCCAGCCATGCCATTCTAATTTTCATGTCAATCACATAAGGTGTATTCAGCAGTAGGGTCTTATCACTAACCATTGGTGGGTCATCAAGTACTCTGACAGAAATCTGTCTGTCTTTTAGGAAACCTTGTAGGTCTCTCTGATCAAAAGCTCATTGTGGATGATAGCCCCATGCTGGTACTGGGAGTTACAGGTCAGTGCCCACTAAGAAAAGGAGGAAAGAGAAAACTAATATACCAGAGTTAGAGAGAAGAGAGAGAGAGAGAGAGAGAGAGAGAGAGAGAGGGAGGGTGAAGGAGAGAGACAGAGGGAGAAGGAGGGAGGGAAGATGTAGAAGATTAAGGTCTTCATCATACCCTCTCCAGTTCCTTGTGGTTCAGGTGTTCCCTCTAAGGGCCTGATGAAGGTTCACCCATTTGGTCTGCCTTTTAGGAAGTAGAATTCTATGGTACCATTACCCTTTGGGTCTAGATTTGTGTTTACCACCCCTCCATAGCCCTCCCCTCCTTCCCTACCCATCCTAGTGTCTAGTCCACGAGATGCTTGCTGGGTATGTAAGGTATCTTTGGTATATTCAGGTTAGGTGTAGATGAGTGAGACTATGTGGCAATTTTTTTTTTTTTTCTGTGATTAGGTAAGTTCACTGAGAATGATCTGTTCCAGGTTCAACCATTTTTCCTCAAATTTCACTGTGTCATTTTTTCTTACTGCTGTATAGAATTCCATTGTGTAGATGTACCACATCTTAGTTATCCATTCTTCTAATGATGGACATCTGGGTTGATTCCAGCTCTTAGCTATTACAAATTGAGGTGCTACAAACATGTTTGAGCATATCTCTCTGGCCTGTGGTTTGAAAGTTTTAGGGTAGATGCCCAATAAGGGAATAACTGGGTGTGTTGGTATCTCTATAGTCAGCTTTTTCAGGAGTCTCCATATTGCTTTCCAAAGTGATTGTACCACCCTACATTCCCACCAACAGTGGATGAGTGTTCCTACTTCTCCACATCCACGCCAGCATTTATTTTCATTTGATTTTTTGATGTTTGCTATACTTATTGTGGTAAGGTAGAATCTCATAATTGTTTTAATTTGCATTTCCCTGATGATTAGGGATGATGAACATTTTCTTAAGTGTGTGTTTTCCATTTGTATTTCTTCCTCTGTGAACTGCCTGTTCAGCTCTTTGCCCCATTTTGTGAGTGGGGTGTTTGACTTCTCACTGTTAAGATTTCTGAGTTCTTTGTAGTTTCTAGAGATTAAGCCTCTATCAGTTGGAAAACCTGCAAATATTTTCTCCCATTTTGTGGGTGATCTATTGGCTTTCCTTATTGTATGCTTGTCTGTAAAGAAACTCTTCAGCTTCATGTGATCCCATTGGTTGAGTGACTGTTTAAGATTGTAAGCTACTGGGTTTTTTTTTCAGGAAGTCTCTTTGAATTCCTATATTATGGAAAGTACTGCCTAAATTTTCTTCCAGTAGTATTCTTGTTTCTGGTCTTATATTGAGGTCTTTGATCCATATGGACTTGAGTGTAGTGCATGGTGAAATTTGTGGATCAAGTTTCAGTTTTCTGCATATGGTTATCCAGTTTGTCCAGCACCATTTGTTGAACATGCTGTCTTTTTTCCAGCCTATATTGCTAGGGCCTTTGTAGAATATCAAGTAGCTATAGTTGCTTGACCCAAAGTCCGGGTCCTCAAGTCTATTCCATTGGTCTATACTCCTGTTTTTATGGCAGTACCATGCTGTTTTTATTACTATGGCTTCGTAATATAGCTTTAGATCAGGGATGGTGATGCTTCCAGAAGTGTTTCTTTTGCTCAGGATATGTTTGGATATGTGAGTCCTTCTGCTTTTCCATATGCAATTTGAGATCATTTTTTCTATCTCTGTGAAGAACACTGTAGGGATTTTAATTGGACTTGCATTAAATGTATATATTGCCTTTGATAGGATGGCCATCTTCACAATGTTGATTCTACCTATCCAGGAGCATGGGAGGTCTTTCCATTTTCTCATGTCCTCCTCAATTTCTTTTTTCAGAGTTTTTTATGTTTTCATTGTATAGATCTTTCACTTTCTTGGTTAACGTTATTCCATGGTATTTTATTTTTTTGTTGCTGTTGAATATGGGACTATGTCTCTTGTTTCTTTCTCTGTATCTTTGTCGTTTTCCTATAGAAAGGCTACTGATTTTTGTGCATTGATTTTGTATCCTGCTACTTTGCCATAGGAGTTAATCTCCTTCAGGAGTTTTGGGATGGAGTCTCTTGGGTCTCTTACATATACAATCATGTCATCAGCGAATAGAGCTAACTTAACTTCTTCCTTTCCAAATTGTATACCTTTTATTTTCTTCTCCTGTGTTATTGCTTGAGCTAGGACTTCCAGTACTATAAGACACTTTGTACCTTATATGACCATAATGTAATGAGTGATTAAAATAAAGACATTTATTTTAAATTTTATATTAAATTATGCAATAAAAATGCATAGACATAGAATTTAACATACAATTTGTTGTTTTAATAACAGAAATGCCATTAGAAATTTGGTAGAGTTGTTTTTATATGGCTCTTCTATATCTTTCTATATTTGCCTCATCTATTCAGTCTGTTGGTTCAGTAAGTTTTGCAAATAAAAAGTAGCCAATAAGAATTTGGGTTGTCAATTGTTCTATTAATTATAGTGATTTGAAGAAGTCTGGAGGATGACCTGAGGGCACTTGGAAACCCAGATTTTCTTTAGTGCATTTCTGTGGGTTTGTTAATGTGGCTTGTGGTTATTTTGTTAATTAGAAAAAATAGTTTACATAAACAACAGGCTTTCTGAATAAAACATTTCCCATAATTCTAAAAAAAAAATAATAAAATAAAAAAAAAGAAAAGCAGAGGTGAGAGTGGACAACCCTGTCTTGTTCCTGATCTTAATGGGAATTCCTCCAGTCTCTCTCTATTAAGTATTATTTGGGCCTGAGGAGCTTTGTATATTGCCTTTATTATGTTAACATATGAACCAATCATGCCAATTCTCTCCAATGTTTTGATCACGAAGTGATGTTGTATCTTGTCAAAGGCCTTCTCTTCATCTATCAAAATGATCATGTGGTTTTTATGTTTAACCTTGTTTATGTGGTGTATTACATTGACAGATTTCCATATGTGGAACCACCCTGAATTCCTGGGATGAATCACACTTGGTCAAGGTGGATAATGCTTTTGATGTGTTGTTGGATTCTGTTTGCGAGGATTTTGTTCAGGATCTTTGCATCTAAGTTCATCAGTGAAATAGGCCAGTAGTTTACTTTTCTTGTGGCATCTCTGCCTTGTTTTGGAATTAGGGTGATGCTAGCTTCAAAAGAGGAGTTGGGTAGCTTTCCCTGTTCTCCAGTTGTGTGGCACAGTTTGAGGAAGATTGGTTTGAGTTCTTCAATGAAGGTTTGATACAATTCAGCTGAGAAGCCAACTGGTCCTGGACTCTTCTTTTTGGGTAGGTTTTTTATTACTTTTTCAATCTCCATGAGTGTGATGGGGTCATTGAGGTGATTAATCTGCTCTGAGATTACCTTTGATAGATGGTATGCATCCAAGAATTTATCCATCTCCTCCACATTGTCCTGTTTTATGGAGTAGAGGTTTTCAAAATAAGTCCTGATGATTCTCCCAATTTCACTTATGTCTGCTGTGATCTCTCCTTTTTCATTTTGAATTTTGTTAATTTGAAGCTTCTCTTATTTTGCTTGATCAAATTGGCCAGGGATTTGTCAATCTTGTTTATTTTTTCAAAGAAGCAGCTCTTTGTTTTGTCAATTGTCTTAATTGTTTCCATGGTTTCTAATTCATTAATTTCTGCTCTGATTTTAATTATTTCTTTTTTTCTGGAGCCCTTTGGGTTGGATTTTTCTTGCTTTTCCGGTGACTTTAGGTGGAAGGTTATGTTATTCATTTGGCATCTCTCTGTCTTTTTTATGAAGGCATTGAGTGCTATGATTACCATGAGGAATGCCTTCATTGTGCCCTATAAGTTTTGGTATGATGTGTTCTCATTGTCATTCAATTCCAGCAATTTTGCAATTTTATTGTTTATTTCATCCACTATCCATTTATTGTTTAAAAGTGTGCTGTTCAGTTTCCTGGTGCTGTTGGGATTCTAGGTGGGTCTTTTGTTGTTGATTTCTAGCAATATAGCTTTGTGATCTTATATCATGCACGGAATTATGTCAATCTTCCTAAATATGTGGAGGCAGCCTTTGTGACGCAGTATATGGTGTATTTTAGAGAATGTTCCATGGGCTGCTGAAAAGAATGTGTAGTCTGAGGATTTGGGATGGAAAGTTCTGTAGATGTCCATTAGGTCTAAGTGATCTATGGTTTGGTTGAGCTCTCTTACTTCCCTGTTCAGTTTCTGTTTGGATGATCTGTCTATTACTGATAATGGTGTATTGAAGTCCCCAGCTATGATGGTGTTGGTGGTTATTTCTGTTTTATTGTCAAGTAGGTTTTGTTTTATGAACTGTGGTGCCCCTGTGTTTGGTGCATACAGATTTATGATTGTAATATCCTCTTGATGGTTCATTACCTTGATAAGTAGGAAGTGGCCTCCTTTGTCTTTTTTGATTATTTTTGGTTTGAAGTCTGTTTTATCTGATAATAATATAGCTCCACCTGTTTTTTTTCTTATTCCCATTTGCTTGGAATATTGTTTTCCACTCTTTCACCCTGAGGAGGTATCTGTGTTTAGAGGTTAGGTGGGTTTCTTGAAGGCAACAGATTGAGGGGTCTAATTTTTTATCCATCCTGTTAGCTTGTGTCTCTTGATGGGTGAATTAAGGCCATTAATATTTAGGGTAATGACTGTGAGATTTGATTTTATCCCTGCTATACTGTGATGGTAAATGTGGGTTGGTGTTTTCATGGACTTTGAAGATTTTGTGCCTACCCTGAGTTTGGTAACTGTGATCTGCTTCTTGTAGGCATTTGAGTATGATTATTTGTTTCTTCTCTGTGGAGAATTTCCTGTAATACTCTCTGTAGGTTAAGTTTTGTGTTCATATAATTGTAAAGGTGAGTTTTGTCATGGAAAGTTTTTCTTTCACCGTCTAATATGAGGGATACTTTTGCTGGGTAGAGTAGTTTGGGTTGGAATCCATAGGTTCTTAGACTCTGCAGTATTTCATTCCATGCCCTTCTAGCTTTCAGGTTTTCCATTGAGAAGTTTGAAGTAATTCTGATGGGGTTACCTTTGAAAGTGTTGTGCTATTTTTCCCTAGCTGCTTTTAGGATTTTCTCTTTGGTGTCAATGTTATAGTCTTATTGACAATATGTGTCGGAGAGTTTCTCCTTTGCTCCAGTCTATTTGGAGTTATGTTGGCTTCTTGCATCTTAATGGGCCTTTCTTTTAAGAGACTGGGGAAGTTTTCTTCAATTATTTTGTTAAATAAGTTCTCCATGCCTTCAGTCTGTTTTTCTTCTCTTTCTGTTATTCTAATGATCCTGATATTAGGATGTTTAAGGGTATCCCACAATTCCCTTATGTTCTGTTCACATGAACTTTTGAACTTACTGAAATTTTTGAACTCTCGAACTGTTTCTTCCATCTTGTCTTCCAGATCAGAGTTTCTATCCTCCACATGGCTGACTCTATTCTTGAGAGGTTCTGGAGAATTTTGGACTTATTCAATTAAGTTTATATTTTCCACTACTTTTTATGTATAATTTCCATCCCTTTGTCAAGCTCCTTTTTCACATCATTTTCTGATTTTCTTGATGATTCTTGTAATTCATCCTTGCATTTCTTTTGCCTTTATTTAGCTTGGCCAGCTGATTTTTGAGGTCTTTTTTTTTTTCTTTTTTCACTCTCCCTCAAATCTCTTAACTCTCTTTGAAGTCCTTCCATTTTTTTATCTATTAGGTCTAGTTTGGTGATGGCAGCATCCACATGATTATCGGTCCTTTGTTGCTTTTCTGCAAATGCTATCAGTAGGTTGGTCAGGGTTGCATTGCTCATAGCTTCATTTTGGTGTTCTGATCCTAATGACTCTTCTATGTTTTGATTAGAGATGTTCATTGTAGGAGTGTGTGATCTAACTGGATTTTCTTGCATTTTATTTTTCATGTTATTTCTTTTGCACTGTGGTCTGCCCATGACAATGTATGGGCATGTAGGTGGGTGGATCAGCCTGGGCTCAAGCACAACGGGAATCTGAAGCAGCCAGTGGCAGTTTCCAAGCAGGCTTTGGCTCTCACTTGCCAAAGCTGCCTGATCTACTGCCTGGCTGTGGAGTCAAAGTTACCTGTTCTCTCAAGCGGTAATGTGGCAAAGCTGCCTGCGTTCGAGCTAGGAGGGACACTAAGGCACCAAGCACTGAAGCGGCCCAAACTCTGGTGTGGGAACACTGGGACTCGGAAGCAGTCTGGGCTCCCCCACCACAGGACAACGGTGCCAGCGTGGCATACAGGTAGGGGATGGCACCTGAGCTGGGAGAAGTGACAGACACAGTCTGAACTTGCTTGGCAGTTGCTGTGGAGCTGGGCTCGCTGAAAGTGCGGCAGCAGGAGCAGCAAGTGAGCGCATGGGTGGAGCAGTCTAAGCTTCCACACATCGGGATTGATTGGTGCATGGCAGCATCCTGGATATGGTGGCTACTTGGGCAGAAGGGTGGGCTACCTGCCCGTGAGGTAATCAGTGATCAGCAATTCCCTGTTATTTACAGGACTTCCTGAATGTGTGGTGGCCAGAGCCGTAAATGGGCGAGTGGGTGGAACAGTCCAATCTTACACACGCAGGGATCAATTGGCGTGCGGTGGCACTGTGTGTATGGTGGCAACTTGGGGGGGAGGGGTGGGGTACCTGCCCACGAGGGAATCAGCGATTCCCTATTACTGCTAGTACTGGTTGAATGTGCCGTGGCCAGAGCAATAAGTGTATGAGTGGGCAAAGAAGTCTAAGCTTCTGCACGGGCGTTTGGTTGCACCGTGGATACAGTGGCTACTTGGGGGGAGGGGTGGGCTACCCGCCTACGAAGGGATCAGTGATTCCCTGTTATTCCCCCCTCTGTGCCCTCCCTCTGGCATTCTATTGGAGATTGATCTCCCCTAAAAGACCCAGTGCACCCTTAATGTCTTGCCTTCCTTTCCCCAGGATTTGCAGCACAGCTAGGTGGTCACTATCTTGGCCAGAAGTCCAAGAAAAATATTTTTTAAATCATCTTTATTTTGAAACAAATATCTTCAACACTTATTTATATTTTGTTGCAGTAGAGGGTTTCTTTTCCTATTGATCCATTTTAGCTATTATCTATTAGTTATTAAAATAAAGGAAGGTCATCAATCTACACAATATTACACAAATATAAATGCTGTTTGAACAGTTTTATCCAATCTGTCTGTCATCTACTTATAGTCACAGAAAACTATTCATGCTAGCAGAGTTAACATCATATAGTTCTAAATCAAATGCATATAGGAACACCAATAATGCTAATAAAATATTCATCATTTATGAAAAGTTATAGCAAAATGGGGAATTCAATACTTCCTATTTCCTTTCCTTATAGACAAATAGGATTGTTAAATCCTTGCTGAAAAATCAGTGTGCTATGCTCCAGAACTTACTCACTTAATGTAGAAGACTGTAAAACCATGACCCATTTAGGTACAGGGAGTGATCAGATCATGATTTTTATATAGTGTCTTTTATTTCATTGTACAGAAATTCTCAATTATTTTATTTATAGCTGTCATATATAATATGTAAATTCAGAAAGAATTATAAAAAGAAATATTTTGTAGATGGACAAATAGCTCAGCTGAAAAGAACATTCGCTATTTAATCAAGAGGGCCTAAAAGGGTCTGAAAAGACCTGAGTTTGACCCCCTGAACCCACATAGGAATCTGCGTTTGGGAAAATATGAGGGTAACCACATTCCTGTATGAGATGGAGACCTGAGAATCATTGGAGTTCATGAGTTAGTCTGACTAAAAATGATAGCTCCAGGCTCAATGAGAGACTGTTTTAAGGAAATATGGCAAAGTAATAGAGGAAGACTACCCAACATTTTCCCCAGATCTTCACACTCATGTGCAAGGAACACATGCCTGTGCACACATATGTATATATATCACACACACACACACACACACACACACACACACACAAACAGAACATCACACACTAACCATGCCACACATTCTACACACTTACATGCCAAAATAAAAATAAATATATTAAATGGAAATACAATTAATAAAAATGCACCTACTTTCCCACATGTAGCTTTTGAATTAATATGCAAAGAAAGCTATAGGAAGTAAACCATGGCAGATCCGACTCAACAGTTTTGAATACTGATGGATATCTTATCAATAAGGCTCTTGTAATATGCATGATGCATCTCTTCCAAACATGTGTGAGCATAGTTTTCTACAGTGACCACAAACGCATACATATACATAATCTTTTTTAGCCTATTTGCTCTACAAATATTTTTTTTCACTTTGAAACATATACTTTACCTTTTATTTCCAGAAAGTTCAAGATTGCTTTCTCCTTTTCTTGAACTATTAGTTTTAATGAAAGTAAACTTCTGAAATCTTGACTTATCCATTGCTCATGATAAGACTGTGCAACCATCAAGATGATTTTATGTATATTGAGGTAATACACTTTCTTTTTTTCTTTTTTAAATTTTTTATTAATCAGTTTTGTACTCAGTGAATATAGTCAAGTTGGTACAATTGTTAGGCTCATCTGTGTCCTACCCCTCCCCCCTGGCCCCACCTTGTTGAGGTATATGGGTCATGCATTGTGGAGTTAGCCCACAGTTATGGGTAGGAGAAATGTCTCTGTGTATCATGACACAATGTGTGGCTCTGGCTTTCTTTCCGCCCCCTCTTCCGCAAAATTTCCCTGAGCCATGTTGGGTTCATTTTGAGTCTGCTTCAGTGATGAGGTGTTGGGAACCTCTGTGTCTCTGGATATCTGATTTGGTAGGAGTTGATTGTTCTCTGTGTTGATCTCCTTCACCCTTGTGCTGGTACCCAGTTCACCATGAAAACAGCTTGTTTGACCAATTATTCTTAGTTTCAGCTGGGGCCCTTTTGAGGTATGATGGGGTAATTCTCTTCTTAGGATCTGTGTTTATATGAAAACAAGAAGCAGATTCTCCAACAGAGAATAAAGTTAGCACCAGAGAAATGGGATAACCCTTACTTTTTATAGAGAATTTAATTGGTGTAGGCCATCTTGTAGCCCATGATTGGTGGTAGCTTGATAATGGAGAACAGTTTCTACTTAAATATATGAATTAGTTGGCATGACTTATGCACAAGCATAATTTAAAAGTTGAAAAGAACAGTCATATTTGTATATATCTCTTCAAAGCATCACATATTTTGTGTGTTTCTAGGCAAGAAACTAAGTAGTGAAGATAAACGTGATGTCCTTTAAAACTGATGAAGTACTCACTTCAAAAGTGACAATTTTTCTAAGATGAACAAGTTTTCCACATATTTCTTTTGAAATTTCAATGTTTTCTCTCTCCAGTTTTGGGAACATATTTATTTATTTATTTATTTTTGAGTTTTCGAGGCAGGGCCTCACTCTATCCCAGGCTGACCTGGAATTCACTATGTAGTCTCAGGGTAGCCTTGAACTCACGGTGATCCTCCTACCTCTGCCTCCCAAGTGCTGAGATTAAAGGTGTATGCCACCACGTCTGGCATATATGTATTATTAACACAGTTTTTGGTAGTTAATTATCTTGTCCTAAATTTCTAAAAGTTTATATACTTTTCATGTTTGTTTCTCCTCACATGATCTTAAAAGCATAATATTTTCATAAGAAGCTTTATTAATATTTTGAGATTGAATATAATAAAAAAAATATGATCTGGGGCTGGAGAGATGGTTTAGAGGTTAAGGCACTTGCCTACAAAGCCAAAGGACCCAGGTTCAATACCCCAGTACCTATGTAAGCCAGATGCACAAGAGGGCACATGCATCTGGTGTTCATTTGCAATGGCTGGAAGCCCTGGCATGACCATTCTCTCTCTGTCTCTCTCTATCTGCCTATTTCTCTCTCTCTCTCTCTCTCTCTCTCTTTCTCTCTCTGTCCCCCCAACAAATAAAAACAAAACATAAAAAAATAAATTAAAAAATATATGATCTAACACAAGTTTGATTGCAAATTATTATTTGTTATAATTACTATGTTGTTTTCCTGTATAGAACACAAAGTTGAAAATTTTATTAACATCTTACTAAATCCATCATTAATAATAATGTCCAAATCCTTAGTTGGTAATATGTTTGGTTTCATGAATATTTTCCCTTATAGTCAAAATTGTGATAATGGCAAAGTACAAGTGTAATGAATGAAAGAATAACAATTAATATAAAATTAGGCAATATATTATAGCATGAAAAATTTAAAGTTTATTATTACTATTATTAGTATTATCAACATATTTCATATGGATACATGATGTGCTGGTACCCTCTCTTCCCTCATCCCTGCCCCCATCCCATTGTGGATGCTCCTCAGTGGTGTTGCAGGTATTCCCTATGGGGTTGTGATTTATGTGTTGTGGGAGCAGCAGCCAGTTAATTTGGGGGAAAGGAATGTCTCTGGGCATGATGTCTCAACCTGTGGATCTTACATTCTTTCCATCCCCTCTTCCATAAAATTCCTTGGGCTGTGAAATTTTTCATTTCATTAATAAGGAAATATAACTCTTAGTTATTTGTAATTAATCTCTATAGAAACATGCATACCAATACACCAAAAATTTTGTTTTCCTGAAACCCAAAGGCTGTATTTAGAAAATATATGTACTGTGTAACATTAACTTAAAGCATAAATTTACTATATGCAAATGGAAAATAAAATATGGTTGTAGTCATATGGTGGATAAAACGTTTACATTAAAATTTAAGTACTATAACATATATGTTATAGAGGCAAATACCTGAGAAACATTTATGTCAATAAAACTGCGTCATGATCTCCAAACTCAGAATACAGATAACATTTATATTAGCTCATGAATAAAGCAGGCTACAATGATTGCTTCTAATATCCCAAATATTTTTATTTGAGAAGCCATCCTGTGGTAATTAATGAAATCATGTACAAGAGAGAAAAGAACAAGGAGGAAGAGAAAGAGTAGGAGGAGGATAAGAAGAATGAGAAGAAGGAGGAAAGAAAAAAGGAAAGAAATGGAAGAAAAGGAAAAAGAAAAGAGAAGTAAGGCATCACAGACATATATTATCAATGCTTATTGGAAATTGTTATAGTATGGTTATTATCATTACAGAAGCAGTTTTCCCACAATTTATCACTGTACTTTATTATTATTACACATAATAATTTATTATAGAGAATTATTAAAATATTAGACAATGAGTTAGTAAAAATTTTATTTATTTATTTATTTATTTATTTATTTATTTATTTAATTGGTTTGTGTTTAGTTCCATGATTTTTGTGATCATATTGTTTTTTTTTTTTTCTGAATAAATGCTGAAGCAAGTAAGGCTTTTACCTAACAACTGACATTACTGTTTTTATTCCATTTTTGAAAAATAATCTTAGTTTAATCAGAGTACTGTTGTTATTTTTGCATAATTGTGCAACATTGAACTTTAGAAGTAATTAAAAAGGATCTCCAATCTAACAAGGAACAGACTTTTTTTGTAACACAAACATTGTGAACTCATTTGTAATTTGTTTATAGTGAACTATTTATAACTTTAGTCCCCAATTTGGTTATCCATTTGCAAGTTAAATGTCATAATCTAAGTTGTCAAATTCATTTACCAACTCATAAATTAAAGCTGACCTTCCAATTTAAATCTTTTTAAGTTGATTTAGAGTAAAATTAATGGGTAGAAAAGAATAATTTAAATATGCAAAAGAATCAAAATATTTACATACTAAATTCAAAGAGTTTCAAGACACCATAATGATAATGATAATTCTCTTAGACTCATAACTCCTACTCTAAGTGAGGGAATAGAATTATTAATCCCCCACACAAATATTGTCAAGAAACACAAGAACTATTTATTATTGAAAATCTTTGCTCAGAAGCCAGGGGAGCAAAATAAATGCTTTCCTTGGAGGGCTGGAGAGATGGCTTAACAGTTAAGGCATTTGCCTGCAAAGCCAAAGAAATCTTGTTCAATTCCCCAGGACCCATGTAAGCCAGATGCACAAAGTAGTGCGTTTCCAGAGTTCCTTTGCAGTGGCTGGAGGCCCTGGTGTGCCTATTCTCTCCCTCCCTCCCTCCCCTTCTCTCTCTCTCTCTCTCTCTGTGTGTGTGTGTCTGCCTCTTTTCCTCTCTCTAAATAAAATTTACAAAATACTTTCCTTGTAGATAGAATATATAACCTTATCCACCATAAGCATAGACTCTGCTTTGAGGTGAAGTTTCCTGTTTCTCTAGTTCATTGAGGTGTTTGCAGCAGGCCAGGTGACTCATGACATTAACAAGCACTGGGAATGCCTGGAAAGAAGGAGGTAAGTGGAAGGATCTAAGTGAACACAGAAATAAGTATCATTTATTTTGAACTTCTCTGAGATGTTGTGTACATAAAAAGTGAAGAAATAATAAAATGCTGCAAATGAGAAAAAAATTATGAAACTAAGGCTCATTGACTGTCTATATGTTTATCCGTGTTGGAAACTTTCAAGTGCTCTGCTATTCCATCCTTTCTCATCTATCTTTCTTCTGGTGAGGATCATTAGAGATATTTTTTTATTTTTGCCAGAGATCATAAAGTATTCTAAACTTGCTATCTAAATGAAGTCTATATAAGTCATAAATCTATGTTGAATGTTATTTATTCCTTTATTGTTTGTTCTTTGACAGGCCACATAGCTTCTTTGTAAATTTTTATTTAGTTAGTTAGTTAGTTAGTTAAGTAGGTATGTATCTATTTAGTGTGTGTGCACATTTTCATGACACAAGTGTGGAGGTCAGAAGACAATCTCAATGGAACTGAAGATAATTATTACAAGTTAAGTCAGATACAGAAAGTCAAGTAATCAAGTCTAATGTGATCTCACTCATGTATGGTATCCAAAGGAGTTGGTCATGTAGCTTTTGAAAGGTGGTGGTCACTAGAAGCTGGAAATAGTGAGGACTGGAAGGGACAGGGATGGGGAAGGCCAAGAAACACAGGTAAACACACACACACATGTGGGTGGGATACGTAACTGTAACATGAAATAAATAAGATGGTCTAGGATAAGAAGGGGATTAGTTAAGTGTAGAAATGAAGAAACCAAAAACTGGGGGGGTGGGCTTTAATAAAGTGGAAGTACAGGGAAAGCTTGGAAAAATCTTTATCAATGACCTCATGGACAATGTGCATGTACAATGAATGTAGGCCAATGTAAAATAATAACAATGAAGCCAGAATTTATAAGATGGTGTTTTGTATTTTAGCCAGTTGATATTTGAATTCAGTAATGGAATATACTCTATATTACCAACAATTAGTACCAGTTGGCAGGAATACATACAAGTGAAAGAGCCACATGATGGAGTGCGTTACTAGCAGCCTAAAGTATTTCCTCTCAGGTCATTGTATAGTATAGCTTGTATGATTTTCAACATGTTGGAGACAAGCAACTTTTAAGAAATAATAATGAGCCAGGGTGGTTAGAATTATGGAAAGGAGACAAGGAAACGGTAAGATTAAGCAGCTATGAATACCTCAAAAAATTTTAGGGATAGATTCTTATCTGTTCTTAGTTGAGGGAGGCAGTAATGAAAAGTGAAGTGTTAATGTGTTATTTGATAAACTTTGAACATTCAAAATAGAAAAGAGCAAATGGAAATGGAAGTATTTAATCTTGCATGTAAATATTCACAAAGTTTCCAAATGCTATCATATAGAAATACAGAAATCTAACAGTAAAATAGCCATTTGATTGACAGTTGCAAGTAGCACATCTGAAAAAGAAGCATGACATGTGTGGAAGTGTGATGCATAAAGAATATTGAGTCAACTGAAGGAACATAATTATGAAGTCAAAAAAATCTGAATGAGGGTTGAAACTGCAAAGAAAAAATATTTTTAAATCTATATTTTAAAAAAAAACCATAACATTGGGGGACAGTAAATCAAGTTTCTTAAAGGTAATTGTCACTAATAATGACAGTCCTGTGATATGTTTGATTGTAAGGGAGTAAAATGGGGTAGAAACACACAATGGTAGTGTGATTAATCTTTATCAACACTTAGAAAGACAGCTAGTTACAAATAACTAGCTCATACTGCAAGCAATTTAAACAATTTCCCAAATATAATAGCAAAAAGATGAGTTAGTTTGAAACCTAAATTCATATCAAATATGTAGACAATCTATCATAATTATTTATGTCACCTTAATCTTTTATGTTGACATATGCTGAAAACCTGTTCCCTAAAGTAATCATTCTGAGGAAAATATTTCAGAGACAGCTAAAAAATGTACATTCACTGAGTATAAATATAATATATGACTTTGAAATTGGCTTTTAAATTGTGCTGTATAGGAGAACAGAAATAGCTATGAGCTTGCCCTCATGACTCAAAAATTTTGGCTGATCTCTTATAATTTAACTGTTTTATCTTTGAACCTGAGTTAGCTTATTTGTTAAATGGTAACAATGACCTCCCTTGAAAACAGAGTTAGAATTTGAGGCTTCCTCACAATTAACATTATTTATTTTATTATGCTAAGTAAATGTCATTTAGAAAAGTAACCACAAAAACCTAGATGAATTATACCTACACCTTACTAAATGTGACATAATTTAGACTGTGAAATTACACTTTCCAACTCAAAGTATTAAATTTCAATTTTACGAGTCTAGTGGTGGTCTGAATATGATGTACACCATATATATTCATAAAATTTAAATGTACTATATATTATAATTCCAAACTGATGTATAATATTAACACTAATATAATCTAGACTGGTAAATCAGAGTCAATTAAAAACCTTTTTTTTTTTTTTTTTTTTTTTTTTTTTTTTTTGAGGCAGGGTCTCATCTATCCCAGGTGACCTGCAATTCACTACATAGTTTCAGGCTGGCCTTGAACTCACAGTGACTCCTACTTCTGCCTCCCAAATGTTGGGATTAAAGGCATGTACCATCATGCCCAGTCAAAATGCTGTTTTGGGTCACCACTGTAGGGTGCAGGGAAGCAGCATGTAGAAGGAGATGGTGGAAAGAATAAAAGAATATTAATATTGCCGTAACAGCTGGACAGAGAATCTTCCCTTTGGAGATGAGTGTAGGATCTGAATAGACTCAAAACTCATCCAGGAACTGCAAATCAACGGTGGTTGAGAGATTAGCACTAAAGACTTCCGAGGCTCAGGAAAAATGACAGAAGATGGCATAACAAGAATATAAGAGGGCTGGAGGGATGGTTTAGCAGTTAAGGTGTTTACCTGCAAATTCAAAGAACCCAGGTTCGATTCCTCAGGACCCATGTTAGCCAGATGCACAAGCGGACACACATGTCTGGAGTTCGTTTGCAATGGCAAGAGGCCATGGAGCACCCATTCTCTCTCTCTCTCTTTGTTTCTCTCCCTCTTTCTCTGTTGAATAAATAAATAAATAAAAATTAAAAAAAAATTAAAAAAAGAATATAAGAGCCACAGGGTAGGAAAGAGTACTGTGTGACACCATCCTCTGGTCATATACTCACTGGTGCATTCATGATCTCACAGTGGCTGTTAGTACTACCACAAGCCTTGTACAATTTGGAGCCCATTTATATTTTAATATAGAAGATGTGGGAAGACAAAAGTAATGAGACATCAAATCTAGACCCAAACAGCAATGCTACCATAATTTTCTACTTACTAAAAGACAGACCAAATGGCTGATCCTTCACCAGGCCCTTACAGGGAACACCTGAACCACAAGACACTGGAGAGGGTAAGATCAAGACTAACCTTAAACTTCTACATCTTCCCTCCCTCACTCCCCCCCCCCTCTCTCTCTCTCTCTCTCTCTCTCTCTTATTTCTAACTCTTGTATATTAGTTATCTTTTTCCTCATTTTCTTAGTGGGCACTGACCTGTCACTCCCAGAACCAGCATGGGGCTATTATCCACAATGTGCTTTTGATCAGAGAGACCTACAAGGTTTCCTAAAAGACAGACAGATTTCTGTCAGAGTACTTGATGACCCACCAAAGGCTAGTGGTAAGACCCTACTGCTGAAGACACCTTATGTGATCGACATGCAAATTAGAATGGCATGGCTGGAAGTTGGAAGAGAGTCAGTCCCCAAATAGTCAGCGCGTCTAGTGCCAGAGGGTGCTACATGGGCGACTGGGGGAAAATGACCAATATCTGTCAAAGCAACGCATGGTCTAACCTACTTAGCAGCAAATAACTTGTTGTGATGCCCACACAAGTGCAGTGGTGGCACACAGCCATGGTGGGGAACCAACTGCTCTTCATTTGGCTAACTGCTCTCCCTCAGTGGTATGGGACCCATAGCTGGAGCTGGGAAACAAGTCAGAACCATATCCAAACATAAGCCCACTCTCCAGTATCAAGCTATCATCAATTGTGGCCTACAAGAGGGCCTACACCCATTAAATTCTCTATAAAAAAAAAAGGGTTATCTCATTTGTCTTGATGCTAACTTACTCTCCATTGGAGAATCTGCTTCTCTTTTTCAGATAGATGTAGATCCTAAGGAGAGAGCCACCCATCATACCTCAAAAGGGCCCCGGCTGAAACTAAGAAAAATTAGAGAAACAAGCAAGGGCACTGTTTTCCTGATGAACTGGATACCAGCACAAGGTGAGATTGTCAATAGCAATGCAATTTCATTCTTTTCAGGTGGAATAATTTTTATTGTTTAATTAACACATTTGATTTGTCCATTCATCAGGAAATGGATGCTAAAGTTGTTTCCATCTATTTCTTATTGTTAACTGAATTGTGATAACCATGGCAGTTCAGATGTTTCTTTGATATACTGACTTCATGTTCTTTTTTTTTTCCTGTTTTATTTTTTTTTTATTTTTATTTTTCTTTATTAGTTAGTTTTGTATTCAGCAAATACAGTCAGTTTGGTACCATTATTAGGCTCATCCGTGACCTACCCCCTCCCCTTGGCCCCTCCTTGTTGAGGTATACGGGTCATGCATTGTGGAGTTAGCCCACAGTTATGGGTAAGCTAAATGTCTCTGCATATCATGACCCAACATGTGGCTCTGACATTCTTTCCGCCCACTCTTCCACAAAATTTCCCTGAGCCATGTTGGGTTCATTTTTGGTCTGCTTCAGTGATGAGGTGTTGGGGGCCTCTGAGGCTCTGGCTCTCTGGTTTGGTAGGAGTTGATTTTTCTCTATGCTGATCTCCTTCCCCCTTGTGCTGGTATCCAGTTCATCAAGACAATAGCCCCCTTGCTTGTTTTGCAAATTTTTCTTAGTTTCAGCCAGGGCCCTTTTGAGGTATGATGGGGTGGCTCTCTCCTTAGGATCTACATCTATCTGAAAAAGAGAAGCAGATTCTCCAATGGAGAGTAAGTTAGCACCAGGACAAATGAGATAACCCTTACTTTTTTTTTATGGAGAATTTAATAGGTGTAGGCCCCCTTGTAGCCCACAATTGATGGTAGCTTAATATTGGAGAGTGGGCTTATGTTTGGATCTGGTTCTGACTTGTTTCCCAGCTCCAGCTATGGGTCCCATACCAGTGAGGGGATCAGTTAGCCAAATTGAGAGCAGTTGGTTCCCCACCATGGCTGTGTGCCACCACTGCACTTGTGTGGGCATCACAAAAAGTTATTTGCTGCTAAGTAGGTTAGACCATGTGTTGCTTCGACAGATATTGGTCATTTTCTCCCAGTCGCCCATGTAGCACCTTCTGGCACTAGACACGCTGACTGTGTGGGGACTGACTCTCTTCCAACTTCCAGCCATGTCATTCTAATTTGCATGTTGATCACATAAGGTGTCTTCAGCAGTGGGGTCTTACCACTAGCCTTTGGTGGGTCATCAAGTACTGTGACAGAAATCTGTCTGTCTTTTAGGAAACCTTGTAGGTCTCTCTGATCAAAAGCTCATTGTGGATGATAGCCCCATGCTGGTTCTGGGAGTTACAGGTCAGTGCCCACTAAGAAAATGAGGAAAAAGATAACTAATATACAAGAGTTAGAAATAAGAGAGAGAGAGAGAGAGAGAGAGAGAGAGAGAGAGAGGGAGAGGGGAAGTGAGGGAGGGAAGATGTAGAAGATTAAGGTTAGTCCTGATCTTACGGTCTCCAGTGTCTTCTGGTTCAGGTGTTCCCTGTAAGGGCCTGGTGAAGGATCAGCCATTTGGTCTGTCTTTTAGTAAGTAGAAAATTATGGTACCATTGACATTTGGGTCTAGATTTGTGTTTCCCACCCCTTTGATGCCCTCCCCCCCCCTTCCATCCTAGTGTCTAGTCTAGGAGATGCTTGCTGGGTATGTAAGGTATCTTGGGTAGATTCAGGTTAGGTGCTGTAGATGAGTGAGACTATGTGGCGAATTTTTTTTCTATGATTGGGTAAGTTCTTGTTCTTGAATATTTTCCATAGCGTAAAATTGCTAAAGTATATCTCATTTTATTTATCTATTCATTTCTCCAAGTAAGTTTATGTTATTTTTAAATTTTGGTACATATACATCCTTATCCAGGGTTTGTGTAGATATGATATCTGCTTCTATGGATAAATAATACAGAGTGTGAATATTCAATCACTTGGTATGAGTATAGTTTTCAAAGAAGTTACCAAATTGACTTATAAAATGACTATATCATATTTCATGCTGACAGCAGTGAACATGAGTTCTTCTTGATTTATATCCTCAAACACTTTGTGATGCCTATGTTCATGTCCCAGATATTACCTGTTATAACACAGTTTGGTGGCATCCAATGTTGCTTAAATTTACATTTACCACTGACATCCATTGTGCAGCATGCTTTAATATGCTTATTTGCATGTATTTGTCTTCTTTGGTGAACTGTCTCACATCCATCTTGTTTTCATCTCATCCTCTTGTAAATTTTCTCAGGCTTATTTTTATACTGAAATTCTAAAATCTCTCTATATATAATGAATTCCTTTCAAAATGTTTTATTATTTATTTATTTATGAAAGAGAGAGAGAGAATGGGTATGGCAGGGCCAGTAGCCATTGCAAGCAAACTCTAGACATATGTGTCACACTGTGCATCTGGCTTACATGTGTCCTGGGTCATCACATCTGGGTTCTTCAGCTTCCCAAGCAAGCTCCCTTACCATTAAGTCATCATACCAGCCCCTGAACTTCTTTCTTAAATGTGGTGACAATGCAAAAGGATTACATTAAAAATTACATCATTTTGTATATCAAGAACAGATATTTAGATGTCTGAAATTTGTTTTAATACTATTACCACAATAGCCTGTAAATCATTTTAATCTAAAGTAAAGAGAAATGTAAATGTACGTTTATAATAAAAAATAATGATGGGCTGGAGAGATGGGCTTAGTGGTTAAGTGCTTGCTTTTGAAGCCTAAGGACCCTGGTTTGAGGCCTGATTTCCCAGGACCCATATAAGTCGCATGCACAATGTAGCACATGCATCTGGAGTTCGTTTGCAGTGGCTGGAGGCCCTGGTGCACCCATTCTCTCTCTCTCTTTTTCTACCTCTTTCTTTCTCTGTCTGTTGCTCTCAAATAAATAAATAAAAATAAGCAAAAATTTAAAAACATTGACATATCTGATATTTGCAAAGTTATTTCATCTTAAAGTTAAATAAATGTGAATAAAAATTTAAAGGGTTAATTTTTAACATTAAAGCCAAAAGAAAATGATAGAAATTTTTTCTTGACCTGTCCAAACCATATCCTATGGGAAAGCTCATGAATACAATTCCACAATTATTATTCAATATATTCATATAAATGTAAGTTTATCATAATTTTATACATATATGTGGATATATACATACATAGGGATATAAACATATACACATATATGGAGAGAGCTAGAGGTGATAGATTAATAGATTACAGATAGACAGACAGATGAATGGTAGATGACAAATATATCTTATACTTAATTATCCTAATACACTACTGCTGGCACTGAGATATAGAAGTGCAGCTACATGTAATGATGAGAATTAGCATGGCCCCTAGATGACATTCAGGAATGAAACAAGTGTCTCAAGGATCAATGCATCAGTGGTAATTTGAAATGGTGGGATAAAGAGAAAAATGCATTTCTCCCTTTGTCTCTATGTACTCATGAAATACATTTGGTACTTTATGTCTCATGGGGGTTTTAACCTGAGTATAAAGCACAATATCATCACCAACCCATATGGTGCTGGAAACTATTCTTTCCCTCTATGCTCAGTGTTATAACTCTGAGCTGCATGGACTTCCTCATTGTATGCAGCTCATGCTGACAGCAGCATATTGTTGAACTTTCTAAAATATCCTTGCAGGCTTTTCCTCCTCTAAGCACAACACTGAAATTTTGACCTTTGAAGAGTGCAGTTCATTTAACAATTGTCCCATTAGGCCCACAGCATGAAATAATGTGCACTTACTGAATGGACATGTGCATGGGAGGTAATAGTACATAAATAATAGCAAGTCTTCTGAAATCAAGATGGTAATTGGTTGACACCTCTGTAATTAAGAATTTAGAGTCTGTTTCAGCTTATTTATTGATAATATAACAACATATAAAATATTTTTGACAAAGTTTTGTTGTATGTTCCACCATGCTTTTTTTTTTTTTTTTCCAAGGTAGGGTTTCACTCTAGTCAAGGCTGACCTGAAATTCACTATGTAGTCTCAGGGTGGCCTCAAACTCACAGCAATCCTCTTACCTCTGCCTCCCGAGTGCTGGGATTAAAGGCATATGCCGCCACACCTGGCATGCCTGGTTTTTTGCACTTTGTTTTTTTTATATATTTAAAAAAATATTTGAGAGAGTATGGGTGTGCCACTGCAGCTAACAAATTGCTTGTGTCTCAGTATTGGAGGCTCTGATGTAGATGTGCTCATGCTGATGTTTACCTGCATGCATGAATATGATTAGATCACCAGACTCAGGCTCATGCTTCTCAGCATCTGTGATCATAGGCTGAGTATGCGCCACTGAATCATTGCCCAACTCATATGGGTGGTTCACATCATTCTGTGGCTCTCTGGGTGTCTTGCTGATAGTGAATAAAGGGAGAACTTTAGGGTTAGAGATTTGGTTGTACAAAATTTTGAGCTTTAGTTGGAAGTGGTTTTGGTTGAAGAATTTTTGGGAATTTTCACTCTGCCTCAGCATAACAGGCAGTGACATATCACTGCAAGAACTGAGAGCATTTCCAGGCAAAATGATCCTATGCATAAGTGACCATAAAGTTTTAATGAGAAAACTCTTAACTATGATACATAGTTTCAGTAAAATAGCTGGAGCCAAATACAGAAACCATTAGCCTTCTCATACACTAATACCAAGCATGTTGAGAATAAATATGGAAAATAATTCCATTATCAGTAGCCCTGAGAAGAAAAGAAAGGAAAAGGAAAAGACTGAACTTTTCAATGTGAATGGAGGAGGCACATTCAGAAAGGTGTGCCTTCTCCAGCATGAGAAATGCTCTGGCATTATTTTATATCTAGGAGGATTTCCTATTTTCCAGTTTGATGAAGGTTTTTACTCTTTTTTAGGTGTGCCTCATATTCACCAGGGATGGCCTGAAGAGCTTGAGAGGTTTAACTTCTCTGGAGAATTACTGTTCTGATGATTAAGTCCTGGTACGGCTTCTTGGATTTGTTCTGCTGCAGGAAATGAAACACTTTTCACAGACTGCCAAAGGGTCCTCTAGATCTCAGATTTAATTTTACATGATGATTAATCACCATCAGTCTTCTAAACTTTTCTCTAGAACATGAGTTGCCCTTGGCAACTTCCATACTGTTCTAGTTGCTTGTAATCATGATGGTCTTCATATTTCTAAACTTCACAATAATAACAGGCACTGGTGGAATTCTTCCCATTAATTTGACAACCTCTTTCACTACTTGGGAATTTTAACCATTCCATTCTCTTATTTCATGCAAGAGGCTTTTTAATGATTTATCAACTACCAGTGGTCCAATCCTTGCAGGTTGTGAATGCAAGCACCAAGAAGGCCTGCGGTGCAGAAGACATTGGGATGGAGTGAAATGTGTGCCTTTTAAAGGGACACTGCTTGTTACAGTGTATCATCTTTTCTATTGAGCAACCCTTTAGATATTTAAAAAATACATCTATTTAAACAGCTTGCTAAATAAAAAAAAAAAAACTAGATTCAGGAGATTCTAAAAACTTAAGAAATAAATATCAAGCCATTTTCTAACATTAACACAAAACTGCCTACCAAACTGTGGACACTCCAGAATTAAGGAGAAAGTCCACAATTGTTTGCACATTATTTTCTTTAAAGGTGAACTCACCCTCACCATGTTAGTGAAATTCTTCTGTACAAAACATTGGTCAGCTAATGCTCTCTTCATGCATCCATCATATGCCTTCATGCACTGTGTAATCAGTCTGAACTTTCTGATGTCTGGATGTAGGTATTTTAAAAGCGAGCCTTCTCTTAACCTTCCTCTATGACCTACAGCAGATAACAAGAAAGCCTCTATGGAACACTAAAACCTTCCAAACCCCCACTTACATGAAGACATTTTCTCTTATTCCTCCATCCTAACCAGGACAAAAGTCCTGAGATATCTATCTCATTTTCCATCTCTCTCAAATTTTAGACTCTAGGGTTGCTCTGACTCTTCATCAACCTTATTCTTATAAGTAGTTATGATTTTTCATAGCCTCTTATTCAGCATATGGTTTTATAAGTGATGACATTGGAGTCATTTCAGGTGAAACACATTTCTGTTTCTTTAGGAGAGGCACAATTCTGTCAATTTATTCTCTCTACCAGGACTTATAACCAAAACTAATACTGTATTTATTCTGCTTTTTGAGTTATTCCAGCTTTGACCATGTGGGGACCTCGACATCCCCTTGACCTCTCCCTATTCATTGTACCTTTATTTGAACTTTCTTACTTTCTGGCTTCAGACACATCTTGAACTTTTCCTGTTGTCACCCAAATAAAAATTTATCACAATCCCAAGATTCCTTTAAGTGCAAATGCTTATAGATTTTTTCAATGCTCATAGAAATTTCCTCTGTCTTCTTCTTGACTAAATTCTCACAACTTTGTGAACTATTGCCTTAATCAATGATTAAAGTTGTGTGCTATTCATTATACAATGATTATAAGAAGGGATATGATTAAAAAGCCTTTGAAATGAGTGAATTAGATTATTTTTCCATAGAAACATCAGAAAGGTTTTTCTAAGAAACTAGGTCACATGTGGTAAGTTGGTTAGATATTGCACATTAATTGTTGAAAAGACAAGCAAGGGAATTTCCAAAGTAAATCCATATTGCAATAAATAAAAGTTAGTCATGTTCTCACATTGAAGGAAACAAGATGATGACACTCTTTTTCTTGAGTAGAAACTACATTTATTTGAAAAACCTGCTTAATTTATACATTCATCATAAAATATTCTGCATTCTACTTTCTACATTTTGGTTTCTACATTCATAAATTCAGTCAATCATGGATATGAAATATTTGCCAAAAGGAAATGTGTCTGTATTGACCATATGCAGATTACTTTTGCAGTTTTTATTCCCTTTGTAGTAGAGAATAAAACATTTACATATTATTTTCTGTGTATTAAGTGTTAGTATTATAAGTAGTCAAGAAATGTGTTAGGTATAGCAAGTCATATGAGAATACTCTACCTTTGTATGTAAAGAATTTAGACAACTACAGATTTGGATATCCATGATGCTTCTCACACCAGGATTTCACGGACATCAAGGATAGCTGCATTCTACATTTTGAAGTCATATAGCACTGAATTGGATATTGTGGTGAAAACATCATGGAGAAAATACACATATTTTTCTAACCTTAATTTTAATGAAAGGTAAACAATAAGAGTCATCTAACAGAATAAAATATACTTAAATTATCTTGGCACAAAATGTACAGAAGTGTGGGAATATAATACATCAAATAACAATAAAATAATGAAGAATATTATTATTATTATTATTACTTCACTTTGGAAATTATATTTTAACCCAAACAAAATTGAGACGTTCACTTGTGTTGGGTGGCTACTCTGAGTTTTCAGAGGTAAGTCCACTTGCATGTAGTATACTTTTATCCCTGACTAAACATTAAGCATGTAAAATAAAAATTTATTATAGGTATAATGCTCCAGTTACATAAACTTGTTTTAAGAGTACTTCATTAGAATTTCTACATTTTGTAAACAAAATGAACAAATCAAAATACTAGTGTAATGACAGCCAATGCTGACCTAATGAAGCAATATGTCACATGGGAGTGGTTTTCTAACATACTTTATCTGTTTTCTGATTGTTACTCCAAACATTTACAAAATCCAGGTATCTAGAAAATAAGAAAATGTTTAAATTAGAACATTATTCATTTTCTTAATTTACTTTTAAAAACCTAACACACATGAGAGATACCGTTTGATATTTTTCTTTCATGGTTTGGATTATTTCACCAAGTATAATATTAGTAGGTTCATTCCTACTTACAACCATGAATTGTGCTTCCTAGGTCATGAGAACTTATTTTCGGCTTTAAATTATTTGTGGAAAAGCCCATAAAATTTTCCAAAATGGAATTAATATTTAATACAAAGATTGTATTTACTCTATGTCTTCAATAACAGGTAGGGCTGCTGTAGGGAAGGTAGAAAGTGAAAAGATAGATGTTGGTTAAAAAAGCACAGTTTAAGTTAAGAAAATGAATACCTCTAGAGAGATACTGTAAACACTTTTGGGTTTAATAATGTCTTATTATGCTATATAATATGCTATAATAAAATGATATGTATTTTAGAAATAAGTATATTGGGGTGAGCAATATTTTAATTGCCATTTGATAATATATATATATATATATATATATATATATATATACATACATATATATATATATATGTATGTATGAATACATCACTTATTTGCTTTATACACAAACATTACCATTATTTGTCAATTGACAAACTATGAATTTATACCTCTTTTCACTATAAAAATAGAGAAAAATAATTTAATATAACAAAATTATAAAATTATATATTACATGTAGATAAACATTATAGTAGCATTTATTGTGTGATCTAGGAGATAAAGTAATGTAACTTTTAGAAACATTAAGCAATTCTCAAATATCAATAATTTCATATTATGAATCAAATAGAAAAACAAATTTTAAAACAAATGAAAGGATATATGTGCACATATGGTGCTTTAGAAGTATGCTTCTCATTCTCATATTTTAAGCAAATACAGTTTTTATATGTTTATTGACCACATGTTCATATTTATTATGGCTACATACAGGAACTAGTAAGACATCAGTTATTTTTGTGTTGAAGAATATTTGTAGCTTGAAGAGTACATTTCTCAGTGCATTGATAGTAAACATAATCTTAAAGTAATGGAGTATATGGTAAACATGTTTGTGGACTCAAGGGGCTGACTCAGGAGAGGCCATCCCAATTAGGTGGACCAAGCTGAGGAAGAAGCATCCAGCTCCTAAGGAGTGATGCTCGCAGGCATTTTGATGGGATTAGATCACACCCAATTATGTCAGGGCAGACAAGGTGGCATCCATGCATGTGTCCTTGTTCCTGGCTTGAGTGCCTTAAAAAAGCTAGCTTTAGTCAGGTGTGGTGGCACACAAGTTTAATCCCAGCACTTAGGGGGCTGAGATAGATGGTTCATTGTGAGTTTCAGGCCAGCCTCAGACTACAGAATAAATTCTAGAGCAGCCTGTGCTGTAGTGAGACCTTGAGTGGGGTGGGGGTGGAAAACAGCAACAAGGTGGCTCTGAAGACAAGGGTCCGTCCCTTTCAGGGAGTCTATGAGCCCAGCCCAAGTGTCACGGGGGTTTTCTCTGTGTGCTGGCCCGAAGAATACTTTTAACTAGAGGAATAATAATTCTGAGTCAGAGCCACACTTTGTTCCACATGGTACAGTTGTAGTCTGAACATTATCCTAGAATGAGACTCACCGACTCTGTAAATGGAACAGCAGTGACAAGTATTTAAAGGTGCTGGGGTCTAGAGCTTGCTAGTGTGGAAAACATGACAACAGCCCCATACAGAACCTACGTACAAAAAGCTTGGCTTACAAACCAAATTCTCATTGTATATCAACTATACGAAGATCATCACAGAAAGTTCAATCAACAAAGGTTTGTTTTCATCAGAAAGACACCAACACATATAGGCAAAGTAGGAAATGTGAGGGCATGGGAGAGACCACATAGACAAACCCATACTGAAACTCACATGAGGGACTGCATACAAACAGCCTATGTAACTGCACTCCAGTGAGTGACCACATAGATAAAATGCACTACTGAGAAAAAAACAAAAACAAAAACGCTTCAGACATCATAATGTCCATTCTCACAGTAAATTCCATAGCCATAGTAACAAGAAAAGCACAGGCACAAACACAGACACATACATCAATTAAATAGAATAGACAATCCAGAACTAAACCCACATGGCTATAGTCATATGATTATAAATTACCAAAAACACACATTAGAGAAAGTCAGAATGTCTAAGAGAAGGGTCTAGAAAAACTGGATATACATACATTGAGGAATGAATCCAGATCATAAATCACACTTTACAAAAGTTAATTCCTAATGGAGAAAAGATCTTAATGAAAGACTGCAAAGTATGCAACTGTTACAGAAAAACATATGGAAAATGCATCTAGATACATTAATAGATACAAAGCTAGGTGGATGAAAGCAGAAGGAAAGGGACTAGTGGGAAGGAACACGAAAAGGGGAAGTGAGGAGAAAAGGGAACTCAAGGGGGAAATAATCAGAGTACATAATATATCTGAAACAGGATATGTTTATGAAACCCATCATCAATGTACAATGAGCACATAAAAATAAGAAATCAGGGCTGGAGGGATGGCTTAGCAGTTAAGGTGCTTGCCTGCAAAGCCAAAGGATCTAGGTTCCATTCCCCAGGACCCATGAAAGCCAGATGCACAAAGTGGTGCATGCATCGGGAGTTCGTTTGCAGTGGCTGAAGGCCCTGGTGTGCCCATTTTCTCCCTCTCTCTCTCTGCCTCTTTCTCTCGTTTGTACATGGATGATGTGTGTGATAAATATACATAGATATACAGTCACTTAGTTATAAATATACTTTTATAAATTCCATTCATTTAGATAATCTTGCAAAATCTGTGATTTGAGCTAGTGATTGCTATCATGGAAATAACAAATATCAGTAAAGTCAATTATGAAATTTACATTTTAAATTTAGAAAGAATAACAAAGGGGCCTGTAGAGGTGACCTGGTGGTTAAAGGCATTTGCTTGCAAAGCCTTATGGCCGTGTTTCACTTCCACAGTTCCCATGTAAAGCCAGATGCACAAAGTGGAACGTGGGTCTGGAGTTCATTTTCAGTGGAAGGAGGCCCAAAGGTGCCTAGTTACATATCCCTTCTCACAATATAAATAAATATAAATATGCAAAGAAAGAAAAACAAAGATAAAATTGAAGACATTGACAATGCTTCAGCAAAGATGTATCATTTTATAGTAATGAGACCCATTTATGTTCCTTGTGCAGAACATATTACCTTAAAGAGAAAGCTAAAAAAAATCAGTGTCTAAGTTATAAATTGTAAATATATATAATATTATTACATTATAATATTATGTATAATTAATAAATTATTATTAATTATAATATTATATATATAATAAACAAATACATTTTACTGAAACATTACTTCAAAGTATGTAATGCTTATATAGTTTCTTCAGTATTATTACTCATGCACATATATTACAAGCCGATAATGTCAAAGGGCAGGTTGTGATTTTCATTTTGAGGAAAATTCATGTAATCAAGGAAGAATGAAGCCGGGCGTGGTGGCGCACACCTTTAATCCCAGCACTCGGGAGGCAGAGGTAGGAGGATCGCTGAGAGTTCGAGGCCACCCTGAGACTACAGAGTGAATTCCAGGTCAGCTTGAGCTAGAGTGAGACCCTACCTCGAAAAAACAAAACAAACAAACAAAAAAAAGAATGAATGAATGGCATCATATGAATTAGGCACTTCTATGTGAATTGAATAATATATATCAATTTTATCCAAATCAATATGTGGAACTATAAATCATTATGTCAATTTAATATTACATCAATCCAAATGAGGCATAGTAAGTAGATCACTGAATACAATTATCAAAATCAAATACAAATTGGGATTCTAGTAAGTGTGTTCTATGAAAATCTGTCTCCTAATGAAACACTTCCAAAGTTGGTTGCTGCCCCAAAACAAATGCTTTGCCAAAAAGTAATGAGGTGACATTATTGCCAGAAGTTAACTGTATGTTATGATTCTGAATTAGTCATACTGTTAGTGCACTGACAACTTCTAAACCTTATGCAGTTTCCACAGTGCATCTTGGTAAATCAAATTACTATTAGTGTCTCTTTTTAGGTTTTTATTTATTTATTTATTTTTAATCACACAATCAGGAATATATGCTGCTAGAAACAACAAAGCAAACAAAAACACCACCAACAAAAAAGAACAGTACAGTGTGTATACAGCCATGTCAGTACCATTGTTAGCTTACTCCCTGTCCTCCCCCATTCGAAGGAACCCTCCTCGTTAGGTTATGTGAGTTGTGCTTTGTGAGGTGAGCCATTAGTTATCGGGGAGGAGGCAATGTCTCTCTGAATAATGTCCCAACATGTGGCTCTAAACAATCTTTCTGCCCCCTCTTCTGCAAATTTCCCTGAGCCTTGTTGGGTTTGCTTTAGGTCTACTTCAGTGATGAGGTCTTGGGAGCATCTGTGTCTCTGGATATCTGGTTTGGTAGGAGTTGAGTGTTCTCTATGTCTATCTCCTTCATCCTTGTGCTGGTACCAGGTTCACTAAGAAAGCAACACTCTTTCTCATTTCCCCAATTGCTCTATGGTTTCAGCTGGGGCCCTGGTGAGGTGTGATGGGCTGATTCTCTCCTCAGGTTCTGTGTACATCTGGAAAAGAGAAGCACATTCTCCAACGGAGAGTGAAGTCAGCATCAGATAAATGGTATAACCATTATTATTTAGAGAGAATTTCATAGGTGTAGGCCCTTTTGTAGCCTATGATTGGTACACTTGTCATGTCTTTAAGTCTTTCATAAATGCATCTGATTCACAAAAATTTGATTACATGAACTCCTAGCTGCAAATGAGCATGAGAATGCAATATTTAAGTCAGTAGTTTCTATATACAAGTAGGCAAGCCAGAGAAGTGATGAAATCTGATGTTGTGTAGTGTACAGTTTATCCATGGGTTTCGTCAATTCCCTAACCTTTTTATATGGCCTCATCAAATTTTTACCCTCTCACACCCAAGAATGCTTGCTTAAAAATGGAAAGGGAGTGTGTCACTGTCATACTTGGAATACCACACTGCCTTCCCAGTGCCTACAGTGAATACAAATGCCATCATTGTGACCTGAAAAGTTCTGCTGTTCAGATTTACCCTTCATCTAGTCTTGATCTCCTCTTTGTTCCTATATTTCAGTTTGATCTTTTCAGTACATTATTTGCTCTTCTTTCCCTCTATGAGAGTTACTTTGACACTGGTCATGGCTGGTGGTGTAGCCTGGTGATAGAGCACTTGCATAGCACATGGAAGTCCCTGGCTTTCAGCATCATGGAAAGAAATCTGTGTAAAAATCACCTTCCTAATTCACTTATTAATATCTATTTTTCATTAAATACTGAGGAGAAATATGATATCTATGAAGGTAGAGTATAGATAGAGTCCATGAACAAATTCTATGGAGTAGATCTCTTACACAGAATGCCAGCCTAGCCACACACTATGAGAGAACCATTAGAATTACTCAATGATTGTCTCTCATTTTTTATCTATGAAATAGGGAATGAATTATTCTTTCCTTACAAATGTATTATAAGAGTTCAGTGAATTAATAGTTGAAAACTATCATATAATCAGAATTATCAGAGAATTTAAAGTCAATGTGGCCACTCAAATCACTGTTTCAAGAAAACCTAACCTGATTTATGTGACTTGAAAACTTTTCTCCCTTCAAAATGCAATACAACTTATCAGAAGCATAATTTTACATGAATTTCATCTGATATCACACTAGAAATTAAATATCACCCGGGGTAGCAAATGTAGCAATTTTTTTTTTATTCTCCTAATGGCTGAAAAATGTCCTGCCATGAACAAGGTGTTCAATAAATATTTCTTCAGTAAGCAGATGGAAATATGGTATTACTCTTCTGCCTAGTATTTCAGTATCTAACAGTTATCCACTGTGGGTGACATTTTTAAGATGTAGTTGAATCACTCTAATCCTCCATCAAGAACTACCTGTGCAAAGAATAAATACACAATTAAGAAGACCCTCTCACCCAGTTTCATTTCCTGTAAATTAGTTATCTAGTCAATTTTGATTCAACTATATCAAAGGGTAAAATCTAAACATAAACAATCTGTAGATTTTTAATTCCATGCCATTATAACTATTACAGTGAAATGCCATGTTTTCCTGCTCCCTCCTAATCTGGGACATGAGTCAAACTGCCCCCCTCACATAATACCAGCACTCTAAACATCTCAGGTATCAGAGGGATTGATGCTGTATTACTGTGCTTGCATTCAAGCAAGAAGGTCAATAATAACCTAACATTATATCATAGTATATGTCATTCACACCCCCTTCCTTCATTACAAGGCATTGTACCAGCTTCCATTTCAAAGTGGTTACATTTCAATATGATGTTTAGATACAAAGAAGATGCAGTCAGTTAAGTACAGTACAGACTTGATTTTTTTCTCTTATTTTTGATAGCCTATTACTGTGTCTCATTTATCTTAAGTTTATATGAATGAGAAGTTTGTGCTATATGTAGGGATTAGTGTTACCTGCAGATATTCAGTGGCACTTCAGAACACATTCTCTGAGGATAAGAGGAGCTATTAAGTTTGGGCATATAGTTCACTTTAAAAATTTTTATTTTTATTTTATTAGAGAGAGACAGAGATAGAGAGAGAGAATGGGTGTGCCAGGGCCTCTAGTTACTGCAGACAAACTCCAGATGAATGTGATACCTTGTACATCTGGCTAGTGTGGGACATGGAGGGCCGAACCTGGGTCCTTATGCTTTGCAGGCAACTGTCTTAAATGCTAAAGCAGCTCTCCAGCCCATAGTTCATTTTTCTAACCTGTGTAGGGTTTTAGGTTTTGTTCTCAAGAATATACAATAGTTCTATACTTCATGACTCTTTAATTGTTGCTTCTTATTTTCTCGTACATGGCAACATAGGTACTTTTTCATTGTTATGTCTTGAAGGTCAGAAATTCAGTTGGCTCCTGCTGGTGAACCAATACATGAGTATTTCTTGGATATTTTCCCTTGGATATCCATGTATGTGCTTGCATTATCGGCTTATTTTTGCTATCTCCTTTTTCATTTAATGTCCATGACATTTTAGTCCTTAATCAGATGGCATTTTATAGTGATTCAAAATTTGTGTGTATTAAAATCTTGTTCTTATATGAAATTTAGTCCTTCACATATATTTTCTTTCCTTTTAGTACACTTTGTAATAATAATAAGAAGAAGAAAAAAAAGAACTATTATTATTACCTGCTTTAATCCAGACATGACAGATAATACAGCAAGCAGAAAGGTTAATGAACATATGGAAGGAGGTGTTTTGCCAGTTTGGGAGTTGGACTGTGTTTACAATTTTCTTTAGCTGTGCCCACTTCATCCTCGTCCACTGACACTTTTCCTGAGTGCCCCGTCATTGTTGTGCTTCACTAAAAGCATGTTCTTAGCTGAGCATCCCTTTCAACTTGTTCAGTTTCAACCTAGAGATAAGGTCCAGAGCCTTGCTGGACTGATGACATGGAGAAAATGGTTATTGCTAAATTTCACATTTTAGTGGTATTTTATCTCTGTACTATATCTGTCACACATATTTTACTTTATTTTATTTTACTAACTAGTTTTGTATTCAGCAAATACAGTCAGTTTGGTACCATTATTAGGCTCATCCGTGACCTACCTCCTCCCCTTGGCCCCTCCTTGTTGAGGTATATGGGTCATGAATTGTGGAGTTAGCCCACAGTTATGGGTAAGCTAAATGTCTCTGCATATCATGACCCAACATGTGGCTCTGACATTCTTTCCACCCCCTCTTCCACAAAATTTGCCTGAGCCATGTTGGGTTCGTTTTTGGTCTGCTTCAGTGATGAGGTGTTGGGGGCCTCTGAGGCTCTGGCTCTCTGGTTTGGTAGGAGCTGATTTTTCTCTGTGTTGATCTCCTTCCCCCTTCTGATGGTATCCAATTCATCAGGAAAACAGCACCCTTGCTTGTTTTGCCAATTTTTCTTAGCTTCAGCGAGGGCCCTTTAGAGGTATGATGAGGTGGCTCTCTCCTCAGGATCTACATCTATCTGAGAAGAGAAGCAGATTCTCCAATGGAGAGTAAGTTAGCACCAGGACAAATGAGATAAGCCTTACTTTTTTTAATAGAGAATTTAATACTTGTAGGCCCTCTTGTAGCCCATGATTGATGATAGCTTGATTTTGGCGAGTGGGATTATGTTTGGATATGTTTCTGACTTGTTTCCCAGCTCCAGCTCTGGGTCCCGTACCACTGAGGGGATCAGTTAGCCAAATTGAGAGCAGCTGGTTCCCCACCATGGCTGTCTGCCACTATTGCACTTGTGTGGCCATTACAACAAGTAATTTGCTGCTAAGTAGGTTAGACCATGAGTTGCTTGGACAGATATTGGTCATTTTCCCCCAGCTGCCCATGTAGCACCTTCTGGCACTAGATGCGCTGACTGTCTGGGGAATGACTCTCTTCCAAATTCCAGCCATGTCATTCCATTTTGCATGTCAAACACATAAGGTGTGCTTCAGCCGTAGGGTCTTACCACTAACCTTTGGCGGGTCATCAAGTACACTGACAGAAATCTTTCTGTCTTTTCGGAAACCTTGTAGGTCTCTCTGATGAAAAACTCATTGTGGATGATAGCTCCATGCTGGTACTGGGAGTAACAGGTCAGTGCCCACTAAGGAAAGGAGAAAAAAAGATAACTAATATACAAGAGTTAGAGAGAAGAGAGAGAGATAGAGATAGAGAGAGGAGACGGAGAGGCAGGGAGGGAAGATGTAGAAGATTAGGTTACTCTTGATCCTACCCTCTCCGGTGTCTTGAGGTTCAGCTGTTCCCAGTAAGGGCCTGATGAAGGCTCGGCCATTTTGTCTGCTTTTTTGGAAGTAGAATTTTATGGTACCATTGCCATTTCAGGTCTAGATTTGTGTTTCCCACCCCTTCGATGCCCTCCCTTCCCTCCCCATCCATCCTAGTGTCTAGTCCATGAGATGCTTGCTGGGTATGTAAGGTATCTTGGGTAGATTTAGGTTAGGTGCTGTAGATAAGTGAGACTATTTGGCAATTTTTTTTCTGTGATTGTGTAAGTTCACTAAGAATGATCTGTTCCAGGTTCAACCACTTTTCCTCAAATTTCATTGTGTCATTTTTTCTTACTGGTGTATAGAATTCCATTGTGTAGATATACCACATCTTTGTTATCCATTCTTCTAGTGATGGACATCTAGGTTGATTCCAGCTCTTAGCTATTAAAAATTGAGCTGCTACAAACATGGTTGAGTAAATCTCTCTAGCCTGTGGTTTGAAGGTTTTAGGGTAGATGCCCAGTAAGGGAATAACTGGGTCTGTTGGTATGTCTATAGTCAGCTTTTTCAGAAATCTCCATATTGCTTTCCAAAGTGGTTGTACCACCCTACATTCCCACCAACAGTGGATGAGTGTCCCTACTTGTCCACATCCTTGCCAGCATTTATTTTCAGTTGCTTTTTTGATGTTGGATATCCTTGTTGGGGAATGTGGAATCTCATAGTTGTTTTAATTTGCATTTCTCTGATGATTAGGGATAATGAACATTTTCTTAATTGTATGTTTGCCATTTGTATTTCTTCCTCTGTTAACTGCCTGTTCAGCTCTTTGCCCCATTTTGTGATTGGGGTGTTTGACTTCTTACTGTTTAGATTTTTGAGTTCTTAGTGGATTCTAGAGATTGGGCCTCTATCAGTTGGATAACCTGCATACATTTTCTCCCATTCTGTGGGTAATCTATTGGCTTTCCATATTGTATGCTTTTCTGTAAGAAACCCTTCAGCTTCATGTGATCCCATTGGTTGAGTGACTGTTTGAGATCATGAGCTACTGGGGTTTTATTGAGGAACTCTTTTTCCATTCCCATGTCATGAAAAGTACTTCCAAAATTTTCCTCCAGTAGTATTCTGTGTTTCTGGTCTTATATTGAGGTCTTTGATCCATGTGGACTTGAGTGTAGTGCATGGTGAAAGGTGTGGGTCAAGTTTCAGTTTCCTGCATATGATTATCCAGTTTGTCCAGCACCATTTGTTGAAGATGCTGTCTTTTTTCCAGCCTATATTGCTAGGGCCTTTGTCGAATATCAAGTAGCTATAGTTGCTTGACCCAAAGTCTGGGTCCTCAAGTCTATTCCATTGGTCTATATTCCTGTTTTTATGTCTGTAACATGCTGTTTTTATTACTATGGCTTTGTAATATAGCTTCAGATCAGGTATGGTGATGCTTCCATTTTGCTGAGGATATGTTTGGATATGTGAGGCCTTCTGCCTTTCCATATGAAGTTGGAGATCATTTTTTCTATCTCTGTGAAGAACACTGTAGGGATTTTAATTGGAATTGCATTAAATCTGTATTTAGCCTTTGGTAGGATTTTCATCTTCACAATGTTATTTCTGCCTATCCAGGAGTATGGGAAGTCTTTTGATTTTATCAAGTCCTCTTCAATTTCTTTTTTGAGTATTTTTTACATTTTTGTTGTATAGATCTTTCACTTCCTTGTTTCACGTAATTCCAAGGTATTTTTTTTGTTGTTGCTATTGAAAATGGGACTATGTCCCTTATTTCTTTCTCTGTATCTTTGTCAGTTGCATATAGAAAGGCTACTGATTTTTTGCATTGATTTTGTATCCTGCTACTTTAGTATAAGAGTTAATCACCTTCACGATTTTTGGGATGGAGTCTCTCATTTCGCTTACAAATACAATCCTGTCATCAGCGAATAGAGCTCACTAAGTTCTTCCTTTCCAAATTGTATCCATTTTATCTCCTTCTCCTGTCTTACTGCTTGAGCTAGGACTTCCAGTACTATATTGAAAAGCAGAGGTGAGAGTGGACAACCCTGTCTTGTTCCTGATCTTAATGGGAATTCCTCCCTTGTCTCTCCATTAAGTATTATTTGGGCCTTTGGAGCTTCGTATATTGCCTTTATTATGTTAAGATATGAACCAACCATGCCAATTCTCTCCAGTGTTTTGATCATGAAGTGATGTTGTATCTTGTCAAAGGCCTTTCCTGCATCTATCGAGATGATCATGTGGTTTTTTGTTTAACCTTCTTTATATGGTGTATTACATTGACAGATTTCTGTATGTTGAACCACCCCTGTGTTCCTGGGATGAATCCCACTTGGTCAAGGTGGATAATGCCTTTAATGTGTTGTTGGATTCGGTTTGTGAGGATTTTGTTCATGATCTTTGTATCTTAACTCATCAGGGAAATAGGCCAGTAGTCTCCTCTTCTTTTGGCATCTCTGCCTAGTTTTGGAGTTAGGGTGATGCTAGCTTCATAAAAAGACCTGGGTAGCTTTCCCTGTTCACCAATTGTGTGGCACAGTTTGAGGAAGATTGGTTTGAGTTCTTCCATGAAGGTTTGATAGAATTCAGCTGAAAAGCCATCTGGTCCTGGACTCTTCTTTTTTGGGAAGTTTTTTATTACTTTTTCAATCTCCATGAGTGTGATGGGTTCACTAACGTGATTAATCTGCTCTGAGTTTAGCTTTGGTACATGATATGCGACCAGGAATTTATCCATCTCCTCCACATTATCCAGTTTTGTGAGGTAGAGGTTTTTGAAATAAGTCATGATGATTCAGCCAATTTCACTTATGTCTGCTGTGATCTCTCCTTTTTCATTTTGAATTTTGTTAATTTGAAGCTTCTCCTTTTTTTGCTTCATTAAATTGGCCAGGGGTTTGTCAATCTTGTTTATTTTTTCAAAGAACCAGCTCTTTGTTTTGTCAGTTGTCTTAATTGTGTCCTTGGTTTCCAATTCATTGATTTCTGCTGTGATTTTAATTATTTCTTCCCTTCTGAAGCTCTTTGGGTTGGATTTCTCTTGTTTTTACAGTGCCTTTAGGTGGATGGTTAGGTTATTGATTTGGGACCTTTCTGTATTTCTTATGAAATCATTGAGTGCTATGAATTTTCCCATGAGTACCGCCTTCATTGTGTCTCATAAGTTTTGGTACAATGTCTTCTCATTGTCATTCAATTCCAGAAAATTTGCAATTTCATTTTTTATTTCATTCACTATCCATTTATTGTTTAAAAGTGTGCTGTTCAGTTTCCAGGTGCCGTTTGGATTCTTGGTGGGTCTTTTGCTGTTGATTTCTAGCAATATGGCATTGTGATCTGATATCATGCAGGGAATTATGTCAAACTTCCTAAATATGTGGAGGCAGTCTTTGTGACCCAGCATATGGTCTATTTTAGAGAATGTTCCACGGGCTGCTGAGAAGAATGTGTACTCTGTGGATTTGGGATGGAAAGTTCTGTAGATGTCTGTTAGGTCTAAGTGACCTATGGTTTTCTTGAGCTCTCTTACTTCCCTGTTCAGTTTCTGTTTGGATGATCTGTCTATTAGTGATAGTGCTGTACTGAAGTCCCCAGCTATGATGGTGTTTGTGGTTATTTCTGTTTTATTGTCAAGTAGGTTTTGTTTTATGAACTGTGGTGCCCCTGTGTCTGGTGTGTACACATTTATGATTGTAATATCCTCTTGATGGATCATTCCCTTGATAAGTAGGAAGTGGCCTCCTTTGTCTTTTTTGATTATTTTTGGTTCGAAGTCTATTTAATGGGATATTAATATAGCTATGCCTGCTTGTTTCTTATTCCCATTTGCTTGGAATATTGTTTTCCACCCTTTCACTCTGAGGCGGTTCTGTCTTTAGTGGTAGGTTTCTTGAAGGCAACAGATTGAGCGGTCTAATTTTTTGATCCATCCTGTTAGTGTGTGTCTCTTGATGGGTGAATTAAGGCAATTAATATTTAGGTTAATGACTGTGAGATTTGTTTTGATCCCTGCCATTTTGTGATGGCAAATTTGGGATGGTGATTTCATGGACTTTGAAATGTTTTGTGCCTACTCTGAGTTTGGTTAGTGTGATCTGCTTCTTGTGGCACTTTAGTTTGATTATTTGTTTCTTCTCTGTGGAGAATTTCATGAAATACTCTCTGTAGGTTTGGTTTTGTGTTCATATAATTGTGAAGCTGAGTGTTGCCATGGAATGCTTTTCTTTCACCATCTATTATGAGGGATACTTTTGCTGGGTAGAGTAGTTTGGGTTGGAAGCCATAGGTTCTTAAACTTTGTAGTGTTTCATTCCAGGACCTTCTAGCTTTCAGGGTTTCCATTGAGATGTCTGAAGTAATTCTGATGGGTTACCTTTGAAAGTGTTGTGCTGTTTCTCCCTATCTGCTTTTAGGATTTTCTTTTTGGTGTCAATGTTTAGAGTGTAATGATAATGTGTCTTGGAGAGTTTCTACTTTATCCAGTCTGTTCGGAGTTCTGTTGGCTTCTTGTATCTTGATGGGCCTTTCTTTTAAGAGACTGGGGAAGTTTTCTTCAATTATTTTGTTAAATGAGTTCTCCATGCCTTTGGTCTGAATTTCTTCTCCTTCTGTCATTCCAATGATCCTGATATTAGGACATTTAAGTGTATCCAAAAATTCCCTCATGTTCTGTTCACAGGAACTTTTGAACTTACTGAAATTTTTGAACTCTCGAACTGTTTCTTCCATCTTGTCTTCCAGATCAGAGTTTCTATTCTCCACTTACCTCACTCTATTCTTGAGAGCTTCTAGAGAGTTTTGGACTTGTTCAATTAAGTTTGCATTTTCTACTACTTTTCTATGTATAATTTCTATCCCTCTGTCAAGCTCCCTTTTTACATCATTGTCTGATTTTCTTGATGATTCTTGGAGTTCATCCTTGCATTTCTTTATGTCTTCATTTGGCATGGCCAGATGGTTTTTAACGTCTTCTTTTTTTTTTTTTTTTTTTCACTCTCCCTCAAATCTCTTAACTCTCTTTGAATTCCTTCCAATTTCTTATCTATTAGTTATAGTTTAGTGATGGCAGCATCCACATGATTATCGGTCCATTGTTGCTTTCCTGCAAGTTCTACCAGTAGGTTGGTCAGGGTTGCATTGCTCATAGCTTCAATTTGGTTTTCTGAACCTAATGACTCTTCTATGTGTTTGTTATATGTATTCATAGTAGGACGGGGTGATATAACTGGATTTTCTTGCATTTGATTTTTCATGTTATTTCTGTTGTGCTGTGGTCTGCCCATGACCTTGTATGGGCATGTAGATGATTGGATCAGCCAGGGCTCAAGCACAATGGGAATCTTAGGCATCCTGAGGCAGTTTCCAAGCAGCCTGGGCTTTGGCTCTCACTTGCCAAAGCCACCTATCTACTGCCTGGCAGGGGCACCAAAGTTGCCTTAATTCTCAAGCAGTAATGCACCAAAACTGCCTATGTTCGAGCAAGGTTTGATACTCAGGCACCAAGCACTGAAGCAGCCCAAACTCTGTCTGGGAACACTGGGTCCCAGAAGCAGTCTGCGCTCCCCCAGCCACAGGACAATGGCAGATGGCTGGCTGTGGCAGACAGGTAGGTGATGGCACCTGAGCTGGCACAGGCAACAGACACAGTCTGAGCTTGTGTGGCAGTTTCTGTGGGACTTGGATCACTGAATTGCAACAGCAGGAGCAGTAAATGAGCAAGTGGGTGCAGCAGTCTAAGCTTCCACATGCAGGGATCGATCTGCATGCAGCTGTGGGTATGTGGAGGGTTGGGCTACCCACTCCTGAGGGAATCAGGGATTCCCTGTTATGGCCAGGACATGCTGAACGCGCAGGTGGCAGGAGCAGTAAATGGACGAGTGGGTGCAGAGCAGTCTAAGCTTCTGCACGCGGTGATCCATAGGCGTGCAGGGGCGACAGCGGCAGTGGTTATTTGGGGGGAGGGGTGGGCTACCTGCCCAGGAGGGGATCCATGATTCCCTGTTCCCCCACCCCCGTGCCCTTCCACTGACAATCTAATGGAGATTGCTCTCCCCTAAAAGACCCAGTGAACGTTTAGTGTCTTGCCTTTCTTTCCCTGGGATTTGCAGTGCAGCTAAGCAGTCGCCATCTTGGCTGGAAGTCCGCATATTTTATTTTTTAATTATTTAAAGTTTTTATTTATTTTTAAGTAGAGAGAGGTAGGAGAGAGACAGAAAGATAGAGAGAATTGACACACCATGGCCTTCAGCTGCTGCAAATGAACTCCAGATGCATGCACCACTGTGCTTCTGGCTTTATGTACATACTGGGGAATCAAACTTGGGTCCTTAAGCTTTGTAGGCAAATGCCTTATCCACTGAGCCATCTCTCCAACCATGTCATAGATATTTCTTACCTACCATGTCTCAGCTTGTGGGGAAGGTATGGAGTCAGATGGGAAATGAAAATATGGGTAAGTATATACTCTATAGCATACTCATTGTTGTTCAATTAATAATATTCTCCAAACTGTATTTTCAAGTTTCCTTTTTGTCTTAATTTTCTGTCCATTTATTTATTTTTCTTGTTGTAATAAGGACATCTGTCATGAAATCTACCCTCTGACCAAATGTTCAAACATGTAATGATGTTATCTATAGGAAAGCGGAAGGTATCTACAAATTACTCATAATTTATAACTGAAATTCATAAGTGTTACATGGTAGCTCCCTGTTTCCCCCATATCTGTAGTTTCTGAAAATTGACATTCAACTCCATGCTTTTGTAAGTTTGAGTACTTTAGGTAACTCACATAGATAGAATCATGCAGTCCTATTTAGCCTTAAAAAAAAGAAGGAAATTTCTTAGTAGGTGACATAGTTGAAACTGAAGGGTGCTATGCCATATGAAATAGGGTAGTCACAGAAGGCCAAATACCACCATCCTCTTCACCTGTCCTTGTGCTTGTAGAAGAGACAGTCCAGGTTCTTCCCTGGTTGTTTACTGTGAGAACGTGGTAGATTTCTAGGACTAAAATTCCATAAAAGCATGGGCCCCTTTTGCACTATGGTACTTGGAAAATGTTAGGCCACATGGTATTCCACTTTCTGGATGGAGAAGTGATCAGTGAAAACCTACAACAGGGGTTAGTCATGAACTCTACGGCTGTAATGTCTGCTGCTGTCTGGCTAAATATATATGCTATGCTCACCGAATTGCCCAGTGAGCACTTCTCTTAGTGTTAATCCCCATATATTAATACTGCTCTCACTTTTGGTTAGAGAAGCTTCTCTTTTCAGATGGAAGTGACCTTGGGATGACTCAGAAGGTGCTGAGAAGTGACAGAGGAGTGCTCAGCACTGAAATATCTCTACCACACCTTCCAAGGCTCAGAGTCCACTGCAGAAGAGGTGGCAGACAGAATGTAAGAGCCAAAGGAAGGGTAGGGCTCCTTATAACGTGCACCTCCAAACACAAAATGGCCTGGATATCCATGACCTTACAGTGCCTGACACTACCTACACAAGACCATCATAATAGGAGGATGAGATCATGACATCAAAATAAAAGAGAGACTGATTGAGAGGGGGAGGAGATATGATGAAGAGTGGAGTTTCAAATGGGAAAGCAGGGAGGAGGAATGGAATTAATATGGGATAATTTTTACAATCATGGAAGTCATCAATAAAAAAATACTTACTTAATTATTTTTAAAAGGGGGATGGGGAAGGCTTAGAGATAGATTAGCAGTTAATGCACTTAACTAAAAAGCCAAAGGACCCAGGCTCTATCCCCAATTACCCATATAAGCAAGATGCAGAAGGTGGTGCATACATCGTGTGCGTGCACTGTTTGTGGTAGCTACAGGCCCTGGTGCCTTCATTTTCTCTCTCTTCTCTTTCTCAACTAAATATATGAACATTTTTTGTAAAGGACATGGAGAGATATTCAGTCAGTTGCTTGCAAATCCTTGTGGCCCATGTTCAATTCCCCAGTATCTGAGTAAATCCAGGTTCACACAGTGGCACAGCTATCTCACCAGCCTGTCATTTACATTTTAACTATTTTTAAATATAAACACTAAACAAAAACAATATTTATTTCACACCAGAAACTCTAGCAATATGAACAATATCCAGAATACAGTAAACTTTTTGATAGTGTTTATTGTACAATTGAGTCCAAAATTAACAACACAATTTTCATATTTTCAAAATGTTGGTAGTCAACTTATCAACTAATAAGCATACACAAATTCAGAGAGAGAGAGACAATGAAATAAATATATGTCTCACAATGAGTTCAAAGCAGCTATGAAAAATGTTAAATGAATTTCTTTGAAAATATCTTATAAGATAATGGTCATAACCATACAGATATAAGAGCATACCAGTTCAGAATGTTTCGTGTGATGTTATCCTTCAGGGAAAAGATTATATGACATGCACATACATCATTTAATGTATATAAATAACACATTATTTGATCCTATAATTAGCAAATGACTAGACAGTAAAGCTTTCTTCTAAACATCTGTCTGGCTCATTAAATCACACTATATGCCTTAATCTTAGTTATAAACTCAAGGTTGCTCACTGAGAACTAAATAATTTTCTTTATAAGTCATATGCTTAGCAGAACCAGATGAAATAAAGTGGGTGGACATGTCCAGAAATTATAAGGGTTTAATCAAGTAAATCATTTTGCTCAAGGAGCACTATTACTGAAGAACTACTATTCAGACAGGTTTTACATGATGATTTTCAAATATTTCATTTTATTTCTTTTTTATTCAACATTCCCACATTAATACACTCTTTAAATTCAAGTTTTATCTTACAATCTATTTCCTGAGTTATGCAAAATAGTTAGGTCATCCTTGTCTATAATGTATGTTTTCATTTACAGATCCTTGCCCTTTACAAATTATTTCTAAACTGTAAAAACAAAATTGGCCTGATTCCCAAATTTAAAATGTTGACAGTGGCCTATTTTCATGGTTTTCAGCTTGCAGAATAATGTACCATGTAGTCCAGTGAAGTAACAAATTAATCTCATTACTGCTCTCAAGAAAAATTAATAATTGACTGTAAAGAAACTCTTCAGCTTCATGTGATCCCATTGGTTGAGTGATGGTTTAAGTACATGAGCTACTGGGGTTTTGTTCAGGAAGTCTTTTTCCATTCCTATATCATGGAAAGTACTTCCTAAATTTTCTTCCAGTAGTATTCGAGTTTCTGGTCTTATATTGAGATGTTGGAAGAGTCTTCACAGATCAGGTATGTTTTTATTATCTTCTAATTTTGGCCATCAATAGTACCATAATGCCCTGTATTTAAGCAGAATATCATAATGAGAAAGCAGAAGCAAGAGCACAGTGGTTAAAAATGTGAGGGTACAATTTCTGTTCCTTTGAACTGATCATATCTTAAGAAGTAGACCAAATAAAGGCAATGCTTATTAATATCCATTAATGATATTTCTAGATAAGTTTCTAAGTCAAAGAAAAAGCTTCCAGGCATGGTGACACATACCTTTAATCCCAGCACTCAGGAGGCTGGGGTAGGAGGATCATCACTGTGAGTTTGAGACCAGCCTGGGACTATAGAGCAACTGCCACATTAGCCTATGTTTGAGTAAGAGACCCTACCACAAACACAATCACAAAGCACAAAAAAAAAGAAAGAAAGTAAGAAAGAAAATGCTTTGCCATTTTAAATTATATGATAGAAAATATTGATGCATTTCTACTTAAGATAATTTGATAATTTGAATTCAGTTTTACAGTAGTCTGATAGATGTGATGTGTTTTTTAAATTTTCCAGTTCACTGCATTTTGACAAAATTATACAACAGTGTGATACCACAAGTAGATGATAACTATATATATAATCTTTTGAGGGTTTTTTGCCAATATATTCCCTTCATATCACTTTTTTCAACTGCTATCTTGATTAGAAATATAGAATGTAATCTGTGTTTGGTCTTGTCTCTTTCTGTCTCACATTAAGCAGCCCATGTTATATGAACTTACATGTCTTCTTAATTGAGGTTATTGTCTTTTTGCTTTATGTAAATCTATGAAATTCAAAAATATAACTCATATTGAGTAATACAAACTGAAGGAAAGCAGTATAAATTTATGTAAAAAAACAACACTATTGCAGCTAAATGCATTTGCCATGTTGACTTTAAATTTGATTACTAGGAAACTTAAGCTAATATGTTCTATAAGATGCATAATATATATGATAAGAAATTGCAATAGACAATCAAGATTAAAAAGAAGAATTAAGTCATAATTGCTGTACTGTTATTGAAGAAAGCCTGAGGAAATGTTTATATACTATATTTCTAATGTAGAATCAATAATGATATGAAATATTTTGTATTAGAAATACCAGCACTTGAGATGTTAAAATGACTTAAAATTCTATAATCTAATAATACAAAATTAATTAAATAACCTTAGCTAATAAAAATGGCTATAAATATGTGAGGATAAAACATTTGAAAACCAAAATTATAGAAAAAAAGCTGTTCTCCTTGTTACTTTTTTTTAAGATTTAAGCAGTGACTTGCTAGTTATTCTTTAGAATGTGATGATCTTACACAAAGGAGAATAGGAAAGTAATAGATTCAATATATTTTTAGACCAAAAGATACAATTTGTATCTATGGAGTATTAGTTTCTAATCTATTTTTGTTCCTTTTCCACTTGAATTGGGCTATTTTTCTCCAATGTTTTAATACCATATCTGAATTGAGTTATGCACCTTCATGAGGAATGAGACTCCAACACCCTGAATTTCTGTAAGAAATCATTCATTTATTATGCTTATGATGGGTTTGTCTGTTTCTGGTGCTCATTTTTATGAGGTTTCTCAGGTAGCATTAATTAAAGGAATATTCTTCACCAGATCCCTCCTCACAACTGAATGTTTGATTTTCTAACACTAGCTTTGAGATCCTTGCTAAATTGGTTTGATTGCACAATAACCATAGCATGAGGAAATCACTTTGTGAGAAATCTAATATATTACTTGAGGGATGACATCTTTGTAAAGAAATATAAGGGTTTTTTTGTTGTTTCATTTATAACAACCTGAAACAGAGGTTTTAATATCCTATGAGCAGGTAAAAACAATGGATCAGAATAGCACAGTAAATGACAGAAAATTGACAAGAAATGCACACCTATAGGAGAAAAGAAGACAACAGTATTGATGCTAGCTCAGTAACAAGAAAGTAAAATTGATAGAATATATTAGAAAATCTATATGCATAAAAGCTAACACAAACCACATAAGATTATAGATATCTTTGTCATAGTAATGTCTGAATTATAGGGAAAAAAAGACACTAAATGATAAAAAATCAAACAAATAAATTTGGAAGACAAAAAGTTTACCTTGCTTAAATTAAAGCTTGTGATAATAATTTTAATTCAGCTTCCTTGTATTCAAAAATTAATGAAGTTATAGAAATTATCAAAAATAAAGATATATAAAAATGACTGTTATTATGGCTGGTAGACTAATTGTCAACATCAATGTATTTTTGAAAGCCTACATTTTTAAAACTTCAAAATGAGTGTTAGTTCTCTGGCAGAGCTGAAAAATAACAGATGTGTAATTACAAGAAAAAAGTGAAATGCAGCAAACAGACATTGATAGTTTGTGTCAAACAGCTGAATTCTTAAGCCAGAGTTGTGATCACTTGCTGAGAACAGAAGCCTGGGAGGATTGTGGATTGGGGTGATACAATATTGAAAACACTAACTGAATAGAATAACCAAATTTATTTTGGTTTTTATATTCCTCCTATGAGAATGTAATAGGATGCCTGTCTGGCCATCCCATAAACTAGGTGTGGTTCCAACATTGTGGAAGTGGAGACCAGAGGATCAGAAGTTGAAAACATCCTCAGATACATGGTGAGTCTGTGTCCACTCTTGGCTGCCTAAGACCTTGTCACAAAAAAAAAAAAAAAAAAAAAGGAAAGGAGAGTGGAGGGGAGGGAAGAGGAGGAGTGAGGAGGAGAGAAAAGGGGAGGGGAGGAGAGAGGAGGGGAAAGGAAGAACAGAGAAAACAAAGAAAAAGCAAAACAGTTTTATATGGTAAGATTCCACTTCAACTTTCTCCTTTAATTGGGTGCCTTCTGAGTTCTTTTTTTCCCATCTCCTTTCTAATTTATTGAATTTTTAAATGATTCATTCATTTTCAATCCCCATAGGTGTCTATTTCTTAAATATATTTTCCAAAGACAAATCTGAAATTTGCATCTCCATTTCCATTAGATTTCACAGCATTTCACTTGAGAGTGCTTAATTTAAGATGATCTAAAATGACATGAATAAATAAATAGTTACCTACACGCCATGAGGAAATAAGGATGGACCAAATATTCACAATTTTGCCAAGCTTAAAAGCCCGGGAGTTAAATTTGACCCATGTCACCTTGAAGGAGCTCTCTTATAAGTGAAGGCATTCTCTTTCCATGTCTCACTATCTCTTAACATCAACTAAAGTTTTCATTCCAATTCTCAATTAAGCTCCTCATGAGCCACTCTCACCAGACATTTTGGCATATCAGCTTCCTAATCAGTATGTGGTCTGCTGAAGAGTTTTCTTTTTACATATCACAGCAGTGATCACTAAGTTCTGTTTTCAACTTGATTTGGGTAAGAATCCCCAGGCATTCTTCTTGGACAGGATTTTGATGTGGTTTTCAGGAAGGATTGACTGCGGAAGGTCCTTCCTCTAGAGTAAATGCTTCCTATAGAGTGGATGGCTCTCTAGGAGGGGTGTGGTATATAAGGAAGCTATGAGAGAAAACAGCCCTTTCTTCCCACCTGGCTGCAGGTGTTTATGCTGGTGAGTGCCTTCACTTTTACTGACATTTATCCTATTCTGCTTTCTACCATCAGCATTGGAACTATGTTTCCTCAGCCTTCCAGCATGAACTGAAGACCAGTAGCTCTCCAGGAAGCCTTCTGGCCTTCCGTGCTGAATTAGAGTTTCTGAGGCATCCAGCCTTGTGGACTAGACTCTCAAGCATGCAGACTGCTATAGTTGGATTGCCATAAATTAATCCTAAAAATTCCCTTTTTAATACAATTACTCTATCAGCTCTGTTCCTCTAGAGAACACTGACACTTTAAGGGTCCCATGGTTTTTAATCAATCCTAATGATGTTCAATCATTCCCATATTCCAAAGTGTTTTAACTGAGCCATAATACAAAAAAAAATTCTCAAAAAACCCATAATGACACAGAATAAACACTCACACTGCCAAAGATGGCATTGGGCATAACAAAGAAATATTCAACCAATACAAGGTTTGAAACAACCAAGACAAATATCAAATTTTGTGGCTCTAACTCCAACAACTCTAGTCAGTGACAAATATCCAAGTCCTATAATCCTAACCAGCAACAAGTCTCTGGAGTTCCAATTCTGCCACTCCAGCTAGGTTACTCACAGTCCTGGAAAATTGCATCCAGGTCCAGAAGCCCTCCTGAACAGCCATTTCTTGGTCTCGGCATCTCCACTAGGTCTCCATGGCAACCCACAATACATTCTCATGGCTCCATCAGGTCTTCCATGCAGGCATCCAGCAAACTTGCTGCATGGTGCCCATGACCATTTCCAAAACACAAGACCATGTTGCAAAATCAATGATTCTCTCATGTATTTCAGGTACTCCAAAATACCAGGCAGGGCTGCCAATTTGTTAATCTGGGGCTGGGGGGGGGCATAAAAACAGGCTTTGAAGAACTGGGCACTCCTTCAGAATTCAGGACCATTCATAAGACCGCATTTTCCCTGTTGTCCCAATACAGGTCAGCTGGCCCAATCTCAATGGTTCTAATATCTTGTACAATTGCAGCTGAGTAGGCAGCAGTTTTGACCCAAAATTTTATTTATTGATTTTTTGTGCCATACACCTCTGTCACAACTGCCCATTTCTACACAATGCAACCCTGTACAACTTCTCAGAACACGGGCATAACAGCAAGACGCTCATCCAAACAGCTTCTAGCACAGGCCAGACAATGCTCTTTCTCACCCTCATAAGCCAAACCTCACAATCCATAGTTCTTACTGCATTCAGGTCTTTCAACTCTGACCAGAATAGTTCATCAAGCTGTACTTACAGCACTACAAGGAATCTCTTAGGCTGAGGTTTCAAATCCTTCCACATTCCTCTTTTAAAAATCAGCTCCAAAAGGCTAAATCCACACAGTCAGGTGTCTAGCAGCAATCCCAGTCCTCTGGTACCAACTTTACTGTTGCAGTCAGGTTCACATTGCTAGCAGAAATCACCCAACCAAGAGCAGCTTTGGGGGAAAAAGTGTTTATTTTGGCACAGCGGCTTGAGTAGAAGCTCCATGATGGCAGGGGAAATAACGGTAGGAGTAGAGGGTGGACATCACACTCTGTCCACCTTAAGGTGGAAAACAGCAACAGAACATTGTGCTAAACACTGGCAAGGGGAAACTGGCTACAATACCCATAAGCCTGTCCCCAACAATACACTGCCTCTGGGGGAGGGGGGGGGAGGGTTATTTCCAAATGCCATCAGCTGGGAGACCAGCATTCAGAATACCTAAATTTATGGCGACATCTTAATCAAACCACCACACTGACTAATACAATAGTCATATAGCTTATAATAAAATGTAAATAAGATTATCTATGAAACTTGTTTAAATTATTCAATGTCTCTGCTTAAATTATGATCAAATTAACTTATATATTCTGTATTATAAGCACATGTATAGGAGAAATTTTTCTTATTTTAATACAATATCTCACCTCTTCTCACCCTGTATTGTACGAATCAATGAATATAAATTATGTATTACTTATCTCTACTATCCCAAAGGGATACATTTCCTCAAGTTCAATCTTCATTGGCAAAAAATATATAGTTACTTTTAAATTAAATTCAGATTTTTTTTCTTATTTTTGCATGTGCATATGTGTAAAATTGTTATGGCATATACAGATGTGTATATGAACAGATGCAGAATCCTGTGCACATGTAGGGGCCAGAGGCTTGTGCCACATGATCCCTGCCATTGTTCCACCTCTGGTTTCCTAGAAATAATCTGTTTCACCTATTTCAGAGCTTGATATTTTCACTGTCCTGATCAATTCTCCATTATGTGCTCTCCACAGGACTGGGATAACACACATGTGTCGTCATGCCCAGCTGCCTACATGGATTTCAAACCATTCTAAGGACATATCATGCCTTTATACTTGTAATAAGTACTTTTACCAACTGAGACATCTCTCCAGCCCCAGATGTATGTATGCAGTGAAAGTTTTATGTAAAACTCTTAGCCTGAGTTGGGTCAAATATGTTTTCATTGTATTGAGTGAATATCTCTTACATCACTTCTCAATGAAGCCCTGAGCTCTGTGAGGGCAGAAATTTCATCTGCACTTTGTGAGTATAATATTAAACTTGAAATTTTCTAGGAATTTGGTGACTATTAGACAAAGAATGCACCAAGAAATTAAAAAAGAATTAATGCACCAAGAGAAAGGCATGATGGAGTTTTCCTTAGAGCAGAAATAAACACCAAAATTATCATTCTTAGGGACTTCAATACTCCACTATCATCAGTAGATAGATCATCAAAACAAAAAATCAACAGGGAAATAATAGAGGTCAACAACACCATAGATCAACTAGACCTCTTCAGAATATTCTAACAGACATCTACAGAATATTGTACCCAAATCTACAGAATACACATTCTTCTCAGCAGTCCATAGAACCTTCTCCAAAATAGATCATATATTAGTCCACAAAGCATGCCTCCATAAATTCAAGAAAATTGATGTAACTTCCTGCATCATTTCACATCACAATTCTTTAAAGCTAGAACTTAACAACAGGAGGTACATCAATAATTCCAGCATCTTCTGGAGAATAAACAACACACTTTTAAACAATGAATAGGTAGTAGAAGAAATCAAAAAAATAAATTGTATAATTTCTAGAATTGAATGGTAGTGAGAAGACCATTTACCAAAATTATGGGACAAAATGAAGGCTATATTAAGGGGAAAATTCATACCACTGAATGAATTCACAGCAAAGACAGAGAGGTTTCAAACCTAACCATCCACCTAAAAGCATTGGAAAAATAAGAAGAATCGAACCCCAAGTGCTCCAGATTAGAATATATATATATATATATATATATATATATATATATATATATATATGGAGAAAGAGAGAAATTAATGAGTTGGTAACTAATAAAACAATTAAGAAAATTGACGAAAGGAAGAGCTGGTTCTTTAAAAAAAGACACAGGATTGATAAGCCCCTGGTCAATAGGATCAACTGAAAAAGAAGTAATGTCTCAACAAAATCAGAAATGAAAAGGAGAGGACACAACAGACATCAATGAAATTGGAAGAATCATCAGGACATACTTCCAAAACCTCTGCTCCATAAAATTGTGGATCATCTTGAAAAAAAAAAAAATGGATGAATCTGTAGACACATACAACCCACCAAAACTGAACTCAGAGACGATTAATCTCCTAAACAAACCTATCACATCCATGGACATTGAAGAGGTTATCAAAAACTTCCCCAAAAAGAAAAGTTCAGGAGCAGATGGCTTCTCATCCAAATTCTATGAAACCTTCATTGAAGAATTGAAACTAACTTGCCTCAAATTTTGCATAATCAGAGAGAAGGTAATCCTTCCCACCTCCTTTTACAAAGCTACCATCACCCTAATACCCAGACCAGACAGAGATAAAAGAAGTAAAGAAGACTATAGGCCTATATCCCTGATGAATTTAGATGCAAAGATCATGAACAAAATCCTTGGAAACTGAATTCAACAACCCATCAAAACCATTATCTACCTTGATCAAGTAGGTTTCATCCCAGGGATGCAGGGATGGAAATCAGTCAGCATAATATACTAAATGAATAAACTTAACCATAAGAACCTCATGATCATCTCAATTGATGCAGAGAAGGCCTTTGACAAAATATACTACTTCATGATCAAAACGCTGGAAAGAATAGGTACTGAGGGTTTATATTTCAACACAATAAAGGCTATATATAAAGCATGAAAAGCCCAAATAATACTTATTGAGGAAAGAATCAAGGAGTTCTCAATGAGATTGGGAACAAGACAGGGGTGTCCACTCTCACCACTGTTCTTTCCCATAGCACTAAAAGTACTAGCCTGAGTAACAAGACAGAAGAAATGCGGGGTTCTCTGGCAGGTAGGGCTGTGGGAGAGTCAGTCCCGCCAGTCTCTCCCTGGGGCTGAGCAGGATGGTGAGTGTTGACGACCCAGACCCTCTCCTAGGCACCGGAGAGAAACCACACTGAGTCGGGAGACTTGTTGAAGCAGGATCTCACTTTATTGTAATAGGAAGGTGCTTATATAGCATTGAGAATGAGGGTGAGGATCTCAGGATTGGGTGAGGTGTAAGGGCCAATAGCATACCGTGACTTTTGAAATGATTGATTCTAAGCATGCGCGCGCACGGGAACTCTAACTTCCTATGTGGAAGTAACAGGCCAGAGGCAGTTTGGCACCCTGCTGAGTCATAGCTGGCCAGAGACAGGTTGCCAAACTTTAGCTAGGTTCAGGAAGTTTCATTAGGCCTCGTGTCTGGGCCTCTCAAGGCCCAACAAAGAAAGAAATAAAAAGGATACAAATTGGAAATGAAGAAGTCAAATTTGTCCAACTTGCAGATGACATGATCCTCTGCATAAGTGACCAGAAATTCTCTATCTCAAAATTTCTAAAGGTGATTAATTCCTCCAGCAAAGTGGCAGGATACAAAATCAACACACAAAAATAAGTACCTTTTGCAGGGCATATATTCATAGAAAGCAATCAATGAAACTGTTCCATTTTCCTTAACAACAACAACAAAAATTAAATACCTTGTAATAACACTAACCAAGGATGTGAAAGACCTATATAATGAAAATATAAAAACACTCAAGAAAGAAATTGAAGAGAACATCAGAAGATGGAAAGTTCTCCCATGCTCCTGCATAGGTAGAATAAATATTCTGAAAGTGGCAATTCTACCAAATACACTATAGATTTAATTCAATTCCAAAAAAATTATATGGAATAGAAACAGGCCTCAGATAAACAAACACATCCTCAGCAAAAGAAAGTCCTTGGAGGTGTCACCGTACTTGATCTAAAGCTATATTACAAATCCATAGAAAAAAAAAAAAAACAAACAGAAATATAGACCAATGGAACAGAATTGAAGACCCAGAGCTTAGGTCAAGTAGCTACAGCAACCTGATCTTTGTCAAAGGTGCCTATAACACACTGGGGAAACGATAACATCTTCAACAAATACTGCTGGACAAATTGGGTAATTATATGTAGAAAACTGCAACCAGACCCATTCTTCTCACTATAGACAAAAGTCATGTCCATATGGATTAAAGACCTCAGTATAAGTTGTGAAACTCTTTTACTACTGGAAGAAAATCTCCATGGTATAGGAGTGGCCCAGTAGCCCAAGAAACTAAACAATCACTCAACCAATGGAATCTCATGAAGCTAAAAGCTTTTGTACAGACAAACATATCATAATAAGATCCAACAGATTATCCACAGAATGGGAGAAAATTTTTGCAAGCTATACCACTGACAGAGACCTAATATCTAGAATCTACAAAGAACTAAAGAAAAAACAATAACAAATCATACAACCCACTCAAAAATGGGGCAGAGAACTAAATAGAGACTTCTCATAAAAAGAAATGAAAATCGCTAACACATTTAAGAAAATGTTCAACCTCCCTAATCATCAGGGAAATGCAATTTAAAAGAATAATGAGATGCCACCTTACTACAGTAAGGATAACAATCATTTAAAAATCAAATGACAACAAATGTTGGAAAGGACATAGAAAAAAAGAGGAACCCTCATTCATTGTTGGTGGGAATGTAAACTTATACAAACACCATGGAAATCAGCATGAAGATTCCTGAAGAAGATGGATGTAGAACTAGCAAGAGACCCAGTTATTCCCTTATTGGGCATTTACCCTAAATATTCCACATCTCAAAACAGAGATGTTTGCTCAAACATGTTTATAGCTGCTCAATTTATAATAGCTAATAACTGGAATCAAGCCAGTTGCCCATGATTGGATAAGTGGATAACAAAGTTTTGGTACATTTACAGAATGGAATTCTATTCATCATTAAGAAAAAACATACAATGAAGGAATTGGATGGACTTGGAACAGATCATTCTCAGCAAACACATACAATCACAGAAGGCAAATACTACATATTCTCACTAATCTGCATTTCCTAACCTGGATCAGCTTGAATAGCTGGCATACTGGATAGGCAACTTGAGGCCTCGACAATAGTGATAGAAGGGCTTGGGGATAGGAAAAGTGGAGGGAGGGGGGAAACAAAAACAAAAGTAAACCTAAAATGAACTGGTACCACAGCAAACTTTATCCTTGACGGTAGACTAACACTCATCAGAAGTATAAGAGGAACAAATGAAAAGCAGGGCCCTTGAGAGGGTGGGATGGAGCCTAACCTTAAAATGTTTCTTGGCTCTGCCCTGTAGCTACCAGTACCAGACATCAGTTGCTGCCCACAATGAGCTGTTGATCAGACAGACCTACAAGGCCCCCAAAATCAGGCAGGCTTCTGTCAGAGCACTTGATTAACTGCCTGAGATAAAAGGTAAGAACCTATTGCTAAAGACACCATATGAAGACACAGAACACAGACTGGAATCCATAGGCCAGTCTGAGGACAGTTAACCCATCTAGTACTGAAATGCACTACATGAGCTACTGTAAACTGTATGATCATGGAGAGGTCTCAGATACTCAGAAGCAAACACCCTGACAAGATGTACACACCATTGCAACGGTGGCACATAGCCTTTGTGGGTAATCAATAGCTTTTTGATTGGCTAAGAGATCTATTTAGTGGAAAGGAACCCACATCTCAAAGTGGGAACCAGGTCAGAATCCTATGGAGACAAAGATTTTACTCTTCAATGTCAAGCTCCTACTAGTCTTTTGCTAAAAGTGGGATGGCATCTACCAATCTCTCCCTAAATTATTAACACTTACCCATATAACCTATGCTATCTTCATTCTCTGTTGGAGATTCTTTCTTTTTCAGAAGGTAGCAAGGCCCTAGGAGATAAACCACACCTCCCACTTCAACCAAACTGCAGTTGAAACAACAGTGGAAGTTGGGAATTGAGCAAGAGTGCTGCTTCTATAGTGAGCCTGACAATCAGGGTGAAGAAAACCTATGCTAAGGATACTCAGCACCTACCAGAGAAGAGAGCCAGAGGCTTCTAAGAGCTCATCACTAAAGTAGACTTAAAGCATACCCACCACCACCACAGCTCAAGTAAATTTGCAGAAGGAGGTGTAGAATGATTGTAAGAACCTCAGCTGAGTAGGACATCATTCCCAGAGACATGGCCTGCCCCCAATAACTGACTTCTGCTCCCACAATGCATAATCCACAACCCATTTGGGAATACCAGCAGCCCCACTGAGGAAGGCCCCCAACAGAATTGGGGCAAGGATGAGGGAAAAGATAGTACCAACCCAACCTGTATCCTTATTAATTATGTGTGTAATTAAAAAATATTAAGAAAAATATTAACATTTTTGTATCCAATTATTTTTTAAAAACTTTCACAATGAAAACATAAATACACAAATAATACTGGTGACAGAAATATCTACATAACTGTTTTATTCACTGCCAACATTTTAATGTAGTTTTAAGCAATCTGAAACTTGTATCATTTCAATATGGAAAAACCCAATAAATGTAGCCCATTCATTGCCATTCTTAAGTTTCTTTGAGATAAATATAAACTATCATGGTTTTTGCTTTTGAGACCATCAATTTTCTGCTGCATAGATATGTGGCTGAAAGTTTTCTTTTTTTCATGCATAACATAAATGCTTCATTTCTCAATACTCATATGGGTGTCTACTTTTCTTTTTATTATAAATATATTTTGTATGGACACAACATGTGTTGGTACCACATTCCCCTCCTCTCTGTCCCCATTTTTCTAAGGGCCTTCCTTATTGGGGTTGCTGTTATTTCCCATGGGCTTTTGGATTATATATTGTGGGAGCAGCAGTCAGTCACTGGGGAAGGGAGCAATGCCTCTGGGCATGCTGATCCAACCTGTGGCTCTTACAAACTTTCCACTCCCTTTCCCTGAACCTTTGTGGGTGTATTTTAAGTCTACTTTAGTCGTGAGCTCTTAGGAGCATCTGGATTTCTGCTTTGGTATGTGTTGAACATCCTCAGTGTCTGTCTCCTTCACCCTGACACTGATTGTCACATTCATCATGGAAGCAGCATTCTTGCACATCCTACCAATTCCTCTATGATTTCAACTGGGGTTTTGATGAAGTGAGAAGAATGATTTATCTTCTCAGATCTTGGGTCTCACTAACTTTTTAAAAAGAAAAACAGATTACCCAACAGAGAATAAGTTCAGCATAGACTAACTTGAATAATCGTTGCTAATTTAGGGGGGTTTTAATGGACATGGCCCTTCTTTTGGCAAACGACTAGTGGGAGCTTGTTATTGTAGACCATACTCTTGGTTTCCAGAGGATTGTGACCTGGTTTCCATTTCCAGTTATGGGTTATTTTCTCCTGAATGGATCTCTTATCCAAACATAAAGCTATTGGTTACCCACCAAGGGGGTGTGCCACCATTGCACTGGCATGTGCTTCTTTTCATGCTGGTTGCTTCTGAGTACCTGTGATCCCTGCTTGTTCATACCATTGTTGGTCACTTTCTACCAGTAGCTCATACAGCTCTTTCCAGCACTAGAACTGATAACCATTTGGGGACTGGAATCCTTCCAGATTCCACCCAAGTCTTTCTGTGTTCTGTGTCAACATCGTATGGAGACTTCAACAATTGGGTCTTACCTTTTATCCCATGGAGGTAATCAAGTGGTTTGACAGAAGCCTGTCTTGTTTTGGGGACCTCATAGGTTTCTCTGATCAACAGTTCAATGTGGGTAGCAACTGGGTTTTGGTACTGAGAGTTACAGGTCAGAGCCAAATGTTTTAAGATTAGGCTACATCCCATCCTTTCCATGGCCTTCTTTTTTTTTTTTTTTTTTTTTTTTTCCACATGATGCCCCTATACAACTCTTGAGGGTTAAATCTTTTAGTCTACCTTCAAGAAAAAATTTTCATTTTGGGTTTAGTTTTGTGTTTCTTTACCACTAACCTCCCCTTGCCCTCCCCGCAAACACTTCCATCCTAATGCTGTCACTGTATCAAAATTAGCACTTTCATTTCAGAAACAGACTAAGGTTTTTGAGCAAATCCCATAATATTTTAATGAAATTGTAACAATCTGATGAACAGTCTTATATTTGGCTAAATATGGATACCCTGTGTTCTAGTTGCACTGATGATTTCTCAACCAAAGACAAATGACAAGGGGTTGGATTGATGACTCAGTCTGCAGAGCGTTTGCTATGAAAGCTTAAGGGTCTGAGTTCAGTTGACTTGCACCCATGTAAATGCTGTGTAGCTGCACTGCCAGTAATCCTAACAGCATGGGAAATAGAGATGGGTGGATACCCACAGCATGCTGGCTACCTAAAATAGTAGAATAAGAATGCACTTAATTCAATAATACACCTTGTTTCAATAAACAAGCTGTAGCATGATTCAGGAAGACACTGACATTGACACACACATGTGCATGAACTTCTTCACACATGTATGCCCATCACATATGAATATGCATATGCATACTGCACATAGATTAAATATATAAAAATGGAAATTGTCAAGTGAAATAATAATTTGTAATAATCATGTTTTTAACCTGAAGCTCTCTAGACACCCTCATTTCTGATAAATGAATATTATGAATCTAACTAACTGTCAATTACTGCTTTTGTTAATGTGCCCACAGCTAGCTAATTGGAAAAGTGATTTTAAAACATGGCTGTATACACACTATGTACATAGCTATTAAAAAAACATGGCCATAGATGGTTTGTGTAAATGATCATGAGGATAGCTTGAAGTAGGAAAGAAAAGGCAGTGCTGCTGAATGCTCTGGTCAATGATTCGGCATCAGAAAGAGTCATGTCTGGTATTCATAAATGTCCCCCCTACTTATTAGGCAGGAATAATGAACTGAGACAGGGATATGTGTTAAGAGAAGAGATGTGATATTGCTCCTTTGTGCTTGCTTAGAAATGAGTTATCTGAGCATTGATACAAGCTAGGGAATTAATAAGATTATTTCATAATCTTTCTCTGGGCTTAGATTTGGTGACTTTAGTGCTCTGTAAGATATGTAAAAAGGTAAACATTTTTGTCTGTAATAATTTTCTATTCATACTAATTTATTTAGATAAATGGTAAATAAAACAAACCCCTTTGTATAAGAAAAATAGATAAATTTTCAACCACAAACTTTCTACTCGTGAACAGGTGAGATAAATTATACTGTATTTGACTTATTCAACTGGAATGAATGTGTTTGTATTAGACTCACAAAAATCTTCTCTCATCCCCAGAGAAAGAAATCCTTGTTGACTAATTGCATGCTTGCTGAGCATGGTAGTTCATGGCTGAGGCAACAAGAGCATAAGTTGGAAGCCAGCCTGGACTACATTGTAACCTCAGCCACATAATTATAATACCACATCAAAAAAATTAAACAAACAATCAAACAAACAACACATTCAAATGAGACAGGAGAGGGAAAAATAGCTTTCATGACAATATCTGGCGTTCACTTTTCATTAAAAACACATTCATATAATTACATTCTGTTTTAAGTGGGTACTATTTAGTCTGTTTCTGGCTAAGTTATACTTACAAAATTTTAAATTCATGAGGCTTCTCCATCTATATTTTTAAAGTCTACTTGGTAACACATTTTCTCACACATTTAGATGATATTAATATGAAATTTTGTATTTATTTCATCAGCTAAATCTAATACACTGGAGAAAAATGTACTTATTACTTTGTACATCATAAAACATCATGATTAATTGTACCTATCTATATCTTTTCCTATATCTATATATCTAGCATAAAAACATACACTACTAAAATTTTCTATATGATCCAATATGTCCACATATTGAAGAAAGGGCTTGTATGGAATAGGTTTCCTATATTTTTATTCTTTAAGTAATGTGAAAAATATGTATTAATTATTTTGTGTGTAAAAATGGACATATGGACATGTTTGTATCTTCTACTACTACAAATGAATGCCATATGCATTGGCTTTATATGTGCACTGCTGAATTTTACATGCTCTTCCATGTTTTGAAATCAAGCATCTTTAACTGTTGATGATCCATAGACCATCTCCAGAAAACATGTGTTCTATTTAAGAATTTTGACAAGATAATTTTAATTTTTATAAGAGAAGTACTTTCAAATGTCACTATCAATGTATAATAAAATAAAATGTTAATATACTTATTGGAAACCTTAAACCTTGTTAAAATTATTGTCATACTAGTTTGAAACTAGTGAAGAAAAGAAATGGCTCTCCACTTGCTGATGCTAGATATGTATTTTATGTTATATGCTAAGGACAACAGAATTACGAATGAAGTAATAAATGAGTAAATAAAATATTAATATTTATTCTTGACTTTTAAGAAGACATAAAACTTGAATCAGTAGTACATGTTGGTAGGTAGGTCAAAAAGATATTTGACAATAGAGTTCTGAATACAAATAGCATGTGACCAAGAGATATAAGAACATATGAACAGGTAGTGGAATTCAGAAAGCTTGAAATAGTTATGTTTCTTATATTGTAGGGTGAGTTTGATTGCATGGTAATAAGAATAGTGATAAAAGTTACTAAAGTTTCTGAGTGTAAGGTTTCATTCAATGTGAAACAGACAAGTTTATTTTGGTGTAAAACCAACTTAATCTGTGCTGTGGTGGGCTTTTTCATTGTGGAGCTGCCTTTGGTCATCCATGCTGCTGCAAACATCCTCTCACCCTTCTCTGTAAGCATACGAAATTGGTTCCTCAAAACTTTTGTCTGTCATTTGAGGCTTATCTTTGATGAATGTATAATTTCCCAGAAAAAAGTTTCCTATGACTATATGTATATATGGCATATATATGGAATTACTTAAACAGTATAAATAAATTTTACTGAAGTACCTTGTTTCCTCATAAGTGAGGCATTACATTCTACATCCTAAAAGGCAGGCCAAATGGCTAAACCTTCACCAGGCCCTTAGAGGGAACACCTGAGCTACAAGACACTGGAGAGGGTATAATGAAGATTGACCTTAATCTTCTACAGCCTCTCTCTCTCTCTCTCTCTCTCTCTCTCTCTCTTTCTCTGTCTGTCTGTCTTTTCTCTAGCTCTTTTATATTAGTTATATTTTTCTTCCTTTTCTTAGTGGGCATGGACATGTAACTCCCAGTACCAGCATGTGGCTATCATCCACAATGAGCTTTTGATCAGAGAGACCTACAAGGTTTCCTAAAAGAATGACAGATTTCTGTCAGAGTACTTGATGACCCACCAGAGGTTAGGAGTAAGACCCTACTGCTGAGGACACCTTATGTGGTTGACACATAAAATGGAGTGACATGGCTGGAAGCTGGAAGACAGTCAGTCCCCAGACAGTCAATGCGTCTAGTGCCAGAAGGTGCTACATGGGCGACTGGGGGAAAATGACCAATATATGTCCAAGCAACTCATGGTCTAACCTACTTAGCAGCAAATAACCTGCTGTGATGCCCACACAAGTGCAATAGTGGCACACAGCCATGGTGGGAAACCGACTGCTCTTGATTCAGCTAACTGATCTCCTCAATGGTACGGGACCCATAGCTGGATCTGGGAAATAAGTCAGAACCATATTCAAAAATGAGCCTGCTCTCCATTATCAAGCTACCACCAATTGTGGGGTATAAGAGGGCCTACACCTATTAAATTCTTTGTAAAAAAGTAAGGGTTATCTCTTTTTTCTGGCGCTAACTTACTCTCCATTGGAGAATATGCTTCTATTTTTCAGATAGATGTAGATCCTATGGAGAGAGCCACCCCATCATACCTCAAAAGGGCCCTGGCTGAAACTAAGAACAATTGGTGAAACAAGCAAGGGTGCTGTTTTCTTGGTGAACCAGGTACTAGCACAAGGGTGAAGGAGGTCAACACAGAGAAAAATCAACTCTTACCAAAGGAGATATCCAGAGACCCAGAGGCCCCCAACACCTCATCACTGAAGCAGACCAAAAATGAACCTAATATGGCTCAGGGTAATTTTGGAGAAGAGGGGGCAGAAAGAATGTCAGAGCCACATGTTGAGTCATGATATGCAGAGTCATTTATCCTACCCATAACTGTGGGCTAACCCCAGAAAGCATGACCCATATACCTCAACAAGGAGGGTCCAAGGGGAAGGGGTAGGTCATGGATGAGCCTAATAATGGTACCAAATTGACTGTATTTGCTCAATACAAAACTAATTAATAAAAAAATTGAGGCATTATAGATTCAGTTTCCCTCAGTTAGTTGTGGTACAAAGATTTTAAAATGGGAAATTAAAAATAAATAATCAAAACTCATAACTTTGACTGGAGGCATGGCTCAGCAGTTACAGGTCCTTGGTTGAAAAGCCAGATGATAGGCTGTGTTTGATTCCCCAATACCCACATTTAGCCAGATCCACACAATGATACATGCATCTGGAATGCATTTGCAGTGGTGGGGTCCCTGGCACCATTCTCCTTCTCTCTCTCTCTCTCCACTTAAATAAGGAAATATTTATTTCTCAGCTGAATTCTATCAAACCTCCATAGAAGAACTGAAACCAATTTTTTTCAAGCTGTTCTGAAAAATCAGAAACCAATGAGTCCTCCCTGACTCCTTTTATGAAGCTAGCATCACCCACCCTAATACCAAAACCAAACAGAGATGCAACAAGAAAAGAAAATTATACGTCTATAACTCTAATTGACTTAGATGCAAAGATACTGAACAAAATCCTTGCAACCCGAAAACAACAACACACCAAAAGCATTATCCACCTTGATCAAGTAGCCTTCATCCCAGGGATATAGGAATGATTTAATGTATGGAAATCAGTCAATGTAATATACCACATAAATAAACTGTATTATAAAAAAAAAACAAATGATCATCTCAATTGATTCAGAAAAAGCCTTCCACAAAATACACTGCTTCATGATCAAAACACTGGAAAGAATAGGCATGGAGGGCTCATATCTCAACACAATAAAGGCTATATATAAAGCTCCTAAAGCCCAAATAATACTTAATGGGGAAACACTCAAGAAGTTGGATCAGGAACAAGACAGGGGTGCCCACTCTCACCACTGCTCTCCAACATAGTATTAGGAGTACTAGCCTAATAGTATGACAGGAGAAAGAAATAAAAGGGATTCAAATCAGAAAGGAAGAAGTCAAGTTAGCTCTATTTGCAGATGACATGATCCTACATATAAGTGACCCCAAAGTCTCCATCTCAAAACTTCTAAAGGTGATAAATTTCTTAACAAAGTAGCAGCATACAAAATTGATGCACAAAAATCAGTAGCTTTTTTATATGCAGAGGAAAAAATACAGAGAAATAAATCAGTGAAGCAGTGCTATTTCCAATAGCAACAACAACAAAAGAATTAAATACCTTGGAATAATACTAACCAAGAATGTGAAAGATCTATATAATGAAAATATAAAAACACACTCAAGAAAGAATTAGAGAAGGATTTGAGAAGATGGAACAACCTTCCATGCTCCTGGTTAGGTAAAATTTATATTGTGAAAATGGGAATTCTACCAAAAGCAAAATATAGATTTAACACAATACTAATAAAAATACCAGCATCATTCTTCACAGAGATTGAAAAAATGATCTCAAAATCCATATGGAATGGCAGAAGGTCTTGAATATACAAACATGTCCTCATCCTCAGAAAAAAAAAAAATCACCTTTGGTGGTATCACCATACCTGATCTAAAGCTATATTACAATGAATCCATAGTGGCAAAACAGCATGTTACTAGAACAAAAACAGAAATGTAGACCAATGGAGCAGAATTGAAGACCCAGACCTTAGGGCAAGAAACTACAGCTGCTTGATCTTTGACATAGGTGCAATAATGTAGACTCAAGTTAAGACAGCATCTTCAACAAATGTTGTTGGACAAATAAGATGACCAAATGGAAAAAAATGAAATTAGATCCAGCCATTTCACCATACACAAAAATCATGTCTAAGTGCATTAAAAATCTCAATGTAAGGGCTGAAGTGAAGGCTTAGTGGCTAAGCACTTGCCTGTGAACCCTAAGGGCCCTGATTCATGGCTTTATTTCCCATGCCCCATGTAAGCCAGATGCATAAGGTGGCACATGCATCTGGAGTTCATTTGCAGTGGCTAGAGTCCCTGTACGCCCATTCTCTCTCTACCTATCTGCCTCTTTCTCTCTCTATCACTCTAAAATAAATAAATGAAAAATAAAAAAAAATGTTTTAAAAAACTCAATATAAGATCAAAACTCTTCAAATACTGGAAGAAAAATTAGGAGGCACTCTCCATGATATAGGGCTGGGAAAACAATTCCTGAACAAAATCCCAGTAGCTCAGTAAATTAAACAAGCACTCAACCAATGGGATCTCATGAAGCTAAAATGCTTTTGCAGAGACAAAATGTTTAAGAAGAGCTAGTATATTACTCACTGAAGGTGAGAAGTTCTTTGCCAGCTGTAACACTGACAGAAGCCTAATATCTAGAGTATACAAAAAACTCAAAAAAAAAAATCAAAGAACTCACTTCAAAACTGGAGAAGAGAACTAAAAAAGGAGTTCTCAGACAAAGAATTACAAATGGATTTCACACACTTAAGAAAAAGTTCAATATCCTTAACCAGTAGGGAAATGCAAATTTAAAAAAAAAAAACTTTAAGATTCACCTTACCTCAGTAAGGCTAGCAAACATTAAAAAATCAAATGAAAACAAATGTTGGTGAGGCTGTAGTGAAATAGGAACCTTCATTCACTGTTGGTGGGAATGTAAGCTGCTCCAACCACTGTGGAAATCAACATGGAGACTTCAGAAAAGGAAGAATATAGGGTTACCAACAGTCCCTGTTATTTCCTTACTGGGCATTTACCCCAAAAGCTTCACATCTCAGTACAGAGATATTTGTTCAACCATGTTTATAGCTGCTCAATTCATAATAGCCTAAAACTGAAATCAACCCAGGGGCCCATCATTAGATGGATAACCAAGATATGGCATATTTACATGATGGAATTCTACTCAGAAGTAAGAAAAAAATGACACTTTGAAATTTGTAGAAAAATGCTCAAACTTAGAAAAGATCATCCTAAGTGAACTCACACAATCATAGAAAACAACTATCAAATGATCACATGCATCTGCAGTTCCTAACCTGGATCAGCCCAAGTTGCTGACATAACTGAATAGCATATTGAGGCTTGGACAATAGGTACAGTAGGGCTTGGGGGAAGGGAAAAGGTGGGGGGAACACAAAACTGAACCCAAATTACACTGGTACCATAGAATCCTATATCCTGAAAGTCAGACTAAAAGGTGGAACCCTCATGAGGACCTTACAGGGAGCACCTGAATTAAAGTACCTTGGAGAGGGTGATACAAAACCTAACCTCAATTTTCTCCTGGTTATTTTTCTTCTCTATGTTTTTCCTTTTCTTTTCCCTTGGTTCTGGCCTGTTATTCCCTGTACCAGGATGTGCTTTACATGCACAATGAGCTGTTGAACAGAAAGACCTACTAGATCTCCTAAAACAAACAAGACAGACTTTTGTCAGAGTACTTGATTACCTACCGGAAGTTAATGGTAAGACCTTACTGCTGAAGACATCATATTCTGTCAGCCTGACCATGGAGAGATCTGGTTGGAATCCAGAGGGGAGCCAGTCCCCAGGCAATTATCCTATCTATTCCTTGAAGGCACTACATGAACTACCAGGGGAAAGTGGCCAACATCTGTACCAGCAATTCAAAGTCTAAGCAAACAACATGATGTGATACTCACACAAGTGCAATAGTGGCACATAGCAATGGTGGGTAACTAACTGCTCTTGAATTGGCTAACAGATCTACTCAGTGGAAAGGAAACTATATCTGGAACTAGGAAACGGGTCAGAATCATATCCAGATGATGATTCTGCTTTCCATTGCCAAACTCCCATTAACCTTAGACTATAATGGGGTCTAAACCCTTTTAATTCTCTCTAAATTAATAATGGTTATCCCATTTCACCAGTGCTGACTTCATCTCTTTTGGAGAATCTGTTTCTCTTTATCAGAATGGAGTGGGTCCTGAGGAGATAAATGACCCAGCACACTCCACCCCAGCCCCAGCTAAAACTTCAGAGGAATTGGGGAAATGAGCAATAGTGCTGCTTTCTTAGTTAAGTGGATATCAGCACAAGGGTAATGGAAGTAGATACTGAGGACACTCAACACCTACCAAACCAGAGATCTAGAGGCTCCTAAGAGCCCATTAGTGAAGTAGACTTAAAATGCTCCCAGCATGGCTTCGGGAATTTTGCATAAGAGGGGACAGAATGATTGCTAGAGCCACAAGTTGGGACATTTTGCACAGAGACATTGCCATCCCCCACCCCCTGCATAATGCTTGACCCACAATCCCCATGGGGTTGACCTGCATCCCCAATGAGGAAGGCCTCTTCACAAAAGGGGCAGGGAGGAGGGAAAGGATGGCACCAACATATGTTGTTTACATAAAAATATGCCCTTATCTAATAAAAAGAAAAAACAAATAAAAAATCTCAGAACCTTTAAATAATGTACATAGTCATCTATTCTAACATTCATTCTATTTCAATATTAGTTATTGTTAATCTCAAGTTGTTCTTAATTATAAATTAAACTTTACCATAGTTATTCATGTGCAGGTACAAGCAATGCTTATACAATTCTAGATTACATATAATCTCAGATATCATGGGAGAGTTTGGATTATAACCCAGAGCATAAAGAGCAATTACTAAAGGAAATTGTGTGGAGTGATCATTGGTAATGATAATGGGGATGGAAAGCAGAGTAGTAAATAGTCTATAATAAGAAAATTGTGCATTATGCCAATGACAGTGAAGGTTATGAAATCATGGTATCATTCATTGTGTTGTTTCACAAAGCACTAGATAATAAGGCCCTTTCAATTCAGAAATTTCTAACTCTCATTATTTACGTGGCTTTGCTTATGAAGATAATAGATACTATTATCATCATAGTAGGAAGGAGCACTTACAGTTCTTAATAATGGAATTAAATTCTATAGACATGTCTGTGTTGAAATAAATTACACTTTATATATTTCCAAATTTAATTACTTCTAGAGGTATTAAATATCCATGTAGTATTTAGACTCTATACTATCTTCTTTATGATCTCATTTGCTACATATTAGTTTAATTGTCTGTGTATTTTTTCTATTGGTGTATTGCTGATTGTACCTGCATGTCATAAGCTCAGTTATACTTCCTTCCTAGAACGTAAGATGTATGAGATAAAATAAATGATACATTATTGAATTTTTTGCATTTACATTCAATTTACCCATTATTTTTATCATTTCTGAGGGAGATAAGCAAAAATGCTACACTCATCATGTAATTCTTGTGGTTCAGTACACTGGACAAAGGAAGTAATATCTTGTTCTTTAGTTTCTTCATTACTTCAGTGGTATAGTCTACAAACACATTCCCCTGTACAGAACTATCTTCACCAACAAGCAAACATTCTGACAGTAAAGCAATATTTTTGTAGTATAATTGAGTATGGCTATGAACAATGCAAACTGTTACATGATTTCTACTTTGAAATGGTGCCAATCATTTTTCTTTCTGCTATATGTATTAAGATAGTTCTTGGGCTGGAGAGATTGCTCAGTGGTTAAGGCATTTTCCTGTAAAGTCTAATGGCATAGGTTCAACTTCTCAGGACCCATGTAAGCCAGATGCATATGATAATGCATGCATCTAAAGTTTGTTTGCAGTGGTTGGAGGTCCTAGCACACCCATTCTCTCTTTTCTGTCTCTTTCTCTCTCAAATAAATATATAAGTAAAATATTAAAAATAAATAAATATAAGGAAACAATTGTCTGAAAAAATATTTCTCTTCCTTCCCTCCTTTTTTTATACCTTCCTTTTTCTCCTTCTTACAACAACATAATTTTTGGCAGTTTATAATAGAATTTTATCATTATTAATAAACTTCAATGTCTTCATTCTTTACAAATAAGCATTCCCCTTAAAGTATCAGTAATAATTAATTATTTGACGATGTCACCAATGTGGCAAGAACCTAACAAAGGGGGCAACTCAAGAGGACATCTGAAGGACACTTTAGGAAGGAAGTTTGTGATGTTGGCACTTACTTGGACAGTTACTGGGCTTTTCTGCAAAGTGGTGTTTCCAAAAACAAAATCTAAGCAAAAAGGTAGTGGTGGTGCCAGAAAAAAAAAAAAAAAGAAAACAAAACAGTTTGCCAAGTTCACATAAAAAACGTTTTAGACTATTTGTCCTCATAGTCCTATTTTCTTCTTCTTCCTTTTTTTGCTTTGTTTTTCAAGGCAGGGTCTCGCTGTAGCCCAGGTTGACTTGTAATTTGCAATTTTCTATTTAGTTTCAGGGTGGCTTAGAACTCACAGCAATCCACCTACCTCTGCCTCCTGAGTGCTAGGATTAAAGATTAAATGTGTGCAGCACACGCCCATCTTCCTCTTCTTTCTCCCCCCTTGTATCCTGAGTTCTGAAATAATTTTCATGTCCACTCAAACATGCTTATTGTATTAATCTTAGTTTTCATCATAACAAAAGTTTCCAAAATGCATAAATATTTAATGCTCATTTACTGAATAATTTATACAATATGGGTCATTTTTTTTGAAAATATGCAAGATATGCAAGACATAATAATTATAGCCTAAAAGTGTACAATATTTCACTTATCTTATGGTAAAATATCAGAGATTGTGGCAAAACATTTTCTAAGTATGCCATAAATATATTTCACTATTTTATTACCACTTAGCACTATAGACTACATTTTATTGCCATTTTCTTCTAATATAGTGTGCACATGCATAAATGTACGTGCAAATACCTATGTGATTTTGCTGAAAATTGAACTTACAGTCTAATGTATGTATAGAAATACACTAGGAGGGCTGGAGAGATGGCTTAGCTACTAAGTGCTTGCCTGTGAAGCCTAAAGACCCCGGTTCGAGGCTGGAATCCCCAGGGCCCACGTTAGCCAGACGCACAAGGGGGTGCACGCGTCTGGAGTTCGTTTACAGTGGCTGGAAGCCCTGGCATGCCCATTCTTTCTCTTTCTCTCTTTCTCTCTCTCTCTCTGCCTCTTTCTCACTCTGTTACTCTCAAATAAATAAATAAAAATGAACAAAAAAAATTTAAAAAAAGAAATGCACTAGGAGCCCAAGTATTTGTTTTTGTATCTTCCTTGTACATTGAATTTAAACATTACATTATATGTGCTTCAGTAATTTGCTGTATTATTATTCAAAATATTGGGATTGCATTTTATTTATGGCTCAACAGAAACTAAAAATGAAAATCTGTTTCTCTGCCTTTTTGACTGTTTATACCCTTTAAATATGTATACCACTAGGGCCACTTTTTAAAACTCATTTTTGGAGTGGGAGTTGAAGCCCTACAAAGTTAGCAGAGGAGGTGATATTGGAGTGGATGAATTACAACTCGTAAAGCAAAGATGTAAGAACATTCTAAATAAGTTTAGCAAGGCTTGAAATTTTATTTCTTCTTAGCAATTTCATGGAATATAAATAAGTTCTTGTGCATATAATCATATGGTGGCTGGACTTGTGGGCAAATCAAATAATAAAAATAGAAGACAATTTGAAAAACTCATGAATACTTGGGGATTTGAATATATACTATCATAAGTAAGCAATTATATTTTTAAGGATTGAAAATCCATTAATATCACTGTCAAGTAAGTTTATTTTTATAGTGTACTGAAAATTGAGATTAGCAGAAAATAAATACTATCTATAATAATCTGGTCAGTTTCTCTGGAGAAAAAAAGATGAGGAAAAATAAAAATGATTTGGATAAGATAATTTTCACAGAGTATACCCTTCATTCATTTATTTATAAATAATTAAACATGACTACTCTTTTAGAATACTTGCATAGGAGATAATTCATTGTTACATATTCCAATAAAACTATTTTGAGAGAATACCATTTAGTGTTGATGAAGTTTGCATTATGCACTTACAAAGAACCCACGTGAGGCATGTCCATATGTGTAAACATGTATATAACCATATGTACGCATTGGTGTTTCATATAGTGAATTGCATAATATGTTGAAAGATATGTGAAAATAAATGAAAAGATTTACAAGAAGGAGATGTAACTAATGTTAATGATATTTCAATCTCTGAGTCTCAGGATCACTTGTACTATCTGATAGTAAATTAAAATTTCTTTCTAAAGATTTAACAATTTTAAATGTAATGTTTTACTTTGTGTACACTGTCTCCTTTTCTCCTCAGAAAATGCTTTCTTTCTTCAATACTGAATTTATTAATAGTGAATCTAGTAGGTAATTAAACCATAATCTATATTCAAAAAAGTAATCTGGGTTCAATATTGAAAGAAAAATTGTCAGGTGTTGTGGCACAAGCATTTAATCCCAGCACTCCAGAGGCAGATGGGAGGATCACCTTGAGTTCACAGCCACCCTGAAGCTGCATAATGAATTCCAGGTCAGCCTGAGCTAGAGGAAGACCCTATCTTTAAAAAAAAATGAAAAAGCAATAGAGGTGTATAGCTAGCTCTATCATCTTTCTTTATCTATTATTAATTTATTTGTAAATCAGAATGTGTAGAAACAATTATACTTTGATATTTAAAATAAAATTATGTATGTCTGTTCATTTGTTTTGTTCTGTTTTATATTGCTTTGTGCTGTTTTAGAGTCTCACGATATACCCCAAGCTGACCTCACTCTGAAAATCTTCATGTACCTTGAGTTCTGGAGTTAAAGGAATTCTCTACCACAATATGACTGGTATTCTTCTTTTTTATTAATTAGTTTTCTATTCAGCAAATACAGTCAGTTTGGTACCATTATTAGGTTCATCCGTGACATACCCCGCCCCTTCGCCCCTCCTTGTTGAGGTATATGAGTCATGAATTGTGGAGTTAGCCCACAGTTATGGGTAAGATAAATGTCTCTGCATATCATGACCCAACATGTGGCTCTGACAGTCTTTCCACCTCCTCTTCCACAAAATTTCCCTGAGCCATGTTGGGTTCATTTTTGGTCTGCTTCAGTGATGAGGTGTTGGGGGCCTCTGAGGCTCTGGCTCTCTGATTTGGTAGGAGTTGATTTTTCTCTGTGCTGATCTCCTTCCCCCTTGTGCTGGTATCCAGTTCATCAGGAAAACAGCACCCTTGCTTGTTTCGCCAATTAGAATAAATTTACATCTGGTTTTTCTCCCAAGGTAGGGTCTCACTCTAGCCCAGGTGACCTGGAATTCATTATGATCTGGAATTCAGGCTGGCTTCAAACTCACAGTGATCCCCCTACCTCAGCCAAAGAATGCTGGAATTAAAGGTGTGTGCCACCACACCTGGCCTCTTTTCTTATTTGATTTTAAGGTATTTTTTTAATCATTTTATCTAATTCTAAATCTTAACTCTTTTTTATATAGAATTCCTGAAAGCCAAGAGAAATTCAGAGCACTAATTGTTTCTAACAAACTTCTCTAATGTATTAAACAAAGTCAACATGTGTTGCAATGTGGAATTAGGAGGAAAGAGTCCCTAATGTAGGGTGATTTGGCAGGGGGGGGGGGTTGTTTGTTTGTTTACTTGTGGAAAGTTACTGATGGATATGAGTTCATGAAGAAGAAGAAATGTAGTCAGAGAAAAGGAGAGACACAAGAACATTTTTTTTTCTTTATTAGTTAGTTTTGTATTCAGCAAATACAGTCAGTTTGGTACCATTATTAGGCTCATCCGTGACCTACCCCCTCCCCTTGGCTCCTCCTTGTTGAGGTATATGGGTCATGCATTGTGGAGTTTGCCCACAGTTATGGGTAAGTGCTAAGAGGGGGCAGAAAGAATGTCAGAGCCACATGTTGGGTCACAAGAACATTTGATGAGAAAAAGAGAATGAAAGAAAATATATTTATTTCTCTTGTGATAAACTGCAATAAAGGCATTATTTTGTTGTTTTTTTTATAATTTGGAATAAAACCAATTTGATTATGTTTATTTGTTATTAATTTTTATGACTGGTAATGAATCCAAATTTTTTATGCAGCATAAAATCTGAAGTATGCTTTATTCACTACTTTTCAATGTAAGTGTTCTACTATTTGGCTTTTCATTCTCTGTGAAAAGTTTATTTTCATGATGAATCACATTTAAAGTATCACTAAAGAGATAGTTATAATCAAGGGGATGTGGAAAGCTGCAGATGGGTTTATGAAACTTGCAAACCAAAAAGGAAGTGTAACTATTTCAGTGTTAAAACTGCAGGCCGTAATCTGGTCACTGGGGTTCTAATACTGTGGATGTTGAAATTCCCTCACAAAGAAATAAAACCAGCAATCTCTGTCAAAACCAAAGTGTTATGCTGAATGCATTGCAAATAGTAGGCAATGAAGAGAACATTTTGAAATGAAAGCAGAAAAGATTGGAGGGAAATTCATACATGTGAAAGAATAAAGATATGTTTAATGGAGAGTTTCAAAGAGTACAAAGCAATTCAGTTAAGGGCAGGTTAGTTCTAATTTTCTTTCATTATTTCTTTCTTTCTTTCATTTTTCATTTTTTCCTCAAGGTAGAGTCTCTCTCTAGTCCAGGCTGACCATGGAATTTGGTATGTAGTCTCAGGCTGTCCTCGAATTCACAGCAATTCTCCTACCTCAGCCTCCCTAAAGGGATTAAAGGTGTGAACCACCATCCAGGCTAAGGTAGTTTGGTTCTATTTGATTGAAATTCATTGAATCGATGACAATGTGTGAATAACTTGGCAGGAAACTTGGTTTGGTGGATTACAGAGTCAGTGATCATAATTTAATTTAAACAGTAATTTGACTCAGTATTTTAGCCACTCAGGAATTTGTAAATGAAGATCTTACATGCTAGAAAATGAGAAAATCAACACAGAAATGTTTTTATTAATATATTATGGTAAATATATGAAATGGATTCAATAAAGACCCTGATTTTTGTTATAATGATTTCATTTATAAAAAGTACCTGTCACAGTAAAACATTCACTTATTAGTCTTTTATGTGCATGTCAAAAAGCTATTTTGTTCCCATCAGATATTTTCTCTGATTTAATACAGTAACTTTTGGTGATAGTAGTAACATTTGTGTAAGGGAAACAAATTTAAGGAGTATTGATCATTCAGACATTTCAAAACTTCCAGCACTCAGTAGGCAGAGGTAGGAGGATCACTGTGAGTTTGAAGCCACCCTGAGTCTACATAGCAAATCCCAGGTCAGCCTGGGCTAGCCTAGAGCGAGACCTGATCTCAAAAAACAAAACAATAGCCGGGCATGGTGGTTCATGCCTTTAATCCCAGCACTTGGGAGGCAGAAATAAGAGGATTGCTGTGAGTTCGAGGTCACCCTGAGACTCCATAGTGAATTCCAGGTCAGCCTGGGCTACAGTGAGACCCTACCTCGAAAAACCAAAGAAATAAAAAAAAAATAATAACAACAACAACAAAACACAATTTACAACATAAGACATGGCTACACAGTTAAGAGGTGGTTAGAAAATATTATTCTCTTGTTTCTACTTCTTTTAATTTTGTTTCCTTTGTTATCCCCTTTTGTAGAAAACAATCATGTCTTCTTTTTCTGAAGTCTTATTATGAAAGTAAATTCAATTATATTTTTAGATAGTACAATAAAAAGTACTTAGAAAAGTATGAAATGTGTCATATTTTATTTACATAGAAGAATAGGACAGTGAACATGAAAATTTTCAATAATTAATCTTCTACACTAGTTGAAATTCAGTAAAGTAAGCCATTTGCCATTTGCATTCAAAGTATTACTATTATCATAAAAATCATGGAAAGTCAAGTTTCTTTCAAAACAAATAGGCATTATGTCACTGGGTATTTAGCTGGTTTATAAACTTCAGTATATTACCTATGAGATGACAGCTTTTTAATAATTACTCATGTCCAATAAAGATCTGCTGATCATTTGCTATATGACAAACGTGATTCCACCTCTAGACACAAACTTCAAGCTAGAAATAGCTTTTGTCCACATATACTATACTGTTCAATTGAAAGACACATCACATGCAATAGTAAAAATTACTTAATTTTCCAATTTGAAACATAGTGGCAAATGAGACAGATGTTCTAAAGATGGCAGCAAAGTTTTGACAACCTCAGTTTGGCCACAATTTCCTCAAAAGAGTTGGTATTTCTTCCAAGTTCTTTCTGCAACCATAAAAGAAGACAGGAAGGAGCAATAGACAGTAAACAGCCAGGGAAAATATGCTGACAGCAGGAAGAACTTTACCTACTAGATGAGTGGTCATCAAGTTGCAACACTATAGATGATTCATTGGTGATTAAAATTATATATATATATGTAGTATATATATATATATATATATATATATATATATATATATATATATAACTATATATATGTATGCATTGCTTCTTATAATTACAAAAGGCAATGGTGTTATAAAAGATGAACTCATAAGCTTTCATACCTGTGGTAACTTTGAAATCTAAAACAATATGGAAATAAAAGGAAATATCCACAAGGTGGTTAATCAGTAGAATAGTAGAATTTTAGCTTTTTTTTATTCCATAAGAATGTTTAATTGGTTTTATTCTATGAATTGAAACCAGAGTATTTCCATTTGCTCATTTGTACTTAGTGAGGCAGTTTTAAATATTTTAGATAAAAACATAAAACCTAAGGCTGGAGAGATAGCTCTGCTGTTAAGGCATTTGCTTGCAAAGCCTAAGGACTAGAGTTTGATTCCCCAGTACCCTTGTAAAGCTAGATGTCCAAGGTGGCACATGCATCTTAATTTGTTGGCAGTGGCTAGAGGCCCTGGCATGCCAATAATCTCTCTCTCTCCCTCTCACTTTCTCACTATCTCTTAAATTAAAAAAAATGAAATACTTTAAAAATAAATAAAACTTAGATGTTATGATGATGAACACACATGCAATAAAAGTTGATGAAGATAACTGATATTGCTACACTTTAGAGGGATTTTATGTCCTAGTAGTACACAAGAATATATGGCTTTCTCAAAAGTAACATTAAGTAAACACTAAAAGTATATAGAATACATATACAAAAATGTTATAATGGGGGCTGGAGAGATGGCTTAGTGGTTAAGCGCTTGCCTGTGAAGCCTAATGACTCTGGTTCAAGGCTCGATTCCCCAGGATCCATGTAAGCCAGATGCACAAGGGGCGCATGCATCTGGAGTTCATTTGCAGTGGGGCTGGAGGGCCTGGCATGCCCATTCTCTCTCTCTCTCTCTCTCTCTCTCTCTCTCTCTCTCTCTCTCTCTCTCTGTTGCTCTCAAATAAATAAAAACAAAAAAAAAATAAAAAATGTTATAATGACCTCAGAATTTTGTACAGTAAATATAAACTCATGGTTGGTTGGCTGTAGTCCAAGTCTGGGTCTAAAAAAGTAGTGGCAAAACCCTGGAGGGTTGCCCTGATCTGAGTTTCCTGATAGTCTCTGTATGGGCAAGTGAGCAGCAGTCCGGAGTGAGTAGGCCAGAACCCTCCTTCCTGGATACTCCCAGTTCACTGGTCCAAGTTCCCTGAGCCAGTCTGTGTGCTGCACCATGCAGCACAGAGTAAGTAGGCCAGATCGCTGTTCCTTTGTTCCTCCCAGTCCCGTGGTCCTGGAAGGTCCCATTGCCCCTTGCTTGGGGAGGCCTGGTCCCTGTGTGAGCTGTGTAGTCAGGCCTTTTGCTCTGGAATCCTGACTAGCCACTGGGTACCAACATTCCTGTTCATCTGAGTGAGAGACTGCATGGGCCAAAGGACAAAAACTTGCTTCCACCTCAATAAAATAGAGAGTCTCCCTAAATTGTGTAGATAACAACACAAAAAAGCCAATGAAAATAAGAAAACTGATAGACCTCCACCAAGGATGCCCAGTCCTACAATGGGAGCCTCCAAAGAAATCATGTAGAAATCAATGGAAATTCATTCCTAAAATGAAAACACAACAATCAATGAGACCCTAATCAAAAAAAAGTTGCTGAGCTGGAAGCAATATCAAAGACCCAACAATTGTGTCAATGAAATTGAACAGAATCATCTCCTAGAGCATTTAGCTTGTGACAGTAGGCTTAACTTGATTAAAGAAAATTTTAGAACCCACCAAAGAAATATAAATAAATTGAAGGTAAGTAAAGAAATTGAAGATCTCAACAACTGGCTTATTAAACTTAATGAAGACTTGATCAAATGCAAGAATAAACTACAGGAAGCATCAAGAAAATCAGAACTCAAATTGAAGTCACACCTCAGAAAAGAGATGGGCATGATGCAAAATAACACAACTGAAAACAAAAATCAAATAGAAATAATAAAAACCTCTCTATAACCTCTCACCAACAGAGGTACTCATTCATGATGGAAGACAGAACCTCTGAACTGGAACAAGACAGAAGAAATTGACCTGGAGGCCAAAAACTTTGTTAAATTCAAAAAATCAAGTGAACACAGTACTAGGGAACTGTGGAACACCTGAAAATGACCAGACATCTAGATCATGGGTATACCAGAAGGAGAGGAAATCCAGGCCAGAGGCATAGAGACCATATTCAACAAAATTATTGAAAAAGTTTTCTAAATCTGTCAAAAGAGAGGCCCATACACATACAAAAAGCCCACAAAATACCAAGTGGATATAATCAAGGAAGAAACTTTCAAAATCACATCATAGTTAAAACTCTTAACAACCAAAACAGAGAGGAAGTGTTAAAAGCAGCAAGAGAGAAACAATTCACAACATACAAAGGCAATCCCATCAGAATTAAATCATATTTCCCAATGGAAACCCTGAAAGCCAGAATATTGGTGAGATTGTGGAGAAATAAGATTACTCATTTACTCTTGTTGGGAATGTCAGCTGGAATAACCACTGTGGAAATCAATATGGAGACTCCTGAAAATGATGAATATAGAGTAACCAACAAACTCCATTATTCCCTTACTTGGCATTTATCCTAAAAGCTCCATCTCTCAGTTCAGTGATACTTGCTCAACCATGTTTATAGCTGCTCAATTCATAATAGCTGAAAACTGGAATCAACCCAGGTGCCCATCATTGGATGAATGGATAACCAAATTGTGGTATATCTAAGAAAAAAAATGAGACACTGGAGTTTGTAGAAAAGTGGTTGAACTTGGAACAGATAATTCTAAGTGAACTCACAATCACAGATAGACAACCATCACATGGTCTCACTCATCTGCAGTTCATAACCTGGATCAGCCTTAATTGCTGACATGAATAGCATCTCAAGGCTTAGACAATTGGTAGGGTAGGGGTTAGGGGAAGAGTGTGGGGTGTCACAAAATCAAATACAACTTGAACTGGTACCATGGAATCCTATATCTTGGATGCCAGACTAAAAGGTGGAACCATCAAGAGGACCTTAGGGAGACCACCTGAATCAAAGGGCTCTGGAAACGGTAAGACAAAACCTAACCTTAAATTTCTCCTGTTTCTATTTCTCCTCTGTCTTTTTCTTTCTTTTCCCTTGGTGCTGGCCTATAATTCCCTGTACCAGGATGTGCTTTACATCCACAGTGAGCTATTGATCAGAGAGATCTAGTAGATCTCTCAAAACTAACAAGCAAGACTTCTGTCAGAGCACTTGATTACCCACCAGAGGTTAATAGTATGACCCTACTGCTGAAGACATGATAAGCTGTTGGCACAGACCATGGAGAGGCCTGATTGAAATATGGAGGATAGTTAGTCCCCAGTCAATTGGCCCATCTAGCGCTGGAAGGTGCTACATAAGCTACTGGGAGAAAGTGGCCAACATCTTTCCAAGCAACTCAAAGTAAGCAACTTAGAAGCAAACAACATAATGTGGTGCTCACACAAGTGCAACAGTGGCACACAGCCATGGTGTGTGCTCTTGGATTGGCTAACAGATCCACTCAGTGAAAAGGAAACCATATCTGGAACTGAGAAACAAGTCAGAATCATATCCAGATAATGATTCTGCTTTCTGTTGTCAAGTTCCCACTTGGGCTATAAGTGAATCTACACCTTTTAATTTCTCTCTAAATTAATAATGGTTATCACATTTTACTGGTACTGACTTCATTCTCCATTAGATAGTCTGCTTCCCTTTTTCAGAGGGAAGCTGGAACTGAAGAGATAAACTCCACCCTGGCCCCAGCTGGAACTACAGAGGAATTGGGGAAATGAGCAAGAGTGCTGCTTTCTTATTGAATCTGGTATCAGCATAAGGATGAAGGAGACATTGAGGACACTCAACACCTATCAAAGCATAGATCCAGAGGCTTCTAAGTGCCCATCACTGAAGTAGACTTAGAATACTCCCAGCATGGCTCAGGGAATTTTATAAAAGAGGGGGCAGAAAGATTGTTAGAGTCACAAATTGGGACATTTTTCACAGAGACATTGCCTCCTACCCCCATTATGCATAACCTACAATACCCATGGGGTTTACCAGCATGCCCCATGAGGAAGGCCTCTTCAGAGAAGTGGCAGGAATGAGGGAACAGATTGTACCAATATGTGTTGTTTACATACTGAATATGTCCATATCTAATTAAAATAATTAGAAAAAAAGAAAAGGAAAAAAGTACTACACCAAAATATGTGGGGGATGTGATGGAAAAGGAAGCTTAAGCACAATATAGGCAGTATTGTTAGTTAGTATTGCTACTATGGAGAATCCTTAAAAAAAAAAAAAAAAAAGTAGAGTTCCAATGTCATCAATTGTAACAGTTCTGGGTATATACCTGAATGAATCTAAGGGAAATAAAATAGAAATGTTTACATAGTTTAAAAAAATAAAACACTCAACCTAAAGAATATGGATAAAAGGGATTATTTTGGATTACACTCTGGAGGGGAAGTGTTTGGCATCACATGTTACCAGAGCAGCTAGGAAGTAGCAACAAGAGTTTGCTGAGCTCTGGTAAGGGAAGGCTTGGCTATAACACCCCACATCAAGCTCTCCCCAAGAAGCACACCTCCTGCAGTAAAGCTGTACCTCCAAAATTACTGCCAGCTGGGGACTGAGTATTCAAAATACATGAGGCTATGTAGGACATCTCATTCAAATCACCAAAGCAGGCTATATGGCCTATGAGCATCAAACAATTCTTCTGTCTTCACCTATCATATAAGTGTAGAATTACAGATGTGCTATAGAGCATCCAACTTTGCATGGGTTATAGTGATATGAACTTAGATCCTAATGCTTGCTTGGCAAGTGCTTTACCTTCTGAGTCAGCTCCCCAGGACATCTACAGTTTTCACTATTTGATTTTTTTTTTTTTACATAGAATGGCCATTTTAAGAAATGCACATGTCCTGTTAGAGAAGAAATAATTATACATATGGCTTTGGCAATATGAGTTATGGTGATATCTGCCAGGTTTCTCTACCATAAACTTAATACTGTTTCCTTATGATAAATTATCCATCCATAAGATAAAAGTCAAAAATAAGGACAGTTTCTTAGAAAGAAGATTATAAATAACTTTAGGGCATACATTAAAATAATTTAATAACTAAATATTTTGTGGGAAATATTTAGCAGCAATGAAAACATTTCTCCTTACTTAAAGACCTGCACAGAATTTTGGCAGGCAACAATGGATCTAATCTCAAACCTTTACTACTATTGTGTTCTAATAATGATTTATATTTCTCTTAAAATAAAATAAACTGGGAGCACCCTCAGGGTACCGGACCCCAGCCCTCCCTTTTGGGACAACCTTTGCTTTTTCTCCCGGCACACAAGACTGTAAGAGAATGATTATTTGCTTGTGAAGGCTGAAGAGTTATGGCCAAGGAAACTCTCTGGTGAACATCAGAAATGCCCTGCAGAGTCCCTTGAGCCACTATTTCCTCTAATTCTCTCCCACATTTCTTCTTTCCTCTTGTGGTAGTTTGAATAGATGCCGCCAAAAATATTCAGTGTTTTATTAGTTTGCAGTTTGCATCTGAAGTAACCTGGCTGTAGGCAGTGTCACTTGGTGGATCTTAAGGTGTGGTGGTGGGTTTGAGATTTCAATATAAAGATATGCAAAGTGTGCCTAGCTAGAGTTCCTGAAGTGTGCTGTGCTGTGTGGTTTTTGACTTTTAGGCTTATTCTTCTCTGTCTCTGCTTGCACCTATGAAGGCAGGCCAGCTTCTTCTGCCATTGTGGAACTCCCCCTGGATCTGTCAGCTTCAATAAATATCCCTTCCTCCATATCAGTGCCTGGTCTGGAAGTTCATCTCAGCAAACCTGAAGCTGTCTGTTACATTTCTTCACAATGGGTCCCATAAAGAGCTCAAATGACCTCCAAGCATACTATATAGGCTAAACAGCTGCCAGTCATGACCTAAAGCCTCTGGCTTTCCCAGCATTTGCCTTTGTAAGTGGTGCAAACCTCTTGCTAGGGTTTTATTGATTCTACAGGTATACTCAATTCCCAGTTTTATTCACTACACTCACCCTCACTTTTCTATCCTCTCTGACCTTAAGCATAGGGGCCTGGCACCATTTCACTTCAAAGCACATCAAACACTTCACCAACCACCATTAAGGTAAGGTTCACCTGCAGTCTAGAGACAGTCTAGGTGCAGACTGTCATCCTCCTGGACACCAGAAGTTCTCCAGCTCCCTAGCCTCTGGATCTATGCCTCCTGGGGGGTGGGAACTGGGGATGTCTAGGATCTCTGTTCCAGTTCCAGTTTGTTACTGGGGGATTACCCACTACTAGAATTAAGCCTCTGTTCCATCTCCATTTTGATACGGATTGACAACTTGCTATCAGAATGGAGCCTGTGCTTATCCATTTGCAAAACGGTCTTAAACCTCTACCTTCTCAAAGATACTCCTTTGGCCTAAAAGCCAACCTAAAACCATCGTGTTTAATGGATCTTGGGGCCAAAATTTTAATCTTAGTCTCTAGTAGTTTTAGACCCAATATAAATTGGACAATAGTTATATTCAGCCTGAATTAAGAACTTTCAATTGGGGAGTCCTTACAGATTTGGACGATTTCATAAGATGAAATGACAAATGATCTGTAATCCTATAAATACACGTTTTCTTTGACTTATATGTGCACCCTTCCCTCTGTCAAGACTGATGTCCTAACCGAATCCTCCTAAGGAGCCACCCTGCTCCTTCCTCTGCACTGGCCAGTGACCAACCCCCCTCCCCCCCACCCCGCCAACACACACACCAAATTTTCTCAGTAATTATCCTGAGGATGAGCTTCCACATTATTCATCTCCTAAAATGCCAGCCTCTTTGGAACTCACATCTCCCTCTCCAATGACTTCTTCCTCAGTGACCTCTCCTCTGGACACACCACTGACTTCTATAGTCTATCCTCTCCCATTGTCCTCTGATCCCTCTTCAACTTCACAACCAATTCTCTACCCCCTTCTTTCAATGCCCTTCCACTCCTACTCATCCTTGTTAAGCCCTCCTCACTCATAAATCCTCTTTCTTCACTGCTTCATACCTGTTTCCACACCCAACCCAACACTTTGCCCAAATGTTCACGTTACAATTGATAGCAGGACTGGAAAGCCCTACTCAGGTTCATATCCCTTTCTTTCTGATATGACTCAAACTGAACAAAAATTAAGTTGTCTCTCAGAAAGTCCTACCAAGTACCATGAAGGGTTCCTTTGCCTCACAAAGGCATATAGCTTAACATGGGGAGACATGTATTATGTTCTTATTTCCACCTTAAGAGCAGATTACAAAAAAAAAAAAAAAAAAACATTTAGCATTCATCTTCAGCATACACAGATTCCCTGCATGAACAAAACCCAGGGGATTAACCCAACAACATATGTGATTATGACCTGCATTGAGATAAATGGGATTTAACAGCCTGGCAATATGGGTGCCCAAAGACTGAACAAAATGATTACTTGTTTCCTAGAAGACATAAAGAAAACTACCCATACTTTCATAAATAATGAAAAAGTCAAGGAAATCACCCAGGGCCCTGATGAAATTCTAGCCATTGTTCTGGCTCATCTCATTAAAACACTTACTATATATACAAACTTAAACATCTCTACTCCAGCTGGCTTTCTCTTTCTGAATGATCATTTTTTAGTCAGTCAACCCCAGATACTAGGTGTACACTTTGCCAATTGTTCAGTTTACAAACTCCTTAAGTAAGACAAAAATCCAGCTTGCCAAACTAGAATCAGAAATTCTTAAAACATTAGAGACTTAAAACCATCCTGAAATACATTCCAGAGTGGATCTTAACCCTAGTCTTCTCACAGAGGATAGATGAGAATGATGTCCCAGAATACTCCCTGCCATAGAAGGACATTTAGGTTATTAAGAAGGAAGTAAGAGCAGAAACTTATTGTGGTGGTTTGATTCAGGTGTTGTCTGATGGAGATTTGGGAAGTAGTGCCTCTTGTAGGCAGTGTATTGTTGGGGAAGGGCTAATGGGTAGTATAGCCAGTTTCCCCTTGCCAGTGTTTGGCAAACTCTCCTGCTACTGTTGTCCACCTGATGTTGGCCAGGAGGTGATATCTACCTCTGCTCATGTCATTGTTTTCCCCTGCTGTCATGGAGCTACCATCCAAGTCTGTTAGCCAAAACAAACCCCTTTTCCTCCACAAGCTGCTTTTGTCCAGGTGATTTCTGCCAGCAATGTGAACCTGACTGTAACACCATTACACTTAGATATTTATTGCTATTGATACATCTTATATGACAGGATGTAAGATGCATAAGCTAGTGGAGGTCCAGGAAATTCAAGCCTGGTGCCTGTATAATTAAGATGAGCACAGGGAGTGGGGAGGGAGGAGGTAGTGGACACAAAACTGGACCCAAATGTCAATGGTACCATAAAATTCTACATCCTAAAAGACAGACTAAATGGTTGAACTTTCACAAGGCCCTTAGAGGGAATACCTGATTCATAAGGCTCAGGAGAGGGTATGACAAAAACTGACCTTTATCTCCTCCTATTCCCCCCCTCTTTCTCTCTCCCTCCTTCCCTCTTCTCTCTCATCTCTCTATCTCTTTTATATCACTTATTTTTGTTCCTTCTCTTCTTGGGCACTGACCTGTAACTCTTGGTACCAGCAGGTAGATATCATCTGCAATGAGCTTTTGATCAGATCGACCTACAAGGTTTCCTAAAAGAAGACAGATTTATCTCAGAGCACTTGATGACCCACCATAGGTTAGTAGTAAGACCCTACTGCTGAAGACACCATACGCTGTTGGTGCATAACATGGAGTGACATGACTGGAAGCTGGAAGAGAGTCAGTCCCCAGACAGTGCGTCTAGTGCCAAAAGGTGCTACATGAGAGACTGGGGGTAAATGACCAACATCTGTTCAAGCAACACATAGTCTAACCTACTTAGCAGCAAACAAACTGAAGTGATGCTCACACAAGTGCAACAGTGGAGCACAGCCACGGTGGAAAACCAACTGCTCTTGATTTGGCTAACTGATCTGCTCAGTGGAACAGAACCCATAGCTGGAGCTGGGAAACAAGTCAGAACCATATCCAAAAATGAGCATACTCTCCATTATCAAGCTTCCACCAATTGTGGGTTACAAGTGGGCTTACATCTGTTAAACTCTCTCTAAAAAATAATGGTTATCACATTTATATGGTGCTAACTTTACTCTTTGTCAGAGCCACATGTTGGGTCATGATACACAGAGGCATTTCCTCCTACCCAAAAACTGAAGGCTAACCCCACAATGTACAACCCATATACCCCAACAAGGAGGGTCCCTGTGGAGTGGGAAGGACAGGGAGGAGGCTAACAATGCCACCAACCTGACTGTATTCACTGAGTATAAAACTTTAAAAGAATAAAAAATAAAGAGGATTTAATGTAGTCAGCCAAGTTAGCTATGTTTCTCCATTTGCCAAACTTTTAAATATTAGAGAAACTGAGTCTTAAGGTAAATATTCAGTTATTGGTACTTAATTTCCTATGACAAGGTCTTGGCTTTAAAGATATCTCCTGTTTGGCTTATACTAATTCTATCAAATTCATCATTAGGGTTACATCAGATTAATCAAGATTAAGCTATAAACATTGCTTGTTCAACAGTGTTTTATTTCCACAACAGATTTGTCAAGGTTTGTATTAGAGCTCAGTGGTTTTAGTTAAGCAATAACCACATGCCATTCTATTTGTATGCGTAGTCTAACTTTTCAAGTTTATTTACTTTTAACCCTCAAGGCATATTCCCTACTCTAGGATACAGCATCATGCTCAAGTGATATTTGTGTAGGAAAAATGAAATCAAGCTCCAGTGTTATTTCCAGTATTTCCTGGGTAATTTGTATGTTTTCAAATACAAGTGCAAAGATTTTAGGCCATTTTGTTGTCTTTTCCTAATAGTTTCTAGAACAAATTAGTTGGTTTAGATTTGTTGAGATGACTGTAGTTTTCAAGACTGATAATGTGTTCTGCCTACACTTGTAGCTGTTTGACATAAAACATGCCTGCTTTCTATGTTCCAGATATAGCCAGACAGTTATAAGACAACTAAACTACTCTCCCACTCTGCATGGTTACACAAGGCTTAACCCGTGTGACTTTCGTACCAGGAGAGAGAGGAAAGAGCTCCTCGGTAGTTGAGTGGCCTCATGGTGGCCTCTCTAGCCTAGAGGAGCACAACAGGCCTTAGCTGAAATCCGTTGTGCACCACGACAGACCCCTCACGCAAGTTTCTCCGTAGGCTTTTGTCGCCATTGGGGACTACAATGGTCATGTCGGCCTGGGTGTCAAGTGCTCTAAGGAGGTAGCCACTGCCATCCGAGGGGCCATCATCTTGGCCAAGCTCTCCATTGTGCCTGTCCGCAGAGGCTACTGGGGAAACAAGATCGGCAAGCCCCACACAGTCCCCTGTAAAGTGACAGGCCGCTGTGGTTCTGTGCTGGTGCGCCTTATCCCTGCCCCCAGGGGCACTGGCATTGTTTCTGCCCCCGTGCCCAAGAAGTTGCTGATGATGGCTGGTATTGACGACTGCTACACTTCAGCCAGGGGCTGCACTGCCACCCTGGGCAACTTTGCTAAGGCCACTTTTGACGCCATCTCTAAGACGTATAGCTATCTGACCCCCGACCTCTGGAAAGAGACTGTGTTCACCAAGTCTCCCTACCAGGAATTCACTGACCATCTTGTGAAAACCCACACCAGAGTCTCAGTGCAAAGGACTCAGGCTCCAGCTGTGGCTACCACATAGGGATTTTATACAGAAAAATAAATAAAAGTGGATTAAGCCTGTTAAAAAAAAAAAAAAAGACAACTAAACTTAGATTGGCCAGAATGACTTTTTTTTTTTAACTTTAAGTTTTTGTGTCATTCTTTAACTAGACATATCCACACCCTTCAGGTTGGTGTATCTTCTTTCCTAAATGTTTTAATAACCCATATAAAGTCAAAGCTAAATGCAGTCACCAGAGCTAAAAGGGCCAACATTTTGGCCTCTCCTGCAAGGTCTAAAGGCCACAAAAGATGGTGGGACACTGCTAACACGTTTTATACTGGTCCTCTGGTAAGGCACCTGTCTTCCTGATCAGGGAGGACACAGAGACACAGAAACAAACAAATAATTGATATGCAATCTACAACAGGAGAGTCAAAACAGAGAAGAATTTGTCCTTCAGGCTTCAAAACACAGGGAATGCCACTTGGTCAGCATGGTCCTGACTCATCATAACAAATGACACTGAAGCTGAGGAAGCCATATAGAGTTCTTCCCAGGTCCCCAGAGCCTCTTGGAGTTCCACTGTTGACCTCTAAATGTGCATCCTTGATTAAATTTTGGCCACATGTTTGGTCTTAAACACTCAGAAAAAAGTATAACTCAACACAAAGGGGTATTGCAAAGTGTAGATAAGTCTGCTCTCTCATTCTTCACAATAATTTATTTTCTATTCTTGATAGTGTTCTATTTTTCCATTCTACCTGTTTATACTAAGGATGAAAACTTATTCCTCATATGGGCACCAGAATATGCACAGGATAGTAATAAGACTAACTGCTGGGTGTGGACTTCTTCCCACTTCCAGCAATCCAGCACTCCCATGATGGGTATCTCCTCTTCAAGGAGATGACTGGAACCAATTATAAATATATATTAATCAAGTAAAAGCTAGCTTTCCTACTTTAACCCAGGTTACTAGATAGGACATTTCTCAATGACCTATCAACTCTAGCAGGAATGAATAGGGAAACATAGCTTTCAAAAGGGGAGACCAGCAAGGCCATACTAAGATGTACATAGACAGATTCAGGCCATGTCAGATACTTCTGTACCCATTCATTGAACAGTTCTTGGAATGGATCTCAAGGTTTTACTTGGTGGAAAAAGATGTCATCTATTATGGTCTTCATAATTGCTCTGTTGATTTCTTGACCTTGCATGCTCAATTACTGTTTTAACTTTATCTGTGCTCATTACAGGCAGCTCACACTCAGGTGGACATATAACACTCCAACTCTGTCTAAATGGGGCCCCTTGATCAGCTTATCAGTCACCACATCTGGCCAGACTGCCAGCCATCATTACTCACAATGTTTAGATGACAACAGAATAGGACATTTGACTAACAGATTTCTCTCTTGAGGATAGCCCCCTCTTGGAGAGATTCTGACTGCAATTGCTTTATGACCCTTGTCAGCAGGAAGTAAAGACTGACCAGTCATTGTCCTCTGTCCTCTGTCCTCTAATAACAGTTAGAGTATATTAGGCTAGGGGGAAAAGTAGAGAGAACTTTGTATCTGAGGTTTTCACCACTGGAAAATATTTGGCCTTCCCTCCCTGATAGTGTAACTACTGCCAATGTGGGAAAGGATACACATGGGACTCAAGACCATGGACATATCCATTTCTCACCCTTTGTTTCTTAAACTAACCTCCCTGCCATTCCTCTTACTTACCCATCCCCACATTTGAATTAATATAATAATTCACAAAAATAATCCTTATTCATGTTTTATTTCAATTATTTAAGTAAAACGGACATGATCTTGGGTTTGGGGCTTGCATTTAAATCCCCAAAAATAAGTCCTGTCTTTATTACAAAACTGACAAGGCCTTGCCCTGGTGTTCATGTCACAGGGAGGACTGTACATGGCCCTGGGAAAGGCTTATTGTTTTTATGTCAACAAATCAGGACCCATTAAAGAAACTTTACTAATATCAGAAAAACAATAAAAAATAAAAAAGCCTAGAAAAAGCCCAGAAGAAATGAGAGGCTAACAGTTTCTAGTTACATTGTTCAACTGGAACCTCTGGCTGACAACCCTACTTACAGGCCTAGCCGGCTTGGTCCTTTACCCCTATTACTCTCAGTACTGCTAATTGGACCCTGCATAATCAATTGGCTAATAAAGTTTATCAAACAATGAATTGGTACCACTAAACTAATGTACTTAAAGACTCATTATTCCCCATTGCCAACTACCTATCAAGCATTATACCTTTAATGATCACCTCTAATTTCCTATCCTTTTCAGTATTTCCCGCCCTTTTCTCAAGCCAGCTAGAAGGCAGAGCACACTGAGAAAAATTGTTTAACAGGTGGCTCAAGGACTCAAACCAAACTGGAACCCCTGACTATTCTAGAGTCTCAAGACAGAGCCCCCCGCCCCAGTTCCTATCATCACCCCACATGGCAGTGGGAAGTAGCCAAGATTTGAATCCACAACCCTCATCCTTTTACTTGTCTTCAGGGTCTATAATGAAGGTTAAATGATTTACAAACTGACTGGAGCAAGATGACTCCATTGAGGGCCTACAAACAAAGTAAATTTCTTTGGACTCTAAATTCCTCTTCTGGCCATAGGCTCATTAATAGCATCCATCCCAAAACCACAAAAGCAGGTCTAAAATATAAAGATATACAAGTTTGACCTCAGAACTATAATTATCTGCCATGGCCACAGTTGTTCTCAGCCTCGGTCAAGGTTCAACACTCGCTTAATACCTGATCAAATCAAAGAGATTAACTATTACAGTAGTTTAAATTGATTCTAGTTTTACTGGGAAATAACATTTAATTTATTTTTAAAGAAATATAAATAAGTCATATGGAAACCTACTTTTTTTTGTACAATGGAACACACAGGAACCATAGATTGTTATTAGAAAATTTTCAGTGCCAGGGATGGGATACTTTCCAGTGAGTTGTTGGCCAGGGAGGTCACTGATGCCCACAAAACATTACAGGCCATTTCAAGGCCCTTGGTTTCCATCAGGAATAGATGGTAAGTCCCTATTGCTGAAGACTCCACAAAGTTGGGCTGCAAGGTCACTGAGAAAACCTGCTGGAGCAGAGCTGACAATCTCCTCCATGTAGACCAGCTGACAGAAACCTGAAAAAAGCCACACTGCCTGCAGTTCAATGGAGAGAGAGAAATCACCAGTGAAAATACTCAACAGTGGACACTGCAAGCCTTATATTTGTCCAGCCAGGACAAATGAGCCAACGGGTACAATAGTGGCATGTCTGTTATAGGGGAAACCAACTGCCCTCTAATTTGACTGGTGGCCCACTCCATGGGAGGGAATACATCCCTGATACTGAAAACCTACAACAGGGGTAATCATGAGACCTAGGGATGCAGGGTCTGCTGCTGTCTGGCTAAATGTATATATAATGCTCACAACATTTCCCAATAAACACTTTGCTTAATGTTCACACCCATATATTAATGCTACTTTCACATTTCGTTAACAAAGCTTCTCTTTTCAGATGGCTGTGACCTTGGAATGACTCAGAAGGCACCATGGTGCTGAGAAGAAGTGACAGAAGAGTGCTCAGCACTGAAATATCTCAATCACACCTTCCATGGCTCTGGATCCATTGCGGAAGAGGTGGCAGAAAGAATATGGGTAGGACTCCTTAAAATGTGCTCCTCCAGACACAAAATGGCCTGAATGTCCATGACCTCACAGTGCCTGACACTACCTACACAAGTCCATCATAATAGGAAGAACATATCATGGCATCAAAATAAAAGAGAGAGTGATTGAGAGGGGGAGGAGGCAGGGAATTACCATGGGATATTGTTTATAGTTATGGAAGTTGTTAATAGAAAAAAAGACTTAAAAAAAACTCTGCCAGGTGTAGTTGTGTACTCCTTTAATCCTAGAACTTGGTAGGCAGAGGTAAGAGGATTAGAGGATTGCCATGAGTTCAAGGCCATCCTAAGACTACATAGTGAATTCCAGGTCAGCCTGGACTAGAGTGAAACTCTACCTTGAAAAACAAAAAAAAAAAAAAAAAAAAAAAAAAAAAAAATTGGAAAAAAACAGATATAATAGTTCATTTTAATATATGACATACTGAAATTATAGTGTCTCATATATGAAAAAATAACATTTAAAATCCATATTTGCATTTATCTTTCAGGTTTTGTTTAATTTTTATATTCTTTTATATCCTTTTTAGTACATGTTGGCAGGAATCCCTGCCTTATAAGTTTAGTTTAAAACACTCATAACTAGGGAGAAACCAATTTTATAAGACTAACTGTACAAAGTCTCAAAAATAGTAATATAATTATATCAACCTTTGTCCCATAAAGAACTAGAGACATGAACGCTTTGATTATTATTGTATAAGGATGGCCGTCCCTGTATTCCTCATTTAAAAGGTCTGATCCCTTGGGCTATTTTACAAAAACATACTGATAGTCATATATAGAAAATTTAGCAAAATATAAAAGAGCACTATCAAGACAGGATCCAATGTTATGATAAATTCAAACAAAACTAACGTTATAATCATTGAAAACTGAGAATGGAAAAAGAAAAATAAAGTAACCCAAAACATAAAGTAACATTACAAATACTGATAAGTTGATTAATGGAAATTATCTTCATATCAAGAAATTAAGACTTCTTTTTTTCTTGTGTGAAGAGACTTTGTAAGCCTTTGCTCCATTTAGCAGTTTGTAGGTATAAGTGGACTTGCCTTTAAGATAGTTTTGAGGCTATAGAACTAAAAAAGATAAAGCTTTTATTTTAGGGGATTACATGTGATATTTTACTCTGGGTCATGTAGGCCTTTATCCAACCTGAGAATGTGATAGCAAACATCAGAAGATACTTACGTCTTTCACAAAGTTTATCTTCCAGCATTACTTTAGCTGTTATAGTTTGTAAGCATCCTAGATATATAAATAATACAGATTTTAGCTGGAGAAATAAGCTAAATTGGTAGGAATGTCTCCAAGTGTTATGCTTTATTCCCAGGACACTCATGGAGCCAATCCCAAGACTGGCTGACAATAATAACTCCTTGCTCTTGGGCATGCCCATCAACACTGGTTACTATACAAATTTATTTAATACAAGTCCTGAGTTATTGATTATGTCAGAGAATAAAGCACAAACATTATAAAGAAAAGGAACAATCTAACCAGTCATTAGAGGTGATATGAAATCCACCTATAATTTTATGATTGGAGCTTTTATCAGGGAACCTTGTGAAGAATTAGTCTTCAAGGGCAATTGTCATTTGAATGGAAGACCCATTGTTCCTTTCCATAGGCCCCATCTTTGCAGAGAGGTAAGGTTTTATTTATTGAACTCACTGAGGACAGTTTTGCCCCAGTGCCCTGGCTTCCCACAGTACTGACAAGCATTCCCCTTTTAGAAATGTATTTTTTCAACCTGAGTTTCTTTGATGTAGTATGTTGTCAAATGTGTGGGAAATATATTATTCCCAGGATTTAGGTTATAAACTAGGCTTATTACTGTGTCTAAAATAATTTTCTCTGAACTTTTTGAACTGCATCTTTTATTTTTATTCTTGTGAACTTGCAAAACCAATTTTCAAAGTTAACTTTAAGTGTCTGGAGTCACACATCTTCTTGCAGTTTCTGTTCAATGTCTGGAACATATTGAGTGAAGAAATAATTATCAAATAGTATCTGGATTTTTAAGCTATATTAATCATATAGTTATGGAAAACTTAACTGTCTACATGTCAGTATTAACATCTACCTCTCATATATATTTATATGACATACTTAGCCCTACTCTAAGAAGCTTCAGCTTTCAATATTTTCCTCATTATTTTCAACTTTTATTTTGGAAGAGTCCTTTACTACAGACAAAAACACTACCTAAAATCATTTTTAATTTTTTTAATCTGATAGTATCCTCTGTCTTTTTACTTTCTTTACCAGAAACATATTTATAGCAATATCTATTTCACTAAAACTTGGTTACAAAGAAGTCATTTAAAAGACACAAACATATGCTTAATGAAACTTGACTTTGTGAAGACAATTGCTTAAGCAGCCAAATGCCTGAAAGTAGCAGTAACATAAACATAAATCATAACAAGATATAATATCTTCTTTTAAATCAATTAAACATTATTAACATGAACAAACACAAATAATCTTGAGTAACAAAAATAAGTCTAGTGGTATCATCATACCAGATTCTAACATGTATTACAGAGCCACAGTAATACATAGACCAAAATTCTACAGTAAACCATGTTGCCTTAGATGAAAGGTCAGTGTTTGTGTGGCAGTCAGGTTCGCAATGCTGGTAGAAATCACCCAACCAAGAACAGCTTATGGGAAAAGAGGTTTATTTTGGCTTCCAGGCTAGAAGGGAAGTTCCACGAAGGCAGGGGAAAATGATGGCATGAGCAGAGGGTGGACATCACCCCCTGGCCAACATAAGATGGACAATAGCAACAGGAGAGTGTGCCAAACACTGGCATGGGGAAACTGGATATAACACCCATAAGCCCACCCCCAACAATAAATCAGCCCAGGTGTCATTAATTCCCAAACCTCCATCAACTGGGAACCCAGCATTCAGAACACCTAAGTTTATGGGGGACACCCGAATCAAACCACCAGTCTGTATACTCCATAATTTTTACTACTTTGTAAGCAACCATTTTAAAGTGATTTTAGTGCATTTAATGCTACACATGCGAGCGCGCGCACATGCGTGCGTGTGTGTGTGTGTGTGTGTGTGTGTGTATGGTTAAAATATATAGACTTGGGCTGGAGAGATTGCTCAGCACTTAAAGCATTTGCCTGTGAAACCTGAAGACCCAGATTTGATTCCCCAGTATTACCCATGTAAAGCCAGATGCACAATGTGGCACATGCTTCTGGAGCTTGTTTGTAGTGGCAAGAGGCTCTGGTCCACCACTACTCTATCTGCTTCTCTTTCTTTCTCTCTCTCTTTCCTCTATTTCAAATAAATAAACAAATATAAATAAATAAAAATATTTTTTAAAAATTTAAGAGAAAATGTATAGTCTTATGCATATGAATTCTATACATTATACACAAGTTTTCAAGCTTAGAGGCAAGTAAATTTAGCACATGCAAAATGACAAACAATATTGCTTTCAGGATATCCAGCTTTAAACACACCTGTCATTTGCAATCTTGTTCTCAAAACACTGATTTGTATCTATTTGCCCTGACTATAAAGAAGAAATTTGTTATTGTATATATGAGATATACTTGTACAACAGAGAATGAATGTTTTCTGCTCTCTAAGTTGGTAAAAGTTCTAAAATTTTGTTTTTATTATGTTTTAGCCCTATTATCTTACTGAGCCAAAAATTACTTTACTTCAATAGTACAACTTGACCTACTGTATGAATAACTTCCATGTAGTTTTTTTTTTTTTTTGTAAAAGTACTAAATATTTCTGGAACTTTGCTTACCTTTTTAATTTTTTTTTTATTGTTTTAGATCAAGAACAGGTGAATGTCATTTCTTAGGTCACCCCCAGGTGAATGTCATTCTTTGCTCTTTACCTGAGTCATCATATCTATCCTGTAATCTTGTTTTTCCTAGCCTGAGAAATTGTAGCTCTTAGTCTAGCTTTCTTTTACTCCTAACTTTCAGAACTTTATTTCAAACTACCTATAGAGCCAGTTCTAAATGTCCCATCGGAACTAAAATTTTAATATTTACAGCATGAGTGGCTTCACCTATGCTGTCGCTTTTATAAATGTGTTATGTAAACCTTCTAAGATACACTGCTCAGGAAGATACTTTATCCACTCAGTATTCTCCAAACTAAAGATGTTAATGATGCTAAGCTTTTCTAGATTTTTTTCTGTGTGTGTATTCCTAATGGTACAATGTCTATTATCTCTAGGCAAAGATAATTAAACATGCTCTAACTGTGCACTCCATTCAGTGCCTCCTTATAATTAAAAGGTTTTTGGCACTGGTCACCTAATGACTACAAACTTAAATAAGTGCTTAATTTGTAAACTAGTTTTACTTAAATATTTACTCTTCATAGGGTGTCTTTGTAAAGGTTTTAAACTCTTTTCTATTATCATTCTGTGGATGTACAACTTATAACAAAGGAACGTGAATACTATCTTTGAGATGCTTGGACATCCCCCACCCCCAGGAGACAGAATGGACTCTAGACATGCTTAACCTAAGAGCTTCTCTTTCCATTGCTTAAAATTGACCATAAGTCATTGACATCTGTCTCTCCTGAATGTTGGATCAAAATAGACTGAGAAAGATCTCATCCAAGCAAGGAGGAACAGGTAAGATGTAACCACAAGATGGTTAATAAGCTATGTCTTCAGAAAGAAATATAAATTGTTCAGATCAAGGGAGGGAAGGTGTAAACATTGAAATTAAATTTGAGTAAGCATCATAATGCTTCATAGCAAGACTCTGTCTCAAAGCAGCAACACAATAAAGTCACTTGTGCCTGTTCCTCCACAATAACTAAAGTTTTATACCTGACACTCCTTAAATGTGCTCTAACCTTGCCCGCTATTTGTATTTGCTTTATGTTTTTCCAGATACTGGAATATTTCCATTCAATAAGGAGGTATAAATAAACAGTGGGGGAAATTTAGCTCTCCTTGTAAATGGGAAAATATTTTCAAGAGATACAAGTCCCTTTCCCTTTGGCCACTACAATATTAACACAATTGATCCCAAGAAATTAGAAGTTCCCCAGGAATCTCATGCTAGGAAGGGAGAAAGGCTGAAGCCTCAAGGAGAGAATTAGGACATTGTAGGAGGATCTGGAATTGAGAAAATGGGATGGGTGGAACTACCTTTCAACAGGAATGCTTATAAATGTAAACTACTGCCCCTCTAATTAAACCCAAACCTCATGACAGAATCTCAAAAGTAGACTAAGAAGGGTCAGTGAATCTCCTTGTCCCTCTTTCCAATGTGGTTCCATTGAATATATATATATATATATATATATATATATATATATATATATATATATATATAGACACACACACACACTTTTATTTTATATTTTATTTTATATATATATAATATATATATATATATTTCTATATATATAGAAAGACTATATATATATATATATATATATATATATATATATATAGTCTTTCACTATTGCTTGTTTTATTCATTTGTTGAGGACTAGTGACCAAACTTTGTTTGTTAGTAGGCAGAGGGACTCATAATGTTTGAGCTCTCATCTTAATAACCCTGGTAAAACTAATGTTTGGAAGGAATGTCAAAAAGTGATGCATGTCAGCAATCTGTGGATAACGCAACATAGTTGCTGACATAAGAATGTACCTAGACCTCGGAATAAGATCTATGGTGTCTACCAAACCAGAAGGCCAGGGGTAGGGTGGGGCAAAAATGCTATCTTTATATGACCATTCTGAGCTTGTCGACTTTGGATGACAGCTACCGTGACTTCACCCAGCCTTGTATGATCCTCATAGAGAGTCAGGTCATTAGCTTAAAATGCTTTCATACATTTCACAAAAGCTTCAAATGAATACCTATGAGTCTGTTTCCTTCCATAAGCTTTGTATGTTCCTTTGAATTTATACTCCATCTCAAATTAAATTGTGTCTACTGTAAGGAAGAAATCAAGATTCATTTTTGTCCTACATATGCCTACCCATTTGTTCCAAAAACATTGTTTACTGAAAGAATTTCCTGTTGCCCCCTTGAATTTCAGTGCAATCATGACTGACTATGAAGGTGGAAGTATTTCGGTGCCATACCACTGATACTGTCTTTATGGGAGCCATGTACCATCATGATTACTGTACTTTTGGAGTTAATTTTTAAAATTATGTAATTTTATTCCTTCAACTTTGTTCTTTCTCAAAATTGATTTTACTTCTTCTAGGCACTTTCCATTTCTATGTAAGTTATAGAATCAGACATTTTCTTCAAAAATAAGTGGTGAGTTATTAAAATTTTGAACAGAACTGTATTGACTAATTGTAGATCAATTTGGTGAGAGGTAGCATCTCAAGTACATTGAGTTTTCCAACCGTGAACAAGGTAAACTCTCCTGTATTTAGGTTTTGTGTTTCGTTAATTACTGTCAACATTGCTTTAATATAAAGACCTTTTATTAGATTTTTTAGCACAGATGTCTTGAACATATTTTTCAAACTTTCTTCCTAATTACCTTATGGATTTCTATGCTAATTTTACTGTTTTCTTAAATTGTCTTTTCAAATAATTTTATGAACATATAAATACAAATAATTACTAAAAAAGTGATGCATGTATTTTTAATGAAATCTTGTTTTCTATAGGATTTGTTTAACAAATATAAATATAGATCTGGTAACTTGTAGAGATAACATCAATACATATCACAGAGAATTGTCTTCAAAGTTCACAGATAAGTTTGCATTTTCATATTTGATTCTTAAATAGGTCTATGAAGAGAATATAAAATTAATATTTCAGGATATAGTATTATAAAAATAGTTACTCTAATGTGGTACTGCTTTTAAGTAATTGCATGATCTTCAACACTTCTATCTAGCACCACAGCTACTCATTCCTAGATGGTAGAGAAAATGGTGACAATCGCAGTGTAGGCTTTAAATGAAGACTTTTTATGCTTATTATTATTAATAACAGCATATTTTGTATAGATACCTCCTGTGTTAATAACATATTTTCCCTTATCCCTGCCTCCAATTTGTTGGGTGGGCTTCTCAGTGGGGTTGCAATTATTCACTATGGTGATGTGGTTTGTGTGTTGTGGGAGCAGAAATCAATTTTTGGGGGGTATGGGGGAGGGAATTCCTCTGGGCATGATTTCTCAACCTACGGCTCTTACAGTTTTTCTGCCACTCTCTTCTGCAAAATTTCCTGAGCTGTGGTGTGTGAATTTTAAGTCTACTTCTGTGAGGAGATGTTGTGAGCCTCTGAATCTCTGCTTTGTTAGGTGTTGAGTGTGCTCAGAATCTGTCTCCTACACCATGGCACCGATTATCAGGTTCACTATGAAAGCAACACTCACAGTCATCTTGTCAATTACTCTGTGGTTTCACCTGTGCCTTGCTAAAGGGCAAAGGGCAGTATGTCTCCTCCAGTGTCACTAACTTCTGAAAACGAAGAAAAGATTCTTCAACATTCAGTAAAGTAAGTCAGCATAGTTTAAAGGGGATAAGCATTATTAATTTAGGGAGAACTTGATGTATGTATCCCCTCCTTTTGCCACAGACTAGTGAGAGCTTGACACTGGACAGCATAATCTTTGTCTCCATAGGACTCTGATCTGGTTCCCAATTTCAGATATGGGTTCCTTTACACTGAGTGGATCTCTTAGTCAATCAGAAAGCTATTGGTTACTCACCAAGGCTATGTGCTACTATTTCTCTGCCTTGTATATTCTGTCAAGATGTCTGTTTCTGAATAGCTTTGTAGAGTAGCTTCTGAAAGCTCAGTAGCTCTGGTTTCTCAGACCATTGGTGGCCACTTTCCCCCCGTAGCTCATGTACTACTTTCCAGCACAAGTCAGGATAACTGGGGACTGGCTTTCTTCTGAATTCCAGCCAGGTCTCTCCATGATCTGTGTCAGCAGCATATGATGTCTTCAGCAATAGGCTACCTTCTGCCTCAGGTGGATAATCAAGTGTTTTGACAGAAAGATGTCTTGATTTGGGGATCTTGTGTATTGCTCAGATCAACAGTTCAATTTGAGTAGGAAAAATCTCTGGTACTGAGAGTTATAGGCCAGAGAAAGAAAAAAAAAAATTCTTTTAAGCTTAGGCTTCATCTCACCCTCCCCAGGGACCTACTTTTCAGCCCCCATTCCCTTAATACTTTTGATAGTTATATCTTTTAGACTGTCCCCAAGGATAAAAGTTTCTATGGTACCAGCTAATTTTGGATTTAGTTTAGTGTTTGTTTTCCCCTCCCCTTCCCCTACCCGCAAACCCTTCCATCCCTATTGTCTAGGGCTTGAGTCACCTTTTAGGTATGACAGCAACTTGATAAGGTCCAGGTCAGTAACCACAGAGAAATGACACCATATGCCATTTGTCTTTCTTTCTGTTATTGTGTGAGTTTGTATAGTATGTTCTGATCCAAGTCTGTTGACTTTTCTACAGATGTCATTGTATCTTTTCTTTTTCACACTGCTGAGTAGAATTCCATTGTTTAAATGTACCATACATTTGTTGTCCATTCGTCCAAAGATGGGCACCTGGTTTGATCTCAGTTCTTAGTTATAATGAATTGAGCATCTATAAACATGGTTGAGCAAATATTTCTATTGTGGTACATGGAGCTTTTAGGACAAATGCCCATTAAGGAATAACTGGGTCTATTGGTAGCTCTATGTTCTTCCTTTTCAGGAATCTCCATAGTAGTTTTACAAGATTACATTCCCACAAACAGTGGATGAGGGTTCCTTTTGTCCCACATCCTCAGCAACATTTGTCAACATTAGTTTTTTTTTAATTAATTTATTTTTTTTATTAATTAGTTTTGTACTCAGTGAATGCAGTCAAGTTGGTACCATTGTTAGGCTTGTCCATGTCATACCCCCTCCCCCTGGCCCCTCCTTGTTGAGGTATATGGGTCATGCATTGTGGAGTTAATGTTAGATTTTTTAATAATTGTCATCCTTAATGGAGTAAGGTGGAATCCTATGGTAGTTTTAATTTTCATTTACCTAATGGTTAGGGATTTTGAACATTTTCTTCAGTGCGTGTTAGCCATTTGTAATTCTACCTCTGAGAGCTCCTTATTTCTTTCTGTGCCCAATTTTGGAGTGTGTTGTTTGATATTTTTATTGTTTAGTTTTCTGAGTTCTTTGTAGATTCTAGATATTAGGCTTCTCTCAGTGGTATAGCTGATGAAGATTTTCTCCCTTTCAGTGGGTAATCTATTGGCTCTGCTTATGCTGTGTTTGTGAAAAATCTTTTTAGCTTCATGAGAGCCCATTGGCTGAGTGATTGTTTAATTTCCTGGACTAGAACGTTTTTATTCCCCACTCCTATATCGTGGAGTGTTCCTCCTGTTTTTGTTTGTTTGTTTGTTTGTTTGTTTTCAGCAAAAGGAGAGTTTCAGGTCTTATATTTAGGTCTTAATTCTATTTGAACTTGATTTGTATATGGAAAGATGAGTAAGTCTAGTTTCATTATTTTACATATGTGCATCCAATTTGTCCAGCACCATTGGTTGAAGATGTTTTCTTTTTTCCAGTCTACATTATTGGCACATTTGTCAAAGATCAAGTAGCTATAATTATTTGACCTAAGGTCTGGTTCTTCAATTATGTTCCATTGCAATTGTTTCTGGTTTTATGTGAGTACCATGCTGTTTTTGTTACTATGGCTTTGTAATATAGCTTTAGATCAGGTATTGTGATATCTCCAGAGGTGTTTCTTTTGCTGAGGATATGCTTGGATATTCAAGGCCTGCTGTGATTCAATATGAATTTTGAGATCTTCTTTTCTATCTCTGTGAAAAATAATGCTGGAATTTTAATTGGTATCACATTAAATATGTATATTGCTTTTGGTAGAATTGCCATTTCCACAATATTAATTCAACCTATTCAGAAGCATGTTAGGTCTTTCCATCTTCTCTATTCCTCATCAATTTCTTCTTTGTTTTTTTTTAATTCTTTTTGTTTGTTTATTTATTTGACAGCGACAGACACAGAGAGAAAGGGAGAGAGAGAGAGAGAGAATGGGTGTGCCAGGGCCTCCAGCTACTTCAAATGAACTCCAGATGCATGCACCCCCTTGTGCATCTGGCTAATGTGGGTCCTGGGGAATCAAACCTCAAACCAGGATACTTAAGGTTCACAGGCAAGCGCTCAACTGCTAGGCCATCTCTTCAGCTCCCTCAAATTCTTTCTTGAGTTTTGTTGTTGTTGATTTTTATGTTTTCATTGTATAGGTCTTTCACATCATGGATTAGTGTTATTCCAAGGTATTTTGTTGTTGTTGTTGCTTTCGAAAATGGTACAGCCTCAATGATTTCTTTCAGTGTACATTTGTCCTTTGCATATAGAAAGGCTACTGATTTCTGTGTGTTGATTTTTTTTTTGTATTCTTCCACTTTAATTAAGGAATTAATCACCTTTAGAAGGTTTGAAATGGAGATTCTGGAGTCATTTATGTATGTATAGGATCATGCCATCTGCAAATAGACCTAACTTGAAGTCTTCCTTTCCAAATTGTATCCCTTTTGTTTCTTTCCTCTGTCTTATTGCTTGGGCTAGTGCTTCGAGTAGTATGTTGAAGAGCAGTGGTGAGAGTGGGCACCTCTGTCTTATTATTGATCTCAATGGGAATTCTTTGTGTCTTTCCTCATTCAGTATTGCCTTGGCTTTCAGTGCTTTATATATAGCCTTTATTGTGTTGAGATATAAACCCTCCAAGCCTATTCTTTCCAGAATTTTGATCACAAAGTGCTGTTGTATTCTGTCAAAGGTCTACTCTTCATTAATTGACATCATCATGTGGTTCTTATGGCTAAGTTTATTTATGTGCTGTATTGTGTTAACCAATTTTGATATGTTAAACTAACACTTCATCCCTGGGTTGAAACCTACTTGACTAAGATGGATAATGCTTTTGATGTGCTGCTAAATTCAGTTTGTGAGGATTTGGTTTAAGAGTGTTGCATCTAAATTCATCAGAGATATACATCTAGAGATTACTTTCCTAACTTTATCTCCATCTGGTTTTGGTATTAGGGTGATACTAGTTTCAAAGTTGGGGGGGGATTACCTGGTCAATGATTATGCTAAACAGTTTGAGAAAAAATTATTTCAGTTTTTCAATGGAAGTTTGATAGAATTTACCTGAGAAGCCATCTAGCCCTGGGCTTTTCTTTTGGGGGAGGTGTTTGATTACCTTTTCAGTGTCTATGGATGTGATATGTTTGTTTAGAAGATTAATATGCTCAGAGTTTAGTTTTGATAGGTGGTATGTGGCTAGGAAGTCATCCATTTCTTCCAGATTATCCAATTTTGTGGAGTAGAAGTTTTGGAAATATGTCCTGATGATTCTTCAAATTTCATTCTTGTCTATTGTTAACTCACCCTTTTCATTTCTGATTTTGTTAATTTAAGACTGCTGAGAATAATGTGTATTCTGTGGAGTTGGGGTGGAAAGTTTTGTATATGTCCTTTAGGTCTATGATCTATGGTCTTTTTGAGCTCTATCTACCATGTTGATTTTCGGTTTGGATGATCTGTCTGTTGATGACAGTGGAGCACTGAAATCTCCAACTATGATGATGTTGGTGTCTATTTCTGTTTTATTGTCAAGTAGGTTTTGTTTTATAAACTGTGGTGCACTTGAGCTTGTCACATATAGATTTATGATTATGATGTTCTCATGTTGGACCATTCCCTTGATGAGTAAGAAGTAGCCTTCTTTCTTCTTTTTGATTGCTTTTGATTTGAAGACTATTTTATCAGATATTAATATAGAAATACATGCTTGTTTCTTATATCCATTTGCTTGGAATATCATCATCCATCCTTTTCCCCTGAAGAGGAATCTGTCTTTAGTGGTGAGGTTGGTTTCTTGAAGACAGTAGATAGAAGGGTCCAGTTTGGATACACCATATTAACTTTGTCTTCTGATGGGTCAGCTATGACCATTAATATTTAAGGTTATTATGGTGAGGCTTGATTTAATTCCTGCCATGATGGGGTGCTTTATGGGGTTTGGTGTTTTCTTATGTTTTGTACTGTTTTGAGCCTGCTCTAGTTTTGGTTATTGTTGATGTTCTTCCTGTTTGCCTTTGAGATTTGTTATTTGACTATTCTGTATGGAGTATTTCCTGAAGTATTCTCTGTATGTTTGGCTTTGTGTTCATACAATCATAGAGTTGACTTTTTTCATTGAAAGTTTCCCTTTCACAACCTATTATTGAAGGATACTTTCTATGGGCTCAGTAGTTTGGGTTAGAAGCCATAGTTATTTTAGACTTTTATGTGTTCCACTCCAGGCCTTTCTGGTTTTCAGGGTTTCCATAGAGAAATCTGGTTTAATTCTTATGGAGTTACCTTTGTATGTAGTGACTTGTGTCTCTCTTGCTGATTTTAGCATTCTCTCTCTCTCTCTCAATCTCTCTCTCTCCCCCCCTCTCTCTCTCACTGTCTCTCTCTCTCTCTCTCTTTTACATTGCTAAGAATTTTAACTGTGATGTGTTTTGGAGTGTTTCTTTTTAGTCCTGTCTGCTTGGTGTTTTTCAGACATCTTGTATCTGAATGGGCCTCTCTTTTCAGAGGCTGGGAAATTTTCTTCAATAATTTTGTTAAATATGTTCTCTATGCCTCTGGCCTAGATTTCCTCTCCTTCTGGCATACTGACAATCTGTATGTTTGTTTATTTTAGGGAATTCCACAATTTCATCATATTTTGTTAACTTAATTTTTTTAACTTATCAAAGTTTTTGGCCTCCCAGTTAATTTCTTCTCTCTTGTCTTCCAGATCAGAGGTTTTGTCTTCCACAGGAGCAATTCTGTTAGTCAGGGGTTCTAGAGAGGTTTTTATAAGCTCTAATTGATTTTTGTTTTCTGTTGTGCTATTTTGCATCTTGCCCATCCTTTTTAAAGGTATGATTTTAGTACAAGTTCTGATTTTCTTGACATGTTCTGGAAGTCATTCTACATTTGATCAAGTCTTCATTAAGCTTAATCAATTAGTTATGGAGATCTTGCATTTGTTGAATCAACTTCAATTCATTTATATATATACTTTTTGAGGTTTCTAACATTTTCTTCAATCATGTTAAGCCTACTGTCAAAAGGTGAGTGCTGCAGTAGACAATTCTGCTCAATTTCATTGATATAATTGTTGGGTTTTGATAGGTTCCTTCCAGTTAAGCAATTCTTTGACCAGGGTCACATTGGGTTTTGTGTTTTTATTTGGTGATTGAATTTTTGTTGATTTTTCCATGATTTCATTGAAGGCTTCCATTGTGGGGCTAGGCATCCTTGGTGGAGATCTCTCAGGGTTGTTGTTTGTTTGTTTTTGTTTTTTTACATTACATTGTACCTATCTTTGTGAAAAATTTTAGTCTATTGAGCGGGAAGCAAGTATTTGTCTTGTAGGATCTTCAGAGGGTGTTTCCATGTATGCACCCTCTGGAGTAGGGGATCCAGGAATTCTGAAGGTTTTTTTTTTTTTAATGTGATGCTGAATGCAATATTTAGCCAACTGTAACTTTTAATAAACATTTTAAAAGAAACAAGACAACCATTAATTTAACTTGACAGGAAAAATATCTTTACTTAAGTTAAAAGATTTCACAAGAAGTATAATACTGACAAAAAATGAAGCTGTCAAAGTATTTCACTAGATGCCTTTTTCTGTGTTACATATTTAAGAAAATATTTTTACATGTGCATATATGACCTTGTTGATAAATATAATTATTGGTTATCTGGCTAGTTTTGATGCAATATGCACTAACTAAATTGGGGTAGATTTATAATTCTATTGAAAATTTTACAGTACTTACTGCAGTTAGTTCCACAATGGTGAGATAATAATTCAAACCAGGCACATTTTGGGGAAGGTACAGAATTTATTTCTTATGAATCTAGGGGAAATTCCATAGATGTCAGAACAGTCTGACTCCCTTTCACAGATCCAAGCACAGAGAAAAACCATCACCAGCCAGCAATGCCAAAAGCAGAATAACACACTGGCATCAAGCAGGACAACAGCAGAGCTCAAACTTTTCTGACTACCTTGGGCTGGAATTCAAGTGATGTACTCCCTGTAGTAGGAGTTTTCCTATTAGGAGCTGAAGCTGTAAATTCAATTTTAATAAAATACCTGAGCCTATGGCAGGCATACATTCAAACTATCACAGTACTCCATAGATTGGATCAAAAATCCTGCAAGTTTTATTCCAAAGTTTACTATCTTTAATGTATAGGAAATAGAATGTAATAAAGTAATACACTAAACATATTTGAAACTCTAAGTATACAAGGAAACTTTAAAGTCAAAAACTGTTTTATCTAAGTCTGCTTCATCTACCTTTTATGACTTTTAAAAAATGTCCACACATGCTTCAACCATTATATATTTGTCTTGAGAGTTATTTAAATTTAAGTTAAAAAAAATGTACTCATGTTCTTTCCCAAGAATGCCACATCCATTGTTTATATTTATAATTAAATGAGTATATAACAACTACAGTGCTTAAAGTGTTTTATCTAAAAATTTTAATTTTATAGTTGTTGTGTTATGCAGAAACTAAGATAACCCAAACAGCAATGGTACCATAAAATTCTACATCCTAAAACAGACTAACAGGTTGAACCTTCACCAGGACCTTAGAGGGAACACCTGAATCACAAGGTCCTGGAGAGGGTACAATGAAGACTGACCTTAATCTTCTCCTGTTTCTCTCTCTCTCTCTCTCTCTCTCTCTCTCCTCTCCCTATCTTTTTATATTACTTATCTTTTTCTTTCTTTTTCTTCTTGGGTGCTGAACTGTGACTCCCAGTACCAGAAAGTGGCTATCATCCATAATGAGCTCTTGATCAGAGAGACCTACAACGTTTCCCAAAAGAAGACAGATTTCTGTCAGAGAGTTCTTGGTGACCCACCAAAGGTTAGTGGTAAGACCCTACTGCTGAAGACACCATATGCTATTGGAACAGAACATGGAGTGATATGGCTGAAAGCAGGAAGAGAGTCAGTCCCCAGATAGTTAGCTGGTCTAGTGCAAGAAGGTGCTACATGAGCGATGGGGGAAAATGACCAATATCTGTCCAAGTAACTCGTGGTCTAAACTACTCAGCAGCAAATAACTTGACATGATGTTCACACAAGTGCAACACAGCTATGGTGGGAAACCAACTGCTCTTGATTTGGCTAACTAATCTGCTCAGTGGAATGGATCCCAAAGTTGGAGCTGGGAAACAAGTCAGCACCATATCCAAAACAAGCCTGCTTTCCATTACCAAGCTCCCACCAACCATGGGCTACAAGAGGACCTAAACCTATTAAATCCTCTCTAAAAAGCAAAGGTTACCCCATTTATCCGGCACTAACTTCACTCTCCATCAAAGAATTTGCTTCTTTTTCAGATGGATGCAGAATCTAAGGAGAGAAACAGCCCATCACACCTCAAAAAAGCCCCAGATGAAACTAAGAACAATTTTGGAAATGAGCAAGGGTGCTGCTTTCCTGGTGACCCTGGTACCAGCACAAGGGTGAAGGTGATATAAACAGAGAACACTCAACTCCTATCAAACCAGACAAGACCTCATCACTGAAGCAGACACAAAATGAACACAACATGGCTCAGGGAAATTTGTGGAAGAGGAGGCGGAAAGAATGTAAAACCCACATGTTCGGTCATGATACACAGACACATTGCTTCCTACACATAACTGATGGCTAACCTCAAAATACATGACCCATATTACCCAACGAGTTGGGTCCCTGCCAAGCGGGGAAGTCATGGAGGAGGCTAACAATGGTACCAACTTGACTGTATACACTGAGTACAAAACTAATACAAATAAATAAATAAAAATCAGAGAGCCAGAGCCTCAGAGGCCCCCAACACCTCATCACTGAAGCAGACCAAAAATGAACCCAACATGGCTCAGGGAAATTTTGCGGAAGAGGGGGTGGAAAGAATGTCAGAGCCACATGTTGGATCATGATATGCAGAGACATTTATCTTACCCATAACTGTGGGCTAACTCCACAATGCATGACCCGTATACCTCAACAAGGAGGGGCGAAGGGGAGGGGGTAGGTCACGGATGAGCCTAATAATGGTACCAAACTGACTGTGTTTGCTGAATACAAAACTAACTAATAAAGAAATATATATATAATTTTCAGTTTTAAATAAATAAGATTTAACAAGCAGTGGTTTAAGCTCAATATTGGGCTATATGATAACCTTATGTCCTACTTTATCACATGAAGATGGGACACAATGCCTAATACTGGTGATTTTGTTTTCTTTACTCATTCTTTCCAAATCCTTACTCGTATTTAAGAAAAGATTTAATTCTCAGGCTGGAGAGATGGCTTGGTGGTTAAGGCATTTCCCTGCAAAGCCAAAGGATCCTGGTTTGATTCTCCAGGACCCATATAAGCCAGATGCACAAGGGAGCACATGCATCTGGAACTTGCTTACAGTGGCTGAAGGCCCTGGCGTGCCCATTCATTCCCTCTCTCTTTCTCTCTCTCTGTATCAAATAAACAAATAACATACATTAAAGAAAGATTAATTTCTCTAAAGAGATTTTTTCATTTTAAGTTATTTGTTTTTGTTTTTTAAGGTAGGTTCTTCTCTCACCCAGGCTCACATGAAATTAACTATATAGCCTCAGGCTGGCCTCAAACCCACAATGTTGCTCCTGCCTCAGCCTCCCAAGTGCTAGCATTAAAGGCATGTACCACTATGCTAGAGTAAAAATACTTTTTAAAGAAAATATTCTAGGCTAAAATACATCTACATTAATCCTAAAACTCTGGTCCTAACACTTAAAGCCCAGATCAGTCTTTACATTTCTACAAAGAAATACAATGTTCCCCATATCTATCAACCATTGGTCCATTCCAAATGTATAATAGTTAACATAGCATGCATTCAACAAATATGACAATGATAATTTATAATTTCAATGGCATTCTCCATCATTGCCACTCTTTACTCCCTTTTTTTCTTATCTCTTCTGTATCTCCTCTGTAATGAGAAAAATCAGAGCTCAAATTTATTCAAAGGGAACACATGCTTAATAGTGTGCCTTATCTTTCATTGCACAGAACCACTTACATTCACTACCTCTATCTACACACAGTGAAGCTTGAGTCTGGGATTATTTACTCATATAAAAATCACAAAATATGAACATATACCATAACTAATCTTTCCAAACTGTTCCCAGCATTCAAAAGTACTGAAAACATAAAAAACAACTTGAAAGGTTTAACTCATCTGGGAAACTCTTTGCAGAGTCAATTTATCATTGCAAACATTCAAAACAGAAGTTATTTTTTTTAATATTTTTTGTTAGCTATGTACACAGTGTGTGCACAGTCATGTTGGTACCATTGTAAGCCTTCTCCTTGCCCTCCCCCCTTCTCAGGGACCCCCCTCATTGGTGAATATAGGTCATGCATTGTGAGGTTAGCCATCAGTTATGGATAAGAGGCAATGTCTCCATGCATAACAGCCCAACATGTGGTGCTAATGATCTTTCTGTCCCCTCTTCTGCAAATTTCCCTGGTCCATATTGGGTTCATTTTAGGAGTACTTCAGTGATAAGGTCTTGGTAGCCTCTGTGTTTCTGGATACCTTGTTTGGTAGGAGTTGAGTGTTCTCTGTGTCTATCTCCTTCACCCTTGTGCTGATACCAGGTTCACCAAGAAAGCAGCATTCTTGCTCATTTTCCCAATTACTCTTGGTTTCAGTTAGGGCCCGGTTGAGGTATGATGGGCTGATTCTCTCCTACAGCTCTGCATCCATCTGAATAAGAGAAGCAAATTCTTCAATGACAAGTGATGTCAGCACCAGATAAATGGGATAACCATTATTATATTAGAGAGAAGTTAATAGGTGTAGTCCCTCTTGTAGCCCACAATTAGCTTGATAATGGAGAGTGGGCTGGTTTTTTGGTTATGGTTCTGATTTGTTTCCCAGCTCTACCTATCGGTTACATTGCACTGAGTGGATCTGTTAGCCAAATCAAGAGCAGTTGGTTACCCACCATAGCTGTGTGCCACTATTGCACTTGTGTGAGCATCATGTCAGGTTTTTGTTTTGTTTTGTTTTGTTTTTATTAATTAGCTTTGTACTCAGTGAATACAGTCAATTTGGTGCCATTATTAGGCTCATCCATGACCTACCCCCTCCACTTGGCCCCTCTTTGTTGAGGTATATGGGTCATGCATTCTAGAGTCAGCCCACAGTTATGGGTAGGATAAATGTCTGCATATCATGGCCCAACATGTGGATCTGACATTCTTTCCAACCCCTCTTTTGCAAAATTTCCCTGAGCCATGTTGGGTTCACTTTTGGTCTGCTTCAGTGATGAGGTATTGGGGGCCTCTGAGGCTCTGGCTCTCTGATTTGGTAGGAGTTGATTTTTCTCTGTGTTGATATCCTTCACCCTTGTGCTGGCACCTGGTTCACCAAGAAAACAACGCCCTTGCTTGGTTCACCAATTGTTCTTAGTTTCAGCCAGGGGCCCTTTTGAGGTATGATGGGGTGGCTCTCTTCTTAGGATCTACATCTATCTGAAAAAGAGAAGCAGATTCTCCAATGGAGAGTAAGTTAGCACCAGACAAATGAGATAACCCTTACTTTTTATGTAGAGAATTTAATAGGTGTAGGCCCTCTTGTAGCCCACGATTGGTGTTTTTTATTTTATTTTATTTTATTTTATTTTATTTTATTTTATTTTATCTTATCTTATTTTATTTGCAGCTGAGTAGCTTAGACTACAAGTTGCTTGGATAGATGTTGGACATTTTCCCCCAGTCGCTCATGCAGCACCTTCTGGCACTAGATGAGCTAACTGTTTGGGGAATGACTCTCTTCCAGATTCCAGCCAGGTCACTTCATTTTTTGTACCAATAGCATATTGTGTCTTTGGCAGTAGGGTCTTACCACTAACCTTTGGTGGGTCATCAAGTACTCTGACATGAATCTGTCTTCTTTTGGGAAACCTTGTAAGTCTCTCTGATCAACAGCTCATTATGGATGTCAACCACATGCTGGTACTGGGGTTATAGGCCAGCACCAAGGAAAAGAAGGAAGAAAAAGATGGGTAATATAAAAGAGATAGACAGAAGAGGGAGAGAGAGAGAGAGAGAGAGAGAGAGAGGGAGGGAGAGAGAGAAGAAAGGGAAGATTAAGGTTAGTCTTCATCATACCCTCTTCAGGGCCCTGTGATTCAGGTGTTCCCTCTAAGGATCTGATGAAAGTTCAACCTGTTATACTGTCTTTTAGGATGTAGAATTTTATGTTACCATTGGCATTTGGGTCCAGTTTTTTGTCCCCCACCCTCATCGTTACCATCCACTCCTGCCCCACCTTCTCTATTGTCTGGTCCTTGAGGTGCTTATTAGGTATATCAGCATCTCAGGAAGATTCAGGTTAGGAGTCACAGATGAGTGATACCATGTGATGATTATCTTTCTGTGTTTGGATGAGTTCACTGAGAATGATCTATTCCTGTTTCAACCATTTTTCTTCAAATGTCATTGTGTCATTTTTCCTTACTGCTGTGTAGAATTCCATCATGTATATATACCACATCTCCCTTATCCATTTGTTTAATGATGGACATCTGGGTTGATTTCAGCTCTTAGCTATTATGAATTGAGCAGCTATAAACATGTTTGAGCAAATCTCTCTGAACTGAGGCATGGAGCTTTTAGGGTAAATGCCCAGTAAGGGAATTAGTGGGTATTTTGGTAACTCTATATACAATCTTTATAGGTGTCTCCATATTGCTTTCCATAGTGGTTTTACCATCTTACATTCCTACCAACAGTGAATGAAGGTTCCTATTTGTCCATATCCTCACCAGCATTTGTTTTCATTGGAATTTTTAATGGCAAACAGATGGTTATTTTACATAAGGTGAATATAAGAGTAAAGATTAGTAGTGTTTTACATTGCTTTTCTATTATTTTTTGGAAATAATCTCTAAATAGTGCATAAGTCTTTTGCACCTAATGATGGTGAAGGAAAAGGAATTCACCTCACACAAATTGCATGAAGGGCACTAGCAATGCTGCTATTTCCCATGTTGTTACTGGGGTAATTTTAGAGTGAGGCCCTTCAGGGTGATGTATAAGATATACAGTCAGTCTGAGGCACCATGGCAAGTAATTTCATACCCAAGCAGTCTTAACGTGGTTGGAGTATGCATAATGATTTTTTTCATTTAATTATTTATTATTAGTTTTCTACTCAGTGAATACAGTCAAGTTGGTACCATTTTTAGCCTCCTCCCTGTCCTTCCCCCTCCACCAGGACCCTCCTTCTTGGGGTATATGGGTCATGCATTGTGGGGTTAGCCATCAGTTATGGGTAGGAGGAAATGTCTCTGTGTATCATGACCCAATGTGTGGCTCTGACATTCTTTCCACCCCCTCTTACACAAGTGCAATAGTGGCTCACAGCCATGGTGGGAAACCAACTGCTCCTGATTTGGCTAACTGATCCCCTCAGTTCTGGAATGGAACCCATAGCTGGAGCTGGAAAACAAGTCAAAACCATATTCAAAAACGAGCTCGCTCTCCATTATCGAGCTACCACCAATTGTGGGCTACAAGGGGGCCTGAACTTATTAAATTCCCTGTAAACATAGTGCTTAATGTTTATTAATGACCATATTCTAAAGAAAACTGGTGAGTAGAGCATGCATTCTACTCCCATATTACTTACAAAGGCCCAAGAGACTGTAGTAAACACAATACAGAAAAGAGAATACAATATTATACAAGTGCTTTATTATATACATATTCATTGAAATTTTAGGATTTTTAACATACACACACACACACACACACACACACACACACACACACACATATATATATATATATATATATATATATATATATATATATATATATATATTCAGCTACCCAGATGAATGACATTATGCCATTTTTAGGAAAATGTATTTTGCTGAAGAGTATTCTCTGAAGTGAAATAAGTCAGACTCAGAAAGACAAATATCACATATTTTGGTTTCATTTGTGTATGAAATATTTTATATAGATACAAAAAACATTATGTATACTACACAAAGTAAAGTAAGACTGTCTAGGGAGATAATAAAAATAATTTGTAGGGAGACAAAGGTATGTGGAGGTAAATATGATTAAAATATACTATACGACTTGTTTGAAAATATTTTCATATAACCCATTACTTTGCCAAAAAAAAAGTAAATGAGGTCGTAAGATGCTATTTTTGAATACATTTTAAAAATTGGAAACTCTTACGGAAAAGTGGACATAATACTTCCTTTGCTTTTGGTAAAATATTAAAGATGGTAACTAATGAAAGTGTTAATAAAACCCAAATTTCAAAGAATGAATTATTAAAGAGCAAGGGTATGCTAACATGACATTATAGAAGTATAGGTACAGGAAACCCAACTCATTCTAATATGATGTGCCTCAGATGAAGCCTTGGCTTTTGTGGTATTAGAAAGAAGAACAATTAAGAAAGAGGAAACAGGATAGGAGAGAAATCAGAAACCCCTCCTCAGGGGCAAAGAATCTACCTAGCAACTATCTGTGTCTATTCATATTGACCCAAGCCTTCTAGTGTCTTGTACTTGTTTTTTTTTTTTTTTTATTTTATTTTATTTTATTTTATTTTATTTTATTTTATTTTTCATGCATAAAAACATATTCTTGTCCACTCCTCAGACACTGCAGAAGGAGTCCAGGAAACTTCTCAGCCTTCTTGTCTTGAGGTGAACTTGAGGCAGTTTGGGGCAAAGAGTAGAATACTTAGATTACCCAAGATCTGGTCCTAACCCAAGACACAGTGCAGCTTCTACAGCAAGCTGGTCAAGATTCATGATAGTCTCTAAAAATGAGAGCAAAATTTGTTTCAGAACATTTTGCAGGGAATTTCTCTGCACAGCCTTATGTTGGTCCATTTGACCCTCTTTCTTGCATGTAGTTCTAAAGAATCACTGCAGAATACAGTCTGCCAATTTTTTTTCCCCTTATTTGATTTGTTTTGATTTTTGGCTCTTCAAGACTGAATCCATTCAGCTAGAGAGGAACTGCCAGGGACATCTTATAGAATGATCCCATGTTTTCTGGATGCAGGAAGAATCTTGGGACTTTGTCCAAAGATCCCAGTCACATTTGAGGCATGCAATTCAGGAAAGGCTGCATCTTGGTTCTCAGCTATGGTAAAATCAGATGACCTGCAGTCAATACAATGTAAGTACCTTTACTGAGCCTTGGACACTGGGTTTAATGCAGTTCTATCAATTATTTCTTTCTCCTTGTTTGTTAATAAAATACCACATGGGAAAGATATAAACCAGTCACTCTCATAAAACCCATAGATTGTAATTAGATGAGTGTTTTTTTCCCCCTAGGGAGATATTGTTTGCATATATCTATGGTAGTTGAAATGTCCCCAGTAGGCTCATGTATCTGTAGTACTTAGTTCCCAGCTAGTAGAAATGTGGGGAACTTGTGTGGCCTTTGGTAGGTGGAGCACTGCTGGAAGAAATATGTCCCTGTGGGTGGACCTTGAGGTTTATTAGTCCAGTCCTCTGCATGTTCACTCTTGCTGTTTTTTTCCATGTGATATGACAAGATGTGATGCCCTACAGCCTGTCATTCTTTTCCAAATATGATGAAATTCCCCCTTGAAAAGGCAAGCCAAAATAAACCCTTTCCTTCCATAAGCTAAATTTTGTTGGTGTTTTGTCCCAGCAATAGGCTGATAACTATTATAATACCAAAAGATGTATAAAAAGGTTATACTAGAATTGATAGTTGGAAAGAAATATTAAAAAACATCCAATCAATCAGTTAAAAAGTCATTGATTGCTTTAAAGTATATTCACTAAAAAACAAATTAAAAAATGTGGCATTTTCTCTCTCAATATGTTCTAATGTAATGCTTGACTAAAATCTACTTTGAATCTATTGAAAAAATTATTTCAGTTGGTGAAAAGAAAGGATTCATTCATCACCCAATGGTATTTTCTACAGAATAGACATTCATCAAACAAAGTAAGGAATCCCTTGTTATCATTGACATGTGATTCCCATCTACAATCATAACCCCAGTAGTGAAAAAAAATTAGCTCATTTTAATCATTCCACAACATCACATTGTATGAGTTCAACAAGAATGTGCCAATATACAATGAGCCAATAAATATATAAAACACTAGCCGTAAAATAAGTATACATTTTGAACTCTCCTAAGAATAGCTATGTCCATAATTGAATGTTAGAGTATAGTTCATAGGGATCTGCTGTTCTTTGTTTATAACAACACTCTTTTTTCAGCTGTGGAGAAGGAATATCATCTCCTAATACTAAAGCCATCTGTTCCTCCAGATGTCAGATCTGGTCTATTGACAGCTTTGATGGAAGCAGAATGGAGTTCATTTTTTTTCCTGGAGCAATGAAAAATATAAGTGAAAAAAAAATATATAAGTGATTGTTCCTCCCAAAATACTTCAAGTAATATAGTTTGTGTCATAAAGGTTTATGACACAGATGGGCCAGGGTCAAAAAGCCATATCCATATGATGTGAGGGTGTTTATAATTAGAGAATTTCTGTTTGTTGTACCTGAACTATGATTGGTTCTTGAATTGTGGCAGTAAAGCATTGCAACATGCATTTTACACTCTATGGCCCAACTTCATTGTCCGTCCCACAAGCCATGATCTCAGATTGCCACTGTCTACATATTTTATTCCCTCTACTAGTTCTACATTTGACTAAATGTACTGTGTGCATCATCCTGTTCCCACTGACAGGGCCTAATTCCCACTCCCTTAGTAAATAATTAACAAAATATTTTCTATCCTTCTTTTTTGTTATTTTTATTTTAAAATCTCTCATCAGACTTGTGTGTTAAATAAACCCTAATAAAATGTACCTGTGTGGTGGCTACTACAAGCTTTTAGAATCACACACCACATGTCTAAATATGAGTGGCAAGCTGTGTAATAGTATTAAAAATTTCAAAATTCAGTTTAGTCATTCAAAAATGTGAATATATGAGTTTATACATAGCATTATCATAAAGACTATATAATTGACTAAAATGACTAACAATTATTAATATTAGTATCCATTACTAGCATTAAATGCTTTTCTCCTACTTCACTTAAAATATAGATTATCATATTCTCTAAAAATAATACAAGCATTGTTTATAGTGAAATCTTATGCTTCATGGACTTCACATATGTAAATTTGCGTAATTTGAATTTTCTACTTTAGAGTAATAATTATTGGACTGTCAGTTATTTACAAACATGTTCGGAGCTTCAAAGCTTTAAATCATTTAATGTGCATATTCTCAAGAGAGATTGAACAAGATTGAATGGTACCTTTGTGTTTCAACTCTTTCAAGGTAAGTGTTCTTTTCATAGTCTAGTGACTGGAAATTTTTCACCTTTGTGTTGGTGATTCTGTTGTATAAAGTGTCCTCAAATATGATACTGAGGAGCTACTTCATTTTCATATATACAAGTGTATCTTCTGGAGAAATTGTTTGTGATAGATAAGTTACATTTAAAGCATGTGTCTTAATGCTATTGAATGTGGGTTTAATAATGTAATTTTCATAAATCAAGTATATATATATATATATATATATATATATATATATATATATATAATGGAATAGAAAATGTTCTCATCAGAACTTGAGGCTACTCTGTAAAATGAGAAAACATTATATATAGTACATACTTAAATGTGGATCTATGTAACAACACATGTGTGTGTGTGTGTGTGTGTGTGTGTGTGTGTGTGTATGTATGAATGTATGTGTTGCTCAGACCAGGGACAAGGAAATGTTAAACCCTCCTTGGTCAATATGGTCAAGTGAATGGGGAAATATTAAACTTATATGCTTAACAGAGCAAGATATACATATCTGATGACTTGAGGAAGAAATTTTTGATGCCTAACAAAAGTTTCACAGAAGATTTAGCTAGAATAAGCAGAATTACAATGCTGCTGAGACAGAATTGCTTTTTTTAAGGACACTGGGAAATGAAGGTTTATGAGATTTGTTTGAGGAAAATGTTGTGGTTAGAAATATACTGGAACCATTTTCCTATATTTTCCTAGACTCAATAGTTCAGTATTTTCCTATCCAGAATTTATGGTGACTTGATAAGGCATAAACATATCAATAAGGACTGATTAAATCTTGAGGTACACTACCAAATGAGGACAGGAATTCTCTCATTATTGTGAAACATGAAAGAGAATTGCAAATGCTCCAAAATTATCATAGAAAGAAAGAGGTCAATAGAAAAGTTTACCTTGTGCAAAGAAAGATGTGGGTACTCATGGTTAGGAGTATAATTTCTCCACAGGAAAGATGAGACCATAAGCCTCTAGCTTTACACCTGAGAGATGCCTTCATGGTCTTGAAAATTCACATCCAGACAGAAAAACATTCCTACCTTTGGACCGGTAAATATATCTGAAATTCTCATAAGTTAATCAATCTTAACTTCTAGGCTCGTGTTTAGTCCAGGCCCCTGGTCTCAGTAAAATTTCCTCAAAGCCTTAATTGTGGGCTTGGGAGATGGTTCATGGGATATGCACTTGGCATACAACTTTGAGTGCCTGAGTTCAGATTCCCAGACCACACACAAAGTCAGAAATTGTAGCAGGTTTCTGTAATCCCATATGGCAGACAGGTGGAGACAGGAGAATTTTCCAGAAACTAGCGAATGGAACACAGGAAGACTTTGGGTTAAAACAAGGGGAAGGTGATCATCTACCCAAAGGTTGTCCTCTGGCCACCCCACACACACCATGGCATGTGCATGTTTGCATGTACACACACACACACACACACACACGTAATTAATTAATTTATATTTTAAAAGTTTTAATTGTTCAGAAAATGTAAGAAGGTTCTCAACAGTAATCTGACTTATGAAAACTATGGCTAGAAGGAAATATGGAAAGGTTGTATTTTTTGTGAAAATATTGGTAGGAAAGTCCAAATTAAAGTTTTATAACATATACTTGGTATAATAAGGAGGTCCTATCGTATTGTTTCTCCTGTCTCTCTGAACTTATATTTATCTTACTCTGCAAATTGTAACAGCATAAAACTTCCTAAAATACAAAATTTATTGGTTTTTCTTGGCATTGCTATAGACCCAAGTTATTCTACTGTGTCTTGATTGTGATGAGATTGTGTATGAATGTGACCATGATTTGATGCAGTCATTTAGGATTTATAGAATGGTGAAATAATGAAGTTGTATCCTTAGATGTATATAACTAGCAATTCCATAAAACACTGCATTATATTGACTATTCTCTACGTAAGTGATTTCACTAATAGAATTTACTAGAAAGTACTAGTTTTTTTTTTCATGATTTGAATTTTTATTCTTTGAAATGGAACCATTGTACATTGTACAAACCATATCTATTGATGGAATAAATAAGTGAAAAATTATACTGCTGTACAACACACCAAAAAAAATTATAAGAGGAAAAATAATAGGTAATGGTGAAAAAAGATCTTTATACCTCTAATCAGGTCCTTGGCATAATGAACACTCCTAATCACTACACGGGCTGGTAATGGGAGGTCACCACCCTCTGAGAATCGGTCAACAGCCTTCCAGGTTATGGGGGTAAGTGCCAGCACTTTGTGGAATGTGTAGCCGTAGTTCCCCCACCTTCAGGGTTTTTTTTTTTTTTTTTTTTTTTTTGGAGGGGAGGAGTTTGCCCTGGAGCCATTTAGGCCATGGGGCCTAATGTCCGCAGAAGGCATTTGTTTAGGATCCCCTGCCCTTAGCTGGACTGGCTGTAAGGTCATGGATTCACTGGTGGGGACTGGGGCGAGGGCATGGGGTGAGGGTGTAGGGAGCAGCGGCTCCACGAGTGGACGCGGACCGCAGTGGGGAAGGAAGCACATTGGATTTTGCAGTTGTGGAAGGCCTTCCTGGCCAGCGTGGAGTGCAGGGATGCTGGCGCTTTGCCTGGCGAGGCCTTGAGAGGGGATCGGCTGCTCCCCACCTCTGGCCCAATCCTACCTTCAGGCACTTCAGAGAAAAACTAATGACAGCCTCAGTACTGTGGACACCTTGTGGTTGCTTTCATCCTCGACTGCGCCAACTCCCTTTGCCTGTCCAGAGAGGCTGCAAGTGGGCAGAAGAGGGGCAGCTAGCTGGCCCTGACCGCCTTGCTGGCTGCATGAATGAGTGTGCCGGGTTCTCCTTCAGCTGTTTGTATTGTAACCTCTCACCCCCACCCAACCAAAAAACATAAATACTCAAATTCCTTTTCCATCAAAATGGAGTTTTGCTGAAAAAACAAAACAACAAAAACAAAACAAAACAAAACAATAAAAAAACATTGCCCTAATCTGGAGGTAAAGCCGCCTTGACCTTGAGATGCATTGAGAAGTTGTGCAACTTGTTGCTTTCAGCCAAGATGCAGAACACAGTTCTCCACAGAACTGGACCGCCTGAGGGGCAAATTTGATAAGTACAAGGATTTTTTTTTTTTTTCTTCTTTTAAGAAAGAAACCTTTCGGCATTGCTAACTCTAACATTAAGATTTTTCAGTTTTTTTTTTTTTTCCTTACTTCAGGAGACATTTTTGTATGAGGTATTTGAAAATCAGGAACATTCTGATTCTTCTTGAAGTGCAGGAAATAGATAAGCTCTTTCTTAAAAAAAATTAGGAGATTCACCCTCAGAAACTTAGAAAATAGAACCTGGCAGACACTTCCCACGGTGGTAGGGAGAAAGATCCACACGTCAAAGATGGTACCTGAGTATGCACCAATTAGCAAAACACAACAAAACAAAAACAAAAAAACAAAACACCCCCCCCCCCAACACACAACTCAAAGGGAGTTAGAACTCCAGTGTAGTAAAGAAAGTTTAGGAAAAGTTTTAAGGTCTGAGGAGTCCATATATTAATTAAGAGCAAATCAGGCCTCAGAACTCAACAGTCAGGCAGTTTATTGGACAGGTGTCTCAACTGAGAGGAGGCTGTCCCAGTGCAAGCGGGATCAGGGGAAGGAGAGAGACTCGGCTGCTCCTTTCTGGAGGGTGTGCAAATCTTTCCAACTTCTTGGTGCCTTGTTTCTAGCCTTTAAGGCCCAATCATCAAGGTCCACTTCCCAATGGAGACTGACAGCAGACGCTGGGAACTAGACTCCATCCACCTGTTTGTTGCCTCTGAGGGTCCAAGTGAGATGCAGGAGTAAGTGGCTTTCCACTGGCTGTCATCTTGCTTGGGGTTGGGGGGAGGGGGTGACGAAGGGCAGTGGGTAATTGTGGATTTGAAATCCAAGCTATGTTCCAGAGCAAAGTTCAGCACCAGCTGTTCCTGCCACCTGCTCCCAGCCTTCTGCGCCCAGCACTGGGTTAAGGAGACGAGCTCATAGCCAGCTGGAGAAGCCTTCAGAGGTCCCAGGTAAAGAAGTGGAGGAGGAGGAGGTGATGGTGGGGACAATATTGTGGAAGCGCCAGAAGAATCTAAGGGCTTTGCATGTAAATCTGGGCTAGGAGTTTATAAACCCCTAATCCCCATGACCCTAGGAGGTGAGAGCACATCCCAGACAGAGGAGGCCAGCCCTTGGGGACTGGGGCTGACTTCTGCAATCCCAGGGGCCCCATGGGCTGGTGCTGACACCATGCAGGGCTCAGGGTGTGTCCAAGTACTGTTCCCCCCACCTGCCCGAATCAGACCCCTAAAGGATGTCTGCTCTTTTGTGGCTCCGTCCTGCCTGCTCTGAAGTAGTCCTGGGGCAGGGAGGCAGTAAGGTGGCAGGGGCCACCCCAAGAGGACACTTTGCAAAGAGAGATGCAAAACTAGGAAACATGCCAGAGGTCACCTCAAGGGCACAAGGCACAAAAAAAGAAAGCAGAAGGAATTGGTTGGACAGTGAAAAGCTGGGATGAAAAGCAAATTCCTGATCAGTACCCCCTCAAATAGCTTATTATCCTTAAATAGAGAAGTGGGGAAAAAATACAGCAACAACACAAATGTAATCTTGGCTTCTGAGACAGTGTGCAGACACTCCTGAGCTGTCAACCTGCCTCCCCAAGGACAGCAGTCTCCTCAAGGTCCGACTGTTTCTCTTCACAGCAGAGTTCATCAGGGTCTGAGAAGTTACGCCACTCTAGGTTTTCTTGGATTTGCACTTGGTAAACTTGAAACATTAGTAGTTCTGTTCACACCCAAGAGGAATGACTTGGGCAGCGCTGTTCTAGAATTGAGCCTGCTGATGTACCTGCAATGAAACATGGACCAGAAGGTACCACTCGGCATCTACGTCTCTTCGGAGTTCTGTGGAGAGGCCTCCAGCTTCATCTTTTTAGGGGGTGGTACTCCTTCCAAATCCGGAGAGATCGCTGCCGTCTCTGCCGCTAGCCCCGGATCTGCAGACGGCTGCCGTTCTCCTTTCTCTGAGCTGTTCATGGAGTTTTCCATTGAAGACTGCGAGTTCTGCTCGTCAGAAGCATCTTCAGCTCCGGGGTGCTCCTTTCCATCAGCCTGTGTGTCATCCATCTTGCCTTCATTGCCGTCACTGGGCACAGCTGCACTGGGCTCTGGGGCAGGGCTGGAGTTGCTGCTGTTCTGTTTGGTGCAGGAGGCGTCTGCTATGGAGTTCTGATTGCTGTTGTCATCGTGCATGTCCATCATCTCCGGGCAGGAGCTGTTCTCCGGAGTGGTCACCTCTGAGCCACACTTCTAATCCTTGCCTTTCTTCTTATTCTTGCTTTTGTCGTCAACGTTTGGCTCTGTCACAGGGACCCATTTGTAGATCCGTAGGGATGTGTCACCAACAGTCACCCATTTCTTCTCCCATTTGCGCACTTTCTCGATAGCCGCCATGACCCTCTTGATATTATCTTTGGCCCAGCTCCTGGTCTCGGCTGGAACCGACCTGCCGGACATGGTTCTGGGGGGGGGGGGGGAGGCGAGGAGGCTGGGGGAGCGCGCACGCTGCGGGGTCCTGCTTGTGATCAGCAGCGGCCACGCTCACGCTCACTCACTCACTCACACACAGACACTCACACACACACACACACACACACACTCACTCACTCACTCACACACACACACACACACACACACACCGAAAGTACTAGTTTTAAAGCCAATCTATTTTTATTAAGATAATGAAAATAAGAGACAATCAAAAACACAGAAATTGGATTTTCAGTCTTTAGTTCAGTTTTACTATTTAAATTCAAAGATGTATGAAAAGACTTGAGATAATATTTCACCTAACAATATTCACATCCTCTTATTAACAATAAAGTTGATATAAGATTTTTTGGTACTTAGGTACATAAAAAATAGAACATTTCTTACTCACTTTTTGAAAGAACAACTGATAGTTCTCAGCAGATTGCATCACAGAGATCATCATTACTGCTGTCACTTCCTTGTAAATAAGCCAAAGTAATTGAAAATGTGCTAAACTTAAGTTTTGGGAAATTGAAAAGAATCTCAAACGTGATAAGCCAAGTCTTATCCATAAGTTCTCTCCACAGCCTTCCTGTGACATGTCCACCTATTGACACTGGTGAGTCTTAGGATGTATAGCTAGAAGTCTTATCACTTCAGCTGCAAAGAGCTGTTCAAGTGAGTTCTAGTCTTGAGACATGGTTGCCAAGAGGGTTTGTCAATGAGTTCAGAGATTGATATAATTGGTAGCATGTGGTCCCCATACAATGAGGTCTATTTCAGCTCAGTGTTCCTAAGATGGACTTTTATGGGGAAAATTTACACTATATTGGACAATGGTAATTTTTCATGCAACATGCAAAATCATAAATGTTAAAGTCTAGATTGCAGTGTGGTCTAAAATAAGACATTAGGGCTAGAGAGATGGCTTATTGGTTAAGGCACTTGCCTGCACAGCCAAAAGACCTCGGTTTGATTCCCCAAGACCCACATAAGCCAGATGCACCAGATGGCACATGCATCTGGCATTCATTTGCAGTGGCTAGAGGCCCTGGCACACCCATTCTCTCTCGTGAGTGTGCACACTCTCGAATAAATAAATAAAAATAAAAATATTTTAAAATAAGACGTTAAAAAGTGTCCATAAAAAGTGAAAAGGAGAGTTTAATAGGTGTAGGCCCTCTTATATCCCACAATTGATGGTAGCTTGATAATGGAGAGCAGGCTTGAACCGGGTACCAGCACAAGGGTGAAGGAGATCAACACAGAGAAAAATCAACTCCTACCAAATCAAAGATCCAGAGACTCAGAGGCCCCCAACTCCTCATCACTGAAGCACACCAAAAATGAACCCATCATGACTTAGGGAAATTTTGTGGAAGAGGGGGAAGAAAGAAAGTCAGAGCCACATGCTGGGCCATGATATGCAGAGACATTTATCCTACCCTTAACTGTGGGCTGACTCCACAATGCATGACCCATATACTTCAACAAGGAGGGGCCAAGGGGAGGGGGTAGGTCACGGATGAGCCTAATAAGGGTACCAAAATGACTGTATTCACTGAGTACAAAACTAATTAATTTAAAAAAAAATTAAAAAGTGAAAAGGACGGCTGGAGAGATGGCTTAGCGGTTAAGCACTTGCCTGTGAAGCCTAAGGACCTCGGTTCGAGGTTCAATTCTCCAGGACCCACATTAGCCAGATGCATAAGGGGGCACACACGTCTGGAGTTCGTTTGCAGTGGCTGGAGGTCCCGGTGCTCTCTCTCTCTCTCTCTCTCTCTCTCTCTCTCTATGCCTCTTTCTCTGTCTGTCACTCTCAAATAAATAAATAAAAATAAGCAAAAAAAAATTTTTTTAAGTGAAAAGGAAACCATGGTAGATATCATGGAATGTTGTTGTGAAAGAATGAGAACATACTTAAATAGACTTCCAAAAAACATTATAAAACATGGGCTTCTGACAAGGAAAGAACATTTTGTAATAATAGAATTATGTATTTCAGAACTGATAGGTGGCTTAGGGTAAAGAAAATTTGCTACATCATATCACATGTACTCACAAAAAAATTAAAATAAAAAAGAACTCTGGGGCTTGAGAGATGGATTAGAAGTTAAGGAGCTTGCCTGCAAAGCCAAAGGACCCAGGCTGTGCTCCTCAGTGTCCACATAAAATCACGCGCAAAAGATGCTGCATACATCTGGAGTTTGGTAGCAGTGGCTAGAGGCCCAGCATAACACATCCATTCTCTCTCTCTCTCTCTCAGTCTCTCTCTCTCTCTCTCTCTCTCTCTCTCTCTCTGTTTGCCTCATTCTTTCTCTCAAATAAATAAATATGTTCTCTATTTTAATAACACTGTCTGAAAAACAGTTGTAACTACCGTTTCTAAATGGATTCCGTTTATTTATTTAAATATCTAATTTGCATTTGTATCAAATATGCTATGTTATTTGGACATACACGTTTACAACACATTAAAACATTATAAAATTTTGCTCTATGTTTTCTGAGCTATTACTTATCATTATGCTCATCATGTTAAACTTGGTGATTCTTGTAGAGTTAATATTTCTCTCCCTCCATTTTAAGATTTAGTACTAGGGATAGTTTCATGTGCTAAGTAACCACACCTTAATTAGTAATAACTAATATATCCCATTCCATTAGATAAGACTAGGGACACTTCAAGGCAGATTATGGTACAAGGTAATGTCTGTGTGTAATTTTATCTTGAGATACATATTTTCATTTATCTAAGGAAATTGTTGAAACCTTTCCTTAGCAAGGTGAATTTTCTTTTGCTACATATTCCAAGAATATGAGACTTAAGACGCTTGATGATTCATGAAATTTGAAAAAGATTTTAGAAACAGCCAGTTGATAGTCCTTTTTTTTCAAATTACAGTTTCATTGTGATTTATACAGGAAAAAATAAATTCTAACAAGCTAGAATTATCAGAGGTCTTTCTGCAGATATTTTTAACTTACTAAAAATATCTGCACCTCCCAAATAGCGGCCTTTGGTTCTTAACCCTCCCTGAAGTAGCAGGGTTTCAAATGTGCCAAACTATGGAGAGTATCCTCATCAGTTAAGAAAAGAGAAAATGAATCTTAATTAGTCTCTTATAGATATTCAAAAAGTGGCAAAGTGTATCACAAGAAACAAGTTTATTAAAATGCAAAATCTAATTACAATTTCATGTCTGTAAAATTCTAGAGCTTCCTAAGAAGTTTAATTTCCTCTAAAGTCAAGTTTCCTATGCCCTCCTCTTTTGTATCACAGATTTCACTAGCACATGACTCCTCAAATGTAATATGAAGGCCATTTTTCTTTTCTCCACTACATTTTTCTTCCTTTTCCCAAAGACAAAAATGTATTAAGGTACATATTATTTTTCCTATCATAAAACATAAACCAGAAGAATCTGAAGACTATAACAGAGGCAAAATTTTAAACATCACAGGATAAATCTTAGCTATTTAATAAGATGATTATTTTGTTATCCTTGAACTATAGGTAAACATGATATTATTTTTGAACAGTTATTTCTTCTCTTTTAGCATTTATCTTCAATATTACTTTAACAAACTTTTATGAGAAGTAAGCACTTCTTATGTTATTTCTCTTACTTCTTTATTGGTTATTAATATGTAATTATTAAAATGTGTAATGACGCACAAAGTACATGCTGAGTGTATGCAAGCAGATATTTCTAACGTAATTTAATAAGTGGCAGTATATCTATATGTATGTGCAGTAGTACAGGTTTAATCTGCTCTATTGAAATATTTTATATATAAATTGGAACGTTTTCTATTAGAAATGTCAAGCAATACTCTTTTGGAGTTGAGGTTTGTAGATGATTTAGTTAGCAAGCATCTCTTTGAAGTTGGAACTGGAAATTGGAATGTAAAGGGACATAATAGACCTGGTTAAACATCCTCCTGTAGAGCCTTTGCCTTTAGACACACATAATGGAGGCCACCACCCAAGTTGATCTTCCTGAGAGATAAAGGAGAAGTTACAGGAATCACCACCATAGGCCTCATTGCAAAATGCAGGTGTTTTCTGTTATCTAAGGAATGGGATGACCCCTCTGTGCAATGTACCATGACTTTCCTGTACCTCTCTGTTTCTAAATACCTTTGTGTTTACATAACTTAGAATGTTTCTTGCCTCTGTTCCACCTACGTGACTTATGTAATGAAAATCTTGTGACTATTTTTTTTTTGTAATGACCCCCCCCCTTGTTTAATAGTAATTTAGAATAACTTTGTGGTTTAACTTCCGTCCTGCTTTTGCAATGAACATCTTGGGGTTATCTCCAATAAAAGCTGAAACTCCCAGCAATTCGAGACTGCATCCTGAGATGCCAACTTCTGAGATGGAGTACTGGTGCATCAGTTTATTTTTTTCTTTTCCTTTTCTTACTTTTTTGCCCAATAAAACTTTGCCTCACATTCCATGAGTGAATGGTCTTATCTGTGTGACACTGGACTCATAACAGAACTTGTCAATTACTACATTAGATATGTGAAATTGTGTGGTTTTTATATGACTAAATAGTAATGTATTTTTCATTCCTTGTACTTAAGTACTTGTGTCACAAGTATGAACTGACCATGCTTAATTTTGTGCCAGTTCTATTCCTTACCAGATAAATAACCAAGGAAATATTATTAGAATTTTCACATAACAAGGAAAAAGTCAGACAAAAATCATATGCTGCTGTTCTTTCTCTCAAGTTACTGTCATGGTTAAGAGTATGTTTACAATATTATAAACAATATAGATAAATGACATATTCTACATAGGTGATTTGGTAATAGGTAAATAGATGATTGGTAGGTAGATAGATAATAGATAGATGGCCACAGTTGGTTTATTCATTATTATTAATGGCTGGAAAAACACTGAAGTCTTTCAACTGAAAAAGGTTCAATAACCTTTTTCCACATGCAGAAAAAAAATTACTGCTTCAAACAGCAGCATGGCTATATTAGTCAATATGAACTGGGCATGGCTAATTCACTCTTGCTGCTTCCTACCAGCTGATGTGAAAAGATATGTGGTTCAGTTGTATGCACTGTCATTCTTTTCCAAAAATAGTAAACACACAGATATAGTCTAAATCCCATCAGTGGATGAGCTCAGGAAGAAAATGTGGTATAATCATGCAATAAAATGATATTCAACTCTATCTTGCCATTTTAAACAAAACCATGACCATTTACCAGGTAATTAACCAATACACATAGTCACTACATAGAATGTGGCAAAATAGTGACTAATTCTAATTTACTTCTAGTCTTATTTTCTGTCTCGTTTTATTATATTTCCAGAAAAGAAAGAATCATGCCTGAGCAAGCTGAATAATTCCATTGATGTTTATTGAATTTGGCTCATGAGGATTTTGTTCAGGATATTTGCATCTAAGTTCATCAGGGATATAAGTCTAAAGTTTTCTTGTCTTGTTAGATCCATTTATGGTTTTGGTGTTAGAGTGATCCTAGCTTCATAAAATGAGTTGAGGATCATTCTTTATTCTCTGTTTATGTGAAACAGTTTGAGAAAAATTGGTTTCAATTCTTCAATGAAGGTGTGATAGAATTCAGTTAAGAAGCCATCTGATCCTGGATTTTTTTTCTTTATTAATTATTTCTGTATTCAGCAAATACAGTCAGTTCGGTACCATTATTAGGCTCATCGGTGACCTACCCCCTCCCCTTGGCCCCTCCTTGTTGAGGTATATGGGTCATGAATTGTGGAGTTAGCCCACAGTTATGGGTAAGCTAAATGTCTCTGCATATCATGACCCAACATTTGGCTCTGACATTCTTTCTGCCCCCTCTTCTGCAAAATTTCCCTGAGCCATGTTGGGTTCATTTTTGGTCTGTTTCAGTGATGAGGTATTGGGGGCCTCTGAGGCTCTGGCTCTCTGATTTGGTAGGAGTTGATTTTTCTCTGTGTTGATCTCCTTCCCCCTTCTGCTGGTATCCAGTTCATCAGGAAAACAGCACCCTTGCTTGTTTCACCAATTGTTCTTAGTTTCAGCCGGGGCCCATTTGAGGTATGATGGGGTGGCTCTCTCCTTAGGATCTACATCTATCTGAAAAAGAGAAGCAGATTCTCCAATGGAGAGTAAGTTAGCACCAGGACAAATGAGATAACTCTTTTTTTTTAATAGAGAATTTAATAGGTGTAGGCCCTCTTGTAGCCCATGATTGATGGTAGCTTGATATTGGCGTGTGGGCTTATGTTTGGATATGGTTCTGACTTGTTTCCCAGATCCAGCTGTGGGTCCCGTACCACTGAGGGGATCAGTTAGCCAAATTGAGAGCACTTGGTTCTCCACTATGGCGTGTGCCACTATTGCACTTGTGTGGGCATCACAACAAGTTATTTGCTGCTAAGTAGGTTAGACCATGAGTTGCTTGGACTGGATTTTTTTTTTTTTTTTTTTTTTTTTGGTGGAGGGAGGGTTGATTACTTTTTCAATCAGAATGAATGTGATAGATTTGTTTAGGAGGTTAATCTGCTCTGAGTTTAGTTTTGGAAGGTGGAATGTGTCTCAGAATTCATCCAGTTCTTACAGATTACCCAATTTTGTGGTGTAGAGGTTTTGGAAGTATGTCCTGATGATTATTCCAATTTCATTGATGTCTAGTGTGATCTCTCCCTTTTCATTTCTGATTTCATTAATTTGGCACCTCTCTCTCTCTCTCTCTCTCTCTCTCTCTCTCTCTTTCTCTCTCTCTTTCTTTCTTTCTTATAGTCAAATTGGCCAGGGGTTTATCAATGCTGCTTATTTTTTCAATGAACTGGTTCTTTGTGTCATTGATTTTTTAAATTGTTTTCTTAGTTTCCAATTCATTAATTTCTGTTCTGATCTTCTTTCAGTCTGGAGCTCTTAGGGTTGGATTCTTCTTGCTTTCCTAATTCTATTAGGTGGATTATTAGGTTGTTAACTTCTGATCTCTCAGTCTATGGTAGGAAGGCATTTAGTGCTATGAATTTTTCTCACAGGATGGTCCTCACTGTGTCCCATAAGTTTCCATAGGTTGTGTTTTCACTATCATTCAATTATGGAAATTTTCCAGTTTTTTTAAATTTCTTCCACAACCCATGCATTGTTTCAAAGTATGTTGTTCAGACTCCAGGAACTGGTGGAATTCCTGATGTGTTTCTTGTTGTTAATTTCTAGCTTTACGGTCTAATATGGTACAGGAAGTTGCATCAATTTTACTGAATTTGGGAGGCATGATTTATGGGCCCATATACGATATATTTTTGAGAAGGTTCCATAGGCAGCTGAGAAGAATGTGTATTCTGTAGAATTAGGGTAGAAAGTTCTCTAGATGTCCATTAGTCTAGTTAATCTAGTTAAGTGTTGTTGAACTCTATTATTTCCCTGTTGATCCACAAATATGATGGTGTTAGTGTTTATTTCTGTTTTGTTGTCAAGTATGTTATGATTTTTAATTAATTTATTTTTTATTGATTAGTTTTGTACTCAGTGAATACAGTCAAGTTGGTACCATTGTTAGACTCATCCAGGACCTACCCGCTCCCCCTGGCCCCTCCTTGTTGAGTTATATGGGCCATGCATTGTGGAGTTAGCCCACAGTTATGGGTAGGAGAAATGTCTCTGCATATCGTGACCCAACATGTGGCTCTGGCATCTTTCCGCCTCTCTTCTGCCAAAATGTCCCTGAGGCATGTTGGCTTCATTTTGGGTCTGCTTCAGTGATGAGGTGTGGGGAGCCTCTGTGCCTCTGGATATCTTATTTGGAAGAAGTTGATTGTTCTCTGTGTTGATCTCCTTCACCTTTGCGCTGGTACCCAGTTCAAAAAGAAAACAGCACCCTTGCTTGTTTTGCCAATTATTCTTAGTTTCAGCTGGGGCCCTTTAGAGGTATGATGGGGTGGTTTTCTCCTTAGGATCTGCGTCTATCTGAAAGAGAATCACATTCTCCAATAGAGAGGAAAATTAGCACCAGACAAGTGGGATAATCCTTTTTTTTTTTTATAGAGAATTTAATAGGTGCAGGCCCCCTTGTAGCCCACGATTGGTGGTAGCTGGTAATGGAGAGTGGACTCATGTTTGGATATGGTTCTGACTTGTTTCCCATCTCCAGATATTAGGTACCACTGTGCAGATCAAATAACCAAATCAAGAGCAGTTGGTTTCCCACCATGGCTGTGTGTCACTATTGTACTTGTGTGAGCATCATGACAGGTCATTTGCTGCTAAGTAGATTAGACCATGAGTTGCTTGGACAGATATTGGTCATTTTCCCCAGTTGCCCATGTAGCACCTTCTGGCACTAGATGCTCTGACTGTCTGGTGACTGACTCTCTTCCAGCTTCCAGCCATGTCATTTCATTTTACGTGTCAACTGCATATGGTGTCTTCAGCAGTAGGGTCTTAACACTAACCTTTGGTTGGTCATCAAGTACTCTCACAGAAATCGCTCTTTCTTTTAGGAAACCTTGTAGGTCTTTCTGATCAAAAGCACATTGTGGATGATAGCCACCTGCTGGTACTGGGAGTTACCGGTTATGTTTTACAAACTGTTGTGCACATGTGTTTGGAGCATATAGACTTATGATTGTGATGTCCTCATGTTGAATCATTCCCTTGATGAATAAGAAACAGTCTTTGTCATTTGTAATGCTTTTAGTTTGTAGTCTATTTTATCAGATATTAATATACCAACACCTGCTTTTTTCTTATTTCCATTTTCTTGGAATCTCATTTTCCATCTTTTCACCCTGATGAAGTTTCTCTCTTTAGTGATGAGGTGGATTTCTTGAAGGCAGCAGATAGAAGGTTCCATTTGTTTTTATTAATTTTTTTGTTCTTTCTTTCTTTATTTATTTATTTATTTGAAAGCAACAGACACAGAGAGAATGAGAGAGAGAGAGAGAAGAGAGAGAAAGAAAGAAAGAAAGAAAGAAAGAAAGAAAGAAAGAAAGAAAGAAAGAAAGGGCACTCCAGGACCTACAGCCACTGCAAACGATCTCCAGACACATGTGCCACCTTGTGCATCTGGCTAATGTGGGTCCTAGGGATTTGAGCCTTGAACTGGCTTCCTTAGGCTTCACAGTCAAGCACTTAACTGCTAAGCCATCTCTTGAGCCCAGTCTACTTGTTTTTTGATCCACTCTGTTAACATGTGTCTTTTGATTGGTGAGTTAAGACTGTTAATATTTAGGTTTATAACTGTGAGGCTTGATTTAATTCTTCTCATGAACTTTATGGGTTTGGGTGCTTTCTTTGGCTTTGTAATTTTTTGAGCCTGCTCTAGTTTTGGTTATTGTCATCTTCTTGAGATTGGTTGTTTGATTCTTCTGTGTGGATTATTGCCTGGAGTATGCTCTGTGGGCTTGGTTTTGTGTTCATATAATCATAGAGCTGACTTTTTTTCATGGAAAGTTTTCATTTCATCATCTACTATGAGGCATACTTTTTCAGGGTACAGTAGTTTGGGTTGGAAGCCATAATTTTTTTTTTTTTTAATTTGAAGTGTTCTATTCCAGGACCTTGTGTCGTTAAGGGTTCCCATTGAGAAATCTGAGGTAATTCTGATGGCATTGCCTTTTTATGTAGTGAGTTGTTTCTCTCTCACTGCTTTTAGTACTCTCTCTTTGTTGTCATTGTTAAGAATTTTAACTGTGATGTGCCCTGGAGAGTTTGTTCTTTGGTCCTGTCTGACTGCTGTTTTATGTGTTTCTATTGTCTGGATAGGCCTCTTGTTTGTGAGGTGGAGAAAATTTTCTTCAGTAATTTTATTGACTATGTTCTCTATGCCTCTCTTTTTTTGCCCCCCTCATGGCATACTCATGATCTGGAAGTTTGCTCATTTTAGTGAATCCCACAATTCTCTCACATTCTGTTCTCATGAGTTTTTTGTACTTAGCAAAGGATTTGGAATACTGATCAATATCCTCTGTTTTGTCTTCGAGGTCAGAGGTTATGTCATCCACATGAGTGTCTCTGTTTGTGAGGGGTTCTTATAAGCCTTTTTTTCTTTTCTTTTCTTTTTTTTTAATTTTTGTTTTCTGGTGTGTTATGTAGTATTGTGACCATCTCTTTTTTGAGGTAAAATTTCAATTCAAGGTCTGATTTTCTCAGTTCTTCCTAGAATTCAGTCTTGCATTTGATCATGGCTTCATTAAGCTTAATCAGCTGGTGATTGAGATCCTATATTTGTTGACTCACCTTTAATTCATTTATATCTTTTTTGAGGATTATCTGGTTTCTTCAATTAAGTTAAATCTAATGACAAAAGCTCAGTGCTCTAAGAGACAATTCTGCTGAATTTCATTTATGCAATTGTTGGTTTTTTATCCTTTGCTTCCAGTTTAGCATTTTTTTTTTTTTGATCAGGGTCACATAGCTTGTCATATTTTCATTCTGAAATTCAATTTCTGTTGTTTTCTCTATTATTTCATTGGTAGTTCCCATTGTGATATTATGCATCCTTGGTAGAGATCTCTCAGTTTTCTGACTTTGATTTTTTTTTTCCTGTTGTTTGTTTGTTTGTTTGTTTGTTTTTGCCTTGTGGTCTACCCATCTTGGTTAAATGTCCTACTTCATTGAGGAAGAAGCAATTATTTGTCCTTGTAGGATCTTCAATAAGTGTTCAGTTTTAAATGTGAACCGTATTGGTGTAGGAAGGGGTTATAACCACAGATATGCAGATTATGGAGACTGCAAGTACATCAAATGAACCTGGGTAACTGGAAGTTGGGAAAGTGGGAGTTCTGGCCTACTGACTCCATTTTCATGCATTTTCAGCATAATGGAACCAGTGGTTAGGGAGTCAGAAGTTGGGATCCTGGTGAGCCAGGGGCAAAAGGCCAGCTCTCAAAGTGGCCTGTGCACCCTCAGGCTCAACCACACAACCCCAGTACAACAGAAGCAGAATTAATGGGGTCAGGGAACAGGTAGGTGGGGAAAAAAGTGGGACCTCTGGCCCATTCATTCTGCACATGTAACCTCCACAACTCAGCTTTTTATTTTTGCACTATATAGAGCTTTTAATTACTTTATCATAGATGGGAGAAGAATATGTGAAAACCTAAACCACCAAGAATTGCTAATGGCAAAGAGCAAGAGCACACTCAGGTTCTTTAGTAGTGAAACCATTGGTAAGCTGCAAATTCCACAGTAAATAAATTTCCATTCACGATCATTCAAGCAGCCATAATTTCCTTGAGATTTTATTTTTATTTATTTATTAGAGTCAGGGAGAGAGAGAGAGTGAAAATGAGTGTGCCAGGGTTTCCAGCCACTGAAATGAACTCCAGTTACATGTGCCACCATGTGTATATGGCTTATGTGAGACCTGGGGAATGGAACTTGTGTCCTTAGACTTTGCAGACATGCACTATAACAGCTAAACCATCTCTCCAGCCCCAAGCAACCAAAATTTACCTCAGTGTATTTTTTTAATGCATAAAATATAGGAATTAATAGGGAAGATGGTAGCAAATGCATGTGGGGTGCATTAAAGTGAATGATGGGAGGAATAAGGTCAAAATACATTGTCTACATCAATGATTTCATCAAAAATGGGAAAATAATGTTTCAAAAGGAAGTCATTATACAGAAGAAACTCATTTTTTTTTCCATTTCACTAAACCTTTTTCATAATGAGAAAAGGTCTCAAGAACCTAGTTCATGATCAGACACTTGAAGGAAGAAAACAAATCACATGAATGCAATAAAATATTGTATATCTAGGACAAGAAGGGGACACTGTCATGTGCAATAGCATAAATAAGCCCTTAGCGTATTAACATGTGCTATCCAGATACAGAAACTAGTGTATGAAAAGTTCATGGGCATGGTGGAGCATGCCTTTAATCCCAGCACTCAGGAGGCTGAGCTAGATGGTGGCTGTGAGTTTAAGGTCAACCTGAGACTACAAAGTGACCTTGTGTAAGATTGAGACCCTTCTCAAATACTGCCCCCCAATTAAAAATATTAAGATGAATGAAAAGCCATTTATGTGTGGACTTAACAAAGGCAAAAAATTAAGATTAGGTCTATACATACTAGCGGTAAGGAATGGTGGTGGGAAGAAGTGGAAAGAGGTAAGTCAGACAATGAACACAGTCAGTTGTGGTAGGTACCTTTCTTCTTGTTGCTGGGATATAGCTTCTGATCAAGAGCAGCTGATGAAGGGGAAGTTGATTTTTGTTATTATTTTAGTTTACAGTTTTAAGGGGAAGCTTCAGGATAATCAAAAAAACATGGCATGAACAGAAGTTGGGCATCATATCTACCACAACAAGTAGAAAACAGTGGCAAGCTAGTGAGCTGACTAACCCTGGCAAGCTATGGGCTAAAAATCCTTAACACCAGCAACACAACTCCTCCAGAAAGGCCCCTTCTTCCAAATTGCTACCAGTACAGGACCAAATATTCAGAACATGAAACTTATGGAGGAAATCTGATTCAAGCCACCACATTCCATGCAGGCCAGCATGAACTGATTACCAACCATGATGTAAATTGCAAAGCCTTCAGGCAAACATTTTTTTTAATCAATCGTACCACTATTCAAACAGCCCCATAGTCCAAGATCTCTTAACTGTGGGCTTTTAAAACAAAACAATCAGAAAAAAAAAAAAACACACACACACACACACACATAATGACACAGAGTACACATTCACACTGCAAAAGATGGCATTGCAAGAGCAGATTGAAACAGTGCAAGATCTAAAACAAACAGGACAATCATCAAATCTTATAGCTCAAATTCTGACATCTGTAACTAGTGAAAAAATCTCTGGGGCTCTAAATCCTCACCTCCAGCTAAGCTGCCCATAGCTCAGGAAAAACATCCATCTAAAACCATCAGCTCTTTTAGCATCAACCCATAGTTCTCAAATCCTACGGCACCATCTGTACTCCATACACAGACTTCAACAACACTGCTTGTAATTGTACAGTGGTCATAATAAAAAATTGCTAATCCAGTGACCCTTTCTTTCCTGCATTTGTTATCCTTCATCATACCAGGCAGGCTACCAAATTTATTAATGTAGTGTAGAAGAAAACTGACTTTGAAGAACAGGAATATCCCTCAGCATTCAGGTCCCCTACTTTCAAGAGTCAGCATTCTTCCTGTTGTCTCAAATAGAACAACTGGCAACATATCAATGCTGGTAGTTTCTCAAACAATTTCAGCTGAGGCACTGTCTATTGCTCCAATGGAATAAGCTTTCATTTCTTTCTGTGCCATATCTATCTACTCACACCAGTATATTTCTTTTAAACTTGACCTTACTTAATTTCCCAGGACACGAGAAGAAAACAGCACACAACATGCTTCTAGCCCAGTCCAGGCAAAGCTTTTCCACTCATAAGCCAAACCCACACAGTCCATAATTCTTTCGGCATTTAGGTCTTTCAAACTCTGACTAGAATGGTCCATATAGCTTTGCTTCTAGCGCCACAAGCCATCTCTTATGAGAAGGTTTTGAATCCTTCCACATCCCTCACATTAATCAGCAGCAAAGGCCAAAATCCACATAATCAGGTTTCTGTCAGCAACAACCACACCCATTTGGTACCATCCCCAAAATTTCCAGCTGGAGACCAAGTATTCTGAACACATGAGCTTATGTGTGACACCTGATTCAAACCACCACAGTTGTAGAAAATAAATATAGTATTTATTTTAGGTGTTATAGGAACAATGCAACAAAAGTAACTGATAACATTAGCTTCAAGTCATGACCATATATATATATGAACAAGTCATCCTTACAGTGTATATCCACAGGTGACATATTGTTTGCAGTGTCTAAAGACCCTCAAGTGCCCATTATTTCTCTTTCCCCCCTCTGTCCATGCAAATAAATAAAATATTTTTTAAAACTATACATAACTATGAGCTATTCTAAATTGATACTTTCATACCATGTATTACATTCCTTACAAATTGTCTCATTTCTTCAGACTGTCATTTTTTTCCATATATACCTATAAAAATAGACTTTTCCATGAACTTAATTTAAAGATTCTAAAAGATTTGCATGATATATGTTTCAAACTACATTGTATCTAATGAGATATAGAATATTAATGTAAGGCCTATCCAACATCATCACTGGTGTTGTAAGCTTGTGCAACTTAGTGAAAATATTTGAAATGGAATAAGCTGTTTTTATATTTTATAACAAACAGAAAAGAACCAGAGAAATGAATAGTTTCTCATAATAGAAATTTTGTGACAATGTGACTCCACTGAAGAAATCACTGCTGGCTCAATGTAAAAATAAATGTACAACTAATAGCACTTCCTTTTATAAGTTTGTGTAATTAGATCAACTACCACAAGGGGAAAACTAACTTTGCAAAGTATTCAATTCTTGATAATAGGACAGCAAGACATATACTGAATTGCCCTAGATAAATGTCTTCCAGTGTTGTATCTTAGTGACTTCTAAATAGATGTAAGCAATTCTCTTTCCCTCAAGTGAAAGCCTAAAAGAAACAAATATTGGAATTACAAGATGTAACTTGGCATCATCATCAGCATCACTATTATAAAAGCCATCTCTCTAGGCTGGCTTCATAATTTGTTTAAAAAAATCCAAAAGAGAGCTAGAGATGGCTCAGTGGTTAAGGTGCTTGCCTGCAAAGCCATAGGACCTCAGTTTGATTCCCCAGGACCCACGTAAGCCAGATGCACAAGGCGGCACATCCATGTGGAGTTCGCTTGCAGAGTAGCTGGAAGCCCTGGCATGCCCATCCTCTCTCTCTCTCCCTCTGCCACTTTCCCTCTCTCAAGTCAAATGCCTACAAGAAGCAGATCACAATAACCAAACTCAGAGTAGGCACAAAAAACTTCAAAGTACATGAAACCACCAGACCACATATGCCATTACAATATGGCAGGGATCAAATCAAATCGCAAAGTCATTACCCTGAATATATCAATGGCCTTAATTTACCCATCAAGAGACACAAGCTAACAGGATGGATCAAAAAATTAGACCCCTCAATCTGTTGTCTTCAAGAAACCCACCTCACCACTAAAGACAGACACCTCCTCAGGGTGAAAGGGTAGAAAACAATATACCAAGCAAATGGGAATAAGAAACAAGCAGATGTAGCTATATTAATATCAGATAAAATAGACTTCAAACCAAAAATAATCAAAAAACACAAAGAAGGTCACTTCCTTCTTATCAAGGGAATGATCCATCAAGAGGATATTACAATCATAAATCTGTATGCACCAAACACAGGGGCACCACAGTTCATAAAACAAAACCTACTTGACAATAAAACAGAAATAAGCACCAACACCATCATAGTTGGGGACTTCAATACACCATTATCAGTAATAGACAGATCATGCAAACAGAAACTCAACAGGGAAGCAAGAGAACTCAACAAAACCATAGATCACATAGACCTAATGGACATCTACAGAACTTTCCATCCCAAATCCACAGACTACACATTATTTTCAGCAGCCCATGGAACATTTTCTAAAACAGACCATATACTTAGTCACAAAGACTACCTCCACATATTTAGGAAGATTGACATGATTCCGTGCATGATATCAGATCACAATGCTATATTGCTAGAAATTAACAACAAAAGACCCACCAAGAACCCAATGGCACCTGAAAACTGAACAGCACACTTTTAAACAATAAATGAATAGTGGATGAAATAAAAAATGAAATTACAAATTTTCTGGAATTGAATGATGATGAGAACACATAGTACCAAAACTTATGGGACACAATGAAGGCGGTCCTCAGGGGAAAATTCATAGCATCCAATGCTTTCATAAAAAAGATAGAAAGGTCCCAAATCAATAACCTAACCATCCACCTAAAAGCACTGGAAAAGCAAGAAAAATCCAACCCAAAGAGCTCCAGAATGAAAAAAAAATAATTAAAATCAGAGCAGAAATTAATGAATTGGAAACTAAGAAAACAATTAAGACAACTGACAAAACAAAGAGCTGGTTCTTTGAAAAAATAAACAAGATTGACAAACCCCTAGCCATTTTGATTAAGCCAAAAAAAAAAAAAAAGAAAAAAAAGAGAGATGCTTCAAATTAACAAAATTCAAAATGAAAAAGGAGAGATCACAACACACATAGTGAAATTGGGAGAATCATCAGGATTTATTTCAAAATCCTCTAATCCTCAAAACTGGATAATGTGGAGGAGATGGATAAATTCCTGGGTGTATACCATCTATCAAAGGTAAACTCAGAGCAGATTAATCTCCTAAATGAACCTATTACACTCATTGAGATTGAAAAAGTAATAATAATAATAATAATAATAATAATAATAAACTCCCCAAAAGGAAGAGTCCAGGACCAGATGACTTCTCAGCTGAATTCTATCAAGCTTTCATGGAAGAACTCAAACCAATCTTCCTCAAACTGTGCCAAACAATTGGTGAACAGGGAAAGCTACCCAACTCCTTTTATGAAGCTAGCATCACTCTAATTCCAAAACTAGGCAGAGATGCCACAAGAAAAGAAAACTACTGGCCTATTTCCCTGATGAACTTAGATGCAAAGATCCTGAACAAAAAATCCTCACAAACTGAATCCAAGAACACATCAAAAGCATTATCCACCTTGACCAAGTGGGATTCATCCCAGGAACACAGGGGTGGTTCAACATACAGAAATCTGTCAATGTAATACACCACATAAACAAGTTTAAACACAAAAACCACATGATCATTTTGATAGATGCAGAAAAGGCCTTTGACAAGATACAACATCACTTTATGATCAAAACACTGAAGAGAATTGGTATGGTTGGTTCTTATCTTAACATAATAAAGGCAATATACAAAGCTCCTAAGGCCCAAATAATACTTAATAGAGAGAGATTGGAGGAATTCCTATTAAGATCAGGAACAAGACAGGGTTTTCCACTCTCACCTCTGCTCTTCAATATATTACTGGAAGTCCTAACTCAAGCAATAAGACAGGAGAAGGAAAAAAGAGGGATACAATTTGGAAAGGAAGAAGTTAAGTTAACTCTATTCGCTGATGATATGATTGCATATGTAAGAGACCCAAGAGACTCCATCCCCAAACTCCTGAAAGTGATTAACTCCTATATCAAAGTAGCAGGATGCAAAATCAATGCACAAAAAGTCAGTATCCTTTCTATATGCAAAAGACAAAGTTGCAGAGAAAGAAATAAGTGAAAATTTCCCATTTTCAATAGCACACAAAAAAACTTGTTATAACATTAACCAAGGATGTGAAAGACCTATACAATGAAAACATAAAAAATACTCAAAAATAAAATTGAGGAGGACTTGAGAAAATGGTAATACCTCCCATGCTCCTGGATAGGCAGAATTAACATTGTGAAGATGGCAGTCCTACCAAAGGCAATATACAGATTTAGTGACATTCCAATTAAAATCCTAATGGTGTTCTTCACAGAGATAGAAAAAATGACCTCAAATTTCATATGGAAAGGCAGAAGCCCTCATATCCAAACATATCATCAGCAAAAGAAATACCTCTGGAGGCATCACCATACCTGATCTAAAGCTATATTACAAAGCCATAGTAATAAAAACAGCATGGTACTGGCATAAAACAGGAGTATAGACCAATGGAATAAACTTGAGGACCCAGAGTTTGGGTCAAGCAACTATAGCTACTTGATATTTGACAAAGGCCCTAACAATATAGGCTGGAAAAAAAGATAGCATCTTCAACAAATGGTGCTGGACAAACTGGGTAACCATATGCAGCAAATTGAAACTTGATCCACCAATTTTGCCATGCACTACACTCACGTCCAAATGGGTCAAAATAAAATATTTTTAAATATAAAAAAGAATGGAAGCTGGGACATAGCTCAATGGTAGGAGGCATGCTTGGTGCATGGCCCTGGGTTCATCTATAGCACAAACAATAATATATAGAAAAGAGTGGTCAGTGTAACTAAGTGAGTTATCACTCTTCTTATAATACTTCCCTTCTAAGTATATGGAAATAATCAATCACACAAAAATGTAAAATGAAATGTAGAACATTAGCTTCAAATGAGATAAACACTGAAAGAATATGAGGGTCCAAATGCATTGAAGTGCACATAGAGGAAGTCATAGCTGCTGCTACTCATCCCTGCAGCAGATGGGGCTTGAAGGAACCTAAAGAGAATGAAGACCAAGCACTAGTCTTAATGGGCAGAAGCTCGATAAGTAAGATACAGGAAATTCCGCTCTGAAAAGGGACAGTAAACAGTTGTTGCAAAGTGCTCTTCTTCTACAATCATGAGCTGAAACAGGTGGACAGTGTTCTGAAAGAGCAGAAATGTTCACCTATAGACACTTAGCAAAATGTCTTCCAGTATTTTGTCTAAGGAAGAAATATGAAACCAAAAACTCTTGCTGCATTAACATTTCCTAGGTAAATGGAAAGGTGGATCAGGAGGGAACCTCTGTTGTTCTAGATGACCTGTCCAAACCCTGCTTCCCAAAGGAAAAGCAGCGAAAAACAAAGCTCAGAAGATAAAGGTTAAGGTGCTTGCCTGCAAAGTTGAAGGTCCTAGGTTCAATTCCCCAGGATCCACAGAAACCAGATGCACAAGGTGGCACACGTGTCTGGAGTCCATTTGCAGTACCTAATGGCCCTGATGTGCCTAATCCCTCTCTCTGCCTTTTTTTTTTTTCTCTGCCTCTCTATTAAATAAAAATAAATAAATTTTAAAAAAATAAAAAAATAGCTTTTTCTACACTGCACAACCCCTTGTTATGGCTGTATTCTCACATTTAGAATATACTACAAGAGAGAACCGATTCCTGTGAACGCAATAAGTGAAGCTTCCTAGCCATCTGCCATTCTATGCATACTGCGCTATCCCTAAAATACATTCCAAAAGTATCAGGGACAGAGAGAGTGCATGTCTTTTTATACAGAGAGCATTAGCAGTTCAAGGAGATGGTAGGGCATATTTCTGAGGATTCATCTCAATTTACTTAGAGATTTCAGAGCTTAACCTTACCTTCCGTTCTTACATGGAAATAACAATACTTGACCTTGACAAATTACTACTCCTCTGGAGAGAAAAGAAGAATCTGAAAGGAAGGGAGAACAACTTATACAACTATTGCTCAAAATACTCCTGACTAAAGTCCTGAGGTTAAGACCCTCCCAGCTCAGAGACCTTCAGCTTGAAAACGTAACATCAAGTCCCACAGTTGTAGAATGATAGTAGAGAACATAGTAACAGGATAGAAAGTTTATTAAGAAAGCAGTTAACTGTGAGGAGATAAGAAAGTTTACTAAAGGATGGGAAAGGAATCCTGCCCTATTTCTCACAGGCTAGGAGGGGTATTTATAAACTTAAGGTTAGCCCAGCTCTTTCCCATCTATAATTTATCCCTGAGAATGGGAAAAATTAACCTAGCAAGCTACATACATTGGTATTTTTGCTTTCTGTAGGGCATTTCTTACACTGCAGAGACACGGTGATAGAAACATTCTACTACAACTTGCTAAAGGTCTACTCTTACTAACGCTAGTTGTGTCAAGTGTGTTTATGACAATTATTTTCATGCAATTGTTCTTTTGTATAAGGTAGGGTGTCACTCTAGTTAAGGCTGACCTGGAACTCACCCACTAGCTCAGCCTGGCCTCAAATTTGTGCAGATCTTTGTACTTTAACTTCCCAAGTACTGGGATTAAAGGTATGAGCTACCAATACCTGCTGTTTTTATAGTTAATATTTTGTCTAAGGCAACATGGAAAAAATTGTGCCTAGAATTTCTAAAAATTACTGAGCAACAAACATATCTTATTGCGTGCTCAAATTAATATTCCATGCATGGACAATTTAAAATTTGTGTGCATACATGATTTCTAACTTGCATTTTTGACAGTGGTATATGATAAATATTACCTATCTACATGTGCTCCCTTCCAAAACACTTGCTTTTCAAGTCTTGTCTCTTCAGGTAATTTGAAATTAAAGGAAAAATATAATCATTTTTCAAATAAAACTATTGCTGTCCAGTCAACCTCCTTAACAGACAATAAGTTAATTGAGTGAGTCTCTGTGTCTTTGAGATCTACGTTTCATACATTATTTCATGGAACCATGTGTTTGAAAGCACAGATTTAAGGATTGCTTAATGCTATAGATAAAATAAGATCAATAGTATAACAAAGCATGCACAAAAGATCTAAAAAATTACATTATCATTAACTTTATTTTTTTGAAACATATTTATTGAGTTGTGAGAAGAGAGAGAATATGAACCAAAACATCAGGACCTCTTGCTGCTACCCTCCTCAAACAAATTCTAGATATGTGCCCCATATTGTTCATCTGGATTTATGTTGGAATTGGGGACTCAAACCTAGGCAATCACTTGCAAGCAAGCAACTTTAACTGCTAAGCCATCTTCCCAACTCATAATCTTCCACTTTAAAATTTATCTTTGCATATGGCTCTGTGTATGTATGTATTGGGTACATGGATTTTTATGTCTACATGATAACAAATTGTCTTATAAGAGAATAATGTATACATTGAAATTGTTTAATTAGCCTAAATTCTCTTTAGCTCCTGTTATAATTCGAGATTTTGGGTAAGGGTCCTGTCTCTGTTAGCCCTTGCAGTTAAGTTTGGGCACCATCCAAAATATGCCAATTAAAGATACATTAATGGTGAGGAACAGAGAGGGGAATATATTCACTTGTGCAATGCTGGGGCAATCAGATAGAAGGCCTTATTGTCCCAAGTCTGTTTTTAGGCTCCTGATATGAGTTTTAAACTCAAATAGAAAATAGGTTAAGACAGTGGAAACTACATATAAGAAATTGAACAAACTTGATCAGTGTGTCATCCACTTAATCATTGTCTCAATTCAGGCTCCAGAAGATGTCCCAATGAAGCATCTATTGCTTGAGGAGGTGGAATGGCAATCAGGAGATGATTGCTCATGTCTCTGGGATCAGCCAGGCCCTCATTAATGGTTTTCCTCAGCTGGGGCAGAGGGGAGGACTTGCAGTTCTGTTGTTCCTGGAAACCAGGTTTCAGACAATGACTTACCTATGTATGTTATGATGATTAGGAACATAAAAGCTGTTTACCATAAGGAATGGGAAAAAATGTAGTATGTTGTCAGAAAGGCTAGACTAACATCCTTCAAAAATAAATATTCAGAATGAGAGTACAAACATTCTACATTACAATATAAAGAAAACTAGGGAAACACACACACACAAACATAGTAGAAACATTTTTGCTACAGCTTGATGAAAACTATGTGTTCAAATCAGCAATCCCCTCTATAAATCAATTAAATAAAATAGAAACATACAAATTCAGAAAAAAAATCATAGAATGACATTGATAGAAAAATATGATTTAGGGAGCTCAGGAAAATATTTTATTTCACCCAACAAATATTTTAATTGATGATGCAATCATTGAAAAGTTAATATATGCCAAGCATTCATTGAGAAATATATAATATGTAAGAAAGAAGGGAAACATGTGACTTTCCTGAGTTTCTGTGACAAGAAGGAAGAAGAGGTTCATAAAGCATCCATAGTCATGCATGGCTGATGTACTAGATAAGAATGGAAAAGTAAGATGGGAAGCAAACTTAGCATATCATATGTAAGGCCCGAGAGCAGACAACATGTTTGAACTACTGATGAAGTGAAATCCCTTTAAAAAGGTAGGAATGGAGTAAGACAATTTGCCAAGCAGATAACAAAAGAAATATTCTGACAAAGCAACCAAATGAAACAAAAATTCCAAAGGCAAGGATGTCATTGTTGGCTCCTTGAGATTACTCAATTCTATTTATAAATCCATATCTATTCTAACATTTCCTGATGGCTTCCAAATTACCAAGAGAGGAACTTACCCCTTTCTAACACTTTATTCAGGCAAATTCAATGCTGTGTTTCCTCCTAGGATTACTGTCTCTTACTATTTTAATGATGCCTTAACTGATATTCAGCTTATTTTATTGATGCTATTCTAATAATAAATGTTACCCAATAATGCAGATGACATTCTAACATCTTGAGAATTCTAGTGACAGAGAGAAAATAAATTGAAGTTGAATTTATGTTAAAAGATGATGGCAGGAAAAATAGTTTCTTTACTATGCATTGTATGTGTATGCTAAAGTTAGTTGGCATACACAGTGGCTCTGAATTTGTGTGTATATTTAATTGTCCTTTAAAGGACTTATTCAGAACAGCCCAATCTTTACAGTCAAAGGGTTTGAGAAGAAGGCCAGCACCAAGTACTTCCTTGGAAGATACTCTGTGCACTCTGGTACAATGTGACTCACTAAATCATTGACTTTACTTTCTCCATAACCTCTCAACAGATGTCATCAGATCAACCTTTACTGGAACACTATTATAGAGTATTAGGAATGTCCCAGTAGACAAATCTGCATTGTGTGTTGCCAGTGTTTTATAAAAGTCTGAGGAAATCAGTAGTAATGTTTGCAGAGAATGCTCATGAAGGGCATGAAGTTTAAATTTCATAACATTTAATTTGAGAGGTTCTTTAAATTGACTGAAGAGATGTACCATCTATTATAAATGTGCATCTGTATGTATCCATGTATGTCGAAGAGAAAAATGCTTTAATTTATATAATTTATATAAACTTCAGATCCTAGCATATGAATGACTCAAACTATGCTTAATTTTTTTAAGCTGGAGAACTAACTATTGGGAAAGTTCCATGCTAGTAAGTACAATGCCATTGGTGGTGATGACTCACCATATCTAATTAGAAGCTTCAACTGAAATCAAAATCTGATTGAGGTAGTTATGATTCCTTAGTAATTTTCTTGGAGCTAAGTAATTATAGCTCTAGGCCACACACCTTTTCTTCAATTTTCTACTATAAATGAAATATTGCCACATAGTCCATGGATCCTTCATATGTTATATATTTCCAGTAAAAGTTGTATCACTTGTACTTTATTTCTGTTACTTCCCAGTAATTATTTGATAATATATGCCATTTCTATCACAAATTATATACTTTTATTGTGCTTTTAAGGGAAAGAATTCCAAATCAGGCCAAAAGCCTATGAGTAATGTATTGTATTTTGCTTAATGTCCTGCTAAGTCTTAAGTCTGTAGATAGCAGCAACCCTGTTTGTAAGCTAATATATTCTTGCAAAAGATAGTGAATATCCACCAATACCATCACACGATTTCAGCCAATCACAGGCTTTCACGGATCTGACCATGCAAAAACAAGACAGATTCTAGAATGAACTAATTTATGAATATTACTCCTATTTCAGATAAAGTACTTTCTGCTTTTTCCAATTGACATAAATAGTTTCTCTTAATACCAAATAATTAAAAATATCACAAAGTTCAGTAGCACTCAGTGTCCATTGTTTTCATGCATATTTGTCTTTAATAATTTATATTTCAGTGTTTATATTTGATAGAAGCATATTGTATTGGGCTAACTAAGCAAAAAGTTACTATGCCTAACATGATGCTATGCGTCTAGCTTGATGAGAATGTAACTATAGGCACAGAAGTCATTTAAACGCTGATAGAGGCATTATTGCCACACTAGTGGTCCAGTGACACCACTTCACTACACAAGCAGAGTATGATAATTCGTCAAGTTTTTGACTCTATTAATGTTGACATCCAGGTCACTTTAAGAAGTTTAGCATTTTTTACCCTTTCGTCCTCTTATATGGTACTAGGAGTAGAAATCTGGGCCTCATGCATGCTAGGCAAACACTCTGTTATTAATTTATAACCTGGCCCTATTTGTACTTTTGATTTTGAGACAAAGTCTCACTAAGTCCACCAGGCTAGACTTAAACTCACACAATGTTCCCAACAGGCTTCAATTTACAACAGAAACAAATAATAATTATAATTACATAAGGATGATTTGTCAAAATTTATTTATTTATTTGAGAGAGAGAGAATGAATGAATGAGAGGAATGAATATGGGCATGCCAGGGCCTTTAGCCAGGGCAAACCAACTACAGACCCATGTGCCACTTTGTGTATCTGGCTTACAGAGGTACTAGAGAATCAAACATGGGACCTTACGCTTTCCAGGCAAGCACCTTAACCACTAGGGAATTTCTCCAAGCCAATAAGGATTTTTTTTTTTTTCTATTCATGTGCTAGTTTATTTATCTTATTATTCAGGGATAAATCCATGATGAAAAGTGTCAATTAACCAATTACAATGTCAAGAAGTTCAAATGAAATTTTGCAAAGATCATGTTTTTGCATTTAATTTTAAGAAGTATGCTATCTCATTTTTACATAACAAGTTGAGAGGCCATTTAGTCTATTTCTTTGCTAATTTTAACAATTTAAAACATGTGCATGTCAAGCAAATGGCTAGAGTCATGATCAGGTATAAAGATTCAAAGTAGTACTCACAAATTCAGAATTCAGACATATTTTAGCAAGCATAATTATCTTTGCCTGGAATCAACAATGCCTGGAAGTCAAAACAATAAATAATAATAACAATAACATCTCTAAAGAGATAGAAGAAAATGAGAAACAAGAGAGTTGATAGTAATTATTTACATTTTCGAAAATTAGAAAATCAGGATGTAGTACATCAGAATATCAATTTTTGAACTACTACAAAAATTTATAACGATAGTAATAAAAAAGTTAAAGAGTGAAAAAAAATTAAAGGTTCTGGTCTGTTTAAAAATATTTTCACTGGGCTGGAGGGATGGCTTAGCAGTTGAGGTGTTTGCCTGCAAAGCAAAAGGACCCAGGTTCGATTCCCCAGGACCCATGTTAGCCAGATGCACAAGGGAGTGCATGCCTCTGGAGTTTGTTCTCATTGGTTAGAGGCTCTGGTGTGCCCATTCTCTCTCTCTGTCTCTCTGTAGTTTTCCTCCTCTTTCTCTGTCAAATAAATACTAAATAAATAAAATAAAATATTTTTTAAAAATAAAATAAAATATTTAAAAAAACAATTTTCAGGAAAACAAAACATGGATCATCTATATAATTAACCACTAAGGAGAAGACTAAATAAAAATTAGTCAAAATATTAAACTAACAAAAATAATAAAATATGTTAACATGAATGTAAATATAATTAATTACATTTCATATGTACTGTAAAACTTTTTAAATCTTAAATAATATTAAAACTGAAGTAACATGAGACAAACAAAATAGTTTATAGTCAGGAACATTCTTATTCTTAAGCTCCTAGTTCTCCTGTGTTTAAAATTTAATACATTCTCAAGAAAAGTGACAAAAGGAGTTTCAAATAGAATATATATGATTCAAAAAGTTACAGGGAAAATAGAACCAAGTAAATAAGCGTGAGGTAATTATTTAAATCAAGGGGAAAATGCAACACTACTTCTAGTAGACAATAAAATAAAAAATATAATTAAACCATATGATATAAAAGACATATCTTTCATTAAAAATGAGAGTTTTAGGGCTAGAGGGATGGCTTAGTAGTTAAGGTGTTTGCCTACAAAGCCAAAGGACCCAGGTTCAGTTCCCCAGGACCCACGTTAGCCAGATGCACAAAGGAGTGCATGCCTCTGGAGTTCATTTGCAGTGGTTGGAGGCCCTGGCATGCCCATTCTCTCTCTCTCTCTCTCTCTCTCCTTATTTCTCTATCAAATAAATAAATTAAGTTAAATGATTTTTTTTAAATTAGACTTTTTAGATACCTCTAGATGAATAAAAGTATTTGATATCTGGCCAATAGGATGATTGTGACCCATTTAATGATTAAATTTCAAGATGAGGTAAATCTGTGTATTTTTATAGCAAAATGAATGATGTGAATAAACCCAAAACTGATATAAATTCTGGTTTGATTGAAGTAATTTTAAAAAGAAAAATGAGGGCTGGAGACATGGCTTAATGGTTAAGACGTTTGCCTGCAAAGACAAAGGATCCTGGTTCGATTCTCCAGGACCCAGGTAAGCCAGATGCACAAGGGGGTGCATGCATCTGGAGTTTCTTTGCAGTGGCTGGAGGCCCTAGCACATCCATTATCTATCTATCTATCTAGCTATCTATCTCTGCCTCTTTCTCTCTCTCTCAAATAAATAAATAATAAATTACTTCAAAAAAGAAAAATGAAATGCGGAAGGAAAGCAGGATAAACAACAAGGGTGAAGAAAGAGATATAAAGAAGAAAGAAAAATAATGAAATCATCACAAAAGATAAATGAAAATCACCCAAACACTATGATAATAATTTCAATATATACATTTTTTAAACTTTTGAAAGATCTTACCATAAAATATAAAGTCACAAACAAGAAAACTTGAAAAAGAAAATAAAATTGTGATGTGCACTAAAAAAATTCTCATTACCTTATCAATGAGTTACTTGAAATAGGTAGAAGTCAATCAGCTTTTCTTATGTGATGATTCAATCCATGTCTATACATTCAAAATAACTTCACTCTTGTTAGGTTTTGAATTCAGTTAGCATGGTTTTTTTTTTTTCTATCCCTCTTCATTTACTACCCATTCTACATAATAAAATAAGCTTATTGCACTGTATTTTAGAAACTTCATCATTAATGCAATAGAATTTTGGTGAGACTGTAAACTCATCTATATAACAATTTGCTGTTTGATATTGCACTAATTGAACCCCAACATATGGATCATTATCACACTGGGTAACAAAACATTAGCTAACAGTGACCACTATGTCATGCCAGGAAATGGGAATGTAGCAATGATGATAATGAACATGTTTGTTGTGGTTTGAACATAGCATATCCCTCATAGGCATGTGTGTATGCATCCCCCGTCCTCAGTTGTTGGCACTATTTAGAAAGGTGGCAGAACCTGTCGGAAATGGAACTTTGAGGAGAAAACTGGTCACTGGGGGGGGGGGGGGGAACCTTGAAGTTTTATTCCCTGGCCCCACTTCCTGTTTGTCCTCAGCTTCTGGACTGTGAACGGAATATAAAAAGCTAATATTTTTCTGTGTCTGCTCCAAGCATTCTCTGTCATGATAATGCATCCCCTTGACACTCTAAGTAATAATAAAACCTTTACTGAAGATGCCTTGTGTCAAGTGTTTTGTCACAGAAAGCAGCAAAGGAGCCAATACTGTGTGTAAGTGAAAATCTCTCTTAAAAAGTTCAAAATACGGATAACTGGTCCACATGTTGAGTAGAAATAGTACATCCCACAGTCGATAAGATGTAGATGATTTAAAAAGTATGGTCCTACCAAAGGTTACTGGTAAGACCCTACTGCTGAAGACACCTTATGTCGTTGACATGTAAAATGGAATGGCATGGCTCAAAGTTGGAAGAGAATCAGTCCCCAGACAGTCAGTGCGTCTAGTGCCAGAAGGTGCTACATGGGCGACTAGGGGAAAATGACCAATATCTCTCCAAGAAACTCATGGTCTAACCTACTCATCAGCAAATAACCTGTCGTATGCCCACACTAGTGCAATAGTGGCACACAGCCATGGTGGGGAACCAACTGCTCTTTATTTGGCTAACTGATCTCCTCAGTGGTACGGGACCCATATCTGGAGCTGGGAAACAAGTCAGAACCTTATCCAAACATAAGCCCACTCACCAATATCAAGCTACCATCAATCATGGGCTACAAGAGGGCCTACACCTATTAAATTGTCTATTAAAAAAAATAAGGGTTATCTCATTTGTCCTGGTGCTAACTTACTCTCCGTTGGAGAATCTGCTTCTCTTTTTCAAATAGATGTAGATCCTAAGGAGAGAGCCACCCCATCATACCTCAATAGGGCCCTGGCTGAAACTAAGAAAAATTGGAGAAACAAGCAAGGGTGCTGTTTTCCTGATGAACCGGATACCAGCAGAAGGGGGAAGGAGATCAACACAGAGAAAAATCAACTCCTACCAAATCAGAGAGCCAGAGCCCCAGAGGCCCCCAGCACCACATCACTGAAGCAGACCAAAAATGAACCCAACATGGCTCAGGGAAATTTTGCGGAAGAGGGGGCGGAAAGAATGTCAGAGCCACATGTTGGGTCATGATATGCAGAGACACATATCTTAACCATAACTGTGGGCTAACTCCACAATGCATGACCCATATACCTCAACAAGGAGGGGCCAAGGGGAGGGGTAGGTCATGGATGAGCCTAATAATGGTACCAAACTGACTGTATTTGCTGAATACAAAACTAACTAATAAAAAAATTAAAATAAAAAAGTATGGTCCACTTTAAATAAAATTTTATATTTTTTTCAAATGTGAAAAAAAAATTCTCATTAAAAAATGAATAACTCTACATCAGTAACCAAAATTTCAGTGGGTAAGTACAATTGAAAGTAGCTTTAAAAAGTAAACTTATGAACAAAATTTATACTGACATCTATTATACTTATTTCACTTTATGAAAGAGAAATGCATGTTAACAGTGAACTGAAATATATGTTTGTCCATAACAAGTTAACATGTGTGTGGATATATATTGAATGTTAAAATAGACAATAATGTAATTACATTACTAATTATTAAATTTCACTTTTAAATAGTTAATGGTTGGTGGCATTTTATCTCTAGTGTTAAAATATCCTAGCATAAATAGTTTTTGTTTCAAAGGATGTTTCCCCTGAAAAATCACATAAGAGTTCCAAGTATTCATTTCTGAGTATAGTATTAACATTTTAGAAATTATGTATTTCTATGTTAATAAGTTATCATTGTTTAATGAAATGTAGCTTGATCAATAATTTTGAAGCCCTGATGACTTCATCATAAGTCTCAGGTACCCAACTTTGAATTGCAATATTTGATGTTTATTCTGTTGGCTTTCTACCTTGCCCAGATCTAGCCTTTACTTCCTATACCTCTATTCCTCCCTTTAGAATGTGAATGCTTACTCCGTGCTGTGTTGGAAGGATGAAGCTTGTGTTTTGATTTTACAGGGTTTACAGTTAACAGACTGTCTTAAATCTCAGATGAGACTTTGAGCTTTAGAACAGCGCTAGGAATGGTGACGACAATGGGCCTTTTAAAGTTGTGCTGGATGCATTTAACATCATGATATGAACATTAGGGTATATGGGGCCAGAGGTACAAAGTGGAGTTTTGAACATAAATGTCCCACATAGCCTCACATTTTTGTGATTAAATGTTATGCTTAATTTCCAGCTGTTGCCACTATTTGGGAAAGTTGTGGAGCCTCTGGGTTGTAGAGACTTGCAGGGAAAATGTGATGATTGCAGGCCTTGGAGTGCTATAGCCCAGCCAGTCTTCACTATTGCTGTGGAGATTTTAATCCCAGCTCTCTGCTTTTACCATGCTCTTCCCATAATAATGTAACTTCCCTTACAATTATAAGCCAGAATTAAACCCTTTCCTTCTATAAGCTGTTTCTGGTTGTCTGCTTTGTCCTAGCAACAAGAAAGCAACTGCTGTGTATACATTGTAATGATATTTATACAATAAATATATTTTGGGGTGCTTGAGACAAGGTCTTGTGAATACCCCAGGTTCACCTCAAGTTCCTCTTCCTCCTTCCATGGTATCTGTAGTGCTGGCATTATAGGCATCTACCAACAAGCCTTGATATAAAATATACATTTAATTTTTCAATTACTTTAAGAATAATATTTAAAAAGTGAAAAAAATTAACCCAAGCTCATTCTCTCTCTTTTTTTTTTATCATAGATTCATTCTGGTCTGTAACAACATGACTCCAAGAAAGGGATACAGGGAGCCTGCATGGATCAAGAATGAAGAATAAATTATAGAGGTATAGCAGGCAAGGTATAAGGAAATGATCAGTGACGTATACATTACAAAGGAAACAATGTATACTGCAATGAGCTCCAAATTTCATTTTAGCCTACAATAACACCATGAGGTAAGCTAACTAATCTTTAAATCCATGTCCTGATGCTTGTTCGTGGCCTTGTACTCTAATCATAAACCTGTACCTTTAATAGATTGCCATGGTTCTAACAATCTTCAATTGATAACCACTCTACAGTTGATTTTTCTTCAATTGGCCTTAGATTTTTAGGGGAATACACAATTCTTTGGTTCTTTCTGATTTATCTCACACATACTGGGTTCATGCATGTAAGTGCTATTTTATAATTGTCATAATTGAAAACAGACTGGCTATATGGGCAGTTCTATTCAAATCATCCTAAGAGGATGTGACAAAGACTATGTTCTTTGCACTTATAATACTTGATTTATCAAAATGGATAATTATGACTTATGCACAAGAGGAATAAGAAAACTGAAGAAGATATTGATCAGATTGTAGTGAAGAGCATTAAATATAAAAATAAATGGATCTAAGTGTCATTTGTCATTTCCCAAGGACACTATAATCATTGGTCAATAAAGTAAGAAACAAGTGTTTGGTGAAACAAGATAATTATAATATAAAATGTTATCATCAAGTGTCCTAAAACAAATAATTAATTATAACAAACAAAATTTTATATACAAAATGTGTTACTAAAGTTTATGTATAAATACTGATTTGAAAGAAAGGATTTGGAACTCTTCAATTTATCCCCTTTTTTGTTTGTTTGTTTCCTTCTTTTACACATAACATCATAAAAATGTGTCCTAACCCATTTAATCCTTTTAGTGAGGGATTGAAACCATGATATATCACATATTATTAACTGAGTAAATAAATCCAATCTCTTGGGTGTAACTTTTCCAAGTACTTTGGTTAATTGCAAGTTTTGATACTGCTTCCAGTAAGTTTCTTTGATAAAGAGAAAAAAAATTGATTTTCCAATACATGTCAAGAAAGCTACTCATAGTCAAAAGACAGTTGAAAGCAGCAGTAATGGTGAAAACCTAGAGAGAATGGAAGTGATAGAGAATAGCCACTTATTTACCTGGGAACAACGTGCTGGATACATGGTATATAGAATCAGATCTCTGTCAAAATACTTTAAATGTACAAGAAGTGTAAGCATGTAAAAGTCAAACTGTACTTGCCAAACTAAGACTGTCAATAAATATTATTTGTCCAAGTTAATGAGGAAGTCTTGAAAATAGTTGCATTCTTCTCTAAATTATGAACTAATATATCTCAATCCATGAATAAAACAACTAATGCTTTCAGACTGATAATTACTTTAAATTCTCTCAATTTATTATTTGATTTTTTTCTTAATATAGTATTAATTTATTCATTGAGGTGGGTTAATGGACTTGTGTGAGTGAGGCAGGACTTTGAATTTCCCTTTTAACTCTATATGTATAAGTTATTTGAGCTTTCTGTTTAATATAATAAGTGATATTCACACAGTCCAATACTTAGTAGACTGCCAGCACTAGTGAGCATTGAAAACATATTAACATATCTAAAAGAATAGACATGACAATAATGACTATTAATAACCACACAGAGATATGACACATGTCTAAGACCATAGCACCCTAAATACCCTCAATGTCATCTGATCCTGGAAAGCTAAGCAGGATCAGTCCTGGTTAGTACATACATGGAAGGGAGTTGTGAAATACATTACTTTGAGGGTGTCACACAACATTAAAGTACACACAAGATTGTGTAATAATAATTCAACATATATTAAAACACAACAATGATATTTATTAATACATATGGTGCTGGGTAATGCTTTTAGATACTTAAAACATTAAATCTGGAGATGAAGTGATGACTCAGCAGTTATAGGTGCTTGCTTGTAAAGTCTTAAGGCCTGGGGTTTAATTCCCCAATACCCACTTGAAGCCAGATGCACAAAATAGCACATGTGTCTGAAGTTCATTTGTAGTGTAAAGAGGATCTAGTGCACCCATGCTTCCTCTCTCTTTCTTTCTCTTTCAAATAAACAAAAATACTTTAAAAAAATATCAAATTGTTTAATTATCTCATATACCAAAGGAAAAACATGAACTATTGTTAATTTCTACTGATAAGGGGAATGAGAGAGAAAACAATTCAGTAATGTACACTTAAATGTGTGTAAAACAGAGGATTAGAAATCTCATTTTTGTGACCCCAATAGGGAAAAAAATGTCTGGGAAATATCCAACAATCTCTATTTCTGTAATACCTAAAACTTGTAGATGAATTCTGCAGGCCAGCTGAGAATTCAGTGAGAAATTGGGTCAGGAATGTATGGGAAATGAATCAGAGAATGGTGCCCAGTCACAGCAGAATCTCTGGAGAAGTTGATGGAGCTACAAGTTCCCCTTCCACAAACCCTCAATGCAGGACCTTCAGCTGGAATAGATACATAACTGGAAGTTCAGCAGCTGAAGAGGAAACAATGCAGGGTCTGTAGAATTGAGAAGAAACATCCAGACAAGGGCTTGCACTCTCCTCTCCCTCTACACCAAGACAGAGGCAGTTCAGCCTAGGGAAGAGTTGCTGCAGAGACTTGAGCTTCAGGGACAGACAACAAGGTGGGCTTAGGTGTAGATCTGGGAGGCAGTGGCAATGTGAACCCTTAGTAAGAGCTCTTACACTCTTCACATCTTATGCTATGTGGCTTAGTGACCAGAAAGATCAGAAGCAGAGTCTAGAGCCAGGCAAAGCCCCAGAACTTAAACATTTAGTTGGTAAGACACCAAGAGAGATGAAGTGTGACTTTCAGAGGCAAGGTGGAGGCAGACTGCTCCCAAAGACTATCCCAGAGGTAAGTGGGAATTCACAGAAAGTGTTTGTGTCCTCCCTGCCCCCACACAGTACTGCCAATATAGACTGCATCAAGAAAGGAACTCAGAGCTACACTGTTCAACTTGGTGTGGCTGTGACAGTAAAAAAACGGTAAGGGAGGGCTGGAAAAATAGCTTAGTAATTAAGGGGCTTGCCCACAAAGCCAAAGGACATAGGCTGTGCAAGCCAGATGAACAAGGAGGCACAAGTGTCTGGAGTTCCTTTGCAGTGGCTGGAGACCCTGGCACACCCATTATCTCTCTATCTGTCTATCTTGCTCTCTCTGCTTCTCTCTCTCTCTCTCTCTCTCTCTCTCTCTCTCTCTCTCTCTCTCTCTCTCTCATACATAAATAAATGAATAAATAAGCCCAGAACTCACATAAATAGCTGGGTGTCGCCAAGTACATATCTATCCCTAGCCCTGTGTTGTAGCAGAGATGTGAGAATTGCTAGATCTCAGAAAAAAAATGGCAAGATCCTGGATCAGTGAAAGACTCCAGTTAATTAAGATAATCCAATTTAAATAAGAACAGGTAAAAGACCTGTTCACCAGGCCCTTAGAGTGGATACCTGAGTCACAAGGCACTGGAGAGTGTACGATTAACACTGACTTTAATCTGCTACAGCTTCTCTCTCTCTCTCTCTCTCTCTCTCTCTCTCTTCACTCTAACTCTTTTATATTAGTTCTCTTTTTCTTGTTTCTCTTAGTGGGTACTGACCTGTACCTCCCAGTACCAGCATGTGGCTATCATCAACAATGAGCTTTTGATCAAAGAGACCTATAAGGTTTCCTAAAAGAGTGACAGATTTCTGTCAGAGTACTTGATGACCCACCAAAGGTTAGTGGTAAGACCTCACCGCTGAGACACCTTACGCAGTTGACACATAACATGGAGTGACATGGCTGGAAGCTGGAAGAGAGTCAGTCCCCAGACAGTCAGCGCATCTAGTGCCAAAAGGTGCTACATGGGTGACTGGGGGAAAATTACCAATATCTGTCCAAGCAACTCATGGTCTAACCTACTTAGCAGCAAATAACCAGTTGTGATGCTCACACAGGTGCAATAGTGACGCACAGCCATGGTGGGAAACCAACTGCTCTTGATTTGACTAACTGATCCACTCATTGGAACGGGACCCATAGCTGGAGCTGGAAAACAAGTCAGAACCATATCCAAACATGAGCACGCTCTCCATTATCAAGCTACCACCAACTGTAGGCTACAAGAGGATCTGCACCTATTAAATTTTCTATAAAAAAATAAGGGTTATCCCATTTATCTGGTGCTAACTTTACTCTCCATTGGAGAATCTGCTTCTCTTTTTCAGATAGATGCAGATTCTAAGGAGAGAACCACCCCATCATACCTCAAAAGGGCTCCAGCTGAAAGTAAGAATAATTGGCAAAACAAGCAAGGGTGCTGTTTTCTTAGTGAACCTGGTACCAGCACAAGGGTGAAGGAGATTGACACAGGAAACAGTCAACTCCTACCAAATCAGATATCCAGAGGCACAGAGGCTCCCAACACCTCATCACTGAAGCAGACCAAAAATGAACCCAACATGGCTCAGGGAAATTTTGCGGAAGAGGGGGCGGAAAGAATGTCAGATCCGCAAATTTTCCCTGAGCCATGTTGGGTTCATTTTTGGTCTGCTTCAGTGATGAGGTGTTGGGGGCCTCTGAGTCTCTGGCTCTCTGATTTGGTAGGAGTTGATTTTTCTCTGTGCTGATCTCCTTCCCCCTTGTGCTGGTATCCGGTTCATCAGGAAAACAGCCCCCTTGCTTGTTTCTCCAATTTTTCTTAGTTTCAGCCTCCACAATGCATGACCCGTGTACCTCAACAAGGAGGGGCCAAAGGGAGGGGGTAGGTCACGGATGAGCCTAATAATGGTACCAAACTGACTGTATTTGCTGAATACAGAACTGACTAATAAAAAAAAAATAATAAATAAATAAATAAATAAATAACTGAAAAAAAAAAAAAGAATGTCAGATCCACATGTTGGGTCATGATATGCAGAGACATTTAGCTTACCCATAACTGTGGGCTAACTCCACAATGCATGACCCGTATACCTCAACAAGGAGGGGGTTGGGGAGGCGGTAGGACATGGATAAGCCTAACAATGGTACCAACTTGACTATATTCACTGAGTACAAAACTAATTAATAATAATAATAAAAGAATAGATAAAAGATCAATGCAGCAAGACACCTGATGTTCCTTCTTAGACCAACACAGGTGATCACACACTGTCATAGACTAGGCCATGCTTCCCCACAAGGGCACATACACATGTATAAATCACCACACACATACACACACACACACAGACACACACACACATGCACACACACTACATTAAGCACACATACTCACATAAACAAAAACTGAAAAAAAAATACCAAACCAGAAACCCAGAGGTTACTAAGGACTCATCACTGAAGTAGACATAGAACACCCACCAAGGCTCACAGAATTTTGAGAAGAGGGGTTGGAAAGATTGTAAGAGTCACAGGTTGGGATCTCATGCCCAGAAGCACTGCCTCTCCCCAAGAACTGACTGTTGCTCCCACAATGCATAACCCACAACCCCATGGGGAATACCAGCAACCCCACTGAGGAGGATCCCCTGCAGAATGGGGGAGAGAGGAGGGAAAATATGGTACTATCCTATGATGTATGTTTACAAAATATGTTCTTAATATAATAAAAAAGAAACAGCACCTCCAATATTAACCAGTTGAACAAAAGGAAGTCTTGAAGTAAGCCACATGTGTATAAGTTATGCAATCTACCTCTACCTGGCCTGTTGGAGCTCCATTTACTAATGTGACTCTCTCATTTCACCAATGGAAAGTAACTCAGCTCTGCTGTCAACCTGACTGCTAGCCCATGGAGACCTGAGTCAGATTTATATGCAACAGAATGGTTGGTAATAAACTTGTGCAGATTTAAGCCACAATATTTACAGTATTTTTATTTATTTTGTGTGTGTGTGTGCATGTGTGTGTGTGCGTGTGCACAGGTTAAACAAACTGAGTCAGTGAAAATTCAGTTCATGTTACAGGGGCTGTTGGTGGGTGACAGATAAACCAGGTGAATGTTTGGCAGGTATTGGAACTGTCTCAAGCATGTGTCTACTGTTGTCCAGAGTATGGAGGAATTTGAACCAAATATTTCTGGGAAACCATGCATCAGTAGTCTACTGAAGAAAAGAAAGAAAATAGGTGAGTATTCTGGAGGATGAGGCTGTGATACCTCAGCCAGTACCATCAGTCCCTGCTTGCATTGAGAGGGACAGAGGGACTCTGTCTATTCTACCTAACTTGCAATATAAACATGTACATAACATGTTATTCCTATGAATAATTGCTATTTAATTTACACATGAAGATTTATCTATATATATCAACCTTTAGATATCATATTTATAACAACAAATGAAATATGCTGTTTAGATATCCTTCTAATATATATTAATATTCATAATTTATTTCTGATATATTGTGACTTTAGAGAGGACCAGCTCAAAGAAGATAGCATTTTTTATTTTATTTTATATATTCTTTAATACTTTTCATTGACAAACTTCCATAATTGTAAACAATATCCCATGGTAATTCCCTCCCCCCACCCACTTTCCCCTTTGAAACTCCACTCTCCATCATATTTCTTCCCCCTCTCAATCAGTCTCTTTTTTATTTTTATGTCAGGATCTTTTCTCCCTATTATGATGGTCTTGTATAGGTAGTGTCAGGCACTGTGAGGTCATGGATATCCAGGCCATTTTGTATCTGGAGGAGCACGTTGAAAGGAGTCCTACCCTTCCTTTGGCTCTTACATTCTTTCTGCCACCTCTTCTGCAATGGATCCTGAGCCATGGAAGGTGTGATTGAGATATTTCAGTGCTGAGCACTCCTCTGTCACTTCTTCTCAGCACCATAGTGCCTTATGAATCATCCTATGGTCACTGCTACTTGAAAAGATAAGGTTCTCTAGCCAAAAGTTAGAGTAACATTAATATATGGGTATGAACATTAAGAGAAGTGCTTACTGGGCACTTTGGTGAGCATAGTATGTACTTTTAGACAGACAACAGCAGATGTTACACCCCTAGGGCTCATGACTACCCCTGTTATAGGTTTACAATATCAGGGATATATTCCCTCCCATGGAGTGGGCCTCCAGTCAAATTAGTGGGTGGTTGGTTTCCCCCATAACAGGTGTGCCACCATTGGCTCATTTGTCCTGGCTGGCCAAATATAAGGCTTGCAGTGTCCACTGTTGGGTATCTTCACTGGTGATTTCACTCTTTCCCATTGAACTGCATGAAGTGTGGCTTTTTTCAGCTTTCTGTCAGCTGGTCTACATGGAGGAGGTTTTCAGCTCAGCTCCAGCAGGGTTTCTCAGTGACCTTGCAGCCCAAATATGTGGATTCTTCAGCAATAGGATATTACCATCTATACTTGGTAGAAAACCAAGGGCCTTGGCAATGGCCTGTAATGTTTGGGGGGCATCAGGGACCTCCCTGGCCAACAACTCACTGGAAGGTATCCCATCCCTGGGACTGAAAATTTTCTAGTAACAATCTATGGCTCCTTTGTGTTCCATTGTCCAAAAAATGTAGGTTTCCATTTGGCTTATTTATATCCTCTTAGATTTTTATTAGCCCACCTTCCACCTTTCCTTGCATTTTTTATAGAAAATTATTTGTTTGAGAGATGGAAAGAGAGAGAGAGAAAAAAAAAATTGACATGCCAGGGCTTGCTAGTCACTGCAGATGAGCTCCAAATGCCTTTGCCACTTTGTACATCTGGTTTTATATGAGTACTGGGTGGGTAATCAAACCTGGGTCCTTTGATTTTGCTGGCAAGCTCCTTAATAACTAAGCCATTTCTCCAGCCCCCTAAAATATTTTCTTGTAGTTATTTATCTGAGAGGTAGATAAAAATCCAGCCAGAAAGAGAGAGAGAGAATGAATGGGTGTGGTGCCAGGTCCTCTTGCCACTACAAAGAAACTTCAGATGCATGTGCCACCTTGTGCATCAGGCTTATGTGGGTACTAGGGAATTGAACCGAGGTCCTTAGGCTTCACAGGCAAACACCTTAAACACTAAGCCATCTCTCCAGCACTGAAGATAGCATTTAATTAGCAAGTTAATTGAAGGGACAAGCAAAACAGCAGTGTAGTAACACAAATAAAAGTAAGGTCAAAAAGAAAGGAACATAGAAATGACTCATAATAAAAATAGTAAAATAGTAGATGAACATGTTAGATGTAAGCTTGATATTTCAATATTAGTATCAAATATAATTGAGATAAATACTTCAGAAAATTAACATATTTAGATTAGACAAAATATTAAAAATTGAGACATTTCTGGCCTTCCTATAAGTCAAATGCATTCTTTCTTTGTCACTAAGTATACGTGCTATAAGTAAGAGGCCATTGTACTTCACAGAGAAAATGTGCTATATATATAACATATATAAGTATGTACACATACATATTCTATACATATAATGTCATTATGAAAATTACATATGTTTGTCATTTATTTTTCCACTGTAAGTTCTTATTTATCCTGTGTGCAATTATTATGTAAGAAAAATAAGAAATAGTAAGAAAATTGGATGCAGTACACCAGGTAATTTGCATTAATATACATAAACTTATTTTAGATTTCTCAGTGAAGAGTGGTGTGTCACAATATAAAAATTTTGTTTGTTCTTAAATATGTACCAGTAATTTTAGCCAACAATAATGAATCTGCCTATGGATTTTATTACCATGACATTTCAATAATAATTTTGCATTTTTTTTATTTCTTTTATATTTGTAAATTGAAACTATTATGCTAGGAAGAGATATCACTTCTCTCCAGTACAATGCATCCTAATAAAGGACATTAATAAGATTCATTAAAATACAATCCAATTATGTTCTCACTTTGGCCATTTTTTCCAGTGTGTATATGTATGTGTGTTTTTGTCCTTAGTATGTTTACAGCTTTACTTTCTGAAAACACAGGATGACCTCATTGTTTTCCTGAGAGAAGGTCTTACTATTCAGTCCAAGCTGGTCTTCAAACCAGTATGTAACCTAGGTTTCCTTCAACTTATAGCCCTCCTTTGTCCCAGCTTACAGAGTCCTATGATTACAGGTAAGACACTATAATTGAGACTTTTCTTAAATTATCATGATCTCTGTCCTAGGAGAAAATCATATTTCAGGAAATAAAGATTTTTCAATTATTGAAGTATAATTTAAAATCAAATCTGGAAAAAACATATATATATGTATCTATATATTTACTGTAATACTACTCTGCAAAACAAGGTAGGCAAACAAATAATACATTTTGAGCCTCTCCTTAATTCTTATCCTCATCAGGTTTTTCATCTTTCCAACTTATTTGTTGGTAAATCCTTCTCTTACAATGAGAAACTGAGTTTCACAACCTGCAATGATATATCCATATGTTTATTCAACCTTAGTGTATATACAAATTATCATTGGAATCACTAGCATTCACCCTGTAAAATAGACTTACCCCTTAAATAATTGACTCTATGAATGTTGCCATATACATAGTAATGAATCCAGAAGTATAATTATGGCTGTATAGTATATTTGCTTTGTAATAAAACTTTACTTATGTTTTCATTGAATACCATGTGATGTAGGCAGACCTGCTAAGAAATATCAAACTGATTTCTAATGCCTATGATGTGCCTTGCATCCTATAGCCAGGATGACAGGATCATGATAGAATAGATGGGGTTGGATGGAGTTAAAAGTTGGGAGAGGAAAAGGAAACAAAATATGAAAAATAGGCTGGAGAGATGGCTTCACGGTTAGCGCATTTGCCTGCAAAGCCAAAGGATCCAGGTTCTATTCTCCAGTACCCACTTAATGACATGCACAAGTGGGCACATGCATCTCGATTTTGTATGCAGTGGCTGGAGGCTCTGGTGCACCCTCTCTCTCTCTCTTCCTCTTTCTCTCTCTCAAATAAATAAATAAAATATTTTAAAAATATGAAAAATAGCAAAAATTGAAAAAATATGAAAGTAGTATAATGCAAACCTAATTTCATATATACTAAAAACTAAAAAGAAATTGGCAAATTCACAAAAAATACTATCACAGGAATTATAGTTACTACGGATTTTAAAAGAAATGAAGCATTAACAAAGTCCTGAGGCATAAGACTTAAAGGACATAGTTTGAAAACAAAATATCAACTTCTATATTTAGGGATCAAAAAATTGGGGCAAGGGCTAAAGAGATGGCTTAGCAGTTAAGGTGCTTGCCTGTGAAGCCTAAGGATCCAGGTTCAGTTCCTCAGTATCCATGTAAGCCAGTTACACCCAGTGGTGCATGCATCTGAAGTTCATTTGCAATGGCTAGAGGATCTGGTGTGCCCATTCTCTCTCTTTCTCTCTCTCTTTCCCCCTCCAATAAATAAATAAAATAAATATTTAAAAAATGGAATGAGAGCAATATATTGCTTAACAAGTCGGACACATTCTGAGATATATGTCATTAGACAGTGTGTTTGTTGTATAAATACCAAATGTAAGAGAAAAAAATCTCAATGGGTTATCACCTACATACTGAGGCTCTCTGCTATAGAAAATCACTAGGAGTCAACATTCCTACTTAGTATGTTATCATACTAAATGCTATAGGCATTATGACTTGATGGTAGTTGTGTATCAAAACATATCTGATTACAGATATCATGATCAAAGTTCAAATTATACAAATATACAAATGATAAATAGAGCACTTGAGGAAAGCACTTACCAGGCATCAGGCTTATAGGGCTGGAAATGATCAGGTCGATCAGTGAGGGAGCAAATGATAAGTAAATGTGAAAGTCTGGATTATCACTATGCACTATTGGAGATTATTTTACCATGGTTCAATCACAGTACAATACATTTATAAAAATATTTTCTTCAATCATAATTCAACTTTAGCTTACTATATATTTTAACTTTATAAATTTGTATATTGTTGTATAATAATAATTAGAGCAAAATTTAGATTGAATTAATGCACAAAATTTTCCTATTTATTATCTTTTGCATGTGCTGGGGCACATGTGAAGGCTAGAGGTCAACCACAGGTATCTTCCTCATTCACTCTCCACCTTATTTATTAAGACAGAGTCTTTCACTGAACCCAAAGCTCACCAAGTCAACTAGTCTAGATACCCACTTGCCCTGGGGATCTACTTGTTTATAGATCCTGAGAGCTGGGGTTCCAGACATTAAGCATAATTCTTTACATTAAGTAGGTTTAGACACTTACGTGGCAAATATTTTGCCAACTGACCCATTTCTCCTGCTCCATTTTGATATTTGTGTCTATATTTACATACTTTTTCACTTTTAACTTTCTTAAAAACTAAGGCATAAACTCATATCTTAGGCAGAACTATCCAAGATCATCAGTATCATTGCCTTCATCACCACTGAAATCTTCATGATGAAAACTCATTACCTGCCACTGTCACCTCCTATGATAATAGAAACTGCTGGATTATCTTCTGAGTGACCTCTAAGGCTACTTTATGGTCAGTATCTGCATAGTGAGGTGTACACTCCAAAAATATTAAAAATGTAGTAAGTGGTATGAGGAATTGCCCCAGTGGTTAAATGTGCTTGCTTGCAAAGTCTACTGACCTGGATTAAATTCCTTACCTCACTGCTATACACACAAAACTTGATAGTAATCCATTTGCAGTGGCAAGACAGCTTTGCAAATAAATAAAATTTATTGAAAAAATGTGTGTGTGTGTGTGTGTGTGTGTGTGTGTGTGTGTGTATGTGTGTGTGTGTACACATTGCAGGGTCTCTTGCTCTGTTGCCCTTCCAAACCAATGCCAGATGAACATGTCTGACTTTATATGGGTGCTGGGAAATTAAACTTAAGCAGTCAGGCTTTGCAAGAAGCAAACTCCTTCTACTACTGAGGTAATTTTCCAGCCTCATAAATTTAAAAAATGTATATATAGTATAATAAATATAAAAACCAATAGCATCACTGTTATCAGAATATTGAATATAATTTTAGATATTGTACTTTTCTACAGTGCGCTTTTCTTACACCAACATCACCACAAGCATATGACCCATAGGATACAATATAATGTCATGGTAACACCAGGCAATAATTGAGATCCATCACAATCTCATGGAACAATTATGTAACAATGATTGAATCTGTGGCCACTCTTGACTGAAATATTGTGAAGCAGGCATAATTGTAGTTAGTTTTCTTTTATAGAAGTACAATGGAAAGATGATGCTGTATGTGCAGAACGTGAACACACCTACTCTCTACCTATCTCTTTCTCACACACACGCATACACACTCACACATGCTTGCACACCCACACATATTACATAGTATAATTCTAATGTAGTATCCATATGTTCCCAATGCACAGACAGTGGCTGCAGGTCTTGAAGTTTTTTTTTTTTTTTTTCCCCCTTTATTTGTCAGTTCTGTATTCAGCAAATACAGTCAGTTTGGTACCATTATTAGGCTCATCCCCTTCGCCCCTCCTTGTTGAAGTATACGGGTCATGCATTGTGGAGTTAGCCCACAATTATGGGTAAGCTAAATGTCTCTGCATATCATGACCCAACATGTGGCTCTGACATTCTTTCCGCCCCCTCTTCCGCAAAATTTCCCTGAGCCGTGTTGGGTTCATTTTTGGTCTGCTTCAGTGATGAGGTGTTGGGGGCCTCTGAGGCTCTGGCTCTCTGATTTGGTAGGAGTTGATTTTTCTCTGTGCTGATCTCCTTCCCCCTTGTGCTGGTATCCGGTTCATCAGGAAAATAGCACCCTTGCTTATTTCGCCAATTTTTCTTAGTTTCAGCCAGGGCCCTTTTGAGGTATGATGGGGTGGCTCTCTCCTTAGGATCTACATCTATCTGAAAAAGAGAAGCAGATTCTCCAATGGAGAGTAAGTTAGCACCAGGACAAATGAGAGAACCCTTACTTTTTTTTTTTTTAATAGAGAATTTAATACGTGTAGGCCCTCTTGTAGCCCACAATTAATGGTAGCTTGATATTGGAGAGTGGGTTTATGTTTGGATCTGGTTCTGATTTGTTTCCCAGCTCCAGCTATGGGTCCCATACCAGTGAGGGGATCAGTTAGCCAAATTGAGAGCAGTTGGTTCCCCACCATGGCTGTGTGCCACCACTGCACTTGTGTGGGCATCACAACAAGTTATTTGCTGCTAACTAGGTTAGACCATGCGTTTTGAATATTGTTTTAAGGTAAGGTCTCTCTCTAGTTCAGGCTGTCCTGGAGTTCACTCCAGAGCATTTTAATGGCCTTGAACTCATGGTGATCCTTCTACTGCAGCCTCCCGAGTGTTAGGATTAAAGAATTATATCAACATGCCCAACTGAATGATTTAATTAATGTCAGTCATGGAGATAGTGGATGTTGTTTAAAAATCTACACTAATACTATGTATACTAATGAAAAGGTATATTCTATATTAATATATTTGTGTACATATAATTATTCACATATATAACTTGTTCAAATTTGTGAATACATATACATATGTGTGTGAGTGGTGAGTTTCTTTCCTGCACTCTACTAAAATATTCAAATGTCCCAAGTCATGTAAACAAGATAATTGTATGAATTATATTTTAATTGTTATATATATTATATATAACAATATATATTGCATATCTAAACTTTCCAGTTTTACTTATTATTTATTACATATTCAAAAATAAATATTGGTTATTATGTAATTGTGATGATATTTGAATAGTAATAAGAAGAAAACTAGTATCTAGGATTAGTTACTCATCTATTTGTAGAAAAGAATTTTTTCTGCAAGAGAAGTTATTATTCTATATTTTACAGTTTATGACTGTGTACAAAAGTCATGAGTCTTCAAACTTTGGTATGTTTTTGCAAATATTTGTTTTCAACAATATCAGATAAATTTATGTTTGGCTAGATTAATTAAGGCAGCAATAACATTTCTACTAATTAATAGTAAATATTAAATAATCTGATATACTTGATTTAAATATTTCTGTGTGACTTTTGACTTTAAGTATTTCTATTATTTTATTTCTCAATGTTATATATTTAGTTATCATAACTACTGTGTAACATGTGAGCTGTAAGTGGGATTTTCTGAAAAAAAATAATAAAAACAGGATTTGTCATAAAGGATATACCTAATATGCCAAAATCTTAACCAACATTCTAATTCATTTGATTGGTCTTAGCATTTTGCGGAACTACAGGTTAAATACATTTTGAAAAAATACTTAATGTTGTAAATGGAATATTCTTTATGTAAATATTCCTATGCTTATAAGGATGATTTTATTACACCACATCATGAAACCATGTTTTTGTAACATGAAAATTTACATGCAACATTTAATTATACTAACAACACAATCTTCACAATGATTCAAACTATCTTCTTGCTCAGAGACACAGAATAGGATCTGGAGAGTGACTGACAAGTTGTTTTTCTTTGTCCCTCAACCATGAGTCCGTCATGTTTACTCATGTTCAAGGAGGCTGACAAGAGATGAGAAGAAATTTAGTGGCCTTATAGAAAATTAAAACAAACATGACAGGTACCATATGGTTTTTCTCCCCCATAAATGTTTGAATATATTTTTAAAGGCCAATAGAAAGGCACTGAAATGATTCAACAATGTTCTTTAATTTCAGTTAAATATATAATGAATGTAACCTAACAATCAATGGTCCTGATATGATTCTAGAAAATTATAAACAGTTATAAACCAATAATATATGTGCATTGAACAATAAAATCTCACTTTAAGAAAGATACATATTCAAAATTAAGGGAAAGGAAACCACATATGACCATTTATATAAAGAAAACAGTTTTCCATCATGGCTGCTCATCTATCTACCAAACCTTCTCTTAATATAAAAGTTATTTTGAAACAATTACAGTTATTCACACTTTTATATTTAAATTTTTTCAGCAGATTTCCCTCAATAGATGTATTTAGTTTTATGATATAATTAAATGTCATTAATCTACATAAAATAATAGGACATAATTTTTGTTGCACACTATGTATTATTAGGAAAGAACCCTCTTGTGCATCTTGTAAAGCTAACAGTTCTTCAGTACTGAAAACAGAAAACCCTAGTTAAGAATACAGCCTATTATTTTTTTCTTGAATATAGACACATAATCCATAACAAAATATGTAACAATTGACTTAATTCATGTGTAATTAAATATTATCACCAATTGTTTCATATAGTACTGATAGAAAGTTAATTTAAGTTTGAAAGTCAACATAGTTCCTATTTAATTAAGATAAACCATAACAAATGCTTGATTATTTAAGTTGATATAGAAATAGTATTATACCTATTTGAATTACTCTTAAGAACAACATGATTTTAAGAAACAAATGAAACATTTTTAAATAAAATACACATTCCATTTTAATGAATTTGAAGTTTCAATATTGTCAGTATGGGAATTATTTCATCTGTTCAATAAAAATTGTTGAATTTCAATAAAAATACATAAAATCTACTGATAAATATTTATACTTAATTTTAGTAATTTGGAGGAAAATGGAAAAACAGAATGTTCAGCTTTAGAGCAGAGTAAGAGGTCCTACATTGCTGATTTTGAAGTCTTGTAGCTACAGCAATCATACAGCTTTGTATTACTGTCAAATATCTGTTACATCAATACAGCAAGACAGAAACAAACACAGGAAAGAAAAATCAATTGACCTTTGACTAAAGGTGAAAGGGAATTTGATGTAGAAAAGATGATCTTTTCAACACATGCTTTTTGTACAACAGACGTTCACAAGTTCAAAATCAGTATGCAACATAGATAGGTACTGAGGTGGTTTGATTCAGGTGTCCCCCATTAACTTAGGTGTTCTGAATACTAGGTTCCCAGCTGATAGAAATTTATGAATTAATACCTCCTGGAGGCAGTGTATTGTTGGAGGAAGGCTTATGGGTATTATAGTCAGTTTCCCCTAGCCAGTGGTTGGCACACTCTCCTGTTGCTATTGTCCACCTGATGTTGGCAAGGGGGTAATGTCTATCCTCTGCTCATGCCATCATTTTCCCTGGCACTGTGGAGCTTCCTTATTGAGGCTGTAGGCCAAAATAAACCCTTTGTACCCAAAGTTGCTCTTGGTTTGGTGATTTCTACCAGCAATGAGAATCTGACTGCCACAATACAGTAGAACCAATGAATGGGGTTGGTGCTCGACACATGACTGTGTGGCTTTGGCCTTTTGGAGCTGATTTTCAAAAGAGGAGTGTGGAAGGATTTGAAACCTTGGCCTAAGAGATTCCTTGCAGTGCTGTCAGTACAGCTTGATGGACTATTCTGGTCAGAGTTGAAAGACCTGAATGCAGTAAGAACTATGGACTGTGAGGTTTGACTTATGAGAGTGAAAAGGAGTTTGTCTGGACTGTGATAGATGCAGCTTGTGTGAGATGCTTGCTGTTATTGACATGTCCTGAGAAGTTATGCACAGTTCCACTGTGTAGAAACAGACTGGTGTGAGCAGAGGGATATGGCACAGAAATGAAATTTTGGGGTGAACTGCTACTTATTCAGCTGCAATTGAGAGATTACAGCCTTTGAGATTGGGTCAGCTGACGTAGACTCCTTTGAAGTGGCCTGAGTGCTAAAGGAGTGTCCTGTTCTTCAAGTCTGCTTCATTCCCCCATGAATTAACAAATTTGCACCCTACCTGGTATTGTGGAGTATAAGAAATGCAAGAAAGAGAGGGTTATTGAGTTTGCAATGTGGCCTTGTGTTTTGGAAATGGCCATGGGCAGTGTGAAGTAGGTTTGCTGGATGCCTGCATGGAGACCCAGGGGAGCCATGAAGATCAACTGTGAATTTCAGTGGAGACCCAGTGTAGTTGCCGGGACCATGAGAAGACTGCTAGGGAAAGCTACCAGCCCCAGATGTAGTTTTCCAGGACTATGAGTAGCCTAGCTGGAGGGGTGGAATTGGAACTCCAGAAACTTGTTGCTGGTTAGAATTATAGGACGTGGAAACTTGTCACTGGCTAGAGTTGTTGGTCTTGGAGTTACAGAGTTTGGTGTTTGCCTGTTGATATCATGTATTGCTTGCATATTTCTTTGCTATGCCCAGTGCCATCTCTTGCAGTATGAATGTTTATTCTATGCTATTATGGGCTTTTGAGCGGAAACTTTTTTTTTTTTTTTTGTATTATTGCTCACTTAAAAGACCTTGGAATATGGGGATGTTTGAACATCAATAGGATTCATTTAAAAAATGTGGGGACTTTTAAAGTCAGACTGAATGCATTGCATTTGACATCATCGTTGCTTGTCAGTTTATGGGAGCCAGAGGTAGAATGTGGTGGTTTGTTTCAGGTGTCCCTCATAAACTTAGGTATTCTGAATGTTAGTCTTCCCAGCTAATAGCAATTGGAAACTAAAGCCTCCTGGAGGGAGTATATTGTTGGGGGTGGGCTTATGGGTGTTATATCCAGTTTCCCCATGCCAGTGCTTGGCACACTCTGCTATTGCTGTTGTCCATCTGACATTGGTGAGGAGGTGATGTCCACCCTCTGCTCATGTTGTCATTTTCTATGCCATCATGGAACTTACCCTTGAGTCTATAAGCCAAAATAAACCCTTTTTTTCCTAAAAGCTGCTCTTGGTCAACTGATTTCTACCAGCAATGGGAACTTGACTACAAAAGGTAGAATTGCCATTTTCACAATATTAATTCTACCTATACAGTAGCATGAGAGGACTTTCCATACTCTCATATCCTCCTCACTTTTTTTCTTGAGTGTTTTTATGTTTTCATTTCAAAGGTCTTTCACATCCTTGGTTACTGTTATTCCAAGGTCTCTTAATGAATTTCTAGACTTGAGCCAGTTTACAGATCCTGAGCCCCTTGTTTGAAGGGGTGGCCAGGTCCCGTTGAGGAAGGTCCTTCCTACAACCCCCCAAAATTTCAATATTAAGCTTGTTCCTATCCTTCCTCAGAGGGACCTGTGGTGTACACTGGGGAAAAGGAAATAATCAGACTTTTTAGGGACTATTGGCTCCGAATTGACATTGATTCCAGAAGACCCCAAACAGTATCATGGCCCTCCAGTTAAAGTAGATGCTTACAGAGGTCAGGTGATGAATGGAGTTTTGGCAAATGTTAGGTTGACAGTAGGTCAAGTGGTTCCCTGATCTCACCCTGTGGTTATTTCCCCAGTCCCAGTACATATAGTTGGGGTAGATATAATTAGGAGTTGGCAGAACCCCCACATTGGTTCCCTGACTTGTGAAGTGAGGGCTATTATGGTTGGAAAGGCCAAATAGAAGCCATTTAGTCTCCCACCACTCGGAAAAAAAGTGAATTAAAAACAGAGCTGGGTGTGGTGGTGCATGCCTTTAATGTTAGCACTCAAGAGGTACAGGTAGGAGGATCACCATGAGTTCAAGGCCATCCTAAGAGTACATAGTGAATTCCAGGTCAGCCTGAACTAGAGTGAGACCCTACTTTGAAAAACCAAATAAATAAATCAATAAAATTAAAAACAAATATCATATCACTGAAGGGATTGCAGAAATTAATGACACTATAAAGGAATTGAAGGATGCAGAGGTAGTGGTTCCCACCACATCTCCCTTTAACTCTCTTATTTGGCCTGTTCAGAAGACAGACAGATCCTGGAGAATGAGAGTGGATTATCAGAAATGTAATCAGGTGGTGACTCCAATTGCAGCTGCTGTATCAGATGTGGTTTCTTTACTTGAGCAGATTAACACATCTCCTGGTACCTGGTATGCAGCTATTGATCTTGTGAATGCTTTCTTCTCCATAGCTGTCCATAAGGACCACCAGGAGTAATTTGCCTTTAGGTGGCAAGGTCAGCAGTACTCCTTTACTGTTTTACTTCAAGGTTATATTAACCCTCCAGCCTTGTGTCACAGGGATCTTGATTGGCTGTCCCTTTCACAAGGTTTCACTTTGGTCCATTATGTCAATGACATTATGCTGATTGGACCAAATGAGCAAGAGGTGGTAACCACTCTGGAGTTGCTGGTACAGCTTACATGCATAACACTATGGGAAATAAATACATCCAAAATTCAAGGACCTTCCACTTCAGTGAAATTTCTAGTTCAGTGGTTTGGAGCTTGCAGGGATATTCATTCTAAGGTAAGGGATAAGTTGTAAACACAATGTCTAGTGGTCCTATTTGGATTTTGGAGACACCACATTCATTATTTGGGTGTCTTACTCAATCCTATATACCAAATGACTCAGAAAGCTACTAGCTTTCAATGGGGCTCAGAACAAGAAAAGGCTCTTCAACATGTACAGGCTGCTATTCAGGCTGCTCTTACCCTTGGGCTATATCATCCAGCTGGATGTGATGGTACTTGAGTTGTCAGTGGCAGATGGCGGGGGGGGGGGGGGTGATTGGAGCCTTTGACATGCCGCCATAGGTGAATCATAGTGGAGGGCTTTGGAATTTTGGCACAAGGCCCTGCTGTCTTCTGCAGACAATTATTCTCCCTTTGAGAGACAACTTTTGGACTGCTATTGGGCCTTAGTGGAAACTGAACGTTTGACAATGGGCCATCAAGTTACTATGCAATATGAGCTTCCCATTATGAGCTGGGTGTTATCTGACCCAGCAGGACATAAAGTTGGACATGCACAGCCAGCAGTCCATCATCAAGTGGAAGTGGTATATATGTGATCAGGTTTGAGCAGGCCCTGGAGGCACAAGTAAGTTACATGAGGAAGTTGCCCAAATAGCTATGGTTTTTATTCCTGTTACAATGGCTTCTGTCCCCAAGCATGCACCTATGGCATCATGAGGTGTGCCCTATGATCAACTGACTGAGGAGGAGAGGACAAGGGCATGGTTTACAGATGGTTCAACATGTTATGTGAGCACCTCCCAGAAGTGGACAGCTGCAGCAATACAGCCACTTTCTGGGACAACTTTGAAGGACTGTAGTGAAGGAAAATCTTCACAATGAGCAGAACTTCAGGCAGTGTGTATGGCTGTGCATTTTTCTTGGAAGAAATACTGGCCAGATGTGTTGTTAAGCACTTATTCATGGGCTGTGGCCAATGGTTTGGCTGGATGGTGTGGAACTTGGAAGGAGCACAATTAGAAAATTGGTGAGAAGGACATTTGGGGAATGTGTATGTGGATAGAACTCACTGAATGGGCAAAAGATATTAAGATACTTGTGGCCCATGTTAATGCTCATCAGAAGTGACCTAATCAGAGGATGACTTTAATAATCAAATAGATAAGCTGACCTGTTCTGTGAATAGTGGTCAACCTCTTTCCTTAACCACCCATGTCATTGCCCAATGAGCCCATAAACAAAGTGGCCATGGTGGTAGGGATGCAGGTTATGCATGGGCCCACCAACGTTGACTTCCAGTAACGAAAGCTGACCTGACTACAGCTGCTTCTGAGTGCCAAATTTGCCATAAGTAGAGACCAACTTTGAGACCCCAACAGGATAGCATTCCTGGTGGTGACCAGCCAGCAACATGGTCGCAGGTTGACTACATTGGACCATTTCCATTATGAAAAGGGCAGCATTTCATCATTACTGGAATAGACACCTATTCTGGGTATGCATTTGCCTTTCCTGCATGTAGTACTTCTGCCAAAATTACCATCTGTGGACTTAAAGAATGCTTTATCCACCATCATGATATTCCACCCAGCATTGCTTCTGACCAAGGAACTCACTTCACAGCCAAGGAAGTATGGCAAGAGGCTCATGATCATGGAATTCCCTGGTCTTACTATGAGCCCTACCACCCTGAAGCAGCTGCCTTGATAGATTGGTGGAGGCCTTTTAAAGAAACAGTTACCAGGCCAAATGGGTGTCAATAGCTTGGAGACCTGGGGGAGTGTCCTCCAGCAGGTTGTATATGCTCTAAATCAGTGTCCTATATGTGGTGCTGTTTCTCCTATAGCCCAGATTCACAGGTCCAGGAATCAAGGAGTGGAGATGGGAATGGTCCCACTTACCATCACCCCAAGTGACCCATTAGATAAATTTTTGTTTTCTGTTCCTGCAGCCTTATGCTCTCCTGGCTTAGAGGTCTTGGTGCCAGAGGAGGGATTTATTTATTTATTTAGTTAGTTAGTTAGTTATTATTTATTTATTTATTATTATTATTATTATTATTATTATTTTTTTTTTTTTTTTTTGGCCAGGAGGCCCAGAAACATGCCATTGAATTGGAAGGTAAGACTTTCCCCTGGCCACTTTGAACTCCTGATGCCCTTGAGTGGTGAACAGGCCAAGAAAGGAGTTACAGTGGTAGCAGGGGTGATAGTTTCAGACTTCCAAGGGGAAACTGGATGGCTCCTCCACAATGGAGCTAATGAAGAGTATGTCTGGAATGCAGGAGATCCTTCCTTTAGGGCATCTGTTAGTATTATCATGGCCTGATATCAAAGTCAGTGGACAACTGCAACAACCCAATCAAGGTAATCTGATAAATGGCTCAGATCCTTCAAGAATGAAAGTATGGTTCACCCCTCCAGGTAATGAATGAACGAAGACCTTCTGAGTTGCTTGCTGAAGATGGAGGAAATACATAATGGCTAGTAGGAGGTAGTTACAGATGCCAGCTAAGGCCACATGACTATTTACAAAAATGAGGACTGTAATTGCCATGTTTCTGCCCTACATTGATACAGAGTGTTTGTACAGATATTCACCATATTAAAATTATATCACTAGCTAAATTGTTGAATATATTTTAGACCTGTAATATATGAGACTAAACATTCCTCAAGGAATCTTGCTTTGTGTTGGGGGGAAGATTTTGCATTTCAGTTGTAAGTGGGATAGTTATACCATGTTAGGTGGAATTATGAGCATTTTACTGTTTTCATTTGAAAATTAACTTCATTTGGAACTTAATTTCATTTGGAGTTATGGATAGGTGTCAAGTTGACAAGGGGTGAACTTGTAATGGTTAAGGTGTTGTCAACTTGATCTGTTTCATAATCCACAGAAATCTTCATATATATATATATATATATATATATATATATATATATATATATATATCAGAACTCTTTTTTTGTTATTATTTTTGTAGTCAGTGAATACAGTCAAGTTTGTACCACAACCTCCTCACTGTCCTACCCCCTCCACAGGGACCCTCCTTGTTGGGGTATATGGGTCGTGCATTGTGGTGTTAGCCTTTAGTTTTGGGTAGCAGGAAATGTCTTTGCATGTCATGAACCAAAGTGTGGCTCTGACATTCTTTCCACCCCCTCTTCTGCAAATTTCCCTGAGCCATGTTGGGTTCATATTAGGTCTGCTTCCATGTTCAGATCTTGGGCACCTCTGTGTCTCTAGATATCTGGTTTGGTAGGCGTTGATTGTTCTCTGTGTCTATCTTTCACTGTTGTGCTGGTCCCTGGTTTGCCAAGAAAACAGCATTCTTGCATGTTTCCCCAATTATTCTTAGTTTCAGCTGGGGCTCTTTTGAGGTATGATGGGTGGTTCTCTCCTACCTCTGCCTCCTGAGTACTGGGATTAAAGGCATGTGCCACCACACCTGGCTTGATTCTTCTATCTTGATGGGACTTTCTTTTGAGAGAGTGGGAAAGTTTTCTTCGATTGTTTGGTTAAATAACTTCTCCATGCCTTTGGTCTGAATTTCTTCCCCTTCTGGTATTCCCATGATCCAAATGTTAGGACATTTGAGGGTATCCCACATTTTCCTCATGTTCTATTGACAGAAATTTTTGAGCTTATTGAAACTTTGTACTCTCGAACTGTGTCTTCTGTTTTGTCTTCCAAATCTGAGTTTCTATCCTCCACATGGCTGATTCTATTCTTGAGAGCCTCTAAGAGGTTTTGGGCTTGTTAAATTAGGTTTGCAATTTCTACTACTTTTCTTTGTATGGCTTTCATCCCTCTGTCAAGTTTCATATCATTTTGTGATTTTCTTGATGTTTCTTGGAATTCCTCCTTGCCTTTCTTTATATCTTCATTTAGCATAGCCAGCTGGTTTTCTGGGTCCTCTTTTTTTTTTTTTTTTTTTTTTTTTTCACTTTCCTTTATATCCATTAACTGTGTTTGGACCCCTTCTATTTTCTTGTTATTAGTTCTAGTTTAGTGATGGCAGCATCCACACGATTATCAGTCCTTTGTTGCTTTTTTGCAAGTTCTACCAATAGCTTGTTCAGGGTTGCATTGCTCATAACTTCATCTTGGGTTTCTGATCCTATTGTCTCTTCTATGTTTTGATTAGAGACTTCCATGGTAGGACTGGGAGCTCTTATTGGATTTACTTGCATTTGATTTTTTATGTTATTTCTTTTGCATTGTGATCTCCCCATCACAGTTTGGGAGCAGAGAGAATGGGACTGTGGTCTTGATGGGCAGGAGGGTAGTGCAGCTTCATGAGGGTGGAGATAGGGGCAGGGGTGGGTCACACAGGTCTGGACAAGACCTGCTTGTGGGCAGGGCAGGGTGGAGCAGAGGATGTCTAAATTCACAGGGTGGGGGCGGGGGCAGAGCAGAGCGGAGCAGAGCAGGTGTGAAGTTGCCTGGGTGAGGGCGGAGCAGAGAAGAGGGGGTCAGAATTCATGTGGGGGCAGAGCTGAGTGGGTTGAATCTGAAGTTCTGGGGGTGGAGCCAAGCAGAGTGGGTCAAGGGAAGTCATGGGGATGGGTCTAGGCAAGGTGAGTAGAATTCCAGGCAGGGGCAGGGAAGACTGGAGCAATTCCTAAGTCACAGCAGGTGGGGGCAGCATGGGGGTGGGGCAGAGAGGGACTGAAGTGAGGGGGTGAGGGAGGTCTGAAGACATGAGGGGGGTGGGTGGGGAAGGATTCTGTGACCACACAAGTGCCGTGTGGATCCTGGTAATTGCCTGTGCCTGGGTCCACAGGTGGAACTACTTGTCTGGGTGTCCTTGCCTGCAGTTACTGCGAGACTAGCCGGGCTGGGACTCTGGTTAGGATGGCCACTTGGGGTGATTGTGGGACTGGTGGGTTACACAAGACTATGGGAATCAGCTGATTTCCTTTTTGCCTTTCCACACCCACCTACTGGTGATCTACTAGAGATTGCTCTCCCTTAAAAATCCCAGTGGCCCCTTGTTTCCTTTCCTCTCCTTCCCAGGTGTTGCAATGCATTAAGTCAGTCACCATCTTGACCAGAAGCCCCTCCCCCTCTCCCTGAGAAATCTTTTATGGGTGGGTCTCTGAAGTTGCTTCCCGGAAGGATTAACTGAGGGAGGAGGTTCTTCCCACAGAGTGAGCCTTTTTTCCAGAGTGGATGGCTCCTCTGAGGGAGACTTTATATAAGGAATCTCTGAGTGAAAAAAGCCCCTACTTTCAACTTGGCTGCCAGAACTGCTTGCTGCCTTCCAGAATGGATTGAAGACCAGCACAGACTGAAGACCAATATCAACTGAAGACCTGCATAGATTGAAAGCCAGCAGCTTCTCAGGAAGCCTACAGGCCTTCAGTGCTAGACTGGAACTGCTAAGACATCTAGTCACATGGACTGAGCAGCGACCAGGTTCCTTGATTTTGGGCCTGCAACTGCTATTGGACTAGTGTAAGCTATTTCAATAAATTCCTTTTTTAAATATAATTCATTCTTGTGGTTCTGTTCCTTTATAGAACCCTAAGTAATACAATTGCTAATTTCTTTATCTGTATATTTTTATTTTGCATATTGTAAGGCTACTGTTTTTATGGGGTGTTCATTTCGTATCCTGGCAATTTGTTGACAGAATTATTCACCATTAGAAGTTTTGAGGTGGAAACTTTTGGGTCACTTATGTATAGGTCCATGTCATCTGCAAATAGAGCTAATTTGACTTCTTTCTTGCTAATTTGTATCCCTTTTATACATTTCTCCTGTATTATTGTTTGGGTTAGGACGTCTAGCACTATGTTGAGAACACTGATGAGAGTGTTCATCCCATATTCTTCCTAATCTCAATGTGATCTCATTGAGTCTTTTTTCCATTAAGTAATATTTTGGCTTTAGAAGCTATGTATATAGCCTTCATTATGTGGAGATATAAATGTTCAGCTTAGTATCTCTAGCATTTTGGTCATGAATTGATGTGTGTTCTGTCAAAGGACTTCTTTGAATGTATTGAAATCATCATGTGGTTCTTGTGATTAAGTTTATTTGTATGGCATATTAAATTAGCCGATAGCCCTGTGTTTATGGTGTTGTTGAGCTCTGTAGTTTATGTGTTGATTTTGTTTGGATGCTCTGTCTCTTGATGATAGTGGAGTATTGAAGTCCTCAACTATGATGTTGTTGGTGTTTGTTTCTCTGCTGTTGTCAAATATGTTTTATTTTATTCACTATAGTGCACCTGTGTTTTGTGCATATAGATGCATGATTGTGATATCCTCATGTAGAGTTGTTCTGTTAATGAGTAAGAAGTGGCTTTCTTTGTACTTTTTAAATACATTTGGTTTGAAGCCTATTTTATCAGATATTAATATAGCACCATCTTCTTATTTATTATTTCCATTTGTATGGATTATAATTTTCCATCCATTCACCCTGAGGAGGTGTCTGTCTTCAGTGGTGAGGTGGATTTCTTGAAGACAGTAGATAGACGGGTCCATTTTGCTGTTAACTTGTATCTTTTGATGGGAGAAATAAGACCATTAGAATTTAAGGTGATAACGGTGAGGATTGATGAATCCCTGCCATTATGGGGTACTTTTTTTGGATTTGGTGCCCTCTAGGGTTTTGTACTTTTATTTATTTATTTATTTATTTATTTATTTATTTTAGAGAGAGCAAGAGAAAGAGAGGGAGAGATAATTGTTGTGCCAGGGCCTCAACCACTGAAATCAAACTCCAGATGTTTGCACCACCTAGAGGGCATGTATACCCCTGTACTTGCCTCACCTTTGTACATCTGGCTAACATGGGATCTAGAGAGTAGAAGAAGGGACTTAGGCTTCACAGGCAAGGGCCTCAACAACTAAGCCATCCCTCCAGACTGGTTTTGTACTTTTTTGAGCCTTTTCTAGTTTTGATTATTATGATCATTTTCTTGTAATCTCTTGAGTGTGGTTGTGTGACACTTCTGTGTGAGTATTCCCTGAAGTATTCTTTTAGGTTTTGCTTTGTGTTCATATAATCATAGAGCTGACTTTTTTCATGGAAAGTTTTCCTTTCACCAGCTATTACAAGGAATACTTCCACTGGATACAGTAGTTTGGTTTGGAAGCCATAGCTTTTGAGACATTGAAGTGTTCCATTTCAAGCCCTTCTGACTTTCCGAGTTTCTGTTGAGAAATCTGAGGTAATTCTGATGGAATTACCTTTCTATGTAGTGAATTCTTTCTCTCTTTCTGCTTTTAGCACTCTCTGTTTGTTTTCATTGTTAAGAGTTTTAATTATGATGTGCCTTGGAGAGTATGTTCTTTGTTCCTGTCTGCATGGTGTTCTGTGATCTTCTTATATCTGGATGAGCCTCTTCTTTTATGAGATTGGGAACATTTTCATCAATAATTTTGTTTTATATGTGCTCTATGCCTCTGACCTAGATTTCTTCCTCCTCTAGACTATCCATGATCTGGATGTTTCATCATTTTAGGGTATCCCACAGTTCCCTGATATTCTGTTTGCATTGATTTTTGAACTTAGCCAAGTGTTTGGCCTCTGGATCAATTTCTTCTGCCTTATCTACCAGATCAGAGGTTCTGTCCTTCACCTGAGTGATTAAGTAAGTGAGGAGTTCTAGAGAGGTTATTTAAATCTCCATTTGATTTTTGTCTTATGTTGTATTTTTTGCATCATGTCCATCTCTTTTTTGAGATATGATTTCAGGTCGAGTTATGAGTGTCTTGATGCTTCCTGGAATTCATTCCTGTACTTGATTATGTCTTTATTAAGCTTAAATCAGCTGGTTATTTAGATTCTCTATTTGTTGACTCACATTCAACTCATTTATCTCTCCTTGGAGGCCTCTCTTGTTTTCTTTTCTTTTTTATCTTTCTTTTTTTTTTTTTTGGTTTTTCGAGGTAGGGTTTCACTCTAGCCCAGGCTGACCTGGAATTCACTATGGAGTCTCAGGGTGGCCTCGAACTCATGGAGATCCTCCTACCTCTGCCTCCCGAGTGCTGGGATTAAAGGCGTGCGCCACCACGCCCGGCCTCTCTTGTTTTCTTAAAGTAAGTTATGCCTAGTGACAAAAGCTGTGTGGTCTAAGAGACAATTCTGCTCAATTACATTTATGTAGTTGTTGGCTTTCTGATGATTTGCTTCCAGTTCAACAATTTTCTTGATCAGGTCACATAGCTTGTATTTTCATTTTGGGATTCAATTTCTGTTGTATCCCCTATGTTTTAATTGGATCCTTCCATTGTAGGAGTAGACATACTTGTTGGAGATGTCTCAGTTCCCCTTCCCCTTTTTCTGAATTATGGTCTACCCATTTCAGGATAATGGTCTTATGTTATTAAGAAGGAAGCAAGTATTTGTACTTGGGGGATCTTCAGTGAGTGTTCTGTTTTAAATGTGAACTGGATTGGAGTAGGATGGTTTTATAACTATAGATGTGCAGATTGTGGAGGTTGCAAGTGCATCAACAGTACCTGGGTAACTGGGAGGTAGTGAACTGGGAGCTCAGGCCTTGTTACTCCCCTTGCTTAAACTGTTTAGCACAGGGGAACTGGGGTTTTGGGTACCAGAACCTGGGAAGCTAGGGAGCCAGGAGCAAAAAGCCAGCTCCCACAGTGGCCCTTGCACCCTCTGGCTCAGGGGAACAGGGAGTTGGGAACGCAGAGACTGGTCAGTCCAGTAGCCAGAGCAAAAGGCCTACTTCCACAGAAGGCATGCTGGGTCCAGGACACCCAGAGCCACAGCGGAGGTACTGGGGATAGGGACATGGGAGGTGGGGAACTAACAGGGAGCTCTGGGCTACTCACTCCACATGTACACCAGCCTATATTTTATTTTCATTTATTTGTTTATAAGAGAGAGAGACAAGGAGACAGAAGCAGATGGAGAGAGAATGGGCACACCAGGGCCTCTAGACACCACAAAGTCCAGGTACGTGTGCCACCTTGTTCATCTGGCTTCTGTGGGTACTGGGGAATTGAACCTGGGTCCTATGGGTAAGCATCTTAACTGCTAAGTTAACTTTTCAGTTTAGAAAGTTTTTGACCTGGGGCTGGAGGGATGGCTTAGTGGTTAAGGTGGTTGCCTGCAAAGCCAAGGGACCCAAGTTCCATTCCCCAGGACCCACATTAGCCAGATACACAAGGTCACAAGGGGGCACACGTGTCTGGAGTTCCTTTGCAGTGTCTGGAAGCCCTGGCATGCCCATTCTCTCTCTCTCTCTCTCTCTCTCTCTCTCTCTCTCTCTCTCTCTCTCTCTCCATCTCCCTATTTCTCTGTCAAATAAATGAAAATAAAATAAAATATTTAAAAAAAGAAAGCATTTGACCTAAGAGCATCCAATGCTGCCTTATCCTTTCCAACACTGCTTCCCTCCTGTCTTCACATTTGCCTGACTTACACTAAAAACAAGAATAACAACAATAAAAATTCTAGATGACAAACCTGTCTATAACCAAACCTCCTTGACAGTGTCCAATCCTAATTAACCTCATTCTGGTTGAGAAATTGTTAACATTGTTTTAAAACATCATCAAGAAGTGTACTGTTGTGGATTAAATAAAACCTTCAAAATTAGCAGCTCTTAAATATCTATAAATATTTTGCATCATATATATAAATATTTTGTGTATCTGAAATGACAGTTTGTGTTTTCTGTCTTATATCTTACTGCATCCTGTACCCTTTTGATCTAGTCACATAGGCACTTGCAGTATGGCATCAATTTTTAATGGATATTTTATATTCTCATTATGAGGAGAGTGGATTTTGCACATTATTGAATTGGAAGTCATTCATCTAAAAACAGCTCATCTGTGCCTAGCTGGGTTTTACTGCAGTTGATACACCTGAGGGAATGAAGTGATTATGGCCGGTATCATTAAACAGATGGCAGTGAATTCTTCCTCTCTCCTTTGTAACTCACTAGAGTGTTCTTCTTTTTTCTAATTCAAAATTAAGGTTCACCTAAGAATAATTGAACCAATTTCATGGTTTTCCACTTTCAATTAGGATGTGGAGCCTCAATGATGACCAACATTCCATATGCCAATAGGAAATCAAATTCATTCGAACATCTCTATATCTAGGGGCTAGTGAGATTGCTCAGCAGTTATACATGACTTCTTGCAAAGCCTGATGGCCTGAGCTTTATCTATCAGTACTCCCGTAAAGGGTAAAGGCATATGCAAAAAGTGACTCATGCATCTGGAGTTTGCTTGCAGTGGCAAGAGGCACTGGTATACCATTCTCTTCCTCTCAAATAAAAAAAATATTTAATAGTTAATAAAGAAAATCACTATGTCTAAAAACATTTGTGGTGACAGGCATCAATGAAGATTATAACAGAATTAAATAAATTAAAATTTAAATATTGCATCTTTCTGGATATAAGCTACCTTTGGTTGACTTTAAGCTTTGAAAATCAGCAAGTTGGGTGAATATAACATAAATAATGATGTCATTCTAAATTTCAATCATAATATGGAGGCAGGAGAAAATTTTTAAATTCCAAGGATTTGTATGTATATAGTGACCAAATACTCACCTGCCAATCTTATGTTTTATACATGCTTTTATAAAGTTTGTATGGTGGAACATATATGAGCTGAATATATGCACAACAACTAATAGAGACCCCCTTCCAGAGTTCAAAGAACATCCATGAAATACAAGTTTTAGTTATTTTGTCCATACAAATAATCATGCACTTAAATAATAATAATGAAAGAACTGAAATGGGATGAGATTAAAAATGATGAGTTAATACTGAACCAGAATGTACTGATTAATTTTATAGAAGATAACATTGCATAACAAAAGTGGACATGGAATTAAAAACAAAAAATCAACATATAAGAATATATAATATTAATAATTTTAGAAATGGACATGCACAGAATAAAATGTCTATAATTAATTATTTAATTTGTTAAAATGATACATGTATGCATAGAATGCTACACTGCATGGAACTTAGATTGTGATTGTATCTTTTTGATAACAAATTAAATTAATTGAGTATGTGTAAGACCACTAAGATGTTACTCATCCTGAAATGTTTCATAATCAATGTTTTTATATAATGTCAATAAATATTTTCTATGGTAGTTTAATTAATTACTGTAACTTACAATACTCTGATAATTTTTATTTGCACTTCAAAATTTATGTACCTGATTTATAATAGTGCACATGTTTTTCTTTATTTTCTTAATTTACTTTTTAACACATGATACCCTTTTATTCCCTCTCCTTTGTGCCCATTTCCTTGAGGCCCTCCTCTATGGGGTCATGTGATTTACTATGGGGTCATTAAGGCCTTGGTCACTCACAGTTGGGTAATGGGGGCGGGGGCCTGTGCCTTGGAGTATTTCCACCCACTCTGTAGCTCTTCTAATCTTTCTGCCCCCCTCTTCCATAATGTTCCCTGCAGTCTGATTTAGTGTTGAGCTCTTTGTAGCCTCTGAATTGATATATTGCTATATTGCTGCTTTGATATATTGTGCTTCACTACCATGTCTTCCACCATCTCCCTGGAGCAAGTTGCCAGGGTAGCAGTTAGGGCAGTGTTCATTGCACTGCTTCTACTTCAAGTTCTCTTGTGCCCTATAGAAGTGGAAGAGGTGGCAAGTCTCAGTGTGAAGTCTGTTATACTGTCATGTAACTGATGGATCTTGACTTTCTTCTGAGTACTCTGTCTTCTGTAAAACTAAGCAGATTTTCCAATGGAAAATGAGGGCAGCTTGGGAGAAAGGGGGTATGCAAAGATATTTGAGAGGTTTTTGGTGTACAAGTCCACTCTTCTTCTCCAGAGAGCAGAGGGGGCTTCTCTGCAAAGTCTGAATTACCTGACTATGGGAAACAAACTGGGTTTCCAGGACCAAGTATGAGTTCCTCAAGTCCAATCAGAGAATGGTTGCATAGCCATCTGGTTTTGTCTTAGCCAGCACCAGTCCTCTCACTGTTGGCATGTATTATCAGGGATAGTACAAGATTTCATAATATATAAAATTTGCTTGATCTGCTGAGATTTTATGATGCTTATGTTGAAGACATACAGATCAAAGTAATGTGTACATAATGTGCAGTCTTGAACAAGTAGAAACTGGAAATAACCCACTGTTGTATGAGAATAAATTTACTAAGCCATTTTCATTCATTGAAAGACTTTTAAGTATTTTATTTATTAGACACAGAGAGAAGGAGAAAAAGACAGAGAGAAAGAGAGAGAGAAAGGGCACACAAAGGACTGTAGCCACTGCAAATAAACTCCAGATGCATGTGCCAGCTTGTGCATCTGGATTATGTGGGATCTGGAGAATAGAACCTGGGTCCTTAGGCTTCGCAGGTATGCATCTTAACCTCTAAGCCATTTCTCTAGCCCCCTTTATTGAAATATATATATATATATATATATATATATATCACAACCTCTATACTTACAGACCATGGTATTTCCCTCCCTCACCCACTTTCCCCTTCATAACTCTGCTCACCGTCATATCCCCTCCCTCTCTCTATTAGTGTCTCCTTTAATTTGATGACATCATCTTTTTCTCATATTATGAGGGTCTTTTGTAGGTATTGCTAGGCACTGAGAGGTCTTGGATATTGAGGCCAATTTCTATCCGGAGAAGTTGGTTTCCTGCATAGCAGACATACCACTATTGCACTCGTTCAGTCATTTGGCCTGTCTGGCCAAACTTGAGGCTTCCAGTGTCCACTGTTTTCACCACTGATTTCTGGCTCTAGCTCACACACAAGTATATATATTTGTAGCTAGGATCCACATATGAGAGAAAAAATGTGTGTCTCTGACATTCTTTCCACCACATCTTCTGCAAATTTCAGTGAGCCATGTTGAGTTAATTTTAGGTCTGCTTCAGTGATTTGGTGTTGGGAGCCCCTGTGTCTCTGGATATCTGGTTTTGTAGGAGTCAAGTGTTCTCTGTGTCTATCTTCTTTACCATTGTGCTGGTACCAGGTTCACCAAGAAAACAGCAGTCTTGCTTATTTACCCAATTATTCTTAGTTTCAGCTGGGGCCCTTTTGAAGTATGATGGGGTGGTTCTCTCCTTAAGATCTGTGTCTATCTGAAAAAGAGAAGCAAATTCTCTAATGGAAAGTAAAGTTAGCACCAGATAAATGATATAACCTTATTTGGTATTTTTGTTTGTTTGTTTGTTTCAGGACTTAGTAATCAGGACCAGGACTCAGTGTTCAGGATTATCCCTAATCATCAATGATATGCAAATTAAAACAACTATGAGATTCCACCTTACCCCAGTAAGGATAGCAAACATTAAAAAATCACATGAAAATAAATGCTGGCAAGGATGTGGAGAAATAGGAACCCTCTTACACTGTTGGTGGGAATGTAAGATGTTACAACCACTGTGGAAAGCAATATGGAGAATCCCAAAAATTTGACTATGGAGTTACCAAGAGACCCAGTTATTAACTTACTGGGCATATACTCTGAAACCTCCACACCTCAATTCAGAGAGATTTTCTCAACCATGTTTATAGCAGCTCAATTCATAATAGCTAAGATCTGGAATCTATCCTGATGTCCTTCATTAGACAAATGAATAACTAAGATATGGTATACCTACATGATGGAAATCTACACAGCAGTAGGAAAAAACAATACAATGAAATTTGAAGAAAAATGGTCAAACCTGGAACAGATCATTCTCAGAGAACTCATCAAATCACAGAAAGATAATTGCCGCATAGTCTCACTCATCTATAGCTCCTAACCTGAATCTACACAAGGTGCTGACATATTAGCAAGCATCTCGATGGTGGATGGGGAGGGAGCGGAGGGTAAGGGAGAGAGAGGGACACAAAACTGGACCCAAACGGCAATAGAACCATAAAAGTCTAAATGACAGACCAAGTGGTTGAATCTTCACCAGGCCCTTAGAGGTAACACCTGAATTACAAGGCTCTGGAGAGGGTACAATGAAGATTGACCTTAATCTCCTGTTTCAGTTTCTCTCTCCTCTCTCTCTCTCTCTTTCTCTCTCTCTCCCTCCCTCTTCTCTCTATCTCTTTTATGTTATTTGTCTTTTTCTTCTTTTGCTCCTTGGCCACTGACCTGTAACTCCCAGTACTAGCATGTGGCTATTATCCACAATGAGCTCTTCATCAGAGAGACCAGCAAGGTTTCCCAAAAGAAGACAGAATTCTTTCAGAGCACTTGTTAACCCACCAAAGGTTAGTGGTAAGACGCTACTGATGAAGACACCTTATGCTATTGGCACACAACATGGAATGACATGGCTGGAAGCTAGAAAACAGTCAATCCTCAGACCACCCATCTAGTGCCAGATGGTGCTACATGAGTGAGTGGGGGAAGATGACCAATTTCTGTCCAAGCAATTCATGGTCTAAGCTACTCCGCAGCAAACAACCTGACATGATGCTCACACAAGTGCAATAGTGGCACACAGCCATGGTGGGAAACCAGCTGCTTTTGATTTGGCTAACTGATCTGTTCAGTGGAATGGAACTCATAACTGGAGCTGGAAAACAAGTCAGAATCATATCCAAAAATCAGCCCACACTCCATTATCAAGCTCCCACCAGTCACAGGCTACAAGAGGGCCTACACATATTACATTCTCTCCTCCCCCCAAAAATAGAAAGAAATAATCTTTTAATGCCTCAGTTCATATGAGTGATGTTTAATTTTTGGCAATTTATGACTATTTTATGAAATATACTAATTGTAAGTGATTTAAATTCTAAAACCAAAGACAAAAAATTACCTTGAAAATATGTGTCTAAGCATTGCCCTAGAAGGTATCTTGAGGAAATGTCTGGTTCTGATAATTTCCTTTTGCGTCCTTTCATTCTATCCCTCTCTCCCTTCCTCCTATTTCCTTCCTTAGTTTCTTTTTCTTCTGATTTGGACATGATCATCCTAGTTTTCCCAGGCTGGGGTGGAACTCAAAATTCTCCTTCTTTACTTTCCCATGTATTGGGATGACAGTCATAAACCACCACAACGTGCTATGTAGCTATCATCTTATTTATGCTATATTTTAATGATAAATATGTAAAATATCCAAGGCTTGTCATTATAAAATAAAATTTTAATTGTCCAGTGACAAATTTTGAGATGAAAAATTTCCCCATAGAAAATTAATGTAATCACCAATTCAAGGTTGTTTTTTTTCACATTGGGATTTATATCCTTATTAAAATTTAAAAGTTGCTATTGATAAAACTGAGTTCTTTGATTAGCTGTAAAATATTTGTGGCTCTTTTGTAGTAACTCATTCAAATTTTAATACTAACCTCAATGATTTTAAATATTTCCTTTTATTGATTATTTCATATAAGTGATATGCAACATTTGCAGTAATGCCACTTGGCACACAGGTGTGAAGAATCTTTCAAATAAAGAAAAATGCATTGCAGAGGAAAGACTTTATGAGAGTACAACTGTTCTTAGTAAGTTTGTCAGTAAAGCTTGTTCTTTCCATTAGAACTGCATGAGCTCTGGTCTAAAATTTCCATCCTGAAAATATAATGAACAGAATGTATTAAATCTAAAACTCTTATAGTCTCCTCAGATGGGACAGTTAATCTGTGCATTCATCCAATTGCAAAGCAATTCTATTATCATTTTGTGACTCAATATAGTATTATGTGACTACTTTTATTTTAGGTATACATTTTTATGCTTGAAATTTTATTTATTTATGTATCATTTTAAAGAAATAGAAAGAGGGAGAGAGAGAGAATGGGAGTGCCAGGTCTCCTGCCACAGCAATCAAACTCCAGATGCATGCACCACTTTGTGCATCTGGCTTTACTGTACTTTATCTGCAGTTGGGTAATGGGGAACCAAGCCTGGGCCATCAGGCTTTGCAAGCAAGTGCCTTTTACCACTGATCACTCTTTCCAGCCTAAGTATATATACGCTTATAAATATGACTATATTTTATTCTCTCTCTCTTTCTCTCTCTCTCTCTATATATATATAGATAGATAGATAGATAGATAGATAGATAGATAGATAGGTAGATAGATAGATAGATAGATAGATAGATAGATAGATAGATAGATAGGTGTGTGTGTGTGTATGTATGGAAGAACAATGTAGTATTTGTTAGAATGTATCATTATTGTGATACAAATAAAACAATACTTAAATATTCCATATAGTTTGTATATGCTTTCATAATATAGTAGCTATACTTTGTACTTAAATACACACATTGTCTCAATTTTTGAATGCATATGAGCAGAAGTAAACACTGTATACCATCAATTTCAAATGAAATTAGAGAATTACAGAAGTTCAAAACTGAAATTAAAACAAGTAAACAAAACTACAACAAAAATTGTACAACTGGCAGCTCCTTGAAGAGACTAAATTCAAGGCTACTGATAGACTGTGTTGGATATTAGTAGTGGTCCACAATGTGAAACATTCCTCACTTCTGTATAGTATTACCATATTTAGGAGCATGTTAAATTAAATTTCATATTAATCAAGTATAAATTATGTACATGTCAATTTAAAATACAATGTTTTTGTTAAATACAAATTTATCTTGGCACATATATTTTACCTAATAGCCCTCATTCTATGCATATGGCACATTCAATTTATATGACTTACTATACTTAAAAAAATGCGTATGACCCATTTCAACAATAGTCTGAAGACAAGAAATCATATCACCTCTATATAAACTAATTAAATATCAGTGTGCAAATCAATTCTTATTTTTCTACCTACAGTACCAAACTAGACCATAGCTAGAGATAGGCTAAGAAGATTAAAGTGAAGGGTATTGTTTTCTAAGTCACTAGTCTACATCAATGTGAAATAACCACCATGTACTGATTTAATCAACTAGTAAACAGTTATTACAATCACACCCAGATTTTGATCCTATTACTTTACTGCTTTTTCCCCACTGCCTCCCACCCTTTCATGTTCCCTTACTGAATCAATAACCACAGTTCTCTCCTACCACATTTTTATGTACCACAGATAGTGACGGACCAGAGACAGTATCAAAAAAAGGAATCAAAAAAAGCCACAATGGTATAGAAGAAATTATAGAATTAGAATGCTATTTTGGTTATAGAAAACTTTATGTGTATAATCTCTCTACTTCAAATAGTACAATGTTTTATTTTTAAATCACGTGATATCTGAAATTTAGCTGCTGATTTGAAAAAAAACATATAATTCATTTTTTAAAAAATGTTAATAGATAGCAAATTGAAGAAATCAGTCAGGCATTTCCTGCAGTTCACTTGTCCAGGTACTAAATTTTGCAAAAACATAGTCGATGCTCTTTGTACAAATAGATTGAACTTACTGACTAAAATACTTATGTCAACATATCATCCTGAGATAGAAACAGTGTAGTTTTTCAGCAGTAAGATGAGGACATAGGGCTGTGATTAATGTTGAGATGAGGGGATATCAGAAAATGTAGAGAGTGTCTTAGAAATAAAATAAATAGAAGAAATAGGAATAAAACAAATACTGAGGTTGTTGCTGGGAAGAGAAATTGGCAAAAAGGAAGAAAGTCTAAATAGAGTCTAGTTTGGCAAAAGCCCCTTTGTCACTTTTTGGGTTTTGTTGTATTTGAAACTAAGCTATATGTTAAGTTCCTAAAGTTCATAATTTTAAATACTAAAAATTCCCAGGATAGGACTACCTTAGCAGTTAAGGCATTTGCCAGGGAATCCAAAGGATCCAGATTCAATTCCCCAGTACAAACTTAATCCAGATACAGAAGGTAGTTCATGCATCTGGAACTCATTTGCAGTGGCTGAAGGCCCTGGCATGCCCATTCTCTCTATTTGCTACTTCCCTGGCTTACAGTTGAGAAGACTATTCACAGCATCTCTCCTCACCTCTGCACTCACATGATGAAAATTTTTAAAAAGCAATTAAATATTTTTTTTTTAGTGAGAAATTTAATTTCAAATATCAAATTGATTAACAGTGGTAAACTACCCTATGTGACATGTGCTGTCAGTAAAACTGACATATCACAGAAAAAAGACCTGCTTATTCTTAATATTAATAAATTTGACATTCATTGGATTAACATTTGTAAATATCCTAGTCAGTCACTCAAAATTTCTCAATATCAGGAGCCAGAGTTAGAGAATTTGTCAATCATTCATTTTAATGGTATCATTCAAAATTCAGAATTATCAGTCAATATGGAATTTGTTAGTGTGCTTTATGCCTTCTTATCCTATTACAATGAATCAATGAAAAACATTTAGAGGATAACAGAAGTATTTAGCAATGTCAATGTATGTTTGAATTTTTTTCACATTCAGCTTACTTTAAGATAGAAACAAAAGGGCAACTTAGTTTATTAGACTCAAAAATTAAATAACAAAATTTTATCCCCCCAAATATTATATATTATGTAAAGGAAGAAAAAAGTGCTATCCAACTGTGAAAACTTTATTAAAATGTTAACTTTCAAGATGATTAAAAATATACCATATCTCCAAGATAAAATGCATAATTTTATAAACCAGAAGTGTTAAATCTATAAGTTCTTATGTTTATCAACACCATTATATATAATACAACAATTATTGGTAATATAATTCTGATTTTAAAAGTGACTGTATTTTCTATCTTTTGTCATATTTTTGTTGTTACTATTCATAAGACCTGATAGACCAAGCTGGCCAAGAACTCACTTTCTAGCCCAGGCTGGCATTATACTTGTGGCAAAAGTCCTGCCTTAGCTTCTTGAGAAGAGGAATTTCAGACATGAGCCATCACACCTGGCTATATTCTCTGGTAATGAAAAATTAAATACAATATAAGTATATTTACTGAAAATTGTTTCTTGTATCACTGAAATATATAACCTCACTACTTTTGTACAGTTAAAAAATCTAGTAAATTGGATTATATTTCTTAAAGTTCTAAATGCTGTATACCATTATGAGAAGTTGAATATGGTTAAGTGTTTAATACATTTAAATAGTTTCTTTGTTCACTCAGTGTAAAATTGAAATCATGATAAACTTTGTGAGGAAAAAAAGTTATCCTGAGGCATCTAATTCTAAGGATTATTTATGACTATAATTAATTAAAATCCATTTGTACATAAATGGATCAGTAGATTAGATGACAGTAAAATGTGACATTGAAATTGTTTATTTGATTACCATAAGTATTAGCAATGAGCTGAAAACCCACAAAATTTAAAGAAATACCATCTAATATTCAGAATTCTGGGTACATGTTAAATTGCCACAATATGCAAATTTAGTTATGAAATTTCATGAGAAATGGTTCTTGAGTCAGTAGAAACAGTTTAGCAGTGGAAACAAAATCTATGAAGCTGGAAATTTATAAGGAAAGGAGACTTCAGGGATAACAAAGTAGGTAGAATCTATTTTTTTTAAGTATGTAGTTATGTTGACTCAGATCAAGAAGGGAGAGAAATAAAGCATATACATGCGGTATACCATCTTCATTTATACTCTCTATTATTTCAGATTACATGAATTTGAAGCAAAATTAGTTTCCCCTAATTAAAAATTAAGTATTAGCAATAACTTTACTAACATCTTGTCTTTAAAACCTCATGTATTTAGCATGTATTGATAAATTCAACTTTATTGAAAGTTGAAAGTATTGTTACATATAAAACCAAAAGCTCTTGGAGGAAATGTGCATAGATATATTGTTGCAAATCATATGAGGAACTATTGACCACAATGAAGAGGAAGTATGTAGACAGCATTCACTGCATAACAAAATGCTAAACAACAAAATAACTGTTTTCAATGTATTTTCTATACTTTCTTTTGCAAACACAAAGGGATATCAATACCCATTGTCTTTGTAACTAGGGAACCTAATGATCTGTGGAAAGCTTTTAAATGTAAAACATTAAACAAATTTCAGATTGCTTAAGATGAGTATATAACAGCTTATTTTGACAGTTTAACGAAATATTTGTGAAAAATCTCTTCCTATCAAATATTGGGTCAATGGTTCAGAAAATTTTATTATAAAAAATGGCTGTGTTGTAATAAATATTTCAAAGGAAATATTTGCAATGGTGTTAAAGGAGAAAAATACAAGCAATGGTGTATACTGGAGATAACACTTCACCAGAATGAATAAGTTGAATATCTACGTCCTTCTGAAATTTAATACATACTAATTATTTTTGTATTACCAAGTGGTATTCATATAATGTTATGAAAATAAATTTTCCTGATTTTATGAAGGAAAAGTATAAGCATGATGTGATGTCAATAGACTTGATGGTACATTTTGGTGACAGAAAAGAAGTTGCTATAGTTGAGATATATAAACTGATGAATGACAGGTAACAAGATAAATATCTTTTAACATTCTTCAGAAGGTTCTGGGCAGGTTAGATAGAAAGAACAGTTTAAAGAGGTTTGAAATTTACTTCCAAGTATTTTTCACTCACCTTAAGATATACACTGCATCAACAAGTCATATATACTAATTTTGGTTATATCTTGATCTACTATATCATTATAAGTAAAAGGGTAAATTTCTTTTTAATGAATCAAGACTGTAAAAAAAAAAAACAAGCCACAGTGATAATGAAGTATTTTTTCTATGTCTAATCTCTTCAGATCTTCTCACCAGTTCTAAGATGATACTTTTCATATGTTGGAAAATAAATGTCAAAAAATTCTTTCATTTCTTTTGTTTTTCAACTTTGAGCATTGCCAGTAAAGGCATTAATCACAAGGAACTTAGAGGGCATAAAACAGGAAAGTGTGAAATGAATATTTCAAGCTAAAGATGAAATGTTTGTATTTGGATTAAACTATTTTTAAAAGATGAGTATAATGCAGGTGTGTTTAGTAAAATAATTCCAGACACATATGCCATACATATATAATGACGAACCTTAAATCACTAAAGGTATATCTGCATTATTTTACCTTGTTCATAGTATTTTCATTTGGACATAACAAATGTACATAGGTGAACAAATGGACTATAAAATTGATGGTATATGGGTGCAAATACTATCTTTATGAGCCTGTCTTTTTATGTTCAGATATTTGTCTTTATAATAATAACATTTATCTGATAGACTGAATAATATGTATGTAAAAATATAATAAATAACATTTATTTGCACTTAGTGAATAGATATGTGCAGATTCATTGATAAAATATTTTAAAATATTATTTAATGTTATCCTGAACTGTAGTTTTGATTATTATATGGAAAAGAAGACTAAGAATGTGTTGAAGATTCATTGTGTTAAGGCAAAATGGAGATGGGATCTGAAGTACAGTTTCAAACAAGAGTTAAAGTACACTTTTTCCTATATTAATATATCATTAAACTTATGAAAAGTTTTTGCCAAATAGTGGCACCAATTACTGAACAGAGACTTTGAGGTAATATTTTGAGAATGTTTTAGAAGACAGTTTGGAATTCTTTGGAATGTTTTGGTGTTATGAATTAAGGGCAATGAAGAGTGATTATAGGAATGCTCTTTCCATGCATATCCTTTATTGTTATCACCGAAGAGTTAGGTCAGTCTTCATTCAAAGTCTTCCTCTGGCCCACCTAACATAGCCATTATGATAGATTTGAATTTTTTATAACAGCGGCTTCTGTATAATTAAAATTCTAAAATAACTACAATTACAGTTTAGTCTCTAGGAACTGATAACCACAATTACAGTTTAGTCTCTAGGAACTGATAAGCTTTTCTATTATATTTATCCTTAGTCCTAAACAATATTTTTGTAGTTAAATATGATTAACATTTAAAAATTTATTTTTATGTATTTATTTGAGAAAGAGAGAGAGAAAGAAAGAAGCAGATAGAGAGAGAGTGAGCATACCAGGGATTCTAGCCACTGCAAATGAACTCCAGATGCATCACCATCTTGTGCATCAGGCTTACATGAGTACTAGGGAATTGAACCTGCATTCTTAGGCCTCATAGACAAGGGCCTTAACTGGTGAACTACCTCTCCATTCCCTAAATGTTATATGATATGATATGTCACATATATTCAAATAAGCATGTTAAAAATCCTCTTCGATTTGCATAAAAGAGAAATAAGCCATACACAGAAAGACAACTATTTCAGGTTTCCTTTCATATGCAGAATGAAAAGATTTTGAGGAGCTATTAGAAAGAAGGACAAAAGAGAAGGTAAAGAAAAACATATAGTTTGAAGTGAGTATGAGTAAAATATTTTTTAGAACTACATTAGAAACTAAAGATTTGAAAACTCAAGAAAACACTTTATCTTTTAGATTGATGTATATAGATGTTAGTAAAATTATGGGAAAACATGGGAGTGCTTATATTTAACCATATTATGGTTTTCTGTAAAGTATATATTAGGAAACATTTTAATTTAAATATGGAATACATTGTTTATTCCCTTTAGAAAACATAAAATTTCTTATTTAATCCAAACTTCCATTCAGTTTCAATAGAGTCCCTTTTATCATGTTCATAGTGAAAGAAGTTGTCTACTTATACAATGCCAACTTTCAGTCTATTTTCCTACATGTGCTAGATTGATAGTTTTCTGAAAAGACTGTCAAGTAGATAAGGAAAAAGTTCCTATAGAACTATAGGTCTTCTCTTGCTATTTTTTTTATCACAAAATTGTAAACTATTTGCCCAGGTCTGAAATATTATAGGGTAAGATTAAAGATTCTAACCATATGCATAGTCAGTGTTAGTTATGTTCTCATTGCTGGAACAAACACTCAACCAGAAGCAGTTCATGGGAGGAAAGGATTTATTTCTGGCTTTCAGATTCCAGAGGAAGCATCATCATGGCAGAGGAAGCTGGCTCACTTCCACACAGCCATGGCAGAGAGACAAAGAGAAAAGAGCAACAAACATTAGCACACAGAGCACCAATTGGCTTTCAACACACTCAATAAAGCTGGAGTTGAGGTCTGCCCACAGTGTAATACTGCATTCATCAGGGTTTTACCTGCTGTACACTAAGTAGTAAGCTTAATTAAAAAATATCTAAGGCTATGGAGGATAAGACTACAGGGGACATACATTTATACACAATAGTCCCCACAGCCTCATGACCGTCTTACATTGTAAAATGTACTTCCATTGCAAAAAAAGTAACCAGGAGAGACTGGATGAATAGCAAATTAACAATTAGCAGATAAATATCAAGCATCTACAGTTCCAACTCACACATTTATAACCAGAGATGAAATCTCCGGGTTTTAAATTCTCCTTCTCCAGGCAGGTGTTTCAAGTCTTACTACCTTCTGAAAATGAAGAACAGATTTTCCAATGGAGAGTGAAGTCAACATAGTTTAAATGGAATAAGACATCAATTTATGGAGAATTTGATGTATGTAACTCACTTTTAGCCAAAGATTCATGAGAGCTTGGCACTGGATAACATAATCTTTGTATCCATAGGATTCTGATATGGTTCTCAATTCCAGATAAGGGTTTCTTTACATTGAGCAGGTTTCTTAGCTAATGAAAAATCTATTACTTACCCACCGAGGCTGTGTGCCACTATTATACTGGTGTGTACATACTGTCAGGGTGTTTGCTTCTGAGTAGCTTAGACCTTTGGCATCTCAGACCTTTGGCCACTTTCCTCCAGTAACTCATGTACCACTTTCCAGCACTAGAGAAGCTAACTGTATGAGGATTGGCTTTCTTCTGAATTCCAGCTAGGTATCTCCATACTCTGTGTCAGCAGTATATGGTATCCTCAGCAACAGGATCTTAGATTTGGCTTCAGTCAGGTAATTAAGTAATTTGACAGAAAGCTTTCTTGATCTGGGGACCTTGTAGGTCTCTCTGATCGACAGCTCAATGTGGATAGCAAGCAGTCTCTGGTACTGGGAGTTACAGGCCACAGAAAGACAAAAAATTAAGCTTAGGGTTCATTCCCCCCTTCACTGGGGCCCCAATAATTAGGTACTTCCCCTTTATTCCTTTTGTGGGTTATATCTTTAGGTTATCTCCAAGGATAAATATTTCTATGGTATCAGCTCATTTTGGATTTGATTTTGTGTTTGTTTCCCAGCCCCCCGCCACCAACACCTGAACCCCTTTCACTCCCTCCAAACCCTTCCGTCCCTATTGTCTGGGCCTTGACTTGCCTATCAGGTATGTCACCAATTTTAGCATGTCCAGGATAGGAACCACAAATATGTAACACCATGCGGCATTTGTCATTCTTTCTGTTATTGTACGAGTTTGCAGAGTATGATCTGTTCCAAGTCTGTCCATTTTTCTACAAGTTACATTGTATTGCTTTTTCTTACTGCTCAGTAAAATTCCATTCTGTAAATGTATCACAAATTCACCATCCATTCATCCAGAGATGAGCACCCGTGTTTATTGCAGTTCTTAGCTATAATGAATTGATCAGCTGTAAACATGGGTGAACAAATATCTATGTAGTGATGCATGAAGCATTTATGATAAATTCTTGGTAAGGGAATAACTGGGACTGTCAGTAGCTCTATGTTCCTCCATTGAAGGAATCTCCAAATAGATTTCCATAGTGGTTGTACAAGTTCACATTGCCAACAACAGAGGATGGGTGTTGTTCTTTCCCCTCATCCTCACCAACGTTTGTCATTGTTAAATTTTTTAATGATTGCCATCATTACTGGAGTAAGGTTTAATCTCATGGTTGTTTTAATTTGCATTTCCCTAATGGTTAGGGATGTTGAACATTTCTTAAGTGTGTGTTAGCCATTTGTAATTCTTCCTCTGAGAAATCTGTCAATTCAGTTCTCTGCCCCACTTTTAGATTGAATTGTTGGATTTTTAATTTTGCTGGTTAAAATTATCAGACTTGGAGACTTGTGACTGTCTAGAGTTATTGGACTTATAGCTACACAGTTTGATTTTCACCCTGGTTGTTTTAAATCTTGTATTGGTTGAATATTTCTTTGCTATGCCCAATGCCATATTTTGCAGTGTGAATGTTTATTCTGTGCATTATTTTTTTTGGGGGGGGGGGTTGTATTATGGCTGTTAAAACATCTTCGACTATGTGAATTTTGAACATCATTAGGATTGAAAAAAACTATGGGCAAATTTTTTTCAATTTTTTTTTTTACAAACAACTTCGATGGTTATAAAAAGTATCCCAAGGTAATGCCCTCCCTCCCCCTGCTTTCCCCTTTGAAACTCCACTCTCTATAATATCCCCTCCCCCTTTCAATCAGTCTCTCTTTTATTTTGATGTCATCATCTTTTCTTCCTATTGTGATGGTCTTATGTAGGTAGTGTCAAGCACTGTGAGGTCAGGGAATTCCAGGCCATTTTGTGTCTGGGGGAACATGTTGTAAGGTATCCTACCCATCCTTTAGCTCTTACATTCATTCTGAAACCTCTTCTGCAGTAGACCCTGAGCCTTGGAAGGTATGATAGAGATGTTACAGTACTGAGCACTCCAGTCACTTCTATCCAGCACCATGATATTTTCTGAGTCATCCCAAGGTCACCACCATCTGAAAAGAGAAGATTGTCTACGAAACGTGAGAATAGCATTAATATAAGGGTATGAACATTAAGTGCTTACTGGGCAGTTTGATGAGCATAGTATATACATTTAACCAGACAGCGACAGACATTACACCCCTGGGGCTCATGACTACCCCTGTTTTAACTTTTCAGTATTGGGGATGTATTCCCTCCCATGGAGTCGTCCTCCAGTCATATTGGAGGGCAGTTGGTTTCCACCATGATGGATGTACCACTATTGCACCCATTTGCTCATTTGGCCTGGCTGGCCAAATGTAAGGCTTGCAGTATCCACTGTTGTGTATCTTCAATGGTGATTTCTCTCTCTGCCATTGAACTTCATGCAGAATGGTTTCTTCCAGCTTTCTGTCAGGTGGTATTCATGGAGGAGGTTATCAGCTCAGTTCCAGCAAGATTTCTCAGTGACCTTGCAGCCCAAGTATGTGGAATCTTCAGCAATAAGGTCTTATCATCTATTCTTGGTGGGAAACCAAGGACCTTGGCAATGGCCTATATTGTTTTGGGGGCATCAGGGACTTCCCTGACCAAAAACTCACTGGAAGGTATCCCATCTCTGGCACTGAAAATTTTCTAGCAACAATCTTTGGCTCCCGAGTGTTCCATTGTCCAAAAAAAGTAGGTTTCCATATGATTTATTTATATCCTCTTAGATTTTTATTAGCCTGCCCTCCATCTTTCCCCTGACCTCACTTTGGGCCTTTTCATCCCCATTAATCTATACTTCTACTTACATATATACAATATCAAACTATTAAATGCCCTCCTCCTTTCCTTTCTCTTCCCTTTATATCTCCTTTTTAACTTACTGGCCTCTGCTACTTAGTTTTCTTCCTACTCACACAGAAGTCCACTAATCTGTAGCTAGGATCCAAATATGAGAGAGTACATGTGATGCTTGTTTTTCTGGGCCTGTATTACCTCACTTAGTATAATCGTTTCCAGATCTATTTTCCTGCAAATTTCATAACTTCATTTTTCTTTACAACTGAGTAGAACTCCATTGTAAATGTGCTGTATCTTCATTATCCATTCACCAGTTGAGGGACAGCTAGGCTGGTTCCATTTCCCAGCTATTGTGAATTAAACAGCAATAAACATGGTTGAGCAATTATCTCTAAGGTAATGAGATGAGACCTTAGGATATATTCCTAGGAGTGCTATAGCTGGGTCATGTGGTAGATCTATTTTCAGCTCTCTTAGGAACCTCCACACTGATTTCAACAAGGCAGGACCCGACTGCATTCCCATCAACAGTGTAGAAGGGTTGCTCTTTTTCCACATCCTCACCAGCATTTATCATTTGTTTTCATGATAGTAGCCAAACTGACAAGAGTGAGATGGGATCTCAACGTAGTTTTAGTCTGCATTTCCCTGATGACTGGGGATATAGAACAGTGTTTTAGATGCATATATACCATCTGTATTTCTTGTTTAGAGAACACTGTATTTAGTTCCATTTTTTAATTTGCTTGTTTGATTTATTATTATTTAATTCTTTTAGTTCTTTGTATATCTTAGATATTAATCCTCTTTCAGATGTATAGCTGGCAAAAAAATATTTCCCATTCTGTAGCATGCCTCTTTTCTCTATTCACAGTGTCCTTTGCTGTACAAAATCTTTGTAATTTCATGAGGTCCCAGTGGTTAATCTGTGGTTTTATTGCCTGAGCAATTGGAGTTATATTCAGAAATTCTTTGCCAAGACCAAGATGTTGAAGGGTTTCCCCTACTTTTTCCTCTAGCAGTTTTAAAGTTTCTGGTCTGATGCTAAGGTCTTTAATGCATTTGGAGTTAATTCTTGTGCATGGACAGAGAGCAAAATCTATTTTCATCCTTCTACAGATACATATCCAGTTTTCCCAGCACCATTTGCTAAAGAGGCTGTCTTTTCTCCAATGAGTATTTTTGGCATTTTTTAAATCAAATATCAGGTGGCTATAGCTACCCAGACTTATTTCTGGGTCCTCTATTCTGTTCCTTTGATCTACGTGTCTGCTTTTGTGGCAGTACCATGCTTTTTTTGTTACTATGGCTCTGTAGTATAGGTTAAAATCAGGTATGGTGATACCAGCAGCCTTATTTTTGGTGCTCAGTATTGTTTTACATATTCGAGATTTTGTTTTTGTGTTTCCAAATGAATTTTTGGATTGGTATTTCTATATCTGTCAATAATGCTATTGGAATTTTGATGGGGATTGCATTAAATGTTTAGATTGCTTATGGTAAGATTGACATTTTCACAATATTGATTCTGCCGATCCAGGAACAAGGGATTTTTTTTTTTTCCATTTCCTAGTGTCTTCTGCATTTTTTTCCTTGAGTGTTTTAAAGTTTTCATTGTAGAGATCCTTCACTTCTTTGTTTAGGTTTATTCCAAGGTACTTTATCATTATTATTATTATTGTTGATTCAATTGTTAATGGGAGTGATTCTCTGCTTTCATACTCTATGTGTTTGTTGTTAGCATATAGGAATTCTATGGATTTCTGTGTATTTTTTTTATTTTATTTTATTTTATTTTATTTTTTTATTAGTCAGGTCTGTATTCAGCAAATACAGTCAGTTTGGTACCATTATTAGGCTCATCCGTGACCTACCCCCTCCCCTTGGCCCCTCCTTGTTGAGGTATACGGGTCATGCATTGTGGAGTTAGCCCACAGTTATGGGTAAGCTAAATGTCTCTGCATATCATGACCCAACATGTGACTCTGACATTCTTTCCGCCCCCTCTTCCGCAAAATTTCCCTGAGCCATGTTGGGTTCATTTTTGGTCTGCTTCAGTGATGAGGTGTTGGGGGCCTCTGAGGCTCTGGCTCTCTGATTTGGTAGGAGTTGATTTTTCTCTGTGCTGATCTCCTTCCTCCTTGTGCTGGTGTCCGGTTCATCAGGAAAACAGCCCCCTTGCTTGTTTCTCCAATTTTTCTTAGTTTCAGCCAGGGCCCTTTTGAGGTATGATGGGGTGGCTCTCTCCTTAGGGTCTACATCTATCTGAAAAAGAGAAGCAGATTCTCCAACGGAGAGTAAGTTAGCACCAGGACAAATGAGATAACCCTTACTTTTTTTATTTTGTATCCTGCAACATGGCTGTAGGTGTTTATCAGCTCTAATAGTTTGCTGGTAGAGTCTTTAAGGTCCTTTATATATAGAATCATATCATCTCCATATAATAATAACTTGATATCTTCCTTTTCAATTTGTATCCCTTTCATGTGTTTCTCTTGCATTATTGCTACTACTAAGACTTCCAGTACTATGTTAAATAAAAGTGGAGAAAGTGGACACCCTTGTCTTGTTCTTGATTTTTGTGGAAATGCTTCCAGTTGTTCCCCATTTAGTAATATGTTGTCCATAGGTATGTCATAAATAGCCTTTATTATATTAGGATACGTTCCTTCTATTCCCAGTCTCTGTATGACTTTTATAACATGAAGAGATATTGGGTTTTGTGGAATGCTTTCTCTGCATCTAATGAGATGATCATGTGATTTTTGTCCTTTAGTCCATTTACATAACGTCTTGCATTTAGCGATTTGCATATGTTGAACCATCCCTGCATCTCTGGGATAAAGCCTTCTTGGTTAGATAAATGACCTTTAATTATAATATGGTGAGGAGAGGTTCTTTCAAGGTTTTGTCTGGTTGGTGTTGTAAAGGATTTTTGTATCTGCATTGGCATCTCTTTCCCAATTCAGGGGAAATTTTCTCCTATGATTTTGTAGAAAATGCCTACTATGCCTTTGGAATGAAATTCTTCACCTTCTGTTGTACCCTGAATTCTTATGTTTGATCTCTTCATAGTGTCCTGAAAAGCTTGAAATTCCCACTCATACTTTCCTATTAGTTTGTCTTTCTCTTTCTTGGATTATATTAGATCTGCCACCTGGTCTTCTAGTTTAGGTATTCTGTCCTCTCCTTCATCCATTCTACTGGTAAGATTTTCTATAGAGTTTTTTATTTCATTAACTGTTTCTATTTCCTTATTTATGTTGTGTATTGACCTCTTTATTTTGTTAAATTGGTTTCCTGCGTCTTCTTTGATTCATTTAATTTCCTCTTTGACCTCTTTGGACATATTTATAATCATTCTTTTAAATCTTTCTCAAGAATTTCCTCTAACTCATTCTCACTGAAGGTATTTCTGATGCATTAATACTTTTTACTGGATTTATATTGTCTTGATTTTTCGTGTTTCTTGTGTTACAAAGTATATATTTTTGCAACTTGGATTAATTTAATGCTTGGATTTTCTAGTTAGCTGCAGTATTATTAGACTTATCAACCAATCTGATGCTATATATCTTCAGGGTAGGAGCTTAAGGTGCTAGGTGTGGCTCTCAAGACTCTCAGACTATCTACAGAAGTGAACATAGGTGTAGGGTTTGCCTGCTATGAGAGTATTAAAGAATGCTGAATGGAACAAACTACAGGCAGATTCTAAAATTTAACTAAATAATGTAATCATTCAATGAAAAACAGCACAGAGTATTTATGCAAGAGTAGGTATTATGACAACCAGATCTCCTAACAAAGTAACTGTCTCTTAGGGTGTGTGGTGCCCCACACCCTTAATCCTGTCCACCAGGAGGATAAGCTTTCTGGTCTGCTAAGGGTTCCAAGTCACCTTGTGAACAAGTGAGACCCTTCCCTAATGTACAAAAGAAGAGGAAACAAAGCCATTATAAATCAAGAAGCAACAAATAACAAGCCCAAAATATAGCGTATTTAAAAATGGCAAATCCAACCATCCATCAGATTTAACCTATAATTTATCCTGATATGGAGGGTGTAATTAGCACTTCTTGTTCAGACCTATGTAACAGGCTTATTTGGGGGGGGGGGTGGGGGGTGGTACTGACCTGGTGTAATTAACTATGGGCACTTTTTAAATTGGACTGTGGTCTCGGTGCATTACATTTTGCATAATGGATGGTTATCATTTAATGTGGGCTAGGGATGGAATGTGGTGGTTTGATTCAGTTGTTCCCCATAAACATAGGCATGCTGAATGCTAGGTTCCCAGCTGGTGGAAATTTGGGAATTAATACCTCCAGGAGACAGTGTATTGTTGGGGGAGAACTTATGGGTATTATAGCCAGTTTCCCTTACCCATGTTTGGCACATAGTACTGTGGTTGTCTACCTGATGTTGGGAAGGAGGTGATGTCCAAACTCTGGTCATGCCATATTTTCCCCCTGTCATCATGGAGCTTCCACTCTAGTCTATATTCCAAAATAAACAAATTTAGGACACACTGTCTTGTCTTGGTGGGTGCTTCCTGTCATCTGTGTGAACTTGATTGACATACAGTTATTTAATTTCTTTTGTTGATATTGCAAATGGGACAGCCTCGCTAATTTTATTCTCTGTATATTTGGCCTATACATATAGAAAGACTACTGATTTTGTGCATTGATTTTGTATTCTGACAATTTACTGATGGAATAAATCACCCTTAGAAGTTTTGACATAGAGACTCTCCATGGTCACTTATATACAGGATCATGTCATCTGCAAACAGGGCTAAATTGTCTTCTTCCTTTCCAATTTGAATCTATTTTATTTCTTTCTCCTGTCTCATTGCTTGGGCTAGTACTTCTAGTACTATGTTGAAGAGCAGTGGTGAGAGTGGGCACCCTTGTCTTGTTATTGATCTCAATGGGAAATCTTTTTTTGTTGTTGTTGTTTTTTTACTTCAGGGTTTCACTCTAGCTCAGGCTGACCTGGAATTCACTATGTAGTCTCAGGGTGACCTCAAACTCACATTCATTGTTTAAAAGTTTGTTGTCTCCAGTAGCTGGTGGAGTTCCTGATTCATCTGTTCTTGTTGATTTCCAGCTTTAAAGTATTATGGTCTCATATGATGCAGAAAGTTACTACAATTTCCCTGAATTTATGGAGACACCCTTTATGGAGAAATATACGGTCTTTTTTTGTAGAAGGTTCCATGAGCTGCTGAAAAGAATGTGCATTCTGTAGAGTTCGGGTGGAAAGTTCTGTAGATTTTGTTAGGTCTAGTTGAACTATGGTGCTGCTGAGCTCTATTATTTCCCTGCTAACTTTCTTCTTTGATGACAGTTGAGTATTGAAGTCTCTGAATATGATGGTATTGGTGTTTATTTTTGTTTTATTTACAAGTATGTTTTGTTTTATAAACTGTGGTGCACCTCTGCTTGGCATGTACAGATTTATTATTGTTATGTTCTCATTTTGGATCATTCCTTGATGAGTAAGGCATGGTCTTCTTTGGCCTTTTTGATTACTTTTGGTTTGAAGTCTATTTAATCAGATATTAACACAGCAATACCAGTTTGTTTCTTATTTCCATTTGCTTGGAATATCATTTTCCATCCTTTCACCCTGAGGAGGTATCTGTCTTTAGTGGTGAGGTGGGTTTCTTGAAACCAGCAGATAGAAAGGTACATTTCTTTTTATCTACCCTGTTAACCTGTGTCTTTGATGGGTGAGTCAAGACCATTAAGTTGTGGTTTGATTTAATCTGCCATGATGAAGTGTTTTATGGAGTTTGGTGCTGTTTGTATTTCATACTTTTTTGAGCCTGGAATAGTTTTGGTTATTGTAATCTTCTTGTTCACTCTTGAGATTGGTTGTTTGACTCTTGTATCTGGAATATTCCTTGAAGTATTCTGTAGGTTTTCCTTTTTATTCATATAATCATATAGTTAACTTATTTCATGGAAAGTTTTCCTTTCATTGTCTATTATGAGGGATAATTTGTTGGGCAGAGTAGCTCAGTTTGAATGTCATAGATTTTTACACATTAAATTGTTCCATTCCAGGCTCTTTTGGCTTTCAGGGTTTCCATGGAGAAACCTGAAGTAATTCTGATGGAACTGCCTTTGTATGTAGTAAGTTGTTTCTCTCTTGCTGCGTTTAGCACTCTCTCTGTTTTAATTGTTAAGAGTTTTAACAATGATGTGTCTTTGAGAATTGGCTTGGTGTTCTGTAGGCTTCTTGTATCTGGGTGGGCCTCTTTATTGAGAGTTTGGGAAATTTTTCTTCAACAATTTTGTTGAATATATTTTCTATGCCCCTGGCCTGGATTTCTTGTCCTTCTGGTATACCAAAGATCTAGATGTTTGGTTCTTTTTAGGGTTTCTATGGTTCCCTCATATTCTATTCAGTTGATAATTTTGAACGTAGCCAAGTTTTTAGCCTCCTGATCAATTTATTGTGTCTTGTCTTCCAGGTTAGATGTTCTGTCTTCCACATGAGTAACTCTTTTAGTGAAGGGTTATAAAGAGGTTTTCATAAGCTCTATTTGATTTTTGTTTTCTGTTGTATTACTTTACTTCATGCCAATCTTTATTTATTTACATATTTTTTGAGTATTTCAGTTTGAGGCCAGATTTTCTTGATGATTCTTGTGATTCAGTTTTCATTTGATCAAGTCTTCTTTAAGGTTAATCAATTGGTAATTGAGATCTTCCATTTGTTGACTAACCTTCAATTGATTTATATCTCTTTTGAGGGCTCTACCATTTTCTTCAATCAAATTATGCCTACTTTTAAAAAATGAACACTCTAAGAGATGATTCTACTCAATTTCATTGATACAATTGTTGGTTTGTTCATGGTTTGCTTCCAGTTCAGCAATTCTCTTGGTCAGGGTCTCATTGGTTGTTGTGTTTTTAATTTGGGATTGAATTTTTGTTAATTTTTCTGTGATTTCGATGGAGGCTTCCATTGTAGGACTAGGCTTGCTTGATGGCAATCTCTCAGTTTTCTGACTTTAGTCACTTTTTTGCATTGTGGTCTATCCACCTTCAAGAGTCATTTTATTTTGCTGAGGAAGAAGCAAGTATTTGTCTTTGTAGGATCTTCAAAGGGTGTTCTGTTTTAAATTTTAACCAGATTTGTGTACTGGTGGGTGACAAGGTCACAACAATGAATGTGCATATTGTGGAGATTGCAGGTACATCAAAGGTACCAGGGGAACTGGGAGCTCTGGCCTACTCACTCCACTTGCATGTAGTCTTCAACGCAAGGGGATCAGGGGCTGGAGCACCAGTAGCCAGGAAGCTGGATAATGAGGAACAATAGGCCAACTCCTACAGTTGCCCATTCACCCTCTGACCCATGGGAATAGGGATTTGGGTACCCAGGGGCCAATCAGGGTACCAAAGCAAAAGGACTGATTCCACAGCCCACACACAGGTGTCCAGGCTTCCCTAAGGCAGCAACAGGGGTCCAGGTATGAGGGAACTGGGTGTTGGGGAACCAAATTTTATCAGGAAGGCCGAGCGAGGGGCCTGCTTCCACAGCAAGCTTTCAGGGTCCAGGCAGGCCTGAGACTGCCACAGGGGAACAGAGAACTGGGAGGAGCTGGGAGACAGTGAGATTTGGCCTGCTCCAGTTCCATACCCTCAAGTATCTGGAAATTGGGGGCCCAGTGTCACTTCAATCATGAAGGCGGAGCAAGGGGTCTGCCTTTGCAGCAAGCTTGCAGGGTCCAGGCAGCCACTAGCCTGCAGCAGGGAAACTTATGGGGACCAGAGAACTAGGAAGAGCTCACATATTTCTTTTTGTAAAGCATAACAACTGGTGACATATACATATGCAAACACACACACACACACACACATATACATATGCATACACAGTCATATACATACATATATACTATATAGATCTATCTATCATCTATATATCTATCTACACACAAACACACACACACACACACACACACACACGAACATTCCAGAAAATCTGAGAGTAAAGAACAAACTTGGATGTTCTTTACTATATGATTTATGGGCTCATTGTCATAAAGACAATGAGATCCTAGGGTAAAATTGGAGTAGAGACAAATGGGAATAAAAGAGGACATTGTTTGAATGGAAACAGAGGCAATTAAAAAGGGGACTGGAGAGATGGCTTAGCAGATGGCTTGCCTGTGAAGCCTAAGGACCCCAGTTCAAGGCTTGATTCCCCAGGACCCACTTAAGCCAGATGCACAAGGTGGCACATGCATCTGGAGTTCATTTGCAGTGGCTGGAGACCCAGGTGTGCCCATTCTCTCTCTATCTATCCTCCTCTTTCTCTCTCTGTCTGTCTGTCACTCTCAAATAAATAAATAAAAATTAAATTAAATTTAAATTTAAAAAATAGCTAGACAGATGGCTCAGCAGTAAAGGTGTTTGCCTGTAAAGGCTAACAACCCAGTTTTCATTACCCAGTACCCACACAAAGCCAGATGCACAAAATTGCGCACAAAATTGCGCACAAAATTGCACATGCACTTGGAATTCATTTGCAGTGGCTCGAGCCCCTGGTATACCCATTCTCCTTATCTGTCTCTCTTCTCTTTATCTATCTCTGTTCACAAATAAATAAATAAATAAAATATTTAAAACATAAAATTAAAATCAAAAGAAATATCAATAGTCAAAACATAATTTAATATTTATATTTAAGGAAAATGTAAACATACCCTTTCTCATACAGTGATTCAATAAAAGTAAATTGTATATGTAAGCTGTAAGGAATGTATTTTAAATGAATTTTATAAAAATCTGAAGTGTTCACAATAGCCAAGAAATTGAAAATATTCTGTGTCTATAAACTAATAAATTAGAAATGAAAATAATGGTACAGATAGATGATGGGATACTATCACACTTAAAAAATGAAATTATTTACAAAAGTATAGATGAAATTAGAAATCATTATGTTAAGTGATGTCAGTCAGATGCAAAAGTTCTGATCACATTTGGGCTGAAGAGATGGCTCAGTGGTTAAGACACTTGCCTGCAAAACCTAATGACCAGAGTTTGATTCCCAAGTACCCACTTAGAAATAGATGTACAAGGTGGCTCATGTATTTGGTGTTCATTGGTAGTGGTTAGAGAGTTGGATGCCCTGGCATCCCCATATTCTCTCTCTCTCTCTCTCTCCTTGCAAACAAATTAATCTATTTTTTAAAGTTCTGCTCACCTGATCCAATTCATATGTGGAATGTAAAGTATAACATGCTGATTTCATGGAAACTAAATGCCAAAAGCAGAGACTAGGAAGAGCACTGTGAAGAACAAAACAAGGAAATGAATTGATTAAAGAGCAGTAAGCTTGAGTCAGACAGCAGCAAGGATATCTGATATATTATTACCCAGTAGAAGGAATTTAAGGAACAATAATATGTTCCAAAAGGAAAAAAAGAAAATATTTTGAACATTTTATCATAAAGAAATAATGTGTTTGATGAGATAGCTATATAAAAGTAAATTTAAATATTATACAATGTACATAAGTAATGTTAATGCTGTTGCTGAAGGGTTGCAAACCTGGGTTTTGAAGATCTTAGAACTCCACCAGCCAGTGGCTCTCAAAATCTCTCCAAGCCACCAGTCTAGTGGCTTTTAGGTTCTTGTCTATTATTAACAAAGAATGGAAAAACATAGACATGCATAAAGGTAAATTATGAAAGATTTATTATTAAAAAAGAGTAGAAATAAGACAGAAAAAAAAACAGAAAAGCCCCAAACTAAAATGATTTTCTCCTTCCTTGCTGGGAGGTGACCCAAGAAGGAAAACATAAGGAAATTCAACTGGGAACTTGGTTCAGCTTCTTTAGTAAATTTAGATTATAATCAGGATAAGCCTCATTGCCAAGTTATATGAAAGACCTTGAACTGGATGATAGATACAGGTGGAGAGCACAGACTAATAAAGAACCTACAAACAGGGCTGGAGAGATGGTTTAGCAGTTAGGTGCTTGCCTGTGAAGCCTAAGGACACCGGTTCGAGGCTCGATTCCCCAGGACCCACATTAGCCAGATGCACAAGGGGGCATATGTGTTTGGAGTTTGTTTACAGTGCCTGGAGGCCCTGGCATGCCCATTCTTTCTCTCTCTCTATCTGCCTCTTTCTCTCTGCTGCTCTCAAATAAATAAATAAAGAACCTACAAACAGAGGGCAAGCCCTGGAATTTTTTTTTTTTTTTTTTAAGCTGGAAGCTGCTTTTTACAGCCAACTTGAATCAGACAGAACCAGACTGGACCTTAATGGTTGCCATGGATGGGCAGCATTCATGTTCTTTTGGGCATGTGTCCCTATCTGACTACTAGTTCTGATTGTTCTATCAGTATCAACTTTGTATCAGTGAAAGTAAAAATAAATAAATAAAATATTTATTTGTGCTCTATTTTGTATTCATTATTTCAATATCAGAAAATACTAGCTTTGAACTTTTTGCTGACTATCAAACCATGGTGACAATGTCAATATTCTGTGAATGGCGTATCAAATCATCTTTATTCCTTGAATGCTGTTGTAAACATAGTAAAAATGTTAACCATATGTATTTCATCAAAAGCCACTGAGCATTTTTTCAATATGATTTTCATTAATTTAAAAATTACATTAAAAGCAATGTTAATGCCTGCTTCCTTTGAAACATAAGTAGATATCATTTGAATACATACATATCTGTATATATTCAACATATGCATACATAAAGTTGTTTGAATATGGATATGCATTTCTGTATGATCTGTGAGTGGAGTCTGAAATGCAAATAGAAATTCACATTTAAATCTCTATAAATGATAAAACAAAATTCTGTTAAGTAGAAAAATTCAACACATATATAAATAAAATATTATATTAGTAAATGCTACATGACATAGATTTCATTCACTAAAACCATTTTATTATTCATGAAAATATGTCTTGAACTATGTATGGCTTTCAATCTCATAATGAACACATGAGTAAATGAGCAAAACTAATAAAGATAAAATAACTAAACATAAAGATATACTACTAAGAATTATGGAACAGGGCTTATGATGTGAATGAGAATACAAAGTCATCTAGTATAATTTGTGTTCATTTGTACCACTGCATTGAATTTTTCAGGATTTCTACCTTGGGGTAAAATGCCTATAGGATTTATAGATTTTTAAATCTCTTAAGCTATTTTTGGCATGTTTTTGCAGGATTTAGGCATATATTGAAGAAGGGGCAGGTTTTCAGTCACACCTATGCCTAACATGGCATAGCAGAACTCTGTGGAGAGTAGATGAATTGTGGCAGATTCTAGACCTGAAAAGGAAAATATATCCTGTATTAGTTACTTGTTCATTACTGTAACGAAATATTTGACAAAGAAACTGAAGGATGGAGGAGTGCTTTGGCTCATGGTTGAGTGTACTGTTCACTGTGGAGAAGGAGGTGTTGTAGCAGAAGTGTGAGGCAGTGATCACATTTCATCTGCTGAGAGGAGTGAGAGGAATGAATATTGACACTCAGCTTACTCACTTGCTACCTTTCATTCAATCCTGGACCCCAGCCCATGGATGATGCCACCAACATTTAGGATTAATATTTCTGCCTCAAATAGTAGACTCTAAAATACTTCTCAGAAAGAACTGAGGTTTATCTCCTAGGTGATCTTAGAACCTCTTGTGTGGGCAATCAATATTAACCATCTACCAAAAACATACAGTACATTATAGGACATAGCACATTACATTTTAGATATTAGCATTTTTATGTTTCTTCAAGCATGTTGTAATTTATGGGTAATTTGATATTGGAGATTCTCTTTAACCAAATTCATATTAAATCTGGCTTATCTTTAAGATTAGAACCAGCTGGGCATGTTGCCTACACCTTTAATCGTAGCACTTGGGAGGCAAAGATAGGAATATTACTGTGAGTTCAAGTCCAGCATGGGACTACAGACTGAGTGACAGATCAGTCTGGGCTAGAGTGAGACCTTACCTCAAAAACATGAAAAAAAAAAAAAAAGAAAGAAAGAAAAGAAAGGTGGGGGGGCCTAGAGTAAAGGTTTAGTGGTTAAGCCACATGAGTGTGTGGACTAAGATAAGGACCCAGGTTTGTCTCCACAGAATCCACGTAAGCCAGATGTACATGATGGTGCATGCATCTGGAGTTCTTTTGAAGTGACTAAAGGCCCTGGTGCACCTATTTTCTCATCTATATGTAACATAAAAACAAAATTAAAAATATGTATCAAAGGAGAATATTATTAGGAAAATAAATGTTTTGTTTTTGAAGAAAAAAAAGGCATCATGTAGTTCTGTCATCTTTGTGATATTTATAGATTGCCTGATTTGGATAGCTAAATTACACCCATATTTCACAAATTTATAATGGTGGTTTGAATATTTATGCATTCATTATGTATCTATTGTTTTCCTTTAGAAGTTTTAAATTCTAATAAAGCTGTCACAGAATTTTTAGCTGTAATGAATAGATAACTTAATGATTAGCTTCTTTTTCATTACATGAATAAGTTAAAACACAATAAATTTTCTTCACATATACAATAACTCAGATTATTTGTAATTCCAATATAATAGTTTGTTGCAGACAGCTTCAGGTTCACTGAAATGAACTTCCAGACGAGGCACAGTTATGGAGGAAGGGATATTTATTGAAGCTTACAGTTCCAGGGGAAGTTCCATAATGGCAGAAGAAGCTGGCCTGCCTTCAAAGGTCCAAGCAGAAAAAGAGAAACACAAGCCAAAAAGCCAAAAGCCATACAGCACAGCACACTTCAGGAACTCCAGCTAGGCACATTTTGCATATCTTTAAATTGAAATCTCAAACCCACCACCACACTTTAAACTCTGCCCAGTGATACCACCTCCAGCCAGGTGGCTGCAGACGCAAACTACAAACTAATAAAACACTGAATATATTGGGGGCCATCTATTCAAACTACCCCATAGTGTTACTATAGCAAATATCTCAAGACCAGTTGATATAGAGTCACTAAAGAACATTTTAGTAATCTGTTTTATGTAACAGAAAAAAGCAAGATTATAAATTGACTCCAATTGATTTTGCTTCTGCTAAAATGACAACTCCAAAATTGATATGTGAGACTTAAAAGTGACTACAGTGTGTTCACTATGTTTTAGCAACTTAAATATACACATATAGGGCTGGTGGGATGGCTCACCAGTTAATGCACTTGCCTTCTAAGCCTAATGATCACTGTTCAATTACCCAGTACCCACATAAGGCAGATGCAAAAAGAGTTAGGTGCACGGAGTAGCATATGCAACTGGAGTTTGTTTGCAGTGGTTGGGAGGCCTGGCATGCCCATTTTCTCTTTCTCTGTCTCTCTGTGTATCTCTCTCTGCCTTCAAATAAATAAATAAAATACAAAAACAGATATGCAAAAAAAGTACAGACATACTAAATTGAGACACATTCTGTAATAGGAGAATAAAATCTATGAAAATATACTCCTTTAAAAACAGTCAATGTTGCCGGGCGTGGTGGCGCATGCCTTTAATCCCAGCAATCAGGAGGCAGAGGGAGGAGGATTGCCATGAGTTCGAGGCCACCTGGAGACTCCATAGTGAATTCTAGGTCAGCGTGGGGTAGAGTGAGACCCTACCTCAAAAAACAAAACAAACAAACAAAAAGTCAATGACACTAGGAAATTTTGTCAAAATTATTTTCTTAAAGCACTAAAATTTTCCAAAAATATGTTAACAATCCAAGCAGCATCCATTCTCTTTTAGAACAGTAAGTTTGTGGTATTGTAGCCACCCTAACTGTTGGGTCATGATGCATAGAGACATTGCCTCCTACCCATAACTGATGGCTAACCCCACAATGCACAACCCATATTCCCCAACTAGGAGGGTCCCTGCAGAGGGGGAGGACAGGGTGGAGGCTAAAAATGGTACCAACTTGACTATATTCACAGAGTACAAAACTTATAAAAAATATTCTAGCTGCAAGATGCAAAACCAGATCTCTAGCAAACATAATGGGGAAAGCTGGGTTTGTACCTTCCCCAACTCCAGGCCCTCACTGTCTTCTCTCATCTGCCTGGAGGCTGTCTGGAATAGTCATCCTCCCTGAGCTTCCATTTATTGGATCTGACTCAGATGTGTTTCCATACAAAGGGTATCTCCTCAGATCATTTGTCAGAAGCAATCAGTGGCAAATGTTTGGTTAACTTGCAGTGGCCGGAAACAGCAATATCAATTAGGATAACAAAATTTAGCAGAAACTTCTGAGGGATGAGAAGCCTCACATATTCATAGACGTCTAGAAATCAACTAATATATATGCAAGGAGAAGCTTGAAAAGCCCTGTTCTCATCACTGTGGTAGATCTTAAAACCGCAGACCAGACACGGCAAAGATCAAGGCAGACTTAGAAACTTCCAGAACAAAGAGTTCCGTAATAATAGTCAATTACTATGTCTTGAGACATATAGGATTTGCCTGGTTACTTCTTGAGCCCTCAATCAGAAGGTGTTTCACTGGTCACAGACTTCCAAAAATTATTCCACAATACTCCATTGCCAAGGGTAATGGTCACCCAGCCAGTAGTAATTATCAGAGAGTTAAGGGCTCTGAGCTCCATAAAGATAACTCGTGTGCCCACTAGCACTTGATAATAAATAGACACTAATACATCAGTAACTACCTTCTGACATTTCTCTCCAGTAGTAATCAAAATTCTGCATATTGTATCAATTATGTAATTACAATATATTCCTAAAGATATATTCCCAGTGAAAAGTTTTCAGTCTTCAGATTAACTCTACTGTTGGTCTACATTTTCCGTACACATAGTTCAAATACATTTTATGAGATTCATATAAGTTAATATTTGTGAATGATTTCAACACAACACAATTATCCATTTGGGCAACATTATGTATGTTTATATTTTTCTATGTATGTTGTGCTTTTATCATTATAATTTTGAAGTCTATTTTTAATTACCTATGTTGATGTATAGAATAAGTAGACATTTTATAGTCGTTCTATTTAGGCAGTAATACTAAAAACTACTAGGAAGCCAAATGATTTGTGACTACTTTAAATCATGGACTTAGAAAATCATATTTGTGAATGATTAGATTTTACTCCTATTTATAAACCTTTTATCATTTTTAAATCTATTTTTCTGACAATGGTGTAAAAATAAAATCTTAATACAAATAGTCTGTATACCAATTTTAAAGGAATTCCATTAATCTCTAAATAGGAATGTTTGCATTTTAATCATAGCTTTTATTCATAAACATACAATAACTACCTACAAGATTTATTGATGAATTGTTAGTAAATTTTATCGAGACATTTTATAAACTTGCTCTGATTATCTTTTGGAGATATATATTGAGATAGACATAAATACAGTATTCCTTACTCTCTTAAGTAGATGAGATTTATCAATGCAGTTTCACATATTGGACTGATTTTCTATTCAAGGTGTATATCCAATTATGACATAAAGACTATAGTCTTCCAATGTTCATGGTGATATTTTTATTCTATTCTTTGCATTAATAGATTTGAACATGAATTTTTATTTCATTTGATTTTGAGGATCTCACATATCAATTTGCACTCTTATTTATTAGTTTTTGGAATACTCATATAATATTATATACATTCTTATTATTGTAATTAAATGCTGGCAAACTTTTGTAGGAAATTACAAATAAAATAATAGGCAAGTATCTTAGCTGTGACTATTACCATTTATTGTTAAGAAATAAGAACTCTGTGTGTGTGGATAATTCTGATCCCAGAAACCACAGGTTGTTATAAGAAAATCCCAGTGTTAGGGATGGGATATTTCCCAGTGAGTTGTTGATCAGGGAAGCCCACAAGGCCACCAAAACATTATTAGCTATTGCCAGAACTCTTGGATGCCCACCAGAGCTACATGGTAACTGTTGCTGATGACTTTACTTGTGTTGCTTGCAGGTCACTGAGAAATCAAATTGGAACTGAGCTGTAAGCCTTCTCCTTGCTGGCTAGCATTCACAGTGGTAGAAAGTGCAACACAGATTGCCGTAAGAAACAGTCATCAACAGTATGAGCCAGCAGTGGACATTATGAGCTCCAAAACTTGCCAGTCAAGATGTGTCCACTGGAGCAATAGTGACATTAAAGTTATGGGTTAGCCAAGTGCTCCCTCATTGGATATGACCCTCAATTTACAGGAAGAAATGCAAGCCAAGTACTAGAACAGTAATAGAAATCTATGGCTGGGAAGGTCATAGGCCCTAGGAGGGAAGCTACTATTATTGTTTAGCTAAATGTTAATGTCATAAAAATAAAACTTCAGTCTAAATATTTACATTCATGCACACAGACAAGTGCTAAGTCCTTTGGTCAGAGAAGCATTTTTTTCTGTTTTTTTTTTTCAGCTGTTGGTCCCTAAAGAGGAACTCATAATGTGTCAAAATGCTGAGAATAAGTGATTGTTGAGTGCTTAGCACTAAATAAGACATCTCTCCCTCCAAGGCTCAGAAAACATTGCAAATGAGGGAGCATAATGAATGTAAGAGACAAGGAATGGAGGGAATGCTGTGGAACATTGTCTGAAATGATGTGACTTACTGCATTTATGACTACACAGTCACTGTTGTTACATATACAAGATCTGAAAAATTTTGAGTCTGTCAACATGATATAATGGATGTTAAAGAAAGTCAAAAATACATCAAAATATAATAAGGGCTAATGGGAAATTAGAAGGGGGGCAGTGGGAGAGATACAGGAGAAGGAGGACAACTGAAGATATTGAAAGGGAATATGATCAAAATACATGGTATATATGAATAAAATTGTCATTAAATGAAATAATAATTCCATTGCAATGTGAAAGAAATTGTTACATTTTCTTATGACTTAGAAATATGTTTAAAAGGTTGTAGCAGGTACATTCTAAAAACTTCCTATATTACCACTTCATATTACCAGGAAGAAAAGTGCAACTTTGTACATGAACCGAAATTTAACTATTTTAAAATTATCTTGAAAATATTCCTCATAAATATCTTTTGAAAATTACATGTCACCATTTCTACATTAAGGTAAATTAATTGCTTTGTCAGTAACAGAGCTATATTCTTCAAAAGGATATATGCCTGAATAGTCACTTTAAACATATTCTTGCTTCTATTGTAGAAATGGTCAAGAGAGTTGTATCTTGATTAATGCCTAGAATAGTAATAGTACAGAAGTGATCTGTGTCCACAGAAAACCAAGTAAGTCAGTAGGGATAGCTGTGTGAACCTTATTTAAATGCTTATCCAGAAAGATTGATAATGGCTATTTAATTTTTGGTTGTAAAATTCCGTTATGGATACATCTGCAATATTTATGTCAGCTTTCATTATGCTTACACTTAGGCAAAGCTAATTTTCTTAAGTTGTGTGAGTTTCACAGTTTTACCATTTGTCTCAAACTCTGGCTTTAAGTTTTATTTTTTTATAATTAACAACTTCTGTAATTGTAAACAATATCCCATGGTAATTCCCTCCCTCCCCCCCCCCACTTTCCCCTTTGAACCTCCACTCTTCATCATATCCCCTCCCCCTCACAATCAGTCTTTTATTTTGATGTCATCAACTTTTCCTCCTAATATGATGGTCTTGTGTAGGTAGTGTCAGGCACTGTGACGTCATGGATGTCCAGGCAATTTTGTGTCTGGAGGAGCACATTGAAAGGAGTCCTACAGTTCCTTTTGCTCTTACATTCTTTCTGCCACCACTTCCACAATGGACCCTGAGTATTGGAAGGTGTGATAGAGATATTTCAGAGCTGAGCACTCCTTTGTCACTTCTTCTCAGCACTATGATGTCTTCTGAGTCATCCCAAGGTCACTGCCATCTGAAAAGAGAAAGTTCTCTAATGAAAAAGTGAGAGTAGCATTAAAATATGGGTATTAACATTAAGAGAAGTGCTTACTAGGCAGATTGATGAGCATATTATCTACATTCAGCCAGATATCAGCAGACATTATACCCCTAGGGCTCAAGACTACCCCTGTTGTAGGTTTTCAGTATCAGGGATATATTCCCTCTCATGAAGTGGGCCTCCATTCAAATTAGAGGGCAGTTGGTTTCCCCCAAAACAGATGTGCCACTATTGTACCATTGACTCATTTAGCCTGGTTGGCCAAATATAGGGCTTGCAGTGTCCACTGCGGATTACCTTCACTGGTGATTTCTCTCTCTCCCACTGAGCTGGATGCATCATGGCTTTTTCCAGCTTTTTGTCAGCTGGTATACATGGAGGTGGTTTTCACCTCAGTTCCAGCAGGATTTCTCAGTGATCTTGCAGCCCAAGTATGTGGAATCTTCAGCAATGGGGTCTCTACCAGCAAACTGTTAGAGCTGATAAGCACCTGTAGCCATGAAGCAGGATACAAAGTAAACACTCAGAAATCAGTAGCCTTCATAACAACAAGCACACAGAGGATGAAATCAGAGAATCATTCCCATTCACAATTGCATAAAAATAAATTAATGAATAAATAATAAAGTTCTTTGGAATAAACATAACTAAGGAAGTAAAGGATCTCTACAATGAAAACTTTAGAAAACACAAGGGCAAAATTGTGGAAGACACTAGGAGATGGAAAAACATCCCTTGTTCTTGGATTGGAAGAATAAATATTGTGAAATTGACAATCTTAGCAAATGCAATCTACACATTTAATGCAATCCCCATCAAAATTCCAATGGCATTCTTCATGGAATTAGAAAAAAATTCAAAATTCATTTGGAAGCACAAAAAATCTCAAATATCTAAAAAAAATTTTCAGCAACAAAAATAAGGCTAGTGGTATCACCATACCTGATTTTAACCTATACTAGAGAGCCATAGTAACAAAAACAGCATGGTACTGGCACATAAGCAGACATGTAGATCAATGGAGCAGAATAGAGAACCCAGATGTAAGTCCAGGTAGTGATAGCCACATGATCTTCAACAAAAATGCCAAAAATACTCATTGGACAAAAGACAGCACCTTCAGCAAATTGGGATGGGAAAACTGGATATGTATCTGTAGAAGGATGAAAATAGATCCTTTTCTCTCTCCATGCACAAGAATTAAGTCCAAATGGATAAAATACCTTAATATTAGACCTGAATCTCTGAAACTGCTAGAGGACAAAGTAGGGGAAACCCTTCAACATAATGGTCTTGGCAAAGTCTTTCTGAATATAACCCCAACTGCTCAGGCAATAAAACCACAGATTAACTTCTGGGGCCTCATGAAATTACAAAGATTTTGTACAGCAAAGGACACTGTGAATAGAACAAAGAGGCATCATACAGAATGGGAGACAAACTTTGCCAGCTCTACATCTGGCAGAGGATTAATATCCAGGATATACAAAAAAACTCAAAAAATTAAATAATAGTAAATCAAACAACCAAAATAAAAGTGAGCTGTGTAACTAAATAGAGAGTTCTCAAAAGAAGAAACACAGATGGCATATAAACATCTAAAAAAATGTTCTACATCCCTAGCCATCAGGGAAATACAGATTAAAACTATGTTGAGATTCCATCTCACTCCTGTCAGATTGGCTACCATCACGAAAACAAGTGACCATAAATGCTGGTGAGGATAGGAGAAAAGAGGAACCCTTCTACACTGTTGGTGGCAATGAAATCTGGTCCAGCCATTATGGAAATCAGTGTAGAGGTTCCTGAGACAGCTAAAAATAGATCTACCATATGACCCAGCTATAGCACTCCTAGACATATATCCTAAGGACTCGTCTTACTACCTTAGAGATACTTGCACAACCATGGTTATTGCCACTCTGTTCACAATAGCTATGAAATGGAACCAGCTTAGATGTCCCTCAACTGATGAGCGGATAATGAACATATGGCACATTTGCATAACAGAGTTCTACTCAGTGGTAACCAAAAATGAAGTTATGAAATTTTCAGGAAAATGGATAGACCTGGAAAGGATTATACTAAGTGAGGTAACACAGGCCCATAAAGCCAAATGTTGCATATTCTTTCATATATGGAACCTAGCAACAAACGATTGAACTTCTGTGCGAGTAGGAAGAAAACTCAGTAACAGAGGCCAAAAAGCTAGAAAGGAGATATAAAGGGAATAGAAAGGAAGGGAGGAGGGATTTAAGAGGATGGTATTGTATATGTGCAAGTAGAAGAACAGATTAATAGGGGGTGAAAAGGTCCAAAGTGAGGTTGGGGAAGAGATTGAGTAAAGGAAAGATGGAGGGAGGGCTAATCAAAATCTAAGAGAATATAAATAAATCATATGGAAACCTACTTCTTTGGACAATGGAACACTCAGGAACCATAGATTGTTACTAGAAAATTTTCAGTGCCAGGGATGGGATACCTTCCAGTGATTTGTTGGCCAGGGAGGTCCCTGATGCCCCCAAAGTATTACAGGCCATTGCTGAGGCCCTTGGTTTCCCACCAGGAATAGATGGTAAGAACTGGCTTTAAAATGGTCATTTCAATTTTCCCTGAAGGTTAAACCTACACAAGAGAGGATGAAAAACATGCTTCCCCCCTTTCACTACTATTTGAACTTAAAAATTTACATGCACAGCAAATGCTATGAGTGAACTCAAATATCTCATCTGTGTCTTTTTCACTTATTGGTATTACAGTCTTGGCATGGTCAATTATTTTGTATTGGATGATTAACATTTTGTTTAGGCATGCATAGCATCATTTTGAGGATACAGACAAAATTTCATTCTATTCAGAAATATATTTTGGGAGGTCTGTGGAGTAGATGGGTAAAATTGAATACTTTTTGAATAGATAGAATTGGATGAAACAGTATTAATATTTCTAAGGGCCATGGTATAGTACTTCATCTATTACTTTTCCTTTGTCAGATTCTTAACTCCAATTTTTACTCATTAGGCTGAGGTGATGGTTGAAGACATTTGGATTCAGATGCCCCTGCTTTCCAACTGGCAAAACTGGGACGAAGAGAAGCTTCAGTACCCTATTCTCTCACCAAAATGCATTCTCCCCACTCCTGGATCTCTGTCTCCCACACCTCACTTGTTCTGATAGCTTTCAGATATCTTTAGATTCAAATAGATTTAATTTTATAAAATTTATCCATATTTCCTAGAAATCCTTTTTATGTTGGAGCAAAGTCAAAAACAAATCAAATCAACTGCACCTCCCCAAAATCCATCAGTAACAAAATAAAAATAAATACTCCTACTATAAGTGAAAATTGTCTATGCCTTTCTACTGATATAGTGAGTAATATAATGGAATAGGACTTAATGCCTCATTAGTAAAGTATCACATATAGAGCATGTCATTTTTGAAATTTGATTGTATTTAAATATAGATTTCAATGGTGATTAATGAGCAAGGAAAATCCATAACTCTATTTTTGAGAATGAAGTATTGTTTATTTACAAAAAATTGTACTCAACAATTAAATTGTGATTTATTATTTGATTGGAATAACTTCTACAAATGAATAATAATATGTACCTAAGCTCAAACATAGTGCTATTTTAAAATCTTTACAAAATAGGATAAAAATATTATGCTATTATTACTTTAATTGTACTGCAACATTATACTGTAAGAAATATATTAATGAGATGCAATTATAAAAATAAAAATCTACTATATCACATAAAATTTTAAAATACAAAATAAGTATATGATGAACAATTTTTGATAAATCATGAGCTAAATAAAATATGTAAAAGTATTTTATTAACTGGAACCTAAAATTATTGCTACAATTATTTTGCACTTTAAAAATGTTTTTTGTTTTATCTTTATTTATTTACTTGAGAGCAACAGACAGAGAGAGAAAGAGGCAGATAGATAGAGAATGGGTGTGCCAGGGTCTCCAGCCACTGCAAACGAACTCCAGACGCGTGCGCCCCCTTGTGCATCTGGGGAATCAAGCCTCAAACTGGGGTCCTTTGGCTTCACAGGCAAGCGCTTAACTGCTAAGCCATCTCCCCAGCCCTATTTTCCACTTTAAATATCATTATTTAAACTATAATTTATTATCTGGCATTCATAATTTCAGTGTTGAATATTTAATTTCTTATTTCTGTGTGTATGTACATATAAATGTAGACATATTTATAACTTTGATATAAGTAGTAAACTATTTCCTCAAATGTTACATGAGAAATCCTTCTTAGAAACAAATGAAGCACTATTTCCATGTCTTTCTGTTCTTCACAGGTGAAAATGACAGCACGATCAATACGCAGAATTGTAAGGTCAGGATGAAAAACATTCCCAGTTCAGATCTTAATTTCAGGAACAATTTGCCATGACATCTGTGTGGTCTCTTCATAGAAGTTTAGCAGAGCTGACAGCTAATTAATTATAGGGCAAGATTAGAGACTGGACCGAGGAGCTGGTAGAGGAGAATTCATCTTCAGTGTCAAGTGCTTCAGTATGTTCATTTCTTTAGGCCTGAAAGACACAACTCCAGTAAATCATTGTTTATCTTTAAGCTCAAAAAGGAAATTGAACATGACATGAACAATTACTAAGATATTCTCAGAGAAATACATTCTGGAAACGAAAACATGGAAACAAATTAGAACCTAAGGGACACCTGAGAAATCCTGGTGTTTTTTGCCAACCTCATACATAGAATATAAAATTACTATGAAATCACCAGTAAATAATTTAAAACTATGAATAGGAATAAAAATGGAAATATAGAATAGCCATAAATTAAATACTGATGCATAAATATATTAAATTTAAGAATACTAGGTTCAAGTAATGCTGTAATTATCAGCTAAATAAAAATATTTTGTCAATATTCAGATAGTTTGCATTGTAACCAATTCATACATGTGTGTTATGGTATCTTAAGTCTATTTTACATATCTGTCCATAAATTAAAATAATAACTGTTAATCTAGTCTGGTGGTTATCGATATTGTATTCTGTTAAAGTAAATGCAGACTTTCCAATTGCAAATTGATAATACAAGCATGATAGGCTTTCAGTCTGTCCTAACAGCAAGTAGACCACTGAATAGATTCAAAACTCAAGAACGTTCTTTGATATATTAGAAGAATGGAGTCACAAGAAACGACCCTCATCCCAATAGTATAGAGACTCTTGGTTGGATACAAAGAAAGACAGCTCATAGATCAGATCTCTGAAGAGAATGCCTGTGTAGAAACACCTGTGACTTAATGAACTAACTGATAAAAGCTCAGTGTGAACCAATCTGAAATGAAAACTGCATGAAGATCTACTCATTTTGAAGGCTATGAGCTAAATCAGGGTCATGCAATGAAATTAGCTCCTGCTTCCAGCAGTGGTGAGCATGACCAATATTAAAGAATGCTAAGGCTTTCTGCTAGCATGTCTGCTCTCATAAGATAGGCAAAGCCTACCTTATACTGGGCTATATCAAAGCCTGACCTTAGGGAAGGGAAAGATCCAGTTTCAACCACGGTAGCTTTCCATTTAATTAAGGAAATACTAAACTGAGCTAGCTTACTTCAGCATTCTGTTCTATTGAAAAAACGTTGGGAGTAACTGAGAAGTAATTGTACAATACATAGTCAAGGAGCAAAACAAACTACTGATGGTGCTTTATATTAGTTCTTTTTGCTCACCTCACCATCACATTACTAAAAAAATCTCTACAGCACTCCTGTTATCCTAAGATACCATGTTCAAACATAATCAAACATAGTTTGAAGACACATAGCAAACAGCAGAAACAGATATAAATATGTCTGATATGTTGGAATTAAATGATAATTTATAAAAATCAGTATTGTAATTGTGCCAAGACTCTAAATCAACAATATAGCCATAATAAAAGAATAGGTAGGAAATTTTGAAAGACAAATGTAAACAATATGAAAAAATGCTAGAGACTAAAAAAAAAAAAAAAAACAAGACAACAAAAGTGAAAAAGTCTCAGATGGGCTTATTTTTTTTTTTATTTTTTTTTTATTTTTTATTAGTCAGTTCTGTATTCAGCAAATACAGTCAGTTTGGTACCATTATTAGGCTCATCCGTGACCTACCCCCTCCCCTTGGCCCCTCCTTGTTGAGGTATGCGGGTCATGCATTGTGGAGTTAGCCCACAGTTATGGGTAAGCTAAATGTCTCTGCATATCATGACCCAACATGTGACTCTGACATTCTTTCCGCCCCCTCTTCCGCAAAATTTCCCTGAGCCATGTTGGGTTCATTTTTGGTCTGCTTCAGTGATGAGGTGTTGAGGGCCTCTGAGGCTCTGGCTCTCTGATTTGGTAGGAGTTGATTTTTCTCTATGCTGATCTCCTTCCCCCTTGTGCTGGTGTCCGGTTCATCAGGAAAAACAGCCCCCTTGCTTGTTTCTCGAAGTTTTCTTAGTTTCAGCCGGAGCCCTTTTGAGGTATGATGGGGTGGCTCTCTCCTTAGGGTCTACATCTATCTGAAAAAGAGAAGCAGATTCTCCAACGGAGAGTAAGTTAGCACCAGGACAAATGAGATAACCCTTACTTTTTTTTTTTTTTTATAGAGAATTTAATATGTGTAGGCCCTCTTGTAGCCCACAATTGATAGTAGGTTGATACTGGAGAGTGGGCTTATGTTTGGATATGGTTCTGACTTGTTTCCCAGCTCCAGCTATGGGTCCCATACCAGTGAGGGGATCAGTTAGCCAAATTGAGAGCAGTTGGTTCCCCACCATGGCTGTGTGCCACCACTGCACTTGTGTGGGCATCACAATAAGTTATTTGCTGCTAAGTAGGTTAGACCATGCGTTGCTTCGATAGATATTGGTCAATTTCCCCCAGTCGCCCATGTAGCACCTTCTGGCACTAGATGCGCTGACTGTCTGGGGACTGACTCTCATCCAACTTCCAGCCATGCCATTCTAATTTGCATGTCAATCACATAAGGTATCTTCAGCAGTAGGGTCTTACCACTAACCTTTGGTGGGTCATCAAGTACTCTGACAGAAATCTGTCTGTCTTTTAGGAAACCTTGTAGGTCTCTCTGATCAAAAGCTCATTGTGGATGATAGCCCCATGCTGGTTCTGGGAGTTACAGGTCAGTGCCCACTAAGAAAATGAGGAAAAAGATAACTAATATACAAGAGTTAGAGATAAGAGAGAGAGAGACAGGGAGAGGGGAAGTGAGGGAGGGAAGATGTAGGAGACTAAGGTTAGTCTTAATCTTACCCTCTCCAGTGTCTTGTGGTTCAGGTGTTCCCTGTAAGGGCCTGGTGAAGGATCAGCCATTTGGTCTATCTTTTAGTAAGTAGAAGATTATGGTACCATTGCCGTTTAGGTCTAGATTTGTGTTTCCCACCCCTTTGATGCCCTCCCCTCCCTCCCCTTCCATCCTAGTGTCTAATCTAGGAGATGCTTGCTGGGTATTTAAGGTATCTTCGGTAGATTAAGGTTAGGTGCTGTAGATGAGTGAGACTATGTGGCGATTTTTTTTCTGTGACTGGGTAAGTTCACTGAGAATGATCTGTTCCAGGTTCAACCATTTTTCCTCAAATTTCATTGTGTCATTTTTTCTTACTGCTGTATAGAATTCCATTGTGTAGATATACCACATCTTAGTTATCCATTCTTCTAGTGATGGACATCTGGGTTGATTCCAGCTCTTAGCTATTACAAATTGAGCCGCTATAAACATGGTTGAGCAAATCTCTTTAGTCTGTGGTTTGAAGGTTTTAGGGTAGATGCCCAGTAAGGGAATAACTGGGTCTGTTGGTATCTCTATACTCAGCTTTTTCAGAAGTCTCCATATTGCTTTCCAAAGTGGTTGTACCATCCTACATTCCCACCAACAGTGGATGAGTGTTCCTACTTCTCCACATCCTCGCCAGCATTTATTTTTATTTGATTTTTTGATGCTTGCTATCCTTATTGGGGTAAGGTGGAATCTCATAGTTGTTTTAATTTGCATTTCTCTGATGATTAGGGATGATGAACATTTTCTTAAGTGTATGTTTGCCATTTCTATTTCTTCCTCTGTGAACTGCCTGTTCAGCTCTTTGCCCCATCTTGTGAGTGGGGTGTTTGACTTCTTACTGTTTAGATTTTTGAGTTCTTTGTAGATTCTAGAGATTAGTCCTCTATCAGTTGGATAACCCACAAATATTTTCTCCCATTCTGTGGGTAATCTATTGGCTTTGCTAATTGTATGCTTGTCTGTAAAGAAACTCCTCAGCTTCATGTGGTCCCATTGGTTGAGTGATGGTTTAAGTTCATGAGCTACTGGGGTTTTGTTCAGGAAGTCTTTTTCCATTCCTATGTCATGGAATGTACTCCCTAAATTTTCTTCCAGTAGTATTCGAGTTTCTGGTCTTATATTGAGATCTTTGATCCATTTGGACTTGAGTGTAGTGCATGGTGAAATGTGTGGGTCAAGTTTTAGTTTCCTGCATATGGTTATCCAGTTTGTCCAGCACCATTTGTTGAAGATGCTGTCTTTTTTCCAGCGTATATTGTTTGGGCCTTTATCAAATATCAAGTAGCTATAGTTGCTTGACCCAAAGTCCGGGTCCTCAAGTCTATTCCATTGATCTATAGTCCTGTTTTTATGCCAGTACCATGCTGTTTTTATTACTATGGCTTTGTAATATAGCTTTAGATCAGGTATGGTGATGCCTCCAGAGGTATTTCTTTTGCATAGGATATGTTTGGAAATGCGAGGCCTTCTGCCTTTCCATATGAAATTTGAGATCATTTTTTCTATCTCTGTGAAGAACACTGTAGGGATTTTAATTGGTATTGCATTAAATCTGTAAATTGCCTTTGGTAGGATTGTCATCTTCACAATGTTAATTCTGCCTATCCAGGAACATGGGAGGTCTTTCCATTTTCTCAAGTCCGCCTCAATTTCTTTTTTGAGTGTTTTTATGTTTTCATTGTATAGATCTTTCACTTCCTTGGTTAACGTTATTCCAAGGTATTTTATTTTTTTTGTCGCAATTGAAAATGGGACTATGTCCCTTATTTCTTTTTCTGTATCTTTGTCCTTTGCATAAAGGAAGGCTACTGATTTTTGTGCATTGATTTTGTATCCTGCTACTTTGCTATAGGAGTTAATCACCTTCAGGAGTTTTGGGATGGAGTCTCTCGGGTCTCTTACATATATAATCATGTCATCAGCGAATAAAGCTAACTTAACTTCCTCCTTTCCAAATTGTATCCCTTTTATTTCCTTCTCCTGTCTTATTGCTTGAGCTAGGACTTCCAGAACTATATTGAAAAGCAGAGGTGAGAGTGGACAACCCTGTCTTGTTCCTGATCTTAATGGGAATTCCTCCAGTCTCTCTCCATTAAGTATTATTTGGGCCTTCGGAGCTTCGTATATTGCCTTTATTAGGTTAAGATATGAACCAACCATGCCAACTCTCTCCAATGTTTTGAACATGAAGTGGTGTTGAATCTTGTCAAAGGCCTTTTCTGCATCTATCAAAATGATCATGTGGTTTTTATGTTTAACCTTGTTTATGTGGTGTATTACATTGACAGATTTCCGTATGTTGAACCACCCCTGTGTTCCTGGAATGAATCCCACTTGGTCAAGGTGGATAATGCTTTTGATGTGTTGTTGGATTCGGTTTGCAAGGATTTTGTTTAGGATCTTTGCATCTAAATTCATCAGGGAAATAGGCCGGTAGTTTTCTTTTCTTGTGGCATCTCTGCCTGGTTTTGGAATTAGGGTGATGCTAGCTTCATAAAAGGAGTTGGGTAGCTTTCCCTGTTCATCAATTGTGTGGCACAGTTTGAGGAAGATTGGTTTGAGTTCTTCCATGAAGGTTTGATAGAATTCAGCTGAGAAGCCATCTGGACCTGGGCTCTTCTTTTTTGGGAGGTTTTTTATTACTTTTTCAATCTCCATGAGTGTGATGGGTTGATTGAGGTGATTAATCTGCTCTGTGTTTAGCTTTGGTAGATGGTATGCGTCCAAGAATTTATCCATCTCCTCCACATTATCCAGTTTTGTGGAGTAGAGGTTTTTGAAATAAGTCCTGATGATTCTCCCAATTTCACTTATGTCTGTTGTGATCTCTCCTTTTTCATTTTGAACTTTGTTAATTTGAAGGTTCACCTTTTTTTGCTTGATCAGATTGGCCAGGGGTTTGTCAATCTTGTTTATTTTTTCAAAGAACCAGCTCTTTGTTTTGTCAATTTTCTTAATTGTTTCCTTGGTTTCCAATTCATTGATTTCTGCTCTGATTTTAATTATTTCTTTCCTTCTGGAGCTCTTTGGGTTGGATTTTTCTTGTTTTTCTAGTGCCTTTAGGTGGATGGTTAGGTTATTGATTTGGGACCTTTCTGTCTTTTTTACGAAGGCATTGAGTGCTATGAATTTTCCCCTGAGGACCGCCTTCATTGTGTCCCATAAGTTTTGATACGATGTGTTCTCATTGTCGTTCAATTCCAGAAATTTTGCAATTTCATTTTTTATTTCATCCACTATCCATTTATTGTTTAAAAGTGTGCTGTTCAGTTTCCAGGTGCCTTTGGGATTCTTGGTGGGTCTTTTATTGTTGATTTCTAGCAATATAGCATTGTGATCTGATATCATGCAGGGAATTATGTCAATCTTCCTAAATATGTGGAGGCAGTCTTTGTGACCCAATATATGGTCTATTTTAGAGAATGTTCCATGGACTGCTGAGAAGAATGTGTAATCTGTGGATTTGGGATGGAATGTTCTGTAGATGTCCGTTAGGTCTAAGTGATCTATGGTTTTGTTGAGCTCTCTTACTTCCCTGTTGAGTTTCTGTTTTGATGATCTGTCTATTACTGATAATGGTGTATTGAAGTCCCCAGCTATGATGGTGTTTGTGGTTATTTCTGTTTTATTGTGAAGTAGGTTTTGTTTTATGAACTGTGGTGCCCCTGTGTTTGGTGCATACAGATTTATGATTGTAATATCCTCTTGATGGATCGTTCCCTTGGTAAGTAGGAAGTGGCCTTCTTTGTCTTTTTTGATTATATTTGGTTTGAAGTCTATTTTATCCGATATTAATATAGCTACACCTGCTTGTTTCTTATTCCCGTTTGCTTGGAATACTGTTTTCCACCCTTTCACCCTGAGGAGATGTCTGTCTTTAATGGTGAGGTGGGTTTCTTGAAGGCAACAGATTGAGGGGTCTAATTTTTTGATCCATCCTGTTAGCTTGTGTCTCTTGATGGGTGAATTAAGGCCATTAATATTTAGGGTAATGACTGTGAGATTTGATTTGATCCCTGCCATATTGTGATGGTAAATGTGGGTTGGAGTTTTCATGGACATTGAAGTTTTTTGTGCCTACTCTGAGTTTGGTTGTTGTGATCTGCTTCTTGTAGGCAATTGTGTTTGATTATTTTTTTCTTCTCTGTGTAGAATTTCCTGAAATACTCTCTGTAGGTTTGGTTTTGTGTTCATATAATTGTAAAGCTGAGTTTTGTCATGGAAAGTTTTTTGTTCACCATCTATTATGAGGGATACTTTTGCTGGGTAGAGTAGTTTGGGTTGGAAGCCATAGGTTCTTAGACTTTGCAGTGTTTCATTCCAGGCCCTTCTAGCTTTCAGGGTTTCCATTGAGAAGTCTGAAGTAATTCTGATGGGGTTACCTCTGAAGGTGGTGTGCTGTTTTTCCCTAGCTGCTTTTAGGATTTTCTGCTTGGTGTCAATGTTTAGAGTCTTAATAATAATATGTCTTGGAGAGTTTCTCCTTTGGTCCAGTCTGTTTGGAGTTCTATTGGCTTCTTGTATCTTGATGGGCCTTTCTTTTAAGAGATTGGGGAAGTTTTCTTCAATTATTTTGTTAAATAAGTTCTCCATGCCTTTGGTCTGGATTTCTTCTCCTTCTGGTATTCCAATGATCCTGATATTGGGACGTTTAACTGTATCCCACAATTCCCTCATGTTCTGTTCACAGGAGCTTTTAAACTTACTGAAATTTTTGAACTCTCTAACTGTTTCTTCCATCTTGTCTTCCAGATCAGAGTTTCTATCCTCCACTTGGCTGACTCTATTCTTGAGAGCTTCTAGTGAGTTTTGGGCTTGTTCAATTAAGTTTGCATTTTCTATTATTTTTCTATGTATAATTTCCATCCCTCTGTCAAGCTCCCTTTTCACATCATTTTCTGATTTTCTTGATGATTCTTGGAGTTCATCCTTGCATTTCTTTATGTCTTCATTTAGCATGGTCAGCTGATTTTTAAGGTCTTCTTTTTTTTCACTTTCCCTCAAATCTCTTAACTCTCTTTGAAATCCTTCCATTTTCTTATCTAATCCTTCCAATTTCTTATCTATTAGTTCTAGTTTAGTGATGGCAGCATCCACACGATTGTCTGCCCTTTGTTGCTTTCCTGCAAGTTCTACCAATAGGTTGGTTAGAGTTGCATTGCTCATAGCTTCAATGTGGTGTTCTGGTCCTATTTGTTCTTCTATGTTTTGGTTAGAAGTATTCATTGTGGGAGTGAGTGATCTAATTGGATTTTCTTGCATTTGATTATTCATGTTATTTCTTTTGCGCTGTGTTCTGCCCATGACAGTGTATGGGCAGATAAGTGGGCATATCAGCCTGGGCTCAAGAACAATGGGAATCTTATGCAGCCTGGGGGCGTTGCCAAGAAGCCTGGGCTTTGGCTGTCACTTGCCAAAGCCGCCTATCTACTGCCTGGCAGGGGCGCCGAAGTTGCCTGAGTTCTCAAGCGGTAATGTGCCAAGGCTGCCTGCGTTCGAACTAGGAGTGGCACTGAGGTACCAAGCACTGATGCCGTCCGAACTCTGGCTGGGCACGCTAGGAACCGGCAGCAGTCTGCGCTCCCCCGCCACAGGACAATTTTGGACAGCCGCGTGGCAGACAGAGGGCGAGTGGACGAGAATGCAGAGCAGTCTAAGCTTCTGCATGCAGGGAATAATCTCACTTGCCAAAGCTGCCTATCTACTACCTGGCAGGGGCGCCAAGGTTGGTTGAGTTCTCAAGCGGTATTGTGCCACAGCTGCCTGCGTTCGAGCTTGGAGTGGCACTGAGGCACCAAGCACTGAAGCCGCCCAGACTTTGGCTGGGAACGCTGGGACCGGAAGCAGTCTGCGCTCCCCCGCCACAGGACAATTGTGGACAGCCGCGCGGCAGACAGAGGGCGAGTGTACGAGAGTGCGGAGCAGTCTAAGCTTCTGCACGCAGGGAATAATCTCACTTGCCAAAGCCGCCTATCTACTACCTGGCAGGGGCGCCAAAATTGTTTGAGTTCTCAAGCGGTAATGTGCCAAGGCTGCCTGCATTCGAGCTAGGAGTGGCACTGAGGCACCAAGCACTGAAGCCGCCCAGACTTTGGCTGGGAACGCTGGGAACCGGAAGCAGTCTGCGCTCCCCCGCCACGGGACAATGGCGGCCCGCCGGTGCGGCAGGCAGGTAGGGGGTGGCACCTGAGCTGACGCAAGCCAGAGATACAGTCTGAGCTTGTGGGACTGGGCACACTCAGTAGGTGGGCGAGTGGACGAGGGTGCGGAGCAGTCTAAGCTTCCGCGCGGAGGGAATGATCGGCGCGCAGTGGCAGCCGTGCGGGCTCCGGAGCAGCAGCAGCGGCAGGGGTGGAGCTTTGAACATGGCGGTTATTTGGGGCGAGGGGTGCCTACCCGCCCAAAAGGGGACCAGCAATTCCCTGTTCCCCCACCTCTGTGCCCTCCCAGATTTCTCTCCCCTAAAAGCCACTATATACCCTTAATATCTTGCCTTTCTTTCCCCGGGATTTGCAGCGCAACTAGGCGGTCGCCATCTTGGCCGGAAGTCCTCTTATCAGGTGGGCTTATTAATAGACTAAATATGGCTGGAAATAAATCTTTAAAGTGAGTAATAACTCCATATATCTAATTTAAAACTAGGTAGAAACAATAGTGAAAAGGGGTCAGATGTCCAAAAACTGTGAGACAAAATTTATAAACATAATTTATATACAAGAAGGAAAAGAGAGAGAGGGAGAAAAGGACTCTGATCTAACAATGAGTGAGTTTTTTTCAAATTCATGTCAGATACCAACCCATAGGTCAGGGTTGCACAGAAATCTCTAAGGTAAAAGGGCTGAAAAATATACCAAGGTTTATCACTTTTAAACTGATAAATGCATCAGATAATAAAATAAAACTCAAATCAATGAAAATTCGCTGACATTTAAAATTTTGAAAATATTCATCTCTCCAACTTTTCAGATTCCGTGTAAGAAAGAAAAGAGGGTGAAATACTTAAAGGTTTGAGAAAAAATAGTTTAAAAATGCACAAGAATTCTGTAATTTGTGACTTTGTCCCTCAGGTGTGAAGAGACAGACTTTGTCATACAACGAAATGGTAAAAGATTTTTTTTCTACTAATTTTGCTTTTCAAGAAGAAATATTGGAAAAGGCCTTTAGAGTTAGGGAAAGAATTAAAGGTCAAAAATTCCCATCTGCATCAAGGACATCAGAGAAATGACACATGTATATATAAATATATAAGCAAAATTAACTTTAAATAGTTTTATATCTCACAGTTACTCAGCTCATTGAAATTAACAATTGCATAAACTATAAGTAATGCATAGCTTATTAGCTTACAAAGTACAAAAATTCAGTCATGAAAAATAATAGTGCATAGTTTTGTTTTCTCTCTCCTTAACTCCATTCTTCTCCCTTCTCTTCTCCCCTCCTCCCAATGTTTTTCTCACCAGAGCTTGCTTCACAATTGCTTCTGTTCAGTGTTCTCACTTCCTGTTTCAGATTAGAAGCTTGAATATAATGGATTTCTATTTTTACACATGTATTTGTGTATTGTCTGTATATATATATATATATATATATATATATATATATACATATACATATACATATACATATACATATATATATTTCTGTATGTTGTTGGACACATGTGTACAGGTGTGCTTGCATGTGTGTGATGTGTGTGTGTGTGTGTGTGTGTGTGTGTGTGTGTGTGCATGCATATTGATACCAGAAGAAAATCTTAGATGTTATCTTCAGGTATATCATCCTCATCTTTTTAAAACAGGGTTTCTGATTTTCCTTAAGGGGAGGAGAGAGAGAGAACAGAGGAAGGTAAAAGTGCAAAGGAAAGAAAAAGGGAGAGGATGGGGAAGGGGAAGGGAAAGAAAAGACTTGTAAGAATCTTATGCCCAGAATGTAACAGTTATATTGTCTTATAGTGACAAAATAAAAACCTTGTCTTCTGCCTCTTTCCCCATTTCATAAAATGCTATAGGAGGTATATATGAATACTACAAGAACAGCAGCATGAAATACTTAGGCAGTTTGAAACCAACCCAATGGCATTTTCATCAAAATAAGGACTCTAAGATAAAGCTTACAAAAGATGCAATGGCATATTAATATTCTGGCATGTTTATTAAATTTGAAACATTATACAGCATGTGCCATGAGTAGTACATGGTTCTTGTTGTAGGTATTATCAATATAAAATAACAGCAATATTAATAACATGGCTGCACTGAACTACATAAACTCTTGAAATCTTAAGGTAAGGGAAGACTATTGATAGTGCAGTGTATTTTTTTCCTGATGATGACCTAGTCACATTGAATTATATGCTGGATGCTTAATTTTGTGAGTCATAATTTAATACATTAACAAAGAAAGTTTTGTATATAACAGTAATAAATTAAACAAGTGTGGCATTATGACATATTGACAATAAAAAAATATTGAATTATCTAGATCCCTTAGACTATAGACACTTAAACAGATGTAGAAGGTTAAAAGTAGGTATAGAGAGTGGGGTTGCAGGAAGGGAAGAAGATTAGAGGAGAATGGGGAAAGAAGTAGACAGGAGGAGTAGGAACAGAAATAAAGAGTAAGTGTTGCAGTCAGATTCACATTACAGGCAAAAAATAGCCAACCAAGAGCAGCTTGTGGGAAAAAAAGTTCAGTTTGGTTTATAGACTCAAGGGGAAGTTCCATGATGGCAGGGGAAAATGATAGCATAAGCAGAAGTTGGACAACACCTCCTGGCCAACATCAGATGGACAACAGCAACAGCAGAGTGTGCCAAACACTGGCAAGGGGAAACTGGCTATAATAGCCATAAACATGCCCCAAACAATAAAATCCCTGCAGGGGGCCTTATTTACCAAATCTCCATCAGCTGAGAACTTTACATTCAAAATACCTATATTTATGGGGCATACCTGAAGCAAACCACCACATTCCATCACCAGGCCCCATAAACTGAATCATCCATGACGTAGAATACAATGTCTGCAGTCCAACTTTAAAAGTCCCCATAGTTTTTATTAATCCCAATGATGTTCAAACATACCCATAGTCCAAGGTCTTTTAGCTGAGCCATAATACCAAAAAAAAAAAAAATCCCATAATAGCACATAATAAACATTCCCATGCAAAAGATGGTATTGGGTATAACAAAGAAATATTCAACCAATACAAGATTTAAACTTGGAAAACATTAATCTCTGTAGCTCCAAGTCCAACAACTCTAACCAGAGATTAGTCACCAAGTCAATTCTGACAAGTCTCTGGAGTGCCAATTCTGCCCCTCCAGGTAGGGTATTCACAGCCTCAGAAAAGTTTATCTGGTTCTGGTAGTTATCCTTGGCAGCCATCCCATAGTACTGGCATGTAGACTGAGTTTCCACTGCAATCCACGGTTCATCTTCACAGCTCCATTGGGTCTCCATATAGGCAATCCAGCAAACCTGCAACACACTGCCCATGTTCAAAACACAAGACCATGTTGCAAATTCAATGACCCTCTCTTTCCTGTATTTGTTATACTCCATAATACCTAGTTGTAGGGAGCTGCATCTTCTCTGAGACCTTGGTAACTGCAGCTGGTCTTTGACCTCTTGACACAGAGGCAATTAACATAGGGTCTTGCTGAAGCAGGCAGCAGGCACAGAGGCCTTATCGTATGGCCTAGGAGAAGTAGGCACCAGACACAGAGGCATAAATTATCATACGACCCTGGTGAAGCTGACTTTAGGCGCATAGGCATTGCTGAGAAAGTTTTATTTTCTGTAGATAAGCTTGTGTCTGCCTGAATAAACCTGAGCCTTGATCAGAACTTGTCTTGGCTCCATTCCTTGTGTTCTTGTCTCAGATTCATTCCCACTCTCTCCTTCGAGGTCTGTTTCGACTCATGCCGCAGGCCGGCACACCTAGTGGGCTGCCAACATGTTAATCTGGGGTGGGGGGGGGGCATAGAAAACTTTGGAAAACAGGACACTCCTTCACCATTCAGGTCCCTTCAAAAGAATCTTCATTCTTCCCATTGTCCCAATGCAGGTCAGCTGCCTCAATCTCAATGGTTATAATTTCTCATACAATTGCAGCTGAATGGGCGGAAGTTTTAGCCCAAATATTTCATTTCTTTCTGTAACATATTCCTATGTTCACACCAGTCCATTTCTATGTTATGCAACCCTGCACAAATTCTTAAGACATGGGCATAACAGCAAGCCTCTCACACAAACTGCTTTTAGTCCAGTCCAGGCAAAGCTCTTTCTCATTCTCATAAGCCAAACCTCACAGTACTTAGTTCCTACTGCATTCAGGTCTTTCAACTCTGACCAGAATAGTCCATCAAGCTACACTTAAAGCACTGCAAGGCATCTCTTAGGACAAGGTTTTAAATCCTTTCACATTTCCCTTGAAAATCATCTCCAAAAGGCCAAACCACACAGTCAGGTTTCAAGCAGCAATATGCCCACTTTTTGGTACCAAGTTTACTGTTACAGTCAGGTTCTCATTGCTGGCAGAAAATGCCTAATCAAGAAAATCTTGTGGGGGAAAGAAAAAACGTTTAGTTTGGCTTATAGACTCGAGGGGAAGTTCCATGATGGTTGGGGAAAATGATAGCATGAGCAAAGGGTGGACATCACCTCCTAGCCAATATCAGATGGACAAGAGCAACAGGAGAGTGTGAGTGTGCCAAACTTTGGCAAGAGGAAGCTTTCTATAACACCCATAAGCCTGCCCCCAATAGTACACTGCCTCTAGGAGGCATTAATTCCCAAATCACTGTCAGCTAGGAACCTTGCATTCAAAATACCTAAAATTATGGGGGCACCTGAATAAAATCACCACAGCAACAAAGAAAACAGAAAGGAAGAGAGAAGAGGGAGAGGAGTGGAGGAAGGAAAGGATAAAAGATGAGACAGATTTTCTCAAATGAGCTTACCACTTTCTATCATCAAAGGATTAATGAATTGATTAGGTCAGAGTTTCATAATCCAATCACTTCCCCAAGTCCAGTCAGCTGGAAAAGAACAATAGGAAGACTTTTGAGAACATACAAAAATTATACCACAGAATACCCTGGGGGCCTTCAGCAAGAATGTCATCAAAGGAGAAAGGACTCAGTGGATAAAGTGCTTACCATTCAAGTCAGAGTACCTGTGTTTGGTCCCACAGAAACCACATTAAAAAAAAAAAAAAACTAGAAGCTTTAATCCCAGCATGCTTGAAGGCAAGAGACAAGAAATTTCTCAGCATCTTGGAAATTTTCCACAAGTGCAATGCTCAATAAGAACAGGGAAAAGGGAATGAGAATGAAAATAAGAGAAACAGGTTCTGCTTCACATAGGCTGCAAGGTGAGGACTGACCTGAAATTGGTCCTACAACCTTTCTTTACATGTATGGTGTGGCATGCACATGCAGACTTACACCCACATACAATATATCATATACACACACAGAGACACACACACACATCCACAGTTTTCTTAATGTGCTCTGATTTCCCACAAACTCTCCCACTTATTGCAGTACTTTTGATCCATATAGTGATGGGTCTTAGAGCTGGCCAAAATGATAACATGAAGTGTTCTTTAACAAAGGCCATGTTTTGCTTTGTCTTATCCCACTAGGAATATTTTCCCCACACAGTCCTAATTTTTTGCATATTAACATTACATGTTCTTTGGAATTAACTATGAATCATTCTCTTTCCTATACTTAGCTGTTAATAACTACTATGGAGATTATACTATTGTAAGATTATATTTATAGTTTAGAAATTTTTCCTATTCTACTCATACTGTCTCTGTAGAACCTGATACTCATCTAACTTCTTTTGCCATTTCTAAGTTTTTCTTTTTTGAAATTTAAATTTAGATTACAGAGTTGAAAGTGACATTTTTTTATTCTTGTGTCTAAATACCTGACAAGAAGAAATTTAAAATTCATAAGGAAGGATTTATATCCACTTAAAGTTCAAAATTCAAGTCCATCATAGCAGGGAAGGAATGGCAGCAGAAGCCTGAGGCAGCTGGTCACTTTCAGTCTCCAGTGAGAAAGCAGAGAGTGATGAATGTTCTTTCTCAGGTTACATTATTATTATTATTATTATTTCTCTTCAGTCCATCTGGGATCCAAGTTAATAGCATAGTTGTACTCACAGTTAGGGTGGTTTTTCTGACTTCAATTCACCTAATCTAGGAAACCCTTCACTGACATACCCAAGATTTTCCTCCTATGGTAACTTGAAAATTGGCAAGTTGGAAACCAGATATTAACTATCACAAGTCCATCCCTTGTTAAATTGACATTCAAACATAACTCCTTTTTTTTGTTGTTTTTGTTTCGCAAGGTAGGATTTCCATCTATCTCAGGCTAACCTGGAATTTACTATGTATTCTCAGGGTAGCATGGAACTCAAGGCAATCCTCCTACCCCTGCCTCCTGAGTGCTGGGATGAAGGAGTTCATCAGCACACCCATCAAACATGACACTTTTGAGTCAGAATTCACCCACTTCTTTTCATCATACTCTCATGGCCAAGTCATGACAAAATACATTCAATCCAAGTTTAAAATTCTTCATAGTCTTTAACAGTCAAAACAATATTCAAAATGGTAAGTGTGATGTGTCTTCTTAGACATAGGCAAGCCCTTAAGTGTCAGGTCATATAACACTAAGAAACAAATTATATGCTTCAAACATGTATCCATACAACATTATCATTAAAATTCAAAAAGGAAGAAAGAGACACAGCAAAGAATGATTGGTCCAAAACAAGATCTAAACCCAGCAGGGAAAACAGTAAATCCCTGACATTCCATGATAGGCACCTAGAACCTATCATGAGATCATCTAATTTCCATAGGTCTTGAGAGTCTCTGTCCCTCAGGCTCTGCAGCCTGTAAGACTCATTGCCCCTCTATTAGCACCACTCCACTTTGAACATATAGTTTTTCCTGGCAGATGACCTATGATTTTTGCTACATATAGTCTCCTGGGGTTTTCATTTCAACTTAGTTTAACTTTCCTCGTTTCACAGAATGTCCTCTCAGAGCCTCACCAAAGTTACTCTGACCTTGCCATTCATTGCCTGGACTCTGATTCCCTAGAAGCAAGATAAAATAAAAATTACGCAAGGAATCTGCTGTCTTCCATGCCTCAAAACCAGTAAGATTTGGATAAGCCTGGAATGTAACACAACCCCCTTGGGCTACCCTTGTAGAGGCCTCCGAATGGCTTCCAAGCTGATCATGGTGCAACACTTCTCTAGGCAGTTATGTTCCAGCAGGGAACCTTGTCAGTTAAAGCATGCTTTCTTTGAATGAATTTGGATTTTACAACATGGATGCTCCCATGAGTGTGATTCTGCCCTCAAAATACCTTTCTTCATTCCCCAATATAGTGAAGGAGGTTTCTCTTCAATGGTGCTGATTTCATTAACAGTTACAGTTGCTTTCTCAGCAGTATCTTAGTGTTATCCTTTCTTAGATTTCCTCCAACAAATCAATCCATTAACTTTACCTTCAGCATGATTTAAGTTCTAAGGACATGGGCAGATGCAGCCAGTTTCTTTGACAGCATATCACATCAAGTACTTCTAGCCCAGTTCATGATCAAACCACTGCTTCCTCTTTGGAACCTTATAATCTTGCCCTTCATGGTCTGGGTATCTCTCAGAATTCTTATAACTAGTACTAAAGGCCTATATACCACTTTGTGAGGCTCATCTTAGCAATAGTCCCACTTCTCAGCAAGAATTTTCTGTAGTAATTACTTTCTAATTGATATGGCCAAATACCTTTCAAGAGTAAATTTGATGAAGTAAAGCATTTATCTCAGCTTATACTATGAGATATTACCAACATGGGGTGAAGGACTAGCAACAGGAGCTTCTTTCAACTCTGGCTTATAGAAGTATATAATTGTATTTTAGGGTTTTATTGTTGTTGTTTTGCTTTGTTTTTTATTTCTTTCTTTTTTTTTCTTTAATGAGATAGTCTCTCTCTAGCCTAGGCTGACCTAGAATTCACTGTGTAGCCTCAAGCTGGCCTCAAACTCATGGCAATCATCCTACCTCTGCCTCCCAGGTGCTGGGATTAAAGGCTTTAAAATATTGTTTTGGTTTACCTTAATTTTGTTCTTTACACATTTAGTGCCATGCACCATGTTCCATAAGACCTTTATCTCTATTGGGAATTAGGCTGATAGTGGCCATGCACAACTGAAAGCTTTGTGGAATGAGAAATAGCTCCATTTACATCTTGGTTCAACTGAAATATGTAACACCACACATTGTAGAAAATGGTATATAGTACTACAATGACTTATTTATTTTTCTATTTTTGGTTTTTTAAGGTAGGGCCTCACTCTAGCTCATGCTGACCTTGAATTCACTCTGTAGTCTCAGGGTGGCCTCGAACTCATGGCAATCATCCTACCTCTGCCTCCCAAGTGCTGGGATTAAAGGCATGTGCCACAACGCCCGCCTACCATGATTTATTTTTAATTTCCAGAAATAAAGACATTTTCTTATGCTAGAAATTTGTTAACGATGGAATTACTGTATGAAATAAGTGGCAGTTGCTTTTATAATCCTATAATCATCATGTGAAGTTTTGCTTTTCAAGAAGTGAATTCAATGAAACTCAGAAAATAGCTTTAAAAAAACCATTAAATCTCAAGGACACAATCAGTAGTACAACTTGATATGAATTATAATCTCATGAATGTATTTTTATTTTACAAATAGGATCACAGACATCGTGAGGTGTACAGAATTAGTTATTTGTGTTTCAATAATTTCTAGGCTGACTTTTCAATCTTCCTATGGATTTCTAGGTTAAGTACTATCTAACACAAGGCACTAGGGAAAGAAGTAAAGATCTCTCTCTCTCTCTAGACAATACAAGCAACAGTGCACTTGTTCTTCCCTGTAAAGTGAAGACTCAGCACATATATTTCTTAGAGTGAACTCATGGGACTCTTAAGTCACTTTCTGATTCATGGATATGTGTTACACAGTTTCTCACATCTGGAAGAGTTGTAGAAGCAACTCAGAATAATGATTAATAGAAAATATCTGATGCCAATACACAGATGCATTGTGAAGCAAGGTTCCTGCATTGTAGTAACTGCTTATCAGCTCAAAACTCATTATATCAACATATATATTTTCCAGAATATCTGTAGTATTTTGAGAATGTGGGTAAAAGGAATAGTTACTCCTTTTGCCTTATTTGTCTTTAAAAGTAAGACAAAGAAATGATGTAAGTATATTTATCTCACCTACTTTATATACTTTGGAATTTTTAATAATTGTATAATAATAATAGTAATAATAATAATAATAAAACTTCTGCTGTCTGGGGTTTCTTGACCATATAGAATTAATTGTGATTCATTACACCTCTTGAGCCAAAATAGACTTGATATAAGAGTGATAAACATGAAAATGACCTTGGCTGATTTTACTAAGAAAACCAGCTGTTGTGGAAACTTGCCATCTGTGAACTTAAATAATCTGCAACTTTTCCCCAAGGCAGACTTAGATAGTCATTACAAAAACTTAAATAAAACTAGCTTATACTATGAAAATCTCTTAGAAGCATTATTCATTAATTGAGGAACGTTTAAATTACTTTCAGGTATTCACCTACATATTTCTCACAACTACATTCAACTGCCATTCTTTTGCAAATTGAATTATTTATATTATACTTTATAGAATTAAAAGTATTTGCAAATAGCATTAAATAAAATATAGTCATATACTAGCTCAATTAACTATGATTGGCAATACTCTTCAGTATGGAAGAATAATATTTTTACTATGGAATGTAAGACTGAATGATAAATGCCTGCAAAAATGTTGCTCTTATATTCTAGAGCCATGGATTATTTTCTCTTAATCTTTTTTATTTCTATACCAAGAGTATAACAAATAGCTCACAGAGAATCATATAGATGTCATAAGTATAATTTCCCATTGGCTACTTGTAACAAAATAATTGAGCTACTTACCTTGTAAAGAGAAAAGATGTATGCTGATTTGTGGCTTTAGAAGCTCTGGTTCATGATTGGGTACAATTATTTCTCTTAGGTAGATGTATCAAGTGGTGATTGTATAGACTACAATGGATTATTTAAACGTTCCCTTTATGACCAAAAAGCACAAAGTAGAGAGAGACGTTGAGATCCCAAACATTCCCTTCAAACGAATGCCCCATGACCTAAAGTCTCTCACCTCTTACAGAGTCTATCATCTCTCAATAGCACTTTCCTGGTGGCCAAGTATTTAATACATAGTTGTTTAGGGGATACTTATGAATATGAAAGCACTGTTTTTCAGAAAAACAGTCTATTTTGTCATGAATTATCATACCTACATACCTATTGCTTCAAAAATCTGAATGTATTTTTTCATTTGCTATATAACCAAAGGGAATACATGCATACATTATATACATATACACACACACATATAAAATGTATGATCTTCTATTTTTATGTAACATTGAGAGGAGTCACAAAACTGATGATAGGCTGATTTTCCTGTGATGTCTCCATCCTGCATAGTGCAGGGCATGACAAAGCAGGAGGTGATCACACATGACCCCAAACGGAAGTGTACCTCCTAATGCACCATCAGGCGTGGGCTCCAAGATGCAAACGCAATGCAAGAAAATGACCCTGGCCATGACAACCTCTGTAGCTATGGCCTACAGCATACTGCACTGCAGCCACAGAGCCCCATGTCCATGGTAAGAGGAGTCCATGTCTACCCACCCTGGTTGTGACTGGGAAATACGTTATTTGGCGAAGTGGAAGAAGAGGCATCCTGCTGTCAGATTCATCTGAAGAAGGAGACAGTTCTACCTCCACCAGGTTGAACTTGTGGAAATGAGATAGGGAGGACATCCAGGAATCCACAGTACATCACACTCTCATCCAACTAAGGAATGAAGTCCTTGATTAGAGGCACCAATGAGAAGATGAGGAGTGGTTACATCATCAGCATAAGAGAAGGTGAAAGGGAAGTGTGCAACTCTATAAACCCCCTCAACCCGGGGAGCCACTCAGATATAGCCCCAGTTCTTTGCCTTTCCCATCCCATCTGGGGCTATTGTTAATAATAAACCAATTACTTTGTTTTCTCCATCTTCCTGTTTCTGTCTGTACTGGGGGATCCAGTTCTTTGTTCGCCCTAAGGAACAAATTCAAATCTCTAGAAGTTACATGGCGCCAGAAGGACCCCTTGCATCATAATCTTAATCACTTCTCTTTAAAAATATAACTCTTATTAAAGTATGTAAAATATATTAATGTTAAAGGAAAACAACAAATGTTTCTCTTTGTAAAGATGAGTATAAGTTTTTTTCTAAAAGGCAAAAATTTAGCCTATAATTCTGTAAATTCCAAAGATTTTTACTTTGACAGTTAATGATAAGGTTGCTACCAAATAATTTTCAGTAGGAAAATGTTCTATTGCAATTTTCTCCAACTTGAAATATTCCCTGCTGGATTGAACTGGAATCAAGATGTCAACAGTCTAGGAGAACTGAAACTTTAAAAAGGTCCCACAACCCCTTCCCAAATAAGAGCAGCAAACAAGTTTTGAATGGCCAGACTCACCAGTGGTGTGCAGCAATTTACTCCAATTTGAAATATTTCCTCTTGGTGGGAGAAGGTAGCCAAGTGGTCAAGAATTCTTGGATGATTAAAACTTCAGAAAAACATTCAAACTTCAATTCTTACAGGTTATAATAGGGGTAAACAACTTCTTGGGAAGATATTCTTCCCCGCTTCTCTGACTTGCTGCATCAAGTCCTGCAGTGACTGAAGACTCTGCTTAGCCCAGCTGAGCTGCCTCCAAGTAGCGCAGTGTGCTCCAGAGCAACTACTTTGACTTGTCATCTAACATGGGGTGGGCTTTTCCAGTGATGTACTTAGTTTTGGGTTATCTATTGCTCCTGTAAGCACAACCCCTCACCCTGCTCTGTACATCACCCCAATAAATTTATAGTTTCACCCAAACTGGTTCTGGTACAATTGTACTTTGATCTGTCATCTAAGTCCTATCTGGAGTGAAGTATGTTTGTGTTTTTTGAGGGGTGGGGGATTTCCTTTGACAGACATTTTTAAATTGGAGGTTTACCATTTAGGATTCAGTGAAAGAAAATATTAATGGTTATTTTAAATGAAAAAAAAAAGTAATAAAAATAGATAATTATCTCCAGCGCAGACAGAGGCTCTGGAGATAACTGGGATCAAACTGGTAGAGGAACTACAGGATGAAGTTCTGCCCTTTAGTTTGTGGATCAAGGGGAGAGCTCAGGACTAGTTCCTACAAAGCACATAGGAACAGTTCTGTGGAGGGAACACAAACCTTCAGTAACAAATACTACTTCCCATGCTTCAGAAGGCATATAAATACATCAGCTCTCGAAATGTGGGTAACCAACTAGAGATGAAAGCCAGCAGATAATGGAATTGACTTGTGTTAAGGAGCAAAGTAACAGTAAAAGGAAGTTGATTCTCTTGTTTTGTGTTAAATCTCCCCTGCCTTCCAGTCTCCTTCCTGTTTCCCCATATTAAAGAAACTGCAAGAGCCAGCTGGTCCCATGGAAGTAACATTAACAGATTCCTACCTGCCAACATCAAATTTGGTGGAGAGTAAGTTTAATGTTTGCAGAAAACAAAAATCATTACCTTTACAGGCACTTTAAAGAAACTAATGAAACATTACTGTAGCATATTTCTATTAATGTGTTTATATTTCCTATTCTTTTTTCTATTTACTTAGTACAATCTCCATCATTGATTTCCTAGAAAGTAAAATGATCTCATTGATTTTCCTTTATTCCCTTTCATCCTGTCTAAGCCATTATCTTGTCAATAACAAAAAGAATGCTACATGGCCAAATGCTTCAGTACTTTAATTCCCAGTGATAATAATTCAATGACACACTTCATCAGTATATTTCCAAACTTTATACCCTTTAAAGATGCATTTTAATTAGTAACTCAGCATTTGATTCTATGCAATTACATGATATAACCATATAAAGCATCATTAAATTTATTGACTAATGAAGATTATATTTTTATTTATTTTTCATTTTCAACTGGTTCTTTCTGAAATGTACTCCTCTCTTTTTTCAATCAGCCATTTTTGTAGGGTTCTATATAAGAGGCAAGTTCCTTATGACAATCTATTGAGATAAGTTAAAATGTATTTATAATGTTTGATTTTTTAAATTTTGTTACTTTTTATTTATTTATTTGAGAGTGACAGAGAGAGAAAGAGGCAGATAGAGAGAGAGAGAGAGAGAGGATGGGCATGCCAGGGCCTCCAGCCACTGCAAATGAACTCCATAGGCATGTGCCCCCTTGTGCATCTGGCTAACGTGGGTCCTGGGGAATAAAGCCTCAAACCGGGGTCCTTAGGCTTCAAAGGCAAGTGCTTAACCTCTAAACCATCTCTCCAGCCCATAATGTTTGATGTTTTGACACCTCTGGCTGCTCAAGCAACAATAGAAAAGTATATTTGTGTGGGTTCAACAAAATATTTATTTCTTATAATTCTAGAAGCTATAGTTCTAGAAGTCCAAGATCACAAGATAAATAATTCAGTTTATAGTGATAGTCCTTTCCTTGGCTTGTAATTAACCATCAACTCTCTTCATCATGAAAGAGCAGAGATATAGATAGATAAATAGATAGATAGATAGATAGATAGATAGATAGATAGGCCAAGTTAAATGATTATAGATAGATAAATGATAGATGAGAGATAGATAGATAGATAGATAGATAGATAGATAGATAATAGATAGATAGATAGATAATAGATAGATAGATAGATCGATAGATAGATAGATAGATAGATAATAGATAGATAGATAGATAGATAGATAGATAGATAGATAGATAATAGATAAAATAGGTGATTGATATATTCATAGTTACAGATACTACATGGTAGATAGATAATAGCTAAAAGGTAGATATGGAAATGTGTATGTAAGAGAGAAAAAGAGAAGAAAGGTAGAGAGAGAGAAATTACCTTCCAAAGGCCTTTGTTCAAATACAGCTCTCACTGGATTAAGTGCAAATCTCCTGACCTTATGCATTTCTGAAAAATGCCTAGCCTGTCAATGTGTCCTTTGAAAAGCCAATGAGAACAATAAGCTGGAAAGATGCATGAATCCAGCTGGATTTTCAGGGTGGCCCCAGCATCAGTGATCTTCAGAGTGTTTACAGACAGCTCAGGCTTCTACAGGAAAAGTGTTGGGTGCTTCCATGGTTAGCAGTCCAAGACATTTTAAACTGGCTGTTGTTTGCTTGTTCAAGCAGTGTTTTGTTGACAGCAATACATTCTTGTTGCTTGAGCATTAGTTTGAGTTCCTTCTTTAATAAGATATTGTAACTAATCTGAGGTAACTGTGGAATACAGTAATTCAGAGAAATGGTAAACCCAAAAAACAAAATGGAATTCATCCTGGTTTCAGATTTCTGGCAATGACTAGAGACATTTGGATGCCTTTCTCAAGGTCTGGACCAGCATATTGTAAGAGCTAGCAGTCTGTTGTTTATTTTATGGACAAATTCAAAATGGTGGCAGAGATGCCAAATTATTAGACTTCTTTTAATTGTCCATAGGATGTAATCTATGGGCATAAGTAAAAAGTCAGAGGTTTGTTTTTGCAACACAACCTCTAAATATAGCTCACATATGCACATTGAGGATCAGGTTTCAGCATAGGAACTTCAGGCAGATGTGAACAGTCCGTCCATGGACTACCTTTATGCATGTGTACAGCTTTGTCTTCTGTAACTCAAGTAACACAAGGAAAATGAACTAAATGTGTTCTTTAATATACAGTTCTGTAATTTCTCAGTCATTTGAATTGAAGGTTAACTAGACCCAATATTCTACTTTACCTCTTTACTTAACACTCAGTACAAGGTCAATGATTAGAGGGATCTCCCTTCACCAATCATTGAAGATTTTTCCTTGGTTATATTATGTTCCCCAATAAGATACACAACATAGTTTGGGTTGCGGATTCATTAAAATTTCACCCACTGTCATATCTGAGAAAAGCATATAATAAATAACCTCTGATCATCTGCCTGACTCTTCACTTGTGGAAACTATGAAACAGCTTTTCACATGGGATACTAAACATAAACTTCTTCTTTTTATTTTATTTTATTTTATTTTAATTTATTTTATTTTATTTTATTTATTAGTCAGTTCTGTATTCAGCAAATACAGTCAGTTTGGTACCATTATTAGGCTCATCCGTGACCTACCCCCTCCCCTTGGCCCCTCCTTGTTGAGGTATACGGGTCATGCATTGTGGAGTTAGCCCACAGTTATGGGTAAGCTAAATGTCTCTGCATATCATGACCCAACATGTGACTCTGACATTCTTTCCGCCCCCTCTTCCGCAAAATTTCCCTGAGCCATGTTGGGTTCATTTTTGGTCTGCTTCAGTGATGAAGTGTTGGGGGCCTCTGAGGCTCTGGCTCTCTGGTTTGGTAGGAGTTGATTTTTCTCTGTGCTGATCTCCTTCCCCCTTGTGCTGGTGTCCGGTTCATCAGGAAAACAGCCCCCTTGCTTGTTTCTCCAATTTTTCTTAGTTTCAGCCGGGGCCCTTTTGAGGTATGATGGGATGGCTCTCTCCTTAGGGTCTACATCTATCTGAAAAAGAGAAGCAGATTCTCCAACAGAGAGTAAGTTAGCACCAGGACAAATGAGATTACCCTTACTTTTTTTTTTATAGAGAATTTAATAGGTGTAGGCTCTCTTGTAGCCCACAATTGATGGTAGCTTGATATTGGAGAGTGGGCTTATGTTTGGATATGGTTCTGACTTGTTTCCCAGCTCCAGCTATGGGTCCCATACCAGTGGGGGGATCAGTTAGCCAAATTGAGAGCAGTTGGTTCCCCACCATGGCTGTGTGCCACCACTGCACTTGTGTGGGCATCACAACAAGTTATTTGCTGCTAAGTAGGTTAGACCATGCGTTGCTTCGATAGATATTGGTCAATTTCCCCCAGTCGCCCATGTAACACCTTCTGGCACTAGATGCGAATCTTCTTAAACCATGTTGAATAGCCTTAATCAGTAATGAACTTGTTTGTTCTAATATCCTATCAAGGAAAAGATTCTTTCTAGAGTTAATGCATGCTTCCTTCCAGTGTAGCATAAAATGCTAGCAATACTTGTATTTTGTGGTGTCAAAGAATTATATATATATATAATTTCCAGGAAATGCTAGGTTTTTGGTTTTCTAAGCTAAATCCAAATTCCAGTTAAATGGTATGATTCGCTTTCAAGCAGAAATTTAAGTTAAGTTGAAATAATTTTTGAAAAATATTTATTTTTAATTTTAGAGAGAAAGAGAGAGAGAGAGAGAGAATGAGTATGCCAGGGTCTTCAGCCACTGTAAATGAACTCCAGACACATGTGCCACCTTGAGCTTCTGGCTTATGTGGGTTCTGGAAAATTGAACCAGGCTCCTTAGCTAAACAGACAAATGCCTTAACTGCTAAGCCATCTCTCCAGCCCTTGAAAAAAATTTTTTAAAAACTTTAAGGCACATAACACAAAAAGGGAAAAAGTCACAATAATTTACATAGTTGTTCTTATGTTTTTATTTTAGTTCAGATTAATAATTTGGAAAGACATGCTGCAATAGGGTCAGTAGCTGCAGTTCAAACCTGATCCAGTGAAATTCAAAACCAAAAGTGAAACACCCACAAAGTAAGTCTATTCAGTCATCCTAGTAGGAATAAGAACTACAGAATGTGCTCATGAATAATGGTCACTAAGAGGAGGAGAAGCCTAGTTCATTGTTTGGAGCAGTGTGTAAATACAGGTGGGGTAGAAGTTTCTCAACAAGTTTCTAGGTGTACTGTGTAGATGGTGTGTTTACTAGTAAAGCCAAACAGTATTTTGGGTGACTAAACTAACCCCTATGCTTTTCTGTCAAAGTTTCATCAAGTTTTTATAGTAACAGAAAAATTGTGTTATAAATCAAGATTCTTCCAGTACATTGCTAGAAATATCATGTATACAGGTTACAACAAAGCAGAGAAGTCTGTGTAACAGACCTAAGAGACAATGTGATGGTATTCCTAGCCTTTGAGTTGATGGAAGCTAGTGCTCTATCAATACATTATAAAAGTTTTGCCTGATAGTACAAGCATATTAGGTCAAACACAGAGGTGGGCAATAATGGCTATTATGAGGACTAAAGCTAGTCAAAGTTCATTTGTCTCTGAACCTCTAACATTTTCTTTTCCCACAATCACAGGTGGTAATATTCAGTCACATAGGATTTTGAAGTAGATGCTTACTTTTTTCAAGAACTTTAGCTCACACCAGACAATTTTCAATTTTTGATATTTTTTAGTTATTTATCCAAAGTGTTTGAATTCCTCCTAAGTCACATGTTTTTAGTCACATCTATTCATTGGGATAGTGTTTGAGTAGTTGTTTTCTTCACTTATTTTAACATTAATTTTAAGTACATGAAAATGATAAAATTTATGTATATCTGTTATGTCAATCTTCCCACAAATATTTATTCACATTAACATTTTTATTTTTTGTCTTCAGAATTTTCTATTTCCTGATTATATAATCACACAAGAAATACCAAAAATCAAGACAATATAAATCCACAAAAAAGTATTAATGCATCAGAAATGACCTCCAGTGAGAACGAGTTAGAGGAAATGCCTGAGAAAGATTTAAAAGAATGATTATAAATATAAACACACAAACCAAAGAAAAAATATTGAAAGCTGTTATAGAGAAAAACCAAGTTACCTACAAAGGCAAGCCTATCTGGATTACAGCAGATTACTCACCACAAACTTTAAAAGCCAGAAGGGCGTGGAGTGTTGTATTCCAAGTTCTGAAAGATAATAACTGTCAACAAAGGCTACTTTATCCTACAAAGCTATCCATTCAAGCAGACAGAGAAATAAGGACATTCCACCACAAAACTAGTCTAAAGGAGTATTTGAAGACAAAACCAGTTCTACAGAAGTTACTTGAAAGAATCCTCCATGCTGAAGAGAAAGAAAAGCACACATATAAGGAACCTGGAAAAAAAAAAAAAAAAAAAAAAAAAAAAAAAAAAAAAAAAAAAAACAATACTCAGATACTACTTAACACAAGAGAGCAAAGGTAAAACCAGAAGAACTACAAAAAAAGGAAAAATAAATAAATAAACACCTTTCAATAATATCTTTTAATATCAATGGCCTCAATGCCACAACCAAAAGACATAGGTTTGCAGACTGGGTTAAAAAGCAGGATCCTTCAGTTTGTTGCCTCTAAGAAACCCACCTTTCTACAAAGGATGGACACTATCTTAGGGTGAAGGTTGGAAAACAGTGTTTCAAGCAAATGGACCTAGAAAACAAGCAGGGGTTGCTATCCTAATATCTGACAAGGTAGAGTTCTGTCCAACATTAGTTAAGAAAGATAAGAAAAGTCACTTTATATTAATTAAAGGCACCCTCCAACAGGAGGACATTACAATCCTAAACATGTATGCACCTAACATGGGGGCTCCAAAATTCATCAAACAAACATTACCAAAACTAAGGTCACAGATAACACCAAACACAGTGGTAGTGGGTGACTTCAACACAGCACTCTCATCAATTGACAGGACATCCCAGGAAATAATAAACAGAGAGGCATCTAGACCTAATGAGGTCATAGAAAAAATGGACCTATCAGATATATGCAGGATATTTCATCCAAATGGTGCAGAATGTACATTCTTTTCAGCAGCACATGGAACATTCTCTAAAACAGATCATATCTTAGGACACAAAGCAAATCTTAACAAATACCAGAAAATTGAAATAATTCCTTGCATTCTATCTGACCACAATGGAATCAAAGTATAAATCAATAGCAAGAAAAGCTATAGAGCATACACAAAATCATGGAAACTAAGCAATACACTACTGAATGATGAATGGGTCAATGAAGAAATCAAGAAGGAAATAAAAAAATGTATAGAGTGAAATGATAATGAGAACGCAACATACCAAAATCTCTGGGACACAATGAAGGCAGTCCTAAGAGGTAAATTTACAGCTTTAAGTGCCTATATTAGAAATTAGAAAGGTCGCAAGTAAATGACCTAAAGCTTCACCTTAAAGCCTTGGAAAAAGAAGAAAGGCAAGGCAAACCAGAAATCAGTAGACAGAAAGAAATAATAAAGGTTAGGGCAGAAATTAATGAAATAGAAACCACAAAAACAATCCAATGTATCAATGAAACAAAGAGTTGGTTCGTTGAAAGGATAAACAGATTGATAAACCCTTAGCAAATCTGACCAAAAGAAAGAGAGAAGAGACACAAATTAATAAAATTAGAGATGAAAAAGGCAACATCACAACAGATAGCAGAGAAATTCAAAAAATCATAGGGACATCCAATATGAGCATATACTCCATTAAGTATGAAAATCTGAAAGAAATGGATGATTTCCTTGATTTCTATGACCTACCTAAATTAAATCAAGATGAGATTAATCACTTAAATAAACCTATAACAAACATGGAGATCCAAGCAGTTATCAAAAATCTCCTAACTACAAAATGTCCAGGCCCAGATGGATTCACTGCTGAATTTTACCAGACCTTCAGGGAAGAACTAACACCATTGCTTCTTAAGCTTTTCCATAAAACAAAAAAAGAAGGAATCCTACCAAACTCCTTCAATGAAGCCAGCATCACCCTGATACCAAAACCAGGCAAGGATAGAACAAGAAAAGAAAATAACAGACCAATCTCCGTCATGAACATAGATGCAAAAATCTCAACAAAATATAGGCAATCAGAATACAAGAATATATCAGAAAGATCATTCACCCTGACCAAGTAGGCTTTATCACAGAGATGCAGGAATGATTCAACATATGCAAATGGATAGATGTAATACATTATATAAATGGACTGAAGGACAAAAATCACATGATCATCTCATTAGGAGCAGCAAAATCATTTGACAAAATCCAACATCCCTTCATGATAAAAGTCCTATAGAGACTGGGAATAGAAGGAACATATCTGAATATAATAGAGGCTATTTCTGACAAGCCTACAGCCAACATATTACTAAATGGGGAAAAACTGGAAACTTTTCCACTAAAATCAGGAACAAGACAAGGGTGTCCACTGTCCCCACTTTTATTTAACATAGTACTGGAAGTCTTAGCCATAGCAATAAGGCAAGAGATGCACATAAAAGGGATACAAATTGGAAAGGAAGAGATAAAGTTATCATTATTTGCAGATGACATGATTCTATATATAAAGGACCCTGAAGGCTCTACCAGCAAACTGTTAGAGCTGATAAACACCTACAGCCATGTAGCAGGATACAAAATAAATACACAGAAATCAGTAGCATTCCTATATGCTAACAACGAACACACAGGGGATGAAATAAGAGAATCATTACCATTTGCAATTGCATCAAAGAAAATAAAATACCTTGGAATAAACCTAACCAAGGAAGTAAGGAACTGTACAATGAAAATTGTAAAACACTGAAGGAAGAAATTGCAGAAGACACTAGGAAATGGAAAAACATGCCTTGTTCCTGGATCAGAAGAATCAATATTGTGAAAATTGCAATCATACCAAAAGGAATCTGCACATTTAATGTAATCCCCATCAAAATTCAAATGGCATTCTTCATGGAAATAGAAAAAACAATCCAAAAATTCATTTGGAATCACAAAAAAACCTTGGATATCTAAAATATTACTGAGCAACAAAAATAAGGCTGATGGTATCACCATACCTGATTTTAACCTTAACTACAGAGCCATAGTAACAATGACCGCGTGGTACTGGCACAAAAGCAGACATGTAGATCAATGGAACTGAGTAGAGGACCCAGATGTAAGTCTAGGTAGCTATAGTCACCTGATATTCAATAAAAATGCTAAAAATACTGATTGGAGAAAAGACAGCCTCTTCAGCAAATGGTGTTGGGAAAACTGGATATGCATCTTTAGATGGATGAAAATAGATTCCTCTCTCTCCATGCACAAGAATGAAGTCCAAATGGATTAAAGACCTTAACATCAGACCTGAAACTTTGAAACTGCTTGAGGAAAAAGTAGGGGAAACTTTTCACCATATTGATCTTGGCAAAGACGTTTTGAATATAACCCCAATTTCTCAGGCAATATATCCACAGATTAACCACTGGGACCTCATGAATTTACAAAGATTGTGTATTGCAAAGGACACTGTGAATAAAGCAAAGTAGGCAACCTAAAGAGTGGGAAAAAATCTTTGCCAGCTATGTATCTGATAGAGGATTAATATCTAGGATATACAAAGAAAACAAAAAAATTAGATAAAAAGAAATCCAACAAGCTCATTATTAAATGGGCTATGGAGCTAAATACAGAGTTCTCAAAAGAATAAATATGGATGGTGTATAAGCATCTTAAAAAAATGTTCTACAACCCTAGTCATCAGGGAAAGGCAGATTAAAACTACATTGAGATTCCATCTGACTCCTGTCAGATTGGCTATCATCACGAAAACAAATGATCATAAATGATGGCAGGGATGTGGAAAAAGAGGAACCCTTCTACACTGTTGGTGGGAATACAATCTGGCCCAGCCATTGTGGAAATCAGTGTGGAGGTTCCTAAGACAGCTAAAAATTGATCTACCAAATGACCCAGCTATAGCACTCCTAGGCATATATCCTAAGATCTTATCTCACTACCTTAGAGATACTTGCTCAACCATGTTTATTGCCACTGAATTCACAATAGCTGGGAAATGGAACCAGCCTAGATGTCCCTCAACTGATGAGTGGATTATGAATATATGGCACATTTATACAATGAAGTTCTACTCATCAGTAAAGAAAAATGTAGTTATGAAATTTTCAGGAAAATGGATGGATCTGGAAAGAATTATACTAAGTGAGGTAAGGCAGGCCCAGAATCCCAAGTGCCACATGTTCTCTCTCACATGTTGATCCTAGCTACAGATGATTGGGCTTGTGTGTGAGAAGGAAAATACTCAGTAGCAGAGGCCAGTAAGCTGAAGAAGAGATATAAAGTGAAGGGAAAGGAAGGGATGGGGCTTCTTAATAGGATGGCATTGTGTATATGTAATTAGAAGAATAGATTATCGGGGATAAAAAGGTCCAAAGTGAGGTCAGGGGAAGAGATTGATTGAAGGAAAGGTGGAGGGAGGGCTAATCAAATTCTAAGAAAATATAAATAAATCATATGGAATCCTACTTTTTTGGACAATGGAACACTCAGGAGCCGTAGCTTGTTGCTAGAAAATTTTCTGTGCCAGGGATGGAATTCCTTCCAGTGAATTGTTGGCCAGGGAGGTCCCTGATGCTCCCAAAACATTATAAGCCATTGCCAAGGTCCTTGGTTTCCCACCAGAAATAGATGGTAAGACCCTACTGCTGAAGACTCCATATACTTGGGCTGCAAGGTCACTGAGAAATTTTGGTGGAACTGAGCTGATAACCTCCTCCATGTAGACCAGCTGACAAAAAGCTAGAAGAAGCCATTCTACATGCAGTTCCAGGGGAGAAAGAGATATCACCAGTGAAGATACTCAACAGTGGATACTGAGAGCCTTATATTTGGCCAGCCATGCCAAATGAGCTAAGGGGTGCAATAGTGGCACAACTATCATAGTGGAAACCAACTGCCCTCTAATTGGACTGGATGCCTGCTCCATGGGAGCGAATACATCCCTGATACTGAAAACTTATAACAGGGGTAGTCATGAGCCCTAGGGGTGTAACATCTGCTGATGTCTGGATAAATGTATATAATGTGTTTATCAAACTGCCCAGTAAGCACTTCTCTTAATATTCATACCCTTATATTATGCTACTCTCACTTTTGGTAGAGAGTTTTCTCTTTTCCGAAGGCAGTGACCTTGGGATGACTCATAAGGTATCATGGTGCTGGAAAGAAGTGACTGGAGTACTGAGTAATATTTTGATCACACCTTCCAAGGCTCAGGGTCTAATGCAGAAGAGGTGATGGAAAGAATGTAAGAGCCAAACGAAGGCTAGAACTCCTTACAATATGCTCCCTCCAGACATAAAATGGCCTAGATATCCATGACCTCACAGTGCCTGACAGTACCTACACAACACCATTATCAGAGGAGGAAAAGATCATGACATCAAAATAAAAGAGAGACTGATTGAGATGGAGAGGGATATGACGGAGAATGGAATTTCAAAGGGGAAAGTGAGGGGAGGGAGGGTATTACCATGGGATATTTTTTATAATCATGGAAGATATTAATAAAAATTGAGAAAAAAACTAAATCCACCTTATATTCATGAGGCAAACTATTTGTTAAGACACTTTACTCATTTAAATATTATTGATAAACTTGTGTTAAGAATGTTTTCATGTGCACTTATACTTTATAGTTTTCTTGAAGTCATTATAACGACATACTTAGATAATATATACTTATGTGAATATTTATGTATTGTTAAAATATTTTCTCTATTATAATTTTGTATTGAATTTCTACATATAGATCCTGTTTTATTATTATTTTTTGGTTGTATGAAGGTTTTGATTTCACATATTAACATTACCACAAATGTTCAAATAATTTTAATCTTCTTACCCTGTAATACAAATATTTCCCTTACATTCTTCATTATACTGTTCTTACATCCATTTGTCTGGATATGGCTTCATAATAATAGTGACCCCTTAGATAAAGTTAGCTAATATCCATGCTTGTTCAATTTTAAGGCAAAATAATATGCAGATTTGTTAGAGCTGTATGCACCAATAATTTATCTGTATATAAAGAGTACTTAATGGGGAGTTTTAAAATACAAATTCAGTTACTTTATTAAATATATGAATGTATGTCTTGTCCTTTGTTCTTGAGTGATATTGGATATTTTATGCACTTCAAATATTTTATCTATTTCATCTATCATATTTATGTTTCTAAGTTATATTTTTGTAATATTTAACTTATTCCTTTAATACTTATATATATATATATACCTATTTTAACCTTAATGGGAATTTTCTTCAATATTCTGGCATATACTCCATTTTAATAATATTGATTTGCCCATGAAAAGAATCTATATGCTGTCATTATTGGGGAAAAGTGCCTTAGAAATATAAATTACAATAATTTTGTTGATAATATTGATCAAAATCTTCTATATTATTACAGATTTTCTTTCTGTGGTATCAATTAGTGAGAGAGAAATATTTAAATCTCCAACCACAAATATAGATTTTTCTTGTTTTTGTTTCTGCCAGATTTTTGTCCTAGAACATCCATATTTAGCTGAAATTTTTACCCTTTAACAAGCAAGGAACCTTAGAATAATTGCACTCCAGCCACTTATTTACATTTTATTGTATGCTTATATACTGGATCTATCTTGTGTTTGGTACTGGAAATGACAAGACATTGTAGTTTATATCATCAGAGAACAATGCACTTTCTTAACATACAACTGTTTCATGTCTGTGCTGTCCAGTAGCAAAGGGCTACAGATCATATGACATGTTTATCATAGACAAATAACTGAGTAATTACTTAAAATTTAAGTAGTGAAGGTCGATATTGGCTACCAAATTGTAGTCCTATGTAACTGGAATTTGCTTAGCCTCAACACACCTGCTTTTGTGTTTATTTGGGAAATCATTTTCCTTCTTAAAGTTCATCTTTTCAAGATGTAGTAGGCAATGAAAAGAGTTTTAATTAGTACTGCTAAAAGGAATGCTAGTTATTTTGTGTTGAAATCTAACTTTCCTTTTTCAGGATTTTTCCTCCAACCTCTACTCCTGATATGAAAAATAAGTTTTCCATCTGTCTTTCTTTGTAGGGAGGTACTGTGTCTGTTCCTGACTGAGGACCTCACACTGTAAGAACCTTCTTTCAGTTCTACAGTGCGGGGTGACCACGGATGGGTGTGGCCTGTTTAAAACACATCTGGAATTTGTTCACAGCTCTATGGCACTTCCACCCCCTAGGAGATGTATGGTTGGTGAGATTGAAATGTGAGTTGTATTGGGGGTAGCAATTGAGGGCTGGAAGCAAGATTAAGACTAGTGTTAAGAGGGTGATAAGAACTGATCAATCAGCAGCAACTCCTGTGCAGCCAGACTACAAAGGACCCTTGCTTGGAGAGAAATGCTCATGCCCAAGAAAGCTCTGTGAGCTCAGGCATGGCATGAAGTCCATGACCTTACACCTATAGTGGCTGGGCAGATTCAAGGTGAAGAGTGTAGACTACAAACTCTGTAATCACCTTGTAGCCAGTACCAAGTTATTTTGTAAGGCCACCTAATACCAAGAAATGTCTTTTCCCAAATTTATAGTCCAGACACAATTTTGATTTCCTATAAGATTTCCTTTTCTTTGTATATTTTGAAACCCAGGTTTTAGTGCATTTGTAGCTAAGTACTTCTATGTGAACTGACATCTTTGTCATTATTAAATGACATTTAAATAGTTCTTATCGATATTCTTTGTGATGAAATCTTTATTTATCTGTATTAGCTCAGCTAATCCAGAACCTTTGCACTTAGTGTGATGCATTTGGATGTGATGATATCTAGCTCTGCCTTTTATGCCAGGGAGGAGACATTCCTTGGGTCTAAAAGCAAAAGACAGAAGTAGTATGTTTGTGTGTGTGTTTTATGGAAGACTTGTCCTAGAAGATATTGAATGAGACATATTTTTAAATGATTTTAGTTTCTTACCCTGTGTACTTGTTACTTGCACCTGAAGACATATTTAACAAATACACCATTATTCCTGGAATAAAGTAGTTGAAGCAAATTTCCCTATTTTATATCTTTGTATTCAAAAACCAAATTGCCTTGTTTTATACTTTGTATTTAAAAAGGGATTGTGAAAGTCAGGGAACTATGGTAAATCATGATGACTGTAAGTTTAAGAATAAAAAGAAACACTTAGATCTTTCCAAGTCAATAGCTTAAAGCAATATATTAAAATGTAAGCAAGAATATTATAAATACTAAAGTAGTATATATTTAATAAAAAATGCCCATGAATGTTGTTTATGAGGACAATATTAACACTAGAAATATTAGCCTGAGATTTATGAACAGAAATTAAATTCTCAAATTCAGAATGTGTGGTTTTAAATGAATTTTTTAAATGCTGCATTTGCAAAACTAGGATTTGTTTTATTTAATATTGACAGTAGAGTGAACTAATATTGCCTTTAAATTAAGTATTGAGTAAAAGCTTGTAACTTAATTTGGTCTTATAATTCATATTTATATTATATATCCACTGTATTACAAATTATTCAAGCAATCCATATAACTTAAGCAAACAAAAAGTAAAACAATGTTTTTCTGCCATGTTTCAAATAAAATAAATCACAAGTTAATGAATTCTAAAGTACCTATTTTTTCCTTATTTGTAAAATCACTTTAAAATTTTGAAATACTTTATCTCCAGACATACATTTACTATGATTAAAGAAACATTTAGTAAATATAAAATAATAATTTTTTTCACACATAGCAATATCATTCTAACATAAGATATATATATATATATATCACATATATATATATATATATATCATATATATATAACATAAGATATATATATATATATATATATATATATATATCGTCATTATTTTTTCCCCTTTTTGTTTGTTTGTTTTTTGAGATAGGGTCTCGCTCTAGCACAACCTGACCTGGAATTCACTCTGTATTCTCAGGGTGGCCTCAAACTCATGGTGATCCTCCTACCTCTACCTCCCAAGTGCTGGGATTAAAGATGTGTGCCACCATTTTTTTCCCTTTTTTATTGACAATTACCATAATTGTAAACAATATCCCATGGTAATTCCCTCCTGCCCACCATTTTCCCCTTTAAAACTCCACTCTCCATCATATCCCCTCCCCCTCTCAATCAGTCTCTCTTTTATTTTGATGTCATGATCTTTTCCTCCTATTGTTATGGTCATGGATATCCAGGCCATTTTGTGTCTGGAAGAGCACGTTGTAAGGAGTCCTACCCTTCGTTTGGCTCTTACATTCTTTCCTCCACCTCTTCCACAATGGACCCTGAGCCTTGGAAGATGTGATAGAGATATTTTAGTGCTGAGCACTCCTCTGTCTCATCGTCTCAGCACCATGGTGCCTTCTGAGTCATCCTAAGGTCACTGCCATCTGAAAAGAGAAGCTTCTCTAAACAAATGTGAGAGTAGCATTAATGTATGGGTATGAACATTAAAAGAAGTGCTTAATGGGCAGTTTGGTGAGCATAGTATATATATTTAGCCAGACACCAACAGACATTACACCTCTAGGGCTCATGACTACCCTTATTGTAGGTTTTCAGTATTAGAGATGTATTCCTTCCCATGGAGTGGCCTCCAGTCAAATTAGTGGATCATGGTTTTCCCCCATAACAGGCGAACCACTATTGTACCTGTTTGCTCATTTGTCTGGCCAAATATAAGGCTTGCAGTGTCCAAGTATCTCCCATGGGGCTGCATGCAGCATGTCTCTTTCCAGCTTTCTGTCAGTTGGTCTACATGGAGAATGTTTAGAGCCCAGCTCCAACAGGATTTCCCAGTGACTTTGCAGCCCAAGTATGTGGAGTCCTCAGCAATAGGGTCCTATTATCTAGTTCTGTTGGGAAACCAAGGGCCTTGGCAATAGCCTGTAATGTTCTGGAAGCATCAGGGACCTCCCTGGCCAACAACTCACTGGAAGGTATCCCATCTCTGGCACTGAAAATTTTCTAGTAACACTCTATGGCTCCTGAGTGTTCCATTGTCCAAAAAGTTAGGTTTTCATATGGCTTATTTATATCATCTTAGATTTTGATTAGCCCTCCATCCACCTTTCCTTTACCCAATCTCTTCTTATGACCTCACTTAGGTCTTCTCACCACCATTAATCTGTTCTCCTTCTTACATAACCATTTTAATATATTTTCTATTCCACTATAATGCCTGGGGTGTACTACAACCATTGGACTTATCTATATTATGTATAATGCATTACCAGTAAAAAGACTGATTACTCACACATATATGTGACTTCTATATCATTTGCAATATTCATGCTACCTATTTGGTTTCTGTAAATGGATATACTATTAGATATTAAGTATTATATGTTTTATATATTGCATCAAGTCAGTTTTCTGAGCACATATATCAAAACAAATATTGAATATGTATTTAGAAAATTGATAAAATAGTTAAAGTTAAAATATGGTTGTTTTTAATGAGATATAATTTTTAGTACAACTAATTATAAACATGTGTTTCCCAATATTGATATGGTCACATGGCTTACTTGTAACTAATCTAACTTCAAATACAAATGAACATGTTGTTTGAAATACAAAAATGTTTACCATGCATTCATGTCAATATAGAATCACTCTAATATCAACTAAAAATTTATATTTTGTATATTCATGCCTACCATTATGTAGGAAATACAACTCTAAAATCCATATATGTTCATGCTAATTAGATTATTATTATTATTCACTCACTAGAACACTTGCACAATAACTCCTTTTCTGCTTCATTTGAGATTATTATGATTTTTTCAATTTTTTTAATTTTTATTTATTTATTTAAGAGTGACAGGCAGAGAGAGAAAGAGGCAGAAAGAGAGAGAGAATGGGCATGCCAGGGCCTGCAGCCACTGCAAACGAACTCCAGGGGTGTGCACCCCCTTGTGCATCTGGCTTACGTGGGTCCTGGGGAACTGAGCCTCGAACTGGGGTCCTTAGGCTTCACAGGCAAGCGCTTAACTGCTGAGCCATCTCTCCAGCCCCCGAGATTATTATGATTTTTATTCTCTGATAGCTGCTTGAATTTTATACTAACTCTTTTTACCCTATACAGATTTATTTTCATTATGCTTTCTTATAAATATGCATCAAATATCATAAATATATATTGCATTTTACATCTATTTCCACTATTGACCACTGATTATTGTTAGATGGACAGCTGCTGAGTTATTTGAGCTCTAACAGCCAAGTACAATCTTCTTTGAGAATATCTGCTTTTCATTGGAAAGAAATCGTTGTTGCAGAATAAACACTGCTCTTGATGTCCATGTTGCTCCTCAATTCATGATCTTTGCACAGCTGATCACATCTTTCAAGTTTTCTCTTCTTTGAAGGTTTGCAATTTTGAAAATATTTTCTACATTCTGCAATATAATCCATTATTTCTAAGCTCAGGTGAGGTAGAAATCATGTACCCTTAACTATAATGGAACACTTGTGTACTTATGCTACCTTTTGGTGTAGTCTATGCAAACACAGTCCCTATGGTTTCATTCTTTCTATATACCTTATGAAGGAATTTTTGCTTGTTTTTGGAAAACACTACCTCTTTTGGCTCTTGGGAATGACCAATTTTTACTTAAAGCAACAGTGAAAATGTACTGTGTATTTTTAATAGTGTATAATTTTATTAGTATCAACTTTTATACTTACAGACAATACACCATGATAATTTGGTTCCTTACCCCACTTTCCCCTTCACACACACACACACACTCCACTGTCCATCATATCCCCTCCCTCTCACCATTAGTTTCTCTTTTAATTTAATGGCATCATCTTTTTCTCCAACTATAAGGCTGTTCTGAAGTTACTCCTAAGCACTCAGAGGTCATGGATATTGAGGCTAATTTCTGTCTGGATAGCTGAACTGCAAGGAGTCTTATCCTTCCTTTGCCTCTTACATTCTTTCTCCATTCTCTTCTGCAATGGACCCTGAGCCTTGGAGGGTGTGATAGAGATGTTTCAGTGCTGGCCACTCCTCTGTCACTTCTTCTTAGCACTATGTTGCCTTTTGGGTCTTCCCAGTAGTCATTGCCATCTGAAAGGAGAAGCTTATCTAACCAAAATGAGAGTAGCATTAATATATGAATATGAACATTAAGTATAGTGCTTACTGGGAAATTTGGTGAGCATAATATATGCATTTAGTCAGACAAGAGCATGTTTTATAACCCTAATGCTCATGATCTCCCCTGTCATAGGCTTTTGATTAGGTTTACAGCACCAAGGATCTATTTCTTCCAAAAGAGTGGGTCTCCAGTCCCATAAGAGAGCAGCTGGTTTCCCCTAGAGCAGACATGCCACTATTGCACACTTTAGTCATTCGGCCTATCTGGTCAAACTTGAGGCATCCAGTGTCCACTGTTTTCACCACTGATGGCTACTTTCTCCCATAAGGCTGCATACAGTGCAGCTTTTTCCAGCTTTCAGTTGGCTGGGCTACAGGGAGAAGGCTTTCAGCTCAGCACCAGCTTGATTTCTCAGTGACCTTACCACACAGGCATGTGAAGTCTTCAGCAATAGGGTCTTACCATCTGTTTTTCAACCAAGGGTGTTGGCAATAGCCTGTAATGTTTTGGAGGCAACAGGGACCTCCCTGGTCAAGAACCCACTGGAAGGTATCCCATCCCTGGCACTGAAAGTTTTCTAACAACAATCTTTGGCTTCTGGATGTGCCATTATCCAAAAAGAAGGAGGCCTTCATATGTCTTTTTCAGAATATCTTAAATTTTGATTCACCCCCCCTACACACACACACACACACACACACACATCTTTTACTCAATCTCTTCCCCTGGCCTCTCTAAGGCCATTCCACTCCACATAATCTGTTCTTCTACTTACATTTATACAATGCCATCTCCTTAAGTCCTTCCCTCTCCTATATCTTTTTTTTTTTTTTTTCTAGTTTACTGGCCTTTGCTACCAAAGTTTGGTTCCAGCTTACACACAAGTCTACACATTTGTATCTAGGATCCACATATCAGAGAGAACATGCAACGTTTGGCTTTCTGGGCCCAGATTACCTCATTTAGTATAATCCTTTCCAGATCCATTGATTTCCCTGAAATTTCATGATTTCATTTTTCTTTACTGCTGAATATAACTTCATTGTGAAAATGTACCACATCTTTGTTATCCATTCATCAGTTGAGGGATATCTAGGCTGGTTCCATTTCCTAGCTATTGTGAATAGAGCAGCAATAAACATCATTGTGCAAGTGTCTCTAAGGTAGTGAGAAGAGTCATTGGGATATATGCTTAGGAGTGCAATAACTGGATCATATTGTAAATCTATTTTCAGCTGTTGCATAAACCACTACACTGATTTCCACAATGACTGTACAAAGCTACATCCCCATCCAATATCCTTGCCAACATTTATTGTCATTTGTTTTCTTGATGATAGCCATTCTATCAGGAGTCAAATGTCTTTTCTGCATCTACTGAGATGATTATGTGATTTTGTCCTTAAGTCCATATTTATACTGTATTATATTTATCAATTTGCATATGTTAAACCATCCCTGCATCTCTGGAATAAAGCCTAATTGTCAGGGGTGAATAATCTTTATGATATATTATTGTATTCTGTTTGCCAATATTTTGTTCAGAAGTTTTGAATCCATGTTCATGATGGAAATTGGTCTATAATTTTCATTTTGTTCTGTCTTTGGTTTTTATATCACAGTGATGCTGACTTCAAAGAAAGACTTTGGTAGTGTTCCTTCCTTTTCTATTTTATGGAAAAAGTTTGAGAAGCAGTGGTGTTAGTTCTTCAATGAAGGTCTGGTAAAATTCACTAGTGAATCCATCTGAGTCTGGACTTTCTTAGTTGGGAGTTTTTATAACTGCTTGGATCTACATACTTGTTATGTGCCTATTTAAATCTTGACTTAATTTAGATAGGTCATATGAGTCAAGGAAATCATCCATTTCTTTCAGATTTTCAAACTTACATGTATATATATTCTTAAAATATGTCCTTATGATTTTCTGAATTTCTTTGTTATCTGTTATAATGGGGCCTTTTTCATCTCTAATTTTATTAATTGTTTGCACTTCTCTCTTTCATCTGGTCAGATTTGCTAAGAGTTTATCAACCTTATTTATCCTTTCAAAGAACCAGCTCTCTGTTTCCTTGATTCTTTGCATTGTTTTCTATGGTTTATATTTATTAATTTTTGCCCTAATCTTTATGATTTCTTCTCATCTACTGATTTTTGGTTTGCCTTGTTCTTCTTTTTCCAAGGCCTTAAGGTGCAGCATTAAATTGTTTACTTGTGAACTCGCTAATTTCTTAACATAGGCACTTAGTGCTATCAATTTCTCTCTTAGGACTACCTTCATTGTGTTCCAAATGTTTTGTTACGTTCTATTCTCATCATTATTTGATTATATAAATTTATTGATTTACTTTTTGATTTCTGCAATGACCCATTTATCATTCAATAGTGTACTATTTATTATCCATGAACTTCTGTATGCTCTGTAGTTTCTCTTGTTGCTGATTTGTAGTTTAATCCCACTTGGTCACATAGAGTACAAGAGATTATTTCAATCTTCCTGTACGTTAAGATTTGTTTTGTGCCCTAATATATGGTCTTTTTTGGAAAATGTTCCATGTGTTGCTGAGAAAAATGTATAGTCTGCAGTGTTTGGATGGAATGTTCTGTAGATATATGTTAGGTCCATTTGTTCCATGACATCACTTAATCCTGATATCTCTCTGTTTATTTTTTGACCAGATGACATGAAAATTGATGGCAGTGGGGTATTAAAGCCATCCACTACAATTGTGTTAGCTGTTATCAGTGATCTTACTACTAGTGTTTGTTTGATGAAATTAGGAATCCCCATATTGGGTGCATATATGTTAAGGATTGCAATGTGACCCTTTAAGTGTTCCTTTAATACATTCTTTATCTTTCCTCACTAATGCTGGTTTGAAGTCTATCCTGGCACATATTAGGATAGCAGCCCCTGCTTGTTACCTAGGCCCATTTGCTCAAAATACCATTTTCCATACACTCACCCTAAGACAGTGTCTATCATTTATTGAGAGAGGAGTTTCATGGAGGAAACAAACAACATGATCCTGTCTTTTAATTCAGTCTTTAAGCATGTGTCTTTGGTTTGGGGCATTGAGACCATTGATATTAAGAGTTAATTACTGAAAGGTATGGGTTTATTCTTGCAGTTCTTCTTGTTTTGTAGTGCTTCCTGATTTCCCTTTACTCTCTTTTTTTAACTGTTGTTTGAGTATGATTTATTTTCTCCTGTTTCCTCATGTGTGTGTTTTGCTTTCTCTTCAATGTGAAGGGTTCCTTCAAGTATTTTCTATAGAACTGACTCTGTTGTCATAAATTCCTTCATCCTATTTTTGTTGTGGAATATCCTTATTTCTCCTTCAATTTGGATATATACCTTTCCAGGATAAAGTAATCTTGGTTGACAGTGTTATCTTTCAGAAATTGGAATACATCATTCCAAGCTTTTCTGGTTTTTAAAGTTTGTATTGAGTAATCTGCTGTGATCCTGATGGGCTTACCTTTATAGGTAACTTGTTTTTTCTCTCTAACTGCTTTCAATATATTTTGTGTGGTTTGCATGTTTAGTAGTTTAACTGCAACATGGCAAGGAGAAGATCTTCCCAGGATTTGTCTGTTTGATGTTCTAAGTTTCCTGTGTTGGCATTGGCATTTCTTTCCCATTTTGGAGAAATTTTTCTTCTATGATTTTGTTTAAAATGCCTACTATGTCTTTGGATTGAAATATTTCTCCTTTTCTTATACCCTGAATTCTTATGTTGGATCATTTCATAGTGTCCCAAGTATTTTGAAATTCCCATTCATATTTTCCTATTAGCTTATCTTTCTCATTGTTGGACTTTATAAGCTATGACACCTGGTCTTCTAGTTTAGATGTTCTGTCCTCTCCTTCATCCATTTTCCTGGTGAGGATTTCCACAGAGTTTTTATTTGACTAACTGTGATTTTAGTGCTATAATTTCAGCCTTGTTTTTCTTCAGTATTTCTATTTGATTACTCATGTCTTGTAATAATCTTCTTATTTCATTAAGCTGGTTTTCTGTGTTCTCTTGGAATTCCTTCAGGAGTTTGTTTTCTTCTTGATTCCTTTGAGTATAGATAAAATCTTTTTTTTTTTGTTTTCTTTGAAATCTTTGTCAGGATTTTCATCTACAACAATCTAATAGGCTTTTCATCTACAACAATCTAATTGGGGGCCATTTCTGATGGATTTATAATTTTTGGTGGGGTTGTATTGTCTGGATTCTTTGTGTTTCTTGTATCGTAATGTACCAACTTTTGCATTCTGAGTTGAGTTGATGCTTGGGTTTTCTAGTATCTGCAGTGTTCTTAGACTTGGAAATTCAACTTTATGTACTTTCAGAGTAGCAGTTAGGTTACTAAGTGTAGCTCTTGTACTCCAATCCAGTCACAGAAGTAATCCTAGGTATTGAGTTTTCCTGCTATTCAGGTATTCTAGTGGGCTGGGTAGAGCAATTTACTGGCAAAATTCTAAAATTTAATGGAGCAACATGCACATTCAATAAATACCAGCACAGAGTATACAAGTGTGGGGATTTAAACAAACTGATAGCCTTATAAAGCCAAACTCCCTAAGGATGTGTGTTGTTCTACACCCTTATCCTGTCATCTAGGCAGTTGAGATTTCTGTTCTGAAATGAGCTACAGGAAAGCCTAGGTCTGAATCAGACCCTGTCCCCAATAATGACAGAGGTTCATGATTCTGATGGTTGGGGGGTGGAGAGTACAGGAAGCCTGGAGTTGTACTGTAACTGCTCAGCTAGTCCCACATGCATCCTTTCACTCTGTTCTCTCGCCTTGTTTGGTCTCTGCTCCTGAATCTAGGCACTGGGCATTGGTGTGGGCGCCCATGCAGAAACCCATGGGCTACAAGTGCTTCTGCCAGATTCTGGCCATTTTCCTCCTTTCTGGTGGATCTCGGTCTCTCCTGCTTCCCCACTGTGGCCAGTAAAAACCTACACACCTTCACTTTTCAGATCAAAAGTGTATTTTGCTGGGGTATTGCTTAAATCCCTCCATATGCTGGTATACTGTGACTCCTATGCAGCCATCTTACCCAGAAGTCTCCTGAAAATACATTGTGTTTTAATTGTACTTATATGTTAAATATAATATGAATGATTATGTTTTAATCTCTCCGAAATCATTTCATATAGATCAGATGACCATGTGAGCTTTAATTGGAAAGTTTTAATTCAGTTGTTAATATCTATTATTGCATCAGCTTACCAAACACATTTCCATTTAGTTTATAATTCCAACCACATTACATTGACATTGAAATGCATATACTGTTGTTCTATACTCCCTTGCTCTCTTCAATTTTAATTGGCTACCATGCAACAATACTCTCTCTTGTAAGTTTATTCATAACACATTTTTGGTTACACTGATGTAATAGAGCACACCATTAGAACACTAAGCTATCTATTAGCCATTTCTTTTTGACCTTGTACAAACATTTTTGTAAAATATGATAATTCCATGAAGCTATATGAAGAATTACACTGATTTTACTATGTTTCTTAATGTCACAAAAAGGACATTAAAAAAGTGAAAGCTTGTTTCTTTAACAACACATATTGAAAAGTATGATGAGCACTAGGAAAATATAATCTTTACTTTCATATAAGTGACACTCAGAATTTTTTTCAAACCTCTGAATCTCCCCTGAAGGCATCCGTTTTAAAGCCATGGATTTAAACTTTCATTTCTTGTGAAGTTTGAAAATTTTATTTTTTATTTATTCAGAGTCTATTTATATAACCAACAAACTGTAAGATGAGTTTGTATAAGTCTTTTACTGTTTCTACCTTCTTAATTTCAGTGGGCAGTGCCTTCTTCTTACAGAACATTGCCTTCCATCAATCTGCTTATGTTTTGCTTTTCTGACCCCCAATTAATTATGACATTATGAGACATATGGCATTTATAAAAATTTTTAGAATTACAAAATTGTGGAAGACTATATAATACAAATATCTCTCAGAAATTAATCCATACTGGATGAACTTATTTGCAGTGAAAGGATTTAGAGAAGTTAATAAAAACAATACATATTGAAAGGCTATCATAAATTTGTTGGTCTAATGTAGCTTTATTTATGCTTATCCTCACATTATTAAACTTAGGATGTTTAAATGCTCAAAATGATTTTTCTTTCTTTATACCTCAAATGGTAAACTTTTTACTTTTTCATGTCTCAGAAATAGCTAAAAAATATGGTATCCTCAACTAAAATAAGTATTTTATTTTACCTATTGAATCATATTTTGTTATTTCCATCAACTAGTACACTTTTTAATATGCTTTTATGCTTTCACAAATAGCCTGGTATTAGCCAATCTGCCAAACATTCTTTGTTTTTCTCAAAAGTCCACTGTCTAATGTGGTTGGCACCTTGGTTCTAGGACTCGCCTGTCATAGCATGACCTGTATTACAGCCTTCTATTTCTCTCTGGCCACTTGATTATATTTGCTTTCAAAAAAATAGCTAATTCAACTATACTTTCAGAACATATATTCTGAAGTTACTTGCAGTACTAATGCTAAATCAATCCTGATTTACTAAGGAAGACAGAAAATACCAAATATTTTAACAAAATAAATTGTATTCATTATGGAAAAATAGAGCTTAAGATATATTGGATGAGTGAAAGGAGTGGGTTTCAGGGATAATTATTCAGAAATTTATCCCTAAATGCTCAAATTGCTCAGTTCTGAGATATTTAATGGAACTAATATGAACAACGATACCACTGCAGCTGCTCCTTGATTTCCAGCCCTTGAGTAGAATACTGACACTTTCATTTATATTTAATAATTTGAAAACAGCTACAAATGACAGCCTCTTGACCACAGAGAGAATTGCTAATATGTAATAAAATGCTTCTACAGAAAAGTTTCACATTTCATGTGTGGATGATCAGCCTAGCAATACAATATTAGCCAAAGGAAGCACACTATGCAGTACTTCTTTCATCTGATACGAAATTTGTCAGTCACATTTACTTGATGTAAATTTAGATAATTGTGTAATTTAGCCACACAAGAGGAAGGAATATGACAATTTTAGCTTTATACCCTATTCAGGATTTAAAGTCAAATTTATAAATATGGTATAAATATGGTTACATAGAGAAAGACCTGTTCCACAAGATGTTTAACAATATCAAGACAATCTGAACAGTGATATAATTTTACTACTGCCTAATATTATTAAATAAACATCTGGGAATATTGAGTGAAGAAAAATGTCAGAATCAAAATGAGAGCAAGCTCTGCACAGAAAAAAGAAATGTCTTTCACTTAGCATTAACAACTGAGTTTATTTCAATATAGAAATCTAACCCATAATTCCACAGCTATAATTCAAACTATACAGAAGGTATAGAAAATCTGTGTGAATATATTGTATCTCTAGTAAAAAGTATAAGACTACCTTATTGGGAATGATAAAAAGCTTAAAAACATAATGACAAAATAACCTACCTTATAAAACATTTTCCTTAAAGGACTTTGTCATAGTTGGCTTTATGTTGCTGGGATGAACTTCCAAGTGAGGCACAATTTTTTTTATTAATTTTGTACTCAATGAATATAGCCAAGTTGGTACCATTGTTAGACTCCTCCCTGTCCTCTCCCCTCTACAGGGAACCTCCTTGTTGGGGTGTATGGGTCCTGCATTGTGGGGTTAGCCATCAGTTTGGGGTAGGAGGAAATGTCTCTGGTATCATGACCCAACCTGTGGCTCTGACATTCTTTCCACCCTGTCTTCTGCAAACTTCCCTGAGCCACGTTGGGTTCATTTTAGGTCTGCACAATTTATGGGAGAAAAGGATTTATTGAAACTAACAGATTCAGGCGAAGTTCCATAAAGGCTAAAAAGAGAAAAGCCACCACCAAAATCTAGTGCAAAAACCTGCAGCCAAAAAGGGAACCCAAGTAGAACTCAGACGGATCTCTGCATACCTTAGGCTGGAATTAGATCTGTCCCCAAACACACCTTACGGCTGGACACTAGGATCTGCCCACAGTGATATCTCCTCCAGCCATGCTGCTGGAAATCTTACAAGTTACAAGCTTGAATAAAACTCCTAACTCTAGGGCTGGAGAGATGGCTGAGTGGTTAAGCTCTTGCCTGTGAAGCCCAAGGACCCTGGTTTGAGGCTCCATTCCCCAGGACCCACGTTAGCCAAATGCACAGGGGGGCACCCACATCTGGAGTTAGTTTGCAGTGGCTGGAGGCCCTGAGGGGCCCATTCTCATTCTCTCTCTCTCTCTCCCTCTTTTTCTTTCTGTTTGTCACTCTCATATAAATAAATAAAAATAACGAAGAAGAAGAAGAAAAAAAAAAAAAAAACTCCTGAGTCTATTGGGGGACATCCATTCAAACCACCACAGGCCTCAAATGTGAAAAACAGGCAAGAGTGGTGGTGCTCATCTTTAATCACAGCACTCAGAAGGCAGAGGTCGGACTGCTGTGAGTTCCCGGCCAGTCTGAGACTAAATAGTGATTCCAGGTCAGCCTAGTCTAGACTGAAACACTTCCTTGAAAAATAAAGCAAAACTAAACTAAACAACACAAAACAAAACAAACAAAAAAGCAAAAAATAAATGTTAAAACAAAAAATAGAGAAATATAAAAATCTAAAATTAACACCCCTAATAATGATAGCATATGTAAAATATCAACAAGTTAAGCATGAAGACAGAATATGAAAACAAAATAAAAACTGGAAAGGTGATTCACATGCATTATCCTAGTACTTGAGAAGCTGAAGCAGAAGGAGCAAGTGCCTGTGGCTACAGGGCCTGTAACAGTGTCATTACCTGTTAAAGACAGCAAAATTAAACAAAAATAGTCAAATAAAAGGTTAAATGAATATAGTACAGAGAAATGTGCAATATAGATTTAAATGAATATTAGCAAGCATTTATCACAATTTCCAAATATACATTCCTAACTGGATTTCAAAATTTTTGAGGTTATACTATTTGTGACACAAATATGTGAAATAAAAGTGTAGCAAAGGATTGTAAAATGTACACAAGCTTTTATACAAATGTACAGAAAGTTATCATTTATTGATTACAAAAGTTTGAAAGTACCAAATTATTAGCATCCAAAATTAAACCACACCATTATGTATGAAAATGTTGATAGGAATTTAAAATATTCAAAACATATATTAAAATAGAAGTAAACTAAAAGTAAAACAATGGATCTTTAAATAAAAGAAAATATAGCAAGGTAGGTAAAAAGGGATGAAAACTAGAAATTTATAAAATAACAAATAGAAAATAAACTCTAATTAGATATGATATTTTTTTCTAGTTTTTATTTTTTTTGCTCATCTTAATGGGCTAATGAAAATAATTATTATAAACAGATCTGGAAAAAAAAGTCTTCATGGGCCTGGGGCTGCTTTGCCTAGCATGCACAAGACTAGGTTAGTTCCTTGTACCACAAACTAAAAGTGAGAGTGAAAGTCATTTTTGAATTAAAAACACAGTTGACTAGAAGACTGAATAACAGCAGTAAAGTACCAAAAAGGAGTGTAAGTGTGTGTGTATAGCGGATGGCAGGGGAAGTAAATATATGGTTAAATTACTCTGTAAGAAAGAAAAATATGAAATCAAAAGGGAATACTTACCAAGGATTAAGGAGAAAAAAAGAAGTTATGGGTCAAAAGTTAATTTATGAGACTTAAACAAGAGTTTAGATATTAGGGTTTCTTAAAGAGTAATGACAATCACCTTTAGAAAATGAGGGGCAAAATGGGATTCATAAAGTGGCTACAAGAGAGTCAAATAGCCCCAAATCACAGAGCTGCGCAATGTGAACAATTGTACAAAACCTCATGAAGCACACAAAAAGAAAGCATTTTTAAACCTCTACAATTAATGAAATAACTAAGTACACTTTATCCAGGTAACAGTAGAAAAGGATATTTTTATGTTTTCTTCTCAGTGGAAGAGTAGTGAATATCATAGGTGAATGGAGAGGAAAAATAAATACAAGAATCAAAGAAACAGGAAATTAAGAGAAAACAATACTGTGGAACATGTCCAAGATAAGAGGGATTGAATCATTCAGTAAATTGTACCTTTTAATATTTTATGGGAGTACACATAAGAATAAATGGACTAAGCCAGTTCCAGGGAGTAAGTGATCAGAAATTATGTGATCCAGTCATTCATATATTCATTCTACCATCAAATATTACATAAATAAATAATATGACATTCAGATTTAATTGGAGATAGATGGAAAAACATCTGTTATAGAAGATGTAGGTAATGGAAAATGGTGATAATAGGTGAGTGATAAAAAATGAAATGAAATTATGTAAAAGTATAAGGAAAGGAGGACTTGGGAAGGGATTTATGAAAAGAAAGGTAAATATAAATGTTCTGCTGATGCAGAATATATAATTTGTCATCCATGCTAAACTGTATAGATTTTATATTAAAATAAAAGAGCTTTAATCTGTGAACTGTAGAATATATTCAGATATGTACCTTTAAAATTTACTCTAGCTATCAAAATGAATAATTTATCCCATCTTCAGGTGAAGGGAGTTTATTTAACTATAAATAAAAATGAAACTATGTAATTTGCAGGGAAATGGATGGATTTGGAAATGATTATACTAAGTGAGATAACCCAGGCCCAGAAAGTCAAACACTACATTTTGTCTCTCATATGTAGATTCTAGCTTCATACACTGAGATTTCTAGGTGAGTTGGAGTAAAAGTCAGTATTCGAGGCCAGGATACTAGAAAAGAGGCTATGAGGGAGAAAGGACAGGGGAAGACTTAAGGGGAGGGTATTGTTGGTATGTAAGTAGAGGGGCAGAAAACTGGGCGTAGAATGGTCTAAGTGGGATCAAGAAAAGGATAGATGAGAGGAGGGGTATGAAGGGGGTAATCAATATTTAATATGTTATGAATAAGTCATATGGAAACATACTTCTTTGATAGCCAGGTATATATATATATATATATATATATATATATATATATATATATGTATGTATACACATATATACATATATGTATGTATGTATGTATATGGAGAGAGAGAGAGAGAGAGAGAGAGAGAGGGTTTGGGCAGAAATATCCTGTGGATATTGATAATGGTGCACCCAGAAGCCATAGATTTTTACTAGAAAAAGTTCAGTACAAGAGGTTGGATATTTTTCAGTGTGTTGCAGTCCAGAGAGGTCCCTGAATACACTAAAACACTATGGGCCATTGTCAGGGTCCTTGGTTGCCCACAAGAACTAAATGGTAACACCCTTTTTCAGAAGACTCTACAAGCTTGAGCTGCAGGTCACTGAGAAATCAAGCTGGTGCTGAGCTGGAAGCCTCCTTCTTGACTAGCTCTCAGGATGTTGGAAAGAGCTGTGCAGCATGCAGTTTTTGGGAAGAGAAAATTCATCAATGGTCTTAACCAGCAGTACACCCTGCAAGCTGTACAGATGGCCAGTAAGGCCAAATGTGCTAACTGGTGCAAGAGTGGCATTTCTGTTAAGAAGGAACTGCTCACTGATTTGATTGGAGGACAACTCCTTGGAAGGGAATATAGGCCTGCTACTGCTACTGAAATCTCAGTCAGAAGCCAATGATGGGGAGGTCATAAGTCCTAGGGGAGTAATGACTACTGTTGCCAGACTAAATGCACGTAGTATACCCACCAAGCTGCCCTCTAAACACTGATGTTTATGCCCATATATAAATTCTACCCTCACTTTTTGTTAAGGAAGTCATTCTTTTTAGACGGTGGTGACCACTGGGATGACTCAAAACTCACCATAGTGCTGAACAGAAATCAGAGTGAAGTATACATTACTGAGACATCTCTATCACAACCTCTAAAACTCAGGTTCCATTATGGAAGACGGGGTGGAAAGAATGCAATATTGTAAGATCCAAAGGAAAAGTAGGACTGCTTACAATTCTGACATAAAATGTCTTGATATTCATAACCTCAGAGCACCTGGCACTACCTACATAAAACTCTCATAATAAGAAAAAATGATGTTATTAGAATATAAGAGAGACTAATTGGAAAGAAGGAATTCAATAGAGGGAGAATTTGGGAGAATGAAATAGGTGTAGTGGGAGGAAAATATCATGGTTTATGGACTACTATACTTATGGAAGTTGCTGATGACAATGATGATGATGATGGTGATGATGATGATGCCAGTCTGGACTGCTCCCATCAGCCTGAATGAAGCCTAACCCTGTGATCACATGTGCAGTACCATTGCCTACAACCTCAGTAAACTTCTTAAATTTATAAGTAGTTATTTCTGTATATATTCCTATGTCTAATACAGCTAATTGTAACAGACTGAATTGTGAGTATGAATGGCTTTCATGAAAGACTCTGCCTATGTAAAGAAAGAGAATGCCAAGGGTGGCCTCAAGGCCAGGCAAAGAGAGGAGAAATTGTAGACCAAGATTCTAAGTCCACACACGAGACAGCCATTTACCCTCTTCTAGGACCATTATCCAGTCTGGAAGATTTACTTACTGCTTTAGAGGGTTTGTTTTCTCTCGTTCCCATTTGCTAAAACAAATCTAACTACTTGTTTGTCTATTTGCGCTCTGTTAAGAATTCTTTCAGAAGCACAAGAACCAAAACTTTTGCTGGGTTCAGATCTGAAGGGAGGAAGCATGTCTCCATACTTATAGCACTATATATAGAAGGAATTTCTATCTTGTATATACTTAACCAATAAAATTAAACTTTAACACATTTTGAGGTGTACGTAAATTGGTCTCAGTAGTGGTTACTGAAAATTATAGTTAGTCTCTTTAATAGTATTGGCTTGCTTTTAAAAGTGTATCTGTAGGCTAGACATTTGATCTATAATGTAGAATTTTAATCTCATAGATAAATTTAATTGGCTACTGCAGCACACTGTATTCCCACAATTGCCCATGAATTACAACTGCTTCTATCTTTATTTTACTCAATGGGAAACAATAGGTAACATATATTAAATAGCTTTAGTATAGCTGATAGTTTTAATAAAGGTATTTTGTGACAACGTCTTGATATATGGTACTGATAGGGCTGGAACTCATCCTGCACCTTGGCTGGCCTTGATCTTTGAGAAGATCCTTCTGTCCCCACCTCCCAAATGCTGGGATTACAGTTTTGTACCAGCAAACCTGACTCAAGTTAACAGATCTTTAATGGTGTTTCTTCATGACATAACACTTTTATACTTAAATTTTTCAATTTTGAATACTCGAGGAAATGCCAAAAACTTGAATAATCACTATTGATAATTAAGTTTTTTATTATTATTTTCAGGTTACTATGTACTAATTACAAAACATAAAACAGCTGATTATACTCAATGGTACAATAATAAAATCATATTTAACACAAAGAAAATATTGAAGAGTATTTTAGTTGGAGACTATCTAGACAAATATTTTAAATATGTTATTATTCTTATTTATGAGAAAGAGGGAGGGAGAGAGAGAGAGAGGGAGAGAATGGTTGCACCATGGCCTATAGCCACTGCAAAAGAACTCCAGTCGCATGTGCCATGTGCATCTGGCTTACGTAGGATCTGGGGAATTGAATCTGGATCCTTAGGCTTCATAGGCAAGTGCTTTAACTGCTAAGCCAATTCCCCAGCCCTAGACAAATATTTTAAATAATGAATCCATTGTTATTTTTATATCCAATTTAATTTTATTCCCATAGAATACTGAGGGGAAGGATATCACTTAAAAAGTGATAGTTTATATAATAATTATTCAAAATGAATACAATATATGTGTGTATAGTTACATTTTTTGGCAACTTGAAATGTTTTTCCCCTTGCATAGACAGACTTATATGCTAATTCAATGCAAAAAGGTCAAATAGCACCTAAATCCTAGGAAAGCATATAACTTTCATTTTTTGCAATCCAATCAAGAGACTATTGTGACCCTGCACATGTTTCCAAGGTTTTATTTTGCTATTCTCATAATAGCAGGGAGTATGATTTCAAACATTCTCAGTAACTCTGATACCTGTTTGCAATGAGCACATTATTTAACACAAATATGAAATTCATATCTGAATAATGTGACTAATCTAAGTGTTTTCTAGGGAATTATTTTATAATAGTGCAGTTTCAATACTTGAAAACCACTTGTTCATAGGGTATATTGTTGAATAATTAACTTTAAAACTTAGTTAGAAAATATGGCTCATAAGTATTAACATCCAACGGAATCAAGAGCCATTTTTAATTCACCTTCTTCATAGGAAAATATATTAAGTGTATTGGAAATTTACCTGTTGCTAGATTTCCCCCAACAGCCCTTGGGGGTGGTGGTAAGAAGGCAGAGAGTCAAGGACACAGACTCCAGGGTTCAGGTGAGAAGCTGAAAGCAGACTCATTAATTGAGGAAAACAGGTATCTCTGTATATCCCTTCCCTGCTTCCCATTGGTCCTTTCCTTGTTTGGCATTGTGTTGTCCCTTTTTCATTGGCTCATTTCCTGTTAGCGGTATCCCCGTGTTTAGGCAGGGTTTAGGTTGACTCACAGGGGAAGTAGCAGTTGTACATGTGGTGTAATCTCAGGGTCCCTGTGGCTATGCTTCTCCTATACTTATATGAATGATGCTATAATCAAAAATGGTAAAAGTTGATGGAAAATGTAATTTCAAAGGATAAAAGGAAATGTACGTGAAGTGAAATCCTTGGGCATGGTAATAGAAATGATGATTTAAGTAAGGACTAAATAGAATAGAAAATGGAATGTGAGATACAAAACTTTGTTGTAGACGTATAAATTACTGATATAGGATCAATTCTCAACACTCATTCTAAAGTTCTTTACATTTAAGCAAAGTGCATTTAAATACAGTGTTTACCCCTAAAATATAACTTTCAGTTATTGGCTTAACGTAAGCCTGCCACATCTTAATTTTATGTAACTACATGTAACTACAATTTGATGTAAAGATGTTCAGAATAAAGTATATTTTTCCTTCCATATACAACTCAGATTCTTTTGCCTTTGCTTTAACTTTTACTGAAAAACCAAACTTTAATATTTACCTTCCATCTTCTACCATTCTAATGAGCTCTGCCATTGGTCTATCTTCAGAAACCCCTTCCTACATTAGCTACATCAGCTAGACCTAGCACATTAGCTACATTAGGTAGACCTAGCACAATGTGAAAGAGACCATTTTTTTAAATTCTATTTTTATTTACTTGAGGGAGGGAGAGAGAGAGAGAGAGAGAGAGAGAGAGAGAGAGAGAGAGAGAGAGAGAGAGAGAATGGGCATGCCAGGGCCACTAGCCACTGGAAAGACACTCCATATGCATGTGCTGCCTTGTGCATCTGGCTTTATGTGAGTACTAGGAATTGAACCTAGGTCCTTTGGCTTTGCAAGCAAGTGCCTTAACCACTAACAAATCTCTCCAGCTCTACAGGAGAATATATTAATTGCTATTATGTAACAACAGCTCCAATATCTAAGAAGATAAGCCTCTTTTTGTTTAAATTGTCTACTAAAGTAAAAGTGCACAGATAGTTATTCACTTAAGATTGGAATAGTTTTTCTGCCTAGATTCACATTATCACCACATAAATTGAAGTGAAACTGGTTCTTGTTATAAAGGAATAAAGAGTCTTTGTTGTTTTCTGTTCTCTCAGGAATAAAGCAGCATTTGGAATTATCTTGTATTGATGTGAATGAGCACGAAATTGGAAATCACATGCTGGTACGGATAATAAGACTCTCGTACTCCTTGGGGAGATTAATCTGCCAATTTAAATAAACATTGCTATGGGAAAGATCTAAGTGTCAAACTAAACTAGGCACAGGGTGACACTGTGCTCCTTCTAGGTTGACAGTTGACATTCTTGGGTGATCCTGCAATGGCACCTCTTGTCCTCTGAAATCTGAAAAGTGTGATCTTGGTCTTTGATAAGAAGTACTTCAGTATAAAACAATAAGAATAGGAGCAAAGTTGCCTATTTCTGTGAAATTGCAGAGGTTTCTAATCATTGAAATTAGACAAAAAGTCAATGAACTGTTAATGAGTCACTAAGTTATGAGAATGACTAAAGAATTCAACTATAGATTATTTTCAATCATTTTTATTTTATTTATCACCATTGTTTTCTGAAATACATACTGTTTGAAATAGTTAAAACATAGAAAATCATAGTGTGAATATTATTTTAGTTTATAAATTTCCTGTGACTAAAATAATACATTTATTATACAACGTCATAATTTAGAGTTTAAGGTCATGAAATTTTTAAATCATTACATTTTGATAATAGATTGTTGGATAGAGTTGCATCCCTAGGCTCATAGAAGTTATATTGACAGCAGTATTTTATGCAATCTTAAACTTATAAAAAATAAAATGTAATGAAATCTAAGAAGATATAAATACTAATATACTGGAGTATGAAAATTAGTGATACTGATTCATTTATATTTCCAAGGAAAATTATTTCTTATTTTCATTACTCAATTTCTGTGCTCTATGTAACCAAGAAATTGTTATGCATATTTGTATGGGTTTTGTTTCAACACAAAAAGAAAACCTCTTAATGTTTTGTCTCTATTACTTTCTGATCTTTAGTTGCTAAGCATTTTCAAAATCCGCCTTCAAATGGAGCTATTGTAGCCCAATAAATGTTAAGAGAACACATTACTGTTGTAGATATTTTCTCATTGCTGAGCACAAACACCCAACCCAAAGCACCTGTGAGAAGGAATGATTTTATTTTGGCTAGTAGTCAGAAAAGGAAAGTTTCATAATGGCAGGGAAAATGTGGCCTGAGAAAAGGCTGGACATCACCTCTGCGACAGCAAGTCGAAAACATCAGGAGAGTAAGCTGAACTCTTTCAAGTGGGAGCTAGCTATAACACCCCTAAGACCGCCTCTCAGTGAAACACCTCTAGTACGGCTCCACCTCCCAAGCTTCCACCAGCTGGGGACCAAGCACTGAAAATATCTGAGTTTATGGGAGATGTATGATTCAAATCACCACAAATATAGTAGCTTACTTTCAAGCAGTATTAACTTCCCTTGATGTCATGGAGCCCCTAAATTGTCTCATGTCCATTCTCCTTTTTTATTACCTTCATTGTCCTCCTGGTTTTAGTAGGTCTAGTCCTAGTTTTTGTCACTTTACTTTGTTAATCGTACTTTCAAGTGTTTTATTGACTACTATCTTTGACACATGTTTCATTTTTCAATTGATCTGAATATTAGTACAGCCATTTGGAGAAATCTCTTCATTTCAATAAATTTTAATGACTATTTTCAGGAATTTATTATTTTTATCATTGAAGTTCATGTATGATATTTTTTCAATGCTTATAGCAATTGCAATTCTACAATATCTATGGTCATGTGTTCCTACTTAGACACACAGCTCCACAAGCAAGACTTGATCTTTATTACTACACTTTAAGTGTTGGCCACAGACCTCACCAATATGTTTAGACAAGAAAGCAGATTAGTCATTTGACCAAATTTGTCATAATATGGAAAAAGGTTGTGAGATTTCCATCTTTTAACTAATAGTTAAGAAATGTAATCTTCACATCTTTTAATTAACAAGACAAGTTCAAAATTCTGGTGCTAACAGAATCCTATACATCTCCATCCTGACTGTTTTCTGGACCCTGGCCAAATGTCAAGTATTTTGTACTTTAGTATCTACATGGAAAATGGGTGTGGTAACAGTGTGCACTCACTAAAATGGTTTTTTAAACTAAATAGATTTATATTTTCCTGAACAAATAACAATGATGGACTCCTAGTAACTATAACAAATTTGCACAAATTTAATGGATTTCCTTCATGTTGTTGTATTACTTAAGATACAATATACTGTACAGTCTTTACCATTTTTGGTGCATGTGTTTGCTTGGAAATTATACTTTCTGCTACTAAATATACAATCTAAATTTATTTTATACCTCTTATTCTTTTTTCATGTTTTTTATTCATTCTAAATCTCTTCTCTTTTTAAACTTTTTATTGACAGCTTCCATAAGTATAGTCAATAAAACCATGATAATTCCTTCCCTCCACAACCATTCCCCCATCAAATCCACCCTTCCTTGAATGCCCTCCTCCTTCCACTTATTCTCTCTTTTATTTTGATGTTATCATTTTCCTTCTACTATGAAGATCTTGTGTAGATAGTGTCAAGACACTGTGAAGTCATGAATATCAAGGCCATTATATGTCTAGAAGACTGCATTTTAAGCAGTCCTGTGCTTCCTTTGGCTCTTACATTCTTTCTGCCACCTCTTTTGCAATGGACCCTGAGCCTGAAGTGTGTGATAGGGATATTTAAGTGCTGAACATTCCCGTCACTTTTTCTCAGCACCAGGGTGACTTTTGCATCATCCCAGTGAACACCATCACCTGAAAATAGAAGTTTCTCTAACCAAATGAGTAGCATTCCTATATGTGTATAAGCATTTTAAAAAGAGCTTACAGGACAGGTTGTTGGGCAGTTTTGTGGGCATGATATATGCATTTAGTCAGACAATAGCAAATGCTACTCCTCATGGGCTCATGACCACCCTAGCCATAGGGTTTTACCTAGGTTTTGAGTACGAGGGATTAATTTGCTCCAGTGGAGTGGGCCTATAGTCCAATTACAGACAAGTTGGTTTCCCCCTTAACAGGTACTATTGTACCTGTTGGCACATTTGGTCTGGTTGGCCAATCATAAGTCTTTTAAGGTCCACTGCTCTTTACCACTGTTGGTGACTTCTGTCTCCCACAGGGTTGCATAAAGCATAGCTCTTTCAAACTTTCTGACAGCTAGTCATCAGAAAGGGGATTTCCACCTCAGCACTAGTTTGATTTCACAGTGACCTGCAGCCCAAGCATGTCGTGTCTTCAGCAATAGTGTCTGACCATCTAGTTCTGGTGGACAACCAAGAGCACTGAAAATGGCCTGTAATGTATTGAGGATATCAGAGACCTCCTTGGCCAACAACTTACTGTAAGTTATCCAATCAATGACATTGAAATTGATCTTCTAATAATCTGTGGCTTCTGGGAGAACCTTTAACCAAAGAAGTAGGATTTCATATGGCTTATTCATAACATCTTAAATCTTATTTCCATTTGCTTAGAAGTGTATTTTCCATTATTTTAGGCTGAGGAGGTCTCTAACTTTAACAGTGAGGTAAGGTTTCTATAGACAGTTGACAGATAGAACCATTTTTTTGATTGTGCCAGTAACCTGTGTTTTTTAAAATTATTAGATATGGATATATTTTATATGTAAATATCCCATGTTGGCACCATTCTTTCCCTCCTCCCTGCCCTTTTCTGAAGAGGCCTTCCTCATTGGGGATGCAGGTAAACCCAATGGGGATTGTGAGTCATGCATTGTGCTTGGATGGGGGTGGGGAGTGAAGCAATGTTTCTGTGCAAAATGTCCCAACCTGTGGCTCTAGCAATCTTTCAGCCCCCTCTTCTGCAAAATTTCCTAAGCCATGCTGGGAGCATTTTAAGTCTACTTCAGTGATGGGCACTTAGGAGCATCTGGATCTCTGATTTGGTAGGTGTTGAGTGTCCTAAGTATCTTTCTCCATCACCCTTGTGCTTATATCAGCTTAATTAAGAAGGCAGCACTCTTGCTCATTTCCCCAATTCCTCTGTGGTTTCAGCTGGGGCTGGGTGAAGTACACTGGGTCATTTATCTTGTCAGGTCCAGTTCCCATCTGAAAAAGAGAAGCAGATTCTCCAACAGAGAGTGAAGTCAGCACTGGGTAAATGGGATAACCAATACTAATTTAGAGACAATTAAAAGGGGAGCTTGACAATGGAAAGCAGGATCATTATGTGGATATGATTCTGACTTGTTCCCCAGTTCTAGATATGGTTTTTAATCCCACTGAGTGGATCTGTTAGCCCATCCAAGAGCAGTTGCTTACCCATCATGGCTGGTGCCACTTTTGCACTTGTGTGAGAATCACATCAAATTGTTTGTTTCTGAGTTGCTTAGACACTGAGTTGCTTAGACAGATGTTGGCCACTTTCCCCTAGTAGATCATGCAGTGCCTTCCAGCACTAGATGGGTTAATAATCTGGGGATGAGTTCTCCTCTGGATTCCAACCATGTATCTCCATGGTCCATGCCAACAACATTTGGTGTCTTCAGCATTAGGGTCTTAACAATTAACCTGTGGTGGGTAATCAGGTGCTCTGACAGAAATCTGTCTTGTTTGTTTGGGGAGATCTAGTAAGTCTCTCTGAGCGACAGCTCATTGTAGATATAAAGCCCAACCTGGTATAGGGAATTACAGGCCAGCACCAAAGGAAAACAAAAAAGAAAAAGCTAGAGAATAAAGAGAAACAGGAGAAATTTGAGGTTAGGTTTTGTCACACTCTCTACAGGGCCCTTTGATTCAGATGCTCCCTCTAAGGTCCTCTTGAAGGTTCCAACTTTCAGTATGGTTTCCAGGATATAGGATTCTATGGTACCAGTTTAATTTGGGTTCAGTTTTTTGTAGCCCCACCCTTTCCCTTCCCCCAAGCCCTACCATCCCTATTTTCGAAGCTTGCCAGTTATGTCAGCAACTAGGGCTGATCCAGGTTAGGCACTGCAGATGAGTGAGATGATGTGACAGTTGTTTTTCTGTGATTGTGTGAGTTCACTTAGAATGATCTGTTCCAAGTTTGAACATTTTTCTACAAATTTCAATTTGTCATTTTTCCTTATTCCTGAGTAGAATTCCATTGCATAGGTATACCACATCTTGGTTATCCATTCATCCAATAATGGGCACCTGGGTCAATTCCAGTTGTTAGCTATTATGAATTGAGAAGCTATAAAAAAGGTTGAGCAAATATTTCTGAACTGAGATGTGGAGCTTTTAGAATAAATTCTCAGCAAGGGAATAACAGGGTCAGTTGGTATCCCTACATTCATCCTTTTCAGGAGTCTCCAAATTGATTCCCAGAGTGGTAGTAATAGCTTACATTCTCACCAAGAGTGAATAAATGTTCCTATTTCTACACAGCCTTGCCAACATTTGTTTTCATTTGATATTTTAATGTGTTCTAATCTTACTCGGGTAAGATAGAATCTCATATTGTTTTAACTTGCATTTCCCTAATGGTTAGGGATGTTGAACATTTTCTTAAGTGTGTGCTAGTCATTGGTAATTCTCCCTCTGAAAACTACCTATTCAGTTCTCTGTACCACTTTTGGAGTGAATTGTTTGATTTTTTTAGTTGTTTAGTTTTGTGAGTTCTTTGTAGATTTTACATGTTAGGTTTTTGTCAGGGATATAGCTAGCTTTAAAGCATTATCATCTGACATGATGCAGGAAGTTACTTCAATTTTCCTGACTTCATGAAGGCATGCTTTATGGTATAATATATGGTTGATCTATGGTATTGTTGAGCTCTATTATTTTCCTATTGATTTTATGCTTGGATGATCTGTCTATGGATGATAGTGGAGTATTAAAGTCTCCAACTTTGATGGTGTTGGTGTTAATTTTGGTTTTACTGTCAAGTAGATTTTGTTTTATAAACTGTGGTACCCCTATGTTTGGGGCATATATATTTATGATTGTTATGTGTTCATGTTGGATCATTTCCTTGTTGAGTAAGAAGTGGCCTTCTTTGTACTTTTTGATTACTTTTGGTTTGAAGTCTATTTTATCAGATATTAATATAGCAACACCACTCGCTTTTTATTTCTATTTGCTTGGAATATTATTTTCCAACCTTTCACCTTGAGGAGGTGTCTGTCTTTAGTGGTGAGGTGGGTGTCTTGAAGAAAGCACATATAAGGGTCCAGTTTTTTCATCTATCCTGATATCCTGCATTTTTTGAAGAGTGACTTAAGACCATTTATATTTAAGGTTATTACTATGAGGTTTGAATTAATCCCTGACATGATGAAGTGTTTTATGGGGTTTGGTGCCTTTTGTGTTATGTACTGTTTTGAGCCTTGTTTATTTTGGTTATTGTGATCTTCTTCTTGGTGGCTCTTGAGATTGGTTGTTTGACTGTTCTGTGTGGAGTATTCCCTCAAGTATTCTCTGTAGGTTTGGCTTTGTGTTCATATTATCACAGAGTTGACTTTTTTCATGGAAAGTTTTTTTTTTTTTTTTTCACCATATATTATAAGGGATACTTTCCTGGGGAAAGTAGCTTGAGTTGGAAGTCAGTTTTTCAGACTTTGAAGTGATCCATTCCAGGCCCTCTGGCTGTGAGGGTTTCCATTGAAAAATTTGATGTTAGCCTAATGGAATTGCCTTTGTATGTTGTGAATTGCTTATTTCTTGGTGCTTTTAACACTCTCTCTTTGTTTTCATTGTTAAGAGTTTTAACTATCACATGTCTTGGAGAGTTTGTTCTTTGGTTCTGCCCGCTTGGTGTTCTGTGGACTTCTTGTATCTGGATGGGCTTCTTTTTTGCAAGATTCAGAAAAAATTCTTCAATAATTTTGTTGAGTATGTTCTCTAGGCCTGTGGACTAGATTTCCTCTCCTTATGGTATACCCATGATCCAGATATTTGGATGTTTTGTGGTGTCCCACAGTTTCCTTGTATTGTGTTCACTTGATTTCTTTGAACTTAGCAAAGTTTTTGGCCTCCTGATAAATTTCTTCTGTCTTATCTTCCAGGTCAGAGGTTCTGTCTTCCACATGAGTAACTGTTGGTGAGTGGATCTAGAGAGGTTTTATAATTTCTAATTGATTTTTGTTTTCTCTTGTGTTACTTTGTATCTTGTCTATCTCTTTTTTGAGGTATGAATTTAATGCAAGTTCTGATTTTCTTGATGCTTCCTGTAGTTCATTCTTGTATTTGATCAACTCTCCATTAAGCTTAATCAACTAGCTGTTGAGTTCTTCCATTTCTTGACTTACCTTCAATTTATTCATATCTCTTTGGAGGGTTGTAACATTTTCTTCAATCAAGTTAAGCCTACTGTCAATGGTTGAATACTGTAGTAGGAGATGATTCTGTTCAATTTCATTGATATGATTGTTGGTTCTTTGATAGTTTGCTTCAAGTTCAGTGATTTTATTTTTTTTTAATCAGGGTTTCATTGTTGTCATGTTTTCTTTTTGGGAATGCATTTGAGTTGATTTCTATCCTTGGTGGAGATCTCTCAGTTTTCTGACTTTCATTGACTTTTTTGTGTTGTTGTCTACCCATTTTAGGAAGACTATTTTCTTGAGGAGGAAGCAAGTTTTTGTCCTTTGGCCCATTCAACCTGTTATTTAGGTGAACAGGGATGTTGGTACCTAGTGGTCAGTCAGGATATTAGAGCAAAAGGCTTGATTACACAGCTCACACAGGTTCCAGGCTTCCCCAAGCAAGGCACCATGAGACCTGTCAGGACTAGGGAACTAGGAACAAGGGAACAAGAATATGGCCTACTTCATGCCCTGCCCTCCAGGACACAGACCAGTGCAGGCAATCCAGACTGAGGAGGTGGGAGGAGCCCAGATACAGGTGTCTAGCCTACTTACTCCAGACTGCCAAATCCACCCACATGCTGTCCATGCAAGGAACTCTGAACAGGGAGGTGGGAAAAGCCCAGAAATGCGTCAAGCCTACTTACTCCAGATTGACCACTCTGCCTGTCCACACACTGACTGAGCAAGAAACTCAGACCCTGCATGTGGGTGGATCCCAGAAATTGGTCCAGCCTATTCACTCCACACCACTTTGCCTAGTCCTTATTCTTTTACTGTAGTAATCTACAGTTAAAATATGGCATCACTGTAGTTAATTTTTCATTTTTATTTTCTAATATTTTATGGAAGTCTGCTCCATCAATACATTCATTTGGCACAGGTAGCTCTCATTTCCTTGTCTTGATTATTTGCTTCTATAATTTTCATTATAAAATGTTGCTACCAGAATTTAAATTTTTACATAGGTTTTTTGTCAATTATTTAATTAAAATCAAAATAAATAATTTCTAATCAACTATACAAACATTTTATGCAAACGGACTTTGTGAAGATTCCATGGCTTGGGGTATATCCATTTTTCCCAGCATTCCTTTTTGTGTCATTTTAATAACCAAAGAGCTACACATGGAATGAACTATAAATCCTCTGGTTAGTTGCAAAATAAGAAATTTATTAATTAATTTGGTAATCAATTTTACATGGTCTGAAACTTGTTTTTGTTTTGTTTTGCTTCTATTATATTTACTTACTTGGGATTTACACATGCTAATTATGCTCCAAAACAATTGTCTTACTTTCCATTAAATCCAGTCTTGTTTATTTATCACAATCAGAGCTAAATTAAATAAATCATTTCTGTGTCCATAAGAGAGAATTTAACATGCTTTTAAATATTTGGCATTTTTCATGATATTTAAAGATATTTAAATTGAGATACAAAGGGCCAGATCAGATCTCTAACATTGTCTTCATGTGCAAGCAGAGAAAGGATGTTGTGAGAACAAATACTTTAAAATATTTAAAGGACAGGAGATTACCATACTAGAATGAAAAAAGGAAACAAACAAAAGTATTTGGCCCCAGCCAAACATATTTTCTAACAACAAAACACTATGCAAAGTAACCTAAGTAACCTAAGATATTTGGAGATCAATATTATAAAATATTTACTGGACAGAAGCATTTCTCACTAGGTCAGAAGTTGTAATATTAAGGCATGCATACAGGTCATCCATGTGATTCTTTCCTTAGTTTTTAAAAGGCAAAAAGAGGCTAGGAAAGGTCAAAGATAAAAGATGTTCTATAAAATTTTGAAAGAGTGAGTAACATGTTTAGTTTTAAGGGGCACACTTCTGCCAAGAAAATCTTAAAGTCTAGTTTTCTATGAAATAGTTATATTATGAGAATTCTTTGTGGACTAAGTGCAGTGCAAGTGTCATTTCCAGACTGCATAATGTGCAATGCAGAAGTAGGTGGTGAAGATTCCCTCAGGTTTGGCCTTTGAAAAGCCAAAACCACACAGAACCAATGCACATCATTTCTGTATGGTGATAATTTTTTTATTCTAGCTTTTGAAATGGATAGTATATTACTGTTATCTATCCTGATCCCAGTGTTCAAAGCAACAGAATTAGTAGACACTGATCACCCTCCCTTCCTCCAGCAACTACCAATTACCAGCCTATGCTCATGTTGGAGAGCAATCTTGAGGCATGCCACATAAGAGGAAGATTACACAGCAGTTGTCTCTTTTAAAAAAAAAATTATTTATTTATTTGAGAGAGAGAGAAAGAGGAAGGGGAAGAGAGATAGAGAGAATGGACATGCCAGGGCCTCCAGCCACTGCAAACAAACTCCAGATGCTTGTGCCCCCTTGTGCATCTGGCTTACGTGAGACCTGGAGAGTCGAACTGGGATCCTTTGGCTTTGAAGGCAAATGCCTTAAACACTAAGCCATGTCTCCAGTCCCAGCAATTTTCTTTTTATTCCTGTTTTATTCCATTTAACATGATAATCTAAATTTAAATTTATTTTTCATAATAGTTAGAATTTCATTCTTCATGACAGAATATTATTCTATTTTAATTTTTCAAAACGAGTTTGCTTATATCAAATTAATGTGATTGAGCTATAAATCACTATTGAACTTTTAAGTTTAAGCCTCTCAGGTAAATTACAAATATATCTTCATTATTTATTACAATGAAATATGCCATTTTAACTTTTATGTTTAGTTTTTTAGTCAATTTGTTTATGTCTGGCTTGGTAATATTATGGAAAAATATATGCTATATAATTGGAAGTATTCCTTTGTTACTGGCTCCGAATTGATACTTTCTTTCTGTTGCCTTGTTTATTGTTAACCCAGTTATATCTTGAATTGGCTTAAATAATATTTCTTATTTTATCTTTTTAAATTTATATTGTTTATTTTTTGTGTATGTATGTGTGTATGTGTAGGTTTACTGGTGAATACATACTATGGCATGGGTTTGGAGTTCAGAGGACAACCTTGGGGTGTTTCTCCTTTTCCTACACCTACTTTTGAAACAGGCACTTTCTTCTGCTGGAATCTTCTGGCTCTGCCTCCTCTTGCATAGATTTGTAGGCATGATCACTGCATGCCACCTTACATCTGGCTTAATGTTTTTCCTGAGGAGGATCAACCTTGGTTCACCAGTCTTTTGTGTAAGTGTTTTTAACTACTGAGGAATCTCTCCACCCCTCTTCTTCTCTCTTTAACTGAAGCATTTGTTTGTGTATAGAACTCACAAATTTTAAATGACCTAATTAATTTTCACAAAATATCTGTACCAAGACAAAAAAGAAGAGAATGTTATCCTCACCTGAAAGTTGACCTTCTATTTCTTTCTACACTCTATACTCCTAAAGACAATCCTGACTACAAAGTCTATAGTCATTGAAATAGTTCAAACATATATAAAGGTACACTCAGAGAAAATATGGAGTTTTTTTTTTAAATTATATAGTACATAATTTAATTGTCCATCATTCTGTAATTTAATTTTAAATATTCCTTAATACTTTGTTTCTTAATGTTAAAAGCAGGTTTTTGGATGATCAGAGATTACTACACCCATATATTCTTATCATAATTATACATATGAGGGTGTAGGATGATGTGAGGTTCATCATACTGTCTCATTCTGACACAACGAGGGTACTTTCACTAGGTCCAACCTAACAACATTGTGTCTATACCACTGAAGGTCATTTTGGTCTTATAGAGTGCTTGTTGCTGAATGCTTGGATTTACTGGAACACTACTAATCATTCAGCTATAAGAACATAGTAGGAAGAGTGCTTTGTATTTTCTACTTTGCATCTGTCATAGCAGTACCTATCATAGAAAGAAATCATTCCAGAGTTCATTGGTGGAGGAGCAACTGAACTGTTTCTCTACTTCCCATGAAACAAATTCTCCCAGTAATGGGTAGCCTTGTTTTTTCACAAAGTAAATGACCCTCCTGGAATTTCCTGTGATTTTGCTTGTATATATATGTGTAGACACAAATTCTCTGCTCTGTTTCAAATGCTGTAACATAATATTAGAAGCTGTTTCTTGACACCTGTGCACCTTGGGCACTAATTTCCTTTGCCTGAGAAGAGTGTCTCTGCCACACCTAATGGGTATGTATATCACAATTAAGACAGTTTTCATGAGAACTAAAAGGGCATTCTTGAGTAAAATGAATTAAGTTTGACGTACAGATTTCCTGATTAACTGTTTTTCAGATTTACAGTTTATTATTTGACTTTATTCCAACAAAAAAGAATTTTCAGGTTTTTGAAATTCTAGGATCTGTTGGTAACTCTATATTCATCCTTTTCAGGAGGACCCATATTGATTTCCATAGTGGTTGTACCATCTTGCATTCCCACCAACAGTGAATGATTGTTCCTATTTCTCTACATGCTCACTAACTTTTGTTTTCCTTTGACTGTTTAATTTTTGCTATCCCTACTGGGGTAAGGTGAAATCTCACAGTTGTTTTAATTGGCATTTCCCTAGTGGTTAGGGATGTTGAACATTTTATTAAGTATATGTTAGCCATTTGTAATTTTTCCTCTGAGAACTCCCTATTCAGTTCTCTGCCCCACTTTTGGAGTGGATTGTTTGTTTTTTATTGTTGTTTCTTTTTTGAGTTTGTTGTAGATTCTAGATATTAGGCTTCTGTCAGTGGCATAGCTGGCAAAGATTTTCTCCCATTCAGTGAGTAATCTATTGGCTTTGCTTATGATAGGTTTGTCTGTCCAAAATCTGTTTAGCTTCATGAGATTCCATTGGTTGAGTGTTTTTTTAATTTTCTTGGCTACTTGGGTTTTTCTCATGAAGTCTTTTCCAGTCCTATATTGTGGAGATTGGCTCCTATTTTTTCTTTCAGTATTTGAAGAATTTTGGGTCTTATATGGAAGCCTTTAATCCATTTGGACTTGACTTTTTGTATGGAGAAATGAATGGGTCTAATTTCATTTTTCTACATATGAATTAATCATAAGAGGAGTCACATATCTCAAAACATTTTAGTATATGTTCTAGGAAATGAAATTATATTCAATACTCTTATAAGTTCAAATATATGCAAATTATGGCAAAAGAAAAGGCAAAACTTTGTCCAGAGTCTCTGAGAATGAAGACTCTTGAAGCATGAAATCATAATTTCTTGTCAAAAAGAATAGAAATAGAAGTGTCTTGTGAGTGGATCACTTAGGTCAAATAAAGCCATACCTGTTTCTAGTCACTTTCCAAATAGACTCTGTAGACTTCAAAAAGACAGTCTAATAGTACAAAACATCATGGGCTCCTGGTATAAAGAATAACTATAAAGTAGTATGAAACTCTTAGCCTGTCAAACAATAATTTATTCTAAACCTAATTCTTTATTTTCATGAGTCTTGCAGTCAAAGTCACGTTGCTGGAATGAACTTCTAAACCAGGCACAATTATGTACGAAGAGATTTATTGAAGCTTACAGGTCAAGGGGAAATTCCATAATGGCAGAAGAAGCTGGTCTGCATGCATAGGTCCATGCACATAGAAATAAGAATACAAGTAGCAAGCATGCACACTCCAAGAACACAAGGCAAAACTCCAAATTTGAATTTCTTTATCAGGAATTGAGATCTGTCCCACAGCACACCTTAGAGCTGCACCCTAGGGTCCACACACAGTGACGCCTCCTCCAGCCAGGCAGCTGGAGATCTAAATTACAAGCTTCAATAAACTCCTGAATTGATTGGGGGCCATCCATTAAAACTATAACAATGAGGAAGATGTTTATGTTTTAGGTATTAAATTTCAGTTGGTGTCATATTCACATGCGGAATCTGCTGTAAAGCAGGTTACAGTAATGCCTTACTCCCTTTACGGGTCATAATAAAGTTCACATGCATACATAGGTTGGAAGGACAGCATAGTAATAGTTGGTGCACTTAGATTGTGATCTGCTAGCTCAGAAAACCTGTGCTTTCAGAACAGAATGAATAAAGATTCTTCTTCATTTTAGCTTTTTTACTTTATGGTGGTATAAGAGTGATACTTACACATTCCTAGTAAAAGGAATTAAATGATGCTCACTCTTTGGCCAGCTCCTCACTTTGTTTCATATTCACTTACAGACAATAGAGTTATGCCTTCCCTAAACTCGAAGGGATTTTCGCCCAATCCGAATGGCTAACATTCTGGCAGATTGTGCTGCAGACTACACACATCTTAGATGCTACAGTGATATAATGTCACCAATCCTTCAAAGTAAAATGTGGTAGATATACAGTCCCTAGATGTGAGTCTACCTCTTACAGCCAGCCAATGTGAGGGCAGCACTCCCACTTCAAAATATAACAGCTTCAAACCAAAGATGTTTTGCTGTATAGGTATCCTTTGAGTTCAAAAGAAGGCAAATGTGCCTAAAGTCTCCTCTATAGCACTAGAGAACACTATGGAAATTTTTTTTATTTTACTTTAAAGGGAAACTCTTAGAAACTTCTCATGCCAGAAAAACCTCCATTCAGTAGAAAAAAAAAGAAAGATTCTTGAAATGTGTTAGTCATATTTACTTTGAACAATCCAGGTTTGGCCAAATGTTAGAGTTATCAACTATAGCTGCCTCTGCATCTCCCATTAGCATGTAGACATCATCATGGTGGACTGGCACAAAGTCTTTGAGAGACTATGTTAGACATGACTACTGAAAATTCAATTATGGCAGAAATTCTAAAGGGAAAAGCAGCAACAGAGGTTTAGTGCTGTCATTATAAATTGAAATTAGACTTCTGGCCAGGATGGCGACCGCCTAGCTGCGCTGCAAATCCCGGGGAAAGAAAGGCAAGATATTAAGGGTATATAGTGGCTTTTAGGGGAGAGAAATCTGGGAGGGCACAGAGGTGGGGGAACAGGGAATCGCCGATCCCCTCACGGGCGGGTAGCCACCCCTCACCCCAAACAACCGCCGTGTTCACAGGACCTCCGCTGCTGTCTCTGCTGCTCTGGAGCCCACACGGCTGCCACCACATGCCGATTGTTCCCTGCGCCGTGCGCCGATTGTTCCCTGCACGCGGAAGCTTAGACTGATCCGCACTCTCGTCCACTCGCCCACTTACTGAGTGTGCCCAGTACCACAGCAGCTGCCCCACAAGCTCAGACTGTATCTCTCACTTGTGCCAGCTCAGGTGCCATTCCCTACCTGCCTGCCGCGCTGGCCGTCCGCTTCAGTGCTTGGTGCCTCAGTGCCACTCTTAGCTTAAATGCAGGCAGCTTTGGCACATTACCGCTTGAGAACTCAGGCAACTTTGGCGCCCCTGCCAGGCAGTAGATAGGCGGCTTTGGCAAGTGAGATTGTTCTGTGCTTGTGGAAGCTTAGACTGCTCTGCATTCTCATCCACTCGCCCACTTACTGAGCGAACCCAGTCCCACAGCGGGTGCCACAAAAGCTCAGACTGTGTCTCTCGCTTGTGCCAGCTCAAGTGCCATCACCTACCTGTCTGCCGTGCTGGCTGGCCGCCATTGTCCTGTGGCGGGGGAGCACAGACTGCTTCCGGTTCCCAGCGTTTCCAGCCAGAGCTTGGGCTGCTTCAGTGCTTGGTGCCTCAGTGCCACTCCTAGCTCGAAAGTAGGCAGCTTTGACACATTACCGCTTGAGAACTCAAGCAACTTCGTCGCCCCTGCGAGGCAGTAGATAGGCAGCTTTGGCAAGTGAGAGCAAAAGGCCAGGCTGCTTGGCAACTGCCCCAGGCTGCATAAGATCCCCATTGTTCTTGAGCCCAGGCTGATACACCCACCTACCTGCCCATACACTGCCATGGGCAGAACACAGCGCAAAAGAAATAACATGAAAAATCAAATGCAAGAAAATCCAGTTAGATCACCCAGTCCCACAATGAATACCACTAACCAAAACATAGAAGAACCAATAGGACCAGAACACCAAATTGAAGCTATGACCAATGCAACCCTGACCAACCTACTGGTAGAACTTGCAGGAAAGCAACAAAGGGCCAACAATCGTGTGGATGCTGCCATCACTAAACTAGAACTAATAGATAAGAAATTGGAAGGATTAGATAAGAAATTGAAAGGATTTCAAAGGGAGTTAAGAGATTTGAGGGAGAGTGAAAAAAAGAAGACCTTAAAAATCAGCTGGCCATGCTAAATGAAGACATAAAGAAATGCAAGGATGAACTCCAAGAATCATCAAGAAAATCAGAAAATGATGGGAAAAGGGAGCTTGACAGAGGGATGGAGATTATACATAGAAAAGTAATAGAAAATGCAAACTTAATTGAACAAGTGTAAAACTCGCTAGAAGCTCTCAAGAATAGAGTCAGCCAAGTGGAGGATAGAAACTCTGATCTGGAAGACAAGATGGAAGAAACAGTTCGAGAGTTCAAAAATTTCAGTAAGTTCAAAAGTTCCTGTGAACAGAACATGAGGGAACTGTGGGATACACTTAAACGTCGAAATATCAGGATCATTGGAATACCAGAAGGAGAAGAAATTCAGACCAAAGGCATGGAGAACTTATTTAACAAAATAATTGAAGAAAACTTCCCCAGTCTCTTAAAAGAAAGGCCCATCAAGATACAAGAAGGAAATAGAACTCTAAACAGACTGGACCAAAGGAGAAACTCTCGAAGACATATTATCATTAAGACTTTAAACATTGACACCAAAGAAAAAATCCTAAAAGCAGATAGGGAAAAACAGCACATCACCTTCAAAGGTAACCCCATCAAAATTACTTCAGACATCTCCATGGAAACCCTGAAAGCTAGAAGGGCCTGGAATGAAACACTGCAAAGTCTAAGAACCTATGTCTTCCAACCCAAACTACTCTACCCAGCAAAAGTATCCCTCATAATAGATGGTGAAAGAAAAACATTCCACGACAAAACTCAGCTTTACAATTATATGAACACAAAACCAAACCTACAGAGAGTATTTCAGGAAATTCTCCACAGAGAAGAAAAAAATAATCAAACACAATTGCCTACAAGAAGCATATCACAACAATCAAACTCAGAGGCCTAACTCTTAGCAAAATATCGGGCCTAGGTGTATGCCTTCTTGGACCTAATATGTTACCTCTGTGGATTTTAGAAGGAGTCTGCAATCAGACTATCACAGTCAATCATTCCTTCTTATATATTTCTACACCCCAAAATACCTACCTTGCCTGTTCCTCAGGATTAACTACTTTCATAACCACTCGAACCTTCCTTAACAACAAGGATTACTGTGTCGAGGTCTCCCTCCTTCCTCATTTGACCATTCATCAAACTGATGATTTTTTAAGATTTTGGGACAGAGATACTGCTCCTCCCTCTAGAATCAAAAGAGAACCAATTTCAGCTATAACACTGGCGGTCGTCCTTGGGTTAGGTGCCGCCGGAGCAGGAACAGGTATTGCTTCCCTACTTACATCTAACCAACAATATGCCCAACTTAGTGCTGCAATTGATAAAGACCTTCAGGAATTACAGTCAGGCCTTCAAAACCTTAAAGACTCGGTTTCTTCTCTTTCGGAAGTGGTCTCACAAAATAGGCGAGGGTTAGACCTCCTCTTTTTGCAACAGGGAGGTCTATGTGCCGCCCTCAAAGAAGAATGTTGCTTTTATTCAGATAAAACAGGATTAGTGGAAGACAGCCTAAAAAGAGTTAGAGACAGCTTAGAAAAACGCAAAAGAGAAAGCGAACAACAAGAATCCTGGTATAAAAATTGGTTTTCCGCCTCCCCATGGCTATCTACCCTACTCCCCAGTTTATTAGGGCTCCTCATTGGACTTATTCTACTCATTTCCTTTGGCCCCTGGGCTTTTCAAAAACTAACTTGCTTTGTCAAGTCACAGGTGGATTCCGCCCTTGCCAAGAATCCTGTCTCCGTCCACTACCATCACTTGGAACTTCACAAAGAAGACTCTTGTGAACATCCCCTAGGTGCCCCTCAGGGCGCTCCTAAATTAGATTTCTCAGTCCTGGCCACAGACCGTCGTTCCTCCTGGTTTGGCAAATTGCTCAAACGATAAAACAAAACAGTGTTCTCAAATCTTTGGGTGTTTTGGGCATTCTCCTTGCTCAGTTATCTGGTTCATGGGTCCTTTCTTTCCTTTACTCCTTAAACTCACACATATGATTCCCTCCTACAAAGGAGCTGCTTAGGCGCCAGACCTATGCATACTGACTCACCTCAGTGAGTACAGTATGGGCACCGACATGGGTGCGAGGCAAAGCACCACAAGGGAAGGTCCCCAATCTGACCATTTCTGGATTCCTTGAGAGTAACACCCGATTTGCAAGGAGGTTGGTACCATAGTACATGTCATCACAATGTCGGCCCTGCCTCCCCTCCCCAAAAGGTACCAAGGGCCCAAATTGTGGGTAGTTCAAGGCCCACGGGAGGAATCAGGTCCCTGCCCCCCAGTCAGTTATAAGCCCACCAGGGTACCCTGGTCTATCGGAATCAATAATACAAAAAAGGGGGAAATGTTGGAGACCCAGACTGAAACTGTAGCTTGTGAAAATGACCATTACAGGAACACTGTGACCTTTTGCTTACTGGCCATACATCTGGAATGATAAGGCTCAGTAACTGTTACATGATAACCATCTATGATGAGAAAAGCCACGAACTGTTACAGGAACTTACACAATACCTGATCCCCCGCCCTCTGCCCCTTCTTTTGCTTCCTCCTTCTGCTATGCTTAAAAACTGATGTTTGGAGCTCAATAAAGAGACCTTGACAACTCTTTGCTTGGTCTCGTTCCTTCTTTCTCACCCATCTTTTCACAGGCCTGGTCCCCCTCGCGGTCCCCAAATAACTGAGTCCTGCTGGACGGGACACTATTTAATTATTGACATGCAGGCTATTATCTAGTGAAACTGATGTAAGAAGAGGACTCTTTTTCTGACTCTTTAATAAATAAGTAAATAATGAAATAAAATAAAAAGATTTAAAGAGTACTTCACAAAGATGGTCTTCCTGTGCCCTGTGTTGTGGTCATAATGCATTGCCTCACCTCAGGCCCTAAAATGAGATCATGGCAGATCAGGGAAGGAAAATGAAAAATTTAAGCATGCTGCTGTGTCCTTTTTGGAGTATGTCTGGTATTTTGTTCCAATTAGATAATCTGATATGCACAATTTATCTATTTTATCTTTTTCTATTTATTTTAACATTATTATATTTCCATCTCAATAAAAGAATTTACTAGGAAAAAAAAACTTCAAGATAACAGAATAAAATAAATTCTTGGTAAACAAATAAAAATAATTTTAGATAATATTTTATCTCTGAACTGACTTTCATCCTTGGAAATCATTTCTCCCCTGTCAAACTGACCAGTGAGATTATGGCCAAGAACTCTGCTTCGACACTGCCACTGCTCCTTTTACTCCATCATTTAGGAGAAGAGAGTTCTAGATAAAGAACAACAGAGTAATAGATACTCTCCATGCCTGCAAGCAAATCAGCACAAGCATTATCTCAATAACATTAGACCTTCTCTATTAACTTTTTTAATATTGAAAATATTCAGAAATAATAATTTATTGGAAGCATAATTATAACAAAATTAGGTAAGCTTGGAGATATCTTTTTCTATTTTAAGCCTGCCTATGATATTGTATGTTGTACAATCATAATTCTTATCTGTCATATTATTAGTAAATCATAATATCTCATAATTTATTTTGTATTAAGTTCCTTTGATATTCAAGATTATGTTACAATTATATAATCCTATTCAGTTTTATCTAGTCACCCCATAAAATTTTACATTTCCTGAAGCTAATCAAATATTTTAGATACAAAGAGATTCAATTATAACTATATTTGTTATTTAATATTAAATTTATGTAAATGTAAACATTTGGTCCCAAAATATGGTTGTGTGGCACTCTTCCTACTTAGAGATATGACTATTATGTTTAATATATATTATTGTTAAATACTGAAAAGTTCCAGGTTTTTTTATTTTAATCATACCTCAGTGCCAACAAATGAGTTTTAGATTTTGTTACATAAGAGATAAACATAGATGAAAATCTGGTATATTTCAAGTGGTGCATTAAACCTACATCTAGATTACAAATTGAAACTGGCATCAGTAAGCAAACCCCTGGAGAAAAATGGTCTGAAGCCCATGATAGCAAAAGGAACAATTTTCAGTCTGTCAATAAATTCATAGGGAAGTCATGGGAAGATAAACTAGTATCAACGGAACTAAACTACAGAATTACTCCTTCTCAAAGGTACTTAATTTGACATTTTACCATTTTATAGGGAGCATAATTCAAAGTGGTCCTATTTCAAGTTTTAGAAGACATCATAAGATATCACTTTTATCTCTTAACATACAGTTATAGAAGTTGTTTCTTTGTCATTATTTTTATTTCTGTCAATAAATACAGTGCTTTTATTCTACAAGATACTATCAGTACACAACAGGGAAAAGAAACTTGCTTTTTTTCTTCTCTCTTACATTTTCATTTCAGTGGCTATATTTTAATATATGCTTACAATTTTTGTCTGGAATTTTTAATAACGCATAGGAAATTTATGTAAATTATATGGATAGTTGTACACACAGGTACATATACTAATTAAAGTATGCATTCATATGCATGTTTTTAAATATGTCCTACTCTCTCCACTGAGAACAACATATTTCTCTTCATCATAAATATGTTCACATGTATAATGGTTGCTGAGGAACACTAGAGATAATTATTTATGAAGCATGTATATGTCCCTCTAGAGGGCGAGAACAGAGAAGCCCAGTACCTTGCTCCTAAAATTTGCATATTTATAAATATTCGAAGGTAAACCATAACTGCTCAGTACAGTAATGAATCTCTGATATTGAATTAGTGTGCATAATAAAGGAAATTGCCTGGAGACACAGGCAAAGTATTGGAAAGCTACCACAGATACTATAGTCTAGTACAGTCCCAAGTTTCCAGGGAGAGTTTAGAAATAAATAACAATTATGTAGAAAAAAATGCCCAACTTCTGTTTGAAAAATTCCTAGCTAATTATGCCACAACATGAGTGGGGGTGATATTTCTCCCTTTATTCCACATTCATATAAACTGGAGATACAGGATTTTTTTTTTGTTTTGTTTTGTTTTTCCCCTATTTCAAGGGTGACACCAAGGAAGTATAGTCTTTTGGACAGGAACCAGAATTTAGTCTACTTAAATTGTCATAGGGAAGGAAGATGAAAGGTAAAAAAGCACATTAAATGACAACTGCAAACAGGTTAAATTGTATAATTCTACTAATATATGTAAATATCTTTTGTAACTGAAACAATGGCATATATTCCATAATTAAAAATTAGTATTAGGAGCCTAAGTACCTATGTCAATATTTTGAACCCAAGTTAGTTTTTTTTTTTTAATTTTATTTATTTATTTATTTATTTTTCTTTTTTGAGGTAGCATCTCACTCTAGCTCAGGCAAACCTGGAAATCACTCTGTAGTCTCAGGGTATCCTCTAACTCATGGCAATCCTACTACCTCTGCCTCCCAAGTGCTGGGATTAAAGGCATGTGCCACCACGCCTGGAGAGTTAAACCTAAGTTTTGAAAGTTAACCTCAAAGTCATTGGAAATGAATAAGCTGTTATACTTGTTACACTTTACAGAGAGAAAAACCCTCATCATAAAAAGCCTGTCTCCCTTTAACCACATGATATGTGTGCTAATTGGTAATCAAAGTTCAGCCTGGAGGAAGTTGGTATAGTAATTTGTTAAAGTAGAAGTGGAGTTTGAAATGTGCTGCCAACTTTAATTGAGTTATGACAAAATCCACAGGAAGATTTTTTTAAATAACATCTCAAATTTAGAAAAAGTCTTTAGACAAGAAAGTAAAATTGAGTGTCAAAGAGATTTATTTATTTATTTATTTATTTATTTATTTATTTATTTTTGCTTAGTCTTTAGTTTTCAAGATAGTATAACAAGAATAAAATGGTATTTGATGTTGTTATTTTCAGGGAAAACTAAGAGATAAAGGATTGTTATAGGGTCAAATCATATTAAGAGCTGTCCCTCAATATCCATTCCGTCTTTTTCCCCCTCAAAGGGCAAAAAATTCCCACTAGCTTTTGGCAGAGAGCATTGACCAAAATGCAATCAACAGGTGTATAGATAAATCAATTGCATGAATATTGTTTTGCATTTACATTGATATCAGGAATATCCTGAGTGACATAATAAACAAAAGCAAAAGAGATTTATAGGTCCCTTCCAGATTATTTTCCTCTTAAGACACTTAACCTTACAGATATAAAATGTCACTAGTAATGAATAAAATAAAGTTATATTTCCAAACTGTTGATTTAAATTGGTGAAGTAGATGAGTATTTAAATAACTTTTTCATTACTGTGATAGACATCAAACCAAAAGCCGCCTATGGAAGGAAAGGTTTTATTTTAGGCTTAAAAAATCCAAGGGAAGTTGGCCTACTTCCAAAGATCCAAAACAGAGAGAAACAATCACTCAACAAATACAAACTGCTTTCTATACACCTAGTAGAGCTGAACTAAGATCTGCTCCTACTGACACTTAATGCTTTGTGTGTGTGGTGAGGGGGGAAGGGAGGAATGCTACATGCACATGCAAACTATCACATTCTGCCTCAGTTCCCCATAGACTTGGGTAATCTTTCAAGGAAAAATGTCTTCAGTCCAACTTCATAGGTCCCCGTACTCTTTAACAACTTTAACATTATTGAAAAGTCCCCAAATCTCATCTGAGATATAAGACTGCCTCAAAACTGTGAGATCTGTCAGAACAAAACACAAGCTATATATTTGTAACACATAATGGCAGAGTAAACATTCCCACTTTAAAAGGGCATAACAAGGAGAGAATGTACCAATGTAAAATCAATAATCAGTAGGCAAACATCTGTAATTCAAGGCCAACTTCCATACCCAGTGATGAAAGTGTCCGGATCCCAATTCTGACCCTTCAAACTAAGCTGAATATCCAAAGGAAAATTCCAGCAACACTCCATGGCAGCTATTCCATAGTTCTGGTATATCTAAGACATCCCCACGTATACACTGCAAACCATGGTTCATCTTCGTAGCTCCATACAATGGCCTTTCTGTGCCTCCATGCAAGGATTCCAATATCCCTGCTTCACAAATCATGTCTCAGTGGCTCCTGGAATAGGTTCACTTCATTACCCACTTTCTTGCACTTTTTAATGCTACCAAAACCAGTCCTAGGTGTGCAGTATAGCCAAATGTGTGAATCCACAGGGTTGTAGGAGAATAAATATTGACTTTGAAGATATTGTTTCACCAGTCTTCCTTGAGGCCACATCCTTTCAATGGCTCACCCACAGGGCATCATTTCCATTGCTTCAATGCAAAACAGTTGTCCCACCCTTACTGATGTTAATCAGTTTAAGTATATAAGCTTAAATAACGAGTCTCAGTGCCTGTAACTTCAAATTTGCTTGGAATTTTCCTGTGATAAACTGGACATCTTTCAAATCTTTCTGTTCTATACCTTCTGCAAAGCACACCAGTACATTAACTTTAAATTCAAGCTTGATCAGAATTTTAGGCCATGAGAAGAATACAGCCAGTCTTTTTGCCAGTACCAAAGTTCAACAAAATTCTCTTTCCCCTTTACATGTTCCCAAGTCAAGCCACAGTTCTCTTGGCATCTAAATTTTTCAACCTCTCACCATAATATCCTATAAAGCTCTGCTTATAGCACTGTAAGACATTTCCAGTCCAATGAATCAAGTTATTCTATATGCCTCCTATAAACAAGTTTTGGTAGACCAAAAACCACATGGTCAGATTCATAGCAGTAATGACCCCATTTCCTGATATCAATTTTCTGCTGCAGTTACTTTCTCATTGCTGGGACAAACATCTGACCAGAAGTGGCTTATGGGAGGAAAGGGTTTATTTCAGGCTTATAGAATCCATGCAGAGCTCCCTTGTAGTGGGGTCCAGTGTTGCACAAGCAAGGCCACTGACTCACAAAGTGCTGGTAGTGAACCAATGCACCAGGGCTGCACATCAGAGTGCAGATTCTCTGAGAGCAGCCCTGGAAGTGCTCAGAGTGTTAGCTTTTATTGAGGAAAAACTGCAAAATATTTATCACAAAAACAGGATAGGAGTTAAACCGTAAATCACAATTCACATGTGAGTTATAGCCATAAAAGTAATTTTAAACATAGTAAGGAATTTGGTGCATCTTAGAAGGTGATAGGGAAGAAAGTAAAAAGGACTTGTGAATAGCTCTGTTTGTCAGTTACAGGAGGTGCCTAGGAGGTGTGACGTAGGCCTGTCTCCAGGAGTCTCCCAGCTTATCTGTCCTTAAGGTTGCTTAACAATGCAGGCCAGCAGAGTCTCCTGTTTACCTGCCATTTGCTTCCTATAAGAAAGTGACTTCTATAGTTTTCTAGGCTAGGTATAAAGAAATATATCATTTTGCTCTCTTTACATTTCTCCCCCTGAAATGGCACTGAGTTAAATCTTTGACTCATGAGGGTTTATTCAGATTCAGATTGGAGGCAGGATATATTGTATCTATAGTACCATAAGCTTAAAAGAACTAATTTTATTTTTTTATATATCTAGTTAGAGTATTAATAATCCAGGGTCCTATGGTAAGGACTAAGCATAGTAGTTAATCAAGTGGCCAGTAATAGAAGAGATAAGGGAAGTTCATCATGGAGACTAACTAAACATATATTGAAACCAATTATTATTTTATGTAAAGTCATACATAGGCCCCCTTGTTGAATAAAGAGTAAGTTTAATTCTCTTTTATTTTGTCTCCTTTACTTTCATAGCCATTGGATTTGTTAAGATTACCTGGTTGGGGGATGGGAGGCTTCCAATGTCACAATACATCCCAATACATTGTCTCTTGATCCAAGCTATCGCCAGGCTGAAAGTGATGGGGGCAAACAAGCTGTGTCTGACAAGCAGCCTTGACTATTGGAACAATGGACTCCTGGACTCTTTTGATAGAACAGAAGCTTTTCATTAGTAAAGTCAGTTATCTGTTTAAGATCCATCCAGGGCAGGATCGCAGGCAGGGGAGGTTCCATACATAATTTTAAATGAAGTAATTTCCTTTATGTATGGAGTACATCTAGCCCTTACCTGGACAAAGGGAGGAGTCCCACCCAACCTTTGCTGGTCTCTAGGGTTAATTTAATTGAGGTCTCCTTTAAAGTCCAATTTATCCTCTCTACCTGTCCTGAACCCTGGAGATGGTATGCACAATATAATTTCCAATTAATCCCCAATATTTTAGTTATTTCTTAAAATAACTTTGGATACAAAGGCAGGTCCATTGTCTGATCCTATCATGAGGGGCAATTCATATCAGGGAACTATTTCATTGAGTAATTTCTTTGTTACCATCTGGGCTGTCTCACACTTGGCTGGAAATGCCTCCCCCCATCCTGAAAAAGTATCCACATAGACAAACAGATACTTAAACCCATATTGGCCTGGCTTTACCTCAGTAAAATCAACTTCCCTGTATCTTCCTGGCTCTGTCCTTCTTTCTCTTGACCCCATTGGTGGCACCTTACCTGAGGAGGCATTTGTCTGTTGGCAGGCCTGACAGTGGGTGGTGATATCCTTGATAATTGAGTCCATACCTGGAAAGAAAAACTACTTCCTCATTAGTCCAGCTAGCTTGTTGCTGCCTAAGTGGGTTCCTTCATGTAGTTGTCTAGCCAGTCACCATTTTAGGGCCTGGGACAGCAACAGCTGTCCATCCTCTAGTTGATACCATCCCTGTGGGGTCTGCTCCTTCATCAGATGGGAGGTGAGCTGTAGGTCCTGTTTTGTGTATGTTGGTCTCTCAGGAAGTGTGGGTGCTGGGAAAGTGACCAGACTGTCTGATGGATGCTAAGGGGCAGCACTCCTTGCTGCTGGGTTGCCAGTTGGTTCTGTCTTGCTTCTGTGGTCTCCCCTTTCTGATGCACCAGACAATGAATTATAGCCACTTTAGCGGGCACTCAAATGACAGTCAATAAGTCCAGAATTTCATCTTTATTTTTGATGTCTTTACCTTCTGCTGTTAATAGACCTAACTACCGATAGATGCCCCCATGTACATGTACTGTAGCAAAGGCATAATGGCTGCCTGTGTAGATATTGATTGTTTTGTCTTTTCCCACTATTAGAGCCTTTCTCAGTACTATCAGTTCAGATTTCTGAGCCAATGCACCCCAAGGCAGGGTGTCAGCTCACAGTTTTGTTTTGTTTTAAAAGTCACCACAGCTGACGCTGCATACCTGACTCCATCCATGACAAAGCAGTTGCCGTCAGGATCACCAGGGCAGGGGCTGGCAAAGCCACATCTGTCAGGTCTATCACAGTCCATGGAAGGTGGAGGTGATCTCTAGGCAGTCATGCAGATGGGTTGATGCCTCATCAGTTCCTGACAGCAGAGAGGCTGGTTTCAAAGCATTGGTTTGGCAAAATTATATCCTTGGTTGATCTGAGAGCAAGGTCTGATTGTGGGTTATGTGAGAATTGGAGAGCCATCAGTTTGGGAGGCTCTTTAAAAGAGTCTCTAACACATGTGGGGCTATAGTTGATAAAGTCTGGCCCAAGGTTAATTTGTCAGCATCCTCTGTCAGAATGGCAGCACCTGCAATAGCCTGAAGGCAAGGGGATCAACCAGCAGCTACTGGGTCTAACTTCTTAGATAAGTAGGCCCCATCTCCCAGTTAGGATGCCCCTGGTGGTCCCCTTTTTCTTTTCCATATACATGTGGAAGGGTTTGGTTAAATCTGGGAGAGCCAGGGCAGGGGCTGATGTTAGAGCTGACTTTAGTTATTGAAATTCTTGTTCCTCATTTATAGTCTAATTAAAGCCTTTTCCTTGCCCTCTAGTGGCCTCATACAGAGGTATGGCTAATTCAGCAAACCATGGGATCGAAATTCTGTAGTACACCACAGCTCTGAGGAATTCTCAGATTTGTCTCTTAGTCTGAGGCATGGGGATCTAGGTGATGGCCTGAATTATAGAGGCTGACAGCATCCTCTTAACTCCTTGGAGTTCATATCCCAAGTATGTTGCCTTATGCATGCACACCTGAGCTTTCCTGGCTGACACATGATATCCCAGATGTTGTAAGGTGTCCAAGAGGTGCTCTGTGGCAGCAAGACATTTCTCCTCTGTTCCTGTGGCTAGGAAGAGATCGTCCATATACTGCAGGAGAGTTGCCTCAGATGTCTCATTGCGAAAAATCTGCAAATCCCTATGGAGATCCTCATCAAAGAGAGTAGGGGAATTTTTAAACCCCTGTAGAAGTCTAGTCCAGGTCAATTGCCCACTGGTGCCTCATTAGACATCTGTCCATTTAAAGGCAAAAATGGGTTGACTTCCCTTCTCCAAAGAGATGCTAAAGAAAGCATCTGTTAAGACCAGCACTGTATATATTTGCCTTTCAGGTGGAATCATACTGAGCAAAGTATAAGGGCTGTCTCAAGGGGGTCTTGTGCCTTCTGGAAGGTAGACACCATAATCTTAGCCTGCCTATCTTCCGCAGTGTCTCTATTATTATATACCCTGGCAGCAATCTCTATTAACACTGAAAGAAGTTTACCCTCAAAGCATTTATTTTCTCAACCTCCCTTTTTTAAAAAATCTGGTGCAGACTGAGTTATTAAACCAATGTTAATAGTTTGTCTTTTCTCAGGGGTCTCAGGATCCGTGAGGGGGGCATGCCCTACATGCTTTCTTCAGCCTTTCTAGAAAAGCAGCCGGGGAGTCTTTGGGCCCTTGGGTCACTGCATTTACCTTAGACAAATTTGTAGGGCTCTGAGCAAGCAGCTGCCTGGAGACCACCCATCAGATTCCAGTGAGAGAAGTTAAGGGATGTCCTACCTTCACCAGTGTTGGGATCCCAGTCCAGTCATATGGAAGGGAAGACCTCCTCAATAACATTAGGGTTCTTTGTGAGGTGGCCATCAGCTGCCAATGTTCTTCCCTTCTGATTCTTTCATGTTCCTCTGTGGTGAAGAGGGTCTGCCAGTCCTCCCACATGGGCTGAAAAATATAGAATACTGTCTTGAGAATGGATGTCAGGGAACCTGCTTTGAGTCAGATTTAGGTTTAGCAATGAGAATGGGGGTGCTGGGGAATCAAACCTAGGTCTTTAGGCTTCCCAGATAAGCATCTTAACCATTAAGCCATCATTTACTTGATGCCATTTTTTATCATCTGCTTATATCCTGGTATACATTTTAGGTAAGTCTGATGTTTGCCTTATGTAAGGAGTTTGTAACTTGTTCACGTACCTTAACTCAGTTTACCTATGGAATCTTTTTTCTACTGAGAAATTTTATCTAGCAGATGTGACTTGAGGTGTTCAAAAGAGAGGAACTATAAAGAGAAACAAAGTTATATGCCTTTTGCCAATCCCTTTTCCTTATCAGAGGCAATTGACCATTTTGTCTCTGGACAGGTTCAGGGGGATACATGGTTTAAACTTGCATATAGTCTGAGATAAAAGGGGTGTCATCCTTTTTTCCAGAGTCCAAATTGCAATGATTTAAATATCATATAACAGTAAGCAAGAGCAAAAGGAAATGTCAGAGCAGAGAGCTAAGCATTCTATATTCCTTGTTTTACTCTGTTTTCTTTAATGGTTAGTTTTTCTTAATATATATTTTTATTGACAACTTCCATAATTGTAAACAATAACCCATGGTAATTCCTTCCCTCCCCCATTTTCCCTTTTGAAACTCCACTCTACATCATATCCTCTCCTTCTCTCAGTCATACTCTCTTTTATTTTGATGTCATCATCTTTCCTCCTATTATGATGGGCTTGTGTAGGTAGTGTCAGGTACTATGAGGTCATGGATATCCAGTTCCTTCTGTGTCAGGAGGAGCACATTGAATGGAGTCCTACCCTTACTTTGGCTCTTACATTCTTTCACGCACCTATTCCACAATGGACCCTGAGCCATGGAAGGTGTGTTAGAGATATTTTATTGCTGAGCACCCCTCTGTCACTTCTACTCAGCACCATGATGCCTTTTGAGTCACACCAAGTTCACTGCCATCTGAAAAGAGAAGGTTCATTAGCCAAAAGTGAGAGTAGCAGTAGTATATGGATATGAACATTAAGGGAAGTGCTTACTGGGCAGTTTGGTGAGCATAATATATACTTTTAGACAGACAGCAGCAGACGTTACAGCCCTAGGGCTCATGACTACCCCTTTTGTAGGTTTTCAGTATAAGTGATAAATTCCCTCCCATGGAGCAGGCTTCCAGTAAAATTAGAGGGTGGTTGGTTTCCCCCATAACAGACCACCACTATTACACCCATTGGCTCATATGGCCTGGCTGGCCAAATATAAGGCTTGCAGTGTCCACTGTTGGGTATCTTCACTGGTGAGTTCTCTCCACTGAACTGCATGCAGCATTGCTTTTTCCAGTTTTCTGTCAGCTGGTCTACATGGAGTAAGTTTTCAGCTCAGCTCCAGCAGGGTTTCTCAGTGACCTTGCAGCCCAAGTATGTGGAGTCTTCAGCAATAGGGTTTTACCATCTATTGCTGATGGGAAACCAAGAGCTTTGGCAATGGCCTGTAATGTTTGGGGGACATCAGGGACCTCTGTGTCCAACAACTCACTGGAAGATGTCCCATTCCTAGCAACAATCTATGGCTCCTGTGGGTTCCATTGTCCAAAAAAGTAGATTTCCACATAATTTATTTATATCATCTTAGATATTGATTAGCCCTCACCCCACCTTTCTTTACTCAATCTCTTCCCCTGACCTCACTTAGGCCTTTTCACTCCCATTAATCTGTTCTACTACTTACATTTGCTGAAGGTGCTGTCTTTTCTCCAATGAGTATTTTTGTTGAAGATCAGATGGCTATAGCTACCTGGATTTACATCTGGGTCCTCTATTCTGTTCCATTGATCTACATGTCTGTTTTTGTGCCAGTACCATGCTGTTTTTGTTACTATGTCTCTATAGTATAGATTAAAATAAGCTATGGTGATACCACCAGCCTTATTTTTGTTGCTGAAAATTGTCTAAATATTTGAGTTTTTTTGTGCTTCCAAATGAATTTTTGGATTTTTATTCTATTTGTCTGATGAATGCCATTGGAATTTTGATGGGGATTGCATTAAATGTGTAGATTGCTTTGGGTATGATTGCCATTTTCACAATATTGATTCTTCTCATCCAAGAAAAAGGCATGTCTTTCCATTTCCTAGTGTCTTCTGCAATTTCTCACTTGAGGGCTTTAAAGCTTTCCTTGTAGAGATCATTCACTTCCTTGGTTAGTTTATTCCAAGGTACTTTATTATTATGATGATGATTTTTGATGAAATTGTGAATGGGAATGATACTCTGATTTTATCCTCTGTGTGATTTTTTGCTAGCATATAGGAAGTCTACTGATTTCTGTGTGCTTATTTTGTATCCTGTTACATGGCTATAGGTGTTTATCAGCTCTAACAGTTTTCTGGTATAGTCTTTAGGGTCCTTTATGTATAGAATCATGTTATCTGCATATAATGATAACTTGATCTCATTCTTTCCAATTTGTATACATATTATGTGTGCCTCTTGTCTTATTGCTATGGCTAAGACTTCCAGCACTATATTAAATAAAAGTGGGTACAGTAGAGACCCTAGTGTTGTTTCTGATTTTAGTGGAAAAGCTTCAAGTTTTTCTCCATTTAGTATTATGTTGGCTGCAGGCTTGTCATAAATAGCCTTTATTATATTGAGATATGTTCCTTTCATCCCCAGTCTCTGTAGGAATTTTATCATTAAAGAATATTGGATTTTTCAGATGCTTTTTCTGCACCTAATGAGATGATCATGTAATTTTTGTCCTTCATTCCTTTTATATAATGTATTCCATTTATCGATTCATGTGTGTTGAACAATCCCTGTATCTCTGGGATAAGGCCTACTTAGTCAGGATGAATGATATTCCTGATATATTCTTGTATTCTTTTTACCAATATTTTGTTGAGAATTTTTGCATCTATGTTCATGAGGGAGACTGGTCTGTAATTTTTTTGTTGTTGTTGTTCTATCTTGGCCTACTTTTGGTATCAGGGTGATGCTGGCTTCATAGAAGGAATTTGGTTGGATTCCTTCTTTTTTTATTTTATGGAAAAGTTTAAGAAGCATTGATGTTAGTACTTCCAAGAAGGACTGTTATTTACCAGTGAATCCATCTGGGCCTGGACATTTTTTATTTGGGAGATTTTTGATAACTGCTTGGATCTCCATAATTGTTATAGGTCTATTTAAGTGGTTAATTTCATCTTGATTTAATTTAGATAGGTCATATAAATCCAAGAAATCATCCATTTCTTTCAGATCTTCAAACTTAGTGGCATATATGTTCTTATGGTAAGTCCCTATGATTTTTTTTAAATTTCTCTGGTATCTGTTGTGATGGTTCATTTTTCATCTCTAATTTTATTAACTTGTGTCTCTTCTCTCTCTTTTGGCCAAAGTTTTATCAATCTTTTTTACCCTTTCAAAGAACCAACTCTTTGTTTCATTGATTCTTTGGATTTTTTTTTTTTTTTTGGTTGTTGTTGTTTGTTTGTTTCTATTTCATTAATTTCTGCCCTAATCTTTATTATTTCTTCCTGTCTACTGACTTTCAGTTTGCCTTATTCTTATTTTTCCAAGGCTTTCAGGTGAAGCATTAAGTTGTTTACTGGCAAGCTTTCTAATTTCTTAATATAGGTACTTAAAGCTATAAATTTCCCTCTTAGGACTGCCTTCATTGTGTCCCAAAGGTTTTGGTAGGTTGTGTTCTCATTGTCATTTGACTTTATGATTTTTTTAATGTTCTTTTTGATTTCTTCATTGACCCATTCATCAGTTAGTAGTGTAATATTTAGTTTCCATGATTTTGTGTATGCTCTATAGCTTTTCTTGCTATTGATTTGTAGTTTGATTCCTGTGGTGATATGATTCAGGTGTTCCCCATAAACTTAGATGTTCTGAATGCTAGGTTCCCCGCTGATGAAGGTTTGGGAATTATTGCCTCCTGGAAGCTGTGTGTTGTTGGGGGTAAGCTTATGGGTGTTATAACCAGCTTCCCCTTGCCAGTGTATGGCACACTATCCTGTTGCCATTGTCTACCTTATGTTGGCCAGGGGGTGATGTCCACCTCTGCTCATGCCATTGTTTTCCCTTGCCATTGTGGATCATCCCCCATAAGCCTGTAAGCCAAAATAATCCACTTTTTCCCAGAAGCTGCTCTTGGTTGGGTTATTTCTACCAGAAATGTGAAACTGACTGCAACAGTAAAGTGGTACCAAGGAGTGGGATTCCTGCCAGATACCTAACTGTGTGATTTTGGCCATTTGGAGCTGATTTTCAAGAGGAATATGTAAGTATTTGAAATCTTGGCCTAAGACATGGCTTGCAACACTGTAAGTACATCTTGATGGACTATTCTGGTCAGAGTTGAAAGGCCTGAATGCAGTAAGAACTATGCACTGTGAAATTTGGCTTAGGAGGGTGAAAAAGAGCTTTGCCTGGACTGGGCGAGCAGTTTGTGAGAATTTGCTATTATGCCCATGACCTGAGAAGTTGTGCAGGGTTTCTTTGCACAGAAATGAATTGGTATGCGCGGAGGGATATGGCACAGAAAAAAGTGAAATCTTTGGGTCTAAACTGCTGCCCACTCACCTGCAAATTATTTGAGAGATTACAACCTTTGAGATTGGCCAGCTAACCTGCACTGAGGCAATGGGAAGAATGTAGACTCTTTTGAAGGGGCCTGAGTGCTCAAGGAGTGTCCTGTTCTTCAAAGTTTGTATTATTTTCCCCTGGATAAATAATTGGGCACCCTACCTGGTACTATGGAGTATGAGAAATGCAGGAAAGAGTGGATCCATTGAGTTTGCAATGTGGTCTTGTGTTTTGGAAATGGCCATGGGCAGTGTGAAGCAGGTTTGCTGGTTGCCTACATGGAGACCCAATGGAGCCATGAGGATGAACCGTGTATTGCAGTGGAGACACAGTGGAGATGCTGAGACCATGAGAGGGCTGCTAAGGGAAACTTCTAGTCCCAATAAAATTTTCCAGGACTTTGAGTAGCCTAGCTGGAGGGGCAGAATTGGAATGCCAGAGACTTGTTGCTGGTTAGAATTATCGAACTTGGAGATTTGTCACTGGCTAGAGTAGCTGGACTTGGAATTACAGAGTTTGACGTTTGCCATAGTTGTTTGAAATCTTGTATTGTTTGAATATTTCTTTGCTATGCCCAATGCTATCTTTTGCAGTGTGATTATTTATTCTGTGACATTATGGGTTGGGAGGGATTTTTTGGTATTATGGCTCAGTTAAAAGATCTGGGACTATGGGGCTGTTTGAATAACATTGTGGTTGATAAAAATTATAGGGACTTTTGAAGTTGGAATGAATGCATTGTATTTTACATTATGTATGTTTATCAGATTATGGGGGCCGGGGCAGAATCTGGTGGTTTGATTCAGATGTCCCCCATAAACTTAGGTGTTGTGAATGCTAGGTTCCCAGCTGATGGAGTCTTGGTAATTATTGCCTTCTGGAGGCAGTAGATTGTTGGGGGCAGGCTTATGGGTGTTACAGCCAGCTTCCCATTGCCAGTGTTTGGCACACTCTGCTGTTGATATTGTCCACCTTATATTGGCCAGGGAGTGATGTCCACCCATCATGGATCTTCCCCCCTTGAGCCTGTAAGCCCAAATAAGCCACTTTTTCCCAGAAGCTGCTCTTGATTGGGTGATTTCTACCAGCAATGCAAACCTGATTGCAACAAATCCATTGTGATCAGATAGAGTGCAAGGAATTATTTCAATTTTCCTGTATTTGTTAAGATTTGTTTTGTGTCCTAATATATGGTCTATTTTAGAGAATGTTCCAGGTTCTGTGGAAAAGAATGTGTACTCTCCAGCATTTGGATAAAATATCCTCTATACATCTGTTATGTCCATTCGATCTTTGATGTTATTTAATCCAGTTGCCTCTCTGTTTATTTTTTTGCTGGGATTACCTGTCAATTGATGACAGTGGGGTGTTGAAATCACCCACCACAACTGTGTTTGATGTTATCTGTAACCTTAGTTGTAATAGCATTGTTTGATGACGTTGGGAGCCCCCATGTTAGGTGCATATATATTTAGGATTTTAATGTCCTCCTGTTGGAATGTGCCTTTAATGAATATAAAGTGCCTTCCTTATCTTTCCTAACTAATGTTAGACTGAAGTCTACCTTGTCAGATATTAGGATAGCAACCCCTGCTTGTATTCTAGGCCTGTTTGCTTGAAACACCATTTTCCAACCTTTCACCCTAAGATTGTGTCCATCCTTTGTAGAATGGTGAGTTTCTTGGAAGCAACAAATTGAAAGATCCTGCTGTTTAACCCACTCTGCAAACCTGTGTCTTTTGGTTGAGGCATTGAGGCCATTAATATTAAGAGTTATTCTTGAAATGTGTGGATATATTTTTGGTATATTTCTTGTTTTGTAGTTCTTCCAGTTTTACCTTTGCTTTTTGTATTAACTACTATTTGAGTATTTTTTTTTTTCCAGGTTCCTCATAAATGTTCTTTTCTTTCTCTTCAGCATGGTGGATCCTTTCAAGTATTTTCTGTAGAGCTGGTTTTGTCTTCAAATATTCCTTTAGACTGCTTTTGTTGTGCAATGTCCTTATTTCTCTGTCTATTTGAATGGATAGCTTTGCAGCATAAAGTAACCTTGGTGACAGTTGTTATCTTTCAGAACTTGGAATATATCATTTCAAGCCCTTCTGGCTTTTAAAGTCTGTGTTGAGTAATCTGCTGTGATCCTGATGGCATTGCCTTTGTGTGTGACTTGATTTTTCTCCCTAACTGCTTTCAATGTATTTTCTTTGGTTTGTATGTTTGGTAGCTTAACTATAATATGGTGAGGAGAGGTTCTTTCCAGGTTTTGTCTGTTTGGTGTTGTGAAGGATATTTTTGTATCTGCGTTGGCATCTCTTTCCCAGTTTGGGGGAAGTTTTGGTCTCAATTATTCTGCTCTCCTGCTTGGCTCCCTCTTTGTAGTGCTGTGGGTGTAGGTAGGCTACCTGGGTTCCTGGATCACTGCTCTGATCACCTGTCAGGTGTTGTGTAGGTGAGCTCTCTTCCTCAGGTCTCTGGTGCTTACATTGGTAGTGGAGGAGGGGAGGCTGTAGATGGTGGCTGATATGTTCCACTGGTCCTTGTAATCATATTACTCATGAGCTGTTCCTTAGTTCTTCCCTTCCATCCTTCCTTCACATTTCTTGAATGTGCATAGAGCCCCGGTGTGAGTGGAGAATCCTCTCACCTGGCTTTTCCTATGGCTCAGGCCAAGCCTTACAGCCTGAGCCACACGGACCTTGTCCTGCCACTGCTGGAGCCATTTCTGCCACTTCTGTGGTCTCTAGACACTCTGGATCTCTCCTACTTCTCTACTATAGGTGATAATTTCTTATACATCTCATTTTTTAGCAGAAAAGTGTATTTTGCTGGTCTTTCTTTTTCTGTTGTTGTTGTTTTTGTTTTCTTACCTAGGAAATTTATTTTATCCATTTGTGATATATAAGGTGATAGAGACTTGTCTATGTCTAACCTGGTAGATTTTCAAAAAATATGAATTATTCATGTGTTTATTGCTTTGTGACCCACCTAACATATCACCTGTGTTTCATGTAAGCTGAATTTACATTAAGTCTGTGTCCCTATATAAAGCTCTTAGAGTATTCTTGAAAGTCTGTAAACAGTTGAAAATTCTTTAACTTCAGGCATGGTGTTTAGGTTTAGCCTGAAAATTAGCTTTCTGTTCCTTCTAAATGTAAATTAATTTTGGGCAAAATTTGGCCTTTTTTTTTTTTTTTTTTTAGATCTCTTACATCCTTTCTATGTGCACAAATCTTTAAATACATACTTTAACATTTTGATCTAAGTTCCACTCAAAAAGTATTTTTAATAAGTATTCTATATCCAATATTGAAAAAACACCTCCCCAGTTCCTTTAATCATATCATCTTAATCCACATTTAACCACCTTTCTTATTAGGCTATTAAGAAAAACTACACCAAATTGATTAATCTTATTACCTATTGACAAAGAAGCAAATAGTCTGGCTTCAAAGAGTTAACCATCTTATTATTGGAAATTTGTAGAGAAAAAAAGCCTTCCTTAGTATTTCAGTCACCAAAAAATCTTTACCTGACAATCAGACTTGCTATATAATATCAGTATATACCTTCAGATTTCATATAACCCATTGATTTGAGATCATTCCTATTAACAAACTCCATGAAATACACTTTTGATAAATACAAGGTAAAACATGATAACCATTTTCAGGATAATCTTTATCAATACCTCTAACACATTTGGAAATATTTGTATTATGAGTAACCAAGGCAAAGTTTTGTTTCTATTTTGAGGCAGACTAGCCTAGAACTCAGGCCAGTTGCCTCCTCCTTTTAAGTAACAGGACATTATAATCTTTTCAAATATCTGGCAAATTATGAATCACCACCTCAGAGAGGATTTAATAATCCTCTATGTAAGTTGAAGTTGACCTAGAACATAAACTCAGTAATTATATTTATGAGATCATGTTATAAAATATGGCTTTGTTTACATAAAATTTCAACTCACCATAGGCTTTACTTAAATCTGACTTTTAAAGACAAAAACCAATACAAAATAATCCATGAAATAAATCCAATGCAACAAAAAATTTAGGATAGAACTGTTGGACTATTTAGATTAATAAAGAAGCCAAGAATTATCTATAAGCAATGTCTTATTTGTTTAAAGCCCAAACAAAAGAGGAAATATCAGGCACAGTTCAAATTTAAATTATGTATTTATTTTTATCAAACAATTTAAAAGTCACATGATTTAAAATGTGGAGTAAGGCTATCACATTGGAACCTTCTGTCTCAGCTTCCCATGTAGCTAGGATAATATGCCTAGCTCATTTTATTTATTTATTTTCCTTAAGATCTTTAAAGTGTTTTTAAACCTATTTTAAAGGAGATTTTTCCACAGAACAATTTTAACGCATATCTTCAAAGATGAGGAAAAGACAAAGGAATACAACACCAAATATAATTATGCTAGCAATAGCTCTCCTGACATTGCCACTTGGCTACCAAAACTGAACCAGAAACAGATGTGCTGTCAAACCAACACTGAACCAGAAAGAGACCTACATTCAAAATCTCTGAATGGAGCCAGGGAGGGTCAAAGGCAGCCCTTCATTCCCTTGTCCATGGGAATTAATGCTGCATCCAACTTCCCTCTTGAACCCAAAAAAGTGGGCAGACCCAGAAATCCAGAAAAACCAGAAAAAAATGAAAAGCAAAACAAAAACAAAAAGAAATAAAAAAAAAAGGGGGGGCACCTCCAGAGGTTTCTTACCCATCAACCAAAGGGACCAGTCTTCCTAGAAGAAAGCTCCTGATATGGGCTTGCTACTGAGAGACCAAATATAACCATTTTAAGTAAAAAGGCCCAGACCTGACTTAGATAGAGAACTAGCCAGCTAATATGCTGACCTTTGCTTCTGTAAACTTTGCTTGCTTGCTCAATTGCTGCCTTTCCCCCTAAAGTTTCTGAGGAATCTCCACTTCAGTGACATTGCAGAAACACTCCACTGTGGGGGGCTTCTAGCCTCCCACCACATGCTTAGATAAGAAACTGAGGAATCTCCATTTCAAGGACAATGGAGATTACTTCATCTGCCTGGAGTGCCCCTAGCTCCTGCCCCCAACTTTGCCCGCTGAAACCCCAAGCCAATCAGAACTGTTTAAATCAACCATTCATGTATCTATCCCCTACTTCTTTGTTTGAATTCCTATATGAACCCCTCCCCCCAAAAGAAATGCACTGTCTCCCACTCCCACTGTGTTGGCCTGTGTGGATGGAGCCCAGGCCTAGGCTTGCAATAAAGAAACCTGGGGCTTCTGTTGTGGATCTCTGGGTGACTCCTGGGTGACCGGGGGTCTTGGCTCCTGGTCAGGGGTCTTGGCACAACACTACCAGCTCCAACTCCAAGAACATGCAATCCAGTGGAGACCTGGTTCTCAGGCCAAGATTAGGGCACTTCCCCAGTTTGGTCACCCCAGAATAAGGAGGGGGTGTCTTGAAATGTGGATCTTGGATGAGCTCCCAAGAATGTAGTGGGGTCTGGTGTCACACAAGCAAGACCACTGACTCACAAAGTGCTGGGAGTGAACTGATGCACCGAGGCTGCACTTCAGAGTGCGTATTTTCTGAGAGCAGCCCTCAACTGCTTGGAGTGTCAGCTTTTATTGGGAAAAAAAAAAAAACAAAAACAAACAACAACAAAAAAAAAACACTACAAAATGTTTAACTCAAAAACAGGATGGGAGTTAAACCATAAATCACAATTCACATGTGACAGTTACAGCCATGAAAGTAATTTTAAACATAGTTAGGAATTTGGAGCATCTTAGAAGATGATAGGGAAGAAAGAAAAGGGACTTGAGAACAGCTGTTATCAGTTACAGGAGGTGCCTGGGGGGTGTGAGTTTGCTTAACAATGCAGGCCAGCAGAGCCTCCTGTTTACCTGCCATTTGCTTTCTATAAGGAAGTGACTTCCATTTTTCTGTAGGCTAGGTATAAAGGAATGTAGAGAAATACATTTCACTCTCTTTACGCCCTCATGACAGAATAAGCTGTCCTGCTCCCATGGATCCATAGCAGAGAGAAACCACCAAAGATGCAGCAAACATGAACAGCCAAAATTCCAACTGCCTTCTATACACCTACTAGTGCTGGACAAAAGATCCACTCCCAGTGACCCTTTCTACAGCAGGGCTGCAAGAGACTTCTGTTGCAAGGTCAATCTGAATTAATGCCTCAGCTTATAGGGAGCATGCATTAACATTCAAATCACGACATTGAGAAAGACTGGTGCTCTCATATTCAAGTAAGATGTGAGGGGAACCTGTAAAGATAGAATTTATTCACATCTCTGAAGAGTCTAAGAAACAGAACATAAATTTTAATCCTGAACAAAGAAATGAGTAAAGCATGTAAATTAATTCCCCTGGCCCTGTGCCCTTCCTATTGGGAAAATGAAAATAAACTTTTGAAGAGTTAATTTTTGATATTTTAAAAAAATTGTTTACTTTCTTTTTTGTTTATTTTAGGCAGGGTGTTAGCTACTGCTTAGCTAGGTTTACCTTGAACCACTTTTCTTTCTCCCTTAGTCTCTTGAATGCTGGGGTTATAGATGTAAACTGAACCAGCACTCCTAGCCTAATTCAAGAATTCTTTTGAAGCCAAATTTAGCAGCTCCCCAAAGGAGCTGCTTGTGAGAGAGGTCCTCCTTATAAAACAGCATTACAAAACATATCCATGGCTGAACGGATGGCTTAGCACTTAAGGCATTTGCTTGCAAGGCCAAATGACCCAGGTTTGATTCCCCAGGACCCACGTTAGCCAGATGCACAAGGGGGTGCATACATCTGGAGTTCATTTGCAGTGGCTGGAGGCTCTGGCTTGTCCATTCTCTCTCTCTCTCTCTCTCTCTCTCTGTCTGTCTTTCTCTCTTTCTCTGTCAAATAAATAAATAAATAAATTTTTAAAAAAATCTTTAAAAACCATCATTTTTGATATTATTTTAACAAATGAATATTGAATGTAGTTATAGACCATAATGCTATCATCCATTTTTCCATACAATCCTCTCATGCATAAAACATAACTGACCTGTATAACCAATAGAGTTTCACAAAAATGATGATTGAAATCAAAGGCATGTGGTCACCTAAGCAATCACTCTCTCTAAGCAGCACAGTGAGCACTGAAGTGTTCCTATGGACAAGTCCATGTGATGTGGAGCCATCACTGTGGGCCATGAGACACTCATTGGTTGAGCTTATGTCTTACACCATTGGTAAGAATGACTGAGAAGGTTTTCCTGAGCAATTTCAGCTGACTTCAGCATTACTTGATAATTCAACTGCAATCTGAGATTAAAAAAAAAATCATCAAGTTTAGTCATCCTCATATACCAACCTTAGAAATGTTGTAATAATAAAGAAGTATTGCATTTGTAAGTTAGCTTATTATGATTTTTTTTTCCTTTCTCAAGGTAGGGTTTCACTCTCTATCTCAGGCTGATCTGGAATTAACTATGTAGTCTCAGGGTGCCTTTAAAGTGCCAGTGAGCCTCTTACCTTGAGTGAGCTTATTATGAAGGAATAAGTTAAAAAAAAAGAAAGAAAAAGAAAACATCCTTCACAGTAGGATTCAGTAAATTGAAAGAAAAAAAAAAGAAAATAAGGAATTGTTAATTCCTTGTCCTTAGTAAATAATCTCAAAACTTTCTGGAAATCAACCTTCCCCTTCTTAATTTACTCAAGGGGATTGGTGGTTTTAGTTGAGTGGAGATATATCTAAGTTTTTTGTAGCTTCTTTCCTTAACAAGAAAGTTTTGAGTTAGTGAATAGATTATACTAGGAGTCAGAATTGCATAACATCAAAGTGAGAGATCTATCACCAGTATGTGGACCTAACATTAAAATAACCAGCATATACACCTGAGCCCCTCATTAGCACTATTTTGACAACATTAAACATTGTTGATTTTACCTAATGATAACCTGATTCTATAAGTACTTCCTGAACTGAAGCAGATTTACTATCACCTGTGGAGAAATGTGAATATTCTTTATTCAGAGAGAGGAGAGAGAAACTTAGAAGGAGGGTAGGAGGAAAGGAGAGGAAGAAAGCAATATACACCCTTAATCCCAGCACTCAGAGGTAGTGAGTTCAAGGTCAGCCTGGGCTAGAACAAGACTCTACCTTGAAAAAAAAAAGAGGAAAGAGAGAGAGTGTAATGTGCTGCTTGTGCAGGTGGTGAATTCTGGACGGGATGAAATACTCAGAAACTACTTTGCTCATTAAAATTCACCTTCACTGACATTTATTGTAATTTCATCACAATAACTGCAGTGCTGACAAGTTTTAAATAGCATGCAATTGACTATTAGAGGGTTGGAAACTTCACAAAATTAAGATATGGCAAGTTTTTTCCAGGAGTTTTCATGTTTAAATTCAAAGTCTTATTCATTTAATCAGCCTGATTCTCACTTGTGAAGAAAGAAAGTTACCTTCAGTTATATATTAGTCAACATTATGTGCTGTCACACATGCAGAAGAATGACAGCAAGAGACTAAATATCTCCCTAAAACATGGAAAGACTATCCATTGTTCTTGGCATACAAAGCATCTTGGAAAGATTAAGAAAGCTATTGCCACCCCCTTTCCCACATAAGAGTTTTTCACATTCTATACTACAGCACGTTATTTTTAAGTGGGCAGAGTAACATTCCTCTAGGGTACTACACATTTTCTCTAAGAAAAACTGAAAATATCTAGCTGGAATCTACAGCATTTAATCTTCCAAACATTAGTGGAACAAATTATTCTTGTTCGATCATTCTCTAATCTAGGAGCTTTTACCCCAAGATGCTTGCATGGTGCCTATTTCCTGGAAGAATGTTGCATTCACAATTAATTCTCAAATAGAAATGGGGACACACACACACACACACACACACACACACACTTGAATGTGCTGGGATGAGTTGATGTCTATATAATATTTGGCATACATTTCAAAAATTTCAATTTGTTTGTGCATTTAACATAGATAAACATTACATTTGTGATATGGTGAAATTGATATGAAACATGACATGCATGTTGGTTATGAAACAGTAATACTTCAATGTCTTAAATTATTAGGGGAGTGGGAAGGCGTGTGGTATATTGATACACACATTTTCATCTAGGCATCTACACCACTGAAGGTAAACATAAGTTTATATTTCAGTCCGATTGCTATAACCAAATTGACTTTCCAACACCTTTCATTCTCACCTACCATTCTCATTCCCAAACAGTATACAGCTTCTCCAACACAATGGACACTTTCCTAATTTTTCATTTAACTATCATCAACTAGCTTCAGAACTGTTGATATCTGTGTTATAAAATAAAAGACTTTCTTCGTCAGAGCTTAATGTCCCTTAACATTTGGCACTCCTTTATACAATGAAATACCTCAGCACTTTTTGTCATACATTTTCTTCAATGAACTTAATTCATACACTTATAATTCACATTGATAGTGTTGTTACATTTTTCACTTTATTCTAAAGTTTCCAGTATCTGAAATACTTTTATTTTTATTTTTATTTTTGTATGTTAGGGTTGTATCCTTGAGCTCTAAATTCTTCAAGCTTTAATAAGTACCTAATCCATTATGTTCATCATTTTATGTGATAAATAATATCTCTATATGCAAAAATATTTCTTCTTGCTTTATTAATATCATTGCAACACCACTTACATAACAACCTTCAGAAACATTGATCTTTTCACCATTGTTATAGAATTATGTTCACAGAATGCATTGTATTTTGGAGTCATACAAGATAGGTTTTTCAGACTTTGCTTTGAAATATATCTGCATCTCCATGGCTTTTACTCTCTGAAATATTCCATTTAATAGATGAACTAGGGGCAGCATATTCTTTCTTTTACTTAAAGGTCCATTGTAGTTCTGGATAATTACACATAAAGCTGCTATATGCACTATTGTATATATTTATACAGTTAAATGTTTTAAAATCAATGGAGATAATCCTTGAGGTGTGAATTTAGAGCATTTGGTAAAAGAAAATTATACATTTTAAGACTGTTCGAATACAGAAAAGGCCCTAAAATGAGGTTAATTCCAATGTGACATTGTCAACTAATTACATCTACAGAGGAAATTATTCTAAACTAGGTCCCATTCTTGAAGATCAGTGATAAGAAACATGCACAATCCTTTTCTTACATCATGAATCAAAAGAATTTCATTCATTCTAAAGCTTTTTATGATGCAAAATATATCCACCTTCATTTCAGCAAACATCTCATTCTTAAACAATTATAGCATGAACTGTATGTCCATAGTTTTCTTCAAATCATCAGGTAAATAATCATAGTTCAAATTTGTCCTAAATGTTTTGTTTAATTCTATTAAGTCATGCAAACAATGAACAATCAAACTCTGAATATAACTCATTCTAGAACAAAATTCCACTACATCTGTAGTTTTGAAAAAACAAGAAAAAATTGTCTATTTCCAATACATAACCGAAGCATAGACATTAAATGAACACTTATATTCCAAAGTGGGGATAGTGAACATGTTCCCAGTATAGAATCATGAAGCACAGATGAAAACAAGACAGTATAGAGAAAGACAATGGAGAAAGAAGAATTCAAGGCAATAAAATATTAATAGCAATATTTAAGCCAGAGAAGTAGCTGTGACTGGAACAAAATAAAGGCCATTGTTGTGAATAACTACAAGTTATTACAAAAAATCCACACAAAATACTCCAATTGAGTCTAATTTGAGTCAAAACATGAGTAATAATAATGCATGGTATCATTTCCATGTGTCTTAAGTAGAGCTTGGTGGACCATTCTCATGAAAGGTTGAAAAATATTAATAATATGTTTGAAATGTCCATATATAAAGAAAGCAGGAAGTTCAGCTCAGGCATGGTACAGTGAAAGAGCTCTTCTATGTGCAGGCTGTGAGCCAAATGTGATTGTGTGAATCAGAGGTCCCCACATGTGTTGACTGTGGTGGTTTTAATCAGATATTACCAGATGTGCTGAATGTGGTGGTTTGAATCACATACCCCCCACCAAAGAAACTCATTTATTTTCAATGCTTGGTCTTCAGATGGTGATCAATTTGGAAGGTAGAGTCTTACTTGAGGTAATATATCACTGGGGGACTGACCTTGTGTTTTAATAGAACCCAGTTTGTCAATGATAGTTTAAATCATGCTCTTGCTGCTTTCTGCCAGCTGCTGTGGCAAGGAATGTTATCCAGCTTCTCCTCCAGGACCAGACTTCCCCTGTAAGCTCAAGTAAACCTTTTATTCCCATTTGCTACTTTTGTTTGGAATTTTTTTTTTTTTTTTTTTTTTTTTTTTGCCAGTAATGAAAAGGTAAATACAACAGAAATTGATACCAGAGGAGTAGGGTTGTTGCTGTGTGAAAACTCACCATGTGGCTTTTATTCTAATTTCTTCTAATTTCTAAGTTCTTCTGATTTTTCTGAGGAACATAGAAGTATTTGAAACTGGGACTAAGAGATGCCTTGCTGTGTCTTAAGTAGAGCTTGGCGGACCATTCTCATGAAAGTTTGAAAAATATTAATTTGCCAAGAACTATGGACTGTAGAGATCTGGCTTATGAGGGGAAGAACATTTTTGGGACTGGGTTCAGGGCAGTTTGTATTAGTGGCTGATTTTGTTCTATGTACTGAGAACTTAAGCAGTAGGTTGGTGTGTTTTCTGGGGAAGAAACAGATGGACATGGCACAGAAAAAAAAAAAAATGAAAGTTTGCAGCTAGAGACTGCAATCCACTTCAGCTCCAAATATTTGAAAGACTATCACTATTTATATTAGGCCAACTCTTTTACATTGGCTCAATAGGCAGAATGCTAAAGGAGTTTTCTTGCTCTTTAAAGTTGGTCGTATTCTTCCTCTAACCAGGATCAATGAATTTGGTACCATACCTGGTACCAGTTTTAGAAGTATAACAAATTTAGGAAAGAGAGGGTAATTGGATTCAATTTTTTTTTTTTTTTGAGATGCCTACTATGCAACATGAGACAAGGTTGTTTTTAGTCTGTGGGAGTGGGCCCAGAAAAGAAATGACATAGATAAACCATGGGTTGCAGTGGAGACCCCAGGATTTTAGAAATCCCAGGACTAAAATGGCTGCCAAAGAGATCTATTGGCTCTAGGCGTTAGTAAGCAGTTCAGTGGGAGGGATTGAATTTCAACTCTAAAAATTTTATCACAGGTCCCAGATACCTGCTTAGATCTTCTGTATTCGATATTTGCCCTGCTTGTTTTAGAGCTTCCATTGGTTCAATATTTTCTTCTTATGCCTTTTATTTTGCAATAGGAATATTTACTCTGTGCCATTATATGTATGCAACTTGTGTTTTGATTTTAGAGGCTCACAGTTAATAAAATTTGGACTATGGGGCTTTTAAACAATGTTGAGATAGATAAAAACTATGGGGACTTTAAAGTTGGACTGAATACATGGGGGGACAGGGGCAGAATGTGGTGGTTTGAATCAGATGTTTTCCATCAACTCATATATTTTCAATAGTTTATCCACAGCAGGGGCTACTCTGGTGGTGGAGGCTTGCTGGAGAAGGTTTGTCATGGAAATCAGACCTGGAGGTTTTGTTACTCCCATTTCACCAGAGATAGTTCAAGTCACTCTCATGCAGTTTTTGCCAACTGCCTTGTTAAGTAGTGATGCTTAGTCTTCCTTCTAGGATCATCCATTTCCTGCCATCAGTAAGCTTTACTTCAAGACTATAAGCCAAAATAAACCCTTTCCTTCCATTAGCTCATTGTGGTGGTGGTGGTGGGGTGCTTTGTCCCAGTAACACTATGATAGCAGCAATATTCAATTTTTAGTACTATAAAGAAAAAGCAAAAAACTACTATTCTCTTTTGGGGCATGCTAATTATGTGAAACCTATGCATCATTTTTAGTGTCCATTACTTAGAGATATTACCAGTTTTAACTAGTAAGTGTTATTTTTTTTTCAAATTCTAAACCCACCAACAAATAAATGTTGGGCAAGTGTTTGGGTGCAGTGCACATCACTACTCATTTTTTAAATTTTGATATCCTTTTTCTAGTGATTAGAAAAGTTCTAAATACTCTGTTTGGTGTGGACTGAGAACAGGATTGGAATAAAGGCTGCTACTTAAAATCAAGAAAAGGTCTGAGAATAAAATAGAGTTATTGTTTGGTTTTTATATATTGGACAGGTGAAAGGAAAAGATATGTACCCATTTAACAAGAATCACATCTAACCAAAAATTCAAGACAGTTTTCTTCTGTAAGCAGTAGGGTAGACATATGTATACATGACATTCAAACATAATTAAGAACTAGAAGCTAAATTGTGATGTACTTAGAATCTGGCATATTAAGCACTTTTTGTATTTTTTTTAATTCTGAAAACATATGGATATTATTTTTCTTCTATGAATAGTTTCTGGTTAAATAGGGAAAAGTGAACATGATCAAAGTACATTGTATATATGAATGGAAATATACTAAAACTCCAAAGTCAAAATATACACTAATAAAGAGAGCATAACCCTGAAAAAAAAAAAAAAGAAAATATCTTAAGGGGAATTTCATCACTAAAAATTCAAGACATTGGTTAATATTTTCAATTTCTATAACCAAATGAGTGATATTTGCTTTAACTTTTCATAATTGCATATATGCAAAAGAAAAATTATCTTTGCCTATCCATGGTATTTCTATATTCAATTACTTGATGCATACTTTTCAATATATGACAGAGTACATATGGCATTTGTCCATGTCTGTGTGAATTTGCTTGGAATAATTTTTTTTCAACTCATCCATTTGCCTGCAAATTTCATTATTTCTTTTTTCCTTACCACTGTGTATAATTCCATTGTTTATATGTACCACATCTTTATTATCCATTCATCATTTGATGGCTATCTTAGCTATTGTGAATAAAAAAAACAATCATAATTGAGGAAGTATCTCTGCAGAAAACCGTGGAGTCTTTAGATTATAAACCCAGAAGTGCTATAGCTGGGTCAAATTGTAGCTCTATTTCATCTTTTACAAGACCCTCCATACTGATTTCCATAGTGGTTGTACCAGTTTGTACTCCCACCATTAGTAAGCAAGGGTTCCTCTTTCCTCACAGCCTCACCAGCATTTGTTATTTGACATTTTGATGTATGCCATCCTGACTGTAGTGAAATGAGAGCTCAGAGTCATTTTTATTTGCATTTCTCTGATGAATAACAATGTTAAAAATCTCCCAACTGGGCTGGAGAGATGGCTTAGCGGTTAAGCGCTTGCCTGTGAAGCCTAAGGACCCCGGTTCAAGGCTTGATTCCCCAGGACCCACGTTAGCCAGATGCACAAGGGGGCGCACGCATCTGGAGTTCATTTGCAGTGGCTGGAGGCCCTGGTGTGCCCATTCTCTCTCTCTCTCTCTCTCTCTCTCTCTCTCTGTTGCTCTCAAATAAATAAATAAAATAATTAAAAAAAAAAATCTCCCAACTGGGATCAGTCGAAAGGAATGCAATGGTAGTTATTACCAGGAATATGGGTATAAAACTTGGAAGGGAAAAATGGGTTGGGGAAAGAAGTGGCAGTTCCAGTTGGGTTGGGGGAAAGAATGTTGGGGTGGGAGGGTATTGGACAAGTAGGGGATAGGGAGGGTGGGTAGGGAATTATGCAAAAATTAAAACAGTGTTAAGAATCAGTTCCATGGAAAACCTCATTCTGACTAGCATTCTACAAGATATATCTACTAATTAAGATGAAAGGGGGACATTCTGTACAGAAGGTGGAAAATGCTTAACTTTACTACCACAGACTCTGGCTAATCCAAGGCCCAGAATTGGTTTATCCCCCACAGTGAACTGTTGGCCAGGGAGATCATGAGGTCCCCCATACAATGTAGGTCATTGCCAAAACACTTGAATATTTGCTAGAGCACAAAGGTAAGACCCTACTGCTGAAGACACCACAGGCTGTGCTCACCCGACATTAGAATACCATGCTGGAGCTGGGTGTGGTGGCACATGCCTTTAATCCCAGCGCTTGGGATGCAGAGGTCAGAGGGTTGCTGTGAGTTTGAGGCTACCCTGAGACTACATAGTGAATTCCAGGTCAGCCTAGGCTAGAGTGAAACCCTACCTTGAAAAACAAAAACAACACAAAACAACAACAACAATAACAACAACAATAAAAGGCTACCATGCTAGAATTTAAAGAGAAACTAGCTAGTTCCCAGATAGCCCTCATAGTGCTTGTGAGCCTTATTAGAGCTGCTAGAGGACAATGCTCACCAATAGTGTGAATGAGCATGGTTCCTGCAGACTATGAAATCAACCAGCCAGACAAGAAGTACACACTTGTGCAATGTGGCATGCAACCTCTATGGGTAACCAATACCATGGTCAGGAAAGAGAGGGCTGGCACAACAAAAATCTCCTAAACAACTTTGCATACACCCTTTTACCCAAATTACTCTTGCACTTGGTTGGAGAATCTGTTTTATGTTACAAGTGACAGAGAAAATGGAGAAGAATCTAGATGCATACATAAGACAAGAAGATAGGCAATGGTCCATCATGAGAATTTCCACCTCTACCACATCTGCCAGGGCCTAGAAGAAATTTCAGAGGAAGTGACATCATGAATACTTCTCTTACTACTAGCCTAAAAACCAGTCCCAGGATAATGATGACAGATCCATCTCCATTGTACCCCATAGGGACTAACTTAGGTCTTTATAACCCCACAGTGATTGCTATGACCCCACCAAGGAGGGCCCCCAGGGTAATGGGAGTTTGGGTGAGGGGAAAATAGTACATAATCTGTCATAACATTTCATAAACTATATATATATATATATATATATATATATATATATATATGTAATAAAATTTAAAATAAATAAAATTAAGAGTGGATATATGAAAGATGTATGTTCTGGTACCTTTTAAAGCTTTTTTAAAGCTATGAAGTTGAAGTTTCCACATGATAGTAACACTCCTCCCCTGCAAGATCAAGAAAGGTAGGAAAACACCATAGAATACTTTAACACTACCAAACAAATTAATAAACATGAGCGGGAATTGTTAGGACTTCTGCCTATGCAAGTTTTATACTAAATTGTTATTGTACCTGGATTAAAGTCACTTTATTAAGTCAAGGCAAAAATGGAAAGTCAATTATTTTAATCATATTTGAACTGATGATGAACTATTCTCAATACCTTTAGTATAAGTTATTCTGCCTCAGTTCAGTTCTTTTACCCCCAACTCCACTAAATCTGTTGCTAGATATAAGATACTTGGGCTTACACATTGTAAATACAAAAACAGAGGTAATAATCATGTGAGCGATATAACATATGCAAGCTTGGTATACGTTAGGAATACTTAGCAATTTCCCTCTGAAGCAGCCTCTTTCTTTGTTGTGGCCATGCTATATCATGGCCTCCATATTCAGATGTCTCCTCCCAGGGAACCAAAGAGAAGCTAGGACAATAATAGCTTTCTCGTATTTTCCTCACCTAACATTTCAAAAACCTCTCAGATTTATGAGAATATAGAGGGTCCTAACTCAATGTTTGGTTGTCCTATAACTTGTTCTTGTTATTCTTCCTTCCACCACATACCTGCTAGCACAGGTGCAGGTTATTGTGACATTTTGTATTTGTTCTTAAATTATAAAATTGGCATAATGTTCTACTAATATTTTTGGTCATATTAAAGGGTTATGTTTATCTCTTAATTGACTTTCTACCCAATTATATTAGGATTCACATCCAATTTCTGTCTTTTCAGCTATAAGTGTCTGTTCAGATAGAAATAAGAGTTCTAATTTCTTACCATCTCTTCTCCTGGAATTTTACACTGTATTTTTTTGACAGAAATAAACTTGTGACAAATAGAAGGAATGTTATGGGAAAAAAAGGAACTGAGAAAGGAGAGAAGAATGTTCCCATTTTGCAAAACTCTTACTAGTTTTACCCATCTGTCTACATGGGCAGAATGTACTTTCCAATGGAAGTATTAATGTGAAGATAGATGATAAGGTTCTAACTAGCTTTCCAAGAAACCAGGATGAATCTGGAAGTAGATACCTATCATGCATGCCAGGCAGCTAGACCACAGTTCACTATAGTGAAAAAGTAGCACTTTTTATTTCTGTCCATTTTCTTAGACAGAAGGCAACACACATTAAAAGTGAAAACATAGAATACATAAAACATATTCTATCACTGATATTCCTGTAAATCCTTTTGTTTTGCACCTATGAAAACAGTACTTTATATTTTTCCCCAAGTATTCACTCCACTTTAATACAGATTATGGGCATTCACAAATTTTCCAAGTGCTCATTAAAATGAAACATGATAAAATATTGCAGTACAGAAGGATTCAAGGCAATTCTTTTTGAAAGTAAGTTAAATGTATTTTTTTGCAAAACATAAAATTGTATACACTTCTGGAGAGCCATGTGATGTTTTGACACATTCATGCACTGTGTATATAAGTCGGGTTAAGTGTATCTTTTTAAATGTATTAATGTGTAGTAAATTCATATAGTATGTCAAGAAGTTTTTGTCCTCTATCAGATGTTAACATATAAAAATAAATTCTTTAGTTGTCAGTTTCTTCATGGTAAATATATATATTTATTATGTTGTATTTCATATGTGCTTCGTTAAGATTGCATTGAATTTTACTCTAACTGAAGATGCTTTGATGGCTTGAGACTAATATTGAATTTGATTATTTCTCTTGCAGTGATAGTAACCATCAGCCTGAGGGAAAACATTGTAAGCATTCCAGTTAAATTTCATATTGTTATATTGAACTCATCCTGTCTAGACATCTTGAGACTGTATGAAAAAAGTATGCTGAAATAATCTTTCTTTTTCTATCATTGTCAATGTAACTTGTGCTTTCAAGCATTCTATTGACAAATGGTATGATTTGGTATTACTTGCAAGGAGAAACAGAGAAAAAGAGATAGAGATTAAGAGAGAATATGATGCCAGGACCTCTTGTAGCTGAAAAGATCACTAGGTATATGCACAAAATTGTGTGTGTGGCTTTACATAAATACAGGCAATTCAAATCTGAGCCAGCAGGCTTTGCAAGCAAGTGCCTTTAAATGGTAAGCCATCTAAGCAGCCAGCATATTACTATTAACTCAGGAGAAAATTCCATAACTAGAGATGTTCCTACTATTGACAGTAACACTTTATTGCTATTAGAAGTAGTGAATATTTTTCTTGACCATATTTAATTAATTGTTACTGTTTAGAAAAATCAAAGACATGAAAGACAAAAAAGGAATGAACAGGATTGTTAATCCTGTGATATAAAGAAAGGTTAGAATGAGAAAGTGTCATCATCATTCTGTAATAATTGTACAGAAAATATTTTTACAGTTTTATTATCATTCAGTAATTTGTGAAGATTATGATAGTATTTTTGAACTAGATATAATATTAGGAATTCTTCTGGCTTTAATGTCAACTTATAAAGTAATTGAAAGCCATCATTTAAAATTTTTATAATAAAAAATACTACACAGTTAGAAATATGGCTCAGTGATTAAGTGCACTACCTGTGTAAACATGAAGGCCTTAGGGGGCCTCAGAGTGGAAGCTCAAATTCCTAGATCACAAGTAAAGCCTATAAACCCAGTTCCATAAGGGAGCACAAACATTGGAATCACAATAAGACCAACCATAAGAGGGATGGAACAGGATACCTGATGTTCCAATCCAGCAACCTCAGGTAAGCATATGGGCTGCCAAGACAGTGCATATTTGTTAATCTCTCTTTCTCTCTCTCTCTCTCTCTTTCTTTCTCTTTCTCTCTCACACAGCCCCCCTCTATATATATATATATATATATATATATATATATATATATATATTCATCTTCATGGCTCCATCGGATCTCCATGCAGGCATCCAGCAAACCTGCTTCACACTGCCCACGAGATCATGTTGCCAACTCAATGGCCTTCTCTTTTCTGCATTACTTATACACTACAATGCCAGGTAGGGTGCCAGTTTGTTAATTCAGGAAGGGACAAAGCAGACTTTAAAGAACAGGATACTTCTTGAGCATTCAGACCTCTTCAAAATAGTCTACATTCTTCCTGTTGCCCCAGTGAAGGTCAGCTGGCCCAATCTCAATTGTTATAACCTCTCAATTGCAGTGGAACAAGCAGCGGTTCAGGCCCAAAGATTTCATTTTTTTCTGTGACATATACCTCTGCTCCCACCAGTCCATTTCTATGCAATGCAACCCTGCACAACTTCTCAGGACACAGCCACAGCAGCAAGTCTCTCAAACTGCTTCTAACCCAATCCAAGCAAAGCTCTTCCTCACCCTTATAAGCCAAACTTCATAGTCCATAGTTCTTACTGCATGCAGGTCTTTCAAGTCTGACCGGAATAGTCCATCAAGCTGTATTTACAGAACTACAAGGCATCTCTTAGGCCGAGGTTTCAAATCCTTCCACATTCCCCTTGAAAATCAGCTCCAAAAGGCCAAAGCCACACTTTAAGGTGTGTAGCAGGAATCCCACTCCTTGTTACCACTTTACTGTTGCAGTCAGGTTCACATTGCTGGTAGAAATCAGCCAACCAAGAGCAGCTTATGGAAAAAAGAGGTTTATTCTGGTTTACAGGCTTGAGGGTAAGCTCCACGATGGCAGAGGAAAATGATGACATGAGCAGAGGTTGAACATCATCCCCTGGCAAACATAAGGTCCACCATAGCAACAGGAGAGTGTGCCAAACACTGGCCAGGGGAAACTGGCTATAACACCCATAAGCCCCCTCCCAACAGTACACTATGTCCAGAAGACATTAATTCCCAAAACTCCATCAGCTGGGAACCTAGCATTCAGAACATCTAAGTTTATGTGGGACACCTGAATCACACCACCACAAGAGCCAACAGATTAGCCACAGAATTGGAGAAAAGTTTTGCTGGCTATATAACTGACAGAGGCCTAATTTCTACAATCTACAAAGAACTCAAAAATCTAAACAATAGAAAATCAAACAACCCACTCACAAAGTGGAGCAGAGAACTGAATAGGGTGTTCTCAGAGGAAGAAATGCAAGTGACAAGCACACACTTAAGAAAATGTTCAAAATCCCTAACCATCAGGGAAATGCAATTTATTTATTTTTTTTTTCTTTATTAGTCAGTTTTGTATTCAGCAAATATAGTCAGTTTGGTACCATTATTAGGCTCAGGGAAATGCAATTTAAAACAACTATGAGATTCCACCTTAGACCAGTAAGGATAGCAATCATTAAAAAAAAAAATCAAATAACAACAAATACTGACAAGGAAGTGGAGAAATAGGAACACTTATTCATTGTTGGTGAGAATGTAAGCTCTACAACCACTATGGAAATCAATATTGAGTCTCCTGACAAAGATGAATATAGAGTTGCCAACAAACCCAGTTATTTCTTTACTTGGCATTTACCCTAAATGCCCTACACCTCAGTACATAGATATTTGCTAATCCATGTTTATAGCTGCTCAATTCATAATAGCTAAGAACTAGAATCAACACAGGTGTCCATCATTGGATGAATTGGTAACCAAGATGTGGTATATATACACGATGGAATTCTACTCAGCAGTAAGAAAGGACAACACAATAAAATTTGTAGAAAAATTGTCAAGCTTGGAACAGACCATACTCAGCAAACTCACACAATCACAGAAAGAGTATCGTCACATGGTTTCACACATCTGTAGTTCCTAACCTGGATCAACCAGAGTTGCTGACATACTTGATAGGCAGGAAGAGTACGGCTTAGGAGGGAGTGGAAGGGTAAGGGAGGAAGACACAAAACTGAACCCAAATTGAACTTGTACCATAGAAACCTATATCATGGAAGATAGACTAAAAGATTGAACCCTCAACAGGAGCTTGGGGGGAGCATCTGAAAAGAAGTGCCCTGTAGAGGTTGGAATGATGCCTAACCTCAAATTATCTTCTTTCTTTTTTCTTTCCCCTTCATTTGCTTTTCCCTTTGTTCTGGCCTGTAAGTCCCATTACCAGGATGTGGTTGATGCAAACAATGAGCTGTTGATTGGAAATACCTACAAGGTCCCCCCAAATAAGGCAGATTGCTGTCAGAACATTTGAATACCCATCAGAGGTTAATGGTAAGACCCTACTGCTGAAGACACCATATGCTGTTGGCACAGAACATGGAGAGACCTGGCTGTAACTCAGAAGAGAACCAGTCCCTAGACGGTTAGCCTGCCTAGTGCTGAAAGGTGCTACATGAGCTACTGGGGAAAAGTGGCCAACATCTGTCTGAGCAATCTGAAGTCTAAGCTACCCAGAATCAAACAACCTGACATGATGATGACTCAAGTGCAATAGTGGCACATAGCATTGTTGAGTAACCAACTTCTTTCAGATTGGCTAAGAGATCTGCTCATTGGAAAGGAACCCATATCTGGAGCTGGTAAACAGGTCAGAATCATATTCAGAAAATGATTTTGCTCTCCAAGGTCAAGCTCCAACTAATCTTGGGCTATAAGGGAGGGACTACACCCATTAACTTCTCTCTAAATTAATAATGTTTATCCCAACTAACCTGTGCTGACTTCTCTCTCAGTGGAGAATTTACTTCTCTTTTGCAGATGGGAGTAGGACCTGAGGAGATAAATGACCTATCACACTTCAGCCTGGCCCCATCTGAAACCACAGAGGAATTGGGGAGATGAGCAAGAGTGATGCTTTCTTGGTGAACCTGATAATCAGCACAAGGGTGAAGGAGATAGACACTGAGGATCAACACCTACCAAAGCAGAGATCCAGAGGCTCCTAAGAGCTCATCACTGAAGTAGACTTAAAACAAACCCAACATGGCTCAAAGAATTTTGTTGAAGAAGGTTTGGAAAGACTGTTAGAGCCACAAGTCAGGACATTATGTCCAGAGGCATTGCTTTTCCTCCATAACTGACTGCTGCTCACACAATGCATGACAAACAATCCACACAGGAATAACCTGCATTCCTAGTGATGATGGCCCCTTTGGAAAAGGGACAAGGATGAGGGGGAGGATGGTACCAACATATGGTTTTGCCATACTAAGTATGTCCATAACTAATAAATAAAAAAAAAAAAAACAGAAAAAAACAAGCTTCACAAATTTTTTGGATATATTTAATATCTGTGGTAACAAAACACAATGACTTTCACTCCAAAGCTGGTACATTACACAAATACTGAATACCAAAGTTGAGTCCTAGTTAGCAAAATAAATCAAAATGCATAAGAAAAGTATTAGCTAGCATTACCAAATAATACATATTTCATTATTATGATCTTTTTCAACATTCAAAAAGAAGTGAATGTAATCTGGCATATCAACCAGAAAAAGACAAAAATGACATGAGTTTATTAATTAATTATTAATTAAAGTTGGCAAAACTTCACTTATAACAAGAATTTTATGGTTAAGAATACAGGTGAGCATCTTGAATACAATGCAGGGCAAGTACTAACATCCTTCAATTTGAAGTGAAGGACTAGAGAGAGAGTCATTTTTTGAAAATAAGTAAAAAAGTAAGGGAAACAGTTTGAAGGTAACAAAGCCTCAGAAAATGTAAGGGATGCCCTTGAGGCAATGAAGAAGCATTTTCTTATTTTTATCTTATATCTTTCTGCCTTAATGAGTGAAGTCTCTGCTTTGCTAGAGGGAAGGGACCTAAGTGGAGAATGGGTCATTCTCTCTTTCTTTCCTGGAGACCTGGCAGCACCTGGACACTATAATTAGGGCTAACTCTACCCAGAAAACTCCCTAAAAGATACCAAACTAAATCTCTAGAAGGGGTTTTCCCATTTCTGTAAACCCCATACTGCCTCTTGGGTAGGAGCTCTGTATTAGCTCCTTCTCTTCAGCACTGTAAACTCTATCTCTCTAAGTTCTTTAATAAAATATTACTAAACATAACCCTCTGTGATATACAAATATCATTCTTTGAATTCATAAGACAAGAACCTAGGGGCCACTGACTCTGGAATTATAGTGTGATCACAAGTGTCTGGCTCCCTAGCTCAGTTTTATTCATAGTTATTGTGCAATCAAGGGTCCAGAAAGGCTCCATTACTCTCAAAGACAACCCACCATTCCCAAATCACAAGTATGTTCTCTCATGTCTTGCTCTCCCCATAAAAATGTAATACCTGAAGTCCTACATAATAAACAAATTGGAAAATGAGAATGTGCAATTTTTGTTTGGTACATATTACATACTTTACACATGGAAAACCAGCAACTCGTCTATTAGAAAACAAACTTGGGATGTAATAACATTGTAAATAACATGTAAATTCATAAATGATTTATTCTAATACATGCCAGTTGAAACAAACTATAATTTTAAGAATTAAATGAAACAGAGCTGGAGAAATTGCTCAGTGGTTAAAGGTACTTGCTTATGGAACCTTCATGCTTGGATAGGTTCCATTGTTCAATACCCACATAAAGTCAGATGAACAAAGTGGCACATGCATCTGGAGTTCATTGGCAGTGGCAAGATACCTCAGTGTTTTCAGCCCTCTCTCTGTCTTTCTCTCTCTCTCCTGACAAATAAATAAATATATAAAACATTTCAAAATAAATACAACATTACTCTTCAAATAAGATTGTTGTATGAATATTAAAATTATACTATTGGGGCTGGAGAGTTGGCTTAGCAGTTAAGCGCTTGCCTGTGAAGCCTAAGGACTCTGGTTCGAGACTCGATTCCTCAGGACCCACGTTAGCCAGATGCACAAGGGGGCGCACGCGTCTGGAGTTCGTTTACAGTGGCTGGAGGCCCTGGCGTGTCCATTCTCTCTCTCTCTGTCTCTTTCTATCTGCCTTTCTCTCTGTGTCTGTCGCACTCAAATAAAAAAATAAAAATAAACCAGAAATTTAAAAAAAATATACTATTATATAACATATATTTTTATATAATAAATTAAAATCATATGTATATGAGAGAGAGAAATTTTTGTGACATTGATGAAAATGAGAAACATTCTTATCTGTGTTAGAAAATTCAAAATCCTTAGCTGTCAGTGTTTCCAATTAAAATTTCAGTGACATAATTTGCAGACATCTTTATTCTACTATGTACAAAAAAAGAATATAAGGTCTAGAAAGTCTAACATAATATGAGGAAAACATTTGAAGGATTTACAATGGAACACTTCAAAACATAGTGTAAGGTTACAAAGAACACAGCATGGCACTGACAAGATAATATATAGATAGATCTATAGAACAGAATACAAAGATAAAAGGCAAACCTTGCGACTCAAGTATAATGAATATCATATTATAAATGTGATTTTTTTTCCCATGGTGTAAATTTAAGACAAAAAATAATATCCTCTAATACAGTGTTGGCAAAACAGACTGCAAAATTGTTTAAATAAATGAAAAAGAACCTTTAAACCTCATATATAAATTAGCTCAAGTTGTAACCAAGACATGAGTGTCTATAGACTCTAAAACTTCTGTAAGAAAGCATACAGGAAAACTGTATAATTGCTTTGGCAAAGAGTTTAAAATAAGCCTGATCCTTAAAGGAGAGTAGTAAGTTTGACATTATCAAAATATTATCAATTCAAAACTCTTGAGTCACAAAATTGTGCCAAAGATGAAGAGAATATATGTCCAGGCTATAGGTCCAGAGACTGTTTATCCAAGATAAGCAATATATTCTTAGGACTCAAAAATAGCAGCAAATAACCTGCAGTGATGCTCACACAAGTGCAATAGTGGCACACAGCCATGGTGGGAAACCAACTGCTCTTGATTCAGCTAACTGATCCCCTCAGTGGTATTGGACCTGTAGCTGGAGCTGGGAAACAAGTCAGAACCATATCAAAACATAAGCCCATTCTGCATTATCAAGCAACCGCCAATCATGGGCTACAAGAGGGCCTACACCTATTAAATTCTCTATAAAAATGTAAGGGTTATCTCATTTGTCAGTTGCTAACTTTACTCTCCATTGGAGAATCTGCTTCTCTCTTTCAGATAGACATAGATCCTAAGGAGAGAGCCACCCCAACATACCTCCAAAGGGCCCCAGCTGAAACTAAGAACAACTGGCAAAACAAGCAAGGGTGCTCTTTTCTTGGTGAACCAGGTACCAGCACAAGGGTGAAGGTGATCAACACAGAGAAAAATCAACTCCTACCAAATCAGATTTCCAGAGACCCAGAGGCCCCCAACACCTCATCACTGAAGCAGACCCAAAATGAACCCAACATGGGTTCGTACAGTTGCTTCCCATGTTATAAGTTTATAGCTCCAAAAACTAAAATAAAGAATATACACGAAAAATAAAGGTTGAAAATAAAAGCACCACTGATTCTCCATTCAGATAATGGAAACAGCTTCTTTACCAAAGTCATATGGGACTTAGAACTTATAAACATGCATTAATCCATCCATAGTAATACCTTTCCCAAAATAATGTTTGTTGATTTCACAGAAATGTAAGCTTTGTATAACTCTTACTGTGTATAACATGAATTATAACAGAATCTAGAATTGCACCACTAGCACCTCCAGAACATTGTTGATTTGGATATAGAAAGTGTAAGAGTTTATGTTAGTAAACTGATTTCTTATGTCTTTCTCCTATTTATTCATAATGTGACATTGAGGCAAACCGCACTTACATGGAACAAAACGAGTCACTTTTAAAACATGAAATTGTTAAAAAGTCTGGAAAAAAAATCCAAAGATCCAGATTTTGTTTTATAGAGGAAAACTTTATTTTGTTTTTGTTTTTAGTCTGAGAAATTCTACTTCCCTGTAGAAGTCTCTCAACTAAAGTATCATAAAGGGAAAGAAAGGATTGTCTAGACTATATCATTTGCCCAGCTAAAATTATAATACCTATCTACATTATTGGTGATGACTGAAAATCTTTAAATGGAATCACTAATATGCAAGAGCAAGTGACAGGACAGAAATGATTGGTTATCTTATAACTATTAAGTGTGTCTTTGTAAGTAATTGCAGTACAACTGGCTTTACTTGGGTACTGGGCAATCAAACCTAACTCTTCAGACTTAGCAAGCAAGTGCCTTAACCACTAAACCATCTCTTCAGCCTTGAACTTTTTTTTTTGAAGTATCATGTGTGCACTTGAATTTAAAAATCACATTACACATATTTGCACAGCATGTTTTATATGTAATGGCAAATAAACCTCTCAGCTTTCCTTTTCTCTCTCCAATTGGTTTGAAATAGTAGCATTCAAAAGCAGTAAAAGATTTCAGGAAAAGCAAAGGAAGGTAACACAATACCTTTCCCTCATTGAGGTATTAAATTACAAGTATCTGAAATCCTTCTCTCTCTCTCTCTCTCTCTCTGTCTCTCATATACATACATACATACATACATACATACATACATACATACATACATAATGTGTATATATATATTATTCATATATACACAACATATATATATGTTATGTTATTTTAAATCTACAGTATTTTTAGGAAGCAGAGGTCCTGGTTACCTTTAACAAAATAAAACACTTTATACATGAATAGGTACTTACTCATGATTCCAAAATGAGTTTTGTACATGTGAATTATCTTTAGGGAGGTTACTTGATACAAATATTTCTTACTTCAAGAAGTGATGCAAGGTTGGAGAGATGGCTTAACAGTTAAGACTCTTGCCTATGAAGCAAAAGACCCAGGTTCTAGTGCCCAGATCCCATGTAAGCCACATGTCCATGGTTCATTTGAAGTGTCTAGAGGTCCTGGTGCACCATTCTCTCTCTCTCTCTCTCTCTCTCTCTCTCTCTCTCTCTCTCTCATTGTCTCTCTCTCACTTTCTCTCTGGCTCCAATGAATAAAAAAAGAAAATATTAAAATAATAACATAATTACTATATAATGACAGTCATATAGGATGTTCTACAATATGCATCTTAATATTTAAACATATGTTTACCACCATTTAGCACCATTGTATCTTATCTTTCCATTCTCCTGTCACTTTAAAACAAACCTTGGCAGGAACTAAAAGGCTCATTGGGATTTCCTTTAGTTTATGACCTAAGTTGACAACAGTGATGTCTTCTTTGTGATTTTCTGATGGCTATGCCATATCAGAATCAACCTATATCATGCAAAAAGCTGCTGACACAGAATGCCAGTGTGATGGATGACCCAAGCTGCTGCTGTTCATGACAGAGGTAAGAGCACGTTTTACAGAAAATTGTTGGGGAAAGATATAGTGATGGAGAAGGAAAATGTAAGGTGCATCACACATTGACTGACAAAATGATTTGCATACAGTTATAAGCTGGCCTAGCTGACAGCAGCAGTAAGGGAAAAATGCCTCATCAATATTTAAAGGTCTGATCATATAACCTACTTGATGGAGCATTGTAAGTGCAAATTACAGAGCAGAACTGTGAGATATAGAGGGCATTCTTCCTTTATCTATATGCTTCTTAGTTTGGGTTTACATTTAGCACAAAATGAGTGACACAAGATCATGCACCTATTTCTTTCTCTGTCCTAGAGATTCTCCAGTTTTAGTCCTGATGAGCAGTATTAGTAGCCAGAATTGTAAAAGTGCAAATTTTCAGGCCTCATCTGGACTTTCTTTTTCTTTTCTTTTCTTTTTTCATTAAGGTCATACTTTTTTTTCTGACTTACTTTTATTTATTTATTTGAGACAGAGACAAAGAGAGAGAGAGAGGGAGAATGGGTGTGTCAGGGCCTCTAGTCACTGTAGCCAAATTCCAGATGCATGTGCCACCATATGTGTCTGGCATATGTGGGACCTGGAGAATTGAACCTGGTTCCTTAGGATTTGCAGGGAAGAGCCTTAACTGCTAAGCATCTCTCCAGTCCCAAGGGCATACACTTTTTTAAAATATTTATTTTATTTGTAAGCAGAGAGATTTACAGAGAAGAGAGCCAGAATGGGTCTGCAAGGGTTCCAGCCACTGCAAATGAACTTGAGATGCATATATCCTATTGTGCATTTGGCTTTACGTGGATACTGGGGAATTAAAGAGCATACTTTTTATGAATACACCACATCATGTATTGGCACCATCCTTTCCCTCCACCCTACCTCCATTGCACTGAGGGCTTTCCTCAGTGCACCTGCAGGTATTCACCATGGGGTTTTGGGTTATGCATTGTCAGAGCAACAGTCAGTCATTGGGGTGGGGAAGGGACAAAATGCCACTTGGTATGACGTCCAACCTGTGACACAATTTTTCCACGACTTCTTCCACAAAATTCCCTGATCTGTGGTGGGTATGTTTTAAGTCCAGTAGCCTCTGGATTTCTGCATTTGCATGTGCTGAGTATCCTCAGGGTCTGTCTCCTTCATCCTGACAATGATTATCAGGCTTACTGTGGAAGCAACATTCTTGCTCCTCTCCTCAATTCCTTTATGGTTTCATCTGGGCCTTGGCTGAAGTGTGAGGGGTAATTTATCTCCTCAGTTTTCTCTACCTTCTGACAAAGAAAAACAGACTTTCCAATGGAGAATGATGTCAGCATGGGTTAAATGTGATACGCATTGTTAATTTAGGGATATTTTGATGGATATGGCCCCTCTTTTAGCCAAAGACTAGAGGGAGCTTGTAATTGGATACCATAATTCTCCATAATATTCTGACTTGGATCTGAGTTCTAGAAATGGGTTCCTTTCCACTGAATGGATCTCTTAGCCAATCAGAAGGCCATTGGTTACCCACCAAGGCTATGTGTCACCATTGCACTGCTATGTGCATCTTGTCAGGCTAGTTGATTCTGAGTAGCTTAGACCCCTGCTTGCTCACATTGTTGGTCACTACTGCTCCCCTTTTCTCCATAACCATGCAGTGCTTTCCAGCACTAGATAGCCTAACCATCTTGGAACTGGCTCTCTTCTGGATTCCAGCAAGTCTTTTGGAGTTTTGTGTCAGCAGCATATTATTTCTTCAACAATATGACCTCAGGCTGATAAGGAAGTGGTTTGACAGAAGCCTCTCTTGTTTTGGGGACCTTGTTGGTGTCTCTGATCAATAGCTCAGTGTCAGAACAACTTATTTATGGTACTGGGAGTTACAAACCAGAGTCAAATATGTTAGGGTTAGGCTTTATCACATTCTTTCCAGGGTCGTTTTTGCAGATGCCATTATGAATCAAGAATCTATAAAAATGATAAAGCAAATATCTCTGCAGTGAAGCATAGAACACTTAGGGTAAATGCCCAGTAGGGAAATAACTGAGTCTGTTGGTAGGTCTATTTTTACCTTATTTGGGGCTGTTCATATTGATTTCCAAAATGGTTTTACAAGTTGAGATTCCCACCAACAGTGAATGAGGGCTCCTCTTTCCCATATCCCCACCAACATTTATTGTAATTTGATTTTTCAATGATTGTCATCCTGACTGGAGTAAACTGGAATCTCATAGTTGTTTTAACTTCCATTTCCCTGATGGTTAATAATGTTGAACACTTCTTTAATTGTGTACTATCCATTTGTATTTCTTCCTGTGAGAATTTCCTATTTAGTTCTTTGCCCCAATATTTGAGCAGGTTGCTTGTGTTTTTATTATTTAGATTTTAAGTTATTTGTAGATTCTATATATTAGGTCTCTGATATTAGCATATCTGGGGAAAATTTTTCTCCCATTTTGTGGTAATCTTTTGGCTCCAATTCTGGCATGCTTGTCTGTATCAAAGCATTTAAATTCCAGGAGATCACATTGGTTGAGTGAAAGTGTTTAGTTTTCTGGGATACTGTGTTATTGTTCAGAAAGTCTTTCCTCAAAATGAATGGGGACTTCGGGCCAAGATGGCGACCGCTTGGCTGCGCTGCAAATCCCGGGGAAAGAAAGGTAAGATATTAAGGGTTTATTGGGGCTTTAGGGGAGAGCAATCTCCAATAGATTGTCAGTGGGAAGGCACAGAGGTGGGGGAAACAGGGAATTGTGGATCCCCTTGCAGGCGGGTAGCCCACCCCTCCCCCCAAATAACCACCGTGTCCAGAGTGCTGCTGCCACAGCTGCAACATGCCGATCAATCCCTCTGTGCGGAAGCTTAGAGTATTCTGCACACCTGTCCACTCGCCCACTTACTGAGCAAGCCAAGTCCCACAGCAACTGCCACACAAGCTCAGACTGTGCCTATCGCTCACACCAGCTCAGGTGCCATCCCCTACCTGTCTTCCACTCCGGCCATCTGCCATTGTCCTGTGGCGGGGGAGCACAGACTGCTTCTGGGTCCCAGTGTTCCCAGTCAGAGTTCAGGCTGCTTCAGTGCTTGGTGCCTCAGTGTCACTCCTAGATCAAATGCAGGAAGCTTTGGCACATTACCACTTGAGAATTCAGGCAACTTTGGTGCCCCTCTCAGGCAGTAGAAAGGCGGCTTTGGCAAGTGAGAGCCAAAGCCCAGGCTGACTGAAAATGCCCCAAGCTGTTTCATATTGCCATTGTTCTTGAGCCCAGGCTGATACGCCCACCTACCTGCCCATACACTGTCACAGGCAGACCACAGCACAAAAGAAATAACATGAAAAATCAAATGCAAGAAAATCAAGTTAGATCACCAAGTCCTACAATGAATACATCTAACCAAAACATAGAAGAACCATTAGGGTCAGAACACCAAATTGAAGCTATGACCAATGCAACCCTGACCAACCTACTGGTAGAACTTGCAGGAAAGCAACAAAGGACTGATAATCATGTGGATGCTGAAATCACTAAACTAGAACTAATAGATAAGAAATTGGAACAAGTTCAAAGACAGTTAAGACATTTGAGGGAGAGTGAAAAAAAAGAAGACCTTAAAAATCATCTGGCCATGCTAAATGAAGACATAAAGAAATGCGAGGATGAATTCCAAGAATCATCAAGAAAATCAGAAAATGATGTGAAAAGGGAGCTTGATGGAGGGATGGAAATTATACATATAAAAGTAGTAGAAAATGCAAACTTAATTGAACAAGTCCAAAACTCTCTAGGAACTCTCAAGAATAGAGTCAGCCAAGTGGAGGATAGAAACTCTGATCTGGAAGACAAGATGGAAGAAACAGTTCGAGAGTACAAAAATTTCAGTAAGTTCAGAAGTTCCTGTGAACAGAACATGAGGGAATTGTGGGATACACTTAAACGTCCTAATATCAGGATCGTTGGAATACCAGAAGGAGAAGAAATTCAGACCATAAGCATGGAAAACATATTTAACAAAATAATTAAAGAAAACTTCCCCAGTCCTTTAAAAGAAAGGCCCATCAAGATATAAGAAGGCAACACAACTCCAAACAGACTGGACTAAAGTAGAAACTACCAAGACATATTTTCATTAAGACTCTAAAGATTGACACCAAATAGAAAATCCTAAAAGCAGCTATGGAAAAACAGCACACCACTTTCAAAGGCAACCTCATCAGAATTACTCCAGACTTCTCAATGGAAACCCTGAAAGCTAGAAGGGCCTGGAATGAAATACTGCAAAGTCTAAGAACCTATGGATTCCAACCCAAACTACTCTACCCAGCAGAAGTATCCCTCATAACAGATGGTGAAATAAAAACATTCCACAAAAAAACTCAGCTTTACAATTATATGAACACAAAAACAAACCTGCAGAGAGTATTTCAGGAAATTCTCCACAGAAAAGAAACAAATAATCAAACTCAACTGCCTACAAGAAGCAGATCACAATAACCAAACTCAGAGTAGGCACAAAAAACTTCAAAGTCCATGAAAACACCAACCCACATGGCCACCACAATATGGCAGGGATCAAATCAAATCTCACAATCATTACCCTAAATATCAATGGCCTCAATTCACCCATGAAGAGACACGAGCTAACAGGATGGATCAAAAAATTAGACCCCTCAATCTGTTGCCTTCAAGAAACCCACCTCACCACTAAGGACAGACACGTCCTCAGGGTGAAAGGGTGGAAAACAATATTCCAAGCAAATGACAATAAGAAACAAGCAGGCGTAGCTATATTAATATTGGTTAAAATAGACTTCACACCAAAAATAATGAAAAAAGACAAAAAAGGCCACTTCCTCCTTATCAAGGGAATGATCCATCAGCAGGATATTACAATCATAAACCTGTATGCACCAAACACAGGGGCACCACAGTTCATAAAACAAAACCTACTTGACAATAAAACAGAAATAACCACAAACACCATTATAGCTGGGTATTTCAATACACCATTATCAGTAACAGCCAGATCATCCAAACAGAAATTCAATAGGGAAGTACGAGAGCTCAACCAAACCATAGATCACTTAGACCTAAATGACATCTACAGAACTTTCCATCCCAAATCCACAGACTACACATTCTTCTCATCAGCCCATGGATCATTCTTTAAAATAGACCATATACTGGGTCACAAAGCCTGCCTGCACATAGGAAGATTGACATAATTCCCTGCATAATATCAGAACACAATGCTATAATGCTAGAAATCAACAACTAAAGTCCCACCAAGAATCCCTATGGCACCTGGAAACTGAACAGCACACCTTTAAACAATAAATGGATAGTGGATGAAATAAAAAATGAAGTTGCAAAATTTGTGGAATTGAATGACAATGAGAATACATCATACCAACACTTATGGGACACAATGAAGGCAGTCCTCAGGGGAAAATTCATAGCACTCAATGCCTTCATAAAGACAGAGAGGTCCCAAATCAATAACCTAACCATCCACCTAAACGCACTGGAAAAGCAAGGAAAATCCAACCCAAAGAGCTCCAGAAGGAAAGAAATAATTAAAATCAGAACAGAAATCAATGAATTGAAATCCAAGGGAACAATTAAGACAATTGACAAAACAAAGAGCTGGTTCTTTGAAAAAATAAACAAGAGTGACAAACCCCTGGCCAATCTGATCAAGCAAAAGAAGGAGAAGCTTCAAATTAACAAAATTCAAAATGAAAAAGGAGAGATCACAACAGACATAAGTGAAATTGGGAGAATCATCAGGACTTATTTCAAAAACCTCTACTCCACAAAGCTGGATAATGTGGAGGAGATGGATAAATTCCTGGACGCATACTGTCTACCAAAGCTAAACACAGAGCAGATTAATCACCTCAATGAATCCATCACACACACACAGATTGAAAAGGTAATAAAAAACCTCCCCAAAAGAAGAGTCCAAGACCAGATGGCTTCTCTGCTGAATTCTATCAAACCTTCATGGAGGAATTGAAACCAATCTTTCCCAAACTGTGCCACATAATTGGAGAACAGGGAAAGCTACCAAACTCCTTTTATGAAGCTAGCATCACCCTAATTCCAAAACAAGGCAGATATGCCACAAGAAAGGAAAACTACTGGCCTATTTCCCTGATGAATTTAGATGCAAAGATCCTGAACAAAATCCTCGCAAACGGAATCCAACAACACATCAAAAGCATTATCCACCTTGACCAAGTGGGATTCATCCCAGGATCACAGGGGTGGTTCAACGTACAGAAATCTGTCAATGTAATACACCACATAAACAAGGTTAAACATAAAAACCACATGATCATTTCAATGGACGCACAAAAGGCATTTGACAAGATACAACATCACTTCATGATCAAAACATTGGAGAGAACTGGCATGGTTGGTTCATATCTTAATATAGTAAAGGCAATATACAAAGCTCTGAAGGCCCAAATAATACTTAATGCAGAGAGACTGGAGGAATTCCCATTAATATCAGGAACAAGACACGGCTGTCCACTCTCAACTCTGCTTTTCAATATAGTACTGGAAGTCCAAGCTCAAGCAATAAGACAGGAGTAGGAAATAAAAAGGATAAAATTTGGAAAGGAAGAAGTTAATTTAGCTTTATTCATTGATGACATGATTGTATATGTAAGAGACCTGAGAGACTCCATCCCTGAAGGTGATTAACACCTATAGCAAAGTAGCAGGATTCAAAAATCAATGCAGAAAAATCAGTAGCCTTCCTATATGCAAATGACAAAAATACAGAGAAAGATATAAGGGACATAGTCCCATTTTCAATTGCAACAAAAAAAGTAAGATACCTTGCAATAACATTAACCAAGGAAGTGAAAGATCTATAGAGCAAAACATAAAAACACTCAGAAAAGAAATTGAGGAGGACTTGAGAAAATGGAAAGACCTCCCATGCTCCTGGATAGGCAGAATTAACCTTGTGAAGATGACAATCCTACCAAAGGCTATGTACAGATTTAATGCAATTCCAATTAAAATCCCTACAGTGTTCTTCACAGAGATAGAAAAAAATGATCTCAAATTTCATATGGAAAAGTAGAAGGCCTCACATATCCAAACATATCCTCAGGAAAAGAAATACCTCTGGAGGCATCACCATACCTGATCTAAAGCTGTGTCACAAAGCCATAGTAATAAAAATAGCATGGTACTGGCATAAAAACAGGAGTATAGACCAATGGAATAGACTTGAGGACCCTAACTTTGGGGCAAGCAACTATAGCTACCTGATATTCGATAAAGGCCCGAACAATATAGGCTGGAAAAAAAGACAGCATCTTCAACAAATGGTGCTAGACAAACTGGATAACCATATGCAGGAAACTGAAACTTGATCCACACATTTCACCATACACTACACTCAAGTCCAAATGGATCAAAGACCTCAATATAAGACCACAAACTTGAACACTATTGGAAGAAAATTTAGGAAGTACTTTCCATGATAAAGGAATTGAAAAATATTTCCTAAACAAAGCCCCAGTAGCTCACGATCTTAAACCATCACTCAACCAATGGGATCACATGAAGCTGAAGAGTTTTTCTACAGACAAGCATACAATAAGCAAAGCCAATTGATTACCCACAGAATGGGAGAAAATATTTGCAGGTTATCCACCTGATAGAGGCCTAATCTCTAGAATCTATGAAGAACTCAAAAATCTAAACAGTAAGAAGTAAAACACCCCACTCACAAAATGGGGCAAAGAGCTGAACAGGCAGTTCACAGAGGAAGAAATAAAAATGGCAAACACACACTTAAGAAAATGTTCTGAAAATCTGCATTAATCATTCCTTTTCCAAATTTGGATGATGCCCTTCTGCTATGAGTACCTTTACATGCATCTGCATGCTTTGCCCCCTCATTAAATTTAAGGCTTTATCAAGGATTCATTTTCTCAAGATTATCTTTATCATGACATCAAGATAAAAGAGAGACTGACTGAAAGGGGGAGGGGATATGATGGAACCGGATATACCAGCACAAGGGGGAAGGAGATCATCAACACAGAGAAAAATCAACTCCTACCAAATCAGAGAGCCAGAGCCTCAGAGGCTCCCAACACCTCATCACTGAAGCAGACCAAAAATGAACCCAACATGGCTCAGGGAAATTTTGTGGAAGAGGGGGTGGAAAGAATGTCAGAGCCACATGTTGGGTCATGATATTCAGAGACATTTATCTTACCCATAACTGTTGGCTAACTTCACAATGCATGTCCCATATACCTCAACAAGGAGGGGCCAAGGGATGAGCCTAATGATGGTACCAATCTGACTGTATTTGCTGAATACAAAACTAACTAATAAAGAAAAAAAAAGAGTGAAATTAACAATAAACTTGGATTTGTGAAAAAGAAGAAAGTCTTTCCTCACTTCTTATTTTTGTGCAGTTATATTTATTTATTTATTTTCTCTTCCTTTTTTATTAATTAGTTTTTAATCAGCTAATACAGTCAATTTGGTACCATTATTAGGCTCAACCATTACTTACCCCTCCCCTTGGCCCCTCCCTGTTGAAGTATATGGGTCATACACTCTGGAGTTAGCTCCCTGTTTGTTTCACCAATTGTCCTTAGTTTCATCCAGGGCTCTTTTGAGGTATGGTACGATGCCTCTCTACTTAGGATCTACATCTATCTGAAAAAGAGAAGCAGATTTCCCAACAGAGAGTAAGTTAGCACCAGACAATGAGATAACCCTTACTTTTTTATAGAGAATTTAATAGGTATAGGCCCTCTTGTAGCTCATGATTGGTGGTTGCTTGATAGTGGAGAGCAGGCTTATGTTTGGATATTGATCTGACTTATTTCTCAGCTCCACCTATGGGTCCTGTACTACTGAGGGAGTTAGCTGAATCAAGAGCAGTTGGTATTCCACCATGGCTGTATGCCACTATTGCACTTGTGTGAGTATCACAGCAGGTTATTTGCTGCTAAGTAGATAAGACCATCAGTTGCTTGGACAGATATTGCTCATTTTCCCCCATTCGCCCATGTAGCACCTTCTGGCACTAGATGCGCTGATTGTCTGTGGACTGACTCTCATCCAGCTTCCAGCCATGCCATTCCATTTTATGGGTCACCTGCATAAGATATCTTCAGCAGTAGGGTCTTACCACTAACCTTTGGTGGGTCATCAAGTACTCTGACAGAAATCTGTCTGTCTTTTAGGAAACCCTTTAGGTCTCTCTGATCAGAAGCTCAATGTGGATGATAGCCATATGCTGGTACTGGGAGTTACAGGTCAGTGCTCAGGAGAAAAGAAAGGAAATGTTAACCAATATAAAAGAGATAGAGAGAAGAGAGAGAGGGGGGGGAGAGAGAGAGAGGCTGTAGAAGATTAAGGTCAGTCTTCATCATACACTTTCCAGTGTCTTGTGGCTCAGGTGTTTCCTCTAAGGGCCTGGTGAAGGTTCAACCATTTGGTCTGCCTTTTAGGAGGTAGAATTTTATGGTACCATTGCCGTTTGGGTCTAAATTTGTGTTTCCCACCCCGTCCATTGCCCTCTCCTCCCTCCCTCCCCACACATCCTATTGTCTAGTCTGTGAGATGCTTACTGGGTCATCATGGGTAGATTCAGGTTAGGTGCTGTAGATGAGTGAGACTATGTGGTGATTTTTTTTTTTTTTTCTGTGATTGGGGAAGTTCACTGAGAATGATCTGTTCTAGGGTCACCCATTTTTCCTCAAATTTCTTGTGTCATTTTTTTTTGTTGTTGTTGTTACTGCTGTATAGAATTCAATTGTGGAGATATACCATATCTTAGCAATCCATTCCTCTAGTGATGGACATCAAGGTTGATTCCAGCTATTAGGTATTACGAATTGAGCCACTACAAACATGGTTGAGCAAACCTCTCTGGCCTGTGGTTTGAAGGTTTTAGGGTAGATGCCCAGTAAGGGAATAACTGGGTCTGTTGGTATCTCTAAAGTCAGCTTTTTCAGGAGTCTCCATATTTCTTTCCAAAGTGGTTGTACCATGTTACATTCCCACCAACAGTGGATGAGTGCTCCTACTTATCCACATCCTCGCCAGCATTTATTTTTATTTGATTTTTTGATGTTTGCTATCCTTATTGGGGTAAGGGGGAATCTCATAGTTATTTTAATTTGCATTTCTCTGATGATTAGTGATGATGAACATTTTCTTTAGTGTGTGTTTGCAATTTGTATTTCTTCCTTTGTGAACTGCCTGTTGATCTCTTTGCCCCGTTTGTGAGTGGGGTGTTTGACTTTTTACTGTATAGATTTTTGAGTTCTTTGTAGATTCTAGAGATTAGGCCTCTGTCAGTTGGATAACCAGCATTTATTTTCTTCGATTCTGTGGGTGATCTATTGGCTTTGCTTATTGTATGCTTGTCTCTAAAGAAACTCTTCAGCTTCATGTGATCCCATTGGTTGAGTGACTGTTTAAGTTCGTGTGCTACTGGGGTTCTGTTCAGGAAGTCTTTTTCCATTCCTATGTCATGGAAAGTACTTCCTATGTTTTCTTCCAGTAGTATTCGAGTTCCTAGTCTTATATTGAGGTCTTTGATCCATTTGGACTTGAGTGTAGTGCATGGCTAAATGTGTGGTTCAAGTTTCAGTTTCCTGCATATGGTTATCCAGTTTGTCTAGCACCAGTTGTTGAAGATGCTGTCTTTTTTCCAGCCTATATTTTTAGGGCCTTTGTCAAATATTAAGTACCTATAGTTGCTTGACCCAAAATCCGGGTCCTCATGTCTATTCCTTTGGTTTATACTCCTGTTTTGATGCCAGTACCATGCTGTGTTTTTTTTTTTTTTAATTTTTTTTTTATTTCTACTATGGCTTTGTCATATAGCTCTAGATCAGGTATGATGATGCCTCCAGATGTATTTCTTTGGCTGAGGATATGCTTGGATATGCGAGGCCTTCTGCTTTTCCATGTGAAATTTGAGATCATTTTTTCTATCTCTGTGAAGAACACCGTGGGTGGATCAGCCTGGACAGAATGGTCAAAAGTAGTATAAAATCTCAATGTACAAGGAAACAAAAATCTCATTATTGTATATTTTGCAACAAAAAACAGCCCATGAATGAGTTTCTACACATAGATTTTAATGTACTCATAACTTGATTAAAGATATTTTCTATAAACAAAATATTATTTCATAAAATATATTGTAAATAAAGGAATTTTGAAGTATTGGAAATGGGTCAGCACTTGCCTAATGTTAAAGATTGAGAGGGACTGAAAGGGCTCATGTTTGAACCCCAAAACCCAAATAAATATGTGAAGAATGGCTGTAAAAACAAGGTACCATAGTCCTGTAGGGAGCAGAGACCAGAGTATCACTGGTGCTCACTGCTCGGTAGTCTGGTCAAAGAAAAGAAACCAAATAAAAACAATAAAAATAAATAAGGAAGTTAGCCTCTGTCCCAAGAAAATAAAGGAGTAGACACCACTGTCTGCCTTGTGCCTCCACAGCAATGCAAATTTGCACACAAACACATTCATGATCTAAATACAGCACACATTCCATTCCATGTTCATACACTCACCAAAAGAAAAAGGTAAATACAATTAAATTATAACATAAGGACTCTTTGCAAATAAAATACTGTAGGATATAGAATGAGGAATGATTAAGCAGAAATGATGCAAATTCATAAAGAAATACATATTAATATGTGACCAACCAGCTTTCTTTTAACATTTATGTAATTTTTGAACTCCCATATTAATTTCAAGCTTATTTTGTAAATTATAACTATAAAGTCAGTGTTTACTTTTTTCCTTCTGTTATAATCAGAATAGAGTTCACAGATAAAATATAGCTAATGTAAGTAAACTAGAACTTCAGATAATGATGACTATTTTATGATAAGTATGTTACATAAATATTTGAGAGATACTTTATGAGAAAATGTATTCACTATTTAGATGAAATTAAAAATTTTTGAGAATTTTATATTTTTATTTACTAAATGTTTCTACTATACATCAGATACTGAGACAAAATAACTTCTTGTTAAAAATTCACCAGGTAGTTAAAGTTAAAAACAGACAGATAGGTGAATTGTTAGATTATTGATTTGGGATCTCTCTGTCTTTGTTATGAAGGCATTTAGTGCTATGAATTTTCCCCGAGGACTGCCTTCTTTGTGTCCCATAAGTTTTGGTATGATGTGTTCTCACCGTCATTCATTTCTAGAAACTTCACAATTTCATTTTTTATTTTGTTCACTATCTATGTATTGTTTCATAGTGTGCTCACAGTTTCCAGGCACCAAAGGGATTCTTGGTGGGTCTTTTGTTGTTAATTTCTAGCAATATAGCATTGTGATCTGGTATCATGCAGGGAATTATGTCAATCTTCCTAAATATACGGAGGCAGGCTTTGTGACACAGTATATGATCTATTTTAGAAAATGTTCCATGGGCTGCTGAGAAGAATGTGTAGTCTGTGGATTTGGGATGGAAAGTTCTGTAGATGTCCATTAGGTCTAAGTGATCTATGGTTTTGTTGAGCTCTCTTACTTCCCTGTTGAGTTTCTGTTTGCATGATCTGTCTATTACTGATAATGGTGTATTGAAGTCCCCAACTATGATCGTGTTGGTGATTATTTCTGTTTTATTATCAAGTAGGTTTTGCTTTATGAACTGTGGTGCCCCTGTGTTTGGTGCATACAGATTTATGATTGTAATATCCTCTTGATGGATCATTCCCTTGACAAGTAGGAAGTGCCCTTCTTTGTCTTTTTTGATTATTTTTGGTTGGAAGTCAATTTTATCTGATATTAATATAGCTATGCTTGCTTGTTTCTTATTACCATTTGCCTGGAATATTTTTTCCACCCATTCACCCTGAGGAGGTGTCTGTCTTTAGTGGTGAGATGTGTTTCTTGAATACCACAGATTGAGGGGTCTAATTTTTTGATCCATGCTGTTAGCTTGTTGCTCTTGATGGGTGAATTAAAGCTATTAATATTTAGGGCAAAGACTGTGAGGTCTGATTTGATCCCTGCCATATTGTGTTGGTATATGTGGTTTGGTGTTTTCATGGACTTTGAAGTTTTTTGTGCCTTCTCTGAATTTGGTTATTGTGATCTGCTTCTTGTAGGCATTTGAGGTTGATTATTTGATTCTTCTGTGTGGAGAATTTCTTAAAATACTCTCTGTAGGTTTGGTTTTGTGTTCATATAATTGTAAAGATGAGTTTTGTCATGGAAAGTTTTTCATTCACTATCAGTTATGAGGGATACTTTTGCTGGATACAGCAGTTTGGATTGGAAACCATAGGTTCTTAGACTTTGCAGTGTTTCATTCCAGGCGCTTCTGACTTTCAGGGTTTCCATTAAGAAGTCTGATGTAATTCTGATGGGGTTACCTGTGAAAGTGATGTGCTATTTTTCCCTAGCTGCCTAAGGATTTTTTCTTTGGTGTCAATCTTTAGAGTCTTAATGACAATATGTCTTGGAAAGTTTCTCCTTTGGTCCAATATGTTGGGAGTTCTGTTAGCTTCTTGTATCTTGATGGGTCTTTCTTTTGAGAGAGTGGGAACATTTTCTTCGATTATTTTGTTAAGTAAGTTTTTCATACCTTTGGTCTAAATTTATTCTCCTTCTGATATCCCAATGATCTGAATATTAGGATGTTTAAGAGTATCCCACAATTCCCTCGTGTTCTGTTCACAGAAATTTTTGAACTTATTGAAATTTTTGAACTCTTGAACTGTTTCTTCCATCTTTTCTTCCAGATCAGAGTTTCTGTCTTCCACATGGCTGACTCTATTCTTGAGAGCTTCTAGACAGTTTTGGACTTGTTCAAGTAGGTTTGCATTTTCTCCTACTTTTCTATGTATAGTTTCCATCCCTCTGTCATGCTCCCTTTTCACATCATTTTCTGATTTTCTTTATGCTTCTTGGAATTCATCCTTGCATTTCTTTATCTTCATTTAGCATTGCCAGTTGATTTTTGAGGTCCTCTTTTGTGTTCACTTTCCTTCATATCTCTTAACTGTCTTAGAACTCCTTCCATTTTGTTATGTATTAGGTCTAGTCTAGTGATGGTGGCATCCACACGATTATCAGCATGGCAGACAGGCAGGCGATTGTGCCTGAGCTGGCACAGGTGGACAGGCAGAGTGAGCCTGAGCTCGCATGGGCAGGTGGAATGGGCCTGAGCTCGTGCTTGGATGGGCGGTGGCCAGAGCAGTAAGTGGGCAAATGGAAAGAGCAGCCTAAGCTTGCACAAGTGGGGATCGGCAGCGTGCGTATGGTGGGCAAATGGACCAATGGAGCCTGAGCTCTAGTAGGCCACCAGGCAGAGCCTGCCCAAGGTTATGCATGGGCTGTGGCAGCAGGGCGATTGGCCCTGTGCAGTGAAGCAAATGGAACTATGTTGGCCTGGGTCCCCTGTCCTACAGTAAGTGCAGGAGTATCCTGTAGCTGGGACTGTGGGTACCATGGCTGGTTGGGGAGATTGGGGGACTGGTGGGCTACCTTCAAACGAGGAAATCAGTGATTCCCCTTTTTTTTTCCCTCTGTGCCCTCTCACTGGCTATCTATTAGAGATTTCTCTCCCCTAAAAGACCCAGGGAAACCTTAATGCCTTTCCTTTCTTTCCCGGGGATGTGCGGAACAGTTACACAGTCACCATCTTGGCCAGAAGTCCATGACTTTTAAATTTTAAAATCAGTAACACCTAATCTACTGAAATACATGAAGTACTTGCAAATGTTCCAGAATATATGAGACAATGACTCAATTATTAACTGCCTACATAAGATACATATACTTCAATTGTTATATATTAATTTACAAAATATATGTAGAGATTGGAGTCAGATATTCCCAAAAAACTCATGTACTTTGAATGCTTGGTTATCTTCTGTTAGCAATTGGGGAGGTAGAATGTTGCTGGAAGAGGTATGATACTCGGTTGAGGCTTAATGGTTTTATATCCCACTTCCCCTAGTCATAGCTCAGCTCACACCTTTTTAATTAAAACTTTATGAACATATTGCATATTATCCATAATCCCATCAGATAATACTCTTGGTTTAGGCTCAGCTTCTTGTTGCTGTTTTCCACCTGCTATGGCAGTAGTGATGTCCATCCTCTCCTCATGCTATCCTTTCCTCTTTCATTATGAAGCCAAACTATGAGCCTTTCCACACATAGGTGCTTTTGGTCCAGTGCTTTATCCTAGTAATGCAAATGTAACTACAGTGATATTTACTTATATTTGTGTTGTTTATAGATCATGATAAATATTACTTAAAACTACTCTCAAATGGTAGTAAGAGCTAGTTGAATTTAACTGTAAATGCTCTATGAATAGATGAGTGATAGAATCCTATTTATGCTATTTGCTATGTCAATTTACATAAATTATTTACTCTATGTGACTGTATCCTTACTTATAATTAAGAGCAAGCGTAGCATGTATCACATAGTATTTTCTATAAAGATATGAAGAGTTTAAAAATGGCTACAATTTTTTAAAAACATAACTGCCCTAATGTGGTCCATCAGTAATAGATAAAACATTAGTTAAGGTGGTTAGTATATATGCTGTCCATAACTCTGTTTTTTTTTTCATAAAACACTTTAGATGAATAAAATAATGGAGTTTGTGTTTGTTTGACTGTTTTTGAGATAGCATGTTATTATACATTCCAGTCTGTCCCTATATTTCCTTCCCTTCCCTCTTTATTTCCTTCCTTCCTTCCAGAGGAGAAACACAGAAGAAATAAATAGAGAGAGAGAGAGAGAGAGAGAGAAGGAAGGAAGGAAGGAAGGAAGGAAGGAAGGAAGGAAGGAAGGAAGGAAGGAAGGAAGGAAGGAAGGAAGGAAGGAAGGAAGGAAGGAAGGAAGGAAGGAAGGAAGGAAGGAAGGAAGGAAGGAAGGAAGGAAGGAAGGAAGGAAGGAAGGAAGGAAGGAAGGAAGGAAGGAAGGAAGGAAGGAAGGAAGGAAGGAAGGAAGGAAGGAAGGAAGGAAGGAAGGAAGGAAGGAAGGAAGGAAGGAAGGAAGGAAGGAAGGAAGGAAGGAAGGAAGGAAGGAAGGAAGGAAGGAAGGAAGGAAGGAAGGAAGGAAGGAAGGAAGGAAGGAAGGAAGGAAGGAAGGAAGGAAGGAAGGAAGGAAGGAAGGAAGGAAGGAAGGAAGGAAGGAAGGAAGGAAGGAAGGAAGGAAGGAAGGAAGGAAGGAAGGAAGGAAGGAAGGAAGGAAGGAAGGAAGGAAGGAAGGAAGGAAGGAAGGAAGGAAGGAAGGAAGGAAGGAAGGAAGGAAGGAAGGAAGGAAGGAAGTCTTGGTATGCCTAGGGCCTCCAGCCACTGCAAAGGAACTAACAGACTCAAGACACATGTGCCACTTTTTACATCAGGCTTCATGTTGTTACCAGGACATTGAACCCCAGGCTGTGAGGTTTTGCAAACAAGCACCTTTAACTCTGGAGCCATCTCTCCAGCTCTATGCTTACATTTATTATCTAGCCCATGTTGGTCATGCACTTGGACCTTATTGCTTCAACATTCCTATAGTGAGATTACCAACAATGTATATATTCTGTAGCAGTTTTCTCATAACTGAAAAATTCCTTCTGGGAGCTGGGAGGGAGATTTATAAAATTTAAGGAGCTAGTGGAACTTATAAGATTCAGGAAGCTAATAAAGCATGAAGCTCTGGAAAGTGAGGAAAGTTACAAGATTTACAAGCCCTCTACCCTAAGTCATAAATCAAACAGTTCCTGAGGAGAGGAGAATCTTCTGGCTGAGATGCCTACAAATTGGGCAAGTAGCACCAGGGATGCAGTCACTCATGCACCTGCACACAAACCCAGTAAACTCATTGGTTCACCAAGCTAAAGTAGGTTGGAATTATTGATTTGATCGATCATTGATTTGATTTATGGGGTAAATAAAGGCATGTTCACATCTGCCCAGGAAGTCATTCAACACAGTTGGTGCCAGAAAGAAACTGAAAAAAAAAAAATTAATTGGGGAGTGGTTTCATGACCTGTAAGATGGACAATAAGCCAGGCACCTGAGGTTAATCGACAGGTGGGAGGTTAGAATGTAAGGTTGGAATGTCCCCAATGGAAAACCTGATTTTATTACTTTTTCACATGTATTTGATGGTGGACCCCAATGACAGTGGTATCTGCATGCTCACAGCAATGGGTGATAAGCCATGTAACCAAGTCTGAACTCTTTGAGTGTGAATATCCACAGGGTGTATCACAGTGCTTCCACCTCCCTCTATGCATTGCTGGTGATATGTTGTTTTATTAAATTGTCCTGGGGATCTGTAAAGAAATTCCTATTCAGCTTGTATAAAGTAGCAATGGCATCCCAAAGTAATGATACTACCAGAGTCTATGTGGCACAACATTGAGTTCACTGGGCTTACTTACAGAGCATGGACAAGAATTACTTTTAGGAATATGGGCAACACTGAAACAGCTACATCACTACAAACTTCCACCTCTTCATAAATGACAACCTCATGGAAGTTGCATTATGGAATCCTATTTTCAATCAGTTTTCCATTTCCTATATAATCTAGCATTTCCCATGATGCTTATGGTGGGGTGAGAAAAAGAGAGAGAAATGATTAGAATCCCTGTTTTAAGTTTTCAGTATCAGGGATGTATCCTCCCCCCCCGCCCCCCATGGAGTGGGCCTCCAGTCCAATTGGAGGGCAGTTGGTTTCCACCATGACAGACGTGCCACTATTGCACCCGTTGGCTCATTTGGCCTGGCTGGCCAATTATAAGGCTTGCAGTGTCCACTGTTGAGTATCTTCACTGGTGATATCTCTCTCCCATTGAGCTAAATGCAGAATGGCTTCTTCTAGCTTTCTGTCAGCTGGTCTACATGGAGGAGGTTATCTGCTCACTTCCAGCAGAATTTCTCAGTGGCCTTGCCACCCAAGTATGTGGAGTCTTCAGCAATAGGGTCTTACCATCTATTCCTGGTGGGAAACCAAGGGCCTTGGCAATGGCCTATAAAGTTTTGGGGGCATCGGGAACCTTCCTGGCCAACAACTCACTGGAGGTATCCCATCCCTGGCACTGAAAATTTTCTAACAACGATCTATGGCTCCTGAGTGTTCCATTGTCCAAAACCAGAGGATTCCATATGATTTATTTGCATCCTCTTAGATTTTGATTAGCTTTCCCTCCACCTTTCCTTTACTCAATCTCTTCCCCTGACCTCACTTTGGGCCTTTTCACCCCCATTAATCTATTCTCTACTTACATATATACAATATCAACCTATTAAATGACTTCCTCCTTTCCTTTCTCTTCCCTTTATATCTCCTTTTTAACTTACTGGCCTCTGCTACTGAGTCGAAAGTAAGGATTCTGGGACACTCTTATACTCCTACTAGAGAGTGCCAATTAGCATTACCATAGACCAAGATAACATTGTAATTGCCTGTTCAATTATTCGTCTTGCTACTAAGATAAGGTGTTACCTACTCCAAAATGGTTATGGCTAGGCATGTTATATTATACTTACAGGAACTAAAATCATGTCATAGCAATCCACCACTTTTTCTACAGCTCATACATCTTTTATGCAGGATTCCCTGAGTCTTGGAAGAGTTGATCCTTGAGCCAACATGTCACCTGAACAGTCATTTATTTTTTTACAAAAAAATCAGTCAGTTATGAATCTCTCCATCAATGAGCATTTGCCTATTTAAGACATCTACCAAGTCACTCAAAGTAAACATCAGCAGTAATCTATGGGCATTTATAGAGGGCAATCTAATGGACCAATAACAAATATTTTACAAAGCAATAGCAGTTGCTTTCCCACTAAGGCCTATGATTCCCCACAGTGGGAGGTTTTCTTCATATTTTTGATACCAATGCCTTTTTGTTACTAGTACCAAATCTAAATTTTGTCCTATGAATCATGCTTTAAATGCAGTCAGAGGTTGATGCTTGATCATCAGCAGTGATGCTACTAGTGTGCCAGTGGGCACATCTTGTCTGACACTATGATAGCATATCACTGAGTGTCTGTGGCTGAGTGAGACTATAGGTGAAAATTCTCCACCAGCTGCTTGCATAGTGCCTTCAGCACTATGAAAGCCTTCCAGCAGGGAAGTAGCTTCCAGCCCAGACCCAGCCTGCTCTCTCCATATCCTGAAACTAAAGAGTGCCATAAATTCAGCAGTAGTTATGTACTACCTAGTTCTGAACTATACCAATAGTAGTGGCAACAGCCTTTACTCTATTAGAGGTAAATGGTGTTTTTCTTGCCAAGAACTCATATTGAGGTAACTAGTCCTGGCACTAGGATCTTCATCTAAGAAGCATATGGATTCTGGCATTACCTCTTTCTGCATATGAAAGATAAAGATATTTAAACTCTTTTTTAAATTGTTGCTTCTACTGTTTTCCAAGATGATTTTCCAAATTTGGAAGACATGTTGGTTAACATCATATGCCCACTTAATGAAATATGTTTTACAGATAGGGTAGGCAGAATCACTGAAATTCACCACCACATTTTCCAAGCAAGTGATTCAGGCATATTAAACAAAAGCATAAATTATGAAGGTCCAAAAGAGTATAACTAAATATCATCATTTGTATCAATTATTTCTTCCAGAGAACAATGTTGAGTACAGTTATATTTATTCAAGGCACTATTTTACTTAGATATCTATTTATCAATAGTCCATAATCATTTCCAAGAGCTGTTTTCCTTCCGCCTTCTGGAGCAGTGTTATGGGTTTCCTCATGTCTTTGACCATAAGTGGGGTCAACTTTCGTGGCTCAACACAGGGAAGACCAAGAAGAATTAAGGCTATGTTTTTGCCCATTTCTCTTAGTACTTAGACTGGCTCAGAAAATCTGTCAGGCTCTGGGCTGGAAACTCTGGCTTCTGACACTGACATTGCTTCTCATTTGACCACATAAGGCTACTCAGGAAATAATGTGCATTGGATATGGTTATAAGCAAACTGTCACAGTTGTTGTGTGGCATTTGTTGTGGGTGATATGACATGTGCCTAAGAAATAGCTAAATTCCTGCCCAGAAATGATATGCCCACCAAAGCAAAGAATGAATTATGACTCAGAAATACATTCAGATGTTGTTGGCTGCATTATCTTCTGAGTCATCAGGGAAAGTGGAAAAAAATAGGGAAATATATATATATATATATATATATATATATATATATATATATATAATTTCTCTGTATCTCTGTCTCGCTCTCTCTGTTTCTCTCTATATATATGCATATATACATATATGTATTCAATCTATGTACTTAAATATAAATATATATGATATAGACATAGATCAATAAATATGATTTAAATATATGCTCTGATGATGAGAGTAAGCAAGCAACATTTATCTTTGATCTGACTTATTTCAATAAATATAGTTGTTGCACTAAGGTTTACATTGCTATCAGAAGCTACCCAACTAAGATCAGTTTGTGGAAAAAAAGAGGTTTATTTTGGCTTACAGGCTCGAGGGGGAAGCTCCATGATGGCAGGGAAAATGATGGCATGAGCAGGGGCTGGACATCACATGTTGGCCACCATAAGGTGGTCAATAGCAACAGGAGAGTGTGCCAAACACTGGCCAGGGGAAACTGGCTATAACATCCATAAGCCCGCTCCAAAAAATAAACCACATCTAGGAGGCTTTAATTTCAACTGCCATCAGCTGGCGAACCTAGCATTCAGAACATCTAAGTTTATGGGGGACACCTGAATCAAACCACCAGATTCCACCTCTGACCCCTATAAACTGATAATCATATGTGACATAAAATGCAATGCATTCATCCAATGTTAAAATTTCTCATAGTTTTTATCAATTCCAATGAAGTTCATACATCCCCATAGACCAACGTCTTTTAACTGAGCCATAATACTGAAAAATAACCTCAAAAAACCCATAATGGCACAGAATAAACATTCACACTGACAAAGATGGCTTTGGGCACAGCAAAGAAATATTCAACCAATACAAGGTTTAAAACAACCAGGGCAAACATCAAACTCCATAGCTTCAAGTCCAACAACTCTACCCAGTGTCAAATCTCCAAGTCCAATAATTCTAACCAGCAACAAGTCTCTGGGATCCCAATTCCTCCCGTGCAGCTTGGCTTACTCACAGTCCTGGAAAAATTCATTGGGGACAGCAGCTTTCCTTAGCAGCTATCTCGTGATCCCAGAAGCTCCACTGTGTATCCACTGCAATTCATGGTTCTTCCTCATGGCTCCATTGGGTCTACATGCAGGCATCCAGCAAACCTGCTTCACACTGCCCATGGCCATTTCCAAAACACAAGACCATATTGCAAACTCAATGACCCTCTCTTTCCTGAATTTCTTATACTCCACAATACTAGGAAAAGTGCCAATTTGTTAATCCAGGGGGGGGAATAAAGACTTTGAAGAACAGGACACTCCTTGAGCACTCAGGCCTCTTCAGAAGAGTCTACATTCTTCCTGTTGCCCCAATGCAGGTCAGCTGGGCCAATCTCAAAGGTTTAAATCTCTCAATTGCAGCTGAATGGGCAGCAGTCCACCCAAAGGTGTTTTTTTTTTTTTTTTTTTTTTTTTTTTGGCTTACAAGCTTGAGACAGAAGCTCCACAATGGCAGGGAAAACAAAAGCATGAGCAGTGGGTGGACATGACCCCCTGGCCAACAGAAGCTGGAATATAGCAACAGGAGAGTGTTCCAAATACTGGCATGGGGAAACTGCCTATCACACCCATAAGCTCACTCCCAACAATACACTGCCTTCAGAAGGTGTTAATTCCCAAATCCAGATCAGTTGAGAATCTAACTAAGTCTATGGGGGACACCTGAATCAAACCACTACAGAAGGGTAGGGCTTGGGGGAAGGGAAAAGGGCAGAACACAAAACCTGAACCCAAATTGAACTGGTATTATAGAATCCTAAATTCTGGAAATCAGACTAAAAGGTAGAACACTCAATGAGACCATAGAGGCATATAGACATTTTACAATGAAAGTTTACAATGACTAGAATTTGAAATAAATTTTTAGTCCCTCTATGTAGTTGAGAATAAGAAGAATGGCCAGGGTTGTGGCAAATGCTCCTTCTTTAGCTTCAGTGGGCCACTTACCCACATGCACCTTCTGGACACTGAAGCTTGCTAGAGTGAAAATGTGATCAAAAGTAGAAATTACAAAAATATACAGTGAGTACATTGAGGACATGAAGACTATTCTTTTTCTCTTTGAGAAAGAAAGCAAACTGTACTCTTTTGTAACATTTACATGTTTTTAGCAAGAGGTTTGCTGCTACTTAACTGGTTTAGAAGGGTGGATGAGAGTGGAACCCATTATAAGTGGTGGATAGTTGCTGAGCATCTGTTGGCATTTTTACACTATCCTTATTACATTCAGGTTCTCCTCAGGGTCACTGGGGCTGTAAGATTAGAAATAAATATTCAAACATTCTTTCCTTCTGGCTGGGAAATTTAGGTCTTACCACCAAGAAGCATATGTGTTATGTGGAATAAAGCAGATAAGATTACCTCTTTAGTAGTAGCTACAAAACTGGGCTCGTGCAATGGTAGAAGTCCAATTTTCATCTTGCTGATGACACAAATTGGTGTATAGGCAGCATGGATCACTGGAAGCAGCTCCCAGCACTGCCCTCACCTTCAAAGTCTCTAAATTCTAGCAAGTATGCTACTGGCCTTCACTGTCCCAGTCTATTCAGCAATTTGTTGGTCTTTTTTTTTTTTTTTTTTTTTTTTTTTTGGACAATAGTATGCTTTACTAAACTTGATACATTTATTACATAAAATCTCTGTGGAAAAAATGGACTATCAAAATAATTTGGATCTGGATCCCTGCATTATAAAGTCTGTGTCCCACTATGTTATTTTGCTGTCCCTGTGACTCAACTTAAAGAAAGAAGAGACAAATCTTGTCTTTTAGCTCGTGTGTTTGTGATATTCCAAGTCTTCCTAGAAAACTAAAAAGCCTGACCACCAGTCACCTCTAGGAGAGCTTCATGTAGCACCAGGGCCAGTCCAATTCCTGTGTTAGCATAATGTCATAAGGGGTCTGTCTCAGGAAGGGCATCTTCCTCTAAACTAGTTGAGTTTCCTTGGCCTATTCCAAAAATCCTTGGAGTCCATCATGGCAGGGAAGGCATGGCAGCAGAGACAGTTGGTCCTCAGTGATGAAAGAGAGTGAGGAATGATTTCCAATTTCTTATACGTCATAAAATCTCCAATTTTTTATATGTTCTGTACTAATTTCACTTTCTTGAAGAAAAATCAGATTGGTTAGTAAAAGACTTGCCTTTAGAGCCTGAAATTCTTGAGGGTTACCTGTGTTATGCTTAAAGAAAGCTGCCTTCCTGTCCTGTATGTTCCTTAGTCTTTACTCCTTGTCCCCATCAGAACTTGTTTACTGGACACCAATTCATGGTTGAAAAGTATACCATTCCTTCTAGAAGCTCTTGCCTCAGTTCCTCTGTCCCCCAATCAGAATCTAGTGGTATTTACTGGAATAAATGACAGATATTTTAGAGATCTATATTTTTCTAGATTTTTTTCCAGACACCTAAAATAACCTCCCAAACTCTTGGTCTTTATTTTCCATGGTGGAGGTTTAGAAATATCCACCCACAATCAACAAATGGCATTCTATCAAGACAAAAAAAAAATTCAACATTTTACTGCTTAGACTAGAGTGTTATTCCTTCTCCAGGATTTTTGTTCATCAGGTTTCCATAATTCCATATCTTTCAGACCTTCACAAACACTCCATATGCTTGATAAAGTAGTTGGGTTTTTATCCATTTGCTACAGGACTATTGGCTAACAATTGGCTGTGATGAATGATAAACTAGTGAACTTTCTATTAACAGGAGTACTGAAGTGCAAATTGGATAACATGTGAGTCATTTTATTGAATGGTTAACTTTCTTGTTTGTGGAAAAGTAACCTATTCTAAACATTGTATTTATTTTCTGGTTTGTAATTTCTCATTCTATGGTCTGATTTCTAATGTGAAAATATTGATATCAAGGATTCACATCATATGTATGGGTATGTACATACAAGCAACTTGGATAAATTTAATCTGTCATTTTCTTTCTTTATAAGTTATATCATACAAATCTGTTAAAATGATATATTTATAACCCTGGCTATTAAGCATTTAGAAATTTTAAGCCACCTGATGATATCACACTACAAGTTTTGATTAAGGACATCTGAGTTTCCCTGCAACAGTGCATATGCACAGAGTGTGTAGTCCAGAGATCACAGTTCACTCCCCACCTCTCAGTTTCCCTGTCCATGCTACCCCTGCTGCTGGCATGGGGAGGTCTGAACCCTGCCTATCTGCAGTGGGAGAAGGCTTTCTTTTGCTCCCAGATTCCTGATTGACCAGCTCCTGGGTGTTCAACTTACAGTTCCCCTGCCAGAGTAGGTAGACCAGATTTTCTGGTTCATTCCCCACCTCCCAGTTCTGGAGTTCCTACTACTCATGCTGCTATTGTGGGTGGCTGGAACCCTGGATGACTGCTGCAGAAGCAGGCATTTTTGCTCCTGGATTCCTGACTTAATGGTCTCTTGTTCCTCAACTACCTGTTTCCCTGTTCCAGCAGGCATATGTGCCTCTGGGAGAGCTAACTTTTTACTCCTGTATCTACAGCTTGCCAGCTCCTGGTTTCCCAATCTCTAGCTCCCCTGTGCTGAAGAACACAGATAGGCAGAGTGAGCAGGTCTAAGCTCCCAGTTCCCCACCGACCAGGTCTCCAGGTACTCCTGCTGCACTTGTGACCTCCACAACATATGTATCTGTGATTATAAACTATAAACACATACTACTACATTTCTTTCCAAGATAAAACAGAACACCCCCTGAAAATTGTACAAGGACAAAGAATTGTTTCCTCCTTAACAAGATAAGACTTATACCCTGAGATGGGTAAACCACAATACAAAAAAAAAAAAGTCAGAAAACAGAGATCTCCACTAAAGATGCCTAGTTCCACTGTGGAAGCTTCCATTGAATACATAGAGGAAACAATGGAAATTTAATCCTAAAATGAAAACACAGAAAGCTATGTGACCCTGACCAAGTCAATTGCTGAACTTGATGCAGGCCATCAAAAAAACAATAATAACATAAATGAAATAGAGCAGGTTCATCATTTACAGCACAAAGCTTTTGTCACTAGGCTTAATTCAATAGAGAAAAAGAGACCTCAAAATAGAGATAAATAAATTGATGGTGAGTCAACAAATAGGAGATCTCAATAACCATCTGATTAAGTTTAATGAAGACATGATCAAATGCAAGAATTAATTTGAGGAAACATCAAGAAAACTAGACCTCAACCTGAAATGGGACCTCAAAAAATGATGGACATGATGCAAAAAAGAAAAGAGAAGAAAAGAAAAAAAAGAAAGAAAGAAAGAAAGAAAGAAAGGGAAAGAAAAGAAAAATCAAATATAGCGTTTAAAAACCTCTCTAGAACTACTCACTAACAGAGTCAAGCATTTGGAGGACATAATCTCTAAGCTGAAAAGAAATAACAAATTAACTAGGAGTCTAAAAACTTTGCTAAGTTCAAAAAATCATGTGAAAAAAATATGAGGGAACCATGGGATACCCTGCAATGACAAAACATCCAAATCATGGGTATACTAGAAGGGGAAAATACCCAGGAAAGAGGCATAGAGAATATATTCAACAAAGCTATTGAAGAAAAATTTCTTGACCTCAAAAAGACAGGCCAATCCAAGTATAAGAAGCTCACAGAACATCAAACAGAGAGGACCAAAGAAGTAACTCTCCAAGGCACAATGTCACTAAAACTCTAAACAATGAAAAGAAAGAGAAAATCCTAAAAGTAGCAAGAGATTGCATACAAAGGCAACTCCACCAATATGACCTCCAGTTTCTCAGTGGAAACCAGGAAAGCAAGAAGGGCATGAAATGGAACACTTCAAAACCTAAAAACTGTGGTTTCCAACCCAAACAACTGTACCCAGTGAAAGTATCCCTCATGATAGATGGAGAAAGGAAAACTTTCCATGATCAAAGGCAGCTCTATCATGATACAATCAAAAAGACAAACCTACAGAGGACACTTCAGGTAATATTCTACACAGAGCAGTCAAACAACCAATCTCAAGAGCCTACAACAAGAAGAACACAATAACCAAATCTAGAGCAGGCTCAAGCAAGTGCAAAGCCCAAGAAAGCATAAAACCCCATAAAACACCACAACATGACAGGAATTAAATAAAATCTACAGTTGTAATTTTTAATATTAAAGGTCTTAATTCACCATCAAAATATGTAAGCTAAAAGGGTGGATCAGAAAAATGGACTCTTCTATCTATTGTCTTCAATAATCCCACCTCACCACTAAAAAGAAAACCTCCACAGAGAGAAAAGATTGAAAATAATATTCCAAATGAATCGAAATAAAATTAAATTCCAAACAAATAGAAAAAAGAAACAAGTGGGCAAAGCTATATTAACATGAATAACATGGGCATCACACCAAAAGTAATTAAAAAGGACAAAGAAAGTCACTTTTCACTCATCAAAGGAATGAGACAACATGAGGACACCACGATCATAAATCTATATGCACCAAACACAGTTGTACCACAGTTTATAAAACAAAACCTACCTGACAGCAAAAGAAGAAATAAACATAAATACCATCATAATTAGGGACATCCATACTCAACTATAATCAATAGATAGATCATCCAAAGAAAAAAATCAACAAGGAAATAATAGAGCTAAACAACACCACAGACCAACTGGACTTACTGGGCATGTACAGAACATTCTTCTTTGCAGCCCATGGATCCTTATCCAAGATAGATCATATATTAGGGCATAAAGCATGCCATAATTTCAGTAAAATTGGCATAACTTCTTTCATTGTTTGTATTGCAATGCTTTAAAGCTATAAATTAACAGCAAAGGTTGTTACAAGAACTCCACAAGCTCCTGGAAACTGAAAAGCATGCTTTAAACAATGAATAGGTTTTGGCAAAAATCAAATAGAACATTGTAAAGTTTATAGAATGGAATTATAACAAAAATACAACATACCAAAACTATGGGACAAAATGAAGGCAATACTAAGTGGAAAATTCATAGTAATAAATGCCTTAATAATAATCTAACCATCCACCTAGAAGCACTAGAAGAAAACAAGGACAATTCAACCCTAAGAGCTCCAGATGGAAAGAAATAATCAAAGTCAAAAACTTAAAGAATTAGAAACTAAAATAACTTATGAAATAAAGAGCTTGTTCTTTGGAAAAATACACAAGATTGATAAAACCTATCCAATTTGATTAAAAAATTGAAGTCACAAATTAACAAAATTAGAAATGAAAAGGGAGAGATCACAACAGACACAAATGAAATTGGAAGAATCATTAGGACATACTTCCAAAACCTCTGCTGCACAAAACTGGGTAATTGGGAGGAATGGATGCATGTATACAAATAATACCTGTTATAAAAACTAAATTAAGAGCACAACAATCTTCTAAACAAACCTATCATATCTACTGATGTTGTAAAGACAATCAAAAACCTCCCCACAAAGAAAAGTTCAGGACAAGTTGGCTTCTCAACAAAATTCTAACAAATATTAATTGAAGAAACTAAACCACTTTTTCTCAAAAAGTTTCACATAATTGGAAAAGAAGGAATTCTCAACTCCCTGTATGAAGCAAGCATCACCCTAATACTAAAACCAGACAGATATACAACAAGAAAACTATAGGCAGGATCCTTGATGAACTTAGATGCAAAGATCCTGAGCAAAATCCTCACCAAGTGAATTAAACAACACATCAAAAGCATTATCCACCTTGCCCAAGTAAGCATCATCCAAGAAACACAGGGATGGTTCAACATAAAGAAATTGGTCAATGTAATACACCACATAAATAAACTTAATCACAATAACCACATGATCATTTCAAAAGAAGCAGAGAAGGCCTTCCAGAAAATACAACGTTACCTTATGCTCAAAATGCTGGAGACACTAGGCTAGAGTGTTTATAGATTGATTTAATAAAGGCTATAGAGAGAGCTACTAAAGCCCCAATAATGCTTAATGGGGATGACTCAAAGAGTTCTTATTGAGATCAGGAACAAGACGGTGGGGTCAATTCTCACCACTCGTCTTCAACATAGTGCTAGAAGTCCTAGCCCAAGCAATAAGAGATGAAAAAGATATAAAAGGTATCCAAATTTGGAAGGAATAAATCAAATTAGCCCTCTGTGCAGATGACATGATCTTATACATAAATGATCCAACAGCCTCTGCCTCAAAACTTCTAAGGTTAATTAATTCCTTTAGCAAAATGGCAGGATACAAAATCAATACACAAAAATAAGTAGCCTTTCTATATGCAAAGATGAATATACAGAAAAAGGACATTAGTGGGACTGTCTCATTTTCCAAAGCTGCAAAATAATCAAGTATCTTGGAATAACACTAACAAAAGATGTGAAAGACATATATAATGAAAACATAAAACCACTCAAGAAAGAAGCTGAAGAGGACACAATAAGATAGAACGACCTCACATGCACTAGGATAACTAGAATTGATATTGCAAAAATGGCAATTCTATCAAAAGCAATATACAGATTTAATAGAATACCAATAAAAATTCCAGCATCATCCTTCATAGAAACAGAAAAAAATAATCCCAAAATTCTTATGGAATGGCAGCAGGCCTGGGATGTTCAAACATATCCTAAGCAAAAGAAACACTTCTGGAGGTATCACCATTACTGATCTAAAGCTAAAGCTATACTAAGAAACAATGTAGTACTGGAATAAAAACAAACACAGATCATTGTAAGAGAACTGGATACCCTACCCTCAGGTCAAGTAAGTACAGTTACTTTACAAAGTTACAAATAATGTAGACTGGAGAAAATACAGCATCTTCCACAAATGGTGCTGGACAATTTGATAACTACATGCAGAAAGATGAAACTAGAACTGCTCATTGCAATATATAAAAAAGTCAAGTCCAAATGGATAAAGCCTCAATATAGGACCTGAAAAACTTCTCCTGCTAAAATAAAAAATAGGAGGAACTCTCCATGATATAGAACTGAGGAATTTGGGCTGTTTCACTGCTTGGTGCCTCTGTGTCCCTCCTAGCATGAGCAGAGGCAGCTTTGGCACATTACCCCTTGAGAGCTCAGGCAACTTTCATGCCCTGGTCAGACAGGAACTTAGGCGGCTTTGGCAAGTGAGAGCAAAAGCCCAGGCTGCTTGGTAACAGCCTCAGGCTGCTTCAGATTCCCATTGGGCTTGAGCCCAGGCTGATCCACCCACCTATGTGCCCATACACTGTGATGGGAAGACCACAGAGCAAAAGAAATAACATGAGAAATCAAATGCAAGAAAATCCAGCTAGCTCGCCCCATCCTACAATGAACATCTCTAATTAAAACATAGAAGAGACAAAAAGCACAATGGGAATCTAAAGCAGCCTGAGGCACTTGCCAAGCAGCCTGGGCTTTGGCTCTCACTTGCCAAAGCCACCGGGCACCAAAGTTGCCTGAGCTCTCACCCTGTAATGCGCCAAAGTTGCCTTCACTCATGCTAGGAGGGACACTGAGGCACCACACACTGAAGCAACCCAAATTCTTGCTGGGGAACACTGGGACCCGGGAGCAGTCTGCCCTCCCCCACAAAAGGACAATGGCAGGCAGTGGCACGGCAGACCGGGAGGGGATGGCACCTAAGCTGGTGCAAGAAACAGACTCAGTCTGAGCTCCTGTGGTAATTGTGATGGGCCTGGTCTCACGCGTGAATGTGCGATGTCCAGAACAGTAAGTGAGCGAGTGGGCATAGCGGGCTAATGTTCCACATGCTGTGTTCAATTGGCATGGAGATTCTGAGCTCCAACGGGCCAGCAGGTGTAGCCTGGCCAAGGTCACTTGTGGGCAGGGGTAGCAGGGCGATCACCACTGTGCAGTGAGGGAAGTGGAACTATGTTGGCCTGGGACCCCTTTCCTATAGTAAGTGCAGGAGTTTCCTGAAGCTGGGAGTGGTAACAGGGGCTGCTTGGGGGCAGGGGTGGGCAACCTGCCCACAAGAGAATCAGCGATTCCCTGTTTTTCCCCCTCTGTGCCCCCCACTGGCAATCTATTGGAGAACACTCTTCCCTAAAAGACCCAGTGAACCCTTAATGTAGTGCCTTTCTTTCCCGGGGATCTGTGGATCTGGGGCATAGCTAGGCGGTCGCCATCTTGGCTGGAAGTCTATCCTTAGTACTATGTTGTTTTGATGCATACAATAACTGGTTCAATTAATCATCACATAATAAAATTTGTGAAAATAGGATTTCTGGGTAAGATGGTGGCTCAGGATCCATGCCAAAGCAGCTTAGGGAGAGATTTAAGCAAAATATACTCTTCTTCTGAAAAGTGAAGGAGTATAGGTTATTCTTAGACACAGTGGAGAAGCCAGAGATATGAAGACCCACCAGAAAGGAGGAAAACAGCCAGAGTCCCATTGAGGAGATCATGGTCACACACAAGGCACAGTCCTGCCAGGCATGACAGGCACCAGCAGCAGCAGCAGAGACCAAGCAACAGATGTTTCAACTCCATCAGACTTCTTGCAAAGTTAAGAAATCTGAAGGAAAGACAGCTGAGATCAACTAAAAAGCTACTGAAAGTGCGAGCAACTCCAGAAGGCTAAACTCTCCCATCCCTCACCGTCAGAACTGTGAACCTCCAGCATTCAGCCCCCAATGGAAGCACAGCCAGCAGAGCTGATCAGAGGTACAGCTGCACAGCACAACACAGAGGGATCCAGGAGGGCACTCAGCATTGATGAGATTGGAAGCCACCCCCAAAGGTAAAGAGGCTGATTACCAAAAAAAAAAAAAAAAAAAAAAAAAAAAGATACACAGTCCTTCAAGAGCTAATGTCTCTTTCCTTGTCAGAGCAGGTTATGGGGTATATATTCTTGATTGGCTTTACCATTTTCAAATAACCTGTATTTGGGAGTTGAATTTTGTTGCCTTTGGTGCTTTCATATATATATAGGGCCTCTGATTTTTTTCCTTCTGTCATTATTGGGGGCAGGGTCTAATCCAGACCCAGGTTGACCTGGAACCCAATTCAGAACCCAAATCTCCACCTCCCAGGAGTCAAGATTAAGGGTGTAGAATAACACACATTCTTAGAGATTTTCGCTTCATATGACTGTTTTAATCTCCACAATTGCATAGTTTGTGCTGGTTTTATTGATTGTGTATGTTACTCAGTTGAAGTTTAGAATTTGCCAGTAAATTATTCCACCCAGACCACTAAAATACTTCCTTAGCAAGCAAACTCAACAGCTAGGATAACTTCTGTGGCTTGATTGGGGGACAAGAGCTACACCTGGCACCTTGATCTTATATCCTGAGGGGATATAGAGGTGGATTACCACGTGTGGGAACACTGCAGATAAATAGAAAACCCAAGCATCCAGTTATTTCAGGATGCAAAAGTCACTACAATATAATACAAGAAACTCAAAAAAATCAAGACAATACAGTCCCACCAAAAACTATAAATCCATCAGAAATAATCACCAATGAGACTAAAATCTAAAATGCCTGACAAAGATTGCAGGAAAATGATGGTATCTATGCTCAAAGAAATCTGAAAAGAAATGAAGGGAATAGAAAACAAACTTCTGAAAGAGAATAAAGGTAACCAGCTTAATGAAAAAAAGAGGTCTTTACAAGACATGAGTAAGGAAATAGAAATACTGAAGAAAAACCAGGCTAAAATACTGGCTCCAAATAATACAGTCAATGAAATAAAAAACTCTGTGGAAAGTCTCACCAGTAGAATGGATGAAAGAGAGAACAGAATATACAAACTAGAAGACCAGGTGGCAAATCTAATGCAGTCCAACAAAGAGAAAGACAAGCTAATTGCAAGGCATGGATGGGAATTTCAAGATATCCATGACACTATGAAAAGATCAAAGATAAGAATTCAGGGTATAACAGAAGGATGAGAATTTCAATCCAGAGGCTTAGTAGGTGTTTTCAACAAAATCATGGGAGAAAATTTTCCTCAAATTGGGAAAGAAATGCCAATGCAGATACAAGAAGCTTTTAGAACACCAACCAGACAAAACCTGGAAAGAACTTCTCTTTGCCATGTTATAATTAAACTACTAAACACACAAACCAAAGAAAATATATTGAAAGCAGTTAGAGAAGAAGCAAGTCACCTACAAAGATAAGCCCATCAGAATAACTGCAGATTACTCAAGACAAACTTTAAAAGCCAGAAGGGCTTGGAATGATGTATTCCAAGTTCTGTAGGATAAAAACTGTCAACTAAGATTACTTTATCCTACAAAGCTAATCTATCAAAATTGATGGAGAAATAGGACATTCCACAACAACAACAGGGTAAAGGAATTTATGACAACTAAACCAGCTCTACAGAAAGTACTTGAAGGAATGCTTAATGCTGCAGAGAAAGCAAAACACATTCAGGAGGAAATAGGAAATAATAAACCACACTCAAATAACAGTTAAAACAAATGAGCAAAGGGAAAACAAGAAACACTACAAGATAAGAAGAATGATGAGAATAAATGCATACCTTCCAATAATAACTCTTAATATCAATGGCCTCAATGCACCATCCAAAAGATACAGGCTTGCAGACTGGATTAAAAGGCAGTACCCTACCATTTGTTGCCTCCAGGAAACTCATCTCTCAATAAAAAACAGACACTGCCTTAGGGTGAAAGGATGGAAAATGGTATTTCAAGCAAATGGGCCTAGGAAACAAGCAGGGGTTGCTATCCTAATATCTGACAGGAGAGACTTCAAACCAACATTAGTAAGGAAAGATAAAGAAGGTCATTTTATACTGATTAAAGGAACTCTCCAGCAGGAGGACATTACAATCTTAAACATATATGCACCTAACATGGGGGCAACCAGTTTCATCAAACAAGCACTATTAGACTGAAGGTCATAGATAACATCAAATGCAATCATAGTGGGAGACTTCAATACCCCACTCTCATCAATTGACAGGTCATCCCAGCAAAAACAAACAAACAAACAAACAACAACAAAAAAAAAAAAACAGAGATATATTTGAATTAAATGATGTCCTGGAACAAATGGACCTAACATATCTACAGACCATTCCATCCAAATGCTGCAGAATATACATTTTTCTCAGCAGCATGTGGAACATTCTCTAAAATAGACCCTATATTAGGACACAAAGCAAATCTCCACAAATATAGGAAAATTGAAATAATCCCTTTGTACTCTATCTTATCACAGTGGGATTAAACAACAAATCAGCAACAAGAAAGCTACAGAGCATACAGAAATTCATGGAGACTAAACAGTACACTATTGAATGATTAGTGGGTCACTGCAGAAATCAAGAAGGAAATCAATAAATTCATAAAATCAAATGATGATAATACAACATACCAAACTTTTGGGACACAATGAAGGCAGTCCTATGAGGGAAATTTATAGCTGTAAATGCCTATGTTAAGAAATTAGAGAGTTCACAAAGAAACAATGCTCCACCTTAAGGCCTTGGAAAAAGAAGCAAAAGGCAAACCAAAATCAGTACATGAGAAGAAATCATAGAGATTAGGGCAGAAATTAATGAAATAGAAACAAAAAAAAAAATAGTCCAAAGAATCAATGAAACAAAGAGTTGGTTCTTTGAAAGGATAAACAAGATTGATAAACCCTTAGCAAACTTGTCCAGAAGAAAGAGTGAAGAGAAAAAAAAATAATAAAATTAGAGATGAAAAAGGCACCATTACAATAGATATCAATAAAATTCAGACAATTATGAGGACATACTTTAAGAATACACATGTCTCTAAATTTAAAAATCTGAAAGAAATGGATGATTTTCTTTATTCATTTACCTACCAAAATTAAGTCAAGATGAGATGAACCATGTAAATATACCTATAACAAGTACGAGGTCCAAGCAGTTATAAAAAAGCCTCCCAACTAAAAAAACTCAGGCCCAGATGGATTCACTGGTGGGTATTATCAGACCTTCATGGAAGAACTAACACCATTGCTTCTCAAACTTTTCCATAAAATATAAAAGGAAGGAATTGTACCAAACTCCTTCTATGAAGCCAGCATCACCCTCATACCAAAACCAGGCAAAGACTGAACAAAAAAAAGAAAATTACAGTCCAATCTCCCTCATGAACATAGATGCAAAAATTATGAACAAAATATTGGCATACAGAATACAAGAATATAGCAAAAATATTCACCCCGACCAAGTTGGCTTTATACCAGGGATTAAGGGATGGTTCAGCATACACAAATCAATAAATGTAATGCATCATATAAATGGTCTGAAGGACAAAAATCACGTGATTATCTCAATAGATGCAGAAAAGGCATTCAACAAAATCTATCATCCTTTCATGGTAAAAATATCACAGAAAATGGAACTAGAAGGAATGTATCTCAACATAATAAAAGCTATTTATGACAAACTGACAGCCAACATAATACTAAATAGTGAAGAACTTGAAACTTTTCCACTAAATTCAGGAACAATACAAGAGTGTCCACTGTCCCCTCTTTTATTTAATGTAGTACTGGAAGTCTTAGCTATAGCATTAAGGCAAGAGACACTCATAGAAGGGGTACAAATTGGAAAGGAAGAAATCAAATTATCACTATTTGCAGATGATATGATTCTATATATAAAAGACCCTAAAAACTCTACCAGCAAACTGTTAGAGCTGATACGTACTTTTAGAAACATAGCAGGATACAAAATAAATACACAGAAATCAGTAGCTTTCCTATATACTAACAAGAAACGTGTAGAGAATGAAATTAGTGAATTTCTCCCATTCACAATTGCCTCAAAAAATAAATAAATAAAGTACCTTGGAATAAACTTAACTAAGGAAGTGAAGGACCTCTACAATGAGAACTTTAAAGCACTAAGTGAGAAATTGCAGAAGACAAAAGGAAATGGAATGATATCCCATGTTCTTGGATTGAGAGAATCAATATTGTGAAAATGTCAATCTTACCGAAAGCAATCTACACATTTAGTGCAATCCCCAAAATTCAAGGGCATTCTTCACATGAGTAGAAAAAAAGAAATCCTAAATTTCATTTGGAAGCACAAAATACCTCAAATAGCCAAAATAATTTTGAGCAACACAAATAAGGCTGGCGGTATCACCATGCCCATTTTTAAGCTATATTACAAAGCCATAGTAACAATTACAGCATGATATTGGCACGAAGACCGACATATAGATCAGTGGAACAGAATAGAAGACCCAGATGTTAAACCAGGCAGCTACAGCCACCTGATTTTTGACAAAAATTCCAAAAATATTCATTGGAGGAAAGACAGCCTCTTCAATAAATGTTGCTGGGAAAACTGGATATCTATATGTAGAAAGATGAAAATAGATCCTTGTCTTTCTCCATGCACAAGAATCAAATCCAAGTGGATCAGGGAACTGAATATCAGACCTGAAACTCTGAAATTGGTAGAGGAAATGGTAGGGGAAAACCTTCAACATATTGGCTTAGGTAATGACTTTCTGAATATAACCCCAATTGCTCAGAAAATAAAACCACTAATAAACTATTGGAATCTTATGAAATTACAAAGTTTTTGTACAGCAAAGAACACTGTGAAAAGAGCAAAGAGACAACCTACAGAATGGGAGGAAATCTTTGCCAGTTACACGTCTGACAGAGGATTAATATCCAGAATATACAAAGAACTAAAAACACAGAACAATAAGAAATCAAACAACCCAATCAAAAATAGGCTGTGGAATTAAATACAGAGTTCTCACTGGAAGAAATACAGGTGGCCTATAAACATCTAAATAAGTGTTCTACATCCATAGCCACCAGGGAATTGCAACTTAAAACATACCATCAAGAAAACAAATGACAATAAATGTTGGTGAAGATGTGGTAAAATGGGAACCCTTCTGTACTGCTGGTGGGAATGTAATCTGGTACAGCCATTGTGGAAATCAGTGTGGAGGTTCTTGAGAGGGCTAAAAATAGTTTTGCCATGTGATCCAGCTATAGGACTTCTACGCATATATTAGAATGACTCCTCTCACTACCTTAGAGACGGTTACACAGCCATGTTTATTGCTGCTCTATTCACAATAGCTAGGAAATGGAACCAGCCTAGATGTCCATCCACAGATGAATGGATAATAAAGATGTGTTGCATCAGGCTAGAGAGATGGCTTAGGGGTTAAGCGCCTGCCTGTGAAGCCTAAGGACTCCGGTTTGAGGCTCGATTCCCCAGGACCCACATTGTCCAGATGTACAAGGGGGTGCACACATCTGGAATTCATTTGCAATGACTGGAGGCCCTGGCACGCCCATTCTCTCTCTCTATCTGCCTCTTTCTCTGTCACTCTCAAATAAATAAATAAAATAAACAAAATTTAAAAAAAGATGTGGTACATCTACACAATGGAATTCTATTCAGTGGTCAAGAAAAATAAAATTATGAATTTTTCAGGAAAATGGTTGGATCTGGAAAGGATTTTACTAAGTGAGGTAACCCAGGCCTGGAAATCCAAACATCACATGTCCTCTCTTATATTTGGATCTTAGCTACAAATATGCAGACTTGTGTGTGATCTGGAACCAAAAATCAGTAGCAGAGACCCATAAGCTAGAAAAAGGCTATAAGGGAGAAAGGAGAGGGAAGGTCTTAATGTCTGGATAGAATTTGTCCTCAATATCAAAGACCTTGCAGTGCCTAGCAATACCCACACAAGATCCTCATAATAGGAGAAAAAGATGATGGAATCAAATTAAAAGAGAGACTATTGGAGAGAGGGAGGGGATATGATGGACAGTGGAGTTATGAAGGGGAAGGTAGGGGAGGGGACTGGAGTGTTGGGAAATACCATGGCTTGTTGTCTGTAAGTATATAAGTTGTCAATAAAAAAACATAAAAATTACATGAAAAAATTTTGTGAAAATATAGTATGATGATGAGTCAAAATGATATAAACTTTATTAGTATCTATCAGAATCATTTAAGCTACTGTCTTTACAGGTACCTTATGCAACAAGACTATGCAGATGTGATCAACCAAGGACAACCAGAGTAGCATTTCAATTCAATAACTTTGAAGAAACAATGATGGATAACTAAACAAGTCAATGACAAGGATATAACTAGTTTAAAAAGCAATGATCACACTTTCTCACATTTTATGCTAGTGGAATGTAAAACTCTCTCATATTATTTAAATAATTTCAGTTTAAAGGTCATAACTGCTATTCTTTACTGATTTCTTGCAAATTTTAGCAGTTGTCTTTTTCACATCAATCTTATTACATATCCCAATCTCCATCTATGGAGTTACCTGCACTCTGGGGGTGACAAACAGTTTAATCTGGAAAAGGGAGTTTGCCAATCCTCATTACATCTCCTAAGAGATTTATATTTCTTTCCAATTACAAACACAACACTTTCACTAGTAGGATATACTGCTGTTATGCCATTGTTTAACATGTATGCTTAGTGATCCATCAATTATATTGACATATCTTCCAAACATAAATTCACAAAGAATATTTCCTCTTCCATTAATAAATGAGTAATATTTTTCACTGCTAAAATGGTGATCCTAGGAAATATGCAGGTAATCCCTGTGTGTTTGTGGTTTATGCATTGTGGGAGCAGAAGTCAGGTACTTTGGGGGAAAAGGAATGCTTCTGGGCATGATGCCTCAGCCTGTGGCTCTTATAATCTTTCTGCCCCCTCTTCCACAAAACTCTCTGAGCCTTGGTTAGTGTGTTTTAAGTATACTTCAATTATGAGCCCTTAGGAGCCTCTGGGTCTCTGCTTTGGTAGATGGTAAATATCCAATGGTAAATATCCTCAGGGTCTGTGTTCTTCACCCTGGTGCTTATTATCAAATTCAACATGGAAGCAGCATTCATGATCATCTCCCCAATTTCTCTGTGGTTTCAGCTGTGGCTTGGCTGAAGTGTGAAGGATAGTTTATCACCTCCAGCCTCACTACTTTCTTAAAAAGAAGAACAGATTCTCCAATGGGGCAATACTAATTTAGGGAGAATTTGATGTATGTAATCCCTCTTTTAGTCAAAGCCTAGCAAGAGCCTGACACTGGAGAGAGTGAACTTTGTCTCTATAGAATTCTGATCTAGTTCCCAATTCCAGATATGGGTTCCTTTACACTGGGCATATCTCTTAGCCAATCAGAAAGCTAGTTGTTTCCCACCACTTCTGTGTGCCACGATTGCACTGGCTCATACATCCTGTCAGAGTGTTTGCTTCTGAGTAGCTTAGATCTCTGGTTGCTCAGATCATTGTTGTCATATAGTGCTTTCCAGCACTAGACAAGCTAACTGTCTGGGGACTGGCTTTTTTTGTGAATTCCAGCCAGGTGTCTCCATGCTCTGTGTCAGCAGCTTATAGTGCCTTCAGCAATGGGGTCCTAGCTTTTTCCTCAGGCAGGTAATCAAGTGCTTTGACAGAAAGCTGTCTTGATTTGGGGACCTCATAGGCTCTCTGATCAACAGCTCAAAGTGGGTAGCAACCAATTTCTGCTTTTAGTTAAGGACAAAAATATAATTTGGGGGTTCTGTTACCCTGACTGCTTATCCAATTTCTTCCTTCTATCAGAAGGATTAACAATATGACTTTTGGGGAGACTTTGTTAAGTCAAAATAAAACAAACTTGTTTTTCTCTTTTTTATTGTGCCATTACCATTTGGGTCCAGTTTTGTGTCACCCACCCCACCCTTATCCTCCCCTCCCTCCCCACCCACCATATTGTCTGGTCCTGGAGATTCTTTTCTTTTTTTAAATATATATACAATATGTCTATATTACAGACAACAAACTACGGTATTTCCCTCCCCTTCCCCACTTTCTCTTTCATAACTCAGCTCTCCATCATATCACCTGGCTCTTTCCAGTAGACCCTCTTTTAATTTGATGCCATCATCTTTTTCTCCTATTATGAGAGTCTTGTGTGGGTATTGCTAGGCACTGTGAGGTCTTGGATATTGAGGCCGAATTCTGTCCAGACAGTTGTATGTAAGGTGTGGTACCCTTCCTTTGGCTCTTACATTCTTTCCGCCTCCTCTTCCACCTGAGCCTGAGCCTTGAAGGGTGTGAGATGTTGCAGTGCTGGACACTCCTCTGTCCCTTTTTCTCAGCACTATGTTGCCTTTTGGGCCATCCCAATGGCCATCGCCATCTAAAAGGAGAAGTTTCTCTTACCAGAAGTGAGAGTAGCATTAATATATGAGTATGAACATTAAATGTAGTGATTTCAGGGCAATTTGGTCAGAGTAATATATGCATTTGTCCAGACAAGAGTAGGCTTTATACGCCTAAGGCTCGTGACCTCTCCTTCCATGGGCTTTTTTTTTTTAAATTTATTTATTTATTTATTTGAGAGTGACAGACAGAGAGAGATAGAGGCAGAGAGAGAAAGAGCGGAGAGTGGGTACGCCAGGGCCTCCAGCCACTGCAAACGAACTCCAGACTCGTGTGCCTCCTAGTGCATCTGGCTAACGTGGGTCCTGGGGAATCGAGCCTCAAACCGGGGCCCTTGGGCTTCACAGGCAAGCGCTTAACCGCTAAGCCATCTCTCCAGCCCCTCCATGGGCTTTTGATTACGTTTTCAGTACAGGCACTATTCCCTCCCATAGAGTGGGCCTTCAGTCCAATTAGAGAGAAGTTGGTTTCCCCCAGAGCAGACATGCCACCTTTTACTTGTTCAGACATTTGGCCTGTCTGGCTAAACTTGAGTTTTACAGTGTCCACTGTTTTCTCTGCTGATGACTTCTGTCTCCCATAAGATTCTTATTAGATATGTTAGCATCTTGGGTAGATTCAGGTTAAGAGTCATAGATGAGTGAGACTATGTGACAATTATCTTTCTGTGATTGGGTGAGCTCACTGAGAATGATCTGTTCCAGATTCAACCATTTGTTTTTCAAATTTTATCCTGTCATTTTTCCTTACTGCTGGGTAGGTTTCCATCCTGTAGATATGCCACATCTTGGTTATCCATTTGTCCAGTGATGGACACCTGGGTTAACTCCAGCTCTTAGCTATTATGAGTTGAGCAGCTATAAACATAATTGAGCAAATCTCTCTGAACTGAGGCGTGGAGCTTTTAGGATAAATGGCCAATAAAGGAATAACTTTTTATAATTTTACACAAATGAAACCATTTTTCCCCCTTGCATCCCATTTCCCTTATTATTATTTAGAAATGGTTCAAAGAAGTTAAATTACTTCATCAATGTTGCTTGATAAATTAACATTTAAGCCAGTTCCTTACTCAAGTATTCATACACACATGGGCTACTACCTTTGGTACTTTAAATAGAATTGGATTTTAAAAATTGTATGAGGAGACATGATGGCTCAACATTGCACAATTTCTGAAATGTGTGTTTGTAGTTTAGTTTTGAGTTGTTTCTATATCTTAAGTAAAGTATTTGGATTAAAAACAGAAACAACAAAACAACAGAAAATCTATCCCATGTATCAAGTGCCCAAAAGGCACTATGGATAAAGGGTCTGTTTGTTGTTTGGTGTTTTTGCTTGATCTGTTATGTTTTTGGAGACAGGATTTCATTAGGTAGTCCAGGTTCTCATAGGACCAGTCAATCTGTTTCAGCCTCCTGCCTGTAGGTATTATAGGCTTTAACTATCATGTCTGATCATAGGCATGGCACTCTTGACCCTTGGCAGTAAAATATATCAGCACTTCAATTCAAAGAACCCTTGATTTTTATGATGGGCCACAGCTGTCATATGCATTAGGCAAGTACTCTACCACTACCTACACCCAGCCCAAGAAAATCTTAGGTTTACAATTGGATAATAACTTAAATTCTGAAGGTGTCCCAAATAAAAAAATGCAAATAACAATTTTCAAATGATTTTTCTCAAATAGAAGTACAAACTAGGGCTGGGGGGATGGCTTATCAGTTAAAGGTCCTTTCTTGTAAAGACTACTGGCCTGGGTTCAATTCTCCAGTAATCATATAAGGCCAGATGCACAAAGTGGCATGTGTGTTGAGAATTCCTTTGCAGTGGCAAGAAGCCATGACGTGTTCATACGTGTATTCTCTATATCTTTCTCTGTCTCTGCTCACAAATAAATAAGGAAAGAAAAAAAAAATTAAAGAATTGCAACATAATTACTGTCACCAATATAAATCATTCCTGAATCAGAACCAATTGCATTTTAGATTAGAACATATGAATTTGCACACTAAGTACTGATTTTGAACAAGTACATCCACACACTCAAAGATGGAGACATCAAACCTGCCTCAATGACTCTGTGGCAAAACACCCCTAAATCACAGCTGTAGTCATGTTAGAGTCATTTTATGGCTACAATAAGCCAATCCTTCTTTACTGTAAACAACATTAAAAATAGAATAGTTTATTAAGTAACAATTAATTTCTATACCTCTTGATTTACTTATGAAATTTTAAAAAATGTATTGATTCTTAGCCGGGCGTGGTGGCACATGCCTTTAATCCCAGCACTTGGGAGTCAGCCTGAGCCAGAGTGAGACCCTACCTCGAAAAACCAAAAAAAAAAAAAAAAAAAGAAAGAAAGTACTGATTCTCATTTCCTCTATTTATTTGTATTTTATATATGTTAAAGATGCTTTCAGTTTTGTTGTTTCTCTTGATGTAAGATATTTGAATCCTTAAGAAGCATATGTAACACTTATTTCTCGTAGAAAATATTTCTTCTAGAGAAATAATTACACTGATGAATAATTCTCATATATTTTATAAAAGTTTAATTTCTCTAGACCCTTATTAGCCAAATTTTAAATAATGTATTTTATGATGATATCATTTAAAATTTATTTACACTTGTATTTATCTTAATATGTTTTGATTAATTGAGAGTTAACCATAATTTGCCAAGTCAAAATTTTTATTTCATTTACATGCTAGCTTTTTTTTATGTTGGTATTTAAAAGAATTTCTTTAAATACATAAAGTAAAATTTCATATAGTTGCCATCACATTTTTCAAAATGTTAATATAAAGCATTTATTTATTTGTTATTATTTCTCTCCTACATAAATTTTAATTATATTAATACATAACAAAAATAATAGAACAATGTAGTAGCAAAGTAGTAAATAAGAGTATGCTATTTCTAAAAGAATAGTGGTAAAAAGTAATAATTAATGAATCTCTCAGCTAGCAACACTTTGAAGTAATTTCAAAATAAGAGGCATTGGTCAGTGTCTTGAATGTTAAATGACTTCAAGCATTGAGATTCCTATGTGTTTTCAGTCTGCAGTTTCATGAGAGAAACATGTGCAGTCTGATTTCCTTTTAGTACCATCTTATAGACTCCTAGTTCTATACTTCCAGATTCAGGTCTATTTGTTCATATATTTCAAACCAATCTGGTAAATATTGTCCACATATTAAATAAAGAAAATATTTGATATATTAACTTACACTATTTGGCCCTCATTATTATAATGGTTGGAAGATCAATATTTCCTTCATGTATCATGATATCACTATTTTTATGTAATTTATAAATAAGTCATGCTGTGAGTTCAAAGCCACCCTAAGACTACATAGTGAATTCCAAGTCAGCCTCGGCTAGAGTGAGACTCTACCTCTACCTCGAAGTAAACCAAAAATAAATAAATAAATAAGTCAATTTAGAATTCATCATATGAAGTACTCCATAGCAAATATAAATTACAATTCTAATATAACAATTAAATAAAGCTATAGAACATCATTTCCAATAGATTATTTTTAGAGAATAAGGAAGTGTTCACATAATGTAATGGTTGATGGGTGTCTGCAGAATATGAGTCTCTCTGTGGTACTAAAATATTCTATTTCTTTTCAGACACTTGCTATAAATGCGTGTGGCAACTGCTTTCATACAGGTGAATAATAGGATAATATTTTAATCATCACTCTACAGAAGAATTAGTCACAAGGAAAAGTGACTTCAATTATTTTCTAAAAAATAAAAAGTGAAGGAAATTGTACTACTTACAGAGCAGTCATATCCTACACAGTGACATTTCATCATATTTCATCCTAAAAATATCGTAGAATAATTGACAAGCTCTTATGCTTCACATATCCTTACAGCCCTCTCAATTCTAAAAGGAAGACTGTTACTATTGACTTTTTTTCCTCTAGCAGAGTAATTCCATGTATTTCAGGATTCATCATTGTAGATTACATGAGAAATGGCATGAATCTGTCTTGTTTTCCATATATTTTTGTTTTTTAAATCAAAGTCGCTTATAATCAGTTCTTATGCACTACTCATTATGTTTAAGGTATTATTACAGTGGAACTGTTGTAGATTAAGTCATGGTAACTGCATTTTAAACACAAAATGTTGAATACTTTAATTTCTTGCCTTCTTTATGAATTTTAAACAATTTAGCTAAAATTTACCTTCATATATTTAACCAATTAAAAACTGAATGCAGTATACTAGTTCTTTGAGTATATGAAATAGCTTAACTATATGTAATATTGGTGTTGGATATAAATAACAATGTATATTTCTGTACAGCTAATAAATAATGACTAGAAATTCAAAAGCCATGTTATACAACTTCTAAGCAAAAAACTCTAATTTTAATACTCAAGGGCTGGAGAGATGGCTTAGCAGTTAAGTGCTTGCCTATGAAGCCTAAGGTCCCCGGTTTGAGGCTCGTTTCCCCAGGACCCATGTTAGCCAGATGCACAAGGAGGTGCATGCATCTGGAGTTCGTTTGCAGTGGCTGGAGGCCCTGGCGTGCCCATTCTCTCTTTCTCTCTTTCTATCTATCTCTCTGCCTCTTTCTCTGTCTGTCACTTTCAAATAAATAAATAAAAATAAACATAAACAAACTTTAAAAAAATACTCAAAAAAAACTGTACTTTATATAGGCAATTATAATCTTCAAAATAATAAAAATAAACTTTATTCAATAATATGTACAGTGGAGTTTTCATATCATTTACTGTTAATGAACTCTAAACAATATTATTATCATCATCCTTTCAGAGAAGATTCAAGAATGTTCAAAGAAAGGCATATTTTATATAGGAGCAATGAACTACAAATAGCTTATTATTTTTACTTATATGTGATTATGAGAATACTTAAAAGAACAGATGGCTTTGATCAAATACCCATATTAGTATTTTATGTAGCTATATATGTGAATGACCAACACATGAATATGAACTATAAAATTGTCATGAGAAATGAAAAGATAGTAAATACTATTTAGCTATTATTCAAAATACCTTTTAGTTCTTACCCAGTTTGAGTGCTCCAGTCACTTGATTCTTTAAAAGGAAATTAAAAAAAATCTTCAGTAGTTAATACAAGATAAGACAAAACTATTATTTTCAATAACTGCACATTTATTAAAATAAAAGTTTTTTTTTCCCACCTCTCAGAAAGTCTAGTTTAGACCCTGAATATTGGCAATGCTATTGAAGCAATAAAATAGTATATAAACTGGCAAAAGAAATCCAGTGGGACTCATGAGTTACAAAGGAAAAAATAAGCTATAAGGTTGGCTTTCAAGAAGGTTGACATTTAGAGTCCTTGAGTATGCACATAGCATATTTGGTGTATTTATTAAAATATATTGATTTCAAAGTTGATATCTGTGAGTGGATTGTAAGGTCTGATAAGTCATGTCTTTGACTAATGGACAGATCATGTTTCCTTGCTGAAAAAGTCATGATAAAAGCATTACTCTTTTTCAGATGGGAACTGGACCTGTGCACTCCACCCTGGCCCCAACTGAAACCACAGAGGAATTGGGAAAATGAGCAAGAATGCTGCTCTCTTAGTTAAGCTGATATCAGCACAAGGATGATGGAGAAAAATACTGGGGATACTCAAAACCTAGCGAACCAGATATTCAGATGCTCCTAAGTGCCCATCACTGAAGTAGACTTAAAATGCATCCATCATGGCTCAGTGAATTTTGTGGAAGAGGGGGCAGAAAGTTTGTTAGAGCCACAAGTTGGGATATTCTGCAGAGAGATACTGCCCCCCCCATAACTGACTGCTGCCCCATAATGCATGACCCATGATCCCCATGGGGTTGACCTGCATCCCCAATGAGGAAGGCCTCTTCAGGAGAGGGGCAGGGAGGAGGGAAAGAATGGTACCAACATGTGATGTTTACATACAAAATACATCAATATATAATAATAAAAATAAATTTTAAAAAAGCATTACACAGATTCTTTATGTTAATAATCATGCTTTCACTATTGAAGTCTCATCACTATTTTATGTTATTCTTCAGTGAAAGTTAGGTGTTCATTGCTACATAATTCACTTTCTTTCATTCTTGATTTTACCATAATAAATATCATTTTGGAAGCATATGACAGAAAGTAGGCATTTAAAAAAACACACTGTAATGACTAAATCTACAAACTACCTAATGCCAGTACCACCTATGGAGACACAATAACAGTTGAAAACAGTAAAAATGGAGAGGAAATCATTCTTGAATCTTCAAAATTAGATAGTACATAATTTACATTGCTAAAAATAGGCTAACATGTTCTGGACACATCTGAGATCAACTTTATTTTTATGCATCACTATTACTAATATATATATATATATATATATATATATATATATATATATATTCAGTTTATACTGAAATGGAATCCCTAGTATAACTTAGCTTCTATCTAACTTACATAGATGAAGTTGCTTTGTAATAAACTGATATTAGTAGTACTGTTTTTGTCCTAATTATTTTATATTATAGTCTATATGCATATGTACATTATTGAAAAGTATAGAAAATGAATAATTAGTAAAGAAAAACTAACTCTCATCAAGTAATTTATGAATTTTTACACAAATGGATAACTAAGATATGGTATGTCTACATGGTGGAATTCTACACAGCAGTAAGGAGAAATGACACAATGAAAATTGAAGAAAAATGGTTGAACCTGGAAGAGGTCATTCTTAGTGAACTCACCCAATCACAGAAAGATAATCGCCTCATAGTCTCACTCATCTACAGCTCCTAACCTGAATATACCCAAGATGCTGACATACCTAGCAAGCATCTCAAGGACAGGACAATAGGGTGGGTGGGGAGAAGGGGAGGGTAAAGGAGGGGGTGGGGGATACAAATCTGTACCCAAATGGTAATGGTACCATAAAATTGTACATCCTAAAAGACAGACCAAATGGTTGAACCAGGCCCTTAGAGGGAACACCTGAGTCACAAGGCACTGGACAGGGTATGGTGAAGACTGACCTTCATCTTCTACAGCTTCTCTCTCTCTCTCTCTCTCTCCTCTCTCTAACTCTTTTATATTACTTAACTTTTTTTTTCCTTCTCTTCATGGGCACTGACCTGTAACTCCCAGTACCAGCAGGTGGCTATCATCCACAATGAGCTCTTGATCAGAGACACCTTTATGATTTCCTAAAAGAATTTTTTTATCATTTAATAATGAAAATTTCTCCTTCATTTATTGTGTCAATTAGATATTTGCCATACTAGGAAAAGTAGTCATTTTGTCTTAATAACTTAAACCATAAAATAGTTTTGATTATCAAAATGTTAATGTAGGTCTGGAGAGATGGCTTAATAGTTAAGCACTTGCTTACAAAGCATAAAGACCCTGGTTCAAGGTTTGATTCCCCAGGACCCATTTAAGCCAGATGTACAAGTTAATACATGTGTCTGGAGTTTATAATAGCTGGAGGCCCTGGAACCCCTATTCTTTCTCTCTCTCTCTCTTTAATAAGTAAATAAAAACAAAAATAAAAATAAAAATATTAAAATAACACTGATTTAGAAATTAACTTTAACGTGTAAACATCATAGAGGTTATAAATATCATTAGAAGAAAACTAATTAATTGAAGAGCACAGAGGCTTATTATAATTATTCACAAATCTGGGATCACAGTCTATTTGACCACCTAGACTCCATGAGAGAGGAAGATGAAGCAAGCAACCACTGTCCTGCCTTACATGGAGCAGAATGCTTTCTTAGCTAGTAGGATCACTACTATGATCATTTTGAATAGCTGCTGGATTAAAGGACTGGAATAGGTTGAGAAGGGAATTTGCAGGACTGTGTTCTAAATCTTTGCTTATCACATCGCAAGAAACATGAAGAAACACTCAATCATTTTGGAAAGTGTTCAGATTCTTTTCCTTATCAAGGGTCACTAATCCAGGAGGAACTACTGCCTCAGGCAAAGAGGTGCTATTCTCTCTAGCTTCCACTACGAGTTATATAAGTATGATTAATAATAATAAAATAATGATAATAAAACAGTTGTTAATCAATACTCCTAAGGGCCACAGTCCAGGTACATAGAACAACTAGAAGGTTTGGAATGAAATATATGGTTATAGAACAGACCTTCCCTCATAGTACACCTCTGTTCATTTTCATAGAGCTCCATAGTAATTACAACTCCAATGTTACAATGTGGAAACTCAAGAAAGAACTCTCAGGAAAACCCAAGCATAGTTGTAGGGGAGAGGACAAGGACAACAAAGAAAATTTAAAACCTATAAAACATTTAGCAGAGTAACAACCTAAAACCTACAATTTGTTGTATCATATTCAAAGTGCAGTAAATCAAGCAGAATGTCATAAAGAAAGCCTGTCTGAAAAGAGTACCTTATCCACAAAGGTGCAAAAATAATAGCTTCCTGTTCTATTCTCCAACCACAGCAGCAAGAAGACAGTTCAGGGAAATGTTTCAATCATGGAAAGGAAAATAAAGTAAAAATTTACAGAAAACACACCAAATTGAAATTACCTATTCAGGGAAATTATATGTCAGATGAGAAAAACTTACTCAGACAACTGAAATGTGAGTGAATTTCTTGTCAGGAAACCTGATTGCATGAATGTATATATATACAGTTATATAGATTGGGGCTGGAGAGATAACTTAGAAGTTAATGCACTTTCTTGGGAAGCACAAGGAACCAGGGTTGCTTCTCCAGGTCCCATGACCTGGAATTCACTATGTAGTCCCAAGGTGGCCTTGAACTCAAAGTAATCCACCTAGTTCTGCTTCCTAAATGCTGGGATTAATGGCATGCACTACCACACCCAGCTAAACAAACAAACAAACAAAAAAAGTTAAAAAGAATTTATACAGATCATGAGCTGGAGAGATTGAACACTGGTTAAAAGTACTTACTTGAAAAGCCTGCTGGTCTGCGTTTGATTATCCAGTACTCATGTAAAATGGTACATGCATGTGGAACTCATGTGCTTTGGCAAAAAGACCTGATGCACCTATTCTCTCTCTTTATCTCTCTTCTTTTTCTATAATAAAATAAATAAGTAAATAATACTTTGGTAAAAAAAAAATAGAGCTGCATAGGTCAAATAATCATGAAATAAGAGAAATAAATAGAAGTAAAATTAAATACATGATTTTATTATAGCTAGTGGATCTGTTTGTCCAAAATTATATTACGGGATGTTTATCTGTTTGGGTGATAAAAACATATAGAAAAAATGATGTGAGTGAAAATGATGGTATTAGAAGAATAAGGCAGATATTTAATGATTTTCTTTTAAAAGTTATGCGTGTAGATCTGGAAAGGATGCTTAGTTGGTAAAGTGCAACAGAAGCATGGCATCATGAGTTCAGATCTCAGCACCTAAGAAAACACCAGACGCAGTGGAGAATGACCTGTAAAGTACCTGGAACAGAAGCATAACTACCTGAGTTTAAACAAAGAGGAGAATCCTTGGGGTTGCTGAAAAGCTACTCTAGCAAAATTGATGACTTTCAGGTTCAGTGAAAGACCATGTCTTAACCGATAAGGAGGGGGGCATTCTTTAAAAACACTTGATATCAACCTCTGACATACACATGCACACAGAGACACCCAGACACCCAGACACACACACACACACACACACACACACACACTTGCCCTACTCATGAAGCTGCATACTAATTTATCAATGTGGAATTAGGCTGGTCATAAGTGTGTGGTACATATGCTAAGGTAATCACCACAACACACACACACACACACACACACACACACACACACACACACAGAGGGAGGGAGAGAGAGAGAACACAATATAGAGGAAAGTATAAGTTACATGAAACAAAAAGTGAAGTTAACAAATACAAAAAGATTTTAAAAGCTAAATATTGATTCAACTCCACTAATAACCATTTTAATTCTGAATACTCTAAATTTAACAAATATATTACATGCCATTATAAAAATAATGAAAATAAGAGTCAACTGTATATTTAATGTAAGAATTACTGTGTAAATAGAAGACAAATATGTGACAGAAATAAAGAGATGGGAAAGAAATACAAACATTAGTCAAAAAAAACTGAAATCAAGATGGCGACCGCCTAGCTGCGCTGCAAATCCTGGGGAAAGAGAGGCAAGATATTAAGGATATATAGTGCCTTTTAGGGGAGAGAAATCTGGGACAGCACAGAGGCAGGGGAACAGGAAATCGCAGATCTCCTCGTGGGCGGGTAGCCCACCCATCACCCCAAATAACTGCCATGTTCACAGCACCGCACCTGCCGCTGCTGCTGTGTCAGAGCCTGCACAGCTGCCACCGCACACCGATTGTTCCCTGCGCGCGGAAGCTTAGACTGCTCCGCACTCTCTTCCACTCGCCCACTTACTAAGCGAACCCAGTCCATCAGCAGGTGCCACGCAAGCTCAGACCGTGTCTCTTGCTTGCGTCAGCTCAGGGGCCAACCTCTACCTGCCTGTCGCCAGCTCAGGGGCCAACCTCTACCTGTCTGCCACGCCGGCCGTCCTCCATTGTCCTATGGCAGGGGAGCGCAGACTGCTTCCGGTTCCCAGTATTCCCAGCCAGAGTTCGAGCTGCTTCAGTGCTTGGTGCCTCAGTGCAACTCCTAGCTCGAATGCAGGCACCTTTGGCACATTACCGCTTGAGAACTCAGGCAACTTTGGCGCCCCTGCCAGGCAGTAGATAAGCGGCTTTGGTAAGTGAGAGCAAAAGCCCAGGCTGCTTGGCAACTGCCCCAGGCTGCATAAGATTCCCATTGTTCTTGAGCCCAGGCTGATATGCCCATCTACCTGCCCATACACTGTCATGGGCAGAACACAGCACAAAAGAAATAACATGAAAAATCAAATGCAAGAAAATCCAGTTAGAGGGCTGGAGAGATGGCTTAGTCGTTAAGCGTTTGCCTGTGAAGCCTAAGGACCCCAGCTCGAGGCTCGACTCCCCAGGACCCACGGTAGCCAGATGCACAAGGGGGCGCAAGCGTCTGGAGTTCATTTGCAGTGGCTTGAGGCCCTGGCACGCCCATTCTCTCTCCCTCTCTCTATCTGCCTCTTTCTCTCTCTGTCTGTCACTCTCAAATAAATAAATAACAACAAAAAAAATTAAAAAAAATCCAGTTAGATCACCCAGTCCCACAATGAATACATCTAACCAAAACATAGAAGAACCAATAGGACCAGAACACCAAATTGAAGTGATGAGCAATGCAACCCTGACCAACGAACTGGTAGAATTTTCAGGAAGGCAAAAAAAGGGCTGATAATGGTGTGGATGCTGCCATCACTAAACTAGAACTAATAGATAAGAAATTGGAAGGATTAGATAAGAAATTACAAGGATTTCAAAGAGAGTTAAGAGATTTGAAGGAGAGTGAAAAAAAAGAAGACCTTAAAAATCAGCTGGCCATGCTAAATGAAGACATAAAGAAATGCAAGGATGAACTCCAAGAATCATCAAGAAAATCAGAAAATGATGTGAAAAGGGAGCTTGACAGAGGGATGGAAATCATACATAGAAAAGTAGCAGACAACGCAAACTTAATTGAACAAGTGCAGAACTCGCTAGAAGCTCTCAAGAATAGAGACAGCCAAGTGGAGGATAGAAACTCTGATTTGGAAGACAAGGTGGAAGAAACAGTTCGAGAGTTCAAAAATTTCAGTAAGTTCAAAAGCTCCTGTGAACAGAACATGAGGGAACTGTGGGATACACTTAAACGTCAAAATATCAGGATCATTGGAATACCAGAAGGAGAAGAAATCCAGACCAAAGGCATGGAGAACTTATTTAACAAAATAATTGAAGAAAACTTCCCCAATCTCTTAAAAGAAAGGCCCATCAAGATACAAGAAGCCAATAGAACTCCAAACAGACTGGACCAAAGGAGAAACTCTCCAAGACATATTATCATTAAGACTTTAAACATTGACACCAAAGAAAAAATCCTAAAAGCAGCTAGGGAAAAACAGCACACCACCTTCAAAGGTAACCCCATCAGAATTACTTCAGACATCTCCATGGAAACCCTGAAAGCTAGAAGGGCCTGGAATGAAACACTGCAAAGTCTAAGAACCTATGTCTTCCAACCCAAACTACTCTACCCAGCAAAAGTATCCCTCATAATAGATGGTGAAAGAAAAATACTCCACGACAAAACTCAGCTTTACAATTATATGAACACAAAACCAAACCTACAGAGAGTATTTCAGGAAATTCTCCACAGAGAAGAAAAAAATAATCAAACACACTTGCCTACAAGAAGCAGAACACAACAACCAAACTCAGAGTAGGCACAAACAACTTCAACGTCCATGAAAACACCAACCCACATTTACCATCACAATATGGCAGGGATCAAATCAAATCTCACAGTCATTACCCTAAATATTAATGGCCTTAATTCACCCAAAAGAGGCACAAGCTAACAGGATGGATCAAAAATTAAACCCCTCAATCGGTTGCCATAAAGAAACCCACCACACCATTAAAGACAGACATCTCCTCAGGGCGAAAGGGTGGAAAACAGTATTCCAAGAAAATGGGAATAAGAAAAAAGCAGGTGTAGCTATATTAATATCAGATAAAATAGACTTCAAACCAAAAATAATCAAAAAAGACAAAGAAGGCCACTTCCTACTTATCAAGGGAACGATCAATCAAGAGGATATTACAATCATAAATCTGTATGCACCAAACGCAGGGGCACCGAAGTTCATAAAACAAAACTTATTTGACAATAAAACAGAAATAACCATAAACACCATCATAGGTGGGGACTTCAATACACCATTATCAGTAATAGACAGATCATGCAAACAGAAACTCAACAGGGAAGTAAGAGAGCTCAACAAAACCATAGATCACATAGACCTAACGGACATCTACACAACATTCCTCCCCAAATCCACAGATTACACATTCTTCTCAGCAGCCCATGGAACATTCTGTAAAATAGACCATATACTGGGTCACAAAGATTGCCTCCACATATTTAGGAAGATTGACATAATTCCCTGCATGATATCAGATCACAATACTATATTGCTAGAAATCAGCAACAAAAGACCCACCAAGAATCCCAATGGCATGTGGAAACTGAACAGAACACTTTTAAACAATAAATGGATAGTGGATGAAATAAAAAATGAAATTGCAAAATTTCTGGAATTTGAATGACAATGAGAACACATCGGACCAAAACTTATGGGACACAATGAAGAAGGTCCTCAGGGGAAAATTCATAGCACTCACTGCCTTTGCCAAAAAGACAGAAAGGTCCCAAATTAATGACTTAACCATCCACCTAAAGGCACTGGAAAAACAAGAAAAATCCAACCCAAAGAACTCCAGTAGGAAAGAAATAATTAAAATCAGAGCAGAAATCAACGAACTGGAAACGAAGGAAACAATTAAGACAATTGAAAAAACAAAGAGCTGGTTCTTTGAAAAAATAAACAAGAGTGACAAACCCCTGGCCAGTCTGATCAAGCAAAAGAAGGAGAAGCTTCAAATTAACAAAATTCAAAATGAAAAAGGAGAGAACACAACAGACATAAGTGAAATTGGGAGAATAATCAGGACTTATTTCCAAAACCTCTACTCCACAAAACTGGATAATGTGGAGGAGATTGATAAATTCTTGGACACATACCATCTACCAAAGCTGAACACAGAGCAGATTAATCACCTCAATCAACCCATCACACTCATGGAGATTGAAAAAGTAATAAAAAACCTCCCTAAAAAGAATAGTCCAGGACCAGATGGCTTCTCAGCTGAATTCTATCAAACCTTCATGGAAGAACTCACACCAATCTTCCTCAAACTGTGCCACACAAATGGTGAACAGAGAAAGCTACCTAACTACTTTTAGGAAGCTGGCATCACCCTAATTCCAAAACCAGGCAGAGATGCCACAAGAAAAGAAAACTATCGGCCTATTTCCCTGATGAATTTAGATGCAAAGATCCTAAACAAAATCCTTGCAAACCGAATCCAATAACACATCAAAAGCATTATCCACCTTGACCAAGTGGGATTCCTTCCAGGATCACAGGGGTGGTTCTACATACAGAAATCTGTCAATGTAATACACCACATAAACAAGGTTAAACATAAAAACTACATGATCAATTCAATAGATGCAGAAAACGCCTTTGATAAGATCCAACATCACTTCATGTTCAAAACATTGGAGAGAATTGGCATGGTTGGTTCATATCTTAACCTAATAAAGGCAATATACGAAGCTCCGAAGGCCCAAATAATACTTAATGGAGAGAGACTGGAGGAATTCCCATTAAGATTAGGAACAAGACAGGGTTGTCCACTCTCACCTCTGCTTTTCAATATAGTACTGGAAGTCCTAGCTCAAGCAATAAGACAGGAGAAGGAAATAAAAGGGATACAATTTGGAAAGGAAGAAGTTAAGTTAGCTTTATTCGCTGATGACATGATTATATATGTAAGAGACCTGAGAGACTCCATCCCAAAACTCCTGAAGGTGATTAACTCCTATAGCAAAGTAGCAGGATGCAAAATTAATGCACAAAAATCAGTAGCCTTCCTTTATGCAAATGATAAAGATACAGAAAAAGAAATGAGGGACATAGTCCCATTTTCAATTGCAGCAAAAAAAAAAAAAAAAAAAAAAAAAAGAACCTTGGAATAACGTTAACCAAGGAAGTGAAAGATCTATATAATGAAAACATAAAAACACTCAAAAATAAATTGAGGCAGACCTGAGAAAATGGAAAGACTTCCCATGTTCCTGGATAAGCAGAATTAACATTGTGAAGATGAAAATCCTACCCAAGGCAATATACATATTTAATGCAATTCCAATTAAACTCCCTACATTGTTCTTCACAGAGATAGAAAAAAATGATCTCAAATTTCATATGGAAAGGCAGAAGGCCTCGCATTTCCAAACATATCCTCAGCAAAAGAAATACCTCTGGAGGCATAACCATACCTGATCTAAAGGTATATTACAAAGCCATAGTAATAAAAACAGCATGGTACTAGCATAAAAACAGGAGTATAGATCAATGGAATAGACTTGAGGACCCAGACTTTGGGTCAAGCAACTATAGCTACTTGATATTCGATAAAGGCCCAAACAATATAGGCTGGAAAAAAAGGCAGCATCTTCAACAAATGGTGCTAGACAAACTGGATAACCATGTGTAGGAAACTGAAACTTGACCCACACATTTCACCATGCACTACACTCAAGTCAAAATAGATCAAAGATCTCAGTATAAGACCAGAAACTCGAATACTACTGGAAGAAAATTTAGGAAGTACTTTCCATGATATAAGAATGGAAAAAGACTTCTTGAACAAAACACCAGTAGCTCATGAACTTAAACCGTCACTCAACCAATGGGATCACATGAAGCTGAAGAGTTTCTTTACAGACAAGCATACAATAAGCAAAGCCAATAGATTACCCACAGAACGGGAGAAAATATTTGCAGGTTATCCAACTGATAGAGGCCTAATCTCTAGAATATACAAAGAACTCAAAAATCTAAACAGTAAGGAGTCAAACACCCCACTCACAAAAGGGGTCAAAGAGCTGAACAGGCAGTTCACATAGGAAGAAATAAAAATGGCAAACATACACTTAAGAAAATGTTCTTCATGTCTAATCATCAGAGAAATGCAAATTAAAACAACTATGAGATTCCACCTTACCCCAATAAGGATAGCAAACATCAAAAAATCAAATAAAAATAAATGCTGGTGAGGATGAGGATAAGTAGGAGCACTCATCCACTGTTGGTGGGAATGTAGGATGGTACAACCACTTTGGAAAGCAATATGGAGACTTCTGAAAGAGCCGAGTATAGAGATACCAACAGACCCTTACTGGGCATCTACCCTAAAACCTTCAAACCACAGGCTAAAGAGATTTGCTCAACCTTTTTTATATGGCTCAATTTGTAATAGCTACGAGCTGGAATCACCCCAGCTGTCCATCATTAGAAGAATGGATAAGTAAGATATGGCATATCTACACAATGGAATTTTATACAGGAGTAAGAAAAAATGACACAATGAAATTTGAGGAAAAATGGTTGAACCTGAAACAGATCATTCTCAGTGAACTTACCCAATCACAGAAAAAAAAATCGCCACATAGTCTCACTCATCTACAGCACCTAACCTGAATCTACCCAAGATACCTTACATACCCAGCAAGCATCTCCTAGACTAGACACTAGGATGGAAGGGTAGGGAGGGGAGGGCATCAAAGGGGTGGGAAACACAAATCTAGACCCAAATGGCAATGGTACCATAATCTTCTACTTACTAAAAGACAGACCAGATGGCTGATCCTTCACCAGGCCCTTACAGGGAACACCTGAACCACAAGACACTGGAAAGGGTAAGATTAAGACTAACCTTAATCTCCTACATCTTCCCTCCCTCACTTCCCCTCTCCCACTCTCTCTTTCTCTTATCTCTAACTCTTGTATATTAGTTATCTTTTTCCTCATTTTCTTAGTGGGCACTGACCTGTAACTCCCAGATCCAGCATGGGGCTATCATCCACAATGAGCTTTTGATCAGAGAGACCTACAAGGTTTCCTAAAAGACAGACAGATTTCTGTCAGAGTAGTTGATGACCCACCAAAGGCTAGTGGTAAGACCCTACTGCTGAAGACACCTTATGTGATTGACATGCAAATTAGAATGGCATGGCTGGAAGTTGGAAGAGAGTCAGTCCCCATACAGTCAGCACGTCTAGTGCCAGAAGGTGCTACATGGGCGAGTGTGGGAAAATGACCAATATCTGTCGAAGCAACGCATGGTCTAACATACTTAGCAGCAAATAACTTGGTGTGATGCCCACACAAGTGCACTGGTGGCACACAGCCATGGTGGGGAACCAACTGCTCTCAATTTGGCTAATTGATCCCCTCACTGGTGTGGGACCCATCGCTGCAGCTGGGAAACAAGTCAGAACCATATCCAAATATAAGTCCATTCTCCAATATCAAGCTACCATCAATTGTGGGCTACAAGAGGGCCTAAACCTATTAAATTCTGTATAAAAAAAAAAGTAAGGGTAATCTCATTTGTCCTGTTGCTAACTTACTCTCTGTTGGAGAATCTGCTTCTCTTTTTCTGATAGATGTATATCCTAAGGAGAGAGCCACCCCGTCATACCTCAAACGGGCCCCGGCTGAAACTAAAAAAAAATTTGGAGAGAAAAGCAAGGGGGTGTTTTCCTGATGAACTGGATACCAGCAGAAGGGGGAAGGAGATCAGCACCGAGAAAAATCAATTCCTACCAAATCAGAGAGCCAGAGCCTCAGAGTCCCCCAACACCTCATCACTGAAGCAGACCAAAAATGAACCCAACATGGCTCAGGGAAATTTTGTGGAAGAGGGGGTGGAAAGAATGTCAGAGCCACATGTTTGGTCATGATATGCAGAGACATTTAGCTTACCCATAACTGTGGGCTAACTCCACAATGCATGACCCGTATACCTCAACAAGGAGGGGCCAAGGGGAGAGAGTAGGTCACGGATGAGCCTAACAATGGTACCAAACTGACTGTATTTGCTGAATACAAAACTGACTAATAAAGAGAGAGAGAGAGAAAAAAAAAAAAAGTGACTGAACTCATGAGGAAAAAAAAAAAAAAAATAGAAAACATGAAGAAGTGTCCCAGATTCAGGTGCCTTACATGTGGTTAACAAAACCTATGAGACTAACAGGCATGTCCAAGCAGCAAAGATAGTATTAGAAACGGATTATTTGAGCAGTGACTGAAAAATAAAATGAACTATATTTTGCATAAGTGTTAAGACTAGCAACCATAGTGGCTGTAAAGAAAAGTGTCCTGTTCTTAGATGACACACTTGAAAGTACCTGAGGGTTGGAAATATGCATGGGTGGGGATGGGGTGAGGCCCACATATGTTGGGGTGTGAACTGGTATTAACAAAATATGATGAACCTTGGAATGAGTGAGTTGGTGTCCATAAAACTTTTATTATAATGGTTCTGATTCTGAAAGCAAAATTAAAGTATAAATGCCTTAAAAAAAAAAAAAAAAACTGAAGTCCTAAGATAATTTCAGAACACGTGAACTTCAGAGCAAGAAGTCTTATGAAGAGTGCAGTATAATATTTGGCATTGATGCATATAATGATTCTTCCTGATGGCATCACTACATGAAAAATGCATGTTCCCAAGAACAGAGAAAAAACATGAGAGCAAAAAATGATAGAAGAAAATGCTTGATAAAGAAAATGTCCCATTATTGTAAATGAGAATTTTAATCCCTCTGTGTTCAGTAATTGACTTACCCAATAATCAACCTTGCCTATGTAATTGTTTTACTCAAAAGACATATCATACAATTGGATTCAATTTCTATTTATATATTTCATTAATCAATAGTAGGACATATATTTTTCTTAGACTCATGTTGCCATTAATTAAGTTATATATTATTCTGGGTATAAAATAAAAACATATAACACATTCTTAAAATTATAAATCAGCCATAGCTTTTGCTTTGTCTAAGTAGAATAGAAAATAAAATAGAACTAAGTAACAGAAATATAACTATAAAAAATCTCAAAATATTAGAGAATAAAAACACTCTTCTACTTAAGTATAAAATACAGTTCAGAAAACTGAAGTGCTTGAGTGATGGTCCATTGGTTAAAGTGGCTTGCTTGAAAGGCCTAGTGACCCAGAACTGATTCCTCAGCACAGATGTACAAAGTGGCACACACGTGTAGAGTTCCTTTGAAATGCCAAGAAATCCTGATGTACACCTTTTCTCTCTCTCTTCTCTCTCTTCACTCTCCCTCCTTCCAACTACAAAAATATTATACAGAAATATTGAAAATAAAAAAATGGGGAGGTACTTTGAAGAAAATGAGAACAAGAAAAAATATATGCCACCAAAGTTTGTGGGAAGCAGTGAGAGCAGTGCTGGAGGACACCTATGGAGTGAATGAACAAGGAATAACGCAGCCAAACTCCATACTATAAGCTTCTAAACAAAGGTATCATAATCATGTAATGCCAAAATAAGCAGAGGAATATAATCAAATGTACAACAAGAATTAATGCAACTTAGAAAGAGAAAATCCATGGCTCACAAATCTTATTAGTTGAAAAGATATAACTAATGAAAACTCTAGTGATCTAACCAAGAAATAATAAGACAAAGATTATAATATCACAAATAAGATCACAACTACCCTGCAGATTACATATGAATTAAAAAATAAAAATAGCTGGGCATAGTGGAACATGCCTTTAATCCTAGCACTCAAGAGGCAGAGGTGGAAGGATTGCCTTGAGTTCAAGGCCACCCTGAGACTATGTAGTGAATTCCAGGTCAGCCTGGGCTAGTGTCAGACCCTGCCTCAAAAAAAGAAAAAAGAAAGAAAGAAAGAATAATCAACATGTATTATCAACAACCAGAAAACTGTTACTTCTTATATAAAATATGATGCTTCCTTGAAAACATAAACTACCGGTATCATTACAGAGAACTAAAGTCAATCAAAAGAGAAGAATACATATAGAAGTAATCAAATAAAGAGTGAGTAAAGTTCCAAAAGTTAATAAATAGGAACTTTTATATCTTTATGACTCCAAATATTTATGGGAAATATATTTATGCCTAACACATATTTATTTGAAAATAGAATAATGATACTTCCTAACTTATTTTCTGAGGCCAAATTACCCTCAGATCAAACTCAGACTATTATAGACTAGTGCCTACTAACAAAGACTTGACTATCTTTAATTAATTTTTAGAAAATCAAAACCAACATGTCAATGTAAAATCTATGAACATGTGAAACTTTCTGTATGCAAAGCTGGTTTCAACATTCAAAACTAAATTAATCTGGAGATGGAACAAAATGCCCAGAATATTCCTGAGAACTCAGGAGTCTGAAATAAAACATTTTATGAGTGTTTAAATGGACATAAAGGCAATGTGCAAATACTCAGGAATGCAACATTAAAGAGTAGTAGTTATGGGATGAAGTAAATCTAGAAATATCACACCAAAGACATAAAAGAAATAAATGAGCTCTAATGTCAGGTAGTAGGCAACATGATTGTGATAGTTAAGGTGTTGTCAACTTGATCTGTTTAGTAATCCATAGGTTGCTTCTAGGAAGGATCAACTAAAGGAGGAAGTCTTTCCCCAAGGTTGAGCCCTTCCCCCAGAATGGGCGGTCCTGCCCAGAGGGGGACTTGATAAAGGGAGCTCTGGGAAAAAAAGAGTCCCTTCCTTCCTTCCTGCCTTCCTTCCATTTTGGCTGCAGGAGCTGCTTGCTACCTTCCAGCGTGGATTGAAGACCAGTGCGGACGAAAGACCAGCATCAACTGAAGACCCCCGTGGATTGAAACCCAGCGGCTCCTCAGGAAGCCTCCAGGCTTTCCAGCACCATCTGTAGTGCCGGGTCGGGACTGCTGAGGCATCTGGCCACTAGGACTGAGCAACTACCAGGTTCGGAAATTCTTGGGCCTGCAACTGCTATTGGACTACTGTAAGCTGATCTAATAAATCCCCTTTTAAAATAATTCATTCTAGCAGTTCTGTTCCTCTAGAGAACCCTGACTAATACATTGATATGGGAAGACATTTCCCTCACAAGAGAATTCAACAAAAGATAAGAGCATCAGTGAGCACCACAGCTACATAATCTAGCACTCTTCAAAACTTAGTAAAGACCCCAGATCTGCAATGCACAGGCAGTGGTGGTTGTGGTGGTGGTGGTGGTGAGAGGCTGCCTGCACATTCTAACTTGCTCACTGATTAACAAGCACCTCAACAGGGTATTTAGAATCACACCTTTTAGTTGAGATGAAGCTTTTATTTATATATGTCCAAGATCTAAAGGCCTCCCAGCTTTATTAGTTGAATGAGTGAATACTCCCAAAACTTGTGTGGTTTCAGAAACTTCTTTACACAGAAGTAGAAACAGAGGTCTAAACGAATGAGTTTAAGTTATTCTATGGGAGAGAAGTAAAGATTACTTACATGGAGGAATTATGGATAATCTCTGGGAAAGGGGTATGTCTGTAAACCAATATGAGCAAGAAGTAGGTAAGGATATGGTCAGGGCCTACTGGATCACCTAGTGCCTTACCCATACTCCATATACATTGCTTTCATTTACTACATTCTACACTCTCTTTTTTGTTTTAAAACTATTTTTATTTATTTGTTTGGGAGAGAGAGAGAGAAAGAGGAGGCAGGGCCTCCTGCCATTGCACACAAACTCCAGACAGAGGCACCACTTTGATCATCTATACTCTTGATCCTTCAGAGACATTAGGAGAGAATATAGTCTCTACTGAGGTATGTCTCATGTCCATCCAAGTCCACATTGTCAGATTAATGACAAATGAACTATGCAGCTGGTTCTCAAAAGAGATACAAATGGGCAGTACATGTGAAAAAAAGTCCAATGTCTTTATTTAGCAGTCAAATTCAAATGAACATTATGCTGAGCCTCCATATTACCACAACACTTATGGTTATCATTCAGCAAACAAATATTGGCTGAGAATATAGCTCAGTGGTAGAGTGTTTTCAAAACTCTGGGAATTATATTCAGCACCATAAAACATTTTTTTTAAGTTAAACCTATTAGGATACCCTGTAATGTCAAATATTAGAAGGTAGAGAACATGGATGCAATTAACTGACTAAACTGTTTGGCACACAAAAATGAGGACTGGATTTCATATACCTAGCACCCACATAAGTGACAAGTGGTCATGACAGTCATCTATAGTCCTAGAGCTCAGGATGCAGAATCAGGTGGCTCCCTCTGAAAACTGGCTTCCTATCATAGCAGAATCAGGCAGCTCCAGGATCATTGCCTGTGGTGCAAGAGAGTGATTGAACATGAACACTAACTCTGACTTCTAACATCTACACTCAGACATGTGCACATGTACCGTCACACACATATGTACTACACACACACACACACACACACACACACACACACACACACTCAGAAGACAGAGGCAAGATGGTTCCCAGTTAAAGTCCAAGAACTTTAGTGGTATCCTTAGGCATATAGACATCCTCAAATAAATCTGGGCATGATATCTTATGCCTGTAATCCCAGCATCAAAGCACTTATGTAGCTGAAGTAAGAGGACTTACAGGAAGTCATGAATTTGTGGTCAGTCTTGTCAGCATTGTGAGTTTCGAGTCAGCCATGGTTACAAATCAAAATACCCTCTCAAAAAATACCCAAATATATACCCACAAACACATAGTCCAAGATATAAATTTAAATATGCATGGAATCAATAAATATCTCAGTTCTTTAAAATAAATAAAAAGCCAATTATAATGCTGTTATTTTTTATATTTTAACAATGTATAATGATAGATTTGTTAATTGAAATGAGTATGTCATAGCCTCATAGGAAGTGCATGTGGCAGGGGTAATACAGGAACTCATTATTGGTCCCATTTTGTATAAACACAAAACTCATCCAAAATTGTTCATTAATTTAAAACATAAATACATTCATTAAAATTTTAAATCACCATTATTGATCATTGTTAATATTATAGTATTTCTTATTGTTGGAAATGCCTTTAATCACAGTACTTGGTAGGCAGAGGTAGGAGAATCACCATGAGTTTGAGGCCAGCCTGAGAGTACAAGAGTACCAGCTTGGGCTAGAGGAAGACCTTACAAAAAAAAAAAAAAAAAAACACTATAAATCTATAAACTGTAGCTAATAGCAATCAAATGTCTGTCACAATTCTTTTCTATTTTGTACACATTTGCAAAGTAAGGTAGCTTTAGATCCTCTTAACCTATAAGGCAGCAAATTTTAGCTTCCACACATTTCCAAAAGCAGGTAATATTGAACTATTTAAATATATAATCATTTCATGATCAAATGAATACTCATGGATTTTAATATTGCATATTCTTAAAACTCTACAAATTGCTAATTCTACCCAGGATCAATATTGGACTTCAGATGCCTATATACTAAAATGTTTAGTAGACATCTAAATTTTAGCATGCTGGAACAACAAGCTTAAAGCTAACCCCTCCCAATGTGCCCCTCTCTTATTGGGATCTTTAGGCTAACAGCAAGACCAGCCTTCCCACTGCACAAGTTTGAAGCATTTAGTTTACAAGATTTCTTTTTGCTCAACACTAAGTACAACCAATAAATTCCATTCTAAAATATCACCTGATTCCACCAGTTCTTTAATTTCATATTGATATTTCAGTTTAACATTTTTTGCTTACATTTGCAATATCTGCATGTTTTTTCTGTCTTCGATTTTGATATTTCAACATTAGAACAATACAATTTTCTTTACCTCAAAAATTACATAGTATAATTTGTCTAACCTGTAGCTTTGATTTAACTAAATATAATTCTATGTTCTTTGGCTAGTAACTAGGAGTAAAGCTGAGTGGTAGAGTACTTGCTTAGAATATATGATCTCCATTTTGAGAACCAATACTGAAAAAGTAATGTACCTTAATTTTTCCACTGTTTTCTCTCTTCTCCAGTCAATCCCTTTATTTTACTGTTCTGAAAATTTGCATTAATCATTCCATGTCCAAGTTTGGATGATGCCCTTCTGCTATGAACACCTTCACATGCATCTGCATGCTTTGCCCCCTCATTAAATTTAAGGCTTTATCAAGGATTCATTTTCTCAAGGTTATCTTTATCACGACATCAAGATAAAAGAGAGACTGACTGAAAAGGGGAGGGTATATGATGGAACCGGATACACCAGCACAAGGGGGAAGGAGATCATCAACACAGAGAAAAATCAACTCCTACCAAATCAGAGAGCCAGAGCCTCAGAGGCCCCCAACACCTCATCACTGAAGCAGACCAAAAAGGAACCCAACATGGCTCAGAGAAATTTTGCGGAAGAGGGATTGGAAAGAATGTCAGAGCTACACATTGGGTCATGATATGCAGAGACATTTATCTTACCCATAACTGTGGGCTAACTCCACAATGCATGACCCATATACCTCAACAAGGAGAGGTTAAGGGGAGGGGGTAGGTCACGGATGAGCCTAATAATGGTACCAAACTGACTGTATTTTCTGAATACAAAACTAATTAATAAAAATAGTAATAAGAAAAAGTAATAAAAAAATAATAAAAAAAAGAAAGCGGAGTTTCAAAGGGGAAAGTGGGGGGAGAGAGGGAATTATGGGAAATTGTTTACAATCATGGAAGTTGCCAATAATAAACAAACAAATAAATGAATGAATAAAAACAATTCATTTTCTAATTATTGACTTCCTTATCTCTTTTATAATTATCATAAGCCAGTGTTCCAGAATTGTTCCAGTGCCCTAGACTTTACTATGAAGTATTTCTCCCCATAGTGCTCATCTTAAAACACTTGATTGTAGTTACTTCTTTATTAGCTATTTCTATTTCCCAGTCAGAAAACTAGCTTTATACACATTTATGTCTTGTTCATTTTTGTGTTTGTGTACTTACAACTACAACATAAGTAAGTGTATGTTTTCTGTACATGTAGGGATGTGCATTCATACGTGTGCATGCATGTGTGTATGTGTGCGTGTGTGTGTGTTGAGGTCACAGGTCAACATCAGTTGTTTTCCTTAATCCCCTCTCCCTCCTTACTTTTTTTGAGAGAGGTCTTGTACTGACCTTCAGCTCAACAAATCAGCCACACTAGCTAGCCAGATGGCCCTGGTGAGCCTCCTATCTCTGCCTCCCCGGTGCTGATATTGCAGGTGTATACTGCCATACTTGACATTTATATGAGTGCTGGGGCTTTGAACTCATTCAGGTTCTCATGCTTTATAAGTAAGTACTTTACAGACAGACATTTTCCAGCCCTGGTAACTGGAAAGATTGTAAAATATGACTTTTAAGGCCAAAGAAATACCTGAACTACAGAAAGCTTCATGTCTTTGTTCCAGGATATCTACTAGAGTGGATGTTAGAGACAGCAGGTGTCCCTCATCTTTCTTACAGCTCTCATCATCCTCTACAGCTCAGGCAGTGAGAGCTTCATCTTCTACAGGGCATACCTGGAGGAAGTGAGTTTGGAGGAAGTGAGTTCTCACAGTGAGTTGGCATAATTTGTAGTAACTTGAAAGAATTCTCTGGGGCTGGAGAGATGGCTTAGCAGTTAAGACACTTGCCTGAAAAGACTAAGCACCCAATGCTCGGCTCTCCAGATTACAGGTAAAACATATGCACAAGGTGACTCAGGCACACAAGGTTGCACATGCACACGATGTAGCACACATGTCAGGAGTTCCATTACAGTGGCTGGAGGCCCTGGCAGCCATTTCTGGCACTCTCTGGCTCCCTGTCTCTTTTGCTCTCTCATAAGAAAAGGCCAGTTTATTTGGGCTTGCCTCAAAAAAAAAAAAAAAAAAAATCCTCTGGCATTGTTAACTAAATGTAGCAGATTTTGCAGGAAATTGATGGTTGAAATTCACAGATGTGCTTGCCTGAGCAGACACATCAGCCAGAAATGAAAGAAGAAAATTTGAGAAATGTTGAAGACAGAGAAGAACATGAGTATTCCTCCAGCAAGGACTTGGTTATAACCCAAAATCAGGAAGTCTGTCCTTACATAAATTACAAGAAAAATGAAAATCCAAGGGGAGTTGACAAATGGATGAATGTGACAAACTCTGATGGAATCCAAAGTCACACAATGAGAGGGGGCTGTAGAGACAGCTTAGCAGTTAACACCTTGCCTGTGAAACCTAAGGACCCTGGTTCGAGGCTCGATTCCCCAGGACCCACATAAGCCAGATGCACAAGGTGGTGCATACATCTGGAGTTTGTTTGCAGTGGCTGGAGGCCCTGGCATGCCCATTCTCTTTCTCTCTCTCCCTCCCTCTTTCTCTCTCTGTCTGTTGCTCTCAAATAAATAAATAAAAATAAACAAAAAAAAATCTGGAGGAAGTATTATGAACCCATCTCACTTCAGTATGACTTCTGTCCAGAACATAGGACAACTGAGTAACTAACTAATAAGCAGGATGAGAAATTAGAAATTATATATATATCTGAAGAGAGTTCACTCTAAATTGTTGCCAGAATTATAACTCATCAGCTCTTTATGTTTTATTCTTGCTGATTTATGTGGAATAATTTTTTTTTCTGTAACAGGCAAAAAATCATCTAACATAGGATGTTTAATATTACATTTGTATAAAATTCATTTTGTAATTTCTAATGAAATGTAAAATTTCTTAATATATTAAAGATAAGAAGTCCATCATATGTATCTTTATAAATATTTTCTTTCAGCCTTTGCCTGTCTTGTTGGTATATTCTGAGAAGTATTTTTAAAGTTTTTTTAAAAACTTTTATTCAAAATTAGTAAACAAAAATTATATATTGCCTTACTTCTTGCGTTCTGATCATTAAGCATGCCATTTATCTTACTTGTCTTCAAACATTGTCTGAAAGTGCCAGAAAAAAAGAGTTATATATAACTTGATAGCATATACCTTTTTCTTTTTTCCAGATTAATGTGAAATATTACTTACCTCATCAACACCTATAATGGTACTCACTAGGTTCAACTCTTATTTTAATTGCTTTTAATATTAAAATGATTTTACTTGTAATATATGCAATGTGAATGGGACTTAAATTTCCTCAGGCATATTTCTTATTTACTGACATAATACAATGATTATTTTAAAATTTTATTTTATAAGTCTACTATCTCAAAAATATGCTAAATAAACAAAAGAAATACAAGACTTCCATGTTATCTGAAAAATGTGATAAGGATAATAAATATTGTTAGCATACATTTTTTTTAATTTTTAAAAAATATTTACTTGTATTTATTTGAAAGAGAGAGAGAGAAAGAGAGAGACAGAATGGGTGCCTCAGGGCTTCTAGCCACTGCAAACAAACTTCAGATGCCTGTGCAACCTTGTGCATCTGGCTCACATGGGATCTGGAGAATTGAAACCAGGATCCTTATGCTTTTCAGGCAAGCGCCCTAACTGCTAAACCATCTCTCAGCCCTGTTGGCATATATTCTAAAAGTGATTTTTTTCATCTTCATCCTATGTAGCTAATCAACTATTCATTCTTTTATGATACTTCAAAGAACAGGTTATATCACCTCATGGAATTAATAATACTCATGGATAGATTTGAAATTTCAAAAATTAAAGTCATTTAATTTTGATCATTAAAATTTCATGAGTAAATACTTTTGAAAATTATTCTTAGGTTGTAGTTAGTAAATGATTAATTTTCTTTCATAGTTTCAAAAACTATGTGTATAAATGCTTTACTATACCATTTGTTCATATCATATCCAACAAAATTATCAATGGAATTTTCAGGCTATAAATTATAGTCACATAGGTAATGAGAGTATAAAATTATAAAGGTGAGAAAAGATTCTAAGACACCTGATTTATTTGGTGAATAAAAGGGACAAGCAGTTGAAGAGTCAAGTATTTCTGAAGGAAAAAGCATTTCACACAACATTGAACTTAGATCACAGCAATACACTGTAGGTGAGGAAAAGTGAATCAGATAAATCCCCAAGTGTCTCTAGAGTAGAGATAAGCACCAAAGATTGTCTTCTTTGGAGAGAAGAATATTGGGGTGGGAAGGTCATAGTGATCAGGCTCCAAACAGTGATTGACTATTAAATTCAATAACCTCTGCAGTTTTCTTATCGACTTCTCACATCTCCATTAAGGAAATGTCTCAAAGGAGAGAGATAAATAAACTGCAGGGAATGTGACTTGAGAGAAACCAAGCTCCAGGAAAAAAAGCTCATTTAAGAATGGATCTTGAAATAAAAATGGCTATAAAGTATAAGCAAGTTATGCGCTGTTTAAGCCATCCCAAATTCAGATTTAAATGAGCTATTTCTACTACTAGAGTAGCCTGCAGTTATCTCTGGACTGTATATTCTCTGACCCCAGTAGTTGTCTGGTAACAGACAGTACCAAACTATATATACAGCCTTAGCAGCTATAAACATATCTGTGTAAGTATTAACTTATAAATTCAAATGAGTAAGAACTTAGGAATAAACAACTAGTAATATACTAGGGCAATAATAATAATGTGGCATAGTAAATAATTTGTGAACTCTCAAAATGTATTACTAAAATGGATTTATCTAACTCTTTGCCATATCCAAGTTGCAAACATCACTGCTTTTGACATTTGGGTCCATCCATAAGTAAAATGTAAATTACATAATCACTAGCATGCTTATGTAGCAAAGACTGGTTTTCAGTGACTAATGGGGAGGAAGCATACATACGACACATGTATACATTGAAGAGTAGAGGAAAATGTATCTTGTGAGATAGATTGGGAAGTTTTGCTATTAGATCATACTATGCAAATCAGACGACAAGTATAAACGTATGTGCTATCTCTTGAATTTCTGTATAATAGTTTCACAGTGAGGTTACTCATATATATTTGAAACCCCTCAAGTGATATTGCTTGAAAGGGAAAACCACAACACTAGGAATACAAATCATCACTAACTTGTGTAACTCTTGTGAAAATAAGTCACATATTTCTAACATTTAAATTATATTAAATTATATATTTATATATAAATTATTATTAAATTATATATAAGAATCCATACTTTTAAAATATGTTTTTACTTTTTTATATATATTTTAGAAAAATATAGAAAGTGGCAGAGAGAGAAAGAGAGAGAGAGAGAGAGAGAGAGAGAGAGAGAGAATGAGTGTGCGAGGGCCTCCAGACACTGCAAACCAACTGCAGACTCATGTGGCACCTTGTACCTCTAGCTTACATGGGTCCTGAAAATCCTAATGTTGAGCCTAGGTTTTGCAGGCAAGTGCCTTAACCATTAAAACATTTCTCCATCCCAAGAATCCATACTTTTATTTTAGGCAGCAAAAGTGTATGTGTATAATATATTCATAATAACATGAATCTCTTGAATAAAGTATTAAGCATTATGCTAAAGTCAAAAGAATTCCTCCTAATCATTGTTGCTTTAGTTATTATACTCTAAATCTAGAGAAATGCAGCTAGAATAATAAAAACTTCATGGTGTGAGTATATCTAATAATCCATTTTTCAGTACACACACATGTACACACATACATATACAAAGGGAGGATGTGAGGTAGGAGGGAAAAAGGAGAAAGAGAAAGAAATATTGAGAGAGAGAAAGAGAGAATTTTCTAACACCCACACTCAAGTCTATTCCAATTTGGTAATCTATAATAGCAGGGCATAGCATTGTAATAAGAAAAAAAATCTAGAAATAATTTAGAACACACACTTTCAACACTCTGATTCTGGAGATTTTTATATGCAAAAATGATTTAGACATACATAAAATTTTCAGTGCATGATAATACAATTGTTTATATTTTCTTTTTTGACCTTTTTAAATTAATTCATTTTTTTTATTAACAACTCCCATGATTGTAAACAATATCCTGTGGGAATGCCCTCTCTCCCCCTCACTTTCCCCTTTTGTTATTTTAAATTTTTTATTTTCATTTATTTATTTGAGAGTGACAGACAGAGAGAGAAAGAGGCAGATAGAGAGAGAGAATGGGCATGGCAGGACCTCCAGCCATTGCAAAGGAATTCCAGATGAGTGTGCCCCCTTGTGCATCTGGCTAACGTGGGTCCTGGGGAATTGAGCCTTGAACCAGGGTCCTCAGGCTTTGCAGGCAAGCGCTTAACCACTAAGCCATATCTCCAGCACAACTTTCCCCTTTTAAATTCCACTCTCCATCATGTCCCCTCCCCATATCAATCAGTCTCTCTTTCTTTTGCTGTCATGATGTTTTTCCTCCTATTGTGATGGCCTTCTATAGGTAGTATGAGGCACTGTGAGGTTATGGTTATCTAGGCCATTTTGTGTCTGGAGGAGCACGATTTAAGGAGTCCTATTCTTCCTTTGGCTCTTACATTCTTTCTTCCACCTCTTCCTCAATAGGACTCTGAGCTTTGGAAGGTGTGATAGAGATATTGCTGTGCTGAGCACTCCTCTCCCACTTCTTCCCAGCACCATGATGCCTTCTGAGTCATCCAAGGTCACTGCCATCTGAAAAGCGAAGGTTCTCTACCAAAAGTGAGAGTAGCATTAATACATAGGTATGAACATTAAGAGAATTGCTTACTGGGCAGTGTGATGTGCATACTATATATAATTAGCCAGACAGCAGGAGACATTACACCCCTAGGGATCATGGCTACCCCTATTGTAGATTTTCAGTATCAGGGCTGTATTCTCTGCCACGGAGCAAGCCTCAAGTCAAATTAGAGAGCAGTCAGTGTCCACCATGAAAGACATGCCGCTGTTGCACCTGTTGGCTCATTTGGCCTGGCTGGCCAAATATAAGGCTTGCAGTATTCACTTTTGAGTATCTTCACTGGTGATTTTTCTCTCTCCCATTGAAATGCATGTGGTGTAACTTTTTCAAGCTTTCTGTCAGCTGATCTACAGGGAAGAGGTTTTCAGCTCAGTTCCAGCAGGATTTCTCAGTGGCCTTGCAGCCCAAGTATGTGGAGTCTTTAGGAATAGGGTCTTACCATCTACAGCTGGTGGAAAACCAAGGGCCTTAGCAATGCCCTGTAAAGTTTTGAAGGCATCAGGCACATCCGTGGCCAACAACTCACTGGAAGTGATTCCATCCCTGGCACTGAAAAGTTGCTAGCAACAATCTGCGACTCCTCAGTATTCCATTGTCTAAAAACGTAGGTTTCCATATGACTTATTTATATCCTCTTAGATTTTTATTAGCCTTCCCTCCACCCTTCCTTTATTCAATCTCTTCCCCTGACCTCACTTAGGCCTTTCCACCCCCATTAATCTGCTCTACTTACATATATACAATAACATCCTATTAAGTACCCCCTCCCTTCCTTTCTATTCCCTTTATATACTTTATATCTCCTTTATAGCTTACTGGCCTCTGCTACTGACTTTTCTTCCTACTCACACAAAAATCCAATCATCTATAGCTAGGATCCACATATGAGAGAGAACATGTGGCATTTAGCTTTCTGGATCTGGGTTACCTCACTTAGTATAATCCTTTGGAGATCCATCCATTTTCCTGCAAACTTCATAAGTTCATTTTTCGTTACCACTGAGTAGAACTCAATTGTATAGCTGTGCCATATCTTCATTATTCATTCATCAGTTGAGGGACATCTAGGCTGGTCCCATTTCCCAGCTTTTGTGAGAAGAGTGTCAATAAACATGGTTGAGCAAATATCTCTAAGGTAGTAATATGAGTTCTTACAATACATGCCTAGAACTGCTATAGCTGGGTCATATGCTAGCTCTATTTTTAGCTGTCTTAGGAACCTCCACACTGATTTCCACAATGGCTGGACCAGATTGCATTCCCACCAGCAGTGTAAAAGGGTTCCTCTTTTCCCACATCCTCACCAGCATTTATGGTCATTTGTTTGCATGATGGTAGCCAATCTGATAGGAGTGAGATGGAATCTCAACGTAGTTTTAATCTGCATTTCCCTGATTACTAGGGATATAGAATATTTTTGGATGTTTATATGCCATGTGCATTTCTTCTTTTGAGAACTCTTTACTTATTTCCATAGCCCATTTTTAATTGGTTTGTTTGATTTCTTATTATTTAATTTTTTGAGTTCTTTGTATATCCTGGATATTAATCCTCTGTCAAATGTAGAGCTGGCAAAGTTTGTCTCCCATTCTGTATGTTGCCTCTTTGCTCTATTCACAGTGTCCTTTGCTGTACAAAATCTTTGTAATTTCATGAGGTCCCAGAAGTTAATCTGTGGTTTTATTGCCTGAGCAATTGGGGTTATATTCAGAAAGCCTTTGCCAAGACTATTATGTTGAAGGGTTTCCCCTACTTTTTCCTCTAGCAGTTTCAGAGATTCAGGTCTGATATTAAGGTCTTTGATCCATTTGGACTTAATTCTTGTGCATGGAGAGAGATAAGGATCTATTTTCATCCTTCTACAGATACATATTCAGTTTTCCCAGCATGATTTGCTGAAGGCTCTGTCTTTTCCCCAGTGAGTATTTTGGGAATTTTTGTTGAAGATCATATGGCTATAACTACCTGGACTTACATCTGGGTCCTCTATTCTGTTCCATTGATCTACATGTCTGCTTTTGTGACAGGGCCATGCTGTTTTTAATACTATGGCTCTGTAGTATAGGTTAAAATCAGGTATGGTGATACCACCAGCCTTATTGAGATATTTTTGTGCTTCCAAATGAATTTTTGAACTTTTTTTTCTATTTCCATATGAAGAATACCATTGTAATCTTGAGGGGATTGCATTAAATGTGTAGGTTGCTTTTGGTAAGATTGCCATTTTGACAATATTGATTCTTCCCATCCAAGAACAAGGGATGCCTTTCAATTTCCTAGTGTCTTCTGCAATTTCTTGCTTGAGTGTTTTAAAGTTTTCACCATGAGATCCTTCACTTCCTTAGTTTGGTTTATTCCAAGGTACTTTATTTTTCTATTTTTCTATTGTGAATAGGAGTGCTTCTCTGATTTCATCCTATGTGTGTTTTTTCTTAGCATATAGGCAAGCTACATCCTTGTCTTGTTTCTGATTTTAGTGGCAATGCTTCAAGCTTTTCCCCATTTAGTAATATGTTGGCTGTAGGCTTGTCATAATAGCCTTTATTTCTTGAGATATGTTCCTTCTATTCACAGTCTCTGCAGGTCTTTTATCATGAAGGGCTGTTGGATTTTGTCAAATGCTTTTTCTGCATCTAGTGAGATGACCATGTGATTTTTGTCCTTCAGTCCATTTATATAATGTATTACATTTATAGATTTTTGTATGTTGAACCATCCCTGCATCTCTTGGATAAGACCTACTATATCTTTCCGATATATTCTTGTATTCTCTTTACCAATATTTTGTTGAGAATTTTTGAATCTATGTTCATGAGGGAGATTGGTTTGTAATTGTCTTTCTTTCTTTCTTTTTTTTTTTTTTTTTTGTTCTATCTTTGCCTGGTTTTGGTATCAGGGTGATGCTGGCTTCAAAGAAGGAGTTTGGCAGGATTCCTCCTTTTTCTTTTTTATGGAAAAGTTTAAGAAGCATTGGTGTAGCCGGGTGTGGTGGCGCACGCCTTTAATCCCAGCACTTGGGAGGCAGAGATAGGAGGATCGCCTTGAGTTCGAGGCCACCCTGAGACTCCATAGTGAATTCCAGGTCAGCCTGAGCTAGAGTGAGACCCTACCTCGAAAAACCAAAAAAAAAAAAAAAAAAAAAAAAAAAAAAAAAAAAAAAAAAAAGCATTGGTGTTAGTTCTACCCTGAAGGTCTGGTAAAATTTACCAGTGAATCCTTGTGGGCCTGGACGTTTTTTGGTTGGGAGATTTTTGATAACTGCTTGGATCTCTGTACTTGTTATAGGTCTATTTAAGTGGTTAATCTCATCTTGGTTAATCTCATCTCATTTAGGTAGGTAATATAAATCAAGGAAATCATCCATTTCTTTCAGATTTTTAAACTTAGTGAAGTATATGTTCTTATAGTATGTCCCTATGATTTTTGAATTTCTCTGGAATTCATTGTAATGGTGCTTTTTGATATCTAATTTTATTAATTTATGTCTCTTGTCTCTTTCTTTTGGTCAGATTTAATAAGAGTTTCTCAACTTTATTTATCCTTTCAAAAAACCAACTCTCCGTTTCACTGATTTTTCTGGATCTTGGGGGGTGGGTTCTATTTCATTAATTTCTGCCCTAATGTTTATTATTTCTTCCCATCTGCTGATTTTCAGTTTGCCTTGTTCTTTTTCCAAGGCATTAAGGCAGAGCATTATGTTGTTTATTTGAGACCTTTCTAATTTCCTAACATAGGTACTTAAATCTATAAATTTCCCTCTGAGGACTGCTCACTTTGTGTACCAAAGGTTTGAGTATATTGTGTTCTCTTTACCATTTGATTTTATGAATTTTTTGATTTCCTTCTTGATTTCTTCATTGACCCATTCATCGATTAGTAGTGTATTGTTTAGTTTCCATGATTTTGTGTATGCTCTATAGCTTTTCTTGCTATTTATTTGTACTTTGTTTCCATTGTGATCAGAAAGAATGCAGAGAGTTATTTCAATGTTTCTGAGTTTGTTAAGGTTTGCTTTGTATTCTAATGTATGGTCTATTTTAGAGAGTGTTCCATGTGCTACTGAAAAGATTGTGTATTCTGCAGCATTTGGATTAAATGTCCTCTATATATCTGTTAGGTCCATTTGTTCTATGCTGGTGCCATGTCTGCCTGCTTCTGTTGGCTCTAGATGCTCTGGATCTCTCATACTTCTCTGCTGCCATTGATAATTTCTTATACACTTCACTTTTTAGTAGAAGAGTGTATTTTGCTGTTTTTTTTTTTTTTTTTCCCTCCCCTAGGCTGCTTTGGTGTGGTTCTTACACTGCCGTCTTATCCAGGAGTCCAATTGTTTATATTTTCAATGCTATGAATCATCTTTAACTCCAGTAGGAGTTTATCAATTAAAATGTTAAAATTATCCCAGTACATAATGAACCAAAAATCAAGAGCTGACTCTGAAAACACACATAGTACTGGACTCTTCCTCAATGCCTGTCTCTGGTTCCACAGTTCCTCCAGTAGGCCTCCACCTCTTAAAATCTCCACACCTAAGGCTAAGTTACATAGCTGCTAGCATGCTTGTGTAGCAATAACTGGTTCACTGCCACACATATCGTTTTATCTATCTCTATCTCTATCTATACCTATATCTATCTATATCTACCTATCTATCTATCTATATATATATATGTATACATTCATTCCTGTAAATATATATGTTAACTCCAAATATAGGATAGATCTTAAGAAATGCAAAAATAAATAATGAATTATCTACAAAACCAATATTTCAAATAATAGTGCATTAGCCATAAACAAGGAAAGTGTCATTGTACAAGGGAATCATCAAATTTTGTAGGGATGGTGGCACAACCATCCAAACTAAATCTTTGTTTGAAGAACAAAGGATGAATATAGTAATGTATGTCCGACCACAAAGCATTTTAATTCATAAAATCATACTCTTATCAACATAATTTTAGGAAGGTAAAAACAGCAAAAAGGTCTTCAGGAAACAGAAAATTTGAAACAGAGTCAAAATTGGAAGGTGGAATATGAAAGCATATGAATAACATTGCAGCTCATGCTTGGTGGTGGTGGTTGTTCTCTCTGTGGTATGAATGTATGATGAAGAGAGACAGCTTCCTCTACCATGATGAAGTTTCGCCTGGATTTCGTAAGCCTGAAATATACCCTTTGTTCCCATTATCTACTTTTGGTTGGTGTTTGTCCCAGCAATGAAAAGGTAACTCCAATAATATGCATTTCCTAGCACAACCTGAAGAAGTTCCACCAAAACATGAAGAGTCTTTGCTTTTGTCTTTTCATGAAATTTCTGTCATTTTATCTTTCCATATTTATCACCAAAATTCTTTGTATCCTTTAATTCCAAACATGGTTTGAGCTTATGAAGTGTGTGGCTTTTCCTTTCAGCAAGCCTTATTCCCTCTGATATATATTATTGACATTGTAAATTTTGAAGTAAAATGAGAAGAAACAATATAAGGAAGGTGAATAAGGAGAAGCAGAGGGATAAATAAAAGTAAACAACCACATTTATCACTGATAACCTATTAAAGGGTGGAGATGGCAGGACAGGTCATGGATGTCCTGTTCACTGAGAAGATAAAATGGGAAATTCAGTGAGGAAAACATTGCTGCTAAAACACTACAATATTTTTAATCCATAGGTCCTTGGATTTTAACTTTTAAGTGATAAGATGAATTTCAGAATGTTGTATGTGCATATACACAAACATATTACACACATTATATATAAGAAATGAGATCTACAGCGATTGAAATGTCCATTCTGTGCGTGCTTCTGTAACTTGATAGTTTGGTGTCCCCTGGTATTCAACATGAATGTGATGGATATGGTTACATCATCGTTTCAACATTGCTATAAGCCTTTGTAAATAGATACAATTTGAGTTCTCCTAACTTCAAAATGCATATCACAATTAACAGCATACTTTGGGTAATAGCTTTGATATAGACATAGTCATAAACATCCCAGAAGAGTATAGGTGGCTTGATTGGAATCATTCTTTGCCTGGTTTCATCTACACCCTGCAGAGCAATTTAGGTCCTTAAATAACCATCTCCTACTGCTAAAAACAGCCATGTGTCATGCAAAGTAAATTAATATATGTCATTTGCTTATATCAACAATTCCTTAATTGGCCTCATTACAAGAAATTTCAATAAATCTTAATTGAGTTTTTCATATTATGAGAGGATTTGATCTACCTCAGAATGAAAATATTCCCAAAGAAGTTTTCATGAATGGCATATGTGCAAGCACTATGAAGTAAAAGTGCTAATTGAATTTTATGAAAGCTGCTTTTTAATCCTTTTAGGAGGAGAAAAATAACCTCTTCAATCAGGATCTAATTTAAAAGAGTTTCCTGTGGAAGTCAGTCAGTAGATAATTTGTTTTCTTAGCCTACTCATGGAAGCTTCAAATCATTATAATTTGGGAGATATTAAAAGCTATCATTTTTTTCTTTATTTTTTCACTTTTAAATTTAAATACTTAAACCTGAGAGTGTGGAATTAAGGTTGTTATGCATTCAAACAAAAATATATCAGTTAAAATTGTAAAAGTTGTTTTTTCAATTTTTATTTCCTGACATTATGAATTTATTCATCATCCTTATGTTTATAATTTGAACATGAATTTAAATTTCCATAATATTGATGGTTTATTTGTTATAAATTGTTTTATTGCTAGAATATTTCAAATAATTCAATGTACTTCAAAAGAAGGTAATGTAATGAAAAGGGACTTCAAAGAAGACATAAAGTAATGTGTTCATAATTCTCTGATGTTATCTAGTGGATAGTTTCTCTTTAACTTAATAGGTGCCTCAGTGCAGTAGGTAGCACATCAGTATTATAATTTTATATTTGAAAATACAATGAACAAGTGGTACCAGGAAACCCACATGATCACAATGACTCGAATAAAATCCTACCATTCTACCATGGAACTCCAGCAGTCACCTTATACTATCACATAAAAGTAAGGCTTTACTCCTCAATGAAAGATGGATCATAGTAAAGAGTTATATGTTGTACCCCAACCATACTTTTGTCTGTATTACCTCACAGTCTCATTGAAAGAATTACTGAATAAAATACTGAATAAATTACTGAATTACTGGAAAAAGTCATTCAAATAATTATTTTTAACTTTAATCATGTCTACCTAAAATTATTAATTTGTTAAGAAACCATGACTTTAAAAATCATCATACACTGAATGTACACTTATGTTTCCAACCCTGGAAATTTGGGTATCTTTTAAAAAGTTTTTGTTTACTTATTTCTTTAGTTTATGGGAGAGAGCAAAGGAAAGGAGAGAATGAAACTGGGCTTACCAGGGCCTCTGGCCACTATAACCAAGCTCCAGATGCACACAACATCTTGTGCATTTGGCTTTGCATGAGTATTGAGGAATTAAACCTGGGTCCTTAGGCTTTGCAGGCAAGTGCCTCAATTGATGATCATTTCTCCAGCCCTGAATATCTTTCCATTTAAAAATTAGAATTCCATTGTTGCTAGGGACAGTGATAGCATTCATCTGACAAAGTAACTTTTTAGAAATAAGTTGGCAGGAGTATAGCTCAGTGGTAGAGCATTTGACTCTAGAAATGATCAAGTTCATCCATATAAAAAACATAAAAGTCACAAAGTCCATAAGATTAAATTATTTATTTGTTTAAGCCCATGAAATAATTAATGATATCATTTTTGGGATCATTAATAAGAAAAGAGCTATTGGTTGCTATATAATCTAGTGATAAATTATATAAAATCAACTTTTATTGTATTGTTTACTATCAGTTATACTACTGGTACTCTTTACTACCAATAAGCAAACATGCAGCCCAAATTCAGAAGCTCAAAGTGTGAGGACAATCCACATACTGTACCAGCTATAGAGATTCTGTCAAAAATAAAAATCAGGGAGCTAGAGAGATTGCTCAGTGTTTAGGGCATAAGGCATTTGCCTGCAAAGCCTAACCACCTGGGTTCGATTCCCCAGTCACCATGTAAGCCAGATATACAAAATGGTACCTGTGTCTGGCATTCATGGAAGGTGGCTACAGGCCCTACTGTGTCTTTATGCATTCTCTTTCTCTCTCTCTTATCTCTCTTGTTGCAAATAATAAATGACTTAAATAAATAAATAAAAATTAGAAGAAAAAAACCCATGTCATCCTAGAAGCAATTTCTCCTTGAAAAGAAACCTAATTGCTCTTCCTTTTTTTCTGTCCATGAAAACTACCTACTTACACACATTTTTAATGTCTATAAACATCATGAAGACAGATTTGTTTATCTCTAGGTCCAAACGTTACGTACTGTAGGAATGTTCTAATTGCCAGCTAAACAAATGTATGTTTTACTGAAAATATTAGTGAAACCAACTTTCTTAAAGCAAATTGTGCCTAATTTATCATCTGAAATGAGGGTAAGTTGCACACTCCTTTCAATGATCTGGTCCACTATGAACATTATACTAGATATGAGTTAAATTGGTCAGTTATTATTTCATCTTATCTTAAAAGAGAGAAGCAAACATCATCTCTAGACACTTATAACTTGATGACACTCAGGTAAAATTCATGACAGTTATACCTACTGGTGTGCTTATATCAGTTTACCTTAAAGAGGAATGATTCTTTAATCTAGAGAAAGTAATTTAAAGTTTTATAATGTAGCACTTCTAAAACAATGAGAATTGCTTAATTCCTGAGAATGAATCCAAAACTGAAGGTATTCTAGTGACTGTACTTTTTATTTTATGCAAATTGCATAACTTCGTTTGGGAAAATGTGACTCCCATTTAACTACCACCTCAATTATACTACAGAATATTTATGTTGGCTTAAACATTTACTCTGTGCCCACACTCCAGTCAATCCTCAAATTCATAGAGAAATGATCTTATAGTTTCAAAATTAGTTTTGCCTACTGTATAAGTCCATTCAAACACAGTCATCCAGCTTATATTCTTCTGTGTTTAAAATATTCTGTTAGATTGTTTCTGTTTCCTATTTGGTGTTTGAATACCACTTTACATTTTATGATGGAGTAGAATTTTATACAAACACATTACAGATTTCCTAGCAATGCTTCTGTTAATGAAAGGATGCATTTTTAAAGTTTTATGCATATATGACTATGTGAGTTGCTGTGTGTGTGTAGACCAGAGGTTGACATCAGGTACCTCCCATTGCTCTCCATCTCATTCATTAAGACAGGGCATCTCCCCATAGCTAGAGCTCATTAATTTGGCTAGATTACCTATGCATTGAGCCCATGGGGTTCCCTTTCTATACCTCCCTGAGTATGAGTTTACAGACATACACTACCATTCCAGCAGTTTACATGGGAACTCGGGTCCTTATGCTTGTGTGGTAATTTATGTGCATTTGTTAGATCCTTTAAGTTTTCATATGACTGAATTTTTTTCAATATTTCAACTACTAAAATAATTTCATGTGGAAATTTCTTTTAAAATGAATTTATTTTCATGATAATTTCTATGATAATTGACAATGATTACATTACAGTGTATTTAGGAATTCATCAATTTATATGATCAAAATTGTATAAAATTACATTAGTGATCTTATAGTGCATATTATTCCATGAATATAAAATTTGTCTTTTTGTAAGGACTACATTAATTTTTAATCATAATTTTGGTGTTAATATGTGGAAATGCATTTAAATTTCTACAATAGTATGAAAATTGTGCATTCCAAGCCAAGTCTAGTAATTATTCCACATATATTTTTTAGGATTTCTCACATATACACACACACATATGTATATACTTTACTATTAAAAAAAAAACTACTTAATTACTTCTTCTGTACCTGTAGACAAAGTTTATTTTATTCCACTGATGAGTTTTTTAGGATACCAAAGAATATTACTGAATAACAAAAGATGAAATCAAGGCCCCTTACTTTATCCTTTAATATCATAAACGTTTCTATTCACAGCATAATTAGTTTTGTTGTCACTGATAAACATCTTCCACTGGTTTTGAAACTCTCCTAATATCTCTCAACTCATCTATACAAGTGTTCTATTTTGGAAGCTCTATTTTCAAACCTAAACAAATATTGAAACATTTGGTAAAGCAAGAACATATAAGTTGTCTGAATGGTAGTGTGAGCAAGTAAAAAATGACATGGAGGCTGAAACAAAGATGATAACCAAGGACAACGAGCCTTTTTCTTACTGGAATGTCTGCATATCCAATAAGGAAAAGAGAAACACTGCCAGAAACCTGGCTTCAGGAAATTTCTGAACAATAGATTATAACAGCTTAAGACTCAGAAGGCAACGTGTATCCTTCACACAATCAATCATTCACATTTCCCTAAAAGGATAATAATAATACTTTGCATTGTGATAAATAAACGAAAAAAAAAATCTGTGTGCATCTTCAATAATTCAGGTACTGACACTGAGCAACATTTAATTTCTGTTAAGTTTTTCTATTGCCAATGTACCATATGATATAAATGATAAACATAGTATGGAAAATAATGATCATTTAAACCCTAGGTACATACTTACCTTTAAATTCTATGGAAGTTTAAATGATTACTATTGAACTTCAAAGAGGAAATAATTTGTCAGTTTCAAATAAAAGGCAGGATCCTAGTTGGAAAGTAGCAAGAATGTCTCAATTATATTCTATAAAAATGACACATGAAAACAGCCACATCAATTATATTAATAGTTAACCATAATGCAAATTGCCTTAGCTGGTCATGTGAATATCCTTTATAGTTATGGGAATTTCTCAACTTTTAGTTTCGTGCCCTTCTATTCTACTTTCCATTTACTCCTTGCCTCATTTACAATGAGTAAATTAGTAGACACAATATTTATACATTAAATAAATTTAAATTTGGAGAACAGGGGTTGTGAGGTAAGTGAGGCTGAGTGAGGTTAAAGCATATTGGGCATACACCAAGGTTTTGCACTTTTAGAAGAAGCTCTCCAACAGCTAGGATCTGACATTTATGTGGCCCAGTGAATTCCCAAGACAAAAAATAAGCCAGGGTTTCTGAAAACATTTAAAAATATGATGAAACCTAGTGACATCTAATAAAGGAAATGCTAGGTAATAATGTAAGCCAAGCTTACATTGCAAATATCCTGCATTGTAATATATACTCAGAGTTATGATGAAATGGAAAGGAATTGTCTCACACACTTTGTAAAAAAAACAATCCATAGGGTCCCAATGGGGCAAAATTTAATATTGTAATTCTTTTTAACTTGATGGAAATTAAGTTTGCCTGAAAGTTTTCTTATATATTTGAAATATTCCTTATATATCACCTGTTACAGAGGTCATTAAAGACAAACACCAGTATCTGTACTTTTTCTTTAAATCATTTTTGTTTATTTTTGTTTATTTGTTTGAGAGCGACAGACAGAGAGAGAAAGAGACAGACAGAGAGAGGAGAGAGAGAGAGAGAGAGAGAGAGAATAGGCGCGCCAGGGCTTCCAGCCACTGCAAATGAACTCCAGATGTGTGTGTCCCCTTGTGCATCTGGCTAATGTGGGTCCTGGGTAATTGAGCCTCAAACTGGGGCCCTTAGGCTTCACAGGCAAGCGTTTAACTGCTAAGCCATCTCTCCAGCCCTGTGCTTTGTCTTTAAACAATAGTTTCATTGATAAGAAAAATTGTTAGTCAGTAACTAGAAATAGCATCGTTGGAATAACTAATAAATCTTTTTTGAAAAGCACAAATCATTATCATACAACTTTAGTATACTTTCCTTTATTAGAATTTGATGTAAAAACATAGTAGGTCATTCTTTCTGTGATGACATCCATCAAAATTGATTGCAACATGAAAAATGAATGACTAGATGTTTATATTTACTGTCTATATTGAAAATTAATAGCAAAATTTATTCATGAATGACATTCATTCAGATGAATATGTTATACAAAACTATGCTAGATGGGTAGGTAAAAAGAAATAGCAATGTAGATCAAAGTTCCTTTCCAACTGGACATGAACAGAATGTTATGACAACCAGTGTGTTACAGACAAGCAAACCTCCATTACTGGTATGTGGAGTGTAAATATACCATTTTTTTGTGTGCATGCTCAGTGATGGAAGTAGAGAATTTTGCTTAGAAAATATTGTATATACTTCCTGTCTTCCTTGACGTGTGAATGAGAATAGATTCTTTTACTATACAGACTTGCATTTCACTATTATTCTATATTTTGCTTTCATTAAGGATTCTGAAAATTGTTTTCAGGTAACTTTGATACTCAGCTGTGCTAAATGTAAAAAGTAAAAGCAAACAATAAGTATTTTCTTCCTCAAATTTGTCTTCAATATCAACCTAGAATTTTTGAAACATATTTACTCATTTCTTATGTACAAGTCATATAAAATGTAATATATGAGAAATGAAACCAACATTCTAACCATTCTTACTTTACTGATAAAATAATATCATGCATAGGGCTAAAATAATAATTATATAACAAGGTTTGAAATACTTTGAATAATCTTAGTGATTAGAAATGCAGTCTAGATCAGGTATGGTGATGCCTCCAGAGGCATTTGTTTTGCTGAGGATATGTTTGGAAATGCGAGGCCTTCTGCCTTTCCATATGAAAATTGAGATCATTTTTTCTATCTCTGTGAAGAACAAGGTAGGGATTTTAATTGGAATTGCATTAAATCTGTAAATTGCCTTTGGTAAGATTGTCATCTTCACAATGTTAATTCTGCCTATCCAGGAACATGGGAGGTCTTTCCATTTTCTCAAGTCTGCCTCAAATTCTTTTTTGAGTGTTTTTATGTTTTCGTTGTATAGATCTTTCACTTCCTTGGTTAACGTTATTCCAAGGTATTTTATTTTTTTTGTTGCAATTGAAAATGGGACTATGTCCCTTATTTCTTTCTCTGTATCTTTGTCCTTTGCATAAAGGAAGGCTACTGATTTTTGTGCATTGATTTTGTATCCTGCTACTTTGCTATAGGAGTTAATCACCTTCAGGAGTTTTGGGATAGAGTCTCTCGGGTCTCTTACATATATAATCATGTCATCAGCGAATAAAGCTAACTTAACTTCCTCCTTTCCAAATTGTATCCCTTTTATTTCCTTTTCCTGACTTATTGCTTGAGCTAGGACTTCCAGTACTATATTGAAAAGCAGAGGTGAGAGTGGACAACCCTGTCTTGTTCCTGATCTTAATGGGAATTCCTCCAGTCTCTCTCCATTAAGTATTATTTGGGCCTTCGGAGCTTCGTATATTGCCTTTATTAGGTTAAGATATGAACCAACCATGCCAATTCTCTCCAATGTTTTGAACATGAAGTGATGTTGAATCTTGTCAAAGGCGTTTTCTGCATCTATCGAAATGATCATGTGGTTTTTATGTTTAACCTTGTTTATGTGGTGTATTACATTGACAGATTTCTATATGTTGAACCACCCCTGTGTTCCTGGAATGAATCCACTTGGTCAAGGTGGATAATGCTTTTCACTTTGGAAAGCAATATGGAGACTTCTGAAAAAGCTGAGTATAGAGATACCAACAGACCCAGTTATTCCCTTAGAGTGGGCATCTACCCTAAAACCTTCAAACCACAGACTAAAGAGATTTGCTCAACCATGTTAATAGCAGCTTAATTTGTAATAGCTAAGAGCTGGAATCAACCCAGATGTCCATCACTAGAAGAATGGATAACTAAGATGTGATATATCTACACAATGGAATTCTATACAGCAATAAGAAAAAATGACACAATGAAATTTGAGGAAAAATGGTTGAACCTGGAACAGATCATTCTTAGTGAACTCACCCTATCACAGAAAAAAAATAGCCACATAGTCTCACTCAGCTACAGCACCTAACCTGAATCTACCCAAGATACCTTACATACCCAGCAAGCATTTCCTAGACTAGACACTAGGATGGAAGGGGAGGGAGGGGAGGGCATCAAAGGGGTGGGAAACACAAATCTAGACCCAAACGGCAATGGTACCATAATCTTCTACTTACTAAAAGACAAACCAAATGGCTGATCCTTCACCAGGCCCTTACAGGGAACACCTGAACCACAAGACACTGGAGAGGGTAAAATTAAGACTAACCTTAATCTTCTACATCTTCCCTCCCTCACTTCCGCTCTCCCTGTCTCTCTCTCTCTCTTATCTCTAACTCTTGTATATTAGTTATCTTTTTCCTCATTTTCTTAGTGGGCACTGACCTGTAACTCCCAGATCCAGCATGGGGCTATCATCCACAATGAGCTTTTGATCAGAGAGACTTACAAGGTTTCCTAAAAGACAGACAGATTTCTGTCAGAGTACTTCATGACCCACCAAAGGCTAGTGGTAAGACCCTACTGCTGAAGATACCTTATGTGATTGACATGCAAATTAGAATGGCATGGCTGGAAGTTGGAAGAGAGTCAGTCCCCAGACAGTCAGCGTGTCTAGTGCCAGAAGGTGCTACATGGGCAACTGGGGGAAATTGACCAATATCTATCGAAGCAACGCATGGGCTAACCTACTTAGCAGCAAATAACTTGTTGTGATGCCCACACAAGTGCAGTGGTGGCACACAGCCATGGTGGGGAACCAACTGCTCTCAATTTGGCTAACTGATCCCCTCACTGGTATGGGACCCATAGCTGGAGCTGGGAAACAAGTCAGAACCAGATCCAAATGTAAACCCACTCTCCAATATCAAACTACCATTCATTGTGGGCTACAAGCGGGCCTACACGTATTAAATTCTCTATAAACAAAAAAAAAGTAAGGGTTATCTCATTTGTCCTGGTGCTAACTTACTCTCCGTTGGAGAATCTGCTTCTCTTTTTCAGATAGATGTAGACCCTAAGGAGAGAGCCACCCCATCATACCTCAAAAGGGCCCCAGCTGAAACTAAGAAAAATTGGAGAAGCAAGCAAGGGGGCTGTTTTCCTGATGAACTGGATACCAGCACAAGGGGGAAGGAGATCAGCACAGAGAAAAATCAACTCCTACCAAATCAGAGAGCCAGAGCCTCAGAGGCCCCCAACACCTCATCACTGAAGCAGACCAAAAATGAACCCAACATGGCTCAGGGAAATTTTGCGGAAGAGGGGGCAGAAAGAATGTCAGAGTCACATGTTGTGTCATGATATGCAGAGACATTTAGCTTACCCATAACTGTGGGCTAACTCCACAGTGCATGACCCATATACCTCAACAAGGAGGGGCCAAGGGGAGGGGTAGGTCATGGATGAAACTAATAATGGTACCAAACTGACTGTACTTGCTGAATACAGAACTGACTAATAAAGAAAAAAAAAAAAAAAAGAAAAAAAAGAAATGCAGTCTAAATTCTAATTTAATACTGGTGGTTTCCATTTATAAATTATGTGAAAACTGTTCAGATATTGTGCTTGAATAACTGATGAATGATGAATGTAGGATGGGAGTTTATATTTTGGCAATATAAAGGTTATCAGTTCATTTCTTTTCTTTAGGAAGGGTCTTACCCTAGACCAGGCGGACCTTGATTTCACTATGTACTCTCAGACTAGCCTCAGACTCACAGTGATTCTCCTACATCTGCTTCCTGAATACTGAAATTAAAGGCGTATGTGCCACCATGCCAGACTGGCTCATTTTTTAATAGAATAAAGGGACTGTTGAGTTAAGAACATACTATAATAACAACCAGGTTAATACTGATGATATTTCTTTCAGCAATGACAATAAAACTCTTTTTTACAAATAAGAGTTATAAATGCCATAAGAAATATTTTCCTATAAATATTAAAATTTCATTAATATGATATTATTATATTTAAATTACACAACTATCCAGGAACACCTTTAATCCCAGCATTGAGAGGCAAGGTAGGAGGATCACCATGAGTTTGAGGCCACCCTGAGACTACATAGTGATTTCTAGGTCAGCCTGGACTAGAGTAAAACCATAACTTGAAAAAAAATCAATCAAACAAAAAATAAATAAATTACACAACTATTTTTCACAATAAAGCAATTTCATATGTTCACATTTCCATAATTCATCTGGCAAAAGCTATGAAATCTATGCAATAGCCATATTAGTTTAGTTAGAAGCAACATGGAGATAGAAGTAGAGAGCAATTTAAAATACAATATCAGTAAAGGGAATAGGAAATGAAGCAGGGGATGCTCCCGGGAGTTAAGAGGTTGAGAGTCCATTGGATGCAAAGCTTGGGGGTAAGATGGCTTGGAGAAGCTAAGCAGACAACCTCACAGCTCCCTGCCTGTCTAACCTGAGCTCTATATGCATGGAGCCACTGTCATGGTGAAGATATTAAGCCACATGAAGCAGCTACCCAATAAAGACATGACACAGCTGAGGAAAACACATGACCTCAGTGAAGAACTGTGATAGAGCTGGGGTCCTTGTCTCTGTAAAACTGATCAGCTCATAGTTCTATCTTATATTTAAGTCACTCTATATCATCCTTTATAGTAGTTATTTATTTTATTATTTTCTCAAGGCATGTAGTCATGTGTGTACATGGGTGTAGTAGTTTGAATTTATGCTCCCTATAGCTTCATGTGTTTTATTAAGCTTGTAACTTGGGTCTCCAGCTGCCTGAATGGAGAAAGTGTTACTAGAGGCAGATTCTGGGATCTACCCAAGATGCCAACATACCTAGTAAGCCTCTCCAGGACTAAACAATAGGGTGGGTGGGGAGGGAAGGGAGGAGAAGGGAGAGGGTGGAGGGCACAAATCTAGACCTAAACGGCAATGGTACCATAAAATTCTACATCCTAAAAGGCAGACCAAATGGTGGAACCTTCACCAGGCCCTTAGAGGGAACACCTGAATCAAATGATCACAAGGCACTGGAGAGGGTACGCTGAAGACTGACTCTAATTTTCTATAGCTTCTCACTTTCTCTCTCTCTCTCTTTCTCTCTCTCTCTCTCTCTCTCTCTCTCTCTCTCCCTCTCTTTCCTCTCTCTTCTCTCTAACTCTTTTATGTTAGTTATCTTTTTCTTCCTTCTCCTAGTGGGCACTGACCTGTAACTCCCAGTACCAGCAGGTGGCTATCATCCACAATGAGCTTTTGATCAGAGAGACTTACAAGGTTTCCTAAAAGAAAGACCGATTTCTGTCAGAGTACTTGATAACCCACCAAAGGTTAGTGGTAAGACCCTACTTCTGAAGACACCATATGTGGTTAACATGTAAAATGGAATTACTGGAAGCTGGAAGAGAGTCAGTCCCCAGACAGTCAGCGTGTCTAGTGCCAGAAGGTGCTACATGGGCGACTAGGGGAAAATGACCAATATCTATCCAAGCAGCTCATAGTCTAACCTACTTAGCAGCAAATAACCTGCTGTGATGCTCACACAAGTGCAATAGTGGCGCAAAGCCATGGTGGGAAACCAACTGCTCTTACTTTGGATAATTGATCATGTCAGTGAAACGTGACTCATAGCTGGAGCTGGGAAACAAGTCAGAACCATATCCAAACATAAGCCCACTCTCCAAAAGGGTGTTTGAGAGTAAATATGATTCTAGCCCCAAAGTGTAAAAGAGGTCTGAGCTCTGATGGGATCCCTGCTGCTTGTTCCTTTTTGATGTTGGTTGGCTGTTTTGTTTTCTCTCTGTTTGGATGTGTGAAAAGGAACTACCTTCCTCCACCATAGATAGAACTTCCTGTGAATCTCAAAGACTGAAATAAATTCCTTCCTATCATAAATTGTGCCTGATTTGGATGGTCATTCCAGCAATGTGAAGCTGACTTTAACAATGGAAATGGGTGTGCATATGTGCAGAGAGCAAGTGTCATACTTGGACTGTCATCCACCTTCTTTAAGATGACGTACAGTTCACCAATTTGATGGGACTGGTGGCCAACAACCCTCAGAGATCTTTCTGTTTCTGCATTTTTAATCATGGACGTCTAAACACATGCCACCGTGCCAAACATTTTACATAGGACTTAGCAATTGATCACAAGTCTTCATGACTGCACGACAATCATTTTACTGAGTAATGTATCTTCCAATCCCCTTACAGTGTCTGTTTATATTATGTTTTTAAAACTAGAGATACATGAGCACTGCTATACCTGGCTCTGAGAATCTCAGTCTAAGTTCAATCTTGTCAGATGTTTCTTCAGTTTCTAAATCTTCCATTCTTTCTTGAGAGTCTACAATTTCAACAGAAACACTTTGAGTCATATAGTACAGAAACTATTATCGATTTCACAATCTTCTGATGGTTTCCTGTCAGGGCTATCAAGTAATTAATACTGAATGGAGACAGAAAATGCCTTATGACACCTGTCCACATACACAGGAAGTTTTTGCTTATATTGAGTTTTCCCATTTGAGGAATTGTGTAAACATGTAGAGATAATCTGAGAATCAGGAAGCTCAACTCTCAGCATGAAGTCACTGGAGAATGTACCTTAAGAAAGTAGATAAAAATCTTAAATAAAGATATCTTAGAGGACTTCTGGCCAAGATGGCGACCGCCTAGCTGTGCTGCAAATCCCGGGGAAAGAAAGGCAAGATATTAAGGGTATATAGTGGCTTTTAGGGGAGAGAAATCTGGGAGGGCACAGAGGTGGGGGAACAGGGAATTGCTGATCCCCTTGCAGGCAGGTAGGCACCCCTCGCCCCAAATAACCGCCCTGTTCAAAGCTCCACCCCTGCCGAGCCGCTGCTCCGGAGTCCGCACGGCTGCCACCGCGCGCCGATAGTTCCCTGCGCGCGGAAGCTTAGACTGCTCCGCACCCTTGTCCACTCGCCCACCTACTGAGTGTGCCCAGTCCCACAGCAGCTGCCCCACAAGCTCAGACTGTATCTCTCGCTTGCGTCAGTTCAGGTGCCACCCCCTACCTGCCTGCCGCACCGGCGGGCCGCCATTGTCCTGTGGCGGGGGAGCGCAGACTGCTTCCGGTTCCCAGCGTTCCCAGCCAAAGTCTGGGCGGCTTCAGTGCTTGGTGCCTCAGTGCCACTCCTAGCTCGAATGCAGGAAGCTGCGGCACATTACCGTTTGAGAACTCAGGCAACTTCGGTGCCCCTGCCAGGCAATAGATAGGCGGCTTTGGCAAGTGACAGCCAAGGACCCAGGCTTCTTGGCAACACCCCCAGCCTGCATAAGATTCCCATTGATCTTGAGCCCAGGCTCATACGCCCACCTATCTGCCCATACACTGTCATGGGCAGAACACAGCGCAAAAGAAATAACATGAAAAATCAAATGCAAGAAAATCCAATTAGATCACCCAATCCCACAATGAATACTTCTAACCAAAACATAGAAGAACCAATAGGACCAGAACACCAAATTGAAGCTATGAGCAATGCAACTCTAACCAACCTATTGGTAGAACTTGCAGTAAAGCAACAAAGGGCCGACAATCGTGTGGATGCTGCCATCACTAAACTAGAACTAATAGATAAGAAATTGGAAAGATTAGATAAGAAATTGGAAGGATTTCAAAGAGAGTTAAGAGATTTGAAGGAGAGTGAAAAAAAAGAAGACCTTAAAAATCAGCTGGCCATGCTAAATGAAGACATAAAGAAATGCAAGGATGAACTCCAAGAATCATCAAGAAAATCAGAAAATGATGTGAAAAGGGAGCTTGACAGAGGGATGGAAATTATACATAGAAAAGTAGTAGAAAATGCAAACTTAATTGAACAAGTCCAAAACTCTCTAGAAGCTCTCAAGAATAGAGTCAGCCAAGTGGAGGATAGAAACTCTGATCTGGAAGACAAGATGGAAGAAACAGTTAGAGAGTTCAAAAATTTCAGTAAGTTCAAAAGCTCCTGTGAACAGAACATGAGGGAATTGTGGGATACAGTTAAACGTCCCAATATCAGGATCATTGGAATACCAGAAGGAGAAGAAATCCAGACCAAAGGCATGGAGAACTTATTTAACAAAATAATTGAAGAAAACTTCCCCAATCTCTTAAAAGAAAGGCCCATCAAGATACAAGAAGCCAATAGAACTCCAAACAGACTGGACCAAAGGAGAAACTCTCCAAGACATATTATCATTAAGACTCTAAACCTTGACACCAAAGAGAAAATCCTAAAAGCAGTTGGGAAAAACAGCACACCACCTTCAAAGGTAACCCCATCAGAATTACTTCAGATTTCTCAATGGAAACCCTGAAAGCTAGAAGGGCCTGGAATGAAACACTGCAAACTCTAAGAACCTATGGCTTCCAAACCAAACTACTCTACCCAGCAAAAGTATCCCTCATAATAGATGGTGAAAGAAAAACTTTACATGACAAAACTCAGCTTTACAATTATATGAACACAAAACCAAACCTACAGAGAGTATTTCAGGAAATTCTCCACAGAAAAGAAAAAAAATAATCAAACACAATTGCCTACAAGAAGCAGATGACAACAGCCAAACTCAGAGTAGGCACAAAAAACTTCAATGTCCATGAAAACTCCAACCCACATTTACCATCACAATATGGCAGGGATCAAATCAAATCTCACAGTCATTACCCTAAATATTAATGGCCTTAATTCACCCATCAAGAGACACAAGCTAACAGGATGGATGAAAAAATTAGACCCCTAAATCTGTTGCCTTCAAGAAACCCACCTCATCATTAAAGACAGACATCTCCTCAGGGTGAAAAGGTGGAAAACAGTATTCCAAGCAAACGGGAATAAGAAACAAGCAGGTGTAGGTATATTAATATCGGATAAAATAGACTTCAAACCAAATATAATCAAAAAAGACAAAGAAAGACACTTCCTACTTATCAAGGGAACGATCCATCAAGAGGATATTACAATCATAAATCTGTATGCACCAAACACAGGGGCACCACAGTTCATAAAACAAAACCTACTTGACAATAAAACAGAAATAACCACAAACACCATCATAGCTGGGGACTTCAATACACCATTATCAGTAATAGACAGATCATCCAAACAGAAACGCAACAGGGAAGTAAGAGAGCTCAACAAAACCATAGATCATTTAGACCTAACGGACATCTACAGAACCTTCCATCCCAAATCCACAGATTACACATTCTTATGAGCAGTCCATGGAACATTCTCTAAAATAGACCATATATTGGGTCACAAAGACTGTCTCCACATATTTAGGAAGATTGACATAATTCCCTGCATGATATCAGATCACAATGCTATATAGCTAGAAATCAACAACAAAACACCCACCAAGAATCCCAAAGGCACCTGGAAACTGAACAGCACACTTTTAAACAATAAATGGATAGTAGATGAAATAAAAAATGAAATTGCAAATTTTCTGGAATTGAACGACAATGAGAACACATCGTACCAAAACTTATGGGACACAATGAAGGCGGTCCTCAGGGGAAAATTCATAGCACTCAATGCCTTCGAAAAAGACAGAAAGGTCCCAAATTAATGACCTAACCATCCACCTAAAGGCACTGGAAAAACAAGAAAAATCCAACCCAAAGAGCTCCAGAAGGAAAGAAATAATTAAAATCAGAGCAGAAATCAATGAATTAGAAACCAAGGAAACAATTAAGACAATTGACAAAACAAAGAGCTGGTTCTTTGAAAAAATAAACAAGATTGACAAACCCCTGGCCAATCTGATCAAGCAAAAAAAGGTGAACCTTCAAATTCACAAAATTCAAAATGAAAAAGGAGAGATCACAACAGACATAAGTGAAATTGGGAGAATCATCAGGACTTATTTCAAAAACCTCTACTCCACAAAACTGGATAATGTGGAGGAGATGGATAAATTCTTGGACGCATACCATCTACCAAAGCTAAACACAGAGCAGATTAATCACCTCAATCAACCCATCACACTCATGGAGATTGAAAAAGTAATAAAAAACCTCCCAAAAAAGAAGAGCCCAGGACCAGATGGCTTCTCAGCTAAATTCTATCAAACCTTCATGGAAGAACTCAAACCAATCTTCCTCAAACTGTGCCACACAATTGGTGAACAGGGAAAGCTACCCAACTCCTTTTCTGAAGCTAGCATCACCCTAATTCCAAAATCAGGCAGAGATGCCACAAGAAAAGAAAACTACCGGCCTATTTCCCTGATGAATTTAGATGCAAAGATCCTAAACAAAATCCTTGCAAACCGAATGCAACAACACATCAAAACCATTATCCAACTTGACCAAGTGGGATTCATTCCAGGAACACAGGGGTGGTTCAACATATGGAAATCTGTCAATGTAATACACCACATAAACAAGGTTAAACATAAAAACCACATGATGATTTCGATAGATGCAGAAAAGTCCTTTGACAAGATTCAACATCACTTCATGTTCAAAACATTGGAGAGAATTGGCATGGTTGATTCATATCTTAACCTAATAAAGGCAATATACGAAGCTCCGAAGGCCCAAATAATACATAATGGAGAGAGACTGGAGGAATTCCCATTAAGATCAGGAACAAGACAGGGTTGTCCACTCTCACCTCTGCTTTTCAATATAGTACTGGAAGTCCTAGCTCAAGTAATAAGACAGGAGAAGGAAATAAAAGGGATACAATTTGGAAAGGAGGAAGTTAAGTTAGCTTTATTCGCTGATGACATGATTATATATGTAAGAGACCCGAGAGACTCTATCCCAAAACTCCTGAAGGTGATTAACTCCTATAGCAAAGTAGCAGGATACAAAATCAATGCACAAAAATCAGTAGCCTTCCTTTATGCAAAGGACAAAGATACAGAGAAAGAAATAAGGGACATAGTCCCATTTTCAATTGCAACAAAAAAAATAAAATACCTTGGAATAACGTTAACCAAGGAAGTGAAAGATCTATACAATGAAAACATAAAAACACTCAAAAAAGAATTTGAGGCAGACTTGAGAAAATGGAAAGACCTCCCATGTTCCTGGATAGGCAGAATTAACATTGTGAAGATGACAATCTTACCAAAGGCAATTTACAGATTTAATGCAATTCCAATTAAAATCCCCACAGGGTTCATCACAGAGATAGAAAAAATGATCTCAAATTTCATATGGAAAGGCAGAAGGCCTCACATTTCCAAACATATCCTCAGCAAAAGAAATACCTCTGGAGGCATCACCATACCTGATTTAAGATATATTACAAAGCCATAGTAATAAAAATAGCATGGTACTGGCATAAGAACAGGACTATTGATCAATGGAATAGACTTGAGGACCCGGACCATGGGTCAAGCAACTATAGCTACTTGATATTCGATAAAGGCCCAAACAATATAGGCTGGAAAAAGACAGCATCTTCAACAAATGGTGCTGGACAAACTGGATAACCATATGCAGGAAACTGAAACTTGACCCACACATTTCACCATGCACTACACTCAAGTCCAAATGGATCAAAGATCTCAATATAAGACCAGAAATTCAAATACTACTGGAAGAAAATTTAGGAAGTACATTCCATGATATAGGAATGGAAAAAGACTTCCTGAACAAAACCCCAGTAGCTCATGAACTTAAACCGTCACTCAACCAATGGGACCACATGAAGCTGAAGAGTTTCTTTACAGACAAGCATACAATAAGCAAAGCTAATAGATTTCCCACAGAATGGGAGAAAATATTTGTGGGTTATCCAACTGATAGAGGACTAATCCCTAGAATCTACAAAGAACTCAAAAATCTAAACAGTAAGAAGTCAAACACCCCACTCACAAAATGGGGCAAGGAGCTGAACAGGCCGTTCACAGAGGAAGAAATAGAAATGGCAAACATACACTTAAGAAAATGTTCAGCATCCCTAATCATCAGAGAAATGCAAATTAAAACAACTATGAGATTCCACCTTACCCCAATAAGGATAGCAAGCATCAAAAAATCAAATAAAAATAAATGCTGGCGAGGGTGTGGAGAAGTAGGAACACTCTTCCACTGTTGGTGGGAATGTAGGATGGTACAACCACTTTGGAAAGCAATATGGAGACTTCTGAAACAGCTGAGTATAGAGATACCAACAGACCCAGTTATTCCCTTACTGGGCATCTACCCTAAAACCTTCAAACCACAGACTAAAGAGATTTGCTCAACCATGTTTATAGTGGCTCAATTTGTAATATCTAAGAGCTGGAATCAACCCAGATGTCCATCACTAGAAGAATGGATAACTAAGATGTGGTATATCTACACAATGGAATTCTGTACAGCAGTAAGAAAAAATGACACAATGAAATTTGAGGAAAAATGGTTGAACCTGGAACAGATCATTCTCAGTGAACTTACCCTATCACAGAAAAAAAATCGCCACATAGTCTCACTCATCTACAGCACCTAACTTGAATCTACCTAAGATACCTTACATACCCAGCAAGCATCTCCTCGATTAGACACTAGGATGGAAGGGGAGGGAGGGGAGGGCATCAAAGGGGTGGGAAACACAAATCTAGACCCAAATGGCAATGGTACCATAACCTTCTACTTACTAAAAGACAGACCAAATGGCTGATCCTTCACCAGGCCCTTACAGGGAACACCTGAACCACAAGACACTGGCGAGGGTAGGATCAAGACTAACCTGAATCTTCTACATCTTCCCTCCCTCACTTCCCCTCTCCCTGTCTCTCTCTCTCTCTTATCTATAACTCTTGTATATTAGTTATCTTTTTCCTCATTTTCTTAGTGGGCACTGACCTGTAATTCCAAGATCCAGCATGGGGCTATCATCCACAATGAGCTTTTGATCAGAGAGACTTACAAGGTTTCCTAAAAGACAGACAGATTTCTGTCAGAGTACTTCATGACCCACCAAAGGCTAGTGGTAAGACCCTACTGCTGAAGATACCTTATGTGATTGACATGCAAATTAGAATGGCATGGCTGGAAGTTGGATGAGAGTCAGTCCCCAGTCAGTCAGCGCGTCTAGTGCCAGAAGGTGCTACATGGGCAACTGGGGGAAATTGACCAATATCTGTCGAAGCAACGCATGGTCTAACCTACTTAGCAGCAAATAACTTTTTGTGATGCCGACACAAGTGCAATAGTGGCCCACAGCCATGGTGGGGAACCAACTGCTCTCAATTTGGCTAACTGATCCCCTCACTGGTATGGGACCCATAGTTGGAGCTGGGAAACAAGTCAGAACCATATCCAAACATAAGCCCACTCTCCAATATCAAGCTACCATCAATTGTGGGCTACAAGCGGGCCTACACGTATTAAATTCTCTATAAACAAAAAAAAAGTAAGGGTTATCTCATTTGTCCTGGTGCTAACTTACTCTCCGTTGGAGAATCTGCTTCTCTTTTTCAGATAGATGTAGATCCTAAGGAGAGAGCCACCCCATCATACCTCAAAAGGGCCCCGGCTGAAACTAAGAAAAATTGGAGAAACAAGCAAGGGGGCTGTTTTCCTGATGAACCGGACAACAGCACAAGGGGGAAGGAGATCAGCACAGAGAAAAATCAACTCCTACCAAATCAGAGAGCCAGAGCCTCAGAGGCCCCCAACACCTCATCACTGAAGCAGACCAAAAATGAACCCAACATGGCTCAGGGAAATTTTGCGGAAGAGGGGGCGGAAGGAATGTCAGAGTCACATGTTGGATCATGATATGCAGAGACATTTATCTTACCCATAACTGTGGGCTAACTCCACAATGCATGACCCATATACCTCAACAAGGAGGGGCCAAGGGGAGGGGGTAGGTCACGGATGAGCCTAATAATGGTACCAAACTGACTGTATTTGCTGAATACAGAACTGACTAATAATAATAATTAAAAAAGATATTTTAAACTGGATAAATAATAGAAGGGTGCATGGAGCAATTAGCTGCATGCATCAACAAGGGTGTGTCTAAAAATGAGCAGAAAATAAAAGTTTTACATATTAGAATTGCAAGGCAATCCACCTGGAAAAACCATCACTAGTCTTTAGAATGGCTTTCGAAAATGTAAAGCCATCAAGATGAGTAACCCAGCATTTCAATCAGTTTGGAAAGTATACTTAAGGTATTCTCATTGAAGTCTGTGCCAAGTGACTCCTGGAGACTGGGAGTATGAGAAGGGAGTGTGTCTAGCTTTGCTAAGGCTTCCATGAGAAAGAAACTGAAAGCAGCTTTAGACTATTGTACTTATCAGCTGGTTTGTTATATCCAGATCTGTGACGTACTAAACACTTTAGTTCCATGTACCCAAGTTGCATAAACTTCTGATGAGTTTTATTTTGTATAATGGAAAGAGACAGTATAAATGTACAAGATCAAGAGAAAAACAACACCTCCAAGATTTACAGAAGGTGTATCAGAATATGACAATGCAAAGCTATAACCATAAATACTTAATCAAATTTCTATAAAACTTACTCAGACTATGAACATCAGTAAGATTATTCCCAGCAATACTGAAATTAGACTAGCTGCTAAAGTGCTATGAATCAAAAATAAATTTGCAATTGATCCATGGATGGTGGTGCATGCCTTTAATCCAAGCACCAGGATGCAGAGGTAGGAGGATTGCCCTGAGTTTGAGGCCACCCTGAGACTACAGAGTGAAATTAAGGTTAGCCTGACCTACAGTGAGACACTACCTCAAAAACCAAAATAAATAAATAAAATTTAAAAATAATAAATTAGCAATCAACAAAGCCTAGGAAGATAAATATTGAATTATTACCTCTTATACAAAATTCTGATATTTGCAAAAGCATGAAAGTAGAAGTGGCCCCATTCTGGAAGGAGATGGGGGCAAGCTGGAATAGTGAGGAGAACAAGAGAGGAGACTGGGGGAGGTTAATATGATCAAAATTCACTGTATAAATATATGGAACTTTCACATTTCACCCATTATTTTAGACAGGCAACATATGCTGATAGTAGGTTTTAAAAGCACAGAGTAGTATTAGTAAAATTAGTCCCAACATCATGGTAATTATTCTAGGCTACTACTTCGTATGAAGTAAAAAAGGAATTGAACATTCCCCCCACACAACATTTACAATTGGTTTAGGCCCTAATTTGTTATGTAACAAAAGAAACACCTCTATTCCTGAGCTTATAGTGATGTGATTGAACTTATCATTCAGGATGAAGTCAATCTGTTATATGGGAAGAATTTGTATGTTTTCTCAGCTAGAATTTCATTCTTTAGTCTCACAGTGGAAATGCCACTAATTATAGGCCCTAGGAGGGAAACTTCTACTGTTGGTTAGCTAAATGAATATGTTGTTCCCAGAAAATTGTTTTCTAAATATTTATTTTTATACTATAAATTAGTTAGTGCTGCTCTAATTTGTATTCATAGAAGCTTCTTTTTGTAGATACCAATGATTGATTACTGGGAGACTCAAAGCTTGTCAAAGTGCTGACAAGAAGAAAGCATTGGTTGATCAGCACAAAATCATGCATTGTCTGCACACCCTCAAAGGCTCAGGAAAAAATGCATGGAAAGATGAAGGAACAGAAAGAATGTATGAATGAAGATAGTCAATTGCCTAGCATGAACCGAGCCACCATGACTACATCTGCCTGGGCCCAGAAGCCATTACAGATGAAGTGGTGATTTAAATATGAGTGCTGCTCTCACTGTTAGCCTGACCAGTTCCAGGAAGAAGTTATACACACTGCGAACAGTCAAAACTCATCAAAGCAGAAATCCACAGGTTTTGGAGAGCTCAACACTAAAGTAGACTTATAACACCCCCACCAAGCCTCAGACAATATTACAGAAGAGTAGAAGCTGATTGTAAGAGCTACAGGATGGGAAGAAGTATCCTAAAGCATCCCCTCTACACCAAGATTGATACATTCATGACCCCATGATGAATATCAATAACCCCACTGAGGAGTGGCCTCAGTGAAATGGGGGTAGGGAAGAGGGACCATAAGAAGGAAGTCCAAGAAAAAATATGACCAATACACAAATTGTTCATTCAATAAATTTCCTAATTAATAAAAATATTTTTCAATGAAAAGCAATGTAATGACCAAAGGATGGGGAAGAGTTCTTTGGAATGCTGTCTTGCACATGAAGTGGATGTTGCATTCATGGTCTGACAGAGATTGTCATTACGTGAAGAAGACCCATGGCATATTGAACCCATAAACATTTCACCATAAATGGTGGAAGAAAACCAAAATAAGACATCAGAGTAGAGAAGGTTCATGTTGAAAAGAAAAAGGGGTTCAGTGGAATAGAGTGGACACAGGGTCAAATGCAAGTAATAGGAAGGGATTAAGATCAAAATGTATTAACTTATGACCAAAATACATTACATACATATATGAAAATTGGCAATAAAATTGTCATTAAATTTATTACCCAAAGGAAGGAGAATCTAGCAAAATGGAAGTGGTTGAGTTAGGGAGAGGATTAGTGCTAAATGTGTATTTCTAGGCCAGAGAAAGCACACAACAAAAACACAAGTCCATGCTTTCAAACCCCCATTCTACCCTTGAGATGGGGTCTCATTGTCTACCAGGGACTCATAGTGCTAATCTAAGGCTAGGAGAGTTCCCTTCCTCTGTGAACACAAAACAGTCTAACCTGTATCACACATGATCTCATATCTGCCACTGGATTTGCATTGGTGGAAATTGGAATGACATAATTGGTTGAAATCATACCCAGTTCACAAATCTTACAATCCAGACTTACTTTCAGTTTGTAGTGATCTTGTAGAGAGAGTGCTGTAGTATCACTGAAACTTTGAAGGCCTTTTGCTGGGAATCTTCTGGAAATGTCTGAGAGTCCAGGCGGTGCCTCATCAAAACCTTTCACCAGAAACACTTCTCATTCTACTGAGCACTAATTGCAATTACCATGCCAGCCTCTACTTCCTGTCTATCTCTGCTCTCTGTAGGTACCAGAGTAGCCTGATTGCCATTTAAGATTTTTCTCTTTTATCTCTTATACACACACACACACACAGACACACACACACACACACACCCCTTCAGCCTCAGGTGCCAATCAAGGTAGCTTTTAATAAATACCAAGTAGGATATACAGGCCTTTTCCTATCCCATGGATCCCCCAGTATGCACAAACTTGTACAGAAATCTCACATCTCTCCCCAATACAATACCCAAGCAGCACAATTCTGGAGAGTCAGCTTCTTTCTGTCAAGTGGTGAGGTAGTGAGACTCTGCACTTGAGAGACAGACCAAGCTTTTTGCCTTCAACCTTCTGATGCTCATAATGGTAAATGGAATAAGGACAAGCATTCAGCAGGGGAAAACTTTCATTAGTGGGAAGAACATAACCTTACGATGTGGGACATTGCTTTCTGCTGAGCTGCAGGAGAAAGATAAGCTGGTCACTGAAAGCTGACTACAGTATGTCCTGAAATTTACCTGCTTTAAATAACTTAAAACATGCTAAAAAAGCTACAAAATATACTTGAACTGAATGACTAATGATTATTGTGGTGTCTAGAGAACATGAATGACAGCCCTTAATGCATTAATAGCAAGTAATTTGTTAGCTATATGTTTAACAAAATGCACTGCTATCTTATTGCTATTTGAGGCTTCCTTCCTTGCTACAGAACCATGTTGTGCTGACTTGGCTTTCTGTGGTCCTTAGATTGAAGTTGCAAGAACAGTGGAATCCAGGAGCCATAGAGTTATCTGCATCAGATTATGCACAAGTTCTGATTCACCTTCCTTGACAAGATCTTGAAGTGTTTGTGACTCAGAGACCTACTGTGGTAGATGGTATGATGTTTATGTGCTCATTTAGTTTCTTAGTCCGTTTTTGGTGAGGAAAGAAAGATAAGTTGGGAAAGGAAAAACACCCAGATTTTTAGCACTTGAGAATTATTGCATCCACACTGTATACAGTTGTTTTATTGTCATGTGAGTCTCTACAGTAGAGCACTCCAGCAGAAGGATTTAAGGATGTGACGATGAAATGTGAGATTATATTGGCCACTCTGATAAACATTATTTAATAGCTCATTTAAAATGATTTTGAATTGTTACCTCAAATTTATAATACAAGCCAAGAGAATAAAAAGACCCATGGGCTATGCAGATGAAGTTAGACACTCACATAGCTTGTCTATAAGAAATATGCAGCCTAAAGCCATGCGTGGTGGTGCACACCTTTAATCCCAGTACTTGGGAGGCAGAGGTAGGAGAATCACCGTGAGTTCAAGGCAACCCTGAGACTACATAGTGAATTCCAGGTCAGCCTGGACTAGAGTGAAACCCTACCTAAAAAAAAAAAATAAATAAGAAGAAGAAAGAAAGAAAGAAAGAAAGAAAGAAAGATAGAAAGAAAGAAAGAAAATATCCAGCCTACACTTAACTGGCAGGGTAGATACTATAATCCAAAGGTGGTTTCCCAAGGGCGATGCTTATCTATTTTACTCCAGATATGCTGACTGCTGTGATTTTCCTAAGTATGGGAAACTCAACTGCATAATTTGTGGTAGTGGTAGACTTCATTTGCAATCTCCCCTACAAAAAGAAAAGAAAAGAAAAAAGAAAAAAAAAAAAGAAACAAAATACCCATTGTTTTCTGCCCTGCTTGTTGAAATATTAGCAATGACACAGGTACCTTCATGACTTGTCATCCAGAAATCAAATTTTCCATGTCATTATGGTATCGACGTTAAGCTTCCTTGTATTACATCTAGAACACAGATGGTATCTTTAAAATATACTGTGAGGGGATGGAGAGATGGCTTAGCGGTTAAGATCTTGCCTGTGAAGCCTAGGAACCCTGGTTTGAGGCTTGATTCCCCAGGACCCACGCTAGTCAGATGCACAAGGTGGCGTACGCATCTGGAGCTTGTTTGCAGTGGCTGGAGGCCCGGGAGTGCCCATTCTCTCTCTCTCTCTCTCTCTTTCTGCCTCCTTCTTTCTCTCTGTTGCTCTCAAATAAATAAATAAAAATAAACATTTTTTTAAAATATACTGTGAGAATTATTGGTAATTTATTTTAATATTTTCTACTTATATGAATGAGATATATGAATCAAATGTCAATGTAAGCAGTTATTTCATTGGTCATATAAAGTGAAACACTAATACTACAGTAAATAGTGACGGTTGCCTTGAAGGTTATTTTTGATATATAGTTTGCAGAACTGGGCATTTATAGAATGGAGATCTCTCTGTGCAGATAAATCTTTAGGCACTTACAATTTGAATCATGTATGAAGTTCTTATCTGAGATAAACATAGTCAGGCATTCTACCTCCAAAGAAAATAGTACCTGGTAGGAACACTTAAAATTTCAGGGCAAAGAAGAAGAAGCTAGAATAAAAAAATAACATATAACTTTGTTACACGTTTGGATCTCCACTTATTTCTTCCAAGATGGCTTTTTGCCCTTTGGATGATGCTGAATCCAAATTCAGAATTACTTCTGTTTTATCAATACTTTGTAATAGTTGTTTCATTCTATGATAGAGTATCACTCACAAAGTCAGAGGGTTATTTGCTTAAGGTTATTTGTTCAGATAGATGCAAGTGACAATATTAAAGTGAGATTCATTATAGACTCATTTGATGACACCAGAAATGCACAGAATCTTTTATCCATGTATCTAACACTAAGTACCCTAGTTTATAGTGGTCAAAATGAGGACTACTATTCCTAATTGGGAAACAAATGGTGTCAGGTGTTTTCATTTTTAATATGTTTAAATTTTTAACATTCATAAGCACATAAAATTATATTGATAGATTTTATATATGTATATGAATATGTATATGTGTGTGTTGTATACTACTTAGCTATAGTCAAACATATCCTCAAATATTTATCAATTCTTTATGGTTACAAACTCTTAAAGTCTTTCTACCTTTGTGAATGAGCAGTACTTTATTGTTACTTATTGTGGAATAGTGTGCCATAGGTTATTATATCAACTTATAACTTAATATCCACTGATCAACAATTCCCAATTGCTCTCTGTTCCAAGGTAGTAGAAATCAGCATTCTACTCTAACTTCTATCATATCATGGTGGTGTGAATTACATGTTACACATAAACTCATGTGCTCTGAATGCTTGGTACCCAGCTGATGGCAACTTGGGAGGTGGAGCCTTGCTGCAGGAAATATGTTGTTGGGGATAGGCTTAGGATTGTTCAGCTCAATCTCCAACTGCTGTGTTAAACCTACTATCTTAAAAGTAATGTCTAGCTTCTGCTTCTACCAATTCTCTGCCATCATGAAGCTTTCCTTTTAGACTGCAATCGCAAATAAAAATTATCCCCTGATCAACTGCTTTTCATCAGGTGCTTTTTCTCAGCAATGTGAAGTTAGGCACAGCAGAAATTTGACCCCATACAAGTGGTATCTTTGTTGCCTGAAACCTGGATTGTGGCTTTTGAACTTTTGGAACTGATTTACTGTAGGAATATGAGAGGAATTAAAATTTTAACCTAAGAGACATCTTGGTGTGCTGTAAGCAGGATTGAGAGACCATTTGCTTAGAGTTTGAAAGAACTAAATGCAGAAAGAACTATGGGCTGTGTAGGTTTGGCTTATAAGTAGAAGAAAAAAGCTTTTTCTGGACTGGGCTAGAGGCAATTTATGTGAGAGGCTTACTGTGTTCTGACAATGTACTGAGAACCTGTGCAAAGTTTAATTTAGAAGAAATGGACTGATGTCAGTAGAAAAATGTGGCACAAAACCAAAGTAAAGTTTCAGACTAGAGATAATAGCTCAGTTCAAAAGGAATTGTCTGAGAGATTATCATCTTTGAAATTGGGCCAGCTGTTCTATATTTGGACAGCAGAAAGAATGTTTAATTTTGAAAGCAGGGGCACAGAATGCTGAAGGAGTTTTCCTGTTTTACACATGAGAATGAACCATGGTTTCAGTAGTGATGTGAACATTATAGATATGCCAGGACTGTGGGACAACTACCAAGGAGAGATGCTGGTTTGGGAGAGATTGTTCCCCAGACTATGAGCAGGCAGCTGAAGGGGCAGAATTGGAAACTCAGAGACTTTTTTGCAGGTCTCAGTTGGACAAGAAATGGTAGGATTAGATTTTTTCCTGCTTGTTTTAGATCTTGCATTAGTTCAATCTTTCCTTGCAGTGCTAATGTTTGTAATGTGAGTATCTGGGCCATTATGTGTTTTGGATTTACAAGCTCACAGGTAATAGACCTTATATTGTGGGGATATTTGAACAACATTGGGACTGAGGTGAGAATGGGACTTTTGAAGTTAAACTGAACACACTGCATTTTAAATCATGAATTGTCATCATTTTGTGGGAGCCAGGAGTGGAATATGGTGGTTTGAATCAGACGACACCACTAAATTTATGTGTTCTTAATGTTTTGTCCCAATCTGATGACAATTTCGGAGGTGGAACCTTTTTGGAAGATGTGTGATTTGGGGGGAGGGCTCCTCCTTGCCACAGTTTGGCTCTCTCTGCTGTTGCTGTTTCCCAACTGCATAGAAAAAGTGATGTGAATCCTCTGATCATGCCATGTTTTCCATAGTCACCATGGAGCTTTCCCTCAAGACTGTACACTAAAATAAAAAATAATAATAATTCCTCCTATTAGTTACTTTTGAATGGGTATATTTTTCAAGGAATGTGAAGGTAAACACAACATATCATTGTTTTAGGTCTCATGTGCAGAATTTGTCTTCTTTTACCTGGCTTACCACATTTATTATAATCATATTTATTCAATCTATGTGGTTGATTTTATTCTTTAATGTCTATATAGTATTATATTGAGCTTATGCAATATGTTCTTTCCCATCTCAATGACCTGAGTTATTTTTCCTATGTTGTATTCTAGTATTTTCACTGTCAATTTAAATTTTTAATTTGTTGAGTTGGTTTTTGTAACATCATAATTTTATTATTATTATTATTATTACTATTATTATTATTTGGTTTTTCGAGGTAGGGTCTCACTCTGGCTCAGGCTGACTTGGAATTAACTATGTAGTCTCAAGGTGGCCTTGAACTCACAGCGATCCTCCTACCTCTGCCTCCCAAGTGCTGGTATTAAAGGCATGCACCACCACACCAGGCTATTACATTATTTTTTAAAGTAAGCAATCAGAGATAAATTAAGTAATAATGAAATATAAATATGATGAGCCCTGTCATCTTCTAGTGTTAAGAAGAAAATGTTAATGTAAGTTGAAGTAAGCAAACACAACATTAAAAACAATGCCACCACGGTACCCGCTGAAGGAGATAGACAAAGAGAACATTCAACTCCTAAGGATATCCCAAGACACAGAGGCTCCTAAGACCCCACCATTGAAGTAGACCTAAAATGTACCCAACATGGCTCAGGGAAATTCACGGAATAGGGGGCGGAAAGATTGTTAGAGTCATGTGTTGGAATATTATGCACAGAAGCATTGCCTCCTCCCCATAACTGATGGCTAACCCCACAATGCATGACCCACTTCTCCCAAGGAGAGGGTCTCTGCAGAGAGGAAAGGATAGGGAAGAGGCTAATCATGGTACCAACACGACTGTATGCATACTATGTACATAACTAATAAAAATCATTATAATAGTCAATAAACAATCTTCTGTCCTATTTTATAATTTAACAGGATTTCTGATAATGTTATTTTGTTTCAAATTTTGATTTTTGGGGGGTGAGGAGGAGACAAGGTATCATTTTACAGACATGCTGTTGGAGTTAGGTTTTCATTGCTGGCAGAAATTACCCAACTAAGAGCAGCTTGTGGGGGGAAAACAGGGTTTATTTTAGCTTACAGACTTCATCATGGCAGGGGGAAATGATGGCATGAGTAGAGGGTGTACATCACCCTCTGGCCAACATAAGCTACACAACAGTAACAGAAGAATGTGCCAAACACTGGCAATGGGCATTTGGCTATAATATCCATAAGCCTGCCCCCAACAATACACTGCCTCCCGGAGAGGTTAATTCCCAAATATCTACCAGCTAGTAACCTAGCATTCAGAACATCTAAGTTTATGGGGGACACCTGAATCAAACCACCACACTTGTCTTACCTCAAACATGAGCTTCTAATGTCTCATACCACTGAGGGCTGAGTTGGTAGGAGGGATTTTTCATAACTGGCTCCTACATATCTTATTATAAAGTTTATATAAGTACTTAACGAAGTTCTTAGGTAAAAATGAAATTGCAACACTTTATAGATATATGATTTTCTAGAAAACTAAGACTTTGCTACCTGTAATAAAAATGTGTGGAGGTTCCAATGAATCAGCTAGAGAGGGAGAGATAGTAAGAAATCAAGGCAGAACAAGAGAGCAAAAGAAGAGAAGTCTGTTACTAAAATTTGCAAGCTGGAAGCTAGAAGAGTGTGGCAACAGGCACAAGAATCACCACTGTCCCACTTAGTATTAGACTTGTTTCTTCCTCTGTCATAAGTTCCAGCTTAGCTAGGATTTTTACTTCCCTATTCAACATACATTTGGTTTAAAGGTTTAGCATTATAATGAAAATTCTCTGATTAGTGCTATAGATTGTACTGCAAAACTATACTTCAAAAGAGCAAATCTGTAAAGCTTTTAATGCTATTAAATGTTTCTTTGGAAATTATGTGTTTTACATTGAATGACACATAAATTCGAGCAAATATGCAGAGGCGTTGAATACCATAGTTGCAAAAAGTTTATTACATTGATATTCAGATTTCACTTAAAGTCTAAAAGATGGTAAAAATTGCTGAGGTTTTTAAAAAGGGTATTTATTAAAGAATATCCAATCACCAATTAACACATACTTATTGTAGAGCTATACGAGTTTTCACTGAGGACATTATTCTAGCACTAATGAGAATGCAAAATGAAGCTGCAACTCATAAGAATGATGGATATAATATCAGATCATTCTCAGTGAACTTACCCAATCACAAAAAAAAAAAAATTGCCACACAGTCTCACTCATGTACAGCACTTAACCTGAATCTACCCAAGACACCTCACATATCCAGCAAGCATCTCGTGGACTAGACACTAGGATGGAAGGGGAGGGAGGGGAGGCCATCAAAGGGGTGGGAAACACAAATCTAGACCCAAACGGCAATGGTACCATAAAATTCTACTTACTAAAAGACAGACCAATGGCTGATTCGTCACCAGGCCCTTACAGGGAACACCTGAACCACAAGACACTGGCGAGGGTAGGATCAAGACTAACCTTAATCTTCTACATCTTCCCTCCATCCCTCTCCCTCCCTCTCTCTCTCTCTCTCTCTCTCTTTCTGTCTCTCTCTTCTCTTCTCTCTAACTCTTGTATATTAGTTATCTTTTTCCTCATTTTCTTAGTGGGCACTGACCTGTAACTCCCAGTACCAGCATGGGGCTATCATCCACAATGAGCTTTTGATCAGACAGACCTAAAAGGTTTCCTAAAAGACAGACAGATTTCTGTCAGAGTACTTGATGACCCACCAAAGGTTAGTGGTAAGACCCTACTGCTGAAGACACCTTATGTGGTTGACATGCAAAATAGAATGGCATGGCTGGAAGTTGGAAGAGAGTCAGTCCCCAGACAGTCAGCACGTGTAGTGCCAGAAGATGCTACATGAGCGACTGGGGGAAAATGACCAATATCTGTCCAAGCAACTCATGGTCTAACCTACTTAGCAGCAAATTACTTGTTGTGATGCCCACACAAGTGCAATAGTGGCACACAGCCATGGTGGGGAACCAACTGCTCTTAATTTGGCTAACTGATCTCCTCAGTGGTACGGGACCCATAGCTGGAGGTGGGAAACAAGTCAGAACCATATCCAATCATAAGCCCACTCTCCAATATCAAGCTACCATCAATCATGGGCTACAAGAGGGCCTACACCTATTAAATTCTCTATAAAAAAAAGTAAGGGTTATCTCATTCGTTCTGGTGCTAACTTACTCTCCATTGGAGAATGTGCCTCTCTTTTTCAGATAGATGTAGATCCCAAGGAGAGAGCCACCCCATCATACCTCCAAAGGGCCCTGACTGAAAGTAAGAGAAATTGGCAAAACAAGCAAGGGTGCTGTTTTCCTGATGAACCGGATACCAACACAAGAGGGAAGGAGATCAACACACCGAAAAATCAACTCCTACCAAATCAGAGAGCCAGAGCCTCAGAGGCCCCCAACACCTCATCACTGAAGCAGACCAAAAATGAACCCAACATGGCTCAGGGAAATTTTGCGGAAGAGGGGGTGGAAAGAATGTCAGAGCTACATGTTGGGTCATGATATGCAGAGACATTTAGCTTACCCATAACTGTGGGCTAACTCCACAATGCATGACCCGTATACCTCAACAAGGAGGGGCCAAAGGGAGGGGGTAGGTCACGGATGAGCCTAATAATGGTACCAAACTGACTGTATTTGCTGAATACAAAACTAATAAAGAAAAAAAGAAAAGAAAAAAAATAAAAACATAAAAGAAAAAAAAACTTGAAAAAAAAGATAAACACTCACTATTATATATGAAGCATGAGGGGTGTTGTGCAGTTACAAATTAAAACTATTTTTGAAGGCACAGTCCTTATTTCACTCATTAAAAAAAAAAAAAACCTCAGCTATCTAGCTCTTAGTAGGAGCTTGTTTAATGAGTAAAAGAGCCATTGAAAGTAGTGTTTCTCTATTATGTATGTTATCCTTAGATATAGTAATGGCTGCATCTGAGAACTTCCAGCTTAAAAGATAGACTAACTGAATGAATTCATCTTTAGTTACAGATCATACAACTGAGACTTACCCATTGCAATCATTATTTTTCTCAGAACTATGATAAAATAACTTAAGGGAAGAAGGATTTGTTTTGATTCATACTTTGAGAACACAGTGCATCATGGCAGGGAGGGCACGGTAGTGCAAATGTGAAGTTGCTGGTCACATCACATCCATGGTCAAGAAGCAGAGAGAGATGAATGTTCCTGCTCAGCTCACTTTCTTTTTCCCAATTTAATCAGTCCTTGACTGTAGCTCTTGTGCTGGTACTGCAGTGTGTCTTCCCTAGTCAGGTAAACTTCTCTGGAAGCACCCTCCCAGACATATCCAGAATGAGGTTCTAGAATCCTAGGTGATGCTGAATGTAATCAAGTTGATAGTGAGTCTTAACAATCAAACCCATCATTTTGTTTCTCTCTCAGCCACTTCATGGTTGCTTTCAACAACCTTTCCAAATCTCCTGACACAATTGTTGTTTATCCACCATAGCATTAAGAACTTCTTCTCATAAAATAAGTATCCATCAATATATGTGTGATATGCAAACCATAAATCAATGCAGGCTTGAGAAAGTAAACCCAACTCACACCTCAACATAGTGTTTTATCTCAGATCTATGCTCTAGAGCAAACTAAAGAGTAAAACCTCTGTATTTCCTTTTGAGCCCCTCTCCTTCTCTTTCCCCAGATAAATATTTTGATCCCTTAAAAAAAAGAATGATGGATATAATAAATTGAACTCTAACATTCAAGTTGGTATTGATACATTTTAAATAGGTTGTTGCATAGACTAGATACCTACAATAATTTTAGCATAGTTTTTGTCAAATGGTAGAATTAAAGTGTGCATCAAAGAAATGTAGTGTTCTGTATGTTTGAGATCAGTTCCACAAGTCTTTTACTTTGCCATTTATTCCTATACAACATAATATATTTCAATATGGCATTTTTACACATTATTTGGTTTTGTTGATTATCCTCTTCTCCCCAACTGTGTTCTACCAGACCTAGTAGCCCTGTGTTCTATCACCCTTGCTCGCTTCCTCAAAAACCTGTTTTCCCTTTTTGTTCCTTTTCCAGCTTCATAGCCCATACACACACAATACCCACAAGCACTTTGAATAAAGAGTGGGGGCCGGAGATATCTCAACAGTAAAGGCACTTGCCTGCAAAGCCTAATGACTCAGGTTTGATATTCCCTAGTACACACATAAAGCCAGATACACAAAGTGGCAATATATATATATATTTTTTTTTTTTTCAAGGTAGGGTTTTGCTCTAGCCCAGCTAACCTGGAATTCACTATGCAGTCTCAGGGCAGCCTCAAACTCACGGCGACTCTCCTACCTCTGCCTCCCAAGTGCCGGGATTAAAGGCATGTGCCACCACGAGCTGCAGTCAAAATATTTTTAAAAGAGTGAACGACAACACAATAACTTACTGAAATAATATTATGTTAATTTCTGCTCACATATGCATTAAGTTTACACAGTTTATAAGATCAGTAAAATTTAACTATTAGGAATTTTGATGGAAAACTATGCCATTATCATAGGGTTTGTACGAAACCCTGAATACATAGGTAGCTTTCATTTTTAAATGGTCATCATTAACATGCAACAAAATTCCCACTTAAAAATTCCTAGCTCTGAGATTTTTAAAAATATCCACATTTCTTACCACTTACCACTTCTATCAATATGAGACATGTATCATCCCAACATGTTTCTCACACATTTTTATTTCAAACCTTCAGTTTTCTTCAGAACTTGCCATTCATACTTCTGTGATCTTCTCTTCTTATATACTTTTGATTTTTTTAAATTGAAGGTATCTTGGGTATAAATTGAGATAAGGTCTCACTCTGGGACAAATTGACCTGGAATTCACTATGTAGTATTAGGCTGGTTTCAAACCCACAGCCATCCTCCTACCTTTGCTTCCCTAGTTCTAGGATTAAAGATGTGCACAACCACATCCAGTTTATCTACTTTTGAAAGGATAAACAAGTTAATATAGTATGCATATTCTTGTGTTTGATTCTTTTGGGGTTGATTTTAGTGCAAGGTGAAAGGAGGGTGTCAGGTAGGTATAGTTACTTCAAAGTATACCTGGATCTTCAATTCTCTTCCATTGATCTATGTGCCTGTTTTATGTCAGCAACATGCTTTTTTATTGCTATTGCCTTATAGTATAATTTGAAATCAGGTATGGTGATATCACTAGAGGTGTTCCTTTTATGGAGTACATTTTTGTCTATCTGAGGCCTTTTGTGATTCCATATGAATTTTGGGTCTGTTTTTCCTAACTCTGTGAAGAACATTGCTGAGTTTTTTTATTGGCTTTTCATTGATTCTGTGTATTACTTTTGGTTGGATGGGCATTTTGACAATATTAATTCTTACAATCCATGAGTGAGTACAGAAGGCCATTCCATGTTCTCATGTCATCATCCAGTTCTTTCTTCAAAGTTTTTATCTTCCTATTGTATAGGCCTTTTACAGAGGGCAGATTCCAATGCATTTGATTTTTGTGTGACTATTGTAATAGGGGCAGCTTCCTTGATTTTTTTTCCTCATTGTGTTCATTGGTATAGGCTAGTGAATTTTATGTACTGATTTTATATCCTGCCACTTTGATGAAAGCATTTATCACTTCTTGGTGGGGTTGCTGTGAACCTACTTGAGGGTCTGAACCTCAATGTTATTCACAGTGGTTATGGAGCCTTCCTTGGTCACTAGTTTGGGGCTGCGATAATTGCAGACAGATCCCTGTTTGTGAACCTGCCACACATGAGTTGTATGGGGATCTGATGGTTACCCATGCCCCACTGCTTAGAAAAGCAAGCTGGGGCCTATTCAAGCTACCTGCCTGCAGCATCCTAGCTGCCTCCACAGCAACCTCCCATAAATAGAGAAACTAGGAACCAGGAGCAGGTGAACTGGGTGTCCAGGCCTACTCATGCCACATGTCACATGCATGCAAGTACCCTGCCACTTCACACCAGTCACAAGGGAGTCAGCAGGGTATCCAGAAGGCTGGGAGCTGGGATTTCAGGCCAACTAAGTCCACACAAACACAGGGTCTGTATGTTTTTCTTATTAGAGGGAGAGAGAGAGAGAGAGGGAGAATACGGGCATTCCAGGGCTTCAGCCACTGCAAATGAACTCCAGATGGGCGTGCACCCCCTTGTGCATCTGGCTAACATGGGTCCTGGGGCATTGAATCTGGGTCCTTTGGCTTTGCAGGCAAGCGCCTTAACCACTACGCCATCCCTCCAGCCCTAACATTTTTTTTTAAATCAGAAACTAAAATGAGTATGGGGCCTGGTGTCATATACCTTTAATGAGACACTTAGGAGGCTGAAGCAGGAGGATGATGAGTTCAAACTCATCTTCAGCTTTGTAATTAGTATGAAGCCATCCTGGGCTATATGAGACCCTATCTAAAAAAAAAAAAAAAAAAAAAAAAAAAAACAGACAAAAAAATAAAAGAAAATATTCCATAGGTAGATATCCTAACCACAGTCTTTATTATATTTAAAATAATTATGATTAATGTCTTACTTATTCTTTATGAAAATATGCAAAGAGAACATATCTGGTTTATTTTGTTCAAGATAAAGCCCATAAAATTGACATTTTAGGAAGGACTTTCATTTTGCTTGTTTAGATTCTAGCATACAGAGACCTCCCATTTGCCTTCTCTAGAGAAAATTATTGCCAAATACTCAGTGATGCTATATAAGGAAAGTGAAAAATAACATTAACAGTTGTATATTATTTTAAAAAGTTTTTCTTATTTGCTTTTGACATTTTTCATCTGCAATTTTTCCTACTGACTTAATTTAATGGTTACTTTAAGTAAAATTAGTATGAATTTGTATTTTCACAACAAATAATTGAGAAATTATTTTTAATGTTTAAAATATTCAATTAACTAAATGATGGAATATCTCTTTTTCTTCAAAGACTTGTGTTATTTTCAAGGACACTTGTGTACCTTTTACTGTGATAAAGATAGACTCCTATGACACCCCAGCTCTCAGAATGTCACCAGAGAACAACAGCATTTTATAAATGTCAGTTCCTGAGTATTATGTGTGAATGAGCATCCACAGAGTGAAGCATTGTGCTGGCCTTTTGGTAAGCACTGGAGTATTGCATTGGAAAGGTCAGAGTACATGATTACTTGACCAGGCCACTTCACAGGGAGGAGAAGCTGAGCCACCCACACTTGCTCAAATTTACTCAGTCATTCAAAGGTTGAAAGACAGAAACAGGAAAACATAAGGTGATAATTATAACAAAAATGAAAAATAACTTATTTATTCACAATACTCAATAAACCCAGAATGATGTCAACAAATTATACTTAGTTATGATAAAACATTTTATCACATCTGGTTTTGGGGAAATGATAATGAACAGTTTTTCTATATCTTATTATATCTATGTATTTTGCAAGTGTAATTCAACTTTCATTTTCTGTTTCTTATACTCAGAATTTTATTTGTAAAAGTAAATTCACCAAATCTAAACATGCTTTAACTTTAGCTCAAAAGTGAATTCCAGAGTTACACATTTAAATTCAATTAACTATCAGTAGATTAATTATTTAAGGTCAAAAAAAGCAAGAGACACAAAACCCTTTGGACATTTATTTCCATTCCCAGCTACTTGGCTAACTATTATAATGAAATAGCTCCTTACTTTAAAAAAATGTGCCATAAAACAATAATTTCTGTGTGCATTTTTTGCTTGAGCTGGTATGAAGTAGAGCATATACTTAAATTGACATCAGTATTCAAAGTATAAAATAATTGACAAGTAAAGAACTCTAATATGTAATCCATAAGTCTATATTCTAACAAAGTTTTATCTTGAGATTTAAAAGAAATGTAACTGGTGAAGACCATTTGGTTATAAACTGATAAAGTACTTTGCTATCTTAAACCTAAAATCTACAAGAACTTGGTAAATGTAAAAGATTAAATCCACAAGAAAATGATATTTATAAAAGAAAGTGTATTTATGAATTTGCTATATGCTTCTCCAAATGAGATGTTGAAGTTTTCACCTGCATTGCCTCATTATCTCTGAAAATTCTTAATGGAATACTCATAATTTATATGAATAACATAGATAAACAGAAATCTAAATAACATAATACAAGATGAGAAGTTAGAAAAGGTAGTTTTGCAACAACAAATATTCTTCAGATTTGAATTTTGTTTAGAAACTGCAATTTCAAACAGCATTCAAAAACAAGCAGTTTCAGAATGATGAAAAATTCTAAAACTGATACCAAGAACAAATAATATAACTGAAATATTATCAGAAACAAAAGTTTGAAAAAATTGGAAAAGAAACCAAAGTTTGAAATGAATCAGTGATTATTAGATATACATTTCAGTAATAGCTGATGTCTTTGTGGCATACTAATGTGACTTACTTTTACATCTGACTCCACAACCTTACACTAATTTTGAAAGCAAATGACAACACAAACATAGCAACTTGGACAAAAGCAGATAAGCAGACTATGGAGAAGGAACAATTGATTTTGTTTTCCCCAAGTGAACCAAATAAAATGGTATTTTTTTTTTCACTTTCTTGGGAACAACAAAAAAAAAAATCCCATTTTTTTTAATCTACTCAGATTATTCTAAGTGTTAAAACCTTGGACCCCACAAGGTGTCCTTAGGGTATTTAAAGACATGGATATATTTGAGGGAATCTAGAAAGACACATGGAGAAACTAGAAGCACAGTAGACGAGGCCTCAGTGTCTCACTGACTGATAACAGGCTCTGCATCAACCTGAAATTAGGGACAAGACCAAGTTGGAACCAACAAAAGTGTCAACTCATGCTCCAGATCCTCAAGAAATACTACAAACAATATTGGCCCCAAACCAACAAGCAACTCTTTCTGAACACTGATAACCTACTAAGCTAATAAAGAAGAGCTTTATGAATCACCCATGGCAAATAATATGGAAAATTAGTTCAGGAAATTAATTGAATGCATATGCATCAAAAGTATAAATAAGGCAAAACAAAGAACAACTATAACAGAAAAATACTAGAAATAATGACAAACCCTGGGGATAAATTGGGAATTTGATTTTCAAAGTTGCCATAGAAAAGTAGTGTATCCATTTTAAACAAAAAATATGAATCTTTAAAGGTAAGGAAAAGTCCATACAATATGTCTTATGCAAAAGCAAAGAAAAAAGATAGAATAAACAATCCACTAAAAAGCCCAGATATTAGACATCCTCAAGTGTGGTCTGATGAATATGTTTAAAGATACAAAGGAAACTTGACTAAATTTAAAAAATGCCACTTCTAATAGAAAGCATCATTAGAGATAGAAATCAATTTAAAATAGTAAATATAAATTTAGTAATTCTATCGTTACATAACTGAAATACAGGATTAACTAGAATAATGCACTTCAAGTTTGAAAAGAAAGAGGAATATATATATATATATATATATATATATATATATATATATATGTATATATATATATACACATATATATATTTAAAGTTTGGAAAACAAGTAGAATAGAAAAAATAAAAAATAGAGCACCATTTTCAATACTAAATCAACACACAAAAATCAGTAGCCTTTCTATATGCAAAGGAAAAGTATATAGAGGAAGGAATCAGAGAGACTGTCCCATTTTTAATATCCACAAAAAACAAATAGCTTGTAATAACACTAAACATGGATGTGAAATACTTATACAACGAAAACATAAAACGACTCACGAAAGAAACTGAGATGACATGAGAAGATGGAAAGACCTCCCATGCTCCTGGATATGTAGAATTAATATTGTGAAAATGGAAATTCTACTAAAAGCAATATACAGATTTAACAAAATACCAATAAAAAATTCCAGCATCATTCTTCACAGAGATAGAAAAAATGATCTAAAAATTGATATGGAATGGCAACAGGCCTCAGATATCTAAACATACCCTCAGCAAAAAAAACACCTCTGGAGGTTAACACCATACCCAATCTAAAGCTATATTAAAAATCCATAGCAACGAAAAAACCATGGTACTGGCATAAAAAAAAAAAAACCAGACATATGGACCAGTGGAACAGAATTGAAGATCTGAGACTTAAATGACTACAGTTATTTGATCTTTGATAAAGGTGCAAATAACATACACTGGAGAAAAGAAAACATCTTCAACAAATGGTGCTGGAAAAATTGGATAACCACATGTAGAAAAATGAAACTATACCCACTCAACTCATCATACACAGAAATCAATGCCAAATGGATTAAAGACCTCAATATAAGACCTTAAACTCTTCAAGTACTGAAAGAAAAAAAATAAGAGGAATTCTCCACACTATAGGAGTGGGGAAGGACTTACAGAACAACATGCCAGTAGCCCAGGAAATTAAAAAAAAAAAAAAAATCACTCAACCAATGGGAACTCATGAAACTAAAAAGTTTTTGCACAGACAAGTATAACATAAACAGAGCCAAATAGATTACCCACGGAATGGAATAAAAATTTACCATCTATAACACTTGCAGAGGACTAATATCTAGAATCTACAAAGAAGACAAAAAAACAAACAAACAAACAAACAAAAAAAAAAATTCAAACAACCCACTGGAAAAAATGGAGTAAAGAACTGAATAGGAAGCTCTCAGAGGAAAAAAATACAAATAAATGTCTAACACACACTTACGAAAATGTTCAACATCCGTAATGATCAGGGAAATGCAAATTAAAACAACTAAGAAATTCTACCTTACTTCAGTAAGGATGACAGCCATTTAAAAAAATTCAACCAACCATAAATGTTGGTGAGGATGTGGAGAAAGGGGAACCCTCATTCACTTTTGGTGCAAATGCAAACTTTTACAACCAGTGTGGAAATCAGTATGGAGATCCCTGAAAAAGATGGATATAGAACTATGAACAGACTCAGTTATTCCCTTACTGAGCATTTTCCCTACAGGCTTCACTACAGAGACATTTGCTCAACTATGTTTACAGCTGCTGAATTCATAATTACCAAGAACTAGAATCAACCCAGGTGCCCATCATTGAATGAATGAATAATGACATTGTAGTTTACTTACACAATGGAATTCTACTCAGTAGTAAGAAAAAAAATAATACAAAGAAATTTGTAGGAAAATGGATGGACTTAGAACAGATCATACTCAGCAAACAGAAACAGTCACAAACACCATGTTCTCACTCATCTGTGGTTCCTAACCTGGATCAGCTTGAGGTGCTGGCATACCTAATAGACAACATGTAGCCAGACAATATGGATGTAAGGGCTTGAGGGAGAGGAAGAGAAGATTGAGGTAGAAATAAATGTAAATCTAAACCCAAAATGAACTGGTGTCATAGAAATCTTTCTCCTTGAGGGTAGACTAAAAGATTAAACCCTCAATAGGAAGTATAGGGTGAGCATCTGAAAAGAAGGGCCCTGGAAAGGGTGGCATGAAGACTAACCTTAAAAAATTTAGTCCCAGTACTACAAATAGGTGCTACCCACAATGAGCTGTTGATCAGAGAGACCTCCAAGGTCCCCCAAATAAGACAGGTTTCTGTCTAAGCACTTGATCACCTTCCTGAAGACCCCATATGATGCTGGCACAAAACACTGAGAGGGCCAGCTGGAATGCAGAAGAGAATGAGTATCCAGAAAGTTAGCCCATCTAGTTCTGGAAAGAACTACATGAGTTACTGGGGGAAAGTGGCCAACAGTGGTCTGAGCAAGCAGAGATCTAAGCTACTCAGAAGAAAACATCCTGACAAGATGTATACACTAGCCTAATGGTGGCACACAGCTTTGGTGGGTAACGAATGGCTTTTTTACTTGGCTAACAGATCTGGTCAGTGGAAAACAACCCATGTCTGGAAATGGGAACCAGATCAGAATCCTAGGTCTCTTATGGAGACAAAGTTCATGCTGTTCAATGATAGGTTCCCATTAGCTGGGTTAAAAAATGAGCTACATGTATCAAAATCTCCCTAAATTAATAACACTTATCTAATTTAACCTATGATGACTTCACTCTACATTGGAGAATCTGTTTTTATTTTTCAAAAGGTAATGGGACCAGAGATAAACCACCTCCTGCATTTCAGCTAAGGCCCAGGTGAAACCACAGTAGAATTGGGGAGACAAGCAAGAGTGCTGCTTCCATGGTGAGCCTGACAATCAGCACCAGAGTGAAGGAGAAAAACCCTGAGGATACTCAGCACCTACTAAGGCAGAAATCCAGAGCCTGACATAATGGATAGGCAACTCAAGGCCCAGACAATAGGAATGGAAGGGTTTGCAGGGAGGAGCAGGGGCGGGGGGCAAACACAAAATGAACTGGTACCATAGAAATTTTTATCCTTAGAGATAGCCTAAAAGATATAACCCTCAAAAGGAGTAAGATGGAAGTACCTGAAAAGAAGGTTCCTGGAGAGGGTGGGATGAAGCTTAAGTTTAAGACTTTTTCTATTGTCTCTGGCCTGTAATTACCAGTAAGAGAAATTGGTTGCTACTCACATTGAGCTGTTGATCTGAGAAAACTTCAAAGTTCCCAAGTCAAGACAGCTTTCTGTCAGAGCACTTGATTACCTACCTGAGGCAAATGAGAAGCCCTTATTGATGAAGACACCATATGCTTCAGACTCAGAGCATGGAGAAACCTTGCTGGAATCCAGAAGAAATCCAGTCCCCAGTTAGCCTGTCTAGTGCTGGAAAGCACTACATGAGCTACGGAAGGGAAGTGGTGAACAACCGTCTGAGCAACCAGAGGTCTAAGCTACTCAGAAGCAAACACCTTGACAGGATGTACATGACAGTGCAATAATGGCATAGATCCTTGATGGGAATCTCATAGCTTTTTTATTGGCTAAGAGATCCACTCAGTGTAAAGGAATCTATATCGGGAATTGGGAACCAGATCAGAATACTATGGAGACAGAGATTATATTCTCCAGTGTCAAGGTCTCACTAGTCTTTGGTAAAAAGAGGGGTTGCACACATCAAATTCTCCCTAAATTAAATTATCCTATTTAAATTATGCTGACTTTACTCTCCATTGGAGAATCTGCTATTCATTTTTTATATTGCATTTTTATTTATTTATTAGGTGGAGAGAGAGAGAATGGGTGTGTCAGGGCCTCCAACCACTGCAAAAAAACTCCAGACACATGTGCCATCTTGTGCATCTGGCTTACATGGGTCCTGGGGAATTAAACCGAGATACTTTGGCTTTTGCAGGCAAGAGCCTTAACTGCTAAGCCATCTCTCCAGCCCAGTTGTTTTTTTTTTCTTTTTCAGAAGGTAGTAAGACCTGCGGAGATAAACTAGCCCTTGCACTTCAGCCAAACCACAGCTGAAGCCACAGAGGAATTGGGGAGATGAGTGTGAGTGCTTCTTCCATGCTGAACCTAATAATCAGAACCAGGGTATAGGAGACAGACCCTGAGGATACCAAAGCAGAGAACCAGAGGCTGTTAAGTGCTCATCACTAAAGTAGACATAAAACTCACCCATGGTGGCTCAGTGAATTTTGCAGAAGAGTGTTGGAAAGATTGTAAGTGCCACAGGTTGTGACATCATGTGCAGAGGTATTTCCTCCTGCCCCCCAAATAACTGACTACAGCTCTTACAAGGCATAAACTACAATCCCATGTGGAATACCTGTAAGCCCACTAATGAGGGTACCCAACAAAATGGGGGCAGGGACAAGGGAAAAGAGGGTACCAACACATGATGTATTCATGTGAAATATGTTGTTAAGAGGTAATAATATTTTAAAAAGAAAAATGAATAAATAAATAAAAGGGAAATAAGTACATTGAATGAATAGGTGTACACTCACATTCCTTGCAACATTACTAATGATGGCCAAGATACAGATCCCAATAAGGTATCCATTTATGAATAAAGACTAAGTAGTGCATATGCACATTACTCTAATTTCAGTGTTTTTAGATAAAAAGGTGGGGGTGGAGAGATGGCTTAGCAGCTAAGGTATTTGCCTGCAATGCCTAAGGACCCATGTTCTACTTTCTGGGAGATCCAGTGTAAGCCAGATGCACATGGTGGTACATGAGTCTGGAGATTCTTTGTAATGGCTGGAGACTCTTCCACACCCATTTCCATCTCCCTCTCTTTCTCTGTCTATAATAAAAAATAAAATTATTCTTGCTGGGCATGGTGGCACACACCTTTGATCCCAGCACTTGGGAGTTAGAGGTAGGAGAATTGCTGTGAGTTCAAGGCCACCCTGAGACTACATAGTGAATTCCAGATCAGCCTGGGCCAGAGTGAGACCCTACCTCAAAATAAATAAATAAATAAAATATTCTTATACAAAAGGATGCATTCCTGGAATTTGGGCAATATGAATAGAATTGAACAACATCATGGTCAGTGAAATATAGCAGGTGCAAAAAGGCAAATATACCCTGCTTGGACTTGTATGCAGAAGTGATAATAACTGATGTAATAGAAGAGAGTAAAGCAATGGTTATTGGAGACTAGCAATTTACCATGTATTTCTACATAACTAGAAGAGTCAGAAAGTTCCAACACTTATAAATGATGTTTTTGAACATGGAATGCTAGGTACTCTTATTTGATCATTACTTATTGTATACATGTATGGAATTATCACACTGTACCTAATAAATATACACAGGAACTACATATCATTGAAATTAAAGACATAAACAGTATAGCTTAAAAAATTTCAACGTAATGATTCATTATTCTTGATAGACTCAGGGGTTTTCACATATTCATATAGGATTTGAAAGTAAGTATATAAATTTGTAAAACCACTTAACCATATACTTTATTCAGAAATCTAAAGCAAATAAATAAGTAATATTTAAAATAATAGAATAATAAACTTATTTTGAAATAATAAAAACTCCAGATGAAAGCTGAAATATGTTTCCTTACCTCAGTAAACTGTTTTGGAACATCATAGCAGTGCAGAGTAATAGAAATACTCAGCCATGTGTGGTAACTTTCTGAAATTAAGTTTCTATGTTATACAAAATAGGACATTTCAAGCCCTGGTGCTCAATTGGACCATCATAATAATTACAAAAATGTGAAGGCAGTTCAATGACTTTGTTTTTATTTTCATCAAAAATGTGTATTTTCTAGACTTCCAATTCTTCAGGATGAGTACTATCCCACTGAATCTTTATATACAACTACATATATATATATATATATATATATATATATATATATATATATATATATATGTGAAAATTTATATGAAAAATGTGAACCCAAGAGGGTTACATTGAGAGATATGAACGGATAAATAATAAAAATAAAAAGGTAACAGAGAAGCAGAAGCTTGAAGGATGATTTTACAAATACTTACCAAACTGAGAAACCTCAAATAAAATCTCACATTGCTTATTTTAATTCTGCATGTATTCAGAAATCTATGCATATATATGTATATGTATATGTATATATATATGAATTCATTTACAAATATAGAAATATTTATCATTTTATTATTGACAGAAATCTCTCAGAAATAGTTGTGGTTCATGGGTGAGAACATGAAGCCATGAAGTCTCTATTGTCCCTGGTTTGGCTCCATTGTTATAAACTCAGGCAGCTGTTGAGTGAGCATGACAAGGTATCATATGAACTGTGCCATTGTGATCAATTTTCTTTGTGGCAATCTTTAAAATTTATAAGGTTATGGGTTAGAGAGATGAATTAGTGTTTATGACACTTCTTGTGAAGCCTAAGGATCCATGTTCTTCTCTCCAGATCCCACATTAGCGAGACTCACAAAGGTGAGGCAAGTGCAAGGTCACACATGCCCACTAGGTGGTGCAAGTATCTGGAGTTTAATTTCAGTGGCCGAGGCTCTGGCATGCCAATTCTCTCTCTCTCTCTCTCCCTCTCTCCCAAAATAAATAAAATAAAAATAAATTTGTAAGGTTGTATGACTCTAATAGATGCCAAATTCTTTCTAAGGAAGCAGTATGCCTGGTTAACTGGTAAATATTAATTTTTATTTAGTGGAGTTTCTAAGCTGAAAACAAAAACTCTTGCTGAAATTTCAAAGAGTAACTATGAAAAATGCAGAGAATTGTATAAGTGGATCTGTAATATTGAGTAAAGGAAAGCACTGTATAGCAAATTCCTCCAAAGGAAATATTCCCTGTTGAGAGAGAAGGGTATGTCTGAAGAATCAGGAGGTCAAGTCTGGGAGAGCTTAAACTTAAAAGGTCATAGGACCATTCCCTGAGGTTATAGGAATGATACACAACTACTGAGACTTTGACCAGTGTTATTTCGCTGTTGAAACACTTTCTCTTGAATGGCAGGGAGAGAAAGCTCAGGAGACTCAGACAGTCAACAGAAAAAAAGGTCGAAGACACCCTGACAAGGTTATAAGGTTATGTAAAGAGAAAAATAACTGCTTGGGGAGTAGATTCTCTGGCAATGAGCTCACTACAGGTTGTACAGAGAGCTCTTGAGATGCATCTTCTGTGAGTCATCCATCACCTATGCTGTAGTGGCCTTTGATTCATCCATTGCTCCTGTAGGCAACCCCTGTCCTGATCTGTAAGTGTCCCCAATAAGCTCATTGGGTCACCTGACCTGATTTTGATGCAATCATACTTGGGTCTGTCACCTGAACCCTATCTGGAATAAATAGACATATGTTTCTGCCTCCTCAGGAGGCGGGGCGGGGGCGGGGTGGGGGGGGGAGAGAAACCTTTCCTATGGCAGACAACAAGATGAAACAAAAGAAAACCTGTGAAATAATATATGATAGAATTATATTATCAAGTGAATGTAATAAAATTGTAGAGGTAAACATAAGATTGTGTCCATGTTGATTGTCTCATTTTTGATAATTAAAGTACAAAACACAGTGGTCTGTTCTTTACAAAGGCAATTAAGGGTAAGGGCTGAACTCTTAAATTAAGGAAATTTGTATGAGATTTATTGAGAAGAATGTTTTTCAAATAGTTTTAAATATAGAGATATTGAAATTCTTTTCTTATGGTGATGATTTGGAGGAAAAATGGAATAATGTTTAAATGCCATAATTCTATGCATATAAATGCACATACCTATCTTAGCAACCTTTGTGGACGATTGATAATTAGCATATACCAGACAAGGGGTCTAAGAGCATCAGTAGCTGGACAAGCCCGAGAAGGATGTCTCTTCATTTTGTTTATAATAAAATAGATATTGTTGATTGGTTAGCCATTCTAAATTTTGTTTTCTGACATTTTCAGCAAAACCAGACCCAAAACTAATACATTAAACCCAAGATAAAACTTCATTATGCTATATCATATTCTTGCCCAGATCCTGTAGCCATACCTATATTTATTAGCATGTCTACCTAGAGATGGCAACATGATTATTATCTGACAAGGTAATTATTAGATTTCATTCTTGAATATTAAAATTTTGAGTGGTCTTCCCTAAACCATATTTTCTACATGAAACCTTTATGAAGCGGATATTAAAGAACAAGAATTGTGTGTATGTGTGTGTTTCTGTGTGTGCATGTATGCATGCACATATGTGTGTACAGAGAGGGAGTTTGCATGATTATGGCACAAATAGTAGGCACTATGTAAAAAAATGAAGCCAAAATGGATAAATGGATGAGAAGATGAAAACTTATAAACAAGTTTTTTTAGGTAACAGCTTTATATTTTGACAGTGAAATCTGTCACTGTTAAGCACCTTTGAGCTCCTTTGCTTCTGCTAACATTCTAACCCATGAAGACAACTGACTATAAGAGATACTCCAGTGGGACAACTGAAGAGTTCCAGCAAGGTAGCACCTCAACAAACCATTTTGCTCTCCAGGTGGTTGCATCTGTGTTTTTTTTTTTAAATATATGTATATGGGCTGCAGAGATGACTTAGTGGTTAAGGCATATGCCTGTGAATCCTAAGGACCCAGGTTCGATTCTCCAGGTCCCATGTAAGCCAGAGGTGCATGGTGGCACTTGTGTCTGGAGTTCATTTGCAGTGGCTGGAGGTCCTGGCACATCCATTCTCTCTCTCTATCTCTCTTTCTCCTTCTCTCTCTCCTTCTCTCTATCTCAAAGAAAAAAAATAGATAAATAAAATCTTAAAAAATATATGTATAAAACAGAGAGTCACAGAGCTTTAAATTTAGAAGAGAAGATAATATGACCAGAAAAGAAAACTAAAACTGTAATGATGGTGCAATAAGTCAAAGAAGTCTCACAGCTACCAGAAGAAGCACAGAAAGGCAAGAGACTCCCTGTTTCCCGACACTCTGAGAGGGAACCAGTCTGCCACATTCTTGATGCTGACATAGTCAAACTGATTTTAAACTGATGACTTTTATAAATTTAACAGAATACATTTATATCATATCTGATACATTCTTGGTAGTACATTACAAAAGAAATTGGGAGAAATGCAAGACTTTACACTAACATGTATTTGAGTGACTGTGATTCCTGTCAGTGCATAGAATTCTGACTGATACAATTCTCAGGAAATTTGACATGTATCTCATCTTCTTAGCTGGCAGGACTTGTGATGTATATAATTTATAGATCTATGTTTGCATAGCATCTCCTAAAATATTTATCTGCTCTTCCAAGATGTCATACCTAGAAGCTCCAGTTAGATAATCCAGATTAATTTTTATGGCATAAACTTCACACACTGGGGTCTGCTTGGGTGAAGTAAATGTTGTCCTGAGGAGGTGAGCATACCTGAACTCCTTATAGATGGCATTGTTCTCTGCCTTGACCCTGGGTTTGACATAGTATTTTGTGTACTATTCTGTTGTGTAAAGATTACAATAATACTCTCTCTTGACTACATCTACAGCAGTTCTTACTAACAAATCTTTTATTTTTATGTTGCATTTTCAGAGACAGAAAACATTCCTGGGAAGATCAATGAATTTTATCAAGGCTTTTGGACTCCATATTATAGATCTTCTGTTGTTTACTTCTCGATGCTTGGATAAAACACCTGACCAACAACAGCTGTTAGGTGGAATGGTTTTATTTTGACTTACAGACTCAATGGGAAGCTTCATTGTAGGACAGAAATGCCTGGAAACAGCAGAGGCTTGACATAGCTTCTGCCAGAACAGGTGGAAAATACCAGCAAGAGAGTGATCCAAGCTCTGGGAAGGGAGAGATGGTTATAAGACCCCCAAATACACCTCCTCCTGCAGGATCACACCCCCCAAATTGCCAATAGAGAGAGAATAAGCATTCAGAATACATGAGTTTATGGAGAACATCTGATGGCATTCACCACAATATCCAAATTCTGTTAGGAGGTGAGCAAGAAACGTAACCAAAAAAAGACCTGGATGTGGATGTCCACTAGAACTGCCTTTCCAGAAATTCTCTCTATGATGCATAGTCTAAGTTACTCTCATTGTTCATTACCTTGAATAAACAGACATTGACTAATTTGATAAAAGTCTTTAAAATATAAGTCTAGTCTCTTATTCAAATGTTTTAGTATTCAGAAACCAATATAAGATAACATTAAAGATGCCCTTATTCTCAGCTGGCTGATGACAAATCCTTAATATATTTTCATTTTGTAAATTAAATGGCTTCTGGATTACAGGTCTATTTATTTTTGAAATTTGTCATGTCCCTTAACAACCTCCATAATTTTCTTCAGGTCAGATTCCTCTTGTTGCCACTTTGAACTTGAAACACATTATAATAATGACTCCCTGGTGGTTTCTGATGATTGAGTATAGAGTCTTGACCTTTACTATTTCAGGATTCTACAATCCCAATATGAAAACATAGCCAAAGTTATAATAATGCTCTAGTCAGCAGATGTGGCTACACTGGCTAATTACCACCAAACTTCACATTGCTTATGATGTCAGCTCCACTAGAACAGTCCTTACCTCATTTACAAGTAGACTACTCTATGGCTGTCCTTGGAACATTTTCCAAAGGTGATTCATTATTTGAGTTATATATTCACACAAGTTTATCATCTATTTTCTGAATCCTTTAATTGTTTTCTCCCTTCTGTACTAGTATTATTTTATATTTCTGTTTAATGATATTTACATGATTATTCCTATATATTTCTTGAGACAAGACCTTACTCTATCACAGGCCATTCTGGAACTCATTCTGTAGCCCAGACAGGCCTTGAACTAAAAACGTTCCTCCTACCTTAAACTCCTGAGTGCTGGGATTAAAGATTTATGCCACTCTGCCTATCATTTATTCTTCCACTTTCTTATTTTGTCACTCACCACTTCTTCTTCTCTATTTCCCATTAGCCATCATTTTTCCAATCTTTTGATAGCCATTCTATCGATGTGTCAACACTTTCATTTTATACAGTTCTCACTAGAAACACATAATAGATTTACCTATCTGTCTATATATTGTGAAATCATAAGTTCATGACTAATGCACACATAATTATGGGAGTTGCAATATCCCAAAAGCTCCATGTTGAATGTTAATCCCCTATAAAATCAGCTAGTATAGTTTCTGCCTAAGCTGAAAGATCTGAAATAAGGAGGGTTGATTATATTAAATCCAACCTGAGCTTGAGTCTGGTGGTAGAGGATTTATAATCCAACTTAAAACAGCCAGAGAGGGAAAAGAAAAACTCCCTTCTTCAATCTTTTTTTCTTCTGTGCAGACAGAAGTTCCACAGGGTAGATGAGGTTCCTTCATTGTCTTCTTTATTCTCTGTAAAAGGTAAAATATTAACTCTATACACAAGCAGTCTTTCTGGGATGCCTAGAAATGCAGTTTGTTGCAGTTAGGTTCGCATTGCTGGCAGAAATTATTCAACCAAGAGCAGCTTGTCGAAAAAAAGGCTTATTTTTGAATTATAGACTTGAGGGGAAGCTCCATGATGGCAAGAAAAATGATGGCATGAGCACAGGGTGGATATCACCTCCTTGCCAACATCAGGTGGACAACAGCAACAGGAAAGCATGCCAAACACTGGCAAGGGGAAACAGGCAATAATACCCATAAGCCTGTCTCCAGCAATGCAGTGCTTCCAGGGGGCTTTAGTTCCGAAATCTCCATCAGCTGGCAACCTAGCATTCAGAACACCTAAGTTTATGTGGGACACCTGAATCAAACCAGCACAAAGTTGAAGCAAATATTTGGTCACACTTTGGTCTACTTAAGTTATCACATAGGATTATCTATCACAAATGTGTACTGTGTTGCCGGGCTCTGCCTGCCCCCGCAGGTAGTGCCGAGGGAAGGACCAGGCCTGCTGGTTCCTCCCAAGGGGTTGAGGAGGAGATGAGCGTCCGACGACTCAGACCTCTCCTAGCCACCAGAAAAAAACCACACTGAGTCAGGAGTCTTGTCGAAGCAGGAACTCGATTTATTGCTATGAGCAGTTGCCTATATAATGTTGGGGATGAAGGCGGGGATTTTAGGAAGGTGGGGAAAGGTAAGGGCCAATAGTAAACTGTGACTATTGAAATGATAATTCTAACTCCCATGTGGAAGTAGCAGGCAAGAAGCCATTAGGCGTCTTGCTGAGTCACGTCTGGCCACAGACAGATCACCAAACTTTAGCTAGGCTCAGGAAGTTCCACTAGGCCTCACACCTGGGCCTTTCAGAGGCCAACACTGTGTCAACTTGCAACCTCTTTTCATTCCCCTAAATCATATGATCTGCTAATAACAACACTAACAAAGTCATAATTCAGCCTAACTTTATACAGCTGTGCTTCATACATTTGGAAACGTAATGACATTATCCCCAGGGGAGAAGGGAAAGTCCTTAAGTGATTATCAGTCTTCATCCTGATATCCTATAACTGAATTACTCTAATGTAAAAGTAACAAGTTAAAAACTTAAGTGCTAAAACCATTATGATATGAACCAATATATTTCATGGTGCCTAAAAGAATAACATGAAAGAACACAAAGTTATTACACATGTATAGACACGAAATACACTCATAGCTATTTACATATTTAAAACAATACAAACGTAAAATATTCATGTTAACTAGTCTGCTTATATCTTTATCTGGTCACATATTCATAACTGATATTTATACCTACATTCTGCAACTATTATTCTGTACTTATTCTGCCTTCAGCAGGTACCCAGTTGGCTATTTTTCTTAGCGTTGTGTAGTTACTCACTCCTTTTATTCCTGAAAAGTCTTAGCAATTAGAAGTCATGACTGGGTTGCGATGTAGTTTTCCATTAACCTTAACCTTAGGACATGGTAAAGCTAAAACATGCTCTAAATATTTCATACACTTTAATCAAACTCATCCTTACCACCACTATGGAGAGGAAATCAGAATCACCCAGCCAAAATAGTAGCTTTCTTCCCCCCTGTTTCAGACATACAAGTGATGAAAGTGGCCATGTTTTTTATTCAATTGAAACATTGCTGTAAACTCCTGAGAGAATTTTTCTTCCTTTGAAACTAATGCCTCTATTTTAGTAGTGCCTAAACACATGAAGACAAGGAACAAATTATTGCTAGTGGGTCACTAACATTAACAGGGAATGAAACTACTTTCATATTCACCCTTAATCACTGGACCCATGAATCTGCTAAATAGGATAAAGCACAATATATTGGAATCAGATTTGGACAAAATGCAGCCTTCTGGAGAACCTAGCTCTGATTTTGTGAGGTATCCCAAGATACTGTAACTGATTCTTCTAATGATCAATCCACTGTTATTACCAGCTGCTTCAGGATGGTAGAAAGCATGCTATAACCCAGAATTCTGCAAACATGGACCCATTGATGTAATATTGTAAGGTAAAATCATTAGGAAATTCTATCAATACACAAATGGTAGTTCTTGGAGAAATAATGTGTAGAAATAAGACAAGTCTATACCTAGAGTAAATATGCAGTGTACCAATGGCCATAAGCTATGCCTTCTTTGATGGAAGCAGTTTAACATATTAAACCACTGCCAGGGAGTTGAATGATCATAGCAGATAATAGTACCATATGAGGATGAATTATGGTTCTACAGAACAGCATGAACAGATAGACCACTCTCCTGTGGTTGTACTAAGGTTGGTTCATTTTGCTGAACCAATGGGTGGCCTATGTTCCTATATCATGTAACCTTTCTTTATAAAAATTTGGGACAAAAACAGTTCACTAGAGTAAATGGCTGATTGGTATCAACCCAAATGGTCATGTTACTCAGTTATTAAAATATGGCAACCATCCTTCTGTGAAAATTCATATCAAATGAAATACCATCATTATGCTTGATCATTCAGCAATTTCTATCTCCCATTTCTCTCTTTTCTTCCAATTCCAAGGGGTGTTTAATTTCCACCCAAATTCTCTCCATTACATACTTCCTGTGTTTTATCTTTCCTATGCACTACTATGTGTCTATGACTGTGTGTGTAGAAGTTTAAATATATAATGAAAACTTTTATTGTCAGAGGTCCTGCCAATAATTCACATACTAGAGAGATGTTTGTTCTGTGAATCACCACTCATGCAGATGGATGTTGCAATGAGCATTGCCAAATTCTGGACTTTTCACTTTATTCAAATAAGAATCAAAGCTAGATCTACAGTAGTATACAAATATAAAAACCCACACTTTAACCAATATGTCTCCTAATTAAATTACACAGTAGCCTCACAGAACTGATATAAGAAAAGGAATGCCTATGGAAGATATAAATAATTATTCTTAAAAGACAAACTTCTTCCTTACATTATTGATACTGTATCTAATACCCTTTAGTAAAAAATTAATTTATTTGTAATCCATTGTCTAATAATTCCTAAAATACTAATTTATTGTTTTCGTTTCAAACATGTACATTTGGTGTCTACAAGTTTTATTTACATCAACACAATGTATGTATATTAAATAGTACAGCAAATTTATATTGTATTTTAGTCAAAACATAGCAGATTGAGTTAGTTCAGTGTTAAACTTTCATTGGTAAGCACATCACCTGAGACAAGTTTTTATGGTCTCCTTCTCAGTAAAATCAAGGAAAAGAGATTTGCCCATTTAGATTTGCCCTGCTAGTTACAGAGTAATTTATCATACTCTACACAGGGATTCTCAAAAAAGGTCTCTTTCTCCAAATATATGTCCCATATTATGTTTTTATAGAGTTCTAAATTATAGCTCCAGTCTTAAAACAACATCTTATCAAAGTTTCACCTTTCCTCTCCTTTGTATTTTATCTATAAAACAATGCATTGTGTTATTTTAGGTTGATAACCTCAAGAAAATTAAAATATGCCATAGTACAAAATTGTTCTTCAAATTGGACGGCTGCATCTCTGTCTTTACAATTCTTGCAAGGAAACCTATCAACTGACTGCATTCTATAACAGACTGTCCTTTCATACTCGCCATCTAAATTCTCTTTATCTCATCCCAAGAAACTAAACCCTCAAAATTTCTCCCTTTTCCTCTAGCAGGCATTAAGCTTTAACATTCCATAATTTCGTTTCTAAAAACTTTCACTTTATTTTCTCTAAGCCCCACAAATTTTCTTTCTTTTCTAAACATTGCAAAATACAGTTTTACTCTCCTAAAATAAGGAAAAACCATACATTAGCTGTTAAATATTAAGTAACTTCATTTTTTTTAAAATTTTATCTAATCCTAAATAACCTCAGCCCCTCACCAGACCAAATTTCTAAGCAATATAGGGAGTGATTTTTGTTTTGTTTCATTTTTTTGCCTAGTGAATATAGAAATGATCCTAAATATTGTTGTTTAGGGTAATCAATTCTATCCCAAAGTCTTTAAATGTGGATATCAAAAAGATCTCTTCATTTTTTTTTCAAAATTCAAGTGTTTTCCTATCAGTCTTTTTCTCCTATAGGCATTCTGTAAAATGCACAGTAGTTCCCATGAGAACTTATCCATAAACTGTTACCTCTGCTTCTAAACAAAGCATTCAATATGCACCCTAGAGGAATACATGAGAGGCTGCATTAATTTAAAGATTTAGTTTATGCATATCCTAATTCACTAAAGTTAACTTCCCAGGTCATTTAGGAAGAAATCATGATTATAAGCCCATATAAACTGGGTAATACCTCAATGAATTTGAATCAAAGTACATTTCATGTAAGGATAGCAGGAAAATAGTAAGAAAATGAAGTATTTACATAGAACATCACCTAATATTATATTAATTTTGAGAGAAGATTTAGTTTTCACAGTTTTTGCAAGGATCAGATCAGCATATTTGTTTTCAGCTTTGGAAACACATTGTATGCTAAAGATAAAGAAACATTTTCCTTTCTGCTTTCTAACTCTATGTTATATGTAAGTGTGTGACTGTACCTAAGATACTTCTTTTCTAAAATGTTGCCTGTTGTTACAGTCTCAGTGTCTTAAGCTTCACTGTATATATGTGCTTTAAAGCATTTTGGTTTAAGGAAATTAATTGACCATTATAAGGATGCTATAAAGCTTTACTGTCATTACAATGAAGAAAGTTGCCTCTGTCACTTATCATATGCTATTGTCAAACACTTTGAAGTACCTGACAGTAATTGTTAGAAATAATGGCTAGAAATAAATATTTATAAATTCATACTGGCATGCCATTAACAGTCCATGGATACTACTTTCAACTACTAAATGAACATTTAAAATTCCCACTTGTGTCATTTCTATAAGGTATATGAATTTGAAGTATTATTACTTATCTTTGCTAGCATTACTATTATTCCTATCTCTTGCAAGTTTATTTTTATTATATTTTGACTTCTGTGATATAGTTTTTTTTTTTTAATAGAGAATTTAATAGGTGTAGGCCCTCTTGTAGCCCATGATTGATGGTAGCTTGATATTGGAGAGTGGGCTTATGTTTGGATATGGTTCTGACTTGTTTTCCAGCTCCAGCTATGGGTCCCATACCAGTGAGGGGATCAGTTAGCCAAATTGAGAGCAGGTGGTTCCCCACCATGGCTGTGTGCCACCACTGCACTTGTGTGGGCATCTCACCAAGTTATTTGCTGCTAAGTAGGTGAGACCATGAGTTGCTTTGACAGATATTGGTCATTTTCCCCAGTCGCCCTTGTAGCACCTTCTGGCACTAGACGCGCTGACTGTCTGGGGACTGACTCTCTTCCAACTTCCAGCCATGCCATTCTAATTTGCATGTCAATCACATAAGGTGTCTTCAGCAGTAGGGTCTTACCACTAGCCTTTGGTACTCTGTACATCAAGTACTCTGACAAAAATCTGTCTGTCTTTTAGGAAACCCTGTAGGTCTCTCTGATCAAAAGCTCATTGTGGATGATAGCCCCATGCTGGATCTGGGAGTTACAGGTCAGTGCCCACTAAGAAAATGAGGAAAAAGATAACTAATATACAAGAGTTAGAGATAAGAGAGAGAGAGAGAGGGAGAGGGGAAGTGAGGGAGGGAAGATGTAGGAGATTAAGGTTAGTTTTCACTTTCTTGGTTCCATAACATGTCTATTTTTGATGATCTATTCATCCTGGCTACATTCATTTCTCTAGAATGATGGATTATTTTCTGCTTTTGTTTCACTCGCCAAGTTACTTTTGATTAATTTCTACCTACTCAAGATCACCTTCTATTCTTCTTTTTAAAGCAATAATTATCAACATTTTTTGTTTCTTCTGAGTGGACTAGGTTTTATAGTCTACCATTTTTAACCAGCTTCTGTAATATGGTTTCAGATCTTTAGGCATGCTCTAAACTATTTAAAAAGTAGAAAAAAATAATTGTATATGATGTGACTTACATAAAATAGTTAAACTGAATCTTAGTAACTTATATAACAAATTATCTACTTTGTGAATTTTAGCATAAAAGTCCAGTTTCAATAGGATTTTACATAATTTTTATTTTCCTAGGGTTTCTTAATAGAAGTTCTGAAAAGGTAATCCAATGAGACCTATGCCATGGATAATATTTAAGGAAAATTGGTCACTTATTTTTATAGAACAATAATTAAGATGTAATTTGTATTCCTTTAAAAATCATCTGACTTTTTTACTGTTGCATTTTCTTGTATAGTGTCCACACCTTTGCTGCATTCCATTTTCAGGTTGGGGTTTAATTTTCTTGATGCTTCTTGGAATTCCATCTTCTCTTTAATTATGTCTTCATTAAGCTTTAGCATCTGGTCAGTGAGATCCTCTATTTGTTGACTTAACTTCAGTTCATTTATCTCTCTTTTAAGGTCTGTCTGTTTTTCCACAATTAAGCTGTGTACTGTAAGAGATGATCCCACTGCATTTCTTCTATTTAATTGTTGTTTTTCTCCTTATCAGAAGGCAGTGAGAACATAGGACAGCCAAAATCTATCAAGAAGACATAAAGCATCCCATCATGGCAAGGATTAAGTTGAACCTCACAGTTAAAACCTCAAATATTAACAACTTTAACTTAACCATCAAAAGACACAACTTAATAGGGTGTATCAGAAAAATGGACCCTTCTGTCTGCTGTCTTTAAGAAAACTACCTCACCACTAAAGACAAACAGCTCCTCAGGGTGAAATGATGGAAAATTATGTTCCAAGCAAATGGAAATAAGAAATAAGCTGATGTTGCTATATTAATATCTGATAAAATAGACTTCAAAACTAAAGTAACCAAAAAGTAGAAAGAAGGCCAGTTCTTACTCCTCAAGGGGATGATACAACATGAGGACATCACAATGATAAACCTATATGCACCAAACACAGGTACAACAAAGTTTATATAACAAAACCTACTTGGCAACAAAATAGACATAAATACCAACAGCATCATGGTTAGGGACTTCAGTACTCCACTATCATCAACAGACAGATCACTCAAGGAGAAAATCAACAGGGAAATAATAGAGCTCAATTAACACCATAGATCAACTAAACTTAATGGACATCTACAGAATGCTGCACCCAAATTCTACAGAATACATTCTTTTTAGCAGCCCATGGAACCTTCTCAAAAATAGACCATATATTAGGCTATAAAGCATGCCTCCATAAATTTCGGAAAATGAAAGTAGTTTCCTGCATTACACAAAATAACAATGTTTTAAAATTAGAAATTAACAACAAGATACACATAAGAAACTTTAACAGCTCCTAGAGACTTAACAAAACACTTTTCCACATCAAATTGGTTGTGGAGGAAATAAAAAAAGAAATTATAAAATTTCTAGAGTAAAGAAATTCTCAAGTTTCTAGAGTTGAATGATTAAAAGAAAACAACAAAACTTACCAAAATTTATGTGATACATGGAGGCAGTCCTAAGAGGAAAATTCAGAGCACTGGATGCCTCCATAACAAAAACAGATAAATCCCAAATTAATAACCTAAGTGTCCACAAAAAGACATTGGAGAAAGAAGAAGCGAACCGTAAGAGTTCCAGAGAGGAAAAAAGTATTCAAGGTAACAGCAGAAATTAATGAATTGGGAACTAAGAAAATGACTCAATAATCTAAACAGTAAAAAGTCAAACACCCCACTCACAAAGTGGAGCAAAGAGCTCAACAGACAGTTCACAGAGGAAGAAATACAAATGGCAAACACACACTTAAGAAAATGTTCGGGCTGGAGAGATGGCTTAGTGGTTAAGCGCTTGCCTGTCAAGCCTAAGGACCCCGGTTCGAGGCTCAACTCCCCAGGACCCACGTTAGCCAGATGCACAAGGGGGCACATGCATCTGGAGTTCGTTTGCAGTGGCTGGAGGCCCTGGCGTGCCCATTCTCTCTGTGTCTCTCTCTCTGCCTCTTTCTCACTCTGTCTGTTGCTCTCAAATAAATAAATAAACAAAAAAAAAATTAAAAAAAAAAAAAGAAAATGTTCATTATCCCTAATCATCAGAGAAATGAAACTTAAAACAACAAAGAGATTCCACCTTACCCCAATAAGGATAGCAAACATTAAAAACTCAAATGAAAATAAATGCTGGTGAAGATGTGGAGAAGTAGGAACACTCATCCACTGTTGGTGGGAATGTAAGATGGTACAACCACTTTGGAAAGCAATCTGGAGACTCCTAAAAAGCTGACTATAGAGATACCAACAGACCCAGTTATTTCCTTTCTGGGCATCTACCCTAAAACCTTCAAACCACAGGCCAGAGAGGTTTGCTCAACCATGTTTGTAGCACCTCAATTCATAATAGCTAAGAGCTATTCACTAGAAGAATGGACAACTAAGATGTGGTATATATACACAATGGAATTCTATACAGCAGTAAGAAAAAATGACACAATGAAATTTGAGGAAAAATGGTTAAACCTGGAAGAGATTATTCTCAGTGAACTTACACAATCACAGAAAGAAAAAAAAAATCGCCACATACTCTCACTCATCTATACAATAGGATGGGTGGGAGGGAGGAGAGGGCAACAGAGGGGGTGGGAAACACAAATCTAGACACAAACGGCAAAGGTACCATAAAATTCTACATCCTAAAAGGCAGACCAAATGGCTGAACCCTCACCAGGCCCTTACAGGGAACACCTGAACCACAAGTCACTGGAGAGGGTAGGACCAAGACTAACCTTAATCTTCTACAGCTTATCTCTCTCCCTCTGACTCACTCTCTCTCTCTCTCTCTCTCTCTCTCCTCTCTCTAACTCTTTTATATTAGTTATCTTTTTCTTCCTTTTCATAGTGGCACTGACCTGTAACTCCCAGATCCAGCATGTGGCTATAATCCACAATGAGCTTTTGATCAGAGAGACCTACAAGGATTCCTAAAAGAAAGACAGATTTCTGTCAGAGTACTTGATAACCCACCAAAGGTTAGTGGTAAGACCCTACTGCTGAAGACACCTTATGCGGTTGACACACAAAATGGAATGGCATGGCTGGAAGCTGGATGAGAGTCATTCCCCAGACAATTAGCGCGTCTAATGCCAGAAGGTGCTACATGGGTGACTGGGGGAAAATGACCAATATCTGTCCAAGCAACTCACGGTCTAACCTACTTAGCAGCAAATAACCTGTTGTGATGCTCACACAAGTGCAATAGTGGCACACAGCCATGGTGGGAATCCAACTGCTCTTGATTTGGCTAACTGATCCCCTCATTGGTATGGAACCCATAGATGGAGCTGGGAAACAAGTCAGAACCATATCCAAACATAAGCCCACTCTCCACTATCAAGCAACCACCATTCGTGGGCTATAAGAGGGTCTACACCTATTAAATTCTCCATCAACCCATAACTGTGGGCTAACTCCACAATGCATGACCCATATACCTCAACAACGAGGGGCTAAGGGCAGGGGGTAGGTCATGGATGAGCCTAATAATGGTACCAAACTGACTGTATTTGCTGAATACAAAACTAACTAATAAAGAAAAAATAGAATAAAATATCAAGATGTGGCAAAAAAAAGTAAGGGTTATCTCATTTGTCTGGTGCTAACTCCCTCTCCATTGGAGAATGTGCTTCTCTATTTCAGATAGATGTAGATCCTAAGGAGAGAGTCACCCAATCATACCTCAAAAGGGCCCCGGCTGAACTAAGAACAATTGGTGAAATAAATAAGGGTGCTGTTTTCTTGGTGAACCGGGTACCAGCATAAGGGTGAAGAAGATCAACACAGAGAATAATCAACTCCTACCAAATCAGATATCGAGAGACCCAGAGGCCCCCAACACCTCACCATTGAAGCAGACCCAAAATGAACCCAACATGGCTCAGGGAAATTTTGCAGAAGAGGGGGTGGAAAGAATGTCAGAGCCATATGTTGGGTCATTCATTATATGCCGACATTTATCCTACCCATAATTGTGGGCTAACTCCAGAATGCATGACCCATATAACTCAACAAGGGGAGGGGCCAAGGGAAGGGGTAGGTAATGGATGAGCCTAATAATGGTACCAAATTGACTGTATTCGCTGAGTAGAAAACAATTCAGAGAATCAATTAAATGAAAAGCTGGTTTTTTGATAAACAAAATTGATAAACCTAAAGCCAATTTGATCAAGCAAAGAGAAGTCTCAAATTAACAAAATCAGAAACTGAAAATTAGAGGTCACAACAGACATCAACGAAATTGGAAGAATCACAGGTCAAACTTCCGAAACCTCTAGTCCACAAAATTTGATAGTACGGAAGAAATGGATGAATTCCTAGCCACATACCAACTATCAAAACTAAACTCAGAGCAGAATAATGTCCTAAACCAACCTATAACATGATTTGAGATTGAAAAGGTAATAACCCCCCGCCACACACACACACAAATAAACAATCCAGGACTGAATGGCTTCTCAGCCAAAAGCTATCAAATTTTCAATGAATAACTGAAACTGAAACCAACTTTTGTCAAATTATTTCCCATAATTGGAGAGCAGAGAATCCGACCCAATTCCTTTGATGAAGCTAGAATCACCCTAGCACCAAAGCTAGACAGAGATAGAAGAATAGAAAAATATAGACTTTTATCCCTAATGAAGTTAAATGCAAAGATCCTAAAAGAAATCCTTGCAAACCAAATTCAATAATACATCAAAAGCATTATCCACCTTGATGAAGTTGGCTTAATACCAGGGATAGTTCAACATATGGAAATTAGTCAATGTAATTCACCAAAATCATAAACTTATTCACAAGAAACAGATGATCACCTCAGTTGGCACAGAGAAGGCCTCTGACAAAATATAATACCACTTTATGATCAAAACACTGGAGAGAATAGGTATGTTGCTTTATATTGCATCGCAATTAAGGCTATATATAAGCACCTAAAGCCCAAATAACACTAAAAAAGATCTCATTGAGATCAGAAACAAGACAAGTGTGTCCACTCTTACCACTGCATTTCAACATAGTACTAGAAATACTAGCCTAAGCAATAAGACAAGAGAAAGAAATAAAGGAAACACAAACTGGAAAGGAAGAAGTCAAGTTAGCCTTATTTTCCGATGATATAATCCTATACATAAGCAACCCAAAAGTCTCCATCTCAAAACTTCTAAAGGTGATTAATTCCTTCATTAAAGTGGCAGGACACAAAATCAATCCACAAAAATCAGTATCCTGTCTATATGGAAAGGACAAATATGCAGAGAAAGAAATCAGTGATGTTGTTCCATTTTCAATGGTAACAACAACAACAACAAAATACTTTGGAATAACCCTAATCAAGGATGAGAAAGACCTATATAATGAAAATATATTTTAAAAAAACTAAAGAAAGGAATTGAGAAGGACTTCAGAAGCTGAAAAGACCTCCCATGCTCCTGGATAGGTAGAAATGCTATTGGAAAAATGGCAGTTTAACCAAATCAATATACAGATTTAATTCAATAACAATAAATATCCCAGCATTATTCTTCACAAAAACAGAAACAAGGGATCTCAAATTTCATATGGAATGGCAGCAGGCCTTGGGTATCCAAACATATAAGTAGCAAAAACAAACAAAACAAAACAACAACAACAACAAAACCTTTGGAGGTATCACCATATCACCATACCCTATCTAAAGCTGCATTACAAGGACATAGTAACATAAACAACATGACACTGGCATAGAAACAGAACTATAAACCAAGGGAATAGAATTGAAGACCCAGACCTTAGGTAAAGTAGCTACAGCTACCTGATTTTTGACAAAGGTTCCAATAATGTAGGCTGGAGAATAGACAGCAACTTCAACAAATTGTGCTGGACAAAAGGATAACAATATGTAGAAAAATAAAACTAGACCCACTGATCTCACTATACACAAATATCAAGTCTAAATGAATTAAATACCTCAATAAAGACCTGAAATTCTTCTCCTACTGGGTCATTATTAGAAATTCTCCATGATATAGGACTAGGGAAAGATTGTCTGAAAAAAACACCAGTAGCCCAAGAAATTAAGCATTCAGTCAAACAGTGGGATCTCTTGCTAAAATTATTGTGCACAGACAAACTTAATATAATCAGAGCCTATAGATTACCTACAAAATGGGAACAAATATTGGCTGGCTATAACACCAAAAGAGGTCTAATATTTACAATCTACAAAGAACTCAAAAAACTAAAAAATCAAAAATCAAACAAGCAACTCCAAAAATGAGGCTTAGAACTGAATAGGGAATTCTCAGAGGAAGACATACAAGTGGTTAACACACATTTAAGAAAATGTCAACATCCCTAATGATTAGGAAAATGCAAATTAAAGCAACTATGAGATCCTACCTTACTCCAGTAAGGATCACAATGATTAAGAAATCAAATGAACTCACTTAGAAGGATCTGTTCCAAGTTTGACCATTTTTCTACAAATTTCAATGTGTCATTTTTTTCTTACTGCTTAGTATAATTCCACTACTTAGATATACCATATCTTGGTAATTCATTTATCCACTGATGGGCACTTGGGTTGATTCCAGTTCTTACCTATTATGAATTGAGCAACTATAAACATGGTTGAACAAATATCTCTGAATGGAAATGTAAAGCTTTGAGTATAAATGCCCAGTAAGGGAATAACAGAGTTTGTTGGTAATTCTATATTCATCATTTTCAGGAGTCTCCATATTGATTTCCACAGTGGTTGTACCAGCTTACATTCCCACCAAGAGTAAATGAATACTCCTATTTATCCACATTTGTTTTCATTTGATTTCTTTAATGTTTTCTATCCTGTCAGAACACTTGATTACCCACCACAGGTTAATGGTAAGACCTTACTGCTGAATACACCATATTCTGTCAGTATAGACAATGGAGAGACCTGGTTGGAATCTAGAGGAGAGCCAGTCCCCAGATAATTAGCCTTTTTAGTGTTTGAATGTGCTACATTAACTACCAGGGGAAAGTGGTTAACATCTTTCCAAGCAATTCAAAGTCTAAGTGACTCAGAAGCAATCAACCTGATGTGATGCTCACGCAAGTGCAATAGTGGCACACAGCCATGGTGGGTAACAAACTGCTCTTATATTGGCTAACAGATCTGCTCAGGAGAAAGGAAATAATATCTGGAACTGGGAAACAAGTCAGAATCATATCCAGATAATGATTCTGCTTTCCATTGTCAAGCTCCCACTAACCATAGATGATAAGAGAGTCTACACCCCTTTAATTCTCTCTAAATTAATAAAGGTTATCCCATTTAACTGGTGATGACTTCATTCTCTGTTGGAAAATCTGCTTCTATTTCAAATAGGAGCTAGACCTAAGGAGATAAACAACCTAGTGCACTCCATCCTGGCCCCAGCTAAAACAATAGGGGAATTGGTGAAATGAGCAAGAGTGCTGCTTTCTTAGTGAATTTCATATCAGCACAAGAGTGATGGAGATACATATTGAGGATACTCAACACCTACTGAACCAGAGATCCAGAGGGCCCTAAGTGACTATCACTGAAGAAGACTTAAAATGCTCCCAGGATTGCTCAGGGAATTTTGAGGAAGAGGGGGTGGAAAGATTGTTAGAGCCACAAGTTGGGACATTTTTCACAGAGATATTGAACCACCCCATTATTCATGGCCCACAACCCTCACCACACCAAAAGACCCAATTATTTCTTTTCTGGGCACTTATCTTAAATGGTCCTTGTTTCACTACAATGATATTTACTCAACCATGTTCATAGCTGTATAATTTGTAATCACTAAGATCAGGAATCAACCCAGGTGTCCATCAGTGGATGAATGGTTATCAAAGTTGTGGTACATTAACACAGTGGAATTCTATACAGCAGTAAGAAAATGGTAACATGTCATATTCAGTGAACTCACACACCACAGAAAGACAAACGCTGCATGGTCTCATTCACCTGGGGTTCCTAACATGGACCAGCTGGAGTGGTTGACATAAGTGATAGGCAACTCAAGGCCCAGATAATAGAGATGGGGTTTGGGGGAAGGGGAAGGAGAAGAGGGAGCAAGCAAGCACAAAACTAAATCCAAAATGAACTGGTACCATAGAAACCTTTATAACCCTCAACAGGAGTAAGGGGGAAGCACCTGAAAAGAAGGGCCCTAGAGAAGTTGGAATATAGCCTCACCTTCAAATGTGTGTGTGTGTGTGTGTGTGTGTGTGTGTGTGTGTGCGTGCGTGCATGTGTGTGTGTGTGTGTGTCTGGCCTGGAACTCTCAATACCAGAAATCAATTGCTACCCACAATGAGCTGTTTATCAGAGACACCTACAAAGTCCCCAAAACATGATTGGCTTCTGTCAAAGCTCTTGATTACCTGCCTGAGGCAAAAGGTAAGACGTTGTTGCTAAAGATACCATATGCTGCCAACAGAGCATGGAAAGACCTGACTGGCACCTGGAAGAGAGCTAGTCTCCAGACAGCCCATCTAGTGCCGGAAAGTGCTACATGAGCTAATGGAGGAAAGTGGCCAATAATGGTCTGATTAGCCACAGATCTAAGCTACTCAGAAGTAAACACCCTGACAGGATCTACATGGCAGTGCAATAGAAGCACACAGTCTTAATGGGTAACCAATAGCTTTCTGATGTGTTACAAGATCTGCTCAGTGTAAAGGAACCAATATCTGGAATTAGGAACCAGGTCAGAATCCTATGGAGATAAAGATTATGCTCTCTAGTGTCAAATTTTCACTAGCCTTTCTCTAAAAGAGGGGCTACATACATAAAATTCTCCCTAAATTAATAGTGCTCATCTCATTTAAACTATGCTAACTTCATTCTCAGTTGAAGAATGTGTTTTTCTTTTTCAGAAGCCAGTGAGAACCAAGGAGATAAACTATCCCTCACACTTCAGCAAAGCCAGAGCTGAAACCACAGAGGAATTGGCAACAAGAGGAAGCATGCTGCTTCCACAGTGAACCTGACAATCATCACCAGAGTGAAAGAGACAGACCCTGAGGGTACTCAACACTTACCAAAGCGAGATCCAGAGGCTCCTAAGAGCTCATCACTGAAGTAGACTTAAAACACACCCAACACAGCTCAGGGAATTTTGTGGAAAAGGGGGAAGAAAGATTGTAAGAGCAACAGATTGAGACATCATACACAGAGGCACAGCCTTCCCCCAAAACTGCTGCTTCCACCATTCATAGCCTATGATCCTATGGGGAATACCTGCAATGCCATTGAAGAGGGTCCCCAGTGGATTGGGGGCAGGGACGAGGGAAAAGAAGGTACCAACACATGATGTATCCATACAAAATATGTTGTTAATAAATAAAAAGTTAGTCATCTTATGAAATATATATATATATAATTTTAAATAAAATATTAACTACTTACATCCAATTAATAGTTCACCATTGGTAATAGCATCAATAAAATGATGTGGTGATTATTTTTAATAAGAAGTTTACCCAAATGAATTTTGGGTTTTACAAATGTGACATTGTAAAATTGCATCTGTCATTGAAAATGGTTAAGAAAAATTACATGACAATATAAGGAATGTCCAGAAATATTTTAGAAGAATTAAGAATAAATATGAGAGTCTCAGTAAGAAAATATGAGAACTATGTATCAACTTTCATAAAAATTCAAAAAAGTATATAATACAATATATATATATATATATATATATATATATATATTTCACTTATACATATGTATATGATAGCACACATATATAATACATATGCTATAATATAATTAGATCACATATACAGAAAGTCATGCCTCTAAAAAGTGGTGATACAATTTGAAAAATGCCTATGATGATAGTTTTCCAAACATCACAGTGTACTTACACAAACCAAGAAGCCTATGATAGAACTTGGAAATACAATCTTATGGAATCACCATTGAATTTATGGTCAGCTGTTGGCCAAAATGGCATGTCCTGCTTAACTGTAGATGGGTCAATACTAATCCCTAGTTTCATAGGGAGTAAAGATAACTTATTACTTGGAATATGCTCAGTCCTCCAGAGCCAATGGTATGGATTCCATGCTGCATGGCAACTCCAATAATTTGGAAGGAGTTGCAGATAAATCAATGTTGAGAGGCTCAGTGGGACAGAAATTATTATGCACAAGCAAAGGAATCTTTGATGCTGGCACATGCCTTTAATCCCAGCATTTGGGAGGCAGAAGTAGGAGGATGGCTCTGAGTTCGAGGCCACTCTGAGACTAGTGAATTCCAGGTCAGTCTGGGCTACAGTGGGACCCTACCTCAAACAACCAAAACAAACAAGCAAACAAACAAAAGAAGTACCTTTCTTGTGGAGTCATCACAGCTTTTGATCTCAGCTCTTAGCCAAACCTCAGAAAGGAATGGCTAGCTCAGTGAAATGTTTAATTACAAGCAATTGAGACAACTTTGAAATAAGAAATACTTCCCACCATGAGAAGAATGTTGAGTCCTCATTTTTCCCCCTCTATTGTCTATACCATGAGTAGTACGAAAATATGGACTTCAAAGTTCTTCCTCTTGCTTTGTTAAGGGTAAAGTTATCCTTGCCAGGTCAAAGCAGAAATGTTGGATAGAGAATATTTCCTTTCCTGGTGATCCAGTAGCAAAATAAAAATGATTTTCAAAATAAAAAGAGAAACTAACGGACTCCTAGTCAGTAGATGAACCACCCCTTACACATCAGCAAGGGCCTGTGTGAAACTGTAGAGGAATTTGCAAGATGAGCAAGAGAGCTACTTCAATGGCAAGACAGACAACCTGAGCCAGGGTGATGAAGACAGACACTGAGGATAGTCAAAATATTCTAAAGCATTCATTCAGAAGCTGCTGAGAGCTCAACACTAATGTAGAGTTAAAATACTCATCACCCCATGGCTCAGAGAATTTTGCAGAAGAGGAAGCAGAAAGATTATAAAAACCACTGGGTGGAAGGGCATATCCACAGGGATTTCCCCCCCCCACACACACACACACACTAGCTGACTGCTGCTCTCACAACTCATAACCCACAACACCTTCAATCCCACTGAGGAGGGCCCTCTATTTTATGCGGGCAGGGAGGAGGGAAATGATCATATCAATATATGATTTGTCTATACAAAGATTGGAAAGAGTGGCATGAATGCCATGTCTAAAAATAATTATTTGAACAAACCAATTAAGAAAACTCTGAAATATTTTTAAATGAAATGATTTAGTCAATAACACTATTATTAAATAATATCTAGATAGGGAAACATTTTGATTAAAAGACAATCCAAACATAAAATTGCCATGAAAATGTACACTTAAATGGATAAATAATGTGGCATATGGTTTACATTTTAATAAACTTTATTTAAAAAATCATCTGTCTTTTATCATGGGCATATGTGAATTTTTGAGACACTTTTTGGGGATGTTTTCATCAGAGAAGTTATAAATTATTAAAATATTGTATTTTCTCTAAGTAAATTGTTTACCTGTCTTTGAATGATTCTCACCTTGCTATTTGTATTATCTTTTTGTTTGTGTCTATTCTAGAAGGTGATTTTTTCTTTTATTTATTTATTTGAGAAAGAGAGGCAGATGCAAGAGAAAAAGAGAGAGAGACAGAGACAGAGAGAGAATGGATGCTGCAGGGCCTGTAGTCACTGTAAACGAACTCCAAATGCATTTGCCACCTTGTGCATATGGCTTAAGTGGGTACTGAACCTTGGTCCTTAGACTTCACAGTCAAGTACCTTAACACCTAAGCAGTCTCTCCAGCCCAAGAAGGTGATTTTTTACTTCACAATGTATGGTATATACTGTTGTTTCAGGGTATACTTCCCTCCCTTTTGAGCTTAATGTCTTATAACTCAAGGACACAAGTTAAGCATTCACCTTTTAAAGTATCTTTTTCAAGAAAGGTAAAAATAGAGCAAATAAATAATGAAGAACTATTAAAATTTGTGTAATTTATTCATTTGAGGTCTATTGAAATGGTTAGACAGGCTAAGCAAGTCTTTGAAAAACTGTATCTACCTATTTTGATAACAAATTTTAAAATGAATTTCATGGGCTGAGGACAAAATGAAGTAGAAAAATAATTATGCCATAGACATTAAAATTGCCTTTTCTACTTGATACAAAAGAAGATACAAGTTAGCATTATCTAACTTTGTGGAGTCATTCATCTTAGTACACTAAATATCACGTAAAATACATGTGTCAAGTAGGTCTGATGATGAAAGCTTCTTAACATGCACAGAACACATTCATTTTTATGTTTCTAACAATATTATCTTCCCTGGATTACAAGATATGCAGACACATAAACAGAAGAAGGAAGGAGGATGTTAGGGAAAAGAGAGGGGCCTACCAGAGAGAGGGACATTGGGAATAGGAAGTGGGCATGAATATCAACAAAAACAAATTGTATTTGAAAATACCAAAATGAAAGATACCTAAAACTCTGTATGCCAACTAAAAATAAAAACATAAAATAATAAAAAGATAATCACTTTGGTGAAACTGTATATATATATATATATATATATATATATATATATATATATATATATATACATATCCTCTTGACATGATAAAAAGAAGCATCATATAATGACAATAAGAGTGTAATTCAAAATTTTTCAAAGTAAAGACTGTATAGTCCCACATCCCATTTATCCTGTTTTTTTTTTTTTTTGTGTGTGTGTGTGTGTGTTAGTACTATTATTATTAGCAACATATTTTGTGTGGATAGATCATGTGATGGTGCCCTCTTTTCCTTGTCCCTGCCCCCATTCCATTGGGGACGCTCCTCGGCACGGTTTCTGGTATTCCCTATGGGGTTGTGGTTTATGCGTTGTGGGAGCAGCAGTCAATAAGCTTGTTTGAGGGGCGAGGGAATGCTTCTGTGCATGATGTCTCAACCTGTGGCTCTAACAATCTTTGCACCCCCTCTTCTGCAAAATTCCCTGAGCCCTGGTGGGTGAGTTTTAAGTCAACTTCAGTGATGAGCTCTTAAGAATCTCTGGATCTATGCTTTGGTAGGTGTTGAGTACTCTCGGGATCTGTCTGCTTCACCCTGGCACTGATTATCAGGTTCATCATGGAAGCTGAACTCATGCTGGTCTCCCAATTACTCTGTAGTTTCAGTTGTGGCTTGGCTAAAGTGCAAGGGGTAGTTTATCTCCTTGGGTCTCACAAGCTTCTAAAAAAGAAGAACAGATTCTCCAATGGAAAGTGAAGTCAGCATAGTTTAAATGGGATAAGCATTATTAATTCTGTGAGAATTTGATGTATGTAATTATTCTTTAAGCCAAAGACTAGTTAGAGTTTACACAGGAGAGCAAAATATTTTTCTCCATAGGATTCTGATCTGGTTCCCAATTCCAGATATGTGTTCCTTTACAGTGAGCAGATGTCTTAGCCAATTAGATAGCTATTGCTTACCCACCAAGGCTGTTTGCCAGTATTGCATTGGTGTGTACATACTGTCATGGTGTTTGATTCTGAGTAGCTCAGACCTCTCGTTGCTCAGGACCATTGCTGGCCACTTTTCCTTAGTAGCTCATATAGTGTTTTCCAGCACTAGATAGGCTGTCTAGGGACTGGCTTTCTTCTGAATTCCAGCAAGGTCTCTCCATGCTCTTTGTTAGAAGCATATGTTGTATCCCACAACAGGGTCTTAGCTTTTGCCTCAGTTAGGTAATCAAGTGCTTTGATAGAAAGCTGTCTTGAGTTGGGGACCTTGTAGTCTCTCCAATCAACAGCTCAATGGGGGTAGCAACCAATATCTGGTACTGGAAAGATCACAACAACCAAAACTAGATCAGGCTCAAAAAAGTACAAAACTTAAGGAAGCAACAAAACCCATAGAACACCTCATCATGACAGGGATTAAATCAAACCATTTATTCTGTTTTTTACCCAGTAATTTTTCAAGAATTGATTGCTGAGCCCTTTCTTGAATCACTTGCCATCAGTGACCAAACTCCTTAATAAGGTATATTAACCAGAACGAAATGGAAGTACAGAAAAAAAACATTTGAAGTTTCTTCTAGAGGAAGTAATTTAAATAATTATGGAAGCCTGAAGAAGCTAGCATGGACAACCTATAACACACCTTGGGAAATACTCCAATATTACAAAGTCACATCAATATCAGACTGAAGACTGCCTTAATAACTAATACCCACAACTTAATGTACTCAATTTTTATTTTCGTATCAACACCATGCACTGTAGATTGAATACACATTAACAACAGTATGATACTCTTGATGAACCTGATGATGACTTAGAAAGTATATAATCAATCTGATGAGAGAAGCAAGGATGCATTCCCAGTGTAAAATGGCTTACCATCAGACAGAAATTGTTAATATTGACATTAGTCACAAGATTCATACATCAATATCTTCTTCATAAGAAGCATAGAGTCTTTTAGTTGGAATTCAGTCTATAATGATGGATAGTAAGAATAACGAGGTATTAATATTTTCAATCTTGGGTGTATAGGACCAATCAGCATCTTCATTCCAAACAGACAAATGGAAGTATAAATATGTTCCAGGAACATACATGATCATGCCAAGTAATTAATCCAATAGCTATCATCTGTCTCCTAGCAGACCTTTCTAAATAAGATTGTCTTTAATCTGTTAACATGTTGTATGCTAATTGTCAGATGAGTTATTGGTAAGAATTTAAAAAATACTAAAATTATAGCAAGATTCATCAAGGAATATTGACTATAGCAATAAGCACTCCTTATGTTACATCCAAGAAATAGAACATTCACATCAAGTTTCAGTTTTGTACAGCTACCTTGAGTTTACCCAGATATAACAACACAAAGCACACCATCGTTTTTCCCCTTAGTTGAATCATTACAATACCAGCCTAGGACTTTATAATCTCACTAATCTGAAAAGTTCCATGATACTAGTTTTACTTCAGATAGCCAAGTGGAAGATAAAACTTCCCACTAAGTATAGCTGGCATTGTTTAATTTTCTGCTATAGCCATGATAACATTGAAGACAATCTGAATTATCCCATACCTGTATCCTTCCTTTTATATACACAAAACATATTAGCTTTTAGGAATCTTATTGACCATTGGTATACTATAAATTATCCTTCAATTCACCCTTAAATGGAAATGCCAGTGCACAGTTATCTTTCATAGATTAAGAATTTAAAGTCAATACAATTCCAGTAGCAAGCAAGCAGCTACTTTTAAATACAGCTAATTTTTCATCAAATAGTTTCATATGCCAGAAAAAAAAATTGTAAAAAGATGGTTTGTGACAGACAAGGTAGCACAGGCCTTCAGTCCCAGCATGTGGGACACAAAGGTAGGAGGACCATGAGTTAGAGGCCAGCCTAAGACTACATAATGAATTCCAGGTCAATCTGGGCTATAGCGAGACCCTACCTCACCCCTTCCAAAAACAGCAAAAAAAGATGATTGACCATGATTCACAGTGCCTCTCTAGAGGAAGGCTGTAGCCTGTGTATAGAGACTCCAGTTAACAAACTCAGGACTCACAGAGATTAAAACTTCCTATGTGTTAGGGTTATAAAATCAAATTGTAGTGGTACTCCTTTTGATGTGAATATTTGAGATCAGTTAAATTGTTTCTTTTTTTGTTTATTTTTATTTATTTATTTGAGAGCAACAGACAGAGAGGGGGGAGCAGAGAGAGAGAGAGAGAGAGAGAGAGAGAGAGGGAGAGAGAGAGAGAGGGAGAGAGAGAGAGAGAATGAGCACGCCAAGGCCTCTAGCCACTGCAAACGAACTCCAGACGCATGTGGCCCCTTATGCATCTGGCTAACGTGGGTCCTGGGGAATCGAGCCTCGAACCGGGGTCCTTAGGCTTCACAGGCAAGCACTTAACCGCTAAGCCATCTCTCCAGCCCTAAATCATTTCTTAATTCATTCATGTGGATAAGAAGTGTAAACATATGATACATTAACCACTATTCTATATTCATGTGTATGTGAACTATGGGGAAAATGTAGGAATAGTACCTATTGACCTTACAAGTATTTTTTTTTCTGACAATATTTCTGTGAGAAGCCTTTTCTGTTAAATTCTTAACTAAGCAAAAGTTAAGTTGCAAAATACATCCAGCCTGCTTAGAATAATGCAACAAGATTTACTATGACTTAGATTGCCTTTACCCTGAACAGAACAGGTGATCAGTGTTAGTGAGGAATGTTGAATGCATTGACCTGATGATAAGTTTCGCACTTTGTTTATATCTCTATTGACCTGGTTGTACTGGCCCAGAAAAGTGTACGTTGTGATATCTGTTGACAGCAGTGGATATTAAAATAAACAATTGCCCACAAGAATTTGAAAGCAATAGATTGGCTTAGAGTGATATAACATTGGTGAATGGTGTATGTGTGTGTATGTGTATGTGTGTATGTGTGTGTGCATGTGTGCGCACGTGCATGCATGTGCATGTGCATGCGTGAACACACACATGTGTATTCTGTATCAGCAGAGTTCATCCAGTCCTTCTATTTACCCTTCCTTTGAGCCAATGTTTAAAGAAGTTTTGGCATCAAATTTCCTTGTCCCTTGCTCACGTTCTGTGTCCCTCACTCATGTATTGGTGTTATTTACTACATATTGCTATTTTTGCTGGCCATTAAAAACATCAGATGCATGTCATTCAGCTGCAGCAGGAACATCAGCAACAATGGCAACAGAAGAAGGGTAAGGTTCACTCTTGGTTTAAATGACTCCAAGAATATAAGCCGTGAGCCCACTCTTGGGTAAACAACTCCAAGGGTTAGTGTCTATATTTCTGGGCACTGCTGCATTTGGGCATATTCTGGTGTAAAAGAGTAAATATTTCTAAATTTTATAAATGTTTATATAAGTAACAGAAATGTACATATATATAATTATAAATACCTGAACTATAAGGTAATTTTGAAAAAGGAACATAGAACCAACCAAACAACCAAGCAAGTATTCTACTCAAAATATCAGTGCGTGTCTTTTCTCCAGTAAGAACCATGTCTCAATCCCTCCCTCATTCTCATGGTATCAATACATAAGCAGATACATTTTGGGGCCAAAGAGTATTCATGGCTAGCTTCCAATCCCATTTCCACTGGGTTTCTGGGACTATAGCCTGCTATATATGTATAATTTACATATATAATTTTGCTATATTTTATTAGACTGCATTTATTATACAAAATAATGGGTTTCATTATGATGTAACAATTCACATGTGTCATATACAATCTTATTGACATTGATCTTATTCATTTACCTACCACCATCTCTTGGGTCCTCCCACATGATTTCCCTTCTCTTCTCTATTATTAACTACTCATCTTTCAACATCATCTTTAAATACTAGATTCTATATATGAGAAAACAGGCTATATTTGCTTACCTTAGCCTAGCTTATTTCTATTAATACCATAATCTCAAGTTTAATACATTTTACTATATATAAACTAATTTATTTCTTTTAAATGATTGAATATAATTCATTTGGTATATACACACATACATACATTCATATATACATACACACACACATAAGTAACTGTGGAAAATCAGATAGCTGTAGCTGGTGCTGTGTGGATTTATTTATTTCTGGGCTCTTCTCTATTCTCCAATGGTCTATATGTCTATGTATACATCAGGAGCATTTCATCTCCCCATGGTTCTACAGTGTAACTTGAATCAGATACTGCAACACTCCAGCTTTGCTCTTCATGTTCAGGCTTGCATTGGCTATTTTGCCCCCTTTGAGTTTCCACATAACACTTTTGGGATTGTTTGAGTTTGTTTTCTATGGTTGTGAAGAATTTGATTAGAATTGTACTGGAGATTATGTTGTATCTGTATATTATATTGAATTTGTAGGTTACTTTTCATCATGTTCTGGGACTTGTCTCTGGAAAAAGTGGAGAGTAGCCAAAACATCATCTGTGACTGGGGGCATTAGTGTTTCATAGAATCAAGTCTTTCTTATAAAACCATAATTTCCTCTAAAAGACTCAGATTATTCACTGTCATCTTGAGTTGTTCTTAGTGTAGACATAATAAATTTAGGAAGGACCGGGAATTTATGGTAGCACAGAACACCTATTTCCCTTTGTAAGTACTAATGTAAGTAGTTCCACTATTTCCTGGACAGGAAATATTACAATGGGTCAACAGATTTACCACTATAACCACACATTGCCACTTATAATTCTCAGTGTAGCAGTGTTACCTGTCAGTGTAGGAGGCAGGACTACAACTTGTTTAAATGGGATATCAACTTTTGCCTGTCTAAGACTTGTCTTAGTATAAGCTGTTATAGTGGAGTAGATCAAAGGCTAACCATGAGCAAGGACATTTCCTCCTGTGAACATGATTCACAAGCAGAGAACATTATGAGCACTATATTTGAACACTTTTACAGACCAGATGTTTATGTCTTTACAAAATTCATGTTTAAATTCTAACTTTAAAAATTGAGACATTTGGGCTGGAGCTATGGCTTAGCAGTTAAGGCATTTACCTGCAAAGCCCAACGACCCAGATTTGACTCCCCAGGACCCATGTAAACCAGATGCACAAGAGGGCGCACACATCTAGAGTTTGTTTGCAGTGGCTGGAGGCCCTGACATGCCCATTCTCTCTCTCTCTCTCTCAAATAAATAAATAAAAATTAAGAGCCGGGCGTGGTGGCGCACGCCTTTAATCCCAGCACTCGGGAGGCAGAGGTAGGAGGATCGCTGAGAGTTCGAGGCCACCCTGAGACTACATAGTGAATTCCAGGTCAGCCTGAGCCAGAGTGAGACCCTACCTCAAAAAACCAAAAAAAAAAAAAAAAAAAAAAAAAAAATTAAAAAAAAGTTGAGACATTTAACAAGTGATGAGATAGTGAGGATTTAGCTGTCATGAATAATATTAGTCTCTTAAAAGAGATCTCAAAGCACTTCCTAACCCATTCCTCAATATAAACACATATTGAGAAGATGGTCATCTACGAACCTAAAAGCACACCTTCATCAGATGCTTGATCTTAGATTTCTATCTCTAGCACTCTGAGAAATAGATATTATTTATAAGCCACACAAGTATGTGGTATTCTGTTAGTGTCAAAGTCAAACCTACTTCTCAATATTTAGAAATCACTGTTCTCCCCCACAATTGCATATGAACAGACAACAGAGTACAAGATAATTAATGACTGAATTAATTAATTAATGACAGTTGATCAACATGTACACTACCACTTCATTCTTTTTCTTTTCTAGATAGCCTACATTCATAAGCTCACAAGTTAGCATCCTACAATTTCATTAATGTTAATAAAAGAGTAACAATTTTCTGGGCAGGGTCAAATTAATTTATTATGGCAATAGCCATAGCATTTTCTCTGTTGCATTGCAAAGACTTAGTCTCTACAAGTTGACATAAATACGTCAGTTAACACTTATGCTCCAAATTTGTTGTGCTGTAACAGAGTAACTTTGAGCTTAGTAAAATTATACTTTACAATGTGATGTTGTCATGCATGGTGGTGCATACCTGTAATCCCAGCACTCAGAAAGCAGAGTTAGGAGGATTTATGTGAGTTTCAGGCCAGCCTGGGCTAGAGTAAGAGCCTTATCAAAAAAAAAAAAAAAAAAAAAAAAAAAAAAGGAGATAATGCTGGGTGTAGTGGTGCATGACTTTAATTGCAGCACTAGAGAGGAAGAGGTAGGAGGATAAGTGTGAGTTCAAGGCCACCCTGAGACTACACAGTAAATTCCAGGTCAGTCTGGGCTAGAGAGAGACCCTACCTCAAAAAAAAAAAAAAAAAAAAGAAAGAAAGAAAGAAAGAAAGAAGAAAACAAACAAACAAACAAAATGAGAAGTACCATGTGCTTTTTTACAAAGTCAAACATCATCTCCTAAGGTTATAAGCAAAACCACTTTGTCTATTGAGGCACACAATATTTCCAGGGTCTTCATAGGCTTTCGTTATATAAATATATCCATGAAAACGTCTTCATCAGTGTATTTATTCCCTATGCTTACAAAGATAGTTTCATCATCTTATCCTTTAGCCCTAAGTTAGAAAATTTGGGCTGAAATATAACACTACATTTTTAAGGTCTCCTAATTGGAGGTGACATATGATTAAGGCATTTAAGCTTTCAGTTAGATAAACTAATTTTAAGTCATGTGTGTATGTGAATCAAATGCTTTTATATGAAATTTTAGTGTAGTACATTGCAGTAAAGGATGAATTTATTTCTCAATCGAGAACTAAAGAAATTAGTAAAGCTTTCAGATGTGTCATTTAGAAGACAAGTAAACTCACTATTCTCACTAACATGAGATTGTGGAGGATGATAACATAAAATTAAAATTTTAACCTCTTCAATGCACAAGAATAGAGAACAAGAGGATTGTGATGTTTTACTTTGAAAGGTCATATTCTGAATGTTCAATCATATATGGAGAACTTTAAGGCATCTATTCATTTGCACAGCTGAATTATAAGAAATAAGTTGCCTTGTGCTGAGTTGGACAAACTGATTTCTGATTGTTGTAGTTACCTTCACATTGCTCAGAAAACTCACACAAACAAAACCAGTGAAGGGAGGAACATTTTTATTTTGGCTTACTGAGTCAAGGGGAGGCTTCATGGAGTCAGGTGAAAGCATGGCACACGAAGATGCTGGACAACACCTCTTTGGTATAGCAGGTAGAAGAGAGCAGCAGGAGAGTGAGGTGACCTCTAGCAAGGGGATGCTGGCTAAAACAACCCTAAGACCAGCCTCAACAACATACTTGCTCCAGCTAGGCTCTACCCCTGAAATTGCCACCATATAAGGACCAAGCAGTCAGAACACATGAATTTGTAGGGTATATCTGATTCAAACCACCACACTGATTAAGAAAACAAGGTGTTACAAATATGTTTCATGACCTGAGAAAATATGCAAAATGAGAAATAATGGTGTCTAATTTACTTATACACACATTCACACACAGAGAATGTGTATATTCATGTGTTTGCACATATGCATATAATAGAAACAAAATGTTTGTTATGACAGAGCATGGTAAATTTCATGCACTAACCTAAAATAAAAAAAGCTTGTGCCAATCTATTTGGAAAAATGTCACCAAAATATTTAATTAAATTCTACGTTAATATCTGGAGTGATTTTTAAAATATTTTCTTTGTGTTTACATTTTGTTCTGTCCCACAAAAATATAAGCCTTACTTCTTACTGTAATAGGATTTTTGGGTTCCTTACCAATACAACTATACAGCAATGCACCAATAAATTTAGAGTACCCTGGATCCTTGTCTTGAGAATTTAAGGAAGTAATACTCATAGACCAGAGAGTAACAGATTTAATTAGATTAACAGAAGGACAGAGGAGAAAGTACGGAAAAATCCTGCAATGTGGTTTGCAGGAGGGGGTTGAGAGCCCTGTGGGAGTAGGGTCCCACACCCACATTTCAGCCAAGTCCAGCAGAGATGGTGGCTTACCAGAGCAGTGAACTGGATGCTCAGGAAAGGTTAAAAGCCAAGAAGAGGCCTGTCCACCTGGTAGCATCTTTTTGTAATCTTACTGTGGTGGACTATACCCTCAGAATGAGTCTGAGAGAGAACTGATAAGTCTGTGCTCAGAGGGCTGGCTAAGGAAGAGATCAGCACATCTGAGTAGGAGGTGATAGAGAACTGACTGGATGAGCCTGAATCAGACACTGAATACTAATTCTGCTGGAGCAGACAAGCTGTTTTTGTTTCCCTACTGGCTACCTGAAAAATTTCCCCTTATTACCATGTAGCAGGAGCTCTTTGTATTTTGTCTTTCTTTCCTTCTCTTAATCTAACAAATGCTCTTTATATTTTACCTTCTTCATAGTCTATGTATTTTAATTCTTTAAATTCATAAGATGAGAATTTGGGACCATAAATTTGTTGGTGCATTGGCATATTGGTGTATTGACAAAAAGCCCCAGAATTCCCATTGCATTACCATCACAGATCTATTTTGGAGCGTTTTTTAGACAAATAGATAATTAGATTTCATTGTTTGACCCATTTCATATCTTGGACACCTAAATAAATTATAATGTGAAAGGTAATGAAAAGTTTAGACATCAATACCAGGATATAGATAGTATATGAAAACAGATATCACTGACAGGGCCTTTCATAATCAAGTTATGCTGTATATGTCAAAACATCAAGGAAAAGTGTTAAATTTGCAGATATCTTAATCTCAAAAGCTTGTGTGATTATACACTGATTTAATTAACTAATTAATATGCAAACATAAAGAGAAAGAGAATAGGCATCCCAGGGCCTCTTGCCCTGCAAACAAATGTGCCACTTTATGCATCTGGCGTGGTGTGGATATTGAGGAACCAATCTAGTTAGTCAGGTTTTGCAAACAGGAGCCTGTAACTGCTGAGATTGGTTATATATTGGTGGCCCTCCTCATTGCCATTGCTAGTATTCCCCATGAGGTTGTGGGTTGTGCCTTATGAGAGCAGCAGACAGTTATTAGAGGGAGGAAATGCTTCTGGGTAAGACATCACAACCTGTGGCTCTTAAAATCTTTCTACCTCCTCTTTGGCAAAATTCCCTGAGCCTCTGTGGGTATGTTGTAAATATACTTCAGTGATTATCTCATAGAAGTCTCTGGATCTCTGCTTTGGTAGGTGTTGAGTATCCTCAGGGTCTGTCTCCTACACCTGCTGCTTATTGGCAGGCTTACCATGGAAGCAACACTCTTACTTGTCTCCCTACTTCCTCTGTGGTTTCATATGGGTCTTGGCTGAAATGTGAGGGGTTTTAGGGTTAGGCTTCATTCAACTCTCTTCAGGTTTTGTGTTCATAAAATCATAATGCTGACTTTTTCATGGAGACTTTTCCTTTCACCATCTATTATGAGGAATACTGTAGCTGGGTAAGTAGTTTGTGTTATAAGCCATTGGTTTTTAGACTTTGAAGTATTCGATTGCAGGCCCTTCTAACTTTTAGGTTTTTATTGAGAGATATGAGGTAAATCTAATGGAATTGCCTTTGTATGTAGTGAGTTTTCTGTCTCTTTCTTCTTTTGGCACTCTCTCTTTGTTTTCATTAAGTGTTTTAATTATGATGTGCCATGGAGAATTTTTCTTTGGTTCTCTCTATTTGGTGTTCTTTGGGCTTCTTGAATCTGGATAGGCCTATCTTTTGTGAGATTGGAAATTTTTCTTCAATAATTTTGTTGAATATGTTCCCTATGACTCTGGCATAGTTTTCTACCCCTTCTGGTGTACCCTGATCCAGATGTTTGGTTGTTTTAAGTTATCCAACAGTTCCCTCTTAATACCAAAGTTTTTGGACTCCTGATCAATTTCTTCTGTCCTATCTTCCAGTTCAGAGGTTGTATCTTCCACATGAGTAACTATGTTAGTGAGGAGTTCAAGAAATTAAAAGCTTTATTTGATTTTTGTTTTCTCTTGTGCTATTTTCCATCATGTCCATCTCTTCTTTTAAGTATGATTTCAGTTTGAGGTCTGATTTTCTTGGTGCTTCCTGAAATTCCTTCTTATATTCTTATATTTGATCAGGTCTTCATTAAGTGTAATCAGTGCTTATTGAGATCCTCTATTTGTTGACTCAACTTCAATTCATTTATAACTCTTTTGAGTCTTCCCTGGTTTTCTTCAATTAAGTTAAGCCTACAGACAAAAACTGAGTGTTATAAGAGACAATTCTGCTCCATTTCATTTGTGCTATTGTTGGTTTTCTGATCCTTTGGTTATAGTTCAGCATTTCCTTTTATCAGGGTCACATAGTTTGTGATTTACTTTTGGATTCAATTTCTGTTATTTACTATATGTTTTCATTGGCAACCTACATTGTTGGATTAGGCACCTTGGTGAAGAGCTCTCAGTTTTCTGACTTTTTTTTTTTCTTTTTGCATTGCAGACTAAGCATCTTGGGGGAAAACTCTTGTTTTGTTGAAGAGGAAGCAAGCATATGTCCTTGTAGGATCTTCACTGAGTATTCTGTTTTGGATGTGAACCTCAGATGTGCAGATTATGGAGAATGCAAGTACATCAAAGGTACCTGGGGAACTGGGAGGTGGGGAACTAAGAGTTACGGAATACTCACTCCACTTATCCACACTCTTTAGCACAAGGGAACCACAGATCCAGGAAGCTGAGGAGCCAGGGACAATAGGCCAGCTCCCACAGTGGACTGTGCACCCTCTGCCTGAGGTTCACAGGGATTTGGGGACCCAAGAGCTGGTCATTCAGTAAGCTGGAGCAAAATGCCTACTTCTGCAACACACAGTCAAGATTTAGGTCACCCTAAGGCAGCAGCAGGGATACCAGAACCAGGGAACTGGGAGGTAGGGAACAAATCAGGAGCTCTGGCCTACTCACTATGCCTACTTTGTTGGTTCTTATTTCAGATTGCAGACTAATGAGCTGAGTTCATGTGTTCTCTGTTCCTACTTGACAATATTATAGCATCTGAGTCACTTTGAATTTTATATTGGGACAATCCTTAATAAGATGAAGATGGTCAGATCTAGTTCCTGAAATACAGAGAGCACAGTAGATTTCCCAAGTATTTTTTTTATTATGAATAAACTTATTTTATAGCTTCTTAGTACAGTTGGGCCTTGTTTCTAGAACTGCTTGTACAAATTACCTTGAACTATACAATAAATTTTAGGATATTGAAAATATAGTGAAAAAATGAGGACATGGCCACAATAAAAACAACAAAAAGAACACAAGAGATATATGTACATTATGATTTTTTTATATTTTAATTATTTATTTGAAAAAGAGAGAGAAAGTGGCAGGTAGAGTAGAGAAAGAATGGGCCACACTAGGTCCTCTCACCACTGCAAACAAACTCCAGATGCATGTGCCACCTTGCACATCTGGCTTTTGTGGGTACTAGGGAATAGAACCTGGGTCCTTAAGTTTGCAGGCAAGCACCTTAACTGCTAAATCAACTTTATAGCCCTGATTATGAATTCTTGACTAAAATGTAACTTGTGATTCAGAGGTATAGCACTCTTAAGCACAATAACTGTTTTATGATTTGGAAAAAATACTAATCATAGTTTTGTATAATGAGAAGTTTAAAGCTAGAGATTTTAAAATGTTGGAGATGTATATTTTATTTTTACTTAAAAAAATCTAGCAATCATCAATAGCACTCTTTACTAATGAAATAATTTTTACTTTATCATTCTGTTTTATTTCTGTAATTTTTATTTTTGGTTGAGACTTTATTATTGTATAGCTCTATCCTGTGACCATAGCAGCTGTTGCCATCTTCATTGGAAGCAGCTGTGACTACTAGCAAGAGACCTTCAAGCTTGGTAAATTTTCCTCAGAGGAAACTCCATCTATGCAGCTACAGGGATATTTTCATCCTTGCTAAGGTGACACTTTTCAGTGATGTGCCTGTTTTAAGGTTACTCACACCTCTATAAGTAGACTTTCACTTATCTTCCAGTAATAAACCTTTCTTCTATGCTCTGTAAGAAAGTCAATTAAACTCATTTGTTCCTAAATTTAGATTTTTATGGGAACATATTTTGGTCTTCCACTGGAGTCCTATCTGGGGAAAGCAGGTGTTTCCTTATGTCTCCCAGGAAAAGTTTGACATAATAGTTATTACACAAAATAGGGTTATTTTGTTCACATATATACTTTTTTTTAATCAGAGAGAGGGGGCATAAAAGAAAGAGAGAGAAAGAATTGGTGTGACAGGGCCCGCAACCACGACAAACAAACTCCAGATGCGTGCACCATCTTGTATGCATGTGTGATGTCATACGCTTGTGTCACCTTGTATGTCTGCCTGCCATGGGACTTGGAGAGTTCAACATGAGTCCTTAGGCTTTGCAGGCAAGTGCCTTAACCACTAAGCAATCTCTCCAATCCACATGTATACATTTTGAAATGAAAAAGACTTGCTACCATAATCAAGGCAAGTATGACTTCAACTATGATAAAAATTCTTTCATATACTCTGAAAAAGAGTAATTTTCTCCCCTTCCTGACTCAGTGGAAACCACTTGTTTTCAATTACAGAAGTTTCACGTAAATGGAATAATTCACTTTGTATAGTTTTGGGTTGATTTTTCACATTTAGCAAAATATTGTCTTTTTCATGTACATGTATGTTTGGGGTGATGTATGTATTCATATTTGTGTCAGTTCACTTGATTGGCCTGTACTGCAGAGGTTGATACAATGTCTTTCTTGATATCTAGTACCTCATTTATTGGGTAAAGGTCTCTTACTTGATCCTAGAGCTTGCCATGTTGGCTAGTACACTGATCCAGCTATCCCTGCGTATCATTGGGTATCCCCTGTCTCCATCCCCTAAGTCTGGGGTTGCAGGAAGGCTGGCATGTACACCACCAATTTACCTACACATTTGAGTCCAAACTGGATACCTCAGTCTTGGCAAGCAATTTAGCCTCTGAGTCAATTTCCTAAGCCCAAAAATATTATTTGAGTTCAAACATCATGTTTTTTAACTCATTCTTTTTAATAAACATTATAATACCAATATGCCAAAGTTTGAAAAAATAGTAAGACTTTAAAAATTTTTAAGAATCCCAAAGTTTCTAAAGTAATTGGCTATCACCAATGACTGAGAATTAAAGTTCTTCCATATTGTCTTTGTATCTTGCAATTCTTTTTGTTCTTTCTGGTGCGTTTTTTTTTTTTAATAATGTCTTACTTTGTTTTAATTTTATATTCAACTGAATAGTCTCTTTGAGCAACTTGTAACATTTCTCTTTTTTTAGAGTATTTGTTCAGACATGTTGACTTGTTTTCAAATGGGATTTTGCTTTTCTATTTAGTTTGTGAGCTCATTTTATATTCTAGACCCAAATCATGTTTTGGATATCCGATTGGGCTATGGTTTTCCTTTTCATTATATTGTGTCTGTTTGTTTCCATGTGGAGTGTGTGTGTGTGTGTGTGGTGTGTGTGTGTGTGTGTAATGTGTTTGGCAAGTGTGTACATGTGTGTGCACATGCACACACAGGTGGAAGCCAGAGAAATATACTGAGTGTCCTCTACTATTGATCTTCTGCCTATTTTCATAGGAAAAAAGTCTCTCACCGAACTGGACCCATCAGCTTTTTACTTAGACTGACTGATCAGGCAGCTTATATCTTTTTTCCTGTTAGCAATAGGTTACAAGAGTTCATGTGCTGCCACATGGAGCATTTGACATGGGTGCAACAGACCGAATTCAGGTACTCATGCTTATGCAGTAAGCACTCTTACAGTACTTTCTCCCAAGCTCCACCGTTTTCAACATTCAAGAAAATCAACTTAGCATATTTTGGGATACTATTCCTGGCTTCTTCATTCTTTTCCACCTGCTTGTGTCTTTTGTAGTACCAAGCACTATCATTCTCAAACATTATGATTACATAATTTATTGTCAAAGTTTTAGGACTAAATTGGGTTACTGTTAGTAATTATGTGTTATAGCAGTATAAAGTAAGATTGTCTCAGCCAACCTAGGTAATTCTAACCTTATATCAAGCTTATGACATAGAAATCTCTGGTGTCTGTCATTTGGCTATTGGGTGGTAGGTCAGGAAATTATAGTCCACACTCAAAAGTGTGACATTTTATTCAAATCCACAAGTATAAATATGAAATATAACAAATGAGTCTTAGCTTGTGGGGTGTGAGGAACCATTAGTGTGAGAATTCCTAACTCTGATGCTATAAGGTGCTCTGTCTGGGCATTATCTAGCAGCATGGAGTGCTATTCCACAGGTGGAAATGCAACTGAGCAGGAGCAAGCCATGAAGAGAACCAAGCATGGGCAAAAGACTGATGCCTAGTCTATCTTTATTATTCAGCATGTTGTTCTAAAGGACAATCTAGGTAATTACAGTGACTTAACAGCACTATTGTATTATAGATTTCCATGAAGTACATGCTATTCATATTGCTCATGTATTTGGGTGCTTGATTATCAAGTGTATTATTATTTATTTCTCAGTTATTAATTTATTTGGGATGAGGTCTTACAATGAAGCTCATGCAGACCTTGAGTTCACTCCAATGAAAATCAGATTGGTGTCAAACTCACGGAAATTCTCCTGCCTACACCACCAGAGGTACTATAGGCATGGGCCACCATGCCCAACTAAAAAAAAATTTTTTTAATTAGTTAATTAGAGAGAGAGAGAGAGAGAGAGAATTAACTCTCCAAAGTTTTCAGTGACTGCAAAAACTCCAAACACACGCACCACTTTGTGCATTTGTCTTTATGTGAGAACTGGAGACTTGAGCCAGGGTAAACCATTGCTCCAGCCCCAGAAATTATTTTATGGAAAAAAATCCATTTACAATTAAACATAGATACTTGGTTTCAAAAATCTACAGTACTGATAATAAAGTTCTAAAAGTGTTCCTCTTCCATACTATATAGTAACAGTCTATAATAATTATAGGATATCACATAAATATTAATATTTATGGTAGTGGACATAAAATTGTCCATTCTGAAATTTGTAGATTGATTTGGCTGAGAAATTCAAACCTTTTTTTCTTTAAAATTTTAACCATTTATGTAGTTCACATACTTATGTCACTGGTGTATTCATCTTTCTTCTGTGATCCAGATCTAGGAAGATTGTAGCTTAGTTGGGATTAAAGCTTCTAAATTACATACTAATTTTTTAAGTTAGTTATTTTAATAACACCTTAGTGTTATAGTCACATTATCATTCTATATAATGTCATTGTTAAATGTATAATCTTTTAATAAATATTAAAAAAAAATAATGGCCCGGAGAGATAACTCAGAAGTTAAAGCACTTGTTTTCAAAGCCTAACAACCTGAATTCAATTACCAAGTATCCACATAAAGCCAGATGTACAAAATGGAGCAATAATCTAGAGGTTGTCTACAGTGCCTAGGGTCCTTGGCATGCTCTTCCCCCCCCCTCTTATTCTCTCCCTGCAAATAAATAAAATTAAAAAAAATAATAATTCAAGATTAATAGGTTAAGAATAAAATTTGATGTTTGTGATAAAGGGAATAGACCATAACAAGTGTGCATGTTGGTTACATTGTCCAGCCAAATCTGTCAGATCTGTTTTGAGGGAGGGAACCTATCTTAAGAAGATAAGATGGACACCAGACTCATGTAGATGACTAGAAGAGAAAGCCCAGTGTTTAGCATGGGACAGTTCAATGCTACTATACCCACCAGGGCTCAATAAACACTGCAGAGGAGGTGGCAGAAAGAATAGTAATGATGTTGTCACTGCTAACCAAAGAAGTTTTTCTAAGGAGATGGCATTAGACACTGAGGAGAGTCAAAACTCATCAAAGAAGAAAATAGGAACATGTCAGGAGTTTAACACTAAACTCCCTCCAACAAGGCTCAGGAAATGTTGCAAAAAATAGTGGAGAGGAAAGAAAATTAAGATCCAAATGGTTGAAAGGAGTACTTTGGAGCATTTTGTTGTCAATATGAAACAACTGGCACATACTTTCATTCCACAGTGGTTGCCTGTACCTCACAAGACTATACTGTTTTGAGCCCATCATTTTGACACAGAATATGGAGAATGACAAAAAGAATGGAAAAACCGAAACAGAGGAAGGATTACCTAGAAAAAGGAGGGTCATCAGTAGAGTGGGGACAAGGAGTGGGTAAAAAAGAAAATAATGGGGTGGAAATATTATCAAATTAAAGTGTGCTCATTTTTAAAGTTCTCAATTTATAAACCTTAAATATGGCATGGTTACAACTGTTTTATAATTATAATTTATTAAATTAAAAAGATCAAAAGAAATGAAGGAGAAAATTAGAGTGGAAGACACCTAGGGACCTTTCCTTGAGTTCTGGCTTCTCGCTCGCTCTCTCTCTCTCTCTCTCTCTCTCTCCATATATATATATATATATATATATATATATATATATATATATATATATATATATATATATACATCACACATACATACACACACACTGGATTCAGCTACAAAACAAATTAGCTTTTAATATTTTTATGTACAGAATATATGTGGTATGGTGTGTGATGTGATCTCTGTGTGACTTCTGTTCATGAGTGTGCAGAAGTATATGTTCCATTCACACATTTAGAAAGCCAGAGAGAATGTGAGGAGTCTCTCATTCAAACCAGAGTGCCATTTTTTTTATAAGTCCCAGGGATTCTCTGGTCTCCGCTACTTGACAACCCCCCCGCCCCCCGTCCACACCACTTTTACTTGTGGATACAGACATGTGTGGGCATTCCACGATTTTTCATGTGGGTGCTGGAGAATCAATCTTGGGCTCTGCTAGGCCCTCTCAGCCCTTCATGCTTGTGCAATAAGCACTTTTACACACTGGGCCATTTCTTTAGCTCAAAGTTGTATTTAGAACAAAATAGGTGATATATAGTATGTTTTAATATCAATTATTTATTTATTCATTATTTGAAAAAGAAAGAGGGAGAGAGAGAGAGAGAATGGGTGCACCAGTGTTGGGAGCCGTGGCTGCTCTTTGACCATGAGAACTGCAGTTGTTTTGGGATCTCTGGGCACAGAGACCTTGTCGTATGGCCTTGGCAAACAGTCTTCAGACACAGGGGCATTTGTGGAGCAGACTTTAGGCACTTAGGCACTGTCTGAAAAGTTTTGTTTTCTGTATATAAGCTTGTGCTTGCCTGAATAAATCTGAGACCTTGATCAGACTCTAGACTTGGTCTCCTTCTTTGTGTCTCTTGTCTCTCATCCAGGTTATTTTTCCCCTCGGGTCCTTGTTTAACTCCCTGCTGGCCGGGGCAAGTGGCGCCCAAACGTGGGGCTCGAGGTACGAAGTGTGACCTGGACGTCGCTCCAGTGGACGGCCGTCCCCCATTGGATCGCCACCTCACTGGTGAGTGAAGATCCGCATAGAGATCACCACAGGCAGTCCACCTGTGATACAGATCTGCACAATGATCACCGCAGGAGTGCCCACCTGTGATACAGATCCGGAGAGGTAAGAAAAGTGACGCAATTATGGGACAAGCATTAAGTAAGCATGAATTGTTTGTTGAAGGGCTTAAAGCTTCTTTCAAGACACGAGGAACACGGGTTAAGAAAAAAGATTTAGTGAAATTCTTTGTCTTTTTAGAGGATGTCTGTCCTTGGTTCCCCCAGGAAGGAACTATAGATGAAAAGCGGTGGCGCCATGTTGGTGACTGTCTAAATGACTACTACCGCTCTTATGGTCCTGAAAGGGTTCCAGTGCAGGCATTTTCTTATTGGAATCTCATAAATGATGTATTACAGGTCCGCCACTATCACCCTGATGTTTCAAAAGTAGTTACAGATAGTGAGAATTTTCTTAAAAATAAATTCACTGGTAGTCAGACCTCCCTCCATAAGAATGAAGTCCCAGAGAATCCTTACCCCGCCCACCCTGGCTCTCGCAGTGCTGCGGGCGGGCCAACAACCAGCCCCTTCTCCCCTGGCTCTAATTGTCCCTCTATTATCATTCCTATGCCAGAAAATGCTGATGATTCCCAGCCTAGTAACCCTCTCCCACAATCTACCTATCCAGTTCTGTCTGATTTAAAAACCACCAACCCTGATGATGACTCATTCCCCCCACCCCCTGAGGATGAAGCTATTAAATATCATAACTCTGATTGGGCCCCCCAGACACTTTTGGGTACACGGTCACCACCCTATAACATAGCAACCCCTTCTTCTGCCCCGGCGTTTGACGCTCCCTCTGATCTAGAAGAAATAACTAGACATGCAATTACTAAACTTTCCTGGGAGGCACAATCTCTTAAGACACTCCTCCAAGCCAAAAAGGAGAAGTCACACCTGCTCAAGCAGTTACGAGACCTTCATTTAGAAATACGCTCCCCCTCCATTCGCCCTGTTCAGAAAACTAAAACTAAAACTAAAACTCTCCATGCCTTTCCTGTAACTCGCTCTCAAGTTAAACCTACTGAAGGAAAATCCAATGAGGCTGAGCCGCAGGATCCAGATAGCCCAGAAGAGGGGGAGGGAGGATCTGAAACAAAGGAACCTGCTGGGTCAGAAAGCACTGAGAATGAAGAAAGGGATGACACTTTACTTACTAAAGCCCAGCGATATCGCCACCTTAAATTTAAACATATAAAAGAGTTAAAAAATGCAGTTACTTCGTATGGTCCTATTGCTCCTTTCACTATCTCGCTGTTAGAATCTCTAAGTGAAGACTTACTTACTGCTAATGATTGGGTTATGTTAACTAAAGCTACTTTAACTAGGGGTGACTTTCTTCTATGGAAAGCTGACTACACTGAGAGGTGCCAGGATGCTGCCCGCCGTAATTTGGCCGCTGGTAGTTCCTCCAAAGCCTGGACACTAGATAAACTTTTGGGCAAACCGTCCCTATGATACAAATGAAAAACAAACCAAATTTCCTCCAGGATTGCTTACACAAATTCAAAATGCAGCTCTCAAAGCCTGGAAGAGCCTTCCCTCTAAAGGGTCAGCTGTCACCTCTCTTGCTAAACTCAGACAGGGTCCACAAGAGCCTTATAGTGATTTTATCAGCCGCCTTACAGAGGCCGCTGAACGGCTCATGGGAAAGGAGGAAACAGATAATGAATTTGTTAGACATCTTGCCTTTGAGAATGCTAACTCTGCCTGCCAAGCGGCTACACGTCCCCATCGCCGTGGCAAAAATATCTCTGACTTTATCAAACTCTGTGCTGATGTAGACCCTGCATCCTGCAGCATTGGACTAGCCATAGGAGCGGCCCTTAAAGATTTTACCCAGGGGGACAAGCTCAAAACTTGTTTTAATTTGCAAACAACCAGGTCATTTTTCCAGAGATTGCATGGCTCCTAAGGCGGAGCGGCTGCTCCCATCCTCTCTGTGCCCGTGATGCAAGCAGGGAAAGGCCACATTAAGGGCTCTCCAGGAAATATCCTTCATCATGCCTTGTTTGTCCTAAACTTTTTAACCCCTGATACTCAGGGAAATTCAGCTGCTGATCGCTTTTGGCACTCAAATACAAAAAATAACTTTGCCAAAGCCATGTGGAAAGATCCATTGACTAACAAATGGAATGGACCCGACCCTGTATTAATATGGGGACGAGGATCTGTTTGTATTTTTTCACAGAAAGAAAATGGAGCCAGATGGTTGCCAGAACGTTTGGTGCGGCATGCAGGCCACGAGATCAAACAAGAGGACACTGCTGATCCTGATAATATGGAGTCATCTACATCTTGCTTACAGTGAACTTTACTGGACCTATGTTCCTGATCCTCCTATATTACATCCAGTGACTTGGGAGAAAAAAGAAATCATAGTTCTAGTCAATAACACTCGGTTGCTAAGTACGCCATCTAGTAAAAATATAGAATTACATCAAATAATTATGAGTTCATATTCAGGGCGTGGTCTAGGTATTCCACTATGCTTTTCTAAGACTAGCAGAGTGGGATGTTTTGAAATAAAGGAAAGAAACATTACTGTAAAGCATGTACAAGGTACAAAAAAGATAAATCAGGTCCAAACAAGCAGAATTTCTATTTGGCTTCCCTATGGAAATCAAGTTACAGGGGATAGTCCACCAGAGGACTTTATTCCCTGTGAAGGAAATACACCTTGGTTCAATAAATCTATACATTGGAGCAAATGTGTAGGGAAAAAAATTTATCAGGTATAATGTTTCTGGGTCTACTAGATATGTTAAGGATTGGTCAGGATCAGCAGGCTCTATAGAGAATAAAACTGAATGGGTTAATGATTGGGCTACTGGACTGTCCTCAGGATTGTGGTGGTCGGACAATGGACATCAGCAAACCTATGTGTGGAAAATTGCTGCTGCTATGGGAGGTATCAAGGTTACATCTGACAGCAATGATTCAAATAGCCTTCCGAAGGGAACTGTTATGGCATGTGTTACACCACCTTATGCCCTGATGTTAGGAAATATAAATGTTACTTGGTATCATGAGTCTGAGGGAATGTTTAATGTTACCTGTGATAATTGTAGTCTATCCAATTGTATTTCTCATGATTCTGGAACTGTAATGATTGTCAAACAACCTGCATTTATTATGATTCCTGTTAATCTTTCAAAGCCTTGGTATTCTGACAAGGGTATTCAAATACTAGAGGAGGTTAAAAATAGTTTAAGTAGACAAAAGAGAGTTGTAGGTTTAGTTATTGCTGGGATTGTTGCATTTATTACATTGTTAGCTTCTATTACTACTGCTGCTGTTGCTCTTACACAAGAAGTCCATACTACACACTTTGTTAATAATCTAGCTAAAAACGTTTCTGTTGCTTTAGGAACTCAAGTTACCATAGACAAGAAGTTAGAAGAAAAAATAGATGCTTTATTTGATGTAGTGACATATTTAGGAGAGCAAATTCAAGGAATGAAGACTAGAGCTCGATTGAAATGCCATGCAGATTACCAATGGATCTGCATCACCTCTAAAATTTACAATGCTAGTTATGAAGATTGGGTAAAGGTCAAAATGCATTTGGAAGGAATTTGGCACCATGATAACATTTCGTTAGATTTGATTAATTTACATTCAGAAATTCTAGCTATACAGAACAGTCATCTTGACTTTGATGCCACTAAGGCTGCTAATGATTTACTTGCTGCAATTAAGTCTGTGTTGCCTGGTTGGGACTCTCTGAGTTCCTGGATAGGCAGCTTTGCAGCTGTGGGAATTTGCCTTCTGCTTCTCTTATGCCTGTTGCCTATTTTCTTCAAGTGTCTAATGAAGTCTATTGTGAATGTTCATGTAGAGGTCCAAGCTATGCACTATAGAATACATCCTTGACTCCCCTCCTTTTGGAGCTGCATAGGATTCAGACCTATGCATATCAGCTCACAATAAAGTGAGTGTGATATGGGCACCAACATGGGTGCGAGGCAAAGCACCGCAAGGGAAGGTCCCTTTCTGACCGTTTCTGAATTCCCTGAGAGAAAAACCTGACTTGCATGGAGGTTGGTACCATACTTATTATGATCATATAGGCCCTGCCTCCCCTCCCCAAAAGGTACCAAGGGCCAAAATTGTGGGACGAAAAATGACAGCTCACAGGAGGAGTCAGGTCAATACTCCCCCAGTTGGTTAAAGCCCACCGCTGAACAGCGGGTCTCCCCCTCTTTCGTATAAAAGAAGGGAGGAGATGTTGGGAGCCGTGGCTGCTCTTTGACCATGAGAACTGCAGTTGTTTTGGGATCTCTGGGCACAGAGACCTTGTCGTATGGCCTTGGCAAACAGTCTTCAGACACAGGGGCATTTGTGGAGCAGACTTTAGGCACTTAGGCACTGTCTGAAAAGTTTTGTTTTCTGTATATAAGCTTGTGCTTGCCTGAATAAATCTGAGACCTTGATCAGACTCTAGACTTGGTCTCCTTCTTTGTGTCTCTTGTCTCTCATCCAGGTTATTTTTCCCCTCGGGTCCTTGTTTAACTCCCCGCTGGCCGGGGCACACCAGGGCCCCCAGCCACTGCAAACAAACTCCAGATGTGTGTGCCCCATTGTGCATCTGGATAACATAGGACCTGGGGAATAAAATCTGGGTTCTTTGGTTTGCAGGAAAATGCCTTAACTGCTAAGCCATCCCTCCAGCCCTTTTAATATCAATTTTGACAGAAATGTACAAAATATTACTGATAATGCTTTTGTTAAATAGAAAGAGGAAGATTCAGTACATGAAAATGATAATTGTGTTGTTAGCTGAGGTTGGATATTAGTTTTGTTAAATATATGCTTTAAGATTTGGAAATGATGTAAATATTTGGCATAGTATATACTGCAGTTTCATATAAGGAACAGTACTTATTATAGGAAATGATGTACTTTGTTTCATTTCTTTTCTTATTTGAGAGTGTTTTATTGACTTGTCATAGCCAGGGTTATTTTTCACATTCGTAACATATTTTTCCTTTAATGTAATTCAAAAGCTATAATACACTAAAACATAAAATTATGTAGATATTAATTTTGAGCTTTTAATAAAAAATATAATATGCCTTTCTATTTTCACCATTACTCCAGTCCAAGCAAACACTTTTGGATGCTGGTTGATAGCTTTTTTTTAATTAATATATTTCTATAACCAAAATTGTTCCAGATTTTATAATTGAAAACAGAGGATACAAACAACATATTCACTATTTGTGTTTTCCCTTAATCTGACGTTATTTTAAAGCCTGAACCATTATTACATTAAAAAAAGAGCCAAAGAAAGAAATGTGAGCTAGAGAGAGGGAAAAAATAACTGGAAGTATAAACTGAATCATAAGATTTTATTCAGACTTTACCAACTACTCTGACCTGAGATGATACATGAACAGACTGAAGAAGGTATTTACTGAATAAATTTGGACTGGCCAAATTAGGAATGGCAGTCTAGGATTTATTAAACCAGCTGAGTGTATTTATCATATGGACCACTTCCAGGAAGAAGACGGAGATACTTTTCTACTCTGTGATACTGTACCCATCATGGGATTCTGTTCTTTTGATCCTCTCTATCCACCTACTGAGTTGCAGTAATAATCTGCACAGAGAATCAGGGAGAAAAAGGGAAACAGCATGTATGAACATTTTTTTTTTTTTATTAGTCAGTTCTGTATTCAGCAAATACAGTCAGTTTGGCACCATTATTAGGCTCATCTGTGACCTACCCCCTCCCCTTGGCCCCTCCTTGTTGAGGTATACGGGTCATGCATTGTGGAGTTAGCCCACAGTTATGGGTAAGCTAAATGTCTCTGCATATCATGACCCAACATGTGACTCTGACATTCTTTCCGCCCCCTCTTCCGCAAAATTTCCCTGAGCCATGTTGGGTTCATTTTTGGTCTGCTTCCGTGATGAGGTGTTGAGGGCCTCTGAGGCTCTGGCTCTCTGATTTGGTAGGAGTTGATTTTTCTCTATGCTGATCTCCTTCCCCCTTGTGCTGGTGTCCGGTTCATCAGGAAAAACAGCCCCCTTGCTTGTTTCTCGAAGTTTTCTTAGTTTCAGCCGGAGTCCTTTTGAGGTATGATGGGGTTTTGTAGTCAACTGAAAATGGATTTTTTTTTTGGTCAGATTTAGGTATGTAAAGGGAACTTTACAAACTTTCCAACTGGTTTGTAGATTCAAAGGGCAGGATCCTGGGACAGCCCACAGGGGTGTGAAAGCAGCCCATCTAGGTAGCAAGCTAGACTGTGAGCAGTAGGAGACACTGTGGATGTTGTCAATGAAGCTACAACAGATAGGAATTCCAGTCCTTCCAAGAGTTTCATTATCTCCTTTGAACTTCTATCCCTAACTGAAACTGCCTGAATAAAGCTAACTTCCTCTTGAGTCTCCTACACTGGTGAGGGTTCCTGGCTCCCAGTTTGCCAGGTAGGGTCTCTTCCATATACAGGGTGTGTGATCAAACAAAGGACAGGAATCAGAGAAGAATTAGAGGTTATCCAAAGCAGCAGTGCAATCTGTCTCTGACTTGGGGCAGGACATTCTTCCAGGTCCAGCAGGGTATAGTTTGTAGAGAGGATATAGTTTGTCATTAGGAAGAGTTGACTATGTTGCTTTGCATCCTACACATATTCAGGTAGTAAATCTGGGCTAACTACCTGCAAGATGACTTTTAAGTCTAAAATACAATGTTTCTACAATATTTCAAGTGCAAGAAGGTGTTTAGCTGTAAGATGGCCAGCATTTTGGCAGGGCTATAGATCACAGGTAAGCATTAGGAAGGGAAATAGAAGTTCTCTGAAAGAACTTTTAATTCTTAACCTGGCTGCTTGTGCTGGGTATAAGGCTTCTTGGGAAAATGACAATGACAGCAGAAGATCTGTTTGTTTCCAGCCAGATTAACAGTAACAACAGCAAGAGCTCTGCAGGAGCATGAGCTGCCTGAAGTAAGTATTCACCTAAGGGTACCTTGGTTGACATCTCAGAAAACATGAGGGTACAAGTTCATGATACAGGTAGCACATTCTTCAGGATAGCTGAATTTATAAAGCTAGTAGAGTCTTCTTAAGAAGTGAAGCATTTATTGCCACTTTGAAAATCAATATGGAAGTTACTAAAAAAAAAATTAAGAACAGCAATATGACCCAACTACTCCATTCCTAGGTTTATATCCAAAAAACTCTGTGTGCTACCATAGAGATACTTGCACATCATTTTTTTGCCAGGCATAGTGGCACACACTTTTAATTCCAGCACTCAGGAGAAAGAGGTGGGAGGTTCACTGTCAGTTAGAGGCCAGCATGAGACTATATAGTGAATTCTTGGACTAGACCAAGCTCATACCTAGAAAAACAAAACAAAAAAAAAAGTATTTTTGAGAGACAGAGAGAGAATGAATGTTTATGGCACAGTAGGGTCTCCTGCCACTGCAAAAGAACTCAAGGTTCATGAGTGTTCTCTGTGCATCTAGGTTTAAGTGAGTACTGGGGAATCAAACCAAGGTAATCAGGTTGTGCAGACAAGTGCCTTTAACCACTGAGTCATTTCTCTAGCCCCAAACTAAGTATTTCAAGTAGCCTTCTGTATGTAATTCCCCTTTTGTCAAAACTCTTGATCCCTTTGCCTCTACCTCCTAACTGCTAAGATTACTATGCACCACTACACCCAGCTCATACAGTTATAAATGACTACTACACTTAATTCACTTACTGATGTGAAATATAACTAGGAAGGAATTCTAATTTTTTAGACTAAAAAAGTAATGAACCAGGGCATGGTGGTTCATACCTTTAATCCCATCACTCAGGAGGCAGAGGTAGAAATATTGCTATGAGTTCAAGGATAGTGTGAAACATAATAGTAAATTTCAGGTCAAATTGGGCTAGAGCAAGGTTGTACCTTGAAAAGCATGCCCCCCCCCAAAGGAAATAAAATTTAAATAGTGCAGGAGAGATGGCTCAGCAGTCAAAGACACTTGCTTGCAAAGCCTACCATCTTGGGTTTGATATCCTGTACTCACATAAATCCAGATGCACAAAGTGGCACATATGTGTAGAGTTCATTTGCCATGGTAAAAGGCTCTGGTGTGCCCCTACTCTCTCTCCCTCTCTTAAATAAATTAATTAATTTATTAATTAAATTAAAAGAAAAAATAATCCTCACTCAGGGGAAAAATATCACCTACAATCTTCAGATAGATACTATTTATAATTTAATATTATGCTACTTTAATAATAATTATATTTGTTTAATATTGTACATATTATAATTCATTTTACCATATATATTCCACATTTACACATAGCTATACTTTTCAAATATTTTATTTTATTTATTCATTTGACAGAGAGAGAGAGAGGGGGAGAGAGAGAATGGGAGCACCAGCACCTCCAGCCACTGCAAACAAACTCCAGACATGTTCATCCCCTAGTGCATCTGGCTAACAGGGGTTCTGGGAATCAAACATGGGTCCTTTGGCTTTGCAGGCAAACACCTTAAATGCTAAGCCATCCCCCAACTTCCATTCCCCCATTTTTTTTTTCATGGTGTGATCTCACTGTTGCCCAGGCTGAGAACCAGAATGCACTGTGCAGTCCCAGGCTGGCTTAAACTCACATAATCCTCCTACCTCAGTCCAAGACTAAAGGTGTCAGCCACCAGACCCAATGCTTGCACTACTACTGTACTATCTTTTTTTTGTTTTTTAGTTCATTTTGGTTTTTCAAGGTAGAGTCTCGCTCTACCACAGGCTGCCCTGGAATTCATTATGTAGACTCAGGATGGTTGCACATCAATTTTTGCTATAGTGCTACTCTGGTACTGAAAACCTAATCAAAAGCCTATGGCAGTGGAGGTCATGAGCCTTAGGGGTACAAAGCCTGCTCTTGTCTGGATAAATGCATATATTGCTCTCACCAAATTGCCCTGAAATCACTACACTTAATGCTCATACTCATATATTAATGCTACTCTCACTTCTGGTTAGAGATGCTTCTCTTTTCAGATGGCAATGACCACTGGGATGGCCCAAAAGGCAACATAATGCTGAGAATAAGGGACAGAGGAGTGTCCAGCACTGAGACATCTCACACCCTCCAAGGCTCAGGGTCTATTGTGGAAGAGGTGGAAGAAAGAATGTAAGAGCCAAGGGAAGACTACCACTCCTTACATACAAATGTCTGGACAGAAATTGGCCTTGATATCCAGTACCTCACAGTGCCTAGCGATACCTACACAAGACCCTCATAATAGGAGAAAAAGATGATGACACCAAATTAAAAGAGAGACTAATGGAGAGAGGGAGGGGATATGATGGAGAGCAGAGTTATGAAGGGAAAAGCAGGGCAGGGGAGGGAAATACCATGGTTTGTTGTGTGTCAGTATAGAAGCTGTCAATATATATATATATATATATATATATATATATATATATATATATCACTGTTAATAGGGGGTGAGAAAAGAAGTTTTAAGATGTATAAAAAGAGTAAAGAAAATTATTTTTGTACCATGTACGTAGATTCATAGTGCATTGAGCCAACAAGAAAAAGATCACAATAATCAAAATAGACTAGGCTCAAAATAGTACAAAATACAAGAAAGCACCAAACCCCATAAAATACCTCATCATGGCAGGGATTAATTCAAACCTCACAGTAATAACCTGAAATATTAAAGGTTTTAACTCACCAAACAAAAGGCAAAAGTTATCAGGATGGATCACAAAACTAGACCCTTTTATCTGCTGTCTTCAAGAAACCCACCAAACCACTAAAGATAGACACCTCCTCAGGGTGAAAAGTTGGAAAATGATATCCCAATCAATGGAAAAAAAAAAAAAAACAAAAAACGAGGGTGTTGCTATATTAGTATCTCTTAAAATAGATTTCAAACAAAAAGTAATCAAAAAGGATAAAGAAGGCCACTTCTTACTCATCAAGGGAATGATCCAACATGAGTACATCATAATCATAAATATATATGAACCAGGGACTTCCAGTTAAGATGGCGGTGTAGGTACCACACCCAAGCAGCCTAGGGTGGAAAAAGCCAAAAAAAAAAAAAAAAAAAAAAACACCAGCAAAATACACACTTTTACTAAAAAGTGAGGTGTACAGGAAATTGAAATGGCAGCAGAGAAGTAGGAGAGATCCAGAGCATCCAGAGTCCACACAGGCAGGCAGAAGTGACTCCAGCAGGTCCACCTGAAAGTGGTGCGGGATTGTGGCAATGGTGCACCAGCCAGTCACCAGGCTCGGCTTGAGTATCAGGAAAAGCCAGGTGAGGGGATTTTCCACTCACATCGGAGCTCTCCGAAAATTCAAGAAACGTGAAGGGAGAACAGCAGTGTATAATGGAGGAGCAGATCACAAGGTAGAAGAACACGTGGAACAGCGAGAGAACTAGAGCAGCATCAGCAGCCTCCCCTCCCCCACTGCCAGTGCCCAGCTCCAGCGAACACAGCAGCAGTCCAGGGACCCAGCCACAACTACTTGAACCAACAGCAGGACTCAAGCAGGAGCAGAGGTAACTGGGATTACACCAGGAAGGGTCTCACCTGGTCACTAGCTGACTTGGAAGCTTCAACAGACCAGAAATCTTAACCTCCTTGTTTCAGTATTAAGGGAGTGGGTGAGGCACCATACAGCCTAAGGGAAAGATAGAGGATCTGGTTGTCATAATACCTACTCTTCGATAAATACTCTGTACTGTTTTTTCATTGAAAGTGTACATTGTTTAGTTAAATTTTAGAAACTATCTGTATTTGGTTCCACTCAGCCTACTGGAATACTCTCATAGCAGGCAAATCCAACACCTAGGGTCACTTTTGTGGATACTCTGAGAGTCTTGAGAGCCAAACCAAGAGCCTTAAGCTCCTACCCTGAAGATATATAACATCAGAATGATTGACACATCTAATAATACCCAGATAACTAGAAAATCCAAGCATTAACTAATCCAGTATACAAAAATATATACATTATAACAAAGAAACACCAATACTCACGACAATATAAATCAACCAAAAACTATTAATGCATCAGAAATGACCTGCAGTGAGAATGAGTTAGAGGAATCCCTGAAAAAGATTTCAAAAGAATGATTATAAATATGTTCAAAGAAGCCAAAGAAGAAATCAAAGGAATGAAAGAGGAAATCAAGGGAATCAAAGAAAACACAGGACACCAATGCAATGAAATAAAGAGTTCAATACTAGACATAATAAGGAAATAGAAATAATAAGGAAAAAAACAGTGAGAATGACTAGCAATAAAGAACATAGTTAATGAAATAAAAAACTATGTAGAAAGTCACATCAGTAGAAGGGATGAAGGAGAGGATAGAATATCTAAGCTAGAAGACCAGGTGGCAGATCTAATACAGTCCAACAAAGAGAAAGACAAACTAATAGAAAAGTAGGAGTGGGAATTTCAAGATATTCGGGACACTATGAAAAGATCAAACATAAGAATTCAGGGCATAGTAGAAGGAGAAGAATTTCACTCCAAAGGCATAGTAGGTGTCTTCAAAAAATCTTAGAAGAAAACTTCCCCTAAAGTGGGAAAGAGGTGCCAATGCAGATACAGGAATCCCTTAGAACACCAGCCAGACAAAACTGAAAGAGCCTCTCCTCGCCATATTATAATCAAACTACCAAATGAACTAAAGAAGAAGTATTGAAAGCAGCCAGAGAGACAAATCAAGTTACCTACAAAGGCAAGGCTATCAGGATTACAGCAGATTACACAACACAAACTTTAAAAGCAAGAAGGGCATGGAGTGCTGTAATCCAAGTCCTGAAAGATAACAACTTTAAACCAAGGTTACCTTATCCTACAAAGCTATCCATTCATATAGACAGAGAAATAAGGATATTCCATGACAAAAGCAAGCTAAAGGAGTATTTGAAGACAAAACCAGCTCTACAGATTATACTTGAAAAAATCCTCGATGCTGAAGAAAAAGAAAAGCACACATATAAGGAACTGAGAAAAAACAAACAATATTCAAATACTAGTTAACACAAGAGAGCAAAGGTAAAACCCAGAAGAACTACAAAAAAATGTTAAAAATGAATACACACCTTTCAATATTATCCCTTAATATCAACGGCTTCAATGCCCCAAACAAAATGCACAAGTTTGCAGACTGGGTTAAAGCAGGATCCTTCAATTTGTTGCCTCCAAGAATCCCAACCTTTCTACAAAGGATGGACACTATCTTAGGGTGAAAGGTTGGAAAATGGTGTTTCAAGCAAATGGATCTAGAAAACAAGGAGGGGTTGCTATCCTAATATCTGACCAGGTAGACTGCAGTCAAACATTAGTTAAGAAAGATAAGGAAGGCCACTTTATATTGATTAAAGGCACCCTCCAACAGCAAGACATTACAATCCTAAACATATATGCACCCAACATGGGGGCCCCCAAATTCATCAAACAAACACTATTAGAACTAAGGTCACAGATAACACCAAACACAGTGGTAGTGTGTGACTTCAACACAGCACTCTCATCAATTGACAGGTCATCCCAGGAAAGAATAAACAGAGAGGCATCTAGACTAAATGAGGTCATGGAAGGAATGGACCTAACAGATATCTACAGGACATTTCATCCAAATGCTGCAGAATATACATTCTTTTCACCAGAACATGAAAAATTCTCTAAAATAGACCATATATTAGGACATAAAGCAAATCTTAACAAATACAGGAAAATTGAAATAATTCCTTGCATTCTATCTGACCAGAATGGAATCAAACTACAAATCAATAGCAAGAAAGGCTATAGAGCATACACAAAATCAAGGAAATTTAACTACACACTACTAAAGGATGAATGGGTCAATGAAGAAATCAAGAAAGAAATAAAAAAAAAATTATAGAGTGAGATGGTAATGAGAACACAACATACCAAAATTTCTGGAACACAGTCAAGGCTGTCCTAAGAGGTAAATTTATAGCTGTATGTGCCTATAATAAGAAATTAGACAGGTCACAAGTAAATGACCTAATGCTTCACCTTAAAGCCTTGGAAAAAGAAGAACAAGGCAAACGAAAGATCAGTAGAAGGGAAGAAATAATAAAGATTAGGGAAGAAATTAATGAAATAGAAACCAAAAAACAATCCAAAGAATCAGTGAAACAAACAGTTGGTTCTTTGAAAGGATAAACAAGATTGATACACCCTTAGCAAATCTGACCAAAAGAAAGAGAGAAGAGACAAAATTAATAAAATTAGAGGTGAAAAAGGTAATATCACAACAGATGCCAGAGAAATTCAAAAAAATCATAGGGACATACTATAAAAGCATATACTCCATCAGAAAGAAATGGATGATTTCCTTGATTTATATGACCTACCTAAATTAAATCAAGATGAGATTAGTCACTTAAATAGATCTATAACAAGCATGGAGATCCAAGCACCTATCAAAAATCTCCCAAATAAAAAAGTCCAGGCCCAGATGGATTCACTGCTGAATTTTACCAGACCTTCAGGGAAGAACTAACACTATTGCTTCTTAAAAAAAAAAAAAAAAAAAAAAAAAAAAAAAAAAAGAAGAAGGAATCCAAACAGCTTCTATGAAGCAAGCATCACCCTGATACTGAAACCAGGCAAAGACAGAACAAGAAAAGAAAATAACAGAACAATCTCCGTCATGAACATAGATACAAAAATCTCAACAAAATATTGGCAAACAGAATACAAGAATATATCAGAAAGATCATTCACCCTGACCAAGTAGGCTTTATCCAAGACATGCAGGGATGGTTCAACATATGCAAATCAATAAATGTAATACATTATATAAATGGACTGAAGGACAAAAATCAAATGATCATCTCATTAGACACAGAGAAAGTATTTGACAAAATTCAACATCTCTTCATGATAAAAGTCCTACAGAGACTGGGAATAGAAGGATCTGATCTCAATATAATAAAGGCTATTTATGACAAGCCTACAGCCAACATATTACTAAATGGGGACAAACTGGAAGCATTTCCACTAAAATGAGGAACAAGACAAAGGTTTCCTCTGTCCCCACTTTTATTTAATATAGTTCTGGAAGTCTTAGCCATAGCAATAAGGCAAGAGACACACATAAAAGGGATACAAATTGGAAAGGAAGAGATGTAGTTATCATTATTTGCAGATGACATGATTCTCTATATAAAGGACCCTAAAGACTCTACTAGCAAACTGTTAGAGCTGATGAACACCTACAGCCATGTAGCAGGATACAAAATAAATACACAGAAATCAGTAGCCTTCCTATATGCTAACAACAAACACACAGATGATGAAAGCAGAGAATCACTACCATTCACAATTGCATTAAAGAAAATAAAGTGCCTTGGAAGTAAAGGATCTTTACAATGAAAACTATAAAACACTCAAGCGAGTAATTGCAGAAGACACTAGGAAATGGAAAAGTATCTCTTGTTCCTGGATTGGAAGAATCGATATTGTGAAAATGGCAATCTTGCCAAAAGCAATCTACACATTTAATGAAATCCCCATAAAAATTCCAATGGCATTCTTCACGGAAATAGAAAAAAACAATCCAAAAATTCATTTAGAATCACAAAAAAACCTTGGATATCTAAAATAATACTGAGCAACAAAAATAAGGCAGGTGGTATCACCATACCTGATTTTAACCTTTACTACAGAGCCATAGTAACAATAACCACGTGGTACTGGCACAAAAGCAGACATGTAGATCAATGGAACAGAATAGAGGACCCAGATATAAGTCCAGGTAGCTATAGCCACATGATATTCGAAAAAAAATGCCAAAAGTACTCAGTGGAGAAAAGATAGTCTCTTTAGCAAATGGTGCTTTGGAAAACTGGATATATGTCTGTAGAAGGATGGAAATAGATTTTTCTCTCTCTTTCCATGCACAAGAATTAAGTCCAAATGCACCAAAAACCTTAACATCAGACCAGAAACACTGAAATTGCTAGAGTAAAAAGTAGAGGAAACCCTTCAACATATTGGTCTTGGCAAAGACTTTCTGAATATAACCCCAGTTGCTCAGGCAATAAAACCACAGACTAACCACTGGGACTTCATGAAATTGCAAATATTTTGTACTGCAAAGGACACTGTGAATAAAGCAAAGAGGCAACCTACAGAATGGGAAAAAATCTTTGCCAGCTATATATCTGATAGAGGATTAATATCTAGGATATACAAAGAACTCAAAAAGTTAAATAATAAGAAATAAAATAAGCCAATTAAAAAGCGGGCTATGGTGCTCGCTTTGGCAGCACATATACTAAAATTGGAACGATACAGAGAAGATTAGCATGGCCCCTGCACAACGATGACATGCAAGTTCGTGAAGCGTTCCATATTTTTATGTTTACTTTGTGCCTTTATATGTTAGAAGTGTTTAACTTGTTTCATTTTACAGGCCTTCATATCTTAAATTGGTCCAGACGGTGGGGACCTCTGAAATTGAACTGAGTACAATTTACAATGTGTAATGGTTATAAATCTATTGGGGGCCAGGGGCGGAATGTGGTGGTTTGAATAGAATGGATGGCCCCGAATATATTCAGTTGTTTGTTTGTAGTTTGCATCTGCAGCCACCTGGCTGGAGTCAGTGCCATTGTGTGAATCTTAAAGTGTGGTGGTGGGTTTCAGAGTTCAATCTAAAGATATGCAAAGTGTGCCTAGCTGGAGTTCCTGAAGTGTGCTGTGGCTTTTTAGGCTTGTGCTTCTCTCTCTCTCTGCTTGGGCCTGTGAAAGCAGGCCAGTTTCTTCTGCTTTTATGGAATGTCCCCTGGATCTGTAAGCTCCAATAAATCCCTTCCTCCATTAAAAAAATAAAAAATAAAAAAAATAAAAATAAAGTGGGCTATGGAGCTAAATGGAGAAATACAGATGGTATATAAGCATCTCAAAAAACGTTCTATATCCCTAGTCATCATGGAAATGCAGATTAAAACTACATTGAGATTCCATCTCACTCCTGTCAGATTGGCTACCATCATGAAAACAAATGATCATAAATGCTGGCAGGGATGTGGACAAAGAGGAACCCTTCTACACTGTTGGTGGGGATGCAATCTGGTCCAGCCATTATGGAAATCAGTGTGAAGGTTCCTAAGACAGCTAAAAATTGATCTACCATATGACCCAGCTATAGCACTCCTAGGCATATGTCCTAAGGACTCATCTCTCTTCCTTAGAGTTACTTGTTCAACCATGTTTATTGCCACTCAATTTATAATAGCTGGGAAATGGAACCAGCCTATATGTCCCTCAACTGATGAGTGGATAATGAAGATATCATACATTTACACAATGCAGTTTCCTCAGCGGTAAAGAAAAAAACAATGTTATGAAATTTGCAGGAAAATGAATGGATCTGGAAAGGATTATACTAAGTGAGGTAACCCAGGCCTAGAAAGCCAAGTGCCACATGTTCTCTCTCATGTGTGGATCCTAGCTACAGATGATTGGGCTTCTGTGTGAGAAGGAAAAAAATCTCAGTATCAGAGGCCTGTAAGTTAAAAAGGAGATATAAAGGGAAGAGAAAGGAAGGGAGGGGGGGTAGTTAATAGGTTGGTATTGTATATATGTAAGTAGAAGAATAGATTAACGGGGTGAAAATGCCCAAAGTGAGGTCAGGGGAAGAGATTGAGTAAAGGAAAGGTGGAGGGAGGGTAATCAAAATCTTAAGAGAATACAAATAAATCATATGAAATCCTCCAGTTTTGGACAATGGAACACTCAGGAGCCATAGATCATTGTAAGAAAATTTTCAGTGTCAGGGATGGGATACCTCCTCTGAGTTGTTGGCCAGGGATGTCCCTGATGCCCCCAAAACATTTTAGGCCATTGCCAATGCCCTTGGGTTCCCACCAGGAATAGATGTTAAGACCCTATTGCTGAAGACTCCACATACTTGGGCTGCAAGGTCACTGAGAAATCCTGCTGGAACTGAGCTGATAACCTCCTCCATGTAGACCAGCTTACAGAAGCTGGAAGAAGCCATTCTACATGTAGTTCTATGGGAGAAAGTGATACCACCAGTGAAGATACTCAACAGTGGACACTGCAAGCTTTATAATTGGCCAGCCAGGCCAAATGAGCCAACAGGTGCAATAGTGGCACGTCTGTCATGGTGGAAACAACTGCCCTCCAATTGGCCTGGAGGCCTGCTCCATGGGAGGGAATATATCTGTGATAAAACATGGATAGTCATGAGCCCTAGGGGTGTAACATCTTCTGATGTCTGGATAAATGTATATACTATGCTTATCAAACTGCCCAGTAAGCACTTCTCTTAATATTCATACCCTTATATTAATGCTACTCTCATTTTGGGTAGAGAATTTTCTCTTTTGAGATGGCAGTGACCTTGGGACGACTCAGAAGGTATCATAGTGCCGTAAAGAAGTGACTCAAGTGCTGAGTAACATATCGATCATACCTTCCACGGCTCAGGGTCACTTGCAGAAGAATGTAAGAGCCAAAGGAAGGGTAGGCCTCCTTACAACGTGCTCCCTCCAGATATAAAATGTCCTGGATATCCATGACCTCATAGTGCCTGACACTACCTACACAAGACTATTATAAGAGGAGGAAAAGATAATGACATCAAAATAAAAGAAAGACTGATTGAGATGGGGAGGGGATATGATGGAGAATGGAATTTCAAAGGGGAAAGTGGGGGGAGGGAGTGTATTACCATAGGATTTTTTTATAATCATGGAAAATGTTAATAAAAGTTGAGAAAAATAAATAAATATATATGAACCAAACACAGGGGGAACACAGTTTATAAAACAAAATCTACTCAATAATAGTACAGAAATAAGCATCAACATCATCATAGTTGGACACTTCAATACTCCACTTCATCAATAGGCAGATCATCCAAGCAGAAAAATCAACAGGGAAATAATAGATCTCAACAGCATCATAAATCAACTAGCCCTAATGAATAGCTACAGAATTTTGCACCACAACTCTACACAATACACATTCTTCTCAGCACCCCAAGCAACCTTCTCCAAAATTGAGCATATATTGGGCCATAATGTCAGAAAAATTGAAGTAACTTCCTGTATCATGTCAGATCACAATGCTTTAAAGCGAGAAATTAACAAGAGACACATCAAGAACTCCACCAGCATCTTGAGAATAAACAGAACACTTTTAAACAATGAATTGGTCATGGAAGACATCAAAAATGAAATTATAAAATTGCTATAATTGAATAATAATGAAAACCCAACGTACCAAAACTTACGGAACACAACAAAGCAGTCATAAGTGGGAATGTCATAGCCCTAAATGCCTTCATTACAAAGACAGAGAGAACCCACGTCAATAACATAACCCCCCCCCCCCAAAGATGCTGGAAAAACCAGAAGAATCCAACCGAAAATGCTCCAGAAATAATCAAGAGTAGAGTGTTAATTAATGAATTGGAAACAATAAAAAACAATGCATTGAATTGATAAAACAAAGAGCTAGTTAAAAAAATAAACAAGATTGACAAACCACTGGCCAATTTTATCAAGCAAAAATAAAAACAGAGCTCTCAAATTAACAAAATCAGAAATGAAGAAGGAGAGATCACAGCAGATATCAATGAAATTGGAATAATAATCGGGGCATACTTCCAAAATGTCTACTCCGAAAAACTAAATACTCTGGAAGAAATGGATGAATCCCTAGCTGCATACTACCTAAAAGATCTAAACTCAGAGCAGGTTTATATCTTAAACTAACTGATTACATTCATGGAGATTGAAAAGGTAATCAAAAACCTCCCCAAAAGAAAAGTCCAGCACCGGATGGCTTCTCTACTGAATTCTATCATGCCTTCACATAAGAAGTGAAACCAATTTTTCTCAAAGTATACTTCATAATGGGAGACCAGGGAATCCTCCCAGACTCCTTTTATGAAGTTAGCATAACCGTAATACCAAACCAGACAAAGATGCAACAAGCAAAGAAAGCTGTAGTCCTATATCCCAAACGGACTTAGATACAAAGATCCTGAACAAAGTCCTTGTAAACCAAATTCAACAACACATCATAAGTGTTACCCACATTGATCAAGTAGGCTCCATCCCAGGGATGCAGGGATGGTTTAACATATGGAAATCGGTCAACATAATATACCACATAAATAAGCTGAACCATAAGAACCACATGATCATCTCAATTGATGTGGAGAAGGCCTGTGACAAAATACAACACCCATGCATGCTCAAAACACTGGAAAGGGAGCTGGAAAGATGGCTTAGTGGTTAAGGCACTTGCCTTCAAAGCCAAAGGACCTTAATTAAACTCCCCAGAACCCATGTAAGCCAGATGCACAAGGTGGTGCCTGTGTCTGGAGTCCATTTTCAGTGGCTGGAAGCTATGGCACAAACTTTCTCTCTCTCTCTCTCTCTCTCGTAAACAAATAAAATAAAAATGTTAAAAAAAACACTGGATATAATAGGAATGGAGGGTCTATATCTCAACACGATAAAGGCTATATATAAAGCTCCTAAAGCCCATCATCACTGCTCTTCAACACAGAACTAGAAGTACTAGCCCAAGCAATTAGACAGGAGAAAGAAATGAAAGGGATTCAAATTGAAAGGAAGAAGTCAAGTTAGCCCTATTTTCAGATGACATGATCTTATATATAAGTGAATTGAAAGTCTTCATCTCAAAATTTCTAAAGGTGATGACTTCCTTCAGCAAAGAGGCAGAATACAAAAATCAATGCACAATATCAGTAGCTTTTACATATGCAAAGGACAAATATGCAGAGAAAGAAATAAGTGAGCCTGTCCCATTTTCAATGCCAAGAATAAAAAATCATACATACCTTGGAATAACACTAACCAAGGATGTAATATAAACATAAAAACACACAAGAAAGTAATAAAGGAGGACTTGAGAAGATGGAATATCCTCCCTTCCTCCTGGATAGGTAGGCTTAATAATGTGAAAATGGCAACTCATCTAAAAGCAATATACAGGTTTAACACAATATCAATAAAAATATCCACATCAGGCTGGAGAGATGGTCTAGTGGTTAAGGTGCATGTCTGCGAAGCCTAAGGACCCTGGTTCAATTCTCCAGGTCCCACGTAAGCCAGATGCACATGGTGGTGCATGTGTCTGGAGTTTGTTTGCAGTGGCTAGAGGCCATAGTGCACCCTTTCTCTCCCTCCCCCCATCTCTCTCTCTCTATCTTTCCATCCCTCCCTCCATCCTTAACTCTTTCTGTCTTTAAGAAAATATCAGGATCATTCTTTACAAATATAGAAAAAAAAAAATGATCTCAAAATGCATATGGAATGGAAGAAGGCCTCAGATACCCAAATGTATTCTCAGCAAAGAAAACACATCAGATGGTATTACCATCCCCAATCTAAAGTGACATTACAAAGCCATAGTGACAAAGACAGCATTATACTGGAATAAAAACAGAAACATATACCAATGGAAGAGAATTGAAGACCCAGACCTTAAGTCAAGTAACTACAGCTGCCTGAGCTTTGACAAGTTGCCAATAATGTAGACTGAAGAAAAAGCAGTATCTTCAACAAATGGTGTTGGACAAATTGGATGACCATATGCAGAAAAATGAAGTTAGACCCACTCATCTTGCCTTACACAAAAATCAAGTCCAAATGGATTAAAGATCTCAAAATAAGACCTAAAAATTCCTAATATAAAAAAAGACCTAAAATTCTTAATATAAGACCTAAAAGTACTAGAAGAAACAATAGGAGACATTTTTCACAAAATAGGACTGGGATAGACTTCTTGAACAAAACCTAGTTGTCCAGGAAATTAAACAAGCACTCAACCAATGGAATATCATGAAGCTAAAAAGCTTTGACACAAACAAGTATACCAAAACAAATGCAGTAGATTATCCACTGAAGGGGAGAAATTATTTGCCAGCTATACTATTGACAGAGGCCTAATATCTAGAATCTACAAAGAACACAAAAAAACCTAAACAATAAAAAAATCAAAAACCCACTGCAAAAGTGGAACAGAGAGCTAAATAGGGAGTTCTCATAAAAAGAATTACAAATGGCTAACACACATTAAGAAAATGTTCAACATCCCTAACCATTAGGGAAATGCAAATTAAAACAACTAAGAGATTCCACCTTACCCCAGTAATGATAGAAAACATTAAAAAATCAAATGAAATGGCAATGAGGGTATGGGGAAATAGAAATACTCATTCACTGTTGATAAGAATGTAAGCTGGTACAACCACGATGGAAAATTACATCGAGACTCCTGAAAAGAATGAGTGTAGAGGTATCATTACATCCTGTTATTCTCTTACTGGGAATTTACCCTAAATGCTCCACATCTCAATTCAGAGATAATTGTTCAACCATGTTTATAGCTGCTCAAGTCATAGCAACTAAAAACTAGAATCAAGCCAGGTGTCCATCATTGGATGAATGGATAACCAAGATGTGGTATATCTACATGATGGAATTCTACTCAGTAGTAAGAAAAAATGACATATTGAAATTTATAGAAAAATGGCTGCACTTGGAACAGATCATTCTAAATGAACATACACAATCACAGAAAACAACCATTTCATGGTCTCATTTATCTATGGTTTCTCACCTGGATCAGCCCGAGTTACTGACTTCCCTGAATAGCATCTCAGGGCTTGGACAATAGGGAGGGTAGGCCTTGGGGGAGGCATAGAGACGGGGACACAAAACTGAAGCCAAATTTAATTGGTATCACAGAATCCTATGTCCCAGAAATCCTAAAAGGTAGAACCCTCAAGAGTTCCTTAGGGGGAGCACCTGAATTGAAGGGCCCTGGAGAGGGTCAGAAAAACCTAACTTCAAATTTCTTCTTTTTCTCTTTTTTTTTCTATGTGTTTTACCATTCTTCTTTTCCCTTTCTGCTGACCTGTAATGCCCTGTACCAGGCTGTCATCGACATCAACATCCACAAAGAGCTGTTCATCAGAGAGACCTACAAGATCTCCCAAAACAAATAAGACAGACTTCTGTCAGTACACTTGATTACCCACCATAGGTTAATGGTAAGACCCCACTGCTGAATACACCATAAGCTGTCGGCAAGTCTCATGAAGAGACCTGGTTGGAACCCAGAAGACAACCAGTCCCCAGACATTTAGCCCATCTAGTGCTGGAAGGTGCTACATGAGCTACCAGGGGAAAGTGACCAACATCTGTCCAAACAACTCAAAGTCTAATGTGACTCAGAAGCAAACAACCTGACATGATGCTTACACAGTGCAATAGTGGCACACAGCCAATGTAGGTAACCAACTGCTCTTGGATTGGCTAACAGATTTTCTCAATGGAAGGAAACCATATCTTGAACTGAGAAACAAGTCAGAATCATATCCGGGTGATGATCCGGCTTTCCATTTTCAAGATCCCCCTAACCTTGGGCTACAAGAGGGTCTATACCCTTTAAATTCTCTCTAATAATGGTTATCCCATTTATCCAGCACTGACTTCATTCTCCATTAGATAATCTGCTTCTCTTTTTCAGATGGGAGCTGGACCTGAGGATATAAAAGTCCCAGTGTAATCCACCCCAACCCCAGCTGAAACCACAGAGGAACTGGGGGAATTAACAAGAGTGCTGCTTTCTCAATGAATCTTATATCAGCACAAGGGTGATGGAGGTAGACACTGAGGACTCTCAACACCTACCAAACCAGAGACCCAGAGGCTTCTAAATGTCCATCACTGAAGTAGACTTAAAATGCTCCTAGCATCCTCAGGGAATCTTGTGGAAGAGGAGGAGGAAAGAATGTTAGAGTCTCAAGTTCCAACATTTTTCAAAGAGGCATTTCCTCTCCCCCCACCCCATAATGCATGACCCACAATCCCTATGGGTTTGACCTGCATCCCCAGCAAAGAAGACCTCTTCAAAAAAGAGGCAAGGAGGAGGAAAAGGATGGTACGAACATGTGTTGTTTACTATTAAATATATCCATATCTAATAAAAAATAAAAAATAATATTACAAATGGATGCACAATTTTATTCACTATCATTTATTTGCTAAACAAAAAGAAGCAGATAAAAATGTGGGAGGCTAGTTTAAAGAATCAATGAAATTAGAAGACGTAAACTCATTAAACCTTTCCACAAAATGTGTCAAATGACAAGTGCTGCTTGTTGGATTCCTAAATACTGTAATCAATGCCTCCAAAGCAATACACAGATCTGAGTAGTTTCTGTTTCCTCTAAAGAGTTATTTCTATTCTCCATGTTAGTCTTTGTGAAATTAGTATAGTTGAATTCATTCAATCTAGAGGTTATACACGAAGCATTATTTGAAACGACTGTGGTATCTCATGAAAATTGGGTCCACTGCAGCACCAGAAAATAACTACTTAATAAGGATGGTTCTAGTCATGGGTTTCATGTGGACAAAAAGTTAGAAGCAGTGGATGTCATGTAGCTAGCCACATTCGATAGGTATATCAACAGTAACTGAAATTGTTAGTCATCTCTTGAGGATCTATGTTGATAGCTAGGATAAAGAGCAGAATCAAGAGTAAGTTGTGAATCCCTTGATCTGTATCTTGTCCAATTGCATCAACTGGATATCAAAGTTCTATAAAAGAATTAAGAGAAAGCAAGCTTGGGGGAAGGTGTATTGTTCATGCTGATGGATTCAGGGAGGGAGCAGTTATGTTCCTATAGAGTATGGCCTGAAGAAGTCTGACTACAAATAGAAAATCCTTCTCCAAAGTGGGAAAGCAATAGTTTTGGCGATTTTCAAAGGACACATACATTAGATAGAAGAACTAATCATAAGAAGGATTAGAGTTTTGCTTTGTCTTGTACTTTTTTCTTCAACCATATGACTGAAAATATGGGTTATGAATAGACTCATAGGCTATTAATATCCCTATTCATAATCAAAGTGAAGTGATTTGCAAATATAGCAGTACAAAAAATTAGATATTGAAGACTATCCTTTCTAGATCTCATGTACTATAGAAAACACACAAATAAAAAGCCTAGGATAAATGCAAAAGTCCTTCAAGGTATGTAGAATTATATTTTGTACAAAGTTAATATATTTAATCCCTAAATTTATATGTTAAACAAAAGAAAAATAGTCCCCATATTGCTAAATAAGTATGTTTCTATGACAAGTGATCCACTGATTAACTTGGGCATGGTTTACGTTTTCTGACCCATTATGGCGTTTTGTTATCTCTTATGATACTATGAAATTAAATACTTATTAAATACCATTTTATTTTTGTCTTCCACATTCAAGATACTTAAATAATACATTATGAGTCAACCAGGGAGAAACAAAATAAAATATTCAGAGTTCAAATCAATCAGAGTTTATTCCATATCACACCAGGAGATTTTTACTACTATAAGGAATGAAAGAATATTTCAAAATCCTTCTGTTGATTCACAGGTTAGCTGTTAGTGTATACACCTTATAGGACAAGAAATAGTAAAAGCTCATGGGTATCTGGGAAACATCCTGCCATTTTTTCAACATGATATAAATTTTTACAAAATGTTTCCAGAAGTGACACCCATTCCAGAGAAACTAATGTCTGACCCAGCATATTAAAGAAAACCCCACAGGACTCACAAACCTACTTTTCAAAACTTCAAAGGAGAAATAAAGCTTTGAGCTTTACTGCCTAGAAGATTAATGAATGATTCATACTACTAAAAATGGATTTGAATTTACTGCAACCCATTTTTCAGACCTCATTGAATAAGTTACATATGTAAGTACAAAGTGAAAAGAAATTTATGTTAATGACTTAGACTCCTCCTGAATTTTAATAAATAAATGTCATTGTAGGTCACTAAGTGAATTCATAAAGCCTGAGTGTGATCCTGATTGGTGCAAATTTGCTTCATGGAATTTATTTCCTATTTTGTATACAGACATAAAGAGATAACATTTTCTTTTTCTTTTGAGGGAGACATCCAAATTATAATAGTCAGTAATGACTCATCTTTGCTGTTTTTAGACAGGGTCTTACTAAGCAGCGTAGGCTGGCTCCAAATAAGCAAACCTTTTCCCTCAGCCTTCCTAGGGCAAGGATGATGAGCACAGACCATATGCATGGCTTTAATTGCTTTTTCATATACATTTATAATAATTGTAATTATGCATAAAAAGTGATAGTCAATGTGCATTAAGAAATTGATATAGGCATAATATCAATCTCAAAATTATATATTTTTATTTTAAAGACATTCAAAATTTTCTAGTTTCGTTGGAATATTAAATAGATTATATTCAACCATAATTATCCTATTCTATAAAACATGAGAGAAAAATCCCTCCTACCTACCAGCACCCCAATATCTTCTAAACATTCTCTCTTCTTTCTTCCTCCCCAACATCTAGGAACAACTATACTACCATCCACTTCTATTAGAGAAATATTTTTATAATGCATATATGAGAAAGTAATAAAAGCAGAACAAACCTGGAGACATTAAACTACAGAATTCAAAACATATGATGCCATATTGGTAACCCAAGCATATGACACTTGCATAAAAACAGAAAAAAAGACAAATATACAGAACAGACAATACCAAAATACATTCCTATACTTACATTCAATTGAGTTTGGACAAAACACAATAAATATATGTCAGAGTATAATAAGTATCTTTAATTAAAGGTCATAGTAAAACTAGGCATCTAAATCAAGAAGAATGCAATTAAATTTCTTTCTATCATAATATGTATACACAAAAGTAAACTCAGAGCAAAACAAATCCTGAAAGGTAAAACTTAAAAGTATGAAACTACTGATGATAAACATGTGGAATGTTTTGCTGTAGGAAAGACTTTCTGTATATTACTTCAAAATTACAGACAAAACAAAGATAATTAAAGGTTAATCAAAGTAAATATGTCCATATGGTAAGGGAAAAATAAAAGTGTGAAGACACAGCATATAGATGTGAGAAAATATTTACCAATATTTCATTCTATAAAGAAGTAGGATTCACAATGTAGAACGCATTCAAGTAATCCAAGAGTTGGGTTAATAATAATATTTTTTAAGTGAGCAAACCAATAAAAGTAATAATAGTAATAAAAATAGTAATCTGTTTCTAAAAATAATAACAAATATGAGTAGGCATTTCTCAAAAGATAACACACAAATAACCAAATATATAAAAGCTGTTCCACATCAATAATCAACCAAAATGTCAACCAAAATTACAATGAAATATCTCAAATCTGATAGAGTGGTTATTGTCAAAAATAGAAAATAACAAAAAAAAATGGAAAACAGTGAGAAAGATGAAAATATAAAACTTATTTTATTATCAGGAAAGTAAATTAGTATACTCACAATGGAAAAAGAGTAGCATTTAGAAACATTACAATTGCTACCTTATGGTCAGTGGCTCTTTGTTTCATTCTTAGCACTATGAGAATAACAGGACACACAATTTTTGTAAAAAGTATTTATAGAGGTGGATTTTTTAAGGTTGCTTAACTAAATGTTACATACATTGCCTTGATAATTTCTTATGTTGCTCTCTGGATGTGATGGATGCTTTGGCCCACATAGGTGAGAAAGTTGCCCAATTACTTGAATGTCCTATCACTTTCACAGTGAGTGAAACATGACAGTAAGTTGTGAAAGTAAAATATGTTTTTATCCAAAATATATAGCTGCATTGAAAAACTACACATATATTGTTAGATTTAGAAAATAATACACTTTTAAAGATAAGGCCATAAGAAGAAAATACTCAATTATGACCAAAATTCTTACTGAAGATTTTATATAATATGTAAAATCTGCAGAGAAAAAATGAATTTCAGGAAGTATATTAACGTGAAAGGAGCCCATGTCTTAAGACATGCAAAGTATGGAAAGGAATGTCCAGAGGCATTGCTGCCACCCTACTTACAATGACTGACTGAAAATCTCACGTCTCATAACCTGCAACCTGAGGGGGAATACCAGCAATCACACTGAGGAGGACACTCAGCATAATGGGGACAGGGAGGAGAAAACAGTGGTACTAACATATCATATATCCATACAAGTTTTTACTTAATACAAAAACATGCACATAAAACAATTATTTTGATATTTTATACTAATTGTGTCTTTAATTATTTAGTTAACTATATCATTTAAAATTATGTTTTAGGGCTGAACAGATGGCTTAGCAGTTAAGGTACTTGCCTGCAAAGCCTAAGAACTTATGTTTGACTCTCCAGATCCCATGTAAGCCAGATGAACAAATGTGAGACAAGTGCCAGGTTGCACATGTCCACCAGGTGGCACAAACGTCTGGAGTTTAATTACAGTGGCTGAGGTTTTGCATGCCAATTCTCTCTCCCTGTCTCTATCTCTCTGTCGATCTCTCTCTTGCTTTCTCTAATTAAAAAATAAATAAAAATATGTTTTAGTGATTAATATTTAATGATATTCAATTCTTTGAAATTTAAGTCATTTATTTTTAAATGTTAACATTTATAAACATTTGAACTAAAAACGATACCATATTATTGGTACTCAATCCTATTTCAACCATTACATAGGCAAGTGAGCTTACATAACCAGGCTTCATAAATACTCCAGGAATTCTGATATATATCATTCTCTATATAATATTGATGTAGTTACCTTCTCATTGCTTGTGCAAAGTGCCTGACCAAAAACAGCTGATGAGAAGAAAAAATTTTTATTTTGGCATACCAATTTGAGGGAAAATTCTATGAAGACAGCAGAAGCATGGAATGAGCCAAGACTGGACATTACCTCCTGGCCAACATAAAGTGGACAACAGCAGCAGAAGAGCGTACCAAATACTGTCAAAAGGCATTGGCTATAACATCCATAAGCCCATCCCCAACAACATACATCCATCAGCAAACCTCCAATTTCCAAATTGCCATCAGCTTGGGACCTAGAATTCAGATCAAATAAATTTATAGAGAACACCTAATTCAAACAACCACGAATACACAATATGTTTTGGGAAACTGACTGTTTCATATTATAACTGATTTATTTTTAATTTTTGTGGATTTTATTTACAGATAGTTCCATGTAGCTCAGGCTGCCTCAAACTCAACCTGTACTTACGGAGGCTATCCTATAGGCACCATGTCATCCAGTTTATTCCATGCTGATGATCAAACCCAGAATTTCATGCATGCTAAGCAATTACTCTAGGCTGACGTTTTTAATTTTTTATTGGCAGATTCCATAAATATTAATAGTAAACTATGATCATATTCACCTCACAAATCCTCCCTCCACTGAATCCCTTCTATTTTTTTCAATTTATATAAATGTATATATTTTACATAGGTTATAGTCTTGTATCCCTTCACCCCCAGTCTCTAGTTCTCTAAGGACCCTCCTCAGAAGGGGCCTTGGTGTTCACTGTGGGGTGTTTAGGGCCTATGTCAGTCTTTTGGGGGAGAGATGTTCCTAAGGATATTTTACACTCCCTGTAGATCTTACCTTCCTCCTGGCCCCTATTCCACAACAGTCCTTAAGCCTTATCAGGAATGTTAGCAGTTTGTTCTTTGTGGGGAGTTCTCTGTAGACTCTGTATTCCTTTTGTGATGTGTTTCAGGTCTCCACCTTGTTCTTTGATATTTCCCTGGAGGTTTATGGTGCTAATATTGGAAGCAATAATCATCACTGCTTCCTCTGAAGAATTTTCTGGATCCCAAAGAATATGGTAGAGGTTGCCTATCTCATGCTTGGCAGTCTGCTGACTTGTCCAGCTGATGGATCTTGGATCTCCACAGTATTCTCTGCCATCTGTAAAGTAAAGCAGATTCTCCAGATAAGGGTGAGAGCTGCTCTGGTTAAGAGGGATTGTCATATAATTTTGATGCAGATACCCACTTAGGGGGTAAAGAGAACTATGCAGGCTTCTCCCTGGCAGTTGTGCGTTTCCTGCCAGTATGGCACTAACAGGAATCCCATTACCAGTTAAAGTTCTCTCTCACCTAGAAGGCCTTGTGTCTAAACAGAGCGCAGGTAGGTACCCACAGAGGCTATTTGCCACTATTGCCCACATGTGTTTCTTCCCTGGGTGCTGGATAGTGTAGCTTACAGGATCTCCTGCTTATTCATACTGTTGGTGACTATTGTCACTCAGTAACTTCCATAGCACTTCCCAGTGCCACAAAGGTTTGCTAGGAGATGATAGGCTTTCCTCTCAGTTCCCATGTGGTCTCTCAGTGTCCTGAGACAGCACCCTGTGGTGTCTGCAGAATTGAGTCTTATCTTTCTTTGATGTCTTGAAATAGCCTACTATAATGTTAATTTATTGACATTTGACTGTTCTCTTATTTCTATCATTCTACTTCCTTTATATTTTCATGCTCCCTTTCTCTATCTCTTTATGCCTTTTTATTTGTTAGAAAAAGAACAAAAGAGCTAAAATGTATTTTTTTCTAGTATAATATTTGGACTTAAATCCATTCTATATTTCTGTAATAGTCATGCTTTAGAAAATGGCACTTTTACAAATGAAAGCATTTTTTTTTCTTTTTTCAAGACTCTAAAAATATAGGTTGTTACAACAGTTTCAATTTGGGGAATAGATTTAAATAAGAGATTGTTCTTTCAGTTAATTTTCATTATTAATACTTACACTTTTCAGGTTTCAATTTTATTTCAAATAAAATGTCACACTCTCCTACTAATCAGTAGCTTGGGCCTAGTGTCCTTGCAAGAAGAAAGTTTATAAAATTCTTTCTCATCCTTTCTGCCTGGCTGTGGAGTCTCAAGTCTGCTAATAGGAAGAAGAATAGAAAACAGGAGTTAAATTTAGTCATATCTGCCTGCTTACTTAATGCAAATAGATTTATTTTATAGGAGTTCACAGTGTATACCAACCATTCTTAACATTTTAATCAGTGTTTTGTCTCATATCTCATGTTTAGATAATATTTTAGCTCAGAGAAGGAATGGATTGAGTTCACCGGTAGACCATTGATGTGAAAGGGGATAGTTTCTCTCAAATAAAGCAAAATGTGTTAAGGTTGTAGAAGAAAACCTGATGAAAGACACACAGATCCAATATTTTTTGAGCTTTGTTTCATGTTTTAAGTGGACAGAACTGTGTGTGTAAGGAGAATGAGCAATTTTAACTTTGTAGGAAGAATTTATCCTTGACAAATAGTTTTAACTTATGAAACTGATTTATCAAAACACATGCTATACACTTAAAGTAAACCATAAAGAGTCAAATGATGACCAGATCTCTCCTCTAGAAAAATAGAAATGAGCCAAGCTTTGTGGTGCATGCCTTTAATTCCAGCACTCAGGAGGCAGTGGTAGAAGGATTATTATGGGTTCAAGCCACCCTAATACTACATAGTGAATTCCAGGTCAACCTGAACCAGAGTGATCCTCCACCTTGAAAAACCAAAGGACAAAAAAGAAAGAAAGAAGAAAGAAAGAAAGAAAGAAAGAAAGAAAGAAAGAAAGAAAGAAAGAAAGAAGGAAAGACAAACAGAAATGTAACTTGATCTGAATATGCTCATATACCTGAGGGAGCTTAAAGAACTAGCTTTATAACTTAATTTAATAATATTGTTGTAAAATATGTTTTCGTATCCATAGATTAAAAATAAACTGAGAATTTATGATTATGAGGCTTGGTGCATCAACATTTTCCAGCAAATTTTACCATAAAATCTAGACGCTTACATCATTAATGTTAAAGGACATGCTTAATAAGGAGTGGTGGTTGATGCCCAAATTCCGAGCACTCATCAGGTTGAGACAGGAATACCTAGCAAAATAAAGCCACCAAAGTAAAGCAAATAGAAAACTTCCACTTAAAATCATAATTTTGATGAGCCAACACTTCTTGAAATACTGTAAATTTCTTTAAAGATCACATAACTTTATACTATGGAATTCTATTCAGCAGTAAGAAAAAATGACAATGAAATTTGTAGAAAAATGGATGGACTTGGAACAGGTCATACTCAATGAACTCACACCCTCACAGAAAGACAATTACAGCATGGTGTCACTCATCAGTGGTTCATAACCTGGATGTGCTCAAGTTGCTGACATACCTGATAGGAAATTCAAGGCCCAGGCAATGGAGATGGAAGGGTTTTGGGGAAAGGCTGGGGAGGGTGAGGGAAAAACACAAAACTAAACTCAAAATAAACTGGTTCCATAAAAGCCTTTATTCTTGAAGATAGACTAAAGGATTGAACCTGCAATAGCAGTAGGAGGGGAGCACCTGAAAAGAAGGAACCTGGAGATGGTGGGATGAAGCCTAATCTAAAAAAAAAAAAAAAAAAAAAAAAAATGGCTGTGGCCTGTAACTCCCACTATCAGTAAGCAGTTGCTACCTACAATGAAATATTGATCAGAGAGACCTATGAGGTCCTCACAACAAGACAGACTTCTGTCAAAGCACTTGATCACCTACCTGAGGCAAAAGTAAGACCCTATTGCTGAAGAAACCATATCATGCTGGCACAGAACACAGAGTATCCTGACTAGAATCCAGAAGAGAGCCAGTCCCCAGACAGCACATGAGCTACTGGGGAAAAGTGGCTAACAATGGTCCAACAAACTGGAGGTCTAAGCTACTCAGAAGCAAACACCCAAACAAGATGTGCATATAAGTGAAATAGTGGCACACAGCCTTGGTGAGTCACCAACAGGTTTCTGATTGGCTAAGAGATCCTTTCAATGGAAAGGAATGCATATCTGAAACTGGGAACTAGGCTACAATCTTATGGAGACAAAGATTGTGTTCTTCCATATCAAGCTCCCACTAGTCTTTGCCTAAGGAAAGGGCTGCATCGATCAAATTCTCCCTAAATTAATAGTGCTTATCCAATTTTACCTATGCTGACTCAAGTCTCCATGGGAGAATCTGTTTTCCTTTCAGAGGGTAGTGAGACCTGAGAAGATAAACTACCCCTAGCACTTCAGCCAAGCCCCAGCTAAAACCACAGAGGAATTAGGAAGATAAGCAAGAAGGCAGCTTCCATGGTGAGCCTGACAATCAGTGCCAGGGTGAAGAAGACAAATGGTGAGAATACTCAACCCCTACCAAAGCAGAGATCCAGGGGCTCCTAAAAGCTCATCATTGACGTGGATTGAAAATGCACCTACGTTGGGGGCTCAGGAAATTTGATGGAAGAGGGGGTGGAAGATTGTAAGAGCCATAGGTTGGGACATCATGCCTAAAGTCATTGCCTTCCACAAAAAACTGACTGCTGCTTCTACAATGAATAACCCACAACCCCATGGGGTATACCCAAAACCCCACTAACGAGGACTCTCAGCATAATGGTGTGGGGAAGAAGGAAAGGATGGTACCATTGCATGATATATCCATAATAAGTAGGTAAATGATATTAATAAAAAATCACTTAACTTCTAAAAATTAATTTACATGTTTACAACCACTGATCTCTTCAATATCAAGCTCCCACTAGTCTTTGCTTATGAGAAAGGCTACATCCATCAAATTTTCTCTAAATTAATAGCACTTATCCAATTTTACCTATGCTGACTTAAGTCATGTAACATTAACTCATGTAACAACTGAATGAGAGAAGTATGAATACAATGTATATATTCCTTTTGTATTCAAAATATACATAATATTTAAAGTATACTCATTAAATCTGTTACTACCCTCTTGCCCACAAGGAATCTCAAAATATAGCCAAGTCTGGCTCTGTAATAATGATCTTTCTGCCTGCTTCGCACTACAATGTACTGGAATTATTTTATTACCAAAAATCATGAATTTGTCTTCAAATCCCAGTGATGACATATATGTGTTTTGCTGAGTAATATGACCTAACAAGTTTTTAATTTCTATTTTACAAAGATAATTTCAATATTCTGAGTTATTCTTTATAAAACATTTCTCAAATACAATAATTGCAATATGAAGGTGTCAAACTAAAACTATTATTATTGACAACTTCCATGACTGTAAAAACAACCCATGGTAATTCCCACCCTCCCCCCACTTTCCTTTTGGAACTCCAGTCTCCATTATATCCCCACCCCCTCTCAATGAGTCTATCTTTTATGTTGATGTCATGATCTTTTCCACCTATTATGATGGTCTTGAGTAGGTAGTGTCAGGCACTGTGAGGTCATGGATATCCAGGCCATTTTGTGTCTGGAGAAGCATATTGTAAGGAGTCCTACCCTTCCTTTGGCTCTACCCAAGATGTCTTCAATACCCAGCAAGCATCTCATAGACTATACAATAGGATGGGTGGGGCGGAAGGGGAGGGGAATGGAGGGGGTGGGAAACACAAATCTAGACACAAACGGCAAAGGTACCGTAAAAGTCTACAACCTAAAAGACAGACCAAATGGCTGAACCTTCACCAGGCCCTTAGAGGGAACACCTGACCCACAAGACACTGGAGAGGGTATGATGAAGACTGACCTTAATCTTCTACAATTTCTCTCTCTCCCTCCCTCTCTCTCTCTCTCCTCTCTAACTCTTTTATACTAGTTATCTTTTTCTTCCTTTTCTTAGTGTGCACTGACCTGTAACTCCCAGTGCCAGCATGTGGCTATCATCCATAATAAGCTTTTGATCAGAGAGACCTACAAGGTTTCCCAAAAGAAAGACAGATTTCTGTCAGAGTACTTGATGACCCACCAAAGGTTAGTGGTAAGAACCTACTGCTGAAGACACCTAATGCGGTTGACATGCAAAATGGAATGGCATGGCTGGAAGCTGGAAGAGATTCAGTCCCCAGACAGTCAGCACGTCTAGTGCCAGAAGGTGTTACATGGGTGACTGGGGAAAATGACCAATATCTGTCCAAGCAACTCATGGTCTAACCTACTTAGCGGCAAATAACCTGTTGTGATGCTGACACAAGTGCAATAGTGGCACACAGCCATGGTGGGGAACCAACTGCTCTTGATTTGGCTAACAGATTCCCTCAGTGGTATGGGACCCATAGCTGGAGCTGGGAAACAAGTCAGAACCATATCCAAACATAAGCCCACTCTCCATTATCAAGCTACCACCAATCATGAGCTACAAGAGGGCCTACACCTATTAAATTCCCTATAAAAAAATAGGGGTTATCTCATTTGTCTTGTACTAACTTACTCTCCATTGGAGAATCTGCTTCTCTTTTTCAGATAGATGTAGATCCTAAGGAGAGAGCCACCCAATCATACCTCAAAAGGGCCCCAGATGAAACTGAGAACAATTGGCAAAACTAGCAAGGGTGCTGTTTTCCTGATGAACCAGATACCAACACAAGGGTGAAGGAGATCAACACAGAGAAAAACCAACTCCTACCAAATCAGAGATCCAGAGACGCAGAGGCTCCCAACACCTCATCACTGAAGCGACCAAAAATGAACCCAGCATGGCTCACAGAAATTTTGTGGAAAAGTAGGCAGAAAGAATGTCAGAGCCACATGTTGGGTCATGATATGCAGAGACATTTATCCTACCCATAACTGTGGGCTAACTCCACAATGCATGACCCATATACCTCCACAATGAGGAACCAAGGGGAGGGGATATGTAATGGATGAGCCTAGTAATGGTACCAAATTGACTATATTTGCTGAGTATAAAACTAATTAATCATTAAAAAAAACATTTGCTACTACGTAAATTAGTCTGTGCCAATTTGTATGGAGTGGAAACCTTTTCCAATGGCTTGAGGGTCTATTGGCCTTGTGGAATTATTAGCAGGGTGCCTGGGGCTGGTGCCATACTGCAACTTTCTCACCTGAACTAAGAATCAAATCTCTGCAATCTAACTAGAAATGGATATTAGCAATTCTATTACATAGAAATGAGCTATTGGACTCTATGCCCTCCTTCCTCTCCCACCCAGCTCTGCTGCCACAAGCACCTGTAGGGGCCCTGAAGCTGATCTCACTCCAAAGTCCTCTGCTGTGAGTAGTGCTAGATGACCAGTGCCCATATGAGCTTTCCTTTACCTTCCTGCACATTCATTCCTTCATTTCTCACTTTGCCTACCTGCCAAAGCTCTCTAAGTAGATGCTTCTGAGACCCTGGGCAATGAGTAGGTTTTCCTCTCAAGTTCTAGTGCAGACACTCTTGGAAACTACACACAAAAAAGGAACCCTGCACAGATTCAAGACTACCCAGTTCAAAATTGCTTATAGACTGCCATCCTACACCTATCTTGATCAAGACTGACCATGCCACTAAACAGAGGCTCCATAAAAGATTCTATTGCTCCCTTCTTAGCATCTTATAAGAGGGCTGTCTCAAGATAGGCAAAACAAATAATGCTAGACACTAAGCAAAGATTTCCCAACCAAAAATACCTAGTCCTATAGTGGAATCCTCCAAAGTAAACAATGACTGACTGCTGATCTCATAACTCATAACTCATAACCCATATCCCCATGATGAATACCAGTAAATCTACTGAGAAGTACCCTCAGTGTAATGGGGGTTGGAACAAGGGGAATGGAAACAACAAATGATTTGTCTGTACAACAAAGTTTGTAATTAAAAAAAAAATCCTAGAGGACACTCCAGAAATATAAACCCAAAATAAAATTACTATAAGCACATTAAACAAAAAATAAAGCCATGGACCAATGGCTGTATAGAACAGAAGAGTATCAACCAAAAGAGCCAAAAGAACTTAATAAGAACTCAAAGGATAGCTGAATACAATAGAAGATAATCAAGAAAAAGAACTGAATAGACAGTTGGATGAAATGGAATAGGTTCAGAAAGAACTCAACTAAAGGCAGAATTAAATGTATTAGAATCAACAACAACAAAAACAAGAACAAAACAATGGTCAGTGGAATAAACTCAGAGAGGAGATTCTCAAATGTAAGAATGTATTCCAAGACACAAAAACGTCAAACCAGAAGAGCTTGAAGAGATGGCTCAGCAGTTAAGGCACTTGCCTACAAAAACTATCAATCCAGATTTGATTCATTAGTACCCACATAAAGCCATATGCACAAAGTAGTGCATGCATCTGGACTACATTTTAACAGCAAGAAGCTCTAGTGCAGCCATTTTCTCAGTCTCCCTCTCTCCCTCTATCTCTGTCTGATTGCAAATAAATAAAAATATATTTAATAAAATAAACCAAGAGATAAAAGGGACTTCAATTCAAGATGTCATCCATCTAACCATGCCACATCTCCTGGGGAAGGAAAGGCAAGATGTTGAGGGTTCATTGAATCTTCTAGGGGTGAGCAGACTCTAATAGACCACCAGTGGGAGGGCAAGGAAGAGAAAAATAAGGGAATCCGCTGATTCCCATGCTCTCCAGTAGCCCACCAGAACCCCAATACCTTAAATCAGCTGCCCTAGCCACAGTCTCAGCTGTGGGTTCCTCCTGCACTAACTGCAGAAAATGGGACCCAGGCGGCATGCCTCCATGCTCATGAGTGTCATCCCACTCACCACCCTCCCCCACCCCTGTGCATGGACCCAGGCCAGCAAGCTAGCATTTTGCCTGGGGACTTCCAGGAAAGAATGGCAGCCCACTTGCTGCCCACTACCCCTGACAGAGGGATGGAAACTATACATTAAAAAGCAGTAGAAAATAAAAACCAAATTGAACAAGATCAAAACTCTATAAAGCTCTCAAAAATACAGTAAGCCATGGCGAGGACAGAAACTCAGAACTGGAAGACAAAACAGAAGAAACAGTTTGGGAGTCCAAAAATTTCAATAAGTTCAAAAATGTATGGGAAAAGAACATGAGGGAACTGAGGGATACTCTTAAACAACACATCATTTGGACCATGGGAGTACCAGAAGGGGAAGAAAATCAATTCAAAGGCATGGAGAACTTATGAAACAAAATTATCAAAAAAAAAAAAAAAACAACAACAACAACAACAAAAAAAAAAAACTTTCCACTCTCTCAAAAGAAAGTCCAATTAAGATACAAGAAGCTAACAGAACTCCAAACAGACTGGGCCAAAGAAGAAATTCTCCAAGACATAATTTTAAAAATGTAAACATCAATACGAAAGAGAATGTCATAAAATCAATTAGGGAGAAACAACATTATATATAAAGGTAACCCAATCAGAATTATGTTAGACTTCTCAATGGAAACCCTGAAAGCCAGAAGGGCCTGGAATGGAATACTGCAAAGCCTAAGAACCCATGTCTTCCAAGTTAAACTACTCTACCCAGCAAAACTATCCCTCATAATAGATGGTGAAAGAAAAACTTTATATGACAAAACACAGCTTGACAACTTTATGAACACAAAGCTAAATCAGCAGAGGGTACTTCAGGGAACTCTCCACACAAAAGAAGCAAATAATCAATCTCAAGTGCCTACAAAAATCAGATCACAATAACCAGACTCAGAGAAGGCCCACAAAAACTACAAAGTCAAAGAAAACACCAAACCACATAAATAATCATTATATGGCAGGGAATAAATCAAACCTCACAGTCATTACCCTTAATATCAATGGCCTCAATTCACCCATCCAGAAACATAAGCTAACAGGGTGGATCAGAAAATTAGACACCTCAAACTTTTCTCTTTAAGAAACCCAACTTACCACTAAAAACAGACACCCCTTAGGGTGAAAGGGTGGAAAATTATATTCCAAGCATATGGGAATAAGAAACAAGCAGGCATAGCTATACTAATATTGGATAAAATAGACATCAAACCAAGACTTCAAAAAAGACAAAGGGCAATAAATAAGTAAACAATAAATGGGTGTGGAACAAATAAAAAAATGAAATTGTGAGATTTTAAGAAATGAATGACAATGAGAAAACACCATACCAAAACTTCTGGGACACAATGAAGGGAGTCATCAGGGGAAAATTCATAGCACTAAATGCCTTCAAAGCAAAGACATAGAGAGCCCAAATCAATAACCTAACCATCCACCTAAAGGCACTGGAAAAGCAAGAAGAATCCAACCAAAATGGTCCAATAATTCTAACCAGCAACAAGTCTCTGGCATTCCGATTCTGCCCCTCCAACTAGCCTACTCACAGTCCTGGCAAACTTCATCTGGCTGGCAGCTTTCCTCAGCAGACATCTCGTGCTCCCGGCATCTCCACTGGGTCTTCACTGCAATCCATGGTTCATCCTCATGGCTCCATGGGGTCTCCATGCAGGCAACCAGCAAACCTGCTTCATACTGCCCATAGCCATTTCTAAAACACAAGATCGTGTTGCAAACTCAATGACCCTCTCGTGCATTTCTTATACTCCACAATACCAGGTAGGGTGCCAATTTGTTAATCCAGGGGGGAATAAAACAGACTTTGAAGAGCACTACACTCCTTAAGCACACAGGGCCCATCAAAAGAGTCTATGTTCTTCCTGTTGGCCCAGTGCAGGTCAGATGGCCCAATCAAAAAGGTTGTAATCTCTCAAACAATTTGCAGGTGAATGGACAGCAATTTAGGCACAGAGGCTTCATTTTTTTATGTGTCACATCCCTCTGCTCACAGCAGTTCATTTCTACGTACTGCAACCCTGCACAACTTCTCAGGACATGGGCATAACAGCAAGCCTCACACAAACTACTAGCCCAGTCCAAGAAAAGCTCTTTCTCACCCTCATCAGCCAAACCTCACAGTCCACAGTTCTTACTGCATTCATGTTTTCAACTCTGACCAGAATAGTCCATCAAGCTGTATTTACAGCACTGCCAGACATCTCTTAGGCCAAGGTTTCAAACTCTTCCACATTCCTCTTGAAAATCAACTCCAAAAGGTCAAAGCCACACAGTCAGGTGTGTAGCAGCAATTCCACTCCTCAGTACCACTTTACTGTTGCAGTCTGGTTCACATTGCTGGTAGAAATCACTCAACCAAGAGCAGCTTCTGGGAAAAAGATCTTTATTTTGGCTTACAGGCTTGAGGGGAAGCTCCACGGAGGAAGGGGAAAGTTATGGCATGAGCAGAGGGTGGAAATCAACCCCTGACAAACATAAGGTGGACAATACCAACAGAAGAAAAACAGTGGCAAGGGGAAACTGACTATAACATCCATAAGCCCACCCCCAAGAATATACCACCTCCAGCAGGTGTTCATTTCCAATTGCCATCAGCTGGGGGACCTAACATCCAGAACACCTGAGTTTATAGGGGACACCTGAATCAAACCACCATAGCCATGTAGCATGATACAAAATAAACACTCAGAAATCAGTAGCCTTCCTGTATGTTAACTACAAACACACCGAGGATGAAATCAGAGAATCACTCCCATTCAACTTGCATCAAAAAAATAAAGTACTTTGGAAGAAATCTAAGTAAGCATGTGAAGGATCTCAACAAAGAAAACTTTAGAACACTCAAGTGAGAAATTGCTGAAGACATTAGGAAATGGAAAAACATCCCTTGTTCTTGGATTGGAAGGATCAATATTGTGAAAATGGAAATCTTGCCAAAAGCAATCTACACATTTAATGCCATCCCCATCAAAATTCCAATGGCATTCTTCACAGAAATAGAAAAAACAATCCAAAAATTCATTTGGAAGCACAAAAAAATATCGAATATCTAAAGCAATTTTGAGCAACAAAAATAAGGCTGGTGGTATCACTGTACCTGATTTTAACCTCTACTACAGAGCCATAGTGACAAAAACAGCATGGTACTGACACAAAAAAAGATAAGTAGATCAATGGAGCAGAATAGAGGGCCCAGATGTAAGTCTGGGTAGCTATATCCACCTGGTATTCGACAAAAATGCCAAAAATACTCATTGGAGAAAAGACAGCCTCTTCAGCAAATGGTGCGGAGAAAACTGGATATGTATCTGCAGAAGAATGAAAAAAGATTCTTCTCTCTCTCCATGCACAAGAATTAAGTCCAAATGTATCAAAGACCTTAACATCAGACCTGAAATGCTGAAACTGCTAGAAGAAAAATAGGGGAAAACCTTCTACATGACTAATTAAAAAAATAAGAAATGAAAATGGAACTTCTCAAAGAGATGGAGATGTTAAAGAATAACCTAATGAAAAAAAAATTAAATAACTCCTTTAAAAGGCCCTGATGAAAGCTTTACAGAATGGATCACATGAAGTGATAGCCTATCAGAGCTCCAGGACAAGACACAGGAAATATATCAGGAAGACAAAATCAATGTCAAGTTTAAGAAAATGTGTGAATGAGATAAATGTGGGATAACTTAAAAAGAAAAAAAAGAAACATTCAGATTTTGAACTTACCAGGAAAGGAAAACAATAGGCCAAGGACATAGAGAATACCTTCAATTAAATTATTGAAGAAAATCTTCCTATTATTACAAAACAGAGGTCCATGGTGGTGCAGGTGGTACAATGAATACTAAATAGACTGGACCAGAACAAAAATTCCACATATCACATTATAGTTAAACACTAAAGACAGAAAAGAGAGAGAGAGAGAGAGAGAGAGAGAACTAATAGCTACAGGAGTGAAACAGCTCATTACTTACAACGGTAAACCCAACAGAATTAGTTCTCACAAATCTACACCGAAACGCCAATGGTACCATAATTTTCTACTTACTGAAAGACAGACCAAATGGCTGGTCCTTCACCAGGCCCTTACAGGGAACACCTGAACCACAAGACACCGGAGAGGGTAAGATCAAGACTAACCTTAATCTTCTACATCTTCCCTCCCTCACTCCCCCCCCCTCTCTTATCTCTAACTCATGTATATTAGTTATCTTTTTCCTCATTTTCTTAGTGGGCACTGACCTGTAACTCCCAGAACCAGCATGGGGCTATCATCCACAATGAGATTTTGATTAGTTCTGATTTTTAAATGGAAACTTTAAAAGGCAGAAGGTCCTGAGACAGTTTTTCAAATTTTAAACCACTGGTTTTAAACCCAAACTGCTATATCCAGGAAAACATTTCCAAACAAGTTGAAAGAAAAACTTTCCATGATAAAAGCCAAATCTAGACCCAAACGACAATGGTACCATAAAATTCTACTTACTAAAAGACAGACCAAATGGCTGATCCTTCACCAGGCCCTTACAGGGAACACCTGAACCACAAGTCACTGGAGAGGGTAGGACCAAGACTAACCTTAATCTTCTACATCTTCTCTCCCTCCCTCTCCCTCTCGCCCGCCCTCTCTCTCTCTCTCTCTCTCTCTCTCTCTCTCTCTCCTCTCTACCTCATGTATATTAATTATCTTTTTCCTCATTTTCTTAGTGGGCACTGACCTGTAACTCCCACTACCAGCATGGAGCTATCATCCACAATGAGCTTTTGATCAGACAGACCTACAAGGTTTCCTAAAAGAAAGACAGATTTCTGTCAGAGTACTTGATGACCCACCAAAGGTTAGTGGTAAGACCCTACTGCTGAAGACACCTTATGTGGTTGACATGCAAAATGGAATGGCATGGCTGGAAGTTGGAAGAGAGTCAGTCCCCAGACAGTCAGTGTGTCTGGTGCCAGAAGGTGCTACATGAGCGACTGGGGGAAAATGACCAATATCTGTCCAAGCAACTCATGGTCTCACCTACTTAGCAGCAAATAACCTGTTGTGATGCCCACACAAGTACAATAGTGGCACACAGCCATGGTGGGGAACCAACTGCTCTTGATTTGGCTAACTGATCCCCTCAGTGGTAGGGAACCCATAGCTGGAGGTGGGAAATAAGTCAGAACCATATCCAAACATAAGCCCACTCTCCAATATCAAGCTACCATCAATTGTGTGCTATAAAAGGGCCTACACCTATTAAATTCTCTATAAAAAAGTAAGAGTTATCTCATTTATCCTGGTGCTAACTTACTTTCTGTTGGAGAATCTACTTCTCTTTTTCAGATAGATGTAGATCCTAAGGAGAGAGCCACCCCATCATACCTCAAAAGGGCCCTGGGTGAATCCAAGTAAAATTGGCGAAACAAGCAAGGGTGCTGTTTTCCTGATGAATTGGATACCAGCAGAAGGGGGAAGAGATCAACACAGAGAAAAATCAACTCCTACCAAATCAGAGAGCCAGAGCCTCAGAGGCCCCCAACACCTCATCACTGAAGCAGACCAAAAATGAACCCAACATGGCTCAGGGAAATTTTGCAGAAGAGGGGCCTGAAAGAATGTCAGAGCCGCATGTTGGGTCATGATATGCAGAGACATTTATCTTACACATAACTGTGGGCTAACTCCACAATGCATGACCCATATACCTCAACAAGGAGGGGCCAAGGAGAGGGGGTTGGTCACACATGAGCCTAATAATGGTACCAAACTGACTGTATTTGCTGAATACAAAACTAACTAATAAAGAAAAAAATGAAAAGAAAAAAAAAAAGCCAGCCCTATAGAGAATACTGCATGGACTACTCCATATCAAAGAAATAATAAAACATGCTGAAGAGGGCATAAGAGGGAAAAAGCAACAATCAATGTTACAACAAACAAGAAAGTACATAAAGTCATGTGAAGACCACAAACTTGAAAACATCTGCAATTTAAACTGGGTGTGGTGGTTCATGCCTTTAATCCCAGCACTTGGCAGGCAGAGGTAGGAGTATCACTGTGAGTCTGAGTCCACCCTGAGACTACATAATGAATTCCAGGTCAGCCTGTGCTAGAGTAAGACCATACCTAAAAAACAAAACAAAACAAAACAGCAAAACATCTGCAATTTGACAGGGATTAACACACTGGTCTCAATTTTAACTCTTGACATCAATGGACTCAACTCACCAATGAAAATGTAAGCGGTTGTTGTAGACATATGGATCAGTGGTTAAAGATTCTTACTTGCAAAGCCTGAGAGCCCTGGTTTGTTTCCCCAGTACCCATGTAAAGCCAGATGCACAATAAAAAGGGGTGTATGTCTCTAGAGTTCATTTGCAATGTCAGAATGTCCTGCTGTTCCTATAATAACACGTTTTCTGTCTGCCTCTCCCTGAGACCTCTGTCTTTTAAAAAATATTTTTTTTTAAAGTAAACAGGCTGGATAAGAAAAAAGAGTATCTACACTTATGCTGTCTACATGAAAGTTTTCATGGCATTTAAGACAGACACTGTCTATCTTTGAAAATGAAAAAAGATATCCTCAGCAAATGTAAATAGGAAACAAGCAGCTATGTCTAAACTAATATCCTGTACAATATGTTTTAAACCAAAAGCATTCAAGAGACAAAGAAGGCCACTTTATACTCAGTATGGGAACTATTCAATAAGAGGATAGTATGTTCATAAACTTATATGCTCCAAACACAGCTGTCCCAAATTTTATACAGCAAAAACTACTAGACATTAAATTAGAAATAAGTCTTAATACAGTAATAGGAGAGTTTAGTACTCCACTATTTTAAATAAATGATCTGAACAGACAAGAAAAAGGAAAATGATGGAACTAAACACCACCAGAGGTCAAATTATCTATCAGCCATCAATAGAGCATTGCCCCCTAACTCTGTAAAATATAAGTTCTTCTCAGCAGCTCATGGAACCTTCTCTAAAATAGATCACTTATTAAGATATAAAAGCAGGTCTCCAAAAATTCAAGAAACTAGGTATAACTCCCTGTGTTATATCAGACCATAATGCAATAGAGATAGAAATCAACAAGTGAAACAACATAAAATACACCAACTACTGAAGACTAAACAACTCACTATTAAACAATGAATGTGTTTTTGAAGAAATCAAAAAATTAAATTGAAAAATTATTTTACTAAACATATCAAAACTTATGAGATACAATGAAAGCAGTCTTAAGAGAAAATTTTATAGAGCTAAATAGCTACATTACAAAAGTAGAAACATAATCCAAATAAAAAATTATCAGATAAAAATAAATAAGTGTGATCTGATTAGATCACAATGAATTGGAATTAAAGAAAACAATTTAAAAAATACAATATGCAGTTTCTTTGTAAAACTAAATATTGATAAACCACTAACCAAATTGATGAAAAGAAAAAAAGACTTTAATAAATAAGATTAGAATTGATAAAAGATGTTGTAACAGATACCGATTAAATTGGGAGTATCATTAGTACATAATTCAAAAGCCTATATTCCACAAAAAAATGAAAAATCTTGAAGTAGTGGATGAACTTCTTGACTCATACCACATACCAACACTAACCCCAGAAAAGATAAATTATATGAATAGAGCTACAATATAAACTAAAATTGAAAAACGATTTAAAAGACTCCTAACAACAACAAACAGAAACAACCACAACAAAATTCAGGCCATGACAGAATCACTGCTGAATTCCAACAAACTTCCATTGAAGAAATAAAACCACTTTTTCTCAAGTTATTTCACATAAGTGAAATGGAGGAAATGTTTCCCAACTTCTTCTATGAAGCCCGCATTGCATTAATACCAAAACCAGACAGAGGGACAGGAATCACATGATTTTTTAGTAGATGCAGAATAAAGCCTTCAGCAAAATGCAACATCCTTTCATTATTGAAATATTGGAAAGACTAGGGATGGAGGGATCATATCTCAACATAATAAGGACAATATATATTATACCTCAGGCCCACATCCTACTGCATAGGGAAAAAGCTGAATTTTCAGTAAGATCTGGAATAAGACATGGATGCCCACTCTCAGTACTGTTTTCCAACAGTATTTAAGTCTTCACTCCGGAAGTAAGATGAGAGAAAAAGATGAAAGGGACAGAAATTGGAAAGGAAGAAGTCACACTAGCCCTATATGCAGATGACATGATCCTACAAATAATAACCTAAAGACTCCTAGAAGTGGTAAATTCTTTTAGCAAAGTGGCAGGACATAAAATCAACACATGAAAAAAGTAGCATATATATATGTATATGTATATATATGGCAAAAATATGAATAAAGAAATCCCATTTATAATAACTACACAAAATTCAATATCTTGGACTATTTCTAATAATGGAAGGGAAAGACCTATAAAAGGAAAACATAAAAAAAATTGAAGAAATTTCCCTTTATGCCATCCAGACCCTTTCTCCTTCCTTTAATTTCCCTCTTATTACATGTAATTCTGAAATTCTGTAATTGTTCTATGACAGTCAGAGACATTTATAACAATTTCTAAGGCATTGCTTTGTTTATTATTTCTGAGCCAAGTCTGAACTTCCTCCTGAAAGCCTCACAAATCTTTAAAACACACTGGCATAGTTTCATCTCCTGGATTGTATTCTTTGATGTGAACCATAAAATATTGGCTTAATAAAAAAAGTTTTAAACTAAATTTTGCAATATGAAAAAAGTTATAGGTATAGTTTCATTTGAAATTTTACATATTTATACATTTTTTGCACAGTATGTTTATCCATAAGTTTAGGGTAGCATTTCTGCCTGCACTTAAATTTGAGGTGTAAAGAAGGGAATGCTATTCATAGAGTGATGACATGTTCTTGATATTGGAGTTTTATATTAGTTTTTATTTTGTATCTCTTCTTAGTTGAGATAACAAAGGCAGTAAGCATGTAAGCTTGATGGCATATTATGGGGTAGAATGAAGTATATGCTTGCATCTTTGAGCAGATGACAGAGGGACCCAAATTATGAATAGTACCTCTTTGAAATCTTGTCATGTTCCTTAAAATTTGCACAGTGATCCTTGCCTATGGTTATATAAATTAGGGCTATGTATATATTTTTTTTTACTTGAAAAGAATATGAAAGCATAACCTTCCCAAATAGCACCACCAACTGGGAAATAAGCATTAAAACACATGGGTCTATGAGGACATGATATATTCACACCATCAAAGTCATTTATATTATTTAATTGAACTCTGAGACTATGGAGAAATATATACTGAAAGCTAAATTGTCTTAGACAATTGTCTTGGCCAATCATTTGCACCTTTAGTAGCCTTTATCCATCACATTGTGTCTGTCACAACATCCTTATAAGCACTTGCTTTTTGTAATGTATTAACAGACCTCAGCTTCCAGCAATCCTAAGAAAAGAATGACATCTGATAGCAAGGGCAAACTATAGCAGAAATTTATCTGCTTTGCTGTGATCCACGTACATGATGTTTCCACCAGTGAATTTAAAAAATGTCTGTATTTATATCCTTCTTTTGTTCTGCAACTAGAAAAACTTCATGAAATTGTTAACATGTTGGAACCTTTGGTTTGGGATAATCTAAATCTGTCCTTTCAGGCTGTAGTCACTCATATTTGTCTTCAGGATAAACTCTCCTATTGCCTTTGAGATACAATCGGTATATTTTAGCTTGAAAGAAAGACACACAGAGAGAGAGAGAGAGAGAGAGGGAGGAGAGAGAGAGAGGGAGGAGAGGAGAGGAGAGAGGAGAGAAGAGAGAGAGAGAAAGAAGAAGAAAAGAAAAGAAAAGAAAAGAAAAGAAAAGAAAAGAAAAATGAAAGATAAGAAAAGACATCTCTCACAGTGGCTGGATGGGACCATGGCTCATTCTATAAAATAAAGAAGAGAAGGCTTCAAAATGATTGATTAGTTAGTTCTGTTTGGGGGGAAAAACTTGAATGACTAGCTTTAGTGGTGAGTACAGGGCCAGAACTGAGCTTACTTATATTTTAAAACAGTTTGCTAAGGCCAACCCTAACTGAAGAGAATATTTATTGTTCCCAAAAGTAGAAAAAGCTTGTCATTATTTTACTGTAACAAAAGTTTCCAATTCACACTGTCTTCTAGAATTCTCTTTATGGAACTGCCTGTAGGAAATGTTATTAATGCATAGGCAAGCGGGTTTCTTCTTTGAAACTCTCTGCAGTAATGTTGTTATGTGTCAGCAGAAATGCACAGCTCAAGAAAGACTAATTTTTAGAAATTTGCTAATGCTAGAACTATGAGTAAAGGAAAATGGAGCATGATACAGCTCCCTTCACCAGTGTGGAAAGCCTTGGAAATAGCAAACATAGTTTTCTATACAGAAATGCACTCTGAAAATCAGGAAATAGACCAATAGAAAGAGGAAAGAGTAAGGAAGTAAAAGTGTTTCAAACTATACTTAGAAAAGAGTTTTCTTTTAATGATTATAGTCAACTTTGCAAAATATTAATATATAGTAATTTCACAAATATTCCTCAGAAATCATGTGTTATTAAAGAAATCATTAAAATAGACAAAAAAGTTTGTTGGCTTGCAATATGTAGTCTGATACACATGAAAGTATTTTCTTAAGTACATATTAAAATTTTATCACTATCAATTTTACCAATGTGTGTAGTCTACTATAAAATGGACACATTTTATATGTAATTTGAGGCAACAAAAGAAAGCTTTCTTATTATGATCCAATGATCATGTACCTTCTAAAGAACATGGGTGTCATTAGTATATATGATTGTAATATAGGCTGATGTAAAGATTATCAAAATAATACTATAAAACAAATAATCCAATATTAAGTAGATGAAGTACTGAATAATGTTTCTCCAAAGAAGACATAAAAATGATGAGTCAAAAGTTTAGAGAGAGCATCTCACTCTTTAAAACAGTTATTATCTGAAAGTCAAAAAATAAAAAACGTTGATGAGGATGCAGACAAATGCTTGTCTGTTGTTGAAGGAAATGCAGATTTGTGCTGTCCTTAGAGAAAAAGTTTGAAGTTACTAACTAAATCAAATACACTTTTCATATGACCCAGTGATTTCTCTTCCACTTATCTGCTTTAAGGGAATGTGGTCATCACCTCACAGATAACTGCTCTCCCATGTACATTATAGCAGTATTCTCAGTATCCAAGGTGAAGAAACAGTCTGGGTGCCCAGTGGATGAATGGATAAGGTAACCATGAGACAGTACAAATGTTAGTCTCTTCAAACAAAACAATTCTTCTCATTTTTCAGGGATATCATGCCAAGTGAAATAGGCTAAACTCAAAAAGTATTCCATGACAGTGAAAGATTTAGATTGCATATGCCCCGAAATTAACAAAAATAAGGAAGGAACCCTGTTTTAGAAGTCAAGTCACAGAAGTAAGACATACAAGATCCACTTTACAGCATTTTTTTTTTTACCTATACTTGTCTTTTGCTACAGAATTTGCAAGGAAAATTCCAGTGCAATATGAGACATAAATATGAAAATGAGTATATGGAGGTATTTACTTTGAAATTTGGAAAGAATAATGTTGGATAGGATCTGGAAAGCTTAAATATAAATGAATACAAAAGCTAATTTGCTTTGTGGAAATCAGGAAGGTCAAGTTGGACCATATGTTTGTTTAGTTTTTTGTTTTCCTTAGAAGACAAATGAGCATGTTTTCTATCAAATAGAGTATTCAGAAGTTCTTTTCCCTTTTTGTCCTCTATTATATTTTTATTTCTTGTTTTGCTATGGACAATTTAAGTTCTTTTTTGCCATCCATATCATCAAAACTTCAGAAACAGCTTTTAACAGCTTTTCAGTTTTCCTAGTTCATGTGCATTTATATGGAAAAAAAAATTCTCTCTCACCACATGTTCTGGTTTCCTGGAGAAGGAAGAGATGGGGAATATATATTGCAGTCAGCTTCTTTGGAATGAGCACTGCAGAGCTGTTCATGCCAGGAAGTAGAACCCTGTTATTCAAGGAAGACATTTCAACATTTTAGAAAATGCAGGGTTTTTTTTTTAATTTTCATTTAAAGAATGTTGCAAAGCTACAAATATTATATAAGCTTATCATACAAAGGGAGAAACACATGAATATTTTGGTTTCTTTTTTCATATTTCTCTTTACACTGTTTTTGGTAGAAAGCCTTGAGGGTTTTACAAATTGAAGGTAGTTTTATTTTATTTTTTATTTAATTTTTATTAGTTATGTACACAGGATATACAATCGTGTTGGTACCATTGTTAGCCTCCTCTCTCTCCCTCTCCTCCCCCTCTGCAGGGATCCTACTCATTGGGGAATATGGCTCCTTTATTGTGGGGTTAGCCATCAGTTATGGGTAATAGGCAATGTCTGTGTGCATAATGACCCAATGTGTGGCTATATCATTCTTTCCGCCCCATTTTACACAAATTTCCCTAAGTCATGTTGGATTCATTTTAGGTCTGCTTCAGTGATCAGGTCTTGGGAGCCTCTATGTCTCTGGATATATGGTTTGTTAGGAGTTGAGTATTCTCTGTGTGTATCTCCTTCACCTTTATGCTAGTACCAGGTTCACCAAGGAAGCAGAATTCTTGCTCATTTCTCCAAAGGCTCTTAGCTTCAACTGGGGCCCTTTTGAGGTGTGATGGACTAGTACTCTCCTTAGAATCTGTGTCCATCTGAAAAAGAGAAGCAAATTCTTCTACAGAGAGTGAAGTTAGCACCAGATAAATGGGATAACCTTTAGTTTTTAGAGAAAATTTAGTAGGTGTATGCCCTCTTATAGCCCATAATTGGTGGGAGCTTGAAAATGGAGAGCAGGCTTATTTTTGGATATGGTTCTGACTGAATTTAAGCTCCAGATATTGGTTCCATTCCACTGAGCAGATCAGTTAGCCAAATTAAGAGCAGTTGGTTTCCCACCATGGCTATGCACCACTATTGTACCTGTGTGAGCATCACATCAGGTTGTTTGCTGCTGAGCAGCTTAGACCACAAGTTTCTAGGTCAGATGTTTGTCATTTTCCCCCAGTCACTCATGTAGCAACTTCTGGGATTAGATGAGCTAACTATCTGGGGACCGACTCACTTGCAGATTCCTGTCAAATCACTCCATGTTCTGTTACAACAACTTATGTTGTCTTCAGCAGTAGGGCCTTACCATTAACCTTTGGTGGGTCATCAAGTACTCTAACAGACATATGTCTTCTTTTGTGAAGCTTTGTAGGTCACTCTGATCAACAGTTCATTGTGGATATTAGCCACATGCTGGTACTGGGAGTTACAGGTCAATGCCCAAGAAGAGAAGGAAGAAAAAGATAAGTAATATAAAAGAGATAGAGAGAAGAGAAGAGAGAGAGAGAGACAGGAGAAGGTTAAGGTCAGTCTTAATCATACTCTTCAGGGCCTTGTGATACAGGTGTTCCCTCTAAGGGCCTGATAAAAGTTCAACCATTTAGTCTGTCTTCTAGGATGTAGAATTTTATGGTACCATTGCCATTTGGGTCTAGTTTTGAGTCCTCCATTGCACCCTTACCCTCCCCTCCAGCCCCACCCACCCTATTGTCCAGTCCTCAAGATGCTTATTTTGTATGTGAACACCTCAGGTAGCTTCAAGTTAGAAGCCATAGATGAGTGATAATATATGATGATTATCTTTCTGTGATTGGATGAGTTTACTGAGAATAATCTGTTCCAGGTTCAAACATTTTTCTTAAAATTTTATTGTGCTGTTTTCCTTACTGCTGTGTAGAATTTCATCATGTAGATATGCCACAATCTTGTTACCCATTCAACAAATGATGGACATCTGGGTTGATTCCAGCTTTTAGTTATGACGAATTGAGCAGATATAAACATGGTTGAGCAAATCTCTCTGAGACTTTGGGATAAATGACCAGTAAGGGAATAACTGGGTCTGGTGATAACTCTACAGTCAATCTTTTTAGGAGTATCCATATTGCTTCCGAAAGTGGTTGTACCATCTTACATTCCCACCAATAGTGAATGAGGGTTCCTATTTCTCCACATCATCACCAGCATTTATTTTCATTTGATTTTTTAATGTTTGCTATCCTTACTGGGTAAAGTGTAATCTCATAGTTGTTTTAATTTACATTTCCGTAATGATTAGGTACGATGAACATTTTCTTTAGTGTGTGTTTGCCATTTGTATTTCTTCCTCTGAGAACTCCCTGTCAAGTTCTTTGCCCCATTTTCTGAGTGGGTTGTTTGACTTTTTATTTTTTAGGTTTTTGAGTTCTTTGTAGATTGTTGAAATTAGGCCTCTGTCTATTGGATAGCCAGCAAATATTTTATCCCATTCTGTGGGTAATCTATTGGCTCTGCTTATTGTATGTTTGTCTGTGAAGAAACTTTTCAGCTTCATGAGATCCCCATGGTTGAGTGATTGTTTAAGTTCCTGTACTATTGGGGTTTTGTTCAGGAAGTCTTTTCCCATTCCTATATCATGGAAAGTTCCTCCTATTTTTTCTTGCAGTAGTAACCAAGTTTTCATCTTATATTGAGGTCTTTGATCCATTTGGACATGATTGTTGTATATGATATGTGTGGATCACATTTCAATTTCCTGCATTTGGTTATCTAGTTTGTCCAGCACCATTTGTTGAAGTTGCTGTCTTTTTTCCAGCCTATATTGTTAGGGCCTTTGTCAAATATAAAGTAGCTATAGTTAATTGACCCAAGTCTGGGTCATCTATTATGTTCCATTGGTCTATACTTCTGTTTTTATGCCAGTACAGTGTTGTTTTTATCACTATGGCTTTGTAAAATAGCTTTAGATCAGGTATTGTGATGCCTCCAGAGGTGTTTCTAGTGCTGAGGATATGCTTGGATATCCAAGGCCTTTTGCCTTTCCATATGAATTTTGAGGTCATTTATTCTATCTCTGTGAAGAACAATGTTGGGATTTTTATTGGTATTGCATTAAATCTGTATATTGCCTTTGGTAAGATTGCCATTTTCACAATATTAATTCTGCTTATCCAGGAACATAGAAGGTCTTTCCTGTTTTTCAAGTCCTCCTCAATTTTATTTTTGAGTATTTTTTTATGTTTTCATTGTATAGGTCTTTCACATCCTTGGTTAATGTTATAACAAGTTTTTTGTGTGCTATTGAAAATGGGACAATGTCACTTATTTCTTTCTCTGCATCTTTGTCTTTTACATATAGAAAGGATACTGACTTTTTTGCATTGACTGTGTATCCTGCTACTTTGCTGAAGGAGTTAATCACCTTTAAGAGTTTTGAGATGGAGGCTCTTGGATCTCTTATGTACAGAATCATGTTGTCTGCAAATAGAGCTAACTTAACTTCTTCCTTTCCATTTTGTATGCCTCTTATTTCTTTCTCCTGCCTTATTGCTTGATCTAGGACTTCTAGTACTATATTGAAGAACAGAGGTAAAAGTGAACACCCCTGTCTTGTTTGTGATCTCAATGGGAATTCCTTCAGACTCTATCCAGTAAGTATTATTTGTGCTTTAGGATCATTATGTATAGCCTTTATTATGTTGAGATATATGTTGTCCATGCCTATTCTCTCCAATGTTTTGATCATGAAGCGATGCTGTATTTTGTCAAAGGCCTTTTCAGCTTCTAAGGAAATGATCATGTGTTTTTTGTGTTTAAGCTTATTTATGTGGTGTATTACATTGACAGATTTCTGTATGTTGAATCACCCTTGCAATCCTGGGATTAAGCCTACTTTATCAACATGGATAATGCTTTTGATGTGTTTTGGGATTCGGTTTGTGAGGATTTTGTTCAGGGTCTTTGCATCTAAGTTCATCAAGGAAATAGGTCCATAGTTCTCTTTTTTTGTGGCATTTCTACCTGGTTTTGGTATTAGTGTGATACTAGCTTCATAGAAGGATTTGGGGAGCTTCCTCTGTTCTCTGATTGTGTAGCATAGATTGAGAAAAATGTGTTTCAGTTCTTCTATGAAGTTATATAGAATTCAGCTGAGAAGCAATCTGGTCCTAGACACTTCATTTGGGGGGGATTTTTTTTATTACCTTTCCAATATTGATGGGTGTGATAGGTTTGTTTATGAGATTAATCTGCTCTGGGTTTAGCTTTGGTAGGTGGTATGTGTCCAGGAAATCATCCCTTTTCTCCATATTAACCAGTTTTGTGGGGTAGAGGTTTTTGAAATGAGTACTGATGATTCTCCCAATTTCACTTATGTGTGTTGTGACCTCTCCTTTTTCATTCCTAATTTTGTGAATTTGAAGTATCACTTTTTTTACACTTGACAATTTGGTCAGGGGTTTGTTAATCTTGTTTATTTTTTTCAGATAACCAGCTCTTTCATCAATTTTCTTAATTGTTTTCTTCATTTCCATTCCATTAATTTCTGCTCTAATCTCAACTATTTCTTTCTGTCTGGAGCTTTTGGGGTTGGATTCTTCTTGCTTTTCTAGTGCCTTTAGGTGGATGGCTAGGTTACTGATTTGGGATCTCTCTGTCTTGGTTATAAAGGCATTTAGTGCTATGGATTTTCCCCTGAGGACTGCCTTCAATGTGTCCTATATGTTTTATTAGGATGTGTTCTCATTGTCATTCATTTCTAAAGATTTCTCAGTTTCATTTTTTATTTCATCCAGTACCCATTCATTTATTTTAATAGTGTGTTTTTCAATTTACAGGAGGATTACTGGTGCTTCTTTTGTTGGTAATTTCTAGTGTATAGTATTGTGATCTGATAGCATGCAGGAAATTATGTTGATCTTCTTAAATATATGGAGTAGGTTTTGTGACCCAGTATAAGTTCTATTTTAGAGAATGTTCCATGGGCTGCTGAGAAGAATGTGTAATCTGTGGATGTGGGGTAGAATGTTCTGTACATGTCTGTTAGGTCTAATTGTTCTATAGTTTTGTTGAGTTCTCTCACTTTCCTGTTGATTTTCTGTTTGGGTGATATATCTATTGCTGATAGTGGAGTATTGAAGTTCCCAACTATGATGGTGTTGGTGGTTACTTCTGTTTTGTTGTCAAGCAGGTTTTGTTTTTTTGAATTTTGGTGCCCCTGTCTTTGGTTCATGAATATTTATGAGTGTGATATCCTCTTATTGGATCATTCCCTTGTTAAGTAGGAAGTGACCTTCTTTGTCTTTTTTTGATTACTTTTGGTATGAAGTCTATTTTATCCAATATATATATATATATATATATATATATATATATATATATATATGTACCTGCTTGTTTCACATTTACTTGGAATATAATTTTCCACCCTTTTGCCCTGAGGAGGTGTCTGCCTTTAGTGGTGAGGTGGGTTTCTTGATGACAACAGATTGAGGGGTCTAATTTTCTGATCCACTCTGTTAGCTTATGTCTCTTGATGGGTGAATTAAGCCCATTAATGCTTAAGGTAACAACTTTGAGGTTTAATTTGATCCCTGCCATATAGTGGTGGTTTATGTGGTTTGGTGTTTTTTGTGCCTTCTGAGTTGGTTATTGTGATCTGTCTCTTGTAAGCACTTGAGGTTGATTATTTGATTCTCTTCTGTGTGGAGAATTTCCTGAAGTACTCTCTGCAGGTTTGGCTTTGTGTTCATGTAGTTGAAAAGCTGAGTTTTATCATGAAACCTTTTTCTTTCACCATCTATTATGAGAGAAACTTTTGCTGGGTAGTGTTGTTTGGGTTGGAAGCCATAGGTTCTTAGACTTTGCAGTGTTCCTGTGTTCCAGGCCCTTCTGCCTTTCAGGGTTTCCATTGAGAAGTCTGAAGTAATTCAGATAGGGTTACTTTTAAATGTATTTTTTTTTTTTAATTTTCCCAAGGTGCTTTTAGGATTTTCTCCTTGGTATCAATGTTTAGAGTCTTAATGACAATATGTCTTTCAGAGTTTCTTCTTTGGTCCAGTCTGTTCGGAGTTCTGTTAGCTTCTTGTAACTTGATGGGCCTTTCTTTTAAGAGAGTGGGAAAGTTCCTTCAATAATTTTGTTGAATAAGTTCTCAATGCCTTTGATCTGAACTTCTTCCCCTTCTGGTAGTCCCATGAACCAGGGTAGTTGCATGGGTCAGGGTGTGTGAGGCTGTGGTCATGCAGGGTAGGCAGTGTGTGATGGCAGTACCGGGGGGTGTGGGGAGTGGGACTGTGTTCTCAGGGGGTGGGGGTGTAGGACAGTGTTTGTGCCAGTTGGGGGGTGGTGGGGCATTGGGATGGCGGTTGTGTGGGGCAGGCCCAGTGGGACGGTCACCCACTCACTATGGCACAGGTGGAGCTATGCTGGCCTGGGTCCCCTGGCCTGCAGTTAGTGCAGGAGGAACCTGGGGCTAGGATGGCTGCTTGTGGGTAAGAGGATTGGTGGGCTACCCAAGATTGGGGGAATCAAATGATTCCCTTTTTTGCCCCTCTGCACTCTCCCACTCGAGATCTATTAGAGATTGTTCCCCCTAGAAGACCCAGTGAACCCTTAATGTCTTGTCTTTCCTTCCCTGGGAGGTATGGCACAGTTAGGCGAATGCCATCTTGCCTAGAAGAGCCTATTTTAATTGTTTTGTTAAAAGGAAGAAATTAAACATTTGCTTAATACTAAGTAGTCACAGTATAATTCTTTTTTCCCCCAAAATGAATCTTTATGTTTATATTATTAGTTATAGTAGATATTGAGAGCCTCACCAAATAGTGTAAAAGGAGAGCACAAATATTTGTGAACTATGAGGACAATGTTTAATTTCTTTATGTCTACTCTGAACTGTTGCAAGTTATTTCATTTCATCTGTGTTTTCATAAGCAAATACAAATGACAACCTTGTTGGAGTCTATCTCAGTAAAATTAATTCTCTATATTTGAAACTTTCCCAAAATTTTTATTTATTTATTCCTAGTGAAATATTTCTAGTGAAAAATAAACAACATGTAATGCATAAATACTTAGTCATAAGCCTATTGACAATGCTACTTCTTGTAACTGCTACATCTTAAAACTTACCAGCACTTTAAAACCAATATTATGCAAAGGTGAACTGGAGATACAACTTGGTTAAAAAGTATAAGTTGGAAAGGAAGACATCAAGTTAGCAGATGTTTGCAGATGACATCATCCCATACATAAGTGACCCCAAATTCTCCATATAAAACTTCTAGAGGTGATTAATTCCTTCAATAAAGTGGCAGGATAAAAAGCCAACACAGAAAAGTAAGCAACCTTTCTATATGCAAAGGAAAAATATATATCAAAAGAAATTAGTGAGGCTGCCTCATTTTAAATAGCACCCCCCACAAAAATATTTAAATGCTTTGGAATAACACCAACCAAGGATGTGAAAGACCTATATAATTAAAATGTAAAACACTCAAGAAAGAAATTAAGGACGACTTGAGAAGATGGAAAGATCTCTCATGCTCCTGGATTTATGAAAATGGCAATTCTACCAAAAGCATTATACAGATTTAATGAAATACCAATAAAAATTCCAGCATCATTCTTCACAGAGATAGAAAAAAATTATGTCAAAATTCATATGGAATGGAAGCAGGCTTCAGATATTCAAGCATATCCTCAGGGAAGAAAAAAACCCTCTCGAGGTATCACCTTACCCAATCTAAAACAGTATTACAAAGCCATAGTAACAAAGGCAGCATGGTACTGGCATAAAAACAGAAATATAGACCAACGGCACATAATTGAAGACACAGAATTTAGGTCATGTAACTACAGCTATTTGATCTTTGACAAAGGATATGATAACACAATAACATAATCTAGAGAAAAGACACCATCTTCAATTAATGATGGAGGACAATTGGATAACCATATGCAGAAAAATTAAACTAGACCCACACATGTCACCATACACAAAAGTCAATTACAAATGGATTAAAGACCTCAATATAAGACCTGAAACTCTTCTACTGGAAATAAAAATAGGAGGAACTCTCCACAACATGAGAGTGGGTAAAGATTTCCTGAACAAACCCCTGTAGCCAAGGAAATTAAACAATCATTCAAATAATGGGATCTCATGAAGCTAAACATTTTGTGCACAAACATGTATAATCAAAGCCAATAGATTACCCACAGAACAGAGGCCTAACATCTAGAATCTATAACGAACTCCAAAAATAAAAAATAAAAAAATAAAAAAAATCAAACAAACCATTCCAAAAAATGAGGCAGAGAATAGGGACTTCTCAGAGGAAGAAATAAAAATGGCTAACATATAGTTAAGAAAATGTTCACCATCCTTAACCATCAGGGAAATGTAAATTAAAACAACTATGAAATTCCACCTTACTCCAGTAAGGGTGGTAAATGACAATAAATATTGGTAAGAATGTGGAGAAATAGGAACCCTTATTAACTGTTGATGGGATTGTAACCTTGTACAAACACTATGGAAATCAATTTGGATATTCCTGAAAAGGATAAATATAGAGGTGCTAACAGACCCAGTTATTCTCTTACAGGACATTTACCCTAAATGTTCCATAGTTCACTACAGAGATATTTGCTCAACCATGTTTATAGCCCCTTAATTCATAATAGCTAAGAACTAGAACCAACCTAGGTGTCCATCATTGGAGGAAGGGCTATTGAAGTTGTGGTAAATTTACATGAGGGAATTCTATTCAGCAGTGATGAAAAAAATGGCACAATGACATTTTTAGAAAAATGGATGGACTTGGAATAGATCATACTCTGTAAACTCACACGATCACAGAAAGGTGATCACTGCATTGTCTCACTCATGTACATCTCCTAACCTGGATCAGCTCAAGTTGCTGACATACCTATAGGTAACTCAAAGCTGAACAATAGGGGAGGAAGGGCTTGGGGAAGGAGGGGAGGGGAGGGAAAACACAAAACTTAACTCAAAATGAACTGGTACCATATAAATCTTTATCCTTGAATATAGACTAAAAGGTTGAACCCTCAGTGGAAGCATGGAGGGAGCACCTGTAAAGAAGGGCCCTGGAGAAATTGTGATGAAGCCTAACCTTAATGTTTATTTTCTTTTAATTTTATTTTGGCTCTGGCCTGTAATTCCCAGTACCAGAATGCAATTACCACCCACAATGAGCTGTTGATTGGAGAGACCTACAAGCTCGCCAAAACAAAACAAGACAGGCTTCTGTCAAAGCACTTGATTATCCACCTGAAGTACATGGTAAGACCCTATTGCTGCAGACACCGTGTGCTGATGGCACAGAGCACAGAGACACCTGGCTGGAATCCAGAAGAGAGCCAGACCCCAGAGAGTTAGCCAGTCTAGTGTTAGAAAGCACTACATGATTTACTGGGGGAAAGTGCCCAACAACTGTCTGAGTAACCAGGGGTCTAAGCTACTCAGAAGCAAATACACTGACAAGATGTACACACAAGTGCAGTAGTGGCATACAGTCTTGGTGGATAACCAATAGGTTTATGTTTGGCTAAGAGATCTTCTCAGTGGAAATGAAGCCATATCTGGAACCAGGAACCAGGTCTGAATCCTGTGGAGACAAAGATTGTTCTCTCTAATGTCAAGTTCTCACTAATCTTGGGCTAAATGAAGGACTGCATCCATAAAATTCTCTCTAAATTAATAACACTTATTCCATTTAATCTGCACTGACTTAAGTCTTTATTAGATAATTTGCTTTTCTTTTGCAAATGGCAGTAAGATCCCACAAGAGAAACTGACCCTAGCACTTCAGCCATGCCCCAGCAGAAAGTACAAAGGATTTAGGGAGATGTGAAAAATGCAGTTTCCATGGCCAGACTAACAATCAGTGCCAGGGTGATGGAGATAGATCCGTAAGACACTTAACACATACCAAAGCAGACATCCAGAGGCTCCTAAGAGCCTATCACTGAAGTAGACTTAAAATACACCCAACAAGATTGAGCAAATTTTGTGGAACAAGGGGAAGAAAGATTGTAAGAGCCACAGGTTAAGACATCATGCCCAGATGCGCTGCCCCTCTTCAATAACTGACTGCTGCTCCCAAAACACATAACCCACAACCCATACAGGGAAAACCTGCATCCCCACTGAAGATGGCTGCCAGCAGAATGGGGGCAGGAACAAGGGAAAGGATGGTACCAACACATTATGTATCCACACTAAGTATGTCTTTATTTAATTAACAAAGAAAGAAAAAGAAAAAAGGAACTTTCCTGGCACACATGTGGCCCTAGGTTCAATGTCCCAACCACAATCAAATATAGAACAAGTTAAATGCATCTGCCAATGTAAATCAAACATAATATAAGTGAAATAAGTCTATAAGTGGAAACTAGTTTAAAATAAGATGACGATAATGTTGACAATATACAGATAAAAATTATATTTGAAAACAAAGCAGTCTTCAATGATGTCTATTGAATGAATGAGTGTTATCTTCTAAGCACATGTCATTCTCAAGTATTTAGTTCCAGATTAGATATATCCTAAATTCTGGACCAATTTACTGTTCAATCTTATGGCCATCTCTACATTAATTGTTATTCTATACAATATTTTTAAAGCTACATTTAAATGATCACCTTTCTTTCTGTCTTTATTATATACCTTTGATGATCTCCAGTGACAGCTATTTTCTAGGAACTGTATGATTTAATTTTTCTTTATAATTGAAAATAATTCCATTATGTATTTTTTATTAAGTAGGAAACTTGTATGGATATATTATGTGTTGGTGCCATCATTTCCCTCCTCCTTGTCCCCACACCACTGAGGGCCCTTCTCAGTGGGACTGTTGGTATTCACCACAGGGCTGTGGTTTATGAGTTGTGAGAGCAGCAGTCAGTCATTGGAGAGGGGCAGGGGAATCCCACTGAATATTCCCTCCCAACATGTGGTTGTTAGTTCTCTCCACCCCCTTTTCCACAATGTTCCCTGAGTTTTGCTTGCTGTGTTTTAAGTCTACTTTAATGTTAAGCTCTCAGCAACTACTGAATTTATGCTTTGGTATGTTCTGAATATCCTCAGTGTTTGTCTGAATAAACCTGGTGCAAGTTGTCAGGCTTGACATAGAAGCAGTACTCTTGCTCATCTTGCCAATTTCTCCATTATTTCACCTGAGTACCTGCTGTTATGTGAGGGATGGGGGTTCATCTCTTTCCAGAGAGTGAGCTGTCTTTTCTTATTTTGTTGACAGCCTTTTGTTGTCCTTGGTACTCTCTGCCCCCTGAAAAAGAAAAAGAAATTCTCCAGTGGAGAGTGATATCAGAATAGGTTAAATACTACATGGTTCCACTTACCTATCCAGAGATATTACTACCATGAACTGTCAGAGTATCCACTACATTGCTCTTTCCTGAACTTGGTCTCTGAATATTACCTTTGCTTATATTTTCACAGGCATCATCTTTAATTAACGATTACTGTGTTCAAATAATCTTTTCCATAGATAGTTATTAACTGATACTGTGTTGCAATATGCATTCTTCACCATTTTAAATATAGGATTTATCTTGAGAATATACATACATATGTGTGCACTCATACATATATGCATGTTTAAATCACTGCAACATATCTTACTAATAGTTTCTAGAAAGAAAATGGAACCCAGAGGAGTGCCTGGAACGTCAAAATCATTCAGAAAAATGTGAATGAATAAATTATAAGTAATATTTGTGAATTCTAACATAGTCAGGTGATTTCACAAGTGGTCACAAGGTGTTATGTTCTATAATGAAGATAAAAAAAAATCATGTCTGGAACAATCACTTTTAAATGATCAGGAAGTGCTAGTAGAAAGGTGAATGCCATTTTAAATAGGATTACACAGGATTACTATAGGATTACATAGGATTACTATATAAAATATTAACAATGTTTTAAATATTTAATGAAATAATATATAGTAATAGTATAAAATTGTAGTAATATAAAAATAAATATATATTTTCTCAGTTAATTTGACAGAAGTGTGAAGATCAGCAATATTTCCAGGAGAAGAGGGGTGAGTTAAATGCCAGATGTAAAATGTGATTTAATTAAGCCTTATAAATATACCCAGAATCATGAAAGTTGAAAGGCAATAAATAGAGGAAAAGATGGTTTTAAAAATACAGTGCTGCAAACTGAAGAAAAGGCTCAGATAATAAAAGTACTTACATTATGGTGTTGGACACTTAAATAAATGAAGTTAGAAAAACTGGATATCCAAATGTAGAAGCCTGGAAATTGTTCCCTATCTTTGGCCCTATACAAATAATAATAAAATTGGACCACTTTCTTAATGTAACACCCCAAACTTTAAAACTGCTAATCAAGAATATGGGGAAAAGTCTTTATTACGTAGGCATAGTCAAAGACTTTCTGAAAATGATCCCAATAGTTTAGAAAATAATAGAAATAGCTGAAAAATTGGATCCTATGACTTTTAAAACCTTCTTCATAGCAATTGTCAGTGTGAAGTAATAGATTATACAATAAGGAAAAATATGTGCCACCGGGCTGGAGAGATAGCTCAGTGGTTGAGCACTTGCCTGTGAAGCCTAAGGACCCTGGTTCGAGGCTTGATTCCCCAGGACCCACGTTAGCCAGATGCACAAGGGGGCGCATGCGTCTGGAGTTCGTTTGCAGTGGCTGGAAGCCCTGGCGAGCCCATTCTCTCACTCTCTGCCTCTCTTTCTCTCATTCTCTCTCTCTGTCACTCTCAAATAAATAAAAATAAAATATAGTTTAAAAAATATGTGCCACCTATACATCTGATGGGATTATTGTCTATGAATGACAAAAATAATAAGATCATACAATCAATAAATGGTAAAATGAATCATACAGTTCTTTGAAAAATAAAAATATGAGAAGTGAAACACAAATGACTAACAAATATATGATTAAAAAATTAACATCCTTAATCATCAGGAAAATTCACGTCAAAACTACAGGGAAGATCCCATGTTTCTAGTACAGATTGGGGTATCAAAAATGTGAAAATCAACAAGTGGACCTATTGCTCCAGGAACTAAACTAGGGTTAATCTGCTGTTGGGAGCAAGAGACACTGATTAGTAGATCCATAAAGAATTGCCTGAGATCTGGAAAAGAAAATGTCTCCTTATTGTAATGAACAGATTGCTAATATTAAGAAAATTCTTCCATTAATAAATTGAAAAAATATGAGATTGTTCTACTTAAAAAATAAAATTTCTAAATAAAATTTGATTTGGAAATTCAATATCAGACACAAACTGCATGTTACTAAAGAGCTCTGTTAATCTCTTAAAGTATATAAAAATCCAATCATATCAAATAAAACATCCCTTGCCATTTGCTTCAAGTAATATTAACCTAGACTTTAACTAAGGCAAAGATTTTTGATTCAAAAGAGCTAGTCAAAGAAACATGTACCAAGAAAGAAGCCCTTATGGAACAATTACTTATTTTTAAAAAAAATGTCATTGTAACTACTAAGGAGTTTAATAGTGTGGCTACAAACATGAAATTCTGTTTAAACTAATGTCAAATTAATGATGTTATTAAAGACATCAGCAACACATTAATTAGAAACCATAAAATTATATATGAACCATATGTTTTGAATTCTATGAGAATATATTTCTGTCACAGATCAGTTAATGAAAAAGCAAAGAATAATAAATGTGATTATTTCATAGTGGAAGATGATATAAAGGAGTGAATGGTCATGAAAAGTGACAAGAGGTTGCGGATTTAACCATCATTATATCTTACTTAAGACATTTGTGAACTATAGAAATGACAAAGAGTGTATTATATAGGCTTATATAGGCTAGTCTTAGAAGGATTTTCAATTTTTTTGTTTATTTTTATTTATTTATTTGAGAGTGACAGAGAAAGAGGCAAATAGAGAGAGAGAGAGAGAGAGAGAGAGAGAGAGAGAGAGAGAGAGAATGGGCATGCCAGGGCCTTCAGCCACTGCAAACAAACTCCAGATGCTTGTGACCCCTTGTGCATCTGGCTAATGTGGGTCCTGGGCAATTGAGCCTTGAACTGGTGTCCTTAGGCTTTGCAGACAAGCGCTTAACCACTAAGCCATATCTCCAGCCCAGAGGATTTATTTTTGTGCACAATTAATTTAGATATTTTCCAATTCTCAATTTTGTTTCATACAGAGATAAAACCTTTCTGATTAAACACAAAACAGAGAGAGAGAGAGACAAAGAGAGAGAGAGAACAACAATTATAAAGCCACTGTACTAGTCACATAATGGAAATGAAATATGCCCACATTTACTTTTATGTTTAGTGGACAATAGACCCTATATGTAGCAGACAGCTTCAGGTTTGCTGAGATGAATCTTCATATCAGGCACAGTTATGGAGGAGGGATATTCATTGAAGCTTACAGATTCAGGGGAAGTTCCATAATGACAGAAGAAGATGGCCTGCCTTCACATGTCCAGGCAGAGAGAGAAGCATAAGCCAAAAAGCCACACAGCACAGCACACTTCATGAACTTCAGATAGGCAAACTTTGCATACCTTTAGATTGAAATTTCAAACTCACCACCACACCTTAAGATCTGCCTAGTGACACCACCTCTAGCCACGTGGATACAAATGCAAACTACAAACTAATAAAACACTGAATATATTGGAAGCCGTCTATTCAAACTACCACATTCCTCCCCTGGGCCCCAATAGAGTCATAAACATCACACCTTGTAAACTGTACTCAGTTCAATTTTAAAGGTCTCCAGAGTCTTGACCAACTTCAGATAGTAAGTCCTGTAAAAATCAAGCAAGTTAAATACTTCCAACATATAAAGGCACAGAGTAAACATTTTCTACTGGTATAATGCATAGCAAGGAGAGACTAAAACAATGCAAACTCAACCACCATCAAATAAACATCAAACTTCTGCAGTTCAAGTTCAATATAATCAGAGAATGACAGTCTCCAGGTTTTCCTGCTCTGCCCCTCCAGCTGAGCAAAGTAGCCAGGGAACACTTCCAACCCAGGGCCAACATTGCATTCCATGGTAGCCCTTGCATAGTCTTGGTATATCCAAAACATCCTCAGGTCTTCAGGCAAACCACAGTACATCTTCAAAAGGCTCTTTCAACCTATCAGGGCATAAGTCCCTGCCTCATGCCACATCTCAGCATGTGCAATTCATAACCACTCCTCACATTTTTCATGCCACTGAAGCCAATACCAGCTATGCTGGACACAGCAATACTCTTATTTCAGGGACGAAATAAATCGTAACCTTGAAAAGCAGGTTTCTTCTCCAGTCAACTCTTTCCAAAAAAGTTTGCATTTCTAACAGTGTTTCCTCAGGCATCTTTTCCACTGTTTTAATGTAAAGCAGCTGGGCCATCTTCCTTGAGATTGCTAGTGTGTTTGACAATAGCAGGTTCAGTAACCTAAGACCAGTTTCAGTGCCTGTAATTTTAACGTGCTTGAGGTTTTCCAGCTTAAAAGTCTTGAATCTCTCAGTCCAATTATCTTTAGCCAAGCACATCAGTCCATTATAAATTTAACCTTGATCAAACTCTCTGGGCCTGGGCAGCAGGATGCAGCCAGCCCTTATGCCAGTAGCCCAGTTCCAACAAAGTCCTCTGCAGTCTTTCCCTGCCCTTGAAAAGTTCATAAGTCAAGCTTTTAAGTTCAATACTGTATGAATTTAGCATCCTCAAACTCTCATTAGAATAATTCATAAAACTTGGATTACCACTCCAGAAGGCATCTTCAGTTGCAAGCACCAAGTTCATGCCCATTTCTCCAAAACAAAAGTTCCAAAAGACCAACATCCACTTGGTCAGATTCATCTCACCCCACTCCTCGGTACCAACTTCTGTAGAAGATATTTTCAGGTTCTCATAGATGAACTTACAGACCAGGCACAGTTATGGAGGAAGGGATATTTATTGAAGCTTAAAGATCCAGGGGAATTTCCATAATTGCAGAAGAATCTGGCCAACCTTTACAGGTCCAAGCAGAGAGAGACAAGCACAAGTCAAAAAGCCAAAACCACATAGCACAGCACACTGCAGGAACTCCAGCTAGGTATACTTTGTATATCTTTATACTGAAATGTCAAACTCACCACCATACCTTAAGGTCTGCCCAGTGATACCACCTCCAGCCAGGTGATTGCAGATGCAAGTTACAAACTAAAAAAAATACTGAATACATCAGGGGCCATCTATTCTAATTACCACACGAGATAAATGAGTTTAGTATTATTAGTATTAGATATATTATTATATATATATATATAACATATACAATACACATATATTAATATAATATTAGATATATTATTATATATATTATTAGTATTACATATATTAAAATAAGGACAAAAAGGTAGAAACAAGGATAAAAAATACATAAAATTATATATCAAATCTTTCAAAGGAATTTCAGTTCAAAGGTATATTTTACAGAAGTGGATTTATAGGGGAGAGCATGATTATCATGCTTCTCCCTATCTCCTGAAGGAACAGATTGTCTGATATACATTCAGTGTAAACCTGACTGTAGCCTTTGACCAGTAATGAAAGTATATTGATATGTTATGATATTGTGACATATTATAATCTTTTGTAAGTTTGCATTCAGATTTTTTTCACAATAATCAGAATGATTATCATGCAGAAACTTGACAGCAAATGCTGGCATGGATGAAAACAAAGAGAAACCATACTACAATGATTATGGTGACATTATAAACTTGTCCAGGCACTAAAAAAATCAGATAGGGTTTGAAAAATTAGAACTATAATATGGTAAATTACATCAATCTTGGCATATCTGAAGGAATGTCAATCTGCCATAGAGATACTTGCACACATATGTTCTCCTGCATTATTCACAATAGCCAAGTTATTGAATCAGCAAGATTTGTATCAACTAATGCACAGGTAAAGGAAATATGGAACATATACACAAGGGAGCCTTAGTCAATCACAAAAAGAAAAAAAATATGTCATTTTTGGAAAAGTAGATGGCAGTGGAAACTATCATGATAATCAAAATGAACAAATTTCACCAAAAATTTCACCAAGAATGTGTTCCCATATGTAGGTTAGATATATAGGTAGATAGATAGAAAGATAGATGATTGGTAAATAGATGAGGATAGATAGATAATAGATAGATAGATAGATAGATAGATAGATAGATAGATAGATAGATGATAGGTATATCTGAGAAAAGGAATAAAGTAAATTCAAAGGAAGATGCAAGGGGGTGATAGGTGAATATGTAAGCAACATACATGATAAATGTGTATGAAAATGTGATAATGGAAACCATCTTTTTTTTTTTTTTTTTGGTTTTTCAAGATAGGTACTTGCTCTAGACAAGACTGACCTGGAATTCACTATGTAGTTTCAGGGTGGCTTCAAACTTACAGTAATCCTCCTACTTCTGCTTCCCATGTTTGAGAATTAAAGGCATGTACCATCACACATCACAGAACCCATCATTTTGTATAATTTAGCTAACAATAAAAACTATAATAAGCAAAAGATGCTGGAACAACTAAATATCAATGAGTAAACCATGAATCTACAGACAATCATTCCATTTAAAATAGTAACTCAAATAAAGATTCTATAAAAATCAAACACAGTAAACATTACCACTGACACACGTTAAATTCTGAATACCTGTGTTGCTTCTGAAATCTGTATCCTGAAATCTTAACACTACAATGATAGTATTACAATAGTAAACTTTGAATTGTAGATAAAGGGACATTGGTTTGGATAAGGGCCTTATAAGAGATCTCAGGAAGCTAGTGGACCACTTCCACTCTATGAAGATCCAAAGAGAAGACAGTCATCTTTGAAGAAAGTTGGCATTGGAGACACCAAATTTGCTGGCAGTATATTTTATGTTTCTCAGCTTCCAGAACTGTGAGAAAAGATTTGCTGCTGTTTGTAAATTGCACATTCTGTGGTATCTGTCAGAGCTGCCTTCATGTATGAAAGCACCATAACAGTGACTTTATGATGCAACTCAAAATCCATAATCAATAATTTATTTTTCATTTTTGACAATTTCACATATGTATATAATACATTTTGATCCTTCTCCACATAACTACCCTATATGTTCTCTCCTTCTCCTCCCACTAAAACTCTTCTATCCATTAGATTCCCAGCCTACTTATGTACCTTGTTTATTATTAGTTGACCTACTGATTTAAATTAGGGTTGATTGCATAGTCATTGTGGGAAGATATTTACCGGAGAATGAGCATTCCTTCCATGTCTATATCCCTAAAGGATATGAACCCCTCTTGTAGCAAACATCAGTTTCCACTATTCCTCTGGAAGGCATAGGGTTTCATGGATCCCTCCCTCCTAAGCTGGACTTCATTAAAATTACAATGTTGGGCTGGAGAGATGGCTTAGTGGTTAAGCACTTGCCTGTGAAGCCTAAGGACCCCGGTTCGAGGCTTGATTCCCCAGGACCCACGTTAGCCAGATGCACAGGGGGGTGCACACGTCTGGAGTACGTTTGCAGGGGCTAGAGGCCCTGGCGCACCCATTCTCTCTCTGTCTCTATCCACCTCTTTCTCTCAGTGTCTGTTGCTCTCAAATAAATAAATAAATGAACAACAACAAAAAAATGAAAAAAATTACAATGTCTGTGATAAGAAAAATTTTGGGGAGAAGAGACATACTACACATATTGGGTAAAATGTTTACAGGAGGCATAGTGCATAAAGGGTTGTTTTCGAAAGCATCATATGAACTGCACCAGTAAAATGTAAAAACACACTGGGCATGTTTCTCAGTGGTAGACTACTTGTCTACCATGAGTGGGGTCCTAGAAACCCTCCAAAAATGTAAAATTTATGTAAATGAACAACTCACTTAAATTAGAGACAATGGGCCAGAATGAGAATATTACCAGCCAAACTATAAATATAGTAAGAATGTATATAAAAAGGTGTTCTACATGAAATATTATCAAGGGAATATAAAGTAAGATACCTCTACAAGGCTATTTAAGTGGACACTATCCAGAGTACAGCCAGCTCCAAATATTGGTGAGAGAATAACCTGCTAGAATTCCTCAGGTGCTAGTAGAGATATGTAAATAGTGCAGCTGCTATGAAAGATGGCTTGGTATATTCATTTCAAACTAGACATAGCTTTAACGTATCACTCTGAAGTCACACTCCTTTGCATTTACCCAAAGAAGTAAATATCATTTTCTATTGACTAATATGTACATTCACAATTTGTAATTGTAGAATGAAGTAAACATTAGTATTTACTCATAATACTACTCACAAATCTTTATATCATCTTCATTCATAATTATCAAAACTGGGAAATAACAAAGGCGTCCATCAATAGGCAGATGGATAAGTAAATTGTGCCAGGTGTAGAAACTGAATTACTATTGAGCAAAAGTAAATTACCTACTAAACCATGAGAATTGAGAGGTCAATCTTACATAAATATTTCTAAGTGAAAAAAGTGAATGTCTAAATGCTATATACACTAGAATTAAATCATATGGCATTTTGGAAAAGGCAAAAATATGAAGAAAGTAGAAATAGCTCTATCATACCTTCCAAGGCTCCGGGTCCTTTGCAGAAGAGGTGGTGGAAAGAATATAAGAGCCAAAGGAAAGGTAGGACTCCTTACAACATGTTCCTCCAGACACAAAATGGCCTGGATATCCATGGTATCAGTGCCTGACGCTACCTACACAAGACCATCAAAATAGGAGGGAAAGATCATGACATCAAAATAAAAGAGAGACTGATTGAGAGGGGAGAGGATATGATGGACAGTGGAGCTTCAAAGGATACAGTAGGGGAGGGAGGGAATTAGCATGGAATATTGTTTACAATTATGGAAGATCTCAAAAAAGAATAAGTGTTTGATTAAAACAACTCACCAAAAGATTATTTCAAATTTTAGCATCCGGTCAAGATAGCATCTGCCTAACTGCACGCACTTCCTGGGGAAGGAAAGGCAAGACATTAAGTGTTCATTGGAGCTTCTCGGGAGGAGCAGATTGTAATAGGCCTCCAGTGGGAGGGTGAGGGGAGGCAAAGAAAGGGAACTGGCTGATTCCCATGCTCTCTGGTAATCCACAAATCCACCAATCCCCTCAAGCAGCCATCCTAGCCATAGTCCCAGCAGCAGTTTCCTCCTGCACTGACTGCAGGCAAGTGGACCCAGGCCAGCATAGCTTCACCCATGCTGCCATGCATGGGTGAAGGCCCTCCCTGCCCCATACTAACACCTTCCCACTCAAGTGTTTACACTGGGCTGGGAGAGTGGGCCGACAAAGTGCTGATAATCGTACAAATGCTGTCCTCACTAGACTAGATCTAATAGATAAGAAACTGGAAGGGGTCCAATGACAGTTAAAACCTGGCATGTCTCCAAGTACAATTTCATCAAATATTAGCAAGATATACACTTATGCATTATAACAAAGAAAAATCTTTTGTTACAAAATGTCATGACATACTAGAGAGATGAATGGGCTGGACAGATAGCACCATAGTTAAGGCACTTGCCTGAAATGTCTAAGGAGAGGCCCCGTTGCAGTCTCTCTCTCTCTCTCTCTCTCTCTCTCTCTCTCTCCTTTTACTCAAATATATATATATATATATATTTTTTTTTTTTGAAAAATCCAAATTATAATATGTCATGAAATTCTGGATACAATATGCTCTCTTTTCAATAAATAACTGAATTTGAAGTGACATAAAGGTTATAGCAGGGAAGATGATGCAAAGGACAGAAATCTAGAAAAGTCAGTTTAAGGTTTCAGCATCGCTGTGAATTAGGCCGTCTCCATAACAAGCCAGTCAGACCATTTCACTATTGAAATTATCTGCTTGTACAATTTTTTAATTTTAATTTTAATTTATTTTTTTGAGAGAAAGAGAGTGAGAAGAGAGCATGAATGGGCTCACCAGGGCCTCTAGCCACTGCAAATGAACTCCAGATACATGCTCCACCATGTGCATCTGGCTTATGTGTGTCCTGGAGAACCCAACTTGGGTCCTTTGCTTTGCAGACAAGCACCTTAACCACTAAACCATCTCTCCAGCCCAGTTTGTACAATTTTTAAAGGGACTGACTGGATTTATGATTAAAAAGTATTATAGGAAAGAAGGAATCATTAGAAAAAGAAGGAAGGAGAGAAGAGTTTTGAAATATAAGAAAATATGTCAAAGTGAGGACTACCCTGATTTATAATTCTCAAATAAGGAAAAGGACTACTTTTATCATGGGAATGGCAGTTTCCAATGGGTTGCTACACCATGTATTGGTAACAAGACACCATTCAAAGCCCACAGACCCTTTCAATTAATTCAGTTTAATCCTTCCCTCATGCATAGACTATAGAAAGTCTAAGTTTGAGTTATAGAACTGACTCAAAGGTCTCTCCAGGACTTTAACCTCAGTTGCATTATTTCAAATATATTTTTGTCCTTTTCAGTGTATGTAATCAAAGTGTACTATAGGCCTTTCAAGACCTGAAACTTCTGCTAGTGATGCTAAATATACACTGTGGTAAAGTATAATCTATGCTATCCAAACTGCTCCAATGTAGATTAAGAGAATTCAAAGATTCAAATTAATGTTAGAAATAATAATCACATTTGATTGGAGTAGAAAGATATACTACATCAGTTAAAATAGGAATATAGATACCATTCATGGAGCTAATATTTAAACTGAACATCAAACTGAGGAAGAATCTCGGGAAGCAGGATTGAGGTTAGAGAAAAGAATTTTACTGCACTCTAATTAAGATGGACTATCTTTAAAGATTACAAGCCAGGATTTTCCAATTCCAGGACAACAGAAAGTTTATTGTAAACTAATTAGACCATTCACTTAAAATAATTGGTGAGAGAATGTATATGGACAGTAAATTAAGCAGAGACTCCTGATCTAGAACAAATGTTACTACCTTGCAATAATTGGCGGAGCAGATAAAAATAATGGTATTTTGGGGCTGGAGAGATGGCTTAGCGGTTAAGCGCTTACCTGTGAAGCCTAAGGACCCCGGTTCGAGGCTCAATTCTCCAGGACCCACTTTAGCCAGATGCACAAAGGGACACACACATCTGGAGTTCGTTTGCAGGGGCTGGAAGCCCTGGCGCGCCCATTCTCCCTCTCCCTCTCTCTCTCTCTCTCCCTCTCCCTCTCCCTCTCCCTCTCTCTCTCTCTCTGCCTCTTTCTCTCTCTCACTCTCAAATAAATAAATAAATAAAATGAAGAAAATAAAATAAAAAAAATAACAGTATTTTGTGGTGATACATAAACATGAGGAGTTTCACAGAAAGAATGCGGTGAAGAGAAGTGGATGTTGCAGAAAATCTCTGGGAAAGAATTTAAGATTACATGATGTAATCAGTAGACAGTTGCTCAGGTTTAAAACAGCTTCAGTCCAAGTCAAAGGTAGGACTCATTAATTTTCCCAAGAACAACACCATAAGGTGATAATGCTCATTTCAGCATTTTCAGAGATGATTAAAGACTTGAGAGATTTTATAAAATATAGGGCCTGTAAAACAAAGGTTATAATAAACATGTTCCTATCCACATGAATTGATTCTTTCAGATATACTGCATATCTGAACTCGTTACAAAATTCACTTTGGATGGATAAAATGCACATGACACAGAGTGTCCCAGCCTTACATGTAGACTGGGATAAAAATTGAATCTTTACAGAATATGCTATAAGCTTTAAAATAAAATGTTTTACAAAATAAAACTAAGGTTAAGGTTGTCTCCATAACTGATAAATCTCTTGTCCAATTTCTCTTTTTTCTTTTATTTTCTCTTCTTTTCTTTTGTTTTTTGAGGTAGGGTCTCCGTCTTCCTCCAGCCCAGGCCAACCTGGAATTCACTATGTAGTCTCTGGGTGGCCTTGGACTCACAGCAATCCTCCTACCTCTGCCTCTGTGCCAGGATTAAAGGTGTGTACCACGACGTCCAGCTTTCTTTTTTTTTTTTTTTTTTTCATTTTCATTATTTTATTTTATTTTATTTTATTTTTAAGGTCAGTTTGGTACCATTATTAGTCTCATCCATGACCTACCCCCTCCCCTTGGCCCCTCCTTGTTGGGGTATAGGGGTCATGCATTGTGGAGTTAGCCCACAGTTATGGGTAACCTAAATGTCTCTGCATATCATGACCCAACATGGGGCTGACATTCTTTCTGCCCCCTCTTCCTTAAAATTTCCCTGAGCCATGTTGGGTCTGCTTCAGTGATGAGGTGTTGGGGGCGTCTGAGGCTCTGGCTCTCTGATTTGGTAGGAGTTGATTTTTCTCTGTGCTGATCTCCTTCCCCCTTGTGCTGGTATCGGCTCATCAGGAAAACAGCGCCCTTGCTTGTTTCTCCATTTTTTCTTAGTTTCAGCCAGGGCCCTTTTGAGGTATGATGGGGTGGCTCTCTCCTTAGGATCTACATCTATCTGAAAAACAGAAGCTGATTCTCCAATGGAGAGTAAGTTAGCATCAGGACAAATGAGATAACCCCCTTTTTTTTTTTATAGAGAATTTAATAGGTGCAGTCCCTCTTGTAGCCCACAATTGACGGTAGCTAGACATTGGAGAGTGGGTTTATGTTTGGATATGGTTCTGACTTGTTTCCCAGCTCCAGCTATGGGTCTCATACCAGTGAGGGGGATCAGTTAGCCCAGTTGAGAGCAGTTGGTTCCCCACCATGGCTGTGTGCCACCACTGTCCAGCTTTGTTGACTCTGCTGATTAAGAAGCAGAACTTGGGCTGGAAAATCAGATTAGAGGTTAAGGTGCTTACCTGCTATGCCTAAGGACCCACTTTCTACTCTCCAGATCCAATGTTAGCCAAACAAAGTTGAGGCAAGCACAAAAGGTCACACATTCCCACTAGGTAGCACAAGTGTCTGGTGTTCCATGGCAGTGGCTGAGGCCCTGGCATGCCAATTCTCACTTTCTGTCTGTTTTTCTCTGTCTCTCTCCCCACTCTCTCTCTAAAAAAAAAAAAAAAAAAAAACAGAACTTGTCTTCAGGGTATAATGCTTGGACATTAGAGAGGAATCTTGGCCTTGTTTGTTGTTTCATTTGTTTGTTTGTTTTGGCTCTATTGTTAAACATGTGATATATATACAGAATGTCTATTCTTGCTAAAATTATTTGCTAATTTTAGGGCCAACTGAAACCATCTCTAAAATTATTTTGGAATGCATATTTAAAGAACCATGAAATTGATGAATTTAAAGATACCGTGTTTCAAGGAAGAAGCAGAGCACAACATGAGTTTGGAGGGAACTCAAGAGTCAGAGTGTAAGGCAGAGTGAAGTGTACACAGTTCTGCCAGTCTTTTGGGGCTCTTGTTCACTTGTAAATGGATGCTATTCAGTTGATTTGTAGGAATTACCCATACATTCAATAAAGATACAAAAGTAGGGTACCACCTACTCTAATAAGGCTAGCCAGTGAGTGCATGAGTACTTATCCCCTATTTATGAATAAACTTAACCAAATCATAGGGTGATTAGATACTGGATCAGACTAGCTACAAGTAGACTTAAGTCAGAGCAGTTTTACAGCTGAAGGAAAAAACATGTAGCTGGATATGGGGAAAAGACAACAGGTCAGAAAAAGGTTGTTTTTCTGTAGGACTAAAGAAGAAATATCATAAAGTACCAGATTCAAATAATCAGATGATATGAACTATAGGAAAAAATATATAGAAAAATCTAAGTTTATGAAAAGCTTGGGGGAACTTATAAGAATTGTATTGGGTAGAGTATAAGTGGGATCCAGAATGAAATGGGAAGTCTAACATGTATAATAGTTAACAAGTATCACAAGTATCAAAAGTGTGTAGTGAGAAATTGCTTTGGAATATAAAATATAAGAAATACAGTATTTCTATTAATGTATTTTATTCTTAATCCTTTCACAAATTATTTTATTTATTTATTTGCATGCAGAAAAAGTTAGAGAAGAGAGGCATAGATAGATTGAGTGAGAGAGAGAGAGAGAGAGAGAGAGAAAATGGGTGCTCTAAGGCCTCTAGCCACTGCAAATTCCAGATGCATGTGGCACTTTGTGCATCTGGCTTTATGTGGGGACAGGGGAATCAAACCCAGGTCACTAGGCTTTGCAGCCAATGCCTTTACCACTGAGCAATCTATCTAGCCCTACTCTTAATCCTTAATGTCTAATAAATAATAAAATGTCATTATTAAGAAATAAAATAAACATTAAGATAATAATTATAGAATAATCATCACTTAATTTTATTTTGTTTGAATTTATTTTTGTAGTAGTTGGAAATGAAATTGGGGGCCTCATTCAGGCTTGGAAAATACTCAAGCACTGAATATATCTCCAGCCTCTGTGCATGTGTGTGTGTGTGTTGAAGCAGAATCTCACTCTAGCCTGGGCTGATCTGTAATTCACTCTATGTTTCAAGCTGGTTCTGAACTCATCAATCCTCCTACCTCTTTCTCCAAGTGCTGGTATTAAAGTTATCTGTCAACATGGCTTCCAGGCTGTTTTAAAGTTATAGTGACTATTATTTATTTTGAAACAGTTTTCTAGGATGGAATGGAGCTCAATCTGTAGCCAAGCAATCCAACTTTGTGATTCTCCTATATATCACATAAATATGAATTACAGGCTTGTGCCGCCAGGCCTGGATTTGCTGTGATATGCCTATTTCCTCAGGTTGGACATGATCATTGCCACCTTGAATCATAGTGCTCATGATCATACAAGATCCTCTCATGATTGGGCAGTGTAACATTCCCTCCTCACAGAAAGCAAGGTTAAACCTCATTAGCACCCCCTTAGTCTCATTTGCTAATGAGGTTTAAGCTTCTGTCCATCCCCCAGAATATGTAAGTGGCTAATAATTGCTGGGAAAAGACTCTGGGATGCAGGTATGGGATCCTGTAGGATATTTATATTCTGTAAATATTCTAAAGAAACTTACTGGTCCCTCAAGGTAGACTTGGGTGGAATTGTTACTTTGGTCTGTAATTGCTTTCTCTGTCTGGAGTGAATAGGAATAGACTTCCCAGGAAAAGTAATAGTAGTATTCTTCAGCTCTCTAAAATTATGGTAGGGATGAGTAGAGTTAGAAGACTGTGAAAAGCAAGTTGAAATAATAGAAAGGACTGGCAAAGACTTCTGGAGTTTGCTAGATTGCAGATGGAAAAGAATGGCATCATAACCCAAATCACATGAAGTGGGATTGTTGGAAGGCTGCAGGGCTGGAGGAACCAAAGGGTATTTAATTTTTTTCCAAAATCATGAATATTAAAATAAGATGGGAGGATGTAAGGATTAATTTTATAGTATCTCAAAACATAGGATAGTACTAGGGAACATTGCAATTAATGAGAAATTGCATATTGCATAGAAAGAACAAAATGGTAAGGGGATTTTTGACAAAGGTATAAGCAGGAGAACATCTAAAATTTAATACAATCACACTTACATATACTTCATATGTTATCACTGACAAATGAAAGAAAAGCACATTAAAATAAAGACCTATTAAAATTTAGCAACCTTCTCCGCATTTAAATCTATATACATATTTTAATTTTTTTATTAACAACTTCCATGATTATAAAAATTACCCCATGGTAATACCCTCCCTCCCCTCACTTACCCTTTTGAAACTCCACTCTCCATCATACTCCCTCCCCATGTCAATCAGTCTCTCTTTTACTTTTGATGTCTTGATCTTTTCCTCCTCTTATGATGGTCTTATGCAGGTAGAGTCAGGCACTGTGAGGCCATGGATATCCAGGCCATTTTGTGTCTGGAGGGAGCATGTTGTATGGAGTCCTGCCCTTCCTTTGGCTCTTACTTTCTTTCCACCACCTCTTCCTCATTAGACCCTGAGCCTTGGAAGGTGTGATACAGATATTGCAGTACTGAGCACTATGGTCATTTCTTTCCATCATCATGATATCTTCTGAGTCGTCCCAAGGTCACTGCCATCTGAAAAGAGAAGATTCTCAACCAAAAGTGAGAGTAGCATTAATATAAGAGTGTGAACATTAACAGAAGTGCTTACTGGGCAGCTTGATAAGCATAGTATATACATTTGGCCAGATAGCAGCAGACATTACACTCCTAGGGCTCACGACTACCCCTGTTTTAAGTTTTCAGTATCAGGGATGTATTCCCTTCCCATGGAGTGGGCCTCCAGTCCAATTAGTGGGCAGTTGGTTTCCCCATAACAGACATGCCACTATTGCACTCGTTGGCTCATTTGGCCTGGCTGGCCAATTATAAGGCTTGCAGTGTCCACTGAAGAGTATCTTCACTGGTGATTTCTCTTTCTCCCACTGAACTGCATGCACAATGGCTTCTTCCAGCTTTCTGTCAGCTGGTCTACATGGAGAAGGTTATCAGCTCAGATCGAGCAAGATTTCTCAGTGGCCTTGCAGCACAAGTATATGGAGTCTTCAGCAGTAGGGTCTTACCATCTATTCCTGGTGGGAAACCAAGGGCCTCGGCAATGGCCTATAATGTTTTAGGGGCATAAGGGATCTCCCTGGCCAACAACTCACTGGAAGATATCCCATCCCTGGCTCTGAAAATTTTCTAGCAACAATCTATGGCTCCTGAGTGTGGCATTGTCCAAAAAAGTAGGATTGCATATGTTTTATTTATATCCTCTTAGATTTTGATTAGTTGTCCGTCCAGCTTTCCTTTACTCAATCTCTTCCCCAGACCTCATTTTGGGCCTTTTCACCCCATTAATCTATTCTTCCACTTATATATATCCAATACCATCCTATTAAGTACCCCTCTCCCTTCCTTTCTCTTCCTTTTATATCTCTTTTCTAGCTTACTGGCCTCTGCTACTGAGATTTTCCCTTCTCACACAGAAGCCCAGTCATCTGTAGCTAGGATCCACACATGAGAGAGAACATAAAATGCTTGGCTTTCTGGGCCTGGGTTACCTCACTTGGTGAAATCCTTTCCAGGTCCATCCACTTGCCCGCAAATTTTATAACTTCATTTTTCTTCACTGCTGAGTAGAACTCCATTGCATAAATGTGCCATGTCTTCATTATCCATTCATCAGTTGAGGGACATCTAGGCTGGTTCCATTTCCCAGCTAATGTGAATTGAGCAGCAATAAACATGGTAGAGCAAGTACTTCTAAGGAAATGAGATGAGTCCTTAGGATATATGCTTAGGAGTGCTATAGCTGGGCCATATGGTAGATCAATTTTTAGCTGTCTTAGGAACCTTCACAGTGATTTCCATAATGGCTGGACCAGATTGCCTTCCCCCCAACAGTGTAGAAGGGTTCCTCTTTGTCCACATCCTTACCAGCATTTATGGTCATTTGTTTTCATGATGGTAGCCAATCTGACAGGAGTGAGGTGGAATCTCAAAGTGGTTTTAATCTGCATTTCCCTGAAGACTAGAGATGTAGACCATTTTTTTAGATGCTTATATGCCATCTGTATTTCTTCTTTTGAGAACTCTCTATTTAGTTCCATAGCCCATTATTTAATTGGCATGTATGATTTCTTATTATTTAATTTTTTTTTTGTTTTCTTTGTATATCCTAGATATTAATCCTCTATCAGATGTATAGCTGGCAAAGATAGTTTCCCATTCTGTAGGTTGCCTCTTTGCTTCATTCACTTTGCTGTGAAAAATCTTTGTAATTTTATGAGGTCCCAGAAATCAATCTGTGGCTTTATTGCCTGAGCAATTGGGGTTATATTCAGAAAGTCTTTGCCAAGACCAATATGTTGAAGAGTTTCCCCTATTTTTCCTCTAGCAGTTTCAGAGATTCAGGTCTGATATTAAGGTCTTTAATCCATTTGGGCTTAATTCTTGTGCATGGAGAGAGAGAAGAATCTATTATCGTCTTTCTACAGATAAATATCCAGTTTTCTCAGCACCATTTGCTGAAGAGTCTATCTTTTCACCAATGAGTAGTTTTGTCATTTTTGTTGACTACAAAGTGTCTATAGCTCCCTGGACTTGCATCTAGGTCCTCTATTCTGTTACATTGATCTACATGTCTGCTTTTGTGCTAGTACCATGCTGTTTTTGTTACTATGGCTCTGTAGTATAGGTTAAAATCAGGTAGAGTGATACCACCAGCCTCATTTTTGTTACTCAGTATTATTTTAGATATTCAAGGTGTTTTTGTGATTCCAAATGAATTTTTGGTTTGTGTTTTCTATTTCTGTAAAGAATGCCATTGCAATTTTGATGGGGATTGCATTAAATGTGTAGATTGATTTTGGTAAGATTGCCATTTTCACAATATTGATTCTTCTGATCCAGGAACAAGGGGTGGTTTTTTTTTTTGTTTGTTTGTTTTGTTTTTTCATTTCCTAGTGTCCTCTGCAATTTCTCGCTTGAGTGTTTTATAGTTTTCATTGTAGAGATCCTTTACATCCTTGGTTAGGTTTATTCCAAGGTACTTTATTTTTTTTGATGAAATTGTGAATGGGAGTGATTCTCTGATTTCATTCTCTGTGTGTTTGTTGTTAGCATATAGGAATGCTACTGATTTCTGTGTATTTATTTCGTATCCTGCTACACGGCGGTAGGTGTTTATCAGCTCTAACAGTGTGCTTTATATATAGAATCATGTCATCTGCAAATAATGATAACTTGATCTCTTCCTTTCCAATTTATACCACTTTTATGTGTGTGTCTTCCCTTATTGCTATGGCTAATACTTTCAGTACTATATTAATTAAAAGTGGGGACAGTGGACACCCTTGTCTTGTTCCTCATTTTAATGGAAAAGCTTCCAGTTTTTCCCCATTTATTAATATGTTGGCTGTAGGCTTGTTATAAATAGCCTTTAATATATTGAGATATGTTATGTTCCTGTATTCTGTTTGCCAATATTTTGTTGAGAATTTTTGCATCTATGTTCATGAGGGAGATTGGTCTGTAATTTTCTTTTTTTATTCTATCTTTGCCGGGTTTTGGTATCAGGGTGATGCTGGCTTCATAGAAGGAGTTTGGTAGAATCCCTTTTTTTTCTATTTCATGGAAATGCTTAAGAAGCGATCGTGTTAGCTCTTCCTTGAAGGTCTGGTAAAATTCAGCAGTGAATCCATCTGGGCCTGGGCTTTTTTTAGTTGGGAGATTTTTGATAACTGTTTGGATCTCCATGCTTGTTACAGGTCTGTTTAAGTGATTAATCTTCTCTTGATTTAATTTAGATAGGTCCTATAAATCAAGGAAATCACCCATTTCTTTCAGATTTTCATACTTTGTGGAGTATATGCTTTTATAATATGTCCCTATGATTTTTTGAATTTCTCTGGCATCTGTTGTGATGTCACCTTTTTCATCTCTAATTTTATTAATTTGTGTCTCTTCTCTCCTTCTTTTGGTCAGATTTGCTAAGGGTGTATCAATCTTGTTTATCCTTTCAAAGAACCAGCTCTTTGTTTCATTAATTCTTTGGATTGTTTATTTTTCTGTTTCTATTTCATTAATTTCTGCCCTAATCTTTATTATTTCTTCCCATATACTGATTTTTGGTTTGCCTTGTTCTTCTTTTTCCAAGGCTTTAAGGTGAAGCATTAGGTCGTTTACTTGTGACCTGTCTAATTTCTTAATGTAGGCACTTAAAGCTATAAATTTAACTCTTAGTACTGCCTTCATTGTGTCCCAGAGATTTTGATATGTTGTGTTCTCATTATCATTTGACTCTATGAATTTTTTTTATTTTCCTTCTTGATTTCTCCATTGACCATTCATCAATTAGTAGTGTATTGTTTAGTTTCCATGATTTTGTGTATGATCTATAGCATTTCTTGCTATTTATTTGAAGTTTGTTTCCATTGTGGTCAGATAGAATGCAAGGAATTATTTCAATTTTCCTGTATTTGTTAAGATTTGCTTTGTGTCCTAATAAATGGTCTATTTTAGAGTATGTTCCATGTGCTGCTGAAAAGAATGTATATTCTGCAGCATTTGGCTGAAATGTCCTGTATATATCTGTTAGGTCCATTCCTTCTATGACTTCATTTAGTCCAGATGCCTCTCTGTTTATTTTTTCCTGGGATGACCTGTCAATTGATGAGAGTGGGGTGTTGAAGTCACCCACTACCACTGTGTTTGGTGTTATGTGTGACCTTAGTTCTAATAGCATTTGTTTGATGAGTTTGGGAGCCCCCATGTTTGGTGCATCTATGTTTAGGATTGTAATGGCCTTCTGTTGGAGTGTGCCCTTAATCAATATAAAGTGACCTTCCTTATCTTTCTTGACTAATGGTGGATTGATGTCTAACTTGTCAGATATTGTTTCCTAGGCCCATTTGCTTTCAACAACATTTTCCAACCTTTCACCCTAATATAATGTCCATCCTTTGTAGAAAGGTGAGTTTCTTGGAGGCAACAAATTGTAGAATGCTGCTTTTTAACCCAGTCTGCAAACCTATGTCTTTTGGTTGAGGTATTGAGGCCATTGTTATTAAGAGATATTATTGAAAGGTGTGTATTTATGTTTTCCATTTTTTTGTAGTTCCAGTTCTACCTTTGGCTCTCTTGTGTTAACTAGTATTTGAGTATTGTCTGTTTTTTACAGGCTGCTTGTATGTGTGCTTTTCCTTCTCTTCAGCATGGAGAATTCTTTCAAGTATTTTCTGTAGAGTTGGTTTTGTCTTCAAATACTCCTTTAGCCTGCTTTTATCATGGAATGTCCTTATTTCTCCATCTATTTGAATGGAGAGTTTTCAGGATAAAGTAACCTTGGTTGACAGTTGTTATCTTTCAGAACTTGGAATACATCACTCCAAGCCCTTCTGGCTTTTACAGTTTGTGTTGAGTAACCTGCTGTAAACCTCATGGGCTTGCCTTTGTAGGTAACTTGATTTTTCTCTGTAACTGTTTTCAATATTTTTTCTTTGGATTGTGTGTTTAGTAGTTTGATTATAATATGGCAAGGAGAGGTTCTTTCCAGGTTTTGTCTGCTTGGGGTTCTAAAGGCTTCCTGTATCTGCACTGGCACCTCCTCCCCAATTTGGGGGAAGTTTTCTCCTATGATTTTGTTGAAGATGCCTACTATGCCTTTGGAGTAAAATTCTTCTCCTTCTACTATGCCCTGAATTCTTATGTTTGATCTTTTCATAGTGTCAAGAATATCTTGAAATTCCCATTCATACTTTTCTATTAGTTTGTTTTTGTCTTTGTTGGACTGTATTAGATCTGCCACCTGGTCTTCTATCTTAGATATTCTGTCCTCTACTTCATCCATTCTACTGGTGAGATTTTCCACAGAGGTTTGTATTTCATTAACTGTGTTCTTTATTGCTAGTAATTCTGACTGGTTTTTCTTTACTATGTCTAGTTCCTTATTTATGTCTTGTATTGACCACTTTATTTCATTTAATTGGTGTCCTGTGTCTACTTTGATTCCTTTGCTTTCCTCTTTCATTCCTTTGATTTCTTCTTTGACTTCTTTGAGCATATTTACAGTCATTCTTTTGAAATGGTTCTCAGGCATTTCCTCTAACTCGTTCTCACTGGAGGTCATTTCTGATGCATTAATACTTTTTGATAGATTTATGTTGTCTTGATTTTTAGTGTTTCTTGTGTTATAATGTATATATTTTTATATCTTGGATTAAGTTAATGCTTGGATTTTCTAGTTAGCTGGGTATTCTTAGATGTATCAATTGATCTGATATTATATATCTTCAGGGTGGGAGCTTAAGGTGTTAGGTGTGGCTCTTAAGACACTCAGAGTATCTACCAAGGTATTCCTAGGGGTTGGGTTTGCCTGCTATGGGATTATTCAAGTAGGCTCAGTGGAACATAATACAGATAGATTCTAAAATTTAACTAAACAATGTACACATTCAAGGAAAAACAGCACCAAGTATTTATGCAACAGTAGGTATTATAAAAACCAGATCCTCTAAAAACAAACAGGTTAAAATTTCTGGTCTGTTGAGGGTTCCAAGTCAGCTTGTCTCCAAGTGAGACCCTTCCCTGGTGCACTTTTTTTTTTTTGGATGATTTTGGTCTCAGTTATGCTGTGCTCTGCTTGCGTCCCTCTTTGGTGCTATGTGGGTTCAAGTAGGCTGGCTGGATAGCTGGACCGCTGTTATGTTTTTTGGAGCTGGGCACTGGCTTTTCTAGTGGGGCAAGCCGAGCCTGGAAGCTATGGCCTCACAGACCTGACACCACAGCTGCTGGAGGTGCCACTGCTGGCGCCCCCACTGCCACTGCCGCTGCTGAAGCTGCCTCTGCTGGAGCCTCTGCTGCTGTTGCTGCTGGAGCTGGAGCTGCTGATCTTGCTGCTGGATCCACCGCTGCTGGAGGCGCTGCTGCTACTGCCGGAGCCGGTGCTGCCAATGCCGGAGCTGGATCCAGAGCTGCCACTTCCCTAAATCTATATTTTTTACCTGGAGATACTAAGGACATAGTATTTGATTCTTCTTATAATGCCTATCAGATGTTTGAACTTTGCCTCTGGCACAGTAACAACCAAGTACATTTGAAAAAGTAAGATGTTCCTTCCATAAAAAGCATATACAAAAGCTAGTGAAGTTTATGGATTAAACCAGCCTGGAATCACAGTGAACTTTGTCGGTTGTTATGAGTTATTTACATTCAACACAGTGTAAGTCATTAACAGAGGTAATAATACTCAGCATCCTGCTACAGAAACTTCACATGTCATTCACCTATATCATCAAATAAATTATTACTGAGGCTAGTAATGAATGAATCCTATTACAATGCCTAATATTAACAAAAAGGCTTTAATTACAAATAAAAGTTATTTAGCTTGTTCTGGAAATATTAGATTATAGTAAGGTAAGGTTCCTTAAGTGTTTTTGTTATACATTTACTTATGGACACAAAATAACCTTTATAATTTGTGCATTTTACATTAAGAAAACACATACATTTTTTTTTAATTTTTAATTTATTTATTTGAGATTGACAGAGAGAGAGAGAGGGAAAAAGAGAGAGAGAGAGAGAGAGAGAGAGAGAGAGAATGGGTGTGCCAGGGCCTCCAGCCTCTGCAAATGAACTCCAGATGCGTGTGCCCCCTTATGCATCTGTCTAACATGGGTCCTGGGGAATCGAGCCTCAAACAGAGGTCCTTAGGCTTCACAGGCAAGCAATTAACTGCTAAGCCATCTCTCCAGCCCACATACATGATTTTTAAGTTGTCTTAGTTCAATTATTAATTCTTACATAAGGCATTGAATAAGAGAGGCTAAGTATATTATTTATGAATGTATGTATGTGTATATGTATAAATTTCTGTCTAATATGTTACATAACGAACAATCTTGATGGTTGACCAATATATAGCTTTATATTTTTGTACAGCCATAGATCTGAGAGAGAAAAGTTAGGAATAATAATACTTAGCACATTCTATGGTACTACTAAAAAGATAAAAGTAGTACTTGTTGATTCCATTAAAAGTACTTTGTAACATAGCTCAACTTAAAGAGAAAGCCTCATATTTAAAAGTTGAATGATCACTTCATGTATTTTATATGTTTAGAAAATAAAGAGGCTAGCTTGGTAAAGCCTCTGTACAGGTATACATTCACACAAATTTTTTCTTGGATAAGAGTAATTTTGAAATTTTGTTATATATCAGTGTCACATGATATCTTTATAATATAACTTTGCTATTCCAAAGTCTTTCATTTTATGATATTGCCTAACTAGCTATATATAGGGTTCAGATTCATGGAACTTTAAAAAAAAATCTGTACATTTTATTTATTTATTTATTTGATTTTTTTATTAATTAGTTTTGTACTCAGCAAATACAGTCAATTTGGTACCATTGTTAGGCTCATCCATGACCTACTCCCTCCCACTGGCCCCTCCTTGTTGAGGTATATGGGTCATGCATTCTGAAGTTAGCCCAGTTATGGGTAGGATAAATGTCTCTGCATATTATGACCCAACACGTGGCTCTGACATTCTTTCTACCCCCTCTTCCACAAAATTTCCCTGAACCATGTTGGGTTCATTTTTGGTGTGCTTCAGTGATGAGGTGTTGTGGGCCTCTCTGGGTCTCTGGATCTCTGATTTGGTAGGAGTTGATTTTTCTCTGTGTTGATCTCCAGAGACAGATAGAGACAGACACACAGAATAGGCATGCCAGGGCCTCTAGTCACTGCAAAAGAACTCCAGACACATGTGCCACCTTGTGCATCTGGCTTACATGGGTCCTCGGGAATTGAACCTGGGCCCTTTGGCCTTTCAGGCAAATGCCTTAACCACTAAGCAATCCATACAGCCCAGATTCATGCATTTTTAACAGAGAAGTTGAACAATTCTGTTGCTGCAAAATACTTTAAAACTGTTTGCCAATATAGGCTTTGTGATATGGTCATAAAATTGCAATAAATTTATTTATTTTTATATATTGGCAAGAATAATTTCCATAATACATTTCTGAATAAAATATAACTTGGTAATTATTTTATATAATCTTTGTAGGCCAAAATACTCTAATTTACATCAAAAGATTTTAAGGTTATTAATAGGATGATTACAAATATATATTATAAACATTATACATTACACCTTTCATAAGTCAAATTCATGTTAAAACAAAAAGTATCATTGTCTTAAATCATGTCACACTATTTCCAAAGAAATTGTTCATAAAATTTAGCCATGCCATGGCTGGATGGATTTCTCAGTGGATAAAGACACATGCTTGCAAAGCCCAGTTCCCTGGGTTTAATTCTCCAATTCCCATGTAAAACCAAATGCACAAAGTGGCACATATACCTGGGGTTTATTTAAGGTTACAGGAGGCCCTGTCCATTCTCTGTCTTTCTCCCTCTCTTTCTCTCTAGCACTCTCCGCATCTGCCTCACTGTCTCTTGCTCTCAAATAAATAAATAATTAAAATAAATTTAGCTATGCCCAGATTTTATACAGAAAAGTGGACATTAGGCTATGTGAGTATTTTTTTTAATATATTTGTGTCATCAAGACCATCATAATAGGAGGAAAAGAACATGACATCAAAATAAAAGAGAGACTGATTGAGAGGAAGAGGGGATATGATGGAGAAAGAAGTTTCAAAGGGAAAGTGGGGGAGGGGAAGGAGGGCATTACCATGGGATATTGTTTACAATCATGGATGTCATTAATAAAAAATAATAAATAAATTAAAATAAATAAATAAATAAATGTTTGTGTCATGCATTAACATTCTGAAAGTAAGATACCAATTTCTATTTTTCACAACAAGAGGTATTCTTGGAAAATTATCTATAGAGTTTAATATCAATATAAAATTATTCTGATAAAATCACTCACTGAATTTTTAGATGACTAAAATATTCCAGATTATTTTTGCATAATTATTTTAACAATTCATAATTTTTATTTGACCAGTTTTATAAAGTAGCATAGAAAAGTTGATTAGATGTATGGTGGCAATTTTCTATTGAAACAATGAGTGAGATTTGAAGAATTTCCTAAATAATTTACATAAAAGAGATGTTACAATAACAGAGCTATTAGTGCATTTTGTACCACATGGGAAGTAGGAGAAGGAATCACTTAAGGAAAAAGGGACTGAAGATAGGTAACTAGAGTGAAGGAATACTGGGAGTAGAATGGTCTAAGCAGGGACAGAAGAGGAAGAGTGTGAATCAAAACTATATGGACACATACTACATTTTATTTATTTTTTTATAAAATTGAGAAGAATAACTGCCCTAAACACACTTTCTTCTTTTCTTCTACATTCAAACTCATTACTATAAAATTCCAAAATTAGAAAATGTTAAGGTATTTTGAAGATGATGGCATGTGCTAAACACTTATTTCATTCTATTGCAAGTTATTTTATGAAACAAATATTGTCCCATGCTTCTGACTCTCTATCAAAAATATGTCAGGCTGATAATACATAACTTATGTTTTAGACAAGATCAGAATGCAGAGTATGTGGGATAACATCAACAAACGTTGAATACTATCTAGCCAAAAAGTGCCATTGAACCTGGATGTTGTTCTTAATAATAAACCCATACCTGACTGATCCTTCCTCTGGAACACAGATTTTCATTTTCACTCTATCAGCAACCAAAGATTGTCCTTAGTGTGACATGACAACTTCATGATTAGAATAGTAGAGACATCAATGTTTAAATGTAACAAACACAATCAATATAGCCAAATAGTTCTTACACTTTATAGAATAAAGAAAATCAAATACCCTATTAGAATTGTGGATTCCAAGCATTTAATAATTTCCCTGATATTTATCCACAGACTTTGCCAGTGGTAATTGGTAATTGAGGCCATTATTACTTTGGCTGTACTCAAAATTTCACTTTAGATTTAGTTCTGGCTTGTTTCCCACTCCCAGCTATGGGTTCCATTCCACTGAGCAGATCAGTTAGCCAACTCAAGAGCAGTTTGTTACCCACCATAGCTGTGTGCCACTGTTGCACTTGTGTAAGCATCGTGTCAGGTGGTTTGCAGCTAAGTAGCTAGGAAACAAGTCAGAACCATATACAAAAAACAAGCCTGCTCTCCATTATCAAGCTCCCACCAATCGTGGGCTACAAGAGGGCCTACACCTATCCAATTCACTCTAAAATAATAATGGTTATCCCACTGATCTGGTGCTGACTTCACTTTCTGGTAGAGAATTTGCTTCTCTTTTTCAGATGGACGCAGATCCTAAGGAGAAAATCAGGCCTATCAGACCTCAACAGGGCCCCAGCTGAAACCATAGAGTAATGGGATAAATGAGCAAGATTGCTGCTTTCTTGGTAAACCTGATACCCTCACAAGGGTGAAGGAGATAGACACAGAGAACACTCAACTCCTACCAAGCCAGATAGCCAGAGACACAGAGGCTCCCAAGACCTCATCACTGAAGTAGACCTAAAATGAACCCAACATGGCTCAGGGAAATTTGCAGAAGAGGGGGTGTAAAGATTGTTAGAGCCACAAATGTGGACATTATGCACAGAGACATTGTCTCTTACCCATAACTGATGGCTAACCCCACAGTGCACGACCCACATTCCCCAATGAAGCAGGTCCCTGTAGAGGTGGGGTAGGACAGGGAGGAGGCTAATGATGGCACCAACAGGGTTATATACAGACAGTGTACATAACTAATTAAAAAAATGTCATTTTAAGTCCAGTGAGACATCAGTAATACAGTAATAACTTATTGTTGGGTGGGGGAGTGACTCAACAGTAATAGGCTCTTGCAAAACCTGCCAGTCCAAGCTTTATTCCCCAACACCTATGTAAATCCAGACACACAAAGTAGTGCACATGTCTGTAGTTTATATGCAGTGGCAAGAAGCCTTGGCTTTACACATGGACACACACACACACACACACACACATTAGTGTCTCGGCTGGTGAGATGGCATAGAGGTTAAGGCTCTTGACTGTAAAACCCAAGAACCCAGGTTCTATTACCCGGTACCCACATAAGCCAGATGCAAATGGTGAAACATGCATTTGCAGTTTCTCTCTCTCTCTCTCTCTCTCTCTCTCTCTCTCTCTCTCTCTCTTTCTCTTTCTCTCTGTCTCTTTTATAAATAAAATTTAAAAGAAAGTAATTTAGTTTAAATATATAAGACAACTGGGGAAATAAATTGTCTAACAGTTTGACCCTGAGAAAATTACTTAGAAACTATTCTTCATTTACTCTCCTGACCAAACAAAAAGGGAAGCATTTGGCTTATAGTACTGTGGCGAGTGTAAATTAAGTCACATACTTAAAAGGAATTAAGGAATAACCAAGTTATAGAAGCACAAATCTTGTACCTTGCAATTTATTTGAGTACACTAAAATAGTAAGACACAAAGGGCAAAAAATAAAATAGTGAATGTCAAAGGCTACAACATGAGGAAAAGGGGAGATTATTGTATCATGACTCTAAAGTTTAAAATATTTAAGATAAATAAGTTGTAAAGGTTATACAAGATAGTTCTTGTAGTTTTCACTGTGGGATGGTACCTAAAAGCTTTTAAGAGGATAAAGGTATATTAATTGTTCTTCCCACACAAACAAACAATCACACAAGAAAGAAGGAATAGGTGTTCAATACAATGATTTTTGTTGCTTTTATACATAGTATAGTATGTTAGCACATATTGAAAAATTTCATAATATCCACACTAATATATATATATATATATATATATATATATATATATATATATATATATATAAAACCACAATTTAAACAACATGTATTACATTTTAAACATTTTTATTTATTTATTTGAGAAAAGGAGAGAAAGGCAGAAACAGAGAATGAGAATGGGCATGCCAGGGTCTCCAGCTGCTATGTGTGTGTGTGTGCCACCTTGGCATCTGGCTTGTGTGTGTTCTAGGGAACCAACCCTGGGTCCTTTGGCTTTGTAGGCAAGCAACTAACTGCTAAGACATCTCTCCGGCCCATATATTACATTTTAAACATAATAGGTAACTGTAATTTGAAATAATCCAGTGGAGGTGCCTAGACAGATATTTCCACAAACTCATTATTATTACTACTACTTAAATTGTGTTAAAAATAACATTTTTAATTTATTTTTTATTAATTATGGTCATAATATGTAAACAACACATGTTGGTACCATCCTTTCCCTAACCCCTGCCCCTTTTCCAAAGGGTCCCTCCTTGTTGGAAATGGAGGTCATCCCCATGGGGATTGTGAGTCATGTACTATGGGGGCAGCAGTCAGTTATGGGGGAGAGGCAATGCATTGGTGCACAATGTCCCAACTTGCAGCTCTAACAATCTTTCCACCCCTCTTCCAGAAAATTTCCTCAACCATGATGGGTGTGTTTTAAGTCTACTTAGGTGATGGGCACTTAGAAGCCTCTGGATCTCTGGTTTAGTATGTATTGAGTGTCCTCAGTGTCTATCTCCTTCACCTTTGTGCTGATTATCAGGTTCACTGAGAAAGCAGAGCTTTTGCTCATTTCCCCAATTCCTCTTTGGTTTCAGTTTGGGCTGGGCTGAAGTGTGAGGGGTTGATTAACTCCTAAGGTTTCACTCTCCTCTGGAAAAAGAAAAAGATTCTCCAACGGAGACTAAAGTCAGCACAGGTTAAATAGGATAAGCGTTATTATTTTAGAGAGAATTTAATGGATATAGTCCCTCGTATAACCCAACATTAGTGGGAGCTTGACAGTGTCAAAAAAAAAAAAAACCTTTTCTGGATACCATTTGGATTTGGTTCTCAGTTCCAGATACGGTTTCCTTTCTACTAAGCAGATCAGTTAGCCAATCCAAGTCAGTTATCCGCCATGGCTGTGTGCCACTATTGCATTTGTGTGAGCATCATGTCAGGTTGTTTGCTTCTGAGAAGCTTAGACCTTGACTTGCTGAGACATATGCTGGCCATGTTCCCCTAGTAGCTCATGTAGTGCCTTCCAGTTCTAGATAGGCTGACTGGGGACTGGCTTTCTTCTGGATTCCAGCCAATTCTATCCCTGTTCTGTGCAGATGGTATATGATGCCTTCAGCAGTAGGGTCTTACCATTAACCTCTGGTGGGTAATCAAGTGCTCTGACAGAAGTCTGTCATTTCTTGAGAGACCTTGGAGGTTTCTCTGATCAATAGCTCATTGTGGATGCTAAATGCATCCTCATACTGGGAGTTACAGGCCAGCACCAAGGGAAAAAGAAAAAGAAGAAGAAAAGAAAAGAAAAGTTTAGGCTTCATCTCACCTTCTCCATGGCCCTTCTTTTCAGGTGCTCCCACTTAAAAAAAAAAATTCAAATGAAAACAAATGTTGGTGAAGATGCAGAGAAATAGGAATCCTCATTTATGTTACCCTCATTTATGTAAGCCGGTACAACCACTATGGAAATCAATATGGAGACTCCTGAAAAGGATGAGTATAGAGTTATCAAAAGACCCAGTTATTTCCTTACTGGCCGTTTAGCATAAAAGCTCCACACTTCAGTTCAGTGATATTTGCTCAACCATGTTTATAGATGCTCAATTGATAATAGCTAAGAACTGGAATCAACTCAGGTCCCATCATTGGATGGATAACCAAGATGTGGTATATGTACATGATGGAATGTTACTCAGCACTAAGAAAGAATTACACAATGAAATTTGTAGAGAAATGGTAGAACTTAGAACAGATCATACTCAGAGAACTCACACAATCACAGAAAGATAATCGTTGCATGATCTCACTCATCTGAGGCTCTTAACCTGGATCAGCCAGAGTTGCTTACATACCTGATAGGCATCTCAAGGCCTGGAGGGTAGGTCTTGGGGGAGGGGAAGGCTGAGGGGGGAAAACAAATTGAATGGGTACCATAGAAACCTATATCCTAGAAGACAGACTAAAAGGTTGAACCCTCAACAGGACACTCCATATTTTTAAAAATTCTTTTTAATCAGTGTTGACTCAGATCCAACCCATTATCATGTGCAGTAGCTCAAATATTAATTTCAAATGGATCAAACACCTAAATATAAGACTTGAAACCCCGAACTGATTAGTAAGTAAAAATACTTCAAGATAGGGGGTTAGGGAAAGACTTTCTCAATAGGACTCTAGCAGCCTAGTAAATAAAGCAAACAATAAAAGATGAGATCTCATGAGAAAAAAGGGATTTTACAGCTAAGACATCTGGCAATGGAGTCCAAAATGTTACCCTAGAGAATGTGAGAAAACCACCTTATTTTCTTAAAGATCCCAAAAGCATCTTTATTTTTATTTGAATTCTATGCTTTTAGACAAAAGAGTAGAGCAATGATAAAATTTTATTCATATAAAATATCTCAGAGAGCTGGTTCTTTTCCTTCAGGTCATTGCTTATGATCCCAGGGGGTAAAAAAGAAAAGAAAAATAATCCTATTTAAAGGAAAAAATATAAAAAAGTATCTATCCAGGGGTTAGGAAGGAGGTTCACTATGATTCTTAAGGCCTAATGAAACTATAGAAAGAAATAGAAAAAGTTTATATGTATGTACATATAAGTATGTATGTATATATATAAATGTGTGTGTGTGTGTGTGTGTGTGTGTGTGTGTGTGTGTAGAAAAGAAAAAGAGTGCATGTATTACTTTTCTCAGTATTTTATTGAGAATTTAAATACACAAACATTAATTTGTTCATAATGTTCTCCAATTACCTTTACTGGTTCCCCTTCCCCTGTTTTAATTTCAATGAATTCCCTCAATTTCCTATGTAGTTCTTACATTTTGATATAGCATTCTTTTTTCCATAGTTCATCATCTATGTCAAAATTTTGATTGGATCAATATTGAGGTATTTACAACCACCATGAGGTCATGAATGAATGAGTCCATTTATGTCCAGAGGATAATGTCCACAGTACTCTTCCCCACCTTCTGGTTCCTTCATTCTTGCTACCCCTATTCTGCAATAACTCCTTAGTCTTGTAGGGTATGATAGTGATATCAAGGTACAATAAACAGAGTAAACAACAGTAAAGAGAACCTTTCCCTCATAGTCTCATCTCTTGGTTGCCCATCCTTCCACACACTCTGCTTACCAGTAACAAGATTTATCCTTTTCCTCTCAATATTACATGGGATTTTTTGCAAACCCAAGCACTTGTATTATCATTTTGTTCTAGAATGTACTTTAGTCAGTATCTAGAAGTGTATTATTTTATATTAATGGCTTTATATTCAAAACTTTTCTAAAGCCTTTCATCTTCAAATAAAATAAAAACTTTTATATAAAAAGTATGTCCTAACATTTTATGTAGTATTCAGTTTGTATCTCCTTCTTAACTAGTTTAGCAATAAGGTGGATGGATTCAAGAGCATTAAATATGCATATCATCTTATCTTTTTGTGTTCCTATTATTTTCATGCACATTTTCTCTTGATTGAGTCATGATGAGCATGTAGTTATTTTTCAAGGTTAATTCAGGAAGCTTTCCTCAGGATTAATTTTGGATCATTAATTTTGGATCTTCATATTTGACCTTCATGCCAGATCTGACCTGTCTGGGCATAAACTGAGGTAACTCCCATGGTCATGTGTGATGCTATTGTCACAGATGCTATTGCTACAGCCACTGCTACCAGTAAAGAAATTTGTTCCAGAGTCTGCATGCACACTATACAAGCCTTACCTCACCAAAATGTTCCTACTTCTGCTCATTTCCACACTAGAGGCTTGCCTTTCACTGATCAAATGTGAAAAGCGGCTAGATGTGACAGGAGCTCATCATACACTTTTGTAAATACATTAGGATGAATAGTGCTTGGGCATAATTTTGACCAATGGGTGAAGAAATCCAGTGGAAAAGTACACATTTATCTCTCCCTGCTCCACATATCACCATAGGGTTTACAAAAATATTGGGTAATCAGGTTGCTTGTCTTCATACCTGTCTTCTTCCCTACTTTCATCTTTTTGCCCCCTGTTTTTCTTTCCTCCTGGATGGTACTGTCAAATAAAGGTTTATAAATAACCAATGATCCCTGTTTTGTTTTGTTTTTGTTTGTTTTTCTGGCCCTAATACAGGGCTCCAAATGTTTTCCACTGAAGTCCTCTACTGCTTTATGCTGGTATCAGGGAATGTTTCATTGTTTCTATAGCATCTCACATCGCATGTACCATTCAATAATATTGTGACACTTTCTGATAAATTTTCCCAGCTACTTTTAGTAAGCTATGTTCTTTGAAAGAAAAGCTTATACTTCTGGCATGAAATAGATAAGCCAGGAAATGCAGTACAAATTCTAATCAATATTTTTAGAATGAAATGATAAATGCAAAGCATCGTGCAATCATAGCATTTTTATGCGGATTTTATTATTGTTGTTGTTTTGGAGGTACAGACTCACTCTAGCCCAGGCTGACCTGAAATTCACTATGTAGTCTCACGGTGGCCTTGAACTCACAGCGATCCTCCTAGGATTAAAGGTGTGTACCACCACAGCTATTATGCAGATTTTTAAGGGATAGAAATATTTGTGGTTTCATGATCATTTCTAAATATTAGAAGATCACAGATATAAGCCAATCATCTCAGTTTTGTTTTCTCTAGATTAGTTTTGTCTTTATTTTGTTGCTGGGAATTGAGTGGAGACTTTCTTTTTTCATTTACTCAGCAAATATTCTTCCAAAGATTTATATTCAGATGTTTCTCTCTCTTAAACTTCTACTAACAACAACACACACTCACACACACACACACGCCCAACAATACTTACTCATCAATAGTTTCTTAACTTTTCCTCAAATTTGACAGAATCTTTGTTCTCATTTTTTTTTGTACTTACCAGTCCTAATTTCTCCAAAACTTTTTACCCATAGAGAATATAAATTATTAACATTGACAGTAATCTTGAACAATTCAAGTGTCTCCAAGAGTTGTTCAGTGTTGAAAGTACTGTAAAGTAGGTCATATAAGGAACCTGTCAGAAGAAGTGAACATTTTCTCAAAACTTGCTATGATATTACACTATGATTTATTAGAGAGAAATAAAGATATTTCCCATACATTCCTCTTGTGCTGAAGAAGGAGTGTAGGAAAATGTCATAACATAGGTTAAAGAGAGAAAGGAGAGCTAGAGAGATGGTTTAGTGATTAATTGCACTCCCTAAGCAAGTATGAGGCTCTGAGGAAGCCTGAGAACAAGTTTTTTATACCAGGTCCCACTTTAACAGTTGGATATGGCCATGATCACTGTCAATCCAACACACAGGGGAGCAGAGACATGAGAATCATGGGAGCCTCCTAAGCTCAGGAATCTGTAAACAAGACATGGTTCAAAATACAACCTGCATATCATGACCCAACATATGGCTTTCCACAATGCATGACCCATGTACCTCTACAAGGAGGGGCCACGGGGAGGGGTAGGTCAAGGATGAGCCTAATAATGGTACCAAATTGACTGTATTTACTGAATACAAAACTAATTAATAAAGAAAAAAAAACCTGACAAAAGCAAAAAGAAAAAGAAAAAAGAGAAAAAGAAAGTTTGGAAGTGCCCTGCATCACTAAATAGAAATTGTCTATTCATTGATATTAAGCCAACACAGTATTTTGAAAGTATTTCTTGTATCCATTGGAACAGAGGACCAAGAGAAAGACTTTACATTAGATGTCATAATAAAACAGTGAGACAAATTTTCAAAAAAAAAAAAAAATACAACCTGCAGGAAAAGCTATTGAGGACACCTGAAGCTCACTCCAGCTGTAGGAGAGCACTCTCACCACAGGCAAGCATACCGGGTGGGGAGACAGAGAGAGAGAGAGACCATATTTCAGAACACAGACAAAAATGTAATTTAATGAAATGAAAAGAGGTTCAGGAAGCAAACATTAACATACTGATCAAATATCAAAAAATACAAAGTACGAATATTATTTTTTCTAGAGAAAAAAATTCCAAAGGATGTATTTAGAAGATTACAGTGTTATGTAAAGTTATTAAGTCCAGTGTGGAATTACATTTCTTTCCATTTGCAACACTGAAACAATTTTTCTTCTTTATGATAATTTTAGGCAGGACCTTTTATTTTTGAGTCAGCTCTTAAATAACACAAATTACAGTCACTTAACTTATCTTCTTTTAGGAACAGTTTTTTAAACATCCCTTCAGGCTGATTTATAAGTTTCAATATCTCTTACTTTCATTATTTTTCTTATTCTAATGTGACATTCTGAAGCTAGGATATGCTGGACATAGCAAGCTGAGTTAGTTACATTCTCATAAACCTCTGAATTTAATACTTTGAAAAATAAATTTGATGGGTTTGACTTATGCATGGAAATGGGCATTAAGCCAAAGGTCTAAATTTAGTGATAAATTTTAAAAAAGATGGAAGAACAAATCATAAACTTATTTTAACATTTTAATAAAAATGAGCAATTAAATCATTATCACTGTATTGCTCTAATCATGAGAGCAATAATTCTAATAGTGGTTAAAATTTAGCATTCTCTAAGCTAATACATTGTTGGGTTCCTGTCACAAGAATCTGCACTTTCTTTGTGTAAAAGATAAAATAGTTTATCAGTACCCTGAACACCTCAGGATCACCATGAAATTGTTAAAAACATTTTTAAAAAATTTGTCATAGATATTCTATGGTTCTACTTAATCTATATCGTTGGCAAAAGTTGTTTAGTTGTGTTGTAGTTTGAATGTGAATGTGCCCCACCCCCACAGCCTGAGGTAGTTTGAATTAAACTTGCAATTTAAGTCCCAGGTAATCTATTGGAGGGTGTAGCATTTGGGGAGAATCATAAATTAAGCCCTAGGGTATATGCAAGAAGTTTGAGCACTGGCTCTTCATGTTTGTTGGCTGATTGGTGCTGTCTCTCTATACAGATCTATGGAAGTGAACCACCTTCTTCTGCCATTGATAGAACTTTCTGTGGATTCTGTTTGTCCAGCAATAAGAAAGTAACTACAAGATAGTAGAAAAAGTTCTTTGTTTCCTGGCTATTCTCCCAATTCCTCTACAAATAAATCTTCCAGTCACTGATTTCAAAATAAGAGAAAATAAATCTTATAGTAAAAAATTGGCACATTCCTTTTGAACCGTTTAGTACTAATGACAGTTTTCCCAAAACTTGACTATTTTAACAAAGCTACCCTATTTTCTTCTCCTCTAAACATCATGTCTTTTATTGTTATTCTCTATGCTAACTAATGGCTATAAAGATGCAGGTGTCTGTAATGGTCTGCCAGCCATAGGGTGATCAGCACCACTGGATCGATTTGCTTTGCCAGTTCAAGGGGCTCTACTCAGTGGCTCCAGGGAAATTATGTTCCTGCTCTCTCATAATTAGTGCAGTGTCACATGGACTTCATTGTTTAAAATAACATCTGTTTGCTACTATTTGGCAATGCAATGACTAGTGGGTGGCTTTATCAATTTAAATAAAATAATAATACCCTTGATTTTTAAATCTTAAAAGATAAAAATCATGGCTGTAAAAATTTTGGAAGCACTAATTTTTATTACTTCATAAGCTTAACTTATATGTATGAACTACTATCTCTTAATAATCTTCTTATCTAGGTTCCTTGATTTTAATGACATATACAGATATGACATGAGGATTTCAGTTTCAGTAATCATGTTCTTAGATACCTTTTCCAAAAATATATCCCATGAAACATCTGACATTCATACTGTTTGATGAGACATTAATGTAAATTAATTATTAAAAAATTTTATTTATAGACTGTTGTTTTCTATTTGAGATCAATGTTAGTGAAGAAATTTTAATGAGAAAGGAACTAAGCCATTCTAAGAAACAGGTATAAAAGGACAGATCCATTGATTCTCCAGAATACTGCACCGACTGCTTCTTATTCAGGAAAATTTAGGACTGAGGCCCAAAATATTCTCCTAAGAGCATTACCTTTCTTTTAAACTAGAAAGCCTATGATGTAAGTTATTTAGTAATTATATCCATGGAAATTCTTTAATTAACATAATAAAAATAGCAACTTTTCAATTTTTGGAAATAGAATTATATCACCTTTACCAAGTAGTCATCACAGTTTTACAGCTGCATGAACCCTTTCTCCTTGTACCCAAAGTTCACTAATTTGCTAGATACTATAACTCTCTCATTCTCATGTGGATGTTATTTTCATTTATACATCAATATTTACAAAACCTCTCAAAATTAGGAATTCAACATATCATTAATATGCCTTTAAAGTTTCTCATGTTAGAAACAACAGCTTATAACCTACAGAGGTGTGTTTTGACCTATGATGCTACTTTACACTCCTAAATACTGTTTATTTTCTCTTGTGCCCCATTAGGTGGTAAGACATACATTTCTATAGTTACCTACAGTTAAATTACATGGACAGGTCATATCTGTTTCCTATTGCCCAACATGCTATTGAGAGTCTCTCTCTTTGCATGTTGTCTTTCTACTTTGGATCATTGGTTTACTTGATTCTCATCTCTGCACTTGCAAGTAGGTTAGCACAATTTTAACTATCTATCTTGGAATTCTTGCAACCCAGAATTTAACTCTCATTATTTCCAATTCAAACAGGGAAGATAACAGTTTTCCTATAGTCTCTACTATCAAGTTTATCATTTCTGACTTATTTCTCTCCTTGACCATTAGAAGTCCTATGTACTAATTCAATTGCTCATGTTTTAGATGTGAGATAATCACTTTTATATTTAGGAAACAGGGACATTTGTGCATTTTGATGACAAAAGGGTGTATGAAGGTAGTTATCTCTCATCTTTATCATTGAAAGAGGGAAGGCAAAGCACAAGAAAGTAAACTTTATGTTCATTCCTTTGGTTAATCAAATCCTCTGAGGAGGGTTGGGGAAATGGTTTAGTAGTTAAGGCATTTGCCTGTGAAGCATAAGGACCCTGGCTCAGTTTCCCAGGACCCAAATAAGCCCTGATGCATAAGGGGGCACATGCCTCTGGAGGTCATTTGCATTGGCTAGAGGTCCTGGCGTGTCCATTCTCTCTTTATCTCCATCTGCCTCTCTCTGTCTCAATTATAAATAAAATGTTTAAAAAATCCTCTGGGGAAGGATTTTAAGGATTATTTGGCAAAAATTCAATTGTGTTCTCAATTCTATTTAAACAATTATAATCGAGGTGCAAATATAGTATAGTTAATGGTATTTTAATTATTTTAATTTGATGGTAAATTATACATGTGTATGTGTCATTCTGATTGGGATAAGAGATGCCCAGAAAATTTGTAAAATATTATTCCTTGGTATATTCATGAGGATGTTTCCAGAAAAGGATTAATATTTAAGTCAATAGTAGGCTGATTAAAAATATCACAGAGAAATCAGCAAGATGCAATCCACTGATGGACTTAAGGACACATAAAGACCATTGAGGAAGGGCAAATCCCCCCTACCCCTATTCTTGAGCTTGCAGAGCTCAACTCTTGGTTATAAATCTGTTGGTTTGGGCTGGAAGTTACACTACTAGATACTGTGGGTCTCAGGCCTTTGGGTTAGGATTGAAACACCCCACAAGTACTCTTGGTTTTCCAACTTGCATAGAGTTTATGTATTGGAACATCCCAGCTTCTGTACATATATCATAGCCCAATTTTATAATAAATTATATTAGTGTCTTAGTTAGCTTCAATTTGTTCAGATGAACTTCCAAACCAGACGTAGTTTATGGGAGGAACAGCATTTATTGAAGCTTAAAGATCCAGGGGAAGTTCCATAATGGCAGAAGCTGGCCTCCTTTTACAAATCCACACATAGAGAAATGCCACCTCCAGCACCATAAGCAAGCATACTTCAGGAACCCCAAGAATAGATCAAGCACTGCATACCTTAGACTGGAATTCATATCTGCCCCCAATAACACCTTAGGACTGAACCCTAGGGTCTGCTCACACTGACACCTCATCCAGACAGGTAGCTAGAGATCTAAAGCTTTAATTGACTTCTGGAACAACTGGGGGACATCTACTCAAACTACCACATTTCTCCCCTTCTCTCCAGTATATTCATAACCATTTCACATTGTAAATTGTATTCAGTCCAAATTGAAAGGCCCTCATATTCTTTACCAACTTAAGATAGTTCCAAACTCCCAAGACTCATCTGAGATTTATGATTGTCCTTTAGCTATGAGTCTTGTAAAGTCAAATCAAGTTATATACTTTCAACATATAAAGGCAAAGAATAAACATTTCCAACTTCTATATGGCATAAAAATGAGAGACTGGACCAATGCAAACTCAATAACCATAAATCAAACAAACATCTTCTGTTCAAATTTGATATAATAACCAGTGAATAACATTCTCCTGATTTTCTAATTTCATCTCTCCAGCTGGGCTGAATATCCAGGGAAAACTTTCATCTCAAGCCAACAGTGCTCCATGATAGCTCTTGCACAACCCTAGTATATCTAAACAACTTCAGGTCTCCAGGTGAACCATGGTCCATCTTTTAATGGCTTCACTGGAGTCTTTTATCAGTGTCTTCATGTCCTGCCTCCTGCATGTCTCAATAGTGTCTCTTGGAACTGTGTGCATTTCATGACCCACTCCATGCATTTGCAACACTTCTGAAACCAATACCAGTTGTGCAGGACACAGCCATGTTAATTCAGAGACAAAATAAATTGTGACCTTGAAAAGCAGGTTCCTTCCTTTTAGTCAACTCTTTTGAAAAGAGTTTAGATTTTTACCATTGAGTCTTTCCTCAAGCATCCTTTCTATTGTCTCATTGTAATAAAATTCTCTGCAGTCTTCCCTACCCCTTTCAAAGTTCGTAAGCCAAGCCTACAAATACAATTCTCTCTGCACTTTGAATTTTCAAATTCTCACCAAAATAATCCGTAAAACTTGGCTTACCACTCTGGAAGGTGTCTTAAGTTACAAGCACCAAGTCTATGCCTCATTCCTCAAAATTTTCTTTTTTCCAAAACACCAAAATCCACATAGTCAGATTCATCAGAAATCAACACCCCACTCTATGTACCAATTCTGCTGTAGCCAGCTTCATGTTGCTGGAATGAACTTCCAATCATGACACACTTTATGGGAGGAACAAGATTTGTTGAAGCTTACAGATACAAGTGACATAATTGCAGTAAAAGCTGCCCCCCTTTCACATGTCCATGCAGAGCCAAATACCACCACTAGCACCATAAGCATACCTACTCCAGGAAAACCCATTCAGAGTTCAAGGTGCTCTGCATATCTTAAGCTAGTATTTATCACCCCTAGTAACACCTTATGGCTTGACCCTAGGATCAGAGCAAAGTGATATCTCCTCCAGTCAGGCAGCTGGAGATCTAAAGCTTTAATAAACTCCTCTATCTATAGGGGGACATCCATTCAAACTACCACAGATAGACACATATGTAAACACTATTGTTTATGTTTTTTTCAGTAATCCTATTACTTATGTTAAAATATTAAATACTCAGGCAAGGAGGACAGGCCTTCATATTTTTTATCTTAGTTTTGCTTTTGCAATTGCCATTGATATGTGGTAGGTTTAAGGATTTTGACTGAAATATATTAAGGGGGGAGGAATGTAAGCATGTATTATTTTTAATATGTAGATACCATATGATTCAATCATTCTCCATGATACAGCATCTGAAGCCTTATTAGGACATGAAAGTGAAACCATGTCTATAGTGACAAGTAGACTCTTTTGTGATTTTCTGGTTGTCATGGTGTTCATAGATAATTACACCAAAAGTAAATGAAATTATTCAATGGGAGAAAATAGCCACATTTGATTTGGTTAGTCTTTGCAAAATCAATAGCTCATAGTCCAGTAGAAAATGTGTGTGTCTGTGTGTCTGTGTATATGTGTGTGTGTGTGCTTTTAATGTTCAACAGGCTAAAATTATACATGGAAATCTAATCACAAAGTTATTCTTCATTTTTACTTTGTTTCATACTTTTTCTTTTCTTTTCTTTTTTTTTTTTTTTTTTTTTTTTTGGTTTTTCAAGGTAGGGTATTACTCTAGTACAGGCTGACCTGCAATTCACTATGGAGACTCGGGGTGGCCTCAAACTCATGGCAAGCCTCCTACCTCTACCTCCCAAGTGCTAGGCTTAAAGGAGTGCATCACCACACCCAGCTTTCATTTTATACTGGTATACTTCATTTTTAAAATAATTTTAAGATAATACTCCATAGTAGTAAGAACAGAAGTATAAGTGGCCTGTATTTATAGTAATACCGGAAGGGGTTTGTATCTTGAATGCCTTGAAGAGGCTCAGATATCAGAATTGGGAAACAACTGGAGCCACTTTTCAGAAGTGGTGGAAAATTTAGGTGTAGAATCTCGTTTGGGTCTGTAAGTTATTTGGATCATGAGCACAGTTGGCACATTTAGTGTCCCTGGTACTCACTCACTCTCTCTCATATTCCTGGTATTATGATATTAAGATATTTGGTTCAAAACATACTGTTGTGATGGCTTTCTGCCTCTCCATGCAACCTGAAACATTGGTGCTAAGTGATTGTGAACCAAAGCATTTGAAACTCTGAGACAAAATAACATTTTCCTGTTTTAAGCCAATTTCTTTCTCTCAGGTATTTTTTTTTTTACAGTCAGTTTGGTACCATTATTAGGCTCATCCATGACCTATCCCCTCCCCTTGACCCCTCCTTGTTGAGGTATACGGGTCATGCATTGTGGAGTTAGCCCACAATTATGGGTAAGCTAAATGTCTCTGCACATCATGACCCAACATGTGGCTCTGACATTCTTTCCGCCCCCTCTTCCCCAAAATTTCCCTGAGCCATGTTGGGTCTGCTTCACTGATGAGGTGTTGGGGGGCTCTGAGGCTCTGGCTCACTGATTTGGTAGGAGTTGAATTTTCTCTGTGCTGATCTCCCTCCCCCTTGTGCTGGTATCCGGTTCATCAGGAAAACAGTACCCTTGCTTGTTTCTCCAATTTTTCTTAGTTTCAGCCAGGGCCCTTTTGAAGTATGATGCGGTAGCACTCTACTTAGGATCTATATCTATCTGAAAAAGAGAAGCAGATTCTCCAACAGAGAGTAAGTTAGCATCAGGACAAAAGAGATAACCCTTTTTTTTTTTTATAGAGAATTTAATAGGTGTAGGCCCTCTTGTAGCCCACAGTTTACAGTAGCTTGATATTGGAGAGTGGGTTTATGATTGGATATGGTTCTGACTTGTTTCCCAGCTCCAGCTATGGGTCTCATACCAGTGAGGGGATCAGTTAGCCGAATTGAGAGCAGTTGGTTCCCCACCATGGCTGTGTGCCACCACTGCACTTGTGTGGGCATTACAACAAGTTATTTGCTGCTAAGTAGGTTAGACCATGTGTTGCTTCGACAGATATTGGCCATCTTCCCCCAGTCGCCCATGTAGCACCTTCTGCACTAGACGCGCTGACTGTCTGGGGACTGACTCTCTTCCAACTACCAGCCATGCCATTCTAATTTGCATGTCAATCACATAAGGTGTCTTCAGCAGTGGTGTCTTACCATTAACTTTCGTGTGTCATCAAGTACTCTGACAGAAATCTGTCTGTTTTTTAGGAAAACTTGTAGGTCTCTCTGATCAAAAGCTCATTGTGGATGATAGCCCCTTGCTGGTTCTGGGAGTTACATGTCAGTGCCCACTAAGAAAATGAGGAAAGATAACTAGAGATAAAAGAGAGAGAGAGAGGGAGAGCGGATGTGAGGGAGGGACGATGTAGAAGATTAAGTTTAGTCTTGATCATACCCTCTCCAGTGTCTTGTCTTGTGGTTCAGGTGTTCTCTGTAAGGGCCTGGTGAAGGATCAGCCATTTGGTCTGTCTTTTAGTAAGTAGAAAATTATGGTACCATTGCCATTTGGGTCTAGATTTGTGTTTCCCACCCCTTTGATGCCCTCCCCTCCCTCCCCTTCCATCCTAGTGGCTAGTCTAGGAGGTACTTGCTGGGTATGTAAGGTATCTTGGGTAGATTCAGTTTAGGTGCTGTAGATGAGTGAGAATATGTGGCGATTTTTTTTTCTGTGATTGGGTAAGTTCACTGAGAATGATCTGTTCCAGGTTCAACCATTTTTCCTCAAATTTCATTATGTCATTTTTTCTTACTGCTGTATAGAATTCTGTTGTGTAGATATACCACATCTTAGTTATCCATTCTTCTAGTGATGGACATCTGGGTTGATCCCAGCTCTTAGCTATTACAAATTGAGCTGCTATAAACATGGTTGAGCAAATCTCTCTAGCCTGTGGTTTGAAGGTTTTAGGGTAGATGCCCAGTAAGGGAATAACTGGGTCTGTTGGTATCTCTATACTCAGCTTTTTCAGAAGTCTCCATATTGCTTTCCAAAGTGGTTGTACCATCCTACATTCCCACCAACAGTGGATGAGTGCGTACTTCTCCACATCCTCGACAGCTTTTATTTTTATTTGATTTTTTGATGTTTGCTATCTTTACTGGGGTAAGGTGGAATCTCATAGTTGTTTTAATTTGCATTTCTCTGATGATTATGGATGATGAACATTTTCTAAAGTGTATGTTTTCCATTTCTATTCATTCCTCTGTAAACTGTCTGTTCAGCTCTTTGCCCCATTTTGTGAGTGGGGTGTTTGACTTCTTACTGTTTAGATTTTTGAGTTTTTTGTAGATTCTAGAGATTAGGCCTCTATCAGTTGGATAACCTGCAAATATTGACATGATTATATATGTAAGAGACCTGCGAGACTCCATACCAAAACTCCTGAAGGTGATTAACTCCTATAGCAAAGTAGCAGGATACAAAATCAATGCACAAAAATCAGTAGCCTTCCTTTATGCAAATGACAAAGATACAGAGAAAGAAATAAGGGACATAGTCCCATTTTCAATAGCAACAAAGAAAATAAAATACCTTGGAATAACGTTAACCAAGGAAGTGAAAGATCTATACAACAAAAACATAAAAACACTCAAAAAAGAAATTGAGGCCGACTTGAGAAAATGGAAAGACCTCCCATGTTCCTGGATAGGCAGAATTAACATTGGGAAGATGACAATCCTACCAAAGGCAATATACAGATTTAATGCAATCCCAATTAAAATCCGTTCAGTGTTCTTCACAGAGATAGAAAAAAATGATCTCAAATTTCATATAGAAAGGCAGAAGGCCTCGCATTTCCAAACATATCCTCAGCAAAAGAAATACCTCTGGAGGCATCACCATACCTGATCTAAAGCTATATTACAAAGCCATAGTAATAAAAACAGCATGGTACTGGCATAAAAACAGGAGTATAGATCAATGGAATAGACTTGAGGACCCGGACTTTGGGTCAAGCAACTATAGCTACTTGATATTCGATAAAGGCCCAAACAATATAAGCTGGAAAAAGACAGCATCTTCAACAAATGGTGCTGGACAAACTGGATAACTATATGCAGGAAACTGAAACTTGATCCACACATTTCCCCATGCACTACACTCAAGTCCAAGTGGATCAAAGATCTCAATATAAGACAAGAAACTCGTATACTACTGGAAGAAAATTTAGGAAGTACTTTCCATGATATAGGAATGGAAAAAGACTTCCTGAACAAAACCCCAGTAGCTCATGAACTTAAACCATCACTCAACCAATGGGATCACATGAAGCTGAAAAGTTTCTTTACAGATAAGCAAACAATAAGCAAAGCCAATAGATCACCCACAGAATGGGAGAAAATATTTGCGGGTTATCCCTCTCAGGTATTTTGTTACAGATGGGTATTATTGCCTAATACAGGCAGAAAGAAATATTAGGGACTAGATATATTTACTGGTAGAGCAGAGAATACAGGCTGTGAGTGAAAAATAAAAATTGAAAAAGTTAAAACTTTGTTTAAATAAGTGTAACATTGACATTACTATTAATGAATAAGGATAATAATTTTAACTGTGACAAGTCAATTGATATATTTCTGTGTTTATGCTATGTAGATATGTGCCTATATGAGAGGTGGAGGGTTAAATCCAGGTTTAAAAACATGCATTTAAGAATCACCTCAGCATACAGAGTATTATTTCAGGAAACCATGCTTTATAAGACTACCAATGGTAGATATATAGTTAGGAAACAATGGAAGAATCTCAACCAGGGGACCATGAGATATTTAGATTTGGAGAAATGAGGAGTGGTGATAAAATAAAACTAAGAACATATGGTGGGTTAATGAACATCAAGATGTGAAGTCCCAGGATATGGGCAAAGGAAACATTTAAATGAAGAGAACTTGAACCTGTTAAGTGCTCTTGGTTCATGAACAAAACTGTGGATGGAGAGTTGATTTTTTTTTTTTTTTCTGGTTTTTCAAGGCAGAGTCTCACTCTAGTTGAGGCTGACCTGGAATTCACTATGTAGTCTCAGGGTGGCCTAGAACTCACAGCAATCCTCTTACCTCTGCCTCCTGAGTGCTGGGACTAAAGGTATGCACCACCACACCTGGCTTGAATTCTTGATTAAGCAAAATGCTAATCATTATCTCATTTGGGTGAGAGAAGTCTTTGAAAAATGGTGTGATCAAATGCATAATTTTAATAACCATGAAAGAAAATAAGTGGAAATTTGGACTCCAGATTAATATTTATATGACTATTTTGATGAATGAAATTGGAAAACTTTAAAGGATGCCAATACATCATTTTTTTCCCAAAATATTGTTAGTTATTGCTCCATTACAATGTGTACTTTTATGCTATTTTATTATTTTATTTTTATTATTTATAAGTACAAGTTATTGGTTATAAAAGCACTAATTACATTTATAGTTTTACATGCCTTGTTATACTTCACATAATTTCTTGTTCTTTTATGCCATCTTTGGAATCTCATATGCCTCTTACTTAAATACATTATTAAAATAATTTGAGGGCAGAAATTTTGTCATTTTTTATTTGAAAATGACCTTATCTACAATATTGATAATTAAACTTGGCGTGGAACACTTCTTAAACTGTGAGACATTTGATCATATAATTGAATGGGGTACCATGAGAAACTTGGTAAAGGTCAAAGCTTTCTGAGCTTGTAATGATGAACAATAAATTCACAGTGAAATGCATAATGAACTTGAGGTGTTTCTCCTGGCTTATCTGTGTTGTAGCCTTCAGCCTAACTGCAACCTTGATTCAGAACACACAACATGTACACTTTGCACATGACACCTGCCTGAAACACTTCACTCAGATTGGATACTACTATGTTAATGAATTAACATGCTTTTCTGTTCTTTTAGAAACATAATTATCTCATTACAAAAAGTAAAGATTTTAATATTTTCCTACTACTATTCCTCAGAATGTATCAAATTAACATAGCTTTGTATTGTATTATGGTAAAATGTGAAACTTTAAAATTTACTGGTTTTAAAATTGACTTTAGTTTCATAACAAAATCAGGAAATTAATTCAGACTTAAGATTAGGAAAGACTATCTAGAAGTTTCTGAAATAAACCTAAGCAATCATACCTTTGCCATTTTGTGGTATGTGTTTATGGGCAGCAATAGACTCAGCATTGAAATTTAGAAAATGAAAATATCAATAAATACTGTGTGATGAAGTGTGCCAACTTCTTCTTCCACCATGATGAAGTTTGCTTTTGAAACTGCAAGCTTGAAATAAACTCATTCTTCCCATAAGCTAAATCTGGTTGAGTGTTTGTCTCAGCAACTAGAAAGTAACTGCACAAATAAAATAGGTATGGAGAAGTGGAGTTGTGGTACAGTGAATCTCACCATGTGGGGTTTTGGTCTATTGGGATGTATTTGTGGTAGGAATATGAAAGGAATTGATACTTTGGACTGGAGAATCCTTGCAGTTCTATAAGCAGAGTTTGATGGACTATTTTACAGAGAGTTTGAAAGTGGTAAATGCAAAAATAAATTTGAACTGTTAAATCTTTGCTTATGAAGTTTGAAAGTGAAAGGAAAAAATGTTGGAACTGGGCTACTGGCACAAAACTGGCTATTTTCCTATGTCCTGAGAATTTAAATAAAGTTGAATTTAAAAGTAATGGACTGGTATGACTAATGGAGATATATTAAACATGTGCAGTTTATCAAAGAAAGAAAGTCAAGCAAGTTTGACATTGCATACATATAATGACTTTGGGTCAATGATAATGTAATCTTTAAGGAAAGTAAAGGCGGCCCAACTGTTTTTCACTGGGACAATGGAAAAGATGCCCTGAGGGTGAAACCCAACCCATAGAAAGCTTATGCTAGTAATAATGCAAATTCTCTTGAAAGGAGGAAACTTTAAGAACAACTGGTGAAGGAGAATCCTACTCTTCAAGGTCAAGCTTTATGCTATGCTGGATTTGTAAATTTGGGTACAGTACTATTGGTATGGATTTTGGAAGCATGGGGAATAGCAATGTCAAAAACTACACACAGTACCAGGAGCTTCTACAAGGAAGTAATATTCAGTAGTGTTGAAATTCCTGTACGGAGACCTAGTAAGGCTACTGTATGAAGCTATGAAGATGAAACATGGGTTGTAATGGAAACCCAAGGAATATAGATGCCAGGACACTAGAACAGTTGCCAAAGGGAGCTGACAGCTTGGGAGGGATGGATAGAATTGGAATCCAAGAGACTTAATCACTGGTTACTGATTTCGTACTGGGAACTGCAGACATCAGATGTATGTCTGCTAGTAATTGATCTTGTACTGGTCCAGTCTTTCCATACTTTGCCATTTTTGAAATGGAAATGTTGACTCTGTGTCATTAAACATTGGAAGTATGAAACTTTTGTTTTAATATCATGGGACTAACTGTTAAGTGGACTATTTTGAATCTGAGATTAGACTAGAGTTTTAAACAGTGTTAGAAATGGTAAAAAACTATGGGAAGTTTTGAAGATGGACTAAGAGCCATTTATATTCTGAGATGGCAATGAGTCTATAGGGCCAGGGGTGGAATTTGTTGCTTTCAAATGTAATGACCCCATAGTCTCAAGTGTTTGTGACTAAGTGTCCTATTTTTTCCCTACCTTGTAGAACATTTGGGAGGCGGAGCCCTGCTGGAGAAAGTATGTCATCAGTGGAGGACATTGTGGTGAATCAAGCACTGTATGTATGAGGCAGCTCATGCTTGCTGGTGCTTGCTATGTTGTTTTTCTACCATGGATGTATAGGGAAGTGAATCAGGTTTTCTACCATGTTGAAGATTTCAGTGGAAATTGTAAGCCTATAATAAACATTTTCCTCCCATAAGCTGATTCTGGATGTATAATATTCCAGCAATGAAAAGGTAACTGCAATGTTCTCTAAAACTTTGAAGAAGTTCTATGTCAATATCAAATAATTAGCCAAGATTTCATTCTTTTTTTTTTTTTGTTTGTTTGTTTTGTTTTGTTTTGTTCTTTAGAGGTAGGGTCTCACTCTAGCTCAGGCTGACCTGGAATTCACTCTGTAGTCTCAGGGTGGCCTCGAACTCTTGGCAATCCTCCTACCTCTGCCTCCCGAGTGCTGGGATCAAAGGCGTGCGCCACCACGCCCGGCCAAGATTTCATTCTTTATAGAAAAACTACATTAGTAATATACAAGTTTGCTTTCCGATTTAATATACTACAGTCAGTGAATGAGTTTACATCAATAAATATTTGTTTCATGTGCTGATGGTATATATCTACATCTCTGGGGTTACATAAAATTTTCTTAGGTGGAAAGGTATGGATTATTTTAATAATTTAAGAAACTTTTGTGTAGAAATCTAACCTAATAGTTACTTTTCTTGCCTATTTGATTTTTTATTAAATTTTAATGACATATGCTCATTATACATAAGGATAGATTTAATAAAAACAATTTCTTTAAATTTTAACATGTACTTTGACCACATTCACTCCTAGCACCCATTTTTTGTTTTCCCCACTCCCCATTAATCATCTCTCTCTCTCTCTCTCTCTCTCTCTCTCTCTCACACACACACACACACACACACACACACACACACAAAATCTAGGATCCTCAAGTGAGAGAAAACACATGATATTTGTCTTTTTGAGTCTGGTTTATTTTGCTTACGGAAGATGTTTGTATCCACTGAACTGAAAAGCAGAGATTTTCAATCTTCACTGTGACTGATTAGATTCATTGTGCACATGTACCATATTTCCTCTTGCATGACACTTAAACCTAACATATAATTTGGCTACTGCTAGTGATGCCAAAAGTTTTGGTATTGACTTGTTGCATTTGCTATGAATAAATTGCAGTTGGATGTTGTATAACCTCCAGACTCCTTCTCTTTATGGCTTTCCATATGTATTTCTCTTCACTTCTGAAGTTTAGAGCTTTCATACAGTGCCCAGGTATAGACTTCTTGGGATGAATGGGCTTACAATTTGAAAAACTGTAATTTTTAAAATCATAGACAGTCAACATCCCTATTCTGAATCAACTCTTCTCTGTTATTTCCAGAATTTTCTGAGGGAGCTTCTCTGTAGTCAGTGTTGACCTTAGGACTACCTTGCATATATATCATATTAATTATATTACATTGCACATATATTTAGTTATTTTATAAATCTATGGTGGAGCTATTTTTTCTAATTTTTCTATTTTTAATTTACCTCAATTTCTAATTTATTTGTTTCTAACTTACTTGCATTATCTTTCATTTTTCCAATTATTTCTCAAGGCATCACTTTTCAAAATATTTTATTTTCATTTATTTATTTGATGGAGAAAGAGGGAGAGAGAGTGTGTATGTGTGTGCCACCCTCCAGCCACTGAAGACAAACTCCATATGCATGTGCCCCCTTGTGCATCTGTCTAACGTGGGTCCTGGGGAATCAAACCTGGGTCCTTTGGCCTTTCAAGCAAAATGCCTTAACCACTAAGTCATCCCTCCAGCCAAAGGTGTCACTTTTTTATTTTGACCTCTCTGCTTTATCTTACATCTCTTATTTCCATGATGTTTACATTTGTGTTTGTTTATTTGTTTACTTTTTTGAGGTACTGTCTGACCAGGTCCAGGCCGACCTGGAATTTACTATGTAGTCTCAGGCTGGCCTTGAACTCACAGAGATCCTCTTTCCTCTGCCTCCCAAGTGCTGGGATTAAAGATGTATGCCATCATACCTGACTCTGTTTCTGATATTTTCTTTGACTGTGATATACACTAACCTCATAAAAGGAGATCAAAATTCCAGATTATTTTGAAAACACAGAGCTGTGTTTATAGTTCACCTACTAGAATAAGAAAGAGGAAGTTTTCAGGGAACCATTCCCTTCTTTTGTTAGTCTGTCATCCATGAGCACATTTGTCTTACATTTATTAGAATATGTACTAGGGTCTTTCAGGAATATAGGTAAAGACAAGCATTTGAGAAACTGCAGACAACTCCTCTTCAAGGCAAACTTATACAATATTCATAGAACACTTACTCAAAACCTTTATAACAAGCTGGAAAGATGACTCAGTGGTTAAGGCACTTGCCTGAAAAGCCTAATGGCCCTGTGGTTCAATTCCCCAGTACCCACATAAAGGCACATGCACATGAATCTGGAGTTCAGTCACAGTGGTTAGAGGCCCTGATGTGCCCATTCTCTCTGTCTCTTTTCTATCTCTGCTTGCAAATAAATAAATCCTTTTTCACATTGCCTATACCTCTTCTCCCAACTAAACCTTGTGTGTGCTCACGTGCCCATTCTCTCTCGCTCTCTCTCCTTGGAAATAAATAAGTAAAATACTTTAGAAAGGAAAAGTGAAGAAGGAATAGGAGTGAAGAAATTAGAAGAGTTATAGTTTATGCAGAATTGCAGAATGCTCAATAACCTGAAGTATTCAGGATAATGCTTTCACTTTTTTCTTGGTCACCTTATTTGCTCTCATATGCACAATTTCCTTAGGTGAATCATTCATTTCTCTGTTCATTTATAGTAAGACTTTCCCTTTACTCTGGAGATAAGTGTTCTCTATTCTAGTTTTGTTTATTATCATTTATTTCAGAGTGACAGAGAGAGAAAGAGAGAGAGAGAGAGAGCATGCTAGGGCCCCCAGCCACTGCAAACGAACTCCAGATGCATGCGCCACCTTGTGCACTTGTGCATCTGGCTTATGTGGGTTCTGTGGAATTGAGCCTTGAACCAGGGTCCTTAGGCTTCACAGGCAAGTGCTTAACCACTAAGCCATCTCTCCAGCCCATCTATTCTCTATTCTAGATGTGTATCTGAGAGCAGTGGTTTTTACTACTACTAACAATTCCAGAAACATAAACACTACTGCAAACCTGCATATTTAGATTTTTGTGTCTTTAATAGGTTTATTTTTCACTCTGTGAGTTCCATTAGAGAAATTACTTATACTTCTGTGGATGCTTATTAAATGGTTGATTTTATTTTTATTAAATAAGACTGACAATTATACTGACATAATAGGTATGCAAAGATATTTGTGCTTGAAAATCACTATATATTTTCAACATGAGGAAGTTTTGGGGTCCACAGCTCTATAAATTATCTCATTTTGAGCTCCTTGCCCCACATATAAACCTTCCTGTTATATATTGTATGTAAATGAAATGGTGCTAGAGAAATGATTTAGTGCCACACACAGGTAATATGCATTATGACCATTATGAATATCAATGAAATAAGATAGGTACATGCCTCATACAGACTCTAAGGATCACATAACACATCACACTCCAGAGATGTGCTTCCTTAATGCAAACTCTGCTGATATATATATATATATATATATATATATATATATATATATATATATATAGAGAGAGAGAGAGAGAGAGAGAGAGAGAAAAAATTAAATTCACAGTAGCATACCATGTTCTTGTATTTTCATTCTATTTCTTCCCAGGGACTACAAAGCCCTTAAATATCTCCAGTATATATATTGCAATTCAGTATAAGATTTATAAAATGGAGAGGAATTCAGATGAAGAGAATCATGAAAGCAGTAGCAGTGAGCAGAAAGTAGATTTTGGGGAAGGAAAGAGCAGGAGGCACTGAGAAAGGTGAGAGAACCTTTCATTTGAGATACATTGTAAGAAACCCACAGTACTTGACAACAAAATAGAAATAACCACCAACACCATCATAGCTGGAGACTTCAATACACCATTATCAGTAATAGATCATCCAAACAGAAACGCAACAGGGAAGTAAAGAGCTCAACAAAACCATAGATCACTTAGACCTAACGGACATCTACAGAACTTTCCATCCCAAATCCACAGACTACACATTCTTCTCAGCAGCCCATGTAACATTCTCTAAAATAGACCATATACTGGGTCACACAGACTGCCTCACATATTTAGGAAGGTTGACATAATTCCCTTCATGATATCAGATCACAATGCTATATTGCTAGAAATCAATAAAAAAAGAAGGACCAAGAATCCCAATGGCACCTGGAAACTAAACAGCACTAAACAGTGGATGAAATAAGAAATGAAATTGCAAAATTTCTGGAATTGAATGAAAATGAGAACACATTGTACCAGAACTTATGGGACACAATGAAGGGGGTCCTCAGGGGAAAATTCATAGCACTCAATGCCTTCATAAAAAAGACAGAAAGATCCCAAATCAATAACCTAACCATCCACCTAAAGGCACTGGAAAAACAAGAAAAATCCAACCCAAAGACCTCCAGAAGGAAAGAAATAACTAAAATCAGAGCAGAAACTAATGAATTGGGAACCAAGGAAATAATTAAGATAATTGACAAAACAAAGAGCTGGTTCATTGAGAAAATAAACAAGATTGACAAACCCCTGGCCAATCTGATCAAGTAAAAAAAGGAGAAGCTTCAAATAAACAAAATTCAAAATGAAAAAGGAGAGAGCACAACAGACATAAGTAAAATTGGGAATATCATCAGGACTTATTTCAAAAACCTCTACTCCACAACACTGGATAAGGTGGAGGAGATGGATAAATTACTGGAAGCATACCATCAATCAAAGCTACACTCAGAGCAGATTAATCACCTCAGTGAACCCATCACACTCATGGAGATTGAAAAAGTAATAAAAACCCCAAAAAAGAAGAGTCCAGGACCAGATGGCTTCTCTGCTGAATTCTATCAAACGTTCATGGAAAAACTCACACCAATATTCCTCACACTGTGCCACACAATTGGAGAACAAGTAAAGTTACCCAACTCCTTTTATGAAGCTAGTATCACTGTAATTCCAAAACCAGGCAGAGATGCCACAAGAAAAGAAAACTACTAGCCTATTTCCCTGATGAACTTAGATGCAAAGATCCTGAACAAAATCCTCAGTAACAGAATCCAACAACACATCAAAAGTATTATCCACCTTGACCAAGTGGCACTCATCCCAGGAACACGAGGTGGTTCAACATACGGAAATCTGTCAATGTAATACACCATATAAACAAGGTTAAACATAAAAACTACATGATCATTTCAATAGATGCAGAAAAGGCCTTTGACAAGATACAACATCACTTCATAATGAAAACATTGGAGAGAATTGGCATGGGTGGTTCATATCTTAACATAATAAGGGCAATATATGAAGCTCTGAAGGCCCAAATAATACTTAATGGAGAGAGACTGGAGGAATTCCCATTAAGATCAGGAACAAGACAGGGTTGTCCACTCTCACCTCTGCTCTTCAATATAGTATTGGAAGTCCTAGCACAAGCAATAAGGCAGGAGAAAGAAATAAAAGAGATACAATTTGAAAGGAAGAAGTTAAGTTAGCTCTATTCACTGATGACATGAATGTACATGTAAGAGACCCGAAAGACTCCATCCCCAAACTCCTGAAGGTGATTAACTCCTATAGCAAAGTAGAAGGATACAAAATCAATGCACAAAAATCAGTAGCCTTCCTACATGCAAATGACAAAGATACAGAGAAAGAAATAAGGGACATAGTCCCATTTTCAATAGCAACAAATAAATAAATAAATAAATAAAATACCTTGGAATAACATTAACAAAGGAAGTGAAAGATCTATGCAATGAAAACATAAAAACACTCAAAAGAGAAATTGAGGAGGACTTGAGAAAATGGAAAGACCTCCCATGCTTCTGGATAGGCAGAATTACCCTAGTGAAGATGACAATCTGACCAAAGGTGATAAACAGATTTAATACAATTACAATTAAAATCCCTACAGTGTTCTTCACAGAAATAGAAAAAAAGTGACCTCAAATTTCATATGGAAAGGCAGAAGGCCTCGCATATCCAAGCATATCGTCAGCAAAAGAAATACCTCTGGAGGCAACACCATACCTGATCTAAAGGTATATTACAAAGACATAGTAACAAAAACAGCATGGTACTGGCATAAAAAGAGGAGTATAGACCAATGGAATAGACTTGAGGACCCGGAATTTGAGTCAAGCAATTATAGCTACTTGATATTCAATAAAGGTCCGAACACTATAGGCTGGATAAAAGACAGCATCTTCAACAAATGATGCTGGACAAACTGAATAACCATGTGCAGGAAACTGAAACTAGATCCATCCATTTGACCATGCACTACACTCAAGTTCAAATGGATCAAAGACCTCAATATAAGACCAGAAACTCGAATACTACTGGAAGAAAATTTAGGGAGTATTTTCCATGATATAGGAATTGAAAAAGACTTCCTGAACAAAACCCCAGTAGCTCATGAACTTACAACAGTCACTCAACCAATGGGATCACATGAGCTGAAGAGTTTATTACAGACAAGCATACAATAAGCAAAGCCAATAGATTATCCACAGAATGGGAGAAAATATTTGTGGGTTATCCAACTGATAGAGGCCTAATCTCTAGAATCTACAAAGAACTCAAATATCTAAACAGTAAGAAGTCAAACACCCCACTCACAAAATGGGGCAAAGAGCTGAACAGGCAGTTCACAGAGGAAGAACTACAAATGGCAAACACACACTTTAGAAAATGTTCATCATCCGTAATCATCAGAGAAATGCAAATTAAAACAACTATGAGATTCCACCTTACCCCAGTAAAGATAGCAAACATCAAAAAATCAAATAAAAATAAAAGCTGTCGAGGATGTGGAGAAGTACGCACTCATCCACTGTTGGTGGGAATGTAGGATGGTACAACCACTTTGGAAAGCAATATGGAGAATTCTGAAAAAGCTGAGTATAGAGATACCAACAGACCCAGTTATTCCCTTACTGGGTATCTACCCTAAAACCTTCAAACCACAGGCTAGAGAGATTTGCTCAACCCTGTTTATAGCAGCTCAATTTGTAATAGCTAAGAGCTGGGATCAACCCAGATGTCCATCACTAGAAGAATGGATAACTAAGATGTGTTATATCTACAGAATGGAATTCTATATAGCAATAAGAAAAAAAATGACACAATGATATTTGAGGAAAAATGGTTGAACCTGGAACACATCATTCTCAGTAAACTTACCCAATCACAGAAAAAAAATCGCCAGATAGTCTCACTCATCTACAGCACCTAGCCTGTATCTACCCAAGATACCCTACATACCCAGCAAGCATCACGTGGACTAGACACTTGGATGGGAGGGGATGGAGCGGAGGGCATCGAAGGGGTGGGAAACACAAATCTAGACCCAAGTGGCAATGGTACCATAAAACTCTACTTCCTAAAAGACAGACCACATGGCTGATCCTTCACCAGGCCCTTACAGGGAACACCTGAACCACAAGACACTGGAAAGGATAGGATCAAAAGTAACCTTAATCTTCTACATCTTCCCTCCCTCCCTCCCTCTCCGTCTCTGTCTCTGTCTCTCTCTCTCTCTCTCTCTCGATATATATATATATATATATATATATATATATATATATATATATATATATAACTCTTGTATATTAGTTATCTTTTTACTCATTTTCTAAGTGTGTAACTCCTAGTACCAGCATTGGTGCTATCATCCACAATGAGCTTTTGATCAGAGAGACCTGTAAGGTTTCCTAAAAGACAGACAGATTTCTGTGAGAGTACATGATGACCCACCAAAGGAGGTTAGGGGTAAGACCCCACTGCTGAAGACACCTTATGTGGTTGACATGCACAATGGAATGGCATGGCTGGAAGTTGGAAGAGAGTCAGTCCCCAGACAGTCAAAACATCTAGTGGCAGAAGGTGCTACATGGGCGACTGGGGAAAAATGACCAATATCTGTCCAAGCAAGTCATGATTTAACCTACTTAGCAGCAAATTATTGTTGTGATCCCCACAGAAGTGCAATAGTGGCACACAGCCATGTTGGGGGAACCAACTGCTCTTAATTTGGCTAACTGCTCCCCTCAGTGGTACGGACCCATAGCTGGATCTGGGAAATAAGTAAGAACCATATCCAAACATAAGCCCACTCTCCAATATCAAGCTACCATCAATCATGGGCTACAAGAGCGCCTATACCTATTAAATCCTCTATAAAAAAAAGTAAGGGTTATCTCATATGTCCTGGTGCTAACTTACTCTCCATTGGAGAATCTGCTTCTCTTTTTCAGATAGATGTAGATCGTAAGGAGAGAACCACCCCATCATACCTCCAAAGGGCCCTGGCTGAAACTAAGAAAAACTGGCAAAACAAGCAAGGGCACTGTTTTCCTGATGAACTGGATACCAGCACAAGGGGGAAGGAGATCAACACAGAGAAAAATCAACTCCTACCAAATCAGAGAGCCAGAGCCTCAGAGGCCCCCAACACCTCATCACTGAAGCAGACCAAAAATGAACCCAACATGGCTCAGGGAAATTTTGAGGAAGAGGGGGCAGAAAGAATGTCAGAGCCACATGTTGGGTCATGATATGCAGAGACATTTAGCTTACCCATAACTGTGGGCTAACTCCACAATGCATGACCCATATACCTCAACAAGGAGGAGCCAAGGAGAGGGGGTAGGTCACGGATGAGCCTAATAATGGTACCAAACTGACTGTATTTACTGAATACAAAACTAACTAATAAAGAAAAAAAAAAAAAGAAACCCACAGATGTTGTAAGAAATTGAGATGATTTCCAAAGACTTCAAGTGGCTGGCTGCAAACCTGTCACATTTCCATGATCCCAAGGCACAGTTGACACTAAGGTAAATCTGTGATTTAACACAGTGTCATAAGGAGAAAAATCACCATAGCAATATTCATTCCAACCGTAAAGCACACCTGACATCAGAAATGTCATAATGTGAAAAGCATAATGGAGTATGTACTTTACAAATGTGAAGCCAGGCTAAAAGTGCAAAAGTAATGAAGAACAGAATTGTGAAAGCTAGAGATATTAAAAAAAAAAAAAAGAAAGAAAAAAAGCCGGGCGTGGTGGCGCACGCCTTTAATCCCAGCACTCGGGAGGCAGAGTTAGGAGGATCCTGGTGAGTTCGAGGCCACCCTGAGACTCCATAGTGAATTCCAGGTCAGCCTGGGCTACAGTGAAACCCTACCTCGAAAAACCAAAAAAAAAAAGAAAGAAAAAGAAAAAAAAAGAAAAGAAGAGAGTGATAAAGATTCTCCTGAACAATGGCGGAAAGTGAAACAGCCAATGGAATTACAGCAGTTGAAAGAATTAAAGCTACCTAAGCAGAATGAGCCCAATTAAATGGATTTCTTTATTTCTTTGTATCAGTAAAGCTGCTTCCTAGGAGTCATAGGCTTAAAAAGGATGTTAGCACTTGTATCAATGCAAGGGGAGATTTAAAAAAAAAAAAGAATTTTTTTCAATTACTTTGAGAAATAGATTAAATGAGATCCTAGTGCATTTTCCACCCAGGCTTAAAAGAAAAGATGGTTAATTCTATTTAAAATGTGCTTTTGAAATAAAAACAAGTGATTTATATTATGCTTATTTAACATAACATTTGCCATTCTATTACTCATTAACTTTTAGAAATGCAAAAGAAAATTAGAAAGGTATGATCCTCAGCTCAAAAACAAAATCTTTAAATATTAACCAGAAAAGTAAGTTTTGGGTTAGGTTTTAAGTTAATGTGGATTTTGGCACTTTTCCCTCTGTCTTGTGTTCCTGAAGTGTGTTTGTTTATGGTGTTAGTGGTGGCTTTTCTTTCTTTCTTTCTTTCTTTCTTTCTTTCTTTCTCTCTCTCTCTCTCTCTCTCTCTCTCTCTCTCTCTCTCTCTCTCTCTCTCTCTCTCTATCTCTGTGCTTGGTCCTGTGAAAAGGGACCAACTTCTGCCATTATGGAACTTCTGGTGGATGTTTAACCTTCAAATAAATTCCCTTCCTCCCCAAACTGTGCCTGGTTTGAAGGTTCATCCTGGCAAGCAAAGGCTGTCTACTACTCCCTTTTTCTTTATAGCTAACTCTATGCCCGTGTAGACTTTGGTAAAATAGCTACTTTCTTCCAAGTATTTTACTTATAAGGGGCCATGATGGAGGTAACAAAGTTCTTTTTCACAATAATCAATGCTATAGGATAATACCATCTGAAAATTTATGTCGAAGTGAAAAAATAAGTGTTAATGTCCTAGGAATTGGTGGTGTTATCACAATATTTTGTCTGATATAGACTTAACAAGCACTCTCTTAAATAAGAACACTTACTTCAGATAAAAGCTAATGGCACACCACTTTCTTTGGAAAATAAAAATAATTATAAAAGACATGAAAAAGTAGCTTATATTTCATTTACTATATGCTTTTATTTCCATTCTCACATGGACCTTTATGCTCAGTTAACTCTCATCAAGGACATATGACTTGTCTCTTCCCTAAAGTTCATTGTACATGATTATAGGCTGACTCCAATGTCCTATATGTTTCCAATACCACCAGCCATGGAAATCATTGAAGTGCAACCTTCAAAGAACAATGGACCTCAGAAGCATTAGAGGTGTGTGTTAGAGTGTGTGTGAATGCATGGAGAAAATATTTCTGGTGGTGCTGTAGGGATTTGTGTGTGAGCACTCACATAAGAAACAGGTCAGTATTGTAATCCAGTGTGTTTGCCCATGCTGTATGAAGTTGAGTATTTCCAGGTCAATCCTCACTGACATAGCTGTCCCACTGTGATATGTATGTACATATAATCCAATCACACCATCAGTTATTTTTGTTTATTTTTATTTATTTATTTGAGAGCTACAGACAGAGAGAGAGAGAGAGAGAGAGAGAGAGAGAGAGAGAGAGAGAGAGAGAGAATGGGTGTGCCAGGGCTTCGAGCCACTGCAAAGGAACTCCAGATGTGTGCACCCCCTTCTGCATCTGGCTTATGTGGGTCCTGGAGAATCAAACTGGGATCCTATGGCTTTTCAGACAAATGCCTTAACAGCTAAGCCATCTCTCCAGCCCTTTCCTTTTCTTTTCTTTTCTTTTCTTTTCTTTTCTTTTCTTTTCTTTTCTTTCCTTTCCTTTCCTTTCCTTTTCTTTTCTTTTTTCTTTTATTTATTTTTTTTCTTTATTAGTTAGTTTTGTATTCAGTAAATACAGTCAGTTTGGTACCATTATTAGGCTCATCCGTGACCTACCCCCTCCCCTTGGCCCCTCCTTGTTGAGGTATATGGGTCATGCATTGTGGAGTTAACCCACAGTTATGGGTAAGACAAATGCCTCTGCATATCATGACCCAACATGTGGCTCTGACATTCTTTCTGCCCCCTCTTCCTCAAAATTTCCCTGAGCCATGTTGGGTTCGTTTTTGGTCTGCTTCAGTAATGAGGCGTTGGGGGCCTCTGAGGCTCTGGCTCTCTGATTTGGTAGGAGTTGATTTTTCTCTGTGTTGATCTCCTTCCCCCTTGTGCTGGTATCCAGTTCATCAGGAAATCAGCACCCTTGCTTGTTTTGCCAATTTTTCTTAGTTTCAGCCAGGGCCCTTTGGAGGTATGATGGGGTGGCTCTCTCCTTAGGATCTACATCAATGTGTAAAAGAGAAGCAGATTCTCGAACCGAGAGTAAGCACCAGGACAAAAGAGATTACCCTTACTATTTTTATAGAGGATTTAATAGGTGTAGGCCCTCTTGTAGCCTATGATTCATATTGGTGAGTGGGCTTATGTTTGGATGTGGTTATGACTTGTTTCCCAGCTCCAGCCAGTTAGCCAAATTAAGAGCATTTGGTTCTCCACCATGGCTGTGTGCCACTATTGCACTTGTGTGAGCATCACAACAGGTTATTTGCAGCTTTTCTTTTTCCTTTCTTTTCTTTTTTTCTCAATTTTTATTAATATTGTCCATGATTATAAAAAATATCCCATGGTAGTACCCTCCCCCCCCCACTTTCCCCTTTGAAATTCCATTCTCCATCATACCCCTCCCCATCTCAATCTTTCTACCTACATATATACAATACCAACCTAATAAATTCCCTCCCCACTTTCTTTCTCTTCCCTTTCTATCTCCTTTTTAACTTACTGGCCTCTGCTACTGAGGTTTTTCCTTCTCGCACAGAAGCCCAATCATCTGTAGCTAAGATCCACATATGAGGGAGAACATGTGGCACTTGGCTTCCTGGGCCTGGGTTACCTCACTTAGTATAATCCTTTCCAGATCCATCCACTTTTCTGCAAATTTCATAACTTCATTTTTCTTTACCGCTGAGTAAAACTCCATTGTATAAATGTGCCACATCTTCATTATCCACTCATCAGTTGAGGGACATATAGCCTGGTTCCATTTCCCAGCTATTATAAATTGAGCAGCAATAAACATGGTTGAGCACGTACTTCTAAGGAAATGAGATGAGTCCTTATGATATATGCCTAGGAGAGCTATAGCTGGGTCATATGGTAGATCAATCTTTAGCTGTTTTAGGAACCTCCACACTGATTTCCACAATGGCTGGACCAGATTGCATTCCCACCAACAGTGTAGAAGGGTTCCTCTTTTTCCACATCCCTGCCAACACTTATGATCATTTGTTTTCATGATGGTAGCCAATCTGAAAGGAGTGAGATGGAATCTCAATGTAGTTTTAATCAGCATTTCCCTGATGACTAGTGATGTAGAACATTTTTTTTTAGATGCTTATATGCCATTCGTATTTCTTCCTTTGAGAATTCTCTATTTAGCTCATAGCCCATTTTTTGACTGGCTTTTTGATTCCTTATTATTTAACTTCTTGAGTTCTTTGTATATCCTAGATATTAATCCTCTATCAGATATATAGCTGGCGAAGATTTTTTTCCCATTCTGTAGGTTGCCTCCTTGCTTTATTCACCACGTCCTTTGCAGTGCAAAATCTTTGTAATTTCATAAGGTCCCAGTGGTGAATCTGTGGTTTTATTGCCTGAGCAATTGGGGTGGTATTCAGAAAGTCTTTGCCAAGACCAATATGTTGAAGGCTTTCCCCTACTTTTTCCTCTAGTAGTTTCAGAGTATCAGAGCTGATGCTAAAGTCTTTAATCCATTTGGACTTAATTTTTGTGCATGGAGAGAGAGAGAGAAGAATCTATTTTCATCCTTCTACAGATATATATCCATTTTTCCCAACACTATTTGCTGAAGAGGCTGTCTTTTCTCCAATGAGTATTTTTGACATTTTTATTGAATATCAGGTGGCTATAGCTACCTGGATTTACATTTGGGTCCTCTATTCTGTTCCATTGATCTACAAGTCTGCTTTTGTGCCAGTACCATGCTGTTTTTGTTACTATGGCTCTGTAGTACAGGTTAAAATCAGGTATGGTGATACCACCAGCCTTATTTTTGTTGTTCAGTATTATTTTAGATATTCGAGGTTTTTTGTGATTCCAAATGAATTTTTGGATTGTTTCTTCTATTCCCATAAAGAATGCCTTAGGAATTTTGATGGGGATTGCATTAAATGTGTAGATTGATTTTGGTAAGATTGTCATTTTCACAATATTGATTCTTCCAATCCAGGAACAAGGGATGTTTTTCCACTTCCTACTGTCTTCTGCAATTTCTCACTTGAGTGTTTTAAAGTTCGCATTGTAGAGATTCTTTACTTCCTTGGTTAGGTTTATTTCAAGGTACTTTATTTTTTTTGATGCAATTGTGAATGGGAGTGATTGTCTGATTTCATCCTCTGTGTGTTTGTTGTTAGCATATAGGAATGCTACTGATTTCTGTGTACTTATTTTGTATCCTGCTACATGGCTGTAGGTTTTCTTCAACTCTAACAGTTTGCTAGTAGAGTCTTTAGGGTCCTTTATATATAGAATCATGTCGTCTGCAAATAATGATAACTTGACCTCTTCCTTTCCAATTTGTATCCCTTTTATGTGTGTCTCTTGCCTTATTGCTATGGCTAAGACTTTCAGTACTATATTAAATAAAACTGGGGACAGTGGACACCCTTGTCTTGTTCCTGATTTTAGTGGAAAAGCTTCCAGTTTTTCCCCATTTAGAAATATGTTGGCTGTAGGCTTGTCATAAATAGCCTTTATTATATTGAGATAAGATCGTTCTATTCCCAGTCTCTGTAGGACTTTTATCATGAAGGGGTGTTGGATTTTGTCGAATGCTTTCTCTGCGTCTAATGAGATGATCATGTAATTTTTGGCCTTCAACCCATTTATATAATGTATAACATTTATAGATTTGCATATGTTGAACCATCCCTGCATCTCTGGGATAAAGCCTACTTGGTCAGGGTGAATGATCTTTCTGATATATTCTTGTATTCTGTTTGCCAATATTTTGTTGAGAATTTTTGCATCTATGTTCATGAGGGAGATTGATCTGTAATTTTCTTTTTTTGTTCTATCTTTGCCTGGTTTTGGTATCAGGGTGATGCTGGCTTCATAGAAGGAGTTTGGTAGAATCCCTTTTTTTTCTATTTCATGGAAAAGCTTAAGAAGCGATCATGTTAGCTCTTCCTTGAAGGTCTGGTAAAATTCAACAGTGAATCCATCTGGGCCTGGGCTTTTTTTAGTTGGGGGATTTTTGAAAACTGCCTAGGATGTCCATGCTTGTTATAGGTCTATTTAAGTGATTAATCTCCTCTTGATTTAATTTAGATAGGTCATATAAATCAAGGAAATCATCCATTTCTTTCAGATTTTCATACTTTGTGGAGTATATGCTTTTATAATATGTCCCTATGATTTTTTGAATTTCTCTGGCATCTGTTGTGATGTCACCTTTTTCATCTCTAATTTTATTAATTTGTGTCTCTTCTCTCCTTCTTTTGGTCAGATTTGCTAAGGGTGTATCAATCTTGTTTATCCTTTCAAAGAACCAGCTCTTTGTTTCATTAATTCTTTGGATTTTTTTTTTGGTTTCTATTTCATTAATTTCTGCCCTAATGTTTATTATTTCTTCCCATCTACTGATTTTTGGTTTGCCTTGTTCTTCTTTTTCCAAGGCTTTAAGGTGGAACATTAGGTCGTTTACTTGCGACCTTTCTAATTTCTTAATATAGGCAATTAGAGCTGTAAACTTACCTCTTAGAACTGCCTTCATTGTGTCCCAGAGATTTTGGCTTGTTGTGTTGTCATTATTGTTTGACTCTGTACATTTTTTGATTTCCTTCTTGATTTCTTCATTGACCCACTCATCATTTAGTAGTGTATTGTTTAGTTTCCATGATTTTGTGTATGCTCTATAGCCTTTCTTGCTATTGATTTGTAGTTTGATTCCATTGTGGTCTGATTGAATGCAAGGAATTATTTCAATTTTCCTGAATTTGTTAAGATTTGCTTTGTGTCCTAATATATGGTCTATTTTAGAGAATGTTCCATGTGCTTCTGAAAAGAATGTATATTCTGCAGTATTTGGATGAAATATCCTGTATATATCTGTTAGGTCCATTCCTTCTATGACCTCATTTAGTCCAGATTCCTCTCTGTTTATTTTTTCCTGGGATGACCTGTGAATTGATAAGAGTGGGGTGTTAAAGTCACCCACTACCACTGTGTTTGGTGTTATCTGTGACCTTAGTTCTAACAGTGTTTGTTTGATGAATTTTGGGAGCCCCCATGTTAGGTGCATATATGTTTAGGATTGTAATGTCCTCCTGTTGGAGTGTGCCCTTAATCAATATAAAGTGACCTACCTTATCTTTCTTGAGTAACTTTGGACTGAAGTCTGCCTTGTCATATATTAGGATAGCAACCCCTACTTGTTTTCTAGGCCCATTTGCTTGAAACACCGTTTTCCAACCTTTCCCCCTAAGATAATATCCATCCTTTGTAGAAAGGTGAGTTTCTTGGTGACAACAATTTGTAGGATCCTGCTTTTTAACCCAGTCTGCAAACCTATGTCTTTTGGTTAGGGCATTGATGCCGTTGATATTAAGAGATATTATTGAAAGGTGTGTATTTAAGCTTGACTTTTTTTTTTTTTTTTTTGTGGTTCTGGTTCTACCTTTGCTCTCTTGTGTTAACTAGTATTTGGGTATTGCATGTTGTTTTCCAGGTTCCTTATATCTGTGTTTTTCCTTCTCTTCGGCATGGAGGATTCTTTCAAGTACTTTCGGTAGAGCTTGTTTTGTCTTCAAATACTCCTTTAGCCTGCTTTTGTCATTGAATGTCCTTATTTCTCCGTCTATTTGAATGGATAGTTTTGCAGGATAAAGTAACCTTGATTGACGGTTGTTATCTTTCAGAATTTGGAATACATCACTCCAAACCCTTCTGGCTTTGAAAGTTTGTGTTGAGTAAACTGCTGTGATCCTGATGGGCTTGCCTTTGTAGGTAACTTGATTTTTCTCTCTAACTGCTTTCAATATTTTTTCTTTGGGTTGTGTGTTTGGTAGTTTGATTATATGGTGAGGAGAGTTTCTTTCCAGGTTTTGTCTGGCTGGTGTTCTAGAGGCTTCCTTAATCTGCATCGGCACCTCTTTCCCAATTTGGGGAAAGTTTTCTTCTATGATTTTGTTGAAGATGCCCATTATGCCTTTGGGGTGAAATTCTTCTCCTTCTACTATGCCCTGAATTCTTATATTTGATCTTTTCATGGTGTCCCGAATATCTTGAAATTCCCATTCATACTTTTCTATTAGTTTGTCTTTCTCTTTGTTGGATTGTATTAGATCTGCCACCTGGTCTTCTAGCTTAGATATTCTGTTCTCTCCTTCATCCATTCTACTGGTGAGATTTTCTACAGAGTTTTTTTTTTTTTTTATTTTTTTTTATTTCATTGACTGTGTTCTTCATTCCTAGTAATTCTGACTGGTCTTTCTTTATTATTTCTATTTCCTTATTTATGTCTTGTATTGACTTTTTTATTTCGTTAAATTTGTGCTCTGTGTGCTCTTTGATTCCTTTGATTTCCTCTTTGATTCCTTTGATTTCTTCTTTGAGTTCATTGAACATATTTGCAATCATTCTTTTGAAATCTTTCTCAGGCATTTCCTCTAACTCGTTCTCACTGGAGGTCATTTCTGATACATTGATATTTTTTGGTGGATTTATATTGCCTTGGTTTTTGGTGTTTCTTGTTATAATGTATATATTTTTGCATCTTGGATTAAGTTACTGCTTAGATTTCCCAGTTAGCTGGGTATTCTTAGCTGTATCAATTGATCTGATGTTGTATATCTTCAATGTAGGAGATTAAGATGTTAGGTTTGGCTCTTAACACTCTCAGAGTATCTGGACAAGTGTTCCTAGGGGTTGAGTTTGCCTGCTATGGGAGTACTCAAGTAGGTTGAGTGGGATAACATACAGGTAGATTCTAAATTTTAACTAAACCCTGTACACGTTCAGTCAAAAACAGCACCGAGTATTTATGCAAGAGTAGATATTATAAGAACCAGATCCTCTAGCAACAATGAGGTTAAGATTTCTGGTCTGTTGAGGGATCCAAGTCAGCTTGTGACCAAGTGAGACCCTTCCCTGTTTCAATCCCAGTTACCTTTTTGGATGTTTTCGGTCTCAGTCAAGTTGCTGGCTGGGACGTTGGGCCGCTGTTCTGTTTTCTGCAACTGGGCACTGGCTTTTCCTGCAGGGCAAACCAAGCCTGGCAACTGTGGCCCTGCAGATTGGCACCCCTGCTGCTGGATCCGCTACTGCTGCTGCTGGAGCTGCCACTGCTGGAACTGCCACCGCTGATCCGCTGGAGCTGCCGCTGCTGGATCTGCTGCTGCTTCCGCTGGAGTTGCTGCTGCTGGAACTGCCACTGCAACCCCTGGAACTGCCGCTGCTGGATCCGCTGCTGGTGCCGCTGGAGCTGCTGCTGCTGCTGGATCCACCGCCGCTGATCTGCTGGAGCTGCCGCTGCTGGATCCGCCGCCGCTGTAGCCGGTGCCAGAGCTGCTGATGTTGTTGTTGGAGCCGGAGTCACGGCTTCCACCGCTGCTTCCACTGCTGGAGCCCAAGCCGCTGCTGCTGGAGGCCAAGCCCCTACTACGGGAGCTGCTTCGGCCTGCCCATGTGGGCTCTGGATGCTCTGGATCTCACCTACTTCTCTGCTGCTGTTTTAATCTCTTATACACCTCCCTTTTTCGTAAAGGTGTGTATTTTGCTGGATTTTCTTTGGCTTTTCTCCCCTAGGCTGCTTTGGCGTGGTTCCTATGCCACCATCTTGACCAGAAGTCCATCTCTTTTTCTTTTATTTTCTCTTATTTTATTTTTAAATAGCCACCACTACCAACTTTTTGAATGTGATCATGGTTGGCCTTGTTGATTTAGACATTATCCCAAGACTATCTATGAGTATTCAATGGCAGAGAAGGAATTGTAGAAAAGAAGAACTGTTAGAAACAGGTTCTTTAAAAGATATATCTATGAGACATCTGAGTGACAAGAGTACGTGTCAGAGAAAATTAGCATATGATAGACAGGTGTTCAGGGCAATCAGTCTGAAGATCTCAGGAAAGGAGCAGATGCTCAGGCAGCACAAGCAGGGAGCAAATGATAAAATATTGTGAAAGGAGAAAATAGGACTGCTTTAGGATTGAAGAAGAAGGGAACTTAAATGAAAATATAACTTTAGAAAATTCTCTCTATTAGAATAGCTTTTCAGAATAAAAAAAACTAAATAAACTAATTTATTTTTTAACATTTTCATTTATTAATTTGTGAGCATGGAGAGAGAAAACATGAATGGGTACACCAAGGCCTCTTGCCACTGCAAACAAACTCCAGATACAAGATACATGCACCACTTTGGACATAATGCTGTATGTACTTGGGTACTGGGGCATCAAACCTGGGCTAGCAGGCTTTGCAATGTGTGAGTGAGAAGTCCAGGGCTTCTTTCCACTGACACTGAACTCTAGATGCTTGAGCCATTTTGTATATCCGACTTTACGTGGGTACTATGGGTACTTGGAAATTCAACTCTGGTTGACAAGCTTTTGATGAAAGCTATTTTAACCACTAAGAAATCTCCTCATTCGTATTTCTACTTTGTGCAAATACCATTAATGTGTAAAGGAACAGGTATTGCAGAGAACAAGGTTATGATTTTTAAATGGCACTTTATAAAAGGAAATCCATAAAAGGAGGCACTCAGGAGACAGGAATTACAATTGCACTTTGATACCTAGGCTGTCATGGAGACACTGGAGCATGCTTCATCCAGGCACAATGCCATATTTCAGGTTGAACTGCACAAAACCAACTAAAAGTCCGAAGGAAGGAATTAAAGTAACACAAAATGATTTTTCTACAGTTATGACTTGTATAGAGTAATTATCATATTTAAAATAGAGTAGCCTCAGGCAAAGCTACTAAAGCAAATCTCTGCTGAAAGCCTCCTTGGTATTTCTGAGTCAAATCCACTCAGTTTTAATGTGCATGTTGTTCAGCAGGTGCACATGTGTCTCTGTGTGTGGTGCATCAATTGCCAGGCTGGGCATTAAATGAAGTGCAGATAAATTTTACTCAGATATCATTACATCTTTTGTATTTTCACTTTCCTCTATGTTGTCTTTAAGCTTACTGGAATGTCGTATTGTCAATAATGCTTGATATTATAGTCTATTTCATTACTTTCTTATGAAAATAGCATTGACGTTATTTACATTTCTTTTCAGCTTGTTTTTCTGCTTTATTCTTTCTTCTTTTCCTCTTCATTTCACCCTTTATTTTTTTTCCATTTTATTCTAACCTTTCCAGTCCTTTTCCTTACAACTATTCTCTCTTTCTTTTTTCTCTTTGATTCTTCTCTATTTTCCTCTTTTGTTTTTACCTTTAAAGACACTTTAATTATTGTACTCATTGGTCTCTGTTTTTATTTTATCATTTCTCTTATGCTTCAAGTTATTATATTATGCCTCCAAATACTCACTATCTACATACTTTCTCTATTTGTGCATCAAAATATTTTTCTTTAATATTTTTATATGTTACTATAGGAATCAGTGCCCCATCTACTTCACTATTATTCTTAAGCAAAAAATAAATTGTTATATCTTAGCTAGAAGAATGAAGAAATAGAGGTTGAATGTCCAAGTATAAATACAATAGATGTCAGAATAAATGCAGTAGGAATGAAGCTTTAAACACTATCCAATAGCAGATGCAGTGCTGATGAAACAGCAAGCACATCAGCCTAAAGCTAGATTTGCTAGGTTAAGCCTTTGAGTGTTCCTATATCTTGTGTCAAGTAGACATGCCTCTTACCCAACACTGCCTCCAAACACCATGATCCCTTGGTACTTGTGAATATATCATATTACATGTGGAGGAACAGGAGTGAGGAGGTTGTTTGCAGACGAAATCAAAGACTGCTAATATAATGGCTTTGATTGATTCCACTTGACAGATTCTAGAATTATTTAGGAAAGAGGAAAAGAGTTTCTTGATAAGACTGTGATGTTTTATCTACCTTAAGTTAATTGAGTTGGGAAGACTACACTAACTATGGGCAGAGCCATTCTATAGGCTAGAATCCTAGACAACAAAACACAGAAAGCTACTTAGGAACTCGGTATTCATTGTTCTCTGCTTCATCACTATGGACTGAATGGGTTCAGCTGCCTCAAACTCCTGCCACCATGCCTTCCACTGTCATGATGGACTGTAAACTCCAACTGTAAGCAGAAATCAACTATTCCTTAAATTGCTGCTGGTAAGGCATTTTCACATGGCAATGAGAAAGTAATTAACATAGCTAATAAGATAAAATTAAACAAAGATATTATCATAGTTTTCATGGTGGACCTAATGGAATAACAGTAGTCCTTAAAAGTAAAAGAGGGAGGAAGAAGAAGGAAGAGGTAAGTTTGTGGGGTGGGGAGCAGAGTTTAAGCCAGAAAATCTAGGCCCCCATAGCTTCAGCTCCAAGGCGACCTCTGTCCTTGCCTCTAGGCCACATCCTGTTTTGCAAACTTCACCCTATTTGTACACCCTGTTTTGAAGTCAGCAGGCTGTCCCAAGCACCACAGCTTACCACTTGATCAATGCAATGAAACTCCGTCTGCATGACTCAGGTTACATAGGCTGAGGTTTCAAACCGACCAGTAGGGGAAAAAAAAAAAAAAAAGATTCTAGGATGATAACCTCAAAGAGACCAGGCTTTGGAAAATATTCTCCTGGGTCTCATGAGAACTTTGGTGCCTGATTTGTGAGTTTGTCCCCTTTCTATAACTAGCTGATAAAATATGAACAGGACTCAATTCACCATTGTTGGATTTAAGAACAGAGGGGACGACATACAGCTTAAAGAAAATGAGAGTATTCTCTAAATAGCTGAAGAAGGAAGGGAATTCTCCCTATAGCCTTAAGAGAGAAACACATGTGTGCCAATATCAGATTTTAGACCTGTAAGAACTATGCTGGATAGCTGACCTTCAGAACTACAAGATAAAAATATTTTTGATGTTTTAATACCCTAAGCATTTTTTTTAAATTTCCTGTGGCATAAATAGAAAACTAATATACTCCGCCATAAGATAAGCAAAAGGAAGATGGGTATTCTCTCTCAGCCTTCACTATCAAATTTAAATTGATTCATAAAACAAGAAAAATTTGTTCACCACTATTTTGGAGAAAACACGTCTATTTATTATTAAAATTTCTAAAATTACCACTCTATAGAAGCATCAGTGTTGAATCATACTCTCATACTCACTGACGACAATCAATTTGAATGTTTAAATATATATGCATCTCTAAGCAGTAAAACATTCATGACGTATGAAAGATCTTGTGCATATGTATTCTAAAAAGAGTAACATTAGAAGTGAAAGTTCCCAGCACACTTAGGCTCTTTGCAATGAGCACAAAAAGAGACATCAGCCTAGCTCAGCTTACCACAGTCAGTGGCACGACATACCCAGTCAGTCTGGAGGCAGGAGAGCTACTTTTCTGTTTAATGATTACCTGCAGAGCTGAGCAATCACCTGTAACCAGTACATGATGAGGGGATTTTTGTTCTAGATGGTGGCTATTACATGCACAAGAGCTACAGAAATCTTGTGTTGACGACATCCTTGCTAAGTAAAGGTTTTAGTTACCATCCTCCCAAGCATAAAATAGAAATGAAAATACCCTGCATTACTTCACACTGTGGTTTCCTTCTTCTTGTCTGATTTTTAACCTAAGATACAGAAAAGTGATTTAAGTGAAAGTACACCCAGGTGCTAATGCTGGCAGAGGGCTAAGGGAAATAAAGAGAGCTCTGCCTTTAGCTGTCTCTGGGCTGCAGATAGAAAGTAAGTCCTTACAGCATAGTGCGCTGAGTCAGGAATGAGAAAATTCTCCTTGGTTTTGAGTGCCTCACCCAAAAATTGATACTTAAAAGAAAAATCAAAGCCCTTCTATGATAGGAGAAAAGATATACATACATATATCATATATGTAATGGAATATTAATGTCACACTATATGTGATTTTAATCTACTTTCATTTTCATATGGAAAGTGCTTATTTAAACACATACTTAACTAAATACTATTCTGCTTTACTTGATTCAGACCTCATGCCTGATAAAGGCACACTCTCCAGAGTGTGAAGGGCCACTCCATGTCAAGAGTTTGGCTCCGCTGACCTACTCCAGTGACATGCACTGCAACCACTTTTTCTGTAAAGTCCACAGGAATGCTTTGCTTTGCAAGGAGAAAATAGGAGCTTTCCTCTCACTGGGAAAACTAAGTGTTAATCCTTCTCACATAATAAAAAATATACCTTATTCTTTGAAGGGAATACTAGATAATGGCTCCAGTTAGGTATTCCACACTACCATTTATGAGTCCCCATGGGACTCTGAAGGCCAATTCTAATTACATATGGAAAATATCTAGCCATGCAGATTGTGTGAACTCAGCAACTTCCTAAGTGGCCCCAGGGGCTCACCATTCTGTGCATCCTTGTATCAGAGCATGCATCAACACAGCTGTTATTACTCTGGATCACTGGGGGGCAACTTCTTCTTATTTGAAAATTTCCTTTCAGGTGACTAGGGAATGAACAATGTGTTGACACATTTACCACTAATTTATAGGATAGTACTCATTTAATTTGGGGCTGCAATTTAGAGACACATTATTTAATGAGAAAGGTTTAGCATTCAAGTTCCAGTGGAATTAAGTGACTAGGAGTCACCATGTTATACTAAAGGAGTTAATCAAACATAAAATAAACCCTTTAAAATTTGATATAGGTCTAGTTACACTACCAATTCCAACATCAGTGAATTACTATGGAAAGTAACTAATGACATGAAAGGAAATATACTTTTTCATGGGAAACCAACCTCTAAAATAATAACACAAAGGCCAGAAGGTCTTGGTATGGATAAGTAAATTTAGTATGTTTTTATTCCATTATTTCATCTTGATAAGGAAAATTTTTGCATTTCACTTTTTTCTAAGCTTCACTCTAAAAGTTTTGAACATTTTACAAAACCCAATTAGTTAAAACTGAAATGACATGGAGCTAAGGAGGGAATAGGCTAAAATACACTGGATCTGTTCAGGACTGAAGCTGCATTTTTCACCCTCTGATATCATTCCTAGATAAGTAACCTTAGATTGACATAACTGAGCTTTTCCTTTAAGACCTTGTATCCCCACTTAGCCGGGAAGTTGAGAAGGGCCTCAGTTTCGTGAGAGAATATTTTTTCAGAAACGCCATAAAGCAAAAGATTATCTACACACTGTAACAGTGTGGTCTTAGGACCCTTCTTGTCTAAGAGGTCCTGTGCCAAGGCCAAGCCAAACAGATGTCTCTAAAGCCTTGGGGTAAAACTGTCCAAGTAACTTCTCTTGTTCCATGAGTTGGATCTTCAAAGGCAAATAGAAGCTGGTTATATGAATGTAGAGGACTACAGGGAAAAAAAAAATCTTTATGTTATGAGTAGTCCCAGAGGGAATCTGGGTTAAGCATGTGTAGGGATTGGGTACCGCAGAATGAAGGGGACCACCATATAATTAACTAATTGGAGGTCTTGGACTAGCCTGCATTTTTTAGGGCCCTTTTGTACTCCAAGAAGAGGAGAATTATATGGACTCTTCTTTCAGGAGTCCCTGTTTCTTTAAGACTACAATTACAGGTTTAAGTCCCTCAATTGTTTCCGGCTTCAGTGGCTACTGCTTTGGGTGAGGAAAGTAAGTGAGGTCTTAAAAGATGTATTTGGACAGGAGAGCTCAACCTAGTTTCACCATCTGTCCAAACTGATGGAGCTATGTTTTCTTCTATCAAAGGAAGACATAAATCTTTTCATAGAAGAAAAATCATTTTTTACCTGACATTTAGAAAGGATATCTCTGCCCAGCAAAGGAGTTGGTATCTTTGGGACTGTAATGAAGCAGTGAGGGAAGACATAGTCTCCCCAGGAACAAGCCACTGGTTTTGTAAAGAACATTTTCTGAACCTGACCTGAGATGCACCTAAAGGCAGCTATCTGGTTAGACCTAGCACTAGGACAAAATTCAAGTACTGAAAAGTGAGCACCTGAGTCAATGAGGAGATTTATGGTATATTGTTTTTATTGTTTTAAAGGTAATCTCTGGCTTTATTCCATTAAATACAGGGATTAGAGGTAGGAATGATCCTACCCAGCATAATCCTGTCTTTGAAAATCTTTCAACTATCAAGTGCTGGGATTAGAGATGTAAGGCAGCACACCCACCATGATCTTATAATTTTTCTTTAGAGGACTTAAAGTCTAAGTTAGGAACATGTGGGTGACAGGTTTGAATTATTTAACTAGTGTCCTCACAAGAGAAATTAAAACCATTTCTTCAAATTTCTCAACACTTTATCATTTATCCAATGTGCTTTTTATCATCTATCTAATGTCCTTCTATAGTTTTTCACTCTAGATTTCTCTTATAATCCTTTAACCTAGGATCATCAAGAGAACCCACACTCAACTAATGTCCATTCTTAGTACCATCTCCCAATAAAACAGTTGCTATTATCCTTGAATCTAAGTACCATTGAAATAATTCCTTCTTACTAATCTTATATCCAATATTTACAGTGTCTTTTCATCAACTTTATATAAAACACATATTAACATCTCAATGAAAATGGGAAAAACATAAGGTGGGAAAGTGGAAAAAGAGAAATTGGTTTTTTTACTTTTACCTCTTTATAATGTTTTTGGCTTTTGTGATCTATGGCACCAAAAACATTCCTTGATATAAGATAGTCTAGGGGAAAAAAAAAAAACAAAACTAACAGTATCAAGAACTATTATCATGTGTCGGGAGTTTCACCTTAAATCAGGAACATAGCTACCCTGGTGTCAGCTGTTGGGTAAGGGCTTTGTTGGTTTCAGAAACTGCAAGTTTGGAGGTGGCTCGCCAGCTCTGCTTTCTTCTGATGTCCCTGTTTTATTTCCACATTTAATCCCATATAAATGCACTTAAATCGGTTATAGATATTATTAAGTTAAGGTGCAAAAGGAAAACTTATTGTCCCATCCAGGAAGATTGCATGGAGCTCAATATTTTTAACTAGGGAAAGACCAGGTGGTGGATGCAATCTTTAATTGGGGAAAGGCCACGTGGTTGATACTGTCCTTAATTAAGGAGCAGGCACATGGTGGACATCATCTTTAACCATGTGATTACTAGTATTAGATGAAACACATATGTTAGTATTCCAGAGAAAAAGAAAATATATTTTAACTTTAATTTGAAAGAAGGAAAAGGGAGTCATGAGTAGGCCAATAATTATTTAGTCATAGAGTACAACAGACAAAATCCAAAAAGAGACAGAACAAACTGCAAAACATAAGTCCAGTTTTTATTCGTCTCTCTTACTCAGTGAGAGGCTGGGGAAGAATGAAGTTTTTCTTGTTGTTGTTGTTTTTGTTTTTCTTTTTTTCCCACCAGGTAAGAGCTATGAGATTTTTTTTTTTTTTTTTTCCGAGGTAGGGTCTCACTCTAGCCAAGGTTGACCTGGAATTCACTATGTAGTCTTAGGGTGACCTTGAACCCATGGCAATCCACCTACCTCTGCTACCCAAATGCTGGGATTAAAGGTGTGCACCACCACGTTCACCTTTGTTAGCTATCTTTTTGAATGGCTGGAGTACCTGTGAAGCTGATACAAGCAGGGGTAGGTGTTTTGGGTATTTATCAGTGGCTCAGCAAATGTTTACTAAGGAGAAACGGAGGGGAAAACTGGATAAAATATGGCTTTTGTATAAAAATCATTGTCAAACTAACTCAGTGGGCCTACATTCTGTAATGGGAAAGCTGGGGTTCTGGGTGCTTTCTGGAACCCCAACCCCCGAGTTGATGTCTGTAAACTATCCAAAGAATTGGCAATTCCAGATTCAAGAAAGTATTTTTTTTTATTTTTATTTATTTATTTGAGAGCGACAGATAGACAGAAAGAGGCAGAGAGAGAGAAAGAGAGAGAGAGAGAGAGAGAGAGAGAGAGAGAGTTCACGCCAGGGCTTCCAGCCACTGCAAACGAACTCCAGACACCTGTGCCCCCTTGTGCATCTGGCTAACGTGGGTCCTGGGGAGTCGAGCCTCCAACCGGTGTCCTTAGGCTTCACAGGCAAACGCTTAACCGCTAAGCCGTCTCTCCAGCCCAGAAAGTAATTTTTTTTTAAATTTTTGTTCATTTTTATTTATTTGTTTGAGAGTGACAGAGAGAGAGAGAGAGAGAGAGAGAGAGAGAGAGAGAATGGGCGCACCAGGGCTTCCAGCCACTGCAAATGAACTCCAGACGCGTGTGCCCCCTTGTGCATCTGGCCAACGTGGGTCCTGGGGAATGGAGCCTCGAACCCGGGTCCTTAGGCTTCACAGGCAAGCGCTTAACTGCTAAGCCATCTCTCCAGTCCAGTAATTTTTTTTTAATACCACGTTTCATTCAGATCTTACAAAGGAGTGGGGAAGGGAGAAAACTGGGAGGTGAGGGAAGATAAAATGGGGAGAAAAGAGGTATACCATGTGTAGCCCAGTGGCCTGCATAAACAAACATGGATTTTCATTAAAAGAAAAATGAATTTTAAAAATGTGTGCTTCCAAAAAGATTAAAGTTGAAGACAATGCTAAAAGATAAAAAGTGTCTTTTCCCACCCAGGCATGGCTGCCAGGGTGGGGAGGGAAGCCATAATAATCTGAGGACCTAAGAACTTTGCTGCCAGTGAGAAAGAGAGGGAGAGGGGGAAGGGGATGGGTAGGGGGAGGGGGGAGGGGGGAGGGGGAGAGGGAGAGGGAGAGGAAGAGGGAGAGGAAGAGGAGAGAGAGAGAGAGAGAGAGAGAGAGAGAGAGAGAGTGAGATGCTTGACTCTCTCCATGGATCCAGGGGTATATACTTTAGAATTTGTGCCAGTATACCTGGATAAACCTATAGAAGGTGTCTTAGCCAATTGGTCTGAGCTTAGAGAAGAAATCCACCAACATCAGGGCAGAATGAATATTCAAGAGAGATCAATGGGATGGGCAAGCACTAAATCCCATGTCTGACACAGGCAGAGTGAGGGTTTGATGTCCTAAGATCCCTCCCATTAAGAGCCTTCGTGATCCTGCCTCATTAGTCTAATTGCCTACTCTGGCACCCCCACAAATTTTCCTTGGGCCTGTACAGGAAAAATCTATTTCATGACACTTTACTACAGGTCTGAAATATCTGGACTTATCTTATCGGTGTCCCTCAGAAAGCACCACCACCTACAGTAAGACAACTGCCCCCTTCCCAGACAGCAACAGCCTTCTTTGAAGGTTAATATTTCTGAGACACCACCCAGAAACCTGTCTGGCTAGTCAATTCACCCCCATCCAGAATGTATGAAAGACTCTAACTCAGCTCTAGAAGGGCTTCTCAAATCCCTCTTGCCATCACTTGAGCAAGATCTGCATCCTTTTCTTCACTAAAATTCTGGGCTTCCCAGTTTCTAAGAACCCAAATTAGGTCTCCTCTTGGGCATGAGCTCTCTCTTCCTGCCTTCTCTTTAGTTCTATCCATAATGTAATAAAACTTGTAAAATTTTTCCAATGGCAGAGGAACCCCAATTACTTTATCACTGAGGTATATAAGAAAATAAACCAGGAAACAAATTAGCAGAATGAATTACAAAGTATGGCTTTCCATGTCTCAGAAAATACAATGTACTTGGATTAATTGCATATGATTTTTATCAATTAACAATTTTAATTTGCAAAAGAAAAGGTGAACCACTACTGATGACTTATTAGTAAGATATCATATGTGTGTGTGTGTATGTTGAATATGGGTTTTTATTATTATTTCAGCATTAGAAACAAATAAGAAAGGGGTAGGAGGACGGTCCATGCTTCTACTGCATCACCACAGAGATACTGCCCATGCAAAATCCTTGTTAACTTTGAAAAGGGACATAATCAAGAGATGTAATGTTCATATTTGAAAAGGGTCAGGGTAGCACTATGCCAAAATTAAATAGAGCTGGACTTCTGGAATCTTCTTTTTGAAAATTGTGATCACCCACTCTGTCTACCTTCTCTTAGATATGAAAGAGAAACTGGTCTTGCAACCCACCCTGGTGTATTTATGCTAGAGTTAGCCTCCAATTAAGGGAAATTATTTGCACTAAAAGGCAAAGTAATAAGCAATTCTTCTAATTTTTTTGGAGATAATATCTCATATGATCAAGGCTGGCTTCAAACTTTCTATGTAATTAAGATGAAGGGTAACCTTGACCTCCTAATCGACCTACGTCCACCTTACAACTGCTGAGATTATAAACATGTGCCACCGTGGCCAGCTAGGAATAAACATTCTTGTTCTTATATTATTATACTTTGTAATGACATCCTGGAAGGGTCTAGCTGACAAATGAATTTCCATGTGGGCACTGTTTGATGTCATATAACATTTATTTTTACTTTTTATATAAAATATATTTATTTTTTTCCTATTTGTATTATGGGGGTATTTTAAAGAACTTTTATGTGAACTCCCAGTAACTTACTGTTTTATTTGGTTATTTTACTACTCTGGAGGCAGGGAAGATATGTCTTTGTAAATAAAAGAAGTATCATAGCCGGGCGTGGTGGCACACGCCTTTAATCCCAGCACTTGGGAGGCAGAGGTAGGAGGATCGCCATGAGTTCAAGGCCACCCTAAGACTACCTAGCTAATTCCAGGTCAGCCTGGACCAGAGTGAGACCCTACCTTGTAACACCAAAAAAAAAAAAAAAAAAAAAAAAGTATCAGAGAGTATTTTTTATAGCAATAGAAAATTCTCAAGTGAACACAGCTCACAGAACCTAGGAGGAACTCTATGGTGTTTAGAGCAGAAGAAACTACAAGAAGAGAATGAGAGAGTAGTTGACATTTGGAGGAAACATGATTTTGAAAAGAATACAGGAAGAAGAAAGTCTTGGCCTGCAATGATACAATGAACAAAAACTTCTTCATGGTGTAAAAACATTTTTCTATTGTTAACTTTTAGTTAAAATTATTATAACCTTGGATGTACCAAAGTTTAAGTTTGAATCAAGAAAAAAATCTCTTAAATTCAGATGACAGATGAAGGTAGACATGTATTAGAGCATAATATATTAATGGCTGTTGAGGGGAAGTGTGTAAGGATAAAATAAGATATTTTCAACACTTGTAATCCTCCTTTTTAAAAGGAAAATTTCTAGTAACAATGCTGGCTTAGATATATCCATTTATTCAGTTCAAGGCAGGGAAAGTAAATGACTTATTTAATTGCTCATTTTGAAAGGAAAGGAAGGGCAGAAATTGACCAGATACTTCCACATTATCCTCTCAACTGGGAGCTGCCCACAGGGAAGAGGGCTGTGCCCTGTTCTCCTAGGTGGAGATTGTTTCCTTCAAAGTGGATGCTTGTATCTGTGGATGCAGGTTAGGCATGCTAATCATAAACATGGGGTTTGGTGCCCGCAAATGCATTATCTAATGTTCACCTTGCCTTTTACCTGTGTTCCCATTATTATTTCCCAGCCAGTTTAGTAAAATGGTACAGAAGTTATGACATAATTAAGACTCCTTTCAGCCAAAAATGTGCTATATAACTTTGAACATTGGGAAATACAAAAGAAATAGTCATGGTGGTACAAAATGTACTTTACTAAGCTTCTTATTGGAATTAGACTACAGTGTACACTTTGGAGCTTTTGAATACCTGCAGGCCATTTTTGAATCTGATCTCTTAGTGGCCTGTTTTGAACTATAAGTCTTAATTTTATACTTTATAAATATGTAACTGTTACATCTTAGTTTCTATTGTAGTTACCTTCTCATTGTTAGAACAAACACCTGGCAAGAAGCAGTTTATCGGAAGAGAGGAAATAGTTGATATCAGGCTTGCTTACAGTTTGGAGGGCAAACTTCATCATGCAGAAACTCTCTCACTTCATCGTAAATCCATAGTAGAGAGGTAAAAGAGAAAAGCCAGGGTTGAGCTGACTCAGCCTCTGACTTGGAACACATAGGTCCATAGGCCCACCCCTGGTGACATGCTTCCTGCAGCACAGCTCCACTTCCCAAAGGCTTTAGTGTGTAAAGACTACATAGGAAACAAACACAAACACCTGAGGCTATGGGAACATTACATTGAAACTACCACAGCTTCTATGTTTTGACCTGGCTATAAGGTCAGAAGCCTTAGGCTTCTTTATAGTTTATCTTGTTGGGTCACTGCAGCTCATCTATGCATGGTGGTTTAAGTGCAAATTGTACCCCCATTGCCTCATAGTTGATCTCTAGCTGGTGGTACTGTTTGGAAGATTTTGGCATCTCTGAGAGGTAGTGCCTTAGTAGAGGAGGTTTGTTACCAGAGGCGGGCCTTGGGTTGTTATAGCCCAGTCCTGTTGGAAGTAACTCAGCTCACATTCTGTTTCTTCCCTGCTGCTGTGGAGATGTGACGCACATTTTATATATGAAGAGAAGAACAATGATCATGTTGGTAGATTTATGCAATGTGGATTGAATGTAAAATACCACCCTCCTTCTACAGTTGTTAAACACTTGGTCCCCTGCTGTTGGTGCTGTCTCGGAATTTGGAGAAGCTTTAGGAGGCAGAGATTTGCCTGCACCTACTTTTTCTTGGTCTTCTGCTTCCTGCCTGACAATGTGATGACTGCTCCTTATTACTACCATGCTGTCTGTACCATGATGGACTCTGTGCTCTGGAACCATTAACCGATATGAACTCACCTCCCCCAGATAATGCCCAGCTAACTGCTATAGCCATGCTTTTCCCTGTCATAATGAAGCTTCCCATCAAAAATTGTAAGCCTGAAATAAATCCTTCCCTTCCATAAGCTGTTTCTGGTCAGGTGTTTTGTCTCAGCGATGAGAGGGTAACTGCTGCAGTTGCATCATCCTACTTGAGTGGATGTGTCTATGGCTCATCAAAAACATCTTAAAATGTAGGCTGTATCCTCAAACTTTAATTAATAGCTTTGGGCCTCAGCCATAACAGAAGACCTATAGGCTCTAGAAAAGGCACAATCATGAGATGTTTCTGAATAGGCTTAAGGAAGACTTGTCCAAATATGAAGCAGAAATGTGATGTCTTCAATACCATCTTCATGCAGCTTAGCAAGTGCAAACATATAGGTAGGTTCCAGATAGAAAGTGGAATATAGTGGGTCCCATACCTTCAGCATGCACAATCCGAGTCTTTACTATGATTTCATTATACAATAGGCGATTTTCCTTTTTCACATTTCAGGACAAAATATTCCTCAGTTTGGCTTCATATACTAGAACCTAAAAATTGTTGCTTCTTTTAAAATTTAAACCCCTATAGTTTTAAAAATAAAGCAGGAAACATAGGAGGTTTTAGCCTTAAATGATTAATATTACGTCTTGTTAGGAAACTCTTGATTGATTGTTTTCAAATTCCATTCTACATTTAAGGCAAAAAGAGAAATTTTGGCATGTAGCTTTCTCACATTTTGAAAATTCTGAGAAAATTCAACAGAGAAAATGAGCAAGGAATTATGAGGTCATAGGGATATTTTAAATGAACACAGATTTTGCATACACCTAAGAAAAATGTCAAAGTAATTTTTTGAAATTGATCGTTTCAAGGATAACTAGCAAAAGAAATGTGGAAGGTGAAGCAAGAAGTAAAATGTGTTGAGCAGAGACCAGGACTAAATGTTAATCAAGATTTTTCCACTCATGAAATTAAAAATTGATAAGATTCAATGCCATTAGTCAATGTTCTTTGCACAGATCTCTTCAAGGCAAAATATAGTTATATTACTAGTACAGGTCAGTAGAAAAAGTAAAACAGATAATCATTGAGAAATATTAATACCTATAAGTCTCTTTTTACCAGGTACATAGTACATCTTAAACCCTTTCATTTACAAATGCATAGTATTTTTAAATCAATACCCTAAGGAATTTACAAAAGATAAATGAGAATTAAAAAAATTTTAAAGTTACAAAATCAACATCCAAAAATCTGCTATATCTCAGTGTACTAAAATTAAATCACCAAGAAAATAAAGAAATTTATTCCATTTTAAAACTAATCATAACCAAAAGTAATAAACACTTGTGAATATAGTTTAGAAAAGAAGTAAAAACTACAAAATCCTGAAAAACTTGAACAAATCATCAATTAGAAAATAATCTGGTATTCATGCTTGAGAGACTCAAGATTTTAATATTACTGAAAGTGATTTGTAAATCAATGTAACCCTTACCTCAAAACTCAATTCTGTGTGTGTGTGTGCATGCGTGTGTGTGTATGCCTGTGTGTATTTATACATGTATGCATGCATGTATGTATGTATGTATTCATGCATTGTTGGATTTGGTAGTTTGAATGCATTTCTCCCAGTAGACTCAGATGTTTTAGTAAAACTTAGAATTCCAGCCACCTGGCTAGATGAGGTGCCACATGCAGCAGATCATATTTCTAGCACAATGGTATGCAGAGTAATCTGAGTTCTGGCTTGTTCCATACTGTTTGTTGCAGGTTTTTGTACTTGCTTGCTTGTGTACTGGATGTGGACTTGTGTGTTTCTCTGCTAAGATTTATGAATGGGAGCCATCTTTTTCCACCATTGATGAAATGTTTCTTGGATCTGTAAACTGAAATAAAATCTTCTTCCCATAAAATGTGTTTGATTTGGAAGTGTTTCCCAGCCACCTAAAGCTGATTGCAACACTGGATATAGGATCCAGGACCTCATGAATGGTCTTCAATGTTACTATTTGAAATAGAAACTGAATATCAAAAGCTATTGCAGTAAAAGAACAATAAAGTTGAAGAAGTTATAATTTATAATTGTCACCTTAGAGAAGTACATGAATTAAAACCATTTTATGCTGGCATAAGGAAGACCTAAAATCCATTGATATACAGTAGATAGCCAAGAAATAAAATCATTTTAGGTAAATGAGAGATGTAAATATAGATGGATAGATAGATAGATAGATAGATAGATAGATAGATAGATAGATGATAGATGATAGTTACTCATGAAAATTTTGACAAGTGATATCATTATTCCATGGCTATGAAGCAATGTCTATTTTAAACTATAACAGAACTCCTTACATTGACTTACTTATAAAGAAGAGAATTTTTTTTTCTTACAATTTTGAGAACTGACAAGTTCAAAGCCTTACCTGCTATTTGTTGTGCAATTTTATGACAGAGGGCAGAGTCAATATGGCAATGGAATAAAGGAGAGATGGGGGAGAGAGGGAGATGGAATACAGAGGGGAAAGAAAGGGAACTGAATGTATTCTTTCATCAGAAGTCACTCCTAAGATATCTAAGTAACTCCCCTAACAATGGCATACACCAATTTATGATACAGCTCTGTTATTAACTGCTCATGTTTCTTGGATGAACATCCAAACCAGGCAGAGATCAGATGTCTCTACATGCCTTTCACCTGGAATTCAGATCTGCCTCCCACACACCTTAAGGCTGGACACCAAGATCTGCCCCCAGTGATACCCCTTCCAGCCAGGTGCCTGGAGACAAGCTTTAATGAAACATCTGAGTCTATGAAGACACACATTCAAACTACCACAAGTTCTTACTACCCAATTACCTGCTAAATGTCTGTATTCTATGCATACTGCTTTGGGGATTTAGTATCCAATATAAAACTTCTGTGAGGTATATTCAAATATATACATAGGTATATGTATATGGTTTTTTGAGGTAGGGTCTCATTCTATCTCAGGATGACCTGGAATTCACTATGGAGTCTCAGGGTGGCCTCAAACTCATGGCAATCCTCCTCCCTCTACCTCCCAAGTGCTGGGATTAAAGGCGTGTGCCACCATGCCCAGCTACAATATTTTTATATGTAAGTATGTGTGTATGTGAGATGGAGCCTTGCTGTGTATAAAAGTGGTGGTCAAAGCAGTTATTAAAAAGTTTGAACTCTTATATAACACTATAGGCAAGAGTTAATTTAAAATGGATAAAGAGCTTAAACATAAGAGCTATAAAGATAAAATTCCTAGAAGAAAACAGAGGGAAAATATTTCTTGATGGTAATTTGGCTATCATTTATGTATATGACCATAAAAGGATAAGTAGCAAAAGATAAAATGAATTGCACTGTATTAAATTTAAAATTTTAGTGATTATGATCAAACACATGAGTAGTCCCAACATTCACTCAGGAAGCAGAGGCATGATGAAGAGTTCAGGCCTGTTTGGCTTACATAGTGTGAATTCCATTTCTTACTCATATGCTCATGGGCCCAAACCCCCTCCTGCCCCACTCCACCCACACAAACTTTTCCTAGGCATTATCAAGAAATAATTGAGATCTACCCTATGACCCAGCTATAGCACTCCTAGGCATATATCCTACAGACTCATCTCATTTCCTTAGAAGTACATGCTCAACCATGTTTATTGCTGCTCAATTTATAATAGCTGTGAAATGGAACCAGCCTAGATGTCCCTCAACTGATGAGTGGATAATGAAGATATGGCACATTTATACAATGGTGTTCTACTCAGCGGTAAAGAAAAATGAAGTTATGAGATTTGCAGAAAAATGGATGGATCTGGAAAGGATTATACTAAGTGAGGTAACCCAGGCCCAGAAAGCCAAACATTGCATGTTCTCTCTCATATGTGGATCCTAGCTACAGATGATTGGGCTTCCACGTAAGAAGGAAAAAACTCAGCAGCAGAGGCCAGTAAGTTAAAAAGGAGATATAAAGGGAAGAGAAAGGAAGGGAGGAGGGTTCTTATGAGGTTGGTATTATATATATGTAAGTAAAATGATTGCGATGGGGAGGCGATATGATGGAGAATGGAATTTCAAAGGGGAAAGTGGGGGGGAGGGTATTACCATGGGATATTTTTTATAATCATGGAAAATGTTAATAAAATTTGAGAAAAAAAAGAAATAATTGAGTAAAAAAATGGGACAAAACATTATCAAATTGATAGGGATTACCTTCCAGAATGTGTAAATTAACTTTGAAAACATGTTGCCTAAGAACATTGGTCCAGTTGTATGAAAGAAGCTGGGTGACAAAAATGTAAAATTGTATTCAAAATTACAAACACCAAAGGAATGTAAATCTCAATCATAGCAGGAAATCATTTCACATTTATTATAATTACTATTAACAAAATGTAAAACTATCAAAGTTTAGCAAAAATGTGGAAACAAGTCAAGCCTTTGGACATGTAATGGTTACAGTCCCATAATTTGAGATCATTTTGCCAGTATTACATGGAAATTCTAAGAAACTAAATAATGATTCCTGTATATCCTACTGTGGTGGTTTGATTATGGTGTCTCCCATAAACTTAAGTGTTCTGAATGCTACATTCTCAGCTGATGGAGATTTGGGAATCAATGCCTCCTGGAGGGAGTGTATAGTTGGGGGCAGGCTCATGGGTGTTATAGCCAGCTTCTCCATGCCAGTGTTTGGCACACTCTCCTGTTGCTATTGTCCACCTTATGTTGGCCAGGGGGTGATGTCCCCACTCTGCTCATGCCATCATTTCCCCCGCCATCATGGAGCTTCCCCTCAAGCCTGTAAGCCAAAATAAACCTCTTTTCCTACATGCTATTCTTGGTTGGGTGATTTCTACCACCAATGAGAACCTGACTGCAACAGTAAAGTGGTACTAAGGAGTGGGATTGCTGCTAGACACCTGACTGTATGGCTTTGACCTTTTGGAGCTGATTTTCAAGAGTAATGTAGAAGGATTTAAAACCTTGGTCTAAGAGATACCTTGCAGTGCTATAAGTACAGCTTGATGGACTATTCTGATAAGACTTGAAAGACCTGAGTGCAGTAAGAACTATGGACTGTGAGGCTGTGAGGTTTGGCTTATGAGGATGAGAAAGAGCTTTGCTTGGAGTGGGCTAGCAGTTTGTGTGGCTGCCAGCTTACTGTTACGCCCATATACTGAAAAGTTGTGCAGAGTTGCTCTGCGTAGAAATGAACTGGTGTGAGCGCAGGGATATGGCACAGAAAGAAATTTTTTTTGGTGAAATGCTGCCCATTCAGCTGCAATTGAGAGATTACAACCTTTGGGATTGGGCCAGCTGATCTGTACTTGGGCAACAAAAGAATGTAGACTCTGAATGGGCCTGAACGCTCAAGGAGTCCTATTCTTCAGAATCTGCTTTATTTCCCCTGGATTAACAAACTGGCACCCTACCTAGTATTGTGGAATATAAGAAGTGCAGGGAAGAGAAGGTCATTGAGTTTGCAACACGGTCTTGTGTTTTGGAAATGGCCATGGGTAGTGTGAAGTAGGTTTGCTGGATGCCTGAATGGAGACCCATGGGGCCATGATGAACCGTGATTGCAGTGGAGACCCAGTGGAGATGCTGGGATGACGAAATGGCTGCTAAGGAAAGCTGCCAGCCTGATGAAGTTTTTTAGGACCGTGATTAGCCTAGCTGGAGGGGTGGAATTGTAATGCCAGAGACTTATTGCTGGTTAGATTTGTCACTGGCTAGAATTGTTGGACTTAAAGTTACAGAGTTTGGTGTTTCCCCTGGTTGTTTTAAATCTTGTATTGGTTGAATATTTCTTTGCTACGCCCAATGCCATCTTTTGCAGTCTAAATGTTTGTTCTGTGCCATTATGGGTTTTTTGAGGTTATTAAGTATTATTATTATTATTATTATTATTGGTATGATGGCTCAGTTAAAAGAGTTTGGGGCATGGGGATGTATGAACATCATTGGAATTGATAAAAAAAAAAAACTATGGTGACTTTTAAAGTTAGATGAATGCATTGCATTTTACATCTTATATGGTTATCAGTTTATGGGGGCCAGGGGCAGAATGTGGTGGTTTGATTTAGGTGTCCCCCATAAAATTAGGTATTCTGAATGCTATATTCCCAACTGATGGAGATTTGGGAATTAACTTCTCCTGGAGGGAGTATATTGTTGGGGGTGGGCTTATGGGTGTTATAGCCAGTTTCCCCATGCCAGTGTTTGGCATACTCTCCTGTTGCTATTGTCCACCTCATGTTGGTTAGGGAGTGATGTCCACCCTCTGCTCATACCATTGTGTTCTCATACAATCATTGAGCTTCCCCTTAAACCTGTAAGCCAAAATAAGCCTCTTTTACCCACAAGCTACTCTTGGTTTGGTAATTTCTCCCAGCATTGCAAACCTGACTGCAACACCTACCAATTAATTTGAAACTTTATGGGCAAAAGAGTAAAAGTGGGAAATTAACGTTATTTGAATTTCATCACTCATTGAACAATATACAACAGGTGAATGTTAGAAATTACTCAATTGATAAAGAATGAGCAAAAACTGACATCACCTTATACTGGACCATTACTCAGCCTTTACAAGAAAGGAAATTTTGCCATGCTACAACATGAATACATTTTACAACATAATATCAAGTGAAATAATTCAGTTATGTTAAGATAAATAACAGTCCCTTCAGTCACAAAAATATAACTACTGAATGTTTCTTTTTCAAATAAATAGAAGAATAAACTAGAATGATGGTCATGAGGAAGTTTTTGTACAAAAATTTATGGAGATAATGTGAATGTATTAAATGCCAATGGACTATACGTTTTTTAGATATACAGTGAAAATAAAAACAAAATTTAATGAAACAAAATATTTCTATGAAACTTTAGTAATGCTGTTTCTGATACCCACTTTAAATGCATTACTTTGTGTTTATCACTGATCATATTTTCTTGGATGATATTTTATAGGTTATCTGTTAATATACAAATATATTTGTAGTATATATGTATATATGTGAATGAATGACACATATTGTCATGTTCCCAACACTGAATTTCACTTCATGAGTAAATAAAAATACTAAAATAAACCCTTCATATATATGCTTTTGAGCTAGGTATGATGGTATACCTGTTATTCAACACTTGAGAGAAAGAGACAGAAGATTCAGGAGTTCAAGACTAACATCTACTAAATACCAGTGGGAAACCAGATCAGGATACATGAGACTATGTTTCAAAATAAAAATATTAAAAAATAAATAAATAAAGCTATTCTCAGTACTAATGTCAAAAAAGAAATTCATAGATAAGTCATTAACTTTGAGATTTTATGATATCCTCATTTCTGTGAAGAAAAACATGTCCCAGCAATCTTATTTCTGGCTATTGATTCAAACTAATTGATAGCAATGAGCTGATAGAACCTATGACCTGGAAGATAAGAGAAATTGATAGGGAGGCCAAAAACTTTGCTAAGTTCAAAAGATCAAGTGAAAAGAATGTGAGGGAACTGTGGCATACCTAAAATAACCAACATCTGGATCAAAGGACCAAAGATGAAACTCTGCAAGGCACATCATAGTTAAAACTCTTAACAATGAAAACAAAGAGAGAGTATTAAGAGAACCAAGAGAGAAATAATTCACAACATACAAAGGTAACTCCATCAGAATTACATCATAGTTCCCAATGGAAACCCTGAAAGCCAGAAGGGCCTGAAATGGCACACTTCAAAGTTTGAAAACCTATGGCATCAAACCCAAGCTACTCTAACCAGCAAAAGTATCCCTCATAATAGATGCTGAAGGAAAAACTTCCATGAAAAAAGTCAACTCTATGAATAGATGAACAGAAAGCCAAACCTACAGAGAATCCTTGAGGAAATACTCCAAACAGAACAGGCAAACAACCAATATCAAGAGCCCACAAGAAGAAGACCACAATAACCAAATTAGACCAGACTCAAAATAGTACAAAACATAAGAAAGCATCAAGCCCCATAAAGCACCTCATGGTGGCAGGGATTAATTCAAACCACACAGTAACAATCTTAAATATGGATGATCTTAATGCACTCATCAAAGTACACTTGTTATCAGGATGGATCAAAAAACTAGACTCTTCTACCTGTTGTCTTCAAAAAAGACACCTCACCACTAAAGATAGACACCTCCTTAGGGTGAAAGGTTGGAAAATGATATTCCAAGCATATGGAAATTAAATAAAAGGTGTTGCTATATTAACAACTGATAAAATAGAATTGAAATCAACAGTAATCAAAAGGACAAAGAAGGCCACTTCTTACTCATCAAGGGAATGATCCAATATGAACCCATCACAATCATAAATACACGTGTGCCAAACACAGGTGCACCACAGTTTATAAAACAAAATCTACTCAAAAATAAGACAGAAATGAACACAAACACCATCATAGTCAGAGACATCAATACTCCACTATCATCAATAAACAGATCATCCAAGCAGAAAATCAACAGGGAAGTAATATAACTCAAAAACATCATAGATCAACTAGACCTAAAGGATATCTGTAGAACTTTCCACCCCAACTCTACTGAATACACATACTTCTCATACCCAATGGAACCTTCTTCAAAATTGACCATATATTAGGCATAAATTAGGCCATCATGAAGTCAGGAAAATTGAGTAACTTTCTGCATCATGTCAGATCACAATGCTTTAAAGCTAGAAATTAACAACAAGAGACACATCAAGAACTTCACCATTTTCTGGAGACTGAACAACACACTTTTAAACAATGAATGGGTCATGGAAGAAATTTAAAAAACAATTAAATTCCTAGATTTGAATGATAATGAAAAAACAACCTACAAATCTTATAGGACAAAATGAAGGCAGTCATAAGGAGAAAATTGATAGCTCTAAATCCTTCATTAAAAAGGCAGAGTAATTCCAAATTAATAACCTAGCTACTCAAGGCACTGGAAAAACAAGAAAAAACAACCGAAAGAGCTCCAGATGGAAAGAAATAATGAAGGTTAGAGCAGAAATCAATGACTTGGAAACTAAGAAAACAATTTATATAATTGATGAAATGAAGAGCTGGTTCTTTGAAAAAATAAACAAGATTGACAATCCCCTGGTCAAACTGATCAAGCAATAAAAGAGAAGTATGAAAATAGATAGACCATAATGGACATCAATGAAATGGAAAAATCATCAGGGCATATTTCCAAAACCTCTACTCCACAAAATTAAATAATCTCATAGAAATGGATGAATTGCTAGACACACATCACCTACCAAAAATAAACTCAGAGCAGATTAATCTCCTAAACAAACCTATCACATTCATGGAGATTGAAAAGGTAATCAAAAACCTCCCCAAAAAGAAAAGTCCAGGACTGGATGGCTTCTCAGCTGAATTCTATCAACGCTTCATAGAAGAAATGAAACCAATTTTTCTCAAACTATTCCGCATAATCAGAGACTAGAGAATCTTCCCAGACTCCTTTTATGAAGCTAACACCACCTTAATACCTAAACCAGACAAAGATGCAACAAAGAAAGAAGTCTATCAGCCTATGTCTCTAATGAGCTCAGATGCAAAGATTCTGAACAAAGTCCTTGCAAACCGAATTCAACAACACTTCAAAAGCATTATCCCCCTTGTTAAAGTAGGCTTCATCCAAGGGATGCAGGGAAAGTTTAACATATGCAAATCAATCAATGCAATACACCACATAAATAAAGAACCATACGAACCACAAGAACATCTCAGTTGATGCAGAGAAGGCCTTTGACAAAATAGAACACCACTTCATGATCAAAACACTGGAAAGAGTTGATTTTTCTCTGTGTTGATCTCCTTCCCCCTTGTGCTGGTATCTGGTTCATCAGGAAAACAGCACCCTTGCTTGTCAGAGGTCCCCAACACCTCATCACTGAAGCAGACCAAAAATGAACCCAACATGGCTCAGGGAAATTTTGCGGAAGAGGGGGCAGAAAGAATGTCAGAGCCACATGTTGGGTCATGATATGCAGAGACATTTATCTTACACATAACTGTGGGCTAACTCCACAATGCATGACCCGTATACCTCAACAAGGAGGGGCCAAGGGGAGGGGGTAGGTCACGGATGAGCCTAATAATGGTACCAAACTGACTGTATTTGCTGAATACAAAAGTAACTAATAAAGGAAAAAAAAAAAAAACATAAGGTAGAGAGTAATTGAAGAAGACACCTTCACATGCATGCACCCACACACACATCTCCATGTGCCTACACACAAACACATACACACACATAATGATAAAGCTATTTTCATATATAAAAGGAGGAAAACAAAAATATAGTTAAAATATGTGCAAAACTATTTCTGTAAGTGTGATCATATACTACAGCCTTGGCAGGAGAGGTGGTACTCTAAAGAGAGACACTTGTGTCCTTCTTTGGGCTATTAGACTATAGACACAGGGACCCAAAAACAATAGATCCAAGGAACTTAAGCTTCCTCAGAAGTCCCACGCTGGGGAAGGGAAAGACTAAACAGCCCTATGACCACCAGCGGCCCACCAGAGGAAGACCTTACCTAGCAGAGAGAGATTTCATCCAGTTCTAACAGCTTATCACATACTTAATTGACACATGCATGTTTCCTGGTCTTTGTTTCATCTTTTCTCTGCAACTGTAATACTCCCACAGGAAGGGTGGAAAAAATAGGATTCCTTTCCTCTCTAAGATCAAATTAAATAAATACATTTTCCTTTAAAAAAAAAACAAAACTGGAAAGAATAGACATGGAGGGTTTATATCTCAACACAATAAAGACTGTATATAAAGCTCCTAAAGCCCAAATAATACTTAATGGAAGTAAACTCAAGGAGTTCTCACTGAGATCAGGAACAAGAGAGGTGTGCCCACTCTCAACACTGCTCTTCAACATAGTACTAGAAGTACTAGCCCAAGCAATAAGACAGGAGAAAGAAATAAAAGGGATTCAAATTGGCACAGAAGAAGTCAAGTTAGCTGTATTTGCAGAAGACATGATCCTATTTATAAGTGACCCAATATTCACCATCTCAAGAATTCTAATAGTGATAAATTCCTTCAGCAAAGTGGCAGGATGCAAAAGCAATGCACAAAAATAAGTAGCTTTTCTGTCTGCAAAGGACAAATATACAGAGAAAGAAATCAGTGAGGCTGTACCATTTAAAATAGCAACAAAAAAGTTGGTATAACACTAAACAAGGAACTGGAAGACCTACATAATGAAAATGTAAAAATTCTCAAGAAAGAAATGTAGGAGGACTTGAGAAGATGGAAAGTGCTCCCATATATCTGGATAGGTAGAAATAATATTGTGAAAATGGCAATTGTACTAAAAGCAATATACAGATTTAAGGCAATACCAATAAAAATACCAGCATCATTCTTCACAGAGATTGAAAAAATTATCTCAAAATTCACATGGAATGGCAGAAGGTCTGGGATATCTAAACATATCCTCAGGGGGGAAAAAAAAAAAAAACCTCTCTGCTGATATTGCCATACATTATCTAAAGTTATATTGCAAAGCCATAGTGACAAAAACAGCACGATACTGGAATAAAAACAGAAATCTTGACCAATGGAATAGAATTGAAGACCCAGACTTTAGGTCTAGTAACTACAGCAGCTTGATCTTTGATAAAGGTGCCTGGAGAAAAGAGAGCATCTTCAACAAATAGTGTTGTACAAACTGGATGACCATATGTAGGAAAAAATGAAATTAGACCCACTTATTTCTCAATGCACAGAAATCAAGTCTGAATGGGTTAAACATCTCAATATAAGACATGAAGCACTTCAAATACTGGAAGAGAAAATAAGAGGCACTCTCCATAATACAGTACTGGGAAAAGATTTCCTGAACAAAATCAGAGTAGCTAAGGAAATTAAACGAGAATTCAACCAATGGGATTTTATGAAGCTAAAATGCTTCTGCACAGACAAACATACCATAAAAGGAGTCAATAGATTACCCACTGAATGGGAGAAAAATCTTTGCCAACTATACCATTGACAGAAGCCTAATAATCTACAAAGAACTCAAAAACTAAACAATAAAAAGTAATTCCTTACTGCTGAAGACATCTTACTCTGTTGCTATGGACTATGTAGAGACATGGGTAATCCAGAAGAGATCCAGTTCCCTGAAAATTATCCCATCTAGTGATGGAAGGTGCTACATGAGCCACTAGATCAAAGCGGTCAACATCTGTCCAAGCAACTCAAAGTCTAAGTGACTCAGAAGCAAACAACCTGATGTGATGCTCACACAAGTGCAATAGTGGCATACAGCCATGGTGGGTAGCCAACTTCCCTTTGTTTGGCTAACAGATCTGCTCTCTGCAAAGGAAACCATATCTGGAACTGGGAAAAAATGAGAATCATATCCTGATAATAATTCTGCTTTTCATTGCAAGCTCCCACTAATCTTGGGCTATAAGAGGGTCTTCACCCTTTAAATGTTCACTAAATTAATAGTGGTTATCCCATTTAACAGGTGCTGACTTCACTCTTTGTTGGAGAATATGCTTCTCTTTTTCAGATGGCAGCTGGACCTGAGGGGATAAACAATGCAGTGCACTCTGCCCTAGCCCCAGCAGAAACCACAGAGGTATTGGGGAAATGAGCAAGGTTGCTGCTTTCTTAGTGAATCTGATATCAGGACAAGGGTGAAGGAGATAAATACTGAGGACACCCAACACCTCTAAAGCAGAGATCCAGAGGCTTCTAAGTGCTCAACAATGAAATAGACTTAAAATGCTCCCAGCATGGCTCAGGGAATCTTGCAGAAGAGGGGACAGAAACATTGTTAGAGCCACAAGTTGGGACAGTTTGCACAGACACATAGACTCTCCCCCCGATAATGCATGACCCACAAACCACACTGGATTGACCTGCATCCTCAATGTGGAAGCCCTTTTCAGAAAAGGGGCAGGAAGGAGGGAAAGAATGGTACCAACATGTGTTGTTTACATCCTAAATATGTCCACATGTAATAAAAATTTTATTTTATTTTTGTTGTTGTTGTTGTTCATTCATATTCATTTGAGAGTGACAGGGAGAGAGAGAGACAGAGAGAGAGAGAGAGAGAGAGAGAATGGGCGCGCCAGGGCCTCCAGCCACTGCAAATGAACTCCAGATGCATGCGCCCCCTTGTGCATCTGGCTAATGTGGGTCCTGGGGAACCGAGCCTCAAACCGGGGTCCTGAGGCTTCACAGACAAGCGCTTAACCACTAAGCCATCTCTCTAGCCCAATAAAAAATTTTTAACAAGAAAACTGAAACATGAAATGAAGGATTTTATCAATGTAGTACACCACATAAACAAGGTTAAACACAAAAACCACATGATAATTTTGGTAGATGCAGAAAAGACATTTGACAAAATACAACATCACTTCATGATCAAAATTTTGGAGAAAATTGGCATTGTTGGTTCATATCTTAACATAATAAAGGCAACATACAAAGCTCCTAAGGCCCAAATAATCCTTAATGGGGAGAGACTGGAGGAATTCCCATTGAGATCAGGAACAAGACAGGGTTGTCCACTCTCACCTCTGCTCTTCAATATAGTATTGGAAGTCCTAGCACAAGCAATAAGGCAGGAGAAAGAAATAAAAGAGATACAATTTGGAAAGGAAGAAGTTAAGTTAGCTCTATTCACTGATGACATGAATGTACATATAAGAGACCCGAAAGACTCCATCCCAAAACTCCTGAAGGTGATTAACTCCTATAGCAAAGTAGCAGGATACAAAATCAATACACAAAAATCAGTAGCCTTTCTATATGCAAATTACAAAGATACAGAGAAAGAAATAAGGGACATGGTCCCATTTTCAATAGCAACAACAACAAAAAAAAATTAAAAAACCTTGGAATAGCATTAACCAAGGAAGTGAAAGATCTATGCAACAAAAACATAAAAACGCTCAAAAAAGAAATTGAGGAGAACTTAAGAAAATGGAAAGACCTACCATGCTCCTGGATAGGCAGAATTAACATTGTGAAGATGACAATACTACCAAAGGCGATATACAGACTTAATGCAATTCCAATTAAAATCCCTACAGTGTTCTTCACAGAGACAGAAAAAATGATCTCAAATTTCATATAGAAAGGCAGAAGGCCTTGCATATCCAAGCATACCCTCAGCAAAAGAAATACCTCTGGAGGCATCACCATACCTGATCTAAAGCTATGTTACAAAGCCATAGTAATAAAAACAGCATGGTACTGACATTAAAACAAGAGTATAGACAAATGTAATAGACTTGAGGACCCAGATTTTGGGTCAAACAACTCTAGCTATTTGATATTTGACAAAGGCCCTAACAATATAGGCTAGAAAAAAAGACAACATCTTCAACAAATGGTGCTGGATAACCACATGCAGGAAATTGAAGCTTCGTCCACACATTTCACCATGCACTACACTCAAGTCCAAATGGATCAAAGATCTCAATATAAGACCAGAAACTCCACTACTACTAGAATAAAATACAGAAAGTACTTTCCATGATATAAGAATGGAAAAAGACGTCCTGAACAAAATCCCAGTAGCTCACAGTCTTAAATAGTCACTCACCCAATGGGATCACATGAGGCTGAAGAGATTCTTTACAGACAATCAAACAATAAGCAAAGCCAATAGAGTACCCACAGAATGGGAGAAAATATTTGTGGGTTATCCAACTGATGGAGGCCTAATCTCTAGAATCTACAAAGAACTCAAAAATCTAAATAGTAAAAGGTCAAACACCCCACTCACAAAATGGGGCAAAGACCTGAACAGGCAGTTCACAGAGGAAGAAATACAAATTACACACACTTAGGAAAATGTTCATCATCCCTAATCATCAGAGAAATACAAATTAAAACAACTATGAGATTCCACCTTACCCCAGTAAGGATAGCAAACATCAAAAAATCAAATGAAAATAAATGCTGGTGAGGATGTGGAGAAGTAGGAACACTCATCCACTGTTGGTGGGAATGGAAGATGGTACAACCAGTTTGGAAAGCAATATGGAGACTCCTGAAAAAGCTGACTGTAGAATTACAGAAATTTGTGTTTTATATCTGGGTGAATTTTAGCTAACTAAGCAACAAACAATTTTTAAAATTCTGTTTCTAGATAATATACTAATGCTAACATTCTCTAAAAATACTAGTAACCAGGACACCAGTCATGTCCTTTAATTTGTAAGTAAGATGTTTCAAAAATTGCATGTTTATAAAGATTGATTTCATAATTCTCCTTTGCATTAGCATATCTTATCTACCTACTAATTATAAACTTCTCTTTTTAATTTTTTTTTAATTGATTTTTTTTAACTAATTAGTTTTGTTCTCAGTGAATACAGTGAAGTTGGTACCATTGTTAGGCTCATCCATGTCCTACCCCCCCCCCTCTGGCCCCTCCTTTTTGAGGTGTATGGGTAATGCATTGTGGAATTAGCCCTCAGTTATGGGTAGGAGAAATGTCTCTGCGTACCATGACCCAACATGTGGCTCTGACATTCTTTCTGCCCCCTCTTCTGCAAAATTTCCCTGAGCCATGTTGGGTTCATCTTTGGTCTGCTTCAGTGATGAGGTGTTGGGGGCCTATGGGTCTCTGGATATCTGATATGGTAGGATTTGATTGTTTTCTGTGTCGATCTCCTTCACCCTTGTGCTTGTATCCATTTCACCAAGAGAACAGCACCCTTGCTTGTTTTGCCCATTGTATTTAGTTACAGCTGGGGCCCTTTTGAGGTATAATGGGCTAGTTCTCTCCTTAGGATCTGCATCTATCTGAAAAAGAGAAGCAGATTATCCAACAGAGAGTAAAGTTAGCACCAGACAAATGGGATAATCCTTATTTTATTATAAATAAATTATAGTTAAATAAATGGGGTTTTGTTTCCATCACATTACAGATTGTTGTAATTTAAATGTGAAATGTCTGCCATGGATTCAGGTATTTAAACTCCTGGTCTCCAAGAGTTATTTGGACTTTGGAAGTTGGAATGAATGTATTTTCCATCATGAAATGACAGGGCAGGATGCTGCGTTTTCATGAGAAATGTCATCCACAGATTCATGTGTTTGAACATATGTTCCATAACTGATGGTGCTGTTTAATTAGGTTGCACAAGTCTTATGATGTAGATGGTTGCTGGAGGATGTGGGTCACTGAGCTTGGATCTTGAAAGTTTATAACCTGAGCCCACTTCTTGTTAACTCTTTCCATTTCTCATCTCAATTAACCTAATCATAGACATGTCACTGTGAACTCATCATTTCTTGATTATGGGTGACTAGCTGCATCCTACTCCTGGCATGAAGGACTATATTCCATGGAGCTATAAAACAAAATAATGTTTTCTTTCCTTGAATTACTTCTTGTTATGTGTTCACATACATGAAAAAAAGTTGTTATTCCATAGAGTTGTTTTCAAATAGCATTTATAATTTAACATTTTACTATTGCTCGGCTGACATATCTCTCTTGGAAATTTAAAAATGTAATTATACCTTTCTATAAGTTCTAATATCATCTAATCATAACTATGGATTATTTAATAAAAAACAGTCAACCATAGGATCAATCATAGGTTCTTGGCTTCTAAAGGGAGGTAAATTTAGTTATTTCATAGAAAACAAGGGAATGTAAATCACCCATATGCCCCCAGATGCTGAACTTGTACTGACTTTAAACACCTTCATAGTCTTCCTTTCAGCCTACACTTGTTCCCTTAACTCTTAGCTATTTTATATCAAGGGAGAGCATAGTTCATCTGTGACATTATCTCCAGTTCTTAATCAACACTAGCATTTCACACAAACATGGAGGCATTGAAACACATACAACCATCCACAAATTCAGAAAGGAATAATAAAAATATTTGAGTAAACAGTTCTTATACTTGACATACCATTGTAAAAAAAATATTTATGAATATTTAGGATACAATCAGGCTATATGGCCTGGTGATAGAAAATTTATTAAACAATATTAAGCTTGTGAGGCCCTTCAAGAGGGCCCTAGACAAGACCTTCAATAATACCAGTATAGAGTTTGTCTCACTAATGTAGTATCAAAAGCAAAAATTCTCATTCAAAAATAATAATAAAGTAAGAATCTATTGAAAATGAACCATCTCAAAATCCTTGAAAATAGTAGGGTTGAGGAGATTGATCACTGGTTAAAGGAGCTGGCTATTAAAGCCTGACAGCCTAGGTTTGGTTTCCTAGGTACCCATGTAAAACCAGAGGTACCACCAGTTAGGAGTTAAGTATAAGACTTACTCACAAATACATGAGGCTATGAGGGACACTTTACATTCAAACTTCAACACTTCCTTTTCCCATCACAGTGGTTTTATTGATATATTCCACCACTGAACAAGTATAAGAAGTTTCTGTTCCCTGTCACTGAAGTTGTTTTACTGGTAGCTGCATAGTGAAGTCTTGGATTCCTTTTTCATGCATTACAAAATGATTTTCTCTGTGGTAAAATAGGCTTTCCCCAATACTGTCCAGCTTTTTCTATCTTATTTTCCTTCATAGAAAACCAAGATTCTAATGTTCTATAATTTTTTTCCATTTTATTTTAATCTCTCTTTCTTTCTGAATCTCTCTTGATCTACTCTCCTTGTTTTCTTTGGACTATAAGACTTAAAAGGGTGGCAATTGTTTCATCTATTTCATTACTATTTACATGTTGCTACACCATTGTACAGAATACATTTATGCACTTAATAAATACACATACAAAATTAATTAATCACATTATTATAGTTCATTAGTTATCTAGTAATGAATAATCATAAATGCATAATAGAATACAAAGTACACTAATTTCTATATTCATAATATAAACCAAGAAATGCATATGGCATTTTACTCAAGTATATTCATCAGGCATTATTCATAATGTAACTGAATATTAATTATTTCAGTGAGTATAAATCTTTATAGTGAAGACAGTAAAGATATTACAATTATAGATATTTATAAGTTGTATAAATAGAAAATAATTAGCTTAACATGTGTGCACCCATTTATAATTGAATTACTTTTCTCATGGCTATAAAATCTATACACATAAAATAATTTTAATCCTTAATATCCACTCATGATGAATATGGATTTCCACACACAAATATAGACATAGATGGTTGAACAGGAAGAATTAGATCCTTCAAGTATGCTAGCACAATTTAACAATGATTATACCTAGGTAGTGGGTATATGTCTCTTTTATAATTTAACTCCAGGCATATGTATTACTTTTTACATGGAAAATGTATATACTTGCAGATACAATGTAAATTTTCACATACTTTATATGTAATTAAACAAAGTGGGCTATCTATACATTGAATTTAGATATCAACTTTTTAACGTAGCAATGTTCCCTTTGTTGGAATAAAACGTTTACAGATCATTTGAATGTGTGTCATGTTTTAGAGCTTTACTAAAAGAAGGTAATGCCTTTGCTTTTCCACTTCTCAAGAATGTTACTCAGATTTTATTTTCTTTATTTTTATTTCAATTAATTAATTAATTAATTAATTTTGTTTTTTTAACATAGGGTCTCACTCTAGTCCAGGATGACCTGGAATTCACTGTGTAGTCTCAGGGTGGCCATGAACTCAAAACAATCCTCCTACCTCTACCTCCTAAGTGCTGGGATTAAAGGCATGCACCAGCACACCTGGCTCAGATTTTATTTTTAATATGCTGATGGGAGTTGTGTGGGAATGCTGAATGTCTCAATTGGAATATCATTTTTGGAACACTTTAGTTTGGTAGCACCATTGAAAATACCCTCTAAATTCATAATCATATGTATGATGAGAAAAAATAGTATAGTTTAAAACTAGCAACACAGTGAAGATAATTTTAAAACATCCAAAAACTTACTTTGAAGATGCATAAGTGGTATTCACCAACTGTTTTTATCTGATTTAAAAATATGTATACTAAATTATATGCCATTATTTTATATGCATATTTTCAAATAAATACACCATACCATATGCAAGTGACCTTTTAGTACATCCTGTGAATATGGAAACTAAGGAATCCTTCATGCCTTTGGCAATGGCAGTTATTTTTTTCATTATAACTCATTTTGCCCTTTCATGATGTCACTTTTGCCTGGGCAATACAGGCACACACACACAGACACACACAGACACACACACACACACACACACACACACACACAAACAAACTTTTGCATTAATGGTTTGCTTTTAGATCTTCTTTCTTAGTTGTCATATTTCATACACCTGAGAATTGTTTTTATTGTTTCACTTTTTGGATTTGTTTTACATTTGAATAGAAACAAATATTTATTCAGTGTACAGTCATTCCTCAAGAAAAATTTATTCCACAATATCTATTAAAAACTATGCCAGGCATGGTGGTGCATGCCTTTAATCCCAGAGCTCGGGAGGCAGAGGTAGGAGGATCGCCATGAGTTCAAGGACACCCTGTGACTAAGTAGTGAATTCCAGGTCAGCCTGGGCCAGAATGAGACCCTACCTCAAAAGAAAGAAAGAAAGAAAGAAAGAAAGAAAGAAAGAAAGAAAGAAAGAAAGAAAGAAAGAAAGAAGGAAGGAAGGAAGGAAGGAAGGAAGGAAGGAAGGAAGGAAGGAGGGAGGGAAAAAGAAAAAGAAAAAGAAAAAGAAAAAACTACAATACTCTTCAAAATAGGAATTCTAAAAAGAAGCCTCTAGCAAAGAAGCTTAAATAAGTTAATAAATCTCTTTATCCTCATTTCTTTTCTTTTCACTCAGAAATTTAAGTCCCTTGTAGTCCCATCTACTAAGTAGATAACCCAAAGGTGACAGGACACATAGCCAGCAAGAAGTGATGAAAAACATGATTGGTAATTTCAACTCCATGTAGTGAATGTGAAGGGAATCCAAATACGGAGGAAAATGAATTCATTAGAGTTGAAAAGAGGGTCAACATAAAGGTCTTGAATCCAATTTCAACTAATTTTATAATACAGGACACACTAAAATATATTTGCAATATTGTAACTGTACAATGTGGGTAGCAATAACCAAATCTCAACTTCAAAAAAAATATTCAAAAAGCTTGAACACAGTAGCAGACAACTTTAGGTTCGCTGAGATGAACTTCCAGACCAGACACAGTTATGGGGGAAGGGATATTTATTGAAGCTTATAGATCCAGGGGAAGTTTCATAATGGCAGAAGAAGTTGGCTCTGCTTTCACAGGTCCAAACAGAGACAGAGAAGCCATAAGTCTCAAAAGCAAAAAGCCACACAGCACACTTCAGGACCTCCAGGAGGAACTCAGGCACTTTGTATATCTTTAGGGTGGAATCTCAAATCCACCACCACACGTACGGCTGGACCCTAAGATCCACCTCCTCCAGCCAGGTAGCTGCAGATCCAAACTACAAAGTAATAAAACACTGAATATGTTGGGGTTAACTATTCAAATGACCACAAATACCATGTTATGTCTAATTTTATGTTTTAAGAAGTTTTACTTTCTTTTAATTTTTTTATAGACTTGACCTCTTTAAATTCAGCTACAGCATTCTTTTTCACTAAATAAGCCATGAAACTTCACAGTAAAAACTTGTATTAGGAATAGTAAGACAGCTCAGTTGGTAAAATGCTTGCTTTACAAGCATGAGGAGTTCAATATCCTTTTTAAAGCCAGTTATTCAGAAATAAGGTGAAGAATTGAATAAAATACCCAACAATGATGTATGCCCTCCACAAGCATGTTCATAATGTGCACATACAGCTGCATACACAGACATGAGCTCATATATACGTATATACACACACGCATCACCCACATGCACACACCTACATAAAAGTTAAAAAAGACCAGGGGCTAGGGAGATGGCTCACTGGGTAAAGTGCTTTTCATGATAGCATAAGAATCTGCATTTGGAATCCAATTACCAATATAAAAGTCAAGTATGGAGGTGTTTCTCTGTAGTCCTAATGCTGGGGAAGTGGACATAGGAAGATATTTCAGACTTGTTGGCTATCAACTTGCGGTGAATTGGTGAGCCCTAGATTGATCATCTATGTTGAACAACTCACATAGTTTCACAGGTAGACCATTGATTACAGATAGTACAAGGGTCATCTCAACAAAGGCAATAGCTCCATACCCACCTCCTCCTCATCACTATGCTTTGAGATATGGATATGGATATGCTTGCCATCACAGAACAACCACTGGAGGACTCTTTCTCTGGATGCCAAGTCCCTGGCTGGACCTTCCAAATCCTTTGGATTCTATAGAATAAATTCTTATCTTTTTTTTTTCTTTATTAGTCAGTTCTGTATTCAGCAAATACATTCAGTTTGGTACCATTATTAGGCTCATCCATGACCTACCCACTCCCCTTGGCCCCTCCTTGTTGAGGTATACGGGTCATGCATTGTGGAGTTAGCCCACAGTTATGGGTAAGCTAAATGTCTCTGCATACCATGACCCAACATGGGACTCTGACATTCTTTCCGCCCCGTCTTCTGCAAAATTTCCCTGAGCCATGTTGGGTTCATTTTTGGTCTGCTTCAGTGATGAGGTGTTGGGGGCCTCTGAGGCTCTGGCTCTCTGATTTGGTAGGAGTTGATTTTCCTCTGTGTTGATCTCCTTCCCCCTTGTGCTGGTATCTGGTTCATCAGGAAAACAGCACCCTTGCTTATTTCTCCAATTTTTCTTAGTTTCAGCTGGGGCCCTTTTGAGGTATGATGGGGTGGATCTCTCCTTATGATCTTATATTTATCATAAATTTCTTGTTTCAAAACAAAATTACTTTGCATTCCTGAATGAATTCCAACTTATAAACAACTACAACGAAGTTTTGAAATGTCAGTAACACAAAATGAGAGGTATCATAATAGAGTCTACTAAAGAATCAGGCTACTGAATCTTTTATGATATCATTTTATTATAAGAAGAAAACATAGGGAAATTATATGATTATCTTAAGTTAATAAATTATGAACGGTGATCCAAATATCAGTTGCTTACTTTTCTTACTTTCAAAAACAAAATTGAATATGACTTAAAAATTACTAGGTAATTAAATAGTTGTGATAATTCCCTTGAACAGGATAACAAATTATAATCTACATAGCTTAAATGGTTACAAGATAAATTCTTATTGAAGGACTAAGATTTAAATTATTAGTTTATTATAAGTTTTAATTTTTTCTATATATCCATTAGTGCTTTAACTTCACTAAGTACACCCATCTGCCAATACTAAATTCCTGCTATGAAATTTTAATGAGAACCTTTCTTGAACTGAGAAAATATATGGTATTGCTGAAAGTTTTGAGATTTCTTTTATACTTACCTAACTAAACTATGTAAAAACAACCCAAATCTATAAATTATATCCTTTACACAGTTTCCCTAAATAATATCATTCCCTCAGTTTGAAAGGTAAAAATTTTATCTAACATTTAGGATAAAAGACTATCTATTTGGCTGTGTAGGTAAGAAAGGGTAAACAGACTATCTAGCTACCTTCACATTGCTGGGATGAACTTACAAAACAGACAGAGTTTATAGGAGTAATGAAATTTATCGAAGCTTACAGATCAAGGGGAAGTTCCATAATGGCAGAAGTTGCTCGCCTTATCCAAATCCACATCAACAGGGACAGAAAAACCAACAAACCCATCACACAAGCAAGCACACTCTAAGAACCATAGGCAGAGTTCCAGCATTCTGCATATCTTATGATGGAATTCAGATCCTCCCCCAGTAACACCTTAGAGTTGGACCCAAGGACCTTCCCAGTGATACTTCCTCCAGTCAGGCTGTCGGAAATCCAATAAGCTTTTATAAAAGTCTTTAATCTGTTTGGGGACTTCCATTCAAACTGCCACACAGCCTAATACTCCCCTCCTTGTCGAGCTCCAAAGAAATTATAGGCGTTGCTTTGTCCAAAGGAATGAGTGGACTGCATCTAACATCTTTACTTGTATTCTGCTGATGCTTGTCTATGGGAATGTGGCAAGGAACCTTTACCCAAACATTCAATTTAGCAAAATCTTACAGGAAGTCCAAATTAATTGATGTGAATAAACCTGCAGTGTGTGAGTTTACAGCATAGCTGTCTTTTTTTTTTTTTTTTTTTTCTTGAGGTAGGGTCTCACTTTAGCACAGGCTGATCTGGAATTCACTATGTAGTTTCAGGGTGGCCTCAAACTCATGGCGATCCTCCTACCTCTGTCTCCCAAGTGCTGGTGTTAAAGGCGTGTGCCACTACACCTGGCAGCATAGCTATCTGAAGGATGGAGATTTGTCACACGTACCCCCCCACACACTTTTTCATTTATTTTTTTTTTTTGTATTTTACAGAGGTCACCACTTATTTCTGGCCAGTTTTGATTCATGTCCATACAAGAACAGAATTATTATGTGTATATTATAAGATCAAAAGTTGGATACTAGGCCAAACACAAACTATGCTTCTTTTTTTGCCTTTGATCTTTCCCAAAGCTCCACCTCTACAAGGCTGAGCACACAGCAGCCTTGGCCTTGGCCAGAGCCAGAGCTGGAATCCTATTGCCTGTTCCTTGCCTCCAGATTCCCACCAGTTTCTGCTCCCATGTCAATTCAGTCTTTTATTATTATTAGATATGTATATAGTGTGTATACAGCCAGGGTGGTACCATTGTTAGCCTTCTCCCTGTCATCCTGCCATGAGGATTGTGGGTGTTGCATTGTGGGAGTGGCCATCAGTTATGGGGGAGAGGCCATGTCACTGTGCATAATGACCCAACTTATGGCTCTAACAATCTTTCTGCCCCCTCTTCTGTGAATTTCCTTGAGCCATGTTGGGTTCATTTTAGGTCTATTTGAGTGACAAGTTCTTGGGAGTCTCTGTGTCTCTGGATATCTGATTTGGTAGGGGTTGAGTATTCTCTGTGTCTATCTCCTTCACCCTTGTGCTGATACCATTTTCATTGAGAAAGCAGCTCTTCCTCATTACACCACTAACTCTACGGCTACAGTGGGTGCCTTGGTAGAGTGTGATGGGCTGATCTCTTCTTAGGTTCTGCATCCATCTGAAAAAGAGAAGCAAATTCTCCAATGGGAAGTGAGGTCAGTGCAAGATACATGGATACCAATTATTATTTTAGAGAGATTTTAATAGGTGTAGGCCCTCTGTAGTCCACTATTTGTGGGAGCTTGATATTGGAGAGCTGGCTCACTTTTGAATGTGGGTCTGACTTATTTCCTCATTCCAGGTATGGGTTCTGTTCCACTGAGCAGATCTGTTAGCCAAATCAAGAACAGTTGGAAACCCACCATGGCTATTTGCCACCATTTCACTTGTGTGAGCATCATATCAGGTTGACTGCGGCTGAGTAGGTTAGACCACAAATTGCTTGGGCAGATGTTCATAATTTTCCCCCAGTCACTTATGTAACACCTTCTGGTACTAGACAAGCTAACTGTCTGGGGATTGACTCTCTTCCAGTTTCCATCCAGGTCACTCCATATTCCATCCCAACAGCATATGGTGTCTTCAGCAGTAGGGTCTTGCCATTAACCTTTGATGGGTCATCAAGTACTCTGAGAGAATTCTATTTTCTTTTGAGAAACATACTAGGTCTCTCTGATCAACAGCTCATTGTGGATGTTACCCACATGCTGGTACTGGGAGTTATATGCCAAGGAAGGAGAAGGAAGAAAAATATAAGTAATATAAAAGAGAAAGAGAGAAAAGAGAGAGAGAGAAACAGGAGAATATTGAGGATAGTCTTTATCATATCCTCCCCAGGCTCCTATGAATCAGGGATTCTCTCTAAGCACATGATGAAAGTTCAATGTTTTAGCATGTCTTTCAGGATGTAGAATTTTGTGGTACCATTTCCATTTGGATCCAGTTTTTTGTTTTTTTTGCCCCGCCACTGCCCCTCCTGCCCCACCATCCCTGTTGTACAGTACTTGAGATGTTTATTAGTTATGTCATCATCATAGGCTGATTCAGGTTAGGAGCCACAGATGAGTGAGACCATGTGACAATTATCTTCTGTGACTGGGTGAGTTTGCTGGACATAATCTGCTCCAGGTTTTAGCATTTTTCCTCAAATTTCATTGTGTTATTTTTCCTTACTGCTGTGTAGAATTCCGTCATGTAGATATGCCCCATCTTAGTTATCCATTTGTATAATGATGGACATTTGGGTGGATTCCAGCTCTTAGCTATTATCAATTGAGCAGCTATAAACATGGTTGAGCAAATATCTCTGAGATGAGGTTTGGATCTTTATGGGTAAATGCCCAGTTTGGGAATAGCTGGGTCTATTGGTACCTTTATAGTCATCCTATTTAGGCATCTCCATATTGTTTTTCATAGTGGTTGTACCAGCTTGCATTCCCACCAACAGTGAATGAGGGTTCCTATTTCTCCACAACCTTGCCTGTACTTGTTGTCATTAGATTTTTTTAATGTTTACTATCCTTACTTGGGTAAAGTGGAATATCATAGTTGTTTTAAGTTGAATTTCCCTGATGATTAGGGATGTTTAGTATTTTCTTAAGTGTGTGTTTGCCATTTGTATTTCTTGCTCTGAGAACTCCCTTTGCAGTTCTCTGCACCATTTTGTGGGGGGTTTGTTTGACTTTTTCTTGTTTAGGTTTTTGAGTTCTTTGTAGATTCTAGAGATTAGGCCTCTGTCAGTTGGATAGCCAGCAAATATTTTCTCACATCCTGTAGGTAATCTATTGGCTGTAGTTACTGTATGTTTGTCTGTGAAAAAGCTTTGCAGCTTCCTGAGATTCCAATGGTTGAGTGATTGTTTAATTTCCTGTCTACTGGGGTTTTGTTCAGGAAGATTTTTCCCACTCCTATATCATGGAAAGTTCCTCCTATTTTTTTGTTCCAGTAGTAGCATAATTTCCAGTCTTATATTGAGGCCTTTGATCCATTTGGACTTGATTTTTGTGCAAGGTGAAATGTGTGGATCAAGTTTCATTTTTCTGCATATGGTTATCCAGTTTGTCCAGCACCATTTATTGAAAATGCTGTTTTTTTCAAGTCTACATTGTTAGGGCTTTTGTCAAATATCAAGTAACCGTAGTTACTTGACCCAAAGTCCAGGTCCTCAGTTGTGTTCCATTGGTCTATATTACTGTTTTTATGCCAGTACCATGTTGTTTTTGTTACTATGGCTTTATAGTATAGCTTTAGGTCAGGTATGGTGATGCCTCCAGAGGTGTTTCTTTTGCTAAGGATATGCTTGGATATCAGAGGCCTTCTGCCATTCCATATGAATTTTGAGATCATTTTATTTCTATCTCTGTGAAGAAAGATGCTGGGATTTTTACTGGTATTACATTAAATCTATGTATTGCTTATGGTAAGATTCCTATTTTCACAATTTTAATATTGTCCTTCCAGGAGCATGGGAGGTCTTTGTGTTTTCTCAAGTCTTCCTCAATTTCTTTCTTGGGTGTTTTCATGGGAAAAGTCTTTCACATCCTTGGTTAATGTTATTTCATGTTTTTTTTTTTTATCCTTTTGAAAATGGGACAATGTTACTTATTTCTTTCTCTGTATCTTTGTCTTTTGCATATAGAAAGGGCATGGATTTTTGTGCATTGATTTTGTATACAGCCACTTTAGTGAAGGAGGTAATCACTTTTAAGATTTTTGAGATGGAGGTTCTCAGGTCACTTATTTATAGAATCACATAACCTGCAAATGAGTCTAACTTAAATTCTTCCTTTCCAATTTGTAACCCTTTTGTTTCTTTCTCAATTCTTATTGCTTGAGCTAGGACTTCCAGTACTATGTTGAAGAGCACAGGTGAGAATGGTTACTCCTGTCTTGTTTCTGATCTTGATGGGAATTCCTTCAGTCTTTCTTCATTAAGTATTATTTGGGCTTTAGGATCTTTACATATAGCCTTTATTATGTTGAGATATAGACTGTCCATGCCTGTTCTCTCTAATGTTTTGATCATAAAGTGATGTTGTATTTTCTCAAAGGCCATTTCTGCATCTATTGAGATGATCATGTGATTTTTGTGTTTAAGATTATTTGTGTATTGTACTTCGTTGACAGAGTTCCATATGTTGAACCACCGCTACATTCCTGGGATGAAGCCTACCTCATCCAGGTGGATAGTGCTTTGATGTGCTGTTGAATTCAGTTTGTGAGAATTTTGTTCAGGATCTTTGCATCTAAGTTCATCAGGGAAAAATGCCTATAGTTTTCTTTTCTTGTGGCATCTCTGGCTTGTTTTTGGTTTTAGGGTGATACTAGCTTCATAAAAGATGTTGGGTAGCTTTCCCTGTTCTCTGATTGTGTGGCACAACTTGAGAAACATTGGTTTCAGTTCTTCCATGAAGGTTTGATAGAATTCAGTTGAGAAGCCATCTAGTCCTGGACTCTTCTTTTTGGAGAGGTTTTTGATTACACTTTCAATCTCAGTGGTTGTGATAGGTTTGTTTAGGAGATATAATCTGCTCTGTGTTTAGCTTTGATAGGTGGTATTTTCCAAGAATCATACACTTCCTCCATATTATCCAATTTTGTGAAGTAGAGGTTTTTGAAGTAAGTGTTAATGATTCTCCCAATTTCACTTATGTCTTTTGTGATCTCTCCTTTTTCATTCCTCATTTTGTTAATTTGAGGCATCTCTTTTTTTTTTTTTTTTTTTTTTTTGCTTGATCATATAGCCCAGGTGTTTATCAATCTTGCTGATGTTTTCAAAGAACCAGCTCTTTATTTCATCAGTTTTCTTAGTTTCAAATTCATTAATTTCTGCTCTGATCTTAATTATTTATTTTTGTCTGGAGATTTTGGGGTTGGATACTTCTTGTTTTTCCAAAGCCTTTACAGGTATGGTTAGGTTATTGATTTGGGGTCTCTCTGTCTTTGATATGAGAACTTCATGAATTGTGTTCCATAAGATTTGGTATGATGTGTTCTCATTGTCATTCATTTCTAGAAATTTTGCAATTTCATTTTTTATTCTATTTATTGTTTATGAATGTGTTGTACAGTTTCCAGGAGTTAACTGGTTCCCTGGTCCATCTTTTGTTGTTACTTTCTAACAATACAGCATTGTGATCTGATATCATGCAGGAAATTATGTCAATCCCTTTAAAAATATGGAGGCAGATTTTTTGACCCAGTATGTGATATATTTTAGAGAAGGTACTATGGCTGCTGAGAAAAATGTGTAATCTGTAGATCTTGTGTAGAATGTTCTGTAAATGTCTGTTAGGTCTAATTCTTCTATGGTTTTGTTGAACTCTCTCACTTCCCTGTTGATTTTCTGTTTAGATGATCTATCTACTGCTGATAGTGGAATATTGAAGTCCCCAACTATGATGGTGTTGGTGGTTATTTCTGTTTTGTTGTCAAGTAGGTTTTGTTTGTTGAATTGTGATGCCCCTGTGTTTGGTTCATGAATATTTATGAGTGTGATATCCTCTTATTGGATCATTCCCTTGTTAAGTAGGAAGTGGCCTTCTTTATCTTTTTTGGTTACTTTTGGTTTGAAGCCTATTTTATCCAATATAAGTTTAGCTACACCTGCTTGCTTCTTATTTCCATTTGCTTAGAATATTATTTTCCACCATTTTGCCCTGAGGAGGTGTCTGTCTTTAGTAGTGAAGTGGGTTTCTTGAAGATAGCAGATGGAGGGGTCTAATTTTCTGATTCGCCCTGTTAGCTTATATCTCTTGATGGATGAATTAAGGCCATTAATATTTAGGGTAATAACTTTGAGGTTTGATTTAATACCTTCTTTATTGATATGGTTTATGAGGTTTGGTGTTTTCTTGGCCTTTGTTGTTTCTTGTGCCTTCTTCAAGTTTGGTTGTTGTGATCTGCTTGTTGTAGTTACTTGAGGTTGGTTATTTGTATCTTCTGTGTGGAGTATCCCTGAAGTAGTCTCTGTAGTTTTGGTTTTGTGTTCATATAGTTGTAATGGTGAGTTTCATTGTGGAAAGTTTTTCTTTTACCATCTAGTATGAGGGATAGTTTTGCTGGGTAGAGTAGTTTGGTTTGGAAGCCATAAGTTCTTAGACTTTGCAGTGCTCCATTCCAGGCTTTTCTGGCTTTTATGGTTTCCATTGAGAAGTCTGAAGTAATTCTGATGGGTTTTCCTTTATATGTAATGTGTTGTCTCTCCTTAGCTACCTTTAGTGCTTTCTCTTTTTGACTGATGTTCAGAGTATTAATGATAATATGTCTTGGAGAATTTCTGCTTTGGTCCAGTCTGTTTTGAGTTCTGTTAGCTTCTTGTAACTTGATGGGACTTTCTTTTGAGAGAGTGGGAACATTTTCTTCAATAATTTTGTTGAATAAGTTTTCCCTGCCTTTTGTCTGAATTTCCTCCCCCATGATCTGAATGTTGGGATGCTTAAGTTTATGCCACAGTTCCCTCATGTTCTGTTCACAGGCATTTCTGAACTTGTTGAAACTTCCAATTGAGTTTCTATCTTTCACATGGCTCACTCTATTCTTGAGAGCATCTATAGAGTTGTTGGCTTGTTTGATTTGGTTCATATTTTCTACTGCTCTTTTATGTATAGTTTCCAATCCTTTGTTGAGTTCCCTTTTCACATCATTTTCTGATTTTCCTTATGCTTCTTGGAGTTCATGCTTGCATTTTTTAATGTCTTCATTCAGTTTAGACAGCTGGTTATTGAGGACCTCTTTTTTTTTTTTTATTTTCATTCTCCTTCAGATCATTTAATTGTTTTCAGAAAACTTCCTGGTTCTTTTCTAACATGTCTAATGTAGTGAGCATACCATTCATATAATTATTGGTCCTTTGTTGAGTTTCTACAAGTTTTGCTATTTGCTTGTCCAGGGATACATAGTTTGTTTCCTCATTTTGGGGTTGTGATCCTATTGTCTCTTATATGTTTTGATTAGAGAGATTCATTGTGGGACTGGGCAATCTAGTTGAATTTACTTGCATCTGATTTTTCATGCTATTCCTTTTTCTCTGTGGTCTGCCCATTGCAATGTTTCAGAAAGCCTAGGGTGTGGGACACTAGCCAGCTGGCCAGGGGTGGGGGATGGTGATGAGTGGGATGGCAATTGCCTGTCCAGAAATGCTAGAACAGAGACATTAGTCTGAGTCCCTGTTTGGGAGGAGACAGCAGTGGTGGCATGGTGATAGCATGCACAAAGGTCAGCACAGCTGGGCAGTAACAGTGACTGGGATGGAAATTGCCCATGGGAACTGACAAGCATGGCAAGAATGAATTGCATGCATGGAGGTCAGCAAGGCTGGGCAGGACAGTGACTAGAATGATGATCATGCCCCTGGAGTTCTGTCCAATGGTGGGAAAGACTAGTGCAGAGGACCTATACTGCTAGCTGGGTCCACTTGGCCTGCAGTTAGTGCAGGAGGGAACTCCTACTGGTACTGTGGTGAGGAGAGCTGCTTCAGAGGATTGCAGAACTGGTAGGCTTCCCAAGAGTGTGGGGTTTCCTATTTTGCTCCTCATTACTCCAACTGGATGCCTCCTAGAATCAACAAACCCCTAAACAAAACAAGCAAACAAAAACAATTCTTCCCCATGAGGGGAGGCAAAGTTAGGTAGATGACATCTTAACCATAAGTCCCCCCCCCCTTTTTTTTTTTCTATTTGACTCACAGGATGTAATACTAAAAACCTAGAAGATGATTCATCTCTGGCCTATGATCACTACACATTGTTTATCTTCTATTGCTGGGAAACCAAAGCACATCCTATACTGGTACTGAGAAAGGGGTAATGAAGAGACAGTCTGACAGGTTCAGTGTCCTTCAGGCAAGGATTGCTATGTTTGTGTCTGTATCTTACTGGTAGACTGAAATATCTGAAAAGCTGTAATTTGTGTACATCTCTGATTAATATAAATTTGTATGTTGTAAGCAATCCAAAAGTAAATGGAGGTGAGAAAATATAAAGAAAAGTTTCAAAACAATTTGGAAATTATGTATCTTTTTTTGCTTTGTTTTTAATTCTTATTTGGGCATTGTTCAATGATGCAGGGAAACATTGCATTAGGAAAAGACAGGCAGATTACATATATAATTTCCTCAGACATAATTACTTGTTAAAACTAAGTTAGATTAATATATATGGAATAATGTAGAATCTATGTTATAAAAATTTTCTGTTTTAGTTAATTACTACCATCGTATTTGGATTTTGGCTTTTCACCATCCACTTCTTGGGCTTCATTGTTTTTATTTCCATCTCAATATTTTTATAACTCTTTTGACATGGTAGTTGCATATAGTTTCCTCATCTCTAACACTTCCTTGCTAACTTCTCACTATTTATCCAATTAGATTATATAGTTTCCTGTGCATTGACAAAAATATATCCATATGCTTTTATGTTTTTTTCATTTTATTAGGATTCCAAATACCTTGATTGATATTTTGTCTGTATGAATAATTTTCATAATCATGTTCCATAATCTAAAGTTTATGTATTAGAGAAAAACATAATATCATATACCCACCACTCTGAAGTCATAAAGGTTGGACCTACTATGCTAAAAGGTCTATGTTCTCCTTACTGCGTCTCTGCCAAATCTCTGACACTAGGCTGGTTTTCTAAACATGAACCTATCTGTATATTTTAATGTAGTATAGGTTTTTCATATGCACTTGAGAGAAAAACAGGGATGACTCCCTTAATTAAATTTTCTTATAAAATATATTATTTTCACAAATATAATGAAGACATCAAAACATTAATAAAGAAATTAGTATATATCTTCATTGAAATATGGTCAACTGTTTTAGTAATGTGCTATTGAGTACTTTTCTTAAATGCAGGCTCTAATTTAGAATTCCAGTTTTCTTTAAGTATTCATGTGACATTAAATTAATTTAATGTGGAACACTTTGTAAACAATTACATGTAATTCCATACTTCACCATTTCATATATACATACACATATATACATACATATATAATATTTAAATATTTGATGGATTTACTTCCTTCACAATTTCATATATATATATATATATATATATATATATAATGTTTAGCTGTGTGTGTTTGTGTGTGTGTATGTGTGTGTGTGATAGTTAGATTGACTGAAGGATTTATTTCCTTGATCTTGGATTGATGAAAGGAGACATTATTTTCTTTGTTATAAACTTCCAGGAAAAATACCACAGAACAAGGATACACTCTTCTCAGAACCTCACTCAGGAGCCACAGGCAGTGGGTTTGCTTCAGCACTGGTGATGCTGAATTATCATACTAAGAGCTTTGTACATTTTAAAGTTTCTATATTTCTCTTTGTAATTAGTAAAATATTTGCAATATGGGTGACTATCATGTTTCCTCATCAAACTTTTATATACTTCATTAAGTAATTACTGTTTAATTTCTTATTCACTTCAACATTTATTGGTTACCATACTTGGAATATCTACCTGTTCTTCTTCAGTTATTTATCTATTTTATTCACTCATTTGTGCCACAAACTTATGCTATTGACTATCATTGATAATAATTAGTACTATAAATTTTAAATTTCCAATTACTTACATCTAAATTGCTGTGGAAGTTTGGATAGTCCCAATATATTCAGTGTTTTATTAGTTTGTAGTTTGCATCTGCAGCCACCTGGCTGGAGGTAATGTCACTGTGTGGACCTTAAGGTGTGGTGGTAGGTTTCAGATTTCAATCTAAAGATATGCAAAGTATACATAGCTGTAGTTCCTGAAGCATGCTGTGTTGTGCTGTGTGCCTTTTGGCTTTTGGATTTTGCCTTTTAGGCTTGTGCTTATCTCTCTCTGCTTGGACCGTGAAGGCAGGCCAGCTTCTTCTGCCATTATGGAACTTCTCCTGAATCTGTATGCTTCAAGGAATCCCTTCTTCTATAACTAAGCCTGATCTGGAAGTTCATCTTAGTGAACCTAAAGCTGTCTGCTACAGAAGTTAGTACCAACAGTCAGGTGAGATGTACATAACCATGTGGATGTTGACCTTTTGGAGCCTTTGTTTTGAAGGAATAGGCATGGAATTGGTGCTTGCAACTGAAGATTTCTTCTGGAGTAGGAAGCCAAGTTTTATGGACTATTCTGATGAGAGTGAGAGAATGCTAAGTGCAGACAGTATTGAACTTCAAGGCTTGGCTTATGAGCTTTCTAAGGGGAAGGAAAGTCTACAGAAGACTTTGTTGGAACCGTGCTACTGGTATAAAGGCTGGCTGTGTCCTGCTGCCCAGGTCCAGAGAGTTTGATGCAGGTTAAATTTGTGATGGATAGATGTGCTTTGCTAAAGATAATTGGACTGACAGAGTTAAGATTTTTAAACCAGAAAACCTCAAGCAAGTTAAAATTACAGGCACTGAGACTGGTTTTAGGTTACTGAATTGCTATTGTCAAGCACATTAGCAATATTAAGGAAAATGGCCCAACTGCTTTACATTAAAACAATTGAAAGAATGCCTGAAGGACTATCATAGAAATGCAAATTCTTTTGGAAAGAGCTGACGGGAGAAGGAACCTACTTTTCAAGGCTATGATTTATTTTGTACCTGAATTAAGAATATGGCTGCGTCCTGCACACCTAGTATTGGTTTTAGAAGCATGGAAAATATGAGGAATGGTTGTGAACTACACATGGTTTCTGGAGCTGCTGCTAAGATGTGGCATGAGGCAGGGCCTGATGCCCTGATAGGCTAAAAGAGCCTTTGGAAGATGGACCATGGTTTGCATGAGGACTGAAAATGTTTTGGATATACCAGGATTATGCAAGGGCTACCATATAGCGCACTACTGGCCTAGCATGGAAGTGTACTCTGCTGAGGTGGAGGGGCAGAATTGGAAAATCTGGAGACTGGCAGTCTCTGATTATATTGAAATTGAACTGCAGAAGTTTGATGTTTTTTTGTTTGTGGCTGAGTTTGCATTGTTTTAGTCTCTCCTTACTATGCATTACACTAGTTGAAAATGTTTACTCTGTGCCTTTATATGTTGGAAGTATTACGTTGTTTGATTTTGCAGGACTTACTATCTGAAATTGGTCAAGACTGTGAGGACTTTTGAAATTGAACTGCGTACAATTTACAATGTAAGTTGGTTATGAATCTATTGGGGCCAGGGGAGGAATGTGGTAGTTTGAGTAGATGGCTCCCAGTATATTCAGTGTTTTATTAGTTTTTAGTTTGCATCTGCAGCCTCTTGGCTCAAGGAGATGTCCCTGAGTGGATCATAAGGTGTGGTGATGTGTTTTAGATTTCAGTCTAAATATATGCAAAGTGTACCTAGCTGGGTTCCTGATTTGTGCTGTGCTGTGTGGCTTTTGGCTTTTAGGCTTGTGCTTCTCTCTCTCTCTGCTTGGGTCTGTGAAGGCAGACCAGCTTCTTCTACCATTATGGAACTTCCTCTGAATCTGATTTTGACTTTCGGTCTATTCTGTTAGATATAAATAAAGATAATTTGCTTTCATAACCCATGTGTTTAGAATATCATATATATATATATATATAATTTTGCTAATAAGGTAAATCTCTTGCAGATATGAATTTGTTAGAGCTTGTTTATTGATAAAATCATCAAATTAATATATGCTAAAAGAGAATTATGTCCATTAAAATCAGAGTTATTACTGAAAGATATATGTTAGTTCCTATTATTTTATTATTTTTCTTCTTATAGATGTGGTAGTTTACTGAACTGCTTATGCTTGAGTTCTATCTAATTTGCTTATCTACTATTCTATTCCTAGTTGTTCTTTTGCATTCTCTCATGACTGCTTTGTCTCACTTCTATGTATTGGATTGCTGTATGTTTTGTCTTACTGGATTAGTGGTCACAGTTTCCTTTGATTTATGCTTATTTTGGAACTAGTTTCCATTGTCTGCAACTTCAAAGAATAAGTTTGTTGTCAGTAGTGATCTAGACTTGTAGCATTTTTCTTTCAGGGCTTGTATATACCATGCCATGGTACTGCTGGAATTTATTGCTTATGTTATAAAATGTCATTATTCTGCTGGGTTTGCCTTCATTGATGACTTGGTTAGCCTTTCTTGTAGATTTTAATAATTTTTATTTTTCCTCTATATCTGCAGGTTCATTCTAATATGGCATGATGAGATGATGACCCCCCCCTCTTTTTTTTAGATAGGGTCTCACTCTAGCTCAGGCTGACCTGGAATTCACTATGTAGTCTAAGAGTGGCCTCAAACTCACAGTGATCCTCCTACCTCTGCCTCCCGAGTGCTGGGATTAAAGGTGTGCAACACCCTGCTCAGCTGAGGTTCTCCTTTAACCATGTATATTCAGTACACAAAATACCTCATACATGGAAGTCCATGTATTTTCCACGACTTGTATTTTTTTTTTTTCTTATTAAAAGGAAAATGAGGGCTGGAGAGATGGCTTAGCAGTTAAGCACTTGCCTGTGAAGCCTAAGGATCCCAGTTAGAATCTCAATTCCCCAGGACTCAAGTTAGACAGATGCACAAGGGGGAGCACACATCTGGAGTTCATTCACAGTGGCTGACATTCTCTCTCTCTCTCTACATATATATATATATATATATATATATATATATATATACATACATACACATATATTATAGATATACATATATGCCTCTTTCTCTGTCTGTCACTCTCAAATAAATAAATAAAAATTAAAAAAATTATAAAAAGGAAAATATTTCTATGAAATTTGAATATATATTACCTCTTTTATCTATGCAGATTATTTTGTTTGGGGTTTTAATCATCTTCTATATGTTTTGTGTATTTCTTTATGGTATCTTACATTTTTTCATCTTTACTGAGTAAATAAGGAAATTCCTCAACCTTATATTGAAGCTCTCATATTCTTTCTTCTTATTGATACTTCCTGTTGGTTATGATTGCAACTAAATACTTGCTTACTGACCTTTTTATTTCCAACTGGTATTTGGTTTGTTTGTTTACTTTTTTTTTTTTAAATGAATCTCTCTTTATTGAAATGTTCTCTCATCCTGAAATGTCTTCCTCAAATCATCAGATTTTTAATTTGAACATAATCATAACTAGAAGGCTCAGGAATGATTCCAACTCATTATAAGAATCCTTTACATTCAATTTTTAACTATTTTAATCATTTTACATTTCATCCACTTTAATATCTGTTGGTTAAGTTTTATCAAAGAGCCACAAACATTTTGAAAAATCATGTTGCTTTGTATTTCATGTTTCTTGTGTTCTGATGTTGGTATTTGTGCATTTGTGGGGTGTATATGCCTCCATCTTTTTACAAGCATCTTCTTAGGAAAGAACCTTCTCTTATTGGTATTTTTCTGGAAAACTGCTTGTTATGCAATAAAAAGCTTCATCCTAACTCAACTTGGTGTCATTTCCTTATTGCTTCTTTGATAGTCTTTAGTAGGTTTTGAAACTGGGGCTCACATATTGCACCCTGAGGAAATTATTTTCTCCTTAATTCTCATAAGTAGGGTTCCTGTAGTATTTCAGTCAAATATGTTGTAGACAACAGCTTATATAAATTTAATCCCTTTTGCTTTGGCTCCCTGCTTTAGCATCCATGCAAAATTGCAAAGGGTAGAAATAATACTGAAATATCCACATTTTGTGTTATTTTTCTCTGATGATGCTGTTAAATTATGAAATGAATGTCTATCAGTGAGTCTTCAAGGCTACCAGGTTTGCTTACTAGAGCTCAGATCATCATCTCGGTGTCTTTTTATCTCTTCTATTCTTTGTAGCTATTCTAAATGTTAAGGCACACTAGTTTGTATCAGGAGTAAGGTATAATTTCACTTCTCTTGTGTAGGTGTATAGCACTTTATTCTGAAGGAATTTGCTCAATTGGCTCACAGTTCCAAGTGGCAGCTGATAGTGTAGTGTGTCTGTTTCCCTAGCAGCCTTTGTGAAGATCCTTGTGGATATGGGGCACTATCTACACAGGGAAGGAGGTTGTATAAGCACCCATGGAAATCCAGCTCCAGGAGGAGTTTGTGAATAGAAATTCAATGAATGATGTTGATCTGCAAGTCCCCACTTGTTCTTCATAGGATATCTTTATCTTAGTTATAAATTATATTCAGGAAAATTAAGGTTCAAAATATGAAGTCACTTCTGGTCAAGGTGGCAGCCTTCTGACTATGCTCCAGCTCCTGGCGTAATACCAGGCAAGATATCTAGGGCTCCAGTTTGAGTAGGTCTTTTCATAACTCCAGTTGGCTGGCACAGAGGAAAAGGCAGTTGGGAATGTGGTGATTCTCATATCCTCAGGTAGCCCACTAGACCCTTGGGTCTTATCAACCACTTGCACCAGCCATTGTGCCCCTGATTCCCTGACCAGGTTCTCCACTGCAGGACCTGAAGGATCCTCTGAATTTGCCCACAGCCCATGCTCCTCCCTGTCTTCCCCAGATTGCATATTCTGCCCTAGGCCTCCATGCCCACCTGTCTCCAGCTGAGCTACCCCCACCCACTGTGTCTGTCAGTCTGGAGGTACCCCCACTATGTCTGGCCTACTCATACTCCCCTCTCTTCCAATGTGCTCCCCTGTTTTTCAGTACACTCCCACAGGCTCCATTTACTGAGGCCACAGCCCACTCATGATACCCTATTTCTTGTTGCTTTCCTGTCACACTTCTGCAAGCTCCTCTGACTGAGCCCATGATACACTCATACTCCCATTTCTTGCCTCCTTGGTAGGTTAGCCTGGAGGCTGCCTTGGATGCCCCTGCTTGAAGACCCTCCATACTTTGTGCTGCCTACAGGCACTCTTGTTTGCACTCCTTGGTAAGTGTCACCTTATTCCCAACATCACCCATATCCCTGATCTGGCTTGGGCTGTGGAACCCTCTGAGTCCCCCCCTACTGTCTCTTCAAAGCTCCACCCTACTCCCAGTGACTACTTGGTACATCACCTCAGTCCCAGAAGGGGAACACAGAAATATCATGCAATCACCTGCCAGGGGGAAGAAGTGAATCCTCCATAAGTTTGCCATCTGGTGGAGAGTAAGAACAAATGCTATGACCCCTGAGCCGCAGGCAAGACACAACTAAGACCAGGTCAAAGGAATCCCAGACCTCCAATGCCACCTTTGGTAGTAAGCACCAAAGCAGAGCCACAGGTGCACTTAAACCCTCCACAACCTGTGCATCTCAAATACAAAGCCATAACATGCCTATTCTATTCAAACATAAAATGGAATACTCAATGAAGATACTAGAAGGGAAAACACTTGCTTTCTCCTTAATTAAATGACTCCTACACAGAGATGGATAGACTATAAGAGAAAAGCAACAACACAAGACAACAAACTGAGAAATCACCAACAAGGTTGCCTAGTTCCAAAATGGAAGTCTCCAATGAAAACATAGAGGAGGAAAATGCAATAGAACCACACAAGATATGTAACTCTGACAGAACTGGAGGGAATTCAACAACAACAAAAAATTGCATAAATGAAATCCACACAGCTGTCATCACTATGTTTCTCCTAAAAGACGTAAGCTAGGGAGACCTCAAAAGAGAGATAAATAAATTGAAGATGAGTCAAAAATTTTAGTATTTCAATAATCAGCTGGCTAAGATTAATGAAGACATATGGAAATGCAAGAATGAATTCCAAGAAGCATTAAGAAAATTAAAACATGACCTGAAATTGGAACTTCACAAAGGGATAGATACTATACAGAAAAGGGAAAAGAAGACAAAAATCAAAGTGAACTACTGAAAAACCATCTATGAACCCTCAAGAACAAAGTTGATCATGTGAAGGACAAAATCTCAAAGCTGGAAGACAAGACAGAAGAAACAGTTCAGGAGTCCAAAAATTTTGACACGTTTAAAATTTCTTGTGACTAGAACATGAAGAAACTGTGTAATACCATAAAACATCCTAACATTCAGATCATGGATATACCAGAAGGGGAAAAATTTGGTACAAAAATATGGAGAACTTATTCCACAAAATTATCAAAGAAAACTTTCCCACCCTCTCAAAAGAGTGTCTCATCAAGACACAGGAAGCTAACAAAATTCCAAACAGACTGGACCAAAGAAGAAACCCTCCAAGGCAAATAATAATTAAAATTTTAACAATGAAAACAAAGTGAGTGCTAAAAGCAGCAATAAAAGACAACACATTTTATTCAAAGGTAATCCCATCACAATTACCTAAGTTTTCTCAATAGAAACTATGAAGGCCAGAAGGTCCTGGAATGGAGCACTTCAAAAACTAAAATACTATGGCTTCCAATCAAAACACTGTACCAAGAGAAAGTATCCCTCATAATAGGTGTTAAAAGGAAAACTTTCCATGAAAAAAGTCAACTCTATGGTTATATAAAAACAAAGCAAAACCTGCAGAGAATACGTCAGGGAATTCTCCACACAGAAGAGTCAAACAACCAATATTAAGAGCCTACAAGAGGAAGATCACAATAACCAAAACTAGAACAGGCTCAAAAAGTAAAAAAAAATCCAAAAAATAGCAAACCCCATAAAGCACCTGTGGTGGTTTGATTCAGGTGTCCACCATAAGTCTAGGTGTTCTGCATGCTAGGTACCCAGCTGATAACAATTTGTGAATTAAAGTCTCCTGGAAGCTGTGTATTGTTGGGGGCAGGCTTATGTGTGTTTTAACCAGCTTTGTCTTTCCACTGTTTGACACACTTTCCTGTTGCTATTGTCTATGTGATGTTGGTCAAGAGGTAATATGGACCTTATGATCATGCCATCAGTTTCCCCTAACATGATGGAGCTTCCCCTGTAGTCTTTGAGCCAAAATAAAACCCATTTTTCCCCACAAGCTGCTCATGTTTTTTTTTTTTTTTTTTTTTTTTTTTCTGCCAGTAATGTGAACCTGACTGCATCAGCAACCCAACAGGGCACATATTAAATCAAACTTCACAGTTATAGCCTTAAATATTAACTAAATCCTCAAAAGACACAAATTAATAGGGTGAATCAGAAAAAAATGGTCCCTCTTACTTGATATCTTAAGACTTCAAAAGTAATCAAAAAAGGGAAAGAAGGACACTTGTTACTCATCAAAGAAATGATCCAAAATGAAAATATCACAATTATAAATCCACATGAACTAAACAAAATTGTATCACTCTTTATGAGACAAAACCTGCTTGAAAATAAAATAAAAATAAACACCAACACCATCATAGTTGGGTAATTCAATACTACAGTATCATCAATGGAAAGATCATCCAAACAGAAAATCAACAGGGAAATAATAGAACTCAACGATACCATAGATCATCTCAGTCTAACAGTCTTTCCTACACAACATTCCACCACAATTCTACAGAATACATATTTTTCTCAGCAGTCTATGAAACATTTTCCAAAATAGACCATACATTTAGGCCATAAAGCATGCCCCCATTAAATTCTAGCAAATTGTACCTCCCTGTATCATATCAGACCACAGTGCTTTTTTATGATTTGATCTTTTAAAATTTATTTTTATTATTGGATATGGACATATTTTGTATGCAAACATCACATGCTGGTGCCATCCTTTTTCTCCTCTCTGCCTCTTATCTAAAGAGGCCTTCCTCATTGGGGATGCAGGTCAATCCTATGGGGATTATGGATCATGCATTGTGTGTGTGTGTGGGGGGGGTGTTGAAGACACATTGTCTTTGTGCAAAATGTCCCAAACTTGTGGCTCTAACAATCTTTCCACCTCCTCTTCTGAAAAATTCCTCCCATGCTAGGAGAATTTTAAGTCTACTTCAGCGATGAGCCTCTGGATCTCTGGTTTGGTAGATGTTGAGTGTCCTCAGTATCTTTCTCCATCACCCTTGTGCTAATATCAGCTTAGCTAGGAAAGCTGCACTCTTGGCATTTCCCCAATTTCTCCTGTGGTTTCAGCTGAGGCCTGGATGGATTGTGCTGGGTCATTTATCTCCTGAGATCCAGTTCCAATCTGAAAAAGAGAAACATATTCTGCAATGGAGAGTGAAGTCAGCACCAGTTAAATGGGATAACCATTATTAATTGAGAGATAATTAATAGGGTTTAGATATTTTTATAGTCTAAAGTTAATGTGAGCTTGACAAAGGAAAGCAGAATCAGTATCTGGATATGATTCTAACTTGTTTTCCACTGAGTGGATCCCTTAGCCAATCCAAAAGCAACTGGTTGCCCATCATGGCTGTGTGACACTATTGCACTTGTGTGAACATCACATCAAAATGTTCCCTTCTTAGTCTCTCAGATATTAAGTGCTTGGACAGATGTTGGACACTTTCCCCTGGTAGCTCATGTAGTGCCTTCCAGCACTAGATAGGCTAATTGTCTGGGGACTGGTTCTCCTCCAGATTCCAACCAGGTCTCTCCATGGTCCATGCCAACAGTGTTTGGTGTCTTCAGCTGTAGGGTCTTACCATTAACCTCTGGTGGGTAATCAAGTGCTCTGACAGAATTCTGTCTTGTTTGCTTGGGGAGATCTACTAAGTCTTTCTGATCAACAGGTCATTGTGGATATAGGCCTCATCCTGTAATAGGGAATTACAGGCAAGCACCAAGGGAACAAAAAGAAAGAAAGAAAGAAAGAAAGAAAGAAAGAAAGAAAGAAAGAAAGAAAGAAAGAAGAAAGAAAGAAAGAAAGAAAGAAAGAAAGAAAGAAAGAAAGAAAGAAAGAAAGAGCCAGATAATAAACAGAAACAGGAGAAATTTGAGGTTAGGCTTCATCTCAAACTCTCCAGGGCTCTTCGATTCAGGTGCTCCCTCTAAGGTCCTTTTGAGGGTTGAACCTTTTAGTCTGACTTACAGAATAAAGGATTCTATGGTACCAGTTCGATTTGGGTTCAGTGTTGTGTCCCCCACCCTTGCCCTTCCCTCAAGCCCTACTCTCCCTGTTGTACAAGCCTCAAGATGGTATTCAGTTATGTCAGCAACTTTAGCTGATCCAGGTTAGGAACTGCAGATGAGTGAGATAATGTGATTGTTGTCTTTCTGTGATTGTGTGAGTTCACTTAGAATGATCTGTTCCAAATTTACCTATATTTCTACAAATGTCATTTTTTCTTACTGCCAAGGAGAATTCCATCTTGTAGATACACCACATCTTGGTTATCCATTCATCCAATGATGGGCACCTGGGTTGATTCCAGTTTTTAGCTATTATGAATTGAGAAGATATAAACAAGGTTGAGCAAATATTTCTGAACTGAGATGTGGAACCTTCAGGATAAATTCCCAGTAAGGGTTTAACAGGGCCTATTGGTATCTCTATATTCATCCTTTTCAGGAGTCTCCATATTGATTTCCACAGTGGTTGTACCAGCTTATATTCACACCAACAGTGAATGAGTGTTCCTATTTCTCCACATCCTCACCAACATTCATTTTCATTCAATTTTTTAATGCTTGCTGTTCTCACTGGGTGTGGTGGTTTGATTCAGGTGTTCCCCATAAACTTAGGTATTCTGAATGCTAGGTTCCCAGTTGGTGGAGTTTTGGGAATTAATACGTCCTAGACACAGTGTATTGTTGGAGGTGGTCTTACGGGTATTACAGCCAGTGTCCCTTTATCAGTATTTGGAGCACTCTGCTGTTGCTGTGGTCCATCTTATGTTGGCCAGGGGGTAATATCCACCCTCTTCTCATGTCATTTATTTCCCTGCTACCATGGAGCTTTCTCTCAAGCCAATAACCCAAAATAAATCTTTTTGTTTTCCCCCAAATCTGTTTTTGATTGGGTGATTTCTACCAGAAATGGGAACCTGATTGCAAAAGTAAAGTGGTACCGAAGAGTGGGATTGCTGCTAGATACTTGACTTGTGGATTTTGCCTTTTGCAGCTGATTTCAAGAGGAATGTGGAAATATTTGAAACCTTGGCCTAAGAGATGCCTTCCAGTGCTGTAAGTACAGCTTGATGGACTATGCTGGTGAGAGTTGCAAGACATGAATCCAGTAAGAAATATGGCCTTATGAGGATGAGAAAGAGCTTTACTTGGAGTGGGCTAGCAGTTTGTGAGGGAAGCTTGCTGTTATGCCTGTGTCCTGAGAAGTTGAGCAGGGTTGCTTTGTGTAGAAATGAACTGGTGTGAGCAGAGGCATATGGCACAGAAAGAAAAATCTTTGGGTGAACTGCTGACTGTTCAGCTTCAATGGAGAGATTAAAACCTTTGATATTGGGCTAGGTGACCTGTCCTGGGGCCACAGGAAGAATGTAGATTCTTTTGGAGGGGACTGAGTGCTCAAGGAGTGTCCAGTTCATCAAAGTCTACTTTATTCTTCCCTTGATTAACAAATTGGCACCCTACCTAGAGTTTGGTGTTTGCCTTGTTTAAATCATCTATTTCTTGAGTCTTTCTTTGCTATGCCCAATGCCATATTTTGCAGTGTGAATATTTATTCTGTGCCATTATGGGTTTGGGCAGGGATTTTTTTTTTTTTTTGTACCATAGTTCAGCTAAAAGACCTTGGTTTTGTGGATATATGCACATCATCGGAATTGATAAAAACTATGGGGACTTTTAAAGTTGGATGAATGCACTGCATTTTACATCATGTATGGTTATCAGTTCATGGTGGCCAGGGGCAAAATATGGTGGTTTGATATAGGTGTCCCCCATAAACTTAGGTATACTGAATGCTAGGTTCCCAGCTGATGGACATTTTTGGAATTAATGACTCCTGGAGGCAGTGTTATTGTTGGAGGTGGGCTTATGGATATCATAGCTAGTGTCCCTTTCCTAGTGTTTGACCACTTCCCTGTTGCACGGTCCAACCTCTGCTCATGTTGTCATTTTCCCTGCCATCATGGAGCTTCCCATCACATCTATAAGCCAAAATAAATCCTTTTCTCAGAAAGGCTACTCTTGGTCAGGTGATTTCTGTCAGAAGTGTGAACCTGACTGCAACAATGGGTTAAGGTGGAATGTCACAGGTGTTTAAATTTGCAATTCCTTAATGGTTAGGGATGTTGAATATTTCTTAAGTGTGTGTTAAACATTTGAAATTGTTACTCTGAGAACTCCCTATTTACTTCTTTGCTCCACTTTTGGAGTGGATTGTTTGATTTTTTATTGTTTAGTTTTTTTGAGTTCTATGTAGGTTCTAGATATTATGTGTTTGTCAGTGGTATAGCTGGCAAAGACTTCTCCCTTTCAGTAGGTAATCTACTGTCTCTGCTTATGGTATATTTGTCTTTGAAAAAGCTTTTAAGCTTCATGGAATTCCATTGGTTGATGCTTGTTTAATTTCCTTGGCTACAGGGGTTTTGTTCAGGAAGTCTTTTCCCAGTCCTATATTGTGGAGAGTGCTTCCTATTTTTTTTCTTTCTGGAGTTGAAGAATTTCAGGTCTTACATTGAGGTCTTTAATACATTTGGAGTTGATTTTTGTGTATGGCAAAATGAGTGGGTCTAATTTCATTTCTCTACATATGGTCATCCAATTTGTCCAACACCATTTGTTGAAGATGCTGTCTTTTCTCAAGTCAACATCATTGGCACCATTGTCAAAGATCAAGCTGATGTAGTTGCTTGCTCTAAGGTCTGGGTCTTCAGTTCTTTTCCATTTGTTATGTTTCTGTTTTCATTCCAGGACCATGCTGTTTTTGTCATTATAGCTGTGTAATATAGCTTTAGATCAGGTATGGTGATACCACCAGAGGTATTTATTTTGCTGAGGATATGTTTGGATATTCTAAGCCTTCTGCCATTCCATATGAATTTTCAGAAATTTTTTCAATCTCTGTGAAGAATACTGTTGGATTTTTTATTGCTATTGCATTCTATATGTATATGGCTTTTAGCAGAATTGCCATTTTCACAATATTAATTCTACATATCTGGGAGCATGGGAGGACTTTCCATCTTCCCAAGTCATCCTTTATTTCTTTCTTAAGAGTGTTAATGTTTTCATTTTATAGGTCTTTCAAATCCTTGGTTAGTGTTATACAACGTACTTACTTTTTTGTTGTCATTGAAAATAGGACATCCTCATTGAGTTCTTTCTATATATATTTGTACATTGTATATAGAAAAGCTACTGATTTTGTGCATTAATTTTCTATTCTGCCACTTTGGTGATATTTTGAGATGAGATTTTCAGATCATTTTCATATAGGATTATGTCATATACAGATAGGACTAACTTGACTTCCTCTGTGCCAATTTGAATCCCTTTTATTTCTTTCTCTTGTCTTATTGCTTGGGTTAGAACTTCTAGTACTATATTAAAGGGAAGTGTTGAGATTGGTCACCCCTGTCTTATTCCTGATATCAGTGGGAAGTCCTTGAGTTTTTCCCCATTAAGTATTGAAACTTTAGGGGATTTATATATAGCCTTTATAGTGTTGAGATATAAGCCTTCCATGCCTATTCTTTCCAGTGTTTTGATCATAAAGTGGTGTTGTATTTTGTTGAAGGCTCCCTCTGCATCAATTGAGATGATCATGTATTTCCTATGGTTAAGTTTATTTATGTTATGTATTATATCAACCAATTTCCATATGTTAAACCATCCCTGCATCCCTGGGATGAAGCCTACTTAATCAAGGTGGATAATGCTTTTGATACATTGTTGAATTCTGTTTGTGAGCACTTTGTTCAGGATCTTTGCATCTAAGTTCATTAGGGATATAAGCCTATAATTTTCTTTCCTTTTTGCATCTCTGTCTGGTTTTGGTATTTGGGTGATGCTAGCTTCATAAAAGGAGTCAGGGAATATTTTCTGGCCTCTGATTATGTGTAATAGTTTGAGTAAAATTGGTTTCATTTCTTTTCTGAAGGTTTGATAGAATTCAGCTGAGAAGCCATCTGGTCCTGGACTTTTCTTTTGGGGGAGGTTTTTGATTAACTTTTCAATCTCCATGGATGTCATAGGTTTGTTTAGGAGGTTAATCTGCCCTCAGTTTAGTTTTGGTATGTGGTATGTGTCTAGTAATTCATCCATTTCTTACAGATTATTTAATTTTGTGGAGCAAAGGTTTTGGAAGTATGCCCTGATGATTCTTCCATTTCTTTGATGTCCCTTATGATCTCTCATTTTCCATTTCTTATTTTGTTAATTTGAGACTCAGGGAGATGGGTGGAGCCAGAAACTGGGATATGATCTACTCACTCCATATTACCATGCCTGTACACACACTTAACTTTCAAGGATCTCAGACACTGAAGGTGGGAGCAGCCCAGAATGGGTCCTGCCTACTCACTCCAGACCACTGTGCCTCAGATAAGAATGTTTTAAAGTTAAAAATTAAGCCTGGCATGGTGGCATTCATCTTTAATCCCAGCATTGGGGACACAGAGGTAGAAGGATTGCTCTGAGTTCAAAGCCACCCTGAAACTACATGGTAAATATAGTGAATTCCAGGTTAGCCTGAGATAGAGTGAGACCCTACCTCAAAAAAAAAAAAAAAAAAAAAAGAAAGAAAGAAAGAAAGAAAGAAAGAAAGAAAAGAAAAGAAAAACTACAAAGTTCAAATTAACAGCAAGAGACTCATCTGGACGTCCACCAGCTCTTGGTGACTGAACAACACTTTTTAAAACAATTAATGGATAGTGGAAGAATAAAAAAAATGGTAAAATTTCTACAATTTAATGACAATGAGAACACAACTTATCAACCATTATGGGACACAATGAAAGGAGTCCTAAAGGGAAAACTCATAGCACTAAATACCTTCATAACAAAGAAAGGGAAAACTAAATTAATAACCTAAACATCCACCTAAACACTTTGGAAAAATAACAAAAGTTGAGATGCAAAGAAATAATCAAGATCAGAGCAGAAATTAATGAGTTGGAAACTGTGAAAACAATTAAGAAATTGATAAAACTAAGAATTCATCGTTTGAAAAAATAAGATTGATAAACCCCCAGAAAACTTGATCAAATAAAAAAATCAAGAAGTGTCAAATTAACAAAATCAGAAATGAAAAGGGAGAAAAAAAATGTATTATTTCCTAGAAAAATACCATCTCCCCAAACTAAACTCAGAGCAGATTGATCTCCTAAATAATCTATCACATCCATGGAGATTGAAAAGATAATCAATATCCTCTAACCTACCCCCCCCCCATAAAAAAGTCCAGGTCCAGATGGCTTTCCAGCTGAATTCTATCAAATCTTCATTGAAGAACTAAAACCAAGTTTCACATAATCAGAGACCCCCCATGCTCATGGACAGTTAGAATTAATATTGTGAAAATGGAAATTCTAACAAAAGGAATACACAGATTTAATGCAATATCAATAATAATTCCAGCATCATTCTTCACAAAAATAAAAAAGAAAATCTCAAAATTTATAGAGCATGGCCAAAGGCCTCAGATATACCAACATATCCTCAGCAAACAAAGACCCCTGGTATGGATATGGTGTTATCACCATACCCATAATAATAAGAATATCATTGTACTGGCATAAAAACAGAAATATATACCAAGAGAACAGACTTGAAGACCCAGACCTTACATCAAGTAACTACAGCTGCTTGATTTTTGGCAATGGTGCCAATAATGTGGACTTCAACATCTTCAACAAATGGTGCTGGATAAGTTGAATAACCATATGTAGAAAAATGAAACTAGAATCATTCATTTCACCATGCAAAAACATTAGTCAAAATGGATTAAAGATCTCAAAATAAGATTTGAAACTCTTACTTCTGGAAAAAAAAAAAATAAGAGAAACACTCCATGATAGAGGAGTGGGGAAAGACTTCCTGAACAAAACCCAGCAGCCCAGGAAACTAAACAACCACTCAACTCATGACATCTCATGAAGTGAAAATGCCTTTGAACAGAAAAACATACCATGATTAGAGCCAAAAGATTATCCACAGAATGGGAGAAAATTTTCACCAGCTATACCACTGACAGAGGCCTAATATCTAGACTCTACAAAGAACTAAAAAAAAAAAAAAAAAAAAAAAAAACTAAACAGTAAAAAAAAAATCCACAATACAGTCAAAAATGGAGCATAGAATTTCATAGAGAGTTCTCAGAGGAAGAAATCCAAATGGCTAACACACAGTTAAGAAGAAAATATTCAACATTCTTAACCATCATGGAACTACAAATTAAAATAACTATGAGATTCCACGTTGCTACAGTAAGGTTGGCAATCATTAAAAAAAAATATCAAACAACAATAAATGTTGTTGAAAATGTCAGGAAAGAGTAACCCTCATTCATTGGTGGTGGGAATGTGAACTTATACAACCACTATAAAAATCAATATGGAGATTCCTGGAAAGAAATATGAAAATAGAACTACCAAAAGACCCAGTTATTTTCTTGCTGGGCATTTACCCTAAATTGTCCACACTTCACTACAGACATATTTGATCAACCATGTTTATAGCTGCTCAATTCATAATAGTGAAGAATTGGAATCAACCCAGGTGCCCATAATTGGATGAATGGATAATGAAGTTTGGAGCACATTTACAGAATGGAACTCTACACAGCAGTAAGGGAAAATGATACAGTTAAATCTGTAGGAAAATGGACATACTTGTAACACATCATAATCACCAAATACACACAATCTGAAAGACAAACACCAAGAGTTTGCAATCATCTATGGTTCCTAACCTGGATCAGCTTGACTTGATGCCATACTGGATACTAGAGGCCCATACAATAGGGATGAAAGGATTTGAGGGGAGGAAAAATGGAGTTTTTGGGAAAACAGCCCACAAAACTAAACCCAAAATGAACTGGTACAATACAAATCTTTATCCTTGAATATAGACTAAAAGATTTAACCCTTAAGAGGAGTATGGAATGAGCACCAGAAAAAAAAAAAAATGGCCCTGAGGATGATGGCATGAAATCTAACCTTAAAAGCATTTGAGGGCTAGAGAGATGGCTTAGCGGTTAAGGTGCTTGCCTGCAAAGCCAAAGGACCTCAGTTCGATTCCCCGGGACCCACTTAAGCATCTGCACAAGGTGGCACATGAGTCTGGAGTTCATTTTTGGAGGTTAGAGGCCTGGTACAGACATTCTCTCTCTCTTTCTCTCTGACTCTCTCAAATAAATAAATTTTTTTTAAAAAAATGAGTTGGGGCATCACTTGGATGGCAGAGGTAGAAGGAACAACATGAGTTTGAGGCCATCCTGAGACAACATAGTGAATTTCAAGTCAGCCTGGCCAAGAGTGATACCCTATCTCAAAAAAAAATTTTTTTTTGACTCTTGCCTGTAACTGCCTGTACCAAAGTCTGTTCCTGCCACGATGAGCTGTTGATCAAGAAACCTACAAGATCCCCAAAATAAGAGATTTCTTGAAAAGCACTTATTACTTCCCTGAGGTAAAATGTAAGACACTTTTACTGAAGACACCATGTACTGCGGAAACAGAATCCGAAGAGACCTGGCTATAATCCAGAAGAGAGCCAGTTCCCAAACAGTTACCCCCATCTAATGCTAAAAAGCACTACATGAGCTACTGGGAGAAAGTGGCCAAAAATGATGTTAGTAAGTTGTGTTCTAAGCTAATCAGAGGAGCCAGCATGGTAAGAAATACATATCAGTACAATGGTGCCACACAGCCTTGGTGGGTTACCATGGATATGAGATCCACTCAGTGGAAAGGAATTCATATCTGGAACTAGGAACTGAGTCAGAATCCTGTGGAGACAAAGATTATGCTATCCAGTGGCTTGCTCCCACTAGTCTTGGCCAAAAGAGGGGCTCAGTCTATCAAATTTTCCCTAAAATAAAAGAACTTATCTCATTTAACCTATGCTGAATTCACTCTCAATTGCAGAATCTGATTTTCTTTTTTGGGACATAGTGATACTTGAGGAAATAAACCACCACTTGTACTTCAGCCAAGGCCCAGCTGAAACCACAGAGGAATTGAGGAGATGACCAAGAGTGCTGCTTCCAGTGTGCTTGACAATCTGTGCCAGGGTGAAGAAGACAGACACGGAGGATACTCAACACATTCCAAAGCACAAATCCAGAGGCTCCTAAGAACTCTTCACTGTAGTAGATTTAGCACCCACCCACCATGGCTCAGGAATTTTTGTGGAAGAGAGGTGAAAAGTCTATAAGAGCCACAGGTTGGGATGACATACCCAGAGGCATTCTTCTACCCAATACCTGACTGCTACTCTCAGGAGGCATAACCCACAACTCCATGGGGAATACCAGCAACCCCAGTGAGGAGGACCCCCAGCAGAATGGTGGCAAGAGGGAAGAGGAAAAGGATGGCATCAAAATGTTATGTATACATACTAAATATGGCCAGAAGAAAATAAAATTAAAATCTTAAGTCAATAGGTAATAAGTGATGGCTTTGAAATGATGTCAAAGGACCATCTGTTTTAAATTGTCCCAATTTTATCCTCTTAGAAATTAAATCACTCAGGAGCCATAGATCATTGCTAGAAAATTTTCAGTGCCAGGGATGGGATACCTTCCAGGGAATTGTTGGCCAGGGAGGTCTCTGATGCCCCCAAAACATTATAGGCCATTGCCGAGGCCCTTGGTTTCCCACCAGGAATAGATGGTAAAACCCTATTGCTGAAGACTCCTCACACTTGGGCTGCAAGGCCACTGAGAAATCTTGCTGGAACTGAGCTGATAATCTCCTCCATGTAAACCAGCTGACAGAAAGCTAGAAGAAGCCATTTTACATGTAGTTCAATGGGAGAAAGAGATACCACCACTGAAGATACTCAACAGTGAACACTGCCAGCCCTATAATTGGCCAGCCAGGCAAAATGAGCCAACAGGTTCAATAGTGGCACATCTATCATGGTGGAAACCAACTGCCCTCCAATTGGACTGGAGGCCCGTTCCATGGGAGGGAATACATCCCTGATACTGAAAACTTAATACAGGGGTAGTCATGAGCCCCAGGGTTATAACATCTACTGATGTCTGGGTAAATGTATATACTATGCTTATCAAACTGCTCAGTAAGCACTTTTCTTAATATTCATACCCTTATATTAATGATACTCTCACATCGGGTAGAGAATCTTCTCTTTTCAGATGTCAGTGACCTTGGGGCGACTCAGAAGGTATCATAGTGCTGGAAAGAAGAGAATGGTGTACTGAGTGACATCTCGATCACGCCTTCCAAGGCTCAGGGTCTAATGTGGAAAAGGTGGCAGAAAGAATGTAAGAGCCAAAGGAAGGGTAGGACTCCTTACAATGTGCTCCCTCCAGACATAAAATGGCCTGGATATCCATGACCTCATAGTGCCTGACACTACCTACACAAGACCATCATAAGAGGAGGAAAAGATCATGGCATCAAAATAAGAGACTGACTGAGATGTGGAGGGAATATGATGGAGAATGGAATTTCAAAGGGCAAAGTGGGTGGAGGGAGGGTATTACCATGGGGGATTTTTTATAGTCATAGAAAATGTTAATAAAAATTGAGAAAAAATAGTATTTGCACTAAAAAAATAAAAAATAAAATAAAATGAAATAAAAACAAAAAAAAAAAAACAAAAGAAAATAAATCAATGCATTTTTATTCAATCACTATAAAATAAACACACAAGGTAGGAATTTAATGTCAAAATTGCAATGGTTTCACAAATGCCTTGTTTAAACTTCCATTTATCATGTTAACCTTTTAATTTCTGAGACATACCTAAATGTATTAATGGACATGAAGTTCAAATGCACCTTTATGTGCAATGGTGAGAGCTGTTAGACAATAGCACTATCTACAGGAAACAACCAATATACCCGAGGTACCTATCACCATAGTCACAAAGCACTTTATAAGGGAAAACAATATGGATATGTTTTATTATTCTTTATTTTATTTTTGACACTCATATTGAAATGCTAAGAAGATATACCAACTTGTTTAATTTTTTTAATTAAAAAACACTCAATAATTTCATTTTACATGCCAAGATTTAATCATCTCATTTTTAATTAACTTGGAAAGAACATTTTCCTCAAAACCATTGAATGTAGTTCCATTAAATATACTTCCTTCTCTATCTCTCTTCCACTCATTCTCTCTTTTTCAATCTCCCTTTGTCTCTTTCTCCAGGCACAGACACTCTTAATATTAAAATACGTTTTATTTACATGCATTATCATGAATATTTATTCTATAGGGGAAGAATCTTTTAAACCAACATGGAATTTCACTTCCACAAAAAGGAAGAAATAGTAAATTTCATATATTCATTGTTACTTTTTCTTTCACTATTTTTTTCAAAAAACTCGTGTTCTTAGAGTTTAGTATATTTAAAATTGATATGGATATTTTTTATTAATTACTTTTATACTCAGTGAATACAGTAAATTTAGTACCATTGTTAGGCTCATCCATGTCCTACCCCCTACTTGTTGAGGTATATGGGTCATGCATTCTGGAGTTAGCCCACAGTTATGGGTAGGATAAATGTCTCTGCATATCATGACCAAACATGTGGCTCTGAAATTCTTTCTGCCCCCTCTTCCACAAAATATCCATGAGCCATGTTGGATTCAGTTTTGATCTGTTTCAGTGATGAGGTGTTGGGGGCCTCTGGGTCTCTGGATCTCTGATTTGGTAGGAGTTGATTTTTCTATGTGTTGATCTCCTTCACCCTTGTGCTGGTACCTGGTTTGCCAAGAAAACAGCACCCTTGCTTATTTCATCAATTGTTCTTAGTTTCAGCTGGAGCCCTTTTGGGGTATGATGGGGTGGCCCTCTCCTTAGCATCTATATATATCTGACAAGAGAAGCAGATTCTCCAACAGAGAGTAAGTTAGCAACAGACAAATGAGATGACTCTTACTTTTTATAGAGAATTTAATAGGTGTAGGCCCTCTTGTAGCCCATGTTTGGTGGTAGTTCTTAATGGAAAGTGGGCTTATGTTTGGATGTTTCTGACTTGTTTCCCACATCCGGCTATGGCCACCATAACACTGAGGGGATCAATTAGCTGAATCAAGAGCAGTTGGTTCCCTACCATGGCTGTGTGCCACTATTACACTTGTGTGAGCATCATGACAGGTTATTTGCTGCTAGGTAGGTTAGACCATGAGTTGCTTGGACAGATATTGATTATTTTCCCCCAGTCACCCATGTAGCACCTTCTGGCACTAGACACGCTGAATGTCTGGGGACTGACTCTCTTCCAGCTTCCTGCCATGCCATTCCATTTTACGTGTCAACCACATAAGGTGTCTTCAGCAGTAGGGTCTTACCACTAACCTTTGGTAGGTCTTCAAGTACTCTGACAGAAAACTGTCTTTCTTTTAGGAAACGCTGTAGGTCTGTCTGATCAAAAGCTCATTGTGGATGATAGCCACATACTGGTACTGGGAGTTACAGGTCAAGGCCCACTAAGAAAAGAAGAAAAAGATAAGTAATATAAAAGAGTTAGAGAGAAGAGAGAGAGAGACACACACACAGACAGACACACACACACACACACAGAGAGAGAGAGATGCTTTAGAAGATTAAGGTTAGTCTTCATCATATCCTCTCCAGTGTCTTGTGGCTCAGGTGTTCTCTCTAAGGGCCTTGTGAAGGTTCAGCCATTTGATCTACATTTTAGGGTGTAGAATTTTATGGTACCATTGCTGTTTGGGTCTAGATTTGTGTTTCCTACCCTTCCCTTGTCCTCCCCTCCCTCCCCACCCATACTATTGTGTAGTCCTTGAGATGCTTGCTGGGTATGTAAAGCATCTTGGGTAGATTCATTTAGGTGCTGTAAATGAGTGAGACTATGTGGCGATTTTCTTGTGATTGGGTAAGTTCACTGAGAATGATCTGTTCCAGGTTCAACCATTTTTCCTCAAATTTCATTGTGTCGTTTTTTCCTACTGCTGTATAGAATTACATTTTGTAGATATACCACATCTTAGTTATCCATTCTTCTAGTGATGGACATCTGGGTTGATTCCAGCTCTTAGCTATTATGAATTAAGCCACTACAAACATGGTTGAGCAAATCTCTCTGCTTTGAAGGCTTTAGGGTAGATGCCCAGTAAGGGAATAACTGGGTCTGTTGGTATCTCTATAATCAGCTTTTTCAGAAGTTTCCATATTGCTTTCCAAAGTGGTTGTACCATCTTACATTCCCACCAACAGTGGATGAGTGTTCCTACTTCTCCACATCCTTGCCAGCATTAATTTTCATTTGATTTTTTGATGTTTGGTATTCTTACTGAGGTAACTTGGAATCTCATAGTTGTTTTAATTTGCATTTACCTGGTGATTAGGGATGATGAACATTTTCTTAAGTGTATGTTTGTCATTTGTATTTCTTCCTCTGTCAACTGCCTGTTCAGGTCTTTGCCCCATTTTGTGAGTGGGGTGTTTGACTTTTTACTGTTTAGATTTTTGAGTTCTTTGTAGATTCTACAGTTTAGGCCTCTGTCAGTTGGATAACCAGCAAATGTTTTTTTTTTTTTTTTTTTTTTTTTTTTTTCCCCATTCTGTGGGTAATCTATTGGTTTGCTTATTGTATGCTTGTCTGTAAAGAAACTCTTTAGCTTCATGTGATCCCATTGGTTGAGTGACTGTTTAAGATCATGAGCTACTGGGGTTTTGTTCAGGAAGTCTTTTTCTATTCCTATATCATGGAAAGTACTTCCTATATTTCTTGCAGTAGTAGTGAGGTTTCTGCTCTTATATTTAGGCCTTTGATCCATTTGAATTTGAGCGTAGTGCATGGTGTGGATCAAGTTTCAGTTTCCTGCACATGGTTATCCAGTTTGTCCAGCACCATTTGTTGAAGATGCTGTCTTTTTTCCAGCCTATATTGTTAGGGCCTTTGTCAAATATCAAGTAGCTATAATTGCTTGCCCAAAGGTGTGGGTCCTCAAGTCTATTTCATTGGTCCATACTCCTGTTTTGATGCTCATATCATGCTGTTTTTATTACTATGGCTTTGTAATATAGCTTCAGATCAGGTATGATGATGCCTCCAGTGGTATTTCCTTTGCTGAGGATATGCTTGGACATGCAAGGCCTTCTGCCTATGTGCAGTTCAATGGGAGAAAGAGATCCCACCAGTGAAGACACTCAACAGTGGTCACTGCAAGCATTATAATTTGCTAGCCAGGCCAAATGAGCCAACAGGTTCAATAGTGGCACATCTATCATGGTGGAAACCAACTGCCCTCCAATTGGACTGGAGGCCCGCTCCACTGGACAGAACACATCCCTGATACTGATAACCATTAACAGAGGTAGTCATGAGCCCTAGGGGTGTCACATCTGCTGATATCTGGATAAATATATATACTATGCTTATCAAACTGCCCAGTAAGCACTTCTCTTAATATTCATACCCTTGTATTAATCCTACTCTCACTTTCAGTAGAGAATCTTCTCTTTTCAGATGGCAGTGACCTTGGGATGACTCAGAAAGTATCATGGTGCTGAAAAGAAGTGACTAGAGTACCAAGTAACATCTTGATCACACCTTAAAGGCTCAGGGTCTAATGTGGAAGAGGTGGCAGAAAGAATGTAAGAGCCGAAGGAAGGGTACGACTCCTTACAATGTGCACCCTCCAGACATAAAATGGCCTGGATATCCAAGACCTCATAGTGCTGACACTAGCTACACAAGACCATCATAAGAGGAGGAACAGATGATGACATCAAGATAAAAGAGAGATTGATTGAGATGGGGAGGGGATAGGATATGATGGAGAATGTTATTTCAAAGGGGAAAATGGGTGGAGGGAGGGTATTACCATGGGATATATATATATATATATATATATATATATATATATATATATATATATATATACATTTTGGTTTTTTCGAGGTAGGGTCTCACTCTAGCTCAGGCTGACCTGGAATTCACTCTGTAGTCTCAGGGTGGCCTCGAACTCTCAGCGATCCTCCTACCTCTGCCTCCCGAGTGCTGGGATTAAAGGTGTGCGCCATCACACCCGGCTCGGGATATTTTTTATAATCATGGAAAATATTCATGAAAATAGAGAAAATTAAAAAAGAAAAAAATCTGACCATGTCCATTATTTGTCTCTCTGTACCTCTGTCATTTGCATATAGAAAGGCTACTGATTTTTTAGCATTGATTTTGTATCCTACTACATTGCCATAGGAGTTAATCACCTTCAGGAGTTCTGGAATACAGTCTCTCAGTCTCTTACATATACAATCATGTCATCAGTGAATAGACCTAACTTAACTTCTTCTTTCCAAATTGCATCCCTTTTATTTCCTTCTCCTGTCTTATTGCTTGAGCTAGAACTTCCAGTACTATATTGAAGAGCAGAGGTGAGAGTGGACAACCCTGTCTTGTTCCTGGTCTTAATGGAAATTCCTCAACCTCTCTCCATTAAGTATTATTTAGGCCTTAGGAGCTTTGTATAACCTTTAGTATGTTAAGATATGAACCAATCATGCCAATTCTCTCCAATGTTTTGATCATGAAGTAATGTATCTTGTCAAAGACCTTTCTCCATATATCAAAATGATCATGTGGTTTTTGTGTTTAACCTTGTTTATGTGGTGTATTACGTTGACAGATTTCCATGTGTTGAACCACCCCTGTGTTCCTGGGATGAATCCACTTGGTCAAGGTGGATAATGTTTTTGATGTGTTGTTGGATTCCGTTTGCGAGGATTTTGTTCAGGATCTTTGCATCTAAGTTCGTCAGGGAAATAGGCCAGTAGTTTTCTTTTCTTGTGGCATCTCTGCCTGGCTTTGGAATTAGGGTGATACTAGCTTCATAAAAGGAGTTGGGTAGCTTACTCTGTTCTCCAATTGTGTGGCACAGTTTGAGGAAGATTGGTTTGAGTTCTTCCATGAAGGTTTGATAGAATTCAGCTGAGAAGCCATCTGGTCCTGGACTCTTTATTTAGGGAGGTTTTTTTTTTTATTACTCTTTCAATCTCCATGAGTGTGATAGGTTCCTTTAGGAGATTAATCTGCTCTGAGTTTAGCTTTGATAGATGGTATGCATCCAGGAATTTATACATCTCCTCCACCTTATCTAGTTTTGTGGAGTAAAGGTTTTTGAAATATGTCCTGATGATTCTCCCAATTTCTCTCATGCCTGTTGTGATCTGTCCTTTTTCATTTTGAATTTTGTTAATTTGAAGCATCTCTTTTTTACTTGATCAAATTGGCCATGGCTTTGTCAATCTTGATTATTTTTTCAAAGAACCAGCTCTTGGTTTTATCAATTATCTTAAATGTTTTCTTAGTTTCCAATTCATTAATTTCTGCTCTGATTTTAATTGTCTCTTTCCTTCTGGAGCTCTTTGGGTTGGATTTTCCTTGCTTTTCCAGTGCCTTTTGGTGGATGGTTAGGTTATTCATTTGGGGTCTCTGTATTTTTTATGAAGGCATTGAGTGCTATGAATTTTCCCCTGAGGACCGCCTTCATTGTGTCCCATAAATTTTGGTAGGATGTGTTCTCATTGTCATTCATTTCTAGAAATTTTGCAATTTCATTTTTTATTGTTGGTGCTTATTTCTGTTTTATTGTCAAGTAGGTTTTGTTTTATGATCTGCAGTGCCCCTGTGTTTGGTGCATATAGATTTATGATTGTAATATCCTCTTGATGGATCATTCCCTTGATAAGTAGGGAGTGGCCTTCTTTGTCTGTTTTGATTATTTTTGGTTTGAAGTCTATTTTATCCAATATTAATATAGCTACACCTTCTTGTTTCTTATTCCTGTTTCCTTGGAATATTGTTTTCCACTCTTTTGCATTTCAGAGATGTCTGTCTTTAGTGGTGAGGTGGGTTTGTTGAAGACAACAGATTGAGGGATCTAATTTTTTGATCCATCCTGTTAGCTTGTGTCTCTTGATCGGTGAATTAAGGCCATTAATAATTAGGGTAAAGACTGTGAGGTTTGACTTGATCCCTGCCATATTGTGTTGGTATATGTGGTTTGGTGTTTTCATGGACTTTGAAGTTTTTTGTGCCTACTCTGAGTTTGGTTGTTATGATCTCCTCTTTGTAGGTATTTGAGGTTGATTATTTGTTTCTTCTCTGTGAAAAAAATTTCCTGAAATACTCTCTGTACGTTTGGTTTTGTGTTCATATAATTGTAAAGCTGAGTTTTGTCATGGAAAGTTTTTCTTTCACCATCTATTATGAGGGATACTTTTGCTGGGTAGAGTAGTTTGGGTTGGAAGTCATAGTTTCTTAGACTTTGCAGTGTTTCATTCCAGGCCCTTCTGGCTTCCAGGCTTTCCATTGAGAAGTCTGAAGTAATTCTGATGGGATTACCTGTAAAAGTGATGTGCTGGTTTTCCCTAGCTACTTTTAGGATTTTCTCTTTGGTGCCAATGTTTAGAGTCTTAATGACAATATATGTCTTGGAGAGTTTCTCCTTTGGTCCAATCGGTTTGGAATTGTGTTAACTTCTTGTATCTTTATGGGCCTTTCTTTTGAGAGAGTGGGAATGTTTTCTTTGATTATTTTGTTAAACAAGTTCTCTATGCCTTTGGTCTGAATTTCTTCTCCTTCTGGTATTCCAATGATCCGGATAATAGGACTTTAAGGTTATCCCACAGTTCCCTAAATTTTGTTCACAGAAATTTTTAACTTATTGAAACTTTTGAGCTCTTGAACTGTTTCTTCCATCTTGACTTCCAGATCAGAGTTTCTATCCTGCACATGGCTGACTCTATTCTTGAGAGCTTCTAGAGAGTTTTGGACTTATTCAATTAGGTTTGCATTTTCTATTACTTTTCTATGTATGATTTCCATCCCTCTGTCAAGCTCCCTTTTCATATCATTTTCTGATATTCTTGATGCTTCTTGGAATTCATCCTTGCATTTTGTTATGTCTTCAGTAAGCATTGCCAGCTGATTTTTGAGGTCCTCTTTTTTTTTTTTTTCACTCTCCCTCATATCTCTTAACTGTCTTTAAACTCCTTCCTTTTTCTTATCTAGTAGGTCTAGTCTAGGGATGGCAGCATCCACATTATCATCAGTCCTTTGTTGCTTTTCTGGAAGTTCTGCCAGTACCTTGGTCAGGTTGCATTGTTCATAGCTTCAATTTTGTGTTCTGATTCTAATTATTCTTCTATGTTTTGGTTAGATGTATTCATTGTAGAACTGGGTGATCTAACTGGATTTTCTTGCATTTGATTTTTCATGTTATTTCTTTTGCGCTGTGGTCTGCCCATCACAGTGTATGGGCACATAGGTGGGTGCATCACCCTGGGCTCAAGCACAGTGGGAAGCTGTAGCAGCCTGAGGCAGTTGCCAAGCAGCCTAGGCTTTGGCTCTCACTTGCCAAAGTCGCCTGAGCTCCTGCTTGGCAGGGGCTTTAAAGTTGCCTGAGCTCTCATGCGGTAAAGCACCAAAGCTGCCTGTGCTTGTGTTAGGAGGGACACTGAGGCACCAAGCATTGAAGCAGCCCAATCTCTGGCATGGTGGAACATTGGGACCTGGAAGCAGTCTGAGCTCACCCGCAACAGGACAACGGTGGTTGGCCGGCACAGCAGACAGGGAGGGCATGGCACCTGAGCTAGCGCAAGAGACAGACCAAGTCTGAGCTCACATGAGGATTTGCAATGGGCCTGGGCTCACGTGTGAATGTGCGGCGGCTGGAGCAGTAAGTGAGCAGATGGACTGAGCAGGCCATTCTTGCCCCAGCAGGGATCAGCAGCGACATGCGTTTGGTGGGAAAATTGGTCAAAGGAGCCTGAGCTTCATTGGGCCAGGCCAAGGTCGCTCGTGGGCAGGGGTAGCAGGGTGATCGCCCCTGTGCAGTGAGGCAAGTAGAACTATGTTGGCCTGGGACTCTTTTCCTACAGTAAATACGGGAGTTTCCTGAATTTGGGACTGTGGGTCTGGCGGCTGCTTGGGGGGAGTGGTGTGCTATCTGCAAGTGAGGGAATCAGTGATTCCCTGTTTTTTCCACTCCATGCCCTCCCACTGGCAATCTATTGGAGATTGCTCTCCCCTAAAAGACCCAGTGAAGCCTTAATGTCTTGCCTTTCTTTCCTGGGGATGTGCGGCGCAGTTAAGTGATTGCCATCTTGGCCAGAAGTCCTAAAATTATTATGGATTTTTTCCCTTGAGTGAGACACTCATGTAGTCCAGCCTAGCCTTGAATTCATTACGCATCAGAAGTTGGTTTTGAATTCTTTTTAAATTTTATTGTTATTTACATATTAGAGAGGGGAGGAAGAGAGAGAGAGAGGGAGAAAATGGGTGTAGCAGGGCATCCAGCCACTGCAAATGAACTCCAAATGCATGCACCATCATGTGCATCTGGCTTACATGGGATCTGGAGAATTGAACCTGGATCCTTACGCTTTGCAGGCAAATGCCTTAAATGATAACTCATCCTTTAAGCTCCTGAATTCTTGTTTTTAAATGTATTTTTATTAGATATGGACATACTTAGTATGTAAATAATACACGTTTGTACTGTTCTTTCCCTCATTTCTGACCTTTTTCCAAGAGGCCTTCCTGATTGGAGATGCAGGTCAATCCCATGGGAATAGTGGGTCATGCATAGTGGGGGCAACAGTCAGTTATGGAGGAAAGGCAATGTCACTGTGCATAATGTCCCAACTTGTGGCTCTAACAATCTTTCCACCCCTGCTTCCACAAAATTCCCTGAGCCATGCGGGGTACATTTTAAGTCTACTTTAGAGATGGGCACTTAGGAACCTCTGTATCTCTGCTTTGGTTGGTGTTAGTGTCCATATCCTTCACTCTTGTGCTGATATCAGGTTCACTCAGAAAGCAGTACTCTTGCTCATTTCTTCAAATCCTCTGTGGTTTTAGCTGGAGCTGGGGTGAAGAGAGCTGGGTCATTTATCTCCTCATGGCCTACTCCCAGCTGAAAAAGAGAAGCATATTCTCCAATGAAGAGTGAAATCAGCATCTGTTAAATGAGATAACCATTATTAATTTATAGAAAATTTAAAGGGCATATACCTTCTTATATTCTAAGATTACTGGGAGCTTGATATTGGAAAGCAAAATCGTTATCTGGATATGATTGTGACTTGTTTCCCAGTTGCAGATATGATTACCTTTCCACTGAGCAGATCTGTTAGCTAATCCAAGAGCAGTTGGTTACCCACCATGGCTGTGTGCCACTACTGCACTTGTGTGAGCATCACATCAGGTTTTTTGCTTCTGAGTAGCTTAGACTTTGAGTTGCTTGGACAGATGTTGGCCACTTTCCCCCAGTAGCTCATGTAGTGCCTTCAAGCACTAGATGATCTTTCTGAGGACTGGCTCTCTTCCGAATTCCAACCAGGTCTCTCCATGGTCTGTGCCAACATCACATGTTGTCTTCAGCAGTAGGTTATTACCATTAACCTCTAGTGGGAAATCAAGTGCTCTGACAGAAGCCAGTCTTGTTTGTTTTGGGACACCTTGTAGGTCTCTCCAATCAACACTTCATTGTTGATATTAACCACATCCTGGTACAGGAAATTACAGGCCAGTGCCAAGGTTAAAGAAAAGAGAAAAAAGACAGAAAAAAAGATAAATAGGAGAAATTTAAGGTTATGTTTCATCTCACCTACTCCAGGGCCCTTTGATTCAGGTGCTCGCCTTAAGGTCCTTTTCAGGGTTTAGCCTATTAGCCTAACTTCCAGAATATTCTACAGTACTAGTTCAATTTGGGTACACTTTTGTGTTCCCCCACCCTTCTGCTTCCTCCAAGCCCTACCATCCCTGTTGTGTAAGCCTCAAAATGTTCTTCAGGTATGTCAGCAATTCAGGCTTATCCAAGTTAGGAATTGCAAATGAGTGAGACCAGGCAATGAATGTCCTTTTGTGACTGTGTGAATTCACTGAGTATGATCTGTTCCAAGTTATATTTATCTACAAATTTCATTGTGACATTTTTTTCTGACTGCTGAGTAGAATTCTATTGTATAGATATACCACATTATGGATATCCATTCATCCAATAAATGGGCACCTGGGTTGATTTGAGTTCTTAGCTATTATGAATTGAACAGCTATAAACATGGTTGAGCAAATATGTCTGAACTGATGTGTGGAGCTTTTAGGGTAAATTCCCAGTAAGGGAATAAGAGGATCTACTGGTAACTCTATATTCATCCTTTTCAGGAGTGTCTATATTGATTTCCATAGTTGTTATACCAGCTTACATTCCCACCAACAGTGAATGAGTGTTCGTATTCACCACAGCCTCATCTACATTTGTTTTTCTTTGACTTTTCAATGTTTGCTATGCTGACTGGGGTAAGGTGGAATCTCATAGATAGATGTTTTGTATATCCCCAATAATTAGGGATGTTGAACATTTTCTTAAGTGTGTGTTAACCATTTGTAATTCTTCCTCAGAGAACTTCCTATTCCGTTGTCTGTTCCACTTTTGGTGTGGGTTGTTTGATTTTTTTTCTTTTCTTTTTTTTTTTTAGTTATTTTTGAGTTCTTTGAACACTATATATTACGCTTCTGTCAGTGGAATACCTGGTGAAGATTTTCTCCTGTTCAGTGGGTAATGTCTTGGCTCTGCTTATATGTTTGTTTGTGCAAGAGCTTCTTAGCTTCATGAAACCCCATTGATTGAGTGCTTATTTAATTTGCTGAGCTACTGGGATTTTGTTCTGGAAGTCTTTACCCACTCATATATACTGGAGAGTGCATCCTTTTTTCTTTCTGTCTTTTTTAACAGTAGTTTAAGAGTTTCTGGCCTTCTATTGAGGTCTCTCATCTAATTGGACTTGATTTTTGTATATGGTGAAGTGAGTGGGTCTTATTTCATTTTCCTACACATGTTCATCCAATTTGTGCAACATTTGTTGAAGATGCTGTTTTTTCTCCAGTCTACGTTATTGACACCTTTGTCAAATATCAAATAACTGTAGTTATATGACCTAAGCTCTGGGTCTTCAATTCTGTTCCATTGGTCTGTTTTTTTTTTTTTTTTTTTTTTTTTTTTTTTTTTAAATTCTGGTACCATGCTATTTTTGTTACTATGGCTTTGTAATATATCTTTAGATCAGGTATGGTGATACCTCCAGACCAGAGGTGATTTTTTTTCCCTGAGGACATGTTTGGATATCTGAGGCCTGCTTCTGTTCCATATGAATTTTGGGATAATTTTTTGAACATCTGTAAGAAATGATGGTGGTATTTTTATTGGTATTTCATTAAATCTGTATACTGCCTTTCATAGTATTGCCATTTCCACCATATTAATTCTACCTATCCAGAAGGATTGGAGGACTGTCCATCTTCTCTTCAATTTCTCCTCAAGTGTTATTGCAAGATACTTATTTTTTTGTTGCTACTGAAAATGGGACCACCTCACTAATTTACATATAGAAAGGTGTGGTGGTTTGATTCAAGTGTCCCCCATACATGTACATGTTCTGAATACTAGGTTTCCAGCTGATGGAGATTTGAGAACTAAATGCCACCTAGAGGCAGTGTATTGTTGGGGGTGGACTTATGGGTATGATGGCCAGTTTCCCCTTGCCTATGTTTGGCACACTCTCCTGTTACTATTCTCCAACTGATGATGGCCAGATGGTGATGTCCACCCTCAGCTCATGCCATTGTTTTCTCTTGCCATCATGAAGCCTCTCCTTGTGTCTGTAAGCCAAAATGAACCTTTTTCCCCACAAGCTGATTTTGGTTGGGTGATTTGTACCAGCAATGCTCACCTGTTTGCAACAGTAATACTGGTACTGAACAGTGATGCCATTTGTTTCTAGACAACTGACTGTATGGCTTTGGCCTTTTGGAGCTGATTTTCAAGAGGAATGTGGAAGGATTTGAAACCATGGCCTGAAAGTTGTCTTGCAGTGCTGTAAGTACAGCTTGTCAGACTATTCTGGGCAGAGTTACAAGACCTGAATTCTGTAAGAACTATGGACTGTGAGGTTTGGCTTATGAGGGTGAAAAGAAACTTTGTCTGGACTGAGTGAGAAGCAGTTTGTGTGAGAGGCTTGCTGTTATACTCATGTCCTGAGAACTTCTGTAGGGTTGCAGTGTGTAGAAACAGGCTGGTATGAGTAGAGAGATATGGCACAAAAATAAAATGAAATCTTTGGGCCAAAACTACTGCCTGTATAGCTGTAATTGTATGAGAGATGACAACATCTGAGATTGGGGCAAGAGGAAGAAGTGACTTGAGTGCTCAGGGAATGTCCTGTTCTTCAAAGTCCGCTCCCCCCACCCAGATTAACAGATTGGAACTTTATCTGGTATTTTGGAGTATAAGAAATGCAGGAAAGAGAGGGTCATTGAGTTGCAATGTGGTCTTGTTTTTCAGAAATGGCATGGGCAGTGTGGAGCACATTTGCTGGATGCCTTCATGGTGACCTGTTGGAGCCATGAGGATGAACCATGGATTGCATTCAAGATGCCAGGACCATAAGATGGCTGCTAAGGAAAACTTCCAGCCCTGGATGAAGTCTTCCAGGATTGTGAGCAGCCTGTCAGAAGGGGTAGAATTGGAACTCCAGAGAACTTTTGCTGTTTAGAATTATCAGACTTGGAAACTTGTCATTGACTGGAGTTGTTGAAGTTTGAACTACAAATTTTGATGTTTGGCCTGTTTAAAATGTTGCATTGGTTGAATATTCCTTTGTTATACTAAATACCATCTTTTGCAGTGTTGGTATTTATTCTGTGCCATTATGGGTTTGGGAGGATTTTTTTTTTTTTTTTGTATTATAGCACAGTTAAAAGACCTTGTAATGTGGGGATGTTTTAACATCATGGGGATTGATAAAAAATATGTGCACTTTGAAAGTTGGGCTGAATGTATTGCATTTTATATCATGTATTGTTATCAGTTTATGGCAGGGGAAGAATGTGATGGCTTGATTAAGATGTCCCCCATAAACTTAGGTGTTCTGAATACTAGGCTCCTAGCTGATGGAGTTTTGGGAACTAACTCCTCCTGGAGGCAGTGTATTGTTGGTAGTGGACTTCTGGGTATGTCATTTTTCCCTTGACAGTTTGGCACACTCTCCTGTTGCTATTATCCACCTGATATTAGCCAGAGGGTTATGTCCACCCTCTGCTCATACCATTATTTTTCTCTGTTATCATGGAGCTTCCTCTCAAGGCCGTAATCCAAAAGAGACCTCTTTCCTCCCATAAGCTGCTTTTGGTTGGGTGATTTCTACCAGCCATGTGAACCTGACTGCAAAACTACTCTCACTTTGGGTAGAGAATCTTCTCTTTTCAGATGGCAGTGACCGTGGAACGACTCAGAAGCTATCATAGTGCTGGAAAGAAGTGACTGGAGTACTGAATAACATCTAGAACACACCTTCCAAGGCTCAGGGTCTAATGCGGAAGAGGTGGCAGAAAGAATGTAAGAGACAAATGAAGGGTAGGACCCCTTACAACATGCTCCCTCCAAACATAAAACGGTCTGGCTATCCATGACCTCATAGTGCCGGACACTACCTACACAAGACCATCATGAGAGGAGGAAAAGATGATGACATCAAAATAAAAGAGAGACTGATTGAGATGGAGAGGGATGTGATGGAGAATGGAATTTCAAAGGGGAAAGTGGGGGAAGGGAGGGTATTACCATGGGATATTTTTTATAATCATGGAAAATGTTAATAAAAATTGAGAAAAAAATTGGCTGCTAATTTTTGTGCACTGATTTTGTATCCCACACTTTACTGAGAATTAATAAGCATTAAAAGTTTTGAGATGGTGACTTTCAGGACATTTATGTACAGGCTCATGTCATCTGCAAATAAGACTAAATTGATTCCTTCCTTTCCAATTTGAATACCTTTTATTTCCTTCTCCTATCTTATTGCTTTGGATAATACTTCTAGTACTCTGTTGAAGAGCTGTGGTGAAAGTGGGCACCCCTGTCTTGTTCCTGATCTCAGTGTTAATTCCTTGAGTCTTTACCCATTAAGTATTATTTGCACTTTATATGCTTATTTATAACCTTTATTGTGTAAAGATATAAACCCTCCAACCATATTCTTTCCAGCATTTTGATCATGAAGCGGTGTTGTATTGTGTCAAAGGCCTTCTCTGCCTCAATTGAGATGATCATGTGTTTCTTTTTTAAAATATATATATATATTTATTTTTATTCATTTATTTGGCAGAGAAAGGGAGAGAGAGGGGGGGGGAGAAAGGAGGGGAGAGAGAGAGAATGGGAGAATGGGTGCATCAGGGCCTCTAGCCACTACAAACAAACTCCAGATATGTGTGCCTCCTTATGAATCTGGCTAACATGGGTCCTGGGGAATCAAACCTGGGTCCTTTGACTTTTCAGGCAAACACCTTAACTGCTAAGCCATTCCTCCAGCTTGATCATGTGTTTCTTATGGCTAAGTATATTTATGTGGTGTATTATGTTGACCAATTTATATATGTTGAACCATTCTTGCATCCATGGGATGAAGTCTACTTGGACAAGGTATATAATGCTTTTGATGTGTTGTTAAACTTGGTTTGCAAGGATTTTGTTAAGGCTCTTCATAGCTAAGTCATCAGTGATGTTGGCATATACTTTTCTTGTTGCATCTGTGGTTTGGGCATTAGTGTGATGCTAGCTTCATAAAAGGAATTGGGTAATATTCCCGGGCCTCTGATTATGTGAAACAGTTTGAGAAAAAATGGGTTGGTTCTTTCATGAAGGTTTGATAGAATTCAGGTGAGAAGCAATCTGGTCCTGGACATTTTATTTTATTTTATTTTATTTTGGTGGGGGGTATTTTGTTTACCTTTTCAATCTCCATGGATGTGATAGGTTTGTTTAGGAGACTAATCTGCTCTGAGTTTAGTTTTGGTAGGTGGTCTAGGAATTCATCCATTTCTTCCACAGTTTTCAATTTTGTCGGGTAGAGGTTTGGGAAGTATACTCTGATGAGTCTTCCAATTTCATTGTTTGATCAGTTTGTCCATGGGTTTGTCAATATTGTTTATTTTTTCAGCAAGCCAGCTCCTCATGTCATTGATTTTTTTTAAATGTTTTCTTAGTTTCCAATTCATTAATTTCTGCTTTGATCTTGACTATTTCTTTCCATCTGAAGATCTCTGATTTGGATTCTTCTTGTTTTTCCAGTGCCCTTAGTTGGACAGTTAATTTGTTAATTTGGGATCTCTCTGTGTTTGTAATGAAGGCATTTACTGTTATGAATTTTCCCCTTATGACTGCCTTCATTGTGTCCCATAAGTTTTGGTAGGTGGTGGTTTCATTATCATTCAGTTCTAGGAATTTTAAAAATTTCTTTTTTCATTTTTTCCATGATCCATTAATTGTTTAAAAGTGGGTTGCTTAATCTCCAGTGTCTGGTAGAGTTCTTCATGTGTCTTTTGTTAATTTCTAACTTTAAAGCATTGTGATCTGACATGATGAAGGAAGTTACATGCTTTTTCCTGACTTTATGTAGGCACAGTTTATGGCCTAATATATGGTAAACTTTGGAAAAGGTTGCAGTGGCTGCTGAGAAGAATGTGTCTTCTGTAGAGTTGGGGAGGAATGTTCTATAGATGTCTGTTAGGTCTAGTTGATCTATGATGTTGTTGAGCTCTATTATTACCCTGTTGATTTTCTTTTTGTATGATCTGTCTATAGATGATATTGGAGTATTGAAGTCTCTGACTATGATGGTGTTGGTGGTGATTTTTGTTTTGTTGTCAAGTAGATGTTGTTTCACAAACTGTGGTGCACTTGTGTACTTGTGTTTGGAATATATATATGATTGTGATGTGCTCATGTTTGGTTATGCCCTTGATGAGTAAGAAATGGCCTTCTTTGCCCTTTTTGACTACTTTTGGTTTGAAGTCTATTTTATCAGGTACTATTATAGCAATACCAACTTTTTTATTTCCTTTTGCTTGGAATATCATTTTTAATCCTTTCACCCTGAAAAGGTATCTATCTTTGGTGGTGAGGTTTGTTTCTTGAAGACAGCAGATAGAAGTGTCCAGGTTTTTCATCCACCCTTATAACTTGTTTGTTTTGATGGATGACTTAAGACCATTAATATCTAAGGTTATTCTTGAGAGATTCAAATTAATCCCTGCCATGATGAGGTATTTTATGGGGTTTGGTGCTTTCTTGTGTTTTGTTGTATGTTGAGCCCGGTCTATTTTTGGTTATTGAGATTTTCATCTTGTTGGCATTTGAGATTGGTTGGTTGACTGTTCTGTGTGAAGTATTCCTTGAAGTATTCTTTTGTAGGTCTTGCTTTGTGTTCATATAATCGTAGAATTGACTTTTTTAATGGAAAGCTTTTCTTTCAACATCTATTATGAGGGATGCTTTTGTTGGGTAGAATAGCTTGGGTTGGAAGCCACAGGTTTTTAGACTTTGAAGAGTTCCATTCCGGGACCTTCTGGCTTTCAGAGTTTTGATTGAGAAATCTCATGTAATTCTTATGGCACTGCCTTTATATGTTGTGAGTTGTTTCTCTCTTGCTGTTATTAAGACTCTTTTTATTTTTATTGTTAAGAGTTTTGACTATGATGTGCCTTGGAGAGTTTTGTCTTTGGTCCTGTCTGTTTGGTGTTCTGTGGGGTTCTTATTTCTGGATGGGCCTTTCTTTTGAAAGATTGGGACAATTTTCTTAAATAATTTTGTTGAATAAGTTCCCTATGCATCTCACCTTGAATTTCTCTCTTTCTGTTATACCCATGATCCACGTGTTTAGTCATTTTAGAGTATCCCACATTTCCCTCATATTTTGTTCACTTGACTTTTTGAACTTAGCAAACTTCTTGGCCTCCTGATCAATTTGTTTTGTCTTGTCTTCAAGGTCAGAAGTTCTGTTTTTCACATGAGTAACTCTGTTACTGAGGGGTTCTAGAGAGGTTCTTTTAAGTTCTATTTCATGTTTGTTTTCTGTTGTGTTGTTTTGTATCATGTCCATCTCTTTTATGAGGAATGATTTCAGTTTTAGTTCTGATTTTCTTGATGAATCCTGAAATTCGTTTGTACATTTGATCAAGTCTTCATTAAGCTTAATCAATCGGTTGTTGAGATCTTCCATTTCTTGACTCACTTTCACTTCATTCATATCTCTGTGGAGGGTTCTAACATTTTCTTCAATGAATTTAAGCCTACTGTCAAAACCTGAACACTCTAAGAGATGATGATTCTGTTCAATTTCATTGATATAATTGTTGGTCCTTTGATGGTTTTCTTCCAGTTCATTTATTCTTTTGATCTGGGTCTCTTGGGTTGTTGTGTTCTAATTTTGGGATTAAATTTCTGTTGATTTCTCTATGATTTGACTGCAGGCTTCCATTGTAGACTAGGCATCCTTGGTAGAGATCTCTCAGTTTTCTGACTTTTGTTGGCTTGTTTTTGCATTGTGCTCTACACGTTTTATGGAGACTCTTTATTTTATTGAAAAGGAAGCAACTTTTTATCCTTTGGCCCATTCACCCTCTGACTCAGCTGAACAAGGATATCGTTACCCAGTAGCCAGCCAGGATACCAGAGCAAAAGGTATTATTCCACAGCCCATGCAGAGACTAGGCCTTCCCAAGCAAGGCAAAATGGGATCTACTGGGAGCAGGGAACTGGGAGGATTCAGAGAATACTGATCTGGCCTATTCACTCCACACCATACCCACTTGCGTACAGTCTGGCACAGGGAACAGGACCAGGGAACTCTGGTTTTGAATTCTTATCTTCCTACCTTCCCCTCCCTACTGTAATATAGCTTCTTGAAATAAAAAGTTTAAGTAAAATATATCTGAAACATCCACACCCACTGACTCCACACATACACTATATTCATGAAAGATCTCTTTTTATTAAAGCAATACAATTTCAAATTCTGCTTTTAAAATGCCATCCTAGAAGTATTATTGATTTCTGAGATGTCTTATATATTCCCCACTTACTTATGGGAATAGAACTTATAAAAATAAGCAAGAAAAAAGAACTACTTTTTTGTTGTTGTTTTTCTTTTTTTTTTTTTTTCTTTATTAGTTAGTTTTGTATTCAGCAAATACAGTCAGTTTGGTACCATTATTAGGCTCATCCATGACCTACCCCCTCCCCTTCGCCCCTCCTTGTTGAGGTATACGGGTCATGCATTGGGAATTTAGCCCACAGTTATGGGTAAGCTAAATGTCTCTGCATATCATGACCCAACATGTGGCTCTGACATTCTTTCTGCCCCCTCTTCCTCAAAATTTCCCTGAGCCATCTTGGGTTCATTTTTGGTCTGCTTCAGTGATGAGGTGTTGAGGGCCTCTGAGGTTCTGGCTCTCTGATTTGGTAGGAGTTGATTTTTCTCTGTGCTGATCTCCTTCCCCCTTGTGCTGGTATCCAGTTCATTAGGAAATCAGCCCCCTTGCCTGTTTCTCCAATTTTTCTTCGTTTCAGCCGGGGCCCTTTTGAGGTATGATGGGGTGGCTCTCTCCTTAGGATCTACATCTATCTGAAAAAGAGAAGCAGATTCTCCAATGGAGAGTAAGTTAGCATCAGGACAAATGTGATAACCCTTTTTTTTTTTATAGAGAATTTAATAGGTGTATGCCCTTTTATAGCACACAATTGATGGTAGCTTGATATTGGAGAGTGGGCTTATGTTTGGATATGGTTCTGACTTGTTTCCCAGCTCCAGCTATGGGTCCCATACCAGTGAGGGGATCAGTTAGCTGAATTGAGAGCAGTTGGTTTCCCACCATGGCTGTGTGCCACCACTGCACTTGTGTGGGCATCACAACAAGTTACTTGCTGCTAAGTAGGTTATACCATGCGTTGCTTTGACCGACATTGGCAGTGGTACCATAAAATTCTACTTACTAAAAGACAGACGAAATGGCTGATTGTTCATCAGGCCCTTACTGGGAACACCTGAACCACAAGACACTGGAGAGGGTAAGATCAAGACTAACCTTAATCTTCTACACCATCCCTCCCTCACTTCCCTTCTCCCTCTCTCTCTCTCTCTCTTATCTCAAACTCTTGTATATTAGTTATTTTTTTCATCATTTTCTTAGTGGGCACTGACCAGTAACTCCCAGAACCAGCATGAGGCTATCATCCACAATGAGCTTTTGATCAGAGAGACCTACAAGGTTTCCTAAAAGACAGACAGATTTCTGTCAGAGTACTTGATGACCCACCAAAGGCTAGTGGTAAGACCCTACTGCTGAAGATACCTTATGTGATTGACATGCAAATTAGAATGGCATGGCTGGAAGTTGGAAAAGAGTCAGTCCCTAGACAGTCAGCGCATCTAGTGCCAGAAGGTGCTACATGGGTGACTGGGGGAAAATGACCAATGTCTGTCGAAGAACTACTTTTAATGAGGATAGTTTCCTTAGTTGTTACTTCCCAGGATATCAAAGAGTAAAAAGTGATTTTTCTCATTGTATAATTAAGAGCATCCAGTTGTAAAAGCATATTTGTTTTGTAAATAAAGATAAAAGAAATATCTGTATTCTACATTTTTGTACAGTTAATTAATTTTGGTTTAATATGAAGTAATATGGTAAAGATATAAATACTTACACCCTGAAATATATTAGAGGAATTGTTTCTTGTGAAATAATTTTATTTACTTTATTTTAATTTGTTTCACTCATAAAAAATCTTCTTAATGTTTTTACTCTTACATTTGAATTCAATTTCAATAAGTTTAAAGGATTTAAAGAATATTTTCTACCTGCCTGGTGCATTAACTCTGATGCTTGGTTACAGCTGTAACAGCTTTCATCCACCTTCACAGTTACTCCTGTCTTCACAAGGTGGCAGTTGGTTCTCATGGCACAAAATGAAGGAGGCATCTTTTTTCTAAATCATATATATTGTAAAGATTTGATTTCTTTGTGCATATGTTTTATTTGATATTCTCTGAGACAGGTTCTTGCTATATATCCAAGATTGGAAGACAACTTGCTATGTCACCCAGGTATCCTTGAACGTGTGGGATGCTCTTGCCTCACTCACATTCCCAAGTTCTATGATAAGTGGGGTGTAACACTATCATTTTTACAAAAAAATAAGTATTTACTCTCAACTGCTCCTAACTGCCGTCTCTCTTCCTTTGACATATACTTGGTTGAAATTAAGTCACATGTGTACCACAAACCCAGTCAATTACAAAGGGAGTGGTTTATTGCAATTTTCAGGATAGACACTTTCAAAAGCCATAGCTTTGTCCATACAGATTAGGAAAGCAGGTTTCTGGGTATCTTGGACAAACCATCCATGTTAAACTTGGAATGCCAGCTGGTCCTTTCAGAATATGGTTAATATCAATTTTCAAATAATGCAAATGAGGTCATGCATTCTATTTGAACTATGGTTTATTGCTTCACTCAGAGAAAATCTGGGTTTCATCAGCACAATTTAAACGCCATTGAGTACTGGACAGATGGCTTAGTGTTTGATGCACTGGCCTGTGGAGCCTAAGGACCTTTCTTCAATCTCTTTCCAGATCCCAGGTAAGCCAGACTCACAAAGGTGAGGGAAGTGCAGGTTTGCACATGCCCACTAGGTGGCACAGGTGTTTAGAGTTTGATTGCAGTCCTGAGGGCCTGGCACAGTTATTCTATCTCTCTCCTTCCCTTTCTTTCTTTCTCTCTCTCTCTCTTTCTTTCTGTCTTCTAAAATAAAAAAATATGAAAAATTAAAAAATTAAAAAGATAAATAAAATAAAAGCTCTTGGAGTATAGTAAGTAAGGTGCATATCATGCTTGGTTCTTAAGAAAATAGAAAGTAAATTCAGAGAGAAAATGTAGAGAACAGAAAGAAAAATTAGAGAATACAAGGAGAGAAGAAATAGTGGAAGTGAATATGGGTCTCTTGTGGCTTATGAAGGAAAATTGACAGAAACATAGTTTAAGAAAGTATAAATAAATGCAAAATAAGTCAGCATAACCAAAGACTTTGTTGTTCCATGCCTCATTTTGGCTGCTGATAACATTTTTGGCTCTTAACCCCATCATAGTATCCTCCCCTTAATGGTCATGTGTCTTTCCCCATACTGTGTATATAAATGTTCCTCTGCTGCTTATAGAGACCTTCATGATAACAATGGGGAGAATCTGGATCTGGGATCATCTCCCCATTTCAAAACCCTTAATTATATCTGCAGAGAAAACATTAAAAAAATTTTAAACAATATTTACAAAGTCTAGTGTTTACTACCCAATATTTTAATTGACCAGTGTGTGGTCTACTTCTAAGTCATAGACTAGGGTACATCTGAAATAATCGTGGGATAATTCTCTTGAGCACAAGAAATAATGAAAGAAAGGCTAGTACAAGAAACCCTTGCAAGGCTCTATTGTTCTTTAATAGACCCTGTATCTTAAAAACATATCTTGAGAGTAGGAAACTTCATTGTCCAAGCTGCCTATCAATTAATGCTGCTTATATAAATACACCTTGAATTTTGTGCTGTTAAATTTTAAAAGAGGTTAGATATGGCAGAACATCAATAAAATAAGTTTTACTTAAAGAAATAAAATATGTGATTTCTGTAATTATTTTACATTAATGATAAGTTTTCCAATGACTTGGATGGAGAGATGACTTAGCCATTAAGGCATTTGCCTGCAAAATCGAAAGACCCAGGTTTGATTCTCCAGAACCCACATAAACCAGATGCCCATGGTGGCTCAGACGTCTGGAGTTCATTTTCTAGAGGCCCTGGCATGCCCATTCTCTCTCTTTCTCTCCCTCTCTCTAATAAGAATAAAATAAATAAGTAAACAAATAAATAAACTTCTTAAAAAGGTTTCCAATGTCATACTTGTTGAACATGTAAATAGAAATACATGCAAGTATATATAAAATATTAAGTAACAAGAGATGAAAACACAACTTTATTTTTGTCTCCGTTTCTTTCTTTCAAATGCTCTTAATGCTACAACCTCTATGTCCTTAAGTTAAACTATTACAAGACAGTATTTTTTCCTGCTAATTAACAGATGTTAGCAACCCTTTTAGTTCCAAAGTTGATTTATTCCTTGTGAGTAATGAGAGTATCCAATTTCATGCATGTTTATTTCTCAATGTTAAAAATTTATTGCAAGTTCACTCTTCTTCCTTTTCCTCTGGCCTCTGTTGTGTGGTACAACTAGATTTGGGAAAGGGGTTGGGAAATGTTTGGTTGCACTCTCATCACTCTCCCTCCCAACCCTCCTGCACTTTCTGTGGTTTTGATCCTAAAGAGGCTAAGTATGGGTGATAACTGAAAAGAGGTAAGAAGTATGCCAATGCTTGTTTGGTTAGGCAGTCTGGTACTCTGTGAGTTTCTTGGTGGCTTAAAGCTGAGACCCCTAAAGTCTGAAGTACATTGAGCTGATTCAACAATGTATATATAATCATGGTAGTTCCTGCCTGGAATCGATCTATAGTAGATTCCCTGTAGGAATATCTGCATCATTATTCTTAGATTTTCTCTCCTGTTTTTAGTCATTACATATTTTGTGCAATAAATTTAGCTTCTGTTGGCTAAAGTTTGCTCCATAAGGTATAAGTATTCAACACGTCCATGGCAACCCCACAACTGACAAAAGGTCCAAACTCTGGAAGTTGGCTGTGCTGTTGTTAAAGTAATTAGCTTTATGTCATGTCTTCTCCATCCTAGAATTATAGAGGAAATAAGTTACAGGGATCAATTCAGACCTGCAACCACAATTCTGCCTTCTAAGATAAGATTCAGGCCTGGGCCCTTGATCCAAATTGTATCACCTATATTTTCATATGTTAATTGTTTCTAGGAGTGATCAGTAGGATAACAGATTTAGGAAATAATTTTACAAAATTTGCTCTTCTCTAATCTCTCCATTGTTATTTGCAGGAGTTGCCATCACTAAGCATAGAGGATCATTTCCTCTGCAAATCTCCATATGCATATTAATCTCACAACAACTTTCTACCTCGTTGACATTTCAGTAGACACTAAGAATGAGTTCTTTTTAAATGTTCTTTTATAAAGATAACAAATACCGGAAATTGGCATACTTGTGTGTGTAAAGGAAATAGTCTGAAGTGCAGTATTTTTAATGGACAGTATAAGTGAAAAGTATAAAAGAGAGATTTCTTCAAATTTTATATTCAACATTTATAAGGAAAAAGCACCATATTCAGATTAAACAGGCACAGTCATCATCATATCAGTTACTCCATAAAGAGAAAATTAAAGCCTGAACATTGCTAGGAAAAGGCACATTACAGCCTTTCAAACATCTAATTTCTCTCTATGGTGTGGAAGATGTAATGACAGGTAGCACTTCTGCAACTTAAGTGGCTCTCTACCTCATCTGCTTTAAGCAGCATAAATTGCTGTGCAGTTTTTAATTTTTCAATCTTCACAAAGGATAAGTGAAGAGCAATGATGTTCATAATATCATCATACTTGTTTTTAATCTTTTGAAGCAATGGCAATGTGTGGCTCTAGTGGGACAGAAAGGCACTTAACAGTTCTGCAGTCTTAAAAAGATTTTGCTTACACAATATGGAAATGTCCAGAAACATTGATAATTTTTTCTAATATTAATTTATGCCATAGCATCTTATAAGATAAATAAGGTATAGCTTTTATTGCTTTTAAGGAACTGAAACAAGGAAATGTGCAAAGTAAGAGAGAATAACACCATATAATAAAACCAGTGCTTTCATTGTTTTTACTAGAAATCTTACTCTATACATGAAAATCCTCTTATGGAAACAAAAATAATTGTCTACGTTACCATTAGGTAACCCAGAAAAAAAAAAAGAATGAGATGTGCATAATATAATCTTAGTGAGCAAGAGGGTCACAGGCATCTGCATGGGGTGCCTTTCTCTGTAGTTGTTGTCCTTATCAAATTTAGAGATCATTAACATTCCATGACAACTAGTTTAACCAAATATTTACTTTGAAATGGTGATGGGTTTCTTCACATTGACTATCCAAATATTTGGGGGTTTTCTTGTAAATTCTCAATTTGGAAGATTCAGTGAATCTTTATGCATATATAAAGTTTTACTAGGTCTCTGCTACATACTAACCCTGACACAGGAGCATCAACAGATATTATGCTGGGCCAAATGAATTGTCATTTAATAGATCAAAACAATAAGATTTTATCATTGTCAATACTCCAAATGATATTCAGGTGTGTGACATATAATCTGTATCTGTACTTAATCTTATTCAAGTAATTTACTCTGCATTTTCTTTCTATACAAAGTGTTGCTTACAAGTTTAGGAATATAACTCTCTGTTCCTAATTCAGATGAAAGAGGTTAAAAATGTGGTGGTGGTCGTGGGAGAGGCCTTAAGAAGAGAAGTCAGTGGAGCAAAAGGGACATAAAAACAGATTCAGGAGAGTTAAGAAGGTTAAGAGGTAAGCTAACCAAAAGTGAGAAGATAGAACATATAAGAAAACCTACTTGTGGTGGTTTGATTCAGATGTCCCCCATAAACTTATGTGTTCTGAATGCTAGGTTCCCAGTTGATGGAGATTTGGGAATTAATGCCTCCTGGAGGCGGTATTATAGCCAGTGTTCCCTTGCTAGTGTTTGGCACATTCTGCTGTTCCTATTGTCCACCTGATGTTGGCCAGGGGTTGATATCCACCCTCTGCTCATTCTGTTGTTTTCCCCTGCCATTGTGCAGCTTCCCCTTGAGTCTGTAAGCCAAAATAAATAATTTTTTTTCCCCACAAGCTGCTCTTGGCCAGATAATTTCTGCCAGCTATATGAACCCGACTGCAGCACCTACTATTTAATAAAATAAAGAAAGTATATACATAGAAAAAAATAACAGCAAAATGAATGGAGGTATCCAGCACAGATAGATAATGTTGTTCTCCATAGTCATGGACTGCCAAACAGTACCATCAATACCAGGCATAAGATAGCTTCCAAGAGCTGCTCATCAGGGAGGTTTTCAAGGTTCCCAAATCAATACAGGTTATCACCATGGAGATTATCTGGACACCAAAACAGAATGGTGGGAGCCTATTACTGAAAGCCCACATTCACTGGGTACAAGATCAAATAAATCAAAGTTGGAGTTGAGACAGAGAAGAGTCCTTTCTGCTGGCTAGTTTTTATAGTACTGGATTGGAAGGTGTTATTCAGACTTGTGGCAGAAACATAGTATCACTCAGTGGTGAATGCTGCTTTTTACAGTAATGACCCATTAGGCAAGACATGCCTCTGCTGTAACAGTGATGTGACTATTACCAGGATAGCCAACTGCCCAAAATTGTATTTTAGACCTGATTCATTTGGTGGAACTCATGCTTGGTACTTAGAAGTAGGCCACATATCCATGTCTGGAGAGAATATAGGCCATAAGGAAAAAGCTACTGTTGCTAAATTGCTAAACAGATGTGTTGTCAAACTGCCTTTTAACTATTTTTCTTCATATTCACGGATCAGGTTTTTATCTTCCACCCACAAGAATCAGAAAACCTTTTTTGTTTTCTAGTTTTAGTTTATTAACATTAAAAAAAAAGTCTAGCAGTGGGAGGTGGTCACACAAAGAATTATAACTTGTAAAGTGCTAGAAATAAATGACTGACGAGTTCCCAGCCCTATATACGGACATATGTGCCGTACTCTACTAGGCTCAAGAAGGTTTCAGATAATGAGATGGTAAGTCTTTAAGACCTAGAGCATGGGGAGGAGTCCTTTGGAACTCTGATATCTAGACATGGCTAGGCCATTGCACCCATGACTTCATAACATCTGTGGTTATCTGTCAAAGACTTGCACAGGATGGAGCCTGTTAGCATTATGTTATAGTTGGAGATTGAGAGGCCATTCCCTTCCTATGGGAAATATGGCAGTTAAGGTTTGCCACTGGTAAGTGATGAGAAGAAGGAGGGGGATGACTTAAGGGGATAACAGATGGTAATGTTGGGTGCATAGGATATGTATGAAAATGTCAAATAACACATTAAAAAAGAAAATGATAAGAGAAGAAAGACTAACTATTAAAGGAAGTATGACATATTACAGAGAAAATAATCTCTGAATAAAGGCATTTAACTGTGATATAAATGACACTAAGAAATGCTAAATATTGTCTCTCATATGAGGGTCCTAGCTTCTAAATTTTATTAATGTGTAGGTATTGGTCATGAAACTTGAAATGTATCTGTGAGGGAAAAAAGAGGTTTTGGTCTGGAGGGATGGCTTAACAGTTAAGGCATTTGCCTACAAAGCCAAAGGATTCAGGTTTGATTCCCCAGGACCCATGTTAGCCAGATGCTTAATGGGGGCCCACACATCTGGAGTTCTTTTGTAGTGGCTGGAGGCCCTGGCATGCCCATTCTCTCTCTCTCTTTCTCTGTCAAATAAATAAAATAAAATAAATATTTTAAAAAAAGATGTTTAAGGAAGCCTGAAGAGGGTAATAGAATATTTGTGATATAAAAGTAAAACTGGAATAATGGAAGTAGATGGGTAAATGTAGGAGCCTGTAAGGGAGAAAGAGGAGAGGATTGGGAGAGGTGGATCAACCAAAGCATTATGAAAATTCCATAATGAAATTTGGTTTTTGTATACTAATTTAACATAATTTTAAAAGAATGGTTAATACATGAAACAGCACTTAAACTAGAAAAATAATAAACACATTTCAACATATGAAAAGGGAAGTAAAATTTTGAAAGAATGGTCTTTGGTAGGGTTTTGCCTTTTGTTTGTTTATATATGTGTTTGCTTGTCTTTATGTTTTGTTTTTCTTCTCTTTTTTTCTCTCTTCTCAATGAAAGCAGAAGATCTGGAAATGATTAGAGGTCAATCAGAGTAGAATTCTAAGCAAGAAGGAAATGAGATAATGCAGAGTTATTGAAGGGAAATATTATTGTAACTGGAGTTGATGACAAGTATTCTGTTTCTTCTCCAGGTCCATGAAGTTTTGACCTAACATGTCATAGGATCTGCATAGGAAAATAGCTCCCAAGGGAAAGGGAATACCTGATGCATTTGGGGCAGAAGTTTCAAAAGTCTGAACCCAATTTCTTATGGACCCATCCTAGCCTCATTGTGTCTTATGACATATCTGTTGTGACCAGCCTCATCAGGAAACCAGATGATCATGGCTCACAAAAAATACATTATGTTATAAATGGAGCATTGCCTACTTGGTCCTACATTATCTCTCAGCCTTTTATTCTCAGAGACAAAGTGAAAGATATATATCAACTGAAGTTATGGTGGTATTTTTGAGGATCTCTCTAAGGAATGAACTGGAGATTTAAAGAAAAATTAGCATCTGACTTATCCATTTGTGTTTTATTCAAACTATGAAAAAAAGAAAATTAAAACGATTATTAATAAGCAACTTAAGGAAATTAAGAATATGGATTCCATAATATTTAACCACTAGAAAAATTTTCACATTGATCTTATGTTCTTAGACATACATTGACTATATAAACAACTATAGATCATATTTGGCTGTTCTGGAAGGATATGCTTCAAGATGCTCGCCAAGCTTATCTTTGAATAAAGAAATTTTTAAGTGATGTTTGACTCCTTTGCTCTTTAAAAATTTTCAATGACTCAGAAGCAGAAGCAATTGCTATGACACATACAAAACAAAGTTCAAAATTTACAGTGGATTCATTTTCTATAAGTCAAAGAGGACAGGCTGAGCTCAGAAGAGTTTTAATGAGGAATGGAGTTATTGCCAGAATTCATTCAACAAATTTTCAGGAGTTGGACTATGCTAGCACTCTGCTTGGCACTGAGAATAAATATTGAAATCAGACAGGAAACACATTTTGTGAATTCTGTCTGCTTGAAAAATAAGAGTGTTTGTGACAATAACACATTTTCTACACTTAGAGATATAATGACAAACTCAGACATATTCTGTGAAAAGAATAAATTGTTGAATAAAAATAGCAGACCTGATTATACTGGAATTCTGGAAAGTCTTTCTCCAAAGAAACATAAAAAAGAGATAGAGCATGGTCAAAGGGTTACTTGACAATTTTTCCAACAATTGGGGAAATTATATGTCATGTGTGGTGGAAAATACTTGGGACTTAAGATATGTGAGTAGGGAGGAACATATAGGGAGATTTTTAAGAAAACCAAAAGTTAAATCTCAAACATGTGGTAGGATGGTGAACCCATGCATCTGTGTTATGGATGAGACTGACTGAAGAACCAGGTAGAAATTTGAGTGAAATACATGAAAAAAGGTTGCAAGGTTTCCAGGCTATTCATGAGTGTGATTACCCAAAAGCTAACCCAATGAGAGAAGACTGGGTCCCTGGGTAAATCAGCCATACAAAGAAACAGGTGTATCAAGATATCTGAAGGATCTGAGATTTCACTCTGCCTCAAGTTTAAAAATGGGGTGGGGGTTCTAGAGAGATGGCTTAGTGCTTAAGGTGCTTGCTTGCAAGGCTAAGGACACATACTCAATTCTTCAGATCCCACATAAGCCAGAAACACAAACATGAGGCAAGTTCAAGGTCACACATTCCTACTCGGTGGTAGAAACATCAGGAGTTTGATTTCAGTGGCTGAGGCCCTGGTGCACCAATTCATTCTCTTGCTCTTTCCCTCACTAAAAGAAAGAAAGAAAGAAAGAAAGGAAGAAAGAAAGAAAGAAAGAAGAAAGAAAGAAGAAAGAAAGAAAGAAAGAAAGAAAGGGGCTGAAAATTGTAAGATTGTCTCCTGGATCAGACAAGATAAATGATAGTTCGTGTTCTATAAGTGCTTTTGCTATCATCATATTTTCAACAATTCCATTTAGACACATGAGTGAAAGATCAGAACAAAAAAGAACCAGCACATACAATGCACCATGGAGTGGCATAGGAACCTGAATCTTAAGGAATCAATATAGCCATCAGGAAGTATGTGTTATGAGAAAAGTCCAATCAGTAATGGCAGGTGCTATTTAGAGATCAAGTCTGGTGGTGATGGAAGTATCAGTTATAGTTACCAACATGAAAACCCCTCATAGTTGACACAATTTAAGTGATTATGGCATACAACTGAAAAGAACCATTTGAACTTGAACATGAAAGGAAGACAGTTATATTGCTTGGTTTGAAAGAGGAGATCTAGTTACATATTGTCTTGGTATAATGATGAATTCCACCCTCATTAACTGTCAAAAGTGCCTTGGTTTAGATAATAGGCTGTACTAGCTAGTGGAAGAGTCCTTTAAGTGCAAGAAGACTAGAACATCTGAAATTGGAAATAGGATCAGAACACAGCTTGCTGCAAGGTTTTCATCAGCAGGAGATCATGGACATCATGCAGAGGAGCTCTGATCAATGACAAACTTTGGTTTTCCTATCTCACTATTTAAGTATTTAAATCTTATTTAATAATTTATAAGTAGTTTTCTTTGATTTAGCTGATTCTGCACATATTTTAATCAACCCTCTCCTAGAGATATTGGAAGGAGAGGAGAACATTTGACAGTGGGAATCTTAATGAGATTGCAGTGAATTCAAATGATTTTTACCACATTGATCTTTAAAATGTGAGCAATTAATGTATCATTGTGAGGATCAAAACAAGATTAAGTGGGTGGAAAACTACTGGAGAAACATGGAAAAGGCAAATCCACAAACTCCAACAGATACATTCATTTTTTTCTTTTTTTTAGCCAAGCCTAACTTACTGGCCTTTTTGTTGTTGTTTTAGACAAGAGAGCAAGAGATAGGGAGAGAGGGCTGGAGAGATTGCTGGAGAGAGTGGTTAAGGCACTTGCTTGCAAAGCCAAAGGACCCAGGTTTGATTCCTCAGAACTCACATATAAGCCAGGTGCACAAGGTGGCACATGTGTCTGGAGTTCATTTGCAGTGGCTGGATGCCCTGGCATGCCCATTCTCTCTCCCCTTTCTTCCTCTTTCTTCTTTCCTTCCTTCCTTTCTTCCCCTTCCTTCCTCCCTCCCTCCCTCCCTCCCTTCTCTCTCTCTCTCTCTCTCTCTCTCTCTCTTCTTTCTTTCTTTCTTTCTTTCTTTCTTTCTTTCTTTCTTTCTTCCTCTCTTTCTCTCAAAAAAATTAAAAGAAAAATATTTTTAAAGAATATTGGCACACCAGGGACTCCAGCCACTGCAATCAAACTCCAAATGCATGCACCCTCTTTTGCACATGTGTAACCTTGTGCACTTTTGTAACTGTGCTTGTGGGTTACATGGGAGCTAGAGAGTGGAACGTAAGTCCTTAGGCTTTGCATGCAAGTGCCTTAACCACTAAGACATCTCTCCAGCCTACAAATTCATTTTTGAACTGTGATAAATAAGCATTCTGGTCATGAAACATGGACAACTGAGAATTTCAAGGATATATATATATATATGGGTTTGTTACATAACAATTGTTGAGAGTATGGGTTGGATAACAACAGTAATGAAAAACATAGTATTTCATCCACTGTAATCAGAATCACAAGGGAAAACATCATGTGCTAGGGAGAACATGTGGCTATTTGATGTCAGGAAGTTGTAGAAGCCCTTGTTTAAGGATCTGAAGCACAAATTTAGGGTTAAGGGCATGGGAAACTATAAGGAATACTAGAAACTAAAATGGGGTTGAAATAGGACTTATGTTGAGTTTCAAGGGAGCAAGCAGCTCACAAAAGACAGAAAGAATAAATAAATAAATAAATTAACAAACAAATAAATAATTTAAAAATGATTGGGATAGGAATGAGGAAAACATAACAAAAGTTTGATTTTCTTATGTAAGGTATAGAAGTTTTTCTGCCTACCTATTAGACACTATTTCTTGGTAAACTAAACATTAGCTGCAGAGTACAAATTTATCTTTTAATCTTAATCTGTTGTTATTTGTTTGAGGTAGGCTCTCACTGTAGCAGAGCATGGCCTGAAATTCATTATGTACACTCTCAGGTTGGCCTCAAACTCACAGGGATCCTCCTACCTCTGAATTCCTCCTGAGTGCTGAGATTAAAGGTGTGAGCCATCATGCCCAGCTCTCTTAAATTTATTCTCATTCAATATTTATCCCCTGAGGGCATTGGTCATGGGGAAGAATATGAATCAAAATTCATTGCTTAGTAGGTGTGATTATGGACTGAATATGAGTTCTTTTAAAATTCTTATGTTGAAACATTATCCTTTTCTGTGATGGTAGTAAGAGATAGGTTATTTGATAGTTACTAGATGGCAAAGGGAGACCCTTCATGAATGCATGAATGCAACAAATATAGTTTTAAAAGGGATTCCAGGGGCTGCAGCGATTTCTCAGTGGTTAAGGCCCCTGCCTGCAAAGCCCAAACGTCCTGGATCTATTATCCAGTACCTACATAAAGCCAGATGCACAAGATTGCATATGCATCTGGAGTTTATTTGCAGTGGCTAGAGGCCCTGGCATGTCCATTTTTCTTTCCTTTCTATCTTTATCTCTCTATCTGTCTCTCTCTGTTTTAAAAGAAATATATATATATATATATATATAAATTTTTTAAAACTATGTGTTAGATATTCATAGCATTCCTCAAAAAAAGAAAAGAGAGTCCGGTTTATTATTATTTGTTGTTGTTGTTTTTAGCCATGTCAGGAAAGAGCCTAGAATACTGCTGTCTTTGAAGAACAAAGCAGCTCTCACCAGACAATAAATAAGCTAGCATCTTGGTCTTAGACTTTTTAGCCACCAGAACTATAAGAAAAAAAATTTCTTCTTTAAGTGCTGATATTCTCTTATACCACACCAAAGAGAACAAGATAGTTTTCCACTTCACTTCTTATTAGGCACGATATTTAAATTGCAGGAATCATATTTTTTGTTGATTATATTATCTATAATGAAAATTTATTCTCATCCTTTAATTCAAGTGTGCTATTTTCAAGAAGCCTGGGGGCATAGGTAAGATAAGCTTTGATCTTATGAATAAGACTTTTCTTTGCAGTTTATGCTGAGTTCCCCTTACAGACTATGTCTGGTTCTATAAGTGATCTTAAAAATCATACCTTTTTCCTTCAATGCAATTGAACTTTCCTTGAAGTTTATCTAGTGTACATGAGAAATATGAGCTAATCTATGATGCTTATTTCACTTTGACTCAGAAATTAACTGCAATGTTTGTTTTGCTATGCTAATACATTACTTGGTCTTCTATGGATTGCTATGATTAAAGTATGGTTCACATCAATTCAGAATGAAGATATTAAGAAAGATAAACTACCCACTACTTCTGCTTTTAGTAGCAGACAAGAATATTTCATACTTTGTTTCTTTCAAATATATTGAGTGTAATGATTGACAAATTTGAGTCTCAGTGCCCCTCATATCAGCTCTTGTTCCTACTTGTATTGTGGTGGTCATTAACCTTTATTTACAAGTCATCAGGATAGAGAGGTGTTTGTTGTTGTTGTTGTTGTTTTGATTGTAATATTACCTTGTTAATTTCTTTTGCCTACCTGTTAACACACTTATTTACACTCTATTATTATTTCAGTTGTTCCACTTGAGGTTATATATGCACACAATGCATTAATATCTAAAATAAATTATTTCTATATTTTCATCAACTGGAGTAGGACATAAAAGCATTATAACTTACTTCAAACCTTTCCATATCACAATCCATTTTAGTTCATGTTTGAATTATGTGCACATCCTTTAATTTTCTATTTTTTTCAATTTTTTGAAATTTTCATACTTGTATATGATGATTTCAAGTTTAATGCTAACAAAAATTATTGATATCTTTCTAATTTATTTGCATTTATGATTTACTCACATATTTATGTTCCAAATATCCCTTAATATTATTTAATTATTTCCATAGGGCTTCAGAATGTCTTTAGGTCATTTAGTATGTCTTTTTTTTTTTTTTTTCAAGGTAGGGTCTCACTCTGGCCCAGGCTGACCTGGAATTCACTATGTAGTCTCAGGGTGGCCTCAAACTCACAGTGATCCTCCTACCTCTGCCTCCTAAGTGCTGGGATTAAAGGCGTGCGCCACCACTCCTGGCGAGTATGTCATTTTTGTTGTGTTAAGGTAAGTTATCTCATAATTCAAAATGCTATACTTTGCTAGGCTGCTTGAAGACATTGATGGATTGTCCTGTAGGCTTTTAAATATATTTGTCTATTTCTGTATTTTGTCTGTGCATTTACCTACTGGTTGATGTTCTTACTCAAGAATCAATGGTTCTAAGATACATATGATTTCCAACAATACACTGAAGTATAGAATATCTTCAGTTTATGAAAGTTTTTTTGATAGTTCCAAGTAAGATTTTATTTGCACAAGGCTTTGTTATTTGATTATTTTAGTTTTTTGAGATAGGGTCTTGCTCTAGCCCAGGCTGACCTGGAATTCACTATGTAGTCTCAGTGTGGACTCTAACTTACAATGATAGTACTACCTCTGCCTCCCAAGTGCTGGGATTAAAGGCATGTGCCACTATGCCAAGCCTCTGAATAAGGTGTCATAAAGCAAAAGGAAAACAGTTGTTTCTTTTATTTTTCTTACAGAGGAAGTAGAGTTTTCCCACAGAGCTAGCCAGTTGAAAATCTCCAGCTCTAGCTTCACTTTGTTCATTAGAAAATGAAATTCTTACAATAAGATCCCTTCTATGGTCTAAGAGTTGCCCTTTACAGCATGCACATTCTCTGGCATCTCTATGCATTAGACACCTCTGCACCAGGTCCTGTACCTGTCGGCTGAAGGGACTTCTGTAGAGTTTAACTTTTTAAGTTTCATAGGTACTTTCTTTTTCAAAATATTTATTTATTTGTTTATTTAAGAGAGACATAAAGAGGCAGATAGAGAGATACAGAGAGAGAAAAAGAGAATAGACATGCTAGGGTGTCTAACCACTGCAAACAAACTCCAGACACATGTGCCACCTTGTATATCTGGCTTTACCTGGGTACTGGGGAATTTAACATGAATCATTTGGCTTTGCAAGCAAACGCCTTAACCACTAGGCAATCTCTCCAGCTCTGAAAAAAATTAATAATTTCATCTAGTTTATCTTAGTGTTCCAGTTGCTATTTTAACTCACTTAATGTCACTGATTTATTTTTAGCTGTGAAATTAAACTAACTTCTGTCTGTACATTACTATTCTAAATTTTTGCATCTATATCCAACCCTCATGTCACCATAAAACATATGTAAAACTGAACTTTTGTTCAAGTTTATAGGAATTTATATACTAAGTCTTGACTGACCCATGTGAAGATGGAGAAGTGGAATGATTAGCATTTCTAAGTGTCAATATAGCTTTTCCATAAAACTTTTCCATGAAACATGTGAATGATTCTCACATATCTGGGTGTCAAATGTTATTATAAGATACATGGTTTAAAAATATTTTATTTATTTGACAAAGAGAGGGAGAGAGAGGGGAGTCACTGCAAACAAACTCCCTATGAATGTGCCACCTTATGCTTCTGGCTTATGTGGGTACTTGGAAATTGAAAATGTGTCCTTAGATTTCTAATACAAGCACCTTAAAAGCTAAGCAATAACTCCAGCCCTGACACTTGGTTTTAAAGTTAAGGCTTTATCATAATGGAGAGAGGAATTGTGATAGATATTCTCTGGTTGTAAACATGACAGGATTTAAAACCAATATGCAAACAATTTTCTGGTCATGTTGAGATGACAGAAACACTCTAACTTTGGTCTGTACCATCTCATGAGCTGCATTTCTGGGCTATGTATAAGGAAGAAAGCTAGGTTATCCTGCAGCATTCATAACTCTGCTGTTTTCTCACTGTTGGCCAGAAGGTTAGTTGCTCCCATCAGCATGCCTTCTGTGCCATGATGGGTGGTATAGCAGACAGCTTCGGGTTTGCTGAGATGAACTTCCAGACCAGGCACAATTATGGAGGAAGGGATATTTATTGAAGCTTACAGATTCAGGGGAAGTTCCATAATGGCAGAAGAAGCTGCCTGCTTTCACAGGACCAAACACACAGAGAGAAAAGCGCAAGCCAAAAATCAAACAGCACAACACACTTCAGAATCTCCAGCTAGGCACACTTTGCATAACGTTAGATTGAAATCTTAAACCCACCACCACATAATAAGATCTGTCCTATGACACTGCCTCCAGCTAAGTGCCTGCAGATGCCAACTACAAAATAATAAAATGCGGAATATATTAGGGGCCATGTATTCAAAATATCACAAGTGGTAATCTGGAACTGTAAGCTAAAATAAACCTTCTTTTGTAAACTGAATTTTATCAGGTATTTTGTCTCAGCAATTGTGGGTTCCTGGGTTTTTGTTCTGGAGCTGGCCTTGTTCTCCCCCTCTCCCCAAGGGTGCCCAGGCAACCATGGTGGGTGTGTGAGTGAAAGTAAAAGACTTTAGGGAGAAAGGTGAATAGCTCTCTCAGTTTATTGTCAGGAAAATGAGTTGATAAGCATCTGAGGGCAGGGAAAGGGGGAGAGGGTCCTAAGGGGATTAGATGCACAAGGTTCATTGCTGATGCCTGAGTAACATATGAGGTCATTCATTACAACATGTAGGCAATGGTGGGGTGGGGGAGAGTTAGGTGATCTAGGGTCTCAGGGGTATGGGCTATGCGAAGGTGCTGGCTGATAAAGAGTTTACTAGGCAACTGGCCAAAGGTCACAGGGCTATGGGCAAAGCCTAAATTCAGGTGTGCTGGGCTTGGAGAGGGAGTGGCTTCCTGTAGCCTGGGAGTCCTTAGCTACGTCTGGCAGCTGAGGCCCCTCTCCTGCACACTCTAGTCAGTGCCTGGCATTGCCCAACAACTCCCCCTTTGTTTTTATAATGGGGAAATGTCATCCCAAATGATTTCTTTATAATTTACCATAGGTCCAGATAGAGTTAGGTGGTGTACAATGACCTGATTAGTAGCAACTTTACCAATATTAGTTATTTGATTTCTGTGAAATTTGATGAGAGAGCAGGCTACAAGCAATAGGGTTCCTATAGTAAGGAGGTGGCTAAGGAGAAGCCAAGTAACTAAAGGGTTAGAGAACCAGGTGGTGGGGTCCTCAGACTTGTAGCAGTCAAGCAGCTTAACAACATTTGATTCATTAAAAAAATACAATATTCTTTTTCCAAGACCATACATGACCCCCACCCTCAGGTTCAGCAGTAATGAAGTCTAAGGCTAGAAGGTTTTGAAGTACCATACCCACGAGAAAGGTGAATTGTCTCTAGAGAGATTCAAGGCCATTGGTCACTGGAGGCACCAAGAGACAGTGTCACATCAAGGCCCACCAGCAGGGGGATGAAAATGTCTTTCAGTTGGCACAGGCAGAGTTTGTAGGCCAATTACTTCTTGTAGAGATACACCTGTGAATCAATCAAGACTGGGGAACAAAAAGTGGGAGAAGAAATATTTATTCATGGGGTGGTTACTCCTTTTGCACCAAAAGAGAGAGGGTATCTTGACACAACTGGTCCTGATTGTGGAAATATTGAGCAGGAATTCAGCTCTGGTCATCTCAGACCTGGACTGGCATTAAAGAGGTTGGGCCCTGTCCTTTGCAGAGCCAGGGACTCAGAGAACATGTGGATAAAGACAGTTCTTTAGAACTGGCAAGAGATAAGAAAACTTTGTTGTCCTTTTTACCTTCAGGGGTCCAGTCACCCTAATTCTATCCCCCTTTATTTCTCCCTCTCATGAGAAGACACTCTACTGCTGTTAGAGGAAAAAGGATGAAGAATCAGATTGATCACTTTCTAATTCCTGCTGAACAGGACATGAAGATGTGGCTTGTCACAGTTAGACAGTCTCTCCCAGAAAGGAGAACTACTGTAACGGACCCTGGGGTGCAGGAAGATCGTCTTGAAAGAGAACATTGGGGAGAAATAAAAAGAATTAATGAGAAGTCAGCACACAGAATACTTGTCCTTTTTATGGTTGAGTGAATCCAAGTAGGCAGGCTTGGATTGTCTCAGGACCATCTGAGTATCAGCTAGCTGAGATTTTGTTTTGTTTTGTTTTGTTTTGTTTTTTTTAGAACTGTTCATCAAATGGCACAGTAGTATTCAACATGGCTTATAAAACAGATGAGATATTAGCAGAGTTATCAGAAATGTATACACAACATTTAACCTTGATAATAGAGAGCCATTGGATGTCATTAAATGCTGTACAAATATATGTATTTGGTCTCAGAACTTATTTATATAGCCTAGATTTGAAAATAAGTCTTTTGACATCTATAGTTGTTTTTCTTTATTTTAGAATTGGAACTATGGGTAAGAGATGTTGTAAGGTCTTGTTTGCTTCCCCTCTTGGAAATCTCTTGTTGTATTACCTAATAGGCCATTTATATATTTAAGGTATTTTTATCTTTGGTTATACATTTTTCTCTGAGTGTTTAAGACCATGCAGATAGCTAAAATTTAACTAAGGATTAATTTTGTAGGTCACTAATGGCTCTCCAAAGAGACTTTCGGGACTCAGGAATAGCCCTATTGCTTACTGGTGTTTTCTGTCTGTTAGGATGAGTCAGGGCCATGCTAGCCAAGTAGCTTTCCCTTCTTTGGGAAGTCAGGAGGACTGATTGCTCCTCAATTGTGACTCTCCTGTTTCAGACTGTACACCAATTTTGTTTGGGTTTCCGTATCCTCCCTGATCAGGAAAACAGATGACTTACCAGTGGGCCAGTGTAGAAGTGTCCCATCATCTCCAGTGGCCTCATGACCTGGGAGCACAGGCAAAAATATTGGCCCTTTTTGTTCTGATGATTCCAATTGGCTTTGGCTTCTACATAGGTAATTAATACACCTAGAAAGGAAGTTACACCAACCTGGATGTATATAAATATAGAGCACATTTGACTATTGAAATAGAATTCATTAAAGAATGGCACAAGCCATATATCTGAAGTGCAGAAAGTAGGCACATCTTACCCTATAAATATCTAACAGTTCTAAGTACAGGCAGAACCTGTTACCAGCCTTGAAAACAATACCAATTAATTTACAAACAAACAAAGGAATTTAACCTGGAAATTGTCAGAAAAGGAGAAGTAAGAGAGCATAAAGTCTTAGCACCTGTGTTTGAAAACATCTTTGATTATTTCAGATACCTGTGTGGGTACCAATTACCCAGAGAACATTGGAAACAGAACCACAGAACTTGAACATTATTTTCTGAGATGAGGACCATTGTTTGAGCATGAGGTTGTACCTTAAAGTGGGGAATATGTCTTAAGAGTTAATTTTGTTATGAGCACTGGACTAAAGATGCCAAAAATGAGGCAGTTACTTTACATACAATAGAGCAGGATCTGGTCTTTTGGGAGCCAAAACAGCTAGGTAAATTATAATATAACCCTTGATAAATATTCTTTGAAAGAATGGACATGATTTGACAACCATTGATTTTGCTTAATCTTGATAGCTATTGATTTTATGTACCATAGAAATTTTTACTAACATAAAACAATTTTACGTTTTACCTATGATTTAAATTTGATAAAGCTTAAGCAAGCTATTCCAACATATTTTAGCCTGAAAATTGGTGTTTTTTGTTCCTTAAGTGTTTGTAAACAGTTGAAAAATCTCTAACTTTAGGCATGGTGTTTAGGGTTAGCCTGAAAATTCTTTCCTACATACACACATCTTTATCCACATACTTTAACATTTTGATCTAAGCACCACTCAAAACACATTTTTAATGAGCATTCTATGTCCAACATTGAAAAATTTCTTCCCAGTTCCTTCAATCAACTCATCTCACCCAACAATTAACCATCCTTTTTATAAGACTATTAAGAGAAACTGTACCAAATTGATTAATCATATTATTCACTGACAAACAAGTAGTCTAAAGACATACCAATTACACAGTTGGAAACAATTTTATTAGGAGAAACTAAGGCAAATTTTGTTGCTATCTTGAGGCAGACTGGCCTAAAAGTCAGGTCAGTTGTCTCCTCCTTTTAAGTAACAGGACATTACAATTTTTTTTTTTTTAATAGCTGTCAAATTATAAGTCACCACTTCAGAGAGAATTCTGTTGACTTTAATAATCCTCTGTGTAAGTTGAAGTTGACCTAGAACATAAACCCAGTAATTATATTTATGATATCATGTAACAAAGTATGACATTGTTTACATAAAACTTCAGTTCACCATAGGCTTTAGTTAAACATGACCTTTTTTTTTTCTTCTTGCCACTTATGGGTGCTCGCACTGTGGCGACTGGGCAAGGTTCATGTACATCTTTAGATTATCCCTGCCTGGATCCTGGGCACTCGCCCGGGGTCCTGTCTAGTACACATGGAGATAATGGCTAAGACGACTGCCAGATTATGAGTCTGGCTACTTGAAGAGGAAAGAAGAGAAGGAAAGAAGATAGGGGGGCTCTGGAAAAAGAGGGGCTCCCAGGACTACTGGGAAGCCACTGGAAAAGGAGAGGGGCATAGGGAGGTCCTGGGAAAGGAGTGGGCCCACGGGGGGCCTGTGAAAGAAGGGGGCCCACAGGGTGGTGCTTGGAAAGGAGGGTACCATGGGGAGCAACTGGGAAGAGGCATCCCTGGGACTGCCGGGAAGGGGTCACTGGAGAAGGAGACAGAGACATGGTGCCTGCATGAGCCATGGCCCTATTGTCTGGGCATGTGTAAGCCCACTGACTAACTCTGACTCAAGTCACTTTGGAGCTATCACAAAGTTGGCTTGCAGTTTCACTACTTAAAGGGAGTGAGGGGGGAAATTTCCTTCCTGAACTTTTCATTTCATAGCCAGATAAGCTATGTGGTTCTATGTGTCTGGGCCGCATGGATGCCCAGAAATCATCCAGCAGTGACCTGGAGGATTTCCCAAAAGGAGCTGGCCTCCCTCGGAGAGAGCTTAATTCCCTTAAATTTTAGAAGATCCCATAATCTATGAATATATTATTTCTTTTGCTGAGAGACAATATTAAAGTAAAGGAGGAGAAAGAGAAAAATAGCTTCCATCTGATGGATGAAAGAGAAATAGATAGAGGGTTTTTGCCAACACTGAATGAGCTGTCAGGATCCAGGTAGAGGATGACTGGCCTTCAGTCAATACCGAAGAGTGGCCTCAGCCAAGAGACATTACTTGCGAGTTCGTCATGTCTGGTCCCACACGATAGTGTTAACTGACAATAAAGGAGGAAAAAGAGAAATCTTCTAGCCCTCAAAAACGTGGAGGCAAGGCTGTATGAGCTGATGTCTCCCAGTCCCTCTGGGAGAGCACTCACCTATCCTGTCTGTCTCTGTCTCATAAGTTTCCTGTTCAAGCGCCAGCTGTGTGTTACTGTGTTCTTCTCTGGAGCCAGCTGTGGTCCCCCCCAAAGGTGCCCAGGCAACTGGGGCAGGTGAGTGTGCGAAAGTAAAAGACTTTTGGGAGATAGATGAACAACTCTCTCAGTTTGTTGTCAGAAAAATGGGTTTATAAGCATCTGAGGGTGGGGGGAGGGTCCTAAGGGGATGGGCTGTGTGAAGGTGCTGACTGATAAGGCATTTCCTAGGCAACTGGCCAAAGGTTACAGGGCTATGGACAAAGCCTAAATTCAGGTGTGCTGGGCTTGGAGAGGGAGTGGCCTCCTGTAGCCCAGGGGTCCTCAGCCATGCCTGGAAGCTCAGGCCCCTCTCCCGAAGGCTCCAGCCTGTGCCTGGCAGTGCCCCCAAACTCCCCCTTTGTTTTCATAATGGGCACTGCCAGCCACAGGCTGGATCCTTCAGGAGAAGGACCTGAGCTGCCAGACAAGCAATGAGACAGTAACTCATAAAAATTTGGTGGTGAGAGTGGAGTGATTCTGATTAATCTGACCATGTGGTTTATTTGGCTTTAGAACTGGTTTCCAAGAGGAATGTGTAAGAATTTGGAACTTTGGGCTAGAAAAGTCCTAGGATCCTATCAATAGAACTTAAAGGACATTTTACTGGAAGTATGGAAGACAAGAATTTGGAGAAAAATATGGACAGTTATGGTTTGACTCATGAAATTTCTGAGTGCAAAAAGACTATCAGAAGCATTTGATATTCTGGGCAAGAAAAGTCTGCTATGCTGCCCATATCCTAAAAACATGAATGAAGTTGAATTGAAAAGAAGTGGACTAATGTGTTAAGTGGATGAAATGCCAAGACAAAAAAAAATTGAGTCAATGGTATAATTTCTCTTTGCTGACCTGATACAAATCTTCAGTGAGCAAGAGGAAAATAGAGAGCTGGAAGATGATAAGTAGGAAATTTTAAATGGAAAGATGTGTAAGAAATTTTAAAGTACCAAGCCCAGAGAAAGCAGCTTTTGGCTGTAATAAAAGAGATTGCCATTAAAGGAAATCTACTGTGGTGTACTTGGGCCCTAAGGACAAGACCCAAACTACTGAAGGCTCAAGATTTGAAATTATGTGATTTCTTTTGAAAGGAAAATTCCTGGTGGAAGAATGGTGAAGGTGGTCTCTGCTTCCCAAGGTAAGTATACAAAGGCTGCTTCAGCAGCTTTCCATAGGTGCTGTGCTTCAACCTGATCTGAAATGGAACTTGGCAGCATTGCCCATATAATACTGGATTTAGAATAATACAAGATGCAAGCTGTATGGTGGCATAGAATATTGTAACACAGTTTCAGGGAGCCACTGGATCTAAGAAGTGTTCATTAGGGTCAGAGTACATATATAGAGGCTGTGAGAGGCCATTGCATGAAAATGAACTCTGAATTACAATGGTGACTTCTGGATGCTATAGATGAGAAGACCATGGGAAACCTTTCAAGAAAAGCTGTAGGCTCAAGGCAAATCCAGCCCATAAGAAAAGCCACACGTAGCTAAAATGCAGGAATGACTATGTAAACCATATGGAGCCAAGATGATTTCAACAGGAGTCACATGGAGCTACAAGATAGGGAGTTTGCCATACTGACTTTCAGTCTTGCTGTGGTCTGATCATTCCTTTCTATGCTTCCATTCTACCCTTTGTCTTTGTGGATGCTTACTTTGTGGCAATGCACCTTTTGAATATGTAACTTGGGTTTTGATTTTACAGGGCTCACAGTTATACTTCTGCCTAGGGTTTCAGATGAAATGTTAGGTTTGGATTTTAGAATAACATTGGAACTCTAAAGACTATGACTTTTGGATTTAGACTAAATGCATTTTCAGTTATGAAATGGCCATTAGCCACTGGGGAAAAGGAATGGAGACTTATGGGTGAAAAGTGTTGTTTAATTGTCAAGGGTCATACTTTTTATGGTTAATCTATGGTTATTGAATTAACAGGATTTAGAATGACCATTTAAATGAATCTCTGATCATGTCTATGAGGGATTTTCTAGATTAGATTGGTCAATATGGGAGGGCTCAACATAATAGTAGGCAGTACCATCTCAATAGCTGGGATCTTGGACTGTATAAAAAAGAGAAAACTAGTTGAGTATTAAGCATTTATGACTCTACTCTGATTAGGTACTGTTGGACTGAATGTGACCAGGTATTGCAAAATGCTTCCCCCTCCATGATGGACTGTCAAGTGGAACTGTAAGATAATGTGAACTCTTCTTTCCTTAAACTGATTTTGAACAGGTAATTTTTCTCAGCAATGAGAAAGTATCTGATAATCAATTTACTGTTTGAAAATATATGTAGTTTTTTATAATCATTTTGTTTTTTGGTTCTTTTTAATTGATTTATTTATTTGAGGTGGAGAGGGGACAATGGGCATGTCAGGGCCTCCAGCTATTGCAAGCACACTCCAGACACATGTGCCACTTTGTGCACCTGGCTTACATGGGTCCTGGGGAATCAAACTGAGGACCTCCAGCTTTTCAGGCAAGTGCCTTAACTGCTAAGCCATCTATTCAGCCCCAGTTTTTTGGTTCTTAATTACACAGTCAGAAAATAAAAGAAAGTTTGGATATATATCTTATTTCATTTTAAAAGCCTGGAAGCATGCCCTGCAAAAAGTATTCTCCTATACATATAGAAGAAAATAAACAAAATTCAGATAATACAAAAACCTTTAAATACTAATGTTGTTACATTCTACCTCTTTATCCCTAAGCCCATATCATAATTTCATTCTATTGTTCATTAAGCATATAGTTAAGATATTATTTATATTGGTTATTCTGAGATTAATAAAATAATGTTACAGCTTTTTTTCTTTTATACCAAAACAATTTTTCATGAGCTAAAGTCAGTATTTTTTACATTTATGTTTACTGAAGACGATATATTCAAATATAGCTTTATGATGTATCAATCTAATTTAGGGGCATCAGTTGCCTGAAACTTTACAATCATTAATGATCAATATTTTTCTTAAATATTTTTCTATGAAGTACAGATTGATGAATACTTCTCTTTAATCAGTACTCTTACCATGATTCTTTGACTAAAATCATGAAAGGTGCAGAGCTGATAGAGGGCTATCTGAGCAAAACTATCATAAGACGATAAGACTAATACTCACTCTGACAACCTGCCAAGTATGATGTGATAAAAATGAGAACACAATATAGCTTGGATGTATTGCTTATGTTTCTGTTATAGTAATTCAAAACAACATCTAGGAAAATGGAAATAAAAATAAAATGATTAACTTTCAACTTTTAAGCAACAAATTGTAGAATATTTAGATATATAGCTTAAGAGAACAAAAATAAGGGCTGGAGAGATTGCTTAGTGGTTAAGGCACATACCTGTGAAGCCTAAGGACCCAGGTTTGATTCTCCAGGTCCCACGTAAGCCAGATGCACATGATGCCACATGCATTTGGAGTTCTTTTGCAGTTGCTAGAGGCCCTGGCATGTCCATTCTCTCTCTCTCTCTCTTTCTCCCTCCCTCTGTCCCTAATAAATAAATAAATTTGTAAAAAGCAGCAAAAGTAAAAATAGATATCTGAAGACATTAATAAAAATATTTTATTTTATAATTGATATTCATTGAGAATTGGAATTTCAGGATACTAATTTTAATTAAAGACTGAATATATATTTTTTAAAAGTTTATTATTATTATTATTATTATTATTATTATTATCAAGATGTTTTAAATGGATACATCATGTGTTGGTACCCTCTTTTCCATCATCCCTGCCCCTATTCTGTTTGGGATGCTCTTCAGGGGGGTTGTAGATATTCACAAAGGGTTGTACTTTATACATTGTGGGAGTATTAGTTATTTTTTTGGAGGGGGAAAGAATACCTCTGGCCATGATCTCTCAACCTGTGGCTCTTACAATCTTTTCACCTACTCTTCTTCAAAATTCCCTGAGCCATGGTGGATGAGTTTTAAGTGTACTTCAGTGATGAGCTCTTAGGAGCCTCTGGATCTCTACCTTGGTAAATGTTGAGTATCCTCAGGGTCTGCCTCCTACACCCTGGCACTGATTATCAGGAACAGTGTTGAAGCAACACTCCAATTTCTCTGTGTATTCAGCTGTTCAGCTGTGGCTTAGCTGAAATGTGAGGGGTAGTTTATCTCCTCTGGTCTCACTACCTTCTGAAAAAGAAGGACAGATTCCCCAATGGAGAGTGAAGTCAGCATAGTTTAAATTGGATAAGCATTATTAATTTAGGGAGATATGATGTCTGTAACCCTTCTTTTATCCAAAGAGTAGTGAGAGCTCGACACTGGAGAGCATAATCTTTGTTACCATAGGATTCTGATCTGATTCCCAATTCTAGATATGGATCTTTACACTGAGTGGATCTCTTAGCCAATCCAAAAGCTATTGCTTACTGAGATGGTGTACCATTACAGTACTGGTGTGTACATCTTGTCAGAGTGTTTGCCTATGACTGGCTTAGACCTCTGGTTGCTCAGACTGTTGTTGGACATTTTCCCCCAGTAGCTCATGTAGCACTTTCCAGCACTAGACAGGCTCACTGTCTGGGCACTAGCTTTCTTCTGAATTCCAGCCAGGTCTCTCCATGTTCTATGTCAGCAGTATATGTTGTCTTCAGCAATAGGGTGTTAGCTTTTGCCTCAGGCAAGTAATCAAGTGCTTTGACAGAAAGCTGTCTTGATTTGGGGACCTCATAGGTCTCTCTGATCAACAGCTCAATGTGGGTAGCCACCTGGTACTGGGAGTTACAGGTCAGAGACAGATAAAAATTTTTCTTTTAAGCTTAGGCTTCATCCCAACCTCACCAGATCCCTACTTTTCAGGTGCTCCCCTCTTACTCCTTTTGAGGATTATATATTTTAAAAGGTTTCTATGGTACAACAATATACTTCATCATATGTGCTCTTAAAGGAATTCCATAATCCTCTTCTAACCACCAGGAATTTATTATAATATTGCAATCCCTAAAACTGTAAAATGAACCTCAAGTTATACCTATTGATTCTAATAGGATTTGTGGAAAAGTGTGAAATTATAATCCTCATGAAATTCAGTATTAAAATAAAGGAAATGAGCAAGTTTTCCAAAGCAATCAATTTAACTGATGATTTTTTGTTGTTGTTAAGAATAATATTGGGCTGGAGAGATGGCTTAGCAGTTAAGGCATTTGCCTGCAAAGCCAAAGGTTCCCGGTTCGACTCTCCAGGACCCACATAAGCCAGATGCACAAGGAGGTGCACGTGTCTGGAGTTCCTTTGCAAAGCTTGAAGGCCCTGGCTCACCCATTCTCTCTCTCTCCCTCAAATAAATAAATAAATAAAATTAAAAGTATTAAAAAAGAATAATATTAAGTCTGTAATCGTAACTCTTTGGCATGTCCTAATTTGTTTTCATGCTTTTGTGTTCATAGAAATGATATAATTTCACACACTGCTACCATATGAGCCAGGTGACAATTGCATCTTTCATATATTTGAAAAGAACAACTGATGAAATGTCAGATTTGCCAAGCACTAAAACTAACTGAAAATATCATTCAATCCAGTACCTGTCCTTGAAATATTAATTATGATAGTGCAGGGAAATGTCTCCCCTAATATGATGCTTTTGAATACATGGTCCCCATATTGTGGCAATTAGGGACAAGCATGGAGCTTTTGGGAGGTGAAACTTCACTGGAAGAAGAGTGTCTTGGCAAAGGGGCTGGGACTTTAATGCAACAGAGCCCAGCTCCAAGCTTAGTACTCAGACTACTTCCTTCCTATAATGTGGAGATGTGACTATGCTTCCTGCCCAAGCCCGTCATGATTTCCCTCCCATAGAGTAATTTCCTTTTAAAACCATAAGCTGAAGTAAATCTTTTCTTTTCATAAACTGTTTCTGATTGGGTTTATTCCCAGCAACAAGAAGGTAACTGCTACAAATATGGATTCCATTTTAACTTTTGTGTTAAACCACAAAACATAAATTATTCTATTAAATCAACTGGAAATTAAGATATAAAATATCTTTATTACCTCATAAGCATAATTTTACTACTGAGAAATGTAGATATATTCATTGTGATGAGAACTATCATTGACCTGTCATAAGTAATTTGTTAAGAATGTATTGCAAAATTTTATTGCAGTAAGCTAAGTGGCAACATTATAATTCATCTCTGTAAAATATTATGTCATTGGCTCTAGGGAGATACCTCAAGGTATAATGCACTTGCCATGCAAACATGAGTACCTGGGTTTGGAATCCCAGAACCCACATAAAAAGCCAGAAATGGGCAGACATTTTTAATGCCAGCCACTCTGTGGGTGAGGAGGAGGAGAATCTCCTGGAAGCTCAGGATCTAGCTATCCTGGCAAAACAATGGTGAACAATGTGAGACTGCCTAAAAGGAGGTGGAGAGCAAGGATCAAACTCCAAAGTATTCTTTGATCCACAAATGTACACTGGTGAATATACACATTGACCCACACTCAATGTGCACACACACACACACACACACACACACACACACACACACATACACAAACCATACAAACACACAAAAAACATGCCCCCACACAGCACAATGATTATAATAAAAATAAACTTTAAAATTCTGTCATTAGCACTTTAATAAATCCACTAAAATAAACTATCAGTAAATGTAAAAAACAAAACAATTGCTTACTGTACTGTTTGAACCAACTTCTTTAAAGATTTTCTCATCATATGGCGATTTCAGTTAAGCCTTCATTAAAAAAAAATGGTAGCTTAGATTATTTTAAAAATTCTTAAATGACAAAGGAATAATTGAATAAGATTATAGTATATGGTATTAACATTCATTTCTCTAGTGATTAAGGACGTTTGTAGTATAATATTTACTGTAAACTGGAATTAGAAACATGTTTCTACTTAGTTAATATAAGGAAGGTAATAGGAAAAAGAAATATAAATTCAAAATGAAGGGTTCACTCAATGCATTGTAGAGCAACACTGTTATAAATCCACGAGACGAGGAAGTATAAAACACTTCTATACTTACAGACAGTAAACCATATTTCCCTCCCCTCCCCCATTTTCCCCTTCACAACTCCGCTGCCTATCATATCCCCTCCCTCTCTCCATTAGTCTCTCGTTTATTTTGATGTCATCGTCTTTTTCTCCTATTACAAGGCTCTTGTAAAGGTATTGCTATGCACTGTGAGGCCATGGATATTGAGGCCAATTTCTGTCTGAGTTGTTGCATTGTAAGGAGTGGTACCCTTCCTTTGGCTCTTACATTCTTTCCACCTCTTCTGTAATGGACCCTAAGCCTTGGAGGGTGTGATAGAGATATTTCAGTGCTGAGCACTCCTGCATCATTTCTTTCTCAGCCCTATATTGCCTTTTAGGTCATCCATCTGAAAAGAGAAGCTTCTCTGACCAAAAGTGAGAGTAGCATTAATATATGGATGTGAAGATTAAGTGTAGTGCTTTCAGGGCATTTTGGTAATAATATATGCATTTATCCAGACAAGGGCAGGCTTTATACCCCTAAGGCACATGACATCCCTGCTGTAGGCTTTTGCTTAGGTTTTCAGTATCAAGCATGCATTCCCTCCCATAAAAGAGGCCTCCAGTTCAATTAGAGAGCAACTGGTTTTCTCCAGAACATACATGACACTCTTGCACCTGTTCAGTCATTTGGCCTGTCTGGCCAAATTTGAGGTTTCCAGTGTCCACTGTTTTCACCACTGATGATTTCTGTCTATTTTAGGGTTGCATGAAGTGCAGCTTTTTCCAGCTTACAGTTGGCTGGGCTACACAGAGAAGGTTTTCAGCTCAGAACCAGTTTGATTTTTCAGTTATCCTGCTGCCCAAGTATGTGAAGTCTTCAGCAATAGGGTCTTACCATCTGTTGCTTCTGGAAAACAGAGAGCCTTGGCAAAAGCCTGCAATTTTTTGGAGGCAGCAGGGACCTCCCTAGCCAAAATACTCACTGGTAGGTAATCCATCCCTGGCACTGAAATTTTTCTAGTATCAATCTATCACTTATATCACTTCTGGATGTGTCATTATCCAAAGAAGTAGGCTTCAATATGTTTAATTCAGAATGTCTTGAATTTTGAATGACCCTCCCCTCACCCTTCTCTTACTCAGTCTCTTCTTCTGGCCTCACTTAGGCTATTCCACTCTATGTAAACTGCTCTACTTACATATGTACAATAAGATCCCCAAAAGTCCTTCCTTTTCCCTCCCTTATAGCCTTTTTCAGCTTACTGGCCTCTGCTACTGATGTTCTGGTTCCAGCTCACACAGAAGTCTAAACATTTGTAGCTAGGATACACATATGAGAGAGAACATGTGATGTTTGGCTTTCAGGGCCTGGGTTACCTCACTTAGTATAATCCTTCCCAGATCCATGCATTTCCAAGAAAATTTCATTTTTATTTACTGCTAAATAGAACTCCATTGTGTAGACATGCCACATCTTTATTATCCATTCATCTGTGGATGGACATCTAGGCTGGTTCCATTTCCTAGATGTTGTGAATAAAGCAGCAATAAACATGGTTGTGCAAATATCTCTAAGGTAGTGAGAACAGTCATTAGGATATATGCCTAGGAGTATTACAGCTGGATCATATGGTAAACCTATTTTTAGCTGTTTCAAGAACCTCCACAATGATTTCCACAATGGCTGTACTAGATTACATTGCCACCAACAGTGTAGAAGGGTTTTCCTTTTTCTACATCTTTGCCAACATTTATTATCATTTATTTTCTTGGTGGTAACCATTTGCCAAGGGTGAGATGGGATATCAAAGTAGTTTTAATTCGCATTTCCCTGATACCTAAGGATGCAGCACTTTTTTTTTTTAGATGTTTATATGCCCTCTGTATTTCTTCCAATGAGAACTCTATATTTAGTTTCATGGCCCATTTTATAATTGGGTTGTTTGATTTCTTATTGTTCTTTTTTTTTCATTTTTTTGTATATTCTGGATATTAATCATCTATCAGGTTAGTATAGCTGGCAAAGATTTTATCCCAATCTGTAGGTTGTCCCTTTGCTATATTCACAGTGTCCTTTGCTGTACAAAAGGTTTATAATTTCATGAGATCCCAGTAGTTGATTAGTAGTTTTCTTTCCTGAGCAATTGGGCTTATATTCAGAAAGTCATTATCTATGCCAATATGTTGAGAGATTTCCCCTAACTTTTCCTCCAGTAATTTCAGAGTTTCAGGTCTGATATTAAGGTCCCTGTTCCATTTGCACTTGAGTCTTGTGCATGGAGAAAGACAAGAGTCTATTTTCATCTTTGTACATATAGATATCCAGTTTTCCCAGCACCACTTGTTGAAGAGGCTGTCTTTTCTCCAATGAATATTTTTGTCATTTTTGTCAAAATCAGATGGCTGTGGCTGCCTGGATTAACATCTGGGTCCTCTATTCTGTCCCATTGATCTGTGTGTCTGTCCTTGTGTCAGTACCATACTGTTTTTGTTACTATGGCATTGTAATATAGCTTAAAATCGGGTATGGTGATACTACCAGCCTTATTTTTGTTGCTCAAATTTCTTTTGGATATTAAATTTTTTTGTGCTTCCAAATGAATTTTCTTCTATTTCTTCTATTTCTGTGAAGAATGCCACTGGGAATTTTAATGGGCATTGCATTAAATGGATATATTGCTTTTGGCAAGAGTGACATTTTCACAATATTGATTCTTCCAATCCAAGAACATGGGATATCTTTCCATTTCCTAGTGTCTTCTGTAATTCCTCACTTGACTGTTTTAAAGTTCTCATTGTAGAGATCCTTCACTTCCTTAGCAAGGTTTATTCCAAGATCCTTTTTTTTTTTTTTTTTTTTGAGGCAATTTTGAATGGGAGAGATTCCCTGATTTCCTCCTCATCATGTTTGTTGTTAGTGTATAGGAATGGTACTGATTTTGTGTGTTTATTTTGTATACTGCTATGTTACTAAAAGTGTTTATCAGCTGTAACAGTTTGTTGGTAGAGATTTTAGGGTCTTTTATGTATAGAATCGTATCATCTGCAAATAACAATTCGATCTCTTCCTTTCCAATTTGTATCCCTCTTATGAGTGTTTCCTGCCTTATTGCTATAGCTAAGACTTCCAGTACTTTATTAAATAAAAGAGGGGAGAGTGGACACCCTTGTCTTTTTCCTGAATTTAGTGGAAAACCTTCAATTTTTCCCCATTTAATATTATGTTAACTGTAGGTTTGCCATAAGTACCCTTTATTATGTTGAGATATGTTACTTCCATTCCCAGTTTCTATAGAACTTTTGACATGAAGGGATGTTGGATTACTTTTAAAGTCACTTTGGTTATCTAAAATTAAAAAACTGTAAAGACACACAAATGGATTTCAATATGATTCCTATACAAATGGCTTACTAAAAATAAAACAAAACAAACAGCCTTATTTATGCTGTCCATCATTTCTGGGCAAATCTTTGAAGCTCTGTAAAATTTGTAGAGAGCATGAAAGGCTAAAATGGGGGAAACAATGAAATGAATAATGTTATTTACCTTTCACATTTTCAGTGTGGTGATAATTGCTGTTTGGTGTTCACTTATTTGAAGTAAGAGCTATTTATTTCTTTTTCTATTATTGAATATTAATTATAGAGAATAATGTGTTTCACTGTGACAATTTTATATGTGCAAGTAACACACTTTTGTCATAACCTTTCTCCTGACTAATCTTCCTTATTTTCTTCTTGACAATCACTTGTGAATTCTATTCTCTTCCTAAAACCCTCAATAAGAAAATAAAATCATTTTTACTGTATGCTTTTTACAAAGGAATAGACATCAATGGACATGCTGCCCTTAATTTCCAAAGGAGTCACTTTTCTTTCCTGCATTTACACACATGGGTCTGCTGTTACTATACTATACTCATAGTCTGCCTATGAATACAAGCTCTGAAATCCCAATTGGCAGTTATTGAGTCAGCATGGTACCTTGGTTGTGCAGTGGGGGAGGCCCTGAAGGCTGAGTGTGGTTGTGTAATTAAAGTATTATGGTGTGGTTTATTTTGTGTCTGTATACACATGTGTATACAGATATGCATATGCCTCAACATGTGTGCAGAGGACAACTCTCGACACCCTGTTCTATTGCTCATCCATGTGCCTCCTTGAGAAATGAGTTCCCTTGAACTTCCAGACACCATTCCTCAGTCAGTGAGCACCTGTGATTCTGCGGTCCCTAGCCCCTGCAAACTGAGGATATATGTGTGCATGGCCACATGTATTTTTTTTAATGTGGGAAATTGAACATAGAGGGATCTCAGGGTTTCTCACATCTCATACTTAAGCAGCAATCACTCTTAATCACTCATGAATCTTCCAAACCCCAGTTTCTTGATTACTATATGGAAACATCAGATAAAAATGAAGTAGCTAGCCAGGCGTGGTGGTGCACGCCTTTAATCCCAGCACTCAGGAGGCAGAGGTAGGAGGATCACCATGAGTTTGAGGCCACCCTGAGACTCCATAGTGAATTCCAGGTCAGTATGATCTAGAGTGAGACTCTACCTTGGAAAACCAAATAAATAAATAAATAAATAAATAAATAAATAAATAAATAAATAGCTTATAGTGTATATTTCCAGCATCACTACTATTCCAGCATTTTTAGAAATCTTTCACAGTTTGACACTTTCACTATGATGGTATATATCATGAAAATTTTAATGCCATGCCTTCATATTTAATTATTTAAATTTCTGCGTTAATACTGAGTGATTTAAGTTGAATAATAAAGGTTCTGTAAATAATATCTTGAGTATAGCCTGGCTTAATTGTCATTCTAGCATGTGCAGATATATGACTAATATAAACTATACTTTCCTTACTATTTTCCAGCCAACTCTCCAGGACAAATATGACTCATAGTGAATAAAAACCCTCAATGATAAATATTCTTCACCCCCCAAAAAATCAGGTCTCTTTACTCCAGTAAAATGGTAAGATAATACTTTCTTATCTTTTTTGCCTGAAGGCATCAGCCACAATGCTGTTTTGGCAAGTGAAATATTAACCAAAGTGACTTATCAGGCCTCTAATTGTGACAGTGAAAGGTGGAGGGTTCTACCTATTCCTGCTACAGTAATATCTATCTATCTATCTATCTATCTATCTATCTATCTATCTATCTATATATATATATATGTGTGTGTGTGTGTATAATACCATATATATCATATATATGTGTGTCATTATATGATATACCATATATGTATCATATATGTGAGAGAGAGAGAGAATCTTAGTTTTCAGTCATTTCTCAATATATATAGACATATATAGAAATATCATATTATAAATGCACATAATTTTAGTTTCAAAATCAGAATGCATATATGCATTAAACTCAGAAAAATTTATGTAGTATCTGCAATCACATTTATATTGCATTTTCTTATATTTTTTGAGAGTTTTTACATTGAATTTTTATGGTGAATTAAATGGGATGTGGAAAACAGTAGATGGTGTCTTTTCCTGGATTAAGATATTTTTCATGTTTATGTGCCTATTCTGTGCACATATGTAAGCATATTTGTATATGAGAGTGTATACATGTGTGTGTGTGTTCTTACATATGGAGGCCAGAGTTTGATGTTGGTTTCTTCCTCAATTGCTCTCCACCTGATTCTTCAAAATAAGGTCTCCCCTTAGACCTACAGCTAGCCTACATAAACATTTGGATAGCCTGCATAACCCATGGGCACAGGGGCTCCCTGACTCTGCTTCTCTAGTTCTGCGATAACAAGTACATACTATCATAACCACCATTTTACATGGGGATCCAAATTCAGTCATGAAGACAGCACAGCAATGACTAATACACTGAGCCATCTCCAAAGTCTCTACATTAATTTTGAAATTTCTAATTTCTCCCTACATTTGCACATGCATATTCTCTGGCAGGTGTGTACACTTTACGTGCCTTAAAGTATGCTAACTGTGAGAATTGAGCAGAAAACTGTTTTTTCCTTATATTGCATATTTTTCATATGTATAGAAATTGCATTTTTTAAAATAAAAAAGTTAAATATTCATATATTTTTAAAAATTTTCTTGTATTGTTTGCATTCACTTTGCTATTTGATTTTATTTTCTTGTTCAAGGAAGGATTTTACTGTAGCACAGGTTGACCTGAAACTCACTCACTATGTATTCTCAGTCTGGCCTTGCACTCATAGCCATTGTACAATGGGCTTCTGGGTGCTAGGATTAAAGGCATAATTTTAATTCTTTGATCTTACTACCGAAAACCTTATGTTTTATTTTTACTAATAGATCTCAAATTAGTCCTCTAGTAAACATTACCTTGATGTTTTACTAACAAAATTCTCTTAGTTGGAGATAGCATAAATTAGTTAAATTTAAACCAAGACTAGGAAACATTCCTTTGGGGAAGGATTGTTTTGCAATTTTATTTTATTTCATTTTCAATTTTATATATTTTATATATTTTTATATTTTTTATTTTTTGCTTAATATAATTACTTTTTATTTTTATTTTTTAATTTTTTTTAATTAATTAGTTTTGTATTCAGCAAATACAGTCAGTTTGGTACCATTATGAGGATCATCCGTGACCTACCCCCTCCCTTTGGCCCCTCCTTGTTGAGGTATATGGATCATGCATTGTGGAGTTAGCCCACAGTTATGGGTAAGATAAATGCCTCTGCATATCATGACCCAACATGTGGCTCTGACATTCTTTCTGCCCCCTCTTCCACAAAATTTCCCTGAGCCATGTTGGATTCATTTTTGGTCTGCTTCAGTGATGAGGGGTTGGGGGCCTCTGAGGCTCTGGCTCCCTGATTTGTTAGGAGTTGATTTTTCTCTGTGTTGATCTCCTTCCCCCTTGTGCTGGTATCCGGCTCATCAGAAAAATAGCACCCTTGCTTGTTTCATCAATTTTTCTCAGGTTCAGCCAGGGCCTTTTTGAGATATGATGGGGTGGCTCTCTCCTTAGGATCAACGTCTATCTGAAAAAGAGAAGCAGATTCTCCAACGGAGAGTAAGTTAGCGCCAGGATAAATGAGATAACCCTTACATTTTTATAGAGAATTTAATGAGTGTAGGCCCTCTTGTAGCCCATGATTGATGGTAGCTTGATATTGGCGAGTGGGCTTATGTTTGGATATGGTTCTGACTTGTTTCCCAGCTCCAGCTATGGGTCCCATACCAGTGAGGGGATCAGTTAGCCAAATCAAGAGCAGTTGGTTCCCCACCATGGCTGTGTGCCACCACTGCACTTGTGTGGGCATCACAACAGGTTATTTGCTGCTAAGTAGGTTAGACCATGAGTTGCTTGGACAGATATTGGTCATTTTCCCTCAGTCACCCATGTAGCACCTTTTGGCACTAGACGCACTGACTGTCTGGGGACTGACTCTCTACCAACTTCCAGACATGCCATTCCATTTCACATGTCCACCACATAAGGTGTCTTCAGCAGTACGGTCTTACCACTAACCTATGGTGGGTCATCAAGTACTCTGACAGAAATCTGTCTGTCTTTTAGGAAACCTCTCTGATCAAAAGCTATTGTGGATGAGAGCCGCATGCTGGTACTGGGAGTTAGAGGTCAGTGCCCACTAATAACATGAGGAAAAAGATAACTAATATACAAGAGTTAGAGAGAAGAGAGAGAGAGGGGGAGAGGGAGGGAGGGAATATGTAGAAGATTAAGGTTAGTCTTGATCCTACCCTCTCCAGTGTCTTTTGGTTCAGGTGCTCAATTTTTTATTGATAACTTCCATGATTATAAAAAGTATCCCATGGCAATACCCTCCCTCTCCCCACTCTCTTTTATTTTGATGTCATGATCTTTTCCTCCTATTATGATGGCCTTGTGTAGGTACTGTTAGGTACTGTGAGGTCATGGATATCCAGGCCATTTTGGGTCTGGAGGGTGCACGTTGTGAGGAGTCCTACCCTTCCTTTGGCTCTTACATTTTTTTGACCACCTCTTTCAAATAGACTCTGAGCCTTGGAAGGTGTGATAGAGATATTTCAGTACTGAGCACTCCCATCACTTCTTTCCAGCACCATGATGCCTTTTGAGTCATCCCAAGGTCACTGCATCTGCAAAGAGAAGATTCTCTACCAAAAGTGAGAGTAGCATTAATATAAGGGTATGAACATTAAGAGAAGTGCTTATTGGGCAGTTTGATAAGCATAGTATATACATTTAGCCAGACAGCAGCAGATGTTATACCCCTAGGGCTCATGACTACCCCTGTTAAAGGTTATCAGTATCAGGGATGTATTCCCTCCCATGGAGCTGGCCTCCAGTGCAATTAGAGGGCAGTTGGTTTCCACCAGGAGATATGTGCACTATTGCACCCCTTGGCTCATTTGGCCTGGTAGCAAAATATAAGGATTGTAGTATCCACTGTTGAGTATCTTCACTGGTGATTTCTCTCTCTCATTGTACCACATGTAGAATGGGTTCTTCCAGCTTTCTGTCAGCTGGTCTACATGGAGGAGATTATCAGTTCAGTTCCAGCAGGATTTCTCAGTGGCCTTGCAGCCCAATTATGTGGAGTCTTCAGCACTAGGATCTTACCATCTATTCCTGGTGGGAAATCTAGGGCCTTGGCAATGGCCTGTAATGCTTTGGGGGCATCAGGGACCTGCCTGACCAACTCACTGGAAGGTATCCCATCCCTGGCACTGAAAATTTTAAAGCAACAATCTACAGTTCCTGAGTGTTCCATTGTCCAAAAAAGTAGGTTTCCATATGATTTATTTATATCCTCCTAGATTTTTATTAGCCCTACCTCCACCCTTCCTTTACTCAATCTCTTCCCCAGACCTCGTTTTGGGCATTTTCACCCCCATTAATCTATTCCTCTACTTACATATATACAATACCATCCTATTAAGTACCCTCCTCCCTTCCTTTCTATTCCCTTTATATCGTCTTTCTAGCTTACCAGCCTCTGGTACTGAGTTTTCTTCCTACACACACAAAAGTCTAATCATCTATAGCTACGATCCACATATGAAAGAGAACATGTATTTTTTGGCATTCTTGGCTTCTGTTACCTCACTTAGTATAATCCTTACCAGAGCCATCCATGTTCCTGCAAATTTCATAACTTCATTTTTCTTTACAGCTGTGTAGAACTCCATGGTGTAAATGTGCCACATCTTTATTATCCACTGATCATTTGAGGGACATCTAGGCTGGTTCCATTTCCCAGGTATTGTGAATAGAGTGGCAATACACATGGTTGAGCAAGTGTCTCTAAGGTAGTGAGATGAGTCCTTAGGATATATGCCTAGGAGTGCTATAGATGGGTCATATGGTAGATCTATTTTTACCTGTCTTAGGAACCTCCACACTGATTTCCACAATGGCTGGGCCAGATTGCATTCTCACAAACAGTGTAGAAGGGTCCCTCTTTTTTTTCGAATCCTCACCAGCATTTATGGTCATTTGTTTTCATGATGGTAGCCAATCTGATGGAAGTGATGTGGAATCTCAACATAGTGTTAATCTGCATTTCACTGATGACTAGGGATGTAGAACATTTTTTAATATGTTTACATGCCATCTGTATTTCTTCTTTTGAGGACTCTCTATTTAGTTCTATAACCCTTTTTAACTAGCTTGTTTGATTTTTTATTATTTAGTTTTTTTGAGTATTTTGTATATCCTAGATATTAATTGTCTATCAGATGTATAGCTGGCAAAGATTTTTTCCATTCTGTAGGTTTCCTCTTTGCTTTATAAACAGTGTCCTTTGCTGTACAAAGTTTTTTGTAATTCCATGATGTTGCAGCAGTTAATCTGTGGTTTTATTGCCTCAGCAATGGGGTTATGTTCAAAAAGTCTTTGCCAAGACCAATATGTTGAAGAGTTTCCCCTACTTTTTCCTCTAGCAGTTTCAGAGTTTCAGGTCTGATATTAAGGTCTTTCATCCATTTGGACTTAATTCTTGTGCATGGGGAGTGAGAAAGATCTACTTTCATCCTTCTACAGATACATATTCAGTTTTCCCAGCAGCATTTTTTCTCCAATGGGTATATTTGGCATTTTTGTCAAAGATCAGGTGGCTATAGCTACCCAAACTTACATCTGGGTCCTCTATTATGTTCCATTGATCTACATGTCTGCTTTTGTGTCAGTACCATGCTGTTTTTGTTACTATGGCTCTGTAGTATAGGTTAAAATCAAGTATGGTGATACCACCATCCTTATTTTTGTTGCTCAATATTGCTTTAGATATTTTAGATTTTTTTGTGCTTCCAAATGAATTTTTGTATTTTTTTCTATTTACAGGAAGAATGCCATTGGAATTTTGGTGGGCATTAAAAGTGTAGATAGCTTTTGGTAAGATTGCCATTTTCACAATATTGATTCTTCCCATCCAAGAACAAGGTATGTCTTTCCATTTCCTAGTGTCTTCTGCAATTTCTTGCTTGAGTGTTTTAAAAATTTTCATTGTAGAGATCCTTCACTTCCTTAGTTAGGTTTATTCCAAGGTACTTTATTATTACCATTTTTTTTTTTTTTTGATGCAATTGTGAATGGGAGTGCTTCTGTGATTTCATCCTCTGTGTGTTTGTTGTTAGCATACAGGAAGGCTCCTGATTTCTGTGTGTTTATTTTGTATCCTGCTACATGGCTATAGGTGTTTATCAGCTCTAACAGTTTGCTGGCAGAGTCTTTAGGGTCCTTTATGTATAGAATCATGTCATCTGCAACTAATGATAACTTGATCTCTTCCTTTCCAATTTTTATCCATTTTATGTTCATCTCTTGCCTTATTGATATGGCTAAGACTTCCAGTACTATATTAAATAAAAGTGGGGATAGTTGAAACCCTTGGCTTGTTCCTGATTTTAGTGGAAAACCTTCAAGATTTTCCCCATTTAGTAATATGTTGGTTGTAGACTTGTCATAAATAGCCTTTCTTCTATTCCCAGTGTCTGTAGGACTTTTATCATGAAGGGATGTAGGATTTTGTCAAATGCTTTCTCTTCATCTAGTGAGTTGATCATGAGATTTTTGTCCTTCAGTCCATTGATATATTGTATGACATGGGTCACTGGGTCACTGGATTTCTACTATGGTCGCCATTGCTTGATGCTGTGAGCTCCTTTCTCCAGGTCTCTGGTGCTTGCTGGAGCTTGAGCTGGTGGGGGGGGGAGAGGAGGCTGTAGATGGTCGCTCCAGTTCTCCCACTGGTCCATGTGATTCTCTACCTCAAGAGCTGCTCCTCTGTTGATTGCTGTGACCCCCGCTTCATGTTTCCTCAGTTTTAAGGAGCTCCAATGTGAGTGGGAATCCCCTCACCTAGCTTTTCCTGTGGCTCAAGTAGAGACTTTCTGCTGTGCCCCCACGGACCTGGTGCTGCCACTGCTGGATCCGTTTCTGCCTGCTTATATGGGCTCTAGTTGCTCTGGATCTCTCCTACTTCTCTGCTGTAGTTGGTATTTTCTTATACACCTCACTATTTAGTAGAAGAGTGTATTATTCTTTTTCTTTTCTTTTCATCCTTTCTTTCTTTCTTTCTTCCTTTTTTTTTTTTTTTTTTTTTTTTTTTTTTTTTTTTTTTTTTTTTTTGGCTTTTTCTCCCCTAGGCTGCTTTGGCATTGCTCCTATACTGCCATCATGTCCTGTGGCTCTAACAATCTTTCCACCCTGTCATCCACAAAATTTCCTGAGCCATGCTGAAAGCATTTTAAGTCTACTTCAGTGATGGTCACTGAGGAGCCTCTGGATCTCTGTTTTGCTTAGTGTTGAGTGTCTGTGCAAAAGCTTTTTAGCTTCATGAGATCCCATTGTTTGTGTACTTGTTTAATCTCCTGGGCTACTTGGGTTTTGTTCATGAAGTCTTTACCCAGTCCTATACTGTGTAGAGTACCTACAATTTTTATTCTAGTAGTTTAAGTGTTTCAGGTCTTATATTCAGGTCTTTAATATATTTGGACTTGATTTTTTTGTGTATGGTGAAATGAGTGGTCCTAATTTCATTTTTATACATATGGTCATCTAATTTGTCCAACACCATTTTTGAAGATGTTCTGTCTCTCTTTTCTTTAGGTTATATTATTGGCACCTTTGTAAAAGATCAAGTAGCTGTAGTTACATGTCCTAAGGTCTGGGTCTTCAATTCTGTTCCCTTGGTCTGTGTTTCTGTTTTTATTCCAGTACCATGCTGATTTTGTCACTATGGCTCTGTCCTATAGCTTTACATTGTGCACGGTGACACTATCAGAGGTTTTTGTTCAGCTGAGGATAGGTTTGGATATCTGAGGCCTTCTGCCATTCTGTATGAATTTTGAGATCATGTTTTCAATCTCTGAAGAATGACGGTAGTATTTTTATTAGTATTTTGTTAAATCTATATATTGCTTTTGGTAGAATTTCCTTTTTCACATTTTTAATACTACCTATTCAGGAGCATGGGAGAACTTTCCATCTTCTCAAGTCCTCCTGTATTTCTTTCTTGAGTGTTTTTATGTTTTAGTTATATTGATCTGTCACATCCTTGGGTAGTGTTATTCCAAAGTACTATTTTTTTGTTGTTGTTGCTATTGAAAATGGGACAGCCTCACTGATTTCTTTCTCTGTATATTTCCCTTTTGAATATAGAAAAGCTACTGGTTTTTGTGCATTGATTTTGTATCATTCCACTTTGCTAAAGGAATTTATCACCTTCAGAAATTTTGAGATGGAGACTTTAGGGTCACTTATATATACGATGATGTAATCTACAAACAGGGCTAACTTGACTTCTTCCTTTCCAATTTGAAACCCTTTTATTTCTTTCTCTTGCCTTATTGTTTGGGCTAGCTATTGTAGAACTATATTGAAGAGGAGTGGTGAGAATGTGCACCCCTGTCTTTTTCCCAATCTCTGTAGGAACTCCTTGAGTTTTTCCCTTTTAAGTATTGTTTGGTGTTTAGGAGTTTTACATACAGTCTTTATTGTATTGAGACATAAACTCCCCATGCTTATTCTTTCCAGTGTTTTGATCATGAAGTGGTATTGTGTTTTGTCAAAGGTCTTCTCTGAATCAATGAGATGGTCAGGTGTTCTTATGGTTCAGTTTATTTATGTTGTGTATTATGTTGACCAATTTCCCTATGTTAACCCATCCCTGCATCCTTGGGAGGAAGCCTACTTGATCAAGGTGGATAATGCTTTTGAGGTGTTATTGAAATCAGTTTGCAAAGATTTTATTCAGGATTTTTGCCTCTAAGTTCATTAGGGATATAGGCCAATAGTTTTCTTTCCTTATATCTCGGCCTGCTTTTGGTATCAAGGAGATGCTTGCTTCATAAAAGAAGTCGGGGAGGATTCCCTGGTCTCCAATTATGTGGAACAGTTTGAGAAGTATTGGTTTCCATTCTTCAATGAAGTTTTGATAGAATTCATCTGAGAAGCCATCCAGTCCTGGACTTTTTTTTGGTGGGGGGGGGTTGATTACCTTTTCAATCTCCATGTATGGGATAGCTTTGTTTCCAAGATTAATCTGTTCTCAGTCTAGTTTTGGTAGGTGTCTAGGAATTTGTCCATTTCTTCCAGATTATGAAATTTTGTGGTGTATAGGTTTTGGAAGTATGGCCTGATGATTCTTCCAATTTCATTGATATCTGTTTTGATCTCTTCTTTGTCATTTCTAATTTTGTTAATTTGAGACCTCTCTCTCTCTTTTTTTTTTTTTTTTTTTTCTTTTTGCTTGATCAGTTTGGCTCTGTAGAGTGTCTTGGGTTGGAAGCCATAGTTGTTCAGTCTTTGAATTGTTCCATTCCTGGCCCTGTGGCTTTCAGGGTTTCCATTGGGAAATCTGATGTAATTCTGATGGGATTGCCTTTGTATGTTATGAATTATTTGTCTCTTGCTGCTTTTAACATTCTCTCTTTGTTTTAGTTGCTTAGAATTATAACTATGATATGTCTTGGACAGTTTCTTCATTGGCCCTGTCTCTTTGGTGTTCTGTGGGCTTCTTGTATCTGAATGGGTCTTTCTTTTGAGAGCTTGTTAATTTTTTCTTCAGTAATTTTGTTGAATGTGGTCTCTATGAAGCTGGCTTGGATTTTCTCTCCTTCTAGTATATCCATGATTCAGATATTGGTTGTTTTAGGTTGTCCCACAGTTCTTTCATATTCAGTTATCTTAACTTCTTGAACTTAGCAAAGTTTGTGGCCTTGTGATCGATTTCTTCTGTCTTATCTTCAAGGTCAGAGGTTCTGTCTTCCACATGAGTAACTCTATTGGTGAGTGGTTCTAAAGAGCTTTTTATAAATTCTATTTGAATTTTGTTTTGTCTTTTTTTTTTCCATCATGTCCATCTCTTTTTTGAGGTAAAATTTCAATTTTAGTTCTGATTTTCTTGATGCTTCCTGGAGTTCATTATTGCATTTGATCAAGTCTTCATTTAGCTTAATCAACCAGTTGTTGAAATCTTCCATTTCTTTACTGCTTCAGTTTATCCATACCTCTTTGGAGGGTTCTAATGTTTTCTTCAATCAAGTTAAGCCTACTGTCAAAAGCTGTATGCTCTAGGACTTGATTCTATTCAACTTTATTGATATGATTGTTGGCTCTTTGATGGTTTCCATCCACTTCAGAGATTTTTTTTTTTCTTTTTGATTAGGGTCTTATTGGTTGATGTGTTTTCATTCTGGGAATGAATTTCTTTTAATTTCACTATGATTTCATTAGAGGCTTCTATCATAGGACAAGGCATCCTTGGTGGAGATCTCTCAGTTTTCTGAATATCTTTGACATTTTTTTTTTTTTTTGCACTGTTGTCTATCCATTTTAGGGATACTCTTTATTTTATTGAGGAGGAAGCAAGTTTTTGTCCTTTGGTCTGTGCACCCTCTGACTCCAGTAGACAGGGAAGTTGGTATCCAGTGGCCAGTCAGGATATCTGAGCAAAATGTCTGATTCCATAGCTCACACAGGGACCAGACCTCCCCAAACAAGAACAACAGGACCTGCAGGTCCAGGGGACTGTGAGGAGCCAGGAAACAGTGATCTTTTCTGCTTACTCCATGCTGTGCCCTCCAGCATGCACACAGGCTCAGGAAACTTCAACCAGGAAACTAGGAGGGGCCTGCTTGCCACACTGTCTGTGCAGGGAACCCATACCAGGGAGGTGGGACGAGCCCAGAAACAGTGGTCTGGCGTACTCATTCCACACTGCATTCCTGCCAGCACAGAGACTTGTGCAAGGAATGCTACCAAGGAGGTAGGTGGAGCCCAGAAACAAGGGTCTGGCCTATTCATTCCACACTGTTGTGCCTGCCCAGACACATACCAGCTCAGGGAACCCTGACCTGCCATTTCAATTTTGTAGTAGAAAATTTTCCATTCTGACGTGTATTTCTCCTTCCTCAGTGCATTGGCAGAAAACAAACAAACAAACAAACAATGTTGGGTATGGGAAAAATCATTATAGAGCCATTAAACAAAGACCAAACAAATAACCCTGATACAAAACCAGTTCCTTCTTACTATTTCACCACTGGAGGAACTCCAAAATTTACCCACAGATATTTCACTGTGTGAGATATATGAGGAAACTGATATACATGTACTTTTTAAACTTTTTGTTTATTTATTTATTTATTTGAGAGTGACAGAGAGAAGGAGGCAGAGAGAGAGAGAGAGAGAGAGAGAGAGAGAGAGAAAGAGAGAGAGAATGGGGGCACCAGAGCTTCCAGCCTCTGTAAACGAACTCCAGATGCATGTGCCCCCTTGTGCATCTGGCTAATGTGGGTCCTGGGGAATGGAGGCTCGAACTGGGGTCCTTAGGCTTCACAGGCAAGCGCTTAACCGCTAAGCCATCTCTCCAGCCCTACATGTACTTTTTAGAAGGAAAAAGATGCATTCTACATAGACTAGAAATATGTAAATTACTAGAGGAAACTGGAAGAAACACATTTGTCAGCCAGAACCCCAAGCTGATTTTGATTTAAACATAGAAAATTAACTCAAGACTTCAAAGTTTTTATCTTCCTCTCCAGTGGTTATGTCTAAACTTTAGTAGTATTTTGTAAATAACTGACCAACAATTTTGCTTTGTTTTATTTGATTTGTTGTCTACTGAGTTATCTGTTTTTAGTCTACATTTGTTCTAATACAGTATATTTTCATTTGAAAGTATTAAACTTATTTATAATAAATAGTATTTTCTACTCTGGCCCATACTTATTCACATATTTTTAATTATACTTTTCAGCAAGTGAAATGCTTTCTTTAAAAAAATATTTTATTTATTCATTTGCCCACAGAGAGAAACACAGAGAGAAGAGAGGCAGAGATATAAAGAGAGAATTGGCACACTAGGAACTCCAGGCACTGCAAATGAACTCTAAATGCATGCACTACTATGTGTATCTGGCTTTACATGGGAACTGGGAAATTGAATCTTGGACATTAGGTTTGCAGGCAAGCACATTAACTATTTGGCCATCTCTTCAGTCCTGAAATTCTTAGTTTAATGTTGTAAAGTAAAATTTTAATGATCTATAGCTTTCCTTCATGGGATTACTGATGTACTGACCACCACGTATAAAAAATTCTTATAATAGTAACCTGTCTGCAGAATAATAAAATCAGTAATAATGATCCCAGAATGATCCAAAATGACAGTGTGGCTGTACTATAATATTTTCATATATTTTGAGATTATCAATCTACTTATATTTTATTAAAAAGTAGCAAAGCACAGTGTAACCAAGTGAAACAAACTGCTTTCAGTTAACTAACAGCATAGTCTAAAAAAACATTATATGATAAGTTGTCCTGAATGATTGTAGTGTTTGATCTGTCAATCAGAAAATAGCTATTAAACCCAAAACATTTCAATATATTTAGCCAGCTATCCTTATACTATGCTCCTAATCTTTGAGTTTTTATGAAGCATCTTAAATATGAAACTATAGCATGTGAATTATTCTATTAGCTATTATTTTAATTTAATTTTAGATGAGTCGAACACTTCTAAAATATAACTTGGAAAACTTCATTTTTTATTATTAAAATTATAACTGAAATATTTGCACAATTATTTCTATCTATAAATTAAGACCTGATAGAATATAACTGTTTGGAAAATTGTATAACACAGGGGAAGCCAGTGAAAGAAAATATAACATATCAATACAAGTTTTATGTGTTATTCATGAAAACTATTGTAACTGTATTGTAATCTCAGTGAAATTATGACATTGATTGATTCATTCATTCATTAATTCCTTGAAAAAGGCAAAATACTGTCTTATCCTATGTTGAAAATGACAATGGTGAGTGCAATAGACAACAGTTATTAGAGAAACATTTCAGCTCATTTGGAAGTTCAGTACATTGCTATGATAGTTCAGGTATTACTGACTGGTAAGGCTGGTTAGATATATTCAGAATTGCTCCCTGAAAGATTTCTAACCTGACTGAAAATGAATCAATATTAACTGATGAAAGATTATACAACTTTGAAAGAAGCATACAAACTAAAATTGGTCTCTTACTAGCTGAAAGCATCTCCCAACAGTATGAAGTCTGTGCAGTGAAGAACAAAATAACATTACCTTTGACTTGTAATTGATTTTAGTTGTTGGAAGACACTAAACTAATCAATACCAGTAATAATGGAAGAAACTAGGCTCTTATATTTGGAAGTCCAATAAAAGCACTATCTGCATTCAAAGTAACATGAAGGTAATAGGTATGATTTCCCACCATGAAATGCCCATCCAGGCATCTGTGGTGGTGCAAATCAATGTTTGCCCAAGGAAATGAGTATGACAGCAGAAAATGGTGTTGAAATAAGTGCATGAATCAAACTCTGAACTTCACTTAGGCTGCCTTTGGCTGCAAGTATACAAGAGCCAATTATAATGGATAAAATGTGTAAGGCTATTCACTCACACAACTGAACATCCAGAAGTATGTCAGAATCAATCCAATTGCTGTGGACTATCTTTGCAATTTTTCTGAATATGAGTCCCTCTGTTTTCATTTCTAAGGTGACCTATCTTGATGAGAACAAAATAGCAAGAGGAGGTCAAAGTTTCACAATCATAGACCACAAAATCATCAAGGTACAAAATATCTTCTTGTGGCTTTGTTTCAGGAAATAAGCTTCTTGCCCTTTAAACCCAGAAAAAATCTTTCATCCCTGTCTCAGAGGCTGTCGCTGAGCTGAAGCCAAGGAATTCTTGTATTTAATTGGCATTTTGTCAGTCTTGATAGGCCTGGCAATTTCTGCTCTTTGGACTTGGATGTCTCCATATGGAAGCGGCCAGGGCACAAAGATCTAGGTGGAAGACAGGAAAAGTGGTACTTACCAGACCAGTTAGGATTCTTAGGGAAGTCTCAGGGCCCGGAAGTATCCATTTGGTAGTAACAGCTTGGTGCAGGTTAGTGTCTGATGTGGTCTGAACCCCAAACAGGGCTATCAAAAGGATCAGGTGGATAAAGTTTTTTTTTTTTTTTTTTTTTTTAATTGTTTTGGTCTCTAGGGCATGATGGAAGGTGTGGAAGGTAAGAGTTTTTGGATCCTCAGCTTGAGTGGATCTTCTTGGTGGGCAACAGCTCGCCACAGTCTTGGCTTCTCTTCAGTATGTAGTGATCTGGGTCCATGTGTGGGTCAACAGGCTTCATGTGTGAGTGATGTATCCAGGCTGGGATGCCATCTACCTTGATGGCTATTGGAGTGGTCAGGATTACGGTGTAAGGTCCCTTCCAGCTGGGTTCAAGAGTCTCCTTCTGATGTCTTTCAACAAGTACCAGGTCTCCTGGTCTGAACCCGTGGGGCATAGGTGGAGGTGTCTTTTCATAGATGGCCTGCACTTGGGGCCAGAGACATTCTTGCACCTGCAATAAAGCTTGTAAGAAGAGAAATCTCTCATCATCAAATTAAGTTAACATTTCTGCCTTTATATTGGGCAACAAGGGTGGGGGTCTTGCTTACATGATTTCAAAGGGAGTCAGCCCAATGGTATAGTGGGAGGTTCGATCTTGGAAAAGGGCAAAGGGAAGGAGAGGCACCCAGTCACCACCAGCTTCAAGGGTTAATTTAGTTAGGGTCTCCTTTAGGATCTGATCCATTCTTTCTACCTGTCCTGAACTTTGAGGACGATACACACAATGGAATTTCCAATTTGTCACCACAATTTTAAGTATGGCCTGGGTTATCTGTGAGATGAAGGCTGGTCCATTGTCTGACCCCAAAATAACAGGTAAACCCTACCTTGTAATGATGTCATCCAATAGTTTCTTGGCCACAGTTGTGGCAGTCTTGTTCTTGGTTGGAAAAGCCTCAGTCCATCCTTAAAAAGTATCTATAAATACCAGTAAATACTTGTATCCATACAAACCAGGTTTTGTCTCTGTGAAGTCAATTTCCCAATTTACTCTTGGTCAGGTTCCTCTTTCCATGATTCCTGACTGAGAAAATCCACTTTTTGCATTTACCAGGTGGCCGGAATATCATCGGGCTACAGCTTCCACTGCCTTTGGTCTCAAATCAAAAACTTTAAGGTGGGCCCACCTAAGTAAGCCTTCAGTCTTCTGTTGATGTCAATGAGTACTCTGGTGTATCTGTCTAATGAGTTGCCTAGCAAAGTCTGATGGGAGAATTATCCTTCCATCAGGGGTTTTGTACCATCCTTGTTCTTATAGACTGCTTTGCAGGTATAGATCCTCCGTAGTTCTTAGTCAGTATAACTTGGTGTCTCTGGCAAGGTTGGCATCACCATTTAAGGCAATTTTGCCACAAAGGTATAGCAACCTGGAGGGCTGTCTATCGTGCCTCCTTGTCAGCCTTGTTGCTTCCCTTTGATGTAGGCTCACCTCCTCTCTGATGCCCAGGGCAATGCATGATTGATATCTCCTTAGGTAACCATATGGCTTGCAGAAGTTCCAAAATCTCCTGTTCATTTTTAATGGTTTTTCCTTCTGCTGTCAATAGTCCCTCTCTTTATAAATGGCTCCATCAACATGTACCATTGCAAAAGCATAATGTCTATCAGTATAGATATTAAGTCTCTTTCCTTGGCCTAGTTGTAAGGCCTTGGTTAGGGCTATCAACTCAGCTTTCTGAGCAGACATACCTGGAGGGAGGGCTTCTGACCATACAGTTGTCTCTTCAGTTGTCACTGCAGCTCCTGCATACCGGACACCATCTTTAAGGAAGCTGTTACCATCTGTTTACCAGGTCAGCTTTGCCCCTTTAAGGGGAACGTCCTTGAGATCTTGTTAGGTCCCTTGTAAACTGCTCAAGATCTCCAAGCAGTCATGTATTGGAGTGTCCAGATCCAGATCAGGTAGCAGCATTGTAGGAATGAGGGCCTAACTGGCTGCAAATTGAACCTGTGGGGGGTTGAGAAGAAGAGCCTGATAATGCATCAGTCTGGCGTTGGGCATTTACCTGTCAGGGGGCTGCTTTAGCACTCCTTCAATAGCATGAGAAATAGTCACTCTCAGGTCTTGGCCCAAAGTTAGTTTATCTAACTATTTGACCAATAAGGTGGATATTGCTACTATTCAGAGGCATGGGGGTCATCCCATTACCACTGGGTCTAATTTCTTTGATAGGTAAGCAATTGGCTTCTTCCAAAGACCAAGAGTTTGAGTCAATACCCCTTTAGCTATGCCTTTGATTTCATCAATGTAAAGATGGGAAGGGTTGTAGATATCTGGCAAAGCCAATGCTGAGGCTTCAAGGAGAGCCTCTTGCAATTGGAGGAAGGCCTTTCCATTTCTGGGGTCCATTTTAGGGAGCTTTCCTGTGCCCTTGTGACCTCATAAAGAGGCTTGGCAATTTCTGTGAATCTGGGTATCCAGAGTCTACAAAACCCCACTGACACCAAGAATTCATGTACCTGTTGCTGGGTTTTGGGGTGGGGGATGTTGAGGATATTCTCTTTGGCACTTGAGACAACAGGTGTTGACCCACACCCCTGATTATGTACCCAAAGTAAGTTATTTTCATCTGGAAGAGCTGCACCTTTATGGTTGAAACTCAGTATCCCATGTGGTCCAATTCTCTCAGCAAGGCCACTGTGACTGAGTGGCACACTCCTTCATCTGAGGCTGCTATAAGGAGGTCATGTCTGTACTGCAAGTGGGTTATTTGGTGATGGGCCTGGCAATACTCACCCAAATCCTCATGGAGTGCTTCATCAAAAATGGTGGGTGAGTCCTTGAATCCTTGTGGCAATCTGGCCCATGTTACTGCCCATTGAATCCACATTTTGGATCATTCCATTCAAAGGCAAACAGAGGCTGGTTGGCCAGGGCCAGCAGCAGACTGAAGAACGTGTCTTTAAGGTCCAGCATCATGTACACATTGTGTTCAGGTGGCAAAGTACTTAGCAGAGTGTACAGGTTTGGCACTGGGGGGTGGATGTGTTCCACCCATTCATTAATTTCCCTCAAAGCCTGCACAGGTTGGTAGTCATTGGAGTGGAGCTTCTTTACTGGCAGAAGGGGGATACTCCAGGCAGATCACAAGGGACTAATATCCCTTGTTCCCAAAGTCAGTTTATATGAGGCGTTATACCCAGTTTTGCCTCTTGGGAAGTAGGGTATTGGCAGACTTGGATTGGGCCAGCATTAGCCCTCAGTTGGACCATGATTGGGGACTGATGCTTTGCAAGCCTGGTCTGATTTCTTTCTGCCCATATACCTGGAATCCTTTTGCATAATTCCCTCAGATATGGACTTTCAGGGGTAGTTTGGGAAGGTGAGGTATAGAGTTTATATTCTTCCTCCAGAACACATTCAACACTTGTACAGGACCATTCTGATTGAGAACCTGTACTCCCTTGGGGCTGAAATGGATTTGTGCCCCCATTTTCATCAGGAAGTCTTGCCCAGGAGAGGATATGGGCACCCAGGGATGACGATGAATGAATAGGTTATGCATCCAATTCCTAAGTCCACTTCTCTTTACATAGTCCATGAATATTGGTTAGTTCTGGTGGACCCCTGGACCCATGTTTTGTAGTTAGACAAGGGCCCTCTAGGTTGCTTTAGGATAGAGTGTTGTGCCCCTGTGTCAACTAGAAATTCTACTGTTTTCCCCTCCACCTTCAAAGTTACCCAGGGCTCATGGAGGAGACATGAGCCCTGATGCCCTCAGTGACTGAGTTCTCCTATTTCCAGGATTTTAGGAGTTTTGTCTCTTTATCTTTTTTTTCTCTTTTTCTTTATTAATTAGTTTTGTATTCAGCAAATACAGTCAGTTATGTACTATTATTAGGCTCATCTGGGACCTACTCCTCCCCTTGGCCCCTCCTTGTTAAGGTATATGGGTCATGCATTATGGAGTCAGCCCACAGTTAGGAGCAAGATAAATGTCTCTGCATATCATGACCCAACATGTGGCTCTGGCATTCTTTCTGCCCCCTCTTCCACAAAATTTCCCTGAACCATGATGGGTTCATTTTTGGTCTGCTTCAGTGATGAGGTATTGGGGGGACTCTGAGGCTCTGGTTCTCTGATTTGGTAGGAGTTGATTTTTGTCTGTGTTGATCTCCGTCCCCCTTGTGCTGGTAACCTATCCATCAGGAAAACAGCACCTTTGCTTGTTTTGCCAATTTTTCTTATTAACAGCCAGGGCCCATTTGAGGTATGATGGGGTGGCTCTCTCCTTAGGATCTACATCTATCTGAAAAAGAGAAGCAGATTCTCCAACGGAGAGTAAGTTAGCATCAGGATAAATGAGATAACCCTTACTTTTTTTTATAGAGAATTCAATACCTGTAGGCCCTCTTGTAACCCATGATTGATGGTAGCTTGATATTGGAGAGTGGGCTTATGTTTGGATATGGTTCTGATTTGTTTCTCAGCTCCAGCTATAGGTCCCACACCACTGAGGGGATCAGGTAGCCAAATCAAGAGCAGTTGGTTCCCCACCATGGCTGTGTGCCACTATTGCACTTGTGTGGGCATCACAACAAGTTATTTACTGCTAAGTAGGTTAGACCATGAGTTGCTTGGACAGATATTGGTCATGTTCCCCCAGTCACCCATGTAGCACCTTCTGGCACTAGACACGCTGACTGTCTGGGGACTGACTCTCTTCCAACTTCCAGCCATGCCATTCCATTTTGCATTTCAACCACATAAGGTGTCTTCAGCAGTAGGGTCTTACCACTAACCTTTGGTGAGTCATCAAGTACTCTGACAGAAATCTGTCTGTCTTTTAGGAAACCTTGTAGGTCTCTCTGATCAGAAGCTCATTGTGGATGATAGCCCCATGCTGGTACTGGGAGTTACAGGTCAGTGCTCACTAAGAAAATGAGGAGAAAGATAACTAATATACAAGAGTTGGAGAGAAGAGAGATAGAGAGAGGGAGAGGGAGGGAGGGAGGATGTAGAAGATTAAGATTAGTCTTGATCCTACCCTCTCTAGTGTCTTCTGGTTCAGGTGTTCCCTGTAAGGGCCTGGTGAAGGTTTAGCCATTTGGTCTGCCTTTTAGGAAGTAGAATTTTATGGTAGCATTGCTCTTTGGGTCTAGATTTGTGTTTCCCACCTGTTTGATGCCCTCCCCTCCCTCTCCATCCATCCTAGTATCTAGTCCACGAGAAGATTGCTGGGTATGTAAGGTATCTTGTGTAGATTCAGGTTAGGTGCTATAGATGAGTGGAACTATGTGGCAACTTTTTTCTGTGATTGGGTAAGTTCACTGAGAATGATCTGTTCCAGGTTCAACCATTTCTCCTCAAATGTCATTGTGTCATTTTTTCTTACTGCTGTATAGAATTCCATTGTGTAGATATACCACATCTTAGTTATCCATTCTTCTAGTGATGGACATCTGCGTTGATTCCAGCTCTTAGCTATTACAAATTGAGCTACTACAAATGTGGTTGAGCAAATCACTCTAGCCTGTGGTTTGAAGGTTTTGAGTATATGTCCAATAAGGATCTGGGTCTGTTGGTACCTCTATAGTCAGCTTTTTCAGCAGTATCCATATTGCTTTCCAAACTGGTTGTACCATCCTACATTCCCACCAACAGTGGATGAGTGTTCCTACTTCTCCACATCCTCACCAGCATTTATTTTTATTTGATTTTTTGATGGTTGCTATCCTTATTGGGGTAAGGTGGAATCTCATAGTTCTTTTAATTTGCATTTCCCTGATGATTAGGGATGATGAACATTTTCTTAAGTGTGTGTTTGCCATTTGTAGTTCTTCCTCTGTCAACTGCCTGATCAGCTCTTTGCCCCATGTTGTGAGTGAGGTGTTTGACTTGTTACAGTTTAGATTTTTGAGTTCTTTGTAGATTCTAGAGATTAGGCCTCTATCAGTTGGATAACCCACAAATATTTTCCCCCATTCTGTGGGTAATCTATTGGCTTTGCTTATTCTATGCTTGTCTGTAAAGAAACTCTTCAGCTTAATGTGATCCCATTGGTTGAGTGAGTGTTTAAGATCATGAGCTACTGGGGTTTTGTTCAGGAAGACTTTTTCCACTCCTATATCATGGAAAGTACTTCCTAAACTTTCTTCCAGTATTATTTGAGTTGTTGGTCTTATATTGAGACCTTGTTAGGATGCCCAGGATTCCCATCCACAATACCTTTAACTTTGTAAATCGTGGGGAGGCAGAAGGTGCCTCCCTCTGGCCATCCCACATTGAAAGTTGGCCATTCATTCTTGCAAAAGATGGTTAGTTTTCCCGACCACACTGTTAAACCCAGATTATCTGTCAGGCATTGGTAATCCTTGAAGTGTGTCTATACTTGGTCCAGTGGGGTGGAACTTGCTGTCAGTCCCATGGTGTCTCACAATAAAGTAAAAAAGGATGAACAGGACACAAACACACACATGCAGATGCAGATTTCTTATGAAGTGAAAAATAAAACCCAAACAATGCTGACTGTGGCCTATCCCATGAAAGGGCTTTGCCAGATGGGCATGACCCATCAGTATTTATCAAAACAAGAGTCAAACTGGAGCTCTCAGGCTTAAAAGATGGGGGTCTGGAGTGTCCTCGGAGCCCCCTGGCCCAGAGGCGTTAATTGGCACATCTGCCCAACCTTCGTGGGCCTTCAGATTGTGTCTGGATACCAGAGCTACCAGATAAATAAGGGACAGAGTAGAACAGAGACACACAAGACAGAGGAGCACCCCAACTCACCAATTGGTGGAGAAGCAGTTGTTCCCCTAGAAATGCTCCACTATTGAGTCTGTGGGGTCCTCAGCAATCCCAGATGAAACCCCAAATATAAGGGTATGAGAATCACTGAAGAAAGACCCTGGTCTCAAATAGTATGTAAAAACAAAGAGCAGTTATTCTGCAGAATCAGCCAGCATGTGGGGGTCAACGATTCATACAAAATGGCGACCCTGAGAGGAGCACGCAGGCTCCTTTTAAGCACAACTAGGGGAGTTCCAGGAAGGTTAGGCAATCTTCTAGCATGATTGGCTAAGCAAGCAGCAGTTACAATTGTATGTCTGTGAATGGTTGGGGCAAAAGCGCATGAAAGGGACATGTTTGGGCATGTTTGGACATGTCTCCAGGAACTGACTCAGCCCCCAGACCACAAAATGGTGGCTATCTTCCCTGAGCTCAAGCCCCATGGCCCAAAATGGTGGCTATCTTCCCCCGCCATATGATAGGTCACTGTTGATTAACAGCCAGCCCTTTGTTCATGGTTTTTCCCAGAAGTCTTACCTACCTCTTTGGGAAACTGAAACTTAGGACTAGTTAGGGTGGCACCTTACTGAAGCTTGTCATGGCATCAGTTTGGTCCCTTCAGGAATGACTTGCTTTGTTGGTAGCTCTATATTCATCCATTTCAGGAATCTCCAAGTTGATTTCCATAGTGGTTTTGGAAGTTGACATTCACACCAATATGGATGAGGGTTCCTCTTTCCCCATGTCCTTACCAACATTTGTCATTGTTAGAGCTGGAGTAAGGTGGAATCTTATAGTTGTTTTAATTTGCATTTCCCTAACAGTTAGGGATGCTGAGCATATTTTATTTATTTATTTATTTATTTATTTATTTATTTATGTGAGAGAGAGAAATAGGTGGAGAGAAACAAAGAGACAGCGAGACAAAGAGAGTGAGAGAGAGAGAGAGAGCATTGGTGCACCAGGGCCTCCAGTGACTGCAAATGAACTTCAGATGCATCCTACCCCTTGTGCATCTGCTGGCTTATGTGGGTTCTGGGGAATTGAACCTTGGTCCTTTGGCTTTGCAGGCAAGTGCAAAGTCAAACAAGTCCAGCCTGAACATCTTCTTAAGTGTGTGTTAGCCATTTTTAATTCTTCTGAGAACTTCAGTTTTCTGCCCCCCTTTTGCAGTGGGTTGTTTGATTTTTTTTATTGTTTAGTTTGTTTCAGTTCTTTGGAGATTCTAGATATTAGCCTTCTTTCAGTTGTGCAGCTGGAGATGATTTAATCACATTAGATGGGTAATCTATTGGTTCTGCTTATGGTGTGTTTGTTTGTGACATAATTTTTAACTTCATAAGATCCCATTGGTTGAGTGTTTGTTTAGTTTCCTGGGCTACTAGAGTTTTCTTCAGGAAGTCTTTCCCCATTTCTATATCATGGAGAGTGCCTCCTGTTTTGCTATGAGTAGGAGAAGAATTTCAGGTCTTATATTGAGGTCTTTAATCTTTTTGACTTGATTTTTGTGTATGGAGAGATGAGTAAGTCTACTTTCATTTTTCTGTATATTGTCATCCAATTTGTCAAAGACCATTTGTGGAAGATGCTGTATTTTCTCCGGTCTACATTTTGGCACTTTTGTGAAAGATCAAGTAGCTGTAGTTACTTGACATAAGATCCAAGTCTTTAACTCTGCTCCATCTGTCTACATTTATGTTCTTTTCCCAGTACCATGCTATTTTTGTTATTACAGATTTATAATATAGCTTTAGATCAGGTATGGTGATACTTCCACAAGATTTTTTTTTTCTTTCTGAGGAGCTGTTTGGATATCTGCAGTTATCATTCCATACTAATTTTCAGATCATGATTTCAATCTGTGTAAGAATGATGCTGGTATTTTTATTGATATTGCATTAAACCTGTATATCGCTTTTGGTAGAAATTCCATTTTCACAATATTAATTCCACCTATCCAGGAGCTGGGAGGTCCTTCCATCTTCTGAAGTCCTCCTCCAGTTCTTTCTTCAGTTTTGTTATGTTTTCATTATATAGGTCTTTCATATTCTTGGTTAGTGTTATTCCAAGGTATTTCTTGTTTTTGCTTTTGTTGTTGCTATTGAAAATTGGACAGCCGGACTGATTTCTTTATCTGTATATTTTCCCTTTGCATATAGAAAGGCTACTAATTTTTGTGCATTGATTTGTATTCTGCACTTTACTGAAGTTTTGACATGGAGACTTTTGGGTCACTTATATATAGGATCATGTCATCTGCAAATAGGGCTAGCTTGACTTCTTCCTTTCCAATTTGAATTCCTATTATTTATTTCCCCTGTCCTATTGCTTGGGCTAGTACTTTGAGTACCTTGTTGAAGAGCAGTGGTAAGAGTGGGCACCCCTGTCTTGTTCTCGATTTCAATGGAAACTCCTTGAGTCTTTTCTTATTAAGTATTATTTAGTGTTTGGGTGTTTTATATATAGCCTTTATTGTGTTGACAAATAAACCCTCCATGCCTATTCTTTCCATCATTTTGATCATGACCAATTTCCATATGTTGAACCATCCCTGCATCCCTGGAATGAAGCCTACTTGATCAAGGTGGATAATGCTTTTGATGTGTTGTTGTTGCAAGGATTTTGTTCAAGATATTTGCATGTAAATTCATAAGGCATATAGTGCAATATATTTCTTGTTATATCTCTAGTTTTGGCATTATGGTGATGCTAGCTTTATAAAAGGGTATGGGGAGGAGATTCTGGTCATGAATTTTGTGAACCAGTTTGATAAAACTTGGTTTCAGTTTGTTCTTCAATGAAGGTTTGATAGAATTTGGCTGAGAAGCCATCTGGTCCTGGACTTTTCTTTTGGGGGAGGTTTTTGAGTACCTTTTTAATCTCCATGGATGTGACAGGTTTGTTTAGGAGATTATTCTGCTCTGAGTTTAGTTTTGGTAGGTGGTATGTGATGAAGAATTAATCATTTTTTTTGAGATTACCCAATTTTGTGGAATAGAGGTTTTGGAAATATGTCCTGTTGCTTCTTCCAAATGCACTGATGTCTGTTGTGACCTCACATTTTTATTTTATTTATGATTTTGTTAATGTGAGGCTTGTCTTTTTATTTCTTGATGAATTTGGTGAGGGTTTTATCAATCTTTTCTCTTTTTTTTTTTTTTTTTTTGACTTTTTTGGTTTTTTGAGGTAGAGTCTCACTGTAGCCCAGGCTGACCTGGAATTCACTATGGGGTCTCAGGGTGGCCTCAAACTCATGGCAATCCTCCTTCCTCTGACTCCCAAGTGCTGGGATTAAAGATATGCACCACCATGCCTGGCTTGGGGTTTTTTCAATCTTTTTATTTTTTTCAAAGAATGAGCTCTTCATTTCATTGATTTTTAAAATTGTTTTTCTTGGTTTCCAATTCGATAATTTCTGCTTTGATTTTTTTTTTTTTTCCATCTGGAGTTCTAAGAGTTGGATTCTTCTTGTTTTCCAATGTCTTCAGGTGGACACTTAGGTTATTAATTTGGGATATTTCTGTCTTTATAATGAAGACATTTTGCCCTATGAATTCTCATCGCAGGACTGCCTTTATTGTGTCCCAGAAGTTATGGTAGGTTGTGTTTTCATTATCATTCAATTCTAGGAATTTTATTTATTTATTTTATTTCTTCCACAACCTATTCATTGTTTGAAAGTGTGTTGTTTAGTCTTCAGGAACTGGTGAAGTTCTTGATGTGTCTCTTGTTGTTAATTTCTAACTTTCAAGCATTTGTGATCTGATATGATGCAGGAAGTCCCTTATGTTTTCCTGAATTTATGGAGACATACTTTATGGCATAATATATGGTCTGTTTTTGAGAAGGTTCCATGGGCTGCTGAGAAGAATGTGTATTCTGTGGAATTGGGTTGGACAGTTCTGTAGTTGTCTCTTATCTCTACTTAATCTATGTTTTTTCTGATCCCTATTATTTTCATGTTGATTTTCTTCTTGAATCATATGCCTATTGATGAGGGTACTTGTAAAGGCGGATTAGATGTGGTTTTTTGCAGTGCCAGCGCCATCTAGTGGTGGGGACTAGATGTGGCTCCCTGCATTGAATCATATGCCTATTGATGGGAGTGTGGTATTGAAGTGTCTGAGTATGATCGTGTTCGTGTTTATTTCTGTTTTATTGTCAAGTAAGTTTTGTTTTTTAAACAGTGGTACATTTTGGTTGTGATGTTCTCATTTTAGATCATTCCCTTGATGGTTTAATTCTATTTTATCCGATATTGGTATAGCTCAAACCACTTAGTTTTTATTTCCATGTGCTTGGAATATCATTTTTAATCCTTAAACCCTGAGTATGTGTCTATCCTTAGTGGTTAAGTGGGCTTCTTGAAGACAGATTATAGAAAGGTCAATTTCTTTTTTTTTTTTTTTTTTTTTTTTTGATCCACCATGATATCTTTTGATACAATGGAAAAGTTATCTTCAATAATTTTGTTGAATATGTTCTCTATGTCTCTGGCCTGGATTTTCTCTCCTGGTATACCCATGATCTGGAAGCTTTGTCATTTTAGTGTGTACTACATTTCCCTCATATTCTGTTCACTTGATTTTTTGAACATAGCAAAGTTTCTGGCCTTCCAAAAAATTTCTTCTGTCTTGTCTTCCAGGTCAAAGGTCCTGTCTTCCATGTGAGGACCTCTGTTAGTGAGGGATTCTAGAGAGGATTTTCAAGGTGTGTTTGATTTTTATTTTTTCTTGTGTTATTTTGCATCATGTCTACCTCTTTTTTGAGGTACAATTTTAGTACGGGTTCTGATTTTCTTGATGCCCACTGGAATTCATTCTTGCCTTTGACCAAGTCTTAAAAAAGCTTAATCAATTGGTTATCACCTTCAATTCATTTATATCTCTTTTGAGGGTTTTAACATTTTTGTCAATCTAGTTAAGTGTACTCCAAAAGCTGAATGCTCTTAGAAATTATTCTATTCAATTTCATTGATAAAATTGTTTTCTTTTGTTTGTTTGTTTGTTTGCTTGCTTGCTTGCTTGCTTCCAACTCAGCAATTCTTTTGATCAGGGCCTCATTGTTTGTTGTGTTTTAATTTTGGGATTGAACTTCCATTGATTGCTCTGTGATTTAACTGGAAGCTCCCATTGTGGTACTAGGGATCTTTGGTGGAGATCTGCCATTTTTCTGACTTTTGTTGGCTTTTGTGCATAGTGGTCTATCCATCTTGGAGAAATGCTTTGTTCTATTGAGGAAGAAGCAAGATTTGTCATTTTAGGATCTTCAGAGGGTACTCTGTTTTAAATGTTTACTGGATTGGTATACTGGTGTATGATGGGGTTATAACCACAGATCCACAGATTGTGGAGATTGCATCAAATGTACCTGGGGAACTGGGGGCTGTGCACTACTCACTCCACTTGCATGTACTGTTTAGCACATGAGGATTAGGGTCTGGGGAACCAGGAGCCATGAAGCTGGAGAGCCATAGGCAAGAGGTCAGCTGCTTCAGTGGCTGGTGCACCCTCTGACTCACTCAGGGGAAAAGGGATGTGGGTAGCCAGGGCCCAGTCAGGATACTAGAACAAGAGGCCTGCTTCCTCAGCCTACACACAAGGGACCAGGACTCCCCAAAGCAGCAGCTGTGGTACTGGAACTAGGGAACTGGGAGGTGGGGGATCAACAAGGAGCTCTGTCCTAGTTACTCTGGTGTAGGACATCTGGAAATTGGGAACCCAGTGGCACTTCAATCAGGAATACAGAACAAGGGGCATCCTTCTGCAGCAAGCTTGCAGGATCCAAGTAGCATCAAGCCAGCCACAGGGACTTACCAGACTACCAGGACCAGGGAGGAGCTGGGAAACAGGAAAGTCTCATCTACAGGATCCAGGAGCACCCTCTGGCACAGGGTATCCAGGAATTGGGGACCCAGGGGGCACTTCCTTATTAGTTTTGTGAGATAAGTTCTTGCTCTAGCTCAGGCTGACCTGAAATTCACTCAGGGTGGCCTTGAACTCATAGCAATCGTCCTATCTCTATCTCCTGAGTGCTGGAGATATATTTAATATAAAGGTGTGTACCACTAAGCCTGGCTGTCTCTCAAATCTCTACTACTCATTTTCCTATGTTTCTCTCTCTCTTTCCCAAATAACTAAATGAATAAATAAATAAGATATTTGAAAAAATATACTCAAAAGTTCAATGTAAGTTTTATTCCCAAAAAGAATTAATCAAAAAAGGCCATGTTCAATTACAATCTGGCCAATGTTTACTACCACACTTTAGTTGTCTAATAAGGTCTTTTTTTTATTAAGAATGTATTCCAGTTAGGTAAACAAAAATAAATAAATAACAAAATAAACAAGATAACTACTTAATGTTAAATATCTATGAAATAAAATATCTACCTATCTATCTATTTATCTATCTATTTAAATACATACATACATATATATATATATATATATATATATATATATATATATATATTTGTTTGAACAAGATAAATGCATAATGTTAAATATCTATGAAAGAGAAAAATTATATATACCAATTTTAAAACAGTGGCCAGCAAAAGGACAGGAAATTCTTTGAAGGGATAATTTAAACTTGAAAATAGAAAATTAAGAATGAGCAATGAGTAGAGTAAGTTGTTTTCGAAAGAAAGTACAGAAAGGATAAAAGCCTTCCACATGTGAATTCTAGCATTCACATGTGCTCACAAGAGGGCACACACACACACACACACACACACACACACCTCTAATGGTGATTTGTGTGGTGACATATGCCTCTAATTAATTGCAGCCATTAGGTGTCTGTAATAGGATTTCCATCAGTTTGAGGCTAGCCTAAGCTACAAAGTGAGTTTCAAGGTAGGTTGGGCCACAGAGTAAGATATTGTCTCAATAGAACAAAATAAAATATAATTTAAAAATAAAATAAAGAAGAAATGTTGGTAAGGTAAGGAAAAGACAGCACATTCAGAGAGCAAGAGTTATTACAGGACATTGTTAATCCTTCTGACAACCTTGAATTTTTCTCTCCATGACAACCATGGCATTGGAAGACAAATAACCTAGAACAGCATGATCTATCAGATGTGATAGATTCAATGCTAGTTCAGGCTCCTGCACTGTTATCTGGAATGCAAGCAGGCAAGGGCAAAATTAAAAGCCCTTGAAAGGCTAACACACTATATAAGTGAGAGAATAGGGAATATCAGGATAGAGTAGTAGCAATGGAAGTAGTGGGCAGGGGTTGAATGCTTAATGAGTGTTAAAGCAAAGCTAAATGATTTTCTCATAAATTACATGTGTACATGAGAACACAGAAAAAATGATGGTATCAAAAATCAGAAAAAAAAAACAGACAAAAGGATGGTGTAGAAATGAAAAGTTCTTAATATATGTAAATGTAAATATTATTAAAAGATAACAGATTTTTCTTACTTATATTAAATGAATTTTAATAATGTATGTCTCCATCAGCAACATTTTAAAATTACAATTTCTCACATTATAGGATTAAAAATATTTTATTTATTTATTTGAGACAGAGAAGGAAAGAGGCCGATAGAGAGAGAAAGAGACAGACAGAGAGAGAGAGAGAGAGATTGAGAATGTGTGTGCCAGGGCTTCTAGCCACTGCAAAAAAATTCCAGATGCATGCACCCCCTGTGGTGCATCTAACCTACATGGGTACTGGGGAATTGAACCTGGGTCCTCAGGCTTTGCAGGCAAGCACATTAACCATTAAGACATCTTCTAGCCCTAGAATATATCTGTGAAATAGTCTTGTGTAAATGTATAGTTACTGAAAAACTAATGACAATTTACTGAGTAATCAAAAGTGAGAAATAAATTATATATGATCTTATGATCTTAAAATACTGACAGAGCCCACATGATGGTACACGCCTTTAATCCCAGCACTGGGGAGGCAGAGGTAGGAGGATCGCAGTGAGTTTGAGGCCACCCTGAGACTTCGTAGTGAATTCCAGGTCATCCTGGGCTACAGTGGGACCCTACCTGAAAAAAAAATACTGACAAAGACAAAGATCAAAAGATCATTACACACACACACACACACACACACACACACACACACACACACGGGGTTTTTCTTTTGACATTAAGTTTTGTTGAAGTAGTAATCTATTCATAGAAGTTATCCTTACATCCTAACAGACCACTTCATGTCTTTTCATCTTGCAAGTAGCACTGTAAATACAACAGCAAACAAACATAAATGAGAGCTCATGAACATTATTATTTTCTCTTTCAAGCACTGGCCCAATAAAAAATTATCATCCAGACATATAAAAGCATACATTGATGTTGTTCAACATAAATATCATCTTTTGTTTCTGGTTTTATTTTACCCAAAAATATATCTATGGGATTCATATATGTAAAAGGTATGGTTGCTGATCTCATAAATGTATTATATGGAAAATTTCATTCCCAAAATAGTTTAACAGTATCTCCTAGCTTACATGATCACGTACATATGCACCTTTTCCTAGAAAACAAATACAATATTCTATCTCTTGAGTCATGCTGATCAGAATGAGCTTTCTCACAAGCAGTAAAATGGGCTTAATTGATACTGAATGAGCTGTTATTTCAAAGGGTAGGTGGTCTGTATTGCAACTTTGAATTTGGGTTCCAGAAACAGTAGCTAGCTCTTCATATATCTCTGCTCAAGACTTTTCTGTAAAGCCACACATAAATGTTCCAATTGAATAATCCCAATGAGACATAGAACACTCAAGTGAAGAAATCTTTAGAAACATTAAAAATGTCTGGTTCTCAACCATTTCAGTCATCCCAGCTGAGAAACAAGACATGCTGTTATGGAAAAGACATCACTGATCCTGCTGTGTCTTTTCACAATATCCATTTTGGGATTATTACCTTGACTACTTTATTCTAGGATGATCTTGTACACAGCAAAAGATAGCAAGTGCATGTGGTGTTAGTTCTTTGAATACATATTTAATTTATTAATTTTATTGTGGATGAGAAGTGAGGTGGTTTACAATTGGTGACTCTGAAGAAAAATACAATGTAATCTTTATTGTCTCATGTCTACTGTTGGTTGAGTCTCTACACCTATGTTGAGTATGTAAATAGCAATAAAATTTACAGAACATTAATTTATACACATTAGGACATAAAGGCAAACAGTGTTCTACAGTAGATATAAAATGTATTTTGGGGGCTGGAGAGACAACTTAGCAGTTAAAGTGTTTGCCTGCAAAGCCAAAGGACCTCGGTTTGATTCCCCAGGACCCACGTAAGCCAGATACACAAGGTGGTCCATGCGTCTGGAGTTCGTTGCAGTGGCTGGAAGCCCCGGCACACCCATTTATTCTATCTCTGTGTGTCTCTCTCTCTGTGTCTCTGCCCCTTTCCATCTCTCAAATAAATAAAAATAAAATAAAACAACGTACTTTCCTTCCGACAGTTGAGTTTGCATTGTGAGGAGTCTTTGCTTACACCCAGTAAGCTTTATCATTCTAATTTTATTTATTTTAGTGGGATTAAATAGTATTTCATTCCAATATTCATCTTCATTTCTCTGATATCTTATGGTGTGAATAATGTTTTATATTTTAATTTGTCACTTGGATATCCCATTGTGAAACTTAAATCTCCAATCCTTAGTTCAGTTGTGTTTTAGTTAGTTTGTCAATTTTAAGACTCATTTTTTGTATATTTATTTTATGTATACGTACATTAAAAATATCTTCTACTTTGTGGGCTCTTGACTCTCAATGATGCCAGGAAGAGATAGGAGTTCATACTACTGAAATATTCCAGTTTATGATTTTCTATTAACACATTTTGAGTGCTATACTCTGTACAGAGTTTAGTGATGAACTTAGTGCTTTGTTGTTCTGTCATATGTGGTTTAATTTCTAACACACTGGGATGTTCTTGTATGTGAGAGAAAAAGGACTGAATTTTAAAGATGGAATATCACATATCCTATTTTGCTTAATGATAACCATTACTTGACAAACTGTCATGCCCCAAGATCACTGAATTGCTGCTTTTGTCATGAGTCACTGCATTTCACGACCACGTCATTGCTCACCTATACTTAAACAGTAGAAACATAGCACTTGTGCCACCATTCATAGGCATGGTAAGCCTCTGACATTTAAAATCCAATACACTAATTACTGTTTTGATTTATCTTATCTTTCTTCAGGAACCAAATAACAATATAACCTTCAATTATGCAAATAGAAAATTTTTGTATTAAAGCATGTATTTTGTGTTTTTTTTTTTTTTTTTTTTAGGTAGGGTCTCACTCACTCTAGCTCAGGCTGACCTGGAATTCACTATGTAGTCTCAGGGTGGCCTCGAACTCATGGTGATCCTCCTACCTCTGCCTCCTGAGTGCTAGGATTAAAGGCATGTGCCACCACGCCCGGCTATTTTGTGTTCCTAAAAACACTTTCATGTTCCTGGCTATCAGGAATTATTTTACCATATGATTTGAATTCTAAATATTATACACCATATTAGCTATGTAATATATGCATTGTATTTTAACTAGAAAGAGATCATATTGTTATTATTTTTATGATTCTGTGCTATCAAATGACTTAATCAGAAATAGAATTACACTTGATTAAATTTGTACTTGCATACCATAAAATCTATATAGTCAATGGGAATCATATTAGAATATCATGGTCTTTTCTAATACTCAACAGGCATTTATATTTCATTTTTAAAATTGTGTCTTTGGATTTTTAATTAGCTTATGAAGTTCTAGGCATTATTTTAACATTTAAATTTTTGGTTTTTCTTCTTTGTTTTTTGGGGTAGGGTCTCATTCTAATCTCAAGATGACCTGGAATTCACTAACTGTAGTCTCAGGGAGGCCTCAAACTCATGGTGAGGTGATATTTCTACCTTTTCCTCCTGAGTGCTGGGATTAAAGGCATGCACCACCACACCTGGCTTATTATTTTAACATTTTAAAGTACAATTTGTTTTAATTGACTTTCCTCCCCTTCCCCTCCCCTCAATTACTCTCTCCTGTTTTCGTCCCTTGTATCCCCTCATTTGTTTACATGTCACATGTATAATTTTGCCATTCCCACCGCATTTCCTAGGCATCTCTTGTTTATTCTTGCTCATAGTCACTATTCTAGCTTTTTAAGTTCACCCTAGTTTTCCTTTATATACATTCTTACCAGTATTAAAAGTGGGGATCAACATGTGAGAGACAATATGTTGTTTTGGTCTTTCTAATTGTGAGTCATTTTGCTTAATATAATATATATTTCCAGATTATCCATAATCCTGAAAATTTCATTCTTTGGTACTGCTGAGTAAAATTTCATTGTGCATAGTACAGCATTCTCACTATCCATTAATCTTTTGATGGTCATCTAGACTGACCATTTCTTAGCTATTGTAAATAGAGCCTCAATAAACAAGAATGTGTAAGTATGAGTGTGTGGAGTCATTAGGATATATGCTTAGGAGTGGTATGGATGGGTTTTATGGCAGTTCTATTTCTAAGTTTTTGAGATATTTCTACTGATTTCCATACAGTGTACTAGTTTGAACTCTCAACAGCAGTGAATAAGGGTTCCTCTTTCCATATATCCTAGCCTCCATTTGATGTCAATTTTCTTGATGATAGCCTTTCTGACTGAAGTGAGATGGTATCTCACATGGGTATTTACTCACATTTCTCTGATATCTAGGAAAGTTGAATGCTTTTAAAAATACTTATTGGTCATTTGTGTTTGTTCCTTTATGAAAATTAAACACCAAAAGAGATAAACCACCTATAAAAATAAACACCAAAAAGATCAAAATGCCAATCAACAGTGTTTTCTTAAACATTTTATTTTCTGCATATTTGAGAGAGACAGAGAGAGAGAGAGAAGCACATAGGGAGAGAATTGGCATATCAGGGCCTTCAGTCACTGAAAACAAACTACAGATGCATATGCCACTTTGGTTATCTGGCTTATGTGGGTCCTGGAGTATCAAACCTGGGCCCTTTAGCTTTGCAGGCAAGTGGCTTAACTGCTAAGTCATCTCTCCAATCCAACACAGTGTTTTTTTTAAAAATAAATTATATATGCATATATATATATATATGTATATATATATACATATATATATATATATGAAACTTGGAAAATGATGATTATTAAAATTTATTGGCTAAATATATCTACAAAGTAATTTGATTTGCTACTTACATTTGCTCTCTAACATTGAACAGTGAGAAATAGAATAATAGAGTAATAAGATTTATCCTAGAATCACCTTGCCAATGCACAGTACCCACTTTATTAATCATCCTATTCTAATTTATTCTTTTAGAAAGAATTTTATTCTCCTCTTAGTTACTACAAACCAGTAGGAAAGTTTATCAAAGCTGATCACCATGTGATTGTTCTGGAAAATATGATACTAAAAAATATTCTTTTGTTTGGTGTGTGTGCATGTGTGTATGTGAAGATGTGTATATCGCATGGGTATGTGTGTAGAGGCCGGAGGAGGATGCCAGAGGTTTCCTTCTATCACTCTCCCACATATTTTTCTGACATGGAGTCTCACTGAACCTGGAGCTCCTTGGATTTTGCTTAGAATGGATGACCAGAGAACTCCAATGATCTTCCTGTCTATTTCAGGGTGGAGGTTATAGACATATATGGTTATATTTGGTTTTTACATGGGTTCTGAGATTTAACAAAGGTCATCATGTTTACATACCACACTCATCCAGCTCCCTAGCCCAGAAAGCACTCTTACGGTGTGTGTTGGAGCCAAGCTTGGTGATATATGCCTTTAATCCCAGCACTCAGATGGCAAAGGTAGGAGGATCATCGTGTGTTCAAGGCCAGCCTGAGACTACATAGTTAATACCAGGTCAACTTGAGCTAGAGCTAAACCTTACCTCAAAACAAAAAGTGTATTGGATACCAGGAAAATTAATGTTTTTTTCAAAGTTCATGTGTTTACAAGCTTGTTTTGTAGTTTAGTAACTTCAGCCAAATAGAAAATATATGGAGCAGGATCTGTCACTACAGGTATAATATTATCAAATTCTAATTTCTTGTGTAATTAAAATGTTTCCTGATCCTCTACAGGGTCTTTTAACAACTTTGAGGGACAGAAAATTATGGCTGAGTTTATTCCCAATTCTTCATATGTACATAATAATTCTGAACACATAGTACTTCTTAATAAATTTTCTCTTAATTAATGAGGATTAGTTACTGTGCCAGTTGTGCCACTTGAAGTCTCCAAGGCACCACTGATAGTCATTAGGGATCCACTGAGAGGCAATATGAGTGAAGACCTAGAATTCTGGGTGAATCTCACAGCCCCAATTACCCAAAGAATCATTCAGACACACCTGTAATTTCATTAGGAACCCTACCAAAAACCAGGCAAAAATTAAAATTGAATATTTACCAAGTACTTAATTGTGTATATTTTAACCCACATTATTTTATTTATATTGCAAATGCATATTATATGTACATATTACACAGAAACATAATGGAAATTCAATTCAATTAAGTAATGTATTTAAGATTATTCATTTAAAGAGTAACATGAACTGGACTAAATTCCAGTCTGACTTTAAAGTAAATATTTTGTAAGACTTCCTTCATGTTTTTCATTTTCAGCTGTATATAACACATAAATGTTATATATATATACTAAATGCATATTTATGTATCAATATATAATTGTAATAATTTATAAAAATAGAAATTAAAAATTGGAAATAACCTAAATTGTCTAATAAAAGTAGACATTGTAATATATTGTATACTTAACAAGGTAATATAATACAATGTGAAGCAATGGCTTATTGTCTTCTGAAACCATGTGAATAGATTTGACAAAATAATTTTGAAAAACACACTCAAAAATGAGTATAATATGACTCAGTTTATCTAAGGTTCTGAAACAAGTCAAAACTCGATAGTAGCATGGTAGTGGAAGTGGATGCTAGCACTGTGCTGCCTTCTGACCTGGAAAATAGCTGGGTACATGCACGTGTTAATGTTTTGCAAAAGATCACCAACTCAATTTGTGTAATTTTCTACCTATAGAAAACTTAGAATAAAATTCACTTACCTCAAAAGGAAGATAAATTACACGGCTATACTGAGCAGTGAAATACAGAAAGAAAAACATTTTCTTTTTTATGAGTTATGTACACAGTGTGTACACAGTCATGTTGGTACCATCATTAGCCTCCTCCCTGTCCTCCCCCCTCCACAGGGACCCTCCTCATTGGGGAAAATGGGTCATTTTGCATTGTGAGGTTAGCCATCAGTTATTGGTAAGAGGCAATGTGTCTGTGCATAATGTTTGGATGATCTATCTAATGCTGATAGTGGAGTAATGAAGTCCCCAACTATGATGGTGTTGGTGGTTATTTCTGTTTTGTCGTCAAGTAGGTTTTGTTTTATGAATTGTGGTACACCTGTGTTTGGTGCAAAAAGATTGATGATTGTGATATTCCCTTGTTGGATCGTCCCCTTGATAAGTAGGAAGTGACCTTCTATGTATTTTTTGATTGCTTTTGGTTTGAAGTCTATTTTATCTGATATTCATATAGCTACGCCTGCTTGTTTCTTATTTCTGTTTTCTTGGAATATCATTTTCCACCCTTTCACCCTGAGGAGGTGTCTGCCTTTAGGGGTGAGGTGGGTTTCTTGAAGACAACAGATTGAGGGGCCTAATTTTCTGATCCACCCTGTCAGCTTATGTCTCTTGATGGGTGAATTGAGGCCATTGATATTTACGGTAACAAGTGTGAGGTTTGATTTAATGACTGTCATATTGTGGTGGCTTATGTGATTTGTTGCTTTCTTGGATTTGTAGGTCTTTTGTGCTTTCTCTGTATTTCGTTACTGTGATCTGCTTCTTGGAGGCACTTTAGGTTGATTATTTGATTCTTCTGTGTGGAGAATTCCCTGAAGTACTCTCTGCAGATTTGGCTTTGTGTTCTTATAGTTATAAAGCTGAGTTTTATTGTGGAAAGTTTCTCCATGCTCGCAAATTCCATCTCACTCTCTGCTGGCTCCCCCCCCCCCCTCCCATGTCTGGACCCAGGCCAACAGGCTAGCATTCTTCCAGGGCCCCTCCACACAGGAATACCATCCCACTCTCCTTCACTGCCTCAAACCCTAATGAAAACATTTTCTTGATTTAGTTTTTAATGTATGATTTAAATATAAAATAATTACTACAATAGCCACTCTTTCCCAAAATATACATTAATTTACATGAAATAGGATCTAGTTGAGTTTAAAACCTAAATATGTTTAAATAATATAATCCCAATTCAACCATATTGTTTTTGACATTTAAATATGCTGCAAGAGTTCCTCAGCTATTCAAATTTCCCTGAAGAGGGTTAGTGTTTAGGATAACATACCATTTCTTTACTTCCACCCAGACATCCTGCTCCTTTTGAAATGGCTCAATAAAGGAAGTGACACTCCTGATATCTGACACATACTGAGACAAATTTAGCATGAAAATTGGTGTACATCTTCTATTTCTTTCTATAGAATAAAAAGCTAAAATGTACATCAATTCTCCACTCTTACCACTCTACTGAAGATTAGCTGAAAGGAAAGATGAGGTGCAGCTTTACTTTATACTGTCTCATAAAAACACCTTCATTTGTTTCATCAACCAAGTTTCCATCTTCCCCAAATATTTCTTTTGATTTGTCTCTTTCATCTCATTCTTTTCCTCTTAACAATTCTCAATTATACTTTTACCCCAAACTCAAAGGGGAAATGGGGAGAGGAAGTTAGTGAGGGAAGAAAGGAGGTGGGGGGAAGAAGAGGGAGGGAGAATGGGAGAGAATAAGAGGACGAGGAAGGGTGCACCATTTCATCTTACTATGGTCTTCATCTCAACATTCTCAAGGTTTATTCTCTGGATCCTTCATCTCTCCCTGAGCATAGTTCTTAGTCCTGCTGAAAAATAGCCAAAATATATACTGCCATGCATTGTTACATTTTAAAAACAATTCCTACATACACTACCCAGGCAGACTTCCAACTCCCAATTCTTTTGTCCAGATACTCAGTACTGAAATTTCAGGTACACAGTACCATACCCAGGGTTGATGCTCATTACCTGTTCAAAGATGTTCAGTTTATGCTGGACATCATAAGCTATTGTTACTAGTCATGATAAGCAATGAGCATAGTGTATGAATATAAATTACATGCAAACATTAGAAGGGAGAGAAATCAATTGCCAGAATTATTTTATTTAATTTTATTCAAAACTTTATTGCAATCATAGAAAGGTTACATCAGGCCAAACAAAATGAATAGTGTGATATAATTTTACATTTACTAAAATGCAGTATTAATTTTAAAAAGAATAATTATCTTCTCTGCATTTTTTTGAATAGACTGCAGTAAATCCAGCATTAATTTCTAGAAATACTAGGTCATTGTGAAAAGATTCATTATTTTAGCATTACGATTAAATGAACTGAGGTGAGTAAGTAATATGTGTTCAAAAGCTATTATTAGAATACTATCTTATATAGATAAAAATGTTCCTTTCATTTACTCTGAGAAATGCATATGCATTCAGATAGTCCTAGGGCTTTGTGTATAATTACATATAAGTTCATAATTTCTCACAATAATAGCAGAAGAGTAAAAGCTATAATTATATATCACTTTTTAAAATGTTCAATCATTACTCAAACATTCTCAGTGTTTTTATGCATGAAATTTTCTTTTGAAGAAAATATACACATATAAGGAAATATTTATTCTATGTATTTTCTCTTCTTCATTAAATGAATATTCTCACATAAAATAATTTAGCTCCAATGATTTAACCGCACAATTTTGGATTCTCTAGGTCTTATTGCAATATTTCTTATGTTCATATGTGGGAAGAAGGGGTCAATATAACATTTAGAAAAAATAATATAGGTAAATATTTTAAGATTTAAGTATATAGCAGTGAAACTATATGTACCTAACTTACTAAACATTAAACCTATTCTGAGAAAGTTCTTCCTCTGTAACAAAAGGCTCTTAACTTTAGCACTTCTTACTAAACTCTCAACTATATTATAATTGTATAATTTTTCATAATTCTATCATGCTTTTTTTTTGAGGTAGAGTCTCACTCTAGCCCGGGCTGATCTGTAATTCACTATGTAGTTTCAGGGTGGCCTCAAACTCACCTTGATTCTCCTACCTCTGCCTTCTGAGTGTAGGGATTAAAGGCATTCACCACCAGACTTGGCCTTAATATCACGTTTTTTTAATGCACACGTAATTACTATTGCTGCATACAACTGGTCTTTGCTAGTATTTATTCACAGTTACCAATTCATTTTGTGTTGTCCTTTCTTTTATAATAAGCATAGCTCTGTAATCATTTTGCTTCTTCCTAAAGGATATCCTTTTAAATTTCCTTAATAATGACAAACGCTATATAGATCTAAAATACTTTTGGGATAGAGATTTCAAAGTTGACATAATTGTGCCCTGGTTTCCAACATTTCTACTCAGAAGCATGCTATCAATCTTTCTTCTTTTGAAACACTTTTTTTGTCTTGAATTTTTTTAATTTTTGAGTATACACACACACACACACACGTGTGTGTGTGTGTGTGTGTGTGTGTGTGTGTGTACATTCTAATTATTCAATTGGAATTTTATTCAGGAATTTGGACTTTCAATTATTGAAAATTATCATCACTCTTTCTTACCTGCTACTGTGCTACTGTTTGGCTCTACAGCTGCCTTTTCTGTTCTATGCACATGGTTGCATAATTATTGTCAGGCTTATAACCTTTGTCACTGTCTACTGTGTTCTGGATATTTCTGTACACTAGTATCCAGTTCCTTTGTCTTATTAACTGACTTTTCAAAAACATTTTATTTGTGGTCTGGAGAGATGGCTTAGCGGTTAAGCACTTGCCTGTGAAGCCTAAGAACCCTGGTTCGAGGCTCGACACCCCAGGACCCATGTTAGCTAGATGCACAAGGAGGCGCAAGCGTCTGGAGTTTGTTTGCAGTGGCTGGAAGCCCTGGCACTCCCATTCTGTCTCTCGCTCTCTGCCTCTTCCTCTCTTTCTCTCTCTCTCTCTCCCCCTCTCTCTCTTTCTCTGTCGCGCTCAAATAAATAAAAATAAACAAACAAAAAAAATTAAAAAAAAAAACATTTTATTTGTGTGTGTGTGTGTGTGTGTGTGTGTGTGTGTGTGTAAGAGAGAGAGAGAGAGAGAGACAGAGAGAGAGAGAGAATGGACATGCTAGGGCTTCAAGCCATAGCAAAAGAACTTCAGACACATGCATCACCTTGTGGACCTGGGTTTAAGGCAAATGCCTTAAACAATGAACAATCTCTCCAGCCCACTAACTGACTTAAACTAGTTTGTACACTCATCCACTGTTATGTGTGTCTAGTCAATGGCCTGCAGCCCACATTAGACACAGAATACCTATGAATGCATCCAAATACAAAATCACAATTTACTTAAATTAATAAATGAATAAATCCTTACTATAACTTGATTTCATGCTTCTAGAGCATTAATGGAGTCTATTGTTTTATTAATTTATTTTAAGAATTTATTTGCAAGGACAAAGAGAAAGAATGGACATGCCAGGGCGGTCCAGATGCACTGCCACCTTGTATAGCTGACTTTACATGGGTAGTAGAACACTGAACCTGGGTTATTAGATTTGCTTTCAAGTGTCTTAACCACTGGATAATATTTCCAGCCAGAGTCTATTGCTTTTACTTCTTCAAATCTACTAGGCCAGTTGATATTTCATGGTGACTTCAATTATTTTATTTTAAAAAGAATGGGCTTGAACAAAGTAAACACAGAGTTGATACTTTGTTCCCTTTTTAAAATTTTTTTATTTATTTTTATTTTATTTTATTTTATTTATTTTTTCTTTCTTTTTTCTTTTTTATATTTTTTTATATTTTTCTTTATTGGTTTTGTATTCAGCAAATACAGTCAGTTTGGTACCATTATTAGGCTCATCCATGACCTACCCCTCCCTTTGGCCCCTCCTTGTTGAGGTATAGGGGTCATGCATTGTGGATTTAGCCCACACTTATGGGTAAGCTAAATGTCTCTGCATATCATGACCCAACATGTGGCTATGACTTTATTTCTGCCCCCTCTTCCGCAAAAATTCCCTGAGCCATGTTGGGTTCATTTTTGGTCTGCTTCAGTGATGAGGTGTTGGGGGCCTCTGAGGCTCTGGCTCTCTGATTTGGTAGGAGTTGATTTTTCTCTGTGCTGATCTCCTTCCCCCTTGTGCTGGTATCCGGTTCATCAGGAAAACAGTCCCCTTGCTTGTTTCTCCAATTTTTCTTAGTTTCAGCCGGGGCCCTTTGGAGGTATGATGGGGTGGCTCTCTCCTTAGGATCTACATCTATCTGAAAAAGAGAAGCAGATTCTCCAACGGAGAGTAAGTTAGCATTAGGACAAATGAGATAACCCTTTTTTTTTTATAGAGAATTTAATAGGTGTAGGCCCTCTTGTAGCCCACAATTGATGGTAGCTTGATATTGGAGAGCGGGCTTATGTTTGGATATGGTTTTGACTTGTTTCCCAGCTCCAGCTATGGGTCCCATACCAGTGAGGGGATCAGTTAGCCGAATTGAGAGCAGTTGGTTCCCCACCATGGCTGTGTGCCACCACTGCACTAATTTGTTCCCTTTTTAAAATTATCAGTAGTCATGTACACATTATGTATGGAGCCATGTTGGTACCATCATTAGCCTTCTCCCTGTCCTCCCCCCTTCACATGGATCCTCCTCCTTGGGGAATGTGGGTCATGCATTGTGGGGTTAGCCATCAGTTATGAGTAAGAGGCAATGTCTCTGTGCATAATGTCCCTAACACATGGCCCTAACAGCCTTTCTGCATCCTCTTCCTCAATTGCCCCTGAGCCATGTTGAGTTCATTTTATGTCTCCTTCAGTGATGAGGTCTTGGGAGCCTCTATGTCTCTGGCTATCTGGTTTGATAGGAGGTGAGTTATCTCTGTGTCTATTTCCTTCACCCTTGTGCTGGTACCAGGTCCACCAAGAAAGCAGTACTTTTGCTCATTTCCGCAATTACTCTATGGTTTCAGCTGTGGCCCTGGTGAGGTGTCATGGGCTGATTTTCTCCTCAGGATCATGGTCCATCTGAAAAAGAAAAGCAAATTCTCAAATGGAGACTGAAGTCAGCACTAGATAAATGGGATAACCATTATTACTTTAGAATTTAGTAGGTGTTGGTCACCTTGTAGCCCACAGTTGGTGTGAGCTTGGTAATGGAGAATGAGCTTGTTTTTTGGATATGGTTCAGACTTGTTTCCCAGAACCAGCTATGGGTTACATTACACTGAGCAGATCTGTTAGCCATATGAAGAGCAGTTTGTTACCCACCATGGCTGTGTGCCACTATTGCACCTGTGTGAGTCTCACTTCAGGTTGTTTGCTGCTGAGTAGCTTAGTCCACAAGTTGCTTGGACTGATGTTGGTCATTTTCCCCAAGTCACTCATGTAGCACCTTCTGGCACTAGACAAGCTAACTGTCTGGGGACTGACTCTCTTCCAAATTCCAGCCAGGTCACTCCATGTTGTGTACCAACAGCATATGGCGTCTTTGGCAGTAGGATCTTATACCCTTTGGTGGGTCATCAAGTATTCTGTTTTTGTGTATGATAATTCTAATACTTAAGATTTGATAGGTTTATACAAAGTATCTTTAACTTTTGAAATTTCTTGATTTGACTCATAGTTTTCTGATTTGTATTGCTTCTTAATATTATTATTAATATAACTTTCAGGCTTCCCTTGGAGACAGTTAATTAGAATCCTCTGAGCTAAAGAATCTATTATATCTCAGAAAAGAAAGGTATGTTCTTTTACTTTTTGCATATTTATCTTTTTTTAACCAGATGGTCTGTCTTACTATATTATTCTGCCATAGTATAGGAAATGCAGGTCTTTGTGCATCAACTATTAAAAAGAATTCTTTCTGTATAAATTAATTCATCCAAAATAGAGGCACATTGAGTGATCCATGATTAGCTAATATTAATTTGTTTTCTTCTAGGAGAAGAAAAAAGTGGGTTTTCTTCTCACCTATGTTGTATTTTCTCTCTTGCTTTAAAAAACTTGTTTTATTATGATTTTGATAGACTTTTCATGTTCCTTTTATCTGATCATATACTTACATTTCTTTTTGCTCTTCCTTCTTTTTTCTATTGAATGCTCTCTCACACACACACACACACGTGTGTGTGTGTGTGTGTGTGTGTGTTTAGGTGTGTGATGTGGCGTGTTGTATATACATTTGTGTGCCCTTAAGGTGACCCATGGACATGGTCATAGCAGGATGTGCTCACCTGCTGGTGGCCTAGACAGAAACTTGATGTCCAGCACCATCACTATTCAGCCAGATTCATCCTTGGGCTTATAGTGCTTTGTTCATTGCTTTACACCCACAGAGAGCTATGGAGATGCTAGGGGCTCTATTCACCCAAGAGTCTTGGAGGAGGAACCCACATGGCCAAACCAGCTGTATATGTCGTTCCTGCAGATCAAACTCAGATCTCTCAGAGCTCCTGAGACCATCATGCTTGCACAAGAAATGCCCTTCACTGCTGAAACATCATGTGTTACAATGTGAAGAAAAAAGAAAAGAAAGAAAAATTAAATGGATATACCTAGCTTTTTAGATTTCAGTTTATATAAATATTAGGAAACAAAGAATTATTAATAATATTTATTGAAATTATAGTTTGTGGTCAGACCCATAGATTCACATGATTAAAGAAGCACATATTTATATGGTGTTTCTTTTCACTTTAAAAGTCTTAATAGATATACCTCATCTTAGTTATCCATTCTTCTAGTGATGGACATCTGGGTTGATTCCAGCACTTAGCTATTACAAATTGAGCTATCTACACAATGGAATTCTAAACAGCAGTAAGAAAAAATGACACAATGCAATTTGAGGAAAAATGGTTGAACCTGGAACAGATAATTCTCAGTGAACTTACCCAATCACAGAAAAAAAATCGCCACATAGTCTCACTCATCTACAGAACCTAAACTGAATCTACCGAAGATACCTTACATACGCAGCAAGCACCTCCTAGACTAGACACTAGGATGGAAGGGAAGGTAGGGGAGGGCATCAAAAGGGTGGGAAACACAAATCTAGACCCAAATGGCAATGGTACCATAATTTTCTACTTACTAAAAGACAGACCAAACAGCTGATCCTTCACCAGGCCCTTACAGGGAACACCTGAACCACAAGACACTGGAGAGGGTAAATTCAAGACTAACCTTAATCTTCTACATCTTCCCTCCCTCACTTACCCTCTCCCTCTCTCTCTCTCTCTCTCTCTTATCTCTAACTCCTGTATATTAGTTATCTTTTTCCTCATTTTTTTAGTGGGCACTGACCTGTAACTCCCAGAACCAGCATGGGGCTATCATCCACAATGAGCTTTTGATCAGAGATACCAACAAGGTTTCCTAAAAGACAGACAGATTTCTGCCAGAGTACTTGATGACCCACCAAAGGCTAGTGATAAGACCCTACTGCTGAAGACACCTTATGTGATTGACATGCAAATTAGAATGGCATGGCTGGAAGTTGGATGAGAGTCAGACCCCAGACAGTCAGTGCGTCTAGTGGCAGAAGGTGCTACATGGGCGACTGGGGGAAAATGACCAATATGTGTCGAAGCAACGCATGGTCTAACTTACTTAGGAGCAAATAACTTGTTGTGATGCCCACACAAGTGCAGTGGTGGCACACAGCCATGGTGGGGAACCAACTGCTCTGAATTTGCCTAACTGATCCCCTCACAGGTATGAGACCCATAGCTGGAGCTGGGAAACAAGTCAGAACCATATCCAAACATAAGCCCACTCTCCAATATCAAGCTACCATCAATTTTGAGCTATAAGAGGGCCGATGCCTATTAAATTCTCTATAAAAAAAAAGGGTTATCTCATTTGTCCTGATGCTAACTTACTCTCCGTTGGAGAATCTGCTTCTCTTTTTCAGATAGATGTAGATCCTAAGGAGAGAGCCACCCCATCATACCTCCAAAGGGCCCCGGCTGAAACTAAGAAAAATTGGAGAAACAAGCAAGGGGGCTGCTTTCCTGATGAACCGGATACCAGCACAAGGGAGAAGGAGATCAGCACAGAGAAAAATCAACTCCTACCAAATCAGAGTGCCAGAGCCTCAGAGGCCCCCAACACCTCATCACTGAAGAAGACCAAAAATGAACCCAACATGGCTCAGGGAATTTTTGCAGAAGAGGGGGCAGAAAGAATGTCAGAGTCACATGTTGGGTCATGATATGCAGAGACATTTAGCTTACCCATAAGTGTGGGCTAAATCCACAATGCATGACCCGTATACCTCAACAACGATGGGCCAAGGGGAGGGGGTAGGTCACGGATGAGCCTAATAATGGTACCAAACTGACTGTAAAAAAAAAATAAATAAATAAAAAATAAAAAAGTCTTTATATCTCTAGCATTGAAGTCATATATCAATATGAAATGTTCTCTATGAAATAAAATATGAAAGGTGAAGTTTACTGTGTAAACTTATTTCCTCTTATGCTAAATAAGTTAAGTAGAAGAGAATGGAGAAGGATTGATAATGAAAGCATATAAGCTATTATTTTGTGGGTCAGAAAAATGAAGACTCAACTGATTAGGTCTTCAAGCAAAATCTAAGACAATGTTTGTTTAAGGATTTCTAATTAGAGAAGAAAAAATAATACAAAGGTAGATGCTAATTGATACCCTAGGCATATTAATGTCTTTAAATATTTTATTTATTTATTTATTTATTTTTATTTCAGAGAGAAAAAGAGAGAGAGAGAGAGAGAAAATGATCATGCCAGGGCTACCAGCTGCTTCAGACAAATTCCAGGTATATGCTTCACCCTGTGCATATGGCTTAGGTCAATCCTGGGGAATGGAATCTGGGTCCTTTGGCTTTGCAGGAAAGTACCTTAACTGCTAAGCCATCTCTCCAGCCCATGCTAACTTTTGCATCCTTGATTTCTTTATCTATTGAGTGTAAGTGATAAATCTGATCTTTCCAACCTGTTAGAAATATCTAAAATTCTATATGTAAATGATTGCCTACATATTATGGATCAGAGAATTTATACTTAATATTAATTCTGTTGTGATTTCTATCAACTTGACACTCATGCTATTTCATGTGAATAAATGTTATAGTTGAAAGTCATCAATTCAGGACTAAGGAGATGGCTCACTGGGTAACATGCATGTTGTACAAGCATAAGGACATGAATTTGGATCCCTTGCATCCATGTAAAATTTCACACATGATCATACACATCTGCAAATCTAGCCCTGGAAGGGTGATATATGCTGAGGCAAGTGGATGCCTGGAACTTGGGGCCAGCTAGTCTAGATCAATCAGGAAGCTCTAGGTTTAGCAAGAAACCTGGTCTCAAAAACAAGGTGAAGAATGATTGAAGAAACATACCTAACATTGACCTCTGACATCCACATATGATCACACATATGCATGTACACACACACACACACACACACACACACACACACGAGCCCACAAAAATATGGGCATGCATAAGCATACAAAAACATGTACACCACATACACATGCTCACTAAAATAAAATCAAATAAAGATGAAAAATCATGAATTCACTTGTGCATCATTTACAGTAAAAATTATCATTTAGGTACACAAGGGGTCTTCCTATAGTATAAGAGATCTATACTTCATATAAACAATAAAACTTGTCATGTAAACAGAATGCATACCAATTCCACCAACGTACATTACCAGTGTGGAATCATTGTAATTACAATTAAGAAAGATTAAAAATCATTTTGTGTTAATAAAATGGTCAATAAAGATGAATGCATGTTTATGTACAAGTATATGTCAAGGTGTGTAAATAAGGTTGGTAAAGGAAACAGCTGAAGGGAAGGAGTTATCATTCTGCACTAGCTGAAACAGGTAGTAAAAATGAAGTGCTGTCCCATGAATGCTGACTGTATAGTTAGTATTACAGATAGTTAACAATTAAGCAAGTAAAGATGCTCTGATAAGAAGAAGAATGACACAACTCTATGTTTAGTTCTCCCTGATCTCCATTCTGTATTGCAGCATGAGTTGAAAACAATCTATCAATCTAGGCCAGAGGCCATCATATGTGCAGGTGAGTGCTTCCGGCTTACCTGTTCTGTGGATAAGGAACCATCTGTGCTTGTGCCCCTATACTCACAGGCTGCAGACCACAGGAAGGTGAAACTCAGGAGCAAAGAATAGTTTTGTGTGTTTCTGATGTGATAACCATGAAAGCATTAAATCGTCTGTGGGAAGCTGCTGAGTTGAGGCAGCAAAACAACAACAGCAACAAAAATGTACTGTACAATTTGTGAATCATTAACTTATCGTTTGTGCAATTTTGATTTGATATGATGTATTTTTATTCATTCAAACTTTTTTCTCATGGAAAGTTAAAGAAAAAAGTGAAGGACCTTCAGAGAAATTTCTCTGAACTCTGCTCAAAGTTGCTCTTTATTTTTGTCCTTCATTTCTTTTGGTTTCTATCAACTTTTTTTGTGTTTGTTTTCCAAGGTAGGGTTTCACTCTAGGCCAGGCTGACCTGGAACTCAATATGTAGTTTCAGGGTGGCCTCGAACTCATGGTGATCCTCCTATCTCTGCCAAGTGCTGGGATTAAAGGCATGTGGCAACATGCCCAGCCATTTTCTAGCAATTTTTATAAGTTATACTGAAAGAGAAAAAATGGTAAGAATAAATTCCAATGTTGGCTGATTTAATTGTATAAAATGTATTATATGTTGAACTATGTAAATAGAGAAGTGAAGCCCTAAGATCTGTTTATCTTTAGAGGATAATATAGCTTTTTCCCAAATGCTTAACTTTCTTTTACAATTTGTAGTGGTATGTTACCCAAATTGAGACACATAATGCAGCTAGAGGTTTTCTCTACAGCTTTGGAAATAAAAAATAGGAATTCAATGAAGAAATATAACAAAATACAAATTTTCAGCCTTTTTTTCAACTTTGTCTGATAAAGTAATATCTGTTATTCACTCTCAACATCACATTACTGTCTACAATCATCACCTAAGTTGTAAGCTATCACAGTGAATCTACAAAAAGTTTAATTATATGTATGACAACTTCTATAATTCATATAATTTCATATAACAAGCATATTTCAAGAACATTCTGCATTGCCCCCCAAAGTATTACCACTAAAACACAAAATTTCATTCATAATTTTTATTTTGATAAATAATATTAATATACTATCTAGTGACTTAAATATTGATGCTTTTTAATATATCCCAGCAGTTTTAAAATTAATGAGAACTAAAATGTTACATACAATTACAACCTTTTCTGTAGTTATTGTTAAGTTGACAAACATTACAGTAGTGAAATGATATTTTGAAGTATGTAAATACCAGAAAGTAATTATATCTTCTAATCAGCATGTGCTTTCTGTCAGTTATCATGGTGAGAACACAGTGTCCTTGCCCTTAGTGTTTTCAAGAATACACCATATAAACATTAACTAAAGCTACCATGTGTACACTGGATATCTCAAAATTATTTCTTTTATCTAACTAATTTTATGTCTTTTGACCAAAGGTCTCTACCTTATAGTAGCTTAGAAAAATCCTAAAAAATTACAGAGATATTATGAATATCACATTAGAAAGATTGCACAATATTGCTAGTTATAATTTGATAAGAAAAAAATAAACTTTTCATCATGTCATATTTTTTTTAATTTGGTGAGTTTTCAATTAGTTCATATATATAATATATATCATATCATATATATTTTCCATTAGAACTAGATGCATATTTTTATAAGTAATCTTAAAGATTCTTGTAGAGTCTTTTGTGAACCATTTTCTGTACATATATGCAAGTAGTAGATAAGGCTATATTCATATAGGGCTAAATTCTGGGCAAAAAGAAAAGAAAAGAAAAGAAAAAATTCAGGATAAGCTCTTCATGTCCAAACTAGGCAGCAAGGGAAGATAAATTTATGTGGTCAAAAAGGAAAATACTAAAATCTTGGAGTGTGATGACATGCCACATAAACACACTAAATATAACCAATGGTATAAATATATCTAAAAGTAAAGCACCACTATTGCAAGGCTTTGTTGGCTTGGATATATTAAAAAGCAACAGAAGGATGAGAGAGCAACAACTTGACACTATGAATCTAACAGTGAATTATTGTAATCTATTTGTGAACACTACTTTTCTAAGTTTTGATTTTTTTTTTTTAAATTAGGTGACTGAGGCCTTTTGTTTAGATAGGCTATTTCCCAAAGCAACCTTCAAATTATTTGTTCCTTATTTTTACTATTTCAATTTTACAAATGAAAACCTCTGAATATAGAGCAGAATTTTTGTGATGGTAAAGATAAATGATAAAACTAATACTTGACCTTTAATTGACACATCATCATTTTATGAATTAAGGAATTCACTTGAATGTAGTCAGGCCTTTGTTGGATTTCAAGCTCAGTTAAGAAGGTCTTTTGAGATTTTTGCATTTATATGGTAACCAGAAGACTTTGAGACATTCGGGTAATAAATTCTATAACAGAGGCCAGCCAATTCTTCACTATCAAACTTTAAAGATTATACATGAAATTTGTATGAACCTCTTAATTGACTGTAGCTATATGCCAAAAATTAAATGTTTAGTGATTTGAAGGTATAATTAAAAACTATAATACTGGTAGGAAACCCTATTATGAAAAAATTTCTTAAAAGTTTGCCCCATGTATTGGTGGATGGGGTTAGAAATCCAAAATAAACTCAAAACATTTACATTTTGGGTAGAAGTAGAAGTTAAGAGCTTATCAATAGATAAGTGAAATAAAGTAAATAACAATTTAAGAATTTTGTATATGCATATAAAATAGATATAATAATCTAAAGTCACCCTAATATAAAAGAATATTAAATCTAATGAATGCTATTCAAAGTAAATGATCATAATTTAGTTGAAACAGTGATAATATTTTATGAGCATGGCCCAAAAGCTCAATAAAAGGGAAGACTAAGTTAGATTTTAGAGAAGTTGAGGACAGGATGTGTTCTTATATTCCACCAGAGGAATAAACCCATTCAGATATGCCTCTAAACAAGCTGTGAGCTTTTTTAAAGGAACTTATTCTTACATAGGACAGAAAGTTATAAAACAAATAATAATTTTATTTTTCTGCCTGTACAGATCATATAAAATATTTCTCTTAGTTTTGATAAGAAAAATATTAAATCATCCTTGGGATATAATCCCATATTTAACTTTCAATCACTTTTAGAATTATAGTATGAGCAAGGAAAGCAACGATCTTACACGATCACATCAGCAGGACAGAAGAAAAAATTAAAAAAAAAAAAAAAAAACAGCAAGCAGGACTGGGTTGTAAGACCCAAATGCCTTCCCCCATGACACACTTCCTCCACCAAGGAGGCTTCTCCTCCCAAATATTCCACAGCCTTCCTGAACAGCATTGCCAAATGGAGATTAAGTATCACATGAATCTAAGCGAACATTTCACATTCAAACTACCATATTCCACCCATCTCATGATGGCCATCTCATGATGAAGTATGAAATCAGTCCAGCTATAAAGGCTCCCATAGTTTTCATCAGTTCCAACACTGTTTAAAGCAAATAAGGTACACTGTTATCTGAAAGCAACCAGTGAACCAACATTTACATACCTGTGCAATGGTGGTGGTACTCAGCCAAGGTGGTAAACAAAGGCTTTCTGATTGACAAAGATATCAGATCAGTGGAATAGAACCAGTAGTTAGAATTGGAAACAAAGTCAGAATTCTATGGTGACCAAGGTTATGGACTCTAATGTGAAGCTGCTCACTAATTTTTGACACAAAGAGAGGCTATACCAATCAAAACTTCTCTAAATTAACAATGCTTATCCCCTTTAGCCTATGCTGACCTCACTATCCATTGGAGAATATGTTTTGCTTTGTCAGAATTCAGTGAGAACTGAGGACAAGTAAAATCCATCAACAAGACAAGAAAAGGTAGTTGTCTTCCTAGCAGAAGATGAAACACCCCTCACGCTGTTGCTAGGGCCCAGGTGAAGGCACAAAGGAATTGGCAAGATGAGTAAGAGGACTGCTTCCTTGATGAGCCTGACAGCTTGTGCCAGGGTGATGAAGACAAACACTGAAGATACTCAAAATGTACCAAAACAGAAATCCAGAAGCTGTTGAGACCTCAACTCTTTCAAAAAAAAATTGTTCATTTTTATTAATTTATTTGTGAGTGACAGAAAGAGAGAGAGAGAGAGGCAGATAGAGAGGAGAGAGAATGGGCACGCCAGGTCCTCCAGCCACTGCAAATGAACTCCTGACGCATGTGCCCCCTTGTGCATCTGGCTAACGTGGGTCCTGGGTAATCGAGCCTTGAACCAGGGTCCTTAGGCTTCACAGGCAAGTGCTTAACCGCTAAGCCATCTCTCCAGCCTGAGAGACCTCAACTCTTAAGTAGACTTAAAACACACCAACCAAGGCTCAGAGAATTTTGTGGAAGAGGGGGTGGACAGATTGTAAGAGCTAGAGGGTGGGATGGAGTATCCAGGGACATTGCCCCCTCCAATAATTAATTGTAGCTCTCACAACTCATAATCCACAATCCCATGGTGAATACCAGAAGTTCTACTGAAGAGGGCTGTCAGTGGAATGGGGGGCAGGGAGGAGAGAAATGATGGTACCAACACATGATGTGTGCATAAAAAGTTTCTACTTAATAAAATATGAATTACAAAAAAGGCCAAATACCAGGGGCTGGAAAGATGGCTCAGTGGTTCAGGCTTTTGTCTAAAAACTCTAGTGTCTCAGGTTCAATTCCCCAGTATCCGTATAAAGCCAGATGCACACAGGACTTATGCATCTAGAATATGTTTGCAGTGGCTAGTAGCCCAAGTATGCCCATGCTTTCTTTCTCTGTCTCTCTGCTTGCCTATAAATATAAAATTATTTTTAAAAAGTCTTTATCTAAAAATAAATAAATAAATAATTTTAAAATTCCAAATTCTAAAGATTCTTCTGAGACTTAATGCAGTCTCTTTTTTATGTTTAACATGTATTGTCATTTAAAGATTGGAGACAGATGATGCTATAAAATTCTATATAGAAACATATTTTGAGGAAATAAGTCTCAATTGGAGTTGGGCTTTGCATCCTCAAGAGCATTTTTCCTGCTTTTAAGTAAACTAACTAAGAACAAATTTTCACTAACACTTTGGTTTTTTGAAATCTCACTTCAACATTTTACTTTTTACAATTTTAATCATATTTTGTATTATTCTTATTTATACACTGCTCTGTTTTAAATAACAAGGTAAGAATGAGTATAGCTGGCCACTTCTGTGTATTTTGAGAACAAATAGGTGAAGAGGAAGAAATTATATACTTATACCTCCAAATAGTCAGTTATTAATTCACACTTATTTCTCTGTGCTGTGCTTTGCAGGAAAAAAATAGTCTTACATTATTTGGTTCAATCAAGTCATTGTTGTCATAGGATGTGACTGCCAAAAATAGTCCACAAAATAGCTTGCTTGTTTTACTACATGAAGTAACTCCCCCAAACATGTGAAAACAAAATGAAATCTTTGAAATCCAGAGTTGCTTATGTTAAATTATATTGGTAAAATAAAAAAAATAGTCAATGAAAGAACTAAGTTCAAAGAGCATTCCTTTGAGAGCTAATTGGGGGAGCATATCTGTGTTAGTTCTGTTGTTAGTGACCAGTGTTTAGATACAATGTGGCCCTTTTGCCCATGGCAGTAACTGTGGAGTAGACAGTGATTTTATGATATCTGTGTCTATCAGCTTTGGCAATATGTTAGAAGACTAAAAAAGATCTGAGAAAAAGAAACAGAAGCCATAGCCCATGGCAATATTCACTAAAGGGCATGACATAGAAATTGAGACACTCATCACATAGCTACAGTCAGAGCTACACTACAGGAAACCAATAATTCCAGAGAAAATGTGGTGCCTCTAGGCACTCTTTGATTTCGGCATGGTAGCCAAAGTAGAGCACCAAAGGACATGGGTAGTGAGAATAATTGATCTTCTTTCAGAATAATCCCATAATCTTCCCATGTGAAAATAGGAAACTGCAAAGCCTTGGGAAAGGTAATATGACATCATTTTCTGGAGAAACTTTTAATCAGATATCAGATGTTTAGCAAACAGTTATAAGACTGAAGTTACTTGATGTTTATTGTGTAAGAGGTACTATGTTGAGCACTTTTTTCAAATCAGCACCATTAGAAAGTCACTTTTCTTTCTTTCACCTAATGGTACTGAGGGGACTTCAGTTATGTGACTTCATAGCTAGTTGATTAGTAGGTGGGGTTTATAATCTAATAACAAACTAATATGAAGCTCAAGATTGCTTTCTTAGCTATCCAAACTATTACAATGTGCTCCCTCAAAATAACATCAAAATACAAAACTTCAAACCCTCTTCCCTCTTATGTTAATAAGAAGCTACTCTTTTCTTCATGAATTCTGTAGAATGACAAACCTAAATTAGCACAGAAAAGGCTTCTTAGATCAAACAATTGATTTATATTCACCATCATTTGTTCAAGGATATCACTAAATATTTTGTTTTCTCTATCACAATGTAATCTCCTTGTCATAAAATTACAATTTTCAGTTATCATTTTTTATTTTCCTTCTCAAATAGAGCAGTGAATTCCCCAACTATACTATGTCTCAAACAGACACTCCGGAAGCAATCATGATCCTTCTGTCGCTAATAATGGAAGTGGGTTGATCCAGCAAATTCTGTATATTTTCTAAGAAATACACTGTGAGATGACACCTTTGATAAGTAATAAATAAATTTTACCACTAGTTTGCTCTATTAATAAGTATAAAAGGTGAAGTCAGTGCAACACTATAGGGGACATTGTTCTAAATTTCTACCAGGAAATAAATATAAATATAGGATTGAGTAATTATGGTCTACCATATGTCAATCATAAAACTGGAAAAGTATGTTATGGAAAGCATTATACCTTGGGCTAAGATTTAAAAAAAAACAGATGAATGTAGCTATAGAATAATGATCATGTTTCTTCTTCATCTTATATTAAGGATAACCAGTAAAATAATTAACACACTGATGAAATAGAATTCTCATAAGTTTTTTAGTCGCTTTTATTATATAGATTTTTTAAAAGCCATCAGTAACCAGACTCCCCTTTGTAAAGCTATTTTTAATTTATCAACATTAATAATTGAGAAGAGTAAACATTTAGGTCATTGTGAGGCACATTACTAGTAGCATTATTTTGCCACCAAGTGGTAGTTTCTGGATTACATTACAGAAATCTAGTTTGCTTTTATAAGGATGTCTTTTATGCCATCTTCAGTTTGCTAAAAACAATATCATTTTGGAAGTAAAGATAAATGATGCCAGTCCATAAATATTCATGAGTTATTTTTAATAAAAAGACAGCTTATGTGCTTTCTAATTTGTTTGCTTAATTTATATTTTGTGAGGGGTTTGTTGTTATTGTTCTGTGATAAGGTCTCTGTAGTCTATACTTGTCTGAACTCTTGTTCTTCCTGCATCAGGTTCCTGAGTGCTGGGGCAGATTGCTATGAGATCAAAGCCAGCCTTGTCTACATAAGGCATTCAGGACAGTTGGGCTGATTGAGATTTCATTTACGTAAACAAGCAAAAGTACTGTTGGCTGGAGAAATTCTCAGCAATTAAGGTGTTGCCTGCCAATGGTAATGACCTGGGTTTGAGTCTGTACCTATGTAAATTCAGATGCACAAAGTGGTGCATGCATCTGGAAATTGTTTGCAGTGCTACAGACCCTGGGAGGCCCAATCTCTCCTCTCTTTCTCTCCCCCCTCTCTGATTACAAATAAATAAATAAAATAGTTAACAATATCCATAAGAAAACTGTATATGTTGCCATAACCAGCATTCTAATTGAGTTTTAAATTATTCATTGTCAGCCCAAAGAGGCCAAATCTAAGTAAGGGTTTACTTTGGAATTGAAATCATGGCATCATAGTCTCTCCTTTCTAATTCTATTAAGTGATGAATTTCTCCCCTTTAAATGACACATTGAATTCCTTACTATCAATGTCTATGAACAAGACATTATTTTAAAGTAGTTATGGGAAACATGTAATTAGACAAGCTGAAGTTATGTTGGTAGTAGTTGTCCCCTAATCCAATACAAATTCTATCATTATGAGAAGAAGAAAAAATATATATAGAGAGAGATGGGGGTGAAGTCTGAAAAGGAGCATGTGAAGATGGAAATAGCCTGGAGAGATGGCTCTTTAAACCAATGTACAGGCATGAGAAATGTTGAGGATTGTCTCTGAACACATGAAGCTAGAAATGACCAAGAATATTTGTGTATTCTTAATTAAAAGCTTTAGTGTCCTGCTAACAACTGGACTTCACACTTTTATTCTCCAGTCCTGCACTTCAAATACATTTCTATTGTGTTGTTACTTCGGATGTCATACTTTATTATGTCAGTCTTAAGAAAGGATTGTGATTTCCCTTTCAAAATTAAAATGCTTGAATTAGATAACTGGCTAAAGATTAATGCTGAAAAGGCAAAGATATGTGGAGCACTTAGATCTAATTGAGCTCCCAAAAGAGAAACACCTTTAAAGGAAATTATTACCACACTGTTACTCATTCAAGGAAAAAAAAAATCCAACACAGTTTCAGAGACATTAATGTTAGGGTGAAGCTGAAAAGGAACAAAGGACAGAATCAAAAATAAAACAATTGGGGTGACCACCTGTGTTCATTGATTGCTCTATCCAAAGGAAAAAACAAGATGTTTCTGCTTTGATTATAAGAGATTGTTTTGAAATTCAGAGGCAGAATCCACCCGCTGAAAGTGAGAATTCCAAGCTCCCACGTAGTCTGGGAACAGGGACTCTACCTTCCTTGCTGACTTTATTTCTCAGATTCCTGAGAAAGACAGTCTGGGATCTGGAAGCTGGCAAGATTTAAAAATCATTTATGTCTTAGAGGTCAGAAACACTTTGCAGTTAAATGTTCACTAAAGAAAACACTGTGAAAGAAGAAAGCGAGAGAGGGAGTCCTGAGATAATCACATTCGTTTTGTCTTATCATCAGGGCTCCACTGACACCTGCTCTGTGCCATCCTGCAGGTCACATCATTTATTGTGACATGATGGTTAAGTCAAGCAATAAGATCTGAATTAGCTGGTGGACTACCTTTGCTTCACCCCTGAAGTTTATTCTGGCAATGATACATGATGAGCACATGCTTACTTATTTATCTTGTTATTTTCCTTGAGGTTAAATACATCTCCTGAAGAAACATGGGTAGGAAAAGTATGAGGTACATGCCATTGGCACAATCATGTCAAAGATGTGGTTTGGGGTTGGAGAGATGGCTTAGCAGTTAAGTTGCTTACCTGTCAAGCCTAAAGACCAGGTTCAGTTCCAAGAACCTATGTAAGCCAGGTACATATTGTGGTGCATGCATCTGGAGTTCATCTGCAGCGGGGAGAGGACCCTGTGCGCCCACTCTCTACCTCTTTCTCTCTTTCTATCTCATAAATAAGTACATAAGTAAATAAATATGTGATTTGTTGTCTTCTAAAAGATCTATGATGAAAGAGACATGAATAATAACAAGGTTGTCCTCTTGGGATTGATTTTTATGAGTTCTAATTACAAGGTCCATTAGAGGTGTTATTTTGAGTATTCCCTAAGTGTATATATGTGAGAAGTTTAGATAACTGAAGTGGAAGAAAGAAGAAAGTGCAAAATCCTCACTTGCTAATGCACTGGCTGGGATGGATTTTGAGTTTCACTATATGAAATTACTTTAGACTTCTTAATATTGATTTAATGTAACATTCATTGGGAAATTTTTTAAGTATGTGATGCACAATACTTGATATCAAGAAGATTGTGGTGAGAGGGCATTATCTTCATGGTGATTATGCAGTCAGTCATACCGATGAGCAGAAAAAAGTTAGAATTATATATCTTTTTGTAGATCATTTTGGAAAATTAAAATTAAATAAAACTGGGATGGAGAGATGGCTTAGCAGTTAAGGTGTATGCCTGCAAAGCCTAAGGATCCAGGTTTTATTCTCTAGGTACCACGTAAGCCAGATGCACATGGTAGCGCCTGTGGCTAGAAGCCCTGGCATGCCCACTCTCTCTCTCTCTCTCTCTCTCTGTCTCTCATAAATAAATAAAAATAAAAATGAATAAATCTTTTAAAAAACACAAGCAACAAAAAAGTAATTGTTTTAAAAAATTAAATGAAACTTCAAATTCAGAACATATAAGGACCATGTGTGTATGATATATTCTAATTGTATTAGCACATATAAATTATAAGAATATTCTAAAGGAGATTTGGTAGAGAGAACTAAGACAAATTTCTTCTTTTAAAAGATATTTATATATTTATTTGAGAAAGAGAACTAGTGGGCATGTCAGGGCCTCCTGCCACTGCAAAGGAACTTCAAATGCATGTGACATTTTGTGCATCTTGTTTTATATGGATACTGATCCCCTGGCAGAAAGGCAAGGTTTTGTATAAAAAGTCTCTTATCGGCACTGGATCATCTCCTCAGTCCCACAAATTTCTTTTCTGAGGTGAGGACTATTGAGGTGGGTAGAGGTTTGTACTCCATGGAATTTGGTAGCATCCCAAAGCTGAGACTTCAGTTATAAAGAATAAAGCATGTTTCTTAATTTTTATAAGCTTTCTGGGAAGTGTCAACACTTCATACCAAGTAATGTAGCCTACATGCTAGAATCCAATGAGGTCTAGTCGACAATAGTGGTGGAGGAGAGTCAGGAAGGCACTAGAAATGACAGAAGGAAATAACTCATGTGGCCTCAGGGGTCACTGGCAATAAGGGGGCTGGTCTTGTTTTTCTGTTGGGCCTTAGGACCTGGGTAGCAGTGATTTGGGTCTGCTTCACAGTGTGTTCAAAGCAGAGACAAGGAGTCAGTGTTTTCAGAGAGAGAAAGAGAAAGCTGAAAGACAGAGAGAGAACACTGTTTCAGGCAGCTGTGGCTACCTTTTGGAGCAGCCAGCATATGTTATCCCAACTTAAGAACAGTTGCACCTCTCCCAAGAGGGAAAATCCCTATCAGAAAGCCATTGGTTACCCACCTAGGCTGTGAGCCACCATTGCCTTGACATATACTTCTTGTCAGGCTGGTTGCTTTTGAGTATTTTATACTTCTGCTTTCTCACACCATTGTTGGCCACTTTCCTCCCATAGCTCATGTAGCACTTTCCAGCACTAGAGGGAGTAATTGTCTGGAACTGGCTCTCTTCCACATTCCAGCCAAAGTCTCTCAGTATTCTACATTAGCAGCATATGGTGTCTTCAGCAATAGGTTCTTACCTTTTATCTCAGGTGGGTAATCAAGTGCTTTGACAGAATCCTCTCTTGTTTTAGGGACTTTGTAGGTCTCTCTTATCAAAGACTCATGCTGGTAGCACCGATTTCTGGTACTGGCAGTTACAGGTTAGAACCAAATTTTTTAAGGTTAGGCTTCATCCCACCCTCTCCAGGTCCCTGTTTTTCAGTCATTTTCCTTATACTCCTGTTGAGGGTTAAATCTTTTAGTCTACCTTCAAGGAGAAAGGTTTCTATGATAGCAGTTCATTTTGGATTTAGTTTTGTGCTGATTTCCCCCAAATCTCCCCTTCCCTCACTCCCCCCAAACCATTCCAATCCATACTGAATGGGCCTCAAGTTGCCTATTTGGCATGCCAGCAATGCAAGCTGATCCAGGTAGGAACTGCAGATGAATTGTGAATGAGTATGTTTGCTGAGTATGATCTGTTGTAAGTCCATCCATTTTCCTACAAATTTCATTGTATCATTTCTTCTTAATACGGAGTAGAATCCCATTGTGTATATATGCCCCAAATTTATTATCCATTTGTCAAATGATGGGCTCTGGGTTGATTCCAGTTCTTAGTTATTATGAATTGAGTAACTATGAAATTGTTGAGCAAATACCTCTATAGGGAAACAAATAGCATTTAGAGTAAATGTCCAGTAAGGGAATAACTAAGTCTTTTGACAGTTCTATATTCATCTTTATCAGGAATCTCCATATTGATTTCCATAGTGGTTGTACAAATTTGCATTCCCACCAACAGTGAATGAGTGTTTCTCTTTCCCCATATCCTTACCAATATTCACAGTCGTTTGATTTTTTTATGATCACCATCTTTACTGGAGTTAGAGGGTAGCTTTATGATTGGCTAAGAGACCTATTCAATGGAAAGGAACCCATATCTGGAACTGGGAACCAGGTCTGAATCCTACGGAGACCAATATTATGCTCTCCAGTATAAAGCTCCTGGCTCAAAGAGGGGCTATATCTATGAAATCTCCCTAAATTAATTCCACTTATCTTATTTAACTATGCTAACTTCACTCTCTGTTGCAGATTCTGATTTTGTTTTCCAGAAGGTAGCAAGGCATGAGGAGATAAACCACCCCTTGCATTTCAGCCAAAGCCCACGTGAAACCACAGAGGAATTGGGGTGATAAATAAGAGTGTTGCTTCCATAGTGAATCTGACAAACAACACTAGGGTAAAGGAGATGGATACTGAGGATACTCAGCATATACCAAATCAGAAACCCAAAAGCTCCTAAGAGCTCATCACTAAATTAGACTAAAAATATACCCACCATGGCTCAGAGAATTTTGTGCAAGAGACGGCAGAAAGACTGTGAGAGCCACAGGGTGGGACATGATAACCAGAGGCATTGCCTCCCCCCTAGTAACTGACTACTGCTCCCACAAGGCATAACCCACAACCCCATGGAGAATATCAGCAATCCCACTGAAGTGTGTCCCCAGAGGAACAGGGGCAAGGAAGAGGGAAAATATAGTACCAACACATGATGTATCCATACAAAGTATTTTCTTAATAACAACAACAAAAAAAAAAAAAAAAAAAACAGGTAGGAAAATCCCTGCTCATCACTTCTCAAATATTTTTGTTATTGATAATCACATAGTGTTAGAATGTCCATGGTATTCAAAATAAGTTAAAAATTCAGCACAATCCCCATCAAAATTCCAGTGACATTCTTAAAGGAATTGAAAATAACATACTTCAATTTATATGGGAAAATAATTTTTATCTAAAGCAATCTTGTACACAAAGACCAAAACTAGAGACATCATATCTCTTGACTTAAAAGTATATCATAGGGGCTAGAGAGATGGTTCAGCAGTTAGAGGTGCTTGTTTGAAAATTCTGACAGCCCAGATTCAATTTCCCAGTACCCACATAAAGCCAGAAGTACAAAGTGGTATATGCATCTGAACTTTATTTGCAATGACAAGAGGCCCTGAAGTGCCCATTCTCTCTCTCTCTCTCTCTGTCTCTCCTCTCTTTCAATCTCCCCCTCCCTCCTTCTCTCTTTCCCTCCTTGTAAATAAATAAAATTATTTTTTTAATTACATAGCCAGGCATGGTGTTACAAGCCTTTAATTCCAGCACTAGGAAGGCTGAGGTAGCAGAATTGCCATGAACCCAAGCTTGCTTAGAGCTACAAAATTAGTTCCAAGCCTAGAAGGAGACCTAACCTGGGGGGGGGGGGAGGTATATACTCCTAAAAATGCATATATATTGGCTTAAAAAGCAGACACACAAATAGAGTTTTTAAATATTGAACACATGACAGTAAATTTGCTCAAATGTTTGCAGGACTGAAGTCCCAGGGAAAGCATGTTTCTTATGTCATTTTTGTGCCTAGTTCCACTTTGCCTATAGATTTCACAGATGAAATAAAAATGGGAGGAAATAAAAACCAAACAATTTACCTCGTCTTTACTATGTTTAGGACATTTGAAATTTACACAGCAAACATTTTTCTTTTTTAATGTAGAAGTGAGAAATAATGACTTGGCAGTCCAGATCTGCTTTACACTTAGTCTCACACCACAATTAGCTGTGTGTTCCTTGGAGAGTAGCTAAAACTTTTATCTTCCTCAGTTTTTTTTTTTATTTTTAACCTGAAAAGAGAGGTCAACTTGAAAAATTATATATTAATTAATATGTCATAATTTCTCAAGTGCCTACCACTGAGCCTGCCATATGTTAGTAGACAGCAAGTAATGCAAAGCACTTGAATCTTTTGCTAGTTTAGAATGGTCCATGGGAATGATACCTTCATTACTTGCAGTTTGATATTTTAGACTGTTCTGGCAAAATATTCTATGGCAGTACTTGAAAATTAATTAACATGTATATAAATGCCCTTTAAATTCTGCTCAGCACCTGACTGTTACAAATCTGTAAGATAATACTTGAAACAGACATTTTATTCATTATAGTGTCACTGTCACTTTGAGTAGGGCAAACATGTCCTTACCTACATAAAATTGACCAGCACAACGAGAAAATGCATTCTTGACTATAAATGAATTCTTTTATTTCAATGTCCTCCAAAATCTAAGTTGCTTTAGAACACTTGCCAGTCAATAGTTATTTCAGAGTAGTTTCCAGGAAGACCTAGTAAATATTATTTCTACACATGAAGTAAAAATATCAACAGTAGACTTGCCATTTAGACTCCATGAAATTTGTGCTTGAATATAAGAAACTCTAGATATGGCCTTAAATGGAAAGTTAATTTTGTTGTATCCTGATGTAGCAGACAGTTGCATGTTGCTGAGATAAACTTACAGACCAGGTACAGTTATGGAGGAAGGGATAGTAATCAAAGCTTAACGATTCAGGGGAAGTTCTATAATGGCAGAAGAAGTTGACCCCTCATAAAGGACCAAACAGAGAGAGAGAGAAAAAAGCCATACCACACAGCACACTTCAGGATCTCAACTATGCACACATTCCATATCTTCAGATTTTCAGAATTTCAAATCTACCACATCTTAGGGATAGACCCTAAGATGCACTCAGTGACACCTCCTCCAGCCAGGGTGGCTATAGACGTAAATAACAAACTGTAACAAAACACTGAATATATTGGGGGCTATCTATTCAAACTGCCATACCTGATAAAGGTAATAAATATATATCACTAAAAGTGACAAGACTAGTTAATGCCTTTCTTAACCACTGATATCTGGCCATGCTACAGCATCATTTTCAAAATGTATTAAGTAGAAGCTAATGATTTTGGTAACAATTACAATTTTTAAGAATGATTAAGATGTAATAGAACTATTGCTATTGAATAATTATGAATGTATATTAAAGTATTCATGCATGTTTTACATTTTTTTTTACTTTTTAAAAATTTTATTTAGTTTTGTTTTTATTTATTTGTGAGCAACAGACAGAGAAATAGGCAGATAGAGACAGAATGGGTGCACCAGGGCCTTCAGCCACTGGAAATGAACTCCAGACACATGCTCCCCTTGTGCATCTGGCTAACGTGGGTCCTGGGGAATTGAGCCTTGAACTGGGGTCCTTAGGCTTTACAAGCAAGTGCTTAACCACTAAGCAATCTTACCAGCCCCCTTTTTACTTTTTTAATATTTCAGGAACTTTGTTTATCTGAGAGAGAGAGAGGTAGATAGAAGGAGAGAGAATGGGCATGCCAGGGCCTTCAGCTGCTGCAAATGAACTGCAGACACATCCTCCACCTTGAATATCTGGCTTACATGGGTGCTGGGGAATTGAAACTGGATCCTTTGGCTTCCCAGGAAATTGCCTTAACTCCTAAGCTATCTCTCCAGCCCCTTAAAACATTTCTATTATTTATTTGCAAGCAGACAGATAGAAAGACCTAAAGGAAGATAGAGGGAGGAGTGTGGGCATGCCAGGGTTTTCCACCACTGCAAACCAACTCCAGAAGCATGTGCCATTCTGTGCATCTGACTTTACATGGATGCTGGGGAATCAAATCCAGGCTGTCAGACCTTGGTAAGCAAGCGCTCTTATCCCATGTGCCATCTCTCCAGCCCTCCATAAATGTTTTAATGAATTAAAATCTCTACCTTAAACTGTGAGAAGAAAGCTGTAAAAGAAAGGAAATGGGTTAGTTTCTTTGATGATAAAATGCTCAGCTAACTAACTGAAACATATGTTTAAATGCATATTTCTTTCGGTACTCCCAGAGTTAATTCTTGCTTTGTTTTATTTGTCAATCTATTACTTAAAATAATAATAGATTTTAATTTAAAAAGTCTGAAATATTTTGAATATTTAGCTTTTTAAGGAGTGTAAAAATTCTGTCATTCATGTGCATTCCATAACAAGACTCATTAAAAGTAGTACAAGGTCAATATCAAAACACATAAAGTTACTCACATATAATGAGAAACTTTTCCTGTGCAAAAAGTACTCCTTCCTTTAAGAGCATGTTTAACAAAGAATATTTGTCATGATAACGACAAAATGACTTTACACTTGTAGTAAAGAAACAATTTGCAGTAATAAATTCACAAGATATTTTTCTACTTAGAATCAGTCCACCAAAATAGGTAACTGTCAAAATGTTAGCATGTTTCATTACTTCATATCAGGTTTATCATTTGTTCATTTGTAAACCAAAATACGCTTCAAACATTCCAGCATGTTCTGCACTCTCACAATTTCTTCTTATACTATTGTCTTTCATTTCCTACTATAAGCACAATTTTTTGCTTCACAATATTAGTCTTTTCCCACTAGTAATCAGAAAAGTGCATTCCTTATAATATTATATACAATCTTTAACACACATCAGTATTTACTAAATTATCTTGGTTCAATTATATTCTTAATAAGCCATATGAATTATCTGGGACTCCATAATTATATCTGTCATAATGTGACTAGCATAATTCACAAATATACTTTGTATGTTTCCCTACAATTACACATATCTAGTTACATAAAATGGGAAGAGAAGCCGGGCGTGGTGGCGCACGCCTTTAATCCCAGCACTCGGGAGGCAGAGGTAGAAGGATTGCCATGAGTTCGAGGCCACCCTGAGACTCCATAGTGAATTCCAGGTCAGCCTGGGCTAGAGTGAGACCCTACCTCGAAAAACCAAAAAAAAAAAAAAATAAATAAATAAAATAAAATAAAATAAAATGGGAAGAGATGTATCATGCAACTTTCTACCATCTCTTAACAACCTCACTTTGCAGCATAAAATTATTACAAATTTATTATTCCATTGTTGTGGTTTGAGTATAAAAATGTCCCCTTTAGCCTCAAATGTTTTTGATTAAGCTTCCTACTTAGTCCCCAACTGCTGAAACCTTTGGGAGGTGGAGCCTTTTTGGAGGAGGTGTGTGAAGGGAGGTAGATCTTGGGGTGGCTTAGTCAGTCCATGCCACTGGGTATTCACAGCCAGTTCCTTTTTGCTTCTCTCTCTTTGCTGCAAATATATGATCAAGTGAGCCTGCTTCTTCCACAACAATAAAACTTCCCTTTAGAACTACTACACTGAGATAAACCCTTTCCTACCATATGGTGTTTATCATTGTTTATTTTACTACATTTTCCCCAACAATAAGAGGTAACTGCTGCACTCTCTTTCTGTAACAGGAGTCTTGATTTTCCTGAAAACTTTCTGAGATTTTAGTTTCTTTTAATCTCACACCATTGGTAAGACAAAGTTTGTAGTAATGGCAGGACACTTTTTCTTCATGACTCTTGTTGGGGTTCTTTCAGCATCAACAATCCACCCTCAGATCTTAGAAATAAGCTCCATTTAAAAGAGCCCTTTAACTCTGCAAAGCCAGCAGAAAACCTTTTTCCTTTCTGCTGTCATGGTCTCATCAAAAGAAGATAGCCATGAGCTGGATTAGCAGTTAAGACTCTTGCCTGCAAATATGTAAAGCCAGATGCACAAGGTGGCATATGCATATGGAGTTCATTTGCAGTGGCTGGAGGCCATGGAGTACCCATTCTCTCTCTCTCTGACTCTCTCTCTCTCCATCTTTCTCTAGAATAAATAAATAAAACTATTTTAAAAGAAGGTAATATAGGAATGACTAGCTTATAGATTCACAGGTATCCCTAAACTCAACATGTATCCACTCAAAACTCTAGTTACTAGGGACCATGTTAAAATTCTATTTACCACATATGCTAACATCTAAATTTGTGTAGGTATTCTGAAACTTTAAAGTATCTAATATTCAGAATGGAATATATACACCTATGATGGAATTTATTCTATAAAATAGATAAAGTCAGAGATTAGCAAAATTAGCTACTAACAAAGTAGAATGATCATAATTATGCAACATAATGAAGTTTTGGGCATATTTTTCTGGCTTCCTTTGGCCATGATTAAGTAAAATAAGGCCACCTTAGTCATAACCATTGGCCTACTGTTGCATTCAATGAGAAGCCAGATGTCTAACAAAGAAACAACAGCATATATGGTGTGGTATAGCTATACTGGACTAAGAGGCAACTAAAATCATCAGTAAGACAGTGTTGACTAGTGTATGATTTTACCACATGATTTAGTATGGCATTTACTTTTAATACTTGTGGATTGTTTATTTCTGTGACATTCGTTTTTCAACTGTAAAACTGAGATTTTTGGGTGGGGGAATCTGAGGAATTTATTAACAAAGTTGCCTTGTGATTAAAGCTTGTTCAAGTCTCAAATATTTAAGATATATCCTGTTAATTTGTTCCACATAACCATTGTAAAAATACACTGTTATAAAGGCCTCTTGGATAAGTAATTATTTTTAGAAAGGCTAGTACTTTTTAACTAACTGAAACTGAGTTATTTCATCTTATTTCTGTTCAATTTGTATATAACTCTTTGCTAGCTATTTCAGAAACTAACAGATTTTTAAAATATTTAATTAATTAATATATTTATTTATTTATGAGAATGAGAGAAAGAGGCAGAGAAAGAGAAGGAGGGATAGAGAAAGGAGGGAATGAATGAGAATGTATGGGCACACTGGAGCCTCTGGCTACTTCAAGGAATGAGCTCCAGACACATGTGCCAACTTGTGCATCTGACTTCATGTGAGTACTGGGGAGTCAAACTCAGGTCCTTAGGTTTTGCAGGCAAGCACTTTAACTGCTGAGCCATCTCTCCAGCCTACGGAAAGTAGCATCTTAATTTTAAAAATAACTTTATATTTACTACAATACATCCTAGGAAATATTTTACACTAGTATGAACACAATTAGGACTAAGTCCCTTTTCTTTCACATAAAATGCATAATATATGCAAATTTATTTTACTACTATTATTTAGTAGTATTTATTTACTTTTTACTTTATTTACTACTGTTATTGATAAACAAAATATAATGCAGGCACATGAAGATGTAGAAATAGGGCTGGAGAGATGGCTCAGCAGTTAAGCGCTTGCCTGTGAAGCCTAAGGACCCCGGTTCAAGGCTCGATTCCCCAGGACCCACGTTAGCCAGATGCACAAGGGGGCACACGCGTCTGTAGTTCGTTTGCAGTGGCTGGAAGCCCTGGCGTGCCCATTCTCTCTCTCTCTCTATCTGCCTCTCTCTCTCTCTGTGTCACTCTCAAATAAATAAATAAAAATGAACAAAAAATTTAAAAAAAAAGATGTAGAAATAAGTCCCGCAGATCTAAGAAATGACAATCAATCCCTTTGAGTATGCATACATCTTAAAAAAGGACGACATTTATCCCAACTAAAATAAACTCATCCCTTCCTTGTCCATTCACAAGATGTATAGACTTCTTTAAATGTCTGTTTCCTCCTTTCACTTCCTGATATCTAAGCTCCTCAGTACATACAATTACTTAAAATTGGAGAAATACTAGCAGATAATTGAAAATCCGTTATCTAATTTCATCTTTTGAAGCTTTCACACTGCAATTGTGGTATCCAATTAGTTGTGTTAGTCATTTTATGTGACAAAATCTCATAGGAGAATAAACTTAAGAAATACCTGTTTTGGCTTGTTGTTTCAGAGGTTTCAACCCAGGATCAGATGACTTAATTGTTTCTGGGAATTATTGAAAGAGAACATCATAGTGAGAAGTGTGTGGTAGAGGAAAAGCTCTTCACTTCATCACGACAAGGAAACTAAGATATGGAAGAGGAAAATAATCCTTATGTCGCTTTCATAAATGCACCTTCATTAAACTACCTACTTTCCACTAGTCCCAACTTTTAGAAATTCCATACTTACTAATATAACCATAGCTGGCCACCACATCTTTGGCATGTGGCATCTAGGGTATATTTAAGATATACACCAAAACACTCTTGCACTGAAAGTTTGAAAACCAACGGTGGTGTACTCAGCACAATCAGATATATGATGATTGGACTAGAAAGGCATAATTGATGCCACAAATTCTTTGAATCCTATCACCAAGTCAAATAATTTTAGAGTTCTTTGAAGTACAATATAAAACTCAGGTCTTAACTAACTTTCAACAAGCTTTCAGTCAGAACAGACTTTATTTCATTAAAGAAATTTTTTTTTTGTTTATTTATTTGAGAGCGACAGACACAGAGAGAAAGAGACAGAGTGAGAGAGAGAGAAGGGGCGCACCAGGGCCTCCAGCCACTGAAAACGAACTCCAGACACGTGCGCCCCCTTGTGCATCTGGCTAACGTGGGTCCTGAGGAATCATGCCTCAAACTGGGGTCCTTAGGCTTCACAGGCAAGCGCTTAACCACTAAGCCATCTCTCCAGCCCTTTATTTCATTTTTTTAATTTTGGTTTTTTTTTTGGGGGGGGTAGGATCTCACTTAGTCTAGGCTGACATGAAACTCATAGTAACTCTAGGCTGCCTTTGAACATACAGTGATCATCCTACCTTGGCCTCAATGGGGTTTTGGGACTAAAGACAAGTGCCACCATGCCAGGCTGCAGAGATATCTCAGGGATTAAGGCACTTCCATGCAAAGCTTTATTAAAGGCCTGGGTTCGATTCCTCAGTTCCCACATAAAGCCAGATGCACAAAATAGTGCATGTGTCTGGAGTTTGTTTGCAGTAGCACTAAGCGGGTGCACCCGTCTTCCATTCTCATTCTCTCTCTCTCTCCCCTCCCTCCCTCTCTCTGCTTTGCAAATAAATAAATAATATCATTTTTAAAAATCTGAGACATGTTCATTTTGAGATAAAAATAAAAATAAAGACAACATAATGTATGGAAGCTGTGTACATAGATCATTGTGCCACAACTCACATATGACTCACTGACTAGAAAAGACTACAATTAATTAAAAGCTCTGGTCACTTGCTTTGACCCATAGTCTAATTTACAATCCAGTAAGACTTTGTAAGTGTAAAATCACAGTGGTACTTCAATAAGAGCCATTTATATTTCTAATGACCTTAAAATGTATTGTTCAAAAAATAGCAAGCATGCATCAGATCATCAGTTATATATGAAGGAGATAGAAGGTCAACAGAGGGTTTGAGAACTGAGATTTTATATAGTAAGCAAAGAAACATAACAATGAGATAGATCAATAAATAGCAAAATAAACTGATTTCTGAAACTTTGGGGAAACATTCTTTTACCTGTATATAAAAATTTTATAGCATTTAAAATATTGAAGGCAGAAAGGATTACACAACATTGCATTTTTTTCAGGGAGGGTTGTAAATGAGGCAGCTAGCAAGGAACGCAGTATGAGGCTTTAGTGATTATATGAGGAAATTTTACCTTTCTTTGTAAATGTGGGAATTTTATTAGTACATAAAAATTACTATCTTTTAGGACAGTACCAAACTCACTACACATTGTTATGTATGTGTACATTATTATGTGTACATTATTTGTGCATTATAAAATTTATGCATTATAAAATTATAACATAAACACATTGAATCCAAACCCAAGTCAAGGATATAGAAATGGTACAATGATATTTTTAAAGTCCTATTTTATGAAACACCAATTCCAACTTTTCATCTAGAGGAAACTCTATGACAAACTTGTATTTGTTGTTATACATATCACATATAATAGAAACTTAGTGAATTAATGGTTTTATTGTGGTTACTTCCAGGAGTGTGGGTGGAAAAGAGAGGTTATTTTACTTGGAACAGTGAATAATTACTGGCAGAGCAGAGTATCTGTGGGTTCTTGGCTGCATTAGTACTCCTGTTCTGGCTCTTTGGTATTGACTGACCTTGGGTTACTGAAAGATATGAAAGCATACCATGGCACAGAATGAAGTTATTGCCTTCAGCAGTGACAGAAGTACCAGGACGCAGAGATCTGCCACCGTATATCTGGACCACATAGTGTTAGGAAGTCTTCTTCTTAAATTGCAGCAGGCCCATTGGTGAGGAGCCCAACTGGCTCTGTGCCAGACACAAAGTATGTGCCCCCAAGTTCTTCCAGGATAGCTTAACCTAGGATGGTGGTTTCAAGGCCCACTGCAAGGCCTGATTAACTGGCCCTGCCATCCTGTTTGTTTGGAAGTTTTGTTATCATCTTGGTGCTGGAGCTGGGCTCCCTTGTTCTGATCACAAGAAGGGGATGGCTCTTCAAAGTAATATCTTGCACTTGTTTCTCCCTGGCTCAGTGCAGAGAAATCTCTGCACTAAGGCAAAGGCAAGCCTCAGGATGGCAGCATGCAGGCATGTGTGAACTACACACAGGCAGAAGCCAGTGGGCCACATCTGTTTCCTCCCACCTCAATTCCATTTTGCTAGTGATTGGGACATCTTTATGCCCTGAATCTGCCACCTTTATGTCTTCTCATAATCATGAATCAATTTTTTGTATGTGCTGGGTATACCTTGGGATAGCTAATATCTTCAATTTACTCTAGGATTGATGCTATAATATATGTATTGTTTTTAAAAGAATTACCTCACAGAAATAGCCTCTAGTATATTTTCTGAGCATATCTTAGCTATGTACTACAGATCAACTTGAAATAATGTAGAAGAAATATCCCACTGGGATTTTATTGGAATTAATTACATTGACTCTATAGATCAGTTAATTGTGAAGTGACAGTTCACCACATTTCATGTGCTATCCCACACAGCTGAGTTATCTATAAATGTATGTTAACCTTCTTTAATATCATCCAATAATAATGTTTTACAGTTTTCTCAATAAAGGGCATGCAGATAGGATTCATTTTGAAGTTCCTTATTTGTTTGCTATTGTTAGTGGCCTTTCTGTCTCACTTCTTCTCTACTTCCTCTCCCTCCTTCTAACATTTTCTCTTCAATGTCACACTGATATGGATATGTGGGGCTACAGTAGGTCTTTATCCATTCAACCTTGCTTTTTAATGTACTACAATCTGTACAGCAATATTTAATATTATTCTCTGCTGGAAGCTGAAAACTCCAAGTCATATAAAGGACTCAAGTGCTTTTTCTACATCTTGGGCAGTGACAGCATCCTTCCTGTTTTGTAAAACTGTGCCCCATACTATAGAAATCAATTAAGATGGGTTTCCTTTTCTTTATTCTTTCTGGTTAGCCTACCTTTCTTCTTTCTGAAAAGTTCCATGTGCTCTCCAAGACAAAGGCTTATCCCCTTCCTCCTCCTCCTTTCATTGATTTATTGCTTTAAACTTTGCTCACAAAAAGCAGTGAGGGGTAAGAGACCTGAGTTTGATTCTCCAGCACCCATGGAACGCAAGATGAGCAAAGTGCTGCATACATCTGGAGTTTGTTTCAGTGGCAAGTGGCTTTAGGGTGCTCATACTCTTTTTCTTCTCTCTTTCTGTCATAAATTGTCATAAATACATAAATTGAAAATATTTAAAATAAAGTGTGCTTATTTTTTGGATATGATTCTGACTTGTTTCCCAGTTCCAGCTAAAACAAGCAGGAGTGCTGCTTTCTTGGTGACCCTGGTACCAGGAAAAGGGTGAAGGAGATACACACAGAGAACACTCAACTCCTACCAAACCAGATATCCAGAGACACAGAGTTTCCCAAGACATCATCACTGAAGTAGCCCAAAAACAAACCCAACAGGGCTCAAGAAATTAAAGGAAGAGGGGGCGGAAAGATTGTTAGAGCCACATTAATGATAAACAGAGACATTGCCTTTTACCCATAACTGATGACTAACCCCACAATGCACTACCCACATTCCCCAACAAGGAAGGTCCCTGAGGAGGCGGGAGAAACAGGGAGGAGGCTAATAATGGTACCAATGTGGCTGTATACACACTGTGTACATAATTGATAATATTAATATTAATAGTAATAATAATAATAAAACATTGGTTTTACCTTTTTCAGTAGTTTTTTTCTACTTTTCCGAAATACCACTTCTGTGTTTTGACTTTGTATTTTTTTTCTGAGAGAAAGCCAGAGAGAAAGAGAGGAGAGAGAGAGAAAATGGGCCCAGGGCCTCAGCCACTGCAATCGAACTCCGGACACTTGCAGTACCTAGTGGACATGTGCCACCTTGCACATGCACCTTGCACCTTTATGAGGCTTAAGTGGGATCTGGAGAGAGACCAAATATGGGTACTTAGGCTCTGCAGGCAAGCACCATAACTGCTAAGCCATCTCTCCAGCCTGACTTTGCTTATTTTTGACTCACTGAGTTAATTACCTTTAGGACCCTAGGGGTATAATTCTGATTTCCTGAATTTCTAGCCCTTAGTCCTGCGACTAATTTGAAGAAAAATGGTTGAACCTGGAGCAGATCATTCTCAGTGAACTTACCCATTCACAGAAAGATAATTGCCACATAGTCTCACTCATCTACAGCACCTAACCTGAATCTACCCAAGATGCTGACATACCCAGAAAGCATTTCCAGGACTAGACAATAGGATGGGTAGGGAGGGAGGGGAGGGCAATGGAGGGGTGGGGGACACAAATCTACATCCAAATGGCAATGGTACCATAAAATTCTACATCCTAAAAGGCAGACCAAATGGTTGAACCTTCACCAGGCCCTTAGAGGGAACACCTGAACCACAAGGCACTGGAGAGGATACGATGAATACTGACCTTAATCTTCTACAGCTTCTCTCTCCCCACCTCTTTCTCTCTCTCTCTTCTCTCTAACTCTTTTATATTAGTTATCTTGTTCTTCCTTCTCTTAGGGGACATGGACCTGTAACTCCCAGTACCAGCAGGTGGCTACCATCAAAAATGAGCTTCTGATCAGAGATACCTATAAGGTTTCCTAAAAGAAAGACAGATTTCTGTCAGAGCACTTGATGTCCCATCCAAGGTTAGTGGTAAGACCCTACTGCTGAAGACACCTTATGTGGTTGACATGTAAAATGGAATGATATGGCTGGAAGCTGGAAGAGAGTCAGTCCCCAGACAGTCAGTGTATCTAGTGCCAGAAGGTCCTACATGGGTGACTGGGGGAAAACAACTAATATCTGTCCAAGCAACTCATGGTCTAACCTACTTAGCAGCAAATAACCTGTTGTGATGCTCACACAGGTGCAACAGTGGGGCACAGCCATGGTGGGAAACCAACTGCTATTGATTTGAATAACTGATCCCCTCAGTGGAACAGAACCCATAGATGGAGCTGGGAAACAAGTCAGAACCATATCCAAACATGAGCCTGCTCTCCTTTATAAAATTACCAGCAATCATGGGCTACAAGAGCGCCTACACCTATTAAATTCTCTATAAAAAAAAAGGGTTACTCCATTTGTCTGGTTCTAACTTTATTCTCCATTGGAGAATTTGCTTCTCTTTTTCTGTTAGATGCAGATCCTAAGGAGAGAACCATCCCATCATACCTCTAAAAGGCCCCAGCTGAAACTAAGAATAATTGGTGAAACAAGCAAGGGTGCTGTTCTCTTGGTGAACCAGGTACTAGCACAAGGGAGAAGGAGATAGTCACAGAGAGCAATTAATTCCTACCAAATCAGATATCCAGAGACACAGAGGCTCCCAACACCTCATCACTGAAGCAGACCCAAAATGATCCCAACATGGCTCAGGGAAATTTTGAGGAAGAGGTGGTGAAAAGAATGTCAGAGAGACATGTTGGGTCATGATATGCAGAGACATTTCTCCTACCCATAACTGTGGGCTGACCCCACAATGCATGACCCATACACCTCAACAAGAAGGGGTCAAGGGGAGGGGGTAGGACATGGGCGACCCTAAAAATAGTACCAACTTGACTGTATTCACTGAGTACAGAACTCATTAATAAAAAATTAAATTAAATATAAAATATTACATTTCCAAAAGTTGATTCTGCCACTGATTTCTAATTTTGCATTGTTGGATGAGTACGTAGTATGGTTTTAATACTTTTAAACTTTCTGAGGTTTACTTTATAACCCACGATATGGTCTATACTGAAGAATATTTGATGTGCATGTGAGAAAAATCTGTATTCCATTGTGACTAGAGTGAATGTTTATGGGTGTCTCTTTGGCCTTGTTAGTTGTGGTGCTATCAAATTCTTTTATTGTCATGTTGATCTTCTTGTTGGCTGTTCTATGGAATATGTGCCTCAATACTGAAACCTCAGCAATATAAATTTTACAATGACGTAAAAAAAGAACTAAAAAGTGTTTAAAACAACAACTATGTGGGAAAGGACAACTGAGATTCAGAGATTTTAGCCTGATGTGGATGTGCTTCCCTGTAATCCCAACTGTCTGAAGGTAGAAGCAGCAGGATGAGGTGATAAACAACATAGTGAATTCAAGGCCAATCTTCACTGCATGAGATCCTGTCTCAAAAGACAAAGTTATATTTAAAAAAAAAAAAACACAGGAAAAAAGCACGTAATTCTTTGCTATGCTCAGAATCTCAGGATCAAGACTAGCATATGGCAGTTATTAACTATAAAATTCTGGAAATCTGAAAGTCAATTTTAGTTCTACAGTTTGGCATTGTTAATTGTACTTAACACATGCATTGCTGTGATTAATAGACACAAAGTAGTAACTCTCAAAACTGTTACTCATGTCTCACTGTGTTATCACATTGAGAACAGAAACCTATATTCTTGTCCTAGACAAAAAAAAAAAAAAAATGATGTTAAAATGAATTACAAATAATAGTAAATAAAGAATTTTCTTACTAGAAGAATTAAGGTGATGACTTCTAAAATATATATTCTATTCCATTTTACTGTTGTAAAAAATGTTGTCTGACAACACTAAGATGATGTACTAAGTGGTTATAAATCACACTTTAAAACACAGAGGGCAGGTACATAATTTATCAGTACTTGATATATTTTAGGCAGTTTTTAAACTTCAAATGCCCCTTTATTATATTTATTTTTTCATTGTTTTCTTCGTGGCATTTATTCTAATTATTGGTTGGCTTTTTATCCATACCCACTGTTTATAACATACAGGTATATTTAATTTATGTATTATCTTTTATAAGTTACTACTTTGAGGTTTTAAACAATGTTGAATGAAAAATAAATATTACTAGAAACTGTTCTTTATCAAAATGAAAACAATTGTATTAAAAATTTATATGAAAAATTTCAATGATTCAACATGAAAACTCTATATAAAGAAAATTATCTCAACTGCTGCTTTTCATATATGATGCTGATGTTTCTCTTTTTGTTTCTTTTCATTTTTATTTTAGGATAGTACCTCTCTACCCCTATAATCTTTGTATCCTCACCCCAATTAATTGGGATCCATGTTTTCTTTTAATTCTCTTCCAAGTTTATCAGGAGTTGAGATGATGATTATGAATAAATACTAGATAATAAAAATTCACCTAAAAGACCTTTTAGGAAGATGTTCTTTCTTAGTGCTAAAAAAAAAAAAAAGTCTTTCACATGTGAGAGGGCTCAAAATAAGAACTGGCTCTGCTGATGCCTTGATCTTGGACATCCTAGCCTCCAGAACTGCAAGGGAAATGTTTATGATGTTAGCTATTCAGTCTATGGTATTCTGTCACAGCAACTCTGCAGACCAAGAGAGATGGGCTGTGATGTAAGGAGACCAATGCTCACTGTGGTAAGAAGTTCCTTTGCAGACTACCTCACATGGAAACTATAGGAATATGTAAGCAAGCGGACAAGTCAGTTCTGGATCTGGATGTGTGTGGTGACTACTTGAGCTAGGAACCACATCAGATGCAGGACTATGTGGCTCCAGACCACTGCTCAAACTAGAGGTGTTTTATATGATCAGTCAATCTCGGATAGCTGTGTGGTATGTTACTTTGCAAGTGAGGAACATTGAAGCCAATCTAAAAAGGATTAAAGGTGGCATTTCTAGGGGCTGGAGGGATAGCTTAGAGGTTAAGGCAATTGCTTGCAAAACCAAAGGACCTCAATTAGATTTCCCAGTACCCATGTAAGCCAGATGCACAAGGTGGCATATGCATCTGGAGTTTCTTTGCAGTGGTGCCCTGGTGTGCCCTCTCTTTTTTGTTCTCTCCCTCTTTCCCTCTCTCAAATAAATAATTGAAAAAATACTTCTCCATATCCTCACCAGCATTTATTTCCATTTGATTTTTTGATGTTTGCTATCCTTATTGGGGTAAGGTAGAATATCATAGTTGTTTTAATTTGCATTTCCCTGATGATTAGGGATGATGAACATTTTCTTAAGTGTGTGTTTGTCATTTGTATTTCTTCCTCTGTGAACTGCCTGTTCAGTTCTTTGCACCATTTTGTGAGTGGGGTGTTTGACTCTTTACTGTTTAGATTTTTGAGTTCTTTGTAGATTATAGAGATTAGGCCTCTGTCGGTTGGATAACCAGCAAATATTTTCTCCCATTCTGTGGGTAATCTATTGGCTTTGCTTATTGTATGCTTGTGTGTAAAGAAACTCTTGAGCTTCAATTGATCCCATTGGTTGAGTAACTGTTTAAGATCATGAGCTACTGGGGTTTTGTTCAGGAAGTCTTTTTCCATTCCTATATCATGGAAAGTGGAAAGTACTTCTTATATTTTGTTCCAGTAGTAGTGGAGTTTCTGGTCTTATATTGAGGTCTTTGATCCATTTGGACTTGAGTGTAGTACAAGGTGAAATGTGTGGATCAAGTTTCAATTTCCTGCATATGGTTATCCAGTTTGTCCAGCACCATTTGTAGAAAATGCTGTCTTTTTTCCAGCATATATTGTTAGGGCCTTTGTCAAATATCAAGTAGCTATAGTTGCTTGACCCAAAGTCCGGGTCCTCAATTCCATTCCATTGGTCTATACTCCTGTTTTTATGCCAGCACCATGCAGTTTTTACTATGGCTTTGTAACATAGATTTAGATCAGGTATGGTGATGCATCCAGAGGTATTTTTTTGGCTGAGGATATGTTTGGATATGCGAGGCCTTCTGCCTTTCCATATGAAATTTGTGATCATTTTTTCTATCTCTGTGAAGAACACTGTAGGGATTTTAATTGGAATTGCATTGAATCCGTATATTGCCTTTGGTAGGATTGCCATCTTCACAATGTTAATTCTACCTATCCAGGAGCATGGGAGGTCTTTCCATTTTCTCAAGTCCTCCTCAATTTCTTTTTTGAGTGTTTTTATGTTTTCATTGTATAGATCTTTCACTTCCTTGGTTAATGTTATTCCAAGGTAGTTTATTTTTCTTGTTGCCTATTGAAAATGGGACCATGTCCCTTATTTCTTTCTCTGTATCTTTGTCATTTGCATATAGAAAGGATACTGATTTTTGTGCATTGATTTTGTATCCTGCTACTTTGCTAAGTTAATCACCTTCAGGAGTTTTGGGATAGAGACTCTCAGGTCTCTTACATATACAATCATGTCATCAGTGAATAGAGCTAGCTTAACTTCTTCCTTTCCAAATTGTATCCCTTTTATTTCCTTCTCCTGTCTAACAGCCATGGTGGGGAACCATCTGCTCTTGATTCGGCTAACTGATCCCTTCAGTGGTATGGGACCCATAGCTGGAGCTGGGAAACAAGTCAGAACCATATCCAAACATAACCCCACTCTCCATTATCAAGCTACCACCAATAGTGGGCTACAAGAGGGCCTACACCAATTAAATTCTCTATATAAAAAAGTAATGGTTGTCTCATTTGTCTGGTGCTAACTTACTTTCTGTTGGAGAATCTGCTTCTCTTTTTCAGAGAGATGTATCCTAAGGAGAGAGCCACCCCAACATACCTCAAAAGGGTCCTGGCTGAAACTAAGAATAATTGGCGAAAGAAGCAAGGGTGCTGTTCTCTTGGTGAACCAGGTACCAGCACAAGGGGGAAGGAGATCAACACAGAGAAAAATCAACTCCTACCAAATCAGAGAGCCAGAGACCCAGAGGCCCCCAACACCTCATCACTTAAGCAGGCCAAAAATGAACTGAACATGGCTCAGGGAAATTTTTCGGAAGAGAGGCCAGAAAGAATGTCAGAGCCACATGTTGGGTCATGATATGCAGAAACATTTAACCTGCCCATAACTGTGGCTTAACTCCAGAATGCATGACCCATATACCACAACAAGGAGGGGTCAAGGGGTGGGGGTAGGTCAAGGATGAGCCTAATAATGGTACCAAACTGACTGTATTTGCTGAGTACAAAACTAATTAATAAAAAAAAAGATAAAGAAAAAAGAAAATATTTTTTTAAAGGTGGCATTTCTCCTGTGAAATGGAGCTATATGGTCTAGAGGGGAAAAAAGTCCTGACCCACCTTACAGTGGTGTTTTCTGAGTATTTACTACACGCCAGGGCCTATGGTGAGGACTTCACATGCCTTAGGTTACCATTATAATCATTTTTACAAATGAGACGATTGATGTACAAGTATATTTACTTCTCTAAGACAAACTGTTGGGAGTAATGTGGGAATTAACACTTCTGGAGTTGTTGCTTCTAATAAAGTGTGATGCTATTTTTCTTGCAATGAATGTCTTATTCACCAAATAAGTATGCTGAATTGAACATAATATGTTTCCAATTATTTTATATGCTTAGGAAAAACAAAATCTTGTCAATACATTAAATTTACACGTAAAGTAGTATTAAAAATTTTCTGCATTGCTTCAACAAAGGACAAGGTATAATATAATTTTATTACATTTTCAAGATGTTTATAATTATAAAAACAAATCTTTAATGGATGTATAAGATTTCTATAAGAAAAAGCTGAAATTATAAACAGCGTAATTATGATATATAGAAAATTAGTATATACATGCATTTGACATTTGATACAATTAGTTTAATTATGCATATAAGTAATACAGGTGTGGAAAAGCATGATAAGCAGGGAAATGCTTCAAAGTAGCATAAAGTGTACATGGAAAATTTTCATTCTATTGTGTAATATGATTATTTTGTTGAGGAAAAATGCATAGATACGCACTAAACAAAAAGATGTAAAAAGAACTATATTTTGAAAATGACCTATTAAAAAGTTTGCATTAATTTGGGCTGGAGAGATGGCTTACCAGTTAAGTGCTTGCCTACAAAGCCTAAGAACCCTGGTTCAAGGCTCGATTCCCCAGGACCCACATTAGCCAGATGCACAAGGGGGCGCACACATCTGGAGTTCATTTGCAGTGGCTGGAGGCCCTGGTGCGCCCATTTCCTCTCTCTCTCTCTCTCTCTCTCTCTCTCTCTCTCTCTCTCTTCTCTTACTGTCTGTCACTCTCAAATAAATAAAAATGAATAAACAATCTTACATTCCCACCAATAGTGAGTGAGGGTTCCTATTTCTCCTATTTCTCCACATCCTTGCCATAATTTGTTTTCATTTGATTTTTTAATGTTTGCTGTCCTTACTGGGATAAGGTAGAATCTCATGGTTGTTTTAATTTCCATTTCCCTGACGATTAGGGATGATGAACATTTTTTAAGTGTGTGTTTGCCATATGTATTTTTTTCCTCTGAAAACTCACTGTCCAGTTCTTTGCCCCATTTTGGGTTGTTTGACTTTATGTTGTTAAGGTTTTTGAGTTCTTTGTGGATTCTAGAAATTAGGCCTCTGTCAGTTGGATATCCAGCAAAAATTTTCTCCCATTCTGTCGGCAATCTATTGGCTCTGCTTATTGTATGTTTGTCTGTGAAGAAACTTTTCAGCTTCATGAGATCCCAATGGTTGAGTGATTGTTTAAGTTAATGAGCTACTGGGGTTTTGTTCAGGAAGTCTTTCCCCACCCCTATATCATGGAAAGTTCCTCCTATTTTTTTTTTCCATTTGTATCTGTGTTTCTGGTCTTATATTGAGGTCTTTGATCCCCTTGGACTTGATTCTTGTCCATGGCAAGATCTGTGGATCAAGTTTCATTTTTCTGCATATAGTTATCCAGTTGTCCAGAACAATTTGCTGAAGATGCTGTCTTCTTTCCAGCCTACATTGTTAGGGCTTTTGTCAAATATCAAGTAGCTGTAGTTACTTAACCCAAAGCCCAGATCCTGGATTCTGTTCCATTGGTCTATAATCCTGTTTTTATGCCAGTACCATGTTGTTTTTATTACTATGAATTTGCAATATAGCTTTAGATCAGGTATGGTGATGCCTCCAGAGGTGTTTCTTTTGCTGAGGATATGCTTGGCTATCTGAGGCTTTCTGCCATCCCATATGAATTTTGAGATCATTTTTTATATCTCTGTGCAGAAAAATGTTGGGATTTTGATTGGTATTGCATTAAATCTGTATATTGCCATTTTCACATTGTTAACTCTGCCTATCCAGGGGCATGGGAGATCTTTCCATTTTCTCAACTCCTCCTTAATTTCTTTCATGACTGTTTTTTTTTTTCCTGTTGTTGTTGTTGTTGTTGTTGTTTTCATTGTGTAGGTCTTTCACATCCTTGGTTCATGTTATTCCAAGGTATTTTATTGTTGTTACTATTGAAAATGGGACAATGTAACTTATTTCTTTCTCTGTATCTTTGTCCTTTGCATATAGTGAGGCTACTGATTTTTGGGTGCTGATTTTGTATGCTGCTACTTTTCTGAGAACAATCAACTCCTACCAAGTCAGAAATCCAGAAGCACAGAGGCTCCCTACACCTCGTCACTGAGACAGACCCAAAATGAACTCAACATGGCTCAGGCATATTTTGCGCAAGAGGGGGCAGAAAGAATGTCAGAGCCACACATTGGGTCATGATACGCAGAGACATTTCTCCTACCCATAACTGTGGGCTAACCCCAGAATGCATGACCCATATACCTCAACAACGTGGGGCCAAGGGGATGAGGTAGTACATGAATGATCCTAACAATGGTACCAACTTGACTGTATTCACTGAGCACAAAACTAATTAATAAAAAATAAGAATAAAAATAAATAAATAAAAAGAGTTTTGAGATGGAGGTTCTTGGGTCTCCTATGTATAGAATCATGTTGTCTGTGAATAGGGCTAACTTAACTTCTTCCTTTCAAATTAGTCCAGACAATGGGGTGGGTAGAGTGGGAGGGGTTGGTAAGGATGGGGTTGGAGGACACAAAACTGGACCCAAATGGCAATGGTACCCTAAAATTCTACATCCTAAAAGACAGAGTAAGTGGTTGAACCTTCATAAGTTCCTTAGAGTGAACACCTGAATCACAGGGCCCTGTAGAGGTTACAATGAAGGCTAACTTTAATCTTGTCCTGTTTCTATCTTTCTTTCTTTCTTTCTTTCTTTCTTTCTTTCTTTCTTTCTCTCTCTCTCTCTCTCCTTCTTCTTCTTCTTCTTCTTCTCTTCTTCTTCTTCTTCTTCTTCTTCTTCTTCTTCTTCTCTTTCTTCTCTCTACCTCTTTTATATTACCTATATTTTTCTTCCTTGTTTTCCTTGGCTGTGGCCTATAACTTCCAGTACTAGGATGTGATTAACATCCACAATGAGCTATTAATCTGGAAGGCCTACAAGATTTTCCCAAAGAAGACATATTTATGTCAGAATACTTAATGATCCACCAAAGATTTGTGGTAAGACCTTACCAAAGACACCATATTGTGTTGGTACAGAACATGGAGTGACCTGGCTGGAATCTGCAAGGGTCAGTCCCCAGACAGTTAGCTCATATAGTGCCATAAGGTGCTATATGAGTTACTGGGGAAAATGACTAACATCTGTCCAAGTATCTAGTCTTAACTATTAGAAATAACATTTTAAAACAGGATCAATATAGAATCTGCAATGTTTATAAATTCAAAATCATAATGTCTGTTAATGCACTTTTTAAAATTATATTAATCCTCTTGGACAATGAACCCCTCTGGAAGTAGTGTTTGCCTTTTTATATTTATATCTCTAGCACTCAACACTGTCCCCACAATTAATAAGATCAAAAAAGTGAATAAAATGTCTAATTTTTATAATCCAAAATGAAATAAAACTAATTTATATGAAATTAAGAAACTGAACTAAGTTGGAAGATATTTATTAATAAAAAATTTAGAAATTTATGATCAACAATTATAGGAAACTGTATTTTATTTTTCAAAGTCAATTTTTAAATATGATTGTAATGCATTTTATTTGGAAAATTTAGATTTTCATTTAACAATATATCTGTCCATAATTTGATATGTGTGAAATTATCTGGAACAAAAGAAAATAAAAATAACTAACTTCAGAAATAAAGAAAAAACTAAAACTAAATTTGTTTCTTAGGGAAAGTAACTTTTTCATGTTTCTCTTCATATGTATATAAATATGTTTTACTTGGATTAAACAGCCCAGAAGAATGTATTGCTAATTATATGGCATATATCATGTATTTTTAATACATTATGTATAAGTGCCTGCTTGAGATGGATAATGTTTCTGATGTGTTGTTGAAATGCATTTGCAAGGATTTTATTCAAGATATTTGCATCTAAGTTCATCATAGATATAGGTCTATAGTTTTATTTTCTTGTACATCTGTCTAGTTTTATCGTTAGGGTAATGCTAGCTACATAGATGGAGTTGGTAATCATTTCCTGTACTCTGATTATGTGAGAAAGCTTGAAAAAAAGTGGTTTCAGTTCTTCCATGAAGATGTGAAAGAATTTGGCTGAGAATCCATCAGGTACTGGGTTTTTCCTTTTAGGATGTTTTTTGATTATATTTTCAATCTTGATGAATGTAATAGGTTTATTTAGGAGATTTATATGTTCTGAATTTAGTTTTGGTAGGTGGTGTATGTCTAAAATTTCATCCATTTCTTTCCAGGTTATCCAATTTCATGCAGTAGAGGTTGTGAAAATATGTCCTAATGATTCTTCTAGTTTCATTGAGGTCTGCTGTGACCTCTCCCTTTTCATCTCAAGTTTTGTTAACTTGAGCTTTCCCTTTCTTTTTTCTTTCTTCAAATTGTCCAATGATTTATCAATCTTATTTTATTTTCCCAAACAATCAGCTCTTAATCTCACCATTTTTCTTAGTTTCCAATTCATTAATTTCAGCTTTGATCTCATTTTTTAAAAATCTGGAACTCTTAGGGTTGGATTATTCTTGTTCTATCAACACCTTATATGAATGATTAGGTTATTAGTTTGATTTTTCTCTGTCTTTGTTATGAAGCACTTCTTTTATTGTGTCCCATAAGGTCTGTTATGTTGTGTTTTTGTTACCATACAGTTATAGGCATTTTACAATTTCCTTTTTGAGTTCTTCCATGACCCATTTGTTATTTAATAGCATCTTGTTTAGTCTCTGGGAGTTGGTTTAATTCCTGTTGTTTCTTTTGTTATTAATATCTAACTTTAATGCATTGTGGTCAGATATGTTACCTAAGTTATGTCAATTTTCCTGAATAAATGGAGGCATGATTTATGCTCTAATATATGTCTATTTTGGAGAAGATTCCAAGAGCTACTGAAATTAATGTGTACAGTATAGAATTGTGGTGAAATGCTCTGCAGATGTCTTCAATGAGTGTTCTATTTTGGGTTTGATCTGACTTGGAGTGGGAATGTGTTGCATCAACAGATGTCCAGGTTGTGGAGATTGAAAATGTAATCAGCCTTAGCATAGTCTTGGGCATTAGGGCTGCAGTCACAGTTTTGGCAGTTTGGGTATTCCAGTCTAATGTGTTGTCTCCAAGCTTGAAGAAATTGTTAGAATTTCTCTCTCTGAGTACACAGGCCCCAAACGCTCTGGCACCTCACCTGGTCTCAGCACACAGGTTTCAAAAAAAGTTGTAACTCACCCACCCCAATCATACAGGCCCCAAGCAAGCCAGTCTGAGCACAGAGGACACCAAACCAGCCTACACCTCACGATCCCCCTATAATACAGTATTGTAATGACGTGATTCATAATACTGATGTCTATAAAATTATTATGTTTTATAAAATTATTATGCTATAAAATATTTGCTAAAAGTTAATTGACCTAAAGAATGTATTTGCTTTTCTCAGTTGTAATAGTTGTAAGTCTGGGCTGGAGAGATGGCTTAGCAATTAAGCACTTGCCTGTGAAGTCTAAGGACCCTGGTTCAAGGCTGAGTTCCCCAGGACCCATGTTAGCCAGATGCACAAGGGGGGACAAGGCCCTGGCATGCCCATTCTCTCTCTCTCTCTCTCTCTCTCTCTCTCTCTCTTTCTCTCTCTCCTTCTTTCTGTCTCTGACACTCTCAAGCAGATAAATAAATTTAAATGAACAACAAAAACCTGTTTTTTTTCTTATTAGTTAGTTTTGTATTCAGAAAATACAGTCAGTTTGGTACCATTATTAGGCTCATCCATGACCTAGCCCCTCCCCTTGGCCCCTCCTTGTTGAGGTATATGGGTCATGCATTGTGGAGTAAGCCCACAGTTATGGGTAAGATAAATGTCTCTGCATATCATGACCCAACATGTGGTTCTGACATTCTTTCTGTCCCCTCTTCTGCAAAATTTCCCTGAGCCATGTTGGGTTCATTTTTGGTCTGTTTCAGTGATGAGGTGTTGGGGGCCTCTGAGGCCCTGGCTCTCTGATTTGGTAGGAATTGATTTTTCTCTGTGTTGATCTCCTTCCCCCTTGTGCTGATATCCAATTCATCAGGAAAATAGCACCCTTGCTTGTTTCACCATTTTTTCTTATTTTCAGCCGGGGCACTTTTGAGGTATGATGGGGTGGCTCTATCCTTAGGATCTACATCTAAGAGAAGCAGATTCTCCAACGGAGAGGAAGTTAGCACCAGGACAAATGAGATAACCCTCACTTTTTTTTTATAGAGAATTTAATAGGTGTAGGCGCTCTTGTAGTCCATGATTGATGGTATCTTGATATTGGAGAGTGGGCTTATGATTGGATATGGTTCTGACTAGTTTCCCAGCTCCAGCTATGGGTCCTGTACCACTGAGGGGATCAGTTAGCCAAATCAAGAGCAGTTGGTTCCCCACCATGGCTATGTGCCACTATTGTACTTCTGTGGGCATCACAGCAGTTTACTTGCTGCTAAGGAGGTTAGACCATGAGTTGCTTGGACAGATATTGGTCATTTTCCCCAGTCGCCCATATAGCACCTTCTGGCACTAGACAAACTGACTCTCTGGGGACTGACTCTCTTCCAACTTCCAGCCATGCCATTCCATTTTACATGTCAAACATATAAAGTCACATGAAGCTGAAGAGTTTCTTTACAGACAAGCATACAGTAATCAAAGCCAATAGATTACCCACAGAATGTGAGAAAACATTTGCGGGTTATCCAACTGATAGAGGCCTAATCTCTAGAATCTACAAAGAACTCAAAAATCTAAACAGTAAGAAGTCAAACACCCCACTCACAAAATGGGGCAAAGAGCTGAACAGGCAGTTCACACAGGAAGAACTACAAATGGCAAAAACACACTAAAGAAAATGTTCATCATCCCTAATCATCAGGGAAATGCAAATTAAAACAACTATGAGATTCCACCTTACCCCTGTAATGTTAGCAAACATCAAAAGTTCAAATGAAAATAAATGCTGGCAAGGATGTGGAGAAGTAGGAACACTCATCCACTGTTGGTGGGAATTTAAGATGGTACAACCACTTTGGAAAGCAATATGGAGACTACTGAAAAAGCTGAGTATAGAGATACCAACAGACCCAGTTATTCCCTTACTGGGCATCTACCCTAAAACCTTCAAATCACAGGCCAGAGAAATTCGCTCAACCATGTTTGTAGCAGCTTAATTCATAATAGCTAAGAGCTGGAATCAACCCAGATGCCCATCACTAGAAGAATGGATAACTAAGATGTGATATATCTACACAATGGAATTGTACACAGCAGTAAGAAAAAAATGACACAATGAAATTTGAGGAAAAATGGTTGAACCTGGAGCAGATCATTCTCAGTGAACTTACCCAATCACAGAAAAACATGGCCACATAGTCTCACTCATCTACAGCATCTAACCTGAATCTACCCAAGATACCTTACATACCCAGCAAGCATCTCATGGACTAGATACTAGGATGGATGGGGAGGGAGGGGAGGGCATCAAACGGGTGGGAAACACAAATCTAGACCCAAATGGCAATGGTATCATAAAATTCTACTTCCTAAAAGGCAGACCAAATGGCTGAACCTTCACCAGGCCTTTACAGGGAACACCTGAACTACAAGACACTGGAGAGGGTATGATGGAGAGTAACCTTAATCTTCTACATCTTCCCTCCCTCTCTCTCTCTCTCTTTTCTCTCTAACTCTTGTATATTAGTTATCTTTTCCTCCTTTTCTTAGTGGGCACTGACCTGTAACTCCCAGTACCAGCATGGGGCTATCATCCACAATGAGCTTTTGATCAGAGACACCTACAAGGTTTCCTAAAAGACAGACAGATTTCTGTCAGAGTACTTGATGACCCACCAAAGGTTAGTGGTAAGACCCTACTGCTAAAAAACTTTTTTCAAAATGTTGTAAGTCTGAGGTGGTATTGGAAAGGGTTGGTTTCTTCTTACTCTGTAATTTGTAGAGAGGCATTTTCTTCCTCTTTCATCATACACTTTTCCTATAATATTAATTAAAAAAAAACATTTGGGAAAGGATGCTTTCCTACTAGGTATATATATCATGTTCTTATTAAACATACATTTTGTTCATGTATTGCTCATTTATTCATGTCTTATGTATTCATGTTTTGTTTTTTTAAATAATATATTTTAATCAACTGCTTTCTTCATTATTGTATTCTTCAAAGTGCCCTCTCCATGTATCTCCAAGTAAGAGTCTTTCTCTTTTGATATGCGTTCATTACTTCATGTACTTATCACCTCATAGAAGACATGGAAGGTTATCCAGAGTCTAGCTATAGGATTAGTTATTTTCTGTAGGGTCATGTCTTCCTCTAGTATGGGAAGATATGTAAGTGAAATTGCAGAAATAAATAATATGAGCATACTCACTAGGCCCTGCTACACATAGTTATGGAACACAGCTAAAGAGAATATTTTGTTTTGATTTTGTTCTAGGCTCTTCTAGCATCTAACCTAGAGCTTTGCCCATGCTAGGTGTAGTAGCTTGAATATATGACCTACAATATATTCAGTGTTTTATTAGTTTGTAGTTTGCATCTGCAGTCACCTGACTGAAGGCAGTGTCACTGGGTGGATCTTAGGGTCTAGCCCTAAGGTGTAGTGGCGGGTTTGAAATTACAATCCAAAGATGTTCAAAGTTCCTAGGTCTATCTGGAGTTCCTGAATTGTTCTGTATAGTGTGGCTTTTGGCTTATGGCTTCTCTCATCCCCCCTCTCTCTGTCTCTCTCTGTCTCTCTCTCTCTGTCTCTCTCTCTCTCTTTGGACTTGTGAAAGCAGGCCAGCTTCTTCTACCATTATAGAACCTCCTCTGGATCTGTAAGCTTCAATAAACCCCTTCTTTCCATAAGTGTGCCTGGTTTGGAAGTTCATCTCAGTGAACCTGAATGTGCTTCTGGCACATTCCTAGGTCTTCATCCATGCTAGGCAAGTGAACAATCAATGGACTATATCCTCATTTCCATTAATCCTTAATAAAGTAGGTTATAATTTTCAAAATCATTACTTTTAGAAGAACAATGCTTTCATGCCAGGTTCACATTATAAAATATTACTTAGTTTGTGGGAAAGCAGTTAATTATCACTGATTTAATAGCATTTTATTACATTTAGCCATTAGTACAGTAATATACATTCTCAGTATTTTGTATAATTCTTTTTTATGTTTGTAGTTTTTAAAATTTTCTCCTCCATAAATAAAAAATACTGAACATTTGGAACTCACTGCAAAAGTCTTCACACACTCACTGCAAAAGTCTTCACAATTAGTGAAGACTTCAAACTTAAATTACCAGATCATTGTGAAGGTGTATCATTTTAATGAACATTGTGGGCCAAATCTCCATTATCTCATTTTATGCTGCCCACATATTTTAATATATTATAATCTGCTATATATGTATGTACATATACATATATATGAACACATTTTCTTATATATACACATATATGCCTATATGAGAGTGTATCATAAACTAATCTGTAAATATCTGAGAAGAGGTCAACTGTCTTAGCATTTTTCTCCACTGCATGTTATTAGCAATTGCTAACTCCCTGATATAATATGACATTGAATTTTACTGTAGTATTAAAGGGAAAAAAACTTCATGTTTAACCATCTGATTTTTGATGAACAAAAATTTCTCTTTAATTTTTATGCATGTTTTCTTGACAGTATTTCCTAAATATTCATTATATTTTTCCTTGCTCTATAAACTGACCTGATTCCTATTTAGACTTTCCCTGATGATTCAGCAGTCTCATTAGCAATCTTAACCCATTTACTACATAATTATCTCATCTGGGGAAGCCTTTATGTTTTCTCTTCTTTCAATCTACTTATATCAGCTCAGTTCCATCTGTCTCTCTCTTACTGGAAGGCTCTGATCCAGTCTGCTGTATGATGGTGCCAAGTTTAAAGGTTATATATTAAATAATAGCTAATAATGCTCTGAATAAGAAATGAGTATAATGCTTGCATTATTTGACTGAAATTAATGACAATGTTTTACATAATCTGGAGAAATTTTTTTTGTTTGCTGGGAGGAATACATTTGTGACTGATCATTTCCATATTTCTTCTGAGCATCTGACCTAGAAAAATTCTATTTGTCTATATTTTAAGCTGAATTCACCACTCAAAACTCTACAAAATTGCAGTATTTTATGGAATTTAAAGTTCACATACAATGTGTCAAATAGTCTATATGATTTTTGTGGGTGTTGAGTTTGTTGGGGAAATCTTTTTCTCTACCACAATCCCTAAAATGTGTAGACTAGTGACTCCAAAGGCAGTACTGATGATGCTTGTGATATATAATCCTGTTCCTTTTTTTCAGCATTGCTCCAAAATGTCATGCCTCTCAGCTGATCCACCTCCAGTTGCCAAAAAATCTATGAGTTCACATCTGCTATTTACATTTCATTGTTCTCAATAGAAATCACTGTCTATTGGAAACTTAACAACAAATTATCTATGTGATACTACTCCTATTGATAACAATACATATATTTACTTTAGGAGGCCCATGTTTCTACTTGTACCTTTTTAAGTATGTGAAGCAATAAAAGAGTATTTGCCAAATTAATATTTCTAGGATATATTCTTTGTATAGAGAGAATATAACGTATATATGATATATAATATATAGCATCTCAATCATCTATCCACTGCCAATCTGTCATCTGGCTAGCCTTACTATTAAACAGTGAATACTATCCCCATGTAATATATTTTTATGTAAATCCACCAACTTTGAAAGTTTACTACTGAATGGATATTAAAAGAAATTAAAATAATTGGGGAGATAGATTAGTGATTAAAGTACTTGCTTGAAAACCTGATGGCCTAGGTTCAAATACCCAGTACCCACATAAAGCCAGATGCATAAGGAGGTGCGTGTGTCTAAAGTTATTTTGCAATAACAAGGAGCCCTGATGGGTCCATTCATTTCCATCTCTCTCTCTCTCTTTCTCTCTTTCTCCTTGTTTCCCTTTTTGCTATCTCTCCTTCTTTATTTCCCTCCCTTCTTGCAAATAATAAGTAAAATTTTTAAAAATTACAACGATGCTATTACTTGCCAATACAAAATAATGCTCATATAATTATAGGTAGAAATATGAAGGAGTTTTGTAAAATGTTATGATATATCCTTGTAATGGAGCTAATGTTTCATTGTGTAGAAAAGTAGAACTTATTTCAAACTGATGACTGGAAGTTTGTGTACTGGTACAGCATTTCAGATATCTACTGTGACTTTTCATTGAACTACTGTCATGGACTGCTAAACTTACAGAATCCAACAGTGGGTTTCCATTTATAATACTTGACAAATTAACACATTTTAGGTTGCCTAATATTTTTACATTAATACAAAAGTTGATCATAGATTACTTAATGTATGGTATTAAGAAAATAGGTATGAGAAATATAATGTGCATACATGCTTATATACATATTGTATGAAACAATGGAAATATTAAAATACTGAATTCTCAAACCCAATTTCAGACCTATCCAGGATTGGATCTAGTAATCCTTTAAAAATGAATGTTCTTATGATGTTTTATTCGTCCATTTCAAAAAATAAGTCCTAGTTGAGAGGTGTTCTCTTTCCTCACACTCACTGCAAAAGCTATATAGTAGATATCAACTATAGTCAGGTGGAAATATCCTTTAGGCATGACATAGTGTCATAGTATTTTAAGGAAACATCCCAGGTGTAAAATGCTTTCCAACTGGACTAATAGGAAGGAACCTAGACATACATGAGGTCTGCACCTCTATTTAACTTCTTCCATATGCAGATCAGATATCTACTGCGATAATGCTGTAGATTGGCAGAAAGAGTAAGATTGTTGCAGCATATAGCTCTGGTGATCCTTAACTCAATTTATTCTGCTGAATAATACCTAATGATTTTGGTAAACTGTTCATGACTTGTTCTCATTAAATGGCAAGCCCAATATTGGGATAAGGCTTTGAATACAGAATATTTAAATACAGTATAGTGAAGCAAAATATTATTAACAACAAAAGAAGCAAAAACTTGTCACTCAACTCATGGTCTAACTTACTTAGCAGCAAACAACCTGACATGATGCTCACACAAGTGCAATAGTGGCACATAGGCCTGGTGAGAAACCAACTACTCTTGACTTGGCCAACTGATCTGCTCAGTGGAATGGATCCCACAGCTGGAGCTGGGAAACAAGTCAAAACCATATTAATAAATAAGCCTGTTTTCCATTATTAAGCTCCCACACATGGTGTGCTAAAAGAGGATCTATACGTATTAGATTCTCTCTAAAAAATAATGATTATCCCACTTATCTTGTGCTAATTTTAGTCTCTGTCAGAGAATCTGCTTCTCTTTTTCAGATACATGTAGATCCTAAGAGAGAACCACCCCATCATACTTCAAAAGGACATCAGCTGAAACTAAGTATAATTGGCAAAACAAGCAGAGTGCTGTTTTCTTGGTGAACCTGGTGCCAGTACAAGGGTGAAGGAGATAGACACAGAGAACAATCACTTCCTACCAACCATATATCCAGAGACACAGAGGCTCCCAAGACCTCATCACTGAAGCACACCTAAAATGAGCCCCATATGGCTCAGGGAAATTTGAGGAAGAGGGGCGGAAAGAATGTCAGAGCCACACATTGGGTCATGATATACAGAGACATTTCCTCCTACCATAACTCATGGCTAACCCCACAATGCATGACCCATATACCCCAACAAGGTGGGTCCCTGTGGAGGGGGGAGGACATGAAGGAGGCTAACAATGGTACCAACTTGACTGTTTTCACTGAGTGCAAAACTAATAAAAAATTTTAAAAACCAGATATTTTAATTGTAATATTTTTTGTTGTTGTTTTTATTTTTTGAGGTAGGAGCTTACTTTAGCCCAGGCTGACCTGAAATTAAATATGTAGTCTAAGGGTGGCTTTGAATTCACAGCAAACCTCCTACATCTGCTTCCCAAGTGCTTGGATTATAGGTGTGCACCACCTTGCCTGGTTAAATGTAGAGTTTTAAGACACCACTGACTTCTCCTTTTTGTTTTTACAAGAAAAATGACACTATGAATTGATTATACTGATCCAATATTCATTCTTCTGAGATCATACTATGTAGATATTAATAGTCTATCATGTTACTAGTTTCTTTATTTTTCTGAGTTGGGGTCCTACTCTCTCACTCTAGCCAAGGCTTTCTTTGAACTCATGGTGATTCTCCTAATCAGCCACCTGTGTGCTAAGATTAAATAGGCATGGGCCACCATACCTGGTTTAATATTATTAATTTTATTTATGGTGCCATAACTCTAAATTAAATATGAAAATTTTACTACATATACATATGTATACTTGCAAAATATATTTTAATTTGCCTTTCAAAAAGAAACTTTTCCCACATACACAACTTGATTTTCACTTGTGGCTATTTTTAGCCCTGCACATTTTTACTGGCTATAATGATATTGAGAAATAGGATCCTAGCCGGGCATGGTAGCACATGCCTTTAATCCTAGCACTGGGCAGAGGTAGGAGGATCACCACAAGTTCGAGGCCACCCTGAGACTCCATAGTGAATTCCAGGTTAGCCTGGGTTAGAGTGAGACCTACCTTGAAAAACAACAACAACAACAACAACAACAACAACAACAAAAAGAAATAGGATCCTAAATATAGACTTTCCATAGTTATCTATTTCTAGAAAGAAGCCATAAAAGTAATCCATCACCAGCTTACTCCAACATGTCAAAGCTGTGATTTTCTGCCTAGTCATGCCACTTGACATTAATCTCTTTCTATTTTGAGCTCATAACTTCATGGCTACTTGCTGTTTGGAAAGAATACTTTAGGCCATGCTATCTGTTCCAATGCTGCTGGCAGTAAATAGTCAGCCAGATTCCCTTAAGGAAATTTATGATGTGCTATCTTGATAGTTTAGAGGAGTTCAAGAACTATTCAGCCTAATAAATTCTGATTCAGATGGATAATTCTACATTCCTTACATACATTATTATTTATTTTTGACACATCCATACATGTATACAATGCATTTTGATTTCATTGTCCCAACCCCAATTGCCCTCTCTCTTCCCACATCCCCTCCCACTACAACCCTTCTGTACCTACATATACTACAGTTTCATGTGCTGTTGTTTGTGTTCAATTACTTTATTCTTTTTTACTCACAAGCTTATATAAGGGTCTTGTGAGATCATTAGTGGAAGGTTATTTACTGGAAAAAAAATAAACAGTAGCTACACCACTAAATACATAGTTTTTCCACTCTCTCATCAATCACCAATTGAAAATGTTCATGATGAGAGATATGAGGGGGGGGGAGTCTCATAGACCCATCCCTTACTCCAGGATGAAACAGTGACAGACTGAATCATGTGTAGGAAATCATAACTCCATGAGTTCATGAGTGTAGCAGACTTGTCATATGCATAAGACAGCATACCAGAGTTCCACTTCCCATCTTCTTGCTCTTACATTCTTTCGCCTTCTTTTCTGCAAGGTTCATTGAACCTTTGAGGGTATATTTTAGATGTCATGTTTAGAGTTGAACACACACTAGTTTCTCTTGGTAACACTGACAGCTGTTCATCTCTGTTTTAACCTCCAGCCTTTGCATAAACAAACTTCTGTGATCAAGTGCTAGCAGTGCAAATCTATGGGGACAAACATAGATATTTAGAAAGCAGTTTGACATGCTGTCTGATCAGCAAAACCATAGTATTGGGTCCCCCTAATTTCCAAGCCACAAACTTCTGCCAGGTTTACAATACCACACATAATTTCCTTCCTGTAGAATGGGCCTTGATTGCAATCAGAGTCCAGTTGCTTACATCCATAACTCTCATGAGCTATTACAACCATTGACACAACTTGATTTGCAGATCAGTTATGAAGTAAGGACAGAAGGTACTTTGTTGATGACATTTCTCCCCCAGCAGTTTGCATAGCACCTTCTGACATCTAGAAAGAAAGCTACCCAGTGCCAATTGGCCCACGAGAGACCTCAACGGAGTGCTCAGGGCACTGAATTTGCACATGTATGTGCATACACCACACACACCACACCACACATACAAAATAGGCCAAAAGGGGAAAAAAAGCTATCAGTAAGGAGGAAGCTTCAGATCAATTTAAGCTCAGTTTCTTTACAGCCTGCAACCAAAGTGTGTGGTGTCTTCAGTAATAGAACTTTATCATCTTGTTTTTGTGTGTAACAAAGAGCAATAGCAATTGCCAATATTGTTTTGGGGGCCTCTGTGGCCTCATTCAGAAGTAGCACTTCCCTGGCACTGGGATGAGGTTTATCCATCCATGTAGGGGACCTTCATTTGAACACTTTTTAAAGTTTGAATTTTAAGTTGGCTGACCAAGTGATAGGTTTACATATGATTTATTCACATGCCCTTAATTCTTTTTCATTATCCCACCACTCACATCCACCCTTTCCCTAGTCCCTTGCTATTTAAACCTTTCCTTTCCACTGCTATCTCCTCTATTTTCTTGCCCCTTGTATTCTGATATTTCCCTGCATAACTTGTGCATAAACCATGACTCTTTTCCAGTCTTTGGGCCTTTATATACACTCATTCCAATTTATACCCACTAATATAAAAAATTGAATCTAGTAAACACATATGAGAAAGAACCTGTGTCATTTGTGTTTCTGAGTCAGGGTGTTTTCCAGATTTTTCCAGTTCCATTCATTTTCCTACAGATTTAATAATTTCATATGGGAGATCTATATCTAGCTTTTTAACAAATCCCCACATTGATTTCCATAGTGGTTCCATCAACTTAGACTCCTATCAGTGAGTAAGGGACCCTTCCCCCCTACATTCATGCCAGCATTTGCTATTTGTCTTCTGATGCTAGCCATTCTGGCCTTTGTTAGATGAATCTCAAGACAGGTTTAATTTTCATTTCACTGATAGCAATGACTATGAAAAAGAAATAAACACAGTTAAAGACAGGATGCTCATAAAAAACTTTGGATATTTTCTTGAAGAAGAGAATATTGCCTTTATTATGTTAAGATATGAACCAACCATGCCAATTCTCTCCAATGTTTTCATCATGAAGTGATTTTGTATCAAAGGCCTTTTCTGCATCTATTGAAATGATCATGTGGTTTTTGTGTTTAACCTTGTTTATATGGTATATTAGAATGACAGATTTCTGTATGTTGAACTGCCCCTGGATTCCTGGGATGAATCCCACTTAATCAAGATGGATAACGTTTTTGGTGTATTGTTGGATTTCTTTGTGAGGATTTTGTTCAGGATCTTTGTGTCTAAGTTCATCAGGGAAATAGCCTGGTAGTTTTCTTTTCTTGTGGCATCTCTGCCTGGTTTTGGATTTAGGGTGATACTAGCTTCATAGAAGGAGTTGGGAAGCTATCCCTGTTCTCCAATTGTGTGGCACAGTTTGAGGAAGATTGGTTTGAGTTCTTCCATGAAGGTTTGATAGAATTCAGCTGAGAAGCCATCTGGTCTTGGACACTTCTTTTTGGGGAGGTTTTTAATTATTTTTTAAATCTCAGTGAGTGTGATAGGTTCATTTAGGAGATTAATCTGCTCTGAGTTTAGCTTTGATAGATGGTATGCATCCAGGAATTTATCCATCTCCTCCACATTATCCAGTTTTGTGGAGAAGAGGTTTTTGAAATAAGTCCTGATGATTCTCCCAATTTCACTTATGCCTGTTGTGATCTCTCCTTTTTCATTTTGAATTTTGTTAATTTGAACCATCACTTTTTTTTGCTTGATCAAATTGGCCAGGGCTTTGCCAATCTTGATTATTTTTTCAAAAAACCAGCTCTTTGTTTTGACAATTGTCTTAATTGTTTTCTTAGTTTACAATTCATTAATTTCTGCTCTGACTTTAATTATTTCTTTCCTTCTGGAGCTCTTTGGGTTGGATTTTTCTTGCTTTTCCAGTGCCTTCAGGTGGATGGTTAGGTTATTGATTTGGGATCTCTCTGTCTTTTCTATGAAGGCATTGAGTGCTATGAATTTTCCCCTGTGGACCACCTCCATTGTGTCCCATAAGTTTTGGTACAATGTGTTCTCATTGTCATTCAATTCCAGAAATTTTGCAATTTCATTTTTTATTTCATCCACTATCCATTTATTGTTTAAAAGTGTACTGTTCAGTTTCCAGGTGCCATTGGGATTCTTGGTGGGTCTTTTGTTGTTAATTTCTAGCAATATAGCATTGTAATCTGATATCATGCAGGGAATTATATCAATCTTCCTAAATATGTGGAGGCAGGCTTTGTGACCCAGTATATGGTCTATTTTAGAGAATGTTCCATGGGCTGCTGAGAAGAATGTGTAGTCTATGGATTTGGGATGGAAACTTCTGTAGATGTCTGTTAGGTCTAAGTGATCTTTGGTTTTGTTGAGCTCTCTTACTTAGGCCTTTGACAAGATATGACATCACTTCATGATCAAAACATTGGGGAGAATTGGCATGGTTGGTTCATATCTTAACATAATAAAGGCAATATGCAAAGCTCCTAAGGCCCAAATAATACTTAATGGAGAGAGACTGGAGGAATTCCATTAAGATCAGGAACAAGAAAGGGTTGTCCACTCTCACCTTCATTCTTCAAACATTAGCCTGCTCTTCATTATCAAACTACCACCAATCGTGGGCTACAAGAGGGCCTACATCTATTAAATTCTGTATAAAAAGTAAGGGATATCTCATTTTTCTGGTTCTAACTTACTCTACGTTAGAGAATCTGCTTCTCTTTTTCAGATAGATATAGATCCTAAGGAGAGAGCCACCTCATCATACCTCAAAAGGGCCCTGGGAGAAACTAACAACAATTGGCGAAACAAGCAAGGGTGATGTTTTCTTGGTGAACTGGGTACCAGCACAAGGGTGAAGGAGATCAACACAGAGAAAAATCAACTCCTACCAAATCAGAGAGCCAGAGACCCAGAGGCCCGCAACACCTCATCACTGAAGCAGACCAAAAATGAACCCAACATGGCTCAGGAAAATTTTGTGGAAGAGAGGGCAGAAAGAATGTCAGAGCCACATGTTGGGTCATGACATGCAGAGACATTTAGCCTACCCATAACTGTGGGCTAACTCCACAATGCATGACCCATATACCTCAACAAGGAGGGGGCCAAGTGGAGGGGGTAGGTCATGGATTAGCCTAATAATGGTACCAAATTGACTGTATTTGCTGAGTACAAAACTAATTAATAAAAAAATAAAAAAGAGAATAAATTAATTGAAGGTATACTCAAGATAATTTGTAATCTAGCACTAAATAAAATGGAGTAAAAAATGCTATGACATAGATGAAACACAAATTCACTCAGAGAAATAAGTGTGCAGATGATAAAAAGGATGGATTAGTATTAACAATTTGCTTCTTCCATTTTGCTGATTTCAATGATCATCCAAGTCTATTTAAGTCTATAAAATTATACTTTACATATTTTGAGGTACACTATTATTTTATAATCACTGAATGTGTTTGCTTTATTATAGACTTTCTGAGGGCAAAAGGGATACACTTTATATTTCTTGATTACTTCCAGTAGTCTTTCTTCTAATGAGCACAAAAAAGCAGATAAGCATTAAGGGTATAATTGTTTGAAGTTTATAGGGGAGAACATCCCTCTGGTGGCGATTCATTCTAGTGTCCTCCAGAAAATTTTATTAATTTTATTTTTTATTAGTTAAGGACATAGTGTGTATACAATTATGTTGGTACCATCATTAGCTTCCCCTCTGTCCTCCCCCTCCACAGAGACCCTCCTAGTTCATTAATGTGGGTTTTGCATTGTGGAGTTAGACATCAATTATGTGTAAGAAGCAATGTCTCTGTGCATAATGACCCAACTTGTGCTCTAACAATCTTTTTGCCCCCTCTTCTGCAAATTTCCCTGAACCATGTTGGGTTCATTTTGGGTCTACTTCAGCAATGAGGTCTTGGAGCTTCTGTGTCTCTGAATATCTTGTTTTGTAGGAATTGAGTATTCTCTGAGTCTATCTCCTTCACCCTTGTGCTGGTACTAGGTTCACCAATAAAGCAGAACTCTTGCTCATTTCCCCTATTACTCTCAGTTTCAGATTGGGCCCTGTTGAGGTGCTATTGGCTGATTCTCTCCTCAGGATTTGAATCCATTTGAAAAAGAGAAGAAATTCTCCAATGGAGAGTGAAGTCAACACCAGATAAATAGGATAGCCATTATTATTTAAGACAGAATTTAATAGGTGTAGGCCCTCTTGTATACCAAGATTGGTAATCCCAAGGTGTAGTAACCTCAAACTCACAATTCTCCTGCCTCAGCCTCTCTAGTGCTGGGCTTCTAGGTGAGTGCTACCATACCAAGCTGGCATGTCTTTGATGTATTAAAAGCATGTGTAACACCCTGTACAAGGGAGTATTTATACAAACGTAGTTCCTTAATTTGTGAAAAGTAAGCCTTTAAAAATATGTAAATAGGGCTGGAGAGATGGCTTAGCGGTTAAGCACTTACCTGTGAAGCCTAAGGACCCCGATTCTAGGCTCAATTCCCCAGGACCCACTTTAGCCAGATGCACAAGGGGGCGCATGCATCTGGAGTTCATTTACAGAGGCTGGAAGCTCTGGCGCGGCCATTCTCTCTCTCTCTCTCTGCCTCCTTCTCTCTGTCACTCTCAAATAAAAAAAAAATTAAAAAATATGTAAATAAATTTGAAATTTTGTTTTAGAAACCATTATGGACAGCTAATTAAGTTGTATCCAGAAAAAAGCTTGGAATTTCCCAAAAGGGAAAAAAAAAAAAAAAAAGACTTGGATAGTTATCAAATTTTCTATTTTATAAATACTGTCTAATAAAAACTATTATAAAATCAAGAAAATTATTATAAGATCAACTACAGAATCAACCAAAGCCACATGGAGACTATTAATTATATTCTCTAACCTGATTATTTGATATTTAGTTCTTGTGCTTTTAAAAATGGTGATTTGGGCCTAGAGAGATTACATAGTGGTTAAGGCACTTGCCTGCAAAGCCAAAAGACCCAGGTTTGATTCTCCAGGACCCACTTAAGCCACATGCACGGGGCGGCACATGCATCTGGAGCTCGCCTGTAGCTGGTAAAGGCCCTGATGAGCCAATTTTCTCTCTCCATCTGCCCTTCTCTCTAGCTCTCTGAGACAAACAATAAAAAGAAAATAAAAGGAGAGTTTTAACTATACCCAAAAAATCAGAGCAAGAAAAACATTAACATATTCATATGATGCTTTCAAATGCAAAAAATACTTTTTAAAATTTGAGAGATGTCTTACAAAATTTTTGCAAATGGCTCTCTATATAAACACATGTTTAATCACAGTAAATTAAGAAATTTAAGGATATGGAATTTTTGTATCTTTATATTTCTGAAAAAGATTTGTCATCAAGTTTAACAAGTATTACCTCTCAGCTAGAATTCTGTATTTTGGTGTTTCTGTGAATTTATTGTGCTTCTTCCAACCTTACTTTTGCTAGATACTTTTGTAGGTATAGATTTTATCTGAGTATTTTCTTTTAACAGTATCTACTTTGCTTCTGGAAGTTGCTGACACAAAGTGAAACTACTTAACGACTTCCTGTCAATAATGTTCCAGTACTCACATGTAATTAAATATGTTTATAACTGAATTTGACCTTTAAATTCCATTAATTACTAAATATCTACATTTACTTCAATAAAACTTCCTCCTTAGTCAATATCCTCTATTTCGCACTAGTGATTTTTACTGTATGAGTAGACCAATTTTAAATATGCAATGTGATTTTCTGCATTCTGATGTATTTTTTATCTATTTAAGTCATTATAATTCCTTTACTTAGTGTCTCTGTTTCTACCCACTCAAGTATTTTTTCTTCCTATTTTGAATTTTCAGTAAAATATAATTCATGAAGATAATTACAATTATCTATATGTAATCTATACATTACATAGATAATTATAAAATAAAATATAACTCATGTTTCAGTATGCATCTGGAAAATAATCTTTATTAGTAGACCCTTAAATAAAAATATCATTTTAATTAAATAAATAAAAAAAACTGTTTGCAGCCTTATCTATCAGAAAGCTTACCAAACACCTATTATTGTTATTCTCTCTGTTTTTAATTAAATAGAAATATTGTATGGACACATCATATATTGGTACCATTATTTCTCTCCTCCCTGATCCCATTCCATTTAGAGCCCTCCTCAGTGAGATTGCTGGTATTCCTCATGCGGTTGTTGGTTATGAATTGTGAGAGGAGCACTGAGTCATTGTGGGGACATCTTGTCAGCTGATTGCTTTCATATAGCACTGTCCCCTACTTACCCATGGTGCTGATGGCCATTTTCCCCAGCAGCTCATGCACTGCTTTCTAGCACTTATATGACCTAAACAACATACTTTCAGGGATTATTTCTGTAGTTCGTTACTCTAACTTTTACTTGTTAAAATCAAAGATGTTCATTAGCATTATTCCTTTCTTAGTAGAATTTGCAAAAGTTAAAAACAACATAAAAAGCTAAAGACTATGGTTGGTTGGTTGTTTGTGACAGATGTTTACAATAACTCCATCTGGCATGGTTCTATAATTCCAATGTTGTCCTTGAACTTGAATACTCTTCCTTAACTTCTCAAGTATGGGGACTTTTGGCATGTGCCAATATGTCCATCTTAAATTTCAACATTAGTTTCATTTATTCATATAAATTTCATTTAAATTTAAATAAGCATTATATAAATTTTAATTATTAATATAATTGCTGTACATAACTACAACACTAATTTTTATTTATATATTTTCATATGACAGATGAAGGTGCTGTAAAGATGGCTCAATATGTGCTTGCATACAAAACCTGCCTGACCTGAGTTTAAACTCCAGTTACACCCATAAAGCCAGATGCACAAAGTGGCACACTCATCTGGTGTTAATTTGTAGTGGCAATGGATAAGCACTAACATGCCCATCTTCTCTGTCTGTTTCCTTCTCTGATTATTTCTCTCTCTCTCTCTCTCTCTCTCTCTCTCTCTCTCTCTCTCTCTCAAATAAAAACTATTTTAAGAATGGCAAATGCTGTAGAATTTTTATCACAATGAAGATGCTGCAAGAATAAAGAGTAATTCTCTCATGGCTGGGTTCAAATATATACAGCCAGTTTATCAAGTTGGGAGCTTGAGATTGATCTTGAAAGTCATGTCTAAATTTAGCCACATGTAGTGGAATATACCTGTACTTCCAGCTTTCAGTAGGCAGAAGCAGGTGGATCATGACTTTGGGGTCAGTTTGTATTACATAGTTAAGATTCTGACTCAACAATGTAACAAAATCCAAAGCTTGAAATGTTTTGTTGCATTTCATTAAAATCCTGTTGTTGAAAAAACATTTTTCTCATATTTTTTTTAAGATTAAGTACTGCTGACAAATGAGATAACCCTTACTTTTTTTATAGAGAATTTAATAGGTGTAGGCCCTCTTGTAGCCCATGATTGATGGTAGCTTGATATTTGAGAGTGGGCTTATGCTTGGATATGGTTCTGACTTGTTTCCCAGCTCCATCTATGGGTCCCGAACCACTGAGGGGATCAGTTAGCGAAATTAAGAGCAGTTGGTTCCCCACCATGGCTGTGTGCCACTATTGCACTTGTGTGGGCATCACAACAGGTTATTTGCTGCTAAGTATGTTAGACCATGAGTTGCTTCGACAGATATTGGTCATTTTCCCCCAGTCGCCCATGTAGCACCTTCTGGCACTAGACGCGCTGACTGTCTGGGGACTGACTCTCTTCCAACTTCCAGCCATGCCATTCTAATTTCTCATGTCAATGACATAAGGTGTCTTCAGCAGTAGGGTCTTACCTCTAGCCTTTGGTGGGTCAACAAGTACTCTGACAGAAATCTGTCTGTCTTTTAGGAAACCTTGTAGGTCTCTCTGATCAAAAGCATTGTGGATGAGAGCCGCATGCTGGTACTGGGAGTTACAGGTCAGTGCCCACTAAGAAAATGAGGAAAAAGATAACTAATATACAAGAGTTAGAGAGAAGAGAGAGAGGGAGGGAGAGGGAGGCAGGGAAGATGTAGAAGAATCTGCTTCTCTTTTTCAGATAGATGTAGATCCTAAGGAGAGAGCCACCCCATCATACCTCAAAAGGGCCCCAGCTGAAACTAAGAAAAAATGGTGAAACAAGCAAGGGTGCTGTTTTCCTGATGAACCAGATACCAGCACAAGGGGAATGGTGATCAACACAGAGAAAAATCAACTCCTACCAAATCAGAGAGACAGAGCCTCAGAGTCCCCCAACACCTCATCACTGAAGCAGACCAAAAATGAACCCAACATGGCTCAGGGAAATTTTGCAGAAGAGGGGGCAGAAAGAATGTCACAGCCACATGTTGGGTCATGATATGCAGAGACATTTAGCTTACCCATAACTGTGGGCTAATTCCACAATGCATGACCCATATACCTCAACAAGGAGGGGCCAAGGGGAAGGGGTAGGTCACTATGAGCCTAATAATGGTACCAAACTGACTGTATTTGCTGAATACAAAACTAATTAATAAAGAAAAAAAGAAAAAAAAGATTAAGTACTTCTGATACTTCCATTTCTGGTAGTATATGATACACGCATAGAGACTGACTAAGGTTCCATTGAATTATATCAAGGCAGAGGTGGTTTTGAAGAAAACAAAACATGAATTTGCAGGCAGTTGTGTTGGCAAAGAAACCAAAGTAGAAGAACTGTAGAAAACAAAACAAAACAAAACAAAACAAAAAAAACACAACAATCTCCTAGACACATTGGTGAACTGTATATACATTAGAAATCTGAAAAACAAATCAAAAAACAAATGAAGATGCCTAGCTAAATCTAACAGGTGTTCAGATTTATACAGAGCAAATATTATACTGAGAACAGCAGGGTTATATAATAGCAAGCAATTTCCTTTTTGTTTGAATAGGCTTTGTATGTGTATATATGTATGTGTACATAGTGTATGCATATGGGTGTTTTTTCTCTGTGTGTTTGTGTGTGCACTGTGGTGCAAGTTCACATGCATGTGCATGCCTATCAGTTTGAGGGCCAGAAGGCAACCTCTGGTGTTGGTCCTCAGATATACTGTCTGTCTCCTTTGAAACAGTGAAACTCTTTTGTCTGGAGCTTACCAATTAAGTTAGACTAGTTGTCCAGTGAAGTACAGATATCCACCTATCTCTGCTTTTTCTTCATTGGTATTATAGGTACATGCCACAACACCTGGGTACTGGGGTTTGAAGTCATAACCTCATGCTTGTGAAATAATTATTTTACTGACTGAGTTATCTCTCTAGCCCTACATGCACAGAAATTTCTATAATAATCCTTATAATTCTTCTGAAATGTATGCATACTCTATGAACTTAGAATCAAGAGCAGGAGGAGAGGAGAAAATATTGCAATGAAAGTCCTGAAAATGAAAGCAAGCATTTTATCTAGAAGGGTAGGTTACTGCAAAGCTTTGGAGCTTACCATGCATGGAAAACAAAATACTGGTAACTTCTACATTATTGTAATTATAGAGGCTAAAACGTGTTTCTTGGAACTTAGTGAATATTTTTATGTACCCATAATAGGCAGAGACAAACCAGTTAATAAAATTAAAATTGATTCTTTCAAGTTTGTGCAACTAATACCAAAACCTCACCTCTTCATTTGGACTAGATTTCTAGTATCACACCTATAGAAACTCGGAATGAGTTACACATAGTGCTATCCTTACTTTGACCTTAAAATAATCATACAAAATGATGTAAGGAATATTGTGCTGGCCAAAAGAACAGCCACAGAATTTGATACAGTAATTTAATAGGACATGCAGGAGAGATGTTGCTGATGAACATTATTTCCCACAGTGATTTTGTATCAATAAGATTGGGACCACAAAATAAGCTAAAAAATAAGTGCTAATTCTCCCTCCTCAATAATATCTCACTATCAGTCACAACTTTCCTGAACGACTTTATTACACTTAAACTCTACCTCATACTTTTAGTAATAAAAACCTATGTTTAATATGTTGTAAATTGGTAAGGAATTATATTTGACCAGAAGTCTACATAAAACCTCGAGTTAGCCTTCTAGTTGTAATTTATCAGATCTGGTAATATTTTCTACATTTATTCAACTTTCCATGATTTTAAAATTCTTGTAGTCTTTATTTTTTGTTTAAAATTATTTTTAAATACTTTTATTAAGAACATACTTCATATGGATTTCTGATACAATTCCTAGATACATCAACGTGAAGTTGCTGTTAGTTATCTGTAAATATTTTTTAAATAGGACTATATTTATTTTAAATGGAAGCAGTACCACTGAACTTAAAAATCTCTACATAAGTGCATTTGCTAGATTATCTGGCTTTCTGTATCTGGTCCTGTTTTGTGGATCAAGTGACTTAAACTTTGTTACCTAGTGACTTAAATTTAGAGCTGCTACATTTTAAAGTATAGTAAGTTTTCTTTTTCACCCTTTCACATTTGACTGTTTTTGATTGCACAGGAAAGAGATTTCTGGTGTTTTGTTAGTGCAATACAGTTATGGGATGTATTCTATAAAAACTATAAATCAGATATATATATATATATATATATATATATATATATATATATGTACTGCTTGGTGTCCTTTAGTATTTAGAATTATTAAAATATATCCTATGGTCTTCATGTCAACCTATGAGATCTATGAATTCCTTCACTGCTGCACAATGTGCTTGTGTATGTAATATGCTTTCTTGAAAATTGGAATACAATTGTCAGAAAGATTTAAGATTCTGAAAATATTGCAAATTGCCACTCTGCAAATTCTGTGTTGATTGTTTTAATTATTTACTATTACCAAATATAAAACAGTGACTCCTAAGCCCATATTGCTATTTAATTCATGTATTTCTTCAATGTTTCAGACATGTATTTTCCAAACAGAAGGTGTCAATATGAATTAATGATGTTAATTTTTTTTAATTTTATACCATATTTTCTCCAAAAATAACTTGAATAAATGTACTAACAATATATATTTGCAATATAGATATTAGATAAAAATCAGATGGTTATGTATGGCCAGGAAAAAGTGAGAAGAAGAGGTCATTTTACTTAGAATCCTCACTATCTAACCCTTTTATTTCTTAAATTTATTAACCTAACCAATATTTTGTCTTCATTTCATCCTCAGTTTTTATTGAAGAGCATTTTTAATATCAGTACTTTCATTTTCTTTTCAGCATATCCTTCAAAATTATTACTTTTTGTGATGGTTAACATGTATTGTCAACTTGATGAGACCTAGAATCACCTAGGAAATAAACTTCTCTAAGCAATTATTAAATTAGATTTACTGATGTAGGAAGACCTTCCTAAACTGTAGGAAGCATCATTGCACAGGCTAGAGACCTGGACTGTATTAAAGGAGAAATCTGGCTGAACACCAACATTCATCACTGCCATCTTCCTCAGTATGAACTGAATGTGGCCAGCTGATTCAAGCATCTTCCTCTATGCCTTCCAAATCATGATGGACTGAACTATAAATTGAAATAAATTCTTTCTCCCTGAAGTTGCTTCTTGTCTCGTATTTTGTCAGAGTAAAGGGAAGATAACTAATACACTTGGTTTTTATTTGGACAACTCTAATATGTATTCATATGAGGTGACTGAGCTTTCTGTTTCTCCTCTAAATTCACTTCCTTTTTCCTTCTACATCTTGCTGTAAATTAGCACAGGAAGCTGACCTTCTAAAATAACAATAATCAACTGCTTTTCTCTGTAGATTTGTTTCCTACCAATGGAATAGGAATACTGAAAGAAGAAATAGAGTAAGACAGATATTCCCTTATTTCTCTCTTTGAGATTGCTACAAATTTACTGAACCTATTCATCCCATAACACAGCACCTGTCATGACTGGGTCTTTTTATTTTCTCTCCTGCATGTGTTTTACTGTTTTTTTTATTTGTTTGTTTTTGTTTTCCTAATGCCTTCCTTGATAAGCTCAATATATTACAACCATATTTAAGGGTTCCTTTTGCAAAATAAAATTTTCTAAAGCATAATTTTCATCTCATGATTTTCTTAAAATAATAATATCCCCATAATCTATGATATAAGGTAATTAATTGAGTGTACCAGACTCTCCCTCTGAGATACAATGCAACTTAATTCCTTCTGCCTTAAAATTTGGAGGAACATACAACTTAGGTCCAAATGAAGTATCAATGCTGACTCATGCCATCTTGTTTCACTTAAAAAATAATCAGTTATTTCTATTCATTTACCACACCTCTATAAGTAATCCCAATAAAATCATTGGTTCACTAAGACAGATTTGGATGGAATCATATCTTTTGTGTTTTGCCAGTGTTCTATCTAAAGAGAATACACAGTTATTTTCATCTCCCCAGGAAAAATTTAACACAACAGTTTTAAAATGAAGCACACAAAATGACTTTATTTCAAAATGCTCAATTTTGTTTGCTAACATTTTGTTATGTAACCTCTGTGAAGTTAAGTTATTTAAAGTTCTCATGCTAAATAAATCTTGTACATCGCCTTCTGCCCCGCCATGGAGCCATCTGCACTAGATTCTCAGAGTGTGAAAGATTCCTTTGCACTTTTCAGCTGCAGTGCCCTGTGCACTGTTATAACATTTTCTAAGTAGCTATTGCCATAAAAGTGTACACAAGCACACCGTTACATAAGTATGTAAATTTAATGTCAGTCATTATTCTATCCCATGAATTATTTAAGTGCTATTATTATGAAAGGTGAAAATTGAAAGCTGTATGAATTACTATATCTTTATCCTTTACATTTATGTTTGGTCAAATTCTTGCTCAGAGTTTTAGAACTGTAACTGGAAAGACTATTTAAAAGTGGGTAGGTTAAGTAGGCTCATATTCCAAAGTAAAATGCTACAATTTTCTTCCAATTAATAAAATGTTTGTGATCTCTATTCTTGTTTCCTTTCTTATCATTTTAAATTTTTCTTTCTTTTCAAACATTTACTATTTCTCACTATGCTACATCAATATTACCATTTTAAACCTTAATGTAATATATTCGTTTACAGTCAGATTTAAAGCAGTGTCTGAGCATGTATGCCACCTCCAGCACCTTTCTGTTGCTGGCACTGAGATTTTCAAAAACATTATAATCCAAGTCAGGTAGCTATTCTAAAGATAGGAACACTAAGTAGGTAAAAGTGAAACACTATTTTCTTAAGAAAAGAATATGTCCAAATGAAATGTCTTGAGATTTCTGTTAGTTTTATTCCCTGTTTAATGTGAAAAATATAGATATTCATGGAAATAGTTGTTAGCTTATGAATTTTAATAGCTAAATTATTGTGTTAATTCCTCTTTGCATTAAGCTAACAACTACCATGTAGCTTTTACTTAGTATATGTTCTCAGCCACAGGAAAAGTAGCATGAATATGAGATCATCTCAAAGTGACATGAATAAATTCTGAATGAATAATAAAGGTTAAGACATGAGTGGCTACTCTTGGTAAATGCAGTGCCTTTGTTAAATGATTTCATACATATTAATCCTATAAGATAAGAACATTTCTTATCCTCATTAATACAGGAGGAAATTGAGGAATTAGTGAATAAGATATTTCCCAAGGCCCACAGAGCTCATCAACGTCAGAAGTAGAATTAGGGGCTAATCAGCTCCACTCCAGAGTCTTCTCTTAATCACAGGCCACACAGTATTCCCAGGCTAGTTTCCAATAGAATTACTTCATAAGGCTGTTAGTTCACACTATGCTGTGTTGAAGTGGGTTTCCTTGCATTAGAACTACTTGTTGTTATGTGTAGTCTTCCTTGGTAGTTTTGGAAACACATTCAAACTATCATTCATATATCCATCTTCAACTTGAATGTTGTAAGTTCTTTGAGTTTCAAAATATTTTTCTATTTATCTTCAGGTTCAAATTATATATCCTACACACATCCTTACAATTTATTATGAGGAATGGAATCACTAAATCATGGAGACTGAAAGGTCTACAGTTTGTCATTTTAAGTCAGGAAAGCTGTTGGTGTAGGTCTGAGAATCCATGAACCATAGTATAAGACCCAGTAGAGAACAGAAGAAAATGGATGCCCCAGTTCAAGGAACCAGAAAAAGAAAATGAATCCTACCATTTTGTTCTGAGTACACTACATGGTATGTTGCCCACGCACCTTGAAGAGGGCACTCTACTTTGTTTGGTTTAGATTTAAGTGCTAAACTCATAGGGAAACATCCTTACAGACAAAAACAGAAATAATATTTGATCTACGCATCTTGAGTACTGTTCAAGTGCACATATTACTCTTCATAGAATGACCAATCACATTGACTGAATGAAATATAGTTAGTGTGTATTCATCTATTGCCTACTAACCCCATGCTACCTATCATCCATCAAACCAGAGTCCGTCAAGTTTATTTGTAATCTATTATCTAAGCTTAATTCCCATAACACTTAACAAAATATTTCTGTAATGTTTTGTCTGCAAATATAGATAATATAATCTAACAAAGCATATATTTCTCTTCCTTTCATTCAGGAGTCATGGAGGAAAACACCAAGATGTGTCACTAACAGGCTGAGACAAATTGGTTATAAAATTTATTCCATTTTTATTTTCCCCTAAATGACAAGTCGGGGCTTATTTTGAAGTTCCCTTTTCTATAAATCTATACATTAAAATAGGCTTATGAGGAAAAATTATGAGCCAAAACCTTAAATTTCATGGTAGCTAATTTTGGCTACTATATTATATATTAGTAATTTTAAGACAATATACATTTCTGTTAATATTAAGTTGTATAAGAATTCACAACTCTCAGCCACATATGTGATGAAAGACAATTGAGTAGATCAGAACCTTCATCATACTGGGATAGCAAAGATAAAGAAACTAAATAGTGTCTTCAATCTCCATGTGAAAATATTTTTCACCACTATAACTTTCCTTGGATTAGGAAAATTATAGTAATAACTATAATAAATGATAAAAAACAATTGTCATACAATACATATAGTAAATAAAAATCACAACTTTGCTTTAATGAAAATAGTAATACAGTTTATTCTGAGCCAGGTAGGAAGGATCATAGTCTGTGAACACTGATTCTAATTACCTTAAGTGACATATTTCCATATGGAAAGGGTTACATGAAAAAAAATATACTCATGGAAAAAAAGAAAATTATAAATCAATACATTTAGTAATTAGAATAGTGAGAAAATTGTATTAGAGGACTACAGATTATAAATGGATTTTTACGTAAATATTAGATATTATTTTGCAATTTTTAAGCCTTGGTATTACTCTAGGATAGTGATAAGTTAAGTTTATAATAAATTCTGAGAAGTCTGCATGATAATCATGAAAATGAGAATGTCATCACGCTTATAAAAGTCAAAGTAGATGCTGTTAGAAAATCCCAAAATACTCCAAGAAAATTTTGCCTCCTGGCTTACAACAATCTGTACCTCCACCATCATCATTTTACAGTAGCAAGGTCAAACATCCAGAAGATGCAGCCTCTATGGATTTACATTATTCTGTGAAATTAATCATTAACACATCATTTTTACCTTTTAAAATTGCTTCAGGTTAGAGAGATGGTTCAGTGGCTAAGTGTACCTGCTTACAAGGCCTGAAATCCCAGGTTTGATTCCTCAGTGTCAATGCAAAGCCAAATGTAAAAAGTGGAACACATATCTGGAGTTTATTTGAAGTGGTGGGAGGCCCTGGAATGTCCATTTCTCTCTCTCTCTCTCTGTCTCTGTCTCTCTCTCTCTTTCTCTTTCTATCTCTCTCTCTCTCTCTCTCTGTCCTTCCAAATAAAAATATGAATCATTTAAAAATTCCCTAAACGTGTCCATTTATCTGGTAAGTGTGTTCTATAAAGTTTCTTTGTGAAGAAAAAAGAGACTAAAATTGCAATGGCATCAGAATTAAGCATCTATCACATATTAGGTTATATTAAAAGATTATATTTGAGTATGTTGACTGAGTAATATATTTATTATTCACACTGTATGTATACAGCCATGTTGATAACTTCATTACACTCCTCCCTGTCCTCCCCCTTCTGCAGGGACCTTCCTCATTGGGGAATGTGGGTAGTGCATTGTGGGGTTAGCCATCAGTTATTGGTAAGAGGTAATGTCTCTGTGCATAATGCCCCAACATGTGGCTCTAACAATTTTTCCACCAAGTCTTCCACAAATTTCCCTGAGCCATGATGGGTTAGTTTTAGGTCTACTTCAGTGATGAGGTCATGGCAACCTCTGTGTCTCTGGATATCTGGTTTGAGGGTTTGGTAGAAGTTGAGTGTTCTCTGTGTCTATTTCCTTCACCCTTGTGCTAGTACCAGGTTCACCATGAAATCAGCACTCTTGCTAATTTCCCCCATTACTCTTGGTTTCAGTTGGGACCCTGGTGAGGTGTGATGGGTTGATTCTGTCCTCAGGCTCTGTGTCCATCTACAAAAGGGAAGCAAATTCTCCAACAGAGAGTGAAGTCAGCACCAAACAAATGGGATAACAGTTATCATTTTAGAGAGAATTTAATAGGCATAGGCCCTCTTGTAGCCCACAATTAGTGGGAGCTTGGTAATCGAGAGTGGGCTCATTTTTTCCATATGGTTCTGACTTGTTTCCCAGCTCCAGCTGTAGGTTCCATTCAAATGAGTGGATCAATTAGCCAAATCAAGAGCAATTGTTTGCACACCATGGCTGTGTGCCACTATTGCACTTGTGTGAGCACCAAGTCAGGTTGTTTGCTACTGAGTAGGTTAGACCACAAGTTGCTTGGGCAGATGTTGGTCATTTTTCCCCCAGTTGCTCAAGTAGCACCTTCTAGCACTAGACCATCTAACTGCCTGGGGACTGACTCTCTTCCAGATTCCAGGCAGGTCACTCCATGTTCAGTACCAGTGGCATATGGTGCCTTCGGCAGTAGGATCTTAGCACTAACCTATGGTGGGTCATCAAGTACTCTATCAGAAATCTGTCTTCTTTGGTGAAAGCTTCTAGATTTCTCTCATTAATAGCTCATTATGGATGTTAACCACATGCTGGTACTGGAAATTAGAGTCCAGAACCAGGGAAAAAGAAGGAAGTAAAAGATAGGTAATATAAAACAGAGAGGAGAGAGAGAGAGAGAGAGAGAGAGAGAGAGAGAGAAGATTAAGGTTAGTCTTCATCATACCCTTTCCAGGGCCCTGTGATTCAGGTGTTCCCTTTCAGGACCTGGTGGAGGTTCATCCATTTTGTCTGTCTTTTAGGATGTAGAATTTTATGGTACCATTGCCATTTGGGTCCAGTTTGGTGTCACACAGCCCCCCCTTTACCCTGCCCTCCTGCCTCCATAGTTCTGTCCTCAAGATGCTTATTAAGAATGTCAGCATCTTGGGCAGATTCAGGTTAGGAGCCACAGATGAGTGAGACCATGCGACAATTATCTTCCTGTAATTGGGTGAGTTCTCTGATAATGATCTGTTCCAGATTCAACCATTGTTCTTCAAATTTCATTGTCTTTTTTTTTTCTTACTGCTGTGTAGAATTACATTGTGTAGATATACCACATCTTGGTTATCCATTCATTTAATTATGGACATCTGGGTGATTCCAGCTGTTAGCTATTATGAATTGAGCAGCTATAAACATGGTTGAGCAAATATCTCTTAACTGAGGAATGGAGCTCCTAGGGTAAATGTCCAGTAAGGGAATAAGTGGGTATGTTGGTACCTCTATAATCAACTTTTGAGGAGTCTCCATACTGCTTTACATAATGGTTGTACCATCTTACATTCCCACCAATAGTGGATGAGGGTTCCTATTTCTCCACATTCTTGCCATCATTTGTTTTCATTGGAATTTTTAATGTTTGCTATCCTTACTGGAGCAAGGTAGAATATCATAGCTGTTTTAATTTGCATTTCCATGATGATTAGGAATGATGAACATTTTCTTAAGTGTGTGTTTGCCATTTGGATTTTTTTTTTTCCCCTCTGAGAACTCCCTGTCCAGTTCCTTGCACCAGTTTGTGAGTAGTTGTTTGACTTTTTATTGTTTCAGTTTTTTAGTTCTTTGTAGATTCTTGAAATTAGGCCTCTGCCAGTTGTAAAACCAGCAAAACTTTTCTCCCATGTGGTGGATAATCTATTGCCTCTGCTTATTGTATGTCTGTGAAGAAACTTTTCAGCTTCATGAGATCTCAATGATTGAGTGAATGTCTAAATTCCTGAGCTACTGGGGTTTTGTTTAGGAAGTCTTTTCCCATTCCTAAATCATGGAAATTTTCTCGTATTTTTTTTCTTCCAGTACTATCAGATTTTCCAGTCTTATATTGAGGCCATTCATTCATTTGGACTTGATTTTTGTGCATGGCAAGATGTGTGGACCGATTTTAATTTTCCTGAATATGGTATTCCAGTTTGTCCAGCACAATTTGTTGAAGATGCTGTATTTTTTCCAGCCTACATTGTTAGGGCCTTTGTCAAATATCAAGTAGCTATAATTACTTGACCCAAAGCCAGGCCCTCAATTATGTTACATTGGTCTATAATCTTGTTTTTATGCTAGTTCTGTTTTGTTTTGTTTTTTATTACTATGGGTTTGTAGTATAGCTTTAGGTCAGGTATGTGATGCCTCTAGAACTGCTTGTTTTGCTGAGGATATGCTTGGATATCCAAGGCCTTCTGCTATTCCATATAAATTTTGAGATCATTTTTTCCTGTCTCTGTGAAGAAAAATGTTGGGACTTTGATTGATATTGCATTAAATCTGTATATTACATTTGGTAAGACTGCAATTTTCACAATGTTAATTCTGCCTATCCAGGAGCACGGGAAGACTTTCCATTTTTTCAAGTCCTCCTCAATTTCTTTCTTGAGTGTTTTATGTTTTCATTGTACAGGTCTTTCACATCCTTGGTTAATGTTATTCCAAGGTATTTTATTGTTGTTGTTGCTATTGAAAATGAGACAACGTTCTTTATTTATTTCTCTGTATCTTTGCCTTTTGCATATAGAAAGGCTACTGATTTTTGTGCTTTGATTCTGTATCCTGCTACTTTGCTGAAGGAGTTAATCACCATTAAGTGTTTTGAGATGGAGGTTCTCAAACTTCTTATGTATAGAATCATGTTGTTTGTGAATAGGACTAACTTAACTTTTTCCTTTCCAATTTGTATCTGTTTTATTTCTTTCTTCTGTCCTATTGCTTGCTCTGGGACTTCCAGTACTATGTTGATGATCAGAGGTGAGACTGGACACACCTCTCTTGTTCATGATTTTAATGGGAATTCCTTCAGGCTCTTCCCATTAAATTTTATTTATGCATTAGGAACTTTATGTTGAGATATAAACCATCCATGCCTATTCTGTACAATGGTTTGATCATGAAATGATGTTGTATTTTGTCAAAGGCCTTTTCTGCATCTATCCAAATAATCATGTGCTTTTTGTATTTATGGTTATGTGTTGTATTACATTGACAAATTTCTGTATGTTGAACCATCCCTGCATTCTTGGGTTGAAGTGTACTTGATCAAGGTGGGTAACTCTTTTGATGTGTTGGTAAATTTTGTTTGTGAGGATTTTGTTCAGGAGCTTTGCACATAAGTTCATCAGCTAAATAGGTCTATATAGTTTTTTCCTTGGGGTATCTCTGCCTGGTTTTGGTATTAGGGTGATAGTGGCTTCATAGAAGGAGTTGGGGAGCTTTCACTGTTCTCCAATTGTATGGCACATTTTGAGAAAAATTGATTTAAGTTCTTCCAAGAAGGTGTGATAGAATTCAGCTGAGAAGCCATCTGGTCCTGGACTCTTCTTTTTGGGGAGGACTTTGATTACATTTTCAATCTCAATGGGTGGGAAAAGTTTGTTTATGTGATTAATCTGCTCTGAGTTTAGCTTTGGTAGGTGGTATGTATCTAGGAATTCATCCATTTCATCCATATTATCCAGTTTTGTGCAGTAGAGGTTTTTGAAATAAGTCTTGATGCTTCTTCCAATTTCATTTATGTCTCTTGTGACCTGTCCTCTCCATTTTCATTTCTAATTTTAATTTGAAGCATCTCTCTCTTTTTTTTTTTTTTTGTTTGCTACTTCAAATTGGCCAGGGGTTTATCAATCTTGTTTATATTTTCAAAGAACCAACTCTTTGTTTCATCAATATTCTTAATCATTTTCTTAGGCTCCAGTTCCTTAATTTAGTGCTTTGAATTTTCTCCTGAGGACCACCTTCATTGTGTCCCATATGTTTTGGTACAATGCGTTCTCCTTGTCATTCATTTCTAGAAATTTCACATTTTCATTTTTTATTTCATCCACTACCCATTCATTTTTTAAAAGTGTTCTGTTTCCAGGAGCTGATGGGATTCCTGGGGCAACTTTTGTTGTTAATTTCTATCAATGCAGCATTGCAATCTGATATCATGCAGGAAATTATGTCGATCTTCCTAAATATATGGAGGCAGGCTTTATGGCCCAGTGTATGATCTATTTTAGAGATAGTTCCATTGGCTGCTAAGAAGAATATATATTCTGTGGACTTTGGGTAAAATGTTCTGTAGATGCTTTGTTGAGCTCTTTCACTTACCTGTTAATATTCTGTTTGGATGTTCTATCTATTTCTGATAGTGGGGTATTGAAGTCCCCAGCTATGATGGTGTTGGTGGTTACTTCTACTTTGTTGTCAAGTAGGTTTTGTTGTACTAATTGGGGTACACCTCTGTTTGGTGCATAAAGATTGATGATTGTGATATATTCTTGGTGGATCATTCCCTTGATAAGCAAGAAGTGGCCTACTTTGCTTTTTGTAATTACCGTTGGATTGAAGTCTATTTTATATGATATCTGTTTTTATCTGATATTTTATCTGATTATCTGATATTAGTACAGCTTCACCTGCTTGCTTTTTATTTCTGTTTGCTTGAAATATCATTTTCCTCCTTCAGCCTGAGGTGTCTATCTTTAGTGGTGAGGTGGGTTTCTTGAAGACAACAGATTGAGAACTCTAGTTTTCTGATCCACCCTATTAACTTATGTCTTTTGATGGGTCAATTAAGGCCATTAATATTTTGGGTAATGACTGTGAGGCTTGATATAATCTCTGCCGTATTGTGGTTATTTATGTGGTCTGGTGTTTCCTTGGACTTTGTAGTTTTTTGTGCCTTCTCTGAGTTTGGTTATTGTGATCTGCCTCTTGTAGGCAGTGGAGGTTGGTTATTTGATTCTTCTGTGTGGAGAATTCCCTGAAGTACTCTCTACAGGTTTAGCTTTGTGTTCATATAGTAGTAAAGCTGATTTTTACCATGGAAAGTTTTTCTTTAACCATGTCTTATGAGGGATATCTTTGCTGGGAAGAGTAGTTTGGCTTGGAAGCCATAGGATCTTAGACTTTGCAGTGTTCCATTCCAGGATCTTTTGGGTTTCAGTATTTCCATTGAGAAGTCTGAAGTAATTCTGATGAGGTTGCCTTTATATTTAGTGTGTTGTTTCTCCCTAGCTGCTTTTAGAACTTTCTCTTTGGTATCAATGTTTAGAGTCTTAATGATAATATGTCTTGAAGAATTACTCCTTTTTTCCAATGTATTTGGGGTTCTTTTACCTTCTTGTAACTTGATGGGACTTTATTTTGAGAGAATGGGAAAGTTTTCTTCAAGAATTTTGTGGAATAAATTCTCCATGCCTTTGTTCTGAATTTCTTCCCCTTCTGGTCTTCCCATGACCCAAATGTTGAGATGTTTAAGGGTATCCCACAATTTCCTCATGTTCTGTTCACAACAATTTTTGAAATTATTGAAACTTTTGGACTCGTGAACTGTTTCTTCTGTTTTGTCTTGCAGTTCTGAGTTTCTATCCCCCACATGGCTGACTCTATTCTTGAGAGCCTCTATAGGGTTTTGGGCTCTTTCAATTTGGTTTCTTTTTCTACTGTTTTATTATGTATAGTTTCATCCCTTCGTCTTCGTCAAGTTCCCTTTTCATCTCATTTTCTGAGTTTCTTAATGCATCTTGGAATTCATCCTTCCATTTCTTTGTGTCTTCATTGAGCTTAGTCAGCTGGTTATTGAGTTTTTTTTTTTTTTTTTTTTTTTTTTTTTTTTTTTAGCTCTTCTTCAGATCATTTAACTGTCTTTGGAACCTTTTCTGGTAATTTTCTGTTAGATCTACTCTAGCGATGACAGCATTCATATGATTATTGGCCCTTTGTTGCTTTTCTCCAAGTTCTGGTATTTGCTTGGTCAGGGTTGCATAGCTTTTATCTTCATTTTGGGGTTCTTATCCTATTGTCTCTTCTATGTTTTGATTAGAGACATCCACTGTGGGACTAAGCTACCTTGTTGGATTCTCAACCAAAAGTGAAAGTAGCATTAATATAAGGGTGTGAACATTAACAGAAGTGTTTACTGGGCAGTGTGATAAGCATAGTATGTACATTTGGCCAGACAACAGCAGATGTTACACTCCTAGGGCTCATGACTACCCCTGTTTTAAGTTTTCAGTATCAGGGATGTATTCCCTTCCCATGGAGTGGGCCTCCAGTCCAATTCGAGGGCAGTTGGTTTCCCCCATAACAGACATGCCACTATTGCACCCGTTGGCTCATTTGGCCTGGCTGGCCAATTGTAAGGCTTGCAGTGTCCACTGATGAGTATCTTCACTGGTGATTTCTCTTTCTCCCATTGAACTGCATGCAGAATGGCTTCTCCCAGCTTTCTGTCAGCTGGTCTACATGGAGGAGGTTATCAGCTCAGTTCTAGCAGGATTTCTCAGTTGCCTTGCAGCCCAAGTATATGGAGTCCTCAGCAATAGGGTCTTACCATCTATTCCTGGTGGGAAACCAAGGGCCTTGGCAATGGTCTATAATGTTTTGGGTGCATCAGGGATCTCCCTGGCCAACAACTCACTGGAAGATATTCCATCCCTGGCCCTGAAAATTTTCTAGCAACAATCTACGGTTCTCTAAGTGTTTCATTGTCCAAAAAAGTAGGATTGCATATGTTTTATTTATATCCTCTTAGATTTTGATTAGCTATCCCTCCACCTTTCCTTTACTAAATCTCTTCCACAGACCTCATTTTGGGCTTTTTCACCCCCATTAATCTATTCTTCTACTTACATATATACAATACCATCCTATTAAGTACTCCCTCCCTTCCTTTCTCTTCCCTATCTATCTCTTTTCTAGCTTACTGGCCTCTGCTACTGAGTTTTTTCCTTCTCACACAGAAACCCAGTCATCTGTAGCTAGGATCCACATATGAGAGAGAACATGTGACACTTGGCTTTCTGGGCCTGGGTTACCTCACTTAGTATAATCCTTTCCAGATCCATGCATTTCCCTGCAAATTTCATAAGTTCATTTTTCTTTACCGCTGAGTAGAACTCCATTGTATAAATGTGCCATATCTTCATTATCCATTCATCAGTTGAGGGACATCTAGGTTGCTTCCATTTCCCAGCTATTGCGAGTTGTGCAGCAATAAACATGGTAGAGCATATACTTCTAAGTAAATGAGACGAGTCCTTTGGATATATGCCTAGGAGTGCTATGGCTGGGTCATATGGTAGATCAATTTTTAGCTGTCTTAGGAACCTCCACACTGATTTCCACAATGGCTGGACCAGATTGCATTCCCACCAACAGTGTAGAAGGGTTCCTCTTTTTCCACATCCCCGCTATTTGTTTTCATGATGGTAGCCAATCTGATAGGAGTGAGATGGAATCTCAACGTAGTTTTAATCTGTATTTCCCTGATGACTAGGGATGGAGAACATTTTTTAGATGCTTATGCGCCATTCATATTTCTTCTTTTGAGAATTCTCTATTTAGTTCCATAGCCCATTTTTTGATTGGCTTGTTTGATTTCTTATTATTTAATTTTGTGAGTTCTTTGTATATCCTAGATATTAATCCTCTATCAGATGTATAGCTGGCAAAGATTTTTTCCCATTCTGTAGGTTGCCTCTTTGCTTTATTCACAGTGTCCTTTGCTGTACAAAATCTTTGTAATTTCATGAGGTCCCAACAGTCAATCTGTGGCTTTATTGCCTGAGCAATTGGGATAATATTCAGAAAGCCTTTGCCACGACCAATATGTTGAAGGGTTTCCCTACTTATTCCTCTAGCAGATTCAGAGTTTCTGGTCTCATGTTAAGGTCTTTAATCCCTTTGGACTTAATTCTTGTGCATGGAAAGAGAGAGAAGAATCTATTTTCATCTTTCTACAGATAAATATCCAGTTTTCCCAGAACCATTTGCTGAAGAAGATGTCTTTAATCCAATGAGTATTTTTGGCATTTTTATCGAATATCAGGTGGATGTAGCTACTTCGACCTGCATCTGGGCCCTCTTATCTGTTCCATTGATCTACATGTCTGCTTTTGTGCCAGTACCAAGCTGGTTTTGTTATTATGGCTCTGTAGTATAGGCTAAAATCAGGTATAGTGATAACACCAGCCTCATTTTTGTTGCTCAGTGTTATTTTAGATATTCGAGGTTTTTTTTTTTTTTTTTTTGATTCCAAATGAATTTTTGGATTGTTTTTTCTATTTCCTTGAAGAACGCTGTTGGAATTTTGATGGGGATTGCATCAAATGTGTAGATTGCTTTTGGTAAGATTGCCATTTTCACAATATTGATTCTTCTGATCCAGGAACAAGGGATGTTTTTCCATTTCCTAGTGTCCTCTGCAATTTCTCGCTTGAGTGTTTTATAGTTTTCATTATAGACATCTTTTACTTCCTTGGTTAGGTTTATTCCAAGGTACTTTATTTTCTTTGATGCAGTTGTGAATGGGAGTGATTCTCTGATTTCATTCTCTGTGTGTTTGTTGTTAGCATATAGGAACGCTACCAATTTCTGTGTATTTATTTTGTATCCTGCTATGTGGCTGTAGGAACTTATGAACTCTAAGAGTTTTCTGGTAGAGTCTTTAGGGTCCTTTGTATATAGAATCATGTCATCTGCAAATAATGATAACTTGATCTCTTCCTTTCCAATTTGTACCCCTTTTATGTGCATCTCTTGCCTTATTGCTATGGCTAAACCTTTCAGTACTATATTAAATAAAAGTGGGGACAGAGGACACCCTTGTCTTGTTCCTGATTTTAGAGGAAAAGCTTCCAGTTTTTCCCCATTTAGTAATATGTTGGCTGTAGGCTTATCATATATAGCCTTTATTATATTGACATATGATCCTTCTATTCCTAGTCTCTGTAGGACTTTTATCATGAAGGGATGTTGGACTTTGTCTAATTCTTTTTCTGCATTGAGATGGTCATATGATTTTTGTCCTTCAGTCCATTAATATAATGTATTACATTTATTGATTTGCATATGTTGAACTATCCCTGTATCTCTGGTATAAAGCCTCCTTGGTCCCGGTGAATGATCTTTCTGATATATTCTTGTATTCTGTTTGCAAATATTTTGTTGAGAATTTTTGCATCTATGTTCATGAGGGAGATTGGTCTGTAATTTTCTTTTTTTGTTGTATCTTTGCTTGGCTTTGGTGTCAGGGTGATTCTGGCTTCATTGAAAGAGTTTGGTAGAATTCCTTCTTTTGCTCTTTTATGGAAAAGCTTAAGCAGCAATGGCGTTACTTCTTCCCTGAAGGTCTGATAAAATTCAACAGTGAATCCATCTGGGCCTGGGAGATTTTTGAAAACTGCTTGGATCTCCATACTTGTCATAGGTCTATTTAAGTTATTAATCTCATCTTGACTTAATTTAGGTAGGTCATATAAATCAAGGAAATCATCCATTTCTTTCAAATTTTCATACCTAGTGGAGTATATGTTTTTATAGTATGTCCCTATGATTTTTTGAATTTCTCTGGTGTCTGTAGTGATATTACCTTTTTCATCTCTAATTTTATTAATTTGTGTCTCTTCTCTCTTTCTTTTAGTCAGATTTGCTAAGGGTTTATCAATCTTGTTTGCCCTTTCAAAGAACCAACTCTTTGTTTCATTGATTCTTTGGATGGTTATTTTTGTTTCTATTTCATTATTTTGTGTGCTAATCTTTATTATTTCTTCCCGTCTACTGATTTTTGTTTGCCTTGTTCTTCCTTTTCCAAGGCTTTAAGGTGAAGCATTAGGTCGTTTACTTGCAACCTTTCTTAATTTATTAATATAGGCACTTAAAGTTATAAATTTACCTCTTAGAACTGCCTTCACTGTGTCCCATATATTTTGGTATGTTGTGTTCTCATTAGCGTTTGACTCTATGAATTTTATGATTTCCTTCTTAATTTCTTCTTTGACCAATTCATCATTTAGTAGTGTATTGTTTAGTTTCCATGATTTTGTATATGCTCTATAGCTTTTCATGCTATTGATTTGTAGTTTGTTTCCATTGTGGTCAGATAGAATGCAAGTTATTATTTCAATTTTCCTGTATTAGTTAAGATTTGGTTTGTGTCCTAGTATGTGGTATATTTTAGAGGATGTTCCCTGTGCTGCTGAAAAGAATGTATATTCTGCAGCATTTGGATGAAATGTCCTGTATATATCTGTTAGGTCCATTCTTTCTATGATCTCATTTAGTCTAGATGCTTCTCTGTTTATTTTCTCCCCAGATTACCTGTCAGTTGATGAAAGTGGGGTGTTGAAGTCCCCCACTACCACTGTTTTTGGTGTTATCTGTGACCTTAGTTCTAATAGCATTTGTTTGATGAATTTGGGAGCCCCCATGTTAGGTGCATATATGTTTAGGATTGTAATGTCCTCCTGTTGGAGTGTGCCCTTAATCAATATAAAGTGACCTTCCTTATCTTTCTTGACTAATGTTGGACTGAAATCTACCTTGTCAGATATTAGGATAGCAACCCCTGCTTGTTTTCTAGTTCCATTTGCTTGAAACACCGTTTTCCAACCTTTATTCCTAAGATAATGTTCATCTTTTGTAGAAAGGTGAGTTTCTTAGAGACCAAAAAATTGTAGGATCCTGCTTTTTAACCCAGTCTGCGAACCTATGTCTTTTGTTTGGGGTATTGAGGCCATTGATATTAAGAGATATTATTGGGCTGGAGAGATGGATTAGTGGTTAAGCACTTGCCTATGAAGCCTAAGGACCCCGGTTCGAGGCTCAACTCCACAGGACCCATGTTAGCCAGACGCACTAGGGGGCGCACGCATCTGGAACACATTTGCAGTGGCTGGAGGCCCTGGTGCCCCAATTCTCTCTCGCCCTCTCTCTATCTGCCTCTTTTTCTCTGTCTGTCACTCTCAAATAAATAAATAAAAATAACAAAATTTTTTTTAAAAAAGGGATATTATTGAAAGGTGTGCATTTATGTTTTCCTTTTTTTTTTTTTTTTTTTTTGTACCTCCAGTTCTACCTTTGCTCTCTTGTATTAACTAGTATTTGAGTATTGTTTGTGTTTTCCAGGTTCCTTATATGTGTGCTTTTCCTTCTCTTTGGCATGGAGGATTCTTTCAAGTATTTTCTGTAGAGCTGGTTTTGTCTTCAAATAGTCCGTTAGCCTGCTTTTGTGATGGAATGTCCTTATTTGTCCGTATTTGAATGGATAGCTTTGCAGGATAAAGTAACCTTGGTTGACAGTTGTTATCTTTCAGAACTTAGAATACATCACTCCAAGCCCTTCTGGCTTTTAAAGTTTGTGTTGAGTAATCTGCTGTAATCCTGATGGGTTTGCCTTTGCAGGTAACTTGAATTTTCTCTCTAACTGCTTTCAATTTTTTTTCTTTGGAGTGTGTGTTTGGTAGTTTGATTATAACATGGCGAGGAGAGTTTCCTTCCAGGTTTTGTCTGGCTGGGGTTCTAAAGGCTTCCTGTATCTGCATTGACACCACTTTCCCAATTTGGTGGACGTTTTCTTCTATGATTTTGTTGAAGACACCTACTATGCCTTTGGAGTGAAATTCTTCTCCTTCTACTATGCCCTGAATTCTTTTTTTTTGGGGGGGGGGTTCTTTTTTTCTTTTTTTTATTAGTTAGTTTTGTATACAGCCAAAACAGTTAGCTTGGTACCATTATTAGGCTTATCTGTGACCTACCCTGTCCCCTTGACCCCTCCTTGTTGAGGTGTATGGGTCATGCATTGTGGAGTTAGCCCACACTTATGGGTAAGCTAAATGTCTCTGCATATCATGACCCAACATATGGCTCTGACATTCTTTCAGCCCCCTCTTCTGCAAAATTTCCCTGAGCCATGTTGGGTTCATTTTTGGTCTGCTTCAGTGATGAGGTGTTGGGGGCCTCTGAGGCTCTGGCTCTCTGACTTGGTAGGAGTTGATTTTTCTCTGTGCTGATCTCCTTCCCCCTTGTGCTGGTATCCAGTTCATTAGGAAAACAGCCCCCTTGCTTGTTTTTCCAATTTTTCTTAGTTTCATACGGGGCCTGTTTGAGGTATGATGGGGTGGCTCTCTCCTTAGGACCTACATCTATCTGAAAAAGAGAAGCAGATTCTCCAACGGAGAGTAAGTTAGCACCGGGACAAATGAGATAACCCTCACTTTTTTTTTTTTTTTTTTTTATACAGACGTTAATAGGTGTAGGCCCTCTTGTAGCCCACAGTTGATGATAGCTTGATATTGGAGAGTGGGCTTATGTTTGGATATGGTTCTGACTTGTTTCCCAGCTCCAGCTATGGGTCCTATACTAGGTGTAGGCCCTCTTGTAGCCCACAATTGATGGTAGCTTGATATTGGAGAGTGGGCTTATGTTTGGATATGGTTCTGACTTGTTTCCCAGCTCCAGCTATGGGTCCCATACCAGTGAGGGGATCAGTTAGCCAAATTGAGAGCAGTTGGTTCCCCACCATGGCTGTGTGCCACCACTGCACTTGTGTGGGCATCACAACAAGTTATTTGCTGCTAAGTAGTTTAGACCATGCGTTGCTTCGACAGATATTGGTCATTTTCCCCCAGTCGCCCATGTAGCACCTTCTGGCACTAGACGCACTGACTGTCTGGGGACTGACTCTCTTCCAACTTCCAGCCATGCCATTCTAATTTGCATGTCAATCACATAAGGTGTCTTCAGCAGTAGGGTCTTACCTCTAGCCTTTGGTGGGTCAACAAGTACTCTGACAGAAATCTGTCTGTCTTTTAGGAAACCTTGTAGGTCTCTCTGATCAAAAGCTCATTGTGGATGATAGCCACATGCTGGTTCTGGGAGTTACAGGTCAGTGCCCACTAAGAAAATGAGGAAAAAGACAACTAATATACAAGAGTTAGAGATAAGAGAGCGAGAGAGAGAGGGAGATGGGAAGTGAGGGAGGGAAGATGTAGAAGATGAAGGTTAGTCTTGATCTTACCCTCTGCAGTGTCTTGTGGTTCAAATGTTCCCTGTAAGAGCCTGGTGAAGGATCAGCCATTTGATCTGTCTTTTAGTAAGTATAAAATTATGGTACCATTGCCGTTTGGGTCTAGATTTGTGTTTCCCACCCCTTTGATGCCCTCCCCTCCCTCCCCTGAATTCTTATGCTTGATCTTTTCATAGTGTCCTGAATATCTTGAAATTCTCACTCATACTTTTCTATTAGTTTGTCTTTCTCTTTGTTGGACTGTATTAGATCTGCCACCTGGTCTTCTAGCTTAGATATTCTGTCCTCTCCTTCATCCATTCTACTGGTGAGATTGGTGAGATTTTCTACAGAGTTTTTTTTTTTTTTTTTTTTTTTTCATTGACTGTGTTCTTCATTGCTAGTAATTCTGTGTGTTTTTTCTTTATTATTTCTATTTCCTTATTTATGTCTTGTATTGACTTCGTTATTTCATTAAATTGGTGTCCTGTGTCTTCTTTGATTCCTTTGATTTCCTCTTTGATTTCTTCTTTGACTTCTTTGAGCATATTTACAGTCATTCTTTTGAAATCTTTCTCAGGCATTTCCTCTAACTCGTTCTCTCTTGAGGTCATTTCTGATGCATTAATACTTTTTGGTGAATTTATATTGTTTTGCTTTTTAGTGTTTCTTGTGTTATAATGTATATATTTTTGCATCTTGGGTTAAGTTAATGCTTGGATTTTATAGCTAGCTGTGTATTCTTAGATGTATCAACTGATCTGATGTTATATATCTTCAGTTTAGGAGCTTAAGGTATTAGGTGTGGCTCTTAAAACTCTCAGAGTATCTACAAAGGTGTTCGTAGGGGCTGGGTTTGACTGCTATGGGAGTATTCAAGTATGCTGAGTATAACAAAATACAGATAGATTCTGAAGTATAACTAAACAATGTACACATTCAATGAAAAGCAGCATCGAGTATTTATGAGTAGGTATTATAACAACCAGATCCTCTATCAACAAAGAGGTTAAAATTTCTGGTATGTTGAGGGTTCCAAGTCAGCTTGTGATCAAGTGAGACCCTTCTCTGGTGCAATCCCAGTTACCTTTTTGGATGATTTTGGTCTCAGTTATGCTGTGCTCTGCCTGCGTCCCTCTTGGTGCCCTGTTGGTTCAAGTAGGCTGTCTGGATCCTGGTCCGCTGTTCTGTTTTCTGGAGCTAGGCACTGGCTTTTCTTGTGGGGCAAGCTGAGCCTGGTAGCTGTGGCCCCACAGATCTGGCACTGCCACTGCTGAAGCTGCCGCTGCTGGATCCGCCACCGCTGCTGCCACTGGAGCTGGAGCTGCTGCTGCCGCTGCTGGATCCGCCGCTGCTACTGCTGCCAGAGCTGGCACTGCCAATGCTGGAGACGGACCCGGAGCTGCCGCTTCTGCTTCCACTCCCACTGCCACTGCCACAGCAGCCACTGCAGTTGCTGCTTAGGCCTGCCTGTGTGGCCTCTGCATGCACTGGATCTCTCCTACTTCTCTGCTGCCATTCTAATTTCTTATACACCTCACATTTTAGTAAAAGCGTGTATTTTGCTGGGTATTCTTTGGCTTTTTCTCCCCTAGGCTGCTTTGGTTCAGTTCCTAAGCCGCCATCTTAACCGGAAGTCCGAGTTTAGATTTAACACTGCAGCTCATGCAGTTAGAAGTGGTACCAAGAGTTTATTTGAATGGTTGGCTGAAGTATGGATCCAAAGATGATCTACTGTGAGTGAGCTTGAGCTGCCTGATATCTCTTGGCTTAATGTTGATGAAGGGATTAAAAAGTTTAGAGAACTTGGAAGGCTATAGTGGATTTGGCATGTAAACTCATCTTTCCCCCATACTTGGAGCGTCCAGAAGATGTGACCTTCACTAAGACTATAAGAAACAGATTTGTGAGGGGAGCACCAGCATACTTAAAGTCCCCTATCATTGGTCTTTTGTGTAAAGAAGTCCTCACAGTGGGAGCTGCAGTTGCTGTATTAGGTGATTTAGATGCAATGGATATAACTGGATCTCGGGGTAACAAGGGCCAAGTGGCAGCACTGAATCGACAAAGGTGGGGTGAATGTGTTTTTTGTAATAAACAGCATAGGCAAAATTATACAAGTAAAGGTGTGAGTCGTATGGACCTTTGGAATTGGCTGATTAATCATGGTGTTCCCAGAACTCAAATAGATAAGAAGCCTACTGAGTTCCTTCTTGATCTGTATAAGCAGAAAATTCCAGAGCAAGGGATCATAAAGCCACTTTGAATTCTAGTAACAGAGAATCAAGACCCCTCAATCAGTTTCCAGATGAGCCAGTTTACAGATCCTGAGCCCCTTGATTGAAGCAGTGGCTGTGTCCCCTCGAGGAAGGACCCTCCTACAACTCCCAAAAGTTTCAATATTAAGATTAGACTTATGCTTCCTCAGACGGACCTGCAGCCTTTTGCTAGGGTAATTGTACACTGTTGGAAAGGAAATAATCAGACCTTTCAGGACCTACTAGACATTGGCTCTGAATTGACATTGATTCCAGGAGACCCCAAAAAGGACCATGGCCCTCCAGGTAAAGTAGGTGCTTACAGAGATGAGGTGATCAATGGAGTTTTTGCAAATGTTAGACTAACAGTGGGTCCAGTGGGTCCCCGAAATCACCTTGTGGTTATTTCCCCAGTCTCAGAATGCATAATTGGGATAAATATACTTAGGAGTTGGCAGAACCCCCACATTGGTTCCCTGACTTGTGGAGTGAGAGCTATTATGGTTGTAAAGGCCAAATGGAAGCAATTGAGGCTCCCACCACCAGGGAAAATAGTGAATCAAAAACAGTATCGCAACACTGGCAGGATTTCAGAAATTAGTGCCACTATAAAGGACTTGAAGGATGCAGGGGTGGTTGTCCCCACCACCTCTCTCTTTAACTATCCTATTTGGCCTGTTCAGAAGACAGATAGATCCTGGAGAATGACAGTGGATTATCGACAACTTAATCACGTGGTGATTCCAATTGCAGCTGCTGTACCAGATGTGGTTTCTTTACTTGAGCAGATTAATACATCTTCTGGTACCTTGTATGCAGCTATTGATCTTGCAAATGCTTTCTTCTCCATACCTGTCCATAATGACCACCAGAAGCAATTTGCCTTCAGCTGGCCAGGTCAGCAGTACACCTTCACTGTTTTACCTCAAGGTTATATTAACTCCCCAGCCCTGTGCCATAGCTTAGTTCGCAGGGACCTTGATCACCTGTCCCTTCCACAGGGTTGGTCCATTATATAGATGATATGATATAATGCTAATTGGATCAAATGAGCAGGAGGTAGCAACCACTCTGGAGTTGCTGGTACAGCATTTGCACATCAGGGGATGGGAGATAAATCCATCCAAAATTCAAGGACCTTCCACCTCAGTGAAATTTGTAGTTCAGTGGTGTGGGGCATGCAGAGATATTCCTTCTAAGGTGAAAGATAAGTTGTTGCATTTGGCCCCTCCTACCACTAACAAAGAAGCACAGCATGTAGTAGGAACTATTTGGATTTTGGAGACAGCACATTCCTAACTTGGGTTTCTTACTCCATCCCATATACCAAGTGACTCAGAAAGCTACTAGTTTTCAGTGGGGCCCAGAAAAAGAGAAGGCTCTTCAACAGGTCCAGGCTGCTGTGCAGGCTGCTCTGCCCCTTGGGCCGTATGATCCAGCATATCTGATGGTACTTGAGGTTTCGGTGGCAGTCAGGGATACTGTTTGGAGCCTTTGGCAGGCCTGCATAGGTGAATCACAGTGGTGATTTCTACCAGCAATGTGAACTTGACTGAAACACCAACACATGATGTATCCATACAAAGTAAGCTCTTAATAAAATAAATAAATAAATAAAATTAAAGAAAGACATCAAAGGAATCAAAGGAAAAGCCCTGTGGCAGTAAGATAATTAGCATCACTTTCTCTGTCCTGAGATTCACTCCCTCATGCTGTGAAGCCCTTAGTATCAGCTATGTTACAAAGAAGTTCCCACCTCATCCTACCTATTCTATAAAGCACTGCACACTTTGCACACTGTATAAACACAGAAGCCAAGAATAATTCTCCTTGCTTGAAATCTAGGCATCTGGACTGGATATTTCCTTTCAGGCCTGAAATCACCTTCAACTGTAGCCATAGCCAGACCCAGAAGTACGGATACATGTAATAGGTCAACATAATATAGCAGCGTCTCTAAGAAATTATATTGCCCCGAGTGCAAAATTATGTTACCCCACTAGATCAAGACAAGTCAAATATAAACTGAGTTATTTGGGCCTAAGATAAAATGTCTAAAGAAGATCAAGCTCATCTTACCATGACAATAAAAATGTTCATAATAACGTCAATATGCTGACTGTAACCTGATCCTTTTGTTTTATAAGACATGACCATTGGAGGGCCAGAAAAAAGGTACAAGTAACTCATGTGAATTTTTATCTAATGAAATTACATATGTAAATCATTTAAATATTTCAAAATGAAAAAAAATCACAAAGATTTGTTGACATTTTTCAGAATTATTGGCCAAATGTGGTACCTCATGCCTATAGACCTAGCATTTGGGAGAGTAAAGTAGGAAGATTGCAGTGAGTTTGAGGCCAGCCTGAGACTACATAGTGAATTCCAAGTCAGCCTAAGCTAGAATATTCTACCATGATAAAACAAAGCAAAAAATTTTTTTTCAGAATTATGTCATATATAGTTAAAGTAGTAATACATTCTTAAAAATTATTGATTATAGGGGCTGGAGAGATGGCTTAGCAGTTAAGGCATTTGTCTGCAAAGCCAAAGGATCCTGGTTCAACTCTCCAGTACCCATGTAAACCATATGCACAAGGGGGTGCATACATCTGGAGTTTGTTTGTGGTGGCTTGAGGCCCTGGTGCACCCATTCTCTCTCTCTCTCAAATAAACAAAATAAAATCAAATTATTGATTATAAAAAATTTCAATTTGTATATTTAGTTCCTTTTTTATCTTTTGTAATTTCATTAATTTACTTTGAGACCATAAATATGGTATCCTCAAGTTGTCAAATAATTGCTATGATAGAGACAAGTTTTGGGTAATCTGTGGTGGTTTGTTTGATTCAGGTGTCCCCCATAAACCTAGGTGTTCTGAATGCTAGCTTCCCAGTTGATGGAGATTTGGGTATTAACCCCTCCTGGAGGCAGTGTATTGTTGGGGCCAGGCTTATGGATATTATAGCCAGCTTCCCCTTGCCAGTGTTTGGCACACTCTCCTATTGCTGTTGTCCACCTGATGTTGATGAGGAGGTGATGTCTACCTTCTGCTTATGTCATCATTTTCCCTGCCATCATGGAGCTTCCCCTCAAGTCCATAAGCCAAAATAAACCACCTTTTCCCTCAAGTTGACCTTAATCAGGTGTTTTCTGGTGGCAATGCAAACCTGACTGCAACATAACTTTTTATATATTTTTAACTATAAAGAATTTTTTCTTCTTTTAAAATTGAACTGTTTTCCAAAGCCTTACATTCTTCAACTGTTTTATTTATAAGTAAATTTGAACTATTAGTCAACTGATTATATTTGAACATCTGTCTATATGTGTATTTACCTTCCAATGTCAGCTAAATAAGGTCATCTGTTTTCCTTAAAGGAAAGTAGGAATGAGGAAGGGAGGGAAGAAAGGAAGGAAAGAAGAAAGGAATAGAAAGTTAGAAGGAAGGAAGTTAGGAAAGAAGAAATGAAGAATGGAAGAAAGGTAAATACGGGAGTGAGGAAGAAGATAGAGAGGAGGAGGGAATGGGAAAGGAATGGCCTCCATATTGTTTCCTCTCTGCATTTGATTTCTTTCATCTTACCAAGCTCTGTCCTTGCCCCTGAGCTATAATAATTATATCCTTCAATTTCCAATGGTGTTGAAATAATTAAACACCTATGGCCTTAATGTTGTCCAAATATGCATAAATTTCCTTCCATTTAAGGTTTCCATTATCAGAGTTGTCATTTACCCATTCTGAAGTCATTACTAAATAATTAATGATGCAGTTAATCAAAAGAAGGTACAGGCATGAGGCTAATGACAAAACCTTGTACTTGTATGGGCAAAGTTCCAACAGTGCATTCACAGTGTTGTATGTTCTGTATGATTAGGGAAAGGAAGATAGTCTGAATGCAAAAGGTCAGCCTCCTGTGTTTAACTCTAAATGACTCTGACACACAGTTTTCTTCCTAAGAGGTGGCATTGACCTGATAAGGCCCGACATTTCTGGGACACAATTAGTGAATTGTTAGTTTTTGATGTAGTGAGATGTATGTATGTGGCTCGTGAATTGTTTGGTTATTTTCTAGTAATTGTAAGCCATCCTGATGTAGAGATTTTGTGAGCACTCTACATTCTGTTACAGCCAACTATATGCCCAAACAAAAAGTCATAGAACCAGAAATTTTATCTTCTAAAATTAAAGCCTGACAGAGAACATCATAGGAAACTATGTATTAACTTGGTATCATGAGTTTTATTACATGCATAATTTGTATATTGTTTAAATCAGATTAAACATATATAAATGTTCAAAATATTTTCCTCTAGCTTTTTGAGATAAACAATGTGTTATTATTACCATCATTCATAGTTACCTTACTATGGAATAAGAATATCTTGTTCCTGTTTAAGTATAACTTAGCACTCATTAATGAATCTTTCTTGTTTTATTACCTCTTCTACCAGCATACTCTCCCCCTCCACTAACAAATGCATTTTATTCATAATTTTATGAGAATTTTTTGTCTTCCTTTGTTTTGATTACACATAATGGAAGAATGTGCCATTTTTGTTACGTGGCTGACTTATATCACTAACACAATGATTGGTATCCACTTATCCATGTTGTCCCAAGAGTTTTTGTAAAGACTAAATAGTTCCTTATTGTTAATAGATACCAAGACATTTTTATAAATTGATGGATAATTATATTGTTTCTGCTTCTTCAGCATGGCTGCTGTGACCATGGAGATGCAAACTTAATATCTGTCTGATATGAATATCAAGACTGGTACTAGTGGATCTTATCACAAATATATTTTTAATTATTTTGCAGAGTCTTCACACTGTGTTCCATTCCCGCAGTACGCAGCAGATCTCTTCCGTCCACAATCTCATCATCTTTAGCCTTTTTTTTGTAGTAGCCATTTTCCTTGTGTGATATATCTATCTCACTGTGATTTTCATACATTTCCTTGATAATTTAGGATCTTGAACTGTTTCTTTTAAAACACACAAAAATACACACACACACACAAAGAGAGAGAAAGAGAGAGAGACAACATAAATGTTGACTACATATTTTTATTTTGAAAATTATCTATTGACTCCCTTTGATCATTTTAGAAGAGGTATTTAGTATCAAATTGTTTAATTTCCTCTTGAGAGCAATGCAGAAGTGGTAGGAATATATGGCTCATATTTCCTCTCTAGGAGGGGCTTTCCACAAGTACTTCTAGAGACTCTTTGCTAATGTGACTTTTACCTTGCATTATTGAATTAACAGGGGAACTCTGGCAGCCCATGACTGAGCTTACTCCTTTAGTTATTCCCAGTGATGAGTTCATGTCTATTCATTCTCTGTAGAATGAAATCATCCATACATTGAGACCTGTTCCATAACTGTTCGACAAGAGACTGAGACTGCCTTTTGAAACAATTTGCTCTTAGAATTTTGAAGGGCCCTGCACTTTCATGTCTCTGCTCCGCAGAAAACACAGAAGTGGCAGAAAATGAGAGACAGGACATGCTTCCAGTGGCTAACTGCCTAGGACCTTAGGATAAGATCTGATCATCAGTGCAGACATTATTTCAGACCTTCTCCTCAGCTTCCTACAGAAGCCTACTTTACTATAACCATGAGGAAACACAGAGCTGGAAAATAAGTCACTGTAGTCATCTACATCTAGAGGGAAATAACTTCTGTATTACCTGGCCTGGTATACTGACAGGAAATTGACATGCCCTGATCTCAGAGACAGTAAAACCAAAACAGCAGTTTAGACAAATACCAAGATGTAAGGGGCATCTTAGATTCTTTGGATAGATGGATTCATTAAAAATATTGATGATTTTTTTTTTAGGTTCTGATTCTCAATTCTAAAACATCAACTTAAAAATACATTGAAATATGTGCAAAGCAAGAAGTTAGTTTCTGGAATATTCTGTAGTAACTGTATTTGTCAAGTTATAACCAATTGAATTGGTTCTTTTCCAAGTAGCCCAAACAGGAAAATTCTTATGACAAAAATATATGAAGACACAATCAATGATTGTGCATTAAGCCTTCAGGGAAAGTATATATGGTATGTGGAATATTTCATTATTAAAACCATTATTTTATTTTTCTGGGTATTTTCAAATTTCCTATAGACAGACTTTTTAAAAGAAAATTTTATCTGTGGTGAACTTTGGTCTAGTTAAAAATAATTATTCATTTTCATGTTATTTTGTACAGACTTCTGATAGTAAATAAATCCAATATAATTTGAAAATAGCATAAGTCAAATGTGTTTAAGAACATTAAAGTAGAAGGGGGACTATTTGGGAACAAGAGGACCTATGGGAGGAGAGGGGAAGACAAGGCAGTGTAATAGGATGTGTATATGATCAAAATACATGATATTATACCTATATGAAGATGTCAAATGAAACACAAAATTCTGTGCCAAAATATATGCTAATTATAAAATAATTAAATTAAATCTAACCTACTGAACATTATAGCTTGTTATAACAACATATCGTTATATGCTGTCCTGGTTTAATCCTTGTGGTCACACACCTGACTGTGGCTTTCACAACCCAACATCACAATAAAGTAGGACACCACAAAGGGCTAATCTAGGAGAAGATCAAAGTATAAACATAAGGTGTATTTTCGATTGAATGTATTGTCATTTTAGCATCATTGTAAAATTGAAATATTGCAAATGGAACTATAGTAAATTAAGAACAACCCAATCATACAATTATGAAATCTGGCTTTTCTTTTTTTGTTGTTGTTTATTTAATTTATTATTATTATTATTATTATTATTATTATCATCATTATTTTGGTTTTTCGAGGTAGGGTCTCACTCTAGCCCAGGCTGAGGGTGGCCTCGAACTGATGGCAATCCTCCTACATCTGCCTCCGCAGTGCTGGGATTAAAGGCGTACGCCACCATACCTGGTGTGTTGTTGTTTATTTTTATTTATTTATTTGAGAGCAACAGACAGAGAGAGAAACAGGCAGATAGAAAAACAGAAAATGAGCACACCAGGACCTCCAGCCACTGCAAACGAACTCCAGAGGCATGCACCACCTTGTGCATCTGGCTTACGTGGGTCCTGGAGAATTGAGCCTTGAACTGGAGTCCTGAGGCTACATAAGCAAGTACTTAACCACTAAGCCATCTCTTCAGCCCTGGCTTTTCATTATAACATGTTCTTACTATGTAGCCCCATGCTGTCCTTTAACTCAAATTTGTGGTCTTTCTGCCTGCCATAGCCTCCTGAGTCTATATTATGTTTTTACAAAGAGCAACACAGTTTTGTTTTGTTTTGTTTTGTTTTGTTTTTAGTGTTCAGCCTTTTTAAAAATAGAAACTTTTTGTATTTCTTGAATACTGAAACTTCTAACTCTATGTGGTGATTCTAAATAGGGCTGAGCTGCACATATGCACACACAGCTTCTCTGTAAGATGCTTCTGATAAATCATGTTATCAGCATGTACAAAAACAAAAGCCTTTGGCATAGAGCCATAGCTGTTGAATTTAAGAAAAATTCCTGAGGTTTGCAGAAAAACCAGTGGTCTGCTCTCAGGAGAGCATTCCTTTTCAACAGTTACATTAAAATGGCTATAAGACTGGGGAGATGGCTCAGCACTCAAAGGTGCTTGACTGCAAGCCTGCTGACCCATGTTTGGTGCATGGAAAGCTGGCCACAAAGTGGCACGTGGGTTTTTAATCCCAACTGAGCCTACAGCAATGGGAGGTGGAGCCAGTTGAATCCAGAGGGATCCCATGTCAAAAGCAGAGGACTGACAGTCTCAACACCTGCACCATGGCATGTACATGCCTATATACATAGACGGGTGAAAATTGTTTACAAAAGTGGTTAGAATTGGCAAATAGAGGTTATGTTTTCAGTGCATTTTTACATGATATTTTCCTTTCTGTCTGGCTAGCTTTTGTTGCAGTGTATTGTAGAAACTTTATCACTTCTGCTTAGGCATTTCATTTAGTCTCTCATCGTATCACTTGTGTATTCATTTTGTCCTTATTGGCTTTCATTGTATAAAATCCCCTACTTAATATAATGTTAATATAAGGGGATTGGCTGTAAATACAGCCCCACACACAGGTCCTTAGACTCAATAGTTTCACTAAATTAGTGTTTCTGAACCCTTTTTCATTTAATTTGAATAAGATAAAAATAATTCTTACACACATGATTTTAGTTTGGGATAATCATCTTCATTTCTGGTTACTAGGCTGTCATTAAATCAGGCTTTCAGTGGAACAGTTGATAGACAGGATATTATGTGAGTGAAGCTTGCTCAAACTTCCTTAAGCAACCACTGCCTTGATGTGTTATGGCAGAGTCTCAACTTCGGATATTTCCCTTAGGCTTCTGTATCAAGTCAAATTAGTTCTACTGATTGTATACCTGGAGGATGAATTTAATGTGATGCTTTTGATTTTTTTATAGCCAAATTTTTTGGAAACAAATTTTTCTTACATTGTGTATTTTTAAAAGCCATGAGGTTGAGAAGAGTTATGCACGTTCTAATACTCAACTCAAAAAGCAGATTTTTTTTAATGATTGCCATACTTACTGGAGTAAGGTGGAAACTCATAGTTGTTTCAATTTTCATTTCTTTGATGGTTAGAGATGTTGAACATTTTCTTAAGTGTGTTAGCCATTTGTATTTCTTCCTCTGAAAACTACCTATTCACTTCTGTACCCTATTTTTGAGTGGGTTGTTTGATTTTTTTTATTGTTGTTGTTAGTTTTTGTAGATTCAAGATATCATGCAAACAGCCTTGGTGAGTAACCAATGGCTTTCTGATTGGGTAAGAGAACAACTCAGTGGTAAGGAACCCATACCTGGAATTGGGAACCAGGTATGAATCCTATGGAGACAAAGGTTATGCTCTTCAATGTCAAGCCCCCACTAGTCTTTATCGAAAAGAGGGGCTACATCCATCAAAATCTCCCTAAATTAATAATGTTTATCCAGTTCAACCTATGCTGACTTCACTTTCTGTTGAAGAATTTGTTTTTCTTTTTCTGAAAGCAGTGACACCTGAGGTGATAAACCACCCCTAACATTTCAGCCAAGGCCCAGGTGAAACCACATAGGAACTGGGGAGATGAGCAAGAGTGCTGCTTCCATTGTGAGCCTGACAATCAGCACTAGGGTGAAGGAGACAGACACTGAGGATGTTCAGCACATACCAAAAAGAAATTCAGAGGCTCCTAAGAGCTCATCACTGAAGTACACTTACAACACACCTACCAAGGCTCAGGGAAATTTGTGGAAGAGAGGCAGAAAGATTGTAAGAACCACAAGTTGGGACATCATACCCAGAGGCATTACCTTTTCCCAATAACTAACTGCTGCTCCAACAACACATAATCCACAACCCCATAAGGAATTCCAGCAACTCCACTGGACCCCCTAGTAGAATGGGGACAGGGACAGGAAATAATGATACATCACATGATGTATTTATAAAATGTATGTTCTTAATAATAATAAAATAATTTTTCTAAAAAACTAAAAATGCAAATTGGACTTGAGAGGTTGATGTAAAAGGATTGCTATGAGTTAAGGACCAGTTTAGAGCTACATAGTAAGTTCCTGGTCAACCTGGGATTGAGTGAGACCCTGCCTTTGAAAAAATAAAACAGATATGGCTGGGGAGATGGCTTAGTGGTTAAAGATTCAGTGTCCTAATCATCTATCAAAGCCAGATGGGCATTTATATACTGAGGCAAGAGACTCTGCTATACACACACACACACACACACACACACACACACACACATGCACATTAATTTAGATAAATAAAAACAGATTTCATTAATGTCCAATTGTAATAAGAGGTGCTTCAAATTTTCATGACTGTCTATTGCCCATTTCAAGTATAAAAACATTATTTTCTATTATTGTCCAACTATAATGTGCAAATTTATAGTAACCTGTAATATATTTTGACTATAGATATATGAGTTAATTGGTCCCTATACAAACAAGATACTTCAACAAAGTGTCATATTAAGTAGTTTACCAGGCATGGAGTCATAGACTTTCCCTCATACTGGAAAATCACAGGTTCAAAGGTTTATTAAAAAGGTTTATTTATTTTTTAATATCTATTATTATTTATTTATTTCTTTGAGAGACAGAGAGAGGGAGGGAGAAAGAGAGAGAGAATGGGCATGCCAGGGCCTCCAGCTGCTGCAAACGAACTCCAGATGCATGTGCCCCCTTATGCATCTGGCTAACATGGGTCCTGGGGAATTGAGCCTTGAACCAGTGTCCTTAGGCTTCACAGGCAAGCGCTTAACTGCTAAGCCATCTCTCCAACCCTTAAAAAGGTTTATTAAAAATTGTATTAAAAAGAAAAAACAAAAGTGGTCATAATTCTTCCTAATGAGATTAAATAATAATCACATGAAAAGGTGTGCAGCTATTAAAAAAGGAATGACTTCCTTTATGTGTTTAACTTGTAAGTAAAAATTAACATATTTTCTTTTTGTAAAGGTAAGAAAAATAAATGAATGAGGACTAGATGATAAAGATATGGAAAAATACCACCACAGTGAGGAGGAATTCCTCTAACTACATAGACACTGTATGTTTTTGATGAGTAAACATAAATGGAATCCTCTTGACTTATACTATTAGTAAACTAATGCACTTAGCATGATAGTGGATGAGAGAAAAATTTAATGGAAATGGTATTAATTACATGTCAATCAATCTGAGGCATCATTAGTGTGGGCTGCTTCAATAATGCCTTTCAAACACTGTGTATTAGATCACTAAGAATATCAAATATATAGGCAATTAATATTTAGAAACTTTAAATAATTTACTTAAAGTCACATAAGCAGCTACAGACAATGGCAGGAATTACCCAATTAAGTCTCACTTTATTATACTTTATTGTTTTAGGGCTCTGAGAGACAAATATTTTTATCTTTCCTTATTAGAGATATTGGAAAAATGAGTGAGTGCTCAGAATAGTCATTGCAAGTACCTGAGTATAGGCAATTACATGTATGTTTGTAAAAAGAAGTATATCCTCTAAGAATATATTTTATCATAGGCTCATCAGAATTTAAAACACATTTATGTTATAAAATATGAAACAAATGCAATTAATATGAAATATGTATAGTTTAGACAAGCATAGTTGTACTTTAATATGATTTTTGATCCATGGGTATTTTATTGCCTCAAAAAATAAATTAAAATAATTCTATGAACAATGTTATATTCTACTTACAATTGAAAATATGTAAGGAATCGTCATAATAGTAATTTGATTTTAATTTTGCAACTTTTTTGTGTATAGGTATCATTTTACCTAAGAAAGAATTTGTTTGAACAAAAGCCACCCCAATGTATATTTTGTGTGGCATAGATGAAAAGTGCTTCATGTTTCACAAAAGGAAATCACATCAGCATGCCCATTTTCAATGTCCCTGCTCCATAAAACAAGGTACAAAATGCTATATATTCTGAAAGGTCATTGTCATCACAGGTCAACAAAACCAGGAGGTAATGAAAGGGAGTCCTATAAACCACTGGTAGTTGGAGAATACATTCTTAAAATCTGCTTGGTTCAGCAGTCATGAAGGGACTTGTATATCCCATGGATAGTGACAGAAATGCTAACAGGGACCCAAAAGAGCTTCTCACAGAATCAGCCAGAGATTTGGGTTCTTTTTAAACATACAAGAACAAAGAGCAGAAAAATAAATCTGAAACAACCTTACGAAGTCTAACTTAATGCTGTCTGAATGTAGATGTGTGTGCTTGTTTGAGATCTTGAAAGCTGGCTTAGGATTCTGTCTCCTCCTTACCAACATGATGGAGAGAGATGGGGCCTTCCTTCAAAGAGAAATAGCATGCTTGGGTTTAACCAGCCTACTGTAAGTGAAGCATGACAAATATAGATTCAGGAAAGCTATTGTCTTAGTTCAGTGGACAAGCAGGGTCTCTGCCAGAAACTCATTTGTGAGTTGATCTTTGTAAGTTTGAAATCTATTTTTCCAAGTAGATCATGTTGATTAGTGCATTTACATTTGGCCAAGGATGCCTAATGTAGTTCTTAAAATACCTATAAATTAGCATTGATTTATATGTATCATCTACCAGACATTTTTAAGTGGTAATTTCCAGATATAGATGCCATAAGTATGTTTCAGTGTCTTGAGACAAATACTAGACATAGGGTCATGTGGGGTAGGGAGAGGCTTCTGAGAAAACCAATTGTGACAGAATATTTAACAATTTATTAAAATTGATTTGGTGTTGTTATGGGGTCCAGTGTCACACAAGTAAGACCATCGACTTACGGAATGCAAGGCAAAGTTTTTATTGGGTTAGAAAAAAGATAGAAAAGAAAAAGAAAAAAGAAAGATACTGGTGCACAAGGTCTGCACCCCAGAGGTTGGGATCTCAGGATGCAGCCCTGAAGTATTCAGAGTGTCAGCTTTTATTGGAAATAACCACATGATGTTTATAGAAGAAGAAGAAAAAAAAAAAACAGGATGGGAGTTAAGCCATAAAGTTACTGTTTAGCAGGAGAGGCTATTACAAGAACCCACCAAGTATCCATTACATAGATCACAGTAAGAGTAGGTGCTGGGAGGGTGACCAGACAATCTGATGAATGCTGAGAGGCAGCATTCTTTGCTGCTAGATCTGCCAGTCTGTTCCCTCTTGCTTCTGTGGTCTCCCATTTCTGAAGACCCAGACAATGGATTATAGGCACGTTAGCAGGTACCCAAATGGCAACCAATAAGTCCAGAATTATTTTGTTTTAATGTCTTTAACTTCTGCTGTTAATAGCCCTCACTCCAAGTAGATGGCCCCATGTACATGTGCTGTGTGTGCTGTGGCAAAGGCATAACACCTGTCTGGGTAGGTATTTACTGTCTTGTGTTTTCCTAAACTCAGAGCCTTGGTCAGTGCTATCAGTTCAGCTTTCTGAACTGATGTATCCTGAGGTAGGGCCTCAGCCCACAGGGTTTCTTCCATAGTCACCACAACCACTGCTACATACCTGATTTCACCCACAACAAAGGTTCTGTCATCAGAATACATCACCAGATCAGGGTCCAGCTAAGCCACATCTGTCAGGTCTGGACCGAGTCCATGGAAGGTAGAGGTGATCTCTAGGCAGTTACGCAGATGGGTTGATGCCTCATCAGTTCCTGACAGCAGGGAGGTTGGTTTCAAAGCATTGGTTTGGCAAAATTGTATCCTTGGTTGATCTGAGAGCAAGGTCTGATAGTGGGTTATGTGAGAGTTGGAGAGCTATTAGTTTGGGAGGCTCTTTAAAAGAGTCTCTAACACATATGGGGCTATAGTTGATAAAGTCTGGCCCAAGGTTACTTTGTCAGCATCCTCTGTCAGAATGGCAGCAGCTGCAACAGCCCAGAGACAAGGGAGCAACCAGTGGTTACTGGATCTAGCTTCTTAGACAAGTAGGCCATTGGGAAATGCCATGGCCCCAGTCTTTGAGTTATGATGCCTCTGGCTATCCCCCTTTTTTTTTTCATCATGTACAAGTAGAAGGGTTTGGTTAAGTCTGGAAGTGCCAGGGCTAGGGCTAGGGCTGATGTCAGAGCTGACTTTAGTTCTTGGAATGCATGTTTCTCATTTTCAGTCAAAGTAAAATCTTTTTATTATTATTATTATTATTATTATTATTATTATTTTGGTCCTCTAATGGTCTCATATAGAGGCTTGGCTAATTCAGCAAACCTTGGGATCTAAATTCTGCAATACACTAAAGCTCTGAGGAATTCTTGGATCTGTCTCTTAGTGGGGATTTGAGTAATGGCCAGAATCCTAGAGGCTTATAGCATACTCTTACCTTCTTGGAGTTTATATTGCAAGTAGGTTGCCTTACACACACAGTGGAGCCTTTCTGGCTGATACACGATAGCCCAGATGATTTAAGTTGTCCAGGAGACATTCTGGCAGAGAGGCATTCCTCCTTCATTTTTGTAGCTAGGAGGATTTCATCCACGTATTGTAGGAGAGTTGCCTCAGGTGTTTCCTTGTGAAAGACCTGAAAGTCTCTATGAAGAGCCTCATCAAAGAGGGTGAGAGAATTCTTAAATCCCTGTGGAAGCCTAGTCTAGGTTAGTTTTCCACTGGTACCTTGTTCCATGTCTGTCCATTCAAAGACAAAAAAAAAAAAAAAAAAAAAAAAGGGTTGACTTTCCTTTGTCAATGGGATACTGAAAAAAGCATCTTTTAGTTCCAGCATGATATATATATGCCTTTCAGGTGCAATCATGCTGAGCAAAGTGTAATGGCTATCTTGTAAGGCCTTGTGCATTCTGGAAGGTAGCCACCCTAACCTTAGCCATGTTTTTTTTTTTTTTTTTTTTTTTTTTGTCTGTCTATCTTCTGGAGTGTCTCTATTATTATATAACCTGGCAGCAATCTCTACTAACTCTGAAAGAAGTTTACCCTCAAAGCCTTCTATGTTGTGAATCTCCTTTCTAATATCTGGTGCAGACTGATTTACAAAAGTAATGTTAATATCTCGCCTATTCTCAGGGACCTCAGAATCAATGAGGGGGGGTATATACTGCCTGCAGTCTTTCTAGGAAAGCAGCAGGGAATTCTATAGGCCCTGGGGTCACTTCACTCACCTTAGACAAATTTGTAGGGCACCAAGTGAGCAGCTGTCTGGAGAGCACACATTAGAATCTTGTGAAAGAGGTTAAGGGATGCCCTACCTTGAGCAGTGTTGGGATCCCAGTCCAGTCATGTGGAAGGGAAGACCACCTCAATAACATTAGGGTTATCCATGAGGTGCCCATTGACTCCCAACACTAGTTTCTTGGATTCTTTTCTGATTTTTTCATGTTGCTCTGTGGTAAAGAAGGTCTGCAAGAGTTGATGACAGGCCTCCTATGTGGGGTGATGGGTATAGAAGAATGTCTCGAGAAGGGGTATCAGAGAACCTAATTTAAATCATATTTAGGTTTAGCAATAAGAATGGGATTGCTGGAGAAACGAACCTAGGTTTGTATGCTTCCCAGATAAGCACCATAACTGTTAAGCCATCCTTTACTTGATACCTTTTTTATCATCTGTTTATATCCTGATATATATATATATATATATATATACATACATACATATATATATATATATATATATATATATATATATATATATGAGTGGAAAAGCACCTCCAGAGGTTTCTTACCCAATAAAGGAGGGGACCAGCAGTCCTAGGAAAAAGTTCCCTATCAATGGCTTGCTACCAACTCCAAAACCAGAAAAATGCATATGGATGGAGATCTGGTTCTCATGCCAAGATTAGGGGTCCTTCCTGGGTGAAGTCACCCAAGAGTTGGGGAGGGAGGTCTTGAAATATGGATCCCAGACAAGCCCCCAAGATGTTATGGGGTCTAGCGTCACACAAGTAAAACCATCGACTCACGGAATGTGAGGAAAAATTTTATTGGGTTAAAAAAACAGAAAAGGAAAGAAAAAGAAAAAAGAAAGTGACTGGTGTATTAGGTCTGTATCCCAGAGGCCAGGATTTCAAGGTGCATCCCTGAACTGTTCAGAGTGTCAGCTTTTATTGGAAATAACCACATGATGTTTATAGAAAAAAAAAAAAAAAAACAGGATGGGAGTTAAACCATAAAGTTACTGTTAAACAGGGGAGGCTATTACAAGAAGTCACAAGGTATTCATTACATGGATTACATAGGTGGAAATGAGGCAAAAAACATTCTATGCTATGTAATCACAGAGATATTTAGTATCAAACAGGTACAGGAAGGTCATGGTACATTGCACAGATGGGGTCATCCCATTTCTTAGATAATCAAAAACACCTGCATTTTGCAATAAGGCCTATAATAATGATTCCTGAAACTTCTCCTTTATCTGTCAGGAAGATCAACTTAGGTGGTGTGCCTAACGACAAGGGATGCACAGCAGGAGGTTCAACGAGGTCCATTGTGTCCCTTTACATTCCATTTTCCAGTGTGGAGCCACACATATGCCTTATAACATTTTATAGGGTGACTTAACTGAAATACCTTTTATAATCTTATTAGAGAGAATTATATTTGTGGTATACTATTTTATTAATGATATTCTCAGATGTTTATTGTCCAGTAGATTCTTTTGTCCTGTTTCTTGTTTGTTCACATTGGTAATGATATTTACTATGCCTTGAGAAACAGCTTGTGTTTATTAAAGTATTATATACTTGGAGAGATTTCTGAAGATTTTTTTTAAAACTGGGAAGAACAACATAACATCTGGCCAAATGTTTCCTATAATAATTCTCAAATATCTTGCTTTCCTTGTGTCAATGTGTTTAACTATAACTGTTCTGTATTCTATAGATGTCTTTAAATAGGCAAAAATAAAAATAAAATAATAAAGAGTAAAATAAATTAAAATGAGTATAATTTTAATATGAGTTTTATTTAAAATTTTATGTCAGAAATCTTTCCTCTAATGTTGAGTTGCAACGTTGAGGAAGAAAGAAATTTCTGGAAATAATTATCCCTCCTTCCATTTCCTTCCTTCTTTTATTTTATTTTTTCCTTTTCTCCTGATCTTTTCCTTTAGGTTTTCCTTTGATGCCCAATATTGCAGTGTTGACCTTTTGCATACTAACATTCCACTTGCTTGGATGTTTGGGCACTGTACTAGGGTCAGAGCAGTGCTGGTTGGGGAAAGTGGGTAGTCTAATTGAAATTGATATACAAATACAATCTTTTTGTTTTTTTCTCTAACAGGACTACATTAGTATATATGATCTGTTGCCTATATTTTTCTCCCTTCCTTTGAAAAGTGAAGAAATACTTACTATGAAACTAAATAATCTATTTTAAATTACGGATTCAACAAACGGAGAGATTCACTTTAAAAGGGCTGAAACAGATGGGTTTCTTTCAAGGTAATCAGGTACAGTCAGCCCTGCCTTGCAGGAGTTCTGTGGGCTCCTCCCGGATAAGTTCTTTACTCTAGGGAGGACATAAATATAGGGGAGGGAAGACAATGTCTAGGTGTGGACATGTTCTCCATACTGTTGAGTGCCACCTCACTTTTCTGTCTGTCTCTTCTAGGTTTTTTTTTAGATTGAAGATTTCCAACCTTTGAAAAGCCAGGATCTTGTACCTGGTATCAGACGCTGAATTCCTCTTGATGTTGGCTGAGTTATTTCACTCTCTTAATATAGCCTTGGCTCTCTCCATCTTTTTTTCCTTTCTCCTTTAAAATCTATCTGGCTGTGACACTGTCTGCTTTGTTGAAATTTTCCCCACTTTCTGCTTTCATTTTACATGTGCCAACAGCAATTCTGGAAGGAGTGAATTTTTATGTCACATATCTTTATTCCTGACATCACAGTATCCAGAATCAGTCATGATGAATGACTTGCCAACTTGTTTGCATGAAGCCATTTTCAAGTTAAATCTCCAGAGTTTTCTATATGCCTCTCTCCACTTCTGCTAGATTGATTTGTGTAATGATTTCAACTCTCAGGCAGTAGTATCCTTGATGTCATCTCTGTTTCCATTCCACCCACCATTTCATCCTTGGTGTTCAATGTGTTTTACTTAATTCATGGCTTTCTTAGTGTTTTCATTTTTATATAAAAAGTGTTTAATTATTCAATTGTTTTCCAAAAGCCATATATCAGACTCAAAATGTATATGAATATTTCTATATTAGAAAATGTGGTAAAGTTGTTGCCTAATTATTTTCATGATTTTATATATATATATATATATATATATATATATATATATATATATATATATATATATCCTAAATGGTTCTTAAAGAGAAATAAGTCTATAAAATCACTGTGTGCTGATGAATTTTAAATGCTTCATAGTAACATAACTTTACTAACACTTTACATATTTTTTATTTGAATTGAGATCTGTAATGTATTCTCAAGGGCATAATACCTGTGGAGTGCCAAAATTTTTTCTTAGATGGAAGGGGAATATCTTCAGCCTACTTACGTATACAGTACAAATACTGCTACATTATATAACACATATAAATATATCTGTGGCATTGACATTTACCAAAGGTAATTTGGTAGGTATGGTGTTTTGCTTTCTACCAGCAATGCTAAAGTTACTGCAGCAGAAAAATTGATAACAAAGGAGTGGGGCTATTGCTGCCATAAGCCTGACTTTGTGGATTTTGGCCTTTTAGAACTAATTTATAGAAGGAATGTTGAAAGATTTGAAAACTAGGACTAAGAGATGTCTTGCAGTATTGTAAGTAAAGCTTGATGGATTCTGATCAGAGTTAAAAGACCTAAATGTAGCAGTAGCTGTAGACTGTGGACTGTGGGATTTGGCTTAAGAGGGAAAAAAAGAGTGTTGTCTGGACTCAGCTAAAGGCAGTTTGTGGGAGAGGCTTGCTGTTATGCCCATGTCCTAAGAACCTGTGCAGGGTTTGTATTGCTGTTGCAGGTAGCTTTACATTGTTGGCAGAAAGGACCTGAACAAAAGCAAGTGATGGAAGGAAAGTAGGTTTTTTTTTTTTTTGGCTTATAAACTCGAGGGGAAGCATGATGGCAGGGAAAATCATGGCATGAGCTGAGACTGAACATCACCTCATGGCCAAAATCTGGTGGAAAAAAGGAGTAGGACAGTATGCCAAATGAAGCTGGCTGTAAAACTTATAAGCTTTCCCTAACAATACACTGATTTCAGGAGGCTCCAATTCCAAAATTGCCAACAGCTAGAGAAATAACATTTAGAATGCATAAGTTTATGAAGGACACTTGAATTAAACCGATGCATTCAACCTCTGGCCCCCATAAGCTGATAACCATTTATGATGAAAAAGAAAATGCATACAGTCCAACTGTTATAATTTTGTTATTAAGAACATAACTTGTATGGATACATCATGTGTTGGTTCCATCCTTTCTTTCCTCCCTGCCCCCATTCTGCTGAGGACCATCCTCAGTGGAAATGCTGGTATTCCTCATGGGGCTGTGGGTTATGTGTTGTGGGAGCAGCAGTCAGTTATGGGGGAAGGCAATGCCATTGTGTATGATGTCCTTATATCCATCCTCTATTCCACAAAATTCCCTGAGCCTTTTTGGGTGTGTTTTAAGGCCACTTCAATGATAAGGAGTCTCTGGATTTCTTCTTTGGTAAGTGTTGAGTATCCTCAGCATCTGTCTCCTTCACTCTGGTGCTGATTATGAGGTCCAGCATGGAAGCAGCACTCTTGCTCATCTCATCAATTCCTCTGTGGTTTTACCTGGGCCTTAGTTGAAATGCAAGGTATGTGTGTGTGTGTCTTCCTGTTCTCAATTTTTTCCTTTTCTGTCACTCATGTTAAAAAAAAATACTTAGTCTGTGCTGTCTGAATATCTGGAACAAATGTGAGTATACTAAACTCCAAGAAGTTACTAGATTGATTTTTCTCTGAAGCTCTTTCAGAATCATCTGCTCACTGTATTACAATGCTAGGTGCCCAATAATGCATATGCACTGGTATATGATCAGATTACTTTAGGGTTACTTCACTAGTATTCCTGTGCTAGTATGAGCTAAATTATCATAGGATAATGTGGGATCTTGTTATGTTCATGGTGTGGACTGAAGCTCTCATTTTGATCATTGAGCATGAATTTCATCACAATGACTCTTGTTTTATAGTTTTTTAAAGTTTTTATATTTATTTATTTATTAGATACAGAAAGAGGGGGGATAGAAAGAGAGAGAAATAGGGAGATAAAGAAAAATAATTGGCATACCAGGGCCTTTGGCACTAAAGACGAACTCCAGACACATGTGCCACTTTGGGCATCTGGTGTAACTGGGACCTGGAGAATTGAACCTTTTTCCTTAGGCTTCACAGGCAAGTGCTTTATTTTTTTATTTTTTTTATTTTTTTTTTATTAGTCAGTTCTGTATTCAGCAAATACAGTCAGTTTGGTACCATTATTAGGCTCATCCGTGACCTACCCCCTCCCCTTGGCCCCTCCTTGTTGAGGTATATGGGTCATGCATTGTGGAGTTAGCCCACAGTTATGGGTAAGCTAAATGTCTCTGCATGTCATGACCCATCATGTGACTCTGACATTCTTTCCACCCCCTCTTCTGCAAAATTTCCCTGAGCCATGTTGGGTTCATTTTTGGTCTGCTTCAGTGATGAGGTGTTGAGGGCCTCTGAGGCTCTGGCTCTCTGATTTGGTAGGAGTTGATTTTTCTCTATGCTGATCTCCTTCCCCCTTGTGCTGGTGTCCGGTTCATCAGGAAAACAGCCCCTTTGCTTGTTTCTCCAAGTTTTCTTAGTTTCAGCCGGGGCCCTTTTGAGGTATGATGGGGTGGCTCTCTCCTTAGGGTCTACATCTATCTGAAAAAGAGAAGCAGATTCTCCAACGGAGAGTAAGTTAGCACCAGGACAAATGAGATAACCCTTACTTTTTTTTTTTTATAGAGAATTTAATAGGTGTAGGCCCTCTTGTAGCCCACAATTGATAGTAGCTTGAAGGGAACACCTGAACCACAAGACACTGGAGAGGGTAAGATTAAGACTAACCTTAATCTCCTACATCTTCCCTCCCTCACTTCCCCTCTCCCTGTCTCTCTCTCTCTTATCTCTAACTCTTGTATATTAGTTATCTTTTTCCTCATTTTCTTAGTGGGCACTGACCTGTAACTCCCAGAACCAGCATGGGGCTATCATCCACAATGAGCTTTTGATCAGAGAGACCTACAAGGTTTCCTAAAAGACAGACAGATTTCTGTCAGAGTACTTGATGACCCACCAAAGGTTAGTGGTAAGACCCTACTGCTGAAGATACCTTATGTGATTGACATGCAAATTAGAATGGCATGGCTGGAAGTTGGATGAGAGTCAGTCCCCAGACAGTCAGTGCGTCTAGTGCCAGAAGGTGCTACGTGGGCGACTGGGGGAAATTGACCAATATCTATCGAAGCAACGCATGGTCTAACCTACTTAGCAGCAAATAACTTATTGTGATGCCCACACAAGTGCAGTGGTGGCACACAGCCATGGTGGGGAACCAACTGCTCTCAATTTGGCTAACTGATCCCCTCACTGGTATGGGACCCATAGCTGGAGCTGGGAAACAAGTCAGAACCGTATCCAAACATAAGCCCACTCTCCAGTATCAGGCAAGTGCTTTAACTGCTAAGCTATCTCTCCAGCTCTTGACTCTTGTTTTGAAAAAACAAATTTGCGTTTGAGAAGTGAGGACTTTGCCACTGCTATTTCTTTCAGACATAATGTTATAGCTCCTTATTTTCTGTGTAGTCTCATGTTGGAAGCTTTCATCTCATATCAGTTTGTAGGATAATGTTAGAAAAACTCATCTGATTTTCACATCTTTAAATTTTGAAGCAACTTACTTGTTATCACCACTAATTTTGATATAAAATGGTTTCATAAATGAATATAAGAGATTGGGAAGAATATGAAAATGTCTGGTGATAAAAATTATCACCATCTCCAGAAGTTCTCTGCAATTATGTAACAAGACTCTTTTGAAGTGTTTTCTCATTTGTTCTCTAGGAGGCACATGCTCATTTCCAACATTTTGTAGAATATAATTGTATCACTTTATTGCAAAAAGGTTTTGCATATGCATAGAAAACATTTTCATAGATAAAATAAATTCATAATTTATAAATTTTACAGTGGGATTCATTCACACAATAAAGCAAAGAATTGTTAACAATTATTTCAAATCTATTTCCTTGTCCTTTGTAACTGTCTGCTTCATGTAAATTAGGAAATTGGTAAACCTACAAATATCCCTGAACTTTTCTACTCTTCATCGTGCTTGACTTCTCACTCCACTCATATTTATTTCTCACTCCACTCTCATTGAAAACAGAGTCCAGCATTTAATATCCTGGTAGTACATTGTAACCCTCGTTTAGTAATATCAGATATTGTGGAAAAGTATTCCTTTTTTACATATTATATCTATTTATAAGTTCAAGATTTGAGAGATGTTACAATCACTTCCTTATGACATCTTCAACTTTTATTGTAGATTTTTCTTTTCACATTTCTGTAAATTTTATTTTCTGTATTTGAAATTCTAGGTTTACATTTATACATTTTAAGATGGTCAAAACAATTCATGCTTTTAGCATTACATAATATTCTTCCTTTACACTAACATAGCTTTTTGCTATCAGTGAACTCTAAATGACAGCATGGCCATCCCAGCATTATTTGAATAGAAAGGTTTTCTCTATTTTACTTTCAAATAAGATTATTCTATTATTTATGTGTATTGTAGTAATATAATTGATCCTTTAAAAAATTCCATCCTGTCAACCTTTGTTTTTTTATACAATTATTTTTCCACTTATAATTGATACTTTTTATGTGTTTAGATTACTAGATTGTTATAAACCTGGATAAGTCTTTGTTCTTCCTTATCTATTCTGCATTTTCCTAATTGTATCCCAATATCTTTTTGTTTTATCAAATACATTTTAATGTTTCCATTTATCTCTTTATAAAATCTTAGTTAAATATTTTTGGATTATATTAGAAACTGTTGCAGAATTTCTGTGCAAATTTTAAGTCTTCACATGCTTTTTTTGGATCTGAGATGGAGACTCCCTATGTAGCCTAAGCCCTCCTGAACTTTCCAGTCCCCATGCCTGTCTGTTAAGGGCTGGAATTTCAGACTGGTATCACCGAGCCTGGCGGGCAGTCCTTCTAAAATAATATTATTACACTAACTTATGAAGATTCTGAAAAAAAAAAAACCGTATAATTGTGTCACATTCACCCTCTTAATGCATTGTGACTTATTATGTTTGCAATTAAAACAAGTCCACATATAAGTATGTATATTGATTCAGACATAAACATGTGTACACGAGTTTGTACATAAGGTCACTATGTTTTCCAGTATGTTCAGATTTTCAAGTATGGGGCTGAAGAGATGGCTTAGCGGTTAAGGGCTTGCCTGTGAAGCCTAAGGACACCGGTTTGAGGCTCAATTCCCCAGGACCCATGTTAGCAAGTTGCACAAGGGGGCGCATGCATCTGGAGTTCGTTTACAGAGGCTGGAAGCTCTGGCAAGCCCATTCTCTCTCTCTCTCTCTCTCTCTCTCTCTCTCTCTCTCTCCCCCTCCTTCTCTCTGTTGCTCTCAAATAAATAAATAAACAAACAAAATAAAAAAAAAATTCAAGTATCACCATTTCTATCACTGTGAAGAGCTGTGATGATACTTTGTAGTGCAATTCACTGAGGTGAAGTTTCTCAGTATTGTCTCTAAAATATCTAGGTATTTTTTTAAATTTTTTGTTATTTTTATTTATTTACTTGAGAGTGACAGACAGAGAGAGAAAGAGGCACAGAGATAGAGAGAGAGAGAGAGAGAGAGAGAGAGAGAGAGAGAGAGAAAGAAAGAAAGAATGGGCGCTCCAGGGCCTCCAGCCACTGCATACGAACGATGCGTGCGCCCCCTTGTGCATCTGGTTAATGTGGGTCCTGGGGAAATCGAGCCTCGAACCGGGGTCCTTAGGCTTCACAGGCAAGCGCTTAGCCACTAAGCCATCTCCCCAGCCTATATCTAGGTATTTTATATACATATCTTCATGATAATTTAGTTGGCATAGGATTGCATGTTGGTAAGTTTTTATTTCCCCTGACTTTTACATTTTTATGATGTATTTCATTTTTTCTGAATATTATTATTTATGATGAGAACTATACTTCATATTTATTATTGTTTATATTCTCTATTCTCTGAATGTGTTTAAAATTTATCTGAAGCTTTGATTTTCAGTATTTTGAAATATATATACATACATATATATATATATATATATATATATATATATATATATAATTTTGAAATATTATTTCAACTAAAATATTTAAATCTTCTTAGGTATATTGATAATTTTCATGTACTTTGGATTACTTTTAAGATAAACCTCAAAAAATTCCTGTCTCTTTTTCTTCTTGCCTTGTACTCGAACAAACATGCATATATAATATTATAATATAATTTGATGCACATTTTCCATCATTTTTATTTTCGTGTGTTATATGGTATATATTCATTTTGATCTTTCTTTTACTGAATTCCAAAGACTAAAATGACCACCTGAAGACCATTAATTAATTCTTTATTTTAATAATGTATTTATACCTTTATTTCTAAAATTGTCATTATGGTTTTTATTACTGTTTTCACATTTATATTAAAATTGCATCTGATTATGTACATTGTATACTTTTCTTCTATGTATTTGCATAATTGTTATTAATCTAATGTCCCCATCTGAAAATAATACAACCTTCTCTGGCTTCTATTTGTAATTTATGTGCTTAATCTTAGATTCCATTTTCCGCTTATTTGTGAGATTTTCAATGTTTCTGTTTCAGGATGGACAGGTAAAAAAAACAGTACAATCTGGAATAAATAATAAAGAAAAGAAAGCCATTTCTTTTGACAAGTTGATGGTGTTACTGTATATTTCTATGGTTGAATTGAAGCAACATAGTGTTCCATTTTCTGATAAATCCAATTCAATATTAGCTTCAAACATTGTAAAGGAGGACTAGAAGATGGATATGAATTTCCTATGCTACAAGAAAGTTCTCTGGAGATCACATTTTATTTACAGTGTTGAGGAATGTTTTCAAGATGTGGGGAAACTATCTTCTTTAAAAAGCTGTCTTAAAATTTTGCACCTCAACTAATTCTGCATTTTTCTAGATTGTTTTTTTCTGCCCTAGTGAGTGTGTATATGTTCTTTCTCCATAGGGAAAGTCCTATGTACCTGTGGTGCTAATCTTTCAGCACCCACTGAAGATCAGTAGGAAAAAGGTGCAGGTGACTTCAGGCTTTTCCTGTAATTGAGGGTCCACAGGATTCATTCTTTCAAAGTTTTGCCTGTGAAAATACTTTGTATCTGTCTCTTACCTCTTGGCATATCTTAAGTTCATTTAGGTTTCTTTGTACTAAGAGCATTATGATGACTCTATAAGTAACTACACGATTTGCCTCATTTTTCTACTCATTTCTATTGCTGTTCTTGAGAACAACTATTTCTTGTAAATTTTCATAACTTTCAATGAAATTTGAAACTTATCTTTGTTCCTTTTGCAGCTCTTCATTTCTTACTAGAGTACTATGGAATTATAGTATTATTTGTACACCTGTCAGTTAGAAATTTCATATACTTTTTAGAGATGTTTTAAAGCCTCTCATAATAAAGAAGTGATTAATCATGAACGTTAAGAGACATATTTCTAAAACCACATGGCAATGTCAGTTGGTTCTTCTGTCCTCTAAATATATTCACAATATGTCATAGGTAATGTTGGGCAATAGATTCACTTAGAAGTGTTTTCCTACAAGTCATTTCTATGTCCTTGTAGTCTCCAGAAAAAGAAAATCATCACATTTCCTTGTTTAGATGAGAGATCACAGGGAAGTACATTAAGGAGACTTACCTGGAGGAAATAAGAAGTTGGCATGAGCTAATGTTCATTACTTACTGGATCTAATATGCCCAAGGACTTCTTGTGACTTGTTTTCAGTTTGAAGAAAAAGAGTGTCTGTGTCTTCAAATATGATATTTATATTTTTGTCATTGTATATGCAATTTCCATAACAATGGTCTTTTTCTATTTACCGTAATCATTGTTTCATTTATATGATATTTCAAAAGCCAAAGCAGAAAACTGGCTGACGTCTAATGGAGAATATCACACTATGTTTTAGAAATGTTTGTATTTACAGTCACTCAGTGTTGTTCAATTGTATACAACCAATGATTTGATGAATTCTTTTACTAGTTAAATGTGGGGAATACCATTTTATTTTTGTGGCTATGTAAGATTTTCACTCCAGTTGAATAGTACTCAGTATGAAAACAAAATAATTTCCTAAAACTAACAACTAAATTAATACTATGGGCTTGTGTCTAAAATAAGTAAGAAAATGAAGCTTTCTAGCAACAATTAAGTACTTTAAAATATTATATTTATTCATTTATTTTACAGAGAGAGAAAGAGGCAGATAGAGAGAGAATGGGTATCCCAGGGCCCCTAGCTAATACAAACGAACTCCAGATTCATACTTATGTGGGTATTCAGGAATCAAACTTGACTCCCTAGGCTTTGCATGCAAACACCTTAACTGCTGATCCATCTCTTCAGCTCTGAATTGTTAATTTTAAGACGGTCATTGTGTACAAGAAACTAAGACCAATATTACAATCCATTTCCAGTATTTCAAATAGTTATCATGTGCAAATATTACTCATGTGCAAAATGTTACTTTTATGTAGACATGAGGTGGTAGGCAGTTTGTTATATCCAGTTTTGAAATAAGGAATCTTAGCCTCATATGTATGACATGGTCAACTCTCAGTCACAAAAGCATCAAGTTTGTGAAGCTATATTTCACATAGATGACTTTTTACTGTTATACTGGCATTAAACAACAGTATCTAGAAATCTACATCACCATGGTACCAAATTATTACTACTGTCTTTCTGCCACCCTTAGTGTGTTGAGTTTGTCCTTAGGATGACTGATCACTAAAATTATAGATCACAGATGAAATTATAGACATAAGGAATACATAAGTTAATGCCCATACAAAACTAGTGTGATTACATCTTCCTTATTGAAGTATGTGAGCTAGAAGAAACAATTACACACAGACACGCAGACTCCCTCACACCACTGTATTTTCCTTACTAGCTCACATTAAAACAAATCACTTAGAATAGAAATGTGTCACCATGATGAACTTCTTAGACATGATTTTCCCCATAAACTTGAATTGATTCTTATCTGAGTAATGCCAAGAAGACAAAAATTGTCAAGATCCTTGGAGACTGCTACTGTTAGTGATCTAGTATCTATTGGCAAGTGTTATCTGCTACTTAGTGTTTTATTTATAGAAAAAAATGTTCATTTGCCTTGTCACATCAAAAAACTTTGAAATATTATCCATGATCAGAAATGTGTGACTTCATGGACTATTAGAAATAACAAAGATTTTTTTTTCTTTTATTTCCTCAAGTGTGACTGGGAGACACCTATAATGGTTAGGTAAAGTCTGAAGAAATTATTCAACTTAACCACTTGGAGCAGAATTGTCTACTTCTGGTGGCCTTTGTAATTTGCCTAAATTAGGAATATAATTTATTGGCTAGAGAAGGCTTCATTTTAGGATATTTGGAATTTTCCAAGGCAATGCAGGGGAATAAAATACAAAATTTTCAAAGCAGAAAGAAAAGAACCAGGAGTTCAATAAAAGTTGAGAAAGTACAAAAACTTAGGATACATTTTATAGACTTATATAAATACTTACCTGGATTTAATAGACCTTTAATTTTTTATAATAATCATTCCATATTTTGTACATCAAGTAATTGTTTATAATGCTACTGATACATCACAAGTATTTAGTAATTATATGGTATACTATGGAGGTAGGAATGATCGTTCAATAACTATATTTAAATATTTTTAACATATAAAAGAGAGATGCTAAAATTTTCATTTTTAGAATATTATCTATCATTTGATGATCATCCTTATTATCAATATAATCCTCTTTATCCAGTAGAATCAACGTAACTTGTATTTTAGAGAGAAAAGAAAGACAAATGTGTAGGTCAGGGGAAAACATTTGGGTGTCCTCCTATTTTGCCTAATCACTGTTGTTTCTCTGAGACAGAGTCTCTCATTGAAGTTGAGTTGCTGTTTTCAGTCAGACTGTTTGACCAGTGAGCCCCAGAAGTTCCCTACTGTCTGCCTCCCATCCTAGCACACAAGACTGGGGTTACAGGTGTGCATGGCCATGTCTAGATTTTATGTGAGTGCAGGGGGTCAAACCTAGGCAACTTCAAGCTCTTCCAGGCCCTCATGCTTACATAGTAAGGGTTACTACCAGTTGAGCCATCTCCTTAGCAAATTCTACTTTTTCTTGGTAAATAATTATATAAATGTATTATGCTAAATAAAGGTGCCAAAATTGCTTATGCTTGTGACTTTTTGGTTTTTGTTGGTTTTGTGAGTCAGTGGGATATACATTTTGGGAATTGTGATGTTGTGCATGTGCGTATTAAAGACAGCTACACCAGCTAGGAAGGGACTTGTCAGACCTACTAGGAGGAGATATTTAAAGAGGTATCTAGGAAGATATTTCAAAGACAAGGCACAGGTGTGATTTCCCCTTCACTTTTCACCAAGGGTAAACGAATGAAAGAGGAGCTGGTAAATACTTGTATTATGTGAACCACCCCACTTCCTATCTCAACCAGTCACATATGAGAAGTATATTGGTGTTACTGTCATGTGTTTTGGGTCATGGAAGTGTATGTTTATTGCATATAAGGTAGGAAAATAGATATTCAAAGAATATCCATTCCAGTGACATTTAGAATAGACTTGGAATAGTCCTGGGGCATAGAAATGAAGATGGATAAATTGAGATTTGACAACAACAAAGTTTTAGATCAAACTTAAAATAAAATTGACAAAAAGTTTGAAAAGTCATCCACTGGAGTGCTGAAAAGAGAGAAAAAAAAATTGAAGCTTACTTATAAACATAAAAATAGCTATAAGCTAGGAAACTAAAAACAAAAGTGTACACATAGACATTTCTGTTAAGCTTTGAAATTTAAAGTACTTTCTGAGATATACAACAAAAATCTTTGATATCTTGTTGAATTAGATTCAGTATTAAATGTGCATTTTCTAAGTCTTATCTTCAGGAAATGGCTTTTCAAAATGAAAAGCTTCATGCAAAAAAATAAGCATAATTATACATAAGAGGCATAATTTGCCTCATTATTATACAGCCAAATGCTTAAAGTAGAGGAGGTAGTTACAATATTTCTAGAATTATAATTCTCAGTGAAAGGTTCTTAAGTTAAAGGTATTAAAGTGGCAGAATTTACTGAATAAGTGAAACATTTCGTGTACAATCTATGAATTACTATGTAATATCATTTCAATTTTATTTTTCATCAAGTTGATTTCACTAAAGGAAGGCATTTAAGTGTGTGGCCCTGGGCCCTATGGAAGATTATTTGCAACAACCATATGCCCCGTAGTTTCCATTTAATACCAGAGAACTTGTGAAATCTTGAAGAATTTAGAAATGCATGTGCAAAAGCACAGTGCATCTTGGGATGCATGACTGGAAATGTATCTCCAGAGAAAATCACTTCATAGAACACATATTGATCTTCAATCACCATTTTCAATTGCTCGGGACCTAAATATGATTTTCCTTCTGCAAATGGATCAGGAAGTAATTGTCAGCTGAAGAAATCTGAATAATCCAACAATTGATAAAATTTAAGAATAAGACATGGTATCAGGCAGGTAAGTAGAATTAAAAAAGGAAGGCTTGAATTAACATGAATACCTGCAACTCTATCTGGTTCTTAATTAGCAGATTAACTATTGTTTTCAATGATGACCCTTCCACTATGCACACACATTTGTTCATATTATGAAAGATGCTTTTCAAATATTTAAAACTTTTTTTTTTCAAGGTACAGCCTACTCTAGCTCAGGCTGACCTGGAATTCACTATGTAGTCTCAGGGTGGCCTTGAACTCAAGGGGATCCTCCTACCTTTGCCTCCCAAGTGCTGGAATTAAAGACGTGCACCACCATGCCCTGCCCTTAAATTATTTTTAACTAGACTCAGTCACCTAGACAATTTCCAACATAATTTTTTGATTCATACTAAACAAGTTAAAGTAGTTTGTAGTAGTAGAAATCATTTGGGTCCCCATTTAGAGTTGAATTATCATGCTAATGCTATTCTTCCCAGAAGGCAAGTATTTCTGAGCATCAATTTATTGAGTTATCCTACAGGATGGAATTTCTTTTTTAATTTTTATTTGAAAGAGAGAGAGAATTGGCATGCCACAGCCTCAGCCACTGCAATTGAACTCCAGATGCTTGTGCCACTTAGTGGGCATGTGCGACCTTGCACTTTGCCTCACGTTTGTGTGTCTGGCTAATGTGGGATCTTGAGAGTTGAATATGGGTCCTTAGGCTTCACAAGCAAGTGTCTTAACCACTAAGCCATTACTTCAGCCCAGGACATATTTTTTTTTAATTACATGAAAGGTCAATTTTTTCCTGCCTTGTAGCACTGACAAATTATGCAGAAACAAGTCCATGAGAGGTAGCATTCTCAATGCTTCATGGTGACTGTAGTAATAAAATGGAAAACTTTATATGATTTTTTATCATACAGGTAGTTTGGAGTTCTTTTTTATTACTTGGGAATAGTTCTGGTAAATAATACAGGAGAAAAACGACAAATACAGAAAAAATGACATCACCTCTCAAGCAAGTGTAGTTCTTGAACTGAAAGTATATGTCTAAACTTCTTTCTGATGTTAGACAGTGTCTCCTGAGAACAGACACTTCCTCTTTGAGGACACCTTATCAACAATCAGATAATGCTCACAATCAGGGTAAACAGAGTCTGGGTATAAAACCAGGTGATCACAAACACTGACTCTTTAATTCACATGTATAACAATTGTGTAGTGAGTTTCGTTTAGGTGTACTGTGACAGAATACCTAAAAAGACAACTTATAAGAGTAAACATTCATTTGGTTTATAGCTTACATACAGTTTCAGATCCCAGTTTATGGTCAGCTGATTCTCTATTATTTTATGAATATAGTAAGGCAAAACATCATGGCAGAGGGAGTGTATAAGGAAGGATGCTACTCATGGCATAGTGATCAGGAAGCAATCAAGTGAGAAGAAAAGTCTAGGGTGTGCACCCTTCTGGAGAATCTCCAGTGAAACCTACTTCCAACGGGTTCTGTATCCTGGTCTCCACCATCCACCAATAGCACCATCAAATCACAAATCCGTCAACAGATTAATCCATTGATTAGGCCAGAATCATGATGCAATCACCTTCTCATAGGTCTACCTTTGAACACTGCATGGGAGAACATGCCCTGACCATGTAAGCCTGGAAATATTTCATATCTATGTCACAAATACAGTATTATGTGAGAGAAAGCTCTATTAGTATTAATATTTAACATGTGAGGAAAGTGGGCTAGGCTTCCTACATACCTGAAGATCATGAACAAGAAAATTCATGTCCACAGGGCAACACTCAAGAACAAAACCGCAATTGGAGTTAATGAAATGTTAGATGACATGGGGATTATTGAAACAATACTTATGATGGGAGGTAATCAACTAGAAATGGATATCCCAGGAAACAATGAAAGCTGTGAAGCATGAAAAGATAAAAATCAATTTCAAGGAGAAATCATTATAAATACTTTTGCTAGTATGCTGTCTTAGAGAGCCTCTTTCATTTATTTTTTCAAATTATATGCTGGCTATAAGAGTTGCTTTGTATTTTTAATACATAATATGTATACCCATACAAAAAATCAGTCTGAAAGACATTACATAGAAATATAGTTGTCATAGATATATCCCAATGGACTTTCACTTTATTGTTTAGATTTTAATCTTTTATTTCTGATATTTTTACAATAAAGTAGGAAATAAGAGAACTACAGTAGTTATTACTACTTATTAAATTTGCTTTCGTCTAACATTTCATGAACTTTTGACATTTCCAAGTGATTTTACTAAAATATCACAATAATCTGATCCACTTCTCCGTATCTACTAAATTTAACAATTTTCAACAAAATCTTTGAAAAGTATCCAGACATCTTTATGAAAGCCTTAAAGCTAGTGGTTCTCATTTTTCTACTTCCTTTACACCCTTCAAGACCCAGATACCTCTCATTCATTCTTCAGAATCACCCATGTGACCCAACTAACCCAGGTGGACTTCTATATTCTATCTCTGCCTTCTTTCTTCCAACAAGTAAATTCTTTAAACCTTATAATTGCTGGAAATTCTGTATTTCTCTACTCTTATTGGTCCTTGACATGTATTTCCAGATTAATCTCTCACTGGCTTTAAATTTCAAAGCAATATGCAACTAATGCTTTCTGACCTGCAAATATATATATATATATATATATATATATATATATATATATGTGTGTGTGTGTGTGTGTGTGTGTGTGTGTGTGTGTGTGTGTGTGTATGTGTGTGTGTGTGTAGTAGAAAAATGGGAGGGGGTGGTATCAAGGGATTCTGGTTGGAAATTAAAAGTAGTGAATGTAGAGAAGTGGACTACAGTAACATACATTTCCCTAGCATGCAAATCAAGATTTTCATCTTGAAATAGCTTCAGTAAACATTTTTCTTCATGGCCATTTACTTAAACAGTTAAACTTGTATAAACATATAGTTACAATGAGATAAATGAGGCCATTGTATTATGTTATTTATATAAAGTCAAATGGGGAGCAATAGGGATCTAATTGGCCTTATGTCAGTGAAGATTGTAATAGAGTAGAATAAAAATACCATAGGAATATAATCAAAACTAAATAAAATAAGAGTATGACAGGTTTTGAATTCAACAACACAGATTCTTTTGTGGATTGTGACACTGTTTATTTACTAACAGGGTGCTTAACATACATTTACAATCTTTTTAAAATTTATTTTTTTAATGTATCTGAGAGAGAGGGGGGGAGAGAAACAGGTAGGTAGAGGGAAAGAGAGAGAATGGGAACACCAGGGCCTAATGCCACTGCAAAGGAGCCCCAGATTCATGTGCTCCCTTGTGCATCTGGCTCATGTGGGTCCTGGGGAATGGAACCTGGGTCCTTTGGCTTTGCAGGCAAGCTCCTTAACCACTAAGCCATCTCTCCAGCCCACATTCATAATCTTAAAGTCTTACAGATTACAAGTTCAAGACAAGCTACAGTAGGCAAAATCCAGATATTAGCAATTCCTCACTAATTTCCTGATTTGAAAGAATACCCTTCTTTACAGAGTCCTGCTTCTGAAGGACGGATGCAATGCTGTCCGTGGCTGCCCCCCTCCCTTGTTCCATCTTGAACGCCAGCACCACTGGCCTTTGTGGCCTTTTTTCCAAGTCACAACTTCCTTCAGCCAACTGCATACACACAGGAATTAGAATGTGGACATATTTCAAGTAGTTAGGTTTAAATTAGCTATAAGGTTTTGAATTTTGAGCTATATACTTTTAAATCCCTGCTCACAGTTCCAAGACAGAAACATGTCGACCTTTTCCCTCTCACTGTAGTTTTAAGAATGCCTTATTTTAGTCATTTCACTTGTTTGAAGCTTTGAGTATGGGATTATAAATCAGGTAGGAGAGAAAATTAATTTCAAAGATCCCACTGAATAGATTAGAAAAGCAAGGGGAGGAGACATTTGATTAACACAGTAAGTATCTGACTGAAAGTGGATTAAACAAAGAAACTTCTCTTAATTTAATAATAGTAATGTAATTTTACTGTTGAGCATACCATAAAAAAAGATCTATTAAATGAGATTTCTATGCCATACTTATTGTGGGATTCAAATCTGAAAGTCACATCCATTTTCCTAAAGATGACAATTTCATTCTACTTTATTGCTGAATAAAACTCAATTGTGTATATGTGCCACATATTATTTGTCTCTTTGACAGCTAGGCTAATTCTCTACATTGGCTATTGTGAATAGTGCAATAATAAACATGTATCTGTAAGTATCTCTATAGAAAATATATGCCCAGAAGTGCTATGTCTGGATAATAGTTCTAGTTTTGTATTTGTAACATAGCTCCATATTGACTTTCATCTTGGCTATATCAGCCTACATCCCCATTAGCTGTGTATGAGGTTTCTCTTTTACCACACACCTCCAGCATTTGTTATCCTTTGTTTTCTTGATGATAGTCAATCTGATGGGAGAAAAGAAACCTCAAAGCAGTTTTAATTTTCATTTTCTTGAAACACAGTAGACTCCATTTTCCTATTTTTTCCTATTTGTTCTTATTTTTTAACTGGCATGGCATTTTCATACACACCTTGTTGATGTTTTCCCCAACTCTCTAGCTACAACTGTTTGTATCCACTACCTACAGTAGCCCTCTTTCCACATTCATGTCATGTCTAACCTTTGAAAAAAATCCCTCTCTTCATTTTTTTCAGGCAACTTTTCCATTCTCATGATCATTCTTATAGTTTATAATCTGAGCATGGCCTCAGACTCATGGTGATTCTCCTACCTCTGTTTCCTGAGTGCTGGGATTAAAGGCATGCACCACCATGCCTGACTCCCTTGTAGTTTTTTGACCTATATACTCATCCATGCTCATACATATACACCTATATAAAAATGAAAAGCTAAGAGCCACATATGAAATAGAACATGTGCTATTTGCCTTTCTGACTCTGAATTAACACAGCAATTTCTAGATCCATTCAATTTCCCACAAATTTTATTTCTCATAACAGCTTAATAAAATTCCATTATATGTACATTTTCATTATCCATTCATATGTTAATGGTCACCCGGAGAGTTTAATATCCTCACTATTGTGAATAGAACAACAATGAACATGGATGTAAAATATCCAAAGTAGGAAATAGAGTTCTCTAAATATATACCTAGTGGTAGTATAGCTGGGATGTCTGGTAGTTCTATTGTTAGTTTTTCTGAGAAATCTCCATACTGATTTCCAATATCCAACCCACTAGCAGTGGATGAAAGACTTCCTCTTTTATCATATCTTTGCCAGCATTTGTTGTCAGTTGTTTGACTGGTGATAGCCATTCAAATTGTGATTATGTGAGATCTCAAAATATTTTTAACTTGAATTTCTATGATTGCTAAGAATGTTGAACAATTTAAAAATGATATTTATATTGGCCATTTGTGTTTCCTCTTTTGAACATTGTCTGTTCAGTTTATTTGCCCATCTTTGTATTTTATTTCCTTTTCTGGTGTCTAATTATTTTAGTTCTTTTAGATACCAGGTACTAATAATCTGTTTAATATATAGTGAATTAAAACTTCCAAGCTTCAAATGTTCTCTTCACACTGCTGATTGCATTTGTTTAATTTTTTCTTAGCTTTTAAATTTTCATATAAATATAACTTGTCATTTATTGAAAATATTTATTGTGTTATGGAAGTCTTTTATAAAACCTCTTTGCCTCTGCCTATAACATGACATGTTTTTGGCAGATTTTTCTGTAATAGTTTCAGAATCATTAGTCTTTGATATAGTTTAAATTAGTATTTCTGTGTGTGCAGTATGAGAGATATGGATCTAGTTTCATTGTTCTACATGCAGAAGCCTAGTTCTCTTTGCAGCATTTGTTAAAGAGGTCATCGTTTCTCCAATGTACATATTGCTATCTTTGCCAATATATTTATGTAGCTGTAATTATTTTAGATTATTCTATTACATTCTGAATGTTTGTTTTTTTGTCAGTAACATGATGTCTTTCCTACTATGACACTGTGGTATAATTTGGCTTTTGGTGTTCTGAGAGCTTCAGGATGCCTCTTTTTGCTTAGGATCACTTTGCTTATTCAGCAAATTTGTGCTTTCTTATGAATTTTACTATCATGTTCTCTAGTTTTGTGAAGAATGTCTGTGAGTTCAAGGCCAGCCTGAGACTACATAGTGAGTTCCAGGTCAGCCTTGGCTAGAGCAAGAGCCTACCTCAAAAACAACAACAGCAGAAAAGGATGCCATTGAAAATCTGATGGGCTTATAATGAATCTGCTAATTGCATAGCCATTTTTAAAGCATTAATTCTGCCATTTCTTGAGCATGGAATGCATTTCTGAATTCTACTTTCTTCTTTAATCTATTCTTTGTTGTCTTATTTTCATTGAAGAGCTCTTTCGCCTGGATTAAGTTTACATCTAGATATTTTAAAGTTCATATGCATAGGATTTTTTTCAGATTAAGTAAGTTAATTATTGGTATGCAGAAAAACTACAGGTTTTTGTATGACAATTTTGTTTATGTTTTATTTTGCTGAAAATGCTTATCATACCCAGGAGTTTTCTGGTGGAATATTAAGTTCATTTCAGCGGATATCATTTTAAATGCAAATAGAAATAAATTAACTTTTGTTCTTCCTACCTATATCCATTTTATTACCCTTTTTGATCTTTAGTTCCAGCCAAGACTTTGGAAACTGTTTGTACTATGCCTAACCTATATTCACTTTTGCCTTTGCTAAGACTTGCTTTGCACTCCAGAATGTGGTATATTTTAGAGGAGGTTGCAACAGTTATGGACATGAATGTGTATTCATTTCCTGATGGAAGGACACTTTATTCCAACCTGTTAATTTCATTCAATATACATTATAGTGTAACTCCCAAGTTCTTGTCAAGTCTGGTTTAGATTAGGTTTCTGTCCAAGAATCAGCACATTTTGATATTTTCCTAGGCCTCAGTGTGAGCTATCCCGTTTTTCCACTATATTTATCCTTTTTTCTGGTGGTAGCATACTGCTTATTCCAAGTGTGGACTTCATCCTTAAAGCTCTTGATGGATGGTAATGTCTTTGCATTTGTCTTTGCTACTACATGCTGTGGTCCCACCAGTGTAATTTATATGTTTTATGACTTAAAAAATCCCTCTTTCAAATAAAACTTCTTCCAGTATGGTATGTTTTGGGATTAGATGCTTTAATAAATAATCATGAACTTCATTATGATTTTATTATTATAATTTTTACATTTAAAAATTGACAAAGGGACTTCCAGTTAAGATAGTGGCATAGGAACCATGCCAAAGCAGACTAGGGGTGAAAAAAGCAAAAAAGAAAAAAAAAAACAGCAAAATCCACTCTTTTACATAAAAGTGAGCTATATAAGAAATTACCAATTACAGCAGAGAAGTAGGAGAGATCCAGAGCATCTAGAGCCCACATAGGCAGGCAGAAGTGGCTCCAGCAGCAGCAGCACCAGGTCCACATGGCCAAAGCTGCAGGGCTCTGCTTGAGCTGTAGGAAAAGCTAGGTGAGGGGATTCTCCACTCACACTGGAGTGCCTCACAAACTCAAGAAACATGAAAGGAGGACCACAGGTACCAATGGAGGAGCAGCTTGTGAGGTAGAGGATCATGTGGACCAGCAGGAGAACTAGAGCCATCATCCAGAGCCTCCCCTCCACCACCACCAGCGCAAGCACCAGCAAGCACAAGAGACCTGGGGAAGGGAGTGTGCCCACACAGCACCTGGCACCTGCAACCAGAGCAGCGCTCCAGTGACCCAAGCTTACTTCAAGCAACAGCTCAACAAAGAGGGACCCAAGCAGGAGCGTGGCATAACTGAGACCAAAATCATTACAAAAGGTAACTAGGATTACACCAGATCAGTACCTGCCAAATAAGCCTGGCATATAGGCTTGAACTGGAAGTGATAATTGCACCTCCCATTTCAGGATAAATTATATGTTAAATCTGTTAGATGGTTGGATTTGCCACCTTAAATAAGCTATATTTTGGGCTTGTCATTTGTTCCTGCCTGATTTGAAGTGGCTTTGTTTCTTCTTCTGTTGTTCATTAGGAAAAGGTCTCACTTGGTCACAAGATGACCTGGAACCCTCAACAGACCAGAAATCTTAGCCTCTTAATTGACAGGGTGAAGGGTGTGGGCCAACATGCACCCTAACAGACTGTGACTTTGTTAGAAGATCTGCTTGTAATAATACCTACACTTGCATAAATACTCTGCTGCTTTTCATTGAATGTGTACATTGTTTAGTTAACTTTTAGAATCTGCCTGTGTTTTGTTCAACTCAGCCTACTTGAATACTCTCATAGCAGACAAAACCAACATCTAGGATTACTTTTGTAGTTATTCGGAGAGCCTAAGAGCCATATCTAGCACCTTAAGCTCCTAACCTGAAGATATATAACATCAGATTGATTGATATATCTAATAATACTTCAGCTAATTAGAAAATACAACCATTAAATTAATCCAACATGCAAAAATATGTACATTATAACACAAGAAACACCAAAAATCAAGACAATATAAATCCACCAAAGAGTATTAATACATCAGAAATGACCTCCAGTGAGAATGATTTTGAGGAAATACCTGAGAAAGATTTTAAAATAATGATTATAAATATGTACAAATATGTCAAAGAGGAAATCAAAGAAATCAAAGAAGACACAGGAAACCAATATAATGACATAAAGAGGTCAATGCAAGACATAAATGAGGAAATAGAAATAATAAAGAAAAACCAGTTAGAATTACTGGTAATGAAGAACAGTCAATGAAATTAAAAAAAAAAATACTGTAGAAAATCTCAGCAGTAGAATGGATGAAGGAGAGGACAGAATATTTAAACTATAAGACCACATGGCAGATCTAATATAGTCCAACAAAGAGAAAGACAAACTAATAAGAAAGTATGAATGGGAATTTCAAGATATTTGGGACATTATGAAAATAACAAACATAAGAATTCAGGATATAGTTGAAGGAGAAGAATTTCATTCCAAAGACATAGTTAGCATTTTCATCAAAATCATAGAAGGAAACTTTGCCCAAATTTGGAAAGAGATGCCAATGCAGATACAGGAATCCTTTAGAACACCAAAGACACAAAATCTTGAAAGAAACTCTTCCCACCATATTATGCTTAAACTACCAAACATAAAAACCAAAGAAAATATATTGAAAGTATTTAGAGACAAAAATCAAGTTATATACAAAAGCAAGCCCATAAGGATCACAGCAGATTATTCAACACAAACTTTAAAAGCCAGAAGGGCATGGAGTGATGTATTCCAAGTTCTGAAAGGTAACAACTGTCAACCAAGGTTACTTTATCCTGCAAAGCTATCCATTCAAATAGACAGAGAAATAAGGACATTAAACAACAAAAGCAGGCTAATGGAATATTTGAAATCAAAACCAGCTCTACAGAAAAATACTTGAAAGAATCCTCCATGCTGAAGAGGAAGAAAAGCACACTTATAAGGAACCTGGAAAAAACAAACCATGCTCAAATATTAAATCCAAGACAACAAAGGTAAAACCAGAAGAACTACAAAAAAATGGCAAAAATAAATTCATACCTTTCAATAATATCTCTTAATATCAATGGCCTCAATGCCCACACCAAAAGACATAGGTTTGCATACTGGGATAAAAAGCAGAATCCTTCAATTTTTTGCTTCCAAGAAATTCACCTTTCTACAAAGGGTGGACACAATCTTAGGGTGAAAGGTTGGAAAAACAGTGTTTCAAGTAAATAGGCCTAGAAAACAAGCAGGGGTTGCTATCCTAGTATTTGACAAGGTAGACTTCAGCCCAACATTAGTTAGGAAAGACAAGGAAGGTCACCTTATATTTATTAAAGGCACACTCCAACAGGAAGACATTAAAATTCTAAACATATATGCGCCTAACATGGGGGCTCCCAACTTCATCAAACAAATGCTATTAGAACTAAGGTCACAGATAACACCAAACGCAGTTTTAGCGGGTGACTTCAATACCACACTCTTATCAATTGACAGGTCATCCCAGCAAAAAATAAACAGAGAGGCATCTGGATTAAATAAGGTCATAGAACTAGTGAACCTAACCGATATATACAGGATGTTTCATTGAAATGCTGCAGAATACACATTCTTTTCAGCAGCACATGGAAAATTCTCTAAAATAGACCATGTATTATGACACAAAGCAAATCTTAACAAATACAGGAAAATTGAAATAACTCCTTGCATTCTATCTGTCCACACTGGAATCAAACAATAGCAAGAAAAGCTATAGATCATACACAAAATCATGGAAACTAAACAATACACTACTAAATTATGAATGGGTCAATGAAGAAATTAAGAAGGAAATAAAAAAATTCATAGAGCCAAATGATAGAGTCAAATGGTGGAGGGAGGGCTAATCAAAATCTAAGAAGATATATATAAATCATATGGAAACCTACTATTTTTGGACAATGGAACACTCAGGTGCTCTGGATTGTTACTAGAAAATTTTCAGTGCCAGGAATGAGATGTCCTCCAATGATTTGTCAGCCAGGGAGGTCCATGATGCCCCCAACACAGTACAGGCCATTGTGTAGGCCCTTGGTTTCCCACTAGGAATACATGGTAAGATCCTATTGCTGAAGACTCCACATACTTGGGCTATAAGGCCACTGAGAAATCCTGCTGGAACTGAGCTGATAACCTTCTCCATGTAGAATAGCTGACAGAAAACTGGAAGAAGCCATTCTGCATGACGTTTAATGGGAGAGAGCAAAATTACCAGTGAAGATACTCAACATTGGACACTGCAAGTCTTATTTTTTTCCACCTAGGCCAAATGAGCCAACATGTGCAATAGTGGCACGTCTGTCATGGTGGAAACCAACTGCCCTCTAATTGGACTGGAGGCCCATTCCATATATATACCTGATGCTGAAAATCTATGACAGTGGTAGCCATGAGCCCTAGGGGTGTAATGTCTGCTGCTGTCTGGATAAATGTGTATACTATGCTCACCAAACTGCCCAGTAAACACTTCTCTTAATGTCCATACCCATATATTAATGCTACTCTCACTTTTGGTTAGAGAAGCTTCCTTTTTCAGATGGCAGTGACCTTGGGATGTCTCAGAAGGCATCATGGTGCTGGGAAGAAGTGACAGAGGAGTGCTCAGGACTGCAATATCTCTAGCACACCTTCCAAAGCTCAGTGTCTATTGAGGAAAAAATGTAAGAGACAAAGGAGGGGTGACACTCCTTACAATGTGCTCTTCCAGACCCAAAATGGCCTGGATATCCATGACCCCACAGTGCCTGACACAAGACCATCATAATAGGAGGTAAAAGATAATGACATCAAAATAAAAGAGAGACGGACTGAGAGGGGGAGGGGATATGATGGAGAGAGGAGTTTCAAAGAGGAAAGTGGGGGGAGGGAGGGCATTACCATGGGATATTGTTTACAATCATGGAAGTTGTTAATAAAAAATTTAATTAATTTAAAAAACTTGACATAAAAAGGTCTGTAGAGATGAACGAGAGGTTAAGGTACTCGCCTACAAATCTCAACTACCAGAGTTCAGTCTCTCTCTCTCTCTTTGCAACTAAGTTAATAAAGTATGAAAAAATTGACATAAAATTAGACGTATTTATGAGGTACTATATGATGATTTGATATGCATAACCTATCTCCTCAGACATGATTTAAAGTACGATACTGTTTTCTATAGTTGCTGTACTGAGCCAAATCACACTAGAGCATATTTCTCTTCCTAAACTATGTACAACTTAGATCATCTTCACCTTCTCCCATACTCTCTCCCAGGTGCTCTCACTATGTTCTAATAATCAGTCTTGTCTGAACTTTTAGAAGACCAACTTTTACAAATTCTACATATGGAAAAACTTTCATTCCGTATTTACCACACTTAGCATAATGGTCACCAGCCTCAATCATAGTGTCTCAATGACAGGATTTCATCTTGGCTATGGTTGAATGATATTCAATTGCTTAGCTGTACCACATTTTATTAATTCATGTATATCTAGATAATATGCATATGTTGGCTACAGTGAATAATTTTACTATACAGTATGTGAGCATGCATATAGTTCCCTGAGGAATTTCTATCCTGGTTTCTATGATGGGTCCATTAATTTACATTCTACCTATACTATCTAGGAGCTCCTTTTAGTCCATATCCCTGCCATCCCTTGTTATCTTTGGTATTTTTTAACAACCACTTTTAGTATGATAGATAAAATATCTCCTCCTGATTTCATAAACAATTCCTTGAGGATTAGTGACATTATTTTTATGTACCTGTTGATTATTTGATGGTCTGCTTTTATTAAATGTTTACATATATCCATTGTACATTTTTATTCAGTTTATTCTTTTGAATTTTTTTAGTCCTCATTTACTCAGGATATTAACCCCTCTTCAGATGTGTTATGTAGAGGACAGATTACTTCTTCAGATTGTCAGTTATCTGAAAAATAAAAAGTAATTAACCTAAGAAAATGTGGGAGTAATATCCATAATTAAATTAGACATAATAATTTTATAAGACAATGAAGGGATTCCAACTTGTTATTACTGAATAAAAATATATATCTTGTTAAAATGCCAATAAAAACATGAATAAATATCATATGGTGGGGAGAATTGCAATCTTTGAAAATATCCTCATAGAAATAAAATGTGTTATATCATGCATAAAAAGTGAGGAAATGTGATGTTAATTAACATTCAAATATATTTAGAAGGGAAGCATATTTTCAAGAATATTAGAAAAAAGAAGGAAAGAATGCTAGAAAAATATATGAATAATTTACAGAAAAAATGAAAATGGATTTTTATTAGCAAAATACTGAAAACATACAACTCAACTAAACAACTTCACATGTATAAATGAACATAATAGGGAGTAAACAATAATTGTATAAAATAGCATTGTATTCAGTAGCAATGCAATTGCAAAATGTAGTTGTAATCTAATTGTAAATTGTTTCATCTTTTAAAAGATCTGTTATATAAAACATTTCCGTATTGCCCATTGAATTTAACAGTTATTTATATACTATATGTTAAACACTCCCAAATCCTGTGTAACAATATAATTTATTTACCAAAATATCTTATTAATTTTTATTTTTTAATTTTATTTTTTATATATTTGAGAGAGAAAGGAAGAAAGAGAGAGAGGGAAAGAGAGAGAGAGAGCACTCCAGATGCATGCTGCACCTTGTGTATCTGGCTTATGTGAGTCCTGGGGAATAGAGCCAAGGTCCTTTGCCTTTGCAGGCAAGTGCCTTTACCCCTAAGCTATCTTTCCAGCCCTACCAAAATATTTTAATATTCAAGAAATATAGTGATAAATAGGTATAATTATTTTAAAGTAAAAATATTTTGAGAAATCAAAATATAACCTTAATAAAATTCTATATTGGCTTTTAAATTATAAACATTATGCCTAGCATAGGGTAAAAAAAATAAATAATTTCTATTGAGTAAATATTTATGAGTTGAATATAAGATGCATAAACTTGGTTCCCATAGACTTGCATGAGTATTCAAAGCACAAGTATTAAGATGCTTTAAACGAGTACTCTTGATTTCTTTGGGGACTTTTTGGATCTCTCATGGACAATGATTATTTCTTTTAATTGATAGTATTAGTAATTTTTTTTCTTGTTTTGCAAGATTTTAACACTGAAGTTTTATAATATTTTTTTTTCAATTTGGCAATCAGAGTCTTATGATGAACTACATAGTTGGTGCCTGGAAGCACATCTACATTGTGCGGTGGGAAAATCTAGAATAAACATGTGTATCACCTTAATAATGGTATTTTGTCATGAAAATACCTAAAAACTCATCATTGGGAATTTTTCAAAAATACTATATAACATATTTACAAAAGATACCATGTTGTACCATAGGTCTCTTTAACTCATTCTTACTGTAGAACTCTAGTTGTAAAGTATTTGTCAAATATTCCCTCAATACTTCTCTTCTAATCCTTCCAGACTATGGTAAATTCTGTTCTACTGCTTGACAGACCAATTTATGCTTCGAAGTTAACATATTATGCATACATAATTAAAAATATTATTGGAAAAAAACAGTGTGAAGTTTCTACCAAAAAATAAACATGAAAACCCCAAAACTACAACAATATGGTGCAATACACTATCACAGGTAAATATGCAAAAGAAATGATAATAAGAGACTTCCAGCCAAGATGGCAACTGCCTAACTGCACTGCACATCCCCAGGAAAGAAAGGCAAGGCATTAAGGGTTCACTGGGTCTTGTAGGGCACAGAAATCTCTAATAGATTGCAAGTGGGAGGGCACAGAGGGGAAAAAAAGAGAATCACTGATTCCCTCACTCACGGGTAGCCCACCAGTCCTCCACTCCCCCCAAATAGTCACCATACCCACAGTCTCAGCATCACGATACTCCCACACTTACTATCAGAAAGGGGACCCAGGCCAACATAGTTCCACTTGACTCACTGCACAGGGGTGATCACCCTGCTACCCCTGCCCACGTGTGACTGTGGGCACGCTCCTGCACACTGGCCCACTGGAATTCAGGCTTCATTTGCCTGCCACATGCTAGCCACTGATCCCTGCTTGTGCAAGCTTAGCCTGATCTCTCTGCCCATTTGCCCACTTACTGCTCTGCCTGCCACCCATTCATGTGCGAGTGCAGGCCCATTCAACCTGCCCATAGGAGCGGAGGCTCACTCTGCATGTCTCCCTGCACCAGCTCAGGTGCCAGCCCCTCCCTGTCTGCCACACTGGCTGACCTCCAGTGTCCTAGTTCAGGCTAGCTCAGACTGCTTCTGGGTCCCAGTGTTCCACCACATGCGAGTTTAGGCTGCTTCTGTGCTTGGTGCTTCAGGATCCCTCCTAGCACAAGCACAGGCAGCTTTGGGGCATCATCTCGTGAGAGCTCAGGCAACTTTGTCATCTGTGCCAAGCAGGAGCTCAAGACCACTCAGCCCATCTGCTTGCCTGCCAGCTAGCCCATGCCAGCTCCCCCAAGAGGAACCACTTCCCCTGCCCATCTAGACCACAGTCCTACTCTCCCTGCCCATACACTGTGATAGGCAAACCACAGCACAAAAGAAATAACATGAAAAATCAAATGCAAGAAAATCCAGTTAGATAACACAGTCCTACAATGAACATCTCTGATCAAAACATAGAAGAGTCATTAGGCTCAGAACACCAAAATGAAGCTATGAATAATGCAACCCACACCAAGCTACTGGTAGAACTTGCAGAAAAGCAACAAAGGACCAATAATTTTGTGGATGCTGCCATCACTAGATTAGACCTAATAGATAAGAAAATGGAAGGAATTAAAAGACAGTTAAGAGATATGAAGGAGAGTGAAAAAAAAAAGAGGACCTCAAAAATCAGCTGATGATGCTAAACGAAGATATAAACAAATGCAAGGATTGAATTCCAAGAAACATCACAGAAATCACAAAGAGATGTGAAAAGGGAACTTGACAGAGGGATATATACTATACATAGAAAAGTAGGAGAAAATGCAAACCTAATTGAACAAGTCCAAAGCTCTCTACGAGCTCTCAAGAATAGAGTCAGCCATGTGGAAGATAGAAACATGGAACTGGAAGACAAGAAGGAAGAAACAGATGCAGAGTTCAAAAGTTTCAATAAGTTCAAAAATTTCTGTGAACAGAACATGAGGGAATTGTGGGATACCCTTAAACATCCTAATATCCAGGTTGTTGGAACACCAGAAGGAGAAGATATTCAGACCAAAGGCATGGAGAACTTATTTAACAAAATAATTGAAGAAAACTTCCACAGTCTCTCCAAAGAAAAGCCCATCAAGATACAGGAAGCTGACAGAACTCCAAACAGATTGGACCAAAGGAGAAACTCTCCAAGACATATTGTCATTAAGACTCTAAATATTGACACCAAAGAGAAATTCCTAAAAGCAGCTAGGGAAAGACAGCACATCACTTTTAAAGGTAACCCTATCAGAATTACTTCAGATTTTTCAGTGGAAACCCTGAAAGCCAGAAGGCCCTGGAATGAAATATTGCAAAGTCTCAGAACCTATGGCTTCCAACTCAAATTATTTTATGCAGCAAAAGTATCTCTTATAATATATGGTGAAAGAAAAGTTTTCCATGACAAAACTCAGCTTCACAATTATATGAACACAAAACCAAACCTACAGAGATTATTTCAGGAAATTCTCCACACAGAAGAATGAAATAGTCAAAATCAAATACATACAAGAAGCAGATCACAGTAACCAAACTCAGAGAAGGCACAAAAAACTTCAAAGTCCATGAAAACATCAAACCATGTGTACCAACACAATATGGCAGGGTTCAAATCAAACCTCACAGTCATTACCCTAAATATCAATGGCCTTAATTCACCCATCAAGAGACACAAGACAACAGGATGGATCAGATAATTAGACCCCACAATCTGCTGTCTTCAAGAAACCCATCTCACCACTAAAGAAAGACACCTCCTCAGGGTGAAAGGGTGGAAAAGAAAATTCCAAGCAAACAGGAATAAGAAACAAGCAGGCGTAGCTATATTAATATCAGATAAAATAGACTTCAAACCAACAATAATGAAAATGACAAAGAAGAACACTTCCTGCTTATCAAGAGAATGATCCATCAAGAGGATATTACAATCATAAATTTGTATGCACCAAACACAAAGGCACAACAGTTTATAAAGCAAAACTTACTTGACAATAAGATAGAAATAAGCACCAAGACTATCATAGTTGGGGACTTCAATACACCATTATCAGCAATAGACAGATCATCCAAACAGAAACTCAACAGGGAAGTAAGAGAGCTCAACAAAACCATAGATCACTTAGACCTGATGGACATCTACAGAACATCCCATCCCAAATCCACAGACTACACATTCTTCTCAGCAGCCTATGGAACATTCTCTAAAATAGATCATATACTGTGTCACAAAGCCTGCCTCCATATCTATAGGAATATTGATATAATACCCTGCATGATATAAGATCACAATGTGTATTGCTAGAAATTAACAACAAAAGATCCATCAAGAATCCCATTGGTCCTTAGAAACTGAACCGCACACTTTTAAACAATAAATAGATTGTGGATAAAATAAAAAATGAAATTGCAAAATTTCTAGAAATGAGTGATGTTGAGAACACATTGTACCAAAACTTATGGGACACAATGAAGGATGTCCTCAGGGGAAAATCATGGCACCTAATGTCTTCATAACAAAGACAGAGAGATCCCAAATCAATAACCTAACCATCCACCTAAAGGCACTGGAAAAGCAAGAAAAATTCCAACCCAAAAAGCTCCAGAAGGAAAGAAATAATAAAGATCAGAGGAGAAATTAATGAACTGGAAACTAAGAAAACAATTAAGACAATTGTCAAAACAAAAGAGCTGGTTCTTTGAAAAAAATAAACAAGATTGGCAAAGCCCTGGACAATTTGATCAAGCCAAAAAATGAGAGATATTTCAAATTAAAAAAAAAAAATTGAAATGAAAAAGGGGGATCACAACAGCCATAAGTGAACTTTGGAGAATCACCAGGACTTATTTCCAAAACCTCTACTCCAGAAACTGGATAATGTGGAGGAGATGGATAAATTCCTGGACACATACCATCTATCAAAGCTAAATTCAGAGCGGATTAATCTCCTAAACAAACATATCACACTCATTGAGATTGAAAAAGTAATAAAATCCTCCCCCCCAAAAAGAGTGGAGGACCTTACAGGCTTCTCAGCTGAATTCTATCAAACCTTCATGGAACAACTCAAACCAATCTTCCTCAAACTGTGCCACACAATTGGAGAACAGGGCAAGCAACCCAACTCCTTCTATTAAGCTAGTATCACCCTAATTCCAAAATTAGGCAGAGATGCCACAGGAAAGAAAACTACTGGTCTATTACCCCAATGAAATTAGATGCAAAGATCCTGAACAAAATCCTCACAAACCGAAGTCAACAACACATCAAAAGCATTATCCACCTTCATCCCAGGAACACAGTGGTGGTTCAACATACAGAAATCTGTCAATGTAATACACCACATAAACAAGGTTAAACACAAAAACCACATAATCATTTCGATAGATGCAGAAGAGGCCTTTGACAAAACACAACATCACTTCATGATCAAAACATTGGAGAGAATTGGCATGGTTGGTTCATATCTTAACATAATAAAGGCAATATACAAGGCTCCTAAGGCCCAAATAATACTTAATGGAGAGAGACTGGATGAATTCTCATTGAGATCAGGAACAAGACAGGGTTGTCCATCTCACCTCTGCTCTTCAATATAGTACTGTAAGTCCTAACTCAAGCAATAAGACAGGAGAAAGAAAGAAATGAGATACAAATTGGAAAGGAAGAAGTTAAGTTAGCTCTAATCATTGATGACATGATTGTATATGTAAGAGATCTGAGAAACTCCATCCCAAAACATCTGAAGGTGATTAACTCCTATAGCAAAGTAGCAGAATATAAAATCAATGCACAAAAATCAGTAGCCTTTCTTTATGCAAATGACAAAGATACAGAGAAAGAGATAAGGGATATGGTCCCATTTTCAATAGCAACAACAACAACAACCAAAAAAAAAAAAAAAATACCTTGGAATAACGTTAACCAAGGAACTGAAAGATCTATACAATGAAAACATAAAAATACTCAAAAAAGAAATTGAAGAGAACTTGAGAAAATGGAGAGACCTCCCATGCTCCTGGATAGGCAGAATTAACATTGTGAAGATGGCAATCCTATCAAAGGCAATATACAGATTTAATGCAATTCCAATTAAAATACCAACATTGTTATCTCATATTACCTATAGAAAGGCAGAAGGCCTGGCATATCCAAGCATATCCTCAGCAAAAGAAATACCTCTGGAGGCATCACCTTACCTGATCTAAAGCTAAATTACAAAGGCATAGTAATAAAAACAGCATGGTACTGGCATAAAAACAGGAGTATAGACCAATGGAATAGAACAGAGGACCCAGACTTTTGGTCAAGCAAATACAGCTAGTTGATATTTGACAAAGGCCCTAATAATACATGCTGGAAAAAAGATAGCATCTTCAACAATGGTGCTGGACAAACTGGATAACCATATGCAGGAAATTGAAACTTGATCTACACATCTCTCCATGCACTACACTCAAGTCCAAATGCATCAAAGATCTCAATATAAGACCAGAAACTTGACTACTACTGAAAGAAAATATAGGAAGAACTTTACATGATATAGGAATGGAAAAAGACTTCCTGAACAAAACCGCAGCAGCTCACGATCTTCAACAGTCATTCAACCAATGGGATCCATGAAGCTGAAGAGTTTCTTTACAGACAAGCATACAATAATCAAAGGCAATAGATTACCCACAGAATGGGAGAAAATATTTGTAGATTATCCAACTAATAGAGGCCTAACCTCTAGAATCTACAAAGAACTCAAAAATCTAAACAGTAAGAAGTCAAACACCCCACTCACAAAATGGGGCAAAGAGCTGAACAGGCAGCCCACAGAGGAAGAAATACAAATGGCAAACACACACTTAAGAAAATGTTCATCATCCGTAATCATCAGGTAAATGCAAATTAAAACAACTATGAGATTCCACCTTACATCAGTAAGGATAGCAAACTTCAAAAAATCAAAGGAAAATAAATGCTGGCGAGGATGTGGAGAAGTAGCAACACTCATCCACTGTTGGTGGGAATGTAAGATGGTACAACCACTTTAGAAAGCAGTATGGAGACTCCTGAAAAACCTGATCGTAGAGTTACCAACATACCCAGTTATTTCCTTACTGGGCATGTACCCTAAAACCATTAAACCACAGTCCAGAGAGATTTGCTCAACAATTTTTATTGCTGCTCAATTCATAATCGCTAAGAGCTTGAAGAATGGATAACTAAGAAGTGGTATATCTATACAATGGAATTCTCCACAGCATTAAGAAAAAATGGCACAATGAAATTTGAGGAAAAATGGTTGAACCTAGAATAGATCATTCTCAGTGAACTTACCCAATCACAGAGTGATAATTGCTACATAGTCTCACTCATCTACAGTACCTAACCTGAATCTACCCAAGATGCTGACATACCCAGCAAGCATCTTCAGGACTAGTCATCAGGGAAATGCAAACTAAAAGTACTATAAGATTCCACCTTATCCCAGTAAGGATAGCAAAATCAAAAAATCAAATGAAAATAAATGCTGGCGAGGATGTGGAGAAGTAGGAACACTCATCCACTGTTGGTGGGAATTTAAGATGGTACAACCACTTTGGAAAGCAATATGGAGACTTCTGAAAAAGCTGAGTATAGAGATACCAACAGACCCAGTTATTCCCTTACTGGGCATCTACTCTGAAACCTTCAAACCACAGGCCAGAGATTTGCTAAACCATGTTTGTAGCAGCTCAATTCATAATAGCTAAGAGCTGGAATCAACCCAGATGTCCATCACTAGAAGAATGGATAACGAAGATGTGGTATATCTACACAAAGGAATTCTATACAGCAGTAAGAAAAAATAACAAAAGAAATTTGAGGAAAAATGGTTGACCCTGGAACAAATCATTCTCAGTGAACTTACCCAATCACAGAAAAAAAATGGCCACATAGTCTCACTCATCTACATAACCTAATCTGAATCTACCCAAGATGCCTTACATACCCAGTAAGCATCTCATGGACTAGACAATAGGATAGGTGGGGAGGGAGGGGAGGGCAACGGAGGGGGTGGGAAACACAAATCTAGACCCAAACGGTAATGGTACCATAAAATTCTACATCCTAAAAGGCAGACCAAATGGTTGAACCTGCACCAGGCCCTTAGAGGTAACACCTGAGCCACAAGACACTGGAAAGGCTATGATGAAGACTGACCTTAATCTTCTACAGTTTCTCTCTCTCCCCCCTCTCTTTCTCTCTCTCTCTCTCTCTCTTGTCTCTGACTCTTTTACATTAGTTATCTTTTTCTTCCTTTTCTTAATGGGCACTGATCTGTAACTCCCTGTACCAGCATGTGGCTATCATCCACAATGAGCTTTTGATCAGAGAGACCTACAAGGTTTCCTAAAAGAAAGACAGATTTCTGTCAGAGCACTTGATGACCCACCAAAGGTTAGTGGTAAAACCCTACTGCTGAAGACACCTTATGTGGTTGACACGTAAAATGGAATGGCATGGCTGGAAGCTGGAAGAGAGTCAGTCCCCAGACTGTCAACAAGTCTAGTGTGAGAAGGTGCTACATGGGCGACTATGGGAAAATGACCAATATCTGTCCAAGTAACTCATGGTCTAACCTACTTAGCTGCAAATAACCTGTCGTGATGCTCACACAAGTGCAATAGTAGCACACAGCCATGGTGGAGAACCAACTGCTCTTGATTTGGCTAACTGAGGCCCTCAGTGGAACGGGACCCATAGCTGGAACTGGAAAACAAGTCAGAACCATATGCAAACATGAGCCCACTCTCCTTTATGAAGCTACCACTAATCGTGGGGTACAAGAGGTTGTACACCTATTAAATTCTCTATAAAAACAGAAGGGTTATCTCTTTTGTCTTGTTCTGTCCATTGGAGATTCTGCTTCCCTTTTTCAGATAGATGCTGATCCTAAGGACAGAACCACACCATCATACCTCTAATGGGCCCCAGCTGAAACTAAGAATAATTGGCTAAACAAGCAAGCGTGCGGTTTTCTTGGTGAACAAAGAAAGCCCAAGGGTGAAGGAGATATTCACAGAGAACAATCAAGTCCTACCAAATCAGATATCCAGAGACCCAGAGGCCCCCAAGCCCTCATCACTTTATCACACCAAAAATGAACCCAACATGGCTCATGGAAATTTTGCGGAAGAGGGGCCGGAAGGAATGTCAGAGACACACGTTGGGTCATGATTCGCAGATACATTTCTCCTACCCATAAATGTGGGCTAACTCCACAATGCATAACCCATATACCTCAACAAGGAGTGGGCAGGGGGAGGGTATAGGATATGGATGAGCCTAACAATGGTACCAACTTGACTGTATTCACTGAGTACAAAACTAATTAATAAAAAAAAATTAAAAAGAAATGATAATAAGTAGATTGTACAAATATCTGTACTTCTGTGTTTATTGCACCAGCATTAATAATAGTGAAAAGTTAGAATCAGGGGCTAGAGAGATGGCTTAGTAGTTAAAGTGCTTGCCTCCAAAGTCTAAGGACCCAGGGTCAATTCCCCAGTACTCATGTAAGCCAGATGCACAAGTTGGTGCATATGTCTGGAGTTTGTTTGCAGTAGCTGGAGGCCATGGTTTGCCCATTCATTCTTATTCTCTCTTCTTCCCCACTTTTCTTTATTCTCTCTTTGATAAATAAAAAAATAAATAAATAAGTAAATAATTTTTTTTAAAAGTTAAAGTCTTTGCTTGCTTTGGCGGGACATATAATAAAATTGCAACACAGTGAAGATTAGCATGGTCCCTACGCAAGGTTGACATGCAAATTCATGAAGTGTTCCATATTTTTAAGATGGCACCTGTCTCTGGAGTTCATTTGCAGTGGTTGGAGGCTCTCTCTCTCTCCCTCTCTCTCTCCCTCTCTCTCTCCCTCTCTCTCTCTCTCCCTCTCTCTCTCTCTCTCTCTCTCTCTCTCTCTCTCTGTCTCTCACAAAAATAAATAAAAATAAAAATATTAAAGTAAAAATAGTTAAAGTCTGGCTGGGGAGATGGTTTAGTGGTTAAGGCGTTAGCCTGCAAAGCCAAAGGACCCAGGTTCGAGTCCCCAGGACCCATGTGAGCTGGATACACAAGGGGGTGCATGCATCTGGAGTTGGTTTGCAGTAGCTAGAGGCCCTGGTGCACCCATTCTCTCTCTCTCTCTCTCCCTCTCTACCTGCCTGTTTCTGTATCTCTCTCTCAAATATATAAATAAAAATAAATATTTAAAAAATAGTTAAAGTCAACTAAAGGGTAGTAAATGAAACACATTTGAGTGATGAATTTATTACAATATTTGCCATAAATATATGCAATTGTATTTATCCTTCCACATAAAAGATGAAATTCTGACATTTGAAATAATATAAGTGAAACAAGAGTATTATATTTAATGAAATTTAATCAGATAAAGAAAAACATATGAGATTTTTCCATTTTAATGATCATTTTAAAGAAGCAAACTTTTTGCTTTCATTTATTTTTCTCCATTCATTTCATTTTTGCAATTTAGATTCCCACCTTAGTTTTTATAATTTCTTCTGCTTGCTTTAGTATTACTTTATTCAGATTTCTTCTATTTTAGTAAAGTGGGAGCTGAGATATTGACTTTCATCTTTGTTTTTATATATTCATTTAATTTTAAACATTTCCTTTTAAGGCAGTAGTTTTATTGTATCCTACATATTTTGATAAGATATATTATCAACCTCATTAGGATTTGAATACATTTGCAATTGAAGTTTATACCCTAATCTAAAAGGATTTTTAAGAATTGTGCACTCTTTGTCTCCTTGAGTTCTATCTCAAATTTACTATGGTTTTAATATACATTTTGTAATTTTTGATAGTTTATTATAAGTATGTTAAGGCATGTACAAGATCTGATTATCTAACAAATGCCCCCTATGTTCCTGAGAAGAATGAGTATTAGACTGTTGTATGGAGTGTTTGACTGACAATGAAGATCAGGGCAATTCTATTTAGTGATGTGTATGTATGTATATATATGTCTGCCCACTTATGGACTTATGGATGAGGGCACATTCTTATGTACACATTTGTGTGATGACCAGGTGTGTTAATGTCAAGTGTATTCCCTAATCCCTCTCCACAATTTTGATTTTAAAAGTTTCTCTCGCTGAGCCTGGAGCTTCTTGATTCATCTAAACTGGCTAGCCAGCAAACCTCAGTTATCCTGCTGTCTATGGGATTACAGGGGCACACAGCTGTGCTCATCATATTCTTTGAACATTTTAATGGGTGCTGGGTATTCCCACCAAGTTCCTTTTGATTGCATTGCAAGAAATTTGATGAATGATCCATCTTCCTAATCCTGCAAGTTTTTGCTTCAAATTTTTGGTACTGTGTGCTTACATGTACACACATAGTAAAAGGTAATGTTGTGTTTCCCGAAGAATTGATTACTTAATTATAAATGTCTTTCTTAACCATGACAATTTTCTTAGTTCTTTCTGAAATCTTCTTTGTCTGAAATTTCTATCACTGGTGTAGATTTATTTTAGTGGTGTTAGACTGATATAATGGTTCTATGAATACATCCCTACAACCATTTGCTTATTTAATCATAAACTTTTAGTTGGCATACATAGATCTAGTTATCGTTTCTTCTTCATTTTCAAATACAATTTGTTTTTGTTGATTCTTGCTACATCCCATCTCTCTGAGATGTGTCCCCAGTACTCTTTGAGATGCAGGTTTTACCTTCTAATATATTCTAATATATAGTCAAAGGTGAGTAAATGCTAGAAAAGTAGAATTTACCCAAACATTAATTTTAATTTATAAATTTTTTATTTAAGTGTATTTCTGATAGATATAGATCATGTAAATATAAAATGACTAATGATACTGATGCATTAATATTTAAACTACGTGAAAGCTTTTTAATTACTGTAAATGTTTGTTTGTTTGTTTGTTTATTTATTTATTTTGCTTTTTTGTGTACACATTTAGTTTTATTGTAACAAAGCAACTGGTATACTTAACGTTTAAAACTGAGCAGTATCTTTCCTTTCCAGTGAAAACAAAGAAAATTTAAAAATAAAACAAAATTACAATAGAGAATGTCAATTCCAAATAAATCCTACAGGTTCTGATGATTCTCCCATAGAGTGGCAGGGCTCAAGTCATCATTAGGAGAGAATTTTATTTTAAAAGTGTCATCTTAACCTGCAAGGATGTCCATTAAACATCACAATTAAACATGCCAAAGGAGAAGCCATGTTGTCAAAATGCCCACTTAACCCACCCAGACATCTCAAACCCACCCTTTGCTGACCTTCTATTCCCCATTTTTTTTAAAGATTTTTTTCTTTTTATTAAACAAGAGAAAGTAGACAGGTACATGTTGGTAAATGCTAACTGTCCGTATTCACATAGAGACACAGTGTAATCTCTGAGCCCAATATACAGAGAAAGGAGGAAAGAAGCTGGAATCTATGCACTACTACACAGGGCCAGCACCCTCCAGCTTCTGTCAGAGTGAAGGGAGCAGAAGGTTTTTCTTTTTTTCCCACAGAGCACGGTGGTGGTGTTGATCCATACAGTTCTTGTTTAGATAGGAAGGGATAAAAATGAATTTAGAACAAATTAAAAAGATTCTTTTCCTGTTGTATTCTGATCAGGGTAATTTCCCCCCAAAATAAGTTGAGAACCATGATGTTGAGAAAAAGAGACCTCAAAAATAGGGCTACTGAGCATGAGAGGTTGTGGGGAGGAAAGACTGCAACTTGCTCCCAGGGACTGGAGAAAATTTAAAAAATAAAAAATAAAAATAAAAGGTTGGAATCCATCAGTGTTCTTATCTATTAGTCATCTTCTCCTTTATCCTCCTCTCCTTCTTCCCCTTCATCATCATCTTCATCTTCTTCACCGTCATCCTCATCCCCTTCTTCATCAATATCTTCCAATCCTTCTTCTTCGTCGTCCTCCTCCTCCTCATCTCTTCCCTCTCCTTCTTCATCATCCATATCAGGAACCAAATAGTACTGCAAGGGATTTGGCCAAATGTCATCTTTGATGACTTCTCCTAACTCATCTGCACCTGCATCAGAATGGTCTGTAAACCAGGTAAAGAAGCTCTGTGGATCTTCGTGCTGCCTCTTCCTACGGGCTTTATTCTGTGTCTGACTTGAGCGTTTCGTCAAATCCTTTCCAGATTTCCATTTGATTTCAGTGGACTTTGAAGATGGATCACCACTCTCATTCAGATGAAATTCTTTGGAGAGGACTTTATTTTCAAAGTAAGGATTCTCATCAAAATAAAAATCTATTCTGTAACCTGATTTTATATCTTCAAATTCTGTCACCTCAACTCTGGTCAGGTAATGCAGAGCCTCTTCGTCTTCCTCCCCAAGCAGTGCAGACACTTGTGGATGGTTGACAAATGTTGTTACCCCAAAATTTGGGATTTTGGCGATCAATTCTGACCTTTTCTGAAAAAAATGGTTGGCGAAGTTTGTTATATTTCTGTTCTACTTTCAAAATTTCCTCACTGGCTTGTTCATTAAGTCTGTCTATTTCATTTTGTACTTCATCAATATGTTCAATTGCTTCTTGCTGTTCTTTTTCTGAGGTCTCGTCGGCCCCGTCGTGGTTGGAGTTGAGCTCCTTTTTACTGACTTAGGCGCCGAGATGGTTCTGCTCCGCGGTCGTGACGGGGGGGAGCGGGGATGGGGGGAAAGAGAAGGGAAGGCGAAGGGGGCGGCCGGGCAGGCGGCTTCCCCTCACGCCTCCCGGCGCTCGCTGCTTCTCCCTCCCCCTCGCTAGCGCTGCCCTCGCGGCCTGCTGACCGGGGAGGGCCGGGGGCGGCGTGCCGGGCCCGGGCCCGGGCTCTCGGTAGCGGAGGGGAGGCGACTGCCGATGGCTCGGTCCCTGACTCGCGCTCCGGCTCGCTGCCTGCTCTCTCTCTCTCCCTGACCCACCTCCTCCTCCTCTTCTTCCAACACCTATTTTGCGTTCTTTCCTCTACATCCCTTTACTGATTTGTTTTCTTATAACTACAGATTTAAGCTTAGATACCCATCAATTGATGAAGAGAAAATAAGTATGTGCTACCTTTACACAATGGACTTTTATTCAGTTGTAAAGAAAAATAAAAATATTAAGGTGGGGATGGTGACTCACGCCTTTGATTCCAGAACTCAGGAGGCAGAGGTAGGATGATCACCATGAGTTCGAGGCCACCCTGAGACTACATAGTAAATTCCATGTCAGCAAGACCCTACCTGAAAACAAACAAACAAACAAAAAAAAAAAAAAAAGAAGGAAAAAAGAAAAAAAAAAAGATTATACTAAGTAAGTTAACCAAGGCTCAAAATGTTAAACATTGCATGTTCTCTATCATATGTCAATCCTAACTTCAAATGTTTATATTTCTATGTCAGTGGCAATAAAAGTCAGTAGTAGAGTCCAAGAAGGTAGAAAGGGGCCATAAAGAAGGGAGAAGACTTAACATGAAAGCATAATGGATATCTATCTATCTACCTATCTACATTCCTATGTATCTATGTATCTATGTTATGTATGTATCTATGTATGTATGTATGTAAGTTGTGGACAAAAGTATGTAAGCACATGCATATGTATATATGTATGCAAGTGCGTTCTAGAAGTCTAGTTTCTTTCTTGTTTTTTGTTTGTTTGTTTGTTTGTTTAGTAAGTCATTTTATTAAACCTATAGCTCATCCATTCAGCTAGAGTAACTGGACAATAGTCTCCAATCTCCATCTCCCGAGCACTCAGACTGCAGATGTACTCCACCAGGTCTGGCTTTTGTGTAGGGACTGAGGATCTGCACTGTGATTGTCATGCTTGTATATCAAGATCTTTCCTGACTGAGCCATTGCCCAGCCCCAAGCAAGATGATGTTTTGAAAAAAATATGACTTTAGCTATTCATTTTCTAACAGTATATATTATAAATAAACCTTATATTCTACCATGTGCCATTTTCCTTACCTATGAAGAATTTTCTTTGCTGGATGTTTTGTATAGGACAGCTTACTCTACAGTTCCTTAATATTTTGCTATTACAAGATGCTTTATTTTTCTTTCACTTTTGAATGATAATTATCTGTTTATGTAACTGCAGGTTATGTTTATACCTTCACTGTCTTCAATATTTCACACATCTCTCAACTTTCTTGTTTTTCTTCCGGCAAAGTTCACTGCTATTCTGACCCTTATGGTTAGGAAGTATTTTTATTCTGAAATATTTCCAAAAATTTCAACTTCACTTTGATTTTCTTTATTTGAATTTAAGAAGCAAAGATAATATTTTTATTATTATCAAAATTGTTGGTTTTTAGATTCTTAGGTTTTTACTTTTTTGCCTATTTGTTTAACATATTCTTGGCCTTCATTACCTCAAATATTTCTTCAGTACTGTAACGTCTTCAATCTCTCTCTCTCTCTCTCTCTCTCTCTCTCTCTTTGTTTTTTTTTTTTTTTTTTTTTTTTTTTTTTTCTCTTTCAAGGTAGGGTCTCACTCTAGCCCAGGTTGACCTGGAATTCACTCTGTATTCACAGGGTGGCCTCGAACTCACAGCAATCCTCCAACCACTGCGTCCCAAGAGCTGGGATTAAAGGCTTGTTCCACCATGCCTGGTTCTTCATTCTCTTTTGATACTTCTAAATATGTGCATGGATAAGTACCTTTTCTTTTTGTTCTTCCCTTTCTCTTTTCCCTTTTCTTTCCTTGTAGAAATTGTTATTACTGTTTTTGTTGTTGTTGCTGCTGCTTCTGCTGCTGCTGCCACTGCCACTGATGTTTATGAGTTAGTATTTCACTCTGTAGCTCAGGGTGATCTCAAACTCATGATCTTCCTGTCTTAGCTTCCTAAGTCACCATACGTGGCTATATACCTTTCATTTGCCTCACATTTTTTAATGTTTTGATCCACTTTCATCATTTTATTTATCTTAGCATTTCCGTTTGGTGAATTTTTTTATTCATATCTTCTCAAAATCACCAATTTTCTCCTCAGTTATGTACAAGCTATAGAGAATGCGATCAAAATCATTCTTCAGGGGCTGGAGAGGTGGCTTTGTGATTAAAGCACTTGCTTGCAAAATCAAAGGACCCAGGTTTGATTCACCCAGTACCCATGTAAGCCACATGTACAAGGTGGAACATGCACCTGGAGTTCATTTGTAGTAGCTAGAGGCCCTGGCATACCCTTCCTCTCATCCTCTCTCTTTTTTTCTCTGTCTCTCTCTCTCTCTGCCTTTTTCTTTTCTTTTCTACTCTTTTTTTTTTTGATTTTTCTTTTTTTATTGACAACTTCCATAATTGTAAACAATATCCTGTAGTAATTCCCTCCCTCCCCCCACTTTTCCCTTTGAAACTCCACTCTCCATCATATCCCCTCCCCATATCAATCAGTCTCTCTTTTATGTTGAAGTCATGATCTTTTCTTCCTATAATGATGGTGTTGTGTAGGTATGGTCAGGCACTGTGAGGTCATGGATATTCAGGCCTTTTGTGTCTTAAGGAGCACATTGTAAGGAGTCCTACCTTCCTTTGGTTCTTTCTTCCTGCCACCTCTTCCGCAATAGATCCTGAGACATGGAAGGTGTGATTGAGATATTTCAATGCTGATCAGTCTGTCACTTCTTCTCAGCACCATGGTGCCTTCTGAGTCATTCCAAGGTCACTGCCATCTGAAAAGAGAAGGTTCTCTAACCAAAAGTGAGAGTAGCATTAATATATGGGTATGGACATTAAGAGAAATGCTTACTGGATATTTTGGTGAGCATAATATATACCTTTAGCGAGACAGCAGAAAACATTACACCCCTAGGGCACATGACTACCCTGTGGTAGGTTTTTAGTATCAGGGATATATTCCCTCCCGTGGAACAAGCCTCCAGTCAAATTAGAGGGCAGTTGGTGTCCCCCATAACAGACCTGCCACTATTGCACCCACTGGCTCATTTGGCCTGGCTGGCCAAATATAAGGCTTGCAGTGTCCACTGTTGGTTATCTTCACTGGTAATTTTTTTCTCTCCCATTGAACTGCATGCAGTGTGGTTTTTGTCAGCTTTCTGTCAGCTGGTTTACATGGAGGAGGTTTTTACTTCAGCTCCCGCAGGGTTTCTCTATATGGAGTCCTCAGCAATAGGGTCTCACCATTTATTCCTAGTGGGAAACCAGGGGCCTTGGCAATGGCCTGTAATGTTTTGGGGCATCAGGGACCTTCCTGGACAACAACTCACTGGAAGGTATCTCATCCCTGGCACTGAAAATTTTCTAGTAACAATCTATGGCTCATGTGTGTTCCATTGTCCAAAAAAGTAGGTTTCCATATGACTTACTTCCTCTTAGATTTTAATTAGCCCTCCCTCCACCTTTCCTTTGCTCAATCCCTTCCGCTGACCTCACTTAGGCCTTTTCACCCCCATTAATCTGTTCTTCTACTTACATATATACAATGCCATCCTACTAAGTCCCCCCTCCCTTCCTTTCTATATCTTTTATATCTCCTTTCTAGCTTATTGGCCTATGCTACTGGGTTTTCTTCCTACTCACACAGAAGTCCAGTCATTTGTAGCTAGGATCCACATATGAGAAAGAACATGCAACATTTGGCTTTCTAGGCCTGGGTTACCTCACTTAGTATAATCCTTTCCAGATCCATGCATTTGCCTGCAAATTTCATAACTTCTGCCTTTTTCAAAAATAAAATACTAAAAAAAAACATTCTTAATTTCTCTTCTGCATTCATCTTCTATTATGTCCTTACATATGTTTGTTTTTAAAATTACAGCTAGTAATATATTCAAGTGATTTTAAATCTCTCATCTGAAAATTCCAAAAGCAAAATAACAGACCATGTTTGTAATGAGTGCTTATTTCAGTCCATATCATTTTGCATTTTAGGATTCTCTGTAATATTTTGTGAAAGCAGACATAATATATTGAGTAATTGAAGCTTTGGCACATATGTACTTTATATAATGGTTTATTTCTAAACTGGCTAGGACCTAAGCTGAGTTTAATATTTTCTATAACATTGGTTGGCAGCTGCTTTCAGTTCCTCTAATCTGCTTCTGCCTCTACTGTTGATAAGGGAATTGACTAAGAAGTCAAACACAGATACAGTTTCATCTTGCACCTGTTTCAATTATAATCCATCATTACTTTCTGATTTGGGGAGAAACCTTCAGTAATGTTGATATTAAGTCTCTCGTGAATCTTTCCATGGGCTGTTGCCTTCAAAAGTATTTCTTACCTGCCCCACTGTTCTTTGGATGGGACACAAGATAGAAGGGCTGAGAGAATGGTTCTTTTTTCACAAAGGGTTATGACTTAAGACTTTTTCTTTTTGTCCTTATGATGAGAAAATGTAAGGAAAAAAAAAAAAAACTTCCTGTGGGTGTCTTACAATGTCTTTTCTTCTCTGTATTCTTCCCAAGCCATGAGTGGATGTCTCTTAACATGAGAACCTTACAGGGCTGTTGGAAGAAAATCTCATGATAATGTGCTGAACCTTTCAAGACTGCATGCCTGAGGAGTATCTACCTCTTATCTAGTCCAATCTCAGACAGTGAAATTGATGAATATCACTATTATCATTTAATTCCCCTCTCTAGCTGCTGCTCCTACATATAAGTAGAACTCAGCTGTAACCATCTTAAATTCCCAATTTTTCAAAATAAGTGCAGCTTACTGATGAGCCAAATACACTTGTGATGACTTTTCCTTAATGTAAGGATGAAGGAGATGTGGTACATTTTATGGTCCTTACAGATTAAAGCTAAAACTAAAATCGATGGGGTCTAGATTGGCCCATGATTCCTTGGACATATAAAACATTCCTAGATATTTATGTGGATATAAGAACATATTTTACCTTTGCTAAGTTTTCTACAATTTCAAAAGTGATGCTTACTGATTTCAAATGGGTAAAGAATACAGAGCTATAAAGAAAATTTTCTTCACCCTCAATCTAATACACAGATTAAAATAGAATTATTTCAAGATTCTGATTTGCAAAATTTCCACGCACCTCTCAGAATTCTGAGACATAGATATAAATCAGTCATGCTTATGTAAAAGTTATTGCTTAGATTTAGTAATTTTGAAAGTAGTATAACATAATTTAGGCAATTTTGGTTACATTTTTAGTAATCAGCTTTGTTGTTATGAAACTTGAATATATATTTATAAATGCATATTTCACTTGTTTTATGATTATGACAGTATACATATTATAAGCTATTCATACACTGAAAATAGATTACACAAATATTTCTTTACATAGATCATATGCATATTTTAAGCTATTTCAAATCAATGGCATTTCAGTTGTATTTGTTTTAAATTGTTATATGGTTATTTTTTGCTATTTAGACTATGACTGATCTTCATTTTTAAATGATCAGCTACTAACATTGACTTTCTTGTTCCATTTAGATTCAATTTAACATTAACTTAGCTTTCAGGTACCAGATAACTCAAAGCTGCACCCTTTTGTTATTATTAACATAAATTTATTTTTCTGTTCTCACAAATGCAGTTTATGCTACAAAATTTATATATCAACTAAGTATAAACCAATGTGTATTCATGACAAATGCTGCTTAAATGGCCCCATACAAAACTAAAACAGTTCATGTTTCAGTGGCTACTCTTTCTTGTAGAGATTACAGTTTGGTAATTTAAAGAACAAGTACAAAACATTGAAGAAAAGAGTTATGGGATAGTCCTAGTCAATTCAATACTAAGTGAAAAGTGTTCAGAGTCTAGAAATCTGTGTCAAAGAACACTAATTAGTTCAGCATAGTTTACTGAAGCAGGAAGACCAGAAGTTTAAAGGCAAGCTGGGTTACATAGTGAGTGCAGTCAGTCAATCAATCAATAAACCCTAAGTGTTGAAGCCAACAAGAACCAGAAGCTATTGTGTAATCTAGGTGAGAAACAGCTATTAATAGGAAATATTTCGATGAATGGAAACTGTATAGAATTTATTGACTTTATAGACCTTGTTTTCTAATCCAAATTTTCAGATTCATCTTTTGGGATGTCTGTCTCTCAAACCTTACCTATGTTGTGCTAATGTCTTCCTCCTACAAACTCCTCCATAGAGCTTCCTTGTATGAATAAAGCATCCTCACATGCATTTTATGATCACACCATTTCCTAACATACAAATCCACCAAAGTGATGGTGTTTAGATGGCTTAGTGGAGACAAGTAGTAAAAGTATCTCTGCTACCTGACCTTTGTAGACAATTTATCTTTTCCCAGACTCTCATTAAACCTGGACTTCAACTGCAACTGCTTATAACTTCAACTGCAATATGCTTGGTTCTCTCCTTACTATAGACTGAATTACATACATTCAAAATTCATATATTGATGCCTTAACTCCAAATGTAGCTGTATTCCTTATTTTGAGATGTGTTTTTAAGGAAATAATTGAGTTTAACTAAGCTCACAAACTAAAAATCCCAATTATACTAATTGCCTTATGAGGTGAAAAAGAAATGAAGAGTTCTCTTGCTCTGCATATACCAAACAAGGGCATGTGAGGCCACACAAAGAAGATTGCTGTATGTGTCGAGGAGAAGAGCACTCTTAATCTTCTGAACCCTCACTTCATACTCAGACTTCAGAAATATGAACCACCATGTTAGTCAAGTTTTTTAATACTTTGTTTTTAGTTTTATAGAATATACAATTATTATTAAGAAAAAAACAATTTAAATATGCTTTTCTACATCTAGCGGCTTGTTATCATTTTAACTTAAAATTTAATACTTTGTTTAAATAGTTATTCCTTTATAATGAGAGAGCACTAGAGAGCACGAGCGAGAGAGAGAGAGAGAGAGAGATTGAGAATGGGTGTGCCAAGCCTTCCTGTTGTTGCAAATGAACTCCAGATGAATGTACCACTTTGTGCACCTGGATTTACATAGGTACTTGGGTATCAAACCTGGGCACTGTAAAACAATGCCTTTAACCATTGAGCCATATCTCCAGCCCAAAACTTAATTTTTAAAAGATTATTGGTTATGTTATGGTCACCTGAGAAAACTAAAACAAGTTTGTTTCAATCTTATATTTCTCTTTCTTGTAACCTTGTCCTAATAGATACCCTCAATATATACCTTATGGGCAAATCCTCAAATTAGTCTCAGTATAGACTCTATAGAATTCTTTGTTTATAAAGAAGCTTATGGAAATGTTATATTGAAAGCAAAAGTACAAGGGAAGCTTCAGATTTGGAACATTGGTACTCTATGTAGATGATGGGGAGAATCTCAGAATTAAATTCTTCTTAGGTCATTATTTTATTATCTGCTTTCTTGTGCCTTAGTTTATCCAATTTTAAATGGAATTGCTTGTATTTTAAACTATTAGTTTTTCTGTTTTCTTTACAAAATTACAAACATCTTAACTGTATAAAAACATTCCAGTGTGTGTGTCTGTCTGTGTGGTAGGGTATTTCTCTGTGTATCTATGTGCATTGTGTGTGCCTATGGAGATACAGTTCAGGATATGGTGAATGCTAGCCATTTCCTCCTCCATTTGCAGCCCTTCCACTTATTGTTCTGTAATGTTATGGAAGTTCCCCTTTTCCTATGAATAGAGTGACTGATCAGTTATGCTCATCACCTCTTAATTTCAGGGACAGCTGTGGAGAAAACAAGCACAAAATTACCCTTCCAACACTAAGCAAAATTTTGTCTCTTTTACAAATATGAGGGATAAAGACAGCTAGGGTATATGTTGTATTCAATACATACATTTCTATAGCAATTTTAGCTTTTTAAAAGAACTATTGTGATTTGATAAAAATGACTGATGTGAGTTATATAATATATAAGGCATATATGTAAGAAAACTCAGACTATGCTGATATTATTTAACTGATATTTGACTCAGTACAATTAATCAAAAATTTGACTTATGTTTTCCAACAAAATAGAATATGTGACTGAGGAATTTATGATACTGGGTCATAGACATCTGTGTAATTTACTTATCTTTGCAATTATTACAGGATTTTATAAATGACTAAACTGAAAAAAACCCTTTAGAAAGCTGCCATGGCATAGCTCAAGTTAAAAGTAAGGGGAGAGCCGAGTGCTATAAAACTATTCAAGAAGTGATGTGTTATATTCAAGAGCTAGACATGAGTTGACTGAAAGTCCTTAGAATTTGTCAAGCATATAAACAGGATGAAATGTAAAATAAACATTGGAAGACAATAGAACTTGGGAAATGAAGGTACTAAGTACTGAACATTTAGCAAGGCTATCAATGTATTCTAAAAGTAGATATTGGCCCAGGAGCTGCATTATAACCCATGAGATTTTAAATCAAAAAATAATGAATAGGGGCTAGGTATATATAGCTCAACAGGTAAAATACTTGCAACATAAGCATGAGGAGCAGAGCTGGCCTGTGTTTGATTTCTAGCACCATCTACAAACTGGGTGGGGACACTCAAATTGTGACCCCAGTCCTAAGGGTGTAGTGACAGGAAAATTGATGGTTACACAGTTAACCAACAAAGTAGGGATACAATGGCAGAGCCTGGTTCAGTGAATCTGAAACAATGTAGAAGAGGGCTGGAGGAGGGCACCAAGCATTCCCCTGGTATCACTTACACATGTGCAGGGGCATGAGTATCTGAACACACACATACAAAAAAAAAAAAAAAAATGGAGAGAATTAAAGGAATGGAGAAATCTTTCAAAATGTCCTTTCTGCTTTATTCTGGAAATTACTACCTGAAATTATGTTGGACTTATAATTTGACTTACAAAAATTTAGTGCATGAGACTATACTATGCAAATTTTAAAGTACCAGTAGTTTTCAGAAGCCTGTGACACTAGAGAGATCTGGCTGTGTTCTTCCTATAGTACAATCATTGCCTTTGTTTCTTGTTTTATCTTTTTTGTTGTTGCTGATGCTGTTTTGAAAGGTATTATTTATACTGTGTCTTGTTTCTGATATTGAAGATGCAACCCCAGGGACTTCTGACACAGCAGGCAGGTGCACCTCTAAGCTACATCCCCAGTCCTGGAGGATGGTTCTTGATTCAGCACTTGCTTCAAGTGCACTGTGCATTTGACCTGCTTAGAAATGGCACTCCTAACGGCAGCTCTATTATAAGAATTTTGTTTCTGCTTTCTTTTCATCAAAATGTACACATCTTTTTAGATGATGATTTCTTTCCTACTTGTTTCTCAAAGAAGAGTAATACTAAAGGAATTTGAATTAATACCTTTTTCCTTTTTTGAATGTCTGACTGCAAATGAACCCAAATTTGTCCATTAATGTGTTATATCTTCATAATGTTAAATATTTGCATACAAATATATTATAGAGTGGCTCAGGACTTTATTTATTTAATTCATGAGTAAGTCTATATTACATAAAGCAGAAAATTTATCTTGGTAGGAACCAGCACAAAAATTGCAAATTATTTTTTAAATCACTATTGTAAAATAAACTTTTACAAAAATAAAACAAAAATTTTTACAAAGAAATTTACAGAAAAATAAACAGAATTTATTTGACATAAAATTTGGCATGTCCTTTTCTAGAAGATCACTAAATTACTGGTAACTGAATTTGCTAATATTGAGCAAATTATGTTGATAGTAATAATATGACACTGCTTGGTCTTAAAAAGTTTAAATACTGATGAAAAGTAACCTATGACAAGTTGACACTTATAGCAAGAAAAAGTTAAAAAATTAGACACTTATCAAAACCTTCATTTCCTTACATTTATGGCGACTATTTCAGGAGTTTGATGACTTTCTTATAGTTATGTGTTAAAAAAATATATATGTTGGGCTAGAGAGATGGCTTAGCTGTTAAGATGCCTGCCTGCAAAGCCAAAGGACCTAGGTTCAATTCCCCAGGACCCACGTAAGCCAGATGCACAAGAGGGCACATACATCTGGAGTTCATTTGCAGTGGCTGGAGGCCCTGGTGCACCCATTCTCATTCTCTCTCTCTCTCTCTCTCTCTCTCTCTTTCTCTCTCTCCCTGTCTCTCCCTCTTTTCCTCTCTCAAATAAATAAATTAAAAAATAAAATATTTTTAAAAGTTCATATATGCCCTTGAACTTTACATATAGAGTGTTAGAGTACTTTTTAAAATAAGCAAATAGATCTTCTCAGATGTCTTTATATTGTGAAAGCAAACTGAACTTTTAAGGACCAAGTTTCATTCAAGTGTATGACAAAGACAATGGTCTTTTAAAAAATATTTTATTCTTATTTATTTAATTATTTGGGAGTGACAGACAGAGAGAGAAAGAGGCAGAGAGACAGAGAGATGGAGAGAGAGAGAGAGAAAAAAGAAATGGTCACTCCAGGACCTCCAGCCACTGCAAACAAACTCCAGACGCGTACGCCCCCTTGTACATCTGGCTCACATGGGTCTTGGGGAATCAAGCCTCAAACTGGGGTCATTAGGCCTCACAGGTAAGCGCTTAATTGCTAAGCCATCTCTCCAGCCTGACAATTATCTTTTTTTTTTTTTTTTTTTTTTACCAAGGACTTTAATAAAGAGAATATTTTATTAAGACAAATCACCAGTGAAGCTTTGAATGATACAGTATGAGGTCCTCTTCACCTTTTTCTCTTGCTGAATTTTTTTAAAAAATCTGTATATGGTAGGAATAAAGAGAGTCAATGCACACTGGTGACCATATTGGTATAGAATCAGACAGTGACTTCAAACCATTGCATGGCTTAAATAATTTTGCTAACAATAATATGACTATATGTGGTCTTCAGTTACTTTTCCTCACTTATAAAATTATTTTTAAAAGTTGAGATGGATATAGAAAATGATCTATGCCAGGAAGACATTTATAATAACAAATGCATAATAGCAGAACATGGCACTGGACATAAAAACATGTAAGTAAATGGTCTAGCACAAATCACCCATTTGTTTGCATGTCATTATCTTTACAAAGCCTCTATTCTCATTTTTTAAAAGGAACATAGAAAATTCTTGATTTATGCAGGCTAGGAAGATGCCTCAGGGTATAAGAGTTATTACTATTGGAGCATGAGTACATGAGTTGAATCTCCAGTACCCTGGTAAAACTCAGACATGGCTGTGCATGCCTATATCCCTTAATGGCAAGTGGGGCATAGATAGGAAGATGACTATGGCTCTTTGGTCAGCTAGACCAACCCCAAAACAGAGAGTTCCAGGATCAGTGAGAAACACTATCTCAAGGAAACAATGCAGAAAAGGAGGACATCTTCCCTCCTCCTCTGATCTCCACACAAGAGTACATGGGACACATGTATCTGCACATATATTTGCATACACCATGCACATATATGCACACCACATTACCAAACACATTTTTTAAAAGTAAAGAAAAATACAAATTTAGGATAAGATAAAAACCACAATTTTTATTTTTACATCTGATATCATGCAGGAAATTATGTCAATTTTCCTGAATATAAGGAGGCATGTTTTATGGCCTAATATTTGATCTGTTTTGGAGAAGGTTCCATGGGCTGCTAAGAAGAATGTTTTTCTGTAGTATTGGGGTAGAATGTTCTGTAGATCTCCCTTAGGTCTAGTTGATCTATGGTGTTGTTGAGCTCCAATTTCTGGTCCTGTTTTGATTTTCTTAATAGTACTTGGAATTCATTCTTTCAATTAACTATGTCTTCATTAACCTTATCTGGCTGGTTATTGAGATCCTCTACTTTTTGGCTCACAATCTTTTGAAGCCTCTTTAATTTTGTTTATTAAGCCAAGCCTAGTGAAGACAGCTGTGTGAATTTCATTTATGTGATTTTTGTTGTTTATGTTGTTGTTGATTTGCTGCCAGTTCTACCATTTTCTTGGTTAGGGTCACATGTCTTCTCTCTTCATTTTGTGGTTCTATTCCTATTGTCTCCTGTACTTTTTATTGGAGACTTCCATTGTGGGACTAGTCAACCTTGTTGGAGCTCCCTCCATTTATTGTTTTGTCCTGTTTCTTGTGCATTTTGGTCAGCCAAACACAGTGTGAGAATCTTATTTAATTAAGGAGGGATTTTTTTTTTTTTTCAGTGAGTGTTCTGTTTTATGTTTGAATAGGAGAGGCTAATGATGGCTTTGTAGTTTGGGATGCACAGGTTGTGAAGGGCATAAGTGCTCCAGCCACTCTGGGCTCATTCTAAATACTAGTGGTGGGATTAGAGATCCGGAATCCCTTAGACCTGATCTTGGTTTGTCTTGCCTGTGGCTCTGTGGCTTTGGCACATGCCCTTTCTCTTTTACTGAATCCACACTGGCAGGTTATGGAGTGCCCCGGCCAGTGGGCAGTTGAACAAGGACCCAAGGGGAAATTAACCTGGATGAGAGACAAGGCAGACACAAAGAAGGAGACCAAGTCTAGAGTCTGATCAAGGTCTCTAACTTTATTTTTTACACAGTGGTTATATAGGGGAAGAAAAGGGGGCAGTAAGCTGCCTGACGTGATTTAGGGCCGGAATTGTTAGGAAACTAAGAGGAGATGTAACCGGGTGTTTACCTAATCTTAGGGAACCTAGAGGAGATGTATCCATCCAGGTGTTTTTCTAATCTTGCATTAATGGTTTGACATCCTGATCATAAACTGGCCTTTTGCAAAATATAAGATTCTGTGAACAGTCTGCAGACCAACATTCCTAACTGCAAGCTGGATGGACCAGCTTTCTGATGAATGAGTCAACTTAAGAACAGGCCCAGGCAAAATGGAAAGGCTTTTGCTTTATGGCTCCAGACAATGGAGGACTCACTGGTTCCCCCTGCCATGTGATTGCCTGATTTTCCCGTGTTCCCCTTTTGGGGCTGATGTGATGCCCCAATTAGTCCCTGCGAGTGAGGCAGATCGTTGGAAAGTTGGTAGGGTTTTCTGTGTCCCACAGCCCTGGTGGTATCGGGGAGTTGGCTGGTGTGTAGCAGACAGGGACACTGGCATTTAGGTTCACTGGCGTTGAGAATATATCCTCAGGGGAGTGGAAGCAGCCTTCAGCCCAGCCCACCAAGGATACAAGACAGGGAAGTACAGCAGAAGACAGGAGTATGGGTGGGCTGTGGGATCAGTTGGTGGAGCCTACGGAAGCCAGGCATTGGCCGGGTAAGGGGTTTGGCATGTCGTGGAGGCAGAAAGTTTCAGACCACTGACAGAAGCAGTGGGAAGGAGGTCTTCCGGAGAAAGTGAAGGCTCACAGGCACCTGACAGACATACACAGTGGGGGCGAGGCTTCAGAAGGTAGGGAAGGTGCATGGGCCACTGGCAGATGCAGTGCATGTGTATGCAGTGGGAGGGGCTTCAGGAGGAAAGAGAAGTTACATGGGCCATTGTCAGTGGAGCCTGCAGGTAGCCAAGCAGATAACCTAGTCAGGGAGTCAGGGTCTTGGCACAGCAGCTGTGGGGAGTGGTTGGGGAGCCTGAGGGTCTAGTTGAGTACCTGAGAACACGGGAATCAGGAAATTCCCAACTGTGCCCTTCTGAGCCCGTCCACAGGAGGTCTGCTAAGACCTATGCAGAGGGGAGCCCCACAGATCTTGCCCGATAGTACCGAGAGAGCTGAAGCATGGTTAGTAGAATGCCATGTTGACTTGAAGTCCTCGGCTGGTCTTTTTGTGTTCTTCTTTAGTCCTTGGTATTTTTAAAATGTGCGCTTAATTTCTGTGCTTCTTCACTCTAGTTAATGCAACACTATTAAATGTCTGACGTTCCCCTCTCAACTAGTGGAGTAAAAGTGATTTTTTTTTTGTTTCCTTTTACTTTTCTAAATTCTAGGACAAAATACCTAATACAAGCAACAAAGGGGATTTATTTTGGTACATAATCTGAGGGTGAAATCCATTATTATGGGGGAATGGTGGTAGGAACTTGAGGTAGTTAGTCATATTGTGTACACAGTCAGGAAACATGAAATTTGGTGCTCTGGTTGCTTTCATGTGTTTATTCAGTCAATGACCCCAGCCAATGGAACTGTGCTACTCACATTTAGGGTGGTATTTCTCATCTCAGTTAACCCAGTCTAGGACCCTTCACAGTCAGACACAAAGGTTTGTCTCCCAAGTGATTCTACCTACATCTTGTCAAGTTGACAATCCATATTAGCCATCAAAAATGGTAAGTGCATGTTCAATTGTAGCTCATTAATGAGTAGAAATAGTCCTTTCAAGGGTAAACCCTTGGAGGGGTCTCAATATTTAATGCATTGTTCTAATCTGATATAGGTCAGTTTGTTATTATCATTATTTGTATTCAAAGAAAGGGACTGAAATCCTTTTTGTGGTTTTAGACATCATTTGAAGAACATTTATAAATTGTTTTCAAAATTAATTTTAATTTTTAAACTAAGCTGTATCTGAACATTTCAAATAATTTCTGAATGAGATAAATGCCATATTCCAAAATGTCATACTACATAAAAATTTATATTAGTGGTTTTGCCTTTTGTTTATAAAGAAAATTAAATTACAGGGTCAATATGTTACAGTGGGACTTTTTGTGTGATAATTGTATCATTAGTCATTTTTCCTTTCAGAATAAAATCTTCAGTAGAAGCTGAAATTCAACTGTAACATTTTAATTTCTTTTTGCTTTTATTTATTTGATCCTTCCTATATTAAAATTTGTGACAATCCCTTTAATCTGACATTTGGAAGTTTTTACCATGTGGCATCTGTACAAGGAGGAAATCTATGTTTCTTGTTTGTTTTTTAAATACACAAAAAGTGGTTAATCATGCCATTATCCAAATAAGAAAATCAAAACTCTTGGGATAAATATAGTTGAGTTATTCATACTCAAATACCAATTTTTAAACCAATTCTTAATTGTATCTCTGAAAGAATAATAAAATGATATCTTTGTTAGATATTGCTTTTTATGCACAAGTTTTTGTCAATTTCCTGATTTTAAGATGCAGAATTTTTTCATGAGGAAACTCTTGGCTACAGGAATGAAGGCAACTACAAACTTTATCCTTTTCATGTATAATTAGAATATCATCTGACTAATTCCTCTTTGGTATGTAACACTTAGAAACTGGCCCAGTATCTCCTATCATGCTTCTTTGTGTCTTTTTTTTTTTTTTTTTTTAGAGAGGGGTTACTTGTGTGTTTTTTTTTTTAATCTGCTAAATAGGTTAGACCACAGTATATGCATGTCTCAAAGGGGGAATTCAGAATATAAAAATGAATAGTGTTTATATATCACAATACTAGAAAGCTTAGGATATATTAATTGTTTATAATGAGTAACTATAGTAGTAGTCATTTGAATATTTATTTAAATATACTTAATTTAGTACTATTGAATTGTTGATAATTCCAATAGAAGAAAGGAAGGTTGCAATCACTCAGAAGGTAATAAAAGAAACCTACCAAGAAAGCCAGGTATGGTGGGGCACGACTTGAATCCCAGCACTTGGGATACCAAGGTAGAAGTGTCTCTGTGAGTTTGAGGCCAGCCTGAGACTACATAATGAATTCCAGGTCAGCTCTGAGCTAGAGTGACACCCATTCTCAATAAAGACAGACAGACTGACAGAAAGAGAAAGAAAGAAGGAAAGAAAGAAAGAAAGAAAGAAAGAAAGAAAGAAAGGAAGGAAGGAAGGAAGGAAGGAAGGAAGGAAGGAAGAAAGAGGAATAGAAGAAAGAAAAGGAACCTAACAAGTGTGGTGCTATTGTCTTCCTAAACTGATCTGGAGCCCACCATGACTACACAGGGCAGCTTATGGCAACTGAGAATTTCCCCATGGTGAAATGCAAGTAATAACACCATAAAAATGAAAACGAACATGCAAGCAATCCTTAAGCACTAGTTTTAATTCACAAAATGCTTAAATTACAAGTTTGCTTATTTTTCTTTCTTCTACATATTTTGTCTTTATGCAGGCATGCTCAACATCTTAAATTTAACATATTTCAAATTGTGATGTTGTACTTGGAAGGACAGAATGTTTGAGCTGGTTTTTACAACTCGATGCAAATATTCAATTCCCTGTTTGGCATATCAATAGTCTGGCTCTAAGCAGAGGATGTGTTTACAAAACCAAATTTTCCCATACAACAGCAACTTTTTAAAATCCAATTTCTGATTCCTACTATGAACAAAGAAGTCACTCCTCTTTTTATCGGATTAATACCTGCATAACCATGATCAACTGTGAGATTTATAAACTGTGATCGTAAGGAAAATCAAGGTTTGATAACACGCTGGTACAAATAACTTATTCTTTCATTTTTATATTTTAAAAATATAAAGTTTCCATTTTGTGGGGATATTAATAGTTAATTCATACAGCTTTCAAAAAATCAATATTCAGTGAGGTTTGCAACTGAGAGCTCTACATTCTTTAGTAAACTAGCAGAGAATTTTTATATAATAACTTTTTATAAGTGCTGTAGGGTATTATTATCAAGCTTCTAATCACAGGTTAAAGATCCCTAACCTCCGTCAATCCACATAAGAAATGAGCAGAGATGCAATAGCATGCATTCTCTAAAGACAGATACAGAAAATGCTGAAGCATACGCATTCAGCTTCAGTGCAATTAACAGTACAGTGACCTCTAGATCGGGAAAATTTAAAATCAATAGCTGAGAACCACTTGAATGGACAGGGATTGATTTTCCTTTCTTTGGCCTATAGAGGAATGATCAAGCTAAGCTTTATTTTGTGCTAGCCTTTTCTCTATTGCAAACTTAATGAGGCATAAGGGGTAAAGTGAAAATAGAAACAATAGACATAGATTGTATCAGCATGGGGCCCACAACACAGAGATGATTAGTACATCTTATTTTTTGGTGTTAAAAATCTGCACTCTCAATTTTCCAAGAAGAAAAACAGTCACTTTTGTTTTGTGTTAGCCTATTTATTTTACATTTCAGCATTTTGATTCTCTTTTATTAAAATAAGTATTGAGTACTGTGTGGTGGTTTGATTCAGGTGTCCTCCATAAACTTAGGTGTTCTGAATGCTAGATTCTCAGCTGGTGGAGATTTGGGAATTAATCCCTCCTGGAAGGAGTGTATTGTTGAGGGCAGGCTTATGAGTTTTATAGCCAGTTCCCCATGCCAGTGTTTGGCACACTCTCCTGATACTATGGTCTACCTTATGTTGGCCAGGGGGTGACGTCCACCCTCTGCTCATGCCATCATTTTCCTCTGCCATTGTGGAGCTTCCCCTTGAGCCTGTAAGCCAAAATAAACCCAGAAGCTGTTCTTGGTTGGGTGATTTCTTCCAGCAATGTGAAACTGACTGCAACAGTAAAGTGGTACTTGGGTGGGTTGCTGCTAGACATCTGACTGGTGTGGCTTTGGCCTTTTGGAACTGATTTTCAAGAGGAATGTGGAAGGATTTGAAACCTTGGCCTCAGAGATGCCTTGCAGTGCTGTAAGTACAGTTTTATGGACTATTCTGGTCAGAGTTGAAAGACCTGAATGCAATAAGAGCTATGGACTGTGAGGTTTGGCTTATGAGGGTAAGAGCTTTGCCAGGACTGGGCTAGCAGTTTGTGTGAGAAGCTTGTTCTTGTGCACATGTCCTGAGAAGTTGTGCAGGGTTGCTATGCATAGAAATGAACTGGTGTGAACAGAAGGATATGGCACAGAAAGAAAAATCTTTGGGTGAACTGCTGCCCATTCAGCTGCAATTGAGAGATTACAGTCTTTGAGACTGGGCTAGCTAACCTGCACCGGGACAACAGGAAGAATGTAGACTCTCTTGAAGGGGTCTGAGTGCTCAAGAAGTGTCCTGTTCTTCAAAGTCTGCTTTATTTCCCCTTGGATTAACAAATTGGCACCCTACCTGGTATTGTGGAGTATAAGAAATGCTAGAAAGAGGGTCATTGAGTTTGCAACATGGTCTTGTGTTTTGGAAATGGCCATGGGCAGTGTGAAGCAGGTTTGCTGGTTGCCTGCATAGAGACCCCATTGGGCCATGAGGATGAAATGTGGATTGCAGTGGAGACCCAGTGGAGATGCCAGGACCATGAGATGGCTGCTAAGAAAAGCAGCTGGCTGGATGAAGTCTTCCAGGACTGTGATTAGCCTAGCTGGAAGGGCAGAATTTTAATATCAGAGACTTGTTGCTGGTTAGAATGATCAGACTTGGAGATTTGCCACTGGCTAGAGTTGTTGGACTTGAAGCTACAGAATTTGATGCTTGCCCTGGTTGTTTTAAATCTTGTATTGACTGAATATTTCTTTGCTATGCCCAATGCCATCTTCTGCAGTGTGAATGTTTATTCTGGGCCAATATTGTTTTTCTGAGGTTATTTTTTGGTATTATGGCTCAGTTAGAAGATCTTGGACTATGGGGATGTTTGAACATCACTGGGATTGATTTAAAAAAAAAAAAAACTATGGGGACTTGTAAAGTCATACTGAATGCATTGTATTTTATACCATGTATAGTTATCAGTTTATGGGGGCCAGGGGAAGAATGTAGTGGTTTGATTCAGGTGTTTCCCATAATCTTAGGGGTTCTGAATGCTAGATTCTCAGCTGGTGGAGATTTGGGAATTAATGCCTCGGGGAAGGAGTGTATTGTTGGGGGTAGGCTTATGTGTGTTATAGCCAGTTTCCCCATGCCAGTGTTTGGCAAACTCTCCTGTAGCTATGGTCTACCTTATGTTGCCAGGGTGTGATGTCCACTCTCTGCTCATGCCATCATTTTCCGCTGCCATTGTGGAGCTTCCCCTTGAGCCTGTAAGCCAAAATAAACCCAGAAGCTGCTCTTGGTGGGGTGACTTTTGCCAGCAATGTTAACCTGACTGCCACAAGTATCTTATATGAACTAAATATTTACAGACGATATTTGGAAGGAATATATTATATCATGCATTTATAGAAATGCATGTACAATTAAAGTTTTGTGTCAAAATATATAAACATAGTTTTGGCTTTTTTCTTTCAACAATATTTGTAAAAGTCAATCCTGTTGCCAAATACTTGTTTTATGAATTATTGAGGATGTTAAATAAAGGATATTTAGAAAAGAATAGGTGTAACACCTCATTGAGTTCAAATAGTTTCTTATGCCATCCCCAGATGTGGCCTTGAGATTTGCAACTAAACATATTTACAACTGGAAAAGTTTATTTATGTAAATTTGTGGGAACAAATTAAAAACGAACCAGAGATATTTTGTGTAAAAAGAGAAATACTAGCACAACAGATCACTTAAAAAGGAAAATTTGATGTGGCCAATAAATTTTATTTTATTGAGCTGAAGAGATGACAAAGCAGCTAAGGTGCTTGTCTGCAAAGCCAAAGGACCCAGGTTCGATTCCCCAGCACCCATGTAAAGCCAGATGAACACGGTAATGCATGCATCTGTGGTCATTTTAAATGGCTAGTGTCCCTGCTGTGCCTAATCTTTCTATCTGCCTCTCTCTCTCTCTCTCTCTCTCTCTCTCTAATTAACATACACACACATATACATATAATTTTATTTAGTTTTTTTTTAGCTCTGGTTATATTTCTATAATATAAAGTACTTGATTTTGTCCCTTAAATAAGCATCTGCCATGTTAGCTAATTAATAACTACTCAGCCAACAGAACCCTGTTCATATCTCTAAAGTAGTTTTTCCAAACTTTTCAGACAATATCATTGCTTTCTGTTTTTGACTTATATACTGTAATATTTTTTTGTTGTTTTTTGTTTTTTTCTTGTAGGGCTCCCTCTAGCCCAGGCTGACCTGGAATTCACTATGTACTTACCATAATAGTAAATATCATTTATTTTATAATTACTTTTCCACATAAATTTGTAGTTAACAAAGATATAAGTTATTTATCTCACTTAATTCCATATTTCCAGAGCTTAACATGGGACTTTCATTTACTAAGCACTAAATCAACATTTTTAAGCTACTGGGGAATAAACTGCAATGTATAATTTTAGACATCTAAGTCAGACAGTCAAACAAGGCTAGTTGTGCTGCTGGAAAGATTTGTATTATACAATAAAATGCTAGAACTATCACAATATATGATCTCAAATTATACCTCACAACCATAGTAGCAAAAACAGTATGATATAGGCATAAAAACAGACATGCAAGTAAAATGACTAAGATAGAAGACTGAATTAATTGTGAACCAAAGACACTTATTTTATTTCAAAAATATACATAAGAGAAAATAAAGCCTCTCATACAAATATTGCTAGGAAAATTGGATATCCTCAAGCATAAGAATGAGATCAGATTTTTATCACTCACCTTGCAAAAAAAAAAAAATCAATTCAAAATGGATGCAAGTCCTTAAAGTGAGACTGGAAGCTTTGAAACCCTTAGAAAAAAGCAACAGGGAAACTTTTTAAAATGTATACATAGCAAGGACTTCCTGAAAAGGACTCCCATAGTTCTGGAAATATTACCTGGAATTGATAAATATGATTGCATGAACATAAAAGAGTTCTGCACAGTAAATTATATATATATATATATATATATATATATATATATATATATATAAACAAAGCCCCAGCATGGGAGAAAAGTTGCATTAAGCATACACCTGATGGGAGAATTAGCACCTAGACAACATAAAGAACTTTAAAAACCAAATTACAGAAAACAACCCTAATCAATAAATAACTTAATGGGATGAACAAATATTTCTTTAGTGATGAAGTACACATTGCAATAAATGTATAATAAAATAACATATTTAGCTATCGAACTACATTGAGATTACACCTCTCCCAGTCAGAATGATGATCAATAAGAAAACAAACAGTTATAAAGACTGGTGAGGATGTGAGGAAAGGTAACCCTTATGCACTGAATGTAAAGTGGTGCAGCTACTATGGAAATCACTATGGAGTTTCCTCAAAAATAAAATTGAACTACTACAGAGCCAAACTGTACCGCTTCTGGGTAAAACCTAAAGTACTCTAATTACCATGCCACAGAAATACTTGTTCATACATGTTCATTGCGACACTAAGCACAATAATCAAATTATTCAGTTAACCTAGATGAATGGATCAATAAAATGCACTTCAGATCTACAATGACATTTATTCAATCATAAAAAATGAAATTATCTCAATTGTTGGAAAATCTATGCAACTGGAGGTCATTGTGTTAAGTAAAACAAGACAGACTCAGAAAGACAAATATGTCAGATTTTCTGTCATTTGTGGGTCCTATATCATATACAGATACCTGGAGCCAAGTGTGTGTGTGTGTGTGTGATAAACCAGGAGGAAGACTGGGGAAAGAAGGAGGCCAGGGGAAGGAGGATAAGAAAGAGGGCGAAGCAAGGATGGGAGGTAATATGTTGTAAGTACATGATATACTTGAAAAAAATTGTCTTTACTTACTGTGCACAAAAAGTATATACAAATAAAAATGTAAAAAAATTTTATTATGTAGCATGGAAGTAAATGCTCTTATGAACTTAGCAAAACACACACACATGCACACACATTATGTATAAATAATATTACATATATATATGTGTGCATGCATCTGTGCATGTGTATTAGTGTTCATATGTATTTGAGAACATGTGGCTGGACATGCATGTGTGTATATATATAATATATTTTAGATAGATAGATAGATAGATAGATAGATAGATAGATAGATAGATAGATGCCAGAGTGATAGAACAGGAAGAAGAAAGGTTCGTTAGGTAGTTAGTGAAGGGTGCTTGAAAATGTGTAATTTTGTCTTTTGTCCTTTCCTTGTGAATGCAACAGTTAAAGTATGTGTTAGGGGTAAAACAGGACAGTAGAAAATACTGAGAAAGTTGTTTGTAACTGAGTATGAGATTAGCAAAGCTGAACAGTAAGAAAAAGGACAGGTTTCTGGGTATACTAACAAAGCCAATCTCTGTAGGCTCTGGCTATCCCCTAAGAGTGTTCTATCCTTGCTGCTTTGTCCTTGACTCTATTTTACTTTTCCCCTGCAAAGCTCTCAGCTGAACCATGTATTGCCCAGTTGCCAAGCCAGACAACAGTACCCAGCTTGGAAAGAATACACGTGGATACCTTGTGAAGAATGCTGATTAGGCCAGAACAGGACATCTCCATATCCCAGTCCAGTTGTTTTAAAGATGAATTTATTTCCCTACTTAGGAAGCCTTATAAACATCTAGATAAAGAAAAAAAATCACTGATAATCCACATTCAGAGCCATTCTTTGTTACAGACAGCTTTATATGTGTGATTCTCTTAACTTTAAATGGGCTACCTCTCTTAGGTGCCATCTCATGTGGAATTTCCCTATATAAGAGCTTTCTTCTTGTTGTTGCTTTTTCTATATACTAAAGTTTGCTTCCGTTTCTTCCCTCAAGACTTGCTCCATTTCTGCAACAACCTCTCATATGACCAAGTTATACCACTCCTGTACATATAAGGACTGCATAATTTACAACAGAGATACTTGCATGGATACATGTTTATTGTAGCTCCATTTACAAAAGCTAAGAATTGGAAGTACCCTAAATTCTCAGTGACAGATGAGGCTTATAATAGATATACATAGATACACATGCATTGAAATTCTATTAAGCAATATGGAAAATTTTCAGGAAAATGAATGTAACTGGGAAGAGTCATAGTAATTGAATTGACTCAAAAGCATAAAATCAAAGCCACATATTCTTTCTGATATGTGATTCTTAGCTTATAAGTTCTACAAGAAAAAAATACATATTGCTAGATAGATAGATAGATAGCAAATTAAATCTATAAAGATAGACCTGTAACTAAAAACTGAATGTAAAAAATGATCTGAAAGAGGAGGTAAAGAAGGCCAAAATGATGCATGTGACATGTAAACATCAGGGAAACTGCAGGAGAGACAAGAATTGTGGAAATAGGGGGAGAAAGAAAGAAGGGAAGGCAGGGGGACAGGACTAAGTAAAACTAAATTGTATTGAAAATGCCAAAAATAACAAAAAATAATAACACATGGCTCAAATTCCAGCCCTGTGTGGGTCTCTGAGCCATAGCATCTCCAGCCTCAGAAATCTCCCACTGCCTGGGATGCTCTTCCTAATATCCTTCATGGCAGATACACTCAACTTCTTCAGGCCTCTGCTCAAAAGAGATTTTGTCAGAGAGGATTTCTGTATCCCTCTTCAAATACCCTTGTACCTTTGTTTCCTAGCCCTGCTCACTCTCACCACCTGACATGTGAATTTATTGATTTGTTGATTATTCATTGCTTTTAATGGCAATTCAAGCTCTGTGATCAAAGATTTAGCTTTGTTTTATTCCCCACTATCCCTGGGCATTCTAGAACAGAATTGAAAACAGACCAGGACATTAATACACATTTTCTGAATGAAAGTGGCCACTCAATACTCATCTTTCCTGTTTCTGAGATTCAGTCCTGAATTTTTAAGACAGTGAATCCAGCACCTCTGATTCAGTAAAGCTTTGGTGAACTTGGAGGGGCCAGCATGCTAGATTCTAAGTAAGTCCGCCTACAAGTTATGCTAGGGCTCTCTTGCTCTCCAGGAGACTCATTTCATTGGTGTGTTAGTTGGGAAATTGAGTGGGTGCATGGATGAAGGACACCTAGCTCTTTACTGCTCAAACTCTGCATTATTTTCTTGCTTCTCTATGGTGAGTGGGGTTAGCCAAGCTTTCACTTTCCAGCTGTAATGATAAAGTCTCTTTGATGCCATAATTTCTAGAGTACTAAGGCACTTTGCTTCCTGTGTTTTGATACTGTGGTTTTCAATTTGCTGTTGGTTGATAATGCCTCACTTATTTTTTTCTTTTCTTTTAATTTAATTTTTTATTTACAACTTCCAAAATTGTAAACAATATCCTATGGTCATTTCCTCCCTCTCCCAACTTTCCCCTTTGAATCTCCTCTCTCCATCATATCCGCTCCCCCTCTAAGTAACTTTCCCTTTTATATTGATTTCATGATCTTCTCTTCCTAATATGATGGTCTTGTATAGGTAGTGTCAGGGACTGTGAGATCATGGATATTTAGGCCATTTTGTGTCTGGAGAAACACGTTGTAAAGAATCCTAACGTTCCTTTGGCTCTTACATTCTTTCTGCCACCTCTTCTCTAATGGACCCTGAGCCTCGGAAGGTATGATAGAGATATTTCAGTACTGAGCATTCCTCTGTCATTTCTTTCTAGCACCATGGTGCCTTCTGAGTATTCCCAAGATCACTGCCATCTGAAAAGAGAAGCTTCTCTAACCAAAAGTGAAAGTAGCATTAATATATGGGTATGAACATTAAGACAAGTGCTTACAGGGCAGTTTGGTGAGCATAGTATATACATTTAGCCAGATACCAGCAGATGCTATATCCTTAGGGACCATGACTACCCTGTTGAAGGTTTTTAATATCAGAGATATATTCTCTCCCATAGAGTGGGCCCTCCAGTACAATTAGAGAGCAGTTGGTTTCCCCCATAGCACACATGCCAGTATTGCACTTGTTGGCTCATTTGGCCTTGCTGGCCAAATTTAAGGCTTGGAGTGTCCACTGTTGAGTCTCTTCACTGTTGATTTCTCTCTCTCCCATTGAACTGCATGTAGTGTTGCTTTTTCCATCTTTCTGTCAGCTAGTCTATATGGAGGAGGTTTTCAGCTCAGCTCAGGATTTATCAGTGATCTTGCAGCCCAAGTATGTGGAGTCTTCAGCAATAGGGTCTAACCATCTATTCCTGGTGGGAAACCAAGGGCCTTAACAATGGCCTCTAATGTTTTGGGAGTATCAGAGACCTCTCTAGCCAAAACTTCACCAGAAGGTATCCCATTCCTGGCACTGAAAATTTTCTAGTTTCTGAGTGTTCCATTGTCCAAAAAAGTAGGTTTTCATATGACTTATTTATATCCTCTTAGATTGTGATTAGCCCTCCCTCCACCTTTCCTTTACCCAATCACTTTCCCTGATCTCATTTAGGAGTTTTGACCCCCATTAATCTGTTCTTCTACTTACATATATACAATACCATCCTATTAAGTCCCCCTACCTCCCTTTCTATTATATTTATATGTCTTTTATAGCTTACTGGCCTCTGCTACTGAAATTCCTCATTTCTGACATCACCTGGAACTAACGGAGACACTGATCCTTGATTCTTCTACTAGCTTGTGCACAGGCTTTGACCCCAGATATATGAGGGACCTAAACATCTTGTTGAGAGGCTTCTCAAGCTTCAACAATGCCCATGTCCCTGATGCTTTCCTTTAAGATGTCCCAAATCCTCTAGGTAAAAAGCCCTGCTCCATTCTGTCCATCATGACAACCCAAACATTTAGCTTCCAATCCTCTGCAGGTATCTTTTCCTTTGTTCCAGATCCCTCCCTCTGAATCATGTTCTTAGGCTAACTGTGGTCAGATAAAAGCCCACTATTCTGTCAGAGACAGTCAGCTTGCTGAGCTTTCTCAAGTGGGTACATCCCCTGGAACTGTAGTCAGGCCTGACCATGTGCTCACAGGAAAGAATCATGGACTGGAAAGATTACTAAATTGAAGGGAGAAGATTTTAAATAAATCTCTGTGTTCTTTTTGTCTAAGCTTTAGATAAAAATATTAGTAAGAGCTAAAACAATATACTTGTAACATTGTCCTCTGAGATATTCAACTAGAAAAACTTGAAGGCCAAAACTAGTAAAAAATATACAGGGCTAAAAGGAGAGCCAAGATTTTGGCTCTGGCTCTCCAAGCTCAGGCAGTTCACGGGAAGTAATGTGATCCTCCTGATCACAGAAGCCATGGAGAATATAGCATTTGGACTCTCACAAGTCACATCCTACAGGGAAGAAAGTCACAAAAGAGAGAAATGTTCCTCATGCTTCCAGGGGAAGCTCTGACACACACCTGCAAATGACACAACTGCTAAAAGGAAACTAAAGAAACCACATACCTCCTGGTAAGTCCTTAAGAGTAACCTCTAAAGGGTCTCAGCTACTTCAACAGATAAAACAGTTAATCTCCAGCTGGAGAGATGGCTTAGCGGTTAAGGTTCTTTACTGCAAAGTCATAGGACCTTGGTTTAATTCCCCAGTATCCACATAAGCCAGATGCAAATGGTGGCACTTGTGTCTGGAGTTGTTTGCAGTGGCTAGAGGCTCTGACATGTCCATTCTCAATCTCTCCGCCCCCCTCTCTCTTTCTCTCAAATAAATAAAATTAAATAAAAAAGATAATCTCTGGCCACTTGTTTGGTCTTAAGTATTCAAGAAGAAACTATAGCCAAAGACATAATACTCCTAAAAACAAACAGGACATCACAACCAATGAGATGTGCCAAAAAGAATTCATCAAACATGAAGATTAAGTCTATATAAAATGTTATGTGTAGAACCACTTATCACTAATGATTTTCTTTTTTGACAAAGGATTAGATTCTCCAATATAGGGTATTATAACTTGATCCTGATTTCTGTCAACATTATAACACTGACAAGGGACCTACAAACAAGTATCAGAATCACTTTTGTTCTATCATGAGTTCAGGTGCTGTTCTTATATCTTGTCTCTGTCTCTTTATTGAACCTACTGGAAGTGGACATAACATTGTGATCCTAGCCACTCCAACAACCATCAAGGTGTCTGCTCATGTCAAACTTTAGAAGTCTGAAGAGAAACCTGACACTTGTCACAAATAGGTATTACAGGTACTCCTGTGACCCCACTAAGGGACTAAAATTCCTCTTCAAAAATCTAAGTAAGTTCCATAATGGGGCCTGAGTCAGATATCCTAAAACATCCTTTGTTCTGGTGTCATCTGTTCAATGCCTCGGGCTTATACTTATGTTGGTGTTATGGTAATCAGTCAGCTGTTGTCAGAGATAGAGCCCATAAATTTACTGACTGAGCTTCCAAAACTCTGACAACAGATGTCAACATCATGGGGAACTGGCTCAACTAACAACCACGGTTTCTTAGGCTGTACCTACTTGTGCTTCTCTTTGTTATCTTGCTACTGGGACCCTGTCTCCTTTATGTACTCATCTAGTTTATCTTACAGACCTATAGAAGCAATCAAATTCCAAATGTTGCTGAAGATGGGAACATGGTTCCACTATGGAGGTCCCTTAGATAAAGTCTCACTGAGGGATCCTTAACTGCCTCAGGCTGTGACCTCATTGAGCATGTAGAAGTTAGTGCAGCCATCTGCCCTATTATCTAACAGCAGTTGAGGTTACCTGTTACAATCTAAATAATGACAGAAAGGAGGAGGAAGAAATATTTTTTAAGGTAGTTAATAAAAGGACCTTAAAAATGATCACTTCTGTCTTTTGTTCTTGCCTTTAGAGTGTTAATAAAGTATGTTAGAGCTGAAATAGTAAAATCAAAAAAACTGGGGCAGGGGTATTTTCATCTGGGTGTGAGATAGCCAAGTTGAGCAGAAAGGACAGGGCTCAGGGGAAAATAACAAAGCCAGTCGCAGTAGGCCCCAGGTAGGCCCAGTTACCATCCACCTCTTGTTTTTTGTCTTTGACTCTGGCTTCTTCCTTGCAAAGCTTGCAGGTGTGCTCTGAACTCTCTCCTGCTCAGTTGCCAAAACAAAGGGGAATGTTACTAGCTCCCTGATTGGAAAAAAAGACACGTGGACAAATTGAGGGTTGATAATCTAGCCATAAGTTCATTTCTCTACAACTCAGTCCAGTCATTTTAGAGATGAACTTATATTTGCAGTCAGAATGCCTTATAAACCTCTAGAAAAAGAAACGCATTAGAGACCCAATTCTGGGACTCCTCCCACTGAGAGCTTTCACTTTGCTTCTTTCACTTTTCAATGGGCAACCAGACTCTGTGCCCCTCTCCTATGAAATTTCCCCACACAAGAGCTCCTCTCTCTGATTTTCCTTTACAATGACATTTGCATCCTCTCTACAATAAGCTTTTATTCTCTAAACTTGATTTTCCCTTGCAATAAAGTTTCCCTTTAAATTTTATCCTTGACCATGAAATTCACCCCTGGATTTGAAAGACAAAGAATCTGCAAACTCTAGTTCTATACATATTTTGGTAAGATGTTTGAGAGTCCAGTACCCTAGTTCCTAGTTAAGCCCACCCAGTGAACAATCATTCTCTTGTTATCAAAGGGATCCATTTCAAGAAGACAATATTGTGTATGATGTTCAGAAATGCCCATGGCCTCCTTTGAGATAGGATCTTTCATTGGCTTAGAGTTCACAAATTATACTAAAATTGCTGACCATTGAGCCCCAGGGCTAGTCCAGTCTCCTCCTCATGAGGGATGGGATTGTAAGCATGTACCACCATGCCTGGCATTATATTGTTTTATATATAAAAATTATTTTCATATTTTATATTAATGCAATTTGTCTTATATTTAAGTTGTTTGATTGTGCTATGAGTAATTGTGATACCTTATTCTTACTTTAATTCTATTTGTACACTCAATAATGCATCAAGTTTTATGTTTGTTTCCCTATAAATTCTTGTAGCAGTAAACAATTGGATATATATGACTATAAGCCCCAAAGACATTTTATTTTCTGGATAACAGTTATGATATAATGTAAAATAATACTACAGTGCATTTAGTTCTCTGAAAATATAAAAATATTGCAAGACATAGGGGAAAAACATTTATTTCAAGTTTGAATACAAATAGAAGGTACCCAATGGTGTTTAGGCAAAAGAGTGAGAAAGTAGTTAATATTTGATAATGCATGTAGATAAACGTTACTGAAAATAAGTAATTTATTTTTAAAAATAGTTTATTTCGGCTGGAGAGATGGCTTACAGGTTAAGTGCTTGCCTGTGGTTTGAGGCTCGATTCCCCAGGACCCACATTAGCTAGATGCACAAGGGGGCACATACATCTCAAGTTTGTTTGAAGTAGCTGGAGGCCCTGGCATGCCCATTCTCTCTCTCTCTCCCTCTCTCTCTCCCTCTTTTTCTCTCTGTCTGCCGCTCTCAAATAAATAAATAAAAATAAACAAAAATTTTATTTACTTATATATTTATTTGCAAGGAGGGGGAGAGAAAGAGGAGACAGAATGAGAATGGGTGTGGCAAGGCCTCTAGCCATTATAAATAAACTTGAAATGTATGTTCCAACGTGTACATCTGGCTTACATGAGTACTGGAGAACTGAACCTGCTGGGTCCTCAGGCTTCACAGGAAAGCACCTTAACCACTATGCCATCTCTTGAGCCCAAAAAGTAAGTCACTTCTAAACCTTCACAAAGAGGACTACATATTGAAACAAAATTAGACAAAACCAGTTTTGTGAGTAACAAAATGTGAAGATTTTGAAACACAATAGGGTTAGATCATATCCTCAGAGCAGGCTTTATCAGACAGCATGTAGAGCTTCCTCCATAAATGAGGTAAGAGAATAGGACATTTTAGAGAAAAAGATAATATACTTTTTAAAAAATTCTCAATTGTTGTAGCTACAATTACTGAGGTATTTTTATGATCTGTGTTTAGGAAACATAGAGGCAAATAATAGACTTGATTCAAGATCAGTTTTTATCGTTGTTTCTGTTCTTGGTTGAGTGGGGTTAGTAAAAGGTATGGAGGTCAGAGATTTGGGGCTGATGATGAGAAATTGCTTTAAGGGATTATCTAGGGTTCTTCTTTAAATTTAATTTTATTTATTTAGTTGAGAGGAAGAGGCAGATAGAGAGAGAGAGAGACAACAGGCACACCAAGGCCTCCAGCCAGTGCAAGCAAATTGCAGATGCATGTGCCACCTTGTTCATCTGGCTTACTTGGGTACTGAGAAATCAAACCTGGGTCCTTAGGCTTCCCAAGTAAGTGCCTTAACTGCTAACCCATCTCTCCAGACCCCTAACTAGGGCTCTTAAGCTATCTAGAAGTCGCAAGTAAGAAAGCTTCTCTTCCTGCAGTTTATAGAATATTATGAAATTGCAATTCTATATGTTGTACTATGAGGTAAGAAAGAAAAACCGTTTATTCTCAGCAATGAGAAACTGGGATGCAAGATTTCTGAATTATGATAATAGAAAGTGATAACAAAGTTTTATGAAGATTAGTTTCACTGGACATAGATAACATGGAGAATTAAGGCAACTGGGAAATTACTACAATTTTTTTGTATTTTTGTTTTTGTTTTTCCATAAAACATCCATATGAAATATAGTACCTGAGTAAGGATAAAGTTTTGAGGAGGAAAGGAATAAGAAACATTTTGAATATCTAGCAAAGTCTTCAGTTTCAAAGAATAGGAAAATCAAGAAAAAGACTTGTAAATAAAGCAATAATTACTTGTGCTTATCTCCTTAAGAAATGAAGAAAAGGCATTTAGTTCTTACTCTTAGCAGTAAGAATGTAATTAAGGAATTTCATTTTTTAATTGATTTTTAGATATTTAGATATGGACATATTTAGTATGTAAAAACACATGTTGGTACCATCCTTTCCCTCTTCCCTGCCCCTTTTTCTGCAGAAGCCTTCCTCTTTAGGCATTCAGGTTAATCCTGTGAGGATTGTGGGTCATGCATTATGGGGGCAGCAGTCTGTTATGGGGGAGAGGCAATGTCTGTGTGCAAAATGCCTTAATTTGTGGCTCTAACAATCTATTCACCCCCTCTTCCACAAAATTCCCTGACCTATGTTGGGAGCATTTCAAGTCTACTTCAGCGATGGGCACTTTGGAGCTTCTGGATCTCTTGTGTCGTAAGTATTGAGTGTCTTTAGTGTCTATCTCATTCACCCTTGTGCTGATCTCAGATTCACTAAGAAAGCAACACTATTGCTTATTTCCCCAGTTCTGTGGTTTCAGCTGGGGCTGAGGTGGACTGGGCTGGATCATTTACTCCCCAGGTCCAGCCCCCATTTGAAAAAGAATAGCAGATTCTCCAACAGAGAGTGAAGTTAGCACCCATTAAATGGGATATCCATTATTAATTTATAGAGAATTTAAAGGGTGTAAACCCTCTTATAGCCCAAGATTAGCGGGAGCTTGACAATGGAAAGCAGAATCATTATCTGGATATGATTCTGACTTATTTCCCAGTTCTAGATATAGTTTCCTTTCCACTGAGTGGATCTGTTAGCCAATCCAAGAGCAGTTGGTTACCCAGCATGGCTGTTTGATGCTACTGACTTGTGTGAGCACCACATCATGTTGTTTGCTTCTGAGTCACTTAGACTTTGAGTTGTTTGGACAGATGTTGGCCATTTTCCCCTGGGAGCTCATGTAGTGACTTCGAGCACTAGATGGACTAATTGTCTGGGGACTGGCTCTCTTCTGGATTCCAACCAGGTCTCTCCATGGTCTGTGCCAACAGCATATGGTGTCTTCAGCAGTAGGGTCTTACCATTAACCTCTGGTGGGTAACCAAGTGCTCTGACAGAAGTCTGCCTTGTTTGTTTTGTTCTCTAGTCTACATTATTGGCACGGTTGTCAAAGATCAAGTGGCTGTAGTTACTTGACATAAGGTCTGGGTATTTAATTCTATACCATTGGTCTATGTTTCTGTTTTTATTTCAGTGTCATGCTGTTTTTGTTACTATGGTTTTATAATATAGCTTTAGATCACATATGGTGGTACCAACAGAGTTTTTTGTTTTTCTTTTTCTGAGGCTATATTTGGATATCTGAGGCCTTCTGCCATTCCATATGAATTTTGGGATCATTTTTTCAATCTCTGTGAAGAATGATACTGATTTTTTATTGTTATTGTGTTAAATATATATATATATATATATATATATATATATATATATATATATATGTATGTATGTATGTATGTATATGATGCTTATGGTAGAATTGCCATTTTCACAATATTAATTATACCTATCTGGGAGCATGGGACACATTTCCATCACCTCAAGTCCTCCTTAACTTCTTTCTTGAGTTTTTTTTTTTTTTTTTTTAATGTTTTCATTATATGGGTCTTTCACATCCTTGTTTAGTGTTATTCCAAGTTATTTATTTTTGTTGCTATTGAAAATAGGACAGCCTCACTGATTTCTTTCTCTGTATAGTTTTCCTTTGCATATAGAAAAGCTACTGATTTGGGGGCATTAATTTTGTATCCTGCCACTTTGCTGAAGGAATTTATCACCTTTAGAAGTTTTGTGATAGAGACTTTCAGGTCACTTATATATAGGATCTTATCAGCAGCAAATAGGGCAAACTTGACTTCTTCTTTCCAATTTTAATGCCTTTTATTTCTTTCTCCTGTCTTATTGCTTGGGTTAGTAATTCCAGTACTATGTTGAAAAGAAGTGGAGAGAGTGAGAACCCCTGTCTTGTTCCCCATCTCAGTGGGAACTTCTCCAGTTTTTCCCCATTAAGTAGTATTGGGGCTTTAGGAGCTTTATAAACAGCTTTTACTGTGTTGAGACATAACCCTCCATGCCTATTCCTTCCAGTGTTTTGATCATCAGGTGGCGTTGCATATTGTCAAAGGCCTTCTCTGCATCAATTGAGATGATCATGTGGTTCTTATAGTTAATTTTATTTATGTGGTGTATTAAGTTGAGCAATTTCTGTATGTTAAACCAACCCAGCCTCCATAGGATGAAGCCTACTTGATCAAGGGGATAATGCTTTTGTTATGTTGTTGAATTTGGTTTCCAAGGATTTTGTTAAGTTTTTGCATCTAAGTTCATCAGGGATATAGGCCTATAATTTTCTTTCCTTATTAAATCTCTGTCTAGTTTTGGTATTAGGGTGATAATGGCTTCATAAAAGGAGTTAGGGAAAATTTCCTAGTTCCTGAATATACAAAACAGTTTGAGAAAGTTGGTTTCAGTTCTTCAATGGAAGTTTGATGGAATTCAGCTGAAAAGCCATCCATCCTGGACTTTTCTTTCTGGGGAGGTTTTTGATGACCTTTTCAATCTCCATGGATGTGATAAATTTGTTTAGGAGATTAATCTGCTCTGAGTTTAGTTTGGGTAGGTTTTTATGTGTCTAGGAATTCACCCATTTCTTCCAGATTATTCAATTTTGTGTAGTAGAGGTTTTGGAAGCATGCCCTGATGATTCCTCCAATTTCATTTTTTATTATTTCATTATTTCATTTCTGGTTTTATTAATTTGAGATTTCTCTTTAAGTATACCTTATTTATTTATTCATTTGACAGAAAAATGGAGAGAGAGAGAAAGAGAGAGAGAGAGGTAATGGGCATACCAGGGCCTCCAGCTACTGCAAATGAACTCCAGATGCATGTACCCCCTCATGCATCTGGCTTACATGGGTCCTGGAGGGTTGAACCAAGATCCTTTGGCTTTGCAGGCAAATACCTTAACTGCTAATTCATCTCTCCAGCCTTCTCTTCTTTTTTGCTTGGTCACATTGGCCATGAAATTTTAATCTTGTTCATTTTTTCAAAGAACCAGATCTTTGTTTCATTGATTTTTAAAATTATTTTTTGTTTTCAATTAATTAATTTCTGCTCTAATTTTGATTATTTCTTTCCATCTGAAACTCTTTGGGCTGCATTCTTCTTTGTCCAGTGCCTTTAGGTGGATGGTCAAGCTATTAATTTGGGATCTCTCTGTCTTTGTAATGAAGGCATTTAGGGCTATGAATTTTCCCATTAGTACTGCCTTCGTAGTGTTTCATTTGTTTTGATAGGTTGTGTTTTCATTGTCCACTGCAGACAGAACTGTGACCTATGAGGTTCTTTAAAAAATAACTGTTGCTACTTATTGTGTCTTCTGAAGCTTACCCTACTTGAAGTGCTTCTTCACTATGAATTCTCATTCTTATGCATCATGTGTTCGGATCCCCCATTTATATCAGCATCTCTAGTACATTTACCTGTCAATGAAATTCATGAAATGATCTTGGTTGCACCATGTTTGCTGCAGGACAGGCCAATGGGGTTCAGATTGCAGGAGTTCTATACTATGTCCATTTATTTTATTCGGATAAATGTTTCTTAGAATGTAGTTCAACATAATAGCCATTGGTTCAGTATCTACGTCACAGCTTAGAAGATAGTACTGAATCACAGTGGTGCTCTCTGAGCTTATCCCTTAGCTGAGTTCTATGAAGTTAACCCAGGGCTCTATCTGTTTAAGTCTTTCTGAGTGGGGGGTCTAGAAATCATGCATATTAGAAAAACTCCTTTATTGTTATTCAACATCAGAGTTCCAAAGCAACACCATATAATTGACAGTCTGATTCCATAAGCCCACACATGATGGTAGAAAATACCACAAACAATGAGGTCCTTGTTGCCATATGATGAGGAGGCAGCATTATACGAAAATGTCTTCCAAGAGTACACTTTCAAGGGTGACTCCTTGTACCAATCCTCATATCAGAACAACAGTCAGAAGAAGACCTCCATTGAAAAGTAGTTAATTTTAGAATATCGAGAGTTGGGGGAAAAAAAGAAAGTAAAATTAATAAAAGGATAGGCATGATACTGAATACAGCTAAGGATTACTCATCATTTGATGCTACCAAATCTTTCTGAGGATTCTAAAGAAATATACACCTGAACTATCCATTGGGGAAACAAAAGAGGGAGGTATTTATTTGCTTTTTCCTATCCTTATTGATGATGGTTCACTACTTGTGGAATGGGGACTATGAAGTAGGCACAAGAGCCATTTAAGGTCCACTGATCTGTAGTGGTTAAGTGGAATTTAGTGAAATCAAATTCACATTCTCTCATTACTCCAAAAATAGTACCTCTTCTTATAGAGGAATCAAATTTAGCCTTGTTTATATCCTACACCATTCTTAAAACATGAAGCATTAACTAATATTTTTAGGAAAAGTCATGTCTTCACATACAGTAATTTGGAATTATTTTCTTAGTAAATTGAAGGACTTATTTACTTAAAAATTAATAAATGAACTTCCTTAAAGTCACTGAAGCCAGGTGTGGTGATATACACCTTTAATCCCCACACCTGGGAAGCAGATGTAGGAGGATCACCCTGAGCCTACAGTGAATTCCAGGTCAGCCTGGGCTAGAGAGAGACCCTACCTCAAAAAAATAATAAATAAAAATAAAAATCACTGAGCAAACCATAAAATCAACTTAGTCTCTTGTATAAATACTTTAGAGAGAATCTCAAAGCAAAGTCCATGGGTTTATCAATTCCTGTGAGAGAATCCATTGCTCAATGCTTTTGAATCACTGGCTTGATGAAATAATTTTACTTCCTTCTTTCCCTTTCAGAATAAAATGGGAAAATTAAAAAAATATTAACAATTATGTTCTTTTGAGTTCATGGCATTTTTATCATAGTTATTGGCTTGCCTAAGTAAAATCAACTGTGTAATTGATTTTTGCTATCCCATAGGATTGTCATTCACCCTTACTTAGTAAAGATTTTACCTAAAAAATGAATGGTGTTCTGATTGGAGAGAAAAGTCTCCCTCAGTTGGTCAAAGAAGTTTATTTTTTACTTGTACTGCAGAGATTCAAACCTCATCAAACTGCTGGGAATAAATGATGTTGAAAACTCAGAGCTAAGTGAGACATCTCTCTCATATCCTCCAAGGCTCAAGGAGTATTACCCAAAATGGAACCAAAAGAATACAAGAGTAAGATTGTATGGAGGGGGCTAGATAGATGGATCAATGGTTAGAGGCACTTGCCTACAAAGCCTGAAGACCCAGGTTTGATTTCCCAGTATTCACATAAACCAGATGCACAAGGTGGTGCAGGAATTTGGTGTTCATTTTTTGTGGATAGAAGCACTGGTATGCCCATATTCTCTCTCTCACTCTCTCTCTAATCATCATCATCATCATCATCATCATCATCATCATCAAAAGAGTATAGTGAGGAGTATTATGGAATGCTTTATTCTGGACATGAAGTGACCATTGAATTCATGACATTATAGCAGTTGTTATTACCTTCACAACATCTGCACAATATAGGACTCACTGAGATTCCATCATAGATGAGCAAAGAAGGAAAAAATGATGTCAACATAGAGAGACTACTTGGCCAGGTGTGGTGGGGCACACCTTTAATCCCAGAATTTGGGAGACCAAAGTAGAAGGATGACCATGAGTTTGAGGCTACCTTGAGACTACAGAGTGAACCCCAGGTCAGCCTGGACTAGAGAGAGAGCCTACCTCAAAAAAAAAAAAAAAAAAAAAAAAAGCCTAGCTGGAAAGCAGAGCAACTCAGCGGAAGAGGGGTAACTGGGAGGTGCAGAAAAGGATAATAGAAGGGATTATAAACAAATTACATATGTACATATATAAAACCATCAAGAAAAATCTGGGACCTGAGGAAATAAATGAACCATCTCATTCCAGCCCTGCCCCAGCTGCAACCACAGAGGGATTGTGGTGCTGCTTTCTCAGTGAACCTGATATCAGCACAAGGATGAAAGAGATAGACACTGAAGACACTCAACACCTACCAAATCAGAGCTCCAGAGGCTCATAAGAGCCTATCCCTTAAGTAGACTTAAAACACACCCAACATGGCTCAGGGAATTTGGGGGAAGAGGGATGGAAAGATTGTTAGAGCCACAAGGTGGAACATTATGCACAGAGACATTGCATCTCCCCCTTAACTGACTGCTGCCCCCATAATGAATTACCCACAAACCCCATGGGGTTGACCTGCATTCCCAAGGAGGAGGACCTCTTCAGAAAAGGGACAGGGAGAAGGGACGGGATGGTACCAACATGTGTTATTTCAATATTTAAGTATGTCCATAACTAATAAAAATAAATTTAGGGCTGGAGAGATGGCTTAGCGGTTAAGCGCTAGCCTGTGAAGCCTAAGGACCCAGGTTTGAGGCTCCATTCCCTAGGACCCACGTTAGCCAGTTGCACAAGGGAGTACATGCATCTGGAGTTCGTTTGCAGTGGCTGAAAGCCCTGGCGCGCCCATTCTCTCTTTCTCTCTGCCTCTCTCTCTCTCTCTCTCTCTGTGTCTCTCTGTTGCTCTCAAATAAATAAATAAAAATAAACAAAAAAATTAAAAAAAATAAAATAAATTTAAAAACTGAGTGAGTGGTGTTCAGTTTTCCATGATGAATCTGAAGTTTTTTGCTTTGAGATAAGGTTTATATATTAATTAATTTATTTATTTAAATATTTTATTTTTAATTCTTTATTTGTGTGTGTGTGTGTGTATGGGAGAGAGGGGGGGGGGGAGGGAAGGGAAAAGAATGGGTGTGTCAGGGCCTCCAGCCACTATAAATGAATTCCAAACACATGCGCCCTGTTGTGTTCTCAGTGAACCTGATATCAGAACAGGATGAAGGAGATAGACACTTATGTAGGTTCTGCGGAGTCGAACCTGGGTCCTTTGGCTTTGAAGTCAAGCACCTTAACCACTAAGCAATCTTTCCAGTCCCCTATAGAATAATTTCTAATAGCAATAAAATGATCTTCATCATACCTTAGGGATATGAGTCATTATTCTCTAAGCTTTAAATCAAAATATACTTACGTAGAAACTTTATCTCAGTTATACTCAACATAATATAATGAAATGTTTACTGTGTACCATGGACTGAAGTAGACTCTAGAAGAACAAAAGTGACTAAAACTTGTTCCTCTGTCCTCATTGCCAAGGAGAGAGTTCCAATCATTTTCTAAATGTCACTGTTTTCTTTAGAATTAATAAAATTGGATACAACTTTTTTTTTCTGTTTTGACACTCTGACACATATTGAATTTAAAACTAGTGTGTTTAGTATTGTTTATTTTTTTAACAGAGTCTTGCTATGCTACCTAGGCTGGGCTTGAACTCTTGATCCACCCAACTCTACCTCCCAAGTAGCTGAACTACAGAAGCACAGTACTATGCATATCAGATTTGTCAACTTTTACTAGTGATATATTTTCTTCAAGAAATAGGCACAATTTTAACCATCCTGTTACCATATCTACATAAATACAAAATCTTGTCCATAAGTCTCTACTCCTGACTATGAGTTGCATTGATTTTACACCTTTTACCATTGTGGTCCAGCCTTCACACTTCACAGCTGAACTATTCCATTCTGCTCACTCTTGGCTTTGCTTTTGTTCTACTTCTCCCAATGCACCCCATGACCTACAGCTCAGGGAATCTTGCTTCCCATTTTCCTGGAATACCTCCAGTTTTGTCTGTTGTAATTATTGAGAGCAATCCATTGAAAAGTTATTCAGGGATAATTATACAGAAGCAATTAAGCAAATTATTCAGGGATTACTCAGTAGTTAACAGTGCTCGCTTCAAGCCAGGCAACTTCAATTCTCTGGGGTCCACAAAGGGTGGCACATGAGCCTAGAATCCCAACATGCCTATGACTCTGGGATGAGGGTCTAGGAGAATAATGAAATTTCCAGAGGAGCTATACACTGGTAGCAGCCAAAACAATATAAATCCTGTCTCAAGCAAGGTGGATCATACACCTTCACTTGTGTACCATGGCATGTACACACATATAGTCACACATGTATTTTTTTTGAAGTGATACAATTATAGGCTAAGTTGCAGGGATAACTTGCTTACAGAGAGAGTATGTTGAAGTTGCTTACACTATCCTTTTCAAATTCTTTCAATTACTGAAACAAAATAAAATTTTATATAGGATTAAATGTTTTATATACACACTATGAAGATTAATGTAGATTGTCAACTTGACTTAATCAGGAATCAAGTAAGAAATACATCTAGGAGGATCTATGAGGACATTCCCAGGAAGGATTAACTGAGGAGGAAGACCATCCCCCAGAGTGAGCAGCCAAGATATGAAGAGGTTCCAGGAAAAAGCAGTGTTTTCTCTATCCAACTTTGCCTCTTATGATAAGTGCATCTTCCCTTATGTTGCCATCCTTTGCTGACATCAGAAACCAGCTTTATTTGCTTTCCAGCAACATAGAATGAAGACTAGCAGCTCTCTAGGCTTCCAGTGCTAAGTGCTAGATTAGGATTGCTGTGGCATCCAGCCTCATGGACTGAGAAGCTGCCAGGTGTGCAGAAGATTTGTTGGACCACCAATTTCCAGTTATGTAAGCCACCCTAATACATCCCCTTTCTAAGAATCTATATCTATACATGTCTATATTGATATACAATATATATACCATCAATTTTATTGGCGCTAGTGGCTCTAGAGATCTCTTACTAACATACTTATAGTGTATTTTTTTAAACATGATTTACTGTTCCTTCTTAGGACTGGGAGTCTTGCTCATTGGCACAATGCTTGCCTAGCTTGTGAAAGCTCCTGGGTTCCATTCTCATCACTGAAAAATTATTTTCATTTTCCACCTACTAAAATGATACTAGACTTTTAATTTTAATCAAATTATTTTATTTCATACTGATTTGTCCTATCAATTCTGTATTTTTTTTTGGTTGTGATGAATGTAACTTTGTCATTCATATATTGATTTGAAGCAATTTGAGGTTTTGGTTTTAGGAATATTATTTCTCATGACAGCATTTAGTTCCCTTGTATGCTATGAAAAGAAATAAACTGACTAGGGTTTATTATTATATAGCCTGATATCATAAAGATTAATGTTTGAATATCAGTTATTCCTATGAGATAACTATACCACATTTCTCATGACAATAGATAGTTGCTTATTAAGTAGGGAATTGGTTAGGGCACAGAAATATATACAAGGAATAAAACAACATTATCAAAAGCATTGCCTCTCTCCAAAACCTGACTGCTGCGCCCACCATGCATAACTCAAAATACCCACAGGGTTAACCTGAGACCCCCAATGAGAAGGGCCCCCTTCAGAAAAGGGGTAGGGTTGAAGGAAAGGATGGTACCAACACATGATGTTTCCAAACTAGGTATGTCCATAATTACATAACTGTGGGCTAACTCCACAATGCATAACCCATATACATCAACGAAGAGGGGCCAGGGGGAAGGGGTAGTACATGGATGAGCCTAACAATGGTACCAACTTGACTGTATTCACTGAGTACAAAACTATTTAATAAAAAAGTTAATAAATAAAAAAATAAAAATAATAAAATGTAATACTTTAAAATTGTAATCCAGTGCCACTTTCCAATCATAAAATCCTTGAATAGATAATGGTAATTATTGATGCTCTAAAATTTAGGAGTTAGAATTATATTAAAAACTAGATTGTACAGAATGAATAGACTTACCACAAAGGAAGAAGAGGTGAAATGGCTTAATACTATATCTTCTTCAGACCCCTAAAATTTCAGTTTTGAGAGTGGATCCTGGACAGTATCTTAGCTTCCTTGAGGTCAATAACTCAGCTGCCCAGGGAGACTCTTCTTCACCCCAGTAAGATTTTTCTTCACAAAGTTATGATCTGCCTTTTTCATATGCCCCAAACCTAAACTTAAACTCGTATAATCCAATCAAAGTATGTCTCCTTATTACTTACCTTCAGGAAATTTTCCTTCTGGTTTGCAAAGAAAGCATGCATATAAGCATATGGGAACTATGATAAAGCAATTTACAATTAACCTTAAACAATTATTGGAATTGGCTACTTTTCTCTTTCTCAAACCTAGATCATATTTGTAAAACTATTAAGCAGAGTTTATATACAAATTAATTGCCTGAGTTAATTATTTCATGAATAATTCATTTAATAATATATTTCTCAATTTATCACTTATTTATGTTCTAGTATCAAGGCTATTTTACAACTGATCAAAATGTAGCTATGGGATATTATATATCTTATGAGTAAGGTTACTTCTTATGTATTAGGTTATTGTTAAATTCATAAAGTTCTTTAATTTTCTAACTCAGTCAAAATAAGCTAAACAGCAATAATAACCTTCATAATAAAAATTCCAAAGTATGAGCGAAGTATTCAATATTTTAGCACTAGTGTATATATAGTACACATAAGCCAAACACACTTCATTTTTTTTGCTGCAAAATTTGTAGCAGTCTGTTTTTTTCTGAGGCACCAATACACATTTCTACGTCATGTGGCACCTCAAATGTTTTATCACCAAGATAATATATTTAGGGTTACTTAATTATTTTAAACCAAAAAAATAAGTAGTAATAGTTTGAGAAAAATTAAGTTTCTTCAAAGAAATGAAAGGAACAGCAACAAAATTTAAGGAGGTAACACAGAGAGTAGTACATTTCTTTATTCATGAGTTGGTCAGGTATATCCCTTGTCCCATTTTTGTTGTTCTTTTCCTCTGGAAGTATAATATTTGCTTAAACAACATCTGTACATTTAGAAAACACAATTCAAAAACACTAAGAGAAAGAAAACCTGGAAATTAGATGTCTCCCAGAAGGAAAGTGCTGAAATGTTACCTTTGATCACTTCCTATGTGCAATTTTTAAAAACCAACTTGTCTCTTTGAAGTTCATCTATTCCAATCCCTAATGAAATAGCAATGGCAGATGAGGTTAAGCAGAGAAAAGTAAAGCTGGATAGAAATGCTTCAGTGAAACCTTGTGAAAACTCATGTGCACTCACACCAGTCCTGTCACTGATGTTTAGGATGAAGTTTTATAGTTACTTTTAGTCATGGCAAATATTTACTAGAGGTATTTGGAAAGCCATTTTAGAAAAGAAGAAGAAAGCAAAGACAGATTCAACATACATAATCATGTAAGATTAAAAGGTATCATTCTCTGGAATGTTCTTCAGCTCCCCATGTGCATGTTAAGAAGTCAATCCTACCTGGGATTAGAAAGTTCAGCCAAGAACAGTGTAGACCATTAAATAGGAGTGAGTGAGAAAAGTAAGTACCTGGATAAACATGGTTCTCAACACTCATAATAGACAAGTGTCAGCTATGAGACAGACCATGCAACTGCAGATGTAATTAGAGTCACACAGATACAGGATACTACAGCTGGGGGAATTAAGCACAAGCAATTCTCACACCACTGAGTGATTATGCGACAAAGCATAACACAAATAGTTAAAGAACTCTGAGCAAGTGAGTGCTTGGAAGGCATCACTCAACAAGGCTATTTTCTGCTTCTTGCTCTCGTTTATAATACGAAGACCTGTTACCATAGGACCAGTGACAGGATACATCCACATGAATAAGATCAAGGGAAATTTGAGATGCATATGTGTGTTTTGCCTCTCTGTTAATATCCTGATTCATTCACTATATATGTATTTATTAAATACAACATCTCTCCACTTTGACACTGAAGTGACCAATATAATAAAACAGTGACTTTTGGGCTTTTTTAATGATAAAATAATTCTTTAATGAAAAATTTTTGAAAGTAAGTTACATTTTTATATTCAATGATGAACAGGTATGGTTCATTGCTCAGGGCAGAAGAAGGTATACTAACATCTTACTCAAATCTTTGCAATATCCCTCCTCGTCATCAAGAGAACTCAGTGAAATCTCATTTGTTTCTGTCTTTCCCTTAGCTAGAACCAAGTTATCAAGCCCTACACTCAATGTCAGTGGAAATTATGTCTTTTCCAGATCCAGGCCTTATAGATTGGGTATTTTTTGTTTGTGTACTTTCACTCCTTTCTACCTGTGTTGCGCTGAATTAAAATAGGACTCTAAGCTTACACTAATAATATAGTCACCTACATGAGCAGTGACTTTATATTTCTACTAGATGAAACTATATACAATTTTAAATCTGTTTTATAGTTATATTTTTCACATTTTAGTTGCCAGTAACTGCATGGCTATTGGCTGTTAGCTACTACAGTCATAAAAATATTATAATTCCAAAAAGTTCTACTGGACAGTGTTGCCACAGATAATGGTGAATCAAAAATATAGAAACAGCATGGATCCTGGGTTGCCACAAAGAAAGTCACATAAACCAGTAGCATTTTTTGGCAACTACTATGCTTTCCTTGATTTTGAGACTCACTATAACTTAGAGTTTAACCATCACAGGTGATATTCACACTAGTTATTATCATCATGTTCATAGAAAATGAAGTTCTGGTTAACCTGAAAGGTATCGTGCCTTGGTATACACAAGCCATGATTATCACGTGGTGAGTGGGATAGTATTTAATCTCGTGAACTTCAATATGCGATATTCAGGAAATAGTATAAACTGCTAGTCTAGTGTAACTTCACCCCCACGTAAAACGTTTACCAAATAAGCCAAGGGAGTTCATCGTTTGGAGGCTAATGAAAACATAGGTTTCTTTTAAAGCCAAAATCCATTTTGATTGCACAACAGAAGATATCCTCATAACTAAAAATGGGAAGCTGTTGGTTTATATACATGTTTCTGGTCTATTCAAGGACAGAGAGAAATTGAGGTTATGTAATTTATTCAAGATAGCAAATCATAGTAACTTTATATTCATGAGTCAAAGAAAGGTAAAATGTAAGGGAACATCCAAACATTCATTGAGAATAAAAAAATAATTTGCTGAAATGACATAAAATATCTTGATTATTTAATGGAAATCTTTATGACCATTGTCAAGTAGTGGATTCTAGATTAGCATTCTTGTAGTATATAATAAATTATGATTTTATCTTTGGCCAATAGCAAAGTTGGTAAAACTCAAAGAAACAATAAACCCCTTGTCTTAACTTTTTCTCTATAGAAAAATGGTGGCTAAAAAAATGCTAAAGAAAAAGTTGTGAGGTAGTGTACCATTTTTACTGTACTGAGAGGAAAACAAAACAAAACAAAAAACTTCAACTGAAGTATAAATCTTCAGAGGATAAGAAATAACAGATTGCATTCAGAGTGGCCTTTTTTGAGTTCATTGCAAGGAAAGTAATAAAAATGTGAAGAGGATTTCACGTGAACTTATAAAATAGTAAAAAACAAAACAAAACAAAAAAAAAAACCCAAAACAAAAAACAGATCACTCTGGAACCACTAAGCAGGGGAACGCACCACAGTAATTTGCTCTATGACTATTTTACTTTTAGACCAGAAGGACAATCTGCAATAGTAGCTTAATCTTAACCTCAGGATTTTACAACTCATGAACTTTTGCATTGACATTAATGAACATACTGGGCAAGGTAAAATCCTGATCAACATAGACATTGATTTCTTTAGAAAATTAATAAGGCAAGTTCTTTGGATAAAGAATGTACTATAAGCATCAAATTAAGTGCTGTAATGATAAATATTGACTGATTGGAGAAAGAAACATTTTGTAGATGATGGTATGGGAAATTATTTCAATTCATCACGTCATCTCTAAATTTCACCATTCTTCCCTCCCCCCTTTTCCTTAAGCAATGAGTGCTGGAGAAGACTGTCAACTTGTAATTAGAAATCAGAAAGCTGGGATAAAGAATCTAGTTTATTACCAAAGTACTGTTTCTTAACACAAACATCTCTGCAATGAAGTATAATAACACTATTAAACTTATTGACAGCCAGAGGTGGTGGGGCAGGTAGAGGTAGGAGGATGCCCATGATTTCAATGCCACCCTAAGACTACATTGTGTATTCTAGGTCAGCCTGAGCTTCAGTGAGATCCTAGCTAAAAAAAAAAAAAAAAAAAAAAAAAAGAAAGAAAGAAAGAAAGAAAGAAAGAAAGAAAGAAAGAAAGAAAGAAAAGGGAAAAAAACACTTATCATTAACATGAAAAAGAATGTTCTCAGAATAATCCATGGTCTAATAATGTGGTCTTGCTTTTCCATAGAAGTCACAAAATGGAACATGCACAGTACTCTAGACTTTTATACAGTGAAATAGGCATAAATCTGAATAAGAACAAGATGAAGGATATTGAATGAGTTTTTTAGCCTATCTATCTATCTATCTATCTATCTATCTATCTATCTATCTGTCTGTCTATCTATCTATCATCTATCTATCTATCTATCTATTTTGAGAGAGAGAGGGAGAGAATGGGCATGGCAAGGCCTCTAGCCACTGCAAACAAATTCTAGATGCATGTGCTACCTTGTGCATCTGGCTTCACATGGGCACTGGGTAATCAAACTCTGGGGAATCAAACCCAGGTCCTTAAGCTTTTCAAGAAAGCACCTTAACTGCTGAGCCATCTCTCCAGTCTGAGAGTTTATTGTTATAATCTCAGTATTATATAAACATACATGTTGAGTAGATTGTAAAGGGCTCAGAAATTGAGCACCTTTTGCCTATACAGAGTTGTTTATCTTTCTCCACTACAGGCCTGACAATATGACTGTATACCCACTATGAATTCTAAATGAACAAAGTTCTTGATTATAGCCCTAACCATGGAATAAGTTACAAATGGCTCATTATACAGCTGTACATTTAGGCAGATTTCATTCCTCTGTTCATAAAGGTGAGGTAACACTAAATGGTATTATCTGTTATCTTGTGTATTTGACCTGCCCCAGAGTCCAAATATCATGTCTCTCCTCTGCCATGTTGCATGCAACCAGAATTCTATTGTATGAATTCTGTAACAGAAAAAAAAGTAAAAAATGCTAGGGAGATGGTGAACATCAGAGGCTGAGAAGGAAAACATATAATGATCTGAAAATCTGTACTCTAGGAGGCAAGTTAAAGGAAGATCATTGTTTGGAGCATTTTATGCTGTAAAATTTCACTTTTGTCTCAGGAATGAAAGTCAACAGTTGTGTTTGGTAGAATAAATCATCATTACAATGTCCTTATCTTCATATATGAGAAATGGAGTTATTCTGGCATTTCTCTTTGATGTCTTTAAGCAAACCTTTTCTGTATAACAACTCCCAGGAAATAATACACCTCTATAATTGGAGACTTCAATCAGTGTGGTGAACATTCTTTACACATACAGTAAATAAGGTCTACACTACTCCCTTCTAACCTAGCACTGTCCATTACACACAGAAAAGTTTATTGTGTAAGTATGAAATTGAAATTAAAATTCTTGCTCATTGTGATTTTAAATTAACATTTTATATGCTGATATTTGTTGTATTTATCTTAATAAATTAGTATGAAACTATACATAATACTCATTTTATTGTTTTAATCAGTTGAGTACAACATTGTAAAACAAACAAAAGCAAAATTCATCAAGAAAGACATTGGTTTTCTCAATTAGCCTATTATCTGCTTGCATAGGACACTTGGTCCCTCAATATTTGACAACATTATTAAATTAGCTTTGTTTAAAAGGTTGAGAAAATACTGAGCTATGAATCAATTTATAAGGTGTATTTCTATAATTGGGCTCCTTCTTTTATTCATAAGAGAGAATGTGCTCTTGAACTATGCATAAAGTGTTCTCAAATGCTCATGCTAGTTATAGACAATGTCTGTTCAACTTGTGTAAAAACATTCTCCACCATGACTTTAGCATGCAATACACAAAGCAATAGTAGTTGCATATATTTTGCCTATATACCATCCTCATCTGGCTACAATATGCTTCCTAAGTGAATTGATTGGATACTATTCCCTGAGTCATTTATAGTCCAACATGTACTAAGGCGCTGCACATGTGCTTGCAGGAATACACATATCTCCAGTCATCCAAAACATGGAAAGCAGTCTCTACTATAATTTTAAGTGAATTATGGACATGAGACCCAGATCATTATATACTTATAAAATTTTGTTGACTTCCAAGTAACATCAGGGATGACATCACAATTTACTTTTAAAAAAATTACCTACTTATTTATTTTTATTTACTATTATTAACAACATATTTTGTATGGACACATCATGTGTTGGTACCATCTTTTCCCTCATCCCTGCACCCATTCTACTGGAGACCCTCCTCAGTGGGGTTGCAGTGTTCCCCATAGGATTATGTGTTATGTGTTGAGGGAGCAGCACTCAGTTTTGAAGGGAGAGGTAATGTTTCTGGGTATGATGCGTCAACCTGTGGCTCTGACAATCTTTCTACCCCCACTTCCACATAATTTTCTGAGCCATGGTGCATGTGTTTTAAGTCTGCTTCAGTAATGAGCTCTTAGGAGGCTCTAGATGTCAGGGTCTCTCTCCTTTACAATGGCACTGATTGTCAGGTTGACTATAGGAGTAGCACTCTTACTTGTTTCCCCATTTCTTCTGTGGTTTCAGCTGTGGCTTGGCTGAGGTGCAAGGGGCAGGTTATGTCCTCACTACATTCTGAAATAGAAAAACAGATTCTCTAATGGATACTGAAATCAGCATAGTTTAAGGGATAAGCATTATTAATTTTGGGAGAATCTGATATATATATAATCCCATCTTTTAGACAAAGGTTGACACTGGAGAGCATAATCTTTATCTCCGTAGTATTCTTACCTGGTTCCCAATTCCAGGTATGGGTTCCTTTACACTGAGCAAACCGCTTATCCAATCAGAAAGCTATTTGTTACCCACCAAGGCTATGTGCCACTGTTGCACTGGCATGTACACCCTGTCAGCGTGTTTGATTCTGAGTATCTTAGATCTCTGGTTGCTCACTATTGTTGGCCACTTTCCCCCAGTAGCTTATGTAGTACTTTCCAACACCAGATGGGCTGTCTGGGGACTGGTGCTCTTCCAGATTTCAGCCAGGACTTTTCATGCTCTGTGTCAGCAGCATATAGTGTTTTCAGCAATAGAGTCTTAGCTTTTACCTCAGGTGGGTAATCAAGTTTCTTCACAAAAGCCCTGTCTTGTTTTGGGGATCTCAAAGGTCTCTCTCATCAATGGCTCATTGTGTGTAACAATCAATTTCTGAAACTGGGAGTTAAAGGTTAGAGACAAAAAAAAAAAAAAAAAAAAAAAAGTGGTTAGGCTTCATCTCACCCTCTCCAGTGCTCTTCTTAGGTACACCCACATTACTCCTGTTGAAGCTTATATCTTTTAGTCTATCTTCAAGGATAAAGGTTTCTATGGTTCAAGTTCATTTAGGATTTATGTCTGTCTTTATTTTCCCCCAACCTTGCCTTCCCCTCCCCACCCCAAACCTTCCATCCATATTGTGTGGGCCTTGAGTTGCCTATCAGGTATGTCATCAGCTTGGGCTGGGCTAGGTTAGGAATGACAGATTAGTGAGACCATGCAGTGTTAGTCTTTCTATGATCATGTGAGTGCACTGAGTATGATCTTTTCCAAGTCTGTCCATTTTTATGCGAATGAAATTATATCATTTTTTTCCCTCACTGCTAAGGAGAATTCCATTTGGTAAATGTACCAAAACTTCATTATCCATTCATCCAATGATGGGCACCTGGGTTCTTAGCTATTCTGAATTGAACAGCTGTATATATGGTTGAGCAAATACCTCTGTACTGAAGCATAGAACATTTAAATATCCAATAAGGAAATGTGGTAGTTTGATTCAGGTGTCCCCCATAAACTTAGGTGTTCTGAATGCCAGGTTCCCAGCTGATACAGATTTGGGAATTAATGCCTCCAGGAGGGAGTGTATTGTTGGGGGCGGGCTTATGGGTTTTATAGCCAGTTTCCCCTTACCAGTGTTTGGTACACTTTCCTGCTGCTATTATCCACCTTATGTTGGCTAGGGAATGATGTCCACCCTCTGCTCAGGCCATTGTTTCTACCTGAGATCATGGAGCTTCCCCCTGGAGCCTGTAATGCAAAATAAATCTCTTTTTCACCACAAGCTCCTCTTGGTCAGGTGATTTCTACCAGCAATGAGAACCTGACTGCAACAGTAAAGTGGTACTTAGAAGTGGGATTGCTGCTAGACACCTGATTCTGTGGCTTTGGCCTTTTGGAGCTGATTTTCAAGAGGAATGTAGAAGGATTTGAAACCTTGGCCTAAGAGATGTCTTGCAGTGCTGTAAGTATAGCTTAAAGAACTATTCTGATCAGAGTTGAAAGATCTGAATGCAGTAAAAACTATGGAATGTGAAGTTTGGCTTATGAAGGCGAGAAAGAGCTCTGCTTGGACTGGGCTAGCAGTTTGTGTGAGAAGCCTGCTGTTATGTATGTGTCCTCAGAAGTTGTGCAGGGTTGCTTTGCATAGAAATGAACTGGTGTGAGTGGAGGGATATGGCACAGAAAAAAATGAAATCTGTGGTCCTAAACTGCTGCCCACTCACCTGCAAATTGTTGGAGAGATCCCAACCTTTGAGATTGGGCCAGCTGACTTGCACTGGGGCAACAGGAAGAATGTAGACTCTTTTGAAGGGGTCTGAGTGCTCAAGAAGTGTCCTGTTCTTCAAAGTCTGCTTTATTCCCCCCTAGATTAACAAATTGGCGCCCTACCTGGTATTGTGGAGTTTAAGAAATGTAGGAAAGAGAGGGTCATTGAGTTTGCAACATGGTCTTGTGTTTTGAAAATGGCTATGGGCAGTGTGAAGCAGGTTTGCTGGTTGCCTATATAGAGACCCCATGGGGCCATAAGGATGAACAGTGGTGGACTCCAGTGGAGACCCAGTGGAGACCCAGTGGAGATGCCTTGACCATGAGATGGCTGCCAAGGAGAGTTGCCAGCCCAAGTGAAGTTTTCCAGGACTGTGAGTAGCCTAGCTGGAGGGGTGGAATGGGAATGCTGCAGAGTTGTTACTGGTTAGAATTATCAGACTTGGAGATTTGTCACTGGATAGAGGTTTTGGTCTTAAAGGTACAGAGTTTGGTGTTTGCCCTGTTTAAATCATGTATTGCTTGAGTCTTTGTTTTCTATGCCCAATGCCATCTTTTGCAGTGTGAATATTTATTCTGTGCCATTATGGGTTTTTCGATGTTATTTTTTGGTATTATGGCTCAGTTATAAGACCTTGGACTATGGGGATGTATGGACATCATTGGAATTGATAAAAAACTATTGGGACTTTTAAAATTGGACAGAATGCATTGTTTTTTATATCATGTATGGATATCAGTTTATGGGGGCCAGGGGTGGAATATGGTGGTTTAATTCAGGTGTCCACTGTAAACAGGCGTTTTGAATGCTAGGTTCCCAGCTGATGGAGATTTAGGAATTAATGCCTCCTGGAGGGAGTGTATTGTTGGGGGTGGGCTTATGAGTGTTATAGCCAGTTTCCCCTTGCCAGTGTTTGGCTCACTCTCCTGTTGCTATTGTCCACCTTATGTTGTCCAGGGGGTGATGTCTACCTTCTGCTCATGCCGTCATTTCCCCCTGCCATCAAGGAGCTTCCCCCTTGATTTTGTAAGCCAAAATAAATCTCTTTTTCCCCACAAGCTGCTCTTGTTCTGGTGATTTCTACCAGCAATGCAAACCTAACTGCAACAGGAAATAACTGGGTCTCTTGGTAGCTCTATATTCATCCTTACCAGCAATCTCCAAGTTGACTTCCATTGTGGCTGTGCAAGTTTATATTCCCATCAACAGTGGGTTAGGGTTCCTCTTTCCTCACTTCCTTGCCAGCATTTGTTGTCGTTTGATTGTTTTAATGATTATCATCCTTGGATTAAGGTGGTATCTCATGATTGTTTCAATTTGAATTTCTCTGATGGTTAGGGATGTTGAACATTTTCTTAAGTGTGTGTTTCAGTTATAGAATAATCTTATGGAAATATGTTCAATGTTATACATCATTAGGGAATAGCAAATTAAACAACTAAATCCAAATTAATACTTATCAAATGGAAAAATTATAAATGCACATGCCAAGCACTGGTGAAGATACAGAAAAGTAAATCCACTCCTGGTGAGAATGCAGACAGATAGTACAGCTGCTCTGAAAGGTAAGTTGCATTTTTTTTTTTTTTACAAAGGAAGTCTAATTTCCTCATGCAATCCAAAAATCTACCTCCTCAGCATTTAAACAATAGAATTAGAAAGTACTGTCTGAAAGCTTTACACAACTATATTAATATCTTTATGAACTATGCAAACTAGGAAAGAAACTGTTTTTTAATAGGTGAATGGGTAAATGTGTTTTGATACATCCTTACAATGGTTTATTATTCTTCATTAAAAATAAATAATATTGGGGCTGGAGAGATGATTCAGTGGTTAAGGCACTTGCCTATAAAACCTATTGACCCAGGTGTGATTTCCCCAGTACCCACATAAATCCAGATGCACAAATTGTTGCATACATCTGGGGTTTGTTTGCAGTGGTTCGAGGCCCAGATGTACCCATTCTCTCTCTCTCTCTCTCTCTCTCTCTCTCTTCCTCTCCCTTTCCTTGCAAATAAGTAAAACATTTAAAAAATGAAAAAAAAATCTCTTTTAATTAATTAATTTATTTGAGAGAGGGAGCCACAGATCAAGACAGGGAGAGAAGGGGGGGTGCGGGAGGCAAGGCCTTCAGCCACTGCAAACAAACTGCAGACACATGTGCTACCTTGAGCATCTGGCTTATGTAGATAATGGGGAATTGAATCTGGGATCTGGGTCCTTAGGCTTCACAGGCAAACACCTTAACCACTAAGCCATCTCTCCAGCCCAGAAATAGTATCTTAACTTAATACTTCTACATTAAAGGCAGCTGTCTTACAAGTCTACCTCTTGTATCATTGCAGTATAGTACACACTGAAAAAGGAAAGATTATATAAATATTACAAAGAAGAATGGTTGCCATGGTTTCCTGTTCATGGGATGTGGAATGAATTAACTACATATAGGGGCATGGGAGACAAACAAACCATTTTGAGTTTTGATATTATTTTGAGTGATAGATCACAAAACAATGGAACTTTATAATACAAAGAGTGAAATGATGTAAGCTATGATTAGTCATCAATAGTAGTGTATTGAAATTAATTCATTATTTTTAACAAATGTAGCAAACCAATGTGATTTATGAATTATACCAAAATGTGTTAAGGAAGGTGAGTAACTGAGAATTCTTGATATGACACTGATCAAATCTAAGTTTATTTAAATAAATCATTGACAAAAATAGTTTATATTCTTTGTAGTTTAATAAGATCATAAAGTATGTGTGTGCATGTGTGTGCATACTTATTATAATGCAATTTTTCCTGAAATAACTCAATAATTAGCTTTGAAGCATCATCAATATCCTATGTTAATAACAATTAGTACAATATCAGCAATACTAATTATTATTTAATTTGAGTAAATAATTGTGCCATTAAAATCTCCCCACTGAGATTTCAGATTAGAATAATTTATAGCACTATAAAATTTACCAGTTAGTAACAGATCCACATCCAATAATTACTTGGTGATTCATCAATAGTTTATATATATTTTTTAATTCAAATAGAACATACTTCCTATATTTATTGATGTAACTCCTCATCCTTATATTAAGTTTGTATCTAAATAAGTCTGACAAAGGTATCTCCTTAGATTTACACAGATGAAAAACTAACTGGGTTGGATAAGTTACAGTAATCTAGTTATATGTGATATATATATATATATATATATATATATATATATATATATACATAAGTATATTTTTTGAGGTAGGGTTTCGCTCTAGCACATACTGACCTGGAATTCACTATGTAGTCTCAGGGTGACCTCGAACTCATGGCAATCCTCCTACCTCTGCCTCCCAGGTGCTGGGATTAAAGATGTGCACCACCATGCCAGGCTGATATTTTCATTAATAGATGTTTCTCCTATGAATTTTTCAGGAAATCTAGAGAGAGCCCTTGGTCTTTTTTATGAAACAAAATTTAAGCACAATAAGGAAAGATTACAGAAAATAAAAACATTTTTAGTAAGTTCCTTCTGATTCAAATAAACAAAAAATACTAACATTTATTATATTATGATTCTCTACTGTCTGAAACATGAAGAGTAATTTATAAATTATAATGAATATGAAAATATAATTTTTTACACAAAGACATTACTTAATACCTTTATTAACAGGTGCTTGCAGTTTGTAGACTTTTTAATTTTTTTAAAAAAATCAAGTTGTAAACTTTTATTACAAGTTAAAAATGAAGTTCTTAAAAATCTCATTGTGACCAGATATGAAACAATCTGAAAACCTTTAAAGGTGTATTGAGAAAAACCACGCTTTTTAAAAAACCACGTTTGCCATTACCAAAAGGAGACATCTTAAGGTAAAAATAATAAAAACCCCATGCTGCATAGTCAATGCAGATAGTTCTAGTTTGTCTGGTCAATGGGCAAAAAGCAAGCACTTAAAGTGTACAGCTCCCATGTTTTGTTCATTTCTTATTGCTGAAATTTCGTATTTATTTCTTCTTGTTGGATGACTAAACCGGATGATGGTAAAGATGGTAAGCCAGCATTTACTCAGCCCCGCCCTGCTCAGCCTCGGGAGCGGATGAATTTTCAGCTGGTGGATTGGCTGCTTTTGTCTCTTTGCCATCTTGTGGTTTAGGGTTCTCTGGGCGTCTGCGTCCGTAATTGAAGTTGCGATGGTACCGACGTTGAGGTGGCTGCTGACCTTGGGTGTCATCTCCTTGATTTTCCTTGTCCTCTTCATTGCATCCTCTCTGGGCTGTCTTTGGCGAGGAAGACCCCTGCGAAATCGTGGTCCATAACCCCCACACATATTTTGTCTCTCTGGTCTGCCTTGCTCTCCTGATCCCTGGTTGTCAGCACCCTCCATTACTTGTCTCTGCACGGGAGGTGGGATACTGTGGTCGACGCCCTAGGACCTCTTCATGTAGTCAGGTGGGAGCCTTCGCCTGCAGTAGGGCAGCCATTGTTGGACCTGGCCTGCAGGAGCATTCTCTGATCCTTCATTCCTTTCTCCACTCTCACTATTACGTGGAGGACCCTGCAAAGTGGAAAGCCTCTACAATGGTTACGGTCTGCTGCATTTACTCCACCAGGGCCTGTAACATTTGCTGCCTCCACTCCCTTTCCTCCTTCAACAGCATCAGACTTCACAGTCTCTCCATCTCCTACACTGCGAAGGTACTTCCTGGGGTTATTCTTCTTTATGGAAGTCTGGTGTACAAATACATCTTCTTGGTGTCATTCCTTTTATTGAAACCATATACATTCCTTACATTGAACCATTTTACTGTTCCCGGGGCGCCCCTTCCTACACTGCTGCCCTTGGTGCCGGGCTTGGTGTGGGCGGAGCTGGGGGGGCGGGGAAGTTCGACGTTCATCCTTTGCAGGAATCTCCAAATTGATTTCCCTAGTGGTTGTACAAGTTTACATTCCCACCAAGAATGAATGTTCCTCTTTCCCTATATCCTCGCCAACATTTTTGGTTGTTAGATTTAATAATTGCCATCATTATTGAAGTAAGGTGGAATCTCATGGTTGTTTTAATTTACATTACCCTAATGTGTAGGGATGTTGAACATTTACTTAAGTTTTGTGTTAGCCATTTGTATTTCTTCTTCTGAGAACTCCCTTTTCAGTTCTCTGCCCCATTTTTGGAATGGCTTTTTGATTTTTTTATTATTTAGTTTTTTGAGTTCATTGTTGATTCTAGATATTAGGCTTCTGTCAGTGGTATACCTGGTAAAGATTTTCTCACATTCAGTGTGTAATCTATTGGCTTTGCTTATGGTATGTTTGTGCAAAAGTTTTTCTTGTTATTGTTTGTTTTGGATTTTTAGCTTCATGAGGTCCCATTGGTTGAGTGATTGTTTAATTTCCTGAGCCACTGGGGTTTTGTTTAGGAAGTCTTTGCCAACATCTATATCGTGTAGACTGCCTCCTATTATTTAAGTCAGAAGGACAAGAGTTTCAGGCCATATACTGAGGTATTTAATCCATTTAGACTTGAATTTTGTATATGGTGAGATGAGGGGGTCTAGTCTCATTTTTCTACATCCAATTTATTCAACAGCGTTTGTTGAAGATGCTGTCTTTTCTCCAGTCTACCTTATTGGCACCTTTGTCAAAAATAAAGTATCTGTAGTTACTTGACCTAAGGTATGTGCCTTCAGTTTTGTTCCATTGGTCTATGTTTCTGTTTTTTATACCAGTACCATGCTGTTTTGTTACTATGACTTTGTAATATAGCTTTAGATTGGGTATGGTGGTCCTCCAGAGGTGTTTTTTTTTTTTTTTTTTTTTTTTTTTTTGGCCTGAGGATATGTTTGGATATCCAAGGCCTCCTTCCATTCCATGTGAATGTTGAGATCATTTTTTCTATCTCTGTGAAGAATGATGCTGAGGTTTTTTTATTGGTAATTCATTAAATCTGTATATTGCTTTTGGAAGAGTTGCCATTTTCACAATATTAATTCTACCTATATAGGAGCATGGGGGAGTCTCTCCATCTTCTCCAGTCCTCTGTTTCATTCTTTAGTTTTTTTTTTCTTTATGTTTTCATTATATAGATCTTTCTTATCACTGGTTAGTGCTATTCCAAGGTATTTCATTTTTTTTTTCATTGCTATTGAAAAAAAAATGGGACAGCCTCACTAATTTCTTTCTCTGTATATTTGTCTTTTCCATATAGAAAGACTACTGATTTCTGTGCATTGATTTTGTATCCTGCCACTTTACTGAAGGAATTAATAACCTTTAGAAGTTTTGAGATAGAGACTTTTGGGTCACTTATGTAGGATCATGTTGTCTGTAGGGCTAAATTGTCTTCTTCCTTTCCAATTTGTATCCTCTTTATTTCTTTCTCCTGTCTTATTGCTTCTAGTACGATGTTGAAGAGCAGTGATGAGAATGGGCACCCCTGTCTTGATCCCAATCTCAGTGGGAACTCCTTGGGTCTTTCCCCATTAAGTGTTATTTGGAATTTAGGTGCTTTATATATAGCCTGTATTGTGTTGAGATATAAGTCATCATTTCTACACTTTCCAGTATTTTGATAATGAACTGGTGCTGTATTTTGTCAAAGGCCTTCTCTGCATCAATTGATATGATCATGTGGTTCTTATGGTTCAGTTTATTTATGTGGTATATTACGATGACTGATTTCCATATGTTGAACCACCCCTGCATCCCTGGGATGAAGCCTACTTGGTCAAAGTGGATAATGCTTTCAATGTGTTGTTGAATTCAGTTTGCTAGGATTTTGTTCAGGATTTTTTTTCATTTAAATTCATCAGTGACATAGGCCTATAGTTTTCTGGTTACATCTCTGTCTGGTTTTGGTATTAGATTGATGCTAGATTCATAAAAGGAGTTAGGGAGGATTCCCTGATCTCCAATTCTGCAAAACAGTTTGAGGAAAAATTGGTTTCAGTTCTTCAATGAAGGTTTGATATAATTTGACTGAGAAAGCATCAAAGGAGAGAAAAGAATCCTTTAACTTGCAGTACCATATTTAGAACTCTTATTTAATTTTTTCTTTTATATTATTTTTAAATTATTTTGTATTTCAGGAAAGGCCACATTGTGGTTCTGATACATCATGACAAAAGATGATCACCTCAAATAATTTCTAGACACAGGAATAAATATCAATGCCATTATATCTACCAAGATAACCACACATAATATGCTTTGAGTAAAATAAATGGGTACCACTTCATTAACATATAGCTTCACCTTTCCTCCCATCTTACATATTCAATCCAGATATCTAACCATGAAATCTCACCTGTGTCATGACAATATTCATCACAGGAAAATGTCCCATTTTCTTTAATATTTCCCCAAATCACCTAAAATGTCCAAATACCATCATTAATTCATCCAATATCCTCAACCTAAGATGTGTCATTATGAAAGATATGCCTAAACTGTTCAATTGAAGATGGCCAGGTGGTCTAGTGGCCTTTCCCAGCAAGGAATTATAATGACATTCCAACTAGTAAACATGTGATTCAATTTACATAATCAATAAGTAGGCAACTAGTAACTCTCTGGTGTCACAATCACTATTGTAAGCATCCTAACATATTTGTATTAAGAACTAGAAAGATCTATAGTGATACCCATAGATAGGAGCATTTTATCAGCATCAGTGGAAACTCAGATTCTGTGAGAAATGTAACCCATTACTTACCAGATAACGGACACTAGTCTACACTGCCGCTGGTAGTACAGTAGGGTCCTTCTTAGTGACCATTGCTTATGAAACTCCTTTACAAGAAATTTTCTCTAATTTCCAGTTTCTTGTCTATATATTTTAAAAACTTATTGATGGGCTGTAGAGATGGCTTAGCAGTTAAGTGCTTGCCTGTGAAGCATAAGGACCCCAGTTCGAGGCTTGATTCCCCAGAACACATGTTAGCCAGATGCACAAGGGGGTGCACACATCTGGAGTTTATTTGCAGTGGCTAGAGGCCCTGGTGTACCCATTCTCTCTCTCTGTCTCTGTCTCTCTCTCTCTCTCTCTCTCTCTGCCTATTTCTCTCTCTGTCTGTCACTCTCAAATAAATAAATAAAAATGAATAAAAAATATTTAAAAAAACTTATTGATGATTTTCATACATGAATAGAATGCAATTTGATCACATTCTCTTCCAATACCTCTAAATGCCTTTAGATTTCTAGCCACACCATCTTCCATTTTGATGACTTTCCTTCTCTGAATTCCTCTATCTCTTTGGAGACATGTGCTCAGTCTCATGGAGATCTTGTGGAAATAGTAAAAATATCATGAGATCATGAAGCATAATGGTCTTTTCATGTCTGGAAGTTAGTGTCCCAAAGCACTCCCCCCATGCTCTGGCTCTCATATTCTTTTTAAAAGATTTTATTTATTTATTTGAGAGGGAGAGAAAGAGGCAGACAGACAGATAGATGGATAGATGATCGATTGATAGATAGATAGATAGATACATAGATACATAGATAGAGAATGACTGCTCTTCTCCACTGTTCCTTCAGCCTTACAGGGAGGATTGCAGATGTCTCAATTAGTGCTGAGCACTCAACTTTCACTTACTTTTCGCATATTGGCAAGTTTTGAATTTCCCCAGTAGCCATTGCCATCTGCACAAAGAAGCATCTGTGACCAAAGGTGAAATCAGCACTAATCTATAGGGATAAACATAAATATTTACAGGTCAATTTCATGGGCACAGCATGTCCATTTAGTTAGTTACGGTGCTGGTTTCCCCCTTGAATTAGATGATCTTTACAACCATAGGCTTTTAAGTCAGTTTTCAGTACCATCAGAAATAGGTTTGTTACCTCTGCAACACTAAATTACTATTTTTTAACTAGGTTTCTTTACATCCAGGCTTATCCAACTTGTTTCTTTTTTTCATTTTAGTAGATTTCCAACTTATGTTCCAATTGAAATTTAAGAATGCTTACTATAAGTTACTGAGCTCAGATCAAGTTAAACTGTGATATTAAAATCATGCATACTCTGCTTCTTAAAAATGTTAAATTTTATCTATGATGTCCTATAATGAAGTCAATTATTAATTTCTCCCCTCCTTTAAAATTAGTGCTTTTGGAATTCAATTGGAAAAAAAAAATGCTTGCTATACTCAAAGTCAGGAGACATTTCCCATATTACATTTTTATTATTTTAAGTTTTGCACTTAAATATTTCACTAATATTATTCCATTAGTTTGTGTTACAAGAATGCATTTCAGTGCTATTTCCCAGTCATTAATAAAACCTTTTCAACACCAATAATTAAAACATAGTTCATTCTCTGCTTTTTTTCATATTTTTACACCTACACATGTGAGGTATATGTGATATTTTGACATATGGCAAAAATGATGCAGTGAGGTATACGTTAATTTCCCTTCTCCCCCATTATGATTTTTCTTATTTTTAAAATTAATCTGAAATCTTTCTCAACTTCTGGCTTTCCTTATGACTTTTATTTAGTATATTTCTCAACTTTCTGACAAAATGGTCACATTGAAGATAAGAATATAATTTGTATGCAAACCATACAAATGCTTCTTTGTAATGAAGATTTATACCACATGACTTTAATTTTCAATTAAATAGTACAAATTCCTATGTTTCATTGACTTGGAATAATGCAGTGGACTTCCTCAGTTGTGATTGGGTACCTCAAAACTATGCTGAATTCTACTATTGATTCAAAGAGTTTATGGATTATCTTCTGTTGTTCTACATATAATGCTATCACCTATAGATAATAATAAACTGTTATCTTATTTTCAATTATCGATACTATACTATAGTGTTCGCCTTGATCCTCTACTCTCAACACTATAAGACTATTTCCTCCTGTGCTCCAAGAAATACTGACTAGAACTTCTCAGCAAAATGATTCTTCAACTGTCTTTGCCTAAGAAAAATGTACTGCCCAAGTCATGGCCCCTTTGCCCAAAGCAGTTTTCATATGATGACTGGTCTACCAGGAATCAGAAAATATAATCCTTTGCTTCAGTTCATGGCACTGAAGGACTGGCTTCAGAGTGATGCATGAGGTTGTCTTTGACTGTGAGACACATTGTAATCTAATTAGTATACAGAGAACACTCTACCTAACTTCAGTAGAATACACACATTTTCTCAAATGCTCAAAGAATATTCATTAGGGCATATCATGTTCAGGACTGCATGTTTGTTTGTTTTTTTTCTTCTGGAGGCAGTTTGTCACCAGGGTTGACCCTGTGGCTGGGGAGTCCAGCCATATAGTGTGTGTTCAGAGCCACATCATGCTTGTTGTTTTCTACCTGGTATGGATACAGGATGAAATGAACCAGCTTCCTCCACCATGATTAAAGCTTCCTTAAAACTGCAAGGCTGAAATAAAATCTTTTTCTCCTATAAGCTGATTTTGTTCAGGTATGACATACTATTGAGAAGGTAATTGTGATAGAAAATTGGCACCAAAGGAGTGGGATCATTGATATGATGAATCTGACCATGTGCATTTTGGTGTTTTGGAATGAGTTTGCAAGAGAAATATGGAAGAATTGGTACTTTGGGATGGAGAAGCCTTGCAGTGCTGTAAGCAGACCTTCTTGGGTTATTCTGTTGAGAGTTTGAAAATCATAAATGCAGAGAGAATTGTTGACTATGAAAGTTTGGTTTATGAAATTTCGAAGAGGAATAAGGTATTTTTAGAATTGGTCTACTGATAGAAAAGGCTGGTTGTGTTCTGCTCTGAGAATTTGAATAATGTTGAGTTTAAAAGTAATGGACTGGTGTTCTTCATAGAAGTATGGAATAGAAAGATATGAAAAGATACAGTTTATCACAGAAAGAAATTCAATCAAGTTTGAATTTATCATCACATACACTATATGCCAGACAAGCTATTATAATTAAGGAAATTACCTCCATTAAAAGTGGGCCAACTTTTTCTGTATTGAGGCGGCAATGAAAAGTATGCCCTGAGGGTGAAACCCAGCCCATGGAAGGCTAAAGTTGGCAATAATCAAATTATTTAGGAAGGAGGGGAAGAGTGGTGAATGAGTATCCTGCTCTTCAAGGTCAAGTTTTATCCCTAGCCTCCCACTCCCCCCAACCCCAATTTAAAAAATTGGGTATGCTGCTGACCTAATACTGACTTTTGAAGCATGAGGAATGTAGAAAGAGGGAAAATGAAGTCCACACTGTTTCAAGAGCCACTAAGATGCAGTACTGTGAGCCAGGGTTGAAGTCCCTGTATAGAGTACAATACGGGTATTGTGTGAAGCAATGAAGGCAGATGATGTGCTGTAATAGAGACCTGAGGAATTTAGAAAAGCCATGGCTATGGAGAGGCTACCAAGGCAAGGTGCTAGCCATGGCTTTCAGGGATCTACCTAAAGAGCAAGCAGCACTGTGAAAGCGCAAAATGTTATCAAAGTCTTTCGGAGCCAACTGACTCCATCATGGGTTCAGATACAAAATAAGGAACTTCAGAATTTTGATGTTGACCTGCTGTTTATTAATTTTATATTGATCCAGCCTCTCCTTATGATGCCTTCTTGTATCAATTGGAAACTTTACCCTGTGCCATTATGTGTTAGAAGTATGTAACTTGTATTTTGATTTTATAGGGCTCATAGTTAAGAGAGTATCTTGAATCTGATCTGAGACTATAAACACATTGAACAGTGTTAAAATTCATAAAGACTATGGGAACTTTTGAAGTTTGACTGAATTCAATGTGCAATGGAAATAGTCATGGATCTAAGGAGACAGAGATGAAATGTGATGGTTTGAATGTAAATGTCCCCATATCCTCAGGGGATTTTGTTTGAGCTTTCTGCTTCGTCCTCCTTTGGTAGATATTTTTTTGGATGTGAAGCTCTGCTTTAGGGAGTGAGTCACTATGGTCAGACCTTGGAGTTGAAAAGTCCAGTCACATAGTATGTGTGTGTGCTAATCCAACTTTAGCTCTGGATGTTTGTTCTCTCTTTGCTATGATGTACACTGAGGCATTGCCCTGCTCCCACACAGAAACTGACTGGTGCATTCATTAAGCCATAGTGAATACCAATAACCTCACTGAGGAGGGTCCTTAGTGGAATGGTGGAGGAAAGGGAATGTAAGAATATAATCCAATACGAATATAATCAATATGCAATATGCTCATATGGTAAAATTCTCAATTGTTACATAAAACACTGCAAAGTGGTAATATCAATACTATCATTTTCTTTCTTTAATATTTTTGGGCTGATATTAGAGAAGATCACAGGCAGGGTCACTTATACAACATAAATGAATTGTTGGGTTCTAGATGCTGGAGAAGGAACATATCAAGGATCCAGCATATTTGGTGTCTGAACGCAGGCTTATTGGTGCCCAGGCAGCCACAATCTTGGTGTAACTTTCCATAAAGTTACTCTGGTTTTTTTTAAATTTATTTGCAATCATACTATCCCATTCATGACCTACAAGTAAGGGTTCTTTCATCATTTCCCATTTACCCATCAAGTCACCATCTCCTGATACTATTATAATGGGAAGTAGATCTCAGTATACAAAGCATAAGGAATAAGTTATTAATCTATATGAACTGTCTATTCATGAAGATAAGGTGGCTATAAATGCTAAAGAGCCTACAAAGAAACTACTGAAAATAAATAATTGATTCCAAAAATTGTAATTATCAGATTACTATGTATAAAGTAAGGTAGCAATAACAAAAACACCAGAAAAGAATATGTAATATCATTTAAAAAAAAATCTAACTGTTGTCAGCATTGAAAACATTCTCCAAACAAGAATAAGAGCAGCATGGATCAAAGTGGATTACATTGGCATTTAAAAGATTTTTTTTTTTTAAATTTGAGAGCGACAGACAGAGAGAGAAATGGGCAGATAGAGAGAGTTAGAGAATGGGTACGCCAGGGCCTCCAGCCACTGCGAAAGAACTCCAGATATGTGCAACCCCTTGGGCATCTGGCTAACATGGGTCCTGGGGAATCAAGCCTCAAACCATGGTCCTTAGGCTCCATAGGCAAGCGCTTACTCACTAAGCCATCTCTCCAGCCCATTTAAAAGATTTTTGATAGGTATGCCCTCTCATCTTAGCTAAAGAACAGTGAGAGCTTCTCTCCAGTGTCTATGACATTCATAGACTTAGGTTTATGAACTGGTTTTCAGTATCAGGTATAAATTCCCTCCCACTGAATGGAATTCATATCCAGTAAGAGAGCAGATTATCTCTATAGCCTGTGTGCCAGTCTTACATCTTGACTGGCTGGTAGATTTTGTAGCTTGCAGGGTCCACTGCTTATTCATGCTGCTGGCGACTATTATTCCCCAGCACCTCTCATAGCACTTTCTAGCACTATCAGGGATAGCCCACAGGGAGCTGGCCTCCTTCTCAGTTCAAGTATACCAGGGAGACTCAAGATCCATCAATGCAACAAGAAAAGAAAGCCAACTTCTTAGCATGAGAAGAATCATCAGTATCACATCTGCCAGGGCACAGAAGTCACCTCAGAGGAAGTAACAGATCAATTACAAGTGTTGCTTAAGCCTGAGTACCTCCTCCAGAGAGATGACAGTAGACAGTGAGGAAACTTAAAACTCATCAAAGCAGAAAATCACAAATATGTGTTTATCAATACAAAGACATGTGTGGAAACTTCAAGTATTACAACATGTTTCTAATGTAAAATCCTCTTTAATATTCTAAATGCAACAAATCATTAAAATAAACCTTGGTTATTCCCTTACAGTGCATCTACCCTAAAGCCTTCAAACCACAGGCTACAGAGATTTGCTCAACCATGTTTGTAATGGCACAATTTGTAATAGCTAAGAGCTGGAATCAATCCAGATGTCCATCACTAGAAGAATGAATAATTAAGATGTGGTATATCTACACAATGGAATTCTATACAGTAGTAAGAAAAAATGACACAATGAAATTTGAGGAAAAATGGTTGAACCTGGAACAGATCATTCTCAGTGAACTTACCCAATCACAGAAAAAAAAAAAAAAAATCGCCACATAGTCTCACTCATCTACAGCACCTAACCTGAATCTACCCAAGATACCGTACATATCCAGCAAGCATCTTGTGGACTAAACACTAGGATGGGAGGTGAGAGAGGGGAGGGCATCAAAGGGGTGGGAAACAGAAATCTAGACCCAAACGGCAATGGTACTATAAAATTCTACTTCCTAAAAGGCAGATCAAATGGCTGATCCTTCACCAGGCCCTTACAGGGAACACCTGAACCACAAGACACTGAAGAGGGTAGGATCAAGACTAACCTTAATCTTCTACATCTTCCCTCCCTCTCTCTCCCTCTCCCTTTCTCTCTCTCTCTTCTCTCTGACTCTTGTATATTAGTTATCTTTTTCCTCATTTTCTTAGTGGGCACTGACCTCTAACTCCCAGTACCAGCATGGGGCTATCATCTACAATGAGCTTTTGATCAGAGACCTACAAGGTTTCCTAAAAGACAGACAGATTTCTGTCAGAGTACTTGATGACCCACCAAAGGTTAGTGGTAAGACCCTACTGCTGAAGACACCTTATGTGGTTGACATGCAAAATAGAATGTCATGCCTGGAAGTTGGAAGATAGTGAGTCCCCAGACAGTCAGCGCATCTAGTGCCAGAAGGTGCTACATGAGCAACTGGGGGAAAATGACCAATATCTGTCCAAGCAAGTCATGGTCTAACCTACTTAGCAGCAAATAACTTGTTGTGATGCCCACACAAGTGAAATAGTGGCACACAGCCATGGTGGGGAACCAACTGCTCTCAATTTGGTTAACTGATCTCCTCAGTGGTACGGGACCCATAGCTGGAGGTGGGAAACAAGTCAGAACCATATCCAAACATGAGCCCACTCTCCAATATCAAGCTACCATCAATCATGGGCTACAAGAGAGCCTACACCTATTAAATTCTCTATAAAAAAAAAGTAAGGGTTATCTTATTTGTCCTGGTGCTAACTTACTCTCCGTTGGATAATCTGCTTGTCTTATTTCAGATAGATGTAGATCCTAAGGAGAGAGCCACCCCATCATACCTCAAAAGGGCCCCGGCTGAAACTAAGAAAAATTGGCGAAACAAGCAAGGGTGCTGTTTTCCTGATGAACCGGATACCAGCACAAGGGGGAAAGAGATCAACAGAGAGAAAAATCAACTCCTACCAAATCAGAGAGCCAGAGCCTCAGAGGCCCCCAACACATCATCACTGAAGCAGACCAAAAAAGGACCCAACATGGCTCAGGTAAATTTTGCAGAAAAGGGGGCGGAAAGAATGTCAGAGTCACATGTTGGTTCATGATATGCAGAGACATTTATCTTACCCATAACTGTGGGCAAACTCCACAATTTATGACCCATATACCTCAACAAGGAAGGGCCAAGGGGAGGGGGTAGGTCACAGATGAGCCTAATAATGGTACCAAACTGACTGTATTTGCTGAATACAAAACTAACTAATAAAGAAAAAAAATTGAAAAAAAATAAACCTTCGCTGCTGTGTTAGCAGATTTTGTATGCACATTATGTTCTCCATATAAATCAATTTAAGTGTACATTGTGTGTTTCCAAGAATATGAATGACTTTATATTTGCACACTCTTAAGGTGACAATGCATATCTTAGAGTTGCATTAGCATGTTTTTGTGTTAGAGAAATCACATATTAATGCTATAGTATTCAATATGAAAAATGTTGGACATTTCTGTCAGATTTCTAAAACTATTGTTCTATGTAATATATTTGTTTCTGTTTTAGACATATTTTGAAACTATAATTCACAATTAAAGGCTCATTAGAGATTCAAAGAAAAATCTTCAAGGTATATGAGTTCTGTTTTAATGTATCTGTATTTATTTATTTTTATTTTTCAGTAATAGTTAAAAACATCACAAGGTATTCCTGTGGGAAACATTTTGCATTCATTTAAAGTACATCTCCTTGCAGAATGAAAATTTGATTTCTGAAAATAGCTCTGTATATCTACTAAGGAATAGAATTAAATGAACTTAGTCCAACCTCAAAGCTTATCAGAAGAGAAAATTTTGTTGAATTTAATGCTAAATTTAATGCTTCGCAGGTCCTTAAGGTTTATTTCAGTTGGCTTCAGTCAAAGTGTTTCAGTTCTAAAAATCTATTTACATGTTAGAGCTAACTATCAAAAGTCTTTTCATAGGTTTTGTGGATTCTTTTCCTATTATTTGTATTTAATGTGACTGTAAAAATAGTAAGAGAACCCAATTTTGCTGCATAATAATTATCTGAGATTATTTTCAAACAATATATTTTAAATATTGTTTATCCAATAACAATTCATGTAAAATAGTCATTTTATAACTATGAAAGTACATTCTATTTTTTTTATCAAATATAGATATTTTAATAGATAGATACTTTAATTCATATTCTTATTATAAGTGCCATATTTCAAAGAATTTCTATTGCTTAAGGAAAAGGAAACTTTATTTATAATCTTATTTATAAAGGAAAGTATAAAGTATCAGCATCATCTTTGACATTCTAATAATTAGCCATCACTAAATGACTTTTCTTAAGAGCTTGCATGTTATAAAAATTGTGATTTACATAAGAACAATGAATTTGAAGATTTTACAAAATCAAGACAATTAGAACATTTCTTTAAAAATACTTCATTTAAATGCATATGAAGACTAAAGATAATTGCAGCAATTATTTTGTCATGAAAAATTCCCAAATTTCAGCCTCTAATTAATCACTTTGCCAGGCACTGAAAAGTATCATGGGATATTTTTATTACTCCAATGCCATTTTTAGTAATCATAGAAATGATTGATAAAGAACAGAAGTCCAGAAGTAATTGAATGTGTAGCCAAATAAACCTAACTATTGGGCTTCTCATTTGCATTAATTCCTTCCTAGACACTAATAGAACACTCTAGCAATGTGTTCATTTCACTCAATATCATTTAAATTTGTTTTGCAAGACCAGAGCAAAAAATTCAAGCAATTTCCATTTATATCTTGTATATTGTAAGTCATCAGATAGTGGTGGAGTAGTAGTATTTTTAAGATGCAAGAAAAGGTAGAGTGAATTTTTAGTGTATTTATTTACATTGGAAAGTGAATTTTTTTATGTCAACTGAGTGACTTCTATGTATAGCCAGGTAATTGGTAACAATCTGGTGGACATCACTTCTAATATGCCAGATGACTTGCCTTCTAGACTTGGTAATTCAGTGACTAAATCATCATAGATCATGTCCCACTGCACCTTACATTTGATGTATGTACACAGTGAGTGGCAGAGAAACAAAATTTAAAATGTATAGAGCAAGGAAGCCATAGGATTTTCTTTATTAAATCGGCAAGCTCAAAACACTTAATTGTAATGGATTTCTAGTAAAATTTTCTTATCAGGGATATGCTCAATGATTTGAGGTATGCAATTATGTATGTACCGTAATTTTACTTTGTCAGAGAAATCATGCAAAAGATACCAAATTCGTGCTCGCTTCAGCAGCACATATACTAAAATAGGAACGATACAGAGAAGATTAGCATGGCCCCTGCGCAAGGATGACACACAAATTCATAAAGTGTTCCACATTAAAAAGAAAAGGTATCAAATTCTAATTTTGTGTCTAAAAAAACTACAGCAGTACTGCAAACAATAGGCAAAGCATTTGTAAATTGAAATCTCACAAACAAATCAAACTGTGACCAACCAGAGTAGAGGAAATACTGAACTACTTTCCCAGTTCCTCCTTTAAAATTATATTACGAAATTATTACAAAAAATCCTTGAGGTAGACTTCCAGTTTCTAGTTCCAGTTCTTTCAAAAATCATTACTCAGTCATGACTCACAGAAATCTGAATAGATTTAAAATCGGTAATATTTCTGCAGCCCACAAGAGAGAGGAAGATTGAATGTTAGCCTGAGTTTGAATAGACAGATAGATAAACATCAGGATTTATGAGAAATAAAACTCATAGCCAAAGCTACCATGAGGGCTAATGCCCAGGTCGTCAGAAATCTGAACTATAACTGTTGCCCTGCTCAATGCTTAATTGTATGGGATACAGTCAGGGAAGGAGGATATAAACTGAAGCATTTTCATAGGACATGACAGAGGGAAATTCCCTGGGTTTACTCCACTACCAAAATTTCACAAGGGCACATGAAAAGAAGAAAACTAGAAACCAATATCTCTGGTGAACACAGATGCAACATTTTTCAACATAATATTACAAATTGAATTCAAAAGTATATCCAAAAGAGCATATCCTACAATTAGGTTATATTCCTTCTAGGGATACAAGGAAGTATAACATATACAAATCGATAAACAAGGTATATCCTGTGAACAGAATAGAGGTTGAAAATTATATGAATACAGATAAAACAACTGATACAATCCAGCATCCCTTCATGATGAAAGCTTCAAACAATATAGATGTGTGACCACCCCCAGTAAACATCTTGCTCAGTAGACAAAACACTGATAGAATTCCCTCTATGATCACCAGTGATATAATGGGGTCAACTCTCACCACTATTATTCAATGCAGTATTAGAAATTTTATGTAGAAAACTAGGAAAGAGAAGAAATAATATTTTAAAATATCAAGGAAGAAGTACAATTGTCCCAAGTTGTAGGTGATATTCATTCTATGCATAGGAAAAATGCTGACAACTACAACAAAAGACTCTTAGATCTGATAATCGTACCATAAAATTCTACTTACTAAAAGACAGACCAAATGGCTGATCCTTCACCAGGCCTTTACAGGGAATACCTGGTCCACAAGACACTGGAGAGGGTAGGATCAAGACTAAACTTAATCTTCTACATCTTCCCTCCCTCTCTCTCCCTCTCCCTTTCTCTCTCTCTCTTCTCTCTAACTCTTGTATATTAGTTATCTTTTTCCTCATTTTCTTAGTGGGCACTGACCTGTAACTCCCAGTACCAGCACGGAGCTATCATCCACAATGAGCTTTTGATCAGAGAGACCTACAAGGTTTCCTAAAAGACAGACAGATTTCTTTCAGAGTACTTGATGACCCACCAAAGGTTAGTGGTAAGACCCTACTGCTAAAGACACCTTATGTGGCTGGCATGCAAAATAGAATGACATGCCTGGAAGTTGGAAGAGAGTCAGTCCCCAGACAGTCAGCGCATCTAGTGCCAGAAGGTGCTACATGGGCAACTGGGGGAAAATGATCAATATCTGTCCAAGCAAGTCATGGTCTAACCTACTTAGCAGCAAATAACATGTTGTGATGCCCACACAAGTGCAATAGTGGCACACATCAATGGTGGGGAACCAACTGCTCTCAATTTGGCTAACTGATCTCCTCAGTGGTATGGGACCCATAGCTGGAGATCGGAAACAAGTCAGAACCATATCCAAACATAAGCCCACTTGCCAATATCAAGCTACCATCAATCATGGGCTACAAGAAAGCCTACACCTATTAAATTATCTATAAAAAAGTAAGGGTTATCTCATTTGTCCTGGTGCTAACCTACTCTCTGTTGGATAATATGCTCCTCTTTTTCAGGTAGCTGTAGATCCTAAGGAGAGAGCCACCCCATCATACCTCCATGGCTCAGGGAAATTTTGCGGAAGAGGGGGCGGGAAGAATGTCAGAGCCACATATTGGGTCATGATATGCAGAGACATTTATCTTACACATAACTGTGGGCTAACTCCACAATGCACGACCCATATACCTCAACAAGGAGGGGCCAAGGGGAGGGGGTAGTTCACAGATGAGCCTAATAATTGTACCAAACTGACTTCATTTGCTGAATGCAAAACTACCTAATAAAGAAAAAAAAAGAAAAAAAAAAGAATTTAAAAAAAGAGTATAATGTAGTGGAAATCTGACCAATTTGCATTTAGCTGTACACTAAATTTTCCAATAAAATTAATTTTTAAAAAAAGAAGGAAAGAAAGAGAAAAAAAAACCCTCAGCAAGTTAGCAGGATATAAAATCAATGCACAAATGTTAGTAGCTTCTGTATAAACCAAAAGTTAATTTTGTGACAGAAATATTGAAGATAATCCCATTCACCATGGCCACAAGAAACACACACACACACACACACACACACACACACACACACACAATCTTAAGTTAGGAAGTGTAGGATGTCTAAATTCAAAATTTAAAGAAAACAAAGGTAGAATGACTTGCCGTCTTCATGTTAAAAGGATATTGCTACCCAAAGCAAATATAGATTAATTATAATTTCAATCAAAATAGCAAAGGCATCATTTACATAGGAAAGAAAGAAAACCTTCTGAAATTTATGAGGGAGAATAAAATATCACAAATAGACAAATAAATCTTGTACAAAAAGAACCACACTCGAGGTATCACAATTTGTACCATGAAGATATACTACAAAGCTGTAATAACCCATGCACCTGATACTGGCACAGGATAGACACATATGCCAATGAAAAAGAACGTAAAACACATAAATGAATTCACACATTTGAGAAAGGACAGCTCTTCAACAAAGGCTGTTGGACAAAGAGACATCCACATTCAGAAAAAAAAAAAAAAAAATGTGACCCTTAGCTCTTACTTTGTACTAGAGCAACTCAAATGTAAGACCTGATATTCTGAAACTAGTACAAAAATAGAAGGAAACATTTTACACCATTAGTATAATAGACACTTTCCTGGATAGCACTGTAAAAGCCCAGGAAACAAAATCAAAAATTGGTAAATAGGATGAGATCAAACTGAAAATCATCTAGAGGCTTGATCCTCAGCATGTCAGTGCTGGGAGGTGATAGAGTTGGTCATTGATGTGTTGCCCTAGGAAGGCATTAAAGCAGCTCTCAAGGAGCCTTAGCTCCTCCTTGTGAAAGGACTGTTCTAAAAGGGCAAGAATGATGTCACCCTCTCTCTGGCTCCCTGTATCATCACATCATCTTCCCTCTTGTAGGTGAATGTGCTTCCCCATGGTGACTTCTGCCATTTCTAAAATTCTGAGATACATAAACCCCTTACATCTAACCCAGATATTTTGTTATAATAATGAAAATGGAGTAATCCATGAGGTATCAGAAATTTGGGGGGCTGGAGAGACGGCTTAGTGGTTAAGCGCTTGCCTGTGAAGCCTAAGGACCCCAGTTCGAGGCTTGATTCCCCAGGACCCACGTTAGCCAGATGCACAAGGGGGTACACGCATCTGGAGTTCGTTTGCAGTGGCTGGAAGCCCTGGCGCGCCCATTCTCTCTCTCTCTCTCCCCCTTCTATCTCTCTCTCTCCCTCTTTCTCTCTCTGTCACTCTCAAATAAATAAAAAAAAGAAATTTTTGTACTTGCTGCTCTTTGTTTTTCTGTAAGAATGATACCGTTCTAAAAATAAATATTGGTGATGGTGCATGTGTCTGGAGTTTTTTTGCAGTGTCTAGAGACTGTGGTGTGCCCATTCTTTCTTCCTTACACACTCATCCCCTCTCTCTCATAAAAATAAATAAATAAATAAAAAATTACAACCATAAATGTACCAAGAGACTATAACATTTAAATTTCAGAGATAATGATCACGTATATACCACTTCCACTTAATGATGGACTGTTGCTGTGCACGTCCAACTTTATGGCCTGGTGGGTCAGATAACACCCAGCTCATGATGGGCAGCTCAGGTCGCATAGTAACTTGATGGCCCATTGTCAAACGTTCAGTTTCCACTAAGGCCCAATAGCAGGCCAAAAGCTGTCTCTCAAATGGAGAATAATTGTCTGCAGACGATGGCAGGGCCTTGCTCCAAAATCCCAATGGCCTCCGCTGTGATTCACCTATGGGGGCCTGCCAAAGGCTCCAAACAGCATCCCTGTCTGCCACTGAAACCTCAAGTACCATCGGATCTGCTGGATCATATGGCCCAAGGGGCAGAGCAGCCTGCACAGCAGCCTGGACCTGTTGAAGAGCCTTCTCTTGTTCTGGGCCCCACTGAAAACTAGTAGCTTTCTGAGTCACTTGGTATATGGGATAGAGTAAGACACCCAAGTGAAGAATGTGCTGTCTCCAAAATCCAAATAGGCCCACTAGACGTTGTGCTTCTTTCTTAGTGGTAGGAGGGGCCAAATGCAACAACTTGTCCTTCACCTTAGAGGGAATATCCCTACATGCCCCACACCACTGAACTCCTAGAAATTTCACTGAGGTGGAAGGTCCTTGAATTTTAGATGGATTTATTTCCCATCCCCTGATGCGCATATGCTGTACCAGCAACTCCAGAGTGGATGCCACCTCCTGCTCATTTGATCCAATTAGCATTATGTCATCGATATAATGGACCAATGTGACACCCTGTGGAAGGGACAAGCGATCAAGGTCCCTGCAAACTAAGCTATGACACAGGGCTGGAGAGTTAATATAACCTTGAGGTAAAACAGTAAATGTGTACTGCTGACCTTGCCAGCTGAAGGCAAATTGCTTCTGGTGGTCCTTATGGACAGGTATGGAGAAGAAAGCATTTGCAAGATCAATAGCCGCATACCAGGTACCAGGAGATGTGTTCATCTGCTCAAGTAAAGAAACCACATCTGGTACAGCAGCTGCAATTGGGGTCACCACCTGATTAAGTTTCCGATAATTCACTGTCATTCTCCAGGATCCATCTGTCTTCTGAACAGGCCAAATAGGAGAGTTAAAGAGAGAGGTGGTGGGAACCACCACCCCTGCATCCTTCAAGTCCTTTATAGTGGCATTAATTTCTGAAATCCCTCCAGGGATGCGATACTGTTTCTGATTCACTATTTTCCCTGGTGGTGGGAGCCTCAGTGGCTTCCATTTTGCCTTTCCAACCATAATAGTCCTCACTCCACAAGTCAGGGAACCAATGTGAGGGTTCTGCCAACTCCTAAGTATATCTATCCCAATTATGCATTCTGGCACTGGGGAAATAACCACAGGGTGAGTTAGGGGACCCACTGGACCCACTGTCAGTCTAACATTTGCCAAAACTCCATTGATCACCTGACCTCCATAAGCACCTACTTTAACTGGAGGGCCATGGTGCTTTTTGGGGTCTACTGGAATCAATGTCAATTCAGAGCCAGTGTCCAGTAGGCCCTGAAAGGTCTGATTATTTCCTTTCCCCCAGTGTACAGTTACCCTAGCAAAAGGCCGCAGGTCCCTCTGAGGAAGGATAGGTGTAAGTTTAATATTGAAACTTTTGGCAGTTGCAGTTGAGGCAGTTGAGGGTCCTTCCTCAAGGGGACCCGGCCACCCCTTCAATCAAGGGGCTCAGGGTCTGTAAACTGGCTCAAATCTGGAAACTGATTAAGAGGTCTTGATTCTCTGTCGCTATAATTCAAAGTGGCTTTATGTTCCCTTGCTCTGGAATTTTTCTGCTTATAAAGATCAAGAAGAAATTCAGTAGGCTTCTTATCTATTTGACTTCTGGGAACACCATGATTAATCAGCCAATTCCAAAGGTCCATACGAGTCATACCTTTATGTGCATAATTTTGCCTACGCTGTCTATCATTGAAAACACGTTCACCCCGCCTTTGGCGATTCAGTGCTGCCACTTGGCCCTTGTTACCCCGAGATCCAGTTATGCCCATTGCATCTAAATCACCTAATGCAGCAACTGCAGCTCCCACTGTGAGGTCTTCTTTACATAAAAGAGCAATGATGGAAGACTTTAAGTATGCTGGCGCTCCCCTCACAAATCTGTTTCTTATAGTCTTAGTGAAGGGCACATCTTCTGGACGCTCCCATTGTGGGGGCAAAGGTGAGTTTACATGGAAAACCCACTCCAGCATTCCAAGTTCTCTGAGCTTTTTAATCCCTTCATCGACATTAAGCCAAGGGATATCAGGCAGCTCGAGCTCACTCACAGTAGGCCATCTTTGGATCCATACTTCAGCCAACCAATCAAATAAACTCTTGGCACCCTTTCCAACTGCACGAGCTGCATTGTTAAATCTAAAATCTCTGCTCAATGGCCTATTTCAGTAAATTCAGCCTGATCTAATCTTATGTTCCTTCCTCCATCATCCCACACCCTTAAGATCCATTCCCACACATATTCCCCATGCTTCTGCCTGTACAAGTTAGAAAACTCCTGAAGTTCTTTAGGGGTGTACCTCACTTCCTCCTGTGTCACACTTTCTATCTCACCTTTAGGGGCCTGCCTAGCCTTCTGTCTGGTTATAGGCCTAGAGGCAAAAACGGGCGGGAACTGAGAAGCACCAGCACTTCCTGCTGATTCCCCAGACAAAGAGGGATGAATTCCCTCAGGCAAGGGTGGGGAGGATAATACCTCAGGATGTGGGGGTGGGGATACAACTGCTGCTAAGGGAGGGCAGGCCATATTTTCATCCAAAACATCTTCTTCAGAATCTAACACTTCGATGTCCCCAGGTTCTTCAGGGTCTTCCCACACATCACCATCCCAAGTCACAGGATCCCACTCTTTTCCAATCAGTGCCCTCCTTTAACTTCTGATAGTTGGTGAGGCTGGGATTTGAATTTACGTTGCAAATTAGCCAATCTCACAATGAGAGCTTGGGTTTGGTTTTCTGCAATCCGAGCCCTGTTCTGGCTAGAGAGGAGACTCTCCTCCAGGGCACCCTTAGAAACCTTGAGATCATGTATGTGGGTCTTAAGCTTAGAATTTTCCTTTTTGAGCTTCTGCTGTTCCCTCACTAGTTTGTCCAGAGATGCCAAAAGCAACCAACCAGCCTCATCATTGGTCTTACTTTTCCACAAATACTCAAATGTTTTAAATACAGAGTTACTAAATTCCTCGCTCTTCACGAGACATGACTCAGGGTCATCAAATACATCTATCTCACGTAGTTCTTGAAATAGTGCACACCATGGATTATTAGTGTCCCCCTTATTTCCAGGAAAAGCGCTCTCCTTATCACCAGTGGGGCCTTTAGCAGCATTGAAATTGGAGAGCCAACCCCAGATAGCACTAAGCCCACTAGACAAACCCATCCTTACAATTCTGTTTCTCTAGAACCACTTCTGGTACCAAATTCTGTATTAGTCAGGGTTCTCTAGAGGAACAGAACTGCTAGAATGAATTATTTTAAAAGGGGATTTATTGGATCAGCTTACAGTAGTCCAATAGCAGTTGCAGGCCCGAGAATCACCGAACCTGGTAGTTGCTCAGTCCTCGTGGCCAGATGCCTCAGCAGTCCCGACCCGGCACTGCAGATGGTGCAGGAAAGCCTGGAGGCTTCCTGAGGAGCCGCTGGGCTTCAATCCACGGGGGTCTTCAGTTGATGCTGGTCTTTCGTCCGCACTGGTCTTCAACCCACGCTGGAAGGTAGCAAGCAGCTCCGGCAGCCAAAATGGAAGGGAGGCAGGAAGGAAGGAAGGGACTCTTTTTTCCCAGAGCTCCCTTGTATCAAGTCCCCCTCTGGGCGGGACCGCCCATTCTGGGGGAAGGGCTCAACCTTGGGGAAAGACTTCCTCCTCTAGTTCATCCTTCCTAGAAGCAACCTATGGATTACTAAACAGGTCAAGTTGACAACACCTTAACTATCACAGTATCCATGTATCTTGCACTGACCTCACTTTCTGTTGGAGAATTTGCTTCTCTTTTTCAGATGGATGCAGAACCTGAGGAAAGAATCAGCCCATTGCACCTCACCAGGGCACCAGCTGAAGCCACAGAGTTAGTGGGGAAATGAGCAAGAGATTTTTTCTCAGGAATCTGGTATCAGCACAAGGGTGAAGGAGATAGACACAGAGAACACTCAACTCCTACCAAATCAGATATCCAAAGACACAGAGATTTCCAAGATCTCGTCACTGAAATAGACCCAAAATGAACCCAACATGGCTCAGGGAAATTCGTGGAAGAGGGGGCGAAAAGATTGTTAGAGCCATAAGTTGGGCCATTATACACAGAGGCATTGCCTGTCCCCAATAACTGATGGCCACCCCCACAATGCAAGACCCACAATCCTCATGGGGGGACAACAAGGAGAAGGCTAATGATGGTACCATCATGGCTGTATATACACTATATACATAACTAATAAATGTTGATTTTTTTAAAAAAGGAAAGAAAAACAGGGCTAGAGAATTATTAATCATCAACCCTATTCTAGCCTGCTTTTTCAAAATCATTTTATTTCATAGTTTATCTCTAGGAATCTTCAAAACAATCAATTTGCATAAGTAATTTTTGGTCAGAAGTTCTCTATAATCTTTTCTTTTCTTAACAGGTGGTCCAGAAGTGTGTCTACAAGAGTCAGTCATTGGTGCCTTTTAGTCTCAGCATTGGTAAGCTAATGACTGACAAATCTGCTATTCTTCCATAGATCAAAGAATCACACATACCTCTTTTCATAGAACTATTTTACATTAATGCATTACAATGCACAATCAAAGGCACATGCAGCATATAATGGCCTGTTGTCACAAGAGCTAAATAAATAACCTCATTAAAATTTAATTGAGAATGCATGAATTAAGGAACAATTAGTGTTTCTATACATGCATTTTAAGTGCTAATTGGTTTGGGGGTGGGGGCACATTTCTTAATCTTTTTGAAAAGTGTGGGCTGCTGCAAAAGTGCTGATATATAACATAAAATTATTACAGAAAGGATCTAAAACACTTTATCACAAGCCTATAATCCATTGAAGCAATATCTGTCGGCTGAACTTTGTGTGACCTGCAGATATTCAGCACAATCACAAACAGTGACAGAATATTCAGAGAATATAGACCACAATCAGTTGATTTAATTGAAAGCTTATTGCTGGTTGCTTCCCACGAAATCAGACTCAGGTTTGATAGGTGTGAGTTAAATAAGTTGGGCTGAATAGATGGCTTAGCAATTAAGGGGCTTTCTTGAAAACCAAAGGACCCAAGTAAGTCCAATGCACAAGGTGGTGCATGCATCTGAAGTTCATTTGCAGTGTCTAGAGATCCTGGCGTGCCCATTCTCTCTATCTGCCTCTCTATCTCTCATTCAAATAAATAAAAATAAAATACTAAAAGAAAGAACTATTAGGATTCTTTTTATTTTGTAAGTGACAAGAGAAGATATTTCCAAATATTCTTCTTTCTCAAAATTTACAGTGTTTTGTTTTTTACCATGCACCTTTATGCTAATTAAATAATAGATTGTTTAAGAAGTGGATAAACTACATTGAATAAGTGTTTGTGTCATAAAAATTAACAGTAGGGCTGGAGAGATTGCCTAATGGTTAAGGCACTTGCCTGCAAAGAAGCCTGGTTCTATTCCCCAGTATACACATAAGCCAAGTGTGCATTGGTCTGGAATTTGTTTGCAGTGGCTGGAGGCCCTGGCATGTCCATTCTCTTTCTCTCTCTCTCTGTCTCTCTGTCTCTCTCTCTCTCTTTCTCTCTCTCTCTCTCTCTCTCTCTCTCTCTCACACACACACACACACACACACACACACCATCTGCATCTTTATCTCTCCATTTTTTTAAGTTTAAAGAAACTAAACAGAGTGAAAGTGATAAATGCCAATGACAAATATTATTTTTATTTCCTTACTGTCATGGTTTGAATTTCTGAGCCCCAATTGTTCACATTTAGAATGTTTGGTTCCTAGGTTAAGGTACTCTTTTGAAGGCTGTGGAGCCTTAAAAATGTGGTGTCTGGCTGGTGCAAGATCACTAGGGGTGAGCCTGTGAAGGTTGTGTTCACTCTTGGTTCTGGCCTGTCTTCTGTGCTTCCTGGTCAGCAGGCATATGAGGATCTGTCAGAATGTCTACCACTCCTGGCCCACTGTGATGGACCACACAATCTGAAATTGTGAGCCAATATCAACCTTTCTTCCCTTAAATTGCTTTTGTCAGATATTTTGTCAGTGAGGTAATAGTAACTAATCTAATTTTAAGTCAGTATCTATAAAATATTTTGTAAGTAAATACCAGGAACTCTCAAGCACCCCTTAACTTCCCAGTTATAATTAATCTGGATATTAACACCTTCGTTTCAGTTTCTACCCAACTTCCCTGTAGCACTAACTTCTCACCATAACCTCCCCGACAAGATAAACCAATTAACATGAACCTATTCTTTCTAAAATCAGTTTTAAGGAGTTCTACAGTTTCCTTGACAATAACAGTAAGATAGCTAGTAGAATAAAAGCAGCTCTTCTATTCTATTATATTCTATCCTATTTGTTTGTTTATTTATTTATTTCACAAAATCATTCAGTAATGTAACCTGATAATATTTGCAAACCTACTTTAAAGTGGTTACATATGTATGTATACATATATATGTGTAAATTAATATGTATACATATATATGTACACTATGTATATATATATATGTAGAATATGTATATATATATATGTGTATATGTGTATATGTATATATATATATATATATACATATATATATATATATATATGTGTGTGTGTGTGTGTGTGTGTGTGTGTGTGTCTTAATTTATTACTTGTAGCATTATACCAAATTTACCTCTAATTGTAAATCAATATTCACTATTTTTAAAAGTGATGCCTCATTGACATGCCCAGCATTTCCACAAAAGAAATTGAATTTTTCTAATTTTAAATTTGTTGTTCATATATAAAAATAGGTGATTTATTTATAAATGTGGATTAGTAATTCAAATTATGATATTTTGGAGTCTTCATACTAAACTCATGTTTCATAATTTGCTCTAAGAACTAAAAGAATATAGAAAAAGTGTTTTATTCACAATTATGTTTTATGATAGCAAATGATTCTGTTAGAAACAGTAACAGAAAAAATGAGAAAAAAAAAAACAAAACGTGTGCTTGAAGCCCAAGCAAAATCAATCAGGAGCAAGCTTGAAGTCCAAGGGTTAGTGTGTCATTCTCCCAACAGCAACATGAGACAGCTGTTTGAAGTGTCACCTACTAGCTTAACACACCAAAACATTTCTGTTTGGAACATTTCTAGGGATTCAGTCCTTGGGCACAGTTCTGAGCTCTTAGATGTGGCAGGGAGTTCCCAGGCCTCAGGATCAGGCAGTGTATCCTGAGAATCAGAGATTACCTCTCAGGAGCTCATCAAGTCGCAGCTGGTCCTGCAGTGTGCTGGGTTTACGTGAACCAGCCCTGATGAGTTAAAGTACATCTCCCAACTGGATTTCACACAGACTCCAGCAACTCTGCTTCACTTAGATTATGTATCTGTCCTTCATTTCATTATCAAAATCCAATTTCATAAGTGCACATTTCTAGGAACTCATACTTTCTTCTTTATTTTTAAATTTATATCCTTTACATAAAAGAAGGTCTGTAAAATTCATCTTTTGAATCAATAATGCAAAAACACATATTATAAGTCTATAATTGTAATGACATAAATAAAGTGTCTTTGTAAGTTTCTCACATTGAACTCCAATTTGGACTTAAAAGATAGAAGGGTAATAACTCTTCAAACATATCACCTACTACATTTACTTGTCCTACTGGAGTGATAAATGGAATTAATTGTCAACCCTCACCATTCTAACAGTGAAAATAGACAAGTGAAGTGAATTATGAATGGTCGTTTCCTAAATGAGTGAGCTATCTTGGTCAATAATTTCATATGTAGTAGAGAGTGATAACAGTGTTTGGATAAGAATCAGTAGTTTACTTTCGAATGTCGATTTTATAAAAATTTTAAGGCTGAAAGTTACTAAAAGATCTTCTTTTTTTTGTTTTTTGTTTTTTGTTTTTTGTTTTTTGTTTTTTGTTTTTTGTTTTTTCGAGGTAGGGTTTCACTCTAGTCCACGCTGACCTGGAATTCACTATGTAGTCTCAGGGTGGCCTCGAATTCATGATGATCCTCCTACCTCTGCCTCCTGAGTGCTGGGATTAAAGGCATGCACCATTATGCCCAGCAGATCTTCCTTTTTAACATACTTTTTTTAGCATTAGAAAATTAATAGGTGAAATAACTGTCATGTTACAAGGAAATTTTTTTTGAGAAAATAGTCTAGGAGCAAAAGTAAATTAATAACTTAGAAAGGTTAGGAGGAAATATACATTTATTTTCTCACAAATGCAAATTAAAAACATAAGGGAAAAGTACTAAACATTAGAATGGTTAAAAGAAAAATAACTGAAGAGAGACAGTATTGAATAGCATGGGTGTTTTTAGAAACATCTCTGTATTACTATTGGTGGAATTTTTCAATATAGTAAGCCAAAAGTACCCTGTGCATGTTAAAAACTGATATTTTACAACTCCTAGTCTGGCATCCAGTGAAAAGCTGGTGAAGAATGGATTTATTCCTGTTTTTGGATTAATAGCTTTTATTATGTTTACAAATAGAAGAGTACACAAGGAAAGGAGTTCATAGTCTAACATGACACAGCTTTATATGGAAGAAACAAGCAAAGCTAACAATACAGCTCATCCTCAGAAGTCAGGCATTCATATAAATGTGAAAATGACAGTCAGAAAACCTGTGCCCTGAGGAAACCAGATAGGGTGTTTATCTGGGGAGGTGGGTGACTGTTGTTGCCTGAGGGATCATTAGAGGCTGGGGAATAGTCTGTTTATACTTCCAAGGTAAAACCATTCGGTATGTATTGAGGTATATAATTAACACATCAGCATTTCCTGAGGTTAAATATAAATTTTAATTTAAAAGGCTAATATATCAATGCAAAATGAAATGTTTAAAATTCTAATAGGAGAATTTTATGACATAGGCTATATTAGAAATACAAAAGGCTAAGGTGCTTAGGTGTTTGCTTGCCTGGGTTTGATTGCCCAGTTACCATGTAAAACCATATGGACAAATTGGTATATGAATCTGGAGTTTGCAGTGGCAAGAAGCCCTGGCATGCCCATACTTTGCCTTTTCCCCTCTTTCTCTTTCTCTCTTCTTCTCTCTCTCATTTCAGACAAATAAATAAAAATACTTTTTTTCTTTTTTTCTTTATTAGTTAGTTTTGTATTCAGCAAATACAGTCAGTTTGGTACCATTATTAGGCTCATCCGTGACCTACCCCCTCCCCTTGGCAAGAACATAATTATAACTATATGAAAGATTAGTATAATAATAAAAAAAAAGATATCAGTGATATTTAAAGAGAAAATAATTTTCTAGATAAATGATAAATTTGCAAGATTGACTTAATTTGAAAGAGAAATTTTGCCTGGACTAAAAAATACGAAATTAATTGTATAAGTATTTCAAAATTAAGCTATTATAGTCTATTTCATTAAAAACTATTCAGTTTCCTCCTATAAAATGTATGAAAATGGGAGTAAATACTCTTCCATCTATTTTATGAATCTAATAGTTTTATATAAGAAGGAAATTACAGACAAATCTTATTTACAAATTTAAATGTAAAAGACAGATATATCAAATTTTCCTAAGAAATATGAGAAAGTTTACATTATAGATTTATATAGATATACATTTTTAGATGGGTTAAGGTGGTTTTTCATAGAGTATCATAATTTAAAAACATAATCTGTATACATGTAACAAAAATATCTAATAAGTGTGTTATATATATATATATATTCATCATAATGAAAATCTACAACATATAAGTAACAGAAGGGACATTTCAATTTAAAATCTACATTTAAAAATTATAATTAACTCAACAGAATTTCAGTTTTGTCCCTATTTATAAATTATATATTTGTTGCATATACCAATAAAATTAATGACTTCTATAACAAAAATAAAAATAAAATTTAGTATATTTTCTCAAGACAGCTTTCTTTCATAACTCAATTCTAATAAGTTTTTACTTTATTCTTATCTATAACTAAAACAATATAGATCTTTTTTGAAGGTGTGTCAGTTTTATTTTCAAATTTTATTGAACTTCCTAGCGTTTCTTTTTTTTAAAAAAAAATTATTACATTGAATGACTGATGTTTTCACATCTCATAACCTGCAACCCTAAGAGAAATACCAGCAATCCCACTGAGGAGGGCCCTCAGTGGAATGGGGGCAGTGGGGAGGGAAATGATTGTACTAACATACGATTTTTTCCATACAAGTTTTATACAAGTTTTTACATAACAAAAAACTTTTTAAATGTTTTTATTCAATTATTTTGCAAGCAGAGAGAGTGAGAGAGGGAGAGAATGGGCACACCAGGGCTTCTTGCCACTTCAAATGAACTCCAGATGCATGTGCCTTTTTACTTTCTGCATCTGGCTTTATGTGGGTACTGGGGAATTTAACTCAGGTCACTAGACTTTTCAGGCAAGCACCTTAGCTGCTGAGCCATTTCTCCAGCTCCTTCTTAGCATTTCTAAAACAATATTTTAATATAGTTTGAATTATTTAATTGTGACTAATAAAATGCATCTGGTACTTTAGCACTCAGTATCAGTGCTATAGTTGAATTTTGATACAATGGCTTTATGAAGTAATTTCATTAGTTTGTCTTCTCTTCCTCAATTTAATTAGATATACCTTGGAAAATTTTAAAGTTTCATTTTATTTGGGAAAGGTGAATTTTTTGATATACATTCTTCTGTAACGCAGGCACCTGAACCTCCCTGTGAAGATAAAGTTGGGCTTGAATTCCCTCCTGATTCTCCTGCTTCTGCCTCCCCAGTGCTGGACTTATAGACATGTAGCACCTTGCCTGATATAGCTGATAGATTATGTGAAATTATATATTTACAAAACATTTCTCTTTAGCTTAAGTTCCTAAATTATGATAATTTTTAACATTTTTAATATAGTGAATTACCTTTGATAATGAATACTTCAGTAAGTGAGTTTTAATTTGTATGTTTCTATTCACTACTATGTATGACATTAGCATCATATTGTTCCAGTAAGAGAAATTTATTAAAAAATTGACAAACCGGATAGTAAGGAACCATACAAAAACAAATGATACTTTTAGCTAGAAATAAACTATCAATTCTTATTGACTTTATATCAGAATTCTTTAGAAAAAAGTACAGAACTCACTTCAATATTTGCTGTGCTTTAGAAAGGAGTATTCAAAAATATACATATACCAAATATCCCATTGTGAAGTTTATGAACAAATATGAATGTATGTTATAACCACCTAATTTTGACAAAGACAGATAAGGACTAAATTACTTAAGTTTCACATGACAAGGCTCAGCCCCGTTGCAGTCAATGATTCAATGAATTCTGAACCCAGCGTGTGCCACCAAGTTGTGCGGTTCTTTATTTGGAACACAGATCTAGGAGTGTATCCTGCATAGGATTAAATCCACTTGAGCAGAAGATATAGAAGTGTGGTGTGAAAGTAGAGATATGAGACCTGACAGGGAATCCTCACTGCCCTGTGTAAACCACACTCTTGATATGGGTCTCAGACCATGGAGGGACAGAGGGTGATCAATTGAAGACAACAGCCTAGTTGAAGTTCCATTTTGACCAGTGCCTAACTTTAGTACTTTACATAGTCCTATGTTTGAAGCCTATACACTAAAGATAATTCTTTAACTTCAACCCACAATCAGCCCTTCCAGTTACATTTGTTATACAATCCTCCAAAAACCAAATCTAGCAGCATTCCACCTCAAAAAGGTGTACAATCTCTAAATGCCACTAACCCTCAGACAGTCATGAAATCGCTTGCCTTCATCCTAGACTCTAGAGAAAAATATTGTCCCTTTTCTTCTAATTCAATTGCCCAAAGGGAAATGAAGTCCTATTCATCCTACTTGTCAACAGCAGAATGGGCAGCCTCATTCTTTAGTTTATCTATATTTTATCAGATTTTCAAATTAGACTCATATAGTACCAAATTTTATAATAATATCAAGGATATAAGGAATCAAGAAGCACAAATTAAGTAAAGAGATATTTAAGCTGTTTCATATGTATCACAGAACATTTTTCGTCCATAACACTCCTTGGCCTCTGGTAAAATAAATAAATAAATAAATAAATAAATAAATAAATTATATATATATATATATATATATATATATATAACATTTAAATTTATTTCATAAAATGGAGATCACTGATAAAATGAATTCCCATTTCATATATAAATATTCCCTAGATATGTGACACTTGTAAGAACCCTTGAGGCATAGATACTGATTTAGGATTGGATGCACTGCTCCATCATAGTATAACTGGGACTCTTCTAAAACCAGTAACATTGATCTATTTATCAGAAGAATAATTATCAAACTATTTACAAAGACATTAGACAAACATAACTTACATTTTTCTTTTTCCAAGTAACAGCTCCTCTCTGCCCCAGATATATTGAGTAACATCTACTTAAAGAAAAAAAGTGTTCTGGGGTGGTGACTTGATGAACTATGTTCTTGTTGCTTCAGTCTGAAAACCTGAGTTTGATCTCCAAATCCCACATAATAAGACAAAAGCTATTCCAGGCTTCACTGACTGTGAAATAGCAGAATGTCCCATTATCTTGGAAGTTTTGGCAAGCCTAGCAGAGAATAGCAACAACAGCAAGAATGAGAAAGAGGGAGACCATGCCTCAAATGAGAGGAAAGATAAGAACCATAAACTCAAAATATTTCTTTGCCCTCTACACTCCATGGTGTTATTATGCCTGCATTTGTACAAGCTTGTGCTTTCGCTCTCTCTCACTCTCTGTCTCTCTCTCTCTCTTTCTCATACACACACACATACAAACACACACACACACACACACACACACACACACCACTTTTCCTCATTCTCTCCCTCTCACACACACCCATAAGCAAATAATAAGTGGATAATCTTCCTTAAAACATAATGTGGGGTTTAGGATTCTCTTTGCCTCTTTTTTTTTCTGTACGTTTATTTTTCTTAGTCATCTGTGCTTAATACCACATGAAGAGTTTGTCCTTTTCCCCCCACTCTGAATTTTCTAACACTAAAGTCTATCTTCTCAGTAACTTGTAATTTACAAAATTCAGATTTGCTACTGTACTCAACAAATTACATTCTCTTACTTATTCAGTGCCTCTGGAACTCAACATTTCAATTTTAATTAAAATGGGATTTATTTCTTTTAAAAACTTTGGTGTATTCATTGTTTTTATCATTAAATATATCATAAGTTATGCCCATTATATTAACAGTAAACCATGACAATGTCTTACTGTTAAGAAGCTGAAACTGAAGATTGGTATAACATTTTGAAATGCTGTTTTAAATTATGTAAAATTCAAACTGAAAGTTCCTACAGAAACAGCGATGTCTTAATCCAGTCAACCTTAAATCAGCCAGAACATCAGCTGAAGAACTCAGGGAAACTCTCATTAACTTGAAGTTCTTATTAACTTTTTTATTTATTTGTATGTATACACCAAATACAAAGATGATCCATGTCTTATCAACATTATGTTTCCAGTTAATTACATTTAAAGTAATCTGCAATGCCAGTGTAATAATGATACTACATATTCATCATGTCCATTTGCAGAAATCAATTCCACCATAGAATACTAGGCAAATCCAAAGCACCAATTTATTGGGTATATTGCACCTATAACGTAAACTGATTCATAGTTCTAAAGTTTTTTAGGATTCTTTGGGTAAATATGAGATCATGTTATTGACATAGCTCATTTATAAAGATTTTGACAAAAGACCAATGTCAAACAGAAGTATGTTTCTAGTTTGAGTTCATCTTGCATTTATGGGTTTACATTTCTTTAATACCCACCAAACCTTTAATCATTGTCTCTCACATGACAATCCATAACAGATGATCCCACTTCTTGGGAACATACTCCAGTTTACACTTGGAAAGCTACTCTTCCATTGGAAGCACTGGCCAAAGTCCCAATTCATAATCTACTAGAGTACATTCAAGTGTTATACAAGTGCTTAGCCCTGTGAATGCATAGATGAAGAGAACTAAAGCTTGTCCATGATGGTCACAAGGTAGGTCATCTAAAAAGAACTTGGAATTTACAAGTCAGAAACAAAGATGGAGAAATATGTGTATTATTTTGTTATTAATATTCAACAATAAAAATGTGCTAACTTCATATTACTATTATATCTTTTAGCATGTTTTAGTAATATCAACAGAGAGGAAGTAGGAATGAACATAATACAAGACAGAAAACAGAATAATTGGGTAAATGGTGATATTGCTAGCAGAATAATTTTCTCAGTATTATGCACATGAACAAAGAAAATTCTATTCTTTGCATTATATAGTAAACAAAAAAGTTAACGTAATTATACACCTTTCTGTATATTTGGAGAAAATTCTTTTACCTTTAAAAATTGATGTCAGAAATTTATTGTGAATTTAAACTTATTTGTAAAACTCAACTTTTGTCAGGTAAATACTATCAACAACTCTATCCCAGGTGATATTTTAGGAGTCGGGAGCTGAGATGACCCCATGACTTGGAGGGAAGGTGAGAGCTAATCAGTAACTATTACTGTTTTTACAGTATAAGGGCCTGATCATTGTATTGTGGACTGCTGTGTACAAGTCACCATATGCTATTAGGATCAGTGTGTTCTAGCCAATATTTGCACATATAATCCCTGTTCATATATTCCCATTTGCAAAAAAAATGCAATTTCAAAAGCTCTGGAGGTCCACTAGGTCCCTGAGCAACATCTTGTCCCTTAAGATGGGTATGTTAATTTCCTAATTTTCCTTGTGGCATGCTAAGTAGGGACTATAGAATAAGAAGTAGGAGATCAAAATTTCTACTTCAATTTAGAATGGTTATTTTTGCATATTCCTTTACCAATACTGTTCAGTTTTCATAGAAAGGCTTCAGTGCAAAGTCCCTGAATAAAAATTAGTTCAGAAGGTTCTATTTTATTTCTCTGCATTAATCTAGCAGGCAAAATAAATGACCATGAGGAAAAGATCAATGCACATGCATCTCATCACTGGGCTCCCTACATGCCTTGTACACAGTTACCGTATACACTGTATCACACTTTGTGTTCTTGCTGCCCTCAGGAATTTCTCCTATAGCACAGTTTTCCCTTTCTACCTGTTAGATTTGTTCTATTACTTTCACAGAATTTCATACTAAGGAAGATAAGCAAACAAAAAGTGAGAAACAGGGAAGTTATCAAAACCGATATCCCTTCTCCCCCCAAAAAATCAAGAATATATAAAGTCATAACTTTCCAATATGCCAGCAAAAATAGTAAGAAATTATCTTAGTGAATATGTCACTCTGTGTGGAATTAGATGTAAACATTTATACCCATACATTTGGCTAAGTTAAAATAATTCATCTTTTTTTTAACTTTCTGTTTTTTTTCTTTATTACTTAGTTTTGTATTCAGCAAATACAGTCAGTTTGGTACCATTATTAGGCTCATCTGTGACCTACCACCTCCCCTTGGGACCTCCTTGTTGAGGTATATGGGTCATGCATTGTGGAGTTTGCCCACAGTTATGGAAAAGATAAATGTCTCTGCATATCATGACCCAACATGTGGCTCTGACATTCTTTCTGGCCCCTCTTCCGCAAAATTTCCCTGAGCCATGTTAGGTTCATTTTTGGTCTGCTTCAGTGATGAGGTGTTGGGGGCCTCTGAGGCTCTGGCTCTCTGATTTGGTAGGAGTTGATTTTTCTCTGTGTTGATCTCCTTCCCCCTTGTGCTGGTATCTGGTTCATCAGGAAAACAGCACCCTTGCTTGTTTCGCCAATTTTTCTTAGTTTCATACGGGGCCTGTTTGAGGTATGATGGGGTGGCTCTCTCCTTAGGATCTACATCTATCTGAAAAAGAGAAGCAGATTCTCCAATGGAGAGTAAGTTAGCACCAGGACAAAAGAGTAACCCTTACTTTTTTATAGAGAATTTAATATGTGTACAACCTCTTGTAGCCCATGATTGATGGTAGCTTGATATTGGCAAGTGGGCTTGTGTTTGGATATGGTTCTGACTTGTTTCCCAGCTCCAGCTATGGGTCCCGTACCAATGAGGGGATCAGTTAGCCAAATTGAGAGCAGTTGGTTCCCCACCATGACTATGTGCCACTATTGCACTTGTGTGGGCTTCACAACAAGTTATTTGCTGCTAAGTAGGTTAGACCATGACTTGCTTGGACAGATATTGGTCATTTTCCCCCAGTCGCCCATGTAGCACCTTCTGGCACTAGACGCACTGACTGTCTGGGGACTGACTATCTTCCAACTTCCAGGCATGACATTCTATTTTGCATGTCAACCACATAAGGTGTCTTCAGCAGTAGGGTCTTACCACTAATCTTTGTTGGGTCATCAAGTACTCTGACAGAAATCTGTCTGTCTTTCAGGAAACCTTGTAGGTCTCTCTGATCAAAAGCTCATTGTGGATGATAGCCCCATGCTGGTACTGGGAGTTACAGGTCAGTGCCCACTAAGAACAAACAAACAAACTAACTAACAAAAAAAACCCAAAGAGACACAAAACATATTGAGGGATCAGCACATCTTGAGCCAGATCCAGCCTACTTATTCTCCTACATATGGGAAGCCATAACTCTCAAGAAAATTTTGAAGAAATAATTCAGAATCTTAGTCCTAAAGAAGATCAACTACAGAAATGGTTCAAGCAACCAAATGAATGAACTGAGGAAATTCATTCAAGATCTTGGTCCAACACTCTTTAAAGTGAATGATACTATAAGGCAATTGCAGAAGAATGTCTGAAACAAAGAGTCAAAACTCTACAAGGAAACAGAAACATTAAACAAGAACCAAACACAAATTCTAGGCTGAGGAAAAAAATCACTCAAATAACAGAGAGCATTACCAACATGTAAGATCATACAGAAGGCCAAATTACAGGGATGAAAGACAAAGTCAGGACAATAATTGAAACAGATATTTAGAAAGAGAAAAAAAGAATCATGAACAATATTTCTAATGAATCTGAGATAAAGTGATTAAACCTCAGAATTCATGGGGTATAAAAAGGAGCTGAGATAACATATAGAGAAATTGAAGGTTTACTCAATGAAATAATAGCAGAAAACTTTCCAAACCGGTAGAGAGAAGTCAACATGCAAACACAAGAGGCATTAGCACTCTAAACACACAAGATCAGGGAAGAACTTCTACAGGATTCATACTAGTCAAAATGTCAAAAACAGAAAGTAGAGAATGTTAAAAGTTGTCAGGGAAAAAAATGACAACTCATACATAAAGGCAAGAAGATCAGGATGACTTCAGAACATTCCTCAGCAAACCTGAAACCAAAACCATCAAAGAAACATATATTTCAGAATCTAAAAGTAAGCAACTTTCCAAGAGTGTTATACCCATCCATCTTATCTTTCAAAATTTATTGCAAAAATAATAATAATCCTAGGTAAACACAAATTTAAGGCATTACATAAAATTTCATTTTAAAATTCATTTATTTACATTTATGAGAAAAGCAGTGGGTAAGTAATGGGCATGGTAGTGCCTCTTGCCACTGAAAACAAATCCCAGATGCATGAGCCACTTTGTACATCTGACTTTATGAGGGTAATCAAACCTGGGCCACAGGCTTTGCAAAAAATGTGCCATTAACCACCAAGCAATCTTGACAGGCCCATAAATTCTTAAAGGCACACTACACACACATTAAGAAGGAAAATAGTTTTAGTCATGTAAGCATGCATAAAAACATACTGACCAAGAAATTAACAGAAGAACAAAGAATATTTGTAAATAAATCAGTCATGTTAAGCAAAGATAGGAAGACAACTCCAGAGCCAATGACCCAGCTAACCACTATTTTAAACCAAAATCTACAGCTTTCAAGAAACCAACAGAGGTATACCTAGATATCCATAAACTGAGTTTCAAGGGCTGGAAAGAAAGCCATCAAGCAAATGTAAATAGAAAACCAGCAGTATCTAGTCCAAGAGATGCTTACTGGATATGTAAGATATCTTAGGTAGATTCAGGTTAGGTGCTATAGATGAGTGAGACTATGTGGCAATATCTTTTCTGTGATTGGGTAAGTTCACTGAGAATGATCTGTTCCAGGTTCAACCATTTTTCCTCAAATATCATTGTGTCATTTTTTCTTACTCCTGTATAGAATTCCATTGTGTAGATATACCACATCTTATTTATTCAGTCTTCTAGTGATGGACATCTGGGTTGATTCCAGCTCTTAGCTATTACAAATTGAGCTGCTACAAACATGGTTCAGCAAATCTCTCCAGCCTGTGGTTTGAAGGTTTTAGGGTAGATGCCCAGTAAGGGAATAACTGCGTCTATTGGTATCTCTATATGCAGCTTTTCCAGGAGTCTCCATATTGCTTTCCAAAGTGGTTGTAACATCCTACATTCCCACCAACAGGGGATGAGTGTTCCTACTTCTCCACATCCTCTCCAGCATTTATTTTTATTTGACTTTTTGATGTGTGCTCTCCTTATTGGGGTAAGATGGAATATCACAGTTGTTTTAATTTGCATTTCTCTGATGATTAGGGATGATGAACATTTTCTTAAGTGTATGTTTGCCATTTATATTTCTTCCTCTGTGAACTGCCTGTTCATCTCTTTGCCACATTTTGTAAGTGGGGTGTTTGACTTCTTACTGTTTAGATTTTTGAGTTCTCTGTAGATTCTAGAGATTAGGCATCTATCTGTTGGATAACCTGCAAATATTTTCTCCCATTCTGTGGGTAATCTATTGGCTTTGCTTATTGTATGCTTGTCTGTAAAGAAACTCTTCAGCTTCATGTGATCCCATTGGTTGAGTGATGGTTTGAGTTTGTGAGCTACTGGGGATTTGTTCAGGAAGTCTTTTTCCATTCCTATATCATGGAAAGTACTTCCTAAATTTTCTTCCAGTAGTATTCGAGTTTCTGGTCTTATATTGAGGTCTTTGATCCATTTGGACTTGAGTGTAGTGCATGGTGAAATGTATGGATCAAGTTTCAGTTTCCTGCATATGGTTATCCAGTTTGTCCAGTACCATTTGTTGAAGATGCTGTCTTTTTTCCAGCCTATATTGTTAGACACTGGGATGGAACGGGAGGGAGGGGAGGTCAACAAAGGGGTGGGAAACACAAATCTAGACCCAAACGGCAATGGTACCATAAAATTCCACTTACTAAAAGACAGACCAAATGGCTGATCCTTCACCAGGCCCTTATAGGGAACACCTGAACCACAGGATACTGGAGAGGGTAGGATCAAGACTAAACTTAGTCTTCTACATCTTCCCTCCCTCCCTCTCCCTCTCCCTCTCTCTCTTCTCTCTAGCTCTTGTATATTAGTTATCTTTTTGCTCATTTTCTTAGTGGGCACTGACAGTACCAGCATGGGGCTATCATCCACAATGAGCTTTTGATCAGAGAGACCTACAACCTTTCCTAAAAGACAGACAGATTTCAGTCAGTGTGTCTAGTGCCAGAAGGTACTACATGGGCGACTGGGGGAAAATGACCAATATCTATCCAAGCAACTCATGGTCTAACCTACTTAGCAGCAAATAACTTGTTGTGATGCCCACACAAGTGCAATAGTGGCACACAGCCATGGCGGGGAACCAACTGCTCTTAATTTGGCTAACTGATCTCCTCAGTGGTATGGGACCATAGCTGGAGCTAGGAAACAAGTCAGAACCATATCCAAACATAAGCCCACTTGCCAATGTCAAGCTACCATCAATCATGGGCTACAAGAAGGCCTACACCTATTAAATTCTCTATAAAAAAAGTAAGGGTTATTTCATTTGTCCTGGTGCTAACCTACTCTCTGTTGGATAATCTGCTTGTCTTTTTTCAGATAGATGTAGATCCTAAGGAGAGAGCCACCCCATCATACCTCCAAAGGGCCCTGGCTGAGACTAAGAAAAATTGGCGAAACAAGCAAGGGTGCTGTTTTACTGATGAACCGGATACCAGCACAAGGGGGAAGGAGATCAACACAGAGAAATCAACTCCTACCAAATCAGAGAGCCAGAGCCACAGAGGCCCCCAACACCTCATCACTGAAGCAGACCAAAAATGAACCCAACATGGCTCAGGGAAATTTTGCAGAAGAGGGGGCAGAAAGAATGTCAGAGCCACATGTTGGGTCATGATATGCAGAGACATTTATCTTTCCCATAACTGTGGGCTAACTCCACAATGCATGACCCGTATACCTCAACAGGGAGGGGGAAAGGGGAGGGGGTAGGTCATGGATGAGCCTAATAATGGTACCAAAGTTACTGTATTTGCTGAATATGAAACTACCTAATAAAGAAAAAAAGAAAAGAAAAAAAAAACACCACTAACTAAAGAAAGAAAGAAAGAAAGAAAGAAAGAAAGAAAGAAAGAAAGAGAGAGAGAGAGAGAGAAGAAAGAAAGAAAGAAAGAAAGAAAGAAAGAAAGAAAGAAGGAAAGAAAGAAAGAACAAAAGTTAGTTAGGGCTGGAGGGATGGCTGAGGGGATAAAGCATTTGCCTGCTAAACCAAAGGACCCAGGTCCGATTCCCCAGGACCCACATTAGTCAGATGCACAAGGGGGTGCATGTGTCTGAAGTTTTTTTGTAGTGGCTGGAGGCCTTGACATGCCCATTCTCTCTTTCTGTCTTTCTCTCTCTCTCTCTCTATCTGTCAAATAAAAAAATAAATAAAATCATTAAAAATAAATAAAGAAGAAGAAGAAAAAAAAAAAAAGAAAACCAGCAGTTGAGGATATCCTTATACCTGATAAAGCTGACTTCAATCCAAAGCTAGTTAAAAGAAAAAAAGGACACTAAATATAAATAAAGAGAATAATCAAGAAGTTTTAATAATTGTAAAGATTTAAGTACCAAACATAGGGTTCTCAGTTTCATAAAACAAGTATCAAAATGCATAAAAAGGTACATCAATAACAGGGACAATAATAGACACAACAATAAGGGGATACTTTAATAGCTTTCTAGCATATTTAGACACACCTTCCAAACTGAAATTCTATAGAAGATACTCAAAGCTAACTTATTCCATAGGCCAGCTGGATTTAGCAGATATCTAAACAAGAGTCCAATGAATTGATGAGTGAAACAAATTCTTCCCAAGGTATATGGAAGCTTATCCCAGATCAACCTCATCATCAGCCAACAAGATAGTCTCAACAACTACTGAAAATAGGATAACTCCTTCTTTTCAATCAAATCACACTGGAATAAAACTAGAAATCATCAGCAAGAGAATAATCAGTAGCTACACAAATACTTGGAGATGGAACAACATACTTGAGTAAACAATGGATCAATGAAGAAATTGGGAGAATATTACATTTTATAGAAAATATTGAAAATAATAACATAACCTACTAATAATATCCCTATAAAATAATGTAGGAATAAGCCTCACCAAAGATATGAAAGATATCTGTAAGGAAAACATTTAGATACTAGAAATAGAACACATCACATGTTGAAGAGACTGTCCATGCTACTGAATTGGTAGAATACATATTGTGAAAATTGCACAATTACCAAATTTAATCTACAGGTTTGATGCAATTTTAACCAAAGTTACAAAGAAATTTTTTTTTCCTCACAGGTGAAATAAATGATCCAATTTAAATGGAGGCATAAAAGATTAAGCATAGCCAAAGCAAACTGAAATAACACTACTAGAGGTATCACAATTCCAGATCAAAAATTCTGTATAAAACCATAGTATGGCCAGGTGTGATGGTGTACACCTTTAATCCCAGCACTCAGGAGGCAGAGGTAGGGGATTGCCATGAGTTCAAGGCCACCCTGAGACTACATGGTGATTTCCAGACCAGCCTGGGCTAGAGTGAAACCCTACCTCAAAATAAATAAATAAATAAATGGAATGATGGGCTGTCTCTGTCTCTCTCTGCTTGAAAATAAATAAATAAATTAGTTAATTTTAAAAAAGAAAGGCCAGGCATTGTGGCACTCACCTTTAATCCCAACACTCAGGAGACAGAGGTAGGAGGATCCTGTGAGTTAGAGGTCACCCTGAGACTACATAGTGAATTCCAGGTTAGCCTGGGCTATAATGAGATCCTACCTTGGAACCACAGACACTTGTCCAAAAAATAAAACCATAGTAAAAAACACAGACACATAGACCACTGAAATCAAATGGATGACGGAGAACTAAACCCATAGAGGTATGGTCACCTAACTTTCTAAAATAAGCATAAAAACATAAACAAAAGTAAAAATAGCCTATTCAGCATATGGTGTTGGAAAAATTGGATATCTATCTGAAGATGATTGAAATTACATCAATATCTGTCATTCTGTCTAAAGATCAATTCAAAATTGATCACATATTTTATTTAAAGACATATATACTGAAAATACTAGAGGAAAACATGAGCAGTGCACTGGAAATAAAACCTTTCTGAGGAGGATTTCTATATCATGGAACCATAGAAAGTAGTTTCTTCACAGCAAAACAAAGTGATCAGGAGAGTGAAGAGGAAGCCTATAGAATTGGAGAAGACCTCCAGTAATTCATCTGACAGTGAGTTACTACCTAGAATATACAAAGAACTACAAAGACTAAACACAAACTGGGCATGGTGGCACATGCATTTAATCCTAGCACTTGGGAGGATCACTGTGAGTTCAAGGACACCCTGAGATGACACTGTGAATTCCAGGTCAGCTTGGGCTAGAGTGAGACCCTACCTCAAAAAACAAAACAAAAATAAATAAATAAAATGTAATAAAAATAAAAATAAAAATAATTAAACACAAAATGAAATTGTCAATTAAGAAATAGGATAATGAGGGGTTGAGAGATAGCCTAGTGGTAAAGGCATTTGCCTGTAAAGCCCAGACTTAGGTTTGATTCTCCAGTACCCATGTAAGCCAGATCACAAGGGGGTGCATGTATCTGGAGTTATTTTACAGTGGCTGGAGGCCCTGGCATGCCCATTCTCCCTCTCTCTCTCTCTCTCTCTCTCTCTCTCTCTCTCTCTCTCTCTCTCAAAGACAAAAAATAAAAAGAAAAAAAGCAATAAGAATAAAATTAATAGAGAGTTCTCAGAAGAAACACAAATGGCAACAGGTATTTTTTTAAAATGTTCAACATACTTAGTCATCAAGGAAATGCAAATTTAAAACCATCTTGACATTTCCTCTCATCCTAGTCAAAATGGCTATTATTAAGACAATAATGATAAAAAATATGGTGAGGTTATGAGGAATGAGGAGGTTTTGTACACTATTAGTGGGTGTTTAAACTGGTATAGCCACAATGAAAATAAATATTAAGTTTATTATTCTTTTTATTATGATTATTATTAACATGATTCATATGGATACATCATGTGTTGGTACCCTATTTTCCCTCATCTCTGCCCCTATTCTGTTGGGGACACTCTTCAGTGCAGTTGTAAGTATTCCCCATTCGGTTGTTTGTAGTTTATGCTTTGTGGGAGCAGTAGTCAGTTATTTTGGTGGGGAGGGAAAGCCTCCGGGCATGATGTCTCCACCTGTGGCTCTTACAATCTTTCCAACCACTCTTCTGCAAAGTACCCTAAGCCTTGGTGAGTGAGTTGTAACTCTACTTCAGAGATGAGCTCTTAGGAGCCTCTGGATTTCTGCTTTGGTAGGTGTTGAGTATCCTTAGGGTCTGTTTCCTACACACTGGCACAGATTATCAGATTCAGCATGGAAGCAGCACTCTTGCTCATCTCCTCAATTCCTCTGTGGTTTAAGCTGTGGCTTGGCTGAAGTGCAAGGGGTAGTTTATCTCCTCCTGTCTCTCTACCTTCTTAAAAAGAAGTACAGATTCTCTAGTGGAGAGAGAAGTCAACGTAGTTTAAATAGGACAAACATTAATTTAGGGAGAATTTGATGTACGTAACCTCTTTTTTAGCCAAAGACTGGTGAGAGCTTGACACTAGAGAACATACTTTTTGTCTCCACAGGATTCTGATCTGGTTCCTAATTCCAGATATGGGTTCCTTTGACTGAGTGGATCTCTTAGCCAATCAGAAAGCTATTAGCTACCCACTGAGGCTGTGTGCCACTGTTGCACTGATGTGTGCATCTTGTTAGGGTGTTTGCTTCTGCCCAGCTTAGAACTATGGTTGCTCAGACTGTTGTTAGCCATTTTTGCCTACTAGCTCATGTAGTGTGTTCCAGCATTAAACAGGCTAACTGTCTGGAAACCGGCTTCCTTCTGAATTTTAGCCAGGTCTCTTTGTGCTCTGTGTCAGCAGCATATGATGTCTTCAGCAATAGAAAAAATAATACAATGAAGTTTGTAGAAAAATGGGCAGACTTGGAAGAAGTCATAGTCAGTGAACTCACACAATCACAGAAAGACAAATGCTGCATTGTGTCTCTTCCCTGTGGTTACTAATCTGGACCTGCATTGATGTCATACCTGATAGAAAACTCAAGGCCCAGACAATATGGATGGATGGTTTGGGGGGAGGAGAAAGGTGAAATAAATACAAAATTAAATCCAATATTAGCTGATACCATAGAAACCTTTATCCTTGTAGGTAGCCTCAAAGATATAACCCTCAAAAGGAGTAAGGGGAAAGCACCTGAAATTTAGGGCCCTGGAGAAGGTGGAGTGAAGCCTAAGCTCAAAAGATTTTTTTTTTTTTTTTTCTGTTGCTGACCTGTAACACCTAGTACCAGACACTGGCTGCTAACCATATTGAGTTGTTTATGGGAGAGACCTATGAGGTCCCCAAATCAAGACAGCTTTCTGTCAAAGCACTTGATTACCTGCCTGGGCAAAATATTAAGGTTTTTCAAAATACTGAAAATTGCACAACTATATTAACCTGCAATACCACTCCTGAGCATATACCCAAAGGACACTATATCCTACCTCAGAGATACTTGTACATGCATGTTCATTGCTACTCTATTTATAATACCTAGGAACTGGAATCAAACTAAACCTCTGTCAACTGATGGATGGTTGGATAATAAAAATGTGGTGCATCTAGACAATGGAGTTTCATTCAGTTGTAAAGAAAAAGTTATTAAATTGCAGGAAAATGGATTGAATTGGAAAGAATTGTACTAAATGGTAACCTAACCACAGAAAGACAAATATTGCATGTTCTCTTTAATATATATATATATATATATATATACAAATAAGGAAATGTTACAATGAGTATGTATTATGATTCTAGAAAGGAGACCAACAGCAAAGAGCAAGAGGTAATAAGTAGGGAAGATAGCAAAGGAAGTCTGTGTTTTGAAAGCAGAGAGGATGCTAAGTTGAAGAAGAGGGTCTGATCAGTATGGAGGAAGGCAAAAAAGAGGGGGGATAAAAAATATTTGCTTATGAATGCCATTATAAAGCTAACTCTTTGTATGCTAATAAATAATTGTTTTTCTTAATTTTTATTAACATTTTCCATGATTATAAAAAGTATCCCATGTTGCTACCCTCCCTCCCCCCACTTTCCCCTTTGAAATTCCATTCTCCATCATATTCCCTCCCCATCTCAATCAGTCTCTCTTTCATTTTGATGTCATGATCTTTTCCTCCTCTTATGATGGTCTTGTGTAGGTAGTGTCAGGCACTATGAGGTCATGGATATCCAGGATATTTTATGTCTGGAGGGAGGATGTTGTAAGGAGTCCTACCCTTCCTTTGGCTCTTACATTCTTTCCGCCACCTCTTCCGCATTAGACCCTGAGCCTTGGAAGGTGTGATCAAGATGTTACTCAGTACTCCAGTTACTTCTTTCAAGCACTATGATACCTTCTGAGTCATCCCAAGGTCACTGCCATCTGAAAAGAGAAGATTCTCTACCCAAAGTGAGAGTAGCATTAATATAAGGGTATAAATATTAAGAGAAGTGCTTACTGGGCAGTTTGATAAGCATAGTATATACATTTATCCAGACATCAGCAGATGTTACACCCGTGGGGCTCATGACTACCCCTGTTTTAAGTTTTCAGTATCAGGGATGTATTCCCCCCCATGGAGCGGGCCTCCAGTCCAATTGGAGGGCAGTTGGTTTCCACCATGACAGATGTGCCACTATTGCACCCTTTGGCTCATTTAGCCTGGCTGACCAATTATAAGTCTTGCAGTGTCCACTGTTGAGTATCTTCACTGGTGATATCTCTCTCCCTTTGAACTAAATGTAGAATGGCTTCTTCCAGCTTCCTCTCAGCTGGTCTACATGGAGGAGGTTATCAGCTCAGTTCCAGCAGAATTTCTCAGTGGCCTTGCCACCCACGTATGTGGAGTCTTCAGCAATAGGGTCTTACCATCAATTCCTGGTGGGACACAAAGGGCCTCGGCAATGGCCTATAATGTTTTGGCGGCATCAGGAACCTCCCTGGCCAACTCACTGGAGGAATCCCATCCCTGGCACTGAAAATTTTCTAACAATGATCTATGGCTCCTGAGTGTTCTATTGTCCAAAACCAGAGGATTCCATATGATTTAGCTAATAAATAATTTTTATAAATAAGGAAACAAACTTCAAGCATCTATGACTTAAAACTTTCACACAGAAATTTCTGTGGCTTTTAAAGAATATAATATCTAAAACAGTGAATGTGATGTTTGCATGTTCTCTATATACCTTTTTATTTTATCAAAATATAACTGTAATTAATAAATTTACACAAAATAACCATTATTCTAATAATTTTAATGCTAACCATGACTAAATTATAAGCTGTAACATCTTGTATTTTATGGAAAACTAGCCACATGTTTAACTAAATCATTGTTTGAATGTTAAAAATCAGCAATTCTGTGGGCTGACTCCACAATGCATGACCCATATACCTCAAGAAGGAGGGGCCAGAGGGAGGGAGTAGGACATGGATTAGTCTAACAATGGTATCAACTTGACTGTATTCACTGAGTACAAAAATAATTAATAATTTTTTTTAAAAATTGGCAATTCTGTAAGATTGATTACATGAATTTTGGTTTTCTTATTAAATGTCAACATTTCCAAAAACATCCCCTCTTCCACAAGCTCATACTATCTTCTTTCCTAGGAAAACTGTAAAACTTGATTCTCTTTATAGTCAGTCTGGTTGGAAGTGCTGACTTTTCTATCAAGGTCACACAATAGAAATAATTGCCTGATTTTAAGACAGATTGCTGTTTCTTGGCAACACATTAACACTTCCAACTCTGCATAGATCACTCCTAGTGTCAATGCTTCACGAGTGTATAGTGACAACTCTCTAGTGACAACCCAGATGTTTAACATGCCTTTATCATCAAGAATGATTTATCTATATCACTGTTAGTACAAGGCAATGCCATATATGGCTGTCATTCTTTAAAATATGTGTTAAATTGGAAAGAATACATATCGTGGAAACCATACTAAATTAAAATGAATATAAACAAAAACTCATACCAATATATAAATTGGGCAACACTATATGTGCCAGGAGTTAAAATGGTTAATTATTGATTTATACTTGATTTTTCATCATCAACATTGATGGTAAATGATGTAAATTTGACTTCAAATTAGGGCTTTCTATTCTTGAGGTCTGGGGTTTTTATTATTGTTTTATTGTGCCTCAAATTATGCATGTGGAAATGATGTCAGACCATAATAGTATACTAAAACCTACATTAAAGCCAGGCGTGGTGGCGCACGCCTTTAATCCCAGCACTCAGGAGGCAGAGGTAGGAGGATTGCCATGAGTTCGAGGTCACCCTGAGAATGCAGAGTGAATTCTGGGTCAGCCTGAGCTAGAGTGAGACCCTACCTCGAAAAACCAAAAAAACAAAAATAGAAATAAATAAAACCTACATTAAAACATAAAGTCAGCCATCCATATGGAACAGATAGAAATATTATATCCTTTCTCCCTCCCTCTAACCCCAGTAATGATGAAGTTCAATTTAAGGCATGACTCCAAACAGTGGTTGGTGATAACACAAATAAGTCCAATTCCTTCAAGATCTATGGCTGTGCCACACATGGTGGAACTTAGTCATGGCAGCCAGTACTGATCCTAGCAACCAAACTGCACCTCACTGCATGTGGTGTATTATGATCAAGAAAAATGTGTTCAGTATTCTGCTCAGTTTCAGGCTGGAATCTACAGCTCATTTCTAATCTCTTTACAAGTACCACGCAAAATCCCTTAAAATGGTACAATGTACAAAGAGGAAAATATCCTTTGACACATTATGTCTAATATCCATATCACAATTTTGAATTACTTATGTAAAAATTTCTCAGATTTTATCTTGGTAAAATTACATTGCAGGTCCCAAAAATTTCTCAAAATTGACATGACAGAAAAATTGTTTCAAGACAGCATTCATTCCAGTATACTAATAATGTACATTAAGCCACATGTGTTTTACTTGTTAAATGTCACTAATATGTTTTTACGTAATGGCAATACTCCTTACTGACTTGGCATTTGCCAGGATTGTTCTGGAGGGATTCCTACTTCTATGTCTCTCAGCAAGGGTTAAACAGAAATTAAACTGTGTTTAATACATCTGTCAACATATATTTATCAACCGTAAAAGTGACATGAGTGACCCTACCCACACTTTCTATTATTATGTCAATGTCCCTCATTGTCCAGGTTGAGGTCTATGGTACAGATAAGTCCAGAACAGCCTGCATAGCAAGGTACAAACATGTATCATTAAAAGACACAAGCTTTATTTTAGCAGCACATACCCTGTGCTCTGGAGTATTCCATAGAGGTTCAGTCAAAAGTAAATAATTCCTTCTATTTCTGCCTTTAAATGTTAAAATATTCCTTCTCTGTAGACCTTCACTTTAGGTCCCAATCTTAACCCAGTAGAAGATTGGCCCTTTTGCTTCATACAGTAGGTTTTGCTAGCTCTTCATATCCAATGAACAGGACATCAGAACTTTTTCCCAGACATCACTGGGATGGTCTTTGACCTTTTCACACACCTTAATAGAATTATATGAAGGAAAGAGATGTTTTGGTTCCCAGTGCAACACAGGGGAGCAGCCAGACTGCCATCTCCCTGCTTGCTCCCAATACCAATGTAACCATCAGCCTCACCCTGGTTGTGGGCAGGGACTGACTGTATAAGAATGGAGTTCCCTGACTGGCCACAGCCAGGCCACCCTCTTGTTATTGTCAGTTATACCCTTAAAGCAATGTTTCTATATATAATATACCAAACATTCTAAAAAAGTGTGCCAGTGCATTTCTAAAAAAGTCATTTAAAAATATGTCCATATAAACACATATATTTCACACACACTGGTGTGAAATGAAGCAGTTTAAATATTTTACACTTTGGTATTATGAAATATTTATGCTCAAACTCCCACAAATGGAAAGAATAAGGTCAGCCCAAGCTGTGAGAGACAAACACCTCACTTACAATATTCTTTAGAAGCAGAATGTGAGGCTCTACTTTAAAAAAAAATGTAGAAATTCAATCTGTACTTTAAGAATTTAAATGTGGAAATGTGACTGAAAAATATCAGTGTACATTTTCAAGTTTAGTGTTATCCTTCCCCAAAACAATATAATATAGCTTGAGAAGTTGTTAAAACTTTTCACAATTTGGTCTGGGGAGATAGCTACGTGGTTAAGTGCACTTCCCTGTGCAAGCAAGCATGAAGGTATGAAGGAGGCAGAGACCCTGAGTTTGAATCTCACATCTGTGCATGACCACATATATCTGTAACTCTACTCCTGTGGAGAATGGAGAACAGAGATCTGCTGGGTTCCTAAATGTCAAGCTGGAGAAATAGTAAGACACATTGTGGCAAGGAAGAAATAGGCAGTGAGGTGACATCTAGTGCACTTTCAGAGCCTCACACAAGCAAGAGCAATGCAGATCAGTGCTCAGGATGCACGCACCAAGCACACTATATATACCACATGCCACCCATACAAAAACAAAATTCTTACAATTTTATGCATTAGTAGGTTGGCTTTTTTCTTTATTCATCTATCAATGCTTGATACCAAAAGCATGGATCATGTTCTTATGCCATTGAAACATCTTTCTTCATTCTTCTAATTGTAATTGAGGCAAAGGAAGATTGCTTTATCTGCATATCAAAGTTAATGTTCCAATATAAATCAGTGGTCAAGTCTCATCATAAGATCATTTTATTGTATTTATTAAATACAATATGTTAGCTCAATCACATCTGGTATCATATTAATGCAGTTTATATTATAATTTTCATAGTTATAGATTTGAATTATTTGTAACATTTATGGTAAAAATATAATAAAACTGTCATGTGGCCTCTAACAATAGTGAAAAACAATATTACCTGAGAACTCTGCATGCCCCTCTGTGGTGGTTTGAGTCAGTGTCCCCCATAAACTTAGGTGTTCTGAATGCTAGGTTCTCAGCTGATGGAGATTTGGGAATTAATGCCTCCTGGAGGCAGTGTATTGTTGCGGGTGAGCTTATGGGTGTTATAGCCAGTTTCCTCATGCCAGTGTTTGACACACTTTCCTGTTGCTATTGTCCACCTGATGTTGGCCATGGGTGATGTCCACCCTCTTCTCATGCCATTGTTTTCCCCTGCCATCGTGGAGCTTCCCCTCGAGCCTATAAGCCAAAATAAACCTTTTCTTTTCCCACAAGCTGATCTTGGTTGGGTGATTTCTACCAGCGATGCAAACATGACTGCAACACTCACTAAGTGACCACTGTTTGCTTGTGCCCAAGGTTATCAGCTTTCCTGAAATTATGTTTAACATTCTATTTTCTTGATCCAATTCAATTAATATTTTTTAAAATTTTAATTTATTTATTTACAAGGAGAGAGAGAGAGAGAGAGAGAGAATGAATATGGGTATGCCAGGGCCTCTAGCCACTGCAAACAAAATCCAGATGCCTGCACTACCTTGTACATCTGGCTTACATAGGTCCTGGTAAATCAAACCTGGGTTCTTTGGCTTTATAGGCAAAGCCTTAACTGCTAAGCCATCTCTCCAGCTCAATATTTTTCAATTTCTTATCCTGACCTTTATACATAGGCAAATGAACTTCATGTATTTTTCCATGGCCTTTTCTTATTATCCTCATAAAATCCATCTCTCTCCATGCCTATTATTAGGAAGCATCAAAGTATAGATCTAGAAAGATAGGATTTCTTGAATTTTGCAAGTATTATATATCTATAAGTTTAAAACAATATATCATATCACATACTTATCAGTATTTAATATTGCCAATCATTTTAAGGTTTATTAGATCTGAGAGAAAGAGGAACAGAAAAACACCATACAAATGCACACATGCATGTACGCATGCACCCCCCCCACACACACACACACTACAATGCATGTAAAGGGTTCTGCACTAAAGCTTATTTTTGGTCGATGAAACTTAATGGAAATATAATTATACATGTCACATGGATATATCATGAATTTAACATTAAAATATTTGGTTAATACTTTTTATCATTAAATGATTATTTTCTTTTCATTGTGCATGTGTATATATAATGTGCATACATGTGCATCACCACAAACACACATATATGTGCACCCTTGCAACACCCTATGCACTTACCTGCAAAGGGATATTCTCACCTGCGTAGCCCTGAGCAAAATGTCAGTCATGTGTCCAGATCCATTGCTCTCCTACCCATTTTTGTTTTAGGTGTAGTCTATTATTGATCCCAGAGCTTACATTTTTATGAACTCTGGTGTCTGAGTTCCCACTTCCCTGCTAGACTGGGATTATAGGCATGTGTGGCCATGTCCACCAGTTACTATGGGTTCTGGGAATTTTAACTCAGGTGGATTCACATCCGCATGCTTGGACAGGAAATGCCTTAATGGCTGTGCCATTTCTCTAGGCAAAAAAAATTTCATAATTGCTATTCCTATTATATTTCTACCTATTGGTGAACTCCCAAGAGTAACAATATTCTCTAGGAAAATCATTAATTTTCTAAGGATGTGTCAACATTATGATTATGTGTTTGTTCATTGCTGAGTGATACATGGTCAGAAGTAATGTGACAATGATTTACTCAATTTTTATATTGCCTCTTTGCCATTAGAATTTCATTAGGTAAAACATAATGAATAAAATAATCATACCTCTAATATCTCACTACAAAATCCAAAATATATTTATATAAGTCCAAATACACTAAGAACATGATTCTGAATAAATATAAAAAGCATTTCCTTTTAAATACCATGCTCTCTCAAATGTTACAACAGTAGATTTCTGTTTTTATTTACTGGTAAGTTTCCTTTAGATTCTTAGTAGGTCTGTAAAAACCGAAGCATAATATTTATAGAATGGTGTCTCTGTAGGGTACCTCTCTTGATATTTATCAATATGTATTTAATAGGTTGTTATATTAGCAAAATGATTAGTTTGGCTTTTTCTGAGACTGTCCATTAAGCTCAATGGTCTATTGAGACCCTTAAAATACTAGGAGGTGCCACTTTAGTGACTTTTAACCATCATCTTGCATGAAGGTCAGAAGAACATAGAACAAAGCAAAAGTTTACTATGGCCATTGATGGTGAACAGGAGGTTAATATCTCATGAGTCTTCTTATTGAACCTATGACCTTACAGTAGATACATTCATAAATTATCAGTAACCTGTCCTTCCCCTAGAGACTATCCATGCTAGCTTATGGTCAAAATAAGAAATCACACTCAAGAAGTCAGTGCCCTAATTTTAAATTATGTATCTAACTCCACAAAAAATTGGATTTCAACCTACTACAGAAAGGTTGTAAAAATGTTAACAAAATCTATAAATTAGCCAGCTAGTAAAATTCTTTCTTCACAGATGAAAGAGTTCAGCATTTCAATGAAATCCCCTGGTATACTTAGTTTTTTAGCTTGTTTTACGTGAAAATAAAAAAAATCATAATTGTATATAGTAGTAACTTTTAGGATACAGATATTTGCAAGATTTTCCTCAAAAGGCTACCTGAAGTTATAAAAAAATCAAATCATTTTTCCCTTGGCAATAGCAGTTTTGCTTTCCCTTCTTTTGTGTATGTGTGTATTTCACTGTGTAGTCAAGGCTGGCTTTGACCTCCCAGTGATCACACTGCCTCTGACTCCCCAGTGAATTATTCTTTCCTTATTGATAACTTGGCACATGTATATACTATAACTTGAATATAGGCTGCTTCCATTACCTTCTCATTCCTTCCACTCCATTTCAATTCCATTACATTGAAACTCTCCTTATACCCAAACAGTCCTTATACACTGAAGTCTCCTTTTTATTGTGTGTGCAATTACTTATTGAAACTGTAATTTTTTTCCTAATTTTCATGTGCCCAAATATTATAAATAATAAAACATACAATTTTGGCATTTGATGAAGTCAGCCAGCAAAGGAGATGTAATGATACTGTTATTTGAGCCTAAACTTTTCTCATTTTATTTATAAATTAAATCAAATAAGGATCCAATTTTACCTTAAGCTGTATTTTCATGGTATAATATTGTTTTGTCAAGTGTTTCAGCCAGGTTTCCATTGCTGGCAGAAATCACCCAACCAAGGCAGCTTTTAGGGAAAAAAGGGAGCTGGTTATTTTGGCTTACAGACTTGAGGGGAAGCTCCATGATGGCAGGAGAAAACAATGGCATGAGCAGAGAGTGGATATCACACCCTGGCCAACATTAGGTGGACAATAGCAACAGGAGAGAGTGCAAAACATTGGCAGGGGGACACTGCCTATAACACCTATAAGCCCGCCCCCAACAATACACTTCCTCCAGGAGGCATTAATTTCTAAATCTCCATCAGCTGGGAATTTAGCATTCAGAACACCTAAGTTAATGGGAGACACCTGAATCAAATCATGAAATTCTACCCCTGGCCCCCATAACTGATAACCATACATGATATAAAATGCAATGCATTCATCGAACTTTAAAAGTCCACATTTTTTTTTAATCAATCCTAATGATGTGCAAACATCCCCATAATCTAAGGTCTTTTAATTGAGCCATGATACCAAAAAATCCCCCCCCCCAAAAAACCTATAATGGCACAAAATAAACATTCACACTTCAAAAGGTGGCACTGGGAATATCAAAGAAATATTCAGTCAATACAAGATTTAAAACAACCAGGGCAAACACGACACTCTGTAGTTTCAAGTCCAACAACTCTAGTTAGTGACAAATCTCCAAGTTTGATAATTCTAACCAGCAACATGTCTCTGGAGTTCCAATTCTGCCCTGACAGCTAGGCTACTCACAGACCTGGAAAACATCATCCAGGGCCAGTGGCTTTCCTTAGCAGTCATCTCTTGTTCCTGGCATCTCCACTGCATCTCCACTGCAACCCATGGTTCATCCCCACAGCTTCATCCATACAGGCATCCAGCAAACCCACTTCATGCTGCCCATGGCAATTTCCAAAACACAAGACCGAGACTGCATTTCACACTCAATGACCCTCTCTTTCCTGCACTATTTATATTCTACAATACCAGGTAGGTTGCCAATCTGTTAAAACAGGGGGTGATAAAACAGACTTTGAAGAACAGGACACTCCTTGACCATTCAAGCCCCTTCAAAAGATTGCATTCTTTCTGTTGACTCAGTGCAGTTCAAATGGCCCAATCTCAAAGGCTGTAATCTCTCATACAATTGCAGCTGAATGGGCAGAAGTTTTGGCCCAAAGATTTCATTTTTTTCTATGACATATACCTCTGCTCACATCAGTCCATTTCTACACAATGCAACTCTGCACAGATTCTCAGGACACAGGCATAGCCCCTCACACAAACTTCTTCTAGTCTAGTCTAGACAAAACTCTTTCTCATCCTCACAAACCAAACCTCACAGTCCGTACTTCTTACTGCATTCAGGTCTTTCAACTCTGACAAGAATAGTCCATCATGCTGTACTTACAGCAGTGCAAGGCAGTTCTTAGGCCAGGGTTTCAAATCCTTCCAAATTCCTCTTGAAAATCATCTCCCGAAGGCCAAAGCCACATAGTCAGGTGACTAACAGCAACCCCACTGCTGGTACCAACATTACTGCTATAATCAGGTTTGCATTGCTGACAAAAATCATCAGACCAAGAGCAGCTTTTTTTTTGGGGGGGGGATGTTTATATTGGCTTACAGGCTTGAGGGGAATCTCCATTAAGGCAGGGGAAAATGATGACATGAGCAGAGGGTGGGCACCACCCCCTGGCCAACATAAGGTAGACCATAGCAACAGGAAAGTGTGCCAAACACTAGCAAGGAGGAGCTGGCTATAACACCCATAAGCCCGCCCTCAACAATACACTGCCTCCAGGAGATGTTAATTCCCAAATCTCCATCAGCTGGGGACCTAGCATTCAGAACACCTAAGTTTATGGTTTACACTTGAATCAAACCATAACATCAAATATAAATGATCTACAATAGTCATACTTCAATTTTGAATGAGGGAGTTTATTAGATTTAAAATGTATAAAAAGAAATAGCAAGTGTCAGATAAAAATAGACCATCGACCAGACACTGAACTGTTATGGAAAACCAAGACTCACAGAATCAGCACCAGACACTGAGTGGAGAATAAATTTATTTTCATACCAGTGTCGACCCAGGGGAATCTCAAAGCCTAAACCCTAACTAGTCTTAGTGTTGCTTAATCTCAGAGCTAAAAGCCCTGGCCTAGTGCCTGAGATCTAGAGTATGAAATATGCAAGTTTAACAGAAATCATAAAAAGCGGTTAATTAGCAGAGAGATGCCTGCAGCTCTGTTATGGAGATAAAAAGAATCACAAGATGATATTCATACATACAGGTCAGAAGCTACAATACAAACCATGACCTTGAAACAGTATAAAAATTACACTGTCAGCACAAAAGACTATGCAGTACAGGACATAACCAATGCAAAAGTCTATTACAGTACTGGACATAACTTTGGGGAAGGGGCTTCTAAATTTTCTTACCCAAATTCCTATCTCAGAATAATATTCAGCAGAAATGAACAAAGTATCCCCACTGAAAGATGGAAGGAACAGATGACAATCAGAGTAGGATATCAAGCAGGGCACTGACCAACACACAGCAGAAATGATTGGGACATTCCCACTGAAAAGGAAAATAATATATAACAGAATGTCAGATAATAGAACCTCATCTCAGGTGTATTCAACATGCAACAGCAATGGTTGGGGAAGCCTTTAAGCACAACACAGTTCAGTGTTCACTGGAAGCTGTCAACTGCTGAACTCCTAAAAGTCGACTAGATAAAAATTCACGTAAGGCCAAGTTTATTAGATGCATTACAATAAGAGAAGATATTATTTTAACTGAATCATATGAGTATATGGAAAGGAACAAGTCAGAGAAGTAAAATTACACAGTCTTAAGAACTGGGATAAATAATTTTGATATGGATTTTATTAAGTAGAAAATTGGAATTAGTAAGTTTATAACAAAATAGCTTTGTCTTTGTGGACATGGGTAAGATTCTTAAGCACCTCAATGATGAGCAACTTATTAGTCATGTAAACTAGGCAATCACAGGCCTTCACACAATTTTCATGGAACAGGGAATTTCAGGGAAAACTACCAAGTATTTTTGCCTGTTTAGCAAAGGTAGAAAGAAATATGTTCTATCAGTTCTAAATGCAAACAAAGCCATAAACTAGATAAAGTGGCACTTTGCAAACTTCATAAAGCAAAACCATTAGTGGTCAATGCAGTTAAAGTTAGAAATTAATCTGAAATGTAGGGCTGATGTTGGAAGATAGGAAGCTGATTTTTAATCTCAGATAGACTTTATATGGTGGTGTTAAATTACAAATTGAGGAGTTAAAACAGATTCCCAGTTCTATTTCTGTCACCTTCTCTCCTCTCCTCAATATTCCTCCCTCTTCTCCCTCTCTGTCTCTCTCCCCCCCCCACCCTCTGTCTGTCTGTCTATAGTTAGGCTGCTGGTTACTATTTTTATTGATGTCTAGAGTTGTATTTGTTTTCATGTCTAGTCATGGATGTTTTAGGACAATTTTAGAAAGTCTGCTAAATTTTATCATTTTGAAAAGAACTTGCTTTGGTAATAGCTCCTACAATTAGATAAGATAGAACAAGAGAGACAGAGATTGAGAGAAATTATATATATTATTATGATGGATAGAAGATAGACCACTAATAGCCCAATAACAACGTAGTTAGATATAATCATTCATACAGTAAGTTGTCTTAATAATCTACTAGGTGAACAAGACAGTACAGTAAAGGGACTTGCAAGAGAACAACTCTGCACTGGCAAAGGAAGAAGCAGCTACTAATTCCAGATCTACCAAAGTGACATGAAAAGGATTGAGCAAAGCAGGATGAAATAATACCAGCACTCTTCTTTCTACCTTTAGCATTTTGGTTTCACCAGCTCAAGCAAACCAGAAAGCACAGAAAGAGTACCCAGAAGTTGTTCATGTTTGCTGCGCTATGGAAAAGGGGAAATGGGTCCAGCAGGACCCAGAGGGGCCTATGGACCAATCTCTTTCTAGATGTTTATATATAAGTGTGATGCCTGCATGATGGAAAACCAGATGGAATTATATCTTAACTCTAAGAATCTAGTCGACAGAGAAACTGAAGGGCTTTGGAAATAAAGCTGAATTGCAGAACCAAATCCATAACCACTTAATTTCAAACTATCTCAGTGAAAACATATCAAATGTAACTCTAGTATGCATTGTTGAATGTTTCCTAATGGATTCTATGTCTGGTTCACAACTACCGTTAGCTAAGCATATTACCCAAATGACAAGGAGTTATAAATAGGAATGCGCAAATGAAATCACTTCGTGTTATGACAAAACAATGATTTTTGTCCTGACTGTGATTCTGAGTTCATTGAGCTTCATTTTTATATCATATAAAGCACATAGCAAGTGAATCACACACAATTATTATGATACCTATGATAATATATTGAAAATATTTTGAAGCAGTAAATATACTAACACAGTAAATAAGTGAATTTTACTGATACATGTTTCTGTATTCTATGTATATTATATTTCTATTTTACTATCAGACAATAAATAAATTTCTCTGACAAAGTCCTCTTGCTCAACAGACATCTTATCATCAGCTTGTGTGCTGTATTTTTTTTAGTGTTCCTTTACTCCTTTAACTTGATGTTATTCTTGAAGCTAGGGATTATGTTTTCATAGTTATATATCCCTATAGATGCTTGAATCAAAAAGCAATTCATATAGTAGATGTTTGATAAGGTTGTTGAGTAAACATGACACTATCTATTTTATTCTCTCATAGCTAAACCACATTTTCAATTACATCCAACAAAGTATAAGATAATGCTTATCTCCAACATTAACAAAAAATATTGTATCAACAAAAGGTAATATATCATTCTATGGCTTAGTTTGGAAGGAATACTTTTACTTGTTATTTTTACTGAATAAAGCAAAGCCACTAGAAATGTCATTTCTGAATTCACTTCAGTTGGTTCAGCTCTTTAGAAGAGCTGAAAAATCTGTAATAAAAAGAAACCTGCCAGGGATCAATAAAGTTTCATTTCCACTTGAAGCTTTCTTATACTTTTATTTCCTTCACATACCTCTATGCAACCACATATGGTGTGCAGGACAGTGAGAATATAGGATTTCCAAAAAGAATTCTAAAAATGTATTTGGAAGCATACCTCCTTTCTGACCTTATAATTCTCACTGCTTAGAATGTATCTTTTATTATACATTTTTTAAGATCTTAATAAAATGATACCCATCGAATATATGAAATATCTGGACTATGCATGGTTTAAGAATCTATAATTCATCAGATACTGATATATCTCACATTTTCAGTATATTTTCATTTTTCACCAAAAAAAGAAAATCAAATTAAATAGAAGTATGTTTTATGTAGCTTTTAATTTTTGTTGTAATTCCTGCAAGGAAGAAGTATATTTATTGTCTAAATCTAATATGTATAAAGCTCATTCATCACATTTCATACTTTCTTTTGGTAAAACCATGAACAGATGTCAGAGTACATATATATGTAACCTATGAACCAAGATAAAGTTAAACCAATATCTAGCTGATTACTACTGTTGGGGTTGGAATATAAATATCTCCTTAGCTTAAGGTACTTTTGATTACACTTCCTATTTAGCTCCAGCAGGCAGAATTCTGCTGAAGAAGGTGTGCCACTGGAGGCAGATCTGGTGTCTTAGCCTACCATGTGTTCAAAACCAACTTCATTTGTTGTTCTCTCTGCTGCAGATGTGTGATGAAGTGACTCAGCTTCATGTGCCATCATGAATCTTACCCTCACAACTGCAGGCCTAAAATAAACCATTTCCTCCCATAAGACACTGAAGGTGAGGTATTATTTTTTAATAGTTTATTTATTTATTTGAGAGAGAAAATGAGTACACGAAGAGAGAAAGAGAGAGAGAGAGGGAGAGAGAGGAGAGAGAGAGACAGAATATGTGTGTTCCAGGGTCTCCTGCCACTGTAATCAAACTCCAGACACATATGCCACTTGGTGCATCTGTTTTTCTTGCAGGTACTGGTGAATCAAACCTGAGCCACCAGACTTTGCAAGCAAGTGCCTTTAACTTCTGAGCCATCTCTCCATCACAGATCAGCTGTTTTGTCCCAGTTATAAGAGTCCAATGGTTATAACTATTTAAACTATGTGAAAGAGATTTACAAAGTACAAATGTATGTTAGGGAGATTGCTCAGTGGTTAAGAGCCCTTGCTGCTTAAACAGAAGGGTATCTCTTTGGCTGGAGGGATAGCTTAGCAGGTTAAGGCATTTGCCTGCAAAGCCAAAGGACCCTGGTTCGATTCCCCAGGACACATGTAAGCCAGAGGCACAAGGTGGCGCATGAGTCTGGACTTAGTTTGTAGTGGCTAGAAGCCATGGCATGCCAATTCTCTCTCTCTCTCATAAATAAAATTTTTAAAAATAAATTTAAAATAAAGGGGTATCTCAGTCCAGAGTGCTATGTTTGACTGCTAGAACAATATAAACACTGGCATGGCTACACATATTTGTATTGCCAGTGTGTGGAGGAGAGGGAGGTAGGAGACCTGAGACTCTAGAGGCTCACTGATGGACAGCAGCTCAAAGGTGAGGGAGGAGCACTGTCTCAAGGAAAATAACATGCAGATGAGTGATAAGAGAAGGTCGCCTGATGTTCTTTTTTGGCTTCCACACACATGCTATACATAGGGCATACTCATTTGTATATAGGTTTATAAATAATACAACACATATACCACATACACTATACCCACACACACAAATTTAAATTCTTATTACTTACTTATTATGCTAGGTAATATATTATTAATTTAAGTAATACTGCTGTAAATTATGTAAAACAATGGATGATCACTTGACAGAAGAGAAAAATGAGGAATCCTAGACAAAACTTCATGGCTCTAGCATAGATCTTTTTGTGGAACTTCCTAAAACATGCAAGTATTCTGCTTTTATTATCAAATAATAATCAATGACTTTTTAGATTTTTGAGTCCTTTGTAGATTCTAGAGATTAGGCCTCTATCAGTTGGATCACCCGCAAATATTTTCTCCCATTCTGTGGGTAATCTATTGGCTTTGCTTATTGTATGCTTGTCTGTAAAGAAATGCTTCAGCTTCATGTGATCCCATTGGTTGAGTGACTGTTTAAGATTGTGAGCTTCTGGGGTTTTGTTCAGGAAGTCTTTTTCCATTCCTATATCATGGAAAGTACTTCCTAAATTTTCCTCCAGTAGTATTAGAGCTTCTGATATTATATTGAGGTCTTTGATCCATTTCGACTTGAGTGTAGTGCATGGTGAAATGTATGGATCAAGTTTTGGTTTCCTGCATATGGTTATCCAGTTTGTCCAGCACCATTTGTTGAAGATGCTGTCTTTTTTCCAGCCTATAATGTTTGGAACTTTACCGAATATCAACTAGCTATTGTTGCTTGACCCAAAGTCCGGGTCCTCAAGTCTATTCCATTGGTCTATACTCCATCTGTCCAAGCAACTCATGGTCTAACCTACTTAGCAGCAAATAACTTGTTGCGATGCCCACACAAGTGCAGTGGTGGCACACAGCCATGGTGGGGAACCAACTACTCTCAATTTGGCTAACTGATCCCCTCAGTGGTACGGGACCCATAGCTGGAGCTGGAAAACGAGTGAGAACCATATCCAAACATAATCCCACTCTCCAATATCAAGCTACCATCAATCATGGGCTACAACAGGGCCTACACCTATTAAATTCTCAATTTAAAAAAAGTAAAGGCTATCTCATTTGTCCTGGTGCTAACTTACTCTCCATTGGAGAATCTGCTTCTCTTCTTCAGATAGATGTAGATCCTAAGGAGAGAGCCACCCCATCATACCTCCAAAGGGCCCCGGCTGAGACTAAGAAAAATTGGTGAAACAAGCAAGGGTGCTGTTTTCCTGATGAACCAGATACCAGCACAAGGGGGAAGGAGATCAACACAGAGAAAAATCAACTGCTACCAAATCAGAGAGCCAGAGCCTCAGAGGCCCCAACCTCATCACTGAAGCAGACCAAAAATGAACTCAACATGGCTCAGGGAAATTTTGCAGAAGACGGGGCAGAAAGAATGTCAGAGCCACATGTTGGGTCATGATATGCAGAGACATTTATGTTACCCATAACTGTTGGCTAAGACCACAATTCATGACCCATATACCTCAACAAGGAGGGGCCAAGAGAAGGGGTAGTTCACGGATGAGCCTTATAATGGTACCAAACTGACTGTATTTGCTGAATACAAAACTAATTAATAGAGAAAAAAGAAAAGAAAACAAAATATAAAAAAAATCAATGACTTTCTTTTATCAGCCAATCATTGTGCAGTTTTAAGCAAAACACAATGCATTGTGTGACTGTATTTATCTTGACAAATAATTCACTAGCTCATTTTTCTGTTCTATTCATTTATTCATTCACTAAGTCAATCATTTATTGAGGATAGTATATGTTCCAGGTTTGGCTTTTGTCTGAAGAGCGGTTTGCTGAATGGGAGGAGACACAATTTCTAAATCTAAGTATGATACAGTGCTATATGAGCTGTGCAATTCTTACCTGTGACATGTCCTTGGCTTTAATTAGGAAACTACACTTAATTCAGGCTCGGTATTTTATCTGCCAAAGCTACCCAGAGGAAGAAGCACTTGAACTGAATATTTGTGGTGTAGTGTCCACAGAGAAGTATCCAGTCCTTAATGTAAACTCATGGTCTACCACACTCAACAAAATTTTTCCTTTGGTCTTGATGGTGGAATCAATTCTAGTAACCCTTGGGTCTGTATAGGGCCCATTTCTGGAGTTGAAGCATGGACCAAGACTCACTGTCCTTTCCTGCTCATTGATCTTAGATGTAGATGATTCAGTATTGAAAAAGAAATAAGACATGCATGTCCTTCTGGAATACAATTAGTGAATGAAAGAAATAAATCCTTTCTCCCAGGCTACAAAGTGAACAGGAGTCTACTAGATGCTGTCAAAAGTATATATTCTAATCGATCCCATTATTCAGTGACTTAAGCTATAATCTTCCTTACTAGCAAGTTTCTTGAAGTCAGAACAGATGACTTTAAGGGAACAGATAGAGACTGGCCAATTCCCTATACTAATGAGACTGAAGACAATTTGAGACAGAGTACATATGTTAGTTTTACTTTTGCTGGTATGACACAAGATTTAACATGAAATAGTTCAAGTTCTTAGCTTCCTTTATTTCATATGTATACAATGTATTTTATTCCAAGGAGGGAAAGAAAATGAATGGTCATTCCAGGGCTTCAACCCACTGCAAGGGAACTCAAAATTCATGTACCATTTTGCACATCTGTATTTTACCTGGGTATTGGGGAATTGAATCTGTGTCATTAAGCTTTGTAGGCAAGCACTAATCACTGACCCCAAAATTGACAAGGGCTTAACATGAATCTGGGACCTCATGCATCCTATTGCAGAGAAAAGGAGGTCATCATGTATTACAAAAAAGGAGAATGACAATGAAAGAAAAGGGGGAAATATTGTTCTTCCTCAGTTGGTTTTCTTTGAACAGCCTATGTTTAAATAAAACATTAATGTTTTTTCTGTTTACATGTTATAGGGACTCCCATCTCTAGTAGTTAATTGTCACTGCTTTGAATTTCCTAGTGTACACAATAAGATTTGTTGGTAATGTGCATATGATGATTAAAGGAAGCAAGGAATAAGGATGGTTCCTAGATATTTTGTTGTTACATATTTTATTTTTTAATATAGAGGTCAGAGCTATGTATAAGAATAAAAGAAGAAAAAAATCTTTAAAAGAAATAATTTAATATGCCAGCAAGAGACAAGCATAATAACAGCAGTGAAAGAGGGGGCAGGAGTTAAGAGTTTATGTAGATGGAGTGGTAGTCTTCAAGGACTTTATAAATCTTAGGGGAATAGATAATATTGGCATTGATATTTCTAGTTTACAAAACACTTTCCACATATATAGTATATAAAGGTATTTTGTACTGCCTTGTTTTCATTTTGAAGATGTTAAAACTGAAAAGGAGTGAGTAGTTATGGTGGGTCACACAGCTGCACTTGTATAACTTAGACAACACATGGCTCTGCACCCATGTTCATGTTACCAGAGAATCCTTTCTTGTGGGAAAGTAATCTAATGACATGAAGATGGTACTGCACAATGGGCCCTACAAGTGGTCTTAGGCTTCTGTTAATGAATTGCATGAGGTAAACCCTGCAAGTGGTGGGACTAGAAGGCAGAAAGGAGTTGAGACTCACAGAAAGACATCTACCCCACTGGTATATACAAAACACCTTCAGGTCTTCATGCAAACCACGGTCCATCTTCCAAAGGCTCTTTCAGCCTATCAGGGCATCAGGCCATACCTCATACCGCATCTCAGCAACAGCTTCTGGAACCGTGTGCAATTCACAACCTATGCTTACATTTTTCATGCTTCTGAAACCAATACCAGGTGTGCAGGACACAGCCATATTCTTAATTCACAGACAAAATAAATCATAACCTTGAAAAGCAGGTTCCTTCTCCACTCAACTCTTCCCAAAAGTTCTTGAATTTCTATGATAGTCTTCCCTCAGGCATCCTTTCCATGGTAAAGCAATTGGACCATCTTCCTTTAAGATTGCTAATGTGTTTGACAATAGCAGATTCAGTAACCTAAAACAAGTCTCAGTGCCTGTAATTTCAACTTGCTTGAGGTTTTCCAGCTTTAAATCTTAAATCTCTCAGTCCAATATCTCTAGCCAAGCACATCAGTCCATTACAAATTTAACCTTGATCAAACTCTCTGGGCCTGGGCAGCAGGATGCAGCCAGCCCTTATGGCAGTAGCCCAGTTCCAACAAAGTCCCCTGCAGTCTTTCCTTCACCTTAGAAAGCTCATAAGCCAAGCCTCAAAGTTCAATGCTGTCTGCACTTAGCATTCTCAGACTCTCACCAGAATAGTCCATAAAACTTGGCCTACCACTCCAGAAGATATCTTCAGTTTCAAGCACCAAGTCCATGCCTATTCCTCCAAAACAAAGGTTCCAAAAGATCAACATCCACATGGTCAGGTTCATCTCAGTCCACTCCTTGGTACCAAGTTCTGTAGCAGACAGCTTCAGGTTCACTGAGATGAACTTTCAGACCAGACACAGTTGTGGAGGAAGGGATATTTACTGAAGCTTACAGATCCAGGGGAAGTTCCGTAATGGTAGATGAAGCTGGCCTGCCTTCATAGGCCCAAGAAGAGAGAGAGAAGTATAAGCCTAAAGCCAAAAGCCACAGCACACTTCAGGAACTCCAGCTAGGCACACTTTGCATATCTTTAGATTGAAATCTGAAACCCACCACCACACCTAAAGATCCACCCAGTGACATTGCCTCCAGCCAGGTGGCTGCAGAATGCAAACTACAAACAATAAAGAACTGAATATATTGGGGGCCATCTATTCAAACTACTACAAGCCCTTTCCAGCATTAGACAGGCTAAGTCTCTGGGGACTGGATTTGTTCTGAATTCTAGCCAGATATCTCCATGCTCTGTGTCAGCATCGCATGGTGTCTTCAGCAACAGGGTATTAGCTTTGGTCTTAGATAGGCAATCAAGTGCTTTGACAGAAAGCTGTCTTGATTTGGGGACCTCATTGGTCTCTCCAAGCAATAACTCATTTGGGTAGCAACCAATTTCTGGTACTGGGAGTTACAGGTCAGAGAGAGAGAAAAAAAATATTTTAAGCTTAGGCTTAACCCCACCCTCACTAGAGCCTTACTTTTTAGGTTTCCCTGCTTATCCCTTTTGAGGGTTATATTTTTTAGGCTTTCTCCAAGGATAAAGGTTTCTATGGTATCACCTCATTTTAGAATTAATTTTGTGTTTGTTTCCCTCACTTCCCTTCCCCTTCCCCAAACCCTACCAACCTTATTGACTGGGCCTTGAATTGCCTTGGATCTGACAGCAACTCAAGCAAGTCCAGGTTAGGAACCACAAATAAATGATAACATGCAGCATTTGTCATTCTGCGATTGTGTGAGTTCACTGAGTATTATCTGTTCCAAGTCTTTCCATTTTTGTACAGATTTCATTGTATTATGCTTTTCTTACTGCTGAGTGGAATTCCATTTTGTAAATGTACCACAACTTCCTTATCCATTTATCCAATTGTGGGCACATGTGTTGATTCCAGCTCTTGGTTACAATGAATTGAGCAGCTATAAACATTGTTGAACCAATGTCTCTGTACTGATGCATGGACCATTTAGGATAAATGCCCAGTAAGGGAATAATTGCGTCTGTTGTAACTCTATGTTCATCCTTTTCAGGAATCTCCAAATTGATTTCCATAGTGGTTGAACAAGTTTACATTCCCACCAAGAGTGGATGAGGGTTCCTCTTTCACCACATCCTCATCAACATTTGTCGTTGTTAGATTTTTTTTTAACAATTGCTATCCTTACTGGCATAAGGTGGAATCTCATGGTTGTTTTAATTTGAATTTCCCTAATGGTATGGATGTTGATCATTTTCTTAAGTGTGAGTTAGCCATTTGCAATTCTTCCTCAGAGAACTCACTCTTCAGTTGTCTGCCCAATTTTTGGAGTGGGTTGTTTGATTTTTCATTGTTTAGCTCTGTAGATTCTAAATATTAGGCTTCTGCCAGTGGCATAGATAGTGAAGATTTTCTCCCTTTCGAAGGGTAATCTATTGGCCCTGTTTACTGTGTATGTGTGCTAAGCTTTTTAGCTTCATATGATCACATTGGTCCCTCACTCCCCTAATTTCCTGGACTACTGGGGTTTTGTACAGGATGTCTTTTCCACTACTATATTGTGGACAATGACTCCTATATATACATATATATATATATATATATATATATATATATATATGTACATATATATATATATATACATATACACATATATATGTATATATATATATATATACATATATATATATTTCACTAATAGTAGAATTTCAGGTCTTATATTGATGTCTTTAATCCATTTCAACTTGATTTTTTTTTCTTTTCAAAATTTATTTTTTATTAACAACTTCCATGATTATAAAAAAAAATAATCCATGGTAATACCCTCCCTCCCCCCACTTTCCCCTTTCAAATTCCATTCTCCCCATCTCTTTTATTTTGATGTCATGATCTTTTCTTCCTATTATGATGGTGTTGTGTAGGTAGTGTCAAGCACTGTGAGGTCATGGATATCCAGGCCACTTTGTGTCTGGGGGGAGCACATTGTAAAGAGTCCTACCATTCTTTTGGCTCTTACATTCTTTCCACCACATCTTCCACAACAGACCCTGAGCCTTGGAAGGTATGATAGAGATATTGGAGTGCTGAACACTCCACTGTCACTTCAGAGGGTGTTCTGTTTTAAATATGAACTGGATTGGTTTACTCATGTATGATGGGTTTATAACCACAGATGCTCAGATTTTGGAGACTGCAGGTATTTCAAATGTACCTGGGAAAATGGGAGCTCTGGCCTATTCACTCCACTTGAATATACTCTTCAGCACATGGGGACCATGAGTTGGGGAGCCAGGAGCCAGGAACATGGAGAGCCAGGAACAAGAGGTTAGCTCCTATAGTGGCCCATGTACCCTCTGACTCAGGGAAATAGAGATGTTGGTTCCTTGAGGCCAGTCAGGATACTAGAGTAAAAGACCTCTTCCACCACCCACCTCCGCAAGGCAGCATCAGGGCTACCCAAACCAGGAAATTGGGTAGTAGGGCACCAATCAAGAGCTCTGGCCTATTCCACAACCCTCTGGCACAGGGTATCCAGAAGTTGGAGACCCAGGGTAGTTCAGTCAGGAAGGTGGAGCAAGTGGTCTGCTTTTGTAGCATGCTTGCATAGTCCAAGTAATCCCAAGCCAGCCTCAGGGGTACCTACAGGAACCAAAGAACTGTGAGGAGCAGGGAGAAAAGGGAGCTCTGTGCATGTACCCTCTGGCTCAGGCTTGATTCCTAGATCTTTGACATGAAAAATAGTCACAAATAATGTTAAATAAGAAAAAAAAGAAAGAGAAAAAAATCTTTTCTGGGAAAGCAGGAAATATAGTTTTGTTTTTTTTTAGTTCTTAAATGTACTTAAAATATTACTATTAAAGATATTTAAGAGTTATCTGAAATGGTATAAATTTAGGAGCTAGAGTAACATAGGGGAAATACAAAAATCATCAGAGTGAAGACACAGCATACATAATGGGAAAATATTTTTGTCAACTGTTCATTGAACAAGGCATTATTAGCTACAATCCAAAAGAATTACAGAAATTGCCAAAAGAAATCACTGATTCAATAAATGAGCTAATGACCTAAATAGTTCTCAAAAGATAAAAAATAAATGATCAGTAAATATTGGAATAAATGTTCAAAATATTTAGTGTGGTAGTTTGAATAGAATAGATGGCCCCCAATATATTCAGTTGCTTGTTTGTAGTTTGCATCTCTAGCCATCTGGCTGGAGGCAATGCCATTGTGTGGATTTTAAGGTGTGGTGGTGGGTTTGAGATTTCAATCTAAAGATATGCAAAGTGTGCCTAGCTGGAGTTCCTGAAGTGTGCTCTGGCTTTTGACCTTTAGGCTTGTACTTCTCTCTCTCTGCTTGGGCCTGTGAGGGCAGGCCAGTTTCTTCTGCTGTTATGGAACTTCCCCTGGATCTGTAAGCTTCAATAAATCCCTTCCTCCATAACTGTGCCTGGTCTGAAATTTCATCTCAGCGAACCTGAAGCTGTCTGATACAGAACAGAATTACAGAAATTGCCAAAAGAAATCACTGATTCAATAAATGAGCTAATGACCTAAATAGTTCTCAAAAGATAAAAAATAAATGATCAGTAAGTATTGGAATAAATGTTCAAAATACTTAGCCATTAGGGAAATTCAAATGAAAATGGCTTTGAGATTCCACCTCATTCCTGCCTGGATGCCTATGTGCTAACAATAAATTTATTCCAAAAATCAAAAAAAAAAAAAAAAGTAAAATCTAATATATTACATCCATGTGTGAAAATTTTCAACTTTTTTAAAAAAGGTACAGACATGAGGAGTGATTACTGTTAATAAGTGGATTGGCTGCATGGGTCAGAATAGAAGCAGACAGCATCTAGGGCAATACTCTCCTCATCTGGGTCCTACTTCCTCAGGTATCTTCCCTTTGTAAGTAGTCTGTGGTGGTTATTATCAGCAGCTTGAGGGGATTTACAGTTGCCATAGAAACAAATGACTTGGCATATCTGTGAGGAAATTTCTAGACTGGTTTTTGAGGTGGGAAGATCCACCTAACTGTTGGTGGCACCATCCCATGTGCTGGGGTCCTGGTCTGAATAAAAAGGAGAAAGGGGGCTGGAGAGATGGCTTAGCAGTTAAGTGCTTGCCTGTGAAGCCTAAGGACCCTAGTTTGAGGCTCGATTCCCTAGGACCCACGTAAACCAGATGTACAAGGTGGTGCATGCATCTGGAGTTTGTTTCAGTGGCTGGAGTCCCTGGTGCACCCATTCTCTCTCTCTCTCTCTCTCTCTCTCTCTCTCTCTCTCTCTCTCTGTCACTCTCAAATAAATAAAAATAAACAAAGAAAGGAGAAAGGGATCTAGGCACCACCATTCATTGCTCTCAGTTTCCTGAGAATGTGATGTGACCAGCTGCCTCCAGCTCCTGCCACCATGATGACCTGTAAGCCTCAAACTGGTACATTCATGACCCGACAGTGAGTACTGGTAACCCCACTGAAGAGGTCCCTCAGTGGAATGGGTCAGGGAAGAGGAGATATAAGATTATTACCTGATGGGAATATGACCAATATGTGATATATTCATACATCAATGTTCATAATTAATACAAATACAAAGAGCTATAATAAAAGCAAATACTGGTATGGCTGTGGGCAGAGACATCCCTATACACTGCATATGTAATCACTGTGGAAACCAGTGAGAACATTCTTCAAAACTAAAATATAGAACTGCCACATGACCTAGTTATACTATTCCTGAATGTATACCTTAAGGATTCTAAGTCAGCACACCACAGAGACACAGGTATATCCTTGTTTATTGCTCTGCTAATCACAACCACTAAGCTGTGCAAACAGCAACAGATGACTGGCTAAAGAAAATGTGAGGAAAATTAAAACTAAAAACATAATAAAATTGTGACAAATGGGGATTTAAATACTGTTAAGTTTTCCATAGCATTAGACTATAAACTTTTTCTATGTGGATGGTGAAAGGACATTCCCCGTAATCTTTATATTTTTCTCAAAAGTCTTGAAAGATTTTTCTCTTAGCATTGAAAGAATAGGTTGGAAACATGCTAATTACATTTCATAAACTTGGCAAAACATGTCTGTCTTACCATGATTTATCTGGTATTGACACAATGCTAGGCAATAGTACTTGATACACACAAATATTGCATAGATCAATTATTAGGGCAACAATCTGATGTTTGATATGTTCATAAATATTTTAGTGCCTTGCAAAATACCTTATTTAGTGATGCAATCTAAGATATTATCATTATCATACCAATTGGTAAAAATCTGTTACACATGAGAACCTTTGACTTTAAAGCAAGGAGTTAAATTTACTCTATTTTACAGATGAAAGAATGAGACTTATAAAACTGAATAAATTATCTAAATTAATAAGTTTCAAAATTAATATTTCAAGATTATTCTCTCTTCAGACAACATTAAATTCTATGAGTTTATATCACAAGTGTCACTGAAGTAATGTTAACTTAGCAATTTCATTCACAATATGTTTAGGCGTTCTTCAAATCCAGAACTCACTGTCACTGAAACTATTCATGAAGCTCCTTTTGAAAGAACTATAAATAGAAACAGACATTTTTCTTTAGGATGTATTTAATTTAGTTCAGTATGTTATTTTAGCTAATCATCAAGTTTATTATTCAGTCTCATGCACTTTGTTTCTCCTTGTTTCAAATATACTTTTTATTTAGATGTAAAACTTAATAAAATAGTCACTTATTTTGACAAGTCAAGAAATTAAAAATTGGGTCTTATTTGCTCAAATCATTTTACAGGGTCATTCAGAACTGCATAAGTAGCTTTTTCACATTTTCACTCTAAAATGACATTTGGTCTATGCTTTCTTCAACTGACATAGCATTCCTCTCTTCTATGAGATCTCCAAAAGCTAAGTGGACATTTTTCACTGTCAAGATCTAACTCAAATTGTATGATGCCAAGGATTTCCCACTGTACTCTTATCCTTAACAATCAGCATCAAAGTGAGATCTCAGGTAAGGATATAATTATCTCAAATGTATTACCATATATGCATGAATTTTTACGAATGATGAAAACTTTGGTATATACATGCAGATTAAAACTATGGAATTTATGCATTTTCAGCAGCATAAGACAACTCCTTGGGCAAGAGGATGCAGAATAAATAGTAAAGTATTGAATCTCATCCCACTCCCCCAAAATTCAGCAACCTACTCATCTAATGCATTATGAAAGAAAGAATTAATGATTTGAAAATGTTAGAACAGACTGATAGAAACTTTGATGACATATGTCATATGAAATGAAATATGACAATTATACTATTAAAAACAACTCACTTCTCCATTGGACATCTTAATATTGAGTGAAACTTGGAGTGAAATAAAACAACTATCTCCCTGAAACAGAAAACTGTCTTCAGCTTTGCACTCAATGAAGGACTCTTGAATTGGTTTTCCCTCCAGCCCTTGATCACCATTGATAGCTTTCCCTTTCTTTGCCTTAGATGGTAAGGTATCTGCATGCAAGGCCATCTCTAGTTTTGACTTATCATCTGACTCCAGAGCTAAATCAAATAGTAGCAAGTGGAAGAAAGATTAGATGAAGGAATCTGGAAAACCAATCTGTGGTTGGAAGTCTGAGTGTGCATCAGTGTGAAGTTCTGTAGCCTCAGGTGAATTCCAGCCAGAGCACTTCTACAAGTGTAGAGGCAATATATGACCAATGCATAGGAATATGACTTAGAATAAACACCTTCCCTCTCAACAGGTCCAAAAGCCTTTGTGAGATTGATATCTAAGCCTATAGCCTTTGGCCACTTGACATTAAAAGATGGACATGCATTTGCAAAGGGAAAGAACATTTTGTACTGACTATTTCAAGATTATGCTTGCTTGCTTGTTCTACTTAAGGCTTTTAATGTTGATATGCTTGACAACAAATAACTTTATCGCTGTGAAATATGATGTTTTTGTATTCTCACCCATGCAACTCAGAGAGTTATAGTCTCTCAAATGAGAGAAAGATACAGACCGACATCAGACATCACATAGCATATAAGCAAATCTGTGCAGTTTACAAAGGTATAAAATTTCACAAGATTACAGATGAAGGAATTGATTTTCAGAAGCAAGGAAGACCTTGATGTGATGGGAGAAGAAGGAAAGGTATAGCCACAAAGGATTAGAAGCAGCATGCTTGTTGTAAAAGAATTGCCAAAAGTTTCAGTCTCTTCTCCCAGATAGTCATCTTACAGTATTTCCTATGCATTAAATTTCATTATCACCATGCCCCTCCTTGATAAATGCTGTATTCTTTCCTCCATGCTCCCTTTGCTCATTAAATGTTAGGCCTATTCTTTTATATTCTCAGGAAAATAAACATTGGGGATAATTTTTAACACATCTCAAGTGTCTTTTTTTGGCATGCATCCTTTCAAAATCATTTTTCCTTAGAACAGCAGTCTAGGGCACAGTAAAATAGTTCACAAACTATGCTGGCCACCTTCATTTGTTCTGGAGCTATACCTGCTCTTCTACAGCATTTTATCACCACAAAAATTAAAAGAGATAGCACTTACAGTCTTAAGTCAGGTGAGATAGCACTTATAGTCTTATGTCAGGCCAGGCCCCTCCTCTACAACATTTTCTAAGAGATTTTACTTCCTAAATTAAAATAAATTTCAAAAACCCATACTCCAACTTTGCAATACCTGGAAATGAGCTGCATCTAATTTCTCTCCATTCCTTCTTGCTAACTCTGGTCTACCCACATTTGCCTCCATGATAGTCTTTGGCTAGGTCAAGCATACTCTTATTCCATGGCCTTTCCACTCACCTGATAGTCTCTGTTAAAAATGTATTCTCTGTATGATAATCATTTGTCTATTGTCATTTTATTCTTGTCTCAGTTCAATGTCACCTTATGAGAGAGGTCTTTCTTGAAAACTGAATCATAATAGTCCTATATACTTTTATTCATTTATATTTTAAATATGTTAATTGAGTTATTTGAGAGAGAAAAATCATTGTTCCAGGACAACTTGCTGCTGAAAATAAACTCCAGATAAATAATGTACCACATTTTGCATCTGACTTTATAGCTGGGGAATTGAACTGAGCTTGCTAGTTAATGCAAGCAAGTATCTCTGACTGCTGAGCCATCTCCCAAGCCACCTGATCATTTACATTTAATTACTTCACCTCCCTTTATTTTTCTCCTTGACTTTTATTACTACCCCAAGTAATATTTCTGTTTGTTTATGCTTTGCTACTAGAATTTTGGCCCATAGAAACAGGAATTTTTTTTTTGCATTGTTATAGACTTGGGATCTAAAACCAGGACTCAACATATACTTGATAGTTTATAACCACTTATTGAAGTGTGAATTTATTACTTAAATTCTTTCAACACCCTCTGTAAGATAAGTGTCATATCCCATATTACTGAAAAGAAATGCATAATAACAGTATTAAATGTTTTCTCTGTAATTATTGGCTAATATGAAGTATAATTCAGACTTATACCCACCCTCAGGCTCTACATCATTAATTAACATTATATAATGCTTTCCTAGTATTAGAAAATAAAAGGAAGAGATATGTCAGCACAAGTTGCACATTAGGAAATAATACATGTGATAATCTTCACTGAAACTTGACTACTGTTCTTCACTTCTTCATAACTCCAATAAAACCACATTCAGAAGTTTGTGATCTGTCCAAAAAATAATGATAAAAATGGATTAGTCAAATGTGATTTAGTTAATTCAGCACATATATAAGTGGGAAATATTTTTCCTTGATTAGGATTAAAGTAACATTGCATGTTCATAAATGGGAACAGCAGTTGAAACACAAAGCATTCAAAAAATAGAGCCTCTATTATGATATACTAGCCACATTTAAATTGTTTAATATCCATATACTATTAGAACCTACCATATTTGACAGTGAAGTCACAGCACTTCTCCACAAGTATGAAATCCAATGACCTACCGAGAATGCTTTTCAATAATATCTTTTAATGAAGGCTGGAGAGATGGCTCAATGGTTCAAGGCACTTGTTACAAAGTCTGCCAGCTTGGGTTCAATTCCCCAGCCATAAACATAAGGCTGGATTAGCATTAATTTGCAGTAACAAGAGACTCTGTCATTTATGCACATAGGTTTATGCATGCATAAATATTTCTATCTTTCAGGAGGCAATTGCCAGAAACTTGGGATATAACTAACATAGTTTAGTAGAGTTAATTTCTTACCAAGCCAGGCATTTAATCCCGGTGCAGAAGCATATGGGGCTAATACCATGTCATACTTACCTAGAAGCTTTCTGCTCAGTATTTTGCACGAGTGAACTGATAAAGCCTTACTCCTAGACCTGCAAAGTGGAGATTCAGACCATGGAACTAGTTAAATTCCCTGGTGTTATAAATGCTGCTAAGTATCCAGAAAGCCCTCCAGCTACCTAGAAAAATTTCCCCAGCAGTCCTCCTGTTTTGAAAAGCACATTGCTTTAAAAATGTCAACATATCATTCTGAGATTTGTTCATCTCGTAGATAGCAATGTCAGCTCTATCTTACTCTTTAAGTCATAAGTACAAAAAATGTTAGGGGCAAGTTAATCTCCAAAGCCTGGTCAATCCACCATCGTGGAATGATGCTGATCACTGTCCCTAAGAGATATAGGTAGTCCTTGAATGAAATAAGTTAAGTAACCTACAGATGGACTGTGACAAAAGGAGACAATACCATATCTATAGAAGCACAATCACAGTATGATTTATAATTTCAAACAACATAGCTGAATTATGAGTAAGAGAGGTAGAGCAATATATGTGAAACACTCTAATGCTGTCTAGGGATCTTCTGTTTGTGAATTGTGAAACATAACTTCACAGGAAGTCTAAAGTAGGGAAATGTTGGGAATCTTTCCCACAGATAAAGTTCAATTGAAACTTAATCTGATAGATATTCTAAATATTAGACATAGGTTTCCTATTAGAGAAGTTAAGGGAAGAATTCATTTTGGAATACTCATCTTCCCTTCTATTTTTCTTGGTCTTTCTATAACACTGTAGGGTACAAATAGACAGCCATAGTACCTTATCTTTAATTAGTTGTGCTTCAACCTAAACTCCCTATAAAAGAAACTTGTTCTCATTATGTTTTACATAAGTTAATTACTAATTTGAACAGAAGTTCTACTTAATTGAATCAGAAATAGTAAAAATTAAGTATTCAGGGAGTATGAACAGATTTCAAAGAATCATATTGAATTAGCTTATGTGATTACCTATATGTTTCTTCATAATTTCATTACAGCCAAATTATATAATATACAAAATCAAATCTATGTATTATCTTTTCAAATTTATACTGCAGAAATTGATGATTTCAACTACTTCACATAAAAAACTAAACCTCTCAAAATCTTGAATATCATAGTCAAAGATTTTCATAATATACTGTTAACTGTTTACACATATGCTTTACATTCTAACATATATGTCTTAGAGTTAAATTCAAGTTACACACTAATCACTATTTAAAAATCAGTAAGTTTTATGTCATTTAATGTCAGAAAACTTTTTTTAAAAAGGTCTCCTTGAGATGTTACAGTTGGAAGTTTATGTTTTCATTATGAGATCCCAGAGAATTACAGTGAAGCCTAAAGAAGTACCTGTGTACAGAGTAAGAGCTGCTTAGTGGTTGGCATGTGACTATTAACCAAGTGCAATCATAGTATTTCAATATTTTAAGATTCAAAACAGCCATATAAGGGTGAATCATCTAAATGTTAGCTGAAAACACAACCTGCACTAATAATCACACACTCCTAAACATTCAAGCACAGTATCAAGCAAGTATATGTCTCCCAAATTGAATACAATAAAATATTATATAAGTGTTTAAGTCTCTTAAATTTATTTATATTTCTTTTATGTTACCCTTGATTTTTTCCTCTGTCCTTCATTTCTGAACTGGCTGTCTCACCACAACTACACTTACCCTTCCCAGGACCTTGTAGATATAATTGCTGGCTAACTTCTCCTGAGTTTAAGAATAAAGTTTTTGATTTACTCATTTTGTAAATCTATAACAGAAATCTAGATGAATATCTTTACATAAAGTCTCAGTAACTTCCAGTAAATAAAAATAAAAACAAAACTATCATTATCACAAAAGAGGAAAACACAGAACAAAAGTGAGAACTGTATGACATTTTTAAGCTCCTTTCATACTTTAAAGTTTTAGCCTTATATTATGTTAATAATTCAGAGCAGTTAAATGTACTCTTAATAGTAGAATAAATACTTTAATGACCCCTTTACTGGAAAGGATAATAAAAGCAATTTGTTCCCATTGCAGTGCAGGCTTTTGTAAACCTTGTTTGAGCAGGGCATCCAAGGGCATGGCTATGGAACATGAAATCTAACTTCATTAGTGCAGTGATGTCAGCCTGTAGGTCTCATTATTCTTTCTTCCCAAGATGACCTCCATTAACTCCCATCTTGCTTTCATGTTTTCACATATCTTAGGTATAAAGATTCACTGGATATCATAACAATTTTCTGACATTGGAGCAAAATTGCTCTTTCTACTGTATAAAAATTACAAAAATGGCCTCACAGAAATTATAGGCTTACTTTTCAAGGTACTCACTGCATCAAAGATCAGAACTCACTTCTGAAGCCAAGTCCATATCATGCATCACACTATATGTGCTCCATCTCTTCTTTCTCACAACTTCTTCATATGCTTTCAATCTTGAATCTTCTCAAGTCTCTGCTACAAATGTCCAGAGGAACTGTGAACTCTGGATATTCTACTCTTGCTTCCTATTTTGTACTTGTTGACCTTTTATTTCAATGTAAACCCGTCCAGTAGTGGCTGTAATGCAGTTGGGTGCAGTTTCTACAAGCAGAGGATTAGAAAGGACAGTGGGGGTTCTGTGGACTAAACCACTGGCCTTCCCTCAGACTTGGGGTAAGTAGGTGACTGGGAAAAGTCTTGTCTGTATCTTTATATTTCTTTTTCATCTGTGATGCTAAAACCTACCCAGTGTGGATACAAATAATTATTCCTACAAAACCTTCTCACAGCTCATTTTCTTTTGTTCCAATACATAACAACACTGTTACCAAAACTTCTGCAGAGTGCTGGCAAAGATGACTCAGAGGTTAAAAGTACTTACTTGCCAAACCTAACAGCCTATATTTAAGTCCCCAGTCCCCAAATAAAGCCAGATACACAAAGTGGTTCATGTGTCTGAAGTATGTTTACAGTGTCTCCTTACAAATAATCAATAAAAATAAAAAGAACTGCTATAGAGAATAAAGGTAAGCTAATAGATCTGTTCTACAGATGGTACAAATATTTACTTTAAGTTTTTTTAAATTTACTATCTTTTAATTAATAAATAAAATCATGATTTTTGTGAGTTTCTGCAGTGCATTTGATGTAAGTTTCAAGTTTCAATGGTCTATATTATTTCATTTTTTACCTTTCTGGGATATAAAAATAATAAGGCGCAAATGTTAGGACTCATTTAATTGGTTTATGTTTGGTTAGCAAGTAGGAACCCAGTGGTTTTTATGTATAATACATATTTTTTTACCACACCTAAGTTTCTGTCCTGATGATGTGTGTTCAGATGAAAGTAATTTATATCATTCTCTAAAGGCATGTATCAATGTAAAACTATTTAAAATTCTTGTTACATTTCATTTTCTGTTTTTTTCCATGTTCTTTATCCTGGAATAAGACTGAATAATAAAATAGGAGTCTTTGTAAATTATTTGTAACCAGCTCAGTTTAATAAGATGAAATATTTTATTATCTTTCTATACCTTGGTCTTGAAATTTACGAATGATAACTATAGATTATAAGTCTCAAACATGTTACTAGATTTGATTCTTCCTTACAATCAAACTTTATGTCTTAAATTCTGTGAGTTTTTTTGTTAAAAAGTAGAAATTTAAATATTATCCTCTTATATTACTTCATTAAATACTGAAGGAATAAGAGACACAATTACCTGGGCCTATTTTTACACAGTGGTATGGCTCCAATATTTGTATCTTAATAGCATTTTCTGGGAATTCTTGTATTCACCTTCTGATTCCAAACTCATTGACTGCACACTACACAGAAATAAAAGCATATCCATTTCCTAGAAATATTGTGGGTTATTTGTTTGTTCATTTGTTTTTCCCCTGTGTTTCTTTTGAGGTTGAACTTGCTAAAGATAACACTCTTCCTCATGAATGGGCTTACCAGTAACTTCCAAGGGCTTTTGCCCTGCTCTTTCACTCTCTTAGCTCATATACCCTATACCATTTCAAAAATAGCACAGATGTTTAAGTTACCTTCATTTTGCTGGGACAAAATATCCAACCAAAATCAGCTGATGGGAGTAAAGGACTGATTGTGGCTTACAATCTAGACAGGAAGCTTCATCATGGCAGGGAAATGACAATAGAGAAGAGGCTGGATATGAACAAATCTTGCCACAGCAGCTGAAAGGAAACAAAGAGTAAAGTAAGCTCTGGTCAGAGGGAAGTTGGGCTACAAAATTTCTGCACCCACCCACAGATACACAGTTCATCCACCAAAGCTCTACTTCCCAAATTTACACCACCTAAGGACCAAGCATTTAAAACACATGTGTATGTGAGATACATCTGATTCAAGCCACCACAACAATGATGTTTTCTAAAAGCCAAAATGATAGTCTAATGAAGACCTTTAGCTTCCCTATGGTTAGACAGGGTATACCTGATTAGGACCAAGCCTAAGAAAGAAAAATTGATGTTCAAGTTCACTATACCATAGCCTTTTTTCTTTGTTTCAATTTTTTATTAGTTTTCTTGGCATGCTCTTGAGATGAACCAAGGCTTCTAGTTTTGTTGTTGTTGTTGTTGTTTTTTTCAAACATTTTTCTTTATTTTTATTTATTTATTTGAGAGCAACAGACAGAGAGAAAGAGGCAGAGAGAGAGAGAGAGAGAATGGGCACACCAGGGCCTCCAGCCACTGCAAAGGAACTCCAGATGCATGCGCCCCCTTGTGCATCTGGCTAACGTGGGTCCTGGGGAATCGAGCCTTGAACCGGGGTCCTTAGGCTTCACAGGCAAGCACTTAACCACAAAGCCATTTCTCCAGCCCCTAGTTTTGTTTTTAACAACAAATATCTGTTCCAGATCATTGCATGTCTAGGTTTCAAGAGGTCACTTAACCAAGTTTTTGAAAGAAATATGTGACAAGGAGATCAGTTCTATAAGGACACCATTCTGAAAGGATCAATCAACACCCTAACTAAATATGTATTTTCTTCTCATACTTGTATACTTTACAAATACAAAAATCCAGACTGTGACTATCATTTAGCTAAGAGCAAACATGTGAGGCTTTCACAGTAACAAAAGCAGTTACCATTTTTTTTTTTCTGGGAATGGTCAAAACAAAAATATAACTACTCCATCTAATAATTTTGTTAAAAATACACGTTCCAGTTTTTATTTCAGTGAATTGGCAGAAATGACATGCCTTCCATGTAAGACTATGTCTTTGGATTTTGGGGCTTTTTACTTTCAACTGTCTCTAATTTGTCTCATGCGCCCTGGTCTTTCCTCACTTACCAGTGTCTTGTGGCAATGAAAATGAAATAAATCCTATTACCATAGAAAATTTTTTGTGTTAGTAAATGGTTACAGTTTAAAAAATCTAACATTCCTGAGCCAATGAAGTTTAATGTAAAAATAGTCTTTAATCGATGATTATTAAAGAAAATTCAAATCAAAGTCAGAAAATTTCTCAATAGCTATAACAAATAAAACAAAAAATTGACAAGTGGTGATGGATATATGGACAAAGAGTAACTCCTATGTACTGTTGCCAGGAATGTAAATTAGTACACAAATGGTTGTTCCTCATAAAATTAAAATTATAACATTTACTATCAGTAGCATTACTGAGTACATAATCACAGCAAATGAAATACAGTCTGTCAAAGAAATACCTAAACATTCCTGTGCATCACAACACGACATTATTTACAATAGCTAAAATATGGAATAAGCCTATATTGATAGATTAATGGACAAATATAATGTGGGGTAAATATGCAATAGAATACAAAAATGTCACAGAAAAGATAAAAACCAGGGCTGGAGTAATGACTTGGCAGTTAAAGGCACCAGGTTTGATTTCCCACTACCCGCAGAAAGCCAGAGGCACAAAGTAGTACATGTGTTCAGAGTGTTTGTAACAGTAACAGGCCTTGGCATAACCATACTCACTATCTTTCTAGTATATAAGTAGTTTTAAGAAGAGGAAAAGCAATGATTTGTAACAATACGGATAAAATTGGAGATCATGGATTAACTGAAGTAATCTAGTAGTAAAAAGTAAGATACTGCATGATTTTTCTTGCTGAATCTAAAAAGGCTGAGCTCAGAGATATAAACAGAATAGTTGCTACTAAAGATGGAAATATCAGGGAAACAAAAATAGGAAGACAGTGATATATAAGTACAAGTCATATGTACATAGGAGGAATAATACTTGTCCCTCTATGACAGAAAAAGCTCAGTTATAGTACTAATATTATCCTATATAATTCAAACTATCTTCATGAGATTTTTTCAATGTTTTACCACAAAGAAATCATAAATGTTGAAGTTATGAATAACCCAAGCTGATCAAAATGTAAAACATAGAAATGTACTAAAATATTATATTATGTCCAGTAAAGATGCACAATTATCATCTGTCAATAAAGCTACAGTAATAAAAATAGCACGGTACTGGCATAAAAACAGGAGTATAGACCAATGGAATATACTTGAAGACCTGGACTTTGGGTCAAGCAACTATAGCTGCTTGATATTTGATAAAGGCCTGAACAATATAGGCTGGAAAAAAGACAACATCTTCAACAAATTGTGCTGGACAAACTGGATAACCATATGCAGGAAACTGAAACTTGATCCACACATTTCACCATGCACTACACTCAAGTAAAGATGGATCAAAGACCTCAATAAAAGACGAGAAACTCGAATACTACTGGAAGAAAATTTAGGAAGTACTTTCCATGACATAGGAATGGAAAAAGACTTCCTGAACAAAAACCCAGTAGCTCACGATCTCAGTCACTCAAACAATGGGATCATATGAAGCTGAAGCGTTTCTTTACAGACAAGCATACAATAAGCAAAGCCAATAGATTACCCACAGAATGGGAGAAAATATTTGTGGGTTATCCAACTGATAGAGGGCTAATCTCTAGAATCTGCAAAGAACTCAAAAATCTAAACAGTAAGAAGTCAAACACCCCACTCACAAAATGGGGCAAAGAGTTGAACAGGCAGTTCACAGAGGAAGAAATACAAATGGCAAACACACACTTCAGAAAATGTTCATCATCCCTAATCATCAGAGAAATGCAAATTAAAACAACTATGAGATTCCACCTTACCCCAATAAGGATAGCAAACATCAAAAAAAAATCAAATAAAAATAAATGCTGGCGAGGATGTGGAGAAGTAGGAACATTCAGCCACTGTTGGTGGGAATGCAGGATGGTACAACCACTTTGGAAAGCAATATGGAGACTCCTGAAAAAGCTGACTATAGAGATACCAACAGACCCAGTTATTCCCTTACTGGGCATTTACCCTAAAACCTTCAAACCACAGGCTAGAGAGATTTGCTTAACCATGTTTGTAGTGGCTCAATTCATAATAGCTAAGAGCTGGAATCAACCCAGATGTCCATCACTAAAAGAATGGATAACTAAAATGTGGTATATCTACACAATGGAATTCTATACAGCAGTAAGAAAAAATGACACAATGAAATTTGAGGAAAAATGGTTGAACCTGGAACAGATCATTCTCAGTGAACTTACCCAGTCACAGAAATTCTCAATTTTAAAACTTGATTTATCACAACAATAAAGTCTCTAGATTTGGCTGAGAAAATATAAAATTACTAAATAGAAGGTGCTAATTAGATAATTAACAGTAATATTAATTATATTAGTTAATAATAGAAAGAAAAGGCAAGTAAATTTTAGACTAGTGAAACTTAACTTCAAAATGGAGCCAAAAGGGCTGAAAATCTTAATGTCATAATTAGTTTGATATAAAACAATATGTCTATGTTCTCAGAAACCATTACAATAACTGAAATGAAATCTTATTCCAATGAAAAGGACATCTTAATAATATGAAAGGGTAGGAAAGTTATTTTATTCAATCAGTCATATATAGCTAATGGCATCAGTTTTATATAATGATGAACTTTAGATATAGTCATTGAGATGCACATTTTAAATGAATATGTAGACTGAATTTGAAAATAATAACTATGTTTAAAAATAAATGAAATAAATAATTGAATATTTAACCAAATTTATGTAATATTTATACAAAAATTAATGTATTCTATTAGAAAGGAAAATATTAGCTATGAAAATACATTAGTTAGTAATATAAGTAAGTGAACTAAGAAAAACATGAGTAAATTAGTAGGACATGCAAATACATATTTATGGACATATGTTAGGGATTTCTCACTGGTCCTGGCTTTAGAGTGCCCACTTCTTGAATGATCTAACCATAAAAGTCTCCAGTGTGTCAGAAGTTAGTCAAGCAACAGGATATAACCTTATTAATATTTATTAATAGCTTATTAATAGCTCTTGGCTCATTCCAGGCCATATAAAACACAGAATTGTTATTGAAAGTTGCCTGAACAAACTTTTATGTTCTGTAAATGTCTTTTCTCAATTCTTTCTTCCTCAGAGACAATGCCTCTGTTTGTATATCTAAGTTTCAAAACACTTGGCCTTTTAGTGACACCCAATTGCTGTCATATGTAATGGTAAATTGTTAGGCAAAAGGAGGAAAGTTTCAAATGATTAAAGACAGCAAAGGATTTTTTTTAAGTCCACATCATTGAAGTCATGACAGTTTTTATTAAAATGCTAGTTGATTAAACTCAGATCATATATTAACAGGTAGTGTAGAAGTTTTGAGTGGATAGATATATGCTGATTTCTGTGAAGGAATTCCTTTTTTTTTCTTTACTTAATTTCTCTTTTTTATTAATTACTTTTGCATTCAGAAAATACAGTCAGTTTGGTACCATTATTATGCTCATCCGTGACCTACCCCTTCCCCTTGACCCCTCCTTGTCGAGGTATATGGGTCATGCATTGTGGAGTTAGCCCACAGTTATGGGTAAGATAAATGTCTCTGCATATCATGACCCAACACGTGGCTCTGACATTCTTTCCGCTCCCTCTTCCGCAAAATTTCCCTGAGCCATGTTGGGTTCATTTTTGGTCTGCTTCAGTGATGAGGTGTTGGGGGCCTCTGAGGCTCTGGCTCTCTGATTTGGTAGGCGTTGATATTCCTCTGTGTTGTTCTCCTTCCCCCTTGTGCTGGTATGCAGTTCATCAGGAAAACAACACCCTTGCTTCTTTCACCAATTTTTCTTAGTTCCAGCCGGGGCCCTTTTGAGGTATGATGGGGTGGTTCTCTCCTTAGGATCTACATCTATCTGAAAAAGAGAAGCAGATTCTCCAATGGAGAGTAAGTTAGCACCAGGACAAATGAGATAACCTTTACTTTTTTTTTTATAGATAATTTAATAGTTGTAGGCCCTCTTGTAGCCCATGATTCATGATTGATGGTAGCTTGATAATGGAGAGGGGGCTTATGTTTGGATATGGTTCTGACTTGTTTCCCAGCTCCAGCTATGGCTCCTGTACCAAATCAAGAGCAGTTTGTTTCCCACCATGGCTGTGTGCCACTATTACACTTGTGTGGGCATCACAACAGGTTATTTGCTGTTAAGGACTGACTCTCTTCCAGCTTCCAGCCATGCCATTCTACTTTACATGTGAACAACATAAGGTGTCTTCAGCAGTAGGGTCTTACCACTAACCTTTGGTGGGTCATCAAGTACTCTGACAGAAATCTGTCTGTCTTTTAGGAAACCTTGTAGGTCTCTCTGATCAAAAGCTCATTGTGGATTATAGCCACATGCTGGTACTGGAAATTACAGGTCAGTGCCGACTAAGAAAAGGAGGAAAAAGATAACTAATATACAAGAGCTAGAGAGAAGAGAGAGAGGGAGAGGGAGAGAGGGAGGAAGGGAGGGAGAGGGAGGGAAGGAAGTTGTAGAAGATTAAGGTTAGTCTTCATCAAACCGTCTCCAGTGTCTTGTGGTTCAGGTGTTCCATGTAAGGGCCTGGTGAAGGTTCAGCCATTTGGTCTGCCTTTTAGGAAGTAGAATTTTATGGTACCATTGCCGTTTGGGTCTAGATTTGTGTTTCCCTCCTCTTTGATGCCCTCCTCTCCCTCCCCATCCATCCTAGTGTCTAGTCCATGAGATGCTTACTGGTTATGTAAGGTATGTTGGGTAGATTCAGGCTAGGTGCTGTAGATGAGTGAGACTATGTGGCGATTTTTTTTTTTTTTTTTTTTTTGTGAATGTGTAAGTTCACTGAGAATGATCTGTTCCAGGTTCTTGCATTTTTTGCAGCAGGAAAATATAAAAATCCTTTCCTCTACCACAGTGACACTATTATAAACAGCTGATGAATGATCTGTGTTAAATTGGTCTAACATATGACTTTTTACTGTTTGCCAAACAAGAACTTTTAATATGACTAAGATCTAGCATAGAGTTGCTTTAATATCAAGGAGAAACTCAGAAGACAAGGGATTCTTAGTTGCTTGTCATATGCTCCTAAATGATGTTATGTCCTTGTGGACAGATGTTAGGACTGTGCTGCTTTGACAAGTTATATCAACCTGCACTGTCTTTCTACATGCTAAATTCCCTGTAGAAATTTTCTAAGTATGGTCACCCTTATGAATTACCGGATGTTAGTGTCTTAGTTCTTTGCACTACCTAGTGAAATCCATAGTTATTATATGTCATCCTCAAAAGTCCTCATAATTTTAGCTTGATCAAAGAATAATAATAATGGATATTCCCCACTGTTCTAAGTTCCACCACCTGAAAACTGACCACAGTGGGAGTTACATATAATGACTATAAATTCAAAAGCAATTGATGTACAGCAAAGCTCACAGAGGATGCAAAAGTTTTGAAGAATGTTCTTTATAGCACTACTGCTTTTAAGGTCTTATTTTGGAGGAGAGAAAGAAAACTTGAACAAAGAATGTTCCTTTAGTTCTGAACATTTCTATAACTGTAGTATGAAAATTCCATTGAGTTAGCACTAGTTGTTCTGGTTTAATTTTGAAAAGGTTATATTTCTAGTTATGTATAAGTTTGAGAAGGTATTTGCAAAATAAAATGCAGTATTTGAATGGTTGTTAATCCCATTGTGATTGTTTTGCTCTGAATATGAGATGGACCCTAACTGCTCTTAAACTAAAGTCTTGGTGGTCTTGGGATTGATTCCATTCTGAGGGAGATGAATTCATTTGTGTACTAATATCTCGATGGGTTCAAATTTTTCTGGAATTATTGTGCGGTGATGGAAACTAGGAGATAGGGCCTGAAGGAAGAAATAGCTCATCCAGCATGCCCTTGGCAGGTATATGTATCCCCTGGCCCTTTCTCATTCCTCTGCTACCTGGACCCTTTGAGGTGAGTGTATTTTGTCTGCTATTACCTCTGACATGATGCTCTGCCTCATCATACCCCCCAAAAAAATGGAATCAAAAAGCAAGAACTAAAACTAAAAATATGAGCAAAATTGATCTTTTTGATATTGAGTTTTCTAATACTTTTTATAGTGACAAAATTGACGAATATAATAATCAAAGTAGTTATTATAATAAAAGTTTTCATATTTTGCTGGTACTGTACCTAGTTAAAAATCAGAACCAGATTCAGTAGTAGAGCTTTTATCTTGCTCCCCAAATGAATTTCAACTAAATATTAACCTACAAATAATGAGACAAAATGGAAGCAAAAGGTTTATTTTATAGATTCAATTCAATCCAGTTAAACAAATTATAATTTCCTAATTATATTTTTGCACTAAGTATAGTTATTTAAATATATTACATTAGCATACACATAAGCAATATTTAAGTTCTAAATATTCCAAAGTATTCTACTGTAGAATCTTTTTGTTCCATATTAATATTCAACTTAAGTCTTACAGCCATACTTTCATTAAACTATGCTCCTATGATTTCACTAAAGATAATATAATAGATAATATGAGCTGGGAGACAGCTCAGCAGTTAAAGGAACTTGCTTACAAAGTCTGACCAGCTGGGTTTGATTTTCTAGCACTTATGTAAAACCAGATGCACAAAGTGACACATACATCTGGAGTCCTTTTGCAGTGGCAAGAGGCCCTGGTCAGTCCATTCCTACCTCACATTCCCTCCAAATAAGTAAATAAATATAAATAAAATAGAAAATATGGAAACTATATGTCATGGAACATTTTTCCAGGAATCAACACTCCTTTCAAGCTATTAATGCTATCATAGTCATCTCATAGTTACTAATAATTTTCAAAAGATTTTGTCTACCACAATGATACTCCATGTCATAAGTCAAAAGATAACTTTCTCCCAGGAGAGAGAGTGATTTTGCTCATACATGAGCATTGCTCTTTAAAGATGACAATACTAGTGCTTTCATTTACCTGAAAGCTACCTATCTGTTGTAATTGAAGAGGCTAAGATATATTAAAGTGCTCGCCACAACAATTCATTTACTATACTATTGATGTTACTTTTTTCTATATTTCCTCAACTTTCTATATTCTATGTTGCAACATTACTGCAAAATACAACAAATGTTAATTTGAGTATGCTTAAAGAATTACCAAATGCAAGTTTATTTTTTAAATCTATACACCTTTGAAGATATTAGACAGTAAATTTTAATTCTGATTTAAAAGGGATCATCTGCTGTCATCGTTGGAAGTTATATCCCCATGTCTGTGTATTTGTGTGTATGTGTGTGTGTGTGTGTGTGTGTGAGAGAGAGAGAGAGAGAGAGAGAGAGAGATAAGGTATATGTCTGTGTGTGTATCTGTGTGTCTGAGAGAGTCGCTCTCTCAATCTCTCTCTTTTTCTCTCTCTCTGTGTGAGTGTGCATGTGTTTTAGGTAATAGAGCAACATGGACTAAGGATACAGTAAAAAAAATCCTTTTACTATTGGTGATTTCCATGAATTATCTTCACTTGTTCTCTATTTCCTATAAGATTAAAAGGAAATAATCTTACATTCAGAAAAATATTATTTAAGAATAATAGAGACTTTTTTATTATGAAACTAAAATAAAAGTGGGATACAAGTATTCTTGACTAATATGGATAAATGTTTAAATATTATACCAGTTTAAATGATGGGGAAATCTTTTAATGTTTCTCATATTTCATATCATGAAAGTCTTCAAATGTTCTCATATTTATAGAACTCTCTTACACAGCACTGATTCTGAATTAGGTCAAGTATCTGAAGAATGCTTTGGTAGATCACATTAAAATTATTTTAATAGCAAAAAGGTCGCACAGGTCTCATTTGAGTCACGTAAAGATAATAAACTTTCATAACTATTGTGTTACTTAGTAACTGTAGAAAATATTAGCATTGTTATTGTATTATGCTACTTACAATGAGCGTGACAATCACTAATTAAGATAGCATGAAGAAACTACAATTTGTTTTGGCCTACATTGAAAAAACAACACACACACACACACACACAAAGAATCAGACCTGTGTAAACTATTGCATTTATAACAGTTGAAGTCAACTTATTCCTTCTTTTTCTAAAAATTTTTTGTGGTTGTTGTTATTTTATTTATTTGAGAGCAACAGACAGAGAGAGAAAGAGGCAGAGAGAGAGACAGAGAATGGGCACGCCAGGGCCTCCAGCTACTGCAAACGAACTCCAGACCTGTGTGCCCCCTTGTGCATCTGGCTAACATGGGTCCTGGGGAATCGAGCCTTGAACTGGCGTCCTTAGGCTTCACAGGCAAGTGCTTAAGCACTAAGCCATCTCTCCAGCCCAACTTATTCCTTCTTTCTCCACAGTAGTTTGATTGTGAAATGTTTCTCATAGGCTTATATATTTGAGCATTTAGTATTTAGCTGGTAGCTATGTTCTGAAAAGATGTGTTTCCTTGCTGGAGAAAGTGAGTTATTGGGGGATTGACCTTGAGGAGTTCTAGCCAGGCTCTAATTACTGTTTTACCCTTTTGCTTCCTATTTGCTGGTATGACAATGTCATGTAGGCTTCTCTTTTCTGACATGCTTTCTCTGCAATGGTGAAACTTTCTCTCAAACCATAAGCCAAAGGAATCCTTTTTCCTTCTACAAACTGATTGTGGTTAGGTATTTTGTCCTAGCAATAAGAAAATAACTGACACACCCTCTTGCGATGCATAAAACCTCTGAGTTCTGCTTACTTTCACCTTTTATTCTTTTTTTCCCTTTTACCTTGTTTTCTCTGCCCTTTTAACTCATTTTTTCAATGCATAAAATGTTTTTAGTTAAGTTTAATTGGACTACAATTTATCTCTTTCACTACATTAAGTAACCCTGTATTACACCCTACAATGGCTCAGGGACTATAGCAGAAGAGGTAGGGAACTAATGTAAGAACTAAAGGATAGGGAATAGTGCTTTGGAAAGCTACCTTATTTTAATTTTGATTTTTAATTATGTATTTATTTGTTTATTCATTTGAGAGAGGGGAAGAGAGGCAGCAAGTATCTTACATGCTAAGCAATCTCTCCAGTCCCCAAACTACCTTCTTGACATTGTATTCATGACCTCATAGTGGCTGCCATTACCTGTATAAGACATGCATAATGTTGGGCCCATCAACAGGTTGCCATAGATGCTGAAGGGCAAAAACACATTAAATTGGAAGGGAGGATACTATGAAAGAAGAGGATACTATGTAAATACTATGTAATTTTAATATTTTTTAATTTTAATTTTACAAATATGAGTATATTAATAAATTTAAAAATAAATGGAATTACCAGAAAAATTAACTAAAGATTTTTAAAAATTCTTGAAAGGAGGATAGTATTGCAGAAAGAGCAGGATAGAACTCTGAGATTCTTGACTATATTACTTACAAAGTAACCTCCCTGAAGAACTCTTTATACAATTGAAAAGTGATGTATCATCTTACCTACTTCATATCTTTCTTACAGAAGAAGTAATTCTTAGTACAATTCCCTGCACAGTGTTATTGCACATAATTCATGCTGATATTTTTATCAAATAATAAAGATCAGAGAGTATATTGGCCCTCAGTAAATACTTTCTATCTAACTATTGTCATCTTCAAGAACATTAAATCACAACTGAAAAAATATCATACTCCATAATAACTTTTTAATGCAATATAGGGGCTGAAGAGATGGTTTAGTGGTTAAGGCACTTGCATGTGAAGCCTAAGGACATAGATCCAATTCCCCAGTACCCACATAAGCACAAGGTGGCACATGCATCTGGAGTTCATTTGCAATGGCTGTAATCCCTAACATGCCCATTCTCTCTGTCTCTTCCTCTCTCTCTCAAATAAACAAAATGTTTTTAATGTGATATAAAGTATATGGAATGAAATCTCACACAGATGGACACATTTATTTGTTTGCATGCATGCACACGCACACACACACACACACACACACACACACACACACATTTTAATGTGCCATAAACGTTCTTTATGATGAAAAGTTTTTCTCTCATTCATGACTCTGCTCAGGCTATGTCACGTACAAATTGTAATGGAAATTCAGTTGAGTCCAAAAGCTATGTCAACACAAAATAGCAACCTTCTATAAAGACACACAAGAGAATTAAAAGTATTTTTTTTCATGCTGAGTAAAATATTCTTTCATTTTGTCTATATTTATATGTAAAACATGATATGATATACCTTGCTTTAGAGTTACATATGTAGTTATTTAAATTCCTCAATTTTGTGTATCTTTGTAAGGAGAAAATTACCTGAAGTGAAACTTCAAAACATTTTCCCCAGCTTTTTAAGTCCATGTGTTCCTAAAGTTATGATTACACATGAATTATCGACATTTGAAAGGTTTGCTTGCCGTTAGGAAAATAGCAAACAAAAACAAGCACCTTTAAGTTAGTTCTTGATCTATGAAATGTAAACTATTGCTGTTTTTAATTGTTTCGAATGTCTGAGAGCACCACTCTGGGCCAACAAATAAAAGGTGTCTAAATATCATTGAGGAACTGAAAGGAGGGCACATGTTCTTTGCTAACCTCACATACACCCTACTACATGCTGCTTTAAGAATAAAACTAGTAATTTTTAAAGAAAAACCCTTCAATTCATTTATTTTTATTTTGAGTCAAAATAAGTTATAAACTATTGCATGTTTTTAATGTGAACTGAATTACTGCTAGTGATTTAATTACACGTGGGAGAATTGGAGAGATAGTTCATGGTTAAAGGTACTTCTACAAGCTTGATAACTGACCTGAATTCAGATTTCCCTGAATCCTCTCAAACTTGACCTATTGGCACACACATCTATAATCCTAAATGAAGTACTGAAATGGAAGGTGGAGACATGGGAATCCCACAGCTCATGATCCAACTAGTCATGTATTCAGAGAAGAAAATGAGAAAAACCCTCTCAAATAAAGAAGGCAAAGACTGACACCCCAATATTTTCCTCTTACCTCTGCATGGACTTTGTGGTACATAGAAACTTGTATATAGACACACATCATGCTTACACAAACACATGCACACATACATATATACAAAAAAGATAAGGAAAAGAAAAGATGTGTGGATCAAATCAAATTGTGTTGAGGAATTTCTGATTTAAGTAAAGAAAAAAGCACACATTCATTTAACAAATATTTATTGTGCCTCTATTTAAAATTTCTATTCTAGACTTCCAGTCAAGATGGCTATTTTGAAACCATGCTAGAACTCCATGGATGAAATAATGCAAAATGTAGGGGCTTCAGTACTATAAGGGGCATTGTAGACCCTCACTGGGTGGGTGTGCAGGACCACAGTCAGAAATCTGTGATTCCTACATGTTCTGTAGCTTAATTAGGGCACTAGAGCAGGAACCCTACCAGTCTCCCCTGTGGGCAGGGCTGGTACCTGCCTAACTCCCATTGGTGCTGGGTGAACTTGGGTAGACAGAGTGGGATGGTGATTGGCCTTCCTCCACACCCTGACCTCTCAGACAGGGGACCAACACATGGAGCAGGTGCAACACATTAAAGTGGGAAAAGCCTGACATATGCATTGCAGTGTAGGAACTTGGGCTGGTGCTCACACTGGCAAGTAGCCCATTCCCAAATGGTGAGTGGTCCATTCTCCTTGCACATGGGTAGATAGAACCCCTGAGCTTACCAGGTCCTTCTGTCCTCCAATAAGGACCAGTGGGGCAAGGGAGTGGCTGGCATGGTTCCCCCAAAGGAGTTCCAATGAAACCTTCACTATTTGCACTGCTGGGGTATAGTGGGAGAACGGGACAAACACTGATGCTGCTGAACTCCAAAGGGGTTGCAAAGCAAGGAGGAAAAGCCTTCTGACTTTCTTTTCTCTCTCTCTCTCTCTCTCTCTCTTTTCTTTTTTTCTTTATTAGTTAGTTTTGCATTCAGCAAATACAGTCAGTTTGGTACCATTATTAGGCTGATCCATGACCTACCCCCTCCCCTTGGCCCCTCCTTGTTGAGGTATATGGGTCATGCATTGTGGAGTTAGCCCACAGTTATGGGTAAGATAAATGTCTCTGCATATCATGACCCAACATGTGGCTCTGACATTCTTTCCACCCCCTCTTCCGCAAAATTTCCCTGAGCCATGTTGGGTTCATTTTTGGTCTGCTTCAGTGATGAGGTGTCAGGGGCCTCTTAGGCTCTGGCTCTCTGATTTGGTAGGAGTTGATTTTTCTGTGTGTTGATCTCCTTTCCCCTTCTACTGGTATCCGGTTCATCAGGAAAGCAGCACCCTTGCTTGTTTTGCCAATTTTTCTTAGTTTCAGCCGGGGCCCTTTGGAGGTATGATGGGGTGGCTCTCTCCTTAGGATCTACATCTATCTGAAAAAGAGAAGCAGATTCTCCAATGGAGAGTAAGTTAGCACCAGGACAAATGAGATAACCCTTACTTATTTTATAGAGAATTTAATGAGTGTAGGCCCTGTTTTAGCCCATGATTGATGGTAACTTGATATTGGCGAGTGGGCTTATGTTTGGATATGGTTCTGACTTGTTTCCCAGCTTCAGCTATGGGTCCCGTACCACTGAGGAGATCAGTTAGCCAAATTAAGGGCAGTTTGTTCCCCACCATGGCTGTGTGCCACTATTGTACTTGTGTGGGCATCACAACAAGTTATTTGCTGCTAAGTAGGTTAGACCATGGGTTGCTTGGACAGATATTGGTCATTTTCCCCCAGTCGCCCATATAGCACCTTCTGGCACTAGACGCGCTGACTGTGGGGACTGACTATCTTCCAACTTCCAGGCATGACATTCTATTTTGCATGTCAACCACATAAGGTGTCTTCAGCAGTAGGGTCTTACCACTAACCTTTGGTGGGTCATCAAGTACTCTGACAGAAACCTGTCTGTCCTTTAGGAATCCTTGTAGGTCTCTCTGATCAAAAGCTCATTGTGGATGATAGCCCCATGCTGGTTCTGGGAGTTACAGGTCAGTGTCCACTAAGAAAATGAGGAAAAAGATACCTAATATACAGGAGTTAGAGAGAAGAGAGAGAGAGAGGGAGGGAGAGGGGAAGTCAGGGAGGGAAGATGTATAAGATTAAAGTTAGTCTTGATCCTGCCTTCTCCAGTGTCTTGTGGTTCAGGTGTTCCCTGTAAGGGCCTGGTGATGGATCAGCCATTTGGTCTGTCTTTTAGTAAGTAGAATATTATGGTACCATTGCCATTTGGGTCTAGATTTGTGTTTCCCCCCCTCCATTGCCCTCCTCTCCCTCCCCTTCCATCCTAGTGTCTAGTCCATGAGATGCTTGATGGGTATGTAAGTTATCTTGGGTAGATTCAGGTTAGGTGCTGTAGATAAGTGAGACTATGTGGCGATTTTTTTTCTGTGATTGAGTAAGTTCACTGAGAATGATCTGTTCCAGGTTCAACCATTTTTCCTCAAATTTCATTGCTTCACTTTTTCTTACTGCTGTATAGAATTCAAGCCTTCTGACTTTCAATAGGGTTTGGTAGGCAGGCATGTGGCATGGAAGTGGTGCACAACCACCAGGGTGGAATCAGGAAAACCTGCAGGACAACCTACACATGTGGGATACAATGGTGAAGCTCAGGTAATTGTTCATGCTCCAAAGGCATGACACTGCACATATCATGTGCTAAAGATATTTCTGACCCCCAATGCAGATACCTGGCCACTATTGTACATACCACCAATCCAGAACTGTAGACATCCTGCACTCCACAGCCTGAACACTTGAGGATATAATGCCATCCCACTTCAATCTGGTTTAAACTCAAAATAGAACATTCACCAAAGACCGAACAAGAGCCACAATTTTCTTCCTTCTTATCAAAACAAGACACGTACCTCAAAAAGAGTCAAATGTGTGTGGGGGAGGTGGGGGGACTCAAGACAACAAGCTGAGAGATCTTCATCAAGAATGCTTAAGCTCAACAAAGAAGTCTCCAATGAAAACACAGAGAATACACCAAAAGTAGAATCTAAGAAGGAAAGAACAATAAGCTTATTAACTAAATTTAATGAGATCCTAACTAAGCAAATAGCAAAACTGGAAGCAAACCTGTTGCAACAAAGAACTTTCAATACTCACCTTAATATAACTGATGAAAACCAGAGAGATCTTAAAACTGAGACAAATGAACTTAAGATGAATAAGAAGAGGATCTCAACAAACAGCTGATTAAGCTTAATGAACACATGATCAAATGCAAGAATGAATTCTAAGAAACATAAAGAAAAGCAAACCTCAACTTGAAATTGGAACTCAGTAAAGGGATGGATATGTTGCAGAAAAATGCAACAAAAAAATTAAAGTCATATAGAGCTTTGAAAAGCATCCATAGAAACTCTTACAATTAAAGTAGATCATGTGGAGGATAGAAACTCGGAACTCAACGACAAGAAAAAAAATTAATTGGGAGTACAAAAACTTTGATAAGTTCAATACATGTATGAGAAGATAATATGAAAGAATTGTGGTACACTCTGAAACAACCAAAAATCCCAAACATGGATATACCAGAAGGAGAAGAAATTCAGGCTAAAGACATGGAGAACATATTCAACAAAATTATTGAAGAAAACTTTCCCATCTTCTCAATAGAGAGACTGATCCAAATACAAGAAGTTCACAGAACACCAAACAGACTAGACCAAAGAAGAAACTCTCCAAGGCATATCATAGTTAAAACTCTGAACAGTGAAAACAAAGATATAGTGCTAAAAGCAGCAAGAGAGAAACAACTCTTTAAATTCAAAGGCAATCCCACCAGAGTTATCTCAGAGTTTTTAATGCAAAAAGCCAGTAGGGCTTGGAGTGGATTACTTCAAAGTCTAAAAAATTATGGCTTCCAAGCCAAATTACTGTGCCCAGCAAAAGTATCCTTCACAAAAAAGGCAAAAGCATTTTGGCATGCTAAAACCTAGTTCTATGAATATATGAACACAAAGCCAAACCTACAGAGAATATTTCAGGGAATACTCCACACAGAACACTTAAACAACCACCCTCAAGAGCCAAAAAGAGGAAGAAAAGAATAACCAAAACTAGAACAGGCTCGAAAATGTACAAAGCAAAAGAAAGCACAATGTTCCATGAAGCCTTCAGCATGGAAGGGATTAACTTGAATCTCACAGTTATAATATTAAATATCAATTGTCTCAACTTATGGATCAGAACAGACAGGTTAATGGGGTATATCAGAAAAAAACATTAAGGATAGACATATCCTCAGATGGAAAATGATTTTCCAAACAAATGGAAATAAGAAACAAGTGAGTGTGTTTATATTAATATCTGAGAAAATAGACTTCAATCCAAAATTAATCAAAAAGGACACAGAAATCCACTTTTACTTATCAAGATAATGAGCCAGTAAGAGGATATCACAATCATAGCTCTATATGCACCAAACACAGGTGCACCACATTTTACAAAGCAAAACCTGATTGACAGCAAACAAATCACAATGCCATCATAGTAGGGGACTTCAATACCCCAGCATAATCAATAAACAGATCATTCAAGCAGAAAATAAATAGGGAAATAATACATCTTAATAACACACCAGAAATCAATTAGACCTGACATGTACAGAACATATCATCTCAATTCCATAAAATATGCATTCTTCTCAGCAGCTCATGAAACTTTCTCCAAAGTTGATCATATGTTAGGGCATAAGTCAAGAGTACATAAATTCAGAAAAATTGACTTGTCTCCCTGTGTCATATCTGATTACAATGCATTAAAGTTAGAAATCAACAAGAAGGGAAACAACAGAAAGTACACCAGCTCCTGCAGACTGAGCAAAAGCTATTACACAATGAATGGTCCACTGAAGAAATCAAAAGGAAATTGTAAAATTTCTAGAACTCAATGATAATGAAACCACAACATGCACAAACTTATGGGACGCAATGAAAGCAACCCTATGGGGAAACTTGATAGGACTAAATACCTTCATAACAAAGATAGAGCTCAACTCAACAACTTAACCATCCACCTAAAGGTATTGGAAGAATAAGAACAATCTAACCCAAAAAGCTCCATATAAAAGCAGAATTTAATGAATTGGAAACTAAGAAAACAATTTGAAAAATGATGAAATGAAGAGCTGGTTCTTTGAAAATATAAAGAAGATTGATAAACTCCTGGCTAATTTGACCCAAAAAAATCTCAAATTAACAATATTAGGAATGATAATGGAGCAGTCACAACAGACATAAATAAAATTGGAAGAATCATCAGGTTATATTTTCAAAACCTCTACTCCACAAAATTAGGTAAACTGAAAGAAATGGATAAATTCCTAGAGACATGCCACCTATCAAAACTAAATCAAGAGCAGATAAATCTTCTAAATAAACCTATAACATCCAATGAGATTGAACATATAATTTAAAAACCCCAAACTACAAAGAGTTGAGGACCTAAGGGTTCTCAGCCAAATTCTATCAAAACTTCACTGAAGAACTAAAACCAATTTCTCTCAAGTTATTTCATATTATTGTTAAGAATGGAATGCTCTCAAACTTTTTATATTAATTCACTATTGCTCTGTTGCTAAAACAAGACAGAGACACAAGAAAGGAAAATGATAGACCAATATCCCTAATAAATCTAGACACAAAAATTCTGAACAAAATCCTCATAAACTGAATTCAACAACATATCAAAAACATTATCCACCCCTGTCAAAGGGGCTTCATATCAGAGATGCAGGGATGACTTGATATATGGAAATTGTAAAATGTATTACAATACATAAATAAATTTAAACACAAAAACTTCATGATCATTTTCATAGATGCAAAAAATGTCTTTGACAAAATATAGCATCACTTCATGATAAAAATACTGGAGAGAGTAGGGATGTAGGGATCATATATCAACATAATAAAGGCTATATATAAAGCACCTAAGACCCAAATCATACTAAATGGGGAGTGACTCAAAGAGTTTCCGTTAAGATCTGTAACAAGACGGGGTACGTACTCTCATCAGTTCTCTTCAACATAGTACTAGAAGTCCTAGCTGAAGAAATAAGACAGAATAAAGATATAAAAATGATAGAAATTGAAAAAGGCAAATTAATGTTTTTCTGCAGATGACATGATCCTATACATTCATGACATGAAAGACACTACCAAAAATGTTATAATTGTGATAAATTGTTTTAGCAAAGTGGCAAAACACAAACTCAACGCACAAAACTCAGTAACCTTTATATTTGCCTAAGACAAATATATGGATAAAGAAATCAACAAGGCTGTCTCGTTTTCAATATAACAAAAAATAAATAAATACTTTAGAATAACATTAACCAAGAAAATTAAAGATGTATATAGTGAAAACAGAAACACTCAAGACTAAAATTGAGGAGGGCATGTGAAGATGGAAAGACCTTCCACATGCATGCTTACGTAGAATTAATATTGTGATAATGGCCATTCAACCAAAATTAATATACAGATTCAATACAATACTAACAAAAATCCCAGCATCATTATTCAGTGAGATAAAAAATATCTTAAACTTCATATGGAACTTCTGAAGGTCTCAGATAGCCAAAAATATCCTCAGCAAAAAGAAACACATCATAACTATTTTAAAGTTATATTACTAAGCCATAGTAATGAAAATAACATGGTACTGACATAAAAATTGTCAGACCAATCAATGGAACAGAATAGAAGACCTAGCCCTTAGTTCAAACAACCACAGAAACCTAAGCTTTGACAAAGGAGCCAACAATATACACTGGAGAAAAGACAGAATTTCAACAAATGGTGCTTGAGCAGAAGGATAACCACCTATGGAAACATGAAATTAGACCCACTCATCTGACCATGCACAAAAATCAGCTCAAATGGATTAAGCACCTCAATATAAGACCTGAGACTCTTAACTGAAAAATGATGGAAGAACACTCCATGATATAGGAGTGGGGAAAGACTTCCTGAAAAATATCCAAGAAGTACAGAAAAGTAAACAAGCACTTAACCAGTGAGATCTCATAAAACTAAAAGCTGTTGTAGATACAGACTTATCATAAACAAAGCCAACAAAATATCCACAGAATGTGGGAAAAATATTGCCCAGCTATACCACCAATAGAGGCTTAATATTGCAAGTTTCCAAAAAGCTCAAAATCTAAGCAATAAAAATTCAAACAAATCAGTCAAAATCAGGGTAGAGAACTGAATAAACAATTATCAACTGAAAAAATACAAATGGCCATTAGTCACCTAAAGAAGTAGTTAACATCCTTAGCCATCAGGGAAATGCCAATTAAAACAAAAATAGGATGTTATCTTACACAATCAGTATTGAAAATGTTAAAAAACTCAAATGACAATAAATGTAAGGATGTGGGGAAAGAAGAATCCTCATTCACCTCTGTTGGGAGTACAAACTTATACAACCACTATAGAAATAAGTATTAAGATTCTTGGTAAAGCAGAAAATAGACTCTTCAGACCCAGCCTTTCCTCTACTGGGCATATACCCTAAAGGCTGCATTCTTTTTTTTTATTTCTAATTTTTATTAACAAATTCCATAGTTATAAAAAATATCCCATGGTAATACACTCCCTCCCCTCCACTTTGCTCTTTGAAACTCCATTCTACATCATATCCCTTCCTCATCTGAATCAGTTTCTCTTTTATTTTGATGTCATGATCTTTCCCCTTCTTATGATGGTCTTTTGTAGGTAGTGTCAGGCACTGTGAGGCCATGGATATCCAGGCCATTTTGTGTCTGGAGGGAGCACATTGTGAAGAGTCCTACCCTTCCTTTGACTCTTACATTTCTTTCTGCCACCTCTTCCACATCAGACCCTGAGCCTTGTAAGGTGTGATAAAGATATTGCAGTACTGAGAACTTGGGTCAGTTCTTTCCAGCACCATGATACCTTCTGAGTAATCCCAAGGTCACTGCCATCTGAAAAGAGAAGATTCTCTACCAAAAGTGAGAGTTGCATTAATATAAGGGTATGAACAGTAAGAGAAGTGCCTACTGGGCAGTTTGATAAGCATAGTATATACATTTAGCAAAACAGCAGCAGATGTTACACCCCTAGGGCTCATGACTACCCCTGTTTTAAGTTTTCAATATCAGGGATGTAGTCCCTACCATGGAGCAGGCCTCCAGTCCAATTAGAGGGCAGCTGTTCTCCACCATGATAGACATGACACTATTGTACCTGTTGGCTCATTTGGCCTGGCTGGCCAAGTATAAGGATTGCAGTGTCCACTGTTGAGTACCTTCACTGGTGATTTCTCTTTCTTCCATTGAACTGATGTAGAATGGTTTCTTCCAGCTTCCTGTTATCTGCTCTACATGGAGGAGGATATCAGCTCAGTTCCAGCAAGATTTCTCAGTGGCCTTGCAGCCCAAGTATGTGGAGTCTTCAGCAATAGGGTCTTACCATCTATTCCTGGTGGGAAACCAAGGGCCTTGGCAATGAATTATAATGTTTTGGGGGCATCAGGACCCTCCCTAGAAAACAACTCACTGGAAGGTATCCCATCCCTGGCACTGAAAATTTTATAGCAAAAATCTATGTCTCCTGAGAGTTCCATTGTCCAAAAAGGTAGGATTCCATATGATTTATTTGTAACCTCTAAGATTTTGATTAGCCCTCCCTCCACCTTTCCTTTACTCAATCTCCTCCCCTGACCTCACTTTGGGCCTTTTCACCCCCATTAATCTGTTCTTCTACTTACATATATACAACACCATCCTATTAAGTACTCCCTCCCTTCCTTTCTCTTCCCTTTATATCTATTTTCTAGCTTACTGGACTCTGCTAGTGAGTTTTTTCCTTCTCACACAGAAGCCCAATCATCTGTAGCTAGGATCCACATATGAGAGAGAACATGTGACACTTGGCTTTCTGGGCCTGGTTTATCTCACTTATTATAATCCTTTCCAGATCCATCCATTTTCCTGAAAATTTCAAAACTTTATTTTTCTTTACCGCTGAGTAAAACTCCATTGTATAAATGTGCCATATCTTCATTATCCACTCATCTGTTGAAGAACATCTGGGCTGGGTCCATTTCCCAGCTATTATGAATTAAGTGGCAATAAACATGGCTGAACAAGTATTTCTAACTTAATGAAATGAGTCCTTAGGATATATGCCTAGCAGTAATATAGCTGGGTCATATGGTAGATCAATTTTTAGCTGTCTTTGGAAACTCCACACTGATTTCCACAATGGCTGGACCAGATTGCATTCCCACCAGCAGTGTAGAAGGGTTCCTCTTTTTCCACATCCTCACCAGCATTTACGGTCATTTGTTTTCATAATGGTAGCCAATATGATAGGAGTGAGATGGAATCTCAACGAAGTTTTAATGTGCATTTCCCTAATGACTAAGGACGTAGAACAATTTTTTAGATGCGTATATGCCATCCATATTTCTTCTTTTGATAACTCTCTGTTTAGTTCCATAGCCCATTTTTAATTGGGTTGTTTGATTTCTTATTATTTAATTTTTTGTATTCTTTGTATAGCCTAGATATTAATCCTCTATCAGATATATATCTGGCAAACAATTTCTCTGGTATCTCTTGTGATGTTGCCTTTTTCACCTCTAATTTTTGTAATATGTGTCTTCTCTCTTTCTTTTAGTCAGATTTGCTAAGGGTTTGTCAATCTTGTTTATCCTTTCAAAGAACCAACTCTGTTTCATTGATTTTTTTGGATTGTTTTTTGGTTTCTATTTCATTAATTTCTGCCCTAATCTTCTTTTTTTTTTCCCATCTACTGATTTTTGGTTTGCCTTATTCTTCTCTTTCCAAGGCTTTAACATGAAGCATTAGGTCATTTACTTGTGAAATTTCTAATTTCTTAATATAGGCACTTAAAGCTATAAACTTACCTCTTAGAACTGCCTTCATTGTGTCCCAGAGATTTTGGTATGTTGTGTTCTCAATATTGTTTGACTCTATGAATTTTTTGATTTCCTTCTTGATTTCTTCATTGACCCATTCGTCATTTAGTAGTGCATTGTTTAGTTTCCATGACTATGTTTATGCTTCATAGCTTTTCTTGCTATTGATTTATAGTTTGATTCTATTGTGGTCAGATAGAATGCAAGGAATTATTTCAACTTTCCTGTATTTGTTAAGATTTGCTTTGTGTCCTAATATATGGTCTGTTTTAGAGAATGTTCCATGTGCTGCTGAAAAGAATGTATATTCTGCAGCATTTGGAAGGAATGTCCTGTATATATCTGTTAGGTCATTTCTTCAATGACCTCATTTAGTCCAGATGCCTATCTGTTTATTTTTTCCCAGGATGACCTGTCAATTGATGAGAATGGGGTGTTGAAGTCATTCATTACCACTGTGTTTGGTGTTATCTGTGACTTTAGTTGTAATAGCGTTTGTTTGATGAATTTGGGAGCCCCCATGTTAGGTGCATATATGTTTAGGATTGTAATGTCCTTCTGTTGGAGTGTGCATTTAATCAATATAAATTGACCCTCCTTATCTTTTTTAACTAATGTTGGACTGAAGTCTACCTTGTCAGATATTAGGATAGCAACTCCTGCTTGTTTTCTAGGCCCATTTGCTTGAAACACCGTTTTCCAGCCTTTCACCCTAAGATAGTGTCCATCCTTTCTAGAAAGGTGGGTTTCTTGGAGGCAACAAATTGGAGGATCCTGCTTTTTAACCCAGTCTGCAAACCTATGTCTTTTGTTTGGGGCATTGAGGCCGTTGATATTAAGAGATGTTAGTGAAAGGTGTGTATTATATTTTTGCCATTTTTTTGTAGTTCTTCCGGTTTTACCTTTGCTCTTTTGTGTTAACTAGTATTTGAGTATTGTTTGTTTGTTTGTTTGTTTTCCAGGTTCCTTATCTGTGTGCTTTTCTTTCTCTTCACTTCAGAAGTACTTGTTCAATCCTTTTGGGCCTAAGACTAGAGGGAACTTCTTCCTAGAGTCTACCACATATTCATGTATTTATACACATTCATTTTGTTTATTCAGATGTTTATATATTTACATATGTGTGCATATTTCTATCACTGTATGGAAGAAATCTATGTAAAAAGTAAAACAGTTATACAAGTAATATATTGAATACTTGGGGTTTTTATTGCATTCTGAAAGAAAAAATTTACTAATAAATTATACAAGTTGTCCTTCCAGTGAGTTTTTGGCCAAGGAGATCCCTGTTGCCTCCCAAACATTGCAGGGTATTGCCAAGGCCCTTGATTTTCCACAAGAAAGAGATGGTAAGGCCCTATTGCTGAAGACTTCACATGCCTGAGTGGCTAAGTCACTGAGAAATCAAGCTGCTGCTGAGCAGAAAACCTTCTCCATGTAGCCCAGCCAACTGAAAGCTGGAAAAAGCTACACTGTATGTGGCCTTATGGGAGACAGAAGTCATCAACAGTGAAAACAGTGGACACTGAAAGCCTCAGATTTGGCCAGAGAGGACAAATGACTGAACAAGTGCAATAGTGGCATGTCTGCTCTGGGGGAAACCAACTGCTCTCTAATTGAACTTCAGGCCCACTCTATGGGAGGGAATACATGCCTGGTACTGAAAACATAATCAAAAGCCTATGGGAGGGGAGGTCATGAGCCTTAGGGGTACAAAGCCTGCTCTTGTCTGGATAAATGCATATATTACTCTAATCAAATTGCCCTGAAAGCACTACATTTAATGTTGATATTCAATATTAATGCTACTCTCACTTCTAGTTAGAGAAACTTCTCTTTACAGTTAGCAATGACTACTGGGATGACCCAAAATGCAACATAGTGATAAGAATAAGGTTAAAGAGGAGTATCCAGCACTGAAACATCTCACACCCTCCAAGGCTCAGGGTCCATTGCAGAAGAGGTGGCACAAAGAATGTAAGAGCCAAAGGAAGGCTACCACTCCTTACATACAACTGTCTGGACAAAAATTGCCCTCAATATCCAAGACCTCACAGTGCCTAGCAATACCTACAGAAGACCCCAATAATAGGAGAAAAAGATGATGACATCAAATTAAAAGAGAGACTAATGGAGAGAGGGAAGGGACATGATGTAGAGCAGGGTTATGAAGGGCAAAGCAGAGAAGGGGAGTGAAATACCATGGTTTGTTGTCTGTACGTTTAGAAGTTGTCAATAATATATATATATAGATAGATAGATAGATAGATAGATAGATAGATAGATAGATATACATATATATGTGTGTGTGTGTGTGTGTGTGTATAATATACAAGTTGTCACTGCGTAATTTTATGTACTTCAAAAGGACCAATTAAAATTTCTAATGAATAAAATGCTTACATCTTGGTGGATATTTCTAATCTTTATTAATGAATAAAATTAATAATGACAAAGACTTTTTATTGAGGAAGTAAAGAATAGATTTTTCTTAGAGAGTGTACAACTAGGGGCTGAAGAGATGACTTAGTAGTTAAGGAACTTGCTTTTAAGGCTGACTTGAAATCCTGGGTACCCACATAATCTTGGTTGCACAAAGTGGTATATGTATCTGGAGTTCTTTCCCATGGCAAGAAGCCCTGGTGTGCCCATTCACATACTCCCTCTCTGTCTCTCCCACTCTCTCCCTCTCACAAAATATAAATATTTTTTTAAAAAATATATACAATTCAACACTAAAAATAAAAATATATCTTAAACAAACTATATGCAACTTAGGCTGAAAAGATGGCGCAGTGATTAAAGTACTTGCCTGGAAGCCTAAAGACCCAGGTTCAATTCCCTAGTACCCCCATAAGACAGATGTACAAAGCAGCACATGCATCTGGAGTTTGCCATGACTGGAGGCCCTAGCATGCCTATTTTCTTTCTATATCTCCCTATTTCTCTCTGTGTGTCTCTGTAATAAATAAATAAAATATTAAAAATACAGGCAGCTCATTATAACACTTAAGCAGATGGAATATGGAGTTAAAAATGAAGCCATCCCCTACATTTTATTGTATGATTTTTGAGAAAATGGCAATATTTGTTTTCCTAGGTTCACTCATACATAAAATCTGAGCAACAGTTGTCATTTCATCCAAGTACTTTGTAAGAGTCAATTGTTGTAAATTGTCATGCCTGGTAAGCATTCTTTTAATCAAAATAGAAATGTGAAACCCATTCTGAATGTTAAATTTTTTAAAAGAGTATAAAAATGATCAATGTGTTAGAAAAATATGAAGTATTTCTTCAGAAGATACTATACATAGAACTGTAGAAGAATTTCTCCTCATTTTGCAGATGGAGGAGCATACCAGAGATATAGAAGACTCATCAAAATGTCAAGAAGAGCAAGGCCAGGCCTTAGCACCTGATGAGTTATATCTATCAAACCTGCCAAAGCTCAGGAAACATGGCAGAGGAAGTAGAAGAAAGAATAGGAGTGCTGCTCTTAATCTAGCCACAGAACCTTCTCTATGAAGTTAACAACAGGCACAGAGCAAAAGTAAGAGGCTGCCAAGAGTTAAACAATAATAGAAATTTCTATCATGCTCTCCAAGGCTCAGGGAACTTGGCAGAAATAAGGACAGAAAAAATACAATGTCACCAGGGAATGGAGAGATTACTTAGTGGTTAAGGCACTTGCTTGTCTAAAGAAACAGATGCAGTTCCCAAGTACCCATGTAAGCCAGATACATATGGAAGTGCATGCACATGGAGTTCCTTTGCAGTAGCTAGAGGCCTTCACATGCCCATTCATTCCCTCTCTCTCCCCCTCTCCCAATCTCTCTCTCTCTCCCCTCCCTCCTTCCCTCTCATCAATAAATTATCTGTCTCTCATAAATAAATAAATAAATTAATTAATTTTTAACAATATTTTTCAAAAGTCACCAGGTACATTGGCATTTCTTGGAAGCACTACTTTTAAGAAATGAAACAACTAGTACCTTCTTGACCACGCAGTGTTTACTGATACCCTCCCAAATACACCACGTTGAGCCCATGTTATTCCATGAAGGCAAAGGAGGGCAAAGGATGGAGACAACAAAACAGATACTGCAATGACACTGGGAGAAGGGTATGGGAGAAAAATAGGCAAAAGAGGGACACATGATCAAATTACTATATACTTCTATATTAACATTCTGAATAAAAATGTTGAATCACCAAGTAAAATCCACCTGGCCTTCTCTAAATCCAGGTAGTCTTGACAATACATTTTACATAACCTTCATGAAATAAATAATTCATTGATCATACCCAGTTTTTCACAGATCAGAAAATGAGAATAGGTTATTAGGAAAAATACTGAGAGAAGATAATGTATATTCTGTGTTCTGGTTTCAAGAGACAGATACAAATACTGATCTCTGATTGAAAGTGTGAATATGAGTGGATATGTGTGAGTGCGTGTATGTGTATGTGTCTGTGTGTGCATGCATGTGTGTGTATTCAAGTGTGTGTGAATATGTAAATATACTTTAAGCAGAACACCACATTTTTCATGTGTTGTAAAACAACTGGTACTACAATAGTCTATAATATAATATGCAAAATTTCAGAAAAAGAACTGAAAAAGATAACAACAAGAGAAAAATGGTTATAAAGCATAAAAAGAATGGATAGATTTTTATGGAAATTTCCAAATCAAAAGGAAATAAGTGAAGACTTTCCCAGGGATATCAGCACAAACCAGATACTGCACCCAACAGCAGATAAATGATTAATCAATTCCCAAATTAAGTTTAGCATAGCTACTTAGAAAGTCAGTGTCTCATAGGTAACTTTTGAAAAAAGAAGAAACTATGAAAATAGAAAAGTAAAATTTAATGTATTGCATTTGTATTGTAGTATGAGGAAAGAGAAACACATTTAAATTACTACAAAGAATGTCAATACAGTTTTGGGGAAAAAGAAATTTGGCATTTTAAACAAGATCCTTAAACTAGAAATTAAACATGTTTTTATAATATGAAACTATGTTATGTCCAAAGATGTAGGCACAGGTATTTTATAAAAATGTCAATTCTTTTGAGAACTCTCTGTACATGCAGGCATCATCAATGCCAGAGAGAGATTTTAAGCAGAATAAGAATGTTTGATGAAGCTCATTTCCCAATCCCAAAATGTAGAAATAAACACAGACACATGCACACACACACATATACACTTTAAAAATCCATAACATAATACTACTTGTTTTTCTAAAAAAAGTAAGATCAGTTCCAATTAAAGGCAAGATAACCTGCATCTAACAGTTGTTAAAATTATCAGAGAAATGCAGTAAACATTACTAAAATCTATTTCTTACATTCAAAGGCTAACAGTAACACTGAAAAATTTAAGTAGACAAGTTAGAAGTAGAAAAGATGTTCAAATAGAACCTCTAAAAGTGAAAACTATAGCACCTAATGTGAAAAATATACTGAATGGTACTTATGGAATAAGAGGGAGGTCACATAAAGAAGTAATATAATTAACATTAAAATGCCATTTGGAGGCTGGAGAGATGGCCTACAGGTTAAGGAACTTGCCTGTAAAGCCAAAGGCCTTAGGTTTGACTCCCCAGTATCCACATAACTCAGATGCACAGGGTAGCACGTTCATCTAGAGTTCCTTTGCAGCACAGCTGGAGGTCCTGGAATGGCCATTTCTCTCTCTGTCTCTCTCAAATAAATAAATGAAAATACAATATATAAAATGTCATTTTTTCATAAATGGTAGAAAATGCAATTCATTGAGTGTCATATTTTGGAAGCCTGGTTTCCAAGGGGATAGTAGCAAAAATGAGGAGACATTTAACAGGTGGAGCTACTGTGATGTCCTTAAGTGTCACTGGGCCACTTAAAAGGGCTTAAGGTAGCTGTTCTGCTCTGCCAGTATGGTGTGTTCTGAGAGAGGCTAGGTTTAAAGGTAACAAATCTGGCCTTTCTTCTTCCTCAGCTCTGATTTTCTATGTGAGATTTGACATCCCATTGTCACTCATGTCCCCTATTGAAATCCACCAGGAAGTGAAACATTTAAGTTATCACCAATAATGGAAATAATACAGGTACCATGCTCTTGAACCTCCAGCACTGTGAGTTATATAACCTGTTTATAAAGATTTCTGCCTCAAGTAGTCCATTATAATGATAAAAACCAAACTGATCAGGTATGGTGATGCCTCCAGAGATGTTTCTTTTGCTGAGGATATGCTTGGATATCCAAGACCTTCTGCTTTCCCATATGGATTTTGAGATCAGTTTTCTATCTCTGTGAAGAATGATGTTGGGATTTTGATTGGAATTGCATTATGCCTGTATATTGCCTTTGGTAAGATTGCCATTTTCACAATGTTAATTCTGCCTATCCAGGAGCATGGGAGGTCTTTCCATTTTCTCAAGTCCTCCTCAATTGTTTTGAGCATTTTTGTTTTCATTGTATAGATCTTTCACTTCCTTGGTTAATGTTATTCCAAGGTATTTTTTGTTGTTGTTGTTGTTGTTGTTGTTGTTGCTATTGAAAATGGGACAATGTCACTTATTTATTTCTCTGTGTTTTTGTCATTTGCATATAGAAAGGCTACTGATTTTTGTGCATTGATTTTGTATCCTCCTACTTTGCTGAAGGAGTTTATCACCTTTAAGTGTTTTGGAATGGAGGATCTCAGGTCTCTTACATATAGAATCAAAACCCCAGGAGCACAGGATCTTAAACAATCACTCAACCAATGGGATCTTATGAAGCTGCAAAGTTTATTCACAGACAAACATACAATAAGCAGAGCCAATAGGTTATCCACAGAATGGGAGAAAATATTTGCTGAATATCCAACTGAAACAGGCCTAATCTCTAGAATCTACAAAGAACTCAAAAACCTAAACAGTAAAAAGTCAAATATCCCACTCACAAAACAGGGCAAAGAACTGGACAGGCAGTTCACAGAGGAAAAAATACAGATGGAAAACACACACTTAAGAAAGTGTTCATCATCCCCAATCATCAGGGAAATGCAAATTAAAACAACTATGAGATTCCACCTTACCCCAGTAAGGATAGCAAACATCAAAAAATAAAATGAAAATAAATGCTGGAGAGGATATGGATAAATAGGAACCCTCATCCACTGTTGGTGGGAATGTAAGATGGTACAACCACTTTTGAAAGCAATATAGAGCCTCCTAAAAAAGCTGACAGTAGTGTTACCAACAGACCCAGTTATTCCCTTACTGGGCATGCACACTGAAATCTCTACTCCTCAGTTCTCAGAGATTTGCTCAACCATGTTTATAGCTGCTCAATTCATAATATCCAAGAGCTGGAATCAATCCAGATGCCCATCATTAGATGAATGGATAACTAAGATGTGGTATATCTAAATGATGTAATTCTACACAGCACTAAGGAAAATGACACAATGAAATTTGAAGAAAAATAGTCAAACCTGGAACAGATCATATTCAATGAACTCACCCAAGCACAGAAAGATAATTACCACATAATCTCACTCATCTATAGCTCCTAACCTGAATTTACCCAAGTTGCTGACATACCCAGCAAACATCTTGAGGACTGGAAAATAGGGAGGGTGGAGAGGGGAGGGTAAGTTTGGGGGTGGGGAACACAAAACTGGACCCAAACAGAAATGGTACCATAAAATTCTATATCCTAAAAGACAGAATAAATGGTTGAACCTTCATCAGACCCTTAGAAGGAACACCTGATGCACAAGACCCTGGAGAGGGTACAAGAAAAACTGACCTTTTATCTCCTCCTGTTTCTCTCTCTCTCTCTCTCTCTCTCTCTCTCTCTCTCCTCTCATCTCTCTATCTCTTTTATATCACTTATCTTTGCCTTCCTTCTCTTCTTGGGTGCTGACCTGTAACTCCCAGTACCAGCAGGTGGCTATCATCCACAGTAAGCTTTTGATCACAGAGACCTACAAAGTTTTCCAAAAGAAGACAGATTTATGTCAGAGTAGTTGGTGATCCCCCATAGGTTAGTGGCAACAGCCTACTGCTGAAGACACCATACACTGTTGGCACGTAACACGAAGTGAAATGGCTGGAAGCTGGAAGAGAGTCAGTCCCCAGACAATTAGCACGTCTACTGCTGGAAGGTGCTACATGAAAGACTGGGGGAATATGACCAATATCTGTCCAACAAATGCATGCTCTAACCTACATAGCAGCAAAGAACCTGACATGATGCTCACACAAGTGCAATAGTGGTGCATAGCTGTGATGGGAAACCAACTGCTCTCAATTTGGCTAACTGATCTACTCAGGGAAACAGAACCCATAGCTGGAGCTGGGAAACAAGTCAGAACCGTACCCAAAAATGAACCTGCTCTCCATTAGACTCTATCTAAAAACTAATAGTTATCACATTTATTTGGTGCTAACTTTACTCTCTGTTGGAGAATCTGCTTCTCTTTTTCATATAGACACAGATCCTAAGGAGAGAACCACCCCATCATACCTCAAAAGGGCCCCAGCTGAAACTAAGAATAATTGGGGAAACATGCAAGAATTCTGTTTTCTTGGTGAACTGGGAACCAGCACAACAGTGGAGGAGATAGACACAGAGAACAAACAACCCCTACCAAACCAGATATAGAGAGACACAGAGGTTCCTAAGATCTCAATACTGAAGCAGATGTAATATGAACCCAACATGGCTCAGGGAAATTTGCGGAAGAGGGCGTGGAAAGAATGTCAGAGTTACATGTTGGGTCATGACATGCAGAGACATTTCCTCCTACCCCAAACTGAAGGCTAACCCCACAATTCACGACCCATATACCTCAACAATGAGGGTCCCTGTGGAGGGGGAAGGACAGGGAGGAAGCTAACAGTGGTACCAAATTGACTCTATACACTGAGTAGAAAAATAAAAATTAAAAATAAAACTGATACAGGTGCTCATTTTTTCATTGCAGATGGACAAAAGGTTTACTTTATGAAGCCAGATTTTAGTATCATATCATTACTGTTTCTATAAAAATATTTAAATTTTTTAAGTCATTTGTGTTTTGCTCTCATTTCATAACTGGCATGTCAATTATATTTTAAAGGAGGATTTGGGTTGGCATTGTATTGATTCATGGCCAAATATGTGGAAAATTAGCAACTTTATTCTGCTTTCTAACCAAGGAAGACAGTACAATTTTCTCCTTATTTGTATATTTTACATAACGGCTTCATACGTTTTGTTGTCCACCTAACAAAAAGACTCTGCTTCCTTCAGACCAAAGCTTTTCACACTGTTAAAGCTTTCATAAATAATGGTGATTGCTTAATGTATAATCCCATCTATTTTTGCTAGTAAACACAAATGTAACTGATGTCCTACTGATTTTGTCCTCTTTCAAAATAGTATTTTCATAGATGTCACTGAATTTTCAACCAAAATTGTCATGTTATTCTTAGAATAATTTGTATTTATTCCTATGTTATGGATTTTTCTTGCCTTATTGTTCACACTAATGTCATAGATGCACTGCTAAATAGAAGAGGATATAGAAGGCATCTTGCATTATAGAAAAACTCAGAGGGAAAGTATTCAGTAATCTATCACTAAGCTTTATTGTAGCTATGTTCACATAGTTGATTATGGGTTAAATTGGATACATCCCAAAATGTGTTGAAAAATCAACCATGTCTGTGACTATAACCTTATCTTGAAATAGGATTCTTTACAGATGATCAAGTTGAAATGAGTTTGTTAAAGAAAAATAATCTAATTCATTACAGCTGTGTCTCTAACATAAAAGAAAAAATTGGACACCAAAATAGATATGCATAGAGGGCATATGATCTAAAGGCAGTGGGGTAAATGTCAGGGATTTCATAAGCTACCACACATTTGGAAAGAAAGAAGTGGGGTAAGCCATTGTCCTTCACATCTATAAGAAAGTACCAACCCTTCATACACCTTTAATTCTGAAACTCTAGCCTCTAGAAATAGACTTTATTAGCTAAATAACCCAGCCTCTATTTCTCTGAAAAGGCTGCTCTAGGGCACTAATGCCGTTTTTGAACTTGAGGAAACTCTTTGATATTGTCACTTTGCTGAGAGTTTTATCAAAACAGGATGATGAATTTTGGCAAATAATTTATCCTAGAGCATATGTCTTTTCTTCATAATCATTAATCTATTTAAATAAAATTATTCATTTCTAATGATATTAAAAATTTTGTATTTCTAAGATAAATGCTACTTAATCATGGCATAAGTTCCTTTTCAGTATAGAATCAGATTTACTAGAATTGTTCTTATTAGCATATGTGATATGTATAATATTTCTTCATTATCTCAGTGGTCTTAGGAGAATTATAGAAAGGAGATTTTTAAATAAAAAAGTACTTTTATATAGTTGAAATTCTATTCATGTATATACACAAGTTAGATATTGTGATATTTCACAAATAAATGTGACATTTATATCTGGTAATCCCAGTGAAATGTATATTAGTTACTTTTTTGTTTGTTTGTGTCTGTGAGAAAACACCCGGAAAAAGCAAACTAAAGTGCTAATTTGGGCTCAGCTCACTGTTGAAGGGAATATACACATAATGGTGGAGAAGGCATGGTGGTGTCAAATGAGTCATTTGGTCACATTCATATTCAAGAAGCAGAGGGTAATAAAAGAATGCACACCTACCTTTCTCCTTTTTGATGCAGCCCAAGACACCATTACCTTGGAATGGCATCACACATATTTGGATTAAGAGTACCCACCTCGGTTCAACCAGTTTTCTTCAAATTTCATTGTTTCATTTTTTCTTGCTGCTGTGTAGAATTCCATTGTGTAGATATACTACATCTTAGTTATCCATTCTTCTAGTGATGGACTTCTGGGTTGATTCCAACTGTTAGCTATTACAAATTGAACTGCTATAAACATGGTTGAGCAAATCTTTCTAGAATGAAGTTTAAAGGTTTTAGGATATATGCCCAGTAAGGGAATAACTGGGTTTGTTGGTAACACTACTGTCAGCTTTTTTAGGAGTCTCCATATTGCTTTCAAAAGTGCTTGTACCATTTTACGTTCCCACCAACAGTGGATGAAGGTTCCTATTTCTCCATATTCTCTCCAGCATTTATTTTCATTTGATTTTTTGATGTTTGCTATCCTTACTGGGGTAAGGTGGAATCTCATAGTTGTTTTAATTTACATTTCCCTGATGATTAGGGATGATGAATATTTTCTTAAGTGTGTGTTTGCCATTTGTATTTATTCCTTTGTGAACTGCCTGTTCAGCTCTTTGCCCCATTTTGGGAGTGGATTGTTTGACTTTTTATCATTTAGGTTTCTTAGTTCTTTGTAGATTCTAGAGATTAGGCCTCTGTCAGTTGGATAGTAAGCAAATATGTGCTCCCATTCTGTGAGTAATCTATTGGCTTTCCTTACTGTATGCTTGCTGTGAAGAAACTCTTCAGCTTCATGTGATCCCATTGGTTGAGTGACTGTTTAAGATTGTGTGCTACTGGGGTTCTGTTCAGGAAGACTTTTTCTATTCCTATTTCATGGAAAGTTCCTCCTATATTTTATTTCAGTAGTAGCTGAGTTTCTGTTCTTATATTGAGGTCTTTGATCCATGTGGACTTGAGTGTTGTGCATGACAAGAGGTGTGGATCAAGTTTCAACTGCATGCATATGGTTATCCTGTTTGTCCAGCACCATTTGTTGAAGATGCTATCTTTTTTCCAGCCTATATTGTTAGGGCCTTTGTCAAATATCAAGTAGCTGTAGTTGTTTGACCCAAACTCCAAGACCTCAATTCTATTCCTTTGGTCTATACTCCTGTTTTAATACCAGTACCATGCTGTTTTTATTACTATGGCTTTGTAATATAGCTTTAGGTCAAATATGGTGATGCCTCCAGAGGTATTTCTTTTGCTGAGGATATCGTGGATATCTGAAGCCTTCTGCCTTTCCATATGAACTTTGTGATCATTTTTTCTATTTCTGTGAAGAACAATGATGGGATTTTAATTGTATTTGCATTAAATCTGTATATTGCCTTTGGTAGGATTACCATCTTCACAATGTTGATTCTGCCTATCCAGGGGCATGGGAGTTCTTTCTATTTTCTCAAGTCCTCCTCAATTTCTTTTTTGAGTGTTTTTATGTTTTCATTGTACAGATCTTTCACTTCCTTGGTTAACATTATTCCAAGGTATTTTATTTTTTTTGTTGTTGCTAATAAAAATGGTGAATGTAGAACAGATCATTCTCATTGAACTTACTTATTATTCTCAGTGAACTTACTCAATCACAGAAAGATAATCACCACATTGTCTTACTCATCTACAGCACCTAACCTGAATCTACCCAAGATGCCGACATACTAGCAAGCATCTCGAGGACCAGACAATAGGGTGAGTGGGGAGGAAGGGGAGGGCAAGGGAGGGGACAGGGGACACAAAGCTAGACCCAAACGACGACAATGGTACCATAAAATTATGCATCTTAAGAGGCAGACAAAATGGGTGAACCTTCACCAGGCCCTAATAAGGAACACCTGAGTCACAAGGCACTGGAGAGGGTATGATGAAGACTGACCTTAATATTCTACAGTTTGTCTCTCTTTCTCCCTCTCACTCCTTTTCTCTCTTTCTGTTCTCTCTAACTCTTTTATATTAGTTATCTTTTTCTTCCTTCTCTTAGTGGGCACTGACCTGTAACTCCCAGTACCAGCAGGTGGCTATCATCCACAATGAGCTTTTGATCAGAGAAAACTACAAGGTTTCCTAAAAGAATGGCAGATTTCTGTCAGAGTATTTGATGACCCATCAAAGGTTAGTGGTAAGACCCTACCATATGTGGTTTACACGTAAAATGGAATGACATGGCTGGAAGCTAGAAGAGAGTCAGTGCCCAGGCAGTCAGTGCATCTAGTGACAGAAGGTGCTTCATGAGTGACTGGGGGGAAATGACCAATATCTCTCCAAGAAACTCATGGTCTAACCTACTTAGCACAAATAACCTGTAGTGATGCTGACACAAGTGCAATAGTGGCACACAGCCGTGGTGGGAAACCAACTGCTCTTGATTTGGCTAACTGAGCCACTCAGTGGAATGGGACCCATAGCTTGAGCTGGGAAACAAATCAGAACCATATCCAAACATGAGCCCACTCTCCATTATCAAACAACCACCAATTGTGGGCTACAAAAGGGCCTACACCTATTAAATTCTCTATAAAAATATAAGGGTTATCCCATTTGTCTGGTGCTAACTTTACTCTCTGTTGTAAAATCTGCTTCTCTCACAGATCCTAAGGAAAGAGCCATCCCATTATACTTCAAAAGGACCCCAGCTGAATCTAAGGATAATTGGCAAAACAAGCAAGGGTGCTGTTTTCTTCTTGAACCAGGTACCAGCACAAGGGTGAAGGAGATTGACACAGAGAACAATCAACTCCTACTGAAGCAGAACCAAAATGAACCTAACATGGCTCAGGGAAATTTTGCGGAAGAGGGGGCAGAAAGAATGTTAGAGCCACTCCTTGGGTCATCCTACATAGAGACATTTCCCCTACCCATAACTCCAAAATGCATGACCCATATACCTGAACAAGGAGGGGATAGAAGGAGGAAGTAGGACATTAATAAGGGTAACAATGGTACCAACTTAATTGTATTCACTGAGTACAAAACTAATTAATAATAAAAAAAGAGTACCCACCACAACCCAACCTAGAAATCTGATCACAGGTATGCCCAGGTATGAGTGTCCATGGCAACAAAATTCCTGTAAAGTTTACAAACTAGATCAAGCATGATGTTGTCTATAATGTATTTGACATTTCAAGGGAAACTTTTAAAAATTATAATGAAATATTTAATATTAATTATTATCATTATTACTAATATTATTTTAATGATTAACCACACATCACTGAGGCAGTTAAATTCCTGTAATATGTTTCAAAATTTCACCTATGCAATTTTATTAATCACAGTAGTGTAAGAGTTGGCTACATTATTTTTGGACTTTACATGTTAGTGAGCACTATGGAGAGGTAATGTTAGCACATTAATTATTTGGGATAAGGTGAATAATTCAAAGATTATATATTTATTAAATGGAATGATGGAATATTTATTACTATTCTTAATATACAACTAAGTGGAAACAGAGCTTGAATAGAATACAATATAACATACAGCATGATTTCATTTCATTCTTTGCATGCTCATTTGTGTAATACTTTAAAAGTCATGGTGGGAAATATATAATGAATATACTTGTGTTCACCTTGTATGATTGAATATGTGGCATTTATATTTTTAATGTCTATAGTTATAGTTTCCTTAAACTTTCCTACACATTACCTATATACTACAAAATAGGCCTGGAAAGATGGCTTAGCCATTAAGATGCTTGCCTGCAAAGCCTAAGGACCCAAGTTAGATTACCCAATACCCATGTAAGCCAAAGTACATGGTGGCACATGCACTTGCAGTTCACAGTTCATTTGCAGTGGCTAAAGGCCCTGGTGAGCCCATTCATTCTCTTTCTCTCTCTCTCTCTCTCTCTCTCTCTCTCTCTCTCTCTCCCTTTCCTCTCTCTCTCTCAAATAAAAAAAATAAAAATAAAAAATAAAAAAGGTGGGAAATATTTTGTAGGCTGAGAATATAGATCTGTGATGGAGTGCTTCCCTAGCATGCAAAAACTCTAGAGCAATCTCCATTAGTGCAGTACATAGATGAATAATTCAGTATTTAAATAATGAAGAATGGTCCTGAACTATCTTTCCAGACTGCTGTATTGAAGGACAGATGAGATTAATTATGGTACAGAAACTCAAAGACAGGAATAGTTTGCTGTGTTCCATGGGCTGTGTATAGATTATGGGAAGTCTGCAATCATTTTAGTATTGTATAATCTATCTTTCAACACCTCTCATGACAAATGGTTTTATTTTTAAAGAAATGTCCTTAATTTTTCTTGGAGGAAATTCAAATAACTATTACCTTTTTCACAGATTTCTTTCCCCTCTTTGCTGAGTATTCATCTAAGGGCTTTCATTGTACCATATTTCTCTATTTTGTCAGACAGGGCACAAAAGGACTTATTATTTTAAAAGTTCCTTGCCTTTAGTAGATATTCTTTTGAGAGAAAACTACCGAACTGAAATTTTCTCTAATCAACTTCCACAGTAGGAGAAAGAAAAAATAAAAAAAAAGAAAGAACAAAAGATTAGGGCAAAATAGAAAAGTTATTATCTTGAAAAACAGGTTCCTAGTTGAAACATTTTTTTTTGTTGTTTTAATGTCCTTTACACATAAAAAAAAGCCAGTCAAAGATTCAAAGTCAGCCTTTTCCTTCATTTTAGAAATTCTCAAATATTCTTATAGGAATTAAAGGGTAATTATTACTCTTCTAATACCTAGTCAGTAAAGCACACCCCAGCTTTAACAAGGATATGAGGATTCAAATCTCAGCTCTGTCACCAAAAGACGGGGCCATTTGAGAGAGTTTTAAAACACTCTGTACCTCAACTCTTTTGGGTGTCAGAAACAAGTGATAAAAGTACTCATATTAGAGGCTTGTGGTCAGGAGTAAGTCAGATATTACTTGTGTGGGATCTAAATTAGGTCTAGCTCACAGATCATACTTAGTATTAGTTGTAATTGCATCTCCAGTATTATACAACAAATAAAATCACTGTTAATAATATTGTGCTTTAATTTACAATTACCATCAGCTGGGGAACTTAGCATTCAGGACACCTAAATTTATGTGGGACACCTGAATCAAAACACCACATTCTGCCCCAGGCCCCCATTAACTGATTAGCATACATAATGTAAAATGCAATGCATTCATCAAACATTAAAAGACCCCATAATTTTTATCAATTCCAATGATGTTCATACATCCCCAGAGTCCAAGATCTTTTAACTGAGCCATAATACCAAAAAATTTCCCCAAAACCCATAATGGCACAGAATAAACATTCACACTGCAAAAGATGGCATTGGGCATAGCAAATAAATACTCAAGCAATACATGATTTAAACAGGGAAAACACCAAACTATTTAGCTTCACATCCAACAACTCTAGTTGGTAACAAATCTCCCAGTCCAATAACTCTAACCAGCAACAACTCTCTGGACTTCCAATTCCACCTCTCCAGGTAGGCTACTCACAATCCTGGAAAACTTCACCAGTGTCAGCAGCTTTCCTTAGCAGCCATCTCGTGGTCCAGGCAGCTCCACTGGATTTCCATGGTTAATCCTCATGGCCCCATGTGGTCTCCATGCAAGCATCCAGCAAACCTGCTTCACATTGGCCATGGCCATTTCCAAAACACAAGACCATGTTGCAAACTCAACAACCCTCTCTTTCCTGCATTTCTTAAACTCCATAATACCAGGTACAGTGCCAATTTGTTGATCCAGGAGGGATTATAGCAGACTTTGAAGAACAGGACACTCCTTGAGCACTCAGCCCCTTCAAAAGAGTCTAAATTCTTCTTGTTGCCCCAGTGCAGGTCAGCTGGCTCAATCTCAAAAGTTATAAACTCTCAATTGCAGATGAATGGGCAGCAGGTCACCCAAAGATTTTTTTTTTTTTTTTCTGTGACATATCCCTCTGCTCACTCCAGTTCATTTCTATGCCAAGAAACCCTGCACAACTTCTTAGGACATGGGCATAACAGCAAGCTTCCCACACAGACTGCTAGCCCAATCAAAGAAAAGCTCTTTCTTGCCCTCATAAGCCAACCCTCACAGTCCATAGTTCTTACTGCATTCAGGTCTTTCAAGTCTGACCAGAATAGTCCATCAAGCTGTACTTACTACAGCACTGCAAGGCATCTCTTAGGCCAAGGTTTCAAATCCTTCTACATTGCACTTGAAAATCAGTTCCAAAAGGCCAAAGCCAGTCAGTTGTCTAGCAGCAAATGACACCATTCCTTGGTACCGCTTTACTGATGCAGTCAGGTTCAAATTGCTGGTAGAAATCACCCAACTAAGATTACCTTGTGGGAAAAAGGTTTATTTTGGCTTACAGGCACAAAGGGAAGCTCCATGATGGCAGGGGAAAATTATGGCATGAGCAGAGGGTGGATATCACCCCCTGTATGACATAAGGTAGACAATAGCAACAGGAGAGTGTGCCAACCACTGGCATGGGGAAACTGGCTATAACACCCATAAGCCCACCCCCAACAATACACTGCCTCCAGGAGGCTTTAATTTCCAATTGCCATCAGCTGGGTAACCTAGCATTCAGGACACCTAAGTTTATTGGGGACACCTGAATCAAACCACCACAGGGTGGGAAGGTATACTGTGAGTCATTGTCCCCTGACAGTAACTGATTGATACATTTATGATTCCACAGTAGTTGCTGATAACCATGCTGATAAAAGCATACAGTGGGATTGGTGTGAGAAGGGAAAGAAGGATAAATTCCATGAGAAAAATACTGATTTACAATATATTTATATATTTCAGATCCTGATACAACTATTTAAAATTTAATTAACTAAATATAAATATTTACTTATGGGCTGTGTTCAGTTCCCTTCCTCTCTGTCTGTTTATATGTCAACACTATTCTGTTGTTACTAATATAACATTGATATTGGGAATTGGTAACTGTGATGTTTCCAACTTTGTTTTTCTTGGTCAAGATACATTAACTTTCTGTGGTTCTGCACATCCATAGAAATTTTGGGACTTGTTTTCTATTTATTCAAAAATAGAAAGGTTGTTAGGTTTTTAAAAAATTGAATTAAAAATGTAGATCACATTGAGAAATGTAGAAATTTATACATTTTTAATTCTCGAGTTTTATAAACACAGAATAGCTTTCCATTTGTGTGTGTTATTTTCAATTTCTGTCATCACGGTTTTATAGTTTCAGTGTATAGATCTTTCACATTGTTGAATACATTTATTCCTTGATATTTCAATTGTTCCACAGCAATTTTAAATGGACTTATTTTTCTGATATTTTTGGTTTACTTTTTTATTACAGACATACTTAGTATGGTTACATCATGTGTTGGTATCATCCTTTCCCTTGTTCCTACCTCCATTCCACTGGGGACCCTCCTCAGTTGGGTTGTTGGTATTCCCCATGGTGTTATGCATTATGTGTTGTGAGATATGGGGGGTGTGATGCCTCTGGGTATGACCACCCAACCTGTGGCTCTTACAATCTTTCCATACCCTCTTCCACAAAGTTCTCTGAGCCTTGGTGGGTGTATTTTAAGTCTACTCCAGTGAAGAGCTCTTAGGAGACTCTGGATCTCTGCTATTGTATGTGTTGAGTCTCCTCAGCATCTGTCTCCTGAACCTTGGCACTGATTGTCATCACCAGGGCAGCAGCACTCTTGCTCATCTCCCCAATTCTTCTATGGTTTCAGTTGGGCCTTGGTGGAAATGTGAGGGGTAGTTTTTTTCTAGGCTCTCACTACCTTCTGAGAAAGCAAAACAGATTCTCCAATGGACAGTGAAGCCAGCATAGGTTAAATGGGATAAGAATTATTAATGTAGGGGGAACATGATGGACATAGCCTCTCTTTTAGCCAAAAATTAGTGGAAGTTTGTCATTGTAGAGAATAATCTTTGTAATCATAAGAGCATGGGATTCTGACCTGGTTCCTAGTTCCAGATGTGGATTCCTTTCCACTGAGCAGATCTCTTAGCCAATGAGAAAGCTACTGATTACCCAACAGGACTGTGTGCCACCATTGCACTGGTTTGCACATTTTGTCAGGGTGTCAGTTTCTGAGTAGCTTAGGCCCCTGGTTGTGAGGACTGTTGGTCACTTTCCCCCAGTAGCTCATGTAATATTTGCTAGCATTAGATGGGCTAACTTTCTGGGGATTAGCTCTCTTTTCGATTCCAGCCAGGTCTCTCCATGTTCTCTGTCCACAGCCTATGGTGTCTTCAGCACTAGGGTCTTACCTTTTACCACATGAGGGTAGTCAAGTGCTTTGACAGAAGCTCCTTTTGTTTGGGGGACTTCGTAGGGCTCTCTGATCAATAGCTCACTGTGGGTAGCAATAGATTTCTGGTACTATGAGTTACAGGCCAGAGCCAAAAGAAAAAAATAATAATAATAATAACGTTAGGCTTCATTCCACACTCTCCAGGGCATTTCTTTTCAGGCACTCCCCCCATACTCCTATTGGGGGTTAAATCTTTTAGTCTACCTTCTAGGGTAATGGTTTCTATAGTATCAGTTCATTTTAGGTTTAGTTTTGTGTTTGTTTCCCCACAATTTCCCCTTCCCCTCCCCTTCCATTCCTATTGTCTGGGTCTTCACTTGCCTATCAGGTATGCCAGTAACTCAAGCTGATTCAGGTTAGGGACCAAAGACAAGTGAGAACATGCCATGTTTGTCTTTCTTGATTTTGTGTTTTCGCTGAGTAGGAGCTGGTCCAATTCTGTCCATTTAATTACAAATTACACTGTATCACTTTTTCATAATACTGGGTAGAATTCCATTATGTAAATGTACCACAACATTGTTATCCATCCACCCAATGATGGGTACATGGGTTGATTCCAGTTATGAATTGAGCAGCTATAAACATGGTTGAGCAAACATCTCTAAGTGAAGTATGGAGCATTTAGGGTAAATGCCAAGTAGGGAATAACTGGGTCTGTTGGTAGTTCTATATTCATTTTTTTCATGAATCTCCATATTTATTTCCATAGTGGTTGTACAAGTTTATATTCCTACCAACAGTGAATGAGGCTACCTCTTTCCCCATATTCTCTCCAATATTTGTTGTCATTTGATTTTTTAGTGATTACCATCCTTACTGAAGTAAGGTGGAGTCTTATAGTTGTTTTAATTTGCATTTCCCTGATGGTTAGAGATGTTTAACATTGTCTTAACTGTGGGCTAGCCATTTGTTTTCCTTTCTCTTAGAGCTTCCTATTCAGTTCTCTGCCCCTTTTTCTGAATGGCTTGTTTAATGTTTTCTTTTTTTTTTTTTAGCGCTTTGTAGGTTCTATGTATGAGGCCTCTGTCAGGTATGTTTATACAAAAGCTTTTTATTATCATGAAATACCAATGGTTGAGTGATTTTTTAATGTCATGGGCTACTGGTGTTTTGTTCAGGAAGTCTTTCCCCACTGAGGAAAGACTCAAGGAGTTCCATTAAGATTGCGAACAAGACGGGGATGCCCACTCTCACCACTGCTCTTCAACATAGTACTAGAAGTCTTAACCCAAGCAAGAAGACAGGAGAAAGAAATGAAAAGGATACAAATTTATTTATTCAGTAATGAGGATTGAATTAATTCCTTTGTGTATACTAGGCAATCACTGTTCAACTGGACTATATGGCCAGCTTAAATTATTTTCGGTGTTTCAGCCTGTTATTTCATTACTATAATGAAATATTGAGATAGGCTCATTTATCAAATATAGATATTTATTCACTGTGGTGGTTTTAATTAGGCATGCCCTATGTACTCGTGTGTTCTGAATGCTTGGTTCACAGTGTATGCAAATTTGGGAATTGGATCCTTTCTGGAGGAGGTATGTTAGTGGGAGCAGGCTTATGGGTGCTATAACCAGCTCCCACTTGCTAGAGTTTAGCTCACTGTCATACTGTTGTATCCCTCCTTTATGGCAGTGGAGATGTCCATCCTTTATGCATGCCATCCTTTTCCCTGCCATCATAGAGATTCCCCTCAAGTCTATAAGCCAAAGGAAACAACTTTTCTTCCATCAGCTGCTTTTAGTCAGATGCTTTATTCTAGCCATGCAAAGTAAAATTGTGCACAGTAAAATTGGTACCAGTGACGTGGAGAAATTGCTGATAGAAACACGACCGGGTGGCTTCGGGACTCTTGAAACTGATTTGATGGAGGAATGTGGAAGGATTTTAAACCATGGCCTAAGAGCCACCTTGCAGTGCTGTAAGTACAGCTTGACAGATTCTTGTCAGAGTTGAAAGACCTGAATTCAGTAAGAACTATGCATTGTGAGGGGTGGATTATGAGGGTGAAAATGAATTTTGACAGAATTGATCTAGAAGCAGTTGGTATGACAGACTTGCTACATTCTTCCTGCCTATGTTCTAAGAACTTGTTCAGGGTTGTATTGCATAAAAATATACTGGAGTGCAGCTGGGCGTGGTGGCACACATCTTTAAACCCAGCACTCAGGAGGCAGAGGTAGGAGGATCATCATGAGTTAGAGGCCACCCTGAGAATACAGAGTGAATTCCAGGTCAGCCTGGGCTAGAGTGAGACCCTACCTCGAAAAACCATATATATATATGGGTGTGAACAGAAGAATATGCTACAGAAAGAAGTTAAACTGTTTTGAAAAACACAACAGAAGCATTCAGCTACACTTGTTTGTGAGACTACAACCATTGAGACTGGATCACCTATTCTGCATTGGAACAGCAGAAAGAATGGAGACTCTAAAGTGTCTAAATGCTGAAGTAGTTTCCTGCTCTTCAAAGTCTGCGTTATTTCCCTCCTGTATTAACAATTTGGTAGCCCATCTGGCACTATGGAGGACACGAAATGCAGGTAAGACAGGGTCATTGGATTTGCAACACAGTTTTGTTTTTATGGAAATAGTTATGAGGAATGTGAGATAAGCTTGTTGAAAGTTCCTGTGTGGTGACCCAATGAGGCCATGTGGATGAACCAGGGGTTACAATGGAGACCTCCCAGAACTTTTTTTACATGCTATGACTGTGGGTCAGCTGCCAAGGAGAAATGGTGGCTTGGGATGGAGTTTTCCCTGAGGCTTTGAGAAGTACAGTTGGAAGGGTGGAACTGGAACCTAAGAGACTGGTTACAGATGTCAGACTTGAAGCTATCAAACTTGATGTTTATTTTTGATCCTGTATTGGTTCAGTCTTTCCTTGCTATGTCCAAAACCATCTTAGGTCATGTGAATGTTCTATGCCACTTTTGGTTTTACACATTAATAGTTAAGAGACCTTAGACTATGGGTATGTTTGAAGAGTTTGGGATTGATTAAAAATTATGGGAACTTCTAAAGTTTGACTGAATGCATTGCATTTCACATCAGGGATGAGCGCATATCATTTTTGGGGTGCCCAGGATGAAATGTGGTGGTTTGAGTTAGCTGTCTCTTACAAACTCATGTGTTCTGAATGCATACTTCACAGCTGATGGCAATTTGGGAGTTGGAGCCTTAATAGAAGTGTATTTTGGGGAGCTTATGGATGTTACAGCCCCTTTGCCAGAGTTTGGCTCATTCCCATACTGTGATGTTCCACTTGCTGTGGCTGACGTGATGAACAGCCTCTGGCCTTCCCGTCATTTTCCCTGCCAACATGGAGCTTTCCCTTGAGTCTGGAAGCCAAAATAAACAAGTTTCTTGACTGGAGAGGTGGCTTAGCTTTTAAGATGTTTTCCTACAAAGCCAAAGGACCCAGATTCAACTCCCCAGGACCCACCTAAGCCAGATGCACAAGGGGAGCATGCATCTGGAGTTTGTTTGCAATGGCTGGAGACCCTGAGTGCCATTCTCTATCTGCCTCTTTCTCTCTCCTTCTCTCTCTCTCTCTGTCTTTCAAATAAATGAATAAATAAAAATAATGTCTTTTAAAATTTAAAAATAAATGAATAGTTTCTTACCCTCAGCAGCTTTCAGTTAGGTGCATTATCTTAGCAATGCAAAAGTAACTGCATCATTCAGTGAATAATTTTGGAGGTCAAAGTCATGGAAAAGACATTATTTCAGCCCTGAGGAGGATCCGGTGGAGGACAGCACTGCAGAGTAAGAATTCACACAGTATGGTAACAGCACATGTCCAGAGAAGAAGCCATAGCAGGATTCAGGGCTCAGCCCACTCCAAAGCTAGCTCTTGTATGCTCCCAACACTACCACCCTGTGGATCAAACTTCTGTCCCATAAACCCTTGGGAGACAAAAGAGGAAGTTGATTGGGCTGGAAAGATGGCTTAGCAGTTAAAGAATTTGCCTGTGAAGACTAAGGACTGAAATTCAATTACCTAGTACCCACATAAGCCAGATGCACAAGGTGGCACATGTGTCTGGAGTTCATTTTCAGTGGCTAGAGGCCCTGGCATGTCCATTATTTCTCCCTTTCTATCTATCTCTTTCTCCCCGCCCCCCACCCATCATCTCTTTATGAAAATAAACAAGTGAATGAAAATAAAAATAAAAAATAAAAATAGAAGTTGGCAACTATGCTCAATTATGTGTTGCATACTGGACAAGTAACGAGTGAGCATATAAATGTCCTCACTACAAATAAATGGTACCTGATGTAATACATGTGTTAATTAGTTTGTGTCCAAGTTCCATTGGGCATGACTATCTCAACACATTATATTTAGACCATAAAACTATACAACTTTTATTAGTCAAATAAAAAAGAAAATAAATAGAAAAAAGGAGAGAACGAGTGAAGAGGGAGAGAAGAAGGAATGGGAATTGAGCCTCTTATTTCCTAGCCTTTGTGGAATAGCAGGAACTTCATTTCAATAATCACAGATGGATTAATTGTATTGATCATCCTTCCCCATTAATATCTGCTAGCACTCTTTATTAGTTTAACCAGAAACAAAAAGTCTCAAAAACTCCTCTAGAGTTTAGCTAATTTACTTCTCTTATAACACCTGTTTTGACTTATATTAACCTTGTGTGTTTACCTCCTTATGGTACACATTTTTGTCTTTGACACAGATGAACATACAGGTTATTTTAACAAGAAATTTGGGAAGTGGGGTAACATCTTTAACATACAGAATAAATAGATATTATGGATTTTACAAAGGTATTTCAAAGAACTATTTGATTTATCATGGGGCACTAGGGATGATCGTCCAGGTCCCACACCCGCTAGGCAAGCTCTTGCATCTTCAGTTCTTGAATAATCTCTTTAAAAGAATAACAATGTTGTGACTGTCAGTAAGCTTGCCTTATAGTATCTTACCTCAGATCAAAGAGTGTGGCAGGAGGCATTGTGAGAGGTAGAAAGGCTTGATGACAGGTGCATGGAAAAGCTTTAGGATGTGATGTTCATTATCTTGGTGACTTCACAAATTTTGATGCAGTTCAACTTCAGGAAACTGTACATTTTAAATAACATTCATTTTGCTGTCTGTTAAAAATGTAAGAGGAAAGTAATAAGAAATAAAGAAAAAATATAGCTTCAAAGAGATAGAGCAATACTGTGAAATTACCTATTACTGCTATAAAACGACTGTTAGTCCATTGGGTGCTTTTTTTATTTTAAATATTGCAAAATAGAACTGATTTCCTGATTCCATGAGACATGTGTGATGGAAATTAAACTAGAGAAAGAGAAGTCATATTTATATACATATAAATTTATATTCAAATATTTACAAAATATATAGGCTTATACATTTGTAAAGTGTCTAACAAAACTTTTTGCAAAGCAAGGCTTAGTATTCGGATTGGTTTCCTAGTATGCCTGCACTCTACTCCATCTCTTAAAACTGAATGATTTCAACATGGTTTTTATCTATTACTTTGTAAATGTTGGCTTGTGTTCACAAAACCACTTTATAATGAAAGGAATCATAATAAAACTGCCTGTGGATACATGAGAGGAATGAATGAATAAATGTGAAACCAATCTTTATCTTTCAAAAAATTTTAGACTTTAACAAAAGTGGCTGTGGTATGTATCCATCAAGCTGTGTGCATATGTATGTCTGTAAGTTTATCTACATATATATCTAGTATATAGTATAAAGATACTACACATCTACCCACCCAATATGCTACTCATCAATACTACACCCTGAGCTGTTTAAAGAGGAAGTGTGTGGGAAATTGATTGTGTGATTCAACTCTTCTACTTTCCTAAATTTACAGCCTTTATCTCCTGACTCTAGCTAAGGTCAGTGATTTATTTTAGTGAATAAAATTGGGCGTAATAATTTCCTGAAACCAATCCACAAGAAACCATATGGATTTCAATTGCTCTTGAGTGTTTGACTTTGCTGGGAGAAAAGAAAGCCAGTCCTGGAGGAGAATCAAGGCAAGTGCACGGTCACCACTGCCAAACCCACTCAGATCAGCTGATCCTAAGCCAGCAGAGGCAGAAAGGAGCTAAACCTAGCTCAGTCATCCCTCAGGGAAACCAGAACTATGATACTAAATGATTGAATCACTTCATTTTAAACCATTTCATTCTGTGGAGGTTTGAAAATACTTTTGAAATGAAGTCTGTTGCATACTCCATAGTCTAAGGAAACTTCACTGCAACCCTGAGGTATTTGTCTTCAATCCAATTTTCACCTGAACCACATAGTCAGAACTGATTTCTCAGGTTTAAATTCTAGGTCTATCTTTAACTAAGTCAATAAACTTTATATTCAGTTGTCTCACATAAATTATACTAATATTGGATTTTCATATAACTATTGTGATGACTAAATTAAAAATTGTAAGAAAAACTGTCCATCTGGCACCTAAGCTATCTAATATATCATCAGCCATTCAATCTAACATTAATATGTATCACTATATTTTATTAACTTATATTCAATTTTAAATGTTAATGATGCATGATTGCATAACACAACAAAACTGAGTGAAGTAAAGTAGAAGGAAATATAGGACAGCAAGATCACAGCAAGAATGAATTTTATCACATACATCATTTCACAAAGCAACACCTGTACACCAGAGTTTGAACTCAAATTCATTTGAATAGATAAAACACATACACATACATATATACATTCAAATAAAAGAAACTAATTCTTTCAAAAGACAAGTATTCCAAAAATAAAACCGGAGGAATTTATCTCAAAAATTTCCATAAGAAAGCATGCTTTCTAAGTAATTGATCTATGGTTCTCTATTGCAATGGTATTATATGACAGAAGTAAAAATATCATTGATTCATGTTAGTTTTTGAATATAACAGTAAAATATAGTTAAAAATGAATGCACCATAGCAAGCTTTCAATAAGATCTACATTATATTTTGAGTCCATAGCTTTATGAAAACAAAACAATTTTGTACAAATTATATCCACCAAATAAAAATATGTGTGAGACTTTTTAAGATTTTATTGAAATTTAACATTTAATCCGATTAAGCCTCAGCAAAACAAGTAAGCTAGATTTTTAACATGAATCATATTTTGAGAGTGTGTTTAATGGTGCTAAGTTATAAAATTTTAAGTTGTTAATGTAAAAGAAGTAAGTTTTAAAAAAAACCTAATAGTTTAGGCTATATTTTCAATTTTTAGACACATTTTTCTAGATAAATATCTCTAATACTTTGGAAAATATTTTCGATTTTTGGACATGTTTCCTTCAGCAGTTACAAAATTAAAGTATTTCTATTAGGAAACATCTAAAACAACAACAACCAAATACTTGGGTCTGGATAGATGGCTTAGCATTTAAGGCAGTTACCTGAGAAGCTTAAAGGCTCAGATTCCCTTCCCTAATACCCACATAAACCAGATGCACAAGGTGGCACATGCATCTGGAGTTTGTCTGCGGTGTCTGGAGGCCATGGCATGCCTTCTCTCTCTCTCTCATAAATAAATAAATAAACAATATTTTTAAATTAAAAAATAGTTTCCCACATGCCTAAAAACTCAATGTGTTTTCATTCCATCTTTAAAACGTAAATAATGGAAAATAAACCCATGATAATAGATTCAAAACAAAAGAATATGTCATATTGAAATGTAAAATTTGATTTTTTTTTTCTACCTTGTCATGTAGTGATTAGGTACTGGGAAGTAAACTGCTTCATTAACTGTTACATGTTTGAGGAAGATACTGTTGTGTCCAGAATGTGACCATTCAGATCACTTAAATTAATTAAATATCTTGCATATATTGCATTTAGTTAGAATCTATGGCATTGAAGAATATCCTGAGCTTGTTTATACAGAAATACTACCAATACATAATATTATAATTAATCTTTTTTTAATCTCTCAAAATATTCACTTTTGATTCCTAAATATTCATCCTTAGTGTCATGTTTCTTCATAAGCTTTGTCTACTAAATGAGTTTTCTGCAGTTAAATTTTTTTTTATTTTATATACAAACTTGCATATATACTATGAAATTCAATTAGGTCATTTTTTCTGTTATGGAAGTCCTTGAGTATTATCTTGAAAATTTCTATTCACTCAATTAAGTTAGTCTCAGTAGTTATTGTTATGAAAATTCATTGTAAAACACAAAGCCCCGCACAAATAAAAGGAAATATGGAAATTTCTATAAAGCAACTAATGGTAAAATATTAGTAAAAGCCAACTTTAAATTATTAGATCCATTCTCATTATATCTGTAATAAATATTAATTGTTATGTGGTCAATTACATAATTTGTACCTTGAGCACAAAAGCATTTGGATTTTTTTAACTCTTTTATTCACTTTACCAGATCATTACTTTTTGAAATTGTTTAATCTTATGAACAAGCTAAAAGTTGTGAAATGTAATAACTTAAAAATTATAGCGTTTTTGATAGATATTTTCTGGTTCCTATAGCCTTATTTCCTTCCTATCTGTTTCCATACTTCACTCTGCTTTCTGTAGGCTGACCTTTGTGGAGAACATAAAATGCATCAAAGCATGCCCTTTTCCCAGTCTTCTGATTGGATGCAAAGACCACTGGATGGTAGCATCATATTGGAAAGTGGTACAGGCTTTATGCTTTTGCTAGCCCCAGACTAACACTGTTTTGTGCTGGTGTCTCTAAACTCTAACCCCACCCAACTTACTACTCAACTCGTAAAACCATTTGTACTAGGACTTTGATGACTAGAATGACCATGTGCATTATCAAAGGAAGATACAACTAGCAAGACTTAAATACATGAATGAATATATCAATAAATAAAATTGCATTTAAATGATTTTTATTCCTTCCTATAAAAGATATGAAATATATGTCAGTGATTTATCAAATAAAAACTCTTGCTATAGATTGGACAGCCTCATTGCTGACTAAGGGATTGGTCTTTCTTCATGTCAAAATTAGTTCACTGATTTCATTGAGTGATAATGTCATCCCTCCCCATGCTCTTTAGTTTTGCAAACTGCCTTGAGGGATATGGAGCACACTGCTACATACCATATTACATAATGCCACAGATAAATCAAGATGCTTCTAGAATAGTAAGTAGTCTTTTGAAAATGAAGGATAAATTAAGCACAAAAGCCCAAAGAACATGGAAATATTCACCAAAATTTGTGGTTCCCTTCTGATTTCAAGAGTACTAGCAATTCTCTCTCCTCTCTGGTTATCACTACCTTTATTTTTCCCCTGACAATCCTTTCCTTGTGACTAAACTCTCTAGGAAGTTCACCAAGGCAAAAGGAATATGTGATAGTCATAATAAATTAAAGATGTACTGTAGTATTGTTATTAATTTGTGGAAGTATTCAATTCTGCAAAACTTGCTAATGTATTACAAATGTGAAAACCAAAACAACTATTTCCATTCAAATCCTAATAAAAGATATACAGGCCATTCTTTGCTTTTTATGAAAAGATATTTGCTAGAGCTGGGCGTGGTGGCACATGCCTTTAATCCCAGCACTCGGGATGCGAGGTTGAGGTCACCCTGGGACTACATAGGGAATTCCAGGTCAGCCTGAGCTAGAGTGAGACCATACCTTGAAAAAAAAAAAGAGAGACATTTGCTATATAGAATATATTTCATTGTATAAATATTCCAATTATAAAAACTATTTGGGGAGCTGGAGAAATGACTCAGTGATTGAGATGCTGGCCTGAAAAGACTAATGATCAGAGTTCAGTTCCCCAGTACCCATGTAAAGCCATATGCACATGGTGATGCATGTATCTGGAGTTTGTTTTCAGGGGCTAGAAAACCTGGCACACCTTATTCTCTTCCTCTCTCTATCTCTGTCTCTCCCTTTCTCAAATAAATAAATAAATAAATAAATAAAATATTAAAACAAACAAAAGACTCTTTTTAGCTGTTGTATATCTACTTCTTCTAAGTTGGAGCACTAGCTTCTGGAGGGAAGAGAGAGGCTCATATGACTCGGGAAACTCAGTAAATCTACTAAGTTCAAGAAATGCACAAATCTTACAAGGCTTGCACATTAAAGATTCATAATGTCCCCTCCCAAAGGTTGCATAAGCAGTAAACAATTTCTAGGGAAATAAGTCTCTAGTGGAGCTTCCTCCAAGTTGGACAGGGAGCTCTAGAGATACAGCTTTTCTTAATTGGCATTGATGTTCAAGTAAGCTTTCAAGCGCTATATGCTCCTCTAGAAATCCTCAATAAACTCATTTCAGGAGCTGGGCTTGAGTGAATTTTTTCTTTGGCCTGTCTTTGATACCCTAACTGAAGTGAATATTTTTCTATTTATATCTCATCTAGAAAAGTCACAGAACACAATTGTTACCTTAACAGGAAGCGTCAGAACCAAATATAACTAACTTGGTAAGGAAGAGATGCTTTCCACCTGTAATGGGTGGGAAGACATGCAGCTGAGTTTGTTCTATCTGAGGTGGAGTGTCCACAGCCTCAATTCTGATGTGGCTAACTTTCTCCTTCTGGTTAGGATTGGTGCACTTCCTTGCTGTAGTGGCACTTGCATTTTGGCTGCTATGGATAAGACAGAGAAGCGAGACTAAGTCATCTGAAAGTACAGCATAATTGGGTGTAATTCTAAGACAGCTATTTTCCTCTGTGTAGTTTGAGGTAGCATGCATACTTGATGAATCAGGTCTACCACACAAAAAAATCTGGATGGCCTCACCATGGCTAATGGGCTTCGATCTGAGCACAGAAGAGACATGACTGTAAGAATACTATGATTGTAGCTGCACTGGCCTTGCTGTGGAGATGAGACCTGAAACTTAGGTCTTAGGTCAGGAGTCTTCTTAACAGTCTAAGATCCTATCACTACAGGTAAACAGTTGTGTGGCCTAACAACCCAGGGTCCCTTTGTGTTATAAGTCACCAGAAGTTGTGTGTATATTTTGGAGTTATGGGTAAAAGAAATGTGAATAGTCTCATTATACTTTGGGTCCCAGTGAAGAAAGGAACAAAAGCTTTGTTTTTAGTATTAGGACAGCAATTTTCTACCTGCATATAGAGCATTACACAGATACGTGACTAGGTCTACTTCAGTAACGGTGAAAGATTATCACCTTGATTCAAAGTCTTGATTGTGGGGGGACATTGAAATAAACTCTGCAAAGGTATGAGGCTTATTATAGCAGTGTTTTGCAGTGTCTGTAAGATCATATAGGCTGAACTGGGTCCACTTACCTTTGAACCACTGAGCGTATCCCAGTAACTGAACCAGTATTTAAGTCAGAAAAGGCTCTGGAAGGAAGGAACACTGCCTATCTCTGTATGTGTCTAGTACATAGATAGAACAATAGAAGCACCAAGCACGAAAAGGCACATGGAGGAATAGAAAGGAACACAGGTTCACTGTGGCTAGAGGAAGGAGAAGAAAAGCCAGTAAGGTAACAGCAGTATGGACAGTAGTGACTCAAGAGACATGCCTGTGGCAATCTGTACTGACAGTGAGAAGTTATCAAGGCCTGACTTTACAAGTGGATAGACTGGCAAAGGAGAAGAGGTAGATGTTGGGTTGGCCACTGTGGATACAACAGATGTAGAAGAAAACATATAACAGAAATAAATATGTACAAGTACCCCTGGAAATTTTCTATGCAGCAGCCAATAGCCCATTGAGACTTTCTGAAATTCAGAAAGCAGATGTCATTACTAAAATACAGGACATCTTCCCTCAGGTACCACTAGAAATTCACTGTATTCTTTTTAAATCTGGCCACCAGGAAGCCAACATAGTCTGATAAGTAGTAGCCACCACTGACATTCCAATAAAATACTTTGATAGTTTCAATACTGTCTGAAAATATGAAATCTGTTCCTAATTATAGCCTCAACAGATGGATGCCCCAGTGGGTAAGTATATGATGACATGTCCCATGAGGAAATGGCCAGCAGAATATACAGGACTTTGGCCCATCAATAAAGGTTGCATAAATGTCCTCAGTTGTATGGACACTGACACAAGTTTATTAAAAGCATTTTTATGCAAGCAAGAACTGTGTGAAACCAACATCAAGGGGCTCATCCACTTAGTTTTATGTGTGGAAGTCTCCAAAGAACAGTGACAGTGTCATTTATTTCAAGCACTGATGTTCAGAATGTGACTGAAGACAACATGGTTCAATAATACTATTACCTGCCTTATAATCTTATAGGGACTTATTTGATGAAAGAAATAATGAGTTATTAAGAGAGATTATTTTTTTAAATGTCAGCTAAAGAGTTTTAGCACAGGGAATTCCAGTTAAGATGGCAGCATAGGAACCATGCCAAAGCAGCCTAGGGGAGAAAAAGAAAAAACAAAACAAACAAACAACAAAAAAAACACTCTTCTTCTAAAAAGTGAGGTATGTAAGAAATTATCAACAGTATAAGAAAAGTAGAAGAGATATAGAGCATCTAGAGTGCACATAGGCAGGCAGAAGCAGCTCCAGCAGTGGTGGCACCAGGTTCACAGCTCCAGTAGTGATGGCACCAGGCCCAAGGGTCCACAGCTGCAAGGTTCAGCTTGAGCCACAGGAAATGCCAGTGAGGAGACTCTCCACTCACGACAGAGCTCCGTGCAAACTCAAGAAGATAGGGCTGCAGCGACCGACCAACGGAGGAGCAGCTCATTAGGTAGAGGATCACGTGGACCTGTGGGAGAACTAGAGCCACCCTACGCAGCCTCCTCTCCCCCAGTGCCAGCTCAAGCATCAGCAAGCACCAGAAACCTGGGGAAGGGAGCTCACAGCACCCAGCACCAGTGATCAGAGCAGTGATCCAGTAACCCAGCCAGCCTACCTGAATCCTCAGTGCACCAAAGAGGACCCAAGCACGAGTGCAGCATAACTGAGAACAAAATCATACCAAAAGGTAACTGGGATTACACCAGGCCAGTACCCGCCAAATAAGCGTGGAACATAAGCTTGCATCAGAAGTGCTAATTGCACCTTCCATGTCAGTAAAAATTTTATGTGAAATTGATGAATAGTCAGATTTGCCATTCCTAAATAAGCTATATTTTGAGCTTGTCATTTGTTGCTTACTGGTTTATAGTGGGTTTGTTTCCTTTTCTGTTGTTCATTAGGGAAGGACCTCACTTGGTCACAAGCTGACTTGGAACCATCAACAGACCTGAAATCTTAGCCTCATAGTTGACAGGATTAAGGGTGTGGGGCAACACACATGCTAAGGGACTGTGATTTTTTTAGAGGATCTAGTTGCCATAATACCTACTCTTGCATAAATACTCTGTGATGTTTTTCATTGAATGTGTACATTGTTTACTTAAATTTTAGAATCTGCCTGTATGTTGTTCCACTCAGCCTACTTGAATACTCTTGCAGCAGGCAATCCCAACATCTAGGGACACTTTTGAAGATACTCTGAAAGTCTTAAGAGCCACAGCCAGCACGTTAAGCTCCTGCCGTGAAGATGTATAACATCAGATTGATTGATATATCTAATAATACTGTAGCTAATTAGAAAATCCAAGCATTAAAGTAATCCAATATGAAAAAATATGTACTTTATAATACAAGAAACACAAAAAATCAAGACAGTATAAATCCGCCAAAAAGTATTAGTACATCAGAAATGACCTCAAGTGAGAATGATTTAGAGGAAATACCTGAGAAAGATTTCAAAATAATTATAAATATGTTCAAAGAACTCAAAGAGGAAATCAAAGGAATGAAAGAGGAAATCAACGGAATCAAAGAAGACACAGGAAACCAATTTAATGAAATAAAGATGTCAATAAAAGACATAAATAAGGAAATAGAAATAACAAAGAAAAACCAATCAGAATTACTAGCAATGACGAACATGAAAGTGAATTAAAAAAAAAAAAAAACACTCTTTAGAAAATCTCACCAGTAGAATGGATGAAGGAGAGGACAGAATATCTAAACTAGAAGACCAGGTGGCAGACCTCGTACAGTCCAACAAAGAGAAAGACAAACTAATAGGAAAGTATGAATGGGAATTTCAAGATATTCAGCACACTATGAAAAGATCAAATATAAGAATTTAGGGTATAGTAGAAGAAGAATTTCACTCCAAAGGCATAGTAGGCATTTCCAACAAAATCATAGAAGAAAACTTCCCCCAAATTTGAAAAGAGATAACAATGCAGATGCAGGAATCCTTTAGAACACCAAACAGACAAAACCTGGAAAGAACCTCTGCTCACCATATTATAATCAAACTACTGTTGCAGTCAGGTTTGCATTGCTGGTAGAAATCACCTGACCAAGAACAACTTGTGGGAAAAAGAAGTTTATTTTGGCTTACAGGCTCGAGGGGAAGCTCCATGATGTCAAGGGGAAATGATGGCATGAGCAGAGGGTGTATATCAGTCCCTGGCCAACATAAGATGGACAATAGCAACAGGAGAGTGTGCCAAACACTAGCATGGGGAAACTAGCTATAACACCCATAAGCCCACCCCCAACAATACACTGCCTCAAGGAAGCATTAACTTCCAATTGCCATCAGCTGGGGAACCTAGCATCCAGAACACCTAAGTTTATGAGGCATACCTGTCTCAAACCACCATATTCTTCCCCTGGCCCCCATATACTGATAATCATACATGATATAAAATGCAATGATGTTCAAACATCCCCATAGTCCAATATATTTTAATTGAGCCATAATAACCAAAAAATTCTCCAAAAAATCCCATAGTGTCACAGAATAATGGCACACTGCAAAAGATGGCATTGGGCATAGGAAAGAAATATTCAACCAATACAAGATTTATAACAACCAGGGAAAACATCAAACTCTGTAACATCAAGTCCAACAACTCTAGCCAGTGCCTAATCTCCAATTCTGGTAATTCTAACCAGTAGCAAGTCTCTGGCATTCCAATTCTTCCCCTCCAGCTAAGCTACTCACAGTCCTGGAAAACTTTATGGGGACTGGCAACTGTCCTTAGCAGCCATCTCATTGTCCCAGCATCTCTATTGAGTCTGCACTGCAATCCATGGTTCATCCTCATGGCCCCATTTGGTCTTCATGCAGGCATCCAACAAACCTGCTTCACACTGCCCATGGCAATTTCCAAAACATAAGACTATGTTTCAAACTCAATGACCCTCTCTTTCATGCATTTCTTATACTCCACAATACCAGGTAGGGTTCCAGTTTGTTAATCCGGGGGAAATAAAGCAGACTTTGAAGAACAGGATACTTCTTGAGTGCTCAAACCCCTTCAAGAGTCTACATTCTTCCTGTTGCCCCATTGCAGGTCAGCTAGCCCAATCTAAAAGGTTGTAAATTCTCAAACAATGTACAGGTGAATAGGCAGCAATTTAGGTCCAAAGATTTCATTTTTTTTTTTTTTCTGTGCCATATCCCTCTGCTCACACCAGTACAATTCTATGCAAAGCAACCCTGTACAACTTCTCAGAACCCAGCCATAACAGCAATTTTCCCAGACAAATCACTATCCCAGTCTAGGCACAGCTCTTTCTCACTCTCATAAGCCAAACCTCACAGTCCATAGTACTCATTGCATTCAGGTCTTTCAACTCTGACCAGAATAATCCAGTAAACTGTACTTACAGCACTTCAAGACATCTCTTAGGCCAAGGTTTCAAATCCCTCCACATTCCTCTTATAAATCAGCTCCAAAAGGCCAAAGCCACACAGTCACGTGTCTAGCAGCAATCCCACTCCTTGGTACCACTTTACTGTTGCAGTCAGGCTTGCATTGCTGGTAGAAATCACCTGACCAGGAAAAGCTTGTGGGGAAAAGAGGTTTATTTTGGCTTATAGGCTTGAGGGGTAGCTCCACAATGGCAGGGGAAAATAATGGCATGAGCAGAGGGTGGACATCATCCCCTGGCCAACATAAGGTAGACAATAGCAACACAACAGCATGCCAAACATTGGCACGAGGAAACTGGTTATGATATCCATAAGCCCACCCCCAACAATACACTGCCTCCAGAAAGGACTAATTTCCAATTGCCATCAGCTGGGGAACCTAGCATCCAGAACACCTGAGTTTATGAGGGACACCTGCCTCAAACCACCACAACTACCAAACATGCAAACCAGAGAAAATATATTGCAAGCAGTTAGAAAGAAAAATCAAGTTACATATAAAGGCAAACCCATCAGGATCACAGCAGATAATTCAACACAAATGTTAAAAGCCAGAAGTGCTTGGAGTGATGTATTCCAAGTTCAGAAATATAACAACTGTCAACGAAGGTTATTTTACCCTGCAAAGATATCCATTCAAATAGACAGAAATAAGGACATTCTACAAAAACAGCAGGCTAAAGGAATACTTGAAGACAAAAACACCTCTACAGAAAAATGCTTGAAAGAATCTTCGATGCTGAAAATTAAGAAAAGCACACATATGAGGAACCTGGAAAAAACAAACCATATTCAAATATTAGTTAATACAGAGCAAAGGGAAAAGAGGAAGAACTACAAAAATTGCCAAAAATAAATATATACCTTTCAATAATATCTCTTAATATCAATGGCCTCAGTGCCCCAACCAAAAGACACAGGTTTGCAGACTGGGTTAAAAAGCAGGATCCTTCAATTTGTTGCCTCCAAGAAACTCACCTTTCTACAAAGGATAGACACTATCTTAGGGTAAGAGGTTTGAAAATGTTGTTTCAAGCAAATGGGCCTAGAAAACAAGCAGAGGTTTCTATCCTAGTATCTGTCCAGTCCAACATTAATTAGGAAAGATAAGGAAGGACACTTTATATTTACTACAGGCATACTCCAATGGCATATTTACTACAGGCACCTAAAATGGGGGCTCCCAACTTCATCAAACAAGTGCTATTAGAACTAAGGTCACAGATAACACCAAACACAGTTGTAGTAGGTGACTTCAACATTCCACTCTCATCAATTGACAGGTCATCACAGCAACAACAACAACAACAACAACAACAAAAAGCAGAGAGGCTTATGGACTAAAAAGAGGTCATAGAACAAATAGACCTAACAGATATATATGGGACATTTCATCAAAATGCTGCAGAATACACATTCTTTTCAGCAGCACATGGAAGATTCACTAAAATAGACCATATATTAGGACACAAAGCAAAACTTAACAAATACAGGAAAATTTAAATAACAAGGCAAATAGAAAATCAGTAGACAGGAAGAAATAATAAATATTAAGGCAGAAACTAATGAAATAAAAACCAAAAAAAATAATAATAATCCAAAGAATCAATGAAACAGAGAGATGGCTCTTTAAAAGGATAAACAAGATTATACACCATTAGCAAATCTGTCCAAAAGAAAGGGAAAAGAGAAAACAAATTAACAAAATTAGAGATGAAAAATGCAGCATCACAACAGATACCAGAGAAATTCAAAAAATCATAGGGACATATTATAAGAACATATACTCCACTAAGTTTGAAAATCTGAAAGAAATGGTGATTTCCTTGATTTATATGCACTACCTAAATTAAATCAACATGAGATTAATCACATAAATAGACCTATAACAAGTATGGTGATCCAATCAGTTATCAAAAATCTCCCAATTAAAAGAAGCCCAGGCCCAGATGGATTCACTGGTGAATTTTACCAGACCTTCAGGGAAGAAGTAACACCAATGCTTCTTAAACTTTTCCATAATATAGAAAAATAAGGAATCTTACCAAACTCCTTCTATGAAGCCAGCATCACCCTAATACCAAATCCAAGCAACGATAGAACAAAAAAAAAAGAAAATTACAGACCAATCTCCCTCATGAACATAGATGCAAAAATTCTCAACAAAATATTGGCAAACAGAACACAAGTATATATCAGAAAGTTCAGTCACCCCCCGCCCCCGAGATGCAGTGATGGTTCAACATACATAAATTAATAAATGTAATACTTTATATAAGTGGACTGAAGTACAAAAATCACATGATCATCTCATTAGATGCAGAGAAAACATTTGACAAAATCCAACATACTTCATGATAAAAATCCTACAGAGACTGGGAATAGAAGCCTTCAGCCAACATATTACTAAATGGGGAAAAACTGGAAGTTGTTCCACTAGAATCGGGCATAAGACAAGGGTTTTCACTGTCCCCACTTTTATTTAATATTGTACTGGAAGTCTTAGCCTTAGCGATAAGGCAAGAGACACACATAAAAGTGATACAAAAGCCTGGTGTGGTGGTGCACATCTTTAATCCCAGCACTCAGGAAGCTGAGGTAGGAGGATCACTGTGAGTTCGAGGCCACCCTGAGATGAAATAGTGAATTCTAGGTCACCCTGGGCTAGAGTGAGACCCTACCTCAACACACCCCCAGCAAAAGATACAAATTGTTAAGGAAAAGATCATGATTATATACATAAAGGACCCTAAAGACTCTACCAGCAAAATGTTAGAGCTGATAAACACCTATAGCCGTGTAGCAGGATACAAACTAAACACACAGAAATCAGTAGCCTTCCTATATGCTAACAACAAACACACAGAGGATGAAATCAGAGAAGCACTCCCATTCACAATTGCATCAAAAATAATAATAATAATAAAGTACCTTTGAATAAATCCAACTAAGGAAGTGAAGGATCACTACAATGAAAATTTTAAAACCCTCAAGCGAGAAATTGAAGAAGCCACTACGAAATGGAAAGACATGCCTTGTTTTTGGATCAGAAGGATCAATATTGTGAAAATGGCAATCTTACCAAAAGCAATCTACACATGTAATGCAATCACCATCAAAATTGCAATGGCATTCTTCACAGAAATAGAAAAAAACAACCCAAAAAGTTATTTAGAAGCACAAAAAAATCTCAAATATCTAAAGCAATACTGAGCAACAAAAATAAGGATGGTGTATCACCATACCTGATTTTACAATATACTAAAGAGCCATAGTAACAAAAACAGCATGGTACTGTCACAAAAGTAGACATGTTGATCAATGGAACAGAATAGGGGACCCAAATGTACATCTGGGTACCTACAGCCACATGATATTTGACAAAGACGCCAAAAATACTCATTGAAGAAAAGACAGCCTCTTCAGCAAATGGTGCTGGGAAAACTGGATATGTATCTGTAGAAGAATGAAAATAGATTTGTCTCTCTCTCCATGCACAAGAATTAAGTCCAAATGGATTAAAGACCTTAACATCAAACCTGAAACTCTGAAACTGCTAGAGGAAAAGTAGGAGAAACCCTTTAACATATAGGTCTTGGCAAAGACTTTCTGAATAAAACCCCAGTTGCTCAAGCAATAAAACCACAGAGTAACTCCTAGGACCTCATGAAATTACAAAGATTTTGTGTGGCAAAGGACACTGAATAAATGAAAGAGGCAACCTACAGAATGGGAAAAATTCTTTGCCAGCTATATATCTGATAGAGGATTAATATCTAAGATATACAAAGAACTCAAAAAATTAAATAATAAAAAATCAAATGACCCAATTAATAAATAGGCTGTGGAACTAAATAGAGAGTTCTCAAAAGAAGAAATACAGAGGGCATATAAACATATAAAAAAATGTTCTACATCCCTAGTCATCAGAGAAATGCAGATTAAAACTACATTGAGATTCTATCTCACTCCTATCAGATTGGCTACCATCATGAAAACAAATGACCACAAATGCTGGTGAGGATGTGGAAAAAGAGGAAGTCTTCTACACTGTTTGTGGGAATGCAATCTGGTCCATCCATTTTGGAAATCAGTGTGGAGGTTCCTAAAACAGCTAAAAATAGATCTACCATATTACACAGCTGTAGCACTCCTAGGCACATGTCCTAAGCACTCATCTCACTTTCTTAGAGTTACTTGTTCAACCATGTTTATTGCCACTCAATTTACAATAGCTGGGAAATGGAACCAGCCTAGATGTCCCTCAACTGATGAGTGGATAATGAAGATATTGCATATTTACACAATGGAGTTCTACTCAGTGGTAAAGAAAAACAATGTTATGAAATTTTCAGGAAAATGGATGGATCTGGAAAGGATTATACTAAGTGAGATAACCCAGGCCCAGAAAGCCAAATGTCACACGTTGTCTCTCATATGTGGATCCTAGCTATAAATGATTGGATTTCTGTGTGAGGAGGAAGAAAACCCGGTAGCAGAGGCCAGTACATTAGAAAGGAGTTATAAAGGGAATAGAAAGGAATGGAGAGGGGTACTTAATAGGATGGCATTGTATATATATAAGCAGAAGAATAGATTAATGAGGGTGAAATGGTCTAAGTGAGGTCAGGGGAAGAGATTGAGTAAAGGAAAGGTGGATGGAGGGCTAATCAAAATCTAAAAGGATATATATAATCATATGTAAACCTTCTTTTTTGGACAATGAAACACTCAGGAGCTGTAGATTGTTACTAGAAAACTTTCAGTGCCAGGAATGGGATACCTTCAAATGAGTTGTTTTCTAGGGAGGTCCCTGATGCCTCCAAAATATTACAGGCCATTGATGAGGCCCTTGGTTTCCCACCATGAATAAATGGTAACATCCTATTGCTGAAGACTCCACATACTTAGGCTGCAAGGCCACTGAGAAATCCTGATGGAGCTGAGCTGAATACTTCCTCCATTTAGACCAGCTGATGGAAAGCTGAAATAAGCCATTCTGCATGCAATTCAACTGGAGAGAGAAATCACCAGTGAAGATACTCAACAGTGGACAGTGCAAACCTCATATATTTCCAGCTAGGCCAAATGAGCCAACGGGTCCATAGTGGCATGTCTATCATGGTGGAAACCAATTCTTCTCTAATTTGACTGGAGACCCACTCCATAGAAGGGAATACATCCCTGATACTGAAAACCTACATCAGATATAGTCATGAGCCCTAGGGGTGTAACATCTGCTGCTTTCTGGCTAAATGTATATACTATGCTCATTAAACTGCCCAGTAAGCACTTCTCTTAATGTTCATACCCATATATTAATACTACTGTCACTTTTGGTAGAGAACATTCTCTTTTCAGATGGCAATGACCTTAGGATGACTCAGAAGGTATCATGGTGCTGGGAAGAAGTGACAGAGAAGTGCCTAGCACTGCAATATCTCTAACACACCTTCCAAGGCTCAGGGTCCTTTGCAGAAGAGGTGGCAGAAAGAATATAAGAGCCAAAGGAAGGGTAGGACTCCTTACAATCTGCTCCTCCAAACACAAAATGGCCTGGAAATGCATGGCCTTATATAATGCCTGACACTACCTACAGAAGACCATTATAATAGGAGGTAAAAGATTATGACATCAAAATAAAAGAGACACTGACTTAGAAGGGGGGGGGATATGATGGAGAAAGGAGTTTCAAAGGGGAAAGTGGAGGGAGGGAGGGAATTACCCTGGGATATTGTTATCAATCATGGAAGTTGTTAATAAAAATAAATTAATTTTAAAAAAAGGAGTTTCAGCACAAAAGCTACTCTGTGGAGGCAAATAAAGTCATTCCCAGAAGCCATAACAGTGTTGAATCAAAGTTCTACTATGGAGGTTGGGAGTTGCCTCCCTGTGACTTGTTAAGACAGGAATTTCCCTGAAGCTCTGCACACCATAGTAGGTACTGCCAATGCAGTTTGTTGCCCGCCACAACTAGATGACAAGTCCACATTGCTGGAGACAGTGCATGTTTCTGGTTTCAGAACATGGAGGGAATCAAGGTGGTACTTAACTAGAAGCTCTGTATCTGATGGTTGATTTTTGTACTGCCAGAAGGTATTAGGTAGTTTACTGAGGCAGAACCAACACTGTAGCTCAGTAGGTCATAACCCTAGTGGTAAATCCACTGCTATTGTTTTGTTAAATGGATATGATGTGACTGTCCAATTACATCATAAATACTTGTCTCTATGCCCATCTATCACTGTTGCTGTCTGACCCAGTCTTGAAGAGAAGCTTGTTTATGGTAGTGGATGGTGGTTTCTGTGAAGACTTATAAGAGATCAGAGTGTTGTGAATAAGTGATTATTGGGGTGGCCTAGTGACTCAATTATCAGTCATAAGTGCAGAAACAATCAGATATCACCTTCTCCAAGGCTCAGGCATCATCACAGAAGAGAAGACAGAATTACTGTAAGAGCAAAATTTTGGGGTGGAATGTTTCCTCTAAATAGAAACATTCCTTCCTGGAAGCAGAATGGAGGCCCACACTATTCAATGAGCAGATGAAATTTACTTGGCTCAGGAAGCTCACATAATCTATAGAACTCAGGAAGATCAGAAAGTTTCAAGATGTATATGTCCCTTCACCAAGGATATATAACCAGTATTCATCTCTGGTGGAGAAAAGACTCTTTGGCAGAGCTGCCTAGAGACTGGTCAGGGAGATCTAGGGTTGCAGCTTTTGTAAACTGTCACCCATGCAGGGGTAGGGATTTTTAGTGGTACAGCTACTTGGGAGTCACCAATGGGTCTGTAAGAAACCTCTTAGCTATCCTCCTATAAGTAACCATAGTAAACTCATTGGTTGACCAAGTTGAAGCTGGGTGAGACCATTTCTTTGGTATGTAGGTTCAATGGGTCATTTTTCCCAAGGTAAAGTCACACAATAGATAAATAGAAAAATAACCTGTTATGATTATGTTAGATTAAATTGCTGTAACAAAATGCGTAGGCTTGGTGGCCTATATACAATATACAACTATATAACTCTAGGTTTATTTATAAAAAAAATATATAGCTAAAGCTATTTGACTTTAATTAGGTTAATTTTATAATAAAACTGATGTTTGATGCTTAAATTTAAAAAATTGTGTATAGCCTATAAATTTTAATTCAAAATTTCATAGATCTCAAAACTACAAGTATTGCATAGACAGCTTGAAAATATCATAAATTTAGTTAAGATTCACAACAAAATTCCATTAGACTTGACATTTGATGCTTAATAAATTTATATTAGATTCACTGATACTTTTGTGGATACATGTACTTGAAAGAATTGATCCTGACCACCAATGAGTTGAAATTTTATTATACAACAAATATCTGTTGGTTTTATAGTATAGATAGTAATCAGTTCTTTCCCTATTAAATAAAATGACAAAGACCCAATAGAAACATCATTTACATAGTTTCTTAACAGAGTAATTAGAAACTAAAAGGCGTGAACTCCATTTTCACTGATAAATGTTAAATCCAGCTGCACATGGTGGCACAGTCCTTTAATCCTAGCACTTGGGAGGCAGAGGTAGGAGGATTGCCATGAGTTTGAGGCCACTATGAGAATGCAGAGTGAACTCTAGATCAGCCTGGGCTAGAGTAAGACCCTACCTCAAAAAATAAAAAAAAAGAAAAAAGGAAAGAAAAGAAAAAAGAAAAAGAAGAGAAAGTTTAAATCAGTATCTTACTGTGAAACTTATACAAAAGTCAATCCATAGTATATTGTTCTTCAAGATAAAGGCTATTGTGCTAAAGCATTTTAAGAGATGAAAAAGTATATAAAATGTTTTTTTTTTACTTAAAATATTGAGCCCTGAACCACTAAATAGATAAAATTTAAATTTCTACAAGTAATATTTTTTTGCCTTTCAAGAGCAAATTCTAAGACTCACAAATTTTAAATTTGAGATGCTATTAACAAGTAGTTGATTAAGAGAACTTCACTGAAAGCAACAAGCAAGACAACTGTGCCATATAATGCTGTGCACTCAATTAATAGATAATATGTTTTATATTATATTTATGGATAATATGCATAATAGTAATATGAACAAGTACAGTGTAGTGTTCTTAGTCCAGTGATCCTCCTTTTTCTTTTTTTATTATTAACAAAAATAGAAATATTAACTTTTATTGACTTTAATTTTAGTGTCCTATTGAGAGCTATCAGTTTTGTTTTTATATTAGAGAGTCTGAACTTGAATATTAGACAAGTCTATCAAGAAACTCAAACAAAGCAATCTTTTCTGAAGTTGATATTGCAATAAGCATTAAACCCATGTGAAGTTTGACCTTTTAATTGAGTCTATCAATCTAAAATCAGAGTTGAATTTTTTTTTCTTTTCTTTTTTTTTTTTTTTTCTTTTCTTTCTTTCTTTTTTTTTTTTTTATTAGTCAGTTCTGTATTCAGCAAATACAGTCAGTTTGGTACCATTATTAGGCTCATCCGTGACCTACCCCCTCCCCTTGGCCCCTCCTTGTTGAGGTATACGGGTCATGCATTGTGGAGTTAGCCCACAGTTATGGGTAAGCTAAATGTCTCTGCATATCATGACCCAACATGTGACTCTGACATTCTTTCCACCCCCTCTTCCGCAAAATTTCCCTGAGCCATGTTGGGTTCATTTTTGGTCTGCTTCAGTGATGAGGTGTTGAGGGCCTCTGAGGCCCTGGCTCTCTGATTTGGTAGGAGTTGATTTTTCTCTATGCTGATCTCCTTCCCCCTTGTGCTGGTGTCTGGTTCATCAGGAAAAACAGCCCCCTTGCTTGTTTCTCGAAGTTTTCTTAGTTTCAGCCGGAGCCCTTTTGAGGTATGATGGGGTGGCTCTCTCCTTAGGGTCTACATCTATCTGAAAAAGAGAAGCAGATTCTCCAACGGAGAGTAAGTTAGCACCAGGACAAATGAGATAACCCTTACATTTTTTTTTTTTTTATAGAGAATTTAATATGTGTAGGCCCTCTTGTAGCCCACAATTGATAGTAGGTTGATACTGGAGAGTGGGCTTATGTTTGGATATGGTTCTGACTTGTTTCCCAGCTCCAGCTATGGGTCCCATACCAGTGAGGGGATCAGTTAGCCAAATTGAGAGCAGTTGGTTCCCCACCATGGCTGTGTGCCACCACTGCACTTGTGTGGGCATCACAATAAGTTATTTGCTGCTAAGTAGGTTAGACCATGCGTTGCTTCGATAGATATTGGTCAATTTCCCCCAGTCGCCCATGTAGCACCTTCTGGCACTAGATGCGCTGACTGTCTGGGGACTGACTCTCATCCAACTTCCAGCCATGCCATTCTAATTTGCATGTCAGTCATATAAGGTATCTTCAGCAGTAGGGTCTTACCACTAACCTTTGGTGGGTCATCAAGTACTCTGACAGAAATCTGTCTGTCTTTTAGGAAACCTTGTAGGTCTCTCTGATCAAAAGCTCATTGTGGATGATAGCCCCATGCTGGTTCTGGGAGTTACAGGTCAGTGCCCACTAAGAAAATGAGGAAAAAGATAACTAATATACAAGAGTTAGAGGTAAGAGAGAGAGAGACAGGGAGAGGGGAAGTGAGGGAGGGAAGATGTAGGAGACTAAGGTTAGTCTTAATCTTACCCTCTCCAGTGTCTTGTGGTTCAGGTGTTCCCTGTAAGGGCCTGGTGAAGGATCAGCCATTTGGTCTATCTTTTAGTAAGTAGAAGATTATGGTACCATTGCCGTTTGGGTCTAGATTTGTGTTTCCCACCCCTTTGATGCCCTCCCCTCCCTCCCCTTCCATCCTAGTGTCTAATCTAGGAGATGCTTGCTGGGTATGTAAGGTATCTTCGGTAGATTCAGGTTAGGTGCTGTAGATGAGTGAGACTATGTGGCGATTTTTTTTCTGTGATTGGGTAAGTTCACTGAGAATGATCTGTTCCAGGTTCAACCATTTTTCCTCAAATTTCATTGTGTCATTTTTTCTTACTGCTGTATAGAATTCCATTGTGTAGATATGCCACATCTTACTTATCCATTCTTCTAGTGATGGACATCTGGGTTGATTCCAGCTCTTAGCTATTACAAATTGAGCCGCTATAAACATGGTTGAGCAAATCTCTTTAGTCTGTGATTTGAAGGTTTTAGGGTAGATGCCCAGTAAGGGAATAACTGGGTCTGTTGGTATCTCTATACTCAGCTTTTTCAGAAGTCTCCATATTGCTTTCCAAAGTGGTTGTACCATCCTACATTCCCACCAACAGTGGATGAGTGTTCCTACTTCTCCACATCCTCGCCAGCATTTATTTTTATTTGATTTTTTGATGCTTGCTATCCTTATTGGGGTAAGGTGGAATCTCATAGTTGTTTTAATTTGCATTTCTCTGATGATTAGGGATGATGAACATTTTCTTAAGTGTATGTTTGCCATTTCTATTTCTTCCTCGGTGAACTGCCTGTTCAGCTCTTTGCCCCATCTTGTGAGTGGGGTGTTTGACTTCTTACTGTTTAGATTTTTGAGTTCTTTGTAGATTCTAGAGATTAGTCCTCTATCAGTTGGATAACCCACAAATATTTTCTCGCATTCTGTGGGTAATCTATTGGCTTTGCTAATTGTATGCTTGTCTGTAAAGAAACTCCTCAGCTTCATGTGGTCCCATTGGTTGAGTGATGGTTTAAGTTCATGAGCTACTGGGGTTTTGTTCAGGAAGTCTTTTTCCATTCCTATATCATGGAATGTACTTCCGAAATTTTCTTCCAGTAGTATTCGAGTTTCTGGTCTTATATTGAGATCTTTGATCCAATTGGACTTGAGTGTAGTGCATGGTGAAATGTGTGGGTCAAGTTTTAGTTTCCTGCATATGGTTATCCAGTTTGTCCAGCACCATTTGTTGAAGATGCTGTCTTTTTTCCAGCGTATATTGTTTGGGCCTTTATCAAATATCAAGTAGCTATAGTTGCTTGACCCAAAGTCCGGGTCCTCGAGTCTATTCCATTGATCTATAGTCCTGTTTTTATGCCAGTACCATGCTGTTTTTATTACTATGGCTTTGTAATATAGCTTTAGATCAGGTATGGTGATGCCTCCAGAGGTATTTCTTTTGCAGAGGATATGTTTGGAAATGCGAGGCCTTCTGCCTTTCCATATGAAATTTGAGATCATTTTTTCTATCTCTGTGAAGAACACTGTGGGGATTTTAATTGGTATTGCATTAAATCTGTAAATTGCCTTTGGTAGGATTGTCATCTTCACAATGTTAATTCTGCCTATCCAGGAACATGGGAGGTCTTTCCATTTTCTCAAGTCCGCCTCAATTTCTTTTTTGAGTGTTTTTATGTTTTCATTGTATAGATCTTTCACTTCCTTGGTTAACGTTATTCCAAGGTATTTTATTTTTTTTGTCGCAATTGAAAATGGGACTATGTCCCTTATTTCTTTTTCTGTATCTTTGTCCTTTGCATAAAGGAAGGCTACTGATTTTTGTGCATTGATTTTGTATCCTGCTACTTTGCTATAGGAGTTAATCACCTTCAGGAGTTTTGGGATGGAGTCTCTCGGGTCTCTTACATATATAATCATGTCATCTGCGAATAAAGCTAACTTAACTTCCTCCTTTCCAAATTGTATCCCTTTTATTTCCTTCTCCTGTCTTATTGCTTGAGCTAGGACTTCCAGAACTATATTGAAAAGCAGAGGTGAGAGTGGACAACCCTGTCTTGTTCCTGATCTTAATGGGAATTCCTCCAGTCTCTCTCCATTAAGTATTATTTGGGCCTTCGGAGCTTCGTATATTGCCTTTATTAGGTTAAGATATGAACCAACCATGCCAACTCTCTCCAATGTTTTGAACATGAAGTGGTGTTGAATCTTGTCAAAGGCCTTTTCTGCATCTATTGAAATGATCATGTGGTTTTTATGTTTAACCTTGTTTATGTGGTGTATTACATTGACAGATTTCCGTATGTTGAACCACCCCTGTGTTCCTGGAATGAATCCCACTTGGTCAAGGTGGATAATGCTTTTGATGTGTTGTTGCATTCGGTTTGCAAGGATTTTGTTTAGGATCTTTGCATCTAAATTCATCAGGGAAATAGGCCGGTAGTTTTCTTTTCTTGTGGCATCTCTGCCTGGTTTTGGAATTAGGGTGATGCTAGCTTCATAAAAGGAGTTGGGTAGCTTTCCCTGTTCATCAATTGTGTGGCACAGTTTGAGGAAGATTGGTTTGAGTTCTTCCATGAAGGTTTGATAGAATTCAGCTGAGAAGCCATCTGGTCCTGGACTCTTCTTTTTTGGGAGGTTTTTTATTACTTTTTCAATCTCCATGAGTGTGATGGGTTGATTGAGGTGATTAATCTGCTCTGTGTTTAGCTTTGGTAGATGGTATGCGTCCAAGAATTTATCCATCTCCTCCACATTATCCAGTTTTGTGGAGTAGAGGTTTTTGAAATAAGTCCTGATGATTCTCCCAATTTCACTTATGTCTGTTGTGATCTCTCCTTTTTCATTTTGAATTTTGTTAATTTGAAGCTTCACCTTTTTTTGCTTGATCAGATTGGCCAGGGGTTTGTCAATCTTGTTTATTTTTTCAAAGAACCAGCTCTTTGTTTTGTCAATTGTCTTAATTGTTTCCTTGGTTTCCAATTCATTGATTTCTGCTCTGATTTTAACTATTTCTTTCCTTCTGGAGCTCTTTGGGTTGGATTTTTCTTGTTTTTCCAGTGCCTTTAGGTGGATGGTTAGGTTATTGATTTGGGACCTTTCTGTCTTTTTTACGGAGGCATTGAGTGCTATGAATTTTCCCCTGAGGACCGCCTTCATTGTGTCCCATAAGTTTTGATACGATGTGTTCTCATTGTCGTTCAATTCCAGAAATTTTGCAATTTCATTTTTTATTTCATCCACTATCCATTTATTGTTTAAAAGTGTGCTGTTCAGTTTCCAGGTGCCTTTGGGATTCTTGGTGGGTCTTTTATTGTTGATTTCTAGCAATATAGCATTGTGATCTGATATCATGCAGGGAATTATGTCAATCTTCCTAAATATGTGGAGGCAGTCTTTGTGACCCAATATATGGTCTATTTTAGAGAATGTTCCATGGACTGCTGAGAAGAATGTGTAATCTGTGGATTTGGGATGGAATGTTCTGTAGATGTCCGTTAGGTCTAAGTGATCTATGGTTTTGTTGAGCTCTCTTACTTCCCTGTTGAGTTTCTGTTTGGATGATCTGTCTATTACTGATAATGGTGTATTGAAGTCCCCAGCTATGATGGTGTTTGTGTTTATTTCTGTTTTATTGTCAAGTAGGTTTTGTTTTATGAACTGTGGTGCCCCTGTGTTTGGTGCATACAGATTTATGATTGTAATATCCTCTTGATGGATCGTTCCCTTGATAAGTAGGAAGCGGCCTTCTTTGTCTTTTTTGATTATATTTGGTTTGAAGTCTATTTTATCCAATATTAATATAGCTACACCTGCTTGTTTCTTATTCCCGTTTGCTTGGTATACTGTTTTCCACCCTTTCACCCTGAGGAGATGTCTGTCTTTAATGGTCAGGTGTGTTTCTTGAAGGCAACAGATTGAGGGGTCTAATTTTTTGATCCATCCTGTTAGCTTGTGTCTCTTGATGGGTGAATTAAGGCCATTAATATTTAGGGTAATGACTGTGAGATTTGATTTGATCCCTGCCATATTGTGATGGTAAATGTGGGTTGGAGTTTTCATGGACATTGAAGTTTTTTGTGCCTACTCTGAGTTTGGTTGTTGTGATCTGCTTCTTGTAGGCAATTGTGTTTGATTATTTTTTTCTTCTCTGTGTAGAATTTCCTGAAATACTCTCTGTAGGTTTGGTTTTGTGTTCATATAATTGTAAAGCTGAGTTTTGTCATGGAAAGTTTTTTGTTCACCATCTATTATGAGGGATACTTTTGCTGGGTAGAGTAGTTTGGGTTGGAAGCCATAGGTTCTTAGACTTTGCAGTGTTTCATTCCAGGCTCTTCTAGCTTTCAGGGTTTCCATTGAGAAGTCTGAAGTAATTCTGATGGGGTTACCTCTGAAGGTGGTGTGCTGTTTTTCCCTAGCTGCTTTTAGGATTTTCTCTTTGGTGTCAATGTTTAGAGTCTTAATAATAATATGTCTTGGAGAGTTTCTCCTTTGGTCCAGTCTGTTTGGAGTTCTATTGGCTTCTTGTATCTTGATGGGCCTTTCTTTTAAGAGATTGGGGAAGTTTTCTTCAATTATTTTGTTAAATAAGTTCTCCATGCCTTTGGTCTGGATTTCTTCTCCTTCTGGTATTCCAATGATCCTGATATTGGGACGTTTAACTGTATCCCAGAATTCCCTCATGTTCTGTTCACAGGAGCTTTTAAACTTATTGAAATTTTTGAACTCTCTAACTGTTTCTTCCATCTTGTCTTCCAGATCAGAGTTTCTATCCTCCACTTGGCTGACTCTATTCTTGAGAGCTTCTAGTGAGTTTTGGGCTTGTTCAATTAAGTTTGCATTTTCTATTATTTTTCTATGTATAATTTCCATCCCTCTGTCAAGCTCCCTTTTCACATCATTTTCTGATTTTCTTGATGATTCTTGGAGTTCATCCTTGCATTTCTTTATGTCTTCATTTAGCATGGTCAGCTGATTTTTAAGGTCTTCTTTTTTTTCACTTTCCCTCAAATCTCTTAACTCTCTTTGAAATCCTTCCATTTTCTTATCTAATCCTTCCAATTTCTTATCTATTAGTTCTAGTTTAGTGATGGCAGCATCCACACGATTGTCTGCCCTTTGTTGCTTTCCTGCAAGTTCTACCAATAGGTTGGTTAGAGTTGCATTGCTCATAGCTTCAATGTGGTGTTCTGGTCCTATTTGTTCTTCTATGTTTTGGTTAGAAGTATTCATTGTGGGAGTGGGTGATCTAATTGGATTTTCTTGCATTTGATTATTCATGTTATTTCTTTTGCGCTGTGTTCTGCCCATGACAGTGTATGGGCAGATAAGTGGGCGTATCAGCCTGGGCTCAAGAACAATGGGAATCTTATGCAGCCTGGGGGCGTTGCCAAGAAGCCTGGGCTTTGGCTGTCACTTGCCAAAGCCGCCTATCTACTGCCTGGCAGGGGCACCGAAGTTGCCTGAGTTCTCAAGCGGTAATGTGCCAAGGCTGCCTGCGTTCGAACTAGGAGTGGCACTGAGGCACCAAGCACTGTTGCCGCCCGAACTCTGGCTGGGCACGCTAGGAACCGGCAGCAGTCTGCGCTCCCCTGCCACAGGACAATTGTGGACAGCCGCGCGGCAGACAGAGGGCAAGTGGAGGAGAGTGCGGAGCAGTCTAAGCTTCCACACGCAGGGAATAATCTCACTTGCCAAAGCCGCCTATCTACTACCTGGCAGGGGCGCCAAGGTTGGTTGAGTTCTCAAGCGGTATTGTGCCACAGCTGCCTGCGTTCGAGCTAGGAGTGGCACTGAGGCACCAAGCACTGAAGCCGCCCAGACTTTGGCTGGGAACGCTGGGACCGGAAGCAGTCTGCGCTCCCCCGCCACAGGACAATTGGGGACAGCCACGCGGCAGACAGAGGGCAAGTGGAGGAGAGTGCGGAGCAGTCTAAGCTTCCGCACGCAGGGAATAATCTCACTTGCCAAAGCCGCCTATCTACTACCTGGCAGGGGCGCCAAAATTGTTTGAGTTCTCAAGCGGTAATGTGCCAAGGCTGCCTGCGTTCGAGCTAGGAGTGGCACTGAGGCACCAAGCACTGAAGCCGCCCAGACTTTGGCTGGGAATACTGGGAACCGGAAGCAGTCTGCGCTCCCCCGCCACGGGACAATGGCGGCCCGCCGGTGCGGCAGGCAGGTAGGGGGTGGCACCTGAGCTGACGCAAGCGAGAGATACAGTCTGAGCTTGTGGGACTGGGCACACTCAGTAGGTGGGCGAGTGGACGAGGGTGCGGAGCAGTCTAAGCTTCTGCGCGGAGGGAACGATCGGCGCGCAGTGGCAGCCGTGCGGGCTCCGGAGCAGCAGCAGCGGCAGGGGTGGAGCTTTGAACACGGCGGTTATTTGGGGCGAGGGGTGCCTACCCGCCCGAAAGGGGACCAGCAATTCCCTGTTCCCCCACCTCTGTGCCCTCCCAGATTTCTCTCCCCTAAAAGCCACTATATACCCTTAATATCTTGCCTTTCTTTCCCCGGGATTTGCAGCGCAGCTAGGCGGTCGCCATCTTGGCCGGAAGTCTCTGATCCTCCTTTTAACAATAATTTACTTCATCCTATGTCTTGCCACACAGAGTAGAGTTAATGTTCTTTAAAATTGAGTCATTTGAATCTTCACTATTTTAATAGCATACAATTGTTACATAGGTGTCCACACTGGCCTTTTTTTAGTTCCTGGGTTCTTGCTCTGGATCTGGCCATGGTCTCACTGAAGGTGTCCAGGCAACCAGGGTGGGAGACCGAGTGAAGAGAGAAAGCATCACTCCTGGGAGATAGTTGAACAGCTCTCTTGGTTTATTGTCGGGGAAATGGGTTTATAAGCATCTGAGGGCAGGGGGAAAGATCCTAAGGGGATTAGACTACCAGGTTCATTTCAGATGCCTAATTAGCATGTGGGGATATTCATTCTAGCATGTAGGCAATGGCAGGGGGCATCAGGTGATCTAGGGATCAGGGGGATGGGCTCTGTGAAGGCTGATAAGGAGTTTCCTGGCCAAAGTTACAGGGCTATGGGCAGAGCCTAAGTTCAGGTGTGCTGGGCTTGGAGAGGGAGTGGCCTCCTGTAGCCTGGGGGTCCTTAGCCATGCCTGGCAGCTCCGGACCCTCTCCTGAAAGCTCCAGCCTGTGCCTGGAAGTGCCTGACATAAATTTAAGCAATAAATAACTTTCTGTAAGCTACTGTGATCAGTCTGAGTTCCCATATACATGCCTACTGTAGTGACTGAGAGAGGATACAACGAAATGAGGCTAAAGAAGAAAGTGATTTAACCTTCCCTCTTTCTATTAGATGCACTGGAAAGTAACAAATATCTTCATGTAATTAATGAAATGGCTACTAGAGGAGAATAGTGCATGCTTTTCATGCAATGTAAGTTCTTTGGCCATATACAATTATTGTGTTTCAGCATAAGTGGGCATGGAAATCCATGGTCAAGCTGTAAGCAAATTCAGTTTCTGCTGATCATTCTTTTCTTGCCTTGCAGAAAGTGGTCTTCTGTGTCCTCACATGCTCTCTCCTCTCAGAACATGTGATGAGAGAGAATGATTGCCTGTCTTTCTCTTTTTTTGAAAATATCAGTACTACTGGTTTCATGTCCCATCCTGATGATCTCATTTAATCCTTATTATTTCCAAAAGGTCCCACCTCTCAATACAGACATACATGAGGGTTTGAGTATGTATTTTTTTTTCTTTTTTTTTCTTTATTAGTTAGTTTTCTATTCAGCAAATACAATCAGTTTGGGACCATTATTAGGCTCATCCATGACCTACCCCCTCCCCTTGGCCCCTCCTTGTTGAGGTATATGGGTCATGCATTGTGGAGTTAGCCCACAGTTATGGGTAAGATAAATGTCTCTGCATATCATGACCCAACATGTGGCTCTGACATTCTTCCCGCCCCCTCTTCCGCAAAATTTCCCTGAGCCATGTTGGGTTCATTTTTGGTCTGCTTCAGTGATGAGGTGTTGGGGACCTGTGAGGCTCTGGATTTCTGATTTGGTAGGAGTTGATTTTTCTCTGTGTTGATCTCCTTCCCCCTTGTGCTGGTATCTGGTTTATCAGGAAAACAGCACCCTTGCTTGTTTTGCCAATTATTCTTAGTTTCAGCTGGGGCCCTTTTGAGGTATGATGGGGTGGCTCTCCCCTTAGGATCTACGTGTATCTGAAAAAGAGAAGCAGATTCTCCAACAGAGAGTAAGTTAGCACCAGGACAAAAGAGATAAGGCTTACTTTTTTTATAGAGAATTTAATAGGTGTAGGCCCTCTTGTAGCCCATGATTGATGGTAGCTTGATGTTGGCGAGTGGGCTTATGCTTCAATATGGTTCTGACCTGTTTCCCAGCTCTAGCTATGGGTCCTGGGTCTAACCTACTTAGCAGCAAATAACTTGTTGTGATGCTCACACAAGTGCAATAGTGGCACACAGCCATAGTGGGGAACCAACTGCTCTTAATTTGGCTAACTGATCTCCTCAGTATGTAATTTTTTAAAGATTTTATTTTTATTTATTTGAGAGAGAGAGAGAAAGAAAGAGAAGAGAAGAGAAGAGATGAGACAAACCAGGGCCTCAAGCAACTGAAAATGAACTCCAGATGCATGTGCCACCATGAGCATCTGGCTTATGTGGAACCTGGACAATCAAACCTGGGTTCTTAGGCTTCACAGGCATGTTTCTTAACCCCTAAGCCATCTCTCCAGCCCTCAGTATGTAAATTTTTGAAAACACAATTCAATTCCTAACTACTGTCTTTCCCATCTCCTAAATATGATATCAGAACCTAAGATAAATTAAAATTCCTTTTTATTAGTAATCTGTAAAGATACATGTGCTTCTATCTTCCAATCTACACATCAGCAGACTAACTCTTGTTGAAATAGCTCAAATTACTTAAACTATGACTTTTATTTTAAGAATTCTGGTTAAAATTATATCACATATTTATAGAAACAAGATTAAGTTAATTTTAACCTCAGGTTATCAAGCTACTTGTGCAGAAAAAAAAAGCCTTCTTAGTAATTTATTTTAATTAATGTAATGCATTGACAGAGACCATATGAGGATTATATATTTGCTTATAACCCCAAAATAATTATATATGAATTTTAGTTATATAAATAAGCAGTGTTTAGTTTCTTGGATGTAATTGAATAGATAAGATTTTGCATATGCAACATCACAATGACTAAAATTAAATATTTTTGATACATAACTCTTCACAGGCTTATTCATCCCCAAGGAAAGTTTATTCTTTTATTTTCCCAATGATGTTGGATTTGGTCATGACTTGATTTGGACACTGATACTTGAGATCCTTGGAATAAACTATTGAAATCATGAGATGAATCTTGACTGGCATTTTTAACCGTGAAGGTGTAGTTTTTATCTCATTTCTCAAACTGAGCTTTCAATTTAGAATTTAATAGTTTCACATGGAGGGAGAAAGAAGCACACATCTAACTACTTAAATTTCATTTTTTAAGTAATACAGAAAGTAAGTGAATTTTATGACTACTACAGTCATTTTTATTGCTATGCACTATACGATGATTGAGATATACAAGAAATTTTGTAGCCACTAAGTATTCTTCACATAGATTAGAATATAGGTACAAATCTGTGTATGCACAAAGCCATGTCTTCTTTTACTGCTCACATCGTTGGAGCCTATCATAGTTAATCATAACAAATCCACCATTCAGAAAGCAAGTGTTCAAGCCTCCATTCCTTATGTGTGCAGCATACACAAATGGCATATTCTCAGTAAATGCATGTGGTTTTTTTTCTCAATTTTTTAAAACATTTTCCATGATTATTAAAAAATATCCCATGGTGATACCCTCCCTCATTGCCTTTCCCCCTTTGAAATTCCATTCCCCATCATATCTGCTCCCCATCTCAATCAATCTCTCTTTTATTTTGATATCATGATCTTCCCCTCCTCTTATGATGGTCTTGTGCAGGTAGTGTCAGGCACTATGAGGTCATGGATATTGAGGCCATTTGGTGTATGGAGGGAGCACGTTGTAAGGAGTCCTGCCCTTCCTTTGGCTCTTACATTCTTTCTGTCACCTCTTCTGCATTAGACCCTGAGCCTTGGAAGCTGTGATTGAGATGTTACTCGGTACTCTAGTCGCTTCTTTCCAGCACCATGATACCCTCTGAGTCGTCCCAAGGTTACTGCCATCAGAAAAGAGAAGATTCTCTACCCAAGGTGAAAGTAGCATTAATATAAGGGTATGAATATTGAGAGAAGTGCTTACAGGGAAGTTTGATAAGCATAGTATATACACTTATCCAGACATCAGCAGATGTTACACCCCTAGGGCTCACGAATATCCCTGTTTTAAGTTTTCAGTATCAGGGATATATTCCCTCCCATGGAGCAGGCCTCCAATCCAATTGTAGGGCAGTTGGTTTCCACCATGACAGACATGCCGCTCTTTCACCCATTGGCTCATTTGGCCTGGCTGGCCAAATATAAGGATTGCAGTGTCCACTGTTGAGTACCTTCACTGGTGATTTCTCTTTCTCCCATTGAACTGATGTAGAATGGCTTCTTCCAGCTTCCTGTTAGCTGGTCTACATGGAGGAGGATATTAGTTCAGTTCCAGCAGGATTTTTCAGTGGCCTTGCAGCCCAAGTATGTGGAGTCTTCAGCAATAGGGTCTTACCATCTATTCCTGGTGGGAAACCAAGGGCCTCTGCAATGGCTTATAATGTTTTGGGGGCATCAGGACCCTCCCTAGAAAACAACTCACTGGAAGGTATCCCATCCCTGGCACTGAAAATTTTATAGCAAACATCTATGTCTCCTGAGAGTTCCATTGTCCAAAAAGGTAGGATTCCATATGATTTATTTGTAACCTGTAAGATTTTGATTAGCCCTCCCTCCACCTTTCCTTTACTCAATCTCCTCCCCTGACCTCACTTTGGGCCTTTTTACCCCCGTTAATCTGCTCTTCTACTTACATATATACAATACCAACCTATTAAGTACCCTCCTCCCTTCCCTTCTCTTCCCTTGGTATATCTTTTTTAGCTTACTGGACTCTGCTAGTGAGTTTTTTCCTTGTCACACAGAAGCCCAATCATCTGTAGCTAGGATCCACATATGAGAGAGAACATGTGGCGCTTGGCTTTCTGGGCCTGAGTTACCTCACTTAGTATAATCTTTTCCAGATCCATCCATTTTCCTGCAAATTTCATAACTTCATTTTTCTTTACCGCTGAGTAGAACTCCATTGTATAAATGTGCCATATCTTCATTATCCACTCTTTAGTTGAGGGACATTTAGGCTGGTTCCATTTCCCCAGTTATCATGAATTGAGCAGCAATAAACATGGTTGAGCACGTACTTCTAAGGAAATGAGATGAGTCCTTACAATATATGCCTAAGAGTGCTATATCTGGGTCATATGGTAGATAAATCTTTAGCTGTTTTAGGAACCTCCACACTGATTTCCACAATGGCTGGACCAGATTGCATTCCCACCAAAAGTGTAGAAGGGTTCCTCTTTTTCCACATCCCCACCAGCATTTATGAGCATTTGTTTGCATGATGGTAGCCAATCTGACAGGAGTGAGATGGAATCTCAATGTATTTTTAATCTGCATTTCCCTGATGACCAGGGACATAGAACATTTTTTTAGATGCTTATACATCATCTGTATTTCTTCTTTTGAGAACTCTTTAGTTAGCTCCATAGCCCCTTTATATAACTGTCTTGTTTGATTTCTTATTATTTAACTTTTTTTAGTTCTTTGTATATCCTAGATATTAATCCTCTATCAGATATATAGCTGGCAAAGATTTTTTTCCCATTCTGTAGGTTGCCTCTTTCCTTTATTCACAGTGCCCATTGCAGAACAAAATATTTGTAATTTCATGAGATCCCAGAGGCTGTCTTTTCTCCAATGAGTATTTTTGGCATTTTTATCGAATATCAGGTGTCTACGGCTACCTGGACTTACATCTTGGTCCTCTATTCTGTTCCATTGATCTAAATGTCTGCTTTTGTGTCAGTACCATGCTGTTTTTGTTACCATGTCTCTGTAGTATAGGTTAAAATCAGGTATGGTGATACCACCAGCCTTATTTTTCTTGCTCAGTATTATTTTAGATAATCAAGGTTTTTTTGTGATTCCAAATGAATTTTTGGATTGATTTTTCTATTTCCATAAAGAATGCCTTTGGAATTTTGATGGGGATTGCATTAAATGTGTAGATTGCTTTTGGTAAGATTGCCATTTTCACAATATTGTTTCTTCCAATCCAGGAACAAGGGATGATTTTCCACTTCCTATGGTCTTCTGCAATTTCTCACTTGAGTGTTTTAAAGTTGTCATTGTATAGACCCTTTACTTCCTTGGTTAGGTTTATTCCAAAGTAGTTTATTTTCTTTGATGCAATTGTGAATGGGAGTGATTCTCTGATTTCATTCTCTATGTATTTGTTGTTAGCATATATGAAGGCTACTGATTTCTGTGTATTTATTTTGTATCCTGCTACATGGCTGTAGGTTTTTATCAGCTCTAACAGTTTGCTGGTAGAATCTTTAAGGTCCTTTATATATAAAATCATGTCATCTGAAAATAATAATAACTTGATCTCTTCCTTTTCCAATTTGTATCCCTTTTATGTGTGTCTCTTGCCTTATTGCTATGGCTAAGACTTCCAGTACTTTATTAAGTAAAAGTGGGGACAGTGGACACCCTTGTCTTGTTCCTAATTTTAGTGGAAAACCTTCCAGTTTTTCCCCATTTAGTAATATGTTGGCTGTATGCTTGTCATAAATAGCCTTAATTATATTGAGATATGTTCCTTCTATTCCCAGTTTCTGTAGGACTTTTAACAAGAAGGGATATTGGATTTTGTCAAACACTTTCTCTGTGTCTAATGAGATGATCATGTGATTTTTATCCTTCAATCCATTTATATAATGTATTACATTTATCGATTTGCATATGTTGAACCATCCCTGCATCTCTGGGATAAAGCCTACTTGGTCAGGGTGAATGATCTTTCTGATATATTCTTGTATTCTGTTTGCCAATATTTTGTTGAGAATTTTTGCATCTATGTTCATCTATGTTCATGAGGGAGATTGGTCTGTAATTTTCTTTCTTTGTTCTATCTTTGCCTTGTTTGGATATCAGGGTGATGCTGGCTTCATAGAAGGAGTTTGGAAGAATTCCTTCTTTCTCTATTTTATGGAAAAGCTTAAGAAGCAATGGTGTTAGCTCTTCCCTGAAGGTCTGGTAAAATTCAGCAATGAATCTATCTGAGCCTGGGCTTTTTTTTAGTTGGGAGATTTTTGATAACTGTTCGGATCTCCATGCTTTTTATATGTCTATTTAAGTGATTAATCTCATCTTGATTTAATTTAGATAGGTCATATAAATCAAAGAAATCATCCATTTCTTTCAGATTTTCATAATTAGTGGAGTATATGCTTTTATAGTGTGTCCCTATGATTTTTTGAATTTCTCTGTCATCTGTTGTGATGTTACCTTTTTATCTCTAATTTTATTAATTTGTGTCTCATCCCTATTTCTTCTGGTCAGATTTGCTATGGGTTTATCAATCAAGTTTATCCTTTCAAAGAACCAACTCTTTCATTTATTCTTTGGATTTTTTTCTTAGTTTCTATTTCATTAGTTTCTGCCCTAATCTTTATTATTTCTTCCCTTCTGCTGATTTTAGTTTTTTTTTTTTTATTTTATTAACTGTGTTCTTTATTGCTAGTAATTCTAACTTGTTTTTCTTTATTATTTCTATTTCCTTATTTATGTCTAGTATTGGCCTCTTTATTTCATTAAATTGGTGTCCTGTTTCTTCCTTGCTTCCTTTTATTTCTTCTTTGAGTTCTTTGAACATATTTATAATCATTCTTTTGAAATCTTTCTCAGCCATTTCCTCTAACTCATTCTCACTGGAGGTCATTTCTGATGCATTAATACTTTTTGGTGGATTTATATTGTCTTGATTTTTGGTGTTTCTTGTGTTATAATGTATATATTTTTGCATCTTGGATTATTTAATGATTGGATTTTCCAGTTAGCTGGGTATTAAGAGATGTATCAATCAATCTGGTGTTATGTGTCTTCAGGGTAGGAGCTTAAGGTGCTAGGTGTGGCTCTGAAGACTCTCAGAGTATGTACAAAAGTGACACTAGGTGTTGGGTGTGCCTGCTATGAGAGTATTCAAGTAGGCTAAGTGGGACAAAATACAGGCAGATTCTAAAATTTAACTGAATGATGTACACTTTCAGTGAAAAAACACACAGAGTAATTATCCAAGAGTAGGTATTATGACAACCAGATCCTCTGTCTGTCCCTTAGGCTGTGTGGTGCCTCACCCACTCCCTTAATCCTGACAACAAGGCAGTTAAGATTTCTGGTCTGTACAGGGTTCCAAGTCAACTTGTGACCAGGTGAGACCCTTCCCTAATGTATAACACAAGAGTAAACAAAGCCACTATAATTCAAGAAGCAATAAATAACAAGCCCAAAATACAGCTTATTTAAGAATGGCAAATTTGACCATCCTTCTGATTTATAATATAATTTATCCTGATGTGGGATGTGCAATTAGCACTTCTGGTTCAGGCCTATATACCAGGTTTATTAGGCGGGTACTGACCTAGTGTAATCCCTGTTACCTTTTGGGATGATTTTGGTCTCAGCTGTACTCTTGATTGGGTCCCTCTTTGGTGCTGTGTCCATTCAAGTTGGCATGGCCGGGTCCCTGGACTGCTGCTCTGTTCCCGGAGGGCTGAGCACTGGTAGTGGGGGAGGGGAGGCTGCTGATGCTGCTCTAGTTGGCCTGCTGTTCCACGTGTTCTTCTAACTTGTGATCTGCTGCTCCACTGTTCACTGCCTTCTCCCTTCACGTTTCTTGAGTTTGCGGAGAGCTCCGGTGTGAGTGGAAAATCCCCTTGCCTGGCTTTTCCTGTGGCTCAAGCTGAGTCTGGTGGCTGGCTTGCTTGCTGCCACTGAGGTCTCACACAAGGACCCACCCCACCAGAGCAGCTTCTGCCTGCTTGGTAGGGCTCTGAATGCTCTGGATCTCTCCTCCTTCTCAGCTGCTGTTTCTATTTCCTATACACCTCACTTTTTAGTAAAAGTGTGTATTTTTCTGGTTTTTTTGGTGGGGGGGGCTTTTTCCCCCCTAGGCTGCTTTGGTGTGCTACCTATGACTCCATCTTAACTGAAGGTCCTCACATCTGTTTTTAAGTACAAGTTTCTGCAAGCATTCACATTGGTGGTTATTTTTGTTCCTTCAAGTCTTCCATTGATATGGATCTCTGCATATGTCATGCAATGAAAGCATCATCTATGGCTCTGTAGGTCTGAGTGTGTGATAAAACCTATCATCTTACATATTTACCCATTATGTAAAATGTTCAGCTGGTGCTAATTTTATGGTTGCTAAGTTGGCTCTGTCCCAAAGTAACTTGTTTCCAGCCATCTATATTCTGTAAATGTAACTCTAATGTTGCTTTGATATATTTTTTTACTTCTTTTGCTTCCCTGACCTTGGCCAGGTTACTCATATTGCATTATAAAACAAAACTCTTGAACTTTGATAATTTATTTTAATTTTGGTCACCTTGTTTTCATTATTTTATTGCACCATACATAGGAGTAAGAAAGTGGTCATTATTGTTAATCTTTGAATGGGGTTGCTAGGTATGTCTTCAGGAGGATAAAAATATTCAGGAAACGAAACATAAGGAAGTAACCTGCTGTGGTAGTATTGCATTTCCCCCAAGTATGGTATCCCATCTTGAAATAGAGATTGCTTTGGCTCTGTAGTCATGGCAACCTACTGAGCAAGCAATGCACTGATTGCTGATCTATGGTAATGTACCTATTGACACTTCCTTCTATCCCCCCCAGCTGTGTAAGTGGTCTTGGAAGATGTTAGAGCATATAAAAAGTGGAAGTCTAACTGAAAGTGGGTCTCCATTATGTAATGGTTATGAGTCCATTGTCCATGATCTGGAGTGAATTTGTGCTGCTGAAGCTTCTGTATATAGCTTCTCATCCATTCTGTGTATGTGAGCCCTATAAACTCATTGGACTGTCAAGTGGTCTTTGTTGGATTCATTACTTTGCTCTGCCACTGATGCCCTATCAGGGTATGTATTCCCAGAAAATAAATAAATAAATAAATAAGTAGCCCACCCAGTACTATCCTGTTAAGTCTATATTGAGTCTTGCTTAATTAGAAAAGAGTTAATTTCAAAGAACTTGGACAATTTTTACTACTTCAAATCCCCTGGGATAAATTGTCTATTAAAATGACATTCTTCTTTCAGCTCTACTTTCCCTTCTAGCCTGTGTCATTGACTAGGTCTTCATAGAATTTGTTCTCTAAACTTTTAGTGCACCCAGAATTTTTTTAAACAGGATTATAATCAGAATATTTTTAAAACATGAGGATTGCTTTGGGAGAAAATGTGTTTTTTAATTTAGGAAAAAAAAAACTGGACCACACTTTTTAACTTATTATTTTATATTAATATTTACTTTTGGGGGATAGAGAGATGGCTGAGTGATAAGGCAGTTGAGTACATAGCCTAAGGACCCAGGTTTGATTTCCCCAGAACCCATAATTGGTGGCACATGTACCTGGAGCTTGTTTGCAGTGGTGAGAGGCCCTGGTGTTATTCTCTCTCTCTCTCTCTCTTTCTCTCTCTCTCTCTCTCTCTCTCTCTCTCTCTCTCATCATAAATAAATAAATGAAAAAAAATTAAGAAAATAATCAGTTTTGGTTAAAACTTTTCTTATTACTTCTCTCCCCCATCTCCCTACCTGACATCCTGCACTCACACTCCTGACCCTAGAATTCTCCCTGTGACTTTCATATCATTTAAATATACTACCTTTATTAACCTACTAATTTGACACCTCTTTCCCTTCAGCTCCCTAGGGGATCCTTTCTAGTTTTCTGGTATCTACATATACTGTCTCCCACAATAATACACATATAAAAATTTTCTCAACGAGGCTCTGTATATAAGAGAGAACATGTGATGTTTTCCTTTCTGAAACTGTATTTCCTCATTTGCAATAATATTTTACAATTCTATCCATCTTAAATCAAATCATATCATTTTATTTTCCTGTATGGCCATATAAAATACCATTTAATACATGCACTGCATTTACTTTTTCCATCACTTAGTCAAAGGACATCTAGTCTCCAGCCTTTCCTTACTAATATGAATAGTGAAGCAATAAGCATTATTAAACAAGTATCACTGAAGTAGGGTGGAGAGTATTTGTGTATATGTCCAGGAGTAGTATAGCTGGATCATATAGTCATTCAATTTATTTTTAGTTTTTGATTTTCCTAGTGACTACATAAGTTTAGACTTCCACTAACAGTGAATAACAATTCCCTTCTCCTTAACCACACCCTTCTTAGCATTTGTTATTTTTTTTCTTGATGAAAGCCATTCTAACAAGGAGGACATGGATTCTCACACTTGTTTTAATTTGCATTGCCTGATGGCTAAGAATACTGACCATTTAAACAAATATATTTATTAATCATTGGTATTTGGAGAACTCTCAGGTTAGTTGTTTAACCCATTTTTGATTGGCTATTTATTTTTGCATTGTTTAGTTCTTGAGTTCTTTGTACATTCTAGATACTAATCTTCAGTCAGATGCATAAGTATGGAGGTTTTCCCAGTGTGTATGTTTTCTTTTCACTTGGTTTTATTTGCTTTATAGAACCTTTGGTTTTTATATTTTATTGTTTTATGAAATATGAAATTGGAATTTTGATGGGGATAGCAATGAAGCTTTAAATTGATTTTAGTAAGAAAGTCAATTTCACTATATTAACTCTTCTAATCCATGTGCTGATATCAGGTTCACCAAGAAAGCAGCACTCTTGCTCATTTCCACAATTCCTCTGTGGTTTCATCTGGGGTCAGAGTGAAATGTGCTGGGTCATTTATCTCCTCAGGTCCCATTACCATCTAAACACAAGAAGCAGAATCTCCAAGGGAAAGTGAAGTCAAGACAAGTTAGATGGGTTAACCATTATTAATTTAGGGAGAACTTAAAGGGTGTACACCCTCTGGTAGTGCACAGTTGGTAGGAGCTTGACAATGGAAAGCAAAATCATTATCTGGGTGTGATTCTGACTTGTTTCCTAGTTCCAGATATGGTTTCCTTTCCACTGAGCACATCAGTTAGGCAATCTATGAACAGTTGGTTAACAGCTATGGCTCTGTGCCACTATGGCACTTGTGTGAGCATCACCTTAGGTTGTTTTTGCTTCTGAATAGCTTAGATTTTGAGTTACTCGGGCAGATGTTGGCCACTCTCCCCTGATAGCCCATGTAGTGCCTTCCAGCAATAGATGGGCTAACTGTCTGTGGACTGGCTCTCTTCTGGATTCCAACCAGGTCTCTCCAAGTTTTGTGCCAACAGTGTTTGGTGTCTTCAGCAATGGGGTCTTACCATTAACCTGTGATGGGTAATCAAGTGCTCTGACAGAATTCTGTCTTTTTTGGGGGTGGGGGGTGGGGAGAGACCTTGTGAGTCACTCAGATCAACAACTCATTGTGGATGTTAACTCATCCTGGTACAAGGAATTATGGGCCAGTGTCAAAGCAAAAGAAAAAATAAATAGACAAAAACATGAAATAGGGGAAATTTCAGGTTAGGCTTCATCTCACCATCTCCAGGGCCCTTTGATTCAGGTGATCTCCCTAAGGAACTCTTGAGGGTTCCCCCTTTTAGTCTAACTTTCAGGACATATGTTTCTCTGGTACCAGTTCAATTTGGGTTCAGTTTTGTGTCCCTACCTCACACTTCCCCTTCCCCCAAGCCCTATCCTCCCTATTGTCCAAGCATTTAGATGCCATTCAGGTATGTCAGCAATTCAGGCTAATCTAAGTTAGGATACACAGATGATTGAGACCATACAATAATTGTCTTTCTGTGATAGTGTGAGTTCGCTTAGTGTTATCTGCTCCAAGTTTGACCATTTCTCAAAAAATATGTCATTTTCTCATACTGTTGAGTAGAATTCTATCATGTGGACATACCACATCTTGGTTATCCATTTGTCCAATGATGAGCACCTAGGTTGATTCCAATACTTAGGTATTGTGAATTGATCAGCTATAAACATGCTTGAGCAAATATCTCTCAGCTGAGGTGTGGAGCATTTCAGGTAAATGTCCAGTAAGGAATAACAGCATCTGTTAGTAACTTTATATTCATCCTTTTCAGGAGTCTCCATATTAATTTCCATAGTAGTTGTACAAGCTTACATTCTCACAAACACTAAAAAAAATTGCTCCAATTTCTCCACATCCTCACCAACATTTTCTTTCATTTGATTTTTAATGTTTGCTATTCTTACTGGGGTGAGGTGGAATCTCATAGTGGTTTTAATTTGCATTTCCCTGATGGTTAAGGATGTTGAACATTTCCTTAAATGTGTGTTAGCTATTTGTAATTCTTCCTCTGACAACTCCCTATTCAGTTCTCTGCCCCACTTTTGGAGTGGGTTGTTTGTTTTTTTTCTTGTTTATTTATTTATTTTTAGTTCCTTGTAAATTCTAGTTATTAGGCTTCTGCCAGTAATATAGCTGGTGAAGATTTTCTCTCATTTAGTGGGTAATCTATTGGTTCTGCTTATGATATGTTTGCCTGTGAAAAAGCTTTTTTAGCTTCATGAAATCCTGTTGGTTGAGTGTTTGTATAATTTCCTGGGCTACTGGGGTTTTGTTCAGGAAGTCTTTTCCCAGTCCTATATCATGGAGCATGTGTCCTATTTTTTCTTCCAGTAGTTGAAGAGTTTCAGACCTTCTATTGAGTTCTTTAATCCATTTGGAATTTATTTTTGTGTACAGATAAATGAGTGAATCTAATTTCATTTTTCTACATATGGTCATCCAATTTGTACAACACCATTTGTTGAAGATGCTGTATTTTCTCCAGTCTACATTATTGATAACTTTGTCAAAGTTCAAGTAGCTATAGTTACTTGACCTAAGCTCTGGGTCTTCAATTCTGTTCCACTGGTCTATGTTTCTGTTTGTATTCTAGTACCATGCTGCTTTTATTAATATGGCTTACTAATATAGCTTTAGATCAGATATGGTGATATCTCCAGACGTTTATATTTTCATTTGCTGAGAATATGTTTGGGTATATGAGGCCTGTTGCCCTTTCCAACTGAAGTTTGAGATCATTTTATCAATCTCTGTGAAGAATAATGCTGGTATTTTTATTGGTATTGCATTAAATCTGTATTGTAGAATTTTCACCATATTACGGTAAGTATTTCCATCTTCTCAAGTCCTCCTCGATTTCTTTCTAGATTTTTTTTCATGCTTCTATTATATATGTCTTTCACACCCTTGGTTAGTGTTACTCCAAGTTACTTATTTTTGTTGTTGTTTCTATTGAAAATGGGAAAGCCTCAATGATTTATTTCTCTATATATTTGTCCTTTACATATATAAAACCTGCTGATTTGTGTGCATTGATTTTGTATCCTGCCACTTTACTGAAGGAATTTATTACCTTTAGAACTTTTGAGATGGAGGTTTTTGGGTCACTTATCTACAGGATCATGTCATCTGCAAGTAGGGCTAACTTGACTTCTTCCTTTCGAGTTTAAATCTCTTCTATTTCTTTCTCCTGCCTTATTGGGATAGTACTTCTAGTACTATGTTGAAGAGCAGTGGTGAGAGTTGGCACCCCTGTCTTATTCCCAATCTGAGTGGGAACTCCTTGAGTCTTTCCCCATTAAGTATTATTTGGGATTTAGGAGCTTTGTATATAGCCTTTTTTTGTGTCGAGATATAAACCCTCCATGCCTTTTCTTTCTAGCGTTTTGATCATGAAGTGGTGTTTTATTTTGTCAAATGCCTTCTCTGCATCAATTGAGATGATCATGTGGCTCTTACAGTTCAGTTTATTTATGTCGTGTGTTTCTTTGCCCTATTTACATATATTGAACCATCCCTGCATCCCTGGGATGAAGCCTACTTGGTCAAAGGGGATAACATTTTGGATGTGTTGTTGAGTTCTGTTTTCAAGGATTTTGGTGAGGATCATTGCATGCAAATTCATCAGGAATATAGGCCTATTGTTTTTGTTGTTGTTGTTTTTGTTTTTTCTTGTTGCATCTCTGACTGGTTTGGGTATTGGGGTGATGCTAGTTTCATAAAAAGAGTTGGCATTCTTTCCCTGGTCCCTGATTATGTGAAGTTTGAGAAAAACAGGTTTTAGTTCTTCAATGAAGGTCTGATAGAATTCAGCTGTGAAGCCATCACTCCTGGACTTTTTTTGGGGGGAGGTTTCTGGTTAACTTTTCACTCTCCGTGGATGTGGTAAGTTTGTTTAGGAGATTAATCTTCTCTGAGTTTAGTTTTGGTAAGTGGCATATGTCTAGGAATTCATCCATTTCTTCCAGATTGTTCAATTTTGTGAAGTGGAGGCTTTTGAAGTATGTCCTGATGACTCTCCCAATCTCATTGATGTCTATTGTGATCTCTCCTTTTTTTTTTTTTTTTTTTTACTTCTGATTTTGTTAATTTAAGACTTATCTTTTTTTTTTTTTTTTTTCCTTGATCAAAATAGCCAGGGGTTTGTTAATCTTGTTTAGTTTTTCAAAGAATCAGCTCTTAATTTCATTGATTTTTAAATTGTTTCCTTAGATTCCAATTCATTAATTCCTGCTCTATTCTTGATTATTTCTTCCCATTTGGAGCTCTTTGGGTTAGATTCTTCTTGTTTTTCCAGTGTCTTTAAGTGGAAAGTTAGGTTATTAATTTGGGATCTCTCTGTCTTTCTAATGAAGACATTTAGCACTATGAATTTTGTCCCCTTGGACTGGCTTCATTGTCTCCCATCAGTTTTGGTAGGGTGTGTTTTCATTATCATTCAATTCAAGGAATTTTACAATTTCTTTTTTGATTTTTTCCATGACCCATTCATTGTTAAAAATGTGTTATTTAGTCTCCAGAAACTGGTGGAGTTCTTGATATGTCTCTTATTGTTAATTTCTAGCTTGAAATCATTGTGATCTCACATGATATAGGAGATTGCTATTCATGATAATGGAGTATTGAAGTGCTCAACTATTATCACACTGGTGTTTATTTCTGTTTCATTATCTGTGGTGCACCTGTGTTTAGTACATATGTATTTATGATTGTGATGTGCTCATGTTGGATCATTCGCTTGATAAGTGGCCATCTGTGTCCTTCTTTATTACTTTTGGTTTGAAGTCCATTTTATTACTTACTAATAGAGCAACACTGGTTTGCTTTTATTTCCATTTTCTTGGGATACCATTTTCCATCCTTTCACCCTGAAGATGTGTCTATCTTTAGTGGTAAGGAGGGTTTCTTTTTTTTCCTTTTTTATTTTTATTTATTTATTTGAGAGTGACAGACAGAGAGAAAAAGGCAGAGAGAGGGAGAGAGAATGGGTGCGCCAGGGCCTCCAGCCACTGCAAATGAACTCCAGACACATGCGCCCCCTTGTGCATCTGGCTAACGTGGGTCCTGGGGAGTTGAGCCTTGAACTGGGGTCCTTAGCCTTCACAGGCAAGTGCTTAACTGCTAAGCCATCTCTCCAGCCCTATGGTGGGTTTCTTGAAGAGAGCAGATAGAAGGGTCCAGTTCTTTGATCCACATGGATAGCTTGTGTCTTTTCATGGGTTAGTTAAAACCATTAACATATTAATTTATTACCGTAAAGTTTGGACTAATCCCTGCCATTATGAGGTATTTTATGGGGTTTGGTGCTTTCTTGTGTTTTGTACTATGTTGAGCCTGGTCTATGTTTGGTTATTGTAATCTTCTTCTTGTTGGCTCTTGAGATGAGTTGTTTGACTTTTCTGTGTGGAGTATTACTTCAAGTATTCTCTGTAGGTTTGGCTTTGTGTTCATATAATCATAAAGTTGACTTTTTCTTGGAGAGTTTTCCTTTCATCATCTATTATGAGGGATCTTTATTCTGGGTAGAGTAGCTTGGGTTGGAAGTCATAGCTCTTTAGACTTGGAAGTGTTCCATTCTAGGCCTTTCAGGGTTTCCCCTGAGAAATCTGAGGTAATTCTGATGGGATTACCTTTTTATGTAGTGTCTTCTTTCTCTCTTACTTCTTTTAGCCCTTTCTCTTTGTTTTCGTTGTTAAGAGTTTTAACTATGATGTGCCTTGTAGAGTTTCTCCTATGTTCCTGTCTGTTTGTTGTTCTGTGAGCTTCTTTTATATAAATGGGCCTTTCTTTTGTGAGAATGGGAACATTTTTCTTCAATAATTTTATTGAATATGTTCTCAATGCCTCTGGCCTGGATTTCTTCCTCTTCTAGTATACCCAAAATCAAGATGTTTGTTCTCTTTAGGGTATCCCACATACTCCATATTCTGTTCACATGATTTTTTGAATTTAGCAAAGTTTTTGGACTCCTGATGATTTTCTTCTATCTTGTCTTCCAACTCAAAAGTTCTGTCCTCTACCTGAGTTATTCAGTTAGTGAAGGATGATAGAGAGGTTTTCCAAACTTCTTTTTGATTTTTGTTTTCTGATATATATATATATATTTTGCATTGTGTCCATCTGTTTTGTGAGGTATGATTGCAGTTTGAGTTATGATTTTGTTGATGCTTCCTGGAATTCATTTGCTCATTTGATCAAGTATTCATTAAACTTAATCAACCAGTTGTTGAGATCTTCTATTTCTTAAATCACCTTCAATTAATTCATATCTCTTTTGAGGACTGTAACATTTTCTTTCATCAAGTTAAGCCTACTGTTAAAAGCTGAATGCTCTAGGAGATGATTCTGTTCAATTTCATTGGCATGATTGTTGGTTCTTTGATGATTTGCTTCCAGTTCAGTTTTGATTAGTGTCTTGTTGGTTGTAGTGTTTTCATTTTGGGAATGAGTTTATGTTGATTTCTCTATGATTTCATTGGAGGCTTCCATTGTAGGACTAGACATCCTTGTTGGAGATCCCTCAGTTTTCTTACTTTTGTTGGCTTTTGTGCATTATGATCCATCTAATTTAGGGAGATTCCTTATTGTATTGAGGAGTAAGCAAGTTTATGTTCTTTGGCCCATGAACCCTCTAACTCAGTTGAAGAGGGATGTTGGTACTCAGTGGCCAGTCATGATAACAGAACAAAAGGCCTGATTCCACAGCCCCCATAGGGACCAGGCTTCCCCACACAAGGCACAGTTGGACCTACCAGGACCAGGAACTTGTAGGAGCCAGAGAACAGGGATCTGGCCTACTCTCTCTTTGCTGTGCCTGCCCACACTGTTGTGCAGGATTCCTGGGCCAAGGTGCTGGGAAGAGGTGGAAACAGGGGTCTGACCTAATCAGTCAATGCCTACCCACGCACCCTCCTGTGCAGGGAACCTGGACCAAGGAGCTGGGAAGAGACTGGAAACAGGGGTCTGGCCTACTCATTCCATGCCATGCCCACCTCTAATTTCTCTCCTTAATGTTTTAAAGTCTTCAATGCACAAGTCATTCACATCCTCCATTAGGTTTATTCATATGAGGCAGAGGGAGATAAAGCAAGAGGGAGAGAATGGGCATGTCAGAGCCTCCAGCCACTACAAATGAACTCCAGATGCCTGTGGCCCCTTGTGAATCTGGCTTACATGGGTCCTGAAGAATCAAACCGGGATCCTTTGGCTTGCAGGCAAATGCCTTAACCACTAAACCATCTCTCCAGTCTGATACTGTATTTTTAAAGCCTTTTCTATATCAATCAAAGTAGTGTGATTTCTGTCCTTGAGTTTATTCAATGTATTACATTCATTGCTTTGTATATGTCAAGTCATTTCTGCCTCTCTGAAATAAAGCTATGTTTTAGAATTATTATTTTATGTATTTTCTTGGATAAATTTTCTTTTTTCATTGGATATAGGTTTATACCTTCTCAATTTTTCATTATTTATATATGAATATTGTGGAGTAAAGTAGACTAAAATGTTTTTACTGAATCTTAACTAGCACCCTATAAATTATTTGCAATATAGAACAGGAGAAAAAGAATATGCAGACAAAAAAAAAAAACATGAACTCTGGAATGTCAGTGAAAGGACTAACTAAATTTATCCCAGATTGTAAAGGAAAGGTTTATTGGTGAAATTACATTTGAGCTATATTCTTGAAGGATGAGAAGACATTCATATGTGGAGAAGGAAGATGAGGAATAAAAGATAATATAAATAGTATACAGGCATCACTTAAAAGGAAAGTAAATCTGTGCAACTTCTAAGTCCCTTTGAGTGGTGTGACTAGTTCAGCTTCCCTTTCTTATGCTCAGACTTTGCTGCAGGAATGGGTCCTTCAAGTGAGATATCATACTGTATTGCTTCCATTAATTGAAAAAACAATGTAAAGTCAACCTTTGAAATATTTTAAGACAAAATCTTACATCTAGACCCCTCTTGTTGGCCATGTAAAATCACATATCTCCTGCCAGTATCTCTTCCACTTTTACAACAAAATAATTTAAAATAGCAAGTTATATGACCCTCCACTAATTTGTTTCTATTCTTGTTTCTTTAAAATTGTACTTATTGTATGTTGTTTTGAATGTGAAGCATAAGCATGATATTCCTTTTTAATGAAAACAATAAATTGGTATGTAAATATGACACCTAAAAAGTTGTAGAATAATAACAGTATTCCTTTTCTAAATATTTTATTAATTAACTTGTTTATTTGAGAGAGAGAAAGAGAGAGAGAGAGAGAGAGAGAGAGAGGCTGTGCCAGGGCATCTAGCCACTCCAAAAAAAAAAAAGAAAAGAAAAAAAACTCCATATGAATGTGCCACCTTGTGAATCCAGCTTTACTTTGTACTAGGGATTCAAACTTGGGTCTATTGGTTTTGCTGGCAAGCACTTTAACCACTAAGCCATCTATCCAGCCCCAATAAAAGTATTCTTAAAGTCCTATGTTTGCTAGGCTTTTGAATTTGTCATTTCCTTGCTTTTATATCTCTACCACAAATAGGACCATGATTAATAATATTGTTCACTTTGCATAAATTTAAATATTTTGTAAATTAAAAAATGTTGTATGCATTTGGTAGAGTCTTGTCAGCTTTTTGTCCTGAGCATTGCAAGCAGAGGCCAAAGACTCTTGCCGCTACATAGACCATGATACAAATCTTCCCAAAATAGCTTCAGAGCCCACTTATTGTCAATATAATTTGAGTAATTTCTCTTTTTGTTGTGACATTCTAGGCTACTCGGGTCATTCTTACACATCTTCTTTCAGAACGTATGCCTTAATCTCTGACAGGTACTTGCACACTTGTTCACCTCTGCCAAGGAAATATAATTTTGTCTTCAGGAGCACTTTCATCAACTTAAACTTTTTCAGTAATGTGAAAATTGAACTGCTATTTAACACTACTGCTGAAATTTTGTCTTGTCAAATTGTTTCATTTTTTTTGTAGGTGAAATATCTTCTATATTTAGTTCCTGTTTCTTTAATACTGAGTTTGAGTGTGTTCTCATGCATGTATTCATCTCATGTGCTTCCTCTTCTGCGGTGTCTCAATTCAGATGTTTTCTAATTTATCTACTTTCTAATTTATCTTTGGGTTAATTTCATTTGGTTTTCAAATTCTCCCACATGATACCCATTTTAGGAGCACTGCCCTTGCAGTTATCTGTATGGGACCCTCCTGCTCTTTAAAAAAAAAAACAGCTTTTCCAGCCTTGTGTGGTGGTACATGCCTTTAATTCCAGCACTCAGGAGGCAGAGGTAGGAGGAGTGCGGTGAGGTCAAGGCCACCTTGAGGCTATATAGTGAATTCCAGGTCAGCTTCAGCTAGAGTGAGACCCTACCTCAAAACAAAAACAAAAACAAACAAAAAAAAGCTTTTCCTAATCAATTGGAATTTTCTAAAGTTATTGAAATAACACACAACCCCATTTATCTTTATACTTTTTTTCACATTTACTACTAAATCATCTATTATATAACATTATACAATGACTCTGATATTTACTTATACATTTCTCTGATAGAATGCAATTTCCACAGGATATGATTGTGATGTCTTAAGCTCTGTATCCTAAGTGTCTACTATAAAAACTGAAATATGGTATCCCTAGTATTATCCACTCTTGGATAAATGTACTGTAGCTAGTCTTGTGCCTCTATTATTTACTACCTCCCAAACTTTACTGAATAAATTGAAAACTAAAGGTATACCTCATGGTTATACTTAAATTAATAATTTACTTGTCAAAGAACATATTTGTGATATATTTTTTTCATAACCTGATTTTTTTCTCCATTGTATAGGTTGTTTCTAGATGAATTTCTATAAACTTGCAAGATCTCATGCTTAAGCACAACTTTTATTGATATTTTTATGTTATAAGGTATATGTTGAAACTACATAGAGGAATTAATCAGTGTCATTTAAATATTTTATTTTTATTTATTTATGACACAGAGAGAGAGAGAGAGAGAGAGGGAGGGAGAGAGAGAGAATGAGAATGGACACGGCAGAATCTCCAGCCACTGAAAACAAACTCCAGATGCATGCACCCCTTTATGAATCTGGCTGACGTGGGTACTAGAGAAAGGAACCTGGGTCCTTTGGCTTTGCATTTAGCCACTAAGCCATCCCTTCAGTCCTAATCAGTGCCATTTAAAATGTCAATTTAATCAGTAACATTTAAAATATCAAATTGAGGTCTTCAGGGGACATAGCACAATATTAGCTGACTACCATAAATAAGGCACTGATTTTATTTTATTTTAAATTTCATTTATTATTTAAATGTGTAGGGAGGTGTCTGAGTCTTGATGTACCACATGGATGCCCTTCTAGCTTTAGGTGGGTGGCTGGAGAATTGAACCTTGACTGGCAGTCTTTGCAAGCAGCAACCTTTAACCACTGCAAAGCTCTAGTTTTAATCCCCCAATATCATGAAATGAAATAAAGTGAATATCAAGTAGAATCAAACACAAATAAATAAAGGGTATGGTTAATTTTTGTAATCTTTATTACAATTGATTGATCATAAGATTAGAAAAAGAAAAAGTGTCAATCATAATTAGACATCCAAGAATACAACAATCAATTTAATAAAACAGAATTCAATTTAATACTGGTCAACTTGGATAATTATTTAGCCAGAACAAGAGACAAATTTCTGGACCATAGAAATTCTCAGGGCTTTCATTTTATAAGACATAACTGTATGTAATTATAACAAACTTGATTATTAAAATCCATAAACAAGTATTTCCCAGGCTCTCAATAAACACACAATGAAAGATGCCAATATTTGGAGATGTTTTTGGTTAGAACTGCCATATATGTTATCTGACCACTGCTTTAATGAGTTGTGATACTAAAGGAATTGATGATAACCTAAAGAAAAAACACATTAATATTTATTTATGATATTTTCTTAAGGATTATAAAGATTATTTTTAAATGACTCTAAAAAGTACAACAGATCTCAATGAGTATGTGTATGAGGGTATTTATATTTATGTACCAATGCCATTGTTCATTTGCTTATTTTGAAAATGAACAAATCCATTATTCCTTGAAAGTAGCTCTTTCAAAATATCTAATTAATAAAATCAAATTATTTTAACTTCATCTCTGCTAAAATAGTCTATTAGTAGATCATGGGCATTTTCTATAAGTTTGTTTCATCAGAACTTTTCATTCATCTTTAGCTCTAGAATTTTCAGTAGGACTTAGAATGATTCAATAAGTTCCATAAATCCCATGCTTTCATGTTTTTGTTTTTATGCTAGTCACTGTACAGCAGCTGGTTTTAAAACCTCAGAAATCTGTTTGTACACCAAGTTGGTGAGCCAAGCGCTGCTGGTTATGGTTGTTAACTCATACACTTAGTGCCAGTCGTCATACCATTGAATCTCCTGCTTCTTAGACGGACAGAAATTGCCCCTCATAGTCAGTCAAAACAGCAAACACATCATAGCAGATCTCACAAAGCACTCTTGCACTGTCAGCCACCCACACGTCCATTTTTTCTCGTCCTATCATATGTAATAGTCAAAACCAAGCTTATTCTTTACCTTATGCTACAAAAACTTTGACTGACTTCTTGTTTCCTCCCATCATCCTTCTAATCAACTATGTGAAAATGAAATCTGCATATGTATTTTAATTCTTCCCTCTCTTAGATTCTGCATAGCATTAAACCACCATCTCTAGTAGTGCAAACTCTATAAATAGAGATACTTATTTTATTTCATTACTTCTCCAAACTTATTTAAATGCCACATTACCTATCTGTCTTGTGTGTGGGTGTGCATGTGGCTCTCAGTGTGCTAACCTGTAGTGGCAGAATGGAACAGCAGATGTCCCACTCCATTTTATTTCCACCTGTTTTCATTTGAGCTGGAGTCTATTCTGATCCCAGTTACAGAGTGTGCCTGTTGCTTTCTTTCTTTCTCTCTCTCTTCCTTCCTTTCTTCCTTCCCTCCTTCCTTCCTTCCTTCCTTCCTTCCTTCCTTCCTTCCTTCCTTCCTTCCTTCCTTTCTTTCTTTCTTTCTTTCTTTCTTTCTTTCTTTCTTTCTTTCTATTTGTAGCTTGGGTGATTCTCAGGTCTCTTCTTCCCTATGGGACTAGGGCTACTGTCATACATGGTCACAACAACTGTTTATGTGGATCCTGGAAATCAAACTACAGCAGGCTTTCAGGCCTCCTCAGGCCCTAATGCTTACGCAGAAAGTGTTCTTAACCATTGAGCAATCTCTTCAGCCTCTTTCTCTGTCTTGTAAGGGAAAGTCCTAGAATAGTAGTGCAGCATGCTCTTGCTGGACACTGTAGTCCATGTTTAAAGGCAGAGGGCATTGCCAAGGTACTCTTCAACTGAATTATCTTCCCTCTATCAGACTAACAATTCGTCTTTTTCTCCTCATCTTCTATATTGTCAACATTTTTTTCCCAATACAGAGAAATGTAGAGTAGATGTCAATGCCAGTGGTAGTAAATTTAGAGATCTAAGAGGGACTCGATGTGGGGAAGAGTCACTTGTCAGCTATCTGAAAGAAATGCAAAGAAAATTAGAAAGACATTCTACAAAATCTGTGGAATTTATAATATAGAAAATCTTTTTGTCTTAAAGGAAATATTCTGTGATATGGGTCTCTATAGAAGTCAGAGCCTGTACACATGACAGCCTAATAAATATTTTCCTTTCCATCCTAATCTCCAAGGAAAGGGCAAATGATCCAGGTTCATCCAATTAGATACCACCCCTAGAACGAAGGTTATAAGCTGATTTCTTGAGAAAAGGAATGGAAGGGAGTTTGAATTGGCGACAGCAGCAGCAACAACATGCAGCTGTGGAATGTGAAAAGCTCATTCTAGAACATGCTCAAGATATGTGCAGGAGCCTCTCACCATGGTGATACTATGGCCAGATGGCTTGTGTTATTTACTTTCTTTTTGTTTGAGGATTTTTGTTTGTTCACAATTTTTAAAAAGTTTCTCCAAATTAATTTCCAATTTAGGGGATTATAAAAGTCAATAAATATTTTAAGCATGAACTAACATCAGGATGTGTGGATTTTAACCTAGAAACATGACTAGTTTAAAATACAGGATTTCTTCAGGGAAAGGTGGGGACTATATTTATATATATATATTTTTGAACTGAGCTATGTTGTGTCAAAAGGTAGAAAATCTTACTGGTATTTAGAGATTGGGATCTGGCAGATGGAAAAAAAAAAAAAACAGTAATTCAATAATCACCTCAAGGGCTGGAGGAATGGTTCAGCAGTTAAGGCATTTGCCTGCAAAGCCAAAGGACCCAGGTTTGATTCCCCAGGACCCACGTTAGCCAGACACACAGGGGGCGCACATCTCTGAAGTTCATTTGCAGTGGCTGGAGGCCCTGGTGTGCCTATTTTCTCTCTCTCTCTCTCTCTCTTTCTCTCTCCCTCTTTCTTTGTCAAATAAATAAATTAAAAATAAAATTAAATTAAATTAAAAAGTCTTAAAAAAGTAAAACTTCCCCTAAAGCTTAGAAGCCAAAATAAAACATTTAAAAATAATAATAATCACCTCAAAACAAATCAAGTGAAATGCTTTGGGGGTTTTGTGGCAACAGAGAGGGCTTTATGAATAGTAGAAAAAGCAAAAAAATCAGGAATGTAAACTAAAATGATTCTTCCTAACAATTTGAAGCATACCGAGTTTCCGTAGTTATTATTTCCTTTTCCTGCCAAGATAGCCATCAAGGTCTGAACTTGATTCTGTAATTTGTGAAATTAAATATCATTTGAATGCAGTTCTTCTTCATGTACCTGAAGTAAGAATTAGGATACTCATCAGGTGCAGTGATGTCACAAACACTGCAATGTTTCATATATATATATATAAATTCCAAGAGCCTATGGATTAACTTTAAATGCCCTGTGAATTCCCCTGGTCAGTCTAAAAGTATTTGCGTATCTTTGAGGTGTGATAATATCAACATTTATCCCAAGAAGTTAAGTTTTCTTATGTTATATTGTATTGCACAGGTATATGTTTAAGCAGTCACATAAACATACCCTGGTATGGCCAATTTACAAGTCAAAACATGGAAATAATGGAAGACACCATGAAACATGACAGGACAATAATTCATTCTCATCACAAAATTTGTATATTGTACAAGAAAATTGATTCTAAAGTCATACAGAACATACCTTGACATTGAGGTGGATTGAGTGGGTATATTTACAAGTGATTTTGCATTAAATCTAGGTATGTTTCCAAGAATCTTTCAGTCATTGAGCACCTGATTGTTGCAGCATCTGGCCATTTGGACTGAGCAGCTATTGGGTTCTCTGACTCCCCAGCCTGCAGACAGTCAATGTTGTACTGCCCAGATTACATTCTGAAAGCTAAACTAATGAATCCTCTTTATCATTCATATTCCTTCTATTGGTAGAGTTCCTCTATTGGCCCATGATGAATAAAACAAGGATAGCAATAAAAATAAATGCAACAGGAGAAAGTGTCACCTCTTCAATAAATGATGCTCGAAAAATTGGATTTTCAAATGTAAAACAACAAAAGTCAGCCTTTATCTTGTAGTATCAACAAAAATCAGTTCAAGATGGAGAAAAGTCCCAAATATGAGATTTGAAACTATAAAATACCTTGAAGAACACTATGGTGGATTGAATCATATACCCCCATAAACTCATGTTTTCTGAATGCTTGGTCCCCAGCTGGTGGCAATTTGGGAGGTGGAACCTTGCTGGAGGAGGTGTGTTTACATGGCCAGGCTTAGAGGTGTTATAGCCATCTCCTCCTAGGCAAAACTTGGCTAACACTCTCTCTTCTGTCTTCCACCTGCTATAGCAGAGGTGTTATCCAGCCACTCCTCATGCCATGCTTTCTCCTGTCATCATGGAGCTTCTCCTCAACACTGTAAGCCAAAATAAGAGCTTTCTCCCATCTTTTGGTTGGGTGCCTTGTTCCAGCAGTGAAAAGGTAACTACAATAAAAAACATATAGGAAAATTCTAGGACACTGGTCTTGGTCTTTCTGTTTATTTTGGTTTGAATGTTATATTTTTGATATTACATTACCTATAGCAGAAAAAATAAAAAAATTAAAGTAACAAAATCAAAATGCTTCTTCATATCCAAGAAGATTATACAGATTATGAAGAAATATTTGTGAACCATATACTGAGGATAGTCAAGATTTATTAAAAGTACAACCTAATAGAAAGAAAATAGTCCAATAAAAAATTGTGTAGAACTAAGCCAAGAATGTCTTGAAAGAACACCTGTAAGTGATAAATAGGCACATTGCGAAGATGTTCAATATCACTACTCATCAGATATACAAATACTTCCACAATAAGCAACCCACTCCACCTCACACCTGCTGAGAGAGCTATTATCAATAAAAAGAGTTGAATATTAGTACAAATGTGAAGAAAAGCTTTTGTACACTTTCAGCATAAGTATACAGTCATGTACTCATTCTGTTAAATAATGTTTCAATAAATTAAAATTAGAACTACTTTGCAACCCAACAATCCCTCTTCTGAATGATACATAAAGGACAGGTATTCACCCCTTGTGAATGCATGTTCACTTCTGTGTTCATTGAAGTACTAGTCATAATAGCCAAACAAAATTGGTGTTTTTCAATGTATAAATGAGTAAAGGAACTGTGGCATATACAGAGTGGAATATTACTCAGCCTTTTAACAAAAGGTGTAGTCTTGCCATTGTGTAAGATGGATAGAGATTAATGATTTTATGCTAAATAAAATAAGCAAGATGTAAAATAATATTACTTCATAGCTCTTATATATGGAACATAACATACAAGCAACAGAGTCAAATAAATGGAGATAGAATAAAACAGCAGTCAGCAGAGTCAGAATTAGGACAGGAAGTGATGAGATTGTAGGTCAAGGGATACAAAGCCTTGAAGTAACAACTCTGTAGTATGAATGATCAGCATAACCAGAGGGCCTAGAGAAATGGCTTAGTGATTAGGGCAATGGCCTGGGAAGCCTAAGGACACATGCTCCACTCTTCAGATCCAGTATAAGCCAGGCGCACAAGGTGATGCAAGTATGCAGGCAAGCAAGGTCGCACATGCACACAAAGTGGTGCATACATCTTCTCTCACTCTCACTTTTGCTAGTCTGTTGGGCTTACCTTTAAAAAAAAGAAAAGAAAGAATCCAGTATATAGTATCTGAAGAACTATAGTTATAGTTAATAATGAATTATGCTTAAATTTCTTGACAGCTTCTGTGGATGTGGTATGAGGTGAGATGGTGAATATATTAATTTGCTCTACTACAGTAATTTTTTTATACATGTACTAAAACATCATGTACAACTTTAAAATAAGTTTTATTTGTTCAGTTTTAAATTTAATTTGTATTCAAGTTATATCTTTGTTGTAGTTTATTGTCATAAATGCTAAAATAGAAACAAATTAATAGGCAGTTTCACATTTACACATATTTAATAACAGACTAAATGTAATTGAGTCCTAGAGACTTTTAAACATTTTCCTATAAGTATAATTAATAGATTATTTTTATTTTAAATATGAAATATAGCTTTTGTTTTATTAGTTAAAAATATTTTAGATGAAACATAGTTGACATGATCAGCACAATGGGTAGAATATGAAAAAAATATCCCCCAAAATTCTGAAGCATCTTGTTTACAGAAATAAAGGTGTAGAAGGACAATGTACATGGATGTCATGCAGTCAGAGGTATACCTGGAGGACTTAGTCATCATTTGTACCGCTGGTCCTGCATCTGAATCTTTACATTTTGAAGAACTACTCAGTTTTTTACATCTTAAGTACACAATTTCTTATCACTGTAATATTTGGATGAAAATGAGGCTATCAGTCAAACCATAAAAGAAACCTGGCATATGAGTTAACACTAAACTCTTTACTTCCTCTTTGACTAAATTAAAAAAAAAAAAAGAAGAAGAAGAAGAAAAGAACCAGAAACAAGAACCTCAGTGCTAGGGACACTGGTTGGCTCACATAGGCCTGAGGCAGGAGGCTAACACCTGGACATGGTACACACAAAACAGGTAGAGGCATCTTAAGCTATGATGGTAACATGACTTCTTTCTTCATCTCAGTTAATGGAAAGTCCTACACCTTCCCCAGGACTGGCATTGTAGGTGCATGGCTAGACCACACACATATAGTCACTACTTACACCTGAATAGAACAAGAAAGATAGGGGTGGAGAGGACAGTTTTCATTACTTTTACTAACTACTGTTTCATTTGTTGTATTGGTTAAAACAAAATTCCTACAATGTAAAGTTTTATGCAGTGACTGAGTTAAAGTTTATTAGATAAAAGAATATCACTTTATTACGATGTTTTAAGACATATGGGTGTTTACGACATATATATAAGTGTTTACTCAATTCTGCCATATTGTCTTTTTAGCATCTAGTTCTATGATCCATGGAAATCATCTGTTCATGCTCTATTTAAGGTTAACATTCAGGAAGATGTCATTCAAAATCTTCTTTCCTGTGTCTTTTCATTCTCGTGGTTGGTATATTGGAACACTTTCACTAATAAGTTATAGTAGCATAGTAAAAACTGTCTGAAGCACATATATATCATCATATCTCCATAAAAACTAGTGAAATGTACAATGCCTTGGGTTCAATCCCACTACCAGATAAACAAAACAAATATCAGTAGTATTTGAGGAGCTTCCATTGTATTTCTATAAATGTGTGGGTATTGTCAATGATCACACATTTCATACTTTTATAACATGGGCTCTAAGCAATAAAATCAGATAGTATGGAAAAAGTAGTTAACTCATCTTGAGTAAATGCTGATATCTTAAATTAAAACTGCATCTTCATTTTCTTTAAGTTTACATTTGGGGGGAATAAATGGGCCAGAGAATCACTGCATTCCCAAAGTACACACCTTTAAAAGAGAAGCATATTATCATCTGGATGACAGTCATCCAGGTAATTATGTAGAAATGGTCGTCATGAGATGTAAAAGGAGATTGATTTTCTTTTTTGAACCATGTCTATAGTGAAAAAGCATATTTAAAATTTTAGAGAAAACATGTCACTTAGCTATATTAGCATTCTGTGAAAATTAAAGAAACATTCAAAAGCAGAACATTTCATATGACATTATGAAATTTTGGATCCAAAACTCTAATTTAATTCTAAATTTTACTTTATAAAATGTTTTCCAAAATGAATCTTTAAACTGGTTTAATAATATATCAAATGGGTGATATATTCCAGAATTATTCCATTTTTTGGCAGTTGTTTTAGATTTTTAAGGTACATTGCAGATTATACTTCAAATAACAACCATCAAAAACTGATAATGATATTAATCATATTCAATCAATGCAGTTTTCTAATTGATATGCTGACTCATCTGCACTCATGTATATTTAAATTGTACTTCAAAGGATTTAATATGTCATTTTATATGTGCTAGGTAATTAAAAAAGAACCAGGTTTATTTAATGCTGACAAATAAAATATAAAGAAATAAATGAAAATCCTCAGATTCAAAGTAGTTTAATAAATTGCCTAAATTCAACATATAATTTGAACTGACCTATATAGTAATTTGAAATTGTTATCTGACCAATACCACATATGCTAAGAGACTTCATCATATTTTATACACATAAAAACAATACATAAAGAAATAATTTCACTTTTGCAGCATCATATATTTCCTATAAAATAATTTTATGTACATATAATCTAACTAAGCCTGGAGACACTATTCAAATTTTTCACCTTTTGTGGAAAGTTTTGCAAAGGCAATAGTTGTCATTTTACATCCTTTATCTCTATATTGAATGTGTGTGATAAGCATTTGCTTTCTTGTGCTTCCAGGTTTTAATGTGGCCATCTGGTTCTATATAGAATATCAAAGCCACACAGTAACAGAAAGAAGGTTTCTATGTCACTCCCATGGTAATGAGACTATTATGGCTTTGGGGGTAGTAGTTTCAATGTTTTCATTTTCCTGTATTAACTCTGGTTACTTCTTGTTTCCAGTATTTTCATTTTCAATCTGTGTTTATTAGGAGTCTTCATATTCACGTGTAAACCTGGTGTCTTGGAAGTTGGGGACAGAGACCCATCATTTCACATAAGATTATAAAATTGCACCTACAGTATAAATTAGCTGTACATGAGAATTTAAACATGTCTTAAGTGAAACTTTTCCAGTTCATGTAATATAAATTGGTACAATGCCATTCCATGTGTGTCGGGCATAGGCAGGGCCCTGGGTTAAAGCAAACCAAAGCTGTATGACACTAAGGCCCCAGGCTAGGGAGAGGTTGGAGCAGCCTGAACCACCTCATATCTCAGGAACCAAACCAGCAGGGAAGCTCCTACCCCCATTCTCAGGGGTCACAGTGAGCCTGGAACCCTGGACAAAATCTCAGACCCTGAGATTCACTGGAAGTAAGGTCACTCCCTACCCAAGCACGGGAAACCTGGACATTCAAATAAGACTTAGGCTTTGCCCATAACCCTGTGGCTATTTGCCAGTTGCCTAGGAAACTCCTTATGTGGTATCAGCCAGAACTTTTGCACAGCTCCTCCCTCTGCCATTGCCTACCTGCTTGGAATGAATGTCCCCACATTCTAATTAGGCATCAGCAAGCAACCTTGTACATCCAATCCCCTTAGGACCCTCAACTGCTTATATGCCCATTTCCCTGACAATAAACCAAGAGCTGTTGATGGAAACTGTCTCTTGAAAGTCTTCACTTTTGTGCACTCACCACCCCAGTTGCCTGGATGACTTTGGGGGGATGATGGACAGCCCTGGGGAAAGAACCCAGGGACCCACACATATGCATTTAACCTAACTCAATTATTCACTCACAAATATTTAGTGAGCAATTGTAATGTGACAGTAGGACTTCCATGAATCATGCAGCCTACGGTCCACACTCTTAGAAGTGCACATTACATTGGGAAAGAGAGTGTTATTAAATAGTGGCTAATAGTTATGAATAATATAGGAGAAAATTGCAAAATGAGGACTATGGGATTGTAAAGTGGTAGGAAGCCTAAGCTAAAGGGCATATGAGAACAATCCTGGTTTAGTATGCTCATCCTCAGTTCCATGGTTCACACTTGCTTAAAACTTTGTGTTTCTGGCATTCTCACTTTAGCCAAGAACATCTAGGTTTGGGCTAGCATCAGGGAGGTGTAGGAAGAATGAAGGGATCAGAGATTCTGATGCTGTCCAGCTGTCTTTGGCAGTATCTCCTGCAGCTGTCATAACTCTGTGGTTCTCATGACTGTGACAATAAATATCACACCAACAAGTGAAAACAGCAGGTGTGACAGTGAAGGAAAACTGAAAGACACAGTATAAAGCACAGTGTGGCTGCATAGAGAAGGAAGGGATGAGTCCAGTGAGGAAGTGGACTGAAACTGAAGCAAATGTTCCAGAGAATTTGTAAGCATTCTTCTGATTTGGAGGTTTTATTTTTTGCTCTGTGTGTGTGTGTGTGTGTGTGTGTGTGTGTGTGTGTGAACCTAAAATAGATAGTTTTGCCCTATGGATGCAAATCATAGATAAATAGCACTGATAATGATAAATTGACATTGATAATGCTGTCTCTTATTCACTGTTGTGTTTATAAGTAACTGAGCTTATCTAGATATTGTACAGATAATTAAGCTTTCACTAACAAAATATGCATAATAATATCATTTATTTAATTCTATGTGCAAAGTAATTTCTATAGTGTGCAGTTAATAGATTGGTAATGCAGATAGAGTAAACCTTTTAAATGTGCTTGCTAAACTAAAAACAATGAAAAATCAGGCATTTATTTTCCGTATTTTTAAACTGGTCTTTAAACAGCAGTTGTTTGTATCATTTCAGTGTCGGTTACTAATGTAGTTCATACTAAGCAGAGGCTTTATCCACTACTCTGAGGTCTAAGCCCCAGGACAGGGCCAGTGGGTCTTGAATCCTGATAAATATCATCTGTGTCTCTTGCCTCCATCTCCACATGTGTCTGCTGCATTTTCCTCTTTCCCTGCATTAAGCTTTTTCACATGCCAGAAACTGCTCACCAGGACCTCTTCATCTTTACACATTATGGAGTCTGTGACACATAGAAAAAGTGGGTCTTGGGAAAATAAGAAAAAGTAAAGTTCTGTATATTCTAAAGTGTCTTCAGAGACAATTTAATAGTGTTTACAGGAAATGTCTTTGATTTCCTTTTCTGCATTCATGGCCTTAGTACACACTGAATGTGAAGTCTTTCTGCTTTCATAGCTAAAAGAAAATGAGGTCATTATAAATCATGTTCTTTGCTGTGGGCTCAGTGATAGAACACTTGCCTAGAACTTGTAAGGACCTGAGTTCAATTCTTACACTCCCCCTCCACCCACAAATTCATTATTTTTCATCCAATTTCTTTGTTTCTCATAGTTTTTTTTTTTTTTGTATTTCATATCAGATTTTTAGGGTGAGTTAAGACTGTTTATCTGTAGTATGTTTGGTTAATATAAGCAAAGAGACAGCATTGATGACATCTAGAGGATGGGATATTCTCTTTTCCTCTCAAGATTGTTCTTAAACCTATAGTTCATGCCACATTTCAGGATCACATGGGGAAGTACACAAAGAAAATGACCATTAAGTTATGGAGTATGCTGAACAAATCAGAGTACATTGAGATGAAACATTATTCAATGCCACAAGGGACAGACATTCTAGGAATGAGTTGAATTTATGTCATTCACTCATTTATTAAAAGATACCAGTACTCCTGTTTTCTTGGGACATAAACATAAAACAGTAGCAGGTTTGAATATCTATCCTATTAAAAAGGAAAGAAGGACACTGGGGTCAATAATCAGTCACTTATATAAATAAATAATTTAATCACCACAATCACATATCTATATCCATTTCTAATGCTGGCTGATGCAGAAAGCAGCTGCATTCATCTCCATTTCTGCCACACTGATGGCCATCCACACAGACCTCAGAGCCATCATTACAAAATAAAACCCAGAACCACTCCTTGTATCTCAACCCCTTGAATATTGACCTTTAACCTTAGAATAAAATGCCAAGTTGCTACCTTGGTTTACATCAAAAGTCCCTAGTTGACTGTAGAAACCATCTCCATTTCTCTCATAACTCTTTCTTTTATTTGTTATGACTTATCCATTGATCTTTTTGTTATTTAGTACCTACCATGTGCTTGCCTATAACATGGAGGCCTGTTGTTTTGATGAGGAATTATCATCCTCTAATACCTGATCTCTTTTCAGACCCCAGTATCTAACCAATAGACTACTTTAGACATAGGCTGAAAATTACCCAGTTAAAGAACATACTGTCAGATCTTAGTGTTGTCCTTGTGTTGCAGTTACCTTTTTGTTGTTTGGATTAATATCCAATTAGAAGCAGCTTATGAGAGAAAAGAGTTTATTTCAGGTTTACAGATGCTAGGGGAAATTTAATCCAGGGAGAAGCTGCCTCACTCCAGTATACATTCATAACAGAGAAAGAAAATCCAACATCAACAAGCATGGACATCCAGGGCTCAAAAGCGCTTTCTTTATATTTAATAGGGCTGGGATCCAGATACACCCCGAGCAACATACCTTGTTCCCTTATCACTCAGCCTGCTATAGACTTAAGTGTAAAAATCATAATAATAAAAAAAAATCAGGCTATGAGATAAACACATTCACATTCAAACCACCACTTTCTAACCCTGGCCCACATACTCATGACCATCTCACAATGCCAATTATATTCAGCCCAATTTCAAAGGTCCCATAGCTTGGTGGTGGTGGCACATGCCTTTAATCCTAGCACTCAGGAAAAAGAGTTGCAGGATCACCAAGAGTTCAGGGCCACTCTGGTATACAGCAAGACCTTACCTCAAAAAAAGTCCCATAGATTTTACAAACCTGAACTCTGTTAAAATGCCAAAAGTCTCATTGGAAGTTCAAGACTGTCTCTTAACTATGAGCCCTGTATGATCAAAAAGCAAGTTACATACTTCCAACACATAATGGCCCACAGTAAGCATTTCCATGGCAAAAAGGCATAACAAAGAGAGAGTGGGCCAATACAAACATCAGATATCTACAATTCCAAGTCTGACATCCATAACCAAAGATGAGACTTTGGATTATAATTCTGCCCCTACAGCTAGGCTGCGCAGTCCAGGAAAAATTCCAACCTGAGCCAACAGCACTCCAAGGCAGCCATTTCACAATACTGGTATATCCAAAACATCTTTAGTTGTACATTGCAAATCAGGGTTCTTCCTTATAGCTCCTTACAATGGCCTCCCGGGGCCTCCACCCAGGGATTTCAAACCTGCCTCATGTCCTACATCTCAGCAGCTCCTGGAACCAGTACAACTTCATATAATGGCCTTACTTGTTCTCACTATACGGATTTGGACTCGTCTTACATTGCCCACTGGCCATTTCTAAAAAACAAAACCATGTGGAACATCTGATAATCCTTTCTTTCCAACACTTATTATGCTCCATTTTAACAGGTATTCTACCAACCTTGTTAATTCAGGGAGACATTGCTCTTGACTTTAGACATGCTTTTTCCAGTCTTCTGTCAAACCATTCCTTTCAAAGGAATTTGTTTTCTAACTAGCTTGAGCCTTCTATGGGTGTGTTTCTCCCTAAGGCATTTTTATCATCATTCCAATGCAAAACAGTTGGCCCATATTTAATGGTAATAATCTGCTTAGCCGTTGCTGCTTAAGTTGTCTAAAATCAGTCTCTGTGGCTTCAAACTTGTTTGAATTTTTCCCTGTAATTGTAACATACATGTTTCATAGCTTTCTGTTTTATACTTCTCCCAAGCACACCTTTCCATTACTTTTAATATTCAAGATGTTACCTCTCAGGGCATGAACATAAGAATGCATCCAGCCTATTTGCCAGTAGCCCAGTTCCAACAAAGTTCTCTCCCTCACATTTAAAATTTCATAATTCAAGCCTTAACAGTCCATAATTCTCTTTGCATTTAGAATTTTTCAAACTCTCACCAGAATAGTCCATTAAGGTATGCTTACAGCACTGGAAGGCTAATTCATTCCAAAGTATCAAATCCTCTGATACTCTTCCCACAAAAACAATAGTCTGAAACCCACATGGTCAAATCCATGAAAGTAATTACCCCACTACCCAGTACCAATTTTCTGTGCAATTAAGTTTTGTTGCTGGGTCAAACATCTGACTAGAAGCAACTTATGGAAGGAAAGGGTTTATTTCAGATTTGAAGAATCCAGGGGAAATTCCATAATGCCATGAGAAGCCATCTTGCTTCTATATATCCATATCAGAGAGACAAAACAAATGGGAATCAAACACAAACATGCTCAAACATGTTCAACAGTGCTCAAACATTCTCTGAACACACTATAGGGCAGGACTTAAGATCTTTCCCCAGTGACACACCCCCCATCAGGGCTTTGGAAATATCTTAAGTTCATTTTTCTGTACTGCTGTCTGGACTTCTACTGTTAATATGTAAGATACATTTCCATTATCCATTCACTTGCCAGTGGACATCTAGGCTGATTCCAATTCTTAGCTATTGTAAATACAGCAACAATAATTATGGATGTGCAAATATATGTAGCAGAATTGGAGTATTTAGGGTATATGCACAGGAGTGTTATTGCTGGGCCGTATGGTAGGCGCCCATACTGATTTCCACATGCGTATACTAAATTGCACACTTACCAACAGTGAATGAGTGTACTTCTTTCCTTGTGAGCTTACCAGCATTTACTATCAGTGTTCTTGATAATAGCCATTATGACTGGGATAAAATGATATCATTTCAGGCTAACAGTTTCAGTGTCAAAGGGAAGCCTCATCATGATAGAGAAAAGCAACCAGCTTACAACATCACACATCCACAAGAGAGAAAGGGAGAGAGAGAGAGAGGGAACTGCAAGCACAAGCTTGCTCTGTATACAGAGTAGACCAGACTCAAGGTTTACCACCTGTTACACACCATCTTCAGCAGGTGCCCACTTGCTGGGGGATAAGTAAGAAGCGTAAAACCTTTTGAGGGGGAATTCCAGCCAAGATGGTGACTGCCTAACTGTGCCGCACAACCCAGGGAAAGAAAGGCAAGTCATTAAGGGTTCACTGGGGCTTTTAGGGTAGAGCAATCTCTAATAGATTGCCAGTGGGAGGGCACAGAGGGTCAAAAAAAGGGAATCAGCAGGTGATTCCCTTGCTAGTGGGTAGCCCACCAGTCCCCCAATCCCTCCAAGCAGCCGCCATACCTACCGTTCCAGATTCAGGAAACTCCCGCAGTTACTGTAGGAAAGGAGACCCAGCACAACATAGTTCCATTTGCCTTACTGCACAGGGGCAATCGCCCTGCTATCCCTGCCCACAAATGACCTTAGGCAGGCTCCACCCACTGGCCTGCTGGAGCTCAGGCTCCATTTGCCTGCCACACGTGTGCTGCCGATCCCCACCTGTGCAAGCTTAGCCTGCTCTCTCTGCACATTTGCCCACTTACTACTCCGGCTGCCACCCATTCTCAGGTGAGCTCAGGCCCATTCCACCTGCCCATGAGAGCTCAGGTTCACTCTGCCTGTCCACATGCGACACCTCAGGTACCAGCCCGTCCCTGTCTGCCCTGCCAGCTGACCACCATTATCCTGTTTTGGGTGAGCTGAGACTGCTTCTGGGTCCCAGTGTTCTGCCACACAAAAGTTTAGGCTAATTCAGCACTTTGTACTTCTGCATCCCTCCTAGTGCCAGTGTAGGCAGCTTTGGTGCATCACCTCGTGAGAGCTCAGACAACTTTGGTGCCCCTGCCAAGCAGGAGCCCAGGCTGCTTTGGCATTGTGCTAAGTGAGAGCTCCGACAGCTTGGCATCTGCCTCACGCTGCTTCAGCTCCCACTGTGCTTGAGCTCAGGCTGATCCACCCAACTACATGTTAGCTCAAGACCACTCAGCTACAGCTTCTCTCTCTCTCTCTTCTAACTCTTTTATATTAGTTATCTTTTTCTTCGTTTTCTTAGTGGCCACTGACCTGTAACTCCCAGTACCAGCATGTGGCTATCATCCAGAATGAGCTTTTGATCAGAGAGACCTACAAGGTTTCCTAAAGTAAAGAAAGACATATTTCTGTCAGAGCATTTGATAACCCACCAACGTTAGTGGTAAGACCCTACTGCTGAAGACACCATATGCGGTTGACACATAAAATGGAATGTCATGCCTGAAAGCTGGAAAAGAGTCAGTCCACAGACAGTCAGTTCATCTAGTGCCAGAAGGTGCTACATGGGCAACTGGGGGAAAATGACCAATATCTGTGCAAGAAACTCATGGTCTAACATACTGAGGAGCAAATAACCTGTCATGATGCTCACACAAGTGCAATAGTGGTGCACAGCCATGGTGGGAAACCAACTGCTCTTGATTTGGCTGATTCCCTCAGTGGAACAGGTCCCATAGCTTGAGCTGGGAAACAAGTCAGAACCATATCCAAACTTAAGCCCACTCTCCATTATCAAGCTACCACCAATCGTGGTTTACAAGAGGGCCTACACCTCTTAAATTCTCTATAAAAAAATAAGGGTCATCCCATTTGTCTGGTGCTAAATTTACTCTCCGTTGGAGAATCTGCTTCTCTTTTTCAAATAGACTTATATCCTAAGGAAAGAACCTCCCCATCATACCTCAAAATGGCCCCAGCTGAAACTAAGAATAATTGTCAAAACAAGCAAGGGTGCTATTTTCTTGGTGAACCAGGGTACCAGCACAAGGGTGAAGGAGATAGACCCAGAAAACAATCAACTCCTACCAAATCAGATATCCAGAGACCCAGAGGCCCCATCACCTCATCACTGAAGCAGACCAAAATGAACCCAACATGGCTGAGGGAAATTTTGCGGAAGAGGAATGTCAGAGCTCCACGTTGGGTCATGATATGCAGAGATATTTTTCCTACCCATAGCTGTGGGGTAACTCCAGAATGCATAACCCATATACCTCAACAAGGAGGGGCTAGGGTGAGGGAGTAGGACATCGATGAGCCTAACAATGGTACCAACTTGACTGTATTCACTGAGTACAAAACTAATTAATAAAAATACATTAATTAAAAATAAATGAAAGCAAAAAAAACTTTTGAGGCTGTGGGGTACATTGACATCCAAGCCACCATAATCAGTCAATAATGATAAAAACAACATGGCACTGACACTAAAACAGTCACATTGACTAAGGAAAAATAATAGAGAACTGAGAAATAAACCCACACTATTTTGGTTGCTCAGTCTTTGACAAGGAAGCCAGAAACAGCCAGTGAAAAAGAGATAGCTTATTTAACAAATTATGCTAGCAAAACTCTATAGACACCTGCCAGAGAATGAAATTAGATCTGTATATTTCACCCTGTACAAATATCAATTCAAAGTGCTTCATATTCTGTAATCTAAAACCTGAAATTGCTAGATTAAAAAAAAATTAGAAACATGTTTAATTTACAAGCATAGACAATAACTTTCTATTATGATTCCAATAGCACAGCAAATTGCCCAAGAATTAACCCTTTGTTTAAGAGTTAAATAGTGTATGCACAACAAATGAAGGCTTCAGCAAATTAAGCAGTCATCCTACATCCTGCATCTATAATTGTTGTTTTCCAATACTAGATAAATAAATGTACATTAATAATATTTAAAATGAAAATTTTCATAACCATTTGTTTCATTACCTATGCAATAAATAAAGAAATACATACAACAAATATATCTCAATTTCTAGTGCCTCTAGTATATTGGTTACCATTTGCTGCTGTTAGGATTCACTTGCATGCCTTTACAAAAAAGCAAAAATAAGAATCTTCTTTATTTAGTTCTTTACAAATATGTATTATTTGTGGGAACTAATAAGTTCCCTTATGATATTTTTATACATGCATGCAATGTATTTTGATCATTTCACCTCTCAATTCTGCTCTGATTGGCTCCCTTTATTTTGGTACCTTTCCTCATAAAGTGTCCTCCTATACTCATATCTTTTCAAAGAGAAATATTGCCTTTCCATATGAGAGAAAACAAGATAGACTGCTGTCTTTCGAAACAGGGTCCACTCCACTTAACCTAATGGTCTGTACTTCAACTTGATTTCCTTTAAATGACATCATTACATTCTTTCATAATACGGATTAACGCCCCCTTGTATGGAAGTACTACATTTTTGTTAAGTATTAATCCATCCGTGGACATGAAGGCTGATATTATAAGCCAGCAGTTGTGAACTGGGCACCATTGTTCCTATGTGAAAAATATTCAGGACAGTGATGACAGTGAACATTTTAAGATTTGGGTATGTTCACCATTATTTACCACAGGATCCCATCCTGGACTCCAAGTGATATTTGTTTTTATAATTATTTATTTATTTATTTGAGAGAGAGGAGGAGGAAGAGAGAGAGAGGGAGAGAGAGCTAGCAAATGGGCATGCCAAGGCCTACAGCCATTGCAGATGAACTCTAGATACATGTGCCACCTGGTGCAGCTGCCTTAAATGAGTTCTAGGGAATGGAACCTGTATGCTTTGGCTTTTCAGGCAAGTTCCTTAATGGCTAATCGTTTTTCCAGCCCCCAAGTGATAATTTATCCCCAGAGATGGTTCTTTGCAATATGGTTAGGGATACTTCTCAAGGATACATCATGTATTGGTACCATCATTTCCTTCCTCCCAGCCTCCATTCCACCGAGGGACCTATTGCTGGTATTGCTGGTTGTATGTTATGAGTTGTGAGAGTAGCAGTCATTGTGGGAGGACAGCAATACCTCCATATATCCCCTCCCAACCTGTGGCTCTTACAATCTTTCCTTCCCCTCTTCTGCCAAATTGCTGAGCTATGATGGGTGTATTTTTTAAGTCTTCCTTAGTGTTGAGCTCTTAGAAACTTCTGGATTTCTGCTTTGATACATGCTGAGTATCCTCAGTGTCCTTTTCCATCACTCTGGCAAAGGTTGTCAGGCTCACCATGGAAGCAGCACTCTTTCTCATCTCACCAAATTCTTTTGTTGTTTCACCTGGTCTCTACCTGGTGTGCAGTGGTGGTTCATCCCCTGCCATGGAGTCAGCTGTCTTTTCCTGGCTTATTGATACACATTGGTTGTCCTCAGTTCTTGCTGCCTTCTGAAAAAAAAAAAAAAAAAAAAAAAGAATAGATTCTCCAGTGGAAAGTGAGATCAGCATAGGTTAAAGTGGATAAGCATTGATAATTTAGAGAGACTATGAGGGATATAGCCCTCCTTTAGGCCAAAAACTAATGGGAGCTTCTCATTGGACACCATAATCTTGGTCTCCATAGATTTCTGACTTGGTTACCAGTTCCAGCTACAGGTTTCTTTCCACTGAGTGGATATCTTAGCAATCAGAAAGGTATAGGTTACCCACCAATGCTGGGTGCCACCATTGCACAGTTGTGTACATCTTGTCAGGTTGGTTGCTTTGTATAGCAGTGTCACCTGCCTGCTCACAAAGTTATTGGCCACTTTTCCCCAACAGCTCATGTAGTGCTTTCCAGCACTATATAGGCTATCCATATGGGACCTTACTTCCTTCAGATTTCCAGCCAGAGTTCTAGTTGATGTTCTGTGTTGCTAATGTATTATTACATAGAAATTCATAACAATATCATATAGCCTGAAGAAAGCTTCTTGCGATGAAACAAGAGTTTGAACATTTATTTATCCACACTATTCTGGTAATGACTGATTTGCTTAGATGAATGTACATGGCATTCAGGGAATTGTTGCAAAGAGCTTTAAAAACTGTATTACTGACTGCTCTCCCCATAATGCCTGACCCACAATCCCCATGGGGTTGACATGCAACACCAATGAGGAAATCCTCTTCAGAAAAGGGACAGGGAGGAGGGAAAGTATGGTACCAACATGTGATGTTTACATAATGTCCATATCTAATAACAAAAATAAAGTAATTAATTAATTTAAAAATGCATGCTGATGCAAAAATTTTTTAGTATACTGTGAGAAGGCAATAAAAATATCCACATGATCATATGATAAAATATAATTTATAATAAAGTTATATATATTTAATATATATATATTTATATATAGTAATTTAAAACTGTTAACTTTTTGTTAATTCTTTACTATGTTCCAAATAAATGATACCTTGCTTAAAAAAGTGCATAATCAGACTTCCGGTTAAGATGGTGGCATAGGTACCACACCAAAGCAGCCTAGGGATGAACCCCCCCCAAAAAAAAAAGTATCAAAATACACACTTTTACTAAAAACTGAGGTGTATAGGAAATTGAAACAGCAGCGGAGAAGAAGGAGAGATCCAGAGCATCCAGAGCCCCCTTGGGCCGCTCCTGTGGGGCCCACGCCTCAACAGTGGTGTGCCAGCCAGTCACTAGGCTTGGCTTGAGTGGCAGGAAAAGCCAGGCGAGGGGATTTTCTGCTCACACCGGAGCTCTCTGCAAACTCAAGAAACGTGAAGGGAGAACGGCAGTGAACAACAGAGGAGCAGATCACAAGGTAGAAGAAAACGTGGAACAGCAGGCGAACTAGAGCAGCATTGGCTCACTCCCCCTCCCCAACCACCAGTGCCCAGCCCTGGGGAACAGAGCAGCAGTCCAGGGACCCGGCCACACCTACTTGAATTGACAGAGCACCAAAGAGGGACCCAATTAACAGTGCAGCTGAGACCAAAATCATCCCAAAAGGTAACTGGGATAATACTAGGTCAGTAAGCCTGTATATAGGCCTGAACCAGAAGTGCTAATGCACCTTCCATATCAGGATAAATTATATGTTAAATCGATGGAGGGTCAAATTTGCCATTCTTAAATAAGCTATATTTTGGGCTTATTATTTGTTGCTTCGTGAATTATAGTGGCTTTGTTTACTCTTCTGTTATACATTAGGGAAGGTTCTCAACTGGTCACAAGCTGACTTGGAACCCTGTACAGACCAGAAATCTTAACTGCCTTGTTGTCAGGATTAAGGGAGTGGGTGAGGCACCACACAGCCTAAGGGACAGACAGAGGATCTGGTTGTCATAATACCTACTCTTGGGTAAATACTCTGTGCGGTTTTTCACTGAAAGTGTACATTGTTCAGTTAAATTTTACGATCTGCCTGTATTTTGTCCCACTTAGCCTACTTGAATACTCTCATAGCAGGCACATTCAATACCTAGAGCCACTTTTGTAGATACTCTGAAAGTCTTCAGAGCCACACCTAGCTCCTTAAGCTCCTACCCTGAAGATATATAACACCAGATTGATTGATACATCTCTTAATACCCAGCTAACTGGAAAATCCAATCATTAAATAATCCAAGATGCAAAAATATATACATTATAACACAAGAAATACCAAAAATCAAGACAATATAAATCCACCAAAAAGTATTAATGCATCAGAAATGACCTCCAGTGAGAATGAGTTAGAGGAAATGGCTGAGAAAAATTTCAAAAGAATGATTATAAATATGTTCAAAGAACTCAAAGAAGGAATCAAAGGAAGCAAAGAAGACACAGGACACCAATTTAATGAAATAAAGAGGTCAGACATAAATAAGGAAATAGAAATAATAAATAAAAATCAGTTAGAATTACTAGCAATAAAGAACACAGTTAATGAAATAAAAAACTCTAGAAAATTTCACCAGTAGAATGGATGAAGGGGAGGACAGAATATCTAAGGTAGAAGACCAGGTGGCAGATCTAATACAGTCCAACAAAGAGAAAGACAAACTAATAGAAAAGTATGAGTGGGAAGTTCAAGATATTTGGGACACTATGAAAAGATCAAATATAAGAATTCAGGGCACAGTAGAAGGAGAAGAATTTCAGTCCAAAGGCATAGTTGGCATCTTCAACAAAATCATAGACTAAAACTTCCTCCAAATTGTGAAAGAGGTGCCAATGCAGATACAGGTATCCTTCAGAACACCAGCCAGAAAAAACATGGAAAGAACCTCTCCTTGCCATATTATAATCAAACTACCAAACATACAAACCAAAGAAAAAATATTGAAAGCAGTTAGAGAGAAAAATCAAGTTACCTACAAAGGCAAACCTATCAGGATTACAGTAAATTACTGAACACAAATTTTGAAAGCAAGAAGGGCATGGAGTGATGTATTCCAAGTTCTGAAAGGTAACAACTGTCAACCAAGGTTACTTTATCCTGCAAAGCTATCATTCAAAAAGACGGAGAAATAAGGACATTCCACAAGAAAAGCAGACTAAAGGAGTATTTGAAGACAAAACCAGCTGTACAGAAAATACTTGAAAGAATCCTCCATGCTGAAGAAAAAGAAAAGCACACATATAAGGAACTGGGAAAAAACAAACAATACTCAAATACTAGTTAACACAAGAGAGCAAAGGTAAAACCGGAAGAACTACAAAAAAGGGGGGGGGGGAATGAATACACACCTTTCAACAATATCTCTTAATATCAATGGCCTCAATGCCCCAACCAAAAGACATAGGTTTGCAGACTGGGTTAAAAAGCAGGATCCTTCAATTTGTTGCCTCCAAGAGACCCACCTTTCTACAAAGGATGGACACTATCTTCGTGTGAAAGGTTGGGAAATGGTGAATCAAGCAAATGGACCTAGAAAACAAGCAGGGGTTGCTATCCTAATATCTGACAAGGTAGACTTCAGTCCAACATTAGTTAAGAAAGATAAGGAGGGCCACTTTATATTGATTAAGGGCACCCTCCAACAGGAGGACATTACAATCCTAAACATATATGCACCTAACATGGGGGTCCCCAAATTCATCAAACAAACAGTATTAGAACTAAGGTCACAGATAACACCAAACACAGTGGTAGTGGGTGACTTCAACACCCCACTCTCATCAATTGACAGGTCATCTCAGGAAAAAATAAACAGAGAGGCATCTGGACTAAATGAGGTCATAGAAGGAATGGAACTAACAGATATATACAGGATATTTTATCCAAATGCTGCAGAATATACATTCTTTTCAGCAGCACATGGAACATTCTCTAAAATAAACCATATATTAAGACACAAAACAAATTTTAACAAATACAAGAAAATTGAAATAATTCCTTGCATTCTATCTGACCACAATGGAATCAAACTACAAATCAATAGCAAGAAAGGCTATAGAGCATACACAAAATCATGGAAATTAAACAACTCATTACTAAATGATGAATGGGTCAATGAAGAAACCAAGAGGGAAATCAAAAAATTTATAGAGTCAAACGATAATGAGAACACAACATACCAAAATCTCTGGGACACAATGAAGGCAGTCCTAAGAGGTAAATTTGTAGCTTTAAGTGCCTATATTAAGAAATTAGAAAGGTCACAAGTAAATGACCTAATGCTTCACCTTAAAGCCTTGGAAAAAGAAGAAGAAGGCAAACCAAGTAGACTGGAAGAAATAATAAAGATTAGGGCAGAAATTAATAAAATAGAAATTAAAAAACAATGTAAACAGTACTTAATCATAAACTGGGCCCGGTGCCACATGCCTTTAATCCCAGCACTCTGGAGGCAGAGGTAGGAGGATCACTGTGAGTTTCAGGCCACCCTGACACTCCATAGTGAATTCCAGGTCATCCTGAGCCAGAGTGAGACCCTATCTCGAAAAAAAAAAAAAAAAAAGTGCTTAATCATTAGTATTATTTCTCTTCACAGTTGTAGAAATGAAGGCTCTTAGAGCTTGTTTATTTTGGTCACACAGTAAATAAAAAATTAAAGTGGGGTGATTTTTGCAATAATGCATGGATTTTTGCTTAATTAAATTTTATATTGAAATAATCTAGATTTGGACAAGTATATTGTTATACTATAATGAGAAGTATTTTAACTAAAGGAATATCTCTCCAGAGAATGCTACTCTCTACTAATGTGGGAGGATCATTCAAATCCAAACATTGATATTTACAAAAATTGATGCAATCTGATTAAAGAAAATTTCTTTATTGTTATGAAAGAATTGGAGTTATTTCATAAGAATTCCAAATTGAGTAGGAGGGTGTTCATGAACAAACTGACAACTGTTTGTTGTGTGCTCACATGGATGTGGCAGGAACAGAGTCAGTAACTTTTGCACAGTAGGACCATCTGCTATTAATTATTAAGCTATACAAATAAGGATTCAACACCTGTGAAATAAGTCCTACAAGCAACCCAAATGAACAAATATTAGACTGCTGATAGAAAAGAGCTCATCTGCATACCCCAAACAGTTTTATTTTTATTAGTATGAATAATGACATGTGTTAGGCAGAAAGCATACTGAACTTGAAGTTAGAAATAAAGATAATCTCTTGTGAAAGTTGTTACAAATGTAAAACAATCATAAATTAAACATAACAGCTTAATAACATGTTTAGTAAAGATGTTCAAATATTATTTTAAACAGGAATGAAGATGCCACAAAATGAATATTGCAAAATAATATATTTTCCTTTAATAGCATATGCTGAAATTGACAATAACAAATATCTTTATGTAAGAGTAGAATAAGTCACCATATTAAATCCATGAAATTATATCAAATGTTGTTTGTAATCTCCTAATACATCTCCTATACATAATATATTCTCTTTACATTATGCAAAATTTTAAGTAAACATATGAAAATAAAATTTGTATATAGTAAGATAGTTAATCAAAGAAACAACCACATATTTTTCAGATGGTCAAAAACTGAATCCACTTCAACTAGAATCAGGACATAGACTTTCACCACTGCTATTCAGCATTGCTTGGAGAACTAACAAGTTTCACAAAGACAAGTTTGTGAAAGTCCCAGACACCTGCAAAGAAGCAGAAATTATCCCATTTACTATTGATAATATTGCACATACAACCCTAAAATGATTTTTTCTATAAATTAATAAGTCAATTTTTAAGATGGTCAGTACTATAACAAAATTAACCTACGTAAGAAAACTAATGTAGCATAGGATATGGAAAAATATAATTTAAAATAATGTTTATTTTTATTTGTGTATTTGAGAGAGACAAACAAAGAGAGATAGAGGGAGAGAGAGAGAGAATGGGCACACCAGGGCCTCCAGCCACTGCAAATGAACTCCTGATGCATGAGCCAATTTGTGCATCTGGCTTATGTGGGTACTGGGGAATTGAACCTTGAACCAAGGTCCTTAGGCTTCACAGGCAAGCACTTAACTGCTAAACTATCTCTCCAACAACACAAAATGTAATTTTTTACAAAATCAACAACTGTAAGACTCAGAATATGTGTGTGTGTGTGTGACAGACAGAAACAGAGAGACAGAAAGAGAGCAGAAAGAAAGAAAGAAAGAGCAAAGAAAGAAAAAAGAAAGAGAGAGGACATATGTGTATGTATTCTTGGAGTAAAATTTTATTAGTTATGAAAAATGGATGTAATCCACACATACAATATCTTTACCCAACTCCAGCATATCCCCTATTGAGCTTTACAGCCAGTAATTTTACCTCAAAATCCCAAACAAATGTTATTATTCCTATGATTTTACTTTTTCACATTATATGAGTATTTGTAACCTTTATTGACTGACATCCATCTGTCACTGAGCTGAATGCATGCGTATGTGAATATATCACTAGTACATTGTTTTATTTTAAAAAATGAATAAGTTAAACTACAACAATATTATAGTTACAGTTGTAATTAACTATATTACTGGCACAGTGTATTCATGCTCAAGGTAAGAAAGTTTTAGAATATGAATGCTCAAATACAGAATTGCAACTATAACAAATCATGTAAAGAGAAACTATAAGTACTTCTTCTAGCTATATTAAATAAATTAACATGTAATCTGAGACATGAAGAATAAATTGAAATTACCTGAGTAGTGAAAAAAAGAGAAAAATATTAGCCAATTTAGGGGGAGCCAATAGAAGAAATGAAACATTCATATGAAAATATACCCAGAGAGCTGGGGAGATGACTCAGTTTATGAAGCCTTGAGCTTGGATTAAATCAGGGGCCATAGGACTTGTGTCTCTAATCCCCACAGCACCCTTGCTTGTTTCGCCAATTATTCTTAGTTTCAGCTGGGACCCTTTTGAGGTATGATGGGATGGTTCTTTCCTTAGGATCTGTGTCTATCTGAAAAAGAGAAGCAGGTTCTCCAGCGGAGAGTAAAGTTAGCACCAGACAAATGGGATAATCCTTATTTTTTTCTTTTATAGAGGATTTAATAGGTGTAGGCCTGCTTGTAGCCCATGATTGGTGGTAGCTTGATAATGGAGAATGAGCTCATGTTTGGATATGATCCTGGAGAAGCCAGCAGGAGAAGCTTGCTCTTATGCCCATGTCCTGAGATGTTGTGCAGGGTTGTTTTGCCTAGAAATGAACTGGTGTGGGGAGAGGGATATGGCATAGAAAGAAAAATCTTTGGGTGAACTGTTTCCCATTCAGGTGCAACTGAGAAATTACAACCTTTGAGATTGGGCCAGCTGACCTGTGTAGGGGCAACAGGAAGAATGTAGACTCTTCTGAAGGGGCCTGAGTGCTCAAGGAGTATCCTGTTCTTCAAAGTTGGCTTTATTCCTCCCTGGATTAACAAATTGGCACCCTACCTGGTATTGTGGAGTATAAGAAATGCTGGAAAGAGATGGTCTTCGAGTTTGCAACATGGTCTTGTGTTTTGGAAATGGCCATGGGAAGTGTGAAGCAGGTTTGCTGGATGCCTGCATGGAGACTCCATAGGGCCATGAGGATGAACTGTGGCTTGCAGTGGAGACCCAGTGGAGATGCTGGGCCCAAGAGATGGCTGCCAAGGAGAGCTGCCGGCCCCATGAAATTCTCCAAGACTGTGAGTAGCCTAGCTGGAGGGGCGGAATTTGAATGCCAGAGACTTGTTACTGGTTAGAATTATCAGACTTGGAGATTTGTCACTGGCTAGATTTGTTGGACTTGGAGTTACAGTTTGATGTTTGCCCTAGTTGTTTTAAGTCTTGTATTGGTTGAATGCTTCTTTGCTATGCCCAATGCCATCTTTTGCAGTGTGAGTATTTATTCTGTGTCATTATGGGTTTTTCAAGGTTATTTTTTTGGTATTATGGCTCAGTTATAAGACCTTGGGCTTTGGGGATGTATGGACATCATTGGAATTGATAAAAACTATGGTAATTTTAAAGTTAGAAGAATGCATTGCATTTTATATCATGAATGGTTATCAGTTTATGGGCGCCATGGGAGGAATGTGGTGGTTTGATTCAGGTGTCCCCCATAAACTTAGGTGTTATGAATGCTAGGTTCCTAGTTGATGGAGATTTGGAAATTAGTGCCTCCTGGAGGGAGTGTGTTTTTGGGAGTGGGCTTATGGGTGTTATAGCCAGTTTCCCCATTCCAGTGTTTGGCACATTATCCTGTTGCTATGGTCCATCTTATGTTGGCCAGGGGGTGATGTCCAAACTGTGCTCATGCCATCATTTCCCCCTGCCATCATGGAGCTTCTCCTTGAGCGTGTAAGCCAAAATAAATCTCTTTTGCCCAGAAGCTGCTCTTGGTTGGGTGATTTCTACCAGCAATGTGAACTGGACTGCAACACCATGTAAGCCAGGTGCACAAGGCAGCACATGCATCTGTAGTTCATTTGCAGCCCTGTTGCACCCATTCTCTCTCTTGACCCCCCCCCCAAGAAAATAATAAAAACATTAAAAAAGATGAACAGTGTAGGCAGGTGATGAAGTAATATATAAGAATAAAAGATAATCAACAAAGGAAGGAATCTGTTAAATCTTTAGCTCCACATTTCCTTTTCTTAAATGTACAAGTTTATTATTGACAACTTCTATCCTTAAAGAAAATAACCCATGATAATTACCTCCCCTCCCCCACCTTCCCCTTCACAACTCTGCTCTCCATCATATCCTTTCCCTCTCTTCCTTAGTCTCTCTTTTATTTTGATGTCATCATCTTTTTCTCCTATCATGAGGGTCTTATGAAGGTAGTGCTAGGCACAGTGAGGTCATGGATATCAAGGCCAATTTCTGTCTGGACAGTTACATTGTAAGGAATTGTATCCCTTCCTTTGGCTCTTACATTCTTTCTGACACCTATTCCATAATGGGCCCTGTAGCTCCACATTTTCAATGAAGAAAAAGGTGGAATTTTTTTAGAACTGTGGGGAGCCCCAGAGGGTCCCCCAGATGGGATTGTCTACCAGACCCGGAGACACTCACACGGAGAACTCTCAATGCAAGTCGCAAGAGGTTTATTGAAGGTACTGGTGCACCAGGGCTCGACACGAAGTCCCCACGCAGGAGGGGTGAAGAGCCTCGAGTAGCTGGGAGGTAGGGGTTTTAAAGGGAAAGACCACAAACATGCGGAAATATCTCAAACATGTTTCAGCTCAGGGACTTTTCAGATGTTGCCAGGGTGTCACCTCGGCCGTGGCATCGTGACCTCGGGCAGGGAGCTAGGGCCCCTGCGGTTAGGCATTGTTCAATTGTCTCTGAGCGGAGGCTTCCCAGAAATTGGGTAAGGGGGTTGTGGTTGATCAAACAGTGGTTGGGCAAACAAGCACAGGTGGGCAAACAAGCACAGGTTTCTAAGGCAAAGGTCAGCATTCCAGTTAACTAGTTCCTTATCTGGGCCCGGGCGGCTAGTTGCAGAAAGTCACGTACAATATGCGGCTGGTTGCAGACAGTCACGTACAATATGCTTTTCCTTCATAAAATGGCTGTCCTTATGTCTATGTTAAGCAAGCGATTGTACAGAAGCCAAAGAAGCAGGTTAGTTGTATTTATTAGGAATTGGTGATCTTTCAGAACAATCTATAACCAGCAGAACTTATTACCTCACTGTGTTAGTCAGGGTTCTCCAGAGGAACAGAACTGCTAGAATGAATTATATTTAAAAGGGAATTTATTGGATTAGTTTACAGTAATACAGTAGCAGTTGCAGGCCTGAGAATCAAGGAACCCAGTAGCTGCTCAGTCCACGTGGCCAGATGCCTCAGCAGCCCCAATCCAGCACTGAAGGCCTGGAGGCTTCCTGAGGTGCTGCTGGCTTTCGATCCATGAAGGTCTTCAGTTGATGCTGGTCTTTAGTCCGTGCTGGTCTTTAATCCACACTGGAAGGCAGCAAGCAGCTGTGGCAGCCAAGTGGGAAGAAGGAAGGGCTCTTTTCATCCAGAGATTCCTTACATAAAGTCCCCCTCTGAGAGGGGCCACCTGTTCTGGGAGAAGGGCTCACTCTTGGGGAAGGACTTCCTCCTTCAGTTAATCCTTCCTAAAAGCAACCTCAGAGACCCACCCTAAAGGGATTTCTGTGGATTACTAAACAGATAAAGTTGACAACACCATAACTATCACACTCACCAAAGCAGAGATTTGAGTAAAGAACAAGCTTTGCCTCCCATGTCACATTTCCCAAGAAAATTTATGTAAAGATAAGGTAAAAATGAAGGAAAAGCAGTCTTGATTACTAATTGTAGAATTTAGGTAGGATGAGGCTTTAGTGACCACACAACAAATCCAAATTCCTGTGCTTGTGAATGAACTGTCCACAAGAAACCCAAATGTTACAGTCATTAAAAAGTGAGCATTTTTCCCAGAAAATAGACAAATATATCATATATTTCATTACACTTCACAATATAAGAGAAAGTGTGATAAGGTTTTAAATGCCCCTCAAGAAGAACAGGGGAATTAAAATGTAATTGTTGCATAGAATGAATGAACAGGTTAATATTTTTTGTTTCAACTGGTTTTCACTACAGTGAGGTAGTCACATTGAAGCAAGAAATGGCTGCAAGAAAGTTGATCAATAGGGGCACTCTGCAAGTTATTTTGATGACTGTAGAGAAAGTATCTGTTGGACAGGACTAGATCAAAACCTCCACATACAGATCATGATGTAGGAACAATGGTGACTATTACAAGGAGACCGCAAATGTCTTCATTCTAGGAGTTCTTTCCCCAGAACACCACAGTGATAAGAACAGCAAACAAACAACACTGCTATTTATTCCTGTTTTATTATTGTACAGTAACATTTACATTACATATTGATAAAACAAACAAAAACTTGAAAGAGACTTTAGACTCTGAAGATACAATTCAACTTCCTGAAAATCCATGATTTTTTTTAAACATCTATAAGTTTTATTAAACCTACAAAATATTTTTGCTATTATTGTTTTTCATTATTTTTATTGCTATATTCTGGAGGCTGTAAAGTGCATGGAACAATGTGGGCACTCATTACATACTAGTTGAATGAACGTATATACCTTATGATACTTCCTGTTTGACTCAAGTGGATAAAAACACTCCTATTTTAACTGCCAGCTAGTCAAATGTGCACACAGTCCTGGCCAAAAGGCCTCAAGTAGACACATCTAACTTTTAACCTGGTCCCACCCTCAGTCATGTACATGAAAATGTGTGGTAATTGCATAGAAAAAAATCACTCCTCAGAGAGTCAATCACTTCTACTATGCTGCATGTAAGGGATAAATCTACTACCTTTGAACATCCTAAAAATGTGCCACTTATTATGTTATAATGTATAAATATTGTTATTTTCTATTGCTTGTAATTAGGTTATTTCTTAAACTTTTTATATCATTCTTTTCCTTATTGAAATTTTAGAGTGTTATAACATTTTTGTTTCTTCTCTTTTACTTAAATAATAAAACATTCAGCAATTAATTCAATTTTATTCTCATTTATATTTTAATATTTAATTTTAAAAGCCAAAATTTGGATATTTGATAATACCATAGGGATCTTTTGTTCTTGCCTTCACTCTGATGAAGTAACGCATACATTTAATCAATTACTTTCCTAGAAGTTTTTTAAATGGTTCTAATATTAATTTTAAATTTCTTCAACAGATTTTTGCCCTAGATAAGTAATTGAAAACTGCATGGGATTTTACTCATCACTGACATCCTCCTGAGAAAGAGAAAGTACCATCCTTTACTCTCTAGTTCTACAGCTACTGATTAACATTAATGTGCAAAAGTTAAATAATATGGTTAAATTATAAATGCATGTTTTATTTTGTTGATTTTTTAAAATCTCAGCAGTAGGGCATTTGATTTCCTTTCACTTATGTGTGAGAGAGAGAAGGTGGGGGAGATATATATATAATACATATTCCTTGCAGTGAAAACTGTCAGTAAAAGTTTATCTCCAAAATAATTTCTGATTTCTTTCCTTTACAACATGTATTTCACTGATTAATATATTGGAAGTGCCAACAGACATCAATAAACTAATAAAATAATATCAACATTTGAAATATTTTTGTGTATTAAACTACTATTTTATTAACATGTTAGGAGTCATAATAGCAGTTCTGAAGTGATCATAAATTGATAATTTAAGTGCAAGATTATTAGCAATGATATATAAGGAATAAATAAATGAATATAAGATATTTGCAACTGTTACCTATATTGACCTGTTATACTTCATGTTGCCTACAAGCATGTTTTTATAATGTAATTCACCATTCAATGAAATAAATATATACATATTAATTTTGAGTTTTTATTATGTCTATAGTATTTGTGCTAATGCAAACTGAAGTATGTAAGGACAGTGAAAATGGCTCAGTCAGTAAGATGCTTGTTCTTCAAGAATGAGAACCTGAATTAGTATTCCCAGGCCCCACAAAAATGACATAAATGATGTGTGGTGATGGGCACATATAATTCTAGAGTTTGGGAAAGCAGAGACATGGGACTCCAAGCACTTATAGAAAATTTGATGAGATTTAGGTTCAGTGACAGAGAACCTGTCTCAAAAGTAATGTGGAAAACAACTCAGGAAGACACCCGTTACACAACCTCTGGACTCCACGTGTGCCAATACCTGCAAGAACATCCACACACACATGCATCCACACCCTCCCCATACACACTATGCTGAAGCATATATGTTTTTTCACCAATCTCAATAGCCCTATTATATAATCTAAACATCCTCTGTTTTCCTGCCATGCTTCATATTAAAAGACTGGAGACATACTGCAATACCAATAGTTAATATATGAGAAGAGAGTGCAGCCCAATCTGCAGCTGCAAAAATAAAGATGTAACAAAGAAAAGTTTAATTTCATGCCTTTTTCTCCTCTGTGACTAATATAGAGCTAATAGAATGCAAAAATAAAGAACCTGTGTTTGTGTCTTAATTAATTTAGCAATGTCTAGCAGTTTCTTTCATAAGACCAGTGAAAAATGCTCCCTCTGGTAACTTTAAATCTATTTTTATAATTAGCATTTAGTTGCATTATTAAGAAGAAATCGACTTCTTTTTGTCTGCCAACACTAATTTTCAGCCCAGCAGTAAAAACTGTGTCCTATGTGCTAAACCCAGCAGGACTGATGTCATGTTGCAATAACTTATGGAAATTCTGCCATCAATTTACCCAAGAAAAATACATTTAACTGTTTTCTGACCCGGTATTGTATATTTATAAATTCAAAATCTATTTTTCACTTATAACAAAGATTTAGAACCTATACTGATAGGCTAAATGTTAATTGTGATAATTATTCTCCTGAAATATGAAGGCAATCTCCTTTCAATCATCTTTCTAGTACAATGAATGCAACACACATATTCCCTTTAAAATAGAATAGGCTATATATTAATTTAAAGTATTTTTCTATTTACAGATGATTTCTACATCCTAAAGAACTCATCTACATTTACTTTATTTTGTATTATAACACTATGAGTTGAGGCTATTATAATTTTATATCAATATTTATCTTTTATTAATTTAGTCATTCAGTTAAGCCATTTTGAGTCACTGATTTTCTGCAATCTTACCAATTAAATAATAAAACAAAACTTTAGGTGTGAATATTCTCTTCTAAATGAATAGTGTAATAAAGATACATTGTAGCCAAAATAGTAACAAAATTCAATGCACCAAACACCAACAGGAGTCTATCATTTATTGTTTTGTCACATTCCAAGGGATTTTCAGTCTGCTCTTAAAGCACTTAACACGTACAAGTAGCTGAGTTCAAGGCAAAAATATATCTATCTCTGTGTGTGTGTGTTTTCTAAAGGACCATCTGGTATGCAGCCTTAGCATGAAGCACAGTTTCAAAGGAATATGATTAAGTCAAGCCTCAGATACTGTGTCTGTTGACTATAAGATATCAGAGGACCAAACCTCAGGACTATATTCTGCCTGCTATCCTTAAAAAAGTTTCAGTAGTTTGAAGTAGCATTTATGATTTTTTTTCTCTTAGTTTTGACTTGATAACAAATCTTAATTGCATCCTATATCTATTATTATCATTTATTGAATATTCAAGAAAATGAAATGCTAAAGTACAGTAAAAGGATTCTGAATTAAGATGCTTTCCTGAGGTAGTATTCTTTTGGTGAACTGGGTTCTAGTTTCCTTTAAATTAAACTCACAGGTGTGTATTTTATTTTCAGGTACAAAACCATGTACTTTGAAAATTGAGGGCACAGTAATGTATTTGTTTCCATACTGGAATTTCAACACATTTAGAATTGGTTGCTTAGGATATTATTTTACATGTTTGATATATAAGGTAAATACATCTTGTAAAACAATAAACGAATTTGTTGCATTCTGTTAATGTAGTATACTTGGCCTTCTGGATGCTTCTTATAGCATTGTCTTTTTGTTGTTGTTTTGATTTGTGAGGTAGGGTCTCACTCTGGCCCAGGCTGACCTAGAATTAACTATGTAGTCTCAGGGTGGCCTTGAACTCATGGTGATCCTCCTACCTCTGCCTCCCAGAGTGCTGGGATTAAAGGCGTGCACCACCACGCCAGGTCATTGTCCTTATTTTTATTACAGATTAGCATCCACCGAGATGTTAAACCCAACATAACTTCTGGTTATGTGTTGTGAATTGATAAACATGATAAGTACTTATTTTATCATAGATGGCATCATTCTAGACTAAGATATTTCATACATTGCATGATCATACCTCAGTAATTTCTCAATGCTTAGATAATTTACAAATTAGTGCAGAGGAAACAATATTGTTGCTTTCTCTCTTGGAACTGTTTCAATGAATTTTGCTTTTCTAAAGCAATATTTGTAGTCTACAGTGTTAACAATACTGTGGAAAGACCTAATATAGAATATTTAAAGAAGAGATCACAGATCACATTTGCTCAGCAGTTTGAAGCTTCCTCATCTTCTGTTCCTTATCTGCATGCTTTGAGCCTTTTCCTTGATTAGAATCTCTGCCCCACAAAGTTGGCCCCTCACAGTAGATGAGTTGCATATAATTCATAGTGAGTTCTGTTTAGCTTATGTCATTTCACACCAGCAACAGAGCTCAAGGGTGTATTATTTTAGAACCTTCTTTCACTACACTTTACCTTATGCATATGTATCTTTTAAACATTTCACAAATGTTCCTAAAATCATTTACCAAGGAAACATGATATACTTTTCTTGATATTGTATATTCCTTTCATGTACTTCATAAGAGAAAAAAAAAACATAGGACTTCAATACCATAGTAATTGAAAACATTGCTTTCAAAGTTTATGTATTACTTAATATGTGCATATTGTAATACATTTACAATGTATGTGTATTTATATATGTACACTTAATAATTCATTTTATAACATATATGGGATATGTGGTTAGCAAAACATGAATTGTTTCAATTGGAAACATTAGATTAAAAAAATCAAAATCTTGTTTGGAAAAAAAATCAAAAAGAATCTATATTTTCAAAACATTGAAGTGTGAAAGTATAGAACAGCAATTCTGTATCAAGATGTCTTTTTATACACTAAAATTATGATTATAATAAAATCATGTGTGAAGAAATGCTGCACAATGCATAAAAACATATGTTGGTACTTGGTTTTACAACTCTTATTTACAGGTCACAATACAAGTTCTAAATAATAATACAATTGCAAAAATCATTTAATGCAATTAACCATGCATTGCAAATAAGCCAATTCTGTGGAGTTAGGCAACATGTGGCCAAAGAAACAATTTTATTTTCAAAACTCATAAACTGTTTTAAAAATTCCCTATACCATGGTATCTCCTAATTCCATACGACTATTTTTGTGTTAATTTGCATGAGTGAACCTATATGAGTAGCAATAAAAATTAAACATATTTATAGGGGCTGGGGAGATGACTTAGTGGTTAAAGATGTTTGCTAAAAATTAAAACAGATATGTCATTTGACCTTACTCCAGTAAGGAGGGCAATCATTAAAAAATCAAATGACAACAAATGTTACCAAGGATGGGGGGAAAGTGGAAATTTCCTTCACTGTTGGTTGGAATGCGAACATGTAAAACCACTATGAAAATCAATAGAGAGATTCCTGGAAAAGATGAACATAGAACTACCAACAGACTCAATTATTTCCTTACTGAGCAGTTACCCTAAATGTTCCATGCTTCATTACAAAGATATTTGATCAGCCATGTTTATAGCTCCTCAATTCATAATAGCCAAGACTTGGAATCAACCCATGTGCCCATCATTGAATGAGTGGATAAGGAAGTTGTGGTACATTTACACAGTATAATTCTACTCAGCAGTAAGAAAAAAATGATACAATGAAATGAGTAGAAAACTGGACACATTTGGAACAGAGCACACTCAGTGAACATAGAAATTCATAGAAAGACAAATGTCTCATGTTCTCACTCATCTGTGGGTCCTAACATGGATCAACTTGAGTTGCTGGCATACCTGATAGGAAACTTGAGGACCAGACAATGAGTATGAAAGGGTTTGGTGGAAGGGGAAAGAGAGGATGGGGAGAAACAAATAAAAAACTAAACCCAAAATGAACTGGTACCATTGAAACTTTTCTGCTTGAAGGTAGTCTAAAAGATATAACCCTCAAGAAGAGTATACATAAAGCACCTAAAATTAGGGGCCCTGCAGAGTGTGAGATGAAGCATACCCTTAAAACATTTTGGCTCTGAACTGTAAATCTCAGTACCATTGAGCTGTTGATTGGAGAGACCTACAAGGTCCCCAAAACAAGACAGGATTTTGACACAACACTTGATTACCTGATAATCTTACTGATTGATTACTTAACTATCTGCCTAAGGTAGAACATGAGAACCTCTTGCTGATGACACCATATGCTACCAACACAGCACATGTGGATACCCTGGCTGGAATCTGGAAGAGAACCAGTCCCCAGACAGTTAGCCCATCTGGTGCTGGAAAGGGCTACATGGACTACTGGGGGACGGCAGCCAACAACAGTGTGAGCAAGCAGGGGTCTAAACTATTCAGAAGAATCCACCCTGACAAGATGTACACACCAATGCAATGGTGGCACACAGCCTTGGTTGTTAACCAATGGCTTTCTGATTAGCTAAGAGATCTGCTCAGTGTAAATGAAACAATATCTGGAACTAGGAACCAGATCAGAATCCTATGGAGACAAAGATTATGCTCTAAATTGACAAACTCCCACTAGTCTTTGGCTAAAAAAGGACCTACATCCTTCAAATTTTTCTAAATCAATCACACTTATCCCATTTAACATATATTGACTTTGCTCTTCACTAGAGAATCTTTTTCTTTTTTTTCAGAAAGTACAAAGACCTGAGGAGATAAACCACCCCTTACACTTCAGCCAATGCCCAGGTGAAACCTAAGAGGACCTTGGGAGATGAGCAAGAGTGGTGCTTCCATGGTGAGCCTGACAATCAATGCCAGGGTGAACAAGAACAGACGCTGAGGATACTCAACCCATACCAAAACCTAAATTTAGAGGCTTCTAAGAGCTCATCACTGAAGTAGACTTAAAACACATCCAACATGGCTCAGGGAGTTTTGTGGAAGAGGTGGTGGAAAGATTGTTAGAGCCACAGGTTGGGACTTCATATCTAGAGGTATTACATACCCCCCCCAAAAAAAATAACTGACTGCTGCTCCTACAATGCATAATCCACAACCTCATGGGGTAATACCAGCAATTCTACTGAAGAGGGAACCAAGAGGAATGGGAGTAGGAAGGAGGGAAAGATGGTACCAAGATATGATGTATCCACAGTAAGTATGTTCTTATTGAAAAAAAGAAACTGACAAGATAATTTAGAAATTTATATGGAAATGTAAGAAACTTAGAATAGCCCAGAATCTTAAAAGAAAAAAGAATAATTGTGAAGAATTAAGAGCTCCTGATTTCAAATCTTGACACAGAATGAAGGTAGTGGGGATAGTATGGTTTCAGCAGAATAGGGAAGTAATAATAGATGACATAGAATTCAGAACCTTGATAGAAATCCACATACTTTTGGGCAATTGATGTTTGGTAAAAGTGCTAAAGCAATTCTGTTTTGTGGAGTAATTTTTCAATAAATTATATTGAATCAATTGATTATCTACAAAATAGAGGTTTGCTAAAAAGCCTATGGGCCAAGATTCAAATCCTATTACCCATGTAAAGCCAGATGCATGAAGTGGTGCATGTGTGTAGCATTTCTTTGCAGCCCTGGTGTCTTCCTCTCTCTTTCCTGTCTTCAAACAAGTGAATAAATAATATAAAGAATAAACATTTGTAAACTAGTTTGGACGTTTACTGATTGTTACAATCATCTTAATTCATTCATATTTCATAAAGCTACTCACATAAGGATGTCACATATCATACTCATATGGACAAAAATAAACTATAAGTAGTTATTCTAGTTCTTTAAAACCCATTTTACAAAGGAAAGCATCAATAAAAACAACACAATGGGGATGGAGAAATTTCTTAGCGGTTATGGAACTTGCCTCCAAAGCCAAAGGACCCAGGTTAAATTCCCCAGAACCCAGGCAAAAGCCAGATGCACAAGGTGGTGCATGTGCCTGGAGTTTGTTTGCAGTGGCTGGAGACCCTGTAATACACATCCTTATTCTACCTCTCTCTCTCCCTTCATCTCTCTGTCTCTCTCTTTCTCTCACTCTGTCTCTTTCTCTCTCAAATAAATAAATAAAATAAAATATTAAAATAAAACTATATAGTGCATTTTATAAATACCATAGAATAAAATGTTCTTTCCATGCCAATCAGTTTAAAACTTAGAAATTCATAAAGGATTTTGTTGAGATTGTTTTAATTGATTTGTTTTCTGACAATATTGTCCAAGCACACAATTCATATGTTAATTACTACTTTGGCTATTTTCTTCCAGTTGTAAACACATATCTAAACAGAAGCAACTTGAAAGGTTTATTTTGATTGAGAATTAGAAGTTATAGTACGATGATGTGAAAGGCACAGGTCAGGAACTTGAGCCAGCCAGTTGCATACATGGTCAGGGAGCAGATAATCATGAATACTAGTGCTCAGCTAACTTTCTCCTTCTTATCCAGACCAGGATTCGATCCTGTGAATTGATGCTGCCAACCATTAAGGTGGGGCTTCCCACCTCATTTAACCTAATCCAGGAGACTCCTTCACAGCCATGCCTAGAGATTCTTTTCCTAGGGGATTCTGGATCCTTTCAAGTTGAAAAACACAAACCATCACAATTACTAACCAGCTGCACTGACCTATCTAGCAGTAAAAACAAGAGAGGCTTTGTAACATAAGGAAGGAGAGCCCTGACATACTTCCATATACGCCATGGTACACATATGCCCACACATACTCCTACACACAGACATAAAACTAAAAATAATAAAAATTAATATTTGGATGGTTATAATGCAGAGCAAGTAGATGTCTCTTTTTAATTATGCTGCAAATATTAGAGGTGCATTGTCTGTAAAAATACACACAAAAATTAAACATCCAATGTAAAGTAAGGAGAGGTATATTTAAACCAGACTACTTGATGTATACATAGAAATAGTTACAAAATGGATTTCCACATTTCAGAGAAGACAGACCAACAACATCTTTATTATTACTGATGAATGTTAATTCTCTCAACAGAGAAGCTGATACTTTTGATTAGCTGAAGTAAATGGTAAGTGTTAATGCAATTACAAGTGGTTTTTGGCGACAGCATTTTGAGTCTCATAAAAAAAACATAAAAAGTTAAAACGTAAACAGTTTGCTCTGTACACTCAGGAAGTGGACTGCAGTGTGATCCAAGAATACAGGTTGAATTATAACTTTTATATTAATGAGCCTTGTTCTCTCTATCAATACTGAATCTATCTCAGTAAATGGCATTCAGTACTTGCCCTGAAGATTTTAAGCAGCATGCTAGAATTTACAATAAGCTTTCTGTTGAAATAACTTTTGCATTCAACTCCCTAATGTATATATCATTGAGTTTGGAAGCACATATCATAGAAGGAAACACTTTTCAGTATGATGATGCTTCATGTGTGGCTAGAATTACAGAGGAGGAAAGAAGCTAATAAATAAGCTGGGGATTATTGGGGTAAAAAGTTTATCAGACACATTTTGTGATTACACAAATGGCACAATTATTTCATAAAGAAACAATGATTGCCGCAGACCACCCAGTGGGGATGTCTCTGCAGGGGGACCAGGCTTGGATATTCAGGTAAGGAATGGATTCGACGCGACAGACAGACAACACAGGTTGTGATTGCTGCTGCAAAGAACTTTACTTTCAGGTCTCAGTTATACACAGAAACAATCAGGAACTGCTCCATTTGGCAGGTTTTCAAAAAATGAAATCAGTACAATAACTCCTTATGACATATACACAGTATAAACTTGCTATACCCAGGAACTTCCTCTTTCTGTAGCTGCTGGAGGACCAGACATTTGTGGTTAATGACTAACATCTAAAGATTTCTAATATTAACATCTTACATTCACATTGGGGTCCCACATTTCATCCCAAACTCTTAGGTCTTTCAACATTCTTTCTTGACTTAAAGGGTTTCCAAATATATCATACAATCTTTTATTCCTAACAGCAAAGAATACATACACTTCCCATCTACGTTCTTGTTGCTGTTTATCCGTCAAAGCACACCATGGGGGCCGGCTTCTCCTAATCATTTCCTATATACTCAATGAATAATATTTGACTCTCTTTCCTTTAAATGTTACCCATCTGATTAGATTCTCATCATATTTTCCTGTCCAAGGGAGTGGTGCATCAGTAGGATCAAATTTATAAGGCCCTCTATATTTAGGTGGTTCCCTCCATCTGCCATGAATCAGAAACTGCAGACCGCCAAACAATTCTGTTAGTGGAGGGTCATATGGAGTTTAAGTTACATTCTCAGCAAGAATAAAAATTAGCTGTTCAAGCTTTTCAGACACAGCCAGCGTCGCGGTTAAGGCTGCTGGGGTCACTGAGGCTAGGGCTGTCTCCATAGGTGGAAGCTTCCGTTTTTGTACTCTTAGTTTCTGGAACATCTAAAGGCCCATCGAGATTATCTGCTGAGAGCATGATTTTATCAGTATAAAGTTGAGTGGGCTGAGTTCCTAGAATCAATAAGGCAAGCACCCAGAGAAAGAACACACTGCAGAATGAGACCCAAATCACAAAACACCAAAGACTCTGCCAGGGACCTCCAGGGGGCCTAATCACGTGTGATGCAAAACCCCAGGACTGGTAGCCATTCGAGCTGTTTAGGCTCTATGCTACACAGACTCCACTGGAGTTGGTGTGGCAAATGATTATATATTTAAATATACAAATATGTTTGTGGTGGCTTGAATTAGATGTCTCCCATGTGTTTTGAATTCTTGGTCCCCAGCTGGTGGCAATTTGAGAGGTGGAGCCTTGCTGGAGAAGGTGTGCTACTGGGAACAGGATTAGGGATGTTATAGCCCAGCTTTCCTTTGCCAGAATTCAGCTCACTTTCTGCTGTTTTCCACCTGCTGTGGTAAGAACTGATGTCAAGTCTCTGCTCTATGGTCATCCTTTCTCTGCCCATGAAGCTTCTCCTTGAGACAGTAAGACAAAGTAAACCCTTTCCTCCCATCAACTTATTCTGGTCCAGTGTTTTGTCCCAGCAATACAAAAGTAATTACAGCAGTTTTGAACTTTACTATCTAACTATGGAGCTATCACAACCCTGTGATACATGCAAACTTTTACATCATAGATCAAGGAACTAGTTTACATTTATGTAAATACTTCACCCATGATAGTGTCAACAAAAGCTCCAGAAAAAGAACTTTGTAATACCCAAGATATGACTAATTTTACTTGTCTTTAGCACATGATGTAAATGTTAATTTTGCCACATACATTTACTGAAGCATGGGAAAAGTGCATGGAAGGTCAAAGTGGTGAGTTCAATTCTCTTTCCCTTAGAAGCATAGCCTGCTGTTCTAGTTAGAATCCTCCATATACACCTTACATTTTGCCTTTTCTATTTCCATTTTTTTGTAAGTTTCATGTATAGAAAAACTTGCTCACTACCTTCTGAAAAAGAAAAACAGATTATCCAAGACAGTGAAGTCAACATAGGTTAAACTGGATAAGCATTATTAATTTAGGGAGATTTTGACAGATGTAGCCACTTTTAGCAAGAGATTAGTGGGACATTGATGTTGGAGAGCATAATCTTTGTCACCATAGAATTATGACCTGGTTCCCAGCTCCAGATATGGGTTCTGTTCCACTGAGTGGATCTCTTAGCCAATCATAAAGCCATTGTTTATCCACCAAAACTGTGTGCCACCATTGCACTGATATATACTTCTTGTCTTCTAAGTAGCTTAGATTCCTGCTTGCTCACACTGTCCTTGGCCACTTTCCCCCAGTAGCTCATGTAGTGCTTTCTGACACTAGACAAGCTAACTCTCTGGGTACTGGCTCTCTTCCAAGTTCCATCCAGATCTCTTAGTGTTCTGTGTAGGCAGCATATGATATCTTCAGCAATAGGGTCTTACCTTTAACCTCAGGCAGGTAATCAAGTGCTTTGATAGCAGCCTTTCTTAATTTGGGGACCTCATAGATTGCTTTGATCAACAGCTCATGTGGGTAGCAGTGATTTATGGTACTGGGAGTTACAGGTCAGAGCCACAATGTTTTAAGGTCAGGCTTCATCCCACCCTCTCCAGGGCCCATCTTTTCAGGTGCTCCTCCTGTACTCCTGCTGAGGGTTACATCCTTTAGTCTACCTTCAAGAAGAAAGTTTTCTATGGTAAAAATGCATTTTGGGTTTAGTGTTGTATTTACTTACCCCCAACCTCCATTTACCCTCCCCCGAAAGCTTTCCATCCCTATTGTCTGGGCCTTATTTTGCTATCCTGTATGCCAGCAACTCAAGCTGATCCAGGTTAGGAACCACAGATGAGTGAGAACATATGACATATGTCTTTCTGTTATTGTGTGGTCACTGAGCATGATCTGTTCTAAGTCCATCCATTTGCCTACAAATTTCATTTTATTGTTTTTTTTCTTACTGCTGAGCAGAATTTCATTGTGTATATATACCACATCTTCATTATTCATTTGCCCTATGGTGGGTGCCTGGGTTGATTCCAGTTCTTGGCTGTTATGAATTGAGCAGCTGTGAACATGGTTGAGCTAACATCTCTGTAGTGAAGTGTGAAACTTTTAGGGTAACTGCTCAGTAAGGGAATAACTGGGTCTGTTGGTAGTTCTACATTCATCTTTACCATGAATCTCCATATTGATTTCCATAGTGGTTGTACAAGTTTGCATTCCCACCAACAGTAAATGAGGGCTCCTCTTTACCCACATCCTCAACAACATTTTTTGTCATATGATTGTTTTAATGATTGTCATCCTTACTGGAGTAAGGTGGAATCTCATGGTTGTTTCAATTTGCATTTCCTTGATGGTTAGAATATATTTTTGTTGGGCTGCCCAGATTGCTTTAGTGGTTAAGGCACTTCCCTGCAAAGTCAAAGGACCCAGGCTCAATTTCCCAGGACCCACATAAGCCAGAAGCACAAGGTGGCACATGCATCTGGAGTTCGTTTGCAATAGCTGGAGGCCCTGATGTGCCCATTCTCTCTCTATCTCACTTTCTCTCTCTTTCTCATAAAATAAATAAATAAATAAAAATTTTAAGAATACATTTTTGCTAATTTAAAGAAAATGGACATTTTTCAAATTGTGTTCTAAGTTTAACATAAAATTAAAATTAGGTATGTGAGGTTATTTTTTTTTTTAATTTGTCTTGGTTTTTCAAGGTAGGGTCTTGCTCTAGCCCATGCTGCCCTGGAATTCACTCTGTAACCTAAGGGTGGCCTTGAACTCAGAGTGATCCTCCTATCTCTGCCTCATGTTTGCTGGGATTAAAGGTGTGTGCTACCATGCGCAGCGATGTGACATTTTTAAAATTTGGAAATTAGTTCTCTTTAATTCTGGTGAAGTCTGATGAACTTTTATTGGCAGAAAAGTATAATTAATCAGTCAGCATAGTTCATTTGCATATTTATAGATAGATGATAGATAGATAGATAGATAGATAGATAGATAGATAGATAGATAGATGGACAGAATAGTATTATCAGCATAGATAAATAAAAATGTTATGTTGATGTTAAGTGTACATTAATAAAAAACATTTTGACTTTGTTCAAAATATATTTAAGAGGTGGAGATTAATAATGCTGAGATCAACTGTGATGACTCTTCTGAGGTCAAATAACATGTTCCCACTTTAAAAGAAAATAAGAAAACTCATTCATTTAAAATTATTACATATCTGAACCCTTAATTTTATAAAACTTTTAAATCATAAATTATACATGTGTATAATGTATGTTGATTCTAATCCCTTCCTATTGCATTTCCTTCTCTCTTCTCCACCTCTTTCTAAGTAGTTCCTATTCTCCTTTGATCTTTTTTATCTTTCTCTTCTACTATCCATGATGGAATGCTCATGGGACCAATACTGTACAGGTCTTATAGAAGTAATGAAAGTTACTGTGGAGTCATGAATGGAATAGCCACGTTCTGTCTGTGAGACAGTGTTCCACAGCATACTTCCTCATCCTCTGGCTCTTACATTTTTTCTGTCCCTTCCTCCCCAACTAAATTTTACAAGCCCTAAAATAATATTTACACATCTACCAGACAATTAGATACCTTTTGCCTTTCATTTCACATTTTGGTTTACTATATTCCAGTTCAAAAAAAAAATAGTGGCCATGTATGTTCTCTATCATTAACAAATGGAAGTCTATTTGTACTTTAATACAGTGATCCATAGCATGAGATTATTTCCCATTTGAAAAATGTCTGACTATGAATTGCTTACTACTAATTTTTAAAAAAGTATACTGTATTAGTATCTGGGGATATTTCAGAGCACCACTTTGTACACTGCTTGTAAGGCCCTTATATCAAAAATATCAATCAACATATCTGAGTTGTTTATATACTAGAAATAGGTTAAGTCAACTTTAGGTATCAAAATAATAAAAATCAGGCAATCAATCAAATTTATTTAGATTATAACAGACAAAAAAAGCTCTTACATGAGCATGTCTAGCTACATAAGAAGTTGAGACCACTGGAGACTTCTGCTTGATTTGTTAAAATTAATAAATCTACATGCTGATAACAATAATTATACTGAGTACCAACTAAATTTTTTGGTTAGGCTTTTCAAAGATCACATAGCCCTTTCCTTAAGTCCTTTATACATGTGAAAGCAGTTTGACATCATTTTAGAATCGTGTCTTTTTTTTCCATGACCATGATCTTTCCCTTCATTCCTTTCCTATTTTACTGCACCCCCTCCCTGGGTCACTGCTTATACCAGCTCCCTTTATCAGTGCATAAAATCCTGAGGGATAACATTTACACGTTCATGGCACAAAACTTGCATTTTCTTCCACCAAGTACTTTGCCCCCTCCATTGTTCATGCTGTCGCAGATGAGTAACACTTAGTCTAAAACAAAGCATTTAGGAGGGAGGGAGAAAATTCAAGAAAAACAACTAAATTGAACTTCAATCAAAACATCTGTCTAGCTGGCACTTCCATTACTGTACAAACTGCCCAGATTAATCTCACAGCTGCTTCCAAGCTATTTGTACCCAAATTAAATTTCCACTCAAGGCATTCACAATTCTGTGAAGCCAGCCTGGCAAGAGGGGCCAAAATGATTAGTAACTCATGTGTTGTATTTTCATCCTTCCATAACACAAATATTCAAGTTCTTAACTTTTTAATCTATTTTCCCTGACAATTTCTTGAATAATGATTAATATTGTGACATATGCTAACACAGACTTTCTACCTCCAGGATATTAGGCCCCACAGATCCATATATCTAAATTCCTTGTGTCCATAAAAACACAATTAAGAAATACGTGCTCAGGGCTATTCACACAGTACATTAAATCATTTCTGTCAAAATAATCACAGATATCAGTTATTGTTCCTCTTGAATATAATTCATAGATTTTTCATCTTTAGGTTTGACTGGACTACTTTAAAAACATTACTAAAACGTAGGTTAATATTAGAGAATATTTACAACTTCCTTCAAAGTATCTCAATAACAAGGCATATTCATACTATACTATACATACTATACTATTTTCTATATCACTGTGAACACTATTGCAGTCAGGTTCACATTGCTGGTAGAAATCACCCAACCAAGAGCAGCTTGTGGGAAAAAGATGTTTATTTTGGCTTACAGGCTCAAGGGGGAAGCTCCATGATAGCAGGGAAAACCATGGCATGAGCAGAGGGTGGAGATCATCCTATGGCCAACAACAGGTGGACAATAGCAACAGGAGAGTGTGCCAAACACTGGCTATAACACCCATAAGCATGGACCCAACAATACACTCCCTCCATGAGCCATTAATTCCCAAATCTCTATCAGCTGAGAATCTAGCATTCAGAACACCTAAGTTTATGGGGGGACATCTGAATCAGACCACCACATTCCCCCCGTGGCCCCATAAACTGATATCCATACATGATGTAAAATATAATGCATTCAGTCCAACTTAAAAGTCCCCATGCTTTTTATCAATGCCAATGATGTTCAAATATTCACATAGTCCAAGGTCTTATAACTGAGCCATAGTACCAACCCCCCCCCAAAAAAAAACTCATAATGGCACATAATAAACACTTACACTGCAAAACATGTCATTGGGCATAGCTAAGGAATATTCAGCCAATACAATATTTAAACAGGGAAAACATCAAACTCTCTAGCTCCAAGTCCAACAACTCTAGTCAATGACAAGTCTCCAAGTCTGAAAATTCTAACCAGCAACAAGTCTCTGGAGCTCCAATTCCACTACTCAAAGTCCTAGAAAACTTCATCTGGGCTGACAGCTCTCCTTGGCAGCCATTTCTTGGTTCTAGCATCTCCACTGGGCCTCAACTGCAATCCACTGTTCTTCCCATGGCTCCATTGGGTCTCCAGGCCAGCATTTAGCAAACCTGCTTTACACTGCCCATAGCCGCATCCAAAACACAAGACTGTGTTGCAAACTCAATGATCCTCTCTTTCCTGCATTTATTATACTCCACAATACCAGATAGGGTGCAAATTTGTTAATCCAGGGGGGAATAAAGTAAAATTTGAAGAGCAGAACACTCCCTGAGCACCCAGGCCCCTTCAAAAGAGTCTATATTCTTCCTGTTGCCCCAACGCAGGTCAGCTAGCCCAATCTCAAAGGTTGTAATCTCTCAATTGCAGCTGAATGATAAGTAGTTCACCCAAAGATTTTTTTTTTTCTGTGCCATATCCCTCTACTCACATCAGTTCTTTTCTAGGCAAAGCAACCCTGGACAACTTCTCAGGACACAGGCATAGCAGCGAGCTTCTCCCACAAACTGCTTCTAGCCCAGTCCAAACAAAGCTCTTTCTCACCCTCATAAACCAAACCTCACAGTCCATAGTTCTTACTGCATTCAGGTCTTTCAACTCTGACCAAAATATTCCATCAAGCTATTCTTGTAGCACTGCACAACATCTCTTAGGCCAAGGTTTCAAATCCTTCCATATTATTCTTGAGAATCAGCTCCAAAAGGCCAAAGGCACACATTTAAGTGTCTAGCAGCAAACAACACCACTCTTTAGTCCCAAAATTACTGTTGCAGTCAGGTTTACATTGCTGTAGAAATCACCCCACCAAGAGCAGCTTGTGTGGAAAAAGAGGTTCATTTTGGCTTATAGGCTCAAGAGGGAAGCTCCATAATGACAGGGAAAATGATGCCATGAGCAGTGAGTGGGACATCACCTCCTGGCCAACATCAAGTGGACAATAACAACTGAAGAGTGTGCCAAACACTGGCAAGTGGAAACTGGCTATAACACCCATAAGTTTGCCCCAACAATACACTCCCTCCAGGAGGCATTAATTGCCAAATATCCATCAGCTGGGAACCTAGCATTGAGAAAACCTAAGTTTATGGGGGAAAACTGAATCAAACCAACACAAAAACTATTGGTATTCACAATTGATCATTTTTTCATAGATATGCTTTTCTGAAGTTATAAGAACTTAAAATGTCAATATTAGATTAACTATTTCATAGTAATACTGTCTTTTCCAGTTTTTATTCTATAAGTATACAGTGGATTAATATCATTTATCTCTTGTATGTTACTTACACCATCCAGGAATTATGGCAAAACAGTAAATATTATTTAGATTTAATGAAGTACAACGTCTAACACTAATATGGTAATAATGTCAGGTGAGAAACTGGTAAAGAAAGTTTAGGCAGATAACACATGCTGTTGAGCTTTCAGAACTACTATGTACCAATGACAAATAACAAGCCATGCTTGGTAAACTGGTGTCATGTTTTTCTGGTATCAACATGCCCACTGAGGCCTGTTTAGGTTAGCTTTTCTCATCACTGAAATGCAATAGCTGGCAGAATAACTTCAGGAAAATAGTATTTATCATGCTCACTGTTTCATGCCTACGTCCATGTTCCCATGAGCAAGCAGGCAAAGGGGAACACCAGTGCTCTGTTGACTACCTGCTCTTTCCACTCTTATTTAATCCAGTCCCTGACCCATGGTATGGTACCACTCATACTCAGAGTGAGTTTCATCCCTTAGTTTAATGTCTTTGGAAAAAACCCTCATAGACAGATTCAGAAGAGAGTCTTTGGGTGCTTCTAAATCCAACCAAGTTATCAATGAAGATTTTCCATCATACTTACCATGTTGCATTGTTCCATTTAATATCATGTTCAATCTAAAGTTCCTGGATTGGCTTTTCTTATCATTGTTGTTGTTGTTTCTGGTTTTTATTTTGATTTTATTTTTTTGAGATATGCTTTTGCTGTGTAGTCCAGGTAGACTTTGTGCTCATTGTTCAGGCCATGTTGGCCTCAAACAAATGAACCATACATGTCACCACACCTGACATTATTCTTTGCCTTTTGATAAAATTATAAACATTTAGTTTGTTAAGTTATTATTCATTTAAATTTTTAATCTTTGTTTGTTTTTCAGAGGCAATGTCTCACTCTAGGCTAAGCTGATCTGAAACTTACTGTGTAGCTCCAGGCTAGTATCAAGCTTCAAGACAACCCTCCTGCCTCAGCTTCCCAAGTGCTGAATTTTCATGTTTAAGTAGTAGTCAGTTCATAAAAATAGGAAAAGGTAATATGATATCTCTTGTGTTTTATTAATTGTATGTTAAAGAATGATGAAAACATTTGAAAGTTTAAATTTACTGTTTTTACCATAATTCCTGGATGGAATAAGTAACATAAGAGAGATAGGTGAGAATAATCCATTGTATATGAATAAAACAAAATGAAAATGACAGTATTACAAGGAAATAGTTGGTCTAATCTTGACATTTTAAGTTCTTATAACTTCAATAGTTGAAGGCATTTTTGAATCCCAGCACCTATGCAAAACCAGGCACAAAAGTAGTTTATGTCTAACATTCATTTGTAGAAGCAGGAGATCCTAGTATGGCTATACGCACATGTACACACATGCATGTACATGCACACAAATAAATAATTCAACTTTTGTTAAAAAATATCCAAGTAAGTAGCACACATACATCTGTAACTTTATCATACACATAATCAAAACCTAAAATGATGTTCAAGAAATACATTATCATGATTTTTTAAAAGAAATCAATATGTAATAAAATAAAAGAAAGAATGAAAAGAAACAAAAATATATTAGGATCGTAGTTTTCCTGCCAGTAATATGAAAGAAATATAATCTACAGTGAAAATTTATGTTAAATTGATTGAAGTAACATTGTCCTTAAGTGATATTTCATTAGGTAGAAAAATGGATAGAAAAATGGTCACTGAGAAAGCTGTAAAACATTAACTTATATTCTCTTGTGATACAGTTCTTATGAAGTGATGGTTAGATATGATGCATTTTATAAAATAAATACTCATAATTGCAACTATGGTACAAATATAAGTTCCTAGAGTTTAAAATGCACTGTTTCTATGAGTAACCAATTTTAGTGTGATTCCTTGTTTAAAAGTAGGTCAAACAGAAATAAAGGCTGAGAGGTTACCCTTGAGACTCAGTGCCTATAATAAAACTTTCTACCTATACTCCTTAATCTTTCCTGTTACCTAAAAAAAAAAGAAATGAATACATTGTTGATTGGTAGAGATTGCCAGTGTATACAAGGAACTCAGATATTTCAGTTTTAAATGTATAATAAAAATAACATGTTATATAATCTACATCATGAATTATAATAACAAACATGAATTAGTAAAACATATTGCTATTAAATATATTTGCTATCACAAACCATTATTGATAGAAGACACAGAGAATAAGAATTGTATGATAAGAAAGCAGGCATAATATTTGCATTGGTATCTTAAATTAGTTTTGACAATTAGTTAATGGAAAAAATGGAAAGAAGGAAATTTTTCCTTAGAGGTTTACAAAAAAGTCAGTTTTTACTTGAATTATCTTTTTTCATGGTATAATAAATTAGGCATATAGAAATATTTCTATTTGCTAAAAATCTTAATTTTCTGTATTTTGATAAAGGAGATATTGATGCACTTGTAGAAAAATGATGTATATCCATATATTTCTGGAGAAATTATCTTTTGATTTTTTGTGACACAAAGAAATTTTACCACCCTGGAAACTGATTATTCAGATATTAGAATATAAATAATAATTTATTAAGAAAATACTTTAGAATAAACTTTCCACTTGATATGCTATAAAAGCTGTTATCTGGACATATAGAGCCTAAAATAAACCAAAAAAAAATTCCTGTTAGTATCAACTTATGAGTAGATAACTCAATTTAGTTTATAAATAAATTAAAAAGTATTCTCCTGGTTATGAAAATGGATTATAAATATTGAATCAAACATCTTAATATAGCAAATTAAGGAGATTCATGTTATATTGCTAATATCTTAATGCTGCTAAATATCTTGAAATTATCACTCAATCTTCTAGCAAAACAAAAATGTAAAGTAAGGCCAGTAATTGTGACTAAAACATGATAGCATAAAATACAGCAGGAGGACTGGAGGGATTGCTTAGTATTTAAGGCATCAGCCTGAAATGCTAAATGACCCACATAAGCCAGTTGCATAAGGCAGTACATGCTTCTAGAGTTCATTTGCAATGGCTGAAGGCCCTGGTGTGCTATTATCTCTTTATCTCTATGCCTCTTTCTCTCTCAAACATAAATAAATAAAGCAAAATATAAAATACAGCAGGGTATTTAATTTGTTAATACTTATTTTTTCCCATATATAAAGTACAGAAATGATTATTATTCTTATGAGTATTTCTTCAGGAGTATCAGGACACCCAAGCTTTACTTCAGAGACAACATTCAATAATTCCTGTACAACAGTACAATTTATACTTTTGAATTGTAAAATAATCACCCTGGTTAGTCTTCTAACTCCTTTGAAAGCCTAACTTAAGAAAGTCATTTTATTCAGAGCATTTGTAATAGTTTAAGTGAGGATATTAAGGAGGAATTAATAATTATTATTTCCTTTCTTTTTAATATAAATATTAGACATTTATATTTATAACATATGTATATAAACTCAAACAACTCTTCCCTGAAGCCATTTTGACTAGTTTCAAGTGAAGGGAAGCAAAATCAAACAACCCAAATTTAATAAGCAGTGTGGTACAAGTTCAGATAAGAGATCAAAATGATAAGCTAAAGATATAATCAGCTGGAGATGATAAAATAAATGTGATCTTTAAATATATCACCAAAAATAGAAAACTGTTACTGTTTAGCTGCAATTTGAAAACTTTTGTCTATCTAGTTTAATTTTTTTAGGTATCACTATAGATGACTTTATTGAATGCATTTCTGTGTATGCCTATTTAACTTAGCATAATGTTTCCCAAATGCATCAACACTATTGCAAATAGCAAAATCTGAGGAACTGGGTGATAAACAGCTCTTAGACAATGGGTATGCATTTTCAGTCACAAGGAGAATAAATTCTAGAGTGAATCTAAAGAAAAATAAGCATAACAAATAATGTAGAAACTCAATGAGAGGAAGTCTCAAATGTTATTTTCAAACAAATAAAACACTGCCAGTGAACTGATATAAATGCTAACTCACTTGATTATGGGTGTGATTACACAAAGCAAACATATCAGAACACGACGTTGTGTACTTCAGATATGTATATATGTGTATATATATATATATGATATGTATTTGTTAGTTATGACATACTAATACTGGAAGAACACAACCTCTTCTAATGATTAATTTGTTAAAATCTGAGGCAGATGTTTTTACTCAACCTTTAACTCTACTTTAACCTTTGAGATGAGCTTTTCTCCACTCACCACTCACCTTCATCAACTGTGCACAGCAAAGCTAAAATCACCCTATTTATTTCCTAAATTTCATGATTTTTCCCAGTAAAAATTATGTATCACTACATATTGTGTCTTTCGGTATTCTTAAGCTTACTTAATATGTTCTGTGAATGCTTCCTTCTCATTTCATATCTGTTTTTTGCTATAGTAGGTCAATTCTTAATTCCCATAATTTAATTATTTCTTTTCTTCTAAAAATATCTATTCTAAAATACTTCCTAATGAAACTAATGTTTACATACTACTAGAAAACTTTGAGCTTATGACTCACAAAGACCTCATGCCATTTCTACATAACATTCTAATGAATGTGAACTGGCCACATCACATATTGTGATTTTCAACTTTTGTAACTCCAGACAACTTCATTTTCCCATTTAAAATGATACCTTTCAATTTTCCTACAAACACCAAGTTATAGCACTACACATATACCCAGTACATTACTTCTTCTATCTTAAGTATTCATACGTCATCAACTTCCATAACTGACCCTTTCTTTATTATGCGTCTTTAAATACTCTCAGCATATACAGAAAGATGTTTCTTGGCCCCAATAAACAAACATTTATATTCCTCACCCTTAGTTCCTGACTCAGAAAACTTCTGGGGATACTTAGAACATTTTAATATGTTTATTTATGATGTTCAAGATTAGAAGCAAGGGGCCTGAATACTGATGGAGTGTCCTGATCTTCAAAGTAGGTTTTATTTACCTGATGGTTAACCATTTGGCAACCCACCTGGCACTATAGAGTATAACAAATGCAGGAAAGAAAAGTCCATTGGATCTCCAATGTGTTTTTTTTTGAAATGGCATGGCCACTGAAAAATTTGAGGCCAGGTAGGAGTCCTGGAATGGAAGTTCAATGGAGCCATGAGGATGAACAATGGGTTTCAACTAAACTTTGTTTAAGATACCAGGACTGTGAGGCAGCAGCTCAGGATTGTTGCCAGCTTGGGATAGTTCTACACAAGCTTTGAGCAACCCTGCTAGAGGGGCATAATTGAAATCCAAGAGACTTCAATGCAACTCTCAGGTAGACACTGAACTGCAGGGTTTAATGTGTGCCTTGTTTGTTTTAGATAATATATTGGTTCAATCTTTCCTTGAAGTGTCATTGTTTACAGTGTGAATGTCTGTATTATTGTGGGTTTTAGGTTTTACAACCTCACAGTTAAGAAACCTTGTACTTGGGTATGTGTGAACAGTGTCAGAATTGATATTAAAAAAAAAAAAAACTATGAGGACTTTTAGAGCTTGACTGAATGCATTGCATTTTACATCATGGATGATCATCAGTTTATGGAGGCAAAAATGGAATGTGGTGGGGTGGTTTGAATCAGAGTTCTCCCATAAACTCATGTGTTTTTAATGCTTCCTCCCCAGCTGGTGGCAATTTGGGAGGGGACGGCTTGCTGGAGGCGTGTGTTGTTCTGGGTGGGATTAGGCATGTTATAGCAAGCTCCTATCAGCTGCTTTTTGTCAAGTGCTTTTTCCATGCAACAAAAAGCAAGAAGCAAAAAAAAAAAAAAAAATGTTGTTGGTTTTCTGCTACTTTTATTACATTTCCCCAATAATGCAATTTCCATAAAGACAAAGACTGTGCTTGCTTTATCAATTATTATATTGCAGCAATGATAGAGAGCCATATAGTAGATGATAATTAAAAGCAATCAAGGGCTGGACAGCTGGCTTAGCAGCTAAGGTGCTTGCCTACAAAGTCAAAGGACCCAGGTTTGATTCCCCAGAACCCATTTAAGGCAGATGCACAAGGTGGCACATGCTTCTGGAATGCATTTGCAGTAGCTCAAGGCCCTGGTATGTCCATTCTCAATCTCTCTTTTTCTCTCAAAAAATCAAAACACATATATAATAAAATAAAATAAGAAAAGGATATGACCTGTCTGTGTATCTCATGGTTCAGCAAGGCAACCTAAGGACCATCTTAATCTGGTTCACAATTCATCTGTCTAGCTTAACTATTCATTACTCAGAGTTCAGAAACTCTTACATTATACGGTAATTTATAGATTTCCCTATAAAAAGGAACCCCAAACATAGGAAGTATTATATATAATATATTAACCAGATTTAAATGGTTAATTTTTATGGTTCATTGAATATCTGTACAATCTACAAATATCCCAATGTTTAAAATTCCTACAAAGTAATTACTGTTTGCCAAATTCTTATTTGATCCATATTTACTATGTTAATGTTATACCTTCAAAAAGATAAATGTAGTTTTGACATGTATCAGTAATATAATTGGACAACTCAATTTTTGAAAATTATATTGTGAAAGTTATAAGGGTTATTTTAAGTTGCTCATTCAACTAGAGGTATAGGACAATGTTACTTATAAATATCAAAATTCACAAGTACCTTTCTTTTATTTTTCCTCTCCTTTATCCCTGGAGATAATAGATAATGCACCTTCTCTTTCTTATTCCTTTTTTCTCCAGCTTCCTCTTTTCTTTCTGAGACTATCTCATGGCCAACTTTGGTTTTGGATTATGATTGTGACTAATCAATAAACTATTCTCCATTGGTTGCAACATCAGTAACTTTGTTTCATATTATAATATTTAAAATGTATTATACCTGACAACATGATGTCTCAGATTTTGTTTTCATTGTTTTTGTTTTCATTTGTTTAATGACAAAATCCAGTTAATTAATATAACTGCAAATCATGAACTCATTTTACCATAGTGAGAATATTCACCTTTCACATGTAAAGTACATTGTTGTCAACTATAGTCTGAATTTATTACTCCTTTCTTACTGCATTTTTGAACTGCACAACCAGACTTCCTAATCACTCTAACTTTCCATCTACCCATTTAATTCACATTCTCTGAATTCAAATTTATTTCCACATATAAGTGAGATAATGTGATATTTCACTTTCTGAACTTGGATGGCTGCTTAGCATGTTGTTCTCCACAGTGACATGACTTCCATTTTCTTTGTCCATTGATCCATTAATGAATATTTTTATTTGATAACTGTAAGTCATGCTGCAATAAACATGGGAATGAAGAGGTTTCCTCAGCACACTGATTCATTTACTTTAAATATTTATTAGTGAGTTTACAGAAGCATATCATTACCAGCAACAGTGAACAGGGTTCTTTTTTTTTCCACATCCCTTCCAACACTTGTTTTTAGCCTCTTTTTGATGACAATTATTCTAATAATTTTTTACTTTGATTCACATTTCTTTAATTATTAGTTATTTTAGTATGCTTTCATACTGGCCTTTTTATTTCTTTTTGAGAAATGTCCATCCATGCCCTTTACTTTTTAAATGAGATTATTGTTTACTTGATATTCAGTTGAGTTCTTTAAACATCTTACATGGGCTGGAGAAGTGGCTTAACAGTTAAGTCACTTGCCCGTAAAGCCTAACAAACCAAGTTCAGTTGTTCAGTACCCATGTAAACTAGATGCACAAGGCATAACATGCATCTGGAGTTCATTTTCAGTGGCTGAAAGCCCTGGTGCACCCATTCTGTCTCATAATATCTGTCTGTCTCTCTCTCTCTCTCTCTCTCACTGTCTCTCTGTCTCTTTCTGTGTGTGTCTTAAATAAATAAATTTAAATTTAAAAATTAATCATTTTTACATATTAACCTTTCAGCAGAGTTACATTTTTACACTTCCTCTACGTTTTCTCTCTACCCTACTGTGTGTTTGCTTTGCCATGCAAGATCTCAATAGATTGATATGACCACATTTGTCTTATTTGTGCTTTTCTACCAGTTGTTTTGGAGTCAGGCTTTCCTCCATACATCTTCCTGCAATAGTTTTCAATGTTTAGATCTTACATTATAGCCTTTTAACCATTTCAGCTGATTTTTCTATATTGTATAAGATGAAGATTAATTTCATTTTTCCATATAGATAGTTTCCCAAGTGCTACATACTAAAGGCATGGTCTTTTCCTGAAAGCATACTCTTTGGCACAGTTGTCAAAAATAGTTGCCTATAATTATAATTGCATGAGTCAGTTTTCATGGTCTCTATTTTGTTTTATATATATATATATGTTGCTTTGCTGATATATTTTAATTTTTTCACATTTTATTTATTTCTTTGAGAGAAAGAAGGAGGCAGATGGCAGATAGAGACTGGGAAAGCCAGGGCCTCTACACTGGAAATGAACTCCAGCTGAATGTGCTACCTTGTACATCTGGCTTTATATGTATACCAGGGAATCAAACTTGGGTCCTTATGTTTCACAGGCAAGTACTTTAATCACTAACCCAATTCTACAGCCCTAATATTGCTTTGATTAATATACATTTGTGTTATGTTCCTGATTATTAAATATATATGATTAAAAGAAATCATAAATATAATTTACACTAAATAAACCCATAATCATAAAAATACTTTATTTTTTTGTTATTAAACATGAATTATCACCGGTTTATTAGTTCATTTTTTTTAATTTTTTTGTTTGTTTATTTATTTATTTGACAGCGACAGAGAGAAGGAGGTAGAGAGAGAGAGAGAGAGAGAGAAGAGAGAGAGAGAAAGAGAATGGGCGCGCCAGAGCTTCCAGCCTCTGCAAACGAACTCCAAATGCGTGCGCCCCCTTGTGCATCTGGCTAACGTGGGTCCTGGGGAATTGAGCCTCAAACCGGGGTCCTTAGGCTTCACAGGCAAGTGCTTAACCGCTAAGCCATCTCTCCAGCCCATTAGTTCATTTTTTGAAGCACTATAAAGTGGTGAAAGAAAGTAGGATACACATGATGTGAACTGCCTGTTCAGCTCTTTGCCCCATTTTGTGAGTGGGGTATCTGACTTCTTACTTTTTAGATATTTGTGTTCTTTGTAGACTCTACAGATTAGGCCTCCATCAGTTGGATAACCCGCAAATATTTTCTCCCATTCTGTGAGTAATCTATTGCCTTTGCTTATTGTATACTTATCTTTAAAGAAGATCTTCAGCTTCATGTGATCCCATTGGTTGAGTGACTGTTTAAGATTGTGAGCTGCTGGGGTATTGTTCAGGATGTCTTTTTCCATTTCTATAGCATGGAAAGTACTTCCTGTGTTTTTTTCCAGTAGTATTCAAGTTTCTGGTCTTATATTGAGGTCTTTGAACCATTTGGACTTGAGTGTAGTGCATGGTGAAATGTGTGGATCAAGTTTCAGTTTCCTGCATATGGTTATCCAGTTTGTCCAGCACCATTTGTTGAAGATGGTGATGCCTCCAGAGGTAATTCTTTTGCTGAGGATATGTTTGGAAATGCGAGGCCTTCTGCCTTTCCATATGAAATTTGAGATCATTTTTTCTGTCTCTGTGAAGAACACTGTAGGGTTTTTAATTGGAATGGCATTAAATCAGTATATTGCCTGTGGTAGGATTGTCATCTTCACAATGTTAATTCTGCCTATCCAGGAATATGGGAGGTCTTTCCATTTTCTCAAGTCCTCCTCAATTTCTTTTTCAGTGTTTTTATGTTTTTGTTGTATAGATCTTTCACTTCCTTGGTTAACATTATTCCAAGGTACTTTATTTTTTTGTTGCTATTGAAAATGTGACTATGTCCCTTATTTCTGCTGAGAAGAATGTGTAGTCTGTGCATTTGGGATGGAAAGTTCTGTAGATGTCCATTAGGCCTAAATGATCTATGATTTTGTTGAGCTCTCTCACTTCCCTGTTGAGTTTCTGTTTGGATGATCTGTCTATTACTGATAATGGTGTATTGAAATCCCCAGCTATGACAGTGTTGGTGGTTATTTCTGTTTTATTCTCAAGTAGGTTTTGTTTTATGAACTGTGGTTCCCCTGTGTTTGGTGCATAAAGATTTATGATTGTAATATCCTCTTGATGGATCATTCCCTTGATAAGTAGGAAGTAGCCTTCCTTGTCTTTTTGATAATTTTTGGTTTGAAGTCTATTTTATCTGATATTAATATAGCTATGCCTGCTTTTTTCTTATTCCCATTTGCTTGGAATATTGTTTTCTACCCTTTCACCCTGAGGAGGTGTCTGTCTTTAGTGGTGAGGTGGGTTTCTTGAAGGCAACAGATTGAGGGGTCTAATTTTTTGATCCATCCTGTTAGTTTGTGTCTCTTGATGGGTGAATTAAGGCCATTAATATTTAGGGTAATGACTGTGAGATTAGATTTGATCCCTGCCATATTGTGATGGTAAATGTGGGTTGGTGTTTTCATGGACTTTGAAGTTTTTTGTGCCTACCCTGAGTTTGGTTGTCATGATCTGCTTCTTGTGGGCAATTGAGTTTGATTATTTGATTCTTCTCTGTGGAGAATTTCCTGAAATACTCTCTGTAGGTTTGGTTTTGTGTTCATATAATTGTAAAGCTGAGTTTTGTCATGGAATGTTTGTCTTTTACCATCTATTATGAGGGATACTTTTGCTGGGTAGAGTAGGTTGTCTTGGAAGCCATAGGTTCTTAGACTTTGCAGTATTTCATTCCAGGCCCTTCTAACTTTCAGGGTTGCCATTGAGAAGTCTGAAGTAATTCTGATGAGGTTACCTTTGAAAGTGGTGTGCTATTTTTCCCTAGCTGCTTTTAGGATTTTCTCTTTGGTGTCAGTGTTTAGAGCCTTAATGACAACATGTCTTGGAGAGTTTCTCCTTTGGTCCAGTCTTTTTGGAGTTCTGTTGGCTTCTTGTATCTTGATGGGCCTTTCTTTTAAGAGACTGGGGAAATTTTCTTCAATTATTTTGTTAAATAAGTTCTCCATGCCTTTGGTCTGAATTTCTTCTCCTTATGGTATTCCAATGATCCTGATATTAGGATGTTTAAGTGTATCCCACAATTCCCTCATGTTCTGTTCACAGGAACTTTTGAACTTACTGAAATTTTTGAACTCTCTAACTGTTTCTTCAATCTTGTCTTCCAGATCAGAGTTTCTATCCTCCACTTGGCTGACTCTATTCTTGAGAGCTTCTAGAGAGTTTTGGACTTGTTCAACTAAGTTTGCATTTTCTACCACTTTTCTATGTATAATTTCCATCCCTCTGTCAAGCTCCCTTTTCACATCATTTTCTGATTTTCTTGATGTTTCTTGGAATTCATCCTTGCATTTCTTTATGTCTTCATTTAGCATGGCCAGCTGATTTTTAAGGTCTTCTTTTTTTTCACTCTCCCTCAAATCTCTTAACTCTCTTTGAACTCCTTCCAATTTCTTATCTATTAGTTCTAGTTTACTGATTGCAGCATCCACATGATTATCAGTTCCTTGTTGCTTTCCTGCAAGTTCTACCAGTAGGTTGGTCAGGGTTGCATTACTCATAGCTTCAATTTCGTGTTCTGATCCTAATGGTTCTTCTATGTTTTGGCTAGATGTATTCATTGTAGGACTGGGTGATCTAACTGGATTTTCTTGCATTCGATTTTTCACGTTATTTCTTTTGCAATGTAGTCTGCCCATGATATTGTATGGGCATGTAGGTGGGTGTATCAGCCTGGGCTGAAGCACAATGGGATTCTGAGGCAGCCTGGGGCAGTTGCCAATCAGCCTGGGCTTTGGCTCTCACTTGCCAATGCTGCCTTTCTACTGCCTGGCAGAGGGCGCCCAAGTTGCCTGAATTCTCAAATGGTAATGTGCCAACACTGCCTGCGTTCGAGCTTGGAGTGACACTGAGGCACCAAGCACTGAAGCAGCCCAAACTCTGGCTGGGAACACTGTGACCCAGATGCAGTCTGTGCTCCCCTGCCACAGGACAATAGTGGATGGCCGGCGTGGCAGACAGGTAGGGGATGGTGCCTATGTTGGTGCAAGCAAGAGACATAGTCTGAGCTTGCGTGGCAGTTGCTATGGGACTGGGCTCGCTCAGTAAGTGGGTGAGTGGATGAGTGTGTGGAGCAGCCTAAGATTCCGCCTGCAGGGATTGATTGGTACACAGCGGCAGCACAGGCAGTGCTAGCAGCAGCAGTGGCACTGGCGGCAGAGGTGGCACTGTGGATACAGCGGTTATTTGGGAGAGGGGTGGGCTACCCGCCATCTAGGGGAACCGTGATTCCCTGTTTCCCCTGTCTCTGTGCCCTACGACTGACAACTATTCGAGATTTCCCTCCCCTAAAAGTCCCATGGAACCCTTAATATCTTGCCTTTCTTTCCCTGGGATTTGCAGCGCAGCTAGGCGGTCACCATCTTGGCCAGAAGTCATGAAAATACGTTAGAATAATTGAGTAATGTCAGCTTTAAGACAATTTCTTTCTTACTTTCAGCTATATAATTTTTACTTAATGGGGTTACTTGTTCCTATCTGAATCATTTTTTTCACTATATAAACTACTGAAACATTGGCTACCAGTTACAGATTTAAATAAACCAATATGATTCATGATTTGATATATTGCATGGAGCCTGTAACTTCTGTGCAACAGTGTTGGGGGTATTTAAGGGTGATCATTAGATGTTTTCATGAGCTTACCCTCCTCACTAATATGTTTATGTAGGATTATTTCCAATTATCTCCCTCCAAGGACCCTCTTTAAAGTTAGTTTGGTTAAAGTTATAGCCATTATAAATTATTATGTACATATTAGAAATGTATAATGGCAAGTAATAATAATAATAAGGAAATGTAATAGTGTGGAGGAAGTTTGTGATGAGGATTTCACTGGGCAATATGCTTTTGTTTTTTAAAGAAAAGTTCAGAAGGAAAGAGGTTGCTTACAATAGGGAAGACATGAGCTGGCAATAACAGCTTTAGACAGTTTGAGGGATGTGAATGCTATATGTCTGTGTCACAGTATGTTTGGGCTGCTATTACAGAATACCATAGCCTGGGTGGATTAAACAACAAAAACTGATTCTCACATTTCTAGAAGCTGAAAAATCTAACAGAGATGGGGCTGCAGATCCAGTATCTGGTGAAGATCTTCTTTGTGGTTTGTGTTAAGTACGTTCCAGCAACCTTTACAGAAAGGAGAAAGATTATCCAAATCTTATCTCCATGTAAAATCATTCATTACACTATTTCCTATGTTTTTTATTTGTTTGTTTGCTTCTTTGCTAGTTTTGCCTGAAGGTGCTAGTCTAATGTTGCGACCAGAAAGTGAAATTTCAACATGACAGTCTCAAGATCATGTCAAAAATATAAAATTATAGCTGGAGAGGTGGCTTAGTGATTAAGGAGCTTACCTGAAAAGCCTAAGGACCCTTGTTCAACTCTCCAGATCCCACCTTAGCCAGACACACAAAAATGACACAAGCTCAAGGCTAATCATGCCCACTAGGTAGCAGAAGCATCTGGCATTGGATTGCAGTGGCTGAGGCCCTGGCATGTTAATTCTTTCTTTCCCTCTTGTAACAGACAGCCTCAGGTTCACTGAGATGAACTTCTGGACCTGGCAGAGTTATGGAGGAAGTGATATTTATTGAAGCTTACAGATCCAGGGGAAGCTCCATAATGGCAGAAGAAGTTGGCCCCCTCTATGAGGAATTGGCCCCCTCTTTCAGGACTAGGCAGAGATAGAGAAGCACAAGCCAAAAGCCAAAAGCCACACAGCACAGCACACTTCACAAACTCTAGCTGTCACACCTTGCATATCTTTAGATTGAAATCTAAAAACCACAAGCACACTTTAACATCTGCCCAGTGGCACTGCCTCCAGCCAGGTGGCTGCAGATGCAAACCACAAACTAATAAAACACTGAATATATTGGGGGCCATCTATTCAAACTAGCACACTCTGTCTCTTTCTTGCTCTCTCTAAAATAAATAAATAAATAAAACTAGGAGACTGGCATGGTGGTGCACACCTTTAATCCCAGCACTGGAGAGGCAGAGGTAGAAGGATTGCCATGAGTTCAAAGCTGCCTTGCGACTACATAGTAAACTTCAGGTCAGCCTGGGCTACAGTGAGACCCTGTCTCAAAAAAAATAAGTGTTTGTGTGTGTGTGTGTGTGTGTGTGTGTGTGTGTGTGTGTGTGTGCAACCAGGGAATATTATTTCAAATAATAGACTCATGGGCAGAAGTTTTAGAGTTTAAAGTTATCTTACTGAGAAAACCATCATGCAGCCCCAGTATTAGGTGGATCTCCATTCTCCCTTTAGTGGAGCACTTCCACATCATAACATCAAGGATAGTCTGTAGAAAGCAAAGAAAATGAAAGTTTAATTAAGAAGAATTATTTTATTCTAATTAAATTGGGTTTAGTTTTAAGGGAAGACACAATCCTAAAAGAAATATTGAAAATTACAGACCATATAGTCTCTGACAAAGCTTTAAATTTTTACTATTGGACTTCAAACCACACTACATGTAACTTAGTTAACAAGGAGTTAATAAGGCTCTGTTACAAGCTGATACTATTTATAAAACAGGCAGGTGACTTAAAGGCCTAGGTTTTGGCATCTGGTTAAATGTGCTTGTTTTTATCCTTTGTTATTTCCCATTCATTAACTTTAATTGTGATAATAATACCTGAAAAATGAAAAAAAAAAACTTAAATAGGAGGAAGGATTTATTTTAGCTGATGGTCTCAAAGATTGCTTAATTTCATGCTTTTGCAAATTATGATTTGGGGATTATGTGGCAGAGAAAAGCTGTTCACTTCATGATGGACAGGCAGTGGAGGGGGGCAGTGAATGAAAAGGAGAGAGGGCAAGGCAAAGAGAGAGAGACCTAGTCCAACCTTCTAAGGCATATGCATTTTCTTCCAGCTAGATTCTCCATGTCCCCATAAATTCTGTAGCTTTGCAAATGGCACCACAAGCCAGGGAAAAACTGTTTAGGGCATGAGCCTATGTGGCACATTTCAGATTGAAATAATCACATTTTATATTGTATATAAACATGTATAAAATATAAACTCAAAGGTTACAGTTGTGTTGCCTTATAGAACATTAGCCACATGTATTTGCAACATAGCAAGCTCACTTTATTATTTTCTCATGAACTTTTGATGAATTATACTGTATTGTTTCCTGTACTTCTCATTTGGAATAAATTTCCTTTTTATTGCTTCTTTTGATTAGTTTATAATTTTGACACAAATTTATTTTATGTCTCTAAGAAAATAATGTTTCAGAGTTTTTTTTTTGTTTTTTTTTTGAGATAGGGTCTCACTCTAGCCCAGGCTGACCTGGAATTCACTCTGCAGTCTCAGGGTGTCCTTGGACCCACAGCAGTCCTCCTACCTCTTCCTCCCAAGTGCTGGGATTAAACACATGCATCACCATGCCCAGCAATGTTTCAATATTTGAAAATTATAACTGGACAATGTAGATATTAAGATATGGGTGACTTCTAAATCTTAACTCTCTAATACTGTGTATTTGGGATGCTAACATATCATTTTTTTGTTACCTTTTGGTCATCATTAGTGAATAACCCAGGGATTGCTAAACTAGGGCAGCTTCTTATCTCTAGGGGGAGATTCAAGTTTTATTAAATAATTGAGGGTAAAATGTTCATGATACCATGTTCCAAGGATCAATTAAATATTTCAGAATTCTTTTCTCCTCAATAAAGTATAAAAGTAAGCAAGTATAATTTATCTACATTTAATCTTCTGTCTTAAAATGGAATTTTTTAATGATCTGATAATTCTGTCTTGATGGTTTTTCTTTTTGACTACAATGAAGAGGATAAGCATCTCATTCTTGGAGATGAACCACCACAAAATTGGAATGTTTCTGAGGGAGAAAGAGAAAACTAATTATTTTCTCTCACAAGAGAGAATATGAACTTCAGAATATCCAACTAAGATTCTTATATCCCATTCAGTATACTATGAGGCAAAGTTTACTTAAAGTTAAATGGATACATTTAACTCTCAGACAGGATTTCTAAGTGACAGGAATGCCTTCTGTTCTTTATAAAATTAATTGTATTATGGCCCAGAAGCATTTGGTTAGATGAGAAATTTACCTGAAATAATACATGTAATATGTATTGGTAAACTGAAAATTCATGCACAAATAACCAAGAAATTCAGTCATGATAAAACCATTCTCTCCTTTTTATAAAATGATGTTGAACTCCCATCTAGTATAATGGCTTCCATGTCTGCCAGTGTTCTGACATAATGGGACTAATAGTGTTCAATGCAAGTTCCATTGGATTGTACTCAGAAGTGGAAAAAACGTCTTACTCACCAAAAATTCTAAACTTGTGAAAGGAATGTATTTTTTTTCAGGGTTTTATAATAGTATCTGTTTTGTTTTCTTCTTCATTCACTGATTTTTGTACACTATCAATATATCCATTATTTTCAAACTAAGAATTATCATATTCTCAGCAACACTGTATCTTTCATTGCAGGCCAAAACGCTCTTCTTTCAATTGTATTTATTATTTATGTCTGCTTTCAGAGAAGCAGTTTAGAAGAAATTTGTCTCTTTATTAGAAAAGCTTAACTGAAAACAACAACAAAAAGAAATATCTAAAATATTGACATTCTCCACAGAATCTCAAGCTTCAGTCTCAGCAAACTAAATCTCTGAAAAAGCAAATAAATTTATGTGAATGTTCCCATATAAATATTTGATCTAATATGGCAGATATCAATATGTTTTATACCAAGGCTGAAATGTATATGTTACAGTTGCCTTCTCATTGCTTGTATAAAACAAACACCCAACCAGAAGGAGCTTATGGGAGAAAAAAATGTTTATTTCCAGTTTACAGTCTTGAGAGAAAGTTTCTTCACAGTGAGAAAAGCATGGAAATCCTCCGCAGGAAGCCTGGGTCATATCTCCACATCAGCATGAAGAAGGGCTTCTACCTATTGTAATAGGAGCTAGATTATATTCCCCAAATCCCACCTCCAGTAGCAACCATCCTCCAGCGAGGCTCAACTCCCAAAGGCCCCACAAATTTCCTAAATTGCCCCTAGGTGGAGACCAAGTATTCAAAATACATGGACATATGGCAGACACTGGATTCAAACTGACAGTGTATCTATATTGCCTCTTTTGTCAAATCAACTTTAAATGTTCTAATTAGATATTTAACTTGCAGAAATCAATTTCACAAGTTAGAAGTACTTTCCATTCCAATTACTCAATTTAGTATATACATAAATATTATTTAATATCAATATTTAATATTTAATATAAAATAGAAATAAATATAAAATATCATATATCATATAATAAATATAAAATATAAATATCTAAAATATCAACGTTGCTAGACTTCTCTTTCTCTCTGCCTTTGAGATTAAAAAGCTATTTTGTTGGCTATAATTCCAGTTAGCTTCTTCTCATGGTGTACAATGGCCATAAAAAGTCACAAGTGCATATTCCTTGAGTTTCACACTGGCAGAAGAAGTGGCTCTGTCCTCTCTAAATGGGTACAGAAAAGACCAAATCAGCTAGCCTAGAAAATGGAATTCACTAACCAATAAAGTCTACAGCAATGCCTGCCATGCTCATGAGCAAAGAGTGGAGTGGGAATTATATGACAGAAAGAAGTCTGGATTCTTTTATAAGAAAACACAGAAATAACTGTAGTACAAACTATATATGTTCATAACCTGCTGAAGTATATTGAAAAACGAATCTTACTTTCAGGGAAAATTTTATTGGTAGACCATGGTGCCTTGTGGTATGCATATTTTGTTTGATCAATACTTATAAACCGCTTAGTATTCTGAAAGTTTTATTAAGTATTTCATAATAAGCATATGAATATTATACTATTTTATTTACAAAATAAAGTTAATAATTATTTTATTATCATCTACCTCCATAATTTTAAACTGTGAGAGCTTTGTGTATAACTTATACTTATTCCAAAAACAATTATCAAATGGACGGTTCATGTAAGACAGATGCATCTCTTTTTTCCTCTCTCTCTCTCTCTCTCTCTCTCTCTCTCTCTGACACACACACACACACACACACACACACACACACACCCCACAAGCTCATATTATTGTGACCCTCTGTCTTCTATCATGAGATGAAGGAACAGGAATCTTTCACTATACCCTTTGACCTTGGAAAAATCTCCACAATTATAAGAAATAAGGTTATGTTCTACACAAAATGCCCAATCTTGATATTGTTTCAAAGAGTATAAAGAAGGTTAAGATGATAATGGCTACTGATCTGCAAATTAAGTTAAAAGTTCAGATTTTATAAATTGTGAAGTCATTTGACCATCAATTTAAGTGTTACAATATCCAGAATAATGATTTTAAAAATATGGTACCAACTTGTGTTATATCCTTAATATGTATGCCCATAACTATTAAAAATAAATTAAAAGATTTAAATTGCTATTAATTGACAACAGAATGGATTTATAGTATGTCTTTTACAGATATCCTTTGTATTATCAATGGATTCATATTTTGGACTTTTAGGGGGAAGCAACATGCATTTTAATAGAAGAAAATTAAAGGAAACATCAAATTGGTTAACCTGCTTTTCTTAACTTTATCAATTTGGATAGTGGATGTAATTATAAAATGACCCTAGGAGAGAAAATGGAGTCAGCCCCCTTAATTGTCCACAGTTTGAAGAAGCCAGGAATATTTTTATTTAAATTCAGACAGCACCAATGCCAAAGAATCATAGATATGAAAGCTAGACATCATATTAAACAGCACAAACTTGTAGCAGATACTGGATATCACCTCCCATATAGCAGGTGGAAACAGCAGTAGAAGCCAGTGCCTACCAGCACTGGCAAAACGAGGGTTAATAAACCTCATGGTCAACTCCCAGTAACACTCCTCCACCAGCAAATCATCACCTCCCAAATGGGCATAAGTTGGGAACAAAGCATTCAAAAAACATGAGTTTATAAGGGTCATTTAACTCAAACCACCCAATAAGTAAGCCTAAAACAGTTAGTAAAATGGTTCAGAAAAATAGAGCTATGTCAAGAATAGGTTTTTGAAAATCTATGCCACACAAAATAGTAGTTATGACCTGCATGCCTATCACAAGATGAATTGATAAAAAATGACACATATACACAATGGAATATTATTTAATCTTTGCAAAAATGAAATGTCATTTGTAGGAAAAGAGATAGAACTGGAGAACATTAGGTTAATCTAAATAAGCCAGACTCAGAAAATCTATCAATCTAGATTTGTGTGTGCATGTGTGTGTGTGTGTGTGTGTGTGTGTGTGTGTGTACATGTATAGAACATGAGAAAAAGAAAGGTAAGGAAGAAAGTTTTCAAGGTGGGGAGGGTGAAAGAGAAGGTAAATTATATATATATATATATATATATATATATATATATATATATATATATATACAATTTTATATATGTATAAAACATGATGACAGAAGCTATGGGGTTAGTTGGAAAAAAGAAGAGAACCAGCAATAGTAGGGGAGGGAAATAAGTAAGATGCATGTTAAATATGAAAATGCTATAATGAAACCCACCATCTCATATACTAACTTAAAAAACTAATGGAAAAAGTTATTCTTCAGTAAGAATCATAGTTCTTTAAAAGTTAAAATAAGAAGGCTAGAGATGTTGTTTAGTTGTTAGTAAACTTACCTAGAATGCACATAGTCCTCAATTTGACCCCTAACATCACATAAAGTAGGAGAGGTAATACATTCCTATTATCTCAGCACTAGGTAGATAGAGGCAGGAGGACTAGAACTTCAAAGTCATTCTTGGCTACATGATGAGTTGGAGTCAACCTGAGCTACATAAAATCCTGCCTCAATAATACAAAATAACAACAACAAAAGTTAAAATAAGAATGTTGTAATTTAATTCAAAATACTATAACTGGACTAAGACTTCACTCAGTGATTAAAAGTGCTTATACAAACCGGACAACCAAAGTTTGGCATCTACCCTAAAACCTTCAAACCACAGGCTAGAGACATTTGCTCAACCACATTTGTAGTGGCTCAATTTGTAATAGCTAAGAGCTGGAATCAACCCAGGTGCCCATCACTAGAAGAATGGATGACTAAGATGTGATATATCTACACAATGGAATTCTATACAGCAGTAAGAAAAAATGACACAATGAAATTTGAGGAAAATGGTTGAACCTGAAACAGATCATTCTCAGTGAACTTACCCAATCACAGAAAAAAAAAAATTGCCACATAGTCTCACTCATCTACAGCACCTAACCTGAATCTACCCAAGATACCTTACATACTCAGCAAGCATCTCGTGGACTAGACACTAGGGTGGATGGGGAGGGAAGGGAGGGTATTGAAGGGGTGGAAAACACAAATCTAGACCCAAACGGCAATGGTACCATAAAATTATACTTCCAAAAAAGCAGACCAAATGGCTGAACCTTCATCAGGCCCTTACAGGGAACACCTGAACCACAAGAAACTGAAGAGGGAAGGATTAAGACTAACCTTAATCTTCTACATCTTCCCTCCCTCCCTCTCCCTCTCCCTCTCTCTATCTCCCTCTCTCTCTTCTCTCTAACTCTTGTATATTAGTTATATTTTTCCTCCTTTTCTTAGTGGGCTCTGACCTATAATTCCCAGTACCAGCATGGGGCTATCATCCACAATGAGCTCTTGATCAGAGAGACCTACAAGGTTTCCTAAAAGACAGACAGATTTCTGTCAGAGTACTTGATGACCCCCACCAAAGTTTAGTGGTAAGACCCTACTGCTGAACACACCTTATGTGGTTGACATGAAAAATGGAATGGCATGGCTGGAAGTTGGAAGAGAGTGAGTCCCCAGACAGTCAGCGTGTCTAGTGCCAGAAGGTGCTACATGGGTGACTGGTGGAAAATGACCAATATCTGTCCAAGCAACTCATGGTCTAACCTACGTAGCAGCAAATAACTTGTTGTGATGCCCACACAAGTGCAATAGTGGCACACAGCCGTGGTGGGGAACCAACTGCTCTTAATTTGGCCAACTGATCTCCTCAGTGGCACGGGAACCATAGCTGGAGCTGGGAAACAAGTCAGAACCATATCCAAACATAAGCCCACTCTTCAATATCAAGCTACCATCAATTGTGGGCTACAAGAGGGCCTACACCTATTAAATTCTCTGTAAAAAAAAGTAAGGGTTATCTCATTTGTCATGGTGCTAACTTACTCTCCGTTGGAGAATCTCCTTGTCTTTTTCAGATAGATGTAAATCCTAAGGAGAGAGCCCCCCCATCATACCTCAAAAGGGCCCCAGCTGAAACTAAGAATAATTGGCAAAACAAGCAAGGGGGCTGTTTTCCTGATGAACCAGATACCAGCAGAAGGGGGAAAGAGATCAACACAGAGAAAAATCAACTTCTACCAAATAAGAGAGCCAGAGCCTCAGAGGCCCCTAACACCTCATCACTGAAGCAGACCAAAAATGAACCCAACATGGCTCAGGGAAATTTTGTGGAAGAGGGGGTGGAAAGAATGTCAGAGCCACATGTTGGGTCATGATATGCAGAGACATTTAGCTTACCCATAACTGTGGGCTATCTCCACAATATACCTCCATATACCTCAACAAGGAGGGGCTAAGAGGAGGGGGTAGGTCATGGATGAGCCTAATAATGGTACCAAACTGACTGTATTTGCTGAATACAAAGCTAATTAATAAAAAAAAAAGAAAAAAAAAAAGAAAGTTGGATGCCATTACAACATGCATATATAATGCATGTATAATTCCAGCTTGTCTGGCTTTTGTAGTAGCATACAAGAAAGACACTCTGCCAAACAAGGTTAAAGAGGATGGCAACTCAAGTTCGTCCTCTGACCTCTACATGACACACCATACACACACACTAAAAATGAAATTAAGTATATTAAAGCTGTAGCAAAGTATTCCAAAATGAATAGTTCAACAAACACAACTTTATTTTGTCACAGATTTGGTGATTTGAATTCAGAAATGAAGATTCCACTGGGCTTTGTTTCTTCTGAAGGTTGAGAGAGAAAAAAATCTATCCCAGGGCTCTGGCTCCCCTTAGCATGCAGATGGCTATCCTCACCCTGTGCCTCTACCTTGTCTTCTCTCCATGTTTGTCTGTGAAGAACAGCAGTCATATTAGATAAGGGGCTCACTCAACTCCAGTATCATCCCTCCTTACTTTATACATACAATCACTCTAGTTTGCAATATAATTTTTGCTAAGGTGTTAGAGGTTAGAACTTTAGCACATGAATTTCTTTTTCTAGAAGAACAATTCATATACTAGCAGAATTCCTAGTTTTGTTAACAATTTTTTTTCTCTGGCAACTGCCATTTTCTTTGTCAATACAAATGCTCATCACTGGTGAGAGACTCAAGCATATTCTTTAGGCTTATTTTTCAAGAACATCAAGTGCTCAGATAGAAAGGGAGATACCTACCATATGCTTGCTCATTTAGAAATATCATTTCAAAACTGGTAAGGATCATGCTTTTCTTTGGGTAATCAACTCCTTTTATTAATTTTGCACTGGAGATTGTAAACTACCTCCAAATTACCATTAAGTAGTCCTTTAACAAAATTAAAGTCAAGTCTATGAAATTAGCCCTGGTTTATTTGCTTTGACAGTAGATACAATGCTGCTCTGAATTTACTTAAGTTTTGTACATAGCATGTAGAAAACTATTTTAAAATTTCTGTGCTTAAAAATGCAGGCATAGAGCTTGATAAAATTAGAATAAATTGTGAAATCAAAGTATCAGAATATTCAAGTCTTACAGGTCATATAGCTATAATCTATTATTTCTAATGCAAATATCTGATGTAAGTAACTGCTATTTTTACATACCAATTATGAAAGTAATGAAATCTTAATGACTTTCATGATATGAAAATAATGAGTTGCTTATTTAGTTTCAAAACTTAACGTGAAGCATGGGAAAACCATGCTGTGTGACTCTCTCCTTGGTATGTCCATAGGCAGTAGGGGGCAAGACTCCAGCAGAAGTATATTACCTGTAAGGTGAAAGAGTCCCTCACTTAATCTCATTCTTTTATGTATATTGCCATGCTTGTTAATATTTCAGTCAAAAAACCAAGGACAGAAAAGAAATTAGATAGATAGATAGATAGATGATAGACATACAGATAGATACATCAGTAATTTAAGCTTATACTAAAATTTATTTCACAGATAATTTTGTATGTGTATAATTCACCTTACAAAATAATTATCAGAATAATACTTCAAAAATAATCACACCAACAAGGATTATTTATCAATACAGTGATAGGTTATGTATAGTGTTAGAAACAAGATTTCCAGAGATAAGTTAACAGATATTATAGACACATTTGGTACTAATAGAGACATGAAAAGAAATGGCATGGAATTACCAGAAAAGCCTTTATACAAATTCTCTGATAATAATAATTAGCAAGGTGGGCAAATATTTATCTTTATCTATCTTTAGCAGAGAGCTGTAGGTCTCAACATGCATGTTGATTATATTTTTTAAAGTGACTTTCAGGAAAAATAGAGTGCAAAATAATACGTTCAGGATTTTTTGCATTTAGATCCATGTTCCCAAATGCTTCATCAAGAGAGGATCATTTGTCTTGAAAGACATATCCAATAAAGCCCATGGTGTGAGGGAAAATGAAGCCATTAGATTTGTGAGATTTCAGTGTTATAGCTGAAGTCTCAATAACACTACTAGAGTTGAATAGGCCCCAGGTGTCATATTGAGGAGTCAGCTTAAATGACTAATTCCTTGTGACAAAGCTAGTGATCATACTCTGAGCTATCCAATAGAACAGTCAACTACAGAGGGTCACACTGCATTGTATAACTGAGAAGTGTTGACTCTGAAGCTCTGAGCATCAGAAACACTTTTGAATAGATAATATTGTAGGACAAATTTAACAGTATAAACCATTAATGTTAGCTTCAACTGGACAGATTCCACAAATGAAATTTGAAACTAAAAGCATCATTAGGATGCAATGACTGATGAAAACAATGGCAGAATGGGCACATTAAATGTGAACTCACTGCCACATCTCTGAATCCCCATAGTCATTTAATATATTACTCAAAATAATTTGTCTTCCACAAAGGTGGTCTAGAAAAGTCAAAGGGTTGGATATCCTTATCATAGGTACTCTACTTTACTTCTTACATGCACTTGGAAGCATATAAAACACAAAAGGAAACCTCTGATAGGTCCAGCAGTAGAAATACGTATTTTGCTCTTGATCACTGTAATGTACCACTTAATCTCTAGTGATATATATGCTGTTTCTATATGTGCTAGATTGTTGTTAATACTCAGAGATATAATCATGTCTGTACTTAGAAATAAACAAAACTACCACTACTACTAAGAATAACAAAATCTGCCTTGGGGGAAACCCTTTCCTCTATACCTTTCATTAAGCAAGTTATGTTGACAATACCTATTACACTAAAAAGAATATACCTAACATTGTATATTAATGGAAGACAAATGTTCTGAGACTGATAACCCATATCCCAATGTCATGTTTACTGATCTTCTACTTGGCTTCCTTTAACAGTCTTTTGGGGAAATTACAAACTGACAAAGTGCAAGTTAAGCCTGAGGAGTGTGCTCAGCATCCCTTGTCTGGGGAGCTTCTCAACCTGCCTATGTCTTGTTGTGTGTACATACTGACAAATGTCAATTAATCACATACAGTGAAAGTGGTGGATTTTGGACAATTTTTCCCTCTCTCATAAACTGAGTGAATTGTTCCATACAGAAGGAAGCAACAGTGCACAGACAATTCCAGCTAAATTGCAACCTGGGTGGACTTAGTGTTACCATGGGAAACGTTAGCATTGATGTTCATCTGAGCTTCCCAGCTCAGTGGTTTTCTGTTCACAATGTTAGGTTTTTCTTGCAAACTGAGTATTGGCTTGGGAGCTTTAGCTATGGGGGAATATTGGTATGTACTGGATAGAATAAGATGGAAAGGGAATTAATGTTTCAATCCCCCTTAACTTTCTGCATCAAATTTCCACAAAGTTTTCCTCAAGATTTTTTTCCAGGCAAAACTAAAATTAAAAGGGGAACTATAATACAGGCAAAGCAATCAATTAAAATGTGTACAAGAAATAATGGAAGCCTATTTACAAAAAAAATTCATTAGCTGGCTTGTAAAACCCTAAAATGTGATTGTCAACCTCCATAATGGAGTAATCAGGGTTGGGGAGTTCAACTGCCTGCAAATGACCATGGAAATGTGTATGGAGAAAAATAGATATAAAGCTTTGAGCAGACATCCTGAAGCTTCCAAAATGTACAATCCTTTAGTCATTTAAGATCAATCTGAGAACAGCATGGTCTAACCAGAGCTCTTTGTACAGCTCACAACACATAAAACTGAACTTCAGAAACCAGTCCAGCACTATGCTCATGTTATATTCACTAGCATTTCAAGAACTATCAGAAAGCCACCTCTTTAACTGTAAAAATGAAAATTCTTCTCAAACTATTTTCAGATATTTTAAAAGGTAAAACCATGCCAGTAACATTTAATTCTTTATGTCAGAGAGCTATTGCAAAATAAATAAATAAAGCAACATTTCAAGAGAATAATTTATTTTTCTAAAATAAAACACAGAATATAAATCCAAAATCTGTCATGACTAAAATTAAAGGCTTTATTTTTAAAATGATAGAAATTATGCATGTCTCTAATAGGTAATAAAGAAAAGTCATGCAATGGAAAACAGAGCAAAACTCTCTCTGTATCAGAGGAAACAATTATATTGGGTACTTTGTATTTACTAATATTAAAAAATAAAAATATAGAGTGTGTACTTCCTTCTAATCTTATTAGCAATTACAGAACATTTACATAGTTTCTGACAATAAAAAATGGCCAAAGAACAACACTACATGATTATATTCACATGTTCATTCTTTTAATAATTAGTGGAGTCCTTTACTTGACAATGGATATTTTAGTTGTTTCCACTTATGCTTTAAAACAATTTTGTTATTACTTCGAAAGTGAATATTCTTGCCATATTAGTATAATATACTGAAGGGATATAGTTCATCGTAGAGGATATGGTAGCACATAGCTCGATATTGGAAGACTTTTGTTTCCCACAAAAATATGTGCCAATGCTTATAAATAAGCCGTGATGATGCCTGGTGTTTTATATTTATTAAATTTTGTGTGCATTTTATTTTTGTTTAAAATCTTCAAAATTAAACCATCCAATCCTTCACTTTCAACCCTGTCCTTACAACCTCTCATAGACTAATCTGACAGTTCAGATATATTTACAAGAATAGCATTTAAGTACTGTATCATTCTAAAGAATGCCAAATGAAGCCAATTTAAAATCCAAATAATTATTTTGCATTTAATGACATAATGAACATCTCAGAGTTAATTGTCAAATTATTTTCTAATTTCATATTTTTTTCATCTAAATGTTTAACTACTTAATTTATAAAATTATTTTAGTTCTAATCAAGAATTCTACATGTTATAAGTGCCAGTCTAAACACTAGAACATTAATATTGAGAACCCAGCAAGACTTTGTGCATGCTCATTTAGCAGAGGCAGCATGTTTTATATAAAGAATGTAGGCATTTTCATCTGAAACTTCTTTTGAATTCCAGTTATTTCCTTACTAATAATATGATCTCATGTAAATTAATGTTTCTGAATTTTAAATTCCTCTTTTGTAAATAGTAATGATGAAAAATATCTTTGATGTAAGATTAAATGCTGTAAAATATTATTATCAGATGTTTTCAATTATGATAAAATGTCTTATTATTTCACTATAGCACTGGAAATACAGTGTTTAAGTTATGATATTGTTTTCTAGTAACATGGTTTAATTACATACTAATAACACAGTGTTCTCTTTGAGAATCTGTTAGTCATTGCTTTTACTATATATCAGTATTAGCATGTGTACATAAAAAGTGATTAATGCTGAAAACATCCAAGTTTTTCTTAAGTCTTGTTAATATTCAGTGTCTAACTTCCAGAACACTTTTAATTTGCATTCCCAAATGTGCATGTTCCCACTCTTTCTTTTTGTCAAAAAACACTTTGGAAGAGCATTATTTCTTTTTTTTTATTATTTTTTGTTATTAATTAGTTTTGTACTCAGTGAATACAGTCAAGTTGGTAGCATTGTCATACTCATCCATGTCCTACCCACTACCCCTGGCCCCTCCTTGTGGAGGTATATGGGTCATGCATTGTGGAGTTAGCCCACAGTTATAGGTAGGAGAAATGTTTCTGCATACCATGACCCAATGTGTGGCTCTAACATTCTTTACATCCCCTCTTCTGCAAAATTTCCCTGAGCCATGTTGGGTGCATTTTGGGTCTGCTTCAGTGATGAGGTGTTGGGAGCCTCTGTGTCTCTAGATATCTGATTTGGTAGGAGTTGATTGTTCTCTGAGAAGAGCATTATTTCTTATAAAATAATAGAATTTGTTTCCAGGAACAGACTAACAATAATAGGGATAATATAATATTGTTTTGAGGACTTTTCCCCATGATGTTGACCCCACCTCATATATTTTTCTTCTAGTTTCAAAGGAATTTGAGACATAAAAAGGAATTGAAAAACTAGTATAGAATATTTATATGTAACTTCAATAGAAATGGAAGGCTGCCTTGCACATTCAGTGTAACGGTGGGCACAACGGTCTGAAGTGAGTAGGCCAGACCCATTTTGGGGCTCCACCACCTCCACCTGGGTCTGAGTTCCTTGTGCTGTCGGTGTGTAGGCAGGTGCAGTGGTCTGGAGTAAGTAGGCTGGACCCATATCTGAACTCTTCCCACCACCCAGGCCTGAGGTCCATGCTCAGTGTGTGGGCAGGTGCTGCAACCTGGAGTGAGTAGGCTGGATCCATTTCCGGGCTCCTCCCACCTCCCCAGTGTAGGTTGCCTACACTGCTCTATGTCCTGGAGGGCACAGCATGAAGTAAGCCAGATCGCTGTTCCCTTACTTCTCCTAGTACCCTGGTCCTGGTAGGTCCCATTGTACCTTACTAGGGGAGGCCTCGCCCCTGTGTGAGCTGTAGAATCAGGCCTTTTGCCCTAGTATACTGGCTGGCCTCCAGGTGTCAACATCGCTGTTCACCTGAGCCATAGGGTACATGGGCCAAAGGACAAAAACTTGCTTCCCCTCAATAAAATAAAGTCTTCCTAAAATGGGTAGACAACAAAAGTCAGAAAAGTGAAAGATTTCCACAAAGGATGCCAGGTCAAACAGTGGAAGCCTCCAGTGAAGTCATAGAGAAATCACATATATTAATTCCCAAAATGAAAACACAGCAACCAAGGAGATCATGATTAAAACAACAACAAAAAAACAAACAAACAAACTAACAAACAAAAAAAACCACTGAACTTGAAGCAAGCTATCAAAGAACCAACAATTGTGTCAATAAAGTTGAAACTGAACAAAATCGTCTCCTGTAGCATTCAGCCTTTGACAGTAGGCTTAACTAGACTGAAGAAAACATTAGAAGCCTCCAAAGAGATATGAATGAATTAAAGGTAAGTCAAGAAATGGAAGACCTCAGCAAATGTTGATTAAGATTAATGAAGACTTGCCGGGCGTGGTGGCGCACGCCTTTAATCCCAGCACTCGGGAGGCAGAGGTAGGAGGATCGCCGTGAGTTCGAGGCCACCCTGAGACTCCATAGTGAATTCCAGGTCAGCCTGGGCTAGAGTGAAACCCTATCTCGAAAAAAAAAAAAAAAAAAAAGATTAATGAAGACTTGATCAAATGCAAGAATAAGCTACAGGAAGCATCAAGAAAATGAGAATTTAAATTGAAATCCTATCTCAAAAAAAAAAAAAAAAAGAGTTGGAGATGATACAAAATAACACAACAGAAAACAAAATCAAATAGAACTTTTTCAAAACCTCGCTAGAATCACTACCAACAGAATTACTCGTGTGGAAGACAGAACCTCTGACCTGGAACATAAGACAGAGGAAATTGATCAGGAGGTCCAAAACATTCTTATGCTCAAAAAATCAAGTAAATAGAATATGAGGGAAGTGTGGGACACCCTAAAATGACCGAGTATCCAGGCCATGGGTATACCAGAAGGAGAGGCAATCTACACCAGAGGCATAGAAAAAGTTCTCAACAAAATTATTGAAGAAAATTTTCTAAATCTTGCAAAAGAGAGGCCCATCCAGATACAAAATGCCCACAGAACACCAAAAAGGCAGGACCAAAGAAGAAATGTTCCAAGACATATCATAGTTAAAACTCTTAACAATGAAAATAAAGAGAGAGTGTAAAAAGCAGGAAGAGAGAAGCAATTCATATTATACAAAGGCAATCCTATTAGAAAAACATCAGATTTCTCAATGGAAACTCCAAAAGCCAGAAGAGCCTGGAATGGAACACGTCAAAGTCTACAAAACTATGGCTTTCAACTCAAAGTACTTTACACAGCAAAAGTATTCCTCATAATCGATGGTGAAAGAAAAACTTTCCATGAAAAAAGTCAACTCTATGATAATACAAACACAAAGCCAAACCTACAGAGAATACTTGAGGGAATACTACACACAGAACAATCATACATCTAATCTCAAAAGCCAACAAGACCACAGTAACCAAAACAGACCAAGCTCAAAATAGTAAACAACACAAGTAATCACTGAACTCCATAAAACACCTCATCATGGCAGGGATTAACTCAAACCTCACAATAATAACCTTAAATATTAACAGTCTTAACTCACCCATCAAAAGACACAGGCTATCAGGTTGGTTCAAAAAACTGGACTCTTCTATTTGCTCTCTTAAAGATACCCTCCTCACCACTAAAGATAGACACCTCCTCAGGGTGAAAGGTTGGAAAATGATATTCATAGCAAATGTAAATAAAAAATAAGCAGGTGCTGCCATATTAATATCAGATAAAATAGACCTCAAATCAAAAAGGACAAAGAAGGCCACTTCTTACTCATCAAGGGAATGATCCAACATAAGCACATTACAATCACAAATATACATGCCTCAAACACAGGGATACCACAGTTTATAAAACAAAATCTACTCAGCAGTAAAGCAGAAATAAATACCAACACCATCATAGTTGGAGACTTCAGTACTCCACTATCATCAATAGACAGATCATCAAGCAGAAAATCAACAGGAAAATAACAGAGCTCAACAACATCATAGATCAACTAAACGTAATGGATATCTACAGAATTTGCCACCCCAACTCTACAGAATGCACATTCTTCTCAGCAGCCCATGGAACCTTCTCCAAAATTGACCATATCTTAGGCCATAAAGCATGCCTTAAAAAAGTCGGGAAAATTGAAGTAACTCCCTGCATCATGTCATGTAACAATGCTTTAAAGCTAGAAGTTAACAACAACAGACACTTCAAGAACTCCACCAACTTCTGGAGACTAAACAACACACTTTTTTAAACAATGAATGGGTCATGGAAGAAATCAATCAAGACATTGTAAAATTCCTACCTATGAATGATAATGAAAACACAACATGACAAAACTTATGGGACTCAATGAAGGCAGTAATAAGGGGAAAATTCATGGCTCTAATTGTCTTCATTACAAAGACAGATAACAATTCAATAAAATGAAAGACTACCTAAAGGCACTGGAAAACAAGAAGCATCCAACCCGAAGAGCTCCAGATAGAATGAAATAATCAAGATTAGAGCAGAAATTAATGAATTGGAAACTAAGAGAACAATTAAAAAAAAAAACAATGAAATGAAGAGCTGGTTCTTTGGAAAAATAAAAGTGAAAAAGAGACAATCATAAAAAGAGAGAAACCATGATTACTGAACATGTGAGTTGATTCTACCCTAAGACTGTCCCATCTTGCTTGGGAACAGTTCTTTGCTCCCAAAGGGTCCACTAAGGACTTCCTCTCTAAGTTGGGAAATTAGTTAAGTGACCCCTGGTGGCCAGAAAGAGTTACTGCAGTTCTGCTAAACTACACTTCCCCCATCATTGGTCTCTGAACTTGGATAGATATTAAGTTTTTATTAGTGTGTTGCACAGCAAAGAAAACAAATACACCTAGACTTAGTCCATTGAATAAATTTAGTGACATCACTGGGAGAAGCCCTTGATTTTTATTTTTTTTTGCCCTTTTTAAAACTTACTTTATATATAACATGTTGTACTCTTTTATCTCCTCCTCCCTAGATCCCATTGCTCTAGGGAGCCCTTCTCAGAGGGGTTATGCAATTCACTGTGGAGTCATGAAGGCCTCAGTCAGTCACTGTGGGATGGGGCTGGGGCTGTGCCTCAGGGTAATCCTATCCACTCCTTGGCTCTTACAATCTTTCTGCTCCCTCTTGCACAAGCTTCCTGAACCACGGCTTGCCAGTTGGCAGTTTGTTTTAGTGTTGAGCTCTCTGTAGCCTCTGGATTTCTGTTTTGATGGGTTTTGATTGTTCACCCTGTCTGTCACCATCAACCAGGGGCTGGTTGTCAGGCTAGCAATAAGAACAATATTCAAATAGTGACTTCTTCTGTAATTTATCTTGGGCTCTGGCAGATGTGGCGGGGTTCCTCCACCTTCTTTTTTTTTTCAAAGTAAACTAGGAAGATTTATTTTTCTCCAAATAAAGCAATAGTGCTGTAAAATACAGAAGATCAAGTAAATTAGTAGGCATGACTTTGATGCCTATGAAACAGAGGAGTTAGAAAAGAGGAAAGAGGGCTGGAGGGATGGTTTGGCAGTTAAAGCATTGCCTGAAAGGCCAAAGGACCCAGGTTCAAATCCCCAAGACCCACGTTAACCAGATGCAAAAGGTGGCACATGCATCTGGAGTTCGTTTGCAGTGGCTGAAGGCCCTAGCACGCCCATTCTCTCTCTCTCTCTCTCTCTCTCTCTCTCTCTCTCTCTCTCTCCACCTACTCTGTCAAATAAACAAATAATTAAAAAAAAAAAAGAAAAGAGGAAAGACAAGGGGAATGGCAGTTATGGGAGCAGAAGGCTTCAGGAGGTAGTTTTATGAGTCCTCCCACCAGCCTACCTGCTGCTCACTCCTCAACCTACCCTGCCACACCTCAGCTGTTGTTATATACCTTGTGTTTTTATCTTTTATTTTTATTAATTAGTTTTGTACTCAGTGAGTACAGTCAAGTTGGTAGCATTGTCATGCTCATCCATGTCCTACCCACTCCCCCTGAACCCTTCTTGTTGAGGTATATTGTGGAGTTAGCCCACAGTTATGGGTAGGAGAAATATCTCTGCATATCATGAGCCCAATGTGTGGCTCTGACATTCTTTCTGCCCCCTCTTCCGCAAAGTTTCCCTGAGCCATGTTGGGTTCATTTTAGGTCTGCTTCAGTGATGAGATGTTGGGAGTCCCTGTATCTCTGGATTTCTGATTTGGTAGGAGTTGATTTTTCTCTGTGTTGATCTCCTTCACCCTTCTTCTGGTACCCGGTTCACCAAGAAAACAGCACCCTTGCTTGTTTTGCCAATTATTCTTAGTTTCAGCTGGGGCCGTTTTGAGGTATGATGGGATAGCTCTCTGCTTAGGATCTGTGTCAATCTGAAAAAGAGAAGCAGATTCTCCAACAGAGAGTGAAGTTAGCACCAGACAAATGGGATAACCCTTATTTTTTTTTTTTTTTTAGAGAATTTTATAGAGAATAGGTATAGGCCTTCTTATAGCCCATGATTGGTGGTAGATTGATAATGGAGAGTGGGCCCATGTTTGGATATGGTTCTGACTTGTTTCCCAGCTACTGGTATGGTCCACGTTCCACTGAGTGGATCAGTTAGCCAAATCAAGAGCAGTTGGTTTCCCATCATGGCTGTGCACCACTATTGCATTTGTGTGAGCATCACAACAGGTTATTTGCTGCTAAGTAGGTTAGACCATGAGTTGCTTGGACAAATACTGGTCATTTTATCCTAGTCACCCATGCAGCACCTTCTGGCACTAGACATGCTGACTGTCTTGGGACTGACTCTCTTCCAGTTTCAAGCCATATCATTCCATTTTACGTGTCAACTGCATATGGTGTCTTCAGCAGTAGGGTCTTACCACTAACCTTTGGTGGGTCATCAAGTACTCTGACAGAAATCTGTCTGTCTTTTAGGAAACCTTGTAGGTCTCTCTGATCAAAAGCTCATTGTGGATGATAGCCACCTGCTGGTACTGGGAGTTACAGGTCAGTGCCCACTAAGAGAAGGAAGAAAAAGATAACTAATATAAAAGAATTAGAGTGAAGAGAGAGAGTGAGAAAGAGAGACAGAGAGAAGCTGTAGAAGATTAGGGTCATTCTTCATCGTACCCTCTCCAGTACCTTGTAGCTCAGGTGTTCCCTCTAAGGGCCTGGAAAAGGTTCAACCATTTGGTCTGCCTTTTAGGATGTAGAATTTTATGGTACCATTGCTGCTTGGGTCTATATTTGTGTCCCCACCCTATTGTCTAGTCCTCAAGATGCTTGCAGGGTATGTTAGAATCTTGAGTAGATTCAGGTTAGGTGCTATAGATGAGTGAGACTATGTGGCGATTATCTTTCTGTGATTGGGTAAGTTCACTGAGAATGATCTGTTCCAGGTTCAGCCAGTTTTCTTCAAATTTCATTGTGCCATTTTTTTTCTTACTACTGTGTAGAATTCCTTTGTGTAGATATACCACATCTCAGTTATCCATTCTTCTAGTGATGGACATCTGAGTTGATTACAGCTCTTAGCTATTATGAATTGAGCCACTATAAACATGCTTGAGCAAATTCTCTCGACTGAGGTTTAAAGGTTTTAGGGTACATGCCCAGCAAGGCAATAACTCGGTCTGTTGGTACCTCTGTAGTCAGTTTTATTAGGAGTCTCCATATTGTTTTCCAAAGTGGTTACACCATCTTACATTCCCACCAACAATGGATGAGGATTCCTATTTCTCCACATCCTCAACAGCATTTATTTTCATTTGATTATTTGATGTTTGCTATACTTACTGTGGAAAGGTGGAATTTCATAGTTGTTTTAATTTACATTTCCCTGATAATTAGGGATGATGAACATTTTCTTAAATGTGTGTTTGTTATTTGTGTTTCTTCCTCTGTGAACCACCTGTCCAGCTCTCTTTGCCCCATTTTGGGAGTGAGTTGTTTGATTTTTTATTGATAAGGTTTTTGAGTTCTTTGTAGATTCTAGAGATTAGGCCTCTGTCAGTTGGATATTCAGCAAATATTTTCTCCCATTCTGTGGGTAATCTATTGGTTTTGCTTGTTGTATGCTTGTCTGTGAAGAAACTCTTCAGCTTCATGTGATCACATTGGCTGAGTGACTGTTTAAGATCGTGAGCTACTGGGGTTTTGTTCAGGAAGTCTTTTTCCATTCCTATAACATGGAAAGTTCCTCCTATATTTTCTTCCAGTAGTAGCTAAGTTTCTGGTCTTATATTGAGGTCTTTGATCCATTTGTACTATGCTTGTATATCCGAGGCCTTCTTCCTTTCCATATGAACTTTCACATCATTTTTTCTATCTCTATGAGGAACAATGTTGGGATTTTAATTGGAATTTCATTAAATCTATATATTGCCTTTGGTAGGATTGCCATCTTCACAATAATAATTCTGCCTATCCAGGCACATGGTAGGTCTTTCCATTTTCTCAAGTCCTCCTCAATTTCTTTTTTCAGTGTTTTTATGTTTTCATTGTATAGAACTTTCACTTCCTTGATCAAAATTATTCCAAGGTATTTTTGTTTTTGTTGTTGCTATTGAAAATTGGACCATGTCCCTTATTTATTTCTCTGTATCTTTGTCATTTGCATATAGAAAGGCATTTGTGCATTGAATTTGTGTCCACATATCCAGATGGTGATTCTGCTCTCCATTGTCAAGCTTTCACTAACCTTAGACTATAAGAGTTTCTAAACCCTTCTAATTCTCTCTAAATTAATAATGGTTATCCCATTTAACTGGCTTCACTCTCAATTGGAGAATCTGCTTCTCTTTTTCATATGGAAACTGGACTTGAGGAGGAAAACAACCCACCACAGTCCACCCTGGCCCAAGTGGAAAACACAGAGCAATTGGAGATATAAGCAAGAATGCTGCTTTCTTAGTTAAGCTGATATCAGCACAACAGTGATGGAGAAAGATACTGAGGACACTCACCACCAACCAAACCAGAGATCCAGTTGCTCCTAAGTGCCCATCACTGAAATAGATTTAAAATGTTCCCAGGATGGCTCAGGGAATTTTGTGGCAGAGGGGGTGGAAAGATTGTTAAAGCTACGAGTTGGGAAATTTTGCACAGAGACAGTGTTTCTGCCCCATAACTGACTGCTGCCCCCATAATGCATGACCAACAATCTCCATGGGGTTGACCTGCATCCCAATGAGGAAGGCTTCTAAAGAAAGGGTGCAGGGAGGAGGGAAATGATGGTATGAACATGTCATGTTTACATACGAAATATGTACATATCTAATAAAATATATAAATAAATTAAATTTTAATAAAATGGGAGGCTTATGCCTCTCCTGTTTCAAATCTTTCTAAAGCATTGGGAGTTTAATTACTTTATAAACATCATTTTAAATATAAGTCTAAATTAACAAAATTGCACCAACAATGTTCTCTAACTTGCTAACTTTGTTTCTTATGGGATGATAAATTATAAAACTATTTATTTGATAGAGAAAGAATGAGAAAGGAAAGAGAAATTATGGTACACCAAGGTATTTTGCTACTATAGAGAAACTCCATATCCAAACATCTCCCCAGCTCCAATAAAACTATTTTGTGTTATCTTAGGATTAAGCCAATGAGTAAGTATATAAATAATAATCAGTCTTCTTATTGTTGATAAAGATTGAAGTAGTGAAAGAAGTGCCAAGTTTAAATTGTGAGGTGTTTGGCTAGAGTCAAATATCTCAAGAGGTACTCATATCTATATTAGTAACTTTTGCAGTCAGGTTCACATTGCTGGTAGAAATCACCCAACCAAGAACTGCTTGTGGGAAAAAAAGAGGTTTATTTTGTCTTACAGGCTGGATGCAGAAGCTCCGTGTTGGCAGGGAAAACGACAACATGAGCAGAGGGTGGACATCACCCCCTGTACAACATAAAATGGACCATAGCAACAGGAAAGCAGTCAAGCACTGGCAAGGGGAAACTGCCTATAATACCCATAAGCCCACCCCAAACAATACACTCCCTCCAGGAGGCATTAATTCACAAATCTCCACTAGCTTGGAACCTCCCATTCAGAACACACAAGTTTATGGAGGACACCTGAATCAAACCACCACATTCTGCCCCTAGCCCGCATAAACTGAAAACAATCCATGATGTAAAAAGCAATGCATTCAGTCCAACTGTAAAAGTCCCCATAGTTTTTATCAATTCCAATGAAGTTCATACATCCCCATAGTCCAGGGTCTTTTAACTGAGCCATAATACCAAAAAATACCCCCCCCCCAAACCCATAATGGCACAGAATAAGCATTCACACGGCAAAAGATGGCATTGGGCATAGCAAATAAATATTCAACTAATACAAAATTTAAAACAACCAGGGCAAACATCAAACTGTGTAGCTTCAATTCCAACAACTCTAGCCAGTGACAAATCTCCAAGTCCAATAACTCTAACCAGCAACAATTCTCTGCATTCTAACTCTGCCCCTACAGCTAGGCTACTCACAGTCCTGGAAAACTTCATTGGGGCTGGCAGCTTTCCTTAGCAGCCATCTCATGGTCCCAGCATCTCCACTGGGTCACCACTGCAATCCACAGCTCATCCTCATGGCCCCATGGGATCTCCAAGCAGGCAACCAGCAAACCTGCTTCACACTTCCCATGGCCATTTCTAAAACACAAGACCATGTTGCAAATTCAATGACCCTCTATTTCCTGCATTTCTTATACTCCACAATACCAGGTAAGGTGCCAATTTGTTAATCCAGGGCATAATAAAGCAGACTTTGCTGAACTGGATACTCTCTAAGGACTCAGGCCCCTTCTAAAGAGTCTACATTCTTTCTGTTGCTCCAGTGCAGGTTGGGTGGCCCAATCTCAAAGGCTGTAATCTCACAAATAATTTGCAGGTGAATGGGCAGCAGTTTAGGCCCAAAGATTTCATTTCTTTCTGTGCCACATCCTTCTGCTCACACCAGTTCATTTCTATGCAAAGCAACCCTGCACAACTTTTCAGGACATGGGCATAAGAGCAAACCTCACACAAACTGCTAGCCCAATCCAAGCAAAGCTCTTTCCACCCTCATAAGCTAAACCTCACAGTCCATAGTGCTTACTGCATTCAGATCTTTCAACTCTGACCAGAATAGTCCATCAATCTGTATTACAGCACTGCAAGGCATCTCTTAGGCAAAGATTTCAAATCCTTCCACAGTCCTCTTGAAAATCAGTTCCAAAAGGCCAAAGCCACACAGTTGGGTGTCTAGCAGCAACCCTACTCCTTGGTACCACTTTACTGATGCAATCAGGCTCACATTGCTGGTAGAAATCACCCAACCAAGAGCAGCTTGTGGGAAAAAGAGGGTTATTTTAGCTTACAGTCTCGAGGGGGAAGCTCAATGATGGCAAGAGCAGAGGATATCACCCCTCTGATCAACATAAGGTAGACTATAGCAACAGGACAGTGTGCCAAACACTGGCAAGGGGAAACTGACTATAACACCTATAAGCCTTTCCCCAACAATACACTGTATCCAGGACACATTATTTCCTAAATCTCCATCAGTTGGGAATCTAGCATTTAGAATATCTAAGTTTATGGGGGACACCTGACTCAAACCATCAATGTATCTATGTAAATTAAGTATACAAATGCATATTAATATCTGGATATTACACATATATTTCACAGCTGTAGCAACCCAGAAGACCTAGAATCAGAGGTATGCCATCAGCAATATGTTACATCCAGCACATTTTAGATTCTAAGTACCATTTTTTTGTTCATTTTTATTTATTGATTTGAGAGTGACACACACACACACACACACACACACACACACACACACACACAGAGAGAGAGACAGAGAGAGAGAGAGAGAGAGAGAGGCAGATAGAGAGAGAGAGAGAATGGGCGCACCAGGGCTTCCAGCCACTGCAAATGAACTCCAGACGCATGCGCCCCCTTGTGCATCTGGCTAATGTGGGTCCTGGGGAATAGAGCCTCAAACCAGGGTCCTTAGGCTTCACAGGCAAGCGCTTAACCACTAAGCCATCTCTCCAGCCCCTAAGTACCATTTTTATCTTAATACATTTTAGTAAATTTTTCATCTTGCTATAATTGATCAACGGTCGGTCCTTAGAAAATAACTGTGACTCATTTCTTTCTCAAATGATGATTGATTAACTTTATACTTAAGTGTCAATTGAATTTTAAGTTCCACTACAGCATATATAAAACATTTATGTAAAAGTATCTATGACCAAGTACTTGCTTGTGCAGGAACAGAAACTATCTTAAAACTGCTTCCTAGCTAACAATCACAAGAAACCAGCAATCATATGACACACTTTTTCTCAGAGGTGAAAAAATGTAAACCAATGCTATGTATATCAAAGCAGGTGAACTAGGTTTGGAGACATAGCTTACTGGCTAAAGGCATTTACTTGAAAAGCCTGCCAGACTGGGTTTGATTCACTAGTACCCACGTAAAGCCATAAGTACAAAGTGGAGCATGTGTCTGGAGTCCATTTATAGTGGCAAGAGCCTTTGGTGCTCCCATTCATTATCATTCTTGCTCTCTCTCTCTCTTTCTCATAGGTGAAATGCTATAAATAGGAAATGGCAACTTAGTATAGATGAGTGAAATATGTACTTGTCCTTGATTTTTTAAATTTGCCAAAGGCCCCCAGTTTTTTGCCTTAATCCATACTTGGTGACTCTCCTACTGTCACTGTGCTACCTCAGCAATCTCGTTCACAGTTATTATTATAAAATGATTAGCAATTGGCATAAGTATGTATCCAAATAAATAGTTTTTCTGAAACACTGGTATATATAAAACATAAATAACCAATTATGTAAATAGGGAACTAAATGAGCTTCAAGAAGACTAAAAAATATAAATTGATAAATAATTATGCTAAGATCATGGATATATGATGTATCTATAAACAAGTTCTAATATCAAAAATGATCCTAAAATTTTCCCCAGTTGCTGTAGAAATGACTTCAACAAGGTCAGAGAAAAGAGGGCATTGGTTTTTTTTTTTTTTTTTTTTTGAAAGAACAGACTTGTTTTCTCTATTTATTTTTTATTTCAATTTTTTATTAACAACTTCCATGATTATAAAAAAAATCCCATGATAATGCCCTCCCTCCCCCCACTTTCCTCTTAAAGAACAGATTTTTAACACTGAACTTTAATAGCAAATGGAAAGAACAATTAAAAATTCAACTTGTTCTTGGACTAATATAACTGTCTGAAATATTTCTAAAGAAAAATAAAATTTCTTTCTTAAACCTAGGCTTTGTGAATATTCATTTACAATATTTCCCTCAGATCATGATCACAAAATAGCTACCCAATAAATGGTACTTTCATAATCCAAATGATTCAAAATTTATAAAGGTAGTATATGTGCTGCTGAAGCAAATACAAAAATCCACAAAGGTAGAAAGGTGGTGTTTTCAAATAGTCTTGTCATGCATTTTAGTGAAAGGTTGACAGAATTGGATACAATTTTATTTCAGGTTTGGCATTGATTTGTTGGAGGTAGGGATGGTACAGGGGACTGAATGAATATATCCTCTTTTATCTTACCATTGCCTTTTAATATAAATAGTAAACATAATTTATTAAATAGAGGGCATATATGCTGGTTTTGATTAAATCTATTATATACTCAGCAATTAAACACTCTCACAATAATGGAATGTCAGAAACTCTGAGAACTCTAAGAATCTATTTCCAAAACACATTTAATTAAAGACTTTTATCTAAACTATACAAACTATTTGAAACTAAACAAAATAAAAAATCAAAAACAACCTAATTTGGGGACAAGAGGACAATCTGATGGGCATATGACCATTGTGCAGGAAGTTTATAAAAATTCCCAGTAAAATTTATTTGAAAAATAGGTCCAAATCCTTAGTACATAACTTCTTAGGAAGATATGCAGGTGTTGAATGCTCACAAAAAAGGCACCATGCATCATATATCAAGGAAGATTGTACATAAAAACAACAGGTAACATCACACACTGTTGTAGTCAGCTCAATGTTGCTGAAATTAACTTCTAAACCAGAAACAGTTTATGGGAACAAGGATTATTTCAGCTTATAGATCCGAGGGTAAGTCCCATCAATAATAAAAGAAGCTGGCTCCCATTCATAACTCCAAGGAGAGACAAACAACCAATTAGCCAGTACCACAAGCATACATGTAGGAACCAACAGCATCAGGTTCCTCAGAGTTCAAACTTCTCTGATACATTAAGCTGGAATTCATATCCACCCCCAGTGACATGCTTCCATGTAGCAGTAGTCTGCCTACTAGAAGGAGCTGTAAACTCAATTTTAATAACACTTGAGTCTATAGAGGGGTATATATTCAAACTACCACATTTCATCCCTGACCTCTAATAGACTCATGATCATCTCACATTGAAAATTGTATTCAGTCCAACATTAAAGATTCCCATAGTCTTTTCCAACTTTAAGACTGTTCCAACATCCCAAATCTCATCTGAGATTCAAGACTAGCATTAATTGTAAGTCCTATAAAATCTAAACAAGTTACATACTTCCAACACATCATGGCACAAAGTAAACCTTTCTATTTCTATAAAGCATAACAAATAGAGACTGGACCAGTGCAAAATCAATAACCATTAGGTATACATGAAACATCAGTAGTTCAAGTCTAATATCCATATCCAGTGACGAGTCTGGATTTCCCAATTCCGCCCCTCCAGCTAGGCTTAATTTTGATCTAACAGTACTCCATGGTAGGCCTTGCACAGCTCTGGTATATCCAAAAGATCTCCAAGTCTCTATGAAAACCACAGTCCTTCCAAAGGCTTCACTGGTTTCTTTATCAGGATCATCACATTATGCCTCACTTGCCATATCTCAGCATTGTCTCCTGTAACTAAGCATACTTCATGACCTATACCACGCATTTTTCATGCTTCCAAAATCAACACCTGTGCAAGACACAGTCATCTCATAAATCCATAAATGAAATAAATCATGACCTTGAAGAACAGTTTCCTTCCTTTCAGTAATCTCCTTTGAAAAGAGTTTGCATTTATACCATTTAGTCAATTTTCAGGCATTCTTTCTACGTTTTAATGTAAAGTACTTGGGCCATCTTCCTTAATCATGGCAATATCTCCTTAACAATGCCTACTTTATCAACCAGTCTCAGTGCCAGTAACCTGAAATTTGTATGAATTTTTCCAACTTTAAACGATAAAGTAATCAGTTCTATATCTTCTGCCAAGCATGTAATTACTTTCAAATTCAACATTGATCAAACACTCTGGGAATGGGCAGCAGAATGCAGGTAGTCTTTAAGCCCAGTATTCCTCTTCCAACAAAATTCTCTGCTGTCTTTCCTTCCCCTTGTAAAGTTCCAAAGGCAACACAATCACTGCACTTAATGTTTTCGAACTCTCCCCAGAATAGTCCTTAAAACTTGGTTTACTGCTCTGGTAGGCATCTTTGTTGCAAATACCAAGTTCTGTCCCATTACTCCAGGAAAAAAGTTCCAAAAGACCAAAATCCACAGGGTCAGATTCATCACAAAAAATAACCCCACTCCTGGTACCAATTTCTTGACGTCATTAAAAATAAAATTTACTCTGCAAAAAGTACTTTCACAAGAATGAAATATCAGAAACTCTGAGAACTCTGACAATATATTTCTAAAACATATTTAATGAAAGTCAATATCTAAACTATATAAGGAATTTGAAACTAATAGGAAAATATACAAAAAACCTAATTTGAGCACAAAAGAAGGCAGTCTGATGGGAATATGTCCATTTTTCAGTAAGTTTGCAAATTATAGATTCCAAATCCTGAGGTAGATACCATGTTGAATACTCACAGAAAAAGGCACCAGGCATCATGTGTCACCAGAAAACTGAATATAAAAACAACAAGTAAAATTGTATACCTATTAGGCTGACCAAAATTTGAGACTCTGTTGGCATCCAATGTAGGTTCAGATGTGAAGCAACAGAAAACAGTCAATTGTTTGCTGAAGAGAATGTGAAGTCATATAGCCACTTTGAAAAACAATGCCTTGGTTACCTACAAAAATAAACATAATCTGAGGATAGGACCCATCAATTCCAATCTCCTTGGTGCTGATCCAAAAGAGCTGAAGATTCACATCTACTCTAAACCTACACAAAGATGTGTAACCATCTTGATTTATCATTTTTCATAATTTGAAAGTAACCAAAATGCCTTCTAGTAGGGGAATATATTAACAAACTATGATGCATACAGACAGTGGGATAATCTGAGTGCTACAAAGAGCTAGTGTTCCCTGAGGAGTCAGGAGCAACCCTGAATACTCTCAGTAAGGATACAAGATAATCAAAAAGGAACTACATCCTGTGAGTTCCCAAGTACATGATGGTATGGAAAAAACAAAACTGTAACAAAAGTGACAACAATCATTGGTTGTCATGAATTAGGGGCAAGGGCAAGATGAATAAGTAGGTGGAGCACAGAGTGGTTTCAGAGTAGTGAAAAATGACTTCATGATACCACAATGGAGAATGCATATCACCTTCAGCATGTAGAAGCCCACAGACTACACCATCCCAAGAGAGAACCTAAATATAAACTATGGACTTTGGGGAAAAAATGTGTGAATGAAGTTCCAATTTTCCCTTGCTGATGGGATACATTGATCTCAGAGGACGATATGTATGGATCAGAGTGAAATATGACATATCTTTATAAAGTCCTCTTAATTTTCCTATGAACATAGGATTGATATTATAGTTCTTTAAAAGTCCTAAAGAAAAAAGTTGGGCGTGATGGTAAAAAGCTGGGCGTGGTGTCGCACGCCTTTAATCCCAGCACTCGGGAGGCAGAGGTAGGAGGATCACCGTGAGTTCGAGGCCACCCTGAGATTACATAGTAAATTCCAGGTCAGCCTAAGCCAGAGTGAAACCCCACCTCAAAAAAAAAAAAAAAAAAAAGTCCTAAAGAGATTAGAAATGAATAACCAAATTCAACAAAAGAAAACAAAAATATATAACATTGCCACTAGAACATATGTAGAAGTTAAAATTTGGACAGTTTTACTTTTCTTTTTGCAATTGGGATGATTTTTGGTTTAGGAATTGTACACAAAGGTCTCCCTGAAAAAACAAAACTGTGCTTGCTTTGCCCCTGCCAATATTGTGGTCATTCAGCAGAAGCATAACTGACAGCCACAGCCTAGCTACAGACTGGATCTCAGGGCAGCTATCTATGTTGTTCTCAGAATAACAGTTAGTGAAAAACAAACCACAGAGTGTAGTAGAAGTATATTTCATGTGAAATATAAAATATGGGTAATTTCTGATGAAGGATACAATAATTCTCTACAGTTAAATATAAGGTTTATGGCTCAAAAAACAATTATTTTAATTACCAAATCCAAAATATAAGAGACCAAATGGAACCAATCAAAAATTTTTAAAGATTTATTTTTATTTATTTATTAGAGAGGAGAGAGAGTGACAATGGGCACAGCAGTGCCTCTAGCCACTGCAAACGAATTCCAGACTCTTGTGCTACCATGTGCATCTGGCTTACATGGGACCTGGAGAATTGAACCTGGTTCCTTGGGCTTCACAGGCATGTGCTTTAATTGCTAAGCCATATCTCCAGCCCCCAAACAGAATTTTAATATTGGATTTTAAAGGAAAAATAAACTGAAACATATTCCTTAACTATACCTTACCAAAGAAATTCATTTATATAGTAACTGAAAACTCAATTTATTGAATTATACAATTACAAAAATTATACAATTTATGTATAAATAATAAATTATTTGATACTTTCTTTCCTTCATTTTTCTTCTCATATTTACTTGTTGTTTTACTATAGAACTTGTTGTAGGGACATATATCTTTAATAGGTGTGACTTACAGCTGAGGATACAAGATAGCTGAAGCTTATTATTATAACCATGATCCACCATCCCTTATGGTGATGACACCATTGTGTGAAGTGCACCTTCATGTTTCCTTCCTATATAAGCACGCTGTGACTGGAATAAAAAAGTTTCACTCAACTCTATTCAGCTCTTCTCTGCTCAGCTCAGTTCTGCCTTGCTCTGCCTTGCCTTGCCTTGCATTGCAACTGGTGTCTGTGAATGTCTACTTCATCTCATTTGTCCAGCTGGGATCACTGCTTCCATGAATTCCCCTGGAGCAGCCCTTCCTGAAATTTGTGATCAAATATCAGTTATACAATTTTTAAGTCTATTACCAAAATCCTAAGTGAGTAAGTCTCAAGCAGTTTAGTTACAATCTAGGTTTTTATGGAATGGACAGATCTGATTATCAATAAATATTCACATAAAATGACCCAATCACATAATTCTTGTGTGTATGTGCACATGCATGTATGGTTGTATGATGTGTACACATGTGCATGTCATGCACATGCCTCAGGGGATCAGAGAAAAGCTTTAGGTATCCTACTGTAATTACTCAACCAGTATTTTTTGAGACAGGAGTCTCTCCCTCAACCTGCCATTGGTTATAGAGCCCCAGCAATTTTCCTATCTCTGTCATCCATGCTCTTCAGATTTGGGTTACAGTCCTGTGTGGCCATGCCCAATTTTTTATGTAAGTTCGGGAATTTCAAATTTGATGGTCTTCCTCTCACTGAGAGTCCTTCATTTTTAAACAGCAAGCCTTCCTAACCACTGACCAATCTCCCAGCCCATATTATTTTCTTTTATTTCTTTTTTGTTTTGTTTTGTTTTGTTCTTTTTAGGCAGGGTCTAACTCTAGATAAGGCTGACCTGGCACTCACTCTGAAGTGCCAGGCTGACCTCAAACCCACAGTGATCCTCCTACTTCTGCCTTCCAAGAGAGTGCTGAGATTAAACGAATGTGCCACCATGTCCAACCTCCGTCTTTTCTTTTACTTTTGCCATCCCATTCCGTATAGTTTCTATTTATTTGTATAGTTTATTTATAGTTTTCTGAAAGTACAACAGACCTGATAACTGAAATTATGTACTATTTCTTATAGATTTCTCTCTGAGCTTATTAACATTTCATAAATAAAACTCTTCCTTTTACAAATAATATTTAGAAATAAAAAACAATAGTTTAATAACACATCTGCTTATATCATTCTATTAGTACATTAGTTCCCATGTATCAAAGAAACTGAAATACTGCATGATCCAAAACAAAAGCCAAATTCTATCCTGTTTTTTTATTTTTTTATTTTTTAAATGGTTTCAATTGTTGGGGAAGAAGTTTCTTTTAAGAAACAGGTCAGCTAAAAATCAGTTTCTGTCAGCAAAATGTCAGTTTGGTGAACTGTCAGTAAATCCTTAATAGGCACAGGAGAATACTCATCAGATGTGTATGTGTGTGTGTAAGATCCTAAGCAGCTACACCTCAGAGCTATGAGCAAGGCTACAAAGCTTACATGAGAAGAAAAACAACTATTTTGCAATGCAGCAAAAACATACTGAAGCCTTCTTGCTTTAGAAACACTCCTGAGAACTGAGGTGATGCATAGCCAATAAATCCTCATGCTGGAATGTGTGATTTCACTTGGCACATTAAATAGCACTGATCATTAGAACTAGAGGACCTTAGACAGTGTGTCATCTTCCCTCTTATTTTATAATAAAGACAATGGACTTTTAGTCAAAACACCTAACTTAATATACTAATCAGCATTTAATGGTTGCATTTCATTAAGCCAATTAAGCTCTGAGCCTTGTCACTTCATCTATAAAACATGGAAGCTGATATCTTTTTTGCAGATTTTGTAATAACTATGTTAGTTTCATATTGTCACTGTAACATGAAACACTATAAATTTATAATCTTAAAATGCAGAGGTCATAAATCTAAAATTGGTCACACATGCTAAATCCACGTGTTGCCAGGCCTCAAGGGCAGTTTGTTTGGTGGACAATCTTGCTAGCTTCCACTGTTGAATGGATCTCTTGGCTACTGGAACCCTTTCTCCATTGCAATGACTTTACTGGATGAATCTTGAGAGTCTCCAAATTATCATCTTACATATTAGCAGAAATAATTTATAAGCAACCTTAGTTTCCATTTTACATATAACATATTCACTGGTTCTGAAGATTACACTGTTAACACCTGTGGGCAGTGATGAGACTGTGATTGGGCTTACTACAATAGTTAAGCAAGCAACATGTGAAGGTGAATTCACTTCATACTTAGCAAAATGTTTTCTGTGTATAAGTAATTTTTGTTAAAGGAATAAGGAGATAATGGGGAGGGCCCCATCACGAGAACAAAATGAGCAGTGAAGTTAGTCATGGCCAGAAGCTTCTTCATCATACCATAAAGTCTCTAACTGGAAGCCTCTTGAAGACAAACATTATCCTGTCTGGCCTTAGTAACAACCCAAAGACAGACTTCTAACCCTGAGCCTCAGAGTTCTATTTCCTAGAAACTCAAGTGCCTTCATTCAAATCTGCTGTCATGATTAATCTCTGGTTGTCAATTTAATAAAATCAACATGGAAATCAGTCTCTCGTGTTGTCAGAGAGTGATTTTCTAGATTATATTAGTTGAGGTGGGAGAACACTACCCCCCAACTGTGGCAGCACCACCCCATGAGCTGGGTTCCTGCACTGTGTAAAAAGGAAAGAGATGCTAAGCATTCAGTATGCATCACTCTGTTCTGTTTCTTCACTATTAGACTTAATGTGACCAGCTCCTCCACCATGCCTTTCCTGCCACGATGGACTGCAATTGGGATTTTAAAAAGAAATGAACTCTTCCTCTCTTAAACTAATTTTTGTCACACATTTTGTCTTAGCAATGAGAAGTTGACTAGTTCATATGAAATTAAAAAAAAACTGACTTCATAGAAATTGAGGGTAGAATTGTATTTACCATAGGACAGCAAGAGGGTGGAGTAGGAGGGTTGGGGAGAGAAACAACCACGTGTAATTAATGAAAATTATATGAAAATTAGACATTCTGTTGTACTTGTGCACAGTAGAGTGACGACTGGTAACCACAATGTACTGCATATTTCACGAGTCAGATGGAAATATTTGGGAGTTTCTAGAATAAAAATATGACAAGCATTTATATATGTAGACATATTTAACCTGGTTTAAACACTGCATGATATATTCATGCATCAAAACATCACATAGTACCCCATTAGTATGCTTACTTTATTTGTTCATATATCCGATAAAAATAAATTTAATTTTAAAACATATTTTATAAGATTATCACACAAGTTAATCATTAAAACAAAATTCAGAAAGAATATTATAAAATTTATCAGATATCCATGATTGTGTCCTAACAGATTTTGAAATATTGTACAATGTGTCTGCAGTATGCTAAATAAATGCTTCCTAATTTACCCTTACATCCAAACCCAGCCCTTCCCAGTGATGCACAAAATACTCCCCATAACCCAGGATCATGTATGAATAGCCCTGATACTTATCAGAGGAGGGGTGCCTGGACTGTTCCTCAGCACAAAGGTCAGGGTAAATTCTGATCATCAGTGCATGTAATATCCTCATTTAATACTAAAAATGCCACCTTAAATTTTATATTTATTTATAATTACATTTTTAAATGTCTATCCACATTGGTAATTCTAGGATGCTACTGAGGAGTAAGAGCTCTTGAATATATATACTTCCTAAAAAATCTATCCTCCGTGGTGCTTCAGACAGAACTTTGCTTTTACTAGAAGAACAAAAATATTTTAATTAACTAAATACTAAGGATAAAATTATAGCCTAAGACTAGATCAGATAAGACTTTTTTCTTTCATTTATTGATTTATTTTTTTTCATTTTTATTTTTTATTTTATTTTTTTTTTTACAGTCAGTTTGGTACCATTATTAGGCTCATCTGTGACCTACCCCCTCCCCTTGGCCCCTCCTTATTGAGGTATACGGGTCATGCAGTGTGGAGTTAGCCCACAGTTATGGGTAAGCTAAATGTCTCTGCATATCATGACCCAACATGTGGCTCTGACATTCTTTCCGCCCCCTCTTCCGCAAAATTTCCCTGAGCCATGTTGGGTCTGCTTCAGTGATGAGGTGTTGGGGGCCTCTGAGGCTCTGGCTCTCTGATTTGGTAGGAGTTGATTTTTCTCTGTGCTGATCTCCTTCCCCCTTTGTGCTGGTATCTGGTTCATCAGGAAAACAGCCCCCTTGCTTGTTTCTCCAATTTTTCTTAGTTTCAGCCGGGGCCCTTTTGAGGTATGATGGGGTGGCTCGCTCCTTAGGATCTACATATATCTGAAAAAGAGAAGCAGATTCTCCATCGGAGAGTAAGTTAGCATCAGGAAAATGAGATAACCCTTTTTTTTTTTATAGAGAGGTTAATAGGTGTAGGCCCCCATTTATTTATTTAAAAAAAATATTGACAACTTCTATACTTATAGACAACAAACCATGATAATTCCCTCCTCTCCCCGACTTTCCCCTTTACAACTCCACTCACAACCATATCCCCCTGCCTCTCTCCATTAGTGTATCTTTTGTTTTGATGTCATCATCTTTTTCTCCTATTATGAGGGTCTTATGAATGTATTATTAGGCACTGTAAGGTCACAGATATCAAAGCCAATTTCTGACTGGACAGTTGCATTGTAAGGACTGGTACCCTTCCTTTGGCTCTTACATTCTTTCCAACACCACTTCTGCAATGGACCCTGAGCCTTGGAGGGTGTGATAGTGATGTTTTAGTGCTGAACATGCATCTGTCACTCCTTCTCAGCACTGTGTTGCCTTTTGGGTCATCCCAATGGTCACCACTACCTGAAAAGAGAAGCTTCTCTAAACAAAAGTGAGAGTAGCACTAATATATGAATATGAACATTAAGTGTAGTGCATTCAGGGCAGTTTGGTGAGAACAATATATGCATTTAGCCAGACAAGATCAGGCTTTATACACGTAAGGCTCATGACCTCCCCTGCCATCGGCTTTTGATTAGGTTTTCAGTATCAAGCAGGTATTCCATCACATACAGTGGGCCTTCAGTCCAATTAGAGAGCAGTTGGTTTCCCCCAGAGCAGACATGCCACTATTACACCCATTCAGTCATTTGGCCTATGTAGACAAATTTGAGGCTTTCAGTATTCACTGTTTTCACCACTTATGACTTCTGTCTCCCATAGTGTTGCATACAGTGTAGCATTTTCAACTTTCAGTTGTCTATAGAGAGAAGGTTGTCAGCTCTGCACCACCTTGATTTCTAAGTGACTTGAAACCCAGGCCTATGAAGTCTTCATCAATAGGGTCTTACCAACTGTTACTCATGGGAAACCAAGGGCCTTGACAATAGCCTGTAATGTTTTGGAGGCAACAGGGTCCTGCCTGGCCAACAACTCACTGGAAGGTATCCCATTCCTGGCACTGAAAATTGTCAACTAGCAATCTATGGTTTCTGGATGTGCCATTAACCAAAAATGTAGGCTTTTTTTTTTTTTTTTTTTTTTTTGGTTTTTCGAGGTAGGGTCTCACTCTAGCCCAGGCTGACCTGGAATTCACTGTGTAATCTCAGAGTGGCCTCGAACTCACAGCAATCCACCTACCTCTGCCTCCTGACGGTTGGGATTAAAGGTGCGTGCCACCACACCCGGCAAATGTAGGCTTTCATATGGCTTACTGAGAATATCTTGAAGTTTGATTGATCCTCCCCCTACCCTTCTCTTACTCAATCTCTTGCCCTGGCCTCACTTAGGCCATTCCACTACTTGTAATCTGTTCTTCTTCTTACATATAGACACTATTATTCCCTAAAGTACTTCCCTCTCCACCCTCCCTTATAGCCTTTTTCTATTTTTTTTTTTTCAAGGTAGGGTTTCACTCTCGCCCAGGCTGACCTGGAATTCACTATGTCATCTCAGGGTGGCCTCGAACTCATGGCGATCCTCCTACCTCTGCCTCCCAAGTGCTGGGATTAAAGGCGTGCGCCACCATGCCCGGCTGCCTTTTTCTAGATTACTGGCCTCTGCTACCGATTTTTGGTTCCAGCTCACACACAAGTATAAATATTTGTATGTAGGATCCACATATGAGAGAGAACATACAACATGTGGATTTCTAGGCCTGAATTACCTCAATTAGTGTAATCCTTTCCAGATCCATCCATTTCCCTGCAAATTTCACAATTTCATTTTTCTTTACTGCTGAATAGAATTCCGTTGTGTAAATGTACCACATCTTTATTATCCATTCATCTATTGAGGGACAGCTAGGCTGGTTCCATTTCCTAGCTATTGTGATAGAACAGCAATAAACGTGGTTGTGTACATATCTCTGAGGTAGTGAGAACAGACATTAGGATATATGCCTAAAAGTGTTATAGCTGAATGATATGGTAAATCTAATTTTAGGTATCTCAAGAACCTCCACAATAATTTCCACAATATCTTACCAGATTACATCCCCATAAACAGTGTATAAGGGTTCCCCCTTTGCAGGATCCTCGCCAAAATTTATTGTCATTTATTTTCTTGATGGTAGCCATTCTGTCAAGTGTGAGATGGTATCTCAAAGTAGTTTTAATTTGGATTTCCCTGATGGCTAAGGATGTAGAACACTTTGTTTAGATGTTCACATGTCATCTATATTTCTTCCTTTAAGAGCTCTCTATTTAGTTCCATAGCCAATTTTTAATTGGCTTGTTTGATTTCTTATCGTTTTGTTTTTGAGTTCTTTGTATATTCTGGATATTAATCCTCTGTTACATGTGTAGCTGGCAAAGAATTTCTCCCATTCTATAGGTTGTCTCTTTGCTCTATTCACAGTGTCCTTTGCTGCATAAAAGCTTTGTAATTTCATGAGTTTCCAGTGGTTGATTAGTGGTTTTATTTCCTGAGTCATTGGGGTTATATTCAGGAAGTCATTGCCTAAGCCAATATGTTGAAGGGTTTCCTCTACCATTTTCTCTAGCAGTTTCAGCACTTCACAACTGATATTAAGGTCCCTGATCCATTTGAACATAATTCTTGTGCATGGAGAAAGACAAGGTTCTATTTTCATCTTTCTACAAATCGATATCCAATTTTTCCAGCAGCACTTGTTGAAGAAGCTGTCTTTTCTCCAATAAATAGTTTTGGCATTTTTCTAAAAGGCCAGATCACTGTAGCTACCTGGCTTAACATATGGGTCCTCTATTCTGTTCCATTAATCTATGTGTCTGTTTTTGTGCTGGTACCATGTTGTTTTTGTTGCTATGGATTTGTAATATAGCTTAAAATCAGGTATGGTGATATGACCAGCCTTATTTTTGTTGCTCCAAATTGTTTTGGCTATTCAAGGTGTTTTGTGCTCCCAAATGAATTTTAGGATTATTTTTTTTCTAAGTGAAGATTGCCATTGAAATTTTAATGGGGATTGCATGGAATGTGCAGAATGCTTTTGGTAAGATTGATATTTTCACAACATTGATTCTTCCTATCTAAGAACATGGGATGTCTTTCCATTTCTTAGCATCTTCTGCAATTTCTCACTTGAGTGTTTTACAGCTCTCATTGTAGAGATCAGTCACTTCCTTGGTTAGGTTTATTCCAAGACACTTCATTTTTATTGAGGCATTTGTGATTGGGAGTCTCTCTGATTTCATCCTCCACATGTTTGTTGTTTGTATATTAGGAAAGCTACTGATTTCTGTGTGTTTATTTTGCATCCAGCTACATTACTAAAAGTGTTTATCAGTTCTGACAGTTTTTTGGTAGTCTTTAGGGTCCTTTATATAGAATTATGTCATCTGCAAATGATAACTTGATCTGTTCTTTTTAAATCTGTATCCCTTTTATGAGAGTCTCTTGCCTTATTGGTATAGCTAGGACTTCAAGTACTATATTAAATAAAAGTGGGGATAGTGGACACCTTTGTCTTCTTCCTAAATTTAGTGGAAAAGCTTCAAGTTTTTCCTCCATTTACTATTATGATTGCTGCAGGTTTGTCATAAATAGCTTTTATTATGTTGAGATATGTTCCCTCTATTACCAGTTTCTGTAAGACTCTTACCATGAAGGGATGTGAGGCTTTGTCAAATACCTTTTCTGCAACTATAGAGATGATTGTGTGATATTTGTCCTTCAGTCCATTTATATAATGTATTATATTTATGGATTTACATATGTTGAACAACTCTGGGATAAAGCCAACTTGGTTGGGATGCATAATATTTCTGATGTATTCTTATATTCTGTTTGCCAACATTTTGTTGAGAATTTTTCAATCTATGTTCATGGGGGAGATTGCTCTGTAATTTTCTTTTTTTCTTCTGTCTTTGTCTGGTTTTGGTATCAGGGTGATGCTGGCTTCAAGAAGGTGTTTGGTAGATTTCCTTCCTTTTTCTATGTTATGGAAAAGTTTGGGAAGCAGTTTGATGAAATTGGGAGCCCCCATGTTAGGTGCATATAGGTTTAGGATTGTAATGTCCTCCTGTTGGAGTGGTCCTTTAATCAGTAAAAAGCAGTGGTGTTAGTTATTCCATGAAGGTCTGGTAAAATTCACAAGTGAATACACCTGGGACTGGACTATTTTAGTTGGGAGACTTTTTATAACTGCTTGGATCTCCATACTTGTTATAGGTCTATTTAAATGGCTCATCTCATTTTGATTTAATTGTGGTAGGTTATATGAATCAAGAAAATAATTGTTTTTTTTTTCAGATTTTCAAACCTAGAGGTGTATATATTCTTATAGTATGTCCTTATGATTTTCTGAATTTCTTTGGTGTCTGTTGTAAGGGTGCCTTTTTATCTTTACTTTTATTAGTTTTTGTCTCTTCCCTCTTTTTTCTAGTCATATTTGCTAAGGGTTTATCTGTATTGTTTATCCATTCAAAGAGCCAACTCTTTGTTTCATTGATTCTTTGGATTTTTTTTGGATTCTATTTCATTAATTTCAACCCTAATTTTATTATTTCTTCCCATCTACTGATTTTTGGTTTGTCTTATTATTTTTCCAAGTCCTTTAGGTGAACCATGAATTGCTTGGACAGATATTGGTCATTTTCCCCCAGTCGCCCATGTAGCACCTTCTGGCACTAGACACGTTGACTGTCTGGGGACTGACTCTCTTCCAACTTCCAGCCATACAATTCTATTTTGCATGTCAAGCACATAAGGTGTCTTCAGCAGTAGGGTCTTACTACTAACCTTTGGTGGGTCATCAAGTACTCTGACAGAAATCTGTCTGTTTTTTAGGAAACCTTGTAGGTCTCTCTGATCAAAAGCTCATTGTGGATGATAGCCACACGCTGGTACAATTGTTTACTTGTGAACTCTCCAGTTTCCTAATATAGTCACTTAGAGCTATAAATTTTCCTCTTAGGGCTGCCTTCATTGTGTCCCAAAGGTTTGGGGATGTTGTATTATTATCATCACTTGATTCTATGAACTTATTGATTTCCTTTTGTTTCTCCCATGTCCAATTCATCATTCAATAGTGTACTATTTAGTTTCCATGAATTTCTGTATGCTCTGTAGTATTTCTTGTTGCTGATTTGTAGCTTAATCCCATTGTGGTCACATAGAGTACAAGGGATTATTTCAAATTTCCTGTGTTTGGTAAGATTTGCTTTGTGTCCTAATATATGGTCTATTTTGGAGAATGTTCCATGTACTGTTGAGAAAAATGTATATTATCCAGCATTTGGATGGAATGTTGTGTAGGTATCTGTTTGCCAATTTGTTCTATGATATCATTTAATCCAGATGTCTCTCTTTTTTTTAGAACAATTATTTTTAATAAGTATTGCCAAATATATACCCTGTAAATTAATAAAAGTGCACATATTTTAGCATTGTGATCATGTACATTATGATGACTTTGCATGATTAAAATACTTTTAAGGAGCTGGAAAAAAAAAGAAAGGATGTGTTTCCACACATGATATACTCCAAAATCTTAGCATGTTTTGACAACATTCATAAGGCAGCATTGCTATATAATACAATTCATGCAATGAAGTGTACACTGTTTAATATTTTCACAGAATTATGCAATCATCACTATAGTTATTGAAATTTTTGTCTCCTGGCCCCATTAGCTGTCATTCACCATTCCCTCCACATCTTCATCTTTTCTAGTCCAAGAAACCCTTAATATACATTCTGTCTTCATAGATTCATCTATTCTAGACAGTTCCATATCATGGAATAATATACTATGTGACCTTTTATGTCTGGCTTCTTTGAGTTAGTACACAGTTTTCAAAGTTCCTCTTTGTTGTAGCATGCATTTCTTGCATGGTTTAGTAAGATTACACTGTATGGATGTTAGATTTGATTTGCTCATTCACTTGCTATGGATGTTATATTGTTTCATTGTTAGTTACTATGAACACTACTGCAATGAATGAGTGCATACAAGTTTTGTGTAGGTATCAGTGTGTGAGTGTGGAATTGGTAAGCCACATGGAGACTATATTTAGCACATAGAGGAAAGATATAGCTGTTCCAAAAGCAGCTGTGTCATTTTTACTTCCTCACCAAAAATGTGTAATGACACCAATTTTTGTATATCCTTTGAATACCTATTATATGCCTTTAAAAAATTATAGCTATCTTAGAGTATAGTTCTTGATTCTTTTTCTCAAATCCTTTGGTTATTAAAACTTAGTGTAAGGTTGGAGATATGGCTCAGGTCCTTGATTCCAAAGCCTGCCAGTTCAGGATTACCCAGCTCCCACGTAAAGTACAAAGTGGTACATGCACCTGGAGTTTGTGTACAATTGCAAGAGTTATTCTCTCTTTCTTTCCATATATGCATATATATATATATGCTAAAATTTTTATTAAAACAGTGTGCTCTTTAATATTTGTATTTGTATTTACTTATTTGAGAGAGAGAGTAAGACATACAGAGACAGAATGGGCATGCCAGGGCCTCTAGCCAATGCAAACAAAATCCACATGTATGTGCCACCTTGTGCATCTGGAAATGTGGGTCCTGGGGAATTGAACATGGGTCCTTTGGGTTTCTAGGCAAGTGCCTCAGCAGCTAAGCCATCTCTCCAGCCCAACAGTCTGCTTTTTATTTTTTATTTTTTTTTCTTTTTTCTTTATTAGTCAGTTCTGTATTCAGCAAATACAGTCAGTTTGGTACCACCTCTCTCTTTATTTTTTGCCTAGATGACCCATCAATTGATGAGAGTAGGGTATTGAAGTCACCCACTACAATTGTGTTTGATGTTATCTGTGACCTTAAATCTAATAGTGTTTGTTTGATGAAATTGGGAACCCTCATGTAAGGTGCATATATATTTAGGATTGTAATGTCCTCCTTTTGGAGTTTTCTTTTAATCAGTAAAAAGGGACCTTCTTTATCTCTCCTTACTAATGTTGTCTTGAAGTCTAGCCTTTCAGATATTAGGATAGCAACCCCTGCTTGTTTCTTAGGCCAGTTTGCTTGAAATACCATTTTCCATCCTTTCACCCTAAGACAGTGTCTATCTTTTATTGAAAGTTGAGTTTCCTGGAGGCAACGAACAGCAGGATTCTGCCTTTTAATCCAGTCTGTAAGCTTAAATCCCTCCCTGGGTTGAATTGGTGTGATTTCTATGCAGCCATCTTACCATGCAAGACTCTTTTTTACCTTTAACCATTAAAAAGAAAAAAAAAAGCTTGTTTCAGGCAGTTTAAATAGGATTAAATGCTCCATATTATGTGCCTTTTGTTTTATTGCAGGAATATAGCAATTGCTTAAAATTCTGTATATTATTAGGGGTTGGTATCTCTGACTTAGCTTAAGGCATCAGTCATTTTTAGCATCCAGTAATTTTCAGGTATATTTTAAGGCTCAATTATCACTGCATAATTAAAATAGAATGAAAATTCACGTTTGTTTTTAGAGTGAAGGTGATAGAAATGTCAAGATTCTTTTAAATTCAAAATATTTTATATTTTTAATAGGAGTGAAACAAAATTGACACAAAAAAGAGAGGATATAAAAATCCAACGTACTAATTAGGAGACATTTAATACAAGAAATAATAAAGATATCTATGCATAGCTGGAGAGATGGCTTAGTGGTTAAGGCATTTGCCTGCAAAGCCAAAAGACCTAGGTTCAGTTCCCCAGGACCCACATAAGTCATATGCACAAGGTGCCACATGCATCTGGAGTTTGCTTGCAAGTGGCTCGAAGCCCTGGCGCACCCATTCTCTCTCTTTTTTTCTCTCTCTCCTTCCCTCCCTCCCTCCCTCTTCCCTCTCTCAAATAAATAAATAGAAATAAAAGAGACATGTATTTCCATCCCTTAAAAAAAAGATATCTATGTAACAGCCTAACTTTTGAAACTTAACCCCCCTTTTATTTAATGTTCAGTATATGAAGTGTTTTTCAATGACTTGGCCTCGGGTCAAATAAGGCTCTTAAAATATTCATTAGTGAATAGTTTTTGTTTTCATTTGAAGTTTTGATGATAACCATTCTGACTGGGATGAGATGGACTCTCAAAGCAATTTGCATTACCTAGATGGCTGAAAATGTTGAGCATTTCTTCAATATATGTTGATGATTTCTATTTCATGCTGTGAAATCTCTTTTCTGTTCTATAGCCCATTTTATTATATTGTTTTTTTTTACTCTTAAGTTATTTGAGTTATTTTTATATTCCAGATATTAATCTGGCAATATATAACTATAGATTCTTTGTCTCTTTACTTGGTTGATGGTTTCCTGAGATGTACTATTTGTATAGTCATTCCTATATATTATCTCTTGATTTTCTTCTTTAGCACTGGTAATTAACTGAAGTAGGTAAAAAATGAAGACTGGGAATTCAATTAACTTTTCTGTTCAAATATTGTAAGAGCTTTTCATTTAATAGTGATATACAAAATTGACTGATGAATCAGCAGCTAAAAGCATCCCCTGTGCAAGCATGAAGGCCCTGAGGAGGCCCAAGAGACTACTCACGTTGGATTCCCAGGATCCACATCAATAGCTGCGCTTGGCAACACACATCTGTAGTCCCCATCTTGTAAAGGAGCAGAGACCTAAGAATCACTGGAGTCTGAGAAGAAAAAGGCAAGCTCTGGGATCAGTAATATAGTCTGAGTTAAATAATAATAGGCTGATGATGAGGGGTAGACTGCAACACCTAGTGTTTCATTCCAGCCACCACAAGTAATTACAGCCTCATGGGAGGTAAGTGCATGGGAGTGCTACATGGTCACATTTGCACATACCACATCACACACATATGCACACATGCACAAACACACATACATACATGCACATTTATGCACATATGCATGCACAAATAAATAATAAAATTTTTAAATGGAAAAATATTCAGAGGTTCATAGTAATTAAAAGAAGTTCCACAAACTAAACAGTAGAAAAATGTCAGAAATTAGGCTCAAGTATGGCCAATCCAGGAATTTCATCTAAAAAATGTAATTTCAGGTTCATTGTACTTCCCAGTGGTCATTTTATTTCATGGCTTTTTATGAAATGAAATCATAGTATATAATGAGAGAGAAAGTAATGTATCATAAAGGAAACATTGAACAAAAGTGGTACAATACAAATAAATGTGATGAGTTAGGCAGAGAGAAATCAAATTCATACCTTCTTTTGAAATTATCCAAAAAATCATGACAATGCTACATTCAATCTTTCCCTAGAGATTAGTAAGACCTTTGATACTAGTCTTTTTATGTAATTCATGTCTATTCACTGACAGAAACTTGCAGAAAAAATACATTCACTCAAACTGTCATCAATGGAACTCCTATGTTAACCATGTTTTCTCCCATCAAGAAGTTCTACATAGGTTCCCTAGTTCCTTCTACTTTCCTAGTCATGGTAGGTTCCCCTATGGCTGGTTTGGATTCTCTGGACCTTGCGAGCTTGCTGCAGACACAGGCCCCTTGCTCCACCTTGCTGATTGAAGTGCTCCTGGGTCCCCATTTCCCAGATTCCCTGCTCTGGAGGGTCTGTGCACACAGAGAGTGGGTCAGATCTCCCTGTTCTCCATCCCTTCATCTCAGTTCCCTGGTCCTGGTAGGCTCCCCTGTGGCTGGCACTGGGCTGCTTGGACCCTGTACGCTTGCTGCAGAAGCAGACCCCTTGCTACTCCTTCCTAATTGAAGGGCTCCTGCAACCCCAATCCCTGGACGCCTACTGCAGAGGATGTGCAGAGACTCTGGTTTGTTCTCCATCTCCCTTTTCCCTAGTCACAACACCTGGCCCTTGAGTACCCAAATCACTATTTCCTGAGTGCAGTAGCCACTGTATGAGCTGGTCTCTTGCCCCTGGATCTCCAGATTCCTGTCTCCTGGTTCCCCACAACCTGGTACCCATGTACTTAAGAGTATGTGCTAGTGGAGTGAGTAGGTCAGAGCTCCCAGTTCCCCAGGTACCTTTGATGCACCTGCAATCTCCACAATTTGTGTATCTGTGGTGATGACCCCATATCCTACCATTAAACCAATCTGATTCAAATTTAAAACAGAATACCCTCTGAATATCCTACAAGGACAAATACTTGCTTCCTCCTCAAAAGAACAAAGTTTTCCCTAAGATGGGTAGACTACAATGCAAAAAAGCCAATGAAAGTCAGAAAACTGTGAGATTTCCTCTAAGGATGCCTAGTTCCACAGTGGAAGCTGCTAATGAAATCATAGAGAAATAAACAGAAGTTCGATCCCAAAATGAAAGCACAATAACCAATGAGCCCCTGATCAAAATAATTGCTGAACTGGAAGGAAAACATCAAAAAAAAATTATGTCAAGGGAATTGAGCAAAATCATCTCTTAGAGCCTTCAGCTTTTGACAGTAGGCTTAACTTGATTGAAGGAAAGATTAGAACCTTCAAAAGAGATATAAATTAATTGAAGGAAGGACAGTCAACAAATGGAAGATGTCAATAACCAATTAATGAAGACTTGATCAAATGCAAGAATGAATTCAAGGAAGCATCAGGAAAACCAGAACTCAAACTGAAATTGTACACCAAAATTGCATACCAAAAATGAGATAGACATAATGCAAAATAACATAAGCAAAAGAAAATAAAATAGAATTTATAAAAGTTTTTCTACAACCCATCACTAACGGGGTTAATCATGTAGAAGACAGAGCCTCTGACCTGAAAGACAAGGCAGAAGAGATTGATCAGAAGGCCAAAAAATTTGCAAAGTTCAAATAATCAAGTGAACAGAACAGAAGGAACTGTGGGACACCTTAAAACGACCAAACATCCACATCATGGGTATACCAGAAGGAGAGGAAATCCAAGCCAAAGGCACAGAGAACATAGTGAAAAAATTATTAAAGAAAAATTTCCCAATCTCTCAATAAAAGAGGCCCATCCAGATTCAAGAAGCCCACAGAACACCAAACATAAAGGACCAAAAAAAGAAACTACATCATAGTTAAAACTCTTAACAGTGACTACAAAGAGAGATTGCTAAAAACATCAAGAGAGAAACAACTCACTACACGCAAAGGCAATCCTATCAGAATTACTTCAGATTTCTCAATGCAAACCCTGAAAGGCCTGGAATGAAAAATTTCAAAGTCCAAAATCTATGGTTTCCAAGCCAAACTACTCTACCCAGCAAAAGTATCCATCATAATAGATGGTGAAAGGAAAACTTTCTGTGAAAAAGTCAACTCTACAATTATATTAACACAAAGCCAAATCTACATAGAATACTTTAGGGACTACTGCAAACAGAAGAGTCAAACAATCAATGTCAAGGGCCAAGAAGAAGAAGATCACAATAATCAAAAGTCAACCAGGCTCAAAAAAGGACAAAATGCATACCACCTACCAAAACTAAACTCAGAGCAGATTAATCTCCTAAACACACATATCACATGCATGGAGACTGAAAAAGTAATAAAAATCCTCCCCAAAAAGAAAAGTCCAGGACCAGATTGTTTTTTAGTCAAATTCTATCAAACCTTCATTGAAGAACTCAAACCAATTTTTCTCAAACTGTTTCCCATAATCAGAGACCAGGTAATCCTCCTCACCTCCTTTTATGAAGCTAGTATCACCCTAACACCAAAACCAGATGAAGATGCAACAAGAAAAGTAAACTATAGGCCTTTGTCACTGATGAACTTAGATGCAAAGATCCTGAACAAAATCCTTGCAAAAAGAACTCAACAAGTTTTATCCACCTTGACCAAGTAGGCTTCATCCCAGGGATGCAGGGATAGTTTAACATATGGAAATCGGTCGATGTAATAAACCACATAAATAAATTGAACCATGAGAAACACATGATCATCTCAATTGATGTAGACAGGTCTTTGACAAAACACAACACCATTTCATGAACAAAATGCTGGAAAGAATAGGTATAGAGGGTTTATATCTGAACACAATGAAGGCTGTATATAAAGCACCTAAACCCCAAATAATACTTAATGGGGAAATAATTAAGGAATTCCCATGGACATCATGGACATAGTACTAGAAGTACCAGCGCAAGCAATAGGACAGGAGAAGGAAATCACAGGGATTCAAATTAGAAAGGAAGAAGTCATGTTAGCCCTATTTGTAGATGACATGAGTCTATACATAAGTGGCCCAAAAGTCTCCATCCCAAAATTCTGATGGTGATTAATTGCCTCAATAAAGTGGCAGGATAAAAAAAAATCAATGCACAAAAGTCACTAGATTTTCTATATGGAAAGGATAAATATACAGAGAAAGAAATCATTGAGGCTCTCCCAATTTCAATAACAATAAAAAATTAAATACTTTGGAATAACACTAACCAAGGATTTGAAAGACTTATATAATGAAAACATTTTTAAAAACTCAAGAAAGAAATAAAGGAGGATTGAGAAGATGGAAACACCTCCCATGCTCCTGGATAGGTAGAATGAATATTGTAAAAATGGCAATTCTACCAAAAGCAACATGCAGATTTAATGCAATACCAATAAAAATTTCAGCATGATTCTTTACAGAGATAGAAAAAATGATCTCAAATTTCAAAAGTCATATGGAATGGCAGCAGGCCTCGAATATCCAAACATATTCTGAGAAAGAAAAAAGCCATAGTAACAAAAAAAGCTGGTACTGGTATAAGAGCAGAAGAGCAGATACATAGACCAACAGATAAATGCTCCATGCATCAATACAGAGATATTTGCTCAACCATATTTATAGCTGCTCAATTCATTATAGCTAAGAACTGGAATCAACACAGATGTCCATCATCCGATGCATAGATAAGAAAGTTGTGGTACATTTAAACAATGGAATTCTACTTAGCAGTAAGAAAAATGACACAATGAAATTTGTAGAAAAGTGGCCAGACTTGGGAAAGATCATACTGAAAAAACTCACACAATCCCAGAAAGAAAAACAATGCATGGTCTCACCTATCTTTGATTCCTAACCTTGACCTGTTCGAGTAGCTGTCATACCTGATAGGCAACTCAAGGCCCAGACAATAGTGATGCAATGGTTTGGGGGAAGTAGAGGGGAAGAAGAGGGAGGAAAAGAAGATACAAATTTTAATACAAATTGAACTCATACCATAGAAACCTTCATTCCTGGAGATAGCCTATAGATATAACCTTCAAGTAGTAGACATATTCAGGTCACTGGAATGAACCTCTAGACCAGGCACAGTTATGAAAGGGAGGGATTGATTGAAGTTTACACACCCAGGAGAAGTCCCATAGTGGCAGAAGAATCTGGTCTACTTTTTACAGGTCTAAGCAGAGAGAGAAAAAGCCACAAACCAACCCCCAAAAGTAACACCATAAATAATCATACATCAAGCAACTCCAGACACTTTGCATATTTTTAGACAGAAATTGCAAATCCACAACTACATCTAAAGACTGAACCCTAATATTCACCCAGTGGCACCTCCTCCACCCAGGTGGCTGTAGATCCAAACTACAAACTAGCAAAACACTGAACATATTGGGGGCCATCTATTCAAATAATCATACCTCAAAAGGAGTAAGAGGGGAGCACCTGAGAATGAGGGCCCTCCAGAGGGTGGGATGAAGCCTAAGCTTAAAAGAATTTTTTTTTCTGCTCTGTAACTCCCAGTACCAGCGAGTGGTTGCTATCCACATTGAGCTGTTGATCAGAGAGACCTATGAGGTCCCCAAATCAAGACAGCTTTCTGGCAAAACACTTGATTATCTTCCTGAGGCAAAAGCTAATACCCTATTGCTGAAGTCACCATATGCTGCTGACACAAAATACAGAGAAACCTGGCTGTAATTCAGAAGAAAGCCAATTCCCAGATCATTAATCTGTCCAGTGTTGGAAAGTGCTACATGAGCTACTATGTGAAAATGGCCAACAATGTTCTGAGCAACCAGTGGTCTAAGCTATTCAGAAGCAAACACCCTGACAAGATGTATATGCCAGTGCAAAGTGACATGACTAGGTGGGTAATCAATAGCTTCCTGATTGGCTAAGAGATCTGCTCAGTGTAAAGGAACCCATATCTGGAAATGGGAACCAGATCAGAATCCTAATGAGACAAAGACTTTGTTCTCCAGTGTCTAGCTCTCACTGATTGCTAATATTTCCCCATAGATTCTTAAAACTGGAAATAAAAAGTCCAAACATACAATATGCTCTAAATAGAAAAAATATGCTATAATTATTTTCAAACTCTTAATATATGTGATATTTCTTTTATACATCTGATATCAGGGAGAACAAATCTATAAACTATAGATGTTATCATTCTATAATAGTATGATTATATATAACAATATATTTTAGAGAATTCTACAACACCTAACCTGAATGTACCCAAGATACCTTACATACCCAACAAGCATCTCCTAGACTAGACTCTAGGATGGAAGGGGATGGAGGGGAGGTCATCAAAGGGGTGGGAAACACAAATCTAGACCCAAACAGCAATGGTACCATAAAATTCCACTTACTAAAAGACAGACCAAATGGCTGATCCTTCACCAGGCCCTTACAGGGAACACCTGAACCACAAGACACTGGAAAGGTTAAGATCAAGACTAACCTTAATCTTCTACATCTTCCCTCCCTCACTTCCTCTCTCCCTCTCTTTCTCTCTCTTATCTCTAACTCTTGTATATTAGTTATCTTTTTCCTCATTTTCTTAGTGGGCACTGACCTGTAACTCCCAGATCCAGCATGGGGCTATCATCCACAATGAGCTTTTGATCAGAGAGACCTACAAGGTTTCCTAAAAGACAGACAGATTTCTGTCAGAGTACTTGATGGCCCACAAAAGGCTAGTGGTAAGACCCTACTGCTGAAGACACCTTATGTGATTGACATGCAAATTAGAATGGCATGGCTGGAAGTTGGAAGAGAGTCAGTCCCCAGACAGTCAGCGTGTCTAGTGACAGAAGGTGCTACATGGGCCACTGGGGGAAAATGACCAATATCTGTCGAAGCAACACATGGTCTAACCTACTTAGCAGCAAATAACTTGCTGTGATGCCCACACAAGTGCAGTGGTGGCACACAGCCATGGTAGGGAACCAACTGCTCTCAATTTGGCTAACTGATCCCCTCACTGGTATTACCAATTAGCACACATATCATGTAGTTCAAGGGAGACAGGCTTTTTATGATGAGTGTTTTTCTCTCTGTCAAGTATACCAAGTACAACAGCTTATTCATTTCCAATGACTTTGAGCTTAACTTTCAAAACTTAGGTTTAACTCGCCAGGCGTGGTGGCACACACCTTTAATCCCAACACTCAGGAGGCAGAGGTAGGAGGATTGCCATGAGTTCGAGGCCACCCTGGGACTACACAGTGAAGTCCAGGTCAGCCTGTGCTAGAGTGAGACCCAACCTCAAAAAGCCAAAAAAAAAAAAAAAAAAGTACTGAAGAAGAAAGAACTACAGACTAAACAGAACAAATACATACAAGATGTACATACACATGTACATATGCTTTTCATGCAATCATAAAACACATAAAATATCTAGAGGGTAAGTAAGCACCTATTGCTAAGGAATCCACACACCTCTTTTGCAAGAGAGAGAAATCAAGCTGTAAGTTTCAGCTCTGCTGGATAATAGTGAAGGAAAGTGCAATGCATGCCTCTGTGGGAGAAAAGCCAACAGTCTTTCCATGGGCCTCAACTGGCTTGCAATGTAAGATGTTCACACTGGTGTAATAGTGGTGTGACTGGTGTCAAAATTGTGTGACTACTGTGGGGTAACCAACAGCTTTCTGACTGGATTTGCAGTACTCTCTTTGAGAAGGTCATGTGCTGAAGGGGACAACTTACCACCATTGTTATGGTAAATGGACAAGTTGTCAGACTACCTTCTAAATATTCACATTTATACCCATAGATTAGTGCTCCTCTCAGCCTAAATAGATAGAGGTTAATGTAGAAACACAAAGCTGACAAAAGTGCTAAAAATAAGTGACTAGGGTGTGCTCAATCCTAAAAGAACATTTAAACACCCCCTCTAAGGCTCAGAGAACATTCCAGAAGTAGAGGTGGGAAGAATGTAAGAGTCAGAGTTTGGGGAGAAGTGTTGTTGAATGCTATCTTGTGGATAGGACATGGCTGTTACACTCATAAATTCACAGCAGCTTTGGTTACCTAAACAAAGTTGATCCCTTCAACATTCTGCCATGGTTAAGGAGAGGCTCACAATACCCCACTATTCCCAGAGTAGCTACTCATAGAAAACAGTTGCTACAGATAGGGATGGTCATGTTCTTCAGTAGTGTAGCCACTGGTAAGTTTCTCATATTCCGATAAATAGCTCTCTATCTGTACTCATGTAAGTAACCCTAATCTGAGTCATAAAAAAGACATGAAAGTAGGAAGGGGATTAGTTAGGAAGAAGGAGGGGCTTACTGTGAATGGGAATGGGTAAGGGAAGGTAGTGAAGGGGTAAATGCAATTAAAGTACATTATATACACCTATGAAATTGTTTAAAAACATCATAAAATAATTTAGGTTAAATTTAAAAGTGACAGGACTGGATAGATGGCTCAGCAAGTAAGGTGTTTTATTGCAAAGCCTAACAACCCCAGTTTGATTCCCTAGTATCGATGTAAAGCCAGATGCACATAGTGGTACATGCATCTGGAGTTCATTTACAGTGGCTGGAGGCCCTGATGCACCCATTCTCTCTGTGTGTGTCTCTTCTATCTCTCTATGCTTGCAAATAAACAAATAAAAATATTTTTTAAAAGATTCAAAGGTCCTGGAAAGGGAATGATGAACACTAGCCTTAATCTTCTTCTGTTTCTCTCTCTCTCTCTCTCTCTCTCTCTCTCTCTCTCTCTCTCTTCTTTCTTTCTCTTTTATATTATACCATATGCTGTTGGTATGGATCATAGAGAGACCTGGCTGGAATCTGGAAGAGAGTCAGTCCCCAGACAGCTTGTCTAGTGCCAGATGGTGCTACATGAGCAACTGGGGGGGGGGGGGGGAATTACCAATATCTGTCCAAGCAACTCCTGGCCTAAGCTATTCAGCATCAAGCAATCTGGTGTGATGCTAATACAAGTGCAATAGTGGCATACAGCCATGGTGGGTAACCAACTGCTTTTGAATTGGCTAACAAACTTCTCAGTGGAACAGAACCCATAACTGATGTTGGGAAATAAGTCAGAACCATATCCAAAAATCGAGTCCACTCACTAATATCAAGCTCCCACCAGTCTTGGTCTACAAGACCTGTAATTACCTGTAAATAATAATGGTTATCCCATTTATCTGGTGCTGACTTCACTCTGTATTGGAGAATCTGCTTCTCTTTTCCAGAATGATGCATAACCTGAGGAGAGATTCAACCAGTCACACCTTACCAGGGCCCCAGCTGAAACCATAGAGTAATTGGGGAAATGAACAATAGTGCTGCTTTCTTGGTGAACCTGGTACCAGCCCAAGGGTGAAGGAGCTAGACACAGAGAACTCTCAGCTCCAAACAAGATATCCAGAGACAGAGAGGTTCCCAAGACCTCATCATTGAAGTAGTCCTAAAACAAACCCAAAATAGCTCAGGGAAATTCATGGAAGAAGGGTTGGAAAGATTGCTAGAGCCACAATTTGGGGAACTATGTACAGAGAGATTGCCTCTTCCCCATGACTAATGGCTACCCCACAATGCATGACCCATAATCCCCAATGAGGAGGGTCCCCTTTGGAGTGGAAAGGACAAGGAAGAGGCTAACAGTGGTACCAACATGGCTGTTTACACACTGAGTATGTACCTAACAAAAAATTAAAAGTGATAAAAGAATGCATTTATAATTTATATTAATTTATTTTTTTAATTCCACAATTCTAAGTAATCCATAAATTAAAGAAATTATAACAAAATACATAAAACGAAGCATATACAAGCTTGTTTGTTTGTTTTAGAAAAACCTAAGAACCAGCAAAAGTGAAATTCTGAAGTAAACATATATGAAGATTAAAACTGGACAAAGATAAAGGAGAAGCCACAGAAGTGTATACTAAAATATTGACTGCAATTGGCAGTAATCTCTTGATTTGGCTATTTAATACATTGATGTGTTTTCTTTGTATTCAGTTATCCAGAGACTGTTTACACATTCCTATATGTTGAACAAACAAAATGCTTTCAACTAGAGGAAAATCTCAATAACAGATAAGTCAGTTCTGAAGAAAAATCAGGCAGAAGGCTGGAGAGATGACTTGGCAGTTAAGGTGCTAGCCTGCAAAGCCAAAGAACCCAGGACCTACATAAACCTGACGCACAAGATGGCACATCCTTCTAGAGCTCATTTGCAACAGCTGAAGACCCTGGTGTACTTATTCTTTCTCAGTCTGCCTCTCTGTCTCTCAAATACATTAAATCAGTACATAAATAAGTTTAAAAATCAAGCAGAGAATTTGCTTCAGAAGAGATTCAGATAATATAAATACACAAAAAATGGTGTGAAGTCAGAAGAGTGAAACAAATACTGTAGATAGATAAATAGAGAGAAACAAGAGAAACAAATCACATCACAGAGAAATCTGACCTATTCTTCAATTCAGCTACATTGTACAAAAACATAAATTCTGGATGAACTAAGAACTTATATGTGTAAGCCAATGCTATAGTTTTTAAATAAAAATGTAGACTACTTTCAATGACCCTGAGGCTCAAAAGAGAATTCCTAACTACAACCAGACTCATAAATCCTTGTGGAAGATATGTTGGAGAAGTCAATGGAATTAAATTTTAGAGCATTTTATCATCAGAAGATACCATTTTATCAGCAGGAACATACTTGGAAAAATATTGCAACACGTGTAACTGACAAAAGTCTACCACCCACATGAACAATTAACTCCTACAAGTCAATACATCATAACCTTCAAAGAGGACTACAGCTATCAACCAATCAAAGGAAAACAAAGGTCAGTAATATAGCAATTACTGCTAATCTCACAAACTCTGTTAGAATTCAGAGCATAACAAAACTATAAAGAGTTACAATCTCTCATCTTTCTAATTGACAAAAATCTATGTATGTGCATATGCATACATGTATGTAGATATGTAGACAAGTGATAGATCATAGATGACAAGTCCTGTATTGTTCCTAAGTACTAAAATAAGTACAGTGTGACCGAAATGCTCATATTGTTTTTATTAAATTGTAAATCTTTCTAATCACTTGGTGTTGCAGACAGGTTTTTATTGCTGTCAAAAAAAAAAAAAAAAAAAAACTAGCCAAGAGCAACTTGTGGAAGAAAAGGGTTTACTTTGATTTACACAAACTAATGAAGCTCCATGATGGCAGTGGTAAATGATGGGATAAACAGAGGATGCACATCACCTCCTGGCTAACATAAGAAGGACAACAACAACAGGAGAGTGTGCCAAACAGCTGCAAGAGGATGCTGGCTATAATACCCATGAGCCCACCCCCCAAAATACATGCCTTCAGGAGGATCTGATTCCAAGATTGTCACCAGCTGGGGACCTAACATTCAGAACACCTAAGTTATGGGGGACACCTGTATCAAGCCACCACAACTGGGCAAACAATTTTGCCATTGCCTACTAATGTATAAATATGACGATTATCTGTGATCCAGAAAGTTTTCCTAGGCCTAGAAATGTACATTCCCATATATGCGTATGTACACTGAACACTGTGAATATACATTCACATACATGTATATAATGCTTATATAATAACTAATTTTCTTATTACATTATTGTGACTAGATACCTGTAAAGAAGTAACAAGCATTAGAAAAATGGCTCAGCTGTTAAGGCACTTGCCTGCAAAGCCTAAGGAAGGACTCAAGTTTGATTCACCAGTATCCACGTAAAGCCAGATGAACAAGGTGACACATGCATCTGGAGCTTGTTAGTAATGGCTGGAGGCCCTAGTGCACTCATTCTCTCTCTTTCTCTCTCTCTCATCTATCTATCTATCTGTCTGTCTGCCTCTTCCTCTCACTCTCTGTCAAATAAATTAAATAGATAAATAAGTAGATAGATAAATAAATACATAAAATTTAAAAAAGTAATTTACAAATGAAGGATGTCTTTGGACTTGTGGTTTAAGGTATAACCCATCATGGCTGTCAGAGCAGAGTTATGAGGCCATTTTTCCACATCTATCTTTCCAGGAAGTAGAAAAATGGGAAATCAAGTGCTCAACTGGCTTTCTCCATTTCCCTTTTTATTTAATCAGAGAACCTAGCCAATGGAATGTCCTGCCCACATTTAGGACATGTCTGCCCTCCAGGATTAACCATCACAAGTATATACAGTAATAGTAAAGGGAGTTTTATTTGGGGGAGTGCAAGGAAGTAAAACTATCTAAAAGCATAGCCATAAGATAAAGTCAAGATACAGAATGAAGAAATGACTGCCTGACTTTTCCATTTGTCCCTGAAAACATTTGTAGTTAGGCAGTAAGCCTCATTTATTTCCCCAGTTATTTTCCCCAATATTGGGGGAAAAATAATATTAGAGTTAGTGAGTTGAAATATGTTTAAGAAATGCTTGAAATTACTAAAGATTGATAGATTAGTCATTGTTGAAACTACAAAACAAAGGGTATTAATGCACAAAACCATGCTGAATCTTTTCTGACTACTCTCTGTATCAATGTTTCCTTTGATTTCATTTATACCCACTGATGACTCTGGAGTTCTCCAATGCTAACTTCCAAATTCTTCATATAGTCTGATAGTGTATTTCCCTGCCTATGACCTCTCCAAAATTGATACATGAACAGAAGTCTTGATTCTTTACACTCTAATGACAACTCCCTCTACCTTCAAGGACCTTCAAGGACCCTGAAGTTTGCCATAAGACCTCATTTCTTCCTTTGTTTTATACCTGATTTAATTGTCTTCTTTGAGTCTTATATTTTTTCCACATGCCATGGCATCAGTAAACTCAACCTACATCAAATGACCCTTCATAGCTCCTCCACTCTGTCTCTTTCTCTAACCCAAGCCATCTTTCTCTCTATACCTGATACTGTATGCAGCCTGGCAGTCTGGCATTCTTTATTTTATCCCTATGTTTATTATATATATATATATATATATATATATATATGTGTGTGTGTGTGTGTGTGTGTGTGTGTGTGTGTGTGTGATTTTATCTAACCAACTCATCGGTTTTGGATACCCAAAGATTTTTATAAAAATCAAAGGTCACTTAGCAGCTGAGCCCTGGAAACCACTCTTATGTCACCTTCTGTGCTCCATTTATTTTATTGTTTTAGCTAAGACTTTGTTGTGGAAAACCCAGACTGTTGCTATTCGTGCTACTGAGGCATACTCCTCCATCTGTATTCACACAACTTGTCCTGCCACTCAACTGTGCTTTCTGCTTGCATTTTACCTGTACTGAGAAGCCTTTCCCACCTCCAGCTAGTGATTAGTATAGTTTTCATTTTTTGTCCCTTTTATTAACTTACTGTTCCTTATTCATTTCAAAATTGAAATAAAAATTTGAATAGCTATCATGAATCAACTGTTTTAGACATTTAGATTGCAGTATAAATAATCAAATATAAATTTGGAAAGCCATAAATCCAATTCAGATATCAATTCTAGAATTCAATAATGATAGCAGGAAAACCCTGTGATATATTTTATATAATGGGAAAGCAAAGTAGAAACAATACACAGGCAATCAGTGAAAGCACAGGTCAATATGTACAGAGGCAAATGCACCAAACTGTCTCTGTTGCAACCTGAATGACATTATATACCACATACCTGCGATACCAGACCAGCCAGTGATTTAGAGAGGTCCATCCTATTCCCACATCTTCTCAAATGTGCTACATTAGATAGCTAACCTTATCATTTTAACTTTAAACCTGACAAGTAAGATCCCATTTCACAGTTCAGAATGGCCAAATTGCTCTCCCTAGATACATTTTGCAACTATTAAATTAAGCAGCTTCCATTAGCAAATGGGATTCACAAGAATAAGGATTGAAGAGAGAGGGAAGACAGCAGAAATAAGAGGGGACTTAGCATCATTTTCATTTCCAAAGACAGATGATTAGAAATCAATTTAACTGAGCCTTTTCTTTTCTACAACCACTCACAAAAATTAGAAAAATAGTTTCTCTTCCATTGCTTAAAACAACTTAATTCTAGATCAAGTTACCCCTTTTGATTCCCAAATATTCCTTGTATCATCAAGAGGAAAAACAGCTCACAACTAGGTAATATGATTATAACTAGTATGTTTCGTTTATTTTTAGAGTAAAAATACGATATATCTAACAATAAATTACTAAAATTTAAAGGTATCCTACTGAAATCTGACAAATATTTCATATCATGTATGTACATATGGGTAAAATTGATGCAAACATTGGGCTACAGAGATAGCTTAGCAATTAAGGTGCTTGCTTGCAAATCCTAAAAAACCAGATTCAATTCCCCAGGACCCAGGTGAGCCAGATGCACAAGGTGGTGCAGGTATCTGGAGTTCATTTGCAGTGGCTGAAGTCCCTAGTATGCCCATTCTCTTTCTGTCTTTCTCAAATAAATAAATAAAAATTAAATGATTTTTTTCAAAATGATGCAAATGTAATCTACTGTTGGAAGAAGTATAAAATGATTAAGGATCATTGCTGTAATAAGTCTTATTTCATCTTTATTGAGTATAAAATTCCTAAGTCAGGTGCAAGCACAATGATTAAATAGCTTTAAAATCAAGATGGAGCTACTGGTATAATCATAGCAGAAGAGTTATAGGAGTAACCAATTACACTCCATTTGGATTTGATGCTGGATCCCCGGTATTGTAAATCTGGACAAAAGCCTATGGGTAGGGTCTTAAACACTTGGAGAATACCCTAAAATCAAACAGCACATCAAACTGACTTTTAAATATCTATCTGTGTTCCCATAAACTGCTACTGCTTACATTCTTAAACACAGAAGTTTATTTGTGCAAAGGGCAGAGGATAATCTACAGATGCATAGATGGCAAAGTTACCAACAATAAATGACTAGTTTTGTGCTCAGCCCTAAGCATGAAGTTTAAACACCATCCTAGGCTTGGAACCTTGCAGAAGAGGAGGGAAAAAGGATGTAAGAGCCAGAGGATAGGAAGTGAGGCTGTGGAAGGTTGTCTTCTTGATACAAGTCTGTCACACTTAAGCACCCACAAAAATGTGTTTCTGCACATGATTGAGCCTATCAATATTTCACAGTAGATAAGGGAGGGAGGGAGAGGTCCATGAGATGCCACACCTACAGGAGTCTGTAACTATAAGTGATGATTGCTGGGAAGAGGGCAAGGTCATCTCCTTGAGTGGTGTAGCTAATGGATAGTTGCCCATTCTCCAGGAATCAACCCCCCACCCATGATTATGAAAGTAAGCACACATTTAAATCAGTGGGTCAAAGAAAATAAGGCATGGAAGTAGAATGAAAAAAAAATAAAGTTTTTAGTAGTTGGGGAAGATGGGAGACAGAGGGTAATTGGGAGAAGGGTGATCAAAATTCAATGTATACATATATGAAAGTTTCAAAAATTTGGGCTGCAGAGATGGCTTAGCAGTTAAGGTGCTTGCCTGTGAAGCCTAAGGACCCAGGTTCCACTCCCCAGTACCCATATAAGCCAGATACACAAAGTGGCACATAAGTCTGCAGTTCATTTGCAGTGGCTGAAGATTCTGTGTACCTCCTATTCTCTCCCCCCCCCTCTCTCTCTCTTTCTCTCTCATAAATGAGATAAATAAATAATTTTAAAAGAAGTTTCAAAATTAATTTAAAGTATATATCATGCAATGTGAATGCAAAAAACCAAGTTTTTAAATGTCAACACCTTTTAACTTCAAATTACATTCATTACAGTATTTCTTGTTTTTAATTTTAGTATTTCTTAAAAAATAAATTGAAAATTTTGTTTAATGTCTACAAATCCAGATAATTGAAGAGAAGTAGTGATTTTTGGTTTTGTGTAATATAGTTAGATTTGGTGATTCATGTTGCCTCTCCCTTTTTTTCTTATTATTTTAACAAATATGAAAATGTACTGTGTACCTATTACTCCATTTGATAAATGGAGATGAACTGCATCTGAAAAACATACATCCTCTGTCTGCAAGGCTTTCTTCCTCATGTACCATGCAATTCAGACAATGCCAAGGCCCTACTTTACTCTGCTTCAGAAATGTCCTTCAGAAGGAATATTCCTCTTTCCTGACCAATGACAATGCCTGCTCTAATAAAAACTATAGTACCTGAATGCTAAAGAAGACAAGACCTAACCATGTGCAAAATGGGTGAATGCATCCATTGTCTTCTTCACTTTATGATATGTGAAAAGATCCAGGACAGTTTATCAGCTTCCTATGCTCACGTTTCTTGAGTCCACTCAAATAAGTATATGAATGTCATAATGATAGGTTATGGAGTACAGCAAAAACCAGAGATGTTAATTGCCTAACTAGAGTTTGATTATTCTTTCTTTTGAAGAGAGGGAGAGCACTTCATTTCATTATACTTCAGGCTAAGTACAATGATGTAAAAGCTTTTGCTTTTCATTAAGTGACAGATATTAGAAAAGAGAGTATGCATTTAATAGGATCATTATATTCTCTCTGTTGTATATCTAAGATGTAATCATGGAAAATTTGAAACTAATAACACACTCAAAGTCTTAAAATAACTTCTAATGACAGATAATACTTTCCATTCCTGAATGAGTATAAATGAGGAGCACACCACTTCACTATGTGCTTTACAATCTCATGCTGTTTCCCTAATCTATCGTAACTCCAATAGCCTTAAGTAAAAGTAAGTCATGATGCTTTTTATGTTGACATTAAAAACGTCTTGCCCAAATGAGGCATCCCTCCCCCAGATTTAACTATCAGACTATGGTGCTATAACTCCTAAATGATGAAAACTGTTGGTGTTTACAACAGTTAAGAACCAAAATCAATAGACACACATAAAGCTGCAACAAATGGCTAGGGTAAATTACAATTGTTACCATATGCTCTTGAGTTTGCTTCTTGCTTAAGAGCAAGTGGTTAATTGGATCAATAAGAGAAGCTAAATAATTACAGCTAAATTTGACAGATAATTACTTTTCACTCCACTTTAATACTGCAAGCGAAAAATCAAACTAATTCCTTATAATATTTAGTAAGAAAACTAAGAAGTTGTGAGAAACTATCTTTTATAAAGGGTGATATATAGAAGCTTTTAAGTTTCCATGGCAGAATGAGAAATTAACATCCATGTAATCCCCTGATCAGGTGATTGGTTGTGTGCTGCACATGAAAGCCAAATCTAAAGGCAAGGAGAAAAGCATTTTTCTACAACTTTAGACTCTTCTTTCACAAATATTCCTAGCTTATCAGTAAATGACAGTATGAATTGATGTACCCCACTAAAATTAATTTTAGATATTAAGCCATTTGATCATATAATATTTAATTTCTCAGTCTTCCACAGCTTAATATATCATTGTTTTGAATCCTCATTGTTAAAATAAACCAAAGAATCAAAGATAGAGAAATCTCAAACATTTTATCTGCTATTCTATCTTTACAGCCAATGTAGCATTCATCCTTTACTAAAATCAGATTCATTAACATAGTAATGGTTTACAAATGATTATTAACATAGATTAACAATGTATACACCAGCATTGTGCTAAGCATGGCATAAGTATTATCTCATTTGTTACATCAAACTTTTGAGAAAAAATATGGTTCTCCCTTTTCAAATATAAAATATGGCTTAGAGAAATGAAGGCCTGTGCTCTAATAAAAGAGTGAAAATTACTGTTGCAGGACAAAAGCTCACCCAATTCACAAGCACATACCTTGGCCACTGAATGAGGGTGATCAGAACCGGCTGTATATGTATTGTCCACTTTGGAAACTTGAGACCAGCTATCTCCCAAATCAGTGTTAATTAATGCCTCTCACAAAATTCTCACATCCTTGTACATGTGTTTTTGGTTTGCTTTATTTCCTTCCTTGACTAAATCCCCTTCAAACCTGGTTGTGGTGCCTCAGATTTGTAATTGCTGCCCTCTGCAAATTGAGGTAGGAAGACTTCAATTAGCTCAAGGCCAGCCTGGTCTATGAAGTAAGCTCCAGACCAGCCTCAACTACGCTGTGAGACCTTGTATCAAAAACAAAAACAAACAATAGCAATAACAAAAAGATTTCAATATGGGAAGTAAATATTACTTGTAATTTCCTAACCACCTTCTTCTACTGTCCTTTATGCAAAGTACATAACACATATATTATGCAGAGATTTTAAATGTATCCTTACATTTTATGATATATTATTAATAAATAGTACCTGATATTATAAACAATTACTAATAAGTCTAAGTTCACAAAAGATATAGTTTTCCAAAACATAACAGATGCATATATTTTAATTATAGACTTCTAAATAATGTTAAAAATGTTCCTTACTTTATAAATAAAAAAATAATTTGCCTTCACTAATAATATGACAAGAAGAAAATCCAGTAACTAGTTACTTATTAGATCATATCAATAGTAAATTAATCTAAAGTTATAAATAAAAGTGGTCAATTCAGTAGATGAATGTATAAGTAAACTGTACTATGGCCAGGAAGTGGTATATTATGCAGTGCTATAGAGAAATGAGCTATTATTCCATGAAAAATACATGAGGGAATTTTAAATTCATATTCCCAAAGGACAGAAGCCAATCTCAAAAGACTGCATATTATAAGATTCTAAACATATGATTTTCTGGAAATGGAAAACTGTAGGAGATTAAAAATATGAGTGGTTGTCTGGGTTAAGACAGGTTGGGTTAAAGAGATAAAGAGATGACATTAGGAAACTGAATCATTCTATAGTTCTGATGGTGGATATAATTTATTTGCTAATAAAATCTTGTAGATGGTACAAGCCCAGGAGTGAAGCCTAAGTAAACCGTAGCATTTGGGAACTGGTTATGATATGTAAGTGCAAGCCAATCAGCTGTAACAAATCCCACTTTCAACTGGAATGTTGGTAGTGGTAACTCTATGGATGTGTTGGGAACTCTATGTCTTCCTGTCATTTTTGCTGTGGTCTTACAACTGTTCTAAATTTAGTGAATTTGTAAAAGAAGGTGTGCTCCTCTTGCATTGTTGACACATCTTCCCTTTCCTCAGAGTAGTCAACCCCTTTGTTTACTTTTCATTTATCTCTCCTTCCCAAGACTTTTCATTTTGCTCCTGTTATCTCTCTACTCTGATTCCCCCCAACCTGGTAATTCTGCCATATTAAAAATTCTATCTTAAATAAATAAAATTACTTTGATACACTTATCAAACTAGTAACAATTGTATTTTCACAATACCTAAAAATATGAAAGTACCTACATCATCATATTGTATTTCAAGTTTAAAAATTAAGATTATACATACAAAATATTAAAGATTGGGGCACTATTGTGGTCTTAATAAGGTGGTGACATTAGAATAGGATGTCATTAGTAAAGAAAATCATACACTCACCCCCACCCTAGCACTTTTGCCTACTAATATTTTAGGGACATATGGTTTTTCACAGAGGATGAAGGTGGGTTTCCCTGGCTGGCAGGATGGACACAGACTGCCATCTGTTGGTCAGGGCTGTACTACTAAACAGGACCTAAGATACAGACACTTAGTTCACACCTCCTTTCTCATGGCTGGAAAACAGTCCCTGGCCCTTCATAATTCTTAGCAAGTATGGATTCCAAAATTCTTAGGGGAAGGAAATGAAAACTTCAGTCCACGTTCTGTCATAAAAATGCAGGTTTGCACTTGCAAGCCTTTATTTTATTTCTGTCTCACATGTCTACTTCTCAGTTGTTCCATAGCTTAGAGGACAGGGTAAACTTTGTCAGCATGCTGAACAGTCCCACTTCAAGGAAACATGCTATTTGTTCTTTAAAGTTAATTTAGAATTGTAGGAAACAAATGGCTATGTGTGTGCTCAAGTAGTCTCTATGTAGACAGAAAAGAAAATAGTCTCACTTTTAAACTTACAAAACTTCCAATGCTATCTTCAGCCTGTCTGCCATGTTTCCAAGGTTGGCAGCATCTCCAAAGCCATTACCTTATACCAAAAATATTAATACATGTAGGGTTGGTGGTTGTATATCTCAGTAGTAGAGCACTTGTCTAATGTGTAATGCTCTTGGTTGGATCTACAACTGGAAAAAAATTAAACAAACAGGAGAAAAAATTCACAATCATATATTTAGCTGGTATGATAAGCAAACAGATTTGATATGCACTTGCCTAGAAGTATGCAATATTTTCTGAGGAGAATGTGGGAAAGCACAGAATTTTACAAAAGTTCTACATACTACATATGCAGTATCATCTTCCTTTAACTAAAACTAAGGAGTAGTATAAAAGAATAAAAATGTTATAAAGGTAATTTATCAGGGCTGGAGAGATAACTCAGTTGGTAAGAATACTTTCTGCACAAGCTTGACAGCCTGAGAGAGCCTGAATTCAGTTTCCCAGCACCCACATAAAATCTGAGTATGGCCACACAAGTCTACAACCCCAGTCCTGGAGGAGTTGGAGACAGGAGAAGAACTAGGGCTCACTGGTTAGCTAGTCTGGTCAAACAAATGGCATATATAGGTTCAGCCAGAGACTCCATTTCAGTGAGGAAATAAGGCAGACAACCAACATTCTCTCAGGTGTACATAGAGCACATGCATATGCATACATATGTGCACATACATGCCACTATATTACACAGAACACACACACACAATCACACATGCATGTGCACACACACATGCACACACAAGGAAATGCTATCTTCATTGTTATCTTCAAACACATAAGAGAAAAATTCCATGTAAACACTTAAAGCTGTGTAGAAATAGAAAGTGAAAAATAGATTCTCTAAGCAATATTTTTTATTAGCCCCTGACATAAGCATGAGGTTTATGATTATAAATATCAGGAGTGCTTTCTGCAATGAGGTATGCTCATGATGAGTGTTAATTTAACTAGGGGTAAATGCTGCTAGTGTCTAGCCTTCCTGGATATTTAATTGAACCAAACCAATGTGTGGAGGGTGCCTCATCATAATAAATGACATAGAGGGGAGCAAGTAAAGCAGAGTTCAAGGCAGCAGGAAATAAAAGGCATAGAGAACTACTAAGCCAGAAAGGGGAATTGAAACAGACCTGATGTAGCACTAATCATTAGTGAGAGGAGTAATGAGCTAGGAAGAAATGAGGTTTCAGTTATGGCCCAACAAATGGAAATGAGAAATTTCCAGATGTTCCATATGGTTTGCAATTCCAATGCTTTGTGCCTTGAGGTCAGAATTTTCAAACAGAGAACAGATGCAGGAAAGACTCAGAATTTCATGCACACACCATGATGGTTAGCTTTCAAAATCTCAGGGCTTGCGTATAAACTCCTCACATAAGAAGCATAGGCTTAAAATAAAGCCCCTCAGACCTCAGGCAGAATTCCAGTTGAGAAAAAAACAAGTACTAGTTTAATAATAGCTTTCTTTTTACATCCCAATCAAATGTTACAAAAAGCATTAGGGATTTTAACACAGCAGCACCAATTCAAGAGCTATGGGGTTCAAAAGAACATTTCTTGCCAAATGGCCACTTCGCTGAAGAAAACAATTTAAATCAAAGACCTTGATATTGGGAGATTAATTATTCAGAAAACTGAACACAATGTACTACACATCAAGGTATCAATTTTATCTTAAAGGAAACAAATTTTCTCTACAGTAATTAAATTCTCATCATTCTTTTAAACTTGAGAATTAAGGAAACTATTAAATTTTCAGAAGTAAATTTTAAATTACTAAATGTACCTTTATGAGGTTCTATGTGGTTCAGAAACCTGATGAAGATTTGAACCTCCACCCCATTAGCTTAAAATCCAGTAAACAAATAACAATAAACCTAAGTAGACTAGGCCCATTGTTTGCTTCAAAGTGTTTGGGACATGTTGTGGTCCTTCATACTGGCTTACTAACAAATAAATTTCAGCTTTGCAGATCCAGATCCAGGCTCCTAGATTTGGGAGGGGTCTAGTATGAAGGCTGCCTTTCACTTTGGGCTGGAATGTTTTCCCCAAACCACCACTTTGCCATGGATTTACAAATATGGATTCTTGTCTAGACTTCTGCTTATCAAGAAGCCTAATGAAGAAGAATGCACCCTTATGGCTGGAAAGATGGCTCAGAGATTAAAGGCACTTGCTTGAAAAACCTGACAGCCCAGGACTGATTCCCCAGTACCTCTGTAGGACAGATGCATAAAGAGGTACATGTACCTGGAGTTTGTTTGCAGTGGAAAGAGGCACTGGCATACCCATTCTCATTCTCTTTTTTTTCTCTCTCTCTTTCTATCTTTCTCTCTCCTTGCCAAGAAAGAAGAAATAAATAATGAAAGAAAGAAAATAGAAAGAAAGGAACCATCAAGAATCTGAATTGCCAGCTAAAACCTTTGAGGAAAATGTAAGTAGTTACATTTGTGTGCACTTACAACATGTAGAATGTAAGGTGAAAAGAAAAAGACATACATGTTCACTTAATAGGATGGCTCTTGAAAGGTGACCTTGAAGGAGGTCTGGCTCCATTCCCTGAAAGGACAAATTTTGTGATTGTCAGCACTCATCCCTTATAAGTTCAGTTTGTTTAAAAGACAAAATTAAAATGCTAAAGTTTCCTTTTTTAGAATTTTAAGACATGAATACAAATGCATACTATAACATGTTTGTCTTTTGAATAACTACTTTGAAGAATATAAAAGCACCAAGGGAAGACTATCTCAACCTTTACTATAAATAGGGCCATTTCCAGTCATTGCGAGGTGGTAATTTCAGCTAATTGCATCTTCAAAATGTTACATGGAAGCCACCTCCACCATCTGTCAGAAGAACAGTAAAATACATGAGTGAACTGTGCCCCAAAGCTCATGGACAGAATGTTCAGCTCTTCCACTAAAGCATAATTGCCCATATCTGAGACCAAAGCCCTGAATCTCTACATGGGCATATCATATTCCTCTTTTTTCCCATTATTAGCTGGAAGTAGGCATTCCTTTAAATGTTCTGCTTCAGTGCATCTTGTATCTCAAATTCCACCCTCCTTGGTCAGCTTAGGGATAAACCCATGAGACCTAAAATAGAATATTCTGGTTGGCTCTCAGTCATGTTTTCACTACCCTTGGCTCTCTTGGTGAGGCCTTTTTTGGTCAACCTTCAACTTTACCCTTAATAACTGTTGTTCAGGCAAATATTATAGCATATTAATGCCTCGTCAAAGTGAAAGTCAGCAGAAATACTGTAAATGGAACTTTTCATTGGCAGTATTCAAAACCTATGATAGCTTCTTTTTTTTATCTCATTCTCTTTATTTCTCTCCTTAATGCCTTAATTATTTAAATCTGTAGAAACTACAGACCACATATATACATGTACAACTAAGAGTAAAAATTTAAATATTTTTAAACTTACCTATGATGTGATCTTAAACTTACATATGATAAGAAATTGGCATCAGGATTATCCAGCCCTGACAACTAGGTCAGGCTAAAATTAAATACCTTAAATTCCGATCACTGAGATAAACTATCTCCATTTGGCTACAATTTTCACTTTATTTTTCTCCATAATACTACTACATAAATCCAAATATATGGAACGAAGAGAGTGATGTGAGTAAGACAGTGTAGTAGGAGTCTTGACACTCTCACTCGCAGTACCAGCAATTGGACCAACAATGTATTCACAAACATACCTTCATAAGAGGCAAGGATTGCTGATGAGAGATTTCAGCATGAGAATCAACCACAGACATTTTCATGTAGACACAATGAAGAGAGTAGAAGCAGAGCTTCATGTCTTTTATATCAACCTCTCTGTATACCTTGTGTGGCCTAAGAAAAGTCATCTCCATGTGGGGAAAAAAAAAATGGAGTGAGCATCTAACTTTGTCTATCATTTGGGCACTAAACCCATTTCATTGAGTTTTGGAGCTTTTAACCTGACCCTTGCAACCAGAGGCTCTAGGCCCTGCTAACATCCCAGGCATATCATCATAGCTCCAAGCTCCAGGCCAGTGCCTGTGGAATCAGGCTTTAGGTCCACACCTGCAGACCCAGGTTTTTAGCCCTTCCTAATGACAAAGGGGTTGAAGTTTCAGGTTCTGGGCCTGCCAGTGTCTTCCCTTTGGATGTAGTGGATAGTCTGTAACCTCATGTAACCAGAATCTACATGGTCCTAAGATCCAGATCTGCCTGGTACAACATTCCAAACATTACCAGATGGACTCAAGCTCAAGGCCTACCTCAGGGGACTAAACCATCAAATTGGACCCAGGAAATGTTGCTCCAGGTACCAGCCCAGCCCACATAACAAGTTATTCAACAAGCCCATCTTAAACCCAACCCATAAGCTTTACTGAAATTTCTCTGAGTGGCTGGCTGATGAAGGGGTTTTCCTGATAAAATCAGTAAGCAAGTACTAGAAATGGTGCCAATATCTTCTCACATGAAGAACTCTGCCAATGCATGGCTGCAAAGATCATGAATTAGGGAAACATGAATCTACTGAATGAGGAAAATAAAACATTAATAACTAGCCCTAAGGAAATTGAGAACTACAAACTTCAGGACCCAGATTTTAAAATCTTTATTTATTTATTTATTTTATTAGTTATGTACACAGTGTGTATACAACCATGTTACTACCATTGCTAGCCTCCTTTCTGCAAAGGTACCTTCCTCATTGCGGTATGTGGCTCATGCATTGTGGGGTTAGCCATCAGTTATGGTTAAGAGGCATTATCTCTGTGCATAATATCCTAACATGTGGCTCTAACAATTTTTGCACCCCTTCTTCTGCAAATTCCCTGAGCCTTGTGGGCTTATTTTAGGTCTACTTCAGTGATGAGGTCTTGGGAGCCTCTGTGTCTCTGGATATATGATTTGGTGGGAGTTGAGTGTCTCTGTCTATCTCCTTCACCATTGTGCTGATACTAGGTTCACCAAGAAAGCAGCACTCTTGCTTATATCCCCAATTACTCTACGGTTTCAGCTGAGGCCCTGGTGAGGTGGGATCAGCTGATTATCTCCTCAGCATCTGCGTCCATCTGGAAAAGAGAAGCAAATTCTCCAGTGGAGAGTGAAGTCAGCACCAGATAAATGGGATAACCATTATTATTTTAGAGATAATTTGATAGTTCTAGGCCCTCTTGTAGCCCACGATTGGTGGGAGCTTGATAATGGATAGTGGGCTCATTTTTTGGATATGGTTCTGACTTGTTTCCCAGCTCTAGCTATGAGTTCCCTTCCTCTCAGCAGATCAGTTAGCCAAATCAAGAGCAGTTGGTTACCCACCATGGCTATGTGCCACTATTGCACTTGTGTGAGCATCAAGTCAGGTTATTTGCTGCTGAGTAGCTTAGAGCACAAGTTTCTTGGACAGATGTTGATCATTTTCCCCAAGTCACTCATGTAGCACCTCTGGCACTAGATGAGCTAACTGTCTGGGGATTGATTCTCTTCTAGATTCCAGCCAGGTCACTCCAGTTCCATATCAACACAACATGGTGTCCTCAGCAGTGTACTCTTACCATTAACCTTTTGTGGGTCATCAAGTACTCTGACAGAAATATGTCTTCTTTTGGGAAAATTTGCAGGTCTCTCTGATCAACAGCTTATTGTGAATGTTATCCACATGTTAGCACTGGGAGTTACAAGCCAGTGCCAAGGAAAATAAGGAAGGAGGAGATAGGGAATATGAAAGAGAGAAGAGGGGGAGAGAGAAACAGAGATTAAGGTTAGTCTGCATCATACCTTCTCCAAGGTCCTGTGATTCAGGTGTTCCCTCTAAGAACCTGATGAAGGTTCAACTATTTAGTCTGTCTTTTAGGATGTAGAATTTTATGGTACCACTTCCATTTGGGTCCAGTCTTGAGGACCACCTTCATTGTGTCCCATAAATTTTGGTATGATGTGTTCTCATTGTCATTCATTTCTAGAAATTTTTCAATTCCATTTTTATTTCATTCACTACCCATTTATTGTTTAAAAATGTGTTATTCTGTTTCCAGGAACTGATGGAATTACTGGCACATCTTTTGTTGTTCTACCAATACAGCATTGTGATCTGATATCATTCAGGAAATTATGTCAACCTTCCTAAATATATGGAGGCAGGCTTTATGACCCAGTATATGATCTATTTTAGAAAAGGTTCCATGGGCTGCTGAGAAGAATGTGTAGTCTGTGGATTTGGTCTAGAATGCTCTGTAAATATATTTTAGGTCTAATTGATCTATTGTTTTGTTGAGCTATCTATCTTCCCTGTTAATTTTCTGTTTGGATGATCTATTTATTTTGTTTATAGTGGAGTATTGAAGTCCCCAACTATGATGGTGTTGGTGGCTATTTCTGTTTTGTTTTCAAGTAGGTTTTGGTTTATGAATTGCGGTGCACCTGTGTTTCATGCATAAATTTGATGATTGTGATATCCTCATGTTGGATCATTCTCTTGATAAGTAAGAAGTGGCCTTCTTTGTCTTTTCAGATTGCTTTTGTTTTGAAGTCTATTTTATCTGATATGAGTATAGCCATGCCTGCTTGTTTCATGTTTCTTTTTGTTTGGAACATCATTTAACACCCTTTCATCCTGAGGAGGCGTATGTCTTTAGTGGTGAGGTGGATTTTTGAAGACATCAGATTGAGGGGTGTAATTTTCTGATCCATCCTATTAGCATTATGTCTCTTGAAGGGTGAATTAAGGCCATTAATATTTAGGGTAACAACTGTCAGGTTTGACTTAATCCCTACCATATTGTGTGGTTTATGTAGTTTAAGGTGTTTTTTTTTTTTTTCTTCACTTTGTAGTTTTTTATTCCTTCTCTGAGTTTGGTTATTGTGATCAGCTTCTTGTAGCTACTTGAGCTTGGTTAGATTCTTCTGTGTGGAGAATTCCCTCAAGTACTCTCTGCTGGTTTGACTTTGTGTTTATATAGTTGTAACACTGAGAATTATCGTGGAAAGTTTTTCTTTTGCCATCTATTTTTTGTTTTGTTTTTAATTTTTGTTTATTTATTCATTTACTTGAGAGTGACAGACAGAGAGAGAAAGAGAGAATGGGCAAAACAGCCTCCAGCCACTGCAAACATACTCCAGATGCATGTACCACCTTGTGCATCTGGCTTACATGAGTACTGGGGAATTAATTCTCAAACCGGGGTCCTTAGGCTTCACAGGCACTTAACCACTAAGCCACCTCTCCAGCCCTCCCATCTATTATAAGGGATACTTTTGCTGGATAAAATAGTTTGGGTTGGAAGCCATAGGTTCTTTGATTTTGCAGTGTTCTATTCCAGGCCCTTCTGGCTTTAAAGGTTTCTATTGAGAAGTCTTAAGTAATTCTAATGGTGTTGCTGTTATATGTGATACGTTGTTTCTCCATAGCTGCCTTTAGGATTTTCTCTTTGTGATTAGTGTTTTGAGTCTTAATGATAATATATCTTGGAAAATTTCTCCTTCGTTCCAGTCTGTTTGGAGTTTTGTTAGTTTCTGGTAACTTGATGAGACTTTCTTGTTAGAGAGTGGGAAATATTTCTTTGATAATTTTGTTGAATAAGTTCTCCATGCCTTTGGTCTGAATTTATTCCCCTTCTTGTATTCCCATGGTCCAAATGTTGGGGTGTTTAAGAGTATCCCACAGTTTCTTCGTGTTCTGTTCACAAAAATTTTTGATCTTATTGAAACTTTGGACTCACAAACTGTTTCTTCTTTTTGTCTTCAAGTTCTGAGTTTCTATTCTCCACATGGGTGACTCTATTCTTGAGACCTTCCATAGAGTTTTGGGCTTATTCAATTTGGTTTGTATTTTTTTATTATTATTAAATAGTTTTGTACTCAGTGAATGCAGTCAGTTAGGTACCATTATTAGGCTCATCTGTGACCCTCCCCCTTGGCCCCTCATTGTTGAGGTATATGGGTCATGCATTGTGGAGTTAGCCCACAGTTATGGGTAGGATAAATGTCTCTGCATATCATGACCCAACATGTGGCTCTGACATTCTTTCCACCCTGTCTTCCGCAAAATTTCCCTGAGCCGTGTTGGGCTCATTTTTGGTCTGCTTCAGTGATGAGGTGTTGGAGGCCTCTGGGTCTCTGGATCTCTGATTTGGTAGGAGTTGATTTTTCTCTGTAATGATCTTCTTCACCCTTCTGCTGGTACATGGTTCACCAAGAAAACAGTGCCCTTGCTTGTTTCACCAATTATTCTTAGTTTCAGCCAGGGCCCTTTTGAGGTATGATGGGGTGGCACTCTCCTTAGGATATGCATCTATCTGAAAAGGAGAAGCAGATTCTCCAATGGAGAGTAAGTTAGCACCAGGACAAATGAGATAACCATTACTTTTTTAATAGAGAACTTAGTAGGTGTAGGCCCTCTTGTAGCCCACGATTGATGGTAGATTGATAATGGAAAGCGGGCTTATGTTTGGATATGGTTCTGACTTGTTTCCCAGCTCCAGCTATGGGTCCATACCACTGAGGGGATCAGTTAGCCAAATCAAGAGAAGTTGGTTCCCCACCATGGCTGTGTGCCACTATTGCACTTGTGTGGGCATCACGACAGATTATTTGCTGCTAAGTAGGTTATACCATGAGTTGCTTGGACAGATATTTGTCATTTTCCCCCAGTCGCCCATGGAGCACCTTCTGGCACTAGACACGCTGACTGTCTGAGGACTGACTCTCTTCCAGCTTCTAGCCATGCCATTCCATTTAATGTGTCAACCACATAAGGTGTCTTCAGCAGTAGGGTCTTACCACTAACCTTTGGTGGGTCATCAAGTACTCTGACAGAAATCTGTCTGTCTTTTAGGAGACCTTGTATGTCTCTCTGATCAAAAGCTCATTGTGGATGATAGCCACCCACTGGTACTGAGTTACAGGTCAGTGCCCACTAAGAGAAGGAAGAAAAGGATAACTAATATAAAAGAATTAGAGAGAAGAGAGAAACAGAGAGACAGAGAGAAGCTTTAGAAGATTAGGGTCTGTCTTCATCGTACCCTCTCCAGTGCCTTGTGGCTCAGGTGTTCCCTGTAAGGGCCTGGAAAAGGTTGAACCATTTGGTCTGCCTTTTAGGAATTTTATGGTACCATTGCCGTTTGGGTCTAGATTTGTGTTTTCCACCCCCTCCGTTGCCCTCCCCTCCCTCCCCATCCCTCGTATTGACTAGTCCATGTGATGCTTGCTGGGTACATAAGGTATCTTGGGTAGATTCAGGTTAGGTGCTGTAGATGAGTGAGACTATGTGGTGATTTTTTCTGTGATTGGATAAGTTCACTGAGAATGATCTGTTCCAGGTTCAACCATTTTTCCTCAAATTTTATTGTGTCATTTTTTCTTACTGCTGTATAGAATTCCATTGTGTAGATATACCACATCTTAGTTATCCATTCTTCTAGTGATGGACATCTATGTTGATTCCAGCTCTTAGCTATTACAAATTGAGGTGCTACAAACATGGTTGAGCAAATCTCTCTGGCCTGTGGTTTGAAGGTTTTAGGGTAGATGCCCCGTAAGGGAATAACTGGGTCTGTTGGTATCTCTATAGTCAGCTTTCTCAGGAGTCTCCATATTGCTTTCTACAGGGGTTGTGCCATCTTACATTCCCACCAACAGTGGATGAGTGTTCCTACTTCTCCACATCCTTGCCAGCATTTATTTTCATTTGATTTTTTGATGGTTGCTATCCTTGTTGGGGTAAGGTGGAATCTCATAGTTGTTTTAATTTGCATTTATCTGATGATTAGGGATGATGAACATTTTAAGTGTGTGTTTGCCATTTGTATTTCTTCCTCTGTGAACTGCCTGTTCAGCTCTTTGCCCCATTTTGTGATTGGGGTAATTAACTTTTTACTGTTTAGACTTTTGAGTTTTTTGTAGATTCTAGAGATTAGGCTTTTTTATGCATAGTTTCTAACCCTCTGTCAAGTTCGTTTTCACATCATTTTCTAATTTTCCTAATGCTTATTGGAATTCATCCTTGCATTTTTTTATGTCTTCATTGAGCTTAGTCAGCTGGTTATTGAGGTCCTTTTTTTTCTCTTCTCTCTCCTTCAGATTGTTTAACTGTCTTTGGGACTCTGGATCTTATCTGTTAGGTCTACTCTAGTGAGGACAACATTCATATGATTATTGAGCCTTTGTTGCTTTTCTGCAAGTTCTGCTATTTGCTTGGTCAGGGTTGCATAGTTTGTATCTTCATTTTGGTTTTCTGATCATATTGCCTCTTCTGTTTTGATTAGAGACATCCATTGTGGGACTGGGCAATCTTATTGGATTTACTTGCATTTGATTTTTCATGTTATTCCTTTTGTGCTATTGTGTGCCCATCACAGTGTAGGAGTCTTATTTAACTTAGGAGGAAGCTGTAGTCTACCCTTGAAATATCTAGAGTGATTATTCTTTTTTATGTTTGCTTCCACTAGATTTCTGGTGACAATTTGGCCTGCCTGCTCAGAGGGAAAGAGCCCCTGAGGCTTTGTTGGTGGCCTGGAAAATGGATGAAGTGTCTTGCTGTTCCATGATTCAGGGTATGAACTGAGTGTTCAGGTGGCCCCAGGGGACAGGGTGTAGGGGGAAATGGGACAAAGCAGACTGGTGTTATGGCTGGGCTGTGGAGTAGGGGAGGATGGGAATGTGTGGTGGTTCTGTGATGCTGAAGGGTGAAGGGTTGGGACAGTGGGTCCCCTGGGACCCTGAAGCAGGGGGTGGGTGGGACTTCTGGGTCCTGTGACCGGACAGAGAGGGTATATGGGACTGCTGTGGGTCAGGTGACACATGGGGGGAGTGGAGAGTTCCCCTGTGGTGGGAGAGCCTAAGGAGATGGGAACCCTAGGCTGCTTGCATTGGTCTGCACATAGAGGGGCAATAGCATTTGGAGTCCCCTGGTGGCAGTGGGGGGTATGCTAGCCTGCTGACTTAGGTCTGCATTGGGAGGTGGGGGATAGTGGCAAGCGAGAAGGTGTTCTTTTGTGGAGGTCCCCTGGGGGAATGCTAGCTTGCTGGTGTGGGTCAGCACAGGGAGGTGGGGGTGCAGCAGAGTTCTCATGTTAACTTCTGTGGTGCTGGGAATGCCTGTGGGGGAAGTAAGCCAGTTGGCCTGGGTCCAGGTACAGGGGTGGACTCAGCAGTGAGTGGGATGGCATTCACACATGGAGGTCCCCTGGGGGAACACTAGCCTGGGTCCTCACATGGGGGGAATGATGGCAGCAAGTGGGGCTATGTTTGAGCCTAGAGGTCCCCTGGGGGAATGCTAGCCTGCTGGCCTGGGTCCGTGCACAGGGGTATGTGGCAGCACATCGTATGGCATTTGCAAGCATGGAGATGAGTGTGGAGCTGTGCTGGCCTGCTGGCCTGGGTCCCCTTCCCTGCATTAGTGCAGAAGGAATATGCAGCTGGGACTATGGCTAGAACAGCTGCTTGATGGAAGTGGGGGACTGGTGGGCTACCCAAGAGTATAGGAATCAGTGAATTCTCTGCTTTGCTCCTCGTGTGCTCACCTGTAGAAGACCCAATGAACCCTAAACATCTTGCCTTTCTACCCCAGGAGTTATGACACAGTTAGGCCAGATTTTAAAGTCTTAAAGAACATAGTGAACCATAGGCAATCACATACAAATGAATAAGATCAAGGTAATAATACCCAAATAAAATTGAAATTCAGCAATGGGATAAAAGTCATGCATACAAAAAAATGAACCAAACATACTTAGGAACTGAAAAACTGAATAAAAATGAAATGAAATATTTAAGGGGATGCTTCAAAAGCAAATTCCTATAAGCAGAAGAAAGAACCAGTAAACTCAGAAATAAGTCATTTAAAATTTTTCCAGTCAGAACAAAAGTAAGACTGAAGTGAATAAGGACTGAGGGTGCATCATTGAAAGAACAGTTTATGCATACAGATGGTCCAGAAGGAGCTATAAAGAGAAACATGGTGGACACTTTCATAATGTAGAAGTGAAAGAAAACTCCCCTTCCACTCCCCCCATAAAACCCAGAGAATTAAAGAATGAGCTCCATAAGCACAGATTCTAGCACTGCCCAGAAATATAAATGAAGGTGTGAACTGTGAGAGCAATGGTCAAATCAGGTGCTGGAGAAGAACAACTTACCTGAACCACCTTGAAGATGGGGTTCTTACCATCAAATTATGGTGGTGGAGGCATGGTCAAAGGGACCTGAACATTTTTAATATTTACTTATGAGAGATAGAGAGTGAGAGAGGGGAAAAAGTGGGAGCCCCAGGGTCTTCTGCCACTGCAAACAAGCTCCAGGTACACACATCATCTTGTTCATCTGGTTTTACATGAGTTCTGGGGAATCAAACTCTGGCCATCAGGCTTTGCAAGCAAGTGCTTTTAACTGCTGAGGCATCTCTCCAGTCCCACCTGAATTTATGCATCTACAGGTCCTTAATTCCTCTGTATTCCACAGGTTATGAGGGAGAGATATGAGAGTTAATGGGCCTTGGAAACTGGAAACGAATTGAGCAGAATCAGAGGCAGGTGGAGGTGTGGCATGAGAGTGGCTCCTGCACTCACTTCCTAGCCTGTTAAAACCAGATATGAGCTCCATCAAGGAAAGGTCATTTTCTTTATGGGACTGCTGGATAAGTTTGTCTCACTTTCCACACAAATCTTTGTTTGGACCTAAGAAACAGAAAGATTAAGAAGGGTTAAGTCACTTGCGCATGAAACCTAATGACCCAGATTCAATTCCCCAGTACCCACATAAGCAAGATGCACAAGGCAGCACGTGCATCTAGAATTTGTCTGCAATGGTTAGAGGCCCCTGGCACACCCATGCTCGCTCTCTCTCTCATTCTCATCTCTCTCTCTCTCCCTCTTCTAACTCTCTTTAAATAAATAAAAAAATAAATAAATAATAATAATTGACTGAATTCTTCCTTTCTGGTGTGGCATGGTTGCAATGCATTGAATTCTTTAGCCTTTTCACATTTTATTTTCTTTATGGTACAAAAGTAAGGATAAAACCAATTCCTTCTATTTAATTTGATTACAAATATAACCTTTTATTAAGTATCAATGATAATTTCAGGTTCTTTTCTTCTACAGTCTGATCTCTCCAAATCCCTAGCCTTTTCCTTGTGGAATTGCTATGCCAAAACAAAGGCCCTTCCCTAACCTGAACAGTGCCACCTGGCAGATGTGAGTTTTGCCATGCCAGCTTATTCTAATGATTAAAGCAAACTACAGGGAGACATTAGCAGTTCTCTTACCTGTGTCTCTTTATGTTTGTGCTATCAGCTCTAATCATTTTCTTGTTTAAGCAAATGTCACCTCCTTTCATAACAGTTACAAACTGAATACTGAACCCTAAGAATTAAAATTCAAGTGAACACCTTTAACTTAATCAAGTCTAATTTCAGAAGCCTCATTTTTTACTAGTAGCACGAATCCTCAGTCATTACCTTCTCATATTTGTACTGTAATTAAAGTAAGGTGTGTTATTATACGCAGTAATTGATTACCTCACCCAAGAATTACAAATAGAAATAAAATTCATGAACCAATGCAAAGATTTCCTACCTATACTATATAGGAAAAGGCATTTATATAAAAAGTTAAAATCATAAATCTAGGAAAGATAGATTAAGTCAGAAGCTGAGTTTACAAAGAAGCAGGGTTCCTATGAACTTCCACCTGCCCCTTTGAAGGCTTGCCTGGAGATAGCAGGCCTACTCCTTTTCAGAGAAACAGAAAGATTAAGAAGGCTAAGTCATGTACCCATGAAACCTAATGACCCAGATTCAATTCCCCAGTACCCACATAAGCAAGATGCACAAGGCAGCACATGCATCTGGAATTTGTTTGCAATGTTTTTAATGTTTTTTTAATATTTTATTTATTTATTTGAGAGAGAGAGAGAATGAGCACACCCTGGCCTCTAGCCACTACAAATGAACTCAAGATGCATGAGCCACCTTGTGCATCTAGCTTTATGTGTGTAGTGGAGAAGCGAACCTGGGTCCTTTGGCTTTGCAGACAAGTGCCTTAATAACTAAACCATCTCTCCGGCCCATATGCTGGTTTGTATTTCATATTGCATTACTGATGATTTTTACACAGAGAGAGATTTTCTAGAACTAATACCATTACAAATCAATGAATGATGGAAATATTCAGTTAATCTCATTTTTGATACTCTCCTTTTATCTTTCAGACACACATCCATTGTGCACACAGATTATTAATATGGTATCACAGTCAGGGATGGAAATGTGCCTTGGATCCTGAGGAGAATAACCTATATATCTTTGGCAGTTATGTGGCCTTTATTGGTTTCAATATTACCTATTGAATGAATTGAATATTACAGTCTCCAATATATACCTTAGGATGCCATAAATTCCACCTGTACAGAATGTAAACCTAAACCTCAGCTCCCTAAACAACAACAAAAAAAAAGTGAAAATTCAGAACAGGTCTCTGTATCTATTTTATATGTGTGTGAGTTGGGACAAACAAACCTTTCTCACTATACCCTCTTTAAGTTATTGTGCTCTTATTTATTTACATTTTTATTTATTTATTTGCAAGCAGAGAGAAACAGAGAGGAGACACATAGAGCAAATGAGTATACCAAGGCCTCCAGCCTCTGTAAATGAACTACAGATGCATGTGCCACTGTGCATCTGGCTTTATGTGGATACTGGGGAAGTGAACTCAGGTCATTAGGCTTTACAGGCAAATGCCTTAGCAGCTTAGCCTTCTCTCCAGCCCATGCTCTTATTTTGTAAAATTGTTGTAGTTAGATTTTTTAAAGTATTTTTTAAATTTATGTTTATTTATTTATTAGAGACACAGAGAGAGATTGAGAGAGAGAGAGATAATGGGCATGCCAAGGCCTCGAGCCACTGCAAACGAACTACAGACACATGCATCACAATGTGCATCTGGCATACATGGGACCTGGAGAATCAAACCTGGGTCCTTAGGCTTACTGGGTAAGTTCCTTACCCACTAAGCCATCTCTCCAGCCCTGTAGTTAGATTTTTAAAAGAAAGGTTCAAACTGGAAAACACAATCTAAAGTGTGAAATCCACATGAGGTGATATTATATCTCTCAACAAATGTCAAAAAATCATTTCAATTCTCTTTTGTTTTTAATCTTTAAAGTATAGGGGGATGATTAAATAAATGCTGCCATTTCACAAAAATGATATCTCTATATTTTTCATATATAATTTCTCACAATTGACTTCATTGACAAAAACGTGCATTTTCAATTTTTAGATATATTAATTATACAGCTGTATTTAGGAGATTCTTGTGATCTACATTACAATAATATTATCATTAGGAACCAAATATTAAACTGCCTGTATTTCCAAAAAGATACTGGGTGGTTTGATTCAGGTGTCCTCCATAAACTTGTGTGTTCTGAATGCTAGATTACCAGCTGATAGAGATTTGAGAATTAATACCTCCTGGAAGGAGTATATTGTTGGGGGCAAGCTTATGGGTGTTATATCCAGTTTCCTTGCCAGTGTTTGCCACACTCTCCTGTTGGTATGGTACACCTTATGTTGGCCAGGGGGTGATGTCCACCCTCTGCTCATGCCATCATTTTCCCCTGCCATTGTGGAGCTTCCCCTCAAGCCTATAAGCCAAAATAAACCTCTTTTTCCCACAAGCTGCTCTTGGTTGGGTGATTTCTACAAGCAACATGAAGCTGACTGCAACAGTAAAGCGGTACTGAGGAGTAAGACTGCTGCTAGACACCTGACTGTGTGGCTTTGACCACTTTTGAAGCTGATTTTCAGGAGGAGTGTGGAAGGATTTGCAACATTGGCCTAAGACATGCCTTACAGTGCTGTAAATACAGCGTGATGGACTATTCTGGTCAGAGTTGAAAAAACTGAATGCAGTAAGAACTATGGACTTTGAGGTTTGACTTAATGAGGGTGAGAAAGAGCTTTGCTTGGACTGGGTTAGCAGTTTGTGTGAGAAGCTTGCCATTATGCCCATGTCTTGAGAAGTTGTGCAGGGTTGCTTTGTGTAGAAATGAATGGATGTGAGCAGAGGGATATTGCACAGAAAAAGAAAAAAAAAAAAACTTTGGGTGAACTGCTGCCCATTCAGCTACAATTGAGAGATTACAACCTTTGAGATTGGGCCAGCTGGCCTGCACTGGGGCAGCAGGAAGAATGTAGACTCTTTTGAAGGGGCCTGAGTGCTCAAGGAGTATCCTACTCTTCAAAGTTTACTTTATTCCCCCTGGATTAACAAATTGGCACCATATCTGGTAATGTGGAGTATAAAAAATGCAGGAAAGAGAGGGTCATAACATGGTCGTCTGTTTTGGAAATGGCCATGGGCAATGTGAAGCAGTTTTGCTGGATGCCTGCATGGAGATCCCATGGGTCCATGAGGATGAACCATGGGTTGCAGTGGAAACAGAGAGAAAGAAGTTGTGAGAGTGAGAGAAATTTCATTTTTTAATTGAACAATTTCTCAAAGTTATTTTCACTAGATTTTTTTCAAGTTACTACAATTAGATTGTTTCTATAAAGGAAGACATCATAAAACCATAAAATAAGGACTGGAGTGATGTCTTAGCCATTAAGGTGCTTGCCAGCAAAGCCAAAGAACCCAAGTTTGATTCCCCAGTACCCACATAAAGCCAAAGGACCCAAATTTGTTTCCCCCGTGCACACATAATGCACAAAGTCATGTATGCATCTGGAGTTCATTTTCAGTGGTTAGAGGCTCTAGTGTGCCTTCCTCTCTCTATCTACCTCTTTATCTCCCTCTCTCTCTCTCTCTCTCTCTCTCTCCCTCTCAAATAAATAAAGTAAATCAAAATTAAAAATTGCAAACAATGTATTTGATGAATTAATACCCTACATTTCTAAGCAATTTCTAAACTCTGGTAATACAGATAAGCAATATTACAATTAAAATGAGAATACTTGACATTGACTAGACATTTCTCCAAAGGTATACAAATGTCCAATATGTTTACAAAATTATATCAACATCATCATCATTGTGGACACATATATCAAACCACAATGTGGTGTCACCTGAACCCATTAAGATGGTTGCTTTCAAAAAGACAAAAGGTAACAAAAGTTGCTGAAGATGTAGAGAAAAAGGAATCTATATACACTATGGATGGGAATGTATATAGGTGCAGCAACTATGTAAAACAATGTGAGATTCCTTTAAAAGAACTAAAAATACTGGGGGCTAGAGAAGTGGCTTAACAGTTAAGGTGTTTGCCTGATAAGACAAAGGACCTAGATTCGATTCCCCAGGACCCACATAAGCCAGATGCACAAGGTGGCATATGTGTCTGGAGTTGGTTTGCAGTGGCTGGAGGCCCTGGTATACCTATTCTCTCTTTCCTTCTCTCTCTCTCTCTCTCTCCCTCTCTCTCTCTCCCTCTTTCTCTCTCCCTCTTTCTCTCAAATAAATAAAGATAAAAATATTTTAAAAACTAAAAATACTGAGTAGGTCTTATGCAGCTCATGATAGATGCTGTGAGGTGAGGTCATGACCAGAATGCTGTATTCCACAGTGCTTTTCTCCACCCTCTAGCTCTTAAAGTCTATTTGTCCCCTCTTCAACAATGTTCACTGAACCCCAGAGGGGGTGATATACGTGTATCATTTAGTAATGAACATTCAATGGTCACTTATTCTCTGCTATCTAACTAGTTTTGAGTCTCTCTGACCAAAAGTAAGAGCAATACCAATCTATAAGCATAAACCTAAATATATAAAGGGCACAATATATTCATTCATTTAGCCAAACAGTAGCTATATATATTATGTAAGGATGACTTTTTGTATGACAAAAAGAATATATTTATAAAGAAGAAAATCATAGAAAAGGGTGTATCTGTAAAACACTATACAAAGTGCAAAAGTGCAGACTATCATGGGAACTCAGTTTAAGAAATTGTCCTATCTGCTTGTAGGATTCAAGATTCTGTAGTAATGCATATACTAGACATAAGGCTCAAAAGCTGCTGGGCAGACTGGGGAAGAGTTTCTGTTGGTGGTTTTTTTTTTTTTTTTTTTTTTTTCTTGTGGTCTGAGTGTCTTTACTGCAGTACTAGCATAAGGGAAAATTTACATGGGAGGTTGTGAAGGATCTATGATGGAAAATCCAATTTTGATGCTGCATATTATAGAACATGGGAAAGTCTAGCATTAGGCAATCTTTTAAATATAATTTAAGACACATTATCATCTTGGGTCTTCAACACAAGGACAGAAAGTCTTTCTTTATGTCAGCAGCATCAACAAGTTTTGAGTGTTTTCTATCATAAGGTGAGTGGCAATATTCTGGTGGCACTATGCTAAATGATTCAAGTAACTTTTGTTTGTTTGTTTGTTTGGTTTTTCAAGGTAGGGTCTCTCTCTGGTCCAGGCTGACCTAGAATTAAATATGTAGTCTCAGGGTGACCTCAAATTCACAGCAAACTTCCTACCTCTACCTCCTGAGTGCTGGGATTAAAGGTATGTGCCACCACACCTGGCTCAAGTAACTATTTATGGAATAGGTTTAATAAAGGAAGAAGTTGTTGATTCAATTTCTCTAATCTCTTTGAAATCAAATAACCCTTTTGTGAAAAATTAAGAGCCGTGTAGTATTGCTATGGAATTAAATAATATCAAGAAAAGAAAGGAGGGCACAAAGTAAGCAGTAACTCTTGACTGTTATAATTGCAGATATTTAAGAAACTTTTATAAAACTGCAAGGCATGAATATTGGAAGATTTTGAATGGCAGCATAAAGTGAATGTGGTTAAAAAGCTAAATGACAGCTGAAGAGATGGCTCATTCAGGAAAGTGCTTGCCAAGTGAGCATGGGAACCTGTGGTCAGATCTCCAACTCAATTAAAAACTGGTTGTGGGCTGGAGAGATGGCTTAGTGGTTAAGCGCTTGCCTGTGAAGCCTAAGGACCCCGGTTCGAGGCTCAACTCCCCAGGACCCACGTTATCCAGATGCACAAGGGGGCGCACACATCTGGAGTTCTATTCGCAGTGGCTGGAAGCCCTGGCGTGCCCATTCTCTCTCTCACTCTCTATCTGCCTCTTTCTCTCAGTCTGTCGCTCTCAAATAAATAAATAAAAATGAACAAAAAAATAAAAATTAAAAAAAAAAACTGGTTGTGGCTGGCCGTGGTGGTTCATGCCTTTAATACCAGCACTTGGGAGACAGAGGTAGGAGGATCGCCATAAGTTTGAGGCCACTCTGAGACTACATAGTTAATTCCAGGTCAGCCTGGACCAGAGTGAGACCCTACCTCGAAAAAAAAAAAAAAAAAAAAAAAACAGCAGCAACAACAACAAAAAATGGTTGTGGTGGCATACACCTGTACAATCTCATCATTGTGGAGGGAGGCATACAGGGGATTGATGGAGCTTGCTGGCCAGCTAGTCTAGCAGAATTGGTAAACTCCAACTTCAGTGAGAGACCTTATCTCAAAAAAATAAGGTGGGGAATAATTGAGGAAGATACCCAATGTCAACCTATAGCTTCTACATACATGCATACACATGAGATGTATACATGTCTACACTCATATGAACATATATACACACATGCACAAAAACAGGCAAAATGAAAACAGCATTTATTACCAAGTTTATAAACAATGGTTGCATAAAGCACAGCATGATAAACAATTTTCTAATTATAACACTAGATAAGAAAAGTGCTTCTATTGAAAAACTTTCTTTTTTAATTAAGCACTAATAGTGGGGAAAGAAGAAAGTCTGGAACAAAGTCAAAATGGTGTATTACTAATGTTCAACTGACAACTCTAATTTTTTTTTCTGGGACCAGCAGAGAGATAAGGAAAGCTGTATGGATTAGGGAATTATCACTAGTGCATCATTTGAAGTTTGGGAAATGGACAGGCTTGGCTGAGGATAAAGAAGATAAAAAGATTAAAGATTTAAAGCTAACATTTAAAGATTTTCTATTTTTTGGATAAAATTATAAAGAGAAGCCAGGAGTTCCTCAGAGAGATACTGTTTAACTAATACACACATACAAGCATAGTCTCTGTATCCTTACGGCATACTGTACCTCAGAGATACATTAACAAACAATTCACTACCAAATATATGGTAATATAAAGAAGAGACAGTACCTAATCATCCCAAATACTCTGAAAATACTGTAAAGAAGCAGTATAAACCTAGGGAGTCCATGTTATATCTAAAAAGAAAAGCAAGGAAAGTCTTTCAAAAGCATCCATTTAAAAAGTCCTTTGTGGGGGTAGAGAGATGGCTTGATGGTTAAGGCACTTGCCTGCAAAGCCTAGGGACCCATATTCAATTCCCCAGTACCCACCTAAGCCAGATGCACATGGTGGCACATGCATCTGGAGTTCATTTGCAGTGACTGGAGGCCCTTTTATGCCCATTCTCTCTCTCTCTCTCTCTCATATAAGTGAAATAAATTATTAAAAACATAAATAAAATAAAAGTCAATTGGACTTGTAAAATAACAATAAGATAAATTGCCATTTAGTAAACATTTATTCAACATAGTCATAGTAGAACTTTTGCATTTAATATTCACAATTCTAAGAAACACTAGCACCTCTGTTTTAAATATGAAAAATCTGAGATACTCAGAGTCTAAATAATTTGTTCAACATTAACTGTTGGTCATGGAATCAAAGTGAGTTCTATGTACCTGGGGAGTGCATGTGCATTGGCAACCATCATCTTAGGGAAGAATAATAGTAAAAAAGAGAAATAAAGGATCTATATTTAAAGAAAGAATGGGTAGTGACAAAGAATATAAGAAGTTTCCCTAAAAATTGAAACTTTCTAGCTAAAACCATCTGATTGAATGAAACTTTCTAGCTAAAACCATCTGATTGAAATTAAAACACAGGGCTGGAGAGGTGGCTCAGGAGTTAATGTGCTTTCCTACCTAACAACCTGGGTTTGATTCCCCAGTACCCACCTAAAGCCAGATGTACAAAGTGGTACATGATCTACAGTTCATTTACAGTGGCTAGAGTCCTTGGCACATTCTCATTCTTCCTCTCTCTCTCTCTCTCTCTTCCTCTCTCTCTCTCTCTCCCCCTCTTTCTCTCTTCTTCCAAATAAATAAAATATTTTTTAAAAAGAAATGAAAATGTAGACTATAAAAATGAGTTGTCAGACACCACAGAAGTGAGGTAATAAATAGGTATACTCAGCCCTCAATCTTAAAAACCAGGAAGCATCACTAATCCCCTACCAGCAATCTCTGAAATGCTTTAGGGCAACTTTGGGCCCTTAAATGTTTTTATTACCTACTCAACTCTTTGATGGAAATTTGAAGGAAAATACAGTCAAAGAGAATCATTTTTGTTGTCTGACAATGCCAGTGTCCAAGGATACTAGTGAGTCTTCATTGATGCACCAGGTTTCCATGTAGTACTGTGTGCCAACAACAGTCTGTCTACTATGCTATAGAAGGGGTATGGATTGCTTTTCTTGCATTTTATTAGTGCTTTGTTTATAGAAGTCAGATGGATTCCAGGGTTGTACCATATTGATAAGCAACGTGATATAATTCTCGACTCCATTCTCAGTTTTTTCCAGAAATGTTTCTTCCAAAAATTATCTTCCATAAAAATACCCTTATAATGACATTACATGTATAGTATACCATGCATATGACTTTACATATATAATTTTCAAATGCATCTATATTTCTCACATTCATGAATTTTGTCATAATTATAAACTAAGCAATGACAATTATAGTGATCACTTTCACTGGTCTCTGTGTTATTAAAAATACGTTGTCAACAGCACCAACCTTTCAAGGAGTGTTTCTAGAAGCTGACAAAAGCATGGCAACACTGAGAATAACAGAATGAAACATATGAATTGCTTTAGGATATGTGGATAGAGAGTTTATGTCCCCCACCACACCAAAAAAAAAAAACAAAAGCTGGAGGAATATTTTATAGCTAGTAATTAACTTGCTGCTGAGGTTGGCATTGAAGCTCTCCAACACATTCCTTTCCCTCAGAGTCCTAACAGAACCTGCCCATGAAGAATGTGCATTTTCTGCTGTGTAAGACACCAGGAGAGTTAATGATTTCACCATTCACCAGAAGGATTATATCACTTTCCTTTTTGGAAGAAGTCCAAACTTCATCACGAAGGTGCATCCCATTGTTAGGCTGCAGAAAGCAACATATGGCAAAACATCTATAAACAGCCAAAAATGGACTTTGAGCTAAAAAAAAATCTTTCCTGTGAGATAAAAATTAACTGTTGATCATGTATAAAGATCACAGTACAAGAAATTAACAAACTAAATGAATTTAACAATATGTAAAGATTTTTTTATAAACATGCTATAGTAAAAATACAGTTCACAATTTACAAGTAGAAGCTCTCAACTTCCTTAACTGGTAGAAGATATGGGAGTTTGTATTACTATAAATGATAGATAAGACTCCTAAACTTCAGGCAATTATTCTGAATGCTAAGTTTTAAAATATTGTTTTCTTTTTTTTTTTTTTCTTTTGGTTTTTCGAGGTAGGGTTTCACTCTAGCCCAGGCTGACCTGGAATTCACTATGGAGTCTCAGGGTGGCCTCGAACTCATGGCGATCCTCCTACCTCTGCCTCCCGAGTGCTGGGATTAAAGGCGTGCGCCACCACGCCCGGCTTAAAATATTGTTTTCTATTATTGTACTTGAGTTTTACTTTAAAAATATTAAATAGAACACAAGAGCCAATGGTGGTAGTGCACACCTTTAATCATAGCATCTGAGCATTAGAGGTAGGAGGATCACTGTGAGTTCATGGCCAGTCTGAGGCTACAGGTCAGCCTAGAAAAGAATAAGACCTTACCTCAAAAAAAAAAAAAAAAACCCACAAAAATTCACCAAGGAAAACCATGAATGCATCATTAACTCAGAGTTACTGACATAATATCATCATTACAAATGACATTGTTCTTGACAGCCAAATATTATTAAAAGCTGGTCATCAATTATAATTAATAACTCATGTTCATCAGATTAATAACTTCCAAGGACCTGGTTCTTTGTGCTACACTCAGATTTCTACTACTGGACATGATGTGTCGATTGTTTCAGTTTACCTAGAATCCAGGTTGATTTTATATCCAATTGGCTGACAGTGTTACTCTGTATTGGACAAAGAAGGAATAAGCACAACAATGGCATGAATGGTCAACAGTGGTTTGACACACAGCCATCAGATTTCTGTTGTTCTCTTTAAAGTTGTTTATAATTGTGAAATCAGAATTATATATCATTTCCAAATATTCAAAAAGTGAATTCATACACATGTTCCTCTTTCTTGTGCTGGGAAACGAACCCAATATACTTCAGAAAGTCAAACAGTGTGTCCTCCTAAATATGTGGTGAATGATTTTATCTAAAACAGTGACAAAAAATTAGTAGTTTCACATGTGGACACACTCATTTCATTTGGTGTGGTCTACTGTAGTATAATTATTGGCTTGGGTGTGTACATTGATACTCATAATCTCTCTTTCATTATAGGTAAGCATTGTACTATTTGTTTTCTTTGTATGAAACCCATGTTGCAATCTCTAAATGTGAATAAAAATATTTAGTGAGATTTAATGTATATTGTAGGTTGTTCTTTGGGGGCCTCTTAAATCTGTATATTTCTAACCTTAACACTAAACATATTTTTTAATTTATTATAAATAAATTATGAAAACATGCAAATATAAATAGCACATTCATTAAGAAGTATACAAATTGCACAGAAAACTTAATTTATTCCCTTATGACATTTAAAGGAACCACAGAAATTAAACCAAAAAAATTGTTATAATCCACAACAATGTCAATGCCTTTTCTTTATATTTTTTCAAATGAGACAAAAGACCCTAATATATTGTAATAATACATTCCATATAGGATATATAACAACAACACATGCAGAAAGACATATTTACATCACAAACAGCTTTATTAACTTAGTAGTGGACTTCAGATCAATTTACAGGTATTTAACTGAACAAAGATTTAATATTTCTAGTAGCGTTCTTTCACCTTTTGTTATGGTTATTTTTGATAGAATTTATGAATGTGACCTTATGCCATACTCACAATAGAAAGTAAGATAAATTGGACTCTATAATACACTCACAATAGCAGGCAGGGCTGTTTGAAGATTAATAAGTGATCTCACTATAACACTTCACCTGCCTACAGCCTAAAAATATCTTTCCTCTGGTACTTTCCAGAAAGTCCCTGAGGGGCCAATAAACCAAGAGCACTAGACAGATCTGAACTTATCTATCACTCCTTTGATTGTGCTCTTGTGCACGATATGTTTCTTCTTAAAAGCATCCAATTCACTGCCTGTTCATATCATTCATTATTGAAAGGACACTAGAAGAAGTAAATACAACTTTAAAAAGCCATATAATAAAATGAATTCATTCTATTTTCCGTTTTTATATATTGAAACTCAAAAGTATATATGGCTTTATAGATGTGAGTTTTGTACCTGTTATTTTTTTCCAGTTGTGAACAACCCATTTCTCTTTCACCTCTGTACATTTGATTCTTCATCACAAGATATTCAGGTATCTTGCCTCAAGGCTTCCAAGATATTAAAGACTTGAGAGACATTAACTCAAATTCAGAGTCTCCATATCCTCTTTGCAGCCAGAATCACAGGAAGGAAGAGGACAATGTAAAGATTTTAGAACTCTGCTTTCCTCCCCTCTACACCAGAGACTTCATAGAAACACTCTACAATATTATACCATCTTTTCTAGCCCTTCGTGTCCACATTCCTTCTGTAACAGCCTCTGAAAAGCTTTTTGTAAAAGAAAATTACCACAGAGTGTGTCCTGATACACTCTTAATGTTAACATGAATAATTCATATGATGTGGTTATATAAATTTTAATTAGGTAATTTTTATAAAGGTACCCACTTTAACATACATTTGTAAAGTTACATAACAATAAGCATAATAAATAGGAGAAATTGTCTTTTTGACACTTGCTTCATTATTTGTGAAAAATGTTGAAAAATGAATTCAAGGATCACTGTCCTTAGTATGAAGAATGGGGTTATTGAAAGATAAGATAACAGGAGACATCTATAAATTTGAGACAGAAAAGAACATTCTAACTGAACTTTTCCTGTGGAGGCTAACTGTTCTAATATTTCTATGGAGACATTAACCATGTGGATTTCATATACTTACTTCCTGTGGACATGTGCCATCTACATGACTACAGACAGAAAATGACAGTATCTCCTGGAAAGCCTCAACCAAACTGAATTTCTAATTATAAATGATTTCTAATGAATGTTTTACATTTTATCAACAAGTTAGTAAAATTAACCAGTAGTTAATTTTCTTTAATTAGTATTTATCCTGACTTTCTGTCTATATTTATATAAGCACCTTTACCTAGATATTTCCAACACTTTTACAGTAAGCAAGATTTTATGTCATTTTTATAAGAAAGAAGGTAGCTTCTGGGTAAGATGGCTGCATAGGAGTCAAACCAATACAGCCCAGGAGGGATTTGAGCAAAACCACATTCAACTACTGGCAGCGGGGCATCCAGCACCAGATTCATTGCACAACATGGAGGGATTGAGGGGGTAACTCAGCACTCATTAGGTTTGAAGCCACCCCAAAAGGTACCAATGCTGACTGACAAAAAGGCAGGTATGGAAGAACTTCCAGATAAAATGGCTGCATAAGAGTCACACCAACCCAGCCTAGGGTGGGATTTGAGCAAGACCACAGCAAAATACACCCTTCATCTGAAAAGTGATGGTATATATCTTTTTATCAGCCACAGCAGAGAAGCAGGAGAAACTAAGATTTGTCAAAAAGGAGGAAATTGGCCAGAATTCCACCAACAAGCTTGCAGACCTGGAACCAATCCATGTGGATCTTTGTGACTATCCAGCACCCAGCTGCAGGAGCAGAGACCAAATGAGAGGATTTTTTCCAACCTCATCAGTTTCCTTACAAAGTCAAGAGCACTGAAGGGGAAGAGAAGAGAGCTGCCACTTAATGGAACATAGGCAGAACCAGCTGAGCATCTCCAGAACAACTCCAGGCTTCCTGCACTTGCCCATCCCCAAACTGAAAGCACCAGGAACCATCAGAGTGCACATTCAGCTCCCAGTGGCAGGGCATCCACAAATCTGACCAGAACACCAGATTCACAGCATAACACTGAGGGATTGAAATGGGCACTCAGCATCAATGAGATTTGAAGCCACCCCAAAAGGTAATGAGGATGACTGACAAAAAAAGGAGGTGCATAGCCCTGCACTGGAAGTGCTAATGTCTCTTTCCATGTCTGGGTAGGTTATGGGTTACATATTCTTGGTTGGCTATGCCATTCACAAATAAGCTATATTTGGGGGTTGATTATTGTTGCCTTCGATGCATCCAGATTCATAGAACCTTTGTCTTTCCTTCTGTCATTATTGGGGACAAGGTCTGATTCAGACTCAGGCTGACCTGGAACCCATTTCAGAACAGAAATCTCAACATCCCAGATCATAGGATTAAATGTATAGAGCAACATACACCCTTAGGGATTTGGGGTTTATAAGGTTAACGTTTGTTTGTTTTTTTTTTTTTCAATCCCTACATGTGCATACTTTGTATTGGTTTTTATTGAATGTGTATATTGCTAAGTTGAATTTTAAAATTTGCCACCAATTGCTCAGAAAACAAACTCCTGAAGGAATTCCAAGAGAACACAGGAAACCAGTTTAAAAAATAAGGAGGTCATTACAAGACATGAATAAGGAACTAGAAGTCCTAAAGAAAAACCAGGCAGATATTCTGGCACTGAAAAACACAGTCAGTCAAAGAAGAAACCTCTGTGGAAAGTCTCACCAGTAGACTATATTAAGGAGAGAACAGAATATCTAAACTAGAAGACCAGGTGGCAGACCTAATACAGTCCAACGAAGAGAAGGTCAAGCTAATAGGAAGATATAAGTGGGAATTTCAAGATATCCAGGACACTATGAAAAGATCAAACATGAGATTTCAGGCTATAGTAGAATGAGAAGTATTTTAATCCAAAGGCTTGGCAGGTGTTTTCAACAAGATCATAGAGGAAAAATTTCCCCAAATTGGGAAAGAAATGCCAATGCAGGGCTGGAGAGATGGCTTAGTGGTTAAGCGCTTGCCTGTGAAGCCTAAGGACCCCGGTTCGAGGCTCAGTTCCCCAGGACCCACGTTAGCCAGATGCACAAGGGGCACATGCATCTGGAGTTCGTTTACAGAGGCTGGAAGCTCTGGCGCCCCCATTCTCTCTCTCTCTCTCTCTCTCTCTCTCTCTCTCTGCCTCCTTCTCTCTGTTACTCTCAAATAAATAAATAAACAAAAAAATAAAAAAAAAGAAATGCCAATGCAAATATAAGAAGCTTTTAGAACACCAAACAGATAAAACCTGGAAAGAAACTCTCTTCCCCATGACATAACTAAACAACTAAACAAAACCTAAAGAAAATATATTGAAAGGAGAGAGGAAAAGCAAGTCACCTCTACAGGCAAGCCTATCAGGATCACAGCAGATTACTCAACACAAACTTTAAAAGCCAGAAGGGATGATGTATTACAAGTACTGAAAGATGACAACTGTCAACCAAAAACACTTTATCCTGCAAAGTTATCAATCCAAGTTGAAGGAGAAATACATGCATTCCACAACAAAACAGGCTAAAGAAATTTATGACAACTAAGCCATCTCTACAGAAAAAAATCTTAAAAAGAATCCTTCATGCTGAAGAGAAAGCAAAGTGCACATATGCGGAAACAGGAAAAAATAAGCCATACTCAAATAACAGTTAAAAGAAGAGACTAAGGAAAACAAGAATAAACATATATCTTTCAATAATAGCTCTTAATATCAATGGTATTAATGCTCCAAACAAAAGACACAGGCTTGCAGACTGGATTAAAAGGCAGGATTCTGCTGTTTGTTGCCTCCAGGAAACTCATCTCTCAATAAAAGATAGACACTGTCTTAGAGTGAAAGAATAGAAAATTATATTTTTAGAAAACAGGCCTATGAAACAAACAGGGGCTGATATCCTAATATCTGACAGGATAGACTTCAAACCAACATTAGTGAGGAAAGATAAAGAAGCTCACTTTATACTGATTAAAGGAATACACCAACAGGAAGACATTACAATCCTAAACATATATACACCTAAAATGGAGGCTCCTAATTTCATCAACCAAACACTCTTAGACTTAAGGTCACAGATAACACCAAACACAATTGTAGATGGAGACTTCAATACCCCATTCTTATCAATTGGCAGGTTATCCTGGGAAAAAATAAACAGAGAGACATCTGGATTAGATGATGCCTTGGAACAAGTGGACCTAACAGATATCTCCAGAGCATTCCATCCAAATGCTGCAGAATATACATTTTTCTCAGCAGCACATGGAACATTTTCCAAAATAGACCATATATTAGGGCACAAAGCAAATCTTAACAAAAATAGGAAAATTAAAATAATCCCTTGCAGTCTATCTGATCACAATGGGATTAAACTACCAATCAGCAATAAGAAAAACTACAGAACATATAGAAATTAAGGAAGACTAAACAGGACACTATTTAATGGTGAATGGGTAATTGAAGAAATCAAAAAGGAAACAATAAATTCATTGAATCAAATGATGATGACAATACAGCATACCAAAACATTTGGGACACAATGAAGGCAGTCATAAAAGGGAAATTTATAGCTCTAAGTGCCTATATTAAGAAATTAGAGAGTTCACAAGTAAACAATTCACTGCTTCCACTTAAGGACTTGGAAAAAGAAGAACAATGCAAACCAAAAATCAGTAGATGGAAAGAAATAATAAAGATTGGGGCAGAAATTAATGAAATAGTAATCAAAAATACAATCCAAAGACTCAATGAAACAAAGAGTTGGTTCTTTGAAAGGATAAACAAGAATAATAAACCCTTAGCAAATCTGACCACATGAAAGAGAGAAGGGACAAAAATTAATAAAATTAGAGATGAAAAAGGCACCATGACCACAGACACAAAAGAAATTCAGAAAATCTTAAGGACATACTTTAAGAATATATACACCCCTAAGTTTGAAAATCTAAAAGACATGGCTGATTTCCTTGATTCATATGAACTACCAAAACTAAATCAAGATAAGCTAAACTATTTAAATAGACATATAACAATTATGGAGATCCAGCAGTTATAAAAATTCTCCCAATTAAAAAAAGCACAGGCCCAGATGGATTCACTGGTGAATTTTACAAGAATTTCACGGCAGAGCTATATCACTGCTTCTTAAAATTTTTGATAAAATTTAAAAGGAAGGGTTTCCACTGAACTCCTTCTATGAAGCCATAATCACCCAGGTACCAAAACCAGGCAAAGACAAAAGAAAAAAAGAAAATTACAGACCAGTCTTCCTCATGAAAATAGGTAGAAAAATTCTGGCTCAATTTCTAATAGCTAAGAGCTGGAATCAACCCAGATGTCCATAACTAGAAGAATGGATAACTATGATGTGGTATATCTACACAATTGAATTCTATACAGCAGTAAGAAAAAATGACACAATGAAATTTGAGGAAAAATGGTTTAACCTGGAACAGATCATTCTCAGTGAACTTACCCAATCACAGAAAAAAAGATCACCACATAGTCTCATTCATCTACAGCACCTAACCTGAATCTACCCAAGATACCTTACATACCCAGCAAGCATCTCGTGGACTAGACGATAGGATTGAAGGGGAGGGAGGGGAGGGCATTGAAGGGGTAGGAAACACAAATCTAGACCCAAACGGCAATGGTACCATAAAATTCTACTTCCTAAAAGGCAGGCAAAAAGGCTGAACCTTCACTAGGCCCTTACAGGGAACACCTGAACCACAACACACTGGAGAGGTTAGGATCAAGACTAACCTTAATCTTCTACATCTTCCCTCCTCCCTCTCCCTCCCTCTCTCTCCTTCTCTCTCTCTTCTCTCTAACTGTTGTATATTAGTTATCTTTTTCCTCCTCGTACCAGCATGTGGCTATCATCCACAATGAGCTTTTGATCAGAGAGACCTACAAGGTTTCCTAAAAGACAGACAGATTTCTGTCAGAGTACTTGATGACCCACAAAAGGTTAGTGGTAAGACCCTACTGCTGAAGACACCTTATGTCATTGACATGTAAAATGGAATAGCATTCCTGGAAGCTGGAAGAGAGTCAGTCCTCAGACAGTCAGCATGTCTAGTGCCAGAAGGTGCTCCATGGGCACCTGGGGGAAAATGACCAATATCTGTCCAAGCAACTCATGGTCCAACCTACTTAGCAGCAAATAACCTGTTGTGATGCCCACACAAGTGCAATAGTGGCACACAGCCATGGTGGGGAACCAACTGCTCTTGATTTGGCTAACTGATCCCCTCAGTGGTATGGGACCCATAGCTGGAGCTGGGAAACAAGTCAGAACCATATCCAAACATAAGCCCACTCTCCATTATCAAGCTACCATCAATCATGAATCATGGGCTACAAGAGGGCCTACACCTATTAAGTTCTCTATAAAAAAAAGTAATGGTTATCTCATTTGTCCTGGTGCTAACTTACTCTCCATTGGAGAATCTGCTTCTCTTTTTCGGATAGATGTAGATCCTAAGGAGAGAGCCACCCCATCATACTTCAAAAGGGCCCTGGCTGAATTTAAGAAAAAAAATGGCAAAACAAGCAAGGGTGCTGTTTTCTTGGTGAACCATGTACCAGCACAAGGAGGAAGGAGATCAACACAGAGAAAAATCAACTCCTACCAAACCAGAGAGCCAGAGCCTCAGAGGCCCCCAACACCTCATCACTGAAGCAGACCAAAGTGAACCCAACATGGCTCAGGGAAATTTTGTGGAAAAAGGGGCGGAAAGAATGTCAGAGCCACATGTTGGTTCATGATATTCAGAGACATTTATCTTACCTATAACTCTGGGCTAACTCCACAATCCATGACCCATATACCTCAACAAGGAGGGGCCAAAGGGAGGGGGTAAGTGATGGATGAGCCTAATAATGGTAGCAAACTGACTGTATTTGCTGAATACAAAACTAATTAATAAAGAAAAAAAGAAAAAAAATATTGGCAAACAGAATACAAGGGTATATCAGAAAGTTTATTCACCCTGACCAATTTGACTTTATCCCAGAGATTCAGGGAATATTCAACATATGCAAATTAATAAATGTAACACATTAAATATATTGAGTGGAGGAGAAAAATCTCATTATCATCTCAATAGATGCATAAAACACATCTGACAAAATCTATCATTCCTTCATAGTAAAATTCCTACAGAAACTGGGAATAGAGGGAACATACCTCAACATATTAAAAGCTATTTATACCAAACCTACAGCCAACATTATACTAAATGGCAAAAAAACTTGAAGCTTTTCCACTAATTTCAGGACAAGACAAGGGTGTCCACTGTCCCCACTTTTGTTTAATATAGTACTGGAAATTCTAGCCATAACAATAAGGCAAGAGACACTCATAAAAGGAATACAAATGGGAAAGGAATAGATCAAATAATCATTGTTTTCAGATGATATGATTCTATACATAAAGGATTCTAAAGACTCTGCCAGCATACTGTTAGAGCTGATAAATGCATTTAGCAATGTAGCAGGATACAAAATAAACACAGAGAAATTGGTAGTTTTCCTGTATAGTATCAGCAAACAAGTGGAGAGCAAAATCAGGGAATCTCTCCCATTCCCAATTGACTCAAAATAAATAAACAAATAAAGTACCTTGGAATAAGCCTAACCAAGGAAGTAAAGGAGCTCTACAATGAAAATTTTAAAACACTCAAGTGAGAAATTGCAGAAGACACTAGGAAATGGAAAGACATCCCATGTTCTTGGATTGGAAAAATCAATATTGTGAAAATGTCAATCTTACCAAAAGCAATCTACACATTTAATGCAATCCCCATTAAAATTCCAATGGCATTCTTCACAGAAATAGAAAACAAAATCCTAAAATTCATTTGGAAGCACAAAACACCTCTAAAGGCCAAAACAAGTTGAAGCAACAAAAATAAGGGTGCTTGTATACCATACCCAATTTTAAGCTACATTACAGAGCCATAGTAGAAAACAAAAAAAAAAAAAAAAAAAAAAATGACAATAAATGTTGGTGAGGATCCAGAAAAAGGGGAACTCTTCTACACTGCTTGTGGGGATGTAATCTTGTACAGCCATTGTGGAAATTAGTGTGGAGAAATTGCAGATAGCAAAAACTGATTTACCATATGATCCAGCTATAGCACTCATAGGCATATAACCTAATGACTCTTCTCACTACCTTAGAGATACGTACACAACCATGTTTATTGCTGTTCTATTCACAATAGCTAGGAAATGGAACCAGCCTAGATGTCCCTCAATAGATGAATGGATAATAAAGATGTGGCATTATACCCTTGAGTTCTATTCAGCAGTAAAGAAAAATTAAATTATGAAATTTGTAGAGAAATGGACAGATCTGGAAAGGATTATATTAATTGAGGTAATCTAGGCCTAGAGAGCCAAATGTCATATGTTCTCTCTCATATGTGGATCCTAGCTACAAATGTTTATTCTTGTTTATGAGCTGGAACCAAAAATTGGTAGCAGAGGCCAGTAAGCAAGAAAAAGGCTATAAAGGATGGAGGAGACAGAAGTATTGTAGGGGATGATAGTGTATATATGTAAGTAGAAGGACAGATTATAGGTAGCATAATGGCTTAAGTGAGGCCAGGGGAAGAGATTGGGTAAGAGAAGGGTGGGGGGAGGGTCAATAAAATTTCAAGATATTCTCAATAAGACATGAAAGCCTACTTTTTTTTTTTTTTTTTTTTTTTTTGGATAATGGCACATCCAAAAGCCATAGATTACTACTTGAAAATTTTCAGTGCCAGAGATGGGATACCTTCCAGTGATTTGTTGGCCAAGGAGGCCTCTGTTGCCTCTAAAACATTGCAGGATATTGTCAAGATCCTTGTTTTCCCATGAGTGACTGTTAGTAAGACCCTATTGCTGAGAACTTCACATGCCTGGGCAGCAAGGTCATTGAGAAATCAAGCTGGTGCTGAGCTGAAAACCTTCTCTCTATAGCCCAGCCAACTGAAAGTTGGGAAACGATGCACTGTATGCAGCTATATGGGGCACAGAATTCATCATTTGTGAAAACAGTGGACACTGAAAGCCTCAAGTTTGTCCAGACAGGCCAAATGACCAAAGGGGTAAAACAGTGGCATATGTCCTCTGGGGGAAAACAACTGCTCTCTAAATGGACTGAAGGTCCCTACTTTAGTATACGTGCCTACTACTGAAAATCTAATCAAAAGCCTAAGATGGGCAGGTGTGGTGGCCTGGAGTGAGTAGGCCAGACCCATTTCTGGGCTCCTCCCACCTCCAGGGTCTGAGTTCCTTTTGCAGACAGTGTGTAGGCAGGTATGGTGGTATGGAATGAGTAGTCCATACATATTCCTGGGATCCTTCCACCTCCAGGGTCTGAGTACCTTGCAGGAAGAGGATGTGGGCATGTGGGCGGTTGCTGCAGCCTGGAGTGTGTAGGCCAAACCCTTATATCTGGGCTCCTTCCACCTCCACAGTCTGATTGCCTAAGCTGGTCTGTGTCCTGGTGGGCATGGGACAAAGTAGGAGAGATCCATTTTCCCTTGCTCCTCCCTGTCCCCTTGTCCTGGTAGGTCCAACTGTGCCTTTCTTGTGGAGGTCTAGTCCTTGTGTAAGCTGTAAAATCAGTTATTTTGGCCTGGTATCCTGACTGGCTACTAGGTACCAACATCCTTATTCCCCTGAGTCAGAGGGTGAACAAGACAAAGGACACAAACTTTCTCCCTCCCCAATAAAATAGTCTTCCTAAAATGGTTAGACAATAATGCAAAAAAGCCAATGAAAGCCAGAAAACTGGGAGATCTCCACCAAGGATGACTTGTCCTACCATGGAAGCATACAATGAAATAACAGAGAAATCAATAGAAATTCATACCCAAAATAAAAACACAACAACCAATGAGACCATGATTTTTTTTTAAATTGCTGAACTTGCAGCAAAGTATCAAAGAATCAACAAATGTTTCAATGAAATTGAACAGAATCATCCCCAAGAGCATTCAGCTTTTGACAGTAGGCTTCACTTAATTGAAGGAAACATTAGAAACCTTGAAAGAGATATGAATAAATTGGAGGTAAGTCAAGAATTGGAGGACCTAAAAAACTGTTTGGCTGATTAAGCTTAATGAAGACTTGATCAAATGCTGCCTTGGGGAAGCCTGGTCCCTGTATGTGGGCTATGGATTCAGGCTTTTTGCTCTGGTATCCTGATTAGCCCCTGGGTACCCAAACCCCTATTCTGCTGAGTCAGAGGGTGCATGGACCATGGTAGGAGCTAGCCTCTTGCCCCTGGCTCTCAAGCTTCTTGGCTTCTGGTTCCTCAACCCTTGACCCCTGTGTGCTGGACAGCCCATGCAAGTGAATTGAGTAGGCCAGAGCTTCCAGTTCCTCAGGTACCTTTGATGAACCTGCAAACTCCACAATCTGCATATTTGTGGTTATAATCCCATTGTATGCCAGTGTACCAATTAGGTTCACATTTAAAACAGAGCATACTCTGAATATCCTACAAGGACAAAAACTTGCTTCTTCCTCAATAGAATACAATATTTGCCCACGATTGGTAGACTACAATGCAAAACATCCAACAAAAGTCTGAAAACGGAGAGATCTCCACCAAGGATGCCTAGTCCCACAATGGAGGCCTCCAATAAAATCGTAGAGAAATGAACAGAAATTCAATCCCAAAATAAAAATACAACAACCAATGAGACTCTGATCAAAGGAATTGTTGAACGGGAAGCAAACCATCAAAAACCAATAATTGTTTCAATGAAATTGAGCAGAATCATCCCTCAGAGTGTTAAGCTTTTGATGGTAGGCTTAACTTGATTGAATAAAATATTAGAACCCTCAACATAGATATGAATGAATTGAAGGTGAGTGACCAAATAGAAGATCTCAATAACCAATTGACAAAAGATTTGACCAAATACAAGAATGAATTCCAGGAACTATCAAGAATATCAGAACTCAAACTGAAATCATACCTCAAAAAAGAGATGGACATGATGCAAAATAACACAACAGAACAAAAATAAAATACAGCTTATAAAAACCTCTCTAGAATCTCTTACTAATAGAGTTACTCATGTGGAAAACAGAAACTCTGACCTGGAAGACAAGACAGAAAAAATTGATCAGGAGGCCAAAACTTTGCTAAGTTCAAAAAATCAAGTGAACAGAATATGAGGGAACTGTGGGATGCCCAAAAATGACCAAACACACAGATAATGGGTATTCCAGAAGGGGAGGAAATCCAGGCCAGAGGCATAGGTAACATATTCAACAAAATTATTTAAAACAACTTTTCTCAAAAGAGAGGCCCATCCAGACACAAGAATCCCACAGAACACAGACAGATAGGACCAAAAGAGAAACTCTCCAAGGTACATGATAGTTAAAATTCTTAACAATGAAAACAAAGAGTGCTGAAAGCAGCAAGATAGAAACAACTTAGTACATACAAAAGCAATCCAATCAGAATTACATCAGATTTCTCAATGGAAACCCTGAAAACCTGAAGGGCCTGGAGTAGGAAACATAAAAGTCAAAATCTATGGCTTTCAACCCAAGCTACTCTACCCACCAAAAGAATCCCTCATAATATATGGTGAAAAGAAAACTTTCCATGAAAACAGTCAACTCTGTGGTTATATGACCACAAAGCCAAACCTACAGAGAATACTTCAGGGAATCCTCCCACAGAGTCAAACAATCAACTAGACCTAATGGATATCTACAGAACTTTACACCCCAACTTTACAGAGTACACATTATTCCCAGCAGCCCATGGTACCTTCTCCAAAATTGACCATATATTAGGCCATAAAGCATGCATTCATAAAGTTAGGAAAATTGACGTAATTTCCTGCATCATGTCTGATCACAGTGCTTTAAATCAGAAATTAACAAGAGACACATCAAGAACTCTACCAGCTCCTGTAGACTAAACAACACACTTTTAAACAATGAACTGGTCATAGAAGAAATCAAAAAGAAATTGTAAAATTCCTAGAACTGAATAATAATGAAAACACAACCTACCAAAACATATGGAACACAATGAAAGCAGTCATAAGTGGGAAATTCATAACCCTAAATGCATTCATTACCAAGATGGGGAGATTCCAAGTCAATATCCTGACTGGCAACCTAATGGTGAGGTAAAAACAAAAAGAATCCAACCCAAAGAGCTCCAGGTGGAAAGAAATATTGAAGATTAGAGGAGAAATTAATAAAATAGAAACAAAGAAAACAATTTTTAAAATCAATGAGACGAAGAGCTAGTTCTTCGAAAAAATAAACAAGATTGACAACCCCATGGCTAAATTGATCAAGCAGAAAAAAAGAGAAGTCTCAAATTAATAGTATCAGAAATGAAAAAGGAGAGATCACAACAGACATCAATGAAATTGGAAGAATCATCAGGGCACATTTACAAAACCTCTACCCCACAAAATTAAATAATCTGGAAGAAATGGATAGATTCCTAGACATATACTATTGCAATCCAATTTGCATTGCTGGTATAAATCACCAAACAAAGAACAGCTTCTGGGAGAAAGAGGTTTATTTTGGCTTACAGGCTCAATGGGAAGCTCCAAAATGGCAGGGGAAAATGGTAGCATGAGCACAGGTTAGACATCAGCCCCTAGCCAACATAAGGTGGACCATAGCAATAGGAGTGTGTGCCAAACACTGGCTTGGGGAAACTGGCTATAACACCCATAATCCCGCCCCCAACAACACATTGCCTCCAGGAGGTTTAATTTCCAATTGCCATCAGCTGGGGAGACTAGCATTCATAACACCTAAGTTTATGGGGGACGCCTGAATCAAACCACCACATTCTACCCTTGGCCCCCATAAACTGATAACCATACATAAGTTAAAATGCAATGCATTCAGTCCAACTTCAGAAGTCCCCATAATTTTTATCAATTTAAATGATGTTCATACATCCCCCTAGTCCAAGATTTTCTAATAGCAATAATGCCAAAATATCCCCCCCCCAAAAAAAACATAATGGCACAGAATAAACATTTACACTGCAAAAGATGGCATTGGGCATAGCAAATAAATACTCAAGCAATACATGATTTAAACAGGGCAAACACCAAACTCTGTAGCTTCAAGTCCAATAACTCTAGTCAGTGACAAATCTCCCAGTTCAATAACTCTAACCAGCACCAAGTCTCTGGACTTCCAATTCTGCCCCTCCAGCTAGGCTACTCACAGTCCTGGAAAACATCATCGGGCCAGCAGCTTTCCTTAGCAGCCATCTTGTGGTCCAGGCATCTCCACTGGATCTCCACTGCAATCCACAGTTCATTCTCATGGCCCCATAGGGTCTCCACACAGGCAACCAGCAAACCTTCTTCACACTGTCCATGGCCATTTCCAAAACACAAAACCGTGTTGTAAACTCAATGACCCTCTCTTTCCTGCATTTCGTATACTCCACAATACCAGGTAGGAAGCCAATTTGTCAATCTGGTGGGGGAGGTGGAGGATAAATCAGATTTTGAAAAACAGGACACTCCTTGAGCCCTCAGGACCCTTCAAAAAAGTCTACATTCTTCCTGTTTCCCCAGTGTGGGTCAGCTGGCCCAATCTCAAAGGTTGAAATCTCTTGAACAATTTGCAGGTGAGTGAGCAGTAGTTTAGGACCAAAGATTTCATTTTTTCTGTGTCATATACCTCTGCTCGCACCAGTTCATTTCTATGCAAAGCAACCCTGCACAACTTCTCAGGACCGAGGCATAACAGCAAGCTTCCCAAACAAACTGCTAGCCCCGTCCAGGCACAGCTGTTTCTCATCCTCATAAGCCAAACCTCACAGTCCATAGTTCTTACTGCATTTATGCCTTTCAACTCTGACCAGAATAGTCCATCAAGCTGTACTTACAGCACTGCAAGGCATCTCTTGCACAAAGGTTTCAAATCCTTCCACATTCCTCTTGAAAATCAGCTCCAAAAGGCCAAAACCACACAGTCAAGTGTCTAGCAGCAATCCCACTCCTCGGTACCACTTGCCTGTTGTCAGGTTCACATTGCTAGTAGAAATCACCCAACCAAGAGCAGCTTCTGGGAAAAAGAGGTTTATTTTGGCTTACAGGCTCGAGGGGAAGCTCCACAATAGTAGGGGAACATAATTCCATGAGCAGAGGGAGGACATCCCTGGCCAACATAAGGTGGACAATAGCAATAGGAGTGTGTGCCAAACATTGGCTTGGGGAAACTGGCTATAACACCCATAAGCCTAACCCCACCAACACGCTGCCTCCAGGAGGCTTTAATTTCCAGTTGCCATCAGCTGGGTAGACCAGCATTCAGAATACCTAAGTTTATGGGGGACATCTGAATCAAACCACCACACATACCATCTACCAAAACTAAACTCAAAGCAGATTAATCTCTTAAACAAACCTATCACATGCATGGAGATTAAAAAGGTAATCAAGGGCTGGAGAGATGGCTTAGTGGTTAAGTGCTTGCCTGTGAAGCCTAAGGACCCCGGTTCGAGGCTCAGTTCCCCAGGACCCACGTTAGCCAGATGCACAAGGGGGCACATGTGTCTGGAATTCGTTTGCAGTGGCTGGAGGCCCTGGCACGCCCATTCTCTCTCTCTCTCTCTCTCTATCTGCCTCTTTGTCTGTCACTCTCAAATAAATAAATAAAAATGAACCAAAAAAAATCATCAAAAAAAAAGGTAATCACAAACCTCCCCTAAAAGAAAAGTCAAAGACTGAATCACTTCTTAGCTGAATTCTATCAAACCTTCAGACAAGAACTGAAACCAATTTTTCTCAAACTATTCGGCACAATAAGAGAGCAGGGAATCCTCCCTGAGTCCTTTTATGTACCTAGCATCACCCTAATACCAAAACCAGACAGAGATGCAACAAGGAAAGAAAATTATACTCCTATATCCCTAATGAATTTAGATGCAAAGATCCTGTACACAATCCTTGCAAATGAATTCAAAACACATAAAGGCATTATCCACCTTAATCAAGTAGACTTCATTCCAGAGATGTAGGGATGGTTTAATGTATGGAAATTGGTCAGCGTAATACACCACATAAATAAACTGAACTATAAGAACCACATGATCCTCTCAGTTGATGCAGAGAAGGGCTTTGACAAAATAAACCACCACTTCATGATCAAAACACTGCAAAGAAAAGGCATGAAGGTTTTATATGTCAACACAATAAAGGCTATATATAAAGCTCCTAAAGCCCAAATAATTCTTAATGGGGAAAAACTCAAGGAGTTGCCACTAAGATCAGGAACAAGACAGGGCTGCCCACTCTCACCACTGCTCTTCAAAACAGTACTAGAAATAGTAGCACAAGCAGGAATATAGGAGAAAGAAATAAAAGATATTACAATTGGATAGGAAGAAGTCAAGTTATCCCTATTAGCAGATGACATGATCCTACATATAAGTGACTGAAAAGTCTCCATATCAAAACTTTTAAGGGTGATAAATTCCTTAACCAAAGTGGCAGGAAACAAAATCAATGCACAAAAATCAGTAGCTTTTCTATATGCAAAGGACAAATGTACAGAGAATGAAATCAGTGAGGTTGTCCCATTTTCAATAGCAGCAAAAATAATTAAATACATTGCAATAACACTAACCACAGATGTGAAAGACCTATATAATGAAAACATAAGAACACTCAAGAAAGAAAGAGAGGAGAAGGTGGAAGGATATCCCATGGTCCTTGATAGGTAGAATTGATATTATGAAAATGGCAATTCTACCAAAAGCAATATACAGATTTAATGCAATACCAATAAAAATACCAACACCATTCTTCACAGAGAGTGAAAAAATGTTCTCAAAATTCATATGAAATGTCAGGAAACCTTGGGGGGAGAAACACTTATGGTGGTGCCTGATCATGCCTGATCTAAAGCTATATTAAAAAGCCATGATGACAAAAAAAAAAAAATCATGGTACTGGAATAAAAACATAGACCAATGGAATAGAATTGAAGACACAGACCTTAGGGAAAGCAACTACAGCTGCTTGATCTTTGACAAAGATGCCAATAATATAAACTGGAGAAAAGACAGCATCTTCAACAAATGGTGTTGGACAATTGGATGATTATCTGTAGAACAATGAAATTAGGTCCACTCATTTTTCCATACACAAAAATCAAATCTGAATGTATTAAAGATCTCAATATAAGACCTGAAACTCTTCAACTGATGGAAGGAAACATAGGGCAGAATCTCCATGATATAGGACTGGGGAAAGACTTCCTGAACAAATCCCCAGTAGCCAAGGAGATTAAACAAGCACTCAACCAATGAGATCTTATGAAGATATAAAGCATTTACACAGACAAACATACCATAAGAAGAGCCAAGAGATTATCCTCTGAATGGGAAAAAATCTTTGCCAGCTATACCACTGACAGAAACCTAATACCTAGGATCTACAAGGGACTCAAAAAACTAAACAATAAAAAAATCAAACAACTCACCCCAAAAGTGGGGCAGAGAACTAAAGTGGGAGTAAGCATAAGAAGAAGTATAAATGGATAACACATACTTAAGAAAATATTCAACATCCCTAATTATTGGATAAATGCAAATTAAAACAACTATGAGATTCCACCTTACCCCAGTAAGGATAACAAACATCAAAAAAATCAAATAAAAATAAATGTTGGCAAGGCTGTGGAGAAATAAGAATACTCAGTTACTATTGGTGGGAAAGTAAGATGGTACAACCACTGTGAAAATCAATATGGAGATTCCTGAAAAGGATGAATATAGAGTTGCCAACAGACCCTGGTATTCCCTTACTGGGCATTTATCCTAAAAGCTCAACCTCTCGGTTCAGGGATATTTCCTCCACCATATTTATAGCTGCTCAATTCATAATAGCTAAAAACTGGAATCAACCCTGGTGCCAATCATTGGATAAATGGATAACCAAGATGTGGTATATCTACAGGATGGAATTCTACTCAGCAGTAAGAAAAAATGACACATTGAAATTTGTAGAAAAATGGTCAAACTTGGAACAGATCATTCTAATTGAACTCACACAATAACAGAAAGACAACCATTGCATGTTCTCTCTCATCTGCAGTTCCTAACCTGGATAATCCCAAGTTGCTGACATAGATGAATAGCATCTTCAGGCTTGGACAATAGGGAAGGTAGATCTTAGAGAAAGGGAAATGGTAGGAGTGAGATACAAAACTGAACCTGAATTGAACTGGTACCATAGAATCCTATATGCTGGAAGTCAGACTAAAAGGTGGGACCCTCAAGATTTCCTTAGGGGGAGCACTTGAATGGAAGGGCCCTGGAGAGGGTGAAACATAACCTAACCTCAAATTTCTCCTGTTTCTCTCTCTTCTCTGTCTTTTTCTTTTATTCTTTTTTTTTTTTAATTTTCCCTTAGTGCTGGCCTGTAATTCCCTCTTCCAGGATGTTGTCTACATCCACAGTGAGCTGTCAATCAGAGAGACCTACTAGATCTCCCAAAACAAACAAGACAGTCTTCTGTCAGAGCCCTTGATTTCCCACCAGAAGTTCATGGTAAGACTCTAGTGCTGAATGCAACAAAGGCTGTTGCATGGACCATGGAGAGACATGGTTGGAACCTGGAGGGGAGCCAGTCTCCAGTTAGCCCACCTAATTCTGGAAGGTGCTACATGAGTTACCAGGGGAAAGTGGCCAACATGTGTCCAAGCAGCTCAAAGTCTAAGCTACTCAGAAGCAAATAATCTGATGTAATGCTCAGAGAAGTGCAATAGTGGCACACAGCCATGGTGGGTAACTATCTGCTCTTGCATTGGCTAACAAATCTGCTCAGTGGAAAGGAAACCATATTTAGAACTGGAAAACAGTAATCTCCTACTAACCTTAGAGTATAAGAGTGTATAAACATTTTTAATTCTCTCTAAATTAGTAATGGTTATCCCATTTAACTAGTGCTAACCTCATTCTTTGTTGAAAAAGATACTTCTCTTTTTCAGATGTGAGCTGGACCTGAGGAGATAAATGACCCATTGTATTCCACCCTGACCCAAGCTGAAACCACAGAAGAATTAGGGAAATGAGCAAGCGTGCTGCTCTCATACTGAATCTGATATCAGCACAAGTGTGATGGAGATAGATACTGAGGACCCTCAACACCTACCAAACTGGAGATCCAGGTGCTCCTATGTGCCCATGACTGAAGTAGGCTTAAAATGCTCCTAGAATGGCTCAGGAAATTTGTGGATGAGGGGATGGAAAGATTGTTAGAGCCTCAGTTGGGACATTTTGCACAGAGATATTGCCCCCCCCCATAATGTATAACCTACAATCCCCATGGCATTGCCTACATCCCCAACAAGGAATGCCTCTTCATAAAAGGAGCAGGGAGGCAGGAAAGGATGGTACCAACACGTGTTGGTTACATACAAAATATATCCACCACTAATTGAAAAAAATCCTAAGATAGAGTTAATCATGAGCCTTAGTAGTGTTATGCCTGCTCATGTCTTGCTAAATGCATATATTATGCTCACCAAACTGTCCTATAAACACTTCTCTTAATGTTCATACCCATACATTAATTTTACTCTCACTTTTGGTTATAGAAGCTTCTTTTTCATATGACGGTGACCAGTGGGATGACACAAAAGGCAACATAGTGTTGAGCAGAAGGGACAGAGAAGTGTCCAGCACTAGAACATCTCTATCACACCCTCCAAGGCTCAGGTCCTTTGCAGAAGAGATGGCAGAAAGAATGTAAGCACCAAAGGATGGGCACCACTCCTTATAATGCAACCATCCACACAGAAATTGGCCTTGATATCCATGACCTCACAGTGCCTAGCAATACCTTCACAAGACCCTCATAATAGCAAAAAAAGAGATGATCTCATCAAAATAAAAAAGAGACTAATGGAGAGAGGGAGGACATATGAGAGAGTGTGGAGTTGTGTTGGGGAAAGTGGGGGGGGGGGTTATCATGGTTTATTGTCTGTAAGTATAGAAGTTGTCAATACATAAACTGAAAAAAACAAGTAGGAAGGTAGCATAAACAAATATCTAGTAAACATGTAATGGTATTGAAAATGTAAATTTACTTTGAAAATAACATCACTTTGAACAATTATGAGTGATACAGAGTTAAAGTAGTAATTAAATGATTGTTCTGCCTATCAATCAATGTTGTCATCTTATAGTGAGTAGACAGATGCAGAAAAGATGACTTTTGCCATAATTCATACCTCTTAAATTACTCACTTTTGAACTATTGAGAAAAGTTATTTAATTTTGTTTACTTTTTAAAACTAAAGTAGAGAAAAAAATAAATTGGAAAAAAGAATAATTTGATTAAGCTTGAATGGATTTTGGAATTAGTCCTTTCTTCCATGTGAAAGCATGGAAGGATAAAAAATGTATCCTTACCTTTTTGATGCTCTAATGGAGATATACTACAACACACAGCATAATATTATTATTGCCACTACTATGAGGAAGACATCAATATTCCCAGCTGACAAAGCTTTCTTTTTATTTTTTGTAATACATTTATTTATTTATTTTTAAAAAGGAGAGAGAAAGAAACAGGTAGACAGAGAAAAACATGCATGCCAGGACCCTAGCTGCTCAGAAGAAGTCCAGGTGCATGTGCACTTTGCACATCTGGGTTTATGTGGGTCCTGGGGAATTGAATCTGGGATCTTTGTCTTTTTAGGCAAGCACCTTAAAGACTAAGTCATCTTTTCATCCCAACAAATCATTTTGAATATCACTAAGACTTTGTCTTGACGTGGCTTAACCAGTAGACCTGCATGGCTCTCTAGTTACATTATAACATACCAGACAGTCTGCCAAGATTCATAAAATGTATAGTCCATAGTCTGTTTTTCAAAATCACAAAACCATGAACAAGGACACATCCCAGGTTTTTGTCCCCTATGAGTACATCAGAGGTTCTGATTATTCTAGAGGCAAATGCCAATGGGAATGGTAAAAAATTTAGTGGAGGAATATTTATTAAAGATATTGGGGCTGGAGAGATGGCTTAGCAGTTAAGCGCTTGTCTGTGAAGCCTAAGGACCCCGGTTCAAGGCTCAGTTCCCCAGGACCCACATTAGCCAGATGCACAAGGGGGCGCACACATCTGGAGTTCGTTTACAGAGGCTGGAAGCTCTGGCACGCCCATTCTCTCCCTCTCTCCCTCTCTCTCTCTCTCTCTCTCTCTTTCTCTCTCTCTCTCTCTCTCTGCCTCCTTCTCTCTGTCACTCTCAAAAAAATAAATAAACAAACAGAAAAAAAATTTAAAAAAAGACATTGGTCACTGATGAACTGTAAGCAACATTTGGATTACCATATAATCCTTTCAGAATTTATATCTATCAAAAACCTCTGATGGAGTGTGTGTGTGTGTGTGTTTTCCCATCACCTGCTTTACTTTGGTCATTGGAAACACAGAATCCACATTGGAGTTCAGCTTTAATAACTCCCATGTTATATGTTTCCTGTGTTTATTCTATTTTCTGTACTATTAACTTTATCATCATTTATTTTTCCTTGTTATAGTAGTCTGTTTTTATTTTATCATCATTTAATCTACATTATTTCTACAAGCTTATTTTTAATACCTAATTCAATATGTTACAATGTCTACTTTTAATTTGGAGATGATTGGAGGAGACCAATTCAAAGAAGAAGCTAACATACACGATGTTGTGCAATAGCAGCCAAGAGATAAGATCTAAAGGTCCTCTGATAGATGTATGAAAGTTTTCTAATTATTCCTTAAATCACACATGTAATGGGTTTCCTCAGACCCTGTGAAGACTTCCATGTTGCACATATTTAGGCAGCAGCTAAATAACTGCACATTTGGGATGTTGACAAAAGTTCCTGCACTGGAAGAAAGGTTAAACTAGAAGCCCTCGCAAAGTTCTTCTATTCTGTGATTCAATAATTATATATGCTGGACTTAATGAGCCATTTGTTATCTCCACAGGGTGAATAACTTACACCATGCATCTCCATGCTATCTTCCTGCCAGGTCTAGAAATAACTAAATTTGTCACCAGTTGAAAGCAGAAATAAGGAACAATGACTCAAAGAGAATGAGGCCCTTGCAAAGTCACTTCAAAGCTTCACTTTAGACTCATTATTTTACTTACATTATACACCATGATGCTGAGTATAAGAATATAAACAAGAGTAATTCTGGTGGTATTCAAATATACCTAATATTCTAAATATAAAATGAAGATAGCTGATCATATCACACATACATTTTAAAGTACATCCTGCAATGTATATATATATATATTTGTTTTTTTCAGAGGATGTATTAAATCTCAGCACAAGCCAACAAGCTAAATTTATGTGGTATATTTAATACCTACCCATATCTGTTACTATATTTATGCAGTATAGGAAAGGTAAACAATCCTGAAGTCTCTGCATTATTCACTGAGGTAAGTCATCTCAAGTGAATGAACTGCCACATTGCATACAAATATTTTACATGGACAAACTACTTTATAAGTAGTTAGACCTTTGCTTCCTCTCCAATTTGATAGTCTGAGATTCTACCAATTTAATAATTTGGTTGGGAATTATTTGAAAAGGTAAATATTTTTAAAGGCACGTAACTATAAACAAATATAACCATAGCAAATTCTATGTATTAATCCCATAAAAACTCCATGATTATGCATGAAGAAAATTTAAATCCTAATACAAACCTTGTTTTTAACCAATTTATTGACAAATAAATTAAGAATAAGCATAAAAACTAAAGATAAAAGTAAAACTTGCCAGTTGAAACATGGGAGTCTGTCACTGTAGGACACTCATGACAGACACAATTTATTGTTCTATGAAGCAAATGACTGTATCATTGTATCAGTCATTTTTCTTTTTTATGTTTTTAAGTATTTAATTAACTATATATTTATTTAACAGAGAGAAACAGAAACAGAGAGAGAAAATATGGGCATGTTCCTGCCACTGCAAATAAACCCCGGATGCATGCACCACTTTGTGCATCTACTTTTATGTGGGTAATGGGTAATCGAATCTGAGCCATCAGGATTTGCAAACAAGCATTGTGAACCACTTAGCAACCTCTCCAATTCCTGTATCAGTCAATTTTTATTGTTGTGATAAAATATCCAAGGATATCAATTGATGAAAGAAGTATATATTCTGGTGCACTGTTCCAGAGATTTCAGGCCATAGTCAGCTGGTGACACTGCTTTCATTTAGACTTTCAAGGGACCTCAGAGAGTATCATTGTGGGGAGCATAAGGGAGAGTAACCATGGTTCAAGGCAACCATGAGCCAGAGAGACAGTGTGTGTTAAGGATTTGAAACAAGTTATACCCTTCAAGCAAAGCGCCCTATTGACTTATAGACTCCAATGAAGCCCCTTCTCCTAGTTTTCAACATCTCCCAGTAATTCCATCAAATTATAATTCGCCAATGGAACACTCCATTGATTACATTAAAATGTTCATGATGAAATCACTATGTTCACCCAAGAACAATCCGACAGACAAGTCTGACGTATGTTTGTGGCACAGATTTTTCATTGTGGTTTCCATATGATCTATCAGTATTGTACCACACTAATGGTTATTTGTTTGGTTCTGGTTTTCATGAAGACTACACAAGATCATCTTATTTTCTCTGATTCCATGTGCTGTAATATCCAAATAACATATCTCCCAAATGACCAACATGTTAAAGGCTTGGCCCTCCTCTTTTTCACTTTTTGAAGGTGGTAGAATCATTCAGGGGATGGGGGTTAATAGGAGTTTCCAGATTAGTGAAAACATATCAAAGAGGATTCTAGAAACCTGGTCTCTGACTAACTCATTTTCACTTCCTGGCCACCGGACATGAGAAAATTTGTGTTACAACAAGCTCCCTGCCATGATATGCTGTCTCACTACAGGGCCAACTGATCACGGATTGATACATACAATACCATGAGCCCCCAAAAAGACTTTCTCACTATAAACTGACCAGAGGACATATTTTTATAGTGATATAAAGCTGATTAACACACAATGTAAACTCTTTCTAGTAGAATAAAAGTTACAAGTGTAGAATATGCACCTTAAAAGGAAAATATACAGTATAACACTTGGTTATTACAGATAAATATGTTAACGTTAAGTGTAATTTTAGCTATTATCTTATGTGACCATCCACTACTAAAATTACTGAAAATCAAGATAATAAAAGCTTATATCTGCTCAAGATCTCTTTGATATTCCAGGCACAAAAGTGAACAAACCTTATGATTTGGCTCTATCATGGAGCCGCATTTTTACAAACTGTGATAAACATGAGATACATGAATGAAGAATGAAAGAATGAGTATGTACAAATATGAATTGCATTTTAACACATCATATGTCAATCAGTGAGACACGAAGAGCAAGGAGATGGAATTACAACAGACATTTGGGCGAAGACCAGCAGGGAGTCAGGATCTGAGGCCAATGGATGTTTATAATTTTTTTTCAAAGAAGAAGAGATGGAGAGCATCATAAACATAGTGAAAAAGAGAGAACTTGCTGAAAGTGGAAATCTGAAAATTAAAATTGTAGTAATTCAATTGAGATGATAATAGATATTTTGTGGAAAGTTGTAAGGATTGGAGGTGGCATGATGTTGTAAAGTTTTGGATGTAGTTGACATATAAAAGTAGTTATAGGTTATTCCATGATTTTGGCTTAATCAATGAAAAGTGATCATTAATTTTAGATATGGGAGTGAATGATGATTTCCTGGTTAAAATGAAGAATTTTTGGATATATCAAGTTTGATATTACTCTAATATTGTAAGTTGAATTTAGATGTTGGAAATTCATAACAGAGTACTTAGTCACAAATATGTAAGTCATTTGCACATAAATGAGATGCCCATGCACATGACTGCATGAGATTAATTTTAACACTAATACTGATCAAGAAAGATGTTGATGGACTAAGCCTTGGGGCACTTTACTGTTTTCTCCTCATTGCAGAAAGAACTCCTACTGACACAGGAGATAGATTGCCTGTGGACCAAGTGAATAGAATGTTTCAAGAAGAAGTAATGTTATACATAGTTGGTTGTGTCAAATGCCAACTTAGATGAGGTGTTACAAATTTACCATGATTTATCAATATAGTAGCTATTGATGATCCTGATATCAGTGCTTCCTGTGCAGAGGAAAGTGGACTGTGCATTTACAAATTTTTAGTAATCCTACCAAAAATGTAATCAAAGAATTGAGAAAGTGAATTATAGTATATGTAAAATGAGCATGGAGAAATATTTGAATACTTACACAACAGAAATATCTCAGTCCAAAGAAACTATTGGAGAAAGAATAGGATAATATTAGTGACTAATGGAAATAAAGAGGAACAGTAGTTTTTATGTGAACTTAATGCCCTATTTAAATGTCAGCTAGACCTTCTTTTTTAAGAGAGAGACAGAGGGACAGAGAGAGAGAGAGAGAGAGAGAGAGAGAGAAGAATTGGTGTGCCAGGGCCACAGCCACTGCAATAGAACTCCAGACGCTTGTGCCACCTAGTGGGCATATTCGACCTTCCATGTGCCGCACCTTTGTGCATTGGGCTAATGCGGGATTTGGATCATCAAACACGGGTCCTTAGGCTTTGCAGGCAAGCACCTTAACCACTAAGCCATCTCTCCCAGCCCGAGATCTTTATTTTTTAAAAAAAGTTCTTAGGTTAAACTCTATTGAATAAAAAAAGAAAACAGTAATAGTATAAAAACCTTTAACCAGGATGGTTTAAGTTCTTAACTAGCTTACCTTTTCTGTTTTGCCAAGACTCAGAACAAGCAGCCTCTCAACCTGATGCATATTCTTGACCTCTGGCTTATCTAATCTAAACATATTTTCTGGTAAAGGTTTTTCGCCATCAACAGAGAATTCAACACCATTTACTCAATCCCAAGGCCAGATTAAGATGCTAAATATCATGAATATACTATAAATCCTCTAGAAACTTTGAGGCCAGATAATTTTCCTTCAAGCAATGAAAGCTTAATCCTCATCAAGGTTGATTTTTCGAAAAGCAATTGCTTGCAGTATAAAGCTGCATTCGTGTATGACTCATCTGCACAACGGTCACAAATTTGCTTTGCTATATGCCTTCTACAAAACTATATAATGTCACATGTTTTTTTTTTGTAAACATCTTATGTTAATTTTCCTTCTGGAATGGGAATACCTGAAGTAAATCACCTATCCACTTAGATTTTCGGTTTAACATTAACTTTTTCAAAATTTTTCATATCTCCCCTTTACCCCATGTATGACTACTAGATAGGGAACCGTAGGTTGTTTAACATTTTATTTATTCCTTTGAGAGAGAGGAAAAGGCAGATATAAAGAAAATGGACATACCAGGGCCTTCAGCCACAGTAAACAAACTCCAGATGCATATGCCACCTTATGCATCTGGCTTCATGTGGGCACTAGGGAATTGAACCTGGGTCCTTTGATTTTGCCAGCAAGCACCTTAACTGCTAAGCCATCTATCCAGCCCAGGAAACTTGTTTTTGACTCAACTAGAAATGAATGTATAAATTTCAGTGATTGATGAGTTTTTTATACTTTATGTAGTCAGGATTATGTCTAGGGACCAATTATTTTTCTATACAATATCACTCATGCCAATGTGGCAAGTGAGCATCATTAATCTTAGCAATCAGCTGTTCATACTTACCCTTAAATATGCATTTAAAATTTCCTAACTCAAGCTTTTATTTATTTGAGAATCTCAGTTACATAAAAATAGTTATAGCAATAAAAATCACATCATTTTTTACAGTTTGGATATTTGTTTCATACTCTCTGTGTGGAATGAGGAAGGAATCAGACATTCAGGATTTTTGACCTGAGGCCCAAGAGAAGTACCTGTTCCTCTGAACCAAGCATAAAATGAAGGAACTGAGACAGAACAGCTACAATACAGACAACATGAGAAAATAAATTACAAGAAAGATATCAAGCATCCACTTGCTGTAACATACTACCACTGCTCTAAAAAGAAGCTTTTGAAATGTTAACAAATTCTTTTCTGGACTTCTTTCTTCACTGTAATCCCATGCCAAATACAGTCAAGAGCTAATAAGTAAAAATACATTCTGATGTTAATAATAATAAATATGTGGGTTTCCAAATTATTTTCTTTAGTATTAAGTGACCTGTGTGTCTGAATTATTACTTTTGTGTGGATTTCCTCCACTAAAATCATAGAATATCATGCTTCATATTCCCATCAGGTTATACTCTTATCCTCTCACCCCCATCCCAGTCCACTAAGGACCCTCCTTATTGGTGTTATTGCTCTTCCCCACTGGGGTTATGAATGCATAGTAAGTCTCAATGCTTCCAAATTTCATCAGTAAAAACTTATACCTATTTTAAGTACATACAAATGTAATAAATCCTATGGTGAAAGTCACTTAGAGTATATTTGGTATTTTGATGGAATTTATAACAAGAGGGATAGTATAGGTTTTGTTATGATAGTAAATCTGAGATAACTGTGATTTGAAAACAGATCTAATTTTTACCCAGGTACATGTGAAATGCTTCACTAAGAGCACTTGTTCTATCAGGAACATCAGCGAAGGGAAATTCTACCTCTTCACATACTTCAAAGAGTCCTGGAGTATGCAGAGGTATTTAGTGAATTGCACCTTGTGCTGAATGCTTCAACTGGGAAGAATGTATGTGACCACTTCTCATATTTCATTAATCAAAATGATATAACTATTCTCGACCAAAAATGTGCATAACATGAGCCTGATGAAAGCTTTAATGATTTGCAAATTTACACATTGGCTTTCTTCATGTTTCAACTACAAATTATTATACTATGTGATGATATTAATTTATAGTCAATATCACTACTATGATTTGTTTGCCTCAATGAGTATCTAACAGTAAACTTGGTAAATGATGTTCTGGTGAATTGAGAAATACAGCATTAAAACAAAACATTGAGTTATAAAACTACTTTGGTGGTAAAATCTCTGCAGTCTCTGAATTTCTACTTTGAGTCATTTTGATTGTCCTCACTGGCCATTGCAATCTCCCTGGAGCTGACTGTCAGTCTCATGGCTCAGAGAATATTGCAGAAGAGGTGACAGAAAGATTCTAAGAGCCACAGGGTAGGAACAAGTATTGTGTGGCATTGTCCTGACTATGCATTCATAACCCCAGTGGGGAAGACCAATAACACCAATAAGGAGGGTCTTAGTGGATTGGGGATGAGAGGATATGGGTATAACCTGATGGGAATATGAACAGCACCTGATAGATTCATGTAACAAAATAGGTAATCAGTTAAAAAAACAGTAAAGGGACTAACTGAAGGGAGGAAAGGGATAGAAGGAGTAAGGGGAGTAGGGAAAAGACAGAGGAAAGTGAGATGATTATGATCAAAATACATTTTGTACATACATAAAAATTGTCAGCAAAAATAAAAGAAGGACTAGGTAGAAAGAAGGGGCTCAGTGGAGGGGGCAAATGAGACAAAGAAAAGCAAGAGTGATGGGAAGGTTATTATTGTCATGGTATACATTATATATGTAAAGATGTTATCAATAAAAATTATAAAAATAAGACAAAATAAAAACACTATGTTATCATTTATAAAAGTTATCTTTTATAAAGGGTATGAAACCCCTTTGAACCTATACCACATCTTTTATGGAGGGTACAAGATTTCCACTGTTTGCCTTGGGGAAATTTTTCAGTCTCCTCCCATTTGCTATTATTCCTCTTCACAAAAGGAAATATGTTTCCAATTCACAAAATCATATATCCCCTGTCAAAGTTAATTATCTTATTCTGTTGAAGGTGGCCCTTGGTTAACAATCTCTCTTTTCTCTTTTATTCTTGATGTATTTGCTTTCAATTGATGAATGTTTCCACTGACACTTTCTTGGTATGAACTTTTGTGAGATATATATTTACCAAATTAAGAAAAGTAATTTACATATTTATGAGAGAGAGAGAGAGAGAGTGAGAGAGAGAGAACAAGTACCAGGACCTCTAGCTACTACAATCAAACTCCAAACGCATGTGCCACCTTGTACATCTGGCTTACATGAGTACTGGGGAACCATACCTGGTAGCCTTCACAGGTAAGTGCCTTAAGTGCTAAGCAATCTCTCCAGCCCTGTTTAATAAATTTCTGAGGAAAGTAACTGTTCTACTAACAAAGTACATAATTTATATTTAATCTAAAAAGATATACAAAACTCAACAGTGGGATATAATTCAAGCCACATTAACTAGACATATCTTAGTCATATTTGCAGTTCACATCTATATGCGTTTTCTGTTCATATTTCCTATATACACAACACTCAGAAGCAAGGAGGTATGATCTTTTTAGGCTTAGAGTATTCAAATGGTAAACAAAGCTAGAAAGGGCTACCAAATAGCATATTGGAAGAATTAAACATCTTTAATGATGTAATGGGACTCCCTATCATATGAATCTGAATTCAGTAGATATGTGTTTTAAGAATAGAGAAATTGGGCTGGAGAGATGGCTTAGAGGTTACGGCACTTGCCTGCAAAGCCAAAGGACCCAGTTTTGACTCCCCAGGACCCACATAAGCCAGATGCACAAGGGGGCACATGCATCTGGAGTTTGTTTGCAGTGGGTAGAGGCCCTGGCACACCCATTCTCTCTCTCTCTCTCTCTCTCTCTCTCTCTCTCTCTCTCTCTCTCAAATAAATAAAAATAAAAAAGAATAGAGAAATTAGTTGATATAAGCCAAACACAGATCTGATTACAATCATGGCAGGAATCAACTTTTAAAACATTACTGAGTGGAATTGCTATATTCTGCATTGAGCCAGGTCTGTAGTTCCAGAACTTAAGTTGCAGCAGACACACAAATTCTGTGTGCAGCGTCAGGCACATTATATACTCTTCTCTGCCAGGAATGGCTGCAGAAAACTACTTCAAAGCAAATAGTTCACAACAGTAAATGTTTGCTGTTGTTCAGGGATTGAGAGGGGAGTCGGCCCAGTCCCTATCATTTGTCTATTAGCTATGGTCCGAGTAGCTGCTCTGTTGATCAGGATTGCCCTACTTAAATGGTTAGGAATGGGCTAATTGCTGGTTTTATCCATAATGATTTGACCTCTCTTAGGTGCATCTTTTTCACCCTTCAAATAGAAATGACTGTTTTCATGGTAGATACAGGGGTGCTAGTATGCAAGTAGTTTTTCCTTAAGGCCAAGACTCAGTACTTGTGTACCATTAAACCAGATGTATTGTGGTGGCCTAAATAAGTCAGAAGGTAAGCCAAATAAGCACCTCTGAGTGAATAAGAGAAAGGAAAAAATCAGAAAACTCCAGTGTAGATATAGGAGAGGGATGAAGAGATGTGGACATTTTACAACCATCACTAGTTTTGAGCTATAATATACTGGACCAATACTTCAACTGTACCTCTGCAAAGGTATTGAACTTTTCCTGAGAACAAAGTTCAAAGAAAGTATTCTAACTTCTTAGATTCATGCAGTTTGCTAATGATGTCCGGACAATAACCTCATTAATTCTTCATGGTTAATTACCTAAACGCAAATAAAAGCTTTTGATTTCAAAAACCTGGGTATTATAGCTATCAGAGTGAAGTGATTATTTTTTGACAGACAACTAAAAAGCAGAAATTCATTCTTTTACTTTGACTGAGCTAGGAAAAAAGTTATTATTAATGATTATAAAGATTAATTCCCTTGGTATTCAGATTTACTCAGAGTATTAGTAAGGAATCATATTAGTATTAAAAGCAAGTTAAACTTATCTTTTATGGTAGGGTGAAATTAAATAAAAGAAACTAAAACCAAGAGTTGTACATATTTTTATTACTAAACAATGAGGGGTATGGAAATACAAAGAGACTTAAAAAAGAAGGAAACAAGAGCATGCCAATAAATAAAATGAAATTGTGCTCAGAGGAACAATCCAGACCCAAGAAACTATTGAAAATCACTCAAAGCTGCACGTAGAAAGTCTGTAATAAGTGCAATTGGGAGCTCTTAGGTTGAAAACAGAGACAGCAAAGCAGTTCAACAAAAGTCAGAAAGATGGGAGATTGGAAGACCAAGGGGAAGAAGACTGGTTTAAAACAAAACACTTCAAGTCTTATCAACTCTTTTCAGAATAAAATTTCTTCAATATACTTTTGCTTGTCCAGTTTTATTTTACTTTTATCTAAGAAAAACCCATGTTTGTTATGGGATGTGGTCGGAAAATTTATGAAGACAATTCTCTAAAGAAAGCATAGTAGAGATAAAACACACAATAAAGACTCAGGCAGGACAAAAATAGTTATAACGTTGTCCTAAGCTAGATGATCTGTAAGATTATCCAAAACAATGCTTGTAGGGATGATACAACTTGAGTTGCAGTGTCTTTATGTTTCATTATGAAACATACTCAATGGAGTGTCTACAGAAACATAATAGGAAAATGAATAAAAGAATGAGTTCAAATTCAAAGGGATTTTAAAAGAAGGTGACATAACAACTTAGAACACACACACATTCAAGATTTGAACTCAAAATTATAAACAAATAAGAGCATTAAAGGAATATGAAACACTAGGAGACCAGACCACACCACAAGGAGAGAAGTCGCGCTACTGTTAGTTCCATGTAGATCATCAGCGACATCCGTATTGTTGAATGAATTTGATAATGTGAAAAAATGTGATTTTAAGGAATGTATTAAAACATATTAAAAACAAATGTCCCAAGCAAGGCATGATGGTGCATGCCTTTAATCCCAGTATTTGGGATGCAGAGTCGTAGGAGGATCGCTGTGAGTTCAAGGCCACCCTGAGACTACATAGTGAATTCCAAGACAGCCTAAGTTAGGGTGAGATCCTACCTTGAAAAACCAAAAATAAATAAGTAATAAAAAATTAAAGGTTCAACTCAGTGGTACACTAACTATATATTTATTAGCAAAAAACAAACAAAAAAAATGTTGAGCATGGCTCCCAAAACAACAAAAGGTAGCAGAAGGGGAGACTGTTCCCAGGAGGTAAAAGTGATAGATCTAAAGTGGTTGGGGTCAGGTACAAGTGCACATATATTGTCTGAAATGGTTGAAAGTGATTGAGAAACTGATAAAAAAAATATTCTCTCAGACTCTGAAGCCAGACTCCAGTAAAGTCATTATTCCCGCATTGCCATTGTTTCTTAAAATCTCCACTTCTAAAGAGAAGGTATCGATGGACTCAAACTGAAAAATCAGTGACTCACCTGACTCTTAGTTATCTTTTTATATGGCCCATAAAAAATTGTCATTCCTTTTCTTCCTTTCCTATATTCTAATAGTAAATAAATAAATAGGTAGATTCAACTTTGAATATTTAACAAGTTATAACTTCAGGAAAATAAGTACTTGTCAATACCACATGATTGCCTCCTATACCCTATTCCTCTATGCCTCTGTATCCCCTTCCTTCTCTCCCAGCCTCTGGTATTATGCTTGGAAACAGTCTCACTCGTTTTCATACTTTTGCTAGAGAAATAATACTGTTGTTTTATTTTGACTAACTTTGGACAATTGAGTTTCAGAGATATTTGAGGTGGATTGACTTAACTTTGTAAAGCCAAATAAACTACATTATTCCCAAAGGAGGCAGTCCAGGCTGCTGTTACAGAATCATGGAAAGACACTCACTTCCACCCAGATATTACCTCTGACAACAATGGGCATAGTAGCCTCCATCCTTTAGTTGAATTGGGTTTTATGAGGGATTTTGGATTGTAATTTATCTCTTTGAAGTAATAATGTGAGGATAATTTTTTTTATTTTATTTTTTTTTCTCCATTTTTATTAATATTTTCCATGATAACAAAAAAATCCCATGGTATTACCCTCCCCCCTTTCCCTTTTGAAATTCCATTCTCCATCATATCCCCTCCCCATCTCAATCTTTCTACTTACATATATACAATACCAACCTAGTAAAAGCCCTCCTCCCTTTCTTTCTCTTCCCTTTCTATCTCCTTTTTTAACTTACTGGCCTCTGCTACTGAGTTTTTTCCTTCTCACACAGAAGCCCAATCATCTCTAGCTAAGATCCACATATGAGGGAGAACATGTGGCGCTTGGCTTTCTGGGCCTGGGTTACCTCACTTAGTATAATTCTTTCCAGATCCATCCACTTTTCTGCAAATTTCATAACTTCATTTCTCTTTACTGCTGAGTAAAACTCCATTGTATAAATGTGCCATATCTTCATTATCCACTCATCAGTTGAGGGACATCTAGGCTGGTTCCATTTCCCAGCTATTATAAATTGAGCAGCAATAAACATGGTTGAGCAAGTATCTCTAAGGTAATGAGATGAGTCCTTAGGATATATGCCTAGGAGAGCTATAGCTGGGTCATATGGTAGATCAATCTTTAGCTGTTTTAGGAACCTCCACACTGATTTCCACAATGGCTGGACCAGATTGCATTCCCACCAACAATGTAGAAGGGTTCCTCTTTTTCCACATCCCCGCCAACATTTATGATCATTTGTTTTCATGATGGTAGCCAATCTGACAGGAGTGAGATGGAATCTCAATGTAGTCTTAATCTGCATTTCCCTGATGACTAGGGATGTAGAACATTTTTTTAGATGCGTATATGCCATTCGTATTTCTTCCTTTGAGAATTCTCTATTTAGTTCCATTTCCCATTTTTTGATTGGTTTGTTTGATTCCTTATTATTTAACTTCTTGAGTTCTTTGTATATCTTAGATATTAATCCTCTATCAGATATATAGCTGGTGAAGATTTTTTCCCATTCTGTAGGTTGCCTCTTTGCTTTCTTCACCGTGTCCTTTGCAGTGCAAAATCTTTGTATTTTCATGAGGTCCCAGTGGTTAATCTGTGGTTTTATTGCCTGAGCAATTGGGGTTGTATTCAGAAAGTCTTTGCCAAGACCAATATGTTGAAGGGTTTCCCCTACTTTTTCCTCTAGCAGTTTCAGAGTTTCAGGTCTGATGTTAAGGTCCTTAATCCATTTGGACTTAATTCTTGTGCACGGAGAAAGAGAAGAATCTATTTTCATCCTTCTACAGATATATATCCAGTTTTCCCAACACCATTTGCTAAAGAGGCTGTCTTTTCTCCAATGAGTATTTTTGGCATTTTTATCAAATATCAGGTGGCTATAACTACATGGGGTTACATTTGGGTCCTCTATTCTGTTCCATTGATCTACGAGTCTGCTTTTGTGCCAGTACCATGCTGTTTTTGTTACTATGGCTCTGTAGTATAGGTTAAAATCAGGTATGGTGATACCACCAGCCTTATTTTTGTTGCTCAGTATTATTTTAGATATTCGAGGTTTTTTGTGATTCCAAATGAATTTTTGGATTGTTTTTTCTATTTCCGTGAAGAATGCCTTTGGAATTTTGATGGGGATTGCGTTAAATGTGTAGATTGCTTTTGGTAAGATTGCCATTTTCACAATATTGATTCTTCCAATCCAGGAACAAGGGATGTTTTTCCACTTCCTAGTGTCTTCTGCAATTTCTCGCTTGAGTGTTTTAAAGTTCTCATTGTATAGATTCTTTACTTCCTTAGTAAGGTTTATTCCAAGGTACTTTATTTTTTTGATGCAATTGTGAATGGGAGTGATTCTCTGATCTCATCCTCTGTGTGTTTGTTGTTAGCATATATGAAGGCTACTGATTTCTGTGTATTTATTTTGTATCCTGCTACATGACTGTAGGTTTTTATCAGCTCTAACAGTTTGCTAGTAGAGTCTTTAGGGTCCTTTATATATAGAATCATGTCATCTGCAAATAATGATAACTTGACCTCTTCCTTTCCAATTTGTATCCCTTTTATGCATGTCTCTTGCCTTATTGCTATGGCTAAGACTTCCAGAACTATATTAAATAAAAGTGGGGCCAGTGGACACCCTTGTCTTGTTCCTGATTTTAGTGGAAAAGCATCTTTTTCCCCATTTAGTAATATGTTGGCTGTAGGCTTATCATAAATAGCCTTTATTATATTGAGATATGTTCCTTCTATTCCCAGTCTCTGTAGGACTTTTATCATGAAGGGATGTTGGATTTTGTCGAATGCTTTCTCTGCGTCTAATGAGATGATCATGTGATTTTTGTCCTTCAACCCATTTATATAATGTATAACATTTATAGATTTGCGTATGTTGAACCATCCCTGCATCTCTGGGATAAAGCCTACTTGGTCAGGGTGAATGATCTTTCTAATGTATTCTTGTATTCTGTTTGCCAATATTTTGTTGAGAATTTTTGCATCTATGTTCATGAGGGAGATTGGTCTGTAATTTTCCTTTTTTGTTCTATCTTTGCCTGGTTTTGGTATCAGAGTGATGCTGGCTTCATAGAAGGAGTTTGGTAGAAATCCTTCTTTTTCTATTTCATGGAAAAGCTTAAGAAGCAATGGTGTTAGCTCTTCCCTGAAGGTCTGGTAAAATTCAACAGTGAATCCATCTGGGCCTGGGCTTTTTTTAGTTGGGAGATTTTTGATAACTGTTAGGATCTCCATGCTTGTTATAGGTCTATTTAAGTGATTAATCTCATCTTGATTTAATTTAGGTAGGTCATATAAATCAAGGAAATCATCCATTTCTTTCAGATTTTCATACTTTGTGGAGTATATGTTTTTATAATATGTCCCTATGATTTTTTGAATTTCTCTGGCATCTGTCGTGATGTTACCTTTTTCATCTCTAATTTTATTAATTTGTGTCTCTTCTCTCTTTCTTTTGGTCAGATTTGCTAAGGGTTTATCAATCTTGTTTATCCTTTCAAAGAACCAGCTCTTTGTTTCATTAATTCTTTGTATTGTTTTTTTGGTTTCTATTTCATTAATTTCTGCCCTAATCTTTATTATTTCTTCCCGTCTACTGATTTTTGGTTTGCCTTGTTCTTCTTTTTCCAAGGCTTTAAGGTGAAGCATTAGGTCATTTATTTGCGACCTTTCTAATTTCTTAATATAGGCACTTAAAGCTATAAATTTACCTCTTAGAACTGCCTTCATTGTGTCCCAGAGATTTTGGTATGTTGTGTTCTCATTATTGTTTGACTCTATAAATTTTTTGATTTCCTTCTTGATTTCTTCATTGACCCATTCATCATTTAGTAATGTATTGTTTAGTTTCCATGATTTTGTGTATGCTCTATATCCTTTCTTGCTATTGATTTGTAGTTTGATTCCATTGTGGTCAGATAGAATGCAAGGAATTATTTCAATTTTCCTGAATTTGTTAAGATTTGCTTTGTGTCCTAATATATGGTCTATTTTAGAGAATGATCCATGTGCTGCTGAAAAGAATGTATATTCTGCAGCATTTGGATGAAATGTCCTGTATATGTCTGTTAGGTCCATTCCTTCTATGACCTCGTTTAGTCCAGATGCCTCTCTGTTTATTTTTTCCCGGGATGACCTGTCAATTGATGAGAGTGGGGTGTTAAAGTCACCAACTACCACTGTGTTTGGTGTTATCTGTGACCTTAGTTCTAACAGTGTTTGTTTGATGAATTTGGGAGCCCCCATGTTAGGTGCATATATGTTTAGGATTGTAATGTCCTCCTGTTGGAGTGTGCCCTTAATCAATATAAAGTGACCTTCCTTATCTTTCTTGACTAATGTTGGAGTGAAGTCTGCCTTGTCAGCTATTAGGATAGCAACCCCTGCTTGCTTTCTGGGTCCATTTGCTTGAAACACCGTTTTCCAACCTTTCACCCTAAGATAATGTCCATCCTTTGTAGAAAGGTGAGTTTCTTGGAGACAACAAATTGTAGGGTCCTGCTTTTTAACCCAGTCTGCAAATCTATGTCTTTTGGTTGGAGCATTGAGGCCATTGATATTAAGAGATATTATTGAAAGATGTGTATTTATGCTTGCCATTTTTTTTTTTTTTTTTGTGGTTCTGGTTCTACCTTTGCTCTCTTATATTAACTAGTATTTGAGTGTTGTTTGTTGTTTTCCAGGTTCCTTATATGTGTGTTTTTCTTTCTCTTCGCCATGGAGGATTCTTTCAAGTATTTTGTGTAGAGCTGGTTTTGTCTTCAAATACTCCTTTAGCCTGCTTTTGTCATGAAATGTCCTTATTTCTCCATCTATTTGAATGGATAGTTTTGCAGGATAAAGTAGCCTTGGTTGACAGTTGTTATCTTTCAGTGAGGATAATTTTTATGACTGGACTATTCTTATATTCATGATAGCATATTAAGACAGATGTTGACATTTGAGTTTGCCACCTAATCTCAGCTCAGCTCAGCTCAGCTTTTTTTTTTTTCCCTTTGGTTTTATGAGGTAGGGTCTCACTCTAGCTCAGGCTGACATGGAATACACTATATAGTCTCAGGGTGACCTCAGACTCACAGTGATCCTCCTACCTCTGCCTCCCAAGTGCTAGGATTAAAGGTGTGTGCCACCACACCCAGCTCAGCTCAGCTTTTTTGAACTGCATTGACTAGGCATAGTTTAAGACAGGAAATAAAGTAGCCAATGAAATTCTAGTCAGCAATAAAGTATTTTAAGATATTATTTTATTAACATCTCATGCTGCCCCATATTTGAGATTTCAAAAGAGGAAATTGAGGTGCTCATTTTAGGCACTAGGAATAATAAAAAGTGGCTACTATTGAGGAATTTGATTACACCTTTGATAAATGGTTGATCATACATATATGAGCTGGGATTGGTCATCTCTAGTGTTCGTCCATGAATTTGACTCAGGTTCAATGGGATAACATGACAATAATTTGGGAGTAGTGTGCAACATGTTTCAAGAGAGAAGAAACTTTGACTCCCTACTCCAAGAGACAGAATCACATTACAACTCCTCTTCTTGTTCTTTGTCAAAAGAGATGAATTTTGGTGAGTGTCCATTTGGGATAAATGTAGAAAAGGTCTCTTCTCATTCTTATCTGAAAAGTTTTAGCTCCTTTCAGGAGGCCTACCTTATGTGGTATATGCTCTCTTCAGGGTTTATTTTTTATCTTAAGAAATTTCAGTCAGGGGCTGGAGAGATGGCTCAGTGGTTAAAGGCACTTGTTTGCGAACCTACTGACATCAGTGCAAGCCTCACCAGTACCCATGTAAAGCCATATTCACAGTTGTACATGTGTCTGTGATCCCAACATGCTTATGTCAGTGGGCAGGGGAGCTAGTCTGGCATCTACAGCAGTAAAACAAGAAAATCATAGACCTTGTCTCAAAAAGAAAATGGAAGGGAAGAATAGACACTGACTGACTGAGCTCTGGCCTCCACATTCAGTCCATGGGACACATAACCATACATACCCACATATACATATATACACAACCACACATACCCACACAGAGAGAGAGATAGAAGGATAATTTTTTTTTATTTAAAAAGAAACTTCTGGGGTTACAGAGAGTGTAGTGGTTAAGGCCCTTGCTTGCAGAGCCTGACAGCCTGAGTTTGATTCCTTGGTACCCATGTCAAGCAGATACACAAAGTGGTTCAGGCATCTGTAGTTTGTTTTCAGTGACAGGAGGCCCTAGTTTGCCAATTCCCTCTCTCTCTCTCTCTCTCTCTCTCCCTATCTCTCCTTGCAAACAAAACATCAAAATAAACTAAAAAACAAAAAGAAATTTCTGAATGGTTTTCAGGGTCTTTGGGTATGGCTCAGGAATAGAACCCCTGCTAGAATATATGAGGCCCTGGAATGATCCCCAGTGATTTCCCAGAACTAGAAACGATTACATTCTGGTGTGTGTTATTGATGCTTCAACACAAATCCTAACATGTGTGACATTGGTTTAAATGAATAGTCAACACTCCTTCACCTCAGTATGAAGCCAGAAAAGATGCAGGTAAATGCTGCACAGTGGCTTTCCAGTGTTTACTAGTCACCTTTTCTTGCTGTGAAAAAATGCCTGATAAAACAAATTTAAAGGATGATTGTTTTACTTTGGCTCATTCTTTGAGAGATTTCAGCCTGGCTATGGACTCCCAAAGAGGAAGAAAACCATGTTGGCAGGTTTTCACCTCTAGAGGCAGGAAGCAGACACAGAAAAAAAAAAAAAAAAAAAAAAAAAAAAAAAGAAGAAAAAAGAAAGAAAGGGTCCATAAACCATATATAACTTTGTAAAGGATACTTCCAGTGACCCACTACCTCCAACCAGGGCCCCTTCTAATAGTGCATTCAACTATGAACTCATCAGTGGTTTAGGGCATTGATTAAGTTATAGCCCTCATAATCTAATCTCTTCCTAAACATCCATCACCTGGCATCCAAACCTTTAATATGTGAGCCTTTGTGGTGATTTCAGATTCAAACAGAAACGCTGCAATAACTGAACCTAATGATCTACTTCCATTGATAAAAGTGAGAAAACAGAATATAGTGTTAGGATTATCCCATGACAGAATATGAATACATATGATAGAGAAATATAGATATATAGATATATATCCAGCAAACATATGTTAATGTTCATGTATTTTAACACCTGTAAGAAATATGCACATCAAAAGAATTGGCTAATTTACAAATATATTAAAAAGAAATTTGCAGAATAAGTCCTTTAACACCTGGAGTTGATTGATTCTTACTTTTAAACATGAAAAGGTAAATATGCAAAAGTACAAAAGTCTATAAAACATCAATGCAGTGGAAAGTCCAAACTAAAGAGCAGCCATAAAATACATTTTAAAGACTCTTCACTCATTAATTAAATCCTTTTAATTGGACAAGTAGTCTAGGAAGAGAGTCAAGATTTGGTTTTCTCATAGGAGACCAGATAAATTTAAGTTGCTCTCAACTAAATCTAAAGAATGGAGGAGCATTTTCTATAATAAAAATTTGGCACATAGTCTCACTCATCTACAGCACCTAACCTGAATCTACTGAAGATACCTTACATACCCAGCAAGCATCTCCTAGACTAGACACTAGGATGGAAGGGGAGGGAGGGGAGGGCATCAAAGGGGCGGGAAACACAAATCTAGACCCAAATGGCAATGGTACCATAATCTTCTACTTACTAAAAGACAGACCAAATGGCTGATCCTTCACCAGGCCCTTACAGGGAACACCTGAACCACAAGACACTGGAGAGGGTAAGATTAAGACTAACCTTAATCTCCTACATCTTCCCTCCCTCACTTCCCCTCTCCCTGTCTCTCTCTCTCTTATCTCTAACTCTTGTATATTAGTTATCTTTTTCCTCATTTTCTTAGTGGCCACTGACCTGTAACTCCCAGAACCAGCATGGGGCTATCATCCACAATGAGCTTTTGATCAGAGAGACCTACAAGGTTTCCTAAAAGACAGACAGATTTCTGTCAGAGTACTTGATGACTCACCAAAGGTTAGTGGTAAGACACTACTGCTGAAGATACCTTATGTGATTGACATGCAAATTAGAATGGCATGGCTGGAAGTTGGAAGAGAGTCAGTCCCCAGACAGTCAGCGCGTCTAGTGCCAGAAGGTGCTACATGGGCGACTGGGGGAAATTGACCAATATCTATCGAAGCAATGCATGGTCTAACCTACTTAGCAGCAATAACGTGTTGTGATGCCCACACAAGTGCAGTGGTAGCACACAGCCATGGTGGGGAACCAACTGCTCTCAATTTGGCGAACTGATCCCCTCACTGGTATGGGACCCATAGCTGGAGCTGGGAAACAAGTCAGAACCAGATCCAAACATAAGCCCACTCTCCAATATCAAGCTACCATCAATTGTGGGCTACAAGAGGGCCTACACCTATTAAATTCTCTATAAAAAAAAAAGTAAGGGTTATATCATTTGTCCTGGTGCTAACTTACTCTCCGTTGGAGAATCTGCTTCTCTTTTTCAGATAGATGTAGATCCTAAGGAGAGAGCCACCCCATCACACCTCAAAAGGGCCCCGGCTGAAACTAAGAAAAATTGGAGAAACAAGCAAGGGGGCTGTTTTCCTGATGAACCAGATACCAGCACAAGGGGGAAGGAGATCAACACACAGAAAAATCAACTCCTACCAAATCAGAAATCCAGAGCCGCACAGGTCCCCAACACCTCATCACTGAAGCAGACCAAAAATGAACCCAACATGGCTCAGGGAAATTTTGCGGAAGAGGGGGCGGAAAGAATGTCAGAGTCACATGTTGGGTCATGATATGCAGAGACATTTATCTTTCCCATAACTGTGGGCTAACTCCACAATGCATGACCCATATACCTCAACAAGGAAGGGCCAAGGGGAGGGGTTAGGTCACGAATGAGCCTAATAATGGTACCAAACTGACTGTATTTGCTGAATACAGAACTGACTAATAAAAAAATAAATAAATAAATAAAAAATAAAAAAAATAAAAATTTGGTGTGTTATAAAAGTATCTAAGGCCAAATGTTATTAAACAAAAAAGAAATTTGTAATATTATTCAGATATTAAAGGGAAATCCTGACATTTGTTGCAATATAGATGAATCTGGAGTAAATCAGGCTAAATAAAATCGAACATTAACAGAAAGACAGCTACTGAATGATTCCTCTTATGTGAGGTGCCGAAAGTATTCAAATTCAGAGAAGCAGGGAAAACATCATAGCTATCTATAGCATATAGTCTATAGCTCTAGGGTTTCATATTCTAGCTAAGCTTTGGAGGTCTGATATACAACATGACACATGGTGTATGTCCCTGTTCATCATAGAATATTGCATAATTTAAAATTTCTTATGAAGGTACATGCCAAGGTACATATTTTAAAGCACACATGTGCAAACACACAAACACATATGCACTCACACACATATGCAAACCTACACACACACATGCAAACCTATAAAAAGATATATAAGGAAACCTTATGAGGATTGAGTATGCCTGTTATTTTGACTGTGGAGACGGCCTCACAGGTGTTCATGTACACACAAACTCATCACATGGTGCATATTAAATCAGTGCAACTTCTCAGCATGTTAAAACCAACCAAACAAAAGAAACTGATCCAGCAGTTTAGAGATTTGTATTTCCAGAAACCCATAAGGGAAGTAAAATAAAAAGAATGAATGAATGAAAGAAAGAAAGAGAAGAAAATAAAAAGGAAAGAAGAAAGAAAAGGAAGGAAGGAAGGAAGAAAGAAAGAAAGAAAGAAAAAGAACTGAAAGAAAGAACCTTCTGGAGAGCAGGGGCCTAATCAAAATATTTCTTATGTCATATATGGAAAACCCTCATGATCACAGCATTACTGTGGTGCAGTGAATACAGATCACCTCACATTCCTTTTCTGAATGGCAGTAATCGTGGAGGTTGTCCTGCTCATATTCCATCCATAAATAGGTTTCCTAGGAAGCAGATTCTCTTATAGTTCTCCATAGATCAAAATCATGCCATAGCTGATGCAAGGATAATCATTCATAGACTCTGAATCCTCTGAACCACTCATAGTTATGTAATTCGATGATGACATTGCAGATGGTGAAAGGGAAAAAAATCAGACTGGAAATATTGCTCAGTGGTTAATAGTTTTTTTCTGGGCAAGTGTGGGGGCCTGAGAAGGCCTGAGAGACCACTAGAATTCCATGCTCGGGCTGGGCAAGGCCATGCACACCTGTAACCCCAGTCCTGTGGGAAGCAGACTAGAGAATCACTATAGTTTGGGAAAAAAAAAAAAAAAGCAACATCTGGGATGAGTAAGAAACTGCAGCTCAAATAAGAACAGGTAGAACAGTGAAGGGGTAGGACACCTTAGGGCCCCTTCCTGCCACTCTAGGTAAGCCCATTCTTCCTCACATGAATACCGAGGTTGGCACATAGGCACATACAAATGTATATGCCACACCCCTCAAAAATGCATCACACTACATTACATATACACACACATTGGCATCAGGCTTGCCATATGACTTATTTATGCTAATGAAATGTTTGTGGGGAGGGTGTGTACTAGCTCCAAGTCCTTGCACAACTCCTCTGTACCTCTAACCTGGTGATATCCTCCATCATGTTTGGGCCTCCATTCTAAATGGTGGAGTAATGACACAGACAAACTAACATGACTACCAGCCAAACAAGAAATAAGGCTTTGTTCATACACCTTAGATTGTTGGGAAGGTTTATTGCCATAATATTCCTAACAAAAACTTATGAATGAAATTGTTAGTTCTGCTAAGGATAGCAAGGCTAATAGTGGCCTCTTGTATAATTGATTTCTCCAAATCACAGTATTAAAGGAGATATCACTTCATTCTAATCTATCATCAAAGTCTATGAAAAACCTTAAATCCCAATGTGATTTGATTACTGTCTGTTTCTAAGAACTTGGTTAAGAGTCTCTTCATAATTTTGACTCACGTCTCCAAATACTGTCAGTGAGTGTCTCACTTATTGATAAATCAAATGAAACTAAGATATTATGTCATTTTCTCATGATCAACCAGATAGTGTTTAGATTCCACAACTGACTCAGGAAGCATTGTGTCTAGTACACAGGACAGTCCTTCCCTTCTAATGTTTGTCTTTAATTGTTAACCCCTATCCCATAAACAGTGTCCAGTATGGAAAATACATATAACATTTGAATTCTGCTTACTGTGTCTTTTCTGTAAACTAAATATCAGAATATAAATCTGACCCCAATTTTTGTGATAAAACTGAATCATTAAAATATTATTGCCTCAAAATTAGGCAGCATGAAACAAAAGGAAATAATAAAATCTTACACCATTTTCTCTTTGCAATGCCAAGTGGACCATTGTAACCTTTTGACTTCAGAGAAAACACATCTGTTAAGCACATTTAGCCGGCTTCTCCTTGGAGACCTGAAGCTATGACAGAGATAAAGGTAGCACCTGTTTTCTTTCTGGCTACACTAAAACTGAATACTGAAAGTCACCACAGCTCTGGGCTTGGCCTTTCTGGAGTTACTCTCCAAATAACCCCATGGAACCCAGTTTTGACATAAAATGCAGTGCAGTTATATTTTACAATCATTTTTTACAATACAGTTGGTATGGAAGGAGGGGAGCCAACATGGAATTAGTCTCCATTTATTTCCCTTCCAGGCTCAAAATTGAAAAAAAAAAAAAAAAGAAACTGTTCCTCTTTAACTTTCAGGGTTTGTTTCTTCATCTGAAAATGGCAAATGAGATCTCACATATTGTTTTGTTTTGTCTAAACTAAAACAATTATGAATAAGATAACATATGAAGCATAATAGGCTAGGTTGTACAAGTTCCAAATCTCATCAGTTTAAGAGACTACAAATTTGTTTTTCTACGTACAATATGTAGTTGGTGACGGATGAAGTTTGAGAGCGGCTAGTGCATATGCTGCTATTTTGGACTTGCCCAACTGACATTTGTGGTATTTTAATATTTTTACTATGGGCAGAGAAAATGCTACCACCCTATCTCCTACTACAAATTAAATACCTCAGCTAAAATATGAAAATGTTATCTCTTTACCATGGCTCCAACTAATTGTGCAAGCAAATCTTTACATATCCCCAGCAAAAAAGCTATCCCAAATGTTGAATGAATTCATGAAGTTTCTACTGAGACTGCTACTGTTCGCTGCACACACAACCCATAGAACATACTGGAAATATATAAATCTTGTTGCTTGATTACTTGTTTTCTTTTTTATTATTTGCCAAGTACAAGTTTACTTATGAAGAATGCTTATGATTTCCCCTTCTGTGTTTGCATTCATAAGAAGAAAGAACTAATCCTGAAAAATGCTGTTGGCAGTCAGAAAGCAAATAATGTTATTGCTTTGAGCAATAATAATAATAATAATAATTTTCTACACTTTTGGGTAAGTTGCATATTGAAAAGGATTCTTTCTTTTTAAAAATGGTTCTCAAAGTGACTGCCAGATTATTTTTATCAATCCACATCAATTTACTGTACCTTAAAATTCATTGCTATCATGCCCAGCTTCATAAAGGCATCACAGTACATAAAATATAAAAATTAAATAATTTGTTTCATAAGTACATCCATAGATAAACAGTGGAAGAAAAATTCTGAAACTCATTTTAAATCATACTTTATCATGACTTACCTCAAATGCTCTTTTTTTATTTATTATAGACATACTTAGTATGAATATATCACGGGTTGGTACTGCCCTTTCCCTCATCCCAGACCCCATTCATCTGGGAGACCTCCTCAGTGGGGTTGCAGATATTCCCAATGGAGTTGTGGATTATGTGTTGTGAGAGCAACAGTCAGTTCTTGGGGTGAGGCAATGCCTCTGGACATGCTGTATCAACATGTGGCTCTTACAATTTTTCCATCCCTCTTGTGAAAAATTTCCTGAGCCATGGTGGGCATATTTTAAGTTTATTTCAATAATGAGCTCTTAGGCTCTTCTGGATCTCTATTTTAGTAGGTGTTGCATATCTCCAGATTCTGTCTCCTTCACCCTGGTGCTGATTGTCAGAGTCACCATGGAAGTTGAATTCTTGCTCATCTCCCCAGTTTCTCTGTGGTTTCAGCTGAGGATGGGCTGAAGTGTGAGGGGTAGTTTATCTCTTCAGGTCTTGCTACATTCTAAAAAGGAAAAAAAAAAAAAACACAAATTATCCAATGACAAGTGAAGCCAAAATAGGTTAAGGTGGAAAGAATTATTAATTTATGGAAAATTTGATGAATGCAACCCCTCTTTTGGAAAACCACTAGTGGGACCTTGACCCTGTAGAGCATAATCTTTGTCTTGTAGGATAGTAGCCTGTTTCCACTTCCAGTTATGGGTTCCTTTCCACTGAGAAGATCTTTTAGCCAATCAGAAAGTTATTGGTTGCCCACAAAGGCTGTATGCCACCATTGCACTTGTGTGTACATCTTGTCTGTGTGTTTGATGTTAAGTAGCTTACACCCCTGGTTGTTTGGACTGTTGTTGGCCACTTTCCCCCAAGTAGCTCATGGAGTATTTACCAGCACAAATTGAGATAACTGTCCTGAGTCTGGCTCTCTTCCAGATTCCAGCCAGGTCTCTGCACGCTTTGTGTTGGCAGCATATGGTGTTTTCAGTAATAGAGTCTTACATTTTACCTCCGGTGAGTAATAGAGTGTCTTGACAGAAGCCTGTCTTCTTTGGGGGACCTCACAAGGCTGTCCAATCAACAGCTCGTTATGGGCAGCAACTACTTACTGATAGTGGGAGTTACAGGCAGGCCAGATCCAAAAATTTTTAATGTTAGGCTTTATTCCACCCTCTCCAGGGCCCTTCTTTTCAGGTGCCCCCTCATACTCCTATTGAGGGTTCAATCGTTTAGACCCTCTTCAAAGATAAAGGTTTCTATCGTACCAGTTCATTTTGGGGTTAGTTTTGTGATTATCCCCCCACCCACCCTTTCTCTCCCCGCACACCCTTTCATTCCTATTGTCTGTGCCTTGAGCTGCCTATCAGGAATGTCAGTAACTTGAGCTGATCCAGGTTAGTAACTACATATGAGCAAGGCAATGAGGCAATTGTCTGGTGATTTTGTGAGCTTGCTAAGTATGATCTGTTCCAAGTCAGTCCGCTTTTCTACAAAATTCATTGTATTGTTTTTTCTTACTGCTGAATAGAATTCCATTGAGAAAATATGCCACAACTTTGTTATCCATTCATCCAGTTATGGGCACCTAAGTTGATTCCCTTTCTTAGATATTATAAATTGAACAGCTATAAACATGGTTGAGCAAATATCTCTGAAGTGAAGCATGGAACATTTAGGATAAATGCTGCACAAGGGAATAACTGTGTATATTGGCAGCTCTATATTCTTCCTTTTCAGGAATCTCCATATTGATTTCCATAGTGGTGGTACAAGTTTACATTCCCACTAACAGTGGATGAGGGTTCCTCTTTCCCCACATCCTTGCCAATATTTGCTCTCATTTGAATTTTTAATAATTTCCATCTTTACTGGAGTAAGGTAGAATCTCATAGTTATATTAATTTGTATTTCCCTGATAATTAGGGATGTTTAATGTTTGCTTAAGGGTGTGTTAGCCATTTGTATTCCCTCCTCTGAGAACTCCCTATTTAGTTCTCTGGCCCATTTGTTGAGTGGATTATTTGATATTTTATTGTTTAGTTTTTTGAGTTCTTTATAGATTCTGAATATTAGGTCTCTGTGAGTGGCCTATAGCTAGCAAAAATTTTCTCCCATTCTGTGGCTCTCCAATCTACCAGCTCTGATCATAGCATATGTCTGTGCAAAAGTTTTTTAGCTTCATGCAATCCATTGATTGATTATTTAATTTCATGAGCTACTGGACTTTTTTTCAAGAAGTCTCTCCCCAGTCCTATATCAAGGAAACTTCCTCCCAGTTTTTCTTCCAGTAGTTGAAGAGTTTCAGGTCTTATGTTGAGGTGTTTAATCTATTTCAACTTGATTTTTGCATATGATAAGATAAGTAGGTTTAATTTCATTTTTCTACATATGGTTATCCAATTTTTCCAGCACCCTCTGTTGAAAATTCTGTCTTTTCTCCAGTATATGTTATCGGCATCTTCACTTGACCTAAAGCCGAGTCTTCATTTCTGTTCCATTGGTCTATAGCTCTGATTTTATGTCAGTGTCATGCTGGTTTTGTTACTATGGACTTGTAATATAGCTTTAGATTGAGCATGGTGATACCTCCAGAGGTGTTTCTTTTGCTGAGGATATGTTTGGATATACAAGGCTTGCTGCCATGAATTTTGAGATCATCTTTTCTATCTCTGTGAAGAATGATGTTGGAAATGTTATTGGTATTGCCTTAAATCTGTATGTTGCTTTTGGTAGAACTGCCATTTTTACAATATTAATTTTATCTACCCAGGAGCATGGGAGGTATTTTCCATCTTCTCAAGTCTGCCTCAGTTTCTTTCATGAGTGCTTTTATGTTTTCATTATATATGTCTTTCACATCCTTGGCTAGTGTCATTCCAAGGTATTTAATTTTCATGTTCCTATTTAAATGGGACAGCCATTCTCTGTTTATTTGTCCTTTGTGTATAGAAAGGCTACTGACTTTTGTGTATTGATTTTGTACCCTCTCAGTTTACAGAAGGAATTAATTACCTTAAGAATTTCTGAGATGGAGACTTTTGGGGCACTTCTGTATAGGATCATGCCTTCTGCAAATAGGGCTAATTTGACTTCTTCCTTTCCAATTTGTATCTCTTTTATTTCTTTCTCCTGTCTTATTGCTTGGACTAGGACTATGTACTATGTACTATGTTGAAGAGTGGTGGTGACAAAGGGTACACCTGTCTTGTTACCAATATCAATGGGAACTCCTTGAGTTTTCTCCCATTATTATATGAGCTTTAGGTGCTGCATATATATATATATATATATATATATATATATATATATATATATATATCCTTTATTGTATTGAAGTATATACTGCACATGTCTATTCTCTCAAGTGTTTTATCATGAAGTAATGTTGTATTTTGTCAAAAGCCTCCTCTACATCTATACATATTTTCATGTGGTTCTTATGATTAAGTTTATTTATGTGGTGTATTATGTTGACCAGTTTCCATATGTTGAACCACCCCTGCATCTCTGGGGTGAAGCCTACTTGATCAAGGTTGATAATGCTTTTGATGTGTTGCTAATTTTTCGCTTTATGAGGCTTTTTTCATGATCTTTGCATCTAAGGTCATGAACAATATATACCTGTAGTTTTGTTTTCTTGTTTTATATCTGGCTGGTTTGGCTGTTAGGGTGATTCTTGCTTCATGGAAGAAGTTAGGGAAAATTCCCTGTTCTCTGATTATGTGAAACAGTTTGAGAAGAATTGATCTCAGTTCTTTAATGGAGGTTTGATAGAATTTGGCTGAGAAGTCATTCACATGGCTCTGTGTTTTTCATTTTGGGGAGGGTTTTGATTAACTTTTTAATCTCAGTGGATGTGATAGATTTGTTTAGGAGATTAATCTACACTTAGTTCAGTTTTTGTAGGTACTATGTGTTAGGGATTTATACATTTCTTCCAGATTATTCAGTTTTGTGGAGTAAAGGTTTTGGAAGTATGTCCTAAGGATTCTTCCAATTTTATTTATGTCTGCTGTAGACTCTCCTTTTTCATTTGTGATTTTGTTAATTTTACACATCTCTTTCTTGCACTTGATCAAATTTGCCAGGGGTTCATAAATCCTAATTATGTTTTCAAGGAACCAGCTCTTCATTTCATCATTTTCTTAATTATTTCCTTAGTTTTCAACTCATTCATTCCTGCACTGATATTAATTATTTCTTTCTGTCTGGAGCTCTTTGGGTTGTATTCTTTTCATTTTTCCAATCTCTTTATGTGGATAGTTTGGTGATTAACTTGGGATCTGTCTTTGTTATGAAGGCATTTAGTGCTATGAAGTTTTCCCGTAGGACTGCCTTCATTGTATCCCATAAGTTTTGGTAAGTTGTATTCTCATTTTCATTCAATTCTAGAAATTTTACAACTTCTTTTTTGATTTCTTCCACTACCCATTTATTGTTTAAAAGAGTGTTGTTCAGTCTCCAGGAGCTGCTGAAATATCTCTTGTCAATTTCTACCTTTCCAGCATTGTGATCTTATATGATACAAGAGTTTACTTAAATTTTCCTGAATTCATGGAGGCTTGCTTTATGGCCTGTTGTATTATTTATTTTGGAGAAGGTTCGATGGGATGCTGAGAAGAATGTTTATTCTGTAGAATTGGGGTGGAAAGTTCTGTAGATTTTTGTTAACTCTAGTTAATCTATAGGATTGTTGATCTCTCTTACTTTCCTATTGATTTTCTGTTTGGATGATCTGTCTATTGATGATAGTGGATTATTGAAGTCCCCAACTATAATGGTACTGGTGTTTATTGCTGTTTTGATGTCAAGTAGGTTTTGTCTTATAAGCTGTGGTACATCTGTGTTTGGTGCATATAGATTTATCATTGTGATGTCCTCAGGTTGAACTGTTCCCTTGATGAGTAAGATTTAGCCTTCTTTTTCCTTTTTGATTACTTTTGGTTTGAAGTCTATTTTATCACATACTAATATAGCAATACCTGCTTATTTCTTATTTCCATTTGTTGGAATATCATTTTCCATCCTTTCACCCTGGGCTTGTGTTTGCCTTTAATTGTGAGGCAGTTTTTTGAAGACAGCAGATAAAAGGGTACATTTTTATGTTACACCCTGTGTGGTGGTTTGAATAGGATAGATGGCCCCCAATATATTCAGTTGTTTGTTTGTAGTTTGCATCTGCAGCCACCTGGCTGGAGTCTGTCAGTGCCATTGTGTGGATCTTAAGGTGTGGTGGTGGGTTTCAGATTTCAATCTAAAGATATGCAAAGTGTGCCTAGCTGGAGTTCCTGAAGTGTGCTCTGGCTTTTGACCTTTAGGCTTGTACTTCTCTCTCTGCTTGGCCTGTGAAAGCAGGCCAGTTTCTTCTGCTTTTATGGAACTTCCCCTGGATCTGTAAGCTTCAATAAATCCCTTCCTCCATAACTGTGCCTGGTCTGGAAGTTCATCTCAGTGAACCTGAAGCTGACTGCTACACCCTGTTAACATGTGTCTTTTGATGAGTGAATTAAGACCATTAATATTTAAGGTTATAACTGTGAGATTCAAATTAATCCCTGTCATGAAGGTGTGCTTTATATACTATATTGCTTTCTTGGACTTTGTACTTTTTTGAGCCTGGTCTATTTTTGGTTATTGTGATCTTCTTGTAGGCTCTTGCAATTGGTTTTTGACTCTTCTGTGTGGAGTATTCCCTGAAGGTTAGTCTTTGTGTCAATATAATGCTAGAGCTGGCCTTTATCATGAAATGTTTTTCTTTCACCATCTATTATGAGGGATACTATCTCTGTGTACAGTAATTTGCATTGGAAGCTATAGCTTTTTATACTTTGAAGTGTTGCATTCCAGTTGCTTCTGACTTTCAGGGTTTCCACTGAGAAATCTGAGGTAATTCTGATGAGACTATCTTCTTTGTAGTGAGTTCTTTCTCTCTTGCTGCTTTTAGCACTCTTTCTTTGTTTTCATTGTTAAGAGTTTTAACTATGATGTGCCTTGGAGAGTTTCTTCTTTTTTCCTATCTGTTTAGTGTTCTGTGAGCTTCTTGTATCTGGATGGGCCTCTCTTTTGTGAGAATGGGAGCATTTTATTCAATAATGTTGTTAAATATGCTCTCTATGCCTCTGACCTGGATTTCTTCCTCTTCTGATATACCCAAAATCAGGATATTTGTTCATTTTAGGCTATCCCACAATTCCTAAATATGCTGTTCACATGATATTTTGAATTTGGTAAAGTTTTTGGACTCCTGATGACTTCAGAGGTTCTGTCTTCTGCCTGAGTGATTCAGTTAGTGAGGGGTTGTAGAGAGGTGTTTGAAAGTTCTATTTGATTTTAGTTTTCTGTGTTTTTTGTTTTGTTTTTGTTTTGTTGTTGTTGTTGTTTTGTTTTTGCATTGTGTCCATCTCTTTTTTGAAGTATAATTTCAGGTTGAGTGGTGGCTAGGGTGAGTGGTTGAGGGGACCTGAGGGCTTAGTGGTCTACCTTACAGCATGGGAATCAGCAGATCCCCAACTATTCCCTCCATGCCTAACCACTGGAGCTCTGCTAAGACCTACTCACACTGTAGCCCCACAGACCTTGCCTAATATCACCTCAGAAGCTGAAGCATGCTTAGGAGATCACCATCTTGACAGGAAGTCTGATTACTAGTTTTCTTTCTTTCCTGACATTTACTTGTAACCATCCTCACACAATGAAAACTAATGCAAACTCTGATTCTAAAGCTTGCTACAAGATAAAGTATGAACTAAACCTGTGGTAACATATCTGGAATTTTATACAAAAACAATGTCAGTGATTTCAGAAGTAACTCTGTGCTCATAAAATATCTAGAACTAGGGCTGGAGAGATGGGTTGGCAGTTAAGGTTCTTAACCAAGTTCAATTCCCCAGTACTCATGTAAGCCAGATGCACAAGGTGGCATATGGTTGTGAAGTTCATTTACAATGGCTGGAAGCCCTGTATTGTGCATTCTCTCACTCTCCCACTTTGCCTCTCTCCTCTATCTCTCATAAAAAAATATAAAATAATAGAACTAAACATTGAAATAATTGGGAACCACTGAAGGAAAAAGAGATGAATACTTGCATAGCTGAAACTATATTGCAATATCTAATCTCTAATTCAAATAAGAAAATAATTAAATTTTCTAATATTTAAGATTGTTTAGTCTGAATGCTTTCATTTTATATCCTTTTCCCAGAACAAATGGGAATTAGCAGTGTAAGTTCAGTTTCTATTTGTATTTGTAATGTGAAAAACCAAATATTGGACTTCTGGTTAAGATGGCAGGATAGGTACCTTGCCAAAGCAGCCTAGGGGGGAAAAGCCAAAAAAAAAAAAAAAAAAAGCCAGCAAAATACACACTTTAACTAAAAAGTGAGGTGTATAGGAAATTGAAAAGGCAGCAGAGAAGTATGAGAGATCCAGAGCATCCAGAGCTCACACAGGCCAGCAGAAACAGCCTCGGCAGGTCCTCGGGAATACAGCGTGAAATGTGGCAGCAGCTGACCAGCCAGCCACCAGGCTCTGCTTGAGCCGCAGGAAAAGCCAGGTGAGGGGATTTTCCACTCACACCAGAGTTCTCTGCAAACTCAAGAAACATGAAGTGAGAATAGCAGTGAACAATGGAGGAGCAAATCATAAGGTAGAAGAACACGTGGAACAGTGAGAGAACTAGAGCAGCATCGGCAGCCTCCCCTCACCCACCGCCAGTGCCCAGATGCAGCAAACAGAGCAGTGGTCCAGGGATCTGGCCATACCTACTTGAACTGACAGTGGGATTCAAGCAGAAGCAGAGACCAAAATCATCCCAAAAGGTAACTGGGATTACACCAGGTCAGTACCCACCTAATAAACCTGGTATACAGGCCTGAACCAAAAGTGTTAATTGCACCTTCCATATCAAGATAAATTATATGTTAAATCTGATGGATGTTCAGATTTTCCATTCTTAGATAAGCTGTATTTTGGGCTTGTTATTTGTTGCTTCTTAATTTATAGTGGCTTTGTTTCCTTCTCTATTATACATTAGGGAAGGATCTCACCTGGTCACAAGCTGACTTGGAACCCTCTACAGACGACAAATCTTAACTTCCTTCTTGTCAGGATTCAGGGAAGAGCTAACACCATTGCTTCTTAAGCTTTTCCATCAAATAGAAAAAGAAGGAATCATACCAAACTCTTTCTATGAAGCCAGAATCACCCTGATACCAAAGCCAGGCAAAGATATAGAACAAAAAAAAACAAAATTACAGACCAATCTCCCTCATGAACATATATGCAAAAATTCTCAACAAAATATTGGCAAACAGAATACAAAACTATATCAGAAGGATCATCCACCCTGACCAAATAGGCTTCATCCCAGATATTCAGAGATGGTTCAACATACACAAATCGATAAATGTAATACATTTCATAAATGGACTGAAGGACAAAAATCACATGGTCATCTCACTAGATGTAGAGAAAGCATTTGACAAAATCCAACATCCCTTCATCATAAAAGTCCTACAGAGTCTGGGAATAGAAGGAACATATCTCAATATAATAAAGGCTATTTATGACAAGCATACAGCCAACATATTACTAAATGGGGAAAAAGTGGAAGCTTTTCCACTAAAATCAGGAACAAGACAAGGGTTACCACTGCCCCCCTTTTTATTTAATATAGTACTGGAAGTCTTAGCCATAGCAACAAGGCAAGAGATGCACATAAAAGGGATACAAATTGGAAAGGAAGAGATCAAGTTATCATTATTTGCAGATGACATAATTCTATATATAAAGAACCCTAAAGACTCTACCAGCAAACTGTTAGAGTTGATAAACACCTACAGCCGTGTAGCAGGATACAAAATAAATACACAGAAATCAGTAGCCATCCTATATGCTAACAACAAACACACAGAGGATGAAATCAGAGAATCACTCCCATTCACAATTGCATCAAAGAAAATAAAGTACCTTGGAATAAACCTAACCAAGGAAGTAAAGGATCTCTACAATGAAAACTACAAAACACTCAAGCAAGAAATTGCAGAAGAAACTAGGAAATGGTAAAACACCCCTTGTTCCTGGATTGGAAGAATCAATATTCTGAAAATGGCAATCTTACCAAAAGCAATCTACACATTTAATGAAATCCCCATCAAAATTCCAATGACATTCTTCATGGAAATAGAAAAAAAAACAATAAAAAATTCATTTGGAATCACAAAAAAACCTTGGATATCTAAAATAATACTGAGCAACAAAAATAAGGCTGGTGGTATCACCATACCTGATTTTAACCTATACTACAAAAACAGCATGGTACTGGCACAAAAGCAGACATGTAAATCAATGGAACAGAATAGAGGACCCAGATGTAAGTCTAGGTAGCTACATCCACCTGATATTTGATAAACATGCCAAAAATACTCATTGGAGAAAAGACAGCCTCTTCAGCAAATGGTGTTGGGAACACTGGATATGTATCTGTAGAAGAATGAAAATAGATTCTTCTCTCTCTCCATGCACAAGAATTAAGTCCAAATGGATTAAGGACCTTAATATCAAACCAGAAACTCTAAAATTGCTAGAGGAAAAAGTAGGGGAAACCCTTCAACATATTGGTCTTGGCAAAGACTTTCTGAATATAACTCCAATTGCTCAGGCAATAAAACCACAGATTAACCACTGGGACCTTATGAAACTACAGAGATTTTGTACTGCAAAGGACACTGTAAATAAAACAAAGAGGCAACTTACAGAATGGGAAAAATATCTTTGCCAGCTATATATCTGATAGAATATTAATATCTAGTATATACAAAGAACTCAAAAAGTTAAATAATAAGAAATCAAATAAGCCAATTTAGAAATGGGCTATGGAGCTAAATAGAGAGTTCTGAAAAGAAGAAATATAGATGGCATATAAGCATCTATCAAAATGTTCTATGTCCCTAGTCAACAGGGAAATGCAGATTAAAACTACATTGAGATTCCATCTCACTCCTGTCAGATTGGCTACCGTCATGAAAACAAATGATCATAAATGCTAACAGGATGTGGAAAAAGAGGAACCCTTCTACACTGTTGGTGGGAATGCAATCTGGTCCAGCCATTGTGGAAATCAGTGTGGAGGTTCCTAAAACAGCTAAAGATTGGTCTACTATATGAACTAGCTATAGCACTCCGAGGCATATATCCAAAGGACTCATCTCATTTGCTTAGAAATATGTGCTCAAGCATGTTTATTGCCATTCAATTCATAGTAGCTGGGAAATGGAACCAGCCTAGATGTCCCTCAACTGATGAGTGGATAATGAAGATATGGCACATTTATACAATGGAGTTCTACTCAGCGGTAAAGAAAAATGAAGTTATGAAATTTGCAGGAAAATGGATAGAACTGGGAAGGATTATACTAAGTGGGGTAACGCAGGGCCAGAAAGCCCAGTTCTGAATGTTTTCTCTCATATGTGGATCCTAGATACAGGTGATTGGGCTTCTGTGTGAGAAGGAAAAAAAAAAAAAAACTCAGTAGCAGAGGCCACTAAGCTAAAAAAGAGATGTAAAGGGAAGGTAAAGGAAGGGAGAGGGGTACATAATAGGTTGGTATTGTATATATATAAGTAGAGGAATAGATTAATGGGTGTGAAAAGGCCCAAAGTGAGGTCAGGGGAGGAGATTGAGTAAAGGCAAGGTAGAGGGAGGGCTAATCAAAATCTAAGAGGATGCAAATAAATCATATGGAATCCTCCAGTTTGGGATAATGAACACTCAGGAGCCATAGATTATTGCTATAAAATTTTCAGTGCCAGGGATGGGATACCTTCCAATGATTTGTTGGCCAGGGAGGACCCTGATGCATCCAAAACAGTATAGGCCTTTGTCGAGGCCCTTGGCTTCCCACCAGTAATAGATGGTAAGACCCTATTGCTGAATACTCCACATACTTGGGCTGCAAGGCCACCGAGAAATCCTGCTGGAACTTAGCTAATAACCTCCTCTATGTAGACCAGCCAACAGAAAGTTGGAAGAAGCCATTCTACATGCAGTTCAATGGGAGAAAGAAATATCACCAGTGAAGATACTCAACACTGCAAGCCTTATAATTGGCCAACCAGGCCAAATGAGCCAATGGGTACAATAGTGGCATGCCTGTCATGGTGGAAACCAACTGCCTTCCAATTGAACTAGAGGCCCACTCCATGGGAGGGAATACATCCCCGATACTGAAAACTTAAGACAGGGGTAGTCAAGAGCCCTAGGGGTGTAACATCCACTGATGTCTGGATAAATGTATATGCTATGCTTATCAAACTGCCTAGTAAACACTTTTCTAAATATTCATACCCTTATATTAATGCTACTCTCACTTTGGGTAGAGAATCTTCTCTTTTCAGATGGTAGTGACCAGAGACGACTCAGAAGGTATCACAGTGCTGGAAAGAAGTGACTGGAGTACTGAATAACATCTGAATCACACCTTCCAAGGCTCAGGATCTAATGCAGAAGAGGTGGCAGAAAGAATGTAAGAGACAAAGGAAAGGTAGGACTCCTTACAATGTGCTCCCTCCAGACATAGAATGGCCTGGATATTCATGACCTCATAGTGCCTGGCACTACCTGCACAAGACCATAATAGGAGGAGGAAAAGAACATGACACCAAAATAAAAGACCGACTGATTGAGATGGGGAGGGTATATGATGGAGAATGGAATTTCAAAGGGGAAGTGGGGGGGGAGGGTATTACCATGTGATATTTTTTATAATCATGGAAAATGTTAATAAAAATTGAGGAAAAAAAAACAAAAAGAAAAAAACCAAAAAACCAAATATTATATTAGAGATATATAGAATCATAAAAATATATTTAAGTTAATTTTAATTGCAATTTCTGTGCTACATAAGTAGCCTGTTTTCCAGCTGATTCACTCAGAGAGACTGCTAAGAAGACTTAAATTAGACCTTACAATCTGGCAATTATATTTAAAAATCAGTGAATTCTTAAGGGTAATTCCTTCAATGGATGTACACTGAACTGAGAAAAACTTAATACACTAAGTCTTAATATTCTTTGTAGTGGCAACAGCACCTTTTGAATAAGGAAATTTTGTAGACTGTTATTATTATAACATGATAAAACATTTTGTAAGAAACTACAAGTATATATGTTCAATAAGTTTATTAGAATATTTGGTAGAATTCTAATAATTAAAATGTTTAGGAAAACATATTTCCCCTGTGTCAGACAATTATACCTACAACAGCATATTATACTGAAGAGAGATACATAGTGTATTTTATATATGGTATATTCTATCATTGGTCCTGCTAAAATGCTTCATGTGAAAGTACACATCATAAATACCCTAATCCAAACAAAAGAAATGCTATTATTTCATTTGATACTCTAAGATGCTATTAGTTTTAGCAATATAGCCTCTACTGCTCCTTGAGACAATGATCCTCAATATTATTCATGACTCTCAAACTTAAATTAAATTTAATATAAGTTGAAGAACAAGTATCTGTCTCATAGATTATTGTTTCCCCCATTAAGGTTCTTCTATATTACAGAGAAATTTCTACTTTTAAAAATGTATGTCTGGGGATACTTGGACCTTGTGAGCTTGCTGTGGAAGCAGGCCCTTTGCTCCAGCTTCCTGATTGAAGTGCCTCTGTGTTCCCAATTCCCAGATACACTGTACTAGATGGTGCAGAAACATAATCTGAAGATCCTACAAGGACAGAAACTTCCTTCCTCCTCAGTAGAATAGAGTTTCTCCCCAGGATGGGTAGACCACAACACAAAAAAGCCAATGAAAGCCAGAAAACAGATCTCCAGCAAAAATGCCCAGTGCAACAATGGAAACCTCCAATGAAATCATAGAGAAATCAATAGAAATTCAATCACAAAATGAAAACACAACAACAAATGTGACCCTGTTCTAAAGAACTGCTGAACTGGAAACAAACAATAAGAACAACAACAAACACATCAATGAAACTGAACAGAATCATCTCTTAGAGCATTCATCTTTTGGCAGTAGGCTTAACTTGATAGAAGAAAATATTAGAGCCATCAAAAGAGATATGAATGAATTGAAGGTCAGTCAACAAATATAAGAATGAAGTCCAGGAAAAATCAAGAAAATCAGAACTTGAACTAAAATCATACCTCAAAAAGAGTACATGATGTAAAATAACACAATAGCAAACAAAATCAAATAGAGCTTATAAAAACCTCTCTACAAGCCGGGCGTGGTGGCGCATGCCTTTAATCCCAGCACTCGGGAGGCAGAGGTAGGAGGATCGCCGTGAGTTCAAGGCCACCCTGAGACTCCATAGTGAATTCCAGGTCAGCCTGGGCTAGAGTGAGACCCTACCTCGAGAAACAAAAAAAAAAAAAAAAACAAAAAACAAAAAACAAAAAAAAAAAAAAAAAAACCTCTCTACAACTGCTTGGTAACAGAGTTACTCAAGTGGAAGGCAGAACCTCTGACCTAAAAGACAAGGCAGAAGAAATTAATCAGGAGGCCAAAAACTTTGCTGTGTTCAAAAAAATCAAGTGAACAGAATGCAAATCAACCATGTGATACCCTACATGGACCAAACATCCGCATCATGGGTATACTAGAAAGAGAGGAAATCCAGGCCAGAGGCATAGAGAACATATTCTACAAAATTATTGAAGAAAATTTTCCCAATCGCTCAGAAGAGAGGCCTACCCAAATATAAGAATCCCACAGAACACCAAGCAGACAGGACCAAAGAAGAAATTCTCCAAGGCACAACATAGATAAAACTCTTAACAATTCATACAAAGAGAGAGTGCTAAAAGCAACAAGAGAGAAAGAACGCACTACATACAATGGAAATCCCATCAAAATTATCTCATATTTCTCAGTAGACACCTTGAAAGCCAGAAGGGCCTGGGTTGGAATACTTCAAAGTCTAAAAAACTATGGCTTCCAACCCAAGCAACTGTACACAGCAAAACTATCCCTCATAAAAGATGGGGAAAGGAAAACTTTCCATGAAAAAGGTCAACTCTATGATTATGTGAACACAAAGCCAAACCTACAGAGAATATTTCAAGGCATACTCCACACAGAAAAGTCAAACAACCTATCTCAAGAGCCTACAAGAAGATCACAATAACAAATATAGGCTAGGCTCAAAAAAACACAAAACACAAGCAAGCACAAAACTCCATAAAGCACTTCATCATGGCAGGGATTAATTCGAAACTCACAGTAATTAACCTTAAATATTAATGGTCTTAACTCACCCAAGATACAAGATATCAGTGTGGATCAATAAAATGGACACTTCTATCTGCTGACTTCAATAAACCTACCTCACCACTAAAGATCAACACCACCTCAAGGTGAAAGGGTGGAAAATAGTATTCCAAGCAAATGGAAATAAAATCAAGCTGGTGGTGCTACATTGATACCTGATAAAATAGACTTCAAGCCAAAAGTAACCAAAAAGGTCAAAGAAGGCCACTTCATAGTGGTCAAGGGAATGACCTAACATGAGAACATCATAATCATAAGTATATGTGTACCAAATTCAGATGCAACACAGTTTATAAAACAAAACCTAGTTGACAGCAAAACATAAATAAACACCAACACCATCATAGTCAGAGACTTCAGTACTCCACTATCATCAACAGACAGATCATCCAAGCAGAAAATCAACAGGGAAAAAACAGAGCTCAACAAGATCATAGATCAACTAGATCTAATAGACATCCACAGAACTTTCCACTCCAACTCTACAGAATATACATTCTTCTCAGCAGCCCATGGAACCTTCTCCAAAATAGACCATATATTAGGCCATAAAGTGTGCCTCCATAAATTCAGGAAAGTTGAATTAACTTCCTGTATCATAGCAGATATCAGTGCTTTAAAGCAAGAAATCAACAACAAGAGACTCATGTATAGCTCCAACTGCTCCTGGAGACTAAACAACACATTTTTAAATAATAAATTGGTTGTGGAAGAAAATAGAAGAGAAATTGTAAAATTCCTAGAATTTAATAATAATGAAAACACAACCCACCACAACTTAAGAGACAGAATAAAGGCAGTCCTAAGGCGAAAATAAATGGTGCTATATGCCTTTATTTCAAAGACAGAGAGATACCAAATTAATAGTCTAACCGTCCACCTAAAGGCACTTGAAAAGCAAGAAGAATAGAACCCTAAAAGCTCCAGACAGAAAGAAATAAACAAAATCAGAGCACAAATTAATGAATTGGGTTTTCTGAAAAAATAAACATGCCTGATAAACCCTGTCCAATTTGATCAAGGAAAACAAAAGAGAAGTCTCAAATTAACAAAATTAGAATATAAAAAGTAGAGGTCACAAAAGACATCAATGAAATTGGAAGAATCATCAAGGAATACTTCCAAAATCTCTAAACCACAATACTGGATAATCTGGAAGATATGAATGGATTCCTAGACACATACCAATTATCAAAACTAAACCCAGAGCAGATTAATCGCCTGAACAAACCTATCACATTCATGGGGATGGAAAAGGTAATCAAAAACCTCCCCAAAAAGAAAAGACCCAGACTGGATGGATTCTTAGCCAAACTCTATCAAACCTTCATTGAAGAACTGAAATCAATTTTTCACAAGCTTTTTTGTATAATCAGACACCAGGAAATCCTCACCAACTCCTTTTATGAAGCTACATCACCCTAACAAACAAACCAAACCAAGTTGCTACAAAAAAAAATCTATAGGCCTATATCCATGATGAACTTACATGCAAAGATCTTGAACAAAATCCTTGGAAACCAAATTCAAAAGCACATCAAAAGCATTATCCATCTTGATCAAGTAGGCTCTATCCCAAAGAAGCAGGGTAGGTTCAACATATGGAAATATCAGTCAAGGTAATACACCATGTAAAGAAACTTAAGCATAAGAACAACATGATCATCTCAATTGATGCAGAGAAGGCCTTTGACATACGACAACACCATTTCATGATCAAAACACTGGAAATAATAGGCATGGAGAGTTTATATGTCAACACAATAAAGGTTGTATTTAAAGCACTGAAAGTCCAAATAACACATAATGAGGAAAGACTCAAGGAGTTCCCACTGAGATAAGGAACAAGACAGGGGTGCCCACTCTCACCACTGGCCGTCCACACAGTACTAAAATTACTAGCACAAGCAATAAGTGAGGAGAAAGAAATAAAAGGGATTCAAATTAGAAAGGAATAAGTCAAGTTAGCCCTATTTACAGATGACATGATCTTGTGCATAAGTGTTTTGAAAGTCCCTATCTCACAATTTCTAAAGGTGACAAATTCCTTCAGTAAAGTGGCCAGATACAAAATCAATGCACAAAAGTTAGTAGTCTTTCTATATTGAAAGGACAAATATACAGAGAAAGAAATCAGTGAGGCTGTCCAATTTTCAATAGAAACAAAAAAAATCCATAAATACCTTGGAATAACACTAACCAAGGATATGAAAGACCTATATAATGAAAACATTAAAAAGTCTCAAGAAAGAAATTGATGAGGAATTGAGAAGATGGAAAGACCTCCCATGCTCCTGGATAGGTAGAATTAATATTGTGAAAATGGCAATCCTACCAAAAGCAATATATAGATTTATTGCAATACAAATAAAAATACCAGTATCATTCTTCACAGAGACTGAAGAAATATGATCTCAAAATTCATGTGAAATGGCAGGAAGCCTCGGATATCCAAATATCCTCAGAAAAAAAAAAAAAACACCACAAAAAACCTCTGGAGGTATCACACAGCACCTTCTCATGTTGTGTTGAACAATTTAGAGGACCATATGTACAAAAATTAAACTACACCCACTCATCTCTCCATACACATAAAACAAGTACAAATTGATTAAAGATCAATATAAGTCCTAAAACTGTTCTCCTACTGCAAGAAAAAAATAGGAGGCACCCTCCATGAAATAGCAGTGGAGAAAGACTTCCTGAACAAAATTCTAGTAGTCCAGGAAATTAAACAATCTCTTAATTAGTGGGATCTCATGAAGCTAAAAAGCTTTTGCACAGACAAATATACCATATGCAGAGACAACAGATTAACCACAAATAAGAGTAAATCTTTGCCAGCAATATCACTGACAGAAACCTAATATATAGAATCTACAAAGAACTCAAAAAGTAAATAAATAAACAAACATTAGGGAAATGCAAACTAAAACAACCGTGAGATTCCACTTTACTCCAATAAAAATGGCAATATTTAAAATATCTAAGAACAACAAATCGTGGCAAAGATGTGGGGAAAGAGGAACCCCCATCCACTGTGGGTATGTAAACTTGTACAACCACGATGGAAATCAATATGAAGATTCCTGAAAAGAATGAACATAGTGCTACCATCAGACCCAGTTATCCCCCTACTTGGCATTTTTATTAACTGTTCCATGCATCATTACAAAGACATTTGCTCAACCATGTTTGTAGTTGCTCAATTCATTACAGCTAAGAACTGGAATGAACCCTGATGACAATCATTGGATGAATGGATAATGAAGTTGTGGTACATTAACGCAATGAAATTTGTAAAAAGAAAAAAAATGGACATGCTTGGAACAGATGACACTCAGTGAACTCACACAATCACAGAAAGACAAATGCTACATGGTGTCACTTATCTGCAGTTCCTAACCTGGACCTGTTTGAGTTGTAGTCATACCTGATAGGTAACTCAAGGCACAGACAACATAGATGGCAGGGTTTGGGGGGAGGGGAGAGGAAGAGGAGAGGGGAAACAAACACAAAACTCTAAAATGAGTTGATACCATAGAAAACCTCATCCTCGGAGATAGCCTAAAAGAGTACTCAAAAGGAGTAAGGGGGGAGAACCTGAAAAGTAAGGATCTGGTGAGGATGGATTGAAGCCTGTGTTGGTTTGTTTCAGGGGTCCCCCATAAACTTGGGTGTTCTGAATACTGGGTTCCCTGCTGATGGAGATTTAGGAATTTACATCTCCAGGAGGCAGTGCATTGTTGGGGGCAAGCTAATGGGCATTATAGCCAGTTTCCCCATTGCAGTGTTTGGCACACTCTCTTATTACTTTTGTCCACCTGATATTGGCAAGGGGGTAATATCCACCCTGCTCATGTCGTCATTTTCCCTGCCATCATGGAGCTTCCCCTCAAGTCTCTGAGCCAAAATAAACCTTTTTTTTCCCATAAGCTGCTCTTGGTCAGGTGATTTCTGAAAGCAATGTGAACCTGACTGCAACAGTAATGTTAGTACTGGGGAGTGGTGTTATTTTCTGCTAGGCATTTGACTATGTGGCTTTGGCCTTTTGGAGCTGACTTTCAAGAGGAATATGGAAGGATTCAAAATGTTGGCCTAAGAGATGTCTTGCAGTGCTGTAAGTGTAGCTGGATGGAATGTTTTGGTCAGAGTTTGAAGACCTGAATGTAGTAAGAACTATGGACTGTGAGGTTTGGCTTATGAGGGTGAAAAGAAGCTTTGTCTGGATTGCACTAGCAGTTTGTGTGAGATGTTTGCTGTTATACCCATGGCCCGAGAACTTGTGCAGGGTTGCAGTACATAGAAATGGAATGTTGTGTGCAGAGTGCTATGGTACAGAAAAAATAAAATCTTTGGGCCAAAACTGTTGCCTGCTCAGCTGTAATTACACTAGAGATTACAACCTTTGAGACTGAGGCAATAGGAAGAATGTAAATTCTCTTGAAGGGACCTTAGTGCTCAAGGAGTGTCCTGTTCTTCAAATTCTGTTTTATTCCCCCTGGCCCCACCTCTGGATTAACAAATTGGCACCCTACCTGGTATTGTGGAATATAAAAAATACAGGAAAGAGAGGGCCATTGAGTTTGCAACTCAGTCTTATGTTTTGGAAACAGCCATGGGCAGTGTAAATCATGTTTGCTGGATGCCTGCATGGAGACCCAATGTAGCCACGAGGATGAAACATGTATTGCAATGGAGACCCAGTGGAGATGCCGGGACCATGAGATTGATGCTACAGAAAGCTGCCAGCCCTGATGAAATTTTCCAGGACTGTGAGTAGCCTAGCTGGAGGGTGGAATTTTAACGCCAGAGAATTGTTGCTCATTAGAATTACTGGACTTGAAGATTTGTCACTGGCTAGACTTGTTGGGCTTGAAGCTACAGAGTTTGATGTTTTCCCTGGTTGTTTTGAATCTTGTGTTGGCTGAATATTACTTTTCTATGCTCAGTGCCATCTTTTGTAGTGTGAATGTTTATTCTGTGCCATTATAGTTTTGGGGGCAGAGAGGATTTTTAGTATTACAGCTCAAATAAAAGATTTTTGACTATGGGGATGTATGAACATCATTGGAATTGATTTAAAAAAACAACTATGGGAACTATTAAAGTTGGATGAATGTATTGCATTTAACATTATGTATAGTTATCAGTTTATGGGGGCCAGAGGCAGAATGTTGTGGTTTGATTCAAGTGTCCCCCATAAACTTAGGTGTTCTGAATGCTAGGTTCCCAGCTGATGTAGTTTTGGAAATTAACACCACCAGGAGGCACTGTATTGTTGTGGGTGGGCTTATGGGTACTATAGCCAGTTTCCCCTTGCTGGTGTTTGGCACACTCTCCTGTTGCTATTGTCCACCTTATGTTGGCCAGGGGGTGATATCCACTCTCTGCTCATGCCATTGTTTTCCTCTGCCATCATGGAGCTTCCCCCTCAAGACTATAAACCAAAAAATAAAAACTAATTTTTCCTAGAAGCTGCTCTTGGTTGGATGAATTCTATCAGCAATGCAAACCTGAATGCAACAAAGCCTAAGCTTTTTTTTTTTTTTTTTTTTTTTTTTCTTTTTGTCTCTGACTTGTAACTCCCAGTACCAGAGATTGGTAGCTATCTACATTGAGCTGTTGATTGGAGAGACCCGTGAGGTTCCCAAATCAAGATAACTTTCTGTCAAAGCACTTGATTACCTGCCTCAGGCAAAAGGTAAGATCCTATTGCTGAAGGCACCATATGCTGCTGACACAGAACACAGAGACACCTGGCTGAAATTCAAAAGAAATCCAACCCCAGATAGTTAATCTGTCTTGTGCTGGAAAGTGCTACATGAGCTACTGGGGGAAAATGGTCAACAATGATCTGAGCAACCAAAGGTCTATGCCACTCAGAAGCAAACACCCTGACAGGATGTACACGCCAGTGCAATAGTGGCACATAGCCTCCGTGGGTAACCAATAGCTTTCTGATTGGCTAAGAGATACACTCAGTGTAAAGGAACCCATACTTGGAGTTGGGAACCAGATCAGAATCCTCTGGAGACAAAGGTTATGTTCTCTAGTATCAAGCTCTCACTAGTGTTTGGCTGAAAGAGGGGTTACATACATCAAATTCTCCTAAGTTAATGTTTAAACCATTTAAACTATGCTGACTTCACTCTCCATTGGAGAATCTATTCTTCTTTTTCAGAAGTTAGTGGAGGAGATAAACTACCCCTCACACTTCAGCCAAGCCACAGTTGAATCCACAGAAGAATGGGGAGAGTAGCAAAAGTTCTGCTTCCATGCTATTCCTGATGTTCACCACCTGAGTGTAGGAGACAGACACTGAGGATATTCAGCAACTACCAAAGTAGAGATCCAGAGGCTCTTAAGGGCTCATCACTGAAGTAAAAGTAAAAATCACCCACCATAGCTCAGGGAATTTTGCAGAAGAGGAGGCAGAAAGATGGTAAGAGCCACAAGTTGAGACATTATGCCCAGACGCATTCCCTCCATCCAAAAAATAATTGACTTCTGTACCCATAATGCATAAAAGTACAACCCCATGGGGAATATCTGCAACCCCACTGTGGAGCATCCCCAATGGAATGGGGGCAGGGATGAGGGAAAGAGGATACCAACACATCATGTATCCATACAAAATGTCTTGTTAATAATAATAAAAGTCAAAATGATGTGCTTCTAAACTTTTCTATTATGACCCAAAAGCCAGCCTGTAGCTTTTCTAGGACAAACCTACTCAGTACAGTTTAGCAGAGCCAGCCATTTGGTCACGTATCAGTTATCCCACTTGGGCTTCTTCTTCACACCTGAGGAATTCCCACTGCCTTCAATCTGGCCAGATATTAACTCTCACTCTCCTTTCTGTCAGCTTTCCTTCTACAAAATGTTACACAGGTCTTAACTTTGTAATGGTTTATCTTAATTGTCAACTAGATGGGATCTGGAACCACCTATGAGACAATCCTCTTGGTATGCCTTTGAGAAAGTTTCTAGATTGCATTAATTGAAATGGGGAAAACCACTCTAACTGTGAGCCCATGAGGCCTTCCTCTCACTGGATTCCTATTCTGATAAAGTTGGTAACAAAACTTAATCAAGCACTACAGATGGTCACAAGAGATAATTTAACTGTGTGCCGTAATTTGCCTTGGCAGCTGTGGTCTTCAATATTTCAAGTATATCATTAAAACCTTCTAGATTTTGGTTTCCATTGAAAAACTGACTGCTTCCTGTTGCCCTACTGCAGGTCACCTGACCCCAATCTCAAAGGTGGTAATTTCTCAATTGCAGCTGAATGGGCAGCGATTCACCCAACGATTTTTCTTTCTGTGCCATATCCCTCTGCTCATACCAGTTCATTTCTATGCAAAGCAACCCTGTACAACTTCTCAGGACCCAGGCATAACAGCAAGCTTCCTACACAAACTACTACCCCAGTCCAGGCAAAATTCTTTCTCACCCTCATAAGACAAACCTCACAGTCCATAGTTCTTACTGCATTCAAGCCTTTCAACTCTGACCAGAATAGTCCATCAAGCTGTACTTATAGCACTGCAAGGCATCTTCTTAGGCCAAGTTTCAAATCCTTCCACATCCCTCTTGAAAATCAGCTCCAAGAGGCCAAAGGCAAACAATCACGTGTCTAGCAGCAAACCCACTCCTTGGTACCACTTTTGTGTTGCAGACAGGTTCACATTGCTGGTAGAAATCACCCAACCAAAAGCAGCTTGTGGGGAAAAAGATGTTTATTTTGGCCTACAGGTTCAAGGGGAAAGCTCCATGATAGTAGGGGAAAACTATGACATGAGCAGAGGGTGGGTATCACCCCCTGGGTCACATAAGGTGGACAACAGGAACAGTCGAGTGTGCCAGACACTGGCATGGGGAAACTGGCTATAACACCCATAAGCCTGCCCCCAATAATACGCTCCCTCCGGAAGCATTAATTCCCAAATCTACATCAGCTGGGAACATTCAGAACACCTAAGTTTATGGGGGACCCCTGAATCAAACCACCACAGAGGGTAACCTGATTTATGACAACAGGAAGCTGACTATATTACCTCAAAGCCTGACCCTAATAATGCACATCCTCTGCCAAGGCTCCACCACCAACACCTGAGAAGGGCTCTGCACAGGCAGGTCAGAAGGTACTTCCCTTGGGCAGTAGGGAATACTAAAGGAACAGTAGGATCATTGGAATTCTTTAGTTGCAGGGTGGTACAACTTGACTCAGGACTTGGGCCATTTTGGGAAGTGATAAGCAAATAGGTGATTTGGGCCATTCCAGGAAATTGATAATTGGGATGGTAGTCTGTCATTCCAGGAAGGTGATAATTGAGAAGTTTTAGTCACTCTTGGGAAACAAAGGTACAATGAAATGGTAGTCAGAATCCAAAAATGTAGACATTCTTATTCTGATAATCTTCAATATTTAAATCTGTAAAGAGGCAGAGGTTTAAACAGGAGGAAAAGTAATTATTTTATATATAAAATGAAATTTAGAGCTTACAAGCATCTGTCAAGAAGTATGGAGTATTCAGGCTCCTGTTTTACCATGCTTCTGTCCTTTAGAACCTAACTTCTAACTTCAATATTACATCATAATCAAAAATATACAGCATTTTGAGTACCTAAAAGTGAGGTAAATAAAGCTTATTGTAGATTAAAATGAGAAAAATGTATTTTAAATTTTAAACTTTGAAATTTTATTAAATGAAGGAAAAACTTTGACATCCATGGGTCATATGTGATTTTTCTTTCTTTCTTTTTTCTTTCTTTTTTTTTTTTTGCTGATGTATTAGTCACTCACTCTCAAAAAAAGAAACCTAAATACTGGGCTATAGTGATGGCTTAATGGTTAAGGTGCTTGCCTGCAAAGCCTAAGGACGCATGTTTGACTCTCCAGGTCCCACGTAAGCCAGAAGCACAAGGTGATGCAAGCAAGTCAGACATACACACATGGTGGTACATGAGTCTGGACTTCGATTACAGTGGCTGGAGGTCTTGGCATGCCAGTTCTCTCTCTGTCTCTCTCATTCTCTCACATAGAAAGGCCAGTGTGTTGGGCTTGCTTCAAAAAGAAAACTAAATACTATTAATAAAATTTCATGTTTTTATTGGTTATGACTGGATGAAATAATGTTTGCATAATGGAGGTATAACGTTCAGATAAATTTTCAACAGTAAGTCAAAATAATGACATAAAAAGAGCATTTCTAATTCTTTTAAATAAGACCAACTGAATAACATTTAAATAGGGAACACAAGATGCCATATAATTTGTTTCACTTGGAAAACTAAGCGTATTGGCCAAGATCAAGACTGGATCTTTGGAGTGTTGGAATAAAAATGCCAATTAACATTGTTAATTAACATAATTAACATGCCTGGCACAGCATGACCAGGAAGCAACTTCCAAAACACTTGAAGTATAGAAAACAACAAGCAATATCAGAAAAAGGCTATCCAGATCAAAAGATGGCAAATTTTAAAGTTCATAATACGAATGTTTTAATTTTTATATCTTGTTAAAGGTGACATGTTTCATAGATGTTAATGAAATCAAGCAAATACAAATCTTATGCCTCAAAATCTGGCATCTTCGCCTTGGTAAAGACTAAGAAATTCAAAATAGAAGGTTTTTAACATATGTTACCGTAATGTTTTTAAAAAATTAAATGTGGGATGTTTAATTAGCACTTATATTAAGATGTATAAGTACATACTTGAATACTTATATCAATATGTATATGAGTATTTGGACAGAATATATGCATATATATATATATATATATATATACACACACACACACACACACATACATACATACATACATACTGTGAGCATTCTGAGATTTTGAAAATTTGTCTGTCACAGTATCATTGAGGCCCAGCTAAAATATCTCTGTAGCCAAAAGTGCAAAATCATTTGTAATCATGGTAACTATATCCAGAACCTAAACATTCTTTATTTAAAAAAATATTTTATTTTTATTTATTTATTATTTGACAGAGAAAGAGGGAGAGAGTCAGAAAGAACAGGCGCACCAGGGCTTCCAGCCACTTCAAATGAACTCCAGATGTGTGCACCCCCTTGTGCATCTGGCTAACATGGGTCCTGGGGAATAGAACCTGGGTCCTTTGGCTTTGCAGGCAAACGCCTTAACTGCTAAGCCATCCCTCCAGCCCTAAACATTCTTATACTGCTTTTCTGACCCCATTTCCCATAAGGTGATGGAAAGAGGGCGACATGTACATATCCCAAGTATACTATGATGATTAGTACACGTGTGTGCCCTTTCCCTGAAGGAGTACATTGTCTCTATTTTCAACAGCTTCAAACGCATTGCCACTGCATTCCAGAGAGTGACACTATATCCTTCAGGGTGTTTGCAATACAGTTTGTCCTTGAAATGATAGTTTGAAATGAAGGGCAGCTAGTGTCTTACTCAGTAAACATTAAGACACATAAGACTGTGGACAGCTGTTTTACAACACTCCTTCTTGGATTAACAGTTGTCTATAGTACCTATGTGATAATGTTTGTCTTCCTTTCTCAATTCTTACAGCTCCATCCATGTTGAAATGTTAGGATGCCACTGTTCTTTACTTACATATTTTGTGATATTATCATTAGTATTTCCTCCATCACAAATTTTATAGGTTTTGTCACTTAATTAGGATTTAACGCCTTCATTGTTCTCCATTTTCACAATCAATACATTAAATTAAGCTGCCTAGCTATTTTCCCATAGACTAACATTATATCCTCAAGTAGTACTGCATGCATTTTTAGTTTAAGTGTGTATTCTTTTTCATAATCCAGCTCTGTCATCTCACAGGCTCTATAGATATCATTCTTAAAATGTCCTTCCAACCCTATCTCAAATGCCCGCTATTGTAACCACCTTTGGCATTGTAGGAACAAAATATCCAACCAAAAAGAGCTGATAGGTGGAGTTTAATTTTATATTCTTAAGGAAAAGCTTCATCATGGCAGGGAAAGGATGGTAAAGCAGAAGTTTAACATCACTTCTTGCTATAAAATCTGGCAGAGACTAGTAAGAGAGTGAATTGAGCACTGGTAAAGGGAGGGCTGGTTATAATAGCCCTAAGGATACCCTATCAAAATACCTCCTCCAGGAAAGCAACACCTTCTAAACTGACACCAGCTTGGGACCAAGCATTTAAGACACATGAGTTTATGGGGAGCATCTTATTTAAACCACCATATTCCACCACTGTCCCACATAAACCTATGATAATCTAATGATGCAAAATGTATTTAGTCCAACTTTAAAAGTCCCAATAATTTTTATTAATCCAAACAACTGTTCAAAAGTCCAAAGTCTCTTCTAAGACAGTCTCAAGTGCTAGCCTGTAAAATCAAACCACAAGTTAAATATGCATAATGGCATAGAGTAAATATCAACACTGCAAAAATTAGATGCCTAGCAAGGAAAGACTGGACCAACTCAATATCTGAAACAAGCAGAAAAAATGTCAAATTCTATATCTCCATGTCAGGCATCTGAGACCCATGATGTAATGCTTCGGAAGTCTTCAAATTCTACCCTCCCTTCTACAGCCATGCTGTATACTTTCCAGGTGATTCCACCAGAACCTCAGTGAACAGATTTCCTTGGTGGTTGTCTCATATTCCTGTCATCTCTAGCATCTTAGAATCTCCCTGAAGCCCACAGTTCCATGTCATGCCCCTTCCTCCATAGCCTCAGTGCAGGGACTATGGCCCTGCTCTATGGGCCACCTCCAAAAGAAGTCATTTTGCAAATCCAATGACCAACTCTTTCCTCCATTTGACATACTTCCAAATCCAGTACCAGAGGGACTCCCTGGAAAATCTGTTAACCACTGAGGAATAAACCTGACACTAAAGTGCAAGACATTCCTTCAGCATTCTTCCTTTAGGTCTCTCTCTCACTGTCCCACTGAAGAACAGTTGGCCTAAATGCAATGATGATAATTTCTCAAACAACCATAGCTGAATCTGGCTTCAGTCTGGCTTGAAACCTTAAAACACATCAGTCTATAACTTTTAAATTCAATTTATCATAACATGAGAAGAATATAACCAGAATATCACACAAACTGCCCAGCCCAGTTCCAACAACACTCTTCTACCCATCATAAGCCAAGCACCATAGCCCTTTCTATACTTAGGTTCTTTCTGTATTCAGGTCTTTCAACTATCAACAGAATGAATTGTCCACACAGCTCTTTTACAGCACTGCAAGGTATTTCATAGACCATAGTTTAAATACTTTCACCTCCTTCCCACAAATCAGTTCCCAAAGATTAAAAGCCACATGTTAGTTTTCTAGTAGCAATAACCCCACTCTTCTGGTATCAATTTTCTATTGTAGTTACTTTCTAATTGCTGGAACAAACCAAAAACAGCTGAGGAGAGGAAAATATTTATTTTGGCTTACAGGGGAAGCTTCATAATATTAGGGAAAAGATGTTAGAGCAGAGGCTGAGCATCACTTCTTGCAATAGCAGCTGGTAGGAAGCATCAAGAAAGTTAGCTGAGCTTTCACAGGGGAGAAGCTGGCTATGGCATCCCTAAACCTGCTCCTAACAACAACCCCTCCAGCAGGGCCCCACCTACTAAATTGGGACCATGCATTCAAAACACATGAGTTTATAGGGGATATTTAATTCAAACTACCACACCTTCTCCCTCTGTTTTGTCCCTATCCTCATTAGCCGTCTTCTGGCCTATAGTTCCCATATACTCACCTCTGCCTTTACAGCTTACTGTCTCTTGCCTTGTTATTGCTTCCATATGTGTGTTCAAGTATTACATCCTTGCCCCAACCTCCTTAGGTAAGAGTCATAATTAAGGATACTAATGCTCTGTATATTTTTTTTCTTTGAAAGTATTTATTTGCTATTTGTCCGATCATGTACTTGATGCTTACCTCCCCCATTGCATTCTAAATGAACCAAGGTTGAGAAGACATATGAAGTTGCAGCAGCAGAGCTAAGTGGAAACTATCTTCAGACCAGGTCTTGGAATTAGGAATGACTGCTTTTGTCCCCAAATAACTTAGTCACCTAAATAACCAGTTGTTCTCTAATAGGATTGCAAATAACATGTGCGACATGTGTGACATTAACATTGCCAAAATGATTCAAGTACTGAACACTTAAAGACATGCAATGGAAAAACAAACAAACAAATAAAAGAAAATCATTAAATCATTAAACCTGGCATGGTGTCCTACATCTTTAATCCCAGTGCTTGGGAGGCAGAGGTAGGAGAATGGCTTTAAGTTAGAGGCCACCCTGAGGCTACATAGTGAATTCCAGGTCAGCCTGGGCTAAAGTGAGGCCTTACCTTGGAAAAAAAAGTCTAGTTTGGTCTCTGATCTTTCATATAATATTCTAATAGTATAGTAATTCAACATATGTGTTGAATGATTTAATTGCTAAGTGTACAGATTCAAAAAAATAAGCATTTAGTAATAGATACTTGCTAGGAGAGTAATACCATCATATATCCATCATATATCCTTATAGCTTTTATTTATCCTGTGACTATAATGTTCATATATAAAATTTAGTATAAAGAAACTTCATAATATATTTTTAATTTTTAAATTATTTAATTTATGCATTTATAAGTATCTGAGAACATGTGCCATGGTGCATGTGAGCAGGTCAGGGATAATTTTGAGAAATCTGTGCTCCACCTTCTTTGAGACAGGGTTTATTTCTGCTGCAAACAAATTTCCAGAGTGTAAGCTAATGTCAGGTTAATTGGTCTGTTTATAGCTTTGGATTCTCCTGGATATAACTCCCATTATTGTAGAGTTGTTGGGATCACAGATGCATGTACCATGCTGCATCTGGTACTACATGGGTGTTGGCAGGATTTTCAAGAAAACAATTGTGGAGACATTTTCCCCAGCCTTCATAATATATTAAGACTAACAGAAATTCAAAAGAATATTGTAAATAACATATTACATGTTAAAACTACTAATGAAGAAATACATTAAACATATTAATCTCTGATTAGGTTTGAGATGATAATTTTTAGGAGCTTCATTTTCTATAACTTATGTGATACAAAACTACACATAACATAACAGATTTTGAAATTCAATCTACCACCATATAGCCAATGTCTTGCTTCAATTACAACAACACAACATACCTACAATAGTCATTTCACAAAAACCATGTGCTAGGGTGTCACACAATTAAAGTGCTTAAAAACTATGTATGTGTAAAACTGTCTTATGGAGACTACAAAGGCATACATTAAACTCAAACTTATGTCATTATCATTTTAATGACATAAAAGCCACATAAACTGAATCTTGCTGGAGATCTGCAAAATATAATTTTTATATTTCCAAACTTTTGTTATACAAGTAAATTAATGGAATTTTCCTTAAACATCTACAGTTCTAATCAATAGTTCCATACAATTCAATTTTTTATGCATTTACAAACCTATATTAATAATACTATAGAATAATAGTGTTATTCCTATGCTATTTCTGCTATCATGTTTCCTAAATGGATTCCATATGGCCTTGGGGAGGTATATGTGCTTCTTTCAGCACATACAGGAATTATAGAGTGATTTTACCACTGAATAATGTTCAATAAGTGATATTGATTATTCTCATTCTTATGTAATATAGTTGAAAACTATATAGAAATGGGACTTGGGGTCAGAGACCTGTAATTAGAACTACCCAAGAGGTTGAGGCAAAAAGGAAAGAAGAAAGCAAATTTAAGGCTTCCCTGATCTAATGAGCACATTCGAGGCCATTATGCAAAACTTGGTGGGACCTTATTTCAAAATAAAAAATAAGAAAGAAACAGGGTGCTAAAAAAAAGGTAAATAGTAAGCACTTACCTACCATGTGTGAAGCTCTAGATCCAATCCCCAGCACTGAAAAAGAAAAAGTATGGATTAAAAATAGCAATTCAAGTTGTTAGTCTTTTCTGGATGAGAGGAGAAGGGAATATCCTGAGAAGTAATGCTTAGGGTAGGAAATCTGAAGTAAGTACTAAAACAAAAACTAAAAAAATAAAATAAAGAAATTATTATGCTCTTACACATGATGATTTTGTAAACAAATTAAAATGATCAATTGAGTCATACTGAATTTTGCATCAGGAAGCCAATATCAGTGATTTATCGTGATGGCAATCAGTGTGTAAAAAAATGACTTAGGAAAAATTTTAATTAAGAAAAATTAACAGGGTAACTTATGAATACCTACAGTGTTTTCCTTGTTTCAATAACTTAAGAGTATTAAAATAGCAACTTTTCATTTTAACCTTTGTATTAACATGACATAACTTTACATATTAGTGGAGTGCAGTGTGATAGTTCAACACATGCATACAACATGCACTGATCCAAACAGGGTAATCACAATTTCTCGTTATTTTAATTACTTTTATTTATTTATTTATATATTTTGGTTTTTCAAGGTAGGGTTTCACTCTGGCCCAGGCTGACCTAGAATTAACTATGTAGTCTCAGGGTGGCCTCAAACTCATGGTGATCCTCCTACCTCTGCCTCCCAAGTGCTGGGATTAAAGGCGTGCACCACCATGCTGGGCACTAAATAGGACTAGTCACATGAAATGGCATAATTATTAAAGATTGTTGGCATTCTGGTAAAGGTGGCATTTAAATGTATGAATCCAGTAAATCCCTTTCCTAAAATTGTCCCTGACTGAACAGAGAAGAAACAGCAGGTAAAAAGGAGCATGGATAACAAAAGCTGACCTCATCATATTTTTACTCCATACCACAAAACTGTGCTTGATTGCAGAACATAATTCATACCTATAAATCAAGGAGACCATACCAGGCTACTCCTCGAGCCTGATTAGAGAAAATTCTAGCCATCCCTATTATACATCCTTATATATACAAGTAAAATCTAGAAGCTTCAGGAAGCCCAGGAAGAGATGTCACGCTCCTTCCTATTCAGGATCCCTCTTCATGTATCAGAGGAAAATGGAATCTTAAAACCACTGATCTGTTTTCGCTAACACTGGTCCTTAATGGGAAATATGGTTCCACAAACAGATGAGGTACTGATTTCTTTGCCGTTGTGAATGGTAAAAGAAAGAGTTGAGATCTGGAAGTTTCACAGCTTATAATAAGCTCCATCTACCCACAGCTATTTTGATTGCTCAGAAATAACAGTAGATGAGAAATACCATCTTCTGGCAAAATAAAGTAGCCTCTATAATTCAAAAGACCAAAAGAATTAGTTCTTTTCTTTGTATTTCACTCATAAGTAATATAGAACTTTAAGAGTAGTGAGAAAGTAGGAATTCCCCAACTTAGAAGAGCAAAAGTTAAATATTAAACATGAAAAGATTGTGGTCAAAGATTAAACATAAGCACACTGAGCCAGGAAGAGAAAGTTGAATAATAAGAGGTCTTTGTAGAAATAATGGCTATTAGATTATTACTAAATAGAGGGAAAAGCTAAATTGGAATTAAACTTCCTAATCTGAGAGGCCTCAGAATCTTTGTTTCTCCACTTAGAATAAAATTTTAACTAAATATTACTGAAACTCTCATTTTTTATTAATACATTTTTGTTATGACATACTTAGCATGGATACATCATGTGTTGGTACCATACATTTCCTCGCCCCTGCCCCCATTTAGGTCAGGGCCCTCCACTGGAAGGTTGCTAATAGTCCCCATGGGGATGTGGGTTATGCATTATGAGAGCAGTAGTCAGTTATTGGGAGGGGGGGCATTGCCTCTGTGCATGATGTACCAACCTGTGGCATTTAGATTATTTCTGCCCCCTCTTCCACAAAATTCTATGAGCCAGGAAGAAAATAAGTTAAGAAGAGAGACTAGAACTGTATGTAAAGGAGATGAGAGAAAATAAAGAGGGGAGGGTTAAAAGAGAAGCATCAATAAAAGGGACAGAGAGAGCAAAAATATAACCAATAGATATTGGCTACCTTTATGGATTTCAATATGACAATTTAATATATATATATTGTGGAATGGCTAAACCAATTAACTGTATGCATTTTATCATACATTTCTTTAATTTTGGTAAAGGAAAATAGATTTTTTTCCTTGTTGAATGAAGAGTTTTTAAAATAAACAAACCTTAAGTATAAATTTTAAGAAATAGTATGTGGCACAAATGCTTAGCAACATAGTATAGCTGATACTGAGATTACACACCTGCTGAAAATAATCAAATTTCTAGATAAAATCATATTTAAAAACTATCTAGAGTTAACCTAAAGACTAAAGTAATTAAGTTACTACAAGAAAATAAACATAAAAGTAATTCCTACTTTTATTTTGATGGCTGTTCCAAAAATGTGAACTTTAGTGTCATTATTGACTGTGTGTGAGACACATACATATGTATTTCATAAATTAAATAGAAGAAATTAAGTAGGTAGTATACTACAAAATAGTCGCATAATATTCAGCCACAATTGTAATCTGAATTTTCAATTATGTCGAGGTGCATTTTTCTCTAGAACATTGAAAGAAAAACTACCTTACTTAAGCTAACACCTTTTTTCAGGGTTGCAGATGTTTTAAGTCACCCATAGTCCAGTAAAATTCCTTCACTCATGTTCCTTTAAGTAAGTCGAACACACTCATTGATTCACCACATTGGACCTGAAAGGAAATTCTTTTTTTTTACTTTTGTTAACTTTTATCCCCTCTCCATCTCAAGCAGTCTCTCTTTTATTTTGATGCCATGGTATTTTCCTCCTCTTATGATGGTCTTGTGAAGGTAGTGTCAGGCACTATGAGGTCATGGATATCCAGGACATTCTATGTCTGGAGGGAGCACGTTGTAAGGAGTCCTACCCTTCCTTTGGCTCTTACATTCTTTCCGCCACCTCTTCTGCATTAGACCCTGAGCCTTGGAAGGTGTGATTGAGATGTTGCTCAGTACTCCAGTCACTTCTTTCCAGCACTGTGATACCTTCTGAGTCATCCCAAGGTCACTGCCATCTGAAAAGAGAAGATTCTCTACCCAAAGTGAGAGTAGCGTTAATACAAGGGTATGAATATTTAGAAAAGTGTTTACTGGGCAGTTTGATAAGCATAGTATATACATTTATCCAGACATCAGCAGATGTTACACTCCTAGGGCTCATGACTACCCCTGCTTTAAGTTTTCACTATCAGGGATGTATTCCCTCCTATGGAGCAGGCCTCCAGTCCAATTGGATAGCAGTTGGTTTCCACCATGTTAGATGTGCCACTATTGCACCCGTTGGCTCATTTGGCCTGGCTAGCCAATTATAAGGCTTGCAGTGTCCATTGTTGAGTATCTTCACTGGTGATATCTCTTCTTCCCATTGAACTGTATGTAGGATGGCTTCTTCCAGCTTTCTCTCAGGTGGTCTACACAGAGGAGGTTATCAGCTCAGTTCCAGCAGGATTTCTCAGGGGCCTTGCAGCCCAAGTATGTGGAGTCCTCAGCAATAGGGTCTTACTATCCATTCCTGGTGGGAAACCAAGGGCCTCAGCAATGGCCTATAATGTTTTGGGCACATCAGGGACCTCCCTGGCCGCAAATCACTGGAAGGTATCCCATCCCTGGCACTGAAATTTTCTAGCAATGATCTATGGCTCCTGAGTGTTCCATTGTACAATACTGGAGGATTCCGTATGATTTATTTATATACTCTTAGATTTTGATTAGCCCTCCCTCCACCTTCCCCCACTCAGTCTCTTCCCTTGACCTCATTTTGGGCCTTTTCACCACCGCTAATCTATTCTTCTACATATATATATATATAATACCCACCTATTAAGTACCCTCCTCCCTTCCTTCTTGTTCCCTTTATATCTCTTTTTTAGCTTACTGGCCTCTGCTACTGAGTTTTTTCCTTCTCACACAGAAGCCCAATCACCTGTAGCTAGGATCCACATATGAGAGAGAACATGCAGCGCTTGGCTTTCTGGGCCTGACTTACCTCACTTAGTGTAATCCTTTCCAGATCCATCCATTTTCCTGCAAATTTCATAACTTCATTTTTTTAATTTTTTAATTTTATTTTTTTTTACACTCAGTTTGGTACCATTATTAGGCTCATCCATGACCTACACCCTCCACTTCGCCCCTCCTTGTTGAGGTGTACAGGTCCTGCATTGTGGAGTTAGCCCACATTTATGGGTAAGCTAAATGTCTCTGCATATCATGGCCCAACATGTGGCTCTGACATTCTTTCCGCACCCTCATCCGCAAAATTTCCCTGAGCCATGATGGGTGTGCTTCAGTGATGAGGTGTTGGGGGCCTCTGAGGCTCTGGCTCTGATTTGGTAGGAGTTGATTTTTCTCTGTGCTGATCTCCTTCCCCCTTGTGCTGGTATCCGGTTCATCAGGAAAACAGCCCCCTTGCTTCTTTCTCCAATTTTTCTTAATTTCAGCCAGGGCCCTTTTCAGGTATGATGGGGTGGCTCTCTCCTTAGGATCTACATCTATCTGAAAAAGAGAAGCAGATTCTCCAACGGAGAGTAAGTTAGCATCAGGACAAATGAGATAAGCCCCCTTTTTTTATAGAGAATTTAATAGGTGTAGGCCCTCTTGTAGCCCACAATTGATGGTAGCTTGATATTGGACAGTGGGTGTATGTTTGGATATGGTTCTGACTTGTTTCCCAGCTCCAGCTATGGGTCCCATACCAGTGAGGGGATCAGTTCGCCAAATTGAGAGCAGTTGGTTCCCCACCATGGCTCTGTGCCACCACTGCACTTGTTTGGGCATCACAACAAGTTATTTGCTGCTACATAGGTTAGACCATGCATTGCTTCGACAGATATTGGTCATTTTTCCCCCAGTAGCCCATGTAGCACCTTCTGGCACTAGACGCACTGACTCTCTGGGGACTGACTCTCTTCCAACTTCCAGCCATGCCATTCTAATTTGCATGTCAATCACATAAGGTGTCTTCAGCAGTAGGGTTTTATCACTAGTCTTTGGTGGGTCATCAAGTACTCTGACAGAAATCTGTCTGTCTTTCAGGAAACCTTGTAGGTCTCTGTGATCAAAAGCTCATTGTGGATGATAGCCCCATGCTGGTTCTGTGAGTTACATGTCAGTGCCCACTAAGAAAATGAGGAAAAAGATAACTAATATACAAGAGATAGAGATAAGAGAGAGAGAGATAGGGAGAAGGGAAGTGAGGGAGGGAAGATGTAGAAGATTAAGGTTAGTCTTGATCTTACCCTTTCCAGTGTCTTGTGGTTCAGGTGTTCTCTGTAAGGGCCTGGTGAAGGATCAGCCATTTGTTCTGTCTTTTAGTAAGTAGAATTTTATGGTACCATTGCCATTTGGGTCTAGATTTGTGTTTCCCACCCCTATGATGGCCTCCCCTTCCATCCTACTGTCTAGTACACGAGATGCTTGCTGGATATGTAAGGAATCTTGGGTAGATTCAGGTTAGGTGCTGTAGATGAGTGAGACTATGTGGCGATGTTTTTTCTGTGATTGGGTAAGTTCACTGGCAATGTCCTGTGCCAGGTTCAACCATTTTTCCTCAAATTTCATTGTGCCATTTTTTCTTACTGCTGTATAGAATTCCATTGTGTAGATATACCACATCTTAGTTATCCATTCTTCTAGTGATGGACATCTGGGTTGATTCCAGCACTTAGCTATTACAAATTGAGCCGCTATAAACATGGTTGATCAAATCTCTCTAGCCTGTGGTTTGAAGGTTTTAGGGTATATGACCAGTAAGGGAATAACTGGGTCTGTTGGTATCTCTATACTCAGCTTTTTTAGAAGTCTCCATATTGGTTTCCAAAGTGATTGTACCGTCCTACATTCCCACGAACAGTGGATGAGTGTTCGTATTTCTCCACATCCATGCAAGCATTTATTTTTATTTGATTTTTTGATGTTTGCTCTCCTTATTGGGGTAAGGTGTGATCTCATAGTTGTTTTAATTTGCATTTCCTTGATGATTAGGAATGATGAACATTTTCTTAAGTGTATGTTTGCCATTTCTATTTCTTCCTCTGTAAACTGCCTGTTCAGCACTTTGCCCCATTTTGTGAGTGGGGTGTTTGACTTCTTACTGTTTAGATTTTTCAGTTCTTTGTAGATTCTAGAGATTAGGCCTCTATCAGTTGGATAACCTGCAAATATTTTCTCCCATTCTGTGGGTGATCTATTGGCTTTGCTTATTGTTTACTTGTTTGTAAAGAAACTCTTCAGCCTCATGTGATCCCATTGGTTGAGTGACGGTTTAAGTTCATGAGCTACCGGGTTTTGTTCAGGAAGTCTTTTTCCATTCCTATATCATGGAAAGTACTTCCTAAATTTTCTTACAATAGTATACGAGTTTCTTGTCATATATTGAGATCTTTGATCCATTTGGACTTGAGTGTAGTGCATGGTGAAATGTGTGGATCTAGTTTTAGTTTTCTGCATGTAGTTATCCAGTTTGTCCAGCACCATTTGGGGAAGATGCTGTCTTTTTTCCAACCTGTATTGTTTGGGCCTTTATCGAATATCAAGTAGCTATAGTTGCTTGACCCAAAGTCCGTGTCCTCAAGTCTATTCCATTGATCTATACTCCTGTTTTTATGCCAGTACCATGCTGTTTTTATTACTATGGCTGTGTAATATAGGTTTAGATCAGGTATGGTGATGCCTCCAGAGGTATTTCTTTTGCTGAGGATATGTTTGGAAATGCTAGGCCTTCTGCCTTTCCATATGAAATTTGAGATAATTTTGTCTATCTCTGTGAAGAACACTGTAGGGATTTTAATTGGAATTGCATTAACTCTGTATATTGCTTTTGGTAGGATTGTCATCTTCACAATGTTAATTCTGCCTATCCAGGACCATGGGAGGTCTTTCCATTTTCTCAAGTTGGCCTCAATTTCTTTTTTGAGTATTTTTATGTTTTTGTTGTATAGATCTTTCACTTCCTTGGTTAACGTTATTCCAAGGTATTTTATTTTTTTTGTTGTTGCATTTGAAAACGGGACTATGTCCCTTATTTCTTTCTCTATATCTTTGTCATTTGCATAAAGGAAGGATACTGACTTTTGTGCATTGATTTTGTATCCTGCTGCTTTGCTATAGCAGTTAATCACCTTCAGGAGTTTTGGGATGGAGTCCCTCGAGTCTCTTACATATATAAGCATGTCATCAGCGAATAAAGCTCACTTAACTTCTTCCTTTCCAAATTATATCCCTTTTATTTCCTTCTCCTGTCTTATTGCTTGAGCTAGGACTTCCAGTACTATATTGAAAAGCAGAGGTGAGAGTGGACAACCCTGTCTTGTTCCTGATCTTAATGGGAATTACTCCAGTCTCTCTCCATTAAGTATTATTTGGGCCTTGGAGCTTCGTATATTGCCTTTATTAGGTTGAGATATGAACCAACCAGGCCAATTCTCTCCAAAGTTTTGAACAAGAAGTGATGTTGAATCTTGTCAAAGGCCTTTTCTGCATCTATCGAAATGATCATGTGGTTTTTATGTTTAACCTTGTTTATGTGGTGTATTACATTGACAGATTTCCCTATGTTGAACCACACCTGTGTTCCTGGAAAGAATCCCACTTGGTCAAGGTGGATAATGCTTTTGATGTGTTGTTGGATTCGGTTTGCAAGGATTTTGTTTAGGATCTTTGCATCTAAATTCATCAGGGAAATAGGCCGGTAGTTTTCTTTCTTGTGGCATCTCTGCCTGGTTTTGGAATTAGGGTGATGCTAGCTTCATAAAAGGAGTTGGGTAGCTTTCCCTGTTCACCAATTGTGTGGCACAGTTTGAGGAAGATTGGTTTGAGTTCTTCCATGAAGGTTTGATAGAATTCAGCTGAGAAGCCATCTGGTCCTGGACTCTTCTTTTTTAGGAGGTTTTTTATTACTTTTTCAATGTCTATGAGTGTGATGCGTTGATTGAGATGATTAATCTGCTCTGTGTTTAGCTTTGGTAGATGGTATGTGTCCAAGAATTTATCCATCTCCTCCACATTATCCAGTTTTGTGGAGTAGAGGTTTTTGAAATAAGTCCTGATGATTCTCCCAATTTCACTTATGTCTGTTGTGATTTCTCCCTTTTCATTTTGAATTGTGTTAATTTGAAGTTTCTCCTTTTTTCGCTTGATCAGATTGGCCAGGGGTTTGTCAATCTTGTTTATTTTTTCAAAGAACCAGCACTTTGTTTTGTCAGTTGTCTTAATTGTTTCCTCTGTTTCCAGTTCATTGATTTCTGCTCTGATTTTAATTATTTCTTTCCTTCTGGAGCTCTTTGGGTGGGATTTTTCTTGTTTTTCCAGTGCCTTTAGGTGGATGGTTAGGTCATTGATTTGGGACCTTTCTGTCTTTTTTATGAAGGCATTGAGTGCTATGAATTTTCCCCTGAAGACCGCCTTCATTGTGTCCCATAAGTTTTGGTACTATGTGTTCTCATTGTCGTTCAATTCCAGAAATTTTGCAATTTCATTCTTTATTTCATCCACTATCCATTTATTGTTTAAAAGTGTGCCGTTCAGTTTCCAGGTGCTGTTGGGAATCTTGCTGGGTCTTTTGTTGTTGATTTCTAGCAATATAGCATTGTGATCTGATATCATGCAGGGAATTATGTCAATCTTTCTAAATATGTGGAGGCAGTCTTTGTGACCCAGTATATGGTCTATTTTAGAGAATGTTCCATGGGCTGCTGAGAAGAATGTGTAGTCTGTGGATTTGGGACGGAAGGTTCTGTAGATGTCCGTTAGGTCTAAGTGATCTATGGTTTTGTTGAGCTCTCTTACTTCCCTGTTGAGTTTCTGTTTGGATGATCTGTCTATTCCTGATAATGGTGTATTGAAGTACCCAGGTATGATGGTGTTGGTGGTTATTTCTGTTTTATTGTCCAGTAGCTTTTGTTTTATGAACTGTGGTGCCCCTGTGTTTGGTGCATACAGATTTATGATTGTAATATCCTCTTGATGGATCGTTCCCTTGATAAGTAGGAAGTGGCCTTCCTTGTCTTCTTTGATTATTTTTGGTTTGAAGTCTATTTTATCTGATATTAATATAGCTACACCTGCTTGTTTCTTATTCCCATTTGCTTGGAATTCTGTTTTCCAACCTTTCACCCTGAGGAGATTTCTGTCTTTAATGGTGAGGTGGGTTTCTTGAAGGCAACAGATTGAGGGGTCTAATTTTTTGATCCATCCTGTTAGCTTGTGTCTCTTGATGGGTGAATTAAGGCCATTAATATTTAGGGTAATGACTGTGAGATTTGATTTGATCCCTGCCACATTGTGATGGTAAATGTGGCTTGGTATTTTCATGGACGTTGAAGTTTTTTGTGCCTACTCTGAGTTTGGTTGTTGTGATCTGCTTCTTGTGGGCAATTGTGTTTGATTATTTTTTTCTTCTCTGTGGAGAATTTCCTGAAATACTCTCCGTAGGTTTGGTTTTGTGTTCATATAATTGTAAAGCTGAGTTTTGTCGTGGAATGTCTTTCTTTCACCATCTATTATGAGGGATACTTTTGCTGGGTAGAGTAGTTTGGGTTGGAAGCCATAGGTTCTCAGACTTTGCAGTGTTTCATTCCAGGCTCTTCTAGCTTTCAGGGTTTCCATTGAGAAGTATGAAGTAATTCTGATGGCTTTACCTTTGAAGGTGTTGTGCTGTTTTTCCCTAGCTGCTTTTAGGATTTTCTCTTTTGTGTCAATGTTTAGAGTCTTAATGATAATATGTCTTGGAGAGTTTCTCCTTTGGTCCATCCTGTTTGGAGTTCTATTGGCTTCTTGTATCTTGATGGGCCTTTCTTTTAAGAGAGTGGGGAAGTTTTCTTCAATTATTTTGTTAAATAAGTTCTCCATGCCTTTGGTCTGAATTTCTTCTCCTTCTGGTGTTCCAGTGATCCTGATGTTGGGACGTTTAAGTGTATCCCACAATTCCCTCATGTTCTGTTCACAGGAACTTTTGAACTTACTGAAAATTTTGAACTCTCTAACTGTTTCTTCCATTTTGTCTTCCAGATCAGAGTTTCTATCCTCCACTTGGCTGACTCTATTCTTGAGAGCTTCTAGTGAGTTTTGATCTTGTTCAATTAAGTTTGCGTTGTCTACTACTTTTCTATGTATAATTTCCATCCCTCTGTCAAGCTCCCTTTTCACATCATTTTCTGATTTTCTTGATGATTCTTGGAGTTCATCCTTGCATTTCTTTATGTCTTCATTTAGCATGGCCAGCTGATTTTTAAGGTCTTCTTTTTTTTCACTCTCCCTCAAATCTCTTAACTCTCTTTGAAATCCTTCCTATTTCTTATCTAATCCTTCCAATTTCTTATCTATTAGTTCTAGTTTAGTGATGGCAGCATCCACAGGATTGCGGCCCTTTGTTCTTTCCTGCAAGTTCTACCAGTAGGTTGGTCAGGGTTGCATTGCTCATAGCTTCAATTTGGTGTTCTGGTCCTGTTGGTTCTTCTATGTTTTGGTTAGATGTATTCATTGTGGGACTGGGTGATCTAACTGGATTTTCTTGCATTTGATTTTTCATGTTATTTCTTTTGCGCTGTGTTCTGCCCATGACAGTGTATGGGCAGGTAGTTGGGCATATCAGCCTGGGCTCAAGAACAATGGGAATCTTATGCAGCCTGGGGCAGTTGCCATGCAGCCTTGGCTTTGTTTCTCACTTGCCAAAGCTGCCTATCTACTGCCTGGCAGGGGCGCCAAAGTTGCCTGAGTTCTCAAGCAGTAATGTGCCAAAGGTGCCTCCTGTTCGAGCTAGGAGTGGCACTGAGGCACCAAGCACTGAAGCAGCTCGAACTCTGGCTGGGAATGCTGGGAACCAGAAGCAGTCTGTGCTCCCCCGCCACAGGACAATGGCGGACAGCCGGCAGGATATGGCACCTGAGCTGGCGCAAGCGAGAGACACCTGAGCTTGCGTGGCACCTGCTTTGGGACTGCGCTCGCTCAGTAAGTGGGAGAGTGGAAGAGAGTGCGGAGCAGTCCAAGCTTCTGTGCATAGGGAACAATCGGCACGGTGCGCAGTGGCAGCCGTGCGGGCTCCGGCGCAGCAGTGGCGGCCAGCGCAGGGGTGCTGTGAACACGGCGGTTATTTGGGATGAGGGTTGGGCTACCTGCCCGTGAGAAGATCCGCGATTACCTGTTCCCCCACTGCTGTGCCCTCCCAGATTTCTCTCCCATAAAAGCCACTATATACCCTTAATATCTTTCCTTTCTTCCCCCAGGATTTGCAGCACAGCTATGCTGTTGCCATCTTGGCTGGAAGTCTAGTTGGGAGATTTTTGATGACTGCTTAGATCTCCATACTTGTTATAGGTCTATTTAAGTGATTAATCTCATCTTGATTTAATTTAGGTAGGTCACATAAATCAAGGAAATCATCCATTTCTTTCAGATTTTCATACTTAGTGGAGTATATGCTTTTATACTATGTCTCTATGATTTTATGAATTTCTCTGGCATCTGTGTAATGTTACCTTTTTCATCTCTAATTTTATTAATTTGTGTTTCTTCTCTCTTTCTTTTGTTCAGATTTGCTAAGGGTTTATCAATCTTGTTTATCCTTTCAAAGAACCAGCTCTTTGTTTCATTAATTCTTTGGATTGTTTTTGTTGTTGTTGTTGTTGTTGTTTCTATTTCATTGATTTCTGCCCTAGTCTTCATTATTTCTTCCCATCTACTGATTTTTGGTTTGCCTTCTTCTTCTTTTTCCAAGACTTTAAAGAAAGCATTAGGTCATTTACTTGTGACCTTTCTAATTTCTTAATATAGGCACTTAAAGCTATAAATTTACCTCTTAGGACTGCCTTCATTGTGTCCCAGAGATTTTGGTATGTTGTGTTCTCATTATTGTTTGACTCTATAAATTTTTTTTTATTTCCTTCTTGATTTCTTCTATGAACCATTCATCATTCAGTAGTGTGTTGTTTATTGTCCATGATTTTGTGTATGCTCCATAGCCTTTCTTGCTATTGATTTGTAGTTTGATTCCATTGTGGTCAAATAGAATGCAAGGAATTATTTCAATTTTCCTGTATTTGTTGAGATTTGCTTTGTGTCCTAATATATGGTCTACTTTAGAGAATGTTCTATGTGCTGCTGAAAAGAATGTATATTCTGCAGCATTTGGATGAAATGTCCTATATATATCTGTTAGGTCCATTCCTTGAATGACCTCATTTAGTCCAGATGCTTCTTTGTTTATTTTTTCCTGGGATGACCTGTCAATTGATGAGAGTGGGGTGTTGAAGTAACCCACTACCACTGTGTTAGGTGTTATCTGTGATCTTAGTTCTAATAGTGTTTGTTTGATGAATTTGGAGGCCCCCATGTTTGGTGCATATATGTTTAGGATTGTAATGTTCTCCTGTTGGAGGGTGCCTTAATCAATATAAAGTGGCCTTCCTTATCTTTCCTAACTAATGTTGGACTGAAGTCTACCTTGTCAGATATTAGGAGAGCAACCCTGTTTGTTTTCTAGGTCCATTTGCTTAAAACACCGTTTTCCAACCTTTCACCTTAAGATAGTGTCCATCCTTTGTCGAAAAGTGGGTTTCTTGGAGACAACAACTTGAAGGATCCTGCTTTTTATCCCAGTCTGCAAACCTATGTCTTTTGGTTGGGGCATTGAGGCCATTGATATTAAGAGATATTATTGAAAGGTGTGTATTCATGTTTGCCACTTTTTTGTAGTTCTTCTGGTTTTACCTTTGCTCTCTTGTATTAACTATTATTTGAGTATTATTTGTTTTTTCCTGGTTTCCTTATATGTGTGCTTTTCTTTTTCTTCAGCATGGAGGATTCTTTCAAGTATTTTCTGTAGAGCTGGTTTTGTCTTCAAGTACTCCTTTAGCCTGCTTTTGTCATGGAATGTCCTTATTTCTCCGTCTATTTGAATGGATAGCTTTGCAGGATAAAGTAACCTTGGTTGACAGTTGTTATCTTTTAGAAGTTGGAATACATCACTCCACACCCTTCTGGATTTTAAAGTTTGTGTTGAGTAGTCTGGTGTAATCCTGATAGGCTTGCCTTTGCAGGTAACTTGATTATTTTCTCTGACTGCTTTCAATATTTTGTCTTTGGTTTGTGTGTTTGGTAGTTTGATTATAATATGGTGAGGAGAGCTTCTTTCCAGGTTTTGTCTGGTTGGTGTTCTAAAGGATTTCTGTATCTGCATTGGCAACTCTTTCCCCATTTGGGGGAAGTTTTCTTCTATGATTTTGTTGAAGATACCAAATATGCCTTTGGAGTGAAATTCTTCTTCTACTATGCCCTGAATTCTTATGTTTGATCTTTTCATAGTGTCCTGAATATCTTGAAGTTCCCACTCATACTTTTCTATTAGTTTGTCTTTCTCTTTGTTGGACTGTATTAGATCTGCCACCTGGTCTTCTAGCTTAGATATTCTGTCCTCTCCTTCATCCATTCTACTGGTGAGATTTTCTACAGAGTTTTTTTTTATTTCATTAACTGTGTTCTTTATTGCTAGTAATTCTAACTGGTTTTTCTTTATCATTTATATTTCCTTATTAATGTCTATTATTGACCTCTTTATTTCATTAAATTGGCATCCTGGGTCTTCTTTGCTTCCTTTGATTTCTCCTTTGAGTTATTTGAACATATTTATAATCATTCTTTTGAAATCTTTCTCATCCGTTTCCTCTAACTCATTCTCACTGGAGGTCATTTCTGATTCATTAATACTTTTTGGTGGATTTATATTGTCTTGATTTTTGGTGTTTCTTGTGTTATAATGTATATATTTTTGCATCCTGGATTATTTAATGATTGGATTCTCTAGTTAGCTAGGTATTATTAGATGTGTCAATCAATCTGATACTATATATCTTCAAGGTAGGATTTTAAGGCACAAGGTGTGGCTCTCAAGTCTCTCAGAGTATCTAAAAAAGTGACTCTAGGTGTTGTGTTTGCCTGCTATGAGAGTATTCAAGTAGGCTGAGTGGAATCAAATACAGATAGTTTCTAAAATTTAATTAAACAATGTATACTTTTAATGAAAAACAGCACAGAGTATTTATCCAAGAGTAGGTATTATGACAACCAGATCCTCTGTGTGCCCCTTAGGCTGTGTGGTGCCTCACCCACTCCCTTAATCCTGACAACAAGGAGGTTAGGATTTCTGGTCTGTAGAGGGTTCCAAGTCAGCTTGTGTCCAGGTGAGACCCTACCCTAATGTATAATGGAGGAGGAAACAAAGCCACTATAAATCAAGAAGCAACAAATAACAAGCCCAAAATACAGCTTATCTAAGAATGGAAATTCTGACCATCCATCAGATTTAACATATAATTTATCCTGATATGGAAGGTGCAATTAGCACTTCTGGTTCAGGCCTATATACCAGGTTTACTAGGCAGGTACTGACCTGGTGTCGTCCCAGTTACCTTTTGGGATGATTTTGGTCTCAGTTATGCTTGGATCCCACTGTTGGTTCAAGTAGGCATGGCCGGGTCCCTGTACCGCTGCTCTGTTCACTGGAGCTGGGCCCTGGCGGTGGGGGATGGGAGGCTGCCTATGCTGGTCTAGTTCTCAAGCTGTTCCACATGTTCTTCTACCTTGTGATCTGCTCCTCCATTGTTCGCTGCCATTCTCCCTTCACATTTCTTGAGTTTGCAGACAGCTCCAGTGTGAGTGGAAAATCCCCTCACCTGGCTTTTCCTGTGGCTCAAGCCAGTCATGGTGGCTGGCAGGCGAGCCGCTGCTGCATTCCCGTGCTGCATTCCTGAGAACTTGCCGGGGCCGCTTCTGCCAGTCTGTGTGGGCTCTGGATGCTCTGGATCTCATCTACTTTTCTGCTGCCTTTTCAATTTCATATACCCCTCACTTTTTAGTAAAAGTGTGTATTTTTCTGTATTTTTTTTTTTTTTTTTTTTTTTTTTTTTTTTTTTTTGCTTTTTCCCTCCTGGGCTGCTTTGGCGTGGTACCTATACCATCATCTTAACAGGAAGTCTAGAAATTATTTCTTTAGTCTATTTCTCTTTTGTAATTTTGGGGAAATATATGCCATTTCATGTCTACTGGGAAAAAGTAATGTAACAGCCAGATAAAAATGTTATTAAAATATAAGATAGTATAATAATTCCTAAGATATAATGAAAATATGACACATACACATATATAACCAAAAATTTAAAACTGAAAATAAAGGAGAAAATGGTTCAAAATAAGAGACATAACTAGACTAACATCTGACTTTTTAAACAGTAGTAATGAAAATAAGAAGCACTGAAAGAATACAGATCTTAGCAAATGTAAGAGATAACTAGTGAATTAAAAAAATGTTCAATTCAATATAGAGACCTATGCTAGATAAAAAGCTAAATCTACTCACATTCCTGTTTAAAAATTTTATTGACAACTTACATAATTACAGACAATATACCATGATGATTCTTTCCCCCTACCACTTTCCCCTTTGCAACTCCACTCTCTATCATGCCTTCCTTCAATTAGTCTTTCTTTTTTTTTATATTGATGTCATCTTTTCCTCCTATTACGAGGGTTTTTTGTAGGTAGTGCCAAGCACTGCAAGGTTGCAGATATCACCATTTTGGGTCAGGAAGATTACATTGGAAGCAGTTCTACCCTTCCTTTTGCTCATATATTCTTTCTGACACCTCTTCTGCAATAGACCCTGAGCCTTGGAAAAGGTGATAGAGATGTTTCAGTGCTGAGCACTCCTCTGCCACTTCTTCTGAGGACTATAATGCCTTTTGAGTCATACCTGAGGTCACTGCCATATGAAAAGAGAAGCTTCTCTAATCAAAAGTGAGAGTAGCATTAATATATTGGTATAACTGTAAGGGAAGTGCTTACTGGGGAGTTTTGTGAGCATCATATATGCATTTAGCCAGACACCAGCAGACTTCATATGCCTAGGACTCATGACCTCCCCCATAATAGGCTTAAAGTACCAGGAATGTATTCCCTCCTGTGAAGTGGGCCTCCAATCTAATTAGAGAGTGGTTGATTTTCCCATAACAGAAATGCCGCTATTGCACCTGTTGGATCATTTGGCATGGCTGATCAAATTTGTGACTTGCAATGCCTGCTGTTGTTTATCTCCACTGATGTCTTCTCTGCAATAGTGATGCATACAGTGTAGCTTTTTCCAGCTGTTAGCTGTTCTACAGGGAAGAAGTTTTCAGCTCAGCACCAGCTTGATTTCTCAGTGACCACTGCACCCCAAGCATACGAAGTCTTCAGCAATAGCATCTTACAATCTATTTCTCATGGGAAACCAAGAGCCTTGGCAATGGCCTGTAATGTTTTAGGGCCATCATGGGCCTCCCTGGCCATCAATTCACTGGAATGTATCCCATCCCTGGCACTAAAATTTTTCTAGTAACATTCTATGGCTTCTTGGTTTACCATTGTCCAAAATAGTGGGTTTACATATGGCTTATTCATACCCTCTTAGATTAACTCTACCCTACCCTTCCATTAATCTCTTTCCCTGACCTGATTTAGGCCTAGGCCTTTCTACCCCTAATAATCTGTTCTTCTACTTAAATATATACAACACCATCTCCTTAAATCCCCTCCTCTCCTCCCTCTCATATATTCCCTTTCTAGCTTATTGCTCTCTGCTACCAAGTTTTATGCCAACTCACATACAAGTCTAAGCATTTGTAGCTAGGATCCACATATAAGAGAGACTATGCAACACCTGGTTTTCTGGACCTGGGTCACCTTTTTAAGTATAATCCTTCCCAGATCCATTTATTTCTCTGCAAATTTCATAATTTCATCGTTCTTTTTGATAGAATATAACTGTATTATTTAAATGTACCATATCTTTATTATCCACTCATCAGTTGAGAGACATCTAGTCTGATTCCATTTCTTAACTATTATGAATAAACTAGCAATAAAAATGGATATTCAGGTACCTCTAAGGTAGTGAGACATGAGAAAAATCCATAGGATATATGCCTATCAGTGGTATATCTGGGTCATATGGTAAATCTATTCTTAGCTGTCACATTAACCTCCACACTGATTTCTACAATTGATGTAGTGGTTTACATTCTCACCAACAGTAAAGAAGGGTTCCTATTTTTCTGCATCCTTACCAGCACTTATTATCATTTGTTTTCTTGATGACAGCCATTCAGACAAGAGTAAGTTGGAATCACAAAGTAGTTTTAATTTGCATTTCCCTGATGGCTGAAAATAGAGAACATTTTTTTAGGCATTTATAGGCCATTTGTATTTCTTCTTTTGAGAACTCTGTATATAGTTCCATAACCCCTTTTTATTGGGTTGATTGATGTATTATTTAGTTTTTTTTTTTTTAGTTCTTTGTACATCCTGGATATTTATCATCTGTTATAAGTATAGCTGGCAAAGATTTTCTCCCATTCTGTAGGTTGACTCTTTTCTCTATTCCCAGTGTCTTTTGCTGTACAGAAGGTCCCAGTAGTTGATTAGTGGTTTTATTTCCTGAGCAACTGGGGTTATATTCAGAAAGTCATTGGCTATGCCAATATGTTGGTTTCCTCTATGTTTTACTCTAGCAGATTCATAGTTTCAGACTTTATGCTAAGGTCTTTGATCCACTAGGACTTCATTTTTGTGCACAGAGAGATGTAAGGATCTATTTTCATCCTTTTACATATAAGTATCCAGTTTTCCAAGCACCATTTGTTACAGAGGCTGTCTTTTCTCCTCTCAAAGAGCTGTATGTTTCATTGATACTTTCTTTGTTTTCTTTTTGTTTGTTTCTATTTCATTAATTTCTACCCTAATCTTTAATTTCTGCCCTAATCTTTATTATTTCTTCCTGTCTACTGATTTTTGGTTTGTCTTATTCTTCTTCCAAGGCCTTAAAGTGAAGCATTAAGTTGTTTAGTTGAAACCTTTCCAATTTCTGAATATAGACACTTAAAGCTATAAATTTCCTTCTTAGGAATACCTTCAGTATGTCTCAAGTGATTTGGTATGTTGAATTCCCATTATCATTTGATTCTATAAATTTGTTTATTTCCTTCTTGATTTCTTCATTGGCCCATTCATCATTTAGTAGTTTACTATTTAGATTTCATGATTTTATATATACTCTGTAGCTTTTCTTGCTACTGATTTGCAGTTTAATCCCTTGTGATCAGATAGAGTGAGAGAAATCATTTCAATTTTTCTGTATCTAAGATTTGATTTGTGTCCTACTATATGGTCTACTTTAGAGAATGATTAATGTGCTGCTGAAAAGAATGTGTATTCTGCAACATTTGGATGAAATGTTCTGTAGTTATCTGTTAGGTCCCTTTGTTCTATGACCTCATTTAATCCAGGTGCTTCTCTGTTTATTTTTTGCTCGGATGACATGTCAATTCATGAGAGTATGGTAGTGAAATAACCCACTACAATTGTGCTTGGTGTGTGATCTTAATTCTAATAGTGTTTGTTTCAAGAAACTGAGAGCCCTCATGTTAGGTGCATATATGTTTAGAATGGTAATGTCCTCATGTTGGAGTTTTCCTCCAATCAATATAAAGTGGCTTTTATTTTTCCTAGCCAGTGTTGGTTTGAAGTCTATCCTCTCAGATATCAGGATAGAAACATTTGTTTGTTTTCTAGGCCCATTTGCTTGAACACTGCTTTCCATGCTTTCACCATAAGATAGCATCCATCATTTTTGGAAAGTTTCTTGGAGGTTGGGCTGAAGAGATGTCTTAGTGGATAAGGTGCTTGCCTGTGAAGCCTAAGGACCCATGTTCTACTCTCCAGATTTCATGTTAGCCAGACAGATAAAGGTGAGGCAAGTACAAGGTCACACATGCCCACTAGGTGGTGCAAGCATCTGGAGTTCAATTGCAGTGGTGGAGGCCCTGGCGTGCCAATTCCCCCCCCCCTCTCTCTCTCACACACACACACACTAAAATTTAAATTTAAATTTAAATTTAAAATTAAAGGTTTTCAGAGGCAACAAGTAGAAGGACCCTGCTTTTTGACCCAGCCTGTAAGCCTGTGTCTTTTGGTTGGAACATTGAGGTCATTGATATTAAGAGTTAGTATATATTCATTCTTGACATTCTTTTTTATAGTTCTTCCTGTTTTCCCTTTACTTCCTTGTATTAACTATTATTTGATTACAGTTTATCTTTCCTCTTTTTCTGATGTGCATGCTCTTCTTTCTCTTCAGCCTGAAGGATCCTTGCAACAATTTTCTGCAGAGCTGGTTTATCATTCATATATACCTTTAGCCTGTTTTTGTTGTGGAATGTCATTATTTCCCCATCAATTTGGATGGATAGTTTTGCTGGATAAAGTAATCTTGTTTAACAGTTGTTATATTTCAGAAATTGGAAAACATCATTCCAAGCCTTTCTGGCTTTAAAATTTTTTGTTGAGTAATCTGCTGTGATCCTGATGAGTTTGCTTTATATGCAACTTGATTTTTCTAACTACTTTTAGTATATTTTCTTTCGTTTTTGTATTTTGTAGTTTAATTATAATATGGCAGTGAAAGGTTCTTTCCTGATTTTCTCTGTTTGACATTCTAAAGTCTTCTGTATCTGTACTGGCATCATTTTCCCTATTTGGAGTATATTTTCTCTTATGATTTTGTTGGAAATACATACTATGCCTTTGGAGTGAAATTCTCCTCCTTTTACTATGTCCAGAATTCTTATATTTCATCTCTTCATAATGTCCTGAATGTCTTGAAATTCCCATTCATGCCTTCATCTTAGTTGGTCTTTTCTTTGTTGGACTGTATTAGATCTGCCACCTGGTCCTTTAGTTTATGTATTCTTCTCTCTTCTTGATTAATTCTACTGCTGAGACTATCTACAGAGTTTTCTATTTGGCTTACTCTGTTTTTCATTTTTAGTATTTCTTATTGGTATTTTGTTTTATTATTTCTTTTTCCTTATTCATGATTTTTATTGACCTCCTTTTTTCATTAAGCTGGTTGCTTGTGTTCTCTTTGGATTCTTTCAGGAGATTGTTTCCTTTTTTTCTTTTTTTTAAATGGTTTTTCAAGGTAGGATCTCACTCTCGCCCAGACTGACCTGGAATTCACTCCATAGTCTCAGGGTGGCCTTGAACTCATGGTGATCTTCCTACCTTTCCTCCCAAGTGCTGGGATTAAATGTACATACCATCATATCCAGATTTGTTTTCTTTTTGATTACTTTGATATCTTCTTTGATTTCCTTAAGCATAGATATAATTTTTTTAAGTAATTGTCAGGCATTTCATCTAAATCAGTCCCACAGCAGTTCATTCCTGATGGATTTATATGGTTTGGTGGTATTGTATTGTCTTTATTTTTTGTGTTTATTGTATTGTAATGTAGAGATTACTCCATCTTTTGAGTTAATTTGATGTTTGAGTTTTCTAAGTATCTGCCATATTCTTATCCATGTAAATATAACTTTATATATATTCAAGGTAGGACTTTAAGATGCCAGATATGGCTCTTATACTTCTATAATAATGGAAGAAGTGACCCTAGGTGTTATGTTTGCCTTCTATTCAAGTATTCTAATAGGCTAAGTGGAACAAATTACTGGAAAATTCTAAAATGCAACTGAGCAATATACACTTTTAATGAAAACCACCATAGAGTATTTATGCAAGAGTGGGGATTAAAATAAACAGACAATTTAATAAAGTCAAAGTCCATTAGGCTGCTTCACACTCATAATCCTTTCAACTGGGAAGATGATATTTATGATCTGAATGGGTTCAATGTTATCCCATTAATTACAGAAACAAAAGACAAAGGCTTTATAAATCAGGAAATGTCAAAGGCAACAATAGCCAGCACCAAAATATAGCATATGTTAGAATGATAAAGCCAACCAAGAATACATCAATCAAATCTAACACATAACCTGCCCTGACAAGAAAGTGAAATTATCACTTCCAGTGCAGACCTATATACCTGGATTTGTGTAAGTAGGCCCTGTTGCCTTTTGGAATGGCTTTCAATCTCACCAATGCTGAGTGCCCACCTTGATTCCTGTTGCACTGTGGACTTGATTAGGCTACTTGGGTCACTGGATCTGGTGTTTTGATTAGCTGTGCTAGATGTTGTGTGGGTGGAGGATGGTTCTGTGGTGGTTTGCAGCACTGGTAGATGGGAGACAAGAGGCTGTGCAGGTTGCCTGGAATTGTACCAGATCTGCTCAGCTGGTCCAGTTTGTGATCTCCTTCAGCAGCTGCTCAGCTGACCTGCTGTCATCCCCTTTGGGTTTCTTGACTTTGTAACCAGGTTATTGTGAGTGCAAAATCCCTTCACCTGGCTTCTCCTGTGGCTCTGCACTGCACTGGGCTGGGCAGGCGGGCATGCAAATCAGGGCTGCTGGTGCCTAATGCTTTGGGTCTCTCCTGTTTCTTTGCTCTGGTTGGTAATTCCTTATACACCTTCACTCATCAGTAGAAGAATGTATTTTCCTGTTTTTCTGCTTGTTTTCCTCACATGGCTGCTTTTGTGTGGCTACTACAATGCCATCTTCCTTAGAAGTACACATGTCTTTTTATATTTTATATGCAGTTACTAATCTACTATTCATTGTCTGAAAAGATAATTTAAAATAAAGCATATTTTGGCAAAGCAGAAAGAAATTGTAACATTACCAGCTTGGTCTCAGAACAATTTTGTCACAAAATTTAAGAAGAGCAATAAAATAAAAATTTTTAAATCAAAAATATAGCCATGAATATAGCATAATACTAGGACACTTTCCTAGAATGTATGATGTTCAAAACTCAATCCTTAGTGCCACAAAAATAAACTAAAAACATTAAGTAAAACAAACTATATCTCCATTCTGACAGAGTGAAAATTAAATAAGAAAATGTATAAAATACTTAGCATAATGTACTAAATTACTTAAATATTATAATGGAACTTAAAGGATTATTAAAAGATTAGGGCATGAAGAGTGAAATTGAATGAGGTTCTTTGCTAGAGGGACAACAAAGGGTACGCTTTTCAGAAAAAAATATAATCAAAGTAACTTCCAGGAAGATGCTACTGAATGATTCCCCAGATGAAAGTAACAAATTTGTTAGCACAAAAAAGGAGAGAAAAAGGATCAAAATTGTGCCAATATCGTGGAGTTGAGCTCATATAGTCTGATCTTATATTTGCAAAAAAAATTGATCTGGTTTCAGAATAGAGAATGAATTAGAAAAATAGAAAACCTGAAGAAGAAAAACTAATTTTGAAGCTATTGTAGCAATTCAGACACAAGATGATAGGTGTTTTAATTGTCAGGTGCCTCTTGGGACAGAAAGAAGAGCCTCCACATGATAAATGATATGGAAGTTGAATCTATATGACTTAATTATTAAATGGGTAAAGAAAAAAGGAGAGGTGTCCATTATAGGGAAGAGAAAATTGATAATTACAACTAGAGAGTGAAAAAATGAGGTTTGTATTTTTGAAAAACTGATACAATGAATGAATTCAGGAAGGGGAACAAACAGGAAATAAGAAAATAATTTAGAGAAAAATGCAGTATTACAAATAAAACTTTCTGGGGACCAAGGGAATGTGAGTAGAAGAAAGTGATGTATTATAAATTCTTCACTGAGACACATCACTTCTTTTAAATTTCTCAGCACTTCAGGCGATTCAACTGGAAATGAATTGGCAAGTCAGACATAGCCCAGGAACATGTCTTTAATAATTTCCAATAAGTGAAAAGGGAGCTAAAAGTTTTAGGCATGTGTGTCATTTATTGAATTGCTTCACAACTGAAACTGCTTTGGAAAGAAAGAGATGCAAAATGCAAAGCAGAATTTCTTACTCTGGGGCTAAGATTGAACTTCAGAAAAAGTTCACATTAACAAAGTTTATCCCATGAGGGAAATAGCTGCTAAGTTATAACCTCTGGTGACCATCTCCCTACAGACACACCAAGACCAACAGCTATTCCTGTGCTAAGCTACCTTCACAAAAGCTAAGAAACCAGATGCCATTCCATAACAGCTGCTCTCAATATACCAAAATGAAAAAAGATACATTGATTCCAATTACTGTCTCTATTCCCCATCCCAACCTCACTCAAGACAACTGCTTCCATGCCAGTGCCTATGGACAAGGCTATAGAACTGAACTGTGTTTGGATAGTTGCATGTTTTGCACCACATCACCATCAGCTTGGAGCAATCCTGAGACTCTGCAGGACCTTACAGCTCTGAGAGCCTTGGATCTGACCACTTTATTAGTAGTCTGGTGAACAAAGGGTCATGTTGGTGAAGGTTTGGAAGATACTAGAAAAAGAAGTGTTAAAGAAAAGAAATGGTTTGGCTGAGTAAAGGAAGTCTTTGAAACACTAATAATAGAGATGTAAATAGCTTACTTCAAAGAAATGAGATCAAATGTAGGGTATTTTCAATTTTTAGGTAGAATGGCATATCAGATCTATCATAACATCCCCATAGTTCCTCTCTCAGTATTGTGTGAAGTCAACTAAGCTCATGTCAATTTTAAAAACTAAAAGGGAATTTGAATGCATTTGGAGTGTCTATTGCTATTGATTTCCACTTATTTAAAACTTTTGTTTTCCTGAAAACTAGTTTACTTTAATTCAGTTCTTACTTTTATTTAAAATGGAAGGAGGATGGGCTGATAACTAAGCTGGTAAGAGTATTTCCTGCATAAGCATAAGGACCTCAGCTCAAGTCCCAGCACCCATGTTAAAAAAAAAAGAAAAGCATAGCCTTGCAGACATGCCTGTAACCCAAGTGCTTAGGAGGACAATGGCCAGAAAATCAGTGGGGCTCACTGGTCAGCCAGTCTGACACAATAGCAGCTCCAGCTACACTGAGAGTGCAGCTCAAGGAAAGAATGCAGAAGGGAGCTGGAGGAGGATACCTGGTTCTTCTCTGGCTTCTACATTTACATTAGTGTCCATGGGGCACACACATCAGCACATAGATATCAGTACACCATTATATACAAAAAATTAAAATAAGAGAATACAGATAAAATAAACAGAATACTTGCTTTAGTTCCATCAATCATGTGTTTTATACACTGTCAGATTAGCATCAAACATGTTGACATCCTTGTATTATGTTTAGATACCAGCCATGGAAATTCTTTCTTGGGAAATAATCAGAGGGAATGCCTTTTTTTTTCCTATTCTTGACCTCAAAAGTCCAGAAGTCACAGAAATATGGGACTATGCTAAATTGGGCTCATATTGAGAAAACCATTTTGTACTTCATTTGCCAGAAAGAACAACTTTGAGGTTCAAAGATAAGCTTCTATCATCTTCTATTCTTTTGAAATTATGTGTATTTTCCATCTCTATGCACAGAACATTTTCCCAATTTCACTTTAAAAATTGTTACATCTATAGTGAAGCCCTTTATAAAGGCCAAGGGAAAGAGGTTACAAAAAAAGATCTAAGTAACCATAGAAATCTATTTAAATCTGGCCCAATACCCATCATTAGTTTTTGAGGTCTCTGTATGACTCCCATTATCATGTCTTTTAAATAATATAGAAAGATAAAAATAAATGAAGTCATATTTTCAAATAAAGCAAATGACTGAGAATGTTTAAGCCTTAATGATTTTTAGTGGTTGGGGATATATTACTAAAAGAGTTAATCTAAAAAGCTCATATTAAATAATTAGCTATAATCTTGCCTATCATTTTCTAATTTTTAAATCCATCTTTCTCCATTTTCTCTCTTGTCTTAAGGGAATAAGAACAAGGAAATGTAAAATCAGAGTACAAACTTTTCTGGTCTATAAAATAACCATTTCTATAAAATTAACCATATTATCTGTCAAAGTACCAAGATGTCTTCACTCTGAAGATCTACAAGATCTCTAATGTTGAGAGTTACAAACCTACTGGTGAAAGATGGGGAAAATGAAGAGAGGAGAAGAAAATAATAGAGGAGAAGGGAAGGAGAGGGGAGGGAAGGGGAAGGGAGAGGAAAAGAGAAGAATGGAGGTAAAGGAAATAGAAGGGAAGGGAAGGGAAGGGAAAGGAAGGAAAAGAAAGGAAAGGTAAAAGAAGAGGAAAGGAAAAAGAAGGGAAGAGAAGAGAACAGAAGAGAAGAGAAGAGACGAGAAGAGAAGAGAAGTGAAAATAATTTCTCTCTAGGGAGAAACTCATATTTCTTATTTGATTGACCAAAGTAATTATAATCATGTTTCACTTAACCTCCTTTTTCCAGGATAGAATCTGCTATTGAACTGAAGAAGGTTTCCTTAAATTCAGAATTCTGTCATGGAATTTCTTTTTTTTTTTCTTTTTTTTTTTAAGTTAGCATACAAAGTAATAGGTTTTACTATGGCATCTTTCATGACACACATCTTACTATACTTTGTTCTTATTCTTCATCCTCCCTCATTGCTCTCCCTCATCTTATCCTTCCTAACAGCTCTTCTACCTCAGTGATGACTCTCTTTCTACATCGATGACCCAACCCCACAAACACAAATGTAAATCTAACATTAGTACGCAAGACAAAAAGCATGTTGTATTTGTCTTTCTGAGTCTTGCTTACTTTATTTGAGATCATTATGTGTAGTTGCATTTTTTTTCCTGAAAATTCCATGATTTATTTTTTTCTGTATAGCTGAAAAACTCCTTCATATATGTGTACAGCATTGTCTTTATCCATTTATGTGGTGATGGGCATCTAGACTGATTCTATTTCTTAGTTATTGTGAATAATGTAGCCCATAAACATGTATGTTTAATTATCTGTGAGTAATGTTGACTTAGAATCCTTCAGGTATATATACAGGAATGGCATAACAAATACAGTATATAGTAATTTTATTTGCTTTTCTGAGGAATATTCGTATGAACATTCATAGCATACATCAGCTTACTTTCTCTGCAGCAATGTGTAAGGGTTCTTCTTTCCATGCATGCTCATGAGCATTTGTACTACTTCTTTCTTGATGATAAACATTCTGACTCTGGTGAGATGAATCTCAAAGCAACTTTAGTGTTATAGCTAAAGATGTTACTTTTCAATACTAGTTGATCACTTGTCTTTGTCCTTTAGGGAATTGTCTATTCACTATATTAGCCTATTTATTGATTAATGAGGTATTTTGTGGTTATTTTTTGTAGTACTTTATATATTTTAGATATCAATGCTACATCTGAAGTTCAGTTAACAAAGATGATGCCTTTTTTCCACAGCCTGCAGACTTTTGCTTTACCATGTTGTTTGTTTCCTTTGCTCTACAAAATCTTTTGAATTTCATGTAATTACATTTGCCAAGTCATGGGATGTTTTTCCTGTGCTATTGAAATCTTCTTCAAAAAATATCAATGAATATGAGAAGAGAAAACAACAGCTCAAATTTTGGAGAGGAAGGTAAAAGAATACATATGCCAGGTGGAGGAGGCCAGGATGAATAGGTGGGGGAGCAGGAGAGAAGGACCAACACAGAAAATATGAAACCTATTACTATGCGTGCTAATATACAAAGAAAGTCCTTACCTATATTTATATATTGAAGTATTTTATTTTCGTTTTCTTATAGCATTTTCAAGGTGCAAGGTCTTTAATTGAGGTATTTGATTAACTGTCACTGAATATATGTAACATGTGAGAGATATGGATCTACTTTCATTCTTCTACCTGTGAATATCCAACTTTCCAGTCATCATTTATTGAAGATATTATCTTTTTTACCAATGTAAAAACTTCCCTGGTTCATGTCAGATGTTAAATGGCTATGATTGTGCAGCTTTGTTTCTGAGTTCCCTATTCTATTTCATTGTAACATGTCTATTTTTTGTGCTAGTTCCATTCCATTTTTGTTACTATCACTCTGGTATAACTTGAAATCAGGCATTGTGATGTCACTAGCGTCACTGCTTATGATTTTTTTTAATATTTGGAGACGTGCATGCTTCTGAATGTTAAAATATTTTACAGTTCTGTAAATAACATAATTGAGATATTATGACAATTGTATTTTCAAAAAGGTGAGATGCTTGAAAGTGAGCCCTACCATGCCTTGGGCCGGGATCCTGGACTAAGTTAAAATGAGTGACCTGGATTCATCTCTCTTCATTTTATGACACTGATGTGATGTGACAGCCACCTTATGGTCCTGCCAAATTGCCTTCTTGCCTTGGTGAACTCTGTCCTTTTGAGCTGTAAGCCAAAATAAACACACTCTCACTTAAGTTTATCCTTGTTAAGAAAAAATAGCATCAATGAAAGAAATCAGTTAGAAATGGTAAGCGAGATTCTTCCTATCCAAAGACAACATCTAGCTTACCATTTATTTATAGAGGAAAATTTACATATACAATTAAATACAATTTCATACCCATCAGACTATGGAAAATGTGAAAGGAAAATTGTCAAATATTTGTAAAGAGCTTACCAACATGGCAAGGATCCATGTAGTTAATTCAGATGGCATAGTAGAATATGTAGCAACTCCAAATGGGACCAAAAATACAAATCTACTGAAAATCAGCAATACAGTTCATGAAGATATATATCCCCAAGTCCAAAAGGAAAGATTTCTGCGGTGTTACTGGTCACAGAAGACGGAGAAAGTTAGAAGCTTGATAACGACCATAGTAAGCATGGTAGATGCACCAGGCATGGTAGATGTACTTTAATGATGATAATCAGTGGATTAGAAGTAAATATACACAAGATTATAAGAATCAAATGATTCCTATAAATAAATTACAAATTATAGATATGTATAAATTAAATATATGTCTGTAAACTAACATGTATTTTCCAATAATAGGTACATGTAATAAAGTGATGAAAAATAGATAAAACAATTTTGTTCTCAGGACAATTGTAGAATAGACAACATGTTGACAAATGTATATGTGAGAACATCTAAAAGTTTTTCTTGTTTGTTTGTTTTTCAAGGTAGGGTCTCACTCTAGCCCAGGCTGACCTGGAATTCACTATGGAGTCTCAGACTGGCCTTGAACTCACAGTGATCTTCCTACCACTGCCTCCCAGGTGCTGGGTATAAGGCATGCACCACCACCACCCAGCCAAGTTTTTTTTTTTTTTTTTAATGTTACATATTAGTTGGGACATACCTTATTCCTGAAAATTTATAGAACTAAAACCATGCAAATAATTATCTTACAATCCTTGAGTGTCAGAAACCACTCATAGCTCAGCTGGGTAATATGATCAGGGTCTCACAGGGCTAAAAATCCAGATGACAGCTCAAGCCCAGTTTTTATCTGAGCTTTGTTTCTTATTGGGAGAGTTGTACTGCAGCTACAGAACTCATGAGGTTTTCTCCTTCAAGATCAAAGAAATTTCTGTGATATGTCATCTTTTTGCAAGGGGCTTATCTAATTAGATTAGGTCCCTACAGGAAAAGATAACTCTTTTTTCTTAATCATATACATTAGACTAATTTAAGAATTGACTGATTAATAACCTGATTACAGAAGGGGCAGCCACTTCAAACCCTGTGGATGACCACACAAGATGGAGGTGATTAACAAACATGCACATTAGAATTTGATCATAAAAAAAAATCTTAACATTTACAATAATAGCAATAGCAGTACCCAGGAGAAATGAATAATGATCTATACTATTTAAAAATCATGAGATTTGATATAGTTAATATAATACAAACCTATTCCCAGTAATTTGTAAAAAAGAATTTTTAAATATGCAATGAAAATTAAAAATTAGAGAAAAATTATTTTGCCTAGTATATATTGACATTCAAAATACATTATACAAATCATTGTTAGAGGAGACTTCCAGTCAAGATGGAATCCGCCTAACCACGCAGCACCTCCCTGGGAATTCAGGGTTCACTGGGTCTTTAGGGGAAAGAAATCTCTAATAGATCGCCAGTGGAAAAAAAAAGGGAATTGCCTGATTCACTTGCACTCAGGTAGCCCACCAGGCCCCTAAACCCCCTTAAGCAACCACCCTAGTCATAGTCCCAGCATCAGGATACTCTTGCTCTTACTGCAGGAAAGGGGACCCCAGCCAGCATACTTCCATTTGCCTCACTGCACAGGGGCAATCACCCAGGTAGCCCTGTGGAAATGCGACCTCAGGCCAGCTCCACCAGCCAGCTGGCGAGAGCTCAGGCCCAATCCATCCATCTGCCTGCCATCTGCCTGCCATGTGCATGTGCTTAGGCCCATGCCTCACATCCACCCATGTGAGCTCAGCATGTTCCACCCATCTGCCCGCTTGCTCCTCCAGCCACCCATCCACATGCAGCTCAGGCCCATTCCACCTGCCCACAGGTGAGCTCAGGCCAGTTCCTCCCATCTTCCTACAGCAGCTCAGGCCCAAACCGTGTCTGGCCATCATGCACAGAGCTCAGGCCACACCAGCTTCATGACAACGCACAAGCTCAGGCCAAAACCGTCCATCTGCCCGCTAGTGCATGCAACCTTAGACTCCCTTTGACTGTTTGCCCATGCAAGCTCAGGCCCAATCTGCCCATTTACCCACTGCATGCGAGCTCAGGCCACTCCAGCCGCCTGCCTGCATGCGAGCTCAGGCTTATTCCAACTGCCCACACATGAGCTCAAGTCTGCTCTGCCCATCTGCCACGCAAGATCAGGCCAGCTCTGCCCACCAGCCTGTGCAAGCTCAGGCCCCCATCTGCCCAAGGCATGTGTGGGCTCAAGCTGATCCTCCCACCAATGCCTGAGCTCAGGACTGCTCTGCCCTTATGTTTGCCCAAATGCAAGCTCATATCTGCTCCCCCAAAGAGGCACCACTTTCCCCTTCCATCAAGAACACAGTCCTACTCTCCCTGCCCATACACTGTGATGAGCAGGCCATGGTGCAAAAGGAATAACATGAAAAATCAAATGCAGGCAAATCCAATAAGTTCAACCAGTCCTACAATGGATGTCTCTAATCAAGACATAGAAAAGACATTAGGATCAAAACACCAAAATGAAGCTATGAGCAATGCAACCCTGACCAAGCTAACGGTAGAACTTGAAGAAAAGCAACAAAGGACCAATAACCATATGGATGCTGCCATCACTAGACTAGACCTAATAGATAAGAAAATGGAAGGAGTTCAAAGACAGTTAAGAGGTATGGAGACTGAACAAAAAGACGACATCAAAAAATCAGCTGGGGATGCTAAATGAAGATATAAAGAAGAGAAAGGATGAATTCCAAGAAGCATGAAGAAAATCAAAAAATGATATGAAAAGGGAACTTGACATAGGGATGGAAACTATACATAGAAAAGTAGTAGAAAATGCAAACTTAATTGAACAATCCCAAAACTCTTTAGAAGCATTATCCACCTTCATCAAGTGGGATTCATCCCAAGAACATGGGGGTGGCTCAAGATATGGAAATCTGTCAATGTAATACATCATATAAACAAGGTTAAACACAATGCAGAAAAGGCCTTTGACAAAATACAACATCACTTCATGATCAAAACTTTGGAGAGAATTGGCATGGTTAGTTCATATCTTAATAAAATAAAGGCTATATATAAATCAACTAAAGCCCAACTAATACTTAATGGAGAGAGACTGGAGGAATTCTCATTGATATCAGGAACAAGACAGGGGAGTCCAATGTCACCTTTGCTCTTCAATATAGCAATGAAAGTCCTAGCTTAAGCAGTAATAGAGAAGAAAGAAATAAAAGGATACAATTTGGAAAGGAAGAAGTTTAAGTTAGCTCCATTTGCAGAAGACAAGATTCTGTATCTAAGTTACATGAGAGACTTCATCCCAAAACACTTGAAGGTGATTAACTCCTTTAGCAAAGCAGCAGGATAAAAAATCAATGCACAAAAATCAGTAGCCTTTCTTTATGTAAATGACAAAAATACAGAGAAAGAAATAAGGAACACTGTCCCATTTTCAACAGCAACAACAAATAAAATAAAATAAAATACCTTGTTATAATGTTAACAAAGGAAGTGAAAGATCTATACAATGAAAACATAAAAGCACTCAAAATAGATACCATGGTGGAGGACTTCTGGCCAAGACAGAGACTGCTTAGCTGTCCCTCAGATCTGCAGATCCCCAGGAAAGAAAGGTAAGACATTAATGGTTCACTGGGTCTTTTAGGGAAGGAAATCTCCAATGGATTGCCAGTGGGAGGGCACAGAGGGGGAAAAACAGAGAGGGAATCACTGATTCCTTCATGGGCGGGTAGCCAACCCCTCCCCCTAAGCAGCCGCTGTTCCCACTCCCAGCTTCAGGAAACTCCCTCACTTACTGTAGGAAAGGGGTACCAGGCCAACATAGTTCCACTTCCCTCACTGGACAGAGGCGATCACCCTGCTACATGTGGCCACGAGTGACCTTGGCCAGGCTATGCCTGCTGGCCCATTGGAGCTCAGCCTCCTTTGATCAATTTGTGCCACCACGCCAATGGATCGATCCTGGCATGTGGAACCTTAACCTGCTCTGCCCACTCACTCACTTACTGCTCCAGCTATGGCACATTCACGCATGAAACTAGGCCCATTGCAACTGCCATGCGAGCTCACAATGTGTCACTTGTGCCAGCTTAGGTGCGATCCCCTCCCTGTCTGCCACACTGCCATCCACCATTGTCCTGTTGCGGGGGAGCACAGACCACTTCAGGGTCCTAGTGTTCCCCCGGCAGAGTGTGGGTTGCTTCAGTGCTTGGTGCCTCAGTGTCACTCCTAGTGCAAGTGCAGGCAGCTTTGGTGCATTACCCTGTGACAGCTCAGGCAATTTGGTGCCTGGGAGCATTGGCAAGAGAGAGCCAAAGCCCAGGCTGCTTGGCAACTGACTCAGGCTGCTTCAGATTCCCATTGTGCTTGAACCCAGGCTGATCCACCCACCTACGAGCCCATACACTGCGATGTGCAGACCACAGCACAAAAAAAATAACATGAAAAATCAAATGCAAGAAAATCCAGTTAGATCACCCAGTCCTACAATGAACATCTCTAATCAAAACTAAGAAGAGTCATTAGGATCAGAAAACCAAAATGAAGCTATGAGCAATGCAACCCTGACCAACCTACTGGTAGAATTTGCAGAAAAGCAACAAAGGACTGATAATCATGTGGATGCTGCCATAACTAGACTAGACCTAATAGACAAGAAAATAAAAGTTCAAAGAGAGTCAAGAGATATGAGGGAGAGTGGAAAAAAAGAGGACCTCAAAAATCAGCTGGAGATGCTTATTAAAGACATAACGAAATGCAAGGATGAGTTGCAAGAAGCATCAAGAAAATCAGAAAATGATGTGAAAAGGGAGCTTGACAGAGGGATGGAAATTATACATAGGAAAGTAGTAGAAAATGAAAACCTAATTTAACAAATCCAAAACTCTCTAGAACTCTCAAGAATAGAGTCAGCCATGTGGAGGATAGAAACTCTGGTCTGTAAGATAAGATGGAAGAAACAGTCCGAGAGTTCAAAAATTTCAGTAAGTTCAAAAGTTTCTGTGAAGAGAACATGAGGGAATTGTGGGATACACTTAAACGTCCTAATATAAGGATCATTGGAATACCAGAAGTAGAAGAAATTCAGACCAAAGGCATGAAGAACTTATTTAACACAATAATGGAAGAAAACTTCCCCAGTCTCTTAAAAGAAAGGCCCATCAAGATACAAGAAGCCAATAGAACTCCAAATATACTGGACCAAAGGAGAAATTCTCCAAGACATATCATCATTAAAACTCTAAACATTGACACCAAAGAGAAAATCCTAAAAGGAGCTAGGGAAAAACAGCACACCACTTTTAAAGGTAAGCCCATCAGAATTACTCCAGACTTCTCAATGGAAACCCTGAAAGCTGGAAGAGCCTGGAATGAAACACTGCAAAGTCTAAGAACCTATGTCTTCCAACCCAAACTATTCTACCCAGCAAAAGTATCCCTCATAATAGATGGTGAAAGAAAAACTTTCCATGATAAAACTCAGCTTTATAATTATATGAAAAAAAAAAAAAAAAACTACAGAGAGTATTACAGGAAATTCTCCACAAAGAAGAATCAAATAATCAAACTCAAATGCCTACAAGAAACAGATCACAATAACCAAACTCAGAGTAGGCACAAAAAACTTTCAAAGTCCATGAAAACACCAACCCACATACACCATCACAATATGGCAGGGATCAAATCAAATCTCACAGCCATTACCCTAAATATAAGTGGACTTAATTCACCCATCAATAGACACAAGCTAACAGGATTGATCAAAAAATTAGATCTCACAATCTGTTGTCTTCAATAAACCCACCTCACCACTAAAGACAGAAACCTCCTCAGGGTGAAGGGGTGGAAAAACAATATTCCAAGCAAACTGGAATAAGAAACAAGCAGGTGTAGGTATATTAATATTGGGCAAAATAGACTTCAAAACAAAAATAATCAAAAAAGACACAGAAGGCCACTTCCCACTTATCAATAAAACAGAAATAAGCACCAACACAATCGTAGTTGGGGACTTCAATACACGATTATCAGTAATAGATCATCCAAACAGAAATTCAACAAGGAAGTAAGAGAGCTCAACAAAACCATAGATCACTTAGACCTAATGGACATCTAGAGAACCTTCCATCCCAAATCCACAGACTACACATTCTTTTCAGCAGCCCATGGAACATTCTCTAAAATAGACCATATACTGGGTCACAAAGCCTGCCTCCACATATTTAGAAAGATTGACATAATTCCCTGCATGATGTCAGATCACAATGCTATATTGCTAGAAATTAACAACAAAGTACCCACTAAGTATCCCAATGGCACCCAGAAACTGAATAGCCCACTTTTAAACAAAAAATGGATAGGGGATGGAATAAAAAAAGAAATTTCAAAATTTCTAGAATTGAATGACAATGAGAACACATCATACCAAATCTTGTGGGACACAATGAAGGCGGTCCTCAGGGGAAAATTCATAGCACTCAATGCCTTCATAAAAAAGACAGAGAGATCCCAAATCAATAACCAAACCATCCACCTAAAGGCACTGGAAACGCAAGAAAAACCTAACCCAAAGAGCTCCAGAAGGAAAGAAATAATTAAAATCAGAGCAGAAATTAATGACTTGTAAAGTAAGAAAACAGTTAAGACAATAGACAAAATAAAGAGCAGGTTCTTTGAAAAAATAAAAAAGATTGACAAACCCCTGGCCAATTTGATCAAGCAAAAAAAAAAAAAAAAAAAAAAAAAAAAGAGAGATGCTACAAATTAACATAATTCAAAACGAAAAAGGGGAGATCACAACAGACATAAGTGAAATTGGGAGAATCATCAGGACTTATTTCATAAACCTCTACTCCACAAAACTGGATAATGTGGAGGAGGTGGATTAATTCCTGGATGCATACCATCTATCAAAGTTTATCAAAGATAAACTCAGAGCAGATTAATCTCCTCAATGAACCTATCACACTCATGGAGATTGAAAACGTACTAAAAAACCTCCCCAAAAACAACAGTCCAGGACCAGATGGCTTCCCAGCTGAATTCTATCAAACCTTTATGGAAGAACTCAAACAAATCTTCCTCAAACTGTGCCACACAATTGGAGAACAGGGAAAGCTACCCTACTCATTTTATGATGCTAATGTCACCCTAATTCCAAAACCAGGCAGAGATGCCACAAGAAAAGAAAACTACCAGCCTATTTCCCTGATGAACTTAGATGCAAAGATCCTGAACAAAATCCTTGCAAACTGAATCCAACAACAAATCAAAAGCATGCAGAAAAGGCCTTTGACAAGTTACAACATCACTTCATGATCAAAACATTGGAGAGAATTGGCATGGTTGGGTCATATCTTAACATAATAAAGGCAATTTACAATGCTTCTCACGCCCAAATAATACTTAATGGAGAGAGACTGGAGGAATTCCCATTAAGATAATGAACAAGACAGGGTTGTCCACTCCCACCTCTGCTCTTCAATATAGTACTGGCAGTCCTAGCTCAAGCAATAAGACAGGAGAAGGAAGTAAAAGGGATACAGTTTGGAAAGGAAGAAGTTAAGTTAGCCTTATTCACTGATGATATGATTGTATATGTGAGAGACCTGAGAGACTCCATCCCAAAACTCCTGAATGGGATTAAATCCTATAGCAAAAAAGCAGGATACAAAATCAATGCACAAAAATCAGTAGCCTTTCTATATGCAAATGGCAAAGATACAGAGACAGAAATAAGGGAAATGGCCCCATTTTCAATAGCAAAAAAAAAAAAAAAAACCTGGAATAACGTTAACCAAGGAAGTGAAACATCTATACAATGAAAACATAAAAACACTCAAAAAAGAAATTGAGGAGGACTTGAGAAAATGGAAAGACTTCCCATGCTCCTGGATAGGAAGAATTATTTTTTTCATTTTTATTTTTTATTTTATTTTATTTTTTTACAGTCAGTTTGGTACCATTTTTAGGCTCATCCATGACCTACCCCCTCCCCTTGGCCCCTCTTTGTTGAGGTATACGGGTCATGCATTGGGGAGTTAGCCCACAGTTATGAGTAAACTAAATGTCTCTGCATATCATGACCCAACATGTGGCTCTGACATTCTTTCCGCCCCCTCTTCTGCAAAATTATCCTGAGCCATGTTGGGTCTGCTTCAGTGATGTTAATGTTAATTCTGCCTATCCAGGAACATGGGAGGTCTTTATATTTTCTCAAGTTGGCCTCAATTTCTTTTTTGAGTGTTTTTATGTTTTTGTTGTATAGATCTTTCACTTCCTTGGTTAACATTGTGAAGATGACAATCGTACCAAAGGCAATATACACATTTAATGCAATTCCAATTAAAATCCCTACAGAGTTCTGCACAGAAACAGAAAAAATGATCTCAAATTTCATATGGAAAGGCAGAAGGCCTCACATATCCAAACATATCCTCAGCAAAAGAAATACATCTGGAGGCATCACCATACCTGACCTAAAGCTATATTACAAAGCCATAGTAATAAAAAAAAAAAAGCATGGTACTGGCATTAAAACAGTAGTATGGACCAATGGAATAGACTTGAGGACCCAGACTTTGGGTCAAGCAACTATAGCTACTTGATATTCGATAAAGGCCCTAACAATATAGGCTGGAAAAAAGACATCATCTTCAACAAATGGTGCTGGACAAAGTAGATAACCATATGCAGGAAATAGAAACTTGATCCACACATTTCGCCATACACTACACTCAAGTCCAAATGGATCAAAGACCTCAATATAAGACTAGAAACTCGACTACTACTGGAAGAAAATATAGGAAGTACTTTCCATGATATAGGAATGGAAAAAGACTTCCTGAACAAAACCCCAGTAGCTCATGAACTTAAACCATCACTCAACCAATGGGATCACATGAAGCTGAAGACTTTCTTTACAGACAAGTATACAATAAGCAAAGCCAATAGATCACCCACAGAATTGGAGAAAATATTTGCTGGCTATCCAAATGACAGAGGCATAATCTCTAGAATCTACAAAGAACTCAAAAATCTAAACAGTAAGAAGTCAAACACCCCACTCACAAAATAGGGCAAAGAGCTGAACAGACACTTCTCAGAGGAAGTAATACAAATGGCAAACACACACTTAAGAAAATGTTCATCATCCCTAATCATTAGGCAAATGCAAATTAAAACAACTATGAGATTCCACCTTGCCCCAATAAGGATAGCAAACACCAAAAAATCAAGTGATAAGAAATGCTGGCGAGGATGTGGAGAATTAGGAACACTCATCCACTGTTGCTGGGAATGTAAAATGGTACAACCACTTTGGAAAGCAGTCTGGAGGCTCCTGAAAAAGCTGACTGTAAAGATACCAACAGACCCAGTTATTCCTTACTGGGCATCTACCCTAAAACCTTCAAACCGCAGGCCAGAGAGATTTGCTCAACCATGTTTGTAGCAGCTTAATTCGTAATAGCTAAGAGATGGAATCAACCCAGATGTCCATCACTGGAAGAATGGTTAACTAAGATGTGTATATCTACACAATGGAATTCTATACAGCAGTAAGAGAAAAATGACACAATGCAATTTAAGGAAAAATGGATGAACCTGGAACAGATCATTCTCAGTGAACTTACCCAATCACAGAAAAAAAATCACCACATATACTCACTCATCTATAGCACATAACCTGAAACTACCCAAGATGCCTTACATACCCAGCAAGCATCTCATGGACTAGACAATAGGATAGGAGGGGAGGGAGGGGAGAGCACTGGAGGTTGTGGGAAACACAAATGTAGACCCAAACGGTAATGGTAGTATAAAATTCTACATCCTACATGGCAGACCAAATGGCTCAACCTTCACCAGGCCCTTAGAGGGAACAACTGAGCCACAAGACACTGTAGAGTGTATGATGAATATGGACCTCAATCTTCTACAGCTTCTCTCCATCTCTCTCTCTCTCTCTCTCTCTCTCTCTCTCTCTCTCTCTCTATTCTCTTTAACTCTTATATATTAGTTATCTTTTTCTTCCTTTTCTTAATGGGCACTGATCTGTAGCTCCCAATACCAGTATGTGGCTATCATCCACAATCAGCTTTTGATCAGAGAGACTTACAGGGTTTCCTAAAAGAAAGACATATTTCTGTCCGAGTACTTGATGACCCACCAAAGTTTAGTGGTAAGTCCCTACTGCTGAAGACACCTTACGTGGTTGACAGGTAAAATGGAATGGCATGTCTGGAACCTGGAAGAGAGTGAGTCCCCAGACAGTCAGCGCGTCTAGTGCCAGAAGGTGCTCCATGGGCGACTGGGGGAAAATGAACAATATCTGTCCAAGCAACTCATGGTCCAACCTACTTATCAGCAAATAACCGGTCGAGATGCCCACACAAGTGCAATAGCGGCACACAGCCATGGTGGGCAACCAACTGCTCTCAATTTGGCTAACTGATACCCCTAGTGGTAAGGGACCCATAGCTGGAACTGGGAAACAAGTCAGAATCAATTCCAAACATAAGCGTGCTCTCCATTAACAAGCTACCATCAATGGTGGGATACAAGAGGGCCTACACCTATTAAATTCTGTATAAAAATGTAAGGGTTATCTCATTTGTCTGGTGCTAACTTACTCTGTGTTGGAGAATCTTCTCTTTTTCAGATAGATGTAGATCCTAAGGAGAGAGCCACCCTATCATACCTCAAAAGGGCCCCGGATGGACCTAAGAAAAATTGGCGAAACAAGCAAGGGTGCTGTTTTCTTGGTGAACCGTGTACCTGCACAAAAGTGAAGGAGATCAACACAGAGAAAAATCAACTCCTACCAAATCAGAGATCCAGAGATCCAGAGGCCCCCAACACCTCATCACTGAAGCAGAGCAAAAATGAACCCACCATATCTCTGGGAAATTTTGTGGAAGAGGGGGCAGAAAGAATGTCAGAGCCACATGCTAGGTCATGATATGCAGAGACATTTATCCTACCCGTAACTGTGGGCTAACTCCAGAATGCCTGACCCATATACCTGAACAAGGAGGGGCCAGTGGGAGGGGGCAAGTCATGGATGAGCCTAACAATGATACCACTGGAGCCATCACAACACCTGATCTAAAGCTATATTACAAATCTATAGTAATAAAACAGCATGGCACTGTCATATAAAAACAGGAGTATAGACCAGTGGAATAGAATCGAGTGCCCAGACTTTGGGTCAAGCAACTATAGACAGTTGATATTTGACAAAGCCCTAACAATATAGGCTGAGAAAAAGACAGCACCTTCAACAAATGGTACTGGACAAATTGGATAACAATATGCAGGAAATTGAAACTTGATCCACTCATCTTGCCATGCACAACACTCAAGTCCAAATGGATCGAAGTCCTCAATATAAGACCAGAAACTCAGCTTCTAATGGAAGAAAATATAGGAGGAACTTTCCATGATATAGGAATGGAAAAAGACTTCCTGAACAAAACCCCAGTAGCACTGGATCTTAAACATTCACTCAACCAATGGGATCACATGAAGCTGAAGTGTTACCTCACAGACAAACATATAATAAGCAAAGCCAATAGATTACCCACAGAATGGGTGAAAGTATTTGCTGACTATCCAACTGACAAAGGCCTAATCTCTAGAATCTACAAAGAACTAAAAAACCTAAACAATAAAAAAGTCAAACAACCCACTCACAAAATGGGGCAAAGAGCTGTACAGGTAGTTCACAGAGAAGAAATACAAATGGCAAACACACACTCAAGAAAGTGTTCATCATGCCTAATCATCAGGGAAATGCAAATTAAAACAACTATGAGATTCCACCTGACCCCAGTAAGGATAGCAAACATCAACAAATCAAATTCAAATAAACGCTGGTGAGGATGTGGAGAAATAGGAACCCTCATCTACTGCTGGTGGGAATGTAAGATGGTACAACCACTTCGTTAAGCAATATGGAGAATCCTAAAAAAGCTGGCTATAGAGTTACAGACCCAGTTATTCCCTTATTGGGCATGTACCCTAAAACCTTTAAGCATCAGTCCAGAGAGATTTGCTTAACCATGTTTATAGCAGCTCAATTTGTAATACCTAAGAGCTGGAATAAACCCAGATGTCCATCATTAAATGAATGAATAACTAAGATATGATATATCTACACAATGGAATTCTACATAGCAATAAGAAAAAAAATGACAATGAAATTTGAGGAAAAATTGTTGAACCTGGAACAGATCATTCTCAGTGTACTTACCCAATCATAGAATGTTAATCCCCACATAGTCTCACTCATCTACAGCACCTAACCTGAATCTACCCAAGATGCCAACATACCCAGCAAGAATCTCAAGGACTGGACAATAGTGTGGGTGGGGAGGGAGGGAAGGGCAAGGGAGTGCGAGGGGGACACAAATCTGGACCCAAACAGCAATGGTACCATAAAATTCTACATCGTAAAAGGCAGACTAAATGGTTGAACCTTCACCAGGCCCTTAGAGGGAACACCTGAGTCACAAGGCACTAGAGAGGGTACAATGAAGAGTGATCTTAATCTTCTACAGCCTCTCTCTCTCTCTTTTTCTCTCTCTCTTTCTCTCCCTCTCTCTCTCTCTGTCTCTCTCTCTATCTCTCTGTCTCTCTCTCTCCCTCTTTCTGTGCACCACTATTGCACTTGTGTGAGCATCACAACAGGTTATTTGCTGCTAAATAGGTTAGACCATGAGTTGTTTGGACAGATCCTAAGGAGAGAACCACCCCATCATACCTCAAAAGGGCCCCAGCTGAAACTAAGAATAATTGGAGAAACAAGCAAGGGTGCTGTTTTCTTGGTGAACCTGGTACCAGCACAGGGTGAAGGAGATCAGCACAGAGCACAATCAACTCCTCCCAAATCAGGTATCCAGAGACACAGAGGCTCCCAAGACCTCATCACTGTAGCAGACCTAAAATGAACCCAACATGTCTCAGTGAAATTTTGTGGAAGCAGGGGCAAAAAGAATGTCAGAGCCCACAGAGACATTTCCTCCTACCCATAACTGATGGCTAACTCCACAATGCATGATCCATATGCCTCAACAAGGAGGGGCCAGGTGGAGTGGGGAGGACAGGGAGGAGGCTAACAACGGTACCAAATTGACTGTATTCACTGAATACAAAAGTAATTTTTAAAAAGGATGAAAAAATCATTTTTAGAGATAAAATGATGGCAGCACAATACTAAATGCTTCAACTTACTAGAAAGATACACAATGCCAAGCTTTAATAAACCCTAGAATGTATTTCATAAGGAACATGTCTATACAATGAAAACCAAGTGTACAGGCACATGCCTTTAATCCCAGAACTTAAAGGCATATATAGGAGGGTTGTCATGAATTTGTGGCCACCCTGAGACTGCATAGAAAATTCTAGGTCATCTTGGGCTAGAGAAAGACTGAACCTTGGGGAAAAAAAGAAGTAATTAACAAATGCACTATCATATTATCCCTCTTCTCTGTATATAATATCCAAAATGTATGCATATATGCATATGTATATACATATATATTTTTATTATCCCCTCTCTAATGGATAGCCATTGGCCTAACATTCTTCAATTAAAAATACACATTGTTTTAATGAGCATATAAAACATGTGTAAACATTTCATTGTAGTATGTCCAAAATCAAATTTCATCAAACTTTTAAAAGTCTGTATGATAAATGATATCATTTCTAACCACAGTATAATTAATTTAGAAATTAATAGGTAAAATAAAACTAAGTAGAGCAAGGGAAGGTGGTGCACGCCTTTAATCCCAGCACTCGGGAGGCAGAGGTAGGAGGATTGCCATGAGTTTGAGGCCACCCTGAGACTCCATAGTGAATTCCAGGTCAGCCTGGGCTAGAGTGAGACCCTACCTCGAAAAACCAAAACAAACAAACAAAAATAACTAAGTAGACTATAAATAAATAATTTGTGACAATAGAACTGAATATCCATATATTAAGTTAAATAAGCCAGACAAAAAATGATAGACATCCCATGATGTCACTCACTGGTTGAATCTAGAAATCATCTCAAATAATTTGAGAGTGGAATCCTAGTTGTACCAAAGGCTGGGGAGAGTAGAAGGAAGCAACTATAGGGTTACAGCTAGGCAAGCAATAACAACATGGAAAAGATGGTAGTTGATAGTGTGTTATAATTAGATAAGAATAAGAAACTATGGTCTGTTGAGGTACAGCCAGGTGACTATATGGATCAAAATAATGTACCATACACTTCAAAAAGTTAGAAGAAATATGTTGTGTTTCACCCCAAAATGACAATTATTTGCGGAGTTATGCTTACCTGATATGACTTACACAATGTACGTTCATTCATATTTAAAGATAACATGGTCAGCCATTATTACATAATTTTCATTTTATATATGTGACAAACAAGTTTAATTTTTAAGGGAAACCAGGCTGTATGTTTATTTTAAACATGTTTGAAAATTTAAAACATAAAGATAAAATAATTCTGTATGTCTCCTACATTCATTCTACCACCACTTCTGCAATGTTCACAGTACATGTGGAGTATATGTTATAAGTCTTCATTTGCGATGAGCTTTCAACAGACTGATTTTTCTGCTTTGCTGAGTTTTGAGTCTGCTCACTTTTTATCACTGTCTCCCTGGGGGAGCTTCTCTGGCTAGCAGTGAGAGTAGCACTCATATTTAATTCACCATTTCCTCTGTAATGTTTCCTGAGCCCTGGTATATGTGACGGATATGACTCTTCTTGTGCTAAGCAATCATCTTTCTTTTACTGACCTACTGATGGATTTTGGATATCCTTGGTATTCAATGATATCTGTACAAAGCAGATTCTTCAACCACAGGTGATAGAAAGATGAATGAAAAGGGGTAAACATAGACACTTAGAAGATATTTTGACAGGCATAATCTCTTTTAGCCAAAGAACAGTGTGGCAGCTTCCATCTAGGTATATGGTTTTGAAGCCATAGGTTTCTGTTGAAGTTCTCAGTACCAGGTATAAATTACCTCCAACTGAAGCAGGCCTCGTCAGAGAACACTTGATAACCCCCATAGTATGGGTGGGAAGATTGCATCAGTGTTGCATCTTGCCTGGCTGGTTGAGTTTCTGGTTTGCTTGTTCAGGCTGAAAAATTAATTTGGGAGCAGAAATAAGTTAAGAGAAAGCCAAAACAAACAAAGAAAAAAAATACAGGAACATAGAATGATAAGAGTAAGGCATACTTCTGGCATGGAAGATGGTAATGAGATTGAGGTTAATATGCCTAAGAAGACTGATGCCATTCTGTGCATTTCAGTGTTTGTTCTAGTTTATATCCATTATTTTATATAGTAAATGTGCCACAATAAAAAATGAAACTAAGTTAAAAAGTTCATTTCCTAGAAAAATGTTCTGACATAGGGGAAATTATATTGATCGATGTCTGTAGGCAACAACCCACCACAGAAGAAAAAGCAGGAAAGAGAAACATGCATTACCAGTTATGTCATCCCTAGCTGTAAAAAGTGTGTGACAGATATGTGTCCAAGTGCTCATTGCTGCTACTTAACCCAAGAGTAATTGGTCATCTGCGAACACTACTTTTGGCAAATTTTTTACATATTCTATCTTTTAGAATATCATGGTATATTAAGCGATATACAAATAATAGTATTCTAAAATTCCTAATGAAATATGCTGGAAATCTTTACAAATAAAGCCATAATTTTAAAGAAAACAACATAAATAAATAAAGCCTTTTGGGTGTATTCATTCCTCTTATAAATACACTCTCAAAAAATAATATAATTTCTTCTTACAAATACAAAACTCATTTTGAAAACTCTTCCCATTAATAAAGAATAATTTATTTGAAACATTTGCAAAGTCATATTTTCCTTTGTTTTAACATAATAAAATCTGTAAAATTTATCTTTTACCTTGAAAACTACTTTCCCAATGAGAGACTGGAATAGACTTCTAGATTACTATTACCTCTTGCATCTGAGGTTGTGTGTTTTGAGATATTCTATACAAGTATGAAGGACACACACCTATCCATATTACAAATAAAAAGTTTAGTAAAATTGTAACTGGATATAAACAAATTTGAGAGACAGCTGTATAAAAATCTATATAAAAATTAATATGTGCCTTGTTTTAGCATCTTAAGCAGGTTGTTAACATCCTTAAAGGAAATGTTGATAAATGAATACACTCAAGCCCTATTTACAATTCTGAAGTGAACATTTATCACGTAATTGTCTTCTGAAATATTAATATTTGTTAGTGAATATCAATGAACTTGAATTCTATAAATATTCTAAGACTGATGTAATTAAATATGCAATAATCATTTCTTTAATACTTGCCTACTAGACAAAAAGAGAAAAACAATGCTTACTTCTATTACCCCAGAATACTCAGTACATAGTGTTCAGATAATGAACACTAAGGTATTGACTGAATGATTACATACAAAGAAGGTCTAATTTATGTCAGTATTTCTACCCATTTATAATAGAGCTTTTCATGCCAAAAGTTTATTCTTTAGATTAGACTGATACGTGATTTTGATACTTATTTGTTAATTACATTTTATGTTTAAATTGAGCGGTCTAGAATATATTTATAAACTTTAAAACAAGCTTATTATCAAAATTAAAAAACAAGACAGGTCCATGGTGGTGAATGTTTTAATCCCAGCACTTGGGAGGCAGAAGTAGGTGGATCACCATGAGTTCAAGGCCACTCTGAGACTAAATAGTAAATTCCAGGTCAGCCTGAACTAGAGCGATACCCTAAAACAAACAAAAACATTTTTTTAAATAGTAATATGAAATAAAATGTTAAAATCCTTTGGATAACAGTATTATTGTGTTTTGAATATAAAATATACCCAAATGCTGGAGTATTTCATCCCCAAACAGTCACACTGTTTGGGATGGTTGTGGAATCTATAGAAGATGGATCCTTGCTTGAAGGAATGGGTCACTGGTTGTGAGCCTAGGGGCTTTATTACCTGGCCCCACTTCCTGTTCATTCTCTCTCTTCCTGACTTTGGATGCAACGTGACTAGCTAGCCTCCTGCTCCTGCTATCATGACTTCCCTTCCATGATTGATTTTGTGCCTGGAACTTTAAACCAAAATGAACCCTTTCCTTCCGTATGCTACTTCTTTGGTCTGGTATGTGGTCACAGCAATAAGAACATAACTAATATATATATATATATATCCAGAATGGAAAGTATAGAGAAAAATAGTTTATAGCAATAATAATTGAAATTGAAGATAATAATGACCCAGTAAGAGTGATACCTAAAGGAATCCTTCAACATTAATAGACATTATAGATAATATTATGTAATTTTCCACATGGTCTAGTAATCCTACTTCTGGGAATATAGCCAAATACATATAATCAACATCTACATCAGTTGATGGAAGAGGTATGTCTCTGAGGGGTGGGTCTTGTGGGTTATTAATCCTCAGTTAGGCAGCTTTATTTGGCTCATTCTCTTGATGCTATGCCCCACCTGCTGCTGGCAGAGGTGATGGCCACCCTCTGCTCATGCCATGTTATATCCTATCCTGCTACCAGGGAGCTTCCCCCCAAGTCTGTAAGTCAAAATAAACAACTCCTACTAGCTGCTTTTATTAATGTGTTTCATCATACCAATGAGAAGGTAACTACAATAGTTCAACATTTCCATACAGCATTCACTGATAAAATATAGCATTTCTTTATGCACCTGGGTGGTTTGATTCAAGGGACCCTAATAGACGTATGTGTTCTGAATGCTAGGTCCCCATGTGGTGTAAATTTGGGAGTGGGTACCTCCTGAAAATGGTGTATTGTTGGGAATACCAGCTTCCCCTTGCCTGTGTTTGGCTTACTTTCCTGTTAGAATAGGCCACCTGATATTGGCCAGGAGGTGATGACCACCTGTCCTCATGCCATCATTTTCCTCTGCCATCATGGAGCTTCTCCTTGAGTCTATAGGGCAAAATAAACCCTTTCCTCCCTCAAGCTGCTCTTGGTCAGGTGTTTTCTGACAGCAATGTGACATTGACCACAACAGCAAAATTCATACTGAGAAGTGGGATCATTACTGCTAGAAACTTAATTGCCTTTGGCCTTTTAGAACTGCTTTGAAAAAGGAATATGGGTGAATTTGAAACTTTAGCCTAAGAAACTCTTTGCAGTGCTGTAAGCAAAGCTTGATGGACTATTCTGATCAAAGTTAAGTGACCTGAATGGTAGAAGAACTATGAACTGTAGAGAAAAATTGGGTTAGAAGCAGTTTGTGCCAGAGGCTTGCTGTTAAACCTGTGTCCTGAGAACTTGTACAGGGTTACACTGTAAAAATGGACTGGTATGAGCAAATATATGGCACAGGAAAAAAATGAAATATTTTGGTCAAAACATCTGCCTTTTCAGCTGCAATTGTTTGAGATATTACTATTATTGAGATTGAGCCAGCTGATCTGCATGTGGCCAACAAGAATTCAGACTCTTTTTAAGGGGACTAAATGCTAAAGGAGTTTGCTATTCTTCAAAGTTTGCTTAATTCTCCCCTGGATTAATAAATTGGAACTATGGAGTATAACAAATGTATAAAAGAGGAGATCATTAAATTTGCAAAATAGTTTTACATCTTGGAAATGGCCATGTGCAGTGTGAAACAGGCTTATCTGATTACCTGCATGGAGGCCCAGTAGAGCCATTTAGTTGAACTGTGGTTTGCAGTGGGGACCTAGTACTATGAGATGACTTCCAAGGAGAGCTGCTGGCACCAAATGGAGTATACCCAAGGCTATGAACAGCTGAGTTGGAAGGGCAGAATTATAACTCCAAAGGTTCATCACTAGTTAGATTAATCAAACTTAGAGACCTTCACTGGTTAGAGTTATTGGACTTGGAGCTATAGAATTTGATGTTTTCCTTGTTTGTTTAAATTTTGTGTTGGTTCAATATTTCCTTGTTATGCCCAAATGCCATCTTTTATATTTAAATATTTATTCTTTGCTATTATTTATTTTAGTATTATGTCTCAGTTAATTTACCTTGGACTATGGGGATGTTTGAAGAGCAATAGGATTGATAAAAAAAAAAAAAAACAATGGAGACTTTTAAAGTTGGAATGAATACATTGCATTTTACATCATGTATGATTATCAGTTTATGGTGGTCAGGGGAAGAATATGGTGGTTTAATTTAGGTGTCCCCCAAAACTTAAGTGTTCTGAATTTTAGGTACCCAGCTGGTGGCAATTTGGGAATTTCTGTCTCCTATAGGTGATGCATTGTTGGAGGCAGGCTTATTGGTGTTATAGCCAACTTCAACTAGCCAGTGTTTGGCAAACTCTCCTGGTTATGTTGTCCACTTGGAGTTGTCCATGAGGTGATTTCCACCCTCTGCTCATGCCATTGTTTACCCCTGTCATCATGGAGCTTCAGCTTGAGTCTGTAAGCCAAAATAAACCCATTTTTCCCACCAGCTACTCTTGATCAGATGTTTCCTTACAGCAATGTGAAGTTGACTACAACATCAAGTCACTCACACATCCTTACCATCCTATGGTAATCACTGTCTTACACTCACTGTGACTGTGTATTTTCCACATATGAGAGAGAACATGTAGTGCCTGTCTTTGATTCTGATTTCACTTAAAATGATGTCCTCTAGGTCCACCATTTGGAAATCATACACTATCCTCTGTGGTTTGGATTGTGCCTTCTTAATCCTAGTTTAGAAACTGTCATGTTAACACCTTGGCAGGTGCCAATAACTTCTATGACTTCTCAGCTTTTAGAATTGTTGGAAATAAATTTCTGTTCTTTCTTACTTGCCCTGACTCGCTGACATATTTTGTTTTAGCATCATAAAATAGACAATGGCACTAGCCTAACCAGAAAGTGGGAAAAGTTGTGTTGGTTCACTGTCTAAGAAAAAGCCTGCTGCAACAATATTGCTTGAATAATTAACCAAAGAGAATATAGACTAGTAATTTTTCTTCTAATAATCTTATGACTTAAGCAAAAAGTCATCTTCTATTTAATACTTATTTCATACACTATGAAGACTCTTAAAGATGAAATGTCAGCAAGAATGTATAAGTTTTTAAAAATTAAATCATGTAAGTACATGTTAGCTTCAAGGCTTTTGCATTTGATCTCCTACTTGCCCAAAACTTTTCATTCAGACTGCTTGCTTGGCTCAGTCTCTCACTTTCTCTAGCCTTAAATCACCTTATTAGATTCCCCTTGTCTACATATTAAAATAGTAGCCACCTAGCCATCTCTTGATCCTTTCCATTCTTCTTAATTTGTGCTTTTAACAACATCTAACACTTTAATTTCTATCTCTTCTTCCAGAGCATAAATTTCATAAGATAAAGTCAAATTTGTCCAATGCAATTAACTAGAGTATTGGCAGAAGCAGAGACCCTTGATATGCACTTACCAAATAATAGGGAAAATGATAAATAATTAAGTATCTAATAAAACTTTGACACTGCTACACTATGGATTAAATCATTCCTTTAAAGTTTAAATTTAATGTATAATGTTTAAATTTAATTATAATTGTAACAGTATTAAGAGGTGAGATTCTTAAGAAGTGATTAGAACATAAGAAATACACCCTCATTAAACCAGAACTGGAGTGGTTATTAAAGGAAAAAAGTTTATTTTAGAAGCATTTTTTTCTCATACAAATGTTCTTGTTTCTCCCAAGCTCATTCACTTTCCCAACACACATATGCTTTCTTGCCATGAGACGTCCTTCACCACACCACACAGAAAGACATATGTATTAGTTACTTTTCTCATTCCTATGACCTAATAACTGAGAAGAAACCACTTAACAGAAAAGGATTTTATTTTGATTTTCAGTTTGTATAGTTTTCATCAAGGCAGGATAAAGCCTGGCAGCAGGAATGTAAGGTAGCTAGCTGGTCACAGTATATCCACACTTAGGAAACAGACAGTAAACATAAAGTAGGGCCATACTATAAAACTTCAAGGCCCATACCTAGTAGCTCACCTCATCTAGCAAGTATCTACTTCTTGAAAGATCTACAACCTCCCAAAACAGTACCATAGACAGGGAACTAAATGGTCTAATATGAGTTATATGGATATTAAAACCACTGGGAAGGCCTTCACCTGATATAGTGTCCTGCAATGTAGGTCAGGCTATCCTTGAACTCATGATATTCCTGCCTTTTCAGCCTCCTTTTCAGTGCTAAGATCCTAGGTGTGCATACTCCTGGATGTAAATTTTATTTTCTTTTAAATTGCTCATCATATAGTATTCTATTACAGCAGTAGAAAATGGACACGTGATCATTTTTACTAAGCCCTCCATAATTTGAGGAAAAAAGGAATGTTTAAGAGAGTGTGTTAATTATATAAAATTATGAATTTCATTATGACTGTTTCATATAATCTTATCACATTTATACCTCCATTACCTGCATTTGTCCCCTCCTCCTCATTTTTGTTTTTTTCCTACTAGTATCCAATGTACTGTCATGTTATTTCACTTAATGCTTATTGAGTTTTAGTTTCCATATATAAACAAAAATATACAAATCTTTCTGAATCTATTCTGCATAACATGATGATCTCCAGTCCCAGTTATTTTCTTGCAAAGTGTAAACAAAATGATTTTGTTCTCCTTTACTTCTTTTCAATTTATTCTTCAAAAAATTAATACATTTATATTGCATTTTGATCAAGTATTCCTACCATTACCTCTTCTCATTTCCCTGAACCCTTTATTCTCCCCCCCCCCCGACTTACCAATGGTGGAAACAACATTGAAGAAAAAGAATGATTTGTCTCCCCCAGCAAACATTTACTACTATTAGCTTGTAGGGAAATCATTTAAGAATCTACAGTCATAATCATTAACATGAAAATTGTATAAATCAGAAAAATGAGCAAAGAACTTGCAAGGCAGTATCGCATAAAAGAAATATGTTTAGCTAGGTGTGGTGGCACGCACCTTTAATCCTAGCACTTGGGAAGCAGAGGTAGGAGAATAACTGTAAGTTCAAGGCCACCCTGAGACTACATAGTGAATTCCAGGTTAACTTGGTCTAGAGTGAGACCCTACCTTGAAAAACAAAAACAAGAAAAAAGAAATACATTTAAAGTCCATGATATAGGCAATGATCATAAAGTTAAAAATTAATAACATAATGCAAGATAAAATGGAAAAATAATTGGAAGACTTTATTTTAAAAGGCAGTTTGGGAAATCCTATAGTAAAAGAGGGTCTAAAATGCAAATAATGGCAGCAGAAAAACATGTACAAAAATTTCTGGATAGAAAATCTTCAGGAAAATATAGTTTTGAGCTTTGGACCTAGTATTTACGTACTCATGCATTTGACTGGAAAACGCAGATGCACATAAGATTCATGGATAAGAATTTCTATGATGTCAATAACATAGTAAAACATTTGACCCAAGCTAAATCTTGAATAGGGTATTCAGTCTTCTGAGTCTATTAGAATAAAATGACACATGGGGTAACCAGTAAAAATTTATTTTCTCACTATGCTGGAGACTTCAGGTCCATGATCAAGGTGATAACAGGAGTGATTTATCATGACACATCTTACATTGCCACCTCACTGTGTCCTCACATGACTTCCCTTTCCTTTTCTTTATTATTATTAAGAATATGTTTTGTATGGATACATCATGTGTTGGCACCATCTTTTTTCCTTCTTTCTGCCCCATTCCACAAATGGCCCTCCACAGTGGGGTTGCTGGCATTCCCCATGGGGTTGTGAAAGCAGCAGTCAGTTATTGGGGGAAGCCAGTGACTCTGGGTATGACATCCCAACCTGTGACTCTTACAATCTTTCCAACCCCTTTTCTGCAAAATTCCCTGAGCCTTGGTGAATGGGTTTTAAGTCTTCAGTGATGAGCTAATAGGAGCCTCTGTATTTCTGCTTTGGTATGTATTGAGTATCCTCAGTGTCAGTCTCCATCACCCTGGTGCTGATTGTCAGGTTCACCATGGAAGCAGCACTCTTGCTCATCTCCCCACTTCCTGTGTGGTTTTTGGCCTCAACTGATTTGCAAGGGGTGGTTTTTCTCCTCTGGTCTCACTACCTTCTGAAAAGACAAATAAATTCTCCAAAGGAGACTGAAATCAGCATAGGTTAAATGGGATAAGTGTTATTAATTTAGGGGAAATTTCATGGTTGTAGTCCCTCTTTTAACAAAAGACTAGTGGGAGCTTGACAATGACGAGCAAATCTTTGTCTCCATAGGATTCTGACTTGGTTCCCACTTACAGATATGGGTTCCTTTCCACTGAGCAGATATCTTAGCCAATCAGAAAGCTATTGATTACCCATGCAGGTTGTATGCCACCATTACAATGTGCACATCTTGTAAGGGTATTTGCTTCTCAGTAGCTTAGACCCCTCGATGTTCACACCTTTACTGGCTTCTTTCCCCCATTAATTCAAGTACCTCTGTCCAGCATTAGATGGGCTAACTATCTGGGGACTGGCTGTCTTCTCCAGCCAGGTCTCTCCATATTCTGTGCTGGAAGAATATAGTGTCTTCAGCAACAGGTGAGTAATCAAGTGCTTTGACAGAAGCCTATCTTATTTTGGGAATCTCATAGGCCTCTCTGATCAACATCTCAGTGTGGGTAACACCTATTTCTGGTACTGCAAATTACAGGTCAGAGCCAAAGTATTTACTGTTAAGCTTCATCCCACCCTCTCCAGGGCCCTTCTTTTCAGACATTCCCCCTATACTCCTGTTGAGGTTTATACTTTTTAGTCTGCCTTCAAGGAGAAAGGTTTCTATGGTACCAGTTCAGTTTGGGTTTAGTTTTTTGTTTATTCCCCCCAACATTTCCTTCCCCTCCCTCCCAAACCATTCCAAACCTATTGTCTGGGCCTCAGGTTGCCTATCCAGTGTGCCAGCAACTCAAGATGATCCAGGTTAGGAACTGCAGATGAATGAAAACATGCAGTGTTTGTCTTTCTGTGATTGTGTATGTTCTCTGAGTATGATCTATTCTAAGTTCACCTATTTTCTTACAAATTTCATTCTATCGTTTTTTCTTGCTGCTGAGTAGAATTCCATTGTGTACCACACTTTGTCATCTATTTGTCCAGTGATGGGCTCCAGGACTGATTCCAGCTCTTAGCTATTATTAACTGAGCAGATATAAACATGATTGAGCAAATATCTTTGTAGTAAATTATGGAGCATTTTGTGTAAATACCCAGTAAGGGAATAACTGGGTCTGCTGGTAGTTCTATATTCAGCTTTATCAGGAATCTCCATGTTGATTTCCATAGTGGTTGCACAAGTTTGCATTCCCATAAACAGTGAATGAGGGTTACACTTTCCCCACATTCTCATTAACATTTTTTTGTTGCTTGTTTCTTTAATGATTGCCATCCTTACTGGAATAAGGTGGAATCTCATATTTGTTTTCATTTGCATTTCCCTGATGGTTAGGGATGTTGAACATTTGCTTAAATGTGTGTTCACCATTTGTATTTCTTTGCCTGAGAACTCCCTATTCAGTTCTCTACCCCATTTTTTGCAGTGGGTTGCTTTTTTATTGTTTAGTTTTTGAGTTCTTTGTTGATTCTAGATATGAGGCCTTTGTCAGTAGTATAGCTAGCAAAAATATTCTCCCATTCAGTTGGCAATATATTGGCTCTGTGTACAGTATGTTTGCCTTGATAAATATTTTTAATATGTTTTATTTATTTATTTATTTGACAGAGAGAAAGAGGGAGAGAGAGAGAGAGAGAGAGAGAGAGGGAGGGGGAGAATGGTCATGCTAGGGCCTCTAACCACTGAAATTGAACTCTAGATGCATGTTCCCCCCTTGTGCATCTGGTTTACGTGGGTCCTGGAGAATCGAACCTGGATCCTTTGGCTTTACAGGCATACACTTTAACCACTAAGCCATCTCTCCAGCCCTGTCTTTACAAATCTTTTTATCTTCAAGAGATCCCATTGGTTGAGAGATTGTTTAATTTCCTGGGCTACTGTGATATTGTTCAGGAAGTCCTTCCACACTCCTAAATCATGGAGGGTTCCTCCTATTTTTCCTTCCTGCAGGAGAAGAGTTTCAGCTCTTTCTATTGAGGTCTTTAATACATTTGGACTTGATTTTTGTGTATGATGAGATGAGTGAGTATAGGTTCCTTTTTCTACTTGTGGTTACACAATTTGTCCAGCACCGTTTGTTGAAGATGTCTTTTCTACAGTCAATGTTTTTGGCACCTTAGTCAAAGATCAAGTAGCTGTAACTATTTTACCTAAGATTTAGGTCTTCACTTCTGTTCCATTGATCTATATTTCAGGTTTATGCCAGTACCATACTGTTTATTGTTACTATGGCTTTATAATATAGCTTTAGAACAGGTATGGTGATACCTCTAGAGGTGTTTCTTTGCTGAGGATATGTTTGGATATCTGAGGCCTGCTCCCATTGCATATGAATTTTGAGATCAATTATTCTATCTCTGTGAAGGATGATACTGGATTTTTTATTGGTATTATATTAAATCTGTATATTGCTATTTGTAGAATTGCCATTCTCACAATATTAATTCTACCTATCTAGGACGATGAGAGGTCTTTCCAACTTCTCAAGTCCTCCTCAATTTCTTTCATGAGTGTTTTTATGTTTTCATTATATAGGTCTTTGACATCCTTGGTTAGTGTTATTCCAAGGTATTTGATTTTTGTGTGTGTGTGTGGCTATTGAAAATGGAACAGCCTCACTGATTTATTTCTTTGTATATTTATCCTTTGCATATAAAAGATTACTAATCTTTGTGTGTTGATTTTGTATCCTGCCACTTTACCTAAGGAATTAATCACCTTTAGAAGTTTTGAGATGGAGACTTTCAGATCATGTACATAGAGGATCATGTCACCTGCAAATAGGGATAATTTGGATTATTCCTTTCCAATTCGTATTGCTTTTATTTCTTTATCTTCTCTTATAGCTTGGGCTAGGACTTCTAGTACTATGTTGAAGATTAGTGGTGAGAATGGGCACCCCTGTTCCAGATCTCAATGGGAACTCCTTGGGTCTTTTCCCATTAAGTATTACTTGAGCTTTAGGTGCTTTACATATAGCTTTTATTATGTTGATTTATAAACCACCCATGCCCATTACCTCCAGTATTTTGATATCAAGTGATGTTTTGTTTTGTCAATGGCCTTCTCTGGATCTATTGAAATGATCATGTGGTTCTTAAGATAAAGTTTGTTTATGTGCTTCTAGTGATTAAGTTAATTCATGCTGACTGATTTCCATATGTTGAACGATCCCTGCATCCCTAGAATGAATCCTGCTTGGTCAAGGCTGGATGATGCTTTTGATGTGTTGTTGAATTCAGTTTGTGAGGATTTTGTTCATAATCTTTGCATCTAAGTTCATCAGAGATAAAGGCCTATCATTTTCTTTTCTTGTTGTATCTCTGCCATATGACTTATTCTCTGTGTCCTCAGAAAGTGATCTTGTACCTTTTCTGTCCTTACAAGGTCACTCTTCCTATAGGATTAGAGCTCCACCTGTATGACTTCATTTATCTTGTCTCCCTAAAATTCATATCTCCAAATATAGTCAAATTGAATGTTAAGACTTTAAATATAAATATGTGTGGGGACACAATTCACCCTACAGCAGAATGTCTAAACAAATTATAGCATAATAAGATGAACTATAGTGATGATATAAAAATTACCTTTACTAAGGAGATTAATGATATTCTAAATGTTAATAATTTTGATTAGTAAAAAAATCAGGTTATAAAAATAAATACATTTATTCTCAACTTAGCTCAAAGTAGGTCACAATTATTTTTAAAAGCCTAATATATTACATATTTTATATAGCTCCATTAAATTTCAAACATCTGATAAATAGCAGAAGAGTTTTTAAGGTGTTATTTTGTCTACATGAGATAAATAAATGAAAAGAATAAGACTATTTAAAACATTTATAATGAATAATGGAAAAAATAAGGAGGCATGTTGCCATAAAATACAATGGAAAAATAAGATAGCTAAGTCTCTCCTATTCTGTGCTGGTCTGGTATAAAATCAGAAACTTTGACCCCAGCATATCAATATGTCCATAGAATATCCACATCAGAAAACTTACATTATAAAAAATAAATCATTTTCTTCCCTTGTGGTTTTTTTTTATTAAAATGTTTATTCCAGGCAGCATCTATATCAGAAAGGAGAAATGCATTTACAGTCTTTGCTCTTAGGAAACATATCTAACTAGGAAACATCTCCCAAAGGTTAGTATGTGGGGGGGGGGGGGAATTTTTCCTCTCTATACCTTTCTCATTTATTTCCTTTATTATCACTGTAACTTTGGGGTCCTTGTCTTATGTCATGAGAATCTAAGTAAGCTGTAAACTTTAACCCCCTACTTATTAACCTAAGGACCTGTCAAAGCTAAGAAATGAATTGCTTTTCTTACCATGGGCATATTGAGGCACAGCACTGAGGCTAAACAGTGTTGCATGAGCCATCCTCAGAAAGAAAAGCATTGAGGTTGTTAGGCCTGGTGGTGCACACCTTTAATCCCAGCACTCGGGAGGCCAACGTAGGAGGATTTCAGTGAGTCTGAGGCCAGTCTGAGACTACATAATGAACTCCAGGTCAATCTGAGCTACAGCAAGACCCTACCTCAAGAAAAAAAAAAAAAAAAAGAAAGAAAGAAAGAAAGAAAGAAAGGAAAAGAAAGAAAGAGAGACACAAAAGAGTGAAGGCATGGGAGAGTCTAGTGTAACAGCTAACTATACAATCAGTTATTTGTGTTGTCAAAGAAGAAGAAGCAATTTCCTCCATGCTTTCTTCTTCTTCTTTTTTTTTTAATACTGTATTTCTTTATTTGAGAGACAAAGAGGCAGATAGAGAGAGTCACAGAGACAGAGAATGGGTACATCACAGCCCTTAGCCACTGCAAAAAAAAACGCCAGATGCATGTGCCCATCTTGCCCATCTGGCTTATATGGTTACTGAGGAATCAAATCTGGGTCCTTAGGCTTCACAGGCAAGCACCTTAACCGCTAAGCAATCTCTCCAGCCCCTTTTCTTCTTTTTTGATGAAGTGATAAAATGCTCATATTTAGAGCTAAGGCAATTGGAATGTCATTGCACAGTCTGTAATCTCAGAAACACAGCAAATAGGAGGCTGAGGCAAAAGGACTGCCATGAGTTCAAGAACAGCCTTATTATATAGTGAGTTTGTAGCTATCCTGAGGTGCAGTGTTAAACTTTGTCTAAATAAATAAATAAATGTGGTGGTTTGAATCATATATCCTCCATAAATTTATGGGTTCTGAATGCTTGGTCTCCAGCTTGTGGCAATTGGGAACTGGAGCCTTGTTGGATGACAAGTGTTATTGGGAGTAGGATTATAGATTTCACAGCCAGCCAGTCATCATTTGCCAGAGATTAGCTCACTCTCTTGCTGCTATTGTCCACCTGCTGTGGCAGAGGTGATGTCCACCCTCTGTTCATGCCTGCTTTCCTTTGCCATTATGGAGCTTCCCCTCAAAAAAAAAAAAAAAAAAACATGAGTCAAAATAAAAAACTTCATCACATCAGCTCTTTTTGGTCAGATGCTTCATCCCTGCAACAAAAAAAGTAACTACTAAAGAAAATCCAGGTGGCAACTCAGCATTGGTGAAATTGAAAGCCATCCCAAATGGTAATAGGGTCTACTTACACAAAGGTAGGTACATAGGGCTGCATTGGAAGTGTTAATCTCTCTTTCCAAGTTAGGGCAGATTATGGGTTACAGATTCTTAGTTGGCTTTACCATTCTCAAATAAGCTGTGTTTTGGTGTTGACTACTGTTGAAAGAGATGCTGCTGATGCTAAAGATGGAAGGAGAACAAGCAAGAAGCCTGCTTAGGGACTTCTGACATGAATCAAGGAAATAATAACAGAGGCTAAGATTGTGGCAAGGGAAATGGAGAGACTGTTGATATAAAGACATATTTTGAAGCTAAAATGCAACTGATATACTGTCAGTTTAAATGTGAATATCAAGGAAAAGAGGGACATAGTTCACTTCTAGGTCGTTGTATTAAGAAACTAAACAGACTGGACCAAAGGAGAAACTCTCCAAGACATATTATCATTAAGACTCTAAACCTTGACACCAAAGAGAAAATCCTAAAAGCAGCTAGAGAAAAACAGCACACCACCTTCAAAGGCAACCCCATTAGAATTACTTCAGACTTCTCAATGGAAACCCTGAGCGATAGAAGAGCCTGGAATGAAACACTGCAAAGTCTAAGAACCTATGGCTTCCAACCCAAACAACTCTACCCAGCAAAAGTATCCCTCATAACAGATGGTGAAAGAAAAACATTCCACAACAAAACTCAGCTTTACAATTATATGAACACAAAACCAAACCTACAGAGAGTATTTCAGGAAATTCTCCACAGAGAAGAAACAAATAATCAAACTCAATTGCCTACAAGAAGCAGATCACAGTAACCAAACTCAGAGTAGGCACAAAAAAACTTCCAACGTCCATGAAAACATCAACCCACATTTACCATCACAATATGGCAGGGATCAAATCAAATCTCACAGTCATTACCCTAAATATTAATGGCCTTAATTCACCCATCAAGAAACACAAGCTAACAGGATGGATCAAAAAATGAGACCCCTCAATCTGTTGCCTTCAAGAAACCCACCTCACCACTAAAGACAGACACATCCTCAGGGTGAAAGGGTGGAAAACAGTATTCCAAGCAAACGGGAATAAGGAGCAAGCAGGTGGAGCTATATTTATATCGGATAAAATAGACTTCAAACCAAAAATAATCAAAAAAAGACAAAGAAGGCCACTTCCTACTTATCAAGGGAATGATCCATCAAGAGGATATTACAATCATAAATCTGTATGCACCAAACACAGGGGCACCACAGTTTATTATAAAAAATAACCTACTTGACAATAAAACAGAAATAACCACCAACACCATCATAGCTGGGGACTTCAATACAGCATTATCAGTAATAGACAGATCATCCAAACAGAAACTCAACAGGGAAGTAAGAGAGCTCAACAAAACCATAGATCACTTAGACCTAACGGACATCTACAGAACCTTCCGTCCCAAATCCACAGACTACACATTCTTCTCAGCAGCCCATGGAACATTCTCTAAAATAGACCATATACTGGGTCACAAAGACTGCCTCCACATATTTAGGGAGATTGAAATAATTGCCTGCATGATATCAGATCACAATGCTATATTGCTAGAAATCAACAACAAAAGACACACCAAGAATCCCAACAGCACCTGGAAACTGAACAGCACACATTTAGTCAATAAATGGATAGTGGATGAAATGAAAAATGAAATTGCAAAATTTCTTGAATTGAATGACAATGAGAACACATTGTACCAAAACTTATGGGACACAATGAAAGTGGTCCTCAGGGGAAAATTCATAGCACTCAATGCCTTCATGTAAAAGACAGAAAGGTCCCAAATCAATGACCTAACCATCCACCTAAAGGCACTGGAAAACAAGAAAAATCCAACCCAAACAGCTCCAAAAGGAAAGAAATAATTAAAATCAGAGCAGAAATCAATGAATTGGAAATGAAGGAAACAATTAAGACAATTGACAAAATAAAGAGCTGGTTCTTTGAAAAAATAAACAAGATTGACAAACCCCTGACCAATCTGATCAAGCGAAAAAAGGAGAAACTTCAAATTAACACAATTCAAAATGAAAAAGGAGAGATCACAACAGACATAAGTGAAATTGGGAGAATCATCAGGACTTATTTCAAAAACCTCTACTCCACAAAACTGGATAATGTGGAGGAGATGGATAAATTCCTGGACACATACCATCTACCAAAGCTAAACACAGAGCAGATTAATCACCTCAATCAACCCATCACACTCATGGAGATTGAAAAAGTAATAAAAAAAAAAACCTCCTAAAAAAGAAGAGTCCAGGACCAGATGGCTTCTCAGCTGAATTCTATCAAACCTTCATGGAAGAACTCAAACCAATCTTCCTCAAACTGTGCCACACAATTGGTGAACAGGGAAAGCTACCCAACTCCTTTTATGAAGCTAGCATCACCCTCATTCCAAAACCAGCCAGAGATGCCACAAGAAAAAAAAAAAAACTACCGGCCTATTTCCCTGATGAATTTAGATGCAAAGATCCTAAACAAAATCGTTGAAAACCAAATCCCATAACACATCAAAACCATTATCCACCTTGACCAAGTGGGATTCATTCCAGGAACACAGGGATGCTTCAACATAGGGAAATCTGTCAATGTAATACACCACATAAACAAGGGTAAATATAAAACGCACATGATCATTTCGATAGATGCAGAAACGGCCTTTGACAAGATACAACATCACTCCATGTTCAAAATATTGGAGGAATTGGCATGGTTGGTTCATACCTTAACCTAATAAAGGTAATATACAAAGCTCCGAAGGCCCAAATAATACTTAATGGAGAGAGACTGGAGGAATTCCCATTAAGATCATGAAGAAGACAGGGTTGTCCACTCTCACCTCTGCTTTTCAATATAGTACTGGAATTCCTAGCTCAAGCAATAAGACAGGAGAAGGATATAAAAGGGATACAATTTGGAAAGGAAGAAGTTAACTTAGCTTTATTCACCAATGACGTGATTGTATACGTAAAGAAACCCGAGAGGCTCCATCCCAAAACTCCTCAAGGTGATTAACTCCTATAGCAAAGTAGCAGGATACAAAAACAATGCACAAAAATCAGTAGCCTTCCTCTATGCAAATGACAAAGATACAGAGAAAGAAATAAGGGACATAGTCCCATTTTCAATTGCAACAACAAAAAAAATAAAATACCTTGGAATAACGTTAACCAAGGCAGTGAAAGATCTATACAAGGAAAACATAAAAACACTGAAAAACGGAATTGAGGCGGACTTGAGAAAATGGAAAGACCCTACCATGTTCCTGGATCGGCAGAATTAACATTGTGAAGATGACAATCCTACCAAAGGCAATATACAGAGTTAATGCAATTCCAATTAAAATCCCTACAGTGTTCTTCACAGAGATAGACAAAATTATCTCAAATTTCATATGGAAAGGCAGAAGGCCTCGCATTTCCAAACATATCCTCAGCAAAAGAAATACCTCTGGAGGCATCACCATACCTGATCTAAAGTTATATTACAAAGCCATAGTAATAAAAACAGCATGGTACTGGCACACAAGCAGGAGTATAGACCAGTGGAATAGACTTGAGGACCCGGACTCTGGTCAAGCAACTATAGCTACTTGATATTCGATAAAGGCCCAAACAATATAGGTTGGAAAAAAGACAGCATCTTCAACAAATGGTGCTGGACAAACTGGGTAACCATATGCAAGAAACTGAAACTTGACCCACACCTTTCACCATGCACTACAATCAAGTCCAAATGGATCAAAGACCTCAATATAAGACCAGAAATTCAAATACTACTGGAAGAAAATTTAGGAAGTACTTTCCATGATATAGGAATGGAAAAAGACTTCCTGAGCAAAACTCCAGTAGCTCACGGACTTAAACCATCACTCAACCAATGGGATCACATGAAGCTAAAGTGTTTCTTTACAGACAAGCCTACAATAAACAAAGCCAATAGATTACCCACATAATTGGAGAAAATATTTGCGGGTTATAAAATTGACAGAGGCCTAATCTCTATAATCCACAGAGAATTTAAAAATCTGAACAGTAAGAAGTCAAACACCCCACTCACAAAATGGGGCAAAGAGCTGAACAGGCAGTTCACAGAGGAAGAAATACAAATGGCAAATGTACACTTAAGAAAACCGTCATCATCCCTAAGCATCAGAGAAATGCAAATTAAAACAACTATGAGAATCCACCTTACCCCAATACGGATAGAAAACATCAAAAAATCAAATAAAAGTAAATGCTGGCATGGATGTGGAGAAGTAGGAACACTCATCCACTGTTGGTGGGAATGTAGGATGGTACAACCACTTTAGAAAGCAATATGGAGACTTCTGAGAAAGCTGAGTATAGAGATACCAACAGACCCAGTTATTCACCTACTGGGCATCTACCCTAAAACCTTCAAACCACAGGCTAGAGAAATTTGCTCAACAATGTTTGTAGCAGCTCGATTTGTAATAGATAAGAGCTGGAATGAATCCAGATGTCCATCACTAGAAGAATGGATAACTAAGATGTGGTATATCTACAGAATGGAATTCTATACAGCAGTAAGAAAAAAATGACACAATGAAATTTGAGGAAAAATGGTTGAACCTGGAACAGGTCATTCTCAGTGAACTTACCCAGTCACAGAAAAAGAATCACCACATAGTCTCACTCATCTACAGCACCTAACCTGAATCTACCCAAGATACCTTACATATCCAGCAAGCATCTCCTAGACTAGACACTAGGATGGAAGGCGGGAGGGGAGGGCGCCAAAGAGGTGGGAAACACAAATCTAGACCCAAATCGCAATGGTACCATAAAATTCTACTTACTAAATGGCAGACCAAATGGCTGATCCTTTACCAGGCCCTTACAGGGAACACCTGAACCACAAGACACTGGAGAGGGTAGGATCATGACTAACCTTAATCTTCTACATCTTCCCTCACTCCTTCTCCCTCTTCTTCTCCCTCTCTCTTCTCTCTAACTCTTGTGTATTAGTTATCTTTTTCCTCATTTTCTTAGTGGGCACTGACCTGTAACTCCTATTACCAGCATGGGGCTATCATCGACAATGAGCTTTTGATCAGAGAGACCTACAAGGTTTCCTAAAAGACAGACAAATTTCTGTCAGAGTACTTGATGACCCATCAAAGGTTAGTGGTAAGACCCTACTGCTGAAGACACCTTATGTGTTTGACATGCAAAATGGAATGGTATGGCTGGAAGTTGGAAGAGATTGAGTCCCCAGACAGTGCGTCTAGTGCCAGAAGGTGCTATGTGGGCGACTGGGGGCAAATGATGAATATCTGTCCAAGCAACTCATAGTCTAACATACTTAGGAGCAAATAACTTGTTGTGATGCCCACACAAGTGTAATAGTGGCACACAGCCATGGTGGGGAACCAACTGCTCTTAATTTGGCTAACTGATCCCCTCAGTGGTACGGGACCCATAGCTGGAGCTGGGAAATAAGTCAGAACCATATCCAAACATAATCCCACTCGCCAATATCAAGCTACCATCAATCATGGGCTACAAAGAGGGCCTACACCTATTAAATTCTCTATTAAAAAAGTAAGGGTTATGTCTTTTGTCCTGGTGCTAACTTACTCTCCGTTGGAGAATCTGCTTCTCTTTTTCAGATAGATATAGATCCTAAGGAGAGAGTCACCCCATCATACCTCAAAAGGGCCCTGGCTGAAACTAAGAAAAAACTGGAGAAACAAGCAAGGGGGCTGTTTTCCTAATGAACTGGATACCAGCACAAGGGGGAAGGAGATCAACCCAGAGAAAAATCAACTCATACCAAATCAGAGAGCCAGAGCCTCAGAGGCCCCCAATACCTCATCACTGAAGCAGACCAAAAATGAACCCAAAATGGCTTAGGGAAATTTTGCGGAAGAGGGGTGGAAAGAATGTCAGAGCCACATGTTGGGTCATGATATGCAGAGACATTTAGCTTACCCATAACTGTGGGCAAACTCCACAATGCATGACCCATATACCTCAACAAGGAGGGCCCAAGGGGAGGGAGTAGGTCACGGATGAGCCTAATAATGGTACCAAACTGACTGTATTTGCTAAATACAAAACTAACTAATAAAGAAAAAATAAAATAAAAATAAATAAATAAAATAAAATTATTTGTGAAAGAATGAATTACATTCTATTATAAAAGTAACAAATAGTTCCCGATGTTTTGAGAAACAAAGCAAATACTTAAATTTTAGTATTATTTTTAGAATAAATTTTATGAATAAAAAGAATCATCCTAAATTTTTTATTAAATATGTAAAAAATTTCAAATATTTTACTCTTAGGTGCGTATAATATTTATTTGTTTTATACAATGGACTTCAGTTTAGTGCAAAGATACTCATTGATAACCCTAAAATTGATTAATTAACCTTGTAATTAAATTTTTCTAGGAATGTGGAGATGGGTGGGAAGCTTTCTTTGTTCCTTTCCTTTGATTTCAGGTGAGACTTAAAGGATGAATCATGGATAGGAGAGATAGTGGATACATGCAAACTAACCAGATCATAGTGTTGAATGGCATGTGTGTATCATCTTCTTACTTTCTTTGAAGAAACACAGAAACGTAGACAGTGTGGTTTTAAGTCCACACATCTCAAAAATTCAAAGATTATTAGAAAACACAATGGAAGAAAAAGCTGTCCTACAAAGGAAGTACTGGTTCCCTAGAGAGACTGTAGCAAAAACATGGACATTATACCAGTGATACTTGTCCTACAGATTAGAAGTTTGTAATCAATGCATCAGCCAGGTTAATTCTTTTTTTTTTTAATAAGAAAATCTATATAGACACATCGTGTATTGGTTCCATCATTTCTGTCCTCTCTGCTCAAATTCCACTAAGAGCCCTCCTCAGTGGGATTGCTGGTATTCACCATGGGATTTTAGGTCATGAATTATAAAAAACGTTAGTCAATCAATGTGCATGGGGGAGGGGGCTTTAGTTTTGTGTTTATCTCCCCCAGCAATCCCATTCATCTTCCCCAAATTCTTTCCTTCCCTATCATCTGTCCCTTGAGTTGCCTGTCAGGTTTGCCTGCAACTCAAGCTGTTCCAGGTTAGTATCCACATATGAGGGAGAACATGCAGCATTTCTCTTTCTGTGCTTCTCTTAGGTCACTTAGGATGATCTGCTCGCTGTCTATTGTCCTACAAGTTTCATTAATTCATTTTTCCTTACTGCAGAGTAGAATTCCTTTATGTAAATGTACCACATCATCATTGCCCACTTGGTAAACCATGGGCATCTGGGTTGATTCCAATCTGTAGCTATTGTGAATTGAATAGAACAGCTATAAACATGGTTGAGTAAATATCTCTGCAGTGAAGAGTGGAACCTTTAGGGTAGACACCCAGAATAAGAATAGCTGGGTCAGTTTGTAGCTCTATTTTCATCTTTTTCAGAGTCTCCATACTGATTTCTATAGTGGTAGTACAAGTCTGTACTCCCACCAGCAGTGAATGAAGGCTCCTCTTTCTCCACATCTTCACCAACATTTATTGTCCTTTGAAGTTTTAATGATTTCCATCCTGACTGAAGTGAGATGGAATGTCATAGTTGTTTTAATTTGCATTTCCCTGGTGCTTAAGGACACTGAACATTTTCCTGAGAGAATATTAGCCATTTTTCCTTTAAAAATTCTCTGTTTAGTTCTCTGCCCCTGGGAAGGAGAGATGGTTTGGTATTTAAGGCAATTGTCTGCCCCATTTTTTTGTGGGAAATAAAAGGTTTATTTTGGCTTATGAACTCAAGGGGATGCTCTGTGATGGCAGATGGGAAACTATGGCATGAGCAGAGAGTGGACATCACCTCTGATCTGCACCATTTTTTGAGTGGACTGTTTGATTTTTTTATTGCTTAGTGTTCTGAGTTTTTGTAGATTCTAGATATTAGGCCTCTGTCATGGCATAGCTGGTAAAAATTTTCTCCCATACTGTGAGAAGTCTGTTGGCTCTGTTTATGGTATGCTTGCCTGTACAAAAGCTTTTCAGCTTCATGAGATCCCACTGTTTCAGTGATTGTTTAATTTCCTGGGCTACTGGGGTTTTTTCAGGAAATATTCCCTCACTTCTATATCATGGAGCATTCCTTCAATTTTTTATTCTGGATATTTAAGAGCTTCGGATTTTATATAGAGGTCTTTAATCCATTTAGAGTTGATTTTTGTACATGGTGAGAGATGGGTCTAGTTTCATTTGTCTACAGGGGGTTGCCAAATTAGTCCAGCACCATTTGTTGAAGACATTTTTTTATGCAGTGAATGTTGTTGACTCCTCTGTCCATGATCAAGTAGCTGTAGTTACTAAAACTAAGGGCAGAGTCTTCAATTCTGTTTCATTGGTCTGTATGCCTGTTTTTTTTTTTTTTTTATGCCAGTACCTTGCTATTTTATTACTATGGCTTTGTAGTATAGTTTAGATAGGTTATGTTGATACCTCTGGAGGTGTTTCTTTTGCTGAGGACATTTTGGAATATCTGGGACCTTCTGCCGCTCCATGTAAATTTTGAGATTATTTTTTCTATCTCTGTCAAGAATAATGCAGGGATTCTTAACGGTATTGCATTGAATCTGTATACTGCTTTTAGTAGAATTTTCATTTTCACAATATTAATTCTACCTAACCCAGAGCATGGAAGGGCTTGAAGCTGATGTCCTCAATTTCTTTCTTCAGTGTTCTTATGTTTTTACTATATAGGTATTTCACTTCCTTGGTTACTGTTATTCCAAGGTACTTGAACTTTTTTATGGCTACTGAAAATATAACAACCATGCTACTGCTTTTGCCATATGTTTGCCCTTGGTCTATAGGAAGGCTCCTAATTTTTGTGTGTTGGTTTTGTATCCTGAAACTTTGCTAAAGAAATTAGTCAGCTTTAGAAGTTTTATTTATTTATTTATTTTTGTTTGGTTTTTGTTTATTGAGGTAGGGTCTCACTCTAGTCCACGCTGACCTGGAATTCACTATGTAGTCTTAGGGTGGCCTCACACCCATGGTGATCCTCCTGCCTCTGCTTCCCAAGTGCTGGGATTAAAGGTGAGGTGTGTACCACCAACTCCAACTTTTTCTAATGTTTTATTATTATTACCATTAGCAACATATTTTGTAGGGATACATCATGTGGTGGTAACCTCTTTTCTTTCGTCCCTGTCTATATTCTGTTAGGGATATTCCTCAGTGGGATTGCAGGTATTCCTCATAGGGTTGTGGTTTATGCATTGTGGGAACAGCATTCAGTTACTTTGGGGGGGGGGGGATTCCTCTGGGCGTGATGTCTCAACCATTGGTTCTTACAGTCTTTTCACACCCTCTTCAGCAAAATTCCCTGAGCTGTGGTGGGTGAATTTTACTTCGACTTCAGTGATGCACTTTAGGAGCCTCTGGATCTCTGCTTTGGTAGGTGTTGCGTATCCTCAGGGTCTTTTTCCTACACCCTGGTGCTGATTATCGGGTTCACCATGGAAGCAGAACTCTTCCTCATCTCCCCATTTCCTCTGTGGTTTCAGCTGTGGCTTGGCTGAAGTGTGAGGGGAAGTTTATCTCCTCAGGTCACTCTACCTTCTGAAAAATAAGAACAGATTCTCCAACGGACATTGAAGTCAACATAGTTTAAATGGGATACGTATTATTAATTTAGGGGGAATTTGATGTACTTAACCCCTCTTTTAGCCAAAGACTAGTGAGACCTGACACTGGAGAACATAATCTTTGCCTCCATAGGATTCTGGTCTGGTTCCCAATTTCAGATATGGAATCCTTTACACTGAAAGGATCTGTTAGCCAATCAGAAAGCTATTGCTTGCCCACCAAGGTTGTGTGCCACTATTGCACTAGTGTGCACATCCTGTCAGGGTGTTTGCTTCTAAGTATCTTAGACATCTGTTTACTCAGACTATTGTTGGCCATTTTACCCCAGGAGCTCATGTAGTGCTTTCCACCACCAGAGAGGCTGTTTGGGGACTGGCTTTCTTCCAAATTCCAGCCAGATCTCTCCATGCTCTGCGTTAGCAGCATCTGGTGTCTTCAGCAATAGCATCTTAGCTTTTGCCTCATGTGAGTAATAAAGTGTTTTGCCAGAAAGTTGTCTTGATTTGGGGACCTTGTAGGTATCTCTGATCAAGAGCTCAATGTGTCCAATCTCTGGTACTGGGAGTTACGGTAGAGACAGAAAAAATATTTTTTCTTTTATGCTTAAGCTTCATCCCACCCTCACCATAGCCTCAATTTTCAGGTGCTCCCCCTTACTCCTTTAGAGGTTTATATTTTTTAGGCTATCTCCAAGGATAAAGATTTCTATGACACCACCTCATTTTGGATTTAGTTTTGCATTTGTTCCCCCCCTCCTTCTACCCTTCCCTCAAGCCCTTCTTTCCCTATTGTCTGGTAATTGAGTTGCCTAGCAGATGTGTCAGCAACTCAAGCAGATTCAGGTTAGGAAACACAGATAAGTCATACCATGTGGTGTTTGTGCTTGTATGATTGTGTGAGGTCACTGAGTATGATCTGATCTAAGCCTGTCCATTTTTCTAAAAATTTCATTGTATTGTTTGTTTCTTACTGATGAGTAGAATTTCATTGTATAAATGTACCACAACTTCTTTGTCTATTCATCCAATAATGGGCACCTGGGTTGATTCCAGTTCTTAGCTGCAATGAATTTAGAAGCTATAAACATGGTTGAGCAAATAACTCTGTATTGATACATGGGACATTTAGGATAAATGCTCAGTAAAGAAATAGCTGGGTCTGTTGGTAGCTCTATGTCCATCCTTTTCAGGAATCTCCATATAGATTTCCATAATGGTTATACAAGTTTATATTCCCACCAACAGTGGAAGAGGGTTCCTCTTTCCCCACATCCTCACCAACATGTTTTGTTGTTAGATTTTTTTTTTTTTAATGATTGTCATCCTTACTGGAGTAAGGTGGAATATCATAGATTTTTAATTTGCATTTCCCTAATGCTTAGGGATGTTGAACATTTTCTTAAGTGTTTGTTAGCCATTTGTAATTATTCCTCTGAGAAGTCCCTATTCAGTTCTCTGGTGAAGATTTACTCCCATACAGTGGATAATCTCTTAGCTCTGCTTATGGAATGTTTATCTGTGCCAAAGCTTTTTAGGCTTCATGAGATACCACTGGTTGAGTGATTGTGTAATTTACTGGTTTTGTTCAGAAAGTCTTTCCCTACTCCTACATTGTGGGGATTGTCTCCTATTTTTTTCTTCCAGTAGGAGAAGTTGCAGGTCTTATATTGAGGTCATTAATAAACTTGGACTTTATTTTTGTATATGGAAATATGAGTGGGTCTAGTTTCAATTTTCTACATATGAATATCCATACTGTCTTTTGACCATTCTGCATTATTGGCCCCTTTGTCAAGGATCAAGGAGCTGTAGTTATTGATCTAACTTCTGGGTCTTCAATTTTATTCCATTTGGCCTGTTTCTGATTTTATACCAGTACCATGCTATTTTTTGTGACTATGGCTTTGTAATATAACTTTAAATCATTTATGGTAATACTTCCACAGTTTTTGCTTTGTTTGTTTGTTTGTTTTTGCTGAGGATATGTTTGGATATCCAAGGCCTTCTCAATTCCATATAAATTTTCTATCACTGTGAAAAATGATGTTGGGATTTTTAGTAATATTGCATTAAATCTGTATATTGTTTTTGGCAGAGTTGACATTTTCCCAATATTAACTCTATAAATCCAGGAGCATGAGAGGTCTTTCTATTTTCTCAAGTCCTGCTCAATTTCTCTCTTGAGCTTTTTTTTATGTTTTCATTATATAGGTCTATCACATGTTTGGACAGCGTTATTCCAAGGTTTTTAATTTTTTTGTTGTTGTTGCTATTGAAAATAGGTCAGTGTCACTGATTTCCTTCTCTGTATATTTGTCCTTTGCATATAGAAAGGAAGTTATTTTGTGTGTTGATTTTGTATCCTGCCACTTTAGGAATGAATTAATGACCTTTAGAAGTTTTTAGATGGAGACTAACTTTTGGGTCACTTATATATAGGATGATGCCATCTGCAAATAGGACTAACTTGACTTTTTCTTTTCCAATTTGAATCCCTTTTATTTCTTTCTCCTATCTTATGATTTGTTCTGGTACTCCTAGTACTGTGTTGAAAAGCAGTGCTGACAGAGGGCACCCCTGTCTTGTTCCCAATGTCAATGGGAATTTCTTGTTTCTTTCCCCATTAAGTATTATTGGGGCTTTAGGTGCCTTATATATAGCCTTCACTGTGCTAATATATAAAACCTCCATGCCTATTCTTTCCAGTGTTTTGATCATGAAGTGGTGTTGTATTTTGTCAAAGGCCTTCTCTGCATCAAATGAGATGATCATGTGGTTCTTATGCTTAAGTTTATTTATGTGATGTATTACACTGACCAATTTCTGTATGTTGAACCATTCCTGCATCCCAGCATGAAGCCTACTTGATCAAGGTGTATAATGCTTTTGATGTGTTGTTGAATTTGGTTTGTGAGGATTTTGTTCAGGATCTTTGTATCTAAATTAATCGGGGATATAGGCTCATAGATTTCTTGTTGCATCTCTGACTGGTTTTGGTGGTAGGGTAATGCTAGCTTCATAAAAGTAGTTGGGGAGACTTCTCTGGTCTCTGAGAGTTCTCTGGTCTCTGATTATGCAAAAGAGTTTGAGAAAACAAAATTGTTTCAGTTATTCAATGAAGCTTTGATAGAATTTGACTGAGAAGCCATCTGGTCCTAGAGTTTTATTTTGGGGGAGGTTTTTGATTACCTTTTCCATCTTCATGTAAGTGATAAGCTTGTTTAGGAGAATAATCTTCTGTGGGTTTAGTTCTGGTTGGTGGTATGTGGCTAGGAATTCATCCATTTCTTCCAGATTATCCAATTTTGTGGAGTAGAGGTTTTGAAATTATGCCCTGATGATTCTCCCAGTTTCACTGAAGTGTGTTTTGATCTCTCCTTTTTCATTTATTATTTTGTTAACTTGAGACATCTCTTGTTTTTACTCAATCAAAATGGCCAGAGGATTATCAATCTTACTTATTTTTTCAAAGAACAAGGTATTCATTTCTATTTGCTTATAATATCATTTTCCCTCCTTTCACTTGAGGAGGAGACTGCCTTTAGTGGTGGGGTGAGTTTCTTGAAGACAGGAGATATAAGGGTCCATTTTTTGTTCCAACCTGTTAACTTATGTCTTTTGATGGGTTAGATAAGACTATTAATATTTAAGTTTATAACTGTGAGGTTCAATTTAATCCCTGCCATGATGAGGTGTTTTGTGGGGTTTGGTGCTCTCTTTTTGTACTTTTTTGAGCCTGGTCTTATTTGGTAATTGTGATATTATTCTTATTGATTCTTGAGATAGGTTGTTTCACTGTTCTGTGTGGAGTATTACCTCAAGTATTCTCTGCAGGTTTGCTCTGTGTTCATATTATCATACAGCTGACTTTTTTCATGGACAATTTTCCTCTCACAATCTATTATGAGGGATACTTTTGTTGGGTAGTGTAGCTTAGGTTGGAAGCCATAGTGTTTTAGTCTTTGAAGTGTTCCATCCTGGCCCTTCTGCCTTTCAGGGTTTCCGTTGAGAATTCTGACATAATTCTGATGAGATTGCCTTTGTATGTAGTGAGTTGTTTCTCTCTTGCTGCTTTTAGCACCCTCTCTTTGTTTTTATTGCTAATAATTTTAACTATGGTGTGACTTAAGAGAGTTTGTTCTTTGGTCCTGTCTGCTTGGTGTTCTATGGACTTCCTGTATCTGGATGGCCCTCTCTTTTGACAAATATAGAAAACTTTCTTCAATAATTTGAGTATGTTCTCTATGCTTCTGGCCTCTCCTTCTGGCATACCCATGATCTGGATGTTTGGTCATTTTAGTGTGTCCCACAGTTCCCTCATATTCTGTTCACTTGATTTTTTTTAACATAGTAAAATTTTTGAACTCCCAATCAATTTCTTCTCTCCTTCTCGTCTTCCAGGTCAGAGGTTCTGTCTTCCGCTTGAGTAACTCTGTTAATGAGGGGTTCTGGACAGGTTTTTATAAGCTCTATTTGATTTTTGTTTCTTGTAGTGCTATTTTACATTATCTCCATCTCTTTTCTGCGGTACAATTTCAGTTCAAGTTCTGTTTTTCTTGCTGCTTCCTGTAATTAATTTTTTTTGCATTTGATTAAGTCTTCATTCAGCTTAATCAACTGGTTATTGAGCTCTTCCATTTGTTGATTCATCTTCAATTCATTTATATCTCTTTTGAGGCTTCTAACATTTTCTTTAATCAAGTTAAGCCTACTGACAAAAGCTAAATGCTCTAGGAAATGATTCCACTCAATTTCATTGATACAATTTCTGGTTTTTTGATGATTTTGCTTCTAGTTTGGCAATTCATTTGATCCGGGTTACATTGGTTGTAATGTTTTCATTTTGGGATTGATTTTTCTGTTGAGTTCTCTGTGATTTCATGGAGGCTTCCATTGTGGGACTAGGTATCCTTGGTGGAGATCTCTCAGTCTGCTGACTTTTTTTTTTTTTTTTTTTTTTTTTGCATTGTGGTCTACCCATCTTGGGGAAATGATTTATACTAATGAGGGAAAGCAAGTATTTGCCCTTGTAGGATCTTCAGAACGTTTTTTGTTTTAAATGTGAACTGGTTTGGTGTACAATGGGATTATAACCACAGATGTGCATACTGTGTAGAATGCAGCTACATCAAAGGTACCTGGAGAACTGGGTGGTGGGGAACTGGGTACTCTGGCCTACACTCCACTTGTACATACTCTTCAGCACATGGGGATCAGGGGTTGGAGAAACAGGAGCCAGGAAAGTGGAAGGTCAGAGGCAAGAGGCCAGCTCCTATAGTTCCCCATGTATCCTCTGACTCAGGGGAATAGGGATTTGGATACCCAAGGGCCAATCAGGGAACCAGAGGTAATGGCATGCTTCTGCAGCCCACACACAGGGACCAGGCCTCCCCAAGGCAGCAGGGGTACCAGTAACAGGGAACTGGGAGCTGGGGTACTAACCAGGAGCTCTGGCCTACTCACTTTGTGCATGCTCCCCCTAGAGCAGGGGATCCAAGAGTTGGGGATCCTCAGGCCATTCAATCAGGAAAGTGAAGCAAGGGGCCTGCTTCCACAGCAAGCTCGTCATGTTTATGCAGCCCCAGTCCAACAGCAGGGGAACCAACCAGGAATAGGGAATCTGGGCATACAGCCTCAGGTGCAGGGTATTCAAGAATTGGGGGCTAAAGGGCCCTTCAATCAGGAAGGCTGAACATGGGGCCTGCTTCTACAGCAAGCTTGCAGGGTCTAGGCAGTCTCAAGCCAGTCATAGGGTAACCTACTGGGACCAGGGAACTGTAACAGGGGGAAAAGGGAGATCTGGCCTCACCTTTAGAAGTTTTATGGTAGAGTGTTTTGGGTCATTTATATATAGGATCATGTCATCTGCAAACAAGGATAGCTTAGCTTCTTCCTTCCAAATTTGTACCCCTTTTATATCATTATCCTCTCTTATTGCTTGGACTAGGACTTCTACTAGTATGTTGGAGAGTAGTGGTGAGAGTGGGCACCTCTGTCTTGTTCCTGATCTTTATGGGAACTCCTTGAATCTTTCCCCATTAAGTATGATTTGGACTTTAGATTCTTTGTATATAGCTTTTATTATGCTGAGATATAAACCTTCCATGCCTAATCTCCCCAGTGGTTTAATCTTGATGTGATGCTGTATTTTGCCAAAGGTCTTCTCTGCATCTATTGAAATAACCATGTGTTTTTGTGTTTACATTTATTTACATGGTATAATTACATTTATCTATTTCTGTATATTGAAACATCCTTGAAGCCCTGCTACTAAGCCTTCTTGATTGATGTAGCCAATGCTTTGGATGTGTTGTACAATTTGGTTTGTGAGGATTTTGGGGGGGATTTTTTTGTTTTGTTTTTGTTTTTGTTTTTTCAAGGTAGGGTCTCACTCTACCTCAGGCTGACCTGGAATTCACTATGTAGTCTCAGGGTGGCCTTGAACTCTCAGCAATCCTCCTACCTCTACCTCCCAAGTGCTGGGATTAAAGGCATGTACCACCACTCCCAGCTTGTTTGGGATTTTTGCATCTATGTTCATGAAGAATATAGGTCTATAGTTTTCTTGTTGTATGTTTGGTTTTGGTATTAGGATGATATTAGCTTTATAGGAGTTGCAGAGCATTCCCTATTCTCTGATTATGTGAAAATCTTTGAGGAAAAAAAAATGTTTTCATTTCTTAGATGAAAGTTTGGTAGAATTAGACTGAGACTCATCAGAACTTTTTCTTTTGGTTAGGATTTTGATTGCATTTTCAATCTTGATGGATGTTATAGGTTTTTTAGATTTGTCTGTTCTGGACTTAGTTTTGGTAGGTTATATGTGTCTACAAATTCATCCATTTCTTCAAGGTTATCCAATTTTGTGGAGCAGAGGTTTTGGAAATATGTCCTTATGATTCTTCCAATTTCATTGATATCTCTTGTGACCTCGTCTTTTTCATTACTAATTTTGTTAATTTGAGACTTCTGTTTTTTCTTTTGATCAAATTGGCCAAAGGTTTATCAATCTTGACCCACCAAAGGTTAGTGGTAAGACCCTACTGCTGAAGATACATTATGTGATTGACATGCAAATTAGAATGGCATGGCTGGAAGTTGGACGAGAGTCAGTCCCCAGACAGTCAGCGCGTCTAGTGCCAGAAGGTGCTACATGGGCGACTGGGGGAAATTGACCAATACCTATCGAAGCAACGCATGGTCTAACCTACTTAGCAGCAAATAACTTATTGTGATGCCCACACAAGTGCAGTGGTGGCACACAGCCATGGTGGGGAACCAACTGCTCTCAATTTGGCTAACTGATCCCCTCACTGGTATGGGACCCATAGCTGGAGCTGGGAAACAAGTCAGAACCATATCCAAACATAAGCCCACTCTCCAGTATCAAGCTACTATCAATTGTGGGCTACAAGAGGGCCTACACCTATTAAATTCTCTATTAAAAAAAAAAAAAAGTAAGGGTTATCTCATTTGTCCTGGTGCTAACTTACTCTCCGTTGGAGAATCTGCTTCTCTTTTTCAGATAGATGTAGACCCTAAGGAGAGAGCCAGCCCATCATACCTCAAAAGGGCCCCAGCTGAAACTAAGAAAACTTCGAGAAACAAGCAAGGGGGCTGTTTTCCTGATGAACCGGACACCAGCACAAGGGGAAAGGAGATCAGCATAGAGAAAAATCAACTCCTACCAAATCAGAGAGCCAGAGCCTCAGAGGCCCTCAACACCTCATCACTGAAGCAGACCAAAAATGAACCCAACATGGCTCAGGGAAATTTTGCGGAAGAGGGGGCGGAAAGAATGTCAGAGTCACATGTTGGGTCATGATATGCAGAGACATTTAGCTTACCCATAACTGTGGGCTAACTCCACAATGCATGACCCGTATACCTCAACAAGGAGGGGCCAAGGGGAGGGGGTAGGTCATGGATGAGCCTAATAATGGTACCAAACTGACTGTATTTGCTGAATACAGAACTGACTAATAAAAAAAAAAAAAGATTTTATGGAATATATATATATATATATATATATATATATATATATATATATATGTAACATAAGAGATTTACAGTGTCATAAATTTTAACAATATAATATTTCTTAAAGATATCTAAATTGAAGTGAAATAATAAAATATAGTATCAACATTGTTAAAAAAAAAAAAAAGTTTATCAATCTTATTTATTTTTCCAAAAAACAGCTCTTTGTTTTGTCAATTCACTTGTTTTCTTCCTTTCCATTTCATTAATTTCTGCTCTGAACCTATTACTTTCTGTCTAGAACTCCTGAAGAAGAATTGTTTTTGGTTTTCCAATGCCTTTAGATAAATGTTTGAGTTACTAACTTGAGATCTCTGCCTTTGTTATGAAGGCATGTAGTGTTATAAATCCACCCCCCCCCCAGGACTTCTGTCATTGTGTCCCATAAGTTTTTCCTTGTTTTTTCATTATCATGCAAATCTAGAAATTTTACAATTTCCTTTGTGATTTCTTCCACTACTCATTCATTGTTTAGTATGTTTTTGTTCAGTCTCCATGATCTGATATATTTTCTGTTGTTTCCCTTTTTGTTAATTCCTAGCTTAAGGCATTGTGGTCAGTTGTGACGCAGGAAGTCGCAGCAGTCTTCCTGAATTTATGAAGGCATGTTTTATGCCCTAATATATGATCTATTTTGGAGAAGGTCCATGGGGCACTGAAATGAATGTGTATTTTGCATAATTATGGTGGACTGATGTATGTTAGATTAAATTTATCTATGGTATTGTTAACTTCTACTAATCCCCTGTTGATTTTCTGCTTAGATGATCTGTCTATTGAATATAGTAGGGTATTGAAGGACATTACAATAGTCTTCCTGAATTTATGAAGGCATGTTTTATGCCCTAATATATGATCTATTTTGGAGAAGTTTCCATGGGGTACTGAGAAGAATGTGTATTTTGTAGAATTAACAATGCCATAGATCAATTTGGTGGACTGATGTATGTTAAATTGATCTATAGCATTGTTAATTTCTATTATTTCCCTGCCGATTTTCTGCTTAGATAATCTGTCAGTTGATGATAGTAGGGTATTGAAGTCCCTGCTTTGATGTTACTGGAATGTACTTCTGATTTGTTGTCAAGTAGGTATCGTTTTATAAAATGTGATGCACCAGTGTTTGGTGCATATAGACTTATGATTGTGATATCCTCTTGTTGGTTCATTGTCTTGATGAGTAAAAAGTGGCTTTCTTTGTCCTTTTTTATTTCTTTTGGTTTGAAGTATACTTTTTTCAGATATTAATATAGTCATGACTACTTGCTTCTTATTTCCATTTGCTTGAAAAATCATTTTATGTATTTTCCCCTTGTAGAGTTATCTATCTTTATTGGTGATGGGGGTTTCTTGAAGACAGCAGAAGGAAGGGTCCATTTTTTTTGATCAACCCTGTTACCTTTTATCTTTTGATAGGTGAGTTAAGACCATTAATATTTATAGTTTTAACTGTGAGGTTTGATTTAATCCCTATCATGCTGGAATCTTTATGGTTCTTTGCACTTTCTTCGGTTGTGTACTTTTTTGTGTCAGCTCTAGTTTTGGTTACTATATTCTTCCTCTTGTAGGCTCTTAAGGGTGGTTGTTCAACTCTTATGTGTGGAATATTTCTGGAAGTATTCTTGGTAGGTTTGGCTTTGTGTTCATATAATTATAGAGCTGGCTTTTATCATGGAAAGTTTTCTTTTCTTCATCTATTATGAAGGATACTTTCACTGGGTATAGTAGTTTGGATTGGAAACCATAGTTTTTTAGGCTTTGATGTACTCCATTCCAATCCCATCTAGTTTTCATGGTTTCAATTGAAACATCTGAGGTAATTCTGATTCTATTACCTTTGTCTCTTTTGAGTTGTTTCTCTCTTGCTGCTTTCAGTGCACTTTGTTTTGGTTGCTTAGAGTTTTAACTGTGATATGCCTTGGAGAGTTTCTCCTTTCCTCCAATCTGTGAGAGTCTTATATCTGGATGGGACCTTCTTTTATGAGAATGGGAAATTTTTCTTCAGGAATTTTGTTGAATATGTTCTCTATGCTTCTAGTACATGCATGATCCAGATATTTGGTCATCTTAAGGTATCTCACAATTCCCTCATATACTGTTCATATGACTTTTAGAACTTATCAGTTTTTGGACTTTTGATCAATTTGTTCTATCTTGTTTTCCAGATCTGAGGTTCTGTCCACCACATGATAAACTCTGTTAGTGAGGGTTTCTAAGAGAGGTTTTAAAAAGCTCTATTTGATTTTTTTTTTTTTCCTGTTGCACTTTCTACACCATATCTATGTCTTTGTTGAGTTCTGATTTTAGGATGAAGTTTGATTTCCTTGATGCTTCTTGGAATTCATTCTTGAATTTGATCATGTTTTTATTAAACTTGGGTGGTTATTGAGATTCTCTATTTTTTGACTCATATTCAATGCATTTATCTCTCTTTTTAAGTCTTCTCTGCTTTTCTTCAATTTAGTTAAGCCTAGTGATGAAGGCTGAGTGTTTTAAGAGATGATTCTGTTTCATTTCATATATGTGATTGCTGGTTTTCTGATTATTTGCTTCCTGTTCAGCCATTCTCTTGGTCAGAAACTTGTTGAGTTTATTTAATTAGCATATTGTGCTTTAATTTTGGGATTCTATTGCTGATGTCTCCTCTATATTTTCATTGATGACTTCCATTGTGGGACTAGGCAATCTTAGTGGAGCTCTCTCAGCTTGTCTGTGTGTGTGTGTTTGTGTGTTAGGGTCTACTCATCTTAGGCAAAAATCTTGTTTTAGTAAGGAGGAAGTAAATGCTGGCCCTTGTAGAATCTTCAGTGAATGATTGTTCTATTTTGAGCTTGAAATGGATTGGAGTGGGATGGAGTTGTCCACAGATGTGCAGGTTGTGGAGGTGGCAAGTGTGCCAGCAGTTCTTGACTGGTGTTTGATGCAAGATCTGCATTGTAGGTCTTGAATCTTTTCAGTACACGATCATATATGAGCAACCAGTGTATTGGTGCTCCCTTACCCCAAGAGTAATTTTGTGATTACTGGCACTTCCTTGCCCATAGGCACCTCCTCAGAGGGTCCTAACACTTCCCTGCCCCACATGAATTTGCCCTGGGAACTCTAAAACCATGGGATAATGTGGTGGTTCAAATGTAAATATCTCCCATAGCTGCAGGGGATTAAGATTCCTAATTAGTCCCAACCCAGTGGAGCAATTGACAGATAAAACGTGCTAGAGGTGTGTTTCTGAGGGCAGACCTTGATATTAATGAGTCTAAACCAACGTGTTCAAACACAGGTTGTGCTTGCTATTCTCTCTGTTGCAGATGTGTAATGTTCTGAGTCAGTTGCTTTCTTCGGCCCATGATAAAGCCTCCTCTCAAAAGTGTAAATCTAAAATAAACTCTTTATTACCATAGTCTGCTTCAGATTGTATGTTTTGTCCCAGCAATGAGAAGGTAACTGCTGAAAATACTCTATTCTTGCCATCATATGAGCCAATTTCAACTGCAGACCTTTTCAGCAGTGCCCCAGGCTCAGTGTTCCCTAAAAAGCATGTGTTATAGAGTCTTCTCATTTTTTATCAATATTATATCCAAGGCCTCTCTGAGTGAATAGGTAAATGCTGGGTGATGTTGAACAATAATTCTGTTATTTGGAATTCTTTTCCTCCTTCATTGTCAACAGAGATCATGAAACTTAAATTGAATGAGTGCAATGGACTGGAACAAGGTCTCTGCAGAAAGCCCAACTACAAATAGAAGCACACCTGCCATATAGCAGACAGCAGCAAATTGACACCACATAGGAATACATGCTCAGTGTGCCAAATCTTTTGAAAAGAGTGGAAATGAAGTTTTTTGTTTTAATATAGATTTGTTGGCCCAAAAATAAACTGTTTTAAAAACATTACACAGGCCAAAATCATCAAGGCCAAACAAAGCATGTCAATAGGCCAGAACCAGGCTTTAGGCTGCCAGATTGTGAACTCTGTTTGTGTGATGTGCAGAGATTTCTGGCCAATTCATGTCTTTAAACATGAGCCAACTTTGAATTGGGCTTTCATTATTCAACCCAGAAGTCATTAGAATCACAGCTATAGCTCCAACCAGTAGATTAAATTCAGAATCTCAGAATCTCAAAATGGTATAGCCATATCAATAAATAGGGCATAATTAAAATTTTGTTACACCTAATTTACTCATGATGCTTTCTAAATCACTTCCCTCAGGTTTTAAGCGTCTTTTTTCCTTTGGCTAATCAAATTGGCAAACCTTTAAATCTGTCTGTATATAATCTTTCATTCTGTCTTTTGATTTTACCCCTCAATGCCTTGGCAAGATGGACTTTGGATTCAGTCTACTAGCATGTAACAGTATGGGCATGAAGGGAAATTTTAGTTTCCTTTGCTTAGTAAAGAGGGATTTTTTTTTTTTTTCTGGCAAACAACACACCAATAGTGAATTTCTAGTGCTTTTTTCTTTGGTATACTCTATCAAAATTGACCAATCTAAATATCAATAACAGCTTAGCTTCATTGGTTATATATATATATATATATATATATATATATATATATATATATATATCACTACAATTAGAAAGTACCTGGGTTTTAGAGGTAGGAGGATCACCATGAATTCAAGGCCACCCTGAGACTACAAAGTGAATTTCAGATCATCCTGAGCTAGAGTGAAACCTTACCTTGAATTACCTTGAAAATATTTTTTAAAATTAAAAAATAAGAAAGTGCCTGGGTTTTGTTCCATGATACAAGTTGTCAAGTTTTGAAGTTAACCTCCTTTTTCTTTATGTTACCCACAAAAGTACAAACCATAACCAGAAGCCCTAGACTTTAGTCTTTTAAAAACTTTCCTCTACTTAAAAGGAAAAAAAAAATGTAACAGCAGCTGCTTTAGTCCCAGGACTTCACCTTCATGGTTCCACAATACCATTTCATTTAATGGGCACTTAGTTCCCTTTTCCAGTATATGAACTACAGTCTCGTCATCTCAGAATATCTATTTCCAGTTTCAAGAGAAAATTATAGGTAGCAAATTCAGTCCCTGGGATAAACTTTGTTATTAGGCTTCCTTTGCTTCTAAAAAATAGTGCTCAAATTAGTTTAATTCTGACAGAAACAAAGGAATTTTCATTCCTTATCAGTTTGAAAGTTTAACATGGGTGATCAAATTTCAAATACCTTTATTTCACCATAGTTTTAACTTATTCACAGCCCTCATTTTTCCTGAATGTCACTTTTTAAATTTTAGAGTCAGTGAGTAAGTATAATTCACAAATGAATTCATATTTAAAATCATCTTGTTGATTAAGTATCTGAGGACTGTGCTTGTATCCTTCTTTCCCTCTCCATGTTTGTGGCATTCTAGTCATTAATGATGTAGACTTTCCTTTCAGGTCAGTGGTCTCTAATTATGAGGTAGCATTCCCCATCTGGTTTTTAGTTGCTTGCAGTGTCAGTGTGACAGTGTTCACTTGTTGATATTCATGGTGCAGTTCCTGTCCTAATTTGTGATATTTGAACAAGATGCCAACTACTTAAATTTCTTACACTCCACATTCTGGGGAGAAGCAGAAGACAGACTCTAAATTTATGACATATCACCTCTACATCTTATTATCTGCGATGCCTCTGGTGTCTATTGCATCATTGGGACTCACCTCTAATATCAGCTGTACTTGTCATGGGCAATTCCAAGTGAAGTTTAACTTACTTTATGGCTCTAGTATTCCACTGCAGACAGAAAGTCTTCTCCAGGTCCATCTCTAGTATTGCACTTACCTTACTTCCATCTTATGAATGCATACAAAGCTCAGGGAGTTTGTACCCTCAGGTGTCAAGGTTGACCAAACATAACTAAGATGTTCCTATTTCCTATCCCTGGAAGTACACCTATATAACGCACTCTCTAAGTATTTCAAGAGGCTGTGGCTAAACAAAGCCTTACTGCTCACACTAGAAACTTAAATGATGGACTTTTATATTAGATTTCAAGCTTTTCTGTTGCACTCTTCCTAGTGTCTCCTCCTGGTCCTGAGGATCAGCTTACTAATGAAAAAGTACACAGAGCCTCTCTTCATGAAACCCCACCAGGACTCTTCTCAATCCAAACTACTCCAGTACTCTCTCCCTGTAGGACAGGGCTCTTCATGTTTTTTTCAGAGTAAAGTTAAACCATTTTCATGGCATACTTGTTCCATTCTGAAGCTTAGGCCCAAACTATATCCACATATTTCCAAGTTGGCTTTTTGCTATGAGAAGCCTGCATCTTCAAATTGAAAAATCAGATTTCATGACCTTTGGTACTCCTGTGAGATTTAAAAAACTATCTGTTGAACATTAAAGCCAAATATCCACTTTACTTTCTTCTAGTCTGCCCTTTTTATTTTTTATTTTTTTTATTTTTTTCTGTTTATTTTATTTATTTATTTATTTGAGAGCAACAGACAGAGTGAGAAAGAGGCAGAGAGAGAGAGAATGGGCGTGCCAGGGCTTCCAGCCACTGCAAAGGAACTCCAGATGCGTGCGCCCCCTTGTGCATCTGGCTAACGTGGGTCCTGGGGAGTTGAGCCTCGAACCGGGGTCCTTAGGCTTCACAGGAAAGTGCTTAACCACTAAGCCATCTCTCCAGCCCAAGTCTGCCCTTTTTAAAGTACTAGCTGTGTCCATTTCAGTGGACAGTGCACCACAGATATGAAAGAGAATCACAGGATTTTTTCAAATTGTCAAAATATTACCCTATATTTCTATTAAAGTCAACTATAGGAGGAAATTCAGAGTCAGTAGTCATACTCAGATGTGATAAGGAATAGCTACAAACAAATCATATTACCTTTTCAAAACCTTGAGAAGGGAAGGGTAGTGACTACACAGTGCTATATTCATGCATGGCTTATTTTAGGTGTTTGCCTGCTTCAGTCATGCATTGTGCTGTTCTAGGTGCTTTGCATACAGAAGTTTAAAAAACAAACAAAAAAATTCCCAACCCTCAAATAGTAAAACATAGAGAGCTTTTTTATTACCACTGGGAGAGCTCTCCTATGCATACCCACCTAGTTTGAACCAGATATGGATGCATTATTCGGGATTACCATTAGCCTTAAATGTAATTTGGTCTTTCTGTGATTATGGTCTTTAGGAAACAGAATTGCAGTCTAGAGTGTCTTTAGAAGCTGAAATTTTGAGTTTTTGTCAATGTCAGTCACAAAACGAATATATGGAACACAGTGTTCTCTCTTACTACTGATCATATAAACAAACCAAAAGTAAACTACATTCTGTTGATCTGTAAAGATTTGGTGATTTTTCCTTATACATGGAACGTGAACCTTAATGGATGACACAAATCCGGACAAAGAAATAAGGCATATCTTGTGTTACAAAAAAATAAGTTAGCTAAGTGGCTATCTGGTGAGGTCACTGCAGTCAGAGGAGATTTAGGTAGAAAAGTATCAGTGACAAGAACACCAGCGTAAAGAGCTATCTATCACTGTGGAAGCAAAAATCATAGACAGTTGAGTTTAAGACAGAACATATATGTGAGAAAACTATGTATAGTCTTGTAGATGGTTGTCATAACTTGGCCTTTTCCTGAGAATCACACGGAAAGTTTATGGAATATTTTCATTATGCTTTGCTTGGGTTTCACCATGTATTCTCTGCCCTTATGAATAGGTTGAGAATTAATAAGAAAATAGTTAAGAAATTTCTGATGTAAAATAATTGTGACTTTGATCAGGATGGCATGGCTCTGGAGGTGTGATAAGAATACATGCTGTGGATATGGTTTTTGTTTTTTTTTAAGTTAGTATATAGGATTTGAGTTATGAGAAGGAAATAGGTATCAAACTTTTGACCCCAAAGTTTTGTCTTGAGAAGGGGTGGTCATCAGTGCATTAGAGAACATTATGAGAGGCTCAGTTTGGGGGTGATAACTGGTCAAAGAAGCTCAGGCTTGAACATGTTAAGGCCATGGTGCATATTAAATATGTAGCAGAGAGAACACAGAATTTGTGATGTAGATGTCAGGGAACGAATCTGTGCTAAGACCATTCATTTGAGAGTTTTAAGTTTAAACATAAGCACTTTTTATGTCAACTTTTCTTTCAAGTCCTAATTCTTAAAAGATTACAAAAAGAAAAGTGAATTTGTACAGAGAAGAAATCCAACGAGGACTCCCAGAGAGATGAGAGGCAGCACTGGAAAGGGAAGGCAAAATCACAGTTAGTGGGGAAATCAGGCAAAGTATGACTGAGAGTATAAGTGTCTCAAAGAAGTAAGTGCTCAATTGAGGCAAATACTTCTAAAATTTAAAGACAGCTCAGAACTGAGAAGTAACTGTTAGCGTCAACAAAGCAGACTGGCAAGCTTGATTAGGCAACATGATGAAGGAATTGTAAAATAAATCAGAGGCAGAAATAACAAAGCTTCACAGGAGTGTTCTGTACTGGAGATAGAAAATGAAGAGTAATTACAGAAAATCAGCAAGAAGGGCTGGGTTTAAGATGAAAAAAAAAAATAGTATGCTCCTATGAAGATAGGATTGATTCAGTAGAGAGGAAAATCGTTCATTTTTCTATGGATCTTCAATAAACAACACACATTGTATATAGACATATACATTTCATTATGTAGTCAAAGCTGAAAGATACGTGTAGCATGCTTGATTACTACCAAGGTTTTTTTGAGAATATATTGAACATTAATAAGGGGATGTCTGATGACTTACTGTGTCTGAGTCAGCAAGGAGCACCTTATCCAGAACATGGACAAATATCTACTTCCTCTCCTGATGGTGGGTGGGTGGGGGGAGCAAAAACAGATGGACAGATGGGTTGAAGGGGTAGGAAAATTAGGGGTTTAATTTCTGAAGACTTCTATTTCTCTTTAAATTAATACAAAAAAAAAAAAGCATTTGGAAAGGATGTGGAATGGGAAGAGTGAATGAGTTAAAGAAATACAGCCTGAAGCTTTGTTGGGATAACCAGGGATATGAACTAACCATCAGTTCAAGGTTTGACTGCTACTGAAGTTACAGAGACATCATTTGTGTGGCTCCTTTCCGATTAGGCTGTGTTGCACACATGAAGAAAACAGGACCAGATTCACTCAGAAATAGCACAACATAACTTTCAAACTTTTTATAACGGTTAAGTCAGATAAAGTGCATGATATACATACGGTAGTATCTAGCATATGGCAATTATCCCATAGCTATCATTTTGCTTTCTCCCATCCTATTAGTCAGCTTTCCTTCATTGTAATGACTGTCTGACTCACTTTACAAGCTAGAAAGTTTTCTTTGGTTTGCATATCTGCAGGCCTCAGTCCACACATTGGCTGTGTTGCTTTTGGGACTGTGGTAACCAAGTGTATACATCATGGAGAGAGCACAGGAAAGAGGAAAGCTGCTCACTTCCTAGCGGAAAGCACAGAAGAGGAGGGGGGCTGGGTTCTATTATCTCCTTCAGTGATCTAAGACCTCTCACTAGGACATACTGCTGTAGGATTCCACCACCTCCATGCCACCAGAGTAGCACCAAGCTGGAGACTTAGACTTTTACACAGGGGGCTTTGCAATGCCTTCAGGGTCCAAATTCTACCATATCACTTCCTCTGTAAATTCTTAGATGCCTTACACCAAGGCTTTTACAAAAATGATTGAAAAGAGTTTCAGGATCAACCAAAGAGAGCACTGTACCTTCCCATCAAACTTGTTCCTTCACTCAAAGTGTTCCCCCTTTACTTCTTCCTTTCCTAGTTGAAAGCATCTTTTTCTGACACAAGATCACAAGTGCTAAAATTATTTCCTGAATGTTTAAGTTGCTCACTTGAAACCTCAGAAGTTCAATATATTGTAGAAATAGACAACAAATCACTGTATATTTAAGTGCTTTTACCTCAGTTGTTGCTAAGTACTTTAGTTTTGGCAATATAGTTTTCATCAACAGAAAGTAGTAGACACAGAAATGCAGGTTTAGCTGTGTTTTCCACTGAAAGATCCCAGCACAACTGATATTTATTTTTTCTCTAACTTTATCACAAACCTCAATACACCTCTCACCTTGAGCTTATAATTTACATCTCTTCAACAAATGTAAGTTTATAACATAAAAGGTTTTGTAATAAACAAAGGAACAAGAAAAGTCTTCTATTTTATAAAATTTTGTACAAATGAAAGCAAAGTTTCTGAGAACTGGATGAAATAAGCCAAAAACCAAATTTTGTCAAAAAATTTAGAATTCCCCCACATTTTATGAAAATACTAATGTAGAGAAAGCAAATAAAGAGACACAATAAGAGAGATAAATGATATGACAGACATAGAAGGAAAGCAATCATATTTATTTCAGCTTTAAGAACATCACTCCAAAACTTTTAACAGGGAGAGATCACAAAAACAAAACTAATAATATACAATAGGTAGCTATCATAATAGTAGAATACAAACTGAAAATAGGGCTGGAGACTGGCTTAGCAGTTAAGGCACTTGCCTGTGGATCCTAAGGACCCAGATTTGGTTCCCCAGTACCCACATAAGTCCAGATGCACATGGTTGCACATGTGTTTGGAGTTTGTTTGCAGTGGTTGGATGCCCTGGCATGTCCATTCCCTCTCTGTCTCTCTCTCTCTCTCTCTGTCTCTTTTGTCTCTCTTAAATAAATATAAACATTTTAAAAATGTAAAATAAAAATTGACAATGAAGAGAAAAAGTTTAAAAATCTCATACATATCAAAGAATCAATTGTTCCTTATTTGACCAATTTTATGCAAAATAAAAATGAAAATGTTAAGAAAATTGTTCATGATGACTTTTGCACATGGAGTAGCTAAGAGTGAAGCAGCTGTTAGAAAGAAGATTAACAGTTAAAAACTAATTGAGAAATAATCTTTTTGTGTGTGGTGATAAAGAGAAAAAACAATTGCTCCAGCTTTAAACCATTTATCTATTTTGGGGAATGATAATAACAAGGACCTAGAGAGGAAATTACAAGTCCAATTTGTTCTTTCATTCATTTTACTAATAATTACTGAGTGTCTTACCTATGTGCCTGATTCTCTTCCAGGAAATGGAAAACTAAATGCAAACAAGAGAGGTGAGGTTATGACTTTCACACAGTTTACATTTTCATTATGGAAAGAGACTTAACAAACAACAAATAAGTGAATAATAATAGTTTCAGATAATAAGGTTCATGAAAATAGTGTGATTGTGACTATATGAGAAGTAAAACAAGGGTAGTCAAGAATGTCCTCTTTGGAAAGATAACATTTGGGCTGAAACTTGTACGAAAAGAAAGAAAATATAATGTGATAATCTGAGGCCAACATTCTAGTCATGCAACAAATATGTCAAGGACCCCAAGGCAGAAAGGAGAAATTCAAGGATATAATGGTTATCCATTGCTATGTAGCAAATCAGACAAAACACAATACTTAAAACAACACACATTTACTATGCCACAATTTCCAAGGGTCAGAAATCTGGTGATTTCACCCATGTCAGGTGAGTCTTGTGCATCAGGGTCTCTCCCAAGGGTATAATCAAAGTGTCTTCTAAAACAAGTCATCCAAACTTCAACTGATACAAGTCTGTTTCCAAGCTTAATTGATATCTACTGGCATGATTAGTTCTCTATGGGCCTCTGATGACCTCATTTCCTATAGAAATGGATATCTGAATAGAGCAACTTACAATATACGAATGAGGTTCACTGAAGATAGTCAAAACTCAAAATAGAGGAAGAGATAGAAGATAGAGTCTTTCATAATCTTATCTCAGAAAAGACATTCCATCACTTTTCCCATATTTTATTTATTTATTTATTTGTTTGTTTGTTTGTTTGGAGGTAGTGAAGAGGGGTAGCTTATACAAGAGAAGGAAATTACACAAGAATCTAGATACAAGGAGGAAGGAGGGCTGGAGAGATGGTTTAGTGGTTAAGCGCTTGCCTGTGAAGCCTAAGGACCCTGGTTTGAGGCTCAATTCCCCAGGACCCACATTACCCAGATGCACAAGGGGGCACACGTGTCTGGAGTTCCTCTACAGTGGCTGGAGGCCCTGGCACACCCATTCTCTCTCTCTCTCTCTCCTGTCTGTTGCTGTCAAATAAATAAATAAAAATAAACAAAAAAGGGAGGAGGAAACAAAGGGAACTATTTAGAACTAGAATATCTACCATACCTACTATATAAGCAGTCAGAGACAAATAATAGGACATTAAGTTGTAATATGAGAAAGACAAGTACATAACTGAGTAACAGTGGCATGGATCTAGATTTAGGTAATCACCTAATAAATTTTTGCACAGTCTAAGGCATGGTGGTGCACACCTTTAATCCCAGCACTCAGGAGGCAGAGGTAGAAGGATCATTGTAAATTCAAGGCCACTTTGGGACTACATAGTGAATTCCAGGTCAGCCTGGGCTAGAGTGAGACCTTCCCACAAACCTACTCCCTGACCCCACCAAAAAACCTTTTGCACAGGAAGACAGTCCAAAGACAGATAGTACTTCTCAAACTTCACAAAATTTATAGAGAAGTGTTATGTCATTGGATTCTATTTTTACCCAAAATGTATTATTACACATTAATAACTTGTATATTGAAAGTACATTTATTATTTCTAATATATAATATTCTCTTCTTTATCCCATTTAGTACCAATCAACCTATCTTATTTGACCTCCAAGGCATTAGATAAGTAAATAAAATCTCCTTGAAGAGATTGTTTTGCTGTATTATAGCCAAAGCAAGTTAGCTTGAGTACTAAAAGAGTAAACTGAGAGTAGGAAAGTGAATTGAAACTTTTTAGGTTTATTACATCAAAAACTTTGAAACTTGTAAGTGTCAAATGTGAACCAGGAGAAGGTTATGTATCCCTAATGATCCTTAGTTTCTTGGTATATGAAATAGGGACATAAAAATAGCAATAATATTAATTCTTAATTCAGAGCCTACTTTTGTTATATATATATATATATACACTTATTGAACTTTTAAACTTTATAAAACTGAGTGTGCATTTTTAGGAATCTATATTATTATTTAAAATGTATTTAATTCCATGGAATTGGTAAATGTTGGGCTTGGGAAATTTTATAAGTCTTTGACTATCACTATTCATTTCTCTCTTGCCCAGAAAAATAAGAACATGTTGCCCTAGTTTTCTTCAATTCTCACTATTCTTCAATGTTAAGCCAATTCTTTGTACCATTATCTCATTGTTTATGCCATGGAGTGATTGCAAACTGACAGTACTCTAGAAACTGAAAATTCGTAGAAGATGCATTTGTTTACCTAATCACAGGGACCTGAAGAATTACAAAAAAGTTAACATGAGAATGAAAGCAAGGAAGAGTATGGCTTACACTGGAAGGAAGAACCATATTAAAATATGTTTGCTTTTTACTAGAAGAAAATGGTTCTTATTTTAAAACAGAATCCTGTCCTTTTACAATAAAGAGGCTAAAATATAACTATAATATGTAACCATAAGCTAAGATTTTGATCTTTATGTGACATGAAAAATGTACCAAGCCAAGACTTCCCTATAAACAATATTACTTTCTTCAACTCACGTTTTAATACAGGATATCAATCATGGGGGCTGGGTTTTATTATTCAGAATTTAGCTTTGTTTTTTTGACAAATTGTATGCATTCAGCTGAAGTACAATTGTATATCATCTCTATTATATACACATCTGAATTTGTGGAACGTTTTTATTTTAAAAAGAATATTATAAATGTGAAGAAATACATGGTGAAGCAGAATTAGTTTGACATGAGCTATTTTAACTCAAGTGTGGTTTAATAACATGTCATTATTTATTCAGAGTAGGTCTGAGACTATAAGCTTTTTGTAAGACATAAGGAGTAGCAATGTCTTGTGACAAGATTAAGGATTCTTCTATTTTCATGTCTACTTTCCTTTTTGCATCCCTCTATTTGTAAAACCATGCTTATTTTGAATATAAAGGCAGTGGTATGTCAGTATAATACATTGATGGAACCATACCTTTATAGGACACATATTCACATAAGGTAGCCAGACCACCAAAAGTACATTTTCTTTTGTAAAAATAAACCTTCCCCCTGCTTATATGAAGAACTGGAAGTAGTAAAAATTATATTTACACTGTTCATGGCCAGGAGTTCTTATACTCTCTAAGAGTCTCTGGTAAAAAAGGAGGTATAATGACCAATAGCATTCAGTCAACCAGGAATTTAGTATTCCTTGAGTACACAAACCTAAGAACAACAATGCAAATTAAAATGAGGGTTAGAGACATGAAGTGAAGAGTTCATAGCTAACATTGCCATAAGATTCAGAGTCTATGTCCAGATAGGAAGATTGTGAAGAATTATTGTTGCTGCCCTTTACAGGACCAAATTGGGAATGCTATTCACTGAAGCTCTGGGACCTCTACCCCTGTATCAACAAAGATAAACAACACAAAGACTGTGGATATTGCACTTATGATGGCCTCAGCACAGATTGCTCTCACACCATTTAAGATCTAACCATGCTGAATATGGCTACAGGAATAACCAAAAAGGGCATACCCCATTTACTTTCCTCTCTATAATATGCCTGTCTGACTACTTTAGGCAGTTCAATATTGTGAAACCTACACAGAAAACATGACCATCATATCCTAACACAGTATTCTTCTGTATCAAAATCCACTAATCATAGGATTGTCTTGAGTTCAAAGGCCACCCGAGACTACATAGTCAATTCCAGACCAGCCTGAGCTAGAGTGAGACTCTACCTTGAGCCACCCCCCCCCAAAAAAATTCCACTAATCACATCAAAAGAAGCATGAAGTAAAGTTATAATGATGCTCAATACTACAGTAAACTCATATCCTAGGACACATCATTCAGAGACGACTGCTCCATAGGAATACCCAAGATACATAATCCAAAAAGATGCATGATTCTCCACATTAAACACAAGATATGTGGGCTGGAGAGATTGCATAGTGGTTAAGGTGCTTGCCTCTGAAGGCTAAGAACTCCTATTTGAATCCTCCAGATTCCACATGTAGCCAGATGCAAGTGATGCAAGCATGCAATGCCACTCATGCCAAAAGCAGGACACATGCTTCTGGAGTTCCTTCACAAGGGCTTAAAGGCCCTGTGCGCTCTCTCTCTCTCTCTCTCTCTCTCTCTCTCTCTCTCTCTCAACAAAAGATATGTGAAAAGGCAAGGCAACATAACTCTTCCTAAAGGTCATAGTAATTCTGTAAATGAATCCAAAGACTTCACTGTGTATAAAATGTCAAAGAATGCAAAAGACTGACTTTTAAAATTTTCAATGAATCCAAAGAGAAGCTAAAGAAACATCTAAAGTCAAAGGGAAGACAACTCAGGATATAAAAGAACAACTCAAAAAGAGATAGAAATTCTAAAAAGAAAACAAACCCAAAACTTGGACATAAAATGCTCACAAGTCAAATTTAAAAACCCAATGGAAGCCGGGCGTGGTGGCGCACGCCTTTAATCCCAGCACTTGGGAGGCAGAGGTAGGAGGATCGCCGTGAGTTTGAGGCCACCCTGAGACTCCATAGTGAATTCCAGGTCAGCCTGGGCTAGAGTGAGACCCTACCTTGAAAAACCAAAAAAAAAAAAAAAAAAAAAAACCCAATGGAGTCATCAATACACCAGATAAATCTGGAAGGAAAAACGTCTGGGCTTAATGAATTGTCACATCTTCATGTAAAAAAAAAAAATTATGCACTGAATATATCAGAGTTATGGGGAAAGATCAAACATGTGCACAACTGTCATAGATATGGAGCCAAGGCACAAGCTAAAGAAATAGAAAACATATTTGATGGAACGACAGCAGAAAATTTCCCAAGTCTTCAGAAAGATTAATAGCTACATATAAGAGGCATTTCAAATGCCAATAAGACATGACCAGAAAGTAAACTTTCCATGTCATGGTGTGTGTATGCTGCCAAACGAAAGTACATAAAAATCAATATTGAAAACTACAGTAGAAAATCATCAAATCCCTTATAAAAACCAACCAATCAAAATACGAACATATATCTCAGATAACATTAGGAGAATATGGAATGATATTTCAAGCATTGAAAGAAAATAACTGCCAGTCTACACTAATGTACTGAGATGATTAATCTGTGCAGTTCTCTTGATATTTCTGTGAGGGAATTTCTAGAATAATTTAGTTGAGGTGGAAGACACACTCAAACTGTGGGCAGCACCATGTCATAGTCTGGGATCTGCTTAATGAAAGGAGAAAGTGAGCTGACTGACATTTGTTTCTTTCTTCTTCCTGACTGTGGATTGAATGTGACCAGCTACTTTGTGCTCTGGTTGTCATACCTTCCTCCATTATAGTGGATTATAGCCCCTCAAACCTTGATACAAAATAAATCCTTCCTCCTAGAATTACTTCTTGTCAGGTATTTTGGCATAGCAAAAATAAAAGTAACTATCCATTTTGTTTTTAATTTTTAAAAGAAAACCACATGGTCAAGTTATCACATCCAAGACTCTACTTCCAGGACAATTATGTGTTGCACTTACTTTTACATTGCTAGGAAACAAACACTTGACCAGAAGCTGCTAAGGAAAGGAAAGGATTTATTTCTGCTTACGGTTTCTAGGAGAAGCTTCATCATGTTGGGGAAAGCATGTCAGGCCTGAATAGGAAGCCTGGGTCACACGCACCTCAGCATCAATAGGAAGAAAGATTACAAAGATTATAGTCTTTCTACAGGGCTTGGAGTTGGGCCATATCAACCCTAGCAATACAGCTCCTCCAGATCCCAAAAGCCCCACAGCCTTCCCAAATTGCCATGAGCTGGAGACCAAGTATTCAAAGACAAAAGGGCACAGTTTATATTCAAATCATCACAGTCCTTTAGGTAGTTTATGACAGGTATTCTGTCAAAACAACAGTCTGAATAACATACACACACTTTCTTTTTTTTTTTATTTATTTTTTTTTTGTTTATTTTATTTATTTGAGAGCGACAGACAGAGAGGGAAAGAGGCAGAGAGAGAGAAAGAGAGAATGGGCGCGCCAGGGCTTCCAGCCACTGCAAACGAACTCCAGACACGTGCGCCCCCTTGTGCATCTGGCTAACGTGGGTCCTGGGGAGTCGAGCCTCGAACCGAGGTCCTTAGGCTTCACAGGCGAGCGCTTAACCGCTAAGCCATCTCTCCAGCCCACATACACACACTTTCATGTGAACATCAGTCACTTATTTTTCATAGTATATAAAAACACAAATGGCCTTGATTCCATTCCAATTTTCCAGTAAATAGGGTAATATTTTCAATATTCAACAGATTCATTGAAATCATTTCATTTATTTCATATTTTAAAATGAGATAATGGACTTTTGAAAATCTGAGGAAGAGGAATGAAGAAGAAAAAAATTAAGTGCAATAATAATTGACATTCATAGAGTATTGAGCAACTTAATTTACCTAATGTGTCATTTAGGTGTGTTTTAGTCCACTCAATACAATAGGTTCTGGAGAAAAGATTGGAACGCAAACTCATAGACCACTTAATAAATGACTCTGATACTTTCTCTATACACCTACTGTTATAAGAATAAAAATTTTCAGAACAAGCTAAATAAACTGTTTTGAAATGCAGAATCTTTAGTTGTGAAAATATACTTATATTGCCTTATAAGCTTATTGTGCTAAGTACAGGCAAAATGACTTATAGTGCTATAAAATATATTTACAATAATTTTTTTCACATTGTAACTCTACTGAACTTCTCTCTAATTAATTAAAATTCTTATCAGGAGATAACCTTTACTTTGACACAACATCTTCAAAATTAAACTTCTGAAATATTATATATATTATATTCTAATATCAAATAAGAAAGATTAGACTAGAAATAAAAGGCTTGAATTAATTAGTCAACAATGATTAATTAGACACTTATTGAAAGTGAGATTTTAATTCTTTTCATTCCCTAGGCTTGATGACACATTTTTGTCTAATGAGAATTCTGTCTTCTTTGAAGTTATGAATACTTTAAAATCCTGGCATTTAAATACAGATATTTATTCTGATAATTGTTGGCAATGACAGCAAATCCTGTGTAATTTTGATAGACATTTTTAAAGGAAATTTATTACTTATTGCTGTTCTAAAATACATTTGAAGAGAATCAAGTAGCTGAGATAAATTATGCCAGTGATTTGGGTCCTTCAAATAGACAAGTTTGAGAACTTTGAGTAACATATTAGGATTGTCTTTATATGAGTCACTCTAGAGTATAAAATATTGCCCCCAAATATAATGTAATCCTTTTGACATTATTTAAAATAGTTGTTGCATAGGTGAAGAAATCATAGTTATACAACCACTGACTATAAAATCCACACTGTGCATACTGCTTTTACTATACATCTCTGCATCAGGTTTTCATTTTTCTGTCATTCTGTAAATAAGTTTATTCCTTTGTTAGAAATACCTTAATAAATTACCACAGCATTCTGACATAAAAAGATAGAATTTGCCGGGCGTGGTGGCGCATGCCTTTAATCCCAGCACTCGGGAGGCAGAGGTAGGAGGATCACCGTGAGTTCGAGGCCACCCTGAGACTCCATAGTGAATTCCAGGTCAGCCTGGGCTAGAGTGAGACCCTATCTCGAAAAACCAAAAAAAAAAAAAAAAAAGATAGAATTTGACCCAACTACAACTCTGAAGGCCAGCAGTCCAAAATCAAGTGTCGGTGGGATTGATATTTCTTGTGTTCCTGAGATAAAATATATTCCATGAATCTCTCTAACTTCTAGCCACTGCAGGCAATTGCTGGCAACCTCTACCTCCATCTTCACATGGTTTCATCCCCTGTTTCTCATGTTTTATTTCATTTAGGGCCCACCTCGCTAATCAAAACATTTTTATCTTCAGACCCTTTAACAACATCACATCATGAACAATCTTTGTTCTACAAAAGTTCACAATACAAACAGTCAGGATTAGGGTTTGTCTTTTGAGGGATATAATTAAACTTATGCTGCTATGCTACAATGCAAAGTATTTTAAACAAATCTTTATATGAAATAAATGACTTGCTATTGAATATAATCCTTTTAATTAGTTCTTTCATGTATGAACTCTACACATAAATCAATAACCAGATTGACTTGCCCTACTAAATATGTCCAGTAACACATTATTGTTTCATACATTTTTAAGTAGCATTTTTCTACCTGATTATCACATGATGTCATTTCCTGGGTAACTTAATTAAAGTGTTTATGAGATCCAAATAACCACCCCAGAAATAATGGCATCATTTAAAGCAGGGATGACCACATTTCCATTCTTTTCCACAAAGCAACAAAAAACTAATGTAAACACCTGGGTAATTTGTGAACACTCATCCATGGGCAGAGTTAAATTATCATCCAACTCTATGTAACCAGGGACATTCATTTTATTATTTTTTTTAATTTATTTTTATTAGATATGGACATACTTCATGTGTAAACAACACATATTAGTACCATCCTTTCCCTTTCTGAAGAGGCCCTCCTCCTTGGGAATACAGGCCAATGCCATGGGGATTGTGGGTCATGCCTTTTGGGAGGAGCAGCAAGTTATATGGGAAAGGCAATGTCTCTGTGCAAGATGCCCCAACTTGTAGCTCTAACAATCTTTCACTTTTAACATTGATTCATTTTATTATCAATTTTCTGGTTCTTGAACATAGATTTATAAATCTTTACAGTAATCTGAAGCAATACCTCAATTTAAAAATTAATAAAAACAGTATGTTGCATATAAATAACAATATGGTTTTAAAATTAAATCACCCTCCCTCACAAAAAGGTTCCTTTTCTTGCTTTCCTGATGTATCAATTTCTTTGGCTTGAAATGTGATGTTTAGTTTTGTTTCAAGAGCACAGTGAGAATGAAGTCAATGGAGAGGACTTTGGGGAAGAAAATGCTAATTAATAGACCTAAAAAAACTTCTAGCTAAAAGAGTGCATGGGGAAAGAAATAAACGATATTGTCCTATTTTCAATACCAACAACAAGAACAAAAAAAATCCAATGGAAACATAAAAACACTCAAGAAAGTAATTGAGGAGGATTTGAAAAAATGGAAAGACCTCCCATGCTCCTGGATAGCCAGAACTAACATTGTGAAAATGGTAATCTTACAGATTTAATGCAATGCCAGTAAAAATCTCCCAACATTTTTCTTCACAGAGATAGAAAGAACTGATCTCAAAGTTCCAGAAGGCCTCAGATATCCAAGATTATCGTCAGCATAAGAAACACCTCTGGAGGCATCACAATACCAGACCTAAAGTTATATTACAAAGCCATGGTAATAAAAACAACATGGTACAGGCATAGAAAACAGGATTGTGGACCAAGGGAACAGAATCGAGGACCTGGACTTTGAGTCAAGTAACAACAGATACTTGATGTTTGACAAAGGCCCTAACTTTGTAGGCTAGAAAAAACAGCAGCATCTTCAAAAAACAGTGTGGTACAAACTGGATAATCATATGCAGGAAAATAAAACTCGATCCACACATCTCGCCATGCACAAAAATCAAGCCAAATGGATCAAAGACCTCAATATAAGAACAGAAACTCTGCTACTACTGGAAGAAAAATTAAGAAGAATTTTCTGTGATGTTGGAATGAGAAAAGACTACCTGAACAAAACTCCAGCTTCTCAGGAACCTAAACAATCACTCAATCATTGGGAATCTCATAAAGCTGAAAAGTTTCTTCACAGACAAACATACAATAAGCAGAGCCAATAGATTACCCACAAAATGGGAGAAAATATTTGCTGAGTATCCAACTGACGAAGACCTAATTTCTAGAATCTACAAAGAACCCCAAAACCTAAATAATAAAAAGTCAAAGACCCACTCATAAAATGGGGCAGAAAACTCTATAGGAATTCTCAGAGGAAGAAATACAAATGGCAAACACACATTTAAGAAATTGTTCATCATCCCTAATCATCAGGGAAATGCAAATTAAAACAACTATTAGATTCCACCTATCCCAGTAAGGATGGCAAACATTACAAAATCACAAGAAAACAAATACTGGTGAGGGTATGGAGAAATAGGAGCCCACATTCACTGTTGGTGGGAGTGTAAGATGGTACTACCGCTATGGAAAACAATATGGATATTCCTAAAATGGTTAACTACAGAGTTACCAACAGACTCAGTTATTACCTTATTGGGTATTTACTCTAAAAGCTCCATGCCTCCTCCATTCAGAGACATTTTCTCAACCATGTTTTTAGCTACTCAATCCGTAATAGCTAAGAACTGGAATCAACCCAGGGGTCCATCATTAGATGAATGGATAACCAAGATGTGGTAGATCTACAAGATGGAATTCTAAGGGAAATGACACAATGAAATTTAAAGAAAAATGGTCAAACATGGAACAGATCATTCTCAGTGAACTCATTCATCATAGAGATAATTGTCATATGGTCTAACTCATCTGACCTGAATCTTCTCAAGATGCTGACATACCTAATAAGCATCTTGAGGATCAGGCAATAGGGAGGATGGGCCAGGAGGGAGGGTAAGTGTGGGGGACACAAAACTAGACCCAAATGGCAATGATACCATAAAATTCTATATCCTAAATGATAGACTAAATGGTTGAACCTTCATCAGGTCCTTACAGGTAACACCTGAACCACAGGGCCCTGAAGAGGGTATGATGAATACTAACCTTAATCTTCTCCTGTTTCTCTCTCTTCATCTTCTCTCTCTTCTCTCTTTCTTTTTTATATTACTTATCTTTTTCTTCCTTCTTTTCCTTGGCACTGGACTGCAACTCCCTGTACCAGCATTCAGTTAATATCCACAATGAGCTGTTGATCAGAGACCTACAAGGTTTCCCAAAAGAAGACAGATTTCTGTCAGAGTACTTGATGACCCACCAAAGGTTAGTGGTAAGACCCTACTGCTGAAGATACCATATTCTGTTAGTATGGAACATGGAGTGACCTGGCTAGAATCTGGAAGAGATTCTGTCCCCAAATAGCTCATCTAGTAACAGAAGGCACTACATGAACAACTGGGGGAAAATGACCAACATCGGCCTAAGCAACTTGTGGTCTAAAGCTACTCACCAGCAAGCAACTTGATGTGATGCTCATATAAGTGTAATGGTGCCACACAGTCTTAGTGGGTAACAAACTGTTCTTGATTTGGCTAATGGATCTGCTTAGTGGATCAGAACCCATATGTGGTTCTGGGAAACAAGTCAGAAACATCTCCAAAAAATGAGCCCACTCTCCATTATTAAGCTCCCACCAATTGTGGGCTAAAAGAGGGCCTACACCTATTAAATTCCCTCCAAAATAATAATGGTTATTCCATTCATCTGGTGCTGACTTCACTCTCCATTAGAGAATTTGTTCCTCTTTTTCAGATGGACACAGATCCTGAGGAGAGAATCAGCCCAAATTGCACCACACCAGGGCCCCAGCTGAAACCATAGAGTAATTGAAGAAATGAGCAAGAGTGCTGCTTTCTTGGTGAACCTGGTACCAGCACAAGAGTGAAGGAGATAGACACAGAAAACACTCAATTCCTACCAGACCAGATATACAGAGACACAGAGGCTTCCAAGACCTCATCACTGAAGTAGATCTAAAATGAACCCAACATGGCTCAGGGAAATTTGTGGAAGAGGGGATGGAAAGATTGTTAAAGCCACAAATTGGGTCATTATGCACAGAGACATTGCCTCTTCCCCATAACTGATGGCTAACCCCACAATGCATGACCCACTTTCCCCAATGAGGAGAGGATCTATGTGGAGGGGAGAGGACGGGGAGGAGGTTCACCATGGTACAAATATGACTATATGCACACTGTGTACATATGTAATAATTATTTTTAAAAATCAAAAAAAGGGTATGGGAAAGAGAAACTTATTGCTCAGTATGAATTTTTAAATATTTTATAGGCCAATTTGTATGGCTATTAACCCATTTTGTTTTTGTGTGGACTTAATGCTCCTTTTATTTATCTTACTGTTTACTTGTTATTCAGTACTTTCAGTTATTAAACAAAAGCAATTAAAAAGTAAGTAATTCAATTAATTTGTCCACACAAAGCTAGAAATTTTTGATTAGTTTCTATTTTCAATAAAAATGGCTTTATGTTTTGCCAGTAACTAGCAAAACCTGTTAAAATTTCTAATTTATTCTTAGGGTAAAACCTCAGACTGGCTTTGGCCATCAATATACAAGATCAATCCATGTTAGTGTTTGCATTTATTATTGGAATCATGAGTGAATCTTGGGTATTGTGGTGGAAATATACATCATCAGATGTTATTTATAGTTTTCATTTTTATAGTTAAGACTCTCAAAAGTGCTCCTATGGCATTTACTGTTATAATTTGTACTTGACCGTCAGTAAACAGTAATCTAAAGGAAAACTCCAGGGATAGTTTATTAGTTTGAAGGCCTCTGTTACTGAAAAAGGACAAATGTGATGCAATATGGTTAATTAAAAGATGACAAGTATGGATACAGTACTATGAGTTTATAGTTTATAGATCCTTTTTTTGAGAAACAGTACAGACTTAAAAACTGAATTAGCTTAGCTATATATTAAATCAAATAGCATACTGCCTCTAGCTCTCTGAACTCTAATCATCTTGGCTTCTGTGAAAAGATAATTGAATTTCTTATCTAAATATTGGTTATTCCTCACCAAATAACTGAAAGTCAAAATCCTTTTCTGAATAAAACTTAAATTATCAGGTGTGATCCTTGGTTAATGACAAAAAACAACTATAAGTTATATATTAAAATAATTTTCAGAAGATCTCAGTTACTTTGCAAATTGTGAAAATCAATGCCACAAAATCAAGAAATGGCTGGCAAGCTAGTGTTTAAATTAGAATTGATTGCTCCTCAATATATAGCTGAAATGCATCAAATTTTGACTGTCTTAAAATTACTTAGCTTTGCATAATTTATACCCTGAAATTGTTATTTAAGCTCTTAAATGAGAATGCTTGTACTTTATAGTTTTTATTTTTCCATACATTTATATTTCCAGATGAGAAAGTAAATAAAGACACTCCACATGACAATATGAAAAGCCAGTTTAGAGTTTGATCCAGATTGGGACCAAGCCATCATCACTTGCACTGGGTAGAGATGCAAAAGCATAAGGGATGGTAAAAGTTTTCAGTCAGAAAAGTGGAAGGCTTCAGGTGTGTCCTGACTAGAGGCTTTGGCACAGAAATACTGGAAGCTGGCTTGATAGAAGTGGGGCACCCTATGTGACTGGCTGAAGGGAAGCATAATTCACTTTATCTCATTGGTCTTACCATACAAGCAAAAGTGCAAATGTAGGAAGCTGATTGTTATTAACCAAGCCCCATTGTATTTAAATGATCAGTACAGAGGTTATAGCTTGAACCTACGTCAGCTTTCCACAGAGAAGGTGGGCTAGATTTCTATTTTTATTTATAGCCTAGACAGTGCTTATTTATGTATTCAGAGTTTCACAAATAGACACATATTTCCTCATAAAATATTTTTACTGGAAGGTCAGTTCTTACAGTAAATGCTGCTCTTGGGCAGGAGAGATGGCTTAGCAGTTAAAACTCTTGCTTGTGAAGACTAAGGACTCATGTTCAGTTCCCCAAATCCCATATAAACCAGATGCACATGGTAGAGCCAAAGGGTCTGGAATTTATTTGCAGTGGCTACAGTCCCTGGCATTCTCTCTCTCTCTCTCTCTCTCTCTCTCTCTCTCTCTCTCTCTCTCTTTCCCTCTCTGTCAATCTAATAAACACATTTTAAAAATGGCTGTAGAGATGGCTTAGTGGTTAAGATGCTTGCCTAAGAAACTTAAGGACTCAGGTTCAATTCCCCACATCCCATGTAAGCCAGATACACATGGTGGCACGTGTGTCTGGAGTTTGTTTGCAGTGGCTAGAGGGTCTGACATGCCATTTCTCTCTGTGTGTGTCCAATAAAAAAATTAAAAAGCTGTTCTTTAACTTATTAAAATCCTGTGATGTTTATTTCTATTTCATCTATACATGAATTTTAAAACAAAATTTGTCTTTAAATAGGAGATTTTTTCAAATACAATTGAAATACCTACCTCTGATAGCTTAATAAGTAAAAAATGCTATCTTTCAACAAGATTGCTAGTCAGTCAACAAATATTTTAAAGTCTAAAACAGTTTAGAAGGTAATTATCCAAACTATGGAATTAGATAGCTTTATTGCCTCAAGTCCATTGTTCTTTGTATCCAAGTTGCATTAACTCATTAACTCATGTAGGAGAGATTTTTCAGTTTCTAATCTGACTTCAGACTTCAGAATAGATTCAGAGTCTATTATGCTCTCACTGGTCCACTGGACTCCCTCTCCCACTCAGAAGCTGTTCCTACTGTTACCTCACTTCAGCAAAGAGGGATTTATAGCGTCTGAGGCTCTAAACATTCTTCTGGGTTAACCCTACAGGACACATCTCTTAAGTAGACCTGTGTATTCATATGTTGAGCTCCTCACCAGTGAATACAAAAAATTATAAACTATATGTGAACAGCACCAGCATCTTTTCCCTCTAGAAAAACTAGCTAAAATTCTAAATCCATAATAATGACATACATATATAGCTATGTTAGGTTTCTGTTACAGTGGCGAAATAACATTCTCAGCTGAAAAAGGGAAAAGATTTTGGGCTAATGTATTCAGAAGCCACAATCCATAATCACTCAACCCTGTTGTTTCATGTCTGTGGTAACCCAGTGTATCATAGCAAGGACATAGAGTGGAGTACATCTGTTCACCTCTCATCTTGTGGTAGTGGGCAAGCAAAGAGGGAAAGAGGAAGATGGCATCCGTATATTCCCTTCAAGGGCATGAATCCCAAGACCTAATTTCTTCCACTAGACCCTACCTCCAACAACATCACAGTAGCTCCTAAGACTGGGGAGCAGAATTAAGTATTGAAGACTTTGGCAACAGAAAAGTAAACAGTGGAAATTGAATATTATGTGCAGTCTTATTTCAAATGTAAGTACTGAAAACAGGAGAAAAAATTCATAGACTATCACCTAATAGCTACACCTAAACCATAAAATAAACCCATAACATTAAAATTAAACTGAAGAAAAGCAAAATTGAATAATCTTGAGCTTGCAGGTTTCTGTTTTTCCTCTATTCATAAACTTCTCATTGCACTAGCAGCTACTTAAACCATATGTACTTAAAACTTATGTTCACTAAATTAAAAAATAATAAAAATAACCATTAAACAGACTAGCTTCATCTCCAACCATTTCACTATTAACTGAATTTATAACAGATGCATACAAGATAAGTGCCAACAAAATTGCCCAAAAACAAAAAATAAAAATAAAGACTTAGAAAAGAAAAGAAGAGAAAAGAAAAACAGCCACTCTAAATACATGTAATGTTTAATTGATTCCTGCTTTTGGCATTCATGTAACAATGAATATTGAACAATTTTCCAGAATCTTTATAGCTTTTTTCTTAGGTTATTTAAAAAGTTCAGATATCTTGACTTCCAGCCAAGATGGAGACTGCCTAACTGTGCTGCACATCCTCAGGAATGAAAGGTAAGACATTAAGGGTTCACTGGGTCTTTTAGGGGATATAAATCTACAACTGATTGCCAGTGGGAGGGCACCGAGGGGAAAAAACAGGGAATCGCTAATTCCCTTGCAGGCAGGCAGGTATCCCACCCCTCCCCCACAAGCAGCCACTGTACCACAGTCCCAGCTTCAGGAAACTCCCACACTTACTGTAGGAAAAAGGGTCCCAGGCCAACATACTTCCACTTGCCTCAATGCACAGGGGTAATAGCCCTGCTACGCCTGCCCACGAGTGACCTTGCCAAGGCTACCCTGCTGGCCCATTAGAGCTCAGGCTCCCTTGATAAATTTACCTGCCAACCAGTGCCTGCCACTCTGATCACTGCTTGTGCAAGCTTAGCCTGCTCGGCCCATTTGCTCACTTACTGCTCTGGCCTCCACACGTTCAGTGCGAGCCCAGGCCCATTGCAACTCCCCACATGAGCTCAGACTGTCTCTGTCTGTTGCTTGTGCTAGCTCAGGTGCCATCCTCTCTCTGTCTGCCAGGCCGGCGACAGCCATTGTCCTCTTGTGGGTGAGCTCAGACTGATTCTGGGACCCACTGTTCCACCATGCCAGAGTTTGGGCTACTTCAGTGTTTGGTGCCTCAATGTCCCTCCTAGCGTGAGCTCAGGAAGCTTTGGCCCATTATTGTGTGACAGCTCAGGCAACTTTGGCACCCCTGCCAGGCAGGAGCTCAGGGGGCTTTGGCAAGTGAGAGACAAAGCCAAGGCTGCTTGGCAACTGCCTCAGGCTGCTTCAGATTCCCATTGTGCTTGAGCCCAGGCTGATCCACTCACCTACATGCCCATACACTGCGATGGGCAGACCACAGCACAAAAGAAATAACATGAAAAATAAAATGCAAGAAAATCCAGTTACATAACCCAGTCCTACAATGAATATCTCTAATCAATACATAGAAGAGTCTTTAGGATCAGAACACCAAAATGAAGCTATGAGCAATGCAACCCTGGCCAAGCTACTGGTAGAACTTGCAGAAAAGCAACAAAGGACTGATAATCATGTGGATGCTGCCATCCCTAGACTAGACCTACTAGACAAGAAAATGGAAGGAGTTCAAAGAGAGTTAAGAAAGTAGCCTTTTTTAAAAATTTAAAAAAAAAAAAAAAGAAAATGCAAACCTAATTGAACAAGTCCAAAACTCTCTAGAAGCTCTCAAGAATAGAGTCAGCCATGTGGAGGATAGAAACTCTGATCTGGAAGACAAGATGGAAGAAATAGTTCGAGAGTTCAAAAATTTCAGTAAGTTCAAAAGATTCTGTGAACAGGACATGAGGGAATTGCGGAATACACATAAACGCCCTAATATAAGGATCATCGGAATACCAGAACGAGAAGAAACTCAGACCAAAGGCATGGAGAACTTATTTAACAAAATAATTGAAGAAGACTTCCCCAGTATCTTAAAAGAAAGGCCCATCAAAATACAAGAAGCAAGCAGAACTCCAAACAGACTGGACCAAAGGAGAAACTCTCCAAGACATATCATCATTAAGACTCCCAACATTGACAACAAAGAGAAAATCCTAAAAGCAGCTAGGGAAAAACAGCACACCACTTTTAAAGGTAGCCCCACCAGAATTACTCTAGACTTCTCAATGGAAACTCTGAAAGCTAGAAGGGCCTGGAATGAGACACGGCAAAGTCTAAAAACCTATGGCTTCCAACCCAAACTACTCTACCCAGCAAAAGTATACCTTCATAACAGATGGTGAAACAAAAATTTTCTATGACAAAACTCAGCTTTACAATTACATGAACAAAAAACAAAACCTACAGAGAGTATTTCAGGAAATTCTCCACAGAGGAGAAACAAATAATCAAACTCAAATGCCTACAAGAAGCAGATCACAATAACCAAACTCAGAGTAGGCACAAAAAACTTCAAAGTCCATGAAAACACCAAACCACATATACCATCACAAAATGGCAGGGATCAAATCAAACCTCACAGTCACTACCCTAAATATTAATGGCCTTAATTCTCCCATCAAGAGACACAAGCTAACAGGATGGATCAAAAAAGTAGACCTCTCAATCTGTTGTCTTCAAGAAACCCATCTTACCACTTAAGACCGGCACCTCCTCAGGGTGAAAGGGTGGAAAACAATACTCTAAGCAAACAGGAATAAGAAACAAGCAGGCATAGCTATATTAATATTGGATGAAATAGACTTCAAACTAAAAATAATCAAAAAAGACAAAGAAGGCCATTTCCTACTCATCAAGGGAACGATCCATCAAGAGGATATTACAATCATAAATCTGTAAGCACCAAACACAGGCGCAACACAGTTCATAAACCAAAACCTACTTGACAATAAAACAGAAATAAGCACCAACACCAGCATAGTTGGGGACTGCAATATACCATTATCAGTAATAGACAGAGCCTCCAAACAGAAACTCAACAGGGAAGTAAGAGAGCTCAACAAAACCATAGATCACTTAGACCTAAGGGACATCCACAGGACTTTCCATCCCAAATGCACAGACTACACATTCTTCTCAGCAGTCCATGGAACATTCTCTAAAATAGACCATATACTGGGGCACAAAGCCTGCCTCCACATATTTAGGAAGATTGACATAATTCCCTGCATGATGTCATATCACAATGCTATATTGCTAGAAATTAGCAACAAAAGACCCACCAGGAATCCCAATGGCACCTGGAAACTGAACACCACACTTTTAAACTATAAACAGACTTTGGATGAAATAAAAAATGAAATTGCAAAATTTTAAGAAATGAATAAATGATGATGAGAACGCATCATAACAAAACATATGGGACACAATGAAGGCGGTCCTCAGGGGCAAATTCATAGCATTCAATGCCTTCATAAAAAACACAAAGAGATCCCAAATGAATAACATTACCATCCACCTAAAGGCACTGGAAACGCAAGAAAAATCCAACCCAAAGAGCTCCAGAAGGAAAGAAATAATTAAAATCAGAGCAGAAATTAATGAATTGGAAAGTAAGAAAACAATTAAGACAATTGACAAAACAAAGAGCTGGTTCTTTGAAAAAATAAACAAGACTGACAAACCCCAGGCCAATTTCATAAAGAAAAAAAAAAAAGAGATGCTTCAAATTAACAAAATTCACAATGAAAAAGGAGAGATCACAACAGACATAAGTGAAATTGGGAGAATCACCAGGACTTATTTCAAAAACCTCTACGCCACAAAACTGGATAATATGGAGTAGATAGATAAATTCCTCGATGCATACCATCTACAAAAGCTAAACTCAGAGCAGACTAATCCCCTAAACAAACCTATCACACTCACTGAGATTGAGAAAGTAATTTAAAAAAACCTCCCTAAAAAGAAGAGTCCAGAACCAGATGGCTTCTCAGCTGAATTCTATCAAGCATTCATGGAAGAACTCAAACCAATCTTCCTCAAACTGTGCCACACAATTGGAGAACAGGGTAAGCCACCCAACTCCTTTTATGAAGCTAGCATCATCCTAATTCCAAAACCAGGCAGAGATGCCACAAGAAAAGAAAACTTCCGGCCTATATCCCTGATGAACTTAGATGCAAAGATCCTGAACAAAGCCCTTGCAAAACAAATCCAACAACACATCAAAAGCATTATCCACCTTGACCAAGAAGATTTATTCCAGGAACACAGGGTGGTTCAATATACAGAAATCTATCAATGTAATACACCACATGAACAAGGTTAAACACAAAAATCACATTATCATTTCAATAGATGCAGAAAAGGCCTTTGCAAGGTACATCATCACTTCATGATCAAAACATTGGAGAGAACTGGCATAGTTGGTTCATATCTTAACACAATAAAGGCAATATACAAAGCTCCTAAGGCCCAAAAAATACTTAATGGAGAGAGACTAGAGGAATCCCCATTAAGATCAGGAACAAGACAGGGTTGTCCACTGCCACCTCTGCTCTTCAATATAGTACTGGAAATCCTACCTTCAAGCAATTATACAGGAGAAGTAAATAAAAGGGATACAATTTGGAAAGGAATAAGTTAAGTTAGCTCTATTCACTGATGACATGATTGTATATGTAAAAGAGCTGAGAGACTCCATCCCAAAACTCCTAAAGGTGATTAACTCCTACAGCAAAGTAGCAGGATACAAAATCAATGCACAAAAATCAGTAGCCTTTCTATATGCAAATGACAAAGATACAGAAATAAATAAGGAACATGTTCCCATTTTCAATAACAGCAAAACAATAAAATACCTTGGAATAACGTTAACCAAGGAAGCGAAAGATCTATTCAACAAAAACATAAAAGCACTCAAAAAACAAATTGAGGCCGACTTGAGAAAATGGAAAGACCTCCCATGTTCCTGGATAGGCAGAATTAACATTGTGAAGATGACAATCCTACCAAAGGCAATATACAGATTTAATGCAATTCCAATTAAAATACCTACAGTGTTCTTCACAGAGACAGAAAAAATGATTTCAAATTTCATATGGAAAGGCAGAAGGCCTCACATGTCCAAACATATCCTCAGCAAAAGAAATACCTCTGGAGGCATCACCATACCTGATCTAAAGCTATATTATAAAGCCATAGTAAGAAAAACAGCATAGTACTTGGCATAAAAACAGGAGCATAGACCAAAGGAATAGACTTGAGGACCCGGACTTTGGGTCAAGCAACTATAGCTACTTGACATTTGACAAAGGCCCTAACAATACAGGCTGGAAAAAAGACAGCATTTCCAACAAATGGTGCTGGACAAACTGGATAACCATATGCAGGGAACTGAAACTTGATCCACACATTTCACCACGCACTACACTCAAGTCCAAATGGATCAAAGACCTCAATGTAAGACCAGAAAATCGACTACAACTGGAAGAAAATATAGGAAGTACTTTCCATAATATAGGAATGGAAAAAGACTTCCTGAACAAAACCCCAGTAACTCATGATCTTAAACAGTCACTCAACCAATGGGATCACATGAAGCTGAAGAGTTTCATTACAAACAAGCATACAATAAGCAAAGTCAATAGATTACCCACAGAACGGGAGAAAATATTTGCTGGCTATCCAACTGACAGAGGCCTAATCTCTAGAATCTACAAAAAACTCAAAAATCTAAACCAGAAAAAATCAAACAACCCACTCACAATATAGGACAAAGAACTGAACAGGCAGTTCACAGAGGAAGAAATACAAATGGCAAACACACACTTAAGAAAATGTTCATCATCCCTAAGCATCAGGGAAATGTAAATTAAAACAACTATGAGATTCAACGTTACCCCAATAAGGATAGCAAACATCAAAAAATCAAGTGAAAATAAATGCTGGTGAGTATGTGGAGAAGTAGGAACACTCATCCACTGTTGATGGGAATGAAAAATGGTACAACCAATTCAGAAAGCAATCTGGAGACTCCTGAAAAAACTGACTATAGAGATACCAACAGACCCAGTTATTACTGGGCATCTACCCTAAAACCTTCAAACCACAGGCCAGAGAGACTTGCTCAACCATGTTTGTAGGGGCTCAATTCATAATAGCTAAGATCTGGAATCAACCCAGATGTCCATTACTAGAAGAATGGACAACTAAGATGTGGTATACCTACACAATGGAATTCTACACAGTATTAAGAAAGAATGACGAAATGAAATTTGAGGAAAAATGTTTGAACCTGAAACAGATCACTCTCAGTGAACTTACCCAATCACAGAAAAAAAATCGCCACACAGTCTCACTCATCTATAGCACCTAACCTGAATCTACCCAAGATGCCTTACATACCCAACAAGCATCTCATGGACTAGACAACAGAATGGGTGGGGAGGGAAGGGCAGGGCAATTGAGGTGGTGGGAAACACATTCTAGACACAAAAGGCAATGGTACCATAAAATTCTACATCCTAAAAGGCAGACCAAATGGCTGAAACTTCACCACCCCTTAGAGGGAACACTTGAGACACAAGACACTGGAGAGGGCATGATGAAGACTGACCTTAATCTTCTACAGCTTCTCTCTCTCCCTCTCTCTGTGCCTCTTTTATATTAGTTATCTTTTTCTTCCTTTTCTTAGTGGGCACTGACCTGTAACTCCCAGTACCAGCATGTGGCTATCATCCACAATGAGCTTTTGATCAGAGAGACCTACAGGGTTTCCTAAAAGAAAGACATATTTCTGTCCAAGTACTTGATGACCCACCAAAGGTTAGTGGTAAGACCCTACTGCTGAAGACACCTTATGTGGTTAACACTTAAAATGGAATGGCATGGCTGGAAGCTGGAAGAGAGTCAGTCCCCAGACAGTCAGTGTGTCTAGTGCCAGAAGGTGCTATGTGGGCGACTGGGGGAAAATGACCAATATCTGTCCAAGCAACTCATGTTCTAACTTACTTAGCAGCAAATAACCTTCAGTGATGCTCACACAAGTGCAATAGTGGCACACAGCCATGGTGGGAAACCAGCTGCTCTTGATTCGGCTAACTGATCTACTCAGTGGTACAGTACCCATAGCTGGATCTGAGAAACAAGTCAGAAACATATTCAAACATAAGCCCGCTCTCCACTAATAAGCTACCACCAATCGTGGGCTACAAGAGGGCCTACACCTATTAAATTCTCTATTTAAAAGTAAGGGTTATCTCATTCGTCTGGTGCTAACTTACTCTTTGTTGGAGAATCTGCTTCTCTTTTTCAGATAGATGTAGATCCTAAGGAGAGAGCCACCCCATCATACCTCCAAAGGGCCCTGGCTGAAACTAAGAACAATTGGTGAAACAAGCAAGGGTATTGTTTTCCTGATGAACCGGATACCAGCACAAGGGTGAAGGAGACCAATACAGAGAAAAATCAACTCCTATGCAAACAGATATGCAGTGACCCAGAGGCCCTCAACACCTCATCACTGAAGCAGAGCAAAAATTAACCCACCATATCTCAGGGAAATTTTGCGGAAGGGAGGGCGGAAAGAATGTCAGAGCCACATGTTGGTCATGATATGCAGAGACATTTATCCTCCCCATAACTGTGGGCTAACTTCAGAATCCATGACCCATATACCTCAACAAGGAGGGTCCAAGGTGTGGGGGTAGGTCATGGATGAGCCTAATGAGGGTACCAAACTGACTGTATTCGCTGAGTACAAAACTAATTAATAAAAAAAAAATTAAAAAAACACTCAAAATAGAAATTGAGGAAGAAAGATCTCCCATGCTCCTGTATAGTCACAATTAGTATTGTGAAAATTTCAATCCTACCAAAGGCGATATACAGATTTAATGAAATTCCAATTAAAATCTCAACATTGTTCTTCACAGAGATAGAAAAAAGTAGGCCAATATTCATATGGAAAGGAAGAAGGCCTTGGATATCCAAGCATATCCTCAGCAAAAGAAATACCCCTGGACCCATCAAAATACCTGATCTAAAGCTATATTTCAAAGGCATAGCCAGAGCCACATGCTGGGTCATGATATGCAGAGACATTTATCCTACCCATAACTGTGGGCTAACTCCAGAGTGCATGACCCATATACCTCAACAAGGAGGGGCCAGTGAGAGGGGGTAAGTCATGGATGAGCCTAACAATGATACCAAATTGACTATATTCACTGAGTACAAAACTAAGTAATAAAAAAACAATTTAAAGTTCATGTATCTTCAAAGTTAATGTTGCATAAAACTGATAACTATAAACATAGAATGTGAATCATTTTTAATTTTGCATTTAATTTTTACATTTTCATACATGTATATAATGCATTTTTACCCGATTTCATCAAATTGCCCTCTTATCCACCTCCACCTTCCACTAACACCCTTCTTCCTCTTTTTTGTTGCATAGCCAAATTCCTCTGAATTAAAATATTCCCTCCTAAAGAGAGGAGGAAGTCAAGAGGTCAAAATGGCTGGGAGAACTGAAAATTATACGGTCACAGACCATTCCCCAAGGTTATAGGAGAGGTAAACAAGTATTTTGAAGGGTAGACTTTGACCAGTGTTTTACAGCAATTGAAATGCTCCACTCTGAGGATGAGGGAAGGAAGCTCAGAAGACTCAGGAAGTCAGCAAGTTTAGTTAAAGGTGTGAGATCTCTCGGTGAGGCATGTTTGAAGGGAAAACAACTTCTTGGGAATGAGACTCTCCATCTGAGCTGCCTGCAAATCATACAGTGTGCTGAAAACTGTTCAGACCATTAAAGTGCCTGCAGGTTGTGCAGTAAGCTCCAGAGATGTAGCTTCATGAGTCATCACATATCATGTCTTTTTTATTCTTAAAAAATGTTTCTTTTTATGTATCATGGTGATGTTGGCTTATCAAATATGTTGGGGAATCACACTTCTTCAATTCTTGAGAAGAGTTTGTATAGAATTCATAGTACTTCTTTAAATAATACATAGAATTATATGAATTTTTGTTGTTTGGCATTTAAATTCAATTATTTGGTAAGGATTTTTTGGTTATCTATTGTTTCTTAGTATTTGGTAGTTTATGTCATTCAAATGTTTTGTATATTTCCTATAATTACACAAATAAATTGATCAGAAGCTTTTTATAATATACTATAGACACACCTTTACTATCTATAATAATATCTGCAGTTGATGTTTTCATTCTTAATTTGTAGTTTGGGTTTTCTCTCTTTTTCCCCAATAAGTCTAATTAGAAATTGCTAGGGTTTGAATCTGAAATGCCTCCCACAGGCTCATGTTTTGAAAGCTTTTGCCCCAGCAGATGATGTTCCTGAAGGAGGTTGTTGAATCTTTAGCAGGTAAAAAGCCTGGTTGGTAGAAACTGGTCACCAAGAGGCAAGCTTTTGACAGTGATAGTCCAGTGTGTTAGCTGCCCTCTGTTTCCTAAGCTGACATGATGTGTGTAGCCTAGTCTACCACTCCTACCACTATGAATTCCCCATGCTTCCCCTGCCATAAAGCCTAAAACCTTGCAAATCATAAGCCAAAGAAATCTTTTTTCTTAAGTTACTTCCTATCAGGTGTTACAATCACAGCAATGCAAAAGCAACTAATATAGATGTTTAACCTTATTGATCTTCTTAAAAAATTAGATTCAGTTACATTATTTGTTGTTTTTATTTCAGGTTTCCTACCACAGTCTTGTTCCATCATGTCCAGAGGCGGAACCAGGAGAATCCAAAGCTCACTCGCCAACTAAATGGGTATTTACTTGCAGTGGCAAGAGATCTTGCCTCAAAGAAAGTTGACAAAGAGCAAAGACATCTGGAGATTGTCCTCTGACCTCCACATGTGCACTGTAGTGAGTGTGCATATGTGTGCACATGTGCACGCATGCACAACCACATACACACCAAAGTTTTTTTTTTTTAATCTATAAATATATGTGGAAGCATCTTGATTTAGAGTAACTCAAAAAGGCAAGACTTCAAGCTGGAGAGATGGTTCTGTGGTAAAGGCACTTGACTACAAAGCCTAATGACCAGGGTTTACTTCCCCAGTACCCAGATAAAGCCAGATGCACAAAGCGGCACCTGCACCTGGATTTTGTTTGCAGTGGGTACAGGCCCTGGAACAAGCGTATTCTCTCTCCTCCTTCCTCTCTCTTTCTCGCCATATGTTTCTCTGCTTGCAAATAAGTAAATAAGCATATATTTTTTAAAAAGATAAGACTTCAGTTTCCAGTTATGTCTGTTTCCACCACTGCAAATAGGGGCAAGTCACTGCCACATCTACCAAACTAACTAACTTAAGAAAAACACCAAAAGAAGGTGTTTGGGGCTGGAGAGATGGCTTAGCGGTTAAGTGCTGGCCTGTGAAGCCTAAGACCCCTGGTTCGAGGGTCGATTCTCCAGGACCCACATTAGCCAGATGCACAAGGGGCCATACGCATTTGGAGTTCATTTGCAGTGGCTGGAGGCCCTGGAGTGCCCACTCTCTCTCTCTCTCTCTCTGTCCACCTTTCTCTCTCTGTCACTCTCAAATAAATAAATAAAAATGAACAAAAAAAAATTTTTAAAGGTGTTTCAATGACTGTAAGTTTAAAAATATTTTAAATAAATTGGCATATGTATTCATAAGGTATATACAAAATATTATTAGCTATTATTACCATTAATACCATTAAGTGACTAATTTGCCATCTGGCATGCCAAGAGAAATTATAAAAATGTTAAGAACCAATCAATAGCAGCAATGGCCTGTGTTCTAGAGTAGACTGACTTTAGGCATTAAAATTTTTAAAAACACATTTATATTCCTTACATTATTACTCACTCATTAAAAATGAACATAAGGCAGGTGTGGTGGCTCACACCTAAATTCCCAGCACTTGGGAAGCTGAGGTCGGAGGATTGTCATTGTATTGGCCAGCCTGGACTATAGAGTGAGTTCTAAGTCAGCGTGGGTTAGAGTGAGACCCTGCCTCAAAACAATGGGGCACATTTTCTGAATATAGGATGTGGGAATCATGTAACTATTGATACTGTGTAGTTCTATATAAGTGGATGGATACAATTTTATCTGTGAAGGAAAATATGCTCCAAAACTGAAGCAGTAATTTTGGCATCCCCAAAGTGAAATGCTTTTGTGAAAATAATAGGAAAGTTGAAAAGTGCTATGAAATTTTATGGTCATAAGTAGAATAATTAGGGGCCAGTAAGGACTACAACTGCATGTGGATAATATAAGGAAATGAATGCTTCCTTCTAATCTTTAATGATGCTGGGGGAAAAAGGCTATGTATAAGCAAGTTTGTTGGCATTTTCATTACATTTCAAATCTGTTCATGGAAGGAAGATAAGATAAGTACAGCTGCTGCTAGGGAATTAAAAGATAAAAGCAGCCTTGGGCTCTATAAAACTTAAGATAAAGATGTTATCCCCTAGGTCTCCTCTCAGAGCATTTTTTTTCCTGAGCCTCTGCAATTAGCATTGGTGATTGATAGTATAGAAATGAGCCAAAGAAAGAATGTGGTGGTGAGTGAGTGAATCCTTCCAGTCTAAGAAAATAATAAGGAAGGCTGAGGGGATAATAACAGATTTGTCCAAAAGACTTCAAATGCAAGCCTGTCATCTAACTGTTTTTTCTACTATTCACTACATTGCCATGTTGCTAAACCCTTTTGACCTTACAAAGATAAATATTCACAAGATGAAGAAGAAATTCTTCAAATATCTTGCTGAAATTACTACGTGATGTGATATATAACTGCTATGAAATGTGTGAACTGTTTCCCATTATTTTAGTCCTTCAGGTTTATGTTCACTTCTGTTTTTTAAAGTGGTAAATGCCACATCAAACAGTTTCAAATACCTGTCCCAGGGGGTCCCCAAACCTATTCTATATCTCTGTGATTCTAGAAAAGAAAATCTCACAGTTGGCAGCATTCTCTGTGATTCATGGGGGAGAATCTCACAGTAACTTGACAGAATTTTAGTTAACCTGGTAGATTGCATTTGGTCATAAGTGCATTGGTCGAAGAATGCAACTGTCTATCTTGTTACATAATAATTAAACTTGAATGTGTGTTTGCTACAGATTTTTCTGCCTCTAAGTCTCTTTGAGTTTAGTTTCTTCAGATGAAGTCAAAATTTTAAGGATGCTTATTCTATCAATTACAAGCTCCTTTAAGGCAGAAGTTATGTTTTATGTCCTTTGCATCTATAACAGTGCCACCTACATAATTATCACTCAACAATATAGAAGGAAAAGGAAGCAAAGAAAGCAAAGGAAAGCATCCTGCTGAGAAATAATACCTGGGTGGACAGAGCACCACCCTGAACTTTGTCTTGTTTCTGCTTATGAAATTAGACAATTTAAATTGAGAGAAGCAGAGGGAGAAGGCAGCTGAGTGAGATTCCCCAACAATCATGCCCCAAGGATGCTTCAGGTTAAGCATACACTACTCAGCTCCCATTGACAGGAGCTGTAGAAGCTAAGCAAGAGCACAGTTCCTGCTCTTAGCAAAATAAAAGGAAAAGAGGTGTGGAAATAGACAAAAAAGGAAATGATTACTATGTCTTACACTATCTTTCTGAAATTCAAGTAGCATAGAGGGAGAATTCTGCTTTTGAGAGGTAGAGGGCACGGGTCCAAACCTAAAACTTGAAGCTCAGTTCCAAACCCACCCTAGGGAAAGCCAGTAGCTGGCAAAGCCTCACAACCCTCGCCATCAGGCTTTTACCCACAAAACTTACTGCTAAACCTGTGTTATCTGGATTGGTAAAGACACTGCCTCCAGGGCAAATCGATGCTTTAAGTACTTTTGGCCAGTGTCCCCTGACTACAGAAGAGGGGCTGCACTGCATCATCACTGCTGTCTACTAGTAGGAGAGTATGTGGGACTGAGCCTTTAGCCTGTGGGATCAGACTCTTAACTTCAGGTCAATAGTGTCAGGACTAAACTGAGTTATATTATACTCTGTTGATGTTACAGAATTGGATACTATGGAGAAAATACAAAACAGAAACATACATTTTAAAGATAGAAGTGTTGCAACTAAAGCTGTACTAAGGAAAATAGTTTGCATTTTTTACTACAGAGAACCCATATCTGGTGACGTCAGACTCCAGAACATGGTACTGAGAAGACCTAATTCACTAAAAAAGAAATAACAATTGACTCCAAATAAATGGCAAGCAACTCCTAGAATTTTTTTTCTATTCAAATGAATTTTGAGAAAAATCAGGACAAATTTCACTATTACATTAATTTATCTGTTAAAATTTATTAGCATGTAGAAAAATAGTTAACTTGAAATAATTTTTAGCATATCCTGAAATACTTCTTTTGACTTAAATATTTTATTGTCCATGGATTCCTGCTTGCTATTATCTTGGTGTTGTTGTTGATTTTGAAACTGATGAAATCCTTATCAGCTCTGCATGAGGCCAACTTATCGTTCAGAATGCCAGGCAATAATCACTAACACTCCACAAACCATGGACCCTGAGTTTGTTGCCTTTCAACCTCTGAAAAATAATAATTATATGTACAATGTTGGTCACATAGTGTTGAGCATAGCTGCCTTCCAAGAATGACAAGTGTAGACACAGCAGAAAGGAAGGTTAAAGAGAAATTTACTAGAAAAGAAAGTGAAAGGAAAGCAGAAGAGAGCCCAGAGTGGGAGAGGTCCCGAGCAGGTTCCTACCTAGTGACAGGGATCCAGCCTCCGAATATTCTTGGGGATGTAAATTATCAAGTCAAGGTGGATTGCATTGGGTACTTTGATATGAGTTGCTCCTGATAGGCTCATGATTTAGACAAAGGATTGACTTTGAATATGTGATCCAGCTGATATACTGGTGAGTCAGAATTTCATTTATTTATTTATTTTTGGTTTAGTGATACTAGCTATCTTTATTTTCCATTTTTAGTTGAGTAACACTTCATTGCACAAAATACAATAAATGTTATGATAGGCTGAGCAGAAGAGGTTGGTTTTATATGCATAACAGCTAGTAAAAGTAGAAACAAAGAGCATACAATGGGTTGGAAGCTTCACAGTTACTTTCTTGTAAATTGGGTAGGCTAACATCAGATCACATCACATTACTTTGTTTGGGTAAGGATAAAAGCAGAAGGAACTTCTTTTTGTACCAACTAAATCTGGTATGTTTAAGGAATCTCTCTCTCTCTCCCTCTCTCTCTCTCTCTTTCTCCTCTCCTCTCCTCCATTCCTCCTTCGCCTGATTTTAATGAAGATCAAATTACTTAGTGGTCTGGTGGAACTTTATTGTGGGTAATCCAATATGAACTTTTAAACTGGTTCATTTGGTCCCAGATAGTACTTTAGGCCAAACAATGGCCTTTAAAATGTTTCTTTAATAGTCATACATGTTTTACCACTAGAGTCACTGGAGGGTTGGCTAGATTTCTTCCAACACATGTTTCTTTCTAGAAATTTCAAAATTCCTCAAGGAAATCCTTGGAAAACCAGAGGAATGAAAATGCCTGACAAGTACCATGCCAAAGAGGGTACATGTGAGAAAGGGAGCGCATTCTATCGTTCTTCTATTACCAACAGTAAGATACAATTTGAAGGATTATTGTCAGGGGCAGGAGGTAGTGATTTGATTCAGGTGTCCCCCATAAACATGGATGTTCTGAATGCTAGATTCCCAGCTGATGGAGATTTGGGAATTAATACCTCTTAGAGGCAGTGTATTATTGGTGCAAGTCTTATGGGTAGTGTAGCCAGTGTCCCCTTGCCAGTGCTCGGCACACTCTCCTATTGTTATTGTCCACCTTATGTTAGACAAGGGGTGATGTCCACCTTCTGTTCATGACATTGTTTTCCCCTGCCATTAGGGAGCTTCTCCTCAAGTCTGTAAGCCAAAATAAATCCTTTTTTTCCAAAAAGCTGCTCTTATTCTGATGATTTCTGCCAGCAATGCAAACCTGATTGCCACAGCCAGTAATTCACATTAATAGACAACAGATCACAACAATAATCCTTCAAAATGTATCTGACTGTTATTAATAGAAGAATGAGCCAGATTTTTGACCACTTGGTGGGTCAGGGTTTCTTTCTGTTTTTTTGTTTTTGTTTTTGTTTTGTTTTTGTTTTTATTTCAGTTCCTGGACTCTGTTCTCTTAAAAACCTCAGTGTTTGTTGACTCTGTCAGGACAAACAGATTATTTATTCCCTTTAGTTTGGGTATATAAGTAGCAGCCTACAAAATAGGCTACCTTACTCCTAATCCCTAGCAATACGAACTTCCTGTAATCCACCCTAGGAAAATCTCATTCAAAAATTTTATTTTCAGGCTGGAGAGATGGCTTAGCAGTTAAGTGCTTGACTGTGAAGCCTAAGGACCTCAGTTTGAGGCTTGATTCCCCAGATCCACGTTAGCCAGATGCACAAGGGGCCACACGCATCTGGAGTTCGTTTGCAGTAGCTGGAAGCCCTGGCAGGCCCATTCTCTCTCTCTCTCTCTCTCTCTCTCTCTGCCTCTTGCTCTCTCAGTCTGTCGCTCTCAGATAAATAAATAAATTATTTTAAAAAATGTATTTTCTAAAAATGATAAGAAACCAGTAATTCTTCAATTATACAGAGATGATATAACAACCATCCATTTGATATGACACTAATCTTATTGAATTATTCCCCAAAACATTATGTGTCCTGAAGCAAGTAACACATATAGGAGATGCCAGTGCATATACTGAAAAGAAGGGAAGCCTTATAAACAGAGAAGATGGATGCTTTGGTAGCAGCATATTGCATAGAACCTGTCACTGGCATGGGACATCTGCTTCCTTTCATCATGATTTTCTTTGAAAATTCAAATGACCCTATGACAGAATTATATATTGAAACTACAAGTATCAAAGAAAAATCATATATCATTCCCTAAACAAGTAATGGTCAAGAGCTGGGGATATGGCTCTTTGGCTAAAGTACTTGCCAAGCAAATATGGTTGCATGAGTTGAGTTTCCCAGAACCCACATAAAAGCCAGACTCTATGGCAGGAGTTTGTAATCCCAACCATGCCTACAGGCTAAAAGAGAGGCAGAGATATGAAAGTCTGTCAGCAGGACAGGGGTCAGCTAGCCTGGTAAACTCAGCAGTGCACAATATGCAGAAGGCAAACACTGATGCCAGAAAGATGTCCTCTGACCTCCACACAGATGCCATGGGCGTGTGGGTACCCACACTCACACAAATGGACATGCATACATACAAAATAAAACACAAGTAAAGTCAAGAAATAATTAAAAATATGTCATAGTAACAATGAATAAACATTAAGGACAAAGATATGGATATCACCAATGTATGTTGTATACAAGATTGCTAAAATCAACTTGCCTGCCCAATACTTTGATGATATAATAAAAAAAAAGTAAAATAATTGGGGAAATAATTTTAATCCTGATAATGTGTAAAGATATGTAAATTTAGCCTGTCCACAAAAGGTAAAAGTAATCAATTCAAGAAAGAATTTTACTCTGTTTGCTAAACAGATTACCAAAGTTATATACCCTATGTCAGAAACAACTTTGGGAATAATTAAAGGTACTTACTTGATAATTATGCCTTTTTATAATCTGGAAGAATTACCTGAAATGATTAAATTGTTTTATTTTTATTCAGATATTTAAGTATTTCATTGAAAAGCATGCAGCTCCACTGGTGATTAAATGGTGTCAATGTGATACAGCTATTTTTGGCTTGTTGTATACAAGTGCATTGATGATGTGGGCTGTTTCCAGATATGTGTTCTATGAATTCAAAGAATGAAATCCACAGACCAGAGGATTAGATTCAGAAAGATTTTACTACAGTTTAAAGCTTCAGGAAGACAAAGAGAAGAGGGCTTAAGCCTAGAACATAAAAGAAGGAAGTGAAGTGGAGCTCTTGCCCAAGGAGGCAAGAGGGGATTTGATAAGCCCCATGAGGGAAGATGGCAGAGGTCTTTTGCACAGGGAGGCATGAGGAGATTTGAGAAGCCCACCTCAAGACTTAGATCTGGGATTTTTACGGGGACTGGCTATATGAGGAAGACCAGGTCAACAAGTTGTTATGGACAAAGACCAGATTTTACAGCTTTACCAGTAATCTTAGTTAAGGATCAGAGTTTATGTCCTCTAAGAAGGGTGCAAGCTTCATATAGACATCTTTCCTGGAGGGTGTAACATCCAGGTTTCTGAAAGCTTGGTGACATTTCCTGCTTTTAGTCAAGAAATACAAAACCATTACTTTTGGGGTTCTGTTACCCTAATTACCTAGCCATGTTGTCTCCTCTCAAATGGTTGCTTTTTTCTGATTGCATTACAAAATGTTAACCTTAAGTTTACCATATTCTTTCCACCTTTGCCTCATACTGTATTCAGTTCAAAGAAGGTACTAGTCACACACCAATTCCTGTGTATTCCCAGGTCCCTGCCTTCTTAAGCATGTCTTCTCTGACTGAACTGTTCCCACTGTGGTGTTTCAATGTGTGTCTCTCCAAAACTCATATGGTGAAATCTAATACTAAGTATAAATAGTATTAAGAGGAGCCACTGTTTGGGAAGTAAATAAGCCACAAGCATTCCACCCTCTTAAATAAATGTGCACTCTTCACGAAGGGGTCAAATAGAACACCGTTGTTCCTTGTCCTTTCTACAAGATGAGGACAGAGAGTTCATCTCTCCAGAGGAGGCAGCAACAGCTGCCATTTTGGAAACTAGACACTGAATCTGCTAGCACATTGATCTTGGACTTCCCAGCCTCCAAAAGTATATAAAAATGCTTCTAGCATTAATACATAATTTTTTAATTATACAATGCTGTGGTATTTCATTACAGCAGCACAAATGGACTAAGATAACTCCCCAGACCATTTCTGACTTAAAGGTTCTTCATCGCCCACGATTATTTCAAGAATCATGTTCAGGGTTGGAGTGATAGCTGAATGGTTAAGGTGCTTGCTTGGGAAGCCTGAGGACCTAGGTTTGATTGCCCAGGACCCACATAAGCTAGATGCACAAGGTGGCATATGGATCTGGAGTCCATTTGCAGTGGCTAGATGACATGGTGTGCCCACTCTGTCAGTCTCTCTCAAATAAACTAAAAAAAATATATTTTTTAAAGAATCATATTCATCCTCAGCCCTGTAAAAAAAAAAAATAATCTTGGCTGAAGAGATGCCTCAACAGATAAAAGCATTTCTTGTATAGCATGAGAAACTGAATTCAATCCTGGGCACACATGTAAAAAGGGAGGCATGGCTGTACATGCCTGCAATCTTAGTGTTGAGGGGTCTGGAGATAAGTTGTTGGGACTCTCCGGTTACTCAGTCTAACACAAAAATCACAGCTCCAGATTCAGAGAGATTCTGTCTCAGGGGAATAGGCAGAAGAGTGATAGAGGAGGAAACCCAACACCTTCCTCTGGTCTCTGCCCTCAGACACCTCATTCATATGCATCTGCATACATATGTGCATACACCAATCACTCGAACTGGCACCTTCCTAGCTTTTGTGCCCTGCCCAATTTTAACCTTATATAATTACTTTGTTCTTTAAATTATCGTATCACTGTGAATCTTTTAGTTTTTTATATTTTCCACATTCATGTTATGGTTAGTAATGTGATTTTCTTAAATCAATTTTCCATTGAATTAATCATGATATCTTTTGCTCTCAGTATTCAATATTTAATGAGCATTTTCTACATTCAAACTATGTACATTGCTATAACGAAATGAAGGTAAATGAAACATTACCCTACCTTCATGAAATTTACCTTGGAGACATGACCAATATTCTTTATGTTTCATATCCAATTGATATCAATACATAGAATTGAATTAATTCATTATAATAGCCATCAACTTAACTTACAAATAAGAAATAACATTGTGTACCTCTATAATGACATTGCAAATTATGGAAAGTTATTAGTACCTGATGGGAAGTCAATGCTTATTTTGAAAACACAGTAAAAGTAATGACTCCTTTTTCTTAATTTTTGGGTAGCTACCTACTGTGGGAAAAAATATAATGTCACCTTAGATAATTTTTTAAAACAATTTCTCTGTGATTGTCCCTATCCTATAGGCAAGATCAAACTTAATTAAAATCATTAGAGTTTCCTTAAGCACATTAAATTTTACAAAGTACCCTCTGGGTCACATCAAATGCTGCTGACAAAATTCAGACTCTAAGCTCCAGCAACTAAAATTGTTTCTAAATAATTTGCAGATGCAATGTGCGGCATAAGGTTATTCTCATGCTTGTACACAGTATTAAAATGGTAATAAACATAAGGTATCTGATGTTAAAGAATAATTACAATTGTTCATAATATTCTAGCCTATAATTTACACATGATCATATACATGGGATTGATTCCAAATATGTTTGCAAAGTAAAATATTTTTATTTTGTATAATCCTTTTGGCAGTTGTGTTATCTAACTTGTATAAGCCAAACAAATTATGAACACTAATATTTAGTTGTTTCAAAAAGTTACTTTCCATACATGATGAGTGATAGTTTTGCCTTTGTATTTATTTAAGGCCATCATTTCCAGACTAAATATAAAGATAAAAATATCACAAGGTCTCTTAACTATTACAGAAAGTATATTTCATTTCATTAACCAAACTACAGGGCATGTATTGTCTCCTCCGCCCCTCATCTCACACATTATCATAATCAACAACTGTTAAAAATGTTTAAATGAAATTATTTATATATTCTAGAAAGGTTATATAAAGAGACCTTTTCATACTATTAATCTGAATGGATTTTTCAATCTACAACTATATTTACATTAGATCATAAGAAAGACTTACTCTAAGAAAATTCTCCCAGTGGGGCTGAAGAGATGGCTTAGTGGTTAAAAAATTTGCCTGCAAAGCCAAAGGACCCAGGTTTAATTCTCCAGGACCCACAAAAGTCAGATGCACAAGGAGGTGCATGCATCTGGAGTTCATTTGTAGTGGCTGGAGGCCCTGGCATAACCACTCTCCCACTCTGTCTCTCCTTCTCTCTCTCCTTCTTTCTCTCTCTCAAATAACTAAATAAAAATATATAAAAAAGAGAAAATTTTCCCAAGTACTGCAACCCTTTGTTTACATCAGGTATTAGCCAGTACTTAAGTGTTTAGGTACTGAATAGATGATATAGATGAAAATATTGTACAGTGAGTACAGTTATTTGTGGAATAAATATAAAGTAATAAGTGTGTCTTTCTCTTATTTAAAGTAAAAACATGGAGAGCATTTTAACCTAAATAGTCTACTACGTATTGTTAAAGATAAAGAATTAATGGGAAAGTTCTAGTTTCTTTGTTTTCTGTGAAAATGATCATGCTAAAAAGTATAGCTAGAAGTTTCTGGCAGTTAGTAATCTAGAGTTTGCTTAACCATGTCTGTATGTAGGTAGGTAGGTAGATAGGTATATTTCACATTTCCTCCTCCCTCCCCCCACCCTCTCTCATACCACATGCCCATGTGAGAGAAAGACAGCAAGAGAGAGAAAAATACAGTCTTTCCTAAATATAAAAACAAATAAGTTGATTATACATGTCTTCCAAACATGAAGGAAAAAAAATCTCAATTTGGTGATCTTTAAGCTGTCCTTCTAAATGTATCACTTATCCTTTAAAATTATCCATACTACTTTTCTTTTGTTCAGATGTTTTTAGCTAGCTTGGGTTTGTTGCTACTTAATCTAATAAATATTAATTGAGTACTTTATCTCAGTACTCTTGCCTTCCCAATTTTAATGTAGATAAAATTTATTTTGCCATGCCACTAAAAATCATACAACATTGATTTGGGGGTGAACCCTGAGACTTGGAACTTCTAGAGCACATCTAGGTGGTGGTGATGGCGAGGGTTTAGAGAGCCCTCTTGTTTGTTAGAAGTATGAGTCATGCCCTGAAATGAGTGTGAGAGTGTGATAGTGAGGACATCACGTGGACATGAGGCAGCTACAATCCAGTGCTGGCTACTTGAAGGAATTGTTTTGGAAGTCAGTACACTTGGACATAACATATATTTAAAACTCCCCAGTGGACAAAAGAACAAACCAGGGATCTAAGGAAGAAGTTTATGTAGATAAAAAGTTCAGTGAGGAAAGGGATGGGAAGAAGGTGCTAGGACTCTTGGCATGAAAACATAGAAAGGCATTTTAATGATGATTAACAAATTGCTTGTAACACCAGGGAAGTGAATAATATAGAAGACAAAGCAAGGGGTATATAAAGGACAAGAGTGAATGACAAGGGTCCAGTTCAGAAAAGACTTTGGTAAGTCTCTATTACATTTAACAACAAAGATGTACTTGGTGATTTTGATGAAAACAATGTCAGTAGTTACATGTACACAAAGGAATATTTAAAGGAAAGGCTAATTTTGAAGACTGATATTTGAGATTTGTCTTTTTAAATTCATTTGGGGGAAAATTGGATGGCAGTGCAAAGCTAAAATCTAGAATAAAACTGGGATGGCTTCCTTTGGAAGGTTTTAGGTTTACTTTGTAATAGGAAGAAATAAGAGAGTAACGATTAAACTGATTCCATGTCTTTGCTAGTAGAAGGCTAAGGGCTCCCCATTTGTGACTTCTATAATTTTTGGGAATGTAGGGTCTATTTATATTCTGAATGGAAAGACAATAAAAGACCAAAAGTTTCAAAAGCTTAGGAAAGATTATCAGTTGTGGGAAATAAAACAAAATCCATAGATAAAAAGTGAAAGATTTTATAGCTATGAGACACATATTATTTTTTATGATGGAAGGGACTATGAAGGCATAGTGACAGAGGTGATGGTACTGGCTCCTTCCACATTATCAGGATTTCATATTTATTCTGTCAAATTTGGCACTCAAGTCCTTCTGTTCTCACCAAATTTCTGCTTGCTTTCCCTGTTCCCAGTTCCAAGGTTTTACACACATCCTATTCTTCAGGCCTGGCCACCAAGGTTTTTAGTTTAGACTCAGGGTTAACGCAAAGAGCATTCTACTCCAAAGGCATTTTGTTTGTTCCTCTTCTCATTACTCTATGGTTACTCAGTTCTGTTACTATGCCTCTCCTCACACTGCCGTTCCCCCAATCTCCAGCTCGCTCCCTCCTTCCCTCGGCCCTCCCTTTCTCTGTTTCAATTGGTTAGAGTCAAAATTTCCAGAAACCTATTTAACTTATAATACTTATAGTTAGGGCTATGTAAATGTCTCCTTATGGTATCTATGGGAGTCATACTCCTAAGGATGCTAAATATCTTCTAACGTCCTTGACATTTTGATAAGGTCACACTTCTGATTATCAAAATCCACCAAGTTCCATTGATTTGTTAGTCACTAACTAGGACAATCTCCAATCATCCCTCCTGATTTGTATGACTCAAAATGTCTTCTCTATAATACCTGTTTTCAATTCAAGACTAAATCTGACAAGGGCCTAGTAAAATCTTTTATTCATTTTTATAATCACTGGGTAACCTCTTTTTTCAGCAGTTTGTTATTTTGCATTACCTATTACTCCTATTGTCTTATCCATCATTTTTTCTTTGACTTATGACTTTACATATGCTATTAAGAATTCCCAGTTGATGTTCTTTCTCCCTCTTTCTTTCCTCCCACCACCTCTTATGATAAGAAGTTCTTAATTTTAATTTTGGAATAATCTCATTTCTTAATGCCATAGAATAATAATTGTCTCAGGTCTTTTGGTCCAGTTAAGGAATGTTTAAGACCACAGATATATTTTTGTTTCCAGTGACATTACAAGTTGTGTTTAAAATTTGGTTTCACGATTTCTTCAGGATCATTTTATTTTTCAGCTAAGTGATATAGGTTTTTCCAGTAAACTAAGAAAATGTAGCATATTCTAAAAAATTTATGAATTTTCTGAGAGTAAAGATCTGAACCTTGGGTATTCTTTACAAATGTAGTTAAGTTACACAGTTGAAAACAGGAAGCAAAATCTTCTTATATAGGATTATGTAGATGATAATAATATCAGGAATAACCAGATTTCCTCCTCTCCCAGTATGAACAGGAAAAATATATGGCAAGATAAGGATGAGAGAACTATCAACACAATTTAATATCTAATCTCTTTCAGGAAAGTAATATGACAAATTGTTTATTATGAATGTATTTGCTGATAGTACTGTCCTGATTCTACTTAGGCAAATTACCCTCTCTTAGCCACAGTTCCTTCCCATGTAAATTGGGACTATTAATGATGCCTACCTCCTAAAGTTGTTGGAAGGACTAAAGGGGACATTCGATTTGCAGCAATCTGCAAGCAGTCTCCCCTAGTGGGGAGTTCATTTTATCACTGACAATTAGATTTCTTCAAGTGCTAAGCAATAAAGTAGCAAACTGACTTCCACTTAAATTTATAATTGTTTCTAAACTCTCTTCAAATAAATCATACCCTTGTTGCTTGCCTCTTTCAATAGACTACTCTGTTAGTTTCTCTTTAAAAAAAAAAAAACACAAGTTTATTTAACCAAGATGTTTAACTTTATGAGATAACTGTGTAGTATCAGTTATATATAAGCTATGTTATAAAATTGTTCTTAGTTGTTCAATGATGAATGGAAAAATTAAATTCTTCAATCAAGACAGCAGAGATTTGTTGTAATATAAAGATGAGCTGAGCCGGGTATGCTGGTGCACACCTTTAATCCCAGCACTTAAGAGGCGGAGGTAGGAGGATCACTGTGAGTCTGAGGCCAGCCTGAGACTACATAGCACAGTGAATTCCAGGTCCGCCTGCACTAGAGTGAGACCCTATCTTGAAAAGAAAAAAAAAAAATCGATGAACTGAGTGAACGTATCACTAATGGAAGAAGGGGGTGTTTTCTCAGAACCAGTATTTCCCCCATTCTGTCTTCAATTCTTCAATTGATATAAGCTAATACATAATTTGGTCACTTAGTAAAAAAGAAAAAGAAAAATATGTATTATGCTTATATACATACTTTACATACAATAAAGGAACAGAGATGAGTATACAATAGTAGTTATACTATTATATGTACTCATAATAGTATACATTGGGATTTTCTATGAGAATGCATTCAGTTTTTTCACTAGCATACTAAATTTGAGTTCTATTATGAAATTTTTTAGACAAAATATTTGTTTTTTACCTTTCCTTGTTCTTTCCCCTCCCCCTGTGCCCTTCTCCACCACAATAGTCTTTCTGCTTTTATGTCACATGTCCTTCTGTCCTCCCACTTCCTTTCTCAACACCTCTTCTTTCCCTGGCATGGACTCCTGTTCCCTTCCATAGTCTATATCTAGTCTCACATCCCCTCTTTTACTTACACACAAGCATTCAAAGTTAGGATCTGCCTATGAGAGAGAACATGCAGCATTTGTCTCACATTTTATCTCACATTGCATGTTTTCTAGTTCCATCAACTTTCTTATAAATTTCATAATTCCATTATTTTTCTTTAGGGTCAAACAAAACTTGATTTTATGTAGGCACCACATTTTCATTATTCATTCATCTAGTGATGGGTATCTGGGTTGATTACATTACCTATCTATTGTGTATAGAGCAGCAATCAACAAGGATGAGCAAATATCTCTGAAGTAGAGTGTCCTTCAGTTATATGTATAGGATTAGTGTAGTTGGGTTATTTGTTAGTTCTTTTTTAGCTTTTTATGGAACTACCTCCACTCATTTCCACAGTGGCTGCTCCTGCTAAGTCCTGAAGTCAGGCAGCATGCTCCTTGCTAATAGATACCTGTCTGCAGCTAGATCACATCAATTTTATATTCAACTTTGTGGGTGGTTTGATTCAGGTGTCCTCCATAAACTTATGTGTTCTGAATGTGAGGTTCCCAGCTGATGGAGATTTGGAAACTAAAGCCTCCTGGAGGCAGTGTATTGCTGGGGGCGGACTTATGGGTGTTATAGCCAGTTTACCTGTACCAGTGTCTGGCACACTCTTCTGTTGCTATTGTGCACTTTATGTTTGCCAGGGGGTGATGTCCACCCTCTGATCATGCCATTATTTTCCCCTGCCGTTATAGAGCTTCCTCCTGAGTCTGTAAGCCAAAATAAACTTTTCTTTTTTTCCCATAAGCTCAGGTCAGGTGGTTTCTGCCAACAATGTGAACCTGACTACAAGAAGTTCTATACCCATTTGTGCGGCCATTATTGCTTTATTAATAGACAGCCTGTGAAATTAGAACCTGATCCATGTCACTGATATCTTGTGGCTCACAACAGGGTTCATTTGTTTCCAAAGGGCACCACAGAACCATTCTGTCTAGCTATCTTCAAACTGCTAGAATCCTTGTTTTCGTATCTGACTCTTTCCTTTGATTCTCCTTTGATCATGGGCAGCACCAGTGTCCCCTCTCACCCCCTTCATAAAAGAACAATAGCTTCACCAGGAAACACAGAAGGAAAAGATGACCCACTCTGTAATATTGCAATTAAGTGGATTGCTGTTATCTTTTAAGAAATGCTTATTGAATTCTACAGTTCCTTCATAGAATAATAAATAAAATTGACAATGCATTTTAAGTATACATCTTTTCTTTCTTTTTATTTCTATATTTATTTTCGTTTTTCGAGGTAAGGTCTTGCTCTGGCCCAGGCTGGCCTGGAATTCATATGTAGTCTCAGGGTGTCCTTGAATTCAGGGCGATCTAGAGATGAACTACATTTGATACTGCTGATTTCCTTTACTTAATACTTACTTGACTTAGGCATGATAAATGTATTATTATTCAATATGATTATTCATATCCTGATATACAAATATACCTCAATTTCTTAAAGACAGTTAGGTCTACAATATGTTTCAGAGTCATTGCTATCTATTTATATCTTGAAAGTCCCTCAAATTAAAAAAAATGTTCAATTTCTGGACAACTGTTTCATCACCCTACTATTTCACATCCAGGCATTTTGTTTGTTTGTTTGTTTGTTTGTTTGTTTGTTTGTTTGTTTGTTACCTGGGACACACTATTATAGTCAGGGTGGCCTTGAATTCATGGTGATCCTCCTACCTCTGCCTCCCAAGTGCTGGAATTAAAGGTGGACGCCACCATGCCCAGCACATCCAGGCAGTTTTAAATTCTAGGGTATACAGATATCCAAAGCAAAGAGTTCAGTCCAGGAACAAGCATCTCATTTCTACACTGTCAACAAAGAAAAGAAGGGCATCCTCCTCACACAAAAACAGATTTGTTCTCTTGAACTTTTGCTTCTCAAGATTTTGTCTCAGAGAACCATGTATCATCAAATTGCATGCAAATCAAATATTTCTCTTTCTTTTTCTTTTTCTTCTCTCTCTCCTCTCTTCAGCTCTCTGTTACTCTTTCCTGCTCTCTTTCCCTCTCTCCCTAGCCTTTCCTCTCTCTATCACACATGATGCTTCTCAAAATAAATTTCTCTAGCAAGCATACAAGTTCACCACTTAAAATACAGAACTGTTTCCAACATAACTTGTGGGTAGCTGTGCTTTGCTTTTCATCTCTAAACATGTGTTTTCCTTAACATAGCCATTGTTTTAGAAATCTGTAATTAGTAAAACATAAACCCACTATTTTTATTTTCCATCTACCAGATTCCAGACTGTCTCTAGAGATTCTCAAAGAACAGAAGCCAACATGCTTCCTTTCATTTGCATTAATGTTTACCAGAGTGGGGACAATGACAGCTGAGATGAATAGCCACCACTTAGGGGAAATGATTTTCTTTCTTAATCATCACTGAGATGTCTTTAGGACAGTCTACAGATTAAAAAGTAACCAGTTTCACATAACTGCGGGTCAACATTCTTTCAGTTTTTCAGCATTAGCTATGACAAATTTCAGCTGTACTATCTTCTGTCTAAAGGAAAACTCATCTGAGCTTAAGCTCGTCTCAGGCTACAAATAAGATAACCCTGAAGTTGGATATATCTTTCAACAATTATCATCCCCTTTTGTTAAAAAAAAAAAACATATTTGAAACATGGTCCTTTGAGCTACTAATGAGCTAAGCATGTGATTCTAACCACACATGTAGGGTGATGGGAATCCAACACACACAAAAAACAAATGACCTAAGTTTCTAATTTGGTAAGGTTTTTCTACAAACTCATGATTAAGGGGGAAAGGAACAGATATAAGTGGCAAGACATGTGTACTTTATGATAAAGTATTCAGAAAAAAGCAACACTGGAGAAAGATATCACCTATGTTTACCTCTAATCTTGACTATTGATTCAATATATTCAGAATATATTTGGAGAATCTGCATTTTTAATGAATTTTGATGTTATGTTAATCAGAATACATAGAAAAGTTCTACTTTGCATCAATACATGTAATATTCAAATACATATTCAACTCAGTAAAAATGTTTCAACTGGAACCAATATTCCCATTTCTGATTCTATGTAACTTTAGGAAAGGATATTATCAAATACGTAGTTTACTGTTAATGTTAGTCATTTTTCTAGTCAAGGAAGAGGATGGGAAACTATATGTTTCCTAATGCTGCTAACTGCTTTTCAAACTAAATTAAATGAATGTTTCTTTTCTAGTATTCAAATAATACTCTATTTACCTGAAGATTGCATTACATTCTTAAATCTACAGTACTCATTTCTAAGATTCTCATGGCCACTCAAGCAGGTTAACTTTAAACTCAGCAAAAGGTTAATTGTTTTTACTATTCTCGGGAACTATAGAAAATTCAGTTTTTGGCACAGAAGAAACTAAAACATCCTAAATAAATATAAATCATTTGTTTATGGATAGAAAAAGCAGTATGAACTTCTGCCTAAGCATGAAAAATCTTGATTTCCAATTCTTCCATCTTAGCCCCTAAGGAATCTAGTGTTCCATAGAGAATCATGGCCTAGATTGATGGAGGAGTGAGATGACTGGATACAACAAGTAAATCAGTGCCATTTGCAAAAACCCAGTGAAATGAAGCAAGGAGAGCGAGTTATGTTTTGAACAAGCTGTGAGATTATCTGTTTTTGTGAAACTGAAGCCTGGATGTAAAAGATTTTCTCAGCATAGTGAAACACCACTTCTCTTACTGCAGAAATGAGCTTTCTGCACTCTATTGTCAAGGTCAACTGGACATGTCAGAGAGATAAAGGTAGTAGTCACCGAGAAAAGGCCCCTGCTTCCTTGTAAATGAACAGGAGTACTTGTTGATTAGAAAAAAGTACCCAAAGATCATTTTCCCTTGCTCAAATGAGCTTGGGTCCTTTACAGTGTTATATATTATTAAAACAGTGTATTCATTCAGGTAAGATGTTTAAGCAACATCTTTAAATCAGTGAAAGAAATGGTATTGAGGCAAATACCAAATACTTTTGTCAGAAGACACAGGAATTTAACACCTACTAGTTAAATAAAATGACTGAGTTCTTCATTCTCTAATGTTATATGACCCGTATGTACCCAAGTTACACTTGGATGTTTAAAAAGTGATCATCCTAAAAATAATGGCTGCATTTTATTGGCTTTATCATGCAATTAGTACTCCTGCAGAATCTCTAGCTCCCTGTAAAAATAATAAATAAATAACTTGAATTCTACAGAAGCACTGAGAATGGTCTCATTTGTATTCATGAACTGTTCTTTCCATTATCACCTGGACCCAAAGTTCCCTCCTCCTTCACTCTGTCACTACAATGGGAACTCACTTCTTAGCACTTCTTCCAATACCTTGCTGCCGGTTAGGCTGTGTACACCAACATTGCCTGGTGTATCCATTCCTAAATTGAGTCTCTTCATACATGTAAAATTACTTTTGCAAATTCAAAGTCTTTGTACTGATTAATGATGGTTGGTCAGGTGTTTTTAATATTCTGTTTTACAGAAAATGAAATTTATTATAATCTGAGAATGAAAAAGTTAAATATTAAAATTTTCACAAAAATTCTAGGAAATTGTTACCCTACCAGTATTTGTTCTCCTCCAGTCTCATTAGAGAATTATAAATGAACTTTCCTGAAATTTGTGTTTTGCAGCTGTTAGATTTAGCAGGCAGATAAAAGCTGGAGATATAAGCAAGAATTCGGTAAGTTAGAAAGGAAGAGAGAGAGGGAGGAAATGAAGAGGGAGGGGAAAAGATAAGAGAAACTTGTATTCAATTGTTTTGTGCAAATTTTCATCATAGCCTAGGGATTAAAAGTAGAGGTCTTAGCTCTGTAATCATGGAGAGTGTTGATGTGAAAAAAAAAACTCAGCCAGATATGAGTGACCATAGTCCAGGAACACAGATTCAGGTCACCACATACACCATGCTCACATGTGTTAAAAATTTAATGAAATTTTTATAGTTACTGAACAAAATAATGTCATAAATCAAGACACCCTTCAAATACATTAATGGAAACTGGATACAAATCGCCAAGACATGAGGCAAGAGCTATCTGTCCTCTCTCACCATTGCAAGTCACTTTCTTAATACAAATGTTACCTAGTAAGATAACAAAGAAGAATATACATACACACACATACATATCAAAAATAGTGTATTCATTAAAGATATATATATATATATGTATATATATATATATATATATATAGTTTGTTGAGGCAGGGTCTCACTTTTTGCCCAACGTAGTCTCAAATTTGTGACTTCAAGTTATCTTTACATCCCATACTCCCCACTAAATGGGACTATAGTGTGCAGCCTCACATCTGGTTTATTAATGTTTTACATATTGGAAGAGGGAAATATAATAGCCTTAATTTATAAATATGATTGTCCAGACAGAAAATTCCAAAGCATAAGCAAAAGAACAGTCTAAATAGAAATGTGATTGTAACAAGGTTACAAAATAGACTAAAGCCAAATAATAATATAAAACAAACAATAAACTCCAATATACCAGTAATAGGAATTTGAAATTAAAAATGAAATATATTATTTACATTAACACCAAAATAATATATAGGATATGAAACTAGAAAAATTTTTATATAAGGTCTATATCAGGAAAACTACCAAACTGATAGAAAAAGTTTCCAAAGAATATAACCTGTTTATTTTAAGAAGTTATTTTTTTAAAACTTTAACCATATATTTAACATAATCCTAGAAATACAGGAAATTACATTGTGGGTATTAGCAATCTGATACTAAAGAGTATACAGAGAAGTAAAAGACCTGAAATAGTCTGTTGAGAAATAAGAATAAAATTGCAAGATAGAATTCACCTGATGTCAAGACTACTATGTCAAAATAGTGAGACACTGGAAAAATAACACAACCATGGAGCAGAAAAGAAAGCCCAGAAATAGACTTACACAAGTATAGTCAATGATAATTAACAGAGAAACAAAGACAATACAATGGAGGAAGCAGGTTTCATGTCTATAAATTGTGCTGGAACAACTGGATTTCTACATTCAATAAGTGAATCTAGATATGGATATGATTTCTCAAAAATTAACCCAAAATAGGTCATAGAATTAAGTATATAATGAAGCACAACAAATCATGTAGAAGAAAGCACAGGAAAAAGCCTACCTGACCATGGGTTTGTATTGTGGTCAGGTTCACATTGCTGTTAGAATCACCCAACCAAGAGCAACTCTTGGGAAAAAGAGGTCTATTTTGGCTTGTAAGCTCAAGGGGAAGCTCCACAATGGCAGGGGAAAATGATGGCATGGGCAGAGGGTGGACATCACCGCCTGGCCAACATAAGGTGGACCATAGCATCAGGAGATTGTGCCAAACACTTGCATGGGAAAACTGGCTATAACACCCATAAGCCCACCCCCAACAATATACAACCTCCAGGAGGATTTAACTTCCAACTGCCATCAGCTGAGAAACCTAGCATCCAGAACACCTAAGTTTATGTGGAATACCTAAATCATAACACATTCGGCCCCTGGCCCCCATAAACTGATAACCATACATGATGCAAAATGCAGTACATTCACCCAACTTTAAAAGTCCCCATAGTTTTTTTAATTCCAATCATGTTCTTACATCCCCATAGTCCAACATCTTCTAACTGAGCCTTAATACCAAAAAAAATCCCCCCAAAATCCATAAAGGCACTGAATAAACATTCACACTGCAAAAGATGACACTGGGCATAGCAAAGAAATATTCCGCCAATACAAAATTTAAAACAACCAGGGTAAACATCAAACTTTGTAGCTTCTAACATCTCTAGTCAGTGACAAATCTCCAAGTCTGATAATTCTAACCAGCAACAAGTCTTTGGAGTTCCAATTCTGCCCCTCCAGCTAGGCTACTCACAGTCCTGGAAAACTTCATCGGGGCCAGCAGCTTTCCTTAGCAGCCATCTTGGTCCAGCATCTCACTGGGTCTCCACTGCAATCCACAGTTCATCCTCATGGCTCCATCGGATCTTCATGCAGGCATCCAGCAAACCTGTTTCACACTGCCCATGGCCATTTCCAAAACACAAGACCGTGTTGCAAATTCAATGACCCTCTCTTTCCAGCATTTCTTATACTCCACAATATCAGGTAGGGTACCAATTTGTTAATCCAAGGGGGAGCAGGGATAAAGCATACTTTGAAGAACAGGACACTTCCTGAGCATTCAGGCACCTTCAAAAGAGTCTACAGTCTTCCTGTTGCCCAATGCAGGTCACATGGCCCAATCTCAAAGGTTGTAATCTCTCAATAGCAGCTGAATGGGCAGCAGTTCACCTAAAGATTTTTCTATCTGTGCCATGTCCCTCTGCTCACACCAGTTCAATTCTACACAAAGCAAGCCTGCACAACTTCTCAGGACATGGGCATAACAGCAAGCTCTTCACAGAAACTGCCTCTAGCCCAGTCCAAGCAAAACTCTTTCTCACCCTCATAAGCGAAACCTCACAGTCCATAGTTCTTATTGTATTCAGGTCTTTCAACCCTGACCAGAATAGTCCATCAAGCTCTACTTACAGCACTGCAAGGTGTCTCTTAGGCCAAGGTTTCAAATCCTCTCACATTCTTCTGAAAAATCAGCTCTAAAAGGCCAAATCCACACATTCAGGTGTCTAGCAGCAATCCCACTCCTCGGTACCACTTTACTATTGCAGTCAGGTTTGCACTGCTAGTGGAAATCAACCAACCAAGAGCAGCTCATGGGAAAAAGAGGTCTATTTTGGCTTATATGCTCAAGGGGAACCTCTATGATGGCAGGGTAAAATGATGACATAGGCAGAGGGTAGACATCACCCCCTGGCCAACATAAGGTGGACCATAGCAAGAGGAGAGTGTGACAAACATTGGCATGGGGAAACTGGCTATAACATCCATAAGCCCACCCCCAACAATACACCACCTCCAGGAGGCTTTAATTTCCAATTGCTATCAGCTGGGGAACCTAGCATCCAGAACACCTAAGTGTATGGGGAATACCTGAATCAAACCACCACAGTTTGTTAATAAGATTATAGATACTGAGTAAAAAGCACCACCCATTAAAGAAGAAAATCTTATAAATTAAAATGTATTAAAATTAGAAATTTTTGACTCCCAAAATGTACTGATAAGTGCATCACATGGCAAACTACTGACTTAGCCAAAATATATGTCCCATAAAGGACTGCTATCCAGGAGATGGTGAAATAGCTTATTGAATAAAGTTTTTACTATGGAAGCACGAGGATAGGAGTTCAATTCCCACATAAAAATAAGCCAGTCATGGTGGAATAACACCTAAGATTGTCCTCTGGCCTATACATCTATGCATACACACACACACACACACGCACACGCACACACATGCACACATACGCATACACACACAAGAACTGTATCAAAATTCCACAAAATATACTAGAAACTAAATATGATAGAGGGAGACTTTTTTTTTCTTTCAAACACACCAGGGCTAAAGGACCATTGCACAGCATGGGGCAAAAACAATACTAGTGCTGCTCTCACTGTTAGCTAGATAAACTTCTCTAGGGAGAAGTCACTAGACACTGAGGAGACCAAAAATTCATTAGAGCTGAAAAATAAGAGGCTATTGAAAGCACAAAACAAATTATGAAAGTCTTTGGGGGCCACATAGAGAAAAACAGATGCACAAAATAAGGGAACAAGTGGAGAGGGAAAGGCTCCTCTGTATGCCTTTGGTGCAGTGTAGAGTTTGCTATGGTGCACATGGGGGCATAGGTAAGCCCCCAATACCTGTAAGCCGTTCATTTAAAACATACACAGTATGACACATGATAACCCATGCTACATCAAAAACCAAGAAAGAACCAGGATCACTCTCAGCTTACTGTTCTAGGCACCTCAGAAAATGAGACCAGATTGGTATGAGTTTTCTATGTTGACTAATAATACTAGCACAGGAATTATTTTCCTATCCTCAATACCAATATCTGGGTCACTCACACAGATTAGAGATCAGAGAAGTTTTTCTGAGAACATAAACCAGAGTATCCACCAGAATATCTCCACTGTGCTAAAGCTTCTAGAGACAGTTTGATGTATGACCATCATGTTGTGAAAACTAATTGTCACAGTAGAATGTATAATCATGTGTTGTCTAATAAACCGAATATGTGTGACTACCATTTCTACACTGGATTTTCTGTAGCAAACTTCACTTGTAATGGATGGCTCTATGATTAAAATCTTTTATGTACTGAAATTATATAAGAAATTAAACAACTTAAATAAGAATTGTGAAACAACCATAAAATCTGTACTATTTTCCAACTCACCAGCGTCTTTAACATAAATCTATATAGTCCTACTCTAGCTGTTTTTGACAATTTCCAAAGGCTACTATAATAGCTTGAATGTAAAATGTGCTCCATAAAGTCATGTTTTTTTTAATATTTTTATTTTTTTATTTATTTGAGAAAGAGAGAGAGAGAGAGAGCCCACTAGGGCCTCCAGCCACTTCAAATGAACTCCAGATGCATGCACCACCTTGTACATCTGGCTTATGTGGGTACTGGAGAATCAAACCTGGGTCCTTAGGTTTCACAGGCAAGCACTTTAACCACTAAGCCAACTCTCCAGCCATCTCATGTGTTTTAACATTTGGTCCTCAGCCAGTAGTACTCTTCTGGTAGGTGATAGAACCTTTGAGATAAAAGGCAATGGGTCACAGTGCTGTGGGACCTAAAGGTTGTATCCTGGCCAAGCTTCCTCCTGAGCTCTCTTCTTCATGGTTAGCCAAGATATAACAGGCTGTTTCACCAGATCCTGCAGTTACCACGGTGATCTATATCCTTTGAAATGTGAGCAAAAATAAATAATTAATGATAAAATATAAACTCCTACCTCCTTCCTGAAAACAAGATAAATCATCCTCAGTGTAAAAGGCAACCTTGACTAATCACTTGGGATCCCATTGTTGTAGTCAGCTCTACATTGCTGGCATGAACTTCCAAACAGACACAGTTTAGAGAAGGAAGGGTTTGTTTCAGCTTACAGATCCAAAAAAATCCCATTAGTGGAAGAAAAAGCTTAGCCCCTTTCACAGATCTAAGCAGAGAGACACAAACAGCTAGCATTACAAGCAAGCACAAACTGGCAACAACAGCAGGGAGCCAATAGCCAGCAGTAGGAATCCAGGCAGAGCTTGGACTAGTCTACATACCTTTAGGCTGGAATTCAGATCCTCCCCCAGTAACACCTTATGGACAGACCCCAGGATTTGCCCATAGGGACACCTCTTCTAGCCAGGCAGCTGGCCACCCCAATTACCAGCTTTAATAAAAATCTGATTCTATGACAGGGGATGGGATGCATTCAAACTACCATACCTATACAAGCTTACAAAGTGAGTTGGCATAGAGGAGATATTAATAACTGTCTTCTTTAGGAATACAATAGAAATTTATTTCGCACTCTTCTGATAGCTCAAAATTCAAACTCAATGTACCAGAATGTCTGTTCTGGTGAAGACCTTGTAGTCAACAGCAAGTAGGCTTGTATAGTCCACTAAGTGGCTAAGAAAATTCACTGTGATCTCTTTTATAAGGACACTAATTCCATCCCCAAATACTTTGCTTCCTCAACCCATCATATTGAAATCAGAATTTGAGTGTATTAATTTTTTAAGGATAGACACAAATATTTCATCCCAGGTGGTAAAGATGCCAATGAGTAGGGAGCATTTGAACAGAGGGATCTGAATGAGATGAGGGAGGAGGGAATAGTCAGAAATCAGGCCAGTGAGAAACAAGATCTGCAGGAACCTAAAGGCAATGATAAGAACTATGGGTTTTATTTATAGTGAGAAGATCATTTGAAATTTTCAACAATAACTTTACTGATTTAAAAAATGTCCAAAATTCACTATGACTGGATTTTTTTTTTCCACCATGGCTATGGAAAATGTTTTAATGATAGAGATGGAATTAGATAGCAAGACAAAGAGAAAAACAAGTTGGAAAAATTTAAAAACAAAAAACTATATAGCTAGTATTCATGAGACAGTAAATAAGCAAACGTTACTTATTTCACCATATTTAATTTGTTAATTTTACTATACACAAGTAAATATTATGTGCAATGCAATAAGCAGTGACTTACAGACAAGGAAATGATATGGAAAAGGAAGGCATGCTGCACTGGTATAAGGTGAAATTAAATAAATTACTACTTCCATTTTGTCTTAAAATGCAATTATATCAAGATAGCACATAAATAACAAAAGCTACAAATCAAATCAAATCATTATAAGGAAGGCCATGCTTCTGCAACCTCCCATCTCACAATGCACAAACAGCTGATCTGACAGTTCCAATAGGATTACCTACTTGTCATTCCTCAGATTAAAAACAAAAACAAAAAAAAAAGTAATCCTTATGCCTGTGACTTGACTTATCCTCTTTCTGGACTCTCTTTCTGTTTCTCTAATGAATGCCTACAATACAAGTTCACTCAAATCCCTTCATAAGACTCATTTTCATTCACACACTTTTGTTGATTCATGCCACCACATGCTGAGTTTACAACCTACTTTGCAAGTATAAGTATGAAAGAAAATACAATTTGTAAAACATTCTATATCAGGTGAGAAGTCACAGGAAAAAACTTCCAGCTGCACCAACAGAAGCTTGGAATCATTTCCTACCTCAAATGTTGGATCCTGAGTAAGCCTCTCTAACTTCACTTTCCTTGTTTCCATCGAGGAAACATACTGGAATAATGGACAGCTTGTGTGTTTGTTGTGAAAATCAGTTTGGTGGACTTCCGGCCAAGATGGCAACTGCCTAGCTACGCTGCAAATCCCGGGGAAAGAAAGGCAAGATATTAAGGGTAGATAGTGGCTTTTAGGGGAGAGAAATCTGGGAGGCCACAGAGGTGGGGGAACAGGGAATCATGGATCCCCTCGTGGACGGGAAGCCAGGCCTCACCCCAAATAACCACCGTGTTCACAGCACCGCCCCTGCTGCTGCTGCTAAGCCGGCCGCCACTGCTGCCACCGCGCGCCAATTGTTCCCTGCATGCAGAAGCTTAGACTGCTCCGCACTCTCGTCCACTCGCCCACTTACTGAGTGAGCCCAGTCCCACAGCAGGTGCCACGCAAGCTCAGACTGTGTCTCTCGCTTGCGCCAGCTCAGGTGCCATCCCCAACCTGTCTGCCGCGCCGGCCGACCACCATTATCCTGTGGCGGGGGAGCGCAGACTGCTTCCGGTTCCCAGTTTTCCCAGCCAGAGTTTGGGCTGCTTTGGTGCTTGATGCCTCAGTGCCACTCCTAGCTTGAATGCTGGCAGCTTCGGCACATTACCATTTGAGAATTCAGGCAACTTTGGCGCCCCTGCCAAGTAGTAGATAGGCAGCTTTTGCAAGTGAGAGCCAAAGCCCAGGCTGCTTGGCAACTGGCCCAGGCTGCCTCAGATTCCCATTATTCTTTAGCCCAGGCTGATACGCCCACCTACCTGCCCATACACTGTCATGGGCAGAACACAGCGCAGAAGAAATAACATGAAAAATCGAATGCAAGAAAATCCAGTTAGATCACTCAGTCCCACAATGAATACATCTAACCAAAACATAGGACAACCAATAAGACAAGAACATCAAATTGAAGCTATGAGCACTGAAACCCTGACCAACCTACTTGTAGAACTTGCAGGAAAGCAACAAAGGGCCGACAATCATGTGGATGCTGCCATCACTAAACTAGAACTAAGAGATAAGAAATTGGAAGGATTTCAAAGAGAGTTAAGAGATTTGAGGGAGAGTGAAAAAAAAAGAAGACCTTAAAAATCAGCTGGCAATGCAAAATGAAGACATAAAGAAATGCAAGGATGAACTCCAAGAATGATCAAGAAAATCAGAAAATGAAATGAAAAGGGAGCTTGACAGAGGGATGGAAATTATACATAGAAAATTAGTAGACAACACAAACTTAATTGAACAAACGCAAAACTCTCTAGAAGCTCTCCAGAATAGAGTCAACCAAATGGATAAAATAGACTTCAAAACAAAAATAATCAAAAAAGACGAAGATGGCTACTTCCTACTTATCAAGGGAATGATCCAGCAAGAGGATATTACAGTCATAAATCTGTATGCACCAAACACAGGGGCACCACAGTTCATAAAACAAAACCTACTTGACAATAAAACAGAAATAACCACAAACACCATCATAGCTGGGGACTTCAATACACCATTATCAGTAATAGACACATCATCCAAACAGAAACTCAACAAGGAAGTAAGAGAGCTCAACAAAACCATAGATCACTTAGACCTAACGGACATCTACAGAACCTTCCATCCCAAATCCACAGGTTACACATTCTTCTCAGCAGCCCATGGAACATACTCTAAAACAGACCATATACTGGGTCACAAAGAACGCCTCCACATATTTAGGAAGATTGACATAATTCCCTGCATGATATCAGATCACAATGCTATATTGCTAGAAATCAACAACAAAAGACACACCAAGAATCCCAATGGCACCTGGAAACTGAACAGCACACTTTTAAACAATAAATGGATAGTGGATGAAATAAAGAATGAAATTGCAAAATTTCTGGAATTGAATGACAATAAGAACACATCATACCAAAACTTATGGGACACAATGAAAGCGGTCCTCAGGGGAAAATTCATAGCACTCAATGCCTTCATGAAAAAGACAGAAAGGTCCCAAATCAATGACCTAACCATCCACCTAAAGGCACTGGAAAAACAAGAAAAATCCATCCCAAAGAGCTCCAGAAGGAAAGAAATAATTAAAATCAGAGCAGAAATCAATGAACTGGAAACAAAGGAAACAATTAAGACAATTAACAAAACAAAGAGCTGGTTCTTTCAAAAAATAAACAAGATTGACAAACCCCTGGCCAATCTGATCAAGCAAAAAAAGGAGAAGCTTCAAATTAACACAATTCAAAATGAAAAAGGAGAGATCACAACAGACATAAGTGAAATTTGGAGAATCATCAGGACTTATTTCAAAATCCTCTAATCCACAAAACTGGATAATGTGGAGGAGATGGATAAATTCTTGGACGCATACCATCTACCAAAGCTAAACACAGAGCAGATTAATCACCTCAATCAACCCAACACACTCATGGAGATTGAAAAAGTAATAAAAACCTTCCCAAAAAAGAAGAGTCCAGGACCATATGGCTTCTCAGCTGAATTCTCTCAAAACTTCAAAGAAGTCAAACCAATCTTCCTCAAACTGTGCCACACAATTGCTGAACAGGGAAAGCTACCCAACTCCTTTTATGAAGCTAGCATCACCCTAATTCCAAAACCAGGCAGAGATGCCACAAGAAAAGAACACTACTGGCCTATTTCCCTGATGAATTTAGATTTAGCTCATGAACTTAAACCATCATTCAACCAATGGGATCACATGAAGCTGAAGAGTTTCTTTACAGACAAGGAAACAATAAGCAAAGCCAATAGATCACCCACAGAATAGGAGATAATATTTGCGGGTCATCCAACTGATAGAGGCCTAATCTCTAGAATCTACAAAGAACTCAAAAATCTAAACAGTAAGAAGTCAAACACCCCACTCACAAAATGGGGCAAAGAACTGAACAGGCAGTTTACAGAGGAAGAAATAGAAATGGCAAACATACACTTAAGAAAATGTTCATCATCCCTAATCATCAGAGAAATGCAAATTAAAACAACTATGAGATTCCACCTCACCCCAATAAGGATAGCAAACATCAAAAAAATCAAATGAAAATAAATGCTGGTGAGGATGTGGAGAAGTAGGAACACTCATCCACTGTTGGTGGGAATGTAGGATGGTACAACCACTTGGGAAAGCAATATGGAGACTTCTGAAAAAGCTGAGGATAGAGATACCAACAAACCCAGTTACTCCCTTACTTGGCATCTACCCTAAAACCTTCAAACCACAGGCTAGAGAGATTTGCTCAACCATGTTTATAGTGGCTCAATTTGTAATAGCTAAGTGCTGGAATCAACCCAGATGTCCATCACTAGAAGAATGGATAACTAAGATGTGGTATATCTACAAAATGGAATTCTATACAGCAGTAAGAAAAAATGACACAATGAAATTTGAGGAAAAATGGTTGAACCTGGAACAGATCATTCTCAGTGAACTTACCCAATCACAGAAAAAACATCGCCACATAGTCTCACTCATCTACAGCACCTAACCTGAATCTACCCAAGATACCTTACATACCCAGCAAGCGTCTCCTAGACTAGACACTAGGATGGAAGGGGAGGGAGGGGAGGGCATCAAAGGGGTGGGAAACACAAATCTAGACCCAAATGGCAATGCTACCATAATTTTCTACTTACTAAAAGACAGACCAAATGGCTGATCCTTCACCAGGCCCTTACAGGAAACACCTGAACCACAAGACACTGGAGAGTGTAAGATCAAGACTAACCTTAATCTTCTACATCTTCCCTCCCTGACTTCCCCTCTCCCTCTCTCTCTCTCTCTCTCTCTCTTATCTCTTACTCTTGTATATTAGTTATCTTTTTCCTCATTTTCTTAGTGGGCACTGACCTGTAACTCCCAGAACCAGCATGGGGCTATCATCCACAATGAGCTTTTGATCAGAGACCTACAAGGTTCCCTAAAAGACAGACAGATTTCTGTCAGAGTACTTGATGACCCACCAAAGGCTAGTGGTAAGACCCTACTGCTGAAGACACCTTATGTGACTGACATGCAAATTAGAATGGCATGGCTGGAAGTTGGAAGAGAGTCAGTCCCCAGACAGTCAGCGTGTCTAGTGCCAGAAGGTGCTACATGAGCGACTGGGGGAAAATGACCAATATCTGTCAAAGCAACTCATGGTCTAACCTACTTAACAGAAAATAACTTGGTGTGATGCCCACACAAGTGCAGTGGTGGCACACAGCCATGGTGGGGAACCAACTGCTCTTAATTTGGCCAACTGCTCTCCTGAGTGGTACAGGACCCATAGCTGGAGCTGGGAAACAAGTCAGAACCATATCCAAACATAAGCCCACTCTCCAATATCAAGCTACCATCAGTTGTGGGCTACAAGAGGGCCTACACCTATTAAGTTCTCTATAAAAAAAAAAAAAGGGTTATCTCATTTGTCCTGGTGCTAACTTACTCTCCATTGGAGAATCTGCTTCTCTTTTTCAGATAGATGTACATCCTAAGGAGACAGTCACCCCATCATACCTCAAAAGGGCCCCAGCTGAAACTAAGAAAAATTGGCAAAACAAGCAAGGGGGCTGTTTTCCTGATGAACCGGATGCCAACACAAGGGGGAAGGAGATCAGCACAGAGAAAAATCAACTCCTACCAAATCAGAGAGCCACAACCTCAGAGGCCCCGAACACCTCATCACTGAAGCAGACCAAAAATGAACCCAACATGGCTCAGGGAAATTTTGCAGGAGAGGGGGCTGAAAGAATGTCAGAGCCACATGTTGGGTCATGATATGCAGAGACATTTAGCTTACCCATAACTGTGGGCTAACTCCACAATGCATGACCCGTATACCTCAACAAGGAGGGGTGAAGGGGAGGGGGTAGGTCACAGATGAGCCTAATAATGGTACCAAACTGACTGTATTTGCTGAATACAAAACTAATAAACAAAAAATAAAATAAAATAAATTAAAAAAATTTAAAAAAAAAGAAAATCAGTTTGGTGATAACAATTACTATCATATATAAAACATTTAGAGTCCAGGGCTGGAGAGATGGGTTAGCAGTTAAGCGCTTGCCTGCGAAGCCTATGGACCCCTGGTTCAAGGCTGGATTCTCCAGGACCCATGTTTGCCAGATGCACAAGGGGGACGCATGCGTGTGGAGTTCGTTTACAGTGGCTGGAAGCCCTGGCGTGCCCGTTCTCTCTCTCTCCTTCTCTCTCTCTCTCTCTCTCTATCTATCTCTCTGTCTGCCTCTTTCTCTGTCTGTTACTCTCAAATAAATAAATAAAAATGAACAAAATTAAAAAAAAAAAAAACATTTAAAGTCTGGCACCAGAATGCATATTCTCAATCCCTACCCAATCTTTTCTCTGATCACATTCATAAAGCGCTTAATTTAGTATATGATAGTAGCCCTTGACACCAATAATTGTCTTTTCTAATTTTTGCTTATCTTCACAGATTCTTGAGACATTTATCATTTCTTTCAAATAAATGGAAAATTAGTGGCAAGCAGGAAGTGTAAGTGGGCTATGCTTCCTTCACTGTGCATACTGTGACCAAATGATATTATCATAGGATAGTAATGAAAGAAAGTATGGTTTTAATAAACTGACTAGAGATATAATTAGCAAATGGATAGATTTTGCTTTGGTGTAAATGCTGTCAGAAACAATGATACAAAAGATTCAACATCAACTGTGAAAATTCCAATAAATGGTCTAACTTCCTTAACTTCCCATCCAAAAATTAGTAACATGATTTATCAGATATGAGCTGATATTCATAATCACAAAATAGTGAAATAAATCCATGAGGTTGATGCTGCTAACCTCTACCAACACTTCAGAGTTTCTCCAGAGCCCTGTATTTGTCTTTCTGTATTCTTCTTAGTTTTTCCACCAATATATCTTTCAAACTTTCACTGTCTGTGACTTCTTTTATTTCTAGCAAGCATCCACATGGCAAAGAAATCTGAGTGGGTCAAGTAACATTACCTCAAGTTTTGTCCCATTTCTAAATTATCCTTCCCTTACTGGAGAAGGACCCCTCTGTTCTTCCTCTATGCCAGTATCCCAACTCCTGCCACCCCTGAGTGGTGTCACCGCCACAGTACTACTTTTCCTCTTAGAGCCCCAACCTTTCCTTTTCTGTTTGCCTTTGCTGCTAAACTTAGAGTATTTAAATTACTACTATTAAATTGCTACTATGAGTCAAAAACTAAAACCAAAACTAGCCCAATTTCCTGCAATGCTGTCTACATCTGATGTGCCCATTTGAAAATTACTGAAGCTGCTGCCCTACCAGTCAGGAACAGCAATAACATTCTTATCATTCTTTTTGTAAACTAGATTTTGTTCTCTTACCTCCTTGACATGTATGTAGTATTAGATAGTAAACATTCATACTTCTTTAATGCTATCAGCCAGTTTCCTTTTCTCTGTGCTTCCTGTCTTAACTTACTTTGTAAACTTTCTTCTCTCCTAATGCCAAAGGTTACATCTGAATCATTACATCCAAATTCTCCCCACTCCTCATAACCTCATATTTTCTACCAGTGAACTTCCATCAGTGCTAAGGATAACAAGCTTGTATCACTATCTTAATGCTGATCAGCCCTTACATCAAATCAACCTGCTACTGGGACACGTCAGCTAGCTAGGCACTTTCAACCCATGGTAATTCAAAAGTGACTTTTTTTTTTCCCAGTTCTAACTCTGTTTCTATTCACCTATTATCCATAATAATAATGGTGTCTTATTCACCTAGTCATTTATACCACAAGCCAGCAAGCCACCCGTGACTCACCACTTTGCCGTCCTATGTTTCTCATACTATATCCCTTTCAGTGTTCAAAGTAGCATAAGAATGACAGTGTGTGACCTATCAAGAGACCTAGCAAAAAAAGTCTCATAGGGCCAAACCAGAAGGAAATTTGTAATTTCCTGCAGAGAAAGCTTTGGATTCATGAAGTACCCTGCTCTCATCTTTCTTTCAGATTTTGTGCTTTTGAGAATGATTGCCTGTTTTAGTAATAGCATTTTCTTCATGGCGTCTGTCACAAGTATAATTACTTTTACAGTGATTTGTTTAACATCTACCTCCCCTTTTTAATAAAGGACATACAAGTAACATATATGACATTTTACATTTAGTGAATTCTTAGTAAATATTGAACATGTATAATTTTCTGTCAGTTGTCTGTGTTTAACTTACTGGGACCATGATGTATTTTTAATTTAAATTAATTATTCTATTATTCAGTTATATAATTACTTTTTCTCTTTTTTACAGCTTTTAGTTATTACATGGGCTTTCAACTTTTTTATTTGACTCAATGTCATTGAATAGCTACTTTAAATATCTTTTCAAGTAATTTCAACATCAGATTCAACTTGATTTTGGCATCAATTATCTTATCTAAGTTGTGACTTTTTACTGTCTCCTATTTTGATTCCTATGTTAGGAAACTCTGGGTGCTGTTTTGCATCTTTTACTACAGCAGGCTTTGCATGTGGATCTTGACCTATATCTGGATCTCTGATTACAATGCCAGTTTAATTTTCAGAGCCTTGGAGATGTTCCTTTGTATGCCTGATCTATCTGCCACTAGGACCCTATATCATTTCTATCTTAAGAAGCTGAGTTTTTAGAAATGCTAGTGGTGGTCCCTCCAAACACAGAATCCTAAGCCCATACCAGTAGTCCCTAGGTACTTCAAGTCTGAGTGGGCACAAAGCATCTCCCATGAAGACATAGATGCTTTCTTAGAACAGGCTTCCTCTAAAGATAATCTCTCTGGCCAGCTCCTCTCTCCTCATTCAGTATATCTTTATGAAAAGGAAACTCAGTCACAATGAGATAAATTCCCTCCCCTGGCCACTTCTTTCTGGTGAGGAGTGTTTCAATGGTGCTTTTGGATCACCTAAAATCAGAAATGTTCTATTGGATCTGGGGTGCGAGAGGTAGATTCTTCTGGGCAGCAACCTGCTGCCAGTTCAGAGATGGCGATGCTGTATCTGGATGTCAGCCCCTATGTTATGAGGGAAAAAGTTCCAAAACACCCTACCCCTGAGCTGGTCCTCAAAGCAGGAAGTCCCAAATGAGCTTGCTGCTATCCTCATACCCTTGAAAGATATCTTCATATTGATTCTTTCATCATTTCAAACATTATAGTTATAATTAACAGAGAGGAGTTGAGGAAAAAAAGATGAGTCTTGAGCCATCTTGTTGAGACTGGAAGTCTCATGATTGCTTTAATTAAATACTTAACTACTTTAGTGAGAATAGATATAAAATATCATTGAGCATTTGGAATGTTGTTAGATGTGTAAATCTATTTTTTTCAACTATATGTTTTTGATGTACATGTAGATAAAACACTTGAATGAAAATTTAATCACTAAGTTGTAATGTTCTGTAGGACACTCCAAATTACAAAGATTTAGCATTAAAAAGGGTGAAATTTTTCACTAGTAACTTTTGTGCTGGTTAAATCTTGAGGTGATATTTAGAAATATGGAATTAATTAAAATATATGTTATATAGCTAATATGTTAAAATTAATTTTACTCATTTATTTTTGTTTTATCACTAAGAAGTTAAGTGGTATGTGTGGCTAGCATTGTATTTCATTTAGAAAAGCAGTATTGCTTTACATTATGATTTCACCAGTAGTTTTGTTCTCACACTGATTTTCCTGGAAATTATGGCCTCAAGTGATAAGTGATATCAAAATAAATGTCAGTCCTCAGGTAACTGAAACACATATAGCATCCATTTATAATGAAAACATTTTATGAACTAATCCTACTGTAAATTAACCAGTCCCTCAATCATTGAAAGGACTAAATTGCTCTATTTTATCAATGTCATCTAGAAGATAGTTCTACTAGTTATTATTGGTCTCTTAAGCACCTAAGTTCTGTTTTTTTTTGGGGGGGGGGATTCCAGGTATGATCTCACTCTAGCTCAGGCTGACCTGGAATTCACTTTGTAGTCTCAGGGTGGCCTCGAACTCACAGCCATACTCCTACCTCTGCCTCCCGAGTGCTGAAATTAAAGGCTTGTGCCACCATGCCCAGCTACCAGAGAAGTTTTCAATCAGTGAAGTTATAAGTTGTCCCAGAGACCCACTTATTAGATTAAATGTTCAGGACAGAACTATGCATACCTGTAAATAGCTACAGATTCAGGAAACCAAAGTTTCTAGCTAGTTTACTGAGTTTTGTAAAAACATGTTATAGACAAGTATTTTCCTTCGTTAATGAAATGTGTAAGTAGATAAAGTAGGTATAGCTGCCCAAAGTAGTTATTAAGGACCTTGGTTCTATTTAATTGTCTGTTCAGGATAAGATTTTGCATTGCAGTTACATAAAACATCTCTTGTCTAAAAACTTAACTTTAAAAACACATTTCTTTTCTTAAGTTAAAATCATTTCTTTCTGACATGGCAATACAAGAACACAAAGGAAACATTTAGGACCATACGTCATTTTCTTTTCTATTTTTAAATGAGAAGTTTTAGTCACTTATTAACATGTAAATTATCTCAAGATTAATTCATAATGTTTTACCATTTTAATTTACAAAACTGTAAGCGTGGGCTGGAGAGATGGCTTAGCATTTAAGCACTTGCCTGTGAAGCTTAAGGACCCCAGTTCAAGGCTCGATTCCCCAGGACCCACATTAGCTAGATGCACAAGGGGGCTCACGCATCTGGAGTTTGTTTGCAGTGGCTGGAAGCCCTGGCACACCCATTCTCTCTCTCCCTCTTTCTCTCTCTCTCTCTCTCTCTCTCTCTCTGTCGCTCTCAAATAAATAAAAAACTGTAAGCTTAAAAGGTCCTAATATAAATAAATCACCTTAGAAACATACACTTAGTTAACAATGTGCATGTATATTATATTATAATGATTTTTTTTTCAGTTAAGAAAGGTTGAAGTCAATGACTTGAGCTTCATGGGCATTCAGTCATGAAATATGATGCTACATGCTGTATATTTTGGGAAAACTAGGCAAGAAAAAGCCATGAAACAATGCAAACTACACTATTTAGAAGACAACTTGAAGCACATACTGACACTTGGTCAGTCAGTACACCCCAAAAGCTTTCTTACTCCCCTGTTTTTTGTATGTACATGTAATATACATACATGTTTATATATGTGTTCATATGTGTATCAGTACACAGATCATGTGTTTGTGTGTAAAGGTAATGTTAGGTGTCTTCCTCAATCACTTTGCACCTTATTTATTGAAGCAGGGTCTCTCCCTGGATCCAGAGCTCACTAGCTTATCTAGTCTAGTCTAGTTTGCCAGCTTATCTGGGGAATATGCCTGTCTCTACTTCCCAAGTGCATCTGAACTCACTCCTTCACACTTGCAGTATAAAAGCTTTACTGACTGAGCCACTACCCCAGCATCTACAATGCCAGTCTGTATTTTCATCTGATGGTCATGTGAAACGACAATTATCATTCCTTCGAAGGTTAGAGAAACCATGATTCATGGAGCTATTCTCGAAGCAGGTCTGTATGTTCAGCTTGTTTTATAAACTCACACCTCAGGCTTCACCAGATTCTTTTTTTCATTATGCATTATGCAGTGGTAATTGATAGTCAATTGGCATTTTTCCATCTCTCCTGATTCTACATGTAGTCTTTAGCATTAACTTTTTGTAAAATGTATTGTTTATAGCCCCTACATAGAGATGGAGGAAATAACACTTTTTACAGAAGCATTTGACTAGAATTTAGAAAAAAAAAAACACAGAAAATAATCACACTTCTAAGTGCAATGATTGCTAACACCATAAAACACTCATTTTAAAAAATGTAGCTTTTTCTTCCTTCATGCTCATCTGTGCTCTGCATCCAGATTATGTACTTTTAGGGTAAAATTCAGATTATATTAAGAAGTCCCTACTTGAGGAAGTGGCTCACAGAAGAGAAATCACTTGTAAAGTGTCAGATCTCAGGTCTCTCTTAGGAATTTTTGGAAGATTTTCTCAGCAGCAGATCATTGTTGTCTCTAAATGCAAGAAGTGGTGTGGTAGATGCTTGTAACTTTGAAAGAGAGGACTAGAAATAAATTCTAAATGAATCCAGTATAGAAAATAAAATATAAAGGCTAAATAAAATACAAATAAATACCTAACTTACATCAAGGTGAATGATAATCTCATATATGAAATAGAAGTAAAAATAAGAAAATAAATGTGTTTTAAATCCTAATTATCGAGTTTTCATGTGAATAAACAAATTCATAGCTAAATAAAATGTGAAAAAAGGGCTTAAGAAGATATGACAAAGACTAAACCATTAAATGTGTCATATCATGTTATCTCTATAGCACTAAAAATTATATTATATACATATATGTATATATATATAATATTTGCAAAAAATATCCTAAGACAGAAAAAAAGCCAGATAAATTAAGCGAAAATTCTCAAAAAGGACTACAAATTTTCACAAAGAATAGTTTATGTTAACTTCACTATTAATTACAGACATTGGAGTTGCAAGGAATGCATGAGTTTATATGGGTGTTATGATAAATTGAAATAAATCTTTAAAACTATGAATTTACTACCTTAAACACTAGTGGTTAAAATTCTGGTACAGGTCTCAAGCTTAAAGCAAGACATTGGCAGAGTGGTGTCCCTTCTGGAAGCTGTAGGGGATGGTCTCTTTGCATGCATTACAAGACCCCAGTTGCTGGGGGTTTCCCACATTCTTCCACCCTTGGATCTCTCCTCCAATAGCACTAAAGTCAGAAATACTTATTTTGTCTCACCCAGATTCCATCATCATAGCTCTTTTTCTAGCACTAACCACTTCTAACTCATTCACCTTTCAGAGTATATTTGGTAGTTTAAGAACAGATAGTTTAAAAACTTTGCCATGTAACCTAACATAGATCCCAGGAACTAGACACCAATGTCTTTGGGGAGCCATTATTCTGCCTACTATAAATACTATCTTTTGACAGCAAATTGTAAGGACATTTATAAATTGCCTGCAACTTGCAAAGGAAGTGCTATGATGATCACTGGTTTGGACAGACATTAATAATAATGGACATTGGATTTATAATTGAAAGAATTTGAACCTGAAAATAACCTTGCCATTCACCATATGTTTTAATATCTCCACTTATGAGCATGTCCAAAGATAACTAATCCTCTCTCTAGATTCCAGCTGTTGACCCCACATCCAGAGCTGAATACCACAAATCTCTTTTTTTTATTAGCCAAAACCAGCCTGGCTGACTGCTAGGTACTCATTATTTTATTTCATTAGGGAACCCAAACTCCCTCAACTCTTTTTTTCACACCATAGATATTCTATACTCTCTGAGCTGGCATCATTATACATAAGCTCTATTTTTCAGGTGTAATTTTTTTATTCTTTCAAATTTTCTGTGCACATCATGATTTTGAGAGACTTCACTTTTCAGATGAATGAGGAAAGGAAAAAGAAGGAAATAATAGTAACATTTGTGCTTTTAGTTTTCAAGTGAAGAATATAACATTTCCTTCAAAGAATGTTTTTCACAATGGTTCCCTCTTTTTCTCAACTAGTTAATGTGACAAAACATGGGGAAAGTGACTCTAATCATCAAGTTATGCTTTATTCACAGACTACTCTGAGGCAAATTGAAGAGATTTTGAACTGGGAAGATTATTCAGTGGATTTGCCATGCAAGCATGAGTACTTGAATCGGGATGCACAGAATCATATAAAAGGCAGGTGCAACAGCATAAACACTGGTAATCCCAGCACATCTACAATGAGAAGGGAGGTGAAGACAGTATAATCCACCAGAAGCCTGCAAGAAAGCAAGCCTCATAAATGCAGGGGTGAACAAGAAACTCTGCATCAAACAAAATAGAAAGTAAGGAGTAACACACCCAAAAGTTGTCATCTGGCATTCACACACATGCTGTGGTATGTGCACGCACACACACACACACACCATGCATGCATGCACACAAACACATATGACAAATATAAGTTATAAATATAAAGTTTAAAAGAAGAAACAGATTCAAACACAAAGAGAAGGTCCTATTCTTTTATTTTAAAGAATTAAAACAGATATGATTTTATTATTAGATTGACAGCCTTGGGTGCAGTGTGGAATAATGTAAAGAACATTCAACCCTGATCCTTGAAACTTTGGTTTTCCCTGCTTTACTTCTAATTAGCTCAGTGAAGTTGAAGAACTCATTCACTCACTCTAGCTTTAATTTTCTCTTATATGAAATGAAGAGATGATACCAGAATGTTTCTGAAAATATTTTATGTCTTCATTTTGATTAACATGATTATGTAAAGTCACCTTATGAGAATTACAAGCAAGGTATAGGATCTGTAATGGTCCTGCTAGCTTAAAGGGTATTATTATTCTACTCAACTTTCCAGGAATGAATCACATTTGCATATAAGTTTATTACATGTAATTTAAAGTCATTTCTTTTTTTTATTTTTGAGAGAGAGAGCATGAGAGCACCAGGGCCTTCAGCCACTGTGAATGAACTCCAGACATGTGTGCCCCCTTGTGCACATGTGTAATATTGTGTTCTTGTGTCACTGTTCATGTGGCTTATGTGGGACCTGGAGATTTGAACAGGAGTTCTTAGGCTTTGCAGGCAGGTGCCTTAACTGCTAAGCCATTTCTCCAGCCCAAAAGTTATTTCTTAATGTTAGTTATTAATAAAGTAAGCTTTGAGAAATTGTACTTGATAAGAGCAGAATGTATTTTTATGCTTTATATTTTATTTTTATTTCACATACTTTAAAGTGACTCTATCTACAAGTATCATGAAGTTGATAGGTGCCTAGGATGTCTAAAGCCTTAATCCTGAGTCTTTGGAGGAATCAAAATAATACAAAACAAAATACAAAATACAAAAAGCTCCTATGGCTAAAACAATTATTGAGGTTTCTTATTCTACTCAGAAGGTTAACATGACTGAAGTCAGTTTATATCTTGAGCAATAAATGTACATATTTGGCAGTAGCCAAATGGCAGCAACAGTCATCTCTGGAGAATAATAATAATAATAAGTCAGTCCCCAGACAGTCAGCATGTCTAGTGCCAGAAGGTGCTACATAGGCAACTGGGGGAAAATGACCAATATCTGTCCAAGTAACTCATGGTCTAACCTACTTAGCAGCAAATAACCTGCCGGGATACTCAAACAAGTGCAATAGTGGCACACAGCCATGGTGGGAAACCAACTGCTCTTGATTTGGCTAACTGATCCCCTCAGTGGTACAGTACCCATAGCTGGATCTGAGAAACAAGTCGGAAACATATCCAAACATAAGCCCATTCTCCATCGTGGGCTACAAGAGGGCCTACACCTATTAAATTCTCTATAAAAAAGTAAGGGTTATCTCATTTGTCTGGTGCTAACTTACTCTTTGTTGGAGAATCTGCTTCTCTTTTTCAGATAGATGTAGATCCTAAGGAGAGAGCCACCCCATGATACCTCAAAAGGGCCCCGGCTGAACCTAAGAACAATTGACGAAACAAGCAAGGGTGCTGTTTTCTTGGTGAACCAGGTACCAGCACAGAAGTGAAGGAGATCAACACAGAGAAAAATCAACTCCTACCAAATCAGATAACCAGAGGCCCAGAGGCCCCCAAACCTCATCACTGAAGCAGACCAAAAATGAACCCAACATGGCTCAGGGAAATTTTGTGGAAGAGGGGCAGAAAGAATGTCACAGCCACATGTTGGGTCATGATATGCAGAGATATTCATCCTACCCATAACTGTGGGCTAACTCCACAATGCATGACCCATATACCTCAACAAGGAGGAGCCAGGGGGAGGGGTTAGGACATGGATGAGCCTAACAATGGTACCAAATTGACTGTATTCACTGAGTACAAAGCTAATTAATTTAAAAAAATCTTCCTTTTATGGAGAGATTTGCAAGGTCAGGACCAAACTCTGAAATGGCACAACAAAGAAAGGTCATAGAGGGACAATTAAATCAGTACTGGATTAGAAATAGAGAAACATATTGTTATTCAGGCCACAAGATAACGTTTTGTAGAGAGTGGCTACCACTGCCCTTTCTGAGGTAAAAAATGTCTATCACCTTATAGCTGCAAGAGCTACCTGTCAGGGCTCTTGGCTAGTTTCCATGAGCCTGAGTAAGATATTAAACAGCTTTCCATCTTTGACTTTCTTGTTTAAGATATTATCAGAATGTCTATCAGGCAAGAGGTTCATGAGTTAAGCAGAAGCAGGGGAAACCAAGGAAAAGGGGAATATTGTGCAATATTTCTTAGAGAATAGAAGCCACATGAATAATTTGCTGTATCTTACTTGCAAAAAAAATAATGTATTGTAAAAGCATAAATAAAGAAGCAGAGTTTTATTCTGCATACAGTATGTTTCACCTGAACTACTGGTCCAAATCATTTCCTCACAACACCAACTCCACACATCCCGTTTGAGTTCTACAAGCCCATTGAGACCTTGGCACATATTCATGTAGCTAACATTTGACATGATAGCTATTAGATTTTTGTAGTTTGTATTGTATTTGTCCCTCACTATGTTGAATGTTGGACATATCAAGCAGATGACATTTGAAGCCATGGAAGAGATGATTAAGACTGTGTACCTGCCGAGAAAGGGGAAAAGGAGAAACATGCAGAGAATGTCTCCCAGAATCTTGAGATGCACAAAGCAATATTATTGAAGAGAGGCTGTGAAGTTGCCTTAGAAAGAGTATTTAAAGGAGTAGAAATCAAAGCAAAATGGATGGTGACATGGAAGTCATGGGAGGAAAGAAAAATTACTAAGGCTCTCTAGTTATTCAGCACCAGAGAGAAGAAAGAACTGCAAATATTTATAATAGATTATTTGATTAAGATGTCACTAGTTTCCAAGGGGAGAAATATCTTAGGAAGGAGACAGAATCAAGCTTCACTTTACAGTGAGATGAGTTTGGAATAGGTAGTGAGAAAATGAATATCTTTTTTGAAAATTTGAAAAATCTGTTAAGCAGAATAGTGCTAAAAGTAGTAGAGATGGGTTTGAAAATACACTAATGTATATAGTTGAGGAAGTGCTATTTCAAACTGAGTAAAAGTAAAGAAATTAGTGAAAAGGAAAACCTTAAAGCTATGAGAAAGAATTATTTCCTGGTGTGCTATTGGAAGGGAGAGAACTTTTGTGTGAATGGGGACAAGTGAATGAATGCAAGTGCACAGAGTGATGAAAGCAAGGCAAGCTGGAGGCTCGGGATGCTATCTGTTCAGTGAGAAAGGTGGCTAAGGCTAAGAGTAAAGACCACCCAGTATGGAACTAAGACATGTCAAATAATGATAAATAATGGCTTATATATCTTCATGGGGATGGGGAAGGAAAAAGGATTAGAAACGATAAGAAAGAAGCAATATAACACTATTCTGATGCATATCATAGCATATATGTATATATCCAAAAGTGTATGTTCAGGATTGAAGAGTAATAATTTATGCTATTCAAAAATATACCACATAGGTACATAGATAATGTTATTAAGAGTTCAAGGGCAGCTATATATCACAGACACAAGACAAAGCACAATAAACTGTGGCATCTTCAGAAGGCCTTGGCTGTCTGTCAGGGGAGCCAATATGGAGACAGATGAAGACCTTGGTCCCTGCACTACCCTGAGGAGAAGAGCTGAGATTTAGAATACAAAGAGCCTGGTTGAGATTAATGATTTTGACATTTCAAGAGGCATGCTTTGGGCTTTTTCCTAATACTGCAAAACCAGAGACAAGGGTGACCAAGAGCGATACTAAAAAACACATTTGAAAGGACTGATTTCCCCATCAAGAAATCTTTAATACTTACCATGTGATTGGCTTCAGGAGGTCATTTTAGTAGAGACTACAGTTGTAAACAAAAAGTCTTGGGATAATTCTTTAAGTCATATATTGGCAAAGATTTGTTTTTTTAAGTGTATTGACTGATGTTAACAGAATGGCTGCTTTGGGAAGATTCAGTAAATACTACTCTGAGGTTTGATTATCGAAATGCATACTTGAGAAAAGAATGTGTCTAAATTATTTGAATTAATTGTTAGAAGATACACGTATTTCACATAAAATTGAGTAGATTTCTCTAGTGTCTAGGATACATCCTCTTCCCATATGAAAAAAAAGCAAGGGTTACTATAATTAAAGACTGTATTACTATAAACAAAAGCTCTGCTGGAAATGAGCTTGGAAATAAGATTCCCACCACAGGAGCCTGTCATTGAAGGCTACCTTCACTCAATGAAGAAGAACAACAACAATAAAAAGTGGGATTATCCCTCTCACTTCTTTCTGCTGCACAAACAGACATTATTCAGGGCCTGTCCTTCAAGTTTGGTGGTGCTGATGATAGTTTCAAGTTCTGATTTTCCTTTTTATTTATTTTTTGCATGTGCATGTGCATAATGTGTGTGTATGGCATGTGCATGTGTGTGTGTGTGGTATTTATGGTATATATATGTGTGTGTGTGTGTGTGTGTGTGTGTGTGTGTGTGTGTGTGTTTATGCAAATGAGTGTGCACCTTGCAGGCATGTGTGGAGGCCAGAGGAGAAAGTTTGGTGTACCCTCCCATTGCTCATCTACATGCTTTTCCTTGGGACAGAATCTCTCACTGATTCTAAGGTTTTCAGTTTTCATAAGGCCTAGTGATTCTCTGGTCTCTGCTCCCCACAGGGCTGGAGTTATGCATATGTATGTCCACACCGAGCTGTTGGTGTATGTTCTGGAAATTGAACTCAGGCAGTGTCAGGGCCCCTCACCCTCAAGCCAAGCTAGACTCTCCAGCCCTCAAGTTCTGCTGTTTCAAATGTGTAGATCTTATTTAATGCTACAACATCCAGAAACACAACAGAGCAATATTTATATAGATTTATGACTCTATCCTTGCTTCCCTTTGAGAAAAACAGAAAAAAAAAGGTTAATCTAACTAACAAAAGAAAAATTATGATGTAGGTATTGGGAACAGCTACTCAATTGCTAAATTAAATTCCTTGGGCAGCAAGAGATACATTCATAGGTGTCACTAAAAAATTAAGAAAATAATACAGAACATATTATAAAATCAAGGCACACTATAAATATGGAAACAGAGATTCAGTGCGAATAAGTAACTCAAGTCCAAGTTAACTAGGTCAACAACAGTGTTCACACTGTTCTTACATAGTATGCTCTGTCAAAGATGTATAAAACTCCTTAAAGAAGAAACAAGAATAAATTAGTATCTCTAAAATGAATATAACACCAAGGGAAAAAGAACTAGAAATTGGTTAGTCTAGGATAGTCTATTGCAGTCAGGTTTGCATTGCTGGTAAAAAGCAACCAAGAGCAGCTTGTAGAAGGAAAAGATTTATTTTGGCTTACAGATTCAAGGGGAAGCTCCATGATGGCACAGGAAAATGCTGGCATTAGGAGGGGGTTGACATCACCTCCTAACCAACATCAGGTGGACAACAGCAACAGGAGAGTTTGTCCAACACTGACAAGGGGTAGCTGGCTATAACACCCATAAGCCCACCCCTAATAATACACTGCTTCTAGGAGATTTCAATTCCCAATTACCATCAGCTGAGGACATAAGTTTATGGGGGATACGTGAATCAAACCACCACATACTCCAAAGTTATCAAAAGTTTACTTTTAAGGAATTTTTAAGGTAACATCTATTCTGTTAATATACAGCCTTATTTTTCTTACTATAATTAAAATTCCAGATATCCATACTCAAAGGGTAGTAGGAAAAGCAAGGAAAGTATAAATAAAATAGAGTGGTGCTGAAAGAAGGACATCCATCAGAAGAACAGAGCAGATGCAGGAATAGGCCCTAAATAGTAGAATGATTTTAAAAGGACATAAAAAATCCAAACTGAAGGAAAATAATAACTACTTATGAGATGTTACTAATATAGTAGATTGCTTTTGTAAAGAGGATAAGAAATGATAGGAGTTATATTCCTGCCTTATATGAACCAAATAAAGGAAAATAATCTTACGAATTTAATAGAAGGAAATATAGAATAGTATCTATTCTTAGGTATGGAGAAATTTTGTACATCACTAAGAAATCACAAAGTAAAATGTTAGCGCATATGACTACACAAAATCTGTGCATCATAAAATATCAGAGAAAACTGTGATGAATTTGATCAATATATAAAGTATATTAGTATCATTTTGAGTTTTACTATTTAATTAAAAATATATTGCAGATAGAAATATTACAGATACAAATAGAAATAGAATATACAGATAGAAATATCATTGTACATATACAAAGATTAAAAAACAAAACATTATCTAATAAAAAAGAAAATAAAGCATTCACAAACTGAATTCTGAAGAATCAGCAATGATTGATTTTTCAGTATGTAGTAGTATGTTTCACTGATAGCAGCAATGGCAAAGTTTAAAAATTATGTACAAATCCAGTGTTGGTAGCCTGGATTGGTGGCACATTCCTATAATTTAACAATATAGGAACTGTTATATAAATTTTGAAGTTCAATGCAATTAGTACAGGTTATAACTAATATATATATATTTAAATATCTAATGTTATGCAAATTTCTAGATTAGAAATTTCCTACATCTGAGCAGTATATTTTACAATACTTTTGCTTCCCATGGTAGGAGTATAAAATTAGAAGTAAATGGGTGAGTGGGTGCGTGCCCGTGCACACGTGCATGCAATAGCTGTGGTGGTTTGAATATGAAATGTTCACCATAGCCTCTCACATTTGTGATTAAACCTCATGGAGTTTGGGGGAAATGCAGCCTTGCTGGGAGAGGAATATTACCTTGTGACAGTCCTTGGTGTGGGTATTAGTCCAGCCTGACTGGTGTTGATAGTGAGCTCACTGTTGCTGTTTGTTCCCTGCTGAAGTGTGACAAGAGGTGATCTTGCCAGTAATCTGTTCCTGCTATGCTGCCCCCACCATGATAAAGCTTTCTCTCAAAACTGTGAGCCAAACTAAACCTTTTCCTTTTGTAAACTGGGTGTCTTGTCCTAACAATGAGAAGGTAACTGCTATAGTGTGGGTGGTGTGCATCGTGTATGCACACTTGTGTGTACCCCGTGTATACACATACAGATGCCAGAGCAGACCATCAGGAGTCCTCCTCCATTTCTCCTTCCCCTTTTTTTCTTGAGACAGAGTCTCTCACTGAACCCAAAACTGCTGATCTGGATCAGACTGGCTGACCCGAGAACCCTAGCAATTCTCATGTCTCTGCTTCCCACATGTCTGGTGTTACAGGAATGTGTGGCCATACCCAGCTTTTTACATGATGGCTGGAAATCAAACTCAAGTCCTCATGGTTGTTTAACAATCACTCTTGTACACTAAGCTACCTCTCCAGCCCAAGAAGCTTTGAATGAGACTCAGCCCCAACATGATATATTTTTTGTTCTTTTTGGTCAAACAAGAAAAGACAACCTTAGCCATCTTTTGCTAGGTTTCTATTTTGGTTTGAGTATTAAATGTCCTACACAGACTTGGGTGTTTGTACATTTGTTCCCAGCTGCTGGCACTGTTTGGAAAGGTTGTGGAACTTTACGAGGCGGAGACTTGCTGGAAGAAGTGGGTCACTGGGGACAGGCCCAGAGCTATTACAGCCCAGCCCCACTTCCTGTTTATCCTCTGCTTCCTGACTGCAGGCACAATGTGGCCATCTCTGCTTCATGCTTCTGCTGCCATGGCTTCCTGCCATGAAATGCCCCCATGAGACTGCAAGCCAGAATAAATCCTTTTCTGTCCTTAAGTTCTTTCTGGTCAGGTATTTGTGCACAGCAATGAAAAAGTAATACAGATTCTTAGAATTTCATTCCTTAGTCTGGTCAAGTTGTTTTGTTTGGTATCCCCCTTTTCCTGAAAGAATAACAGTCAGATTTGGGGTGGTATGATCATTTGGATATTAAGTACCCAGTTGATGGAAGATTAATTGTCAGATATGGGATTGGTGTGATCATTTGGATGTTAAGTACCCCAGTGAAAGGTTCATGTGTTAAAGGTTTTGTCCATAGGTGGTAGCACTATTTTGGAGGCTCTCAAATCTTTAAGAGATCAATTTTGTCTGAAGGAAAGTACCTACCTGGTATCACAGCTCTGAGAACTGTATATTATCTCCCCTCTCTCTCTCTCTGCTTCTTGTCTTCCATGAAGTAAGCAACCTCTGCCACACATACCTGAGACTGTGATGTTCTGTTTCAACCAGCACAGAATCAACAGAGCCAAGGACTATATACTGAGTCTCCTGAAGCCATGAGCCACAACACATCATTTCTCCCTTGATGTTGTCAGGTATTCTGTTAAAATGAAAAGAGCTTTGACTAACATAGTATACCATAAACAATAAGCATGGTTTACAGACAGACATTTGAATGGATTGACCTAAAAAAATCTATGATGTCAACCAAAATCAGATTTACCTATTTGATACAAGAAATAAATGGCACAGAAGCTAGAAAACTTGTATGTCTATATGTCAGGGCATCTCACTTAAGCCCACTGGTGTGAGAATGTAGAAGGTACTCAGAAGGTTGTTGAAGGATCCTGTAATCTGAAGAGGGAATTATAAGAATAAAATGTTTAATGGTATTAAGTAACAATAGCCCGATAAAAGCATCTGGCCATAGATACAGTCATCCTAATAGGATTATAATATTCAATTGTTGTTTCCTTGTTTTATCTCCTTATCAGAAATGATTTTGCTAAAAGGTGGTCTAAGTATGTGAATAAGAAAGAAAGCTGGAGTGAGTTTCAGTCCCCTGCACAAGGAAGACTGCATACAAGACATAAGCTTAGATTATATAGAAAATATTCAGATTCTGAAGATCAAGTAGGAAAGAAAGGGATGACTAATTGAAAAGATATGATTACAGGTCAATATTACTATAGTTAGGGTCTGGAATACAGACAGAAGAACCTGAAAGGTGGACTGGTTTCCATTGCCCGCTGGATCTTTAGGAAGCTTAGTCAATTTTGATTTTCAAAAACAGTACCCACACTTGCATTAACCACTGTCAGCCTACAAGGCACCACATGTCCCCTGCCCTCAGATGTTCGGAAGAGACAGACTTTGTACATGGGTAATGATTGGAAGACCTCTCCCTGACACTGTGGACAGACAGACAGACAGAAACAGTAGCTGAATCAGACTGCATACAGCCAGATTCCCTCATTTAGTTGTCCAAGTTTTCAACTAAACCCCATGATATTGCCAATGTGGGACCACTTTGACCTAGAAACATGGCAATTTATAGGGCTGAAACTATATATCAATGTTGGCTGCTATCCCAGGCAGTCCCCCATCAATGAAAGACAGCAATTATTTTTAAAACTATAGTTAAACCCAAATCCAATTTAGAGCCTAAGAATAGGAAAGAAAATGAAAGCTCAAGGGCTTGGAGAAAAAGTTGATCAGCCAAGCTCTGTACTGTAACCTTAAGTAACTATAGAGGACCACTTGGTGACCAACAAATAAAAACCAGAAGAAGCAAAACATGATTTTTGTATTCAGGCACAAGTCTCCAAGGAACACATCACAGAAACTCCTGACAAAACAGAGGAAAACTGAGGCAAGATCCCTAGCTAAAAATCTCTTCCTCCTAGAGGCAATGCCAGTATCTGCCTACAGCTGTCCTTTCTATACATCTCTAAGCACTAACAATTCCTACTCATTGATATAGTCATCTTTTACCTGTATTAGCTCATAGAAAAACTTACCATAGAGTCCTTTTGTCTTATAAAAATGTCTTCATTTTGAGACTTTTGTACGTTTGTACTCTGATAAATTAATTTGTTATTGAACAGTGAAGATAATATTAACCCAGAATGTCTCAGGCATCATCAATGATTGCCTGCTGAGCACTGTCTATGTGCCTGGCTTCTGTGTGAGGCAGTGATGCAAGTGCTTTCCTGTTCTAACTCATTTCAATGTCATAGTGTCCTTATTTAGACAGACAGGGCTCAACCTCAGGAAGCTGAATTTAGACTTCTTTATTCACCAGTTGTTATTTTTTCTTAACTGGCATAAAAGTCTATGGACATAGTTTTCTATAATAAATGTAATAAATTTGCATAAGCATTACATTTATTTTTAAGATATTAATTTTTATTTCTTGTTAATAACCTGTCTTGCCCTACTCCATTGAGAGCTTGAGGACAGAAACTTTGGCTGTGTTGCTCACTGGTGACTCTGTGGAGTGTGGCATAAATAAAATGAAATAAACACTCTAAATAAAAGAACCATCCTCTGAGTTCCTTGTACTGTCAGTGTGTGGGTGGGCATAGCACTCTGCAGTGAGTAGGCTGGGCCCATTTCTGGTCCCCTAACACCTCCTCAGGGGTCTGAATTCCTTGCTTGGTTACTGTGTGGGCAGGGGCAACAGTCTGGAGTGAGTAGGCCAAAACCATACTGGGGCTACTTCCACCTCCTCTTGGGCCTGAGTTCCTGACATAGTCAGTCAGTTTATGGGTGGGCTCAACAGTCTGGAGTAAGAAGGCCTGACCCATTTTTGGTCCCCTCCCACCACCCTAGTTTGAGTTCCTTGCACATCAGTGTGTGGGCAGCCACAGCCCTCTGGAGTGAGTAGACCAGACCCCTGTATCTAGGCTCCTCCCACCTCCACAATCTAGGTCGCCTTCACTGGTCTATGTCCTGGAGGGCTCAGCATGAAGTAGGCCAGATCCCTGTTCACTTTCTCCTAGTCACCTAGTCCTGGTAGGTCCCATTGTGCCTTGCTTGGGGAGGCCTGGCCCCTGTGTGAGCTGTGGAATTAGGCCTCTTGCTCTTGTATCTTGACTGGACACTAAGTACCAACATCCCTATTCACCTGACTCAGAAGGTGAACATTCCAAAGGACACAAACTTACCTCCTTCTCAATAAAATAGAGTCTTCCTGAAATGGGTAGAAAACAATACAAAAAAGCCAATGAAAGTCAGAAAACTGAGCTATATCCACCAAGAATGCCTAGTCCTACTATGGAAGCCTCCAATGTAATCATCTAGAAATCAACAGATATTCATTCCCAAAATGAAAACACAACAACCAACGAGACCTTGATTAAAGAAAAAACTTGTTGAACTTGAAGAAAACTATCAAAGAACTGACAATCGTATTAATGAAATTGAACAGAATCGTCTCCTACAGCATTCAGCTTTTGACAGTAGGTTTAACTTGATGGAAGAAAATGTTAGAACCCTCCAAAGAGATATGAATAAATTGGAGGTAAGTCAAGAAGTGGAAGACCGCAACAAAAGGTTGATTAAGCTTACTGAAGACTTGGTAAAATGCAAGAATAAACTACAAGAAGCATCAAGAAAATCAGAATTGAAGTTGAAATCATACCTCAAAAAAGAGATGGACATTATACAAGACTACACAACAGAAAACAAAAATCAAACAGAATTTATGAAAACCTCTCTAGAACTACTCACCAACAGAGTTACTCATGTGGAAGACAGAACCTCTGACCTGCAAGATAAGACAGAAGAAATTAACTGGGAAGCCAAAAACTTTGCTAAATTCAAAAAATCAAGTGAACAGAATATGAGGGAAACTGTGGCACACTCTAAAATGACCAAACATCCAGATCATGGGTATACCAGAAGGAGAGAAAATCCAGACAAGAGGCATAGAAAACATACTCAACAAAATTATTGAAGAAAATTTTCTGAATGGTGCAAAAGAGAGGACCATTCAGATACAGGAAGCACACAGAACACCAAACAGGAAGGACCAAAGAAGAAACAAAAGAACCACATTATCATCTCAATCGATACAGAGAAGACCTTTGACAAAATACTATATCAGTTCATGATTAAAAAAAAAAAACTGGAAATAATATACATGGAGGTTTTATATCTCAACACAATAAAGGATATATATAAAGCTCCCAAAGTCCAAATAATTCTTTATGGCAAAAAACACAATGAGTTCTGAATGAGATCAGGAAAAGACCGTGGTGCCTTCTCATCACTGCTCTTCAACATATTACTGGAAGTACTAGCCCAAGCAATTAGACAGGAGAAGGAAATAAAAGGGGTTCAAATTGGAAAGGAACAAGTTAGCCTTATTTGCAGAAGACCATATCATAGATATATATGATATATATATATATATATATATATATATATATACATATATATGATATATATAGACATAAGTGACCTCAAAAGTCTCCATCCCCAAAAATGTAAAGGTGATAAATTCCTTCAGCAAAGTAGCAGGATACAAAATCAATGCACAAATATCAGTAGCTTCTCTATATGCAAAGGACAAATATACAGAGAAATAAATCAGTGAGACAGTCCCATTTTCAATAGCAACAAAATAATAAATACCTTGGCATAACACTAACAAAGGATGTAAAGGAACTATACAATGAAAGCACTCAAGAAAGAAATAGAGGAGCACTTAAGGAGATGGAAGGACCTCCCATTTTCCTGGGTAGGTAGAATTAGTACTGTGAAAATGGCAATTCTACCAAGAGCAATATACAGATTTAACACAACACCAATAAAAATACCATTATCATTCTTTACTGAGACTGAAAAAATAATTTCAAAATTCATATGGAATGGCAGAAGGCCTCAGATATCCAAACATATCCTCAGCAAAACAAACACCTCTATGGTATCACCATAACTGACCTAAAGCTATATCACAAAGCCATAGTGACAAAAACAGCATGGTACTGGAATAAAAACAGAAACATAGACCAATGGAGCAGAATTGAAGACCCTGACTATAGGGCAAGTAACTACAGCTGCTTGATCTTGACAAAGGTGCCAATAATGTAGACTGGAGAAAAGACAGCATCTTCAACAAATGGTGTTGGACAAATTGGCTGACCATATGTAGAAAAATAACATTAGAGCCAGTCATTCCACCATCTGCAAAAATCAATTCCAAATGGATTAAAGACCTGAAACGCTTCAACTACTGGAAGATAAAATAGGAAGCACTCTCAACAATATAGGATTGGAAAAAGACTTCCTGAACAAAACGCCAGTAGCCAAGGAAATTAAACAAGCACTCAACCAATGGTATCTAATGAAGCTAAAAAGCTTTTGCACAGACAAACATACCATAATCAGAGCCAATAAATTACCCACTGAATGGGAGAAAATCTTTGCCAGCTATACCACTGACAGAAGCCTACTATCTAGAATTTACAAATAACTCAAAAAACTAAACAATAAAAAACCAAACAACTCACTCCAAAGTGGGGCAGAGAACTAAGTAGGGAAGTTCGCAGAGGAAGAATGAAAAATGGTTAACACACACTTAAGAAAATATTCAACATTCCTAATCATTAAGGAAATGCAAAGTAAAACAACTATGAAATTCCACCTTACCCCAGTAAGGATAGCAGACATTCAAAAATCAAATGTTGGTGAGGCAGTAGAGAAATAGGAACACTCAATCACTGTTGGTCGGAATGTAAGCTGGTACAACCATGTGGAAATCAATTTGGAGACTGCTGAAAAGGATTAATATAGAGTTACCAGCAGACCTTGCTATCCCCTTACTGGGCATTTATCCTAAAAGCTCCACATCTCAGTTCAGAAATATTTGCTCAACCATGTTTATAGCTGCTCAATTCATAATAGCTAAAATCTGGAATCAACCCAGGTGTGCATCAGTAGATAAATGGATAACTAAGATGTGGTATATCTACACGATGGAATTCTACTCAGTAACAAGAAAAAAATGACACATTGAAGTTTGTACAAAAATGGTCTAATTTGGAACAGATCATTTTTAGTGAAGTCACACAATCACAGAAGGATAATCAACATATAATCTCACTCATCTGCAATTCATAACCTGGATCAGCCCAAGTTGCTGACATAACTGAATAGCATCTTGAAGCTTGGACAATAGGGTGGTAGAGCTTGGGGGAAGGAAAAGATTGTGGGGAGACACAAATCTGAACCCAAATTGAACTGGTACCATAGAATCCTATATCCTGGAAATCAGACTAAAAGGTGGAACCATCAAGCAAACCTTAGAGGGAACAACTGAATTGAAGGGCCCTGGAGAGAGTGAGAGGTAACCTAACCTCACATTTCTCCTGTTTCTCTTTCTTCTCTGAATTTTTCTTTCTTCTATTCCCTTGGCACTGGTCTGTAATTCCCTGTACCAAGATGTGGTCTACAGCCACAATGAGCTGTCCATCAGAGAGACCTACTAGATCTCCCAAAACAAACAAGACAAACTTCTGTCAGAGCACTTGTTTACCCACCAGAGGTTAATGGTAAGTCTTTACTGCTGACAACACCAAAATCTGTCAGCACAGACCATGGAGAGACCTGGTTGGAATCCGGAGGAGAGCCAATCCTCAGATAATTAGCCCATCTAGTACTGGAAGGCACTACAAGAGCTAACAGTGAAAGTGGCCAACATCTGTCCAAGCAACTCAAAGTCTAAGCCACTCAGAAGCAAACAACCTGACGTGATGCTCACACAAGTGCAATAGTGGCACACAGCCATGGTGGGTTACCAGCTACTCTTGCATTGGCTAACAGATCTGCTCAGTGGAAAGGAAAGCATATCTGGAACTGGAAAACAAGTCAGAATCATATCCAGATAATGATTCTGCTTTCCATTGCCAAGCTCTCACTAACCTTAGACTATAACCTTTTAATTCTCTCTAAATTAATGATAGCTATTCCTTTTAACTAGTGCTGACTTTACTCTCTGTTGGAGAATCTGCTTCTCTTTTCGTGGTGGAAACAGGACTTGAGATAAATGAGCCGGCACACTCCACCCTGGCCCCAGCTGAAAACACAGAGGAATTGAGGAAATGAGCAAGAATGCCGCTCTCTTAGTTAAGCTTATATCAGCACAAGGGTGATGGAGAAAGATACTGAGGACATTCAACACCTACCAAACTGGACATCCAGATGCTCCTAAGTGCCCATCACTGAAGTAGACTTAAAATGCTCCCAGCATGGTTCAGGCAATCTTATGGAAAGGGAGGCAGAACGATTGTTAGAGCCACAAATTGGGACATTTTGCACAGAGACATTGCCTCTCCCCATAACTGACTGCTGCCCCCATAATGCATGACACACAATCCCCATGGGGTTGACCTGCAACCCCAATGAGGAAGGCCTCTTTAGAAAAGGGGCAGGGAAGCCAGGCATGGTGGCACATGCCTTTAATCCCAGCACTTGGGAGGCAGAGGTAGGAGGATCACCATGAGTTCAAGGCCACCCTGAGACTAAATACTGAATTCCAGGTCAGCCTGAGCTAGAGTGAGACCCTACCTCAAAAAACCAAAACAAAGGGGGGGGGGGCAGGGAGAAGGAAAAGGATGGTACCAATATGTGATGTTTACATACAAAATATGTCCATATCTAATAATAAAAATAAAAAAGAACCTTCCTCTTGTCTTTTCCAATTTTCCATTTTATTTTTATTTTTGTCAGACAAAACGGAGTTGCCTGGCATGTTTGCACAAAGTTGTAATCCCAGCATTTGAATCACAAGTTCAAGGCCAGCCTTATCTATACAATAAAACCCTGTCTCAAGAAGAGAGTTGTGGATTTACAATGAATTATATGACCAATATAACTATTGAATTAATAGATAATCTATAAAAAATTCAACTTATTTTTAAGGTAATTGTAGGTTTTTCATTTATTTAATGTATTTTTACTTTTGATCTTTTCATACATGTACATATTTTGGTCTTATTACTCCCAATTACCTTTTCTGATCCTTCACCCCTCCCACTTAAAACTTTCTTCCCCATTAACACCTCAGGCTACTTTCGTGCTTTGACTTTTGTGGCTTTTTTTTTTTTTTTTTTTGACCCACTGACTTAGTTACATTGTGTGGTAGATTATTTACCAGAGAATAGCTAACTTACAGTGTCTACATGGTCTATCTATACTAGCTACCCAAGTCTCACTGATTGCAGAGGCAGCTATGTAGATGGAAATCATTATCTAAAAGAAATAAAAAAGCACCTTAGCAGGAGGATTCCATGACTTAACCCCAAACTAGGGAGGCATGATAACAAAGAACAAACCTACAAACCTGTTTCTCCTCATCCTATGGATATCAGTGGAGGCTTGTGATCCCAGGCTGGGCACTGGCTTTTCCCTGGAAAAGATAGGCATTTTTTTTTTTGCTTATGTTGTTTTGTTTTTTACTTTTCAGTCATCAGAGGTGCTGCTGGCTACTGAAACATCATGCATAGATGGTAGGCTCTTAAAATGTGGAATAAAATTACTAAATATGAAAGTACACAGCAAATATGGTTTTACAGACAAAGAGAAAGAATACTTTAAATATCTATAAAGTAAATAAGAAGAAAGAATTTAAGTGGCTACTAACATAAATGAAATGAGGCAAAAGATCTAACAACAATCAATTTCATGTAAGGTAATAGCTGAATTTAGTGGGAAGAAGTTTTCTATGAAGATTAAAGTGGACATGTGTTCTCCAGGTTTCAAGTCAGGTAACAGAGTAGCTCTTTCATGTGATATTCAGAAAATTGAAGAGCAAATGAAAGTACCTTTAGAGAATATCTCAAAAGCATGTTGGAGAGAAGTAAGAGATGTATAAAGTCAGGGATGATGGTTTTTAGTTGTAAATAATTTTGGAAGATTGTGTATCATTTCATAAGCCTTCACAGTGAGCATTCCTTAGATGATAGAGACCTACCATTACATTGGCTGACTTCATCAGTTAAAGCAAATAAACCAAATTATGATATCCCCAAATCCACAGTGTGAAATGTTAGGAGTAGTACAGCTAATTCATCTACAGTGGTGGCTGTGCATATGAGCTTAAAAATAAAGACAACTGGAGGTCTCTTCTGTGGTTGCTCTAATAAAAAAAAAAAAAAGTCCCATTGAACAATAAGGCTCAGAAGAAAGGGTCAGCAAACTATAACCTAGTGGGCAAATTAAGTATTCCATTGGCTTTTCTAAACAACTGTTTACTGAAACAGTCATATCCATTTATTTACCTATTATCTGTGCTGCGTTCATATTAAATGGGTGGAGTTTACTAGGTGAGACCAAGACTGTATGGCCTACAAAATTTAAACTGGTCCGTCATTTTCTAACTCCCATAGGAAAAAAAAAAAGAAGGATGTTTATTCACTCACAAAAGACTGTAACCACATATTTAAGACATTTTCTTTCCAATGCTCTAATCACTTTATCATAACATGTTTTGAACGGTATTTTTGATTTTTATAAAACTTTAGCCCCAAGAACCATGCCCATCCTTATGTGTCTAACTTCTTAAGTGAATATGAAAGTTATGACAAGAAGGTTTGACAAGAGTAGTTTTCTGAACATGCAACAATCAAAAATTCATTCAGAATTGCAAAATCAAATGTTTAAAAAATCTGAGGTGGGTCTGCCCACACTAGCCTATTTTGCATTGTGTGACCTTACTGCAGCCTTGATCTTGAATATACGATAAGGACACTTCACCATGCATGATACCACGCCATGCAACACCAGTAAATGCTGCCTGAAACATCCCTGCCCAGTTTTAAGACTATTACATGTTACGAACTGCACTGATTTTTTTCCTGAATATACAGAGTTTTCTTATAGGAGAAACAGAATGGTTTAATTATGGAAAACAAAGATTTTACTGATATCATTCCTCAGCACGCATGATCAAATTAGTCTAATTTTGCATTGCATATGTGCTAGAATGTCTGGTTTTAAAACTTACTATAGAATGTGCTGGAGGGATGGCTTAGCAGTTAAGGTGTTTGCCTGCAAAGCAAAAGGACCCAGGTTCAATTCCTCAGGACCCACGTTAGCCAGATGCACAAGGGGGCACATGCGTGTGGACTTCGTTTGCAGTGGCTGAAGGCCCTGGCTGGCCCACTCTCTCTCTCTCTCTCTGTCTCTTTAAATACATAAATAAATAATAAAATTACTATAGAAGTTGCCAATTTGAATTTTGTTAAAGAAAAATCACTAAATAAAGTTTGGCTTGGATCATGACACAATTTCCAACAATTTCTGAAAGGGCCCCAGACATACTTCTGCCATTTTGTCTTATTTATGTGAAGCAATGTTCTCCATATTAAAGATTATAAGATCAAAATATCAACCAATTCTGAAAAATGTTGAAGATACTCTTTGTCCTGCAGTGTCAAATACATAGCCAAGATATACTTTTTATGTAAAAATGAACAAGCATATCCATCTCGTTAGTATGCAAATTTCCCTTCATGGTTAAAAAGTGGTAAAATTGTATGTATGTCAAGGAATTATTTTGAATAAATTTGTTTATGATTTATTAGCAGCAAATATTTTATGTGTATACATATTTTATATACTTGGTGTCATGCAAAAATTCATTAAGTAAAAAGAGATATAGTGAGTAAAAGAAAGCTTAAGAAGTATTGCTCCATGCTAAGTGACAGGCTAATGATTTGAGTCACTGCTCCTAGTACACACTTGAGAAAATCAAGTTAATCTCAAAATAAAGTCCCATAAAGCATAGTGATTTCTCTTTTTATTATTCCATCAAAATGTTGCATTTTATAGGACTCTCATAAAACAACAGATGAGCAAAGCCATAAATTAACACAAAACACAACTATATGGGGAATTAAGATTTTTAACACATATGTTCAAATCTATAATCTGAAAGCAACATTATGTTGTATAGTTGATAGTTGCAGTTAACCCTGTCATAAGCAGCATTATTCTTTTTAAATATAAATAAAATATCAACTACAAAAATGGTTTATGCTCAGCCACTAATGTGAAGAGGCAGTGTGAGTCATCTGTAGTATATTAAACAAATCACAGTTGTGAATGTTTTATTAAGTAATTTATTTCATGCTTGCTTACCCCTGTTACTCAATCAGACATTCTTACCTCACACAATTGCATTTCACTTAATTTATTTGATTGAAAATATACACAGTTTCATAGGTTTTTTTCATTTATGCTATGAAATAAAAAGTTTTTTAATATTACTAGATTATTCAGTGTGAATAAAACAAATAGAAATATGAAAAGATTTGTTTCTTTTACAAAAAGAAAGATGTCACTTTCAAATGAGTACCTCAAAAAACAAGGAAACAGAACAGGATTCATATTTCTCAGGTAAACCCTGAAGCACTTCAATTCAACAAGAGTAGGAGTTTATCTTTATACACCATATGGCAAGTGCAGAATTTTAATTAAATATTTTATTGTGACAACATCCTGGCTTGACTTCATGGTACGTACCTGCAATCCCAGCAACCAGGAAGCAGAGTACCCAGGATCTGGAGGTCAAGCATCCTAGGCTGTACTGGGAGTTCAGGGTTTGTCTAGGATAGCTGATTGAACAAACAAACAACAACAAAAAACAATGAACATTCTAAAAAGTTGTACCATATTCACTTTTAATTTCCTCCAGTTCATCAGAAAAATAATAATTGATTTAAATAAGAAGGTTGTATTCACTATCTAGTCTTCCAACCTGAATGAGCTATTTAGTTCATAAGGTTAAAAGAATGAGAAATGATTCATCAACAATGGCTGAAAACTCTGCAGTCAAATAATATAAAGTTTTCTATGAAGCTAAGAAGTGCACATTTTTTCTAATATAATATATGAGGGGCAAGACTTTCATAATAAGTGGAAAAGATGACATTAAAATAGCAGAGAGGCTGAAAAGAAGAAGGGATTCAATGGAGGGTAGATTTAAGAGGAGGAGAATAGGGGTACGCATGGGAATTATCATGTTTTATTTTCTACATTTATTGAAATTGTCAATAAATTTTTTTAAAAATATGTGGGAAAAATAAAATATTTTATATATTTAAGGAGAAAGCTCACTAGGGATAAGATTCAGATTTGGTCCTCTCTGTACGTCCTCTTGTCGGCATCCTATACAGTTTCTACTTCTATATTTTATACATAAAGCTTTCAGCTTCACTTCTGCATTAGTTCAAGTCTGAAGTTTCGCCTTCTGTTCTTATTGTTGGCTGTTTATTTATTTCTGCTATGAAATAATGAAAAAAGAAGTAAAAATATTAAATAAACATTTCTTACCACTATGAGTGAAAATGAGCTTGTGAGTTTTGACAGTTTCTTCTACTAGAGAATTATATTAGTTCACTTGTACATTTCAACAAAGCATTTTTGAAGTGTAAAATCATGATAATTCCTTTCCTTTCCAATCTCAAACTCAAGATTGTGAGGACAACACTCGTACCCTAATATCTTACATGTGGTAGGCTAAAGAATGAAACTGCAGTATCAATCGTTTTAATCAAACCCTTGCTAGTAAAACAAGCTGGCCGTGAACAAACCAAGTAATTCTTACTTCTCCTTTTGGAAACTAACTAGAAATTTACTGCCTTCAAGAAACTTTAAAGAAATATACTATTCTAAGACAGTAGTGTCCTTCTCTTGTATTTCTTATATACAGCTTTTCATTTTCTATTGCAGGATGCATTTCATGATGTAATTACTTCATTTTGAATGGTTTCTTTCAGTAAGTTGCTTACATATCATTATTGCATCCTTCCCAGTATGTCAGATCTTGACAGTTAGATTAGTATCTATAGTAGTAAGGAATCTGGTCAGACTAGGTGAGGAGAGTTCAATGAACAACCTGTAGTGAATTCACAATTTGGCTCCCCAAATATAGGACTTCAGATATAATCTTATTCATAAATGTAATCAAAGTAAGGTATGAAGATGAGATCACCGGGAGGAAATGCTAGTTCTAAATTCAATGAACCAATGTCCACATGAGATATGGAAAGAGATACATAGATGGGAAGCTCTATGTCAAAATAAAGACAGAAATTGAAACATCCTGTCCACAGACCACAGGATAAGTACTCCCTATAACCACCTGTGGCTGGGAGTCACAGAGCAGCTACTGCTGCTGTCTAACAGAACCCAATTCTGACAACCCTTTGATTCAACACTTCTAGTCAGTGAATTCCTATCATTTTAAGTTATGACATTTACAGTAACTTTCCATAGCTGCCCAAGGAAACTAGTAATGAACACTATGGAGGGATGGAGATGCACTCAGCTTAGTAAAAGGGGGTAACTGTTACTCATTCTAGGTCAGAAACAGCAAGAACAGGAGTACCTCAGCCCAGACAAAAGCTGCAGCAAAGGGAAAGGGCTACTTTCCAGGAGATGTGGCCTTAAGCCAAGGAAAGTACCAAGTAACAGTACAAAAGTCAGCAGGGAGTGAACAGGAGGAATGATCTTGGCCTCTGTCTTCTGCTCTCTGACTTCCTGTCAACACTTCACACTGATAAATCTTGAAAAGAAAGAGCACAGGAAATCCTGTCCCTGAGGTCACCCAGAGGGGAGAACAAGGAAAAGGAGTACATTTGGAGGAGCTAATGAATGATGTTTAGGGCAACCCAATATGAACAATGCTATAAAATTTCCTTTGCAGCAAATCTTTGTATTCAATACTGATTTATAAGCATGAACAGGAAAGATAAAAGCCAGAATAGCTTTTTAAATCGTCAGATGTCTTAATTCATGGGAAAAAAATTATCCAGATCCATGCCTGACATCTATAGAACCAGAGAATGAAGCATTTATGTGATAAACCAGACAAAACAGTGTTTCTTCTATCAAAACTAAAATGCAGAGTGTTTTCAGAGGTTAAGTGCTTCCCTTTTACAGAATGAATACTCCAAAAGAGGATGCATTTTTTGTTTTTAAGATATGACACTAATACTACATAAAAATCAGGAAAGGAAATTGAGTACCAAAAAAGTGCTTAGTGCTGTGAGAAGTATAGATAGTTGTACATTTCAAATTGTTTTGACAATGTAAGAAATTTTTATATATTGAATATTGTGGTCCTATCAGAATTCTCTATTATCTGAAAACTTAGTAAAATTATATTCTTATGGTCAGTTTCTAATTCAATGTATAAATATCCTGCTTACCTTATATATTGTTTCCAAAAACTAAATACCTTTGTAGAGAAATTGTCCATAAGCTCAGACCTCATAATCCTTACTTTATGCTAAAGTTGGTAGCTGGGATTATATAATTTTTAATATAAGTATATTAAAATGTTAAATATTTATTTTGAAACTTCATTTTAACACTTTTTGTTAAATGTAACAAGTATTTCCACAATTGTCTAACATGATACCTTGAAATGAGAAAACATATGGACATGTCATATCAATTTTAATTCCCCTATCTCACATTTCCAGAGAAGCCAGAGTCCAAACAATGTGAACTCTAAGTCCATGGGGGAGAACAACAAAGTTTTTGTTGTTTTTTTTTTTTTTTTCTGCCAGAGACAGAATTGCAGCTGCGCATCTCTGATGCTGCAAGGATCGGGTGGAGATGGAGAATATTTTACATAGGAAGTTCTGTCAGCCACAATCAGGAATTATTGTCCCTAGACCACCATCAAAAATGAAGAACTGAGAGTGAAAGAGAATGAAGATCAATGCTTCCAGCAGAGAGCACATTGCACAAATGCTCTTCCTGCCAGACTAGATCTTGAGCAACTGATTCCAAAAACAAAGACAGCTTTCATCAAGCCAGCAAGAAGAGATAGCACATCCATGAGCGACCATCTTTTTGGCTCATTTATCTCAGCTGAAAGATACTTCAAATAAGAAAGGAAAAATCTATTTGTAGGTCTTAAAAAATAAATGCACCTAACTTTGAAATAGGCAATTAGCATATAAAATTGGGTTTCCTTATATCTTAACAAAGAATAAATATCCATGAATGTATTTCTGAAAATCAAGGGAAATGAATAACAGGGAAGCAGAGAAAAAAAAAAGGGTTTGTGGCTACAGTCACTCCAGCTGAACAGTTCTTCAGGCTGCAAGAATCAGTACTTGCTCCCTTTCTTGGACTATACAAGGGTTGTAAAGTGCTCACATCAGAAGCACATATACAAAAAATGGAATGATACAAGATTCTATTGATAATATAATACACTAAAGTTAAAACTATGGACATACATAATTATATTCTCACAATAAAATCAGAACAGAAGTTGAGATACCAAACTGACTGTATTTGCTGAATACAAAACTAATTAATAAAAAAAATTAAAAAAGAACAGAAGTTGAGCAACAGGAGCAATTTTTTTTTTTTTGAGGTAGGGTCTCACTCAAGCTCAGGCTGACCTGGAATTCACTATGTAGTCTCAGGGTGGCCTTGAACTCATGGCAATCCTCTTACTTCTGCCTCCCAAGTACTGGGATTAAAGACATGCACCACCACGCCTGGCCTAGGAGCAAATTTAATAAGCAAAACTTTCATAGAATATTTCTGCTCTGCAGAGGAAAATACACAACATGCCTGAAGTCTATGAGTCAATAAAACACAAGGTAAAGGAAATGAGGTCAAGAAAAAGTAATCCAGCCAGGTGTGGTAGCGCACATCTTTAATCCCAGCACTCACAAGGAAGAGGCAGGAGAATCATTGCTATGAGGTCAAGGCCAGCCTGAGACTACATAGTAAATTCAAGGTCAGCCTGGGCTTGAGTGAGACCCTACCTCAAGATGCTACCTCAAAAAAAAATAATAATAATCCAAGAATCCATACTGCATTCCAATAATTGCAAATTCATGTGAAAATACTTAACAGCCATTGGCAGTAGGTCAGCTTTTGATGTGCTGTATTTCCAAGTCAGAGTGTCCTTGAGGAATAGAAAATTACAAGACTCAGGAAAGAGCCAAGACCCAAGGCCAGTTCTAGTCTATGACATTAGGAAACAAGTTAAGGGCATGATCCCATGTCCAGCAGTAATCTACCTGTCTGTTTGCAGAGTTCCTCACTTCTCATGGATAATGGAACACTTCATCTTGGTTTGTTAGGTACCAACTCATCTTTCTTTCTCATTCCAGTACTGACTTCATTTTTTGAAAACATTTTTAGAAATATATTTTGAGTCTAATTGCTCAGAACTTTACATGGTATTCATAATAACTTGAAAATAATCTGCTAAACTACCTAATTTCAGGTTTTAAATCTCCAGTTTTGACATCAACAATGTAGCCTTGCTATTTATTTCTACAATATAAAAAGGTAACATGAGACTAAACTCTTGTACAAACCATAATTGAACAAAAGCTTTAATTAGGATTGCTGCATTTTTTACTATATAGAAAAGTCTTGCTTTACTTGAACTGGCAATAGAAGAGGCAGCTAGTGATCAAAATTTGAAAGCAGTAGAGATTGTGATGTTATAAATATATAATGTAATTCCTAAAGCAAACACAAAAACATCCACTCAAAGAGACATATTCAAAAATATTATAGATAAAAATTTAATTCTAAATGTGCTTTAGTAATTCATAAGAAGATGGAAAGAAGATAACAAAGAATCAAAAACAAAGAAATAAGCAGAAAACAAGATAATAAAATGGCTGTTATAAGGCCTAACATATCAATAAATAAATCTGATGTAAATTAAGCATGCCAGTTAAAAGATTTAGATTGGTGCCAGGCTTTGTGATGCACACCTTTAATCCTAACACTTGGGAGGCAGAGGTAGGAGAAATACTATGAGTTTGAGACCAGCCAGGGACTACAGAGTGAATTCCAGGTCAGCCTGGGCTAGAGTGAAACCTTACATTGGAGATATATATATATATATATATATATATATATATATATATATATATATATATATATGTATGTATATTGGCAAAGAGGAAAATAAAAATGTGGCTCAGTGATGTACTCTAAAAGAAAGTCACTTACATATAACAATATGGCCAAATCAAAGGTTAGAGAATGGAAATATAAACCCATCAAAAGAGATTATCTAATATATCATTGTGCATTGCAATTAGCTGTAGTCATCCTACTGTGCAATAATGCACCATAACTTTGAATTAAAGATATTTTATGTTTTTATCATGGAGAAATGATGCTATAGATATTTTAAACATTACATATATATAATGTGTCAAAACATTTTATAATACTCCATAAACATAAATCCATTTCTCTTTTAGGTGAAAGAGTAACATAGGAGAGATGAGAGATGGGAGAAGTAAACCCTATATCAAGGTAGAGGGAGTTTAATAATGCATCTGATACTCAAAGCAAAGAATTTTTAGTAACAATAAAGCTGGCAGAGGATTAGTGAAATGTTGTATAATCTGCATAGTATTAGTCAACATTTTTCTATTTCTTGTTTTGACTTAATAACTGCTGCTATCTTTTTTTCCAATGGCCTTAGTCCTTTCCTTCCTATAGGATATAGTATCTCTACTCATGGCAGAAATTATAAGCTTTTTATTTTTTATCTGTTATTTAATTTTAGATATTTATAATTTTTATAAATTATTATATTATATTATATATATAATTTATATTATATTATTATTATATAATAATAATATAATTATAATTATTATATTATATTTTATATATATATAAATTTTATAATATTTATAATAATTGTGAATATGCCATTTTCTGTGCTCATTTTACTATAGAGACATTGTTTAAAACAGAACACATTGATCTTTGGTGGTGTGAGAACTTGACACACACAGAGGATAGTAATTCACACCACCTTGAGACATAGTTTGTCTGTCCACAGGATCCCTGTGCTGATGATGGACAGCTAGATTGCACCTTGTGGACATGATAGAGAGCTCAACTGAGGAATATTTATTTGTTCTCTATCAGTTATTGATTGTTTTGTTTTACTTTTTGCAGTGCTAGGAATCAAATGCAGAGTCTTATGAATTAACCAAGCACTCTTCTACTGAGCTCTGTCCCCAGTCTTATTTATTTTTAATGGAAGTAATATCTGCTGAAAGAATTCATGTTGGAGACTTGAAGGATCACTGGAAAACCATGAAGCATGCTGTTTAAAGACAATGAACATCATGCAAAGATATTATTTGCATAATTAGAGAAATTTAATCATTTTAAAAGGCAAAAGATTTGTATGATCTGAAGAGAAACCAGAGTATTATTTTTTAAATAAATTAGAGAAAGAGGAAATGGAAATGACAAATAGTGAGAAAAGTAGTAAAACCTCTTTTAACATCAACAACTAAACTTTTAAGGTATTTTTAAGTTTTGTTGTGGTGATATGAATATCTGGGTAATTTCAGGAAGATTGGAGATACATAAGCTATATTTTAAAGCATATTTATATATTTTAGAATACGAGCAAGAAAAAGACATGAAGGACCAAAGGGAGATTAAAAGATATATGAAGTTTTAATGGATGACAATAACTGCAGTTTCTAGATAGTATTTCTAATAAAACTGTAAGACAGCCGGATGTGGTGGCACACACCTTTACTCTCAGCACTCAGAGGCAGAGGTAGGAGAATTACTGTGAGTTCAAGGACAGCCTTAGACTACATAGTGAATTTCAGGTCAACCTGGGCTAGGGTGCCACAAGACCCTGCCTCAAAAACCAAAACCCCCCAAAACTGTAAGACAATTCAAGGGAGTGATCAGTTCAATGTACAGAATGGTCTTTTACATTGTGAAGTGAAGGATGATATGGAAACAGGACACCTGATGACTGGAGAAAATTCTGGATGGCATGCTGTATAATTTTTCTATCAATTTCTATTTCTGTCAGGAATAATGATTGTCAAATTGCTTATAATAGTTTATTTACATTTTAATTAATTTTGTGACATTTTCTAACTGTATGTTTTATTTTTAAATAAAAAGGTTGGGTTGAGGAGATGGCTCAGAGGTTAAAGATGCTTGTTTATAAAGCCTGCTGGCAGGGGTTCAATTCTCTAACCATGTAAAGCCATATTCACAAAACAATACTTAGATCTGGAGCTTTTTTGGAGACCATTCTTATTCTCTCTGCCTCTGTTATCACACATAAATAAATAAGGAGATTTCTGGTATACAAGGCTCAGAGCACATTGCAGAAGAAGGGGTACAAACAATGTCAGAGTCACAGAATAGATTCATTACTGAACTGTGGGGCACTGTCCTCAAGACATGGACTGACTGGTGCATTTATAACCCCATAGTAGTTACTGATCCCCTAAAAGACTAGCACAGTTCTGAGCCTATGAATATTGTACCATGGAGGATGGAGGAAGAGTAAAAGAAAGACAACAGGAAAGAGGAGGGACTACCTTGAAAGAGGAGGGCGGGGGATGAAAGTTATCAAAAACAATTATTATCAGTATTATCTTTATTCACAAGGCTGTGGTTCAAGGCCCCACATTGGGTAGTACTTTAATGTAAATCTTCTCACAAATTTTCAACAACAACCAAAAATGCTCCCTAGAATAAAATAATATTTTTATAGAAGAAGTGAAATGAAGTTTTATTCCAAACAAATCAATTTTAATAATTACTCAGCTGTTTTGTATTATCTAAAAGAAGTGAAATGAAACTATATCATAGGAATTTAATATAAAATTTGTATCCATAATTAAACGCATTGGCAAAAGTTATACAAAATTCTCTTTCAAAAACCACTTAGAAAATAAAACTCTTATCTGTACTTCTCACAAAGGAGACTAAATTTCTGGTCCCCTCTCCCTTTTGGGAACAGCTAATTGAATGAGAGATTCATAATGGGATTCTTCTGCAGTGTGTTTAAATATTTGGCATCAAGCCAAAATGCAACAACTCTGGGTACCTAGAAACCTAAAGATCAACCTTAAGTCAAAAACAGGTGACTTTTGAAAGATTTAAAAGTTACCTGAAGTACTAAATATTCTATTCCAACAAATGAACCATTTTTCTAAATATTAAAGAAACTGTTGGGTTCTAGAATAGTTCTAAATCCATGCTTCATAAAGAAAAGAAAAAAAGATAAGTTATGATTCCTTGTAATCTTCGTAACCTGGCGTATGAGGAACTGAGATTCTATCTATCAACCCCAGGGAGTAAGTGCTTACATTGAAGTACAAGTTCCGTCTAATAAAACTATGAGAATGGAAAGAAGAAAAGATATTCTTAAGAAAAAGAAAGGCTCTTGCCTGCTAGCTACTCAAATTAGTTAACCTAAAATGGAGCCCCAATCATAAGGACATATCATCACACTATGATGACTATTTGAAGAGGTGATAAATTGCTTAGAAAAATGAATTTTACTTGGTATATTTAAGAATAAAACTTACTCAAAAATTTATAAGGAGTGCTGGCATAGTCACATTTCATTAACTTTATAACATGTAATAGCATTGAATAGAACACAGTGTGTCCATTTGTGAAAGGATGTAGATTTAAATTACAGCAGTGGAAATAATTACACATTTATTAATGATGTTTGGATACAAGGAATAAAAAGTCAAATTGTCTCTGAAAATGGACTTGTAAAGAGATTCAGGACTATCAATTCAGAATTTGAGAAAATTTATCAGCTCTGGGCATCTGATTGAAACACATGAGCCTATGGATAGATTTATTTCCTTTTTTGCATGTGTATGTGTGTTTGTAATATGCATATTCATATTGATGGTGGCTTGGACATGGAATGTCCCTCATAACCTCATGTGTTTGTGATTAATCCTCATACTTAGTCTCCAGGTGGCAGGAATTTGGACAAGTTGAGAGGCCTTTTGGAAATGGAGGTTTGTTGAAGGAGATGTGTTGCTAGGGATGTTCTTTGGGGTAATGGAGGCCAACTCCAAACCTAATACTTAGGCTACATCCTCCTGCTGATATGAAGATGCAATACAGACTTCCTGTTCATTCCTTTCATGCTTTCTCCACCATGATGAAACTTCTCCTCAATACTGTAAGCCAAATAAAACACTTTCTTCCCTTAAACTGCTTCTGGTCAGACGTTCTGTCCCAGTACCAAGAAGATAACTGCTATAATATTATGTGGGCACACATGTTATGTGTGAATTTGTGTTTACATGTATGCACATGGAGGCCAGAGGTTTATATCAGATATTTTCCCTAAATGCTTTCCAGCTTATGATGATGATATGATATTGATATGATGTGATGATATGATATTATGAGACACTGTCTTACACTGAGCCTAGAAATCACCAATTCAGTTAGACCAGCTAATTAGTGAGGATCCTCCTGTCTCTTCTTCCTCAGCACTGAAATTACAGGTGCATGACACTATACCTGGCTTATTATGGGGGTTCTGGGGATCCAAACTCATGTCCTCATGCTTTCACAGCAAGTACGTTACCTACTGAACCATATCCCAAGGCCTATATGATCATCTTCTTAGGATCCTTATATACCGTAGACCAATCCTCCATACCCAAAAGTAGACAGATGTAGTATAAACAGGAGTGAAAGGTCAAATGGAAAGGGAAGTCAGGACTAGATAAAGAGTTGGACTGATTAGTAAAATGGACAAAAAGAACTGCTATGATCTGTTTATATAGTATACTGAATCCCCTATATTTTCCTCGAATAATTCGTCTTCCAAATTACTAATGTGATCTAATGAGTACACTGATAACTTTTAAGACACATTTCCCCAGGACAAAATACAACGCAATACATCACAATGAATGGAACACTATAAGGATTCAAATGTTCTTTTGTGTGTGTGGGGAAGTCTTCTTGTTTATATACACAAATACCACATATGTATGTATGTTCTAGAGAATAATGTAAAATATATTTTATACATCAGTTCCTGCAATTTCTTTTCAATCTCACAGTACATCAACCACGTCAGAAGAGGATTTTCATAAGACGGTTACATGATATGTTTCCTTTTGTTTCTGAGTCATATGTTTTTGGGACATGAGTTTGTCTTTTTTATGATATTACTTACCAGTACCCTAAAAATAACCACTCAACACTACTATTCTTGAATTTCCCATTACTTTAAACTCCTCTTTCACAGTGAATACTGAAGAAACCGATGCCCTTGCCTTCACTGGGCACATTCCTCTGATGCGCTACAGAAATCATGACTATGAGCTTTCCACAGTTGGGAAGTAATGACTTTGCACTTTATCTCAGCGAAATACAATAGAAAGTCCAAACATTCCATCTTATCTGTGTCCCTTACTCCGCAGGAACAGTCTCTGCCATAGTTCCGTGATCATTTAAGAATATGAAGATATGTGTACCCACCATTAGAGTATAAACTCATCTGAAAATAACTTATCCAGATTTTCCAACAGAAAACCAACATTAAACATATTATCTTGTTTTATTTTTACAGAGAGAGAGAGAGAGAGAGAGAATGGGTCTGCCAGAGCCTTCAGCCACTTCAAATGAACTCCAGATGCATGCACCACCATGTGCATCTGGCTTAAGGTGGTACATGCCTTAACTGCCCAGAACACCAACTTTATAATAAGATTCTGTATAGGTTTAGGGCGATGGGTCAGCAGTGAAGAATTCTTGCTTGCTCTTCAAGCAAGAGTGCCTGAAATTCCAGAGACTACTACATAAGCATCTGGGCATGGCCACACACACCTGTAATCCCAGCCCTGTGACTTAGGGAGACAAGAGAATCACTGGGGCTTGTGAAAACTGCAGTTCTGAGTTTAAAGAGACACTGTGTAGAGGAAATGCATGGATAAGTGATAGAGGAGGACATCCTATGTTCTCTTCTGGCCTTCACACATCTGCTTAGGACATCATCTGTACACACATGTACATATATCATACCACACATACTACATATGCAACATGCAAAAACAGATTCTGTATAGTATATTCCTTTTTTATGTTATATATTTTTATGATATGGAATATATTCATTCTTAGGTATTTTGTGATTTACCTACACATCTTTGAACTAAAAGATATTTGTAAGAATTTTAAATTATACCTGAATGCCTGAACCAGATGAGACACAATTTACTATTGAGTTAAGAGTCTATTCTCCATAGAAGACAACAGAAGTAAAAATATGGATACTGAATATCCTACTGAATATCTTACACATATCAGACTGACTATGAAAGTACATTTGTACCATGATATCAATGCATTATCTATAACTCTAATGAAATACCTGAGGTCAGATGCTTCATAAAGAAATTTGGTTTATTTCTGCAGGTCCAGAAGTGTGGTACCACAGCCTCTGAGAGTCACACCACTGATGAAGAAGAGCACCTTGTGAGACAGAAAGAAAATAATTTATGCATTCATTTTGTTCTTTTATACTAGCACTTAAACTAGAACTGAACAGGATCTCTTGAGCATCAATCCAGCTCCTTTCATGGGCAGCACCATCACTGTCTTGTTCTAGTCTCCAGATTTAAAGGTCCTTCCCACCTCAGTACTGTCATGCCGAGGGACTGTCATACTTCCAGTACATGAACTGTTGGGGATAAACCACATTGAAGCCACAGTAAGCACTAACCATGCTTCATGATTTAGATCCCTGAAGCAACTCATCACACTTGAAAAGAGGTGAAAAAATGCACTGCAATTCCAGTTCCATCTCTTGTCACCTCTATGTTAAGAAAATTACAAAATGTTCTTCTTTCAATTTCCTCATTTATAAAATTAGTAATAACTGAAGATCTCATACAACACAAGAGAGCAATGTTTTCTGCATGTGGCAAGTTATTTGACATATAACAGAATACAAACTCATAGTTTCTATTATTACTACTGGGAAAGGAAGAAAGAGGAAGCAAAGGACAATTATAATTATTATATGCTTATTATAGTTTGACACAGGATAACCAGTTTCTTTAGAGAATAGACCATGTTTTTAATAATGTGATGGAAGTCTCCTGTTAGCTTGCAATTATGAAAGTCTGTGGTTGTTGGTATAAGAAAAAAAATTCCCATAAATACTTCCTTTTTATATTCAGCAACATCTCATTTACTAACTAGAAGAAGGTCTTTCTCCATTAAATAACACATAAGTAGATCTTACTTAATTAAGTTAAACATTTCCTAAAATCAAAATGTCTCCAAACCATAAAATTTTGTAGTGTTTAGACATAAATTATGACTGGGTTTAGAAGAATAGTATACATGTGGCAATTATATGTGAGATTTAGAGCCCTCTAAAAGGTCACAGAATCATAAGAAGTCCAACATATATAAGATTCTTCTCTTGCATATGTAATCATAAATCTTTTGTGCTGGCTGTTGGTAGTATCTTTGTGCATGGATTTATGGAGGAGAGCCAGCTTCTTATACCATTGATGGTATTCCCCTGGACTCTGTAAGCCTGGAATAAATCCTTTGCTCACATAAGCTGCTTCTATCCAGGTGTTTGTCCCAGCAACATGAAGCTCATTACGACAATATATCCATTTTTTAATTTAAGGATAAAATATTTCATATCAGGTAATAAAAGCTCAAATATGGCAATGATATGAATATGGACACTTAAATTATGTGAATGAACAATAAAAATATAGGTAAAATTATTACTAATTATAAAATAAGCATCATGGGCTATTTTTATACCATATAATAATGGGGTCATTTGAATGTGATAGTTTGAATGTATGAACCTGTAGACTGTTGGGCCTTGAAAGGCCCGGGCGTGAGGCCTAGTGGAACTTCCTGAGCCTAGCTAAAGTTTGGCGACCTGTCTCTCGCCAGCTAGGACTCAGCAAGACGCCTAATGGCTTCTTGCCTGCTACCTCTGTGTAGGAATTGGAATTATCATTTCAATAGTCACAGTTTACTATTGGCCCTTACCTCTCCACCCCGTCCTAGAATCCCCGCCTTCGTCCTCAACATTATATAGGCAACTGCTTGTACCAATAAAGCGAGTTCCTGCTTTGACAAGACTCCCGACTCAGTGTGGTTTTTCTCTGGTGACTAGGAGAGGTTCTGAGTCGTCTGATGCTCATATTCCTCCTTAACCCCTTGGGAAGAACCAGCGGGCCTGGTCCTTCCTCAGCACTACCTGGCAGGGGAAGCCCAGCAGTAGACATAGATGTTTTATTAAAATTGTGCTTGCAATTTGAGCCCCTATCAGGTTGATCCCTGCTACAGGAGGTGTGTCACTGGGGGCCAATCTTGGAGTCCAGCCCTAAGGTGTTTTGGGCAGCTGATCTTGAGTCAATCACTAAGGTGTGTAGAGAATAGGTTGGATCTCTGGCAGTTCAGAATTTTTGGTGCTGGCTGTTGGTGGTGTCTCTCTGCTTAGGTTTATGAAAGTGAACCAGCTTCTTCTGCCATTGATGGTGTTCCTTGGACTCTGTTGTCCTGGAGTAAACCCTTTTGTCCCACAAACTATTTCTGGCCAAGTATTTGTCCCAGCAACATGAAGGTGAATGCAACACATAATATAATAAATAATTATGAAATAATTAGCAAGTTAAAACTACAATATAATATTGCATCCAAACACTAGAAGTGTTTAAATTAAAAATATTGATAACATCAAGTGTCTGGAAGGATATGGAATATTAATGATGGTTTCACTTTGGTTATGGAAGTTTCTCTTTTCAGATGGTGGTGATAATTCATCAAAGTGCTGAGAAATGACATGAGTGTTTAGCACTAAATTAGCCATTTCTAGCACACTCTCCAAGGCTCAGGGACCATTAATGAAGATCACACATAGAAAGAATGTAATAGCCAAAGGATGTGTAGTGCTTTGAAATTCTGTCTTCCAGATACAAAGTTGTATGTATGACCTTACAGCAGCTGTCATTAATTTCACAACACCTGCATAATATTGAACCCATCAACATGTTTTCGTAGAGTATAGAGGAAGGAGAAAAAGACATCAAGATAGAAAAAGGACTACTCACTTGGAAATAAAAAGTGGTGCTGTGAAGGGGAGATAGGAAATGAGGAACAAAGGAGGGTGGTGGGAGGGGATTATGATGAGGATTCATTATGTGTATGTACGGAGGTTGTAAAAAGTGTTGTAAAACACCAAAAATATAGTTAAATATATGATGATGTATAAAATAACTAAAAATAAAAAACTAATATCTTTAATGGTTTCCTGTTCTCATTGATCAGCATGTATATAACAAATTAATCCATCTTTGGATTAGAACTGTTAGAATGTTTGATGTTAAAAACTGTTAGTTGGGTCACTCACTTCAGCTTCACAAAACTATGTAGATTGTGGATTAGGATTAATAATAAATTTCTACCAATTTCTGAAATGGTCCTAAACACACATCAGCAAGTTTGTATTACATATTTATGTGAAGTGGCATTCTCAGAATTAATGATTGCAAAATCAAAATATCGGTCAATTCTGAAAAATGTTGAGAACACTTGGTGCATTTACCTTCCCCCTTCTGGGACAAAACACCTGACCAGAAGCAGTTTGTAGGAGGAAAGGGTTTATTTCAGGCTTAAGTTTTGAGAAAAAGCTTCATCATGAGGAAGCAAGCTGGCTCACTTCATCACACATCTACAGAAGAGAGAGAACAGTAAGCACAAGCTAGCTCTGAACACAAAGTTGGTTGGACTCCTCAACCCCAAGGCCCAACCCTGCCAACATGGTTTCAACAATAAGTCTCTAATTCCAAAAGACTTAATCAAAAATACCTGAGGCTGGGAGGAGGCATTTTCATTCAAACCACCACAATTCTCTACATCCTGTAGTAACAACATATTAAACTGAATCTCATGTAATAATAAACATGTCCATCTCACTAGTATATAAACTTACTTATCTTTAGTAAATTGCAAAATTATGTGTGCCACAAAAAGAATGACATTCTCATATAGATTTTTACAGAAACTTAAAGATATTTGCTGCATAAAACATATGAATATATATATACATATGTAATACTTAGATTATAAAATTTTATAAATGTTGACAAAATTATATATAATGAAGACAATTTTTATCTTAATACTATTCTGGTATGCTAATTTTACTGCAAATTTGACTGTCAAAGAAGCTTATAGTTGGGATCAAAATATAGTCTATTACTGGATATTTTTAGATCCAGAGTACAAAATTGAAAAACAAAATTGGAAGGCCCAGCATCCTACATGCAGAAAATAAAGACTAATATTGTATATGGCACTGAGGAATATCAGATCACTATACACAGTCAAGTTTATTTATGTACAAGCTTATGGTTTACAATAAAATGAAACATTGTTGGAATGCTACATTACAGGCTTTTTGGCTTTTTTTTTTTTTATTGCTTTTTTGAGGTAGGGTCTCTCTCTAGCCCAGGCTGACCTGGAATTCACTCTGTAGTCTCAGGGTGGCCTCAAACTCACAGTGATCCTCCTGCCTCTGCCTCCCCAGTTCTGGGACTAAAGGCGTGCACCAACTCACCTGGCCTGGATTTTTCTCTTTTTATTCAGTTATTCAAGAAGACATGCTGAGAACTTCTATAAAAAATATACATCCTTCATCAATAACATGGGATTTAGAATTCTGAGCATTTCCTATTTGATCAAATATTTTCAAAAGTTGAGGTCTAAATATAACTCATATCTTTGCTTTTCTGAAGAAACAAATAGTAACCTAAATCCTCAATTACTCAGAACATACTTTTTTCTCCTGCATTGCATATGAATTGTGGGTCAGCTAAATACGACTTGTCTCTCCTGGACCAAACCATTAGACTCTTTTAAGATATGCCAGATATAGGCAGAATTAATATTGTGAAGATGGCAATCATACCAAAGGCAATATACAGATTTAATGCAATTTCAATTGAAATACCTACAGTGTTCTTCACAGAGATACAAAAAATGATCTCAATTTTCATATGGAAAGGCAGAAGGACTCACATATCCAAACATATCCTCAGCAAAAGAAATACCGCTGGAGGCATCACCATACCTGATCTAAACCTATATTACAAAGCCATAGTAATAAAAACAGCATGGTACTGGCATAAAAACAGGAGTATAGACCAATGGAATAGACTTGAAGACCCAGACTTTGGGTCAAGCAACTATAGCTACTTGACATTTGACAAAGACTCTAACAATATAGGCTGGAAAAAAGACAGCATCTTCAACAAATGGTGCTGGACAAACTGGATAACCATATGCAGGAAATTGAAACTTGATCCACACATTTTGCCATGCACTACATTCAAGTCCAAATGGATCAAAGACCTCAATATAAGACCAGAAACTCAAATACTACTGGAAGAAAACTTAGGAAGTACTTTCCATGATATAGGAATGGAAAAAGACTTCCTGAACAAAACCCCAGTAGCTCATGAACTTAAACCATCACTCAACCAATGGGATCACATGAAGCTGAAGAGTTTCTTTACAGACAAGCATACAATAAGCAAAGCCAATAGATAACCCACAGAATGGGAGAAAATATTTGCAGGTTATCCAACTGACAGAGGCCTAATCTCTAGAATCTACAAAGAACTCAAAAACCTAAACAGTAAGAAGTCAAACACCCCACTCACAAAATGGGGCAAAGAACTGAACAGGCAGCTCACAGAGGAAGAAGTACAAATGGCAAACACACACTTAAGAAAATGTTCATCATCCCTAATCATCAGGGAAATACAAATTAAAACAACAATGAGATCCGACCTTACCCCAATACAGATAGCAAACATCAAAAAATCAAATGAAAATAAATGCTGGCAAGGATGTGGAGAAGTAGGAACACTCATCCACTGTTGGTGGGAATGTAAGATGGTACAACCACTTTGGAAAGCAATATGTAGACTCCTGAAAATGCTGACTATAGAGATACAAACAGACCCACTTATTCCCTTACTGGGCATTTACCCTAAAACCTTCAAGCCACAGGCCACAGAGATTTGCTCAACCATGTTTGTAGCAGCTCAATTTGTAATAGCTAAGAGCTGGAATCAACCCAGATATCCATCACTAGAAGAATGGATAACTAAGATGTGGTATATCTACACAATGGTATTCTATACAGCAGTAAGAAAAAAATGACACAATGAAATTTGAGGAAAAATGGTTGAACCTGGAACAGGTCATTCTCAGTGAACTTACCCAATCACAGGAAAAATATCGCCACATAGTCTCACTCATCTACAGCACCTAACCTGAATCTACCCAAGATACCTTACATACCCAGCAAGCATCTCATAGACTAGAAAGTAGGATGGATGAGGAGGGCAACGAAGGGGTGGGAAACACAAATCTAGACCCAAAGGCAATGGTACCATAAAATTCTACTTCCTAAAAGGTAGACCAAATGGCTGAACCTTCACCAGGCCCTTAGAGGGAACACCTGAACCACAAGACACTGGAGAGGGTATGATGAAAACTAACCTTAATCTTCTACAGCTTCCCTCCCTCCCTCCCTCTCTCTCTCTCTCTCTCTCTCTCTCTCTCTCTCTCTCCTCTCTAACTCTTGCATATTAGTTATCTTTTTACTCCTTTTTTTACTGGGCACTGACCTGTAACTCCCAGTACCAGCATGTGGCTATCATCCACAATGAGCTTTTGATCAGAAAGACCTACAAGTTTCCTAAAAAACAGACAGATTTCTGTCACAGTACTTGATGACCCACCAAAGGTTAGTGGTAATACCCTACTGATGAAGACACCTTCTGTGGTTGACACGTAAAATGGAATGGCATGGCTGGAAGCTGGAAGAGAGTCAGTCCCCGGACAGTCAGTGTGTCTAGTGCCAGAAGATGCCACATGGGCTACTGGGAGAAAATGACCAATATCTGTCCAAGCAACTCATGGTCTAACCTACTTAGCAGCAAATAACCTGTTCTGATGCCCACACAAGTGCACACAGCCATGGTGAGGAACCAACTGCTCTTGATTTGGCTAACTGATCCCCTCAGTGGTATGAGACCAATAGCTGGAGCTGGAAAACAAATCAGAACCATATCCAAAGATAAGCCCACTCTCCATTATCAAGCTACCATCAATCATGGGCTACAAGAGGGCCTACACCTATTAAATTCTCTATAAAAAAAGTAAGGGTTATCTCATTTGTCCTGGTGCTCACTTACTCTCCGTTGAGAATCTGCTTCTCTTTTTCAGATAGATGTAGATCCTAAGGAGAGAGCCACCCCATCATACCTGAAAAGGGTTCCGGCTGAAACTAAGAAAAATTGGTGAAATAAGCAAGGGTGCTGTTTTCCTGGTGAACCGGGTACCAGCACAAGGGGGAAGGAGATCAACACAGAGCAAAATCAACTCCTACCAAATCAGAGAGCCAGAGCACCAGAGGACACCAACAGCTCATCATTGAAGCACACCAAAAATGAACCCAACATGGCTCAGGGAAATTTTGCCGAAGAGGGGACTGAAAGAATGTCAGAGCCACATGTTGGGTCATGATATGCAGAGACATTTATCTTTCCCATAACTGTGGGCTAACTCCACAATGCATGACCCATATACCTCAACAAGGAGGGGCCAAGGGGAGGGGGTAGGTCACGGATGAGCCTAATAATGGTACCAAACTGACTGTATTTGCTGAATACAAAACTAATTAATAAAAAATAAAAAAAAATTTTAAAAATGATATGCCAGAGAATAGACCAAGAATGCTAGACACAAATGTTCTGTATTTCAAGGTGTTTGCTCAAAGGCTCTAATCTCTCATGTATCCTCACATGCAACACGTAGAAATCAACAAAGGTAGCCAAAGAAAATCTTGAGTTTGATATAAATCCCAAGGAACAATAGGCAGTCACTAATCTCATAGAAAAATAACTAATTTTTAAAACCTACCTCAGAAATCTGTGCCAGTTATTCAATTATGAGAAAGATAAACATATGATTATAAATACTAGTTTTGCTTATTTTAATAAAGGTTCTAACCTAACAATAAAAAACATACTATATTTGGATACTGAGTTTTCAGTTTTTGCAAAGAATGAAAGTAGGAAAACACCTTAACCAATAAGCCATCTCTCCAGCTCCTAAGAATGATAGTAGAATTCTACGAAAGAGTTTACATGGTAAAAATGTCAGCAAAGTATATGAGCATCGTTCCTTGTTGATAATTGAAAGTATCAATATTGCTTAATTTAATAATCAATAAAGTAAACCACTGTTGCAGTTATTATGTCATTGCTTAGAAAAAACACCTGGCCAAGAAGCAGTTTATGGCAGGAAAAGGCTTATTTCTGGCTTAGAGATTTGAGGGAAAGATTCATTGTTGTAGAGAAAGCAAGGCAGGAGCTGAGCATCACATCTTACCAACAGGGAGGAATGTGAGAGAGTGATCTGAGAATGTAAGCAAAGAGGGCTGGCTATAACACTCTGTGGCCTGAGCCTAATGACATGCCTCCCCCAGCAGGATTCCACCTCCCAAAGGCTCACCAGCTCAGGATTAAGGATGAGAATTAATCGCAAGCACATGAGGTTATTAGGGAACAATCCACATTCAAAGTACCGCAACCATCTTATTTTGCATAGAGATGACCACAATAGGAATTAAGATAGAATGCCCAAAGTTGTTTACAAAGGCACCTTAGTGGTGTTATGTCATTTTGGACACACACTTTTTGTTTTGTTTTTGCTCTCGAGGTAGGGTCTCACTCTAGGTCAGAGACACTCACTTTTTTTTTGTTTATTTGTATTTATTTATTTAGTTATTTATTTGAGAGTGACAGACAGAGAGAGAAAGAGGCAGAGAGAGGCAGATAGAGAGAGAGAGAAAAAGAGAGAGAATGGGTGCATCAGGGCCTCCAGCCACTGCAAAGGAACTCCAGATGCATGTACCACCTTGTACATCTGGCTAACCTGGGGAATCGAGCCTTGAACTGGGGTCCTTTGGCTTCACAGGCAAGTACTTAACCACTAAGCCATTTCTCCAGCCCTAATTTTTTTTTTTGTTTATTTTTGCTTATTTATTTGAGAGCTACAGACAGACAAAGAGAGAAATAGGCAGAGAGAGAGAGAGGACACTCACTTTTTATTTCTCTGTGCATGTATAAATTTTCAAAGAACTTAATAAAACATTAACTGGAAGCATGAGATTTTAAAACTATATTTGAACAGAATGAATTTGTTTGTCTTAAAGCAAAAGTACTGCTCAATATATACAATGTTCCTTAAAGCACCAAAATTTGAGATTCATCAGTTAAATTGAAAACACTCCTATCCAAATGATTTCTTCAGTCAGATACAAAAATCATGAGCTTTTCTAAATCTTTCTTCTTAGTCTTGTCTGGCATGAAGGTAAGAACCAGGATCAACTCCAGTTCTAAGTCACCTCAACTTGAGTGATGCATGGTCTCCTCATTCCCTCTATATTTAGATGGTATAAGTTTTTCCAGTTCCTAACTCTTATGTCAGCTCATGACCTATCTCATAAACCGCTTCACACATTTTATGTAAATTCCATGTAACAAGAATTTTTTTAAGTTATGAAATTTTGGAAAGTTTTAAGAAACTCTATAGTAATCTAAATACAATCTTTTAGAATTAGGTGTGATGACACATGCCTCTAATCTCAACCCGTAGGTGTCAGGAGCAGAAGGGATTGTCATGAATTTGAGACTACACTGTCTACAACAGTGAGTTACAAGCCAGCCAGGGTTTCAGAACAACGCCCTGTTTCAAAAAGCTAAAAATAAATGAGTAAATATAGAATCTTTAGTAAATATATATAAAATAAAATGATTTGATATAAACAAAAAACTACAAAAGAAATATTATGTTCAGATGCACTAGTTCTATTTATTTACACATAGTATTCTCTTTATTTTTAAGGCCAGTTTTTAACATCACATTTAATTATACTTGGGCTTGGGTTTATTTTTTGTTGTTAACACTCTTTTTGTTGTTGTTGTTGTTGTTGTTGTTTGTTTGGTTTGGTTTGGTTTGGTTTGGTTTGGTTTGGTTTGGTTTTTCTAGGTAGGGTTTCACTCTAGCCCAGCCTCACCTGGAATTCAGGAATTCACTATGTAGTCTCAGGGTGGCCTCGAACTCATGGCAATCCTCCTACCTACCTCTGTCGGTCATGATTTCATCATTATTGAGAACACAAACTCGACAAAACAAAATAAACTATACCTAATTTCAACTGTTGTGTAACACATATTGCTAATGTTGTTAAAAAAATTTAATCAACAAATGACATTCAGAAATACATGCTACATTATCATCACAGGTATATCTTAGTTTTTAGAATATTCAAATTACTACAAATTAAGTGTTTCAAACAAACATTATTTTTATGACATTCTGTTGTTTCTCTGTTGTTATATGGTACAATCTGTAAATATATCCTACTCATACCCATAAACTATTTCAATTACCTTAAAAAATAACATAGTTGCTTTGACTTCTACACATAATAAATCAATACATTGCATTAAAAGTTGCATGGTGGAAAAATTAACATTGAAAGTTATCAATTCCTTCTAAATATTTTTTGCTTCTAATTGGAACTATCAATCCTTTACCTTCTACCACAACCCAAATAATCAATCTAATTTGATCTTAGGTAGAATAAGATCTAGCCAAACATTCTGAAATTCAGCATACAATCTTAGGCTCTACTGATTTTGCAGCTTGGAATATTTTAGGCTGCATCTCCTGCCTTGAATTTCACACATGCTGGTCTTACATAATTTCTTGTGTTTCTCTCCACTTGCTTCACTTACTCCATTGAGTAGAATATAATACTTTTGGTTTGGATTTTACTCCTAGTTACCATATACCAAGTCTAGGCTCCTATGACGAATGTCCTCTAAGAGCTAAGAATTAAGTAAGGATAATAGACCACTACTGGTGGTTTCACAAATGTCCTTTCATCTGTCTTCTCTGAACAGAACGTGTTTAGTAGTAGAGCACAGAGATAATGAATGATTGGTTAGATTCACAAAGATCTGTAATTTGAGTTATATTTACCAAGCACTGTACCGTATATATGTGTATATATATATACCCTCCTTGGCATCAGTTGGCTTTGAATGCACTGAGCCTCCAAGTTCTCTCTACTATTCCATTGATCTATGTGCCCATTTTTGTCAGTACCATGCTGGTTTTGTTACTCTAATTCTGTTTTGAAGTCAGGTATGTAGATGCTTCCTGCTTTCTTCCTTCTGTTCATGATTGCTTTGCTGTTTTGGAGTCTCTTATGGCTCCTTGCAAGTGTGAGGATAATTTTCTATTTACTGTACAAAAAACAAATTGAATTTTTGATAGTTACTGCATGTACAGATTGCTCTGAATGGTATGTATGCATTATGTAATAACAATATTACTTATTCTAATCCATGAACAGAGAATGTTTTTGTATCCTCTTGGTATTTCTTCCTCATTGGGATGATACAGTTTCTTGTCATCTATATTGGTTTTGATGGATGAGAGATGGAGTATTACTAGTATAAATAATTCAAACAAATGAAGTCAGTGTGCCCTTCAAGATTAAAAGGATTTCAGTCACCATTGTCTCCTATAGCAGTTACTTTCCCATTAATGGAATGAAGCCACTGCTGAGAAACACCATATGGAAGAAAGTGTTTATTTCTGGCTCACAGTTTTGAGAAGAAGTTTTCATCATTGGAAGGGGAAATCATATTAGGAGCAGAAAACTGGGTATCACAAATTCACGTCAGCAGAAAGTAGAGTGAGTAAGCTAAGTATAGCAGCAAGGTCAGACTATAACATCCCAAGGCCTACAACCCAGAGACACTCCTCCTGCAGCACCACCTGGAGGATCAGCAAGACTTGCACCTTCCAAAACCTCCACCAACTGGGAACTAGCTATGAGGCTATGGAGGACAGTTACATTCAAACAACTACATGTGCTTTCTGGCAGAATTTCCTGTTATGAGTCCTTTTCCTACCAACAAATTACACTCTTGCTCTGGTAAATCAGGGATTGCATTTTTCATGTGCAAAACTTTCTAAATGGGGCTCTGAGGGGATGTGGTAGGTCTACCCACCTGACTAACTCTGTGTGCCATCAGGACATTGGGATACTCTCCACTGCTCACATCCAGTAATCCTGTGTCACTACCGCCTGTCAACGGTTGTGGAGGATGGAATTTTCTCTGGGTAGCTGGTCTCAGGTCCATATTCGCAGGCCATAGTTCTGTGACTCGTGTGCTTACCTTGCTCTGATTTCTGTACACCACTATTTCACCCTCTGCTTTTCTGTACAGTGTTGATATTCTTCATCCTGCCTTTCAGTACATTGTGTGAGCAGTTCATTGGTAGCTGGAGGGCAGTGTGACTAGTGCCAAGCAACCTGGGTCATTCCCCTGCTTCAGTCCACAGTTCATGCATATTTCATGCAGTTCTTACAGTGCCACTTTTGGAAGGGGTTCACTAACGACTACTTCTTCAGTTCTCTCCTATATTTCTGTTGTATATTTCATTTAATTCTATTCTTTATTTGCCTTTTCACTTCTTCTACTAAATTTTGGTTTGGTTTGTTTTTGTTTCTCTAGTTTTCGAGTTGAATCATTACTTTTTTTCTTTATATGGATGTTTTTTGTTATAAACTTTTTTTTGTTTTGTTTTTTTGAGGTAGGTTTCACTTCAGTCTAGTGCAGGGAGACCTGGAATTCACTATGTCACTATGTAGTCTCAGGATGGCCTCGAACTCAGTGATCCTCCTACCTCTGCCTCCCCAGTGCTGGAATTAAAGGTGTGCACCACCATGCCAGGCTTGTTGTGAACTTTTCCAATTAGCATTGCTTTTGTTGTATCTCAAAGGTATGGGTAAAATGTTATTCCCTTTCAGACTGCCATTCAAGACCATTCAAATTTCCTTTCAACAGTTTGAGTATAATGTATTTCCGTTTCAATTTTTGTCAAGATTTTTTTTTTAATTTAGAACATACTTTGCCCCTGCACAGAAGGACTGTGTGAGAGGGAGGGGAGCAGTGGTGTGGAGTGAGTAAGCCAGACCCATGTTTTCTGGCTCCTCCCAGTTCCCTGGTCAAGGTTCCCTGGGCCTGATTGTGTGTGGGTGGGCACAGCATGGAGTGAGTAGGCCCTCTATACTCCTGTTGAGGGTTATATCTTCTAGTATACCTGCAAGAAGAAATGTTTCTATGGTACCAGTTCATTTTAGGTTTAGTTTTGTGTTTATTCTCTCCTCACCCTCCCTTTCCCCTCTCCCCAAGCCCTTCCATCCCTATTTTCTGGGCCTCAAGTTGCCCTTGTGTTATGCTAGCAACTCAAGCTGATCCCCTTTAGGAATTGGTGATGAATAAGAACATTTTTAAGTTTCATTTTTGATTTCTTCATTAATGCATTGTTTATTCAACTTCCATGTAATTGTGCAATTTACAGAGTCTTTTATGCTGATTTCTAGTTTAAGTCAATTATGATCACAAAAGATGATACTGTTATTTTTTTTACTTTGTACAAATTTTTGTTGTTTCCTAATTTTTACACTGGATATTTTTCATAAGCTAATGCTAACAATGTGTATTCTGAAGCTGTTGATAAAATATTCTGTAAATGTCTTATAAAATTTTCTTGTAAATATTCTGTAAATGTTTTTTTCATGGTATAGTTTAAATCTGATATTTCTTTGTTGATTTTTGTCTGGCTTTCTCTGGCCATTGATGAAAGTAAAGCGTTAAAATCTATAACTTGATATTTGTATTCTCTTTTGAGTTTTCTCATCCTGTTAAGAGAGATAACCAAAACTCAGAATAACAAATATCATGTCTTCTCTCATTCATATAATCTAGATTTTAAAAAAAGAAACCATGAAATTAGAAGAGGGACTGCTTGGGAAGAGGAAAGGACAAACACAAAAGGACATGGGATATGCTAGAGAGCACCAGAGGATGAATGTAACTAAAGTATGCTGTTTACTTATATGAGAATGTCATGAACTAATTTTATGTAATTTATATGCACTCATAAAAATGGGAAAATAGACAACCTGATCAAAAATGGGGTAGAGATTTGAACAGAGAATTCTCAACAGAAAAAATACAAATGGCCATTACACATTTAAGGAGATGTTCAACATCTCTAATCACTGGAGAAATGCAAATCAAAACAACTCTGAGATTCCATCTCATTCCACTCAGCATGTCATTCATCAAAAATTTGAGTGCCAAAAAATGCTGGTGAGGCTGTTGGGAAAGAGGAACCCTTACCCACTGTTGGTAGGAGTGAAAACTTGTACAACCACTATGGCAACCAGTATGGAGACTCCTGAAAAAAATGAAAATAGAGCCATCATTTGTTCCAGCAATAACACTACTGGGCATACACCCTAAAGATTCCACTCATCACTACAGAGATTCTTGTTCAGCCATGTTTGTGGTTGCTCTATTCATAATAGTTAGGAACTGGAATCAGGCCAGATGCCCATCAACTGATGAACAGACAATGAAGATGTGGTAGATATACACAATGGAATAATACTCAATGGTAAGGAAAAATGATAAACAAAATTTACAGGTAAATGGATGGAGTTGGAAAAATCATTCTAAGTGAGATCACACAGACACAGAAGGACAAACACCACCCACATATACTCTGTCATCTACAGTTCCTAACGGGGATCAATTGGGGATGAATGCAAACAATAGTCAGCACAAGAAACATAGGTATAAAACTAGAATGAGACTAGTAGAGAGAACTAGGGAGAGAGGAGTGGAGGGGTCACCTGACAACTTAGGGAAGGGCAGAATATTGGGCATGGGGAGGTCTTGGTGGGATAAAGGTTGGGAGGGTAGGGAGGGTATTACACAAAAGTTAAGACAATATGAATCAGTCCAATATAAATTCTAATTCTGACTAGCATTCTATAACATATCCCCAATAAAGGGGGAGTAGCAACAGTCCAAACAGAAGGTGAAAAAAGTTTAAACTTCTTAAAATCCACAGACTCTGTCTAGTAATTCCCAGGTCCAGAGCTGGGTTGCCCTCACAGTGTTCTGTTGGTCAGGCATATCCATGAAGTCCCCAAAACAATCTAGGCCATTGCCAAAACACTGGATTTCCTGTCAGATCTAAAAGGTAAAACCCTATTGCTGAAGACCACATGTATATTATAGGATTCCTGGGGCCTCCTGCTTATCCTTTCCTCAATAAATGAAATGTCTCCTGGTTCTGCATTGCTACTGCCTGAAGGGATGTGATCATAAACGCTCACTTTCCTTCTTTATACATGGCCATCTGTATCCCAATGTCCCTCTGAGTCTCCAGCATGTCCCTGCTATACTTGGGGCTCTACCTCAAGTGCTTCAACAGACTTTGAGGTTTTGTTATTTCTTGTTTATTTTGTTCTGTTTAATTTAATTTTTTTGTAAGGGGATGTATTCCAGGTACTTATGTTCCCCTTGCTGATGTTACCTCTATTTTGAGACTTTTGACTGGCTCCACCCACTCTGCAATGTAACTTGCAAAATATGATGTCAGCCCTCCCATTTTTATGCCTTGCCTGGTGAGTAATGTTGGAGAATGTCTTTAATCTCCCTTTGTCTCGGTCTCTTTATCTGCAAGTATAAGAATAATGGTTCTTGCCTCTTAAAATTGTAACAATGATTGAGCTAATAAAGCACTATAACAGTATTTTAAAGTAGCAGGCATCTCATGTTAGCATTATTCTTTTTCATTATATTCATTGTGTTAGGGAACACATGGACTTCACTGGACAAATAGCCTAAATTCTCTTACAGATTAGATAAATTGAAAGAATTTGTTATAATGATATTCTAAGAACTGGTTACTCTTAAGATCAGTCTACTTAAAAGCAAGTAGGACACTTTTTTGTGATTTTTAAGGTAGAAATGTCAAACTGAACTGACCTGGTGAATGAGTGTCCTGTCTCACCCCACAATGAACAACATGATCCCAGCTCATTTCCTGAGCAGTTTCAGCTGAACCATTTTCAGTTTCCTTTAAAGGGAGTAAAGCTTCTCAGAGAATTGTAGTTTGCCTGGTAAAGCATTTGAGTCAATAAAACGTAGGCATCAAAGTTGGAGGTAATTATGGCTTAGATCATATACCCATCATTCTAATAAGCAAGCACCAAAAGATGGTTTACTAGAATCAAATTAAAAATATACTTTTTTTATTCATGAGAGAGAAAGGGAGAGAATGGGTATTCTTAGGCATCTTGCCACTATAAATTAACTCCAGATATACGATTCACTTTGTGTTTCTTGCTTTTAATGAGCACAGCAGAGTCAAACCTCGGCAGGCAGGCAGATAGGCTTTGCAAACAAGTGTATTTAAATACTGAGCTCTCTCCCTAGCCCTCATTCTAATTTTCTAAGAATCTGCTATGAAGACTGGTTTGCACTTGATGTTTCAGTGCTTCTTGCTGCTGTTGAAGCTCCCCTGTGACAGAAGAGATGACTGCTAAGAATGGCAAGTGCATGTGCCAGCTTTTTACTCAATTTTAACTTTTTTTCTTCTGTCTATACCAAGTATGTGTTAAAAACAGTTTTTAATTTAATATGTGCGAATGTATCTTTTGATACAGTTAAGTCTTTGGATATCTCCTCTAATTGCTCTCTTCCATTATCTTTCTTGCATAAATCCCTCTCATAATTCATCTTATAAACTCACCACCATTGGTTTTCTTAAAGAAGTAGTCAAGGCAGTGAATAAACATTTCCTACCTTGATAGTTTTTTTTTTCCACAATGTCATAGTCTCTTTACATATAATCCGGCAAAATTTCTTTTAAAAGCTGACTTGCTAATTTATTTCTAAAGCATGTATTTTTTCATAGAAACAACTGCTTTACTTTTTACCATTTAAATATTAAGATTAGGCAATATTTAATTAAGCAACATAATTATATAGAAATGTCACAAATAAATTCACAGCTTAAGAGGAAATATAGATAAATCATTCAAACAAAGAAAATCTAAAATGAGGGTAATAAATAATGCCAGTCATATTTGATAAAAGTTTGAAACTATCTGGACACAGCATGAGAGTTTTAGTTTTAAAAAAAATGAAGAATGTAGGTTTGTCTAACAGGTAACAAAGTGTCAGTCAGATGTGAGAGATTTTCCACCATTAAAAATATGCTATAGATGCTTTAAAATATTCACTAGCTTCTTTATAAACAAAAAGAAAGTGTGTGTGTCTATTTTATTCTATTTGATACTAGGATTAAAAGAATAACAATACCCCTAAGATTCATTCACAGGCCTGTTTCTCTGTATGTTAGCTATTAATCACTGTGGTGAGTTGGTTTATATCCTATAAGAATTCAGATGTTGTATTTCTAGCTTTTAGTACCTCAAGATGTCATGTAATCTTAATATAGTATCCTTATAGGCATAATTATTTAAGGAGGCCATAGTAACATAGGATGCACTGAAAGTCAGTATGACTGGCCTCCTTATAAAAAGGGAATTTGAAGATAGATGCATACAAAGAGAACATCAGGTGAATATGTAAATAGATGTTGAGATGCATCTATAAACCATGGGCAGTCAAAGATGCCTAACTATGGAAAATAGAACAAAAACATAGGACAGATTCTCCCACACAGCTAAGTGAGCCAGCCCTATCAATCTCTCAGTTTTAAACTGCTAACCTCCAGAACTGTGAAATAATAAAGACCTGTTGTTTAGGCTTATGATACTTTGTTATAGCCAACCCAGGAAATTAATATAGTTACTCAGAACCAATATGTCTTCAGGATGCTACATATTAAGCTTGAATCTGATGTCATCCAGTTTCCATTTATTTTCTACAGCTTCTTATATATTTGTCAAGTCTTCTCTTTTCTTGTCTTGAGAATGTTTCTCCTTAAAGACACTCTTTCCATTTTATACTACCCTGGTTTATCTTTTAAAATATTCCTCAATGGAACTTCATAATTACAACTGGAATGGCAATATGAGCTAACTAATGAAAATAAGTAAAGAAGGAGGCCTTTTTCCAGACTTGATTATGTCTGGCTCACTATATCATTCATTAATATTGAAAAAAATCTGTTTCCACACTTGTTAATTTACAAATATAGCTTCTGATCTCTGCCTTTCATTGTAACTGATTTTTTGGTGGGTGTGACACAAGGATAAAATGTGTAAATATCTATTCCTGTTAATTTCATTTTGTTGTTCTGCCACATGATTCTAGCATATCAAGTTTGGCTCTAGACTACTACATTCATCTTAAGCCACTAGGAAAAGCATCGAAATATATAGCGATAAGACAAATCCCTAAGCCATACTACCAAAAACCCTCTCCAAGCCTTCTATCTCTTAAGTAGACACCTGGGATATGCTTTGATTAACCAGTTACCAAGAAGCACTGCTATATCAGCACTAAGCCCATATCTCTTTATAAGTTTAAATAAACTTTCAATCACTTGAATAACATCTAGATCAGCTCTATCTCTGCCCTTCCTCTGGTTGAGCAACCTACCAATCCTGTCCAAAAGAAGAAATGGAACAAGATTAGCAGTGCTGTTCTTGGAGGAGCCAAGCTCACTCTTAAAATGTCTCTGCTAAATAACAACAAACACACTACTCCATTTCTTAACTTGATTTATAAATTTAGATGAAATCATATCAGAATTCACCATGTGGATTTTCTTCATAAATCTAAATGAAAGGCAAAATGTAGCATTCCAATCTAATCATGATAAAATTAAATCTTAGTTCATTTTAGAAATTGAACTTGAAATTGCCTAAAGCAGGTATCTTAAAGAAGAGTGTGCTTCTCTTTGAAAATGTTTCCATAGTAGTTTCAATACATTGGAATGTTTTATGAAAAATGATTTATCTCAGAGTTAAGTTAAAAATGTGTTACTTTAACGTTGTCTTTAGAGAACTTTATTGCATGTTATCTCCATTGAGTGATTTCTCACCCGGACATTTGACTAGATTACTTGGCTCCTTCTGTCATTTCCTTCTGGGGCTTAAAAATGCCCTCTTCTCCTTCACAGGAAAAAAAAAAAAAAAAGCATACTCCATTACTACCCAATTTCACCATTTTCTTTATACCATGTATAATTGAGCATTTTTTACATTATTACCTGGTTAAAATTTACATAATTCCCCCCTCAAACACTCCTTAACCCCCTCCACTAAGCAAATTTCTTTCCTACTAATCCTAATTCCTCTTCTACATTTCTATATTGATGTTTGTTGTTTTTCTGATTCTGTTTTTTGTTTTCTGTTTTGTTTTGTTTTGTTTTTTGTTTCTTGAGGTAGATTCTCACTTTAACTCACACTGATCTGTAATTCACTCTGTAGGCTCAGGGTGGCCTTGAACTCATAGTGATCCTCTTTCCTCTGCCTCCCAAGTGCTGGGATTAAAGACGTGCAGCACCAGTGCACCACCACACCTGGCTTGATGTCCTTTTTTTGTTTTGCCCTCCTCAATCATCCATGGCACCCTATTGGTAGGCCCAATATTATGCAGGAAATGATGCAGGTAACAACAGCCTCTTGAGGTCATAAATACACAACTACCACTGTGTGGGAGACATCATTTTCAAGAAATCCTCCCCATCTTTGGCTCTTAGATTCTTTCTCCCACCTCTTCTGCTACAGTCCCTGAGCCATTGACAGGTGTGATAGAGATGTCTCGTTAAATGCTGAACACTCAAGTGTCACTTCTCAGAACTTTGATGAGTTTTGAGTCTCCCCAGAAGTTATCTTCAACTGAAAAGAGAAACTTCTCTAATAAAGAGTAAGAGCAGAACTAATATATAGGCTAAAATATAAACATGAAAAGAATAAAAATCTTGTCTGTTAGTTTCACAGATATATGGCCAAGATATACGTGGCACTTGTAACTTTTCAACAGGCATGTTGAATGATGGAGTGAAATAATACTCAGACATTCCAATGCTGTTGGTAACCAGGATAGTTAAGAAAGCAGGAAAGTGTGGCTGGAGAGATGGCTTAGCGGTTAAGTGCTTGCCTGTGAAGCCTAAAGACCCTGGTTAGAGGCTCGACTCCCCAGGACCCACATTAGCCAGATGCACAAGGGGGTGCATGCGTCTGGAATTCGTTTGCAGTGGCTGGAGGCCCTGGCGCGCCCATTCTCTCTCCCTCTCTCTATCTGCCTCTTTCTCTCTCTGTCTGTCGCTCTCAAATAAACAAATAAAAATAACAAAAAATAAAAATAAAAAAAGAAAGCAGGAAAGAAAAATAATTTTAAAAAATCAAAATTGAAACAAAACTTACCTCCACATATGTTAATGCAGCAAATCCCAGACCAAAAATGAACAGAAGACCACTCGAATAAAAACTGAAAAGGAGAGTCTTTATTCAGCCGGCTGGTGTCTGTCTCCTCACAGCAAAGAGGAGAGCAGCCCTGCCCTACTTTTACAGTGAATCTTTAAAGGCAAAATCCACATTCCTTTACAATGATCTGAAAAACCCCCAGCCATACCCTCCACACACAATTGTCTTTAGCAAGATTAACAAGCAAGCATGATTACAAAAGCAGAATTTTGCATTTAGCACCAGGTATGAAGCAGATACTAAATATCAGGACATCTTGACCTCAGGGTGAGAGCAAACACCAGATGCCTTACTGGGACCCATCCACATTCTTCTAATTAATGCTCTGTGCTAATCTTTAATCTCTTATGGCTCCTTGAAAATGTCAAGATGGCTGAATGGCCTGAGGTGGCTCCCCTTAGGTCTGTTCACCAGAAGTTATTTCAGTTAAGAATATTTAAGTAAAATTGTTTCCAATATTTTAGGTACATTTATTGATCTAGATATATAATCTATAAGTATAAAATAATTCAAAGATACTAAAGATCACATAAATTGTTTAGTAAGATGCCAAAGTTCCTAAATTACCTCTTTTCTCATTTATTATATGAGTTCATTTCTTAATTCAAATATTAGATCACCCCTGCGAAAGGAAGCCTTAGCCCTTAATTCCCACTGCCCATGCTCTTCTTCCTCCTGCCTCAATTCAACACTCACAGCATCTCCCTCTTGCTGGACTTTACTCCTTCGTATGTGGCTTCATTGTTTAGGCTACGAATAACTGTATTTTTATTCAGAAAATATATTTAAATAAATGTATATATATATATATATATATATATATATATATATATATACACATTAAATTCTATATAAGCTATATGCAAAACATTAGGCTCAGTGAAATATACAAGACTACACAAGTTATTTTCAGCACAAAAACTGAACCAACCAATCAAACTGATTTATAAGTAAGCAGCTGATGGTATGGCATATAAAATATTTATTAAAATATTCTTGTACTAGTTAAACAATATCTTTCTATGAAAAAGCACTTTATAGTTTATATAATATGCCCACAAGCTTCAACTTCAACATGAGTTATTTGTTACTAGAAGCCCTTTTTTTAAAAAAAAAAAATTCTGTTTTATTCATTTATTTGAGAGTGACAGACAGAGAGAGAATGAGGCAGAGAGAGAGAGAGAGAGAGAGAGAGAATGGGCGTGCCAGGGCCTCCAGCCACTGCAAACGAACTCCAGATGCGTGCGCCCCCTTGTGCATCTGGCTAACGTGGGTCCTGGGGAATCGAGCCTCGAACCAGGGTCCTTAGGCTTCACAGGCAAGTGCTTAACCGCTAAGCTATCTCTCCAGCCCTAGAAGCCCTTTTTTGATTGCAAATTTCTCCAGTATCCCCAGTCTTTTCATTAGCAAATTAGTTCTCACAATGTTGATTTTTAGAATGACTCATTTGCAGAAATGGCTTAGCAGTTAAGGCATTTGCCTGCAAAGCCAAAGTACCCAGGTTCAATTCAAGCCATATGCATAAGGTGGTGCATGCATCTGGAGTTCATTTGCAGTGGTTAGAGGCCCTGACACTCCCATTCTATCTGCCTCACTCCACTCTCCTTCAAATAAATACAAATAAAAACATTTTTTTAAATGCTACATTTTCTACTTAGAAATCAATTCTTTCTGACAGCAGTGCAGAGTCCTGCTTTGTCATTTACGTTTCCTAGAGAAGACACAGAAGGGAAGGATGTGTTGTGTGGAAGAAAAGAAAGTACTAAAAATTTAGATAATCAGCTGATTGCTATGAGATAAAACCATTCACTCTTACTGGCTCCCTCCCAGTACTAACATTTCTCTGCCAGTTATGACTGAAAATGTCAAAAAATAAAAATTTAAAAAAAAACAACATTGGCTATGTATAGCAGTTTAGACCATTCCATAGAAGGCCTGAAAGACTACTTCTTCATCAACTCCATTTCAAATATATTGTGATAAACTAACAATGAATAGTATTTATCTGAGTCAGAATCAGCAAGCACAGGGATATGAATATATAGATGCCCTCCTTTCAGAGTCCCTCATAAATCAGGTATGGCCCTTCACAACACACAAGGAAACAGACTCATGTTTCCCCGCTGCAGGAAAGGGTAAACGTGGGAGAGCTTAAAGCTATTTATTTCCTTCTGAGCATTTCCCTGATTGATGCTAGTATATTAACGCAGGTAAGCAAGTTTAACAGCAAGGAAAAAAAAAATGATTTTGCTGTTAGCTATTATACTCAACCACAACAAAAAAGAGAGGGAAAGTTATTAGTATTGAAAAATGCCAAGAAAACATATTTTACTCATCTATAAAGCTTCTTGCAAGGTTTTCTTATATTAAAACAGCTTTATTGATCAGGCTGTGTTAACTTTGCCTTTTGGCAATGTATTTAAAGGAAAACATTTCAGTTGCTACGAAGTTAGTAGTGTTTAACCATTGTGGTTTACATTAAACACATTGTAGTTATTTAAAAGTTTTTGTCATGTTGAGATATTGGTTTTCATTTTGTTTTAATTTTGAATTGAGCAGTTCTAAAACCCCTTCACTTAAGTTTTCTAGAACAAACAACTCTTTTTAGAGAGCCCATTAAGTAAATAAATATAATAAAATCACAAGCTCAAAGTGAAATAAGGAAATAAAAATAATAGAACGTTGGACTAACCCAACATTCAAATATTGACTAATGAAATGGTCAAAGTGTAAACTTACTAGTGAAATGATAGAAGTAAATTTCAAATTATTAGCCCTAACACCCCCATTCTATCTGCCTCACTCCACTCTCTTTCAAATAAATATGATATGATTGATATCTTACTGGTCTTTAAGATTCAAAGGAGTCTAGAGAAAAATAATTCAGAATCTTACTACAGAAGTAAAATTAGTAAAAAGAACAGATTTTTCCAAAGATGACAGTGTCCTCTCTTGATTGTGGTAATTTCTTGTTTCTGTTCTTAGAAGGAAGAAAGGTGTGTGCTTTAATTTTTTTTTTTTTTACTTCCTCTCAGCATGTGTCTCATTTATCTGGGAATTATATGAATTCTCTGGATACACAGTAATCACAAAAACTTCTCTTCATAGAAAGTGAAATCATCATGATAGAAGGTTCCCAGAGGAAATCACAGTTATCTCTTTGCTCCCAAGTTGCATTTATTTTTAAGATTTCCTGGAAAGTTGGTCTTAAATGTTTCCTGAAATAGATATTTCTCCTTAGCAACGAACTCCCTTATAATCAGTGCTTCCCACAGACTTTGGAGACCTGACTGGACTGGATGGAAATAGAGAGGGGGAAGGCAGGAAAAGGAAGGGGAAATGCATGTATTCTTAGGAGAAATAATTAGATTCAAATTCATGTTTATTTTCTGCCCCACCTTTTTTCAGAAGATTTAACAAATTCTGAATACTTTTTACTGTTAAATGATTAATATTTAAAGGAAAAGTAACCTATTGAGATCATTACTGACATTCCAAACAAAATTTCATTTATACATAATTTCTTTTCAAAATATTTTAAGGTATACGTTTGTGATAGGCTGGAGAGATGACTCAGCAGTTAAGAATACTTCCTGTACAAGCAAGAGGGCCTGAGGAGGCCTAGATGACCCCCAGGATCTACATAAACAGTGAGGTGTGGCCAAACACATCTATAACCCAGTCCCATAGAGGAACACAAACATAGGAATCCCTGAAGCTTTCAAAACCAAATGACTCAAGGGATTCAAATAAGAAATATGCAGACATGTGATGGAGCAGGACACCAATGTCTCTGCTCCTGCCACTGCAGGCAAGTGCACCTCACCACAGGTGAGCATACAGGGCACTGCATGGACACATACATTTGCATACAACACACACACACACAGCGACACACACACTAACTAAAATAAGGAATAGCTTTATGAAGTGTGATATTTTAGAACCCAATTGTGTAAGAATGATTAAGTGGCTTATCACATGATGTTTTTAAACAAGGCAAAATCTAACCTTAATGCATCATTAAAGTGACTTTTATAACTAAGTTAGTTGCTAAAAGTAACGTTTTAATCTCACATATTGTAAATTATCCAAAAGTTCAGTAATATAGGAACATATCAGTGACTTATACTATCACGTAAATCATCCTTCCTTTACAGATAAATAGAATTCATAAAGGAGAGCAAAATCCAGTAAACATTTTAAAAGACTTTGTAAATTTTTTCATATCTAAGACAGAGGGAATGAAAAATGCACTTGCTTAGAATATCATTTGTAGTCATTCAACCTTCAAAAGCCCTTCCTGAATGAGTTGTTTCCATTGTAGTGTATTGAGTTAGGAAACAGAAGCTTCACTGGCACAAAAATGTGTTAGTATTGTCATACCAATTATGTGATGACTTATAGTGGTAGTATTTATATGACTTTCTGAACTTAATTTCTAAAATTGGTGAGCTGTCAGTTGTATGTTTAGTGTGCTTGGTACATAGAAAGAGATCGGCCTCCATGGTGAAGAAACAAAATATAAACTACCAAAGGCAGATATTAAGACCCAGGCAAAAAAATGACAGATCATGGAGACAATAACATGTCTTGGATTTCATTAAAACATCATAGAAGCATGGGTTTTGCTACCAACTAAAGCATCAAATGAGTTCCTCAATGAGCTTCTGTTCCTCCAGACTCAAGTAATCTTTTCTATGAAGATTTTTCCCATTTTTGCCTCTAGAAAGAAAAACAAGTTGAGGTTAGAAATGAATTAGGTTTGAAAATATATGCTATGAACTCCTAAGTGCTTTGCAGAAATGACTTGCAACTTCAGCTTTATATTTGCAAGAAAATAATTCAGTGCCAAGGTACCCTGGTTACGATTTAGTGTCTGTGTGCTTACAACAAACCAGATGAAAGCATGGATGCATTCATGGTTGGCACTGATGTGAAAGTGGAAGTTCTCGTGGAGGACGTCATGAAAAGCATGTAATGTAATGAAGATTCACTAATGACAGCCTGGTAGGAAACTCAGTGGGCATCAAAGATCTTTTGTTCATAACATCTAACATCACTCAGTATAAGCTAATAGCACACTGCCATTTCACAACTTAGTAAGCACTCTTCCAGCAAAAGCAGAAGAGTGTTCCAGAACTTTTGCTTATCTAGCTTAGGTGGATTAGATTTAAGAGTAGCCAGGTGAATGGACGGGTTACATGTGCTTCAGACATAAATCCTTCATAAATACTGCTTCTCCCAGCTGAGCAGCTGAGAAATGTTGGATGGCAGTGGATCTAAGATTATATTCCCTGACAAGTACCTGGAGTATAACTTTTCTGTTTTTCCAGTTAAGTGCAAAGCCACATATTTTAACAGCTCCTCAGCCCAGAAGCCAGATTGACGGTTCCTTATAAAAGTTGACAAGTCTGACAAAGAGAAATGCTGGAAGGGAAAACTACTCCATCTGCACATGCTGATAAAGAAGGAAATGCCTGTGAGATGGGTCAATGTGTTTTTCACAAAGGAATCACTATTCTATTCACAAATGGAAAGATGATCAAAATGCTGAAGATGCATGTCCTATGATGAAAGCATAGTGATTTTAGGCTAGAGTCATGTCAACAAAATACATGCCCACTTGATGGAACAATTTTTTTTCTTTACCCTGCTGCTACCACCTATTTTTAAGTATAACTAATTTTAATCTCTCTCAAAGGGAGGAAACTAGGTGATTGCAAGTTAATGATGGTTAATTTTAGTACTAGTCAATTTTTAGTGATATGTGCTATTTATACCATGTGTCTCTATCACCTGTAATGTTTTTAAGATCTTAAAATGACATTTACATATGAGGTGAAAAATAATTACAGTCCTTTCTTATAATTCTAGTTTCACATGTCACTGCATGAATCAACCCAGAGTTTAGTAGGTTTTGATGTTTTTCATGACTGCTCATGATTATTATTTATTCTGGTACACAATATTTTTTAATCTAGATCTTTGGAGACTTAAAACAAAATTTTCCAAGCTTGTGCATGAACGGTAATGGTTTATCATCACAGCCTTTTGTAAATGTAGAAAGTAAAGTGTTTCATTCTCAATAACTGAGGTACTTTTATAAAGTTCTTCCATTATTTGCAACTTTAATTCTCCACAATCTTGGTCAGACCAGCTAAATCTTTCACCAGATGTATTGTTAATATCACAATGGGGATACAGTGCTATCTAAGTTTGGGGATGCATGATAATTAATATATGTAAGAGAAAAAGCTCTGTTCATTGGCAAGCAACACCACAGACTTTCAACTAACCTAGAAAACATAAAGATGAGTCCTAATTTAAAAGGGAATGTGAGACCACAATGTACAGAAAAAAGAAGGAAGATAAACGTGAATTATATTTTTATAACTGAAGGTTATTTTTAAAGAGATGTCATCAAAATACTATAATTTATTCATTCTTAATTCTGGATAGCATATTTACAATTTGTATCCAAAAATTTCTAACTTATTTAGAATCATTGATCTCATGAACTAAACTATAATCAAAGCCCCACAGTATGGCATCCTTCCTCTACTGCCTAAGGACCCCTAACTACATAACTACATAAAGGTGTGTTTATGCATGTCTCTTTACACCTGCATATTACATTTCATCCAACTCTGATTTGATGAAATGTTCATTCTGTCTCTTTTGTCCTTGTTCTATAGAAAGGTTTTCCATAGAAACACATTTCTACTATAGTACCTTCTAGGCTACTAAAACATTCCATCGATAGGTAAAATTTATTTTTACAAGCATTAGAACAGATTTCAATCACTGCATCAGTGTCTCGGGTCAGTCAGTTATTTCCTGTTAAAGCATAAGCTGGGTTGTATTATGCAAGACTGTGGAGCGTGCCCAGTATCTCATTCAGGTTGTGGTTCTATTCATTTCTTTACTATTCAAGAAATAAGAATCCAAGTAAAATTTTACAAGGATAATGTCACATCTGATTATTTGAAAACTATAGAACTAAGTTCTAATAGTAACTACTTAGAATATTCTTCCCAGGAAAATCTACTGACCACCAGTCTTTCCTAGCTCTTAGCATACTTCTATGACATTACTACATTTTGCATGCCTTAGAAGAGGGACTTTAAGTTGACACAATATATAGCTTACTCTTTATTTGACCAAGTTAACTGCACATAAGAATCAACATCTAGAAATGAGTTCTATCTACTATATACAATGAAGAAGAATAAGTTATATTTGTGATTAAATATACTTAATTTAGTTGAAAAAAGATGGTCATTAGTGCCCTTCTATGTCATTCAAATATAATGAGAAAATTGTGTTGTACTGTGCACCCACTATGAACTGGGATGTCCATCACTTGATATCCCATCACTACCTTAGCTGGAGGATGCTTGCTCACTGCAGAATTCTGTCTATCTATCATTCAGCTCCTCATTGCTACTTTCACAGTCCAGAAAAATTAAAGCCCTTCCAAATCACTAAATAAATATACTTCATGAGGCACCTCTCAAGAAAAGAGTTCTTTAAGGAATGAATGGAATTAAATTTGGTCAAAATTAATGTTATATATTATAAATAAAAATGGCCCAAATGCTTTTTGCCCCAATATTTTTCTTTAAGATTTATATCCTGTATAAAGAATCTAGTACATGAGAAAATGTTTCAGCAGAAATAAAAGTTCTCTAAAATCCTATATCAATTAAATACCAGTTGGAGGTCAGATTTTTATAATTGTACAAAGGAGTATAATATTGAAAGTCATCTCAATGTGGTGCTTTTGTTTCTCTTGATTCTTCAGTAAAGAATTTTTACCTCTTTTGGAAAGTACACTATAGAAAGATGCAAGCATATGATAGCTACATAAACTAATAAACATAGATTAGCCATAGGGGTTACCCTCAGTGACATAGTGCTATGAGGGGGGGAGGGAGTGGGGAGAGAAATGATTGTCCCTAAAAGAGACTGTCATTTATTTACTATCACTTGGATATTTTTTTCCTAGATGTGTCACTGTATTAATTGTGCATTTGATAATTAGTAAACTCAATATGGAATATTAAAGGAGCATATGCCGATAAATGTAAAAGAAAGGAAAGGAAGAAGACAGGGAGAAGTGTGAATGTGTACTTAAGGCATCCACCCACAAAGTTAGAATCAGGCAGAATTCATAACAAGAATTAAATGTTGATATCAGCACAATTATGTTCATGAAAATAATACACTATTACACATTTGTTTATGTAGATGCATAGAATATAAGGCAATCTTGTATAAGTATGGGCTTCCTTTTATTTCTATCTTCTAAATGCTTTAATTACTTCTGCTGCTGTAATATTTCTTCTAGTCTAAGGGATCTTTTTCCAGTCTCTTTCTTTATTATGTCTAATGAGAAAACACTCCACAGCCATCTGGATCACCTTTACTATTAATCTCACCCTTGCTTAGTTTATGCTTCTTCTCAACACTAATGGCTGTAAATAGAATGGCCCTAGGACAAATTATACTCGTTTTTGTGGGGTGGAAATGACGAACTAGTCTCTGGAAATGAGATAAGTTAAATAAGGCTCCAGGTTACAGAGGTCTATCTAATGTGCACACTTTTTGTCTCTCAGAAAACTAATTAATGGTTTTATGGTTGTATTTCAACTAAGGGCTAAATTCAATATGCCTCTGAGAGTTAGAACCAGTACCCACTGGTTTAAATAATAAATAATCTTCCCTTTTGCTTAAATTCTTCATGTGTTATTTCTAAATCTCTAGACCCTTCATTTATCAGATTCAGAGATACTAACCCTAAGGGGAAAAAAAAAAACACTTTGAAGGGTATGTCAACTAAAGACATAAATATCAGTTTTTCTTATATTTTTAGTTTATTTTTTCTTTGTTTTTAATCTCACAGAGCAATTAATATGTTCTATCAACTTATTAAGAGAACACGAAACCCAGAATAGTCATGTTATCCTCTCTGGAATCACAGCTTCATACAATCTAAATGAAACACTCTAATAATGAAACACTTAGTATTTACTAAGTACCTGGTGCCTCCCAGACATTGAGACACAGAGCAGAGTTTCTACAAATGCAATCGTAACATCAATAATACTTACAAAAGGGAGGTAGGGTGATTGCTCAGTGAGTAAAGTGTTTATTGTACAAGCATGAGAACTGAGTTCAGATCACCAGTACCCACATAAAATTGTTGATCAGGGTGGTATGTGTCTAACAATTGGGGAAATGGAGAAAAGTGGAGCCAGGAAGCTTACTGACTAGGTAGTCTAGCAAAATTGGTGAGCTATAGGTTCAATGAGCGACTCTGTCTCAAAAATGTAAGATGAAAGATGACTAAGGAAGACACCTGGTACCAACCTCTGGCCTCCACATATACACACATGCATACACGCACAAGCAGATACACATATGTGTCCATGCATATGGATAAGCATATACAAATATATGCCTAAAATACATTTATAGCCATGCCAAAAATAATAAATAAAATTTCAAAGGAATTAGAATACATAGAAATGGGTTTTTGGTAATGCCAGCAATGAGGAGTAAGCTCACTGGATGGGAAGAATTAAATTACAGGCAAATACACATGTAGAATTTAGCTTGCCATTTGTTCATTCATAGCAGGCCTTTTAGCTGACACAAAGATTCCCTTATTTAATGCATGTCTTTTGCCTACTTCACATCCCATTCTTCTTTAGCATGGAAGTATAATATGGAGCTTCTAAGAGACCATTAAAAATAAGCAAAAGAGCATCACGTTGCTTCCTGATAGATATTTTTTCCTGATTCACTTTATGATACTGTACTTCATAAATATATCAAATCTTTGTAGACCAAATAAGGGTGTGAATGAATCACAGTTTACTGCTCTTCAGTCTTGGCATACTGGATTTATCTGATCTTGCATGCTGCCCTTTGTAGTTGTCATATCTAAAACCATTGGGTGTTCATTATTCTGCAGAATTAGAAAACTTATAATTCAGTTAACAGTATAATAATGAGAGAAAACAAACCTAGTCATGAATCAAAACAAAGAACACTGAAAACTAATCTCTAATTAGGATTTATCCCCTTCCTGATCATTCAAAATTTTCAAAAAGATTAGGTATTGGTTGGAACTTTTGCTTGTCAGCTTAAATTTGTTCTCTTACTAAATATTATAAATATATACAGGAACCTTCATAAAGTATTTTCAATGGAATTGAATGGACATTAAATTTCATATGTACTATCATGAATCTCTACTCTTCTATTCACACGGTTTTCTCACAAATGAAAGCTTCCATGGGGCAAAAAGAAAATTGTTGTGCAGACAAAACCATCACTGTCAGTTATGGTCCAGAAAATCCAATTTAGGATTTATCTGAGTGGAATATACCCTCTCCCTTGAAGAAAAAGATGGACTCCATGGTGTCACTCATGATGCATAGCAATGACTGCAGTAGGAATGCATATGAATAGTGCACTTGCATGCTGCCACAAATTTCAGGAAAAAAAATCCCATAATTGATAGAGGTCACAAGGTTACATAGAAACTGTTAGGCGGGTCTGTTTTGAGCAGGAGTAATTTTTCATCTGCCCACACTAAGAAATTACAGCCTTGACATTAATTATAACCATGCAAGTGTTACCTGAAAAAATAATTTTTATGCTGTGGAAACAGTTAAGTAGATAAGCCAAGAAGAAAGTGCCACTGATACAGACAAGTACTTCCCCTGGAGCCCAATGAGACCATCTGTGTCTTTTCCTGCACATTTCCTTGGGTTGCATTTGTGCTGCTCCACTCACTAGTGGCAAATGTTCTTGTTCCAAAAATGAACACTAGGGAAGAACGAAATCAAGTATTTTTCCTTGTGACTGCCGTTATTAGTATGTAGGCTCAAACACATCAAACTAATGAGGCAGAGTTATTACATGGAATAGCTGTATTGAGTATTTTGAAAGTTTCAGTATAGTGAAAGGATAAGGAAAAAAGCTATTAGTTAAACATAAGTAGTCATACAGTAATAATGAAAACAATCAAGCAATATGTTGACTTCACTAATAACTACTGCATGTGGTAGAAAGGGTAGAATATTAATGGATTCATGTCCCCAAGGTATATATTACTAAAAGCTACCTTGCAAACACATCACATGGTATAAAACTTTTACATTCAAATGTGATCCCAGTACATTTAAATTCTCTCTCTTATTTAGAAATAGCAGGAAAATGCATATTAGCTTCTAGAATCAATTCAATGCTCATTTCATTTGCTTAATCTTAATGCTAAAATAAATATTACAATTTTGCACAAAGTGAAAACCTAATGAAAATGATAAACCAGTGAAAATATAAACAGAAATCCTTAATCTTTATCCTCAGAGTATGATAACAGGAAAAATTAAGCTCAGTTAAATCATGCCACAAGCATTCTAAAATTAAGCAGAAATGACAACTGTATAATTAGAAAAGGAAAACATGAAATGTTGAAATCCTTCTTGCTATTGTTGCTGAGCGAATTCCATTATTAACTCACTTTTGCAATTAGAATAATCCTACAATCCTTTCTGGTCCCTGTAAATACAACTTGCCCAGTGTAACATTAGATGCAGCTCAGTGACATGCCAGTATCAAAACTCTCTGCATCTCCAAATTAGGCAGGAGTACAGAGAATTTCATTCACTCCATAGGCTTTAAATAATACAAAAATTCACCCAAAGAAAACACTGGAAGCCTTTTTCAAATAGTCTTTCCCAGACACAGAACAAGCTGAGTGATATTTATCCAGAAACGGTATCTAGAGCTATATGAATACTTAAAAAAATAACCCATTTTCCCAATGCCAGAGATTGAAATGCCTCAGACCCTAAAACCATGTTAGTCTTCAGCTTTATGGAGATGCCTCTTTTTCCTAAAGTTAAATGTAGATAAGTCTAGATAAAACTGTGACTTCAGTAGTTTACTATACTGCCTCTTCCGAACCTTCTCTCTTGTGCTTTGCTTTCTCTTTCTACCATTACCAAGCCCACCCCCAAATAAACCATTGATTTTATTTATTTATCACAGCTATCCATGCCAAGAGAGTGATGGGTAGAAAATATAAGTTACAGATAGGACTTAAAATTAACCTGTGGCCTCTTAAGCAATTCAGTAACTTTGATGAAATCTTTCAAAAGAATGTTAAGACCATAGGATTATGTCAATCTTCCTAAATATGTGGAGGCAGTCTTTGTGACCCAGTATATGGTCTATTTTAGAGAATGTTCCATGGACTGCTGAAAAGAATGTGTAGTCTGTGCATTTGGAATGGAAAGTCCTGTAGATGTCTGTTAGGTCTAAGTGATCTATGGTTTTGTTGAGCTCTCTTACTTCCCTGTTGAGTTTCTGTTTGGATGATCTATTACTGATAATGGTATATTGAAGTCCCCAACTATGATGGTGTTGGTGCTTATTTCTGTTTTATTGTCAAGTAGGTCAGTGCAAGGGACACAGGACACGATGACTACACTTCGACTGTCTATAGATGCAAGGTGAATACAGTGTGAACAAGCTTTTTCATGCCAAAGAATTTATAAAGATTATTCCAGAAAGATACAAAGCAACTGTCATTTTGCCTATAGGGGAGGATCCTTGTAAGCTCAGCCACACTACTGTCTGTCAACAGGACACAGCAGACTTTTACATGAAGAACCCCCATCTCTCATTCCATTCCATCTAATAGCCATGTTGAGCTGTCTCCCAGATAAACCAGATTCCTCTCTTATCCAGACATTGTTCATTCTTGTTTCTAATCCCTGAAGCATCACTTATAATCTATCATATATATGTCCAAAGTGTTTAAAATCATGACTCTAGGAAAGATTCAAAAGAATATGGAATATTCTTTGACCCTTATTTCAATCTCATTTCTACCACTAGCTACAGCCCCACTGTTCTACATCCCATCACAGAAGAAGACTTCAAAACTTATCTATCTTCTTTGTTACCAATCCTCTAACACCTATCCTGCCTTGAAACTACTTCAATAACATTTTCATTTGCATACTGCCCAATCCAATGATGAGTTCTCTGGCCTGATATTTAACCATCAGGAATAGTTCTCATAGCTAAGTCCCTTCCTGTACTTTCTACATATAGTCTGCAGAATGTCATATTCCTGGCTTTCCTTCAGTGGCACCAATTATTTCTTCTCAGAGTCTTTTCTAGGTTCCTATGGTTCTTTCTTTTTTTTTTTTTTTCAGATTAGGAGTAGTACTTTCTCCTCTTTTCTATCTCTCTGTCTATACTTAATTTCTTGGTAATCTCCTTCAGACTCAGGACTTTAAATGCCATTTATATGTTAATGATAATCAATTGATATCTCCAAGCCAGAGATTTTCCTGATCTCCAGATTCAATATCTTACTGTCCAGCTGCATTTAGTGATTGTTGCAGTCAGGTTCACATTGCTGGGAGAAATCACCCAACCAAGAGCAGCTTGTGGGAAAAAAGAGATTTATTTTGGCTCACAGGTTCTAGGGGAAGCTCCATTATGGCAGGAAAACATGATGGCCTGAGCAGAGGGTGGACATCATCCCTGGACAACATAAGGTGGACAATAGCAACAGGAGAGTGTGCCAAACACTGGCATGGGGAAACTGGCTATAATACCCGTAAGTCCAGCCCCAACAATACACTCCCTCCAGGAGGCGTTAATTCCCAAATCTTCATCAGCTGGAAGTTAGCGTTCAGAACACCTAAATTTATGGGGGACACCTGAATCAAATCACCACAGTGATTATATTATTTGTGGTCCTGATAAGAGCTAGAAAGCATACTACAATTAAGAAATTTGAGAACAGTTCATTTATGAAGTGACTATATACAATGGTATGGACAGAAAATGGAGGAACCATAGAAGATGACTGGACAAACAACAGAACTGTTCATGTCCAAAGAAAATTTAAACAATGTTTAAAACAGTAAAGCAACTACAGGAAAACAGTGGAAAATTTTATGGATGACACCATCAAAAGAGGAGTGGGAAGATTTGATCAGGTAACAAAGAACGTGAGAAAAATCACACTGTGAGGAAGCCAGAATGGAGCCATGACCTCACTCCCCTCCTTCCAAGCTGTGAGCTGCCAGCTACTAATCATAAGGTCCTAGGTATGAAATTAGCATATATTAGACTTTTGGAACAGAAAAAAAGTAGAAGAATACTGAGAAATAGAATAAAGATTTTTCTATGTATGCAACCTATAACAGATGTGTCAAAATTAATATTTCTAAAAACTAACATTTACCAAAAAAAAAAAAACTTCCACCATTTTTCAGTCAGCCTTCCTCTCTCATAGAATGGTGGTTTTGTTCTTTATTTTTTAATTTTAGAAATATTTTATTTATTTGCAAGCTAACTGTAAAAGAGAGGATATAGGGGTGCTAGGGCCACTTGCCTCTGCAAACAAATTCCAGATGAATGTACCACTTTGTCCATCTGGCTTTGCATGGGTACTAGGAAACTAAACCCAGGGAGGCAGGCTCTACAAGCAAGTGCCTTTATCCGGTAACCATCTCCCCAACCCTCCCAACATATACATAATGTACCCTGGTCATAATCCAATACCCCCTCTACTAATTCCCTTCTTTCCAACTAGTCCATCTGGTACTTTCTATCATTTTTCTTATTGCCTTCATGTTATCAGGTCTTGTATAGGTAATGTTAGCCACTATGGGGTTATGAAAATAATAGCCATTTTATACTTAGAAAGCAGCATTCCAAAGTACTTCTTCCCATCCTATGACTCTTACAGTCTTTCCATCACCTCTTCTGCAATGGTCTCTGAGCCTTGGAGGGTATAACAGAAGTATCATTTAGTGCTGAGCACTCCACTATCACTTGTTCTTAGTACATTGATGACTTTGATTCACTCCAGTGAAACCATGTTCTTTCACTTGCTTAGGCCAAAACTATAGAGCAATCTTGATTCCTTTATGTTTCACATAACTGTATCCAAATTGTTAGGAGATCCTATAGTTTTCATGTCCAATCTATTTCTCATATCCCATCGCTGCCCAGCAACTTTGCAAAAAAACAATAATTCTTGACTGGATTTCTACAACAATAATAACAACAAAATATATAACATTGTACAAATATCTTGTGGCAACTTTTCTGAAATACCCTGAAAATTCATCTAGAATGGCAAGTAAACAAGTCCATAGCTTTCATGCATAGCAATAGTAATTACATGCACTTCTGCTTTCTTTGTGATGCTCCTGACCTTGTTACCTACCTTTTTAAAAATAAATACATAGAGATAATAACACAGGTAAGAAACTGAGGACTAACATCCAATCTATACTTATCATTTCACACTGAGATTTGAAACAGTCCTTAGAAACTGCATGACTACCTCAGCAAGTTTGTGACAGTAGAGAAAAATTGGAGGCAGCTTACTAAAAGTAAATTTAAATAATCCTCTTTTATGAACCTTGCTAAGCTTTGCCTATTTATGTCGGTTTGAGCAAAAGACTGCAGGACAATGAAAATATGTGGATGCAATTTGAAACTTTTCCAGCACTGGAAAATGGCAAGATAATTAGCAAGTTAACAAACAAGGTTGTGTTCTTTTCTCTGAAATAATGCCATAGACTTACCAACATCTTTCTCCCCTTAGTGTAAATCTAGTTTTGGAAAGCAATTTGCTCTAGCTGTTTCAACACATGATTAAGGGAAATAGTCAGATAATGTCTTCATAAGAAACAATTATCACTCCATTTGCGTATGAAGTCAGAATTGTATGAAAGAAAGTCTAATATTTTTCAGAAAGGGATCAAGCTAGACAAACATGATCTATCTCATTAATTTTAGATAGCAATTTTGTGTATGCATTAGGCTTGTAAATTTATGCTGTAACTGAAACAGATCAAGAAAAGAAGTGGCCTTTAAAGGTGGCCAGAATTGGTCCCCTTTGAGAATCAAACCAGAAAATAAAAGTACTACACCCTGGGAAGATGCAAGGCTACATTGAGAGGAAAATTACCCCACATAATCACTCTCCTATCTGCAGTGGCTGCTGTAGAGCTGGAATTACTCAGGCACATGCGTTCAAGTCCAAACCCTTCCAGACACTGCACCCAGGTGTGCTGACTTCTTCCAGATTCAAAGCCAAAGGCCTGCTGCTCAGGAGGCTTGTGGTGGGCTTTTCTCTCTTTTCTAGCTGCTGTTCTCTTCATCTCCCAGTATCTGAGGCTTTAGCCACTGGTAAGGTTTGGCCTTCCCACTCTGGCAGCTTAGCTTAGTTTAGTAATTAATACTGAACCCCAGCTTTGCTTAGCTGCGGCCAGGGTGGAAAAGGACATACATGGGCTTTTAGACCATGTGGATGTAACCCATTCCTCTCCCTTTGGTTCTCAGAGTTACCTCCCCTGCCATTACCCTTCTTCGGTCTGAGGACTCTCCCTTACCCTCCTGAAATCTGAAAAACTATAATAATTCACAAAATGGTCATTCTTCTAAGTCTTGTTTTACTTCAATTCTTTAAATGAAGAAGAGGTTGGGTTTAGGGTTTGCATTTGAACCTCCAAAGTAAGTCCCTTCTCACTATCAACTTATATTTTTCGCATGATAAATCAAACTCCTTCTGTGCATATGCATTCATTCTCAATGAACTGATGGCCCTTTGTTCTTGTCAAGAATCTGCTCTCTGTGTAAAATATATCTAATTTATGTAAAACAATTGTATAAGATAAAAAGCAAGTTCAACTTCTACTTTTACAACTATAACCTTTTCATTGATTTGTAATGAGTTTAGTTCTCCTACCTGAGACTCTATGGAAACAGTCAAATAATTACTAGTTAACTATCTTTATGCTACATATGTTCTTATTATTCTAATGGAGTAATCATAATAGTCGCTGAACTTTATTGACTGCCTGTTATCTGTCAGACATATTGCAACCAATTAAAGTACTTACTCTATCTCACTTAGTAGTCATAGTGAGTCAGTGAGGTAGATTTTATACACCAAATCACTTCTATAAGACTTTAAATTATAGCTGCCTACCAATAGGTTATGTTAAAAAGGGCTTGTTTTATGCTCAGGCAAACATGGCTAGAGTAAGACTTTATTTACTATGAGGCTTTCTAGTTTACTTCCTTCTACAGAGGGACTACTTAAGGGTGTAGCCTCCTTCTAAGTGAATGGTCAAAGTGGTGAAATAGCCACATATTAACAACTAAAACACCACTGACAGATGGATGTTCTGAAAGAGAATGAATTCAAAGGACTGCAATGTTCTCCTGCTCCTCATGGAGGGATGCCTCCACTTGGAATTCTAATTTCAGTTTCTGTTACTAAGGAAGCCCAGTAATGTCTGACAGAACAAGCCACGGAGGAGCAAGAAGAGAAACAATACTATGAATTCTTAATTAACACAATGTTCAGGGATGCCAGGGCAAGCCTGCTAAGCTGCTATGGAAAGCTGAGTTTAGAACAGATACAAAAGCCACTTGCTGTTTCACTGACTTTAGTAGGTAAAAAGGCAGTTTCCCAAGTCATAGTCAGTGTGAGAAGGGAAATGATTTCCTCTGGAAACCTTTAATCAATCTATCTCTCAGTCTCTCTCTCTCTCTCTTTCTCTTTCTCAGCATTTTCACACTGCTAAATTACTTAGCTAATGGCAAGGCTCAGAGGATCCAAAACTGTTTCTGAAACTAATTCAAAATGTGTATTCAAAAACTGAAAGAAAAGAAACAATTACAAGCAAAAAATGAAAGGGAAAAAACCTAAATACCCTATTATTTCAACAAATATTAAGTTCTAAAGGGAATTAGGGAACTTCTATATATTTGAGGAAAGTAAAGCTATACATTCTCCATTATTTCTAAAAAAAATATTGATGAAATAACCATGAAAGATGTTCACTTACTTATGGATGGATGGATACATGCTAAGACCTCGGATACTATGATACTGAAAGGAAAGACACTTACTTGTCTGGAGGGAAAGAAACTATGATCTTATTGAAAATATGAAAACCCTCTGTGGCAAGCCTCCTCCCCACACAAAAAGACAGCTGTTATAAGGGGATTTAGGAAGACAGCAGAACTATTTTTCTCTCAAGATATGCAAACTGTAATAAGCACACAGTATAATTTGCAAGTATAAAAATTTAAAATATGGGATTGGAGAGATGGCTCAGCAGGTAAGAGCACTTCCTGTGGAGGCATGAGGGCCTGAGAGGTCTGAGACCACTTTAAGTTCAATTCCTCATCACCCACATGCCCACATAAACAGCTGCTATGCATGCCTGTAATCCAAGTCCTGTGATAAGTAGTGACTGGAAAATTGCTAGAGCTTGTGAAAATGGCAAGCTCTGGTAAGAGCTTGAGTAATTGAGTAAGAGACTAGCTTTCAGAGAAATGTGTGGATGAGTGATGGAGGGGAAACCTGACAGTCTCCCCTGGCCTCTGCACACTTGCATATGGGTCACAAGCATGTGTACACACATATGTATATGCTAAACAAACCACATCATACATACTACGCACAACACATCATGCATACTGCACACATGCACACAAACAACAAACTAAAATATGCTTATATATCAAATTCTTCAGACTTGTTTACACTCACAGCTGTTCATTCTCAAAGTATCAAGAACATTAATATTTACTGAAAACCTACAACTGATGGCCATCATGCTAGGAGGTAAGTTTCAGGAATAGTTGGATCTAGGGGCATGTAAGCACATAATTACCATAGACCATATAAAAGTGCCTAGGTAACTACATGAATAAACTATGGTGGGGGCCTGCCTTTAGATCATTCTCTCTAGTCATTGCAATGAAAAACATACTATAAATTGGGTAGCTTATAAGCAAAAGAAATTTATTTCTCACAGTTGTATAGGCAAGGAACTTCAAGGCGGAAGCACCGGCACAATAATGCTGAGGGGTTCCATTTTACTCATCATTGAGGCAGGAGACAGAAATGTGCTAGGCAGTCAGGGTAACAGAACCCCAAACGTGAATGGATTTTTATTCCTTGACTAAAAGAAGGAAATGTCACTAAGGTTGCAGAAAACTGGATGTTACACCATCCGGGAACGAGCTCTAGATTAAGCTTTTACCCTTCCTAGAGGACAGAAACTCTGATCCTTACCTAAGATTACTGGCAAAGCTATAAAATCTTGTCTTTGTCTGTAGCAACATGCTGACCTAGCCTACCTTGTGCAGCCACTCCCCATAAAATATCCAGGTCTGAGCCTCGAGGTGGGCTTCTCAAACCCCAACTTGCCTCCTTAGACAACAGCTTCACCTTATTTACTTCTCTTATGTTCTAGGCTTAATCCCCCTTCTCTTTGTCCTCCTAAAGCTTAAGCTATAATAAAGCCTTTTTAAACCTTATCTTCTGGTCCTTTGATTTCGTTCTTCGAATTTGTAGGACATGGATACAGGAACACCAAAAATTATTGATGCATTAGCATATAAGGAATCCAAAATTCCTGTATCAATAGGTGAAGCCTTCATGCTATGATCCCATAGGACAGAAGGGGCTCATGAGCTCTGTTGGACCTTTATTAAATCTGTTTATGAGAGCTCCATAGTCATCACCTAATGAAATTCCCCAAAATCCTACCACTTAATATTGTTACATTTGGTGTTAAAATTTCAGTCTCTGGACTTTGGATGGACACAAATATCCAGTCCACAGCAAAGCAATAGCAAGGAACTTTACAACCAGGAGGAAGAAACAGGCACAGCAGTTGTGCAACATTAAAGAACCTTTGTAGGTTCTAGGAGAGATCGCTTAACAGTTAAGACATTTGCCTGCAAAGCAAAAGGATCCTGGTTCAGTTCTCCAGGACCTATGTAAGCCAGATGCACAAGGGGGTGCATGCATCTGGAATTCATCTGCAGTGGCTGGAGGCTCTGGCACATCCATTCTTTCTCTCTCCCGCTCCCTCTTTCTCTCTTTCTCTCTCTCCCTCTCTCTCTCTCTCTCTCTCTCTCTCTCTCAAAACAAATAAATTACATATATAGAGAGAGAGCCTTTCTAAAGATCCGAAGTATTTAAGAAAAAAATGGATAATCCTACTGGATAGAGATCCTTCAGAGTACAGAAATGCCAATGCTGAGGTCAGGTTGGAGAAAAGTTCTAAGGTGAAACTAGGTATCAATCCAGACTTACCAATGCCACTTGATCTAAAATTTCCAACTCCAGATTCTATGCTTTACCAGAGTTCCCAGAAAATGTTTTGAAAATCTCTGTTGTGGAACAATTTGTATCAGTACAGCTGTCCCATGATCAATACCCAGTTGGATCCACTGTGGTAACCAAGCTGACATTCTCTTCTGTAACACAACCTGCTCTGGCTCAGAATTGCCTTGTCCTCAGAAACTGCACATACTTTTGCAACTGCATTTACTTTTGGTTATGTCTTATACTTAGTCTCTATACAGTTACCTTATTTATATACAGTCCTTCACAAGAAGGGCCATCCCCCTGGGGGAACACCTTATTCTCTCAATCCTTCCTGAAAACATCCTGACCAAGAGGCATGTGTCTTATTAGAGTTCTAATCTGATCAAGTTGACAACAGAAATTAACTATCACATTTTTCCATCCTCCAATACAGGTCTCTAGCCAAGTTTTGAAATCTCCTGTTATTTTCTGGGTCATGGGTTTTCCTTAATCATTGCCCAAACCCCCATTTTTCAATGCTAGCTCTACATATCACTTTTATTCATGGTCTCTCACAGCAAATACTAACCACGGAACTGTGAAATTTGGAAAACATAGATAGGAAATCATTTTTTTTTTCCTTCAAAGGCAAAAATATAAGATATTTCTGAAGCATGCCTGCTCATATCTAATGACGATGAAACATTTATACAGGTTGTATAATAAACTTCTATACACTTCACAGGAATTGTCTGATTTAATCCTCACCACTGAGAATAAATTACACTATCAATATAAACACTTGAAACTGAAAGGAATGAAGCAAATGAATTTGACTGGCACTTTCTGTCTCATAAACAACTGAGCTTAAGTTTGAATCCAAATAATAGGGTTTCAGAAATGTAAACTTAACTACTGACATAATCTTCTTGGCCGGTACATGACAGTTCTTATATTATGACCCAGGTGGGTATATAAACAAGGTAACAGATTTCTTAATTAATTTTGATTATAGGAAATAAGACAGGAGATAGGGGAAAGAGAAAGCTAATTACTAAATTAGCAATGATAACCATACAGATTAAATGCTAAAGCCAGTCGAGGGACAGACATAGAGGACTAAAAATACTTGAGGTAAATCCACTGTGATGCCACTAATTTGAGACCTATGCAAGGTAATATAGGCTGAGACAGAGTAATAAAATGCTAAACAGAGACTGGGAAGATGGCTCGTTAATTTACTTTGTTATAAGGATTAAACCAGGCAATTCCTGCAAAATGTATGGAAGGCTCCTACACAGAACCTGTATAAATGTATAATCATCCTTAAATAAAAGCAGACAAGCTTGAGAAATTTGTTGTACATACATGAGGGCCTAGAGGGCTTGAATGACCCTGGATTTGATTCATCACAGCATGACCACACATATTTGTAACCCCAGGCCCCTGGAACAGATACTACAGAATTGTTAGGGCTCTCAAAAACAAGAGCTGTGGGTTGAGTGAGAAACTTCATCTCAAGAAACATGGATTAGCAACAAGAGAATACCCAACTCTCTCTTTCTGGCCTTCACATGTGCATATGAGGTGTGTGCCTCTGCACACATATGTGCATACACCATGCACATACCACACAGGAAAGAGTGGCATATGGCAAGAGGATGTCCAACGTTTCCACAATAGTCTATTTCACATTATTACTATTATATAGTCAAATATTCACAGTATTTTATTATATTATTACATATACTTCTCTTTTTACCTCTTAAATTTTATAATTAGAAAAAGTTATACATGTACCAGTTATAAAAATTGATTTTTAAGGATTTTATTGAAGTATTTTTGTGTTTAAGTTTATCAGGGGCATTGGTCTATACTTTTCTTTGTTGTGTATCTGTCTGCTTTTTCTATTAGTAAAATGTTACTTTCATAGAAAGAATTAGGGATCATTCTATCATTTTTAATCTTATGAAACAACCTCAGCAGTGGTGTTGGTTCTTCTCTAAAAGTCTGGTAGAGTTCAGCAGTGAATCTGTCTGGGAAGGACTCTTGGTTGGGAGATTTTTAATTACTGCTTCAATCACATTACTTGTTATAGCCCTATTTAAGTTGTTGATCTCTTCTGGGCTTAACACTGGTATATTTGTTTACATGCATTGAGCAGGAGTACAACTAGGAAGCTAGAATGAGGTTTGGAGAAAGGAGAAACAAGGAGGGAGGTTAGAGGATGGGATAACAGGCAAGTGGGGGGCAGAATAGAGGGGATGGAAAGGTCTAAAGGAGGGAAGGAGGAGTAGATAAAGGAAACACAAAACTAAAGACAGTATTAATAAGTACCATATAAACCTACTTTGTTAGCTAATTAAAAGACAAATTTAGGAAAGAAGAAAGAGAGAGATAGGAAAGAAGAGAGAGAGAGAGCTTGAGTAGAAATACCCTGCTGGGGTGGAGAAAGCTTTGCTCTGAAGCCACAGGTTGTTGCAGGTGAATCCCAGTGCCAGAGATGGGTGATCCCCTCTGTGAGCTATTGGTCAGGAAGGCCCATGAGGTTCCATAAACAATGTAGGTCATTGCCAAAATGCTTGGTTATCACCATAATGAGATAGAAAGACCCTATTGCTGAAGACACCACAAGCTATAGTCACAGGACACTGACAAACCAAATTGTAATTGAGATGGAAGCCTTCTTGCTGACAGACATCTGGCATAGTTCTGGAAGGCACTATGCAAGATTCTGGGGGAAAAAAGTTATCTATAGTCTGAACAAGCAGTGGGTCCTGCAAGTTACAAAATTAACCAGCTAGACACAATGTACCCACTGGTACAATAGTGGCACATAAGTTATGGTGGTAATCAACTGCTCTCTGGCTGGATATGAGGCCTGCTTAGTTGGAGGGAATCACACATGGTACTGAGAATCAAGTTAAAAACCTGTAGAATAGAAGATCATAGATCTCCTAGGGAAGTTTGCTACTTTGGCTAAACAGAGATGTTGTGAATGTCAAACAGCCTTATAAGTGTATATGTTTAAGGCCTCTGGCTAACAAGGTGGACAATAGCAACAGGAGAATATGCCAAACACTGGCAAGGGGACACTGGCTATAATATCCATAATCCTGCCCCCAACAATATACTGCCTCCAAGAAGCATTAATTCCCAAATCTCCATCAGCTGGGAACATAGCATTCAGAATACCTAAGTTTATGGGGACACCTGAATCAACCCACTACAATCATACTCATATAATAAGAAAAAAAGTAGAAGTTGAAGGCATAGAAAATGTATACAAGAGCCTTCTGGTCAGTATGATAGACACATAATCATGCTAGAACTCTGGGGTTAAATCATGCAATAATTGTGGGGCTCCAGTATTAGTAGGTCCTAGCTAACTTCCACTGGGTGGGTGCAGTTGTAGATATTCAGGAATCTGCCAATTCCTATTCTCTCAGGAAGGGCTAGTGCATAACCACAGGAACCCTACTAGCCTCTCAGGCTGGGGAAGTCTGGTGTCTTCCTACCTGGGGCCTTCTAAGTTCAGGGAGGCAAGGCAGTCAGATTGGCCTTAACCTATGCCTCCTGCACTCAGGCAGGATGACCACCCCACTGAACAGGAACACATAGTACCTGAGCTCAGACCCATGTTTCCACCCCACCCTGCTCCTCTGGCCCAGTGGGTCCCCACAGTGCAGGAACTAGGACCCACCATTCTACTCTACCCAGAGCACCCACTCCAGGGGCTCACCACAGCACCCAGCCTAAGGTCCATGCTTTTACCCAACCCCTACCACCCCTATGGGTCCCAACACTGTGCTGCCCAAACCATTAAGTACCCACTCCACAGCTAGCTCCAGTGAATCCTTCTGGTCTGCCTTCTCTGTTCATGCCAAACCAGGCCATCCACCTTCTCAGACCCTCACTCCAGCTTGGTTTGTAGAACCTGAGGCACCCCCACCTCATCATATCCCCTCTGCTTCCCACTGCCAGCATCCATCTACTAGCATCCCTTTGAGGCATCACTCCTGCCCCATACTAGGAGAACAGGAATATCTGGCAACCACCTTCCAAGGAGTACCACAACCTCTTCATTGGGGTACAGTGGACGAGCAGGGGCAAGAGCCCCACAGGCAAGGCTCTGCTGGATTGTGGGTTAAAGAGATTCTGGACCTACAAGCGCAGGTCTCTTATCAGCCACCAGCTCAGAGCTCCTGGTGCGCTTACAACCTCCACAACCTGTGCATCTGTAGATACAATGCCATCTCAATCCAATTTGGTTCAAACCCCAAACAGAACACTCACTGAAGTTCCTACAAGGACAAATACTTGCTTCCTCCTTAAAAATATGAGACTTTTACCCTGAGATGGGTAGACCTCAACACAAAAAAAGCAATGCAAGATAAAAGGCTGAGAGATCTCAGCCAAGGTTGCCTAGGGGTAGAAATTCAGGCCAAAGGCATGGATAACATATTCCACAACAACAACAAAATATTTAAGAAAGAATTTTGCACTTTTGCAAAAGAGAGACCCACTGAGATTAAAGACACACAGAACACCAAACAGACTAGAACAAAGAAGAAAATAAAGGCACATCATAGTTAAAATGCTTAACAATTAAAAAAAGAGAAAGTGCTAAAAGCAGCAAGAGAAAAACAACTCATTACATACAAAGGCAATTCCATCAGAATTACCTCAGATTTTCCTATGGAAACCCTCAAAGCCAGAAATGCTTGGCATGGAGTACATCAAAATCTACAGACTATGACTTCTAACCCAAACTACTATACCCAGAGAAAGTATTCCTCATAACACATGGAGAAAAGAAAACTTTCTATGATAAAGCCAGCTCTATGATTATATGAACACAAGTCCAAAACTACAGAAAATACTTCTGGGACTACTACACAAAGAAAAGTCAAACAACCAACCTCAAGTGACAACAAGAGGAAGAAGACAATAACCAAATCCAGAGCAGGCACGAAAACATTCAAAGCACACGAAAGCACCAAACTCCACAAAGTCTCCAACATGGCAGGGCTTAAATTGAAACTCACAGTGATAACTTTAAATGTTGATAGTCTTACCTCACCCATCAAAAGATACAAGTTAACAGGGTGAATCAGAAAACTGGACCCTCCTATCTGCTATCTTCAAGAAACCCACCTCATCATTAAGGATAGATACCTCTCAGAGTGAAAGGATGGAAAATGATATTCCAAGCAAATGGAAATAAGAAATAATCAGGTATAGCTATATTAGTATTTGATAAAATAGACTTCATACCAAAAGTAATCAAAAGGGATAAAGAAGATCACTTTTTACTCAACAAGAGAATGATACAACAAAAGGACATCATAATCATAAAGCTATATGCACCAAACAGAGGTGTACCACATTTTATAAAGAAAAACCTACATGAAAACAAAACAGAAATAGACACTAACACCATAATAGTATGGGATTTCAGTACCCTACTATCATCATTAGACAAATCATCCAAGCAGAAAATCAACAGGGAAATAATAGATCGTAACAATACCATACATCAAGTAGACCTAACAGATATTCACAGAACATAACACCCCAATTCTATAGAGTATGCATTCTTCTCAGCAGCCCATAGAATGTTATCCAAAATAGACCATATATTAGGCCATAAAGCATTCTTCTATAAATCTAGGAAAATTTACCTAATTTCTTTCATCTTGTCTTGCCACATTGTGCTAAAGCTAGAAACAACAACAGAAAACACACCAGCTCCTGGATATTGAACAATGCATTATTAAACAATGAATAGATCATAGAAGAAATTAAAAAGAAATTTCAAATTTTCTAGAGGTGAATAATAATGAAAACACAACAGACCAAAACTTATGGAACACAATGAAGGCACTCCTAAGAAGAAAATTTATATCAGCAAATGCATTCATAACAAAGAGAGAGAGAGATCTCAAATTAATAACCTAACCATCCACCTAAAGGTGTTAGAAAATCAAGAACAATCCAGCCCTAAGAGTTCCAGAGAGAAGGAAATAATATCTCAGCTGAAATCAATGTATTAGAAACTAAGAAAACAATTTAGAAAATTGACAATACAAAGAATTGGTTCTTTGAAAAAAAAACAAACAAGATTGATAAGCCCCTGGAAATTTAAACATAAAAAAATTGGAGAAATCTTAAATTAACAAAATTAGAAATGAAAAGGGAGAGGTCACAACAGACAACAATGAAATTGGAAGAATCATCAGGACATATTTCCAAAAGCTATACTCTACAAAATCGGATAACGTGGAAGAAGTGCATGAATTCCTAGACACAGACAAGCTTATCATAACAACAGATCTCTCCACAAAAACTTTAAAAGTCATGGAAGGCTTAGGACAATGTATTTTTGTTTGCATTTTTTGTTAGTTATGTACATAGTGTGAATACAGCCATGTTGGTACCATCTAGAACAATGTAATTTAAGCCCTGTAACTTCCATCCCAGTTTATTATATCCAACAAAACTACTCTTCATAATTGAAAAATAAAAGAAAAAATTTTATGATAAATAAAAACTAAATTATGACCACTCAGAAGATACAACTACAGAAGATATGCAAAGAAATCCTTTGAACTGAAGAGGAAGTTCAGCACATCCATGAGGTTACATGCATAAACTGCCCTATAATAGTTGGTAGCCAAAAGAATTAAATTTTAATGAAGATATAACTGAATTATGTCCACAAATTATACAAATGTAAAATGTTTAACAATGAAAAGCAAAATGACTTGGAGATACATTTTTAAGTACTAAATATATTATTTGAAAAGTTTATATTATATTGTTAAAGACATGTATTGTAAACCATAGAGCAGATGTTAATATCTATAAGTATAAAAATAAATTTAAAAAATTATAGACCAATGGATACTATAAAATGAAATACTGTCTTGAAATGTCTTCTCTCAAACTACTTAGTACATTATCTTTGAACTCAATATCACTGAAGTTTTTAAGACTCAGGCAGAAAGCAGGTAGGTATTTTTTACAAAATGTAACCAGTTGCATTTAGTAATTCCTGGTAGAGTCTTTGTCCCCTCTGAAACTTTGTGAGTAGTCTTTACTGTTTATCTTTCTGTCAGAATTCTGGTCTTCTACACTCCCACCAGAATGGCACAATAAAAATAAAAAATTTGGAGAAGCTAACAAAAGTAATAGAAGGAAATTAAAACAAATGAGAGTAGAGAAACCAAAGCTTTCAGCAGCACAAGTGTGGGGCTATTATAAAGCAACATGAAGAATAGATTGAGTTAAGAAAAAGAAAAATGATTGGAAAAGTGATAATGTGTCCTGGTTTTCATCTAAACAGTCTAGGCTATCCATATCTCTTATCTCATATGTCACTGTTATTTCACTTCAAGAAATACCCATATACAAATAGTACCAGTATGTCATCTTCCCATGTACATATCCAGTCTGCACTTCAGTTTTGCACTGATCACTGACTCCCTGCTAACAGCAATGGTCACATCACAAAATCCTGATTCATACACAATAAGAGGGCTTAAGCTGTATCACTTGATTTTCAGAATCTGCAGTGCATTTGTAGGGGCAGCTAGCAAAGAAATATTAGATAGATGTTCAAGGTTATATAAAGAACAAGTGGGTGCCCTGGAAGGAAGTTTTGATCCATTAATAACTGAGAACAAAACACCACAGATAAAATATAATTTTTTTTTTTGGTTTTTCGAGGGAGGGTCTCACTCTAGCTCAGGCTGACCTGGAATTCACTGTATCGTCTCAGGGTGGCCTTGAATTCACGGCAATCCTCCTACCTCTGCCTCCTGAGTGCTGGGATTAAAGGCATGTGCCACCACACCTGGCTTAAAATATAAACCTTTGTTAAGCACCATAGGTCAAAAAAAAAAAAAACTAGCTTATTTTTAAATATCAGAAAATTCCCTTGGTGTCTGCTTCTCTGTGGTCTTCATTGTATATAGGTCCTTCTTGTTTTATACTACATATCTTTTATTCACTTATTCTACAAAATTATGAAGCCAGTAACTCCTCAATTTTAGAGATGGGTAACAGAAATTATTATGACATGTTGACTTTTGAGTCTTCAGTGGTCCCAGTGGCTTTTGCCATTGAGAAGCTAGAAATAATCACAAGCAGCACAACCAGCTTTGTTAGAGCACACTGATGCTAGCAAGACACTTTGGACAGCTGAAATCAGTCATTCCTACTAACAAGATTCAGAGGTTTCCAAGAGATTGTGAGAGAGCTTAGGTAGAGAAGCCAGGGGATCCTGAGAGAGCTTAGGTAGAGAAGCCAGGGGATCCTGAAAGATCTTAGATAGAGAAGCCAGAGGGATTCTGGTAGAGCTCAGGTAGAGAAAATCCTGATAGAATTTATGCAGAGAAGCCTGGAGATCCTGGTAGAGTTTAAGTATAGAAGCCTGGGGATTCTAGTAGAGTTTAGGTAGAGAAGCCTGGAGATCCTGGTAGAGTTTAAGTATAGAAGCCTGGGGAACCTAATAGAGTTTAGGTAGAGAAGCCTGGAGATCCTGGTAGGGAAGTCCACATCCTGGCAGATCTTAGGTAGAAAAGCCTGGGGATCCTGTCAGAGCTTAAGTGGAGAAGCCTGGAGATCCTGGTCGCAATTAGGTGGAGAAGCCTGGGGAATCCTGGTAGAGCTCAAGTAAAGAAGCCAATAGATCCTGGTAGAATTTGGATAGAGAAGCCAAGAGATCATAGTAGAGCTTAAGTAGAGAAGCTTCCGGATCCTGTTAGCCTTTAGGGATCTTTGTAGATCTAGGTAGAGACCAAAGAGCTCTTTGAACATGAGGGGGAACTAGAGAACAACAGTGGTGCCTTGTCAGACCTGTTTTCAGAGATTATCTTAAAAATAAACACCAATTAATGCTGACCTTGAGCCGGTGGATAAGAATTCAACTGTTTGTTGGTTCAATGTCTGTTTCTGTGTTGTGTGCAGAATGGAGCAAAACTGAGCTCCCAGTTAAGAGGTAGGAGGTGATGGGAATTTGAGCAGAGAATCACATGGTTGGCTCCTGGATGTGTTTGTTACAGCAGCAACTGTAAAATATTAAGTCTGTTTGCTAACCATGCATCATCTCATTAAACCCTTACAAAATGATCAGAGGAATGAACTATTGTTCCTGCTGCCAAGAAACCCAAAACTTCTTTGAGGTGTGGACTTCAATCCACTGAAAGTACTTTTCTGTTTTAATTGTTGCCGGTGTTGTTGCTTAAAGGCCTCAGAGAAAGCCAGACCAGAGCCAATGCTACTTACATTGAGAAATGTGAAGGATGAATTCAAAATAAGACAAGAAAGAAATACCATTTCCTGAACCAAATCTATTCTATGTAGTAAATGAAAATAATGTTTCCAGGCACTTGCTATTAAAGCTACAGTTCCAAAAAAATTAAATATGGAAAATATTAAAGACATAAAAGAATTAGTGAAGGAAATTCTACATTCCCTCTGAACTTTGTATCAAGGGCAGAGTGCGTATGGATTTACACTGATGCAGGGCTTTTTCTCTCTGGTGTCTTACATGTCCTGTCTTTTTCTGACTACTTACCTGTAACTGTGGTCACACAATATAAAAATATTTTACTCACCAGCACATCCCCTGCATCTCCAAAATTCTTTCCTCTAATTCCAAACCTAACCAAATAATTTTTGAAACCTGGCTTGTTTGTTTTAACCAAGTTTGAATTGAGTTTCCTGTTTCATAAGTCCTATTTCTTCAGCACTTTACATGTTTAAAACAACATGAAAGCATAAAGAAAGTGAATATATCAAAGTACACACAAATGTCAATTGGAAAGTCAACTTTATCACAGGTGTATCAGATGCCCAAGCCAAATACTGGCCTATTGCATTATTTTGACTCCCTCAGGTGACAACAGAGCAACTGAGGTCATGGGAAGTTCAGGTGAGGAAGACATTTAAACAAGTCACAGATGTCATTGATTTCCATATGAAAGCTAGCTTTTTTTTTTCAATTTTATTTTCTTTATTTTTCAGAATAAAACAATACATGTGCAGCCAAGCTATCCATAAAATGAAAAAAAAAATCAACTCTTCCTTTATCCAGGGGTAAAACTCTTAATAATTTCTAAGTTTCTCAAGAAAATTTCCAAATCATATTCATGTTTGCATGCACTTCCTTTTCTAAACACAAACTCTTCTAAATCAACAACTTGTATTTAAGCGACTATTATAAAATATAGTAAAGAAAACCATTGCTGCCACATTAAAATTCTTCTTTGAAATTTTTGGATTCACATAAAGCAAAGAACTATTCACCTGTACCAAGAATATATTACAGTGTTCATGAGTCATAATTCAACACGCAGTCATAACCCATGGAGTTGTCTGGCCAAAAGTAACATTCTTCTGCTGGGGAAGAACATTCTTTTCTTTTGGGTGGATCCTGAGTTACAGATGCAGGCTTTAATTCTTCATACAAATAGCACATTTACAAGAGGTACAAAATGCTTATTGAGCACTCAGGGCCCTTGGGAGTGGCTTGCAGAATGGTTTCTTTGCAGCTCAGAGAGTTAATCATCCTTCCTTTTTCAGCCCACACCTACCTCCAACTTACATTTTTTTTTTTTCACTCTAGCTATACAAATTAGGCAGTAGAAATGAAAGCCCAGTCTGGAAAGAGGTTTGGGCACATCTGCTGAAGGCTCTGGGACTAGAACAAACAGTTCACACTGAAAAGTCTCATGTCTCTGGCTTTGTGTGAGGTCTGAAGATGAGGCTCTTCCAATTCAATTGTGACCACCCTTTACTTAGTCACAAAACTTCTCTCTTATGGGTCATGCCTCCACTATTTTATTTTTATTTGTTTCCTTTTGCAGACAGGGTCTTGCTGTGTAGCCCAGGCCAGTCTGGGACTAGAGATCCTCTTGCCTTGGCCTCTGAGTGCTGGGATTACAGGTCTGCAACAACTAGCTTTTTAATTCAAAGCCTTGTAAAGCAGAGCTTGCTAAAAAATTACACTCCAAGTTTCTTCTGTACCTTGAAAGTAACTGAGAAATAGCAGAAATGCAAAGCTGTTGGGAAAAAGATAACTATGATGATAGACCTGAATAAAGCAAACTGCCTTAACAGTGTCCTAAGTCACGTAAGTTACATGGGGGGGCCTAGTTGTAAGAGATGGATCAAGAATGAATAAATCATATCTGTTGGAGGTGTCATTGTGTAATAACTATAATGGCAGATCATAAAATCAAACTATTCAAGTGATAATTCCTGATCCATTTTATCTGCTTTTGTGACCCACAGCAAACTTCTCTATGACTCATTTTCAAAATTAGTAACAATAATAATTCATAGCTCTGTTGTGAGATCACATAAATGAATATGTATAAGGTGTTATAAGCATGCTTATTATTTTATGAATTTAGATAACAGCTATTTTCATCATGAATGAGTAAAATTGAGTTAGGAGGAAGGGCACACACACTCCATAGTCTGCTTTTATTATGATCTTAAAGAGCAAGTTAAGACACTGAAAATAACCATGTTAGATGCTCGTTACAGTTATCTAAGACAAGTCAGTTTTGAAAGCACACATAGTGCTTTTTGCAGGCAAGATATATACAGAAAGATTAATCTTTACTCAAAATACAGAAAACTTGACAAGTGATCTACCTATTACAAAGGATCGTTGTGACTTATATAGGAACTAAGAGGAAGCAAATCTAGTTGAAGACAATTGCTTTAACTGGAAAAATAAGTAGATAGTGAAGTCCTGTAGTTTGGAGTGACTCAATCGTGCCCTTCAGTGTCTATGATTGCTTCTATTCATAGTCTCAGTCATTCAAGATTGGCATAAGAGCACTTGCTATACAAGCATGAGTTCAATCCCTAGCACTAGTATAAAAATGATGTGCATAGCTGCATATACCTGTAACCTCAGCTCTGAGGGTGGTAGAAACAGGAGGGTAGGTGGGGCTTGCAGGAAAAATGGTGAGCTCCAGGTTAAATGAGAGATTGTGTCAAGAAAATAAGACGACAGAAGAGTGAGAGGAGAACATCCAACATCCTCTTCCACATGTGTGCACATGGAGCATGCACATGTGCATAAAACACACACACACACCACCACCACCACCATCACACCAAAAAGAGGACTAACATGAATCTGCTTTTAATAGTGTATTTTTTTGTTTTGTTTTTTCTAATACACATTGTATTTTTCCCTTCCTTGATTTCTTTTGTGTTCAATTTTACTTGTTAGTTGTCATACAGATGATCTGTATTAATCATTCTAGAATTTTCAAATACAACTTATTTTCGTTGATTCTCTTCCCCCTCCTATCCTTAGAGGGCCCTCTTCTACCCAACTCTACTCTCTTCCTAAGATTCTTCCATTCCCTTCTGATTACATATCACATGTATCCTTTTACCCTTCTCTTGCCCCCATTCCAGCTCATCTCTTCATATTCACTTCTGGTTAAAGTTATACCTTTACAGGTTTTACTCATATTTGCCCCTGTATCTATATATTTATAGATAATACAAGCTAATACCTGCATATCAGAGAGAACATGCAGTTTTGGTCTTTGTGTGTTTGAGTCACTTTACTTAATATGCCCTTTTCATGCATCAATTTCTTATAAATTTCATTTTTTCATACTGCAGAAGAGAATTCCATTGTGAATATGTACCACATTTTCATTATCCATTCATCTGTCACTATACTATAGACTGATTCCAATTCTAAGCTGTTACATATAGAGCAGGAATAAACATGGATGTGAAAGTATCTCTGTAGTAGAGTGTGGAGTCCTTAAAGTATATGCCAGTGGGGGTTATAGCTGAGTCATGTGGGAGTTCTATTTATAACTTTATTATTACTTATAATAATTTATATATTTTGAGATACCTCTATGTTTTTTCCATAATGGATATACTAATTTGCATTCCCACCAATAGTGAATAAGAGTTCCTCTTTCCCCTCATCCTCACCAGTATTTGTTATTAGTTTTCTTCATAATAGCAATTTTGACTGGGATAAAATGGTATCTCAAAGTGGTTTTAATTTGACAAATGAGTCAAAAGACATGTGGTGTAAAAAAGACAGCTTATTCAATATATAGTACTGATGGCACTGGACATCCACCAGCAGAAGAATGACATTAGATTGGTATTTTTCACTCTGTATAATATAAATTCAAAGTGGAACAAATACTTTACTCTAAAAGGTGAAACATTAAAGCTACCAGAAAAAAAAAATAGGGAACATAATTCAAGAACTTTCTGAACAGGACTCCAGTAGGTCAGGGAATAGCCCTAAGAATTACAAAATGGGACTACATGACATTAAACTAGTTCCACATGCAAAAGAAATATCAGCAAAATAAACAAAAGCCTACATAATGAGGGAAATCTCTGCCAGTTATACTTTAGACAGGGAGCTAATAATAAGAATTTGCAGATATCTGCAAACATCAAAAACCAAAATATAAAGCTACCAATCACGAAATGGGCTAACAAAATGAACAAACAGTTCACCAAAGAAATACAAATGATTGGGTTGGACATATGGCTTAGCAGTTAAGGGCTTGCCTACAAAGCCAAAAGACTCAGGTCAGATTCCCTAGGACCCAAGTAAGCCAGATGCAGGTGGTGGTACTTGTATCTGGAGTTCATTTTCAGTGGATGGAGGCCCTGGTGTACCCATTCTCTCTCTTTTTCTTTCTGTCCCTCTCTCTCTCTCAAATAAATAAGTAAAACTAAAAGTAATTTTTAAAGAAATATAAATGATTAATAAGTACTTTTAAAAGTATTCAACATCCTGGACTGAAGAGATGGCTTAGTGGTTGAGGTACATGCCTGTGAAGCCTAAGGACCCTGGTTCAATTCTCCAGGTCCCATGTTATCCAGATATACATGGTGACACATATGTCTGGAGTTTGCAGTGGCTGGAGGCCCTGGTGTGCCCATTCCCCCTTTCTTTCTCTCTGTCTCTCTCCCTCCCTCTTTGTCTTAAATAAATAAATAAATCTGTTTTAAAAAGTATTCAACATCCCTAGCCACTGGAGAATTAAAATTAAAACCACTCTGAGATGCAAATACACATTATTAATATCCAAAAAGTATATTCCCAACTGTTGTAATTTGAATGTAAAATATCCCTCATAGGCTCATGTGTTTGAGCACTTAGACCCCAGCTGGTGGCACTATTTGGGCAAGGGGTAGAACAGTTAGAAGGTGGAGTTCCCTGGAAGAAATGGGTCATTGGGGGTAGGCCTTGAGGTTTTACACTCTAACCCTAGTTCTTGTTTTCACTTTCTCTACCAGACTATTCATGCAGTATAAGCAGGCTGTTTCCTACCTGCCCCCTCCCCATTGCTATGCTTGCCTTATCATGATTGAATTCATACCCTGGAAATATAAGGCAAAATAAGCCCTTCCTTCTTTAAGCTGATTCTTTTCAGACATTTTGTCACAGCAACAAGAAGGGTAACTAATATGCCAATAGAAAGAATAATATGTATTGTTTTACACTAATAGGTCTTAAATGCCCATTTGCTTTTGAGTGATAACTATAAGACACAAGATTGAAATTTGATAAGACATAAGCAAAATAAAACAAAGTGTATATAATTAGGGATATTAATATGGGTTTAATTAACATTAAATATAATGATCATAAAATGAAATAAACAAAGCCTGGCACATATGAAGGCTTCAGTCTAATCCTTAGTGAAGGAAATAAAGTAAGAAGGCAAGAAAGAAAGAAGGAAGAAAGGACAGAAGGGAGAGAGAATATAAAATGCTACATAGCTTTTCTGCAACCAAATATTGTATAGCTTTTCTTTTAAGTGCAATACATTTTGCTACACAAATTCATGTAAGGGCCATGTAAGTGTAATAGTTATTAGAACTTTCAGAACACATGTTATAGTACAGATAGCAGTCTGAGTCCAATCAGGAGTCAGAAATCATATCATACCTTAGAGGTAGAAAGGTTAATATAATAAATATTGAATTACTTTTTGAAAAAGTAAAAGCTACCATAACAAGAACCATATACAACCCAAGTCTGTCATTTAGGCTGCCATTCACAAACTTAATTCATCTCATCTATAGGAAAATGATAAATTTATAAAATTGTTACATTTGATGGGTAGTAAAAGAAATGCAAAGCCTTTAACTGGTCTGACTTTTATGATCTTGAAAGTTCTAATTCATTGCAATTTTTAAGAGATCACAATACAGCTGTGTCCAGTGCCAAATGTGATAAAACTTCTTCAAGTGCACATACACACACACACATAATAAACTTATAAAAAGATTGACCATCAAAAAAAAAAAAAAAAAGATGAAAGCCGGGCGTGGTGGCGCACGCCTTTAATCCCAGCACTCGGGAGGCAGAGGTAGGAGGATCGCCGTGAGTTCGAGGCCACCCTGAGACTCCATAGTGAATTCCAGGTCAGCCTGGGCTAGAGTGAGACCCTACCTTGAAAAACCAAAAAAAAAAAAAAAAAAAAGATTGACCATCATATACAGTAAATACAAATAGCAGTTGTAGAATTGAGTGCACCAACAGGTAGAGAAGTTGGCTGTCACAGCAACTATGTCCACAACAAAAATGAAATTTGGGAAATTAGCATGGAAGAACAGCTTTAAAAGATGCAATCTCAAAAGTCTAAGTGAATGACAATGATGAAAGACGCTGGTATCAGTGATAAAATACCTGACCTACAGCAACTTAGGAAAGGAAGGGTTTATTTTGACTCATAGTTCAAGGGTATGGTCCATCATCATGGGGAAATCACAGTGGCAAGAGCGCCATGCAGCTAGTTGCATTGCATCACAGTCAGGAAGCAGAGAAAGATGGATTCTGGTACTGAGCTTGTTTTCTCACATTTCCATCTGTGACCCCAGCCCATGGCATGATTTCACCCCACATTTAGTAGGATGGGTCTTCCACCTCAATTAACACAATTTAAAATTTTCCTTGCAAACATGCCCAGTAGTTTGTCTTCCAGGCAGGACGAAATTGACAATCAAATTAGGATGAAAGATGACAGTCACTACGATGAAAGATGCCTATGTCAGAGGGTAGGATCCCAAAAGTAGGTGGCCCATCTGCATTTAGCAGCAGCCTATAGAGCTACTGTCTCCCTTAGATGCTGTCACTACAAGGCTTTGAGAGATGAAAATCAAAAGTCAAACATATGTGTGTGTGTGTGTGTGTGTATATATATATATATATATATATATATATATATATATATATATATAATGTTAAACCTGAGTATAATAAACAGAATGTACTATGTGACAATATCTTAGTGATTTGTAATTATCTCATTTTAAAAGAAAGCCACACTGTATTTTTAAAATTTTTCTTATGTGTTTTATTTGAGAGAGATAGTGAGAGACAGGCAGATAGAGACAGAGAATGGGTATGCCAGGGCCTTCATTCACTGCAAACAAATTTCAAATGCATGTGCTACCTCATGCATCTGACTTATGTGGGTACTGAGGAATAAAGCCAGAGTCCTCAGGCTTCACAGGCAAGCACCTTAACTGCTAAGCCATCTCTCCAGTCCCACACTATATTTTTATTTAGGATGCCTCATTAAATTAAGTAAAACTTTTGTACTGACTAAAATTTTAAACCTTTTGATTTTGCATATAAGTAAAGATTGTTTCTCTTTTTAAGACTAAACCAGTTGAGCCAATAGTAATTAACCTCTGATTATTTAAGAATATAGTAGTTTACCAAGAAGGACTTTGAATACAATCATACCACCATTACACTTTTACCTCTACCAAACTCTAAATATGGCCTGTGAGGCTAGTTTCTTCCTACACCTTCATCGAAAGACTCAGCCAGGTGTTACAATTCCAATAGAATTTGTTGAATATACGGCCTTAAACTGATTACCCTTGCATTTGATCCAGCCAGCATTCCCTAATGGACTCATTTCATTTTCTACCCCATGTTATGGTGAGGTCACCGCAATACACAATTTCTTACATGAGGTGAATTCTCATTCCTAGACCTCCCAAAACCTTTAAGTCACTGCTAGCTACTCCTTACCCTTTTGGAAGGAAGGCCCTTTTCTAGATCCCTTGGACTTAGTTTTCTATCATCTGGGACTAGAAGGGAGGCCTTATGCTAGATTACTTAGATTTACAGTTTACTGTTGTCTGGATGATATGTCCTTGATCACCCTCTATAATTTCTGTACATACAGTCTGTTCCCCTGTTTCCTTCAGGTCATTTGTCAAAAGATATCCAATTCAAACTTTCCAAACAATTTCTTTAAATCAGCCATCTCCTGACTTTAAATGAAGGGAGCCACTCCCCATGAGAAAGGAAATACTCAACAATGTTTTGAAATCATGTGAAGCTTCCTACAATGTCTTCTGTTATATGACTAACATTAGTATTTGCTTTCATGCTGTCTCAGTTAAAACCTTTATTCAACCCTTTTTACATTTAAAAGACAAAGTGAGGAGACTGGAGGGATTGTTTAGGGATTAAGGCATTTGCCTGCAAAGCCAAATGCGGCGAGCCCCCCGACCAGCGGGAAAAGAACAATCACCACACGAGGATCCTTTTTGATCACACTTTATTGGAGAGCTTCTTGGTTAACAGGAGAGCTGACGGGGAAGGACCCGGGGGCGGGATGTGCAGCTACTTTTATAGGGGGATAGGCACTGAGGCACCTACTGATTGGCTGCTACCCGCTTGCCACCACCAGGCGCCACGGGATAGGCTCAGGACAGGTTGCGTCAAGCGCATGCACGTACCTTGAACACGGTTGGCGCCAAGGCACTGCCGTATATGAAGTTGAACGCCACGAGGTTAGCGCCATCTTGTAATGGCGACTTAGATGTGGCTTCCTGCAGTGCCAGCGCCATCTAGTGATGGCGACTGGATGTGGCTCCCTGCAGTTCCCCCTTTCTATTATAAAGCGCAGCAGGTGAAGGTAGAGGTTTGATCTCTGATAAACAAAAGGACATTGTGAAGACCCCAGGCCAAGTGGCCAGCCAGGCTGGTGTCTCACCTGTCCGGTACCTTTTCTCAGAGATGGGATGTCGGTACCAACCCATATGCAATCAAACATGTCCTCCATGAGGCTGCTAAGAGCATACCTCATGTGTAGTACTTTGTCTCACAGCCTGAGCGCCAATAAATGTCGTGTTCCCAACACCAACCCTCTGCTCCTCCTAGTATAATGGGCACCTCAGGCCCTAAGGGGGCAGGGGCCAGGGAAAAACTAGGTGTTTTTCAGGGCCGACAGCCAAATCTGGGGGGAGGATCCACACTCCAAAGCGGCAAGTGCTTGAGAAATAACTACCTTGTCCCGCCTGGTCTGGGCTTGCAGGCAACAAATCAACCAGAGGCACAGTGCACAGCCTCCAAGGCAGCAAACTGTAAACATCCCTACCCCTACCCACTCCTTGAAGAAGGAAAAGGCAGAGGAAAGCCAAGAGGTAAAACCCTCAGCCAGGCTAAGGTCCACTCGCGTGGAATTGATCATAACAATAGCTTGTCTTAGTTCTTTCAATTTCGTATCAAAATCTAGGGACCAATTCCCTGTCAAGTACAAGGACAGTTGCTTTGACAGATTTGCTGTCCTTGTAAAGTTTTCATATTGAACACTAGTGATACATAAGGCATTAAGTTTCCATTCACATCCCAACTGAGCGATTTGCCAAAGAACATCAATTTGCTCCTGAACTAGGTCCACCCTTTGATTTAGGATCATAATGCCACCTTTGAGTTGGGAATTTAAATTTGATTGTGTGTCTAAGGCGGCAGCTGTGGAAGAAGCCAAGGTATTTAAGGTAGAGGCGGTTTGAACTGAAGAAGCCATGGCTACACCTGCGGCTGTAGCTGCGGCAGCAGCAGTCGCCACCGCAGCAATAACAGCGGCCGTAATTCCAAAATCTCTCTTATGCCTGAACAAAGATAATGTACTAGGGGCCTCTACAGGCACGGGGACCCAACGGGGGACCCTAAGTACCATGGCTCTATGATAGAGTGTTGCGTCCCAACATTGGGACAAACGACAAGAAGCATTAGAACAATTGCTGAAAGAAAAGTTACTAAGGACAAACATGAATGGTGGATGGACACACACCGGGGTGGGGGCATAAGAGGCATTTTTTCCTAAGTAGTTTCCTATCCGGGTGACACCCCCAAACACTTTCTTATATCGCCATCCAAGGACTGTCCTATCTAAGAAATCAACTATGAATTCGCTCATGGATAGTCGCTCATGGATTACTCCAGACACATTATTACGGGCAACTGTCCCCCCCCCCCGTAGTAAAACAAAGGGTGTCATATCTGTGCAGCTACCATTAACCCCACACAGAACCCACTTTGAAAATGGGTTCATAGTACCATCCTGTAGAAATGGTCCCTCCGTCCACGAAAACTCTAAAGGAAAAGGCCCTTTCATATTCGGGGAATAAGTAAAGGTCCGTCCCACATCTGCCCAGCCCACAGTACTGGACTGGCATTCCGTCCATGGCCAAAGGTCCCCTTCATAAGTTCCCACACAGTGAGGTGCCAGGCGCGGTTGAGGCAGAGTCACAGTACCTCTCCGGCCACGAAAAAAGGTACCATTGAACCATATCGCCTCTTCTGAGAAGGGGTGACTAAAAAGTTTGTGGGACGAATTCCGAGAGGTAGATACTGGGCCCCATTTCCTGTCCCCCTTAAACCAAGCAAATGCCTGCATCTCCAGTTGTATACAAGAGTCACGTTCACGGGCGAGAGTAAAGCAGAGACTTCCACTTTCCTCGAAGTGTCGAGCCTCCCCCAGGGGGGCAAGGGTCAGGTCTTTAACAACCTCAGGGAGATTGAGACCTTTCTGAGTGGTGAAGAACCGAGGAAAGACTCTCGCCGTGTGGCGAACGGGCAGGGGCTTGGGGAAAACAGACAGGATGCCCCAGCGCAATTCTCCTCTACTGGTCTCCAGGCACATAAGGATCAGCATCCACAGGATCTTTGGCACTCGTACTTGGATGGCCATCCTCGTCCCCTGGACTCTCCTCTGGAGTTGATGTCAGCGTCTTGACTAGCCGGGCCGGGACCCAATGTGGCGATTCCTGGTCCTGTGGAAAGACACAAACAGCTCCCCTGGACCTTACCAAAGCAGGATCCGGTCCCTTCCATTTATTATCCAACACATCCTTCCATATGACCAGTTCCGGATGTGCTTGTGCCCCCTGGTGGCAATGTCTGTCTGCTGTAGACCTATCATGAACATCCAAAACTAAAAAGTTAAGGGTATAGAGTGCTAGAGAGACTCTCTCCTTGGGGGTTGCATTCTCCGCTATCCCCCTTCGTTGTTTAAAAAGGATAGCTTTTAAACTTTTATTTGTTCTCTCCACAATACCTTGGCCTTGTGGGTTGTAAGGTAGGCCAGTAGTGTGGGCAACCTGCATCTGGGCACAGAAGGCACGAAAGCCAGAGGAAGCATAAGCAGGGCCATTGTCAGTCTTTAGGCGTCGCGGTTTTCCCCAAGACGCCCAGGCTTTCAAGCAATGAGTTTTTACATGAGTAACCTTTTCCCCTGCAAGAGGAGAAGCATGTATGATTTCTGAGCAAGTATCCACCGAAACGTGTAGGTATTTAAGCTTGTCAAATTTCAAGACATGAGTAACATCCATCTGCCAAAGATCACCAGGTCTTAGGCCCCGTGGGTTCACACCCACATGTGGAGAAGGCAGGAAAGTGACACAGGATTGACAAGCCTTAACAATATCACGTGCCTCGGACCTAGAAATGGCAAAGGTCTTTCTTAAGGTGTTAGCAGGAACATGATACAGTCGATGGAACTCGGTGGCCATATCTTTAGGACTACTCATGGCTAACATGGTCATCCGCGTGGCTTTGTCTACCAAGTTATTTGTTTGAGATATAGGTCCTGGTAGCAAGGAGTGAGCACGAACATGGGTAACATAGAAGGGGGAGGAGCGTTGTCAAATGAGAGATTGGATTTGAGAAAGAATGTTTGAGACAGGACTAGCAGAACGAATAGAGGCAGCAATTTTCAGTCCAACAACTGCATTAGCCACATACTGTGAGTCTGTGAACAAATTAAAGGGACTACCAAAGGTCTGAAACACCTCCAAGACAATCATGTATTTTACAATTTGGGGAGAGTCAGGCCTATAGAACTTCACCACAGGTTTTGAGCCCTGAACCATATAAGCTCCGCGACCTGTTTTTGAACCATCAGTGAAAATGGCAGGGACTGAGGGCAAAGGGTCCTTTGATGTGACCCGGGGAAAATAGACTAAATTTTTTTCCACGAAGGACAGAATGGGGCTTTTTGGGTAATGGTTATCTATAGGATTTGGAAAAGCACACATAAGAATGTTCCATTCATCAACCGTACCGGATAGAGTCTCTACTTGTTCTTTAGTATAGGGGATGATAAGCTTATCAGGCAACTTTGTAAAATGAGTTAGGCACGATTTCAGACCCAAACAAGCCTGTTGGGCAACCAACTGTGGGAAGTACTGCAGGGTGCGAGCTCCCAAGGAATGTCCATGAATCCACAAAAGAGGGCCGTCCTGTCATATCACTCCTGTGGGGACATCCCTTGTTTTTAGGATACAAAGAAGAAGCGGACTAGAAGGGTCAAAGCGTTCAAGCTGTGCCTTTATAAGGGCCTTTTCTATCTTGTTTAAGGCCTGACGAGCTGGCTCAGTGAGCACACGAGGAGAGGTGATCTCAGGATCACCCTCCAAAATGGAAAACAATGGTAACAAATCTGCACGGGGGACATGGAGAAAACCTCACAACCAATTAATGTCCCCCAAAAGTTTTTGAAAATCATTTAATGTATGTAAGTGGGAGGTACGGATGCAAATTTTTTGAGGTTTCACAGACTGAAGGCCAATGACGGACCCAAGGAAATTTACTGAATCCGTTTGTTGGACCTTCTCTGGGGCAATAAAAAGACCCTTATGTTCCAACGCCTTGACGACCTCCTGAAAAGAGACATGCAAAACATCTAAGGTAGGGGCTGTGAGTAGGATATTATCCATATAGTGGATCATACGTAAAGAGGGGAACTGTTGTCTTACTACAAATAACACTGAGTCTACATAAAGCTGGCACATAGTGGGACTGTTGGACATCCCTTGTGGCAACACACGCCACTGAAAGTGGGCATCAGGCTTCTTATGATTTACAGCTGGTAATGTGAAAGCAAAACGCTCTCTGTCCTGAGGGCAAAGGGGTATGGAGAAAAAAGTCTTTAATATCTAAAACCATCATTGGCCATTCCCTGGGGAGAGCAGAAAGCGCTGGCAGGCCCCTCTGAACTGGGCCCAGGACCTGTATTTGAGCATTGACAGCCCTCAAATCATGTAATAATTGTCACTTTTTAGAGGACTTTTTGATCACAAATATAGGTGTGTTCCAAGGGGAAATAGAGGGCTCCAGGTGGCCTAACTGCAATTGTTTCTCAATTAACCTCTGGGCTGTTTCTAGTTTTTTCTGTGAGAGGGGCCACTGAGGAACCCACACTGGCTTATGAGTCATCCAGGGTATGGGCACCTGTTCAAAATTGGAAGCAGAATTTTCAGTGGTCCCTAAGAAAAACCCAACCCAAAGCGATCCAACTTTTCCTCCGGGATGATGGGCTGAGGTCGCCCTTGAAGGTGCTTCCCTAGACCTGAGCCTGGAACAAAGCCCTGAATTTTTATCATGTTTTTACTAGCTTCTGAATAATCATTGGTCAAGCGGAGATTCATCTGGGTCTGAATATCTCTTTCCCATAAATTAATGGGAACATCCAACACAAAAGGTTGGATTTTTCCCTTTTGACCCTCTGTAGTGGTCCATGTTAACTCCTTTGCACTCATATGTGGTGTTTTAGCAAACCCTAAGCCTTGTAAGATCTGAGCTGATCTCTGCAAGGGCCAGGCTTTTGGCCAAGAATCCAATTTTATTATACTTTTATCTGCCCCAGTGTCCACCAGTCCTGAGAATTCTCTTCCTTCTATGGTCAGGCGCAGAAGGGGTCTTTGATCCAACTCCAGAGACAAGCAGGTCAAGTCCACACCGGTAGACCCAAGGCTCTTGTCACCCCTTTCCTTATCTAGTGCAGGAAATAGAGAATGGTTAGAAGGCAAAATCAGCAATTGGGCAATACGGTCCCCAGGGGCCACTGACACTGCCCCATAGGGGGAATGACAAAGAATTTTAATTACACCTGTATAATCTGGATCGATAACACCGGGGAAGACTATGAGACCCTTTAAAGTAGAGGAGGAGCGCCCCAAAAGAAGGCTACCGTATCTCTCGCTAGCGGGCCAGACACATCTGTGTCCAGGATTTGCACGCCCATTTCCGGAGTTAAGACCAATCCGGAGGTGGCACAGAGGTCCAGGCCTGCGGAGCCCGATGTTGCTCTCCGGGCTGAGGCAGCGGGGGACCTGGCGCCACAGTCACCGGGACCTGAGGTGTCTGCATTGCCCCATAGATTTGTGGGCCCTGGGGACGTGGGCCCTTCCCCCCGTTTTTTTGGTCCTGATTACGTGAAAGAGGGGGGAGGGGCAGACTATTAATATCCCTCACAGATTTACATTTATTAGCCCAGTGTTTTTTCTTTTTACATCTAGGACAAGTCCCAGGGGGGCGCTGTGTCGGTCCCGCATCTCGGACAGGGGCTGGGCCATCCGCCTGAGGACATTGGCGTTTAAAATGTCCCAATTGACCACATCGGAAACAGCCCTTTTGATTCCCTGTCCGTTGAGCCTTAGCGGCAGCTATGACCGCTGCCGCTAATCCTGCATTAGACAGAGGACCCCCTATCTCTCGACAGGCTTTGAGCCAGTCATCCAATGTTCCCCTTCTTACTGATTGTATAGTCTTTTTGTACTCCTTAGTGGCCTGTTCAAATATTAGCTGTTGTATAAATGGCATGGTGTGGTTAGCAAGGCCAATTGTCTTTTTTGTCACATCCAGCATTTTAGCTGAAAAATCAGAAAATGGCTTTGTAGGGCCCTGAACAATCTTAGTCAACTGTTCTGCGACCTCTCCCTTGTTATGGAGCTCCTTCCAAGCCTGATAATGAATGTTATTAATTTGGATATACACGTTTGGATGGAAATTGAGCTGATCTGTAAGAAAGGGACCAGTCCCCAGAAGCATATCAGAAGTCTAGTCCCATTTTTTTTTTTTAATATTTTGCCTAGCTTGTTCTTGGGCTTTATCAGAAATCAGTGATCTGAAATCCAAATATTGTCCTCTCGTTAGACAAGCTCGGGCTAATTTTAACCAATCACCAGGAGTAAGGGTGCGCTGCGTGAGTCTGCGAAGCAGCATAAGAGAATAGTCAGCAGTGGGCCCAAAATCCTTGCAGGCCTGAATTAAATCTTTAAGCTCTGCATAGGGGATTGGCTCCCAATCTCTTTGATTGGTAGTGGTATTCAAAAAAACTGGGAAAGCGGAGGCCAGGCGGGACCATGTCCGCGGCTTAACAAAATGGCAGCGATCCTCGGCTGGGACATGGGGGGGGGGAACATGAGGGCGTGGCAGAGCACTAGGCGGTGCTCGGTTCCGAATATCAACTTTTTCTTTTAAGGCACTTTTCCCCCTAACCGCGGGAGGGCAGACATGCCCGCCCACAAACTGAGGATCCTGAGCACGATGTAAAGCTGTCTCCTCTAAATCCTGTCCCTCTGACCCACTGGAGTCCTCCTCTCCCTCCTGATCAGAAGCAGAGCTACTGCCGTGATCATCTCGTATACTCAGGTGTCGCAGCGGCTGTAGGGAAGGATATAACCCCACAGCCCCCTGCTGCGGCGGGGCCCTAGGGAAGTCCTCACCCCTCCTGTGCATACAGCCGGAGCCCTCATTACTCTCTTCTAACGGGGGTGCCTTCTCCTCTACATGGCAGGGAACCTTTTCCTTGAAATGACTGGCCATATTGGGAACTCCTCCCGGGAAATGACTGGCCCTTTTTTTCTGTACTTTTTTATATAATCTGGGTTTGTTATCCCCACTTGTATCAGATTCTGACAAACTATCCTGATGTTGTCTGAGCCATCTCTGGCCCTCCTGAAGTGGGTCCGGGTGGCTTCCAGAACGTAAACAAGAATGTATCATCCTCCAGAAAGGGAGGGTACCTCGACCTAAGTGACCCTCCTCCCTAGCCGCTTCAAGGTCTTTACCCAGCTTTTCCCATGAGGGCAATGAGAGATCTCCGGACACCGCAAACCATGGAGCAGCAGCATCAATGTCCTTAACGATCTTTTTAATAGTGGCATTAGAGATCTTTAGATTACGTTGTTTTAAAACTTTTTTTATAGGCTGAGTAAAATCAATGGGAGAATACCGGGCACTCGATGTATTACCCATCACAAGCTGGAAGGCTGGAAATGAAACTAACAGCCAGCCCCACGTTATCTACCGAGGATTTATCTGACTCGAGGCTCCAAGGACCAGAGCCGCGTTGTCTACCACGGGTTTAACCGGTCCAGGCTATCAGCAGACTAGGCAAGATAGAAACAAACGCAAAACAATAGAAAGACCCAGACAAAACAAACAGAAAACAGCAAGAGCAGCGAGGCCCTTAGACACGGACATGACTGAGACACAGAAAAAGACAGAATGACTTACCAGCGCCTGCCTCTCCGTGTGTCAAGTTTTGAATCCTCCTTTGGTCCTTCCCGGGTTTTCGGCACCACTTTGCGGCGAGCCCCCCGACCAGCGAAAAAAAAACAATCACCACACGAGGATCCTTTTTGATTACACTTTATTGAAGAGCTTCTTGGTTAACAGGAGAGCTGACGGGAAAGGACCCGGGGGCGGGATGTGCAGCTACTTTTATAGGGGGATAGGCACTGAGACACCTACTGATTGGCTGCTACCCGCTTGCCACCACCAGGCGCCATGGGATAGGCTCAGGACAGGTTGCGTCAAGCGCATGCGCGTACCTTGAACACGGTTGGCGCCAAGACACTGCCGTATATAAAGTTAAACGCCACGAGGTTAGCGCCATCTAGTGATGGCGACTGGATGTGGCTCCCTGCAGCCAAAGGACCCAGGTTCAATTCCCCAGGACCCACGTTAGCCAGATGCACAAGAGGGTGCATGCATCTGGAGTTCGTTTGCAGTGGCTGGAAGCCCTGGTGCACCCATTCTCTCTCTCTCTCTCTCTCTCTCTCTCTCTCTCTCTCTCTCTCTTCCTCCCTCCCTCCCTCTTTCTCTGTCAAATAAATAAATAAAAATAACATATTAAAAAAATAAAATAAAAGCCAAAGTGAAATAAATACTGAATATCACATAAAAGCTTTGGCACACTACAGTACTGAGAATCCCCTAATTTCACTAAACTAAAGCAGGAGAAAGAATAGAGGCATCAAAATAGGTCCCGGTTAATAGGAACAGTTATTTCATAGTCCTTGGGAAACCTCCAAAGTCCTATCAGCTTTACCCCATCCACTCAGGGGAACACTTGGAATGGGTGAGCACACTGCCTCAGAGCCTTCAGTGAGGATTTAGATAGTATAGGTACTTGAATCCCTAACTAAAAGATCTTTCTTTATCCAAAATCCCATATGAAGATGCCACCTTAATTTCCCAAAAATTATAGGTAGTACATTTGATTGGTCATTGTAAGTCATTTACAGAAGATTGGCTTAAAGAGGTCATCTAAAACAACTTCTTTAGCCTCATTAAACTTAATATTTAAGGAGAATCATTTTTCATTTGAAAAATTCAGATAATTATTTTAATTTTGTTTCCCTCTACTAGCATGGAACTATACTGAACCAAGTAGCAAAAAGAAATCTATAATGGAAATACATTCAATCTTAATATATTTGGATAATTAGCTTATAGGATGGAACTAATATAGTTCCCTCAAATTAACTATTTTTTACATTCAACCACAACTCATAAAGTATCATAATTTGCATTCCTTATTTTAAAATCTCTAACAATAACAAAGTTGCACACTTTATAAACCAAGAGACTGAGTTAATATTTGATGTTCTTTCTTTAGTGGAAAGCATTCTCATGGGAAACTTTAAGGGAATGAAATTTTTCTTTCAAAGTAATATTACACTAGCAGGCTAAAATAGCATATTCACAGGTGCCGTGTTGAAAAAACTCCACTTGTGCTGGGACTTTTTAATCTTTCATCTGAAAACATTATAAAGAAGAGCAAATTATTTTACAAAAAATAATCCAAACCTCAGTAGTCTTTCTTTTTTCCTATCACTTTAATTTTAAAAAGTAAAACCTTATTATTCAGTCTATTAAAAGGAAAGATGATAGGGTTCATCAAAACCTACTTTTGGGGGACTTCTGGTCAAGATGGCATCTGCCTAACCTCTCCTCACCCCACAGGGAAGAAAAGGCAAGACCCTTAAGTTTGGGGAGGGGTATTTTTTGTTTAGGGGCTTGCTGATTCTAGTAGGCTTCCAATGGGAGGGTGTGGAGGACCAAAATAGGGAATCCATTGATTCCCACACTCTTGGGTAGCCCACCAGTCCTGGATGCCCTCAACAGCACTGCTAGCCACAGTCCCAGTAGGAGGCTCCTCCTGCACTAACTGCAGGCCAAGTGGGCCAAGGTAGCAGGCTATGCCCTCTGCCCTAGGCTTTCCTGCCACAGGGCAGAGCTCCACAGACGTGACTGGTGTCCGGCCACTTGACCCAGCCTTGCTGTTCCCCACAGGCACACAACCAGCATTCCGCCCCATAGCCTTGCTATCCTCTACGGGCACAAGAAATCGCCATTCCTGCCCAGCCTTTCTGTACCCCAACCCCGTGTGAGAACCCCATTCCCACTCAGGCTTGCTGTCTCCCACCCGCACATGTGATGGCAGTTTCCCCTCCAGCCATACTGTCCCCATGGGTGCATGGGATCACAGTTCCCCCGAGCCTTGCTGTGTCCCACTGTCAGGTGCCATCACCTTCCAGCCCGGCCTTGCTGTCCCTCACAGGTGCACGTGATCACCATTACCCCACAGCCTTGCTGTCCCCTGCACTCAATTGGGTGGCCCAGTTGCTGTTATCACACAGACTTTCTAACCCCCATGAGCGATTGCCAGACCAGTAGCCATTCCCACACAGCCCATCTGAGCCCAGTGTACAATTGCCATCCCACTCGCCACTGCCTCCCTCCCACCACCAAACAGGGACCAGGCTAGTGTCCCCACCCTAGCCTTTCTGAATTCAGTGGCTGATCATGGGCCAACTCACCATTGCCCCCCTCCAACCCTGGCCAGCAGGCTAGCGTCCCATACCCTAGGCATTCTGAAACATTTTGATGGGCAGACCACAGCGAAAAAAAGGTATAGCATGAAAAATCAGAGGCAAGTCAATCCAGCTAGATTACCCAGTCCCACAATGAATGTCTCTAATAAAAGCCATTGAAGAGACAACAGGATCAGAACCCCATAAACAAACTTTGCAACCCCGGCCAAGCAAATAGCAGAACTCACAGAAACTCAACAAAGGACTAGTAATTGTATGAATGGTATGCTCACTATATTAGACATACTAGAAAAGAACCAGGAAAAGTTCCAAAGATAGTTAAATGATCTGAAGGAGAGTGAAAAAAAGAGAGGTCCTCAATAACCAGCTGGCAAAGCTCAATAAAGACATAAAAGAATACAAGGATGAACTCCAAGAAGCATTAAGAAAATAAGAAAATGATGTGAAAAGGGAACTCGACAGAGGGTGGAAACTATACATAAAAAAAGCAGTAGAAAATATGAACCAAGTTGAACAAGCCCAAAACTCTATAAAAGCTCTGAAGAACAGAGTCAGCCATATGGAGGAAAGAAACTCAGAACTGGAAGACAAAACAGAAGAAACAGTTCCTGAGTCCAAAAGTTTCAAAGAGTTCAAAAACTTCTGTGAACAGAACATGAGGGAACTGTGGGATGCTGTTAAGTGTCCCAACATTTGAATCATGGGACTACCAGAAGGGGAAGAAAATCAGACCAAAGGCATGGAAAACTTATTCAACAAAATTATTGAAGAAAATTTTCCCACTCTCTCAAAGGAAATCCCATCAAGTTACAAGAAGCTAGCAGAACTCCAAACGGACTGGACCAAAGCAGAAATTCTCCAAGACATATAATCATTAAGACTCTAAACATCAATCAAAAAGAGAAAGTCCTAAAGGCAGCTAGGGAGAGACAACATGTTACATATAGAACTACTTCAGACTTCTCAATGGAAACCATAATAGCGAGAAAGGCCTGGAATGGAACACTACAAACTCTAAGAAGTTATGGCTTCCAATCCAAACTACTCTACCCAGCAAAAGTATTCCTCATAATAAATGGTGAAAGAAAAACTTTTCACAATGAAACTCAGCTATACGACTATATGAACACAAAGCCAAACCTACAGAGAGTACTTTGGGGAATGCTCCACACAGTAGACTCAAAGAACCAACCTCAAGTGCCTAAGAGAAGCAGACCACAATAACCAAACTTCAAGAAGGCACAAAAACTACAAAGGCCAAGAAAACACCAAACCACATAAACCACCACAATATGGCAGGTATTGAATCAAACCTCACAGTTATTACCCTAAATAGTAATGGCCCTAATTCACCCATCAAGAGGCATAAACTACTAGGGTAGATTAGAAAATTAGACCCCTAAATCTGCTGTCTTCAAGAAACCCACCTCCCCACTAAAGATAGACACCTCCTCAGGGTGGAAGGGTGGAAAATGATATTCCAAGCAAAGGGAAATGAAAAGCAAGCAGGTATAGCTATACTAATATCAGATAAAATAGACTTCAAACCAAAAGTAATCAAAAAAGACAAATAAGACCACTTCTTACTTATTAGGGAATGATCCAACAAGAGGATATCACAGTCATTAATCTTTATGCACCAAATACAGGTGCACCACAATTCATAAAACCTACTTGACAATAAAACAGAAATAACCACTATCATAGTTGGGGACTTCAATACCCCACTATCAGCAATAGATAGATCATCTAAACAGAAAATTATCAGGAAAGTAAGAGAGCTCAACAACACCATAGATCAATTAGACCTAACAGACATCTACAGAACATCCTACGCCAAATCCATAGATTACATATTCTTCTCAGCAGCCCATAGACCCTTCTCCAAAATAGATCACATACTGGGTCACAAAGCCTACCTATATATATTTAGGAAGATCAACATAATTTCCTGCTTGATATCAGATCATAATGATGTATTGTTAGAAATCAATGACAAAAGATGAGCCAGTGGGCCAGGGAGATGGCTTAGTGGTTAAGTACTTGCCTGTGAAGCCTAAGGACCCTGGTTAGAGGCTCGATTCCCCAGGACCCACGTTAGTCAGATGCACAAGGGGGTGCATGCATCTGGAGTTCATTTGCAGTGGCTGGAGGCTCTGGTTAATCCATTTTCTCCCTCTCCCTCCCTCTCTCTCTCTCTTTCTCTCTCTCTCTGCCTCTTTATCTCTGCCTGTTGCTCTCAAATAAATAAATAAAAATAAACAAAAAAATTAAAAAAGATGAGCCAGGAACCCAACCAACTCCTGGAAACTGAACAACAAACTCTTAAACAATTAGTGGTTAGTGAATGAAATTGCAAAATTTATAGAAATGTATACAATGAGAACACAAAGTACCAAATCTTATGGGACACAATGAAGGCAGACCTCAGGGGGAAAATTCATTGCACTAAATGCCTTCATAACAAAGACAGAGAGATCCCAAATCAATAACCTAACCATCCACCTAAAGGCACTGGAAAACCAAGACGTATCCAATCCAAAAAGCTCCAGACAGAAAGAAATAATTAAGATCACAGCCAAAATTAATGAACTGAAAACTAGGAAAAGAATTAAGAAAATTGATTAAACAAAGAGCTGGTTCTTTGAAAAAATAAACAAGATTGATAAACTACTGGCCAATTTGATCAAGCAAAAGAAAAAAGAAACTCTTCAAATTAACAAAATTAGAAATGAAAAAGGAGAGATCACAAAAGACATAAGTGAAATTGGGAGAATCATCAGGACTTAGTTCAACAACCCTTACTGCACAAAATTGGATAATATGGATGAAATGGATGGATTTCTGTACACATACCACATACTCAAGCTAAACTGAGAGCAGATTAATCTTCTAAAAAAATCTACCACAAACACCAAGATTGAATGGGTAATCCAAAACCTCCCCAAAAAAGAAGAGTCTAGGACCCGAAGGCTTTTCAGCTGAATTCTATCAAACCTTTGTGGAAGAACTGAAAACAATTTTTCTCTAATTGTGCCACACAATAGAACAGGGAAAACTCCTTCTATGAAGCTATTATTGCCCTCATTCATTGTTGGTGGGAATGCAAGCTGGTACAACCACTATGGAAAGAATTATGGAGACTTCTGAAGAGGATGACTTATAGAGGTAACAACAGACCCAGTTATCCCCTTACTGGGCATTTATCTTAAAAGCTCCAAACCTCAGTTCAAAGATATTTGCTCACCCATGTTTATATCTGCTCAATTCATAATAGCTAAGAGCTGGAATCAACCCAGATGTCCATCATTAAATGAATGGATAACTAAGTTGTGGTGTATCTACATGATGGAATTGTACACAGGAGTAAGGAAAAATGACACAATGAACTTTGAAGAAAAACAATCAGACTTGGAACAGATTATTCTCAGAAAACTCGCCCAATCACAGAAAATAATCATTGCATTTTCTCACTCATCTGTGGCTCCTAACCTAAATCTTCCTGTGATGTTGACATACCTAATAAACATCTCAAAGACTGAACAATCAGGATGGTGGGGCAGGAGGGGGGAGGCAAAAAACGGGACCCAAATGGGAATGGTAGCATAAAATCCTACATCCTGAAAGACATACTAAAGAGTCGAACCTTCATCAGGTGCTAAGATAGAATACTTAATTCACAGGGGCCTGGAGATGGCATAATAAAGAATATCCCCAATCTTCTCCTGTTTCTCTCTCTCTCTCTTCTCTCTTCTCTCTTTCTCCTTTATATTACCTCTATTTTTCTTCCTTCTCTTCCCTTGGCACCAACCTGTAACTCCCAGTACCAGCAGGTGGGTAATATACACAATGAGCTGTTCATCAGAGAAACCTACAAGGTTTCCCAAAAGAAGACAGAATTCTGTCAGAGTACTTGATGACTCACCAAAGGTTAAAGGTAAGACCCTATTGCTGAAGACACCATATGCTGTTGGGATGGAACATGGAGCAAACTGACTGGAAACTGGAAGAGAGTCAATCTCCAAACAGTCAGCTTGTTTAGTGCCAGAAGGTGTAACATGAGCAACTAGGGGAAAATGACCAACATCTGTCTAAGCAACTCGTAGTCTAAGCTCCTCAACAACAATCAACCTGACATGATGCTCACAGAAGTGCAATAGTGGCACATAGCCATGGTGGGTTACCAACCGCTCTTGATTTGGCTAGCAGATCCATTCAGAAGAACAGAACCCATACCTGGAACAGGGAAATAAGTCAGAACCATGTTTTCCAATACCAAGCTCCCAACAATAGTGGGCTACAAAAGGGCCTACACCTATTAAATTCTCTCTAAAATAAGAATGGATGTCCATGTATCTTGCACTGACCTCACTCTCTGTTGGAGAATTTGCTTCTGTTTTTAAGATGGATGTAGAACCTGAGGAGAGAATCATCCCATCGCACCCCAACTGGGCACTGGATGGAGCCATAGAGTTAGTGGGGTAATGAGCAAGAGATGTTTTCTCAGTGAACCTGGTACCAACACAAGGGTGAAGGAGACAGACACAGAGAATACTCAACTCTTACCAAATCAGATATCCAGAGACACAGAGACTCACAAGACTCTCCTGTCATTGAAATAGACTTAAATTGAACCCACCATGGCTCAGGGAAATTCACAGAAGAGGGAGCAGAAAGATTGTCATTATGCAGAGAATTGCCTCTCCCCCATAACTGAAGGCCACCCCCACAATGCAACAACCACAGTGCACATCAGAGGGACAACAGGGAGATGGCCAATGATGGTACCTGTTTAGACATTATTTATATAACTAATAAAAAATGTAAAAAAATACACTCCCTTTTGTTTATTAGCAGACTTATGGAGAATGTTGTTGGCCATTCTTTCATCACCTAGACAGAACCTAGCTGTTAGAATGTGATTGTTACCCATCATTTAAAAGTTTGAGATTGGAAAAATCCTATATAGTATCAAGCTTCATACAACAAAAAATTAATGTTCCATTATACTCAGAAATCAATAAGTAATCAGACATGTCTTCCATATGAATTAAATAGCAACCACCTCTGAAATATTTGCAGAATAATTTCACTGAGGTGGCAGCAACCCATTCCATTTTTCTTCATGATCATCAAATAATATAAAATAACAAACTCTTACAAGTAAATTTTAATCACCTTTTGCATAAAGTAGTAATAAATGGCCTTAATTCACCCATCAAGAGACACAAGGAAACAGGGAGGATCAGCAAAATGGGTCCCTCAATCTGCTGTCTCAAGAAACTACCTCACCACTAAAGACAGACACCTCTTCAGGGTTAAAGGGTGGAAAATGGTATTACAAGTGAACAGAAATAAGAAACCAGCAGGTATTGCTATACTAATATTGGATAAAGTAAAGTTCAAAACAAAAGTAATCAAACAAGACAAAGAAGACCACTTCTTACTCATCAAGGGAATGATCAGGGTATCACAATCATCAACCAATATGCACCAAACACAGGTGAAGCACAATTCACAAAACAAAACCTACTTGACAACAAAACAGAAATAAACAACACCACCATCATAGTTAGGGACTTCAGTACTCCACTATCAGCAATAGATAGATAATCCAAACAGAACATCAATAGGGAAGTAAGAGAGCTCAGCAATACCACAGATAAAATAGACCTAATGGACATCTATGGAACATTCTACTTATAATCGGCAGAATACACATTCTTCTCAGTAGCTTATGGAACCTTCTCCAAAATAGATGATATATTGGGCCATAAGGCCTGCCTCCGTATATTCAGGAAAATCAAGATAATTTCTTGCATGATATTAGACCACAATGCTGTAAGCTAGAAATTAGCAACAAGAGATGCATCAGGAACTCCATCAGCTCCTGGAGACTGAACAACACACTTTTAAACAATAAATGGGTAGTGGATGAAATGAAAAATGAAATTGTAAAATTTCTGGAATAGAATGACAATGCATTGTACCAAAACTTATGGAACACAATGAAGGCAGTCCTTAGGAGGAAATTCATAGCACTAAATGCCTGGATAACAAAGAAATATCCCAAATCAATAACCTAATCTACTTAAAGGCATTGGAAAAACAAGAAAAATCCAATCCAAAAAGCTCCAGATCTCCCGATGGAAAGAAATCATCAAGATTGGAGTAGAAATTAATGAATTGGAAACTAAGAAAATAATTAATAAAATTGATGAAACAAAGAGCTAGTTCTTTGAAAAAAAATTAACAAGGTTGATAAACCCCTGGCTAATTTGATCAAGCACAAAAAAGAGATGCTTCAAATTAACAAAATTAGAAATGAAAAAGGAGAGATCACAACAGACAGAAGTGAAATTGGGAGAATCATCAGGACTGATTTCCTAAACCACTACTCCACAAAACTGGATATTGTGGAAGAAATAGGTAAATTTCTGGGCACATACCTCCTATCAAAACCAAACAAAAAGCAAATTGATCACACAGTGCAATAGTGTCACACGGCCATGATGGGTAACCAAGTGCTCTTGGATTGGCTAACAGATCTACTCAGTGGAAAGGAACCCATATCTGGAACTGGGAAATAAGTCAGAAACACATCCAGATAAGAATTTTGCTTTCCAATATCAAGCTCCCACTAATCTTGGACTACAAGAGAGTCTATGCCCATTAAATTCTCTCTAAAGTAATAATGATTATCCCATTTAACCTGTGCTGACTTCACTCTCTGTTGGAGAATTTGCTTCTCTTTTTCAGATGTGAGTGGGACCTGAGGAGATAAATGACCCATGGCATTTCAGCCCAGCCCCAAACCACAGCAGAATTGGGGAAATGAGCAATAGTTCTGCTTTCTCAGTGAACTTGATATTACACAAGGGTGAAGGAGATAGACACTGAGAACACTCAACACCTACCAAAACAAAGATCCAGAGGCTCCTAAGAGCCCATTGCTAAAGTAGACTTAAAATGAAACCCAACATGGGTCAGGAAATTTTGCAGAATAGGGAGCAGAAAGATTGTTAGAGCCACAAGTTGGGCCTTTATGCACAGAGATATTTCTTTCTTCCCCATAACTAATGGCTGTCCCCACAATGCATGACCCACAATCCCCAAGGGAATGACCTGCATCCCCAATGAGGAGAGTCCCTTTGGTAAAGGGGCAAGGATGAGGGAAAGGATGCTACAAACATATGCTGTTTACATACTAAGTATGCCCATAAGTAATAAAATAAAAGAACTTAGCCGGGCGTGGTGGCGCACGCCTTTAATCCCAGCACTCGGGAGGCAGAGGTAGGAGGATCACAGTGAGTTCGAGGCCACCCTGAGACTCCATAGTGAATTAGAGGTCAGCCTGGGCTAGAGTGAGACCCTACCTTGAAAAAAATGAAAAAATAAAAGGAAAAAAAATAAAAGAAAAAAAATAAAAGAACTGGAAATTTCAACATGAAAACATTTTCCTTGATTTGTAAACTCAGTCAAAAGAACATCTATCCATCCTTGAACTTCTTCCATATTTTTAAGCATTTTCTCAAAAATCTGATTGAAAGACACAGAGAGGCAAAGATAGATAGAGACTCAAAACATAAGATATACATCTCTATGTCTTTCCTTATCTCATCTAAAAATGTTTTACAACCTTCCATAACAGTTCATCCTTGCATTGTATTAGCTAACAGTCGTTGTTAGAAAATTCTCCCAACCCTCAATTGGAAATTTTTTATGATGTGGTTTAAATTTGTCCTTATATTTTGCACAGAATACATATGACCAGTTAATCATGATCACTTAGCAACTTCCCATAATGTGTACTCTATGATACATGTGAGTTACCCTTGTGTTTATTTTGTTTTTCATACTTTAGTCCATATCTTTAGTATTCTAACCAACAGCCAGAATCATCAATAAGGCTCACTTTAACATAGTACTTATGTTTTCTAGAGTTCTTCAACATTTTAAAAAATGTTTTCAATACTCAGCACATAAGAAATAACTCCCTTAAATATTAGCTGAAACAGAAGATGATTAAAGTTTAAATTCATTAAGCACACAATAAATGTTTATTTAATTTAGCCGAAGTGCCATGTTTTTTTTCTATTTTTAGACTTCATTATGATTCATTTTCTATTTCATATATTATGAAAAAACATGTCCATATTCTAAACGGTTTCTTAAATGTGATTTTTCCCTTATTGGATTCTTTATCCCTGTTATTGTGTGTAATATTTCAAACTAATATGTCTTTTATTCCAAGTCCTCTGTCTATGAATGTCTTTTTCTCACAACAAATAAACATACTAAGCTTTAATAGCAATTCTCATCTCCAAACTGACTCATAGAAACATTGTGAAAATTGATGGGGCCATGAATATAACACTTCAAATTCCTCAATATTGTTTAGAAAATAACAAACGGCTGTAAATGAAAGATAGTAGTATTTGTTTTCCTAGACATCCTGCAGTAACTCCTAAAAGTACTTACTCCCTTTTGTCTTTGTAAGAAATTATGAGGAAACATGAACTTGACTGAGAAGGGACCCCATTTAATATGAACACATTCATTTCTATGTGTTACATATGATGGTTTCACCATTGTCCATTCAAATAACAACTAGATGAACCATGACAAGACCAGTTGATTTCAAATTAAGATACAGTAGTTTAATGGTACTGCTCAGTGGCTGGCTTTTTCATAGCTAGCCTATCAAATAAAGGAAGAAATACCATCTCTTTAAAGTCAAGTACTACAAAACATTCTTGCTAGAAAACCAGAAGTTTTGTGTGTTTCATGTTTTTCAACTCTTGTTAATTTTCTCCTCATGTACTTGGTTAACAGTAAGTTCTCTGTGATTTTGTATGTGTGGTATAAGACAAAAAATTTACATCAGGAATTATGAGCCTAGATGTTTTGGTTTGATTTGGGTGTCCCCCATAAACTTAGGTGTTTTGAATGCTAGGTTCCCAGCTGATGGAGATATGGGGATTAACACCTCCTGGAGGCAGTGTGTTGTTGGGAGCTGGCTTATGAGTGTTATAGTGTTTTCCCTTTCCAGTGCTTCACACACTCTCCTGTTGCTGTTATCTACCTGATGCTGGTGAGGAGGTGATGTCTACCCTCTGCTCTGCCATCATTTTCCTCTGCCATCATAGAGCTTCCTCTTGAATTCATAACCAAAATAAACCTTTTTTCCCACAAGCTGCTCTTGGTCAGGTGTTTACTGCCAGCTGTGTGAACCTAAATGTAACAGTAAAATTGGTACTTAGACTGGGATCATTGCTGCTAGAAACCTGACTGTGTTGCTTTAGTTCTTTTGGAAGTGTTTTGCAGGAGGAATGTGGAAGGATTTGAAACCTTGTTCAAAGAGACATCTTGCAGTGATGTACATGTACCTTGATGGACTATTCTGATCAGAATTGAAAGATCTGAATACAGTGAGAACTGTGGACTGTGAGGTTTGGCTTATGAGGGTGAGAAAGAGCTTTGCCTGGACTGGGCTAGAAACAGTTTGTGTGAGAGGCTTGCTGCACTCTGCCTGCCTCTGTACTGTTTGCAGGGTTGCATTGCATTAAAAAAAAAAATACTGGTGTGAATAGAGGGACATGGCACAGAAAAAAAAAAATCTTTGGTCTGAATCTTCTGCCTGTTCAATCTCAATTATATGAGAAATTATAATGATTGAGACTGGGCCAGGTGACCTGCATTTGGGTAACAGAAAAAATACAGAGTCTTCTGAAGGGGCTTGAATGCTCAAGGAGTGTCCTATTCTTTAATGACTGCTTTATTCCCCCCTGGATTAACAAATTGGCACTCTACCTGGTATTACGGAATATAAGAAATAAAGAAAAGAGAGGGTCATTGAATTGGCATCACGGTCTTGTGTTTTGGAAATGGCCATGGGCAGTGTGAAGCAGGTCTGCTAAGGATTGTCTGCATGGAGACCCAATGGAGCCATGAGGATGGACCATGGGTTGCAGTGGAGACCAAGTGGACATGCCGGGACTACAAGATGGCTGCCAAGGAGAGCTTTTGGCCCCAGATGTAATTTTCCAGGTCTGTAGCCTAGCTGGAGGGAAATAATTGGAACTCCAGATACTTGTTGCTGGTAAGAATTATTGGACTTGGAGATTTGTCACTGACTAAAGTTATTGGACTTAGAGCTACAGACTTTGAAGTTTGTCCTGGTTAAATCTTGTATTGGTTCTATATTTCTTTGCTAGGCCCAATGCCATCTTTTGCCCTGTGCTTATTCTGTGCCCTTACAGGTTTGGGGAGTTTTTTTTTTTTTTTTTTTTTTTTTTTTTTTTTTTTTTTTTTTTTTGGTATCATGACTCAGTTAAAAGACCTTGGCTTATGGGGATATTTGAACATCATTAGAATTGATAAAATAAGTAAATAAAAATCAGGACTTCTAAAGTCGGACTGAATGCATTGCACTTTAAATCATGGATGGTTATCAGTTTATTGGGGCCAGGGGCAGAATGTGGTGGTTTGATTCAGGTGTCCCCCATGAACTTAGGTGTTCTGAATGCTAGGTTCCCTGCTGATGGAGATTTGGGATTAATGCCTCCTAGAGGCAGTGTATTGTTGGGGGTGGGCTTGTGGGCATTATAGACAGTTTCCACTTGCTAGGTTTTGCACACACTCCTGTTGCTGTTGTCCACCTAATGTTGTTTAGGAGGTAATGTACACCTTTTCCTCACAGCATCGTTTTCCTCTGCCATCATGGACCTTCCCCTCAAAACCATAAGCCAAAATAAATCTTTTTTTTTTTTTCCACAAGCTGCTTTTGATTGGGTGTTTTCTGCCAGAAATGCAAACCTGATTGCAACATAAGGCCTTTTTCTGTTACTTGCCAGGTAAGTAGCTTTGAGAAACTGCTTCTACATATATTGTGACTTGTATGGGATCCAAGAATAGTTCCCTTCTCTGCCTTGTAAATTTTTTTAGAATATGGCATTAGAAAATATATGTAAAGTTATTGCATGAATTTTCATTTGCTTATATGTATGACATTATGATGCTAGCCAATCTAGCCTATGATACCTCCTTTAGTTCTATCCTTCAATCATATCATAATTCTATCATACTAAATAAATGGAAAAAATCATTGGTTGAATGAGTCTGTTTTTCCCATTTATGCAGCGTTGTCTAAACATTTACTTAACTGTGATTTTCCAAGGAAATTAAAATGTCTCTCATTCTCTTACATATTTGTCTTAACTCACTGACCAATAGTGCTATCTTTGGACATGCCTTTTATTTCCAGCTGCAATATGTTCCTTAAATCCATACCTAATGGAATCCCACTAATCACTGAAAGTCCAGCTTCAAAGTCACCTTTCTCAAAATATTCCTCACTTCCTCAAATTAAAATCATATTTTCCTTCATAGCACATAAACTTTGCATTGCATGTCTTTCTTCAAGTTTCTTCCCCGAGACTCTGACTAAACTCCACAAAGAGAGGAATAGCCTTTTATTCATCATTAGATTTTAGTCAAATACTCTAAATAGTCACTAGATTCAGTCAAATATTTTAGCCAAATAGAGTATGGTGGTTTGAATTTGATGGCCCTCATAAACTTGTGTGTTCTGAGTGCTTGTAGCCCAGCTTGATGGCAATTTTGGAGGTACAGACTTGTTGCAGGGGGTATGTTGTTGGGAGCAGTCTTAGGGGTGTTATAGCCACCTCCCTTTTCTAGAGTTCAGTTCATTCTCTTAGTGGTGTTTTCCACCTACTGTAGCAGAGTAATATCTAGACTCTACTCATGCCATGCTTTCTCCTGCCGTCATGAATTTGCCTTAAGACTGTAAGCCAAAGTAAAATCTTTCCTCCTAAAGTTACTTTGTATTGGGTGCTTTATCCCAACAACATAAAGGTAACTGTAGCATAGAGGAACTGAAATACAAAGTTTACTAAACAAGCTCTGTTGGATGAAAATCAGTCACACATAGAATGTGAGAAATGATAACTTATCTACATTTTTAAAAACCCAGGAAGTACATAAATACAACCTATTAATCTATTTTGAATACTTTGATTCTAAAGACAAGACCTTGTGTTTATAGCCACTGTTTCTCCCCCCCATTTTCTTACCTATATATGACTATTCCAGTGTACCACCTTCTTAGCATCCCAGAGATTATTGCAACTTTCCACCCGTAATGTTCCATATCTTTTACATCTTGTGGAATAGTCTTATTTATAAATTATTCAAGATACAGCATAAAAGTAAGGTCTTCCAAGTGGCTTCAGCTGATTAGTCCTCCTGTACAGCTCTTTTATAGGCCCTACACTCTCAAACATTAGGAGAAATTGTTTATGAAATGAGGAATGCATGACACTATGCTAGAAATAGATAATGATACACAGCCTACAAGGAAGATTGCCTTAACACAATTAATCAGTACCCTTCAGGACTGGTTTCTACAGTATAAAGCTAACAACTGCAGAGAGTACTTTCTTTAATAGTACATATACACATGCATTTTTATCTTTACATTTTTCTGTGCATGAATACTGTTTCTTGAGAGTAAGGCTTACATAAACTATGTCAAGTTTTCTGATATAAAGACAAAGCATAGAAGAAATGCCTGCTTATTTACCATAATATCTTTTTAAAATCATTTTATGATTATATTGACATACAACATACAAACCCTGACATAGAAGGCACTACCAAATAAGTCATAATTATGACTACAAATATTTTAAAACAGTAATATACTAAAAATTCCTTAACCATTCACAAAATAATTTCAATATGAAAATTCAATTTATTAGGCTGAGGAGATGGCTCAGCAGTTCACAGCACTGTCCTACAAAGCCTACCAGCCAGAGTTCAATTCCCCAGTACCCACGTAAAGTTAGATGCACAAAATGGTACATGTAGCTGGAGTTTGTTTGCAGTGGCAAGAGGCCTTGGTATGACAATTTTCTCTGTCTCTCTTTGCAAATAAATAAATAATTTTTAAAAGCAAAAGATATATAATTTATTTTCTATAATATTTTAATTGTTTTAATTTTCATTCACATAATAATTACAAAGATCTATGAGATATACTGACTTTAGTACATGTGAATTCTTGGGGATATAATTTTATTTTAGTATATATATATTGTATAATCAACAAATTCAGGTAACTATGTACATTAGTTTAAGTATTATTGTTTCTGAAAAACACATTAAATCTTATTTTTAAGTAATAAGAAATTGAAGATGATCTAAGTGCATTATTTACATGTCACTATGAGGCTTATTATTTTATGAAACTGATTTATAGTACTTACATTTTCCAAACTCCTTTAGCACTTTACACATACTCAGCATTTAAGAAATAACTCTCATTAATCACTTAAATAGACATATAACAAGCATGGAGATCCAAGCAGTTATCAAAGATTTCCTAACTAAAAGAAGCCCAGGCCTACATGGATTCACTGCTGAATTTTACCAGACCTTCAGGGAAGAACCAACACCATTGCTTCTTAAGCTTTTCCATAAAATAGAAAAAGAAGGAATCCTACCAAATGCCTTCTATGAAGCCAGCATCACCCTAATACCAAAACCAGGCAAAGATAGAACAAAAAAAGGAAATTACAGACCAATCTCCCTCATGAACATAGATGCAAAATTTCTCAGCAAAACATTGGCAAACAGAATACAAGAATATATCACAAAGATCATTCACCCTGACCAAGTAGGCTTTATCCCGGAGATTCAGGGATGGTTCAACATATGCAAATCGACAAACATAATACATTATATAAATGGACTGAAGGACAAAAATCACATGATCATCTCACTAGACGCAGAAAAAGCATTTGACAAAATCAAACATCCCTTCATGATAAAAGTTCTACAGAGACTGGGAATAGAACGAACATGTCTCAATATGATATAGGCTATTTATGACAAGCCTACAGCCAACATATTACTAAGTGGGGAAAAACTGGAAGCTTTTCCACTAAAATCAGGAACAAGACAAGGGTGTACACTGTACTCCCTTTTATTTAATATAGTACTGGAAGTCTTAGTCATAGAAATAAGGCAAGAGACATACATAAAAGGGATACAAATTGGAAAGGAAGAGATCAGGTTATCATTATTTGCAGATGACATGATTCTATATATAAAGGACCCTAAAGACTCTACCAGCAAACTGTTAGAGCTGATAAACACCTACAGCCACATACCAGGATACAAAACAAATATACAGAAATCAGTAGACTTCCTATATGCTAACAAAAAACACACAGAGGATGAAATCAGAGAATCACTCCCATTCACAACTGCATCAAAGAAAATAATGTACATTGGAATAAACCTAATCAAGGAAGTAAAGGATCTCTACAATGAAAACTATGAAACACTCAAGCAAGAAATTTCAGAGGACACTAGGAAATGGAAAACATCCCTTGTTCCCAGATTGGAAGAACCAATATTGTGAAAATGGCAATCTTACCAAAAGCAATCTACACATTTAATGAAATCCCCATCAAAATTCCAATGACATTCTCCATGGAAACAGACAAAAACAATCCAAAAATTCATTTGGAATCACAAAAAACCTAGAATATCTAAAATAATACTGAGCAACAAAAATAAGGCTGGTGGTATCACCATATCTGATTGTAACCTATACTATAGAGCCATAGTAACAAAAAAAGCATGATACTGGCACAAAAGCAGACATGTAGATCAATGGAACATAATAGAGGACCCAGATGTAAGTCCAGGTAGCTATAACCACCTGATATTTGATAAAAATGCCAAAAAATACTCATTGGAGAAAAGACAGCCTCTTCAGCAAATGGTTTTGGGAAAACTGGATATGTATCTGTAGATAGATGAAAGTAGATTCTTCTCTCTCTCCATGAACAAGACTTAAGTCCAAATGGATTAAAGACCTTAACATCAGACTGGAAACTCTGAAACTGCTAGAGGAAAAAGTAGGGGGAACCCTTCAACATATTGGTCTTGGCAAAGACTTTTTGAATGTAATCCCCATTGCTCAGGGAATAAAACCACAGAGTAACCACTGGGACCTCATGAAATTAAAAATATTTTGTACTGCAAAGGGCACTGTGAATAAAGCAAAGAGGCAACCTACAGAATGGGAAAAAAATCTTTGCCAGCTATATATCTGATAGAGGATTAATATCTGGGATATACAAAGAACTCAAAAAGTTAAATAATAAGGAATCAAACAAGCCAATTAAAAAATGGGCTATGGAGCTAAATAGAGAGTTCTAAAAAGAAGAAATATGGATGGTGTATAAGCATCTAAAAAAATGCTCTACATCCCTAGTCATCAGGGAAATGCAGATTAAAACTACATTGAGATGCCATCTCACTCCTGTCAGATTGGCTACCATCATGAAAACAAATGATCATAAATGCTAATGGGGATGTGGAAGAAGAGGAACCCCTCTAAACTGTTGGTGGGAATGCAATCTGTCCGTGCTTTGTGGAAATCAGTGTGGAGGTTCCTAAAACAGCTAAAGATTGATCTACCATATGACCCAGCTATAGCACTCCTAGGCATATATCCTAAGGACTCATCTCATTATCTTAGAAATACATGCTCAACCATGTTTATTGCCACTCAATTCATAATAGCTGGGAAATGGAACCAGCCTAGATGTCTCTCAACTGATGAGTGGATAATGAAGATACGGCACATTTATACAATGGAGTTCTACTCAGCGGTAAAGAAAAATGAAGTTATGAATTTTACAGGAAAATCGATGGATCTGGAAAGGATTATACTAAGTGAGGTAACGCAGGCCCAGCAAACCAAGTGCTGCATGTTCTTTCTCATATGTGGATCCTAGCTACAGATGATTGGGCTTCTGTGTGAGAAGGAAAAAACTCAGTATCAGAGGCCAGTAAGCTAAATAAGAGATATAAGGGGAAGAGAAAGGAAGGGAGGAAAGTACTTAATAGGTTGGTATTGTATATATGTAAGTAGAAGAATAGATTAATGGTGGTGAAAAGGTCCAAAGTGAGGTCAGGTGCCGGGATCCGCCGGCGGGGGCAGGTAGTGCTGAGAGAAGGACCAGGCCCACTGGTTCCTCCTGAGGGGTTCAGGAGGAGATGAGCGTCCGATGACTCAGACCTCTCCTGGCCACCGGAGAAAAACCACACTGAGTCAGGAGTCTTGTCGAAGCAGGAACTCGATTTATTGCTATGAACAGTTGCCTATATAATGTTGGGGGTGAACGTGGGGATTGTAGGATGGTGGGGAAAGGTAAGGGCCAATAGTAAACTGTGACTATTGAAATGATAATTCTAACTCCCATGTGAAGGTAGCAGGTAAGAAGCCATTAGGCGTCTTGCTGAGTCACGTCCGGCCAGAGGCAGATCACCAAACTTTAGCTAGGCTCAGGAAATTCCACTAGGCCTCACACCTGGGCCTTTCAGAGGCCAACATCTCCCCCTTTTGTTTTTGTAAGAGCATTAGTCACCATGACCCCTGTCTTAGGTTGTCCCCCTCTGGGGGTCTTAACCGTCATTGGGTACCAGGTGTTTAGCTCAGAGCATTCACCATGGCCCCTGTCTTAGGTTGTCCCCCTCTGGGGATCTTACCCGTCGCTGGGTACCATGTGTTTAGCTCGGTGAGAACCCACCCCATGGCCTGTCTTAGGTTGTCCCCCTATGGGGATCTTACCCGTCATTGGTCACATGGAGGGCAGAGGAGGTGGCAGTGGGTCATCTGAGGAACTTAATTCCTGAGTTGCCAGCCTGTGATAATGTATTTCGACCTGATGAAGTTTTATTGCCTCTAGCCATTGGTGAATAAATTGTGTAATCTTATTAATTACACAAGGCCCGACAGTGAGGAGAAGGAGAAGGAGAAGGAGGGGGAGGGGCCCAAGTAGAGGCAGAAGGTAGGGTAAGAAGTCATATAAGCCCGTCCGCAGCGGGTTGTCCTGGAGGTCCCACTGCCTCCTCTCCAAGTCTTCCTGGAACTTCTTAATCTTGTCCTGGACGATTCCTGATTTATTGGTGTAAAAGCAGCATTTTTCCTGTAAAAGCAAACATACACCTCCTTTTTCGGCCTTTAGTAGGTTTAGTCCTCTCCTGTTTTGTGGGACTACCTCAGCCAGGGAATCTAGCTGTTGTTGAAGATGGTCTCCCTCTGATATAGGGAGGGCCTCATTTCCAGGGATGATATCTACATCTAGGATTAAGGTGGCTGGGGCACAAAGGCCCATCCAATTGGTGGGCAGAAAGTCATAGGCCATCTTGTCTCCACAAACATAAACCATTCCAGAAGGTGAGCAGCGTTGAGCACTGGGCTTAGTTGTGTTAAAAGTACAGAAGGAAGGATGAATGTATCCCACATCTATACTGGAATTATTAGGGGAAGACGGGGCCCAAATGCAAGTTCCAGGGGAAACATTGGGAAAAGCTGGACAGGGATGGGGAAGGTGGCTGAGTAATGTTTTAAGGTCGTACAGGCAACTGTACTGCAAGCAGCCAGAGAGGCACAGATTGGAGGCAAAGCCAGCAATCCTCCACAAGGGAGGGAATTATTTAGTTTAGTAGGGTGAAGGACCATTTTAGGAACAGTCCTCAGGGGTGGGACACTCCCTAGAGAAGTGATTGTCAGTGTCCTCTTGTTGGGACAAATATTTTAGGTCTCTCGCTGGTACCCAAATGGGTCTTTTTTCATCTTGAGGGAAGACACATCCAAACCCTCTCCCTGCTGTGAGGAGCGGATCAGGCCCTCTCCAGGCCCCAGTCAATGGGTCCCTCCATCTTACCCAGATAGAACTGTAGGTAATGGATGAGGACCAATGCTTTTGAAAAGGGGGTAGTTGTTTATCTTCTTTAGAAAAGTTTAAAATATTTAGGGTAAATAATGCCTTTTTTAGTTGGTCATGTGGGGGTAAGGATTCCCCCTTTTGTTTTTGTAATTGAGACTTGAGAATCTGATTATATCTTTCAACGATAGCCTGGCCCCGGGGGTTGTATGGGATGCCTGTAGAATGTGAGATTTTCCAGTTCTGGAGAAAATCTACAAAGGCCTTGCTTACGAAGCAGGGGCCATTATCTGTTTTAATTTGATCAGGCAGCCCAAGAGTAGCAAAACATTGAAGCATATGACTAATGGCATGTTTAGATTTTTCCCCGGCATGTGCCGATGCCCAGCAGGCACGGGAAAAGGTATCAACTGAAAGAAAAATATACTTAAGTTTTCCAAATGGAGAATAGTGTGTGACATCAATTTGCCACAGATGATTAGGGCGGAGCCATCAAGGATTGCTTCCTGTAGTTTGAAGGGGGGGGGGTACTTGGAGGAAAGGCTGACAGGACTTACAAGTCCGGACAATTTTTTTAAGGTCCTTGACTGGTACCTGTGGAAACCTGTGCTTGAGACCTCTCCAGTTGACATGGGTCAATAAGTGGAAGCGTGTAGCTTCTGTAATAGTATTACACTGAGGCATAGAAGCCATTTTATCAGCCAAATTGTTTCCTCGAGAAAGAAATCCCGGTAAGTTTTGATGACCCCTGAGATGTTGAAGAAAAATGGGGTTAATTCTTTGTTTGAGTAGGGAACGAGCTTGAATCATCAGAGGAGATATAGGGTTGGAGTCCAGTCTAATATGGGCCTCAACCAGGTTGGGTAATAAATTAACAACATAAAGGCTGTCAGAAAATAAGTTAAGTGGCTCTTGAATAGTGTCCAAAGCTAGAACGACAGCAAATAGTTCTTTGAATTGTGCTGACCCCTCAACCTCATGGGAGACTGACTTTATGGGCATAGGCTCTTTTTGTTGTTTTAAGGGAGGGTAAACGACTAGGGAAGCCCCCAGGTGCCCTCCATCGGTAAACACAGTAAGAAAGTCAGGGTTAGGTTGAGACAGAAAAAGCCTGGGGGGCTTCCATTCTAATCTGGAGAAAGAACTCATCCATTTGTGGGGGCCATAATGGCAATCAATTTTACCTAGAAACCCCTCAAGAGCCGTAGCAACTCTATTATTATTTCTCTGAAGCCAGGTGAAATCTGTTATCTTAAAGGGGGTGACAATAAGGTGAGGTTCTGTGCCAAACAACCGGACAGAGGTGTCTCTGCCCTTGATAATGCAATCAGCAACCTTGTTGGTTATAGAATAAACTCTGGGGACCCCACCGATTGAGAGGTGGACCCATTGGATGGGTTCACCTTCCTGGGCCAACAGTGCAGTGCATAATGTTTCCCCAAAGAAAATGTAGAGGGAGATGGGCAAATCAGGATTGAACCTCTTTAGGGTTGCAGTATTTATAGCCTGTTGTACCTTACAAGAAATTTGTTGATGACAAGGGGACAAAATTACCTGAGAGGAGAAGTTAAGGTCCTTTAGGAGGTCAAATAAAGGGGACAGCTCTTCAGTAGTTATGGGTATCCAAGGCCTCATCCAATTAATTTCTCCCAAAAGCTTCTGGAGTTGAGGCAAGGTGTAAGAATCCTGAATATAAAGTTGTGGTTTAACAGGTGAAACTGTATCTAGGGTAAGGATCAAGCCCAAGATCTTAAAGGGAGGCACAGTTTGAACTTTTTACGGAGCTACTTTAAAGCTGTGAGTATGCAGGATAGTTAGACATTGGTGGGTAAGGTCCTGGAGTGTGGAGGAATCTAGGCGCCCAAGAATAATATCATCCATGTAAATATAAAACAGGGTATCAGGGAGATTGATAAGAGAAGAGAAAATGGATGACAGGTAATATGACAAATGGGTGGGCTATTAGCCATGCCCTGAGGTAAGACAGTGCATTCAAATCTCCTATCTGGGCCACAAAAATTAACAGCGGGTACAGAGAATGCAAATTTTTCCATGTCTCCTGGGTGGAGAGGGATAGAGAAGAAGCAATCTTTAATATCAATGATAGTAATATGGTATATATTGGGAATAGCTGGGATCCATGGGAGTCCCCTCTGGGGGGTTCTGAAGGGGATCATGCGTTCATTGATCTTCCTTAAATCATGTAAAAATCTCCAGGACCCATTAGGCTTTTTTATGACAAAGACAGGAGAGTTCCAGGGACTAGTGGAGGGACGGATATGTCCAGCCTCCAACTGTTGATCAATAAGCATGTGGAGTTGCTGTAACTTATAAGAAGGGAGAGGCCACTGCTCAACCCATACAGGATCCCCCGGTCTCCACTGGATTTTAAATGGGGGGGGGGGGCTGGGCAGTGGCTCTTAGAATTGGGGGTGTTTATTGGAGTACTTTTGTCTGAGTTGCTCAAAGTAAGGGTCATCTCTATAATTGGGATGATATTCCCTCCCTTCCTCAGACTGTTGTTGATATTCTTTTTTATCTAACAAATCATTATAAAAGACCTTATGGTCAGTAGTGATGAAAGCCTCTGCATCTCCAAGGATGTCTTGCCCCAGTAAGTTAGCAGTGAGCCCAGTCACCACGAGAGGGCGGACTTTTCCCCTGTCCCCACCTGGGTCAGTCCAAGGGAGCCACGTGGCAGTCTCCCAGGAGGTGGACTGCCCACCAACTCCCAGTAGGGGAGGGCCGGGCACAAGCTGCCAGGAGGGGGGCACTTCCTCCTTTCTCAGGACCATTCGGTCCGCTCCAGTGTCGATGAGAAGTTTGAATTTTTTATTGCCAATATTTAAAATAATTTTGGGTCTAAGGCCGGGGACCAGGGGGACGGTCCAATAGGCTTTGATGGTCTCTTTCCCCTTATTTAACGGGGCTGGGGGAAGCCCCGGGAGGAGTTTAAAGGCTTTCCCTGTATGTTAAACTTCCATTTACATTCCTTAGCACAATGAAACCCTTTATTGCATTTAGGGCAAAGGGTGTGAGGGGCGTTGGTCGTCCCCCCAGAGCGCAGAGGAGGCTTTGTCTTGTTGGGGCACTCCTTTTTAAAGTGGCCCTCGTACCCGCATCCAAAACATGTCAAGTTTTTAGAATTTAACTGTAATGCACAGATCGTATTGGCCAAATCTCTCTGTTTATTTTCCTGAAGGGCAGCAGTCATGGCCCTAGCCTGATGGGAGATAGTGCCAATGTCCTTGGTGGCTACAATCCATCTACTCATGGAGTTGTCCTTGAGACCCACAGAGGCGAGGCGGTGATCGGCCGTCATCCCTTCCCAGACCAACATTTTAGTAAACTGATCCCGTAATGCCCCTGGGGGAAATTTTCTTTGGAGACTTTTTTCCACCCTATCTATAAATGTAGCCAAGTCCTCAGATGGTTTTTGAGTAATACTCATAAGGGGAGTTTCAGAGGGTCCCTCATCGAGCTTTTTCCATGCCGCCAAACCCAGTGCCCTGACCTGGTCCCTATACGGTCAGGTATAGCCACCTGTTGAGTGCCTGTAGCATATTGATCAGAGGTACCAGAGAGCATCCCAAAAGTTATCGGCACAGGGGGCTGTTGATTTTGGTTTCGTTCTGCCTGTGCATGGCATTCATCTCTAAAAAAGGCACACCACTTAATGTATAGGGGACCTGACAAGACAGTCCTGACTAGATTTTTCCAATCTTGGGTTGTACAAGGTTGATGGGCAAGTCCCTGTAATAGGGTCTCAGCCCAAGGAGAGTTGGGTCCATCCTCCGAGACTGCCTTTTTAAGCTCCTTAAGGTCCTGAGCTTCCCACGGATACCAGGCAGCAGGGCGATTGCCCCCAGGATTTAGATTGACAGGAAATAAAAAAGTAGCTTTATCTTCTGATGGCTTGGCTGCCGAATATGAAGGAGGGGCTGAGGGGGTCTCGGCGGCTGAATATGAAGGAGGGCTGAGGGGGTCTCGGCGGCCGAATATGAAGGAGGGGCCGAGGGGGTCCAGAAAGGGTTAGTTGATGGAGGAGGTGGAGGAGGTACCCCGGAAGGCCAGGGAGCACTCTCAAAGGGATCGAGTGAGGAGCATAAAGATGTATCCTTTTGGGGTTTTTTTAAAGCTGTATCTCCAGGAGGAGTAGCTGGATCAGGCTGTATATTATCTTTTTCTCTGTCTTTTGTTTATGTTTGGTTGGCCTTGGAGGGAAGCAGGACTTGAGGGCTGAGATCATAGGGAGGACCCCTGAGGGGGGTATTTGACCCTTCTCCACACGTGCCCGACAAACAAGGGCCTCTACCCTATCCCACGTGTCCCAATCAAAGAGATTTCCTTCCGGCAGCCATGGCACCAGTTTGAGAAGGCAATCCCAGGTCTACTGAGCCTGATTATCAGTCAAATTAAGCCCTCTACTCTTTAGGAGTGCCCTGAGAGATTCTAAGGCAGGATTGGATTTACAGTTAGACTGTCCCTCATTATAAAGTTGAGAGAAAAATGTCCATAAAATTAGGGCAATAGCAACCCACATACACACGAGTACAATACAACCACAAGGATCCAAAAGATAGGTAAACATGCTGTACAAAAGCCGCAGATGTAGCTTGTCTGCAAACTAAAAGTGAAAGGAAAGAGAAAGAGAACAAAGAGATGTTGATCAACAAGTACAGGTTATAGAAGCAAAGTTTAGCGCATTAAATATAAAGACTACTTATGGGGGTACGCTCACCCACATATGTACACCAATTGAGCTCCTCAACGAATGTCTCTCAGGGGGCACTAGTCTGCCGGATTCTGAGAGCCGCATGTTGGGCGCCAGATGCTGGGCTCCGCCGGCGGGGGCAGGTAGTGCCGAGAGAAGGACCAGGCCCGCTGGTTCCTCCCGAGGGGTTCAGGAGGAGATGAGCGTCCGATGACTCAGACCTCTCCTGGCCACCGGAGAAAAACCACACTGAGTCGGGAGTCTTGTCGAAGCAGGAACTCGATTTATTGCTATGAACAGTTGCCTATATAATGTTGGGGGTGAAGGTGGGGATTGTAGGATGGTGGGGAAAGGTAAGGGCCAATAGTAAACTGTGACTATTGAAATGATAATTCTAACTCCCATGTGGAGGTAGCAGGTAAGAAGCCATTAGGCGTCTTGCTGAGTCACGTCTGGCCAGAGGCAGATCACCAAACTTTAGCTAGGCTCAGGAAGTTCCACTAGGCCTCACACCTGGGCCTTTCAGAGGCCAACAGTCAGGGAAGGAGATTGAGTAAAGGAAAGGTGGAGGGAGGGATAATCAAAATCTAAGAGGATATAAATAAATCATATGGAATCCTACTTTTTTGGACAATGGAACAGTCACGAGCCATAGATCGTTGCTAGAAAATTTTCAGTACCACGGATGGGATATCTTCCAGTGAGTGTTGGCCAGATGGTCCCAAACATTATAGGCCATTGCTGAGCCCCTTGGTTTCCCATCAGGAATAGATGGTAAGACCCTATTGTTGAAGACTCCACATACTTGGGCTGCAAGGCCACTGAGCAGTCCTGCTGGAACTGAGCTGATAACCTCTTACATGTAGTCCAGCAGACAGAAAGCTGGAAGACGCCATTCTAGATGCAGTTCAATGGGAGAAAGAGATATCACCAGTGAAGATACTCAACAGTGGACACTGCAATCCTTATAATTGGCCAGCCAGGCCAAATGAGCCAACGGGTGCAATAGTGGCCATCTGTCATGGTGGAAACTAACTGCCCTCCAATTGGACTAGATGCCCGCTCCATGGGAGGGAATACATCCCTGATACTGAAAACTTAAAACAGGGGTAGTCATGAGCCCTATGGGTAAAATATCTTCTGATGTCTGGATAAATGTATATACTATGCTTATCAAACTGCCCAGTAATCACTTCTCTTAATATTCTTACTCTTATATTAATGCTACTCTCACTTTGGGTAAAGAGTCTTCTCTTTTCAGATGGCAGTGACCTTGGGACGACTCAGAAGGTATCATAGTGCTGGAAAGAAGTGACTGGAGTACTGAGTAACATCTTGATCACACTTTCCAAGGCTCAGGGTCTAATGTGGAAGAGATGGTGGAAAGAATGTAAGAGCCAAAGGAAGGGTAGGACTCCTTACAACATGCTCCCTGCAGACATAAAATGGCCTGGATATCCATGACCTCATAGTGCCTGACACTACCTGCACAAGACCATCAGAAGAGGAGGAGAAGATCATGACATCAAAATAAAAGACAGACTGATTGAGATGGGGAGGGGATATGATGGATAATGGAATTTCAAAGGGGAAAGTGGGGGGAGGGAGGGTATTACCATGAGATATTTTTTATAATCATGGAAAACATTAATAACTATTGAGAAAAAATAAAATGACACTATGCTAAAAAAGAAAGAACTCTCTTCAAGATATTATTGAGATATCCAATACATTATTTACTATTATCACCCAACCTTGCAATAGAACACCAGAACTTACTCCTCTCATTTAACTGTAAGACTGTACCCATTTACTAATCTTGCTACCTCCTTCTCTTTCCTGCACTCTCTAGCTCCTAGAAACTATTATTCTTTTCCTACTTCTATTAAACAGACTCATAGCCTCCACATATAATTGACAACATACTGTATATGTCTTCGTGTATCTGAATTATTTCACAGATCCATTGTGTAAATGACACAATTTCATCATTTTTATAACAGAATAGTATTCAATAGTGATATATATGACACTTTCCTTATCCATTCATCTGTTGCTGAAAACTTATTTTGCTTTCATAGCTTGGTTATTGTGTTTAATGCTATGATAAACCTATTAGTATAGATACTTCCATAACAATATGATTTCATTCCTTTGTGTACTTCTCAATATAGGAATTGTTGGGTCACATAGTTCTATTTTTAATTTTTTATGAAATCAAAACTGCAGGGACTGGGAAAATGACTCAGCATTTAAGATCATTTCCTACACAAGATTAAGAGCTAGAGGTGCAGGTCTAAGAGCACTGAGTTCAATTCCCACAACTCAAATAAATAGCTGGGCATGGCCATGTACATCTGTAACCCCACTCCTGCTGTGAGAAGATATTGGAGAATCTGAGAATTGCTGGGACTTGCAAAACTGCCTTAACTGCAGAGTCAGTGAAGAGTGGCTGCCTCAAGAAAATAAGTGGATAAGCAATGGAGTGGGATACCGTGTGTTCTCCTCTGACCTCCATGTTCATACAAAGTACATACACAAACATGTGTATGTGTCACTTATATACAGACATCACAGTTACAACATTAACACTACTACATACACCTACTACATTCTCTCTCTCAGAAATCAAAACCACAATGAGATATCAAATTGCCCCAGTCAGAATTACTGTCAATATAAGAAAAAAAAAACTAACATGTCAATTTGATGTTAGAGGGAGTAAAGCAATAAATTAGGAACACCCATCATGTATCAACTTCTCTAAGAAACAATAACAATAATGGAAATCTACTCACTAAGGTAGTCAATTGTGTGAAAATGCTAACTGTACTTGCAGACAGATAATTGGAAAAAAACAAAAACTTAGGAAGGGGAAACAGAATGTGAAACGGAGCATCCCAGTACCAATCCAAATGGCTTGGTAGGTATGAAAAACAAAGGAAGAGAAGTAGAATGTATGAGTTTAACTTGCAGTGGTATGGTATGAACAGAAGACTCTTGATCTGCATATAATATTGACATTAATGCAGCTCTGACCATCTCCGCAGCATGAACTGGAAGTGTAATAGCAGGAAGCCATCTTGAAAAGGTTTTGTCTGAATTTGGCCTCTGGAAGTCAAGGGTGCTTCTTTTCCTCTCTTTGGGAACCCACAGAAAATATTAATACAAGGATCCATGGATCTATTTAAGAAGCTCAGATGGACTTGGATTCTCAATCCTACAGCCTTAGCCAAGTGCTAGCATCACAAGAATTTGCCACAATGTATAGCACTGATAACTCTATTTATGTATCTGGACTTTTATGTTGTGCTTAATACTTCTATTGCTTTTTAATACTAGCTTTTCAGTGTTGTGAATCAAGAGCAGGGTCTCACATATACTAGGCAAGGTTCTAACACAGAACCACACTCATAGCTCTTGATTTTTGTTTGCTTCTTTCTGAGCAGTGCTATGTATGGATTAAGTTCAGTGCCTCAAGTAGAGTATATTTGGTGGGTGCTTTGCTGCTGACATCCTATTCCACATTAGAGAAAAATTAGAGCTTGATCCATCTAAAACCTAGTCTTACTTAAACAATGGCAAACATTTTGAATTAAATACTAGGGAAGACAAAAGCCCTCAGAGATTACTCGACCCAGAATATGCATGTCAAAGTTAGGCCTAAAGGCCCACTCCTAGTCATTCAGCCACATTTTAGTATCAGAAAGAAATAATAACACAACTAGTATAGACACAGCACCAATAATGGACCTCAGCAGAGATATTTTAGATCACTCACTACTAAAAAGACTGCATGAAAGAAGTCCATTTAGAATTAAAATCAATATTAACACAACAAACCAATAACTCAGTGCACATGGCCAAGACAAGGCTGTTTCCTGAGCAAAACCACAAAAGTGGAAAATAATTCCATCCCAACAGATGTGTGAATATCCATAAAGAAACACAAGGAATGTGAAATAAGCAAAGCAACTAGAAGCCTACAAATGTGTGTTCACTGACTTCACTAACTAAATCCAAAGATACTGAAGTGGATAGAAAGGACATAAGATTTCAAAATATTGATTTTATAAAGCTATCAAACTCAAACAGACATAAAAGATAGCTCAGTAAGTTAAAAAATGCAATGCATGCCATGAAGAATTAATTCAAAAAATGGATAGAGATTCTGAAATGGACTCAAACAACAATCTTAGAAATGAAAAACTGATTAAGTCAAATGAAAGACTCAATGGAAAATCTCAGCAAATGAATAAACTAGGGACTGGAGATAGGGTTTATTAATTAAGGCACTTGCCTGCAAGGCCAAAGGACCAAGGTTTGATTCCCCAGGGCCCACGTGAGCCAGATGCACAAGGTGGGGCTTGCATCTAGAGTACATTTGCAGTTGCTGGATACTCTGGCATGCCCATTCTCTCTATCTTGTCTTCTGTCTCCCTCTCTCTGCCTCTTTCTCTCTCTCAAATGAATAAAAGTAAAATATTTTTAAAAACAAGCAGAAGAAAGTGTTTCAGGGCTTAAAGAAAAGTATGATAAATTATAACCTTCAGATAGTAATAAAGAAAATAATACATTAAGTGAGAGGGGGTAGTTTGATCAACAGAAACAATGGCATAGATAGGAGTAATAAATGTTTGTGTTTTATGGTACAGTAGGATGAATATATGAAAAAAACATATCACTTTATATAGAAAAATAGAAGAGAGAATTTTCAGTGTATTCAGTATAAATGATAAAAATTTAATGAACGTTAATTATGCTCAGTTAATCATTATCATATATATTAATTAAATTAATATATTCCAGTATAAAATGTACAAGTATGTCAATCAAAAACCATTAATGAAAAGAGAACTTTGTATGTAACCACCAAAAAACAGTTACATTTTCAATAAAATGACTCATAAAGGAATGAAAATAAATGAATGAAGTCATATACTATATCCAGTAGGTGTCTAAGACATATGATTTTTTTTTCTATACTGATAACATAGAATAGATGTATTTCCAGGATTCTGTCAGAAGTTTTCAGAACCAATTTCTTTCTAAGTCCTCTGAGGCCTTGTAGAACCATGCCTGCAGGAGGCATTAATGCTCCAATCTTTACCTATGTTTGTTATCCAAGTTTCAGTCCAGACTACATTGTCTGGGGTATCCATATAATCATTAAATTACGCTTTCATTTGATATTTCCTACATTAAAAAGGTTACAAGTAACAAGAATCAGAAATTTTTATTATCCACTCTTTCACTCTATGCATCCCTAACAACCACGAAGAATTTTTCCTTTAGATTAAAGTCAAAGCTTGCCTTAGAATTGTGACATGTGACAACATGTGCCTTACAACTTATTGTAATTATTTGTTTTGCTTCATTAGATAATTCAGGATTAACTGGTGTTGCACCTTTAGAATTTTATAGCATGTCTTTAGTTACTTTTCTTATAGCCATGGAATAGTTTGAATTTATGCCCCACAACAGACTCAGGAGTTTATTAAAGCTTGTAACTTGGATTTTCTACCATCTGGCTAGAAGAAGTATCATTGTGGGCAGATCCTGGGACCCAGCCCTAAAGTGTGTTCAGGGGTGGATCTGGATTTCCAGCATAGAGGTATGAAAAGTGCTGAGTTCAGCGTGGGGATTCCCTGTTGTTTGGTTGCCAGCTTTTTTTACTCTTGCTCATGGTGCTGGTGGAGGTTTTCCTCTCTGCACGGATCTGTGAAAGGCATGCAGCTTCTTCTGCCATTATGAAATTTCTCCTGAATCATTCAGCCTGAAATAAATATAATTTCTCTCATAAACTGTGTCTGGTTTGGAAGTTTATCCCAGCAGTATGGAGCTGATGATGAAAGAAATTGGTATCAAAAGAAGTGGGGTGATATTTCTGAAATGAATCTGACCATGTGGATTTTAGTCTTTTCAAACTTTTGTTTTAGGGATAGGACATGGTCTTGGTACTTGCAACTAAAGATGCCTTTCAGAGTGGTCAGCCAAGTTTAGTGGACTATTCTGGTGAGAGTTTGAAAATGCTAAGAGCAGAGAGAACTGTATTTGGATGTGTTCCTTATGAACTTTCTAAGGTGAAGGCATGACTGAAGAGAACTTTATTGGAACTGGGCTACTGGCATAAGGACTGGCTGCATTCTGCTGCACATGCCCAGAGAATTTGATCAAGGTTAAATATGTAATGGAGTGATGTGCTTGGATAAAGATATGGAACTGAGAAATTTAAAATTTAAATTTGGAGAAATTCAAACAAGTTCAAATTTTATTGACACAGACACTGGTATTAAATTAATGAAGCTGTTATTATCAAAGTCATTAGCAATCTTAAGGAAGATAGCCCAACTACTTTACATTGAAACAATTGAAAGGATGCCTGAGGAAAGGCTGAATGATAGAAATATAAACTCTTTTTGAAAGAAGATGACTGAAAGAAAGGAAACTGCTCTTCAAGGTCACTATTTATTTTGTCCCTGAATTAAGAACATGACTGTGTCTACACACCTGGTATTTGTTTCAGGAAGCACGAAAAATGTGTGGCATGGCCCATGAAATGTACACAGTTCCAGGAGAGACTGCTAAGATATGACAAGGGAGGCAAAGTGTGATGACCCTGATAAAGAGGCCAGTACAGCCATTGGAAGATGGACCATGGTTTGCATGGAGACCCAAAGATGGTTAAGATAAACCAGGACTGGGAAAGGGCTACCATGGAGTGATATTGGCTTGGAGTAGAAGTTTCCCTAGCTACTCAGCCCAGCTGTAGGGATAGAATTGGAAATCCGGAGAGCCTGTCCTCATTGGTTGTGTATATTGGATTTGAACTGCCTATGTTTGATGTTTGCCTAATGATTATTGAATTGGAATTGGTCAGGTCTTTCCCTGTTATGCCTTATAGCAATGGAAATGTTTACTCTGAGCCATTATATGTTGGAAGTATATAACTTGTTGGATTTTACAAGACTCATGTTTAAGAAACAGTCTTAGGGCTGGAGAGATGGTTTAGCAGTTAAACGCTTGCCTGTGAAGCCTAAGGACCCTGGTTCGAGGCTCCATTCCCCAGGACCCACATTAGCCAGATGCACAAGGGGGCACATGCATCTGGAGTTCGTTTGCAGTGGCTGGAGGCCCTGGAGCGCCCATTCTCTCTCTCTCTGTCTCTCTCTCTCTCTCTGCCTCTTTCTCTCTGTTGCTCTCAAATAAATAAATAAATAAATAAAACAAAAAAAATAAAAAAGAAACAGTCTTAGATCATAGATGAGACTTGGGACTTTGGAACAATTAAGTTGGTAAATGTTATGGGGACATCTGAAGTGGGACTGGATACAATTTACACTATGAGAAGGTTATGAGTCCTTTGGGAACCAGGGATGGGATGTGGTAGTTTGAATTTATGTCCTCCAATGACTTGTGAGTTTATTTAAGCTTGTAACTTGGACTTCCAGCCACCTGGCTAGAAGATATGTCCTGTGATGGATCTTCAGGTCCAGCCCAAAGGTGTGTTTGGGGGTGGATCTGGATTTCTCCATAAAGATATACAGAATGCTGGAGCTCTGCCTGGGGGTTCCCTGTTGTTCTGCTGCGAGTATATTTTGCTCTTGCTGTGGTACTGCTGGTGGTTTTACTCTCTGCATGGATTTGTGACATGGGGCCAACTTCTTCCATCATTATTGAACTGTCCCTGGATCTGTAAGCCTCAAATAAATCCTATTCCTCCTATAAATTGTGTCTGGTTTGGAGGTTCATCCCAGCAGTATGAAGCTAGCTATGAGGAGCCCTATTTTATTATTCTTTCTTACTTGCTTTTCCATCTGTCTCCCATTTTTATTATCTTTCATGGTTTATTTACTATAACTTTGCTCATCTCCTTAGAATATAGAATATATAGATATTATAAGAGATGCCATCAATGCTGTATTTTCCCCCTAGATCAGGGAAATGTCACTACCTTACTGGTAGCAAAGAGAAATTCAGTCATTCAGAACTCATGTAATTCATCTCTGGTTCCCAGATTCTTACATATTCCTGCCAATAAATCTCTTCTACCTTCCCAAAAATAGTGACCTCAATTCCTAAATCAACTCTTATCAAGTTTAATCTATGATCTGTCCACAAGAAATTAGATCAGGGATGAATCTTAGCTATTTTTATAGTACTTATGTCTGTCTAAACCTTGTTTTTTTTTTTTTCAGCCATCATTATTGCCATCAGTCCCTTCCATTCCTATAAGTCTGCTACTAGAGATCTGCCTTGAGTGGACAGCTTCCCTAACTCAGCAGTTTTATTACCCACATTATTTCAACCACCTGAACACTTTATGTCACTAGGCTGGAACCAGTCTGATTCCAATTACTACTAGATTGCACCATTAATGATCCAGTGCACACTTTGTGCATTGGATCACCCACATATCTTGTCAACTAATTTCCTCAGCACATCCTTTACCTGGTTTCATCATTATATTTCTACAACTGCCACTCAAACACCACTGCCATCACCTGTAGTTAACCAGCATAGAATTCCATTCCAAGATTCTTCCCAATATTTAAAATAGCTTGTAGTCCACATATTCAAACACTGCACTGCTGAACTCAGCAGAATAATGGAACTTTATCATAAACCCAGAACTGAAATGTGTAAAAAATAAGAATGAGGGGCTGGAAAGATGGCTTAGCAGTTAACGCATTTGCCTGCAAAGCCAAAGGATCCTGGTTTGACTCTCCAGGACCCACATAAGCCAGATGCACAAGGGGGCACATGCATCTGGAATACATATGCAGTGCCTGGAGGCCCTGGAATGCCCATTCTCTCCATCTCTCTCCCTCTCTCTCTCTCTCTCTCTCTCTCTCTCTCTCTCTCCCTCTCTCAAATAAATAAATAAAATATATTTTGTAAACAAAGAATGAATTACTCCCTCATGTATACCTAGGAGCTGTATACTTATTTACACATATGGTATCAACATAGGGAGTTAGTAGGAAGAATAGCAAGTTTGAGATAGATCACAGAATAAAAAAATTAAGATAAATGTTTAGTAAGCTATAATGCCATGACTAATTTTCTTTTTTCTTTTTTTTTTTTTTTTTTTGCTTTTTGCTTTTTTGTTTGTTTGGTTTTTTACTTTTTTATTGACAACTTCCATATTTATAAACAATACCCCATGGTAATTCCCTCCATCCGCCCACTTTTCCCTTTGAAACTCCACTCTCCATCATATCCCCTGCCACTCACAAAAAGTCTCTCTTTTATTTTGATGTCATGATCTTGTCCTCCTATTGTGATGGTCTTGTGTAGGTAGTGTCAGGCACTGTGAGGTCATAGATATCCAGGCCATTTTGTGTCTGGAGGAGCACACTGTAAGGAGTCCTGCCCTTCCTTTGGCTCTTACATTCTTTCTGCCACTTCTTTTGCAATGGACCCTGAGCCTTTGAAGGTGTGATAAAGATATTTCAGTACTGAACGCCACTCCTCTGTTACTTCTTCTCAGTACAATGGTGCCTTCTGAGTCATCCCAAGGACACTGCCATCTGAAAAGAGAAGTTTTTCTAACCAAAAGTAAGAGTAGCATTAATATATGGGTATGAACATTAAGAGAAGTACTTACTGGGAAGTTTGGTGAGAACAGTATATACATTTAGCCAGACACCAGCAGACATTACACCCCCAGGGCTCATGCCCACCCTGTTGTAGGTTTTCAGCATCAGGGATGTATTCCCTCCCATGGAGTGGGCCTCCAGTCAAATTATAGAGGGCAATTGGTTTCCCCCATAACAGACACATCACTATTGCACCCATTGGCTCATTTGGGATGGCTAGCCAAATATACGGCTTGCAGTGTCCACTGTTGAGTATCTTCACTGGTGATTTCTCTCTCTCCCATTGAACTGCATGCAGCATGGATTTTTCTAGCTTTCTGACTGCTGGTCTACATGGAGGTTTTCAGCTCAGCTCCAACAGGATTTCTCAGTGAACTTGCAGCCCAAGTGTTCTAGTCAGGTTCACATTGCTGGTAGAAGTCACCCAACCAAGAGCAGCTTATGGGAAAAAGAGGTTTATTTTGGCTTACAGGCTCAAAGGGTAGCTCCATGATGGCAGGGAAAATGATGGCATGAGCATAGGATGGACATCACTCTCTGGCCAACATAAGGTGTACCATAGCAACAAGAGAGTGTGCCAAACACTGGCATGGGGAAACTGGCTATAATACCATAAGCCCACCCCCCCAACAATATACTGCCTCCAAAAGGCATTAATTCTCAAATCCCTATCAGCTGAGACACTAGCATTCAGAACACCTAAGTTTATGAGGACACCTGAATCAAACCACCATACCAAGTATGTGGAGTCTTCAGCAATAGAGTCTTACTACCTATTCCTGGTGGGAAACCAAGGGCCATAGCAATGGCCTATAATGTTTTGAGGGCATCAGGGACCTCCCTGGCCAACAACTCACTGAAAAGTATCCCATCCCTGGAACTGAAAATTTTCTAGTATCAATCTATGGCTCCTTAGTGTTCCATTGTCCAAAAAAGTAGGTTTCCATATGATTATTTAAATCTTTTTAGTGCCAGGTACAATGAACATATATTTTTGTTTGTTTGTTTTCCAAGATAGGGTCTTACTGTAGCCCAGGCTGACCTGGAATTTGCTCTGTAGTTTCAGGCTGGCCTTGAATTCAACAGTGATCCTCCTACCTCTGCCTCCTGAGTACTGGGATTAAAGGCATGCACCACTATGCCTAGATTTTTTAAAGAAATATTCTTTATTTATTTTCTGGCAGAGAGAGATAGAAGAGAGACAGAGAATGGGTGTGCCAGGGACTCCAGTGGCTGCAATCTCCAGATGCATGCGCCTGTTTGTGCATCTGGTTTATGTGGACATGGAGGAATTGAACTCAGGTCATTGGGTTTTATAGGCAAATGCCTTAACCTCTGAGCAATCACTCTAGTCTAGACAATGAACATATTTACTTAATAAAAATGTCTAATGAAACAGGAAGTATCTCATAAAGATAATACTAATCAACGAAAATACCCAACAATTCGTTTTCAGCCATAAGACCAACTTACACATAATTAATACAATGTTAACCATGGAATTTAACCATCAGGTTCATTAATTATAGCTGCACAACAAAGAGGACCATAAACTGAAACTCAGTCTACCCCTTCAGATAATTCTTACATGTGGTCTGCAGGTCATCTAGTTAGTGTTACCTATGAAGTCTGTTGAAATTCAGGACAGCCACTCAAACATCTAGAATTAGCATTTCTGGAATTCTAATTCTAATATTTCTTTAATACCTTTTTTACTAAGTGCATTAAAGTTTTAGAATCTCAGCACAAGGTGAATACATATAACAGACAGTACATAGCATCCAAAACTGCCATGAGTTAGTGGAGTCAAGCTGTAAGTTGGAAAAATGGGAGGCTGTTTTCCTCCACTGTTTCATAAATGCAATCAAATTTAAGGGTTCACTGTAAGCAAGCTATGCAAATTCTGCTTTGTCTTGTTTTGTTTCTTTTTTTTTTTTTAGTTAATAGCCTAGTTTCTTTATTTATAAAATAAGAAAAAATATCATGGAACTCACAGTGGTTGTGACAATTAAACAATTAACATACCTAAAGCTCTTAGAGCTATGAAGTGTGAGAGCATCACATGAAAGCAGCCTTCCAGAAAGTCTACATCTTACTTAAGAAAACTCAAGTGAAGCAAATAAGCATAATTAGACATATCTTAGGCTGTCTCTAGTCAACACTGAAATGAACTCCATCCTTCACCTCTTCCTTTCTTTTCAGTACCTTCCATTCTTCATGGAAAGATCTTTCTTACTAACTAGAATACTAGTTTTGTTTGCTCTTACCCATAAAGTTTATTAGTAAAGCCTTAGCTCATTGGAAATTATCAGTTCTATATTACACCTCTTCATTATCCAATGTTTCCAAAATTGATTATAAGATGCACTACCACTTTGCAAGACTTTTACAAGGTCATATTTCCATCTACCTGAGGTTTGAAGGGATTTGTACTTTTCCCTATAGTTTTTAAATCATATTGATGAAATGCATAGGATTTATTGTTTTTTAAAAGAAAGATATTTCAAAATGGGCAGATCTTTTGGAATCAATTCATTTTGCCACACCTTCTTATAAATAACAGTACACTGACTATTGTGAAGTTAATTTTAATTTGAACAATTTACATTTCATATTCCCCACTCCTAATCAAATCAATAGTTAGCCATAATTTGCTTCTTCCCCCTCTATTTTACTTTTTCTATCTGCCTTGAAGGAGAATAAGTAAAATCTTTCTCCATGTCCTGGTTGGTACCCTGAAGCTGTCTGCGTTATTCCTTGCTATTACTCCACTTTTGAAAGTTAATGGCTCTCCTTAAAGTTAACTTGAAGATTTATTTTTACTGTCCCCTCCTTTTTGCTTAAACTTCAGTGGCTTCCTCTCTGTTGTTGGCTCTTCACCTATGAGTGAAATCAGCATTACTTAGAATATTAGTTTTTTTGTTGTTTTTTTGATAATTTCAAACAAATACTTTGATCCTATGTGCTCTGCATTACCCTCTCTTATTTCCCTCCTACTTCTCTGAACATCTTCTTCCCAACAAATTCCTCTTCTTCTCTCATGTCTTCTTATGACCTATTGAATTTAATTAGGGGTGCTTATATTAGCATGGGTATAGGGTTATTTAGTGGAGCAAGGACAACTATTCAGTGGCTATACTCCTCCACCCTGGTAGCCATCAACTGTCAGGGGGATCCTGTTTGAGGAGTGTGGCCTCATGAACCCCTCCTCCATCCATGCTGGGATGTTGAAGGACCCAATCTTGTGCATATAGCCACAGCTGCTGTGATTTCATGACTGTAACAACCACACATGTCCAGGAGACAGCCATTTGCAGCAGTCCTCCCCATCATCCTGCTCTTATATTCTTTCTGCCCTCTCTTCCAAAATGTTCCCTGAGCCTTGGAGAGATGCTATAGATGTCCCATATAAGGTTAAGTAGTCAATAGTAAATTATTTGTAACTTATTATGAGTACTCTTACCAGTTATGAGTTTCTGCATTAATCATTGCCCACAGTGTTTATCTGTGAGCATAAATAAAAATATTCAGAAGGCAATCTGACATCATGTCCACCTAGAGTAACAACAACTGTAGGTTTCTCACTAGAGCCTATGAATTACCCAGCCATGTGCATCTGAACAGGTTTTCAATTCAAAGCATGAAGCAGACCTCAAATCAAATGGTTGATTATACCCATAACAGTCATGCTACCATTGCACCAATGGGCATATCTTGCCTGGCAGATACGACTTGTAGCACAAAGGTCACAGCTGAGTGAAACCACTGATGACTGTTCTCTTCCAGCAGCTGCATAGCGTTTTCCAGTATGTTAAAAGGTAGCCATCAGGAAAGACGCTTTCAGCTCAGTCCAGCTTTGTTTCTCTATTCTCCATATCCATAGTGTGTGGTGTCATCAGAAATCAGCTTACCCACCACAACACAGGTGAGCCTCTACAAATCATTTGAATGTTTAAAGACAAAAATATTGAGGAACTCCCTCCTCCACTCACCAAGGAAGAAGAGAGTCTGCCTCTAGATTACCCTTCTTTGAACTTGAGCTGAAACATCAGTTCTTCCCTGGGTTTCCAGCTGACACTTGCCCTGCAGACTTAGACTCACTAGTCTTGGATGTCTTGGTCAGAAGCACACAGTGAATTGATGTCTGCCAAGACCAACTATACAAAGACATGCAATGAAGCTTTTTAAGACATGTTATTCTTGAGGGACTTCACTGGCACAGTCCTACTGACATTGTTAAACACATTATTTCCATCAGAACTGAGTCAGAAGTAGTCACCAAGTTAGCTATTTTTTAATAAACTATCAGTTGCTAACCAAAAAAAATCAGGTACACTGGAAGATTTTATATATATATATATATATATATATATATATATATATGGCCCTTATTCTTAGATCTTGATGAATGAATGTATTAAAACACTTAACATCACTGGTACACAATAGTCAAGAGATTTTTCACAGTGTTAGTCATGCCCATACCTCTAGGGTCAATCACAGCACTTAGCAAAATAAACATCTACTAGCTGAAGGAAGAAGAGAAGGAGGGAAGAAAGAAGGAAAAGAGGAAATAAGGAAGGATGGATGGACAGATGAATGAAATAAAATATGAAATGAAATAAAAACCATATAGTGGACTATTGCCCACTATATAAAGAAGTTTCATCTTAAAATCTTACATATCTGTTTAAATCTTAAGTATGTATTTATTATTGCTCCAGATATCACATCTGTGGAATGTAAGAACCAAGAGGGCAGGGCTTATAGAGAGGCCACTTCTATTTCAGATGGATAACTCACCTGTCCTTGACAAAGACTTTTCTAAGTTAGAAAACTAGCAAGATGGTAGGAGATTTTATCCCTCAAAGAACCAGAGAAATGCTTTTGCAATGCTCTAAGAAAAAAAGGTCAAAGAGGAAATCTATCTAAAATTTAACCAAGTTGAAGGCAATGATCAGGTCATCTTGGTTTGTCACTTCTTTATAAACTACATTTTCTCCTTTGCTTAAGCCATTTGATCCATTATTCAATCTGCTTTCCCTCAAACCTTGCCTGCTCAATGTTATGTGTCTAGTATACAACTATTATTTTTCTTGCTTCATCCTTAGCATTTACTGCTATTGACTAATATTTCCTGGATATATTCTACTCCCTCTAGATTCCATCATAGTGTGGTTTCTTAGTTCTCTCAATTCTTTAGATATTGCATTAAACAGTTGTCTCTCCCTTCCTTCCTTCCTTTCTTGCTTTGATTGCTTCTTTTTTTTTTTAGACTTCTTTTAACTACACAACATAATTTATTGGGGTTTTACAAGTTTTTTCACTATAAAAATTATTTTATTTTTGAAAATAATTATTTACTTCGTGTGTGGGTGTGTGTGTGTGTACGTGCGCACACGCGAGTATGTGTATACTAGGGTCTCTTTTTTTTTCTTTTTCTTTTTTTTCTTTATTAGTTAGTTTTGTATTCAGCAAATACAGTCAGTTTGGTACCATTATTGGGCTCATCCGTGACCTTCCCCCTCCCCTTGGCCCCTACTTGTTGAGGTATACGGGTCATGCATTGTGGAGTTAGCCCACAGTTATGGGTAAGCTAAATGTCTCTGCATATCATGACCCAACATGTGGCTCTGACATTCTTTCTGCCCCCTCTTCCTCAAAATTTCCCTGAGCCATGTTCGGTTCATTTTTGGTCTGCTTCAGTGATGAGGTGTTGGGGGCCTCTGAGGCTCTGGCTCTCTGATTTGGTAGGAGTTGATTTTTCTCTGTGCTGATCTCCCTCCCCCTTGTGCTGGTATCCGGTTCATCAGGAAAACAGCCCCCTTGCTTGTTTCTCCAATTTTTCTTAGTTTCAGCCAGGGCCCTTTTGAGGTATGATGGGGTGGCTCTCTCCTTAGGATCTACATCTATCTGAAAAAGAGAAGCAGATTCTCCAACGGAAAGTAAGTTAGCATCAGGACAAATGAGATAACCCTTACTTTTTTTTTTTTTTATAGAGAATTTAATAGGTGTAGGCCCTCTTGTAGCCCACAATTGATGGTAGCTTGCTATTAGAGAGTGGGCTTATGTTTGGATATGGTTCTGACTTGTTTCCCAGCTCCAGCTATGGGTCCCATACCAGTGAGGGGATCAGTTAGCCAAATTGAGAGCAGTTGGTTCCCCACCATGGCTGTGTGCCACTATTGCACTTGTGTGGGCATCACAACAAGTTAATTGCTGCTAAGTAGGTTAGACCATGCGTTGCTTCGACAGATATTGGTCATTTTCCCCCAGTCACCCATGTAGCACCTTCTGGCACTAGACGCACTGACTGTCTGGGGACTGACTCTCTTCCAACTTCCAGCCATGCCATTCTAATTTGCATGTCAATCACATAAGGTATCTTCAGCAGTAGGGTCTTACCACTAGCCTTTGGTGGGTCATCAAGTACTCTGACGGAAATCTGTCTGTCTTTTAGGAAACCTTGTAGGTCTCTTTGATCAAAAGCTCATTGTGGATGATAGCCCCATGCTGGTTCTGGGAGTTACAGGTCAGTGCCCACTAAGAAAATGAGGAATAAGATAACTAATATACAAGAGTTAGAGATAAGAGAGAGAGAGGGGGGAGGGGAAGTGAGGGAGGGAAGATGTAGAAGATTAAGGTTAGTCTTGATCTTACCCTCTCCAGGGTCTTGTGGTTCAAGTGTTCCCTGTAAGGGCCTGGTGAAGGATCAGCCATTTGGTCTGTCTTTTAGTAAGTAGAAAATTATGGTACCATTGCCGTTTGGGTCTAGATTTGTGTTTCCCACCCCTTTGATGCCCTCCCCTCCCTCTCCTTCCATCCTAGTGTCTAGTCTAGGAGATACTTGCTGGGTATGTAAGGTATCTTGAGTAGATTCAGGTTAGGTGCTGTAGATGAGTGAGACTATGTGGCAATTTTTTTTCTGTGATTGGGTAAGTTCACTGAGAATGATCTGTTTCTTATTAAAATGCTTTCCCTGCGTCCCTTGTCCCCCCCCTTCTTTTTCCTTTAGCTGCTGCATTGTTAAACAACAGTTTTTATTTAACCAAAGACCCTTCTGCCATAGCAAAACAAACACCACTTCTAAGAGGAGAAAATGCTCAGCAGACATAAGGAAAAACACAGCATTGTGTAAAATGAATGGTAAATTTGTGAAACATGAGCAAGTGTTATATCTGCCTTGTAACACTGGAAAAGCTGCTGGTTTTTATCAGAACAAAAATCACTTTGTTGATAAAAATTTTCCCGTGTTGAAGAAGTTTAGGTTTCTGTGATTACAACTGTCATCAACCATCCCATGCTGGAAGCAGCATCAAGTGCTCAGCTTCATATGAATGTCACAAGTATTTAAAACTCAGCAGGCCTCAAACTCAGTTTACAGCCATGCCCTATACCTGCTAACTTCACTGTGATCTCCCCTTTTATAAATGACACTTTCATCCTCCTGGTCCTCACAGGCTCTTCCCTGTCACTTCCTATCCATTCCATTACTAAATTCTGTCTATTTCCTCTCCTTAACAGCCAATCATTCTTCCACATCTTTATACTGGCTGTCAGTGCTTCATTTCCATCCTCATCCTTTCTTATCTGGAACCACCTAACAAGTGCCCTTTATCCCAAATCCCCTAACTGAAATACATCTCTTACAGCGCTATCAAAGTCTCAGAAAGTTGTACTTCCTATCATTGGTAGTGTCACATCACTGGACAAATATCCAATGCCTTCATGGTGAAATTTAAATTCTTTATAATAGTGAACAGGCCCTTCATGGCCCCTCTGCCTGCTTCTCCAGCAATAGCATCTCTCACACCCACCTTCACAACCACACTCCAGCCATGCTGAATCATTTATACATGCAAGAGGGTCCTCTGTTCCTCCCCTCCATGTGTTTTCCTCTCACAGGGTCTCTCTAGCTCTTAGATCCCTTATCCATCACTACCCATTCATATGCCTAGCATACTGCTTATCTAAGACTTACTTCCTCATGGAATTCCTCCACAGACAAACTTACATTGACCTGATAACCTTTCATCTATGAGCTCCTAGTGGCTATGCTGGCCTCTTTCAGTCACTACCATACTGTATAGCAATAGTGCATTTCCTTTCTTCACACTTCACTAAGAATTCTTTATAAATAAGCACTAATTTCTTAACTATGTCCTCATTACAAGGTGAGTTCATGGAGCAAACTCTAATCCAAACAATATTTTAGAACTATGAGAATCAAATTATATGATGCTAAACCCTTAAAGTCACAGCTGTTGTGATTACCTGTACAAGATCTGCCCAAGGTTAGACTTATCAACATCCTGTCATGGAGGGAGAGAGGTTGATGGGGACCACCTTTCCTTAGTATTTATATTGAGTTAATAGTTGATGGGAGAGGGAAAGACACTTTCTTCAGTGGCTTATCCACTGGTGAGGTACCTATGCTCCTATAATAAAACCCAATGATACTCATTTGTTCACAAAAAAAACATGAAAGTAGAAGGGGAAAAGTTGGAAAGAAAAAGAGGATCAGCAGGAGTTAGAGGAGGACAAGAGAGGATCATGGGATTGTATATATGATTGAAATACATTATGTATGTTTATAAAAATGTCATAATTAAGCCAATTATGTATAATTATATATGCTAACAAAATTACATGATGTGCATAGGCCTCAAAGAGATGGGCCTAGTGAATGGTGTGGTGGAGCTACATGGTGACAAAGACAAACTATCATATATCTTAGACAAAGCTCTAAATCATAACCCAGAAAAATACAGCCTATTAGACATCTTAGGATTGACCACATACAGACCATACAAGTTAATGTTCTGTTTACATTAAAAGAAAGGAGAAGTATCAAAAATGGTGTGATCTACATAAAGTTATCATCTATCACTTATACATTTTTATTTCAATTGTAAGTTATGGAACAAAAAAATGGTGTGCCTCTAAGAGCATACTCCTTGTTTGAAGACATTTTCTTCTAATTTTATCTGAAGACCATTCCAACAGGATCCATCCAGATATTCAAGTTTCTCGTTTGCTACCTCAAACCATTAAGCTATCATCAGTGTTTTGACTTTCTATGAGGTCATTATAATTTGATCAAAATTGATATATCCAAGTCAGAGTCCTGAGACAATGGGTAGGTGTTTTTTTGTTTTTTTGTTTTTTGTTTTTTTTTTTTTTTATTCAGGAACGTATAATTCACCTACTTCTTTTGCATTTACATCTCACAAAGATGAGGCTTGGGCATCTATAACACATCCCAGATCATCTGCTGAGGCCACAGGATAAAACACTCAGATGATTAATGTACTACTGAATTTTATTATTTCTAGGAAAAAATACTTTAAATTTTGATTAAATTATAATCAGTATTCTTCCTTATCCCTAAAGCAGTGATATTCAACTGACTGATATTTTGTCCCTGGGGGATATTTGGTAATATCTGGAGATTTTTTTGATTATAACACAAGGACTGCTTCTATTGTCATCCAGTAGTAAAGGCCAAGATTCTGCTAAATCCTACAAAATACAATAATTTACACACATATGAGACTAAGAATCATTCAGCCACAAACATCAATATTGCCCAGTTGGAAAAAAAAAAAAAACAGTACTAGATAGGAGCTATAGTTTTAGTCAAGCTGAATGTATGAGTTACTCTCTCATTGCTATGATGAAATAACTGACAAAAGTAACTTTAAGGAAGGAAGGGTTTATTTGGGCTCACAGTTCAAGGCTATAGTCTGTCATGGTAAGGAAAACATGGTGGCAAGAGCATAAAGCAGCTGGTCATGTTATATCCACAATCAGAAAACCAAGAGTAACAGACACTTCCACTCAGCTTGCTTTCTCCTTTTTTATGTAGTCTGGGACCAGAACATGAAATAGTTCCATCCACAATTAGGGTGGATCCTCGTACCTCAATTATACTAATCCAGGAAAATCTCGTATAGACATAGCCATAGATTTGTTTCCATGATGACTCTAAATCCTATCAAATTGACAACAGAAATTACCCATCACACCTAGCTTGTGTCTCTGAGATCATAACAGGATGATTTCACCAAGGTTCTATCTAAAGCCATCATTATCCTTCCCATATACATAAGAGAAGCCATGCCAACAGACCCAACAATCTTATACTGCCTCCTATTTGAAGTAAAACTCTGATTATTCAAGTTTAATAGTGGTCAAAAAAAATCAGTTCCTAGACGCTATTTTACAGGTTGATATGTGTATTATATGACCTAAGAATCTGACTATAACCAGCTTTCCTGTGGCTCCTAACTAGAAGTTACCTTTGGTAGCTGCTAATCAAAAGAAATATCTGAAGTTCTTGCTTAAAATATAAAGTATTAAGCCAACTCCACATTCATTGAACCAGATTAGGATTCTAGGAGAGAGGCTGAGATCTTGTATCACTAACATCTCCTCATGATCCTTTCAGTCATGTTTGAAAAACACTGGCCAAAATAATAACCGAAAAATAAAACTAAGATCTGCGAGGATAGCTTATGAAGAGAGTAGCATCCTTTCATGAGGATGGAATAACACAGAGAAAGCAATGTTAAAAGCCCTTCTGTAGACACTGGAGAGTTTTCTCAGCTGCTACTTTGGATTCTATGCACAGACTTGTAAGCATTTGCATAATGGTCAATAAGAGCAGTAAAGTGAAGCAGACCAGAGTCCATGACATGTTCAACCCTTGCCAGTTTCCTAGGTGACCTTATTATGCATCAGTGCAAGAACTCAGCCTGAAAGTGCTCTCCTGCTAATAGTTTTGACTCAAGCACCTCCGAAACTGCCCAGTGCTGATGAGTATCTAAACAGCTTGGTGTGTCAGGCTTCCAGCCATCTGATTAAGGTACCATAAGTAAGGCATATTTCCTAAGCAAGAGGAAGGCCAAGTGTTGGGAAGCCTCAGAAAATAAACTACTTATTGAGAGCCCAGCTGTTCCACAAAGCTATAAAGAAAGAAAATACAGTATTCACTGAAAACTGCTGCTGGCCTTCAGTACTTAACTATAGACTCAAATCTCATCTTTAGGAGAATGTTAGCTGTTATCTAATTCAATCACTCGAGGTTCAAATAGTCAGTTAATTCACTGGCTCAATGGCTGCATTTCTGACTACATGACAGATTACCCTAGGCTAATTTTCATTTTATTTTGTTTGTTTTAAAATAAATTTTCTTGGGACATAACTCAACTCTATTACTCAAGAAAAGGAGTGGTATAATTTGTCTTTGGGCAACTGATACAATGGCTCATTTTACTGTCACAAAATGGTTTTCCCATTGCTTCCAAATATTGGTTCTAATTCATTTACAAGATCTATTTCATTTTATCTCAGCTAAATATTATTATTTCCACTGTTTACCACGTGACAATTGAATCAAGTCCCTAACATTTGCTTGACCTCCCATAAATATTTCACAGTCAGAAAATCACAACACAGAAAAAAATGTGGCATTATAGGTCAGGGCAGAACAAACCAGGTACCCTCTCACATGCCACTTTGTCTCTGCCAAGTTGTTCCATTTTGCTTATCCCACGGACCTTATCTTACTGAGGTCTGTTTAAAGTTGATGCTATCTGCAGGGAAGAAAGTGATGTTTCCCCTAGAAAGTACATCTGCTGAGGCAGAAGAGGAAAAAAATACATACATATATATGACTTTAAAATAAACGACCTTTGTCAACAAGATAGGATATTTTAAGAAATAATGTTAATCACATATATTTCATTTCAAAATAGATAGTTATTTACATGCTACATGATTGAATGCACATAACAGAAGTAATTTTAAACTGTACTCTTTTTATTGCTCATTTTCCAACTTGCATTACGAGTTTGTGGAATTCTTTTCAGTTATCCTGTTCACAAAACTTCCAGATACTTTTTGTTTTCTAAAGAATGTACTTCCAGAACGTCTCCTAGCTTATTCCTGTTATTTTAAGTTAGGACATGAGTACACTTCAGAAGGAGGGGTCCTTTAATTCTATTTTTATGCCACCTTCAATGTGGAAGGTGGAGAGCTGCTCATCCTTGGAATTAGACACATCTTCAGAGGCAGTAGCAATGTCTTCAAATTTTATATCACCTATAGGAACAGGTAACCCTGTTTCTTTCTCTGAGACACCTGCTATCTGGGGAGACTAAAGGTCTGTGGACACTAAAGCCTCATCTGCAGGGCTTTGTTCAGACACTGGGGACAAAACTTCAGGAGGCCTCTCTTGTACAAGGAGCTGTTCAGTTTGTAAAGGCTCTTTGCCTATAGGGGACTCTTTCATAGAGACTTCAGCTGATGGTGGCTGAACTTCAACAGAGACCTCTTCCCCAGAGGCCTCTTCAGCTGGTACAAACTGGACTTTAGCTGGATTTTCTTCTATAAGACCTCCCTCAAATTTTGGAGACTGAACTTCTGCAGGGGTCTGTTCTACAGGGTCCTCCTCAGCTAGTAGAAGTTCTCCAGGGGTTTCTTCTATGACAGCTTCTTCAGTTTGGTGAAACTTAACTTTTTCAGGGGCCTCCTCAGCTGGTAGAGATTTAGCTTCAGCAGGGGGCTCTCCTGCAGGGGTCTCCTCAGCTGGTGGGGGCTCAGCTTCATCAGGGGGCTCTCCTGCAGGGGTCTCCTCAGCTGGTGGGGGTTCAACTTCAGCAGGGGGCTCTCCTGCAGGGGTCTCCTCAGCTGGTGGGGGTTCAACTTTAGCAGGGGGCTCTCCTGAAGGGGCCTCTTTAGCTGGTGGGGGTTCAACTTTAGCAGGGGGCTCTCCTGAAGGGGCCTCTTTAGCTGGTGGGGGTTCAACTTCAGCAGGGGTCTCTCCTGAAGGGGTCTCCTCAGCTGGTGGGGGTTCAACTTCAGCAGGGGTCTCTCCTGCAGGGGTCTCCTCAGCTGGTGGGGGTTCAGCTTCAGCAGGGGTCTCTCCTGCAGGGGTCTCCTCAGCTGGTGGGGGTTCAGCTTCAGCAGGGGCCTCTCCTGCAGGGGTCTCCTCAGCTGGTGGGAGTACAACTTCAGCTTGGGGCTCTCCTGAAGGGGTCTCCTCAGCTGGTGGGGGTTCAACTTCAGTAGGCGGCTCTCCTGCAGGGGTCTCCTCAGCTGGTGGGGGTTCAGCTTCAGCAGGGGCCTCTCCTGCAGGGGTCTCCTCAGCTGGTGGGGGTTCAGCTTCAGCAGGGGCCTCTCCTGCAGGGGCCTCCTTTGCTGGTCGGGGTTCAGCTTCAGCAGGGGCCTCTCCTTCAGGGGGCTCCCCTACTGGTGGGGATTGAAATTCAGTCATGGCCTCTTCTATAGGAGTCTCCTCAGAAGCAGCCTGTTCTGTAAGACTTTCATCAGCTATTGGAAACTGAACTTCAGCAGGGGCTTCTTCAGGAGCCTGCTGGGATGGTGTAGGCTGAAGTTCATCAGTGGTCTCTTCAGCTGTGGTGGGCTGTATTTCAGCAGGGGCTTCTTCAAGGACACCCTCCGTTGCTGAAGGTTGAAGTTCCACAGGTACTTTGTCTGCTAATGGAATCTCAATTTCAGCAGGAAGTTCTCCTGAAGGAGCCACTTCAGCTACTTGGGGTTCTGGTTGATCAGAGGGCTCTTCTGAAAGAGGCTCTTCTACTGGTGGAGGAGGAATTTCAATAGGAGGCTCTACTGAGAAAGGCTCTTGGGCTTTCAAGGGCTGTATTTCAACAGAGGCCTCCTCAGCAGCAGGGGCTGTCTCAGCAGTAGGGGTCTCTTCAGTGGGCGGCTGTTCTTGGAGAGCAGTCACCTCAGCAAGGCTAGGCTCTGCTTCAGCGGGTAGAAGCTGGGCTTCTGCAAGGATGTCTTCTGTAGGAGGAGGCTGTGCATCAGCAAAGGCCTTTTCAGTTGGTAGTATTTCTACTTCAGAATAGAAACCCTCTTCTCCATGTGTTATAGCTCCCTCTTGCCTTGAACCATCTTCTACAAGTACTGGACTATCATCTTTGGTTTCCTGAGTCAGTGCAACTGTGCTGACGCTTTTCTGCCTAATTTCTTTGTGGCTACTTGGTATTGGCTGAATTTCAAGATATTCGCTCACCAAAATCTTTCCTGAGGATTTCTGGTTCTGAACACTTTCCTTTGACTTTGTAAAGGAACTAGTTGGTCTAGACACAAAGACCATGTCTGTTTCACTGAAGTATGTCTGTTGTTCCTTGTCCACCTTTTCTTTGAACATGTTCATCATAGTCCAGTCTCCAGTACAACTGGTCTGCTGAGACCTGTCTATTAAGTGTGTGGCATGCCTATCTGATGGACTCTCCACCTCCCGAACACTTTCTGGAAATTCAGGGGATGCTTCTCCAACAGCCGCTGCCTTTTCTTCAGGTGTCACTGTTTTGCTAATAAACATGATTTCCTTTTGCTCTTCTTCAGCAGTTTCTGTCTGGAGAGATTTATCAGACATTTTCTGGTCATACTTTCTCTTCACCCATGTTTGCTGAAGTTGAGAAGACACTCTAAGAGACTCATATTCTTTGGCAGAGTAGTTGCCTTTGCTTCCAGGAATATTACCAATACTGAGGGTGGCTTTGGGGACAGATGACTGTGGTATGGCCATGTGTTTCTTTTTCTCTGTGGCCTCGGTCTGCTGGGATTTGTCTACCATTGGTTGGCTAGGTCGTCTTCTCTTTCGAATTTCCTTCCTCCCTAAGGAGATGGGCTGTTCAGGTTCATCATTTTCTTCCATTTCTGAAACTGGTGATTTCCAAAAGTGTCACTCTTTGAGTAATTAGTCATCAGAATCAGTAATTTTACACAGGCTTTTAAAACTTTCCCTTCATTGAGTTTTTCTATTGAGCTCAGAAAAAAAAAGCATAACTCTTAAGTTTTTGCATTCTCTACTACACTCTTGTTGGATCCCATCTTCTTCATCTTTCTTGTTTAGTCCCTGTTATAAGTAAATCTCACTTACAGAAGTTTCTTTCTCTTAAGGATCTGTGACATCATAGCTACTTCTCCCTGCAAAGTTCCGGAAGCTAATGATATATTCACATAGGTGCTAACCAAAAGTGAGAGTTCTACATAAAAAAAAAAAAAAAAAAACAAGTCAAAAGAAGCATTTTTCTTCCAAAGGAACAGCCATTTAACTTTGGGAATGTCACCTCCTTGTTGTTGATGCTTTTGAACATCCTTGTTTTTTATTTTTTTTAACCTACTGTCAAAGAAATTGTACAGAACTCAGAATGCAGCCTGCTTACAATTATTGGAGATAACAACTGATACAATGCTGAATAATGGATGCTTATGACTTGAAGAAGTTGCAAGTGTTTAGAAAACTAAAATTCTGAAGTCCTCCATGTAAACTCCTTCCCTTTGCTTTTAATCTCCAGTACTCACACCTATTGCCAAAACATCATTCCTGCTTTTACTCTCAAACAAGTTAAGGTACTTTTATATTGTTTTTAAAACATTTTTATAAATTAGTGTCATTCAGAGTTTTCCAGATGGAAGAAGAAACATCTAAACTATGATCTCAGGAGTCAAAGTATATATTTTCTAAAAAACTTTAATGTTTCCATTAGTCTGTGAATATTCCAAAAACTTTATTTATACCCCTGGAGAATATTAAAGTGAATTTAATAATTCTTCTTGTTTTATATCCAGTAGCATTGATGAATCCTTGTGTCCTTTTCCAAATTCATATGTTGAAACCTAACTCCAAAGTTTATGGTATTAGAAAGTAGAACCTTCTAGAAGACAGCCATCTGAAAACTAGGAATTGAGTTCTTACCAGACTTCCAAATCTGCATAACTGAAAAAAATAAAGCCTAGTGTGCAGTGTTTGTGTAATAGCATTCTGTACCCAGGTAACTTATACAAACAAATGCATGCTTCCATGTTCTTTGCCTCAGTTCCCAAAACAGCTATCTCCCAGCAGTAAGCAGTGGATATTTGAATGCATTTGCAGTAAATGTGATTAGAGAACATGTTTGTTCTGTATCTCACAACCTCTGTTTTCATTGTTGTATGTTCTCCTCCACTTTGTTCTATACTTCAAGCCCTGATGAAGTAGGACATTTTATAAAGAGCTGACATAGGTTTTAATCAGGCCTGCTATCATTTAAAACCTGAGTTATCATCCTCTTTATGTCTGATATTCTTCTCAATTATTCCTACTCTTGCAGGTATGTTTTGTAATCAAGTTTCTGACTTTTGATGCAATATCTTCAAATTCTATTTGAGGTCAATTGGTAACAAAAACATCAGCCGCAATATAGTACATTAATTGGGTAAATATTGCATGCATTAATTTTTGCTTCCTCAATATAAATAAGATTTCACCCAGTTTCCTTAAGCATAACCTGAATTGTCAACTTCAGTTAAGCTGAATCCTCAACTTCCAATCCTTAGATATTTACTATATTTTCCCCTCCAAAAGCTAATTAAGAATTGTAGTGGTTGCCAAAGCCTAAAAGGGACATAAACAAGAGAAGGATGGAGAGAAAATGTTTAATGGCTACAGGGGAGCAGCTGGGTAGGAGGAATAAGTTCTCACGTTTGTTGCACTGTTAGATAACTGTAGTTGATAACAGTTAATTGAACATTTCAAAATAATCTGTAGGGAGAATTTTTAATGCCACCACAAAGATATGCTAAATAACCACAAGGAAAGATAGGTCAAACACTCTGATCTTATCATCCCATATTTAATTAATATATTGAAATATAAGTATGCAAATTGAATTTTAATTCAAAAATATACAATTACTATGTCAATTAAAGCTAAAAACAAATTTAAATAAATAGGAATCTTATTTTTATTTAGCTTGACGAAATTGCCTTTCTCTACTAGTAATAGCATATTCCTAGCCTCCAACTGTCACACATACATAATCAACAAATGATTCTACTTAAGATCCTAAATAGGATTATGAAACATTTCATGGAGCAGTTCCTCATCCTATTTCTTCACAGATGCTTAACTATTCTATCTGACCTCAGTAATTACTCAGTCTATTTCTTCAAGATGGAACTAGGGATTTTACCCCTTTTCCTGATGACCTCACATGATTAAGCTCCTTCCCCCTCACTTGATTCACATCTGGTAACTGGTGAATTATGTATACTAATATGATATGTTTAAGTCCTAATGTGTAGTACCTGTGGGTGCACCCTGATTTAAAAGTCAAGCCCTTGCAGATGTAATCAACAAAGATGCAGTTCTTATGGGAAGAGAAAAATTCAGAAACATAGACACAGAAGACAGCCATGTAAAGACAGAGGCAGAAATTAGAGCTATGCAGCCACAAAGCTAGGGGTGCCTGCAGCTACCTGAAGCCAGGTGTGTGATGAAGGGTCCTCCAAGAGGAGCATGGCTCTGCCACCAGCAAGCACAATCTAGGATTGGCAATCTCCAGAATTGTGACAACAGACATTTCTATTACTTTAGCCTAGTTTTGGTACTGCCTCATAGATAGATATGTAAGATAAAGCCTAGTAACTGTCCACTGAACATGACAACTCAGGAATCACTGGACATAACAACCCAGAAGTCACTGGTAGTTTAAGTATGAGCAACTTCAGTATAGGTAAGGACAGAAGGCATAAAATTTTAATCTCTGTGCACAAAAATAAAACAATAAATACGTCATGAGAAACTACAAAAAATTCAAAATATCACATAAAAATCTATACTTATGTTCAAATGCAAAATCAATGTAAAAATAATAACAGAATGAAGAACATTAGAAAATTGTAGAAAAAAATAAGTGAACCAATAAATACATGAAAAAGATCAAATTTGCTTCTAAAATGGCAAAAAGTACCAATATAAAATTAGCAAAGATTTATTTTCAACATAACACCTCCAAAAAGTACCACAATGGATGCTTCTGTACTGTATTGCATAGAGCTTGGTTTGACATACTCTATGCTGAATAAATTCCTGCATATATCTTAAAATATACAATATTAATATGCCAAAAATAAAGTTTTGAAAATGCATATATGATTTTTCAGTAATTACACTTCCAACAAAATTAAATTTTGGCAATAATAATTCCATCAGGGAATATTTTTTGATCATTTATATATTTCAGTGACTATTCTAGGTTTAGGAAACAACAGAAAATAAAAGACATGGTTTCTGCACTCATGGACATTACTGAGTGGTAATGGTGAATGGTAGGAATTCAAAATGTAAATAAGCTTAAAAACTGTGAAAATCACCATTCAGTGATGAAGAGAGAAGTAACTTACCCAGGGTAACAGGAGCAGAAGGGGTATGTAGGGGAAAGCACATAATTCAGAAATGACCAAGAAGAGTTGCATGAGGAAGCCAATGCCACGTTCTGGGAAGAGTAAGAAATCTTCTCTGATTGGAGGAAAGGCCAAGTGAGAGGAAGGCACATGGGGTGTGCTTGAAGAAGATGATGATGACCTGGTGATGCAATGACACACATATTTCATCAAGAAGTAATACTGGGGCTGGAGAGATGGCTTAGCGGTTAAGCGCTTGCCTGTGAAGCCTAAGGACCCCGGGTTCAAGGCTTGATTCTCCAGGACCCACGTTAGCCAGATGCACAAGAGGGCGCACGCGTCTGGAGTTCGTTTGCAGTGGCTGGAAGCCCTGGCGCGCCCATTCTCTCTCTTTCTCTCTATCTGCCTCTTCCTCTCTCTGTCACTCTCAAATAAATAAATAAAAACGAACAAAAAAATTTTTAAAAAAAAGAAGTAATACTGTATTTTAAATCCTATATTGACCTGTGTCTTCTGTGTTTAAGATGGTTATAGGACAAGAGAAGAAAGAATAGGATACCCATTTGTACTCCTACATAACAAATTACCACAAATATAGCATCCTAAGCCAACACGGATATACTCTCACAGTTTCCACAAGAACCAAAGTGTCCTCTGGGCTGATTCACTGCAGGCTGAAATAGTAGCAATCAGGGAGATCATCCCATCCTGTGCTTGAGGTCTTCCCTTCAGCTCACTGAGCATTGGCAGAATGCTTCAGATCTCCTGAAGCCCCAGTTTTTACAGGTAGCCAATGGTTGTGCTCTTACCTTCTACTGTCTTTATGTGCTGGCCATGTAGACAGAAGGTTAGTTTTTCAAAACCAGTAAAGACAGTATTTGTTCAGTGTGCCACAAGAGAACTTTATACTTTATCATATAACAAAACCTAACCAAGGATATAAATATCATATAGTATTTAGAGATTCTATCCAAACATGAACTCAGGAGGTGTGGTAAGGCATGTATGTTGGGAGTAGAGAAGCATGAATCCTAGAGTCGTCATAGAGTTTTATCCATCAGAACAGGTAAGAGTAGAATTGGGAAAATCAAACCAGATGCTGACACAAGAGGGCCCAAGATAAAGCCCTGTCAGACATTTAAATGCCAGGTAGAGGAGGAGGGACTGGAAAACTATGCGTTCAAATAAATAATTGATTGCAGCAGTGTAGATAGAGGCAAGAGGACAGAATGTCAGTGCATGTTATAGTTAACAAGAATTGGCAACAGATTGGACCTAGAGACAAAAAAAAATGAAGAATGAAGAATGATTCCCTGAGTGGTGGTTTCTGTAACTATGTGACTGACAATGCCATTTACTAGAACAGGGAAAAGAAATGGAAGAGGAACAGATTTTGAGGACAATATTCCAGGCTTAAATTTTAGATATGCTAATTTTGGGCTGCCTATGAGAAATGGAAATGTTAGGTGGTTAAATGGACATATATGTCCAGATTTCATAAGAGTGGCAGGAGATGTAATCTGAAAATCACTGGCATACAGATGGTATTTAAAACCATGGGATGAATATGCTTACCTAAGGAGCAAGTTCAGAAAAATAAGAAAGGATACCTAAGATTAAGCCTGCTCACCTATAGAGTATTTAAATGTCAGGCAAAGAACCAGGCAAAATATAACTATGAAATAAAAATAGAAAACCATGGATGTGTGTTATTATAGAAGTTAACAGAAGACAGAGCCTTGAGAAAGAATGATGATTTTTGTCAAATGATGCTGAGAACACTAGTCTCTACTGCATTTGTCATTAAGAATGTCATTGGTGAATTTACCTAAAGTATTTTCACTAGAAGGTTTAAGCTCAAGTTATGTGACACTTACTGAGGGAATGGATAAATTCACATGCAAAAAAAAAAAACTTTAAAAGAAAATATAACTCTAACAATGAAAGAAAAAAAATGTCACACTGAATAATAAGTAAATATTGTCTATCTTAAAGCTAAGGTAACAACAAATATATATTAAAATATTATAACATTAAGAACTATGGCCAATAAACTGGGCATGGTGATTCATGCCTTTAATCCCAGCACTTGCGAGGCAGAGGTAGGGGGATTATTGCGAGTTTGAGGCCAGCCTGATACTACATAATGAACTCTGGGTCAGCCCAGGCTACAATGATACCCTACATTTAAAAAAAGAATTATCATTAATGAAGTATAGTACACAGATAATATCCATGAAAAATACTAGTTAAAATTTTATTTCTACTGTTTTAAAGCATAAACCTATTTTCCCATAGTAAATAAATTACACAACATGTATTTTTCATACATATGCAATAAATATGATGACACGGTTATGGGTGATATATTTGTGGACTCATAAATTATTTCAGTATTTTTCATTTTCTTTTCTAAATTTCCAAATGCTTCACGTAAACAGTATTTTTATTTTAATTGGAAAAGAATAGTGATGATAGAGTAATGTCCTGAAGTAATGAAAATATACACTCTAGAGGATAACAGAGAGAATTGATTAGAGTTAACATGGCCTCTAGGATCCAGTCAACTGAATATAAGTTCAAACCCAGCAATTAGTTGAGCCATCAAGTGTAATGATTGTTTTTTTTTTTTCTTCCTAAGTGTGTTCAGAAAGTCTTGTTCACAATTCTTAGAATAGTGGGTGTTCGATAAATATACAGTTTCAAGGGCAGTGGAGCTGAGAACAACAGAGGAACAGGATATTAAGCACACTATACAGTTCTATGTGCTAGGATGAATACAATCTAAAGCAATATATTATAGGATATGGGGATGGATAGAAGCCAAGATGTAAGAGAGTAAGATGGAGTAGCTGAAAAAGTACATATGAAGAAACTATAGGAGCAAAGGAGTACAAATATTGCAAAAATAGGGAATCTTGTAGGAGATGATATAACAAGGAAAAAACAACCAAACTACAATAAATCAAGGTTTTTTTGAAGTAAAATTGAAGGACAAGTCAATAAGCCTTAAGATTTCAAGGAAATTTTTGAAATTAAATTCGACATATCCAAAGACAACCAAGACATGAGGACAGTGGCCCCTGCTTTTAAGTCAATGATTGCAAATTACAAAATATTTGAGAAATTGGTCAAGTGTAGGCACAAGAAAAGACAGAGATTGCAACTGCCTGATAGTATGACCTTCAGTGACTGGAAATTCAGTGGGCACTCCATATCTATAGATCAAAAAATATTCACAAAAGATGTGCCCATCAGACACAGGCATTTTACATGTTATTACTCCCTACATAATTTACATAATATTTGCATTGCATTGGCTACTATAGGTAATCTATAATTTAAAACATATTTGCCTATATGTATAAGTTATATGCAAATATTAGGCCATTTTATATAAGGGACTCGAGCATGCATGAAATTTGGTATGGAAGGTGATCCTGGGGATCAACTACCATGAACATGGAATGGTGACCATATTTCACATAAGAATTAAAGGAAGATTGAACATGAACAGTGACTCTTTATCCCAAGGGTACTTGTGGCTTGAAGGAAAGTTAAGACAAAGAAAAGGATGTGGTGTATCAACAGGTGGTCAGTGTATGGAATTTTGGGGGGAGGCTGTGAAAAATGCACAAAATGAAAGGATTGAAGTGGACTGTATCAACAGCAGGTTAGAAAAGAGATGATGTCAGATGTGAGTGAGAGTTAACCAAAAAGCTTTAACATTATCCTCAGCTTTATTAAACTTTAGACAAGCCTCTTCCTGACTATGAACTTAACCTGTTCTCTTAAAAGACTTCTAACTCCCTTCTTTGAACTTCTGAGATATAAATCTTGCTCAAAGCCTTTTGCAGGTTTTACAACCTAGGACTTCTTTCTCAAAGAACCAGAAACAATCCTTTGGAAACAAGGTCTTTCAGAAAAACACTGCTCCTCTCTGCCAGTCTCTGAGGGTGGGAGTCTAATGTCAGTGGATGTTTCATTCCAAACTGTTAAACTATTTTCTTTCAAGAAGTGATAAGAAAATTTGCTTTTACTTTAGCCCAAGGGTTTCTCTGCTCCAGCTCTCAAAAACACACATCTTTCAGCAGCATTCAGGAAGCATTTTTGTCTCTGTCTTCTACAATTGCCTTAAACAAAGTCTTCCTGTCCTGTTTAACTGTGCCAGGCTCATTTTCCCCTAACAGGCCAAAGGAGAGCTTTTATAGGAAATTTTTGTATACAGTGGGCAAAAGTAACACAGATATGAACCACTTAGAGATGTTTTAGCCTTAGTGTTTTCAAAATACATCAGACTAAAGGTGTTTCGCTTAAGTGCAGATGGCAGTGTGCTACTCCCGCAAACCTCCTTCACACAGACTGTTGACCGACCTTGTCTAGTCCTTCCTGCTATTGCACATTACACTTGATTTAGCCAAAAAGCTGAGAAGTCATGTTGTTACATGCTTATAAGAAAATTACTAAATATGGGCAGAGTTTGAGATTTTTTTAAAAAAAATTATTTTCTCTATTTTTCTAGAAAAAAAAAACACCTAGAAAATATAAAGAAAAAAGACCTGCTAGATTGAAAGACATTGATTTTTTTCTGCAGATATTTATATAATTCTTTACTTTTGTGACAAGATTCCCAAAATATTGTATAATTATTCAATATCTTCCAGAATATATCAGTGAATTAATGACCATTAAAACTAATTTCCTGGGCTGGAGAGAGGATTTAGAGGATAAGCTGCTTCCCTGCAAAGCCTAAGGACCAAGGTTTGACTCCCCGGGACCCACATAAACCAGATGCACAAGGTGGTGCATGTGTTGAGAGTCCATTTGTACTGGCTAGAGGCCCTGGCGTGCCTGTTCTCTCTCTCTCTCAACCCTCTCTAAAACAAATAAATAAATGAATAAATAAATAAATAAAATATTTTAAAAACTAATTTCCTAAAATGGTATATAAGTACTAGAACTCATGTTAACTATTTATAAACATTCAAAATTGTTTCAGGGCCTTTCTCAAATTTTAAATTGCATGCTAATCTGATGTGTTTTTTTTATCATCCTAGATCTTTTCTTTCATGTACTCAAGTCTGCTTTATGTCATAATTATAGTCCAAATGGGCTGTAACAATGGGTGAAGTTACTTTTTGAGTTTGGTTATATTCTGAGAATGGTATACATTAGGCCAGAGATCTTCTAGGAACTGGAGAGAGAGGAACAAGACCTCTATCTGGCACTTTCATGGCTCCTGAACTGTGTAGTTGCTTGAGGAGGACTAGTGGTCTAGTGTATCAGCCAAATGTCACAGATTTTGTAAAATCCCTTCATATCTCTCTGCACATAGTGTATGTTTTTCTTACCACTATCCCTACACCTTCCTTCCCTCTCACTTTCCTTCTCTCCCTTTCCCTCCTAAATTGTTTCCTTTGCCTTTCCATCTAGGTATAGTAATGTTAACCTCAGGATCCTGTTCTGTCCCACATAATATCCAAAAACTCTGACCAGACTTCTATAATTTGCGCTCTTATTAATTTCTTCTAAAAGTAACAAAATTGAATATTTCCTATAAAGCCATTGAAAAACACACATCTTAAAAAAATTTAAAGATCTGCAGAGAATTTAACAAAATCCTATATGTATATTTAAAACCCAACATATATAAAATCACATGACAAAATGGATATAAAATAAAATATTAAATTACCACTCCAGATTATCTCTAAATATACAACTTCACTTTCCTAATCTGAAGAATATAGTGTTTAAATTCTATTAATGAGAATACTCAATACATGGTTACTTACTGGGCTTCTGTTAACTTCAGTTTCCTCACACAATTGACATGTGAGCCTGTTAAAAATTTTTACATGTACTGAAATTTGAATGAATTCCTTTAATGAAAATTTTATATATAGTTGCCTTCACATTGCTGGGAAAAACCACCCAAACAAAAGCAGCTAATGGGAAGAAAGGGTTTATTTTGGCTTGTAATATCAAGGTAAGGCTTCCATCATGGCTGTAGTAGTGAGCTTCCACATTGCTTGGATGAACATCCAATCAAACAGTTTTATGGGAGGAAGGGATATATTTCAAGCTTACAGATGCAGGGAAAGTTATATTAATGGTGGAAGAAGCTGGATCCCATTCATAAATCCAAGCAGAGAGAGCAATCATAATCATCCAGCAAATATCAAAAAGCAGCAAGCAAGACCCTAAGTTCAGACATCTCTGTATACCTTTGCACTAGAATTCAGATCCACCCCCAAACACACCTTTTGGGAAGGAATCCAGGATCTGCCCCCAGTAACACTTCCTCCAGCCAGGCTTTTTTTATTAAGCTTCTAACCCAAGTTAGAAGCTTAATAAAACACCTGAGTCAGTTGGGGCATACATTCAAGCCACCACAATGGCAGAGGAAAAGATGATAGAGCAGAAGCAGGGCATCACAGCAGCTGGGAGAAAGAGTAAGCTGAGCTGGGAATTGACAAGCCTGGGTAATCAACTTCAAGACCTGCTCCCAATAATATACCTCCTCCAGCAAGGTTCCACCTCCCAAATTGCCATAAGCTAGGCACTGCGAATTCAAACCACATGAGGCTATGGAGGACATCTACTTCACCACCATAGTCTATCACACTTTTGAAATGTTTTATTTAATATTACATAGTTAAAGGGGAGCATAACATAAATATGAAAAGCATATGCTCTAAATTTTTCTAATTATGATAGAGGCAGAAATGCTCAAACAGAAAAGAAACCATTGAAAATGCAAATCCAGCTATTTGAAAGGCTATTAAAAATTCTTTATTAAAAAAAAGAAGACCAAAGTTTTTAAACATGCCAAGACAAATATATTCTTAGAAAAATTCTCCAGGGGCAAATTAGGAACTGGCTGAGAAAGAACTTTCAAGGGATACAAGTAACCCTCATGTCCTTTCTGATTTTATGCCAAGGAAAACTTACAGCATTTCTACAAATATGCCCACCAGAAGTTCCCATAGAAAAAATATCAGACTTAAGGTACTTAAGGAGAGTCGAATGTCCTAACTACATAAACCCTCCTTCATACTTCTCTGCCTTCCCTACTTACTCATAACAAGACAGCAAGACAGCAGTTGAGAGCATATATGTGTGTGTACATGTATGTATATATATTTTTCCACATGAAAACATTTGAAATAATCGTGCTTAGTAAACTGAATAAGTGACTAAAGTTCTAATTTAGCTTACACTGGACCTGTTCAGCTCTTGCCAAAGGTCACAGTTCTTTGGAATATACAGGCTATTGCACAGACAAACACAACAGAGCCCAAGACCCTGGAGATCAATTCTATAAGTATGACTTGTCAGCTCTGGAGCAGTACAAAGCACTAAACCCAAGCACTGCTCTCAGATGATAACATTGTTCCTAACTACTTGGCACCAGGAGCTCCCTGGAAACCACTGACAGAAGTTTAAAAAAAAGACAGAGAAATAGGATGCCTCCCCCCCTCCCAAATTTTGTCATGGCATCGCACTGCATTGCACACAGTGCTAGATCCTTTCAACTGAGCATGAAGCCCTTAGGCTGGAGAGACAAAGGTGATGATGCATTTACAACTGGAAAGCATCCACGACTCAATCTAAGTTTTCTGCTTCAGTTATACAAACAAGATACAATGCTACCATCTTTACAGTTTTGTTCTAGTTTAAAAGAGCTATGTAATACAATTCTAATAGCACTGCCAGAGTAAATGCCAAATCAATTAACAAAGATCAAATTAAAACAGGTTCAACCTGCAGCAGCAGATTTAAGACATTAACTGAAATCAAGTACATATGGCACAAACTGCATACTGATGTTGCATCATATAACAATAGGAATATATAAATTTATAATAATGCCATTGGATCAAGATTAGGTAAAACAGATTGGTACAGTGGGTTTGTGTGTGTATATATATAATTGTGATTATAAACCTAAAGTTATTTCTCCATTTCTGACATTGAAAATGTGTTTAATGAGAGGCAAAAAGACATTCCATAAGGGAGAAATAATTTAACACTCTAAAAATCCTTCAAGAATAAAAGCATTGTTTCAATTTTTAATAATCTAATTAATAAAATTGTGGTGGTTTTTCCTATTTTCAGATTAAACTTTTAAAAAAATATTTTATTTTATTTTTATTTATTTGACACAGAAAGAGGGGGAGAGAGGGGGGATGGGCATGCCAGGGCTTCCAGCCACTGCAAACAAACTCCAGACGCTTGTACCCCCTTGTGCATCTGGCTAACGTGGTCCTGGGGAATCAAACCAGGGTCCTTTGGCTTTGCAGGCAAAGGCCTTAACCACTAAGCAATCCCTCCAGCCCTTTCAGATTAAACTTTGATAGTAAAAAGATGGAAGGAAACACGGAGACCCCTAAATGCATACCTTTCAAAGGGCAAATTAGGTGATATAAAGTAAAAAGCACAGAAGATGCTGCAAATAAATATCACCTGCTTTACAATTTTTCTGAGGTTTGATTCCACCATACAAAACCACACAAAGCTACATTAACAGTTCTCTATTCTCCTTGGTGTTAGTAAGCAAAGGGTTGGGGAGATGGTCAGACATTAAATGCACTATCTTGAAAAGTGCTACCAGCCATGGTTCATTTGCCTAGTATTCACATAGAGCCAGATGTACAAAGTGGCACATGCATCTAGAGTTAATTTACAGTGGCAAGAGGAACGTCCATTCTCTGCCTTCTCTTACCTCTTCTCTGTTTAATCTCTCCTCGCAAATAACTAAATATAAAATATACTAAATAAAAATATAACTTCTAATATGTTGCAATTAAAATACATTAATGGGACTTCTGGTCAAGATGGCATCCGCCTAAACATGCCTCACCTCCTGGGGAAGGAAAGGCAAGAGCTTTAGGGTTCATTGGGGTTTTTAGGGGTTTGCAGATTCTAGTAGACCTCCAGTGGGAGGACACAGAGGAGCAAAGTAGGAAATCCGCTGATTCCCATGCTCTCGGGTAACCCAGCAGTCCCCCAATCCCCTCATGCAGCTGTCCTAGCTGCACTCCCAGCCCCAGGTTCCTCGTGCAAGAACCACAGGCCGAGTGTACCCAGAAGAGCAAGCTAACTTAGTTCCACACGTGAACGACGTCCCAATCACCAACCCCCATTCGTGGACCTAGGCCAGCAGGCTAGCATAGCTGCACATGTGAAGGCCATCCCACTCTCAGCAGCCTGCCTCCCCGCCCCCGTGCCCAGAGCCAAGCCACCAGGCTAGCATTCCCCCAGGGGACCTCCACGTGCAAAGGCCTTCACTGTCCCACTCGCTGCTGACCCCCATCCCAGTGAGTGGACTCAGGCCAGCAGGCTAGCTTTCCCCAGGGACCTCCACATATAAAGGCCATCCCAATCACCACTGCCCACCAACTCACACAGACCCAAGCCAGAAGACTAGTGTTCCCCCCACCCTAGGATTTGCTGCTTTCTCCCTCCCTAAGCTTTTCCACCACAGGAGAACTCCTGCCCTCCCTGCGCATCACCTGACCCTCAGTAGTCCCACATCCCCTGCCTTGTCACAGGATCCAGCAGTCCCATCCACCCCCTGCTATAGGGTCCCAATGGACACACTATCCCATCACCCCACCCCTCAACATCACAGAACCACCAGGCATACCTATCACCCCCCCCCCATGCAACATAGCCGCAACACACCACTCTGCTTTGGCCCATTCCCAACTACCCACTGTTCCCTGAGGCCAACTGACCACGAAGTCCCATACCCCAAATCACCAAACAACAAGACCCTTCATCAGGTCCCCAAGCCCTCACCAGAGCTTCACAGGCTCCTTCCCTCTGAGCACACAGGCCCAACTTCCATCAAAGCCTTGTAAAAATAAACATAAAAGGGAATAATCACTGAAGATACTTGAAGGGTAAACTACAGCTTCCTCCTAAATTAAATAAGAGTTCTACACTGTGATGGGCAGACCACAGTGTAAAAGGAATAACCTGAAAAATCAAATGCAAGTAAATCCAACAAGATTGTCCAGCCCCACAATGGACGTCTCTAATCAAAACATGGAAGAGACAATAGGATCAGAACCCCAAAATGAAGATAGAAGCTATGAAACTCTGGACAAGCAAATAGCAGAACTTATACAAAATCAATTTTTTGTGAACACATGAGGGAACTGTTGGATACCCTTAAGTGTGCCAACATATGGGTCATGGGAATACCAGAAGAGAAAAATTCAGACCAAAGGCATGGAGAATGTATTCAACAAAATTATTGAACAAAATTTTCCCACTCTCTCAAAAGAAAGTCACATCAAGTTACAAGAAGCTAACAGAATTCCAAACAGACTGAACCAAATGAGAAATTCTCCAAGACATATTATCATTAAGACCATCAATATTGATAACAGAAAGTCCTAAAAGCAGCTAGGGAGAAACAACACAGTAAATATAAACAGATCAGAATTACTTCAGACTTCTCAATGGAAACCCTGAAAGCCAGAGAGTTGGAATAGAACACTGCAAAGTCTAAGAACCTATGGCTTCCAACCCAAACTACTCTACCCAGAATAAATATCCCTTATAATAGTGAAAAACTTTTCACAATAAAACTTAGCTTTACAACTACAAGAACACAAAGCCAAACCTGCAGAGTGTATGTCAGGGAATTTTCCACACAGAAAAAAACAAATAACCAACCTCACGTCCATAAAATGAGCAGATAACAATAACCAAACGCAGAGAAGACACAAAAAAAACTACAAAGTGCAAGAAAAAACCAAACCACATAAGCCACAACAATATGGCAGGGATTAAACCAAACCTCACAGTTATTATGCTAAATATTATGGGCCTTAATTCACCCATCAAGAAACATAAGCTAACAGGGTGGGTCAGAAAACTAGACTCCTCAATCTGCTGTCTTCAAGAAACCTACCTCACCACTAAAGGTAGACACCTCCTCAGGGTGAAAGGGTGGGAAATGACATTCAAAGGTAATGGAAAAAAGAAACAAGCAGGCATAGCTATACTAATATCAGATAAAATAGACTTCAAGCCAAAAGTAATCAAAAAAGACAAAGAAGACCACTTCTTACTTATCAAGGGAATGATCCAACAAAAGGATATCACAATCATCAATCTTTATGCACCAAACACAGATGAGGTACAATTTATAAAACAAAACCTGTTTGACAACAAAACAGAAATAACCATAACACCATCATAGCTGGGGACTTCAATACTCCATTATCAGCAATATATAGATCATCCAAACAGAAAATTAACAGGGAAGAGACCTCAACAAAACCATAGATCATAACCTTAATGGACATCTACAGAACATTCTACCCCAAATCCACAGATTACACATTCTTCTCAGCAGCCCATGGAAACTTCTCTAAAATAGATCATATATTGGGTCATAACGTTTGGCTCCATACATTTAGGAAAATAGACATAATTTCCTGCATATCAGATCACAATGCTGTATTGCTAGAAATTAACAACAAAAAATGTGTCAGGAATCCCACCAGCTCCTGGAAACTGAACAACACACTTTTGAACAATAAATGGGTAATGGACAAAATAAAAAATGAAACTACAAAATTTCTAGAATTGAATGACAATGAGAACAAAACGTGCCAAAACTTATGGGGCACAAAGAACGTGGTCCTCAGGGAAAAATTCATAGCACCAAATGCCTTCATAAAAAAGACAAAGAGATCCCAAATCAATAACTTAACTATCCACCTAAAGGCACTGGAAAAACAAGAAGAATCCAATCCAAAAAGCACCAGACAGAAATAATTAAGACAAGAGCAGAGATTAATAAATTGGAAACTAAGAAAGCAATTAACAAAATTGATGAAATAAAGAACTAGTCCCTTGAAAAAGGAAACAAGATTGATAAACCCCTAGCCAATCTGATCAAGCGAAGAAAAGAGATGCTTCAAATTAACAAAGTTTGAAATGAAAAAGGAGAGAACACAACAGATATAAATGAAATTGGGAGAACCATCAGGACTTATTTCAAAAATTACTCTCCTAAACAAACCTATCACACCCATCGAGATTGAAAAGGTAATCAAAAACCGCCCCCAAAAGAAGTGTCCAAGACCAGATGGCTTCTCAGCTGCATTCTATCAAACCTTTGTGGAAGAACTGAAACCAATTTTTCTCAAACTGTGTGACATAATTGGAGAACAGGGAAAGCTCCCTAACTCCTTCCTTGAAGCTAGTATCACCCTAATACCAAAACTAGGCAGAGATACCCCAAGAAAAGAAAACTATAGGCCTATTTCCTTGATGACCTTAGACACAAAAATCCTGAGCAAACTCGTAACAAACCAAATTTAATAACATATCAAAACCATTATCCACCTTGATCAAGTAGGCTTCATCCCAGGAATGCAGGGGTGATTCGTCATATGGAAATCTTTCAATGTAATACACCACATAAATAAGCTTAAACACAAAAACCACATGATCATTTCAATAAATGCAGAAAAGGCCTTTGACAAAATACAATATCACTCCATGATCAAAATTGAAGAGAATTAGCTTGGTTGGTTTATATCTCAATATAATAAAGGCTATATATAAAGCCACTGCCCAAGTAATACTTAATGGGGAGAAACTGAAGGAATTCCCATTGAGATCAGAAACAAGACAGGAGTATCCACTCTCACCTCTGCTTTTCACCATAGTACTACTGTAAATCCTAGCTCAAGCAATAAGACATAAGAAAGAAATAAAAGGGATACAAATTGGAAAGGAAAAAGTTAAGTTAGCCATATTCACAGATGACATGATTCTATATATGAGACCTAAGAACCTCAATCTCAAAACTCTTAAATGGGATTAACTCCTTCAACAAAGCAGCAGGATACAAAACCAATGCACAAAAATCAGTAGCCTTTCTATATGCAAAAGACAAAGATACAGAGAAAGAAATTAGCAACATTGTCCCATTTTCAACAGCAACAAAATAAATAAACAAATAAATAAATAAATAAATAAATAAAATACCTTGGAATAACATTAAGCAAGGATGTGAAAGGACTATACAATGAAAACAGAAAACACTCAAGAAATAAATTGAGGAGGACTTCAAAAAATGGAAAGATCTCCCATGCTCCTGGATAGGCAGAATTAAAATTGTGAAAATGGTAATCTCGCCAAAGGCAATATACAGATTTAATGCAATACCAATAAAAACTCCAGCATCATTCTTCACATAGATAGAAAAAAAAATGATCACAAAATTCATATGGAATGGCACTAGGCCTCAGGTATACAAGCACATTCCAAGCAAAAGAAACACCTCTGGAGGCATCACCTTACCTGATCTAAAGCCATGGTAATAAAAACAACATGGTACTGGCATAAAAATAGGATTATATAGACCAATGGAACAGAGTCAAGGGCCCAGACTTTGTGTGAAATAACTACAGCTACTTGATATTTGACAAAGCCCATAACAATGTAGGCTGGAAAAAAGATAGCAGCTTCAACAAAATGGTGCTGGAAAAACTGGATAACCATGTGCAGGTAAATGAAACTCAATCTGCACATCTCACCATGCACAAAAATCAAGTCCAAATGGATCAAGGACCTCAACATAAGACCAGAAATTCTGCTACTACTGGAAGAAAAATAGGAGGAACTTTCTAATATATAGGAGTGGGAAATGATTTCCTGAACAAAACCCAAGTAGCTCAGGAACTTAAACAATCACTCAACTATTGGGATATCATGAACCTGAAAAGTTTCTTCACAGACAAACATACAATAAGTAGAGCCAATGGATTACCCACAGAATGGGAGGAATATTTTTGCCAGCTATACAACTTACACAGGCATAATTTCTAGAATCTACAGAGAACTTAAAAACCTAAACAATATAGAGCCAAACAATCCACTCACAAAATGGGGCAGAGAACTGTACAGGGAGTTCTCAGTGGAAGAAATACAAATGGCAAACACACACTTAAGAAAATATTCATCATCCCTAATCATCAGGGAAATGCAAATTGGAACAACTATGAGATTTCACCTTACCCCAGTAAGGATAGTGTATTAGTCAGGGATCTCTAGAGGAAAAGAACTGCTAGAATGAATTATATTAAATAGGGAATTTACGGGATTAGTTTACAGTAGTCCAATAGCAGTTGCATGACCGAGAATCAAGGATCCTGGTAGCTGCTCAGTCCACGTGGCCAGATGCCTCAGCAGGACCAATCTCGCACTGAAGGCCTAGAGGCTCTCTGAGGAACCACTGGTTTTTCATCCACGTGGGTCTTCAGTCTGTGCTAGTCTCCAATCCTTGCTTTAAGGTAGGAAACAGCTCTGGCAGCCAAGTGGAAGGAAGGAAGCAGGCTATTTTCACCCAGAGCTTCCTTATATAAAGTCCCCCTCTGAGAGAGGCCGCCCACTCTGGGGGAAGGGCTAACTCTGGGGGAATGACTTCCTCCTTCAGATAATCCTTCCTGGAAGCAACCTTGGAGACCCACCCAAAAGGGATTTCTGTGGATTACTAAAGAAATCAAGTTGACAACTCCTTACCTATCACAAGTCCACCTCTTGTCAACTTGACACCAAATCATATCTCCTTACATCACATTTAATTTCCAAATTAAAATAGTAACAAGCTCATAATTCCACCTAACATGGTATACCTATCCCTCATACAACCGGAAATGCAAAATTTTCCCCCAACACAAAGCATGGTTCCTTGAAGAATGCTTATTCTGTAATATAATAGGTCTAATATAAATTCAATCACTAGCTAGTGATATAATCTTAATATTGATGTAGATATGGACAAACACTCTGTATCAGGGTAGTACAGAAACATTGCAATTACAGTCCTTGTTTCTGTAACTGGTCACATGGTCTTGGCTGGTATTTGTGACTACCTTCTTCTACTACCCAGTTCTGTATTTCCTCCACCTTCAGCAAGCACCTCAGCAGGTCTTGGTTTTTTACCTGGAGGGGTGACCCATCCCTTCATTCCTGAAGGATCTGGGCCATTTATCACACTACCTCTATTGGGTTGTTGCAGTTGCATTGACTTTGATAACAGGGCATGGTAACACTAAGAGACACCCTAAATAATCTCCTGCAATCCAGACATACTCTTCTTTACCTCCATTGTGGAGCAGCAGTCCTATTTCCTCATGGTAGTCTGGATCAATCACCCCTGCTATCACTGTAACTACTTTCTCAGCCTGTTCACTCAAGGGCATTAGGAACCCAAAGGGACCAGGGGGAAGTCTTAGCTTCCAGTTCAATGGAATGTTTTTATGCCTCCTGGTTAAAGCACTCCCCTCTTTGGCACCAACACCTGTGGGCCAGCAGAGTGTAAGGTTGTAGGAACAAGAAGCAAAAATTTGGCTAATGGATCATTTGGGGTGATGGTAAGTGGGACCATTCCCATTTCCACCCCTTGATTCCTGGACCCATGAATCCAGACTACAGGAGAAACAATACCATATATAGGACACTGATTTACAGCATATACAGCCTGATGGAGGACACTCCCCCAGCCCTCCAAGCAAATGCCACCTAGTTGGCCCTGTAGCTGTTTCTTTAAAAGGTCATTCTAGGGCTGGAGGGATAGTGGCTTGGCCGTTAAGGCATTTGCCTGCAAAGCCAAAGGACTCAGGTTTGATTGCCCAGTACCCACATTAGCCAGATGCACAAGGGGGCACATTTGTCTGGAGTTTGTTTGCAGTGGCTAGAGACCTCTCTCTCTCTCTTTCTCTCTCTCTCTCTCTCTCTCTCTCTCTCTCTCTCTCTCTCTCTCCCTCTTTCTCTGTCAAATAAATAAACAATTTTTTTAAAGGCCATTCTAACAAGCCAGCTGCTTCAGGATGGTGGGCCACATGGTAAGACCAATGAATTCCATGATAATGAGCCCACTGCTGTACTTCCTTGGCTGTGAAGTGAGTTCCTTGGTTAGAGGCAATGCTGTGTGGAATACCACTGTATTGGATAAGGCATTCTGTAAGCCCATGGATGGTAGTAGTTTTGGCAGAGGCACTACATGCAGGAAAGGCAAAAGCATAGCCAGAATAAGTGTTTATTCCAGTAAAGACAAAACACTGTCCTTTCCATGATGGAAGTGGTCCACCGTAGTCAACCTGCCACCAAGTTGCTGGTTGGTCACCCTGGGGAATACTACCATATCAGGGGCACAGATTTGGTCTCTGCTGCTGGCAAATTTGGCACAGAGAAGTATCCATAGCCAGGTCAGCCTTAGTTAGTAGAAGCCCATGCTGTTGATAGCCTGCATCTCTGCCACAATGGCCACTTTGTTCACAGGCCCATTGGGAAATGACAGGAATGGCTGAGGAAAGAGGTTGACCACTACCACAGAATGGGTCACTTATCTACTTGATTATTAAAGTCATCCTCTCATTAGGTCACCTTCTGATGAGCATTAACATGGAACAAAAGTATCGTTATATCCTTTGCCCATTCAGAGAGTTCTATCCACATACCCCTTCCTCAAATGTCCTTCTCACCAATTTTCCAATTGTGCTCCATCCAAGTAACAGACCATCCAGCCAAACCATTGGTCACAGCCCATGAATCAGTGTATAACCACACATCTGGCCATTTTTCTTTCCAAGCAAACTGCACAACCATGTGCACTGCCCAAAGTTCTGCCCATTGTGAAGACTTCCCTTCACAGTCCTTCAGAGTTGTACCAGAAGGGGGCTGTAATGCTGCAGCTGTCCACTTCTGGGAGGTGACCACATAACATGCTGAGCCATCTGTAAACCATGCCCTTGTCTTCTCCTTCCCAGTCAATTGATCATAGGGCACACCCCATGATGCCATAGGTGCATGCTTAGGAACAGAAGGCAATGTTACAGGAGTAGACACCATAGGCGTCTGGGCAACTTCCTCATGTAACTTACTTCAGGGCTGACTCGAGCCCAATCACATATATACCACTTCCTCTTGATGATAGACTGCTGCTGTGCACATCCGACTTTATGGCCTGGTGGATCAGGTAACTCCCAGCTCATAATGGGCAGCTTAGGTCACATAGTAACTTGATGCCCCATTGTCAAACATTCAGTTTCCACTAAGGTCCAATAGCAGGCCAAGAGCTGTCTCTCAGAGGGAGAATAATTGCCCATAGATGACAGCAGGACCTTGCTCCAAAATTCCAAGGGCCGCCACTGTGATTCACCTATGGGTGCCTGCCAAAGGCTCTAAACAGAATCCCTATCTGCCACTGACACCTCAAGTACCATCAGATCTACTTGATCATATGGCCCAAGGAGCAGAGCATCCTGCACATCGGTCTGGACCTTTTGAACAACCTTCTCTTTTTCTGGTTCCCACTGAAAACTAGTAGCTTTCTGAGTCACTTGATACATGGAATGGAGTAAGACACCCAAGTGAGGAATGTGCTGTCTTCAAAATCCAAATAGGCCCACTAGATGTTATGTTATATATCTTTCTTAGTGGTAGGAAGGGCCAAATGCAACAAGTTATCCTTCACCTTAGAAGGAATATCCCTGCATGGCCCACACCACTGAACTCCTAGAAATTTCACTGATGTGGAAGATCCTTGAATTTTGGATGGATTTATTTCCTATCCCCTGATGTACATATTCTGTACCAGCAACTCCAGAGTGGTTGCCACCTCCTGCTCATTTTATCCAATCCGCATAATGATATCAATATAATGAACCAATGTAACACCTTGTGAAAGGGACAGGTGATCAAGATCCCTGTGAACTAAGCTATGACACAGGTCTGCAGAGTTAACATAACCTTGAGGGAAAATAGTAAAGGTGTACTTCTGACCTGGCAAGCTGAAGGCAAATTGCTTCTGGTGGTCCTTATGGACAGGTATGGAGAAGAAAGCATTCACAAGATCAATAGCTGCCCACCAGGTACCAGGAGAAGTGTTAATCTGCTCAAGTAAAGAAACCACATCTGGTACAGCAGCTGCAATTGGAGTCACCACCTGATTAAGTTCCTAATAATCCACTGTCATCCTCCAGGATCCATCTGTATTCTGATCAGGACAGATAGGTGAGTTAAAGGGAAACATGGTGGGAACTAACACCCCTGCATCCTGCAAGTTCTTTATAGTGGCATTAATTTCTGAAATCCCTCCAGGGATGCGATACTGTTTTTGATTCACTATTTTCCCTAGTGATGGAAACATCAATGGCTTCCATTTGGCCTATCCAACTATAACAGCCCTCACTCTACAAGTCAGGGAACCAATGTGGCAGTTCTGCCAACTCCTAAGCATATCTATCCCAATTATGCATTCTGAGACTGGGGAAATAATCACAGGGTGAGTTTGGGGACCCACTGGACCCACTGTTAGTCTAACATTTGACAAAACTCCATTGATAACTTGACCTCCATAATCACCTACTATAACTGGAGGACCACAATACTTTTGGGGGTCTCCTGGGATCAATGTCAATTCAGAGCCAATGGCTAGTAGGCCCTGAAAGGTCTGATTATTTCCTTTTCCCCAGTGTACAGTTACCCTAGCAAAAGGATGCAGGTCCCTTTGGGGAAGTATAGGAGTAACCTTAATATTGAAACTTTTGGGGGCTGTAGGAGGGTCCTTCCTAAAGGGGACCTGGTTACCCCTTAAATTCACTGGATCAGGATCTGTAAACTGGCTCAGGTCTGGAAACTGATTAAGAGGCCTTGATTCTCTGTTGCTATAATTCAAAGTGGCTTTATGTTCCTTTGTTCTGGAACTTTTCTGCTTATACAGATCAAGTAGGAACTCAGTAGGCTTCTGATCTATTTGACTTCTGAGAACACCATAATTAATCAGCCAATGCCAAAGGTCCATACGAGTCATACCTTTAGTGCATAATTTTGCCTATGCTGTCTATTATGAAAAACACATTCACCCCACCTTTGGTGATTCAGCATTGCCACATGGTACTTGTTACCCTGAGATCCAGTTAGACCCATTGCATCTAAGTCACCTAATGAAGTAACTACAGCTCCCACTGTGATGTCTTCTTTACATAAAAGACCAAATGATGGGGGACTTTAAGTATGTTGGTGCTCCCCTCACAAATCTGTTTCTTATAGTCTTAGTGAAGGGCACATCTTCTGTCTGGTCCCATTGTGGGGGCAAAGATGAGTTTACATGGCAAACCCACTCCAGCATTTCAAGTTCTCTGAGCTTTTTAATCCCTTCATCAACATTAAGCAAAGGGATATCAGGAAGCTTGAGCTCATTCACAGCAGGCCATCTTTGGATCCATACTTCAGCCAACCAACCAACTAAACTCTTAGCTCCTCTTCCAACTGCATGAGCTGCAGTGTTAAATCTAAAATCTCTGCTCAATGGGCCCATTCAATAAATTATGCCTAATTATTTTCCTTCCTCCATTATCTGACACCTTTAAAATCCATTCCCACACATATTCCCCATGCTTCTGCCTGTACAAGTTAGAAAACTCCTGAAGATCTTCAGGGGTGTACCTCACCTCTTATGTCATGCTTTCTATCTCTGTTTTAGGGGACTGCCTAGACTTTTGTCTGGTTATAGGCCTAAAGGTGAAAATGGGTGGGAACTGAGAAGCATCAGCACATCCTGCTAATTCCTCAGACAAGGAAGGATTAACTCCCTCAGGCAAGGGTGTGGATGTGGGGATACAACTGCTGCTAAGGGAGAGCAGGTCATATTTTCATACAAAACAACTTCTTCAAAATCTGACACTTCAATGTCCCCATATTCTTCAGGGTTTCCTACACATCACCATCCTAAGTCACAGGATCTGACTCTTTTCCAACCAGTGCCCTCACTTTAACTTCTAATAGCTGGTGAGGCAGGGACTTGAGTTTACATTACAAGTTAGCCAGTCTTACAATGAAAGCTTGAATTTGTTTTTCTGAAATTTGATCCCTGTTCTGGGTAGAGAGGACACTCTCCTCCAGAGCACCCTTAGAAAACTTCAGATCATGTATGTGGATCTTAAGCTTGGAATTTTCATTTCTGAGCATATGTTATTCCCTCACTAGCTTGTCAAGAGATGCTAGAACAACCAACCAGCCTCATCATTTGTCTTACTTGTCCACAAAGATTGAAATGTTTTAAGTACAGAATCACTAAATTCCTTGCTCTTCACAAGACATGACTCAGGATCACCAAATACATCCATCCCATGGAGTTCTTTAAATAGTTCACACCATGGATTATTTGTGGCCTCCTTATTTCCAGTAAAAGTGCTATCCTTATCACCAGTAGGGCCTTTAGTAGCATTGAAGTTGGAAAGCCAACCCCAGATAGCACAAACTCTACTAGAGAAATCCATCCTTACATTTCTGTTTCTCTAGACCCACCCAAAAGGGCTTTCTGTGGATTACTAAACAGATCAAATTGACAAAACCTTGACTATCACAAGTCTTTACTGTTGCAGTCAGGTTCACATTGCTTGTAGAAATCACCTGACCAAGAGCAGCTTGTGGGAGAAAAAGAGGTTTGTTTTGGCTTACAGGCTGGAGGGGGGGAGCTCCATGATGGCAGGGAAAATGATGGCATGTGCAGAGGGTGGACCTCACCCCCTGGCCAACATCAGGTAGACAATAGCAACAGGAGAGTGTGCCAAACACTGGCAAGGGGAAACTGGCTATAATACCCATAAGCTTGCCCCAACAATACACTCCCTCCAGGAGGTGATAATTCCCAAATCTCCATCAGCTATGAACCTAGCATTCAGAACACCTAAGTTTATGGGGGACACCTGAATCAAACCACCACAAATAGCAAACATTAAAAAATCAAATAAGGGATGGAGAGAGATGGCTTAGCAGTTAAGGCATTTGCCTGCAAAGCCAAAGGATCTTAGTTCAATTCTCCAGGACCCACATAAGTTACATGCACAAGGGGGCATATGCATATGGAGTTTGTTTGCAGTGGCTAAAGGCCCTGGTGTTCCCATTCTCTCCCTCTGTCTTTTTCTCTCTCTGCCTCTTTCTCTCTATCAAATAAATGAATAAAATATATTTTAAAAAAATCAAATGAAAACAAATTCTGGTGAAGGTGTGGAGAAATAGGAAACCTCTTTCACTGTTGGTAGGAATGTAAGATGGTACAACCACTATGGAAAGCAATATGGATACTCCTAAAAAGGTTGACTATAGATTTACCAGCAGACCCAGTTATTCCTTTACTGGGTATTTACCCTAAAAGCTCCATGCCTCAGTTCAGAGATATTTGCTCAACCATGTTTAAAGCTTCTCAATTCATAATAGCTAAGAACTGAAATCAACCCAGATGTCTATCATTAGATGAATAGATAACCAAGATGTGGTATATCTACATGATGGAATTCTACACAGCAGTAAGGAAAAAATGACACAATGAAATTTGAAGACAAATGGTAGAACTTGGAACAGATCATTCTCAGCAAACTCACCCAATCACAGAAAGATAATTGTCACATGGTCTCACTCAGTGGCTCCTACCCTGTATCTGCCAGAGATGCTGACATACCAACAAGCATCACAAGGACCAGACAATAGGGAGGGTGGGGGGCAGGAGGGGAGGGTAAGAGTGGTGGGGGATATAAAACTGCACCCAAATTCGCTATATTACTTGTTTTCACTTTATTGACTAAAGAAATATTTTGATAATTTAGGGCATTACTGAAAAATAACCTATTTATTAATGTATCAAGCAAAAAGTAAAGGATTTCATGGGAACTGTTTAGCTACTCAGTGTCTACTGAGTATTCTAGAAAGAGTAGTGGCCCACCTGAAGAGGTCTATGCCCTGATATTTCAAACTTGTGAACATGTTTGCTTACATGGCCAGGGAAAATTAAAGTTGTATATATAATTAAGATTGCTAATTAGCTCACCTTGAGATGAGTGGTTCATCTAGGCAGGGAAAAGTATCCACAGAACTTTTATATATGAGAAGTGAGACATGAGAGGGAGATTTGAAGATGCTATGCTGGCAGCTTTGAAGGTGGAGAAAGAAGACATGAGCCTAGAATTAGAGTGGCCTTTTGCAACAGCCAGAGAGAGACATAAGCCATCCATAGAGCCAGGAGAAGTAAAACAGCCCTGCTCGCTCTGATTTTGGCCCAGTAAAATGCAGTTCAGACTTTTAGAGCTTTACCTATATTTACATATATTTTCTTTATTTATTTTCAAAGGGATAGAGAGAAAAAATCACAAGCTCACCAGGGCCTTTAGCAACTGCAAATGAACTTCAGGTATATGTACCACTTTTTGCATCTGACTTTACTGGGGTCTTGAACCTGAGCAAGCAGGCTTCATAAGCCAGTACCTTTATCTACTGAACATCTCCCAAGCCCCTAGTTCAGACTTCTGACTTCTGGAGGTATAAGAGAACACATTTGTATTAATGCATAAAATTTGAAGTAACTTATCGGTGCAATAATAGGAAACTACTTCATCATACCTTCTATTATAACACTTAATACTTTCAAAATGCTTTGTATTCTTATTACTATTGCTATTTATGAAAGAAGTATTAGAAGATTTAGATTACTTGTTAAATTCACCCAGCTAGTAAGTGCCTGAGTGGGGTTCAAAACTATTCTAAATTCAAAATACACTCACTTATACTATACTATAACCCTTCTTACATGGCTTTATATGCCTATGAACTCAATATTTCAGCTCCCTACAATGTATTTATCCCAGTAAAAGCTTCCACTGAATCTAAACACTTGATATCATAAAAATTAGGGATACAAGCTGAGTGTGGTGGCACACACCTTTAATCCCAGTACAGGGGAACAGAGGTAAGAGAATCATCATGAGAGCAAGGTCATCCTGAGACTACAGAGTCCATTCTAGGTCAGCTTTGGATAGAATGAAACCCTACCTCCAAAATACCAAAAGAAAAAAAAAGTCCCTTCTCTTCTGCTTTCTGTGTTCTCTTTGGGTGCTGGTCATCTGCCCTGGCAGCGCTGCTGTACCATGCCTCAGAAAACTGAGGAAATCAAGGACTTCCTGCTCACAGCCAGGCAAAAAAGGATGCCAAGTCTGTCATGATCAAGGACAATGTGAAATTCAATATATGCTGCAGCAGATACTTGTATACCTTGGTCATTCAGACAAAGACAAAGCAGAGAAGTTAAAGCAGTCCCTGCCCCCTGGTTTGGCAATGAAGGAGCTGAAATGAACCACACACTATATTCAGACTTATTAAAATTGTGAAAAGCCAAAAAGAAATTATGAATACCACAATTGTTACCAGAGAAAACAGAGAACATAGGAGAGGGAGCAGTGAGAAGTCTGGGAAAGTTAGAATCAGTAGAAATAAGTTATGGTGCTCAGTTTCACAGCAGGGTAACTATAGGTACTGGACTGTTATTTTTTTTAAAGGGCAATAAAAGAAATATTTTTAAGTGTTCTCACCATAAATAAATAATAAATGTTTGGGGAGCTAGATATGATTAACAAGAACCTATGCATGTATTGAAAGGTCACACAATACCCTACTGGTGTGCATCATATTTATATGTTTATGCATCTGTCAAAAATAAATTTAATTTAAAAGAAAAAGCAAAAACAAACTTGAAAATATATTTTTACAGGGCTATGTCACTGCAGCTGTATTCTGTGTCTGTACATGATTTAACTGTTGCAGGCTGTGGCTTCCAACTAAGAATGAACAAGAGGGTGGCATAAAGCAGGAAGACGATAGCAAAGCAGGTGGATGGCTGGGAGCTTTGTCCATGCCATTGTGAGCAACGAAGCAGAAAGGCATCTGACAGTGGCTGGTGACAAGCAGATCATCTGCTGCAGCTCACCAGCATCCATAAATGACAACAGGACTTTCAGTAATGGTTCCTAGCAGTAAAGGCAACAGATACCATTTTTCAGTGTTGACAGACTTAAAATAAACTTTCCAATTTTTGATGACTTGTTGAGCAGAGTTACTGTGACATATGGACTGACACCAACTGGACATAGATTGCTCTACTGAAGAGCATTAATACATGTTACACTCTTGATATCAATCATTTAAAGTGTCGTTTTCTTCTTCCAAATTTTATTGTTTTCATAGAAATTGGTATAGAATAATACCTCATAGACTGCATGACTACACTCCACTCTAAGTCTCAAGTTCACCCTCTTTCCAATCATCTTATACATAAAACACTCAGCAAGACTGTAACTTGTGTTGTAGTTCTGGAACATATAAATTATATTTTGTGCCTGATTTTTCAAAAAGGTATAATAAGAGATTCCTTTATTAACTCCCTGGCTCCCTGATAATGATTTTGGCTAAGAGTTTAAAGGCCTGACCTTAAATTTCTCATAGGCATGCTTCAGTGGATTTAAAGGAAGCAACCCCATACACAAATATAGTCATCATTATCATTCCGGATTTGGTCAGTAGCTACTAATGCATTTGATTATTAGACACTTGAACACCACAGCAGATGAAAACTACATTAATCCTGGTTACACTGTCTATCAAGGATTATTGATATCCTCTTACACATGCACACAGAGCTTAGCACTACACTCAAGCTCAAGGACAAAACAAGGCCAATCTATAGGTCTCACCTTGGAGGGATCAATAAACTTTCACTGTTGAAGATCTATGTCCCAACACTGCTCCTAGTGTCCACACTACCTGGAAAACAATCAGTTTACAGAAACCATACCAGAACAAAGGCAATATACAACTACCCTTGTTTTAGATAAGAGAAATGAGAAATAATCATCACAAGCAGCAGCTCCTTCTCACAACAGATGGAGGAGCAAAGAGAGCAGGATGTAATGACTAAAGCTTAGATGCTTACAGATTGGAACCATACTTCTGAAGATACAAGGCCCCCTGAACCTTGATGCTGAGCAGGGGTACTGCTCAGCTAATTCTGGTGTCTCTGATGGGCCATAATGCAGCTAGTTTTAGGATAACTTCAAACTGGAGGCAATCACAACTGCAAGAAGAAACTTCTAGGAAGGAAATCATGCTGAATTAAGAAAGATTTTCTGACGTAATACTCTATAATAGAGTGGGCAATTGTTGCAGTCAGGTTCACATTGCTGCCAGAAAACACCTGACAAAGAGCAGCTTGTAGGGGGAAAACGTTTTATTTTGGCATACAGACTCAAGGGGAAGCTCCACGATGGCAAGAAAAAATGATGGCATGAGCAGAGGGTGGACATCACCCCTGGCCAACATCAGGTGGACAATAGGAACAGGAAAGTGTGCCAAACACTGGCAAGGGGAAACTGGCTATAACACCCATAAGCCCACCCCCAACAATACACTGCCTCCTGGAGGCATTAATTCCCAAATCTCCATCAGCTGGGAACCTAGCATTCCTTACACCTAAGTTTATGGGGGACACCTGAATCACACCACCACAGCAATGGAGAGGGAGGATTGTCACTATACCTGCACATCTTCTTTTTTACCTTTGCAGATTTCTAGTGCTTCCTAACCCAGTCCTAACAGGGAGCTGGACTATGGTGGCAGAAAGCAGTTTTGTAGTACACTGGATCCATCTGATAAGCAGCTGCTAGATAATCACTCCATGATGTTCTATTTGTTCATTTGCTATTGCATTCATTCATTCATTCACCAAATGCATTTTAAATATGCACTATAGTCTGGGCACTTATAAGCACTGAACAAAAGACAAAAGTCTTTGCTTTCATGGAGCAAGGACTTTTCATCCTGGAAGGTAAAGAAAAACAATTTGATAGTATACAAATATTTAATAATTCAGGTGCTTAAAATGCTTTGAAGGAAAATAAATCAGGGTAAATGGGTGGAGAGAAACAGGCAGAAGCAGTATAGATGGAAGTGGAATAGATAAACCATGGACAGCCAAGCATGCTACCAAGCTTAGAGGCCCAACTCTGCTTTTTATTCACTCTGTTATCTTAGGCAGGCTCCTTAATTCACTGCTCCTCAATTGCTTTGTGGCAGAGGTAATGATAATTAAAATAAAAATCTTATGGAGGGATGGTGAGATGGCTCAGTCAGTAAGGAACTGTGTTCGATTCCAAATGCCCATGTAAATAAAAAACCAGAGATGGTGGTGCATGTTTATAATCCCAGAGCCAACAGGTAGAGAAAGCCAGAAATATCAGGCTCACTGACCAGCAGTCTAGCCTCCTTGGAAAGTTCTAAGCCAGTGAAAGATCCTGTCTCAGAAAAATGTGAGCAGCACCAGAACACCAACACCTAAGGTTGCTCTCTGGCCTCTACATGCATACACGCATACATGTATCTACACACACACACACACACACAAACACATAAAAAAAAAACTCATGGAACTGCTATGAAAACTATCACTTAGAGTAATATATAGCATGGAGTAAGTATTAAAATGTTTTTATAATAATAAAGATTACAAATAACCTAGACTGATGGTTATATGAAGGAATGGATAAAAGATGTGCAAGTAGTCATGAGTAACAAAAAAGACTCATCTCTTCTCCTGGAAAGTAACACTCCTCCAGGTATGAGGGATTTAAAAAACTTCCACTCTCAAGAGGTGTTTAGGAAATACTGCTTTTTCAAAAGAAAGAAATATATGTTAGATTAAAACTGAGAAGTTGAAGCTGCGGAGAGAGATAATGGTTAAAGGAAAGCTTGGTAGCTTGAGTTTGACCAAAATGGCACAGGTGTCTGTGATCCCAGCATACCTATGGTAATGGGAGGCAGAGCCAGGAGAATTTGGACGCTCATGAGCCAGCTGGACTTGCACACAGGAAGCAATGCGATGATCAAACAAAAGTTAACATGCGAGACCCTGTCTCAAGCAGGGTAGGGAGAGGACAAATACCCTGAGGCAGACCTCAACAACTTGTGCACACATGTATGCACGGGCGGGCACGCACACATACGCATACACACATACACACAGACACACACAAACACACATCATGCACATCCACACACAGATTTTTTTTGGGGGGGGGGTCAAGGTAGAGTCTTACTCTAGCCCAAGCTGACCTGGAATTTACTATGTAGTCTCAGGGTAGCCTCGAACTCAGGCGATCCTCCTACCTCTGCCTCCCGAGTGCTAGGATTAAAGGCATGTACCACCACGCCTAGCCTACAGATACATTTTAAAAATGTGAAAGCTGTATTCAGGAAAGGGGTTGAGTTTGCTATGCTAAATGGGAACATTTTAGAGAATGGGCACACATATGAGAAAGATACATTTACCACTTACTACTTTACTTTTAACAAACGTAAAAGCACCACATTAGAATTATTATGCTCTATCTCCTGATGGTAAGAACACTAAAACCATTATTATGTGCAATAATAGGTATTTTCACTAAACAGCACAGCTCACAAAATGTTTCCCCATCCACTCTCTTATTTATTGCTCAAAATAAAACTATGGAAGTGGCAGGAAGTTTATATCCACAATCAAAAGTGAAGAGACAGACAAGCCTTGATTAGTCCAGTCTCTCTTAAATATGACATTTGCTTGCAGTATAAATCTCTACAAAAAGCTAATATAAGGCCCTAGGAAAATTGTACGGACACTGAAAAGTTTTCATGTTGTGTGTGTGAAACTCACTGGGTTCTGAACTGGTGGTATAGTTAAATTCAAAGGCTCTTAGTAAAGCAATGCCCTAGTAAAACCACAAATTACCTGGGCAGACCATGTGGAACTTTGAAGGTTCTGTCACGCAGGCACTTCACAGAGGCCCTATCATATTGAAAAGCAGCTCGTAAAACATGACTCTTCTGTGTATCTATTAACACACTGATGGCTCAAGCTGACTGAGGCTCCAAGAGCATGCCCACTGTTCTCCTGTCCAGCTGTGACTCATATCGTAACGTCAAACTCCTGAGGAATGGCATCACATGCTTCAATCAGTAAGAATTCTAGTGTCACAATAGTATTTAAATACAGCCTTTTTAGATTTTTTTCAAGGTAGAGTCTCACTCTAGCCCAGGCTGTCCTGGGATTCACTATGTCATCTCAGGCTGGCCTCGAACTCACTGTGATGCTTCTACCTCTGCCTCCCAAGTGCCGGAATAAAGACGTGCGCCACCGTACCCAGCTAATACAGCCATTTTAGGATAACAAGATAAAAATTAGCTTTCTGGAGTAGTATGGAACTTTTCTACAGTCTCTCCATTTTTCTGATTGTTAATACTGAAGTAAAGTGACTTAGTCAAGAACAGAGGTTCATAGCTACTTTGTAGCAGAGGGAAATCTAAATTCTGGTTTCCTGAACACTGAGCCCACTATTCTTTGAGAGTTCTGTAGGCTTCCTAAATAGCATATGAAGACTTACACAAGGAGAATCAACATGGAATCAAACTGATGCAGCAAAGGAAGGAGTAAGCCAGCATCTGTCATAGGCAAAGATTGCTCATTGGTATATTTAATCATTTGTAAAATGCAAACATTTCTCAAATGATTCCCTAAAAAATTTAATTTCCACAGCCTCTACTACTTTTAATGGTTGTACATTTAAACTAATTTGTGTATAGGATGAAGGGTGGCTCCATCTTCTACGTTTTGGTATTCTCTCAAAGCCAGAACAAAGCTGGGCACACAAAAGTTAATGGGTACAACCTATGCATTTGATTATAGTACTTGCCAATTTATTCATTTCAATATAGATTTTTTAATGTAGTTTAGCAAAGCAAAATTCAGACTGATTTTCTAAATTAGTCACTGATACCTTGATTTTCCTACTTAATTTCAACTCTAAAGACTGTTTATGTATTTTACAAAAAAACAATTTTTTTATGTCATGAGTAACCTTTTTAGGAAAACATACAACAGGGTTAAGGTTAGTGTAAAATAACACATTTGAAGGATATAAAGTTTTATTTTATGAAAGAATTAAATTTTTAAAAAGGGCTTATCCTACACAAATGCCGCAGAGCAATTTAGTAGACTTAAAAGCCAGAAAGGAGCAGAATATGCACGAGCACCAAATACAAATGGAGCACTTCTAGTTTCTATGGTAACCAACATAAATGAATACCTTTTTTCTGAAAATGAACTAGCAAAGCCAATGAGATGTAAACTTATAAACATAAAAACTAAAGACCCATTCCAATCCTCTGGTATAGTAGGAAGTTCATACTTTTCCATAAATAGAATTGTACTTTTCAAAAAAATGCTTAAAACTAATAGGCTTATTCACAGGATTAAATTCACTATTCTTTCTTATGGACCTTTTCTACTGGACAAACATTTTTTCCATAATTAGAAATGGCTCCTTTTGTATGTGTGTGTGTGTGTGTTATGTACATTGTATATGCATGTTCACAAATGTGTGGTCACATGTATGTGCAGGTGTGCATGCACATATGTGTGCATGAATGTCCTCTCTCACTCTCCACCTTATTCTTTGAGACACTTGAAACTAGAGCTCACCAATTTGGCTACACTAGCTAGCCAGCAAGCTCCATGAATTCTCGGTCTCTACTGCTCCATCACTGGGATTAGAAGGCACATGACATGACACCCAGTATTTTAAAAATATTTTTATTTATTTGTATGAGCAAGAGAGATGGAATAAGCTAGTGGACACACCAGAGACTTCTGTCACTGCAAAGAAACTCCAGACCCATGTACCACTGTGCATCTGGTTTCACTGGGGAAACCAACCTGAGCTGTCAGGACTTGCAAGAAAGCTCCTTTAACATCTGAGCTATTTCCACAATCTGACACCCAGTCTTTTGCATGGCTTCTGGAGATCAAAACTCAGGTCTTCATGATTTCTCAACAAGCTCTTCACCCACAGAGCCATATCCCCAGCACAGACATAATTGTTATTGCTTGCTAAATCACTGATTATAATAGTGGTGATGCTAATGAGACAAAAACCATGATCCTCTAACAATCCCATCTTCCAAAGTCTATGGCAAACTGAACACAGAGACCAGAAAACTAGAGAATAACTGATTAAAGTAATTAAAATTAATAAGGAAATATAAAAATCAGAGTCATGAGCTGGGCAGGTGGTGCCAGCCTTTAATGAAAGCACTTGGGATACAAAGTGAAGATCACTGTGAGTTCAAGGCCAATCTGAGACTACTTAGTGAATTTTACATCAACCTGGGCTAGAGCGAGACTCTACCTCAAAAAAAAAATCAGAGTCCACATATCATTTGTTTTTTCATTATCCAAGCAAGCAAATCAATCCCTTTGTTACAGAAGCTTTGATGAGTATGTTTTAGGTTTTACGGATATGGAAGAGAGAAGACCATAAGCAATTTCCAGGTTCAAACTAAAAGTCCATGATTAGGTACCCTATTGCTTATCTAACTAATATATATTTAGCCTACTCAATACAGTACAATTGCAAAGATTCAACAACTTAAACCGATTTAAACGTATTTTATTCCTTAGGTAAATGATGGCTGAAATGGCATTTATCAAAAGGATCTTCTTTATGGGACCATGAGTTACAATGTTGAAGAAAAACAATGACCTTAATCTTCTACAGCCTCTCCCCCCCCCCCCGCTCTCTCTCTCTATTCTCTCTAACTCTTTTATATTAGTTATCTTTTTCTTCCTTCTCTTAGTGGGCACTGACTAGTAACTCCTAGTACCAGCATGTGGCTATCATCCACAATGAGCTTTTGATCAGAGAGACCTACAAGGTTTCCTAGAAGAAAGACAGATTTCTGTCAGAATATTGATGACCCACCAAAGGTTAGTGGTAAGACCCTACTGCTGAAGACACCATATGCTGTTGACATGTAAAATGGAATGACATGGCTGGAAGCTGGAAGAGAGTCGGTACTCAGACAGTCAGCGCGTCTAGTGCCAGAAGGTGCTCCATGGGCGACTGGGGGAAAATGACCAATATCTGTCCAAGCAACTAATGGTCTAAACTACTTGGCAGTAAATAACCTGTTGTGATGCTCACCCAAGTGCAATAGTGGTGCACAGCCATGGTGGGAAACCAACTGCTCTTGATTTGGCTAACTGATCCCCTCAGTGGAACAGGACCCATAGCTGGAGCTGGCAAACAAATCAGAACCATATCCAAACATGAGCCCACTCTCCATTATCAAGCTACCACCAATCGTGGGCTACAAGAAGACCTACACCTATTCAATTCTCTATTAAAAAATAAGGGTTATCCCATTTGTCTGATGCTAACTTTACTCTCCCTTGGAGAATCTGCTTTTCTTTTTCAGATAGATGCAGATGCTAAGGAGACAGCAAGCCCATCATGCCTCAAAAGGGCCCCAGCTGAAATTAAGAATAACTGGAAAATCACGCAAGGGTGCTCTTTTCTTGGTGAACAGGGTACCAGCACAAGAGTGAAGGAGATCGACACAGAGAACAATCAACTCCTATCAAATCAGAGAGCCAGAGACACAAAGGCTCCCAATACCTCATCACTGAAGCAGACCAAAAATGAACCCAACATGGCTCAGGGAAATTTTGTGGAAGAGGGGGTGGAAAGAATGTCAGAGCCACGCATTTGGTCATGATACACAGAGACATTTCTCCTACCCATAACTGTGGGCTAACTCCACAATGCATTACCCATACACCTCATCAAGGAGAGGCCAGGGGGAGGGGGAAGGACATGGACGAGCCTTATGGTACCAACTTGACTATATTCACTGAGTACAAAACTAATTAACAAAAATTTAATTAAAATAAATGATTTCAAATTTGCATGTGAAATTTACATGAATGAGAGAAAATTTTACAGTTTACATTAGGAACTACTTTAATACTTGCATCACTAATATAGAGTTGACTAGAAATCAGCTAATAGCTTTGTTCTTGCTGAGTTTGAATCTCAGTATGCTAATTTTCTTACTCGATGTGTCTATTCCATAGTTCCAGAAGGAAGGAACTGTGTCTAAGCTATCCCAGCTTTTGAACTGCTGCCTCTTCTGTTTTGTTCTGTAACAAGCTATTTCTACATTACCCACAAGGCATCAGTTTTAAATATCAGTCATGATGTCATCAATTTCCAAACATGTGATTGTCAACCTTCTATCTTATTTCAAAAAGATGCTGTTTCATTACATAATATGTGTCTTTCTGTGGTTTATTTCACTTAAAATACAATTTCATGTATGTTGTCACAAAAAAGACCTTTTTTATGCTTATGGCTGAATATTTATCCACAGTTTTATCTAACAATGGAGTATATATATCTTCATAGCTTCATTATAGTGAATAATCCTGCACTGAATATTGTGGTACAGATATGTTTTTTAATATTATTTATTTATTTGCTAAAGAGACAATATGGGTGTGCCAGGGCCTCTTTCTGCTATAAATAAATACCAGATGCATCTGGTACTTTGAGGATTCAGCTTTACATGAACTCTGGGAAATTGAACAGGGATCAGCAGGCTTTGCAAGCAAGCACCTTTAACCACTGAGCCATCTCCCCAGGCCTAGATATGTTTTTAGATACTGGTTTCATTCCCTAGAAGTAGTATGTAGAAGCAGGATTGCTGAGTCATACGGCAATTCTATTTATAGATTTTTTTCCTTTTTTTAAATTTGTTTGCAATCAACAGAGAGAGAGAGAGAGAGAGAGAAAGAGAGAGAGAGAGTATATGCCTGGGCCTTTATCCATTGCAAGAAAAAAAAAAAAAAACTCCAGACACATGTACTATTTTTTTCAGTTTATTTTTTTATTACTTAGGTTTGTACTCAGTGAATACAGTCAAGTTGGCACCATTGACAGGCTCAACCATGTCCTACCCCTCACCCTGGTCCCCCCTTGTTGAAGTATATGGGTCATGCATTGTGGAGTGAGCCCACAGTTACAGGTAGGAGAACTGTCTCTGCATATCATGACCAAATGTGTGGCTCTGACATTCTTTCCACCCCCTCTTCCACAAAATTTCTCTGAGCCATGTTGGATTCATTTTTGGTCTGCTTCAGTGATGAGGTGTTGGGGGCCTCTGAGGCTCTGGCTCTCTGATTTGGTAGGAGTTGATTGTTTTCTGTGTCGATCTTCTTCACCTTTGTGCTGGTACGCAGTTCACCAAGAAAACAGCACCCTTGCTTGATTTGCCAATTATTCTTAGTTTCAGCTGGGACCCTTTTGAGGTATGATGGCATAGTTCTCTCCTTAGGATCTACATCTATCTGAGAAAGAAAAGCAGGTTCTCCAGTGGAGGGTAAAGTTAGCAGCAGACAAATGAGATAACCGTATTTTTTTTTATAGAGAATTGAGTAGGTGTAGGCCCTCTTGTAGCCCACAATTGGTAGTAGCTTGATAATGGAGAATGGGCTCATGTTTGGATATGGTTCTGACTTGTTTCCCAGCTCCAGCTATGGGTCCCATACCAATGAGGGGATCAGTTAGCCAAATCAAGAGCAGTTGGTTTCCCACCATGGCTTTGCGCCACCATTGCACTTCTGTAAGCATCATGACAGGTTATTTGCTGCCACGTAGTTTAGACCATTAGTTGCTTGTACAGATATTGGTCATTTTCCCCCAGTCGCCCACGTAGTACCTTCTGGCACTAGATGTGCTGAATGTCTGGGGACTGAGTCTCTTCTAGCTACAGCCATGTATTCCATTTGAGATGTCAACCAGATATTTTGTCTTCAGAAGTACGGTCTTACCACTAGCCTTTGGTGGGTCATCAAGTACTCTGACAGAAATCTGTCTTTTTTTTTAGGAAACCTTGTAGGTCTCTCTGATCAGAAGCTCATTGTGGATGATAGCCACATGCTGGTACTGGGAGTTACTAGTCAGTGCCCACTAAGAGAAGGAAGAAAAAGATGACTAATATACAAAAGTTAGAGAGAAGAGAGAGAGATAGAGAATCTGTAGAAGATTAAGGTCAGTATTCATCATACCCTCTACAGTGTCTTGTGGCTCAGGTGTTACCTTGAAGAGCCTGGTGAAGGTTCAACCATTGGGTCTGCCTTTTAGGATGTAGAACTTTATGGTACCATTGCTGTTTGGGTCTAGATATATGTCTTCCACCCTTCCCCCTTGCCCTCCCCTCCCTCCACACCCTTCCTATTGTCTAGTCCTCGAGATGCTTGCTGGGTATTTCAGCCATCTTGGGTAGATTCAGGTTATGTGCTGTAGATAGTGAGACTATGCGGTGATTATCTTTCTGTGATTGGGTAAGTTCACTGAGAATGATCTGTTCCAGGTTCAAACATTTTTCCTCAAATTTGAATGTGCCATTTTTTCTTACTGCTGTGTAGAATTCCATTGTGTAGATATATCACATCTTAGATATCCATTCTTCTAGTGATGGACATCTGGGTTGATTCCAGCTCTTAGCTATTACGAATTGAGCCGCTATAAACATGATTGAGCAAATCTCTCTGGACTGATGCTTGAAGGTTTTAGAGTGCATGCCCAGTATGGGAATAACTGGGTCTGTTGGTAACTCTTTAGTCAGCTTTTTCAGGAGTCTCCATATTGCTTTCCAAAGTGGTTGTACCATCTTACATTCCTACCAACAGTGGGTGAGGGTTCCTATTTCTCCACATCATCGCCTGCATTTGTTTGCATTTGAGTTTTTGATGTTTTCTATCCTTACTGGGGTAAGGTGGAATTTCATAGTTGTTTTAATTTGCATTTCTCTGATGATTAGGCACGATGAACATTTCCTTAGGTGTGTGTTTGCCATTTGTATTTCTTCCTCTGTGAACTGCCTGTCCAGCTCTTTGTCCCATTTTGTGGGTGGGTTGTTTGACTTTTTATTGTTTAGGTTTTTGAGTTCTTTGTAGATTCTAGAGATTAGACCTCTGTCAGTTGGATAATCAGCAAATATTTTGTCTCATTCTGTGGGTAATCTATTGGCTTTGCTTATTGTTTGCTTGTCTGTGAAGAAACTCTTCAGCTTCTTGTGATCCCATTGGCTGTGTGACTGTTTTAAGATCAGGAGCTACTGGGGTTTTGTTCAGGAAGTCTTTTTCCATTCCTATATCATGGAAAGTTCTTGATATATTTTCTTCTAGTAGTAGCAGAGTTTCTAGTCAGCATCTTCAACAAATGGTGCTGGACAAACTGGATGACTATGTGCAGGAAATTAATACGTGATCTACACATCTCACCATGTACTACACTCAAGTCCGAATGGATCAAAGACCTCAATATAAGACCACATGTACTATTTTCTTCATCCATTTTTATGTGGCACCAGGGAATTAAACCCAGCCCATCAGGCCATTTCTCCAGCCCACTATTTATAATTTTTGAGGAAATTATATCGTTTGTCAATTTATATTCCTACCAACAAAGAACTTCATTCCTATTTATCTAAATCCTTGCTAACATGGATATTTTTGTCTCATAACAGGTGCCAGATGCTGTCACATTTTTGTTTAGTTTGCATTTTCCTGGACATTAGATATACTGAGCATGTTTCCATTTACCTGTTGTCCATTTATATGCCTTTCTGAAGAAATAAAATGTCTATTTAGATATTTGTCCATTTTCAGTTGGGTTTTGTTTTGTTTCACAGTGTATGAGTTCCACATACATGTTAAATATTTTCCTCATTAAATATACGGCATGCAAATGGTTCCTGTCATTCTATGGATTTCATTCTCATTTAATTGTTTTTTTAATATTTATTTTTTATTTATTTGACACAGAGAGAGAGAAAATATGGGTGTATCAGGGCCTCTAGCTGCTACAGACAAACTCCAGATACATCTCCCACTTTGAGCATCTGGTTTATATAGATGTTGCATAATCCAACCCAGGCAATAAGGCTTTGCAAATGAGCATCTTGAACCAATGAGGAACCTCTCCAGTCCTTATTTAGTCTTTCCTCTACAGAAACTTTTTAATCTTATATATTTCCACCAACTTTCTTTTTTATGATTTTTTTTTTCTTTTTGCAGCATTACTTTATTTTATTTATTTAAGAGAGAGAAAGAGGCACTCAGGAGGCAGAGGTAGGAGGATCACTGAGAGTTCAAGGCCACCCTGAGACTACATAGTGAATTCCAGGTCAGCCTGAACCAAAAAAGTGAGACCCTACCTTGAAAAACTAAAAGAGAGAGAGAGAGAGAGAGAGAGAGAGAGAGAAAGGGGCAGACAAGGAGAGAATGAGTGCACCAGGACCTTTAGCCACTGTAAACAAACTCCAGATACATATGCCACCTTGTGCATCTAGCTTATGTGGGTCCTGGGGAATCAAACATGGATCCTTTGGCTTTGCAGGCAAATGTCTTAGCTGCTGAGCCATCTCTACAGTTCCCTTCCACCAACTTTCAATTACACTTATATTATGGAACATTTTGTTTTCTTTATCCATGATATTGTAAAAAATAAGTATATCATGATGTTAAAAATAACGGGACTGAGCCAACAAGAGTCAAATGATAACCCATTACAAAATATTAATATAAATAAGAATTACAAAGAATTTCACAGCACTCAATCCCCTCACTCATATTGAGAGTATAATTTTATGTCAAAGGCTACAGACATAGCTGTTTTTCCAAATAAACAGTCTTTCATTTCAGAGAAAGGGATTTTGGTGTGTTACTTTAGTATACTTAACATGTGTCCTTTGCAAGGGGAGAATTTAGTGGTCTATGTTCACTCATAGCCCTGTGATCTACAATGTGATTTCCTCTGGTTAGTGGCTCTAGTAACAGAGTAAGGGACAAATTCCTGAATAGCCTGTTTCTTATATTCCCAGAGAATGCAGAATGGTCTCCCTTGAAGATGAGGCAGAAAGAGCTAGCATTGATTTTAGAACTTATCCAAAATAATCACTTGGAAAAGCAATGTAACTCTCAGCAAACCTGAAGCTGCATATGAAGTTGAAAATGAAGTAAATGGCAAGGTATAAATTGTAGGTATTGTCAAGTAGAGGGAAACTGGATGGTCTTAGGGAAAATATCCCTAATATATGTTTTTTAAAAAAAGATCAAGCTTTAAACACCCTTTAAGCACAAAGAGTACAGTGGCCAGATCAAGATGGCAATGCCAATCTAAAGAGAATGACTTATTTCTTACCTCTGTACTCCCTGGAAGGCCACAAACAAGGTTTATAAAATAAGGAAGCAGGAGATAAAGTGTTATTTAGGAAAACCCTGAACTTTAAAGCAGGTTTGGATATTTGATTATAATAACAGAAATTCTTGATTGCTATGTTTATAATCCTTATGTGACTACTGGTTAAGTAAGTGTAACTTTTATATTGCATTAGAACCAAATATGACATGGGGTCTATCCAATTTCTTACACAGCGACAAAGGAAAAAGTATCTCCACAGTTTAGATTTAAAAAAAAGTAAAGATGAGAAGACCCATAAACAGGATGAGCTGTAGTAAAATGTCAGAGATTATTCTTGTTCTATATAAATGTTGTACAAGAACTATGAGATATAAGCCAATCCATAAATGAGAGATAGATACTAGATATATAAATCTAAACCATCATTCTGCTACATAGAGGCATGTTACAGTAATTAATGAAAGAATTGTTTATTTACAAGCTCATATAAACATGTACAATAATGACAGTTTTACTCAAGAGGGCAATTAAACTGAAAATAAGAGAAAAGCCTATTACAAGCTCTTATTTACAGCTCTTCATGGTGCCCTTTTAAGTTGATTTTAATTTTAGCAATTCTATTCCTTTTGGTGTAAACATTTTAATTCTAGCAACATTTCATAATCTCTCCAACACCAACATGTAAAATCACATTAATACAATGCCTGATTAAATTGGATTTTCAAAAAATTTTGTGTTCATTATACGACAAAATGCACTCCAAAAAAATAAGGAATTATCACATTATGTATTACAGCCATTTATTTGTGGAAATGGAGCGTGAAATAAACTATTTAGTTCATTAGCTAAAGTAGGAGAGCATTGTTCAAGCATGTTATCCATTAATCACTGATAACCAGTGTTTAGTATGCAGACATGCGTCACTGCTAATGTGACTAATGTGGAATCCTCTTCATAAAAACCATAGTATGTGCAACTTTTATGTGTGATTTATTATAGTACATTAGACAGAGCTTACAAGAGCTTGAAATATGGATTAATTAGATAGTAAAATTCATATTTCTTAGAAAACAGATTTTGAACATCTCAAATACTTTCCAATTCCCTTTTCCTCTTATAATCATTCGAATAAAATTTGGCAAAACATCTGTATGACTAATTAAAGATCTTGCTCCCTTTAGAATCAAGGGTGCACTATGTTCCTGATAGTATCTTATAACAAATACTTAATTTTCTGTCAAGAATCATCTCATAATGAACACTGTTTAATATTCATCAGAACACTGAATGTAGGCAAATCATATACACAGTGTATTTAAATCACAATTTTCTTCTGGACTAAAATAATAAAGATAATGATACTTCATAAGTAGAGAACTGCCCAGATGTCTATCACTAGAGAATGGATAACTAAGATGTGGTATATCTACACAATGGAATTCTATACAGCAGTAAGGAAAAATGCTGCAATGAAATTTGAGGAAAAATGGTTGAACCTGGAACAGATCATTCTCAGTGAACTTACCCAATCACAGAAAAAAAAAATCGCCACATAGTCTCACTCATCTACAGCACCTAACCTGAATCTACCCAAGATACCTTACATACCCAGCAAGCATCTCGTGGACTAGACACTAGGATGGATGGGGAGGGAGGGGAGGGCATCAAAGGGGTGGGAAACACAAATCTAGGCCCAAACAGCAATGGTACCATAAAATTCTACTTCCAAAAAGGCAGACCAAATGGCTGAACCTTCACCAGGCCCTTACAGGGAACACCTGAACCACAAGACACTGGAGAGGGTAGGATCAATACTAACCTTAACCTTCTACTGTCTTCTCTCCCACCCTCTCCCTCTCCCTCTCTCTATCTCTCTCTCCCTCTTCTCTCTAACTCTTGTATATTAGTTATCTTTTTCCTCCTTTTCTTAGTGGGCACAGACCTGTAACTCCTAGTACCAGCATGGGGCTATCATCCACAATGAGCTTTTGATCAGAGAGACCTACAAGGTTTTGTCAGAGTACTTGATGACCCACCAAAGATTAGTGGTAAGACCATACTGCTGAAGACACTTTATGTGGTTGACATGTAAAATAGAATGGCATGGCTGGAAGTTGGAAGAGAGTCAGTCCCCAGACAGTCAGCGCGTCTAGTGCCAGAAGGTGCTACATGGGCGACTGGGGGAAAATGACCAATATCTGTCCAAGCAACTCATGGTCTAACCTACTTAGCAGCAAATAACTTGTTGTGATACCCACACAAGTGCAGTGGTGGTACACAGCCATGGTGGGGAGCCAATTGCTCTCTATTTGGCTAACTGATCCCCTCAGTGGTATGGGACCCATAGCTGGTGCTAGGAAACAAGTCAGAACCATATCCAAACATAAGCCTACTCACCAATATCAAGCTAACATCAATCATGGGCTACAAGAGGGCCTACACCTATTAAATTCTCTATTAAAAAAAGTAAGGGTTATCTCATTTGTCCTGGTGCTAACTTACTCTCTGCTGGAGAATATGCTTCTCTTTTTCAGATAGATGTAGATCCTAAGGAGAGAGTCACCCCATCATACCTCAAAAGGGCCCCAGCTGAAACTAAGAAAAATTGGCGAAACAAGCAAGGGTGCTGTTTTCCTGATGAACCGGATACCAGCACAAGAGGGAAGGAGATCAGCACAGAGAAAAATCAACTCCTACCAAATCAGAGAGCCAGAGCCTCAGAGGCCCCCAACACTCATCACTGAAGCAGACCAAAAATGAACCCAACATGGCTCAGGGAAATTTTGCAGAAGAGGGGGCAGAAACTATGCCAGAGCCATATATTGGGTCATGATATGCAGAGACATTTATCTTACCCATAACTGTGGGCTAACTCCATAATTCATGACCCAGATACCTCAACAAGGAGGGGCAAAGGGAAGGGGGTAGGTCATGGATGAGCCTAATAATGGTACCAAACTGACTGTATTTGATGAATACAAAACTAAGTAATAAAAAAGAAAAAGAAAAAGAAAATAAGTAGAGAACTGGATAACATTTAGTTCCCTAAAGCTACTGATAAGACAACTTGTACTGTGAATTCTGTGACTTACTAAATTCACACCCTGACTTTAGTAGTAAAGCTTTCAATTCTTTGTTGTTGTTGTTTAAAGAAAATAGAGTCATCAAAATAGTGGTAATATGGAAATGAAAACGATCCTATGACACCTGAATAAAAAGTTGGTATAGTCAAACAGCGGAGTCCACAGAGCCATGTTCTGACAAACATGTTAAACCAGAGAAGATACTAATAGTATATACCATATTGTTATACTTAAAAAGAGAAGCCTAAATTGTGCAATTAAAAGTGAGGATGTGGTTACTTGTGGAGAAGGCAGCAGTGATGAGGAAGATTAGTGACTAGAATAGAATGGGACAGAGACTGCAGGAGGCTGGTAGTAAAGTGTCTAAGAAGCTGGATGCTGGGTGTTGATTTATGGATATGTTGAGTTTTTGTATATTCACTGGTTGTACAATTATAATATGTGATTTTTATATATGTTTTATATATAACACATCAACTAAAACTTAAATGCTTAAAATACTTTTGTTCTATAGATACAGAATGAAATATGTAGGTCATGTCAAGAATGAAATACATAGGTAGGTCAAGACAAACTAGAACACAAATGTTCCAGTAGAGGACAACAAGTAGTATGGAAAGAAAACACCAACCATGGGCTGGAGAAATGGCTCAGTCATTAAGGCACTTGCCTGAAAAACCTAATGTCCCAGGTTCAATTCCTGAAGAACCATATAAAGCCAGATACACAAAGTGGTGCATGCATCTGGAGTTCATTTGGAGCAGCTGAAAGCCCTGGAATGCCCAATCATTCTCATTCATCCTCTCTCTCTCTCTCTCTCTCTCTCTCTCTCCTCTTGCAAATAAGGAATATATTTTTTTAAAAAATTAAAAAAAGACACCAGCCAAGGGTAGCAGCAGCAGAAAGACCTGTGCCATCTAGAGATAGCCCTGGCACCATAGAAACATCAAGTCATACATGTGAAAATGAAACAATGAGTAGTTATCATCAATGGAGCTAGATAATGCTCTGTGGTTCTTATTGTTTGTTTCTTTGTTTGTTTCTAATAAAGAATGCTTGCAATTGAGGAAAGTAGTAATATTGCTAGAAGATACATTTCTCAGGTGTGTGAGAGAAAGTGTGTGTGTGTGTGAGAAAAGAGCTGCAGCCTTAGGAAATGTGATCAGAGAAGAAGGTAACTCCCCATGTCTTTTGGATTTCAGGTACCCAAGACTGTTATTTCTCTTTTCAGGTCACAAGTAATTTAGCATCAGTCCCTGCATAATATATTTGAGTAGATGAAGCCTGCACAGGCATTTGCTTTCTTGTAATATGTAAAAGTCACACTATCAGCATATGTTGGCTGTGGAGTCCAGATATTTTTCTCAAGTTTGCCACTTAACTGTCTGGATGAGTCCTCTAAGACTAATTTCATCCCATATATCAGCCTCTGCTATTCCACCTCTGCTCTTCTTCAAATAAGATCAATCTTGCATGATTCCAATTTGACCTGAAAACTCCTTTAATACTTGTAATACTTGAGTTCTTTAAAATCTCTTTTATTAGTATATAAAGTTCCAGTTCACATCTTGCTTTGCAGACATATCTTCCAAATATCAAGTATTCATCAAGACTATCTTCTTCATCGTATCAGAGAATGATATTCAGTAACAACAGCACCCAAAAAGTGTATACTGGTGTTAGTAAATTCAGGAAACTTGAATAACATTTGCTTTGGTTTTTGATGTAAACTTTCTCTAATCTATATACACTCATAAAATATCCAAAGGTAATCATAGGTGATTTTAAGAATAATAACTAGCATTTGATTAGCCTTTGTTATGTACTAAAGTGTAGCTAATGTAATGCTAGAATACACTAGCAGAGTCACATAATGGAGTACACACAGTAATGAGGTTAAACAATCTGTGAAATCTTTATTTTAAGCCTCTTAAATGACAAAAGATTTTTCCTTACCCAATCTTTAATTACATTCTCCTCAGTCATCTTGACTGGGAATATTCACCAACCTCCATGTGTCTTAATATAGCATAGTTATAGAAAGAATTCTGCTAGATCGATTTAATGAGCATCCTTCTGGTGCTAGAAATGAGATACTTCCCTATGAGTTGCTAATCAGAGAGTCCACAGGTACCTCTAAACCAATACAGCTTATTGCTAGTGTTATTGGCTGCCCACAAAAGTAGATGACATAGCCCTGGGGCTAAAGGCCACATGCTTCAGTTGCAGGACATAGAGAAATCAAGTTGAAACTGCACTGGATGCTTCGTTCCTGGTAGCTAGCTTTCACAGTGCCAGAAGGTGCTATGCAAGCTACTGGGGAAAAAAGTCACCAATATTTCTATCCAGCTTTGAATCCTGCATGATCCAATCAGAGAGCAGTTTGTTACCCCCATAAAAATCAGACTACTATTGCACCATTGAGCACATCTTTCCTGCTGGTCAGTAATCAGGATCTTAGTGGAAATGTTTTGGAATACTTTGAGTTTTTCTTTGTTTTGCAAAATGTCAACTATAGATTTGTCACAGATAATCTTTATTATGCTAAAATATGTCTACCCCATCTGTAGTCTCACCAGAACTTTTATCATGAAGAATTGTTGAATTTTGTCAAATGTTTTCTCTGCATCTATCAGGATGATCATGAGATTTTTGTGCTGAATCCATTTATGTGATGAATTATATTTATTAATTTGTATCAGTCGAACCATCCCTGCATCTCTGGAATGAAGCCCAATTAATCATATTGAATGGTTTTTTTTATGTCTTCTTGAATTTTATTTTAAAACACTTTATTGAGATTGTTTTGCATCTACATTCATCGGGGAGATTATTTTATAATTTTCTGTTTTTTGTTGTTGTTGTTGTTGTTGTTGTTGTTGAGTATCTGGCCTTGTGTCAGAGTAATACTGGCTTCATAAAAAGTAGTATAGCTCTTTGTGGTAGTTTGAATAGATGGCCCCCAATATACTCAGCGTTTTATTAGTTTGTAGTTTTCATCTGCAACCACCTGGCTGGAGGCAATGTTGCTGGGCAGATCTTATAGGTTTGAGATTTCAATCTGAAGATATGCAAAGTGTGCCTAACTGGAGTTCCTGGCTTGTGCTCCTCTCTCTCTTTCTCTCTCTCTCTCTCTCTCTCCTTGATCCTGTGAAGGCAGGCCAGCTTCTTCTGCCATTATGGAACTCCACCTGAATCTGTAAGCTTCAATAAATATCCCTTCCTCCATAACTGTACCTGGTCTGGAAGCTCATCTCAATGAACGTGAAGCTGTCTGCTACACAAGTTCATACCGAGGAGTGGGCTGAGATGAACCTGACCATGTGGATGTTGGCCTTTTGGAACCTTTGTTTTGGTGGATTGGGTATGGACTTGGTGCTTGCAATGGAAGATGCCTTCTGGAGTGGTGAGCCAAGTTTTATGGACTATTCTGATGAGAGTTTGAGAATGCTAAGTGCAGACAGTATTGAACTTCAAGTCTTGGCTTATGAGCTAAGGGGAAGGAAAGACTACAGAGGACTTTGTTGGAAGTAGGCTGCTGGCATAAGGGCTGGCTGTGTTCTGCTGCCCAGGCCCAGAGTTAGATCAAGGTTAAATTTATATGGACTGATGTGCTTGGCTAAAGATATTGGACTGGGAGATATAAGATTTTACATTGGAAAACCTCAAGTAAGTTAAAATTACAGGCACTGAGACTGGTTTTAGGTTACTGAACCTGCTATTGTCAAACACATTAGCAATCGTAAGGAAGATGGCCCAGCTGCTTTACATTAAAACAATGGAAAGGATGCCTGAGGAGGGACTATCATAGAAATGCAAACTCTCTGGAAGGAGTTGACTGGAGAAGGAACCTGATTTTTAAGGCTATAATTTATTTCATCCCTGAATTAAGAATATGGCTGTGTCCTGCACACCTGATAATTGGTTTCAGAAGCTTGAAAGATGTGAGGAGTGCTTTTGAATTGCACATGGTTCCAGGAGCAACTGCTGAGATGTAGCATGAGGCAGGGCATGATGCCATGATAGGCTGAAAGAGCCTTGAAAGATGGACCATGGTTTGCATGAAGACATTTTAGATATACCAGCACTATGCAAGGGCTACTATAGAGTGCACTGTTGGCCTAGAATGGAAGTGTTCCCTGGCTACTCTGCCCAGCTGGAGGGGCAGAATTGGAAAATCTGGAGACTGGCAGTGTCCGGTTATATTGAACTTGAACTGCAGAAGATTGATTGTTTGAGGGTGGTTGAGTGTGTATTGTTTTAGCCTCTCCTTGCTATGCATTATACCACTTCAAAATGTTTACTCTGTGCCTTTATATGCTAGAAGTATTTAACTTGTTTGATTTTACAGGAATTGCTATCTTAAAGTGGTCAAGACTGTGGGGACCTTTAAAATTGAACTGAGTACAATTTACAATCTGTGATGGTTATAAATATATTGGGAGCCAGGGTCAGAATGTGGTAGTTTGAATATATGGCCCCCAATATATTCATTGTTTTATTAGTTTGTAGTTTGCATCTGCAGCCACCTGGCTAGAGGTGATGTCACTGGGTGGATCTTAAGGTATGGTGGTGGGTTTAAGATTCAATCTAAAGATATGCAAAGTATGCCTACCTGGAGTTTCTGAAGTGCGCTGTGCTGTATGGCTTTTGGCTTATGTTTCTCTATCTCTATCTCTCTTTGCTTGGTCCTGTGAAAGCAGGCTAGCTCTTCTGCCATTATGTATCTTCCCCTGGATCTGAAAGCTTCAATAAGTATCCCTTCATCCATAATTGTGTCTGGTCTGAAAGTTCATCTCAGTGAACCTGAAGCTGTCTGCTACACTCTTGTACCCCAATCCAGCCACAGAAGTAATCCTAGGTGTTGAGTTTGCTTGCTAAGCAAGTATTCTAGTGGACTGGGTGGAAAAATTCACTGGCAAATTCTAAACGTCAACTGAGCAATACACACATTCAATACAAACCAGCACAAAATATGCAATTATGGGGATTAAAACAAACAGCTAGTCTTATACAGCCAAAACCCTAAGGGTATGTTTTGTTCTACACTCTTAATCTTGACAGCTGGGAGGTAGAGATTTCTGTTCTGAATTGGATTCCAGGTCAGCCTGGATCTGGATCAGACCCTGCCCACAATAATGACAGAAGCAAAAGATGAAGGCCCTATAAATATAAGAGCATCAAAGGCAACAATATTCAACCTCCAAATACAGGTTATTTGAAAATGGTAGAGCCAACCAAGAATATATAACCCATAACCTGCCTTGACACGGAAAGAGAGATTAGTTCTTCCAGTGCAGGCCTATCTTGATCCCTCCATGTTGTGCTGTGGAGCTTGAGCTCTGATCAGCTGTGCTGGCTGCACTGCCACTGGGGGCTGAATGCCAGAGGTTCACGGTTCTGATGGTGGGGGATGGGAGAGTTCAGACTTCTGGAGTTGCTCATACAGTTCCACCTGTATCCCTTTCAGTAGCTCCTTGGTTATCTTCAGATTTCTTTTTTATTATTATTAACAGCTTCCATGATTGTAATCAATATCCCATGGTAATGCCCTCACTCCCCCCACTTTCTCCTTTGAAACTCCATCATATACCCTCCCCCTCTCAATCAGTCTGTCTTTTATTTTATGTCATAATCTTTTCCTCCAGTTATGATGGTCTTGTGTAGGTAGTGTCAGGCACTATGAGGTCATGGATATCCAGGCCATTTTGTGTCTGGGGGAGCACATTATAAGAAGTCCTACTCTTCCTTTGGCTCTTACATTTTTTCTTCCACCTCTTCTGCAATGGACCCTGATCCTTGGAAGGTGTGATAGAGATACTGCAGTGCTGAGCACTCCTGTCACTTCTTTCCAGCACCATGATGCCTTCTGAGTCATCCCAAGGTAACTGCCATCTGAAAAGAGAAGGTTCTCTACCAAAAGTGAGAGTAGCATTAATATACAGGTATGAACATTAAGAGAAGTGTTTACTGGGCAGTTTGATGAGCATGGTATATACATTTAGCCAGACAGCAGCAGACGTTACACCCCTAAGGCCATGACTACCCCTGTTGTAGGTTTTCAGTATCAGGGATGTATTCCCTCCCATGGAGCAGGCCTCCAGTCCAATTAGAGGGCAGTTGGTTTCCACAATGACAGACATGGTTCTATTACACCCATTGGCTCATTTGGCCTGGCTGGCAAAATATAAAGTTTGCAGTGTCCACTCTTGAGTATTTTCACTGGTGTTTTCTCTCTCTCCCATTGAACGCCATGTAGAATGGCTTCTTCCAGCTTTCTGTCAGCTTGTCTATATGGAGGAGAATATCAGCTCAGTTCCAGCAAGATTTCTCAGTAGCCTTGCAGCCCAAGTATGTGGAGTCTTCAGCAATAGGGTCTTATCATCTATTCCTGGTGGGAAACCAAGGGCCATTGCAATGGCTTGTAATGTTTTGGGGGCATCAGGGACCTCCCTGGCCAACAACTCACTGGAAGGTATCTGATCCCTGGAAATGAAAATTTTCTAGTGACAATCTATGGCTCCTGAGTGTTCCATTGTGCAAAAATGTAGGTTTCCATATGATTTGTTTATATCCTCTTATATGTACTGATTGAGAAGTTGTTTAACTATGCACCCCTGCAGAAGCCACTGCTCCTACCCTGCTGACCACTGACAGTCTGTGTCATGCTGAGTTAAAGCTGAAGTGTGAAGTGGGTGCCATACCCAGCTGCAGCCGCTTGGTTGAGTATCCCACCATATCCACCAAAGGAACTGTCCAGTAAAGATGTGTGTAGATCTTCAGATTCCTTAACTTTCCAAAAAGGCGGATGAAGGTGAAAAATCCCCTTGTTTGGTCTCTGCTGCTGCAGCTTGGTGTGCCTGTCAAGGAGGTGCTGTATGGGTGCATAGTTTGGCAGGCACAAGTGCCTCAGTGGGATTCTGGCCATTTTTCTCCTTTCTGGTGGATCTCGCTGTATTCTCTGCTGTGTCTAAGAATAACCTATTCTCCTTCACTTTTCAGAAGAAGAGTGTATTTTGCTGGGGTTTTGCTAAAATCCCTCCTGAGGCTGATATGGCATAGCTCCTATGCCACCATCTTACCTGGTAGTCCCTCCCCCAGTTGTTTTTAATGCAGGTCCTTAAAGCTATAGATTTCCCTCTTATGACTGCCTTTATTATACCCCATAGGTTTTGGTATGATGTGTTTTCATTTTCATTCAATTCTATGATATTTCTTATTTCTCCTATGGACCATTCAGAATTCAATAACATCCTTAATATCCATAAATTTGTGCATTTTCAGTAATTTCTCTTGTTATTAATTTATAGCTTTATTCTACCATCATCAAATAAAAAGCAGAATTATTTCATTTTTTTCTGCATTTGTTGAGACTTTCTTTGTGTTCTAATATTTGATCTATTTTAGAAATGGTTCCATGGGCTGTTAAGAAGCATGTGTATTTGAAGTGTTTGGTTGGAATTTCCTATAAATGTTTGACCCATTGGAGAGACATTGGTTTGAATTGTAACCATGAAGTAAATAGATACAAACATATGAGCATATCTATGTATAACAGCAACTTTCAGGTATATATTCATTTGATCAATCCATATTTGTTATTTGTTTTCAATGCATTTGGCTTCCTTGACATACTTTTACCCTACTACATTACTTCTGATGACAGAGGTGAAAAAAGAGCCAGGGCTTTACATTCATGAAATATCAACTGAAGGTAACTACTAAATTTTCTGACCCATACACTGGTTAATACTGTTATGGGAATTTTGGTGCTCCTTGCCAGTACCAATGAACCAATAAATTTAAGTCATCTCCAGATTCTTATCTTATGAATTTAAAGAATTAAATCCATAGACCAAAGAGTAAGACTTAGACTTATTTAGATTAAGAGAGAAAAATACAGAGAGCACCTGCCTTGTGGAAGGCAGGAGGGTGTAGAAAGCCCACATGGTAATAGGGGGAGGAGCTCCTACCCCCATCTCAGCCCAGCATAAATAAAATGAGGGGGGACTTACCAGAACAGGGCCCTAGAAGTTCAGAAAAAGTGAACAGCCTAAAAGAGGCTTTCGCTACTTAGTAGGGATCTATTTATAATCTTTTTGTGATAGGCCTCACCTTCACACTCAAGTGAGCCTGAGAGAGGGCTGATTAGTCTGGTCTCAGGGAGGGGTTTCCATACCTGGGTAGGGGTGAGAGAGCTGATTGGATGAAACTCTATCAAACACTGAATTCCAGTTCGGATGGAGCAGGCAAGCAGTGTTACAACTTTTACATTCCCTCTTTTGGGCCCTCTCCTGTCTAATTCTCCCTCATTTCCTTCTTTGTTGATGTTGCAGTTAGGTTCACATTGCTGGTGGAAATCACACGACCAACAGCAGCTCTTGGGGGAAAAAAGGATTTATTTTGTCTTAAAGACCTGAGGGAAGCTCCATGATGGCAGGGGAAAACCAATGGCATGAACAGAGGGTGGACATCACCCCCTGGCCAACATATGGTGGACAATAGCAACAGGAGAGTGTGCCAAACACTGGCCAGGGGAAACTTGCTATAATATCCAAAACCTTCCTCCCACAGTACACTGTTGCCAGGAGGTGTTAATTCCCAAATCTCCATCAGCTGAGAAGCTAGCTTACAGAACACCTAGGTTTACGGGAGACACCTGCATCAAAACACCACACTTGAGAAAACTGCTGTTAGAGGAAAGGGTACAATAACCTTGTCTATTTCTACTTCCAGCTGAATAGGGTCATGGAGTATGGCACTTAGAGTCTCTGGTGGGAGCTATTAAAAGGTGCAATAGGGAAACCTGTGAGTCAGTCAGATGTCCCATTGTCATCTGTGAGTTTCTGTTGTTGTTGTTGTTTTGACCTTGTGTAAAAGGGAGTTATACATGTTAGTAATGTGTGGAATTGGTCTAGAAAGTGTAACATTGTGAGGGTAGGGATGGCTGGTTTTCCTGTTAGAAGTGGCAAGTGACAAGTTCTCAAAGAGTGAGCTTCCTGTAAATGAGCAGAGATAAAGTTAAAACAGCAATTGAGTATATATGGTCTAAAGATTAACAGAATAACTATGAAAATTATAATAGGCATAATGTTTCTCCACCATGAAAATATTGAGACTCAGTCTCATAACTGTTCATTAAATGGCACAGTAGTGTCTGACTAGTTTCATTCAAACTTTATTTTATCAGATATTAGGATAGTGGGCTGCAGAGATGGCTTAGCAGTTAAGCGCTTGCCTGTGAAGCCTAAGGACCCCTGTTCGAGGCTCGATTCCCCAGGACCCACGTTAGCCACATGCACAAGGGGGGCTCACACATCTAGAGTTCGTTTGCAGTGGCTGGAGGCTCTGGCACGCCCATCCTCTCTCTCTCTCTTTCTCTCTCTCTCTCTCTTTCTCTCTCTCTCTCTCTCTCTCTCTCTGCCTCTCTCTCTCTCTCTGTCTGTCACTCTCAAATAAATAAATAAAAATAAACAAAAAAATTTTAAAAATAAATAAATAAAGAATAGTGTCACCTGCTTGTCTCCTGCTTAGAGTACTTTTTCTTTCCCAGCCTTTCACCTTAAGGTAGTGTATGTATTTCATTGTGAGGTATTTATATTAGAGGCATCAAAAAGATAGATCCTGTTTTCTAATCCATTCTGCTAATCTGTGTTTTGGTTCAGTGATTGAGACCATTAATATTCAGAATTATTGTTGAAAAGTAGATGTCAATTCTTGTCATTTTGTAGCGATGAGTATTTCTTAATCCTCATTTACTTAACAACTGTACTAGCATTGTTGATTTTTTTTTTTCCCTGTAGGCTCTTGGATGTTATTTATCTTTCTCTTCAGTCTGAAGTATTCCTTCCCATAACCTTCTAGAGGTGGCTTGGTGGTCACACACACTTTTAGCCTGCTTTTATTATGAAAAGGTGTTCTTTCTACTTCAACACAACTGATAATTTTTCCATTATAATAGTTTAGGTTGGAAGCTTCTGTGTTTCAGAACTTGAACTACATCATTCCAGGCCCTTCTGGCTTTTAAGTTTTCCAGTGAAAAAGCTCTGTTATTATTATGGGCCTGCCTTTATCTGTGACTTGGTATTTCTCTTTTATACCTCTCAATACATTTTCTTTGCACTGTATATTTAGTGGTTTAACTAAAATGGCATGGTGTTTGATCAATGAACATGGTCTGTGATGTCCATATTTTGTTTTTCAAATGAGTGAGTTTATTGAGGATAAGAACAGGAAAGTAACAGATAAAGAATAGAATGAAAAACATCAAGCTGGGCACTGAACAACATTCAGCAGAAATTATTGAAGTAGCTTTGCTGAAAAATGGAAGAAACAGATGTCAAATGGCAGATAAATAGCAGAACATCAGATTGGACATTGACCAACATCCAGCAGAAATTACTAGAGTAGTCCTTAACTACTGGAGGAGCCCTGTGGAACAGTCGGCTGGAATTTCATAAAGGGTACCAGACACAGGTTTTTTCCTCAGGCAAGACTTAAAGTTAGCAGTTCCCACCGCAGGCATTTTTAAATTATGGGGTGAACAACAATGACCTCTGCTCAAGACTTAAGATTTGAGAGTACCAGATAGCCAAGGAATGTTTAAATATCTATCTATCCTAAAAGAACATGATATTTTCAACCCTTGGGCTGTAAGCATACTTGGATCTCAGACAGACCCCACTCCTGAATCAGCTCTCATCAAGATGTAACAGCATATGGCAAATGACAACATAACATGGTACACATGAGGAGTTTATTTTCCCATCCTCACTATTTTGTGCTCTATTCCCTCTCTGACCTAGATGGACATCCCTTTACACAGATTATATTGAAAATATTTTCATTTAGCATGGAGTTCTTCTCTTTCTATTCCCACAATTCATATTTGATACTTCCATCATGCCTCAGAGATTTTATCTTTTATTCATATGTTTATTTAAAGTTCATCATTGTCCTTAATGGATATACTAATTTTTCTACCTTGTCTTCAAGCCTTGATATTATGTCCTCACCATGATCCATATTATTAGTGAAACTTTCCACTGAGCATTTTATTTGACTTACTGAATTTTTCATTTCCAACATTATGTCTAACCTGCTTTTATCAAAAATTCCATTGGAGGGGCTGGAAAGATGGCTTAGTGGTTAAGCTGTTTGTCTGCAAAGCCAAAGAACCCAGGTTCAACTCCCCAGCACCCATGTAAGCCAGATGCACAAGGGAGTGCATGCATCTGGAATTTGTTTGCAGTGGCTAGAGGCACTGATGTGCTCATTCTCTATCTGCCTGTTTCTCTCTCCTTCTCTCTCTCGCTCAAATAAATAAAGTAAAATAAATTTTAAAAATACCATTGGAGGGCTTGAGAGATATCTTAGCAGGTAAGGTTCTTGCCTGGTAAACCAAAGGACCCAGATTCAATTCCCCAGTACCCATATAAAGCCAAAAGCACAAGGTGGTGCATGCTTCAGAAGTTTGTTTGTGGTGGCTAGTGGCACTGGTACATTCTCTCTCTCTCTCTCTAATAAATATGTAAAATATTTACATAAAATAAATCCCATTGGAGGCCTGGAGAGTTGGCTCAGTGAGTAAAGTGCTTGAGTCTCAAGCATGACAACCTGAGTTCAGATCCCCAGCACCCATGTAAAATGCTGGGTATGGAGATATGTGCCTGTAATCCCAACACTGGAGAGGCAGATACAGGAGGATTTAGTGGCTTGCTAAATGTCTTTGCTAGCTAGATATGTGAGCTCCAAGCTTAGTGTGAGACCTTGTTTAAAAAGGGGGTAAGAGTTATCACAAATGTTATGACTAAGTCATATGGAAACATACTTCTTTGTTATCTAATTAAAATATCATCTTAAAAATAAAATGTTTGGGCAGAAGTACCCTACATGAGTGGATAATGTGCTCCCAGAATCTATAGGTTATTATTGGAAAATCCAAGTGACAGAAGTAGGATATCTCCCAGTGAATTATTTGTCATACAGGCCCCTGAGGCTCCCAAAACATGCAGGCTATTGCCATTACTCCTGAGGACAACCAGAACTAGATGGTAAGAGCCTATTATTGAATACACACATTCTTCAGTTGCAGAACACTAAGAAATCAAGCTGAACTGAGCTAGGAGCTCTCTCCCTGCTGGCTACCTGCCATAGTGCTGGAAAATACTACAAAGCCTGCTGCTGGGTGAGAAAAGTTATCAAAAAAGGTACCCAGCAAATGGGTTATGAGTTGCATAACTGACAACCCAGGCAAGGAAGTAGTGCTTTGGAACACTATCTTCCAGACATGAAGTGGCCATTGCATTCATGACCTCACAGCAGCTACAGCTGCTGCACAAGACCTGTACAATATTGGGACCATCAACATCCATCATGGATGGTGGAGGATGGAAAATAAAACATTAAAGTGGAGTAGCCAGAAAGAAGACAGGGTTCAGTGGAAATGAACTGAGGGAGGGGAGACAAAAGAAAGTTAACAGGAGAGGATTGGGCTCAAAATACATTACGTACACATATGAAAAATTTCAATGAAAAGTTTAGAAAATAAAATGAGCGGTACAGGGGGTCCAATATCAACTTCTGGCTTCCACATGCATGTGTCCACATATACTTATACATGTGCTCACAGGCATATGAACATGAATAGTACTTACAGAGGCATACCACACACACACACATATGCAATAAACATGAATCTTATTAGAACAGTTTAATAAAAATTTCTCTTTCCTTGATATTGTCTGTTGATTTTTCCTTGAATATGCCTTTCCCTTTGCTCACTGGCTATAAACCTTGGCTCTCTGCTAGTTTCACAGTGAGCTCTACGACAATGACATCTATGACAATAATCTTGCATCAAGTCTCCCTTAAGGCTTTAACAAGTGTAATGCAACCACACTAACCCCACTCTGGAAAGAAAACTGGCATAGCAATTCAAATAAAACATTTAAGTATACACAGTACTAGCCAGGATTTGAAGCCAGGCATGGTGACTTCAGAGGCTGAGCTTAGCCTTTGCTTTCTACTGGAAAATGCTATTTGGCTTCAAAAAAAATGTTTTAGCTGAAGAAGGAGTTCATTTTGCATGATGTTAGGTGAGGACTTGGTGGTTTATGAAGATGTGTTAGAAATACAGAAAAAGACTCAGTTAATCTTTCTCAGACAACCTCATTTAATGAAAATGGTACTACCTGAACTCCCATGGAAATAGAATTTCGTGCTGTGAAAAGTAAGTACAGGAAACACTATTTTAACAATATCCAAGGATACTAAAACTTTCATATTCACTAGCCTTTTGTTGACAAAATGGGGACTCTGCTATTGAGAATTTTAGTGAAAGAAAATATATTAACTTTTAGCCTTAGGTAAGTGAAGCACACAATAGGTAGGGACTACTTTTGTTTCATATCCAAAAGTCCTTTCATTAGGTAGAATTCAGGTTTCTCTCTCTCTCTCTCTCTCTCTCTCTCTCTCTCTGTGTGTGTGTGTGTGTGTGTGTGTGTGTCTCTCTCTCGCTCTCTCTCTCTCCTAGATGTTTTGGCAGGTTAAAACAATTTAAAATGTTTGTAGGTCATGACTGAGATTAGAGTTCAGCTGCCCATAAGAGGAGCATAAAGAATCATCCTTCTACTCAGCCAGCCTCTATTAAAACTAGAGCCAGCAACAATACAAATGAGGGTGCAGTTGTCACAGTGTCACTTGTGAAGAAAAGTGGACACTTATTAAAGAGAGCTGAGGCAGAGAGAAGAAAGAGAAGCATGGGAGGATGAAGAAAAATAAGTTTTCTCATTCCAGGTGTGGTGGCGCACGCCTTTAATCCCAGCACTTGGGAGGCTGAGGTAGGAGGATCACCATGAGTTTGAAGCCAGCCTGAAACTACATAGTGAATTCCAGGTCAACTTGGGCTAGAGAAAGACCCTACTTCAAACAAACAAACAAACAAACAAAAGGTATTTTTGACTCATTACTGCCATGGCTCACAGGACAAGTGTGTATTCTGGAGGGCTCCCCAGGAAGCCGAGTTCAAAGCAAGTTTTGGGAGAAAGGCTATGAGCCTCAAGAAGGTTCATGCCTTAACATTCAGAACATAGATCACATATTAATGAATGTGGCTCAGGATAGGAACAAGCCGTGTTTTATCGCATTCTCCCTCTTGGCAATGGAGTCCCCATGTGTTAACTGTGACTATGACTTGCCAACAAGTCGCTATTATTCCCAGGCTGCCTTTCAGATATTTGCCTTCTTGCACATGGAACATGAGAAGGGACACAACTGCTGGAATTTGTTCATGAACCACAGGGGGGTGCTCTTTTCTTCCTCATTCCAGTTTTGGAATACGTGAAGGGTGTAGGCAAGCCAGCTTCCTTCAATTGGAGAAGGACAACACCACAGGGTAGAGACTTGCACAGTAATGTTTCCAGGTGAGGAACATTAGCATCTCCTGGAAATGTGATAGAAATTAAAAATCTCAGGACCTGTGCCAGACTAAACCATACCAGAGCAGCACATCTTCCAGGTGATTCTAATGTCTAATAAAGTTAGCCAAGTGGGGAAGAGCAGAGAAAGGCCATAAAGAATTGAGGCTGGTGAATGACTTTGGGGAGCAGATCACCTATCCACCCTAAGTTGTCAATTTATTTCCAGAGTGCTACATGAAAGGCTGTATTTTGGGTCTCTCTGTTTTACCATCTAAGTCTGCATGCTAATTAATGGATCAAATCAAAATTTTTGGCTCAACTCCAGTCAACATGTCAAAGAGATTCTAGGGTTTTTGGCAATTCAGCTTCTTTCTAGTGCCCCAAAGGGCTCTGTGTCAATTTTAATTACTACCACTACCTACTGAGATACATATGGGGAATTCTTCATTGCCCTGAAAATAACTCTAGACATTGCTTCCAACACAACCCAAAATTTACTGTTTTTGTTCCCAAAATGAATGTGAGAACAAAGATATCCTTGATGATCACTCACAGATCTCAGCCCTCATGAAAAGAATCAATTTGCTCAACAAACAGGAAGGACACAGGCATTTCTTCCTGTCTTAATGATAACCAGTCCACAGATAGTCAAATACCTTTGACACAATTTCAGACTTACCCCAATTGAACAGCCCATAACTCAGAGGCCAATAACATTTTATCAGTACCTCGTTGACGTAGCAGTGAGGGTACAGTTGCAAATCTCTCAGGTAAATTCAACACCGCCTGAGTACTAACCACTGTGCTATTTTTAATATATTTTATTTATTTATTTATTTATTTATTTAAGAGAGAGAAAGAAGGAGGGAGGGCGAGAGAGAGAGAGAGAGAGCAAATGAGTGTGCCAGGGCATCCAGCCACTGCAAACGAACTCCAGACATATGTGCCCCCTTGTACATCTGGCTTGTGTGAGTCCTGGTGAATAGAACTGGGATCCTTTGGCTTTGCAAGCAAATACCTTAACTGCTAAGCTATCTCTCCAGCCCCACTGTATTATTTCTGAGCCACATTAATAGTCCCCTATTACAGATATTTACAGATATCTTCTATAAACCAGGGGATTTGCCCATTTTGTATAGGTACAACTAAATATCTGAGGCTGAATATAATAATAAAAACAGGTTTATTGAGCTCATAGTTTTGGAGACTGAAAGGCCAGAATCAGATAGCCCATTTGGTCACCACAAGTGAGGGGCTTTGAACTATATCACAACATAGTGGACAGCATCACAAACTACGAGCATTTGAGTGGCCACATATCAAGAAAAGAGTAAGAGAATGAAAAGTGTTCAGGCTCACTTGTTTGTAACAACTCCACAGTGACTGTTAATCTAGATTTGCAAACCAATTGGATCTAGAATCACTTCAGAAATAAATCTCTGAGCATGAGGGAATTTCTAAATTAGGTTAATTGATTTGGGAAGACCCACCTGAACTGTGGGTGGCACCATCCGATTGGCTGGCATTCTGAACTGAATAAAAAATGAGAAAGCAAGCTGAGTACCAGAATTCATTTCTCCTTTTCAGCACATGAACTTCTGGGGTTCATAAATCATTGCAACCATCTATTGCACTAAGTACTTGGAATTAAAAAAAGAATGACAGACCATTCTCCTCTCAAGGTGAAAAGGCTTGTGGGGAAGAAAATAAATTTAAAATGAAAATATTCTCAGTTATAATGTAGTCAAATAATGACTGGCATATTTGTTTACCAATATTCTTTAGGACTAGAGCAAGGGCCAAAAAAATCAAAAGATCAAGGCAGACTCTTCAGAGATGTTGAAACCTGTGTTAAATCTTGCAGGAAGATCAGGAATGAGACAAGGGAGTGAGGTAAAGTCATTCCATGATCAAAGAAAGTAGGTGTAGAAATCGCAAAATGAATCAACAGCTTCCGGAGACTACAAATGGTGGGAGTGTCTTGCACATTATTACACATTATGAGAGTACAAAAGGATATAGCCAAGGACAAGGAGAGCAGACTATGTATTTGTCTTTTAAGACAAGATTTAATGTTGCCCAAGCTGGCCTCAGAATCACTATGTACCTTAGGATGTGCTCATACTCCTCATCCTATTCCCTCTAACTCCTATGTGCTGGGAATATTGGAATGCGCCACCATGCCCACCTGGAAGGACCATTGTGAACTATGGCATATCATTTTAATTTTATAGAGAACCCTTAGAATTTTAAGTTGGAAAATGACATCACCCTCCTTGAAGTAAAATTTAAAATAAATTGATAGCAGGATTCATACCGAAGGCAGGACAGCCAGGTAGAAGGCTAAGTTAACTTGAAGGCAACACAAGGTATATCTGTCATGACACTGGTCATGGGAGAAAGAGATCACATTGAAGAGATAATAAAAAGACAGACTGTTGGATTTAGTGAGCATAACTGAAGGGATAAGTAAGTGACAGCCAAGATGTCTCTGCATGTACAGCTGCCAAGATGACAATGCCACTCACTCAGATAAGAGCAACAGGCTTAAAGGATTCAGTAGAAATCTCAGTTACTTACCACACCAAAGCTAATGCATCCCACAAATGAATGGAGCCACATTCTTCTTAGCAAAGAATATCACTGCTCTCCAATATTGAAAGATCTGAAACAGCTCTCCCAAGGATTAGAGGACCTCAAGCCAATAACAGAAGCCAGAGGTACCCGCAACAGACTGCAGATCAGCTGCACAGTCACTGTCACAAGCAGGACTCTACTTCTGCATCTGAAAACATCTCCCACGAAAGCACTCCAAAGCCAGGAGGACAGGAGGAATAGAGCCCAAGAAGGTATGCAATGGAATTCAGAAACAAATGAAAGCATGAAAAGTTCATGCTATGGGTCCTCCAGCAAGAAATGAAGGCACACTCTCTGTGATGAGAAAATTGCAACTTTAAATGTTCTCCCATTTGCTCCTAGGAAAGTGCTGATCTCCACACCATTCACTGTTGTTGGTTCTCTTCCCCTGTTGTTTTAATAAAGAACGTGTGTTAATAGTGCAATCTCTGCTATCTGAATTAGAAATGCAGCTACAACTCCCATAGGAAGAGCCTATCAGTGGTGTTTACTGTGTGGTGATGGATGGAAAAACTGAATTTGATTGACAGCTGTGCCTTCTAGACCAGTACCTGGTCCATTACAGTGTTCACAGCTCAGTAGCACATACATTTTGTATCTAGTTGTAGGTAGCTTATCACTCTCAGTTCTACCTTTTCTGTGTTGAAGGGATGTAAAGGGATATTAAGTATAGTACAGAACTGACAAGATGGACAGAAACGTTGTCTGCCATTTAATAATCACAAAACAAAATATGAACATTCAAAATACATAGTTTCCAGTTTGGTGAGTACATAAATTTTGCCTCATCTTTTACCTTAGTGTCTGAGTTTCTCAGAGCCCTGGAATTATATCAAGAAGCACCATTAAGAACAGTAACTGTGGATTCAGATGATCTGAGTTCAAATCCCAGTTATATTACATGGGCAAATGTCATAAGTTCTGTATCTTAGATTCCTGTTTATTCTTCTTAACTCTAAAACCTGAAACCTTTGGATATGCCAAATCTTAAGAAATATAAGGCATCACATAGAAATGTGTCAGATGTGGGACTAAACCAAACTCAGACATGTAAACATGTAGGGCTCCTCTAACACCTGATGAATCTGGAGCAATTACCATCTGAGAGTTCCCTCAAATTCCATCCCACGGTCATTGGCGTGCCCTCAAATTGGCTCATATCTTGGAACTCTTGCAAAGTGTTTGCTGCCTGCATGCTCACTGGGCAGCTGTTGCCTCCACAAGATCATGGCCAGATTACTTTGTGGCATGGACTCTAGTTTGTTTAACTCTTATGGAAAGGCTGGTTCCTTTTATCTAGTACAAGTGCATTTATTACTATATTTCTCCATATTGTACCATGGAACATCTCACAGGGTACCACACACAACCCCTCCCCACTGAGTTCATCATATTTATTCTAATTGACCCCTATTTCAATCCAAACTAGGTTTTCTAGTCAAGGTGTTTTGAGGTCCCCACAACTTCCATCTCCTTCAGCAGCTTGGAGGAACCAAAAGAAAGAACCTTTAAGGAGTTCTCAACATGAAAGGGAACCTGGGGCTGAGGAAATTGCTCAGTAGTTAAAGGCATTTGCTTGAAAGCCTGCTGGCCTGTGACTTAATTCCCATGCCAACCACTTAAGCCAGATGCAAACAGTGATGCAAACTTCTGGCAGTTGTTTGCTTTGGCAAGAGGTCCTGATGCATCCATACACACACACACACATACACACACACACACATACACAGAGACAGGAGAGAGAGAGATACACATAAGCAAATGAATGAATGATTAATGAATAAATAAATATTTAAAAATAAAAATAAAATCCAATTATTAAACAAACATCTCCAACCCATCCAAACTTCTAATAGTTGCTTCTTAAACTTCAATACAAACATTCATAAAATCGACAACTCAAGTAGGAATAGCCTCTATAGAACCATAAAAAACCTACTATAGAACCATAAAGTCCAAACTTTCCCACATGGGTCAAATTTCTTTTTCTATTCAATTGTTTTCTTCGCTAAGCCTGGCAACATCACACTGTAATATATTCACTTTCTTGATGAGTGATTTATGTGTTTAAAATTCTCTGCAATCTGCAAGCCCAGCATCATTAGCGCTACCTCCAGGACCACACTAATTGGAAGGTAATTGAGGCCAGAGCACATTTTCAAGTCATTAGAGCTGTCTCAAATCCAGGCTGGCACCATGCACTACACATTAGCTGCGACATGAAGCATGTAAACATGTCAGAGCCCCAAACACCAGTGGTCATCATGCCCAAGACAGCATCTGCCAATCTCCAAAATCAGGTTGATCCACATCCAGAACTTTAACTATGGCTGATCAATATAGCTCTCTACTAAGTTCCTATCTATTCATTTTTCTCCTTCTCTCTCTCTCTCTCTCTCTCTCTCTCTCTCTCTCTCTTACACACACACATACATATCCACACATGCACACATACACACACACATGCGCACACACACATGCACACACATACACCACCCGACAGGTTAGATTTGCTCAGCCTCATTCATGCCAATAGAAATATCTTGTCTTTTTTCTTGAGGTGTCATCACTGAAAGACATACCAGTCCAACTTGCCACATTCTACCACAATTATTGTCTTCATTGCCAGTCTCCAAACCCCTTTCCACTACATCTCACATTAATGGAATTCATTCATTTATTTTTAACATTTTATTGACATTATCCACACTTACATACAACATACCATGACCATAGTCCCTTCCCATCACCCTCCCTTTCCCACATCTCATATGCCCCATCCACTGACTCCCTTTTTCCAACTAGTTCCTCTTCTTTTTTTGACAATTTTTATGTATGTACAAAATGAATTAGGTCATAGAAGAAACCTTGCTTCTCTTTGTCTTTTCCCTAACATGCTACATCTTTCTCTGGCCCCTTCCTTCCTCCAAGTTCTTCTACTATATTTTTTTCTAATATATTGTGAATTTTATTGTATAAGCCTATTGGGTACTTGTCATATTACCTCAGGTTATGCTGTTATAACTTCTCTCCTGTGCTCCCAATCCACTGAGGGCTTCCTGGGGTCATGAATGCATCCATCAGTTTCTTTGGCAGGAGGAGACAAGTCACAGGAATGCCTGTGAGCCCTGGAAAATGCAATGGAGGTGGATCATCTTGTGCTAGGTAGTCAGCTATCTTCTCGTCATATTGATGAATCTTGGTTCTCCCTGGCTTTCACTGCTTTAAAACAAAACAGATTGTCCAACCAAGAGTGAGAGCAGCATGAATTAAATGGGACAAGCCTGGTCATTTAGAAGACATTTGCATAGGTATAGCTATTCTTCTTGGTCAATGGCCAATAAGAGTGTCTCTCTAGAGTCTATGGCCTTCCTATCCATGGGGTTCTGGCTTGGTTCTCAGTACCATGTATGAACTCTCCCAAGTGGACCTCATATCCAATGACAAAACCACTGACTGCCTGCATAGGCCACTATTGCACAGGTATGTATATCTTGTCTGGCTGGTTGGTTTCATAGCTTTTGAAGTCCTCTGCTTGTTCACATTATTGGTAGCTATTATCTCTCTGTAGCTTGCATAGCACTTTCCAGTACTAAGGGCTAGCCAGTAGGGCATTGACTTGATTCTTGGTTCCACCTAGATGATTCTACCTCATGATGTCTTGTGTTCAGAGTTCTGTAGTACCTTCACCAATAGGGTCTTACCATTTAGCTCTGGCAGGTAACCAGGTGCTTTAGCAATGTTTGGTGGATGCACTTAGCAACACATTGTTTGAGAGGCCTATGTGTCTCCCTGGCCAACAGCTCACTGTGAGGTATAGCCCAGATCTGGCACTGGAATTTACAAGTCAGTGTCCATGGTTTTATGGTTAAGCTCTCTATCCTCTATGAGGCCCTTGTGCCTAGGCAATCTCCCCCCTTCATCCCTTATTAACAGATATCTTTTAGCTTGCTATCCAAGAAGAAGGTTTTTATAATACTGAATCATGCTTTCATTGTTTTTTTTTTTGTATACTCCACCCCATTTTCCCTTCCCCCATCCTCTCTAGACACTTCCATTCCCTATATTCTTAACTTTGACTTGCTTGTCAAGTAACCCCTCCTCCTCCCTCCCTATTTCCCCTTTCTCCTACCTTAATTCTAGTTCAATATCAATACTCCTGATGCTTACTACCACTTACAATCAACTCAAGCTGTCCAAGTTAGGAACGTGATATGAGAGAGAATATGTGGCATTTGTCTTTCTGAGCCTGTGTGACTTTACTTAGTATTTTTTCCAAGTCTATACATTTTCTTGCAAAATTTTATTATTTCATTTTTTTCCTTTCCACTGAGTAAAATTTCATTGTGAATATGTGACCCATTTTCAGTAATTTAATGATTCATCTGCTGATAGGCATCCAGCCAGTTCTTAGCTGTTGTGAATAGAGCAGCAATAAACATGGTTGAACAAGTGTCTCTGTAGTAACTAGCATAGACTTTAGGGTATATGCCCAACAGTGGTATAGCTGGATCTAGTGGTACATCTATTTTCAGCTTTTTGAGAGGTTTCCATGCTGATTTCCAAAGTGGCTGTACAAGTTAGCACTCCCACCAACAGTGGATAAGGGCTCCTCTTTCCCCAAACCCCCACAACATTTGCTGTCATTTGATTTTTTGATGATTGCCATTCTGACTGAAGTGAAATGAAATCTCAAAATAGTTTTAATTTTCTCCTCCCCAATAGCTAAAGATAGTGAACAACTCTTTAAGTGTATATTGGCCAATTGTATTTCTTACTTTGAGAATTCTGTCCAATTCCCTGGCCTATTTCTTTAGTGGGTTGCTTGAATTTTTTTTTTTTTCGTTCGCTTTTTTTGAGCTTTTTGTAAGTTCTAGATATTACATCTGTCAGTTTACAGCTGCAGGTTATCTATTGACTCTGCTGATGATTTGCTTATCTGTACCACAGGTTTTTAGTTTCATAAGGTGCCAATGGTTAAGAGTTTGTCTAATTTCCTGTGCTACTAGGGTCTTACTCAGAAAGTCTTTCCTTATAACCTATATCTTTTAAAATTTTTGTTTATTTTTAATTATTTATTTGAGAGCAAAAAACAGAACGAGAGAGAGAGAATGGGTGCTCCAGGGCCTCCAGCCACTGCAAGCGAACTACAGATGCATGCACCAGCTTGTGCATCTGGCTTATGTGGGTCCTGGGGAATCAAAGCTCGAACCAGGGTCCTTAGGCTTTACAGGCAAGCATTTAACCACTAAACCATCTCTCTAGTCCATTATAACCTATATCTTGAATGTGTGTGGAAGAATACCTTCCCTATCATTTTCCTTTTGTTAGCTCGAGCAGGGCCTACTGAGTAGAAACACTAGAAGCTCCTTGGCCCCTCCTACCTCTCTACTGAGGTGTCTTCTAGGTTGATTCCTCACACACCTTTACTTTTTTGCATAGTGTGTTTTTGTGTGATATCCTGCCTCCTTTTTGTCCAGGTTTCTTTGGTGTAGCTCCTAGTCTGTCATCTTAACTGGAAATCTTAGAATCTATTCTGCATGTTTTAAGGAAATCAGAATGAATGAGCTAACTATTTCAAAAAATATTCCAGGATCATAGCTATCATAAAAAGCAAGACATATCTTCAAAGTTCTCCATAAATAGTGACAGGATAATAGAGATAGATAGTGTAGTGTCATGGGATGCAGCAAGACTTATAGATCACACTGATGGATCCATAGTCAAGCCCTGGTACTTGGGAGCTATTGCAAATTGTCTGACTTGCCTGTGGCTAGCTCTTTATCCTTCAAGCAGGCTCAGTAGCATTTGCACCATGGGCTTATTATGAATGATTCTCTGTTAGTATAGCTAAAGCAGCACCTGACATATAGAACAAACATTAGCTTTAATTATTGTTACGGACAATCACTGTGTCATGAAGTTTCTAAGGTAGAGAAGGTAGAAAAACACCCTGGGGCATTTGAATCCTGACTCTGCCCTTCACTGAAATACAGCCTTAGACAAGAGAAATGATGATAATGATCATGGCACCTTCCTTATAGCATTCTTACAACAATTATATGAACAAACAACAATAAGTACACTCCTCAAAAACATCTGGCTATGATTGGTCTTAGAAGCGCTCTCAAGATACAAAGAAAAGGAGAGATAAACAAAGAAAACATAACAATGGATGGAACCTATGCAACACCTACTGTTGCAAGTACAATTGTTTAAATAAGAGAGTTCTGTTTAAAAAAAAAAAAAACACAAAAGGCAAGTGGTGGTGGAAAATAGGTAATAGGAATGAATGATGGATAATGCTATTGTATACAAAATTTCAGCCTCTGTTCTCACTGTCTCTGTGTAAATTCAGGTTCTTCCCTCATTCCAAGAACCAAATTAGCATGCTTGTTATTATGTCCCAAATGATACCAGTTGTGAATATTAAATGACAACTTACTATGAGGTTCTTGGTTCTTAAAATGAGCTTTTAAAGCTTTGTTGTCATTTTAAAAAGAATTTGGCTACCATACTATAAAATTAAATTAGATTATCTAAATAACCTTTTTACTTTTATAATGTAATTGAGAACAAGGCTGAATAATTTACCCAAAGACACATAATTTAAAATGACAATGCTAACGTTAAATTGTTCAGATTTCTGATTTGCTAATCTTTCATCTATATGTTTCTTGCTTCTCTTTTCTCTGTCTCTTGTTTAATCTTGTACCAGAAAGATGTTTCTCCTCTTTTATTGATTCATTTCTTTGGAATGCACGCATCTCTTTATCTCTGGGAAGGTGAAAGGAGCACATACAGAAAATGGAATTAAATGCAGGAACACAGAAACTGGCCATGCTTCATTAAGAACAAATGGAGTAAACCTATGTGTGGCAGAGCAACGATTTTGCCATAGCCATCTGATTTTTCTGTCTTACAGAATTTGTATGTTCCCTGCTCATGTCTCATTAAAAGTTCCTTCTGGTTCACAGGGATAATTTTAAAAGTTTGGAAAACATGGGCTGAAGTTATTGCCCTGCACATGAGAACTTAATTACACTTGAGGTTTGTTGACCTATTTACTTCCTTCAATATATTTTGTGCCTATGGTAATGAGAACTTGGAATAGACCCTAGTCAGTAGGAAAGACAATATCATCTGCTTTTCAATTAAATTATCCAGCTCAACAATTTCTTATTTACATGAATCAACCACCAGATGGAGGGGAGGACCTATCATATCTATAGTTAAAACTTTATTTTCTTTTCCAGATTCTAAGCCGTTATAATTTTTCTCATTCCAATCTGCTGAAGGAAAATGTTCATTTTCTTACTTGAACTACATAATTTTCCGATAAGAGTAAAATTAAAAATATTGATAGTGGATTAATTTTTCTAAATGTTGATTTTAAAACAACCTTAAACCTTTCATTGTGATTGGGATTGCTTTCAGAACAGCCAAAAGTTGAATATACACTAGCATTTCATCCACACTATAGGCAAGGAAAGAAAATCTTTTCTTTTAAAAAATATATAGTATAGAACCATAAAATGTTTTCTAACAAAAAAATGCCTTTTATTTTTAAGTAAAATGGGCAGAAATGAAAATGAAGTTCTCACAAATAGTACTGTGTTTTCAACACTAATAGTGCTGTGACTGTGACTGCTTGACAGGGCTTCATAGTACTGTCTGGCTTCTCTGCTAGCCTCCATAGCATTTTGCAAAGATGAAGGTAGGTGATAACCACAGGCCCTGACTGTAAGTCAGAGTTTCCGCACCCTTTTATTTACCAGAAACTTAGAGGAAAGAAGAATTGGGGGAAAGAAAGAATTTGGATAAAACAACTTTGGTAAGATTTGTTTGAGAATGTTCTATCTAAATTCAGATTTCTGAGACACACAGTCTCTATGGGTAAGTAATAGCTTTCTGATTGGCTAAGATGGCTAAGGAACCCATATCTGGAATTGGAAACAGATCAGAATCCTATGGAGAAAGATTATGTTCTCCAGTATCAAGCTCTCACAAGTCTTTGGCTAAAAGAGGGGTTAGATACATCAAATTCTCCCTAAATTAATAATGCTTATACTATTTAAACTATGCTGACTTCACTCCCCATCTGAGAATCTGTTCATTTTCAGAAGGTAGTGAGACTGGAGGAGATAAACTACGCCTCTCACTTTAGCCAAGCCACAACTGAAACCACAGAGGAATTGAGGAGAGAAGCAAGAGTGCTATTTCCATGCTGAACCTGATAATCAGTGTGGGGAACCAGTGGACACTAGGAAAGCAAAAGTACCTCCATCTTAAATAATGACTCCATTTTGTAATAAGCTGTCTGTTCTGGAAAGTCACAAGATCTGCAGTTGTTTGCTAAGTCGTTGTCTTGTGGTCTTGGGGCTGGGGCCCGGGCAAAGGTCTGCAGTTGTTTATTAACCCATACACAGAGAAAGAACAATGTAACCCATAAAGTCATTATCTCTTGGCTTTGGGGCTGGGGGCCTTATCTTGTGGAACATCTTATGTGTTTTGGGGGCTGGTGAAATAGAACTGTAACAATACCTAAACTGCTGACAAACTCCTCTGTTCTGCTATAAGAGGCACCCTGAGAAAAATAAAATTTGGCAGCTTGATCAGACTCCTGTCTTGCTGTCGGTTCCTTGTGTCTCTTGTTCCCTTCATTTCAGGTTTTCTGGGGTCCGTGCTCCCGTTGAAGCCCCGCTGGCCGGGGCAAATCAGTGCCAGGGTGAAGGAGACAGACCCTGAGGATACTCAACACCTACCAAAGCAGAAATCCAGAGGCTCCTAAGAGCTCATTACTGCAGTGGACTTAAAATTCACCCACTACGGCTCAGGGAACTTTGCAGAAGAGGGGGCAGAAAGATTGTAAGAGCCACAGGTTAACACATCATGCCCTGAGGCACTCACTCCCACCAAAGTAACTGACTAGTGCTCCCTCAATGCATAAACCACAACCCCATAGGGAATACGGGCAACTCCACTGAGGAGGGTCCTCAATGGAATGGGGGTAGGGATGAGGGAAAAGGGGGTACCAATACATGATGTGTCCATACAAAAATATATTGTTAGGGCTGGAGAGATGGCTTAGCAGTTAAGGCATTTGCCTACAAGGCCAAAGGATCTGGGTTGATTTTCCAGGACCCACGAAAGCTAGACGCACAAGGGGGCACATGCATCTGGAGTTCATTTGCAGTGGCTGGCCTATTCTCTCTCTCTCTCTCTGTCTCTCTCTCTCCATCTTTCTCTCTCTCTCTCAAATAATTAAATAAATAAAATATGTTGTCAATAATAATAATAACATATAAAAATAAATAAATAGGGTTAAATAAATAAAAATGAAAATGAGACAAAGCCTATCCTTTGTTTTATATCATGTGATTGTTGACTTATCTATTTTCATTTTCCTTTTTAAGTATTTTACAATAATTAAAAAAAAACACCTGTCCTACCTTAGCAATAAATTATATACACTTCATGTCTTCTAAAAACTAAGTTAATGTGCTAGTTACTATTTTTGGAATGCCTGAAAATTCTTTGCTCATTAAGAAGTATTCCAATGAAGATATTTGGTTCAAAACAGCATTTTAGTCGGGTGTGGAGGGAATGCCTTTAATCCCAGTATGCTAAGGAAGGAAGATCACCATTAGGTAGAGGTCAGCTTGGACTACAAAGTGAGGTCCAGGTCAACCTTGGCTAAAGCAAGACCTTGCTTCAAAAAAATTCAGCTATGAACTAACTTAAACTCCACAGAATGTCCATCTGACCAATGCTCTTCCAGCCTAACTGGTAAAAACCATGGAGAGCATAACCTCAACCACCATACCTTCATACCTTAATCTGAGACTATGTGACTTATATGTGGACAAAAATTTAGAATTTTATTACATGTGTATTGATTTCCTGTGCCCTACACAAAATCCTTCTTATTCACAAACCAACAGTTGGGAATATCATTCCTCTACCCTCTCTCAGTCCTTGAAAGTGGATTTTACCTGTGGTTCTGTGCTTGCATGAGCCTAGGCCCTGCAGCCAGAGGGCCATACCTGACGAGCACAGTGCTTTAATTTAAGATGCACAGCTACAAGTTATGAGTACACAACCTACGCTTACAGAACCAAAGAAACTCAATCACAAGGACATTTAGTTATAATTCCAGGAAAGAGAAATGTTCCCCCTAAAAAGGCAGTGGAGCAGGATTGCATGGAGGAGGAAGTAGTTGGCTAGTTGGACAAAAATGAGAAACTAACTCTTGAGAAATTTTCCCTCAAATGCAGCTCTGCCATGAATCTGACCCATTCCTGGAGATTCTAGTGACATCAGTCAATAAACCCATTTCCTCTATAAGCCAGGTTTTATTCTATATAATAGAGCCCTCCCCACATAATTTTATTAAATTTTTCTAGCTATATTTCAATCATTCTTTTCAGGTGTATCATAATGCAACCTTAAAGGAAGCTAATTTTGGTAATGACTACAGATGCGTAGACAGGATATACATCATTTACCAGCATTTCCAAAGAAAATAAAAGGAGTGGTAATGTGATTACCAGTGCCACATTAAGTTGTCTATTCAGCACAGACAGGGCACTGACAACAGACCAAAGTAATGATTCTCCACAAGTATAAATTGGTGATTCAATAAATGTATTATATTTACATAGAGGATTAGTGTAGGTTACTAGCATGAGTGAGCCAAAAGCAAACAGATCATCAAAACAAAGTCTCACCCCAGCATGGATAACCACGTCCCCATAGCTGCAAAGATGGAGCCCCATAGTAGCAACTCCCAAGATCATGAGACCAAGTTCAGTGAGGCAGAATTCCACATACTGAAAAGCACACAAGAAGGTGACTGAGACCTCAGGTGAGTGTCTCATGATACTCTCCACACCAGCCTTGCATGAAAGAACATCAACAGGCTTAATCTTGAGGGTCTCCTGACCATGCCCACAGCTACTCTGATGAAGACAGACTTCCACAACAGCCACAAAACTGAAATCTTTTTGCATATCTTAAATTCCACCAAAAATGTTTCTTTGAAACACATTTAAGATTTTTCAAAATAGCATTAAAATTTTTAATATCAAACCAAAGAATCTCTTTTTATCATAATAAAGCCTCCTGAATTGCTATGAAAAAAACTATCAGAAAACTATACATTAAACAGTAACAGTTTTACTCAAAACACACAAGCCCTCCTCAGTTGATGTTTTAGTTTTTAGTATAGTATGCCCTACCTTGTTGACATTCTGCAGGGAACATGGTGTGGAGAACACAAACCTCTCTCTTCTAAAGCGGAAAATATTTGCATCTACACTAATAATTTTCTGTCAAGCTAAGAAAAAGGATGATTTTTGTTCCTTGTATTCCCTTTAAAGCTGGCACAGAATGAGTAGCAAATGAAAAAAAAAAGTGTTTTGAAGAGCTCGTTTTCATGCACTACAGATTCTAACCTTGTCTCCAAGAGCCAAGGTTGATGCATCTCATGCCAAATTAAATCTTAGATGTATGCTGTAATGAAAAGGGTAGCATTCCATGAAAAATTCCACTTTTCAGTTAAAGTACCTAACTTTTATTAAATATGCAAAAATTACAATGTCAATGTAACTTTGCAAATTAGGGTTTTCTTTTTGAATGTTTAAGCACTGTACTGTAAAGAATGAAACAGATGAAGACTTTCACAGCTTGTTACCTGTATCTTTTTCTCAAAGCACCAGCACTAATAAATAAGCCACACGCTTCCCAATGATAAGGAATTTTTGTTCATATTCCAGTGAGCAGTTTACTGGATATATTTGAGCAAATAGTCGTTGTTCAATGACCCTGACTAACTCTCCTGCCAGCCACATCAGTGTTTTCTAAGTCATGGTACTGTATGCTTCCTAAACATTATGTTTTTGAGCTGGTATATCCTCTCATTGAGCACAAAGACATTTTGTATTAGAATAATATGCATCTTTTTGAAAACTGTAATTTGTAAAGCCTTAAAAGAACTGAAAGCATTAACATAAAGGATCCAAAATAAATATGGGTTTAAATACAGTAACAATGACTGATTTTTCTGTGTAAATAAGTCATTTTTCTGGACAAATGTAATCAAGTTTCAGAGAGGAGATATAGAAAATATAAAAAGGCATAAAGAATAAAAATCCCATGTAATACCTATATCCAGACATATTGCAATTCTAGAAACTTATAACTCTTCTAAAAATGTTAAAATGTGGGACAAAGAGAAGAATGCTTCCAGACTTTTCAATATGAAAATAGATAATAGTTTTAAACTCAAAATCTTATGCTAGATATTATTTTGCATTATTTTTATATTACATGTATTATGACTTTTTACATAATTATAAAGCATCACTTTCAACAAATAATAATTTACTGGATGCTATGGTTCAATGTATTTTTATTTATTTATTATTTATTTGAGAGAGAAAGAGGCAGGTAGGAAGAGGGAGAGAGAGGGAGAGAAAGAGAGAGAGAGAGAATGGGTGTCCCAGGGCCTCTAGCCACTGCAAACAAAACTTCAGACACTTGTGCCATTTTTGTATCAGGCTTTACATGAGTAGCTAGGAAAATGAACCAGGTGCCAGCAGGCATGGCAAGCAAGTCCTCTTTCCTGCCCCTAGTACAATGTAGTTTAGTGGCATGCTTACCACAATAGCACAAATGGCAGATATTAAAAAACATGCCCTAGGGCTGGAGAGATAGCTTTGTCTTTAAGGTGTTTGACTGAAAAGCCTAAGAACCCATGTTCAATTCCCCTGTCTCTACATAAGGCAGATGTACAAGGTGGCACATGTGTCTGGAGTTCATTTGAACTGGCTAGAGACTCTGACCTGCCCATTCTCTATATATCTGCCTATTTCTCTCTCTCTCTCTTTCTCTAATAAATAAATAAAATAAAATATTTTTTAAAAGCATGCTCTTTCATGTAGGACAACTCAGGAAAGCTCAGTGAATGGACAGAATCTGCTGTGGGATAGAAATGCACCCAACACTCATTTAGATGTCATAAGTAAGAAATTTACTTTGGAAAAATTCAAAAAGTTGGCATTGTCCAGAAAAAAAAATGTTTATTTACATTATTATAAAGTCAAGCTGCTGAAAATTGTTCACTGAAACATCTGACTTGCATTATTGCTTCCATCCCCACATTTTTAATAAAATTTCACATGTGAATTAAAATGGAAAAAAGTCAATAATTTCTACTCCCTATTTTTCTGCTTGCAATTGCATAGGTACCTTTTGATTCCATGGGGATATACACAGAACTACAAAAAATGGTAGAGAACAAATATCATTTAAGAATGATGGGGATGGAGGGATGGCTTAGCAGCTAAGGTGCTTGCCTATGAAGCCAAAGAACTCATGTTCGACTCTCCAGCTCCCACATAAGCCAGATGCACAGTGATGCAAGTCTGCAATGCAGCATGTGTGCCTGGGGGGAGGAGGGGCGGGGAGAATGCATGTGTCCAGAGTTCAATTGAAGTGGCTGGCATACCAATTCTCTCTCTCCTCTCTCTCTCCCACATAAAAAAAAAAGAATGAAATGAAGCCAAGCACGGTGGCTCATACCTTGAAATTCAATATTTGAGAGGCCTCAGAGGTAGGAGGATCACTCTGAGTTCAAGGTCACCCTGAGACTACATAATGAATTCCAGGTCAGCCTATGCTAGAGACCCTACCTCAAAAAAAAAAAAAAAGTTTCTGGGGAGGGGTAGAAGATCAACTTCCTGCTGCTCAAGCCATAGTTGGAGGCCCACACCTCGCCTAAAATACTTCTGTAATCACAGCATGATGATGGCAAGATGAGAAACAGAGACAGGGGACATTCCCAGAAGCTCACGGTGAGCACAGCAAGGAGAAATAGCATAGCGAGAATCCAGAGAAAGAAACCCATCTCAAACGAAGTGAAAGCAGTGGCTGGAAGCCCTGGCGTGCCCATTCTCTCTCTCTCTCTCTCTTTCTGTGTGTGTGTGTGTGTGTGTGTGTGTGTGTGTCTTTCTCTCTCTGTCACACTCAAATAAATAAATTTAAAAAAAATGAGCAAAAAAAAAAGAAAGAAAAGGCAAGTACTAACCTAAAAGTTGTCCTCGGACCTTCACAGCTGTGCCATGACCCACACTCATGGGCACATGCATGCACATGGGCACACACATACACACATTTTTAATTTTAAAAAGTAGAATGAAATGTTTCTTATCACAATGGATCCGTAAGCACTTTCCCCATGCACCAGTGGCACTCATTAGGTATGTTTTGGCATAAATGTTACATGTCTTGCATGGGTTGGTATATTATAAAAGGCTAGCCAAGTAGGCCTCATTTGCCCCCTTCAGAGGTCTAGTAGCTGCAGTACACAAGTGCAGACCTGTTTTAAAGTCTTGAGCAGTTTCTCATACCAGATGCTAGAAGGGAAGTTTGGAAATTTGCTCAATGGTCTTCTGATAGTATCTAATTTCACAGAGTGCCATAGTACCAGGCCTCTACATGTGAGGTTCTTTTACCTTTCCATAGCAGGCTCACCTTTGCAAGTGGTTTTGTAGCCAGTTTTCTCCTGGTGCTTCATCACTGGTGGATTTTCAGGCAGTCTGTTTTGAACTAGCCATGGTACACAGACCTCCTTACTTACCCCTCTTGTCTGGGTCAGAGTTCAGAGAATTAGGGCTGGGCATTGGCATTAGAGAGTTGCAGCATCACAGTAGTGGTGAAAAGCCTTAGGATATTTGTCTGCTAAACTAGACCCTTGCTACACATTCAAAAAATGGGATCTTGTGAGGAAAGAAGCACTGAACCATTAGTTACATGAAACTACATGCAAACTCTGATTTTTTAAAGAGGCATATGAGGTATCATGAAAGCAAGATAGAAGCTCAGCCTCTGTTATCTGGGAAATCAAGTAAAGCCTCCCTGATTCCTTCTGAAAGCCCAGTTAGAAATGATGGCTGAAGGAGGAACAGGGCTCAAGTCAGGTAAGAGAAGCGGGGAAAGTGAGCAAACAAGACAAGATGTATGAATTCCCTCCCCAGAGAAAAAGCTGCAGAATGTTTGAAGGCCAGAAAGATCAGAGTGGTGGGGAAAGATGCACTGACAGGGCAATGCAGTTCAGCAGAGATTAGGTGGCACGGATGTCAGGAGAGCTCTCAAGATCTTTTAGGTCAAATTAAGGACTGTGCGTTTTATCCTAGAAGCAATGAGAAACTAGATGAAGGGATTTACACCAGAGAGTGATATGGTCACATTTGCATTTTAAAAAGTCCTCTCTGACTGCCTGGCAGACAATGAATTCCAGAAGAGTAAAGTAGAAGAAAGAAACAATGAGGGAAATTATAACAATTCAGACTCTGCTCTCCATTTCTGGTTAGGACCAAATCAGAGACAAGAAAAGAGAGTGGAATCAAAATACCAAATGTGCTTGGAAGTAGAGTCAGCAGGAATAGATGACAGAATATCACGAATAAATCCCTTTTAAGTTTGAAAAATAAGAAAGTATTCAAAAGGCAAATGTCCGGATAACTCTTTATTTTCTAGCATAAGAAATCGAACAATTAAGGCCCCATTTACTAGTATGAGACAGTCTCGGAGAGACAAAGAATGAAAAGATGACCATAAAGAGTTCTTCCTGGAAACAATTTTGAGTTGCTCAGACCCCTAAGTGAAAATGTCAAATTAAGATCTGGATGTGTAGGGACTAGAGATGTAACACAGTTGTTCAATGCTTGCCCATCATGCATAGGGCCTTTGTTGCAGTCAGGTTCACATTGCTGGCAGAAATCACCTCACCAAGAGCAGGTTTTGTGGAAAAAAAAAGGATTTATTTTAGCTTACAGACATGAGGAGAAGCTCCATGATGGCAGGGAAAACAATGCCATGAGCAGAAGGTGGACATCACCCACTGACCAACAAAAGGTAGACAACAGCAACAGGACAGTGTCCCAAACACTGGCAAGGGTCACTGCCTATAATACCCATAAGCCCATCCCCAACAATACACTGCCTCCAGAAGGTGTTAATACCCAAATCTCCTTCAGTTAGGAACCTAGCATTCAGAACAGTTTAAGGGGATACCTTATTTATGGGGGATACCTGAATCAAACCACCACAGCCTTACATCCATACTTTATAATCCAGACATGCCAGTAAATCTTAGCACCTAGAGGTGGAAGCAGAAAAGAAGACCAGAACTTCAAGGTCATTTTCTATTACATAGAGTTTGAGGCCAGCCTGGGCTACATGAGAGCTTCTCTATAAATAAAACTTAATTTTAAAAAATTAAATACTGTAAAACCTTCAAGCCTCAGTCCAGAGAGATTAGCTCAACCATGTTTATAGTGGCTCAATTCGTAATAGATAAGAGCTTGAATCAACCCAGATGTCCATTACTAGAAGAATGGATAACTAAGATGTGGTATATCTACACAATGGAATTGTACATAGCAGTAAGAAAAAATGACACAATGAAATTTGAAGAAAAATGGTTGAACCTGGAACAGATCATTCTCAGTGAACTTACCCAATCACAGAAAGATAATCACCGCATAGTCTCACTCATCTACAGCACGTAACCTGAATCTACCCAAGATGCCTAAAAATCCAGCAAGCACCTCAAGGACTAGACAATAGGGTGGGTGGGGAAGAAGGGGAGGGCAAGGGAAGGGATGGGAGACATATATCTAGACCCAAACAGCAATGGTACCATAACATTCTACATCCTAGAAGGCAGACCAATGGGTTGAACCTTCACCATGCCCTTAGAGGAAATATCTGAGCCACAAGGCACTGGAGAGGATACGGTGAAGACTGAACTTAATCTTTTACTCTCTCTCTCTCTCTCCTCTCTAACTCTTTTATAATAGTTATCCTTTTATTCCTCCTCTTAGTGGGCACTGACCTGTAACTCCCAGTACCAGCATGTGGCTATCATCCACAATGAGCTTTTGATCAGAGAGACCTACAAGGTTTCAAAGAAGAAAGACAGATTTCTGTCAGAGTACTGGATGACCCACCAAACGTTAGTGGTAAGACCCTACTGCTGAAGACACCTTACGTGGTTGACACATAAAATGGAATAACATGGCTGGAAGCTGGAACAGAGTCAGTCCTCAGACAGTCAGGGCGTCTAGTGCCAGAGGTGCTACATGGGAGACTGGGGGGAAATTACCAATATCTGCCCAAGCAACTCATGGTCTCACCTACTTAGCAGCAAATAACCTGTCGTGATGCTCACACAAGTGCAATGGTGGTGCAAAGCCATGGTGGGAAACCAACTGCTCTTGATTTGGCTAACTGATCCACTCAGTGGAACAGGATCCATAGCTGGAGCTGGGAAACAAGTCACAAACATATCCAAACATGAGCCCGTTCTCCATTATCAAGCTACCACCAATCATGGGCTACAAGAGGGTCTACACCTATTAAATTCTCTATTAAAAAAATAAGGGTTATCCCATTTGTCTGGTGCTAACTTTACTCTGCATTGGAGAATCTGCTTCTGTTTTTCAGATAGATGCAGATCCTAAGGAGAGAACCACCCCATCATACCTCAAAAGGGCCCCAGATGAATCTAAGAATAATTGGCAAAACAAGCAAGGGTGCTGTCTTCTTGGTGAACTGGTACCAGCACAAGGGTGAAGGAGATCGACACAGAGAAAAATCAACTCCTACCAAATCAGATATCCAGAGACCCAGAGGCTCCCAACACCTCATCACTGAAGCAGACCAAAAATAAACCCAACATGGTTCAGGGAAATTTTGCAGAAGAGGGGGCGGAAAGAATGCCAGAGCCACACGCACAGCCACAGTTTGGGTCATGATATGCAGAGACATTTCTCCAACCCATAACTGGGCTAACTCCACAATGCATGACCCATATACCTCAACAAGTATGGGCCAGGGGGAGGGGGTAGGACATGGATGAGCCTAACAATGGTACCAACTTGACTGTATTCACTGAGTACAAAACTAATTAATAAAAAACAAATAAATTTAAAAAATAAAATAAAAAAAGTAAACATCATGTACAGAGAAATTTTGTCCTCAGAAAGTACTTTAGGTTTTTTTTAACTTTATTTATTTATTTATTTATTTATTCATTTATTTATTTAAGAGTGACAGACAAAGAGAGAGAGAGGGAGAGAGAGACAGACAGAGAGAGAACGGGTGTGTCAGGGCCTCCAGCCACTGCAAACAAACTCCTGACACGTGCACCACCTTGTGCATCTGGCTAATGTGGGTCCTGGGTAATCGAGCCTTGGACCAGGGTCCTTAGGCTTCACAGGCAAGCGCTTAACCACTAAGTCATATCTCCAGCCTGAGTGCTTTAGGTTTTAAAGTCTCTAACAAGTAGATGGCATTGAATGCCTTCAAAAGCAATGAGATGTTTTAAATGCAGACTAAGCCATGGGAACCCAAATACATATGATTCAAAAAAGTCAAAGCCTAGGCAAATATAAAAGGGAATTACAGGGTCAATCAGAGAAAACTTAAGGTAGCACATATCAAGGCAATCGGGAAAAGGTAACTCTCCATATAGAGAAAATTATTCAGCATGTCCATGAAAGTGAAGTATGACAAAGACCAAAAATGGTCAGTGGATACAACAATACAGAATCCATGATGATCTGAATAAGAAGTATAAGGAAATAAGTATAACACAGAGGCCACATGAGAGTGGTATGGCAAGGGTTTCATATATCAGCATATGTACAACTTTTCTTTCTTTCTTTTCTTTTTTTTTTTTTTTTTTTTGGTTTCTTGAGATAGGGTCTTTTGTAACCCAGGCTAGCCTGGAATTTAGTATTTAGTCTCAAGCTGGCCTCAAAGTCACAGTGATCCTCCTATCCCTACCTCCCAAGTGCTGGGATTAAAGGTGTGCACACCATAAATATTAGCAATAATGAACATGACACTAAAGGAAAGATAGGTTCAAAAAATAGTGATCCATCATTTGGTTGAGGCTTTAAGGAATGAGGGTCTTAAAAGCATGTTTGAATGCTAAAAATGCTCTAGTACACCAGAAATTGGTGAGAGAATAAATTTAAAGTAGCTGTTTGAGCAAGGTATAAGAGAAGATGATAAAAAATTAAATAATAGTACAGAGGGTTGCATCATTATAGACAAGAGTTTACTTTCACTTGCAAAGAAGACAAGACTATAACTTCTGAGCTATACTGGAACTATTAAGATAGTGGAGACTTCTAGAAATGGGCTAATGCATTTCATATTATGAAATGGACATACTCCTTTGGATGCTAGGAATGGAATTTAAATATCAAATTTTCTGTACAAGTTTATGTGTTAAAGGCTTGGTTCCCAGTTGAGGGATTACAGAAATTTTAAGAGGTAGAGTCTAGTTCAAAGCCAATAGAGACATGCCCTTCAGGGAATTTCTTGCCTTGAGTCCCTTCTCATTTCTTTCCCTATTTCCTGGCTGCTGGGAAGTGAGCAACTTTGCTCTACTGCCCCCTTCTACAATGAAGTTCTGCCTCACCACAGACCCATAGGAATGGAGCAAGCTGTCCATGGAGTGAAATCTCTGAAACTGTGATACAAATTAAATCTTTTTTTAACTTGTTCTGTCAGACAATTGTCACAAGGACAAAACTAGCATTTGTTATAACACAACTTTCTCTACAAAATATAGAGCAATGCCATCAATGGATTCCCAAGGGAGAAATCAGAGTGGAAGATAGAGGATGAAGACTTGAAAAGCTCACAGAAGGTGTGCAAAAGTGGAATCATCTCTCTGTTGAGCTTGAGAAAATGATATCATCAGTATTGAGGGTATAGATGAATTGAAAGGTAATTTTAAAGGTTTGGAATTTTCTTGGTTAATTCTGAGTGGCAGTAATACAAATGTACTCAATCCTGGTAGCTGAATTTTCCCAGAGACAGAATTTTTCTGAAAGCAAATCAAGAAGAGAAGGGCAAAGCCACTGAACAGTTTTGCAACTGCATGATTATATGAAGATGAACTTGAAGCTAGGTACAGTGAGAATACAAAGAAAAGGTAGCTTCAGGGTCATAATTTAATAAATCTATGTAGTTGAACACCATTTTTTTATTGATTACGTAACGTTATGGATCTCTGTTACAGTCAGGTTCACATTGATGGCAGAAATCACCCTAACAAGAGTATCTTGTAGGAAAAATGTTTTATTTTGGCTTACAGACTGGAGGGGAAGCTCCCTGAAGGCAGAGGAAAATGATGGCATGAGCAGAGCGTGGACATCACCACCTAGCCCACACAAGATGGACAATAGCAACAGGAGAGTATGCCAAACACCAGCAAGGGGACACTGGCTATAATACCCATTAGCCTGCCCCAACAACACACTGCCTCCAGGAGGCATTAATTCCCAAATCTCCATCAGCTAGGAACCTAGCATTAAGAACACCTAAGTTTATGGGGGACACCTAAATCAAACCACCATATTACACCCTGTGGCAAACAGATTCAGGTTCACTGAGATGAACTTTCAGACCAGAAACAGTTATGGAGGAAGGGTTATTTATTGAAGCTTACCGATCCAGAGAAAGTTCCATAATGGCAGAAGAAGCTGGCCTGCCTTCACTGGACCAAGCAGAGAGAGAAGTACAAGCCTAAAAAGCCACAGCACAGCAGACTTCAGGAACTCCAGCTAGGCACACTTTGCATATCTTTAGATTGAAATCTGAAACCCACCACCACACCTTAAGATCCACACAATGACACTGACTCCAGCCAGGTGGCTGCAGATGCAAACTACAAACAAACAACTGAATATATTGGGGGCCATCTATTCTATTCAAACCACCACATTCCGCCCCTGGCCCCCAATAGATTTATAACCATCACACATTGTAAATTGTACTCAGTTCAATTTCAAAGGTCTGCACAGTCTTGACCAATTTAAGATATGAAGACCTGTCAAATCAAACAAGTTAAACACTTCTAACATATAAAGGCACAGAGTAAACATTTTTAACTGGTATAATGCATAGCAAGAAGACACTAAAACAATGCAAACTCACCACCATCAAACAAACATCAAACATCTGCAGTTCAAATTCAATATATCCAGAGACTAACAGTCTCCAGACTTTTCCAATTCCGCCCCTCCAGCTGGGCAGAGTAGCCAGGGAACACTTCCATCCCAGGCCAACAGTGCACTCTATGGTAGCCCTTGCACAGTCCTGGTATATACAAAACATCTTGAGGTCTTCATGCAAGCCACGGTCCATCTTCCAAAGGCTCTTTGAGCCTATCAGGGCATTATGCCCTGCCTCATGCTGCATCTCAGCAGCAGCTCCTGGAACCCTGTGCAATTCATGACCACTCCTCACATTTTCCAAAGCCTCTTTCAGCCTATCAGGGCATCAGGCCCTACCTCATGCCACATGTCAGCAGCAGCTCCTGGAGGCATGTGCAATTCACAACCACTCCTCACATTTTTCATGCTTCTGAAACCAATACCAGGTGTGCAAGACACAGCCATATCTTTAATTCACAGATGAAATAAATCATAGCCTTGAAAAGCAGGTTCCTTCTCCAGTCAACTCTCTCTAAAAGTGTTTGCATTTCTATGATAGTCTTTCCTCAGGCATCCTTTCCAAGGTAAAGCAATTGGACCATCTTCCTTAAGACTGCTAATGTGTTTGACAATAGCAGATTCAGTAACCTAAAACCAGTCTCAGTGCCTGTAATTTTAACTTGCTTCACGTTTTCCAGCTTAAAATCTTAAATCTCTCAGTCCAATATCTCTAGCCAAGCACATCAGTACATTACAAATTTAACCTTTTTCAAACTCTCTGGGCCTGGGCAGCAGGACGCAGCCAGCCCTTATGCCAGTAGCCCAGTTCCAACAAAGTCTTCAGTTGCAAGCACCAAGTCCATGCCTATTCCTCCAAAACAAAGGTTCCAAAAGATCAACATCCACATAGGTTCATCTCACCCCACTCCTGGTACCAAGTTCTGTGGCAGACAGATTCAAGTTTGCTGAGATGAACTTTCATACCATACACAGTTATGGAGGAAGGGTTATTTATTGAAGCTTACAGATCCAGGGGAAGTTCCGTAATGGCAGAAGAAGCTGGCCTGCCTTCACAGGACCAAGAAGAGAGAGAAGTACAAGCCTAAAAAGCCACAGCACAGCAGACTTCAGGAACTCCAGCTAGGCACACTTTGCATATCTTTAGATTGAAATCTGAAACCCACCACCACACCTTAAGATCCACACAATGACACTGACTCCAGCCAGGTGGTTGCAGATGCAAACTGCAAACAAACAACTGAGTATATTGGGGGCCATCTATTCTATTCAAACCACCACACACCCCTAGCCCCCATAAACTGATAACCACCCATGATGTAAAATGGAATAAATTCAGTCCAACTTTAAAAGTCCCCATAATTTTGATCAATCCTAATGATGTTCAAACATCCCCATAGTCCAAGGTCTTTTAACTGAGCCATAATACCAAAAAAAAAAAAAAAAATCCTCCCCAAAACCCATAATGGCACAGAATAAACATTCACACTGCAAAAGATGGCATTGGGCCTAGCAAAGAAATATTGAACCCATACAAGATTTAAAAAGGACAAACATCAAACTCTGTAGTTCCAAGTCCAACAATTCTAGTCAGTGACAACTCAAGTCTGATCATTCTAACCAGCAAAAAGTCTCTGCAGTTCCAATTCTGCCCCTCCAGCTAGGCTACTCAACGTCCTGGAAAACTTCAGCAGGGCTTGCAGCTCTCCTTAGCAGCCACCTCATGGTCCTAGACTCTCCCCTGTGTCTCTACCGCAACCCATGGTTCATCCTCACAGCTCTATGCAAGCATCTATCAAACCTTCTGCACAGTGCCCATAGCCATTTCCAAAACACAAGACCATGCTGCAAATTCAATGACCCACTTTCCTGCATTTCTTATATTCTGTAACATCAGATAGGGTTCTGATTTTTCAATTCAGGTGGGAATAAAGCAGACTTTTAAGAACAGGATACTCCTTGAGCACTCAGGCCACTTCAAAAGAGTCTACATTCTTCCTGTTGCCCCAATGTAGGTCAGCTGGCCCAATCTCAAAGGTTGTAATTTCTCATATAATTGCAGCTGAACAGGCAGCAGTTTGTGTCTAAAGATTTCTTTCTTTCTTTCTTTCTTTCTTTTTTCTGTGCCATATCTCTCTGCTCATATCAGTCTACTTCTATGCAAAGCAATCCTGCACAAGTTCTCAGGACATGGGCATAACAGCAAGCCTCTCCCACAAACTGATTCTAGCACAATTCAGGCAAAGCTCTTTCTCACTTTCAGAAGCCAAACCTCACAGTCCACAGATCTTACTGCATTTGAGTCTTTCAACTCTGACCAGAATGGTCCATCAAGCTATATTTATAGCACTGAAAGCATCTCTTAGGCCAAGGTTTCAAATCTATCCACATTCCTCTTGAAAATCAGCTCCAAAAGGCCAAAGCCACATAGTCAGGTGTCTAGCAGCAATACCACTCTCAGTACCAACTTTACTGTTGTAGTCAGGTTCGCATTGCTTGTAGAAATCACCTGACCAAGAGCAGTGTGTGGGGGGAAAAAAGGGGGCTTATTTTGGCTTACAGACTTGAAGGGAAGCTCCATGATGGCAGAGAAAATTATGGCATGAGCAGAAGGTGGACATCAACCCCTGGCCAACATAAGGTAAACAATAGCAGCAAGAGAATGTGCCAAACACTGGCAAGGGGACACTGGCTATAATACCCATAAGTCTGCCCCCAACAATACACTGCCTCCAGGAGGCATTAATTCCCAAATCTCCACCAGCTGGGAACCTAGCATTAAGAACACCTAAGTTTATGGGGGACAGCTGAATCAAACCACTACAAGCTCTATGAAAATATTCTTTCATTTAAAACTAATCATTTCATTTACATAGGTTTCATAAATGGAACTCCTATGTCAAATTCAACAAACATTTTAGCAGCCTTAACATACAGAGCTAAGTTACTTTCTATTAAGAGTTCATGTAACCAGGGGTAGGGAGATAAATAAAAATAAGTATTATGAAATTGTCATAAGGAAACCTATTACTACATATGCTAACTTTGAAAATTAATTTTAAAAAGACTATAAAATATCTTTCTGCAAACCCACCAGTCACCAGCACTGAATATCATTGCTTTTAATTGCTGCTTATTTCATAACAAATATGGAAGAATTAGTTTTTAGAGAAGAGTTAAGATATAAACCTCAAAATACCTTTTCAACATGTGATTAATTTATATTCTTTATTTTGCCTTTCTCAACTAAGTTGGAAAAGTAATTTTTAAATAAATATTTTAATCCAAACAAACATTTGAATGCATCAACATTCCTAAACAATATTTTGTCTCTGATGCCATCTTGGGAGTGAGAATGAATAGTTGGTGAATCATGTTTGGCATAAAAGGCTCATGCATATATGAATAGTTGGTGAATCATGTTTGGCATAAAAGGCTCATGCATATAATCTGGAAGTTAATATGGGTATAAAAATTGATGCTATGCCAGGCTTTCATTAGAAACCTTAGAAACAACATATTTACAAAAGTTTATTAAAAGCAGCTCTCAAAGAAAGACATATGTGAACACAAGTTATTAAAACTCAGTCATAACAGTCCTGATAAATCATGAAAAAAATATAAGAAATGTGTATGTGGGTGACCTGTGTCACCTCACTCAACAACAAGCTCCTTTTCTTTCTGACTGCAAACCTTATCCCTGTTATGCCTGGCTGTTCTCCAATTTGTCCATCCAGTTGCCTAATCCAAAGTCCAGGCATCTTCCTGATGGACCCACATTACCCCCATCTGGCTAATGTAAGCCATTATTCTGACTCACATTAGGGTTAATTTTTCAGTTAGTCAGACTAGGCACCCTGTCCATTTAGAAAGAATAGGATGAACAAATGACTTTCAGACAGATTTTTCTTCTCCTCTTGATATAAGAAAATGGTCTGCTAAAAGCCTTTCAGAAAAAAAAAATAAGTTTTAGAAAAAAAAATCATTACATTTTCACCAAAGGGGGAAATCTAGATTATCCTTACTCAGTTCTTTCTCATTCTCAGATAGATAGATGATATAGATAGATAGATAGATAGATAGATAGATAGATAGATAGATAGATACATAGATAGATACATAGATAGATACATAGATAGATACATAGATAGATACATAGATAGATACATAGATAGATACATAGATAGATACATAGATAGATAGAAAGATAGATAGATATATGATACAGATATATATCTCCATATGTTAATAGCCTTCAATGTACTATGTGATTAAATGTTCTATTTACACAATCAATAGTTCCATTGTACAATGATTTTGGTCCTTTGTAGAAGGGGAATATTTTTAAGTCCTTTCAGAGAAGTGCAATAATATATTAAGTAAAATTTATTGTTAACTTGTGGCCAATAACCTTAATAATAAGGAAGTAACAAGGATGAGGGAATAGCAATCAGAGGGCAAAAGAAAGGAAAGGACATACAAATCACAATTGTAATGAAGATGTGGCTATTGGCAATTTTGGAAGCACTTTAGTGTCTGCTCTTAAAGAAAGTAGAAAGCTTGATCAAAAGGAATAAGCCATCTTTTGCTGCATTTAATGAACAGAATATAGCTGAAGCTATATCTCAGTGGCAACAATTGTTGACTAGGAATGCCTGATTTAGGGACCACTCCTTAAAAATGCCCAAGGAGAGTGTTCACCTACTGGTTGTCTACATTGGTACTTTAAACAGTCACTGAAGCTGTTAGTTGGGCAAAACTAAAGGCAGAATGGAAAGAGGCTAGGTGTGTGGTGTACACTAAAAAAAAAAAAAAAAAAGTAATCTCAATATTCCAAAGACCAGAGGCATATCACTGAAAGTTCAAGGACATAGTGAGTTCTAAGACAACCAGGGCTATATAGTGAGACTCTTTCTCAAAAATTTTTTTTAAAAAAGGAAAGGAAGAAAATAAGAAAGAAGCAAGGGAGGGAGGGAGGGGGAAGATCTTATGTTCATATTTCATGAACTTTCCCTGGAGAGACACAATTGTCTATTCCACATAGATAGGACCACCAAGGAAAGACCAGAGTAAAGATTCCACTAAAGTCTAGCTTGCTGAAGTAATGTGTTTATTGAGCTTACTTCAGGAAAGTGATCTGATTTTCACAACACCACTGAAATATCTCATCCAGCATGAAGGATGATTTCTCCATGGCTGCATAGAAGTAGTCCTCCCTCAGCCTTCCATACTTCCAAAGACCACATATAGCTGAGACAAAATTACAGCTGGTAGTAAGGGGGCTGAAATCTCAGGTGAAGTTCTAGTGATCATCTCGGCACTCTCCTTCTGTGAAGGAGCATCAATTGAATGTTTGGAGAGTCTTTTGCACATAGGTCACAGTTGTATTTATGAAAATGGAAATTGTCATGCTAAGAGGACAATGTTCCACATTTCAGTTTGAGCTTCCAAATCCATCAATCAGATCAAACCATTCCTCTGTTTTATGAAAGAGGAACAAGGGAGCAGAGAGAAGACAAGACTGTTCACCTATGGGATATCTCTCCACATCTGAGAAAATGTTAGGACTAGGGAAGTTTCCCATCCTACTCCTAACTCTAAAGAAATCACAAGGGAGGCTTGAACAAAGACTTAGTTATATCCTTTCATATAGTTCTAAAAATAATCTTACTATCTCTCTTGACTATGACCTTTAAAATAACTAACTTCATTTGGACAAATTTTATTTTTAAATCATTTTTATACTTAACAAAGTTTAGCTTATTATTAATCTTTTTCCTCTTCCTTACCAAAACATAAAAATTACTCAGGCTACTACAAAACGGTTTTCTAATATATGGCTAAGTCACTTTACTCTCTATATAAAACAAAAAAAAAATCAAGGCTACTATCAGGACTGTTATTAGTCATGTGTAGGGCTATTTTAGGCTTTTCTAAACATAGAACATTTTATAGGAAAGGTTGAACAACATCTTACTTTAATATGCACTTTTCAAACTATTTCTATTCAGTTATCTTTTCAAAGAGGAAGTTGAATTTATTCTGATAAGACATGCTATATAAAGGAAAAACCAAAATAAACATTTTCTTTAAATGTGTTTTCAACCAGAAACATAAGATTAGAGCTGAAATAATACAATGCAGATAGCATATGTGCACCATACACTTACCAACCACTCTATGGTTTAGGTTGGTTAAATTCATGGATGTCTTTGTTGGATCTGTACATACTCTATTACATATTTTAAACCATTGTTGCTATTAGTTCTTAAGGAAGAAATTATGACAGGTTGGGTGTTATTGTCAGGTATTTCTGAAGCTGAAGAAACCAATGAATATATTACATAGTCTATGTGTCCTGAATGCAAAATTTATATTTAAAAGAGAGATTTCTGTTCCTTTACATTTATTTAGTGGGCATCACCATGGTAACTGAGCACTTTCAGAAGCCTAATTTATGACACAAAAAAAATACAAAGAAAGATCTTATGCTTTCCATGTTCTACAGATTGAAAGGAAAAATGTGCACTCACACATCTTTTGGAAGGAAAAAAGATCTAAGAAACAATATGGACAGATGCAATACATTTTATTTATATAAAGATTCTGGTCTCTCTAGCCTGTGCTATAAGAATTCAATAGGATAGGGTGGGGAGGAATGTACTCTCACAAAGAAGAATTCAATCTCAGTACACAAAGTACCACAAAAAAAATCAGCAAATCCTCTCATTTTACAGATGAGGACAAGGAAGCCTGCTCTGAAGGTAGAAGTCTGCAGCATCATGCAGGCACTTTGTGTATATCTCAGTCTCAAATGAAGACCAGCTGCCTCCTAGTTGTCTGTTCCTTCCATAGATTCACATATTTGATGGCATATTTCTAGTACCTGTCATCATTAAAATACTACTTGAATTGAGAAGTCTTTTTTTCTGAACATAATAAATTCAATTTTTTCAAAAGCTGGGTTAAAATATATTTATTCTAGCAACCAAAAAAAAACGTTCAACAGTCCAATATAAAGCATACATGGTTTGGATGCGGTCTTTTCTATTTAAGAAAAAGTATCTTGAGCCATGAAGGCCTAATATTTTTACCCTGATTAGGAGCTAAAGTTTCACTGGTGCTAGGAAACAACATGAGAATTCTGTGTCAAAAACAAGCAGCAGTCTGTTCTGCATAGCAACAGCTGAGGAATATCTTTGCTTTATGGACCTAAACTTTACCTGCCTGCCCAGGGTAAGGTAATGAAGGCCAGTGATGTGTGCATATGCAGTGAGCTGTTATAGAAGAACTACATAAGAGCAAATGAGACTCCAAATCTTGTATAACAAGAGAGACTTTATTTTTATTATATTAGACAGCAAGAAAACTTTTCCTAACTGGGCATGGTGGCTCACACCTATAATCCCAGCACTGGGAGGATAAAATAGAATTGTTGTGAGTTCAAGGCTAGCCAGGGCTACAGAGTGAGTTCCATGTCTCCCTAGGATAGAGTGATATCCTGCCTCATAAAAGAAAAAAAAGAAAAGAAGGAAGGGAAAAAAAGAAGAAAAAATTTTCTTTGCTCTGGAAGCCAATATTATCTCTATCTTGTAAGGCTGTTTACTATACTGCTTAAATACAGTCCATGGTAAAGTCAGCAAGTGCCTTTGCTTACAAAGTGTAAAAGACACTTAGAGAATTGTTACTGAGCAACAGCCACCTGTTATTACTACATTGTCTTAGGCTCTGGAAAATTTTGCCAAAATATAGCACTCCATTGGCCATGGAGATTAATCCATCAACAGAGGCTAACTCCTGCCTGCTGCTACTTCTCAAAATGGAGCTTCATGGGAACACAGCCACTTGTTGATGTGCTATGTGGCTGTATTTATACTTCAGTGATGACATTCATGGTGTTTTGACTCTCATCCCACTGCTAAGTGGTTTTTGTATATCACAGATAACAAATAGTATGAAAAAACACAAATATGCAACACAAATTAGTCTTTTTAGTCACAAAGGCATGACAAGTCACCTTTGTCTCTGAAAGATAAAAGGCTGTTGGGACTGTTCTAGGGAAATTTGCCAACCATTGACAAAAGAAAAAAAATTGGCTCTACCTCAGGAAATCCATTGACTCACTCACATTCATGTATTTATCATTTTGTCAGATGCAATGGTTTGATGTGGTAACAGCAGGATGCATTACCAAATCACAAGTCCTGTTTTGGTCAATAAAGAAAAATAATAAGGCCACTTTATATCCATAACAAGTCTGGCTAGTGAGGTTAGATGAATGTCCCCAGAGTCAAGATACCATTGATCAATGGAATGTCCCTTAAAGATCACCCTTAAAGTGTAAGTTGAATCCAGATCCAAAGACAGAGCAAATTAAGGGTATGTGAAAAGGAAAAGAAGCCATCACTCCAAACATAGGTTCTGTAGGATATCAAGTAAAAGTCTAGCTTCCCCACAAGGATATAAAATCCTGAACATACACAGCATTCCTGGAAAGTGCCATGTCCATTTCAGGGAGTCTCTAAGAAGAACCCACATTAGCTCATAATATGTACAAAACTATGACAGACCCACAACATGTTTCCCAGTCATGTAAACAATTGGTAGAACAGTTTTAAAAGTAAATCTCAGGCTGAAGAAATGGCTTAGCAGATAAGGCACTTGCCTGTGAAGCCTAAGGACCCATGTTCGATCTCTCTCTAGATCCCACATAAGCCAGATGCACAAAAGGTGAAGTATGTGCAAGGTTTCACATGCTAACTAGGTGACACAAGCTTCTGGAGTTCAATTGCTGTGGCTGAGGTCCTGATACACCAATTCTCTCTGTGTGTGTCTCTCTCATACTCTCTCTAGAAAATAAAAGCAATTTAAAAAGTTAATCTTTGTTTGAGCTTATTATTTTATGCCAATATATTAAAATTTAACATTATTATAAAGTTGACATTGACAATCACTAAACTCTATATTTTTAGGGTAGATATTCTTGTATATACCCATGAAACCAAGAACACATTATGATTGTAGTCATCACTCTCAAAAGTTTCCTTATGTCCCTGTTTTCTGTCATTTCTCCTTTTGTTAAATATCAGATGAGCTTTACCCAAAGCAGCTGAAGTTAGTTGAATATCCAATTTCTCCTTTGAGGGAGAAATTACATTTTTACTAGACAAAGCATGATAAGCAATTCTTGGTGGGTGTATGTGCTTTAGGGCATAGCCTGACTAAATGGTTGCACTAAAAAAAACTAAGAAAAGTTTTCCATCATTGTTCTCAATATCATGTGGATAAGACATTTTAAATAGTTATAAAGTTTAACTTTATTCAATGGAAATTTTCATTTTAGGAATTTTCCTGTCAAACATGATCTTCTTGCAATATTTAGGTAATTGCTGAAATATAATGCCTTGATTTTCTTTTAAGAAGCTTTCTGACTTTTTTTCTTTTAGAGTTGGTTCCTAAGAAAGAAAAGCAGTTCCATTATTTCTTTTAGAGGCAAATGAGGATGATTTAAATGTTCTTTTCATCTTTTAAAGAAAGATATATTTTCCCTGTTTTAAAATTTTCCAAAGTAGATATTTGATCTTCATAGTCTTTGGAGCATGAAAGTAAATAATATAAAATGTTATGGTTGCATGTTATATTAACATAGCATGAAATCATAGCTAAATAAAATAAAATTCTTCCTTATATTGTTTATCATATTATTAATCATATATCACTTTAATTAAAAAGTAAAGAATGAATAGAGCATTCCTTACATCATTCACTATGAAGTATAGCATTTCTTACAATATTGTGCCTAAGAATTATTTGAACTGGAATTTTACTTGCAATCATCCTTGGAATGAATTCCTATCTAGAGAAAAGCTTCAAGTACAATATGTAGCATGTTAAGCTTGTTTAACCAGTGAAGATCAGCAGAATTATAATTGCAAAATAATAAAGAACATACAATTAACCCTGTAACACCCATGTCTTCTTTTAAGACATAAAGTACACAATAGAAGCTATTTTTTACATTCACATTTTAAATATTTTCTTATATTTTGGAGGGGTTGGGAATTTTTTAATCAGGTAATTTTAAAACATTTTATCTTGGGGCCTGAAGAGATTGCTCAGAAATTAAGGCTCTTGCCTGCAAAGCATAATGTCTCTGGTTCTCTTTCCCAGCACCTAAATAAAGCCAGGTACATAAAGTGGAGCACTCATCTAGAGTTTGTTTGCAGTGGTGAGAGGCCCTGACATGCCCATTAGCTTTGTCTGTATCTTTTATATCCCTCTCTCTGCTTGCAAATAAATAAATAAAAATAGTTTTTAATTGTATCTTCATTTTAGTACATCTTAAAAGCTCTGTCCTAGGAACTTAGGCTTCATTTCATCTGTAAATATGCCACAAAGATAAAAGAAATACTAACAAATTTCCACACAGTGGCCTTAAAATTTTTGAGAATTTCAGGAAATAAATGATGGCTGTTAATTGTTTTGCTATCTGAGGCAATGAAAGTTCATAAGAAGAAATAAAAGATTGTCTGAAACTAAAGTAACTTTTCAATATCTTAGATGAATACTATTCTTCAGAAGATTTTCAACAAGCATAAAAGTATTATTATACAAAAAGTCATTTAATGAAATTTCCATGATCTAAAAACTAGTCACATATAATCAAGTAGGCATCAGAGAAGATAATGTGTGGGAAGGGTGACCAAATCCACCCACAGAAATTTCTGGAAGTTTGAATCTTTTTGTCATCAGATCCTTTTACTTCTCTTTTTGTCCTTCTGTTGTATTTTACTCAAGAGCAGAACATATTAATTAGACATTTTGGGGAATTTTAAAACCCCTCTGCATAATTTGTGCCATTACTTATAATAAATTTAAACCCTTTTGACATTGTGACATGGCATTGTCATCTACAAAGTTCATGCTGGAGAACTGCAAGATGGAGTTACCCAAAAATGAAAAAAAAATTCTCATAATGTTTTAAGTAAATCTACACTTGGATTTGGCTATAGGCCAGATACACCTGTCAGGAGACCATTTTTCTACTTCTTGTATCAGTCTACACATCACATTCTGTCATCTCAAATACCTTCATTCTGCTTAGAAGTGAACTATTCACAGTAGACACTACTATAACCATGAAACTGGGACTTATTTCTTCAAGTATTTCTTTTCAACTCCTCTTAAATTACCTTTCCCACCAAATTTAAGTCCCAAAGTTTTAGAATCTAGTACAGAACATTGAACTAGCAAATGTGTCTTTAAAAAGATGTGTTTTTAACACACACACACACACAGAGAGAGAGAGAGAGAGAGAGAGACTGAGGAGATAGATAAGTGGTTAAAGTGCTTGCCATGCAAACATGAAGACCTGGGCTCTGATGTCCAAATGCCCACATAAAATACTGGGGTATGGTAGTACAAGCCTGTAATCCAGCAGCTCTAGGAAGGTAGAGACAGTGGATCCTAATGAATTACTGACAGGCTAGCCTGCCCAAATCAGTGAGTTCTAGATTAAGTGAAAGATCCTATCTCAGAAAAACAAGGTGAAAAGTGACACCCCGATGTCAATCTCTGTCCTCCATATGCATGCATACACAAGTGCATGAGCACCCACACAGATATGAACAAGCATGAGCACAATGACTCATTGCACACATCCATGCACATGCTGACACTAGCATCGATTGCACATATCCATGCACATGACAACAGAAGCACTCACTGCACACGTGGTGGTTTTAATGTAAACGCATGTCCCCAATAGTCTTAGGCATTTTTGACTAAAATTATACTTCATATTTAGTCTTGAGCAAGCAGAGCACTGCTGGATGAGCTGTGTCACTTGGGGCATATCTTTAGTTCAGATCTCCTAGGTGTGTACAGAGTCAGCTTGGGGCTCTGGTGATTTGTAATTGCAGGCTCTGGCTGTTGTCTCCTGCAATGGTTGTATGGAAGTAAGCCAGATTGTCCACCAGGATGAAGCTTCTCCTGGAATTTCTAAGTCTGAAACAAATACTGTCCTCCCATAAGCTGCTTCTGGTTGGGTGTTAGTCCCAACAATGAGAAGGTAATTGCAACAATAAATTTAGCTCATATATTAATCCATGTAATTTCTACTGATACAACTGTATCATTCTTTTTATTTTTACTTTTATTTTTATTTTAGAGAGAGAGAGAATTGGCATGCCAGGGCCTCAGCCACTGCAATCAAACTCCAGATGCTTGTGCCACCTAGTGGGCATGTGCAACCTTGTGAGACAAGGTCTCACCTTTTACATCTGGCTTACTTGGGATCTGGAGAGTTGAACATGGGTCCTTAGCCTTTGCAGGCAAGCACTTTAATGGCTAAGCCATCTCTCCAGCCCAACTGTATCATTTTTTAAAAATTTAAATAACAGTGGATAGAATACTTATTATAATTTAATATATTTAACTTCCTTATTATTACTTGTAGTATGATTCAATTAGTACCAAGACCCATAACTCCCAGACCAGCTAATGGCAGCTAATGGTAGCTGGGAGATGAAGAGTCAGGTTCAACAGTTGTGCAGCCACTGGTAAGTTGCCCATTCCATAGTAAATAACTTTCAGCCCATGATCATGAAAGCAACCCTAATTAACCCAATGAGAAAAAAGATACACATGAAAGTAAGGTTGAGATTAATGGGAACAGAGTGGAATAAGAGGATAATTGCGGGTAACAAAATAAAAATATATGATTTGGGACATGTATTTACATTAAAACCACCACAGTTAAAAACTTTGAAATTAATAATTGGAAAAAGTGGTGTCCAGAATATTGTATAAATTACTGGGAAAATATAAAGTAGGTTCTCTTCAAGATGGTTTCCAATAATCTCTGTATTTTCATGTTTCCAGATTTTTTATGCACATATTTAATAGGGGGCTAATCTATATAATTAATAAAATTATAATTAAATGACAGCATGTAAGCTCAGAGACATTGATGAAATCATGGCTTGGTCTATACATGTATGAAAAAAAACCAATAAATTGTAAATTGTTGTTGTTGGGTACAGGGGCTTATGCTTTAAATTCCAGCCCTCAGGAGGCTGGAGTAGGAAGATTACAAGTTCAAAACAATTTTGGCTTCATGGCAAGATGCTCTCACAAACATACACCCTCCACCATTAAAAAAAAAAAAAAAGACTATAGTTACCAACAGACCCAGTTATTCCCATACTGGGCATGTACCCTAAAACCTTTAAAACTCAGTCCAGAGAGATTTGCTCAACCATATTTATAGCAGCTCAATTCATAATAGCTAAGAGCTGGAATCAACCCAGATGTCCAACACTAGAAGAATGGATAACTAAGATGCAGTACATCTACACAATGGAATTCTACACAGCAGTAAGAAAAAATGACACAATGAAATTTGAAGAAAAATGGTTGAACCTGGAACAGATCATTCTCAGTGAATTTACTCAATCACAGGAAGATAATCGCCACATAGTCTCATTCACCTACAGCACATAACCTGAATCTACCCAACATGCCAACATACCCAGCAAGCATCTTGAGGACTAGACAAAAAGGTGAGTAAGGAGGGAGGGGAGGGTGAAGGAGGGGGTGGGAGACACAAATCTAGACCCAAACGGCAATGGTACCATAAAATTCTACACCCTAAAAGGCAGACCAAATGGTTGAACATTCATCAGGCCCTTAGAGGGAATACCTGAGCCACAAGGCACTGGAGAGGGTATGATGAAGACTGACCTTAATCTTCTACAGCTTCTGTCTCTTTCTCTCTCTCTCTCTCTCTCTCTCTCTCTCTCTCTCTCTCTCTTCTCTCTAACTCTTTTATAGTAGTTATCTTTTTTCTTCCTTCTCTTAGTGAGCACTGACCTGTAACTCCAAGTACCAGCATGTGGCTATCATCCACAATGAGCTTTTGATCAGAGAGACCTACAAGGTTTCAAAAAAGAAAGACAGATTTCTGTCAGAGTACTGGATGACCCACCAAACGTTAGTGGTAAGACCCTACTGCTGAAGACACCATATGCGGTTGACACATAAAATGGAATAACATGGCTGGAAGCTGGAAGAGAGTCAGTCCTCAGACAGTCAGGGAGTCTAGTGCCAGAAGGTGCTACATGGGTGACTGGGGGAAAATGACCAACATCTGTCCAAGCAACTCATGGTCTACCCTACTTAGCAGCAAATAACCTGTCATGATGCTCACACAAGTGCAATAGTGGCGCACAGCCATGGTGGGAAACCAACTGCTCTTGATTCGGCTAACTGATCCACTCAGTGAAACAGGACCCATAGCTGGAGCTGGGAAACAAGTCACAAACATATCCAAACATAAGTCCACTCTCCATTATCAAGCTACCACCAATCGTGGGCTACAAGAGGGTCTACACCTATTAAATTCTCTATAAAAAAATAAGGGTTATCCTATTTCTCTGGTGCTAACTTTACTCTGCATTGGAGAATCTGCTTCTCTTTTTCAGATATATGCAGATCCTAAGGAGAGAGCCACCCCATCCTTCCTCAAAAGAGCCCCAGATGAAACTAAAAACAATTGGCGAAACAAGCAAGGGTGCTGTTTTCTTGGTGAACTGGGTACCAGCACAAGGGTGAAGGGGATCGGCACAGAGAACAATCAACTCCTACCAAATCAGATATCCAGAGACACAGAGGCCCCCAACACCTCATCACTGAAGCAGACTCAAAATGAACCAAACATGGCTCAGGGAAATTTTGTGGAAGAGGGGCCAGAAAGAATGTCAGAGCCACACGTTGGGTCATGATATGCAGAGAGATTTCTCCTACCTATAACTGTGTGCTAACTCCACAATGCATGACCCATATACTTCAACAAGGAGAGGCCAGGGGGAGGGGGTAGGACATGGATGAACCTAACAATGGTACTAACTTTACTGTATTCACTGAGTGCAAAACTAATTAATAAAAAATGGTATCACCTTGTGAAATTTTTTACTAAATTTTCAGTATATTATTTCTTACTCATATCTGGTAATTATATAACAATTAAGATAAGAGAATACAACTAATGATGAAGCAAATGTAATATGAAATAAATGCTATTATTTTAATCCAATGCAAAGATGATATCATATTGAGAATATGTTCCTAGAAAATGTTTAAGATTAAGATTTGGTTCAAAAACCTAAATATAACTTTTGAATATTCATTGCTAAGCACTAAGGTTTATCTGCAGGTTTTCATGTTGTTTTTATATAGTTTATAACCTTGACAACCCTAATTAAGAAGTACTTTCCGACATACTATGCATTATTCTTTTAGTCAACAAGTACTACAAATCGTAGCCAATTAGATGGGTCCCTCCATCCAGGACTGTATAGTCTAATATAAGGAAACAGATATATAAGGAAATATATTTAAAACTCCCCCAAAATATGAACAAAATTGTGTATCATAAAAACATAAATCTTCCAAATTCCAAATTTGACTTGTTTGCACAGAAAATCTGGTCTTTTGAGAATCCGTTTTCCATCCTTAACAATTAAACTTATCCGTACGCTCCATGGGTTTGTGACATTGCTCATCCACTATGGGTGGAACTCTTGCATTTTGAAGTGTAATAGCAAAATTAACATGAGTGTCATTTACTGTTTTAGAAACAGAAAATGTCTTATAGTAAATCTTAGCAACCTCAGAATATGGACTTTTCCCCACTCTCTTTATTAAATAAAGAATATTTACTTTATCAACTCAAGAAAGCATATTACAGCTTTTTTTTCCATATATGAATTGTCAACATTACTACCCTTGTGACTTGGGACCATTATTAACAGTCAGTATTACTTGAACACAAACACTGTGATACTGTGATTATTAATTTGAAAATCATGATATTAAGTGACTAATGGGCTGGTAGTTCATAAAGCATGGGTATGCTATTTTTAATAAAGGGACAGTAGAGTGCTGGAAGATTTCATCATATTATTCAGAGTTGTGCAAAAGGTGAATAAATTCAAATTGTTCTTCATGGTATTTTACATTCAAATATTTTGAATGATAGTGGACCACAAGAAAATGAAACTACTCCTGTCTGTCTACTTCATGCTTGGTCTGTATATTATCCTTTGATATATCACTAACACTAACTCTTTTGTAGTTTTATCAGAAAGTATCAGAGCATGATATCTTCTGGAGATATCTACTACCAGTTCTTAGTTCATAGTACTGTGTGAAGATTAAACCCTGTAGAGAAGGGAAGAAAAAGACTGTATACAAATGCCAATGAGCAACACTGGGCATGGACACACATACTCAAGGAAGATCTGAGAATTCATCCAGACACACCAAATAGCTTTTCCATGCCCACATCTGGATATGATCTGTGGGAAGATGTCTACTAAGAGGCTGTCAGCACTATTGGGAAGTCTAAGGTGAAAGTGTTGGACAACAGTGATCAGTTTACTCAGTTCCAGTCTATTAATGCCTCTTTTGTGAATTATGAAGAATGATAATAGATTAAATATTATTTTAAAGTATCATGAAAACATCAAAACATGGACAGTTGCTCTAGATTTCCCCCACTAATTATGCTTCTATAACTTGAACTCCTAGCTCCCACAGTGAGTTGCTCCCACAATATTGGTAGAGGTAGGCTTCAGGTAAGCACAGGCTGCAGACAAAATATTAGTTTCTTTTCAGGAGCCCTTTCCATTCTTAGGATACTCCTGATTGTTCAGAGGGCAAATGTTCTGCCCTTTTGGCAGGCTTTTATGTAAGAGAAGAAGGTGGAGTTAATGGTAACTCCTTAGGGAGCAAAGGAATTTCCTACATTTAAATAATTTAAATACACTCCAGTAGATAATTAAACATCCTTTGGGGCCAGGCATGGTGGTGCTCACCTTTAATCCCGGCACTCAGGAGGCAGAGGTTGGAGGATCACAATGAGTTCAAGGCCACCCTGAGACTGCATAGTGAATTCCAGGTTAGCCTGGGCTACAGCAAGACCCTACCTCGAACAAAAAAAACATTCCATGGGCTATTTTCAAACCGAAGAGACAAGCCAATTGAAAAACAAACCATTCTTTCTTCTACTTAAAGAGCAAAAGCCTTTGGTTAGAGGGGAGTGAAAACTGTGAAATCACTCTTACTGTTTGAACAGCCACTCCAATTAAAAAGCACCCTGGGATTGGTTCACCTCAGCTACTGTGGAAGGCAGATAGAAAGGTCTCTGCTGGGAGCACCTGTAGAGTCATTTTGGCCAGGACACTTCCTGGAGCCAACTGATCAATAGGTCTCCCTCACCTGTTTCATAATACAACAGGAATTGTGGATGCTAAAAAACTGAAACACCTTCTCAACAAGACCACATTAACCCAAGCTCCAGCTGCCCCAGTGCCAGCTCCTGGGTGCACAGCCCTCCTGGTGGTACAAGGACTATTGCAGTGTTGTGGGGAGGTTTGAAATAGCTTCAGTCACCCTCTATGGGAGCATTTCAGGAGCCTGCCTGCCCTCCATTTTCTGTACTTTTCAGAAGTCCTTTATATGGCTCAGTGGGTCATCCACACCTTTGATGCCGAGGTATAAACAAAAGGAGCATATATATGATGGAGGGATAGACTTACAAAGAGCCCAGCTTAACATCAAAGTTGGTCCTCAGGTAAAAGGCTCAATCAAAGGCTTTCAAGTACAGCTAATATGTGAAACTTTGATTTAATTCAAGTACAAAACTGAAAAAATAGACAAAAATCAAAAGTTAAACATAGAGAAGACAGGTGAGGAATAATAATGATATATATGTGTGATTATAAATCCAATGTGATTACTCAGTCACTCCCTTATGTTAAGTACGATTAAATAATGCCTCATCCAAGAGTAGAGAATGGCATTCCTCTGCCTCCATTCTCTGTCCTATTCCTTTCCCTCCTCATTCCACACATCATTTCTAAACTAGATCTCAGATTACCACCTAAATTCAGAGACAACTTCTATATGGGTTCTGGGTTTTTTTTTTTTTTTTTTTTTTTTTTTTTTTTTTTTTTTTTTTTTTTTTTTGCAGATAAAGTCCTACTCTAGCCCAGACTGACCTGGAATTCACTACATAGTCTCAGCATTCATTTTTTGAAGTTTGAAGTAACTCAACAACACTCAACATGAAAAATATCAAAGTCATATGCTGTGGTTTGAACATATGTCCCACATAAATTCATGTGTTGAAACAATCACCAGTTGGTGGCTGAGCTTGGGAAGGATTGTAGACCGTTAGGAGGTTGAGCCTTTCTGTAGGAAATGGGTCACTGGAGGAAAGCCTTGAGGTTCTATAGGCTGGCTCCATTTACTGTGTGTCCTTTATTCCCTGATTCTTCTGCAGTGTGACCAGCTCCTTCCTGCTCTTCCAGCCATGCCTCTCCTGGCATGATGAAACATGTCCTCCTGGAACTGTAAGACAAATAAAGTAGTTTCCTTCCTCAAGTTACTTCGGGTATCTATTCACACCAATGAGAAAGAAATTAATACTCTTGATGGGAAGAGAAGGTGGATTGCATAGTCCTCCAATAGGCAGATCTCAACAAATGTTTGTCAAATTTACTGAGATTTATTTGTTCATCTTATCCACATGCCCCACAATGCCCTGCTGGCTAAGGTCATATTTTGAAATATCAATCTGTGATTGCCTTTTATCCCTGTACTTGTCCCTTATTTCTTCCATTAACTCACACAGGCAACCAGACAGTGCTCTTTGCTCAAGATGAATGTGTGTTATTTGCCATAGCCTAAGTGTTGAAATACCATAAAGGAGATTAAAAGGGAATTTTAACCAGACAATCACAGTGTATGAGCCAGAAACATGAGGGAAAATATTTTTCTTTGGGATGGGACACATAAGAGATTCCTTTTCAGTCAGAGGAGACAAATACAGAGACACAATTTCTATGAGATTATAAAATACAGAACATCTCTCTTCCACTTCCTACAAGCACCTCCTTTGTAAACAACAGAATCCTAAGAGAAAACAATTGTGTCATGTGTGGGGCAGGGAGGGAAAATCCTCAAGACTCAGGTTAGCCTCTGGACTGACAAGTCCTAGAAATGAGCAAGTTAGATAAATATGTCATTGGTATGTATATTAGGCAAGATTCTCTAGTCACAGAGCCAATGGAATGCACATGTATTATACAAGAGGGTTTGTTATATCAGCTCACAAAATAAGGACTGTATAGTTACACAATGACCATCTACATACTGGAATAGAGAGCTTGTAGGTGCCCAGCCCATGAAGCTGGATACCTCAGGAGTCCCCTTCTACTGCTGAAGACCTGGAAGAACATGGAAGGGTCAATCTACATTGAAAGGAAAGAAGCTGGCATCTAATGTCTGCAGAGGACATCAACAGCAGTAGCAGACACACATGTTCAGGAAGAAGTCAAGGTGGTCAGCCCTCCTTTGTCCTCAGACCTTTGAATATCTGGGACACCCATAGGAAGGTGTCACTCAAACTGGGGGTGGATCTTTCCTATTCAGTTAAATCTTTCTGGAAACATCCTCACAGACACACCTAGGTGAGCCAGATGATTCTAGATCCTATAAATGTCACAACCAAGATTAACCATCACAGGAAACTATGGGAGAAAAGGCTGTGAATTCAGAAGCTAATTCCTCCCTACAATGTGATATGAGAGGAACTAGGGCAAACACTGGAGGTTTGTTACTCTTTAGCTGAAAGGAAGGGCCTATCTCCTCCCTTCTGCATGAGACTCTGTTTATCCCTACAAATCCTCTTCAAATAAGGCTGAAGTTTTAGGAAACAAGTGAAGGAAAATTATTTGCATGTATTTTCCTGATGGTCTGTCTGCTAGATCCAGTCCCTAAGACAATATTCACAAAAGACTCCATGGAAGGAAAAATGGAAAAATACAGGGGAATAAAAGACAAATAACTCCAGATCCTATCTTAACCACGTCCTTTCTTAAATAAATATCTTATTACAAATAGGATGCACTTTTCACAAGTGCTACTTTTTCCAGGTCTAGTACTCCTAGAATGCACTCCCTATGTCCTCAGATTCTGTTATGGAAGAGTATGATTCTCAGACTCCCTAATGGTCCTGGAGGTGAGCCTAAAGCAGCAGCAAATCCATCTCTCTCAATCTCTCTCTCTCTCTCTCTCTCTCTCTCTCTCTCTCTCTCTCTCTCTTTGTGTGTGTGTGTGTGTGTGTGTGTGTGTGTGTGTGTGTGTGTGCTCGCACACGCACGTTGGGTGAAGGGGAACACACAGACATACTACACACACATGCACACACACCATGCAACCCCCACTTTGGAGATTCTTCCTGCCAGCTGGTGCTGCACAGTAAAACAGGGACACAAGTATGAGAAGCTCTGAGCTTGACTCTGCAACACTCTCTTATGACCTGGAAAAACAAGGCTGAGTAGCTGTCTTTGGCAAAAATCCCAGTCAAGTTGACCAGGGAAGGGGGGCTGGCTCCTCCATATCTCACAGCTCCCCTTCCTCCCAGAGTATCCATTCCTTCCTCAGCTTTAGCTTTGTGATAAACTAGAACAGTGATAAGTAGAGAAATGAAATCCTCCCCCATATGCTCACCACTCCACTAAAGAATCCAGAGGTCCCTATACAGTTGGTCCACTTAGGGTTTTTGGAACATCACTGCATGCCAGGACATCAAATTCATATTAACTAAGATGTATCTATCCTAACATTGTCTAAAGCACATCTATTTCTTCAGTCTTGAACCACTAACTAAAACCTTAGGGAAAGGAAAAGATCTCTAGATTCTTGAAAAATAGTCTAAATTCTTGGACAAATTCTTCATCTTTTTCAGGGTCCCAAACCATTATCTCCCTGATATTAAGTTAACCTACTATTCAGTTCAAAAGTACGAGACATCAGTACTAAATATGGCAGCCCAGATGTTTGGTTTTGCAGAAAATGTACTTATAAGCAATAATATTCAGGTTACCAGAAAAAGTTAGACCATTTCTTTAAAGTGAGAGCAATCCAGTTTAAAACTAAAACTAAGGGAGGAAAAAAGAAAGAAAACCTTCCTCAAATATTCCCCAAATGTCTCTCCCCACGCTTCTGCTTTAATTGCCCACACTGCTGTGAGAACTATCAATTGCAGACTTTCTTAACCCAAAACACTTTTAAATCAAAGTAAAGTTAACTCAAGGGTAGGGCAAAGAGTTGTTTTAAATTCTTCTAATAAAATTTCTTCTAATACTAAGAGTCAGGTAGAAGACAAACATCTTCCACTTACATGGACCAACAAAAATATATATTTGACTTTAAATGTTATAGGTGAAATGCTGTATGTCACTGTTAGCATGTGCTTACATGCCCTGCCTAAAGCCAGAAGGGATGATAATTAGCAGAAGTTCTTCATTAAATAACATGATATTGAATAAATTTAATAGTTTGCAGGGCTGGACAGATTGCTCAGCAGTTAAGAGTACTTTCTATGTAAGTATGAGGACCTGAAGAGGCCTAAGAAATCAATCGCTCTAATTAGATCCTCAGGACCCACATAAGTATCTGGGCATGGCACATAAGTCTGTTCCCCTATTTATGTGGGAAACAGGGACACAAAATAGCAGATTTCACAAAATAAGAAATGGCAAAAACTCCAGCCCAAGTAAGAACAAGCATAAGAAAATGAGGCAGGACACACAATGTTCTACCGGTGAGCTCCCCCAACACCCTGCAAGCAACCGCATGGGCATCGCATAGGCACATACATATGCATAAAAAGCACCTCTAACACACACACACACACACACACACACACGTGTGCGCAAAAAGTAACTAATAATAACAATAGATTTTGAGACAAATGAAACATTCAAGTAAAAATAAGTAAGGCTAACCAATGAGTGAAATTAGCTTTAACAACAAAAAAGAATATTAAAGCCTGTTGATTTGTCTGAAATGAGTTCAAAAGGGGGAATTTTATCAGTCATACCAGAAAGGAAAACATGGACAATTACATAAAGTGAAACCACCAAATCCACAGAACAGAAGTATTTTTCATATGCACCTATGAGGGAGTCAGCAGCAGCCTCCATCTACATGGTGATGCGCCTCACAGGACTCTTTCCTTTTACACCCTCAGTGCACCTGAGTGATGCAGTGTCAAAGTGCAATTTAGCCAAAGCACTTCTGCAGGAGAGACCGGAGATGGAACAAAGGTCCCAGCTCTGTGCTTACCTGACATGAACCAATAATTGATTTGGGGTGGGAGGATGGATGGCAAATCCTTTGAGAAGACCTGCATATATACTTTCCAGAAATCTTTCTGTAGGCACTGAGCAGCATAGAACCTCTGGTAATGCCTCTTTCAAGTTCCGAGGTTGTTAATATTTTAGACTGCAGGCTAAGTACAATTCTCTGTGCTTTAACAAGCTGGGGTAAGTCATCATCCTCTTAGGAAATAAAGGGACCTAAAGAGGACTTGACTTAAAATCAATGCCATGCCTGCCTGAATGTGACTGAAGGAGAGACGGAGTGTCCTCTTTTGCTTAAAATGCCTTCTTTTCAAACCAGGAGGGCTGCAGCCTCTGGTGGTGTCACAGTAATTTATGGGAGAATAAAATTAGAATTACTATCTTCACTGGTAATCTGCAAGGGAGAAAAGTCCTTTTAGAAATTGGACGTATGAATAAAAAGGAATATACTGTTGCCAATCTACAAAAATCCAAAAAAAGCATGTTCACACAAAAACACCTAGTGACTATCAGGTATAATATCCATGATTTACTGCAACAAATTTACCAGAAATCCTAATTACACTAAACATCATCACTCTTTTCAGAAGGATTCTCTGAACCCAGATGATTTCTATGTGTTCAGATAACTCCTGCAAGAATCCCACCAGAGAATTTGTGGCCTTGTATGTTGTCCCCTGCTTGAAATACCAAAGAATCTATCTATCATTACAAAATAATGGTTTGCTTTCCTCACAAAGTAGTATGTTTGCCAGAAACTGAAGTAATTCAAAGAGTTCAGGAATTTAGCTATGTCAGCATGTTCTTGGCGTTTCCCTCATGGTCACCAGGTGCCTGTCAATGTGTCAACCTTTCATTAAGGACCAGAGGAAATGAGAGAGGGAGTAGGGAAGAAAGGGGGAGGGAGAGAATGTCCTCAGTGTCTGTTTTACTTAACAGGACAACAAAAATGTTCCCAGAAACCTCAGAAAAGTTATTTGGTCTTATTAATCAGAATTGAGTGACATGGTCAGCCCTATCTTCAAAAAAAGCTGGGAAAGGAGATGACAACACAGCCATGACTGGCTTTGTTTCAGGCTTAGCTTTTTATGTTGTACTGAGACTGGACATACTATAGGGAAAGGAAGAAGGTGAACTAGATGCTGAGTTTAGAACTAAAAGACTTTTCATGTTCACCTATTTCCTGAATTTGATGTGTCTTGAGAATAGCAATTATGTCTATTTCCCTGGTTATATTTTTCCTGAGTCTGCCACAGTACCTGACTCTCTGTAAGTACTTGGTGAGTCATGGAGGAAAGAAAGAAGGGATGAAAAAATTCAATGCATAATAACTTTCAAGATGTCTATCATGATAATTTCCATGTAAGGACATAAGGTTAATACACATGCATGCTCTAGACACCCCTGAGTTCTAAGATAGTTCCTGCTGCAGGCACTTGGTTAATGCCGTTGCTGCTACTGATGAAGATGATGAAGTTCTCTCCAAAAACCTTTGCACAACTGAGACTACATAGTGAATTCCAGGTCAGCCTGAGCTACAGTAAGACCCTATCTCAGAAAAAAAAAAAAACCTTTGCACAAAATTATACCAACAACATCCAATGTTGTTAATATGAAATAATATGCCCATATATTCTCTATAAAAGCATGCTGATTGTCTTATCAAATAAGATTCTAAAAGGAACCTTTTCTTTCTGAACCCAGAGAAGAATATGATAGGCAAAGTTCATGCAATCCGGTCTTGCAAAGTGAACAGTCTAAATAAATTATTCAGGGAAAACTCCAAATAGAATTATCATTTGTCTCTGAAAAAGAGAAAAAGTATGATGATGGGACACATAATTTGTAGAAGCAGTCAATTAAATGTAAGCTCTATATTGAATTTATGCAAGAGCTGGTATGGAAGTTAAAGGAGTACTGTTTATGGATTTAATTAAAATGCTACATAAGAGACCTTTCTAATCTAACTTTTGTATTAAGACACTCACATCAAAATATTTACATTTAAATATTTTATAATGCCACAGTTTAAAATATTAATGATGCCACAAGTAATCAATGACATTTCTACAGAATTTTCTATAGTAAGTTTACAAGGAAACAGCAGTCTAACTGTGTTATCCCTAGTCAGCTATTTAAAATTCAGCTTAGCAAACACACCAGCTTGCCCATTCTACAATTCTAATGAAAACTCCTCTAAGAATTTAACTTCTTGCTATGACAATTTGTTCTTATTATGTTATAAATACTGGTGTAGAAGGAAGAAAAAAGACCAGTTCTTATGTCATTAAGTGCCACTGTGAAATTTAAATATGTCCATTCTCAGAGAGATAGATTGATTGCAAGATATTTTTAAAGGTCTGAGAAAGGCAGGTGTAATATATACCAGGTGAAGAGTCAATGTTACTGGCATGTATTACATGAAGAGATCATTAGTGTAATCAGAGAGAAGATCATACTACTATTACATTACATTACTATTACATTCTCTTTGAAAAACACAGAAAACTGCTATCCCTCCATAGTTATAACAATAACTTTTCTCCTACTCTATTATTTTCATGTCAGTGGCCAAAAACAAACAAAAAAAACTAGCAACTGAGAAAGGCATGATTTAGACTTTCATCTCTATAAACAAGTCAAGGACAAGACTTTTTGTGCTGATAAATACAGTGCAGAAAACAAATGCTGGCAGCATCCCCCTCGGATATGAAAGGTGATTACTCCATGCTTTATTCCTCAGAGAAAGCTAATCATTAGGGCTAATCATAAAGGAAGTTAATAATTAGAGAAATGACAGCAAAATAATAAGAATTCTACAAAAGCTGCCAAGTTCAGAACAAATTTTCTAAGGGATTTCAGATACTTGGCTGTCAGTTTTCTCTTCTGCAGCAGAACAAGGGCCTCATACTATTTGCACAGTTTTTGGAAATGTTTAGAACTCATTATGCTGCCTTCATGTGGTGTTGTTTATGGAAGGTTAAAATAGTAGTAGTCGTACATTTCAGACTGAAATATTATGTGATGATATAAATTTCTTTTGCCAAGGGGTCTCTTGCAAATAAAGAGAATATAAAATAACTATGACCATATAGTGAGTACAGTCTGGAAATCTGATCTGGATAACTTAAAACTAATGATACAGCAGGAAGTTATGATCTTTCTGCTCTTCTGCAGTCAGTTTTCAAATCTGTTTGTAATTACCAACCAAACCAATTTCTTAATTCTTCTCATGCTTCTGTCTATAGATTGTACAGCAGTTACCTTCTCTTTGCTGAGACAAAACACCCTACTCGAAGCAGGTGATGGAAAGAAAAGTTATATTTTGTCTTACAATCTTGAAGAGAAGTTTTTCATGGCAGGAAAGCATGGCAGAACAGAGGCTGGATATCATATCTTCTTACATCAGCAGGAGGTAGCAGCAAGAGTAAGCTAGCTAGCACTGGCAATGGGGCTGGACCATAAAGCCTCAAGACCAACCACCAGTGATAACCTCTTCCAGCAGGGCTCAGTCTCCTAGAGTCCCCACAACTTTCTCAAATTGCCACCAGTTGGGAACTCAGTTTTCAAAATTCAGAACCCTAATGAGGACATTTCATTCAAACCCCCACAGATCGTAATTTCCTTTCTCTTTTTGAAGAATATTTCTAACATAAAATTCCTCTTTACCTTCTGTAAATTCAAAAACATTCATCATATAACTAACATCCCTAATACCAAAGGTCAATGTGCACATGTTTCTTCCTAGAGAAGGAAAAAGTGTATGTAAGTCCTTAAAACATATTTAACACACTTATACTAGTAGGAAAACTTTTAACTTTTGGGTGCTAGGAAAAGGGTTCAGTAGTTAAAAGCACTTGCTTGGAAAGCCTGCTTACATGGGTTCAGTTCACCAGGCACCCACAATAAAGCCAGAAAGGCACTCGCTTGCAGCAGCACGAGACCCTGGTGTGTGAGCACATGTGCGTATACATACACATGCAAAAGTAAATAATTTTTAAAAGAATATTTTACTATTTTATAAACATTCACATTATTCAAGAAATTAGAAAAAATGCTTGAATTCATAATTAAATAGCTCAAGTTAGTAAACAAAGGACATGGGCAACAATACAGTAAAAGTTATAAACATGATATTTTCCCCTGATCCAGCTTTACTTATTGTCTTAACACCAGAAAAAAAAATCCTACAGGATATGTATGACTTTTTCTATGTATTTCACAAACTTGTATTCAAAAACCTAATGTCCCACCACAACCACCATCCAAGCACAAAAACAGATTGCACAAAATAACTGGACAGTACAGTTGGATCATTTAAAATGTTTCTAGACAGATGAGTGACATTTAACTTGCTTTAGATTAGATGACACTAATTTAGTAAATGCAAAGCTTTCAAGACAGCAATACATTCCATTCTTCTCCCTCCCGCACAAAGCAATTTAATTCAAGAAGTGTTTAACAAGCACATACTGTTATAAATGTTGTGGAGAACTTGGGAAAAGTAGAAGATAGTGGCCTATTTTCAGGCAGCTTTCAGTTGAGTTGTATCAGAAGACATGCCTATTCATGAAATATCATAAGGAACCTAACTGTCATAGGGAATGCTAAAATGATCTTCAAACCCTAGTTTAACTTCTAGAATGATGTTTAATATAGTACATGATGAGAGATATTTTTCAGATATAATCATGGTTACTAATTAATTGACCATAAAATAGAGAGATTATTGTATAATAAATGTACCTAAGGTTTAATGTCTTACAAGCCAGAGAGTTGTCTCTGACTTACTCTCGAAGAAGTACAGAAAGTATAGAAGATTTCAAGGACAGAAGGATTGACATGCTACTGTTGTCAATGTAACAAGACATCTAAGAAGCTAAGAGAGGCCACTGGCTGGTAACTAATAAGGAATCAGGAGCTTCAGCTCTACAACTGCAAGGAATAATTAAAATGAGCTCAGAGGTGATTCTTCACCACCAGAGTCTCCACAGAAGACCCCAGCCTATCCAATCCTTTCCCCAGGCTCATGAGACCACAGAGAGAAAGAAAAGTTGAGCTTCCCTGGACTTATCCCCAAAACTATTAAATTTATTTGATTTTTTTTTCAGCTGGCATACAGATTTAGGTATCATTCATTGCAGCACTTTCAAAAACAATTTGTTTCAGCTAATTCTCATCGTCCCTCCTTTCCTCAACCATCCTCCCTGCTTTCCCTTCCCCCTTCTGCTTAAGTCACAGGTGTCCTTTCATCCTTCCCTCCTCCCTCTTTCTACTCATCTCTTAGACTCACACTTTGGTTACAATTCTACCTTTATGGATATGAACCACGTTTGTTTCCTTATTTATACATATGTATAGATATTATAAGGTAGGATCTGCAGATCAAAGAGAATATATGTTTTTAGGCTTGGGCTTGTTTCATTTAATATAATTCTTGGGGCTGGAGAGATGGCTTAGCGGTTAAGCGCTTGCCTGTGTAGCCTAAGGACCCCGGTTCCAGGCTCGATTCCCCAGGACCCACGTTAGCCAGATGCACAAGGGGGTGCTCGCGTCTGGAGTTCGTTTGCAGTGGCTGGAGGCCCTGGCGCGCCCACTCTCTCTCTCTCTCTCTCTCTCTCTCTCTCTCTCTCTCTGCCTCTTTCTCTCTCTGTCTGTTGCTCTCAAATAAATAAATAAAAATAAAATTAAAAAAAATATAATTCTTTCCAGGTTGGTTTCAGTTACTTTCCTTTTGCAGAGATAAATACCCAACCTGAAGCAGCTTATAGGAGGAAAGGATTTATTTTAGACTTACAGGATCCAGGGGAAACACCATCAAATGGTGGAAGAAACTAGCTCACTTCCGTAGGTGCATAGCAAAGAGACACCACCAAACAATCAGTAAATGAGAACAGCTCAAAAACTAGATCTGTACACACCAGTAGGGCTGGCATTCAAGATCAGCCCCCAGTGACACAACACTTCCCCAGCAAGGCTCCACCCACTGGAGACACAAGTTTCAAGCCCAGTCTTAATTAAAAATCCCTGAGGCTATGGGAGGCCATACATTCACTTCCAAACAACCACAAGGTCCAGCCATTTCCCTACAAATTTCATGACAAATTTTTAAAAATTAAAATAGCTGTTTCAGCTGAGCATGGTGGTACACACCTTTAGCCCCAGTGCTTGGGAGGCAGAAGCAGGGCTAGAATGAGATCCTTCCTTGAAAAAAAAAAAAATAGCCCATAACAAGCTGTTTCAAGATGCTAAATTTGTAGCAAATTGTTATATAATAGTTGGGGATGTATAATGAATCATTACTTAATAACTAATATTCTGAAATATTTCTGATTTCAGTGTTTAATATATTTTCCTGTCAACCCACAAGTCTATAAACTCTTTTTTGTGTGTGTTTCCCAAGTAGTCAAAGTTAAATTTGACTAATTAAATATGCCTTGACTACTATGTATAGAAACCTTAGGTAAAATTTTATTTTGGCCAGGTGTGGTTGTACAACCCACCCAGCACTGAGAAGGCTAAGATCTCAAGTTCAAGGTCAGCATGAATGCAGTAAGTTCAGAACCAGCTTGGGCTATGTACATGCAAACAGTTCAGCTTACCTCCTTCTGAATTAAAGCTTTAAAATAACACTACAGGAGTGACTTTATATGATCATCACTGACCGCATATTTAATATTTCTGAAGACATGGGGTGGTAAAATGCCCTTTTTGTAAAATCTTGCCTTCTCAGGGATTTGTATCAAGAGTAGAACTATATGAGGGCACTATTTTTAGTATAACTAAAAATATTTCTTGAGAAATTATTTCAGCAACCTCATCTCCTCAAAATATAAAAGCCTTAATGTAGAAATATAGTTTGTGTATTCTGCAGATATCCTGCTGGTTAGGCAGCAATCAGCTTGTTTGTGGTCATCTTAAAACACTAAAAATACTTCTCTCTCTCTCCCTTTGTTTCAGTCTCATCCTCAAGTGATTGAGTGTTTTGTTTTCCCCTTTTAGTTCCTCACAAGATAAATGGCTGCAGAAAAATCAATTGCCTGAAAAAAATGTATGTTGCTGAAAAAGTAGAGACTGTTTCATAAACAATTAATAGTGTTCCAAAAATCTTCAGAAATTTGAATTTATACAACATGAATACAAAGCTCAAAGTTTGTTTAGCTCTTATTTTATTCATCTCCCAAAAAGGTTTTGTTTAATATATTTTTCCCTGCTTTTTACCCAATTCTCCATCATCTTCCTTCTGGATAGTTAAGGTTATACTGGGAATTTACAATAGCCACCATATTCATGAGGATAATCCATTATGAGCAATCAAAAATAAGTGCCTTTGTGTCATTTTTGCAGAGGGAATACATTAACTACAGTGAGAAGATATGAGCTTTAGTTCAATTTCTCCATGTACTAAAAGTGGCGTCTTTTCTCTTTTCTGATCCCAAATGACCATACCTACCAAACCAGAAATTATTGGATCTATCCAGCAGACCAAAGGATGGCACCAATGCAGAATACATTACAGGTGATTTCAAGGGAGCCAAATGCTTTATGGATTCAAGACAATTAATCATTAGTTAATTGATACTAGGAATGTATTATATGCTTAAAAAGCAGAATCTGAAAATCTTATATTTCTACAAAATCAAATTAAAACTAATTTCAAATCAATAAGAATTTATTGAATATGTGAATGTAATATACATGATGCAACATGATTAGCCTAACATAAAAATCCCCTTTTTAATTTTAAATCAACTACAATTCCACATATAATTAGGTAAGCTTATTACCATCCAATTGCTATAATATGTGATTTATACTTATATCACTTAATCATAACAACAACCAAAACCCTAAGAGATAGGTATCGTTAAACGCATTCTACAGATCAGCTGTGAAAATCCAAAGACTTCCAGAGACCTTAAAAGTGTGCACTGATTCCTAAATCCCTACCACCTACTACCTTGCATACATTTGAACCAAAGAAAGAAGAACATACAATAAATGATGATAATGTACACCTGTAATCCCAGAGCTCAAGATGCTGAGGCAGGAAGATGGTGAATTTGAGGCCATCCTGGGCTACACAGCAAAACCAAACAGTATGATATGGTGGTACCTGTGATAAATGCAAAAGGAAAGAGATCAGGAGCAAAAAGGGAATATTTCAAGAAAGAAGCCATTGGGCTGGGGAGATAGCTCCACTGATAAAATCCTCTGGTCTGGGTTTGAATCCCCAGTACCCATGTAAAGCTAGATGCACAAAGAAGCACATGTATCTGAAGTTTGCAGTGACAGAAGACCCTGGTGCATACCCATTTTCTCTCCCCCCCCCCTTTATCTTTGCAAATAAATAAATAAATAAGATACTACTAAAATAACAAAAATAAAGAGGCCATGATGTATGGCTGGAGTGTAAGGTGCGTCTTTTGACTTCTAGGATGCTAATTATCTCACAGAACACTGAGAACAGCATATGTGTGAAGGACTGTTCGTCAGTGCCTGCTAAGGAATTCAAATAAATTTCCTTGACCAGATAAAGAACAAGTAGTTTTATGAACCTACCTTCTAACCTCATTGTCTGTATCTCCCCCTTGACTGAATCAGCTTTCTTCTCCAATTTACCTGCCTTGCCTAGCACTTAGCCTGCATCCCGCAGACATGGAGAGTATCTTCACTCTAAACCACACTCAGATTGAGATATCTTGTGAAACTAAATCATGTAAAACTCTCCTGTAACAATTTAGTTCTGGGTTCAAAATATACAAAATAATTTAATCTAAAGGAATGCTTTCAAAATAAGACTGCATCAGTAATAAAGAGTAACTTCCAACTGGTTAAATAACAAATAATTGGCCTTGTTATGATGACTATTATATAGCTCCATCTTGCAAATATTCACTTGCCTTCTACATTCAGCTGAAAGATCACTGAACAGAACTTTCTCTTTTTTATGTTTCTAACTTGCATTGTTAAGGCTATCATTTTATTCTTTGCTCAATACTGATATTAGATAATCAAAATGATTAAGCTTTTTTCTCCAATCTTTTGAAAATTAACTTTTTATGTTAGACTCCTCATTTTGTAAATGATGGTCAAATTGCCTTAAGCAATAAAGATCATTTATTGACCTTTGTAATTAAAGGTTCCCAAGAATGAAAGACTTCAATTCTGGCTGAATTGATCAGCTCAACAATATCAAAGACCTGGTTCCTAATCTTCTGTCTTTATGCCTTTCTCCTTACCAGAACCATCCAGTGTTTTTCTTCTCTGGTTAGGACAAAATAATAAATTTCAGGCTGGAGAGATGGCTCAGTGGTTAAAGGCACTTCCTTGCAAAGCCTGATGGCCTCATTTCAATTCCCCAGTACCCGTGTCAAGCCAGAAGTACAATATAGCACATATGTCTAGAGTTTGTTGTGGCAAGAGGCCCTGGCATTCTAATTCTCATTCTCTCTCTCTCTCTCTTTCTCTCTCTCTCTCTCTCTCTCTCTTCTGTCTCTCCTTGTGAATATAAATAAATTTAAAATTTTTTTAAATAAATTTCTGCATCATGCCCATATATATAATACTGTTCAGAAGGGCAAGTATTTACACCCTGGCAATGATCATTTCTAATCCTGAAGCCAAAATTTGTTATGTTTTGAAGACAAATGTCCCTAAATGAACTCATGTGTGGAGTGCTTGTTTCATGACTTGCTGTACAGTTTTAAGAGGTTATGGAACCTTTAGGAGCAGGAGCCTGCTGATGGAAGTAGGTCTCTGTGTGTATTTATATCTGTCTGTATTATTTACTTCACTTAATGTTATGACTAAATACCTGATAAGGTTTACTTTAAAGAAGGGAAGAATTTATTCTGGCTTACAGTTCAGGGAAGATGTATTACAACTACCACGGTGGGGCAGGCATGGCAGTAGAAGCAGGAAAAAGGGCTGGACACCTTGCATCCAAAATCATGAAGTGGAGCATCAACAGGAAGTGAAGCTGGGTTTTAAATGACTGTCCCTAGTACTCCAAATAATCCAGAAGGGCTCCACTCCTAAAGGTTCCACAACCTTCTGAAACAGTACCCTCAGCTGGGAACAAAACATTCTGAAACATGAGCATTGGGGAGGACATTTCACATTCAAACCACAACAGGATCCTGGTCTTGAGCTGTCTCTCCCTACTTCCTGTTCCTGATGGAAGGAGTCTCTGCCACACTCTCCCAACATTATGCATTCCTCAGAGCCTTTCCCTACCATGATGGACTGTGTTGCAGTCAGGCTTTCACTGGTGACAGAAAACACCTGATCTGAGCCAGGCATGGTGGCACACACCTTTAATCCCAGCACTTGGGAGGCAGAGGTAGGAGGATTTCTGCGAGTTTGAGGCCATCTTGAGAATACAGAGTGAATTCCAGGTCAGCCTGGGCTATATTCAGACCCTTCCTTGAAAAACAAACAAACAAAAAAAAAAAAATGAATGGGAGAAAACACCTGACCAACAGAAGCTTGTGGAGAAAAATAGTTTATTTTGGCCAGTTCCCTGGTCTAGGTTCCCTGCATTGGTCTGTGTGCTGGCGGATGCAGTGGTATGGAATGAGTAGGCCAGACTGCTGTTTCCCAACTCCTCACAGCTACAGGGTCTGGGTTCCCTGTCCAAGTCTGTATTTGTGCTGGCATGCCCAACAGTGTGGAGTAAGTAGGCCAGACCCCTGATTCCCAGCTCCTCCCAGTTCCCTGGTCTCAGTTCCCTGAAAATATGGTGTGCAGGCAGGCATGGTGGTGTGGAGTGAGTAGGCCAGACTCCTGTTTCCTGGCTCCTCCCAGTTCCCTGGTCCAGGGCCCCATGGCTGGGCTGTGTGCAAGCAGGCACCAGTGAGTAGTACAGATTCCTGTTCCCTGGATCTTCTCAATACCCTGGTCCTGGTAGGTCCCATTGTGCCTTGCTTGGGGAGGCCTGGACCCTGTATGAGCTGAATAACCAGGACTTTTGCTCTGCTATCATGATTGGCCAATGGGTACCAATATCCCTGTTCTCAAGAGTCAGAGGATGAACTGGCCAAAGGACAAAATCTTGCTTCCTTCTCAATAAAATAAAGACTCTCCCTAAAGTGGGTAGTCAGCAACACAAAAAACAAATGAATGTCAGAAAACAGAGATCTCTACCAAGGATGCCTAGTACTACAAAGGAAGCCTCCAATGAAATCATAGAGAAATGAACAGAAATTCATTCCCAAAATGAAAACACAACAATCAAGGAGACCTTGATCAAAAAAAAAAAAAAAAAAAACACTGAACTGGAAGCAAACCATCAAAGAACCAACAATCATATCAAGGAAATTGAAAAGAATCGTCTCCTAGGGCCTTAAGCTTTTGACAGTAGGCTTAACTTGATTCAAGAAAACATTAGAACCCTCCAAAGAGATATGAATAAATTGAAGGTAAGTCAAGAAATGGAAGATCTCAACAATTGGTTCATTAAGCTTAATGAAGATTTAATCAAATGCAAGAATGAATTCCAGGAAGCATCAAGAAAATCAGAACTCAAATTGAAATTTTACCTCAAAAAAAGAGATGGACATGATGCAGAATACCACAACAGAAATCAAAAATCAAATAGAAATTATAAAAACATCTCTATAAGCCCTCACCAACAGAATTACTCATGTGGAAGACAGAACTTTTGACCTGGAATACAAGACAGAAGAATTAGATTAGGAGGCCAAAAACATTGCTATGTTCAAAAAATCAAGTGAACAGAATATGAGGGAACTGTGGAACACCCTAAAATGACCAAACATCTGGATAATGGGTATACCAGAAGGAAAGGAAATCCAGGCCAGAAGCATAAAAAATCATATTAAACAAAATTATTAAAGAAAACTTTCCTAATTTCTCAAAAGAGAGGCCCATCAAGATACAAGAAGCCCACAGAACACCAACAGGCAGGGCCAAAGAAGGAACTCTCCAAGATTTATCATGATTAAAACTCTTAACAACAAAAACAAAGAGAGAGTGTTAAAAGCAGCAAGAGACAACTCACAACATGCAAAGGTAATCTCATCAGAATTACATCAGATTGCTCAATGGAAACCCTAAAAGCCAGAAGGGCTGGGATGGAACACTTCAAAGTCTAAAAATCTATGACTTCCATCCCAAGCTACTCTACTCAGCAAAACTATCCTTCATATTAGATGGTGAAAGAAAAATGTTCCATGAAAAAGTCAACTCTATGATTATATGAACACAAAGTCAAGCGTACAAAGAATACTTGAGGGAATACTCCACACAGAGCAGTCAAACAACCAATCTCAAGAGCCAACAAGAAGAAGATCACAATAACCAAAATAGGCCAGGCTCAAAATAGTACAAAATATAAGAAAGCACAAACCCCCATAAAACACCTCTGTATCAGACAGCTTCAGGTTCACTCTGATGAACTTCCAGACCAGACACAGTTATGGAGGAAAGGATATTTATTGAAGCTCACAGATCAGGGGAAGTTCCATAAGTGGCAGAAGAAACTGGCCTGCCTTCACAGGACCAAGCAGAGAGAGAGAGAGAAGCACAAGCCTAAAGCCAAAAGCCACAGCACACTTCAGGAACTCCAGCTAGGCACACTTTGCATATCTTTAGATTGAAATCTGAAATCCACCACCACACCTTAAGATCCACACAATGGCACTGACTGACTCCAGCCAGGTGGCTGCAGATGCAAACTACAAACAAACAACTGAATATATTGGGGGCCATCTATTCTATTCAAACCACCACAACCTCATCATGGCAGGGATTAATTCAAAGCTCACAATAATAGCTTTAAATATTAATGGTCTTAACTCACCCATCAAAAAACACAGGTCTTCAGGGTGGATCAAAACAATGGACCCTGCTGGACATGATGGCATACACCTTTAGTCCCAGCCCTTGTGAGGCAGTGGTAGGAGGATTGCTGCAAGTTCAAGGCCACCCTGAGACTATGTAGTGAATTCCAGGTCAGTGTGAGCTACAGTGAGACCCTACCTTGAAAAAAAAAAAAAAAAACTGGACCCTTTTATTAGCTGTCTTCAAAAAATCCACCTCACCACTCACCACTAATAATAAACACTTCAGGGTGAAAACTTGCAAAATTATATTCCAAACAAATGGAACTAAAAACCAATGGGGAATGGTTGTATTAGTATCTTATAAAATAGACTTCAAACCAAAAGTAATCAAAACTGACAAAGAAGACCACTTCTTACACATCAAGGGAATGATACAACATAAGCACATTGCAATCATAAATATATATGCACCAAACACAGGTATGCCACAGTATAAATAAAACAAAATCTACTTGACAATAAAGCAGAAATAAATGCCAACACCATCATAGTCAGAGACTTCAATACTCCACTATCATCAATAGACAGATCATCCAAGCAGAAAATCAACAGGAAAATAATAGAGATCAACAACATCATAGATCAACAAGACCTAACAGATATCTACAGAACTTTCCACACCAATCTACAAAATACACAGTCTTCTCAGCAGGACATGGAACAGTCTCCAAAATTGACCATTTATTAGGCCATGAAGCATGCCTTCATAAAGTCAGGAAAATTGAAGTAACTTCCTGCATCATGTCAGATCACAATGTTTTAAAGCTAGAAATTAACAAGAGACACATCAAGAACTTTACTAACTCCTGGACACTAAACAACACACTTTTAAACAATGAATGGATCATGGAAGAAATAAAAAAGAAATCATAAAATTCTTAGACTTGAATGATAATGAAAACATAACCTTATAGGTTATAGGACACAATGAAGGAAGTCCTAGGGGGAGTTTCCATAACCCTAAATGCCTTTATTACAAAGACAGAGAGATCCCAAATTAATAACATGACTATCCATCTAAAAGCAATGGAAAAATAAGAATCAAACCCAAAGAGCTTCAGACAGAAAGAAATAATCATGATTGTAGCAGAAATTAATGAATTGCAAACTAAGAAAACAATTTTAAAAATCAGTGAAATGAAGAGCTAGTTCTTTGAAAAAATAAACATGATTGACAAATGCCTAGCCAATCTGATCAAGCAAAAAGAGGGAAGTCACAAATTAACAAAATCAGAAATGAAAAAGGAGAGATCACTACAGACATCAATGCAATTGGAAGAATCATCAGGGCATACTCCCAAAACCACTACTCCACAGAATTGAATAATCTGGAAGAAATGGATCAATTCCTAGACACATACCACCTACCAAAACTAAACTCAGAGCAGATTAATATCTTAAACAAACCTATCAAATCCACGGATATTGAAAAGTTAATCAAAAACTTCCCCAAAAAGAAAAGTCCAGGACCAGATGGCTTCTCAGCAGAATTCTAACAAACCTTCAATGAAGAATTGAAATCAATTTTTCTCAAACTGTTTTGCATGAGTGGAGACCAAGGAATCCTTCCCAACTTGTTTTATAAAGCTATCATCACCCTGGTATCAAAACCAGACAGAGATAAAGCAAGGAAGGAAAACTATAGGCCTATATCCCTTGTGAACTTAGATGCAAAGATCCTGACCAAAATCCTTGCAAACCAAATTCAACAACACATCAAAAGCATTATCTGCCTTGATCAAGTAGGCTTCATCCCAGGGATGCAGAAATGGTTTCACATACAGAAATCGGTCAACATAATAAACCACATAAATAAACTGAACCATAAGAACCACATAATCATCTCAATTGATGCAGAGAATGCCTTTGACAAAATACAACATCAGTTCATAACCAAAGCACTGGAAAGAATAGGCATGGAGGGCTTATATCTCAACACTATAAAGGCTATATATAAAGCTCCTAAAGCCCAAATAATACTTAATGGGGAAAAACTCAAGGAGTTCCCACTGAGATCAGAAACAAGACAGGAGTAGCCACTCTCACTACTGCTCTTCAACATAGTACTAGAAGCACTAGCCTAAGCAATAAGACAGGAGAAAGAAATAAAAGGGTTTCAAATTGAAAAGGAAGAAGTCAAATTAGTCCTATTTGCAGGTGACATAATCATATAAGTAAGTGACCTGAAAGTATCCACCCCAAAACTTCTAAAGGTGATAAATTCATTCAGCAAAGTGGCAGGATATAAAATCAGTACACAACAAATCAGCAGCATTTCTATATGCAAAGGACAATTATACAGAGAAAGTAATCGGTGAGGCTGTCCCATTTTCACTAGCAACAAATAAATTAAATGTCTTGGAATAACACCAAACATTGTTGTGAAAGACCTATATAATGGAAACATTAAAAAAAAACTTAAGAAATAAATATAGGAGAACTTGAGAGATGAAAAGACCTCCTATGCTCCTGGATAGGTAGAATTAATATTGTGACAATTGCAATTCTACCAAAAGTAATATATACATATTTAATGCAATGCCAATAAAATACCAGCATCATTCTTCACAGAGATAGAAAAAATGATCTCAAAATTCATTTGGAATGGCAGAAGGCCTCAGATATCCAAACATATCCTCAGAGGAAAAGGGAAAAGAAAAACACCTCTGGCAGTAACACCATACCCAATATAATGCTATATTACAAAGCCATGGTGACAAAAACAGCATGGTAATGGAATAAAGACAGAAACATAGACCAATGGAACAGAATTGAAAACCCAGAACTTAGGTCAAGTCACTACAATTGCTTGATCTTTGACAAAGGTACCAATAATGTAGACTGAGAAAAGACAGCATCTTCAACAAATAGTGTTGGACAAAATGGATGACCATATGTAGAAACATGAAATTAGAGCCACTCATTTTGCCATATACAAAACTCAGTCCAGGTGGATTAAAGACTTCAATATAAGACCTGAAACACTTCAACTACTGGAAGAAAAAAATAGGAGGCATTCTCCATGGTATAGGACTGGTAAAAGACTAGACCCCCACCAAAAAAAAAAAAAAAAAAAAAAAAAAAAAACCACCAGTAGCCCAGGAAATTAAACAAGCACTCAACCAATGGGATCTCATGAAGCTGAAAAGCTTTTTCACAGACAAACATACCATAAGCAGAGCCAATAGATTACCCACAGAATGGGAGAAAATTGTTATGAGCTATACCACTGACAGAAGCCTAATATCTAGAATCTACAAAGAACTGAAAAAAATAAACAATAAAAAAATAAAAAAAGTGAGGCAGAGGACTGAATAGGGAGTTCTCAGAGGAAGAATTACAAATGGAAAACACACACTTAAGAAAATGTTCAACATCCCAAACCATTAGAGAAACACAAATTAAAACAACTATGAGATTCCACCTTAACCCAGTAAGAATAGCAAATATTTAAAAAATCAAGTGAAAACAAGGATGTGGAGAAATAGAAAAACTCATTCACTGTTGGTGAGAATGTAAGCTGGTACACCCACTATGGAAATCAATATGGAGACTCCTGAAAAGGATGAATACAGAGTTACCAGCAGACCCTATTATTCCCTTACTGGGAACTTACCCTTAAAGCTCCATATCTCAGTTCAAAGATCTTTGATCAACCATGTTTATAGATGTTCAATTCATAATAGCTAAGACCTGGACTCAACCCAGGAGCCCATCATTGGATGAATGGATAACCAAGATGTGGTATATCTACATGATGGAATTCTACTCAGCAGTAAGAAAAAAAATGACACAATGATATTTGTAGGGAAATGGTCAAACTTGGAACAGATCATTCTAAATGAACTCACACAATCACAGAAAGACAATCATTACATGGTCTCCCTCATCTGCAATTCATAACCTGGATCAGTCCAAGTTGCTGACCTACCTGACTGGCATCTCAAGGCTTGGACAGTATGGAGGACAGGGCTTGGGGGAATGGGAAGGGTGGAGGGGAACATAAGACTGAACCCAAATTGAAATGGTACCATATAATCCTATATCCTGGAAGTTAGACTAACGAGTGGAGCCCTCAAGAGACTTTAGGGAGAATGGCTGAATCAAAGGGTCCTGGAGAGACGGAGATGAAGCCTAACCTTAAATTTTTCCTGTTTCTCTTTCTTCTCTGTCTTATTCTTTTTTCTTTTCCCCTGGTGCTGGCCTGTAATTCCCTATACCAAGATATGGTTTACATCTACAATGAGCTGCTGATTAGGGAGACCTGCTAGATTTCCCAAAACAAACATGACAGACTTCTGTCAGAGCACTTGATTACCCACCAGAGGTTAATGGTAAGACTCTACTGCTGAAGACACCATACACTGTCAGCATAGAGCATGGAGAGACCTGGTTGGAATCCAGAAGTGAGCCAGTCCCCAGACAATTAGCCCATGTAGTTCTGGAGGGCTCTACATGAGCTACCAGGGGAAAGTGGCCAACATCTGTCCAAGCAACTCAAAGTGGCTCAGAAGCAAACAACCTGATGTGATGCTCATACAAGTGCAATAGTGGCAGATAGCCATGGTGGGTAACCAACTGTGGTGACTAACATATCTGCTCAGTGGAAAGGAAACTATATCTGGAACTGGGAAACCATATTCTAGGATTCTGGGAATCCAGAATCTGGGAAACCAAAATCATATCCAGATAATGATTCTGCTTTCCCTTGTCAAACTTCCACTAATCTTGGGCTATAAGAGGGTTTACACCCTTTAAATTCTCTCTAAATTCATAATGGTTATATGATTTAACTGGTGCTGACTTCACTCTCCATTGGAGAATCTGCTTCTCTTTTTCAGATGTGAGCTGTTCCCAGCACACACCACCATGGCCCCAGATGAAACCACCGAGGAATTGGGGAAATGAGAAAGAATGCTACTTTCTTAGTGAATCTGATATCAGCACAAGGGTGAATGGGATAGACACTGAGGACACTCATCACCTACCAAACCAGAGATCCAGAGGCTCCTAAGTGCCCTTCACTGAAGTAGACTTAAAATGCATACAATATGTCTCAGGGAATTTTGTGAAGAGGGGTCAGAAAGATTGTTAGAGCCACAAGTTGGGACATTTTGCACAGAGACATTGCCTCTTCCCCATAACTGACTGATGCTCCCATAATACATAACCCACAATCCCCATGGGGTTGACCTGCATCCCCAATGAGGAAGGCCTCTTCAGAAAAGGGACAGGGAGGAGGGAAAGGATGGTACCAACATGTGTTGTTTACATACTAAATATGTCCATATCTAATAAAAATAAATTTAAAAAATTAATAAATAAATAAGGGTTTATTTTGGCTTATGGACTCAATGGGAAGCTCCATGATGGTAGGGGGAAACGATAGTACAAGAAGAGGGTAACATCACCTCCTGGCCAACATGTACAACAGCAACAAGCAAGTGTGCCAAACACTGCCAAGAGGAATCTGGCTACAATACCCATAAGTCCACCCCCAACAATACCCTGCCTCCAAGAGGTTTTAATTCCCAAATGCCATCAGCAGAGGACCTAGCCTTCAGAACACATAAGTTTATGAGGGACACCTGAATCAAACTACCACAGACTGAAAGTTTTTACACAACAAAAGAAATCCTTCCTCTTTTTAAGTTGCGCATTAAGGCATTTATCAGTGTCACAAAAGTAATTAATAAATTTGTAATGATTCTCTTCTTAATCCATTGTATAAAGTATTCATTGATTGGCATAGATTTGATTCTCTAGATAAAGGAGCAAAAGAATGCAATTAGCCTGTTAGGTCTAAAATAGTTAGAATACCCAACCTATAATTGTGGATATAATCGTTCCCTATGCATTTTACCCAGCCCAAACTGAATACCTGCTAGAAAATGAAAGAAGGGATAGTAAGGGTGGAACTGTGTAATACTAACAACATGATCAGGCAGTTCTTCCCATGTGTCAACAATTCTGCAAGTCTGTATCATTCCTTAATCATCACCATGTTCCAGTATCTTTCTTTTTTGATCCTAGATTAACTTTTTGCTTTTAATTTTAATTTTGAAATAAGTTTGGATTTATAAGAGAGTTGCAAAGAAAGTAAAAAGAATTCCTGTATCCTTTTCACTTAAGCACCTCTGAAATTAACGTTTTATGTAACATGGCACATTTGCAAAACTAAGAAATTAGCATTTTTAAATCTTATTTTTAAAAAACTAAATACTTGGAATTTTCCAGTTTTTCCAATACTATTCTCTTTACTCTCTCTTGGGTTTTAATCCAGATGCCACCATCACAATCAGTTTACATGGTGCTTTAGAAATTCCCCAACCTATGATGGTTCCTTGAGTTTCCTTCCTTCATGTGAACTGGAAACTAAAGTATGTTATTCAGGAATTTTAAAGCAATTCTCCTAATTTTGGTTATTTTAATATTTTCTCCATCATTCAACTGGATTTGTAAACTGTGGAAGAACACTGTACTGCAATGGTGAATTGTCAGGGGATTTTTGAGGACATCATATTTGAACATCTTTATGGTATATATTATGATATTTTAATATATATATGCAGTGATCATGCAGGTTAGTAATAATTTCCATTTCTTCAACTGCTATATGGAATTAATAAAGATATATCACCAGATAAATGGATAAGGACAATGGAATATATATATATATATATATATAGTGTATATATATATATATATATATATTGGTGCATATATATATATATATATATATATATATATATATATATATATATATAGTGGTGCATGCCTTTAAGCTCAGCACTCAGAAGGCAGAGATATGACAACAACCATGAGTATGAGGCCAGCCTAGGACTACAGTGTAAGTTCCAGGTCAACCTGAGCTAGAGTGAGACCCTGCCTCAAAAAAAAAAAAAAAAAGCTAGGACTTGTGGCTCATGATTAATCCTAGCATTTAGATGATTGATATAAGAGGGTCACCATGAGTTGGAAGCCATGAAGTGAGTTCCTAGTCAGTGTGGGCTAGAAACAAGAAAGAAAGAAAGAAAGAAAGAAAGAAAGAAAGAAAGAAAGAAAGAAAGAAAGAAAGAAAGAAAGAGAGAGAGAGAGAAAGAGAGAAAGGGGAAGGGGAAGGAAGGAAGGAAGGAAGGGAGGAAGCAAGGGAAGGAGGGAAGAAGAGAAAGAAAATCCTGTCATTTGTAGTATCATGAGAAGAGGTGGAAACAACTATATTATGTGAAATAGTTCAGGCACAGAAAGACAAATATCCCAAGTTTCCACTCATTTATCAAAACTAAAAGGCTAGTCCTTACTGAACACATTAGACCAATGTTGGAGACTGAGCTGGGCAGAGAGCTAGAACACAGAAAGAAGTTCCATAAGGGGCACCAAAACAGAGAGGGGCAATCCCTTCTAGTTTGCTATCGCACAGCAGGATCTTTCTAATGGCTACTCATCCAGATTCCTTCCTCACATTCCTTGAGCACAACCCAGTGTATATCTCTCCCCTTATATTTTATGGAAATAAATGGAAGACACTAGGAAAATCAGGCTTCAAATGGTGAAACAAAGTGAAGAAAAAAAAAAAAAGAAGGTATCACCAATTCCAGGCAAGAGGGGGATACAGGAAAGTCTACACTTGCTACAAATCAAAGATGATCTGACTTCTTATCACTTGCCTAGTTCCCTAGGCCTATATTTCCACAATCAGGACACCTCCTGGCAGGGAGGTCTTTCATAAGATTTAAACATTGTGGTTGATCAACTTCAGCCTCTAGAACTTGGTATCAGGGCTAGTATCTTCCTGAGACAGCCCCTAGGCCTAACCAACCAGTCGTCCCTCTGGTTCACCTGAGACAGAAGACAGCCCACAACTATAAGGTTATAAATACCTTTGCAAGGGCAGAGCAGGCTCTCTGACCACTTAACTTCCAGCTGTGAGTTTTTCCCTTAGCTGGGCCTGGGCTGGGGCCCAGACCCAGCCAGGGGGAGGGCCCTTTAGCCCTTACTCTCCACATGGTTCTTTACCCCTCCGACTCCCCACATGGCAGGAGCTCCTTGAACTTTCTTCTCTTTCTTTTCTTTCCAGTTTTTCCAGGGCCTCCATGTGGGATCTCTGGTCATGTGGGTGCTTTTCCTTGGCTCTGTACTTCCCTTAATAAACATTATAATTTAATAATTATCTTTATCAGTCTTCTTCAATTCTTTGATTAAAATTAGAAATGAACCTAGGGTTTGGGGCTTAAGGACTTTCCTGGACCCCTAACATGTTACATGGCCAAGTATTTCAGTGTTTATCAAACACTGTCAGGTTCATTTTCTCTCATACCACAGTCATTATTCTAAGTGGGGCAAACACACACTGAGAGAGGAAATGCAGACAGCTCACCATTTATAAGCACAGTAGTCTTTCACAGCCCCATGAGCAAGTTCCTCAATGGCTGACACATGGACACAAGGAAAATTCTACTTTCTCCATAATTAAGTAGTAACCTTCACCAGTGTGGCTTCAACCTACTCAGAAAATGTGCTCCATGGGTGATGGGCCAGGAAGATGCAATGGTAATGATGCTTTTTGATGTTAACATTAATTAATACAACTAAACACTTTACTCAATCCCTCAGGAGATTTTTCCCCAGAAAAGAACATATTAATTACTATGTATTGGAAATGTGTTTTATAGCTAAAGTACAGACAAATCCCACCCTGGAAAGAAAAGGGAGAAAAAAAGGATCTTCCTATGTAAGTGCAGAATATGGTAGGCATGGTGGCATGCTCCTATAGTCTCAACCCTTGGAAGGTTGAGGCTGGGGCTATCCTGAGCCATAGAGTAGTCCTTGTCAAAAAAAAATCAAATAAAGCACAGTTTGGCTAATTTTTAATAATTCCTTTTGAAAACAGAAAGTGACCATCATGATAAGCAGTCATCTGCACACAAACCATGACAGAAATTCAACAAGATTTCCTTTTATCTCTGTTCAGGTGACAACTCATTATCATTCCCAAATGGACTTCTGTGTTCCAAACCCTGAATTAGAACTGATACATGTAACGAAGTTTCATGAGAACCATCCATCAAAAGAAGAAAGCTCTTGAAATCTCAATTAAACATGGTATATTTGTCTAGTAAATAGAGCACATTGTCTAATTGAAGCTCAAAGAAAGCTTAATTAATCTAAATGTCACCTTGATTGCTCCTACTATTGATGCAGAGAAGAGATGTGCTAATGCTAAAGCCATTAAATGCTGCTCTCATTGCTCTTCCATAGTCAGCACTGCGATGCCAAAACCACAGGATAATGGAGGAATCCCAGCTCTGGTTTCCAGGTTGCAAATATTCTTATATAGTCATTATTACAACTCAGAATTATGAAGTCTTCACTACTTTGATTTGCAATGTTTACTAATAAACATGTTGTCTTTTAAGAAGAAAATTTTGTCCCTCTCAATATATATCCCATGACAAAAGAACTACAATAGGAAGGTGTGCAAGTTTAGTACATTCTTCTTTCAGCCAAACAACTTTCTTCATTTTTCTTGCAAAACTCTGCTTACTTTTAAGTGAAAACATGTTGTCCAAGAATAACATTTGGTGAATATTACAAAGAATGATTATAGTTTTAATCCATTTTCTTCTAATTATGTCAGGATACTGATAACATAGGTCACTGAGGTGGCTATGGTTTTTATTACCAGTTCTATTACCAGTTTAAAAAAAAAAAAGCTCTTGAGAACTGAAGAGAGTGTGTTTGTTTGTTAAGAGAGTTATGTTATCATAAGTAATAATTGATATTTCAAGTCACTCTAGTACTGGACAGAGTGGGAACCTAGGAACCCAGGCCAGCCTCAAAATGAAGTATTCCTGCTGGAAAGTCCAAGTGAAGACCCAGAGCTCATTGAGACTGCCCAGGAAGTCATGTCATGACATGGCAATGGGGCAGACGCCAGAGAGCAAACCAGACAGTATGGATGGTGAGTTTGGAAGAGAGCGGTACTCTCTGTCAGCCTCTCCACATACTAGTAGTAGAATGTGCTTTTGAAATCACCTGCAGCTTCCAGTGGCCACAGGGATGCTAAGTCCCCCGGACATACATGAGTAGCTGACTGGAGCCTCTATTCGCTTTGATTATATTTTTCTTTTTCAGTTTCTGAAGCCATGCCTAAGGCAACTGTTTTTATAGAAAGAATTGAACATCTTTGTCAAAATGATCTATAATTTTCTCAGAAACTGAAGTTTTATTGTCATATGTATATTTTTCCCTAAAGACATAATGAGGGGGAGAACATTTTCAGAGCCTTCCTTATAAAATCATAAAGTTCCTGTCTCTTCCATGGAACAAACCCATTTTCTTATGAGACCCACACTGAATATACCTATTTCTAATTTTGCAGGTGAAATTGAAGTTCAAGTAATCATTCCTAAGCCCATCCTTTAAATTTTTATCTCTGTTCCAAAATCCAGAATAGAGAGGGGGTCAGGACAGTGGAATGCCCTTATATAGCCCATGTGAACAGGTACTGGTGTTCATTTCCTGAGCTCTGAGGACAAGGGCCAGGTAAACAGCAATCTATGGGCCCAGGTGCACAGCTTTGAAAAGCCCTTCTGGGAAAATAAACAACTGCACTGAAAATTCCTACGCTAAACTTTATTTTCCTTGTGAATTTTCCAAGTAAAAGGGCTAAAAATAACTCCTTACTCATCCACAAATCATAATCACTCACTGGTAAGTGACAAAAACCTGACCAAGAGGTGCATGGGGGTGTCAAGGTTCAATGATTTCTAGGAGCAAGGCTATTCAATTTCCACACTAAAAGCTAACCAAATAGTTCTTCAGTTCATACTTCAAGGTTTCTCTGTAGATTTGAGGAAAAAGGACTCCCTGCCCTTTCATATGGACCTAACAAATTCATTCACATATTCTCTCTTGCTCTCTCTCTCTCTCTGTTCCCTAGTTATTGAATAACTTGCCTATATATATATATATGTATGTATGTATATACATGTATATATAGGCATATATATAATAACTAGCTAGATATATATATAAGGTTCAAACATCTTTTAAAAACATAGTTAATTAAGCCTGATGATGACATTCTGTTTGAAATATGAACAAGCTTTTCAAAATACATTCCTTTTGAAATGCAACAAAATTCTAAAAATGCATATTTCATCAGAAAGAAATGTTTTATAAAAAGACAGGTGGGTTACATCTTTCAGAACATTCGCATTTCTAGAAAAATGTCTAGGAAATATAGACATCTATTACATTTACTAAATTTAGTCATGAAATTTAAGGTCATAGAAAACTGAAGTGATCATTGATCTTGTAGCTAACAGGGAAGAAATTAATCCACACAAATTCCTGCCTTTAATAAATAAGACATTATCTCAATTTGGAGATGAGCAACAAAGGACTGAGAAAACTAAGTCACTTATCCAAGGTCACAGGGTTAATAACTTGAGGAAATAATAGTACACATCAGCCTCCTAATAAATTCTTCCAAAATATTGCCTTGTAGTAAGCCATAGATAACTGAAAAATAAAATTTATGATTGCCATGGAAATTCCTGATCATTTATTTTAAAGATTTAACTTTTTCTAATTCACTAATATTTATTATACTCAAAGAACTAAATAAACTGAATCAGTCTGCTTGCATTATAAACCATTGCTTTTCCTCTTCTGCAGGATGGAAACTGTAGTAGATAGAGTGATACAAAAATGATTTGAATTCATAAATGTAAGCTAAAAAGTGTGTGAGGCCAAAAGAATATGAAAATGCGAGAAAAGAAAATTGGAAGTTAAAGACACACAAATAAATGGGCACCTTCATTCATAAGGTAAGCTTAGCAGTAAAAATGAATGTTATTATTTTATTACATATTTAGGTGTATATATAACATTTATATATAAATATACATAACAAAATAAGCAAAATAAGATAATGTGGAAACTACTAATAATGGATATCTTTATTATCTGCAATGGGTATCTTTATTATCTATTCCAAGTGCTACACAACTACCACAAAATTTTGCTCTATGAATGAAGATTTTCCAAAGCTAGGAATTCCCTATAACTTTGACATTTATTTCAGTGCTACTCAAAAAAACATGTGTTGCAATTAGTTTCATGGACCTAGATCTTCAAAATAAAAATAATTGTAAAAATTACGTTTATAGCAATAGAAAGTAAATTGTTTTTATCATCTACAACAAAACTCACCTACAGCTATTTCCTGTCATCTCAGCCCAAGTAAAGAGAAGATAAATTATCTGATACTTCAAGTTTTGTGTGAACAAGCTCCCTTCTGGTCCCACTGAGTTGCTTATGGATATTTGCCTCCACTCTAAATGACTCAAGCAATGCATGATGGTTCTGCATTCATGCATTTTTCTGACTTCTCCCTCCCCTTCCCATTAGATTGTCAACTAATAAGCAGACAATTTGTATCATAAGGCAAATGGGTTGGGAAAAATGATGTCTGAGATCCACTGTCAATATGATTATCTTATTTCCCATGCTATTCAACTTTCCAAATCAGTGCCTAAGCTTTCCCCTGCAAGACTGGCAGGTGGTTACTTAAGCAAAGACATTTAGCATCCCACTGGGTGAGAAACCTGAGATAATCTCCAATTTGGTTAAAGGCATGGTCTCAGCAAAAGCAGAGCTCCATCTGATCTTTTGTTCTTGTCTATTTTTTTGTTTTGTTTTGTTTTGTTTTGTTTTGTTTTGTTTTTGGCAGTTCTGTATGATTTCCCCCATATAGTTCTAAGTATGCTTAGTACATACCCTATGTACTAAGCATGTACATGTACACAGCCTCATGCACACATTTAATTTGCAGCTTCCTGTCTTAGATACTATTTTCAAAACAAGAAAACCTGTCCCAACAGCCTCACTTGTATCATGGTCCATTATTATAATCCCTATCCAGGACAAAGTTGGTAAACCACCATAATTAGACTGGGACATCCATTTTTATCTACCTGAGATTTATCAAAATGAGAATGAAAACACTGAGTTCTAATTTGCTGTTTCTATTTTAGACATAAAAATAAAAATGATAGGCCATTGAAGTTTTATTTAAATTAAGGTTAAAAATAGACTGTTCCCATTTCCACATGAATAGTAAAATGTATATTGCTACCTTAATTTCATTAAAAATTTTTATTTTATTTTTTCTTTTTTTTAGACAGAATGAGAAAAAGACAGAGCAAGAGAGAATGGAGCCCCAGGGCCTCAGCCACTGCAATCAAATTCCAGATGCTTGCGCCACCTAGTGGGCATGTGCGACCTTGAACTTGCCTCACCTTTGTGTGTCTGGCTAATGTGGAATCTGGAGAGTTGAACATGGGTCCTTAGGCTTTGCAGGCAAGCGCCTTAACTGCTAAGCCATCTCTTCAGCCCATCACAAAAATTTTTTGAAAGTTTTTGCTTGTCCTAGATCCTTGCTTCAAGCCAAACCATATATGCTTGGTTAAAAGCTTTCTTCTGTATGCTAAGAGGTTTACTGGACACTGGAAACCCAAAACTAGGCAAAAGCACACTATTTTCACTGAAACGTGACTTACAGTCTAATGGACGACAGCTGTTTTGCAGTTAGAAGCATCATCGACTTGTTAGGTCCCCAAACAGCTGTAGGAAATAGAAATATGAAGTGTTGTAAGTTAAGTTTCCTTGAATAAATGTATGCTTTTTTTTTTTTTTTTTTTTTTTTTTTTTTTTTTTTTTTTTGGTTTTCCCAAGATAGAGTGTCACTCTAGCTCATGCTGAACTGGAATTCACTATGTAGTCTCAAGGTGGCCTCGAATGCTTGGTTACTCTCCTACGTCTGCCTCCCTAGTGCTGGAATTAAAGGCGTGAACCACCATGCCCTGCTAAACATATGCTATTACTGTGGGAATTACTAGTCTTACCTGTGTTCATCCAAACACAGCACACAATCTTGTTTCTCATCTGTACTTACACTCAGTCATAATTGCTTTAGTGATTCTTATTGCACCTAGAAAAATTTAGCTAGACCAATGGATGAAAACTCAGCCCCACTGACTGTACCAGCAGTGCTTTATTACATCACTCCATGCTCAGCCCAAAGCTGCCTGGCAAAATTTCCATGACTGACATTATTTCAGGTGTTTTGTCCCATTACTTCAGCAAATTGTCAGTTTTTATTTTGTTAACTAACAATAAGTATCTTAACTTTTAACTTAAATTTAAAATGAATATATTTGCATAAGCTCTAATATACTATTGTTTTATGCAGGTCCCTAAGCCCTTCCTTTCATTTCCATCTATCCATCCCCAAAGCTTATTTGTATGTATCTCCTGAAGCAATCATCAAATGAAGCCATCTTGAAATAACACAATATATTCCTTTTTTTCAATTAATGCATTCAAGAAACATCACTCTACTACTCTTTTGGCCTCAAGAAAATGATGCATTTGAAACATTCTTATCAAACCTATTAGGTCTTCAAATATGTTGTTAAGTATTTCCTGAAATAGAAAACAATCATTGTGGGCCTGAGGAGATGACTCAGTGGTTAAAGGTGCTTGTAAAGCCTGCTGGTCTGGGTTCAGTTTCCCATCCACCCACATAAACCCTACTAGGCATTTATTCACCACAACAAGAGACACTAGTATGCCCATAAACACATGCATATACACATATAAGGGAAGCAAGAAAGAAGAAGGAAGGGAGGAATGGAGAAAGGGAGGGAGGGAGGGGGAAGGAAGAAAGGAAAGAAGGAAGGAAGGAAGGAAAGAAAGAAAGAAAGAAGGGGCTCATGACAATCAGTTTGATAATGTCACACCCTCAAACACAAAAGAAACTAAAAAGACATGTGTAAAGAAACAAGAGACATCTATGTCTGGCAGCATTGTAGATCAGTTACTTTGCAAGGCACTTAACTTTCAAAAATTTACTAGATCTTTTTTAATGTTTTCAGTATACTTTAATACATTTAATACTTTACAATGCATTCATAGGTTTAGGTGGTGATTAAAGATGGGTTCTCATCATTTCTTTTTTTCTGCAAAGAAAATTATTATTATTATTTTGGTTTTTTTATTAATTAGTTTTGTATTCAGCAAATACAGTCAGTTTGGTACCATTATTAGGCTCATCCATGGCCAACCTCTCCCCTTGGCCCCTCCTTGTTGAGGTATATGGGTCATGCATTGTGGAGTTAGCACACAGTTATGGGTAAGATAAATGTCTCTGCATATCGTGACCAAACATGTGGCTCTGACATTCTTTCCGGCCCCTCTTCTGCAAAATTTCCCTGAGCCATGTTCGGTTCATTTTTGGTCTGCTTCAGTGATGAGGTGTTGGGGGCCTCTGGGGCTCTGGCTCTCTGATTTGGTAGGAGTTGATTTTTCTCTGTGTTGATCTCCTTCACCCTTGTGCTGGTACCCAGTTCACCAAGAAAACAGCACCCTTGCTTGTTTTGCCAATTATTCTTAGTTTCAGCCTGGGCTCTTTTGAGGTATGATGGGGTGGCTCTCTCCTTAGGTTCTATGTCTATCTGAAAAAGAGAAGTATATTCTCCAATGGAGAGTAAGTTAGCACCAGGACAAATGAGATAACCCTTACTTTTTTATACAGAATTTAATAGGTGTAGGCCCTCTTGTAGCCCATGATTGATGGTAGCTTGATATTGGAGAGTGGGCTTATGTTTGGATATAGTTCTGACTTGTTTCCCAGCTGCAGCTATGGGTCCCGTACCACTGAGGGGATCAGTTAGCCAAATCAAGAGCAGCTGGTTCCCCACCATGGCTGTGTGCCACTACTACACTTGTGTGAGCATCACAACAGGTTATTTGCTGATAAGTAGGTTAGACCATGAGTTGCTTAGACAAATATTGGTCATTTTCCCCCAGTCGCCCATGTAGCACCTTCTGGCACTAGACACGCTGACTGTCTGGGGACTGACTCTCTTCCAACTTCCAGCCATGCCATTCCATTTTGCATGTCAACCACATAAGGTGTCTTCAGCAGTAGGGTCTTACCACTAACCTTTGGTGGGGCATCAAGTACCCTGACAGAAATCTGTCTTTCTTTTTTGAAACCTTGTAGGTCTTTCTGATCAAAAGCTCATTGTGGATGATAGCCCCATGCTGGTTCTGGGAGTTACAGGTCAGTGCCCACTAAAAAAATGAGGAAAAAGATAACTAATATACAAGAGTTAGAGAGAAGAGGGGGGGGAGAGGGAGAGGGAGGGAGAGAAGATGTAGAAGATTAAGGTTAGTCTTGATCCTACCCTCATTTCTTAAACACACACACCCACCTGTATCATCCATACACATATACAATTATGAACTAAGAACAGTAAGCTTTAAGGAGAATGAAAAGCTTTAAGGAGTATTGTACAGGAAGCAATAACTGAAAATACTCTAGAAAATAGGTAAATAATTCCATAATAAAGTGAGACGTGAATGTGAAACTCCAAGGCTTATTCCTCAGACTTTAAATTGACTAGTGTAGTATTAGTTATAAGAGTGTCTCACCTCATCTCTGTTTCTTTAGAGGCTTGGGATAATTTATAGAAAATATCCTGATCCTTATCCTAAAGAAAGGAAAGATTTCTTTGAAAAGAGAGAATAGGTACTCACCGTAGAAACTTGGAAAATTTAACTACAATGCAATGTACATGTATTCACCCAGAAACAGCAAAGAAAGAGAAAAGCTCACTTCCAGTGGAAGCAGCATGTGCAACTGATGACCAGTTAGTGTGAGCAAAAAAGAGCCTTCAGAAATCAGTAGGGAAATGACCAAACAAACAATTGGCAAAAGACACAAGCAAGCTTTGTATGAGAGGAAATATGAATGGGTGTAAATAAGTAGAAAAATACACTCAATCAGAAAAATGTAAATTAAAATATTAAGGTACAATTTTCTATTTATTAAATTGGCAAAAGTTAAGGAGTCTGATGGTATGAACAAATGGCATGATTATATAGACCAACGGAATTTTTCACATATTTTAAAGAAAAAAATTGTCGCAAAGGTAATATTTTCCCAAAAACAAAAAGAGAGAGTGATCTGTACGATTGGGTTCACCAACAGGCTGTTTATGGTGGAGGAGTGCAAAACAAAAAGGCATGAAAATAGATCTGAACTCCTTTTTTTTTTTTCTTTCTTTCTTTCTTTCTTTCTTTGTTATTAGCAACATATTTCGTGTGGATGCATCATGTGTTGGTACCCTCTTTTCCCTCGTCCCTGCCCCCATTCCATTGGAGATATTCCTCAGTTGAGTTGTAGGTCTTCCCCATGGGGTTGTGGTTTACGCATTGTGGGAGCAGCAGTCAGTTATTTTGTGGGGGGGGGGGGGAAATGCCTCAGGGTATGATGACTCAACCTGTGGCTTTTACAATCTTTCTGTCCCCCCTTCAGCAAAATTACCTGAGCCATGGTGGTTGAGTTTTAAGTCTACATGGTGATGAGCTCCTAGGAGCCTCTGGATCTCTGCTTTGGTAGGTGTTGAGTATCTTCAGGGTCTATCTCCTACACCATGGTACTGATTATCAGGTTCAGCATGGAAACAGCACTCTTTCTCTTCTCTCCATTCCTCTGTGGGTTAAGCTGTGGCTTGGCTACAATATGAGGGTAGTTTATCTCTTCCAGTCTCACTACATTCTGAAAAAGAAGAACAAATTCTCCAAGTCAGCATAGTTTAAATGGGGTAAGCATTATTAATTTAGGGAGAATTTGATGTATGTAACTCCTCTTTTAGCCAAAAACTAGTGAGAGCTTGACACTAGAGAACATAATTTTTGTCTCCATAGGATTCTGATCTGGTTCCCAATTCCAGATATGGGTTCCTTTCCACTGAGCAGAATTTTTAGCCAATCATAAAGCTACTGGTTGCCCATTGAGGCTGAGAGCCACTATTGCACTGGTATGTACAACTTGTCAGGCTGTTTGCTTCTGAGTACTTAGACCTCTGGTTGCTCAGACTATTATTGGCCACATACCCCCAGTAGCTCATGTAGCGCTTTCAAGCACTAGACATGCTAACTGTCTAGGTACTGGCTCTCTTCAACAATTCAACCAGGTCTCTTCATGCTCTATGTTGACAGCATATAGTATCTTCACAAATAGGGTATTACATTTGCCTCAAGTGGGCAACCAAGTACTTTGACAGAAACCTGTCTTGTTTTGGGGACCACAAAGTTCTGTCTGATCAACAGCTTATTGTGTGTAGCAACTGATTTCTGGGACTGGAAGTTAGAGGCCAGAGACAACAACAACATATATTTTAAGGTTAGACTTCATCACACCCTCTCCACGGTGCTCCTTTTCAGGCAGTCCCTCCAACTCCTTTATGGCTTTTAGTCTATTTCAAATATAAAAGTTTCTATGGTACCAGTATATTTTGTATTTAGTTTTGTGTTTGTTTTCTCCCACCCTCCTCTTCCCCTGCCACCAAAGCCTTCCATCCATATTGTCTGAGCCATGAGTTACCTATCAAGTATGTTAGCAACTCAAGATAGTCCAGATTAGGAGCCCCAAATGGGAGTTTGCTGAGTAGGATCTGTCCATTTTTCTACAAATTTCACCACATCATTTTTTCTTACTGCTGAGTAGAATTCCATTGTGTAAATGTACAACTTTGTTATAAATTCATCCAATGATGGGCACCTAGGTTGATTCCAGTTCTTAGCTATTATGAACTGAACATGGTTGAGCAAATATCTCTGTAGACAGACATAGAGCATTTAAGATAAATGCCCATTAAGAGAATAACTGGGGCTGTTGGTAGCTCTATGTTCATCTTTTCAGGAATCACCTAATTGATTTCAATAGTGGTTGTACAAGTTTAAAGTCCCATCAACAGAGGATAAGGATTCATCTTTGCCACATCCTCACCAACGTTTGTCACTGTTACACTTTTTACTGATTATCATCTTTACTGGAGTAAAGTGGAATATCAAAGTTGTTTTAATTTGCATTTCCCTAATGGTTAGGGATGTTGAACATTTTCTTAAGTGTGTATTAGCCATTTGTGATCTTCCTCTGATAACTCCCTATTTAGATCTCTTCCTCACTTTGGAGTGAGTTGTTTGATTTTTTTTTGTTTGGTTTGGTTTTTTGAGGTAGGGTCTCACTCTGGTCCAGGCTGACCTGGAATTCACTATGTAGTCTCAGGGTGGCCACAAACTCACTGTGATCCTCCTACCTCTGCCTCCCAAGTGCTGGGATAAAAGGCGTGCACCACCATGCCTGGCTTGTTTGATTTTTTTATTGTTTAGTTTTTACAGTTCTTTGTAGATGCTAGATATTACACTTCTGTCAGTGGTATAGCTGGCAAAGATTTTCTCCCATTCAGTGGGTAATCTATTGGCTCTGCTTATGGTATGTTTGTCTGTGCAAATGCTTTTTAGCTTCATGAGATCCCATTGGTTGAGTGCATCTTTAATTTCCTTGGCTACTGGGGTTTGTTTGGGAAGTCTTTTCCCAATCCTATATTGTGGAGAGTGTTTCCTATTTTTTCTTCCAGTAGTTGAAGAGTTTCAGGTATTTAATCCATTTGGACTTGATTTTTGCAGATGGTGAAGTGAGTGGGTCTAATTTCATTTTTATACATATGGTCATCCAATTTGTCCAACACCATTTGTTAAAGATGCTGTCTTTTCTCCAGTCTACAATACTTGGCACCTTTGTCAAAGAGCAAGCATCTATAATTGCTTTACCTAAAGTCTGGGTCTTCACTCCTGTTCTATTGGTCTATGTTTCTGTTTTTATTCCAGTACCATGCTGTTTTTGTCACTATGGCTTTGTGATATAGCTTTAGATCAGATATGGTGATACCACCATAGGTGTTTGCTTTGCTGAGGATATATTTGGATATCTGAGGCCTTCTGTAATTCCATATGAATTTTGAAATTTTTTTTTTAGTCTCAGTGAAGAATGATGCTGGCATTTTTATTGGTATTGTGTTAAATCTGTATATTGCTTTTGGTAGAATTGCCATTTGCACAATATTAATTCTACCTATCCAGGAACATGGGAGGTCCTTCCATCTTCTTAAATCCTCCTCTATTTCTTTCTCAAGTGTTTTCATTGTACGGTTCCTTAACATCCTTTGTTAGTGTTATGCCAAGGTATTTAATGTGTTGTTGTTGTTGCTATTGAAAATGGGACTGTCTCACTGATTTCTTTCTCTGTATATTTGCCCTTTGCATATTGAAAAGTTAATGACTTTTGTGCACTGATTTTGTATCCTGCCACTTTGCTGAAGGAATTTACCACCTTTCAATTTTTGGAGATGGAGACTTTTGAGGTCACTTACATATAGGATTGTGTCTTCTGCAAATAGGACTAACTTGATTTCTTCCTTTCCAATTTGAATCCCTTTTATTTCTTTCTCCTGTCTAATTGCTTGTTCTAGAACTTCCAGTAATATGTTGAAGAGCAGTGGTGAGAGTGGGAACCCCTGTCTTGTTACTGATCTCAGTTGGAATTCATTGTGTTTTTTACCATAAAGAATTATTTGGACTTTGGGAGCTTTATATACTGCCTTTATTGTATTGAGATATAAATCCTCCATGTATATTCTTTCCAGTGTTTTGATCATGAAGTGGTGTTGTATTTTGTAAAAGGCCTTCTCTGTATCAGTTGAGATGAGCATGTGGTTCTTATGGTTCGGTACATATATGTGGTGTATTACGTTGACTGATTTCCATATGTTAAACCATCCCTGCATCCCTGGGATGAAGCCTGCTTGATCAAGATGGATAATGCTTTTGATGTGTTGTTGAATTCAGTTTGCAAGCATTTTGTTCAGGATCTTTGCATGTAAGTTCATTAGGAATGTAGGCCTATAATTTTCCTTTCTTGTTGTATCTCTGTCTGGTTTTGGTATTAGGGTAATGCTAGCTCCATAAAAGGAGTTGGGGAGGATTCACTGGTCTCTGATTATGTGGAATAGTTTGAGAAAAATTGGTGTCAATTCTTCTATGAAAGCTTGATAGAATTCAGCTGAGAAGCCATCTGGTCCTGGACTTTTCTTTTGGGGGAAGTTTGTGATTACCTTTTCAATCTCCATGGATGTGATAGATTTGTTTTGGAGATTAATCTTTTCTGAGTTTAGCTTTGGTAGGTGGTATTTGTCTCAGAATTCATTCTTTCTTCCAGATTATTGAATTGTATGGAGTAGAGGTTTTGAAAGTATGCCCTGGTCCTGAACTTTTTGTTTTGGGGAGGAGTTTATTACATTATCAATCTCCATGAATGTGATAGGTTTGTTTAGAAGATTAATCTGCTCTCACCAGGCATGGTAGTGCATGTCTTTAATCCCAGCACTCAGGAGGCAGAGGTAGGAAGAACACCATGAGTTCAAGGCCACCCTGACACTACATAGTGAAATCCAAGTCAGCCTGAGCTAGAGTGAGACCTTACCTCAAAAAAAAAAAAAAAATTAATCTGCTCTGGCATTGTTTGATAGCTGGTATGTGTCTAAGAATTCATCCATTTTGACTTCCAGGTAAGATGGTGGCATAGGAGCCAATCCAAACCAGCATAGAGAGGGATTTAAGCAAAACCCCAGCAAAACAAGTTATTCTTAGACCCAGTGGAGAAGCTGGAGAGACCAAGATCCACCAGAAAGGAGGAAAACAGCCAGAGTCCCACTGAGGCACTCACAGCCTGCAATCCACACTCTACACACACACCCAGCATCACCTGGACAGGGCACACCAGGCAGCAGCAGAGACCAAGCAACAGATTTTTCAAATTCATCAGCCTTCTTGCAAAGTTAAGAAATCTGAAGGAAAGACAGCTGAAATCAACAAAAGAGCTACTGAAAGTGTGAGCAACTCCAGAAGTCTGCACTCTCCCATCCCCCACCATCAGAACCATGAACCTCAAGCACTCAGCCCCCAGTGGCAGCAAAGCCGGCAGAGCAGATCACAGGTACAGCAGCACAGCACAACACAGAGGAATCAGGCAGACACTCAGCACTGGTGAGATTGGAAGCCACCTCAAAAGGTAATGATGCTGACTGACAATAAAAAAATTTAAAAAGAGGTACACAGGCCTGCAAGAGCTAATTTTTCTTTGCTTGTCAGGGCAGGTTATGGGGTATTTATTCTTGGTTGGCTTTATGAGTTTCAAATAACCTGTATTTGGGGGTTGAATATCGTTGCCTTTGATACTTTCATATATATAGGGCCTTTGTCTTTTGTGTCTGTCATTATTGGGGCAGTGTCTGATCCAGATCCAAGTTGACCTGGAACCCAATTCAGAACAGAAATCTCTACCTCCCAGCTGACAAGATTAAGAGTGTAAACAACACACACCCTTAGGGAATGTGGCTTTATACGACTATCTGTTTAAATCCCACAATTGCATAGTTTGTACTGTTTTTTATTGATTATGTATGTTTCCATGTTGCAAGTTTAGAATTTGCCAGTAAATTATTCCACCCAGTCCACAAGAATACTTGCTTAGCAAGCAAACTGAACACCTAGGATTACTTCTGTGGCTTGATTGGGGGACAAGCGCTACACCTGGCACCTTGAACTGATATCCTGAGGGTATATAGAAGTGGATTGCCATGTCTGGGAGCACTGCAGATAAGTAGAAAACCCAACTATCAAATTAATTCAGGATGCAAAAGTCTCTACAATATAATGTGAGAAACTCAAAGAATCAAGACAATACAGTCCCACCAAAACTATAAACCCATCAGAAATGATCACCAATGAGACTATTTTAGATGAAATGCCTGGCAAAGATTTTTACTTTTTAATTTTAAAAAAGTTTTAATTTTAATTTTCTCCAATTTTTTGGAGTAGAGGTTTTGGAATTATGTCCTGATAATTCTTCCAATATCATTTATGTCTGTTGTGACCTCTCCTTTTTCATTTCTGATTTTGTTCATTTGAAACTTCTCTTTTTTTTCCTTCATCACATTGGCTAAGGGTTTATTAATTTTGTTTATTTTTTCAAAGGTCCAGCTCTTCATTTCATGAATTTTTTAAATTGTTTTCTTAGTTTTCAATCCATTAATTTCTGCTCTGATCTTGATTATTTTTTTTCCATATAAAGCTCTTAGGATTGGATTCTTTTTGTTTTTCTAATGCCTTAAGTGGACAGTTAGGTTATTATTTTGGGATCTTTCTGTCTGTGTTTGAAGGCATTTAGTGCTATGAATTTGCTCCTTAGAACTTCCTTCATGGTGTCCCATGAGTTTTGGTAAGTTGTGTTTTCATTATCATTCAATTTCTGGAATTTTACAATTTCTTTTTTGATGTTTTTCACAACCCATCCATTGTTGAAAAGTATGTTGTTTAGTCTCCAGGAGAAGGTGGAGGTCTTGATGTATCTCTTGTTAATTTCTAGCATTACCACATTATGATCTTATATGATGCAGGACTTACTTCAATTTTCCTGAATTTATGGAGGCATGCTTTATGGCTTAATATATGGTCAATCTTGAAGAAATTTTTGTGGACTACTGAGAAAAATTTGTATTCTATAGAGTTGGAGTGGAAAGTTCTTGAGATGTCTGTTAGGTCTAGTTGATCTATGGTGTTGTTGAGCTCCATTATCCCTCTGTTGATTTTATACTTCAATGACCTGTCTATTGATGATAGTGGAGTACTGAAGTCTCTGACTATGTTGGTGTTGGTGTTTATTTCTGTTTTGTTGTCAAGTAAGTTTTGTTTAAAAACTGTGATGCACCTCTGTTTGGCACATATAGATGTATGACTGTATTCTCTCATGTTGGATCATTCCCTTGATGAGTAAGAAGGGGCTTTCTTTGTCTTTTTGATTACTTTTGGTTTGAAATCTACTCTATCAGATATTAATAAAGCAACACTTGCTTGTTTCTTATTTCCATTTGTTTAGAATATCATTTTCCATCCTTTCACCCTGTGGAGGTGTCTATCTTTAATGGTGAGGTGGGTTTCTTTTTTTTTAAATTTTTTTTGTTATTTTTATTTATTTATTTGAGAGTGACATACAGAGAGATAAAGAGGCAGATAGAGAGAGAGAGAGAATGGGTACATCAGGGCTTCCAGCCACTGCAAACGAACTCCAGATGCGTGCACCCCCTTGTGCATCTGGCTAATGTAGGGCCCTGGGGAATTGAGCCTCTAACCAGGGTCCTTAGGCTACACAGGCAAGTGCTTAACCATTAAGCCATCTCTCCAGCCTGTGAGGTGGGTTTCTTGAAGACAGCAGATAGAAGGGTCTATTTTTTTTTAATCCACCCTGTTAACTTGTGTCTTTTGATAGGTGAGTTAAAACAATTAATATTTAAGGTGATAATTGTGAGGCTTGATCTTATCCCTACTGTGATGAAGTGTTTTATGGGGTCTGTTGCTTTATTGTGTTTTGTACTTTTGGGGCCTGGTCTATTTTTGGTTATTGTGATCTTCTTATTGTCTCTTGAGATTGGTCATTTGACTCTTCTGTGTGAGAATTCCATGAAGTATTAGCTGTAGGTTTGGCTTTGTGTTCATATAACCATAGAGTTGACTTTTTTCATGAAAAGTTTCCCTTTCACCATCTATTATGAGGGATACATTTGCTGGGTAGAGTAGCTTTCATTGAAAGCCATAGTTTTTTAGACTTTGAAGTGTTCTATTCCAGTCCCTTCTGGCTTTCAGTGCTTCCATTGAGAAATCTGACATAATTCTGATTGAATTGCCATTGTATGTAGTAAGTTGTTTCTATATTGCTGCTATCAGCACTCACTCTTTGTTTTGATTGTTAAGAGTTTTAACTACAATGTGTGTTGGAAAGCTTCTTCTTTGGTCCTGTCTGTTTGGTGTTCTGTGGGTTTCTTGTATCTGGATGGGCCTCTCTTTTGAGAAATTGGAAACTTTTTTAATAATTTTGTTTAATATGTTCCCTGTGACTCTAGCCTGGATTTCCTCCCCTTCTGGTACATCCATGATCTGTATGCTTGGTCATTTTGGGGTATCCCACAGTTCCCTCATATTCTGTTCATTTGACTTTTTGAACTAAGCAAAGTTTTGGCCTCCTGATCAATTTCTTCTGTCTTGTCTTCCAGGTCACAGTTTCTGTCTTACACATGAGTAACTCTGTTAGTGAGGGGTTCTAGAGAGGTTTATATATGCTCTATTTTATTGTCGTTTTCTGTTGTGTTAGTTTGCATTGTGTCCATCTTGTTTGTGAAGTATGATTTCAGTTTGAGTTCTGATTTTCTTGATGCTTCCTAGAATTCATTCTTGCATTTGATCAAGTCTTCACTAAGTTTAACCAATTGGTTACTGAGATTATCCATTTGGTCACTCACCTTCAGTTTAGTTATATCTGTTTTGAGGGTTCTAACATTTTCTTCAATCAAGTTAAGTCTACTGTCAAAAGTTGAACACTGTAAGAAGTGATTCTGATCAATTTCATTGATACAATCATTGGCTTTTGATGGTTTGCTTCCCATTCAGCAATTCCTTTGATCAGAGTTTCATCAGTCAATGTATTTTTATTTTGGGAATGAATTTCTGTTGATTTCTCTGTGATTTTATTGGAGGCTTCTATTGTGGGACTAGGAATCCTTGGTGGAGATTTCTCCATTTTCAGACTTTTGTTGGATGTTTTGCATTGTAGTCTGCCCATCTTGGGGAATATTTTATTCTATTGAGGAGGAAGCAAGTTTTTGTCTTTGTAGGATCTTCAGAGTATGCTCTGTTTATTTGTTTGTTTTTTTGATGTAGGGTCTCACTCTAGCCCAGGCTGACCTGGAATTTACTATGTAATCTCAAGGTGGCCTCGAACTCTCAGAGATCCTCCTACCTCTGCCTCCCAAGTGCTGGGATTAAAGGTGTCAGCCAGCATGCCTGGCATGTGCTCTGTTTTAAATCTAAACATAATTGGTATACTTGTGTATGATGGCATTATAACCACAGGTATGCAAATTGTGGAGATTGCAGGTACATCAAACGTATCTGAGGAACTGGGAGCTCTGTCCTACTCATTCCACTTGCATGGACTCTTCAGCACACAGGGATCAGGGGTTGAGGAACCAGAAGCCAGGAAGCTGGAGAACCAGGGGAAAGAGACCAGCTAATACAGTGGCCCATGCAGCCTCTGACTCAGGGGAATAGGGCTTTGGGTACCCAGGGGCCAATCAGGATACCAGAGCAAAAAGCCTGCTTCCATAGCCCACATACAGAGACCAGGCCTCCACAAGGCAGCAGCAGGGGTACTGGTACCAGGGAACTAGGATATGGGGAACCAACCAGGACCTCTGGCCTACTTACTCTGCATGTGCACTCCAGCATTCTGTATCCAGAACTTTGGGCCCCAGGGGCACTTCAAAAGGAAGGCAGAGCAAGGGGCCTGCTTCCACAGCAGGCTCGCAGGGTGCCAGGCAGCCCTAAGCCAGCCGCAGGGGAACCTACAGGGAGCAGGGAACTGGGAGGAGCTGGAGAACAGGAATATCTGGCCTACTCATTCTGTGAACACATAACCTCTGGTGCACGGTATCTGGGAATTAATTTTTTTTTTAATTTCAGAGGTCCAGTCACCCAAACTGCCTACTTCCTCTCACATCTATTTCTATTTTGCTTCATATCCTAGAAAAAATACCTTAAGGTCTCAAACTCAAGACATGAAAGCATTGCCAGAGCCCTCCCTGGCTACACCCAAACAACAATTTTTGTCATCCCCTCTCTAGGAACAATTAGCCTCTTGCCTCAACCATCTCTTCCTAAGTGCCCTAGGAAGGAATGGTGCCGAACACCTTGTTTACTTCCTGGTGTCCAGATCTCCTTCAGCTGACTGTGACAGCCTTGGCAGTTTTGGGATACCTTTTTGGAGACATAAAACAAGGGAGCTAATTAAGTGTACCACAAGGTAGATTTTTTTTGCATAGAATTAGGCTCTCTATGACTGAGACAAAAGAGACAATTTGTTGTTGTTGTTGTTGTTTGTTTGTTTGTTTAATTTCTATCCCTGACTTTGGTCCTACACAATGAAGTTATCCTCAATGTCTCTTTTGGGCTGGGTGTGTAGCTCAGTGACATAGCACTTACCTAACATGCAGGAAGCTTGGTTTGAGACTTAGCACTACTCCCCACTGCTCACCCCCAGAAGAGTCCTTTCCATAACCATCCTGTAAGCTTTCCAGCAAAATATTTTCAATTATGCTAGAACAGGCTAGTTTCCCCTTCTCTGCTCCTCTTGTTTTCCCTTACTAGCACTCTGCTTGCTTCAGTGAGCTAGCCTATTCAGCTCACTTCTCTCCCTCAACCATTGCCTTCATACCTATGCAAAAATAAAGCCTGGAAGCAGATTTTCTGCCTGGTGGAATTATGGGCACTTTTTCTATTAGTTATGTATGCCATATATACAGTCATGTTGGTGCCATCATTAGCCTCCTCCCTGTCTTCCCCCCTCTGAAAATATCCTCCTTCTTGGGGAATATGAGTCATGCATTGTGGGTTTAGCAATCAGTTATAGGTAAGAGGCAATGTTTCTGTGCATAATGACCCAATGTGTGGCTCTAACATTCTTTCTGCCCCTCTTCCACAATTTCCCTGAGCCATGTTGGGTTCATTTGAGGTCTGCTTCAGTGATGAGGAGACTATGTGTTTCTGTATATCTGGTTTGTTAGGAGTTGAGTATTCTCTGTGTCTATCTCCTTCACCATTGTGGTTCACCAAGGAAGCAGCACTCTTGCTCATTTCCCCAAATACTCTTAGTTTCAGCTGGGGCCCTTTTGAGGTGGAATCAGCTGCTTCTCTCCTTAGAATCTGTGTCCACCTGAAAAACAGAAGAAATTCTCCAAGGGAGAGTGAAGTGAGCCAAGATAAATGGGATAACATTTTTTAAGAGAAAATTTAATAGGCATAGGCCCTTATGTAGCTCACAATTGTTGGGAGCTTGAAAATGCAGAGCGGGCTCATTTTTGGATATGGTCTGACTTGATTCCCAGCTCCAGCTATTGGTTCCATTCCACTGAGCAGCTCAAGTAGCCAAATCAGGAGCAAGTGGTTTCCTACCATGACTATGAGCCATGATTGCACTGTGTGAGCATCACATCAGGTTGTTTGCTACTGAGTAGCTTAGACCACAAGTTGCTTGGAAAGATGTTGGTCATTTTCCCCTCAATCACCCATGTAGCACCTTCCAGCACAAGATGAGCTAACTGTCTGGTGACTGACTCTCTTCCAAATTCCAGCCAGGTCACTCCATGTTACATACCAACAGCATGTGGTATCTTCAGCATTAGGGCATTACCACTAAACTTTAGTGGGTCATCTAGTACTCTGACAGAAATCTGCCTTCTTTTGGGACACCTTATAGGTCTCTCTGATCAATGGCACGTTGTGGAATTTAGCCAAATGCTGGTACTGGAAGTTACCAGTCAGTATCCAAGAAGAGAAGGAAAGAAAAGATAAGTAATATAAAAGAGATATAGAGAAGAGGGAGAGACAAAGAGAGAGAGAGAGAAACAGGAGAAGATTAAGGCCAGTCTTCATCATACTCTCTCTAGGGCCTAGTAATTCAGGTGTTCCCTCTAAGGGCCTGATGAAGGTTCAACTGTTTAGTCTATTGTTTAGGATGTAGAATTTTATGGCACCATTGCTATTTCGGTCCAGTTTTCTGTCCTCCAACCCCACCCTCACCCTCCCTCCCACCCCACCCACCCTGCTGTCTGGTCCTTGAGATGCTTATTAGGTATGTCAGCATCTCAATTAGATTCAGGTTTGGAGCCATAGGTGAGTAAGACTATATGACAATTATCTTTCTGTGATTGGATGAGTTCACTGAGAATGATCTGTTCCAGATTCAGCCACTTTTCTCCAAATATCATTGTATCATTTTTCCTTACTGCTATGTAGAATTGCATTGTGTAGATATACCACATCTTGGTTACCCATTTGTCTAATAATGGACATCTGGGTTGATTCCACCTCTTAGCTATTACAAATTGAGCATCTATAAACATTATTGAGCAAATCTCTTTGAACTGAGGTGTGAAGTTTTTAGGATAAATGCCCATGAAGGGAATAACTGAGTCTGTTGGGAAATCTATAGTTAACCTTTTTAAGAGTCTTCATATTTCTTTCCAAAGTGGTTGTACCAGCCTCATTCCCACCAACAGTGGATGAGGGTTCCTATTTATTTTCATTTGATTTTTTAATGTTTGCTATCCTTATTGGGGTAAGGTGGAATCTCACAGTTGTTTTAATTTGCATTTCCCTGATAACTAGTGATGATGAACATTTTCTTAAATATGTGTTTGCAATTTGTATTTCTTCCTCTGAGAACTGCCTGTCCAGTACTTTGACTCATTTTGTGAGTGGGTTGTTTGACTTTTTATTGTTTAGGTTTTTGAGTTCTTTGAAGATTCTAGCCAACAAATATTTTCTCCCATTCTGTTGGTAATCTATTGGCTCTACTTATTGTATGTTTGTCTGTGAAGAAACTTTTCAGCTTCATGAGATCCCAATGGTTAAGTGATTGTTTAAGTTTCTGTGCTACTGGGGTTTTGTTCAGGAAGTCTTTTCCCATCCCTATATCATGGAAAGTTCCTCATATTCTTTCTTCAAGTAGTAACCAAGTTCCTAGTCTTTGATCCATGTGGACTTGATTGTTGTGCATGGCAAGAGGTGTGGATCAAGTTTCAATTTCTGAATATGGTTATCCAGTTTGTCCAGCAGCATTTGTAGAAGACGCTGTCTTTTCCCCAGCCTATATTGTTATGGCCTTTGTCAAGTAGCTGTAGTTACTTGACCCAAAGTCTGCATCCTTGATTCTGTTCCTTGGTCTATAGTCCTGTTTGGATGCCAGTACCATGATGTTTTTATTACTATGGCTTTGTAATATACCTTAAGGTCAGGTATGGTGTTGCCTACAGAGGTGTTTCTTTTGCTGAGAATATGCTTGGATATCCAAGGCCTTCTGCTCTTCCATATGAATTTTGACATAATTTTTTCTATTTCTATGAAGAACACTGTTAGGCTTTTGATTAGTATTGCATGAAATATGTATATTGCCTTTGGTAAGATTGCCATTTTCACAATGTTAATTCTGTCTATCCAGGAGCATGGAAGGTCTTTCCATTTTCTCAAGTCCTCTTCAATTCTTTTTTGAGTATTTTTATGTTTTCATTGTATAGGTCTTTCACATCCTTGGTTAATTTTATTCCAAGGTATTTTATTTTTGTCTTGCTATTGAAAATGGGACAATTTCACTTATTTTCTTCTCTCTATCTTTGTCTTTTGCATATAGAAAGGCTACTGATTTTTGTGCATTTATTTTGTATCCTGCTACTTTGCTGAAGGAGTTAATCACCTTTAAGAGTTTTGAGATGGAGGCTCTCAGGTCTCTTACATACAGAATCATGCCTGTTAATAGAGCTAACTTAACTTCTTCTTTTCCAATTTATATCCTTTTTATTTTTTCTCCTGTCTTACTGCATGACCTAGGGCTTTCAGTAGTATATTGAAGAGCAGAGGTGAGAGTGGACCACCCTGTCTTGTTTCTAATCTCAATGAACATACTTCCTCCAGAGTCTCTCCATTAAATATTATTTGTGCTTTAGGAGCTTTATATATAACCTTCGTTATGTTGAGATATAAGCTGTCCATGCCAATTCTCTCCAATATTTTGGTCATGAAGTGATGTTGTATTTTGCCAAAGCCCTTTTCTGCATCTATCAACATGATCATGTGGTTTTTGTGTTTAAGTTTATTTATGTGGTGTATTACATTGACAGATTTCCATGTGTTGAACCACTCCTGCATTCCCAGGATGAAGCCTACTTGATCAAGGTGCATAATGCTTTTGATGTGTTGTTTGATTCAGTTTGCGAAAATTTTATTTAGGATTTTTGTGACTAAGTTCATCAGGGAAATAGGCCTGTAGCTTTCTATTTTTGTGGCATCTCTGCCTGGTTTGGGAATTAGGGTGATACTAGCTTCATAGAAGGAGTTGGAGAGTGTTCCCTGTTCTCCAATTGTGTGGCATAGTTTGAGAAAAAATTTGAAACAATTCTTCCATGAAGGTTTGATAGAATTTAGTGGAGAAGCCATCTAGTCCTGAACTCTTCTTCTTGGGGAGGTTCTTGATTACCTTTTCAAATCAATGGGTGTGATAGGTTTGTTTAGGAGATTAATCTCTTCTGAGTTTAGCTTTGTTAGGTGCTTTGTGTCCAGTTTTCCTCCATATTAACGAGTTTTGTGGAGTAGAGGTTTTTGAAACAAGTCCTGATAATGCTCCCAATTTCACTTATATCTGTTGTGATCTTTCCTGTTTCATTCCTAAATTTGTTAATTTGAAGAATCCCTTTTTTTCACTTGATCAAATTGGCCAGCGGTTTGTCAATCGTGTTAAATTTTTCAAAGAACCAGCTCTTTGTTTCATCAATTTTCTTAGTTGTTTTCTTAGTTTCCAATTCATTAATTTCTGCTCTAATCTTAATTATTTCTTTCCGTCTGTAGCTTCTTGTGTTGGATTCTTCTTGCCTTTCCAGTGCCTTAGGTGGATGGTTAGGTTATTGATTTGGGATCTGTCTGTCTTTGTTATGAAAGCATTTGGTGCTATGAATTTTCCCTGAGGTCCACCTTCATTGTGTCCTTAAATTTTGGTAAGATGTGTTCTCATTGTCATTCATTTCTAGAAATTTCACAATTTCATTTTTTATGTTATCCACTATCCATTTATTGTTTAAAAGTGAGTTGTTCAGTTTCCAGGAGCCAATGGGCATCTTGGTGTATCTTTTGTTGTTCATTTCTAGCAATACAGCATTGTGATCTGATATCATGCAGGAAATTATGTCAATCTTCCTAAATATAGGGAGGCAGGCTTTGTGACCCAATACATGATCTATTTTAGAGAAGGTTCCATAAGCTGCTGAGAATGTGTAGTCTGTGGATTTGGGGTGGAATGTTCTGTAGATGTCTGTTAGGTCTAATTGTTATATGGTTTTGTTGAGCTCTCTCACTTCCCTGTTGATTTTCTGTTGGATGATCTATCTATTGCTGATAATGGAGTATTGAAGTCCCTGAGTATGATGGTGTTGGTGATTATTTCTGTATTTTTGTCAAGTATGTTTTATTTTATGAATTGTGGTACCCATGTGTTTGGTGCATAAATATTTTTGATTGTGATATCCTCTTGATAAGTAGGAAGTGGCCTTCTTTGTCTTTTTTGATTACCATTGGTTTGAAGTCTATTTTATCTGATATTAGTATAGCTATGCTTGCTTGTTTCTTATTCCCATTTGCTTAGAGTATCATTTTTCCACCCTTTCACACTGAGGAGGTGTCTGTCTTTAATGGTGAAGTGGGTTTCTTGAAGACAACAGATTGAGGGGTCTAATTTTCTGATCCATCCTGTTAGCTTATGTCTCTTGATGAGTGAATTAAGGCCATAAATATCTAGGGTAATGACTATGAGGTTTGATTTGATCTCTGCCATATTGTGTTGGTTTAGGTGGTGTGGTGTTTTCTTGGACGTTGTAGCTTTCTGTGCCTTCTCTGAGTTTAGTTATTGTTATCTGCTTCTTGTAGGCACTTGAGGTTGATTACTTGATTCTCTATGTTGAGAATTTCCTGAAGTACTCTCTGCAGGTTTGGCTTTGTGTTCATATAGTTGTAAAGCTGAGTTTTATCATGGAAAGTTTTTCTTTAACCATCTATTTTGAGAGATATTTTTGCTGGGTAGAGTAATTTGGGTTGGAAGGCATAGGTTCTTAGACTTGCATTGTTCCATTGCAGGCCCTTCTGGCTTTCAGGATTTCCATTGAGAAGTCTGAAGTAATTCTGATGGGGTTACCTTTAAATGTAATTTGTTTTTTCCTAGCTGCTTTTTGGATTTTCTCTTTTTAATCAATGTTTAGAGTCTTAATGACAATATGTCTTAGAGAGTTTCTCCTTTGGTCCAGTTTGTTTGGAGTTCTGTTAGCTTCTTGTAACTTGATGGGACTTTCATTTGAGAGAGTGGGAAAGTTTCCTTCAAATTTTATTGAATAAGTTCTCCATCCCTTTGGTGTTTCTTCCCTTTCTGGTATTCCCATGATCTGAATGTTAGGACATTTCAAGGTATCCCACAGTTCCCTCATGTTCTGTTCACAGAAATTTTTGAATTTATGGAAACTTTTGGATTCTCAAACTATTTCTTCTGTTTTGTCTCCCAGATCTGAGTTTCTATCCTCCACATGGCTAGCTCTATTCTTGAGAGCTTCTATGGAGTGTTGGGCTTGTTCAATTTGGTTTGCATTTTATACTACTTTTCTATGTATAATTTCTATCACTTTGTCAAATTCCCTTTTCACATCATTTTCTGATTTTATTGATGCTTCTTGGAATTCATCCTTGCATTTCTTTATGTCTTCATTGAGCTTAGCCAGATGGCTTTTGAGGCCCTCTTTTTCTGCACTCTCCTTCATATCCTTTAACTCTCTTTGGACCCCTTCCATTTCCTTATCGATTAGGTCTAGACTAGCATGGAAAGCATTCATACAATTATTGGACCTTTGTTGCTTTTCTGCAAATTCTGCCATTTGCTTGGTCAGGGTTGCATAGCTTATAACTTCATTTTGGGGTTCTGATCCTAATGTCTCTTCTATGTTTTGATTAGGGACATCCTTTGTAGGATTGGGTGATCTTGTTGGATTTACTTGCACTTTATTTTTCATGTTATTCCTTTTGAGGTGTGGTCTGCCCATCACAGTGTACAAGCCTTATTTAATTTAAGAGGAAACTATAGTCTACACTTGAAGTGGTTATTCTCTTTTATGTTTGCTTCCACTAGTGTTCTGGTAGCAATTGTGCCTGCCTGCTCAAAGGGAAGGAGCCCATGAAGCTCTCATTGGGGCCCAAGGACCTGATGTCGAGGCTTGTGGTTCTGTGACTCTAGGTATGGGACTTTGTGGTCAGGTGGCCCAAAGTGGACATGGGAATGGGGGTGCAGTGGGCAGGGGGATGGTGTTTGGGAGCCTGGAAGTAAATGTGTAGCTAATCTGGCTTTCCTGGGTTCACAGATGGATGGGGGTGCTAGCAAGTAGGATGGCTTTCATACGACAAAGTTCATGTGGGGTGGGAGGTATGGGGTGGCTCTCATGGGGGGCAGGGAGAGTGGGATTATGGTCAGGGCATGGGAGTGAGATAGCGGTTATGCAGGGAGGGGTAATGGGGGAGTGGAATGGTGGTTACTGGGGGCAGGGAGAGTGGGACAGTGCTCATGCCAGACATCGGGAGTGGGGAGGTGGTTGTGCAGGGTTGGGGGAGTGGGGTGGCAGTTGTGCAGGGTGGGAGAGTGGGATGACACTCATGGGTGGTGGGGGGAGTGGAGCAGTGGTCACATAGGGCAGAGGGGTAGGGCAGTAGTTACGGGGGGCTGGCGGAGTGAGGGAGTAGGGCAGTGGTTATGCGGTGCAGAGGGAGTGGGAAGAAGGTCATGTGTGGTGGGGCAGTAGAAGGGTTGCCCTCTCGCTACATCACAGGTGGAGCTACACTGGCCTGGGTCCTCTGGCCTGCAGTAGATGCAGGAGAAACCTGTGGCTGGGACTATGGCTAGGATGGCTGCTTGAGGGTATGAGGTCTGATGGGCTACCTGAGAGTGTGGGAGTCAGCTGATTCCCTTTTTTGCCCCTCTGTGCCCTCCCACTGGATGTCTATTAGAGACTGCACCCCCTGAAAGAACCAATGAACCCTTAATGTCTTGCCTTTCCTTCCCCAGGAGGTTCTGCACAGTTAGGCAGATACCATCTTGACCAGAAGTCCATGGATAGTTTTGTTTATCTTTAGCTTTGAATTTGCTTTAATAAAAATTAATTTTTAAATCTTACTATGTTCATATTGTAATGTCTCTTCACAGACCTAAGACCACATGCTATTATTTAATACTTATGCATAATTTGATATTTGTCTTGCTAAATCAAGTTAGCATGATCTATTTGCAGAGGTGATTTTCCTCTTTCTTTAGGACATAAATGCTGCAGCTGATTCCTGCAGAAAATAAATTCCCACACAGGTGTCCTTGCTTACAGGATTGACTCACAGTTCTCTTTTCAACCTCCCTTTTAACTTTTACTTATTTGGCACTCATATACAGAAAATTAAGGGTGTTTTTCTTCTTTTTCCTTCAGTAGTATAAAACAGTAATATTTTCTGAAATATCACCAGACACATGTTCATATCCTATAAATCATGTTTCTCTATAACATACTGCTCATTCCTTGCCAGAGAAATGGTTGACACTAGGAAGAATTATATTCACTGGTCAGCACTGGCTGTCAAATTAACCTGAAATCTTTAACAAGAAAATAATCTTCAAAAACCAGCTTTGGTTGGAAGAGAAACATTTTATAAATCCTTGAAGCTTTCACTAACATGTGAAGAACCAAGCTAGAGGTAATTCAGACTGTAACATAAAAACTGCCCTACTACAAGGGAAAGCACCTACCCATTGAGGTTTGTGGAACACAGAAAGTTTGGAAACAGAATTAATGGAGAGCATCAGATGTATATACCCAGTAAGAGAATAGAACTATAAGATATTACAATAGAAACCAAGATTCAAACAAGTAGACTGCCCTGCCTGATGTTGGCTGATAGTACTAAACTATTAACTCATGCCTTCTGCCTATACCTGGCTCTGATTAGTCATCCTCTGTTTGCCTTTCAAAGATATAAAATTGTACTCACAGATTATGGTTACCTGATAGTTATTGATTTGTATTGGTTTAATCTCTCCTTGACATGTCATATTAAAAAGAGGCATATCACTAAGAACAGATCTCAGAGCCAAACCCTAAAATACATTTAGGGAAAATCTAGAGCCTAGCCCTAAGACATAAAATCAATCTGGAGTTCTGACTGTACTTGCTAATATTTGTAGTGCTGGTTGTTTGATGGTATCTCCTTGCTTAGATTTATAGAGGTAAGCCAGATTCTCATGCCAATGATGATGCTTCCTTAAAATTTGTAACACAAGGGAAGCCACATACCCTTGCAAAATTTGGCCCACACCCACCAGCCAAGTGATGTAAACTCAACACACCAGAATAAAAAAGACAGTATCCTTAGCCAACTGTAATAGTTAACAGGTCAACAGGGATCCAGGGGCTCCCCTCAAAGTCAAGCTCTGGAGGACATCTTCCCCTACCAAAAAGACTGTGGCCCTATTCCATGAATGACAGACGCCTGAGGACTTCAACATGAGATGCCAAAAATATCAAACACTTGACTAGGATCCTAACCCCTTCCATTTGCTGAATTAATCAGCTTACTTGATAGCTTCATGGGATCCATAGAGAAACTTTGGTTCCAAGAGACTTGATGTCTTTCACCCCTGAACAGATACAATTCTTTAACATTTCCTCATATTACATCCTTTTCCTTCCACAGGAATATCTGTTCCTTTTTGAAGAATGTGGCACCACTCCCCCACACACATACACTGTTGGAATGTCCTATGCTCTCCTCCTCACAATAGGATTAGTCACAGTCACTCCTTCTGACTAATCCTGTACAGAGAAGTCCCTTCTGACTCTGTCGTTTATTATAATAATTCTTTTGTGTTGCCATTTATATTTTCAAGGGCAATAAACATGAACCATTTCCTGCTGCTGAAAATTAAATAAAAGATTTAATGGCAACAGTGTCAATGTTCCCAATGATAATTGACACATGCTTGGCCCTCAAAGTCATGCTTGCCCAAGACTCTGGAAGTCTTACAGCTGATGTACCCCAAACCTTGAGCCTGCCCCCTATGTGGACTACATGGGGACACTGACTAGCTCCTTTAATGGAGCCTCTCATAACAATTATGCTGGGACTCATGTTAAAAGCATACATTTTAAATGCTCTGTCTGGGTTCATCCAATCTAGAATGGAAATAATTAAAATATAGGTGATACTCCAAGTGTACCAGCCATTACATACAAAATCATAAGATGTTATGATGATAAAAAGAAGGGAATGTTCTAGAAAAGAAGCTAAGAGCTGAACTGATTCACTGAGTTACTGTAAGAATTAATTGCTGAGGAGCTAAAACTTATCTTTGTCAGCAAATGGAAAAATACCAAAGTAGGAACTGTCTGGAAAGGGCCCAAAGGGATGATAAGAAAGAAAGACAATTTAGGCTAAAACAAAGTAAAATAGAGTTCATTGTTAGGGTGGCCTGACTACAGAAATAATTGATATGCAAATTGTCACATCTTGTTTGTTCACTTACCCCTCCCCTTGGTTATGAAAATGTAAAATCTCTGCTTAGGGCCAAAGCTTCTTTGGATGGTTATCTCAAGCTTTTCAGACCCTGGGTAATCAACTCCTCTTCTTTCACTCATTCTGGCATTGGAGTCTTTCTAGAGAATTTCTACAAAAATACCACATTCAAGTTAAAACGTCTACTCATCAAAATATACCATTAAGAACACTAAAGTTAAAGCAAAGAGAAAATATCTTAACAACCAAGGGAAAATAGGCAAAATAACTTAAAAAATCTACTCAAGGTGTTACTGAGATTGCTCAGTGGTTAAAGGCACTTGCTTGCAAAACCTGCTAGCTCAGAAAAAGCCTGCCATACCAGGTTCAATTCCTCAGGTTCAATTCACATAAAGTGTGATGCAAAAAAAAAAAAAAAAAAAAAAGTCACAAACATCTGATATTTGTCTGCTGTGTCAAGAGACCCTGATGGGTACTGCCCCTCCCCCTTCATATAAATATTTTTAAATCTTCTCTAAAACAATGAGAAATAGGGAAATAACACATATTTAATGGGCAACAGACTTTGTTAAAAAATTCTCAAAGAAGAACTATAAATGGCCATAGGCAGATTAAAAAGGTACTCATCCTTATTATAATCATAAAAATCTAAGTTAAAACATAATTAGGTAACTATACATCAATGCTGTATTAGTCAGGGTTCTCTAGAGGAACAGAACTGCTAGAATGAATTATTTTAAAAGGGGATTTATTGGATCAGCTTACAGTAGTCCAATAGCAGTTGCAGGCCCAAGAATCACCGAACCTGGTAGTTGCTCAGTCCTCATGGCCAGATGCCTCAGCAGTCCCGACCCGGCACTGCAGATGGTGCAGGAAAGCCTGGAGGCTTCCTGAGGAGCTGCTGGGCTTCAATCCACGGGGGTCTTCAGTTGATGCTGGTCTTTCGTCCGCACTGGTCTTCAATCCACGCTGGAAGGTAGCAAGCAGCTCTGGCAGCCAAAATGGAAGGGAGGCAGGAAGGAAGGAAGGGACTCTTTTTTTCCCAGAGCTCCCTTGTATCAAGTCCCCCTCTGGGCGGGACCGCCCATTCTGGGGGAAGGGCTCAACCTTGGGGAAAGACTTCCTCCTTTAGTTGATCCTTCCTAGAAGCAACCTATGGATTACTAAACAGATCAAGTTGACAACACCTTAACTATCACAAATGCCATACAGATAAAATGGAAATGTTTGACAATACAAAATTTTATCCAACCTACAAAATTGTATAAAGTCTCATCCAGATTTCGTACTGGTGCAACCAATTCAAATATTACTCACTAAAAATTACTGACCATTACTGACTAAAATTAAAAATATACATTGAGCACTTCACCTCCTGGGAATATATTCTGTACAAACACATAGCAATTTTTGTAACAAGAGATATACACAAAAGTGTTATGAAACGGCAGTCTTTAAAAGAGCCAAATGTTGAAAATAACTCAGCTTTCCACCAAAACATACGCTTTATATATTCCTGTAGTGCCACATTGCACTGCAAAGAAAATGTGTGTGCTACAGTACAGACCAACATGGAGGAACAAGACACAAATAACAGTGAACATGAGAAGTTCTAACAGAGGACTACATGCTAATAACTTATTAAGTGGTGATGCTTTAAAATTCAATAGCAAAAAGCTGATCTAATTAAGAAATAGACAAAGGATTTGAATAAATATAGCTCCAAGAAGCCTGCAAATGACCAAGTGTTTGACATCACTAATAATCAGAAAGTACAGATCAAAACCACACCTATAAGATTACTTTGTCTCAAAGCACAGGATGAGAGATGACAACAATACAGACAAATGAGAGTGCCTTATATGCTGTTTGGAGGAAATGTAGAATGATGCAGCACTTTGGGAAAAAGTATGAGGGTTCTTAAAAAATTAAAAATAAAACTAACACATGATTCAGCAAATCAACTATTGGGTATATCCAAAAGAAATTAAATCAGTATCTCAAGGTGGTATCTTCACCCACACATTGATTGCAGCATTATTTGCAACAGAAAAGACATGGAACAAAATGTCTATTGGGTGAATAAACAAAGAAAATATGTATATAAGTCCCATGGAATATTATTCTGCATTTTAAAAAGAAGGAAGTTCTACTGTTTGTGGGGGCATAAGCTTAAATACATGCATGATATTGATATGTGAAATAAGTCAATTTAAGGTAGATAAATATGTCTGATTACCATGAGGTATTTTAAATAGTCATAGAATCAGGAAATAGAATGGTGACTGAGGGAGCAGAAATGGGAAGTATTGATCAATGGGTGTGTAGTTTTAGTTTACATAAAATGAATTCTATAGCTGAGCTGTAAAATATAGTGCCTGTTATTAACAAGTTGATACAGTGTTCTGGGTTTTGAGAATGACAGCCTTTCTCAGCTTGGGAAAGGTTTAGTTTAGGGTTTAAAGTGCCTGACAATCAATGCTCAACAAAACTCCACAAGCCATGAGCTATCAAGTTTGTTGTCTTGACACTTGTGAAGAATGACCAGTATAGACATGGAAAAGGGGAAAGTTAAATAAGGGTTTATTAGAAAAGAAAGTGAAAGTAACACAGGACAGCCAATGAGTTAGGACTGGGACCCAAGCCAAGAGCTCCTAGTGACTTGGATGGTGCTCTTTATATACTTGGGGAGGTAAAGTAAGTATCAAGTTTGGGTGAACTGGATTAGATACTTTGGTAGGCTGATGAGCTAGACAGTGGGTTGGTTATTTTGCATGTGAGGGCCAGCTAGCCTCCTAGTGAGTCAGCATCAGTCAGGGATTTTTGGATTTAAGATCTGTGACTCTGCTTTCTGGACTTGTAAGATCTCTGTGTGTGCTGGCTCTATCAGACATACAAATATCTGATAATTTGTTTCCGGGCCTATAATCCTGATTAGCTGCCTAGAAAATGGAAGATACTTTACTACTAATCGCTATCATTAGTGTACTTGAAGAGATTAAGAGGAAAGCTTTCACACACACAAACATGCACCCACCCACCCACACACACACACAGGTATACTCTTACAAGAACACAAGAAAGTTTGGGGAAATGCTATATTTGTTTAATACTTCGATCATGCTGATGGTGTCAGCACTATTAGCTGCATATAAAATGGAAGATATTTTACTACTAATAGCTATCATTAGTGCACTTTAAGAAATTAAGAGGAAAGCTTTCACACACACACAAACACCCACCCACCAGCCCCCCTCGCCCCCCCCCCACACACACACACAGGTATACACTCACAAGAACACAAGAAAGTTTGGGGAAATGCTATATTTGTTTAATACTTCGATCATGCTGATGGTGTCAGCACTATTAGCTGCATATAAAATGGAAGATATTTTACTACTAATAGCTATCATTAGTGCACTTTAAGAAATTAAGAGGAAAGCTTTCACACACACACAAACACCCACCCACCAGCCCCTTCGCCCCCCCACCCCACACACAGGTATACACTCACAAGAACACAAGAAAGTTTGGGGAAGTGCTATATTTGTTTAATACTTAGATCATGCTGATGGTGTCAGCCCTGTATGCAACTTTCCAAATTTGGAAGAATATATAAATATGTGTACCTTTGTGAACCAATAATATCTTTTTTATTTTTAGAGAGAGCAAGAGAGAGATGGGAGAGAGAAAATTGGCAGGCCAAGGCATCAGCTACTGCACACAAACCCCAGACACTTGTGCCACCTAGTGGGCATGTGCAATCTTGCTTTAGGCTCACCTTTGTGCATATGGCTTACATGGCATCTAGAGAGTCAAACATCAGTCCTTAGGTTTCACAGGCAAATGCCTTAACTGCTAAGTTATCTTTCAAGCCCCAATATCTCAAAGATATAAAAATATTACTGCATTCTTATTAGCTTTAAAAGTATTCTTTGTATCAGGAATCATTTTTTATATTATCTAGTTTAACCTTTATTCATAGGTTATTTCACTACTATTTGTATATATAAAGTTTCTAATGCAAGACTTGAGGGATAAGCCTGTGTTGAGAATTTTCTATATTTCATTTTTAGATAGTCTTTTTAAGTGAGCCCTAAAATATCAAGTTAGGCTTCAGCTATCTAAAATAGCTATTCTTATATTATATTTATAAAGCTTGACTTCTGATATGACGTAGATTATTTTTTGTTTGTTCAGTTGGTTGTTTTTTGAGTTTGTGGAGCAGTTTGATTTTTTGTTATTCTTGTTGTTGTTGTTTTAAGATAATGTATCTCCCTATACCTGCATTTGAATTTTCCATGTAGTTCTGGTTGGCTAAAACTTGCTATTCTTCTGTCTTAGCCTCTTGAATTATAGGATTATAGGCACACACCATCATCCCTGGCTTACTTCTGATATGATTTTCTGATGGTATTATGTCATGAATATTACTTAAAGCCCATAACAATTTTATTACATATTTAATGGTTTTATAGGAAGTGTTTCATTTTAAATTAGACTTGATGATTAGCTAAAAGACTTTAATAAGTTCATGCAAAAGCATTTGTTTCCATAAAAATTCTTTAATACTTAATTTTTGATTTATAAAAAATTCAAAAGAAGGTCTGAGTATGGTGGCAAACACTTTTAATCCCAGCATTGGGAGGCAAAAGTAGGAGGATTGTTGTTAGTTTAAGGCCAGCGTGGAACTACAGAGTGCCAAGCTAGCCTGGGCTACAGTGAGACCCTACCTCAAAAAATTATATATGTAAATATATATATATATATATATATATGTATATATATATATACACACACACACATATACACATATACACATATATGTGTGTGTGTGTGTGTGTGTGTGTTTTCAAAAGCAAAGAAAATTCAAGAATACCATAGCTAGGAAACTGAAACTGAGTAAGACATGAAAGAATTCTAAGGTGCCAATATTATTCTGTTCTTCACCTGACTGGTATGAAATAGTTTTAAACCCATATAATCCAATATTTGTACATTTAATGAACTGTTCTATATTCAAGTTACTGTTTACAATTTAAAAGACTTAAGAAACAGCTACCATTTTCCTTGCATGTTGGAATAACTGTGTATGGAATATGCTAATGCTACTAGGAATTTGCACTATAGCTACTTCTTTCTTGTGTGAGTTGTGCTAGAGCCTGCTTCTCTCTTATGGTTCTTTTTATGTCCTTTTTACTTTGGGACAAGGTTTCAAGAGAAGCAAATCAGAAAGTATATCAGTTACTTTCTCATTGTTGGGGCAAAATACCTGACCAGAAGCAGCTTATGGAGAGCAAATAGTTTGATTTTGCTTATAGCTTTCATGGGAAGTTTCAATATAGTGGAGAAGCATGACAAAAGAGAATGAGAAGCCTGTGTCACATCTCACCAGTCACGAAGCAGAGTTAAAAATGGCAGATGAGGACTGTACTCTAAAACCCCAAGGCCCACCCGCAGTGACACTCCTGCAGCAAGGCTCTAGGCCCTAAAAGTTCTACAACCTTTCCAAAGAGTACCACCAGCTCAGCATCAGGTATTTCAACTCATAAGCCTATGGGGGACATTTTAAACTTGAACCACCACACCATGTAAAACTAAATACTTAACAGTAATCCAACTATATTTTAATAAATGCCTAAACATAAATAATGTTATCAATCAATTTTTATTAAGCTCTGCATATACAAGCAATATTCTCTTAGCATTCAGAATGGCCTTTTTTGCTAATTGCAATAATAAAATTAAAATATCACTTTGGTCAGGCATGGTGGGGTATGCTTTTAATCCCAGCACTCGGGAGGCAGAAGAAGGAGTATCGTGGAGAGTTTGAGGCCAACCTGAGACTACATAGTGAATTTCAGGTGAGCCTGGGCTAGACCAAGACCCTACATCAAAAAAACCAAAAATAAATAAATAAAATACCACTTTGGAAAAACCCACAAATAAACAAATGAGAGAAATAACCTTTTATTTCTAACCTCACCTGAGTTCCATTTCCTCAGAAAATCTCAGCTTTCTGTCCATAGTATTTTCAGGTAGCTTTGGGAAAATGTGTTTTAAGCTTTCCAAGTCAACTTGAAGTTGCTTAATGAATTAACAGACATTTATAGCATCACAGGGAAGCTACTTTCTCACCTGCAAACCTTTGATGTATTCTTGCCTGTTCCATTCCTTTCTTAAGGCCACCTGAAAACAAGGGCTTCAAAACCTAGTGGTTTCAAATGATAAAAATTTGTAGCAGTGGAGATGATTTGGCCATTAAAAGTACTTGCTAGCCAAGCCTGCTGGCCCAAACTTCAATCCACTAGCCACTCATGTAAAACTAAATAGATATTTGTTTGCAAGGACAAGAAGCCATGGAATGCACACACACACACACACACACACACACACGTATAATACTTTTAAAAATGATAAAAAGTTGTTTTGTCATAGGTCTAGAAGCCAGAAGTCCAAAAGAAAGTGTTGACAGAAACAGATTCCTTCAGGTTACTAAAAGGAGAAATCTTGCCTTGCTTTGCCCAAGTTCTGGGAGTTGTGAGCAATCCTAGGTTTCATGAACTTGTAACCATATGTATATAATTTGTGCCTCCATCTTTACATAGCATACTCTTTTGTATGTCTATAGTTTCTTCAATTCTATGAAAACATTTATTTTCTAGTGGAATCAAGATCCATTAGAGCCATTTAGGATAATTTCACCTCCTAGATTTTTAATTATATTTGTAAGACCTTTGACCTTTTTCTAAATCTGGTCACTATCAGCAGTTTGGGAAGGAGGCACTGTGCCTATCATACATATACATAAGAGGTAGATATGGAAAGAGAAGAAGGAAAGAGAAAGAGAGAGAGAGAAATAAGAGGAAAAGAGTAGAAAGAGGGGAAGGAAGGAAATGAGAGATAAAGGGAAACTATACTACAGAAATAACTTAAAAGTATAATACTTTTTGTAAAATTACTGATAATATAAAAACCTCCTTTTAGATAGATTTCAGTAGTGAACTTCCTAACAAAAATTAATCATATAGGGCTGGAGAGGTGGCTTAGCTGTTAAGGTGTTTGCCTGCAAAGCCAAAGGATCCCAGTTCAATTCTCCATGACCCACGTAAGCCAGATGCACAAGGGGTGCATGCGTCTGGAATTCGCATGCAGTGGCTGGAGGCCCTGGTGTGCCCATTCTCTCTCTCTCTCTCCCTCCCTCCATCTTTCTCTTTCTCAAATAAATAAATGAGTAAAACCTATTTAAAAAGAAAAATGAAAAAATATTTAAAAATTAATAATATGTATATGCATATATTTGCATATCCCCTACACATTTAATTATAAGCTCCTAAAAAGATAGTAGCTAATTTTTATTCAACTTTAAATTCCCACCCCTATCCCAATGTTCTTGACATGGCAAATAAGCAGGAAATAACAGAAAAACAATAACTAGCACATATTACATACAGTGAATCCATAGCTTCTTGCAGGCTACTGGTTTTGATCAGACTCAGAATTGCTTTATCAGCATTAGTTTCAAGGATACAGAATTACTATAATTTAAAAAATAATATTTTTTTTCTTTTAAGATGTCTGAAAACCAAATGTTATGTTAGGCACTGATAATAGAAGTTTAGCCCTGGGCGGGGGGGAAGTAAAGAGAGGCGATAACAAAAAAAGTGTGGATAATTATGGGAAACATAAAGGAAACTTAGAGAGGTAAAGAGAAAGCTTGATGGAACCACGGCCAAGACATTCTGACATGTCCTGTGAGGATTTTACACAAAATCCACATGATGAGCAGCATTAAAGGCATGAATGGTAGAAAAAAGAATGGAGACCCTCAGAGAGCTGATCTCAAGATAAAGAAAAAGATCCTTTTGCATAAGAGTAAGATTTGGTAATTTATCTTGGAAAGGAGAAATAGCCTACCTATGTAGAGCTGTTTACAGTACCATAAGATTATAATGGCACAAATACAAAATAACTCAAAGTTTAAAAATGCCAACTCAGTTATGAAATGGAAGTCATAGATCCATTCTGAGACATGATAAAAATTTCATTTCTTTGCATAAAAATTCAAAATGTGATCACTTTGTTATCATCCACGTGCCAATCATGATCCAGCTTGTGTGATGCCCGTTCACTTTCTCAAAGAAACACGTGCGCCTGCATGCATACATGTATGTGTCCAGTCATACGCAAAATCATTTTATATTTTGTTTCAAGAACTTGATATTCTGTTCAGGAATAGTTTTAGTTCTTATCTTGATATATGTAGATATCTGGAAATGATGTCAGTACAGAATTCACTGTTTTTAGAAAAAGTTCCTACCAGATTACCCAGTGAGTTAAAAAGAATAAAATTTGCACAAAAGACGTTATCACCATTGAAAAACTTATTATGGTAATGATTAAGAACCAAATACAAGCTAGGTGCAGAGGTTTATGCCTATAATCCCAGCCCAAGGGAGACTGAAGTAAGAGGATTGCTATGAGTTCCAAGCCAACCTAAGCTTACTGTAGTAAGTTCAAGATGAGTCTGGGCTAGAGTGAAACTCTGCATCAAAAATAAGAAAGAGAGAGACAGAGAGACACAGAGAGAGAACCAAATGTATTTATCTTCCTCTCATTCTCCAAAATTCCCAATGAAATTGTAGCAAAAAAAAAAATTACTCATAATAAACTGGGAGTGGTGGCACATGCCTTTAGTCCTAGCACACAGGAATCGGAGGTAAGAGGATCACAGTGAGTTTGAGGTCTGCCTAGTTTGTAAAGGTGAGTTCCAAGTAAGCCTGGGCTAGAGTAAGACCCTGCCTTGGAAAAACAAAAGTACTAATGACAAAGTCTTCAGGGCAGTGTACTGAAAAAGAAAATTTTCACGGAGATCTTAATGACATTTTTTTCTGGAAAGTAAAAAGAGAAAGCAGCAAGCTGTAATGATAGCAGCAAAGCCTGCTGGGGAGGTGACCACTAGTCCATCTAAATGAATTCAGACAATACCCAAGAAGCAACACAGGATGTAAGGAAGACAGAAATTTTAAAAAAGAAGAGAAATCTGCAAGATTTATAGTCTGCATATGACATTATCACCTCTCCGCTTGCCCCTCCCACCCTTCTCAAACACTAGGAAGTGCTATATTTACTTCCATCTGCAAGCCAAGCTCTAATGAATTGATCTTCTACCTCCAGCCCATCAGAAAGGGTCCATTAGCCATTTCCCTGCAGGCTACACCTCTCTGCCAAATGCAGAATATGCTGTCCTCAATTCTACACTTAGTGTACACTTGCTCCATGAATATGAAGCCATAGCAATAAAATCTCTAATATTTCAGAAAAAGTACAAAACTAAAACAAACAGAACAATTCACCTAAAGAAATTAAAAGATTTGTAAGTTGGAATCATGCTGTATTATTCATAACATTCGAATAGCATTGCATGGCTGAACAACAAAGAATTTTAAAAATCTCCATGGGCTGGGAGGAATGGCTTAGCAGTAAAGGTGCTTGCCTGTGAAGATTGAGGACCCATGTTCTCCTCTTCAGATCCCATGTAAGCCAGATGCACAAGGTGACACATGTACTTCAGAGTTTGCACCTGCAAACAAGGTGGTACACTTGTCTAAAGTTGAATTACAATGGCTTGAGGCCCTGGCAAACCAGTTCTCTCTCTCTCTCTCTCTCTCTCTCTCTCTCTCTCTTCTCTCTCTCACTCTCTTGCATAAAAAAAATCACATTGGAACAGTAACATGTTTTTACTGTCCACCTTTTTAATTTTTTACATATTTATGTTTATAATTATTATTATTATTAACAACATATTTTGTATGGATGCATCATGTATTGGTACCCTATTTTCCCTCATCCCTGCCCCCATTCTTCTGGGGACCCTCCTCAGTGGGGTTGCAGGTATTCCCTATGGGATTGGGTTGTGGGTTATGCATTATGGGAACAGCAGTCAGTTCAGGGGTTTATGATGGGCCACACACTAGGTGTCTAGCAGCAATCCCACTCCTTGGTACCAACTATCACAGTCAAGATTTGCATTGCTGGCATAAATCACCTGAATGAGAGCAGATTTTGAGAATAAAGGAGTTTATTTTGGCTTATAGGCTCGAGGGGAAGCTTTATGATGGCAAGGGAAAACGATGGCATGAGCAGAGGGTGGACATCACCCCCTGGCCAACATAAGGTGGATGATAGCAACAGGAGAGTGTGTCCAACACTGGCAAGGGGACACTGGCTATAATACTCCTAAGCCTGGCCCCACCAATACATTGCCTGCAAGAAGCATTAATTCCAAATCTGCATCAGCTGGGAACCTAGAATTCAGAACACCTAAGTTTAAGGGGGACACCTGAATCAAATCACCACATTGAAGTAAGGTGGAATTTCATGGTTGTTTTAATTTGCATTTCCCTAATGGTTAGGGATGTTGAACATTTTCTTAAGTGTGGTTAGCCATTTGTATTTCTTCCTCTGAAAACTCCCTATTCACTTCTCTGCCACATTTTTTGGAGTGCATTGTTTGATTTTTTTATTGTTTAGTTTTTTGGGGTTCCTTCTAGATTCTAGATATTAGGCTTCTGTCAGTGGTATAGCTGGTAAAGATTTTCTCCTATTCAGGGGGTAATCTATTGGATATGCTATGGTATGTTCATCTGTACAAAAGCTTTTTAGCTTCATGAGATCACATTGGTTGAGTGATTGTTTAATTTCCTGGGCTGCTGGGGTTTCTTTAAGAAGTCTTTCCCCATTCCTATGTTGTTGAGCATCACTCCTGATTTTACTTCCAGTAGGAATAGAGTTTCAGGTCTTAATATTGAGGTCCTTAATCCATTTGGAGTTGATTTTGTGTATGGTGAGATGAGTTGGTCTAATTTCATTTTTCTACATATGGTAAGCCAATTTGTCCAGCACCATTTGTTGAAGATGCTGGCTTTTCTCCAACCTACGTTATTGGCAACTTTGTCAAAGATCAAGTAGCTATAGTTACTTGACCTAAGGTCCAGATCTTCAATTCTGTTCCATTGGTCTGTGTTTCTGAAGTAACATATTTTTGATGAAACTTGAAAAAAAAATCCAATAGAAGAGTGAAAAGGCAAAGTTGAAGAGTGGGAATAAAAAGTATGAAAGAAAAGGTGAGAAGCAGACAAGTGCTTCTCAATATTAATGTGGATACAAATTGCCTAGAGACTGTGATAAATGCGCATTCTGATTCTATACATGCAAGTCTGCATGACTAACAAAGCCCTGTTGCCATTGCTGCTGGTCCACAGGGTTTATTTTTTATTAGTAAAGACTTTAAAAAAATTGTGTTTGTGAAATTTCAAAACAAACATAATATGAGAAAAAGTGGGGCAGGAGGTGGAGGAAGCAGAGAAGAGGTGGAAGACAGCAGAGGAGGAGCAAGAATGACCTAAGAGTGGGGTGCATCTCTTTTTCAAGCCAGTGACCTCCATCCATCTCCTGTGGACTTCTTAAGGCTCCCCACTGCTGCCACTTCCCAGCTTCCCCAAGGTGAGCATTTGTTACTGCTCATCTTGGTTCCTCCTCAAACCAATTTAGAGAGTCATGATTAACTCGGTGTTTTGTTTTGCTTAGGAAGACAAAATCTAATAATGACAGAATTGAGGCTAGGTCATGCTAACCTGTACTACATTATCTATAATTCACTTTAGAATCTGAACCAGGGAATACTCAGGATGCAAGTCTGAACATTTGTAATGTGGTTCTCATATTAAGAGAGATAATCATAGCAATATCTTGTTCACAAGGTGAAAAAATTGCAGATACGTTTTAAAAATCTTATAAATAGGGTCAAAGTCATTCTATATACCAGGCCACACTGGTTCAATCTAAATATCTTAGACTACATCTTTTATATTTTAAATGATTTTTAAAGTTCTGAAGAATAAGGAACATATGTTAACAATGACACTTAAATATCCAGATCACTCTGGGAGCTCAGGAATCATGAAGCTTGCTAACATTAGTCTGTTTTAAATCTCTTTACTTCATGATAATTGTTTCAAGAATTTGAATTTATATTTTTTTCAGAAGCACTTTATTACCTATTAATTGTTTGATTACATCTTTCTAGAAAGGTTCAAAATGAATTTGACACTATTAACCATTTTCCTTGTTCCCAAAAGTAGAACCCATAAAATACACTGGATGTTTATCACTGAAACAAAGGGAGTTTTAATTATATTTATTGATAATTGCATCTTTATTGACTATCTCATAAATGATGTATTTTGATCATCTTCACCCTTACTACCTGTTACCTGCTCTCATTCTTCCCACTCCCATTGAATCCCTTCCTCCCAGCTTGTCCTAGTTTCATGGGTTTTGTGTTTTGTCTTTTGTTTGTTTCTTTGTTTGTTTTTGGAACCCACTGGATTTAGTTAGGGTTGCTTTTATGAGCATGTGGAGGAAAGAGGTTATTTATCAGAGCATGAGCACAGTGAAGACTTCTTGATTCCTTTGTTGCAGTCTGTAAGAGCAAACTTTAGGCCTCCGTAGAAAATTCAATTCCTAACTTGACACTGAAGCCTACTGTACACCTAGTGTCTGTGCAGGGTATGCCAAGCTGCTACACAACTGGTCTCCTCATTAGAAGCTGGATATTGTCAGCCACAAAGGACTAAGGCTGAGATGACAGCAACAGCTTGTCTCATAATGAAAATGTCACCTTTAGAATCTGACCAAAGCAGGTCCAAAAGGAACAAGTAAGTTATAAAAGTAGACCTAGGCCTCATGATATCCTGATATACTGTGGGGATTCTAATCTCTCCACTCATACCTTAAAAGGATGGTGTTTTTTATTTTTCTTTGCATGGGCATGAGGTATGCATGTGTATTATGTTCATGAATATGTGTGCAGCTGCATGCATGTGGAGGCCAGAGGACTATTTTGGATGTTATCCTTAGGAATGTCACCATTCCTTTTTGAGACAGGGCCTGTTATCAGCCTAGAGCTCATCAATTAGGCTAGACTGGCTACCAGTGGCCTCTTAACATCATCCTGTCTCTGCCTCCTCAGTGCTAGGAAAGAGGCCCATACCACCACAGCTGACACTGTTACATGCTCATGCTTGCAAGGCAATCATTTTATCCACTGAGCTACTTCACACCCCCTTTATGAGTTCTCAATGACTGGTTAATGGAGTAGGAAAACTTGAGCCTGACTCATAATTAACCTGATGTCTTAGTTTTACTGAAAATGCTTGCATAATAATGTTCCACTCAAGTGGTCCTTAAAGAGAGTGGTAAGGGAAAAATCACTCCAGTGGGTATAACTTGGTGGGTAGGTTTTAATAGGAATGCTGGGAAGATTAGGTCCAGTGAAAGAAAGCATCAGAAAGGCTAGAAATCCTGAAAATCAACTTTATCTTTTTATAATTTATCCTACTGTCAGGACAGCTGTCTAACCTAAAAAACACAATCTAAAAGAATCATTAGGGGCTGGAGAGATGGCTTAGTGGCTAAGGTGCTTGCCTACAAGGCCAAAGGATCCAGGTCCAATTCCCCCAGGACCCATGTAAGCCAGAAGCACAAAGTGGCACATGCATCTGGAGTTCGTTTGCAGTGGCTGGAGGCCCTGGTGTGCCCATTCTCATTCTATCTCTCCTCTCGCTCTCTCTGCCTCTTCCTCTCTCTCTCTTTCCCTCAAATAAAAATAAATAAATAAATAAATAAATCATTAGACAAAATGAGCTCTGAACACAAGCATCCTTTATTTTCCAGAGGATTCTGTTAGTAAGTCTGGAGCACACCTATCAGACCTGCCTTGATGGAGCAGGGAGAGCAGTGAGCACCAAATGGAATCACAACAGCATGACCTTCCATCACCCTTCGTCATCCAGTACTATCCATGAATGTATCATTCTGAAAAGTTTGGTCGTCTGGACCCTGTTTTTGTGTATATGTGTGGTGTGTATGCATATGTATATCTGTATTTGTATGTGTGTGGGCACACGTGTGTATTTATATGTGAAGGCCAGAGGTCAATATTGAGTGTCTTCCTCTCAGTTGCTCTCCTCATTTTTTGAAATAGTCTTTCATTGAACCTGGGGCCCATTGATTAGGCTAGACTACCTAAGCAACAAGCCCCAGAAATCTTCCTGTCTCCACCTTTCCAGTACTGGGATTACAGAAATGTACCACTGAGCCAGGATTTTACATGGGTTCTGGGGATCTGAACTCATGACCACATACTTTCATGGCAGACAGTTTACCCACTGAGCCAGCTCACCAGCCCCTGGATGCCAGTTTGAGAACTAAAGCTTCCATGACTATAAGGTATAGGCTAACACACACACACACACACATTCCTTCACAAAGAACCTTTTCTAACTTATGATTTCTAAGACTTATAGAGATATGATGTAAGATCCTTTCCACATTCCACTTCCATTACTGTTATCACCACTTCTGTCTCATTCTATCCATTTTTTCTTTCTACTTCCTGTCACCTGTTACTTCTATGACACTCAAAAAGGTTTGCTTTCCACTAATATCAGTATGCTATAAAGCAATTCTTACCTTTTGATTCACACAGGGAATAGACTAAGCATTGCTATGTCAAGATTTATATTGTGCTAAAAATAAAAATAAATTATAAGAGATTTTGGTTATCTTTACTCAATGTATAGAATATGAATATTTTCCTAATAATATATTCATTTTCAATTGTCCTTACTTCTGAGCTCAGAGCAAATCAAGTAGTTAAGAGCATCAGGTAGGCCTGGAGAGATGGCTTAGCGGTTAAGCGCTTGCCTGTGAAGCCTGAGGACCCCGGTTCGAGGCTCGATTTCCCCAGGATCCACGTTAGCCAGATGCACAAGGCTGGAGGCCCTGGCACGCCCATTCTCTGTCTGCCCCCTTCTCTCTCTGTCTGTCGCTCTCAAATAAATAAATAAAAATAAACAAAAATAATTTTTTTAAAAAAAGAGTATCAGGTAGCTAAAATTTCTTAATTTTCTTTATTTCTCTCTCTTTCTGTGTGTGTTTATGTGTGTGTGTTTGCACACATATGTGTGTGTGTGTACACATGCAAGTGCCAATGTACATGTGTGGGACAACTTTGAGGTTTTAAAAAATATTTTTACTTGCTCTTCTGATTTCCTCCACCATCGTGGTTTATTGCAGTTGCCTGATATCTTTCCATGTCTTCTCACAAGACTTTCAGAATCAAGCAATTCCTTGCCAAGAAACAAAAGCAAAACCGTCCCATTCCCCAATAGTTTCTGATGAAAACTGGTAACAAAATCAGGTACAACTCTAAGAGAAGACACTGGAGAAGAACCAAGATGGGTCTATAAGGATTTGCATACTCAAAAATTGATTATACCAAATGGAGCCAATAATGTCTACACTGCAGAGGTTTCTGCATGTTAAATTGAAATCTTATTTTATTTTCTATCAATCTACATGGATGTGTTGGTCCAAAAATAAATGCAAATCCTTTTGAAAAAAACACTCTTATTTATCTGTATGAGAAGGTATGGGCATGACAGAGCCTCTTGCCACTGCAAATGAACTCCAAACACATGGGATATTTTTTGTGTGTCGAGCTTTACATGGGTACTGGAGAACTGAACACATGACAGCAGGCTTTGCAAGCAAGCACATTTTACTACTGAGCCATCTCCCTAGCCCTGAAGTTTCAAACAAATCAATGTAGTAACCCTAAATTCATTTCTTATAGTCCCAGCCATGATGAACTTGCAGGTCTATGCTTTTCAGAGCAATGTTTGTTTGCTTTTGTTTTTGAGATAGGATCTCACTCTAGCCCCAGCTGAGTACCCATTCAGTAGCCCAGGCTGGCTTTGAACTCACAATCATCCTCCTATCTCAGCATCCCTAGTGCTGGGATTAAAGGTGTGAGGAGTAAATACAAGTCAGGCATGGTGGCGCACGCCTTTAATCCCAGCTCTCAGGAGGCAGAGGTAGGAGGATCACTGTGAGTTCGAGCCCACCCTGAGACTCCATAGTGAATTCCAGGTCAGCCTGAGCCAGAGTGAGACCCTACCTCAAAAAACAAAAAACAAAAAACAAAAAAAACACAAAAGAATAAGTACAAGAAAAAAATTACTTTATTTATTCATTTATGTGTGAGACAGGGAGAGAAAGAGAGAATGGGCACACCAGCGCCTCTAGCCACTGCAAATAAACACCATATGCATATTCCACTTTGTGCATCTGGCTTTACATAGGTACTAGGGAATCAAACCTGGGTCTTTAGGCTTTGCAGGCAAGTACCTTAACCGCTAAGCAATCTCTCCAGCCAAAGAAATTTACTTCACTTTTTATTTATTTGTTTATTTGAGAGAGAAAGAGGCAGATAGACAGAAAGAAAGAGAATAGGTGCATCAAGGCCTCTAGTGGCAGAAAACAAACTCCAGATGCATGTGCCACCATGTGCATCTGGCTTTCATGGGTACTGAGTAATAGAACCTGGAATCTTAGGCTTCAGAGGCAAGCATCTTAGCCACTAATCCGTCTGTGTTGGTTTGAATAGAATAGATGGCCCCCAATATATTCAGTTGTTTGTTTGTAGTTTGCATCTGCAGCCACCTGGCTGGAGTCAGTGCCATTGTGTGGATCTTAAGGTGTGGTGGTGGGTTTCAGATTTCAATCTAAAGATATGCAAAGTGTGCCTAGCAGGAGTTCCTGAAATGTGCTGTGGCTTTTGGCTTTAGGCTTGTACTTCTCTCTCTCTGCTTGGTCCTGTGTAGGCAGGTCAGCTTCTTCTGCCATTATGGAACTTCCCCTGGATCTGTAAGCTTCAATAAATATCCCTTCCTCCATAACTGTGCCTGGTCTGGAAGTTCATCTCAGAGAACCTGAAGCTGTCTGCTACACCATCTTTCTAGCCCCTGGAGAATTTTTGATGAACCTGTCCTATTTCTGTGTAATTGTTTGTCTATGCACTGCTGCTATCTGTACAGCTGATAACACACTTTTATTTACTAAGCATTTGCCAAGTATGGCTTACTTTTCAATCTCCTTGATAGGGGCTAGTGATCTAGAGTAAGTGAAATACAGCCCCTCTTCTCAAGGAATCTACAGTCTATAGATAAGCAATCAGGTATATAACTAACTTTATGTCACTTGATACATACTATAGAGTAAACAAACACAGGCACAATGGGGACCCAGAGGAGGGCAAAGCTTAGTCTGCCTGACAGGATCCACAAAACCTCACAAGTGATATATCACTGAGCTTTGTCTTGAAGGATGAAAAGCAGTTTACCAGATTGTGAAATATATGAATTTGGCAGCACATAAACCCTGTCTTCCGTGGCCTGGAAGCAGCACTGAATAATATGACCATAGAACAAGAATGAAGAAAATAAACCCAGAGAAGAGCAAAGTCACAACCCAGGATGACATTTTACACCATGCTAGGGACCAGCCTTTAAACTGAGATGTGGGGGAAACCACTGAAGGACTGCACTGCGTGTGTGACAGCTGTGTGACCAGTCTTGCACTTGGTAAAGATCACTCCATCCAGAGTAGAAAACTGAAAAGCAGCAAGATGAGAGAGCAAATGGCAAGCTAGAGAAATGACAAGATGCTAACCCTAGCAGCAACCATAAGGAGGTTGGTAGCAGAAAAGACGGACTATAAGAACATTTATAAGACAGAATAAATGGGATCAAGTGACTTGATGGTTTGAGAAAGAATTGAGGGAAAGAGAAGGGCAAAGGAAAACAGAAAAGCCAACCTCAATATCTAGAGTTCTAGGAGGAAAGTTGAAGGATTGCCTTGGTTTCACTGTCTTAAAAGTTTTAGAGATAAACTAAAATTCCTAGAGAAGCACTTCATCTTCTGAAGCTACTTCTAGCAAAGCTGAATGGACTGATAAAGCTACCATGATCACAGAGAGATGGAATGTTGCATGATCAAAGCCTAATTATCTTTGGCTATGTTTAGCCCTTCAATAGCCATTTATTGTCCACCTCTGTGCCTGAACTAACAACCACTTGACTATCAATTGATCAGGTATGACCGTTTAGGAATGTACTGACAGACCACCAGCTTCCATGAACCCAAAGCCTAAGAATGTCATCAGAAAGCATCTGAGGCCTATGGTGGAGATCGACCCCACCCCCACCACCACTTTGCTATAACCCACATACCTGATGGTTAGCCAATGTATTTGAAAAGTTTGTTTATGAATTTCTTTTGTTCTATAAAACCTTTATGAAACTGTTAATATATTAGAACATGGAATTTTAAGTAACCTAAATCTGTGTTCCCAGCCCACGGTCACTCATATTTGGCTCCAGAATAAACTATCTCTCTTATCCCCTTTGAGGTGATAGCCATGTCTTTTGCATCAACAACAGGAAAGGATTGGAGGTCAAAATGAAGATTTCATTTTTGAAGTGTTGAATTTCAGACATATGGGGGACATCCTGTAGGAGATGAACAGGAGGTGATGCATGGGGTGAAACGCTCAGAAGAATGGTCAGTGCTAAACAGACAAGAAACATAGTAGGTTTGGGGATCTTTGTTAATTTGTTTACTTTTCATTATATAAATTAAAAGTTATACAACGTATTTTTGGTTATATAAATTCACAAGTGACTACAGAAATTTAATTGTATAAATACAGTAGTGTTTAAGGCACAACTCCCCTCCAAATTGTATTTTGAAATAAAAACTACACATAAAAATATCATATTGAGAGAATACTATGCAGAAACTCTGCTTGAAATGAGACTAATATTAAGAATTATTAAAAGCAAAGCATGAACTTCCAGTCAAGATGGTGACAGCATAACTGTGCCACGCCTCCCCAGGAAAGAAAGGCAATGCATTAAGAGTTCACTGGGTTTTTAGGGGAGAGCAATCTCTAATAGATCACCAGTGGGAGGGTGCAGAGGTGAAAAAAAGGGGAATGGCTTATTTCCTCACTCTCCGGTAACCCACCAGTCCCCCAAGTCCCCCAAGTAGCTGCCGTAGTCATAGGCCCAGCCTCAAGATACTCCCACACTTACTGTAAGAAAGGGGGCTCAGGCCAGCATAGTCCCACTTGCCTCACTACACAGGGGTGATGACCCTGCTACCCCCACGCACGTGACCTTGGGCAGGCTCCACCCACTGGCCTGCGTGAGCTCAAGTTCAATCCGTCCATCTGCCCCCCCCCCCCACGTGCACCGCCCATCCGCCTGTGCAAGCTCAGCCTGCTCTATTTGCCCGCTTGCTGCTCTGGCCACCCACCTGTCCATGTATGAGCTCAGGCCCATTCCACATGTCCACATGAGCTCAGGCTCACTCTGCCCATCCGCCCACACCAGCTCAGGCCCAATCCCCTGTCTGCCACACTGGGTGCCCACCCATCTGCCCATCTGCCCAACCCTGGTAGCCCACCGCACTCAAGCTCAGGCTGCTTCGGCAGCCCACCATGTGCAAGCTCAATCTGCCCTGGTGGCCCACCCACCAAGCACAAGCTCAAGCTGATCCACCCACTCACATGTGAGCTCAGGACCACTCTGCCCATCTGCTTGCCCTCCTGCTAGCTCAGGCCAGATACCCCAAGATGCACCACTTCCCCCGCCCATCAAGACCACAGTCCTACTCTGCCTGCCAATACACTGTGATGGACAGACATAGTGCAAAAGAAATAACATAAAAAATCAAATGCAAATAAATCCAGTAAGATCACCCAGCCCTACAATGAATGTCTCTAATCAAAACATAGAAGATAACCCTTTACACCAGCACAAGGGGGAAGGAGATCAGCACAGAGAAAAATCAACTCCTACCAAATCAGAGAGCCAGAGCCTCAGAGGCCCCCTAACACCTCATCACTGAAGCAGACCAAAAATGAACCCAACATGGCTCAGGGAAATTTTGCGGAAGAGGGGGCGGAAAGAATGTCAGAGCCACATGTTGGGTCATGATATGCAGAGACATTTAGCTTACCCATAACTGTGGGCTAACTCCACAATGCATGACCGGTATACCTAAACAAGGAGGGGCCAAGGGGAGGGGGTAGGTCACGGATGAGCCTAATAATGGTACCAAACTGATTATATTTGCTGAATACAAAACTAACTAATAAAGAAAAAAAAAAAACATAGAAGAGACATTAGGATCAGAACACCAAAATAAAGCTATGAACAATGCAACCCTGACTAAGCTACTGGTAAAACTTGCATAAAAGCAACAAAGAACCAACAATGATGAGGATGCTGCCATCACTAGACTAGACCCAACAGATAAGAAAATAGAATGAGTTCAAAGACACTTAAGAGATATGAAGGAGAGTGAAAAAAAGAGGGCCTCAAAAATAAGCTGGCAATGCTAAATGAAGACATAAAGAAATGCAAGGATACATTCCAAGAGGCATCAATAAAATCAGAAAATGATGTGAAAAGGGAGCTTGAGAGAGAGATGGATATATAGAAAAGTAGTAGAAAATGCAAACCTAATTGAACAAGCTCAAAACTCTTTAAAAGATCTCAAGAATAGAGTCAGCCATGTGGAGGATAGAAACTCTGATCTGGAAGACAGGATGGAAAAAACAGTTCAAAAGTTTCAATAAGTGCAAAAATTTCTGTGAAAAGAACATGAGGGCATTGTGGATACCCTTAAATGTCCTAATATCCAGATCATGGGAATGTCAGAAGGGGAAGAAATTCATAGCAAAGGCATGGAGAACTTACTTAACAAAATAATCAAGGAAAACTTTCCCACTCTCTCAAAAGAAAGACTCACCAAGATACAAGAAGCTAACAGAACTCCAAGCAAATTGGATGAAAGGAGAAACTCTCCAAGATATATTGTCATTAAGACTCTAAACATTGACACCAAAGAGAAAATCCTAAAAGCAGCTAGGGAAAAACAGCACATCACTTTTAAAGGTAACCCCATCAGAATTAATTCAGACTTCTCAATGAAAACCCTGAAAGCCAGAAGGGCCTGGAATGTAACAATGCAAAGTCTAAGTACCTATGGCTTCCAACCCAAGCTACTTTACCCAGCAAAAGTATCCCTCATAATAGATTGTGAAAGAGAAACATTCCATGACAAATCTCAGATTTACAATTATATGAACATAAAACCAAGCCTACAGAGAGTATTTCAGGAAATTCTCCAAACAGAAGAATAAAATAACCAACCTCAAATCCCTACAAGAAGCAGATCACAATAACCAAAATCAGACAAGGCACAAAAAACTTTAAAGTCCATGAAAACACCAAACCACATATACCAACACAATATGACAGTGATCGAATCAAACCTCACAGGGTGGGTGGGGAAGGAGGGGAGAGAAATGAAGTGGGAGGGCGACACAAATCGGGACCCAAACAGCAATGGTACCATAAAATTCTACATCCTAAAAGGCAGACTAAATGGTTGAATCTTCACCAGGCCTGTAGAGGGAACACCTGAGTCACAAGGCACTGGAAAGGGTACGATGAAGACTGACCTTAATCTTCTCCAGCCTCCCCCTCTCTCTCTCCCTCCCTCTTCTCTCTAACTCTTTTATACTACTTATCTTTTTCTTTCTTCTCTTCATGGGTACTGACCTGTAATTCCCAGTATGAACAGGTGGCTATCATCCACAATGAGCTTTTGATCAGAGAGACCTACATGGTTTCCTAAAAGAATGACAGATTTGTGTCAGAGTACTTGATGACCCACCAAAGGCTAGTGGTAAGACCCTACTGCTGAAGACACCTTATGTGGTTCACACATAACACGGAGTGACATGGCTGGAAGCTGAAATAGAGTCAGTCCTCAGACAGTCAGTTACCAGAAGGAGCATTTTTCACTGGTCTTATGAAAGGAGCTGCTAGACAATGCTAAATTAATTAAGACACAAACACAGGTTCTTTATTTTTGCATTCTATTAGCTCTATATTAGTCACAGAGGAGAAAAAGGCATGAAATTAAACTTTTCTTTGTTGCATCTTTATTTTTGCAGTAGCAGATTAAGCCACACTCTCTTCTCATATATTAAGTATTGGTATTGCAGTATGTCTCCAGTCTTTGAATATGAAGCATGGCAGGAAAACAGAGGATGTTCAGATTTATAAAATAGGGCTATTGAGATTAGTGAAAAAAAAAAAATACATGCTTCAGGATAGTGTGTATGGGGAGGGTGTGGATGCATGTATGTGTAGATGTGCTTGCAGGTATGGGCACATCCTTTTCACCCTAGAAAAGAACAGAATAGAGAGTCCAGATGTTGTAACGGGTGTCTTCCTGAGTTGCTCTCCACATTACTTTTGAGACAGGATGTCTGTCACTGAACCTGAACCTCATCAAATTTTCTAATCTTCTACAGCTTCTCTCTCACTCTCACTCTCACTCTCACTCTCAGTCTCGCTCTTGCTCTCACTCTTTCTCTCTCTCTCTCTCTTTCTCTCTCTCTCTCAGTTCTCTCTAAGTTATCAGTTCTCTTTTATATTAGTCATCTTTTTCTTCCTTCTCTTAGTGGGCACTGACCTGTAACTCCCAGTACCAGCATGTGGCTATCATCCACAATGAGCTTTTGATTAGAGAGACCTACAAGGTTTCCTAAAAGAAATACAGATTTCTGTCAGAGTACTTGATGACCCACCAAAGGTTAGTGGTAAGACCCTACTGCTGAAGACACCATATGTAGTTGACACGTAAAATGGAATGACATGGCTGGAAGCTGGAAGACAGTCAGTCCCCAGACAGTCAGTGTGGCTAGTGCCAGAACATGCTACATGGGCGACTGGGGGGGGGGGGGGGGGGAATGACCAATATCTGTCCAAGCAACTCATGGTCTCACTCTCACTCTCACTCTCACTCTCACTCTCACTCTCACTCTCACTCTCACTCTCACTCTCACTCTCACTCTCACTCTCACTCTCACTCTCACTCTCACTCTCACTCTCACTCTCACTCTCACTCTCACTCTCACTCTCACTCTCACTCTCACTCTCACTCTCACTCTCACTCTCACTCTCACTCTCACTCTCACTCTCACTCTCACTCTCACTCTCACTCTCACTCTCACTCTCACTCTCACTCTCACTCTCACTCTCACTCTCACTCTCACTCTCACTCTCACTCTCACTCTCACTCTCACTCTCACTCTCACTCTCACTCTCACTCTCACTCTCACTCTCACTCTCACTCTCACTCTCACTCTCACTCTCACTCTCACTCTCACTCTCACTCTCACTCTCACTCTCACTCTCACTCTCACTCTCACTCTCACTCTCACTCTCACTCTCACTCTCACTCTCACTCTCACTCTCACTCTCACTCTCACTCTCACTCTCCTACCAAATCAGATATCCAGAGACACAGAGGCTCCCAACACCTCATCACTGAAGCAGACCTAAAATGAACCCAACATGGCTCAGGGAAATTTTGTGGAAGAGGGGCCAGAAAGAATGTCAGAGCCACACATTGGGTCATGATACACAGAGACATTTCCTCCTACCCATAACTGTGGGCTAACTCCACAATGCATGACCCATACATCTCAACAAGGAGGGGCCAGGGGGAGGGGGGAGGGGGGACAGGGAGGAGGCTAACAATGGTACCAACTTGACTGTATTCACTGAGTACAAAACTAATTAATAAAATAAAATTAATAAACTGCTTATCAGAAGGACATTGGTAAGTCAAAGGAAAGCAAAGCATGATGAAAATTTCAAAAAGATATCCACTTATTTCATTTTGTGTAAAGAACTTTAAAAAAATTAATACTCTCACTCTCACTCTCACTCTCACTCTCACTCTCACTCTCACTCTCACTCTCACTCTCACTCTCACTCTCACTCTCACTCTCACTCTCACTCTCACTCTCACTCTCACTCTCACTCTCACTCTCACTCTCACTCTCACTCTCACTCTCACTCTCACTCTCACTCTCACTCTCACTCTCACTCTCACTCTCACTCTCACTCTCACTCTCACTCTCACTCTCACTCTCACTCTCACTCTCACTCTCACTCTCACTCTCACTCTCACTCTCACTCTCACTCTCACTCTCACTCTCACTCTCACTCTCACTCTCACTCTCACTCTCACTCTCACTCTCACTCTCACTCTCACTCTCACTCTCACTCTCACTCTCACTCTCACTCTCACTCTCACTCTCACTCTCACTCTCACTCTCACTCTCACTCTCACTCTCACTCTCACTCTCACTCTCACTCTCACTCTCACTCTCACTCTCACTCTCACTCTCACTCTCACTCTCACTGAGACCCGACTATAATCCGGAAGAAAGCCAGTCCCCAGACAGCCCCTCCAGAGCTGGAAAGCACTACATGAGCTACTAGGGGTGTTAGGCTGTGACAGGCTACCAAAATTGAGTCACCAAGGACAGAAGAATGGCAACAGAGGCTTAAGGAAGTGGATGATTCACATTCCTCAAGGAACTGCACAGCTGTTATCCCTTCCATACCTAACAATGCCCCCAGGTCATGGTTTCCTGCCCCCTTATCTCATAAGTCACCTGGTCACTGTTCTTGTCTCACACCCTGGGTATATTAGATCTCCCCCAAAGGAACCTTTTTTATTCAACTTAACAAATGAGTTATTTTCCCTTCCTCACCTTCCCCCAACTGAAATAGCCCTATAAAGCCCACTACCTAAAAACTCAGGTTGGCTGTGCTCTTCTCTTGCGGGTCAGCCCTGGAAGCTCGTGCTTTTCCTGAATAAAAGCTTTCATCTTTGCCTCAGAGTGGTTTGCATGGTCTTGGTCACTCCCATACTTTACAAGGGGAAAGTGGCCAACAACAGTGTGAGCAAGCAGGGGTCTAAACTACTCAGAAGCAACCAACCTGACAAGAAGTACACACCAGTGCAATGGTGACATAGAGCCTTGGTGGGTAACCAATAGCTTTCTGATCAGCTAAGAGATTTGCTCAGTGGAAAGGAACCCATATCTGGAACTGGGAATCAGGTCTGAGTCCCATGAAGGAGGATGATGCTCTCCAATGTCAAGCTCCCACTAGTCTTTGGTGAAAAGACACTCCCTAAAAATTGGAAAAGAAAAACTCTCCCTAAATTAATAACACCAATTTAACCTATGCTGACTTCACTCTCTGTTGGACAATCTGTTTTTCTTTTTCAAAAGGTAGTGAGATACAAAGAGATTAATCAGCCCTAGCAGCTCAGTCAAGACCCAGGCAAAACCACATAGGAAGTGGGGAGATGAGAAAGAGTGCTGCTTCCATGGTAAGCTTGACAAGAAGCACCAGGGTGAAGAAGACAGACACTGAGGATACTCTACACCTACCAAAGCAGAAATGCAGAGGCTCCTAAGAGCTCCTCACTGAAAAAGACTTAATGCATACCCACAAAGGCTCAGGGAATTTTGCAGAAGAGGGGGCAGAAAGATTGTAAGAGTCATAGGTTGAGACATCATGCCCAGAGGCTTTGCCTTCCTCCCAATAACCAACTGCTGCTCTCATAACACATAGCCCACAACCCCATGAGGAATACCAGCACCCCCACTGAGGATGGTCCCCTGTGGAATTGGGACAGGAAGGAGGAAATAGATGGTACCAACACATGATGTATCCATACGAAATATGTTCGTAATAATAAATAAAAAGTTGCTGAAAATGTAACATACAGTTGCTATGCAGTTATATATGGTTTTTTTTTAAATACACAAATTACCATATTAAGGTTTGCCTTAAAACAGCACAATGAAGTGTATTGGCATATTCTATAATTAATAAACTTCCATATCACTTTAAAAAAGAATAAAATCAGTCAGTAAAGCAGTTATCCCTTTTCTGAGATAAATCTTTAACCTTGCCATTCTCAGAATCAAATTTTCTGTCTCCTCCGTGAATTTTATTCATGTATGTACTATGCTTATTATATGTTCTTAATATGAACCAAACACTGATATCCTGATATACTTAGCCTGGACCTTACTTACAAATACCCTGGACAAGAAAGACCTTATTCTAAACCTAAGGCATTTTTTTTAAATTAGTTTTGTACTCAGTGAATACAGTCAAGTTGGTACCATTGTTAGCCTCCTCCCCGTTCTCCCCCCCCCCCTCCATAGGGACCCTCCTTGTTGGGGAATATGGGTCATGCATTGTGGGGTTAGCCATCAGTTATGAGTAAGAGGCAATTTCCCTGCACATAATGTCCCAACATGTGGTTCTAACAATCTTTCCATCCTCTCTTCCACAAATTTTCCTGAACCATGTTGGGTTCGTTTTAGGTCTGCTTCAGTGATGAGGTGTTGGGAGCCTCTGTGTCTCAGGATATCTGGTTTTGTAAGAGTTGAGTGTTCTCTGTGTCTATCTCCTGTACCCTTGTGCTGGTACCAGAGTCACCAAGAAAACAGCACTCTTGCTTATTTCCCTAATTATTCTCGGTTTCAGCTGGAGACCTTTTGAGGTGTGATGGGGTGGTTCTCTCCTTAGGCTCCACATCTATCTGAAAAAAGAGAAGCAAATTCTCCAATGCAGGGTAAAGTTAGCCCCACATAAATGGGATAACCATTGTTTTTTAGAGAAAATTTAACAGGTGTAGGCCCTCTTGTAATCTATGATTGGTAGGAGCTTGATAATGGATAGCAGGTTCATGTTTTGATATGATTCTGACTTGTTTCCCAGCTCCAGCTATGGGTTCCATTCCACTGAGCAGATCAGTTAGCCAAATCAAGAGCAGTTGGTTTCCCACCGTGGCTGTGCACCACTATTGCACTTGTGTGAGCATGACATCAGGTTGTTTGCTGCTGAGTAGCTTAGACCATTAGTTGCTTGAACAGATGTTAGTCTTTATCCCCCAGTCACTCATGTAGCACCTTCTGGCACTAGATGGGCTGACTGTCTGGGGAATAAGTCTCTTCCAGCTTCCAGCCACGTCAGTCACTCCAAGTTACATGCCAACAGCATATGGTGTCTTCAGCAGTAGAGTCTTTTTAAGTCTAATGTATATTGTTCAAAACTGTAGACTATAAATGAAGTGATTTTTTAAAGCACTGAAACAAGTGATATTCATATTTTTTAATCATTCCAGCTACATAAAGATATCCTTCAAACAAATACTGGTCTCCAAAAATGTAAAACAATGTCCTCTGATGAGGTCAGGTACCAACAACCCAAGGCCTTCATCATAATCACCATAATTTCATTAAAATCTATAGTTCAGAGAATGAATTTAAAAAAAAAAAAAAAAAGAATTAGGAAAAAACAACTTATTTCTGAAGCTTTCTTCAATCTGTAGTGGGAGTTTGCAGAAAATGGTGTTCTAATCACAACTGGTACAGACTTATGCAAAGTGCTTATATGAAAATTAATGGATGCTAAAAAGTCACTCCCTGCATATTGACATGGGATTATGCCTGAGGATACATACAGTTGCCCACATCTGGGTACGTGCTAAGATAATGAGACAGTAGTTTGAAATGCTGCCTTAATTACACATTTCTTTTCTACTTCATGAAGTTCTGATCTTCCCTTACTTGTATTAGAGATACATTATTTTAATTTGAATTCCATTTCCTTAAAATTCTTATAAATGAAAAATTAAGAAAATATATCACTGATTATATATATGTTTCTCATTCAGAAAATTCCTAAGAGAGCTTTATATTTTCATTTAAAGGATAAACATATAACATAGGCATAATTGAATTAATGTGTCTAAATTAGATAAGTAGGGTTTAATATATGTTCACTTAATGTGAAGATTGTTATTAGGAATATGGAAAGGTTGAGAGACATCCAATGAGTCACCAAAGAGAATTTTGCTATTCAAATTTTTATCTTTATTTCCAGATTATCTATATATACTCAAGAAACGGGACTAACATTATTAAAAATTTACCTAAGGCTGTGTGTGGTGGCACACACCTTTAATCCCAGCACTTGGGAGGCAGAGGTAGAAGGATTGTTGAGAGTCTGAGGCCACCCTGAGACTACATAGTAAATTCCAGGTCAGCCTGAGCTAGAGTGAGACCCGTACCTTGGGGGGGAAAAAATCATCTAGCCATTTATATAATAATGTATGCTTTACCTAATTTAATCATTTTCATAGTAGTTTCAAAGAAAACGTAAGTTTATATAAAAATCTTGTGTCTTAAAACATGTTCACAGATTATGATGAAGGTAGAATATGATTTTCCCCTTGAGTGGGCTGGATTTAGTCATTTGAAATATAATATAGCATAAATGTCAGTTTGAGTCTTAGGAGACTAGATCACCCAAGACAATAAGACTTTTTCCCTTCTTCGTCCTTCTTCCTCCTTCTCCCTTCCACATCTGCTCCCTCTTCCTTTCCCTCCCTTGAATAACTCACTCTGGGGCACACTAGTTGCCAAGGCTTGAGTATTCTCAAGCAGCATATTATCAGTCTTCTCATGCTTCCATAACAAAATACCAGAGACTGGGCAGCTTAAACAAAAGAGATTTATTTCTTGAACTTTGGGAAGTGGGAAGTCCACAGTCAAAATAGTGGCTGTCCGAGCTAGAGCATGTTCCTTCCTTGTAGATGGCTGCCTTCTTGCTATGTCATCACATGGTAATATGTTCTGGTGTCTCCTTCCTCCTACAGAGCATTGCAGATCCTGTCATGGTTTGAACCTGAAATATCCCCACAGGCTCATGTGTTCAATGTTTGGCCCACAGCTGATAGCATTATTTGGGGATGTGGAGGAAATTTTAGGAGGCTGGGCCTTGCTAGGATTAGGTCACTGGGATCAAGCCTTTGAAGGTCATCCCTGATCCCCAGTGCCTGCCTCTTGTGTAGCTTCCTGATCACCATGATGTGAGGCATGCTCTCCCTACCATGATGGACTAAGATCTCTGAAATGATGAGCCAGAAAAATCCTCCCTCCCTGGTTTCCTGTGAGGGATTTTTGTCATAACACCAAAAAATAAAGCAACTGAAACTGAAATCCCCACCCTCATGACCTCACTTAACATGTTCACCTCCTCATAGGTCCTATTCCCAGATACTACCACATTGGAGCTATGGCTTCAACACATGAATTTAAAGGGAACTAACACTTAGTTCATAACATGGCCCAATAAAATAGTTAATGGGGCAGGAAACTAAGGTAATCTGCCAATAACAACATGGAAGGGGCTTTTCCCATCTGTCATGAGTCCAGATGACTCCAGGTTTGGTCAACATTCTCAGTGCAACCTCCAGAGAGACTCTGAGTCAAAGCCTCCTAGCTTAACTGATCCTAAATATCTTAATATCATAAGAAGACAATTAACATTTGTTTTTGAAGCTACTAATTTCTGGAGTAATTCAGAATAGCAGTAGATAATGACAGGAAGTAGGCCTCAATGGCAAAAAAAAAAAAACCAGGTCACAAACCAGATTTTTTTTGACTATTGACTCTGTCCACTGTACATGCTGCATCTCCAACATGTATTTAAAAGTTCATTTATCCACTGTGGCAGTATATGCATGAAAACTGTTTATCCTCATGACAGCTTTAAGAGTTGTCTTATAATTTAAATGTATATTATAATATTAAATTAAAATTTAGGGGCCAGGGATATGTCTTAGTGGTTAGGGGTACTTGCTTACAAAGCCTTCCAGCCCCAGTTCATTTCCCATGTACAACTGGATGAAATGTGATGCATGCATCTCTGATCCCAACTGTGCCTTTGACATTAAGAAGTAAGACCAGCAGAATCTAAAGCTCAGTGGATCAGTTCATCTTTAGCAGCAAGAGACTGACTCAAAGAAGGTGGAGCACAGACATCACAAAGTTGTCCTCTAACCTCCACATGCACACCATGGCATGTACAGATGCACAAATTAAAAAAATAAATATTTAAAACTAAACTTAAATAAAAGATTTTTAATATTATAGAAATGGGGCTGGAGATAGCATGAAGCGCTTAGCATGAAGCGCTTGCCTGTGAAGCCTAAGGACCCCTGTTCAAGGCTTGATTTCCCAAGACCCACGTTAGCCAGATGCACAAGGGGGCACACGTGTCTGGAGTTCATTTGCAGGAGCTGGAGGCCCTGGCATGCCCATTCTCTCTCTCTCTCTCTCTCTATCTGCCTCTTTCTCTGTCGCTGTCAACTAAATAAATAAAAATGAACAAAATTTTTTTTAAAAAATATTATAGAAATGGCTATGAGTCTTTTGGTCTCTCCTATGACCACCTTGACCAATGTCACATCACTTCTGACCTGGACACCCTTAGTAATCTAATTGCCTTCTTGCTTTCATAGTTCCCTTCTGTAATCTCTATGTGTAGTAAGAACAGTAGAGCTTTGAAGATATAAATCAAAAGATCATTTCTCTCCTACCTAAAATTCTATCATGACTTTATGTGATTCCTTTTTGCTGATTATACCTAATATATCTAAAGTAGGGTTAATGGTCCCAGCCATAAAGTCACTTAATGGGTGCAAAAACCTTGTCATTACCATGAAATGCTGACAATCATTCTCTGTTTCCTTTCACTTCCCTCTATGCCTTTTTTCTGTCCCATAAGGCTATCACCTATCTGTCTGGTCTCTGGGCCTTTGCAACTTAAAGCCAAGCAAAATAATCATAAAGAAAATAAAATATGAGATCATAGGTTAAGAAAATTATGGATTATCTAAAGTGTATAATCACTAAGAAATAAAGACAGGACACAGAAAATTTTATAGCATGGGCCTGGATATAGGTTTATAAAGCATTTAAATAAACCACACCACACTAGTTTTAAAAATACAAACATCTATATTTTTAAAAGTAACTGAAACAAATCCAATTTCTCTGACCAAATTACATAAGCTACCAGTATTGAGGTCAATTCACATATGTTTTGCTTTATTCTCTGTCACAGCATGTCTCAAATTATTGCTCCTAGAGAGTGGCTATGGATCATTTCTACAGACAGCTATATCTTTACAGGGGCCATGAGCCTAGACATTGCAGCTAAGTATTCTCAAATCTGCCTATCCAGGAAACCAGTTCTGATATGCTAACTCAGACTCCATGGTCTCCTTAGTCATTATCTGGTCCTTTGTCTGCCTTCTAAAATGTCCATTTCTCTGTTTATGCTGACGCTCTTTGATCCATGCTGCTCTCAGTCCTGGTTAGAGAATTTGCTCTATTACAGATGGCAGTGAATACCAGGTAGACCCATGATCCCTCAATATGACAAAAAAAGCGACTGCCTAACATGAAATGAGTCATCTGTATCATATGTGCCAGGGCCCAAGAAATATTACTGAGGAAATGGTGGATTAAGTATGAGTGCTGCTTTCACTGCTAATCTAAGAACCTCCTCCAGGAATATGGTAGTAGGCACCGAGGAGACTAAAAACTCATCAAAGCAGAAAATCAGAGGTTGATGAATGCTCAACCTAAAGTAAATTTATAACACACCCTCCAGGACTCAGGGAACACTGTGGGTGAGAGGGCAGAAAGAATGTAAGAGTCATGGAGTGGGAAGGCGTATGCTGAGACACTGTCTACACACAGAGACTGACTGGTGCATTCAGGACCCCACAGTGAACATCAATAACCCCACTGAGGGGGACCCTCAATGTAAAGAGGTTGGGGTAAAGGGAACATGAGAATATAACCCAATGACACTGGCCTGTAACTCCTAGTACCAGAATGTGGTTAACACCCACAATAAGCTGTTGAACAGAGAGACTTACAAGGTTTCCCAAAACAAGGCAGACTTCTGTCAGAGCACTTTATTACCCACCGGAAGATAATGGCAAGACCCTACTGCTTAAGACACCATATGTTATTGGTACAGAGCATGGAGAGACCTGGCTGGAATCTGGAAGAGAGCCAGTCCCCAGAAAGTTAGCCCATCTAGTGCTGGAAGGTGCTACATGAGCTACCAGGGGAAAGTGGCCAACATCTGTCCAAGCAACTCAAAGTATAAGCAACTCAGAAGTAAACAACCTGATACGATGCTCACACAAGTGCAATAGTGACACACAGCCATGGTGGGTTACCAGCTACCCTTGCATTGGCTAACAGATCTGCTCAATGGAAAGGAAACCATATCTGGACTGGAAAACAAGTCAGAATATATCCAGATAACTATTTTGCTTTCCAATATCAAGTTCCCACTAATCTTGGGCTTTTTAAAAAAAAATTTCTGAATTTCTTTTTTTTTTCTTGTTTGTTTATTTTTATTTATTATTTCAGAGCAACAGAGAGAGGGAGAGAAAGAGGCAGATAGAGAGAGAGAGAGAATGGGCATGCCAGGGCCTTCAGCCACTGCAAATGAACTCCAGACGCGTGCGCCCCCTTGTGCATCTGGCTTATGTGGGTCCTGGGGAATCAAGCCTCGAACTGAGGTCCTTAGGCTTCATAGGCAAGTGCTTAACTGCAAAGCCATCTCCCCAGCCCTAGTCTTGGGCTTTAAGAGGATCTACACCCCATTAAATCCTCCCTAAATCAAGAATGGTTATCCCATTTAACCTGTGCTGACTTGACTCTCCAGTTGGATAATCTGCTTCTCTTTTACAAATGGGAGCTGGACCTGAGGAGATAAATGACCCGTTGCACTTCAGCCTGGCCCCAACTGAAACTACAGAGGAATTGAGGAAATAAGAAAGAGTGCTGCTTTCTCAGTGAGCCTGATATCAGCACAAGGGTGAAGGAAATAGATACTGAGGACACTCAACACCTACCAAACCAGAGAGCCAGAGGCTTCTAAGAGCCCATCACTGAAATAGACTTACACTGCACCCAACTCAAGGAATTTTGTGGAACAGGAGGCAGAAAGATTGTTAGGGCCAAGAGCTGGGACATAATGAACAGAGACATTGCCTTTCCCCCATTACTGACTCCTGCCCCCACATAGCATGACTCACAATCCTCATGGTGATGACCTGCATCCCCAATGAGGAGGGCCCCTTTGGAAAAGGGGCAGGGATGAGAGAAAGGATGGTACCAACATTTATTGGTCACATACTAAGTATGTCCATAACTAAAAAAATAAATTTAAAAAAGAATATAACCCAGTGGGAATATGACCAATATGCAAGATGTACATACAATAAAGCTCACAATTGATTTTTTTTTTTGTTTTTTTGTTTTTTGAAGGCAAGGTCTCGCTCTAGGCCAGGCTGATCTGGAATTCACTATATAGTGTCAGGGTGACCTCAAATTCTCAGCAATCCTCCTACCTCTGCCTCCTGGGTGCTGGGATTAAAGGAGTGCACCAACGACCACCAGCAGCAGCAATTAATTTTTTTAAAAGGCCATTTCTCATTCTTATGTATTGTTTACTCCTTATAATATCCCACTACACCCTGGAACACTCTTCATTCTCTCCACAAATCTCCTGCCCTACTTCTGTTCAACTGTTTATTTCTCCCAGAAATTTTATGTTTTCTGACTGTGGCAGAAAAAAGGGAACTTTTCTAATCTGATATTCCTGAGACTAATAGTTAAGAATTGTCTTCCTTCTGAAGTGCCCTCCATTAGAGTTATGCTATAAAAATAAAAATAAGTACAAGAAACTTGCTTCTTTAGCTTTGAGTTTTTACATCATATGAGACAAAAACTCAAATATAACCGAAGTTATGCTTGCAGGTCTCAGGAGATTCATGTTGAAGTGCTATAATTTTTTTAAATTAAATGTTGCAATAAAAATCTCACTGTACAGCCGGGCGTGGTGGCGCACGCCTTTAATCCCAGCACTCGGGAGGCAGAAGTAGGAGGATCGCCGTGAGTTTGAGGCCACCCTGAGACTCCATAGTGAATTCCAGGTCAGCCTGAGCTAGAGTGAGACCCTACTTTGAAAAACAAAAACAAAAAAAAAAAAAAAAATCTCACTGTACAACCCCATGCCATGAGAGGCATGAAGGAATTAACCATGAGGAAAAACAGCAGATTACTATGTGGACTTGTACACACACACACACACACTTATCATTGGTACTGAGTTAAATGAGGAAATTCCCTCTGTTTTTTCTTTCTCCCTTTGCTCACTATCTGTAATTGCCTCTTCCTATTGATTTCCTAAATTTTATTCATAGATGATATGAGTACAGGACATTCATGTAAGGCCCTACCTTAATGATAGATCTCTTGAGAGGGAAACAGTCTTCCCTTGATGTTCGTCAAAAGCAACCACACATGTAACTAACTCCAGGTGGTAAGGTGTGACCAGAAATAGAGCAAACAGCTTATTTTTATCATATATATTAATCTAGTTATCATCTGTATTTTCAAATATGATGGCTATCTTGTACATACTTTAACAATTACAAAACCTACTCTGATAGTCTATAAAACAAAACAAATAATTATTGCAAAATTGCTTTTATATCAGAGACATAACTAAAAATTAAAAGAAGATGCATCTAAAAATATGTATAGTTATTCTCTAGGCTGTAAAACAGGAGATATTTACATGGCACACAACAAATTTATTTTCGTTTGTTATTTATGCATTTGGAAATATAAGACTTTTCTTTACAACTCCAAGCATACAACACAAAATAGTATATCTAAAACATAAAATAGTAGGATAATCTTTCCACCTAGTAGTTTTAGATACCTTCACCTTCTGCTTGGAGAAAGACAAATAGATAGCAGTCGGATAATTGGAAGAGAAACCTGTTGGTTCCTAGGCAAATTAGACATGTCAGGTTAGAATAAGAGTGATTGTTTGCAGGCTGGAGAGATGGCTTAGTGGTTAAGCGCTTGCCTGTGAAGTCTAAGGACCCCGGTTCGAGGCTCAATTCCCCAGGACCCACGTTAGCCAGATGCACAAGGGGGCGCACGCATCTGGAGTTCGTTTGCAGAGGCTGGAAGCTCTGGCGCACCCATATTCTCTCTCTCTCTCTCTCTCTCTCTCTCTCTCTCTCTCTGCCTCCTTCTCTCTGTCGCTCCCAAATAAATAAATAAACAAAAAAAGATTTAAAAAAAAAGAGTGATTGTTTGCATTCATTTAGACTGGTGGGGGTCCTGTACCAGCTTCAGAAACGATCACTACAGGCTCAAAATGACCAACCATATATACAGAGTCATGGTCATTTCATTTGCTTTCAGTAGTTTGGTAAAGCTACAGGCATAGAAAATTAAAGATTTTATTGCAGGACAGATGGACATGCATGCTGAGAAGCCATATAACTGGCCCACACAAAAAGGATAAACTATCCCTGATTTTGTAACACCAAACTGAAAGACCTGACAATGAAACCAAGTAAATGGCTTCCTCTCTAATATTTGTCCATATGGTTAGGTGGCTATGCTAGGGATTCATCCCACCCAGCTTGAGGCCACCATGGGAGATAATGAAGGACTGTCTCTGCTATCTGTTAATCCAGTCTGCCTGGGACAACAATTGAGTTACATTGATCATTTGGAACTGTTTTATATTAAACACAAGTTTCAGTCAGTAACTCCTGGTATAATTTGAATGTGTCTCCCAAAAGTTCTTGTGTGGAAGCTTAATCCTGAAGTCCATATGATAATATTTAGAAGCAGTGCTTTGGTAGGTCATTAGGGTTAGATGATGACATAAGCATGGGGCCTCCATCATAGTGTCAGTGACTGTACAAAAAGAGATCAAAGCATACGGCTGCCCTCCCTCTCATCATGGGTGCCTTCCACCTTGAGATGAGGAAGAAAAAAACATCCCTTCCATATGCTAAATAATAACTTGATGTACTTTTCAGTACATTTGAAATATCAGAACTATTTGAAATACATTTCTTTCCTTTGTAAATTACCCAGTCTATGCTATTCTGTTACACCAACAGAAAACAGATTGTCAACTCCCAAATCCTAGTCTGGAAAACATCAAAATATTCAGATTCTTAAGGGTCTGTGGGTGCAGTTCAGTGGTAGATCTCTTGCCTAATATGCACAAGACTCTCCAATAGAGAGAAACAGAGAGAGACATTTTGAGGTTCCTTGGACCTTACTACTCATAATCATAATTTAGCAGGTTTATAAAGAGTGTTTTGTCAAAAAATTATATTCACTGCCATGTGGGAATTATTTAGAAGATTAAAAAAACATCAGAACCCAAAGTAACAAATCCCTGAGGTAGAATAAAATATTTAAGCAATAGACAGAAAACTATTGAAGAGAAATCATACATTAGTAGATCCCTTACCACCTTTACATGAGCCTAACCTAATTGTAGTACTTTATAGTACTATAGTAAATATAGTATTTTAACTCTCCATGTAGAAGAAAGTTTGGACTAAATGTTTTACATCCTCAATTCAAGAATTACAAGCAACAATATGGGTGTTAATCCCAGCACTGGGGAGGCAGAAGTAGGAGGATTGCCACAAGTTTAAGAACAGGCTAGGACTACAGAGTGACTTCCAGGTCATCCGGGGCTAGAGTAAGTCCTTGCCTTGATTTAAAAAAAGAGAGAGAAGTATAAATTCAATAAGCTGGTAAATGTTTAAATAGATGAATAATATATATATTCATAAATATACATGTTTTATTATACATTTTGCTTATATAAAACATATACAACATGCAATTTGAAAATAATAAACTATGCAGTTGGCTGTTGTCTTCCAAATGCTTATAATTTCAGTATGACTTACCATTCTTAAAAATCCACTAATATATTTTATCATTCTATTTGCAACAAGGCTACAATTGATTATCTTAAAGTTTAGCAAAGAAGTCACATCCTTAACATAATTGTGAAACAAGTATTGGCTGATAATTTTGTTCATAATAAGAATGAATACAAAGGCCAGGTGTGGTGGCACATGCCTTTAATCCTAGCACTTGGGAGGCAGAGGTAGGGGAATTGTGCTGAGTTTGAGGCTATCCTGAGACTACATAGTGAATTCCAGGTCAGCCTGGACTAAAGCAAGACCCTACCTCAAAAAACTGAAAAAAAAAATGAATGAATACAAAAGTGAAATAAAACAGGCATCATTCAATAATGCTGTGAATAATTTCTTTGATAAACTATATTTATAAATTAATGCTGTTCAGAAATTAATAGTTACAGATGATGAACACTAAGTTGATTCAGCATTTAACATTTCTTCCTCACTTCTAAACTTTAGACCAACAATCAACAAGACATTAAATCAGGCCCTATTAGCACCATTTGCTAATTGCTGTAGTACAAAAATTTCCATCTGGCCAACTTAAAGTTAGCAACAAGAAGTCACTGAGGGCCACATTTGGAAGAGATGCAAAGTAGTATGTCTTTCATCAGCCAGTTAATGTGTATAGCCTCAATAGCAGAGATAATAGCTAAAAGTGATAAAGGAATTAAGAACTAATGAGTTTTGTGTATTGCAGAACTTCATTTTAATAAAGGTTATGAGATTATACATAACTTTCTTGGAGAGTGTGGAGACAGTATCTTTCTATGAAGCCCAGGCTGTCCTTGAATTCATAATCCTCCTCTTTTCAGCCTCCTGAGTGCTGGGATTATAGGCACATGCCACCAGGCCTGTCTAATTTAGTATTCAACAATAATGTGTTTATTACCTAGTTCACAAAATTCAACAATTTTAACAGTTGTGAACTGAAAAGTTAACAATTCCTTTTCTCAGACCAGTTAGAATCAAATGTTTGCTTGCAAATGTGCATGTAAAAAGAGACAAGATAGAGCTGGAGTGACAGTGAAGTATTTGCCACAAGCATGAGGACCTAAATTCAAATCACCAAATCCCACATACAAAGATGGACATGGTGGCCTTCCCCCAAGATCCCAGTGCTGGTAGTAAAGTAGTAGGATCCTGAAGGTTTGCTGGCTAACTGGCCTAGCTGAATCAGTGATCTCTAGGCTCAGCAAGAGACTGTGTCTCAAAAACATAAAGTGAAGAATGATAAGACATCTGACATCAACTTCTGACCTACACACACACACGCATGCACACATGCTCACACAACACACTACATACATTTAATCCAGAGAGAGAGAGAAGGAGCTGGGGAGATGGCTCAATAGTTAAAGGTACTTGCTTGAAAAGTCTGCTAGGCCAGTTTTAATTCCCTAGCACCCTCAGACAGCTAGAAGCAAAGTGATTGCAAGCAGCTGTGATCCCACTATGCCCACAACAACTCACGGAGACTGCAGAATCTGAGGCTGGGACTGGAGACAACTAGTCTGGCATTCCTTTGCAGCCTGGCAGTTCATTTCTAGCAATAAAAGACCCTATCTCACAGACAGTGGACAACAAGTACCTCCAAGCTGATCTTCCACTTCCACATATGTGCAGTGGCTGTGCACACACAAATAAATAAATATTTTAAAAAACAGAGAGAAACAAGACAAAATAGACAAATTATACAGGCACACTATGAGGAAAAGTTGGGAGAGAAAAGTGACTATATGAGAAAAACATGGAGGAAAAATGTTCTTTCCTGCATTTCTCATGCTGATATTATCATTTATTAGTTACATATTACATAAATTTTATACTTATACAAATATAAATACTCATATTAAATATATATAAATTATATAATACTTATGTAACTCACTAGCAGACCCTCAACCCAATGTTGAACATCCAGCAGTTGATAGCAGACCATAGTCCCAGTATCTGTTCATGGCACCTTCTCCAAAAGCAGTGGGAGATGGGTTTTCAGTCCTAGTTCCAACCAGATGCACCACAGCTTCTCTTGTTTTGGTCTGTGCTGTGTAGAGAACTGCTGGAGCATCTTGCAGAGCGGCCAATGCTACTGCTGAGCTATACTTTCAATCCCAGTTGGCGTTTTTAAGTACAGGTCTCAGGCTGGGAAGATGGCTCAGCAATTAAAGATGCTTGCTTGTAAATTTTGTTGGCCCTGGCTCAATTCTCCAGTGTCCATATAAAGCCAGATATAAAAAGTATGCATGTTAGGCCAGGCATGGTGGCACACGCCTTTAATCCCAGCACTTGGGAGGCAGAGGTAGGAGGATTGCCATGAGTTGGAGGTCACCCTGAGACTACATAGTTAATTCCAGGTCAGCCTGGGCTAGAGTGAGACCCTACCTTGAAAAATCAAAGATAAATAAATAAATAAATAAATAAACAAATAAATAAATAAATAAATAAGTGTTCATGTGGGCTGGAGAGATGGCTCAGCAGTTAAGGCCTTTGCCTATATAGCCTAATGACCCAAGTTCAATTATCCAGTACCCACATAAAACCAGACGTGGTGCATGTGTCTGGCGTTCCTTTGCAGCAGCAAGAAGCCTGTGTGCACCCATTCTTTCTCTTTCTCTTCTGAGCATAGTGGCACATGCCTTTAATCCCAGCATTTGGGAGGCAGAGATAGGAGGATTTATGTGCGTTCAAAGCCACCCACCCTGAGACTACATGGTGAGTACCAGGTCAGCCTGGGCTAGAGCAACATCCTACCTCGACAATCAAAAATAAAAAAAGTGTGCATGTATCTGGAGTTCATTTACAGCAGCAAGAGGCCCTAGTACACCCAGACACATACTCACACACACATGCAAATAAAATTTTAAAAATACTACCAAAACCAAGATTTCCATATGCCAAACTACTTTGAAATCTTAGCCTACAGTGTTCAACATTTAATGTTATTTGTTTGGCTTAGCTCATACTGGAAGGAATCCATTTCTGAAAATTCATCTTGGAAGCAGGTAACTACCATAACAATTTCAATAAGTATATGCAATAATTAATTTCTATATCTAAATAGAAATATTAGCTGTAATAGAAAAGACATATTTCACAAATGTCTCACAATTTTTTTTCGTTTTTTTGGTTTTCCAAGGTAGGGTCTCACTCTAGCTCAGGCGGACCTGGAATTCACTAAGAGTGGTCTCGAACTCTCGGCAATCCTCCTACCTTTGCTTCCCAAGTGCTGAGATTAAAGGTGTGTACCACCACGCCCAGCTTCACAATTTTTTTCTTCTAATATCCAGTTATAAATTCCATGAGTAAAATGTTTATTTCATGACATGCTGTTGCCGTGATGTATTTTCAAAACTGAAAGATGAAGAAGAAACCAACTTTGATCTGCTTGACAAGATGATGACAGGGACAGAAAGAGTATGTTTTAGGACATGTTCTCAGGACTGCAGACATGGAATGGCATCTCATGGCTGAATAATCCCATTACTTTAAATGGGATTTTACATGGTTAAATTCCAAACTACTTTGAAATTTTAACCTAGAACGTTCAACTTTGATGGTGTCTATTTGACTTTAAGCTCATGCTGGATAACTTATAAATCACAATTTCAACACAAGTATTCTGAAGTTAATAGCCATTTAATATTTGTAAGCAGCTGTCAATCAACTTTAACATAATTAGCAAGCTAAGTTTAAAAACTGCTATAATAACAAGTGCAAAAAGGTTTCCCAAAAAGACTTTCCTGTAATCAAAACAACATTGCAAAGAGAAATTTAAATCAGAATTTCTATTTGAAAATATTAGTAATCATTATATATTCTAATGTTTAGCATTAGAACAAAAGTATTAAATCTGGCTGTCTATACTCTATATTTTAAATTTCTAATATATACTATTTTCCCCTTTCAACCCTCTTTCTTGTCATAACATTAGTATATTCCTGGTGGTCACATTTGAGCAGTTTTTTTTAGAGGCCCTCCCTGAGTATCCATTTTCTCTAGTTACATATCATCTCCTGCGCCCGACATATCACAATGATTCTGTCAGCATTGAATTGTTTCTCTAAGAGAAGGAATCATTTTGGATGCTAGATGATACTAGTATCTAGTACTCGCATAACTGTCAGGCAACCAGTGGACCAGTTTAGGGTTCATTTACCCATTTGCCTCAGAGTTAATACCAAATTCTATAGACACAATGATTTATTCATGACCAAGGTATAAACAGAAAACTGTGTGCTTAAACTGTCCCTACCACTCCACCATGCTGACATTCCAATTATTATTTCCTTTGTGTTCAATTATTCCATTTGTTTATTGCTTTAAAACCCTTCTAGACTATATATTATTCAGCTACCACCTTTGGCATTTATTACAGTTCTCATTAAACTAAAATTCTAGAAAAGTCCTTTAAATACTGAATGTTTTTATCTTTGCCAATATGAAATTGTAAATCTTTCCTTATCCATTCATTGTATCAAATCCTTGATTTCCCCAGATGCTAAATCTTTAATCTCATCTGGATGTATTTCAAGATCAAAGCTCCCATGTTAATAAATTTATATGGTAACTAACAATAGACCCTCAGGTGCCACCTTTTTGGATCTCAACCTGTCTAAAGCCTCCATCAGAAGTTGATACATCTACCACTTCTTTATTTGGAAACAAGGAACATATTTAGGGCTTTATATTTACACGGAGACAGCAAGAAATCTTCCTTTTACACATTTCCCTTTTCCCTGAGCACATGCAATAAATTTATAGCTCTGCAGGTTAACGGAAACATGGATGTTGTTATGCATGCTGCTTTGTTCCCTGTTTCTCTTCAAAAGCCAAGTCCTCCAAGTGTTCTGTAGAAGAACATTGCTGCCACCAACTGAACACCTTCACACAATGCAGGCAGGATGTTTTACTTCTTTACAAATTAAAGCTGTAAAGGAAGGTGAAGGGTGCACATCTATTCTCGTGGCCCCCATCCCAAATCCTAACCAGAAAATCATTCCTACTCAATAATACCATAAGAATACCAAAAGAGAGATGATAACACCTATCTTCACATTAGAAAAGGCAGCCCTCCCCTTGCAGCCTTAAACTGCTTTATAATAATGGAAAATTCCTCCCAGATTTGTAAGCAAAGGGCACTTGTTTAATTCAAACAAACAAGCATAAATCAAAGGCTTTGTGCCAGAAGGGTCATGTCATGAAATGACAATGTTGACCTGGTCATTGAGTTGGGCTAATTGGCAGGTTTTGCATTCGTAATGGTTGTCAGATCAGAAAGCAAACCTTGTTCATTCTCAGTGATAAATACTTGTAAAACAAAAAATTAAAATTAAAGAAGTCTCAGCAGACAGGCCCTAATTTGTTTTTCCCAGGCCAAATCCACTTCCATCTTTTAAAGGAATAAGAAATTATTCAGTCAGTTATCTTAGATGCTGGCAGAGTACAAACTCCATAGCCACTCCTCAGAACTACCTATCAGTGCCTCTCAGAAAGGGATTTGGGCTAGAGAATGTATTTTTGATGGAGCAGCAGGCTCAGATGTGTTAAGTTAAAGGCAACCCCCCGCCTCAAATGTGTGCATGGGCCTTCAGGGAGAACTCTGAGGACCTCTGAGAGCATTGTGAGGTTTGGAAAGTGTGGTGCCTGATCTCACCAGGGAGGGTTAATCCATAAGGAAACATCTCCTGCCTCTGCACCTTGACCTTTCCTGAAAGGCTTTGCTCCCTCCAACAATTTGGCATAAGCAAGATGAAAATGCTTTCTTGGTCAAGAAAACTGCCTTTTGCAGATAGTTAAAATCATTTTAGTTTGCTTTCATTTTATACCTGTCCTATTTAGCCTGAAATTTTTGTATTGAACTGAAAATATCTTTACTGAAAGTCAAACATGACCTAGTTTGTTAATTCCCATGATTAAGGCTTTCCCTTGACAGGACAGCCCAAATGTGAAATGTTTTAAGTAAAATTAATATATATTTGAAGTTTTTCCATCTATTTCGCTTAGTATTTGTAACATGTAAAAGGAAACAATACATAGTGTGGCGATATTTTCCATAACATTTTTACAAGTTTTTATCTTTCCTCTTTGGGAGGTTAATTTTAGGTTTCTTCTAGTGTTTAATTAAAAAAAAAAATCTAGGCTGGAGAAATGGCTTAGCAGTTAAGAAACTTGCCTGCAAAGCCAAAGAACTCAGGTTAGATTCCCCAAGACCCATGCAAGCCAGATGCACAATGTGGCTCATGCATCTGGAGTTTTTTTGCAATGGCTGGAGGCCCTGGCACACCCACTCTCTCTCTCCCTTCCTCTCTCAAATAAATAAATAAAGATAAAATAATTTTTAAAATTTTGCCGATCTTTACTCAAGAAAGTGTGTTTCTGCTTTATTTCTCCCACTCCCTAAAACCCTTCCCCAGTACTCCCGTACCCATCACACATAAGCCTCAGCATTTCTCCAAGTCTAACCTGATTGACTTGCCTTAATGCTTAATGAACTCAATTTGCCCTCCTAGTGAGTCCCAGGAGTCTGTGAAACAACATAAACATGGCTGTCTCCACCTGGTGGAAAGAACTTTGGCTGTGACAAGAAGAAGCTGATTTAACAAAATAGTGCTCATTTTTGGAGATTCAGTTTCCACTAACATCTGAAAGAAGTAGCATGACGGAGATTGGTGGTAGAATTAAATTGAGTCCATAAGCAAGAGCTGTACATGTACACAAGGCAAAACACCCCATTAGAAATCTGTTAGGATGGAGACACTGGGGACGACTTAATCACAAGGCATGACATGATCAGGCACACAGGCCTCCAAAGTTGGAGCACTGAAGAAGCAGTGTGAGCAAGTCTGTTTTGTGTTTGCATGGAAAAGCCAAACCTCAAAACAAGAAAATCTTTTCTTCCTGCTTCTTGTCAGACTACAGGATGGATTCTGTAATGCTAAGACACTGGAGAATGCAAATAAGATTTGGACCTCCAAAAGACTTCAGAATACCAGTGATCGACAAAGAACCTCTTCAGGCATGGTTTACCAGTATAAGAGGACAAATCAAAAGAACCCAGAATTAACAAAAGGAAGAGAGGCTATGAAATAATTCCAGCACAAAGTATTTCTAGGATTTTCCTTAATTCACTAGGAGCATTTTAAAGTGAGATAAGTATATTAAGATAGCAGATACAGGGACCAGAGACATGGCTCAGTGGGGACAAGTACTTGCTGCACAAGTGTGACTACGTGAGTTTGAATCCTCAGAACCCACATAAGGTTAGTCACAGTAGCCTTAGCGTATGTAACCCCAGTATACTTCAAGCGAGGTGGGAGGCAGAGACAGGAGAAACTGTGGAAGCTTATAGGCTAGTCAGCCTATCCATGCAGCAGTGCACAAGAGACCTTCCTTCAAATAAGGTGGATGGTGCAGAATACCACTCAAGATTCTCCTCTGACCTCTACATGTGTGCTGTGGCAAATGTATGCCAGGTACTCACCCACATCAGAGTGAGAGAGAGAGAGAAAGATAGTGGGTATAACTTCTACTGAGTCTTTACTAGGCTTCATTCATCAGTAAAAAGCATGAGTGGGTTCACAGACAAGATGCTTCTTCACTGTCCACCCAAACTAGTACAGACCCTGGGTGCCTTAAAAATGTAATTATGAGAGGCTGGGAAGATTACTCAGTAGTTAACGGCACTTATTTGAAAAGCCTGCTGACCAGAGTTGAATTCCGTAGGACCCCTGGAAAGCTGCACACCTACAGCAATGGGAGACAGTACCTGGAAAATGTAAAGCTCATAGGGTAGACTGGCAGTCTTTTGCAGCTGCAAGAGCTCCTTTCTCAAAGCAGGTTGTCCTCTGACATCCACACATGCACTATGGCACACTCACACCATGGCATATGTATGTGCATGCACACATGGGAAAATAGTAAATAAATAAAATTTTAAAATATGATAGTGAACCTTCTCAAGTGTTGCATACACTTATTATTAAAAACTAGAATTTTCCATGGAAGTAGTTGGCAGGGCACTATTTTGACATAAGGAATAAATAATATTAAATCCAAATGTATAGTTTTTGTCAGACATTACCTTCTAATCTAATAAGCAATACCAAAACAATTCTATCCATCAAATCCATAGTTACAAGAGAATATTTGCAGCTGAGTGAAATGCCAATAATATAGATTTCTATTAAAAATCCAATATTCAGGCTGGAGAGATGGCTTAGCAGTTAAGATGCTTGCCTGCGAAATCTAAGAACTCATGTTCAAATCTCCAGGTCCCATGTCACCAGATGCACCATGACTCAAGCACTCAATGTCACACATGTGCACAAGGGGGAGCATGCGTCTGAAGTTTGTTCACAGTGGTTAAGGCCCTGGTGTGCCCATTCTCTCTCTCTCTCTCTCTCTCTCTCTCTCTCTCTTTCTCTCTTAAAATAAATAATTTTTAAAAATCCTAGATTCAACAGAACTCATATTGATGTTCTAGGATAGCAAGATGATATGTGGCCTTGAATATTTTCAGGTTGATTTAATCCTTTCTATGCCTTGAGGTATAAAAATGTCAACACTTACAAATTCTAAGTTCAATTCATTTGTTCTTAAATATATCAAAGTTATTTCTTAGAGAAAAAAAATGTGACTCTTCCCAATAATGCAATAGAGCTGAAAGCTGCAAGCATTAGGAATTAATTGCATTCCACAAAAAATAAATAAATGAACAAGCACAGCAAAACAAATATTTAGTGTATTCCTCTGGATATTAATGACCATTTGTAACATTTCCACTGGCTCCTCAGAACCTCTCAAGTCACATGTGGTGATATTCTTGGACAAAGGACCCTGGTGACAAGAGACTACTTAAAGTGGGTTTGACAAGTCCCTGGGGCCTGACATTATAGCTCTTCTACACTTTCTACTACACTTGGATGTAATTTTGTATTATGCAGAAAAGTCTGCCAGCCACATATTGCTCTGTCATTTTTCCAGGGTACTTCTCTGCTGCTCTAATAATTCCCCTGCACTTTCATTCTGGAAAGTGTTTTGGAAGTCTATTAGGAAAACATCTGGACTTTCATTATGTGTCCTCCTATAGCCAATACTTAAAGAGGAAAATTCCACAATGGAATAAAAAATCTAATCACCAAGTTTTCAAAATAAAAATTTCAGACTATTATCTGACATATTTTTAATTGTTTATTCATCAAAGTTTTGAAATATAGCAAATACTTGTAATAACAGAATAACTTTAATCTATACCAGCCCCTGTACTTGAAAGACAAGTGTGGCTCAAGGGGGCCTCTGTACATAATGAATCATACCCTAGCTTAATGTATAACTTAAGAGTATGTTCTTTTAAGCAAGCAACTGAGTCTCAGCCAATCAAGTCAGTCGAGCAGAATCAATCACAGGTGGCCATCTGTTCTAATTATGTCCATATAAGGAAAATGGTAATGATATAACTGTGGAGGACAGGGTATGCTAGTTCTTTACCTCTGACTACAAATTAAACCTGTACATGGAATGGGGTGAGAAAGTCAAAACTATTTTTGATCAAGAATCCTGCCCAATTCTAATACCCCTTTGTTCATCAAGTAAACTTTATAATATTTAACTGGTCTTGGTTTTTACTTTAGCATAAGTATAATCTAATACTACCACACAAAACTAATAGCATAGGACAGCATTTCACAGAGATAAAGAGTATGAACTCCAAACTTAAAAGTTACATTGAATTACATGTGACATCCACCTAAAGAAACACAACTGCAGAGGAGGGGGGTCTCCATTATACTTCCATTGTAGTTCTATTATTGAAAGATATATCCTGCACTTCCAACAATGCTACCCTCAGAGATGTATTCCAGTGTAAGGTTAGTGGCCTCATTTAACTGAATCATTCAGATCCTTATAACATACTATATCCCTACCTGTAACTGCTACATGGTGAGTTAGACTTTTGTGTAAATTTTCATTTGGGAGATCTGAGTTGCTCCAGGAAACCCTTAGTATCAAAAAACTATCTCTTTAGCACTCAAATCTCTAAAATTCTGTATCTGGAAACTTATCCTAGTCTAGTCCATCTTGAAATAGAAAATCCTTCCTGAAAGTTTATATATTTTATTATCCTACACTAAAAGCACAACTTAGAAGAACTGGATTCTTCCTGGCCCTGAAAGTGGGGAGATGGTTATGAAAGAGAAAGTTAGTTTAAAAAATGAAAATTTGATCACTGAAAAGATCTCACCTACCCTAGCAGACCAATCTTTTCCTTTGATCACAAGGACTCAGAAAAAGAGAAATGTGGGAGATATATCCATGGGAAAACCTGACCATAACTATTTCTTGAGATGTTTCAGCAATGACAAGACAAAAAAAAAAAAAAATGCAGCAGAGTCACTTGCCTCTCTGTCCTTCAGTTAACCTTACATACAAAGTTTGGAAGTACAACCATGGAGTACATTGACTTTACTGATAAACAGAGAAGAAAATGAAACTGAAGCATGTTGAATATGGTTAAGAATTGGACACATTTGATCCTTTTTACACTTAACAAATAAGACTTATTCTGAATTTCTCCTTGCTTGTCAAAATCTGAGCCATTAGTCTTTATGGCCCAACTACTTCCAGGCATTTTCATTTCTCTTCTTCTCCTTGGTGGTGCTATGAAGAGGAAGAACGGGACAGAAGGGTGCTGCCTGGTTTTGATATCTCAGTCTAGCTGGAGCTGCTGTTGTAAAAATATGAATTTTTACTTACTTTTTTCTGTGTCTTTGTACATTTTTAACTGGATATGTATAAGCTGTGGATATCAATGATCTATATAAAGAAAATTATTTTGAGAGAAAGAAATCAATAAAGAATTATTGGCATGGAAGATTACTAGAAGCTTCAGTTGATTATCAGGTTCAGCATGGAAGCAGCACTCATGCTAGTCTCCCCATTCCTCTATAAAGTAACCGTCATAGAGAAACTGTATTCATTCAACACTGACTAGTGTGTGGAAGCAGAACACAAACAGCACTAGCAAAGGTGCTGGAGGATTTAGTCCGGGAAAAGCTGGGATGATGAAATAAAATGAGAAGCAGATTTTTAAAGAATAAGTAAGGTAGAACAAAAGCCAGATGAATTTGCTGTACCACTTGCATCTGAAATATTGGCTATTAAATTAGCTGGTCAATGAGCTGGAGAGATGGTTCAGTGCTCAAGATACTTGCCTATACAAAAGCTAAGACCCTATTGCTGAAGACAGCATATGCTGCTGACACAGAGCACAGAGAGACCTGGCTGGAACTCAGAAGAAAGCCAGTCCCCAGACAGTTAGCCTGTCTAGTGCTAGAAAGTGCTACATGAGTTACTGGGGTAAAATGTCCAACAGCAGTCTGTGCAACCAGAGATCTAAGCTACTCAGAAGCAAACACATTCACACGATGTAAACGACAGTGCAATAGTGGCACACAGCGTCAGTGAGTAACCAATAGCTTTATGATTGGCTAAGAGATCAACTCAGTGGAAAGGGACCCATATTGGGAACTGGGAACCAGATCAGAATCCTATGGAGACAAAGATTATGTTCTCCAATGTCAATGGTTAAAAGAAGGTTTACATACATCAAATTCTCCCTAAAGTAATGCTTATTCCATTCAAGCTATACTGACTTTATTCTCCATTGAAGAATCTGCTCTTCTTTTTCAGAATGTAGTAAGACCGAAGAAGATAAATTGCCCCTCACACTTCAGCCAAGCCACAGCTGAAACCACGGAGGAATGGGGAGACCAGCAAGAATGCTGCTTCCATGGTGAACCTGATAATAAGCACCAGGGTGTAGGAGACAGATCCTGAGGATACTCAACACCTACCAAAACAGAGATCCAGAGGCTCCTAAGACCTCTTCACCCAAGTAGACTTAAAACTCACCCACCATGGCTTAGAGAATTTTGCAGAAGAGGGGCAGAAAGGTGAGAGCCACGGATGGAGATATCATGCCCAGAGGCATTCCCTCCCCTAAAAAATAACTGAAAACTGCTCCCACAATGCATAAACTACAATCCCATGGGAAATACCTGCAACCCTACTGAGGAGCATCCCCAATGAAATGGGGGCAGGGACAAAGGAAAAGAGGGTACCAACACATGATGTATCCATATGAAACATCTTATTAATAATAATAATAAACATTTTTAAAAGTTTATACTTCAAAAAAGATACTTGCCTACAAAGCCTAAGGACCTAAGTTCCATTCCCCAGCAGCCATGTAAAGCCAAATGCACAAGGTTACTCATTTGTTTGCAGTGGCTGGAGGCCCTGGTGTGCCCATCCTCTCTCTCTCTCTCTCTCTCTCTCTCTCTCTCTCTCTCTCTCTCTCATGTAAATAAAATATCTTTTTAATCAGCTGGTCAAAAAGTTCTCTAAATTGGTTCTGTGACACAAGTATAAATCGAGAATATTAGCCATTGTTTCTAAATGTTTTATTTGCTTCCAGATAGAAATCAATGGAACATGTATCTGACAGATAATGGACACAGAGTTTGACAATCTTCATGAATAACCACAGTACCATATGAGCCCAAGCTTTATAGTATAGAATTAATATGAAAGCAAATAAAAATGATGTATCACAATAAGAAAGATAAAATTCATTAGGAGAAAGAATAATAAATTTAACCCACAATTATTAAAGTAATATAGGCTAAATATTTGCCATATTTAAACCCTACATGCTGACTTTTATTTTTTTTTCTGTTTATTAGTCAGTTTTGTATTCAGCAAATACAGTCAGTTTGGTACCATTATTAGGCTCATCTGTGACCTACCCCCTCCCCTTGGCCCCTCCTTGTTGAGGTATACGGGTCATGCATTGTGGAGTTAGCCCACAGTTATGGGTAAGCTAAATGTCTCTGCATATCATGACCCAACATGTGGCTCTGACATTCATTCTGCCCCCTCTTCCGCAAAATTTCCCTGAACCATGTTGGGTTCATTTTTGGTCTGCTTCAGTGATGAGGTGTTGGGGGCCTCTGAGGCTCTGGCTCTCTGATTTGGTAGGAGTTGATTTTTCTCTGTGTCGATCTCCTTCCCCCTTGTGCTGGTATCCGGTTCATCAGGAAAACAGCCCCCTTGCTTGTTTCTCCAATTTTTCTTAGTTTCAGCCAGGGCCCTTTTGAGGTACGATGGGGTGGCTCTCTCCTTAGGATCTACATCTATCTGAAAAAGAGAAGCAGATTCTCCAATGGAGAGTAAGTTAGCACCAGGACAAATGAGATAACCCTTACTTTTTTATATAGAGAATTTAATAGGTGTAGGCCCTCTTGTAGCCCACAATTGATGGTGCTTGATATTGGAGAGTGGGCTTATGTTTGGATATGGTTCTGACTTGTTTCCCATCTCCAGCTATGGGTCCCATACCAGTGAGGGGATCAGTTAGCCAAATTGAGAGCAGTTGGTTCCCCACCATGACTGTGTGCCAACACTGCACTTGTGTGGGCATCACAACAAGTTATTTGCTGCTAAGTAGGTTAGACCATACGTTGCTTCAACAGATATTGGTCATTTTCCCCCAGTCACCCGTGTAGCACCTTCTGGCACTAGACGCACTGACTGTCTGGGGACTGACTCTCTTCCAACTTCCAGCCATGCCATTCTAATTTGCATGTCAATCACATAAGGTGTCTTCAGCAGTAGGGTCTTACCACTAGCCTTTGGTGGGTCATCAAGTACTCTAACAGAAATCTGTCTGTGTTTTAGGAAACATTGTAGGTCTCTCTGATCAAAAACTCATTGTGGATGATAGCCCCATGCTGGTTCTGGGAGTTACAGGTCAGTGCCCACTAAGAAAATGAGGAAAAAGATAACTATATACAAGAGTTAGAGATAAGAGAGAGAGGGAGAGGGGAAGTGAGGGAGGGAAGATGTAGAGGATTAAGGTTAGTCTTAATCTTACCCTCTCCAGTGCCTTGTGGTTCAGGTGTTCCCTGTAAGGGCCTGGGGAAGGATCAGCCATTTGGTCTGTCTTTTAGTAAGTAGAAAATTATGATACCATTGCCGTTTGGGTCTAGATTTGTGTTTCCCACCCCTTTGATGCCCTCCCCTCCCCGCCCCCTTCCATCCTAGTGTCTAGTCTAGGAGATGCTTGCTGGGTATGTAAGGTATCTTGGGTAGATTCAGGTTAGGTGCTGTAGATGAGTGAGACTATGTGGCGATTTTTTTTCTGTGATTGGGTAAGTTCACTGAGAATGATCTGTACAGGTCATTCTCATGCTGACTTTTAAAAAAATATTTATTTTTTATTTATTTACTTATTTGAGTAGGAGAGACAGAGACTGAGAGGGCTGGAGAAAGAGAGGATGGGCATTCAAGGGTTGCAAATGAACTCCAGATACATGCACCATTTTTGTGCATCTGGCTTTTCGTGGGTGCTGGGGAATTGAATCCAAGCTGGAAGACTTTGCAAGCAAGCACCTTTAACCACTTAGCCATCTCCCCAGCCCAACGTGCTGCTATTTTAAGTGCAATATTGTAAATGGCAGTAGTCCTACCTTGAAAATGAAGCTGTTGAAGCTTGGAGAGATTTTTTCATGGTTACACATCTAGAATTTCTAGAGTAAGCATCCTAATTGACTCTACATCCAAAAAGCCTTCAATATTGATAACTTCCTCTCACATAAAAGGGTTTTTTTATTCTGTTGATTATTATCATGAGGTGACAAATCTGCAAAAGATAGGAAGCATTTGGAGCCAATGCTTAAATGGTCTTTCTACTAGTTATAGAAGATGAATAATATAGTTATTATAGGGATAAGATAAATAAAAGATTAATGTGGGGATCAGTTGATACCTTTAATATGTTACAGAAGTCCAAGAAAGGCAATCACTCAGACAAATGGAATAATGAAACAGATCATAAAAAATTATCACTTAATATAAGGTTTAAGTCTCCAGGTCAGTGCAAACAAGTGCAAACATATAACTAAATAAGGATAAATCTATTTTCCTTACAGAAGCTAGACAAAAGTATTTTTCTAGTCTCAGCAGTCCAGGAGGCTGAGGCAGGAAGACTGTGACCTCAGGACCAGCCTGTGCTAATAGTGAACACCAGGATTTCCTGGGCTATATAACAAAATCCTGTCTCAAAATGACATCAAAAAAACCCTAATTTTATAATGTTTCAAAGATATTACTTTCATACTTTAAAATGATTTGGACATTTTAAGGAAAACAAAGCAATAATAAAAGAAGAAAGAAAATAAATGACAGTGGAATGTTCTGCACTGGCAGACATCTCTAGCACACCCTACAAGGCTCAAGAGAACATTGTAGAAAAGGTGGCAAGAAAGAATCTAAGAGTCCAAGAATGGAGAGGGGTGCTAGGAATACTGTCTTCCAGATACAAAGTGGCTATTATATTTATGAACTCTCAGTAGCTAAGGCTACCTACATAAGAGCTGTATAATATGAAGGTAAAAGAATAATGACATATTAGTTGGATAGAAGGCATTCATTGGAGGAGCGATATGGGAAGAGGACAAAGGAGGGTGCTAGAAGGGACTTGTGATCAGGGTATGTTGTGTATATGTGTGAAGGTATGGAGGTTGTCAATAAAAGTTTTTTTTAAAAAAAGAAATGCCAGAATGAATGATATCTAAATCTTTATATGCCAATTTAAAAAATAAAAATTTTTAAAGTGGCTCTTATAAAGTAACATTTAAGTGTCAGCTTCTAGAAAATCAAGTTTCTTGTGTTTTCACTTATAACTGATATCTTTAGTAAATAAAAATATAATGTCAAAAATATTTATAACATAATTATTTTGAATTATTTCAGTTGAAATTATTTTAAAATATTTAGTTATTTTTAATATTTTAAATATTAAAATATTTTAAAACATACAAATTTTTATCTTCATTTTACTTGGAAAGTATTACTCACATCTATTTATGGAATATAGTGGAATATATTGACATATTGGAATTTTTATCAAGCTAATTAACACATCCATCACCTCATATACTTATTTGCTTTCTGAGCCATTATAATTGTACATTTTTATGGAATATAATGTGATAATACATGTATACAATATTAATGATAAAACAGGCTAATTAGATTTTCTTCTTCTTGAACATTTGCTAATCTTTATGTTGAGAAATGTTAAACTTTCCCCTTACCATTCTTTATAAACTAAATAATCACAGTCAACCTATAGTGCAGTAGAGAATTTCACTTTCCTTCTTCTATATGACTACTTGATGATATCCAATCTCCTTGTAACTGCCAACTCCCTACCCTTTCTGTCCTCCATTCATTCCTAGTCTATCCTGGTCCATAAAATCAATTTTCTAGCTAGCACAGATAAAATCCAGCATTTGTCTTTCTGTGCATGATTTATTTCATTGAACATGGTGATCTCCAGTTACATCCATGTTGTTACAAATGGCATGCTTTAATTCTTTATGGATTGTTTATATGCACCACATTTACTTTAGTCCTTCAGCATTTGATGGACATGGGTGGTTTCAATTTATTCCTAAGTATTTCATTTTATTTTCTTGTAGTTGTTTAAATAGAGTTCCTTTCTTGATTTATTTCTCAATTACATCATCATTGGAACATGTGAAGGTTAACCTTTGTGGACAACTTGACAGGATTTAGAATCACCACAGAAATCTCTGGGTATGCCTGTAAGGGACTTTTTTAGATTGGGTTCTTTGAGATGAGAAGATCCACCCTAAATATGGGTGGTGACATTCCATGGACTGGTGTCCAGAACTCCAATAAAAAGAAGAAAGCAAGCAGAGCACCAGCATTCATTACTCTCTGCTTTCTGTCTGTGGACACAATGTGACCAGCCTCCTCACACCCCTGCAGACATGCTGTCCTCACCAAGATATACTTTAATCTCAAACTGGAGCCAAAATAAACTTGCAGCTGTTGAATATAGAGTCTATAGATATCTGTTAGTCTATTTGACCTTTACTATACTTTATCTGAATGTCCCTTTTTGACATTTTGTTTGTTCACTGGTGAAAGTAGAGTGATGAATCCTCACCTACTGTATTTGAGTCTATCCCTCCTTTTCTATCTAATACTTGTTTTAGATAATTGAATGGCCCAGTATTGGGTGTCTTTAACCATTAAGCATCTGTCCAGCCCTTCTGTCTGTAATGTTTAAGTTCCTTTACAATAATTATTTTGAATTTTTTCAGTCAATTTTCTAGCTTCCTTTTCTTTGGGATATGTTCCTCAAGATCTGTTGTTGTTTCTAAAATCATCACATTCACTTATTCTTATGCCTTTTGTCCCTACTTACATTATGTATCAGGGAGATCATTTTTGTTTTGCTTTTTTTTCCCATTTGTTTTGTTTTGTTTGGTTTGGTTTTCTGAGATATGGTCTCACTGTATCCCAGGCTAACCTGGAATTCACTTTAGTGTAATCTCAGGCTGGTTTCAAACTCATACAGATCCTCCTACCTCTGCCTCCTAAGTGCTGGGATTGACAGTGTGTGTGAATTTTGCATTAACTTCATAGGGTGGCATTTTACAGTAAAAGATGTCCTCTGAGGCTTTTGTTCTAGAATGGCAATTGAGGAGACTGTGTTGACTTTGCTTTCATCTGGGCACAGAAGTGCCATGAGCATGTAAAACTAATGCCAGCTTTGCCCTTGATGTCTTAGTGGCCAAAGCATCAGACATGGATGGGAATCTCCCACTATCTGAGAGGCAGTTCTCTTAGGTGGTATAGGTTTGCTGGTGGTTCTGGGCATGGTTTTTCTTGCTATAAGAAAAGAAAGGCCATGAGTTTCTATGGGGAACCTGGGACAGGAGCCATTCAGTCAAGTCCAGAGAGTGAGGCATAGTTGGTATGGAAGTAGAAGCAGGTCACCCATCAGCTTCTTAGGACAACACAATGGGAGAGCCACTCCATGAGGCTAGGTGAGTACAATGTAGTACACCTGGTAGCAGAGGTAAGGCACCTATGAAGGTCTGAGGGCCATACAGGGACAGTCTGCACTGATGCTGGGGGAGGGGGTGGGACTTATCTGTATCTATGGCTGTTCAAGTGACTTCACAGAGGCTTGAGTCTCAGTTTCTCAGGGCTGATCATATGGCTGCCTCCCAGGGCTTTCATAGGCTAAGCTGCTCCAAGGGGATGGCTGACTGCTTTGCAGGTCCATGGTGGCCTGATCAAACAGGACAGGCTGCCTGGCTGCTTTTAAGACCAGAGTAGGTAGATTCAGCTACAGTGGAAGTGAATTATCAAAGCCTATGTTTTTCTGTATTTTTTTGGAAAGGTTAGTAGGTATAACTAATGGTGAACAGTTTTAAAATTTTAAAAAAGGTTTTTCTTTGCAGTCTTTTCTGAGTTAACATTCACTTCATGTTGGTAAAGAACAGCCAAACTATTTTTAATGTTTGTGCCCATACAGAAAGGTAGTCTTTGAATCCAAAATCAACTTCTTCTTTCACTGGAATTAAAAAAAAAAGAAAATGGTAATTTAACTACTATTTAATTTTTTATACAAAAAAGCATTGTGTTTAGTTACATATACCTACCCCACAAGAAATCCAGAATTTCAAGTTTATTTCTACTTTTTTCTGCCCACCCCCCTTATTGACATGACGGTCTCACTATATGCAGCTCAGGCTAGCCTTGAGTGCACAATTCTTTTGCCTCAGCTTTCCAAGTACTGAGATTACAGGTGTGCACCCCTTGCCCAGTTATTTTCAGCTTTTTTGAAATCACATTTTCTAATGACAAATTGTGTGAAAAGAAAATGAGTAAAGAGAATGAATTCCCAAAATACCCTAAAACATATTTGAGTACCTTATTAATTTTACAATTTTGAGCTTTTAGTGTGGAAAGTCGCAAGAAGCCTGATAATCACATGGCAATAGGCCTCCACCCTTGAGGTATAGAACACATAGGGGGTCACAGACCTAAAGGTCATCTTTTGACCTAGGTATTCTGCATCCCATTACCTTCGTCTTGGTAAGTCATGGAGGTTTATGATAGTTAATTCTCTCTGGAATATGAAAAAGAGAATATTATGAAAGAATTCAAATAGAAACCAATTTGGATGCTACCATGGAGAAAATGAGAAACTATTTAAAGTGTCAAGGAGCAGAACAGAATCTAAGTTTGTATGATCCTTGACATTTACAAAGCAATCAGAGATGCACAGCTCTTTATTTTTACATAAAACACTTTTCCTTAATATTAATACTCAACTGATAAAGATTCTTATAAACAGAGGCATTTAAATAAATTAGCCTGTTAGTAAGAAAAGGCATTAGTGTCTGCATAACTTAGTCATCCAATTTACCAGTCTCATAGTTTCCTAAGACTCAAGTCTTCTTACAATCACTGTCCACATACGTGTATCATCTTTCTTCCTATGGTGAAATGGAAAGATTCCAAGCCAGCTCAGAAAACTCATTCACTCTGGAATGAAGCCTGATGGGTCACCAATACTTTTTTCTTGTCACTAGAAAAGAAATTTATTGAAGTCTTGATTTCTTTCCCAGTTTCTTTATATAATGATTTCCTTGTGAAAATGCTCAGTATTTATGCTATTTAAACCTAGATAATTAGATATATGTATCCCCAATGTATCTAAGTTAATGACTTCAGAGATGCATATGCTTAATTTGAGTATTAATGTCTTATGATATAATGCTTTAAAAAGCAAATTTTTGCCCAGAAAGAAGAAATAGTTCACCATCATTGACTCTTCAAAGGTGCTGCCAATTTATTCTCTCCACTTATCTTCCATTCAAGCTGTTCAGTAACAGTTCCCAAATCAATGAAATTATAATAAAATTTATTACCAGTTATAATTCTATGGTTGATCAGCAAGGTATCTTCCTATCACTAAAAAATAGTTAAGTGCCCTTAAGAGTATAGCTGGAGAAAACAGAGAATATTTCAAAATAGTATTTAAAAAAAAACATAGCTCAAAAAGCCTTGGGAAAAAAAAAAAAAACCTGACTTTTAATCTCATACCATTGAAATTCTTAGGAAAATCCCACACATTTTTCCATTGTCTTTCTTGTTTTTTTTAAATATTTTTATTTATTTATTTGCAATCAGACAGAGAGAGCAAGAGACACCAGGGCCTCTAGCTACTGCAAAGGAACTCCAGATGCATAAGTCACTTTGGGTATCTGGCTTTACATGGATGCTTGGGAACTGAACCTAGGTTCTAGGCTTTGCAGGCAAATGCCTTAACCACTGAGAAACCTCTCCAGCCCTTCCTTGTGTTTTACTATGTACCATCCACCCACTTAGTCAAATTCACTTTTTCTCCCCAGATCCTCAGGCTCTGCTGTGCCTGAATTGAATGTTGTAGCAGAAAGAATGTTGTATAGGAAAGAATAGAATAAACTGTCATTATCTGATTTGACCCCAACAATAGAATTGGGAGGGCAGGCATTGTACTCATGCCCAGTTCACATGGAGAGAAGAGATCAGAGTTGAAGACACTTGCCCAGAGCTGGAGAGTTTGTCAGAATGCTAGAGTATCTTCTCACCTCTAGCTAGTTCTATCACCATGGATCTCCTCCACAGATTTCCACAATGGTTCACATGTGTCACCAAGTTGGTTCTCCTTTTCCCACAAAAGAAGGAGTCCAACATGAATCAAGGCACAAGGAATTTGAAATAGTTCATGAAATGAGGACATAAACTTTGTATGTTTCCAACATTTACTCTCAGAATAGGTTTATTAGCAGAGATTTGCTGTCACTGCTACTTTTACCAGTCTCTTTCATATACACAGACTTCATTTAAAATATGTGGAGTCCACAATATTTTAGTAGTTATGTTTTGTTCTTCACACAAGATAGGCTGTTCTTAACATAATACCACCTAGTAGTATTTATCCTATAATTTATATGATTGTGAACAAGTGCCAAGAAGTAAACCTGGATATAATAATGCCTTCTGTGTTACACGTAAAGTAACTAATGTGTCTATAAAGTGTGCTTCACTTATGCAATACCATTCAACATATTAAATAGAAATATGTCTTAATTTATGTACATATCAAGTATCTGAGGTACCCTAGAAGCTTGCCTTGCTTTAGCATGAACAACCTTGAATCCTGAAATTCTTTTAAAATCTACTCTGTAGCCCTGTACAGACACAGCTATACATGACAGATGCTGGCACTACCATTAAGCAGTTTCAAACTCATAACATTAAATCTATTCAGTATCACAACTCATAGCCTGATCATCCACAGAAATGTTATTTGTACATTATTATTCAGTACAATCTTGTCAACTTTATCCTTTAGAAGTGACCTTACGATAAGAAATTAAGCCCTTTGAAATAGCACTTGTAATTAATCCATTTCCATAAGATTAACATGTCAAATATCAAAAGAATAAATGTAACAGTCTTTTGAAGTTTAAAAGCCCTTGGTCCCATTTCACTTAAAACCACAGGAAGTATTATCACAATACAATCAGCAGAATGTAAATCACTAAGTGGACCTTGAGGTTTGTGTCTCCAATGTATTCATTTATTCAACAAATGTATATTAGTATGCCAGTGTTCTGGGCACTATGCTGTGAGAATCTACAGAAAAAGAGAAATAAGACTAAATTCTGAGTCTAAAGTGGTTGTATCAGACAGCATCAGGTTCTCTAAGATGAACTTCCAGACCAGGAACAGTTATGGTGGAAGGGATATTTATTGAAGCTTACAGATCCAGGAGAAGTTCCATAATGGCAGAAGAAGCTGGCCTGCTTTCACAGAAGCAAACACACAGAGAGAGGCATAAGCCAAAAGCCACACACACAACACACTTCAGGAACTCCAGCTAGGCACACTTTGCATATCTTTAGATTGAAATCTCAAACCCACAACCACACCTTAAAATCTACCCAGTGACGTCACCTCCTGCCAGGTGGCTGAAGATACAAACTATAAACTAATAAAACACTGAATATATTGGGGGCCATCTATTCAAACTACTACATTCTGCCCCTGGCCCCCAATAGATTTATAACCATCACATATTGTAAATTATACTCAGTTCAATTTCAAAGGTCCCCACAGTCTTGACCAATTTAAGATAGCAAGTCCTGTAAAATCAAACAAGTTAAATACTTCCAACATATAAGACATAGAGCAAACATTTTGAACTGGTATAATGCATAACAAGGAGAGAGTAAAACAATGCAAACTCAATCACCATCAAACAAACATCAAACTTCTGCAGTTCAAGTTCAATACAACCAGAGACTGCCAGTCTCCAGATTTTCCAGTTCTGTCCCTCCAGCTGTGTAGAGAAGCCAGAAAACACTTCCATCCTAGGCCAACAATGCACTCCCTTGCATCATCCTGGTATATCCAAAATGTCTTCAGGTCTTCCTGCAAACTATGGTCCATTTTCCAAAGGCTCTTTCAGCCTATCAAGGCATCAGACCCTGCCTCATGCCACATCTCAGCAGCCACTCCTGAAACTGTGTGCAATTAATGACCACTCCTTGCATTTTTCATGCTTCTGAAACCAATACCAGGTGTGCAGGACACAGCCATATTCTTAATTCAAGGACGAAATAAATCATAGCCTTGAAAAGCAGGTTCCTTCTCCAATCAACTCTTTCCAAAAGAGTTTGCATTTCTATGATAGTCCTTCCTCAAGTATCCTTTCCATTGTTTTAATGTAAAACAGTTGGACCATCTTCTTTAAGATTGCTAATGTGTTTGACAATAGCAGGTTCAGTAACCTAAGACCAGTCTCAGTCTCTATAATTTTAACTTGCTAGAGGTTTTCCAGCTTAAAAATCTTAAATCTCTCAGTCCAATTATCTTTAGCCCAGCACATCAGTCCATTACAAATTTAACCTTGATCAAACCCTCTGGGCCTGGGCATCAGGATGCAGCCAGCTCTTATGCTAGTAGCCCAGCTCCAGCAAAATCCTCTGTAGTCTTTCCTTCCCCTTAGAAAGTTCATAAGCCAAGCCTTGAAGTTCAATACTGTCTGTACTTAGGATTCTCAAACTCTCATCAGAATAGTCCATAAAACTTGGCTCACCACTCTAGAAGGCATCTTCAGTTGCAAGCACCAAGTCCATGCCCATTCCTCCAAAACAAAGGTTCCAAAAGACCAATATCCACATGGTCAGGTTCATCTCAGCCCACTTCTTTTTTTTTAAATTTATTTATGTTTTTATTAATTACTTTTGTACTCAGTGAATACAGTCAAGTTGGTACCACTGTTAGGCCCATCCATGTCCTATCACCTCCCCCTGGGCCCTCCTTGTTGAGGTATATGGGTCATGCATTGCGGAGTTAGCCCACACTTATGGGTAGGAGAAATGTCTCTGCGTATCATGACCCAATATGTGGCTCTGGCATTCTTTCTGCCCCATCTTCCACAAAATTTCACTGAGCCATGTTGGGTTCATTTTGGGTTGCTTCAGTAATGAGGTGTTGGAAGCCTGTGTCTCTGGATATCTGATTTGGTAGGAGTTGATTGTTCTCTGTGTTGATCTCCTTCACCCTTGTGCTGGTACCCAGTACACCAAGAAAACAGCACCCTTGCTTGTTTTGCCAATTATTCTTAGTTTCAGCTGGGGCTGTTTTGAGGTGTGATGGGCTGGTTCTCTCCTTAGGATATGCATCTATCTGAAAAAGAGAAGCAGACTCTCCAACAGAGAGTAAAGTTAGCACCAGACAAATGGGATAACCCTTATTTTTTTATAGAGAAATTAAGAGGTGTAGGCCCTCTTGTAGCCCATGATTGGTGGTAGCTTGACAATGGAGAGTGGGCTCATGTTTGGATATGGTTCTGACTTGTTTCCCAGCTTCAGCTATGGGCCCCGTTCTACTGAGTAGATCAGTTAGCCAAATCAAGAGCAGTTGGTTTCCCACCATGGCTATGCACCACTATTGCACTTCTGTGAGCATCATTGCAGGTTATTTGCTGCTAAGTAGTTTAGACCATGAGTTGCTTGGACAGATATTGGTCATTTTTACCCCAGTCACCCATGTAGCACCTTCTGGCACTAGACGCACTGACTGTCTGGGGAGTGACACTCTTCAGCCCACTTCTTGGTACCAACTTCTGTAACAGACAGCTTCAGGTTTGCTGAGATGAACTACCAGACAAGGCACAGTTATGGAGGAAGGGATATTTATGGAAGCTTACAGATCCAGGGGAAATTCCATAATGGCAGAAGAAGCTGGCCTGCTTTCACAAGACCAAACAGAGACAGAGGCACAAGCCAAAAGCCATACTGCACAGCACACTTCTGGAACTCCAGCTAGGCACACTTTGCATATCTTTAGATTGAAATCTCAAACCCACCACCACACCTTAAAATCTACCCAGTGACATCACCTCCAGCCAGGTGGTTGTGGATACCAACTACAAACTTATAAAACACTGAATATATTGGGGCCATCTATTCAAACTACCACAGTGGTTCACTCTAGTAGTTAAATCAGCCTTATTTTTTTCAGACAAATTACTGTAGTGGACTGTAAGAGTATGGACAGAGTTACTGGTATCTGAAGACTAGTCAGGGACACAACCCTACACACAAAACAAAAAGGGCTCCAAGTGAGGAAAAGAACATGCTAGATACAGAGCCATGATAAAATGTGGCATACTCTAAAAGTAGCAATTCAGATAACATATATACTATCAATACTTCCTCATTCTCATAACAGCAAAGATAAAACTTAAAATAGATTGGAAAAAAATAAGTTAGAAAAGCAAATGTAGCCTAGATTTTTGCAAGGCCCTATATGCTATGCTAAAAGGGTGAGAGACTGGAGCTTTATCAGGTGATGGGAAGCCACTCTAAGCATTCTGAGCAAGAAAAAAGGCATAGAAAGATGGTAAATATGACTAGCTGAGGGGAATAGGTTGAGAAGAAACTAGAGATATAGAGACTAATTAGGGAACCATTGTGTTAGCTTGAATAAAAGACTTTGCACTAGTCATAAAAACTTGAGTAAGAGATTACTAAATGGCTTGATTGAAAATGGCATTGGTTTCTAAGACAACAGAGGAGGAGAGACAGGTACAAAGTAAAATATATTTGTGACACAGTCTTCAAAGTCAAGTATCAGTGAGCTAGCTAGTAAGTGAATAGAGATGGTGTGTTAGTTTTCCACCACTGTATCAAATACCTGCTATAATTCACCTACAAAGAGATATAAGATTTGATGCTTGATATCACAGTTTTAGAGGTTTCAGTAAATATCAGATAGGTCCATGAGTGTGGGCCTTTGAGATTGGTGCCAGATGGACAAGACAGGAGAGAATGTGGCAGAGAAAATAAGAGCAGATGAAATACCAGTGTCCCACAGTGCCTTTTGAAGGCGTGAAAACAATGGCTATAGGACTTTCTACTATGCCCCACCTCCTAAAGATTCCACCTCATGTCAGTAGTACCAAACTGTGGACCAGGATTTCCACACATGGGCTTTTGGAAGACATTTATCCCAACCATGGCAGGAAAGGAAGGAGGCATCATGCTTTCTGCCCATAGGGTGAGTGAATTACCCCTGAAATGGGAGTTCTATAACCAAAATTGGAAAAAGAAATGCATTTGGAAGGAAATTAAAGTTGATGGCATAGAAAATGTCAGGGTATTAATAAGGGAATTTTTGACTTCATAAAAAAAAGAAGTAGAGGGCTAGGAAGGTAAAAGTTTGGCAAGAAATGAAAACTGCAAGGGCATTTACATTACTAACTCACATTCTTGAATAAAATAGCCAAGGATATGCATGTAAAGAATAAATGAAATATTAGATCATCTTTAGCTTCTTTTTATTTGTGAAACACAGTCTTACTATTGATCCAAGGTTGGTTTTGAACTGTCATTCCTGCTGCTTCATCCCCCAAGTGCCAGGATTACAGTCTTGTACCACCATACCCAGCTTCTTTAGCTGAAATTAAAATGTCTACTATGTCTGTAATGTGAAACATGTAACTCCAACAGGAAGTGGTCAATATTCAATATTTTTACCCTTCTACAACAATGGGAAAATTAAGTAGAAATGTATACTGTGCACTGGCATCAACCACATTATTTTTAATTTGCTCATTGCTGAAATGGAAGGTAAAAATGGTATGCTGGGCTGGGTAAATGGCTCAGCGGATAAAGCACTTGCTCAATAAGCATGCATGCCTGAGTTCAGATCCCCAGAAGCCATATAAAAACACTGAATACTGCAGCAAACCTACAGCAAGATGGAACCAGAGACAGGAGAATTTCCTGGAAGCTTACAGGCCAGCTGGCCTGGCAAATGCAGTGGTGAACAATGAAAGACCCTGCCTTAAGCAAGGTAGAAGACAAGAACTAATACCTGAGATTATCCTCTGACCTCCACAAGAGAACCATGGCACATGCACACACACACACATGCATACACACACACACACACACCTGCGAAAGAAAGTAGGATGGCAAAGAAGTAGAATATAAACACTGATATAAATATGAAATCAGAATATAATTTATGAAAACATAGAATAACATAGAATTAACAATATCCAGATTTGCTAAGAAGTTATACACTTGTATATAATAGTAGGTTATATTTATTTAATGATAGAGCAGTAATGTCAGATACTCTGCTAGAAATCCTATGTGAATTAGCTCAGTTCACTTAATTCTCATAACAAACCTATGAGCCACATATTATTATAATTACTACATTACATATGGGATAAGTAAGGTCTACAGGGATTTAATACTTTGCACAAGGTTAGACTATGTAAATGAAAGAACTGAGATTAGAACACAGGATTTTCTAACTCCAAGGTACTTCTCTTAATCACTACTCTAGTCTATTTCTTAGCTGGGTCGTCCTTGAATCTCACTTAAATCTCAGCTAAAAGTACCTGAACTGAATTGGGAACACATAAGTTCCATTTATTTAACAGTCTTCATTCCTTGACAGCATCTGATTCTCACAGACTCATGGACCCAAAGAGTTTCAGGAAACTGGAGGTGTGCGCAAGGCCTACCAGGCAATGATAGGCCAAACCTTAAGTATGCCCCACCAGCATGTTGGTCATCTTCTAATGCTGAGGCAAGACTCGGGGCTTCTATACTGAGTTTGGGCCTGTGGTTTACACCTGTATTAGTCAAGGCTCTCTAAACGAATAGACAAATAGAACAAATATTTATTACAAGGGGGATTGATTAGATCAACTTACATGATAGTCTGAGTAGTTCAACAATGACTGTCTGCATGCTGGAGAGGTTGAGAACCTGGTAGCTGCTCAGTCCATAGGCTGGATGCCTCAGCAGTCCCAATCTTGTGCTAAAGGCCTGAAGGAGTAGTAGAGAGCCACCTATCTTCAGTCCACACAGGAAGGCCAAAGAAGTTGGCAACAAGATATATGCACTCACCAGCAAGGAGCAAGGGCAGTCAAAGACACTGCTTTTTCCTGGACTCTCTATACATACAGGTTACCACTGGAATGGCTTCTCACTCAGTTAATCCTTCCTAGAAACACCCTCATAGACCTGCAGAAGAAATATGTCTCAGATCTGATCAAGATGACAATAGAGATTAACTGTCACACCACCTAATGCTGGGGCTCAAAATGACAGGCCTCCCCACTGAGCTCCAAGACAAAGAGGTCTGTATAACTTTTATGCCCTGTCCCAAGTGGGTAGAGTTTTACTCCCTGCTTTACTACCCAAGGTTTGAGAAGGGGTGCAAGAGGCAGTTGGCCACCTCATCTAACACAGCTTCAGTGACTCAATTCATGGATACTGGCATAGCACTGGGGCTGTGGGGCACAGCACTTGGAGTCATGATGGTGGGCCTGGTTTGGGCTTGTCTCTCCTCTAAGTATGTGGAGTCTCTCTATGCAAGGTTGATTGAAGTTGGGGAAGGGGTAACAAGAGCAACTTTTCCTTCTTGCCTCCATCATTGTAAATTTTGTTATTTTATACTAACCCCAGGTACCAAGGTCTCTCTAGGGCTTCCTTGGCTCTTGTGAGAATTGTTTGCTATATGAATAGCGGCTCAACTTGGAGTGTCTGTGGGGAGATGATTGTGGAGAATCACTTTGCCTCCTGTTTTAACCATTTTTAAGTGTACCATTTGATGGTATTGAGTTAATATATTGTGCAACCATCAGTGCTCTCCATCCCTGGAACTCATCTTACAAAACTGAAACTGTACCTATTACATCAATTCCCAATTTACCCCTTCTTTCAACTCCTAACCACCATCATTCTACCTTTGTCTCTATAACATTAACTACACCAATTTCCTTACATATGTAGAATCATACTATATTTTTATGTGTGACTGGTTTATTTCATTTAGCATAATATTCTTTTGGGAAAATAGGTGTTCATGCACTGTTTAACTATAATTCAATAAAGGCAGCATATCCACTAAATACAACAAATAAAAATTGTTCTAGTTTTATGATGCTATTGCTAAAGATACCACCTGCTTTGGTTGTAGGACATAGAGAAACCAAGCTGAATTTGAACTAGAAGCTTCCTCTGCACTGGCTGGCTTTCATAGAGCTGGAAGGTACTATGCAAGTAACTGGGGGAGAAAAGTTACCACTTGTCCTACCCAGCAGTGAACAAAGTCTACTCAAAAATCAACCTGCCAGGCAAAATGTGCCCAGTGATACAATTGTGGCATGACTGTCATGAAAGTAAACAAATGCTCTCTGATTAGATTTAAGGTTCATTCCATAGGAAGGAACTCATTCCTAGTACTGTCAACTTGATCAAAAGCTTGTGGCTGGGAACAGACCTTAGGAAGAGACCTACTACTAAATTATAATAAATTGACAAGTTGCCAAACTGCCTTCTAAATATTGATGTTTGTACACATAAATTAGTACTGCTTTTAGCCTCAATCACAGAAGTTTCTCTTTTCAATGGGCAGAAGTTAATGCAGAGATGCAGAGCTGGCAAAAATGGCTGAATATAAGAGACTTTATGTGTTCAGACCTTAGTGGGACATGTAAGCCACTCCCTTCACAGCCCAGGGATCCTAGCAGCAGAAGCAGAAAGAATGCACAGAGCCAGAGGATGGGGAGGAGGACCATGGACTGCTGTCTTCTGCATGTGACGTGGTGGTTACGCTCATGAACCCATAGCAGCAGTGGTTTCCTGCACAAGACTAGGCCCATCAACATTTCTTTATGGATGGAGGGGGACTTAGAACACCCCACTTGCTCCCCACAGTTGGCAGTTGTTAGTTGCTGGGGAATGGTAATCACATACTTCAGTGGTATAGCCACTGGCAAGTTGCCTACAATCCAGTAAATAACCTTCTATCTGTGTTCATGCATGCAACCCTAATTTAATTTAGTGGGTCACAAAAAAAGGAAACATCAAAGTATGGAAGGGATTATAAAAAGAGCTTTAGGGGGGAGAAATAAGGGGGGGGGGGTAAGAGATGAGGGGAGTAAATAAGATCAAAATGTATTCTGTACATGCATGAAATTGTCAAAAAAATTAAAGTTCTCTGGTTTTATAAATAATAGAATGACAGAAGAAAAATGAAGAAGAAAGTATAGAATAGGAAAGGAATAGAGAAAGAAAACAATGTAATAGAAAAAAATTTATGTGAACACCAGCCCATATACAAATTTGGATTAAAGTAAAAACAACCCAAGGCCTCCCAACCTTGCCTTAATTTACCTCTCCATTGTTTATACCCATAGTTCAACCACATAAATCCTCTTTCTTGGCTCAGATTTCCTTCTGACATAAGCATGTGAATTTTAAGTAAGATGCTCCTGTTATGATCTACAATTCACTTAACTTGTAAGGATCAAAGTAAATTATTAACTATTAAGTAGAGCAGTTCACTGGAAAGAAACCTGATTTAGTAGTCAGAAAGCTTGGGTTCAATTCAATTCATCCATTTTCCAATCTCATATTCTGTCAAGCTAAAGTTCTGAGTATAGTGTCTATGGTTGAAAACTCTGAATTTCTCATCATATTAGTAGTAATTGATTTAAGGTTTTAATAAAATGCATTGAGAATTCAAAATACCACCTATTGTTCATGTTAAGATGTGCCAACTTTATGCAATGAAAACCATATAAGCTTAGAAGTAAAACCAGTTAGTTAAATAATTTTCAGGAGATTTTTCTGACAGCTGGGCATAGGTGACAGAGAATCAGAGGTCACAAAACTGATGAGCTTTATGTCCCAAATTTAAAGATATGGACCACTTCTTATTAATATGCAATGAATTTTTATTCATTTCCATTGAAATGCAGTAGAAACTTCAATTGTGCTAATATTTTCAGTAAATTAGGATGGGCCTTTCCCAATCTATTGTTTATATCCCAAGCACATAAATAAAGACCAGGAGGTATGTGAGAGGCGTGTCTAAAATGTTAGTGTATCCCTAAGTACGTTCAAATGACTTCTTAAGATCTTCATGCCACTCTTATTTATTCCATACAGTTCATGTGGTTTTTCACACCCACCAAAAAAAAAAGGAATAAAGAAAATAAGAAGACAAAGTGAACAGCTTACTAGGTATACCATATCTTGCATTCTTACATAAGTTTCCATTCCTGCGCTTCTAATCACTCACTGCTCATATTTCCAGAGCAAGTCAAGGCAAAACACTATCCAAGCTTTGGAATCCAAAAAAAAAAATCACAATCTCACCGAGGATATAGTGTGACAGCCAAGATACCTCTAATTCGTGACATATGTTTTAACTGTGATAAGAACTCCATGGAAGAATACTGAAGAAACATCATGGTCTAGAGCAGTTCATTACTTTGGGAAAGAAGACCTTTTCCAAACTGGATGAAGAGTATAGTACAAGCCAAGAGAAAAATGTATATGGCAAATCCAGGAAAGGCAACACTTATGCCTGTGTGGTTAGAGCTGAGATGCCACACAATGATATTTACTAGGATGGTCTCACAAATGTAACTTTAACTCAATCACTTTCTACCTTTGCTATCTCAAATGATTTTGGTCCTCACAGAGCCTCAGTATCCTTCTCTGTGTCTGCACCAAAGTATAACAGATGACTGAATAAACTAAGTTCTCAGTAAATACTACCACCTGTTGTCTTAATAAAGGAGAAAACTAGAGACATGGTAAAGAGGTATATTTCAAATGATCTACAAGTCAAAGCTTCCCCATAATTTCACCCTGAATACACTCTATACTCAAGTGCATTAATTCCACAGTGTAAATAAACAACCACTGTGAACCTAAGGCCTCATATATGGCAATTAAATTCATGGATGCCCATGCTCACATGGATTTAATGAGTCAATATCTCCAGATTTAGAACAGGGGAAATATATCTTTGTTTAAATGATTTTGATGGACAGCTAAGTCTGATGCTATGTCAGTCCAAAGAACCCACCATGGAAGACACAGCCAAGAAATGACACTAAAGAAAGTAAAAAGGGAAGATAGCAACTGCCTAACTGTGCCCCACATTCCCAGGAAAGAAAGGCAAGACATTAAGGGTTCACTGGGTCTTTTAAGGGTTCACTGGGTCTTTTGGGGGAGAGAAATCTCCAATAGATTGCTATTGGGAGGGCCCAGAGGGGAAAAAACAGGGAATCGCTGATTCCCACATGGGCAGGCAGATAGCCCACCCCTCCACCCAACCAGCTGCCTTACCACAGTCCCAGCTTCAGGAAACTCTCACACTTACTGTAGGAAAAGGGACCCAGGCCAACATACTTCCATTTGCCTCACTACACAGGGGCGATCGCCCTGCTACCCATGCCCACGAGTGACCTTGGTCAGGCTATGCTTGCTGGCAGATTGGAGCTCAGGCTCCCTTGTGATCCTGTTTGTGGAAGTTTAGTCAGCTCCGCCCACTTTCCCACTTACTGTTCCAGCCGCCACAAGTTCATGCGGGTGAGCCCAGGCCAATTTCCAACCCCACACGTGAGCTCAGACTGTGTCTGTCACTTACACTAGCTCAGGTGCCATCCTCTCCCTGTCTACCACACAGGCAGACTGCCTTTGTCCGGTTGTGGGGGGAGTACAGACTGCTTCTGGGTCCCAGTGTTCCGCCACACCAGAGTTTGGGCTGCTTCAGTGCTTGGTGGCTCTGTGTCCCTCCTAGCATCAGTGCAGGCAGCTTTGGCACATTACCCTGTGAGAGCTCAGGACATTTTGGCGGCCCGGCCAGCCAAGAACGCAGGCAGCTTTGGCAAGTGAGAGGCAAAGTGCAGGCTGCTTGGCAACAACCTCAAGCTGCTTCAGATTCCCATTGTGCTTGAGCCCAGGCTGGTCCACCCACCTATGTGCCCATACACTGTGATGGGCAAACCCCAGCCCAAAAGAAATAACATGAGAAATCAAATGCAAGAAAATCCAGTTATATCACCAAGTCCTACAATGAACATCTTTAATCAAAACATAGAAGTCATTAGGATCAGAACACCAAAATGAAGCTTTGAGAAATGCAACCCTGACCAAGCTACTGGTAGAACTTGCAGAAAAGCAACAAAGGACTGATAATCGTGTGGATGTTGCCATCACTAGACTAGACCTTATAGATAAGAAAATGGAAGGAGTTCAAAGACAGTAAGAGATATGAGGGAGAGTGAAAAAAAAAGGGGGACCTCAAAAATCAGCTGGCAACACTAAATGAAGACATAAAGAAATGCAAAGATGAATTCTAAGAACCATCAAGAAAATCAGAAAATGATATGAAAACGGAGCTTGACAGAGGGATGGAAATCATACATAGAAAAATAGTAGAAAATGCAAACTTAATTGAACAAGTCCAAAACTCTCTAGAAGATCTCTAGAATAGAGTCAGGAATGTGCAGGATAGCAACTCTGATCTGGAAGAAAAGATGGAAGAAACAGTTCAAGAGTTCAAAAATTAGAGTATGTTCAAAAGTTCCTGTGAACAGAACATGAGGGAATTGTGAGATACACTTGAATGTCCAAATATTAGGATCATTGGAAAACCAGAAGGGGAAGAAATTCAAACCAAAGGCATGGAGAACTTATTTAACAAAATAATTGAAGAAAACTTCCCCAGTCTCTTAAAAGAAAGGCCCATCAAGATACAAGAAGCAAACAGAACTCCAAACAGACTAGACCAAAGGAGAAACTCTCCAAGACATATTGTCATTAAGACTCTAAATATTGACAACAAAGAGAAAATCCTAAAAGCAGCTAGGGAAAAACAGCACAACACTTTTAAAAGCAACCCTGTCAGAATTATTCCAGACTTCTCAGTGGAAACCATGAAAGCCAGAAGGGCCTGGAATGAAACACTGCAAAGCCCAAGAACCTATGGCTTCCAACCCAAACTACTCTACCCAGCAAAAGTATCCCTCATAATAGATGGTGAAAGGAAAACATTCCATGACAAAACTCAGCTTTACAATTATATGAACACAAAACCAAACCTACAGAGAGTATTTAGGAAATTCTCCAGAGAGAAGAATCCAATAATCAACCTCAAATACCTACAAGAAGCAGATCACAATAACCAAACTCAGAGTAGGCGCAAAAAACTTCAAAGTCCATGAAACCACCAAACCACACATACCATCACAATATGGCAGGGATCAAATCACTTCTCACAGTCATGACCCTAAATATTAATGGCCTTAATTCACCCATCAAGGGACACAAGCTAACAGGATGGATCAAAAAATTAGACCCCTCAATCTGTTGTCTTCAAGAAACCCACCTCACCACTAATGACAGACACCTCCTTAGGGTGAAAGGGTGGAAAACAATATTCCAAGCAAATGGGAATAAGAAACAAGCAGGTGTAGCTATATTAATATCAGATAAAATAGACTTCAAACCAAAAATAATCAAAAAAAAACAAAGAAGGCCACTTCCTTCTTATCAAGGGAATGATCCATCAAGAGCATATTACAATCATAAATTTGTATGCACCAAACACAGAGGCACCACAGTTCATAAAGCAAAACCTACTTGACAATAAAACAGAAATAACCAAAACACCGTCATAGCTGGGGACTTCAATACACCATTATCAGTAATAGACAGATCATCCAAACAGAAACTCAACAGGGAAGTAAGAGAGCTCAACAAAACCATAGATCACTTAGACTTAATGGACATCTACAGAACTTTCCATCCCAAATGCACAGACGACACATTCTTCTCAGCAGCCCATGGAACATTCTCTAAAATAGACCATATACTGGGTCACAAATCCTGCCTCCATATATTTAGGAAGATTGACATAATTCCTTGCATGATATCAGATCACAGTGCTATATTCCTGGAAATTAACAACAAAAGACCCACCAAGAATTCCAACGGCACCTGGAAACTGAACAGAACACTTTTAAACAATAAATGGATAGTGGATGAAATAAAAAATGAAATTGAAAATTTCTAGAAATGCATGACGATGAGAACACATCATAACAAAACTTATGGGACACAATGAAGGCAGTCCTCAGGGGAAAATTCATAGCACTCAATTGTCGCTGCCCTTCCCATCCAGCAGAATAAGGCAACGGCAATCGGAACCCTTCTCGAAGCAGTTTATTCAGGAATCCTTGACATCTGGGTGTGGGGCCCCGATATCAAGCCCTCCTCCCTCTAAATAGCCCGCCTAACCTAATCAGCAGCTGCCACGTGGGCATAAGCAACAGGGCGCAGTCAACCACCTGATGGTGATCTAATCATACGTAGCGCTGTACATGCGCACTTTGCAGTGTGTACGAAGGGGAAGCAGGAAGTGATGCTTAGTCATGATACTTGGCAGCCAGCCCAGGCGCCATCTTGTAATGGCCACCATACTCGCGGAGACTTGGCAGGAAGCCCGGGCGGCCTTGGGGCGGCGACCTTGGCAGGAAGCCTGTGGCGACCTTGGCAGGAAGCCCGGGTGGCCATCCACACCCGCTCTCCACACTCAATGCCTTTATAAAAAAGACAGAAAGATCCCAAATCAATAACCCAACCATCCACCTAAAGGGACAGGAAAAGCAAGAAAAATCCAACGCAAAGAGCTCCAGAAAGAAAGAAATAATTAAAATCAGAGCAGAAATTAATGAATTAGAAACTGAGAAAACAATTACGACAATTGATAAAACAAAGAGCTCATTCTTTGAGAAAAATAAACAAGATTGACAAGCCGCTGGCCAATGTGATCAAGGGAAAAAAAGAAAAGAGATGCTTCAAATTAACAAAATTCAAAATGAAAAAGGAGAGATCACAACAGACATAAGTGCAATTGGGAGAATCATCAGGACTTATTTCAAAAACCTCTACTCCACAAAACTGGATAATGTGGAGGAGATGGATAAATTCCTGGATGCATACCATCTATCAAAGCTAAACTCAGAGCAGATTAATCTCCTAAGTGAACCTATCACACTCATTGACATTGAAAAAGTAATTTAAAAAACCTCCCAAAAAGAAGAGTCCAGGATCAAATGGCTTCTCAGCTGAATTCTATCAAACCTTGATGGAAGAACTCAAACCAATCTCCCTCAAACTGTGCCACACAATTGAAGAACAGGAAAAGCTACCCAACTCCTTTTATGAAGCTAGCATCACCCTAATTCCAAAACCAGGCTGAGATGCCACAAGAAAAGAAAACTGCTTCCCTATTTCCCTGATGAATTAGATGCAAAGATCCTGAACAAAATCCTTGCAACCCGAATCCAACAACACATCAAAAGCATTATCCACCTTGACCAAGTAGGATTCATCCCAGGAATACAGGGGAGGTTCAACATACGGAAATCTGTCAATGTAATACACCATATACACAAAGTTAAACACAAAAACCACATGATCATTTGAATAGATGCAGAAAACGCCTTTGACAAGATACAACATCACTTCATGATCAAAACATTGGAGAGAATTGCCATGGTTGGTTCATATCTTAACATAATAAAGGCAATATACAAAGCTCCTAAGGCCCAAATAATACTTAATGGAGAGAGACTGGAGGAATTCCATTAAGATCAGGAACAAGACAGGGTTGTCCACTCTCACCACTGCTCTTCAATATAGTACTAGAAGTCCTAGCTCAAGCAATTAGACAGGAGAAGGAAATAAAAGGGATACAATTTGGAAAGGAAGAAGTTAAGTTGGCTCTATTCACTGGTGACATGATTGTATATGTAAGAGACCCAAGAGACTCTATCTGAAAACTCTTGAAAGTGATAGCAAAGTAGCAGGATACAAAATCAATGCACAAAACTCAGTAGCCTTTCTATATGCAAATGACAAAGATACAGAGAAAGAAATAAGGGACATGGTCCCATTTTCAATAGCAACAAAAAATAAAATACCTTGGAATAACATTAACCAAGGAAGTGAAAGATCTATACAATGAAAACATAAAAACACTTGAAAAAGAAATTGAGGAGGACTTGAGGAAATGGAAAGACCTCCCATGTTCCTGGATAAGCAGAATTAACATCGTGAAGATGGCAATCCTACCAAAGGCAAGATACAGATTTAATTCCATTCCAATTAAAATCCCAACGGTGTTCTTCACAGAGGTAGAAAAAATGATCTCAAATTTCATATAGAAAGTCAGAAGGCCTTCCATATCCAAACATATCTTCAGCAAAAGAAATACCTCTGGAGCCATCACCGTACCTGATCTAAAGCTATATTACAAAGTCATAGTAATAAAAAAAAAAAGCATGGTACTGGCTTAAAACAGGAGTATTGACCAATGGAATAGAATTGAGGACCCAGACTTTGGGTCAAGCAACTATAGCTATTTGATATTTGACAAAGGCCCTAACAATATAGGCTGGAAAAAAGACAGCATCTTCAACAAATGCTGCTGGACAAACTGGATAACCATATGCAGGAAATTGAAACTTGACCAGCACATTTCGCCATGCTCTACACTCAAGTCCAAATGGATCAAAGACCTCAATATAAGAACAGAAACTCAACTACTACTGGAAGAAAATATAGGAAGTACTTTCCACTTTCCATGATATAGGAATGGAAAAAGACTTCCTGAACAAAACCCCAGTAGCTCACGATCTTAAGCAGTCACTCAACCAATGGGATCACATGAAACTGAAGAGTTTCTTTACAGACAAGCATACAATAAGCAAAGCCAATAGATTACCCACAGAATGGGAGAAAATATTTGCTGGTTGTCCACCTGACAGAGGCCTAATCTCTAGAATCTACAAAGAACTCAAAAATCTAAACAGTAAAATGTCAAGCACCCCACTCACAAAATGGGGCAAAGAGCTCAACAGGTAGTTCACAGAGGAAGAAATACAAATGGCAAACACACACTTAAGAAAATGTTCATCATCCTTAATCATCAGGGAAATGCAAATTAAAACAACTATGAGATTCCACCTTACCCCAGTAAGGACAGCAAACATCAAAAAATCAAATGAAAATAAATGCTGGCAAGGATGTGGAGAAGTAGCAACACTCATCCACTGTTGGTGGGAATGTAGGATGGTACAACCACTTTGGAAGGCAATCTGGAGACTCCTGAAAAAGCTGACTATAGAGATACCAACAGACCCAGTTATTCCCTTACTGGGCATCTGCCCTAAGACCTTCAAACCACAGGCCAGAGGGATTTGCTCAACCATGTTTGTAGCGGCTCAGTTCATAATAGCTAAGAGCTGAAATCAACCCAGATGTCCATCACTAGAAGAATGGATAACTAAGATGTGGAATATCTACACAATGGAATTCTATACAGCAGTAAGAAAAAAATGACACAGTGAAACTTGAGGAAAAATGGTTGAACCTGGAACAGATCATTCTCAGTGAACTTACCCAATCACAGGAAAAAAATTGCCACATAGTCTCACCTAACCTGAATCTACCCAAGATGCCTTACATACCCTGCAAGCTTCTCATGGACTAGATAATAGGATGGGTGGGGAGGGAGGGGAATCGAAAGGGTGGGAAACACAAATGTAGACCCAAATGGCAATGGTACCATAAAATTCTACATCCTAAAAGGCAGACCAAATGGCTGAACCCTCACCAGGCCCTTAGAGGGAACACCTGACCCATAAGACACTGGGGAGGTTATGATGAAGACTGACCTTAATCTTCTACAGCCTGCCTCTCTCTCTCTCTCTCTCTCTCTCTCTCTCTCTCTCTCTCTCTTCTCTCTATCTCTTTTATATTAGTTATCTTTTTATTCCTTTTCTTAGTGGGCACTGACTTGTAACTCCCAATACCTGCATGTGGCTGTCATCCACAATGAGCTTTTGATCAGAGAGACCTACGAGGTTTCCTAAAAGAAAGACAGATTTCTGTCAGAGTACTTGATGACCCACCAAAGGTCAGTGGTAAGACTCTACTTGTGAAGACACCTTATGTGGTTGACACGTAAAATGGAATGGCATGGCTGGAAGCTGGAAGAGAGTCAGTCCCCAGACAGTCAGTGTGTCTAGTGCCAGTAGGTGCTACATGGGTGACTGGGGGAAAATGAGCAATATCTGTCCAAGGAACTCATGGTCTCACCTACTTAGCAGCAAATAACCTGTCGTGATGCTCACACAAGTGCAGTAGTGGCACACAGCCATGGTGGGAAACCAACTGCTCTTGATTTGAATAACTGATCTCCTCAGTGGTATGGGACCCATAGCTGGAGCTGGGAAACAAGTCAAAACCATATCCAAACATGAGCCCACTATCCACTATCAAGCTACCACCAATCATGAGCTACAAGAGGGCCTATACCTACTAAATTCTCTACTAAAAAGTAAGGGTTATCTCATTTGTCTGGTGCTAACTTCCTCTCCATTGGAGAATGTGCTTCTCTTTTTCAGACAGATGTAGATCCTGAGGAGAGGGCCATCCCATCATACCTCAAAAGGGCCCTGGCTGAAACTAAGAACAATTGGCGAAACAAGCAAGGGTGCTGTTTTCTTGGTTAACTAGGAACTAGCACAAGGGGGAAGGAGATCAACACAGAGAAAAATCAACTCCTACCAAATCAGAGATCCAGAGACCCAGAGGCCCCCAACACCTCATCACTGAAGCAGACCAAAAATGAAACCAACGTGGCTCAGGGAAATTTTGCGGAAGAGGGTTTGGAAAGAATGTCACAGCCACATGTTGGTTCATGATATACAGACATTTATCCTACCCATAACTATGGGCTAACTCCAGAATGCATGATCCATATGCTTCAACAAGGAGGGGGTAGGTAATGGATGAGCCTAATAAGGGAACCACATTGACTATATTCACTGAGTACAAAACTAATTAATTAAAAAAAAAGAAAGTAAGTAAAAGGGGGAAATCCTTTAATCATAACAGCTGCAATATTTCATTCTACTAATTTTAAGGATATTAATAAAAGCACTCCTGCTTCTTGTCATCACAGGAAATTGTATTACTTCTACAGTTAATTCAAATTCCTAAAAAGAATTTCTGGCCGGGCGTGGTGGCGCACGCCTTTAATCCCAGCACTCGGGAGGCAGAGGTAGGAGGATCGCCGTGAGTTCAAGGCCACCCTGAGACGACAGAGTGAATTCCAGGCCAGCCTGGACTAGTGTGAGACCCTACCTCAAAAAAACAAAAAAACAAAAAAACAAAAAAAAAAAAAAAAAGAATTTCTGACATGGGCTTCCTCAATCCTGTGCATATATATATATATATATATATATATATATATATATATATCTTGTTATATAGATAGATAGATAGATAGATAGATAGATAGATAGATAGATAGATAGATAGATAGATAGATAGATAGATAGATAGATAGATAGATAGATAGATAGATAGATAGATAGATAGATAGATAGATAGATAGATAGATAGATAGATAGATAGATAGATAGATAGATAGATAGATAGATAGATAGATAGATAGATAGATAGATAGATAGATAGATAGATAGATAGATAGATAGATAGATAGATAGATAGATAGATAGATAGATAGATAGATAGATAGATAGATAGATAGATAGATAGATAGATAGATAGATAGATAGATAGATAGATAGATAGATAGATAGATAGATAGATAGATAGATAGATAGATAGATAGATAGATAGATAGATAGATAGATAGATAGATAGATAGATAGATAGATAGATAGATAGATAGATAGATAGATAGATAGATAGATAGATAGATAGATAGATAGATAGATAGATAGATAGATAGATAGATAGATAGATAGATAGATAGATAGATAGATAGATAGATAGATAGATAGATAGATAGATAGATAGATAGATAGATAGATAGATAGATAGATAGATAGATAGATAGATAGATAGATAGATAGATAGATAGATAGATAGATAGATAGATAGATAGATAGATAGATAGATAGATAGATAGATAGATAGATAGATAGATAGATAGATAGATAGATAGATAGATAGATAGATAGATAGATAGATAGATAGATAGATAGATAGATAGATAGATAGATAGATAGATAGATAGATAGATAGATAGATAGATAGATAGATAGATAGATAGATAGATAGATAGATAGATAGATAGATAGATAGATAGATAGATAGATAGATAGATAGATAGATAGATAGATAGATAGATAGATAGATAGATAGATAGATAGATAGATAGATAGATAGATAGATAGATAGATAGATAGATAGATAGATAGATAGATAGATAGATAGATAGATAGATAGATAGATAGATAGATAGATAGATAGATAGATAGATAGATAGATAGATAGATAGATAGATAGATATAGATATAGATACACATATATATCTACCTCCTCTGTTGCTTGGAGATGTGTGTATTTGTGTGTGTGCACTTGAGCTGTCTGAGGACACATCAGAGACTGGATGGCTTAAGCAATAGGCATCTCTTGCCTAACGAGTTCTTTTTCATGGAGCCTTTCACCCAAGGTGCTTTTTCTTGGACTTTTCCCCCCTACCTAACCATATACCCTTTTTATTTTTATTTTTTTTTAATCTTAGCTCAAGCACCATTCAGTAAGACCTCAAGAACTTAGGCTAGTTCTTTGCTGCTGCTGTCATAAAACAATATGTGTCCTCACTCAAGAGACCTAACTCTTACATTTGTAGTTAATGTTCTTTTGGGTGATTGTGTGACTAGTGTCCACCTCCTGTGTAAGTGAAAATTCCATTTATTCAACACTATTAACTGCTTGATAGTATTGTAATGAGTTCTTTGTCTCACGAAAAAAAAAAAATTAGGGACATGGACAAAAACAAATCAGTAATGCAAAGGGGATTTATTGAGAAAAAGGTGGGAAAGTCCAAAAGTGTCAGGGCAAGCATACTTAAGATTTGGGCCAGAATACAGAGAAGAGAAAGAAGGGGGTAGGAGGGAGGAAAAGTTATGCCTTTTACTTAGAACTCAGAAAAGCTGGCAGGATCCATGTGGTGGGACTGAGAACAACTACAATGAGGGAAGGAGGGGCTTGTGCACAGTTAAGTGATAATAGGGTTTTTGGAGTTCAGAGAGGGCCTATGAACCCCAGTTTTTTGGGACCTTGTCTATTTTTTAACAAAGAATTGAAATAGACTGAGAAGGATAAATTATAAGTCATTAAATTTATTTAGGGGGATACTATGAGTCCAAGAAGGAGTCTGGAATGGGTATACAGGCTCATGTTGAAGCAGGACCTGAGACACCATATGGGAAGCTAAGCATGGGAGTAGAGGGAAAATGTAAAGGGAGTTTTCAGGGAAAATTGCAAAGGGCTAGATCTTAAACACACACACACACACACACACACACACACACACACACACACACTGAAGCAAGAGTATACAGGCTCTCTCCATGTTGGGAAGAAAGGGAGCTAAGAGATCAATTAGCAAAGGACCCAGGCTACTGGAATAGGGGACGCCTTACCAGATCAGGGACCCCGAGGTTCAGGCAGGAGAAATGAACAGCCAATAAGGCCTTGCCCACCTGGTAAACCTCTCTTATAGCTTGTTGGAATGAGCTTTACCATCAGGCTCAGGTGAGTCTGGGAGAGCTGACTGGTTTGGACTCAAGGGGCTGGCCCAAAAGGGGCCAGCATACCTAAGTATGTGAGACTGGGGAAGAAGTAGAGGCACTGCAGCTGAGGGATGAGACTGAATCCTATGCTGAATTCAAGGCCTGCTGAAGTAGGTGGAGTCTCTGTTACCTCTCTTTGGGTCTTTCCCTAGCTGGCTACCAAAAAGAAATTACCTGGGCTGGGCAAGGTGGTTCACGCCTTTAATCCCAGCACTAAGGAGGCAGAGGTAGAAGGATCACCATGAGTTCGAGGCCACCCTGAGACTATATAGTGAATTCCAGGTCAACCTGAACTCTGAGCTAGATTGAGACCCTACCTTGAAAAAAAAAAAAAAAGAAAGAAAAAGAAAAAGAAAAGAAAAGAAAAGAAAATTACCTGGCTTCTATTTCATTTAGGGAATAACTATTCCTTACAACTTTTTAGCACATGTATAGGTGAGGGGGGGCCTCTTGACTAGGTGAGTGATTTTCAGGCTCCACCCAGCATCATAAGACTCCGTTCTCTGGTCCTGAAGAATCTTCTAATGTTACCTAGGAAACAGGAGGTGGGATCTGTCTTTCAATGACATCCAAGCCTATATATATATATATATATATATATATATATATATATATATATATATATATATATATATATATATATATATATATATATATATATATATATATATATATATATATATATATATATATATATATATATATATATATATATATATATATATATATATATATATATATATATATATATATATATATATATATATATATATATATATATATATATATATATATATATATATATATATATATATATATATATATATATATATATATATATATATATATATATATATATATATATATATATATATATATATATATATATATATATATATATATATATATATATATATATATATATATATATATATATATATATATATATATATATATATATATATATATATATATATATATATATATATATATATATATATATATATATATATATATATATATATATATATATATATATATATATATATATATATATATATATATATATATATATACAGAGGAATGTCATAGTAGAAGTCATTATGAATTAGTCTAGAAATTTCCTGAAAACCTTCACACAGGACTAAACCCTAGCCCTTCCAGACCTTTATACCTCATAGCTATGAAAACCAGACCCTTGATCACATACTATATTAATTACCTTTGTGGGGCATATTTTACATGTTATTAAAATTCTGGCTTGAATTTTATCCAACTTTATGTGAGTCCTGACCTGTGAGATGGGTTGATTTCTAGTGGTTGAGTCATCATTCATCTCTTCACTGATTCCAGAAACACCCTACCTTTCAATAGCTTACTTTATACCAGTTCCCATGATCTTCTCTATTTGCACAAGTATTCCTATGGATTTCTTTATGGATTTATGTGTACGACAAGAAAAAGAAAAATGATTTCAAAACAGATCAAGACAGCCTGGAGAGATGGCTCAGTAGTCAAAGGTACTTCATTCAAAGCTTGATGGCCCAGGTCTGATTCCCCAGTGTCCACATAAAGCCAGACAACAAAGTGGTGCATGTATCTGGAATGTGTTTGCAGTGACCCTGGTGTGCCCATTCCGCTATTCTCTCTCTCTCTCTCTCTCTCTCTCTCTCTCTCTCTCTCTCTCTCTCTTTCTCTCATTGCAAATAAAAAAAATTGAAAAAGAATAGATCAAGGTACCACCTGCCCTGTCATGATAGGGTCAGAGAAAATGTTGTTATATCTGCATGCATAATGTAAAAGTATACATACTAAGGTATGAAGCCTACAAGGAAAATGTTCACTTTCTCTTTCTTAAGAGAGACTTTAGTGAACCTGACAAACGTAATGCTCTAAATCCATTCCTTTCATAATATAAGAGAAATGGTAGCATTACCATTCCTAGGAATGCCTGTAGCCTGCCCAGGGCAGGAAAAGCCAAGCTAAGACAAAAGAATGGGTCTGGGGCTAAAGTGGGAAGGTCTGTGTAATGTTCTGCAGTAGCTGAGATCACTCTATGTTTATAGTATTCTTTACATATTATGTGAGAACCAGATGCACTGGCCATAGGGCCAGAAGATTCATTTGAGAAGAAATCTACAATAAATATGTTGTTAAGATGGGGAGGAGCCACCAGGGTAATTGGACTGAATGTTATTTCACTTGATTTTGAGTTGGGATTTTGTTTTGGCTTAATTTGGTTTGGGAGAGAGTTTTAATTCTGTTTTTCCACTTCTAATAAAGTACGAACAACTTCACAAGGGTGCTCCCAAGTTTTCTTCTATTTTTATTTACCTAGCCTCTAAAGTCAGCTCTCATAATCCATTTGATTACAAGTCTTATATTTAATGTTGCATTTAGTATACAGAATACTCATATATGTCATACTTATCTAAATCTTAAACAATCTATATCTCTGTCACAACTTTACAAATAAAAAAATAGAGTTTAATAAAACCAAATGGTTCCTTTGGGGTGCTAATAACTTCAGCCATTCACGGCATGCTTAGATACACAAGGATCTTTGCCAGGTGGTACATTTTCCTCTTTTTTGACTCACTTGACAGCTCAGTGATGTAGGGGTTAATTCTCCTTGTTGCAAAAGTGAGAACACCAGCTCTGGCAAGCATTTGTAACTTTCCCACCATCACACAGCTTGCCGCTGGCATGGCTGAGCCTCTGTTGCAGTTATACAAGTACCAAACCTAGGAACCAGCACTGGAAAGCTCACATTTTCTGCTTCCAAATCAGGGGCAAATCTATTTCAGTTCTGATTCCACTCCAAGCCCTGTATCGTGACAAAAGGCACTCCTCTGCCTTTGTTCATGCATTCTAAATAAGTGTTGGAGGACATCATTGGGAAAGGAAGTGTTTTCTCTAGTGGTTGTGTTTCACAGGCAGAAAGGCAGGACAGAGTTAACAGACACTGCCGAAGCTAACTTAGCCCATAATTTATCAGGTGCTATAGAAATGAAAGACTTTTTTGGTTTCCTGATCATTTTGCTGTCTTAAAGGTGAAATGCCCACAGGGTCCATAAGCAGGTTTTGTTCTTTGGTCAGCTCAATGTTCCAAAGTGTTTTTTTGTCTTTAAAAATATTAACTAAACAGTGAAAGTACTTAAATAGACTCTGGGGCATCTCTGGTTTGATTCTGGCCCTTCAGCAAAGCTACTAAGGTATAAATCTAGAGAACTAATGAAAAGGGAGTTAAATTCACAGCTTTCTCTAAATATTTTATAGCATAAGGTTTTAGTGTTTCAACTGCCTGCCGCCTCTGCTGGGATGTGAGCAGCTGGCTGAAGACTGCAGGCTGTGCTGCGTGCGTGGGCACTGCTCACAAAGCAAGACCTCAGGGCCAACCACCCGCCAGTAAAAGGAAGGCACTAGTACCTGTCCGCTGGAGCCTCCTCTTCTGTTTTGACTTTCCCTCCATAGGAGAGCACATTGAGAGATTCTTGACATGAATGATAATTTTTCAGGTTTCCATCATTCTTCGGGCAGCACTGTATGCAAGGAGTGCTTAACACTGTTCAGAGAAAATGGTTTCCAGTCATCCATTCCCTCCGCCAAAGAGACAGCGATTGCACAAATGCCAACCTGGAGAGTAGCAGGTATGCCTCAGCTCAAACTCACCCCTGCTGCTGGAAAGAATAAAAACAGTCACTAAACATTCACTTTGCCAACAGTGCATGTTGGTAACAGCAGCATCTCTATACAGAGACTTTTTAATAGCAATTCTAAATGAAACCCCAACATCTTCGATGCTCATCTGCGCTCCTGGAGTTCCAAGAGCACAATCTGTCAAAGAATTTAAAAGCCTGGCCTACACACAATAAAGGGGAAATCAACCTCAAAATCTTAATGACTACTAGGTAGTTATGCATAGATACATGCAAACACACACACACACACACACACATACACAAAGTTTTTCCAAGTTCTAGTCATACACGTCATCAATGTAAACTAAAGAAGGTTTGTATAGTAGTGTAGAGAATCTGAATTCCATTTCTCTCTGTGCTTCTCCAAAAATTTGAGCTACTATAGCATAGCTAAGGGAGATAACAGAGATCTCAGACCCACAGCAACTCTCTCTTTCTCAAAAATCTATAATGCTAAAAGTGTTTCCAGCCATCCAGGAAACAGAGGAGACTTGGGCCCACCTAGCATAAAGTCAGGTCATAGCCTCTGTCATCTCTTTACGGCCACTGCTTTTACAAGAGGGATGATGAGTCCGAGAGTCAAAGTACTCAAATGTAGCGCAAAACTGGAGTTCAGGCACAGACTCACAAAGATGAGAGAAGGAACTTAGTAGCCAGGAACAATGTATGGTCCTCAGGGAAAATCATTCCAAGCGAGAAAGGTGTTTGACATGATGAATCAGCAGCAGAGCCTAAAACTTGAGTACTTTTATTCCCAGCCCCTTCCTCAGAGGAAAGATGAGGTTCAGAAGCCTAGACTGCAGTTTGGATGTGTCACAGCTATCCAAGGCAGAGTGGGTGGTGTGATGTCCTGTAGGAGTGACAGCAGCTACTGACCCACAAACATTTGTGAACCATTCCTCAGAGATTAGAGCCTGAGTACACAGCAGAGGGAGGTAGCCTCCCTGCCTGTGGCCACAGTGTTGGGCGCAAACAAATACCTGCAGCTAAGTAACCATGGATCATATTTATACCTTCTGGATGTTGTGTTGCAAGTGACTGAATCCATTATTCAATCCTCAGTATTCCATAAGTGTAACAGCCCCTTGAATTCTCAGTATGAATTTCTTATTGGAGCCCCCTTATATTTATAATTGTTTTGAGTACTTACTAAAGCCCTTGCTTCTTTCCAGAAGGTTGGAAGTAAAGTCTCAAAACATACAAATAGTTCCCAAAGCCAAATCAGTATCTGCTTAGTAAATGCTCCCCATTTAGAGTACTGTGGAGATTTCTAGTGCACAAGATAGTCAACTGTTTTGGACCCTATATTTGAAAATCTTATCCTTTTATCTTTAATGCTTCACTAGGTTTTCCAGAGGCAATGCAATTTTTATAGAACACATGGCTTTATTATGAATAGAGAGTATATGTGACCCTACTTCATTTCTTTTGATAATTAACATACCTAACATCCCAAATGTTTTGTTGCTATGCCTTCCAACTGAGCATATTTAAACTAACTGGAAAAGGTTTCAGACCTTCTGCTCTCAGTCCTTCTCTGAGTGGTACATTCTTAGTACTTTACTCAACCTATGAATAGCAAATAAAGCTTCTGTTTATTCCTGTTTTTCTTGATTCAAAAATTTATTTCTATGTCTATACCTCTCCCCTGAACTCCATATTCATGTATTCAGCTGCCTGTTTTACTTCTCCACTTGATAACCAAGATATTTTAAACTTTACATGTATAAAACCAAAGTCTATTTCTTCACACTTCACCCTGTACAGTTCTTCTCATCTTGGTAGTAGCAATTCCACTTTGTTTTTGTAGGCCAATGACCTTGAAGTCATATTTGTTGCTCACAAACCATTATGAAATCCACTACCAAATTATGTAAGATCAACCATCAAAACATACCCAAAACCTGACTCCTCTCTCCACCCTGATCACTGCTAACTTAGTATGAGCACACATCATTTCTTTCTTTTGATCTTTAATAATTAGTTTTCTATTCAGTGAATACACTCAAGTTGGTACCATTGTTAGCCTCCTCCCTTCCCTCCCCCTCTCTCTGGCCCCTCCTTGTTGGGGTATATGGGTCATGCATTGTGGGGTGGGTAGGAGGAAATGTCTCTGTGTATCATAACCCAACGTGTGGCTCTGACATTCTTTCAGCCCACTCTTCTGCAAATTGCCCTGAGCTATGTTGGGTTCACTTTAGGTTTGCTTCAGTGATGAGGTCTTGGGGGCCTCTGGGTCTCTGGATATCTGATTTGGTAGGAGTTGATTGTTCTCTGTGTCGATCTCCTTCACCCTTGTGTTACTACCAGGTTAACCAAGAAAACAGGACACTTGCTTGCTTCACCAATTATTCTTAGTTTCAGCTGGGGCCCTTTTGAGGTATGATGGGGTGGTTCTCTTCTTAGGATCTGCATCTATCTGAAAAAGAGAAGCATAATCTCCAATGGAGAGTAAAGTTAGAACCAGATAAATGGAATAACCATTATTTTTTTAGAGAGAATTTAATAGGTGTAGGCCCTCTTGTAGCCCATGATTGGTGGGAGCTTGATAATGGAGAGCGGGCTCATTTTTGGATCTGGTTGACTTGTTTCCCAGCTCCAGCTATGGGTTCTGTTCCACTGAATGGATCAGTTAGCCAAATCAGGAGGAGTTGGTTTCCCACCATGGCCGTGCACCACTATTGCACTTCTGTGAACATCACAACAGGTTATTTGCTGCTAAGTAGGTTAGACCATGTGTTGCTTGGACAGATATTGGTCATTTTCCCCCAGTTGCCCATGTAACACCTTTTGGCGCTAGACACGCTGTCTGTGGACTGACTCTCTTTGAGCTTCCAGCAATACCACTCCATGTTATGTGTCAACCACATATGGTGTCTTCAGCAGTAGAGTTTTTTTCTGGTCTTATATTGAGGTCTTTGATCCATTTGGACTTGATTGTTGTGCATGGCAAGATGTGTGGATCAAGTTTCAGTTTCCTGCCTATGGTTATCCAGTTTGTCCAGCACCATTTGTTGAAGATGCTGTCTTTTAGCCAACCTATATAGTTAGGGCCTTTCTCACATATCAAGTAGCTATTGTTGCTTGACCCAAAGTCTGGGTCCTCAATTCTATTCCATTGGTCTATGCTGGTACCATGCTGATTTTATTAATATGGCTTTGCAATATAGCTTTATAGCAGGTACAGTGATGCCTCCAGAGGTATTTCTTTTGCTGAGGATATGCTTGGATATCCAAGGCCTTCTGCCTTTCCCCATGAAATTTGAGATCATTTTTTCTATCTCTGTGAAGAACAATGGTGGGATCTTAATTGGAATTACATTAAATCTGTATATTGCCTTTGGTAGGATTGACATTTTCACAATGTTAATTCCTCCTATCCAGGAGCATGGGTGGTCTTTCCATTTTCTCAAATCCTCCTCATTTTCTGAGTGTTTTTATATTTTCATTGTATAGATCTTTCACTTCCTTGGTTAATGTTATTCCAAGCTTTTTTTTTGGTTGTTGTTGCTATTGAAAATGGGACAATGCCCTTATTTCTTTCTCTGTATATTTGCATATATAAAGGCTACTGATTTTTGTGCATTCATTTTGTATCCTGCTTCTTTTCTGAAGGAGTTTATCACCTTCAAGAGTTTTGGGATGGAGTCTCTCAGGTCTCTTACATATAGAATCATGTCATCTGCAAATAGAGATTACTTAACTTCTTCCTTTCCAAATTGTATCCCGTTAATTTCTTTCTTCTGTCTTATTGCTTTATTTAGGACTTCCAGTATTATGTTGAAGAACAGAGGTGAGAGTGGACACCCCTGTCTTGTTCCTGATCTCAATGGGAATTGCTCAAGTCTCTGTCAATTAAGTATTATTTGGGCTTTAGGAGCTTGGTATATAGCCTTTATTATGTTAAGATATGAACCAACCATGCCAATTCTCTCCAATGTTTTCATCATGAAGTGATTTTGTATCAAAGGCCTTTTCTGCATCTATTGAAATGATCATGTGGTTTTTGTGTTTAACCTTGTTTATATGGTATATTAGAATGACAGATTTCTGTATGTTGAACTGCCCCTGGATTCCTGGGATGAATCTCACTTAATCAAGATGGATAACGTTTTTGGTGTATTGTTGGATTTCTTTGTGAGGATTTTGTTCAGGATCTTTGTGTCTAAGTTCATCAGGGAAATAGCCTGGTAGTTTTCTTTTCTTGTGGCATCTCTGCCTGGTTTTGGAATTAGGGTGATACTAGCTTCATAGAAGGAGTTGGGGAGCTATCCCTGTTCAATTGTGCAGCACAGTTTGAGGAAGATTGGTTTGAGTTCTTCCATCAAGGTTTGATAGAATTCAGCTGAGAGGCCATTTGATCCTGGACTCTTCTTTTTGGGGAGGTTTTTTAAATTACTTTTTCAATGTCAATGAGTGTGATAGGTTCACTTAGGAGATTAATCTGCTCTGAGTTTAGCTTTGGTAGATGGTATGTGTTGAGGAATTTATCCATTTCCTCCATATTATCCAGTTTTGTGGAGTAGAGGTTTTTGAAATAAATCCTGATGATTCTCCCAATTTCACTTATGTATGTTGTGGTCTCTTGTTTTTCATTTTGCTTTTTTTGTTGTTGTTGTTTTGTTTGTTTGTTTGTTTGTTTGTTTGTTTGTTTTTTGAGGTAGGGTCTCACTTTAGCTCAGGCTGATCTGGAATTCTCTATGTAGTCTCAGGGTGGCCTCGAACTCACAGTGATGCTCCTACCTCTCCCTCCCAAGTGCTGGGATTAAAGGCGTGTTCCACCATGCCCAGCTTTTCTTTTTCATTTTGAATTTTGGTAATTTGACGCATCTTTATTTTGCTTGATCAAATCCACCAGGGGTTTATTAATCTTGTATTTTTTCAAAGAACCAGCTCTTTGTTTCATCAATTTTCTTAATTGTTTTCTTAGTTTCCAAATCATTAATTTCTGCTCTGATCTTAATTATTTCTTACCATCTGGAGCTTTGGGGGTTGAATTCTTCTTGCTTTTCCAATGCCTTTAGGTGGATGGTTAGGTTATTGATCTGGGATCTCTGACTTTGTTATGAAGGCATTTAGTGCTAAGAATTTGCTCCTGAGTACCACCTCATTGTATCCCGTAAGTTTTGGTACAATGTGTTTTCATTGTCATTCATTTCTAGAAATTTTGCAATTTCATTTTTTATTTCGTCCACTATCCATTTATTGTTTAAAAGTGTGCTGTTCCATTTCCAGGTGCTGTTGGGATTCTTGGTGGGTCTTTTGTTGTTAATTTCTAGCAATATAGCATTGTGATCTGATATCATGCAGGGAATTGTGTCAATCTTCCTAAATATATGGAGACGGGCTTTGTGACCCAGTATATGATCTATTTTAGAGAATGTTCCATGGGCTGCTGAGAAGAATGTGTAGTCTGTGGATTTGGGATGGAATGTTCTGTAAATATCCATTATTTCTAAGTTATCTATGGTTTTGTTGAGCTCTCTTACTTCCCTGTTGAGTTTCTGCTTGATGATCTATCTATTACTGATAATGGTATACTGAAGTCCCCAACTATGATGGTGTTGGTGGTTACTTCTGTTTTATTGTCAAGTAGGTTTTGTATTATGATCCGTGGTGACCCTGTGTTTGGTGCATACAGATTTATTATTGTGATATCTGCTTGATGGATCATTCCGTTGATAAGAAGGAAGTGGCTTTCTTTGTCTCTTTTGATTATTTTTGGTTTGAAGTCTATTTTACCCAATATTAGTATAGCTACACCTGCTTGTTTCTTATTCCCATTTGCTTGGAATATTGTTTTCCACCCTTTCACCCTAAGGAGGTGTCTGTCATTAGTGGTGAGGTGGGTTTCTTGAAGACAACAGATTGAGGGGTCTAATTTTTTGATCCATCCTGTTAGCTTGTGTCTCTTGATGGGTGAATTAATGCCATTAATATTTAGTGTAATAACTGTGAGATTTGACTTGGTCCCTGCCATATTGTGTTGGTATATGTGGTTTGGTGTTTTCATGGACTTTGAAGTTTTTTGCGCCTTCTCTGAGTTTGGTTATTGTGACCTGCTTCTTGTAGACATTTGAGGTTGATTATTGGATTCTTCTGTGTGGAAAATTTCCTGAAATACTCTCTGTAGGTTTGATTTTGTTTTCGTATAATTGTAAAGTTGAGTTTTGTCATGGAAAGCTTTTCTTTCACCATCTATTGTGAGGGATACTTTTGCTGGGTAGAGTAGTTTGGGTTGGAAGCCATAGGTTCTTAGACTTTGCAGTGTTCCAAAGGCCCTTCTGGCTTTCAGGGTTTCCATTGAGTAAGTCTGAAGCAATTTTGATGGGGTTACCTTTATATGTAATGTGTTGTTTCTACCTGGATGCTTTTAGGACTTTATCTTTGTTATCAATGTTTAGAGTCTTAATGATAATATGTCTTGGAGAATTTCTCCTTTGTTCTAGTTTGTTTGGAGTTCTGATACCTTCTTGTAACTTGATGGGACGTTCTTTTGAAAGAGTGGGAAAGTGTTTTTTTCATAATTTTGTTGAATAAGTTCTCTATTCCTTTGGTGTGTACTTCTTCCCCTTCTGGTATTCCCATGATCCAGATGTTAGAACATTTAAGGGTATCCCACAATTCTCTCATGTTCTGTTCACGGATATTTTTGAACTTATTGAAACTTTTGAACTCTTGAACTGTTTCTTCTGTCTTGTCTTCCAGATCTGAGTTTCAATCCTCCAAGATCAATTTTTACATAGCACTCAGGGCTTCATCTTTTACTTTTTATTGTCTTAGTAACAAATAAAACAATGGTGTGTGTTATAATTGACATTTAGATTTCATGAAATGTGATAGTTGGCATTATATATATATATATATATATATATATATATATATATATTTGGTTTTTTGAGGTAGGGTCTCACTCTAGCCCAGGCTGACCTGGAATTCACTATGGAGTCTCAGGGTAGCTTCGAATTCACAGCAATCCTCCTACCTCTACCTCCCTAGTGCTGGGATTACAGGCGTGTGCCACCACACCAGGCTCAAAATATATTTTGAATGAGCAGTAAGTTCTGTTTATTGTATTTTCAAAAGCATAGTGCCCAAGTTCTTGGGAAAAGAACTGCTTAATTATAATTTACTATACAATTTGATCCACTTATTTTCAATGTTTATATAACATACTGCAATAGGGGTTATAGAACAAAAAATAGGTTAAAAGTATCAAGGAAAGGAAATTGTCAAGTTGAAAGCAGCCTAGAGTAAGAAAGACATGGGCAAAAGAATCACCAGAAATTATTTGAAAATCCAAAGTAATTAATCACATAGATCTTTATAATTCAATTGCTCCTGAGGGAAACTCTATTAACATATAAACAAAAATTACTTAGAGTCATCACCTAAGTCCTAGTCATAAAAGATAAGATAAAATCAGGGGCTGGAGAGATCACTTAGTGGTTAAGCACTTGCCTGTGAAGCCTAAGGACCCTGGTTTGAGGCTCAGTTCCCCAGGACCCACGTAAGTCAGATGCACATGGTGGCACATGCACCTGGAGTTTGTTTGCAGTGGCTGGAGGCCCTGGCACGCCCATTCTCTCTCTCTCTCTCTCTCTCCCTCTTTCTTTCTCTGTCTGTCAGTCTCAAATAAATAAATAAAAATAAACAAAAAAATTTTAAAATAAGAAAATATAAAATGTGGAATGTCCTTAGTTCAAGAAGCAGAAGCAAAGAGGTGCATCTGTTTTGGATCTTATGATGGCTAACTTTAGTGTCAACTGGACAGGATTTAAAATTTCCATGGAAACAAACTTCTGGGCATGTCTGTAAAGGACATTCTACATTAGGTTCATTGAGGTGGGAAGACCCACCTTGTGGAAAATACCCTTCCACAGGCTGAAGTCCTGGACTGCACAAAACGGAGAAAGCAACCTGAACACTGACATCCACCATTCTGCTCCCTGGCTGCGAACTGCTGCATGTTCCTACCACCATACCTTCTGTGCCGTGGTGAACTGTACCCTTGAACTACAAGCCAAAATAAACTTTCCCTGCCTCAATTCCTTTTGGCAGGTATCATGTCACAAACAAAACAAGAAAAGTCACTGATAAAAGTCCCCTTCAAAATAATGGTGTTTTCACTAATTTGTATTTTAAAATTTTTAGAAGTTTAATAATCTGGAGCATTCACTTTATTGACATACTGAGGACAGTTAATGTCATCCTCATCAGGCTGGTTCTGAGAGAACTCAAATTAGTATTCAATGTGCATTTGAACTAAATTTCATCAAGACCCAACAAAATCTCACACAGGAAAAAAAATCTGGGAAACTGCAGTTATAAAATCTTTTTATATGCATTCTAATCATCTGTAATTTTGATAGGACCTCTAAGATGAAATGTATTAAAATACAAATGATCATTTTCTTATGAGGAAAAGAGGCTTCTTAGCACAGAAGAACTGCCTGTCCTCATACTCTGTGTTTTGCTTGTCTCTATGACTACTTCTTGGCAATACTGCAAACTTGTACAGAACATGCCAGGTGGACTCAGAAATGCATATTAGAATGTGATATCTAGATGCTTTGGATGACGATATGTAGTTTCTTATTGGACAAGTAGCAAGTTTCTATGAGACAAAACTATTTTTCCCATACAATATCAACCCACAAAAGGACAAGTTTAAAGGACTAGATTACTGGTCTTAGAGTATTTGGTCTGATGTTGGTGAGGGTGAGGAGGATGCTATTTTTTTTTTGTTTTGTTTTTATTCAACTCAGTCATTCATCCTTCCCACCACAATCTATCTAGAATGGATACAAAGGGTTTTGGGGAAGGAACTAAGTCACATGCTCCACCACAATCAAGAGAAGGAAGTTGTGTGCTCGATTGGTCCCTCCTCCCCACACCTCCACTGAACCCTGTGAATCTAGAGCTGTTATTGTCTGAGCTACCCCTGACCTAAAGTGGCCAATGGCACCTACTTTGTTGGAATTTATTGTACCTTCTACTTCAAAAGGACAGCAGAAAATAGGACATTGTTTTCAACTAATCATAACTGGCCTTTGATCTCTAGAATTATAGCAATTTTAACCCTAAAACACACCCACCTTTGCACTTTAATTTTTATAACATTGTCAGTATGAGCAGCCAGGAATAGTGGTACATACCTGTAACCCCAGCACTAGAGAGGCAGAAAGAAAAGGATTTTGAGTTAAAATCAAATTGGTCCATAGCAAGATATATATATATATATATATATATATATATATATATATATGTATGTATATATACTCAAAAATCAAAAATAATTATTATTAATGCTAATAGCAACAACAATAAAACCTTCCATGTGACCACTAACACTAAACTTCTGAGAAGCTAGGTCAAGGTTTGAGTTATGTGATCCTGTTCCTGTTTGACACTCTCATCTTTCCTATATTTGTAAAAGGCCTCATTCCTTCAATTCTTTCCCATCTTAGAGTAACTTCCTTTCCCAGGATCCTCCATCAGTATATACAGTAGCCTTCTTCTCATTCCTCAGGAAGTAGCTATAAATCTTACATCTGAGAGATAAGCCACCCCATCCTACATTCCCACAGTTGCCTCCTAGGATGTCCAGGAGCTCTCGAAGAACTAGACTTAGTGTCTGAGCCAATACCCCAGGTTTACACAAAACATATGCAAATTTACCTGCACCTTAATCTCACTATACAAGCTTCAGTATCCAAATTATGCAAACTAATTATACCATCATTGTATACACATATTTAAAATCATTTTGCTACTGTGATATAGTTTTTTTTATTCCAAACATTTTACCTGAGGTGTTTTGCAACTTATTTTTCTAAAGCTAAAATACATATATAGCTATCTTTTTTTTTCATGGTACAAGATACAATTCCCTCTAGAAAATTCAAGTCACTGTGCTTTGGAAGGTAGTTCAATAAAACAGAATGAGGAAGAAAAGAACCTTCAACAAGACAGTCCTTTATTACTGTAATACAGTTTTGAACTCAACATACTCTTTTAAAAAAAATCACCGCATTTTTCCACTAGCAAACACCTACAAAACATAAACTGTTAATAGTATGTCATAGTGCCGCCAGGCATAGATAGCAATCCTTCTCCATAACAGTGGTTTGAGCCAATTCCTCCCTAACAGACTTCTGAATCATTCCTGATGAGAAAGAACATCTCCCTGAGGACTCCCTCAATGGATTCTCCAGACAGCCTACTTGTCACTTCTGCTGTTAGACCTGAAATCAAAATATGGTCACCTCTACTCCTCCAGTGAAAATGCTGTGGAAGTGGCTTTATTAATTACTGCTAGTTGTAGCCAGAGTTAACTTCCATTCTGTATGTATAAAAATTTAAAGTATCACTATTAATACCACGGCATCTCCCGACACTGTGACTGAATCTTCTGGATATACTATAGCACCTGGATTTCTAGTTGTGAATAATGCAGTTCATTCTGCTACACACAAAATAGTTCTGAGGCTTCTTTTCCCAAAGTAACAATCGTGGACAGGCCCAGAACTTCCTCTCTTATTTTTATAAGAACATATCCCACACCCAGAGACAGGCAGTTCTCTATACTTTTGCCTCATCATTTTCAGGTATAGGAAATAGAACCAAGATGGCATATCTGACCCAAGCTGGGAAAATAAGATTTTGTTTTCAAAAATTTAAGATCAGACCCCAGAAAGCTAGTCAGTCAATCATAGTGAACAAACAGTGCAATCTTGAAAAGGCCGATGAGTCACCAGAGAAAGTCTGTTATCTGTCACCAACCACATAAATTACTCTCAAAATGAGTGGCTTAAACAGCAAACATTCGTTACCTCAAAGCTTCTGAGGGCCAGGTATCTGAAAGTACTTCAGCTGGGTGATTCTGGTTCAGGCTCTTTCAAAATATTGTAGTCAAACAGTTGGTTGGGACTTTAGGGTCTCTAGACTAAAGGGACTGTTTGCAAGCTCACTAATGAGGTTGTTGGCAAGCTCCAGGTCTTTGAATATTGAACTCATAGGGGGTTTTATCCCTAATTATACAACCTGTACCTCTCTGTAGATCTGCTCACTAATGACAGCCAGTTGCCCCACACCCATACCAAGGGTCCAAAAGAGGGAGGTAGCACATCTAAAGTGGAAACCAAAGTCTTTCTCAATTTAATAAACAGAAGTGATAGGCTATCCCTTTTGTCACACTGAAATCAAGAGAAATGAGACAGTAGGTCTAGCCAATGCTCATGAAAGGAGTTGACAGAGGGCATGGTCTAGAGCCATACCACTCTAAACATGCCCAATCTTGTCTGATCTCAAGCTAAGCAAGGTCCACTTGGGTGGAAGACGGCATGAACACCAAGAAAGGTCAGTGGACACCATCCCATGACTGTCTTCACAGTCTGCCAGAAGAGTCCAGAATTCATGTATCTCCCACATGAAAACTTCCCCATTACATATGAAAGCCCCAGAGTTTTCATCTTAGCATAGCATCAGTGCTAAGCCCAGATTCTGTGAATCACCATGAATTGTTATTAATAGTGCTCACCATCACCATGAATAATGATGTCTTCTCCAATAATGTTCCTTAATTCTAGCTCTTCAAATATAATTCCTCTTGATTTAAAGAACTACAGTTAAAGTGAAGTATCTGTTGCATCCTCTTTTATACACACGCACAATAGGAACAGGCATTAGAAAAGTCCCAAGTCCAAGGGCATCAACAAAATACAGGGAGAAATGGGGCATGTAAAGAAATCAGTGGTCCATAATCCAGCTGGCAAACACAAGTTCCTAGATTCAATTTCAAGATCTCCTTAGTGGTCTCCATCCTCTGAGTCTGAGTCTTCCCACTCATGTCAGAGGCTAATCAGATACCATAACCCTTCCTCCCCCTTGGATTTTGAGACTAAAAGGCCACTTCCTCATTCCACACTGTCAGTCTGCATAAGTCTTAGATAGTTCTATTTCTACAAATACAACTCTGTTAAGAACTTGTGGGTCTCCTATAAATCACCCTGAGATTTGCCCCATTTGACAAAAGCCACACTCACTAATCTAGAAAGGAGCTCTTTTCTCCCATGAGTCCTGGCTGAGTCAGCTGAGCGGCAATGCTCTTCAGCTCTCCCATAGTTCATGCAGAGAATCTGTGCGGCACAACACCCATCCTGCTCAAAGGTCCTTTGTGTGACTGACTGTACACTGGGGCCTGGTGCTTGTTTTTACTGAACTCCAGTGGAAGTTGTGAAGCTAACTTATCTTTCTCTTGATAGTGCTCTAGATTTAATCTTTCATTAAAATCCATTTCTTAATTTTGACATCATTAGCCATCTAGAACAACTGGCAATTTTCAAGATGATCAAGTCTTGACTCATTTTTATTGAACATTCTTTTATTTGACTTAATTCCTCTTCTATTTTACTATAGAAAGCAATATATAAGCAGTGAGGAAAACCCAGGCTATGTTTAAGACATCAACCTCATCATGAAGCTCATTTTCTTTCTGTTTTATTTCTTTGAGAGCAACAGACAGAGAGAGAAAGAGGCAGAGAGAGAGAGAGAGAGAGAGAGAGAGAGAGAATGGGCACACCAGGGCCTCCAGCCACTGCGAATGAACTCCAGATGTGTGTGTCCCCTTGTGCATCTGGCTAACATGGGTCCTGGGGAATTGAACCAGGGTCCTCAGGCTTCACATGCAAGCGCTTAACCTCTAAGCCATTTCTACAGCCCATGAAGTTCATTTTCTACTTTCTGTATACAAAGAACAACCGTGTTGCTAACTTTTAGCCAGTGCATAACCAGGATTCCTCCATCCATCTTCTTATTGACTTCCCACATCCACTCTTAATCGTAAAAGACCATGGACACTTTTTTTTTCAATATGTAAACTTTAATGAATACTAAAGAAATAGACAGGCATGGTGGTACATGCCTTTAACCCGAGCACTTGGGAGACAGTTAGGAGGATCACTGTGAGTTTCAGCCCAGCCTAGATCTGCAGAGTTCCAGTTATCAGCCTGGGCTAGAGTGAGCCCCTACCTGGAATAAAGCAAAACAAAACATACTGAAGAAATAATATAGACAACACAGGATATCTATAGTGCAAAAGCAAAATAGGACATAATAACTTAAAAAGAACAGCAAGGGCTGGAGAGATGACTCAGTGGTTAAGGGGTGCCTAAGCACCCAGGTTCGATTTCCCAGTACCCAGTCCCACAAGGTGCCACACGCATCTGGAGTTTGTTTGCAGTGGTTAGAGGCCCTGGTACAACTTCATTCTTTTTCTCTGTCCTCCCCCTGCTGATAAATAAATAAATAAATATTTTTTTAGAAAGAACAGAGCTGGAGATGGTTTAGTAGTTAAGGCACTTGCCTGAGAAGCCTAAGGACCCAGGTTGATTCCCCAGAAACCAAGTAAGCCAGATGCACAAGGTGGCATATGCATCTGGAGTTTGTTTATAGTAGCTGGAGGCCCTGTTGTGCCCATTCTCTCCCTCTCTCTCTCTCTCTCTTTCTCTCTCTCTCTCTCTCTTTCTCTCTCTCTCTCCACCTCTCTCTCTTTTCTCTCTCTCATTAATAAGTAAATAAAAATAAAATATTTTTAAAAAGCAAACATAAAAATACTTAGGAAAAAAACTGTGTAGTATTGGAGATTGAACCCAGAGCCTTGCACATCCTAAATAAGCACTCTACCACTAACTTATATCCTCAGCCATTTTTTTATCATTTTTATTTTGAGCCATTGATACATTCTTGAAGGCTACTTAGAATTTCACTAAGACTTTGCACAAAATTCAATGTCTGCTACCTCCCTTAAAATGACCAACTGATTCTCTCATATCTCATAACCCACAACCCCAAGGGGAATACCAGCAATCCCACTGAGGAGGGCCCCAGTGTAATGTGGACAGGGAGGAGCGAAATGATGGTACCAATACATGATGTGTCCATACAAAGTTTCTACTTAATAAAAAAAGAAAAGGTCTGGTGGGATGGCTTAGTGGTTAAGGAATTAGCCTGCAAAGCCAAAGGCCCCTGGTTTGATTCCCCAGGACCCACGTTAGCCAGATAAATGCACATTGGGGCACATGTGTCTGGAGTTCATTTGCAGTGGCTGGAGGCCCTGGTGTGCCCATTCTCTCTCTTCTCTTCTCTTCTCTTCTCTTCTCTTCTCTTCTCTTCTCTTCTCTTCTCTTCTCTTCTCTCTCGCTCTCTCTCCCTCTTTCTCTGTCAAATAAATAAATAAACAAAAGAAAAAACTCAATGTCTTCTTATAAAGTCAATAAATACCACACTTTAGGTTTTCTTGTAGCAGCATCCAACTTTGAGGCACCACTACCTGTATCTATTCTGTTGCTGTATAACAAACTACAACAAAGGTCAACAGCAGCTTAAAACAGTGTGTGTTTTCTTACAGTTTCTGTGGGTGAAGAATCAGAAACTGTGTGGCTAGGTGATTTTTGCTCATGGTGTCTCAGAGCTTTCAGTCAGACTACAAACTAGGCTGTCAACCACCTTAAGTCTCAGGAACTCAACTAGGGATATGAGATCCACTTACAAGTTCAAGTTGCTATCATGCTTTTGCTACTTGTGGGTTTTTATTTAAATGAAGGAACTCAGTGCCTTTGGAAACCACTGGATTGAAGATCTCAGTTCTCCCCCACACCATGTGACATGTTAAACTCATTAGAAGTGAGGAACTTGCTGATGAAGACATGTCACTTTGTTTCCCCAGCAGAGATGCTCTGAGAAAGTGCACACGCTCGAGATGTTTTTAAGCCTGACCTCAAAAGTGGCATGTCATTACTTCCAGCTTTAGAAATGGATCAATGAGTGCAGCTCATGCTCAAGGGGAAATAATTGTGTGAGGACATGAACACTAAGAGGAAGTGGTCCTCATAGACTACCTTAGAAGCTGCCTACTATAAAGATTCCAAGGTGAAAGAGGAAGATCATGTGACAAGGCAGAAAGAAAGACAACCTAATATAAAGTTCCAGCCTCCTGAGACCTGGCTGTTTCCATTAGTGCATTCTGCAAGTCTTTGAGTTATCTCTGAAAACTTAAAATAAATACAGCTACTTTCAAGTAACTTGGATCTCTGACCCTTACAACCAAGTTATTCCCAAACAATACCTCATCTTCTGCAAGTTCGGTACTCCACCTCCATAAAAGCCAATATAACACACATGTCTGCAACCTGAACAAGACGCAAAATGCCTGAAACAACCTGCAGATATTAGAGAGGAGACATGTTCTGTGTTCTACTGAACATATCAGCAAAAGGTCCTCTGCCAACACATGAAAGACAGCGCACTAATATTAAAAGCTATGCTTTTAATTTCTGTGACATTCAATGAGGCAGTCTCACTAGCCAGGATGTTCTATTAAGTCATAATATGCTAAATGTCATTTAATCAGGAAGTGCCATTAGATAGCCTCCTGTTGAACTTTCCATGTAAGTTAACTGTACAGCAAACCATCCATGGGATCCCTTGTGAACCCGGGTTAAGAAAGATGCACCAACAGCAATTTAAGTGATAATACCCTCACAGCTAGTAATAATGACAAAACAGTGAACATTTATTAAGTGCACATATATGGCTCTGCTTTAACTCTTAATGAGTCTATTACAGGTGCTTGTTATTGCATTCTTCACACTCTCTGGTAAGGGAATTTGCACTGAGAAGAGAACTTACTAAACGATAATACCTGAACTAGTTTATTTAACCTCCACAACTCTAAAAGATAGCTGCCATCATTATCTCCACTTCAAAGCCAAGGAAAGTTTAGTAACATTAAGCAGGTAGTCCAAGGTCAAAACGCTTACCTCCTAAAAATCATAATCTTGGCTTGTCCCTGCTCATCTTGTATTGAGTGGAGATGGTCCATGGGGGTCAATCTTCATGGAAAAACTGATGGTTTATGACTTCTAGAGATAAATCATAAAAGACATTCCAACTTCTCTTAGATTATTCCTTCTGGAGGAAGGCAGGTGGTGTATTGTAAGAAGACTCAAGAAATACTTGGAAGAAGGCTGTGAAGTAAATAGTTGGGATCTACTACCAACAGCACCCATGGACTTTTCAGAAATGTGAGTCACCTTCAATCATTCCCTGAGGAAACAGTAACCCAACTAGTATCTTAACTTCATGACAGACCCTGAGCCAGAATCACTCAAGCAAGCTACTGCCAAATGCTTGACACATACAAACTGGAAGACACTTAAAAATGGTTTTTCAAGGCACCAAATTTTGAGATATATTTTTACGCAACTGTATGTAAGTGATAGAGCTATGTAACTGGGGGTCTCTGCTGTAAGTTTTCTCAAGACTGTAGTCAACATGTGGGCTAAGATGTGATTTTATCTGAAGGCTTGCCTGGGAAGGTTCTGCTCCTCAGCTTATAGACTGTAGGAAGAATTTGATTTTATGTTGTTATCATTGGCTTGGTTTTGCTGGGGTTTTAAATTTTTTATTTTTATTTATTTTTAATACATATTCTTTTACTGACAATTTCTATACTTACAGACAAAAACCATGGTATTCCCCCCCTTCCTCTTCATACCTCTGCTCTCCGTCATATTCACCCCCCTCCATTAGTCTCTCTTTTAATTTGATGTCATCATCTTTTTCTCCTATTATGAGGGTCTTGTGTAGGTATTGCTAGGCACTGCCAGGTCTTGGATATCGAGGCCAAATTTTGTCTAGACAGTTGTATGTAAGGAGTGGTACCCTTCCTTTGGCTCTTACATTCTTTCATCACCATCTGAAAAGAGAAGCTTCTCTAACCAGAAGTGAGATTTATTAGAGACAGGCAGAGAGAGAGAATGGATGCACCAGAGCCTCTAGGCACTGCAAACGAACTCCAGATGCATACACCACCATTTGCATCTGGCTTATGTGGGACCTGAAGAATCGAACTTGGATCCTCAGGCTTTGCAGGCAAATGCCTTAACTGCTAAGTCATCTCTCCAGTCCTGGTTTTGCTGGTTTTTACCCAGAGATTTTCTTCAATTTCTTGCCATGTGGCCTCTCCATATGGCAGCTCAAAAGAATAAAAGCTAGGTGAATTATTTTAGAGCAAATTCACATGACCAAAAGGAGAGTATCTAAGAAGAAAGCCAGGGTCTATTTATGTCCTGGTCTCAGAAGTGACTCTTCAATATGCCATACTCAGTTTTCTTAAAGACAAGGATATTTGGCAAGGGTGTGAATACCATGAAGGGAGATCTTTGTGGGTTATTTTGAATACTGTGTACTCCTGGGATATGATTCCAGTGGTCTGAGCCAATGTCTGCCTAATTATATAACATGTCTCCCTTGATTATATTTCCTTAAGTCCTAAATGCACTAGTCTTCCCCTATATTCAAAGCTCACCTCTTCAAGACCATCCTTGACCCCTCCTCATCATGTTTCACCTGCTTCCATTCCCTGCCATGTTTCTGCTTCAGGTGATGGTTTGGTTGACTGTACTCAGTCTCAATGCCTCTATACCTCCAAGTACCACCAACTCAAGGCTTTAATCAGAGACAACTTTTCTGTTGGCTCAAAAATAACTGAAAGTTTTGTGTTGTATTTTAGCAGATAATTTAAATTTCAATAGCCAGGAAGCAGAAAGTGGAGAAGGCTCTAGAGAAAATATATATCACTCAAGGCATGAACTTCCACCATCTTGTCCCCACTTCCAGACAACCATTCAACTACAATCCCAGAAGGTTAGTAAGTGCATTAATGATGTCAGTGGCCCCCTGATCCAATCACCTCTCAGATCTGCCTTCAGTTACTATACCAAGTCTTCAACACATTAGCTTCTAGGGGACACTTCATATCCAAGCCACAACAGATACCATGGGAAGATGGATAGGAGGGGCAGAATTACTGATCAGATGGTATACAATTCCAGATAGAAATGACCTAAATATCCATTGTATGACAAGGTGAATACTTAACACTCCTGTGCTGTCTGCTTAAAGATGATGAATTAAATAGAGTATGAGGTGTCTGCCATAGTTTCAAAAAAGGAAAGAATAAGAAAAGGGGAAAGAAGGCAAGAGACAAGGAAGGAGGAAGGGAGGAATAAAGAAGGAAGCGAAGGGGCAGGGAGAGAAGAAGAAAAGAGAGTAGTGGAGGGGAGTGAAGAAGAAAGGAGAGGAGAACAGAGCAGAGTGGAAGAGAGGACAGAAGAAAAAAGGAGAGGAGAGGAGAGGACAGGACAGGAGAGAAGAGAAGAGGAGAGGAGAGGAGAAGAGAGGAGGAGAGGAGAGGAGAGGAGAGGAGAGAAGAGGAGAGGAGAGGAGAGGAGAGGAGAGGAGAGGAGGGAGGGGAGGGAGGGGAGAGGAGAGGAGAGGAGAAGAGGAGGAGAGGAGAGGAGAGAGAGGAGGAGAGGAGAGGAGAGGAGAGGAGAAGAGAGGAGGAGAGGAGAGGAGAGAAGAGAGGAGGAGAGGAGAGGAGAGGAGAGGAGAAGAGAGGAGGAGAGGAGAGGAGAGAAGAGAGGAGGAGAGGAGAGGAGAGAAGAGGAGAGGAGAGGAGAGGAGAGGAGAGGAGAGAAGAGAGGAGGAGAGGAGAGGAGAGGAGAGGAGAGGAGAAAAGGAGGAGAGGAGAGGAGAAAAGAGGAGAGGAGAGGAGAGGAGAGGAGAGGAGAGGAGAGGAGAAAAGATGGGGAGAGGAGAGGAGAAAAGAGGAAAGGAGAGGAGAGGAGAGGAGAATATGGCAACATTTGGGACTTGGGAAATGTATGGAAACAGTAATCAGAGGCTTCCAGAAGGCCAAGGAGAGTAACTTTGCAAATACAAATTGTACCTGATGTGTTTTTCTGAAAAGAAATGCTGGTCATGGAGCTGGGGATATAGTTCAGTAGTTAAAAAAAAAAAAAAAACTTGCTGCACAACCTGAGTTCCCAACTCAAGAACCTACATAAAGCCAGGAGCAAGTGGTGCACACTCCTATAATCCCAACGTGCCTATGGTAATGGAAAGTGGAGTCAGGAGAATCCTGAAGCTTATGGGCCAACTAGTCCAGCATTCCAGTAGCAAACAGGACTGCTGTCCAGAAGAAAGTGGAAGGTGAAGAGCAACACTGAAAGCTTGCCCTCTGACTGTGCACACCCTCACACACACACACATATCATGCACACACATACACATGCACACAAATAAAAGAAATGATGTTCACCTGAGATGAAAAATACCCTGTTTTCCTTTACCAACTTTGGCAGAATTGATCCTGCTTGCTACCAACCAGCAGAAGTTAAGGTTAGATGTGGTGGTGTTACTATGTTTGGGTTAAACTCCAAATTTCTTTTTTTGTAACATTTTTAGTTTTTAATGACTTATTTGACATGGGTGCATGTCTATGCACGTGAGTGTGGGCATGCATGTGCCACCATGTGTGTGGAAAGGTCAGAGCCAACTTTCAGGTCAGTCCTTGCCTTCTACCTTGTTTGCAACAAGATTGCTAGTTGTTCAGTAGCTTGTCTCCCCTCTCTCCGCTCACAGGAATTATAGAAGCTCACCATAGCTTCTGGCTCTGTTTCTTGTAGCAGGGTCACACTATAGCTCAGGCTGACCTGCAACTCACTCTGTGGCCCACACTGGCCTTGAACTCATAGTCATGCTCTTACCTCAACCTGCAGAGTGCTGGAATTGAAGGTATGCAACACCACATTTGACCCTAGCTTTTTCTTCTTTAAGTGTGTGGTATAGAGATCTGAATTTAGATACTCAGAGTACTTGGCTAGCACTCATCCTGAGCCATATCTCTACCCCTAAACTCCAAATTTAAAAAATATTTTTTTTAATTTATTTGTAAACAGAGAGGGAGGGAGAATGGGCATGCCAGGACCTCTTGCTACCATAAACAAATTCCAGAGGTAGGCACCACGTTATGCATGTGGCTGTATGTGGGTACTAGGGTCTCTAACACAAGCCATCAGGCTTTGTAAGAAAGTGCCTTTCACCTCTGAGTCATCTCTCCAGCCCTGAAAAGTTCTTTTTTTATATAAGAGAGAAAGAGAGAGAGAGAGAGAGAGAGAATTGGTGTGCCAGGGCCTCCAGCCACTGCAATCAAACTCTAGATGCATGTGCTACCTTTTGCGCATGCACAACTTTGTGTTTACATCACCTTGTATGTCTGGCTTATGTGGGATCTGGGGAGTTGAACATGGGTCCTTGGGATGCACAAGCAGTCACCTTAACCTCTAAGCCATTTCTCCAGTCCCTTTTTTATGAGAGAGAGAAAGAGAATTGGGGATTTCTTTAAATTATCACCAATTCCTGAGGCCCATGTTTCCATGAACAGCCTAATCCTAAGGGCTTTATTATACCAAAGACAATTATGTGCTCTTTGTAGACGGGGTCCTGTTAGTTGCAAAATAAATAACAATTTTCCTTTATATCAAACAAATTCAAAACTCTACTCAGTCTAAAATTTTCACCTGTCTTAAGCCATTGAATAATGCTATAAGGTCAATATTATTATTCCATTTTACAGATGAGTATCACAGTTTAGGAAGGCCAAAGAACTAAGAAAAAGAAAGTATAGCACGTGCCCAGATCTCTCTGGTATCAGAGCTAGGCTATAGTCCCTGTAGCACATTTTTTCAGATGGCTAAGGTGGCTGAGGTAACACTTAGAACAGGCATGAACTCCTTGGAGCGGCATATGAGCAGGCTTTAGTCAATGGCCCGGCTCCTGTGTGTTTCAAGACAACTGAAAGTGTAAGCGATTGTTCTCGGCCAGCAGGCTCAGAGGCATCCAAGTTGTAAGCCACCTCTGGAACTCACAAGGCCTAATAGGCTGAATGTGTGTGCCCTGTGGCATGCTTAACTCTCGGTGTGATTGTGAACATGAAACAGAATATTACATTTGTAAGTTTTGGCTGAGGCACTAAGATAAGAGGATTGATATCACATACCAAGTGAATTTTGAGTGGGAAAAAAAAAAGGCATATGCAGATTTTCAAAACCAGATCAAAGTCTGAAATTAGTCTGTAGCCGCCGGGAGTATTAGTCTTGAGAAAGCAGAGTGGGGAGGGAACCTTGCGAGGAGGATGAAGGTGCAGCGTTGGGAGCGCCTCGCCCATGCCTTCACGGAAACAAAAGGACTGAGGGTTCTGCTTCTTGGCTCCGACTTGAGGGAAGGCGCATCACTGGAACCAGCTAGACGGCCAGGAAACTGGAGTGCTGCTCTGGCAGCAAAGAAAAAGCGGGTGTTGCTGCCCATGTGGGAAGAGTGCCACTTACCATCAGCCACAAACGAGCACTGGCTGTGGACCAGCTGTCGCCTGACAGGAACCGCAGGAAGCCAGCCTACTCCAAACATGGGGAGGGGCCAGCAAGACTGCAGCAGCTGGAGACTGTGTGACAAGGACAGATGCCCTTGGGACAGTGACACTCCCCCGTGCAGCAGCCCATGACCCTCCCCACTCTCCTCCAGTGCTCACATTAGTGCTGTGGGGACTGAAGTTCTTACTAACGTGTGAGTCAGACTTTCACCTTTGTAACAACTAATATATAATCAGAGAAAAAGATGTTTTGGGCTGACAGTGTTGGAGAAGCTGGGCCATGATCAGGCAGACTGTTTCTAGGCCTCTAGTGGCCACAGCAGTACCACTGAGGCAGGAGCTTAAGGCAGACAAACCACTCACCTCACAGCCAGGACCTGAAAAGAAACAGGGGGCTATCAGGGTCTTAGAGGGCATGTCCACTTAACCTAACACCTCCAGGTAGGCCTCACCTCCTCCAGCTCTCAGTAGTGCAGAGCTGGGAGCCAAGCCTTTAACAGATGGGCCTTTTCGGTATATTCCAGGGCCAATCTTTCACATAACTGTGTCTTTGAACTGTGTTTTTCCATTGGGTAGTCTCCAAAACACTGGTACACAGTGTTTTGATATACCACAACACAGAATTCCAGAGGACCCATAGTTCATGGGAATTCCAGGAGAATCAAAGTCAGTATAAAATGAGTATGTTCCATCTATAGCCTAACTCATGAGTCACAATTCCCTTTAGACAAAAGGCCATGACATTCTAAGAAACATGTATCACTAAAGAGTCCTATTGCATCTATTTCTTACTCTCTTTATGTCTCTGGTGAAAACACTAAAAACAATAGAAACCGAAGGGGAAAGAAAGACAGCACAACTCAAAGTCCTTTTTTTTTGGGGGGGGGGGGTTGTCCAAGGTAGGGTCTTGCTGTAGCCCAGGCTGACTTGGAACTCACTATGTAGTCTCAGGGTGGCCTCAAACTCACAGCAATCCTTCTACCTCTGCCTCCTGAGTGCTGGGATTAAAACCGTGTGCCACCACATGCAGCACGCAGCCCAAGTCCCTTTTCTGTTCATCCCTTCCTTACTCATTTATACATTCAAGGTAGAAAATGGTAGTAGAATGCACAGGCATCAAGAGCTGAAATAAAATGGCTATGTGCATGCTTCTGCCATTTTTTACATATACTTCCCACCTATGAGCCTGCTCTCCATTATCAAGCTTCCGCCAATCATGGGCTACAAGAGGGCCTACACCTATTAAATTTTCTCTAAAAAAAAAACAAAGGTTATCCCATTTATCTGGCACTAAATTCACGCTCCGTTGGAGAATTTGTTTCTTTTTCAGAAGGATGTAGATTCTAAGGAGACAACCAGCCCATCACACTTCAAAAGGTCCCCAGCTGAAACTAAAAGTATTTGGGGAAATGACCAAGAGTGCTGCTTCCTTGGTGAACCTGGTACCAGCACAAGCATGAAGGAGATAGACACAGAGAATATTCACCTCCTACCAAACCAGATATCCAGTGACACAGAGGCTCCCAAGACCTCATCACTGAAGTAGACATAAAATGACCCCAACATGGCTCAGGGAAATTTGCGGAAGAGGGGCAGAAAGAATGTTAAAGCCACACGTTGGATCATTACGCACAGAGACATTGCCTCTTACCCATAACTGATGGCTGCCCCCACAATGCACGACCCATATTCCCCAATGAGGTGGATCCCTGCAGAGGGTGGAGGACAGGGAAGAGGCTAACAATGGTACCAACATGGCCGTATACACTGTGTACATAACTAATAAAAAAAAGATACTGTGTAAAAGGCTGTGTAAGTTCAGCTAACTGCTCTTGTGTTTGTTTTGAAAACCAGCATTGCAAAATTAAAAGATGAACAGTAAAATGATGCCAATTTAATGTTTTTCTTGAAATGGCATTAAACAGAAAGTAAAAGCAACATGGCAAATTAAGAGACATGCTATGAATGAATGAGAAAGCAAAGCTTTACATTTTAGCACTATAAAAGATATTCCTGCTTTTCAAACAAGGGACCCTGAATTTGCTTTTGTGCTATCTTTGATGTAATGTAAACAGTTCTGACTATATCTACTACTCAAGACTATATTTTCTTCTGCCTGAAGCATAGCAGGGGTGGTTAAAACATGGCTAGCCAGCTGGGGAAGGAGGAGAAATATATACAGAGGGGAGGACATGGTCTTCCCAATGCCTGTACAACAAATTCTGCAGAGAAGCAAAAATTTTTTTAAATGTTTTTTTTTAATTTATTTGAGAGAGACAGAAGAGGCAGATAAAGAGAGAATGGGTATGTCAGGGCCTCTAACCACCACAAACAAACTCTAGATGCATGTGCCACCTTGTGCATCTGGCCTACATGGGTACTGGGGAATCAAACCTAGATCCAAGCACCTTAACTGCTAAGCCATCTCTCCAGTCCCAGGAAGAGAAATTTTGACATTAATGTTTTGGTCATTGTTGGGAGTAGACTTTCTGTTGCTTGCATCAAGACAACTTCTTACCTACAAAGACAGGGGAGATGGCTAAGCAGTTAAAGGCACTTGCTTATAAAGCTTGCTGGCCCAGGTTTGATTCCTCAGCACCCACGTAAAGGCAGATGCACAAAGTGGTGTTTGCATCTAAAGTTCATTTTCAGTGACAAGAGGCCATGGTGCACTCACTCATTTTCTCTCTCCCTCCCATTCTCTCTTCACCCTTCTCTTTCCCCTGTCTTCTTGTAAAGAAATAAATTAAAAATGTATTTTTTTAAAGAGTATGGTACAGACTACTATCTAAGTGTGACCTTAAGAGTCACAGAAGCAGCCTTCGACCCAGAAGGGAAAGGAGATAATTCCATTAAGCAAATTTCAAAGAAGCAATAGCTGGCAAAGAAAAGGGTCACTGTTTTCATTCTGCCTCATGAATCTGGCTTGTTTAATACCCCAGCTACAAATGAAATGAAAGTTTGAAAAGTCTGATCAGAGTTTTGTCTCAAAAAATTTTTTCTTGGTTTACAACATTTCAGTCACAAAAATTATATTGAAAATGATTAGACCCCATAGCTAACAGTACCACACAAATTACCCATATGTTCCAGCTCATGTTACAATATCTATGGGGAGCATTAAAATGATTTTTCAATTTTCTCACTCAATTTCTTCTATCTCTGCAGAAAATAAGAGATGACATTGTATGATGAGAGCAAGTCACTTTAAATTAGGGCAACTTGACTTTTGTCTTACCATCAATCAAATTCAGATCAAATGTGCTTTATTCCCGGGGGGGGGGCAACAAACTGAAAAATTCATAAAGAAGCGCTTCTTGTATTTTTAGAAACATAAAGCTTTGTTTCTAAATTCCTCTATTTCATCTTCTACCACACTGATCAGCTGTGAATTTTAATTTATCACTTTACATCTTCAACACAAGGGGAAAACCAAGGAAATGTGTTTATGAAGGATAAATATAGTAAGGTTCCTGTTGTCACATACATGGTCAAAATGTACAATTGCAATGACTTTACAGTGCACCAGAATTATCCCCTATGGACAATATATTTTGTCTCTGTCTTTTCCAATACGACTGAGTTCCATGAAGAACTTCTGAGTCTACTTAGTGGTGCACAGAGGCTTTTACATTACTTTGAAGGAATTAACCCATACAAGAGTTTTTATTTCTAATATATATTCCAAAAATAAAATTCAAGGGCTGGAGAAATTGCTTAGTGGCTAAGGTGATTGCCTGCGAAGCCTAAGGACCCAAGTTCAATTCCCCAGAACCCAGGTAAGCGAGATGCACATGGTAGTACATGCCTCTGGAGTTCATTTGCAGTGGCTAGAGGCCCTGCCATGCCCATTCTCTCTCTCTGTCTCTTTCTCTATCTCTCTCAATAGGTAAATGAATAAAAATAAAATAAAATTTAAAAAGTAAAAAATCTTTAAAGATAAAAAACATAAATGTTAAAGTTTAGAGCAAATAATGAAGATAATATGTATTAAAAGGTTTGCTGATGGCAAGTGTTCATGAATAAACAGTGGACTTCAAGAGATTTGAAATTATAAAGAAGCATGAAATCATTATATCTCTGAATCTTGCAAAAGTGCTTTACAACATCCTATGAGGACTTAAAGTCTGCATCATCCTCTTATGGATGATACCTTATCCAAAATCACAGGATTAAAAATGTTCCCAATTTTTCTTTCTCTTTTATGGATTTTGTAAATTTTTAATTTGCATACATGCATATATATGTATATGTATGTATGCAAATTAAAATTATATGTATATGTATATATATATGTACATATAAAAGTATCATAGGGATAGGACTCATGTCTAAACACATTCATGAATGTTTCATGCAGACTGAGCCTGCAGGGAGTTTTAAACAGTATTCTCAGTCTACCTGCATTTTGACTGCAACCTATCATGAGAACAGACCTGTTGTTCTCCATTTGTGATATGTTATCACTCAGAAAGCTTCAGAACAGTTGGAATACTTGGGTTTCAGACTTTGATGTAAAACTGCAAGGCCTATAGTACAAAATCTTTCTGTATAGCATTTCATTAATTACTTAATTAGCATCTATGCACAGATATTGTTCAAGGTGCTTAAAAAGACAAAATTCAATGTCTTCCAACCACTGTAGAGTTGTCAAAATGTGGAATATTTAGCTGAATTTGAATTTCAGATAGACAATGTTTTAGTAAGGATGTCCCACATATTTCATTGGATATATATTTATTTCCCCAAAGTAAAAATTGTAGACTAGGGGATCTGAAGGTTTTGTTCCTTGTTCTTGCCCCACAGAATCATGACCTGAACACTTGCCTGTCTATATTTCTATTTTGGCCTTTTAGTCCCGAAACTTCCTTCTTCCTCTTTATTGGAATGGCATTTTTATCTAATGAAATATACTTTCCAGTAACTTCCATAAGTAATGATGTGTGAGAGCTAAACATTCTGAGTTCTTGCATGCTTGCTGGTATATTTACCATCACATTTGATGATACTTCATCTAAAAATAGAATTCCAGGTTGTAAATTCTTTTTACTTAGACCCTTGAAATCATTGCTTCACTGTTGCTGTATGGAATATCAAGGGTAGACTGATTTTTATTCTTTGTGAAGATTGTTTTGGTTTTGTTTTCTGAAAATGTTCATATGAGTCTCTTCAGTTTTGGTTGAATTAGTTTGTTTAGGCTTCCATTACAACATACCTCATATGCGGTGATATAAGCAATGAGCATATGTTTTCTCAAAATTCTGGATTCAGGAGGACTACCTTAAGGAATTAAGGGACAGCAGGTTTATGACTTCCTCTGAGGCCTTTCTCCTCGTTTGCAGGTGGCCATTTCCTACTGTGCCCTCAATTGTTAGGATCTCAATTTCCTCTTCAAAGGTCCTTCTTTTATCTGTTATGTCTTCTCTTTTTTTCTTTATTTTTGGAAGCACACATATGTGTGGGGCATTGTGACATGGTATGCAATGTAATGTGTGTGGTGTATACACGTGTGTATACATATGTGTGCAGATGCATGTGCCCTGTGAACAAGTATGCAGAGGCATGGAGAGGCCAAAGGAGAACATTGGGTGTCTTCTCTTTTGCTCATCCTGCTGTTTTCTTGAGACAGTGTTGTAGACAATTCTACAATGCTGGGATGAATATCCAACGAGTCATAGTTTATGGGAGGAACGGATTTATTTCAGGCTTACAGATTTAGGGGAAGTTTCATCAGTGTTGGAAGATGCTGACTGCCATTCATAAATCCAAACAAAGTGGGAAGCCACCACCAGCCAGAAAACAACAAAACCAGTAACCACAAAATCTGGCAGCAATCAGGACCACCAGAGCAAAAACCTCCCTGCATACCTTTGGGCTGGAGATTAGACTCACCCCCCCCACACACACACACCTTTGGACTAGACCCCAGTAACACCTCCTCTAGCCAGGCAGCTGGAGGTCCAAGCTACAAGCTTTTAATAAAACACCTGAGTCTATGGGGAACATATATTCAAACTACCACAGATGGGATCTCTCACTCCACACAGTATTGCTCTTTTTACCATTTTTCCCAGTCAGCAAGCCCCAAGGATTCTCTAGTATCTTTTGGCCCCTGCAAGACTGGAGTTACATACAAATTGTATGACCATGGGTGCTAGGGAATTGAACTTGAGCCATCTCAGACCCTCATACTTGCACAGTTAGTGCTCTTTACTGCTGAGCTATCTCCACACCCCTATTATGTTTTGTTTATAGTTTGCTTTGATTTTTTTGTGATGAGATTTTGTGATGCTAGGGTTGGAACCCAGGGTCTTGTGCAGCTAGACAAGCTGTACACCACAAAACTACATCCCCAGTTTGGATCTTGTCCCCAAATATCATCACATTTTGCAACAGTAACAGTTAAGTCTTCAACATATGGAATTTGGTGTGGTATTTAGTTCTGCCCATGACATTGGTGTTATGAAATATCATGGTAACCTTTCTTGACATTAGCTATATTTCTCTTTTATTTTGTTGGTGTCTCAGTGAAATTTCTGAATATACACTTGTGTCTTTCAATTCTATATCATTCTCTTTTATTATTTCAATGACAGTTTTCTCTTTCCCTCTCTCTCTTTCCCCTTCTGTATTAGTGTGGATTCCAGTCACTATAGAGTGTCATGGATTTCATCATGCTCCTTGCACTCTCATCACCAGTAGGATATATTCAATAATACAGTAAACTATTCCAAAATCTTAGTAATGTGACACAATAAAGATTTACTTCTTGCTAATGTGAGGATATAATATAAGGAGATGGAAGAGACAACTAGTGACAATGAGGTAGAGAAGGTCTGTAACAGTGGTTGACTAAAGATCTAGGCTCCTTCCATCTAGTGGCTGCATGTCCTGTTAAACATTGAAGTTGTCTGTTATACTGTACTCACCTACCTACTCTGTGAGAGAGCATAGAGCTTCTGACAAGAGATGATTCTTTTGTAAAAGAGTATCTGTTGTGATTGCCAGAACTTGAAACTGCAGCAGAGGTTGAGAAATGTGGGAGAAAGTTGAACCAATCTCCCCATACACAAAAATCAAGTACAAATGGATTAAAGACCTCAACATAAGACCTGAAACTCTTCTCCTACTAGAAGGAAAAATAAGAAGAACTTTCCATGATATAGGTGTGGGGAAAGACTTACTTAACAAAACCCCAGTAGCCCAGGAAATTAATCATTGAACCAATGAGATCTCGTGACGCTAAAAGGTTTCTGCACAGAAAAACATACCTTAATCAGAGCCAGTAGGCTACCCACATAATGGGAGAAAATCTTCACCAGCTATACCACTGACAGAGGCCTAATATCTAGAATCTACAAAAAATTTAAAAACTAACAATAAAAAAATCAAACAACCCACTCTAAAAATGGGGCAAATAACTGAATAGGGATTTCTCAGAGAAATAATGGCTAACATACAATTAAGAAAATGTTCGGGCTGGAGAGATGGCTAGGGCTGGAGAGATGGCTTAGCGGTTAAGCGCTTGCCTGTGAAGCCTGAGGACCCCAGTTCGAGGCTCGATTCCCCAGGACCCACGTTAGCCAGATGCACAAGGGGGCGCACGCGTCTGGAGTTCGTTTGCAGTGGCTGGAGGCCCTGTCGCGCCCATTCTCTCTCTCTATCTGCCTCTTTCTCTCTCTGTCACTATCAAATAAATAAGTAAAAATGAACAAAAAAAATTTTAAAAAAAAAAAAAAAAAAGAAAATGTTCAACATCCCTAACCATTAGGGAATGAAAATTAAAACAATTATGAGATTCTACCTTACTCTAGTAAGGATGACAATCATTAAAAAATCAAATGAAAACAAATGGTGGGGAGGATGTGGTGAAAATGGAACCTTCATTCACTGTTGGTGGGAATGTAAACTTGTATAACCACTATGGAAATCAATTTGGAGATTCCTGAAAAAGTTGAATATAGGGCTACCAACAGACCCAGTTATTACCTTACTTGGCATTTATCCTAAATGCTCCATGTCGGACTACAGAGATATTTGCTCAACCATGTTTATAGCTGTTCAACTCACGATACCTAAGAACTGAAATCAACTTAGGTGCCCATCATTGGATGAATGGATTAAAAAGTTGTGGTACATTTACACAATGAAATTCTGCTCAGCAGTAAGAAAAAAAGGATACAGTGAAATGGGTAAAAAAAAAAAAAAAATGGGCAGACTTGGAACACATCATACTCAGTGAACTCACACAATCACAGAAAGACAACGGCTGCATAGTGTCACTCATCTGTGGCCCCCAATCTGGAACAGCTTGAGTTGCTGACCAACCTGATAGGCAACTCATGGCTCAGACAATAGACATGGAATGTTTGGGGGGACAGGAAGTGAAAGGGAGGGGGAAAACAAGCACAAAACTAAATACAAAATGTACTGGTACCATAGAAACTTTTATTTTTGGAGATAGAATAAGAGATATGACCCTCAATAGGAGCGAGGGGGGAGCACCTGAGAAGAATGGCCCTGGAGAAGGAGGGATGAGGCTTAACCTTTAAAAGAAGAAAAAAATTTTTTGAGGTAGGGTCTCACTCTAGCCCAGGCTGACCTGGAATTCACTATGTAGTCTCAGGGTGGCCTCAAACTCATGGCAATCCGTACCTCTGCCTCCCGAGTACTGGGATTAAAGGCGTGCGCCACCACACCTGGCTAAAAAAAAAAATTTTTGTTGTCTCTGGCCATAAATCAGTTGCTATCCACAATGAGCTCTTGATCAGACAGACCTTTGTGATGTCCAAAACAAGACAGGTTTCTGTCAAAGTACTTGGTTACCCACCTGAGGCAAATGATAAGACCTTATTTCTGAAGATACTATATGCTGCCAACACAGAGCATGGAGAGAGCTGGCTGGATTCCAGAAGAGAGCCAGTCCCCAGACAGTTAGCCTGTCTAGTGCTGGAAAGCACTACATGACCTACTGGGGGAATATGGCTACTAACAGTCTGAGCAACCAAAGGTCTAAGCTACTCAGAAGCAAACACCTTGACAGAGTGTACATACCAGCTCAATAGTGGCACACAGCCTTGGTGGGTAACCAATAGCTTTCTGATTGGTTAAGAGATATGCTCAGTGTAAGGGAACCCACATTGGGAATTGGAAACCAGATCAGAATTCTATAGAGACAAAAATTATGCTTTCCAGTGTCAAGCTCTCAATAATCTTTGGCTAAAAGAGGGGTTACATATAGCAAATTCTCCCTAAATTAATAATGCTTATCCCACTAAACTATGTTGACTTCAGTCTCCTTTGGAGAATCTGTTCTTGTTTTTCAGAATGTAGTGAGACTGAAGGAGATAAACTACACCTTACACTTCAGCCAAGCCACAGCTGAAACCACAGAGGAACTGGAGAGATAAGCAAGAGTGCTGCTTCCATGATGAACCTGATAATCAGTGCCAGGGTGAAAGAGACAGACCATGAGGGTACTCAACACTCATGAAAGTGGAAATCCAAAAGCTCCTAAGAGCTCATCACTGAAGTAAACTTAAATGTCACCCACCATAACTCAGGGAATTTTGCGGAAGAGGGCACAGAAAGACTGGAAGAGCCACAGGTTGAGACATCATGCCCATCACAACCCCCTCAAATGAGTTCTGCTCCAGCAATGCATGACCCACAACCACAAAGGGAATACTGGCAACCCCACTAAGGAGGGTCCCCAGCAGAATGGGGGCAGGGATGAGGAAAAAGAGGGTACCAACATATGATACATCCATACAAAATATGTTGTTAATAACAATTTAAAAAACAAAAATTTAAAAGGTGGACAGTAAAAAAAAAAAATCATGTTAGCGTTCCAAGGTGTTTTTTTATGCAAGAGAGTGAGAGTGAGAGAGAGAGAAAAAAAGAGAGAGCATGAGAGAGAGAAAACTAGTACGTCAGAGCCTCCAGCCATTGCAATTGAACTTCAGACACATGGCCCACCTTGTGCACATGTGCACCCTTGAGCACTTGCATCACCTTGTACACCTTGCTTACATGGGATCTGAAGAGTCAATCATGCATTCTCAATCTTCATAGGTAAGTAACTTAACTGCTAAGCCATCTCTCCAGCCCCACAGTGATTTTTAAAATTCTTTGTTGTTCAGCCGTAGAATCCTATTATAATGTTATGAATACAGCACGTTTCCAACTAACAAATCTTTTAATTTCTTTAGGTCAATTGTTCTGTTTGTTTTAGTGTTGTACTTTTTCTGAAATATTAGAGATTTTATTACTGTTGCTTCATATTCATGGAGAATTGAGGACAGCATACTCTGTGTTTGGCTGAGAGGTGTAGCCTGCAGGGAAATGAGTAATGAACCCTTTCTGATGGGCTGGAGGTAGAAGATCAATTCATTAGAGCTTGGCTCTAATGATCATGTGGATCTCATGGTTTAGTTTATTTATGTGGTGTATTACATTGACCTATATCCATACATTAGGCCATCCCTGCATCCCTGGGATAAAGCCTGCTGGATCAAGGTAGATAATGCCTTTTATGTGTTATTGAATTTGGTTTGCATGGAGAAAGAGAAGGATCTATTTTCATCCTTCTACAGATATGTATCCACTTTTCCCAGCACAATTTGCTGAAGAGGCTGTCTTTTCTCTAATGAGTATTTTTGGCATTTTTGTCAAATATCAAGTGGCTATAGCTACCCAGGCTTAAATCTGGGTCCTCTATTCTATTCCATTGATCTACATGTCTGTTTTTGTGCCAGTACCATGTGCCTTTGTTACTATGGCTCTTTAGTACAGATTAAAATCAGGTATGGTGGAGTCTTCTGGCCAAGATGGCGACCACCTAACTGTGCCACACATCCCTAGGAAAGAAAGGCAAGACATTAAGTGTTCACTGGGTCTTTTAGGGGAGAGTAGTCTCCAATAGATTCCCAGTGGGAGAGCACAGAGGGAAAAAAAACAGGGAATTGCTGATTCCCTCACGTGCGGGTAGCCCACCCCTCCCCGCAAGCAGCTGCCGTATCCACAGTCCCAGCTTCAGGAAACTCCCACACTTACTGTAGGAAAAGGGTCCCAGGCCAACACACTTCCACTTGCCTCAATGCACAGGGGTGATCTCCCTGCTACCCCTGCCCATGAGTGACATTGGCCACGCTATGCCCACTGGCCCATTAGGGATATAGGTCTATAATTTTCTTTCCTTGTTTTATCTCTGCCTGGTTTTGGTATTAGGATGATGATACTTTCATGAAAGGAGTTGGGGAGGATTCCCTGGTCTCTGATTATGTGAAATAGTTTGAGAAAAAATGGTTCCAGTTCTTCTATGAAGGTTTGACAGAACTCAGCTGAGAAGCCATCCGGTGCTGGGCTTTTCTTTTTGGGGAGGTTTTTGATTACCTTTTCAATCACCATAGATGTGATAGGTTTGTTTAAGAGATTAATCTGATCTGAGTTTAGTTTTAGTAGGTAGTATGTGTCTAGGAATTCACCCATTTCTCCCAGATTATTGACTTGTGTGGAGTAGAGGTTTTGGAAGTATGCCCTGATGATTCTTCCAATTTCATTGATGTCTATAGTGATCTGTCCTTTTTCATTTCTGATTTTGTTAATTTGAGACTTCTCTTTTTTGTGCTTGATCACTTTGGCCAAGGGTTTGTCAATCCTGTTTGTTTATTTTTTTTTTAAAGAACCAGCTCTTTGCTTCATTGATTTTTTAGTTTCTAATTCATTAATTTCTGCTCTAATCTTGATTTTTGCATTCCATTTGGAGATATTTGGGTTGGATACTTCTTGTTTTGTCAGCACCTTTAGATGGACAGTCAGGCTATTGATTTGTGATCTCTCTGTCTTTGTAATGAAGGCATTTAGGACTATGAATTTTCCTCTTATGACTGCCTTCATTGAGTCCCATATGTTTTGGTAGGTTGTGTTGTCATTATCATTCAAATCTAGGAATTTTACAATTTTTTTTTTGATTTCTTCCATGACCCATTCATTGTTTAAAAGTGTGTTGTTTAGTCTCCAGGAGTTGGTGGAGTTCTTGATGTGTGTCTTGTTGTTAATTTCTTGCTTTAAAGCATTGTGATCTGACACAATGCAGGAAATTACTTCAATTTTCATGACTTTATGAAGGCTTGCTTTATGACTAATATATCGTCAATTTTGGAGAAGGTTCCATGGACTACAGAAAAGAATGTGTATTCTGTAGAGTTGGGGTAGAAAGTTCTGTAGATATTTGTTAGCTCTAGATATGCTATGATGTTGTTGAGCTCTGTTATTTCCCTGTTAATTTTCTGCTTGGATGATCTGCCTGTTGATGGTAGTAGAGTATTGAAGTTTCCAACTATGATGGCGCTGGTGTTTATTTCTGTTGTATTGTCAGGTAGATATTGTGGTCTTCTTTGTCCTTTTTGATTACTTTTGGTTTGTAGTCTATTTTATCAGATATTAATATAGAAATAACCACTTGTTTTTCTTTATTTTCCATTTTCTTGGAATATCATTTTTCAACCTTTCACCCTGGAGAGGTGTCTATCTTTGGTAGTGAGGTGGGTTTCTTGAAAACAGCAGATAGAAGGGTCCAGCACTTTGATCCATCCTGATAGCCTGTGTCTTTTGATGGGTTAGTTAAGAAGGTCATTAATATTTAGGTTATTACTGTGAGGTTTGAATTAATCCCTGCCATGATGTGTCTTATGGGGTTGGGCTGTTAGTTGTGTTATGTACTGTTTTGAGCCTGGTTTGTTTCTGTTATTGTGATCTTCTTCTTGTTGGCTCTTGAAATTGGTTGTTTGCTCTGTGTGGAGTATCCCCTTAAGTATTCTCTGTAGGTATGGCTTTGTGTTCATATAATCATAGACTTGACTTTTTCATGGAAAGTTTCTCTTTCACGATCTACTATGAGGGATTCTCTTGCTGGGTAACATAGCTTGGGTCAGAAATCATAGCTTTTTATACTTTGAAGTGTTCCATTCCAGGCTCCTCTGGCTTTCAGGCTTTCCATTGAGAAATCTGATGTTACTCTAGTGGGATTGCCTTTGTATGTTGTAAATTGCTTTTCTCTTGCTGCTTTTAACACTCTCACTTTGTTTTCATTGTTAAGGGTTTTAACTATGATGTGTCTTGGAGAGTTTCTTCTTTGGTCCTATTTGATGTTCTGTGGGATTCTTGTATCTGGATAGGTCTCCCTTTTGCAAGATTTGGACAATTTTCTTCAATAATTTTGTTGAGTACATTTTCTATGCCTCTGGCCTGGATATCTGCTCACTCTGGTATACCCATGATCCAGATGTTTGGTCATTTTAGAGGGTCCCACAGTTCCCTCTATTCTGTTCACCTGACTTCTTGGACTTAGCAAAGTTTTGGCCTCCCGATCAATTTTTTCTGTCTTATCTTCCAGGTCAGAGTTTCTGTATTCCACATGAGTACCTCTTTTATTGAGTAGTTCTAGGGAATTTTTTATGAATTCTATTTGATTTTTATTATCTGCTGTATTGTTTTTGTATAATGTCCATCCATTTGTTTTGTACTTTTAATTTTTTGTTTACTTTTATTTATTTATTTGAGAGCAACAGACAAAGAGGCAGACGGGGGGGGAGAGAAAGAGAGAATGGGCACGCCAGGGCTTCGAGCCACTGCAAACGAACTCCAGACACATGTGCCCCCTTGTCCATCTGGCTAATGTGGGTCCTAGGGAATCGAGCCTCGAACTGGGGTCCTTAGGCTTCACAGGCAAGCATTTAAGCACTAAGCCATTTCTCCAGCCCTGTCCATTCATTTTTGAGGTATGATTTCAATTCAAATTCTCATTTTTTAAAATTTTTATTAGTTTTGTATTCAATGTATACAGTCAAGTTGGTACCATCGTCAGCTTCCTCCCTATCCTCCCCCCTCTGCAGGGACCCTCCTCATTGGGTCCCTCATTCAGTTCTACAATAAAAGCTTGGTAGAATTCAGCTCTCTTCTTTTGGGGGATTTCTTTTTTATTACCTTTTCAATCTCCATGGTTGTGATACATTTGTTAAGGAGATTAATCTGCTCTGAGTTTAGATTTGGTAGATGGTATGTGTCCATAAATTCATCCATTTCCTCCATATTATCCAGTTTTGTGGAGTAAAGATTTTTGAAATAAGTCCTGATGATTTTCCCAATTTCACTTATGTCAATTATGATCTCTGCTTTTTCATTTCTAATTTTGTTAACTTGAAGCATCTCTTTTTTTTCACTTGATCAAATTGGGAAGGCACTTGTCAATCTTCTTTATTTTTTCAAGGAGCCAGTTCTTTGTTCCACCAATTTTCTTGTTTTTGTAGTTTCCAATTTATTAATTTATGGTCTGATCATTATTATTTCTTTCCATCTGGAGCATTTGGGCCTGGATTCTTCGTGCTTTTCCAGTGCATTTAGGTGGATGGTTAGGTTATTGATTTGGGATCTCTCTGTCTTTGTTAGGAAGGCATTTAGTGCTATGAATTTTACCATAAGGACTGCCTTCATTATGTCCCATAAGTTTGGTACAATGTGTTCTCATTGTCATTCATTTCTAGAAATTTTGCAATTTAATTTTTTATTTTGTCCTCTACCTATTTATTGTTTAAAATTGTGTACAGTTTCCAAGAGCCAATGGGATTCTTGGTGTGTCTTTTATTTTCCTTTTCTTTCTTTTCTTTTTGTTTTTATTAATTAATTTTGTACTCAGTGAATACAGTCAAGTTGGTACCATTGTTAGCCTCCTCCGTGTCCTAACCCCTCCCCCTGGCCCCTCCTTGTTTAGGTATATGGGTCATGCATTGTGGAGTTAGCCCACAGTTGTGAGTAGGAGGAAATGTCTCTGCATATCAGAACCCAACATGTGGCTCTGACATTATTTCCGCCCCCTCTTCCGCAAAATTTCCCTGAGCCATGTTGGGTTCATTTTGGGTCTGCTTCAGTGATGAGGTGTTGGGAGCCTCTGTGTCTCTGGATATCTGATTTCATAGGAGTTGATTGTTTTCTGTGTTGATCTCCTTCACCCTTGTTCTGGTACCCAGTTCACCAAGAAAACAGCACCCTTGCTTGTTTCGCCAATTTTTCTCAGTTTCAGCTGCAGCCCTTTTGAGGTATGATGGGGTTGTTCTCTCCTTAGGATCTGTGTCTATCTGAAAAAGAGAAGCGGATTCTCCAATGGAGAGTAAATTTACCACCAAATAAATGGGATAATCTTTTTTTATACAGAATTTAATAGGTGTAGGCCCTCTTGTAGCCCACAATTGGTGGTAGCTTGATAATGGAGAGTGTACTTATGTTTGGATATGGTTCTGACATGTTTCCCAGCTCCAGCTATGGGTCCCGTACCACTGAGGGAATCAAGAGCACTTGGTTTCCCACCATGGCTGTGCACAACTATTGCACTTATGTGAGCATCACAACAGGTTATTTGCTGTTAAGTAGGTTAGGCCATAAGTTGCTTGGACGGATATTGGTCATTTTCCCCCAGTCTCCCATGTAGCACCTTCTGGCACTAGACACGATGACTGTCTGGGGACTGACTCTCTTCCAGCCATGTCACCCCATGTTACATGTCCACCGCATATGGTATCTTATTCAGTAGGGTCTTACAACCAACCTTTGGTGGGTCATCAAGTACTCTGACAGAAATCTGTCATTCTTTTAGGAAACCTTGTAGGTCTCTCCAGTCAAAAACTCATTGTGGATGATAGCCACATGCTGGTACTGGGAGTTACATGTTGGTGTCCACTAAGAGAAGGAAGAAGAAGATAAAAAATATAAAAGAGTTCAAGAGAAGAGAGCGAGAGAGAAGCTGTAGAATATTAAGGTCATTCCTCATCATACCCTCTCCAGTGCCTTGTGACTCATGTGTTCCCTCTAAGGGCCTGGTGAAGGTTCAGCCATTTGGTCTGCCTTTTAGGATGCAGAATTTTATGGTACCATTGCCATTTGGGTCTAGATTTGTGTCCCACACCCCCTCCCTTGCCCACGCTCCCACCCTACCCACCCTGTTGTCTAGTCCTCAAGGTACTTTCTGGGTATTTCGGCATCTTGGGTAGATTTCGGTTAGGTGCTGTAGTTGAGTGAGACTATGGGGCAATTATCTTTCTGTGAATAGGTAAATTCACTGAGAATGATCTGTTCCAGGTTCAACCATTTTTCTTCAAATTTCATTGTGTCACTTTTTCTTACTTCTGTGTAGAATGCCATTCTGTAGATATACCACATCTTAGTTATCCATTCTAGTGATGGACATCTGGGTTGATTCCAGCTCTTAGCTATTATGAATTGAGCCGCTATAAACATGGTTGAGCAAATCTCTCTGGACTGAGGTTTGAAGGCTTTAGTGTACATGCCCAGTAAGGGAATAACTGGGTATGTTAGTAACTCTATAGTCAGTGCTTTTAGGAGTCTCCTTATTGCTTTCCAAAGTGGTTGTACCTTCTTACGTTCCCACCAACAGTGGATGAGTGTTCCTATTTCTCCACATTCTCGCCAGCATTTATTTTCATTTGAGTTTTTGATGTTTGCTATCCTTACTGGGGTAAGGTGGAATCTCAGAGTTGTTTTAATTTGCATTTCCCTGATGATTAGGGGTGATGAACATATCCTTAGGTGTGTGTTTGCCATTTGTATTTCTTCCTCTGTGAACTGCCTGTCCAACTCTTTGCCCCATTTTGTAAGTGGGTTCTTTGACTTTTTTAATTTTTTAAAAATTTTTGTTTATTTTATTTATTTATTTGAGAGCTACAGACAGAGAGAGAAAGAGGCAGAGGGGGGGGGGGAGGGAATGGGCATGCCAGGTCTTCCAGCCATTCAAATGAACTTCAGACATGTGAGCCCCCTTGTGCATCTGGCTAACATGGGTCCTGGGGAATTGAGCCTCGAACCGGGGTCCTTAGGCTTCACAGGCAAGCGCTTAACCACTAAGCCATCTCTCCAGCCCTCTTTGACTTTTTATTGTTTAGGCTCTTGAGTTCTTTGTATGCCTGTGTCAGTTGGTTATTCAGCAAATATTTTCTCCCATTCTGTGGGTAATCTATTGGCTTTGATTATTCCATGCTTCTCTGAGGGGAAACTCTTCAGATTTATGTGATCTCATTGGTTGAGTGCTTGTTTAAGATCCTGTGCTACTGGGGTTTTGTTCAGGAAGTCTTTTTCCATTCCTATATCATGAAAAGTTCCTCCTATATTTTCTTCCAGTAGTAGCCGAGTTTCTGGTCTTATATTGAGGTCTTTGATCCATTTGGACTTGAGTGTAGAGCATGGCGAGATGTGCTGATCAAGTTTCAATTTCCTGCATATGGTTATCCAGTTTGTCCAGCAGCATTTGTTGAAGATGCTGTCTTTTTTCCAGCCTATATTGTTAGGGCCTTTGCCAAATATCAAGTAGCTTTCTTTTGTTGTTAACTTCTAGCAATACAGCATTGTGATCTGATATCATGCAGGAAATTATTTCAGTATTTATAAATAAATGGAGGCAGGCTTTTTGATCCAGTATATGATCTATTTTAGAGAAGGTTCCATGGGCTGATGAGAAGAATTTGTAGTCTGTGGATGTGGGGTGGGATGTTCTGTAGATGTCTGTTAGGTCTAATTGTTCTATGGCTTTGTTGAGCTCTCTCACTTCCCTGTTGATTTTCTGTTTGGATGTTCTATCCATTGCTGATAATGGAGTATTGAAGTCCCCATCTATTATGGTGTTGGTGGTTATTTCTGTTTTATTGTCAAGAATGTTTTGTTTTATGAATTTTGCTAGCCCTGTATTTGCTGCATGCATATTTATGATTGTGATATTGCCTTGATGGATAATTCCCTTGATAAATAGGAAGTGGCCTTCTTTGTCTTTTTTGGTTACTTTTGTTTGAACTCTATTTTATCTGATATTAGAATATCTATGCCTGCTTGTTTCTTATTCCCATTTGCTTGGAATATCATGTTCCACACTTTCACCCTGAGGAGGTGTCTGTAGTTGGTGGTGAGGTGGGTTTCTTGAAGACAACAGATTAAGTGGTCTAATTTTCTGATCTACCCTGTTAGCTTGTGTCTCTTGATGGGTGAATTAAGGCCATTAATATTTAGGGTAATTGCTGTGAAGTTTGATTTGATCCCTGCCATATTGTGTTGGTTTATGTGGTTTGGCATTTTCATGGATTTTGAAGTTTTTTGGGCCTTCTCTGAGTTAGGTTATTGTGATCTGCATTGTAGGCACTTGAGGTTGATTATTTGATTTTTCTGTGTGGAGAATTTCCTGAAGTACTCTTTGTAGGGTTTTGTGTGTGTGTGTGTGTGTGTGTGTGTGTGTGTGTGTGTGTGTGTGTGTGTTCATATAGTTGTAAAGCTGAGTTTTATTGTGGAAAGTTATATTTTCACCATCTATTGTGAGGGATACTTTTGCTGGGTAGAGTAGTTTGGGTTGGAAGTTATAGGTTCTTAGACTTTGCAGTGTTTCATTCCAGGCCCTTCTAGCTTTCAGGGTTTCCATTGAGAAGTCTGATATAATTCTGATGGGGTTACCTTCAAATGTAATATGTTGTTTATCCCTAGCTGCTTTAAGGACTTTCTCTTTGGTATTAATGCTTAAAGTCTTAATGACAATATGTCTTGGAGAATTTCTCATTTGGTCCAGTCTGTTTGGAGTTCTGTTAGCTTTTTGTAACTTGATGGGCTTTTCTTTTGAGAAAGTGGGAAAGCTTTCTTTGATAATTTTTTTTGAATAAGTTCTCCATGCCTTTGGTCTGAATTTCTTCCCCTTCTTGTATGTGAGTGTTAGGATGTTTAAGGGCATCTTACAGTTCCCTCATGTTCTGTTCACAGAAAATTTTGAACTTATTGTAACTTACAGACTCTCGAACTGTTTCTTCTGTTTTGTCTTCCAGATTGGAGTTTCTATCCTCTACATGGCTGACTCTATTCTTGAGAGCTTCTACAGAGTTTTGGCTTATTCAATTTGGTTTGCATTTTCTACTACTTTTCTATTTACAATTTCTATCCCTCCATCATGTTCCTTTTCATGTCATTTTCTGATTTTCTTGATGCTTCTTGGAATTTGTGCTTGCATTTCTTTATGTCTTCATTCTGCTTAGCCAGCTTGTTTTTGAGGTCCTCTTTTTTTTCACTCTCCTTCATGTCCTTTAGCTGTCTTTGGACCCCTTCCATTTTCTTATCTATTAGGTGTAGTCTAGTGAGAACAGAATTCACATGATTATCGCCCCATTGTTGCTTTTCTGCAAGTTCTGCTATTTGCTTGGTCATCGTTGGGTAGCTTATAACTTCATTTTGGGGTTCTGATCCTAATGTCTCTTCTGTGTTTTGATTAGAGACATCCATTGTACAACTGGGCAATCTTATTGGATTTACTTTCATTTGACTTTTTATGTTATTCCTTTTGCCCTGCGGTCTGCCCATCACAGTGTAGGGGTAGAGAGAGTGGGACTGAGGTCATGGGGGGCAGGGGAGTGGGACTGAGGTCACAGGGGGAGGGAGACTGAGGTCATTGGGGTGGGTTTCGAGGGGCTGGGAGAGTGGGGCAGCTTTCACAGGGGTCAGGGAGAGCAGGGTGGCTTTTGCATGGGGTAAGGGGAGTGGGGCAATCTCCAGTGCATAGCGGCACAGGTGGAGCTATGCCAGCCTGTTTCCCCTTGCCTGCAGTGACTGCAGGAGGAATCTGCAGCTGGGACTATGGCTAGAATGGCTGCTTGAGGGCATTGGGGAACTGGTGGTCTACTGGAGTGTGTGGAAATCAGCCGATTCCTTTTTTTGCCCCTCTGCACCCTCCCACTGAAGGCCTATTAGAGTCTGCTCCCATCTAAAAGACTTAATGAACCCTTAATGTCTTGCTTTTCCTTCCCCAGAAGGTGTGGCAATTAGGCGGATGCCATATTGAGCTCTTTCTTTCCAAATTCTGACTTTCTTGATGCTTCTTGTAGTTCGTTGTTGCATTTGATCAAGTCTTCATTAAGCTTAATCAACCACTTGGTTAGGTCTTCCATTTCTTGACTTAGCTTCAATTTATTCATATCGCTTTGGAGGGTTCTCACATTGTCTTCCATCAAAGTAAGCCTACTGTCAAAAGCTGAATGCTCTAGGAGATGATTCTGTTCAATTTCATTGGTACAATTGTTGGTTCTTTGATACTTTGCTTCAAGTTCACTGATTTTTTTGTAAGGGTCTCATTGGTTATTGTGTTTTCATTTTGGTCATGAATTTCTGTTGATTTCTCTATGATTTTATTGGAAGATTCTGTAGTAGAACTAGGCATCCGTAATGGACATCTCTCAGTTTTCTGACTTTCATTGGCTTTTTTGTATTGTTGTCTACCCATTTTAGGAAGACTTTTTATTTTATTGAGGAGGAAGCAAGTTTGTGTTCTTTGGCCCATTCACCCTCTGACTCAGGTGAACAGGAATGTTAGTACCTAGTGACTAATCAAAATACCAGAGCAAAAGGCCTGATTCCTCAGCTTACACAGTGGCCAGGCCTCCCCAAGCAAGATACAATGGGACCTACCAGGATAAGGGACTAGGAGGAGTAAGGGAACAGGGATCTGGCCTACTTCATGTTGAGCCCTTCAGGACACAGACCAGTGCAGGCAACCTAGCCTGGGGAGGTGGGAGGAGCCCAGATACAGGGGTCTGGTCTACTCACTCCAGAGGGCTGTGGCTGCCCACACACTGATGTGCAAGGAACTCAGAGCCGGGCAGTGGGAGGGGACCAGAAATGGGTCTGGCCTACTCAATCCAGAGAGCTGCACTCACCCACGCACTGACCGTGCAAAGAACTCAGACCCAGGAAGAGGTGGGAGGAGCCTGGATAGGGGTCCAGCCTAATCACTCCAGACAGCAGCCTTTAATGCTGCTGTTCATGTGGATTTTGTATAAAATCCTCATAGGACATGTCAGAATGTCTTGGCTATGGTTCCATCAAGTTTTCTCTTTACCTCTCTAAGTTTCCTTTATGTTTCCCATAAATAGCCAAGCCTATTTTGTTGCCTCCTCTCCAGTGCCACTAGTCTTTGGCTAAAAGAGGGGTTACATATATCAAATTCTCCCTAAATTAACAATGCTTACTCCATTTAAACCATTCTTACTCACTCTCCATTGAACAATCTATTCTTTTTCAGAAGGCAGCGAGACTGGAAGAGATAAACTACCCCTTGCTCTTCAGCCAAGCCACAGATGAAACCACAGAGGAATTGGGGAGACAAGCAAGAGTGCTGCTTCCATGGTGAACCTACAGTCAGTGCCAGGGTAAAAGAGACAGATGCTAAGGATACTCAACACATACCCATGCAGAGATCTAGAGGCTCCTAAGACCTCATCACTGAAGTTGACTTAAAAGCCACCCATGGCTCAGGGAATATTGCAGAAGATAAGGTAGAAAGATTGTAAGAGCCTCAGGGTTAAACATGACCAGAGGCACTGCCTCCCCCAACACACACACACACACAAAACTGGCTGCCCTTCCCTCAACACGTAACCAACAACCACATGGGAATACCTGAAACCCCTCTGAGGAGAGTTCCCAGCAGAATGGGGGCAGGGATGAGGGAAAAGAGGGAACCAACACGTGATGTACCCATATAAAATATATTGTTAATTTTTTTTAAAAGTGCAAAATGTTATAAAGGCTGCCTGGGGAAAATTGTGTGTTACACAACCAATCTTCCAGGCAGGATATGATCATTGGAGGAATAATGGCATGATTGGTATTGGGGGGGGCAGGCATTTTTGGATTGGATTTGAAGCTTGCTTCACAGGAGGGAATTCATGCTAGGCACTGTAAACCTGATCAAAAGCTGGTGGCTTTTGATACTAGGCCCTAGGGGGGGAACATTAGTACTCCCCTTAGCTATGATCAGAGCAGCTGCTTTTTAAAGTAGTCTATTTGTATTTATTTATCTATTTGAGAGAGATGCAGACAGAGACACATAGAGAGACAGAGAGAAAATGGGCATGCCAGGGGCTCCAGCCACTGCAAACAAACTCCAGATGCATATGCCACCCACCTTGTGCATCTGACTAATGTGGGTCCTGGGGAATCAAACCTGAGTCCTTTGGCATTGTAGGCAAGTGCCTTAACCACTAAGCTATCTCTCCAGCCCTAGAGCAGCTATTTTGTTTTTTGTTTTTTGTTTTTTGAAATTGGTGGTGGTTACTCTTGAGACTTATATCTGGTCAAAGTGGTGAGAATAAGTGACTATTGAATGCTCAGTCCTAAATGGGACATATATATCACCCCCTACAAGGTTCAGGGGCCATTGAAGACAAGATATTGCAAAGAATGTAAGAGCTAGAGGATGGGGAAGAATACTGTGCAATGAATACTGACTTCCAAACAGAAAATGGTCATTGCACTCATGAACCTAGAACAACTATGGTTGCCTGTACAGTGTTGAACCTGTGGACATTCCCTCATGAATGGAGGAGAAGCTTAGGAGGTCCCATCCTTCCCAAGGGACTACTGGTAGTTAATGGTTACTGGACTATCAGGAGACAAATTGCCCCCTACTACACAGTACATATACTCTACACATGCAAGTGTGTGGGAGCTAAAAAAGAAGAAGGAGGAGGAGAATGAGAGAGAAGGAAAAGAAAGGAAGGAGGGAGAGAGAGGGAGGAAGGAGGGAGGAGAGAGGAAGGGAGGGAGGGAAAGAAGTTGAGCTAAGAGAAATGAGACCCTCACAGATCACAGGAAGGAAAAGCATGATGAGATCCCAGACTGTCTTTCTGCCTCTTGTCTTTTTTTCCATTTCCTAAGAAATCTCATTTTCTAAGGGATTTCTTCTACTTATTTTCTACTGATTGCTTTTTTAAACATTTATTTTATGTTATTTTTAACTTCAAATAGTTTATCCTTTTTTCAATTTTTATATAACACACTCTTTCTATTTTTCCAAGTCTTCAGAAATATTTGTCTTTCACATAATTTAAAAAATTTTTTTTGAACCCTATTCTATTTTTTTCAAGACATGCTACTATTTATATAACCTAGATTTTTCTCTTTTTGCCCATTTGCCACTAACGTGTGGTGGCCCTTGGAGTTCCATACTTACTTTACAATGAGTCAAGCAAAACTCTGACTCAAGCCCTGAGGAATACGAGGATGTTATATATGGAGCCTTGCTAACTATTTTAAGAAAACTGGTATGAAGAAAGAAAGAAATTTTTGCTTTTACTCTAGTTTTGAAGCTCTCCCATAAAAATTATTCATATTTATGGGGTCTTGATACATATATGCACTGTGTAATGTTTAAGTCAGTGTAGCTATATCCTTAAGCATCTGCTACCTATTTATGGTGAAAAACTTCAAAATCAATTCTAGTTTGCTGAAATGTACAGAACCATATCATTATCTCTAGCAACCCAACCATGCAGTAGCACATCAGAAATTTCATATTTCTATCTAACTATAACTCAGAACTGCTGATCAAATTTTCCCTTTCTTACCCTTCCACCTCCCACCAGCCTGAGGTGACTACTATTCTATTCTCAATTTTTGAGATCACTGTGTTTTGACTCCACATGACTCATTTCATTCATCACTTGTCTTTTTGTGCCCAGCATGTTTCACTTAACATAATGATCTGCATTTCCATATATGATGCTGTACATGACACGATTTCATTATAGGTAAATAATATTTCACTCTCTGTATGGACTGTATCTTCCTTATCCATTCATCAGTTTAAACCCTTTGTGATTTTGAATTTGGGTTTGTTTTTGTAGTATGCTGAGTTAGAAGGAAGCATCTATTGTTTTGTCTATAGAATTTCAGTCAATCTCCTGTTTTACACTACACATCATGCTGTCACCCTATTGAACTTGATGGTCTTGAGTTCTGGATCTCTTGGGTTCTGTGAACAAATATGTTCCCTCCTTGGCTAAAACCCTCTTTTTTTTGAGATAGGGTCTCACTCTAGCTGAGGCTGACCTGAAATTCACTATGTAATCTCAGGGTGGCCTCGAACTCACGGCAATCCTCCTACCTCTGTGTCCCGAGTGCTGGAATTAAAGGTGAGCACCACCATGCCTGGCTTAGAACCCTTTTAACTTAACAGCCCAGTGGGTCTTCCTAATCTCTGTCCATCAGATAGAATTAGCCATGTGCCTTCATTAAAATCTATCACCACAAATTGTTCCTCATCTTCTCTTCTCTTTGCTCTGTACTCTATACTTTTATTTTTTTCTTTTCTCATACTATGATGAAGTCCTATGAAAAGGGGAAGACATGTTTCCAAACAATCAAATATCTCTGGCATCTCATAGCCTGACAGGAGGAAGGCCCCAACCACAGAGCTTCTCTTGGACTCCAGGCTCTGGTGACTATAGTGTACCTAAAACCTGTGAGCCCATTTCCATTGAGCAGGTATTCCAAATGTAATGGATGCTGCTTTTGAGAAGAAGAGCTAAACAAGGGAATGAGTGAAGAGAAAATGAGAAGGAATGGAATGATGGTGATACAAAGCTGAGGGGTATACGAAGGGGAATGAGGCAGGCAGTTAAGATCAAATACATATATTATATAGAGAAATTGCCTTGTACATAGGCTTCAGAATAAAGAGATGTGCAAATATTTCTACTTGCTTACAAAATTCTCAGTACTGGCATCCTTAGAAATTAGATGCTAATACACCACTTTGCACTCACATCACTCCATTAACTTTTAGGCTGATCAGTGGTTCTCACAATGTGGTCCTGGGCTGTATCAGACATACCTAGTAACTTGGAAAAAAAAAAAAACATAAACTCTGTTTCCCCTTAGGCCACAAAATCAAAAACTTTGGGTTCTGAGTTTTAACAATTCCACCAGGTGATTCAGATGCAATTTAAAACTTAGACCCACTAGGCTAGCCTATGAGGACATGAGCATCTATATGAGCAACTCAAGGAAGTAGTTGCACATCCTTGTAGCTCTGGAGAAAGAAGGCCAGTGGCCTAGGAGAAGAAGATGCCCCAGGATGACAGTGGATTTCAGAATCATGTCCTACATGAGAACTATAATGTGAAGAGCTAAATTTAGAAAATTATAATCCTTAAAATGATGTGCATGTCTTTAAAAAATGAAAAAAAGAGTACTTGATTACCAATTAATGTCTTTTAGGTATTTATCTCATGTTTCTTCAACCTTCTTTTCACCTTTAGTTCAGAGAAAGACCTAAAGTTAAATTCACAGGTTCTGGAAATTGACACCTCTGCTGTCATATCCCAGGGTGGGAATATTAACCTCTGGGAATATAATGATTAGACTTCTATCATAGGCTCATTTATGGTTTAATAAATTCAATCATGTGAAGCACTTAGACCCCAACACTCAGTAAGTCTTACATAAGGATTGTTTATTTAACGTGCATGCTGTTTTTCACTTCTATCATTCTTTAAGTTGTATATATACATATATTTAAATAACTTAAATATAACATATATATATACATACATATATATATATATGTGCCTCTTAAATTACAACAAGAATTTTGTTTGAAAAATCTGTATGTTTAATACTTGGCATTTTAGGATAAAGGGTCAATGTAACAATGTCCTCCTGATGTGCCAGATAATCCTTGATTATATTTACATCATTTATTTTTGCTGTTGGTAAGCTATATCTATTATGGCGATGAGGATTTGGTACCACAGAGTTAACTAAAGTTCTTTTTAAAGACAGACACTAGCTGAATAAGAACTGGCTGAATAAAAATCCCTGATGTGATTGCTGAAATGTTTTGCATTTGGAAAAATGAATCACATCAGTGACAGGATTAAAAAATATGATTTTTATAAATGCCTCCACAGGGCATACACTGAGCCTAAGAACATTTTTCTTGTTTTCATTTGACTTCCTTCTTGGCTGATTTCCTAAGATTTCTGTTAGAAAGAATTATTCCACTTCAGCACAAACTAGCAACTTCTTCCAGAACAGTTTTCTCAACCAGATGATGGAAGATTATCAGATAATCAGGGAAGTATGATTCAGATACACAGCCCTGCCCCCACCACAGCATCTCTGGGGGCTTACCAAACTTCTGAAAAAGGGATGTCAGGATGTGCACTTTGAAGAGGCTCAAGAGGCCAGTATCCACTATTCCATCTCACATGGAGCCCTGACTCCCACAAAACACATACACACACTCAGAGCCCTGCTTTCCATAAACCATGCATATATGAAACCACAAACTATTTTTCCAGATGGCAGCTTACTCCCCAGCAAGATTATTCAAAACACATAACTCACATGGAACAGAACAATATGATTGTCAAAATTCCAGGTTTGGAGGGTTTAGAGAACTGGCTCAGTGGGTAAAAGGCTCACTGAATACTTGAGTTTAGGTCCCCAGGACCCATGTGAAAACTAAACACGGTAGTGTGCACATACAATCCCAGTACTAGGGAGGCAGAGACAGGAGGATCCCTAGGGCTTACTAGCTAGCTAGTCTGGCAGAACTAGGTTCAGTGTGAGACCCCATCTCAAAAAATAAACAAAGTGGAGAGTGACTGAGAAAGACACCCAACATCAACCTCTGGCCTTCACACACACACACACACACACACACATTTGTGTACACATTCATATAAATATGCACACACACATGCATGCACACTACATATACACACATACACATGCAAAAGCAAAATCAGGATGATATATGAGCAAACTTGGAAAAGCATTCTCTAAAGAAACTGCTAATGAGCTGGGCATGGTGGCACACACCTTTAATCCCAGCACTTAGGAGGCAGAAGTAGGAGGATCACTGTGAGTTCAAGGCCACCCTGAGACTACATAGTGAATTCCAGGCCTGGGCTACAGTGAGACCCTACCTCAAAAAAACAAAAAAAAAAAAAAGAAAGAAAGAAAAGAAAGAAACTGCTAATGGCATTGGTTGTAAATAACACTTTTCTATGTTGCAAGCACTATGCTAAATAGTAAATATGATTCACCTACTGCATTCTACAAAAAAAAGAGCTATAAAGTAGATGTTATTATCCCCATCTTACCAATGAGTAAATTAAGGTTTCTAAAATAATAGCTATTAATTTGCTTAAAAGTCCATAGCAAGTTAGTGAAGAAGTTGGGATAATACTGAGGCCATCTTACTCTGGGACTCTGAACTTGCCCGTTTTGTTGCATCAGCTCTTAGAAATACAGAGAAAGTGAATGAGAGAAACATACTATAAATGATTTAAAAATCCAATATGAGGGCTGGAGAGATGGCTTAGCGGTTAAGTGCTTGCCTATGAAGCCTAAGAACCCTGGTTTGAAGCTCCACTTCCTAGGACCTACGTAAGCCAGATGCATAAGGGGTTCATGCATCTGGAGTTCGTTTGCAATGGCTGGAGGCCCTGGCGTGCCCATTCTGTCTCTCTTTCTCTCTCTCTCTCTCTCTCCCCCTCTCCCTCTCCCTCTCCCTCTGCCTCTCACTCTCAAATAAATAAAAATAAAAACAAAATTTTTAAAAAATCCAATATGAAAATATAATAGGAGTATTAGCCTAATACTGCTAGGTGTTAGAAATGACCTGAAAGACAGGAATGGTTGATGAGGGAGATACACAGTAAAATGTCCATTAGAGTAGGTAGGATTCCCACCTATCAGCTTCACCTCCACAACTAAACTATTATTAGACAATGATTGACAGATGTGCTATCATTGTTACATTTGACCTCTTAGTGACTTTTGAAAGCACTGAATAGAAGTGTCCAAATGACGGTACTCAGTAGGTATAGAAAACATGAAGGACAAAGTTGGAATAAGGAAACACTGGCTTTCTTGGCTTGATAGGAAATGCTTTTTACCCAACTGTACCCATTTGGATGCTATTTATAGCTTTAAACTTTTAAAATCAATGTATAAACTAATCATAGAATAGTTAATTTTGGGACATCTGTATACCTCCCTCCAAGGCTAAGAGAACATTGCAGAAGAGGGGTAAAGAATGTAGAAGCCAAAAGATGGGGAAGAGCATTGTAGAATGCTGCCTTCTGCATATGACAGGGCCATTACAGTCATGAGTTCACAGCAGTTGTAGTTACCTGCACAAGATTGGACCTGTCAACATTCCATCATAGATGGGGTGGGGTTCATGAGGGCTCATCACACCCAGAGAAGTTATTATCAGTTAATACTTTTCGGGAAAGGGGAAACGGTGTTCTTCTGGAGTGCAGCCACTGGTAAGTTGCTTATGCTCTTGTAAACAATGCCCACCCCATATTCATGCAAGCAACCCTCATTAAACTAAGCAGATCACCAAGAAAGAAAGAAACAAACAAACAAAAAAAAAAACATGAAAGGGGAATAAGGATTGGGAAAAGGTATCAGCTACAGTGGGGGTGAGAAAACAGAGTGTATTGATGGGTGAATATGCTCAAAGTACATTATTTACATGTATGAGATTATTAATTATTTACTTAGTTAATTTTGAAAAGACTTAATTTGGTTGTAAGATAGAATAGAACTAATATTGTTAGGTCATAATGGGTTCAAGTGTGGGAAAAACCCCAAATGGGCCAAATGTCCTTCCACAGGAACAGGGTGTGTAGTTGGCTAGCACTCACCAGGAGTCCTTCCACCAACAAAAGACTTACACTTCAGGACCCATTTTGGCTCCACAAACAATTACCACAGCATCACCATTTCAGACAGCAGGAAAATGTGAAGAAAAGCACAGCCGTACCTTGTAGGGGAATTTCCCGGAACTCACATTCAACACTATCATTTACATACGGTTTGCTACTTATGGTCACATGTACTCACAGGGAGAATGGAGAAGATTCTGTTATAAAGGAAGAATAAGAAAGAAATAGTGAGTAAAGCTAATTGGCCTTGGCCACAATTATCATCCTTCATAATGTGAAAAAATAGATAATAGAGATCAGACGATAAAAATAGGTTAGAGAGCTAAACATGAATAATTACAAAACAAGGTGTCAAGAATATTATGATGTTGGGGCTGGAGAGATAGCTCAGCTGTTAAGGGCACTTCCTGCACAAGCATGAATGCCTGAGAATGCTTGAGTTTGAATCTCTAGCCATCACAGGTAAGAGCACCCATGGCAGGAGAGCACATAACATACACAGAGGATGAAGAAGGAGAAGGAGTTAGGAGGAGAGAAGGAAGGGGAGGGGGAGAGGAAGGGAGAGGAATAATAATAATGTGGTGTTTACAACAAACTTTAATATGCCAGTAAGATATTGAAAAGATTATAGTGCTTTAGCTATTGGCCACAGAAAACAAATGAAGGTTGGAAATAGTGTAAAATCATTACGTGATATCTGCTTATGTTTTCTCTGAGAAACAACTCAAGGGAAAAAAGTAAGAATATAAGCTGCAAGAGGAGAGATATTCAGTAACATAAATTTATTGAGACAAGAAAAAAAGCTGTGGACATAAAATTTAAACAATCAAAAATGAATAGAGATGGGCTGGAGAGATGGCTTAGCGGTTAAGCACTTGCCTGTGAAGCCTAAGGACCCCAGTTCGAGGCTCGATTCCCTAGGACCCACGTTAGCCAGATGCACAAGGGGGCGCACGCATCTGGAGTTCCGTTTGCAGTGGCTGCAGGCCCTGGCGCGCCCATTCCCTCTCTCTCTCTATCTGCCTCTTTCTCTGTGTCTGTCGCTCTCAAATAAATAAATAAAAAATGAAGAAAAAAATTTTAAACAAAAATGAACTGAGAATTTTTTGTTTTAAGGACACAGGAAGTGTTAATTTCTGAATTAAAGGCTGTGTGATTATTCCATTTATGAATTCCTCTCTTAAAAATTAATCTCGTCATGGTCCATGTGTATAAAAGAAGTGAAAATGGCATATTTTTGTTAAGGAAAAATGATATAGTATCTTTTATTTCCAAATTTCTTTAAAATGCCAAAAGTTGAGAATTTCCTCAAGCTTCCCTTTCCATGTCTTTACATTCTGATCAAACTGCTTTTCCATATGCAACTCCATCAGAAAAAAAAAAAATGTTTGTATCACTTTCTTTCTTTTTTTAAAATATTTTTTTTTCTTTTTCTCTTTTTTTTTCAAGGTAGGATCTCACTCTAGCCCAGACCGAAATCAGGCAATCCTCCTACCTCTGCCTCCTGAGTGCTGGAATTAAAGCCATGCACTACCATGACCAGCTTAAATAAATATATTTTTTATTGACAAGTTTTATACTTAGACAACAAACATGGTATTTCCCTCCTCTCCCTCACTTTCCCCTTCATAACTCTGCTGTCCATAATATCTCCTCCCTCTCTCCATTATTCTCTCTTTTAATTTGATGTCATCATCTTTTTCTCCTATTATGAGGATCTTGTATCGGTACTGCTAGGCATGGCGAGGTCATGTATGTTGAGGACAAATTCTGTCCAGACAGTTGTATGTAAAGAGTGGTACCCATCCTTTGACCCTTACATTCTTTCCACCACATCTTCCACAATGTACCCTGAGCCTTGGAGGGTGTGAGATGTTTCCTTGCTGGACATTCCTCCACCCCTTCTTCTCAGCACTACATTGCCTTTTGGGTCATCCCAGTGGTTATCGCCATCCGAAAAAAGAAGCTTCTCTAACCAAAAGTGAGAGTAGCATTAACATACAAGTGTGAACATTAAGTATAGCTCTTTCAGGGCAATTTGGTGAGAGTAATATATGCATTTATCCAGACGAGAGCAGGCTTTATACCCCTAAGGCTCATTACCTCCCCAGCCATAGGCTTTTTTTTTTGTTGTTGTTTTTTTTAGGTTTTCAGTACCAGGCATGTATTCCCTCTCATAGAGTGGGCACTCAGTCCAATTAGTATTATGTTGGCTGTAGGTTTTCCATAAATGGCTTTTATTATGTTGAGATATGTTCCTTCTATTCCCAGTTTCTATAATACTTTTACCATGAAATGATGTTGGATTTTGTCAAAAGCCTTTTCTGCATCTACTGAGATGATTATGTGATTTTTGTCCTTCAGACCACTTACATGATGTATTATATTTATTGATTTGCATATGTTGAGCCATCCCTGCATCCCTGGGATAAAGCCAACTTGGTCTGGGTGAAGAATCTTTTTTCATATACTCTTGTATTCTGTTTGCCAATATTTTCTTCAGAATTTTTGCATCTATGTTCATGAGGGAGAATGGTCTGTAATTTTATTATTATTTTTTTTGTTCTGTCTTTGTCTGGTTTTGGTATGAGGGTGATGCTGGCTTCATAGAAGGAGTTCAGTGTAATTCCTCCCTTTTTTATTTTAGGGAAATTTTGAGAAGCAGTGGTGTTAGTTCTTCCATGTACGTCTGATAAAATTCACCAGTGAATCCATCAGGGCCTGGGCTTATTTAGCTGGGAGACTTTATAACTGCTTGGATCTCTGTACTTGTTATAGGTCTATTTAAATAGTTTATCTAATCTTGATTTAATTTTTGTAGGTCAGATGAAGCAAGTAAATTACCCATTTCTTCATAATTGTCAAACTTAGAAGCCTGTGTGTGTGTATGTGTATATATATATATATATATATATATATATATATATATATATATATATATATATTCTTAAAGTATGTCCTTATAATTGTCTGAATTTCTTTTGTATCTGTTGTAATGGTGACTTTTTCATCTCTAAATTTATTAATTTTTGTCTCTTCTCTCTTTCTTCTGGTCTAATTAGCTAAGGGTTTATCAATCTTGTTTATGCTTTTAAAGAAGCAACTCTTTGTTTAATTGATTCTTTGGATTGTTTTTTTTGGGGGGGGTTCTATTTCATTAATTTCTGTCTAATCTTTGTTAATTCTTCTTGTCTACTGATTTTTTGTTTGCCTTGTTCTTCTTTTTCCAAGGCCTTAAGGTGGAGCATTAAATTGTTTATTTGTGAACTCTCGAATTTCTTAATATGGGCAGTTAGAGCTATAAATTTCCCTCTTAGGACTGCCTTCATTGCATCACGAAGGTTTTGGTATGTTGTATTATCATCATAATTTGATCCTATGAGTTTATTGATTTCCTTTTTGATTTCTTCAATGACCCATTGATCACTCAATAGTGTACTGAGTCTCCATGAATTTCTGTATGCTCTGTAGCTTGTCTTATTCCTAATTTGCAATATAATCCCATTGTTGTCAGATAGAGTAGAAGGAATTATTTCAATTTTCCTGTATTCATGCAGATTTACTTTGTGTCCTAATATATGGTCTATTTTAGAGAATGATCCATGTGCTGCAGAGAAAAATGTATATTCTGCAGCATTTGGATAGGATGTTCTGTAGATATCTGTTAGGTCCATTTGTTCCATGACATCTTTTAATTCAGATGTCTCTCTGTTTATTTTTTGCCATGATGACCTGTCAATTGATGAGAGTGGGCTATTAAAGTCACCCACTACAATCGTGTTTGATATTACCTGTGACCTTAAGTCTAATAGTGGTTGATGAAACTAGGAGGGCCTATGTTAGGTGCATAGACATTTAGGATTGTAATGTCCTCCTGTTGGAGTGTTCCTTTAATCAGTATAAAGTGATATTCTTTATCTTTCCTCACTAATATGGGTTTGAAATCTATCCTGTCAGATATTAGGATAGTAACCTCTACTTGTTTCCTAGGCTTATTTGCTTTAAATACTGTTTTCTGTCCTTTCATCCTAAGACAGTGTCTATCTTTTATTGAGAGATGAGTTTCCTGGAGGCAACTGATGGCAGGATCCTGCCTTTTAATCCAGTCTGCAAGCCTGTGTCTTTTGGTTGGTGTATTGAGGCCATTGATATTAAGAATTATTATTGAAAGGTATGCATTTATTCTCACCATTCTTCTTATTGTGTAGTGTTTCCTATTTCTCTTTACTTGTTTGTTTTAACTGTTATTTGAGTGTGATTTATTTTTTCCTATTTCCTCCTGGATGTGTTTTGCTTCTCTTCAGCATGAAGAATTCCTTCAAGTATTTTCTGTAGAGCTGGTTTAGTTGTCATAAATTCCTTTAGCCTGTTTTTGTTGTGGAATGTCCTTATTTCTCCATCAATTTGGATAGATAGTTTTACAGGATAAAGTAATCTTGGTTGACACTTGTTATTTTTCAGAACTTGGAATACATCATTCTAAACCATTCTGGCTTTAAAGTCTGTGTTGAGTAATCTGCAGTTATTCTGATGGGCTTGCCTTTGTAGATAGTTTGCTTCTTCTCTCTAATTGCTTTCAATATATTTTCTTTGGTTTGCATGTTTAGTTGTTTAATTATAACACTTTGATCATTTCTGATGGACTTATAGTTTTGGATGGGACTGTATTGTCTTGATTCTTTGAGTTTCTTGTATCATATTGTAGTGACTTTTGCATCCTGAATTGATTTGATGCTTGGGTTTTCTACTTATCTACAGTTATTATAACATGATGAGGAGAGGTTCTTTCCAGGTTTTGTCTGTTTGCTGTTCTAAAAGCTTCTTGTATCTGCATTGGCATTTCTTTCCCAGTTTGGGGAAATTTTTCTTTTATGATGTTGTTGAAAATGCCTACTAAGCCCCTGGTTTGAAATTCTCCTTCTGTTATACCCTGAATTCTATGTTTGATCTTTTCATAATATCCTAGGTATCTTGAAATTCCCATTTATACCTTGATACTAGCTTATCTTTCTCTTATTGGACTGTATTAGGTCTGCCACCTGGTCTTCCAGTTTAGATATTCTGTTCTCTCCTTCATCCATTCTACTAGTGAGACTATCCACAGAGTTTTTTATTTCATTGACTGTATTCTTCAGAGCCAGGATTTCAGCCTGGTTTTTCTTCAGTATTTCTATTTCCTTCCTCATGTCTTGTAACAACCTTTTTTATTTAATTAAGCTTGTTTCCTGTGTTCTCTTTCAGAAGTTTGTTTTCTTCTTCAATTCCTTTGTTTTCTTCTTTGATTCCCTTCATTTCTTCTCTGATATCTTTGAGCATAGATACCATCATTTTCTTGGAATCTTTGTCAGGCATTTCATCTAAAACAGTCTCACTGGTGATCATTTGTGATGGATTTATAGTTTTTGGTGGGACTGTATTGTCTTGATTCTTTGTGTTTCTTGTATCATATTGTAGCGACTTTTACATCCTGAATTGATTTGATGCTTCGGTTTTCTACTTATCTCCTGTGTTCCCAGACGTGGCAATCCACCTCTATATACCCTCAGGATATGAGTTCAAGGTGCCCGGTGTAGCTCTTGTCCCCCAATCAAGCCACAGAAGTAATCCTAGGTATTTAGTTCACTTGATAAGGAAGTATTCTTGTGGGCTTGGTGGAATAGTTTACTGGTAAATTCTAAATTTAAACCAAATAACATATACAATCAATAAAAACCAGCACAAAGCATGAAATTGTGGGGATTAAAACAAACAGCCTTATAAAGCCAAAATCCCTAAGGGTGTGTGTTCTACACCCTTAATCTTGTCAGCTGGGAAGTAGAGATTTCAGTTCTGAATTGGGTTCCAGGTCAACCTGGATCTGGATCAGACCTGCCCCCAATAAGGACAGGAGCAAAAGACAAAGGCCCTATAAAAATGAAAGCATCAAAGGAAACAATATTCAACCTCCTAATACAGGTTATTTGAAAATGATCAAGCCAACCAAGAATGTATAACTCATAACTTGCTGTGACAAGGAAATAGAGATTTGCTCTTCCAATGCAGGCATTGTTTGTTTGTTTGTTTGTTTGTTTGTTTTTGTCAGACTGCCTTGTTACCTTTTGGGATGGCTTCCAATCTCACCAATGCTGAGTGCCCACCTTGATCCCTTGGTGTTGTGCTATGGAGCTGGAGTTCTGATCAGCTGTGTTGGTTGAGCTGCCACTGGGGGCTGAATGCTAGAGGTTCGCTTTTCTGGTGGTGGGGGATGGGAAAGTTCAGACTTCTGGAGTTGTTCACACTTTCAGTAGCTCTTTAGTTGATCTCAGCTGTCTTTCCTTTGGATTTCTTAACTTTGCAAGAGGTGTGATAAAGTTGAAAAATCTGTTGTTTGGTCTCTGCTGCTGCTGCTGCTGCCTGGAGTGCCTGGCAGGGCAGCACCAGGCAGGTGCGCTGAGCATGGATAGCAGGCTGCAAGCACCTCAGTGGGACTCTGGCTATTTTCCTCCTTTCTGGTGGATCCTGGTCTCTCCAGCTTCTCTGCTATGTCTACAAATAACCTACAATCCTTGACTTTTCAGAAGAAAGGTGTATTTTTCTGGGGTTTTGCTTAAATCCCTCCTTAGGCTAGTTTGGCATGGCTTCTATGCTGCCATCTTACCCGGAAGTCAAAATGGACCTGTGTGTATCACTTCCTTTCTGAAAATCAGCTCTCCATACCACTAGTGACTGGGAGAGACTAGAGGTCGAGCTGACCATAAGAGATCAATCACTCGTGACTACATAATGAAGCTGACATTTTTTAAAAAATGAAAAGGACAGGACTAGAGAGATTGCTTAGGGTTAAGGCACTTGCCTGCAAAGCCTAACAACCAGATCAGCTTCCCGAGTACCCACGTACAGCTGAATGCACAAAGTGGTGCATGCATCTGGAGTTTGTTTGCAGTGGCTAGAGGCCTATTTTCTCTGTTTTTCTTCTATCTCTCTCTCTCTCTCCCTTGCAAATAAATAAATAAAAATAATTTTCTTATTTATTTATTTTTCTTTTCTTTATTAGTTAGTTTTGTATTCAGCAAATACAGTCAGTTTGGTACCATTGTTAGGCTCATACGTGACCTACCCCCTCCTCTTGGCCCCTCCTTGTTGAGGTATATGGGTCATGCATTGTGGAGTTAGCCCACAGTTATGGGTAAGATAAATGTTTCTGCATATCATGACCCAACATGTGGCTCTGACATTCTTTCTGCCCCCTCTTCCGCAAAATTTCCCTGAGCCATGTTGGGTTCATTTTTGGTCTGCTTCAGTGATGAGGTGTTGGGGGCCTCTGAGGCTCTGGCTCTCTGATTTGGTAGGAGTTGATTTTTCTCTGTGTTGATCTCTTTACCCCTTGTGCTGGTATCCGGTTCATCAGGAAAACAGCCCCATTGCTTCTTTCTCCAATTTTTCTTAGTTTCAGCTGGGGCCCTTTTGAAGTATGATGGGTGGCTCTCTCCTTAGGATCTACATCTATCTGGAAAAGAGAAGCAGATTCTCCAATGGAGAGTAAGTTAGCACCAGGACAAATGAGATAACCCTTACTTTTTTTTATAGAGAATTTAATAGGTGTAGGCCCTCTTGTAGCCCATGATTGATGGTAGCTTGATATTGGAGAGTGGGCTTATGTTTGGCTATGGTTCTGACTTGTTTCCCAGCTCCAGCTATGGGTCCCGTACCACTGAGGAGATCAGTTAGCCAAATTAAGAGCAGTTGGTTCCCCACCATGGCTGTGTGCCACCACTGCACTTGTGTGGGCATCACAACAGGTTATTTGCTGCTAAGTAGGTTAGACCATGCGTTGCTTCGACAGATATTGGTCATTTCTCCCCAGTCTCCCATGTAGCACCTTCTGGCACTAGACACGCTGACTGTCTGGGGACTGACTCTCTTCCATCTTCCAGCCATGCCATTCTATTTTGCATGTCAACCACATAAGGTGTCTTCAGCAGTAGGGTCTTACCACTAACCTTTGGTGGGTCATCAAGTACTCTGACAGAAATCTTTCTGTGTTTTAGGAAACCTTGTAGGTCTCTCTGATCAAAAGCTCATTGTGGATGATAGCACCATGCTGGTACTGGGAGCTACAGGTCAGTGCCCACTAAGAAAATGAGGAAAAGGATAACTAATATACAAGAGTTAGAGAGAAAAGAGAGAGGGGGGGAAAGGGAGAGGGAGAGGAAGGGAGGGAAGATGTAGAAGATTAAGTTTAGTCTTGATCCCACCCTCTCCAGTGTCTTGTGGTTCAGGTGTTCCCTGTAAGGGCCTGGTGAAGGTTCAGCCATTTGGTCTGTCTTTTAGTAAGTAGAATTTTATGGTACCATTGCCGTTTGGGTCTAGATTTGTGTTTCCCACCCTTTGATGCCCTCCCCTCCCTCCCCTTCCATCCTAGTGTCTTTTCCATGAGATGCTTGCTGGTTATGTAAGGTGTCTTGGGTAGATTCTGGTTAGGTGCTGTAGATTAGTGAGACTATGTGGCGATTTTTTTTCTGTGACTGGGTAAGTTCACTGAGAATGATCTGTTCCACGTTCAACCATTTTTCCTCAAATTTCATTGTGTCATTTTTTTCTTACTGCTGTATAGAATTCCATTGTGTAGATATACCACATCTTAGTTGAAAAATATTTTTTAAAAAATGAAAAGTATAGAGTTGAATGACATTCTGCATTGAACCCTTAGAGGTGATAAGAAAGTGGCTGCCTCTGGAAGACTGAAGCTCTGCCCATTCTCCTCATACCTTGTTATCTAACTGTTCACTTGTAGCTTGTGCACCATCCTTTGGAGTACTTCTTCAACAAACTGTGACCATACAGTTAATGCAGAGAAAATGGTCAACTCGAGTACTCAGAGACATGAGCTCTCACATGGAAAAGTTCAAAACCCAGCTGGTTCTGATCTCCTGGTTTACAGACATCAGGAGTCATGATTGTTGTTCATGAAGGCTCAATGTCAAAACCAATAGGCAAACTGGAGGGATTGCCTACTTGGTAACCTGAAGTTCAAGTATTCTTCAGTATGCAATGGTTATTTACATAGAAAGAGTGGGTGGCATGAGTTAGAGACCATGGACTGAACAGAATTTTGGGGTGACAAAACAGAATATCTAAATGTTACCAATCTTTTTATTCTAATTATTAGTTCTTCCCCTTTCTGGAAAAGGTTTATAATATGTAGAAAGTATTCAGAAATTATTCATATAGATATTTAAGATATCAGTGTACATCTAAATAAATTAATACATGCTTCATTGTTAACATTAAAATGGCAAAAGTTATACTGTCAGTTTTTACCATATTTTACTAAAACATGCTTTATGATACTTAAAAAGTGATAGCATAATATTACTCAGTATTTACTTTAATATATTTGGGGCTTCAGCAATATTGTGAGTAAAATAAGATAAGGAATGTAACTATGATTTATGATAGAGTTTTTCAATGAGGAAATATTTCCTGAGTGCCAAACAACTGAGTCATAAGTACTGTTGAAATATAAATCTATACTGGAGGGACAACTTTAATCCCTTACTTCCACTAACTAGGTTTACAAGAGCACTGAGAAGCTGACACCACGGAGATGAAGGTGTAAAATGATAAATAAGATGGCAACTTGCACCAGGTGTGGCTTTTTCATTGTACTACTTTGTGCCATCTATGAGGAATTGCACGCACTTCTGGAGCCACCCCATGTTTGAAAGTCTGCACTTTTATATAACATCAGCAGAACAAAACCTAATGTCAGCAGTGTTTTCCTGAGCTGGTCATAGCTCATGAAGGGAGGATGTCAGCTTGACAAAGAGACTACAATACACCAAGCAATGCAGTATAAAATACTGAGTTCTACTGTGCGAGAGTATGCAACAAGACTCAGTCACATACCCCCTCAAACATGTGGCATGGTGATTAAAATAAAAAGAGCTATCGATCTTATAGGCCATTAACAAAGTTTATTTTTTAATTAAGAATGATTATCTTTCTATGGAAATGATTTAGCAGTTTCTGGACAGCCAACAGACCCCACACTTTAAACATAAGTATTGAATAGTGTGAAAATGGGCATAAGACTAATTGTATTGGATTTTGTCAAAACAGATCCCTAGATTTCTTTCCCAATTAAAGTGAGCCTTGTATAGCAACTGTCTGTCCACAGACACATTTTGAAAAGGCTAAGGTAATAGTATTCAATGTGTGAACCCCCATCTCAGTGAAGATTATACCCTGTAGTCCATGTAAAGGGTTGGATTTCTTTAGTTAATACAGCTATGCTAATGTCTTGACCCAGGAAATAGATTTTTATCTAATTGCAAAGGACTGAAGAGAATTTCCACAAGCAATTCTCTCCAGGAAAAGTTTGCTCTCTGTGGTTTCTTTTCACTTTGTATTTTCTCTGCTAAAGTTGACAAGAAGAAATCTCTCCTTCAAAACAGCAAGGCTTCTTAGAACCGCTGACTTCTAAATATTTCATGCTATCCTGTGATTGTTAGAACAAAACATTTTAACAAGGAGTGAATTTATTCTGTGGAATTCTCAACTGTTTGGCATATTTATCTACAGTTTGGCAGAAATTGTTCTGGCTATATTGGGTAAAATTGCTCTTACAAAACAAACATGGTCCTTGGCAAATCATGTATATTTACGGCATCCCATTCAGGACTTGTGTTTTAATTCTGCTTGGTAATCTATGGGTCATGTGTGAGGTTAAAGAAATCTCAATATTTGGTATGAATAATCTCTTTCATCAGGGAGATGAGACTGCAATGGATTGTAGGAAACATCACTTCTTTCATTTTCAAAGTAGTCTGTTTTAAATATGTAAATAGATGTTCTTTGATTTCAATGACAGATTTCATCTCTTTAAGGCTTCTTCCTGGGTATTACCTCTTAAATTTCACAATTGTTCTTCTCTTCTGTCTTCTACTACTATTCTTGTTTTCTTTTGTTTTCTGAGTCAACCCCAAACATCCAAACAGGACATAAAATTTGTGGTTTGTTTGTTATATCATAATGATCCCAGAAAAGCCCTGTAGAAATATGGTATGAGAAACTGAAGATATCCTTGATCCCATCCCACACTCTCACCATATGTATTATCAAAGCCTCAGTGAGATTTGGAGGGGAGGGATGAAGGAAAGAGAAAGGACATGGGCCCTCAGTCACAGGAGACATGAGAAAGTAGTATGGAAATGGAGAGCAAGGGAAGATTCCTTTCCCAAGCAGTTCAAAGCACTAGGTTACATGCAAGCAGAAGCCAAATAGCAGATGGTCTCTCATGAGGATGCTTATGACATTTTTCACAGTGTGGTCTCATCATGCCACCCCTGAACATATGTGTTTACCTCTTAGATGGCTTTTTTTGGCTGGTGACATCACTATATTTAACCCTCCACAGAGCTACTGAAAGTAACCTTTTTTGACAACTTTATTCCATAAACATATTGCAAATTGGTCACATTCCCATCTGGTTATACCCTTGTGATCCCTCTCCTCTGCCCCCATTCCAATGAGGACTCTCATCAGTGGGGTTTCCAGTATCCAATGTAGGTCATGAATGCTCTAATCTCTGTGGGGGGAAACAATGCCTTCCTGCCCTGTGGTTCTTACATTCTTGCAGCCCCTTCTTCTGCAATGTTCCCTGAGCCTTGGAGAGTGTGTTATAAATCTACTTTAGTCTTGAGTTCTCAGCAGCCTCTTGTTTTCTGCTTTGATGGGTTTTGTGTTTTTTCAGTGTCTACCATCTCCCTAGAGGAGGTTCTCTGGATAGCACTCATATTTAATCCTCTACTTCCTCTGTAATATTTCATGGACTATGGCAGATAGAGATGACTTGTCTAGAGCTATGCAGTCAATTTTCTGTTCTTGCCATACTGATGTGTCTTGGGTCTCCCCGGCATTTGCCACCACTTATAAAAAGCAGATTCTCTGGCCAGAAGTGAGAGCAGCATAGAACAAAAAGGGAAATCATATAGATTAGAAGACATTTTGATGGGCATAACCTCCACTTTTAACCAAAGAACAGTGGAAGCTTCAGAAATAGGGCCTTACCATTTAGTTCTAGTGGGTAACCAAGTGGTTAGGCAATGGCTTGCATTGTTTTGGGGGCTTTGTGAGTCTCCCTGATCAAAAGATCAACACTAACTGTTGGGGGTATCCCAGTTCTGGCACTGAGATTTACCACAACAGCCTATTGTTTGAGGGTAGTACCTTCTCTCCTCTCTCTCTCTCTCTCCCTCTCTCTCTCTCTCTCTCTCTCTCTCTCTCTCTCTCCTTCTCTCTCTCCCTTTTGCAGTGTTGTAGTTACCTTCATGTTGCTGGGACAAACATCTGAGCAGAAACAGCTTATGGGGTGAAAGGTTTTATTTTAGGCTTACACATTCCAGGGGAAGTTCCATCATAGAAGAAGAATCTGTCTCACTTCAGCATCCACAGCAGAGAGAAAAAAGCCAATATACAAGCACAAATAGCCAAAGCTCAAACTGGCTCTTTACACACCTAGTAAGGCTAGACTGAAGATCCACCTCCAATGACATGGGTCCTCCGTCAAGGATCTGCAGGCTGGAGACTTAAGTAAGAAGCTTAATCAAAAATATGTGAGTTGGGCTGGAGAGATGGCTTAGAGGTTAAGGCATATGCCTGTGAAGCCTGAGGACCCAGGTTCAATTCGCCAGGTCCCACATAAGCCAGATGCACATGGTGGTGCCTGTGTCTGGAGTTTGTTTGCAATGGCTGGAGGCCCTGATGTGCCCATTCTCACTCTCTCCATCTCTCTCTCTCCCTTTCTGTGTCTCAAATAAATAAATAAAATAGATAAATAAAATGTTTAAAAACAAAAAATATGAGTCACTTGGTTGGAGAATGTGTTTTATTTTACAAATGGCAGAGAAAATGGAGGAGAACCTAGATCTATTGATAAGACAAGAAGATAGCCAACTGTCCACTGTGAGACTTTCCACCTCTACCACATCTACTGGGGCCCAGGAAAAATTGCAGACGAAATGACATCATGAATACTACTCTTACTACTATCCTCACAATCAGCCCCAGGGTAATGGTGACAGATAGAATAATCAAAACTTATGTAAGCAAAAATCCAGTGACTGGGGCTGGAGAGATTGCTTAGGAGTTAAGGTGTTTTCCTGCAAAGCCAAAGGACCTTGGTTCGATTCCCCACGACCCATGTAAGCCAGATGCACAAGGTGGCGCATGCATCTGGAGTTTGTTTGCAGTGGCTATAGGCCCTGGAGTGCCCATTCTCTCTCCTCCCCTCTTACCCTCTCTTGCCCTCTCAAATAAATTAATTAATTAATTTAAAAAAAAGAAATCCAGTGACTACAAATAACTCAATACTGAATCAGACTGATGACAGGCCTGCCATGACTCAGGGAATATTACAGAAGAAAGAGCAGAAAGATTGTAAGAGCCACAGAGCAGGTAGGAAAATCCTGAGGCACAGTCTTCTGCTACCCCATAGGGACTGACTAAGGCCTTCATGACCCCACAGTGATTATCATAACCCCACTGAGGAGGAGCCCCAGGGTAATGGGAGTTGGGGCAAGGGGATAATAGTATATAACCTGCCATATATATATATATATATATATATATATATATATATATATATATATATATACACATATATACATATATATGTGTGTGTGTGTGTGTATCTCCCACCTCCCCTCCTTACTTTAAACCATCACTCCCAAACCCTACCATACCCTGTATTCTGTCCTTGACTTGCCTGTCAAGTAGCTGCTCCTCTCATCCTCTCATCTCTCCCTACTTCTCCTCTCTCATAGCTTCATTGTAGATTACTGACTAGTACTGCTGATGTTTATTACAACTCATAAACAAATCAAACTAGTCCATGTTAGGATCCACATATGAGAGAGAACATGTAGCTTTTGTCTTTCTGAGCCTATGTACTCTCATTTAGTATGATTTTTTTCAGGTCCATCAATTTTCCTGCAAATTTCCTAATTTCATTTTCATTACTACTGAATAGAATTCTAATGAATGTATGTACAACACCTTCTTTATCCCTTCATCAATTGGGGATCTGGACTGATTGTATTTCCTAGCAACAATAGTGCAGCAACAAACATAACTGAGGAAGTATCTTTATAATAAATAATTTTAGGTTATATTCCCAGGAGTGGTATCACTGTTAGATTGTTAGATCAAATGTTAGATTGATTGCTAGATTTTTGAGGAAACTCCATACTGATTTCCAAAGCACCTGTACAATCTGGACTCCTACCAACAATGGATAATCCCAACTTTTGTTGTTATTGACTTTTTGATGATAATCATTTTAACTGGAGTGATATGGACTCTCATAGTCAATTTAATTTGCATTTCCCTGATGACTAAAGATGTTGACTCTGTTTTTAGACATTTACTGACCATTTGTAGTTCTTTCTTTGAGAACTCTCTGTTCAATTCTGGCAAAGATTTTCTCCCATTCTTTGTTCTGTGGGTTGTCTGTTGAATCTGTTGATGGTTTGCTTGGCTGTTTAATAGCTTTTTAGTTTCATGAGATTAGAATGTTTCTCTAATTTCCTGGGCTACTAGACTCTTATTCAAAAAGTCTTTCCCTATACTTATATCTTGAAGTGTTTTCCTTATATATTCTTGCAGTCATTTTACAATTAAAGGTCTTATATTGAGGTCCTTGATACATGTAGAGTTGATTTTTGTGAAGGGGAAAAAAAGGTCTAAATTAATTCTTCCACATGTGGTTATCCAGTTTCTCCAACACCATTTGTTGAAAATGCTGTCTTTTCTCCAGTATGGATTTTTGGCCTCTTTGTCAAAGATCTGGTGACTGTAGTTATACCTGGATCTTCCATTCTATTTTAATGATCTACGTGTCTGTTTTATACCAGTAGCATGCTATTTTTCTTACTATGGTTTTGTAGTATACCTTGAAATCAGGTTTTATAAGGACATTATTGGCTATCCAAGGTTTTTTTATTCTTCGATATGAATTGTGAGACTATTTTTTCTACTTCTGTGAAGAATGGTGTTGGAATTTTCATTAGAATTCCATAGAATCTGTATGTGGCTTTTGGTAGGATGGCCATTTGGTTCAGTGGTCATTCCATCTTTTCAAATTCTCCACAATTTATTTCTTCAGTGTTTTAATGCTTTTATTGTAGGGGTCTTTCACTTCTTTGGTTAGGATAGCCCAAGATATTTAATTTTTGTGACTATTATAAATGGGGTTGTTTCCCTTTCTTTCTCTATATATTTATTACTGGTATGTACAAAGGCTACTGATCTTTATGTACTAATTTTATATCCTGCTACTTTGCTGAAAGAGCTTCTCACCTCTAGGAGCTTTTTCTGTGGAGTGTTGTGGGTCACATCAATCTATATGTTCTATGTCATTTCACCTTCAAATAATGCTAGTTTGACTTCTTCCTTTCTAATTTTTATCATTTTTATTTATTTATCTTGTCTTATTGCTTAAGCTAAGACTTCAAGAACTGTGTTAAAAGCAGTGAGGAGAGTGGACATCTCTGTGTTCTTCCAGACCTTAGTGGAAATGCTTCAAGTTTTTCCCCACTTAATATGATATGGGTCCTAAGTCTGTTACATATAGCCCTTATTGTATTGAGCTATGACCCCTACGTCTCTGGTCTCTGTGCTGTTTTAATCATGAAATTATGTTGTTATTTATTGAAGGCCTTTTCTCCATCTATTAAAATGATCATGTGATTTCTGTCCTTAAGTCTATTATGTTTAATGATTTCCACATGGTGAACCAATGCTGCATCCCTGGGATGAAATTTACTTCATTGAAGTGGTTGATAATTTTATGCATTCTTGTATCTGATTTGCAAAAATTTTATTGAGAATATTTGTGTCTACATTCATCAGTGATATTGGTCTATAATTTTCTCTTGATGTTTCTTGGTCCTACTTTGGTATTTGTGCAATGCTAGATTCATAGAAGTAATCAGGGAGCCTTCCCTGCTTTTCAATTTTGTAAAGTAACTTGAGTTCTTTTATAAAGGTTTGGTATAACTCAGCAGTCAATCCATCTGGGTCTGGACTCTTTTTAGTATCTAATTTCTCCTTCAGTCTCATTAGATACTATACCTATACTCAGATACTTTATCTCTTTGGGGATAGCTTTAGGAGATCATATGAGTCAAGAAATTCTTCCATTGCTTCCAGATTATCCAATTGTATGATATGTAGGTTTTGAAATAGGTCCTAATGGTTCTCCCAATTTCATTGATATGTGTTATAACATCTCATCTTCATCTCTAAAGTTGGTAATTAAAGTCTTCATTTTCTTTTATCATTTTGGCCATGGCCTTGGCAATCTTGTCTAGTTTTTCAAAGAACAGCTATTAATTTTAAAAACTTTTTTAATTGCTTTCTTCATTTCTAATTCATTGTTTTTTGCCCTGGTCCTGCTTATTTCTTTCCATCTGGTATTTTGAGGTTTGAATTGTTTTTGTTTTTCCAAAGCCTTCAGACTGATTGTTAAGTTATGAATTTGAGATCTATTTTTGTAATACAGGCATATACAGCTATATGCTTCCCTCTTAGGACTGCCTTCATTGTGTCTCATATGTTTTGATATGTTGTGTTTTTCTTTTTGTTGTTGTTGTTGTTGTTGTTGTTTTTTTTTTTTTCAAGGTAGGGTCTCACTCTATCTCAGACTGACCTGGAATTCACTATGTAGTCTCAGGGTGGCCTCAAACTCTCGGCAATCCTCCTACCTCTACCTCCCAAGTGCTAGAATTAAAGGCGTACACCACCATGCCCACTGTATGTTGTGCTTTTATTCTCATCCAGTTATAGGAAATTTTATTGCTTTTTTATTTCTGCAAGTGAACCATGCATTGTTTAATAGTATGTTATTTAGAGTTCATGGATTTTTCTGTTGTTTTTGTTGTTACTGATTTCTATCTTAATTGCATTGTGGTCAGATATAACACAGGGAATTATGTCAACCTTCCTGAATTGTGGAGACTTGATTTGTGTCCTAATATATGAACTACTGGGGAGGGCTCCATGAGCTTCTGAGAAGAATGTGTATTCTATAGAGCTTTTATGGAATATGCTGTACATGTCTGTTAAGCCCATTTGATAAATGGTGTTATCAGTTCCATTGTTTCTCTACGTTTTCTGTGTAGATAATCTATTGACAATAGCAAGGTACTAAAGTCACCTACTATTATTGTGTTGGGATTTAAAGTCTAACAGAGGGCTGGAGAGATGGCTTAGCAGTTAAGGCGCTTGTCGGTGAAGCCTAAGGACCCAGGTTTGATACCCCATTACCCACATAAGCCAGATGCACAAAGTGGCACATGCATTTGGAGTTTCTTTACAGGGGCTAGAGGCCCTGATACACCCATTCTCTCACTCTCTATCTCCTCCCTCTTTCATCTCTCTCTCTGTCTCTCTCAAACAAATAAATATATACAATATTTAAAGTCTAATAGATTTTATTTTATAAAATAGGGTGCACCTGTGTTTGGTGCATATGTTTATGATTATAATATCTTCTTGTTGAATTGTTCCATTGATAAGTATAAAGTAGCTTTGCTTATCTCTTTTAATAACTTTTAGTTTAAAGACTGTGTTGCCAACTATTAATTGGTATTGCCATACCTACTTGTTCCCTCTAAGTAATTTTCACTGGATGCTTCCTCTATGGGAATGGACATTCTTGTTTATTTGGGTTTTTGTTTGTCTGTCTGTTTGTTTTTGAGGTAGGGTTTCACTTTAGCCCAGGCTGACCTGGAGTTCAGTATGCAAGCCCCAGGGTGGCCTTGAACTCACAGTGACCCTCCTACCTGAGTCTCCCAAGTGCTGGGATTAAAGGCATGTGCCGCCATGCCCAGTGGAAATAGACATTCTTGAAAGAAACATATTACCTTGTTTTACTTTGTATTGGGGTTTGTCCATCTGGAAATAGCCCTTTTGTCTTACTAAGAATGCAGCAACAGTGCTTCTTATGGAACTGTGTTGAGTGGCCTGGTCAGCCTCAATCTGGGCTAGTGTGGGCTATTGATCTATCTGCAGGTCTAGGCTGAGCATACTAGAAGCTGAGCAGACTCCTTGTTCCTGCAGTCTCTCCACAGGTCTGGGTTAGAGAATGTGACCAGGTTAGAAGGGTGGTATAGGCTAAGGGGTGAGGTCAGCACCAACAATGGGCCTGGTTCCCAACCCTAGCTTGAGGGGGTCAGACTACCTGTGAAACTGAATAGCAAAAAGATGGGGAGTGCTCATCTGCATCCCAGGCAGCCTACTCATTGCCTGGGGCTAGAGAATGTGATCTGCTCAGCTCAGGAGTCCCTACTCAGGGCAGCACAGTCAAATAAAAGTAAGAGAAGCAGATTCTCCAGGGCCAAATGTGGAAGCAGCCTTTCCAAAGCTTGACATAATTTCATTCTCCTGTCAATTATGTATCAAAAGCTGTCCATAGCTTTTAAGTGACAAATCAATTTGCTGTTCTATTTTCCCATGACACAAAATGTTTTGGCTATGCCAAATCGCTGATATATATCAAACCACTCAGTTACCTGAATGTACTCTTCTGCTACTTGCCACCACAAAGCCACATAGTTGGCCCCTCTGGCGGGGTCACCTACCTTCTTCCCTCACATAACCAACATACTAATATTCATTATTTTGTTCTCCCCCCTTTCTATTTTCTTTGTTATTTTTGCATTTTTTTTCTTTATGTATTATTGTTAACATTTTTATTGAGAATTTTAATATATAGATGTACTGTAATTTGATTATAATCCAGTCCCCCCACCCCTATTCCCTGTTCCCATTGAGCACCTTCCTCTCTCCAAGTGTTGCAGTCAGGTTCACATTGCTGGTAAAATCACCCAACCAAGAGCAGCTTGTGGGAAAAAAACGAGGTTTATTTTGGGTTACAGGCTTAAGGGGGAAGCTCCATGATGGCAAGGTAAAGTGACAGCATGATCAGAGGGTGGACATCACCAACATCAGGTGGACAATAGCAACAGGAGAGTGTATCAAACACTGGCAATGGGACACTGGCTATAATACCCACAAGCCCACCCCCAACAATACAATGCCTCCAGCAGGTGTTAATTCCCAAAATTCCATTAGCTGGGAACCTAGCATTCAGAACATCTAAGTTTATGGGGGACACCTGAACAAAACCACCACATTCTGACCCTGGCCCCCATAAACTGTTATCCATACATGATATAAAATACAATGTGTTCAGCCCAACTTTAAAAGTCCCCATAGTTTTTATCAATCCCAATGATGTTCAAACATCCCCATAATCTAAGGTCTTTTAACTGAGTCATAATACCAAAAAAATCCCCCCTAAAATCCATAATGGCACAAAATAAGCATCCACAATGCAAAAGATGGCATTGGGCATAGCAAAGAAATATTCAACCAATACAAGATTTAAAACAACCAGAGCAAACATCAGACTCTGTAGCCAACAACTCTAGCCAGTAGCAAATCTCCAAGTCTGATAATTCTAACCAGCAAAAATTCTCTGAAGTTCTAATTTCACCCCTCCATCCAGGCTACACACAGTCCTGGAAAAGTTCATCGGGGCCAGCAGCTCTCCTTAGCAGCCATCTTGTGATCCTGGCATCTCCAATGGGTCTCCACTGCAATCCATGGTTCATCCTCATGGCTCCATTGGGTGTCCATGAAGACATCTAGTAAACCTGCTTCACATTGCCCATGGCTGTTTTCAAAACACAAGACCATGTTGCAAACTCAATGACCCTCTCTTTTCTGCATTTCTTATATTCCACAATACCAGGTAGGGTGCCAATTTGTTAATCCAGGGGGGAATAAAGCAGGCTTTGAAGAACAGGACACTCCTTGATCACTCAGGCCCTTTCAAAGGGTCTACATTCTTCCTGTTGCCCCAGTGCAGGTCAGCTGGCCCAATCTCAGTGGTTGTAATCTCTTATGCAATTACAGCTGAACAGGCAGCAGTTTAGGCCCAATAATTTCATTTTATTTTCTGTGCCATATCCCTCTGCACACACCAGTCTGTTTCTATGCATTGCAACCCTACACAAGTTCTCAGGACATGGGTATAATAGCAAGCCTCTCATACAAATTGCTTCTAGCCCAGTCCAAACAAAGCTCCTTTTCACCTTCATAAGCCAAACCTCACAGTCCATAGTTTTTACTGATTTCAGGTCTTTCAACTCTGACCAGAATAGTCTATAAAGCAGTATTTATAGCATTGCAAAGCATCTCTTAGGTCAAGGATTCAAATTCATCCACATGCTTCTTGAAAATCAGATCCAAAAGGCCAAAACCATAGTTAGGTGTCTAGCAGCAAATTACACCACTCCTTGGTACCAACATTACTGTTGCAGCAAGGTTCACATTGCTGGTAGAAATCACCCAGCCAAGAGCAGTTTGTGGGGGGAAAATAGGTTTATTTTGGCTTACAGGCACAAGGGAGAAGCGTCATGATGGCAGGGGAAAATGGCAGCATGAGCAGAGAGTAGACATGACCTCCTGGCCAACATCAGGCAGACAATAGCAACAGGAGAGTGTGCCAAGCACTGGCAAGAGGACACTGGCTATAATGCCCATATTCCCGCTCCCAACAATACACTGACTCCAGCAGGTGTTAATTCCAAAATCTCCATCACTTGGGAACCTAGCATTCAGAACACCTAAGTTTATGGGGAACACCTGAATCAAACCACCACACCAGGTAATCTTTTTTCTGTCTTTTTTCTTTTTATCTCAATCTTTTTATAATTCTCCATCCTCTATGTCAAAATGTGAATGGGCTCAGACTTGTGCACATCCTATGGGGTTAACAACATTCACTGTGAAGTTATGAGTGTGCCACTCAATTCATGTACACATAGCTGTAAAGTACTCTTTACACTACATGATTTTTATATTCTTTTTACCTCCTTTTCACCAATATTTCCTTATCCATGGAGGGTATGATATAGATGTCTCATTTAGGGCTGAGCTCTCAATAGCCTCTTATTTTCAGCTTTGTTGAGTTTTGAGTCTCCTTAGTGCCTCTTACCATCTCCATAGAGAAGCTTCTCTGGCTGGCAGTGAGAGCAGCACTGATATTCTTTCTACCACCTCTTTTGCAAGGTTCTCTGAGCCCTAGAGGGTATGATACAGATGACTCTTCCAAGGGCTAAACTGAGATTTCCCTTCTCATCACCTTGATGAGTCTTGGGTCTCCCCAGTATTCACCACCATCTTAAAAAAAAATAAAAAGTTTCTCAAATACAAAGTGAGAACAGCATTAACTAACGGGCATATACATTCAGAAGAACAGTGGTATCTTCTCTCTATGGACTATGTCCTTACCAAGTATAGGCTTTAAACTCAGGCTTCTATACCAGGCATGACTTCCTTCCACTGAGTATGCCTCAAACCCAATCAGAGTGAGGGTGAGCAATAGAAGCCAGGGAGCTAGAGCAAGGCTTCAGAGGAGGAGCAGTGAAGAAGGATCAGAGGAGAGAATAAAAGGCAAGTAGAGGGACAGAATATAGAGGATGAAAAGCTTTAAGTGGTGACAGGGAATAGGGAGAGAGGAGAGGGGAGTGGTGAGGAATATGCAAAACTAAAGATGTTATGAATAAGTGATATAGGAACCTACTTCTTCATTGGTCAGTTAAAAATAATTAACAATGGGCTGGAGAGATGGCTTAGCGGTTAAGCACTTGCCTGTGAAGCCTAAGGACCCCGGTTCGAGGCTCAGTTCCCCAGGACCCACGTTAGCCAGATGCACAAGGGGCACATGCATCTGGAGTTCGTTTGCAGTGGCTGGAAGCCCTGGTGTGCCCATTCTCTCATTCTCTCTCTCTCTCTCTCTCTCTCTCTCTCTCTCTCTCTCTCTGCCTCTTTCTCTCTCTGTCTGTTGCTCTCAAATAAATAAATAAAAATAATAATAAAAAAATTAACAAGACAGGGAATTGAAGCAGAAGTACCCTGCTGTGGTGGAAAATTTTTACCATGAACCCTTATGTTGTTACAGGTAAACCCGAATATCAAGGATGAGTCTCTACCCCAGTAAGTTGTTGTCAGGGAGGCCTATGAGCCCCTCCCCCCAATCATACAAGTTATTGCCAATGCTTTTGGCTGCCCAATAGAACTAAATGGCAAGATCCTATTGCTGAAGACATCACATGCTGCAGTCACAGACCACAGAGAAATCAAGCTGGAATTGAGCTAGAAACCACCTCCCTGCTGGCTAGCTGACATAGTACTAGAAAATGTTATGTAAGCTGCTAGGGATAAAGTCATCAATAGTTTTAACAAGCAGCAGAGCCTGCAAGCTTCACAATCAACCAGCCAGGCAAGATATGCCCATAGGTGCAATAGTGCACATAAGTTATGGGGGTAACCAACTGTTCTTTGATTATATTTATTTTATTTTTTTCTTTTTTGCATGTGTGGTGTACATGCCTGTGTATATCCATATATGTATACATATGGGTGTGCAGATGCATGTGGAGGCCAGAGGTTGACATCAGATGTCTTCCTGAATCACTGTCCACATTACTCACCTAGGCATGTTCTCTCATTTGAAACCAGAGCTCACTGTTTCAGGTAATCTAGCTAGCCCACTTGCATCATGGACTCTGAAATTACATGCAAGCTATCACACCAACATAGCATTTACATAGGCACTGGGGATCCACAATCTTGTCCTCAAGTTTGCATACCAATCACTTTATCCACTGAGCTAGTTCCCTAGCCCCTCACTTATTCTTTAAAATGAACTAGGTATTGCTCTCTGCAGAAAGCTTTTTCTGGTCCCATGTCCATTATCTAAGCCCTCTGCCCTTATTTCTACCACAATGTCACACATCATTCATTCTTATGAGAATATAATGTCTTTGAAGAAGTATTAGTCATCTTCTTTTTATCCTGAGCTGCCAAGTGCGTAATAAATACACAATAAACTTTTCTGTATAAACAATATAACACTGTTTTCATAGAAGCATATTTTTATAGTTCCAAACAAAATGATATACAAATATTTTGTGAACTCAATCTGTTCATAAGTTTTATAGGTTCTATTCTAGGAAATTGAAAGTCACTTCATGCACCTTACATGAATAATCAGTTGTCAAACTGAATACAATCAAATACACTAACTCCACAACTGCATCAAGTATACTTTAACTTTTTAAATTCAGTACCTTCTTCATATCTTGGAATTTCTCATAGGCATAATTATGAATATCAATATCCAATGTGTTATAGATAAAAGGTACTTATATAATGATGAATGTCCTTAGTATTAATAACAGAATATTTGGTATAACATATTATTTTACTAAGTTGCATTTCATAAGGAATAAAATTATCTATAATTACTAGCAAAGCAAATATTTCAAGATGTCTAAAACAAAAAAAAATGGTATATTCTAGATTTCAACCTCAAACTAAGCTAGAACTAAAATGAAACACACCTTTTTCATCAAATTGTAATTTAGTTTAAAATATGTGTTGTACACTTTGGATACAAGACAAAGATAAATTAAGATGGAACTTGGCTAGAAGCTTCCTCCCTGCTGACAAGTGTTCATAATGCTAGAAGGTGCTACTCAGGCTGCTAGAGAAGTGCAGTAGTTTGAATGTATGTCCCCCGTTGATTCAGGTGTTAAAATTAAACTTGTAACTTGGGTCTCCAGCTTCCTGGCTGAAGGTGGTATAACTGGGGGATGGATCCTGGGATCCAGCCCTGGGGTGTGTTTGGGGTTAAATCAGATTACAACCAAAGGTGTAAGAGAACAGTGTGAAACTGGTCAGGGGTCCTGCCTGCTGCTTTGTGGTGATTGCTGGCTGATGATGGTTTCTCTCTCTGCTTGAATTTATTATGAATGGGAGCCAGCTGCTTCTGCCATTGATGGAACTTCCCTGAATCTGCAAGCATGAAATAAATCACTTTCTTCCCTAAACCTTCCTGATTTGGTAGTTCATACCAGCAACATGAAGCTGTCTACTATAGGGAGAAAAATCATCAACAATGTTACACAGCCACGGACCCTCTATGTGCTCCACAGCTGAGCTGCCAGGCAAGAAGTGATCAAAGGTGCGATATGGGCATGAAAGTTATGGAATTAACCAACTGCCCTCTGGCTGGATTTGAAGCCTACTCCACAGAAGCAAATTAAAGGCTGGTACTGTGAGCCTAGTCAAAAAGTCCATGACTGGGGGGAGTTTACTGCTGTTTTTATTCTAAAGGGAAAGGTTGTCAAACAACCTTTTAAATACTTATGTCTATGCTCATAGATTAGTACTACTTTCAGCCTCAATCCTAGAAGTCTCATTTTGCAGTAGGCATAAACTAACGCAGAGATGCATAGCTGGTGAAAGTGCTGAGAATAAGTGACTATTATGTTCTCAGTCCTAAAGGAGATATTTAGCACCCTTCCAAGACTCAGGGGATATCATGGAAGAGTGGACAGAAACAATGTAAGAGCCAAAGGGTGGGGAAGAGTGCTGTGGAATGCCATTACATGGCTATTATGTTCATAAGCTCACAGAATTTGTAGTTTCCTACACAAGATTGAGCCGGTCAACATTCCATCATAGATGGGTGAAGGGCTCATGAGACCCCACTCCTTCTAGAGGGGCTTCTTGCAATTAACAGTGACTGGGGAAGGGAAGCCATGTTCTCCAATGGAGAACTAGCCATTAGTAAATTGCCTATAATTCAACAAATAATGCCCCAACCATGTTCATACAAGCAACTCTAATTTAACTCAGTGGTTAACCAAAAAAAATTTTAAAGACTTGAAATTAAGAAGGATATTAGGTGGGAAGAGATTCCATGGGAGTGAGATGGGGATAAACAAGGGTAATTGGGATTGAATATAATCAAAGCACATTATACACATGTATGAAATTGTCAAAATAAAATTAATTTTAAAATATGTGTTGTAAAAATACATAGAAATATCATTAACTCTTCCATAGCTAAACTCCCCAAAATATCACAGTTTATTACCTGTTGAGGGTCATTAATTTGTTGTGCTAGTGGTAGACTAATATATATATCCAAGGAACAAAATGGTCCTTTGTCTTGCTCAGAATCTTCTATTTTCAGAAATAATGGGTATATGTTTTCCTAAATAATCACAAAAAGCTTTCCTAAACATTGTGCTAGAAAGATGCTATCTAGTAATAGTATTGTCATTGTGTAAAAGTTCCTCATCTTAGTGAGTTCTGTATGTCCAGTTCACAACTAGCTGACTCTCCACATAATGATTTAAAACACATCCCATATTAAGGCATATGCTGTTATTTTGTGTATGAAAAATAAAACTGTTCAGCTGTCAGCAGTGGGGTTTGCATTTTCAACTACTTCCTCAAGGCAAAACAAACAAACAAACAAATAAATATTCTCTTAACCACCCAGTGACAAGTGATCTACCTGAAATTCTTGTATATCTCTAGCCACTTTATACAGATTTATTCTGCCTAATAAAATAGGATTTTGAGAGGAAATATTTGGTGACTATAGGTAATAACTTGCTACCAAGATAGCTAGCCTCAAAGCTACACTATCTTAGTCCATTTACGTTTCTATTTAAAGAAAAACATAGCCTATGTGGCTCAAGCAACAGATAGTTCTAGAGAGTGGGTTTTCCAAGGTACTTTCAGATCAGGTGATTCTTGAAGGCTTGATTTTTGGTTCATAGACAGCTGGCTTTCATGTGCCCTCATAAGGCAGAAAGTGTGAGGGAGCTCTCTACAGCCTCTTTTGAAAATAATAATCCCATAAATGAGAAACCCACCTTTGTGACATAATTTTCTCCCAAATGTCCCACCTACAAATACTCTAGCACTGAAGATTAGGTTTCAGCATATGAATTAGAGGACATACAACTATATCAATAGCCATAGGTGAGCAAACCAAATTGTACATTCTAAATATTAAGTGGATACTCCCATCTCAGTGATGATATTTGGGTGTCCTGATGATAGCAATATCATGATCTCAGTTGTTTCCACTTAAACTCCAAAGCTCTCATCACCAGTGTCTACTCATAGCTTCTAGGAGAGCAAGACAAAATATTGAATTAGCACATATTCTCCAGTGTGAACAGTACTCATCTGAGGCGCAGGGTATTGGTCACCAGTGGCATCACATCACGCCTTCCCTTTTCAAGTTGTATTTGTGTTTTGTTTGTTTGTTTGTTTGTTTTGCAGATAAGTCTCTTTTTCAAGCTTGACAATTTTTTTACTAGCATGTCTCCATGAAATGGGCCTTTTTATTTTTAGTTTCGCCTAGATTAAATTCCCTTTGATGTATATTTCAAGCCTCTTCCCAACTACCTCAGCATTCTAGACCTCTCTAAATCCTTATTCAAATGGCAGGCACGACACCATTCCTCCTCCAATCACAGCAACCATCCTCTGACAGAAGCTATTCCAAGGCTCTTACAAAAAAGAAAAATCATGTTTAATCTATAAGAATAAATTGAAACTGGTAGGATTTGTATTTCTCTAATGTATAAACCTATATATAAGGTGTAAGAAAGTGCTGTTTGAATCTGCTATTTTATTTTGTTACAAATGCAGTATGTAGACCCTATGCAGTGAAGTATAATTATTATGGCTCAAAAAAAATTTGAACACTGTGGGACTGAGATGCAATGTCTAAGGAACATCTAAAAATGGTACAAATGAAAAACTTGGACTTTGAACAAAGACAAATTAGAAGTGATGAAATACCAAAATTGTTAAGCTTATCACAGCCTTTATTTTTTCTATCAGTAGAAAGGCTTTTATTTAGCTTGATATTTTCAAGGTAACTTCATAGGAAAAAATTATAAAGCTACTGGCTTATAGAAATGGTACTGTACAAGTACCTAAGCCTTAATAGTTTCAATAAATATTTTGTAATTTTAGTACTATTGATTATAAGAACACATAATTTAGTTAATATATAGCCCAAGAGTTTTCTAATTTATTCTTCATATTATGTCTTATTTCCAAATGAAAAATTACTATTTTCATTGTGGGTTAAGATTTTACTCCAGCGTACCTCTAATTGATCAAAATATATTCTTGGGCTGGAAATATTGCTCAATCATGAAGGCACTTGCCTGCAAAGCCTAACAACCTGGGTTTAATTCTCTAGTACCCAGGTAAAGCCAGTTATACAAATGGCACATGCATCTGGAGTTTATTTTCAGCAGCGAGAGTCCCTGACACACCCTTCTCTCTCCCTCTCCCTCTCTCTCTCTCTCCCTTGCAAATAAATGCATAAAAATTTTTTTAAAATATGTTCTTCAATTAAACATTATATACTTAGCATCCAACTTACTCAGTTGTCAGTAGTAGATGAAATAGGAGAATAAGTATATATAAAATGGCAGTCTCTTGCTTTTGTTGAAAGCCAGTGACTAGTAGTCACTGATTTCATTTGCAGTGTAGTAGATAAACAAGACATGTAAGGGTGTGTGTGTGTGTGTGTGTGTGTGTGTGTGTGTGTGTGTGTGTAATCAGGGCAGAATAAGTGTGAGAGGCATAAAGAATTATAAGAGACAAGGTTGAGGGGTGGGCAGATGGCTCAATGAATAAGATAGGATGGATGGGAGTTCAATCCTCATCACCCACGTAAAAGGCCAGGTATGGCCCCACATGCCTTTAACCATACTCTTGTGGTGAAGAGAATCAATGGGACTGTTTAATTAGCCAGTCTAACCAAAAATGGAAGCTCCAGGTCAGTGAGAGACTCCTTCTCAAGAAAACGCCATGAACACCCAACATGTTCCTCTTCCTTTCACGTGTGTGCACACAGGAGTGCACAACTGTACACACAGCAGTGTGCAGGTTGGGAAGAAAGGAAAATAGGAAATCAAGTTAGAAAGAGCTAGACCAGGGTAATTTCATGGGATTACAAAAGGAATTTTTATTTTCATAGAAGTGTACAGTTGTATGACTGAAAGGAACAATATAAATCCAAGTGTGGTAGTGAACACCTGTAACCCCAGTACTTAGGCTATGACAGAAGGATTGCCATGAGTTATAGGCCAGTCTGGGCTACCCAGAAAGAGCCAGTCTCTAATGAACAAAAAAAGAATAAATGAAAAGGGAGAGGACTGCAAGGAGTGAAGAATCATAGTGTCCTCTAGAACAACTTGCTGATTTTTCAATTATAAAAAATAAAAGCAGAGACCCAGAAAAATGCATATATTTTCCAAAATTACACTGCTAGTTAGTGGAAAAGCCAAAAACTAAATTAAAATCACCAAACTCCAAATCTATTGTTCCTTCCACTAGGAGCACAATCAGGACTGTGTTATGCAAAGGTCGCCCCCAGCCACATCTAAAGAGCAGACTGAAAATGAGACAGAAAAGCAGCAGAGATTCTATTTAGAAGAGCTAATAGACTAATCTAGGTAGGAGACAATAAGAGCCTGAGCTAAAATGAGAGTGATAAGAATAGAAAGGAGCAAGCAGATTTCAGGATCATTTTTCAAGCCCATAGTTTTATGGGGTGTTAATAAATTAATCAGAGAAAAATATTTCATGATTTCAAAAACACTAGGATAAAACAAGATAAGCAAATGTTTTCACTCTAGGGGAACTAAGGATGGTTGCAGCATAGCCCAAAGTGTTTTAAACATAGAACTTTAAATGGAATACGTTTTAGGTGAGTTTTCATAAAAACCAGTTTGTGAAATTCCATGTTAAAGTCATTATAAACACAAAGGATATGCCAATATGGAAAATGATGTGAAACTGATCTTCAGCTTTACAAGTCAAAGGGTAGCAAAAAGCTGTTTATTTTAAGACTATGAACCACAAGTATTGCATCAGTATCAATTAAAAAAAATTTAGGTTGCATCTTAATCAATTGTCCCTGTTGTATACAAATTCACACAGTTAGTTGGGAAGTAATCTCTCAAATTTATTTTGGAAAATATACATGTTTCTTAAATGAATAAATATTTTCAACCCAGCAAGATTTTAAAAGTAAGCACAGAAATGTGTTAAAGATCAAAACCACTATATTAATATTTGTATTTAAGTTTTTTAATTTATCTATGTATCTATTTGCTACTGTGCCAGAATGCATTCAAGTGCATGCATATATGTGTATGTGTGTATATGCATGCGTGCACCAAGGCCTATTGTTGCTGCAAACAAATGCCAGACACTTATGCCACTTTTTGAGTCGGGCTTCCATGGCTGGCATAGAAAGTAAACTTAGGATGACAGGAGTTGCAAATAAGTGCTTTGTGGTAGTTTGATTCAGGTATCCCCCATAAACATAGGTGTTCTGAATGCTAGGTTCCCAGCTGATGGAGATTTGGGAATTAACACCTTCTGGAGGCAGTATACTGTTGGGGGCAGGCTTATGGGTGTTATAGCCAGTTTCCCCATGCCAGTGTTTGGCACACTTTCCTGTTGCTATTGTCCACCTTGTGTTGGCCAGGGAGTGATGTCCACCCTCTGCTCATGCCATCATTTTCCCCTGCCATTGTGGAGCTTCCCCTCGAGCCTGTAAGCCAAAATAAATCTCTTTTTCCCAGAAGCTGCTCTTGGTTGGGTGATTTCTACCTGCAATGTGAACCTGACTGCAAGAGTAAAGTGGTACCGAGGAGTGGGGTTGCTGCTAGACACCTGACTGTGTGACTTTAGCCTTTTGGAGCTGATTTTCAAGAGGAATGTGGAAGGTCTTAAAACCCTGGCCTAGGAAATGCCTTGCAGTGCTGTAAGTACAGCTTGATGGACTATTCCGGTCAGAGTTGAAAAAAGTGAATGCAATAAGAACTATGGACTGTGAGGTTTGGCTTATGAGGGTGAGAAAGAGCTTTGCTTGGACTGGGCTAGCAGTATGTGAGAAGCTTGATGTTATGCCCATGACCTGAAAAGTTGTGCAGGGTTGCTTTGCATAGAAATGAACTGGTGTGAGCAGAGGGATATAGCACTGGAAGAAAAATCTTTGGGTGAACTGTTGCCTGTTCAGCTGCAATTGAGAGATTATAACCTTTGAGACTGGGCTAGCTGACCTGCACTGGGACAACAGGAAGAATGTAGACTCTTTTGGAAGGGCCTGAGTTCTCAAGAAGTGTCCTGTTCTTCAAACTCTGCTTTATTCCCTCTTGGATTAACAAATTGGCACCCTACCTGGTATTGTGGAGTATAATAAATACAGGAAAGAAAGGGTCATTGAGTTTGCAACACAGTCTTGTGTTTTGGAAATGGCCATGGGCAGTGTGAAGCAGGTTTGCTAGATGCCTGTATGGAGACCCCATGGGGCCATGAGGATGAAGTGTGGATTGCAGTGGAGACCCAGTGGAGATTCCAGGACCACAAGATGGCTGCTAAGGAAAGCTGCTGGCCCCTATGAAGTTTTCCAGGACTGTGAGTAGCCTAGCTGGAGGGGCAGAAATCAAATGCCAGACTTATTACTGGTTAGAATTATTGTACTTGGAAACTGGTCACTGGCTACAGTTGTTGGACTTGAATTTAGAGTTTGATGTTTGCCCTGGTTGTTTTAAATCTTGTATTGGTTCAATATTTCTTTGCTATGCCCAATGCTATCTTTTGCAGTATGAGTATTTATTCTGTGCCGTTATGGGTTTGGGGTGGATTATTTGGTTATTATAGCTCAGTTAAAAGATCTTGGACTATGGGGATATTTGAACATCATTACAGTTGATAAAATCTATGGGGACTTTTAAGACTGGACTGAATGTATTGTATTTTACATCATGTGTGGATATCAGTTTATGGTGGCCAGGGGTGGAATGTGGTGGTTTGATTCAGGTGTCTCCCATAAACTTAGGTGTTCTGAATACTAGGGTCCCAGCTGATGGAGATTGGGGAATTAACACTTTCTGTAGGAAGTGTACTGTTGGGGGCGGGCTTACGGGTGTTATAGCAAGTTTCCTCTTGCCAGTTTTTGGTACAGTCTCCTGTTGCTATTGTCCACCTTATGTTGGCCAGGGGGTGATGTCCACCCTCTGATCATGCCATCGTTTACCCCTGTCATCATGGAGCTTCCCTTGGAGCCTATAAGCCAAAGTAAAACTCTTTTTCCCACAAGCTGCTCTTGATTGGGTGATTTCTATCAGCAATGCAAATCTGACTGCAACATGCTTTTAACTGCTAAGCCATTTCCCCACCCACTGTAGTAGGTTTTATATATCTTTTAGAGTACTTGGTATTTCAAATAATAGCTCAGACATTTATAATTCCAATTAAAAATGTATAATTGAATCTACTAGCAATTTTAGTTGGTATCTATCCCATAATAGCAATTAACTTTTACCACAAAATAATGTATCTTTATATTTATAACAATAAATTAAGAGCAGAGGACTTTGTTTATGAAAACAGAAAACTTGTGTATTTATGAGACAAATTAAATATATCAAATCCTTAAATAAACGGTGAAATGTTAAGTGAGTTCAACTAATGAAATTTATAAATCTTCCCAAATGGTAATCAAATGCCCCCTTGAAATGTGATAGGTAATATCTGCTTCTCTCATCATGTAGTAATATGTGTGAGGTGAACCTGAGAGCTAAAGGAAGAATTACTGTTTTATGCTTTCGTTTGCATTTTTCAGTTGTAACTTCAATAAATAGGATAATCACTTTTAAATCTCAACACTGATAATTATTCTGAGTACTTTGTCTTCAAAGAAAAGCCTCCCAGGAGACAGTAAATCCCACATTTAACACCATTATAAAAAAGTCACAGCCAGGTGTGGTGGTGCACACCTTTAATCCCAGCACTTGGGAGGCAGAGGTAGGTGAATCACTGTGAATTCGAGATTACATCATGAATTCCACGTCAGCCTGGGCTAGAGTGAGACCCTACCTCGGAAAAAAAAAAAAAAAAGTCACTGCACCTGGTAACTGATGCATACATTACAGAAACCATTTTGAGAGTAGGTTTGGCAGTGGCCAGAGCAGAGGCCAGAAAATACCAGTGGTGAAGATACATAGGCTGAATCACAAATATTGTATTAGTTTCCTATAGTCTGCTATGACAAATTACCACAAACTTAATGGATTAAAATCAGTGCCTGCCTCAAATTCACATGTAAACACAAACTGGCCTTCCTGCAGCCTGAATTAATGTGACCTGGATGGGACAAAAAGCCCCAGTCCTACATCCTCGACTTTACCTTGGGGTATATATGTGTACCATATTTAGCAGCTTCCAGTCAATAATAATTGAATATTATAAAGACTTGGTCATATAAAATATGATACAGTCATAGTCTGCTAAGATTTTTGTATGATATTTCTGTTGTACTCTCTTGTGTGATAACTGCAGTTTCCCAAATATGAATGTAGTTGTCTTGCCACCTATTATTACCTTATGTTGTTTTCACTGACCTGAAAAATTCCTCAGTAAAGTTGAATTGAGCAATATAGGAACACCCAATAAGTTGAATATAACACATATGTAGCTGTCGTGGTTTGAATCTGATGTCCCTTGTAGACTCCTGTGTTTTGAATGTTTGGTCCCCAGCTATAGCCTGTTTGGGAAGTGAAGCTTTGTTGGATAAGGTGTGTTGCTGGGAATGGGCTTTATCACCCAGCTGCCCCCTTGCCAGAGTTCAGCTCCTTCCCCTGTTGCTTTCTGCCAGCTGCTATGACAAGAAGTGATGTCCAGCCTCTGCTCTGCCATCTTTTCCCTACCATGATGAAACTTCTGAAGACTATAAGCCAAAAAAAGAAATTCTTTTCTCCCATCAGCTGCTTTTGGTCCCAGCAAAGAGAAGCAAACTACAACACTTCATCCTCTTGAGGCAGGGCCTCAGATAAGCTAGAACAACCCCAAACTCACTGTGTAGCTAATTCCGACCTTGAATTTCTGATTCTCTTGTGTTCACCTCCTAAGTGCTGGGATTACAGGCATATGGCTCCAGGACCAAGTTTTATGCAGTACTGAGGATGAAACCCAGGGATTTTGCATGTAAAATAAGTGCTCTACCAACTGAGCCACATCCCCAGTTTCTTCACTTCTTAAAATGTAAGCTACATGACATACGGTTTTATTCTCCCTGCCTAGAAAAGTATCAGAAATAATCTTTTAAGGTAAACAACAGAGAGAACTGACCACATTCTCCAGAAGGCTGACTTTGGGAGCTTTGCCACATCAAAACCTCAGCTAGACAAACTCATGGAGGAGTTCCAAGCAACTCATGGAGCTCAGGAGTGAGGACCTAGGAGCTGCCTTCTGGGCTTATGAGCAAAAGGCTGTCTCATTTTACACAGAGAGAATCATACATAGCTCATTATGATTTTGTTCCTACTTATTTCACCAGAACAGAGTTAGAACATTGTCACCTGCAGTCTCCACAGAAGACACAGACAGTGAAGCCTCATAAGAAGGTAAACTCAGAGTGTGTGGCTCTTCAAGACTGAGACTGTGCAGCTATCCCTGCTATGATCTGCAAGACTCAAAGGGGATAAGGATAGGTGTCATGGCTCTTTCCATATTCCATAGCCTACATGGTAAGGATCACACAGGGACTTCTCACCACTGGTATCATAGCTACCCATACCAAAAGAGTTTTAGGAAAAACTACATGCAAAACCAGGAGGACAAAAAGTGGGAAAGTGTGCTTCTGGGTTGGACTTGAGGTTCATTAGCCTAGACTACAGAGTGTTCAGATCTAGCCCACTTCTTGCTGTGTTCTCTCTCTCTCTCTTTGTTGTGGGTGTATGATGAAGTCAGCCAGCTTCTTCCACCATGAGGAAGCTTCTCCTATAAGCTTGAAATGAATCTTTTCCTCCCATAAACTGGTTTTGGTTGGGTGTTTTGTCCCAGCAATGAGAAGTTAACTGATCCACATTCAAAATAAAAAGTTAACATAATTAAAGACAAAACACTATTCTGCCTTAACCCTTCTGATCTCTATGACCAAGTCAATGGAATTGACTAGTGACCAGTCATAACTTCTCAGACAGATTCTCCAGCCAGTCTTCCAGCTAAAATCAGCTCCTCTCCTCTAACAAACCTCAAAGACACAGTGAGCTTCTGAAAGACAAATATAGCCACAACGAGGATTCTCTGGGGAACAAACTGTGATAATCAACTGGAGTTCAAGGTCACTGGCAGTCAGGTCTGGTGCACAAGCTTGTAATTCAAGCCTTCCAGCAGGCTAAGACAGGAGGATCACAAGTTGGAGGCCTACCTGGTCTATGTAGTGAGTTCAACTCAGCCTCGGCAACTTAGTGAGACCTGATACCAAAACAAAGAAATGAAAAGAGGATTAGAAATACAGTTCAGTATAGAGTGCCTGCATGTCTTGTGTGAGACCCTAGATTCAATCCCCAATACCACAAAAATGAAATACATGAAGGACAATAGCAACCAAAAAAAGTGCAAGAGATGGAGCTGCTGAAATACTGGTCTCTCTTTCTCCATAGTGAAAGATGCAGGGAAAGGTAAGTAAGTCTTCCTCTCTCTTTCTCTCTCTCTGGATGAAGATCACAGGTTGTTTGACAGCAATGAGGTAGCAGATACAACCAAAGGATGATGGGAATTGCCTTCTCCACATGGCAGATAACAGCAGAGAGCTCCCTATTGAGACACCAATTAATACAGCTTTGAAAACAGTGTGCTCATGAAAGATGAGGGTCTACCATCTCCCTTGGGAGTAACACTGAACAAGAAAAGGAGGAACACTCAGACACTGAAGTCTGACTCTCTCAGCTCAGGCCATGCATTCTATTTCAGAGTAAATTCAGAGAAAATACAAGAGACACTTCCAGCCAAGATGGTGACTGCCTAGTTGCACTGCAAATCCCGGAGAAAGAAAGGCAAGACATTAAGGGTTCACTGGGTCTTTTAAGGGAGAGCATTCTCCAATAGATTGTCAGTGGGAGGGCACAGAGGGGGGAAAAACAGGGAATTGCGGATCCCCTTGCGGGCGGGGAGCCCACCCTTCCCCGCAAATAGCTGCCGTATCCATAGCACTGCTGCTGCTGCGCACCAATCAATCCCTGCAGACTGCTCCGCACACTCGCTCACTTACTGCTCTGGCCACCGCGCATTCAGCGAGTCCTGGAAATAACAGGGAATCCCTGATTCCCTCAGGAGCAGATAGCCCACCCCTCCCTATATCCACAGCGCAGCTGCATGTGGATCTATCCCTGCGTGTGGAACCTTAGACTGCTCCGCCCACTCGCTCACTTACTGCTCCTGCCACTGCACGTTCAGCAAGCCCAGTCCCACAACAACTGCCAAACAAGCTCAGACTGTGTCTCTCACTTGCACCAGCTCAGATGCCATTCCCGACCTGTCTCCCCCGCCGGCCAGCCGCCATTGTCCTGTGGCGGGAGAGCGCAGACTGCTTCCGGGTCCCAGTATTCCCAGCCAGAGTTTGGGCTGCTTCAGTGCTTAGTGCCTCAGTGACCCTCCTAGGTCGAACACAGGCAACTTGGGAGCATTACCACTTGAGAATTCAGGCAATTTTGGCGCCCATGCCAGGTAATACATAGGCACCTTTGGAAAGTGAGAGCCAAAGCCTAGGCTGCTTGGCAACTGCCCCAGGCTGCCTCAGATTCCCATTGTGCTTGAGCCCAGGCTGATCCACCCACATACATGCCCATACACTGCCATGGGCAGACCACAGCACAAAAGAAATAACATGAAAAATCAAATGCTAGAAAATCCAGGTAGATCACCCAGTCCTACAATGAATATATTTAACCAAAACATAGAAGAGTCATTAGGATCAGAACATCAAATTGAAGCTATGAGCAATGCAACCCTGACCAACCTACAGGAAGAACTTGCAGGAAAGCAGCAAAGGACCGATAATCATGTGGATGCTGCCATCACTAAACTAGAACTAATAGATAAGAAATTGGAAGGATTAGATAAGAAATTGGAAGGATTTCAAAGAGAGTTAAGAGATTTGAGGGAGAGTGAAAAAAAAGAAGACCTTAAAAATCAGCTGGCCATGGTAAATGAAGACATAAAGAAATGCAAGGATGAACTCTAAGAATCATCAAGAAAATCAGAAAATGATGTGAAAAGGGAGCTTGACAAAGGGATGGAAATTATACATAGAAAAGTAATAGAAAATGCAAACTTAATTGAACAAGTCCAAAACTCGCTAGAAGCTCTCAAGAATAGAGTCAGCCAAGTGGAGGATAGAAACTCTGATCTGGAAGACAAGATGGAAGAAACAGTTCCAGAGTTCAAAAATTTCAGTAAGTTCAAAAGTTCCTATGAACAGAACATGAGAGGATTTTGGGATGCACTTACACATCCTAATATCAGGATCATTGGAATACCAGAAGGAGAAGAAATTCAGACCAAAGACATGGAGAATTCATTTAAAAAAATAATTGCAGAAAACTTTCCCAGTCTCTTAAAATAAAGGCCCATCAAGATATAAGAAGTCAACAGAATTCCAAAAAGACTGGACCAAAGGAGAAACTCTCCAAGACATATTGTCATTAAGACTCTAAACCTTGACACCAAAGAGAAAATCCTAAAAGCAGCTAGGGGAAAACAGCACATAACTTTCAAAGGTAACCCCATCAAAATTGCTTCACACTTCTTAATGGAAACCCTGAAAGCTAGAAGGGCCTGGAATGAAAAACTGCAAGGTCTAAGAACCTATGGCTTCCAACCCAAACTACTCTACCCAGCAAAAGTATCCCTCATAATAGATGGTGAAAGAAAAACTTTCCATGACAAAACTCAGCTTTGCAATTATAGGAACACAAAACCAAAACTACAGAGAGTATTTCAGGAAATTCTCCACAGAGTAGAAACAAATAATCAAACTCAAATGCCTACAAGAAGCAGATCTCAACAACCAAACTCAGAGTAGGCACAAAAAACTTCAAAGTCCATGAAAACACCAAACCACATCTACCATCACAATATGGCATGTATCAAGTCAAATCTCACAGTCATTACAGTAAGTATTAATGGCATTAATTCACCCATCAAGAGACACAAGCTAAGAGGATGGATCAAAAAATTAGACCTCTCAATCTGTTGCCTTCAAGAAACCCACCTCACCACTAAAGACAGACACCTCCTCAGGGTGAAAGTGTGGAAAACAATATTCCAAGCAAATGGGAATAAGAAACAAGCAGGCATAGCTATTTTAATATCAGATAAAATAGACTTCAAACCAAAAATAATCAAAAAAGACAAAGAAGGCCACTTCCTACTTATCAAGGGAATAATCCATCAAGAGGATATTACAATCATAAATCTGTATGCACCAAACACAGGGGCACCACAGTTCATCAAACAAAACCTACTTGACAATAAAACAGAAATAAGCACCAACAACCATAATAACTAGGGACTTCAATACACCATTATCAGTAACAGACAGATCATCCAAACAGAAACTCAATAGGGAAGTAAGAGAGCTCAACAAAACCATAGATCACTTAGTCCTAATGGACATCTACAGAACTTTCCATCCCAAATCCACAGACTTCACATTCTTCTCAGCAGCCCATGGAACATTCTCTAAAATAGACCATATACTGGGTCACAAAGACGGCCTCCATATATTTAGGAAGATTGACATAATTCCCTGCATGATATCAGATCGCAATGCTATATTGCTAGAAATCAACAACAAAAGACCCACCAAGAATCCCAACGGCACCTGGAAACTGAACAGCACACTTTTAAACAATAAATGGATAAAAAATGAAATTGCAAAGTTTCTGGAATTGAATGATAATGAGAACACATCGTACCAAAAGTTATGGGACACAATGAAGGCATTCCTCAGGGGAAAATTCATAGCACTCAATGCCTTCATAAAAAAGACAGAAAGATCTCAAATTAATAACGCAACCATCCTCCTAAAGGCACTGGAAAAACAAGAAAAATCCAACGCAAAGAGCTCCAGAAGGAAAGAAATAATTAAAATCACAGCAGAAATTAATGAATTGGAAACCAAGGAAACAATTAAGACAATTGACAAAACAAAGAGCTGGTTCTTTGAAAAAATAAACAAGATTGACAAACCCCTGGCCATTTTGATCAAGCAAAAAAGGGGAATCATCAAATTAACAAAATTCAAAATGAAAAAGGAGAGATCACAACAGACATAAGTGAAATTGGGAGAATCATCAGGGCTTATTTCAAAAACCTCTACTCCACTAAACGGGATAATAAGGAGCAGACGGATAAATTCCTGGACACATACAATCTATCAAAGGTAAACTCAGAGCAGATTAATCACCTCAATGAACCCATCACATTCATGGAGATTGAAAAAGTAATTTAAAAAAAAACTCCCCAAAAAGAAGAGTCCAGGACCAGATGGCTTCTCAACTGAATTCTATCAAACCTTCATGGAAGAACTCAAACCAATCTTCTTCAAACTGTGCCACACAATTGGAGAAGAGGGAAAGCTACCCAACTCCTTTTAGGAAGCTAGTATCCCCCTAATTCCAAAACCAGGCAGAGATGCCACAAGAATAGAAAACTTCCGGCCTATTTCCCTGATGCACTTAGATGCAAAGATCCTGAACAAAATCCTTGCAACCCGAATCCAACAACACATCAAAAGCATTATCCACCTTGACCAAGTGGGATTCATCCCAGGAACACAGGGGTGATTCAACATATGGAATTCTGTCAACGTAATACACCACATAAACAAGTTTAAACATAAAAACCACATGATAATTTTGACAGAAGCTGAAAAGGCCTTTGACAAGATACAACATCACTTCATGATCAAACCATTGGAGAGAATTGGCATGGTTGTTTCATATCTTAACATAATAAAGGCAATATACAAAGCTCTGAAGGCCCAAATAATACTTAATGGAGAGAGACTGGAGGAATTCCCATTAAGTTCAGGAACAAGACAGGGTTGTCCACTCTCTGCTTTTCAATATAGTACTGGAAGTCCTAGCTCAAGCAATAAGACAGGAGAAGGAAATAAAAGGGATACAATTTGGAAAGGAAGAATTAAGTTAGCTCCATTCGCCGATGCCATGATTGTATATGTAAGAGACCCAAGAGGCTCCATCCCAAAACTCCTGAAGGTGATTAACTCCTATGGCAAAGTAGCAGGATACAAAATCAATGCACAAAAATGAGTAGCCTTTCTATATGTAAATGACAACGACACAGAGAAAGAAATAAGGGACACAGTCCCATTTTCAATAGCAACAAAAAAAAATCAACTACCTTGTAATAATGTTAACCAAGGAAGTAAAAGATCTGTACAATGAAAACATAAAAACACTCAAAAAAGAAATTGAGCAGGACTTGAGAAAATGGAAAGACCTCCCATGCTCCTGGATAGGCAGAACTAACATTGAGAAAATGGCAATGCTACCAAAGGCAATATACAGATTTAATGGAACTCCAATTAAAATCCCTACAGTGTTCTTCACAGAGATATAAAAAATGATCTCAAATTTCATATGGAAAGGCAGAAGGCCTCACATATCCAAACATATCCACAGCAAAAGAAATACATCTGGAGGCATCACCATACCTGATCTAAAGCTTTATTACAAAGCCATAGTAATAAAAACAGCATGGTGCTGGCATAAAAACAGGAGTATAGACCAATGGAATATACTTGAGGACCCGGAATTTCAGTCAAGCAACTATAGATACTTGATATTCGACAACAGCCCGAACAATATAGGCTGGAAAAAAGACAGCATCTTCAACAATTGGTGCTGGACAAACTGGATAACAATATTCAGGAAATTGAAACTTGATCCACACATTTCACCATGCACTACACTCAAGTCCAAATGGATCAAAGACCTCAATATAAGACCAGAAACTCAAATACTACAGGAAGAAAATTTAGGAAGAACATTCCATGATATAGGAATGGAGAAAGACTTCCTGAAAAAAACCCCAGTAGCTCACAATCTTAAACAGTCACTCAACAAATCACATGAAGCTGAAGAGCTTCTTTACAGACAAGCATACAATAAGCAAAGCCAATAGATTACCCCAGAATGGGAGAAAATATTTGTGGGTTATCCAACTGATAGAGGCCTAATCTCTAGAATCTACAAAGAACTCAAAAATATAAACAGTAAGAATCAAACACCCCACTCACAAAATGGGACAAAGAGCTGAACAGGCAGTTCACAGAGGAAGAAATAGAAATGGCAAACAGACACTTAAGAAAATGTTCATCATCCCTAATCATCAGAGAAATGTAAATTAAAACAACTATGAGATTCCACCTTACCCCAATAAGGAGAGCAAACATCAAAAAATCAAATAAAAATAAATGCTGGTGAGGATGTGGAGAAGTAGGAACACTCATCCACTGTTGGTGGGAATGTAGAATGGTACAACCACTTTGGAAAGCAATATGGAGACTTCTGAAAAAGCTGAGTATAGAGATACCAACAGACCCAGTTATTCCCTTACTGGGCATATACCCTAAATCCTTCAAGGTTAGGTGCTGTAGATGAGTGAGACTATGTGGCAATTTTTTTTCTGTGATTGGGTAAGTTCACTGAGAATGATCTGTTCCACGTTCAACCATTTTTCCTCAAATTTCATTGTGTCATTTTTTCTTACTGCTGTATAGAATTCCATTGTGTAGATATACCACATCTTAGTTATCCATTCTTCTAGTGATGGACATCTGGGTTGATTCCATTTTTAAAACATTATTTAAAGCTCAAAAGATGTATTGTTCAAGGCCACCCTGAGACTACATAGTGAATTCCAGGTCAGCCTGGGCTAGAGTGAAACCCTACCTCGAAAAACCAAAAAAAAAAAAAAAAAGGAAAAAAGATGTATTGGTCATAATTCTACATAAAGGAGGAAACTATTATTTAAAAAACTAGGAATAACTTAATTTTATTAGTTTTTCCAGTTTAGAGGGAAGGCCCTGGCCCAGTGATGCACACAGATATGCAAAGCCAAAGAAATATTTGCATTACAAGAAAAATGACTAACCAACTTTCAAATATGATGAAATACTAAACAGGACACTGAGAATCAATAAACTTATAAATAGTTTAGATATCAGAGTCAAGAGACAAAGAATATAAAATGACGATTATAAATATATATCTAAACAGTTGAGACCTGAGCCTGGAAGTATGAGTAGGCTAATGTACAGAATAGCCAAGCCAGTTTTCTAGGCATGAGAATAATTGAAACTAAGAACACTATGGATAAGTTTCATAACACAATAGACACAAGTCAAAAGATAACTATAAACTAGAAAGTATATCTTTAAATAAAAATCATCAGCATGAAGCCATGAGAAACTCAAGATACAATACATAAAAAAGATTTAGAAACATGGAAGATGGAGAAAGTTCAACAAGTCTATCAAGTTCTAGAAGGAGATGGGTGATACCAAGATAGGCAGAATCCATTTTTAACATATAATGACTAAAGGATGGTAAAAAGACATGAATGTCCAGATTCACAAACCCATTGAGTCCAACATAATGGATAAGCAGAGATGTACACTGAGATTTCGCCATGATGACACTGTAGAACACCAAAAATTCTCCACAATTTCTTAGCTCACCACTGTGCCCCCAGAGTGAGATAATCGGTGCATACTTGACAAATAAACAACAGAATATATTCAATGGGAAGGTCCTGTGCTTGAAATCTTGCTGGTAACATAGTTCTGAATAAAGATGGGTCTGTTTGGGGTCTACACTCTGCAATAGAATGGAATTTGAAATCATTAAAGTTTAAAAGAGAGGAAAATTGTGACTATATTTTTTCTGTATTGCTTAATGTTTTAGAATACTCATATGCAGCCAAAAGCTCAAATCTGATATAAATGTGTTTGCCTCTAAAGTTATTCTTTGTGTCTAAACAACCAAATATAATTGGCTCTAGATTCCTTTCCTGCCAGCCTAGAGAAAGTGTTATGAGAAGTCTGTGGAGGTCATCAGGGTTGCCACACATGCCCCAGCTGTCTCTCCAGGCATATGGTGAGATTGGCTCTTCCTGCTCACCTAAAGTTAGATGTGGCCATACGAAGGTGAGAGGTGACACGAGCTTTGGCCAATACAATGTGACATGTGCCATTTCTATATGGTTGGCTCAAAAGCCAGGACATACTTTGCCAGTTCCTTTTTTTGCCTCTGCCATGGCAGTGTTCTGGACAGCAGCTGCTCCTCAGCCAGGCCCCCAAACAGATCAATGCCAAGCACTCAAAAGTGACCCTGACAGATATTTACAGTGAGTGAGAAACATACTGAATTGATTGCAAGTCACAAAGACTTGGGGGTGGAGCAAGCCTGTGCTAGCTGACCAGGATTAATACAAAAACACTAAGAGGTTCTATACACAGTCCATTTGACCTAACCTGTAGTGCTTGAACGCCAAACTGGAAGATACAGGTTTTGTACTGAGAAACATTTTCTCAGTGACATGAAAACACAGAATGTGGTGCTAAGTAAATGTACAGAATTGTCTTTTCAGGCAGCATTTGAAAAGAGAATGGTGTCTAACCTGGTTTAGGTTTTGAGCTGCCTAATGGAAAGGCTGCAGCTTATATAGCCACTCAGATTTCCTCCTGGCTTTATGGATGCTCATTTATTAGTATAATGACTGGGAAGAAATAGGTTACAGAAAAGAAACAATATGGTTCATATTCTAGGTTAGTCAGCAATTTCTATAGAAAATGTTAGCTATTTTAAGAGTCCCAGTGACTTTTCAATTCTACTAAAGCAATGCTGGTATATTCCAAGTACCCTTTACATAAATCACTTGAAAAGAAAAAATAAAAGGCCATGGCAGTGCTTAAAATGCATACAGAAAAAAGAAACTAATTATTTTTTCATACATTCAAAAACATTTTTCATTCAAAACCATTTAACTGAATTCCAAAAACTAAACCAGACTATACAGATACAAAGATAAATAGGAAATGGTTCTTGTCCTCCAAGGGCTCACAGAAGCAGAGCAGTCACCCACAACATTAATTAAAGAACAATGTATTATATGCCATAGTAGAAGGTAAATATATCTTTAAGTGATCACAAAGGGAGAAGTAATGAACAAGACATGGCACAGAAAGCTTAAAGAAAAGCTCCATGATATAAGTTACTATCTAAATTATACATGCACACATTCATATACATATGCATACACATACAAATACGTAATGAAATTTAGAAGGCGGGGTGGTTTGAATGGAATAGATGGCCCCCAATATATTCAGTTGTTTGTTTGTAGTTTGCATCTGCAGCCACCTGGCTGGAGTCAATACCATTGTGTGGATCTTAAGGTGTGGTGGTGGGTTTGAGATTTCAATCTAAAAATATGCAAAGTGTGCCTAGCTGGAGTTCCTGAAGTGTGCTGTGGCTTTTGGCTTTAGGCTTGTACTTCTCTCTCTGTGCTTGGTCCTATGAAGGCAGGCCAGCTTCTGCTGCTATTATGGAACTTCACCTGGATCTGTAAGCTTCAATAAATATCCCTTCCTCCATAACTGTGCCTGGTCTGGAAGTTTATCTCAGCGAACCTGAAGCTGTCTGATACAGAAGGTATATTCCAGCACAAATACATCTAACTATAGGTACATATATGTGCATATATTTGTACATATTTTGATTGTAGCTGCCATAAAAGCACACTTTGTCATTTGCCAAAAAGTATTGAAATGAATTAAACATTTTGGAACAGAAATAGTAAGACATAGTATATTGAGGCTTATTAATTTTCAAAAATCACCCTGAAGGACATGATTATCTTTGATAATTCGAAGAAAATTGTTGGGTCATAAAAGGCCTTGTGTTGTTACCCATGACAAATGACATTCACCTCTAAGCCTCACTTCTGGATCTGGGAATGGACATAAAGCCTGTTTTGCTAGCCTGTTCTAAGAATCAGAAATGCACTAAAAGGCAACTGACACCTACCTTGCAAATAATTTGCTTCTTTGATAAACTGTAGTTGTTGCAGAGATAGAGTCACTAAACTGACTGTCACTAAATTACACTGAACCTAAAACAGGCTAAAAATACATATTGTAAGCCCCTGTGAGGACTGGGTTACCTACTATTTTTTTTCTTTCTCTTTATAAAAGTGTAGCACAAACCTTGTGCTGACTTTCCTCCAAGAAATTCAACATCTGGGCTTTTTGATTATTTGGATTCAAGATTATAGGAGTTTATAGGTTTTGAGGAAATGAGAGGAAGAGAAGCAGAAACATGATAGGACAGAAAGTGTGTACGGAAATGAAGGATATGAAGACATCTGGTAACCTCAGTCATCAAAGCAAAATCTTAGTGTTAGAGGCTTCTCCCAGGCATAAAACATTGCCACTATCATTAGCATTCCTTCCCCATAATGCAAACAAAACAAATTATTCTACACTTAAATAGATACCTACAATGCCTATTATTTTACCTTGTGACTCATAAATTACACAGAAATAGTGTCCATGTTTTCTGTAAAAATATATATATAATACTTTTACATAGTAGGTATATAATTTTATAAGGAGATAAGAGCAGATATAATCTGCTCTAACAACTTCTCACATCCCTCCTGTAGCAGACAGGTTCAGGTTCCCTGAGATAAACTTCCAGATCAGGCACAGTTATGGAGGAAGGATTTATTGAAGTTTACAGATCCAGGGGAAGTTCTATAATGGCAGAAGAAGTTGCTTTCACAGGACCAAACACAGAGAGAGAAGCACAAGCCAAAAAGCCACACAGCACAGCACACTTCAGGAATTCCCACTAGGCACACTTTGCATATCTTTAGATTGAAATCTAAAACCCACCACCATACCTTAAGATCCACCCAGGTGGCTGCAGATGCAAACTACAAACTAACAAAACACTGAATACATTGGGGGCCATCTATTCAAACTACCACACCTTCCATCTCTTTTGGAGAAATAAAATGAGAATATAGTTAAGAGATAAGAATAACTCATGCAGCCGAGCGTGGTAGCGCACGCCTTTAATCCCAGCACTCGGGAGGCAGAGGTAGGAGGATCGCCGTGAGTTCGAGGCCACCCTGAGACTCCATAGTGAATTCCAGGTCAGCCTGGGCTAGAGTGAGACCCTACCTCCAAAAAAAAAAAAAAAAAAAAAAAAAAGAATAACTCATGCCTAGTCTATGGCTGCAGTTGACTAGAAAGTGAAAATTTAGTAATTACAATTAGAAGACTAGTGCTAAGCATAAATTACATGTCTACTTCAAAATGTATGTATTGCATAGATGGGGTGGGGGAGGGTTGGGGGGAAAGCACCTCCTGAACAAGTGTCAGGTCTATATGTGCCATGATAGTTTGACAGCTTCTGTTCCTGATAATTTTTCCCTTAAGAAATAATGCATAGCTTTCTCTTGTTCATCTTCTTAGCCTTAATTAACAAATAAAAGATATAAAATTAAAATATACAACTTAATATTTTGTATATGCATACATTGTGAAATAATCACCACAATCAAGGAAATTAATATGTCCACTTTGCACCAGGCATGGCAGATCACATCAAGAGGCTACAGCAGGAGAATTACTGTAAGTTTAAATCCAGCCTGGGCTACATAGTGAGTTCCAAACCACACTGAGCAATAGAGTGAGGCCTAGTCTTCAAAAACAAAATCCATTTCCTTACATAGTTACTTTTTATGTACATATAAAAATTTAAAATATAATCTCAACATTAACTATATTCACATTGTTGTATATGAAGTCTGCAGTACCTACTCCTCTTGCAAAGTGATCCTACTTCTTAAGTATATTTCAAAAGGCAATGAAACGAAGATTTCATATATCTGTACACTCGAGTTCATTGCAGTATTACAACTCTCAAATTGTAGAACCAACCTAAGTGTTCATTGATAGAGTCAATGAATAAAATATACAGTCATGGCTGCAGAGGTGGCTTAGCAGTTAAGGCATTTGCCTGCAAAGTCTAAGGACTCATTTTCAACTCTCCAGGTCCCACATAAGTCAGATGCACAGTAACACAAGTGTGCAAGGTCACACATGCATACAAGGGGTAAATGTATCTGAAGTTTGATTGCAATGACTGAGGCCCTGACACACCAATTCTCTCTCTCTCTTTTCTCTCTCTCCTCTCTCTTTCACTCTTGCTCTCTCACATAAAAAAGGCAGTCTGTTGGGCTTGCCTCAAAAAAACTATATTATATATATATATATATATATATATATATATATATATATATAAATGTTTCATATATATATTATACATATGATCAAATATACAATGGAATATTATTCAGCTTTAAAAATTAAGGAGGCTAATGAAGAAACAGCAAACTGCAGGATCAGTAACAGATTCTGGCTCAAGTAATAACCAGCATGAGAACAATGGAATAGGACACCTGACATTTCCCTCCAGCCATCACAGATGACAAAGGAGCAGAGAAGAACCAAAATATATTGATGTGACAAAAAATTAGCCAACTGTCTACCATGTGATATGCCACCTCTACCATATCTGCCAGGGCCTAGGAAAAATTGCAGAGAAAGCTGAAACATAAATACTGCTCTTAGTGCTAGACTGACAACCAGCCCCAGGATGATGGTGACAGAGATGTGATCAATAAAACCCATCAAAGCAGAAATCCAGAGACTACAGAAAACTCAACACTAAATATCAGACTGCCAACAGGCCTTCCATTGGCTCAGGGAACATTGTGGAAGAAAGATTATAAGAGCCACAGAGTGGGTAGGAATACCCTGAGACATGGTTCTTCCCCACACCCCTCCAAGCTACCCCACAGGGACTAGCTAAGGCCTTTATGACCCCACAGTGAATACCATAACCCCACTGAGGAGGGCCCCGAGGGAAATGGGAGCAGGGGTAAGGGAATAAAAGAGTATAACCTGTTATAATAGATATAAAATAAAGAAATCCTGACATTTGTGACAGCATGAATAAATCTATATTATATTATGCTAAAGGAAATAAGCCAAACACAGAAAGGCAAGTCTTATAATTTCATGTATATGCAGAATCTAAAATAGTCAAATTCATGAAAAAACGGAATATAATGGTGGTTGCTAGGGCCTGGGAGAAGGAGAAATGAGGAAATGTTAACCACAGAGTACAGAGTTCCAGTTATGCACTAAATTTTGAAGGCTGCTTATTATAAAGCCTTGAAAAGTAGCTATAGACTCTCTCTTGGAAACAGAAAGTAGATTCATGTCCTGTGCAATAGAATAAGAATGCCTTTCTCCAAAATAAACATTGGACAGTTCTGTTTGCAATCCATCATTGCTTTAGATTCCTTCTAATAGCTGGGGTAAAGTAACCTACCAAAAGCAGCTGAATGGAAGAGAGTTTTTGTTTTGCGTTACAGTCTGTGGGGAAGTTTCATGGTGATAGAGAACGCATGGCATGAGCAGAGACTGGACAGCACCTCTTCCACAGTAGGTGGAAAACAGCAGCAGAAGACAGTGCTGATCTCAGGCATTGGGAGCCAACTATAACACCCCAAAGTCTGCCCCCAACAACACACCTCCTCCAGCAAGTCTCCATTTCCTAACTTACCATCAGCTGGGGACCAAGCATCAAAACATAAATTCATGGGAAGCATCTGATTCCAACCACCACAATCCTGCAAGATTGGAACTACCTGAGGTCAGTTTCTTAGTTTGGTGCCTTCTGTTAATGTTATTTTTTTAATTTTTTTGTTTTATTTATTTATTTGAGAGGGACAGACAGAGAGAGAAAGAGGCAGAGAGAGAGAGAGAGAGAGAGAGAAATGGGCGTGCCAAGGCCTCCAGCCACTGCAAACAAACTCCAGCTGCGTGCGCCCCTTGTGCATCTGGCTAACGTGGGTCCTGGGGAATTGAGCCTCAAACCAGAGTCCTTAGGCTTCACAGGCAAGCGCTTAACCACTAAGCCATCTATCCAGCCCTGTTAAGGTTAATTTTATTTATCAAAGGAAGCCCAAGTATCTGGTAAACTATTTTTTTCTGGGTGTTTCTATGAGGGTGTCTTAGGAAGAGATTCACATCCAAATCAGTAAAATAAAGATGCTCCTCACGCTAGGCATGGTGGCACACGCCTTTAATCCCAGCACTCAAGAGGCAGAAGTAGGAGGATCAACATCAGTTCGAGGCCACCCTGAGACTAAATAGTGAATTCCAGGACATCCTGGGCTACAGTGAGACCCTACCTCAAAACACCAAAAAACAAAAAGGAAAAAGAAAGGTAAAAGGATGCCCCTCACTAGTGAGGAGGAAGAGCATCTCCCAATCCATGGAGGGCCTGAATAGATGAAAAACATGGCCAAATTTACTCTGTCTTTTTAAGCTGGAACATATGCTTGTTCTCCCCTTAAGCATTGATGCTGTGAGTTCTCAGGCCTTCAGACTTCAGCTGGGACACTGACTTCTCTGGTCCCCAGACTTTGGGTGTTGGATTCAAAGTATATACCAGCTTTCCAGGAATGCTAGATTTCAGATGGCAGAGTATGGAACTTCTCAACCTTCATAATCCCATGAATCAATCCTTCACAGTCAATCTTAGTCTACACACCCTACTGGTTCCTACTATACCATGAATAATAGTTATTTCTTCTGGGCTAGAGAGATGCCTTAGTGGTTAAAGTGTTTGCCTGAAAAGCCTAGGGACTCAGGTTCAATTCCTCAGGACCCACATAAGCCAGATGTGCAAGGTGGCACATGCATCTGGAGTTCATCTGCAGCAGCTGGAGGACTGGGCATGCTAGTTCTCTCTCTCTCTCTCTCTCTCTCTCTCTCTCTCTCTCTCTCTCTCTCTCTCCTCTCTCTCTCTCTCATCTCTCTCAAACAAATAAATACATTTTGGAAGTTTAAAAAATAATCCTTCTGATGCAGAACTCTTGTGTCTTTAGCCAGCATCTATGACCCCATAGCATGATAATTTGTTAACTTGCAAAGAATGTGTATCTCAAACCTTCACAGTTCTTGGCATGACATAGCTGAAAAGTTACCTTGTGACCCATAGCACACTTTAGAAGAAGGGTATCTTTGAACTAAACAAAGATTCACTGAGAATCTAGTACATACAAAGAACACTGCCTCAAGTTTCAGATTCTACCCACATCAACATAGCAATTGAATAGACCTGCCAATATTTGCTTCTTTGAACAGATATCAAATTTTCTGATACTTTGGGAGAGTTAGCTAATAATGAAGCCCCACTGATGTTCAGTCTTGGTGCAAGGTTCAAAGTAGCCAGATCCTACTGTGGATCTTGCCAAACTGTGAAGTCTGGTATGACATTGGTCCTCAACTGTCAGGTATGTGAAAACCTAATGGTCATAATAATCAGCTTGAACCAAGCTGTTAGGATATGGAGGGAGGAAGTGACATTTCTTACTACTGAAATTTGATAACCCTCATCACATGCTAAACCTACTGTTATTATAGCAATCATCAAGATTACTTAAGAATGCATTTTTTATCAAAAGAGACATGACTTCAAGATTCACAAGACTTGGGGAGACAATGTAATTTGCCACTCAACCAAGAACATTTTTGCAGAGTAAAAGAGAACATGTTTACACTTTTATACTGAGAAACAGGCATAAACCAGGTCTAGCAGAGGTAAATTGAGACATATAACTAAGATAGAGATAGCATGTACATTTCAAGGAGGTTCAAGAAATCATTCCCTTACCAAAGCCATTCACAGTTTGGTAGAAAACTGTCTTTTATGTAGTTCTACATGCTGCTTCTCTCACTTTCAAGTCCAATTTAAACTTATCATTAGAGCAAAGCTAACCAAAACCCAGCACATGCAAACAAGGGAGACTTGCAAGCAGTTTTTAAGTATTTCTCTGGGACTGGCTCAGTGCACATTTACTTCTTGCAGTTATTTTATTTTGAAATGACTTGCAAGATTTCATTCAGTGTTGTTTCTACAGGGGACAAAAACTGAAACCAGCATCAAAAGAGGTTGAACTGCTAATTCCCTGAATAGCAGGCTAATTAATCTCACTAAATGATGGAATTTCTAGTATCCGTTATTCTGACGTTATCTAGTGCCAACAGGTGTTTCTAATGCTCTATGTGATGTGTCAAAGACAGGCCTTAGTGGCCATGTTGAGAGAGAATTGTGACAAACAGAGATCTGGCTGATCTGAAGTCAATGGTAACTAGGTCAACAGAAGTCTGTTAAGAGAACTCAAAAGAATTTCATCTCCCTGGAGTTGTTTTCTCTTTCTAAGGAGCAATGGTGATCAAATCTGGACAGACATGAAATTTCACTAGAAAGCAACTGTAAGCAAGAATGAGCAATGCAAAGCAATATAAGAACTTTCTCTTCAAGGCAAGCTTCCTGAGAGTTTGGATTTCCATTTTGATTCTTAAGCATTTTGGATAGTGATAGGATGGTTCTGAGACATATGCCAACATATAAGACTCAACCATGTTAACAAACTCCTGGAGAAATAGGAAAAGAAAATAGCCATACTTTTTAGGGAAGGAACTGCATTGTTAAGAAGAAATTCAGTGTTATACCACATTAGAATATAGGTACAATTCACATATTATATACTTCAATTTTTTTAATATTTTATTTATTTACTTATTTATTTATTTGAGAGAAAGAAAAGAGAGAGAGAGAAAGAGAGACAGGCAGATAGAGAATGGGCAAGCTAGGGCTTCTAGCCAATGCAAATGAACTCCAGACACATGTGCCACCTTGTGCATCTGGCTTACGTGGGTCCTGGGAATGAAACCTGGATCCTTAGGCTTCACAGGCAAGTGCTGAATAGATAAGCCATCTCTCACGTCGTGTTTTTTTTTCTTTTTAAGGGTGTCTGCAGTTGTTTCCTACTTACTGTTCAAATTAGCAACACAAATATGTACACTACTGCAGCACAGCTGATATCTCATGCATCCCAGAAAGAAAAAGTAGAGGAGGTTGCTTTTGACCTACCAAAATTCCTTAACAGGACTTATCTGGATATAATGAGATGGTCAAAGCAGAGGTAAGATCCAAAGACAGGTAGGCGGAAGGAATGGAAAGAGATCAAGAAGGTCTGGGTTGGCTGGGCCCAAGCTGTGAAGAATCTTATGTTGCCATATTCAGTAGTCTCGAGCTTATCCTAGGGTGAAATGAATGATTTCAAGAAGGATGATGAGTCAAACATGCATCTACAGTGTAACTTGGACAGCACTGCAGGGGAATCTATTGGCTAGGCAATAAACAACAATGTCATTGCCTAAGTCAGCACACCTGTCTGGTGAGACGATAGGGTGCATTAAAGAGATATTTCTAGGGGCTAGAGAGATTGCTCAATGGTTAAGGCACTTGCCTGCAGAGCTTAAAGACCGAAGTTCATTCCCCAGTACCCACATAGCACAAGATAAGCAAAGTGGCACATGCATCTGGAGTTGGTTTGCAACAGCTGGATGCCCTGGCACAAACATTCTCTCTGTCTCCCTTCTATCTCTCTCTATTTGAAAATAAGTAAATAAAATTTAAAAAAATAAAAAGATATTTCTAGACCTGATCAGCTGGATATTGAAGATGTTAAGGGTTCTAAGGTTTAGCATACACATCAGGATTCTCACATGGGAAACTTGATGTATTTAATAAAAGGGTATAGATTTAAAAAAAAAAAGAGGTGTTTTGTTTACTTTCTCTTTCCTTTTTCTTTTTTCAACAGTGAGAGTGATCTGAACAGTATTTTGTAGACTAGAATGAATGAGATATGTGGTTAAAAGGCAACCATGGTGGGCTGGGAAGATGGCTTAGCTGTTAAGGTGCTTGCCAGCAAAGCCAAAGGACCCAGGTTCGATTCCCTAGTAACCAAGTAAAGCCAGATGCACAAGATGGCACATGTGTCTGAGGTCCATTGGCAATGCCTAGATGCTTGGCATACCCATTCTCTCTCTCTCTCTCTCTCTCTCTCTCTCTCTCTCTCTCTCTCTCTCTCCCCTCTATCTGTTTCTCTTTCTCAAATAAACAAATAAAATATTTTTTAAGTAACAGTGGATCAATAGCTCTCAAAAGGAGCAAGCCAGCCAGTGTGGCAACACATCAGGAATAGACACAGGGCACCTGGAACATATAAAGACCCAGTAAGTGTTCTTGGAATCACCATCATTTCCATCCCAACCATTTGAATCTCCAAATTAATGAAGAACTTTGCACACTACATCAAAATTGATACAATTTTCAGTCTCATTTTAGTGACCTGATTTCAAGGAGCATAGTCATAATAAAAATGACCATTTTACAAAAGCTTAGTGTACATTTTGTGGTAGTTTGAATGTGAATGTACGTCCTCCATAGCCTAAGGTATTTTTAAGTTAAGCTTGTAACTTGACCTTCCAGCAGCCTGCTGAGGGAGGTGGCACTGGTGCGGATGGGGGAGGCTCAGATCTTGTATTCAAGCACTAAAGTGTGTTCAGAACAGTTTGAGCTCTGGCTGTTCATGTATGCTGGATGAACGTTGATGCCTCTCTCTGATATCTATGGAAGCAAGCCAGCTTCTTCCACCATTGGTGGTCCTTCCCCTGGATTCCGTAAGTCTAAAATAAATCCTTCTTCCCATAAGCTGCTTCTGGTCTAATGGTTGTCCAGCAATGTGAAGGTGACTGCAACAACTCTGCAGAGTATTTTACTCTACGTAGAGATTCATGGAGGCCAGTGTTGTTGTTTATAAGTAAGTAAAGCAGACTCAGAAATGTGGAAATTTTTACCTTAATCATAATAAGTTGTAGAGCTGGGTTTCAAAGTCACATCTGTGGTCTATAAAAATCTATGATCTAAATCACTGTGGCACAGTTCCTCCTATATTTTTGATAAGTACAAATATTTCCTGAAATTCTTCTATGACAGTCCTAGAAAGAAATAATGTAGCTACTGGCAGAATGAAAAAGACAATCACAATTAAAGCCAATTTCATTTTTTTTTATTCCTGAGTTAAGATGAGTTTCAAATTTGTCATGCATAGTATATAGCTTACTTTCTCACCTAGAAAAATAATCTTTGTCACAAATTATAAAATATAAGCAAAATTTGGTATATAATTGTCTTTATTCTGTTAACAAAAATGTTTAAAATTTTACTGATTATTCTTATAATTACAACTTGAGTTGCTTTAGTTTAATAGTTTTAAAACTTTTCATAATCTATGTAAGTGTTTTATCTTGGAAGCAATTCATGTGTTAAATTTGAATTGCTATGTTTGTATTTGCAGAATTTTTTAAATACTTTAAAGAAGTGATAGGCAGCATACTGTGTTTCAGCCATGAGGATTCAACTGCAACTATGGCATATTGGTTAAACACCTCTGAAATACAGTCTAGTGTTTTGTTGAGCTTCATAACCTTATTAGTTAGCCACAATTACCCTCCAAGGAGAGGATAATGGTTTTCCCAACCACGTGTTATCAAATCTCCAGTCATCAATGCACTGTCCAATTCCTGTAACTTCAGTCTCAAGACCAAGATCACCCAGCTTTGAGTTCTTACATTAGCTATATGCACATCCAGCACCTGAAAGAATAGCATTCACAAACAGCTTCTCTGGAAATCGCCCTGTCCAGGCAGGAAAGAAGAAAACAATCAAACATGATTCACATCAGGTCAATTCAGATCCCCTGCAAGGGGAAAAAAATACTTCATTTGTTTTAAGATACCCCTACTTCTAGCAGATAATCCAGACTCCTCTGCTCCCGCTGATGTTCTTCCTCTTAATTTTTTATTCTTGCCATTTCTCCCAACTGACTGGTTCCTCTCTCTAGGGACAGAAGTACAGTAGAGCACATCAATAATGCCCACTAATAGCCTGATCTCCGTTATGCACTGTACATCCACGTCGGAGAACCAGAGATCTGGTAAATCCCATTTCCCAGATGCTCAGCTCTTCCAGGTGGCTTTTAGCCTATCTGCTGGCAAATGTCAGCTTTATAAAAACAGGGAAACAAAGAGAATTGGGGAAGATCTTTAAAGGCTTTAATGTAGATGGAGGTTTATATTTTGCCAAACCTCTTTCTGTTAGATTATCAGGGTGTTTTTATTTCACTGAGGTAAAAGTCCAGATGTTAAAGGCAACAGCAGCTCAACTTTCTTCACACACACTACATGTCCATCTTGGTGTCTTAATTCCTTTGTGTTTCCTCAAGAGCTTTATTCTAGTGCTTAGGGTACAAAGTAACATTTTCCATCTTAAGAAGTTGGAGAAAAGAAAAGAGTGAAGACCATGAGGAATAGGTGAAGGCTTTTTTTTTTTTTAATATCACAGGAAACCTATTAAGGTCACAGACAAGGGGCTCACATCCAGAAATTTTCAATAAAGGGTTTCTGGGCTTTGGCAACAAAGTGGGATAATTAGTAGCCATTCATGTTCCACCTCAACAGAGCATCCAGAAATTCTTTGGCTTGACATAAATGGAGCACTTAGAGATGCTACCCTTGATATGGATGTTGGCACTCTGATTATAGGCACTATCAATAAAAAGTCACCACCAAATTCCAGACTGCACTTGAGTATCTCAGGGTCTCAGAGAAATAGCTAGTAGGCATTCAGAGGAAGCTAGTTCTGGGCCATGGGTATAGAAGGGTTCTAATTACCATAACTTGTCTAATAAAAGTAAAGGTTGTGGGCTGGAGAGGTGGCTTCGTGGTTAAGGCACTTGCCTGAAAAGCTAAACAACCCTGTTTAGATTCCCCAGTACCCATGTAAAACCAGATGCACAAAGTAGTATATGAATCTGGAATTCATTTACAGTGGCTGGAGGCCTGGCATGCCCATTCTCTCTGTATCTTTCTCTGTCTATATATCTCCCTCTCTGCTTGTAAATGAATAAATAAATATTTTAAAGAAGTGAAGGTTGGGGCTGAGAAGATGGCTCAGTATTTAAAGGCAGTTTCTTGTAAGCCACCAGGCCCAAGTTCAATCCCCTAAAGCCTACATAAACCCAAACACAGTGTCCCATGCATCTATGATCCCAAAATGCCTACAGCAATGGGATGTGGAACCAGAATAATTTGGAAGTTTGCATGTCATCTAGACTGGTGCACATGCCTCAGCAAAATCAAGAAGGGAGACCCTGCCTCAAGCCAGGTGGAAGGAGAGGACAAACACCCCAAAATTGTCCCCAGACCTCCACACATGGCTAGGGCACACATGTGCCTAAACACATGATGATAACAATAATCAATAATAAATTACATCATTTTTGTGGTCACAGACTTATGAATTCTGGGATGTCATTTTACATCTACTCCATGTGTGTTTATTTCCCAGTTAATGTAACAAAAGCATGAGTTGACAGTTGTTATCAATAATGACATTAAAAGCTATGTTTTTTTCTGTCCTCACTGTAGGCTTCATCTTAAATATATTCATAATTTGGGCTGGACAGATTGCTTAGTGTTTAAGGCACTTGCCTGCAAAGCCTAAGGACACATGTTCAACTCTCCAGATCCCACATTAGCCAGATGCACAAAGGTGAGGCAAGCACAAGCTCACACATGCCCACTACATGGTGCAAGTGTCTGGAGTTTGATTGCAGTGGCTGAGGTCCTGGTACACCAACTCTCTCTCTCTTTCTTTAAAAAAAAACAACTGGCTGTTTCTCAATGGGAAAATTTTCTGGCAAAAAAATCTTCATAACTTTATGAAAATTCCTATTTTCCAAGATGACTAACTTCTGGAGCTTTCTAGGGCAAATGATGGTGAAGCTAACATAATACACATAGAAGGTCATTTCTGTAAATCATTGAACAAATGTCAAACTCAAAGTAGAAGGCAAGGTGAGAATTAAGGGGATAATCATATTCTTATATAGGTATCAAAATAAAAACCTTCAAATGCCAGATGCTCAGTGAAGACTTTTGAGCAACAAGCCAAGCCCAGTAACTGTCAGGGGCAAATGAGCAAATGACTCAGGATTGAGATGGCTCAGCAATCCAACCTAACTCCACAGACAACACTTTATACCCATTGTTAAAAATACACTTGGTGGCGCACGCCTTTAATCCCAGCACTCGGGAGGCAGAGCTAGGAGGATCACAGTGAGTTCGAGGCCACCCTGAGAATACATAGAGAATTCCAGGTCAGCCTGAGCTAAAGTGAGACCCTACCTTGAAAAAACAAACAAAAAAACAAATACACTTTATCAGTCACCTTTCAGGATGGCTTGGAGTCATTGCCTTGTGTATCCTGATCCTTGGGACTGAAGGCAACATATTTGTTTATCTAGTTTACTGAGGATGCTATGTATTATATTATAGAATATATAGACACATTGACCCTGCTTTGCAGACTGTAATTATCAGCCCACCAAGCAAAGGTAAGTAGTTAGTGATTTTCAGCCAAGATCCTGTGTCCTGTGATGATCTGCTGCTGACACCTATAGAGACAGTGGCACTTGACACTTCCAACTAAAGCATCTTGAATGTGGCATGCAGATATGGCTCTGAATTAGAGCAAGTTAAATTAATGGCATATTCTCTCTTGTCTCTTAAGACAAAAGCAAATCACAAATTATATGTACAAGTAATTATCAGAGGTAAGAATGGGGGACTGAGTCCAGGACAATAAAAGCTAGTATGATGGGGTATGTTGACTCAGTTCTCCAAAGACACAAACCATATGCATAAACTGTTTATTCTTAAAATATGAGTAAGCAAGTTTGTAAAGGATGAAAACAAAGGCAAAGAAAATAATCAGGGGCTTCTACAGAAGAAAAAAAAATCCATCAGACCAGTTGAACAATCAAAAAAGCCAATCTTCAATGTAATGGCAATATGGGAGGGAGATTATTGTAACAGGGAAGAGATACTAAACTCGACTCCAGTAAAAATAAATAAATAAGGCAAGATTTTCAAATGCTATGAAATGCATTTGTGAGCAAATGGACAAATCCTAAAGGCCATTAGTGAGGATGCTGGTCAGGGAGACCAGGTCATTTGTGTTTGCTAATTGTTGCTTATAGAACCTAGGCTCTATTCTAGGAGGAGAAAGAGGGGATCTACAGTTCTCAATGATTATTTCATCCAAGACTGGGGAGGGAAAATATTCTTGCTTAGAGAAGATTATATCTCAGTGAAGGAAAGAAAGAATTTACAACTGTAAGTTTCCTAAAGTAAATGCTCCAAGAAAAATGGAGGACAAAGGCCTCAAGTTAAGAGGAGTGTAAAAGGCCATCTTGGTCATATTTTTAACCTCAGAAAGGTCATGTTTGAGCTACTGATATCTAGTTCTCTTCCTCTTCTTCTCCTAATTCAGTCCATGATTCTACTTTTGGGTTAATTGCTTCAATGGATAACTATTCATAAGGCAAACAAACAACACACTAAAATCCTCTTTGCAAATGCTGTTTTCCATTTTCAATTTAAGTCTTCCGTGGGGACTAGTGCTATTGCCCAAATACACATTAGGTATTTAAACTGGGGGCATTCTTCCACCTATGTTAATCTCACTAAAGGAGAAGATCCCAAGTTTAATTGTCTCTTGTTGACTACTAGAAAACTTTTCCTGCAAAGATTATTATGTGTAAAAAAAACTTTGGACTCCGTTGGCATCTCAACATAAAACTCTTAAATGCCTCACTTCCTTCATGTGAGTATCAGTCACCTGTCAGTCCATGGGGCTAGAGAGAAGGAATGAAAGATTTCTGACAACTGTTCTAACAAAAACATAATGAAATTTTTCTGATGAATCTCACTTTAACAGGTCATGGCATAAGACTGACAGGTCCAGCCATTCATTTGATTACTCCAACTTTCAAGGGGAAAATACGGTCTGAGAAAGCCAGCTGATTAAAAAAAGCACAGCAAAGGTTGAACAAATCAGAAAAAAATGATCAGCCTAATGAGCCACAAAATTATTTATTTGCTTGCAGAAGAGAAATTAGGCATAGTTCATCATAAATAACCAATATCTGCCCTTTTTGATGGAGCACATGATTTCTCAGACACAGAATCTGGGTAGGGGTATTCAAGTGTGTAGCCTCTAGAGAGAGAGAGGTTTTTAACTATAAAACCTTGAGAGAGCCGGGCGTGGTGGCTCACGCCTTTAATCCCAGCACTCGGGAGGCAGAGGTAGGAGCATCGCCGTGAGTTCGAGGCCACCCTGAGACTCCATAGTGAATTCCAGGTCAGCCTGGGCTAGAGTGAGACCCTACCTCGAAAAACCAAAAGAAAAACCAAAAAAAAAAAAAACCTTGAGAGACATATTCAGAGCCTAAATAATTAGGAAACTATTATTGAAGGAGTCTCCAATGTCTTGTTTGATGGAGCTCCACCTTGTTAAGGTGGTTTACTTCCCAAATGGGGAAGTGAAGGAATGAACCATAGTTATTTGACTTCTATTTATTTTTCATGTTCATCACAATGTACCTAAGCTTGTCTTGTTCCTTAATCCTTCTAAATACTGAAAACAATAACCTACCTTTCCCCTGTAATTACATTGATAATGGTCATTAAAGATTTACTTATTTCTCTTAGATAATTTTATTGTACAGTGTTTTCATGGTGCACACCTCCTCCTACAATTAAAGTTCATGTTGAACCATTTTTCTTTATTTTTATGAATAGACTATAGTTTTCTATACATAGGAAATCAATATCTTTTTTCCTGTGATCCACAGTTAGAATATATTCTGACTCCTTTGTCCACTTACTCAGTATAGTACACATGTGAGATCCTGAAATGTGGTGCCCTGTGAAGAGAGGGTCTTCTCTGTCCTCTTTGGAACTATAAGGTAGCTACATATTAGGAGACTAGAAGGCCATTGAGGTTGAAACAGACCTCATGATCAGCAGCTTGTAAAAACAGAAACTGGAAATTTACTGGTCAAAAATTGTTTGTAGCGGCTCAATTTGTAATAGCTAAGAGCTGGAATCAACCCAGATTTCCATCACTAGAAGAATGGATAACTAAGATGTGGTATATCTACACAATGGAATTCTATAGAGCAGTAAGAAAAAAATGACACAATGAAATTTGAGGAAAAATGGTTGAACGTGGAACACATCATTCTCAGTGAACTTACCCAATCACAGAAAAAAAAAAATCGCCACATAGTCTCACTCATCTACAGCACCTAACCTGAATCTACCCAAGATACCTTACATATCCAGCAAGCATCTCATGGAGTAGACAGTAGGATGGAAGGGGAGGGAGGGGAGGGCATCAAATGGGTGTGAAACACAAATCTAGACCCAAACGGCAATGGTACCGTAAAATTCTACTTACTAAAAGACAGACCAAATGGCTGATCCTTCACCAGGCCCTTACAAGGAACACCTGAACCACAAGACACTGGAGAGGGTAGGATCAAGACTAAACTTAATCTTCTACATCTTCCCCCCCTCCCTCTCCCCCTCCCTCTCCCTCTCCCTCTCTCTCTCTCTCTCTCTCTCTCTCTCTCTCTCTCTCTCTCTCTCTTCTCTATAACTCTTGTATATTAGTTACCTTTTTCCTCATTTTCTTAGTGGGCACTTACCTGTAACTCCCAGAAGCAGCATGGGGCTATCATCCACAATGAGCTTTTGATCAGAGAGACCTACAAGGTTTCCTAAAAGACAGACAGATTTCTGTCAGAGTACTTGATGACCCACCAAAGGTTAGTGGTAAGACCCTACTGCTGAAGACACCTTATGTAGTTGACATGCAAAGTAGAATGGCATGGCTGGAAGTTGGAAGAGAGTCAGTCCCCAGACAGTCAGCGCGTCTAGTGCCAGAAGGTGCTACATGGGTGACTGGGGGAAAATGACCAATATCTGTCGAAGCAACGCATGGTCTAACCTACTTAGCAGCAAATAACTTGTTGTGATGCCCACACAAGTGCATTAGTGGCACATAGCCATGGTGGGGAACCAACTGCTCTAAATTTGGCTAACTGATCCCCTCACTGGTATGGGACCCATAGCTGGAGCTGGGAAACAAGTCAGAACCATATCCAAACATAAGCCCACTCTCCAATATCAAGCTACCATCAATCGTGGGCTACAAGAGGGCCTACACCTATTAAATTCTGTATAAAAAAAGGGGGTTATCTCATTTGTCCTGATGCTAACTTACTGTCTGTTGGAGAATCTGCTTCTCTTTTTCAGATAGATGTAGATCCTAAGGAGAGAGCTACCCCATCATACCTCAAAAGGGCCCCAGCTGAAACTAAGAAAAATTGGAGAAACAAGCAAGGGGGCTGTTTTCCTGACAAACCGGATACCAGCACAAGGGGGAAGGAGATCAGCACAGAGAAAAATCAACTCCTACCAAATCAGAGAGCCAGAGCCTCAGAGGCCCCCAACACCTCATCACTGAAGCAGACCAAAAATGAACCCAACATGGCTCAGGGAAATTTTGCGGAAGAGGGGACGGAAAGAATGTCAGAGCCACATGCTGGGTCATGATATACAGAGACATTTATCTTACCCATAACTGTGGGCTAACTCCACAATGCATGACCCATGTACTTCAACAAGGAGGGGTCAAGGCGAGGGGGTAGGTCATGGATGAGCCTAATAATGGTACCAAACTGACAGTATTTGCTGAATACAAAACTAATAAAGAGAAAAAATAATAAAAAAATAAAAAAATATATTTCAAGCCAGATGTGGTGCTTAATGTCTATAATTGCAACACTCAGGAGACTGAGGGAGGAGGTTTGCACAATTTAGGGCAGCCTGGGATACATGATGAGACCCTGTGTCAAAAAAGGACATGTATTGGGTGCTCCAAGTTTCAGAATGCTCTATGTTTTTCTTCTGTTTGTGCTCTGGTTATATTGTGTGGTTGTAAGTCACGACTCTGCTTTTAAGCTGTGACTGGTGAGACTGCCGACCTCCTTTTCAGGATTTGTCTCTTTTATGCTGAACAGTCCCTAGAGTAGCTTGAAATCTCTTGGTTATATCTTGCATAATAGTATGCTCCTCTGGTTTCTGATTAGTTGAAAATAGTACCTAGTTGGATCGAAAACCTAAAATAAACAAATGTGAACACGGGAAACATTTCTATGCTCTTGCTATTTTAAGTGTGAGGCCTATTTCTTATCTATACCTTGGTCTTTGAGAAACCCAAGACTGACTGTTAACTAGGTCTGCTAATTAATGTAAACTGTTGTAGCATTTAGAATCCTTGTCCTGCCTTTGATAAGATCAAAATTAGAGTGAATGATATGCCTTGGTTGGGCATTAATATGCAAACTGTGTAGCTTGAAAAGATGTTTAGGCACTGAGAATAAAGCAGAAGCCAGCACGTTCTGACAGCTGTGAGATACACAGAAAATATTAATGGTGGCAGCTCAAGAGTCAGCCAGAGAATAGCAATGCACAGGTGCATTCTCTCCGGTGCATTCAGTTCTTCTTCAGCATGCATGATCAGCTTCCAGTACCTTCATCTGTACTCAGGAATTAGAGATCAGTTCAGACTTATTAGTTTGGCTCAGCAATTGCCCAGGACAGCTGAAAGAACAGTGCCTAGAGGGGTATATATATTTGTAATAAAGCAGTCTTCCATGATAATGCTTTAAATATCACTGTAATTCCATTTTTATTTTCTAATAAAGTCATCACCATAACAGCTTGAAGATTCTCTTTTAATTTTATTAAAATCTTGTTGGAGTAGATTGAAAAATTACAGTAACTGCAAGCTGTTCTCCTTGTCTTACCACATTCTCTTTTAATGAAATGTTCCACTGTTTCTCTCTCTCTGTCTCCTTCTCTCCCCCCTTCTCTCTCAATATTTTGACTCAAAGGTTAAGATGTCACTTGAATTTAGGGTAGTTAAGTGAAAAAGCAGTTAAGTCAATATAGAAATCCACCACTTCAGTGTATCAAAACATGTAAAAGTAGGAAGCATGGATTTTTACTTCAATATGTTTGAGTCCATGATCACATTGAATCCCTCTGCACACTCTTGGAAACCAACAAGCCAGAAATCTGAGGACACTATTCTCAGGGTTGCCAGGAGATATGAGATGCTGGGTACCTTATTCTAGTAATGCTGCCTCTCAAGTTTATTGTCAATGAATAATGTGGAAAATTTGGGTCTTGAATGTCTATACAGAAGTCTTTCTTATCACCAGACTCAAGTACAAATAAGAAAAAATGATGCAAGTAATGTCACAGAGTCATAGAGGCATGAATAATAGAATTAAGCAAAGCCATTAAAGGAAATTTTCTTATTTCCCTACAAAACCCAGAATGAAAACTTTTATGGTAGTTTCCCTAAATATGTGTTAAGAGAAAAATATTAGTCCTCAAATCAACTGTTATTTAACCAAGTGTTTTTGAATATATATAATTATAATCATAACCAAATACCTTAGAATATATATATGTATATATATGTAAATTCATTTGGAATTTTTATTAAAATGTAAATGAATTATAATTTTCAATGTGAGTGAATTTTACTTTTAAATTTCGTTATTAATTCTATTTATGTTAAGATATAAATGCTGCCCAGAAGATCCCAGTCTGAGCACTGTGACTTTCCAACAACAGCAAGATAACTGCCATTGTTCACTGTTATGAAGACATCATGTGATACCTCTGGAGCTCATTACACAGGATCAGTATAATTTAGAATTTTATAAATCTGGGGATACATTTCCAGGAAGGCATGTTTTCCTTGCTACTTCTTTGAAGCTATCATCATTCCAACCTGGTCCCACATTTCTCTCTCCACCATCATTATATTCCTGAAGTTTTTCTGAGATCTTTCCTTGCTTGTTGGTGATGTAGTGATACAGGGCTGTGCATCTTCATCAAATTCCCAACTGACAGATGTGTGGTGTCAAGTGGGACTTGAGGGTGGTTATGAGACTAGTAACAAGTGGATATATTTATACATATAATTTTAAAAATAAGCTAGTTATCCACAATAGAGTTGATTTTGAAAATCAAGTTTCAAATGAGACCATGTTATTATTTTTTAGCAAACTTTATATTGAAAATCCATATCACCAAGTTTAATTCTTATAAAAGCAGATATTAACTCATTGACTATATTAATAACTTTTCTTTTTTCTTGGAAAAAACATACCTGACAGTTTATCCTAAGTCTCAAATCCCTTACTGTTATAGTTACCTTCATGAATTTCTGGTATAAAACACCTGACCAAGAGCAATGATGGGAGGAAAGGTTTCACTTTGGCTTACCATCTCAGGGGGAAGCTTCATGATGATAGGGGAAAGCATGGCATGAGTAGAGGCTGGACATCATCTCTTTGCTACAGCAGATAGAAAACAGCAGCAGGGGAATGAGCAGAGGCCTGACAAAGGGAAGCTGGCTACAACATGCCTAAGTCAGCCACCAACAATACACCTCATCCAGCAAGGCTTCACTTCCCAAACTGCCACCAGCTGGGGAGCAAATATTCAGAACACATGTATTTATGGGGGACATCTGATTCAGACAACCATACCAACTTCAACATCTGGCTTATCAGGTCTATAAATATCTCTTCTCAACAGGAAGATACTGAGTTAGGGCATGACATCATTGTTTATTTCTGAGGAAGGGTTTATTTCAGTTCACAGTTCAAGGTTATAGAACATCACGATGGACTGGGGAGAGCGGCAGGAGCTAAGGCAGTGAATAATTTTTAGCCCACAGTGAAGAAACAGAGAGTGATAAATGCTGGGGTGTATCCAGCTCTCTCATTTTTATATAGTCCAGGACTACAGCCTATGAGATGGTAAGCCTCATATTTAAGGTGAGTCTTCCCATATCAATTATTCTAATCAATATAATCCTACTGAGGTCTGCATGCTCAGAGGCTCATTTCTTAGGTAATTCTAGGTCCTGTCAGACTGACAATATAAACCATCACACTGTCTAAAGAGTTTCCTTAGGTGTAAATATTTTGATGCAGTTACTTTCTTCCCCTTTTAGATAGAGGGTTTATATATCATTACTTCAGTGACATAGTTACAGTTGAATTTAAATTAAAGGCCTGCTTGCATGCCAGAGCCAGGTCTCTTGTGTGGTTCAATCAAAGAGGTGAGACCTCCAACTGGTTTACAATAGAAACATCCAGTTCTTGGCTCAGACTTTGAAATTTTTCCAGCTTTCAGCTCATCAATAATTTCTTCAATATTCTTAGGTGTCAGGTTCTCATAGTAGTGCTCATCTATTTCAACAGTTGGTGCATTTACACAGGCCCCCAAATATCACAGCTCAAGAAGAGTGAAAAGTTTGTCAGGTGTACTCTCCCAAAATTAATTCCAGATTTTTTCTGAATGTCTTTTTTGTGGTAGTTTGATTCAGCTGTCCCCAATAAACCTAGGTGTTCTGAATGCTAGATTCCCAGCTGATAGACATTTGGGAATTAATGCCTCCTGGAGGTAGTGAAATGTTGAGGATGGGCTTATGGGTGTTATAGCTAGCTCCCCCTTGGTAATGTTTGACACATTCTCTTGTTGCTATTGTTCATTTGATGTTGGCCAGGAGGTGATGTCCACCTCATGCCATCATTTTCCTCTGCCACCATGGAGCTTTCCTTTGAATCTTTAAGCCAAAATAAATCCTCTTTTTCCATAAACTGCTCTTGGTTGGATGATTTCTGCCAGCAATGTGAACCTGACTGCAACAGTAAAGTTGGTACCAAGGAGTGGTGTCATTTGCTGCTAGACACCTGACTGTTCAGCTTTGGCCTTTTAGAGCTGATTTTCAAGAGGAATGTGGAAAGATTTGAAACCTTGGCCTAAGAGACACTTTGCAATGTTGTAAGTACAGCTTGATGGACTATCCTAGTCAGAGTTGAAAGACCTAAATGCAATAAGAACTATGGACTGTGAGGTTTGGCTTGTGAGGGCGAGAAAGAGCTTTGCCTGGACTGGGCTAAGAGCAGTTTGTGTGAGAAGCTTGCTGTTATTCCTGTGTCCTGAGAATTTGTGCAGGGTTGCATTGCATAGAAATGGACTGGTGTAAGCAGAGGGATATGGCACAGAAAAAATGAAATCTTTGGATGAAACTGTTGCCTATTCAGCTACAAGTGAGAGATTATAACCATTGAGATTGGGTTATCTGGTCTGCATTGAATGAGAGGAGGAATGCAATATTTTGAAGCGGTCTGAGTGCTCAAGGAGTGTCCTGCTCTTCAAAGTCTCCTTTATTCCCCCATGGATTAACAAATTGGCACCCTATCTGGTACTATGGAGTATAAGAAATGTAGGAAAAAGAGGATCATTGAATTTGCAACACAGTCTTGTGCTTTGTAAATGGCCATGGGCAGTGTGTAGCAGCTTTGCTGGATGCCTGCATGGAGACCCGATGAAGCTTGGAGGATGAACCATGGGTTGCAGTGGAGACCTAGTAGAGATGCTGGGACCAGGAGACGGTTGCTAAGGAGAGCTGCCAGCCCTGGATGAACTTTCCAGGACCGTGAGTAGCCTAGCTGGAGGGGTGGAATTTAAACTCCAGAGACTTGTTGCTGGTTAGAATTATTGGACTTGGAGATTTGTCACTGGCTAGAGTTGTTGGACTTGGAGTTACAGAGTTTGATGTTTGCCCTGTTTGAATCTTGTATTGGTTGAATGTTTCTTTGCTATGCTCAATACCATCTTTTGCAGTGTGAATGTTTTTTTTTTTTTTTTTCTGTGCCATTATGGGTTTTTGGTTTATTTTTGGTCTTATGGCTCAGTTGAAAGACTTTGGACTATAGGGATGTTTGAACATCATCATTAGGATTGATAGCAACAATGGGAACTTTAAAATTTATTTATTTATTTGACAGAGAAAGAGGGAGATGGAGAGGGAAAGAGAGAGAGAGATAATGGGCACCCCAGGGCTTCCAACCACTGCAAACAAACTTCAGGCATGTGTACCCCCTTGTGCATCTGGATACCGTGGGTCCTGGGGAATCAAGCCTGGGTCCTTTGGCTTTGCTGGAAAAAGCCTTAACTGTCAAGTCATCTCTTCAGCCCAACTATGGGGACTTTTAAGGTTACATCATGTAGGGATATCAGTTTATGGGGGCCAGGGGTGGAATGTGGTGGTTTGATTCAGGTGTTCCCCATAAACTCATGTGTTCTGAGTGCTAGGTTCCCAGCTGATGGAGATTAGGGATTTAAGGCCTCCTGAAGGCAGTGTGTTGTTGGGGGTGGGCTTATGGGTATTATAGCCAGCTCCCCCTTGCTAGTGTTTGGTACACTCTCCTGTTGCTATTGCCCATTTGATGTTGGCCAGGAGGTGATGTTCACCCTCTGCTCATGCCATCATTTTCCTCTGCCATCATGGAGCTTTCCCTAGAGCCTGTAAGTCAAAATAAATCCCTTTTCCCATAAGCTGTTCTTGCTCGGCTGATTTCTGCCAGCAATATTAACCTGATTGCAACACCTCCAATATGCTGTGAGAGTTTTGAAGCATGGAAGGTCTAGTAGTACAGGCCTTAGTGTGATGCCTGCCAACTGCCTTTCCATTATGCATTTCATAACACGTTGTGTCTTAATGTACTCTCTTCAAAGGTGCTTAGTAAGCTTCTGTAACCTTGTTCACAGCAGAGATGGACAATCACCCATTCTGCCTTCTTATAGTTGCCTCTATCCTCTTGAAATTTTTTGGTGTGAACTCAAATGGACTGTCTGGGTTATTCTCAGGAGCATGTCTGTACACAAGCAAGGCACCTCCAATGCCATTTTACACAGCTGTGTATGCACACTGTTTACATGTCTCCCAATGTGTAGGGAGACCGCCACCTTAACCTTGAGGGCCAAAGACAGTTACAGTTTTCAAATCTATAAGTCTTGTTTTGTTTTCCAATTTGAAGTGTTATCTACTATTACTTTATGCTTATGACATTCTCTTATTTAATTCTACTAGTGTGGGGCTCAGCATAACAACTTTCATTCTCTGATTTAAGGCCACTGCAATTAAACATGTTTCCCACTCTTCCTGAAAAAATAAGACTTTCAGGAATTTCAATACAGATTTATATATACAATTATTGAATGGACTTTTTCTGGGATTTTGAGTAGTGTGTTGAATATTTCAAAAGAGTTTATATGTGAAATAGGAACTGGGTGCTATTTCTCTCTTAATTCACTTTTCTAATCAAAACTAGTTCTACAATATCACTGATCCCATGTTAATTTATTGGCAATACAGAATCAATAAATTAGTGGGTACCCATTAAGACATGTAGTGCTAAGTCAAGTACTGTTATTGAGGCTGCTGGAGCCAGAAAGGCCCCTGTGCTCGCAGAGCAGATGAGGCATTTCCTTGGTCACTTGGGAGCCACAAGAATCAAATCTTGGTGTCTACTTGGATTTCACCACAGCTATATCTCCAGTCCTTGTTATTCCTTTCTGGGGGTAAGTAAACTCAGTCCTAGATTATCTCTCAGAACATAATGATGCTTGCTTTTCTTATAGAGAGTGGAGTCCATAGGTGCTAGCCTAGCTTTCCCTACAGTTTCCTACCCTGAAATCCTATAAATACTTTATTAAAAAAAACAGTGGCTTAAGGTTCATGTTGCCAGAACCTTTTCAGGCCCTGAATCTTGCTTCTTTGTTCCTAGATGCCTGTCAATCCTGCTCCAGTATTGAGTCTTAGATGCAAGCCCATCCCACTCCAGAAGTTAGCCTGATATTGTTTTGTATATATGATTAAAGAGAGGAATAAAATTAAAAGCAGTTTTATATGGGATTTGCAAAATTCATTCTGCCCACAACCATATTTTGATCACGGTACAATACTATAAACGTTAAAGTAAAAATGTGATAATACCAATAGCTTACGATAAATGTGGAGAAATTTTATGTTGTATATACTGCTGGTGAGAATATAAAACAGAATGCCCACTTTGCAGAAAAAAAAAATCAAAAAGAAAAAAGGGAGAGGAAAAAAGGAGGCAGTTTCATGTAAAGCTAAACATCCACACTTCCTACGACCTTACAATCATGCTCTCAGGCATTGACCCCAGGCAACTAAAAAAAACACACAAATGTACAGAACGAGTCTTCATAGCAGCTTTATTTGTAGTAGCAAAACTTGGAAGTAGAACAGGTCGTGGTGGTGCATGCCTATAATCCCTGCACTCAGGAGGCAGGGGTAGGAGGATCACCGTGAATCTGAGGCCACTCTGAGACTACATCATGAATCCCAGGTCAGCCTGAGCTAGATTGAGATTCTACCTTGAAAAACCAAAAAAAAAAAAAAAAAATTGGAAGTATAACAGATGTTCCTCAATGATTGAATAAACTCTAGGCAACAGTAAAGGAAAAAAAAAAAAAAACACTGATAGTAGCAATAACTTGGATGGATCTCAAAGCTATTATTCTCAGTGAAACATGTTAATCCTGAAAGGTTCTATGTGGTATGATTGCAATTTATGTAACCGTCCTAAAACAGCAGAAAAGTACAGAGATGGAGAACAGACTAGTGATTTTTGGGGAAAGCTAGAAAAAGGATGTAAACAAAAGTGGGCATATGGAGGTGTCCTTTGTGATGATTGAACAGATCTTGATTGTAGTATTGGTTTCACAAATGTGTACATGGGACAACGTTACACAGAACTATACACACACATGTACACACAAACATAACAGTACATGTAGTAATAGTGAAAAAGAAATAAACCTGTAGTCTTATAAGCATTATACTTAGGAACATTTTACCAATATCCATTTCCTAGTTGTGATATTATTGTATAGTTTTTCTTATGATTCTTTAAACAATATTGTTTTATTAGCAGATGTTAATTATACACAGTAATGGTTTCACAATGACATTTCATACATATATATAAAATATATTTTGATTACATTTACCTTCTGTTACCCTTTCTTGTCCTTCCACCTTCTGCTTTCCCCTTTCTTTTTTTTTTTTTTTTTTTCGAGGTAGGGTCTCACTCTAGTCCAGGCTGACCTGGAATTCACTATGGAGTCTCAGAGTGGCCTCGAACTCACGGCGATCCTCCTACCTCTGCCTCCCGAGTGCTGGGATTAAAGGCGTGCGCCACCACGCCCGGCTTCCCCTTTCTTTTTTCAACTATTCATCCTGCTACTTTCAGGTCTATTACTTTACTTTATTTTGTTTTGTTTTTGGTAACCCAATGTGTTCAATTAGGGTTGCTGCCAGAGCCATGGGTTAGAGGTTATCTACAGGATCATAGTTAACTTACCAGTGGCTAGACCACTAAAGAAATATCTCTCTCCTTTATAAATCCATCAGGAGGAGCAGGGTCTCATAAGCTCCTCCCACTTAGCCACTGTAACTATCCTACAAATACTAAAAAAAGGGTTATGTAAGACCCTTCCCCATCCATGGTGAAATGTTTATGGGCCCAATATTGTGCAGGTCTTGCACATCTGAGAGTTCAATAATGCAATGACTATGCCATGCCTGGAAGACAATGTTCCACACCTCTGGCCCTTAATTTTTTTTTTGTAAAAGAAATCCTCTTTTTATTATTAAGATCATACTTTGTTTGGATACAACATGTGTTGGTACCATCTTTTCCCTCCTCCTTGCCCCCCATTCTGCCGGGGGTCCTTGTCAGTGGGGCTGCTGGTATTCCCTATGGGGCTGTGGGTTATGCGTTGTGGGAGTAGCAGTCAGTTATTGGGAGAAGGCAATGCCTCTGGGCATGATGTCCCAACCTGTGGCTCTTATAAGCTTTCTAGCTCCTCTTCTGCAAAATTCCTCCTGGCTCCTAAATTCTTCCCTCTCCCTCTTCTACAATTTTTCCTGAGCCTTAGGGGGAGGGGAATATAGGTGTGTTAATTAGGACTGAACATTCAAAAGTCACTTATTCTCAGGACTTTGGTTAGTCTCTGTAGTAACCACCACCCACTACAAAATGAAGCCTTGCTCACCAAAGTCGTCAACACCATTAATCTAAGCACATAAATATAAGTGTTTAGGAGGCAAATTGAAAGGAACATGTCCATTTAACAAAACAATATTTGTAGGTTCTCCACTAGGACCTATGACCGCCCTAGCCATGGCTTTTGACCAAGTTTATGGTACCAAGCATGAATTGCCTTCTGTGGAGTAGGCCTAAAATCCAGAGAGTGGTGTGTTAGCCCCATAACAGTCATACCACTAATCATCCCAGTACACACATTTTTGTCTGGCAAGTCTGTAATGTAGCATGCAGGCTCCATAGCTGGGTAAGATAAGAATCTTCTAGCACTATGAAAACTACCCAGTAGGAAGGAAACTTCCAGTTCAGTTCTAGCTTGATTTCTTTATTTCCTGCAGCAGGAGCTTGTAGTGTGTTCAACAAAAGGGTCTTACCATCTAGTTTTATGGGCATCACGTTGGGGGCCTCAGAGGTCTTCCTGACCAATACCTCATAGGGAGGTATCCCATCTCTGGCACTGGGAAGCATTATCCACCTATGCAGGATATCTCTTTTCAAACACTTTAAAAAAAATATACACACACATATGTATTTATTTATATTTTTTTACTTTTGCTTGGATGTGTGTGTAACGTATGTATGTGTGTGGGTCCTTGTGGTGCCCCATATGCTCACCTATAGCAGGGCTCACTCACCTGTGGAGTTTGGAGTAGAATATTGGGTGAAATGTCTTATTACTCTTCTGCCTGGTCTTGTTTTGCGCTGGAGTCTCCTTTTACTAATTCTACAGCATGTGAGGTTCCAAATATTCTTGGGTCTCTGTTTGGCTGAAGGACTGGGTTGCCCAGCTGTTTTATATGGGAGTTGGAGATTTAAACTCAGGAAATCTCAGGCCTCTCAGATCCTCATGCTTATGCAAGAAACACACTTAACCACTGAGCCATCTCTCCATCTCTTAAAATTATATTTTTAAATTACCTTGCAAAGTCGTAATTTTCCATATGGCTTTCCCACATATCCTTAATTTTGGTTGATCTTACCCCATTTCTTCATTCCTCAACCCTTGTCCTTACATCTGCTAAAACCTTTCCACCATCAATATTCTTCCACTCTACTTTCATCTCATGCGTGTTCTACTGCCCCTTCTTTAATGCTTCCTCTCCCATGGCACCTTTCTAACTTCCTAGCCTCTACATTCACTTTAACTTAAACATGTAAAAGTTGAAACTGGCATCCATATATGCAGTGTTTGTCTTTTGAAACCTGCATCACTTCTCTCAGTCTAATATTTTCCATTTTATACTATTTCTTGAAGTTTCTGGAACTGATAGCTTCCTAGGAGCATTTTCTTGCTGAGGTAATTGACAGCCCCTTTTGGATTAACTATTAAGAAAGGGGACAACTAGTGTGTCTTTGTTCTTTTCCAAAAGGCCTCAAGCTTGGTAATAACCTAAGAATATTTTTGGCAATTTAGAATGTTGTGTCACCATCCAAGATCACAGCTAGGACTCAGACAGATCTCAAACTGATTTCAATTTTTTTTTACAATTTAAAAAATATTTTATTAACTAATTTATTTATGAGAGAGAGAACATGCCAGGGCCTCCAGCCACTGCAGATGAACTCCAGATGCATGTGCCATCTTGTGCATCTGGCTTTATGTGGGTACTGGGGAATCAAACCCAAGTTGTTAGCTTTTCAGGCAAGTTCCTTAACCGCTGAGCAATCTCTCCAGCCCCTCTAGAATATTTTTTCTTTATTAGTTAGTTTTGTATTCAGCAAATACAGTCAGTTTGGTACCATTATTAGGCTCATCCGTGACCTACGCCCTCCCCTTGGCTCCTCCTTGTTGAGGTATATGGGTCATGCATTGTGGAGTTAGCCCACAGTTATGGGTAAGATAAATGTCTCTGCATATCATGACCCAACATGTGGCTCTGGCATTCTTTCCGTCGCCTCTTCCGCAAAATTTCCCTGAGCCATGTTGGGTTCATTTTTGGTCTGCTTCAGTGATGAGGTGTTGGGGGCCTCTGAGGCTCTGGCTCTCTGATTTGGTAGGAGTTGATTTTTCTCTGTGTTGATCTCCTTCCCCCTTGTGCTGGTATCCAGTTCATCAGGAAAACAGCACCCTTGCTTGTTTCTCCAATTTTTCTTAGTTTCAGCCGGGGCCCTTTTGAGGTATGATGGGGTGACTCTCTCCTTAGGATCCACATCTATCTGAAAAAGAGAAGCAGATTCTCCATTCATGTAGGTCTCTCTGATCAAAAGCTCATTGTGGATGATAGCCCCATGCTGGTACTGGGAGTTACAGGCCAGTGCCCACTAAGAAAATGAGGAAAACCATAACTAATATACAAGAGTTAGAGAGAAGAGAGAGAGAGAGAGAGAGAGGAAGAGGGGAAGTGAGGGAGGGAAGATGTAGAAGATTAAGGTTAGTCTTAATCTTACCCTCTCCAGTGTCTTGTGGTTCAGGTGTTCCCTGTAAGGGCCTGGGGAAGGATCAGCCATTTGGTCTGTCTTTTAGTAAGTAGAAAATTATGGTACCATTGCCGTTTGGGTCTAGATTTGTGTTTCCCACCCCTTTGATGTCCTCCCCTCCCTCCCCTTCCATCCTAATGTCTAGTCTAGGAGATGCTTGCTGGGTATGTAAGGTATCTTCGGTAGATTCAGGTTAGGTGCTGTAGATGAGTGAGACTATGTGGCGATTTTTTTTCTGTGATTGGGTAAGTTCACTGAGAATGATCTGTTCCAGGTTCAACCATTTTTCCTCAAATTTCATTGTGTCATTTTTCTTACTGCTGTATAGAATTCCATTGTGTAGATATACCATATCTTAGTTATCCATTCTTCTAGTGATGGACATCTGGGTTGATTCCAGCACTTAGCTATTACAAATTGAGCTGCTACAAACATGGTTGAGCAAATCTCTCTAGCCTGTGGTTTGAAGGTTTTAGGGTAGATGCCCAGTAAGGGAATAACTGGGTCTGTTGGTATCTCTATACTCAGCTTTTTCAGAAGTCTCCATATTGCTTTCCAAAGTTGTTGAAATATATTTTAATTGCCTTGTTCTATATAGAATTGCTGATCAAGACAGTGATAAACGTTCTTCCTCACATATTTTACATGTTTTTTATCAGAAGCAATCATATCATGTCTACTAGGTCCAGCATAAGTTTTAATGCTCAACCCATCAAAAGAGCTGTATTTGATCAACATGCCATTCCTCAAGATCTCTCAAACTGTCCTTGGTGCTAGCTTTTGCCACTTCATGTGGAATGTTGAATACCTCAGTATTTCCAAAGCCATAACTTTTACACCAAACACTCTCGGGCAGACACAACTTCATTCAAATAAATATTTGAAATATTAATTATTTCACCATTACTTAAGTCATTTTTTTCCCACTAGAGGCCTTTAAGCCTGCTCCCAGCCCATCTAGGCAAAGTCCATGCTTGTGTTTTTAAAGGCATCACCTTCTGCAGCTTTGTGGGGAGAGAGGGTTGCATGTGTATATACATTCATATGTGTGCAAGTGTGTATGCATGTGTGTGGTGTGTGTAGAGGCCAGAGGACAACTTCACGTGTTATCCTCCAGAACACCTTCCCCTTATTTTTGAATCAGGGTCTGTCACTGGCCTGGAGCTCACCAATTAGTTTAGATAGACTATCCACTGAACTGTAGGGATCCCCTTGTCTCTATCTCCTCAGTGCTGGGATTACAGAAGCATTCTACCATGCCAGGCATTTTTTTATATTTCATTTCTATGTATTTATTTAGGAGAGAAGGGGCAGAAAGAGAGAGAGAATGGGCATACTAGAGCCTCCAGCCACCACAAACAATCTTCACATGCATGCACGACTTTGCGTATCTGGCTTACATGGGTCCTGGGGAATTAAGTCTGGGTCCTTCAGCTTTGCAGGCAAGCACCTTAACCACTAAGCCATCTCTCCTGCCCACATCCCAGGCATTTTTACATGAGTTCTGTCTAGTGGGTATCTAACTCAGGTCCTCATGCTTCAGATCAAGCACTTGACCCACTAAGCTGTCTATCCAGTCCCATCTTCAGTCTCGAAACACTGCCTAGATAAGGCTCAAACCTACAGGACATACCCAGGACCCCTGCTGCTTTCATCATGGAAAAGAGCTGCCAATGAACAAGAAAAGGGCACAGCTGCTTTGAGAAAAGGTTCCTAAAACTACTCAAATTAGTGAACTTATAAGTAGAATATGATAAATTAAGCACTAATAAAATAACCTGATTAGAGTTGGTGAGTTTTCTAAAAGAGGGAGAGAAAATATATAACTAAGTCCAGTTGGCCCTCAGTATCTTTGGGTTCTATGTCCATAGATCCAACCAAGTACAGTTTGAAAATATCTTTTTCCTGAAATTCCAAGAAGTTCCAAAAAGTAAAGTTTGAATTTGCTGGATGCAGATTCTTAATCCATATGCTGATGTGCAGGCATTGTATTAGGTGCTATATGTAATTATTTGATTTATATAGGAGGACACATCCTAGCTCTATGCAAAGACTACACCATTTAAATAAAGGATCTGTGCTCCCAAGAATTCTATAATCCAAAGGTGTCCTGGATAAAAATTTCCACAGTCACAGAGAAGCAACTATACTGTTAAATAGATTTTTTTCCAGTTATAGACATGTAGAATGAATTCAGGTTGAAGACATGTATTTTTAATTTTTTCATACATTAGTTGAAAATGTATAAGTCAATGAAACCCTGCTACACTGGCAGAAGCTAAACTATTCCCATTTTTGTAAATTGTTAATTAACATAGTTCCTGAGGTAGGTCACTAAACTCATTATGTTATACTACATAGAGCCATATATGTAAAAATACATATGGAGCAGACAAAAAGAAAATTATTTGAGTTCATAGAAAGGAAAGAACCATAATAAATAAAATGCACATTCAATGATTGGCCATCATACTCTAAAATATATCAGAAAAATAAAACATATCTGACTTTTACATGTGGGACATATGGGTGGAATGATTTTTTAACTCCATTTTAGAGAAAACTTTATGAAACAGAGGGATATAATTTTCTTGTTCTAGAATTAAGTTGTGTGCTCAGATACCAAATTTCTTGAAAATCAGAATACAAATATCTACTAAGCCTTTTGCACTACACATCCACTCCTGTAATCCCTGTATTTTTGGAGTCAATAAACAATAGAGAGCAACAGTCTCCTTTTTTGAGAAAAGAAGTCAGAAAACAAGACATCTTCCACTGGGAGAGGAACTATGGCTTATAAAATCAAAGTGGTTTTGTACATTAATCTCTCCATTCTTACTCATCACACTAATCTTATCACAGAGATAATCACACAGATACAAAAACTGTCAAATGACTTAATTACTGTATTCTATATGTCCCAAAGAATTGTATCCTAAACACAAAGACTAGCAGGACCCAGTTCTACCATAAGTTGGGAGCACAATCATAAAATATAACTGGCTTGTAATGCAAGGTACATTATGCCCTTTAAATGGCATAGTCATTTGATAACATAGTATTCCTTCAATGATCTGTAATGTACCTATCCTTAAATAAATAAATATGGTATGGAGAAACTTAAGTTTTATAATGTGTAATTTTGCAAAATCCCTTTTTCCAATATAATGGAAATAGTTGTATTATATAGCATGCTTCGTGTTTTCTGGGGCAGGTATCCATGGTTCTGCTTCACAGCACCCGCATCCTCTTGGCAGGTGATGAAATCTGTGTTTCTGTTAGGACTGTCACCATTGTTTTGACTGCCTTTAACCTACTTGGCAACTTGAGAATCATTTTGTCAGGCTCTGCACCTCTAAAGTGGCCATGGCATGGCCTTTGTTGATAAACTGTTCTCACTTCACTGACTGACATTTTCTGATGTCTTGAATATAGTGGCAGTGATCCCACAGTGACAGGTAACACTGGAAAGATTCTACAAGGCAATTTTAGCTTAAGATGTAAAAGACAGGATGCCTGGGTAAACTGAATTGATGAGTCTTGGGTAAAATGCAAATTCCTTAAAAGAATGTTTGGGAGTGCCTACTTGCATACTTCCTTGCCAATATCAAATATTGTGCTTCTGTAAATGTTTACCAATTAGATTAATATCTCACAATTTATATTTTCTTATGAATATAGTTTAATATTGTCATGCCTTAAAATTTCACTGCTGTTTTGCACTTCATTTTTTCTGTCTATTTTCTAAGGGACACAATTTTGATTGAAGTGGAAGAGCACTTCATATACTGAATACCATTCTAAACTTGAGAATATAAAAAGGGATGGATGAACAATATCTCTTTGATCTAAAATGCTTGCAACAGGATAGAGAACTGTTATTCATTGAAATTCCCAAACAAGTGGTAACAAAGTGTTTTCTGTAATGTGTGCATGAAGAAAGGGAGGGTTGCTTTGGAACTCAATTTTTAGGGGTTTGAGGAATAGACTAGATGAGCAAAAACCAGTGAGAAGTTATGAATGTTTGATTGGAAGCAATCTAAATGCTAACAATAGAAGGTAAGTTCTGCAAATTAAAATATACATATTTGGCTGCATTAATAAATGAATAGCCCCTAATATTTTGTCCCAGTTTTCCCCTCTGCTTAAGTCCCAGTTGGATCTAGTGACTTCCCTTCAATGAACAGATCATGGCAAAAGTGATGAAATGAGATATTACTTTTGAGATAAGGTTACAAAAGACATTTGTCATGATCACCTTTCTGGCTCTTTTCCTTCCTCTGATAGAAGCCAGCTGACCTGTTGCGGGGTATGCCATGAAAGGCCATGCAGCAAGGAGCCAAAGGAATCCCTGAATGAGAAACCAGTGTCTCAGTCCAGTGACCCATGAATAAAGTCCCTCCAAATCCATTTGTATGCACTTGCAAGCAAATCCAATCTCACTTGAGCCTTGAGAGTTCCACAGCCACAACCCATGAATTTGTTTGTTATTTTAAATCCCTAAGCTTTGGGGTAATTTTCTAGGTACCAATAGATATCTAATGCATCATCTGTTTAAGAATTAATGTAAATATGTGGTATTTACCTAAGATTGAGGGAAAGATTTGTATGTGGGTAATTGTATTTGTAGTCTGACCTTCCACAACAGATTTCTATGCATACACAATTTATAAGGGAAGAATTGCATCAGTATAAGATAGTCATATTAGTTCATACATGAATTTTTTTCTGGATATGTAGAGAAAGAATAAAAGGAGTAGACTTCCAACTACCAAAAGAAAAGTCCTCAAGCCAGGTGTGGTGGCACATGCCTTTAATCCCAGCATTCAAGAGACAGAAGTAGAAAGATAACTGTGAGTTTGAGGCCAGCCTGAGACTATAGAGTGAGTTCCAGGTCAGCCTGAGCTAGAGTGAGACCCTACCTTGAAAAAAAATAAAAGAAAAAGTCCTCTACTTAGCAGCTGCACTGACAGTAGGAACCCTTGGCTATGTTTTAGAACCAAGTCAGAATGCTATGGAGACCAAGATTATGGACCCAGTTAGAAGATCCCAGTAGTCTTTGGCCAAAAGTGAGGCTACACCTATCAAAATCTCTGTAAATTAACAATGCTTATACAATTTAACCTATTCTGATATCACTCTCCACTGGATACTCTGGTTTTCTCTTTCAGAAAACAGCAAGAACAGAGGACTACTAAAACCTATCAATAGAACAAGAAGAGGTAGCTTACTAAATGTCAGCAGGTAAAACACCCCTAGCACAGCAGCTAGGGCCCAGATGAAAACACAGAGGAATTGGCAAGATGAGCAAGAATGCTGCTTCCATGATGAGCCTGACAACCTGTGCCAGGGTAACAGAGACAGACTCTGAGAACACTCAAAATGCACCAAAGCAGAAATCCAGAAGGTGCTGAGAGCACAATACCAAAGTACATGTAAAGCACACCCACCAAGGCTCAGGGAATTTGGCAGAAAAGGCAGAAAGAAGAATGTAAGAGGGACAGGGTGGGAGGGAATATCCAGAGGCATTGCCACACCCCCCCCACACACACACACACAATGACTGATGCTCTTGCAACTCATAACCTACATTTCTATGGTGAACACCAGCAATCCCACCAAGGGGAGCCCTCAGTGAAGTGGGAACAGGGAGGATGGAAATGATGGTACCAACATATAATTTGCTCATACAAAGTTTCAACTTAATTTAAAAAAAGAAAGAAAACTAAACAAGTACCTAACAATTTGAAATGTAAATGACACCATTCACTATGGCACAATTTGCAAGGTTTTAAAAAAGAAAATACTGCAGACAACTGAAATTCTGTCACTATCAGGTTAAATAAACTGTGGTGCACCAACAGTAGAGCACTATGCAAATGTAAACAGAACTGATGTCAGCTCAGTATGGTAATATAGTGTAATCACTATGATTTAACTAGTAATATGTAGTAAGGAGTTGAACAGGAGGCCTTATATGAAATACAGAAAAATACCTCTGGCTGGGCTCATGCCTATAATCCCAGCAGAGGGAGGAGCATTACAAGCTCAAGGCTAATTTGGAACTGAACAAATTTCAGGCCAGCCTGGGATAAATAGGCAGAATCTGTCTCAATAAAAAGAGCTAAGGATGAAGTTCATTGTCAGAGAGCATGCTTAGAATGTATGAGACCCTTGGTGGAATTCCTATCACCAAAAAAGAAAGGAAGAAAGAAAGAAAGAAAGAAAGAAAGAAAGAAAGAAAGAAAGAAAGAAAGAAAGAAAGGAAGGAAGGAAGGAAGAAAGAAAGGAAACACAAACACCAATATATATGTGTACAGCTGTGTGTGTCCATATATTTACTAATATTTTTAAAAAAAGAAACTATAAAAATTATTCAAAGCTGATTAAATGCTATAGCCCAATCCATTTTTTGGAATTTTCTTTGAATTTAATTTGAAATAAGCAATTATAAAACTGGCTTTATGGTCTGGAGAGATGGCTTAGTGGTTAAGGCACTTGCCTGTGAAGCCTAAAGACCCAGGTTTGATTTTCCAGGTCCCATGTAAACCAGATGCACAAGGTGACATATGCATCTGGAAATCATTTTCAGTGGCTAGAGGCCCTGGTACACGTATCTCTCTCTCTTTCTCTTCCCCCCCCCCTTCCTCTCCCTCCCTCCCTCTCTCAATGTCTCAAATAAAAAATAATTAATTAATTTAAAAAAATTAACTCTAGAAAGAGTTTCTTTAAAAAAAAAAAAGTGGTTTTACACAAAACCAAACCCAAAATGGACTAGTACCATAGAAACCTTTCTCCTTGATAGAAGACTAAAAGATATAATCCTGAACAGGAATGTTGGGGGATCATCTGGTAAGAAGTGCCCTGGAGAGGGTGAGATGAAGCCTAACCTTAAAACATTTGGCTCGGGCCTCTCACACCCAGAACCAGAAATTGGTTGCTACCCACATTGAGCTGTTGATTGGACAGACCTACAGGGTCCCCAAAACAAGATAGGCTTCTGTCAAAGCACGTGATTACCCACCTGTAGCAGATAGCTTCAGGTTCACTGAGATGAACTTCCAAACCAGGCAGCTATGGAGGAAGGGATATTTATTGAAACTTACAGACCCTGGGGAAGTTCCATAATGGCAGAAGAAGCTGGTCTGCTTTCAAAGGTCCAAGCAGAGAGAGAGAAGCCAAAGCCAAACCCCCAAAAGCCACACTACAAACAAGCGCACTTCTGGAACACCAGGCACTTTTCATATCTTTAGACTGGAATTGCAAATCCACCACCACACCTTAGAGCTGGACCCTAAGATCCATCACTGACACCTCCTCCAGCCAAGTGGCTGCAGATCCAAACTACAAACTAATAAAACACTAAATATATTGGGGGTCATCCATTCAAATTACCACACCTCCTAAGGTAAAAGGTAAGACCCTATTGCTGCAGGCCACATGCCACCAACACAGAACACTGAGAGACACTGCTGGAATCTAGAAAGAAGCCAATCCCCAGAGGCTTAGCCCAGTTAGTGCTGGAAGGCACTATATGAGCTACTGGGGGAAAGTGTCCAACAGTGTTGTGAGCAAGCAGGAGTCACAACTACTCAGAAGCACCCAGCATGACAAGATGAATGCACCTGTGCAATGGTGGCACACAGCCTTGTTGGGTAATCAATGGCTTTCTGATTAGCTAAAAGATCAATTCAGTGGGAAGAAGCCCATAGCTGGAACTTGGAACCAGGTCAGAATCCTATGGAGATTATGGTCTCCAATGACAAGCTCCCACTAGTCTATGGTCAAAAGAGGGGCTATATCCATCAGAATCTCTCTAAATTAACAATGCTTACTATTTAGCTATGCTGACTTCATTCTCCATTGGAGAACCTGTGCTTTTTTTAAGAAGGTACCAAGACCTGAGAGATAAACCACCCCTCGCATTTCAGCAAAGGCCCAGGTGAAACCACAAAGGATTTGGTGAGATGAACAACAGTTCTACCTCCATGGAAAGCCTGACAATCTACCCCAGGGTGAAGGAGACAGATGCTGAGGATACTCAACACATACCAACAGAAATGCAAAAGCTGATGAAAGCTTAACACTGAAGTAGACCTGAAACACACCCACCATGGTTCAGGGAACTTTGCAGAAGAGGGGCAAAAAGATTATAAGAGCCACAAGTCAGGAGGGCATATCCAGAACTATCACAACCCCCGCAATGGCTGACTTCTGTTCTCTCACAATGCATAACCCACAACCCTCAGAGGAGGACCCTCAGGGAATTGGGAGGAAGGAAATGATGGAACCAACATATGATGAGCCCATGTAAAGCATATTCTTAATAAAAAATGGCTTTAATTGTAGAAGCTCAAATATGGATATATATTAGATGAGAAATTTGAACAATTTTTTTAATTTTTTTTCAGTTTTTTTTATTTATTTGAGAGTGACAGAGAGAGGAAGAGGCAGATAGAGAGAAAGAGAGAGAATGGGCGCGCCAGGGCTTCCAGCCACTGCAAACGAACTCCAGACGCATGCGCCCCCTTGTGCATCTGGCTAACGTGGGTCCTGGAGAATCAAGCCTCATACCGGGGTCCTTAGGCTTCACAGGCAAGCGCTTAACCACTAAGCCATCTCTCTAGTCCAAATTTGAACAATTTTAATAGGTATAAAAATAACATTATTATCTAGGCATGGTGACTCACGCCTTTAATCCCAATACTCAGGAGGCAGAGGTAGGAGGATCGCCATGAGTTCAAGGCCACCCTCGGACTCCATAGTGAATTCCAGGTCAACCTGAGCTAGAGTGAGACCCTACCTCTGAAAAACAAATAATAATAACAATATTATTATTATTATTAACATTATCGTTATGGGTTTTTAAGCATCTAATAGAAATACACTTAGTTACTAAAAAATGAAATGAATTTAGTATCAAGAGTTTTTTAATACTTTAATGTATAAGTAGAGGCACTGGATAGGTTTGGGAGATAGATAAAGCTATTGAAACTTAATTTGGGATATATTATATATATATATATTTTGAACTTATTGAAATTTTTGAACTCTCGAACTGTTTTTTCCATCTTTTCTTCCAGATCAGAGTTTCTATCCTCCACATCGCTGACTCTATTCTTGAGAGCTTCTACAGAGTTTTGGACTTGTTCAATTTGGTTTGCATTTTCTATTTTTCTATGTATGATTTCCATCCCTCTGTCAAGCTCCTTTTTCATATCATTTTCTGATTTTCTTGATGCTTCTTGGAATTCATCCTTGCATTTCTTTATGTCTTCATTTAGTATTGCCAGCTGATTTTTGAGGTTGTCTTTTTTTTCACTCTCCCTCATATCTCTTAATTGTGTTTGAACTCCTTCCATTTTCTTATCTATTAGGTCTAGTCTAGTGATGGCAGCATCCACATGATTATCGGTCCTTCTTTGCTTTTCTGCAAGTTCTACCAGTAGCTTGGTCAGGGTTGCATTGCTCATAGCTTCATTTTGGTGTTCTGATACTAATGACTCTTCTATGTTTTGATTAGAGATGTTCATTGTAGCACTGGGTGATCTAACTGGATTTTCTTGCATTTGATTTCTCATGTTACTTTTTGGGTTTTTTTGTTTTTGTTTTTGTTTTTTTTGTTTGTTTGTTTGTTTGTTTGTTTGTTTTGCGCTGTGGTCTGCCCATCACAGTGTATGGGCACATAGGTGGGTGGACCAGCCTGGGCTCAAGAACAATGGGAATCCGAAGCAGCCTGAGGCTGTGGCCAAGCAGCCTGGGCTTTGGCTCTTGCTTGCCAAAGCCGCCTGAGTTCCTGCATGGCCAGGGCACCAAAGTTGCCTGAGCTCTCATTGCCCCGTAATGTGCCAAAGCTGCCTGCACTCATGCTAGGAGGGACACACATGCTAGGAGGCATCAAGCACTGAAGCAGCCCAAACTCTGGTGTGGAGGAACACTGGGACCCAGAAGCAGTCTGCGCTCCCCCGCAACAGGACAATGGCGGTTGGCCAGCGGTGTGTGAGACAGGGAGGGGATGGCAACTGAACTAGCTTAAGTGACAGACACAGTCTGAGCTTACATGTGGAGTTGGAAATTGGCCTGGGCTTGCACGTGAATGTGCAGTGGCCGGAACAGTAAATGGGAAAGTGGGCAGAGCAGACTAAACTTCCACAAGCGGTTGTCATTTATATTGATCAAGGGAGCCTGAGCTCCAATGGGCCAGCAGGCGTAGACTGGCCAAGGTCACTCGTGGTCAGTGGTAGCAGGGCGATCGACCCTGTGCAGTGAGGCAAGTGGAAGTATGTTGGCCTGGGACCCTTTTCCTACAGTAAATGCAGGAGTTTCCTGAAGCTGTGACTGTGGTACAATGGCTACTTGGGGAAGGGGTGGGCTACCTGCCCGCCCGCCCCGAGGGAATCAGCGATTCCCTGTTTTTTCCCCTCTGTGCCCTCCAACTGGCAATCTATTGGAGATTGCTCTCCCCTGAAAGATCCAGTGAACCCTTAAAAGACCCAGTGAATCCTTAATGTCTTGCCTTTCTTTCCCAGGGATGTGCAGCGCAGTTAGGTGGTCACCATCTTGGCCCAAAACCTGATCCAAATTTTTCACACAAAGATATATTCATAAGATAAAACATGTTTATGGTTGTTTTTATGAGTGATCCAAGTTTCCTATGTGCATTTTTGTTTGTTTATAAAGGAAAATAAGAGCTGGAGAAATGACTTAGCAGTTAAGCGATTTGCCTGCAAAGCCTAAGGACCCAGTTTCAACTCTCCAGATCCCACATAAGCCAGACTCATAAGGTAAGGCAAGTGTGCAAGGTTGCACATATGCACAAGATGGTGCACACAACTGTTAATTTGATTGCATTGGCTTAAGGCCCTGTCATGCCAATTCTCTCTCTCTCTCTCTCTCTCTCTCTTTCTCTCTCTCTCTCTCATTAAATAAAAGCCAGTCTGTTGGGCTTGCCTAAAAAAAATTATAAAATAAAGGAAAATAAGAATTTTTGAAGTTAAAAGGCACTTTATAGCCCAGAGATCAACAACTAGAAAGGTCAAATTCAGTGTCTAAGAGACAAAGGCAGAATCAAACCTATAATTCCTGACAGAATGCCTGTGCCAGGGTGAAGAGTGGGTGAGCAGTGGGAGTCCAGACCAGCTGGCATCTTACCTGGACAAAGTCTGTTAAGAACCACAAAAGCCTACAAGGTTGCCAGAGAACTTCAGGACCTGGGGCCTAAATGAAGGCATGCCTTTAGAAAGAGGATTTTGTTACTTGCCCCTTCCTCTATCCTCTCTTGCCCTCTCTCCATGTCCTGCCCACCATCCGCTGTGAAGTAAGTCACTTCACTCCACCATGTGTTCTTCCTCTCCACAGACCAAAAATCACTGCCACTGGCTGACCACAAACAAAAACTGCAAGCCAAAATAATCTTTTCTTCCTCAAGTTAGTTTTCTATAATATTTTGTCACAAAGGTATTAAATGGTATTAGAAAGCTAATATCCCCCCAAAAAGAGAGCTAATATCCCAAGTACCCAATAAAAGCTCATGTCCATTAAACCTTAGTGTTTCTGCTTTCCATCTGTTCTGAATTACCAATTTGCAAAGATGTGTGATTCTTTAGACCTTGGGGAGTTCCGGTGTGTATCACTAATGTGCTGGAGCTACTAAACTCTTTTATCCTTTCTTGATTCTGTCCCACACGCTTTTTCCTTGAAATATTCTTGCTTCACCTCCTGTCTTCTTACATTAATCTTGTATACTTAAGAGTGCTAAGAGGCATTTGCAACATTAGATTTCTGTCCACATGCCTTTTCACACACCAAGATCACTGACTTTCCTGGTGAAGCCCTGACATACTTTCATCATCCAATGCCTTCTACATTATCCTTCCTAAAAATATCAACTCTAAGCCGGGCGTGGTGGCGCACGCCTTTAATCCCAGCACTCGGGAGGCAGAGGTAGGTGGATCGCCATGAGTTCGAGGCCACCCTGAGACTCCATAGTGAATTCCAGGTCAGCCTGGGCTAGAGTGAGACCCTACCTCAAAAAACCAAAAAAAAAAAATATCAACTCTAGTAAGAATGATGTTATTTGTATGAGTTTTTTACTTGTGTATGTGTGGTGCTGAGGACTGAGCTAAGATCTTGTGTATGTAGGCAAATTTTCTACCACTGAGCTAAAGCCCCAACCCAAGGATAAGTTTAATATGAAGTTATATAATTATATTCTGGTATTTAAAAATAAATAATATTTATATAGATGATAAGTCTCAGCTCTTCATTATTGCAAAATCACATTTCCCTAACTAGCCATCTACAACAGAGTCTCTATTGTGTTGTGTTGAATGCATACATACAGAGTGACAGAGCCAACCCCCACCCTCTACAGAGTCTGTTATTTATCAGAGTCCATGCTTCACACCAGAGCCAAAAAAAAATCAACTTACTAAAATCATCCCTGGGCAAGACAAAATTATTATCAGGTAGAATTGAACTGTTCATTTTAGCACCTGCTACTCACATTCTTATCTCTGCTGATCTTGGCTCTTACCCCCATCTCCAGGCCCAGTCATACAACCACAGTGCTGGTTGGGCTGGTCTACACTCTACACTTTAATGACTCCTACTTCTAACTTCACAGTTCCAACAATCCTGCCTCTTGGCCCCTAGCTCCAATTTGATGCCCACCTAGTGCTTTTTGGTTCTTACTCATCTTTGAACTCCCATTCCTGGGTAGTAATAAAATCCTATGGAGCTGAAGGAAGATGTCTAATTTAAGAACTTGTAACCTGCAATCCTAGTGCTGAAACATAAATATCAGAAGTTCAAAATCATCCAAGTTTGAGGGCAGCCTTGGCTACATTAGGCCATGGCTCAGGAAAACAAAGAAGGAGAAAAATGAAGGAGGAAGAAGAGGATAAAATGGAGAAGAAGGAGGAGAAGGAAAAGGAGGAGAAGGAGAGAAAAGGGAGGAGGAAGAGAAGAAACAAGCAAAATAGAAGACTTCTTTGAATATTACTGAACTAAATTTTGTTGTCTGTCAACACAAAGAAACATCCTGGCACCCATTAAAATGGTAAGGAAGACATCATTCAAAACTATAATAATAGATGACAAGACTATCACAACTAAGAAAAGAAATCCAGATCAACTCCAAATACAGTAAAGACAGTTGGTAATTTATAATGGGAGGGACTAGTGGATGGAAAATTAGGAAGAGACATCAAGGGTGGTAGGATTCTTGCTATATCAACTTAACAAGATTCTTTCTAAATCGGGCTATGATGCTTAAGCACCAAGGACAGAGGGTGAGAAATTTGACCATATAGCAAAAGTGACAGGATATCAATAGGTATATTCTTCCTAAACTTACTTAGCAGGACTCTTGCTAACACTGGACTCAGTAAGGCCAAAGACAAAGGCCTCAGATGGCTCAGAGGAACCTGAATAAAGTCTGATCAAGAACAGTATTCAGGGGGTTGGAGAGGTGGCTAAGCAGTTAAAGGGGCTTGTGTAAAAAGCCTACAGCCTGGGTTTGATTCTCCAGTACTCACACAAAATCACATGCACAAAGTAGCATATGTGTTTGGAGTTCATTTGCAGTGACAGGAGGCCCTGGTATGTCCATTCTCATGTATATTCTCTCCCTCTCTCTCTTTCTCTCTCTCTCTCTCTCTCTTTGTAAATAAATTAAAAATATTGTTAACAAAACAGTATTCATCATTCCTTATTAGCACTTAGAAAAGAAGGAAACGAGGATGGAAGCTAGCCAACTCAACGACTGTCTGGTTATCGTGCTGTGATATTGCATGGTACTTTGTATATATTATCTTATGTAATCATTGATAATGTGAGGAAAGTGCCTTTGTCTCAACCTCACTTGTGAAGAAACTGACACTCAAAAAAGTTAAATAATTGACCCTGAATTAAATGCTAGGGTCTTTTGTTTGTATGATCTCTAATGACCTGAAGCAAGTCATCAATCTCTTAGTCTCAGTTAGTATACAAAATGGAGACCATATGCCTTCCTCCCTGCACTTCAACTACTGTCAATGTGAGAATGACTCCAGAATCTCTTGATGAAATTCATTTACAGATTCATAGCTCTAACTACTTACTAACCAGATACCCTTAAAAATTAATTCCCAACATTAAATGTGTTCTCTAGCTTCAAAATATATACTCAGCTTCCTATAGTCTTTTTCATTGAATGATAATTGTATCATTTTCCAAGCTAGAAACATCAACTCCAGGCACCCATGATTTCCACCTGCAAACACGCATATTTCTACAAGTCAATATTAACACCCAAAAGCAAGCATCCCAAAGCCACCTTCTCAAGTGATAGCCACTCCCTTTGTGATCATCTCACCTGGGCTGGCATGAAGAACTGTTATCTGCCCTTTATCTCCATCAGTGTTGTAACCATTAAAACTGAATCTGGACATGTCATGCTACTAAAAATATAGTAAGTCCTTCCTTGCCTACCAGTGAAGTCCCAAATCCTTACTTAAGCATGCAAGGTCCTCCAAGTTCCCTCCTACTTTTCATCCAGGACCACCCTGACCTCCCTGCTAAACCACAATTCAGTCCTTTTTGCATGTAGTTAAAAGATATTCATGATCTGGGCTGGAGAGATCGACCCTGGTTTGAGGCTCGATTCCCCAGGACCCACGTTAGCCAGATGCACAAGGGGGCGCACACTTCTGGAGTTCGTTTGCAGTGGCTGGAGGCCCTGGCACACCCATTCTCTCTCTCTCTCTCTCTCTCTCTCTCTCTCTCTCTCTCTCCCTCCCTCCTTCTCTCTCTGTCTGTCTCTCTCAAATGAATAAGTAAAAATTGAATAAATTTTAGAAAAAAAAGATATTCATGATCTAGGGTGAGTAACATCTTCTTTTGGCATCATCAGCCTTTTCCCAGACCCCATAACACTTTGTTCATACCTCTACCAGAGCCCTGGTTATACTTATATTCTTAAAACTTATATGTTGAAATCCTAATCCATAACCTATTGGTATTAGGAGATGGGGCCCTTAGGATGTGACTTTTTTGTGCTACAAATAGACATAGTGTCTTTGTAAAGAAATCCCAGAATATTCTCTTAACCCAACTGCTATATGAACACACATGATAATACACCTAAAAGCAGGTGGCCTCACCAGCCATTGAGTCTACCAAATCTTTGATCTTGAACACCCCAGCCTCCAGAGATGCAGCAAGTGATTGTCTAGTAGTCATGAAAGTTTGTGACAGCATCCTGAAAGGACTAAGACAACCCTTAATCACAAAGGAAGTGGATGTTACATACATCCATTTCTCTCATTAGATTAGAAGCATTTTGAATGCTGACAATATGTAAGTCACACTCATGTGCCCTGAGCCTTACTTAAGGAAAAACATCATTACACTTATCATTAATTTCCCAAATCACAACATTACAGAAAATTAAATACTTACCTTTATCGATCATTTAAAATAAAAGTGATAACAATACAATTCAGTATGCAATGTTAATTTAAATTCAATAAGATTCCCATTTACTTAAAATTAATGATAAGGTTCAAAAAAATTTTTCCCATAGGATAAAAAATATTACTGTATAATTATAGCCATAATTTAAAAATGAAAGTGTGTTGCCTCTTTGGGGATTTGATTTCCTTTGTTCCATTTATTATTTTATAGCATTATGATAAGCCTTCCAAAGTAATTATTTAAGTAATAAGAACAAAATAAATTTAAATTAAACACCTAAAGGCTTTCTTTAGGGATAAGTTATCACTGTTGATGAACTTCCAAATGCATTTTCTAAAATATTCTGATTTCAAATTAAAGAATTGCATTCTGCAATAGAAAAAGATGAAAATTACTTACCATTAATGAATTCCAAATTGATTTATAAAACTTATAGACATACAAACTCATTATTTGGAACACATTTTTCCTCCTTTATCAACCACATGAGCTACAAATATTCTACATCATTTATGATTTGAAACTATAATTATTTTATCAGTAGACAGAAGCATGTGAACCAATTAATCATCATTCTTTGCTATAGCATGTCTTTGCTGCAATCTAGCAACTAAATTCCCCTGTAAAGAACATTTTATTTGCATTCTTTCAAAAAAACCTAAATTGCAAATTTTTTCTAAAGGTAATTTTTTCAACAGGTTATCTGACCTGGTCAATTTCATTTCTGTGAAAAGCCAAATAAAAATTTTGTCTGCCTTATAGATATATTTTACTTTGTCAGAAACCAGTTGTTGGCTACTCAATATTCACAAATGCACTAACAGAATCTCAACTTTCTTGGCAGGACCCACATGCTCAGAAGAAAGAGGGGAAAAACGACCTGCATCTGATGCTAGCCTCCCTGTAGTATGGGAGTGCCTAGGATACAGGACAGGTCAACGCTGTGGAGAGGGCTATGTTGTTCAAGCTTTCATGAAGCTACAGGAGAAGAGAAATTGATTCCACCGGCATTTTCATCTTTGTCTTTTATTCTCCCTCCATTTTTCTTTTTTCTCACCTTAAAAAAAGAACTGAAATCATTACAGGCATGTCAGCCATGACACTGTAAGTCCACAGCCAATGCCAGCCACAGGGCTTCTGATTACAAGAGAGCAGTACATTCCCATCTTGCTTAAGCCAGTCTGCTTTGAGCTTTCTCTTTTATGTTGCTGAACTGAACCTCCAAGTGATAAATCTGTACCAATAAATCGTACCTGTTATGAGAATCACCTACTGTACCTGTCTGCACAGAAGAACAGCACTGCTTTTCACACATGTTTTTTTTTAACATTTTATTGACAACATCCATCAATATAGACAATATACTAGGAACATAATCTCCAAATACTCCTCTTGCCCCCTCCCAAATACCTCTTCTTCTTTCCAACTATTGTCTCTTCTATTTTGATGCCAAAATTATTTTCTCTCCTATTATGTAGTCTTGTATAGGTAGCATCAGCCAGTGTGGGGTCATGAATATATGCCACTTTGTGTCTGAATGACAGCATTGTAAGCACTCCTCCCCATTCATTGGCTCTTACATTCTTTCTGCCACCTCTTCCACAAAGGTTCCTCAACCTTGCAGGGTGTGGTAGAGATATCTCATTTAGTTATAAATACTCCACTGTCACTTCTCAGCACATTGGCCATTTTTGAGTCATCCCAATGGTCACTGCCATCTGAAAAGAGAAGCTTCTCTAACCAAAAGTGATAGTATCAGGCTGGAGAGATGGCTTAGTGGTTAAGGCACTTGCCTGTGAAGCTTAAGGATCCAGGTTCAACTCCCCATTACCCACATAAGCCAGATGCACAAGGTGGTACACATGTCTGAAATTCATTTGCAGTGACTAGAGGCCCTGGTGTGCCAATTTTCTCTCTTTCTCTTTCTTCCTCTCTCTCTCTCTCCCTCCCTCCCTCTTTCTCTATCATCTATCTCTATCTGCCTCTTTCTCTCTCAAATAATTAAATTTAAAAAATTTTTTAAAAATAAGTAAGAGGGCTGGAGGGATGACTTAGCAGTTAAGGCATTTGCCTGCAAAGCCAAAGGACCCAGGTTCAATTTCCCAGGACCCACATTCACCAGACACACAAGGGGGCACATGCGTCTGGAGTTTGTTTGCAGTGGCTGGAGGCCTTGGTGTACCCATTCTCTCTCTCTCTCTCCCTCTCTCCCTCCCTCCCTCCCTCTCCCTCTTTCTCTGTCAAATAAATATATTTTTTAAAAATGTAAGAGTATCAATATATGGGCATAAAGATAAATGTTTAGGGGCAGCTTGGTGGTAATAATATATCCATTTAGCCATACAACCATACTAGTTTCCCACTTAGGGCCTATGACCTTGCCACCCATGGGCTTTTGACTAGGTTTCTCTACCAGGCATATGTTCCTTCCCAGGAAGCAGGCCTCAAGTCTAATCAGAGAGCAATCATTTTTCCCCAAAACAGACACACTGCCATTATACCAGTTGGCACATTTGGACTGGCTGGCCATCCACAAAGCTTGCAGGGTCCACCACTGGTTAGGACCATTGTTGACTTTTGTCCACCAACAAACTGCACAGGTCTTTCCAGAATCCTGACAGCTAGTCAACAGGAATGGGGTTCCAGCTCAGCTCCAGCTTGATTTCTCAGTGACCTGCAGCCCACATGGATTTTTGGTAAATTTTACATTGTGGCATTTTATGAAAGGTATTTTGACAAATCCAATTTCATCTATGTGTAAAAAAACCTTTTGTAAGAGTGTGTCCCAAAAGAAAAAGCACAGTATATAGTAACAAGGCAAGGAAATGAAGGAGTGGAAAATCAATGTCCTCAAAGACAGATTCCTTCACAGTGCTAAAAAAGAATCAGGTAGAGTCCAACAGAGCAGGTTTTGAAAATAATAACTATATGAGAGGGGGAATTCTAAGGAAGGAAATGATTAGGGATAGAATACCTTTGGAAATCACAGAATAATGAAAAAAATAATGATTTGTGCTATCTATTTTTTTAATGTCCTTTCAACTTTTATTCTTAGTAATCTTGATTTTTCTGTCACAGTGTGAATTAACAACTTTCTGCATAACTTAAAGTGAATTCACATATAGTGTTGAATAAGTTGTAATCAGTGTTCTTGTGGTTCTTTCATCATTATTTTGTTTGAAATGCATTTATTCACAGAAGGTGAGGAGCTACTCATAATTACAAATTCATATATAAATGATTTTTAATCCATTTTCTCATTTCACTGAAAATTTTTTAAATGCCTACTATGTGCTAGACTCTGTTCTCAGGCTTGCAGATTATAGCTACACACAAGATTGTCAAAGCTTCTTTTCTTCAGGAGTTTTTTACCTAAAGGGGAGGATGTTGAAGATGAAAAGTGAAAAGAGGAAAAGGAATGGGAGGGCGTGAGGTGGAAGCAGTAGGTACAATAGTGGTGGGAGAAATCTGAAGAAAGAACATTCCAGGTAGGTGGTAGGGCAGGAGGTAAAAGAATGGCTTGAGGAGCCCATCCGTCCCCCACAAACACACATGTGCAAATAAATAAAAACGTTTTAAAGATAAGAAAAGGTAATTTATCCATATGTTTAAAGGGGAGATCTCTTCTTTTTTTTTTTTTTTTTTTTTTTTTTTTTTTTTTTTTTTTTGGTTTTTCAAGGTAGGGTCTCACTCTAGCCCAGGCTGACCTGGAATTCACTATGGAGTCTCAGGGTGGCCTCGAACTCATGGCGATCCTCCTACCTCTGCCTCCCGAGTGCTGGGATTAAAGGCGTGCGCCACCACGCCCGGCTTGGGAGATCTCTTCTATGAAATATTTTATAAACAGTAACCACAATAGAACTCTTGGTACATCAAGAAAATTTGTTCTTATGTTACTGGTCATAAGGAACTATATTTTGATACTATTACTAATTTTTAAATGAAAGTAATCAAATATTTCCTGTACTTTTAAATCTCAGGGTTTTGCTAGTTTAAGCCTTTATAGAATTTTTATCCTGTAACACAAATAATTTTCTGAAAGACTATTGCTTCTGAGAAGAAAATTAAGTGCCTGTCTCAATATCAGAGCTTGTATAAAAGAGTATTCCTTCAAAGGACTATATTGTTAGGCGTCAAAAATAGTAGATTGAGCTTTGTAACATGTATCAAAATGGAAATTTTATTTTGGTAGCCTTTATATCATGCACACTACCCCCACTGAAATGTAGATATAGGAATACTAAAATATGCTGCATTAAAATTTTAAACTTATCTCTCTAAAATTAATGTATCTTGACTGCCAATGCGCTTGAGGTGAGTCATTTATCCACTCATTCTCCCACAGAGAATGTGATTGCTTTCAAACTACCCAGCTGCAGGCTTCAGCTACCTTTGGAGAAGTTGCTATCAGAAAAGGATCTATAAAGAGCTCTTCTACCCTTCCTGTGAGTTTCAATGTGACCTGAGGTAGCCATCATCACCTCTTCAGAGCTAAGAAAGCCAGAATGGGCATCTTGCCACCTTCTTCAGGCACTGCTAGCACTTCTGAATTTGCCATTCTAGAAAATGAAAGAATGGGTTTTAACAAGCTCGTGCTTATTTTCCAAGGTTCCTGTGTTACTTGGGTCATCTTTCCCTCAGTACTCATATCAACTGACACACGCTCATCATATTTGGAAATTTTATTTATTATCAAAACCATTTAAATTAATATACTTTATAGGCTTATACATTGTAGAATTTTAAGTAAATAAATGATGAAAATTGTCTATTCCGCAGATTTTCATCCTGAAAATATAATGACAGAATATTTCTATGAAGTATCTGCATGGCAGGTAGGGCCCCAAATCATCTAAAATTGTTAATTCATTCAATCAAGCCTGGAAGCTAGCTCTGGGAGGTAGCCTCCATGGGCATCTTACAATACCCAGCTGATGAACTTGCTCAGCATCACATAGCTGATAAGTGGAAGACTCAATATTGAGAGCTGCCAATGTGGGTTCCAGGCCATGGCTTGTGAAAAAGAGGTGATGCCCACACAAGTGCAGTGGTGGCACACAGCCATGGTGGGGAACCAACTGCTCTCAAGTCGGCTAACTGATCCCCTCACTGGTATGAGACCCATAGCTGGAGCTGGGAAACAAGTCAGAACCATATCCAAACATAAACCCACTCTCCAATATCAAGCTACCATCAATTGTGGGCTACAAGAGGGCCTACACCTATTAAAATCTCTATTAAAAAAAAAAAAAGAAAAAGAGGTGATGCTGTTTAACTAGTTATCAGGCTGTGTTTTCTTTAAAGAAATGAAGACAGCAAAATGTGACTCTGTTATCCCATGGATATGTAACTAGGTAGTAAGGCAATGCTAAACAGTGAGCAGTAGCCAACATACTTATTCAATGATAGGAAATGTAAGGCAGAAATCCACAGAAATGCTTTTAGCATACCAACTTGTAAACAAGAGCTAAGTGGGTATGTTTGAAAAATCTCCTGAGTTGGGAAAAAAAACTTATTAGCAAAAGGTTCATACTGGGAGTGGGATTTGATGAGTTATTAACAATGAAGGACCACAGAGTATACTTAGAAGTGCAGGTATAATGCAAGAGAACAATGTTCTATCAACAAACAGAATAGCAAATCAGATCAACTGGAGAATCAGATTCTCCAACATGAACTGATTGACTAAAGATTCATTTATTTATACATCTAAAGTATCATTTGAGCACTTCCATTCATTTAATTATTTAATTAAGCCAATTAGCATTACATTTGCCCATGGATTTTTCTTTCACCCAATTTCAATGTCTTATAGTTCTTTCACTTCCAAGATCTGGAAATTAGAGTTGGGGCTGATATGCAGAGTCCAGCTCTGACATCTATACATGTATGTTCTATGTGACCTTAAAAGAGTTGTTTGAAATCCTAGCTTGTACCAAGTGTGATGGCTCATGCCTGTGATCCTAGCACTTCAGAGGTAGAAGCAGAAGGATCCAGAATTCAAGGTTATCCTCAGCTACACAGTAAGTTTGAAGCCACCCTTGGGTTACATGAGACTGTCTAGAATTAAACAAGCAAGAATAAGCCACTATCTTCTATGTGGTATTGGAAATTTTATACTTGTGTTATCTGGTATGCTGGGAAAACTAAAATAAGATAATGCCCATAATTGACTGGATACCACTAATAGGGCTTAGACATAGTGAGCTTTCCTTTCCCCTTTCCCCTTTCCCTACCTTCATACACAAACTAGAACTTTCACAGGGATTCTTAAGACAATCCTTATAAATCCTTTATGATCTCAAAGTACAACAGCAAAAGGTAATGTTGAGGAATAATATAGTTTCAAATAATACAAAGATAGGGGTAATTTTAGCTTTCAACATGCAAGGCAAACATACCTTTCTTTGTTGGCTATTACCACATTTGAAGCTGCTAATTGGGAAAGCACTTCTGCTCTGAGGCTGAGCTCATTCATAGGTGCTCTGCCTGCTTGATCTAGGCTGGAGACAACCACTGGACTTCCATACTCCGTGGGCTTCAGTTTATTTCAGACATTTATTCTGCCTCCAGAGAAACCCTCACAACCACAGCCATCTCCTTAACTGTCCATTTATGTTCTTGCCAATGATTTAGCATGGTATGAAGTTACTTTAGGATATAGTTAAAGTAACATAGGAGGAGAAAAGGTAAGCAAAGGCAATATTCCTGGAAATATGGACAAAGAAATACATAATTGATGTAAAAAACAATTCAACCCAGGTTAACTGAACACCAAATAATATTTACTGAATGAAGCCTGTGATATGATCAGCCCTCTGTCTCCTGAGCTATAATGCTCCCTTAAATCATTCTGTTTCCCAGTTTGCTTCTGTTGGAACATAGGCTTTTCCTTAAGGAGTATCACCCCTTAAAAATGATAGCCACAAGAAACTAATGCCAGCAAGCATTTATGGAGCCTGTGTCAGGTGGCATTTAATGATTATTTTTATTGCTCATTTTTTATTAATTTTTTTCATTTTTGACATTTTCATACATGTATACAATGTATTTTGTTCTTATTCCTCCAATTACCCTCTCTTGTCCCCTTCCCCCTCCCATTAACACCCTTCTCCCCCATTAATCATCAACTTTCTTTTATGTCTTTTTTTTAACCTATTGAGTTAAATCAAGATTGCTTGCATGATCATGGGTGGAAGGTTATTTATGGTGGAATGGGCAACTGACCAGGGGCTATACCATTGGAACCTGATTCCTCCTCTCCCAGCAACCATTAGCTGGCATTAGCTACTAAGGAAGGAGTGAGGTCTCATGGACCCCTCCCTCATCAACAGTGAAACACTGACAAACTCAGTCTTGTACAAGAAACCACAGCTTCTGTGAATTCATGAGTGCAGCAGCCATGTTATATCCAAAAGACAGCATTTAGCAAGCCCCCTCCCTATACTTCTGCTCTTACATTCTTTCTGCACCCCCTTTGGCAAGGTTCCCTGAGCCTTATAAATGTAGTTTTATGTCCTATTTGAGACGTAGCACACAATAGTTACTTATTCTTGGCAATTTTGCCAGTTATGCATATTTGCACTAACCACTGCCCATTGGAGTAAGAAGCTTTTGTGATTAAGACTTCATGCAGCACTCATCTATAGGGACAAGTATAGATACTTATGGAGCAGTTTTACATACTGCCTACTTAGCATATACACAGTAGTAGATTCCCCCTTATGGCCTAACCATAGATTTTTGGACAGGTTTACAATACCAAACATGAGCTCCCTCCTATGGAGCAGGTTGCTAATCTATTGAGAAAGTGGTTGGTTAGTCCCATAACATTTATTCCATTATTGCACTAGTGGGCATATCTTGCCTGGAAGGTCAGCTGTGGAAGACACAGGGTCCACAGGTAGAAAGGACTGTTGGTGGCTTTTCTCTCCCAGCAGCTTGCATGGCACATTCTGGTATAAAGAAAGCTACCTGACAGAAAGGGAGCTGTCAGGTCAGTTCCAGCTTAGTTTCTCTGCCTCCTACAACCAAAACATGTAGTATCTTCAGCATAGGGACTTACCATCTACTTTTGGTAGGCAACCAAGAGCAATGGCAATACCTTATATTGTTTTAGGGGTCTCTTTAGACTTCTTAACCAAAAACCCATTGGGAGGTATCTCAGACCCTGGCACTAGAATTTACAATTGTTTGTGGCTCCTGGGAGCAGCTCATATAGGGGAACCTTCGTTCAAACACATTTTTTTAATTTGTATTTTAATTGTCTTACTAAATACCTAGTTTCCCATATGACTTACTCACATAAACTTAGTTTTGGTTCATCCTCCCATTATCCCTTCCACTCCTCTTCCTTAAATCCTTTCCTTCCCACTATTTCCCCTCTCTATTTTTCTGTCACATGTGTTCTACTTACTGTCTTACCACAAAAGCTCCCCCATAACCCCTATCTGGCTTATTGGCTTCTCCACCCACTCACTTAAACTTACAGACACTAATGTAGAAATTCAGTGCTAGAATTCACATATGAGAGAGAACATGCAGTGTGTGGTGATTTGAATCAGATGCTTCCCATAAACTCATGTCTTTTGAATGCTTAGTCTCCAGCTGGTAGAATTTGGAGATGGAACCTTGCTGGAGGAGGTGTGTTTGGGGGGCAGGCTTTGGTGTATTATAACCAGTTTCCCAACACTAGAGTTAAGCTCACTCTCCTGCTGATATTTTTCACTGGCTTTGGCAGGGTGATGTCCCACCTCTGCTCATGCCATGCTTTCCCCTGCTATCATGAAGCTTCCTATCAAGACTGTAAGCCAAAATTAAAACTTTCCTCCCATCAGTTGGTTTCAGTCAAGTGCTTTATCCTAATGATGAGATAGTAACTACAACACAGTGTCATGTTTCTAAGCCTGTGTTACCTCTCTCAGTATGACCTTTCTAGTTACATTCATTCCTTATAAATTTCATAACTTCATTTTTCTTTAAAGCTGAATAAAGCTCCATAGTGTATATGTAAAACATCTTCATTATCCATTCATTAGTCAGTGGGCCCTTAAGCTGATTCCATTTCTAGGTATTATGAATAGAACTGCCATAAACATGGTGGACCAATTATCTCTATAATCTTTTGGGTATATGCCCAAGAGTGGTATAGCTGGGTCATAAGGTAGATCTATTCTTAGCTCTTTAAGAAACCTCCAATCTGATTTCATAATGTCTGCACCAATTTTAATCCCCTTTCTCTCCAGGCTATCACCAGATTTTTTTTGTTTTGGTTTTGGTTTTGGTTTGGTTTTTTGCCAGCAGGGGCAATGCTGGATATTCTGACCCTTGTGAAATGGAATCCAAAGTAGTTTTAAATATTTTATTTATTTATTAGAGAGAGAGAGAGAAACGAGGCAATTAGAGAGCAACAGAGAAAAAATAGGCACACCAGGGCCTCTAGCCACTGCAAACAAACTCTAGACACATATGCCACATTATGTATCTGGCTCTACATAGGTACTGGGGAATTGAACTGGGGCCCCAACCTATGCATTCAAGTGCCTTAACTGCTGAGCCAACACTCCAGCTCCCAAAATCATTTTAATTTCCATTTCCCTAATAGCTAATATTTTTAGATATTTATTTCCCATTTGTATTTCTTCTTTTGAGAGCTCTCTGTTCAGCAAAATAGACCATTTTTCAATTGCTTTGTTTTCTTGATGTTTCGTTAACTGAGTTCTTTGTGCATTCTAGATATCAGTCTTCTATCAGATGTTTACCTGGCAAATGTTTTTCTCCCATTACATATGGTTCTTATTCACTTGATTGACTTTTTTGCTGTAAATAAGCCTAGAAAATAAGCACAGGTTGGTAGCCCAGTATCTGACAGGGTAGACTTCAAGCCAACATTAGTGAGTGTTGCAGTCAGGATTGCATTGCTGGTAGAAATCACCCAACCAAGAGCAGCTTGTGGAAAAAAAGAGGTTTATTTTGGCTTTATATAGGCTTGAGGGAGAAGTTCCATGATGGCAGGGAAAATGATGGCATGAGCAGAGAGTGGACATCACCCACTGTCCAACATAAGGTGGACAACAGGAACAGGAGAGTATGCCAAACACTAGCATGGGGAAACTGGCTATAACACCCATAAGCCCACCCCCATCAATACTCTGCCTCCATGAGGCAATAATTCCCAAATCTCCATGAGCTGGGAACCTAGCATTCAGAACACCTAAGTTTATGGGGACACCTGACTCAAACCACCACATTCCACCATGGCCCCCATAAACTGATATCCATATATGATGTAAAATGCAATGCATTCAAGCCAACTTTAAAAGTCCCATGGTTTTTATCAATCCCAATGATGTTCATGTATCCCCAAAGTCCAAAGTCTTTTAAATTAGCCATAATACCAAAAAATCCCCCCAAAACACATAATGGCACTGAATAAACATTTACACTGCAAAAGATGGCATTGGGCATATTAAAGAAATATCCAAGCAATACATGAATTAAAAAGGGCAAACAGCCGGGCGTGGTGGCGCACGCCTTTAATCCCAGCACTCGGGAGGCAGAGGTAGGAGGATCGCCGAGAGTTCGAGGCCACCCTGAGACTACAGAGTGAGTTCCAGGTCAGCCTGAGCTAGAGTGAGACCCTACCTCGAAAAACCAAAAAAATAAAATAAAATAAAATAAAATAAAATAAAATAAAATAAAATAAAATAAAAAGGGCAAACACCAAACTCTGTAGCTCCAAGTCCAAAAACTCTAGCCAGTGACAAATCTCCAAGTCCACTAATTCTAAACAAACAAAAAGTCTCTGGAATTCCAATTATGCCCCTCCAGCTAGGCTACTCACAGTCCTGGAAAACTTCCCCTGGGGCTGGCAGCTTTCCTCAGCAGCCATCTCGTCATCCCGGCACCTCCACTGGGTCTCCACTGCAATCCACGGTTCATCCTCATGGCCCCATGGGGTCTACATGCAGGCATCCAGAAAACCGGCTTCACACTGCCCATGGCCATTTCCAAATCACAAGACCGTGTTACAAACTCAATGACCCTCTCTTTCCTGCATTTCTTATACTCCACAATACCAGGTAGGGTGCCAATTTGTTAATCTGTGGGGGGGAGGGGATAATGCACACTTTGAAGAACAGGACACTTCTTGAGCACTCAGGCATTTCAAAAGAGTCTACATTCTTCCTTTTGCTCCAGTGAAGGTCAGGTAGCACAATCTCCAAGGTTGTAATCTCTCAATTGCAGCTAAATGTGCAACAGTCCACCTGAAGATTTTTCTTTCTGTGCCATATCCCTCTGCTCACACCAGTTCATTTCTACACAAAGCAACCCTGCACAATTTCTCAGGGCATAACAGCAAGCTTTTCACACAAACTGCTAGCCCAGTCCAAGCAAAGCCCTTTCTCACCCTCATAAGACAAACGTCATAGTCCATAGTTCTTACTGCATTCAGGTCTTCCACGTCTGACCAGAATAGTCCATCAAGCTGTATTTACAGTACTGCAAGGTATCCTTTATGCCAAGGTTTCAAATTCTTCCATATTCCTCTTGAAAAACAGCTCCAAAAGGTCAAAGCCACATAGTCAGGTGTCTACCTTCAACCCCACTCCTGGTACCACTTTACTGTTGCAGTCAGGATCACATTGCTGGTAGAAATCACCCAAGAGCAGCTTGTGGGAAAAAAAGAGGTTTATTTTGGCTTTATATAGGCTTGAGGGGGAAGCTCCATAATGGCAGGGAAAATGATGGCATGAGCAGAGGGTGGACATCAACCCCTGTCCAACTAAGGTGGACAACAGGAACAGGAGGGGGTGCCATACACCAGCATGAGGAAACTGGCTATAACACCCATCAACCCACCCCCAACAATACACTGCCAAACAACTGTAATGGGAGACATCAATACCCAACTCCCATCAATTGACAGAAAAAAATAAGCAGAGAGACATCTGAATTAAATGATGTCATGGAACAAACGGACCTAACAGATATCTACAGAACATTCCTTCCAAATGCTGCAGAATATACATTTTTCTCAGCAGCACACAGAATGTTCTGTAAAATAGACCATATATTAGACACAAAGCAAATCTCCACAAATATAGGAAAATTGAAATAATCCCTGTACTCTATCTGACCACAATGGGATTAAACTGCAAATCAGCAACAAGAAAAGCTATAGAACATATAGAAATTCATGGAGACTAAACAGTACACTATTGAATGATGAATGGGTCATTGAAGAATTCAAAAAGGAAATCAAAAAATTCATAGAATCAAATGATGATGATAATACAACATACCAAAACCTTTGGGACACAATGAAGGCAGTCCTAAGAGGGAAATTTATAGCTCTAGGTGCCTATATTAAGTAATTAGAGTGTTCACAAATGAACAATTTAATGCTCCACCTTAAAGCCTTGGAAAAAGAAGAACAAGCCAAACCAAAAAGCAGTAGATGAGAAGAAATCATAAAGATTAGGGCAGAAATTAATGAAATAGAAACCAATGAAACAATCCAAGGAATCAATGAAACAAAGAGTTGGTTCTTTGAAAGGATAAACAAGAATGATAAACCCTTATCAAAGTTGACCAAAAGAAAGAGAGAAGAGACAAAAATTAATAAAATTAGATATGAAAGAGGCACTAATACAACAGATACCAAAGAAATTCAGACAATTATAAGGACACACTTTAAGAATATATATGTCTCTAAATTTGAAAATCTGAAAGAAATGGGTAATTTCCTTGATTCATATGACCTACATAAATTAAATCAAGATGAGATAAACCATTTAAGTAGACCTATAACAAGTACAGAGATCCAAATAGTTATAAAAAGTCTCACTACTAAAAATAGCTCAGGCCCAGATGGTTTCACTGGTGAATTTTACCAGACCTTCATGCAAAAACTAACGCGAATGCTTCTTAAACTTTTCCATAAAATAGAAAAGGAAGGAATTCTACGAAACTCCTTCTATGAAGCCACCATCACCCTCATACCAAAACCAGGCAAAACAAAAGAAGAAAATTACAGACCAATCTCCATCATGAACATAGATGCAAAATTTCTGAACAAAATATTGGCAAACAGAATACAAGAATATACCAAAAAGATTATTCACCCCGACCAAGTTGGCTTTATCCCAGGGATGCAGGGATTGTTCAACATACGCAAATCAATAAATGTAATGCAGGTTGTAAATGGTCTGAAGGATGAAAATCACATGATCATCTCAATAGATGCCAAAAAGGCATTTGACAAAATCCAACATCCTTTCATGGTAAAAGTATTACAGAAACTGGGACTAGAAGGAACATATCTCAACATAATAAAAGCTATTTATGACAAACTTACAGCCAACATAATACTAAATGGTGAATAACTCAAAGCTTTTCCACTAAATTCAGGAACAAAACAAGGGTGTCCACTGTCCCCACTTTTATTTCATATAGTACTGGAAGTCTTAGCTATAGCAATAAGGCAAGAGACACACATAAAAGGGATACAATTTGGAAAGGAAGAGATCAAATTATCACTATTTGCAGATGATATGATTCTATACATAAAAGACCCTAAAAACTCTACCAGCAAACTGTTAGAGCTGATAAACACTTTTAGCAACATAGCAGGATACAAAATAAATACACAGAAATCAGTAGCTTTGTCATGTACTAACAACAAATGTGCAGATTATGAAATCAGGGTATCTCTACCATTCACAATTGCCTCAAAAAAATAATAAAATACCTTGGAATAAACTTAACTAAGGAAGTGAAGGAGCTCTACAATGAGAACTTTAAAACACTCAAGTGAGAAATTGCTGAAGACACAAGGAAATGGAAAGATATCCCATCTTCTTGCATTGGAAGAATCAATATTGTGAAAATGTCAACCTTACCAAAAGGAATCTACACATTTAATGCAATCCCCATTAAAATTACAATGGCATTCTTCACAGGAGTAGAAAAAAATCTTAAATTTCATTTGGAAGCACAAAAAACCTAGAATAGCTAAAACAATTTTCTGCAAACCAAATACACCTATAACAAGTACAGAGATCCAAGCAGTTAAAAAAATTCTCCCTACTAAAAAAAGCCCAGATGCATTCACTGGTGAGTTTTACCAGACCATAATGGAAGAACTAACACCACTGCTTCTCAAACTTTCCCTAAAATAGAAAACAAAGGAATTCTACCAAACTCTTTCTATGAAGGCATCATCACCCTCATACAAAAACCAGACAAAGAGAGAACAAAAAAAGAAAATTACAGACCAATCTCCATCATGAACATAGATGCAAAAATTCTGAACAAAATATTGACAAACAGAATACAAGAATTATATCAGAAAGATTATTCGCCCCAACCAAGTTGGTTTACCCCAGGGATGCAGGGATGGTTCAATATATGCAAATAAATAAGTGTGATACATCATATAAATGGGCTGAAGGACAAAAATCACATGATCATCTTAATAGATACAGAAAAGGCATTCAACAAAATCCAACATCCTTTCATAGTAAAAGTATTACAGAAACTGGGAATAGAAGGAACATATCTCAACATAATAAAAGCTATTCATCACAAACTTACAGCCCACATACTACTAAATGGTGAATAACTCAAAGCTTTTCCACTAAATTCAGGAACAAAACAAGGGTGTTCACTGTACCCACCTTTATTTCATATAGTACTGGAAGTCTTAGCTATAGCAATAAGGCAAGAGACACTAATAAAATGGATACAACTTGGAAAGGAAGAGATCAAATTATCACTATTTGCCTCTGAAGCCTAAGGAACCTGGTTAGAGGCTCAATTCCCCAGGACCCAGGAAAGCCAGATGCACAAGTTGGCACATGCATCTGGAGTTCACTTGCAGTGCCTGGAGGCCCTGGTGTGCCCATCCTTTATCTGCCTCTTTCTCTCTATGTCTGTCTGTCAGTCTCAAATAAATAAATAAAAATAAAGAAAAAAATTTAAAGAAAAAACAATCCTAAAATTCATTTGGAAGCACACAAATCCTTGAATAGCCAAAATGATTTGGAGCAACAAAAATGAGGCTGGTGGTATCACCATACCCGATTTTAAGCTATTTTACAAAGCCATACTAACAAAAACAGCATGTTATTGGCACCTAGATAGACATGTAGATCACTGGAACAGAATACAGGACCCAGATGTTAATCCAGGAAGCTACAGCAATCTGATTTTTGACAAAAATACCAAAAATATTCATTGGAGAAAAGAAAGCCTCTTTAACAAGTGGTGCTGGGAAAACTGGATATCTATATGCAGAAAGATGAAAATAGATCCTTGTCTTTCTCCATGCACAAGAAACCAATCCAATTGAATCAGGGACCTTAATATCAGACTTGAAACTCTAAAATTGCTCCAGGAAAAGGTAGGAGAAGCCTTTCAACATATTGGCATAGGTAATGAATTTCTGAATATAACCCCAATTGCTCAGAAAATAAAATCACTAATCAACTACTGGGATCTCATGAAATTACAAAGCTTTTGTACAGCAAAGGACACTGTGAATAGAGCAAAGAGACATCCTACAGAATGGGAGAAAATCTTTGCCAGCTACACATCTGACAGAGGATTAACATCCAGAATATACAAAGAACTCAAACAGAGAAAAATAAGAAATCATAGCCCAATCAAAAAATGGGCTATGGAACTAAATAGAGAGTTCTCACCAGAAGAAATACTGATAGCATAAAAACATCTAAAAAAGTGTTCTACAACCCTCGCCAGCAGGGAAATTCAAGTTAAAACTACCTTGAGATTCCATCTCTCTCCTGTCAGAATGGCTACTATCAAGAAAACAAATAACAATAAGTGTTGACAAATATGTGGTAAAAGGAGAACACTTATGCACTGTTGGTGGGACTGTAATCTGGTACAGCCATTGTGGAAATCAGTGTGGAGGTTCTTGAGACAGCTAAAAATAGTTTTGCCATATGATCCAGCTATAGCACTCCTAGGCATATATCCTAATGACTCTTCCCACTACATTAGAGATGCTTGCACAACCATGTTTATTGTTGCTTTATTCACAATAGCTAGGAAATGGAACAAGCCTAGATGTCCATCCACAGATGAATGCATAATAAAGATGTGGTGCATCTACACAATGGAGTTCTATTCGTGGTTTAAAAAAATGAAATTATGAGATTTTCAGGGAAATGGATGGATCTGGAAAGGATTATACAAAGTGAGGTAACCCAGGCCCAGAAAGCCAAATGTTGCATGTTCTCTCTTATATGTGGATCCTAGTTACAAATATATAGACTTGTGTGTGATCTGGAACCAAAAATCAATGGCAGATGCCCATAAGCTAGAAAAGGGCTATAAGGGAGGAAGAACAGGGAAGGTTTTAAGGGGATGGTATTGTATATATGTAAGTAGAAGAACATATTACAGGGAGGTGAAAGGCCTAAGTGAGGTCAGGGGGAAAAAATTGCATAAAAGAAAGGTGGGGGAGGGAGGGTCAATCAAAATTCAAGATATTATTAATAAGACATATGAAAATCTACTTTCTTGAATAATAGCATGTCCAGAAGCCATAGATTATTACTAGAAAATTTTCAGTGCCAGGGATGGGATACCTTCCAGTGAGTTGTTGGCCAGGGAGGTCCCTGTTGCCTCCAAAACATTATACACTATTGCCAAGGCCCTTGGTTTCCCATGAGAAAGAGATGGTAAGACCCTATTGCTAAAGACTTTATATGTCTGAGCAGCAAAGTAGCTGAGAAATCAAGCTGGTGCTGAGCAGAAAACCTACTCCCTGTAGCCCAGCCATCTGAAAGCTGGAAAAAGCTGCACTGTATGCAACCTTATGGGAGACAGAAGTCATTAGTAGTGAAAACAGTGACCACTCAAACCTCAAGTTTGGCCAGACAGGCCAAATGACTGAACAAGTTCAATAGTGGCATCTCTGCTCTGGGGGAAACCAACTACTCTGTAATTGGACTGAGTGCCCACTCTATGGGAGGGAATATGTGCCTGGTACTGAAAACTTAATCAAAAGCCTATGGCAGGGGAGGTCATGAGCCTTACGGGTATAAAGCTTGCTCTTGTCTGGATAAATGCATATGTTACTCTCACCAAATTGCCCTGAAAGCACACTTAATGTTCATATTCATGTATTAATGCTACTTTCACTTCTGGTTAGAGAAGCTTCCTTTTCAGATGGCAATGACTGCTGGGATGTCCCAAAAGGCAACATAGTGCTGAGGAGAAGGGATGGAGGAGTGTCCAGCACTGAAACATCTCACACCCTCCAAAGCTCAGGTTCCATTGCGGAAGAAGTGGTGGAAAGAATGTAACAGCCAAAGTAAGGGTACCACTCCTTACATACAATTGTCTGGACAGAATTTGGCCTCGATATTCAAGACCTCGCAGTGCCTAGCAATGCCTACACAAGACCCTCATAATAGGAGAAAAAGATGATGACATCAAATTAAAAGAGAGACTAATGGAGAGAGAGAGGGGACATGACGGAGAGCAGAATTATGAAGGGGAAAGTGGGGGAGGGGAGGGAAATACCATGGTTTGTTGTCTGTAAGTATAAAAGTTGTCAATAATATGTATTTTAAAAAAGGTTTTTTTAATTTCATGAGGTCGCATTTGTTGATTGTTGACCTTATTTCCTGAGCAACTGGGGTCCTATTCAGAAAATCATTGCCTATGCCTGTATTTTGTAGTATATTCCCTACTTTTTCCTTTAGCAGGTTGTTTCGGGTCTTACATTGAGGTCTTTGATTCACTTACACTTCATTTTTGTTCAGAATGAGAGCTTAGGGTCTAGCTTCTTTTTTTTACATGTACATATCTAATTTTCTCAGTGTCATTTGTTGACAATCCTGTCTTTTGTCCAATGTGTATTTTTGGTATATTTATTTTAATTTATTTAGCTATAGTTGCATGGAATGATTGCCGGGATCCTCTATTCTCTTATTGATTTATGTCTAATTGTGCCAATACCATACTGTTTTTATTACTGGCTCTGTAGTATAAATTGAAATCATGTATGATGATGCCTCCAGGAATGTTCTTTTTTCCTCAGGGTTGTTTTAGCAGTCCAGAGTCTTTGGTATTTCCATATGAACTTTAGGATGGTTTTTTCTATTTCTGTGAAGAGTGGTACTGGAATTTTTATTGGAATTACATTGAATTTGTAGATTTTTTGGCAGAATGGCCATTTTCATGATATTAATTTTTATAATTTATGAGCATAGAAGATCTTTCTGTCTCTTTGTATCTTCCTCAATTCCTTTCTTTAGTGTTTTAAAGTTTTTATTGTTCTTTAAGGCTATTGTGAATGGGACTATTTCCTTAAATTCTTTCCCTGTATTTTTGTCATTGGCACATAAGAAAACTACTGATTTTTGTTTTTGTTTTTGGTTTGGTTTGGTTTGGTTTGGCTTTTCAAGGTAGGATCTTGCTCCAGCCTAGACTGACCTGGAATTCAATATGCCGTCTCAGGGTGGCCTTGAACTCACAGTTATCCTCTTACCTCTGCCTCTCAGTGCTGGAATTAAAGACATGTACCACCACACCTGACAAGAAAGCTACTGATTTTTGCATGTGAATTTTGTGTACTGCCACCTTGCTGAAAATGTTTATCAGCTCTTGAAGCTTTCCAGTGTAGTTTTTCAGGCTCCTTATGTATAGAATCATATCATCTACAAATAGAGCTACTTGAGTTTAATCTTTTCCTCTTTGTATTCCTTTTATTTCCCTCTCTTATCTCATTACTCTAGGACTATGTTAAGTAGGAGTGGAGAGAATAACAGCATTACCTTGCTCCTAGTCTTAGTGGAATTAAATTTTTCTCCATTTTGCATGATGTGGGCTAGAGATTTATAGTATATAGTCTCCTTCCATCATACCTTCTCCAGGACTTCTTTTGTTGTTGTTGTTTTGAAGTACAGTCTTGCTTTAGTTCAGGCTGACCTGGAATTCACTATGTAGTCTCAGGGTGGCCTCAAACTCACAGAAATCTTCCTACCTCTGCCTCCCAAGTGCTGGGATTAAAGGCATGCACCACCACACCCAGCAACTCCAGGACTCCTATTGTTTTAGTTTTATTAGTTTATTGTAAAACAATCATCTTTTAAATGCTGATCATTTTAGGGAGTAAGAGAATAGACAGTGTTACATATACTAATAAATTAGTTACTGTGGAGTTTTGATGAAAGAAAAAATACTGAAGAAAACCCTCCATAACATAATTGGTTGGTATTGAGTTGATATTGAGAAGTAAAGGAGGTAAACATGAATAGAAGGTGGAACTGGAGGAGCAAAATAGAAAAAAAAAATGGTGGAGGAGTGGAGAATTTTGGATAAAGATACATTATGGAGATAGGGTTAAAGTATAATAGCTAATCTAGAACCATCCCATCTCTAAGGAGGCTGAAGCTCACAGCTTCTGCAAACCAGGTAGACTATCATGTTTGGGAGAAGAAAATGTAGAGGGAAAGAGTAGGAATATGAAAGAAAATTGAACACCAAATAAAACAAAACAAAATTTAAAAACACACACAGAGAGCAAAGGAAGCAGTAGAGGATTAGACTGAGAAGCAAGATGACCTGCTAAGATGACAATTGGGGTTGGAAACAAGATAAGTATAGAGAGACAGAAGGAGCTGGATGAAGATACAGAATCTGAAAACTGACTAGCCTAGTATTTGGCCCTTGTCTGGACTTCCTGAGCTCCTAGAAAGGGGACTCCCCTGATGGAACTTCTTCTCTTCAGTTCCGTTCTACATTTAGAGTGTCAGTTTTCAGGTCAGGCCACTGCAGGGTTGCAAACTTTTCTTTCTCTGAAGCCAAGTCCATGGGTGAGGGTAGTTCCACAGTTATTGCTTGTGGGAGTGATTTTTGTTGTTGTTGTTATAGTCTGAGGCCTTTCCCCAGAGTCTGGAAGCCTATGGTGTCATAGAGAGGTTCTCCCCTCTGTGGCTGGATGCAATGGGGAAGAAGGGGGTATGGCACTGGAAGTATCTCAATTTCAAATTTCCATCTAGTGCTGGTTTGCAATCTCCTGGGGAATTTTCAACTTTCTCTTTCAGGTTTTTAAATACATATTGCATTTAACTCATAACAACTCTGTGAGATAAGTATGATTATCCTAACTTCTCCAGTCAGGAAACTGAAAGGGTAAGGCACTTAAATAACCTTCTAGATCACATAGCTAAGAAGTGACAAAACCAGGGCTGACTTTCCAATGAGTGTGTAGTGGATGAAGTTTGCACAACACCTCTGCCTGTCCCCATTTAGAGTTCCCAAGTGGGTGTACACAAAAGTGACTCAGCACATAATGGAAGATCTCAGTGCTCTAAAGTACTTTTTCTGTTTCCACATTTTCTGCAAACTAGATTCTGTATACTTTAACATTCCTACTTTATTCAACTTCCAGCTTTTCTCAAAGCTTTCTCTTCCCTTTACAGCCCATCAACTGCTCAGCTCACACACTTCAGGGTCCCACATGTCTGGCACATGCCCATTTATCAGAGAGTACTTTTGCCCTGCCCGGATATTAGCTATCTCTAAAACTCACATCTACACTTGCAATGACTCTTGTTTCCTGCTCAAGGGGTGTAATTTTCACACATACATGAGAAGTGGGAGTTTTCCATAAAATATCATTAGACTTGTAGTCTAAGCATTTAAATACACATTTTGTTCAAAGGCAAAAAAAAAAAAAACTCAGTAATCTAACTTCATTTTTTTTTATTGGTTGTTCCTTTAAATTAAAAAGCTAGGGATAATTACATTTTGATAATCCCTAAGCCACTTCTGACAGACTAAGCCTAGTACACATCTGAAAAAGACACTTGTATAACTGCTTGTAAAACAAAAAAGGGGATTAAAACTATAAGCTTGCATTTTAATGTTCAAATACAAAAAAGGAGCCAAAATAATAATGCAGATATCCTCTGTTACAAAGAAACTGCTCATGTAGAAATTTGGAGATTACAGAATTAGAAACCCAAGGAAAGTCTTTGATATTCAGGGAGGTAAATGAAAAGTAAAAGTGAGATGACTTACATTTTACTCTATGTTGCTCAGTATTAATTCATTCAGAGGAAACACAGCCTATTCCCCGTTATATTACATAGCTTTTAAAAATAAAATTAGTTGGAAAATAAATTTTAATACTATAAATCTTGATTTAAGTCAATCATACACAAACCAATATGTGACAAAAAAAGTTTCTGATAAATATGAGTTCTTTTCTTTTTCTATGAAGGTATAGTGTCACAGCTCACTGGCTGTGGGGCACTGGCTTTAATCTCATACCTAGTCACAAGGTCTCTTGTGAACACTGGCATGTCAGAGGATCAAACACCACAATGAGAGATATGAGTCTATAACTTTGAGGAAAGGCTCTTTGGCACAAAGCTGACCTGACTTTGGCTTTGACTTGGTCTTTCTATGAACAGCTAAGCCTGCTGAGTCAAACTAAAGACAGTACAATGGTTCTTTATTCTCACCCAGTTTTATTCTGTCACAACATTATACAAGATGCTTGATCAAAGAACCCAGGATATCTTTGGAAACAAAATCTTCCCATTTTGATGTTTTGTGTATAAAACCAAATGATCTTACTTCCATTACCCCATTCTCTAGCCTCAACTGCCCTCAGACAAGTAAATCCCAGGTAGCCTTGTCCATCCATTTCACATCATTAGCTCATCCCAGGCATAGCTTAGAAGACCCACACAACTGCATTTCCTCCAAAGTACAGTAGGCCTCTTTGTGAGCAACAGAACACTTCCAAATCATGATCCAAGCAACAGTTGAACTTAGGTGAATCACATACAACTGACTTCTACATAAACTGTGATCATCTTAAATGATAGAAACCTAAAAATCACAAGGTAGAGGAGGGGTAGTGATGGAGCAAAGGACTGAAGACAGGGAAGTAGCTGAAAGTCTATACACAAAGGAGCATGAGCTTCTTTTTGCAGGGGCCCTTCCTCAATACAAGGCCATGTTGCTAACCCACTTGCCTTTCCCTTTCCTGTGTAGTGCTCATCAGTGTTTCCTGAGACTAAATCTGAGAGTCCTCAGATCCCAGAGACAAAGAAGAATGATGTAAAGTTCTGGAAAGTAAGCATCCCATGAAGAAAGAAGGACAAGAAAAGGTGCATGGATATTATCAAAGTACATGATTGACGTGTATAAAAATGTCATAATGACACACATTCTCTTGTACAATGACTATGCACTTTGTTTTAATGCTTTTTTTCATGTTTAAAGTCTGCATCAGTTCATTCTCTTCCATACCAACTGGCAGTAGTGGGGGTGGGCGATTTCAATCTATTAATGTGGTGAATAGAAGGAAGATCCAAAATAATGAGACCACCTCACCTTTTTCTTTAATATTTTTATTTTTTATATTTTATTTATTTGAGAGAGAGAGAAAGAGGCAGAGAGAAAGAGACAGAGAGAGAAAATGGGGCTGGAGAGATGGCTTAGCAGTTGAGGCATTTGCCTGCAAAGCCTAGGAACTGGGGTTAGATTCTCCAGTACCCACATAAGCCAGATGCACAAAGTGGCACATGCATCTGGAGTTTGTGTGCAGTGGCTGGAGGCCCTGGCATGTTCATTCTCTCTCTCTCTCTCTCTCTCTCTCTCTCTCTCTCTCTCATAAATAAAAATTCTTATTAAACAAGGGGGGTTCCTTCAGCCACTGCAAATAAACTCCAGACACATAATTCCAGACACATGTGCCACCTTGTACATCTTGCTTACATCAGTCCTAGGGAACTGAACCTGGGTTTTTTTACTTTGTACAACTGCCTTAACCACTAAGCCAGCTCTCTAGCCCTTCACCTTTTATTTCATGATTCGGCCAGAATTTATGGCCTCTGACTAGAAAATGGAGTAATTTCTCTAACAAAACTGAGTAACAGCCATTACTATACCAGACCCAGGAGATTCAGGACTGGTGGCTTCTAATTTCAGGTTCTATGAACTTACATACAGGGAAAGCTACACTATTGGTTAGTTTGTGTTTATAAAACTGCAGCTGCTACTTGTGGTGACACACACCTTTCATCCCAGCACTCAGGAGGCAGAGGTAGAAGGATCACTGTGAGTTCGAGACCAGCCTGGTATTACAGAGTGAGTTCTAGGCCAGTTTAAGCTAGAGTAAAAAACTAACCCAAAACCTTCCCTCCTACCTACCTACCCACCCCCGCAAAAAAAAATACTTCAGCCTGCTGGGCAGTTCAAGGAAGGAACCTATAAAGACTTGGACCCTAAATCAGTCCTGTTTTGAAAGAGCTGTAGAAGACATTCTGAGTGAAACAACGAGGTCTGGTGTGATATCAAGAAGGTAGTGGAGCTCACTAGGAAACATGATCAAGTAAAGGCAATAACATGAGCTAGGGCACTTTTCAGTGAAGAATCAAAACTTTATCCATAAGGATGAAGCCAGTCCTGGCCACAAGCCACTGAAAGAGCACCTTGGCCAGAGCTGGAGGAAGGACTTACTCATCAAGAAATTCTGTCCCAGGCATTCCCTCCCCTCCCCCAAACTAACTGGCTGCTGCCACCACAATACACAAACCACAACCCCATAGGGAATACCTGCAGCCCCACTAAGGAGCATCCCCAATGGAATGGGGGAAGGGATGAGGAAAAAGATGGTACCAACACATGATGTATACATACAAAATATGTTTTTAATAATAATAAACATTAAAAAAACTTTCCCATGAAAATGATAAATTTTAACAAAGATGCTACAACATGCATTTGTGTATTCAATTATTTTTTATTTGTGTGTGTGTGTGTGTGTGTGTGTGCATGTGTGTGTGTACACACAAGGATCACTTGCCAGTACAAATGGAATGCCAAATGTTTGTGCTACATTTTGCATCTGGCTTTATGAGGATGATGGGAAATAAAACCCAGTCTAGCAGGCTTTGGAAGCAAGTGCCTTTATCCACGATCTCTCCAGCCCCAGATTTGTATTTTGTTTTAAAGACCTATCTGAGGACTATTTGGGAAACCAAAGAGATCCTCAAAGCAGAAGTTGGAAAGGAACTCTTTCTCTCCCTTTGGATGAGCTTCCATGGTGTGGAGATAAGTTCTCTTCTGATTTGCTTTATTTGGGTCACCAGCCTCACTTCACTCTCTGTATCATTTGGCAAATGAGAAATTTCTATTTCTATTAAAATGGTCAATGGCATAAAATCACTATAAAGAATGGTCAAGAGAGAAAGGAAGTTGAAGAACACAAAGTCCTGAATGATACCTGGTATCTAACAGCCCCTGTGCTTGAATCACAATTTAACATTTAACAGAAATGCTAAACTGTGACTTCCAGTCAAAATGTCATCTGCCAAACCAGTCTTCAGCTCCCCAGGCAATAGCAGGCAAGATCTGTGGGGTTTTGGTGTCAGCAGGACTTAGCAGGCTTCAAGTGGGAGGGCACAAAGCAGCACAGTAGGGAATTCACTGATTCCTACACTCTTGGATAGCCCACTAGATCACTAGAACCTTCAAACAGCCATCCCAGCCACTTCACCATGGACAAGGTTTGCTCCTGTGCTACCTGCAGGCTTAGGGAATCTGGGCCCAAACTCCTCTCACAGTTCCTCCTGCCAAGTGGTTCTCATTTCTCCCTCCCTCCCACAGCTTTCTTTGTTTTCCCCACCACTGGGACAGCCATCCCATCCCCCTGCCCCTCAGAATCACCAAGACTGCACCTCTCATCACCCCAGTTCACCATCTGCCAACAGGTCAGCACTATCCTTTATCCCTGCCTACCACCTACCTCCTAGACCACACAGTCTCCAGAGTCCTCTCTGCACCCCACCATTCGGTCTCTGGGTGGCTACCAGGGCAGCACCCACTCCTCCTGCCTGAGCAGACAAGCCCCCTTGCCTTCAAAAGCCCAATCAAGGCAAACAAAAAATGGAACAATCACTGAAGACACTTGAAGGGTAAACTACAGCTTCATCCTAAATTAAATAAGATTCCCACACTGTGATGGGCCAACCACAGTGCAAAAGGAACAACACAAAGCATCAAATGGAAGGAACCCCAATAAGGTTGCCTAGTACCACAAGTAAGTCTCTAATCAAAACATAGAAGAAACAACAGGATCAGAACCCCAAAATGAATACACAAGGTATATGACTCTGACCAAGCAATTGGCATAACTGGCAGAAAATCAACAAAAGACCAACAATTGTATGAATGCTGTCCTTGATAGGTTTAAGCTAATAGGAAAAGGAAGTCTTCCAAAGAGAGTGAAGTAATCTGAAAAAGAGCCTAAGAAAAAGAGGACCTCAATAATAAGCTAGCGAAGCTCAATGAAGACATAAATACAAGGATGAATTCAAAGAAGCATTAAGAAAAATCAGAAAATGCATGAAAAGGAAGCTTGACAGAGGAATAGATACCATACAGAAAAAGGCAATAGGAAATACAAACCAAATAGAACAAGTACAAACCTCTCTAGAAGTCTTCAAGAACAGAGTCAATCATGTGGAGGACAGAGCCTTAGAACTGGAAGACAAGATAGAAGAAACAGTTCACAAGTCCAAAAACTTGAATAAGTGCAAAAATGTGAACAGAACATGAGGGAACTGTGTGATACCCTTCAGCATCCCAACATTTGGATCATGGGTATACCAGAAGCAGAAGAAATTCAGACCAAAGGCATGGAGAACTTATACAACAAAATGATTGATGAAAACCTTCCCACCCTCTCAGAAGAGAGTCACATCAAGGTATATACAAGAAGCTAACAGAACTCCAAACAGACTGGACCAGAAAAGAGTCACATGTTGGGTCATGATATGCAGAGACATTTCCTCCTACCCATAACTGTGGGCTAACTCCACAATGCATGACCCGTATACCTCAACAAGGAGAGGCCAAGGGGAGGGGGTTGGTCATGGATGAGCCTAATAATGGTACCAAACTGACTGTATTTGCTGAATACAGAACTGACTAATAAAGAAAAAAAAAAAAGAAACTCTCCAAGACATATTATCATTAATACTCTAAACAACAAAAACAAAAAGAAAAGGCTAAAACCAGCAACAGCAAAGCAACATATTACATATAAAGGTAACCCCATTAGAATTACCTCAGATTTCTCAATAGAAACCCCAAAAGCCAGAAGGAATGGAACATTACAAAGTCTAAAACATAGGGCTTCTAATCCATACTACTGTACCCAGCAAAAGTATCCCTCATAAGAGATGGCAAAAGAAAAACTTTCTGCAATAAAAGTCAGCTCTACAACTATATGAACACAAAGCCAAACCTACAGGGTACTTCAGGGAATTCTCCATACAGGAGAGTCAAACAACCAATCTCAAGAGCCTACAAGAAATAGACCACAATAACCAAACCTAGAGAAGTCTCAAAAAACTACAAAGTCCAAGAAAACACCACACCACAAAAAGCACCACAAGATGGGAGGGATTAAATCAAACCTCACAGTTATTACCCTAAACATTAATGGCTTTAATTCACTCATCAAGAGATACAAGTTGGAGCCAGGCATGGTGGTGCATGACTTTAATCCAAGCACTCAGGAGGCAGAGGTAGGAGGATCACAGTGAGTTGGAGGCCACCCTGAGAATACAGAGTAAATTCCAGGTCAGCCTGGGCTACAGTGAGACCATACCTCAATAAACAACAACAAAAAAAATGTAGAAAGAGAGAGATACAAGTTGGGCTGGATGGGTGACTTAGCAGTTAAGGCATTGGCCTGCAAAGCCAAAGTTTCAATTCCCAAGCACCCATGTTAACCAGATGCACAAGGGGACACACAAGTCTAGAGTTTGTTTACAGTGGCTGTAGGCCCTGGGGCACCCATTCTCTCTCTCTCTCTCTCTCTCTCTCTCTCTCTCTCTCTCTCTCTCTTTCTCTATCAAATAAATAAATAAAAATAAAATATTTTTAAAAACAGATCTAATTAACAGGGTGGACCAGAAAAATGTACTCCTCAATCTACTGTCTTCAAGAAACCCACCTCACCCCTAAAGAAAGACATTTCCTCAGGATGAAAAGGTGGAAAATGATATTCCAAGTGAAAGGAAAAAGAAAAGCTGGAATTGCTATACTAATATCAGATAAAATAGACTTCAAACCAAAAGTAATCAGAAAACACAAAGAAGACTACTTCTTACTCATCAAGGGAATGATCCAAAAATAGGATATGACAATCATCAATCTTTTTATGTACCAAACACAGGTGCACCACAATTCATAAAACAAAACCTACTTGACAATAAAACAAAAATAAACACCAACACTATATCATATCTTCAATATTCCACTATCAGCAATAGATAGATCATCCAAACAGAAAATCAACAGGGAAGTAAGAGAGCTCAACAACACCAGAGATTAACTAGACCTAACAGACATCTATAGAACATTCTACTCAAAATCTACAGAATACACATTCTTCTCAACAGTCCATGGAACCTTCTCCAAGAATAGATCATATACTGGGCCATAAAGCCTGCCACCATAGATTTAGGAAAATTGACAAAATTTCCTGCATGTTATCAGACCACAATGCTGTAATGCTAAAAAATTAACAACAGGAGATGTGCCAGGAACACCAGCAGCTCCTGGAGACTGAACAACACACTTTTGAACAATAAATGGGTAATAGAAGAAATAAAAAAGGAAATTGTAAAATTTCTTGAATTGAATGACAATGAGAACACATCATATCAAAATTTATGGGACACAATGAAGGCAGTCCTTAGGGGAAAATTCACAGCACTAAATGCCTTCATAACAAAAACAAAGAGATGCCAAATCAATAACTTAACCATCCATATAAAGGAATTCAAAAAACAAGAATAATCCAATCCAAAAAGCTCCAGATGGAAAGAAATAATCAAGATCATAGAAGAAATTAATGAATTTGAAGCTAAAAAAAATGAAGAAAATTGATAAAACAAAGAGCTGGTTCTTTGAAATATAAACAAGATTGATAAACTCTTGGCCAATTTGATCAAGTGAAAGAAGAGACACTTCAAATTAACAAAATTAGAAATGAAAAAGGAGAGATCACAAAAAAAGTAAGTGAAATTGGAAGAATCATCAGGACTTACTTCCAAAACCTGTACTCCACAAAACTTGATAATCTGGAAGAAACGGATAAATTCCTGGACACAAACCACCTACCAAAACTAAACTCAGAGCAAATAAATAAATCTGCTAAACAAGCCTATCACACCCATCAAGATTGAAAAGGTAATAAAAACTTCCCCAAAAAGAAGAGTCCAGGACCAGATGGTTTCACAGTCAATTTCTATCAGACATTCATGGAAGAACTGAAACCAATTTTTCTAAAACTGTTCCATATAATCAGAAAGAGGGAAAGCTCCCCAACTCCTTTCATGAATCTAGTATCACCCTAGTACCAAAACCAGACAGAGATATAACAAGAAAACTATCTGCCTATTTCCCTGATGAAAATAGACTCAAAGATCCTGAACAAAATCCTTGCAAACCAAATTCAACAACACATCAAAGAAATTATCCACCTTGATCTAGTAGGCTTTATCCCAGGAAAGCAGGGTTGGTTCAACATATAGAAATCTGACATTGTAATTGTGGTGGTTTGAATAGAATAGATGGCCCCCAATATATTCAGTTGTTTGTTTGTTTGTAGTTTGCATCTGCAGCCACGTGGCTGGAGTCAGTGCCATTGTGTGGATCTTAAGGAGTGGTGGTGGGTTTCAGATTTCATTCTAAAGATATGCAAAGTGTGCCTAGCTGGAGTTTCTGAAATGTGCTGTGCTGTGCTGTGCTGTGCCTTTGACCTTTAGGCTTGTACTTCTCTCTCTCTGCTTGGGCCTGTGAAGGCAGGCCAGTTTCTTCTGCCATTATGGACCTTCCCCTGGATCTGTAAGCTTCAATAAATCCCTTCCTCCATAACTGTGCCTGGTCTGGAAGTTCATCTCAGTGAACCTGAAGCTGTCTGCTACAGTAATACACCACATAAATAAGCTTAATCACAAAAACCACATGATCATTTCAATAGGTGCAAAAAAGGCCTTCGACAAAAATACAACAGCAGTTCATGATCAAAACACTGGAAGGAATATGCATGGATGGTTATTGTGTTGATCAAAACATTGGAGAGAATAGGCATGGACAGTTAATATCTCAACATCATAAAGATATATAAAGCATTTAAAGCCCAAATAATACTTAATGGGAAAAGACTCAAAGAATTCCCATTGACATCAGGAACAAGACAGGGGTGCCCACTCTCACCTCTATTCTTCAACATAGTACTAAAAGTCCTAGCCCAAGCAATAAGACAGGAGAAAGAAATAAAAGGGATGCAAATTGGAAAGGAAGAAGTCAAGTTAGCCCTACTTGCAAGTGACATGGTCCTATACATAAGTGACCTAAGAACTTCAATCTCAAAACTCCTGAAGGTGATTAATTCCTTCAGCAAAGTAGCAGGACACAAAATCAACACACAAAACTCAGTAGCCTTTCTTATGCAAAGGACATAGATACAAACAAAGAAATTAGCAACATTGTCCCATTTTCAGTAGTGACCAAAAAAAGAAAAAAATCTTGGAATAACACTGACCAAGGATGTGAAAGACATATGTAATAAAAACATAAAAATGCTCAAGAAAGAAATTGAGGAGGACTTGAGAAGATGAAAACACCTCCCATGCTACTGGATACGCAGAATTAAATTGTAAAAATGGCAATCCTACCAAAAGCATATATAGATTTAATTCAATACCAACTAAAATCCCAGCATCATTCATCACAGGAATAGAAAAAAAAATGATCTCAAAATTCATATGGAATGAAAGCAGGCCTTGGATATCCAGGCATATCCTCAGCAAAAGAAACACCTCTGGATGCATCACCATACCCAATCTGAAGCTATATTACAAAGTCGTAGTAACAAAACCAGCATGGTACTGGCATAAAAACAGGACTATAGACCAATGGAACAGAATTGAGGATCTGGACTTTAGGTCAAGAAACTACAGCTACTTGATCTTTCACAAAGGCCCTAGTAATGTAGACTTGAGAAAAGAAAGCATCTTCAAGAAATGATGCTGGAAAACTGGATAACTATATGCAGAATAATGAAATGAGACCCACACATCTCATCATGCACAAAAATCAAGTCCAAATGCATCAAAAACTTCAATATAAGACCTGAAACTCTTCTTCTACTGATAGAAAAAAAAATAGGCTGAACTTTCCATGACATAGGAATGGGGAAAGTCTTTTTTAACAAAACCCCACTAGCTCAGGAAATTAAACAATCACTAAACCATTGGGATCTCATGAAGCTGAAAAGTTTTTTTCACAGACAACCATACCATAAGCAGAGCCAATAGATTAACCAATGAATTGGAGAAAACTGGCTATCCAACTGACAGAGGACTAATTTCTAGAATCTACAAAGACCTCAAAAACCTAAACTGTAAAAAAAAAGAAAAAGAAAAAGCAAACAACCCACTCACAAAGTGAAGCAGAGAACTGAATAGGGAGTTATCAAAGGAAGAAATACAGGTGGCAAACACACACTGAAGAAAATATGCAACTTCTGGCCAAGATGGCGACCACCTAACTGCGCTGCACATCCCTGGGAAAGAAAGGCAAGGCATTAAGGGTTCACTGGGTCTTTTAGGGAAGAGCAATCTCTAATAGATTGCCAGTGGGAGGGCACAGAAGGGAAAAAAGGGGGAATCACTGATTCTCTCACTCACAGGTAGGCCACCAGTCCCCCAGTCCCCCTAAGCAGCTGCCGTACACACAGTCCCACCTTCAGGATACTCCTGCACTTACTGTAAGAAAGGGGACCCAGGCCAACATAGTTCCACTTGCCTCACTGCACAGGGGCGATAGCCCTGCTACCCCTTCCCACACATGATCTTGGGTAGGCTCCACCTGCTGGCCAGCTGGAGCTCAGACTTCATTTGCCTGCTATATGAGCACTGCTTACCCCCGCTTCTGCAAGCTTATCCTGCTCTTTCTGCCCATTTGCCCACTTACTGCTCTGGCCACCACCTATTCAAGGGCAAGCTCAGGTCCATTCCACCTGCCCACATGAGCTCAGGCTCACTCTGCCTGTCCGCCTGTGCAGGCTCAGGTGCCAGCCCTTCCCTGTCTGCTGTGCTGGCTGCCCACCACTGACCTGTTGTGGGCACACTCAGACTGCTTCTAGGTCCCAGTCTTCTGCCAGAGTTTAAGCTGCTTTGGTGTTTGGTGCTACAGCATCGCTCCTAGCGTGAGTGCAGGCAGCTTTGGCGCATCAACTCGTGAGAGCTCAGGCAACTTAGGCTCCCCTGCCACGCAGCAGCTCAGGCTGCTTGGTATCTGCCTCGGGATGCTTCAGCTTCCCACTGTTCTTGAGCTCAGGCTGATCCACCCACCTATGTGTTAGCTCAAGACCACTCAGCCCATCTACTTGCCTGCTAGCCAGCCCAGGCCAGCTCCCCCAAGAGGCACCACTTCCCCCACCCATCGAGACCACAGTCCTATTCTCCCTGCCCATACACTGTGATGGGAAGACCAAGGGCAAAAGAAATAACATGAAAAATAAAATGCAAAAAAAATCCACTTAGATCACCCAGTCCTACCTTGATCATCTCTAATCAAAATATAGAAGAGTCATTAGGATCAGAACACCAAAATGAAGTTATGAGCAGCACAACCCTGACCAAGCTATTGGTAGAACTTGCAGAAAAGGAACAAAGGACCAATAGTCATGTGAATGTTGCCATCACTAAACTAGACCTAATAGATAAAGAAAATGGAAGGAATTCAAAGAGAGTTAAGAGATACGAAGGAGAGTGAAAAAAAGAGGACCTCAAAAATCAGGTGATGATGCTAAATGAAGACATAAAGAAATGCAAGGATGAATTCCAAGAAGCATCAAGAAAATCATAAAATGATGTGAAAAGGGAGTTTGACAGAGGGATGGAAACTATACATAGAAAAGTAATAGAAAATGCAAACCAAATTGAACAAGTCCAAAACTCTCTAGAAGCTCTCAAGAACAGAGTCAGCCATGTGGAAGATAGAAACTCTGATCTGGAAGACAAGATGGAAGAAACAGTTCCAGAGTTCAAAAGTTTCAATAAGTTCAAAAATTTCTCTGAACAGAACATGAGGGAATTGTAGGATACCGTTAAACGTCCTAATATCAGGATCATTGGAATACCAGAGGAGAAGAAATTCAGACCAAAGGCATGGAGAACTTATTTAACAAAATAATTTAAGAAAACTTTCCCACTCTGTCAAAAGAAAGGCCCATCAAGATAGAAGAGGCTAACAGAACTCCGAACATATTAGACCAAAGGAGAAACTCTTCTATACATATTGTCATTAAGACTCTAAACACTGACACCAAAGAGAAAATCCTAAAAGGAGCTAGGGAAAACCAGTACATCACTTTGAAAGGTAACCCCATCAGAATTACTTCAGACTTCTCAATGGAAACCCTGAAATCCAGAAGGGCTTGGAATGAAACACTGCAAAGTCTAAGAACCTATGGCTTCCAACCCAAACTACTCTACCCAGCAAAAGTATCCCTCACAATAGATGGTGAAAGAAAAACTTTCCACGACAAAATTCAGCTTTACAATTCTATGAACACAAAACCAAACCTACAGAGGGTATTTCCAGAAATTCTCCACACAGAAGAATCAAACAATCAAACTCAAATACCTACAAGAAGCAGATCACAATAAACAAACTCAGACAAGGTACAAAAAACTTCAAAGTCCATGAAAACACCAAACCACATATACCCACATAATATAGCAGGGATCAAATCAAATCTCATAGTCATTACCCTAAATATTAATGGCATTAATTCACCCATCAAGATACACAAGCTAACAGGATGGATCAAAAAATTAGACCCCTCAATCTGTTGTCTTCAAGAAACCCATATCACCACTAAAGACAGACACCTCCTCAGGGAGAAAGGGTGGAAAACAATATTCCAAGCAAGTGGGAATAAGAATCAAGCAGGTTTAGCTATATTAATAATGGATAAAATAGACTTCAAACCAAAAATAATCAAAAAAAGACAAAGAAGGCCACTTCCTACTTATGAAGAGAAAAATCCATCAAGAAGATATTACAATCATAAATCTGTGTGCACCAAACATAGGGGCACCACAGTTCATAAAGCAAAACCTACTTGGCAATAAAACAGAAATAACCACAAACACCATCATATTTGGGGACTTCAATACACCATTATCAGTAATAGACAGATCATCCAAACAGAAACTCAACAGAGAAGTAACAGAGCTCAACAAAACGATAGAGCACTTAGATCTAATGGACATCTACAGAACATTCCATCCCAAATCGACAGACTACACATTCTTCTAAGCAGCCCATGGAACATTCTCTAAAACAGAACATATACTGGGTCACAAAGCCTACCTACATATATTTAGGAAAATTGACATAATTCACTGCATGATATCAGATCACAGTGCTATATTGCTAGAAATTAACAACAAAAGACCTTCCAAGAACCCCATCGGTACGTGGAAACTGAACAGCACACTTTTAAACAATAAATGGATAGTGGATGAAATAAAAAATGAGATCGCAAAATTTCTAGAAATGAATAACGATGAGAACACATCATACCAAAACATATGGGACACAATGAAGGCCATCCTCAGGGGAAAATTCATAGCCTTAAATGCCTTCATAACAGAGAGGGAGAAAGATCCCAAATCAATATCCTATCTATCCGCCTAAAGGAAGTGGAAAAGCCAGAAAAATTCAACCCAAAAAGCTCCAGAAGTAAAGAAATAATTAAGATCAGAGCAGAAATTAATGAATTGGAAACGAGGGAAACAATTTTGAAAATTGACAAAACAAAGAGCTGGTTCTTTGAAAAAAACAAAGAAAATTGACAAACCCCAGGCCAATTTGATCAAGCAAAAAAAAAAAAAAATGAGATGCTTCAACTTTAAAAAATTCGAAATGAAAAAGGAGAGATCACAACAGACATAAGTAAAATTGGAAAAAACATCAGGACTTATTTCAAAAACCTCTACTCCACGAAACTGGATATTATGGAAGAGATGGATAAATTCCTGGATACATACCATCTATCAAAGCTAAACTCAGAGCAGACTAATCTCCTGAACAAACCTATCACATTCATTGAAATTTAAAAAGTAATATTAAAAAAAAAAAAACCTCCCCAAAAAGAAGAGTCCAGGACAAGATGGCTTCTCAGCTGAATTCTATCAAACTTTCATGGAAAAATTCAAACCAATCCTGCTCAAACTGTGCCACACAATTGGAGAACAGGGAAATCTACCCAACTCCTTCTATGAAGCTAGTATCACCCTAATTCCAAAACCAGGCTGAGATGCCACAAGAAAAGAAAACTACCGGCCTATTTCCCTGATGAACTGAGACGCAAAGATCCTGAACAAAATCCTCCCAAACTGAATCCAACAACACATCAAAAGTATTATCCACCTTGATCAAGTGAGATTCATCCCAGGAATACAGGGGTGGTTCAACATACAGAAATCTGTCAGTGTAATACACCACATAAACAAGGTTAAACACAAAAACTACATGATCATTTCAATACATGCTGAAAAGGCCTTTGACAAAATACAACATCACTGCATGATCAAAACATTGGAGAGAATTGGCATGGTTGGTTCATATCTTAACATAATAAAGGCAATATACAAAGCTCCTAAGGCCCAAATAATATTTAATGGAGAGAGAATGGAGGAATTCCCACTGAGATCAGGAACAAGACAGCGTTGTCCACTCTCACCTCTCGCTGATGACATGATTGCATACGTAAGGGACCCAAGAGACTCTATCCCAAAACTCCTGAAGGTGATTACTTCCTAAGCAAAGTAGCAGGATACAAAATCAATGCACAAAAATCAGTAGCCTTTTTATATGCAAATGACAAAGATACAGAGAAAGAAGTAAGGGACATGGTCCCATTTTCAATAGCAACAAAAAAAAATAAAATATCTTGGAATAACGTTAACCAAGGAAGTGAAAGATCTATACAACAAAAACATGAAAACACTCAAAGAAGAAATTGAGGAGGACTTGAGAAAATGGAAAGACCTCCCATGCTCATGGATAGGCAGAATTAACATTGTGAAGATGGCAATCCTACCAAAGGCAATATACAGATTTAATGCCATTCTAATTAAAATCCCAACAGTGTTCTTCACAGAGATAGAAAAAAATGATCTCAAATTTCATACGGAAAGGCAGAAGGCCTTGCATATCCAAGCATAACCTCAGCAAAAGAAATACCTCTGGAGGCATCACCATACCTGATCTAAAGCTATATTACAGAGCCATAGTAATAAAAAACAACACGGTACTGGCATAAAAACAGGAGTATAGACCAATGGAATAGACTTGAGGACACACACTTTGGGTCAAGCAACTACAGCTACTTGATATTTGACAAAGGCCCTGACAATGTAAGCTGGAATAAAGACAGCATCTTAAACAAAAGGTGCTGGACAAACTGGATAACCATATGCAGGAAATTGAAACTTGATCCACACATCTTGCCATGCACTACACTCAAGTCCAAATGGATCAAGGACCTCAATATATGACCAGAAACTTGACTACCAGTGGTAGAAAATATAGGAAGAACTTTCCATGATATAGGAATGGAAAAAGACTTCCTGAACAAAACCCCAGTAGCTCATGATCTTAAACAGTCACTCAACCAACGGTACCATGTGAAGCTGAAGAGCTTCTTTACAGACAAGCATACAATAAGCAAGCCAATAGATTACCCACAGAATGGGAGAAAATATTTGCTGATTATCCAACTGACAGAGGCCTAATCTCTATAATCTACAAAGAACTCAACAACCTAATGAATAAAAAGTCAAACAGCCAAGTCACAAAATGGGACAAAGAGCTAGAGAGGATAGCAAACATCAGAAAATGAAATGAAAATAAACGCTGGCGAGGATGTGGAGAAGTAGGAACACTCAACCACTGTTGGTGGGAATGTAAGATGATCCAACCTCTTTGGAAAGCAATATGGAGACTCCTGAAAAAGCTGACTATATAATTACCAACAGACCCAGTTATTCCCTTCGTGGGCATGTTCCCTAAAACATCTAAACCACAGTCCAGAGAGATTTTCTGAACCATATTTATAGCAGCTCAATTCTTAATAGCTAAGAGCTGGAATCAACCCAGATGTCCGTCACTAGAAGAGTGGATAACTAAAATGTTGTATATCTACATAATGGAATTCTACACAGCACTAAGAAAGAATGATACAATGAAATTTGAGGAAAAATGGTTGAACCTGGAACAGATCATCCTCAGTGAAGTTAATCAATCACAGAAAATTAATCACCACATACTCACTCATCTACACCACCTAACCTGAATCTACCCAAGATGCTGACATATCCAGCAAACATCTAGAGGACTAGACAATAGGGTGGGTAGGGAGGGAGGGGAGGGGAAGGAAGGGGGTGGGAGACACAAATCTAGACCCAAACGGCAATAGTACCATAAAATTATACATCCAAAAGGCAGACCAAATGGTTGAACCTTCACCAGGCCCTTAGAGAGAACACTTGAGCCACAAGACACTGCAGAGGGTATGATGAAGACTGACCTTAATCTTCTACAGCTTCTCTCCCTCTCTCTTTCAGTCTCTCTTCTCTCTAACTCTTTTATATTAGTTATCTTTTTCTTCCTTTTCTTAGTGGGCACTGACCTGTAACTCCCAGTACCAGCATGTGGCTTTCATCCACAATGAGCTTTTGATCAGAGAGACCTACAAGGTTTCCTAAAAGAAAGACAGATTTCTGTCAGAGTACTTGATGACCCACCGAAGGCTACTGGTAAGACCCTACTGCTGAAGACATCACATGTGGTTGACACATAAAATGGAATGTGATGGCTGGAATCTGGAAAAGAGTCAGTCCCCAGACAGTCAGCATGTCTAGTGCCAAAAGGTGCTACATGGGTGACTGGGGGAAAATGACCAATATCTGTCCAAGCAACTCATGGACTAACCTACTTAGCAGCAAATAACCTGTCATGATGCTCATTCAGTTGCAATAGTGGCGCCCAGCCATGGTGGGAAACCAACTGCTCCTGATTTGGCTAACTGATCCCCTCAGTGGTATGGGACCCATAGCTGGATCTGGGAAACAAGTCAGAACCATATCCAAACATGAGCCCACTCTCCATTATCAAGCTACCATCAATCATGGGCTACAAGTGGGCCTGCAACTATTAAATTCTCTATGAAAAAATATAAGTATTATCCCATTTGTCTGGTGCTACCTTTACTCTCCATTGGAGAATCTGCTTCTCTGTTTCAGATAGATGCAGTTCCTAAGGAGATAACCAGCCCATCATACCTCAAAAGGGCCCCAGCTGAAACTAAGGACAATGGGTGAAACAAGCAAGGGTGCTGTTCTCTTGGTGAAATGGGTACCAGCACAAGGGTGAAGGAGATTGACACAGAGAACAATCAACTCCCACCATATCAGATATCCAGAGACCCAGAGGCCCCCATCACCTCATCACTGAAGCAGACCAAAAGTGAACCCAACATGGCTCAGGGAAATTTTGCAGAAGAGGGGTCAGAAAGAAAGTCAGAGCCACATATTGGGTCATGATATGCAGAGACATTTCTCCAACCCATAACTGTGGGCTAACTCCACAATGCATGACCCATATACCTCAAAAATGAGGGGCCAGAGAGAAGGCATAGTATATGGATGAGCCTAACAATCGAACCAACTTGACTGTATTCACTGAGTACAAAACTAATTAGTAAAAAAAAATTAATAAATTTTTAAAAAAAGAAATAGCCTTGAATAATAAAACTGGAGAATTAAAAATCCAAGCACATTTAAATGGTTTAGAATGCAATATTGAAACTCTCCTAGAGAGATCAAAAGATCAAGAGGAAGAAAATATAAATAAAGATAAAATATTTCAAAGAACTTTTTATAATAACATCATCTGTTAGGCATCAGCTAAGATGGAAATAGGATGAAAAATCAGAAGGAAGGAGCCGCTCAAATAATTCAAGAAAAAGCCCTACACCTGAAGGATCTATTCCAGATTTAAAAGGCAGACAAGCATATACAGTGTTACCAATAAAACACACACACATCTGGGCTGGAGAGATGGCTTAGCAGTTAAGGCATTTGCCTGAAAAGCCAAAGGATCCTGGTTCAATTCTCCAGGACCCATGAAGTCAGATAAACAAGGAGGCGCATGCATCTGGAGTTAATTTACAGTGGCAGGTGGCCCTAGGACACCCATTCTTTCTCTCTCTCTCTCCCTCAAATAAATAAATAAATTTAAAATACTACCACCACTGTCAGTCTAAAAAAATTAATATTAAAATTTTAAAAAACACATACACATGGGCTGAAAAGATGACTTAATGGTTAAGGTGTTTGTCTGAAAAGACTAAGGACCCAGGTGCAATTTCCCAGGACCCACATAAGCCAGATGCACAAGGTGGTACATGCATGTGGAGTTCATTTTCAGTGGCAGGAGACCCTAGTGCACCCATTCTCTCTCTCTCTCTCTTTAATAAATAAATAAAATATATTTAAATGATCACCACCACTGTCAGTCTAAAAAGAATAAAATTAAACACACCCACACACATGGGCTGAAGAGATGACTTAATGGTTAAGGTGCTTGCCTGCAAAGCAAAAGTTCCCAATACCCACTTATGCCATAAGCACAAGATGGTGAATGTGTCTAGAGTTTGTTTTCAGTAGTTGGAGACTCAGGTGTGCCCATTTTCTCTCTCTCTTCTCTCTCTTCCTCACCCCCTCTCTCAATACATAAATAAAATATCAAATATTACTCACACTCTAAGATTTATCATTGGTATTTCATAACACTGATGTACATATTTTGTGTAGAATATAGGAAACACAATGTTATGTCTCATCAACAATGTTGAAATCCATAATATAAGGATCCAATGTTTTGAATATTCTGAATAATACACACGCTTAATCCAGAATGATATATCAAATAAATTTATTAATCAAACGTAAATGTAAAATAAAACTATTTTCAGAAGTGTAAAAAATGTGAGTATACTTCTTGTGGGTTTTTTATCAGTTATGTACACAGTGTGTATACAGCCATGTTGGTACCATTGTTAGCCTCCTCCCTGTCATCCACTCTCCACAGGGACCCTCCTTGTTAGGGAATGTGGGTCATGCATTTTGGGGTTAGCCATCAGTTGTGGGTAAGAGACAATGTCTCAGTGCATAATGTCCCAACATGTGGCTCTAACAATCTTTCTGTCCCCTCTTCTGCATTTCCCTGAGCCATGTTGAGTTCATTTTAGGTCTACCTCAGTGATGAGGTCTTGGGAGCCTGTGTGTCTATGGATATCTGGTTTGGAAGGAGTTGAGTGTTCTCTGTGTCTATCTCCTTCACCCTTGTGCTGGTACCAGGTTCACCAAGAAAGCAACACTCTTGCTCATTTCCCCAATTACTCTTGGTTTCATTTGGGGCCCTGGTGAGGTGCAATGGGCTAATTCTATCCTCAGGATCAGTGTCCATCTGAAAAAGAGAGGCAAATTCTCCAATGAAGAGTGAAGTCAGCACAAGATAAATGGGATAACCATTATTATTTTAGAGAGAATTTAATAAGTGTAGGTCCTCTTGTAGCCCACGATTGGTGGGAGCTTGATAATGGACAGTGGGCTCATTTTTTGGATATGGTTCTGACTTGTTTACCAGCTATGGGTTACATTCCACTGGGTGGACCAGTTAGTCAAATCAAGAGCAGTTGGTTAAACACCATACCTGTGTGCCATTATTGCACGTCAGGTTGTTTGCTGCTGAGTAGCTTAGACCATGAGTTGTTTGAACAGATGTTGTTCATTTCCCCCCAGTCGCTCAATAGCATCTTCTGGCACTAGATGAGCTAACTGTCAGGGAACTGACTCTCTTCCAGATTCCATACCAACAGTATATGGCGTCTTTGGCAGTAGGGTCTTACCACTAACCTTTGGTGGGTCATCAAGTACTCTGATAGAAATCTGTCTTTTTTTGAGAAACCTTGTAGGTCTCTCTGATCAACAGCTTATTGTGGATATTAACCACATGCTAGTACTGGGAGTTACAGGCCAACACCAAGGAAAATAAGGAAGAAAAAGATAGATAATATAAAAGAGATAGAGAGAAAAGAAGGAGAGAAAGAGAGAGAGAGAGAGAAACAGGAGATTAAAGTTAATCATCATCATACACTCTCCAGGCCCCTGTGGTTCAGGTATTCCCTCTAAGGACCTGATGAAGGTTGAACCATTTAGTCTGTCTTTTAGGATGCAGAATTTTATGGTATCATTGCTATTTGGGTACAGTTTTTTGTCCCCCACCCTCATCTTTACCCTCCCCTCCCACCCACCCTCCCTATTGTCTGGTCCTCCATATGCTTAGGTATGTCAGCATCTCAGGCAGATTCAGGTTAGGAGCCACAGATCAATGAGAGCATATGATGATTGTCTTTCTATGATTGAGTAAGTTCGCTGAGAATGACCTGTCCCAGGTTCAACCATTTTTCTTCAAATTTCATTGTGTCAGTTTTCCTTATTGCTGTGTAGAATTCCAGCGTGTATTTCTTAAGCATTTAAAATTTTTTTATTTATTTGAGAGAGTGAGAAAAACAGAGGAGAGAATGGGTGCACTAGGGCCTCTAGCCAGTGGGAACAAATTCCAGATGCATGCACCACCTAGTGCATCTGGCTTTACATGGGTAAATGAACCAGGGTCCTTAGGCCTTGTAGGCAAGCACCTTAACTGCTGAGCCATCTCTCCAGACCTATTTCTTATATATTTTTAAGCAGCTACGAAGGAATCTGTTTTTGTAATACAAAACTATAAATAACAATAACAAAGGAAGATGTGGGGTCCAGAAATGATCCAGCATTATGATATCAGCAAGAGAGCAACTTTTAGACCACGAGTCAGAAATTCTAATTTAAAATAGAATGATATACAACAAGAATTAAACAATTCAGTTTTGCATGTGTGTGTATAATGTGTTCTGTGTGGTGTGGTATGCATGTATGGTGTGTACAGGTACACGTGTGTACACTCCCCATGCACTTGCATATGGAGACCGCAGGAAAACATCAGGCATCCTCCACCACTCTTATGCATTGCGTTTTTGAAATTGAGTTTCTCTCTGAATCCAAAGCTGTGGTTTTCAGTCAGACTTATCAGTGACCCAATGAGTCTCTTGTCTATGCTCCCAATAGGACTGAGGTGACAGGCACATGTCTCCTTGCCTGGATTTTTACATGGGTATTAGGGATCAAACTCAGGTCCTCAAATTTGCCTAGAAAGCACCCTGACCCACTAATCCATCTGCAAAACTCCAATAATTTGTTTTTTAAGCCTTTTGAAAAGTTTTTGAGGAATAAGGTCAATTTACTGTCCTCAAAAATGTATTTCTTAAACTATGGTCATATCTTTCTTATTTCAACCTGCTTAAATGTAACATTGCATTATAGAACATTCAAAATAGACTTCAAATATGAGAGAACCTTGGTTTGTTTTGTTGGTTTTTGGGTTTTTTTTTTTTTTTTTTTTTTTTTTTTTTTTGGTTTTTCAAGGTAGGGTCTCACTCTAGCCCAGGATGACCTGGAATTTACTATGTAGTCTCAGGGTGGCCTTGAACTCATGGAAATCCTCCTACCTCTGCCTCCAGAGTACTGGGATTAAAGGCATGTGCCTCCTCAGCTGGCTAATAAAAATATTTTTAAAAACCTGGGGAGAAAAGATAATCCACACAGATTTACAAGCTCCATTCTCCTGAAGCAGTTGTATCTAATGCTACTCCTACTGCCAATGACATCAGATTCCAGCCTTTCGATGTGGACTCAACACCAGCCACTCTCCAGGAGCTTGTAGGCCTTCAATATTGGACAGAAACTGTGAAGGCTTTCAGCTCCTTACATTAAGAAGCTACTGGGTTCTCAGACTTTCCAATGTGCACACAGTCATTGTTGAACTGCCCAGTCTCTATGGTATAATATAACCAAATAAACTTCCCTTTATAAAATGTATGGTTTTTTTTTTTTTTTTAAACATATTTTATTTTTATTTATTTATTTGACAGAGAAAGGGGGAGAGAGAGAGAGAGAAAATGGGCACGCCAGGGCCTCCAGCCACTGCAAATGAACTTCAGACACATACGTCCCCTTGTGCATCTGGCTAACATGGGGTCTGGGAAATCGAACCTGGGTCCTTTGACTTGGCAGGCAAATGCCTTAACCACTAAGCCATCCCTCCAGCCCTGTGTTGCGTTTTATTTATTTTTTTTTTTATTTCTTTTTTTTTTTTATTTTTTTTTATTTTTTTTATTTTTTTCTCCATTTTTATTAATATTTTCCATGATAACAAAAAAAATCCCATGGTATTACCCTCCCCCCTTTCCCCTTTGAAATTCCATTCTCCATCATATCCCCTCCCCATCTCAATCTTTCTACTTACATATATACAATACCAACCTAATAAAAGCCCTCCTCCCTTTCTTTCTCTTCCCTTTCTATCTCCTTTTTTAACTTACTGGACTCTGCTACTGAGTTTTTTCCTTCTCACACAGAAGCCCAATCATCTCTAGCTAAGATCCACATATGAGGGAGAACATGTGGCGCTTGGCTTTCTGGGCCTGGGTTACCTCACTTAGTATAATTCTTTCCAGATCCATCCACTTTTCTGCAAATTTCATAACTTCATTTCTCTTTACTGCTGAGTAAAACTCCATTGTATAAATGTGCCACATCTTCATTATCCACTCATCAGTTGAGGGACATCTAGGCTGGTTCCATTTCCCAGCTATTATAAATTGAGCAGCAATAAACATGGTTGAGCAAGTATCTCTAAGGTAATGAGATGAGTCCTTAGGATATATGCCTAGGAGAGCTATAGCTGGGTCATATGGTAGATCAATCTTTAGCTGTTTTAGGAACCTCCACACTGATTTCCACAATGGCTGGACCAGATTGCATTCCCACCAACAATGTAGAAGGGTTCCTCTTTTTCCACATCCCCGCCAACATTTATGATCATTTGTTTTCATGATGGTAGCCAATCTGACAGGAGTGAGATGGAATCTCAATGTAGTCTTAATCTGCATTTCCCTGATGACTAGGGATGTAGAACATTTTTTTAGATGCGTATATGCCATTCGTATTTCTTCCTTTGAGAATTCTCTATTTAGCTCCATTTCCCATTTTTTGATTGGTTTGTTTGATTCCTTATTATTTAACTTCTTGAGTTCTTTGTATATCTTAGATATTAATCCTCTATCAGATGTATAGCTGGTGAAGATTTTTTCCCATTCTGTAGGTTGCCTCTTTGCTTTCTTCACCGTGTCCTTTGCAGTGCAGAATCTTTGTAATATAAAATGTATGTTTGCATATTAATTGGTTCTGTTCTTTTAAGAATTCTGGCTAACCATGTAATGAAGATCCAACAGTAACAAATGAATCAAGTAGGGTACCACCATTTTGTAGCAGACAGTAGAAGAAATGAGGTCCTCTGTAAATATCGAGTGATAGAGATTTGTTACTTTAATATGTACTTTCAGCCACACTAATCAAGAACAAGGAAATTTCTGTGATTCTTACTAGAGTCCTAAGACAGGAAATTGATCATCTAGAACAGATGATCTAAAAAATGTAAGTGTATCACTAGGATTAACCTCAGAAAAGGGATGGTAAGAAAAGCAAAGAAAGAAAAATGAAAGATGAGAGACTATTGGGACAGAAGAAAGTAAAGAAAATGTAGAGAGAAAAGATAGAAAATGGAAAGGCCATTGTATTAGTTACTTTTCCCATTGCTGTAACCGAATTCCTAACAAAACAACTTAATGAAAGAAGAACTTATTTTGACTCACAGTCTGAGGAAGTATAATCCATCATGGTGGGAAAAGCAGGGAAGCAGGTGGCTCTGTCCCAGTGGAGCATGTTGTTGGAACTCCTTGACACCTCACAGCTTGGCAGAGCAGGAAGCACAGGAGAGAAGAAAAACAGGGGCAGCCTATAAAACCTCAAGGCACACCCTTATCCACCCACTTCCTCCAGCAAGACCTCAACTCTCAAAAGTTCCATGGCCTCCCAAGACAGTACCAGCAGTTTAGGATCAAGCATTCAAACACATGAGTGTACTGGGGACATTCTATATCCAAATCATAATATCCAATCCTATATCCAAATCATAACATCCAACTGAGGCAAAATATTCAAAACCATGTTCTTATGGGGGGTACTAAGTAAAAGTCCTTATTAAGACCCTCACAGAAAATGTCAGAATCATTATTGCACTCACTGATTTAAGAAAAGTATTCTGAATCTATGTCACATACTGTGCTAAAAAACAAGGATTAAATAATGAAGCATGAAAATGTCAATTAGTGCAACTGCTGTGGATATCAGTATGGAGAGTACTCAAAAAAAAAAAAAAAAAGAATGACCATGTAATCCAACTATACCACTCTTGGGTTTATACCCAAAAGACACTGAGTCAACATATCCGCAGAGATAACTGCACATCCATGTTGATTGTGCACTATTGCTATAGACATAATGTGGAGTCAGCCTATGTGCTCATCAACAGATGAATAGATAATATAATGTGGTAAATATAGAGAACAGGGTTTTATTCAACCATAAAGAAGAATAAAATTATGTCATTTTCAGAAAAAATTGATGAAACTGGAACTTGTTATGTTAAATAAAATGAGCCAAATTCAAACAAATATTGTATATTTTTTCTCATATGAAATGTTTTTAAAATACACATGTGTATTAGTGTATTGGTTAATTTCTCATTGTTCTAATAAATACCTGACTAGAAACAACTTAAAAAAGGAAAGGGTCTTAATTCAGCTTACAGTGTCATAGCAAAGAAGGCATGGTGGCAGGGACAGAGTTGATCACATTGTATTTGTAATCAGGAAGTACAGAGTAAGCAGGAAGTGAAGCCAGGCTATAAAACCTCAAGGTCCAATCCCTAGTGACTCACTTCCTCCATCAAGGCTCTGACTCCTAAAGATTCCACATCCTTCCCAAAAGTGACACCAGCTGGGCACCAGCTGTTCAAACACATGAGCCTACAGGATATAATCTAGATTCAAGCCACAACAATGACTGTGACAGGAAAGTAAAAGTAGTACTATTGGAGGGGAGGGAGGGAAAAGGGTGGACAACAGAGGACAATGGAAGGGAAAAGAAAGACAAATATGGTATGCTCTCTCTCTTATGTGGCATCTAGATCTAACTAGTAATTAATTTTATTTCCTTATTACTATACTTAAATTTATTTAAATTTGACTATATGTGTAATATTATTCAGATGGCTAAAAGATTGGCAGACAAATCAGAATAATGTGAAAGCAGAGAGGGTTACTTGAGGAGAGGAGTCCAGCAGAAGAGGGTTATGGGGATGAGAGGGTAATAGGGGAGTAAATATGAGCGAAGTACAATGGCATACGTGAATGAAAATGTCATAATGTAACACAGTATCTTGTACACTAACTGAAAATACTAACTTGAAATTTTAAACAATGAACCAAGCCGGGCGTGGCGGCTCACGCCTTTAATCCCAGCACTCGGGAGGCAGAGGTAGGAGGATCGCCATGAGTTCAAGGCCACCCTGAGACTCCATAGTGAATTCCAGGTCAGCCTGGGCTAGAGTGAGACCCTACCTTGAAAAACCAAAATAAATAAATAAATAAATAAACAATGAACCATAAACTATAACTCCCATCATGAGATTACAATTTGTGGGTAGATGTACATAGACCTAATAAGATTCATATTCATCTCATGCTATTGTTCTTATATCTCTCAACATACCTTTTGTGTTTGCATAAAAATTCAGAAGGTGGAAACCACTAAGCCCATAATTACAGATTCTCTGGATGTAATTAGGCCTGGCTGAGAATGGGATTTTAAAGGCAGAAAGCAGCAGCTCTCTTCAGAATCATGCTTCCTGAGATTTTTTTTTCCCATATATGCTACATCTTACAGTCGATGGCTTATATTACTCTTTGTGACCCTAAATGGAACATCTGGAAACTAAGGACTGAAAGGTAATTTTAAATATTTTATGTATTTATTTGCAAGCAGAGAGATAGCAGAGAAAGAGAGAGAAAGTATAGGTGTGCCAGGGCCTCTATCCACTGCAGACAAATTCCAGATGTATGCCCCACCTTGTGCATCTGGCTTACATGGGTACTGGAGAATCAAACTTGGGTCCTTATTCTTAGCCAGCAAGTGCCTTAACCGCTAAGCCATTTCTCCAGCCAATAAGGAATGAAAGTTTTAAACTCGATGATCTACGTACATCATATATGTGTGCAAATGACATAATAAAACCTATTATTATGTATAATTAATATATGCTAATAAAAGAATGTTAAGTTTGAATTCCACATGAGTTCAGAATTATAGCTCTAGCCTTTACACAAAGTGCCTTAATTATCTTTATTTTTATTTTTTATTTTTATTTTTTGGTTTTCTCAAGGTAGGATCTCACTCTAGCCTAGGCTGACCTGGAATTCATTATGTAGTCTCAGGATGGCCTTGAACTCACAGCAATCCTCCTACCTCTGCCTCCCAAGTACTGGGATTAAAGGTGTGCACTACCATGCCCTGCTTTGCCTTAATTATTTTTGCCAGAAATCTCACTAATAGAGTCTGTGGAATAAGACTGGTCTGTGGAATAAAACTGGTACCAAGACAGAAGCTTTACTGTTCTACTTCCCTTTGCAGTCCACTAAGCCACTGGGACATATTGAAATAAACGTTAATAAAGATTAATATTTTACATATAAAATGGGAACCACACATAGAAGACCGGAAATTCAGTCATAAAAACGTGTTCAGGCCCATTATTTTGTGTGGCTCTCTGACACAGACTGAAAACTCCAGCTCTAAAATTCATTCCCCTAGACCCAAGCAACACGTTCGCCAGCATGACTACAGTGCCCTGATGGCTTTCCTCTGACCAGGTGTTTCCCATTCTTTCCAGGTGTCCCTCTTTTCTCCTTACCTCTGCCCTCCATAATCCCTGACAGAGAGGCTGTCTCTCCTTTTGTTCCCTTCCAGAATCTAAAGAAAATACTGATAAGAAAGAGGCTGTCTAAGGCTGGGCATGGTGGCACATGCCTTTAATCCCAGCACTCAGGAGGCAGAGGTAGGAGAATCGCCATGAGTTCGAGGTCACCCTGAGATTACACAGTGAGTTCAAGGTCACCCTGAGATTACACAGTGAATTCCAGGTCAGCCTGGACTAGAGTGAAACCCTACCTCGAAAAAAAAAAAAAAAAGAAAAGAAAGAAAGAAAGAAAAAAAGAAAGAAAGAAAGAAAGAAAGAAAGAAAGAAGAAAGAAAGAAAGAAGGAAAGAAGAGAAAGAGGCTGTCTAAATTAAGCACTAAAAGGACAAGGATACATTCAAAAAAGCAGTACATTGAAAACTCCTTCCTATTTGAGTATGTTTTCATTCGCTGCCATGAGATTGTGTTTTTAGCATGGGACCAGAGAAAGTACACCCTAACTTGTCTGTAGAAGACCAATAAGGTCTTTGTCTCTTCCTCTTCCTTACTTAAGCCATCCTAATACAGAAGTGAATTCCACTCTCCTCTCTTCGTTGTGTGTATCAAAGCACATTCTGTTATTCTGGAGTCCTTGTGAACAGAGATATTTGAGATGTGAGCAGCATGTTAAGAACCATTTATAGCTTCACAACACAGCTCAGAAAGGCCCAAGGTCAGCACAGCAGTGTCTGTTTCACCTAAAGCCAAAATTTCCAGCCAAGGGAGAAATGGTGCTTTGAGCTATATTTACTACACACTGTTAATTCAAAAAAAAAAAAAAAAAAAAAGATGGCAGAGACTAAATGCACTGGCACTGATTAGAAAGTGTTATTTGACAATGTTTCTGTGTCCTAGCTTCAATTTAGAAAAATCTCCGGAACCAGAGTTTCCCCTTTCCCAAGCAGTATAAACCTGTTTGTCTTGAAAAACTTGGTTTCTAAACAACTTTGATGAAAAAGAGGAGGATGGTAATGATGATAGGAATTTTCTTCCAACAGAATTATTTTTACCAAGAACATCACAAAAAAAGAAACACTATTTGGTTGTCCGTAATTTGAGTTCTAGCCCACTGGTTTGTCTGTACTACTTTGTTTTTCTCTTCTTTTCAGCAGTGGTCAAAGTGCTTACATTTTCTGACCTCCCATTCCATTTTCAGTGAAGAAATGTGGTTGCTGGCTCTCTTTAGGAAAGCTCTCCACCCACAAGTACCTAACTGAGAGTTTCCATGAAGTCTCTACTCTCGTGTTCAGAAACAGGCATCTAAATAAGATGTGCCAGTGTATGTGGTTGGGAGGGAAGAGCACAGAGAGGTCATTTGTTCAAGGGCAGAAAAGTACAGAGAAGAGGGAGCTGATTGGTAGGTAGGAGAAAAAAAATGGATGTGTGGCGTAAGCAGATTGCTAGGCAGTGACAGAGTGACTGGCAGCTTCCCCTGACACCTGTAAATACCACTCCAATGCCTTTGTCAAGCAAACATCTTGTACCTTCAAAGGAAATTGAAGGTCAAGAAAAGATAGAAAACACACCCAAAATGAAAAATTACTGCATTTTTACTTTGCTTCTTTAACTTTCACTCCTCCATCCATTTCTAAAGAAAATTTTACCTCCCTGCTCCATAATAGTTATTTTGCTAATTAACTCAAAACAGAACTTCCTCTTGGGAGGAGGGCTGCACTTCACAGCAAATATGAGGCTAGAAAATGCAATCACCCTCTTGTTGCAATCTCCCATTCCCCACCAACTTTACACAGCAGCACAATGCAGTGCAGAGCTCCCTCCACAAGTCACTGCTTACAAGAGAGGCAAAGGGATTGCAGGTGAGCTAGAGTCACCGCCAGCGTGAATCCTGCGGACGACTAGCTACTTCAACATAGGTGAATTTCCACTCTGTAAGATGGCGCTCTTGGTGACAGCTCTGGGACCAATGCCTTCAGGGCAATCATCAGACATAAGTGAATAACGTGTCAAAGTGTTGAGAATGGTGGCTCTCACAGCCTGTGCTAAATAGCTCATCCACATAAAGTCTTGGCTTATTAAAATAACGTAACTTTAAATTTTTGAATGCAACCTATCACTTCCACTTGTTATTTAAAATATTCAACTTAGTTGTTTTACTTTCCTGAATTTTACATTCTTAGAATTGGAATCTTTTGGACATCATTTTTCTACCTTATACAACATAATATAAAGGTCCGAAATTGCATTTTTTTAGGCAAGCCCAACAGATTGGCCTTTATTTGTGAGAGAGAAAGGGAGAGATAGGGAGACAGAGAAAGAAAGAGAGAGAGAAAATTGGCCTGCCAGGGCCTCCAGCCAGGGTAATCAAACTCTAGACATGTGCATCATCTTGTGCACATGCACAAACTTGCACTTGCATCACCTTATGCATCTGACTAACATGGGATCTGGGGAATTGAACATGGTTCCTTAGGCTTCACCTTAACCACTAAGCTATCTCTCCAGCCCACAAATTGCATTTCTTTATACAAATGACAAGACATCTTATCTCTTTATTCCCTGTAGTTTACTAAACCTATCAAAACAGCTTAAATTTGAATGCGTTGTTTTTTTTTTTTTTTAATTTGAGAGCAACAGAGAGAGAAAGAGGCAGACAGAGAGAGAGAGAGAGAGAGAGAATGGGCATGCCAGGGCCTCCAGCCACTACAAACGAACTCCAGATGCATGCGCCCCCTTGTGCATCTGGCTAACATGGGTCCTGGGGAAGCAAGCCTAGAACCAGAGTCCTTAGGCTTCACAGGCAAGCGCCTCAACCACTAAGCCATCTCTCCAGCCCCTGGATTGTTATTTTTAAAATGACTTTCTTTAATAGAATGCTCTCTTGTTCTCAATAATATAAGTAAAGTTATACACTAGTTCTTGTGTATTGTTTTTCATTTGCAAGCATGCACATAGAAAAACAGGGGGAGAGCCAGGGCATGATGATACATGCCTTTAATCCCAGCACTCAGGGGGCCAAAGTAGGAGGATCACCATGAGGTTGAGACCACCCTGAGACTACATAGTGAATTCCAGGTCTGCCTGGACTGGAGCAAGACACTACCTCAAAAAACAAAACAACAAAAAAAAAAAAAAACAGGGGAAGGGGGTTTCAGTTTCTACCCCCTGTGGCCCACACAAGAAGATGCAGCTATAGGTACTGCCCTACACCCAAAGAAGCTCTGTGGATGCGTTTCTGTGCAATTCTTCCATTTAGAAGGGCATTTTAGTGGAGGGTCAGTCTGAGCAGTACTGTCTGCTATGGCTATGGGTAATACTCATTGCGATTTGACTCAATAGGACTCTGTACTAGCTACATAAGCAAATGCTGCATTGAGGATTTCAGGTGTTTCTTATAGTAAAATTTCTGCATTCTCATTTGAAGCCAATATTCACCTCAGCTGTTTCATGCCTAATTAGACTAGTGTGAACCTTGGGATGCTAGAATTTAATGTCTATTCAGAAGGAAGCTATCCCAGTATTTTTGCTCAAAAATGAAATCCCAAACAAGCATCCAGAGAAGCAGGGGATGAGGAGAACATGGATTGTTTTACACACACACACACACACACATACACATACACACACACACTCCTGGAAACAAGAAATTTAAATTTGTTCACTTGAATATGGGTTTAGAATCAAATTATTAACCAGTAATTAACCAGTTTTGCCACAGTAGTCAACATCTTATCACAATGGTCACCAGTAGTGTTTATAAGGTTAGGATAACAAGAGCAAAGGCTGCCAAGACAAAATTCATCATTTGCTAAGTCATGACTCTTTCCATCCACTGCTCAGATTCAAGTTGTGCTCTGTGAACAATGTCTGTCTACAGGCCTATGTTTTGATACTGTGGTCCATAAAAACCCAATGCTTTAAGGATTATTATTTGATGAAAAAGACTTCACAAAACTTCAAAGCTATTTTAAAGAGAGATAAATGTATTCATAAAGATATTGCTAAGTAAAATCCCCAAAAGAAAAGTTTGAGACTATAATATTGGAATTGTTTTACTGAGCATTTAAATAGAATTATGTGATTCTAATAATGTTCAACATTCATAAGTACACAAGGATCTTTGTACCATGCAATCTCACCTTAGAAGAAAAACAACAAATCTTAAAAGAATCAACCAAAAAGGTAAAGAAGTAGAATTTAAAGCAGCAAGTGATTCTAGAACCCCCCCCATACCACATATGGTAGTTTGAATGTAAAGTGTCCCTCATAGCCTCAACTGTTTGTGATTAAGCCTCATACTTAATCCCCAACTGGTGGAGCCTTTGGGAAGTAAGGCCTTGCTGGAGAGGGTGTCACTGGTGAGTGGATCCTGAAGGTTATTAGTGTACCACTAGATGTTCAGAGCTGATTCACTCTTGCTGCTTCCGCCAAGCTGATGTGACAGGATGTGACACCCTGTCTGTCTGCTGTGTCATGCTTTCCCTGTCCTGATGACACTTTCCCCTTGAAACTGTAAACCAAAAATAAACCCCTCCCTTCCAAAAGTTGCTTCTGATTGATTGTTCTAACTGCAAAACCACATTAACAAGGAAACAGACTAAATATGAATTGAAGGGGTTCTAGGTTAGAATAAACATTTTTAAAATAAAAACATGATAAGGACAGTGCCTTAAAATGTGTTTCCTTTTTTAACACTAAGTTGGAACCTTTTTATCTTTCCCCAGTGCTGGGAATAATATCCAGAGCCTTCTCATGTGAGCTTTTTTTGAGAAACACCTAACCAAACCTCACCACCACCACTGCCTACAGCCCAGAGTGCACCACAAACAAATACCTGTGCAAGAGTCTTTAACACACCTTCCTGAAAGTATTCTTGAACCTGCATAATTGGGTGGCATCCCAAGAAAAAAAAGTTACTTAAACTTTGTGAAAATATTTAAAAGATTTCATATTTTATGGAATTTCATGCTAATTAGTCACAAATATATGATTTATATTTTCAGTGATGTTTGTTATTTGCAAAACAACCATTTTGTGCATCATTTTTAAATGTTTTTATTTATTTATTTGCAAGCAAAGAGAGAAAGAAAAAGACACACACAGAGAGAGAATGGGCAGGCCAGGCCCTCTAGCTGCTGCAAACGAACTCCAGATGCATGTGCCACTGTGCATCTAGCTTTATGTGAGTACTTGGGAATCAAACCAGGTCATTAGACTCTGTAGGCAAATGCCTTAACCACTGAGCCATATCTCAAGCCTGCACATGGTTTTTAACAAGGATGCATTGTTATTGTGATTAACTTACTAGGTGAAGCCCACAGTATTGTACTTAAGGAAAAGCTGAGCAACTGGCCTGTTGTGTGAGAATCTTGTTTCCATTACTTTCTGATTTTGTGGTTCTGAACAAATTATTTAATCTCTTTGTGCCTCCATTTCTTCCCATGTGAAGTGTAAGTGTATTGAGAGTGAGTTTTCCCCTGCCACGTACTAAGCGAATATTTAATAAGAGAATCTGTGTCAAATACTTATCACCATGCCGCGCGCACTGGAGCTTTCAGTATATGTAGGAGGTTGTTAGTGTCGGGCAAAAATTGCCTTGGGTTCTTTTAAACTTCTTGCCCTTCGTGCTTCATGTGCTTAATACCAAAAATAAATAAATAAATAAATAAATAAATAAATAAATAAATAATAAAAAATAAAAAGTACTTTCAGTGCTGTCTGTGCAGAAGTAAAGTCTTGTTCAGTTCTGGGATGCAAAAGAACCTTCCAGACTCTGAGAAGCCAGCAAGGTCCAGTGTTGTTCAGCACTCACAAAATCTCCTTGGCTCTTGGAGTGCGTTTGCGATGAAGCAACACTGACATCTCGTGGTTGCAAGGATGAACTACATATTTTGCCACTCTATCAGCCAACATAAAAGCTGGAGGTCTTGGCTCAGTGAGTTTTACTATTTGGTAAGAGGAAATGAGTGAAATCAAGTCCTAGGTAGACCTGTATGCTCTTTGTGTTGGTTCTATCTCATTCTCTGCTTGCTTGAATAACTGAAGTCCACATCATCCATCACATCAACCTTCAATTCTTTGAACTGATGTGCTTATCTTGAAAACTAGAAAAAGTAATGAATTTAAAAGAAATATTAATGCATGTTCATTTTTCTTTGTAGGGAAACATAAACGTCTAGAAGAGTACTACTAATTAACCCAATATAGCATAGCAGACATAAAATACATTAATAGGCACTGAATTGCATATATTATTTCCTGAATCTCTTTGTATACATTTTCATAATAAAGATTAGATGATTTAAATCATCATGTTAAATAAAATATCAAAGGTTTTTCTGCTTTGTGAGTATTTTTCAGTATCAAAGGAGAGTTGTTAAAACAATAACTGCAAGCAAGTAGTCACACATCCAATAATAAAACATACATTAAGAGTTCCTTATAGGGCTAGAGGGATGGCTTGGCAGTTAAGACATTTGCTTTCAAGACCAAAGGATCCAGGTTCAATTCCTCAGGACCTATGTAAGCCAGATACACAAGGTGGTGCATGTGTCTCCAGTTCGTTTGCAGCAGCTGAAAGCCCTACTGCACCTGTTCTCTCTCTATCTGCCTCTTTCTCCCTCTCTCTCTCTCTCTCAAATAATAAAATAACTAATTTAAAGATTATTTAAGAGGTTATTACAGCACCAGAATGAATGATATCAAAATCTCTTCATGCCAAATAAAAATATATAAATAAATAAAAATAAAATTTTAAATAAGAGTTTCTTGCCTGAAAGGCAAGCACACAAAATCCATGGTCACTAATTACCAAAGTAGCACTCCTGATATTTTGCCTTATATCACTCTATTAAACATTGTGAGAAGCTAAGGATTTAAGTCAGCAGCAGAACTTCTAAGTGTTTTAAAACAGTAAGTAGATCATGAAAGGAAACTGCAGAGTGGTCCTGAGTGGGCTGGGCATCTGTTTATCATGGCCGTTAGTGGGAACATCCACCGTTCACAGTGCATGCATGGTGCGCTCCACTCTGCCCAGCTCTCCTCACTCACGGCTGTTCATTTATGTAACAAATGACTGTGTCCAGTGCTGCCGGCTTGTGGATTGACAATGGCAGGTCACCTAGACACACCTCGTCCTCACTGAAATAACAAGCTCATAGAGAAAGCAGTAATAAGTACAAAACTGAATACAAACTTGAAATGGTATGTAAGTACCCTCTGCCTCAGAATACAGCTGTGTTTGGAGGTACAGTCTTGAAAGAGGTAATTAAGTTAAAATGAGAGCCTTCAGATAAACCTAATCCAATCTAACTATACTCATAATAAAATGAAATCTGAACATGCAAAGGAGCCCCAGGGGTGCAGAAACACACAGAAGAGGTTCCGTGTGGACAGTGAGAAGCTGACGATCTGCGAGCAAAGGAGAGAAGCCTTGAAATAATCAACCCTGCCCACACCTTGATCTTGGACTTCTGGCTCTGTGAGTTGTAAATGTCTGTTGCTAAGTTACCAATCTGTGGTGTTTTGTCATGGCAGTCTCAGCATACTAATGACCTGTGATATCATGCCATTGAGGGAAGGTCAGAGACTATGAGGACATGTGACCAAACACCAGATTAATCCAAGTGTCACAGAAGAATGAACTCTGAAGAAGTAAAAAAGCTTTGCAAATCTGAAATGGAGACAGACAAGATTCCATGCCGAGGGTGGAGCTTCCAGTGGGCCTGTAAGGAGGAGAAATTAGGGCCTGAGCCAGTCATTGTGGCTCACACCTTTAATCTCAGCACTCAGGAGGCTGAGATAAGATCATCATGAGTTCAAGGCCAGCCTGAGCTATAGAGTGAGTTCCAAGTCAGTCTGGGCTAGAGTAAAACCCTGCTTTAAAATATCAACAGTGGGCTGGAGAAATTGCTTAGTGGTTTAGCGCTTGCCTGTGAAGCCTAAGAACCCTGGTTCGAGGCTCGATTCCCCAGGGCCCACGTTAGCCAGATGCACAAAGGGGGCGCACACGTTTGGAGTTTGTTTGCAGTGCCTGGAGGCCCTGGCGTGCCCATTCTCCCCTCTCTCTCTCTCTCTCTCTCTCTCTCTCTCTCTCTCTCCCTCTTTCTCTCTCTGTCTGTCACTCTCAAATAAACAAATAAAAATAAACAAAAAATATATCAATGCCTGCGAAGCCTAAGGACCTAAGTTTGATTCTCCATAAGCCAGATGCACATGGTGGCACATGTGTCTGGAGTTCGTTTGCAGTGGCTAGAGGCCCTGGTGCACCCATTCTCTCTCTCTCTATCTCTCTCTCTCTCTCTCTCTCTCTGTGTGTGTGTGTGTGTGTGTGTGTGTCTAATAAATAAATAAATACATTTTAAATAGATAGATAGATAGATAGATAGATAGATAGATAGATAGATAGATAGATCAACAGTAAAAATAAATAAAAAGACAAAAAGATTGAAACTTAAGAAGGCAACACATGCAATGGCTTGGTTATAAAAGGTAATCATTCCAGATTTCTGGGTTGTAAAATATACAGAGTAAAAATGACACTGGGAGGGCTGGAGAGATGGCTTAGCAGTTAACCACTTGCCTGTGAAGCCTAAGGACCCTGGTTCGAGACTTGATTCCCCAGGACCCACATTAGCGAGATATATAAAGGGGGTGCACGTGTCTGCAGTTTGTTTGCAGTGGCTAGAGGCCCTGGCATGCCTATTTTCTCTCTCTATTTGCCTCTTTCCCTCTCTGTTTGTCACTCTCAAATAAATAAAAATAAGATTTTTTTAAAATATGACACTGGGGGCTGGAGAGATTGCTCAGTGGTTAAGGGCACTTGATAGCCCAGGTTAAATACCCAAGTACCCAACAAAGCCAGATGGAGAAGTGACACATGTGTTTGGAGTGTCTATGCAGTGGCAGGAGGCCTGGCATGCCCATATTCATTCTCTCTCTCTCTCTCTCTCATAAATAAATATCTTCTTAAAGTGACATATTTTAAGACATAGAAGTAGATAAAAGCAAAATTAGGAAAGAAAAAATTTTGAATTTAAGTCTGAGACTCAATTGGAATTTCTCTTTCAAAACATTTAAGTAGAAATGTCAACATGTTAGTTTTAGGCTTGAATATGAAATGTCTCCAGAAGGCTAATGTATTAAAGGCTTGGTTGCCAGATGACAGATAGCCTTTGAGAAAGTGATCATATCCTGAGGATGCCGATCAAATCCACAGATGAATTTCTGGATGAATTCACAATATGATGGTATTTCTGAGAGATGGCGTCCAGTTGGAAGAAGTAGGTCATGGGGCCTTCCCTGAGAAGATATGCCCTGCGGTTGGCCACTTCTCTCCATTTCTCTCTGCTTTTTGCTCTCCACAAAGTTAGCAGCTATACTCCACCAGTGTTCCCCTTCCCTGATATGTTGCCTCACCCAGAAACAATGGATCCAGGCAAGAATGGGCTGAGACCTCTGAAACTATGAGTCAAAATAAACTACATCTCTTAGAAACTTGTCAGAACTGAAACTTAGATACTAACAGCACTGAAAAGTCTGACTAGCACTGAAAAGTTAAACAAGTTAGAGTCCAGAGAATGATTCCAGAACATCCACATGTGACTGGTGAGAATGCCTGAAGAGTGAGCATAAAGTGAGAGAGGAGCTCCTGGGACTAAGTTGAAGAATATCGATGACAAAGGAGTGTGCTGAGGCTGAGCAGACACAGAACAGTACAGTGCCATGGACTATAAGGAAAGACCAGAATGAGCAGCAATGCAGAGCACTGTGGAAATGCTAGGATGGATGCTGTGGAGAGCTCCTTCAAGGCTTGCTCTGAAGCCCAAGTAGAGAGTGGGAAAAATAGAAATGATGGAAACACAAATATTTTACAGTGTTTGCCTGCAAAAGAAATATCTATGAGGTTTAAAAAGGTGTAAGTCATATTTTCAGAGGTGAGTATTAAGAACTAATTACTTATGTCCCCCTAAAGTTCCTGTGTCTATGCCAAACCACAAACATGATGTTAGGAGGAGGAAGACTTTAGGAAGCACCTAACTTCAGATGAGATCTTGAGAGTAAAGCTCCCATAATAGGATTAATGCCATTATATGAAGACAAAGAGACTCCTTGGAGCTCCTTCCCTCAGATGTGTGAGGACAAAATAAAACAGAGGAGATCAACAAGCCAGGAAAAGGGTCATCACCAATTGTAAAATCTGCAGGTGTGCTGATCCTGGAATTCCCACCTTTGCAACTGCAAGAAAGGCTCAATGGTATTTTGTGATGGTAAACTAGAGAGGCTAAGACCATGGGCTAAGACCATTGTTTGGTTTGGTTTAGTGGAAGAAATGTATTTTAAAGCTAATGAAAAGTCCATCATCTTAAAATAAACACATTTTGTTCCACACATTGCAAAAGAAACCCAAGGACCATGGAGACAGGAATCAGTGCTAAGCAGTACAGCTAGTATAGAACCAGGTCCTCAAACCCAGTCTGCCTGCTCTACCCTGTTATGCCACCTCCCAATCCCAAAGGATTTAATTCTAATTCAACTAGAGCTGAAGACAGATTCAAGACATAATGTGATGGCATTCCATAAAGGCACACCTGTCCTCACAATGAGTTCACCAGAAAGACACTTTGACCTTTATAACTACCAACTCTAATATGATGACAACAGGGAAATTTAGAGTTGCCTAAAAATTAAAAACTGCCCAGATTAATCAGGAGTTTATGTAAGCAGTAAAGAAATGTTGTATTACAGGGTACAGTCGCAGGATATCAGAATACCATACTGGAACTGAGAGGGAAACAGCTCCCTCCTGGCTGGCCTTCATAGTGCTAGAAAGCACTGAAAGCACTATGGGAGCTGCTGGAGGACAATGGTCACCAACAGTATGAATAAGCAGAGACCCTGAAAACTATGAAATCAACCAACTAGACAAGAAGTACACACTTGTGCAATAGTGACACACAGACTGTTGGTAACCAACTGGTCTCTGACTAGACATGAGACCCACTCAGTGGGAAATAATTCATATCTGGTACTGGGAAGCAAGTAAGAATCCCATGGACAGGAAATTCATACATTCTAGAAAGAAGCCCCCACTGCTCTGTGGATGAGATGCTCTGTGGTCTTCCATACCAAAAAAAATCTCTCAAATAATGACGCATATCTCCTTTAGCCTAAGATACCCTCACTCTTGGTTGGAAAATCTGTTTTATTTTACAGATAGCAAAGAAAACAGAGGAGATCCAAGATCCATAAATATGACAGGAAAAGATAGCCAATTATGCAACATGAGACATGCTGGTGCCCAGAAGAAATTGTAAAAGAAGTGGAGACATGAGGACTGCTCTCACTGATAGCCTGACAACCAGCTCCAGGGTAATGGTGAAAGACACTGTGGTCAATCAAAACCCATCAAAGTAGAAATCCAGAGGCTACAGAGAACTCAACACTAAAGCAGACTACCAACAGGCCTGCTATAGCTCAGGGAACATTGAGAAAGAGGGTGTAGAAAGATTGTAAGAACCACAGAGAGGGGACGTATATCCTGAGGCATGGTCCCCACACTACCCCACAAACTGATTGAGGCCTTCATGAATCCACACTGAATACCATAACCCCACTGAGGAGGGCCCCAGGGAAAAAAAGCAGTAGCAAGGGGATAAAAGAATATAAAATGTTATATAAAATAAAATTTTAAAAAAGAAATGGTACATTAGAAAGTAGGAAAAGGGGAAATAAAGGCATGGTCAGAGCCTCAGTTATTGTTATTTCATTTGTATAAATTCATGAAGGAAAAGTGTGGGATCACCAATATTTCTATTATTTTAATAATGTTAGAGATCTGGTAGAATTAATTCATTTCTAACCCACATGCCTTTCCTTTATAGATATTTTTAATGGTTAGCAAAAATTAACATTATTAAAGTTTCTGGGGGGGATGCCTGAGTGTAACTGCTTGTTATGCAAACATGAGGACCTGAGTCTAGATGTCTAGCAGCCAGGTAGAAGGTGGTGCAGTGACATATGCCTGTCACTATGATGTTGGCAGAGACAGGAAATCCCTGGCCTCACTAGAATGGTAGTCTAGCCAAATCAGTGAACCCGAGGTTCAGTGAAAGGTCCTTTCTCAAAGAGTAAAGTGTAGAACTGAGGAAGAACCTAACATCAACCTCTGGCCTCCACACATATGCACACACATGTGAATGTGCATACACACACACACACACACACACACACGTACACATACACCAGTGCCCACACACGTACACACAATTCAAAAAGATGTAATATTTCCAAAGGAATATACTGTCTTTGTTGAGGTGGCAATCCCTAACTGATGGCTGAATTCAGTTAGGAGGGCCTACACCTATTAAATTCTCTATTAAAAAAAAAAAGGGTTATCTCATTTGTCCTGATGCTAACTTACTCTCCGTTGGAGAATCTGCTTCTCTTTTTCAGATAGATGTAGATCCTAAGGAGAGAGCCACCCCATCATACCTCAAAAGGGCCCCGGCTGAAACTAAGAAAAATTGGCAAAACAAGCAAGGGCGCTGTTTTCCTGATGAGCCGGATACCAGCACAAGGGGGAAGGAGATCAGCACAGAGAAAAATCAAATCCTACCAAATCAGAGAGCCAGAGCCTCAGCGGCCCCCAACACCTCATCACTGAAGCAGACCCAACATGGCTCAGGGAAATTTTGCGGAAGAGGGGGCGGAAAGAATGTCAGAGCCACATGTTGGGTCATGATATGCAGAGACATGTATCTTACCCATAACTGTGGGCTAACTCCACAATGCATGACCCATATACCTCAACAAGGAGGGGCCAAGGGGAGGGGGTAGGTCATGGATGAGCCTAATAATGGTACCAAACTGACTGTAAAAAATAAAATAAAAAAAATAAAAATGAAAAAAAAAAAAAGTATTCCCTCAGGATTCACACACCAACAATTCGTAATACTAGATTTTGCTTGGTGGGTTTTTGTTTTTTTTGTTTTTGTTTTTGTTTAAACATCTCCTGGGAGGGTTTTCCAAAGAAAAGGAACTAAGAGGATTCCACTGTTTTATTTAAGCATTTCTCATTCCTGGATGCACAGTGAAATCACCTGAAAAAGTTTTAAAATGCTGTTTTTGAAAGCACTGATAACTTTTTTCAATCCTCCCAGGTCTGGATTCAACAGCCACAGGTCTGGTCCAGGCATTAAAAATTCCCTCACAGTGCCTCATATGTGTAACCTTTGTCAGCCATACAAGGGTTCCCTGGAAAAGACCATTCTGCCAATATTCACATGGAGGTAGACACCATGTTTGACACTAGAACCAAGAGGCACAGGACAAGATCCTTATCTTAAGGGAGCTTGCTTCCTCGTGGAGGGGTCAGATATAATTAGTAGGTCCTGTAATAAAGAGATAACTCATACAGTAGCCCACCACCATCTGTTCCATGTTAGATGATGCCATCTGTTGTCCAGAGATTCAGGAAAGTGGTCCTACTTTCCCCATAGCAGATCAACTTTTTCCAGGACCTCCAGATCTATGTTCATCTAGATCATGTTGCCACTAAAAAACTAGCAGGATCTGTCCATCACAATCCACACTGAAGGTGAACAACCCTTTCCACTCAGGACCAAATAGAAAAAGAGGAGCAGCAGAACACTCTGGAGCAAACTAAACTCTTTGGTTACGACAGTCATCCTCCCATCACACCACCAGAACATCCATCATCTTTTGTTCAGGGAGATGATGAAGCTGGGCCCCCTCAGCAGGCTCAGGAATTGTTCATGATCAACTTAAAAGAGTAGAGTAATGCATTTCCACTTTGCCAAATAAATTCTTTCCCTACCTTTTTTGCAAATAAGACACAATTTTGGTCAATAAAATAGAAACAAAGGAAGCCAGGTGTGGTGGTGCATGCCTTTAATCCTAGCACTCAGCAGACAGAGGTAGGAGGATTGCTGTGAGTTTGAGGCCACCATGAGACTACATAGTGAATTCCAGGTCAGTTGGGCCAGAGTGAGACCCTACCTCGGAAAACCAAAAAAAGAAAGAAAGGCCTGAGTGTGGGCTTCAGACAATAGTCATGAAAGGAGAAAAATTTGGCCCATTTCACCTTTTTCCTATCTTTAACAGATGTTATGCCTGAAGCTGGGGACAGACATCTGGAGACCATAAGGTGATAAGAACAAGCAAAAAAGCCAGCATGCTGAAATCATGACATATAGGGGAAAATGTAAGTCCTATAAGACCTAATTAAGCCCCTTTTCTAGCCTGGAGAAACTTCATCCGGACTTCTTACACTATACAAAAATAAATCCTTACTGGTAAGGTTGGATTTTCTGATGCTACCAAAATCATAACTAAAACATAGGTCTTCGTTCTAACCACTTATGATGGTTTGAATTAATTACTCCAATAATTTCATGTGTTTTGAATACTTTGTGCCCAGCTGCTGGAAATTTGGGAGGGTTATAGAGCCTTTGGCAGAGGGAACCTTGCTAGGGGAAGGTTTATCACTGGAGGCAGACCTTGAAGTTTATCAATCCAACCCACTGGGTGTTCAAAGACATCTCATGCTGATGCAGGGGTGGTTAAACATATGGAAATCTGTCAATATAATACACCACATAAACAAGGCTAAACACAAAAACCACATGATCATTTCCATAGATGCAGAAAAGACCTTTGACAAAATACAACATTACCTCATGATCAAAAGAGAGAATTGGCATGCTCGGTTTATGTCTTAACACAATAAAGGCTCTTAAAGCCCAAAGAATACTTAGTGGAGAGAGATTGAAGGAATTCCCATTGAGATCAGGAACAATACAGGGGTGTCCACTCTCACCTCTGCTCTTCAATATAGTACTGGAAGTCCTAGCTCAAGCAATAAGACAGGACAAAGAAATAAAGGGAATTAAAATTTGGAAAGGAAGAAGTTAAGTTAGCGCTACTCTCAGACAGCATGATTCTGTAAGAGACCAGAGAGCCTACATTCCAAAACACTTAAAGGTGATAAACTCCTTCAGCCAAGTACCAGGATACAAAATCAGTGCACAAAAATCAGTAGCCTTTCTATATGAAAATGACAAAGATACAGAGAAAGAAATAAGTGACATTACCCCATCTTCAATAGCAACAACAAAAAAGAAAGATCTATACAATGAAAACACAAAACACTCAAAAAAAATTGAGGAGGACTTAAGAAAATGGAAAGACCTCCCATGCTCCTGGATAGGCAGAATAAACATTGAAGAAATGGCAGTCCTTCCAACGGCAATCTACAGATTTAATGCAATTCCAATTAAAATCCCTACAGTGTTCTTCACAGAGACAGAAAAATTGATCTCAAAATTCATATGGAAAAGCAGAAGGCCTCAGATGTCCAAGCATATCCTCAGCAAAAGAAACACCTCTGGAGGCATCAACATACCTGATCTAAAGCTATATAACAAAGCCATAGTAATAAAAAAAAAACAGCATAGTACTGGCATAAAAACAGGAGTATAGACCAATGGAATAGAATTGAGGACCCAGACTTTGGGTCAAGTAATTCGAGCTACTTTATATTTGACAAAGGCCCTAAATATATACGCTGGAAAAAAGACAGGATCTTCAACACATTTTGCTGGACAAACTGGATAACCATATGCAAGAAATTGAAACGTGATTCACATATCTCACCATACACAACAATCAAGTCCAAATGGATCAAAGACCTCAATATAACACCAGAAACTCAGCTACTACTGGAAGAAAAGTTAGGAGGAACATTTCATGACTTAGGAATGGGAAAAGATTTCCTGAACAAAACCCCAGTAGCACAGGATCTTAAACAATCACTCAACCAATGGGATCTTATGAAGGTGAAAAGTTTCTTCACAGAAAAACATACAATAAGCAAAGCCAATAGGTTACCCACAGAATGGGAGAAAATATTTGCTGAATATCCAACTGACAGAGGCCTAATTTTCAGAATCTACAAAGAACTCAAAACACAAACAATAAAAAGTCAAACAACCCACTCACAAAATGGGGCAAGGAATTGGACAGGCAGTTCACAGAGGAAGAAATACAAATGGCAAACACATACCTAAATAAATGATCATCTCCCTAATCATTAGGGAAATGCAAATTAAAACTACTATGAGATTCCACCTTACCCCAGTAAGGATAGCAAACATCAAAAACTCAAATGCAAACAAATGCTGTCGAGGATGTGGAAAAATAGGAACCCTCATCCGCTGTTGGTGAGAATCTAAGGTGGTACAACCACTTTAGAAAGCAATATGGAGACTCCTAAAAAGATTGACTATAGAGTTACCAACAGACCCACTTATTCCCTTACTGGTCATGTACCCTAAAAGCTCCACACCTCAGCTTAGAGAAATTTGCTCAACCATGTTTATAGCTGCTCAATTCCTAATAGCCAAGAGCTGGAATCAACCCAGATGTCCATCGTTATATGAATAGATAACTAAGGTGTGGTGTATCTACACAATGGAATTCTACACAGCAGTAAGGAAAAATGACACAATGAAATTTGGAGAAAAATGTTCAAACCTGGAACAGCTTATTCTCAGTGAACTCACCCAATCACAGAAAAATAATCACCGCATAGTCTCACTCATCTACAGCTCCTAACCTGAATCTACCCAAGTTGCCAACATGCCTACCAAGTGTCTTGAGAACTGGACAATAGGAAGGGTGGGGAGGGAGGGAAGGGGAAGGGAGGTGGTGGAGGATACAAAACTGGACCCAAAAGGCAATAGTACCATAAAACTCTCCATCGTAAAAAACAGACCAAATGTTTGAACCTCCACCAGGCCCTTAGAGGGAACACTGAATTCATAAGGCACTGGAGAGGGTACAATGAAAACTGACCATTATCTCCTCCTGTTTCTGCTTCTGTCTCTCTCTCTCTCCCTTCCTCCCTCCCTCTGTCCCTCTTCTCTATCATCTCTCTATCTCTTTTATATCACTTATCCTGTTCTTCCTTTTCTTCTTGGTCACTGACCTGTAACTCCTTGTACCAGCATGTGGTTATCATCCACAATGAGTTTTTGATCACAGAAACCTACAAGGTCTCCCAAAAGAAGACAGATTTATGTCAAAGAGCTTGAGGACCCACCATAGGTTAGTGGTAAGACCCTACTGCTGAAGACACCATACACTGAGGGCACGTATCATGGAGTGACATGGCTGGAAGCTGGAAGTGAGTCAGTCCCCAGACAGTTAGCACATCTAGTGCCAGAAGGTGCACCATGAGCAACTGTGTGAAAATGACCAATATCTGGCCAAGCAACACATGGTCTAACCTACTTAGCAGCAAACAACCTGACTTGATGCTCATACAAGTGCAATAGTGGCACATAGCCATGATGGGAAACCAGCTGCTCTTGATTTGGCTAACTGATCTGCACAGTGAAATGGAACCTATAGCTGGATCTGGGAAACAAGTCATAATCACCTCCAAAAATGAGCCTGCTCTCCATTAAACTCTCTCTAAGAAACAATGGTTATTACATTTACTTGGTGCTAGCTTTACTCTACATTGGAGAGTCTGCTTCTCTTTTTCAGATAGATACAGATCCTAAGGAGAGAACCACCCCATCATACCTCAAAAGGGCCCCAGCTGAAACTAAGAATAATTGGGGAAACATGCAAGAATTCTGTTTTCTTGGCAAACCAGGAACCAGCACAACAGTGAAGGAGATAGACACAGAGAACAAACAACCCCTACCAAACCAGATGTCCAAAGACACAGAGGCACCCACGATCTTAACACAGAAGCAGACTTAACATGAACCCAACATGGCTCAGGGAAATTTGTGGAAGAGGGGGCAGAAAGAATGTCAGAGCCATGGATTGGGTCATGACACACAGAGACATTTCCTCCTACCCAATACTAAAGGCAAACCCCACAATGCACAACCCATACACCCCAACAAGGAGGGTCCCTTTGGAGGGGGGAGGACAGGGAGGATGCTAACGATGGTACCAACTTGACTGTATTCACTGAATACAAATTAGATAGATAGATAGATAGATAGATAGATAGATAGATAGATATTTGAGATAGATATTTGTTTGTTTATTTATTTAGGAGAAAGAGAGAGAATGAGAACAAGAATAAGAATGAATGAATATGGGTGCACCAGGGCCACTTGCTACTGAAAACAAACTCCAAATGCATGTGCTACTTTGTGCATCAGGCATTATGTAGGTACTAGGGAGTCAAACCCAGGCCACCAGACTTTGCAAGCAAGTGTCTTTAACTGCTGAGCCATCTCTCTAGCTCCAACTCTGACTACTTCTTTCCTGCTACTGTAAAGATGTGACCCCATCTTCCTGCTCAGACCTGTCATGTTTTCCCCACTGTGATAAAACTTCCCCTAGAGACTGTAGGCCCAAATAAACCCTTTCCTCCCATCATATGCTCCTGCTTGGGTGTTTGCCCTAGCAACAACAAGATAACTGCTATACCATCCTGCCCTTGGCCTTCAGAAATCTAATATAATTAATTTCTCCATATTCCAACCACATGTGAAAAGACTCTGTTTTCAAGTTCTTCCTCGTATCAGTTAATAAATACTACCCACACCCCATTGCAATTCATTAACTAGAGTGAACATGTGTCCCCCAATTCTAGTTCCAGCTTCCCTCCTGTTATAGTGACAAGCCTGCTGGTTCCCTTACTAGGGGACCAATTAAATAAGCACTTTTCTCAGTGTCAAACATTAGCTTTCCTTGGAGACAAATAAGTCTCTGTGTAAAAGAAAGAACATTTGCTTGGTATCAGGACTCTGGCTGGCCATGGAGAAATAATAGGCAACCTGTTTTAGCTCATTAACACTGGGATTCTATTGAACTGGGCTGAGATCTGGCCGCTATCCAGGAGTGTCACACAGCTGCCTCCTGTTTCCCAGGTAATGGCACTAGCTCAGGCTATATCCTTTGCGTTAGACTCTCTCCCTGGTGGAAAGATTGGGGAAGGAAGGTCACTTGGCCATTGTTCCCACCATAGAGTAAGAGATAAAATCTGAGAATATACCATTCAAAATACTTGAATGCAGCTAGGGAACATAGAAGGCTACACTTTAGCTGAGGCCTAAGGCAAATGGAACATCTATTGCTGGAAAAAATATTTCTCCCTTCTGAAAGTGGAGTGTCTCTCACTATCTGAGTATTCCATTCCCAAGACCATATGCTAAAAGCTTAAATAAAAAGAAGAGGAAAACAGTATCAGAGTCAAATCTATTTCCTCAGTTTCAGACAAGCTGGAACACTTTGGTACCTCCTCACAAGAAAAGGGGAAGCATAAAAGGGCTCACAATAGTAAAATAAGTAAAATATCAACCGTATATTACTAGCCATATTCTAGGCATGGTTTTGCTGTTAATCTTTTTTATTTTTGTGTGTGTGCATGTGCACACATTCACACTTGCATGTGCACCCACACACATACATCCCATGGCCTCTTGCTACTGCAAATGAACACCAGACACACCACTTTTTGAATCTGACTTACATGATTGACTTGGGAATTGAACCCAGGCCAGTAGGTTTTGCAAGCAAGAGCCTTTAATTACTTAACCATTGCCCCATCCCATCTGTCATGGGTTTTTTAAACACCAGAATCCAGTGACTTATCATCAGTCATCATTTGGGTAAAATAATTGATGTTGGCACAGAAACCTCCTTAAAGCCACTTTTCTGAGAGAGCAGTAAGGATTGCTGTCATTTAGGCTTCTCTCGGATTTCAAAATTGAACCCCTAAATTAGTATTCTTTGATTTCCTAGACTTTTAAAATAAGTTCATCAGTAGCTTTGTTTTCATAGTCTTTTCAAAGAAAACAATAATTTTGAAAACTAAGTCTTAAATTTAAGTATCACTAAATACAGCTAGCACTTTAAGATGTAAAAGATATCATAAAGTTCAGGTATACAATAAGCTTTTACCTCAGTGAACTTTTCTTAAGCTGTTGAAACATTGCCACAAAAGGTCATATCCTTAGTAAACTCCAGGGAGCAAGAGTGTCCAAATAAATTCTAGGTCAGTATAGGTAAATAAACAGTTACCATTAAAGCAAGATAAGACTGCAGTGGGTAATGTGAATGAAATCCAGCATGGAAGAGTCACATAATTAACATAAATCTCCATCAGCAAACTCACATGTAAAATTAAAATTACTTCCATTTACTGTAAATCAACATGATTTTTGTTCAGCAAAAAGAAAAAGAAAACACCTCAACTTGGTGCTGTGGAGGTGGCTCAGTAAATAAGAGTGCTTCCTGTGAAAGCATAAGACCACCCGACTTCGATTCTCCAGCACCCATTTAAACAGCTGGAATTGCCATGTGCCTCTGTAAACCCGGTCCTATGGGAGCATACACCAAACAATCACTGGGGTTTGTGAACATAGCTGCTCCAAAATCATGAGAGACTCCATTTCAAGGAAACATGCAGATGAGTGATGGAGGGAGGACACACTACTCTCTGGCCTCCATATGTGTGCACACAGGATATGTGAATAAACCCATGAATAAACCACATACCCATACTTAACACACACACACACACACACAAAAAAAACTCAACTTGAGGCATGCTTGGTGGTCCCACACACAACTCCCAAGGTTGAAACAGGATTCAATGACTTCTCTAACAGTCAGTTACAGAGCTGCTCCATTGGTTTACACCCAACAGATTCTTCAAATCTATCAGCCTCTGTAGCTTCCTTGATACAAATGGGATATAAGGGTTTGCTGAGGGTAGAACCTCAGAATTTGGGACACAAGCATCATGCTCACAAACTTCATCTCTGTGATATGGCCACCTCTTTGGTGTGTTACAGCCACAAAGAAATAAGTCTTGCAGGTACTACTAGATGTCCTCCTTCAGTCTCAGCTGCAAAAGGACACCATACTTCTTTCCCTCAAAAGCCCACCTTTAGCAAGCACACATGGGCAAACTAAACTGACAGTCTAAATCATTATCTAAAGTAGTCTTCCCCACTAGGAAGAGGGCTCAGTGGCACTCAGTGATACAAGCATGGTGACCAGAGTTCCATACTCCTCAGTGGTACATACTTTTGTAATCACTTTTTGTAAGTGCTTAAGGCAATGGGAGGCGGAACCAGGACAATCCAGTAGGTGGTGAGCAACAGAATCAAAAACTTGAGAGACACCCTGTCTCAAAAGAGGCTGAAAGGAGAGTAGAAATATTCATAGCACACAAATAAAATTTTTAAACAGTATTTCAAGTAGTCTTCCCCTACCCAGAAACATTTAAACGAAAAAAAGATTGGGAGCCCCTCAACCTCATTTTATTTTTGTCCTAAGACTTTTAAAAATCAGATATTAGTGGATAGGGTTGCTAAGATGTTAGTTGAACATGTTAGTGGGTAAGTGTGTTGTTTCAGCATATATATGAGGTAGTCCTGGTCCAGTGAAGATGATGAGCATTCCCTGATCATCACTTGAAGCCATCAAGCTCCTCTCTTCTAGATCTTCACAGAATACATAACAGGTTGTCATGAACTTTTCATACCATGACACCAAGATGCCTAAAACTTCTTCCTTCTATCCAGCATTTTTAGAAAGGACATGCAGTGTTTGTCTTCCTGGGCCTGGATTATTTTACATAACTAAGTGTTTTTCACTTCCATCTATTTTCCTGAAAATAACAGTACTCCATTCCTTTTTTTATTTAAAGTTTTTTTTAATTAATTTATTTTTACTGACAACTTCCATGATTGTAAACAATATCCCATGGTAATTCCTTCCTTCCCCCACTTTCCCCTTTGAAACTCCACTCTCCATCATATACCCTTCCCCTGTCAATTAGTCTCTCTCTTTTATTTTGATATCATCATCTTTTCCTCCTATTATGATGGTCTTGTGTAAGTAGTGTCAGGCACAGTGAGGTCATGGATATCCAGGCCATTTTGTGTCTGGAGGAGCACGTTGTTAGGAGTCCTACCCTTCCTTTGGTTCTTACATTCTTTCTGCCACCTCTTCTGCAATGGATCCTGAGCCTTGGAAGGTGTGATAGAGATATTACAGTTCTGACAACTTCTCTGTCACCTCTTCTCAGAACCATGATGCCTTCTGAGTCATCCCAAGGTCACTGCCATCTGAAAAGAGAAGGTTCTCTAACCAAAAGTGAGAATAGCATTAATATATGGGTATGAACATTAAGAGAAGTGCTTACTGGGCAGTTTGATGAGCATAGCATATACATTTAGCCAGACAGCAGCAGACGTTACACCCCTAGGGCTCATGACTACCCCTGTTGTAGGTTTTCAGTATCAGGGATATAATCCCTCCCATGGAGCAGGCCTCCAGCCAAATTGGAGGGTGGTTGGTTTCCCCCATAACAGACATGCCACTGTTGCACCCATTGGCTCATTTGGCCTGGCTGGCCAAATTTAAGGCTTTCAGTGTCCATTGTTGAGTATCTTCACTGGTGATTTCTCTCTCTCTCCCGTTGAACTGCATACATCATGGCTTTTCTGTTTTCTGTTAGCTGCTCTATATGTAGGAGGTTTTCAGATCAGTTCCAGCAGGATTTCTCAGTGACCTTGTAGCCCAAGTATGTGGATTCTTCAGCAATAGGGTCTTACCATCTATTCCTGGTGGGAAACCAAGAGCCTTGGCAATGGCCTGTAATGCTTTGGGGGCATCAGGGACCTCTCTGGCCAACAACTCACTGGAAGGTAACCCATTCTTGGCACTGAAAATTTTCTAGTAACCATATATGGTTCCTGAGTGTTCCATTGTCCAAAAAAAGTAGGTTTCCATATGATTTATTTGTATCCTCTTAGATTTTGATTAGCCCTCCCTCTACCTTTCCTTTACTCAATATCTTCCCCTGACCTCACTTAGGCCTTTCACCCCCATTAATATGCCCTTCTACTTACATATGAACAATACCATCCTATTAAGTGCCCCCTTCCTTTCTATTCCCTTTATATCTCCTTTCTAGCTTACTGGCTGGCCTCTGCTACTGAGTTTTCTTCCTTCTCACACAGAAGTTCAATCATAATCCACTGAGACTAATGTACCGCATTTTCTTCATCCATCAACAGGTAATTAGATATATATCTGTATTTTAAATTATGTGACTCTCCCTAACATGCCCCTATTATCTTACATAAAATGTAAACTGGTGCTCAGAACAACACCTGATATATGACAGATAGTCCACAAACTGTTATTGAATACATGTGGAATAACTTATTTAGCCACCAACAGCCAGTTTCCTGTCCTCAAGAGTAGGAGGGTTTAACCATCAAACCCTCCCAGGACTGAGATGAAAATATTCATTTCAAATCCAGCTAGTGCAGTGAAGATAGAAAAACAAAACATTATGTTTCCAAGTTTCAAATAGTCTGAATGCTATTTTCTGGCTGTATGCATTTTTAGGTTAAATTTTTATTACCCTAGCTTCTCCCCTGAAGCACCTACATTGTCCTGAAGCTAATTTTTCCTAGCACTGATGGCCTATAATTTTCTCTCCATGTAGTGCAGTGGGAAAGCTGAGAGGGAAAAAAGGAGAAAAGCGGAAGGGACTCCTGGTCTTGCTGCATGTGTTCTGATTCTGTTATGTTTTAATCATTAAAATGTATCATGGGGTTCTGGGAAATTGCATGAAACCCTTTTGTATTCAGAACAATGAAAACTAGTCAATTAAAGGAAGAAATACATAGGAATTAAATAAAACATCACAGTTGGATAAATGAGGAGGAAATAATTAAGAGGAAGCTGTCCATTAAAAATAGGTCCTCAACAGTTTACCTTTTAGGAAAATACAAAAGTAAAAATCTGTTTTATAAAAATAGTCAGGTATCACATCTCTTCATCATGACGTGATTGCACTTAGAATGAATTCTTCAGGCTTGTTGACTCAAGTTATTACATTCTAATATAGATTACCTAAAGTGTTGAAGCACAGATGCACACTCAAAGAGAATGGATTTTAAAATCCAATTTCATAGTACATTTTTTATAAGTTTTACCATGATTAGAAATCCATCCTGAAAGAAAACAGTAGAATATTCTTGCCCATTTGTATTTCATGTGACAAAGCCAACAGGTTCACCACTTATTCCTAACTAAAACTGAACTGTCTAAAAATTGCAACTGTCATCCTCTAAACAGACACCTCATGTCATACAATTTAGCTGGACTGTTTTCTGAGACAGTCTTTCTTTTCCAATTGCACAAAGACCACAAATGTCCATGTTATCATAATTTTGTTCCCTTTTCTCAGAGTTTTGCTTGATTTAAATTTTTTTATCATAGTGGCTTATATTAACCCTGTTTTCCCTTTTAGTCTAAAATTCCAGTGAACTGCAATGATGGGAACATTTGACATATTTCAAATGTTCAGTGATGGTTAAAAATTGTGCGATAAGAAGGAGCTTAGGTACAGCAATGAGTGAATCATTTACAGTGTTTATAATTGACCAGTCTCATAAAAGGCAAAAGTAAATTGCATTCTACAGATGAATGATTCTTAAGTTATGCACTCAGAGCTGTCCTGGTTACCCAAAAACTCAAAGCACAAGCTGACAGAAGGCATAATTATGTCATGCTGAGTTCCAGCAGTGGTGGTTGTGACCACAGAGAGCCTCTGGGTGATAGATAAGCTACTTAATAAAATATATTGTGAAGCAAATTTATATGATAAATGCATTTTCAGCACTAAAAACTAAAATGAGGATTGGAGAGATGGTTTAGCAGTTAAGCACTTGTCTGTGAAGCCTAAGGACCCAGGTTCAATTCCCCAGAATCAATGTAAGCCAGATGCACATGGTAGCATATGAGTCTGGAGTTCATTTTCAGTGGCTAGAGGCCCTGGTGTGCCCATTCTCCCTCTCTCTCTCTCTCTCTCTCACACACACACACACACAAACACAAATAAATAAAAATAAATTTTTTTAAATTGAAATATCTTAAATGGTATTATGTATTTTGTAAAGATTTTACCCATATACACTGAATTATATTGAGGTCCTACCATGCTTAACACTACACTAACCATAATAATAAAATAAAATTTTACTTCTTAGACACAGCATCACTAGTCAAAGGGAAAAAGCAATGCTAGCATTTCCATATTTATGGTAGCACTTTTCAAAAAATAGCCAAAATATAGAATCAACCTAGGCAAACATTAATGGATATAGGTATAAATAAGATGTAATAAATGATGATATATAAGCACAATGAAATATTATTCAGAAGTAAAAAAAAAAAAAGAAACTTTGTCATTTGCAACTAAATGGATGGAACTGAAGGACATCATGTTAGCTTTTTTTGAAAAGGCAGACTAAGAGAGGCAGTAGTATAATGCTGGGTGTTCTTTCACATATGTGGACACTTGGATGTAAAAAGTCTACTTGACTAGAATAGTGTGGTGGTTTGATTCCAGTTTCCCCCATAAACTTTTGTGTTCTGAATGTTAGTTCCCCACCTGGTGGCAATTTGGGAATTGGAGCCTCCTGGAAGAGGTATATTATTGAGAGTGGGCTTATGGGTGCTATAGCCAGCTTCCCCATGCCAGTGTTTGGCACACTCTCCTGCTGCTGTTGTCCACCTGATGTTGGCCAGGGTATGATGTCTACCCTCTTCTCATGCCATCATTTTTCCCTGCCATCATGGAGCTTCCCCTCAAGTCTATAAGCCAAAATAAACCCTTTCCTCCCACAAGCTGTTCTTGATCAGGTATTTTCTGACAGCAAAACAGAGGACTTCAACAAATAGTGATTACTTAGGTCAGTAAAGTTATGAAAAGGAGAACAAGGGCAGGATAAACAATAAATATCAAAACAGATTATAGATGGCAAAAAATTAATTTTTCTTCCATAAAAACTGTATCACAAAAAAGGAGATGCAGGCAACACACAGCACATCTTTTAGATCCACAGTTACAAGTGTGATTTCAATTACACATATGTACACATACTCTTGACACCCTACACAATGTGCATGTGTGTGTGCATGCACACACCAGCCATTTCTGGGTGGCAAATTAATAGATAATTTTTATTTTCATCATAACTCCTTTACACATTTACAAAACCTCCTCAATAATTTCATATGATTTTGGTAATATACTGTCTTAGCAATCACATACATGGAGGTATATTTTAAGTTATGTTGATGATCAAAATGGTAGTAACCTAATCTAATATAACATAATCTAAGTACAAAATTATGTTCCATATGTGTTGAATATAGGTTTTCTTGTCTGAAATACTTAGGAATAGAAATGTCTTAGATTTCAATGGTTTTTTTTTTTTTTCCTCCAGATTTTGGAATACAAAAACCTTACTTGTTAAGTACCCCTAATCTGAAAATCTGAACTATTCAATGCTCTAAACTCCAAATTATTTGCATTAGAAATTTTGGGTTTTTGAGGTTCTAGATGCTCAATTTGTATTGAATCTGGAGTGTTCATAATGTCGCCCCATCATAACCCCTGAGAAGTACAGCTCACTCGTGTCCTAGTTATCCTCATGGGAGTCACCACTCCACTCACATGTGTAGATCAGACCTCAGAAAGGTACGCAAATTCTCCACTTTTTTACACTTTCATGTTACAGAGAACTTTGAATGCTGATGTCGGACTATGAAAAGTCTTTACTAAATATTTGGTAGGATGCCCCTGGGGACCTTCAGGCTTCACTTTGTAGGAATACACTCTACCAATTAAAGGCTACATTAGGCCTTTCTGAAGTCTAAACAATGAAGAGACTAAATCCTTCTTAAATTTTTTAAATTACACAAAAATATCATACATACTAAACTTAAAATACTCTCTGTCAACCGGGTGTGGTGGCACATACCTTTAATCCCAGCATTTAGGAGGCAGAGGTAGGAGACTCATTGTGAGTTCAAGGCCACCCTAAGACTACTAAGTGAATTCCAGGTCAGCCTGGGCTAGAGGGAGACCCTACCCAGAAAAATAAAAATAAAAAACCTCTGTCCAAATGTCTTGGCTCACAAGTTCAGAATTTTCTTCTCAGCATGAAAGGAGGTGGCTTTTGGCCAGTACCCTAAGCATGCCCATCTTCCATCCATTGCCTGTTTTGGTCAACTCTGCTCTCTTACTCAGTTCCACAGTAAAAGACTTTGGGCTAGGGAATTGTACTTCCAGCACAGTCTCTGTTTGCATGAATCTCTCACTTCACAAAGTCAAGGTTTCCAAATTAACAATAATTTAATTTGTAAATGGCTATTTTATGCCTTTTGAATTCAGTTCTTTTTGTCTGAAGTACACAAAGGAACATTGAGGAGATGCCAGTTCACCTATCACTCCAAGTTTCTATCCCTTACAAAATCATTCTTTTGTTCACAAAGCAAATTAAATTAAAAGAATGACTTCAGTGCAGCTGGAATAATCTATCACAATCTAGTTACATAAATAATGACAATGCAAATATGTTTGCTTATATGTATGCATACATTTTATATAGTTTTAATGTTGTATTATTTGTGTGCATGTGTCTGTGCATGTTCATGTGAATTCAAATTTTCATGTGCCAAAGTGCATATGTGGAGGTCAGAGGACAACTGTCAGGTAGGGTCTTCATCTATCCACCTCATTTGAGGCAATGTTTCTCACTCTAGGAGCTCTGCCTTTCTTTGCTGCCATGAGCTCCAGAAAACCTGACAAGGCTTCTGGCTTTTTATGTGGAGGTCTGTGGATCAAACTCTGATACTCCAGCTTGAGTAGCAAACACTTTATCCTCTGATCCATCTCCCCAGCCCCAATTTTAGATTTTTAATTTTATTTTTAGAGAGAGTGAGCAAGAGAGAGACAGAGAGAGAGGATTGGTGTGCCATGGCCTCAGCACCTGCAGCTGAACTCCATACACTTGTGCTGCCTAGTGGGCATGTGCAACCTTGTGCTTGCCTCACCTTTGTGTGTTTGGGTTACATGGGATCTGGAGAGTCAAACATGGGTCCTTAGGCTTCACAAGGCAGTGCCCCAACTGCTAAGCCATCTCTCCAGCCCCAATTTTAGATATTTTAATATTTGACTTAAACTATGCATGGTGGCTCTCACCTGTAATCCCAGCCCTCCTCATGCTGAGGCAGGATTGCCATGAGTTAAGGACAGTCTGATCTACATAGCTGGGTTACAATGGAAGACCCTGTATTTAAAAAAAAATTGACTCTGACTTATGAAAGATGCTATCAGAAGAGAGCTTACATGTTCCAGGAAACATTGTTTTGGTCAGTATTCAGAACAAAAAATGAAGACTGAATCCAGCTGTCCAAAGATGTAAACAGCTCAAGATTGGTTTGTGCTGTGCTGTGCTGTGCTGTATTCAAGAGTTGCAAATTCACAAGTGCACCGAAATCTAAAGTGAAGGAGAGAGAGCTTACAGTGCTATGTAAGCTGAGTTAACAATAAGAAAAAGGGGAAATGAAGCTTTATTTGTAAACAGAAAGACCATGTACAAAAAAAAAAACATTTCTATTATTACTCTTTCATAATAGCAGTAAGCAAAGAATCCAGAACAAAAAACTTCCAGTACTCAAAGTCCATTACAGAAGGAATTATTAGATTTACATTGCATAAGCTTCCCTTTCATTTGAATGTGTTTCTTACATGTCCTATTTAATATGGAATGAATAAGACCACTCATGTCCCAGGTTATCCAGACAAGGTCATGATCTGTGACTTTAATTATGATCTTAGCTATGAAGCAGAAATGAAAATTTCTTCTCTGTGACTCTAAGAGATCTTCAAGCCATACCTCTCAAAACAAGTAACATAATTGCTTCTAATCCAATTGCCTTTCCTCACCAAATGCATTTCAAAATATAGTTTAGGCTTTTCTTTTTATCCAACAGAGCTGCGTGCAGAAATGCATTAGTATGCAAACAAAGGCTGCATTATTAATGTATACCTATGCTGGCTCAGCATTTCATGCACATAGTTATACTGCTTTTATCAGACTGAATATATGAAGGGCTGATGTTACACTTCAGGTAGAAGCCAGGCTTGCCATTTGGTATAGAGTGAAGTGTATGCTAAATAGCTCAATATTTTAAAGTTTTCCCCTTGCCATAAGGATTCGATATTTTTCACTGCTTAAAAGCTGCTGAATCTGGAGGCTGGAGACATGGCTTACCAGTTGTGGTGTCTAATTAAGGTGCCCCCATAAACTTAGGAGTTCTGAATGCTAGGTTCCCAGCTAGTGGAGATTTGGGAACTAATGCCTCCTGGATGGAGTGTATTGCTGGGGGCAGGCTTATGGATATTATAGCCAGTTTCTCCTGTTGCACCGTCCACCTTATGTTGGTCAGGGGGTGACGTCCACCCTCTGCTCATGCCATCATTTTCCCCTGCCATGGTGAAGCTTCCCCTAGGGTTTGTAAGCCAAAATAAACCTTTTTTCCACAAGCTGCTCTTGGTCAGGTGATTTCTTCCAGCAATGCTAACCTGACTGCAACAGTAAAGTTGTTACTGAGAGTGGCATTGCTCCTAGACACATGACTGTGTGGCTTTGGCCTTTTGGAGCTGATTTTAAAGAGGAATGTGGAAGGATTTGAAACCTTGGCCTAAGAGATGCCTTGCAGTTTGAGGGACTATTCTGGTCAGAGTTGAAAGACATGAATACAGTAAGAACTATGGACTGTGAGGTTTGGCTTGTAAGGGTGAGAAAGAGCTTTTCCTGGACTGGACTAGAAGCAGTTTGTGTGAGAGGCTTGCTGTTATGCTCATGTCCTGAGAACTTATGCAGGGTTGCATTGTGTAGAAATGGACTGGTATGAGCAGAAGGATATTGCTCAGAAATGAAATCTCTGGACTGAAACTTCTGCCTGTTCAGCTACAATTATATGAGAGATTACAACCTTTGAGATTGTGCCAGCTAACCTGCACTGGGACAACAGGAAAAATGGAGACTCTTTTGAAGGGGTCTAAGTACTCAAGGAGTGTCCTGTTTGTCAAAGTCTGCTTTATTCTCCCCTGGAATAACAAATTGGCACCCCACCTGGTATTGTGGAGTATGTTTATGGGGGCCATGGGCAGAATATGGTGGTTTGATTCAGGTGTCCTTCATAAATTTAGGTCTTCTGAATGCTAGGTTCCCAGCTGATGGATATTTGGGAATTAATGCCTCCTGGAGGCAGTGTATTGTTGGGGGTGGGCTTATGGGCATTATAGCCAGTTTCCCATTGACAGTGTTTGGCACACTCTCCTGTTGAAGTTGTCCACCTTATGTTGGTCAAGAGGTGATGTCCAGCCTCTGCTAGTGCCATTGTTTTCTCCTGCCATGACAGAGCTTCCTCTTGAGCCTGTAAACCAAAATAATCCTTTTCCCACAAGCTGCTCTTGGTCAGGTGATTTCTCCCAGAAATGTGAACCTGACTATAACACCAGTTAAGTCCTTGCCTGCAAGCCAAAGGACCCAGGTTCAGTACCTCAAGACCCACATAAGCCAGATGCACAAGGTGGCCCAAGTGTCTGGAGTTTGTTTGCAGTGGCTAGAGGCCCTGGAACACCCATTCTCTCTCTCATAAATAAACAAAAATAAATGTTTTTTAAAACATACCGCTGAATCTAAGTACCTCTTTGGAATACACTTGGAGGCTATTAAAAATTAATACCTAGTTCCCATGAATCAGTGATTAAACAATAAAAAGGCATTCATTAGCCAGGTGGTGAACACCTGTAATCTCAGCACTTGGAAGGTGATGATGGGCAAATCTAGGGATCAAGGCCAGCTAGAATATAGAGAGACACTCACAAAACAAAGTCATGCATTTACAAAAATAAGTTCTAGAAATACTAAGAGACACTTCAGTACACAAAAGCTGACCAAGCCTGATGTTCTACCATGGGCTCTAGATAGCCCTCGCTCCTGAGGAACCTGCTGTGGCCTAACACCATTCCCTTATAAACACAAAGCAGCCAGAACATTTATCACCCCATGTCCCTAACAGCAGTTAGGGTGGCTTCTGAGAATGGGACATTGAAACACGATAGGAGACAGGCAGTTTCCTTGGCTAGGAAGACAGCTAGGAAATAAGGGCCTCAGTAAGTGACTATATTCTAGCCCAAGATGGTGAAGAGGGTGACCCCGCTTCCTTCTCCTTCTCCCTGCCCTAAGTAACTTTTCTCACTGGTGAGCTGACTTGGTGGCCTGGATTGGTAGCCTAGCTTGGTGGCCTGGCTTGGTGGGCCTGTGCAGTACTGAGTGCATCATGGACCATCCAGCACCTTCGTCTTCATTTAAGCTGAGCAAATATGGACTCTATAAGTGTGAACGTCCCTCTTTCAACAAAAGTCTAGTACTCACTGGGGTGACAGATTTTCCAGCTCTAGAATCCCTTTTTTCCAGAGGAATTTGTTCTTTCTGCCTTCTTTCCCCCTAACTTTGAAGTAAACTTTATTCTTCTTTTTAAAACAAATTTTCTTGTGTAGAATAAAAATATGTGAAATTTCCTACTTGCTTATGTGAATGAAATATTCTCTTAAAGTCTTACTACTATGGCTTAAATGTGTCCCCTTCAAAATTCATTTTGAAACATATTCACTAGTGCAATATACTAAGAGTTTGGAGGCAGGGAGATGGCTCAGTGGGTAAGAGTGCTTAATGCACAAGTATAAGGACCTGAGATGGATCCCCTTCAACCATGTCAAAAGCTGAGCATGGCTAAGCATGGTGGTGCACACCTTTAATCCTGGCTCTTAGAAGGCACAGGTAGGCAGATCTCTGAGTTAAGACCAGCCTAAAACTACATAGTGAATCCCAGGTCAGCCTGGGCCAGAATGAGACAATACCTCAAAAGAAAAATAAGAAAAACAGGCTGGGGACATGGTTCAGTGGTTAAATCCCTGGCTTGAAAAACCTAACAGCCAGGTTCAGTTCTCCAGTACCCATTTGAAGCCAGATGATCAAAGTGGCACATGCATCTGGACTTCCTTTGACATGACTAGAGGCCCTGGCATATTCCCTCCCTCCCACCTCCCTCCCACTCAAATAAATAGCTATAATTTTTTTATTTTATTTATTTGAGAGAGAGGTACAGAAATAGGGGGAGAGAGAGAGAGAGAGAGAATGGGTGTGCCAGGGCCTCCAGCCACTGCAAACGAACTCCAGATGCATGTGCCCCCTTGTGCACCTGGCTTACACAGGGTCCTGGGGAATCAAACCTGGGTCCTTTGGCTTTGCAGACAAGCACCTTAACCACTAAGCCATCTCTCCAGCCCCTATAATTATTTTTTTAAAGGCTAAGCATGGCTTCACATACCTATAACCCCAGCACTGAGGACCCTGGTCAACCAGTCTAACCAAAAAAACAAAGGAGGGGAGGCTTCTGATTCAATGAGAGCCTCTGTTCTAAGGAAATAAGAAGGAATGGTAATAAGGGAAAGCCAATATCCTCTCCTCTTATAAAAGGACTGAGTGGGTGGGTCCTCCCCTCCCATCACAGGAGGCAGAGATTGGACAGGCTGGTGCAGTCATTCCTCTTCTGACTCTGGTGTTGCCCTAGCTGCTGGCTCTACTTTATGGCAGGTCTGATAGTCTCTGAGCATCACTGGTCAATCTCTACATAACCAGGTGATGGTATCAAGAGAATGTCTAGGGGGCTGGAGATGTAGCTCAGTGGTAAAATACTTGCCTAGTATGTGGAAGGCCCTGGATAAGGGAGAGAGAGGAAGGAGGAGAAAGAGAGAGAATATGAGAACATATCTGAGACGAGCCACCTCAACTCCCAGTTAGTGCTCTACTGCACAGCTTCTTGGTGGCATCAATTTACCCTGCTAAACAGCCCACAAAGGAGGAAGCCCAACTGTAGTGGCAGGTGCTTTCTAAACTTGGCTCCAGACTGCAAGAGAATCTATTAATTAATGTCAACTCTTCGGGAAAATAGGGGTCATCTCTGTCTTCCTTTCTTATGTTCGTTTTTGTTTCTTTGAGACAGGTCACACTGTATAACTCAGGCTAGCCTGGAATTCTCCATTCCTCTGCCTCAGCCTCCTCAGAGCTAGGGGTATAGGTAAGTGCACCACATCAGATTTCTACCTTCTTCCAGTACACTAAACACTCCACTGAGTCCTGCTCCCCTCTTCCCAGCTCCAGAGACTGATGATCCTTCTGCTTCTCAGAGAAATCCAGACAAGAAACTGGCCTCAGAGTCCATACTAAACCTTTAATTCCAAAGGAGAACCTCTCTAGGACCCTAACCTCAGTATAGGATAGGATCAGTACTGCTTCCTACAAGAGGTGGTAGAAAGGCTCAAACACCTAACACTCATGTTTCATACAGTCTTCCCTCCCACAGAAATTCCCCTCTTCCACCCAGATTGTCTTTGATATATCACTTTTTGACTGCTCTATCATGCTTTCTCATATGTAGCAAGTTATATATGCCATATGGACATTGCTAATATATTACTTCTGTCTTCAGAGATTCAGAGCAGAAAATGAATCTGAAGAAAGGAAAAATGAGCTTCTTGTGATAAAAGTACATCCTTCCTGTATGACTGCCCTTTTCATAGTCCCTTCAGAAAGACTGACATGACACTTGAACTCTGAAACTAAAACCACAAAGATGTAGTTGATGTTTAAGAAATGAAGGGCTGGAGAAATGGCTTAGTGATTAAGGTGCTTGCCCACAAAGCCAAAGAACCCATGTTTGATTCCCCAGTACTCACGTAAAGCCAGATGTACATGATGGCACATGCATCTGGAGTTTGTTTGCAGTAGCTGGAGGCCCTGGTGCACCCATATTTATTCTCTCTCTCTCTCTCTCTTCCTCTCTTTCTCTCTCTCTCTCCTTTCAAATAAACAAAATATTTAAAATTTTAAAAAAGAAAAAGAAAAAAGAAATGAAAAGCTAGGCTAGTCAGAGAGAGTAAACCCCTAATACTGTAGAGCATTCTTAGGAAATGTTTATTGATTCCAAAGGTGAAATAGGCTGGAGATCAGCCTGAAGAGCATGCTGCATGGTGATCACAGAGGCAGATATTTAATGTCAGCCTTAGCTGAGACAACTACTCCCTATTATTCATTGTTGCTAATTGGAAAATTAGGCAAGTATAAGTCTGACCCTAACACTAGTGAAAGCTTCATAACTGTCTTTTCAGGAGTTTGGAGGCTTTTCGTTCCCATGCTCAGTTCCTCTGCAGGACAGATAACAGTCTCTACTTCTTTACCACTTGCTGATTCTCTTGGAATTGAATGTTTCCATCCTCAGTATGACTTTTACCTCTGTTATTTTGGGATCATCTGTTAGAAGAGTGGTATGTCGAAGCATTTAAGAGTCTGGATAATAAACATAGCATATCTGAGGAAAACAAAAATAACCAACTTACTGTAAGAAGGACTCTGGAGTCTTGACCCAAACTTTCCTAGACTGTGTGGATAAGTCTCAACAACTCCTTAAAATCCACTTGGTATTAAAGGAGGGTAGGAGGATGCTAGCTATTTTTAGGCAGTCTCAGCTAGGGATGGAGACTCAAAGAGAACCATGAGATGCCGCCCCAAAAATGGTGCATGTATCAGATAAAAACTGATCTACAGCGCCCCTGCTGCCCAATCTAGAACACTACCTAGACAGACCTAGCCTGGTGATCGGCCCTCTAAATTCACCAACCAATTCACCAAGGCCCCTGTCTTCTTCCTGTCCTGAATTCTGCAATTCCACCTTGCTCCTGCAAGCTCAGCTCAGCCCAACTCAGCTCAGCTCTGCTGTGCTTCTCTGCTTGGCCTCCCTACCTTTCTTCACTAGGGCCACAGGATACATGTGAATTCTGCTTTCCTTTTACCCAGCCTGGCTGGGAGGTGGGGAAGAGCATTAAACTGTTTCTTGGTTTGGATGGCTTTTCTGCTTGTCTCTGCTTTATGGTTTGGGGTAACTTCTCTCTTTAATTACATGCGTAATTTTCCTCTAATTTCTGAATCTACCATGTGCAAGTTCCTTCCAAGTTTCCCTGCATAAACTCCTAGATTCTACTTTCCACATACCAGCAGCTTTACTCTACTTTCTCTTTAAAAGCCTGTTTCTCTTAAGTCCACGTGCTGGCAGCTTTGCTCGAGTTTTTACCCCAAAAACCTCAATTGCCTGTAAATGAACCTTACAAGCTATGCAGTGTTTCCACATGAGCATGTTTCCTAAAACCCACAATTTGTGATTTCTTCCTAAATAAATTTAATAATTCGTGATTTATCCTTCTTGAGTATGTCTTTATCAATTCTTTGTTAAAGAGAGGAAAGAACCCAAAATGGGGTTCGTGCATTGCCCCAGCAATCATCAGTTTCCACTATTTACTCTAGACAGTGTGGAGTCTCATGGACCCCCTCCCTCATATACAATGACACATTCACAGGCTCAGTCATATGCAGGAAACCATATCATGCTGTGAGTTCACAAGTGTAACAGACTTGTCATATCCAGAAAACAGCATTTCGTAACCCCACTTCCCATCTTCCTGCTCTTACATTCTTTTCATCACCCCTTCATAGAAGTTCCCTAAGCCTTAGAGGATATGACTTAGATATCATGTTTAGTGCTGAGCACAAAAGAGTAGTCACTTACTTTTGGTAAATTTCCCAACAATGCATCTCTGTATTGACCTCTGCCCATTGCATAAAGAAACTTCTGTGTTCAAGGCTGAGTAGTAGCAGTGTGATGGGAAAGATTGGACTTTTGGTTTTTTTAATATTTTTATTTATTTGCAAACAGAAAGAGAGAAAAGAGATATAGAGAAAGACAGAAGGAAAGGGCACATGAAAACCTCTAGCCACTGCAAACAAACTCCAGATGTATGCACCACTTTGTGCATCTGGCTTTATGTGGGTACTGGAATCGAACTCAGGTCATTAGGTTTTGCAGGCAAGAGCCTCAACTGCTGAGCCATCTCTCTAGCCCCAGATTGGACTTTTTAACTTTTTATTTATTTTGATAATTTCACATGTATATAATGTATTTTGATCATATTCATTCCCCATTATCTTCTCTTGACCCTCTCCTAATCCCACTGAATAACCTTCCTTGTCCCATCTGGTCCCCTTCTACTTTGATGGGGTGATTTTTTGCAACTTAATGAGTCTAGTTTGGGTTGCTTACATGAATAAATGTGAGAATTATTTATTGGAGCGTGTGCAATTTACCTGTGACTACAGCATTGAAAGAAATGCCTCCCTCTCCCCCAGTAAATATTAACTGTCGATAGCTCCTCTGGGAGGTGTAGAGTTTAGTAAGCCCTTCTCCCATTCATGATGGAATGCTGACAGGCCTAATCTTGTTCCAGTCTTGTGCGCAAATAGCCTCTGTGAGTTTATGAGTACAACAGCCAGTCATGTCCAAAAGACTTTGTTCCACAGCATTCCTCCCCTCCTCTGGCTCTTACATTCTTTCCAACCCACCTTCCAAGATGCTTCCTGAGCCTTGAAAGAAGAGGGCTATATACATGTCCCTGGGTTGATTTTGCATTTTCTTAAAGACCGCTTCACTACAAATACTCCTAATGTTAATATATATACAAAATAAGTTTTTTGCAGTAATATTTGACTTTTTTTCTGTTTTCTTTATCCTTTTTTGTGGGGGGGGGTTCAGGATAGGGTTCCACTCTAGCCCAGGCTGATCTGGAACTCATGCTATAGTCCCAGGCTGGCCTTGAACTCACAGCCATCCTCCTGTCTCTGCCTCCAGAGCACTGAATTAAAGGTTTGTGCCACCACAATTGGTTTTTTTTTCCTTAAGTTGTAAAGAAAAGAACTTTGTTTTAGATCACAGTTCTGGCCAAGGTCAAGGGGCTTCAATCTAGTGATGGCCTTGTTGGTAGAGTACCAAGGCAGCACAAGATGTCACATGGTGACCAAGTGCTGAGAGACCTGGCTAAATTGGCGTTTATAACAGACTCACTTTCACAATAAGACATCAAGCCCTCAATCCATTTATGAGGGCAGAGCCCTAATTGCTCACTGAATATTCTGAGTACATTTGAAGAAATGGATTGTAGAAGATATTTAGCCTGCCTCAGAAACAACACCCTACTTATATTGGCATGGATCATGCCCCACCTCTCATCTCCTTCCGCACCTATAGCACCATTTAGTTACAAGTAAAAAACTGTGCAATTCTGCTTTAAACTCATTCCTGCATTTGGTTATCATTTTTTAACCTAATAATGAAATATTTAGTCTGTGATTCAGGAGTATCCTCTTCTTTCCTAGTGGACCAAGAGAGGTCATAAGTGAAACAATTTGTTTGGATGGCCCCTGATATGCACAGATTAATCCTTTTAAATACTTTCCCATAGCACACAAAGTGTCACTGAAAATGTAGCCACTGGGCTTCACTTTTCATTTCCATGTTGTGCTCAAATACCTGGGTTTTTTGGAAAGTGATTGAAAATCAGAAGAGTACTGTCTCACCTAAGCACTTGAGACAGCCTTGGAGCAACTCAGCATAAACAGGATAAAGAGAAAAAATGGCACCTAAGAGCAGAGCCTGAAGCTACAGATTAGACATTAGATATTGTCACAAGATTAGATGAAAGGATTAGGTTACTGAACATGGATTTGATATTTGCAGATTATCAGATATTATCCTTTCCAGTGTCCACAGCCTAGCTGTGGGCAGGACTGTCAAAGTGTGGTTCTGCAACACTCATATCTGCCATGGAGCTGGTGTAAGTGGCTCTTATTCATGAGATTGGCTTTCTATTTTTCTTAACAAAAGACACAAAAATTAAGCTAAAGCAAGATGAAAAAGCAGATACAAACTGCAACTTCCCAAGATGCACACAATGTTTTACAAAAAATAAGAGCTCAGAATCCTGTCCCACAGCTTCCAACATGAGACGAATTAGCCTGCTGTAGACTAAATGTTTACTTCTCTCCACAATCTTGGTGTGACACCTAATCCCAACATGATCATATTTAGAGAAGGGACTTTCAGAAGATAATTAGGTTATGAGGGCCCTTAAGTTCATTAGATTAGTTCCTTTAAAAAAAGGGGGGGCTGGAAGGATTGCTTAGTGGTTAAGGTGTTTGCCAGCAAAGCCAAAGGACCCAGGTTTGATTCCCCAGGACCCATGTTAGCCAGATGCACAAGGGGCACACACATCTGAAGTTCATTTGCAGTGGCTGGAGGCCCTGGCGCACCCATTCTCTCCCCCCCCCTTCTCTGTCAAATAGATAAATAAATAAATAAATAAATAAAATATTTTAAAAAGAAGACCCTGGAAACTATTTGTGAAGAGGAATGGGAGAGGGTGATGGGAGCAGATATGATCAAAGTACATTATATGCACATATGAAGTTCTCACAATGAAACCCAGTGTTTTGTGCAATTACCAGACACTAATAAAAGTAGAAAAAAACAAAAAAGAGACCCTGGAGACCTTTCTGGAACCAGAATGTAGAGTAAGATGAACCTGGCCATGTGGATATTTGTCATTTGGAACCGTTGCTTTGGAGGAATGGGCATGGACTTGGTGCTTGCAACTGAAGATGCCTCTGGAGTGGTGAGCCAAGTATTATGGACTATTCTGATGAGAATTTGAGAATGCTAAGTATAGACAGTATTGAACTTCAAGGCTTGGCTTATGAGCTTTCTGAGGGGAAGGGAAGACTGCAGAGGACTTTGTTAGAACTGAACTACTGGCATAAAGGCTGGCTGTGTCCTGCTGCCCAGGTCCAGAGAGTTTGATCAAGATTAAATTTATAATGGAGTGATGCACTTGGCTAAAAATATTGGACTGAGAAATTTAAGATTTTAAGTTGGAAAACTTGAAGCAAGTTAAAATTAGAGGCACTAAGACTGGTTTTAGGTTAGTGAAGCTGCTATTGTCAACACATTAGCAATCTTAAGGAAGATGGCCCAACTGCTTTACATTAAAACAATGGAGAGGATGCCTGAGGAAAGACTGTTAGAAATGTAAACTCTTTTGGAAAGAGTTGAATGGAGAAGGAACCTGCTTTTCAAGGTTATGATTTATTTCATCCATGAATTAATATATAGCTATGTCCCACACACCTGGTATTAGCTTTGAAAGCATGAAAAATGCATGGAGTGGTCATGAATTGCACACAGTTCCAGGAGCCACTGCTGATATGTGGCATGAGGCAGGGCCTGATGCCCTGATGGGCTGAAAGAGCCTTTGGAAGATGGACCATGGTTTGCATGAAGACCTTGTAAGGTTTGTAAGTGACAAAGACCACGGAAACCACTCTGAGGCAAAGATGGAAGCTTTTATTCAGGATAATCACACACTGCCAGGACTGACTCTCAAGAGCAAAGCACAGCCAACTTGAGATTCTAGATGGTTTGCTTTACAGGACTCTTCAGTTGGGGGAAGGTTATAAAGGGAAAAGTTGGGAAAAAATAAAAAGAAAAAAGGTTTCTTTAGGGGAGATCTAAGATAGCTAAGGTGTGAGACCAGAGCAGTGACCAGGTGAAATCATGACCTTGGGGGGGGGGGCGGCGAGCATTGTTAGGCAAGGAAGGGATGATGGCTGGGCAGTTTCTTGAGAAATGTACATAACCTACTTCCTTATGTCTCTGTCACTACACGGATGCTCTATTTTGGGAGTCTGTCCCAACCTAACATTCCAGCTTTTTGTTAATGATAAGAGATGAAGGTTAATTTCTTCATGCTGACCATAAGGGTGATGAGTTCTTAGAGAGAGAAGCTGGGTAATGCATTCGATGGGTCTCCCTTCAGGGCAGGTGATGATGAGGCAGTTTCATGGTAGCTAGAGGTGTCAGAGTGGTGAGATCGATAGCACCAATGTAGCATGTTGTTATGACTTGGTCTTGAGCAAAGCAGAGACTTCTCTGATACCATCCCTGTATTGAGCTGGCTTCAGGGCAGTCACTGGCAGACACCTGTTATAGAGAAGGTGAGGGAGATGGGCTCTGTGCACCCCATGAGAAGGCAGAAGGGAGAATAAAGTAGCTTGTTGCTCATGTCAACAGTTATGACATCAAAACACCAGGCATAAAGGAAGTATGAGCATTCAGAGGTGAGAGGTAGAGGGCTTGGGGCAAGAGAGGAAGCAGAGGAGCATTTAGGGATCTGAGAAATAGTAGGAACACAAGAGTTTAAGTTTCAGAGTTCCCGTTGGGGTGGCAGTGTACTTATCACTGGATGAGATAGGGTAAGGGCTAAGGAAGGAAGGAGCCTGAGGAATAGCTCTGATTCTGGCTAAGGCAAGTGGGAAGAGCTGGGGTCAGGATAGGTGAAGTTAATCAGGGACAGGCAGAGGCAGAAGGCATGAGTTAATGTTAGAGTTTACTATTGTAAGTCAGCATCAGACAGGGGAGCCTATTAGTCTGACTCATTGTTTATATTGTAGTTATATTTTTGTAGTTATATTTTTCTCATTGGGCAATTATGACCATGTAGGTTGCTAGAATTAACTGTACTGTAGGAGAGACTTTTAGGGACCTGTAAGGAGTTCTATGGCTGCCAGTATTGTCACCTGCTAGGATAAGTCAAGTCTATGCTAACCAAGTGGCTCTCCCTCTTTTATGAAGCCTAAAGGACTGATTTTCCTCTGATGTGACTCTCCCATTGCAGATACACATCTCTGGGTCTCCATATCTTCTCTGATCAACAAGACGGGTAACTTACCAGAAGCCAAAAGTTCAAGTGTCCCATCATCTCTTGTAGCCTTCTGACCCGGGAGCAGGAACCGAAATGTTGGTTATCCTTTTAACTCCAATGTTTCCAATTGATTTTTGGCTCCTACATATGGTTATTAATAACTCAGAGAGACTGTATGTATCTGATTAGCAAAACAGATTAGTTAAAAGGGATGCAGAACATATCTGGTTAGCAAAGCAGATCTGGTTAGAGAATGACACAATAATTCAAAATCATTTTGATTAATATTTAAGTTCAGTTGTCAGGTGACAGTGTAAGCTATACTTAGAACATAGAAAGCATACACAGTCTATCTTTTAAGTATCTGTCAGTTATAAGTATAGGTGGAACATTTTAGTAGCCCTGAGAACAATATTTTATCAATAACTTTAGGGCAATTGATTTTACTCTAGATACTGTATGCCAGGAAAAGACAAGACAGTATAAAAACTTAGCATCTGTGTTTGAAAATGACTTTGGCTAGTCTGTATACCAAAGGAAGTACCAATTACCCCCAAACTGGAAGTAGAAAATCAATTTAAGATTATTTTTCTAGGGTAGGAAACATGTCTTAAGTATCAGTATCTCTATAAGCAATGAACTTAAGATACCAGAAATGAGATAATTAGTTAAGTGAAACCTTGACTGAGACTGATTATACATAGCTCAAAGGATAAAATAAAACTTTCTCATTGTTGAGTTACATTAGAGACAATATGACAGACAGAAAGTAACTTCTTAAATAAGTACCTTTTACCATTGAACAATTTTAACATTTAATATTTATGACTGTTACATGAAGCTTAGACAAACTATATTGACATTTTTTGTATATAGTGGATTTTCCTAAAACATGGGGAGCTTTTTCGGTTTTCCTAAGAACAAAATCACAATAAGTCACTTTTTATAAGACTTAGATTATAACCTCAGTGATAATCATGCAGCAAAACCAGCATGAACAAGATGAGAACCATCTTAAAATTACAGAGTTTTAGCCAGGCATGGTAATGCATGCTTACAGATAGCCAAACATCATGGAATTCATATGAACCAAATTACAATATTCTGATATCTGGAGAAGTCTGATATTAACAAAAAGTATAGTTTGTATGTTTAAGGCACAGAGGGCTATAGAGAGTAAACTATGAACAAAAGATCTGCTGACAAAATTTAAAATAAACAATAAATCTATATTATGTAGTAACATTTTTGGCTTAAATATAAAGACATGAAAATTTTTATAATTTTTAAAGTTTATCAGAAGTGGGATACCTTTATATTATATTATATATACATATATATATATATATATATATATATATATATATATATATATATGATGTATGTATATATATAAATGAGGAGATTTAGCACTTTTAAAAGCTAAGTAAAATGTCCATCCAATCTATAAGTCAGTTTCTGAAATTAATTTAACTATATTTAATATACCCAAAGAATAGAGGAACTGGATTAAACTGCCATGATTGAATGAAAAAAGAAGACAAGTCTCATGGAAAAAAAGAGGGAATGGGCATGCCAGGGCCACTTGCCACTGCAAACAATTTCCAAATGTATGCTCCACTATGTGCATCTGGCTTTGCAAATAAGCACCTTTAATTGCTGGGCCCCAAAGAAATATTTTTAGTCTCTTCCAAATTGATTTTATAGAACTATATTGAATTCCAAACATACACAAAATTTTATGACACAATCTATAACTATTCAAAACTTAACCAACTCTATAATTCTGCCTGTGATATTTTGGTAAACTTGTTCAATAATCTAAGTTAAAATTAAAGCACTAATACTGATTGTTGGAGGAATTGAGGAATTACATCTTAAATCACAACATAACTTTGTTTAGAATTTTCTTTTACTGTTCACTATGAAGTAAATAGTTTTCAAGTGCGTGACAGATAAATACTGTTTAATGTTTCAAATGTGGTCTATTTACCTTATAAAATAGGAAAAAGCATAAATAGTTCCTCTGTGAGATTTTTTTTGAGGCAAGGTTTTAGATATAATAACCTTAGGAGAGAATTAAATATTAATGAATCAATTTTAACCTTAAGATTTAGTTAAAAGGTTGACAAATAGAAGAATTTACTTAACTTGTTTGGGTACTCCAAATTCAGTCTTTCATGAACATTATTAAGACCAGATTAACATCAATGAGTTAAAGTTAAGTTAACAACCTTAATACCATAGCAACCTGCTACCAGCCAGGGCCATAATTTGTTCTACATACTTTCAACATCCAACATTTAAAGTTTTCTCTCCAGTTTATCTTCATAACTACCAACAAAAACTTTTATTATCCTTACCATAAGACTTTTAAAATGACCATTTAAGTTTTTTTTCCTCAAAAGGCCTCTTGAAATAACTTTTTAATGAAAGAGTGGACCAGATTTGACTTATACTATTTACCCAGAATAAACATACAGGTTTTAGAACTTTGGTTCTTATAACATTTTCCTGAAATGTATTTTTGTAAAAATATGAAAGCAGATTCAAACATTTTTAGAAATTTTCTTACAAACTCAATACTGAGTATTTCTAAATTTAAGTATAAATTTTGAGGGGGTTGTTTGTTAGTTTCATATAAGCAGAGAAAGATAAAGTAAATGTAAAACAGTTACAAATTTCTTATAAGAAGTTCCCATCTATTCATAGCAACTTGGCATTCACCCATCATCATGCTGGGGCTAGGATCCTCAGATTCCTGTGCTTGCAGCCCCCTGGCTCTCCAAGGCAGGGAAGCTACGAAAGAGCCATTTTTTTCTTCCTAAATTCCAGGGAGAGTTTGGACTTCCTTCAGGGCTAAAAGGCAGCTTTGTGCTCCTGTCATTTTACAACACTTTAAGAGTAGGAGAATCTTGCATTTTTTGCCCATGATCTTAATTGCTTTTGATGTTCTTTCTGGGGGACATTCAACAGGAAAAAAAAAAAAAATTGGCTATGCTATCTAATACAGTGGGCTTGATGGAGAACATCCCCACAATGAAATGGCAATGCTCAGAACATAAATTATTCTGCAGCCTTAGGGCTGTGAGCCATAAACACACACACACACACACACACACACACGCACACGTTCATTATGTGTGCACTTTTCATATAGACTCTAGACAACCATTTCCCGTCAAACATTCATTCATTCATTCATTCACTCATTCAGAAGTTATGCATTCCCTTTTTTATTTTTTTATAATTCTTTTTTTTATAGTCAGTGAATACAGTCAATTTGGTACCATTGTTAGCCTCCTTCCTGTCCCCCCCTACACAGGGACCATCTTTGTGGGCGTATATGGGTTGTTGATTGTGGAGGCTAGCATTTAGTTTTGGGTATGAGGAAATGTCTCTACGTATCATGACCCAATGTATGGCTCTGACATTCTTTCAGCCCCCTCTTCCACAAATTTCCCTGAGCCATGTTGGGATCATATTAGGTCTGCTTCTGTATTGACATCTTGGGCATCTCTGTATCTCTGGATATCTGATTTGATAGAGGTTTATTGCTCTCTGTGTCTATCTTCTTCACCCTTATATTGGTTCCTGGTTAGCCAAGAAAACAGCATTCTTGCATGTTTCCCCAAATATTCTTGGTTTCAGCTGGGGCCCTTTAGAGGTATGATGGGGTGGTTCTCTCCTTAGGATCTGTATCTATCTGAAAAAGAGAAGCAGACTCTCCAATGTAGAGTAAGGTTAGCACTAAGTAAAGGTGATAACCATTGTTTTTTACAGAGAGTTTAATGGAGAGCAGGCTCGTTTTTGGATATGGTTGTGACTTGTTTCCCAGCTCCAGCTATGGGTTCCATTCCACTGAGCAGATCAATTAGCCAAATCGAGAGCAGCTGGTTTCCCACCATGGCTATGTGCCACTATTGCACTTGTATGAGCATCAAGTCAGGTTGTTTGCTGCTAAGTAGGTTAGACCATGTGTTTCTTGGGAAGATATTGGTCATTATCTCCCAGTCACTCACGTAGCACCTGCTGGCACTAGACGTGCTAACTGTCTGGGGACTGACTCACTTCCAGCTTCCAGCCATGTCACTCCATGATACGTGCCCTCAGTGTATGGTGTCTTCAGCAGTAGGGTCTTACCACTAACCTATGGTGGGTCCTCAAGCACTCTGACATAAATTTGTCTTCTTTTGGGAGACCTTGTAGGTCTCTGTGATCAAAAGCTCATTGTGGATGATAACCACATGCTGGTACAGGGAGTTACAGGTCAGTGACCAAGAAGAAAAGGAAGAACAGGATAAGTGATATAAAAAAGATACAGAGAAGAGAGGGGAAGAGGGAGAGAGAAGCAGAAATAGGAGGAGATAAGGGACAGTTTTCATTATACCCTCTCCAGGGCCTTATGAATCTGGTGGTCCCTCTAAGGGCCTGGTGGAGGTTCAACATTTTGGTCTGTCTTTTAGGATGTAGAGTTTAACCATTGCCTTTTGAGTCCAGTTTTGTGTCCCCCACCCTCCCCCTTACTCTCCCCACCCTCCCTATTGTCTAGTCCTTGAGATGCTTGGTAGGTATGTTGGCAACTTGGGTAGATTTAGGTTAGGAGCTGTAGACGAGTGAGATTATGTGGCAATTATCTTTCTGTGATTGGGTGAGTTCAGTGATAAGCTGTTCCAGGTTTTACCATTTTTCTTCAAATATCATTGTGTCATTTTTCCTTACTGCTGTGTAGAATTCTGTCATGTAGCTATAGCACATCTTAGTTATCCATTCACCTAATGATGGACATCTGGGTTGATTCCAGCTCTTGGATATTAGGAATTGAGCAGCTATAAACATGGTTGAGCAAATCTCTCTGAGCTGAGGTGTGGAGATTTTAGGGTGCATGCCCAGTAAGGGAATAACTGAGTCTGTTGGTAATTCTATAGTCAATTTTTTTTTTTTTTTTTTTTTTTTTTTTTTTTTTTTGGTTTTTTGAGATAGGGTCTCACTCTGGCTCCAGCTGACCTGGAATTAGCTATGTAGTCTCAGGGTGGCCTCAAGCTCACGGTGATCCTCCTACCTCTGCCTCCCAAGTGCTGGGATTAAAGGCATGTGACACCACACCCAGCTTATAGTCAATTTTTTTAGGAGTCTCCATATTGTTTTCCAAAGTGGTTGTACCATCTTAGATTCCCACCAACAGTGGGTGAGGGTTCCTATTTCTCCACATCCTCGACAGCATTTGTTTGCATTTGAGTTTTTGATGTTTGCTATCCTTACTGGGGTAAGGTGGAATCTCATAGTAGTTTTAGTTTGCATTTCCCTAATGATTAGGGATGATGAACATTTCCTTAGGTGTGTATTTGCTGTTCGTATTTCTTCCTCCGTGAACTGCCTGTCCAATTCCTTGCCCCATTTTGTGAGTGGGTTGTTTGATTTTTTTTGTTTATGTTTTGAATTCTTTGTAGATTCTGAAAATTAGGCCTCTGTCAGTTGGATATTCAGCAAGTATTTTCTCCCGTTCTGTGGATAATTGTTGGCTCTGCTTATTGTATGTTTGTCTGTGAAGAAACTTTTCAGCATTGTAACATCCCCTTCGTAAAGTGATTGTTTAAGATCCTGTGCTACCGGGGTTTTGTTCAGGAAATCTTTTCCCATTCCTAAGTCATGGAATGTTCCTCCTAACTTTTCTTCCAGTAGTAGCTGAGTTTCTGGTGTTATATTGAGGTCTTTGATCCATTTGGACTTGATTGTTGTGTATGGTGAGATGTGTGAATCACGTTTCAATTTCTTGCATATGGTTATCCAGTTTGTCCAGAAAAATGTGTTGAAGATTCTGTCTTTTCTCCAGCCTATATATTTAGGGCCTTTGTCAATTTTATTTTGTTTTTTGTTTTTTGTTTTTTGTTTTTTGTTTTTTGTTTTTTGTTTTTTGTTTTTCAAGGTAGCATCTCACTCTGGTCCAGGCTGACCTGGAATTAACTATGTAGTCTCAGGGTGGCCTCGAACTCTCAGTGATCCTCCTACCTCTGCCTCCCAAGTGCTGGGATTAAAGGCATGTGCCACCATGCCCAGCTTTGGGGGGTTTATTTATTTATTTATTTATTTAGTTGGTTGCCTCTGTCAAATATAAAGTAGCTTGAGTTACTTGACCCAAAGTCTGGGTCCTCAATTCTATTCTTCTATTCTCCTGTTTTTATGCCAGTACCATGCTGTTTTTATTACTATGGCTTTGTAATATAGCTTTAGATCAGGTATGTTGATGCCTCCAGAGGTGTTTCTTTTGCTGATGATATGCTTGGATGTCTGAGGCCTTCTGCTTTTCCATATGAACTTTGAGATCAATTTTTCTATCTCTGTGAAGAAAGATGTTGGGATTTTGATGGGGATTACATTAAATCTGTAGATTGCCTTTGGAAGGATTGCCATTTTCACAGTGTTAATTCTGCCTATCCAGTAGCATGGGAGGTCTTTCCATTTTCTTAAGTCCTCCTCCATTTCTTTTTTGTCTGTTTTTGTGTTTTCATTGTATAGATCTTTAGCTTCCTTGTTTAATGTTATTCCAAGGTATTTTGTTGTTGTTGTTGCTATTGAAAATGGGCTAATGTCACTTATTTCTTTCTCTGTATCTTTGCATTTGCATACAGAAAGGCTACTGATTTTTGTTCATTGATTTTGTATCCTGGTACTTGGCTGAAGGAGTTTATCACCTTTAAGAGTTTTGGAATGGAGGCTCTTGAGTCTCTTACATATAGAATCATGTCATCTGTGAATAGTGCTAATTTGACTTCTTCCTTTCCAAATTTTTTTTTTTTTTTTTTTTTTGGTTTTTCAAGGTAGGGTCTCACTCTAGCCCAGGCTGACCTGGAATTCACTATGGAGTCTCAGGGTGGCCTCGAACTCATAGCGATCCTCCTACCTCTGCCTCCTGAGTGCTGGGATTAAAGGCATGAGCCACCACGCCCGGCTGCCTTTCCAAATTTTAATCCGCTTTATTTCTTTCTTCTGTCTTGTTGCTTGAGCTAGGACTTCCAGTACTATATTAAAGAGCAGAGGTGAGAGTGGAAACCCCTGTTTTGTTCCTGATCTCAATGGGAATTCCTTCAGTCTCTCTCCATTAAGCATTATTTGGGCTTTAGGAACTTTGCATATAGCCTTTTTTGTGTTAAGATATACACCCACCATGCCAATTCTCTCCAATGTTTTGATCATGAAGTGATGTTGTATTTTGTCAAAGGCCTTTTCTGAATCTATGGAAATGACCATGTGGTTTTTGTGTTTAGCCTTGTTTATGTGGTGTATTACATTGACAGATTTCTGTATGTTGAACCACCCCAGCGTTCCTGGGATGAAGCCCACTTGATCAAGGTGAGTAAAGTTTTGATGTGCTGTTGAATTGTTTTTATGAGGATTTTGTTCAGGATCTTAACGTCTAAGTTCATCAGGGAAATATGCCTGTGGTTTTCTTTTGGCATCTCTGCCTGGTTTTGGTGTTAGGGTGATAATAGCTTCATAGAAAGACTTGGACAGTATTCCCTGATCTCCAAATGTGTGGCATACTTTGAGAAAGATTGGTTTGAGTTCTTCCATGAAGCTTTGATAGAATTCAGAAGCCATCTGGTCCTGGACTCTTCCTTTGAGGGAGGTTTTTTATCACCTCTTCAGTTTCAATGGGTGTGATAAGTTTGTTTAAGAGATTAATCTGCTCTGAGTTTAGCTTTAGTAGATGGTATGTGTCTAGGAATTTATCCATTTCCTCTATATTTTCCAATTTTGTAGAGTAGAGGTTTTTGAAATAAGTCCTGATGATTCTCCCAATTTCACTTATGTCTGTTGTGTTCTCTCCTTTTTCATTTCTACTTTTGTTAATGTGAAGCGCCTCTTTTTTTCGCTTGATCAAATTGGCCAGGGGTTTCTCAATCTTGTTTATTTTTTCAGAGAACCAACTTTTTGTTTCATCAATTTTCTTAATTGTTTTCTTAGTTTCCAATTCATTAATTTCTGCTCTGATCTTAATTATTTCTTTCTGTCTGGAGCTTTTGGGGTTGGATATTTCTTGCTTTTCCAGTGCCTTTAGGTGGATGGTTAGGTTATCGAGTTGGGATTTTTCTGTCTTTCTTATGAAGGCATTTAGTGCTATGAATTTTCTCCTGAGGACTGCCTTCACTGTGTCCCATAAGTTTTGGTACGATGTGTTCTCATTGTCATTCTTTTCTAGAAATTTCTCTGTTTCATTTTTTATTTCATCCACTACCCATTTATTGTTTAAAAGTGTGTTCAGTTTCCAGGAGCCAATAGGACTTTTGGTGGGTGTTTTGTTGTTAATTTCTAGCAATATAGCATTGTGATCTGATACCATGCAGAGGATTATGTCAATCTTCCTAAATACAGAGGCAGGCTTTGTGACCCAGTATATGGTCTATTGTAGAGAAGGGCCCATGGGCTGCTGAGAAGAATGTATAGTCTGTGGATTTGGAGTGGAATGTTCTGTAGATGTCTGTTAGGTGTAAATGTTCTATGGTTTTGTTGAGCTCTCTCACTTCCCTGTTGAGTTTCTGTTTGGATGATCTATCTATTGCTGATTATGGTATATTGAAATCCACAAATATGATGGTGTTGGTGGTTAATTATGTTTTATTGTCAAGTAAGTTCTGTTTTATGAATTGTAGTACACCTGTGTTCAGTGCATAAAGATTGATGATTGTAATATCCTCTTGCTAGATTGTTCCCTTGATAAGTAGGAAGTGGCCTTCTTTGTCTTTTTTGATTATTTTTGGTTTGAAGTCTATTTTATCTGATATGAGTGTGGCTACACCTGCTTGTTTCTCATTCCCATTTGCTTGGAATAACGTTTTCCACCCTTTCACCCTGAGGAGGTGTCTGTCTTTGGTGGTTTCTTGGAGACAACAGATTGAGGGGTATAATTTTCTGATCCACCCTGTTAGCTTGTGTTGCTTGATGGGTGAATTAAGGCCATTGATATTTAGGGTAATGACTGTGATGTTTGATTTGATCCCTGCCATGTTATGTTGTTTTATGTGGTTTGGTGTTTTCATGGGCTCTGAAGTTTTTTGTGTCTTCTCTGAGTTAGGTTATTATGATCTCTGATTTTTTTCATTTGTTTGTTTGTTTGTTTGTTTGTTTTTCAAGGTAGGGTCTCACTCTAACCCAGGCTGACCTGGAATTCACTATGCAGTCTCAGGGTGGCCTCAAACTCACAGAAATCCTCCTAACTCTGCCTCCCTAGTGCTGGGATTAAAGGTGTGTGTCACCATGCCTGGCTCAGGTCTCTGCTTTTTGTAGGTACTTGAGGTTGATTATTTGATTCTTCTGTGTGGAAAATTTCCTGAAATACTCTCTGTAGATTTGGTTTTGTGTTCATATAATTGTAAAGTTGAGTTTTTTCATGGAAGTTTTTTTTTTTTTTTTTCACCATCTATTATAAGGGATACTTTTGGTGGGTAGAGTTTGAATTGGAATCCATAGGTTCTTAGAGATTCCACTGTTCCATTACAGGCCCTTCTGGCTTTCAGGGTTTCCATTGAGAAGTCTGAAATTATTCTGATGGGGGTTTTTTTGTGTGTTGTTTTTTCCCTAGCTGCTTTTAGGACTTTCTCTTTGTTATTTATGTTTAGAGTCTTAATGATAATATGTCTTGGAGAGTTTCTCCTTTGGTCCAACATCTTTGGAGTTCTGTTAGCTTCTTGTATCTTGATGGGTCTTTCTTTTGCGAGAGTGGAAAGTTTTCTTTGATTATTTCATTGAATAAGTTCTCCATGCCTTTGGTCTGAATTTCTTCCCCTTCTGGTATTCCCATGATCTGAATGTTAGGACATTTGAGGGTATCTCACATTTCCCTCATGTTCTGTTCACAGAAATTTTTGAACTTATTGAACCTTTTGCACTCGCAAACTGTTCTTCTATTTTGTCTTCCAGATCTGAGTTTCTATCCTCCACATGGCTGACTCAATTCTTGAGAGCTTCTAAGGAGGTTTTGGCTTGTTCAATTAGGTTTGCATTTTCTACTATTTTTCTATGTACTTTTCTTTCCCTCTGTCAAGTTCCCTTTTCACATCATTTTCTGATTTTCTTGATGCTTCTTGGAATTCCTCCCTGCATTTTTTTTTTTTTTCGTGAACATATGGGTTTATTTCAGCAATAAGTTCGAAACTCTTGCCTTAAAGCAAGGGTACTACAGTAATTACATATCAGGAACAGACAATTCCCTACGCTTCAAATATAGAAAAGTTCTTTTGCACTTTCAACACTGATCAACAAGCAGATTCAGTCTGTGTTTGCTGTGACAGATCTACTGAGTTAGCCCAAGCTTCTTCTTCAAAGACTCTGGCATCTCAGGGGGAGGAGGGTGAGGGAGCCTGAAGTAGACCTTCACGGAGTCATAGATGAACCACTGCAGAGCAGTCAGGGTGCCAATCATGATGATGTGGGCAAACAGTCCCTTCGAGACACCTTTAAAGCCAAGTCTCTGGAGAACCTGCATAGCACTGCTACCTTTCTCTTTATTCAGCACAGACACTACGGAATCAGCGGGGTGAGAAACGATTGCACAGGAGACTCCAGCTATATAACCCGCCATAAAGGTCACAACAAGCTGCTCTGCCTTTGTACATTCACTTCGCGGCTTAGGAACCACAAACTTGTACAGTGCTTCAACAGTGCGTTCAAAGCAGGCAAACTTCATCATGGTGTATGGTATCTGTCTCATCCACAGAGGAGCAACCCCCTTGCAGAATGCATTTAAGCCTTCTTCCTTATGCATTTTGGGAATTGCCTCCCTCAATGTGTTGGCATACCCTGGTTGGGTTTGAATTCGAACCTTGGCAGCTTCCATAGGAGCCAGGGCAATTTCAGCAAAGAATTCAGCACTGGCAGAAGCAGCCAAATAGAGGGAAGGGCGCCAGAGGTAAGTGTTCTCCTCACCAAGCATGTTGCTATAAAAGACTTTGAAAACTTCATAAAAGCCAAACTTGCAAAGCCCTTGCATAGAGTAGCCGATAAAAGTTGGAGCCCATCCTTTAGCCAAACCACGAACACCATCCTCTTTCAAGGCTACCGAGAAGCCATTAAATATGCCCTTGTACTTTTGAGGATCCACCTGCATAGGGCATTTTACTAAGTCCAGGGGAACAACAGCAGTATGTGTCAGCCCACAACTTAAGACCCCACCAAGGCCACACAGTGCATAATACTTCATGGAGCCAAATTCACAACTATCCTCTTCCACGGCAGCGGCTGCCAGGCGGCAGGAACGTCGGGGCGCTCCCGGGGCTCCCTTGGGGGTGCTGTCCCGGCCGCGAGGCCATCGTGCAGCAGCTGCAAGTGCGGCGCGTGGAAGGGGTTCGCGTGGGCCAGGTGCGCCAAGGACAAGAACATCGTCTCCCTAAGATGGCGAAGGCGCAACCGCTCCCCGGGACAGGCTGCGGCGCACAGAGGCCCAATGTCCTACCGGCCCGCAGATCCGTGCCCTTCGCGCGGCGTCAGCGTGAGGCGCCCCCAGATGCTGCCCACCGACCCCTTCTTCTTGCATTTCTTTATGTCTTCATTTAGCATAGCCATCTGGTTTTGTAGGTCCTCTTTTTTTTTTTTTTTTTTTTTTGCTTTGCTTTCCTTTAGATCCATTAACTGTGTTTGGACTCCTTCTATTTTCTTATCTATTAGGTCTAGTCTAGTGATGGCAGCATCCACACAATTATCAATCCTTTGTTGCTTTTGTGCAAGTTCTACCAATAGCTTGGTCAGGATTGCATTGCTCATAACTTCATTTTGTGTTTCTGATCCTACTGTCTCTTGTATGTTCTGATTAGAGACTTCTGTGGTAGGACTGGAAGATCTAATTGGATTTACTTGCATTTGATTTTTTTATGTTATTTCTTTTGTTTTGTGCTCTACCCATCACAGTGTGAGAGCTTACAGAATGGGACTGTGGTCGCAATGGGCGGGGGAGTTTCTTGGGATTAGAGGAGGGTGCGGAGTTCAGGGGTGGAGCACATGGGTAGGTTGTACAGGGTCTGGACAGAGTGGCAGCAAAGGTCAAGGCTCACTTGGGGGCAGGGTGGAGTGTACCAAAGGAGGTCTGAATTTGCAGGGGGCATGGGTGGGAGCAGAGTGGAGCAGTTCTGAATTAACAGGGTGTGGGGTCAGGTGCAGGGCAGAGTGGAGCAGAGCAGGTCTGAATTTGCCTGGGTTGGGAGCAGAGCAGAGCAGAGGGGGTCAGAATTCGTGTAGTGGGGGGGCCAATCAGGTTGGATCTGAAGTCTGGGGCAGGGCAGGGCCAAGTGGAGTGGGTTTAGGTCAAAGAAAGCGGGGGGGGGGGGGCCGGTGGGCCACATGTGGTGGTTGGAAGTAGAGTGGGGGGCAGGGCAGAGTGGAGCTATTCTGAAGACAAGGCAGGTAGGGGAGGACTGGCATGGGGCACAGAAGGACCAAAGTGGGGGGTGAGGGGGGAGTGAAGGGGGTCTGAAGCCATGCTGGGGGGGGGGGATGTAGGACCGTGCGGGGGGGGGGGGAGGAAGGTGGATCTTGGCAATCGCCTGTGCCTGGAGGCGCAGGTGGAACTACTGGCCTGGGTCTCCTTGCCTGCAGTTACCGTGAGAGTAGCCTGAGGCTGGGACTCTGGTTAGGACTGCCACTTGGGGTGACTGGGGGACTGGTGGGTTACCCAGGAGCATGGGAATCAGCCAATTCCTTTTTTTTTTCCCCCTCCGCACCCTCCCACTGGCAATCTATTAGACATTGCTCTCCCCTAAAAGTTCCAGTGACCCCTTGATTTCTTGCCTCTCCTTCCTAGGAGTTGTGGCTTGGTTAGGCAGACACCATCTTTTTCAGAAGACCAGCATTCCCATTTAAAATTTCTATTCTATTTACAACTCCAGAGACTAAATCAAACCTTGTTACCAGGCAGGGTTCAAGGGAGGCTGAGGGAGCTGGAGGACATGGAGGAGCTGTTGCGGAGAGGTTGTCTATGGCATTCTGGCTAAAAGCAGAGGGTGAGGATGAGTATGGGGGAGGAGTTGAGTGAGTGCATTCCTGAGACTTGGCTAGAAGGACCTGGTGAGAAGAGCAAGTAGAGCAGAGAGAAGGTCATGCACTCAGAATGAAAAATAGGGTATTTCAGACCATTTGCTTATATGTTGGCAGAAGTTTTTTAAATCACTGAGAAATTAGAAATCAAAAGTACCATGTTTTGGCCATTTGTACCCATTGTCTAGCTTATATTGTGACTAGGCAGACTTGCAGAGAAAGATAAGCTGTCCTCCAAGAATCATAGAGGCTTTACGTTCTTAAGGAGACAGGGAAAGAGCAAAACAAGGGTGAGAGAAAGGAACCAGGGCTTAAGCTGGGTTTACACAAGGCACCAATATGACCCCCTGGCCCATTAGGGTGAATGGAGCCTGCACCTCCCACATGGGCAGAGGATGTACAGGTCACAACTGTTGGCTTTTTAGTCTGTTAGTGGGCAAGGTGGGCAACTGTGCTCCGGATGGCAAAAGTGACTGTCAGTGAAAGATGAGACCTCAGAAGAGAGAGGGAGCATGTCCTGAGATGGTGCAATTGAACCAAAAGGCACCCCTTAGGGTATGGTAGACCAAAAAGCAATAGACCCAAGCTAGTGAGAGTGCATCTTTCTCAAGACCTGGGGTTGGGGCCCAAAAGCAAACAAGGGGTGTAGCCTGGAGTGCGGGCACAGCTTCCATGAGGAGTGATTAAACCTGGAAGCAGGCCAACCCTAGAGGGACACTTAACAGAGAAGGAGGGAGGAGACAGAGAAGAGAAGAAGAATTGTGGTGGATGTGAAAGCCAGTACTAGGCAGAAATGGTCTGAAGCCTTCAGAGGGTCAAATGGCAGCTCAGTGGGTCTGGTCAGGGGAAAGGAAGCCTGGCCACCCAAGAGGGCAACCAGAAGACTCCTCTGAGTCATGAACACAAGATGTAAGGTTTGAAAGTAACCAATACCACAGAAACCACTCTGAGCAAAGATAGAAGCTTTTATTCAGGAAAAATACAAGCTGCCAGGATTGACTCTCAAGAGCAGAGCACAGCCAACTTGAGATTCTCTAAGTTTGGTATAAAGAAATGTAGAGAAATATAACATTTTGCTCTCTTAACATAGTTTGCATCTGCAGCCACCTGTCTGGAAGCAGTGTCACTGGGTGGATTTTAAGGTGTGGTGGTGGGTTTGGGATTTCAACCTAAAAATATGCAAAGTGTGCCTAACTGGAGTTCCTGAGGTGTGCTTTGGCTTGTGCTTCTCCTCTTGCTATTCAAGTATACACTGAGAATTTGAGTTATCTATGAACCTGAGAGCTTACCATTACTGTACAGCCAACCTATCAATGTCTTGACTTTGGATTTCCCAAGTGATTGGCTGGCTGTGGTAGTTCCTAGCTTTAATTCCAGCATTTGGGAGGATGGCTATGAGCTAGAGGCCATCCTGGACTACATAGTGAGTTCCAGGCCACCTTGGGCTAAATAAAGACCCTCCTTCAAGTTATGAAAATAAGTTCTAGAACTGGGAATATTGCTCAGTGGCTAAAAATGCCTGCTTGCAAAGCCTGGAAGCCCAGGATCAATTTCCAAACCATCAACATAGGCCAGATACAAAAGGTGGCCCAAGTATCTGGTGTTACTATGCAATGACAAAAGATGCTGGTGCACCTCTGACACACATACACACACACATAAAGATAAATAAAATTTGTTTTAAAGGAAGGAAGTGATCATTATTATAAAGCAACCAAGATCATATTTTGTTATGAATGGACTAAGACACAGTCATAATCTAAGGATGGTTGTAAGAAACACACACAATTTACCCAGGTGTATAGAAAATGAAGAGGAAAGGTATAAGAGAAAAAATAGAGTCATGGACATGGAGACTGATTTGGAACTCAACAAGTCTACAAAGAGACAGTAGGAGCCTTCTGCCAGATTTCATTCGAGGCAGCTATTTGTACACTGGATTCAGCTAAGAGTCCCAGGGAAAAGCTGTATTTCTAGCCCTGTGATGAACCTGCCAAGTATGAAGAGGACCATCTTGTAAATGAAAAAACATGCAGTAAGAGACTCTTCTGCCAAATTTCAGGGTTGGTTAGGCTCAGGTCTCCAAACAAATTATATTAACTAGAATATATATGCTGTACTTCTCTGTGACACCCTTCCTTATCAGTGTAGGATATGGACTTTATATTTCTTTACCCTGACTTGAATGTCTCCACATATGGTCCTATGTGTGCTCAGAGAGCTATGAACAAATCTGTCTCCTCCCTTCCCTGATGTGCATTGGGGAGGAGCATAGACTTTAGACAAGATCAGCAAGCAAAATCAGGAATATGTCTTCACCTCCTATAGACTTTGGCTTTAACAACCCCTCTTTCTCCTTCTTCTTTGTTTTGTTTTTGTTTGTTTGTTTTTTATTTATGTATTTATTTTTGGTTTTTCAAAGTAGGGTCTCTCTGTAGCCCAGGCTGACCTGAAATTGACTATGTAGTCTCAGGTTGGCCTGGAGCTGACTGCAATCCTCTGCCTCCTGAGTGTTGAGATTAAAGGCATGTGCAAGCACAACTGGCCCCTCCTTTCTCCTTTTTTTTTTTTTTTTTGTTGTTGTTTTTTGTTTTTTGTTTTTTGAGGTAGGGTCTCACTCTAGCCCAGTCTGACCTGGAATTCACTATGGAGTCTCAGGGTGGCCTCGAGCTCATGACAATCCTCCTACCTCTACCTCCCGAGTGCTGGTATTAAAGGCGTGCGCCACCACGCCCGGCTTCCCTCCTCTCTTCTTTATTTTTTTTTTTTTTGTTTGTTTGTTTGTTTGTTCATTTATTTATTTGACAGCTACAGAGAGAAGGAGGCAGAGAGAGAGAGAGAGAATGGGCATGCAGAGCTTCCAGCCTCTGTAAACGAACTCCAGATGCATGTGCCCCCTTGTGCATCTGGCTAATGTGGGTCCTGGGGAATTGAGCCTCGAACAGGGGTCCTTAGGCTTCACAGGCAAGCGCTTAACCACTAAGCCATCTCTCCAGCCCCCTCCTTTCTTCTTGAATGTACTATAAGGTACATTTGTTCCTGTGAAGTGTGACACAGAAAAAGGGAGGGGATGGAAAGTAAAGTAAAGGGGGAGGGAGAAGAGAGAGCAGCTTCATTAGAGAAATTATTTCTACTTTTTAAGTCAGGTATTTTAGAAAGCATCTTTAAAAAAATGTAGCCTAAATCTAAAAATCAGATGGCACTTTGAGTAAAAGCCTTCCAGAATTTTCTTGTCTTGGAGTTGGAAGCACTAAAGAACATGAAGAACAGATGGCCTCAGAGGATATCCAAAACAGTGTGCCCAAGAACAAGAATGCAACTGCTCTTCTCTCTTGCCTGCAACACCTCATCAATAGCAAATTGGTTCCCTTACCTCCTGTCCATTGTTTCCCTTCAGTTCTGTTCTTTTCTTCATTGTTTAGAAGAATCAATTTTAGCACTTCTTGGCCTTCTCTTTCCTCAGTAATCTCACATGAAGTCTAAATGTCTTATCGTGGTGTCCTAATACTTTTTCCATCTGGCTCTGATCCTATTTCCAATCTTGACTCTATCCTTGGAAAGGGGAACATATCTCCCTCAAGTCTGAGAAATGCTATTAATTTTGTCATGATGTCATTTTGTCTGTGGTGGCTGGAAGAATAATATGTCCTTTCCAAGAACTGTTATGTCAAAACCTCAAAGGAGCCAAAAGTTGGCCTCTGATCCAAAATATAACCCTCAAACTAAGAAACATCTCTGTTGCAATAAGCAGAGGGATATTTAAGAAAACTACCTAGAATATTAGGTGTGCTGCAATAAAGGAGATTTCAGCTGAGAATTATTATTATTATTAACAACATACTTCATATGGATACATCATGTGTTGGTACCCTCTTTTCCCTCATCCCTGCCCCCATACCATTGGGGATGCTCCTTAGTGGGGTTGCAGTTATTCCCCATGGGGTTGTGGTTTATGCATTGTGGGAGCAGAAGTCAGTTATTTTAGGGGGAAGGGAATGCCTCTGGACATGATGTCTCAACCTGTGGCCCTTACAATCTTTCTGCCCCCTCCTGTACAAAATTCTCTGAGCCATAATGGGTATTTTAAGTCTACTTAGTGATGAGCTCTTGGGAGCCTCTGGATCTCTGCTTTGGTAGGTGTTGAGTATCCTGAGGGTCTGTATCCTTCACCCTGGCACTGATTATCAGGTTTATCAGGGAAGCAGCACTCTTCCTTGTCTCCCAAATTCCTCTGTGGTTTCAGCTGTGGCTTGACTAAAGAGTGAGGGGTAGTTTATCTCCTCCAGTCTCACCACCTTCTGAAAACAGATTCTCCAAAGGAGAGTGAAGTCAGCATCATTCAGATGGGATAAATATTATTTAAATAAATATTTAGGGAGAATCTGATGTATGTAACCCCTCTTTTAGCCAAAGACCAGTGAGAGCTTGACACTGGAGAAGATAATCTTTGTCTTCATAGGATTTTGATCTGGTTCCCAATTCCAGATATGGGTTCCTTTACACTGAAAGATTGTTTAGCCAATCAGAAAGCTATTATTATCCCTGAGGCTATGTGCCACTATTGCACTGGCATGTACATCGTGTCAGGGTGTTTGCTTCTGAGTAGCTTAGACCTCTGGTTGCCAGACTGTTGTTGGCCATTTTCCTCCAGTAGCTCATGTAGCGCTTTCCAGCACTAGACAGGCTATCTGGGGACTGGCTTTCTTCTGAATTCCAGCCAGATTTGTCCGTGCTCTGTGTCAACAGAATATGATGTCTTCAGCAACAGGGTCTTATGAGCTGAGATTTTAGTGAACATCCTCAAGTCTACTGATAATCAGCAGTAACAGAAACCCCAGCCTCTGACTGCTCTTGGTTGCGATAATGTAGTGGTTTAAAATGGACCCCAGGGTCCTGCTTGGGCTGCAATGCCCCCTCTGAATGCTCTTATTTGCTTAGATAGTCATAAATAAAGTTGAAAAAAGATAGTCTGGCTTGAACTTATAGAAAGGAGGTGATCTGGATGTGCTGGTACATGCTTTTTTTTTTTTTTTTTTTTTTTTTTGAGGTAGGTTCTCACTCTAGCCCAGGCTGACCTGGAATTCACTATGTAATCTCAGGGTGGCCTCAAACTCACAGTGATCCTCCTGCCTCTGCCTCCGAGTTCTGGGATTAAAGGCATGTGCCACCATGCCTCTTATCCCATGCCTTTTATCCCAACATTTTGAAAGGCAGAGGTAGGAAGATCACTGTGAGTTCCAAGGCCAGCCTGGGCCTACAGAGTGAGCAGATAAACTGCACCTGGAACTTTCACCAAGCCTCAGATTAAACCACAGAGCAACTGAGGAGATGAGGAAGAGTGCTGCTTCCATGGTGAGCCTGACAGTCAGTGCCAGGGTAAAGGAGATAGAGGCTGAGTATACTCAACATGTGCCAAAACAAAGGTTCCTAAGACCTTATCACTGAAGTAGACTTAAAATTCACCCACCATGGGTCAGGGAATTTTACAGAAAGATGGTAAGAGCCACAGGTTGGGACATCATGCCCAGAGGCATTGCCTCTCCTCAACAACTGACTTCTCCTCCCACAATGCATAACCCATAGCCCCATGGGGAATGCCTGTATTCCCATTAATGAGGGCCCCAGCAGAATGGGAGCAGGGACAAGGGAAAGGATGGTACCAACACATGATGTATCCTTTTATTACAAATACTCAAAGTATGTCTGTAATTTAAAAAAAAAAAAAAAAGATGACTATTAGACTTGCCTATGGCTCTTATCAGACTAAAAATGTTGATCCTGCCTATATGCAGGATGTCATGGTATTCATGCTGTAAATTATGTCACCATGCCTTAACATATCAATGTTAAAACTTCAATTCACTGATGTTATTCTGCTTATAATGATGCTTATAAAAGACTGATTTTAGCTGGCCCCACAATGCATGACCCACAATCCCCATGGGTTTAAACTGCATCCCCAACAAGGCCTGCCTCTTCAGAAAAGGGGCAGGGATGAGGGACAAAATGGTACCAACATGTGTTCTTTACATGCTAAGTATGTCCATATCTACTAAAAATAAATTTTTTTAAAGACTGACTTTAGAGTGGTCAAACAAGTTAGATATGTTCCTCTTAAAATCTTTTTTTTTTTCTCAAAAGTGACTTTTACTTATAAAAATCTTGGTATGCACTACATAAATCTAAGACAATGAGCATTCCTTTAAAGTTTAGAAATGGGTGATTTCATGTTTTTTAATAATTTGCTTTGTACTCAGAGAATACAGTCAATTTCAAACCATTGTTGGGCTCATCCATGTCCTACCCCCTTTCCATGGCCCCACCATGTTGAGGTATATGGGTCATGCATTCTACAGTTAGCCCACAGTTATAGGGAGGATAAATGTCTCTGCATATCATGACCCATCATGTGGCTCTGACATTCTTTCCACACCTTCTTCTGCAAAATTTCACTGAGCCATGTTAATTTTTAGTCTGCTTCAGTGATGAGATGTTGGGAGCCTCTGGGTCTCTGGATATCTGACTTGGTAGGAGTTGATTTTTCTCTGTGTTGATCTTCACCCTTGGGCTGTGTATTAGTCAGGGTTCTCTAGAGGAACAGAACTACTAGAATGAATTATTTTAAAAAGGGGATTTATTGGATCAGCTTACAGTAGTCCAATAGCAGTTGCAGGCCCAAGAATCATCGAACCTGATAGCTGCTCAGTCCTCGTGGCCAGATGCCTCAGCAGTCCCGACCCAGCACTGCAGATGGTGCTGGAAAGCCTGGAGGCTTCCTGAGGAGCTGCTGGGTTTTGATCCACGGGGGGTCTTAGGTTGATGCTGGTCTTTAGTCCGCACTGGGCTTCAATCCACGCTGGAAGGTAGCGAGCAGCTCCGGCAGCCAAGTGGGAGAAAGGAAGGAACTCTTTTTACCCAGAGCTTCCTTATATCAAGTCCCCCTCTTAGCAGGGCCACCCACTCTGGGGTAAGGGCTCACCCTGGGGGAAAGACTTCCTCCTTTAGTTGATCCTTCCTAGAAGCAACTTGAGGATTACTAAACAGATCAAGTTGACAACACCTTAACTATCACAAGACGACCCCTTGTCAACTTGGCATCAAATCATGTCTTACATCATACTTAATTTTCAAATGAAAATAGTAACAAGTTCATAATTCCACCTAACATGGCATAACTATCCCACATACAACCGAAACCACACAATCTTACCCCAACACAAAGCTTAGTCTCTAATATAATAGGTCTAATATAAATTCAACAGTTAGCTAATGATATAATTGTAATATTGGTGTAGATACATACAAACACTCTGGTATCAAGGCAGGACAGAAACATTGCAATCACAGTCCTCGTTTCTGTAACTGGTCACGTGGCCTTAGTTGGTATTTGTAACTGCCTTCTTCTACGACCCATTCTGTATTTCCCCCACCTCCAGCAAGCACCTCAGCAGGTATTGGTACTTTACCTGGAGGGGTAACCCATATCTTCATTCCTGAAGGATCTGGGCCATTTATCACACTACTTCTATTGGGTTGTCGCAGTCGTCCATTGACTTTGACAACAGGACATGGTAACACTAACAGATGCCCTAAAGGATCTCCTGCACTCCAAACATACTCTTCCTTACCTCCATTGTGGAAGAGCAGTCCAATTTCCCCCTGGTAATCTGGATCAATCAACACTGCTATCACTGTAACTCCTTTCTCACCCTGTTTACTCAAGGGCATTAGGAGCCCAAAGAGGCCAGGGGGAAGTCTTACCTTCCAGTTCAATGGAATGTTCTTTCTGTCTCCTGGCAAAAGCACTGCCCCCTCTGGGACCAAGACTTGTAGTCCAGCAGAGCATAAGGTTGCGGGAACAGGAAGCAAAAATCTAGCTAATGGGTCACTTGGGGTGAGGGTAAGTGGGACAATTCCCATTTCCACCCCTCAAGCTGGGTAGAGTAGCCAGGGAACACTTACATCCCAGGCCAAGAGTGCGCTCTATGGTAGCCCTTGCACAGTCCTGGTATATACAAAACATCTTCAGGTCTTCATGCAAACCATGGTCCATCTTCCAAAGGCTCTTTCAGCCTATGATGGCATCATGCCCTGCCTCATGCAGCATCTCAGCAGCAGCTCCTGGAACCATGTGCAATTCATGACCACTCCTCACATTTTCCAAAGGTTCTTTTAGCCTATCAGGGCATCAGGCCCTACCTCAAGCCGCATCTTAGCAGCAGCTCCTGGAAGCATGTGCAATTCACAACCACTCCTCGCATTTTTCATGCTTCTGAAACCAATACAAGGTGTGCAGGACACAGCCATATTCTTAATTCACAGATAAATCATAACCATGAAAATCAGGTTCCTTCTCCAGTCAACTCTTTCCAAAAGTGTTTACATTTCTATGATAGTCTTTCCTCAGGCATCCTTTCCATAGTAAAGCAATTAGACCATGTTCCTTTAAGACTGCTAATGTGTTTGACAATAGCAGATTCAGTAACCTAAAACCAGTCTCAGTGCCTGTAACTTTAACTTGCTTGAGGTTTTCCAGCTTAAAATCTTAAATATCTTGGTCCAGTATCTTTAGCCAAGAAATTCAGTCCATTACAAATTTAAACTTGATCAAACTCTCTGGGCCTGGGCAGCAGGATGCAGCCAGCCCTTATGCCATTATCCCAGTTCCAACAAAGTCCTCTGCATTCTTTCCTTCTCCTTAGAAAGCTCATAAGCCAAGCCTCGAAGTTCAATGCTGTCTGCACTTAGCATTCTCAAACTCTCATCAGAATAGTACATAAAACTTGGCTTACTACTCCAGAAGACATCTTCAGTTGCAAGCACCAAATCCATGCCTATTCCTCCAAAATAAAGGTTCCAAAAGATCAACATCCACATGGTCAGGTTCATCTCAGTCCACTCCTTGGTACCAAGTTCTGTAGCAGGCAGATTCAGGTTCAATGAGATGAACTTCCAGACCAAGCACAGTTATTGAGGAAGGGATTTATTGAAGCTTACAAATGCAGGGGAAGTTCCATAATGGCAGAAGAAGATGGCCTGCTTTCACAGGCCCAAGCAGAGAGAGAAAGAAGCACAAGCCTAAAGCCAAAAGCCACAGCACACTTCAGGAACTCCTGCTAGGCACACTTTGCATATCTTTAGATTGACATCTGAAACCCACCACCACACCTAAAGAGAGCAGGCTCATGTTTGGATATGGTTCTGACTTGTTTCCCAGCTCCAGCTATGGGTCCCATACCACTGAAGGGATCAGTTAGCCAAATTTAGAGCAGTTGGTTTCCCACCATGGCTGTGTGCCTCTATTGCACTTGTGTGAGCTTCACAACAAGTTATTTGCTGCTAAGTAGGTTAGACCATGAGTTGCTTGAACAGATATTGGTCATTTTCCCCCAGTCGCCCATGTAGCACCTTCTGGCACTAGACGCACTGACTGTCTGGGGACTGACTCTCTTCCAGCTTCCAGCCATATCGTTCCATTTTATGTGTCAATTGCATAAGGTTTCTTCAGCAGTAGGGTCTTACCACTAACCTTTGGTGGCTCATCAAGTACTCTGACAGAAATCTGTCTTTCTTTTATGAAACGTTGTAGGTCTCTCTGATCAAAAGCTCATTGTGGATGATAGCCACATGCTGATACTGGGAGTTACATGAGAGTGCCCACTAAGAAAAGGAAGAAAAAGGTAACTAATATAAAAGAGTTAGAGAGGAGAGAGAGAGAGAAGTTGTAGAAGATTAAGGTCAGAGTTCATCACACCCTCTCCAGTGTCTTGTGGCTAAGATGTTCCCTCTAAGGGCCTGGTGAAGGTTCAGCCATTTGGTCTGCCTTTTAGGATGTATAATTTTATGGTACCATTGCTGTTTGGGTCTAGATTTGTGTTTCCCACACTCTCCCTTGCCCTCCCCAGCCTGCCCACCCATCCTATTGTCTAGTCCATGAGATGTTTGCCTGGTATGTAAGGCATCTTGGGTAGATTCAGGTTAGGTGCTGTAGATGAGTGAGACTATGTGGCGATTTTCTTTCTGTGATTGGGTGAGTACACTGAGAATGATCTGTTCCAGGTTCAAACATTTTTCCTCAAAATTCATTTTGTGCCATTTTTTTCTTACTGCTGTATAGAATTCCATTGTGTAGATATACCACATCTTAGTTATCCATTCTTCTAGTGATGGACATCTGGGTTGATTCCAGCTCTTAGCTATTATGAATTGAGCTGCTACAAACATGGTTGAGCAAATCTCTCTGGCCTGTGGTTTAAAGGTTTTAGGGTAGATGCCCAGTAAGGGAATAACTGGGTCTGTTGGTGCAACTATAGTGAGCTTATTCAGTAGTCTCCAAATTGCTTTCCAAAGTGGTTATACAATCTTACATTCCACCAACAATGGATAAGTGTTCCTAATTCTCCACATCCTCACCAGCATTTAATTTCATTTCATTTTTTGATGTTTGCTATCCTTACTGGGGTAAGGTGGAATCTCATAGTTCTTTTAATTAGCATTTCCCTGATGATTAGGGATAATGAACATTTTCTTAAGTTTGTGTTTGCCATTTGTATTTCTTCCTCTGTGAACTGCCTGTTGAGCTCTTTGCCCCATTTTGTGAGTGAGCTGTTTGACATTTTATTGTTTAGGTTTTTGAGCTCTTTCTTGATTCTAGAGATTAGGCCTCTGTCAGTTGGATACCCAGCAAACATTTTCTCCCATTCTGTGGGTAATCTATTGGCTTTGCTTACGGTATGCTTGTCTGTAAAGAAACTCTTCAGGTTCATATGATTCCATTGGTTGAGTGACTGTTTAAGATCATGAGCTACTGGGGTTTTGTTCAGGAAGTCTTTTCCCATTCCTAAGTCGTGGAAAGTTCTTTATATTTTCTTCCAGTAGTAGTCGAGTTTCTGGTCTTATATTGAGGTTTTTGATCCATTTGGACTTGAGTGTTGTGCATGGTGAAATGTGTGGATCAAGTTTCAATTTCCTGCATATGGTTATCCAGTTTGTCTAGCACCATTTGTTGAAGATGCCATCTTTTTTCCAGCCTATATTGTTAGGGCCTTTGTCAAATATCAAGTAGCTGTAGTTTCTTGACCCAAACTCTGGGTCTTCAAGTCTATTCCATTGGTGTATACTCCTGTTTGGATGCCAGTACCATGCTGTTTTTATTACTATGGCTTTGTAATATAGCTTTAGATAAGGTATGGTAATACCTCCAGATGTATTTCTTTTGCTGAGGCTATGCTTGGATATGCGAGGCCTTCTGCCTTTCCATATGAAATTTGAGATCATATTTTCTATCTCTGTGAAGAACAATGTTGGGATTTTAATTGGAATTGCATTAAATATGTATATTGCCTTTGGTAGGATTGCCATCTTCACAATGTTAATTTTGCCTATCCAGGAGCAGGGAAGGTCTTTCCACTTTCTCATGTCCTCCTCAATTTCTTTTTTGAGTGTTTTCATGTTTTCATTGTATAGATCTTTCACTTCCATGGTGAACATTATTCCAAGGTATTTTATTTTTTTGTTGCTATTGAAAATGGGACCCTGTCCCTTATTTCCTTCTATATATCTTTGTCAGTTGCATGTAGAAAGGCTACTGCTTTTTGTGCATTGATTTTGTATCTTGCTACTTTCCTATAGGAGTCAATCACCTTTAGTAGTTTTGGGATGCAGTCTTTCAGGTCTCTTATGTATACAATCATGTCATCAGCGAATAGAGCTAACTTAACTTCTTCCTTTCCAAATTGTATCCCTTTTATTTCTGTCTCCTGTCTATTGCTAGAGCTAGGACTTCCAGTACTATATTGAAGAGCAGAGGTGAGAGTGTACCACCCTGTCTTGTTCCTGATCTTAATGGGAATTCCTCCATTCTCTCCCCATTAAGTATTATTTGGGCCTCAGGAGCTTTGTATAGTGCCTTTATTATGTTAAGATATGAATGAACCATGCCAATTCTCTCCAATGTTTTGATCATGAAGTGATGTTGTATCTTGTCGAAGGCCTTTTCTGCATTTATTGAAATGATCATGTGGTTTTTGTGTTTAACCATGTTTATATTGTGTATTAAATTGACAGATTTCTGCATGTTGAACCACCCCTGTGTTCCTGGGATGAATCCTACTTGATCAAGGTGGATAATGCTTTTGTTGTGTTGTTGGATTCGGTTTGCAAGGATTTTGTTCAGGATCTTTGCATCTAAGTTCATCAGTGATATAGTCCGGTAGTTTTCTTTCCTTGTGGCATCTCAGCCTGGTTTTGGAATTAGGGTGATACTAGCTTCATAGAAGGAGTTGGGTAGATTTCCCTGTTCTCCAATTATATGGCACAGTTTGAGCAAGATTGGTTTGAGTTCTTTCATGAAGGTTTGATAGAAATCAGCTGAGAAGCCATCTGGTCCTGGACTCTTTTGGGGGGAAGTTTTTATTACTCTTTCAATATGAATGACTGTGATAGGTTTGTTTAGGAGATTAATCTGCTCTGAGCTTAGCTTTGATAGATGGTATGCATCCAGGAATTTCTCCATCTCCTCCACATCCAGTTTTGTGGAGTAGAGGTTTTTGAAATAAGTCCTGATGATTCTCCCAATTTCACTTATGTCTGTTGTGATCTCTCCTTTTTCATTTCAAATTTTGTTAATTTGAAGCATCTCTCTTTTTTTTTCTTTTTCTGCTTGCCAAGGGTTTGTCAATCTTGTTTATTTTTTCAAAGAATCAGTTCTTTGTTTTGTCAATTGCCTTAATTGTTTTCTTAATTTCCAGTTCATTAATTTCTGCTCTGATTTCAATTATTTCTTTCCTTCTAGAGCTTTTTGTGTTGGGTTTTTCTTGCTTTTCCCTTGCCTTTATGTGGATGGTAAGGTTATTGATTTGGTATCTCTCTGTCTTTGTTATGAAGGCATTCAGTGCTATGAATTTTCCCCTGAAGACCGCCTTCATTGTGTCCCATAAGTTTTGGTACGATGTGTTCTCATCATCATGCATTTCTAGAAATTTTTCAATTTCATTTTGTATTTCATCCACTATCCATTTATTGTTTGAAAGTGTGCTGTTCAGTTTCCAAGTGCCATTGGGGTTCTTGGTGGGTCTTTTGTTGTTAATTTCAAGCAATATAGCATTGTAATCTGATATCATGCAAAGGATTATGTCAATCTTCATAAATATATGAAGGAAGGCTTTGTGACCCAGTATATGATCTATTTTAGAGAATGTTCCATGGGCTGATGAGATGAATGTATAGTCTGTGGATTTCAGATGAAAAGTTCTGTAGATGTCTGACAGGTCTAAGTGATCTATGGTTTTGTTGAGCTCTCTTACTTCCCTGTTGAGTTTCTGTTTGGATGATCTGTCTATTACTGATAATGGTGTATTGAAGTCCCCAACTATGATGGTGTTGGTGCTTATTTCTGTTTTATTGTCAAGTAGGTTCTGCTTTATGAACTGTGGTGCCCCTATGTTTGGTGCATACAGATTTATGATTGTAATATCCTCTTGATGGATCATTCCCTTGATAAGTAGGAAGTGGCCTTCTTTGTCTTTTTTGATTATTTTTGGTTTGAAGCATATTTTATCCAATATTAACATAGCTATGCCTGCTTTTTTCTTATTCATCTTTTCTTGGAATATTGTTTTCCACACTTTCTCCCTGAGGAGGTGTCTGTCTTTAGTGGTGAGGTGGGCTTCTTGAAGACAACAGATTGAGGGCTCTAATTTTCTGATCCATCCTGTTAGATTGTGTCTCTTGATGGGTGAATTAAGTCCATCAATATGTAGGGTAATGACTGTCAGATTTGAATTGAATCATGCCATATTGTGATGGTATATGTGCTTTGGTGTTTTCATGAACTTTGAAGTTTTTTGTGCCTTCTCTGTGTTTGGTTATTGTGATCTGCTTCTTGCAGGCATTTGAGTTAGATTATTTGATTTTTCTCTGTGGAGAATTTCCTGAAATACTCTCTGTAGGTTTGGTTTTGTGTTCATAGAATTGTAAAGCTGAGTTTTGTCATGGAAAGTTTTTCTTTCCCATCTATTATGAGGAATACTTTTGCTGGGTAGAGTAGTTTGGGTTGGAAGCCATAGTTTCTTAGACTTTACATTGTTTCATTCCAACCCCTTCTAGCTTTCAGTGCTTCCATTGAGAAGTCTGAAGTAATTCTGATGGTGTTACCTTTAAAAGTGGTGTGCTGCAAGAGCAATAATGGCACACAGCCATGGTGGGGAACCAACTGCTCTTAATTTGGCTAACTGATCCCCTCAGTGGTGCGGGACCCATAGCTGGAGCTGGGACACAAGTCAGAACCATATCCAAACATAAGCTCACTCTCCAATATCAAGCTACCATCAATCATGGGCTACAAGAGGGCCTACACCTATTAAATTCTCTATAAAAAAAAGTAAGGGTTATCTCATTTGTCCTGGTGCTAACTTACTCTCCATTGGAGAATCTGCTTCTCTTTTTCAGATAGATGTAGATCCTAAGGAGAGAGCCACCCCATCATACCTCAAACAGGCCCTGGCTGAAACTAAGAAAAATTGGAGAAACAAGCAAGGGGGCTGTTGTCCTGATGAACCGGATATCAGCACAAGGGGGAAGGAGATCAGCACAGAGAAAAATCAACTCTTACCAAATCAGAGAGCCAGAGCCTCAGAGGCCCCCAACACCTCATCACTGAAGCAGACCATAAATGAACCCAACATGGCTCAGGGAAATTTTGCGGAAGAGGGGGCAGAAAGAATGTCAGAGCCACATGTTGGGTCATGATATGCAGAGACATTTATCTTACACATAACTGTGGGCTAACTCCACAATGCATGACCCATATACCTCAACAAGGAGGGGCCAAGGGGAGGGTGTAGGTCACGGATGAGCCTAATAATGGTACCAAACTGACTGTATTTGCTGAATACAAAACTAATTAATAAAGAAAAAAAAGTATCAGGTTTAACCACAAACAACAAAAAAAAAAGTGGTGTGCTGTTTTTCCCTAGCTACTTTTAGGATTTTCTCTTTAGTGTCAATGTTTAGAGTCTTAATGACAATATGTCTTGGAGAGTTTCTCCTTTGGTCCAATCTATTTGGAGTTCTGTTAGCTTCTTGTATCTTGATGGGCCTTTCTTTTAAGGGTCTGGGGAAGTTTTCTTCTATTATTTTGTTAAATAAGTGTTACATAAATTTAGCCATTGATCTGAATTTCTTCTCCTTCTGGTATTCCAATGATCCTGATATTAGGATGTTTAAGGGTATCCCACAATTCCCTTATGTTCTGTTCACAGAAACTTTTGAACTTATTGAAACTTTTGAACTCTTGAACTGTTTCTTCTGTCTTGTCTTCCCGATCTGAGTTTCAATCCTCCACAGGACTGACTCTATTCTTGAGAGTTTCTAAAGGGTTTTGGGCTTGTTCAATTAGATTTGCAGGCAGATGTGCAGAGCGGGCAGAGTGGATTGAGCGGGCTGAGCTTGCACAGGTAGATGGGTGGCACAGGCCTAAACTCAGGGGTGTGCAGTGGGCAGATGGACTGATTGGGCCTGAGCTTGTGTGGGCTGGCAGGCTGAGCTGACCTAAGGTCACACATGGGTGGGGATAGCCAGGTGATTGCCCCTGAGCAGTGAGACAAGTGAAACTATACTGGCCTGGGTTCCCTTTCTGCAGTAAGTGCAGAAGTATCCTGAGGCTGGGACTATGGCTAGGGTGGCTACTTGGGGGGGGTTGGGGGACTGGTGGGCTACCCATGATTGGGGGAATCAGCTGATCCCCTTTTTTTTTCCCCTCTGAGCCTTCCCACTGGTGATCTATTAGAGATTGCTCTCCCCTAAAAGACCCATGAACCCTTAATGCCTTGCCTTTCCTTCTGTGGGAGGTGCTGCACGGTTAGGTGGATGCCATCTTGACTGGAAGTCACACATCATTTCTTATCTGGATAATTGCAATAGTCTCCTAACATATTTTTTACTTCTCCCACCTTGTTCCTAACAGTTCTTTTCCATGAATTGGTCAGATCCTATCCCTTTTCTGCTCAAAACCTTTATACAACTTGTTTGCTATAAGAGTGAGACCCCCAACATTCCTCCCACATCTACAAGGCCAGACTCATTTAGAGGCTTACCAGCTCTGACCTCATCTCCTTGAACTTACTGAAACTTTTGAACTCTTGAACTGTTTCTTCCATCTTGTCTTCCAGATCAGAGTTTCTATCCTCCACATGGCTGACTCTATTCTTGAGAGCTTCTAGAGCATTCTGGACTTGTTCAATTAGGTTTGCATTTTCTACTACTTTTCCATGTATAGTTTCCATCCCTCTCTCAAGCTCACCCTTTACATCATTTTCTGATTTTCTTGATACTACTTGGAATTCATCCTTGCATGTCTTTATGTCTTCATTTAGCATCACCAGCTGATTTTTGAGGCCTTCTTTTTTTTCACTCTCCCTCATATCTCTTAACTGTCTTTGAATTCCTTCCATTTTCTTATCTATTAGGTCTACTCTAGTGATGGCAGCATCCACACGATTATCGGTCCTTCATTGCTTTTCTGCAAGTTCTACCAGTATCTTGGTCAGGGTTGCACTGCTCATAGCTTCATTTTGGTGTTCTGATCCTAATGACTCTTCTATGTTTTGATTAGAGATGTTCATTGTAGGACTGGGTGACCTAATTGGATTTTCTTGCATTTGATTTTTCGTGTTATTTCTTTTGCACTGTGGTCTGCCCAGCGCAGTGTATGGGCATGTAGGTGGGTGGATCAGCCTGGGCTCAAGCACAATGGGAATCTGAAGCACCCTGAGGCAGTTTCCAAGAAGCCTGGGCTTTGGCTCGCACTTGCCACAGCCACCTGAGCTCCTGCCTGGCAAGGGTGCCAAAGTTTCCTGAGCTCTCACACGGTAATGCACCAAAGCTTCCTGTGCTCTCACTAGGAGGCACACTGAGGCACCAAGCCCAAAGTAGCCCAAACTCTGGTGTGGTGGAACACTGGGACCTGGAAGCAGTCTGAGCTCCCCTGCAACAGGACAATGGCAGTTGGCCAGCACAGCAGACCGGGGGGGGCTGGCATCTGAGCTGGCACAAGTGAGAGGCAGAGACAGCCTGAACTTGCTTGGGCAGTTGGAATGGGCCTGGGCTCATGTGTGAATATGTGGCAGCAGGAGCAGTAAGTGAGCAAATGGGCCAAGCAGGATAAGCTTGCACAAGCAGGGATCGGTGCAGTGGTGTGAGTATGGTGGGCAAGTGGATCAAAGGAGCCTGAGCTCCAATGGGCCAGCAGGCGTAGCCTGGCCAAGGACACTCATGGGCAGGGATATCATGGCGATCACCCCTGTACAGTGAGGCAAGTGGAACTATGTTGGCTTGGGACCCTTTTCCTACAGTAAGCGTGGGAGTATCCTGAAGCTGGGACTGTGGGTATGGTGGCTGCTTGGCGGGGGGACTGGTGGGCTACCGGCAGGGAGGGAATCAGCGATTCCGTGTATTTTTCCCCTCTGTGTCCTCCCACTGGCAATCTTTTGGAGATTGCTCTCCCCTGAAAGACCCAGCGAATCCTTAATGTCTTACCTTTCTTTCCTGGGGATGTGTGGCACAGTTAGGCAGTTGCCATCTTGGCCGGAAGTCCTCTTACAATCTTTTAACTATTTGAACAACAGAATCTTAATATTAAGGTTAATCACTAGTATTTTTATATTATAACATTGTGACATATAAAAACACTGTAACTTTGAGATGGTTCTTGTCTTGTTCATGCTGTTCTGCAGGTGGTTATCAATGAAGTTATAATATACATCTTATAAAAGGTGATTTAGTCATTGTGACCTTGTTCTAATAACTGGTTAAACTCCCCACGTCCCAGAAAAATCTGCTATATATAATGATGTTGGTATAGTTTATATAAGCTTCATATATTCTAACAGTCATAAATATTGCTTAATGTTAATCTATAAAATTTTTTCAGTAGTTAAAGGTACTTTCTTACAAGATTATTTTATGTCTGACATAATGTCTGTAATCTATGTTAAAACCAGGCCCATTTAGCTCAACAATGACTAGGTTTGGCTTTGTTCTTAAGCTATGTGTAATCAGCCTAAGTCAAGGTTTTACTTAAATTCATTGCTCTAGTATACAACAAATGATCTTCACTGAAGAGAAATGATATTAAAATCTGCTGTTCTGCTTCCAGCTTTTTTGGGATAATTGGTACATAGATAGGAATACAGACTGGCCAAAGTTGTTTCCAAGCATAGATGCCAAAATACTGTCTTGTCTTTTCCCAACACACACTTTCTAGATCAAATCAATTAATTTAAAGTTGTTGGTGAGATATTGTTTCCAAGGCTACTAACAAGTTCTGCCTATACTTATTACTAACAGATACTTAAAGGATAAAATGTATCTGCTTTCTATGTTCCAGATATGACTTAAACTGTCACCTGACAACTAAGCTTAAGTATTAATCAGAATGATTTTAAACTTTTGTGTCATTCTCTAACCAGATGTTTTGTTAACCAGATATGTTCCATACTTCTTTAACTGAATCTGTCTTGCTAATCAGATGAGTACAGTCTGAGTGCTTAATAAACATATGTAGACACTAAAGCCAGTTTGAAACATTGGAGTTAAAAAGGACAACTAATATTTTGGTTCCTACTCCCAGCTCAAAAGGCCACAGGAGACAATGGGACATATATAGCTTCTAACCTCTGGTAAGTTACTTGTCTTCTTAATCAGGGAGGACATGGAGACCTGGAGATTCACTCCAAGTCAATGTATCTGCAACAGGAGAGTTATATCAAAAGAAAATCATTCCTCGAGATTTCCTAAAAGAGGGTGGGCCACTTGATCATCATGGCCTTTACTTATCCTAGAAGACAACAATGCTGAGAGTCATAGAACTCCTCACAGGTCTTGAAAAGTCTCTCCTATAGAGCCACTACTGATCTGTACAAGTACAATGCATCATTAACTTTGACTACCTACATGGTCTTAAAAACCCAATAAGAGACTATAAACACAAAATATTATAATATAAGCAAAGATTCAGACTAATGGCCTCTCCTGACACTGGATTACAATACTAAATGCTTACATGAACTCATGCCTTCTGTTTATGCCTGGCACCTGTAAGTCAGATCATATTTACCTTTGAATGAGAAAATCTTGCCACTGGCTGGAATAACTAACTTGGATTTTGATTGACACAGGATTTAAAAACTCCACCACAGGGCTGGAGAAATGGCTTAGCAGTAAAGGTGTTTGCCTGCAAAGCCAAAGGACCTCAGTTCGATTCCCCAGGACCCACATAAGCCAGATGCACAAGGTGGCACATGCATCTGGAGTTCTTTTGCAGTAGCTGGAGGCTCTGGAGCACTCTCTCTTTCTCTCCCTCTGTCTCTTTCCTCTCTCTCTCTCTCAAATAAATTTTAAAAAATAAAAATAAACTTCCCCCACATTCTGAGTACAGAAGTGTACACTTCTACAATTTGTAGATGACTTGCTCCTGCAAAGTGAGATTTTAGAGGACTGTACCCTGGGAACAGAAACTTAGTTAGACTTGCCTAGAGAGCTGGGTACCAGGTATCCATTAAGAAGGTCCAAATTTGTCTGCCAGGCATGGTGACACACGCCTTTAATCCCAGCACTCGGGAGGCAGAGGTAGGAGGATCACCCTGAATTCAAGGCCACCCTGAGACTACATAGATAATTCCAGGTCAGCCTGAGCTAAAGTGAGACCCTACCTCGAAAAAAAAAGAAGGTCCAAATCTGTCAAAAGGAGGTTAAGTGTCTAGGATTTCAGATCTCAAGGAGACATAAGGCACTGTGACCTGAACGAAAAAGGCAATCTGGCCCTGCCTAACCCAAGAAACCACAGGCAAGCTAGGCAGTTCTTACGGGCAGCTGGCTTCTGTCACATTTGGATATCTAACTATTCACTAATAGCAAAACCCCTCTATGAAGTCACAAAGGGGAAAAAAAGGAACCATGTGAGTGTGAGCCATAGTAACAGGAAACATTTTTAGACCTTATTAGAGGCCCCACTTTTGGGCTTCTTGATATAACTCAGGAATTCAATCTGTTGTTCATAAAAAGAAAGGAATAGCCCTAGGAGTCCTGACCCAAAGCTTTGGGCCCCGGTAGTGACTGATAACCTATCTGTCTAAACAGTTGGACTCAGTAGCAGCTGGGTGGCCCCCCTGCTTAAGACTACTAGAAGCTACAGTTCTCCTAATAGAAAAATCTGATAAACTGAGTAGATAACAAAGGCTAAATGTCAAAGTTCCACATGCTGTTATTGCCTTGATGAACAGGAAAGGAAATCACCCAAGGACTTACCAAGGCACTCAGAATAAAATGGAATTTGTATGCAGCCTATTGACCTTAGGGTTCAAGGAAAATTAAGAAAATAAGCCACACTCTAAAACAGGCCTTAGATAAATTCTGTCAGGAGACCCAGTTACTCTGGACTGCTGTATTGCCCATGGTACTTCTGAGGATAAGATGCTCTCCCAGAGCTGACATCAAGCTCTCACCCAATGAGATTATGTTTGGCAGAGCCCCCTCCTCTGACAAAAGATCCCAGGGTACAGAAGGGAAATGCAAATTTAAAAATCCACATTCATCTACAACTCCTAGCCACAACCATAACTAGATACATAGCTGAATGTTAAAGAGACTTTCTTCATCTTTAAGTAATCCTGTACACTCTTACAAACCAGGGCACTTATGTGGTTGAAAGATTGACATAAGACATTCCTCAGACCCACCTGGAAGTGACCATGTTTTGTGCTTTTAACCACTCACACAGCTTTAAAAGTTGCATATATAAAGGCCTGAATTCATCCCTCAAAAGTCAAGACAGCTGCTCCACCTGATCAGTCTGCCAAATGGACAGTGACCAGAGACCCCTGAGAACCTCCTCTGAGTCATCCTTCATGACCACTACCCTGATTTGACCACACCAGAAGCTGGTCAGTCTATGCACAGCTGAAACTTGAGGAATCTGCAGCCCTGCTCCAATTGCAAACCTGGAGACAAATTGGTCTACACATGGCAGAAGCCTGAGGAATTCTACATGGGACACTTTTGGGTCTTGGTCATGATGCCACCTCATCTATCTAGGACTGGAAATGATCTTGCTACTAGTACTATCAATAAGATTGGAGGCAACGGCCCCACAGGACTGGAATTTGCTAGGAAAAAAATAACCATAGTTATGTTTTACATAGTTACAGAGGGCATAATTATGAGTATTATGTGCTTCTTATAGCCACTTGCCCTTTTCCCAGAGGTCAGGCTGAACACCCATGGGCCCCTGCTTTAAGCCAGTTGTCAAAGTTGACTAATAAGTCAAACTGCTGGGTATGTCTCATCACCCAGGTGGTTGTAAATATATATATATATATACATATACATATATATGTGTGTGTGTGTGGAATATATATATATTTCATCTTTCTTCACAGAACATACTTTACATAATGACAGACAGCATGATTGGAAGGGATATCTGTTTTCTTGTAACAGTCTGTGTTCTATCAATCCATGCTGTACTGGGAAATGTTCATGATGTTGTGAAAATACCACCAAAAGCCATGAGAAAAATCACACCCTCTGCCTTACCAGACCCAGAGATAGCTAAACCTCCTAACTAGATTTGTCTCTTCCTTCTTAGAAGCTATAAAGTTTCAGATGCTTCTCCAGGGCTACCATAGGATTAATCAAAGATACAGAGATGTCTCTTAAAGTTAAGTATGAGACATTAAAGGGGGGATTAAGATGGAAATTGAGTAAGGAAATTTAGAATTGTCTGCCCCAAAGTATGTCCTATACTGCACAAAATTTGTACAGACTCTGAGGTTTTTGTACTGTGTTAAGGACATGATCTGTATTACAACCTCTATTGTAAATCATCTTATGCTTGTTTTTACATCTGCCCACTAGTTAACTACTTTTTTCTCTTTATGTAAAACTTGCCTGTCACATACTCAAGGACTATGGCATTAGGCGAGGGCTCTGATTTCTCAGAATTAATAATGATGAATAGCCCAAGATAAGGTATATAAACTCTGAGCCATCACAGTTCATGGTCCAGGATTTGGAAGAGATTCCCCTGGGCCTATGTTGGCATGAAAATAATCTGATTCTCTGCTTGGTCTCTGGTGCCAGTTGCCTGAGCCTTAGTTGCCCACATCAGGTATACATATTAATAAATCTCTCCAAGAACTAGGCTTATCCTCTTTAACTCAAACTACTCTCACTTTTGGTTGGAGAATCTATTCTGTCTTACAGATGGAAGAGAGTACTGGGGAGAATCAAGATACATCCATATATTAAGAAAAGAAAGTCAACTTTTTACCATGAGATGAGTCACCTCCATCCATATCATCTGCCTGGACCCAGAAGCCACTACAGGGAAGCAGTGGCATAAATACTGCTCTCATTGCTAGCCTGAAAATGAGTTCCAGGAAGATTATGACAGACACTGTGGTCACTTAAACCTCAATAAAGCAGAGCTCCAAGGGCTATAGAGAAAGTAATACTAAGTCAGATCTCTATCTTGCCCCTCAAGGCTCATGGACCATTTCAGAAGAGGGGTCAGAAAAATTTTAAAAGCCTCAGCTGTGTGGGAATAACCTGAGGCACTGTATCTCCTCACCCCCTGCAGAGACTGAGACCTCTTGGTCTCCACAATGAATACTAGTAACCCCACTGAAGACGACTTTCAATAGAATGTGGGTGTGGGAGAGGGAGGGTCTAAGAGTACAACCATTTTATAAAACAACCAATCAATAAAAAACTTTTAAAAATATGACATAGTTTTTCAAAAATTTTTATCAGGGCTATGCAGATGGCTCAGTGGATAAAGGGCTCGCCACTCAAGTCTGTACCTGAGTTCAATCATCAGTTCCAACTTAAAAATCCAGAAGCCAATCACAGTTGATGGCACACGAGACCTGAATATAAGAAGGAAAAAAGAATGATGACATCAAAATAGAAGACGGACTAGTTGGAAAGAAGAGATTCAATGGATGGAAGATTTGTGAAGAGAAAAACGGAGAGTGGTTGCAGGGGATTATAATTACAATTTATTGATGTATATATAAGGAAGTTGTTAATAAAATTTTAAATTAATTAGTTAATTTCCTTTTAAAAAGTCAGAAGCCAGCTGGGCATGTTGGAAGACACCTTTAATTCCAGCACTTGGGAGGCAGAGATAGGAAGATCACAGTGAGTTCAAGGCCACAATGAGACTACATAACGAATTCCAGGTCCGCCTGGACTAGAGTGAAAACCTGCTGCCCAAAAAAGAAATAAAAAGTGAGAAGCCTGGGCTGGAGAGATGGCTTAGTCGTTAAGCGCGTGCCTGTGAAGCCTAAGTACCCCGGTTCAAGGCTTGATTCCCCAGGACCCACGTTAGCCAGATGCACAAGGGGGTGTGCACATCTGGAGTTCTTTTGCAGTGGCTGAAGGCCCTGGTGCTAAATAAATAAAAAAAATTTTTTTTAATTTTTTTTAAAGTGACAAGCCCTTTCTCTTTTTCAGATAGATGTAGATCCTAAGGAGAGAGCCACCCCATCATACCTCAAAAGGGCCCTGGCTGAAACTAAGAAAAATTGGAGAAACAAGCAAGGGTGCTGTTTTCCTGATGAACCGGATACCAGCACAAGGGGGAAGGAGATCAGCACAGAGAAAAATCAACTCTTACCAAATCAGACAGCCAGAGCCTCAGAGGCCCCCAACACCTCATCACTGAAGCAGACCATAAATGAACCCAACATGGCTCAGGGAAATTTTGCGGAAGAGGGGGCAGAAAGAATGTCAGAGCCAAATGTTGGGTCATGATATGCAGAGACATTTAGTTTACCCATAATTGTGGGCTAACTCCACAATGCATGACCCGTATACCTCAATAAGGAGGGGCCAAGGGGAGGGGGTAGGTCACGGATGAGCCTAATAATGGTACCAAACTGACTGTAAAAAAAAAAAAAAAAAAAAAATCCAGGACCCTGAAATCAGCAGGAAGTAAGGCCACTCCCTCTCCAAGCATGGGATACCTGGACATTCAGATAAGACTTAGGCTTTGCCCTTAACCCTGTGGTCTTTGGCCAGTTGCCTAGGAAACTCCTTATATGGTATTAGCCAGTACCTTTGCATACCTTCCCTTTGCCATTGCCTACATGCTAGAATGAATGTCCCCATATTAGGCATAAGCTACAAACCTTTAAACCCACCAATCCCCCTAGGGTCCTCTTCCTGACTTCAACTGCTTATAAATCCATTTCTCTTGACAATAAAGGGAGAACTGTTCACCGAAAAAAAAAAAAAAAAAGTGAGAAGCCTTAGTAAGCTTCTATAATCCCATAATCCCAGCACACAGATGGCAAGATGAGAGGTGTCTATTATTGAATTTCCCAGAAACTTGTTGCAAGTAAAGCACAGAACAAGTATAACAGAGTGAAATCCAGGGAGAGAAATCTTGCCTCAAATGAGGTGGGAAGGTGAGGACTGACTTGAAAGTTTTCCTCTATCTTCCACACACCAGTACTCTCTCACACATGAACAAAGGTACACACACACATATACGTGCAAAAAAGTTTAAAGTTTATCACAGCAACTCTTCTTTTGAGATCCTCAAGGATTGAATATATTAATATTTTTAGAAATAGGTACAAATATTTCTGCCAAGAAATTTCCTCAAAAAATGATGTGCAATATCCAAACATAAGCCCACTTGCCAATATCAAGCTACCATCAATCATGGGCTACAAGAGGGCCTACACCTATTAAATTCTCTATTAAAAAAAGTAAGGGTTATCTCTTTTGCCCTGGTGCTAACTTACTCTCCGTTAGAGAATCTGATTCTCTTTTTCTGATAGATGTAGATCCTAAGGAGAGAGCCACCCCATCATACCTCAAACAGGCCCTGGCTGAAACTAAGAAAAATTGGAGAAACAAGCAAGGGGGCTGTTTTCCTGATGAGCCGGATACCAGCACAAGGGGGAAGGAGATCAGCACAGAGAAAAATCAACTCTTACCAAATCAGAGAGCCAGAGCCTCAGAGTCCCCCAACACCTCATCACTGAAACAGACCATAAATGAACCCAACATGGCTCAGGGAAATTTTGCGGAAGATGGGGCAGAAAGAATGTCAGAGCCACATGTTGGGTCATGATATGCAGAGACATTTATCTGACACATAACTGTGGGTTAACTCCACAATGCATGACCCATATACCTCAACAAGGAGGTGCCAAGGGGAGGGGGTAGGTCACAGATGAGCCTAATAATGGTACCAAACTGACTGTATTTGCTGAATACAAAACTAAGTAATAAAGAAAAAAAGAAAAAAAATACAAAAAAAACCAAAAAAATTAAATTAAATTAAATTTTTAAAAATGATGTGGAAAAGATATTACTGAAAGGAAAACAATGAATCTTCAATGATAATTTCTGTAATTCATTTGGGAGAGTAGAAATAACACTACATAAATATTTTTACAACTTGAGAAGATATGCATAAACATAAACTGTACTTACTTATAGGTTTAGAAATTATAATACATGAAGACCTGGATATGTACCTTTTGTTGTTCTAAATCCATGTAGTCTCACTGTTTAATAAAAGAAAGAATAAAATGAAAAAAAGGAGGACAAAATAAACAGTGACATTTTTTTATTAGTTAGGGACACAGTGTGTAGACAGCCATGTTGGTACCATCATTAGCCTCCTCCCCGTCCTCCCTCCTCTGAAGGGACTTTCCTCATTGGGAAATGTGCATCTTGCATTGTGGGGTTAGCCATCAGTTATGGGGAAGAGGCAATGTCTCTATGCATAATGTCCCAATTTGTAGCTCTAACAATCTTTCTGCCCCCCTTTTCCATGAGCTTCCCTGAGCCATGTTGGGTTTGTTTCAGGTCTACTTCAGTGATGAGGTCTTGGGAGCTTCTGTGTCTCCAGATATCTGATTTGATAGGAGTTGAGCATTCTCTGTGTCTATCTCCTTCATGCTTGTGCTGGTACCAGGTTCACCAAGAAAGCAGCACTCTTGTTCATTTCCCCAATTACCCTATTGTTTCAGTTGGGCCCCTGTTGAGGTGCAATGGGCTGATTCTCTCCTCAGATTCTGAGTCCATCTGAAAGAGAGAAGCAAATTCTCCAATCAAGAGTGAAGTCAGCACCAGATCAATGGAATAACCATTATTATTTTAGAGAGAATTTAATAGGTGTAGGCCCTCTTGTACCCCACAATTGGTGGGAGCTTGATATTGGAGAGTGGGTTTGGTTTTTGGATATGGTTCTGACTTGTTTCCCACTTCCAGCTATGGGTTCCATGCCACTGAGTGGATCTGTTAGCCAAATCAAGAGCAGTTGGTTACCCACCATAGCTGTGTGCCACTGTTGTACTTGGGTGAGCATCATGTCAGGTTGTTTGCTGCTGTGTAGCTTAGACCACAAGTTACTTGGACAGATGTTCATTTTCCCCCAGTTGCTCATGTAGTACCTTCTGGCACTAGAGGAGCTAACTGCCTGGGGACTGACTCTCTTCCAGATTCCAGCCAGGTCACTCCATGTTCCATACCAATAGCATATGGTGTCTTTGGCAGCAGGGTCTTACAATTAACCTTTGGTGGGTCATCAAGTACTCTGACAGAAATCTGACTTATTTTGGGAAACATTGTAGGTCTCTCTTATCAAAAGCTCATTGTGAATGTTAACCATGCTGATACTGGGAGTTTCAGGCATCACCAAGGGAAAAGAAGGAAGAAAAGGATAGGTAATATAAAAGAGAAATAGAGAAGAGGGAGAGAGAGAGAAAAATAAACTGGAGAAGATTAAGAGTAGTCTTCATCATACCTTCTCCAGGCCCCTGTGATTCAGGGGTTCCCTCTAAGGACCTGATGAAGGTCTCCCCTCCTGCCCCACCCTCCCTACTGTCCAGTGCTTGAGATGCTTATGAGGTGTAACTGGGTCTGTTGGTAACTCTATAGGCAACCTTTTTAGGAGTCTCCATATTGCTCTCCACAGTGGTTGTACCAGCTTACGTTCCTACCAACAGTGAATGACAGTTCCTATTTCTCCACATCCTTGCCAGCATTTGTTTTCATTAGATTTTTTAATGTTTGCTATCCTTACTGGTGTAAGGTAGAATCTCATAATTGTTTTAATTTGCACTTCCCTGATGATTAGGGATGATGAAAATTTTCTTACGTGTGTATTTGCCATTTGTATTTCTTCCTCTGAGAACTTCCAGTCTAGTTCTTTGCTCCATTTTGTGAGTGGGTTGTTTGACTTTTTACTGTTTAGGTATTTTATTTCTTTGTAGATTCTAGAAATTAGGCCTCTGCCAGTTGTATAGCCTGCAAAAATTTTTTCCCATTCTATGGGTAATCTATTGGCTCGGCTTATTGTATGTTTGTCTGTGAAAAATATTTTCAGCTTCATGAGATCCCAGTGGTTCAATGATCAAGTTCCTGAGCTACTGGGGTTTTGTTCAGGAAGTCTTTTCCCATTCCTATATCATGGAAAGTTCCTATTTTTTCTTCCAGTAGTAGCAGAGTTTCTGGTCTTATATTGAGGTCTTAGATCCATTTGGATTGGATTTCTGTGCATGGCAAGATGTGGGGATTAAGTTTCATTTTCTTGCATATGGTTATCCAGTTTGTCCAGCACCATTTGTTGAAGATGCTGTCTTTTTTCCATCCTACATTGTTAGGACCTTTGTCAAATATCAAGTAGCTATAGGTACTTGACCCAAAGTCTGGGTCCTTCATTCTGTTCCATTGATCTATAATCCTGTCTTTTTTTAATTTTTTTTTGTTCATTTTTATTTATTTATTTGAGAGTGACAGAGAGAGAAAGAGGCAGAGAGAGAGAGAGAGAGAGAGAGAGAGAATGGGCTCGCCAGGGCTTCTAGCCACTGCAAACGAACTCCAGACGCATGTGCCCCCTTGTGCATCTGGCTAACGTGGGTCCTGGAGAATCGAGCCTCGAACCGAAGTCCTTAGGCTTCACAGGCAAGCACTTAACTGCTAAGCCATCTCTCCAGCCCTATAATCCTGTTTTTATTACTATGGCTTTGTAATATAGCTTTAGATCAGGCATGGTGATGCCTCTAGAGGTGTTTCTTTGGCTGAGGATATGCTTAGATATCTGAGGCATTCTGCCATTCCATGTGAATTTTGAGATCATTTTGTCTATCTCTGTAAAGAAAAATGTTGGGATTTTTATCAGTATTACATTAAATCTGTATATAGCCTTTGGTAAGACTGCCATTTTCACAATGTTAATTCTGCCTATCTAGGATCATGGGAGTTCTTTCCATTTTCTCAGGTCCTCCTCAATTTCTTTCTTGAATGTTTTTCTGTTTTCATTGTATAGGTCTTTCACATCCTTGGTTAATGTTATTACAAGGTATTTTATTTCTTTTCTTGCTATTGAAAATTGGATAATGTCACTTATTTCTTTCTCTGTATCTTTGTCTTTTGCATATAGAAAGGCTACTGATTTTTGTGCATTGATTTTGTATCCTGCTACTTTGATGAAGGAGATAATCACCTATAAGAGTTTTGAGATGAGGTTATTGGATCACTTATGAATGGAATCATGTCATCTAAGAGTAGGGTTAACTTAACTTCTTCCTTCCAATTTGTATTCCTTTTATTTCTCCTGTCTTATTGCTTGAGCTAGCACTTCCAGTACTATGTTGAAGAGCAGAGGTGAGAGTGGACACTTCTGTCTTGTTCATGATCTCAATGGCAATTCCTTCAGTCTCTCCCCATTAAGTATTATTTGGGCTTTCAGTGCTTTATATATAGCCTTTATTATACTGAGATATTAACCATCCATGCCTATTCTCTCCAATGTTTTGATCATGAAATAATGTATTTTGTCAAAGGCCTTTTCTGCATCTATCAAAATGATCATGTGGGGTTTTTTTGTGTGTGTGTGTTTAAGCTCATTTATGTGGTGTATTACATTGACAGATTTCCGTATGTTGAACCACCCCTGTGTTTCTGGGGTGAAGACTACTTGATTAAGGTGGATAATGCTTTTGATGTATTGTTGAATTCAGTTTGAGAGGATTTTCTTCAGGATCTTTGCATCTAAGTTTATCAGGGAAGTAGGCCTATAGTCTTCTTTTCCTGTGACATCTCTGCCTGGTTTTAGTATTAGGGTGATACTATCTTCATAAAAGGAGTTGGGCAGCTTTCCCTGTTCTCCAATTGTGTGGCACAGTTTGAGAAAAATTGGTTTCAGTTCCTCCACAAAGGTTTGATAGAATTCAGCTGAGAAGCTATCTGGTCTGGACTCTTTTGGGAGGGAGGTTTTTGATTACTGTGGTGGTTTGATTCAGGTGTCCCCCATAAACTTAGGTGTTCTGAATGCTAGGTTCCCAACTGATGGAGATTTGGGAATTAATGCCTCCAGGAGGCAGTGTATTGTTGGGGGTGGGCTTATGGGTATTATAGCCACTTTCCCCAGGCCAGTGTTTGGCACACTCTCTTGTTCCCTTTGTCCACTTATGTGGACCAGGGGGTGATGTCCACCCTCTGCTCATGCCATCATTTTCCCTGCCATTGTGGAGCTTCCCCTCGAGCCTGTAAGCCAAAATAAACCTCTTTTTCCCACAAGCTGCTCTTGGTTGAGTGATTTCTACCAGCAATGTGAACCTGACTGCAACAATTATCTTTTCAACCTTGATGGGTGTGATAGGTTTGTTTAGGAGATTAATCTTCTCTGAGTTTAGCTTTGGTAGGTGGTATGTGTCGAGGAATTCATCCATTTCCTCCATGTTATCCAGTTTTGTGGAGTAGTGGTTTTTTAAATAATTCCTGATGATTCTCCCAATTTCACTTATGTCAAACAGAGACATTTAAGCAAACTTAAACACATTGTATCACCATAAAGTGTTTAAGATGAGAAATTACAATTCTCTTTATACCTAAAATTTGCTCATCCCATAGCTGAAGAGCAAGAAAAGAATCATTAATACAAAAGAGATAGTGATGGTTAATTTTAGAAGTGATCCTGATTTAGGGATTTAAAGAACTACCAAAACATCATTTTGGGGTGGCTGCATACTACAGAAGTAAAACACATCACCACTTCTGCCTTGCTGTGACTTGGATCCTACCTCTAAGAGAATGTCATGAAGACATTCAAGCAGCCTGTTGGGAGGACCAAGTGTGGAAAAGTTACGACTGTCCACCATACATGCTCAAGACCAATTTGCTCACCACATGAAGACATCTCTATGCAAACAAATCCTACAGTCCCTCCAAGCATTTAGATGACTCTAGCCCTTGCATACAGTTTAATTTCAACCTCATGGACGGCCTCAAGCTAGAGTCATGGTTTCTGAATTTGTGACTCACAGAAACTGGATTAAATAACTTTTGTTAAAAATTAAATTTGTGAGCACAAAACCTTCTCCCTGTAGACCAGCCAACTGAAAGCTGGCAAAAGCTGCACTGTATGCAGTCTTATGGGAGACAGAAGTCATCAGTGGTGAAAACAGTGGACACTGGAAACCTCAAGTTTGGCCAGACAGGCCAAATGTCTGAACAAGTGCAATAGTGGCATATCTGCCCTGGGGAAAATCAACTGCTCTTTAATTGGACTGAAGGCCCACCCTATGGGAGGGAATACATGCCTGATACTGAAAACCTAATCAAAAGCCTATGGCAGGAGAGGTCATGAGCCTTAGGGGTATAAAGCCTCCTCTTGTCTGGATAAATGCATATATTACTCTCACCAAATTGCCCTGAAATCACTACACTTAATGTTCATACTCATATATTAATGCTACTCTCACTTCTGGTTAGAGATGCTTCTCTTTTCAGGTGGTGATGACCACTGAGATGGCTCAGAAGGCAACATAGTGCTGAGAAGTCCAGCACAAACATCTCACACCCTCCAAGGCTCAGAGTCCATTGCGGAAGAGGTGGTAGGAAGAATGTAAGAGCCAAAGGAAGGGTACTACTCCTTACATACAACTGTCTGGACAGAAATTGTCCTCAATTCACAGTGCCTACCAATACCTACACAAGACCTTCATTATAGGAGAAAAAGTTTATGACATCAAATTAAAAGACAGACTAATGTGTTGGGCCTTGAGCGGCCTGGACGCAAGGCATAGTGTAACTTCCTGAGCCTAGCTAAAGTTTGGCGACCTGTCTCTGGCCAGCTAGGACTCAGCAAGATGCCTAATGGCTTCTTGCCTGCTACTTCCGCATGTGAGTTAGAATTATCATTTCAATAGTCACAGTTTACTATTGGCCCTTACCTCTCCCCCATCCTAGAATCCCCTCCTTTGTTCTCAACATTATATAGGCAACCAAATGTAACAATAAAGCGAGTTCCTGCTTCAACTAGACTCCCGACTCAGTGTGGTTTTTCTCCAGTGACTAGGAGAGGTTCTGAGTCATCTGACACTCATCTTCCTCCTTAACCCCTTGGGAGGAACCAGCGGGCCTGGTCCTTCCTCAGCACTACCTGTCGGGGGGAGCCCGGCACTAATGGACAGAGGGAGGGGATATGATGGAGAGCACAGTTATGAAGGAGAAAGTGGGGGGGAGGGGAGGGAAATACCATGGTTTGTTGTTTGTAAGTGTAGAAGTTGTCAATAAAAATATACATATTAAAAAAATTTTAAATACCAGAACAAAATGTAAAAAAAATATTAAAATAATATTGTTGTATATCAATTTCCTCTAAATTGAAACATTTCATCCTGGAGATAAGCTGGTTATGATTCAGGAAGCTCTAGCTCCTCAAGGCTCAGAAGTAAATAAGGCTGGGACCTCACAAGTCTCAGAAAGTTCCTGAAATAAGATCCACAAGGCCCCTCCCTAAGGTTATATAAGGAGTAAGAACTGATTGAGAGGAGTAATTTTCCTACCAGATGAGCTGCCTGCAGGTTGCACAGTGATCTCCAGGAATGCAGCTTCTGTGAATCATGACCTATGCTAAGGTGGTCTTTTGAGTGATGCAACTGCCTTAAGTCACCTATAGCCCTGTGAGTAACCCCTCACTTGTGCTTTGTGAGTAATCCCAGTAAACACATTGGTTCACTAAGATTGGATTTTGGTGGAGTCATGCTTTGATCTGTTGTTGGTGCTCTATCTGTGGTGACTAGACACGTGTTTGTGTATCCCCAAGGGAAAAGGTTTCATGTAGCACTTGGTGCCCAATATAGGGCATGGCAGAATGGAAGATAAGTTTGAGAGGAATGATTGCATGGTTGTTGTATTGTAAAACAAGGCACATAACTAAGGCTGAGGATATAACACCTGTAGGGGAAATCATGGGATGGGTGTCCTTCCCCACGTGGTGTGTGACAGTGTGCCTTCTTATGGTAGTTGCAAGTAGTAAGGCATATAACTAAGATTGAGCCATCAGAAAATTGACTTTGTCTATGGAGGAAATCCCAGGGTGGCCATCTTCTTCCAAATTGTATGGAGTGGCAAGCATGCTTGATGAATGGGGTTTGCTGTGTGAGTACCAGAGAAATGTGTACCAGAGAAAGCCCAGAGAATGTGTTGTAGTCCATGGAAGTAGCCCAAATGGGTCAGGCGTGGTAGTGCACACCTTTAATCCCAGCACTTGAGAGGCAGAGGTAGGAGGATCACTGTGAGTTTGAGGGCCAGCCTGAGGCTACATAGTGAATCCCAGGTCAGCCTGAATACAGTGAGACCCTAGCTAAAAAAAAGTACAAAAAATATAGTCCAAATCAAATGAGATTGCTGGAAAGCTATTGTGATGTTTGCATGGATGCTGCTGTGGATAATAAGATATGCAGCTGGGATGTAAGATCAAAAATTAAAAGCCTTATTATCATGCTAACATGCCTTTTTAGCTTTTGTAACTTGCTTGCTTGCCTCAGGTTGACTAAAGAACAGCCATTTTGTAATAACCCCCAGCTGGCCCCCCCCCTGCCCTAGGAAAACTAGCTGACTTGTGGTTATTTCTGAACATTGCTCCCACCACCCTCCCAACACCCTGCCTCCGTTTCCTGGAACCGAGGAAGCCACTCAACGTCCTGTGGTCACCCCTAGCCCAGCAAAACAACACCAGGTGGACTCCACCAATGAGATTCCATTCTATATGGAAAGCCCCTAGACCCAGGCCCCTTCCCTAGCTCGGTGGTTGGACTCCACCAATCAGAACCCATCCTATGTGGAAAGTCCCTAGACCCAGACCCCCTCCCTAACTTTGTGGTTTTTCCCTATATAAACTCTAAAAAATTGGGGCTAGGGGCTCTTCACCCCTCCTGCGTGAGGACTTTGTGTCGAGCCCCGGTGCACCGGTTTTCTCAATAAACCTCTTGCTGCTATTGCATCGAGAAGCGTCTGTGTCAGTCTTTGGGGTCTCGCCCAATTCCCGAGGCTTGGAGTCCCTCCTTGAGGAGGGGTCCCAACACAGCTGGGGCTGAGATGGAAACTCACAGGGACCTTTTCTGTATAGAGGAGTTACACCAAGAATTAAAACAACAACAGCAACAAAAATGGCTCACATTCTTTATGTTAACTTCTGATTTGGAATGTAAATTGGATAAAAGAAAGGATTGAGGTATTGACTTGCCATTTCTTATATATTGTGGGACACAAGAGAAACAGAGTACAAGTTATAGCTGTGCTAAAAAGCCCTTCCTAGGGTCCAAAAACTTGGAACCTGTAAAAGGAGTCAGATGGTAAGGATAAAGAAAATGAGATAAAACAAATAGAAGATATTTCTCAAATCTGACCTTAATAAAGAGGAAGGGAAAATACATGATTGAGTATGTATACAGAGGTCTTAATAATGGCCTAGTTCAAGAAACCATGATAGTCAGGGAATACTCCCTCTCTGAACTGCTTTAGTTGGGAAAGACTGTTAGGCAAGACATGGAAGAACCTCTCACTGCCTGGCTTGTGAGGTTATGGGATTTGAGTACAGATGGGAATAGTCTGAATGCTATGGAAGCTAAAACCTGAGTAATGAAACTATTCATTCCTGCTTAAGACACAGGCTGCAACATAAACACAGGCAATATCTGTGAAATGAGTGCCTGATGGACTGGCACAAATAAGCCATTAGGAACTGATAGTGTGCCATAATAGCCAAATATCTGTATCAACTTCTCCGGGGCTCCAGGAACATTATGGAAGAGGATAGTGGAAAGAAAGAAAGATCTGGAGGAAGGGGTGAACTATTGTATAGCAATTTCTCCCATATTGAAACATTTCATCCTGAAGAGAAGTTTAAGACTCAGGAAGCCCCAGCTCATCAAGGCTCAGAGTAAACAAGGCTGGGACCTCACAAGTCTCAGGAAGTTCCTGAAACAAGATCCAGGAGGCCCTCCCTAAGGTTACATAAGGAGTAAATACTGGTGTTAAGAGACTCTCTTACCAACCAAACTGCAAAAAGTCTTGCAATGAGCTCCAGGCATGAGGTTCTATAAGTCATTACCTATGCTGAGGTGGGCTTTTAGGGGAGGTAGCTGCCTTTGAATCATCCATGCTCCTGTAAGTTAACTTTCACACATTCCTATAAGTAACCCTAATAAATTCACTGCTTTACTAAGCTAGACTTTGGTGGTGATGTAGAAATTCTCTGGAAAGATCACTCCAATGCCACTATGAGTGAAATTAGAGGAGTTTATTAGCCAGGGGACAAAGAGCTTGAAGTAGCCCTCTAAAAAAGCTTTGACCCTGAGCTGAGATTTTAATTCTATTTTATAGTTTTCATAGCCAAGTGGAGGGGTAAGTGAACAAACAAGATGTGGCAAATCAATCATTTCTGTAGTCAGGCCACCCTAACAATGAACTCCATTTTATTTTGTTTTAGCCTAAACTGTCTTTCCTTCTTATCATCCCTTTGGGCCTTTTCTGGACAGTTCCTTCTTTGGGATTTTTCCATCTGCTGACAAAGATAAGTTTTAACATCTCAGCAATTAACTCTTACAGCCTAACTCAGTGAATCAGTTCAACTTTTAGTTTCTTTGCTACCACATAATTGTTTCTTGATCTGTTGTTGATGCCCCAATTGGGATGAATAAACATCTGCTTGCATCTGCCCTGGAAAGGTTTAATGCCCAAAACACATATCTATTATGCTAGCCTTCTCAACCTCGAAAATAGCTGTTTAAAAAGGAGACATGTATCAGTGCCAGGGCGAAGGGAACAGATGCTGAGGATACTCAACACATACTGAAGCACAGATCCAGAGGCTCTAAAGAGTTCCTCACTGAAATGACTTAAAACTCACCCACTATGGCTCAGCAAATTTTGTGGAAGAGGGGACCGGAAAATTTTAAGTCTACACATTGGGTGTCATTGTAAGGAAAGTGTAAGAGAAAAGTAAAAGAGAACACTGGACTTGATCTCTACAGACAGATTGTTTTATTTAGAGTAAACAGCAAAGGGTAACAGCTTTCCCACGGGATGGAGGCTGAAGTGCTGAGCCAGGCTAGGGTTAAGTTTATAAGGAGGATCCTAAGAAAAGCAGACTGTACCAGATGCAGTTGATAAGAAAATTGTAGCTGTTTGTGTCCTTGTTCAGAATAGGCTTCTTCAGCCAGAAATGTCTAAAGGAGGATACTCAGGTGGTCTCTGATCCTTCAAGGCCACCTAGGCTAAGGAGAGTACATCAATCAGGGAAAGGTGCCAAGCCAAATGCCTCTGTTGTTTATTTTATTGCCTGTGAGCTTTAGGGATAGTTATTAACTCTAGTAACCTTTAGTTTTCAGAGAAGGCTATTAACCCTTCAGTACAGATAATAGAAGGATAAAAGGAATTGGGGAGAACTGGGGGTGAGTGGGATATTTTGTGGAGGATTGCATGAGCTGGAACAGGAATAGTGAACTCTTATACTGCTTCCTGCTATGGGGGGCAGTAGATCTCTCCTGGTGTCCCAGGCAGTCCTGTGGAAGTTGGATGTTTAGGGGCTGATATTCAGCGACCATGAGGAATTCAGTGACTCACTGTGAAGGCATGTATTTTGTCCAGGAGGAATTTAGTGAGGTATCTGAATATGCAAGGATGACAAAGAGAGGGTGAACATTATCATAATAAGGGAAATAAAGTACATGTCAAAGACAGGATAGATTTAACTTGAAGGGAGTAGAGTTGTGAGTTTGTTTTTTTTATCTTATAGCAATAGATATCTTAGTTGGTCACAGAGAGATGTCAGGTCACATGTAGAGAAATAATATTATTGGCCATTAAAAAGGCTTATACAGCCCAAAATATTATTGGCTCTGGATTGGTAGCATTTACCTCTCCACAATAATAGTTTATAGTCACACAGGCTTGGCTTTTGGGAGTTTCCGTTTTTAGTTTTCCATTTGTCAAACTTTATTTTGTACTTTGTGTACATTACCCATGTCAACTTTATGAATAGGCAAGGAGGCAGTTCTTCAGGAGAGTAATAGTTATTAGAGCCATTAGGAAAGAAATGCCTAGATCATGTCAAATTTATTAGGCATTATGATTTAGTTATTATCCATGTATGAGTTTTTTTTTTTTGATATGTGACATGACATTTATAGGTGACATGAGCATTATATTTAAGGTTGAAAAATAATAATAATATAGATGATAAGTAAGGAAAAAGGAATTGTTAACTTGGATGGGAAGTTAATTGAAATTAGTAGAAATATAAAGACTTAGTTTAGGTAAGGAAGGAAGTACAAGAGATTAGTATTGAAGCAATATTTTAAATACATTATTTTAAATGTAAATATTGAGAAGTTAACTAATTATAAAGTTTAGCTTTACAGGGTTTTTCGTAAGTCTTTAATATATAAGGACTTTACATACTTGGTCCAAAGACAGTAGTATTTTTAGGAGAACAAATGAAAGTATGTTAGGCTGACAAGCTAAAACTTTGATTAGTCTTGATAATTGGTTATTAGTAGTTGTTTATTTTATAAACATAATGAAATTGTATTTTATAGAATTATACTGGTTATATAATGCAATGCAATATATTTTATATAATTAGACCCAGTTTTGTTTATTAGAATAAGTTTATGGCAAATAAATAAAAGTCTTACCCAATAGGAAAACATATAAGAGTATAACATTTAAGAAAACTATTGTTGTAAACAGGTGTCCAATGTAACAAAATAAAGACTTAATTTTGATTTTTATGTCACGTTCTGTCAGTGGGCAAACAGCAGCAATGGTCAGCTCTGGATTGTGATGCTGATGGGACACTGTTCAGCAGGGCTGCGGCATCCCAGCCTTTCTTTGGCAGGGCCAAGAAGTCTTTCAGTGACCTCCTGGAGTGCCTGTTGTCTGACAGTTTGCGCTACTGCTATCTTTTCCTTGGAATTTTTGAGATTATTATAAGTTTATTGCTGCTTATTTTTGCTTTCATTTTCCCCTTCTCAGTAGTAATAGGGAATCCAATTCAGATGTGTTTCTACAGTCACCACTGATTAACCAGGAAAATAATGTTTCTACAGAAATTTCTGAGGCTTTAATGTTTAAACAGGTAAACAAATTATGGATCCTGAAACTATGATTAGTTTGAATGTACAAAGTTTCTTAACATCACAAATGTATATTTCACCTAATGAGACATGTTCCTTGCAATGCTATATCTCATGCCTTGCCAATTGTTCCCAAGAAACACTACTTATGATTATGGGAATTAATGGACACATTTCCTGAACCTACAGATGACTTACTAGAAAAGGAGCCTGAAATGCTAGGGAGCAAAAGCAAACCTCTTTCAAATAATTGGGGTGGGCCCATACAAGGAAGAAGAACAGAATAGGTAACTTTCAGAATTAACAATAGAGTCTGATGGGCTCCTAAACGAAAGACATCAATGCAAAACATTGGATGGATAGATCAATTTTTACCATATACAGGGACATAATACCTTATAACCATAAGAGCTACCTGCCAGGGCTCTTGGCTAGTTTCATGAGCCTGGGTAAGATATTAACCAGCTTACAATCTTTGACTTTCTTGTTTAAGATGTTATCAGAATGTCTATGGGATAAGAGGTTCATAAGTTAAACAGAAGCAGGGGAAACCAAGGGAAAAGAGGAATATTCTGCAAGATTTCTTAGAGAATAGAAGCTACATAATAAGTTGCTATGTCTTGCTTGCAAAAAACAATAATAATGTATCTGCTCTGCTTCCAGTATGCTTCACCTGAACTACTGGTCCACATCATTTCCTTACAATGCTGACTCCACACATCTCATTCTAGTTCTACAACCCCACTGAGGATGGACCGTGTCAACATTCAGATAGAAGTTAAATAAATAAACAAAACTAGTTAAAATATATTGATCTTGTTAATATCGATATTTATATGGGAAAATAAGGCATCACATATGGAGTGGAGAATCAGTCTATTTTTAAATATATATAGTTGACAGCTTCTATACTTATAGACAATAAACCATGATTTTTCCCTCTCCTCCCCCACTTTCCCCTTCATAACTCTGCTCTCCATCATTCTCTCTCTCTCTCTCTCTCTCTCTCTCTCTCTCTCTCCATTAGTCTCTCTTCTAATTTGATGTTATCACCTTTTTCTCCTATTATGAGTGTCTCGTGTAGGTATTGCTAGGCACTGTGAGGTCATAGATATCAAGGCCAATTTCTGTCCAGACAATTGCATTGTAAGGAGTGGTACCATTCCTTTGGCTTTTTCCACCACCTCTTCTGAAATTGACCCTGAGCCTTGGAGCGTGTGAGATGTTTCAGTGCTGGACATTCCTTTGTTCCTTCTCAAATTTTATGTTGCCTTTTGGGTCATCCCATTGATCATTGCCATCTGAAAAGAGAAGCTTCTCTAACAAGAAGTGAGAGTAGCATTAATATATTAATATGAAAATTAAGTGTGGTGCTTTCAGGACAATTTGGTGAGAATAATATATGCGCACTTATCCAGAAAAGAGCAAGCTTTATTCCCTTAAGGCTCATGAACTCCCCTACCATAGGCTTTTGATTAGGTTTTCAGTACCAGGCATGTATTCCCTCCCATAGAGCAGGCCTTCAGTCCAATTAGAGAGCAGTTGGTTTCCCTGAGAGTGGTCATTTGGCCTGTCTGACCCAACTTGAGGCTTCCAGTGTCCACTGTTTTCACCACTGATGACTTCTGTCTCCCATAGGGCTGCATACAGTGCAGCTTTTGCCAGCTTTCAGTTGGCTGGTCTACAGGGAGAAGGTTTTCTGCTCAGCACCAGCTTGATTTCTCAGTGACTTTGCCACTCAGGCATGTGAAGTCTTCAGCAATAGGGTCTTACCATCTGTTTCTGGTGGGAAACCAAGGGCCTTGAAAATAGCCTGTAATGTTTTGGAGGCAACTGGCCAACAACTCACTGGAAGGTATCCCATCCCTGGCACTGAAAATATTCTAGCAACAATCTATGGCTTCTGGATGTGCCATTATTCAAAAAAGTAGGTTTTCATATGTCTTATTCAGAATATCTTGCATTTTGATTGACCGTCCCCCACCCTGCCCTTCTTTTACAAAATCTCTTCCCCTGGCCTTGCTTAAGTCTTTCCCCTCCTTGTAATCTGTTCTTCTACTTATATATGTACAATACCATCCCCTTAAGTCTTTCCCTCTCCTCCTCCATCATAGCCTTTTTCTAGCTTACTGGCCTCTCCTACTGATTTTTAGTTCCAGCTCATACACAAGTGTATACAATTGTAGCTAGGATCCACATATGAGAGAGAATATGTGATGTTTGGCTTTTCTGGACCTGGGTTACCTCAGGTAGTATAATCCTTTCCAGATACAGCCATTTCACAATTTCATTTTTCTTTACTGCTGAACAGAACACCATTATGTAAAGATACCACATATTTATTATCCATTCATCTGTGGAGGGATATCTAGGCTGGTTCCATTTCCTAGCTATTGTGAATAGAGCAGCAGTAAACATGGTTGTGCAAGTATCTTTAAGGTAGTGAGAAGAGTCATTAGGATATATGCCTAGGAGTGCTATAGCTGGATCATATGGTAAAACTATTTTTAGCTGTCTCAAGAACCTCCACACTGATTTCCACAATGGCTGTACCAGATTACATTGCCACCAACAGTGTAGAAGGATTCCCCTTTTTCTGCATCCTCACCAACATTTACTGTCATTTGTTTTCTTGATCATAGCCATTCTGACAGGAGGGAGAAGGAATCTCAAAGCAGTTTTAGTTTGCATTTCTCTGATGGCTAAGGATATAGAACACATTTTAGATGTTTATATGCTATCTATGGTACTTTGAATAGATGGCCCCCAATATATTCAGTTCTTTATTGTTTGTAGCTTGCATTCTGCAGCCACCTAGCTGGAGGCAATGTCACTGGGTGGATCTTTAGGTGTGGTGGTGGGTTTCAGATTTCAATCTAAAGATATGCAAAGTGTGCCTAGCAGGAGTTCCTGAAGTGTGCTGTGGCTTTTGGCTTTAGGCTTGTGCTTCTCTCTCTCTCTCTCTGCTTGGTCCTGTGAAAGCAGGACAGCTTCTTCTGCCATTATGGAACTTCCCCTGGATTTGTAAGCTTCAATAAATCCCTTCCTCCATAACTGTGCTTGGTCTGGAAGTTCATCTCAGTGAACCTGAATCTGTCTGCTACACCATCTGTATTTTTTCTGGTGAGAAGTCTCTATTTAGTTCCATAGCCCATTTTTTAATTGGGTTGTTTGATTTGTTACTGTCCTATTTTTTGAGTTTTTAGTATATTCTGGGATATTAATCCTCTGTCAGATGTATAGCTAGCAAAGAGTTTCTCCCATTCTGTAGGTTGTCTCTTTTCTCTATTGACAGTGGCCTTTGCTGTACAAAAGCTTTGTAATTTCATGAGATCCCAGTAGTTGATCAGTGGTTTTATTCTCTGAGCAACTGGGGTTATATTCAGAAAGTCATTACTTATGCCAATATGTTGAAAGGTTTCTCCTTCCTATTCCTTGAGGCATTTCAGAGTTTCAGGTCTGATATTAAGGTCCCTGATCCACTTGGATTTGATTCTTGTGCATGGAGAAAGACATGGATCTATTTTCATCTTTCTACGTATAGATATCCAGTTTTCCCAGCACCACTTGTTGAAGAGGTCATCTTTCCTCCAATGAATATTTTTGACATTTTTGTCAAAAATAAGATGGCTGTAGCTGCCTGGATTGACATCTGGTCCTCTTTTCTGTTCCATTGATCTACATGTCTGTTGTTGTGCCAATACCATGCTGTTTTTGTTACTATGGCTTTGTAATATAGCTTTCCATTTCCTTGTGCCTTCTGAAATTTCTCACTTGAGTGTTTTAAAGTTCTCATTGTAGAGATCCTTCACTTCCTTGGTTAAGTTTATTCCAAGATACCTTTTTTTTTTTTTGAGGCAATTGTGAATGGGAGAGATTCCCTGATTTCATCCTCTGCATATTTGCCATTAGTATATAGAAAAGCTACTGATTTCTGTGTGTTTATTTTGTATCCTGCTACATTGCTAAAAGTATTTCTCAACTCTAACAGTTTGCTGGTAGAGTCTTTAGGGTCCTTTATGTATAGAATCATATCATCAGCAAATAATGATAATTTGTTCTCTTCCTTTCCAATTTGCATCCCTTTTATAAGTGTCTCTTGCCTTATTGCTATAGCTAAGACTTCCAGTAGTGTATTAAATAAAAGTGGGGACAGTGGACACCCTTGTCTTGTTCCTGAATTTAGTGGAAAAGCTTCAATTTTTTTCCCCATTTAGTGTTATTTTGGCTGTAGATTTGTCATAAATACCTTTTTTTACATTGAGATACATTCCTTTTATTCCCAGTTACTGTAATACTTTTATCATGAAGGGATGTTGGATTTTGTTGAATGCCTTTTCTGCATCTATTGAAATGATCATGTGATTTTTAGCTTTCAGACCATTTATATGAAGTATTTGCTTTGCATATGTTGACCCATCCTTGTATCCCTGGAAGAAAGCCAACTTGGTTGGTGTGAATAATCTTTCTGATATATTCATGTATTCTGTTTGACAATATTTTGTTCAGAATTTTTACATCTATGTTCATGAGAGAAATTGGTCTGTAATTTTCTTTTTTTGTTCTGTCTTTGTCTGGTTTTGGTAACAGGGTGATGTTGGCTTCACAGAAGGAGTTTGGTAGAATTCCTTCTTTTTCTATTTTATGGAAATGTTTGAGAAGAAGTGGTGTTAGTTATTCCATGAAGGTCTGGTAAAATTCACCAATGAATCCATCTGGGCCTGGACTTTTTTTAGTTGTGAGATTATTTATAACTGCTTGGATCTCCATATTTGTTAGAGGTCTATTTAAATGGTTTATCTCAACATGATTTAATTTTGGTAGGTCATATGAATCAAGGAACTCCTCCATTTCTCGTAGATTTTCAAATTTAGAGGCATATATATTCTTAAAGTATGTCCTTATGATTTTCTGAATTTCTTTGGTATCTGTTGTAGTGGTGCCTTTTTCATCTCTAATTTTATTAACTTTTGTCTCTTCTCTCTTTCTTCTGGTCAGATTTGCTAAAGGTTTATTGATCTTGTTTATCCTTTCAAAGAACCAACTCTTTGTTTCATTGATTCTTTGGATTTTTTTGTTTGTGTCTATGTCACTAATCTCTGCCCTAATCTTTATTATTTCTTCCCATTTACTGATTTTTGGTTTGCCTTGTTCTTCTTCTTCCAAGGCCTTTATTTGAAGCATTAAATTTTTTACTTCTGAATTCTCTAATTTCTTAATATAGGTACTTAGAGCTATAAATTTCCCTCTTAGGAGTGCCTTCATTATGTCCCAAAGGTTTTGATATGGTGTATTCTCATTATTTGATTTTATGAATTTATTGATTTCCTCAGTGACCCATTCATCATTCAATAGTGCACTGATTAGTCTCTTGAATTTCTGCATGCTCTGTAGTTTTTCTTGTTGCTTCTTTGCAGTTTATTCCCATTGTGGTCAGATAGAGTAAAAGAGATTATTTCAGTTTTCCTGTATTTGTTGAGATTTGCTTTGTGTCCTAATTTATGGTCTATTTTATAGAACATTCCATGTGCTACTGAGAAAAATATATATACTGCAGCATTTGGATGGCATGTTCTGTAGATATCTGTTAGGTCCATTTGTTCCATGACATAATTTAATCCAGAGGTCTCTGTGTTTATTTTTTGCTGGGATGACCTGTCAATTGATGAGAGTGGGGTATTGAAGTCACCCACTACAATTATGTTTGGTGTTATCTGTGACCTTAAGTCTACTAGCATTTGTTTGATGAAACTGGGAGTCCCCATGTTAGGTGTATATATGTTTAGGATTGTAATGTCCTCCTGTTGTAGTGTTCCTTTAATCAGAATAAAATGACCTTCTTTATCTTTCCTCACTAATGTTGGTTTGAATCTATCCTGTCAGATATTAGGATAGCAACCCCTACTTGTTTCCTAGGCCCATTTGCTTGAAATACTGTTTTCTGTCCTTTCACCCTAAGACATGTCTATCTTTTATTGAGAGATGAGTTTCCTGGAGGTAACAAGTGGCAAGATCCTGCCTTTTAATCCACTCTGCAAGCCTGTGTCTTTTGGTTGGAGCATTGAGGCCATTGATAATAAGAGTTATTACTGAAAGGTATGTATTTATTCTCACCATTCTTCGTATTTTGTAATGCTTCCTGTTTTCTCTTTACTTGCTTGTTTTAACTGCTATTTGAGTATGGTTTATTTTTTCCTATTTCCTCCTATTTGTGTTTTGCTTTCTCTTCAGCATGAAGCATTCCTCCAAGTATTTTCTGTAGAGCTGGTTTAGTTGTAATAAATTCCTTTAGCCTGTTTTTGTTGTGGAATGTCCTTATTTCTCCATCAATTTGGATACATAGCTTTGCCAGATAAAGTAATCTTGGTCGACAGTTGTTATCTTTCAGAATTTGGAATACATCACTCCAAGCCCTTCTGGATTTTAAAGTTTGTGTTGAGTAATCTGCTGTTATTCTGATGGGCTTGTCTTTGTAGGTGTCTTGCTTTTTCTCTCTAACTGCTTTCAATACATTTTCTTTGATTTGTGTGTTTAGCAGTTTAATTATAACATGGCAAGGAGAAGTTCTTTCCAAGTTTTGTCTGTTTGGCGTTCTAAAAGTTTCTTGTATCTGCATTGGCATTTCTTTCCCAATTTGGGGAAAATATTCTTCTATGATTTTGTTGAAAACATTTACTAAGTAAACCTCTGAATTGAAATTCTTCCCCTTCTACTATGCCCTGAATTCTTATGTTTGATCTTTTCATAGTGTCCCAGATATGCCTGAAATTCCCATTCATAGCTTCCTATTAGCTTGTCTTTCTCTTTGTTGGACTGTATTAGATCTGCTACCTGGTCTTCCAGTTTAGATATTCTGTTCTCTCCTTCATCCATTCTACTGGTGAGACTTTCCACAGAGTTTTTTATTTTGTTGACTGTATTCTTCAAAGCTAGGATTCCAGCCTGGTTTTTCTTCAGTATTTCTATTTCCTTACTCATGTCTTGTAATGACCTCTTTATTTCATTAAGCTGTTTTCCTGTGTTCTCTTTCAGAAGTTTGTTTTCTTCTTTAATTTCTTTGTTTTCTTCTTTGATTCCCTCCATTTCTTCTCTGATTGCTTTGAGAATAGATACCATAATTTTCTTGAAATCTTTGTCAGGCATTTCATCTAAAACAGTCTCATTGGTGACCATTTCTGATGGATTTATAGTTTTATATATTTATAGTTTATAGTGGGACTGTATTGTCTTGATTCTTTGAGTTTCTTGTATTATATTGTAGCAATTTTTGCATCCTGAATTGATTTGATGCTCGGGTTTTCTACTTATCTGCAGTGTTCCCAGACATGGAAATCCACTTCTATATACCCTCAGGATATCAGTTCAAGGTGCCAGGTATAGCTCTTGTCCCCCAATTAAGCCATAGAAGTAATCCTAGGTGTTGAATTTGCTTGCTAAGCAAGTATTCTAGTGGACTGGGTGGAATAATTTACTGGCAACTTCTAAACTTCAACCGAGTAACATACACCATCAATAAAACCCAGTAGAAAGTAGGCAATTGTGGGGACTAAAACAGATAGTCATATAAAGCCAAAATCCCTACGGGTGTGTGTTGTTCTACACCCTTAATCTTGTCAGCTGGGAGGTAGAGATTTCTGTTCTGAATTGGGTTCCAGGTCAGCCTAGATCTGACCAGACCCTGCCCACAATATTGACAGAAGCAAAAGACAAAGGTCCTATAAATCTGAAAGCATCAAAAGCAACCATATTCAATGCCCAAACATAGCTTATTTGAAAATGGTGAAGCCAACCAAGAATATGTAACCCATAACCTGCCCTGACATGGAAAGAGAGATTAGCTCTTCCAGTGCAGCCCTATGTACATGGTTTTTTGTTTGTTTGTTTGTTTTGTTTTGTTTTGTTTTGTTTTTTGTCAGTCAGCCTCATTACTTTTTGGGGTGGCTTCCATTCTCACCAATGCTGAGTGCCCACCTTGATCCCTCCACGTTGTGCTGGGGAGCAGAAGTTCTGATCAGCTGTGCTAGATGCCCTGCCACAGAGGGCTTAATGCCAGAGGATCACAGGTCTGATGATTGGGGGAAAGGAGAATGCAGAAGCAGAGTTGTTCATGCAGTCCTGCCTGTATCCTTTTCAGTAGCTCCTTAGTTGGTCTCAGCTGCCTTTCCTTCAGATTTCCTGATTTTTCAAGCAGGCTGATGAGGTTGGAAAATCCTCTTGTTTGATCTCTGCTGCTGATGCCACTTGGTGCACCTGGCAGGGTGTTGCCATACAGATGCACAGATCACGTGGATTGGCAGGCCACAAGCGTCTCACTGGGATTCTGACCATTTTCCCCCTTTCTGGTTGATCTTGGTCTCTCTAGCTTCTTTTCTGTGTCTAAGAATAACCTATAGTACTTTACTTTTCAGAAGAAGAGTGTATTTTGCTACGGTTTTGCTTAAATCCTTCCCTAAGCTGGTTTGGCTTGGCTCCTATGCTGCCACCTTACCCAGAAGTCCAAATCAGTCTATTTTTACATCAGCATGAGTCCAGGGGAATCTCTTTTAGAGCCTGAGAAAATGGTTAATTAGTATCTGTAGCTGTGTTTTGGAGTTAAGAAGAAACACAAAATAATTTTAGTACTGGCCAGAAGCTGTAACAGAAATTATGGCCTTGAAAAGGTACAAAAACTACAGACAGTGTCAGTAAGACTATGTAGTATGTGACATAATTAGCATAAAAGTTTATGACAGTACAAGACATAGCTTGGGCCAGAGGTCTTTAACTTTTCTTTTATTATAATATGAGGTATGACACTATAAATAAATTTATCACCTTATTATAGAGAACTGTTTGAACTATGTAAAAAATTAAGGCAAGAGAAATATAGAGAAACAACTTTTTAGAAGGTAGGCACATCTTATTCTTTAAATATGTAATAATTATAAGTACAGGCAGAACAAGTCAAGTAAGACAGCATAAAGTTTTGGCATTTGTATTTGGTAACATTTTTTAATTTATTATTTATTTATTTATTAGAGACACAAAGAGGGAAAGAGACAGAGAGTGATAATGGGCACACCAGGGCCTCTAGCCACTGCAAACAAACTCTAGATGCCACCATGTGCATCTGGCTTACTTGAGGCCTGGAGAATAAAACCTGGTTCCTTAAGCTTCACAGTCATGTGCCTTAACCACTAAGCCATCTCTCCATCCCAACAGTTCTGATTAGTTTAGATACCTGTGTGGGTACCAATTACCCCACAAAAACTGGAAGGAGAACAGCAGCATTTAAGATCTTTTTTCTAGAGCAGGGACCATGTCTTAAGTATCAATATATCTATAAGCAATAAATTTAAGATGCAAGAAATGAGACAATTAGTTAAGTAAAACTTTGATTAAGACTGAGCATACATAGTTTAATAATAAAGCCAAGCCTGGTCATTGTTGAGCTAAATTAGTCTGATTTTAACATACATAAAGACATTATGATAGACATAAAGTGATTTCTTCCTCAACTACCTTTAATCATTGAACCATTTTTAAAGTTTAACATAAGGCAATATTTATGAATGGTAGAATATATGAAGCCTAGACAAACTATATTAACATTGTATATTGCAGGCTTTCCTAGGACAGGAGAAATTTTCCCAGTTTTTTTAAGAACAAAGTTACAATGACTAAATTGCCTTTTATAAGACTTAGACAATAATCTCAGTGATAATCATCCAGTAATACAGCATGAACAAGACAGGACCCATCTTAAGGTTACAGTTTCTTTTATTGTTTGTTTGTTTTAGATACAATAATCTTAATAAATAGTAAAAGATTGACAAATAGAGAAACATAGTAAACTTGCTTGAGAATTTTAAAGTCAGTCTTTTACAACCGTTATCATGGCCAGATTAATATAAATAAGTTTTTCTTTTAAGTTTACCATCTGAATGTCATAGCATCCTGCTACAAGCCAGGACCATCCTTTGTTAGTCTGATATAAGCTGTAAGTTAATAGTCATCTTACATATCTCAAGGAGTCTGTAATCTCATCAAGTACTTTAAGACAAAATCAACTTTGTCTTTAACTTTCTGTTTAAGCTGACTCATACCTCCACTTACATACTTTACTCATACCTTCATCTACACACTTTTATTTTACAATCTATGTAACCATTCTGTAAAAATCTTAATATCAAACACTTACCAACATTTAAAATTTCCTCTCCAGTTTATCTTCCTTAGTCAGTTCATTTCATAACTACCAACAAAAACTTTCTTATCATAAGACTTCTAAGATGACCATTTAAGTTTTGTTTAGATTTCTAATTTCTGCTTGTATGGTTTTTTGTCCCTATGGTTAATTATAAATAGACTGTCTGGATTCTGATTGTCTGTCTTCCCATTTTCCTGGGCCAGCAGGCTTTCCTAGGTGTCTCTCTTTTTTTATTTTGTTTTTTAGTGCTGGAGTCCAGCCCTGGCTTGAAGGAGGGTCCCTGAAGAGAGGTGTGAAAGGGAGTGGTGCAATAATGACTCGAAGTCAAGTTCTGGTGCAAGCTGACAGGCTAATGCTGAAGGCAGCTGAGTTTCTCCATCTTTCTCTCTCTGCTTCTCTGTTTCTATTTTTTTTTTTCTTTTTCTATTTTTCCTTGTTCTTTTTTTTTTTTTTTTTTTTTTTGTCTTTTTCTCTGTTCTCTGTTTTTCCCTGCTTCTATACACCTATGCTTCTCTGCTGCCACAGCTCTCAGCCTCAGTCTTTTATTTTCTGATCACAGTCATGCAAGAGCAAACTTCAAGAAAGGTACAGTTTCACAGAATTCATAGAAACTTTTTGTCATTTTTTTACATCAAACAATCCCATAATTATTCACCTCAAATAAAGTTGTCAGGCCCCTGTAATGATTAACTATTTTCACATTTTCTCCATGTATGTGTGGTCAAGCACTTGTGATTTCCTGAACTTCTACTTTCAATTACTATATTAAAGGCAAGAGACAAAACAACCACAAATGGAGGTTCCCATCATTAATCATTGATCCAATAGATCCATTTATCCCTCAATCATTTATTTTGAATTTTCATTTTCATGTCTCTCCAATACTTAGACGTTGGTCCCCCCAATTGAACTCTTTCTGACTTCGGTTGTTTTTCTGTAAGGATTCTTGATAAGGAGTCATAGTTTGCTGCAATTGCCACCATTTAGAAAAATTAGTCATAGAACAATTTTTACATTGTTCCAGGAGGTTCATTGTTTCCTCCTAAGTGTACTGTACTCCGTGACTGACTTTAACTAAGGCCTTTAAGGAAAACAATTATCTCTGACACATTTTCTTGTTTTTCCAATTCTATCCCAGAGCCTCTTTCAGATACATTCACTAACTCCAATTTTTGCTGGAAAAGTAAACTTAGAGATTGGGACACCAAGTGAAAGACAGAGAAAGACAAACATTATACAGAAAACCACAGATTTCTGTAGTATAGAGAGCCAAAGATTTTTCTATAGAGGGACCACATTGGACTTCAAGGAAGAGACAGCTGGGCTAGAACTGTGTCATGCAGCTCTTCAGCACTCGATTCCTTGTGATCCTGAAATGGCATGCTTGCCGTCTCCGGCATTTTATTTTATTTTATTTTATTTTATTTTTTATTTATTTATTTATTTATTTATTTTTTTTTTTTTTTTTTTTTTTGGTTTTTCGAGGTAGGGTCTCACTCTAGCTCAGGCTGACCTGGAATTCACTCTGCATTCTCAGCGTGGCCTTGAACTCTTGGCGATCCTCCTACCTCTGCCTCCCGAGTGCTGGGATTAAAGGTGTGCGCCACCACGCCCGGCTTTTCCGGCATTTTAGTATTTAGAAGGTCAGTTATATTAATTTTATAGTTTTGATTTTTATGTTACATTTAGATAAGGTTTAAATAAACAAACAAAATCATTAAAAATGAATCTTGATTTTGTTAAACATTTAGGTTTTTTGTTTGTTTCTGTTTTTTCAAGGTAGGGTCTCTCTCTCTCTAGCCCAGGCTGACCTAGAATTCATTATGTAGTCTCAGAATGGCCTTGAACTCACAGTGATCCTCCTACATCTGCCCCCCAAGTGCTGGGATTAAAGGCATGCACCACCACACCTGGCTAACATTTAGCTTTTTTATAGTAGAGTTTTAACAGTAGGAAATATAGGTATAGCGCAATTTAACTTTGATCTGAAACATGACAATGTAAATAAATTTATCAACTTATTACAAAGAATAATGTCTGAACTATATGAACAATTAAGGTGAGAAAAAATATGAAGAATGAAAACTTTTAAGTTAACCCATTTTACCACAGGCAACCCAAACCTTCCTTAGTTTAAGTCCCATAACCTCTTCATATCATTTTTATATTTTCTAATAACATGCCTTACAACAACCTTTTACCTTATAAAATCTTTTTGATCCAAAAACACATCTCTTTCTGTAGAAGCAAGATTAGGATTTGGTATACAAATATGTCTATTATTGTAGTAAGCATGAACAAGCACATTGTCAAAAACATAGAGGTTAATTATTTTAAATATATTATAAACTTGGTTTTAATAATTTAACATTATTTTAAAATGTATGAGCATGATAACATTTAATGACTATAAGTACTGGAATAATTAATAACCATAAATTTAGTGACATATAAGGACAGACTACATAAAACATAGAACACATGATATTACATAGTTGGCCAACATTATACATGACAATATGAAACATGGAGTGACAACCTTTTAAGATTTTAGTTATATTTTAAATTAGTGAGGACTTAATCTTAACAGGGCAACAGCCAGTGATTTGAATTTAAAGTTGACATTTTATTTTATTTATTTATTTATTTGGTAGCTTATAATGAAAAGAAGGAGGAAAAGAAAGGAAAAAATCCTAAAAGGTGCATAATGATTTTAACTTTTAGCAAGGAGAGAAAAATTAGATATCCATATGTAGAAGAAATTAAAGAGAGCCGGGCGTGCTAGTGCATGACTTTAATCCCAGCACTCAGGAGGCAGAGATAGGAGGATCACTGTGAGTTCAAGGCCACCCTGAGACTACATAGTGAATTCCAGGTCAGCCTGGGCTAGAGTGAGACCCTACCTCGAGAAACCAAAAAAAGAAGAAGAAGTTAAAGAGGCCCAAAAAAAGACAGAAGTTTCTCTAAGAGGGTAGAGTTTGTATTTGATTTAGTGAGATGGCTTAAGTTTGGAGTGAGAGGGAGAGACCCTGGAAAGTCGTCGCCTGATGGCAGAACTGTGTGTGAGAGAGTTTTAGAAGTGACAGGATTTTAGAGGGGTTTTGGTGACAGAGGAGAATTTGGTAAGCAGAACAAGAAGTACAAAGGGAAGGGTGGGAAAGGAGGGCAAAGAAGCCCTGAAGGTAAGGAACCTCAGACCATTCGCCATGTTTTCTGAGGAAGTTATCAAGATCAATAAGAATATTCAAATCCAGGGGCTGGAGAGATGGCTTAGTGGTTCAGGCGCTTATCTGCAAAGCCTAAGGACCCAGGTTCCACTCCATAGAGCCCACATAAGGCAGATGCACATGGTGGCACATGTGTCTGGAGTTCGTTTGCAGTGGCTGAAGGCCCTGGCCCACCTATTCCGTCTGTTCTCTCTCTTCCTATTTGCAAATAAATAAATAAAAATACTTAAAAAAAAAAAAGAATATTCTAATCCAAAGTACCAAATTCAGGCCAGTGGTGGCCATTATCTAAGGAATATTGTGGCCAAATTTGAACAGAGAGCCTGGAGTAATTTGGCAGGCAGGAGTTTAGAAAGTTCGTGTTTTTTTAAATTGCCCTTGAGACATGCCAATGGAGTCTTTTGGAACAGATAACTTAGAGCCCATTTTGGAGGACAAGGATTAGAGTGGCCAATCCTGCCACCAGGGATGTCTCCCAGGCTTAGGGAGGGCAAACAAAACCCAAGAATTAGGAGGGAGCATCCCTATGCTCATAATGCTTGTGGTGTCCGGTGGAATGACATGTGGGGGACTCCCGGAGTCTCCAATGGTCCACGGGACCAAAAAGCGAGAAACTCCCAGAGTTTCTGAGATCTGGGATGGGGCAGCTCCACCAAAGACAAAGGGCAAATACCTTGCCCTGAAGCAATTTGACGAGGGTGTGGATACAGCAGATCACATGGTGAAACGCCTTTTATCTGGAGTTCAAAAGTCTGAGGGGAGAAGAGAGGGAGAGGGAGAGAGAAATATGACCCAGTGGATTATCCAAAGGGCTGTCGGAGACTTGGTTGAGCTCAGCAAGGGATTTTGGATATTCACCAGGGAGTAGCCCTGGCCAGAACTCCTTAGTCTCCACAAACAAGCTGCGGAGCTCATGCAATCCTAGGGTCAGAGTAAGAGGGAGAAGAGAAGGAGAAAGCTGCCTGGTGTCAACCTAGGTTTACGCAGAGCACCAATAAAGCTCCCTGAGCTGCAAGGCTGAATAGAACTGGCACCACTCATGTAGACAAAGGTCACAATGTAGAGCAGAGGTGTCAGCTCAGACTGGTGGCCATTTAGTCCAAATAGTGAGCTCTACAAGTGCCTGTGTTCCCAGGGGAATGATACACTGGCAGGGAAGTAGGGAGAAGGAGAGATGAAGGGGTGGGCGATTGCAGCTCGACAGCCCCGGAGGTGTATCTGAGTCATGGCACCAGAAATGTAACGAAAGTGTAAGAGGAAAGTTAAAGAGAACAACCAGACTTGATCTCTACAGACAGACCTGTTTTATTTACAGAAAACACAAAGGGCAGCACAGCTTTCCTGCAGGATGAAGGCTGAAGCACTAAGCCAGGCTAGGGTGCAAGTTTATAAGGAGGATCCTAAGAAAAACAGACTGTACCAGGTGCATTTGATAAGAAAATTGTAGCTGTGTCCTTGTTCAGAATAGGCTTCTTCAGCAAGGAATATCTAAGGGAGGATACTCAGATGATCTCTGGTCCTTCAAGGCTATCTAGGCTAAGGGGAGTACATCAATCAGGGAAAGGATCCAAGCCAAATGCCTCCATTGTTTCTTTTATTGCCCACGAGCTTTATGGATAGTTATTAACTCTTGAGTTCCCTTTAGTTTTCAGAGAAGACTGTTAACCCTTCAGTCATACCCAGAGGCATTACCCCCTGCGCACACATACCAATGTGACTGCTACTCCCACAACTCATAACCCACAACCCCATGGAGAATACCAGCAACCCCACTGAGTTGGGTTGCCAGAGGAATGGGGCAGGGACAAGGGAAAAGATGGTACCAACACATGGTGTATCCATACTAAGTATGTCCATAATAAAAAATAAATTTAAAAAATGCAACTGAATAAATAAATGTCTCTAAAATAGTAAACGGAAAAAGAAAGAAAGAGAGAGAGAGAAAGAAAGAGAGAGAGAGAAATGGAGACATGTACAGCTTGGCAAGATTGGAATTTTTCCTTTGCGTTACAAGCTAATAACCTCAATTTAGGGGCCAGACAGATGTCTTAGCAGTTAAGGTTCTTGCTGTCAAAGACAAAGGACCCAGGTTTGATTCCCCAGTACCCACATGTGCCAGATACACAAGGTGGCACATGGGTCTAGAGTTCGTTTTCAGTGGCTAGGAGGCCCTGACGCATCCATCTTCATTTTCTCATTCCCTCTCTCTCTCTCTCTCTCTCTCTCTCTCTCTCTCTCCTCCCTCCCTCCCCCCTCCCTATGATTCTCTCTCTCCCTCTCTCAAATAAATAAATAAAAATAGTAAAATAGGATTTATTTTTTTTTAAAGTCAACTTATCATATCACCCAAAAGTACCAAATCTGTAAGATATCTATTATGCCTCTTAGATATCAGACTCATTAACATTACTTTTAACTTGATATGCCAATATATTAGTTTTCGATGAGATGTATTTCAAACATTTCTTAGAATATTAAGTGTATTCAGGGAATCAAGTTAAAATTCAAAGGTTGGTTTATGGAGGTAGAATAAAAAGAAAGCTCACTGGACTGGTCCTGCTGGCACAGACTTATAATCTCAGCTATCTAGGAGGCTGAGACTGAGGATCACAAGTTCAAGCCAGCCTGGGTAACCTGCTGCAACTTTGTCTCACAATAAAAGGTAGAAAAGGTCTGGTAATATAAATCAGTGGAAGAAGACTTGGCTAGCATACATGAAGCCCTAGGTTTAATCCCCTCACTGCAAGAAAGAAAATGAAGGAGGAGGAATAAGAAGGGAATATCAGCAAATATTCTTTATTCATTATAATGTCCACAAAATGATAGGAACTGAAAGTAAAATTTCTTCTCCTTTTTAAGAATGTTTCTGTCGAAAGAGGCAATACGATCTCTTCTTAGGATGCCCTAAGTAGACTATTTTCCATCCAGTTTCCCTAAGATATAATCATGTATAATCAATCATTAGATCAACTAAAGTTTCAGTTATTGAAATTTTATGTCCGGCCAGATGTTTGTACTCAGTTTTCAACTTACACAATTTCTTGCTCATGAGGTTTCAAGTCGGATTCTTATATTCCACTTCTTAGCCAAATCTTATGGTGTCACAGATAATTGATTCTATGTATTTATATCTTTAACTTGAGAGAATATTCTTTGCAAAATTTTTTAAATGTGAGCTCTAGGGATATTTCATACTTTGCCCTTCTGTAGATTCCCTGGTTATACTAGAATGTTCATCAGATCCAAGCAATGTGATCTATAGGTCACCCTTGTAAGAGAGAATTGGGAAGTCATGTGTTCTGTTGTTAATGACTTACTATTGAAGTAGTTGCCCCAGATTTCATAAAACCTGTGCTGATGGTCATTTCTAGGACATCTTTAATCAATAATAGAACTATAACAGTTACTATATAGCTCAGTTGGTAAAGAGCTTGTTGAGCACACATGAAACCCTGGGTCACATCCCCAGAACCACATAAAATTGAGCCTGGTGGGGGATGTTGTAACCCCAGCATTTAGGAGGTAAAGGCTGGAGTTCAAGGTCATCCTTAACAAGTTAGAGACCAGACTGGGATACATGAGACATGAGGCCTTTTGTGAAATAAGGCAGAGACAGACAGATTATAAATAACACTGGAGTACATCCCTAAATTTTCAGGAAAGGAATTACTGCCTCCTAAATCATCACTTCACAAGCATGATTAAACCACTAATCTGCCCCAGATACACCAGCATGCCTCTGTGTCCAAGATGCTGCTGGGATCCACTTTCAAACAAAGTACTCCAATTTTTACATCCCTCTACATGAATCACCATCATATTATGACACCATACCCAGAGATACCCAACCAAGAAAGTTTCTAAACATTTCCTTTTCACTTCATTCCTGCACTACTTCTTAGCTGCTTTTTCTCTCAATTCATGTCTGATAATCTATTTAGCATTCCTAGTGGGTTTGCATTTTGTCCAGGTAAAAAGCCTGTCTAGACATAGTTCAGGCATCAGGGGCCTCTGATAAGTTCATGATTTTTTTAAAAATATATGTTTATTTGAGGGGGGGCATGAGAGAGAATGGGCATACCAGAGCCTCTAGCCACTGCAATCAAACTCCAGATGCATGTGCCACCTTGCACATCTGGATTTATGTAGGTACTAGGGAATTAAATGTAGGTCCTTAGGGTTTGCGGGCAAGTGCCTCAAACATTGATTCATCTCTCCAGCCCCAAGTTCATGATTTTTAAACAGTATTATGTATAGGAATTACTAAGAGCTTATTTAAAAATGCTATTTCCTGGTCTTACTCCAACAGATTTTCAATCCATAAATTTAAGGTAGGGCCATGCACTTGCATTTATAACAAACAATATCCCCATCTTCTGTGGTACTTATTGAAGCAATCCAAAATCCACTCTGAGGAAGTGTGATAAAAACATGACTGACACACTAACATTTAGATTGTGTTTATGTCCATAGATTGGTGCTGCTCTTACCTTTAGTCAGATAAACTTCTTTATGCAGATTATGGTGACAACTAGGGAGACTCAAAACACATCCAAGAGCTGAGAATAAATGAGGTTTGAGCGCTCAGTGCTAAATGAGACATTTTTATTGTGCCTTCCAAGGATAAAGGAAGATTGCTAAAGAGGGCACAAAAAGAATGCAAGAGCCAGAGGATAAGAAGGAATAGTTTGGCTTCATGTCCATCACTTTAGAACTTCACAGGGGCTGTCATTACCTCCACAAGACTTCCACAATATTGAGCTCATCAACATTTTTATATAGATGATGGAAAAAGGCAAAAAATATGAGAGATCAAATAGAAGAGGAACTAGCTGAGAAGAATAAATTCAGTGCAAGGAAGAATAAAGAGGAGGAAGAAAAGAAGGTATTGAGAGGGGATTACATTACATTATGTTCAAGTAAGAAAAATGTCAGTTAAAAAATAAAAATAACTTTTTAAGATAAAAAGACTAAAGAAGTCTAGTTATCAATACTGGCTACTGGCAAGTATAGTTCCCTCCTATCTGCCACCCATTTCATACAATTATATTTGCAGTAATAACTACTTTATTTCCTAACCATTACAATTGCCCTGCTATTTACCCTGTAGATCCAGACCCACAATAATACATATTTTCATCAGGCATATAAATCGCACCTTAGTTCAGATAATTTTTTCTTTCTTTTTTTTTTTTTCTTTTTCCCCGAAGGTCTCACTCTAGCTCGGGCTGACTTGCAATTCACTATATAGTATCAGGGTGGCCTCAAACTCATGGCAATCCTCTTACCTCTGCCTCCTGAGTGCTGGAATTAAAGGCATGCGCCACCACACCCGGCTGGATGGCTTTCATTTTATAGTCAAGCTTTAGTTCTCAAATCCAGAGAGTTGCTCTAGTAATGTAACTGATGTATATACCATAATTACTGACTGAAGACACTTTTATATTCTGGCCTATCAATGCACCCACAAGAACTTCCACTCAGTAAACTGTCCAGCTCCGGTGGCCTCAGGCCCCTCCCTCACCGGTCACTGTTATGCAAACACTAAGTCACTGTTCTGTCACAAATGGCTAAAAGCTGAGTGCTTGGGAATGGAGCCCAGAAACAAGTTTTCCATGTGTACTCAATGTAAGAATAATGATTTTTAGACAGTTATTTTCACAATTTCCTTGTGCCCATTGGGCGTGTGGTTTATGCCTGTAATCCCAGCACCTGGGAGGATGAGGCAGGAGGACCAGGAGTTCAAGGTCAGCCTCAGCTACATAAGTTTGAGTCTAGCTTGGGCTACATGAAACTTTGTCTCTAAAAAAAAGTACCTAATGATAAAAATCACTTGGATACAAGTGAAATATAGTTTCCCAGACCTCACATTCTGATACTCTTGATTTGGAAGGTGGTGAGCTTTATTTTTCACAAATATAATTATAATAATTTGACATTTTGGGAAACCCTAGCCAAAGCAACATTATAAGGCTTTAATGTCAGTATACCTTTCTTTTAGCTTTATGCCAGCTTGAGTATTTAAACTAAGAATGAAGCTAGCCAGTACCTGAGAAGTAATCATGAGAAAACATGAAGCCTAGCAAAGATGTTTCACTTTTATTTTATTTTCCACATAAAAATTTCTTAAATGGTAATGAATAGATTTTTTTTTAAATGGGTCTTTAGGACTCATGTTGCAAGAGTGATTTTTTTTTCAGTGCCCTCTTAAAAATTAACTGTCTCGGGCTGGAGAGATGGCTTAGCGGTTAGGCGCTTGCCTGTGAAGCCTAAGAACCCCGGTTCGAGGCTCAATTCCCCAGGACCCACGTTAGCCAGATGCACAAGGGGGCGCACGCATCTGGAGTTCGTTTGCAGTGCCTGGAGGCCCTGGCGCGCCCATTCTCTCTCTCTCTCTCTGCCTCTCTCTTTCTCTGTCTGTCGCTCTCAAATTAATAAATAAATAAAATAAAAATAAAAATAAAAAAAAATTAACTGTCTCAGTTCTTCATGCTTCAAATTTAACAGTTACATGCAGAAAATGTTTGGGAAACAAGATTATTTAAACAAATCATCTATGAAACACTATTTGAGATGCATAAATACTGCTAAAATTTATTTTTAAATATTCTAATACCTTCCTTATAATTCCAATAAACATCCTTTAAGTCTCAGAATATCTTCGGAATTCATTTTTAGTAGCTGAAAAAAAATAACTGAGTTCCTAAAACAAACAATGAGAATGTAGGAGGAGTTCAAACTTGGGATTAACAACCTAGCCACCTGGTGTCCTTTCTCTTGCAAGCTGTTTAACAATAATAAAATTATAAAAATGTTCTAATTTCATGGATTTCAATAATTCTGTTATAAATTATTTAAAATACTGAGGAATACTGCTGGCAGTTGCAGATGAAAGACACTAAGTTCTGTGTAGTTAGTGCATGGTGAAAGACCCAGAAACTAAACTGATGCCATGAAAGGATTCAGTAGGGCACTGCCCTGGCTAGGCTTTAAATTTCAGGTTCCCGCTTAAGCAGAAGGCAACTACCCTGACATATGGTCAGAAAAGATATCCGCCCAAGGGCCTAAGTCACCCCTAGACATGCCCAGGACATGCCTGAGACCTGTCCCTTCTGCCTTTCTGCCCCAGCCAAGCGAAAGCACACAAATGTTACAGCTGCTTGCTTAGCCAATCACAATGGAGATTACCTCTTCTGCCTGGAGTTACCCCAGCTCCTGCCCCCAACTTTGCAGGCCAAAATCCCAAGCCAATCAGAAGAGAACAAGTGCAGCTACTGTTTAAATCAACCAATCATGTACCTATCTCCTTCTTCTATGTTCAAATCCCTATAAAAACCCTACCCTCCCACTACTCGGGGCTCTTGCACAGATCCACTGTGTTGGTGAAGTCAAGAGACCAAGCTTAAGCCCGAAACAAAGCTCCTTGCCCTTGCATACGTGTTTGGTTCTCCTTGGTGGTCACTGGGGGTGCCGAGAACTAGGCATAACATATGTAACTGTCCAAGGATTATCTGTCTGGTAGTGTTATTCTTGAGGATATAAGTCAGGTCCTAGTATTATAGTCTTCACCCAGTATACCAGGGGTCATGACAAAAGCACTAGTTCTGGGAAAACTAAGACCTAGGTTCAAAATTGGAAGGTCATTTAGTAGTCATGTAACCTTGGCCAATGAAAAACATATAAATGTATACCTCAGTTACCTCAGCCATGGAAATAACTAACAGCAGCTCTTGCCCATTTCTATCATGAGAAGTCATTCTGAAATAAATTATTAGTGAAAATACTGCACAAACCACACCCTGCAAGGAATGTATCATTTTCCAACTCTGCCCTATTAAATAGTGAACATAATTTTTCCTTATCATAGAAAACATTTTTACAAAGTATTTTCTGATGCATTCCACTGAACCACTTAAGTCTTTTAGAGCATTATATCTGCCACATTCTGAGCTCTTTAGGCCCATATGGCCTTTGGTGCTATTCAATGCTAATGAAGCCAATGGATGCAGGGACTGAAGGGGATTCCAAACTGACCAAGCCTCTGAAATAACTCTCCACTGGAAGAAGCTCTTGCCATTACCATAGGCTTTGCTATTCAACAGAATCTAATTTGATAACTATGACCAACCTTGAGCCAAGGATGCTGTTCCTATCCCTTTTTCACTTGCTCTATAAACTCTGTGTGTGTGTGTGTGTTCATGTGCATAAGTGCAGGCATACCACATGCTTGCATGTGAAGGTCAGAGGACAACTGAGTGTCAGTCCTCACCTTCCACCTTGTTTAAGGTAAAGTCTTTCACTCAGCTCTGCTGTATTTGCCATCTTAGCTGGCCCAAGAGATTCTCCTGCCTCTATTCTCACTGTAGGTGAGCTGAGATTACAGATGCTTGCATTGTGGGTTCACAAGATTTAGACTGAATTACTCAATACTTGTGTGGCAAGTACTTGATCAATACAGCCATCTCCCTGGCTTCTAGCTTTCTATTGAAGTTGAGTCAATTGCCAACAAACTAAGTGATTAAAACCATTTAAACCGGATGTGGTGGCACATGCTTTTAATCCCAGCACTCAGAGGCAGAGCTAGGAGGATTACTGTGAGTTCAAAGCCACCCCGAGACTACACAGGTGAATTCCAGGTCAGCCTGAGGTACAGTGAAACCCTACCTCAAAAAAAAAAAATCAATACATTACAAATATTCATTTACTTCATGCTCCCTTTAAAAAATTCTCCCCCCAGTGTCTGAGCTTCCTTTATGTGGGTTGCTGATGGGAGTGACTATGGGGCCAGTCAAGTCCAGGATCTCATAGCAAATCCTCTGGGATGCCTGGCACTTTGTTTACAAATGACAGGCACTTATTATCCATATCTTTAGCTTTGAGGATTTATCCAGAATTCCATATTATAAGAAAAATCTTATTTAACATAAACTATATGCATACACTTTTATAAAAATGGAGTCATGTATATATATATTAACAAGCAGAATGTATCGCTATCTTGTTATGTCCTTGCTACTGAGAGAAATAAATATATGAACATGATAAAATTCCTGTATCTTAAAGGACTGGCATCCAGCAAGAAAGATAAAATATGTTAAAATGAAACTGTAATAATAAGAAACATTACAAATGCCATTAAAGTTACGAAAACAAAACATCACAGTGAAAACCCGAAAGGGAGAATCACTTCCAGCACAGAGGACAGATGAACATTTATTAAGTGGCTTGAACTTCAGCCAGTTTCTGAAGACCTGGTAAGACTTCTATAGTCTGAAATGGAAGTGGAGGGAACATGTATTACAGAGGCAGGAAGCAGGGTGAGTAAAGCACAGAGCCTGAAAAGCATTAGCAGTTCTTTGGGGAACACAGAGTAGTCAGGTCAGTTTTCTAGGGGCTGCAATATTTCACAGAGATTGTGGCATTTTTATGATCATTACAATAAAGGAAGCCTAACAGACTAAGAATCACTGGCTACACACAAACACATTTTTAGGGCACTGTAAAAATGTTGTGGGACCACATGGTGAGTGGTAAAGAATTTAGACTGTTCATTCAGGAGTGGGGACCCAATGTAAGTTACAAAGTAACACCAAATAGTGCAAGGCTAAAGACAAGAAGGAAGGTGCTGGGAAGTGTCTGGTGATCCCTGCATGAACTGGGACTAGGGCAGGGGAATGTGAAGAAACACACCAATTTAGGTGCTGATCTATAACCTTTGGGCTTGCAGTCCATCAATCACCCAATCACAGCAGTGAAGCATTGCTGGCTGGTGAGGTTTGGAGTTGACAGTTCACTAGTGATGAAGGATTTGCACTGAGAATACAAATTCCCACTTCTTATACCACTCCAGGCCAAGGCAATGCATTTTGAAAGATGCTGTCTGGTGTTAAGGGTCCAGACTTAAGTCATAGACAGAAGTAAAATTAACTAGCTCATAAGGAATCCAAAGTGGCAGCAGAGGTAAGAGCCTGTGTTCATGTCAGGAGACTTACATGGCTCCACAGAGGAAAAGGATGGCAAACTGGCCAGGGATGGAGCTGTCTTCATAATGAACCTGCCAATCACAGCAAAACACCACAGTGCTCAGGGTAAGTTAAAACCTATGTTAATTAAGAAATAACAAAAATATTTCCTGTGGGTTGTGAATATCTCAACTGTGCTAATTTTCAATGCTATTCTGTACTTGTTTTCTGTCCTGGGTGCCCTAATATTGTCTCAACCTGTGACCAAGAGTTACTAATATTCTAGCCAATTTTTATTGTCATTATCATTAAAAATACCAAGTCTAATTGCTACTTAGAAGACCAGATCCAGCACCTTGAAGTTACCTTGATGTTTTAAACTTTTGACTTTAATGTCAGACATAATGAGTCATTGGATGTTTCAAGAATTAGTCAGAGTGGCTGGAGAGATGGTTTAGCAGTTAAGGAGCTTTCCCGCAGAGCCAAAGGACCTAAGTTTGACTCCCCAGGACCCACCTAAGCCAGACGCACAAGGTGGCACATGTGTTTGGAGTTCCTTTGCAGTGGCTGGAGACGCTGATGTGTCCATTCCCTGTCTGTATCTCTTCTCTGTCTCTTGAAAATAAATAAATAAAATATTAAAAAATATTTGTGTATATATTTTAAAAGAGAGAAATAGAGAAGCAGGAGGCACGATTATCTGCAAATGAAGGTCTTTGTAGAAGCAGAAGTACCTGCACTTGGCATTCCAGGACTGGGAAAAAGCTGTGACTCCTGTGACGGTGCTCAACTGCCATCTAGAGGCTCAGCAGCATGTCTACATACTACAACACAGAAAACCCTACAAAATATGCAAGCATAATTTAGATAAGACAGGAAATATGTAAAATTTTAGAATATTTTCAAATAATTCCTAATACCTAAACAGGAATAAAAATAACAAGTAGCTAAATTGGACCAGTTTTAAATCATTTTTAGCTAGACACATGACCCATGCCTGTAATCCCAGCACTGAAGAGGTGGAGGTAGCAGGATTTCAAGGCCAGCTTGAACTACAAAATAAGATCCTGTATTTAAAAACCTAAAAATTAAAAAAAAATCTTTGCATTTAAAAATACTATTTGTAGGGGCTGGAGAGATGGCTCAGCAATTAAGACACTGGCCTACAAAGCCTAACAACCCAGGTTCAATTCCCCAATACCCACATAAAACCAAATGCACAAAGTGGCACATGCATCTGGAGTTTGTTTGCAGTGGTTGGAGGGCCTAGCATGCCCATTCTCTTTCTCTCTCTGCTTTTTCCTCTTTTTCAAATAAATAAAATATCTGGGGCCTGGAGAGATTGCCTAGTGGTTAAGGCACTTGACTGAGAAGGCTAAGGACCTATGTTTGACTTCCAAAATCCCCCTGTAAGCCAAAAGCACAAAGTGATGCATGCACAAGGTTGCACATGCACACAAGGTGGCACACATGTCTGAAGTTCAACTGCAATGGCTGGAGGTCCTGGCTTTCTCTCTAGCTCTCTAGCTCACTCGCTCTCTCTCTCTCTCTCTCTCTCTCTCTCTCTCTCTTTCTCTCTCTCTCTCTCTCTCTGTCATTAAAAATAAATAAATATGGGCTGGAGAGATGGCTTAGCAGTTAAGGCACTTGCCTGCAAAGCCTAAGGACCCATGTTTTACTCTCCAGATCACACATAACCCAGATGCACAAAGGTGAGGCAAATGCAAGGTCACACATACTCACTAGGTGGTACAAGTATCTGGAGTTTGATTGCAGTGGCTGAGGCCCTGTCATGCCAATTCTCTCTCTGTCTCTCTTACTCATTCACTCTCTAAAAATATTTTTAAAAACATAATTATTTTTTTTAAAAAGGTGATGTCTGAAAAAAAGTTTTAAGGCTATGTCTAGGAAGGTCATAAGCACTAGGAGGAAGTTACTACCATTGTTTGAATAAGTGGATATAGTATGCCCACCAAATTGGCCTCCAAATTCTTATTTTTATGTGCATATATTTATGCTACTCTGACTTTTGTTTTCAGACACTTTCAGATGGCTGTGACTACTGGGGAGTCTCAAAACTCATCAAAGGGCTAAGAAGGAACAGTGGGGCATTCAGCACTAAGTGAGTTAGCTTTATCACACCCTCAAAGGCTCAAGGACTATTTTGGAAAAGGTAGTGGAAAGAATGTGAGAGTCAAAGGATAAGGAGGAGTGTTTTAGAATGCTACCTTCTAGACACAAAGTGGTCATTGCATTCATGACCTCACAGTAACTGATGCTACCCTACACAAGAGATACATAATATGAAGGCAAAAAAAAATCACAACAAAATATAAGAGGGACTAGTTGGAAAGAAAAAGTTCAGTGGAGGATGTATGGGGGGACGACAAAGGAGAGTGATAGGAAATGATTATGATAAGTTTTCATTGTATATATGAAGGAGGTTGTCAATAAGAAGTTTTAAGACTTTTTGAAAAAAATTTCTGGGGCTAGAGAGATGGCTTAGTGGTTAAGGCGCATGCCTGCAAAGTCTAAGTAACCAGTTTTGATTCTCCAGGTCCCACTTAAGCCAGATGCACACACATGGTAGCGCATGTGTCTGGAGTTCTTTTGCAGTGGTTGGAGGCCCTAGCGGGCTCGCTCACTCGCTCGCTCGCTCTCTCTCTCTCTCTCTCTCTCTCACATACACACACACACAAATAAATCAAAATCAATAATAAAACTTTAAAAAAAGAATTTCTGAATGAAGAGGCATTAAAGATGCTTGTTTGCAAAGCCCAAGAGCCTAATGGCCTGGGTTTGATGGCTTAGTAAAGCCAGATACAAAAAGTGGCACATGCATCTGGAGTTAGTTTACAGTGGCCCTGGGTTTCCTTCTCACTCTTTTTCTTTCTGCCTCTCTCTCAAATACATTAAAGTATTTTTTTTTTAATTTCTGGGCCTCAAAATCTCCTAAATGCCTTATACCTCAATTTCCTTTTGTAGCTCTCATGTCCATAACCATGTTTTAATATGAAACTCCCTCTGTTCCTGAAAATGCCATGACACAAGGGTGAGGGAAGTCCCACATATTTGGGGGAATAAATACCCACAAAACTAATCAGTGAACATCAACAATAGATAGCTCTGTTTGTAGCTTTACTATAAGGGAAATACCTGATCTTATCTAAAAGCAGAAGCAGTGGTAGTGGTAAGTTGTACTTTTAAATACAATCAGAGAGCAGTTGTTTTACCCCATAACAGACATGGCACTATTGCACCAATTGGCACATTTAGCCTCGCTGGCTTGAAAGGTCCACTCCTGATTAAGACCACTGATTATTTTTCCTCCCCAACAGGCTGACAACTAGTCAACAGGGAGGAGGCTTAGTGTTATAGATTTTTTTAAAGACTCTTTTTTTGTTGTTTATTTTTATTTATTTATTTGAGAGTGACAGACAGAGACAAAAAGGCAGATAGATAGAGAATGGGTGTACCAGAGCCTTCAGCCACTACAAATGAATTTCAGATGCATGCACCCCCTTGTGCATCTGGCTTACGTGGGGCCTGGGGAATCGAGCCTCGAACCAGGGTCCTTAGGCTTCACAGACAAGCACTTAACTACTAAGCCATCTCTCCAGACCATGTGTTACAGATTTTTTATAGATTTTTCAGTGCTATTATAGCCAATGAAGTGAGGGTTTTTTTCCTGGCTTTTCAAGGTCGGGTCTCATTCTACCCAGGCTGACCGGGAATTCACTAGTAGGTAATCCCAGATTGGCCTTGAACTCACAGTGATCCTCCTACCTCAGCCTCCCAAGTGCTAGGATTAAAAGCATTCACCATGCCTGCAGGTATTTTTTAAAACATTTTATTTATTTATTTATTTATGAAACACAGAGGGGGGGGAAAGAGGAAGAGGCAGATAGAGAGAGAGAATGGGTGTACCAAGGCCTCTAGCCACTGCAAATGAACTCCAGACACATAAGCCACCTTGTGAATATGGCTTACATGTGTACTGGGGAATCGAACCTGGGTCTTTAGGATTGACAGGCAAGTGCGTTAACTACTCAGCAATCTCTCCAGCCCAGTTTTTTTCTTTGTCTGTTTGTTTGTTTGTTTGTTTGTTTGTTTTTGTTTTTCGAGGTAAGATCTCACTCTACCCCAGACTGACCTGGAATTTACTCTGTATTCTCAGGGTGGCCTCAAACTCACAGAGATCCTCCTACCTGTGCCTTCCAAGTGCTGGGATTAAAGGCATGCGCCACCACACCCAGCTGGTTTTATTTTGTTTTGTTTTAATTGTGCGAATTCAGCCCTTCAAGATTCCATATGAGTGAGATCATAAATTTTTTTTAATTTTTTTTATTAATTAGTTTTGTACCCAGGAAATACAGTCAAGTTGGTAACATTGTTAGGCTCCTCCATGTCCTACCCCCTGTCCCTGGCCCCTCCTTGTTGAGGTATATGGGTCATGATTGTGGAATTAGCCCACAGTTATGGGTAGGAGAAATGTCTCTGCATATCATGACCCAACATGTGGCTCTGACATTCTTTCTGCCCCCTCTTCTGCAAAATTTCCCTGAACCATGTTGGGTTCATTTTTAGTCTGCTTCAGTGATGAGGTATTGGGGGGCCTCTGAGTCTCTGGATATCTCATTTGGTAGGAGTTCATTGTTCTCTGTGTCAATCTTCTTCACCCTTGTGCTGGTACCCGGTTCACCAAGAAAACAACACCCTTGCTTGTTTTGACAATTATTCTTAGTTTCAGCCGGGGGGGGGGGGGGCTTTTGAGGTATGATGGGCTGGTTCTCTCCTTAGGATCTGTGTCTATCTGAAAAAGAGAAGCAGATTCTCCAATGGAGAATAAAGTTAGAACCAGACAAATTGGATAACCCTTATTTTTTTATAGAGAATTTAATAGGTGTAGGCCCTCTTGTAGCCCACGATTGGTGGTAGCTTGATAATGGAGAGTGGGCTCATGTTTGGATGTGGTTCTGACTTCTTTCCCAGCTCCAGCTATGGGTCCCATTCCACTGAAGGGATCAGTTAGCCAAATCAATAGCAGTTGGTTTCCCACCATGGCTGTGTGCCACTATTATACTTGTGTGAGCATCACAACAGGTTATTTGCTGCTAAGCAGGTTAGACCATAAGTTGCTTGGACAGATATTGAACATTTTCCCCCAGTGTCGCCCATGTAGTACCTTCTGGCACTAGACACGCTAACTGTCTGGGGACTGACTCTCTTCCAGCTTGCAGCCATGCCATTCCATTTTATGTGTCAACCGCATATGTAGCCTTCAGCAGTAGGGTCTTACCACTAACCTTTGGTGGGTCACAAGTACTCTGACAGAAATCTGTCTTTCTTTTAGGAAACCTTGTAGGTCTCTCTGATCAAAAGCTCATTGTGGATGACAGTCACATGCTGGTACTGGGAGTTACAGGTCAATGCCCACTAAGAGAAGGAAGAAAAAGATAACTGATGTAAAAGAGTTAGAGAGGAGGGAGAGAGAGAGAGAGAGAGAGAGAGAGAGAGAGAGACAGGAGCTGTAGAAGATTAAGGTCAGTCTGTATCATGTCCTCTCCAGTGCCTTGTGGGTCAAGTGTTCCCCTCTAAGGGCCTGGAGAAGGTTCAACCATTTGGTCTGCCTTTTAGGATGTAGAATTTTATGGTACCATTGCTGTTTGTGTCTAGATTTGTGTCTCCCGCCCCTCCTTTGCCCTCCCCTCCCTCCGAACCCACCCTATTGTCTAGTCCTCAAGATGCTTGCTGGATATGACAGCATCTTGGGTAGATTCAGGTTAGGTGCTATAGAAGAGTGAGACTATGTGGCAATTACCTTTCTGTAATTGAGTAAGTTCACTGAGAACAGGTTCAACCATTTTTCCTCAAATTTCATTGTGTCATTTTTTCTTACTGCTGTGTACAATTCCATTGTGTAGATATACCACATCTTAGTTATCTATTCTTCTAGTGATGGACATCTGGGTTGATTCCAGCTCTTAGCTATTATGAATTTAGCCGCTATAAACATGGTTGAGCAAATCTCTCTGGACTGAGGCTTGAAGGTTTTAGGTACATGCCCAGTAAGGGAATAACTGGGTCTGTTGATAACTCTATAGTCAGCTTATTTAGGAGTCTCCATATTGCTTTCCAAAGTGGTTGTAACATCTTACATTCCCACCAACAGTGAATGAATGTTCCTACTTCTCCACATCCTTGCCAGCATTTATTTTCATTTGATTTTTTGATGTTTCCTATCATTACTTGGATAAGGGGGAATCTCATAGTTGTTTTAATTTGCATTTCCCTGATGATTAGGGATGATGAACATTTTCTTAAGTGTGTGTTTGCCATTTGCATTTCTTCCTCTGTGAACTGCCTGTCCAGCTCTCTGTCCCATTTTGTGAGTGGGTTGTTTGACTTTTTATTGTTTAGGTTTTTGAGTTATTTGTAGATTCTAGAGATTAGGCCTCTGTCAGTTGGATATTCAGCAAATATTTTCTCCCATTCTGTGGATAATCGATTGGCTTTGCTTATTGTATGTTTGTATGTAAAGAAATGCTTCAGGTTCATATGATCCCATTGGTTGAGTGACTGTTTAAGATCATGAGCTACTGGAGTTTTGTTCAGGAAGTTTTTCCATTCCTATAACATGGAAAGTTCTTCCTATATTTTCTTCCACTGGTAGTCAAGTTTCTGGTCATATGTTGAGGTCCTTGATCCATTTGGACTTGACTGTTGTGCACAGCAAGATGTGTGGATCAAGTTTCAATTTCCTGCATATGGTTATCCAGTTTGTCTAGAACCATTTGTTGAAGATACTGTCTTTTTTTCCAGCCGATATTGTTAGGGCCTTTGTCAAATATCAAGTAGCTGTAGTTGCTTGACCCAAAGTCCGGGTCCTCAAGTCTATTCCATTGGTCTATACTCCTGTTTGGATGCCAGTACCATGCTGTTTTTATTACTATGGTTTGTAATATAGCTTTAGATCAGGTATGGTGATGCCTCCAGAGGTACTTCTTTTGCTGAGAATATGCTTGGATATGTGAGGCCTTCTGCCTTTCCATATGAAATATGAGATCATATTTTCTATCTCTGTGAAGAACAATGTTGGGATTTTAATTGGAATTGCATTAAATCTGTATGTTGCCTTTGGTAAGATTGCCATCTTCACAATGTTAATTTTGCCTGTCCAGGAGCAATGGGAGGCCTTTCCATTTTCTCAAGTCCTCCTCAATTTATTTTTTGCATGTTTTTATGCTTTTATTATATAGGTCTTTCACTTCCTTGGTTAACGGTATTCCAAAGTATTTTATTTTTTTGTTGTTGCTATCGAAAATGGGACTGCGTCCTTTATTTCTTTCTCTGTATCTTTGTCATTTGCATATATTAAGGCTACTGATTATTGTGCTTTGATTTTGTATCCTGCTACTTTGCCATAGGAGTTAATCACCTTCAAGAGTTTTGGGATGGAGTCTCTCGGGTCTCTTATATATACAATCATGTCATCAGCGAATAGAGCTAACTTTACTTCTTCCTTTCCAAATTGTATCCCTTTTATTTCTGTCTCCTGTCTTATTGATAGAGCTAGGACTTCCAGTACTATATTGAAGAGCAGAGGTGAGAGTGGACAATGCTGTCTTGTTCCTAATCTCAGTGGGAATTCCTCCATTCTCTCCCCATTAAGTATTATTTGGGCCTCAGGAGCTTTGTATAGTGCCTTTATTATGTTAAGATATGAATGAACCATGCCAATTCTCTCCAATGTTTTGATCATGAAGTGATGTTGTATCTTGTCAAAGGCCTTTTCTGCATTTATTGAAATGATCATGTGGTTTTTGTGTTTAACCATGTTTATATTGTGTATTAAATTGACAGATTTCTGCATGTTGAACCACCCCTGTGTTCCTGGGATGAATCCTACTTGATCAAGGTGGATAATGCTTTTGTTGTGTTGTTGGATTCGGTTTGCAAGGATTTTGTTCAGGATCTTTGCATCTAAGTTCATCAGTGATATAGTCCGGTAGTTTTCTTTTCTTGTGACATCTCTGCCTGGTTTTGGAATTAGGGTGATACTAGCTTCATAAAAGGAGTTGGGCATCTTTCCCTGTTCTCCAACTGTGTGGCACAGTTTCTACAAGATTGGTTTGAGTTTTTCCATGAAGGTTTGATAGAATTCAGCTGAGAAGCCATCTGGTCCTGGTCTCTTATTTTGGGGGAAGGTTTTATTACTTTTTCTGTCTCAATGAATGTGATAGGTTTGTTTAGGAGATTATTCTGCTCTGAGTTTAGTTTTGATAGATGGTATGCATCCAGGAATTTATCCATCTCCTCCACATTATCCAGTTTTCTGGAGTAGAGGTTTTTGAAATAAGTCCTGATGATTCTCCCAATTTCATTTATGTCTATTGTGATCTCTCCTTTGTCATTTCAAATTTTTTAAAGTTGAAGCATCTCTTTTCTTTGTGTGATCAAATTGGCCAGGGGTTTATCAATCTTCTTTATTTTTCCAAAGAACCAGCTCTTTGTTTTGTCAATTGTCTTAATTGTTTCCTTCATTTCCAATTCATTAATTTCTGCTCTGATCTTAATTATTTCTTTCCTTCTGGAGCTTTTTGGGTTGGATTTTTCTTGCTTTTCCAGTGCCTTTAAGTAGATGGTTAGGTTATTGATTTGGGATCTCTCTGTCTTTGTTATGAAGGCATTGAGTGCTATGAATTTTCCCCTGAAGACCGCTTTCATTGTGTCCCATAAGTTTTGGTATGATGTGTTCTCATTGTCATTCATTTCTAGAAATTTGCAGTTTCATTTTTTTATTTCGTCCACTATCCATTTATTGTTTAAAAGTGTGCTGTTCAGTTTCCAGGTGCCGTTGGGAATTCTTGATGGGTCTTTTGTTGTTGATTTCTAGCAATATAGCATTGCGATCTGATATCATGCAGGGAATTATGTCAATCTTCCTAAATATATGGAGGCCGTCTTTGTGACCCAGTATATGGTCTATTTTAGAGAATGTTCCATGGGCTGCTGAGAAGAATGTGAAGTCTGTGGATTTGGGATGGAAAGTTCTGTAGATGTCCATTAGGACTAAGTGATCTATGGTTTTGTTGAGCTCTCTTACTTCCCTGTTGAGTTTCTGTTTGGATGATCTGTCTGTTACTGATAATGGTGTATTGAAGTCCCTAGTTATTATGGTTGTTAGTGCTTATTTCTGTTTTATTGTCAAGTAGGTTTTGTTTGATGAACTGTGGTGCCCCTGTGTTTGGTGCATACAGATTTATGATTGTAATATCCTCTTGATGGATTATTCCCGTGATAAGTAGGAAGTGGCCTTCTTTGTCTTTTTTGATTATTTTTGGTTTGAAGTCTATTTTATCTGATATTAAAATAGCTACGCCTGCTTGTTTCTTATTCCCATTTGCTTGGAATATTGTTTTCCACACTTTCACCCTGAGGAGGTGTCTGTCTTTAGTGGTGAGGTGGGTTTCTTGAAGGCAACAGATTGAGAGGTCTAATTTTTTGATCCATCCTCTTAGCTTGTGTCTCTTGATGGGTGAATTAATGCCATTAATACTTACTGTAATGACTGTGAGATTTGACTTGATACCTGCCGTATTGTGATGGTAGATGTGGTTTGGTGTTTTCATGGACTTTGAAGTTTTTTGTGCCTACTCTGAGTTTGGTTGTTGAGATCTGCTTCTTGTAGGCATTTGAGTTTGATTATTTGTTTCTACTCTGTGGAGAATTTCCTGAAATACTCTCTGTAGTTTTGGTTTTGTGTTCCTATAATTGCAAAGCTGAGTTTTGTCATGGAAAGTTTTTCTTTCACCATCTATTATGAGGGATACTTTTGCTGGGTAGAGTAGTTTGGGTTGGATGAAATCATGGAATCACTCCCATTCACAATTGCCTTAAAAAAAATACCTTGGAATAAACCTAACCAAGGAAGTGAAGGATGTAGACAATGAAAACTTTTAAGCACTCAAGACAGAAATTGCAGAAGACACTAGGAAATGTAAAGAAAGACATGCCATGTTCTTGGATTGGAAGAATCATTATTGTGAAAATGTCAATCTTGCCAAAAGCAATCTACACATTTAATGCAATCCACATCAAAATTCCAATGGCATTCTTCATGGAAATAGAAAAAAAAAAATCCTAAAATGCACTTGGAAGCACAAAAAACTTCCAATATCTAAAACAACTTTGAGCAACAAAAATATGGATGCTATTTTAATTTTAACCTATATTACAGAGACATAGTAACAAAAACAGCATGGTTTCAATGGAACAGAACAAAGAACCCAGATGTAAGTCCAGGCATCTACAGCCTTCTGATATTCAACAAAAATGCCAAGAATAGTCATCGAAGTAAAGGCAGCCTCTTCAACAAATGGTGCTGGGAAAACTGGATATGTATATGTAGGATGAAAATAGATACTTATCTCTCTCTGTGCAAAAGAATTAAGTCCAAAGGGATCAAACACCTCAATATCAGACTGCAAACTCTGAAAGTGCTAGAGTAAACAGTAGGGGAAACCCTTCAACATATTGGCATAGGCAATGATTTTCCAAATGTAATCCCAGTTGCTCAGGAAATAAAACCACTAATCAACCCTGGGGATCTTATGAAATTACAAAGCTTTTGTATAGCAAAGGACACTGTGAATAGAGGAGAAAGGCAACCTACAGAACAGCATAAAATCTTTGCAATCTATACATCTGACAGAGGATTAATATCCAGGATATAAAATAACTCAAAAAACTAAATAAAAAGAAATCAACAACCCAACTAAAAAATGGGCTATGGAACTAAATAGAGAGTTCTCAAAGGGAGAAATATAAATGGCATATAAATGTCTTTAAACAGTTCTACATCCATAGCCATCAGGGAAATACAAATTAAAACTTCTTTGAGATTCCATTTCACTCCTGTCAGAATGGCTATCATCAAGGAAAAAAAAAATGACAATAAATGCTGACAATGATATGGAAAAAGAGGAACCCTTCTACACTGGTGATGGGAATGTAATCTGGTACAGCCATTGTGTAAATCAGTGTGGAGTTTCTGAGACAGTTAAAAATAGGTTTACCATATGACCCAGCTATACCTCTCCTGGGTATATAACCTAAGGACTCATCACACTACTTTAGAGATTCTTGCACAACCATGTTTATTGCTGCTCTACTCACAATAGCTAGGAAATGGAACCAGCCTAGATGCCCCTCTACTGATGAGTGGATAATGAAGATGTAGTACATGTATCCAATGGAGTTCTATTCAGTGGTAACAAAAAATGAGATTATGAAATTTGCAGGGAAATTCAAGGACCTGGAAAGGATTATACTTAGTGAGGTAACACAGGCCCAGAAAGCCAAGCACTGTATGTTCTCTCTCATATGTGGATCCTAGCTACAAATGTTTGGACTTGTATGTGAGTTGGAATAAAACTCAGTAGCAGAGGCAAGTAAGCTAGAAAGGGAATATAAGGAAGGGAGGAGAGGTGAGGAATTAAGGGAATGATATTGTATATGTGTAAGTAGAAGAACACATTACTGGGTGTGGAAAGGCCTAAGTGAGGTCAGGATAAGATTGAGTAAAGGAAAGGTGGAGGGAGGGTTAGTTAAAATCTAAGAGGGTATGAGTAAGTCATATTGAAACTTACTTTTTTGGACAATGGCATACCCAGAAGCCATCAATTATTACTAGAAAATTTTCAGTGCCAGGAATAGGATACCTTCCAGTGAGAGTTGGTAGCCACTGAGGTCCCTAATGCCTCCCCCCCCAAAACATTGTAGGCCATTGCTGAGGATTCTGGTTTCCCACCAGGAATAGATGGTAAGACCTTGTTGCTGAAGACTCCACATCTTGGAGTGCAAGGTTGCTGAGAGATTCTGCTGAAGCTGAGCTGAAAACCCCCTCTGTGTAGACCAGTTGACAGAAATCTGGAACAAATTACACTGCATGCAGCTTCATGGGAGAGAGAGGAGTCACCAATAGAGATAAACAACTGTGGACATTGCAAGCCTTAAATTTGGCCAGCCAGGCTAAATGAACTCAACAGGTACAATAGTGGCATGTCTGCTATGGAGGAAACTAACTGCTCTCTAATTGGACTACTCCACAGGAGGGAATACTTGCCTGATACTTAAAACCTATGACAGGGGAAGTCATGAGCCCTAAAGGTGTAATGTCTGCTTGTGTATGGCTAAATGTATATATTATGCTCACTAAACTGCCTGATAAGCACTTCTTTTGATGTTCATACCCATGTATTAATGTTACTCTCACTTTTGGTTAGAGAAGCTTCTCTGAGACCTCTGAGATGACTCAAAATGTACTATAGTGCTGAGAAGAAGTGACAGAGGAGTGATCGATACTGGAACATCTCTATTACACCTTCCAAGGTTCAGGTTCCATTGCAGAACAGGTGGCAGAAAAAATGTAAAAGCTAAAAGGGTGGGACTCCTTACAATGCACTCTTCCAGATATAAAGTGCCTGGATATCATTGACCTCACAGTGCCTGACACTACCTACATACAACCCTCAAAATAGGAGTAAAAGATGATGACATCAAAATAAAACATAGACTGATTGAGAGGGAGAGGGGATGTGGGTTCCTGGATTCTTGCTCTGGGGCCAGCAACGGTCCCCCCCTCCAAGGCATCCAGGCAACCGGGGGATGGGTGAGCATGTGATGAGAGAAACAGTCCTGGGAAAAAGTTGAACAGCTCTCTGTTTATTGTCAGTGAAATAGGTTTATAAGCATCTGAGGGTGTGGGGAAGGGTCCTAAGGGGATTGGACGTACCTAGTTCATTTCTAATGCATAATTAGCATATGGGGACATTCATTCCAGCACATAGGCAATGGCGGAGGGGGGGGGGAATCAGGTGATCTAGGGTCTCAGGAGGATGGGCTGTTGAAGCCTGATAAGGACTTTCCTAGGCAACTGGCCAAAGGTTACAGGGCTATGGGCAGAGCCTAAGTTCAGGTGTGCTGGGCTTGAAGAGGGAGTGGCCTCCTGTAGCCTGGGGGTCCTTAGCCATGCCTGGAAGCTCAGGCCCCTCTCCTGAAGGCTCCAGCCTGTGCCTGGCAGTGCCCGACAAGGGGATATGATGGAGAGTGGAGTTATGACGAGGAAATTACCATGGTTATTGTCTATAATTATGGAAGTTGTCAAAAAAGAAAAACAAAAAAAGCCCTGCTTGTATCAAAAAGTTTCATTGTTTACATAACTCATACAATTAATCTTTCCATGTGTGTGTGTGTGTGTGTGTGTGTGTGTGTGTGTGTGTGTGGCATTAGCAGTCTTGACACCAAAATCTAATTTGAGGTGAGTGAATATCTAACCTGTATTTACAGACTAATCACAAAAATTAGTTCAATGAGCATATTTACATAGACATTGAGCCCACCCCTGGGCCTATATCTGCTTTAGCTTTTTTCGTACACTGTGGGTACAAAACACTGCATGTAGCCTTGCTGATGCACTTACACAGTGAGCTGTGTTCTAGAGCATGGCCTGCAGCAAGGCCTAGCCAGTGCCTGTTATAGATTTAGTGACCTAGGTCAGAAATGCTGCTATTTGGTAAAGGCATAGGAATACAGAATTGAGACCCTTGATAAAATGGTCCTCATTCATGTGTCTCAGCACAAGCTTCTCAGTATCTTCTTAGGCTATGTGAAGCTCTGGAGAAGGTCCATGCCTTTTGCCTGCTGGTATCTTAAGCAGGCACTGTACCTAATAAAGTACACCATGTGGAAGACAGGAGTTCATCAGTGGTTGTTCATGAAAGACACTCAAGTCAGAGAGAGAGACAGATAAAGAGGAAAGGAACAGGCATTATATAGAATGCAGAGTAAATAGCTCACCAGTGCTTTTTTATTAGTTATGTACACATCATGTATACAGCCATGTTGTTACCATCGTTAGCCTCCTCCCTGTCCTCCCACCTCTACAGGGACCCTCCTTTTTGGGTAATGTAGGCTATGCATTGTGGGGTTAGCCATCAATTATGGGTGAGAGGGAATGTCTCTGTATATAATGTCCCAACATGTGACTCTCATGATCTTTCCACCCCCTCGTCCATGAATTTCCCTGAGCTATGTTGGGTTCATTTCAGGTCTACTTCAATGATGAGGTCTTGGGAGCTTCTGTATCTCTGGATATCTGGTTTGGTATGAGTTAAGTGTTCTCTGTGTCTGTCTATCTCCTTCACCCTTGTGCTAGTACCAGGTTCACCAAGAAAGCAGCACTCTTGATCATTTCCTGAATTACTCGTGGTTTCAGCTGGGGCCCTGGTGAGGTGCAATGGGATGATTCTCTTCTCAGAATCTGCATCCATCTGAAAGAGAGAAGCAAATTCTCCAATGGCACCAGAGAAATGGGAGAACTATTATTATTTTAGAGAAAATTTAATAGGTGTAGACCCTCTTATAGTCCATGATTGGTGGGAACTTGATAATGGAGAGTGGGCTCATTTTTTAGATATGGTTCTGACTCATTTCCCAACTCCAGCTATGGGTTTCATTCCAGTGAGCAGATCAGTTAGCCAAATCAAGAGCAGTTGGTTACCCACCATGGATGTGTGTCACTATTGCACTTGGGTGAGCATCACATCAGATTGTTTGCTGCTGAGTAGCTTAGACCACAAGTTGCTTGGACAGATGTTGGTCATTTTCCCCCAGTTGCTAATGTAGCACCTTCTGGCACTAGACAAGCTAACTGTCTGGGGACTGACTCTCTTCCAGATTCCATCCAGGTCACTTCATGTTCTATACCAACAGCATATGGTGCCTTTGGCAGTAGGGTCTTAGCACTAACCTTTGGTGGGTCATCAAGTGATCTGACCAAAATCTGTCTTCTTTTGGGAAACTTTGCAAGTCTCTCTGATCAACAACTCATTGTGAATGTTAACCACATGGTGGTACTGGGAGTTACAGGCCAGTGCCAAGGAAAAGAAGGAAGAAAAAATAGGTAATATAAAGGAGATAGAGAGAAGATGGGGAGAGAGATAAAGAGAGAAACCGGAGAAACTTAAAGAGCTCTTAGTGTGCTGCATAAGCATCTGTCATCTGTTTATAACCTTAGGGTTATAAACAAGCAAACAAAAACACCTACGGTACCCAATGGTGCAGATAGGACAGATAGGGAATTAATTCAAACCTGATTTATGCCTTGTAAGGTTTCTGATAATCGCTGAAGAAAGACCCTGGACTCAAATAGTATGTAAAAACAAAGTGTGTTTATTCTGCAGAATCAGCCAGCATGCAGGAATCAAATACAAAATGGCAACCCTGAGCTGGAGAGATGGCTTAGTGGTTAAGCACTTGCCTGTGAAGCCTAAGGACCCCACTTCAAGGCCTGATTCCCCAGGACCCACATTAGACAGATGCACAAGGGGGCGCACGTGGCTGGAGTTCATTTGCAGTGGCTGGAAGCCCTGGTGCGCCCATTCTCTCTATCTTCCTCTTTCTCTCTCTGTTGCTCTCAACTAAATAAATAAAAGTGAACCAAAAAAAATTTTTTTAATGGAAACCCTGAGAGGAGCACGCAGGCCCCTTTTAAGCACAGCTAGGGGAATTCTAGGAGGGTTAAGTCATCTTCTAACGTGATTGGCTAAGCAAGTAGCACTTACATTTGTACACCTTTGATTGGCTATGGCCCAGATTTTACCATAGGTTCTGCAAACAAGTTACTGACCTAAGATAAGTAGGCTGGAGTTCCCACGCGCACCCTCTCTGAAATTCCCACATGCACCCTCTTAGAACCAATCATTTTAAAAGTCGCAATATGATGTAACCTTTCCTTTATAAACCCCTTTCCTCTGAGGGTCTGGGCTCTCTCCCTCACTACCACTGTGCCGGACTATGTGGATGGAACAGGCCTAGGCTTGCAATAAATAAACCTGCTGCTTTTACATTTGAGTGTCTCGGCTTCTGTGGCGGTTCTCTGGGTGACTCCTGGGTGCCTGGGGGTCTTGGCTCCTGGTCAGGGGTTTTGCCACAACATCTTGGGGGCTTGTCCTGGATCCCCAGGGACCCCAACAAACCCGAGACCCCGAAGGTTTCTTCTCTGACCGGTTGGGTAAGTTTTCCACTTGAGGGCTCTCTTTTCCCTTTCACTCTGTTGGCTAGCTGCATCTGTTTTCTGACCAGGTCATACGTCCTGGTGGACATGCCGTAAGGACAGACCTGGAGGAGGCACGAGATGTCCTGCCCCCTCATCTGAGTGGGGGCTCTGTCCTGGACAGAGCAAACCTGCTAATCTGAGTGGGGGCTCTGTCCCAGAGGACAAAGCAAAGCTGCTAACCTGTAGCACACGCATCTGTTTTATTGGGCCCTGTGTGTCTGTGTAATATTTGTGTGTCTTGTCATTGCCCTAATCCTATGGATGTTCCTCCCCTGACTCAATAACATGGGACAGATTACTTCCTCCCCTTTAGGATTCTGCCTTGCGCACCACTGGAAGGACGTCAAAGCAGTTGCCCATAACAACGGGGTAAATGTTTAAAAAGACAGATGGATTACATTTTGTTCCTCTGAATGGCCTACCTTCAATGTAGGATGGCCACCAGAGGGGACCTTTCATCTAAATACTATACTTGAGGTTGAAAAAAAATGTTTTTTGCACTAGGAGTTGACACCATGATCAAATCCCTTATATTGTGACCTGGAGGAACCTGATAGAAGAGCCTCTCCCCTGGGTGAAGTCTTTCCTCCCTTCCTCACCCCCTCCTTTACAGGTGCTGGCAGTTACACCCAAAAGAGTCACCAAGACCACTGCTGAAGCCTCTGCCCCCTGAGCAAAAATCCAAAAACCCACAGCTGGTGCCTGAACAGGGACCTTATGAGATGGACAGAGTAGGTGAGTGCTCTCCAGAGGGACTGGGAGACATTGGCCTATGCGGCCTTGCCTCCAGGTTTTGAGGGCTGGCAGGTTTCTCTTTCTCCTTTATTTTCGGTTCGCGCCATCGTGCAGGACCAGACACGACAAACTGGCAACTGATGTCTCTTGGCTGAGGCCACTCTTCAGTATTGACTGAAGGCCAGCCGTCCTCTGCCTGGACCCCAACAGCCCGTTGGGTGTTGGCAAAAACCCTCTATCTATTTCTCTCTGACACACACACACACACACACAAAAAAAAAAAAAAAAAAAAAAAAAAAAACAGTAACACATCGACCTCTTAAAAGCCTATTGAGCAGGTCGCCGGCCTCTTAAACTTGTGGACAGGCTCATGCCCAGATCTTTGGGGAATCCCCCATGCGCTAATCACCCCTCAGGAACGTTGCCCTCTGGTCTTGGCATTTCTAATCTTTCTCTGTCATGGGTAACATTGGCTCCCACAAACACACACACACACACACACACAAATATATATATCAGATTCACGGAATAAGAGCTCTTCTAAAAGTTAAGGGAATTAGCTCTCCCAGAGGGAGGCAGGCTCCTTTTGGGAAGAAGTCCTCCAGGTCATTTCTGGATTTCTGGGCATCCATGTGGACCTGCATAGCTTATCTGGCTAGGAAATAAAAAGTTCAGGAAGGAAACTTCCCCTCTAACCCTTTAAACAGCAAAACTACAAGCCAGCTTTGCAAGCGCTCCAAAGCAGCTTGGGTCAGAGTCAGGTGGCAGACAGACAATGACGCCTCTGCCCATGCCGGTGCCATGTCTCTGCCTCCTCTCCCAGTGGCCCCTGAGCGGGCCCACTCCTTCTTCAGCGGCCTCCCAGTGGGCCACCTTCTTCAGAGGCCTCCTGTCAGTCCTGGAGGCTCCCCCTTTCCCCTTCAGGTAGTCAGAATCCTTGGCCTCCCAGCAGTCTTCTTGGCCATTACCTCCACATGTACTAGACCGGACCCCTGGTGAGTGCCGGGAGTAAGGCAAGGCTGATCTAAGGTGTATACGAGCCCCACCCAGCTGCAACAGCACGCCAAAAAGCAGCAAGAAAAAAAAAGTCACATTTAACTATGGCCTATAAGAACTGAAGTTTTACATTAAAAAAATGTGTCAACTTTGTTACATGACTGCTGAATTTATTTTCTAGGTGAACTTCAACTCTCATAGAGGATTATTAAAAACAACAGAATTCTCTCTAAAGTGGTAACTTACAATTTGTCAGGTATTAAAAAAAAATTGTAATGTACTTAAAAGGAGGAGGCAACTGGCCTAGGCCAGCCTGCCTCAAAATAGCAACAATATTTGCCTTAATTTAGTGTCTTAATGGTATTAATGACATAAAATTGTCTTTAGACTACTCACTTGTTAGTGAGTAATGGGATTAATTAATTTGGTGTAGTTTTTCATAATAGCCTTATAAGAAAGGTGGTTAATAATGAGATGAGATGAATTGATTGAAGGAACTGGGAAGGAATTTTTCAATGTTGGGACATAAAATGCTCATTAAAAATGCTTTTTGAGTGGTACTTAGATGATAATGTTAAAGTATGTGAATAGAGATGTGCATATATAGGAAAGAATTTTCAGGCTAAACCTAAACACCATGCCTAAAGTTAGAGATTTTTCAACTGTTTACAGACTCTTAAGGATACTCTAAAAGTTTTATATAGGGACATAGTCTTAATCTAAATTCATCTTATATTAGACACAGGTGATGCCTATGCTAGGTGGGTCACAAAGTCATAAGTACAGATGTAATTGGAGGCTTAACCAGGTTAAACATAGACAAGAGTCTATCATCTTGTGTTTTGCAAATGGGTAAATTTGCTATTTAAAAACAAACAACTTCAGAATAGGATAAGGAATGTCAGGATGCTTATCTCTCTGCTCTGTAATTTCATTTTGCTCTTGCTTTCCAACATATGCTACTTAAATTCATGGAAGCTGGACTCCGAAAAAATGGATGGAACCCCCTTTATCTCAGACCCCATGCAAGTTTAAGCTATGTGTCCCCCAGACTCTGACTAGAGACAAAATGGCCAATTGTCTCTGACAAAGAAAAAGGAGTACAGCATATAACTGTGGTTCTCTTTAGTTCTTCTCTTTTAAACACCTAAAGTCACATCTGTTAGATAAAGTTTCTCACTAGATAAAATGTTAAATAGGTAAACTGAGTCAAGGTATTTGACCAGGTTACAAACTCCTTACATAAGACAAGCATCAGGCTTACCTAATGTGTATATCAGGGTAAGGGCCCCTTCATTGAAACATTTAATTGGATTAAATCTAATGTTTACCTGATGCCAAGGTTTTACTCAGTGGAGAAACTGAGTCTTATGATAAGGCCTCACTCATTAACAGGTCACTGATGCTAATTTGTTATGATTTAAGGGTTATAAAACTGGTTTTAAGACTCTCTCAGTAAAGTAAATTAGGTTCCTCTTTTCATCAAGATTTTAACTATTCTTAAGATAAAGGCTCACATAGAAGCTAATTTCCAAAGGTGAAGTACTCATACCTAAACACATTGTGACTTTAAAGATAGCTTCTGTCTTATTTATGCTAATTCTATTGAATGGTCATAACTAGGTTTAATCACGTAGGTTTAAGTGATTTAATTTCAGTAATGACAACTTTCATCTTCGTGGGATATGTTGGGACAGCTTGCTTAAGCTTTATCAAATTAAAGTCATGGGTAAAACATAAAATTGTTTTATGTTAATAAAAATTTCTGTGGTACATAAAATCAATAGCTGTCAAGTTTAAGCCAAAGTCATTGGTTGTCAAATAATGGTTTTTTTTTTTTTCTTTCAAAAAGATTTATCAAGGGTTATGTTAGAATTTAGCTAGCTGTTTGGGTTTAAAAAAAATTTTTTTTCAAGCTCTGTGGTTCTGTTTCCAATGTTCTCTGGGTAATTTGTACCAACACAGGTATCTGAACTAATCAAAGATGTTTTCAAACAAAGGTGCTAAGACTTTATACTGTCTTACTTGTCCTTTTCTGACAATTTCTGGGTTAAATAAGTTAATCTGTAAATCATTGGTACTGTTTTCAGGACTGGTTGCAGGTTCTGCCTATATTTATAAATATTAGATATTTAAAATACGAAATGTGCCTACTTTCTATACCTCATATATAAGGCTTATGCTGCCATAGTACACCTAAAATTTTAAAGATAGAACAAAATGATTTTAGAAGCCCTTGTGCCATTCTTTAATTAAGTCTATTTCAGTACTCAAATGTACTCTATATGTACATACATCCAGGCTGGTGTAACTAACTTTCTAAGTGTGTTAACTACCTACGTAGAAGCCAAAGCCAATTGGAATCATCAGAGCAAAAGGCACCAATATTTTGGCCTGTGCTTCCAGGCCATGAGGCCACTGGAGATGATGGGACACTTCTATGCTGGCCGCCTGGTAAGTCACCTGTCTTCCTGAGCAGGGAGGATATGGAGACCCAAACAAAATTGGTGTACAATGTGAAACAGGAAAGTCACAATTGAGGAGCAATCAGTCCTCCTGACTTCCCAAAGAAGGGAAAACTACTTGGCCAGGACAGCCCTGACTCATCCTAACAGACAGAAGACACCAGTAAGCTATGGAACTACTCCTGTGTCCCTAAAGACTCTTTGGAGAGCCATTAATGACCTCCAAAATTAATCCTTAATTAAATGTGGCTATCTACATGGTCTTAAACACTCAGAGAGAAATGTATAACCAAAGATAAAAAATACCTTACATATATGAATGGACTATTAAGTAACACAAGAGCTTTCCAAGAGGAGAAATAAACATTAAGACATTTTTTCTCCATAGTTTTAATTCTATAATATATTTAAAAAAAAAAACAAATATAGATGTTCAAAGGGTTATTTTCAAACCTAAAATATGTAAATAATCTGGGAGACTAGATGTCGCCATCGCCGCGAGACACTGGAATCCCGCTGGAAGGGACCCTATGCTGGAAGGGACCCTAAATCTTCATCCTGACCACACCTACTGCTGTGAAGATGGACAAAATTGCCACTTGGATTCATCACACCCACATCCAACCAGCAGATCCACTGGCTGAACCTGAGGATTATCAGCCACAATGGAAATACAGCACCCCACTCAAGCTTCAACTCAAATGCTCTTGATCCTAACTGTGCTCCTAACTGTATGTATTGTGGCAGCTACTCCCCACCAAGTTTATAATCTGACCTGGATAATAACCAACAGTGCCATGGGGAAAATTGCTTACTCAAAATCACATCTTGCCCCACGGGGAACCTGGTTTCCTGATTTGATCTTCAACCTCCATCAACTAGTGGGTAACTCATGGGACTCAGACAAATCAGAAAATTTCTTATTTCTACATATGCCCTGGGCACTTAGGGAAAGCAAGAATCAAAGGGGACTATGAGGGACCTGAAGCCTTCTACTGTGCTGGCTGACAACTGGAAGGGTATATTTAAACCCACCTACTAAGGGGGACTATATGTGGCCTTAGGAAAGAATGTTGTTTTTATATCAACCAATCAGGTATAATTAGAGATTCAATAGTGAGGATACGAGAGAATTTGGAAAAACGAAAGAAAGAAAAGCTGATAGAGGATGGTTTGAGTCATGGTTCAGTCATTCCCCATGGTTAACAACTCTGCTATCTGCTTTAGCAGGGCCATTACTTTTATTTTTGTTGCTAATCACAATAGGACCTTACATTATTAATAGATTAGTTGCTTCTGTTAGGGAACATATTAATACAGTACAGTTTATGGTTTTAAGATCACAGTATATACCATTAGACTCCACACACTAACTCAATTGGGATCCAAGATTGGCTCCTCATGGTACATAGAGAGGGGGAAATGAGAGACCAAGGAGAAGTAACGTGCTGACTAATGTGCTAATTTTGCTTCTGTATCCATGCTTGCTTAGCTATAGAACCCCCCTCCCCCTTGATTCTTGGGAAGCCTCACCCAAGGACATTCCAGAGATACCTAGCCACGGCCCCAGCCTCTTGCAAAAGATAAGTTCTGCAAACAGCTCTTGCAAAAGATAGGTTCTGCAAACAAGTTACTGACCTAAGATAAGTAGGCTGGAGTTCCCACGTGCACCCTCTCTGAAATTCCCACACGCACCCTCTTAGAACCAATCATTTTAAAAGTCGCAATATGATGTAACCTTTCCTTTATAAACCCCTTTCCTCTGAAGGTCTGGGCTCTCTCCCTCACTACCACTGTGCCGGACTGTGTGGACGGAACCCAGGCCTAGGCTTGCAATAAATAAACCTGCTGCTTTTACATTTGAGTGTCTCGGCTTCTGTGGCGGTTCTCTGGGTGACTCCTGGGTGACCAGGGGTCTTGGCTCCTGGTCAGGGGACTTGGCACAACAATGTGATAGGAGGGGGAGAACGTTATTTTCTTGGTCTGGATTTTATGGCCACTTATCAGGTCTTTGGAATACCTTCAGAAACTTCTTCTGGGAAATGAGGTTTGGATACCATTGAGGGCTATAGCCCTAGGTCAGAAAGGTTTAGTCCATTTCCTTAATAGTAGATAGGGACTATCTGATCCTGGGCACACCTGTAGGGAGGAGGTATCCAGAAGGAATAGCTTTCTTGATTCTAACAGTAAAGAGAGAGGGGGAGAGGAAGGGAAGAAGGAAGAAAGAAAAGAGGAACAGGTAGAGAGGAAGGGGGAGGGGAGACAGAATCTAGACAATGGGAGAGGTAAACAAACTTTTTTTTGAGTCAACAGTTTGGCCCAACTGGAACTCCAAACTGTACTAAAAAAAAATTCATTCACAAAAAGATTAAAGAGCACTGGACATGAGAGCATTCAAATAATCCTGGTATTTAGGAGACTTGAGGCAGAAGGTTTGTCTCAAACAGGCATTCACTCCATTGGGGTTCCCTATAGATGCCTACAGTTCATTTTGTTCTTGTCTTCTTGTGGAAGATCATGATGTCTAGCCTCTGCTCATGCCATGCTTTCCCCTGACATCATGAAGCTTCCCTTTGATACTGTAAGCCAAAATATAAACTTTCCTTCCATCAGCTGCTTTTGGTCAGGTGCTTTATCAAGCAATACAAAGGTAACTACAACAGAAAATTGGTACTTGAAGTGAGGTTACTCCTAATTCTGACTGTGAAGTTTTTGGCCTTTTGGAACTGGTTTGTGGGAGGAAGGATATGAAATCTTGGCCTAAGAGAAGACTTGCAGAACTGTAAGCATGGTTTGATGGACCACTCTGATCAGAGTTGAAAGACCTGAATGCAGTAGGAACTGTGGACTGTGAGGATTGGTTTATTAGGGGAAGAGAACTTTGTTGAGACAGGGCTAGATGCAGTTTATGTGAGAAGCTAGCACATTCTGTCTGTGTCCTGAGAAATTGAGCAGGGTTGAATTTAGAATACATGGACTGTTGTGAGCAAAGGATATGGTACAGAAATAAATGAAAGTTTGGGCCAGGAGACAGCAGCCTGCTTTAGCTGCATTTGAGATTACCACCACTGAGATTGGGCCAGCTGTTCTTCACTGGGATAGCAGGAAGAATACTGACTCTTTTGAAAGGAGGAGCCTAAAGGTAAAATGATAAAGGTATTTTCCTGTTCTTCATATCAGCTTTATTCTCCATTGGATCAACAATTTGGTAGTAAAGCCCACCTGGTACTGGCTTTAAAAGTATAACAAATTCAGGAAATAGGGAGCCATTTTGATTTGCAACATCATTCTTTTGAAGATGGCCATTGGGTGTTGTGAGGCAGGGATATTGTGGAGTCCCTGAATGCAAAACCCATAGGGCCATGAGGATGAACCTTGGGTTGTAGTGGAGACCTCAGGATTTTTGATATGCCAAAAATAAAAAGCAGCTGCCAAAGACAGCTGCTGGATCAGGATGGATTCTTCCCCAGACTCTGGGCAGAACAGCTGGAGGGGCAAAATTGGGACAACACATACTTCATTGTGGGTCTCGAATGGACATAGAGCTGCAGGATTTGATATTTGCCCTGCTTGTTTTAAATCTTGGATTGGTTCAATCTTTCCTTGCAATGCCATCTTTAGCAGTATGAATGATCATTCTTTGCCTGCCAATCATTCTTTGCCTGTACTGGTTTAAATCAGATATACCCCCTCCGATAAACTCATGTGTTCTGAATGCTAGATCTGTAGCTGGTGGCAATCTGGGAATTGGGGACTTGCTGGAGGAGGTATGGTGTTGGAGGTGGCCATATGGGTGCTATAGGCAGCTTCCCCTTGGCAGTGTTCAGCTCACTCTCATGTTGCAGTGTTCCACCTGCTCTGGCAGAGGTGATGTCCAGCCTCCTCTGCTCATGTCCTTTCCTCTGTCATCATAGGGCTTCCCCTAAAGACTGTAAGACAAAAGAAAAATTTTCCTCCCATTGGCTATTTTTGGTCTGGTGTTTATCATGTCAACAATAAGGTAAATACAACAGGTGGGACTTTTTTTTTTTTTTTTGAGGCTAGGGTCTCACTCTAGCACAGGCTAACCTGGAATTCACTATGTAGTCTCAGGCTGGCCTCAAACTCACAGAGATCCTCCTACCTCTGTGTCCTGAGTGCTGGGATTAAAGGCACGTGCCACCACACCAGGCTGGGATATTTTTCTTATTTGCTGACATCTAGTGCTGGAGCAAGACAACAGAGTAGAAGTGAAGGCCAATTTGTTTATTTATTTATTGTTTTTGAGGCAGGGTTTCATGTAGCCCAGGCTAGCCTGGAACTCAGTATGTAGCTAAGTGTGGCCTGTTTGCAAGTAAGATCTTTAAAAAAATGTTGTTTATTTGCACGTGTGTGTGTGTGTGTGTGTGTGTACACCAAGCCCTCCTACAATTACAAATGACCACCAGAAGCATATGTTACTCTGTTTTTTTCATTTGGCTTTACATGGGTACTAGGGAATCAAGCCTGAGCAGGCAGGCTTTGCAAGCAAGCTCCTTTAACACTAAGTCATCCCCTCAGCCTGGCATGTAAAATCTTAACTAGACCCAGTTCTCTATAAGATCAGAAGTGTGACATTACATGGATTACATCCTCATCCAAGGAGATTAATTAGCAGTCTGCATGTGGAATATACACACACTCACAAAAGCTCAAAAAAGAAGCAAGCCTTGTCCCACACAAAGTGTAAGTCCTTGATATTGATGAAATTTTTGAAAAAAAATTAATACATCATTCTGTACATGTCTAGAAGCAGTGACCAATACACACTACATTTTTCAGTTCTGGAGGCAAGACAGTCCTCATATACAGATATTAAGTAAGCCCATTTTTGCTATGACTTGCAATGCAGCCAACCTTAAATGATCTACCTCCAACCAACAGCTCCAGAATCTGTCTGGATTGTAATAAAGCAAAATTCTGTGCCTATAATCCCAGAAATTTCTTCACTATAAAAATGTTAGGGATCTGTTTTCAAGCCTTCTGGAGTCTCTGGACCACTCATCATGGGCTCAAGTTACATATGGTTCTCATGCATAGAACTGCTCTCCTCAGTCCTGTGCTGTACAACATTAGGAGAGCAACCACTAACCAGATACTGGGCTCTCCTGAAAACAGGTTGAAGTATATCCAAAGCCCATCACCATCTATGCTGAGCTGCACATTCACAGATCACCAAGACTATCACTCTCCACACCCAGCAGCCCATTCATAGATCCCAGACCATCACCCTCCATGCCCAGCTGCCCATTCACAGATCCCAAGACCATCACCCTCCATACCCAGTACTCATTCATAGATCCCAAGACCATCATCCTCCACACCCAGCTGCCCATTCACAGATCCCAGGACCATCACCCTCCACACACAGAGCCCATTCATAGATCCCAAAATCATCACACTCCACACCCAGCTTCCCATTCATAAATACCAAGACCATCACCCTCCATAACACATGCACATTCATAGATCCCCAAAACCATCACTGGGCACACCCAGCTGCCTGTTATGCCCTAAGCAATAGATGAAGCATTCTCAAAGCTCAACAGAACTACAGAATGGAACCAAATCTGGACCCTAGGGCAACTTTCATCTGGAAAGGGGGATGTTCTCCTCCATCATTAGCCTGCCTAGATACAATGATGCTTGAAGAGACAAAACTCCCCATAAATACCAGTGCTACCTGGGAACCCCTTGGGATCTACAGAGTAAACAGCAGTGGGTGATCATATACTTTGCATTATTCTTCAAGCTATGGAAAGTGATCCCAGAAGGGCAGAAAGTTGGTAGAAATAAAAGCAATAAAAATTATAAATATATGGGTGAATATAAATGAATATTGACCATAAAAATCAATATCAGCTGGGCATGGTGGCACATGCCTTTAATCCCAGCACTCAGGAGACAGAGGTAGGAGGATTGCCATGAGTTTGAGGCCATACTGAGACTATATAGTGAATTCCAGGTCAGCCTGAGCTAGAATGAGACCCTATCTCAAAAGTAAAAAACAAAAAAAATCAAATTAATAGCATATGATTTATGAAATATGAGAGAATGAAAATAGCAATAAGAATACAATAGCAGGTAAGTCAAGGGAGAGTCAAACTGCTTCAAGTTTCTTCCATACCTTAGGAGAAGATTAAAAGTGTAAGTTGCCGGGCGTGGTGGCTCACGCCTTTAATCCTAGCACTCGGGAGGCAGAGGTAGGAGGATCGCCGAGAGTTCGAGGCCACCCTGAGACTACATAGTGAATTCCAGGTCAGCCTGAGCCAGACTGAGACCCTATCTCAAAAAAACAAAAAAAAAAAAAAGTGTAAGTTAACATTAGACCAATAAGCCATAATATATACCCTCTGAGAAATCAAAGGGAAAATTAGAATAATGAGTAAAATATCTAAAACATAAAAGCAAAGGAAAAGGATATATACTAGGACAAATAGAAAGATGTAGTAGAATGCTAAACTTAAAGATACATCAGTATTCATATTCCTATTAAAAGTAAAATCATACTATATTAAAGAAACAAAACCAAACTATGTGTTGTTTATAAAACATACCTAAAATATAAAGCACAAAGCAAAAAGGAGTAGCTAATGCTATAATCTCAGCATGCTCAGACCTCATGAGGCAGGAGAAGTACCATGAGTTCAAGGTCAGTCTGGGCTACCTAGTAAGTTCCAGGCCAGCCTGGGCTATAACATGAGACTCTGTATCAAGAAAGAAAAGCAACTAATAATATATGATGATTATAAGTTAGTGTATTAAAATACAAATTAATAATAACACCACATGCTCTGGCCACAAAACACTGAGAAATCAAGCTGGAACTAAGAATGGAAGCCATGTCCCTGCCAGATGGATAGCTGCCATAATATTGAGTGCTATGTGAGCTGCTGGGGGTAAAAGTCACCTACAGTCAAACAGTGGATCCTTTCACATACAAAATCAATCATCCAGAAAAGGTGTACCCAAAAAATACAAAAGTGGCACATAAATTATGAGAGTAATTAGCTGCTCTCTAATTATATGAGGCCCTGCTCAGTGGGAGGGAATAATTAACGCCTTGTACTGAGACTCAAATAAGAAACTTATGGCTTGGATGGTCATAGACCCCAGAAAGAAGCCTATACTGTTCTCACTTTTGGATTAAAAACCTTCTTTTGGGCTGGAGAGATGGCTTAGCGGTTAAGCACTTGCCTGTGAAGCCTAAGGACCCTGTTCGAGGCTCGATTCACCAGGACCCACGTTAGCCAGATGCACAAGGGGCACACGCATCTGGAGTTTGTTTGCAGTGGCTGGAGGCCCTGGCATGCCCATCCTCTCTCTCTCTCTCTCTCTCTCTCTCTCTCTCTCTCTGTCTCTCTCTCTCTCTCTCCCTCTTTCTCTACCTGTCTGTTGCTCTCAAGTAAATAAATAAAAATTATTTTTAAAAATTTCTTTTTTGGGGGGTAGAGTTGAGGTAGGGTCTCACTCAGGTCCAGGCTGATCTGGACTTCACTATGTGTATCAGGGTGGCCTCGAACTCATGGCGATCCTCCTACCTCTGCTTTCTCAGTGCTGGGATTAAAGACATGAGACAACACGCCTGGCTGAGAACCTTCTTTATACAGATGGCCCCAAATACCAGGGATATGTAAGACTAATCAGAATGACAAGAAAAGAAAGCCCAGGGTTTATCACTGGACAAGTCATCTCTATCACACCTGCTAGAGTTCAGGGAACATTGCAGAAGTAGTGAAGAAAAGAATATGAGTGCTGCTCTCACTTCTAGCCAGAGAAACATCTCTGTGGAGATAGTGGTAGACACTGAAGGGACTCAAACTTCATTATGGTAAAAATAAGAGGATAGGGAGAGAAGAACACTAATGGAGGTTTCTAACACACTCTCCAAGGCTCAGGGAACATTGTGGGAAAGAGGAATGAAGAATCTAAGAGCCACACAGTGAGTAAGGATACTTTGGAGTGCCGCCCTCCTAACATGAACTGACTGGTGCATTTATGACCTCACAGTGGTTACCAATATGCCCACAAGACCAGCCTGTGTTGAGCCCATTAATATTTTAGCATAAAAGACAGAGTAAAGGGAATGAGACAACAAAATGGAGGAAGGACAACCTTAAAAGAGGAAGGTCCTTAGAGAATAGGGGGTAGTCAAGGAGAGTGGACAAAAAATGAAAAGAGGAACAGGAACATGATCAAGGTTCTATATGTTCATATACTATGATTTTCAAAAAAACAAGAAAAATGGAAGATTAACTAAATAAAATGTAAAATACAGAAAGATCAAGATAAAAAGATGCTATAGGACCAGAGAGATGGCTCAGTGGACACAGCTCTTGTCACATGAGCATGAAGACCAGGATTGCTACCCCAGCACCCACATAAATGCTGATGGGCATAGCTGCCCACCTATTATCCCAGCTCTCAGAAGGTAGAGACAGGAATCTCTGGAACAAGCTGGCTAGCTAAACTAGTGAACTGGTGAGGTTCAAATAAGAGAACCAGCCTCAGTCAATAAAGTGGGAGCAATCAAGAAAGACATATGACCTTAAGCTCTGGCTTCCACATACAAAGGCACAGCCAAATACAGGTATGCCCACACATATGCACACACCACACACACATACATATACAAAAGGATTTGCTATTGAGCACCAATAGAAAGCTGGAATATTAATTATATTAAAGTCAAAAAAAGTCAATGCAAGAAAAGTATACAAAAGTATAGGTTGCTTTATAATATTTTTAAATGTTGAATTAACCAAGAGATCAAAATAACTCTTAATTAGCATTCCCTTATATACCCCAAACCCTTATTGTTAGGTTCCCATGGCAAAATTAAAGTCTCAGTGGCAATAAAGCCACATTCCTTCTCCTTTGATCTCCTGGCTCAGCTCCATGTCAGCCAGAGGGCAACCACAGAGACCCACAGAATCTACCTTTAGCTATGGCCTCTATCTCTATACCATAAGTGTCTCTCCTCAGCTTCAAAAAGGTCAGTATGACAGATGAGTATCAGTGCCATTACCACACTGGTAACATTTCCACACACAAAAATTCCTACGATCATTCTAGCAAGAGACTCATTAGAGAGCTGGTGTTTGCTGAATGAAGTAGGGTACAGAAAAAAGAAAAAAGAATGATATATTATTCAAGGCTTCTGTCTTGCCTGTCATTCCATGATAAATATTTGTAAACTATAGTTTAGGAAATTAAATGTAACTGAATTCAATTAAATCCAAAGTTTGTAGGAACTCTACATATCTGTCATGAGAGAGGCTGTTGCTGACTTTTCTTATTCTCAGGGGCCATGGAGAAGCAGATCCTGCCAGTTGCTTCTCACCAAAACCTTTCTTTCTTCTGCTTTTAATTGCAGAGGCCTTAGTTAATAATCTTTATACCAACAAAGACAGTATCAAAAAACAAAAAGCCAGCAAGGTGCGGTGGTGCACGCCTTTAATCCCAGCACTCGGGAGGCAGAGGTAGGAGGATTGCCATGAGTTCGAGGCATCCTGAGACTACATAGTGAATTCCAAGTCAGCCTGGGCTAGAGTGAGACCATACCTTGAAAGAAAAAAAAATCCAAATAAATAGCAGCCACTCCCTTATTACTATTTGGTCTCCTGCTGCCAATGGGACTGAACACCTATGGGAAACCTAACAATCTACTGCCCCCTGGTAAAAGACCAGGACACAGACAGAGAAGAGATGGGTCTAGGGTGCACAACCACCAAAGGTCTAATATATGTTGTGGTGGTTTGATTCAGGTGTCCCCCACAAATTTAGGTGTTATGAATGCTGGGTTCCCAGCTGATGGAGATTTGGAATTAGCACATCCTAGAAGGAGTGTATTGTTGGAGCCAGGCTTATGGGTGTTATAGCCACTTTCCCCTTGCCAGTGTTTGGCACACTCTCCTATTGCTATTGTCCACCTTATGTTGGCCAGGGGGGTGATGTCACCCTCTGCTCATGCTATCATTTTCCCTGCCATCATGCAGCTACCCCCTCAAGCCTGTAAGCCAAAATGAACCTGTTTTCCCCAGAAGCTGCTCTTGGTTGGATGGTTTCTACCAGCAATGCGAACCTGACTACAACAGTGTAAGTGGTACTGAGGAGTGGTGTAATTTGCTGATAGACACCTGACTGCGTGGCTTTGGCCTTTTGGAGCTGATTTTCAAGAGGAATGTAGAAGGATTTGAAACCTTAGCCTAAGAAATGCCTTGTAGTGCTGTAAGTACCGCTTGCTGGATTATTCTGGTCAGAGTTGAAAGACCTGAATGCACTAAGAACTATAGACTGTGAGGCTTGGCTTATGAGGGTGAGAAAGAGCTTTGCTTGGACTGGGCTAGCAGTTTGTGTGAGAAACTTGCTATTATACCCATGTCCTGAGAAGTTGTGCAGGGTTGCTTTGCATAGAAATGAACTGGTGTGAGCACAGGAATATGGCACAGGAAGAAAAACTTTAGGTGTACTGCTGCCCATTCAGTTGCAATTGAGAGATTACAACCATTGAGATTGGGCCAGCTGACCTGCAATGGGGCAACAAAAAAATGTAGACTCTTTTGAAGGGGGCTGAGTACTCAAGGAGTGTCCTGTTCTTCAGAGACTGCTTTATCCCCCCCACCACAAGGATTAACAAATCAGCACCCTGCCTGGTATTGTGGAGTATAAGAAATGCAGGAAAGAGAGGGTCATTGAGTTTGCAACACTGTCTTGTGTTTTGGAAATGGCCATGGACAGTGTGAAGCAGGTTTGCTAGATGCCTGCATGGAGACCCAATGGAGCCATGAGGATGAACTGTGGATTGCAGTGGAGATGCTGGGATCATGAGATGGATGCGAAGGAAAGCTGCCAGACCTGATGAAGTTTTCCAGGACTGTGAGTAGCTTAGCTGGAGGGCCGGAATTGAAACTCCAGAAACTTGTTGCTGGCTATAATTATCGGACTTGGAGACTTGTCGTTGACTAGAGTTGTTGGAGCTAGAGAGTTTGATGTTTGCCCTGTTTAAATCTTGTTTTGGTTGAATATTTCTTTGCTATGGCCAATGCCATCTTCTGCAGTATGAGTGTTCATTCTGTGTCATTATGGGTTTGGGAGGGATTTTTTTGGTATTATGGCTCAATTAAAAGATCATGGACTATGGGGATGTTTGCACATCACTGGGATTGATAAAACTATGGGGACTTTTAAGAGGGACTGAATGCATTGTATTTTACATAATGTATGGATATCAGTTTATGGGGCTGGGTGGAATGTGGTCATTTGATTCAGGTGTCCGACATATACTTAGGTGTTCTGAATGCTGGGCTCCCAGCTAATGGAGATTTGGGAATTAACACCTTCTGGAGGGAGGGTATTGTTGGAGCCAGGCTTATGGGTGTTATAGCCAGTTTCCCCTTGCCAGTATTAAGCACACTCTCCTGTTGTTATTGCCCACCTGATGTTGGCCAAGGGGTAATGTCCACCCTCTTCTCATGCCATCATTTTCCCTGCCATCATGGAGCTTCCCCCTCAAGCCTGTAAGTGAAAATAAACCTTTTTTCCCCCACAAGCTGCTCTTGGTTGGGTGACTTCTACCAGCAATGCAAACCTGACTGCAAAATTTGGACATCAGTCTTGTGTAGTATCAGCAAGACTTTGCCTGGGTGCTACACTCACACCACTTGAAGCTGCTACTGTAAGCTCAAGGCCAGCTAAGAAGTCTTCATTGCTTCAAGGCAATAGCTCTCTCCTCAAAACTAGACCCCTGCTTGCTCAAGCTGTGGTCTCAAATCTATCCTGACCTCAAAATGAACCTCTTTTCATGCCAAGCGCAGCCAGAGCTCCATTCTGGCAATACCATCTGCTGCAGCTAGCTGCCACAGTTCAAGGCAGCTGCTGCACACAACACAAAGACAATCTTCCCACACAGCACTTTGACTCTAAATCCCAGTCTCCCTGATTATACTCACTCAGCCCCACAGAGAATAGCAATATTTAGGAATGTAAGATGAGGTTTGCCTAACATTAAGCTTATATGAAGTTCAAATCTGCTTTACCACACTCAACTCTCCTGCACACTTTCCAGCTAAAAGATAGTAAAGGGACAGTCATCAATTATAAAATTACCAATGGACTAATAGCCAAAGCCACAACCACTAGATCCCCATGGTGACACCTGACAGAAGCTAGGTTGAAAAATCTGGATCAATCTCTAAATGAGATTTCTCTAAAATGGCAAGGTCTGTAGAGAAAGCTTAGACATTATATAACAATCCAGTTGTAAACTGGGGAAGAGAATAAAGTAAAAAGACAAATCGTGTCTAGACAGAATAGCACATTAACACAAAAGAAGAAAGAGAAGTGTTGCCTTGCTTTTTCTACAGACAGAACCTGCTTAATGTGCTAGCCATGCAAAGTTGGAAGGAGAAAAGAGGACAACACTTAAGTACTGACACCAAAGCAACCTAGGATCATGGGCTGACAGACTTTGAAGCATCAGAAATCTATTTCTAATAGTTCTAGAGGCAGGAAGGTCAATCAAGGTGTTAGCATGATCATGTTCTACTGATGGCTTTCTTCAACATTGCAGATTGCTAAGTTCTTCCTCCCCTTAAGTATCCACTTCCTAACATCATCAAAATGAGGGTTATGAACAGACCCAGTTATTACCTTACTGGGCATCTACCCTAAAACCGTTAAACCACAGGCCAGAGAGATTTTGGAAGCTGGAAGAGAGTCATTCCCCAGACAGTCAGCGCATCTAGTACCAGAAGGTGCTACATGGGCGACTGGAGGAAAATGACCAATATCTGTCCAAGCAACTCATGGTCTAACCTACTTAGCAGCAAATAACTTGTTGTGATGCTCACACAAGTGCAATAGTGGTGCACAGCCATGGTGAGAAACCAATTACTCTTGATTTGGCTAACTGATCCCCTTAGTGGTACAGGACCCATAGCTGGATCTGGGAAACAAGTCAGAACCATATCCAAACATAAGCCCACTCTCCATTATCAAGCTACCACCAATCATGGGCTACAGGAGGGCCTACACCTATTAAATTCTCTATTAAAAAGTAAGGGTTATCTCATTTGTCTGGTGCTAATTTACTCTCCACTGGAGAATCTGCTTCTCTTTTTCAGATAGACATAGAACCTAAGGAGAGAGCCACCCCATCATACCTCAAAAGAGCCCTGGCTGAAACTAAGAATAATTGGCAAAACAAGCAAGGGTGTTGTTTTCTTGGTGAACCGGGTACCAGCACAAGGGTGAAGGAGATCAACACAGAGAAAAATCAACTCCTACCAAATCAGAGATCCAGAGACCCAGAGGACCCCAACACCTCATCACTGAAGCAGACCATAAATGAACCCAACATGGCTCAGGGAAATTTTGCAGAAGAGGGGGCAGAAAGAATGTCAGAGCCACATGTTGGGTCATCATATGCAGAGACATTTATCTTACCCATAACTGTGGGCTAACTCCAGAATGCATGACCCATATACCTCAACAAGGAGGGGCAAGGGGGAAGGGGTAGGACATGGATGAGCCTAACAATGGTACCAAATTGACTGTATTCGCTGAGTACAAAAAAAAAACTTAATTTTTCAGTACCAAGGGAAAAAAAAAAAAAGAGGGTTATGAGTTCAGCATATGGATTTTAGTAGAACACACTGTCCATAAATACCTACACGCCAATAATGCAGGGCCCAGTGAAAGCGTTAGGCCCTAGCCAGGAGATCAACTTTTCATCCTTGGATAGAGTACACTAACACAGGACAAGTGTTAAAATGGACCTATACAAATACAAGTACAAAGACATACACATACAGTGTATCTTACGTCAATGTGGGTATAAGACAAAGCTTAATTCCTAGGAAAGCATTTGAACACTTTCACAGGTGAACAGAGAATTTTATTTGGGGAGTGTGGTGGTTTGATTCAGGTGTCCCCCATAAACTTAGGTGTTCTGAATGCTAGGTTCCAAGCTGATGGAGATTTGGGAATTAAAGCCTTGTGGGGGTGGTGTATTGTTGGGGGACGGCCTATGGGCGTTATAGCCAGTTTCCCCTTGCCAGTGTTTGGCACACTCTCCTGTTACTGTTGTCCACCTTATGTTGGCCAGGGGGTGATATCCACCCTCTACTCATGCCATCATTTTCCCCTGCCATCGTGGAGCTTCCCCTCGAACCTGAAAGCCAAAATAAAGCTCATTTTCCCAAAAGTTGCTCTTGGTTAGCTAATTTCTACCAGCAATGCAAACCTGACTGCAACAGTAAAGTGGTACCGAGGAGTGGGATTGCTGCTGCACACTTGACTGCTTGGCTTTGGCCTTTTGGAGCTAGTTTTCAAGAGGAATGTGGAAGGATTTGAAACCTTGGCCTAAGAGATGCCTTGCAGTACTGTTAAGTACTGCTTGATGGACTATTCTAGTCAGAGTTGAAAGACCTGAATGCACTAAGAACTATGGACTGTAAAGCTTGGCTTATGAGGGTGAGAAAGAGCTTTGCTTGGACTGGGCTAGCAGTTTGTGTGAGAAGCTTGCTATTATACCCATGTCCTGAGAAGTTGTGCAGGGTTGCTTTGCGTAGAAATGAACTGGTTTGAGCAGAAGGATATGGCACAGAAAGAAATCTTTAGGCCAAAACTGCTGCCCATTCAGCTGCAATTGAGAGATTACAACCTTTGAGATTGGAACAGCTGACCTGCACTGAGGCAACAGGAAGAATGTAGACTCTTTTGAAGGGGACTGAGTACTCAAGGAGTGTCCTGTTCTTCAGAGTCTACTTTATTCCCCCCTGAAGTAACAAATTGGCACCCTACCTGGTATTGTGGAGTATAAAAAATGCAGGAGAGGGTCAATGAGTTTGCAACATGGTCTTGTATTTTGGAAATGACCATGGGCAGTGTGAAGCAGGTTTGCTGGTTGCCTGCATAGAGACCCATGGGACCATGAGGATGAATCGTGGATTGCAGTGGAAACCCAGTGGAGATGCTGGGACCGCAAGATGGCTGCTAAGGAGAGCTGCCAGCCCCACGAAGTTTTTCAGGACTGTGAGTAGCCTAGCTGGTGGGGTGGAATTGAAATGCCAGAGATTTGTTGCTGGTTAAATTATTGGACTTGGAGACTGGTCATTGACTAGAGTTGTTGGACTTGGAGTTACAGTTTGATGTTTGCCCTGGTTCTTTTAAATCTTGTATTGGCTGAATGTTTCTTTGCTATGCCCAATGCCATCTTCTGCAGTGTGAATGTTTATTCTGTGCCATTATGGTTTGGGGGGGGGGGGATTTTTTGGTATTATGGCTCAGTTAAAAGATCTTGGATTATGGGAATGTTTGAACATCATTGAGATTAATAAAAACTATGGGAACTTTTAAAGTTGGATTGAATGCATTGCATTTTGCATCTTGTATGGTTATCAGTTTCTGGGGGCCAGAGGTGGAATGTGGTGATGTGACTGAGGTGTCCTCCATAAACTTAGATGTTCTAAATGCTAGGTTCCCAGCTGATGGAGATTTGGGAATTAAAGCCTCGTGGAGGCAGTGTATTGTTGAGGGAGGGCTTATGGGCATTATAGCCAGTTTCCCCATGCCAGTATTTGGTACACTCTCCTGTTGCTATTGTCCACCTTATGTTGGCCAGGGGATGATTTCTACCCTCTGCTTGAGCCTGTAAGCCAAAATAAACCTCTTTTGCCCACAAGCTGCTCTTGGTTGGGTGATTTCTATCAGCAATGTGAACCTGACTGCAACAGGGAGGAACCAAGACAAAGACAGATATATAGAAAGAATTAGACCCAGGGGCTGGGCATGGTGGCACATGCCTTTAATTCCAACACTCAGGTGGCAGAGGTAGGAGGAGCACCATGAATTCAAGGCCACCCTAAGACTACATAGTAAATTCTAGGTCAGCCTGGGCTACAGTGAAACCCTACCTCAAAAAAAAAAAAAAAAAAAAAAAAAAAAAAGACTCAGGACAGAGGGAGTGAAGTGAGAAACCTAAAGGCTCTTTTCACTTTGTTCCCTAAGCTTCATGCTAACCTTACCCTAGTCCTGACCCAGTACTGAACTAACATGGGATAAAAAGCACTATGCCTCAGAAAAGATCTGAAATATATAGAAAAGAAGGCACAGAACTGCAGGTCTAATTGAAAAAAAAGGCATTTGAGGAAAAGTGCAAGAACTCAGCAGTTATCACTGGATAACTAGAACCAGGACTAACACAGCAAGTACATTCAACCATATATCAAAATCCATGAAATATATCTCTATAATATCAAAATTTTCATCTCAAGTCTCTATTAGTTATTATTCTTACATAACTTCAAATTCCCCACAAAGTAAACCAGTAAGTGGCTTAAATCAGAGTAATTATAACCTCACAGTTTCATTTGTTAATAAATTCAGGTCACTTACAGGGAGCAATCAAGATGCCATCTAGAACTAGAAGCATCGCAGGGCTTACCTGAGGAAGTGCTCCCAAGTTCATTTGCATGGTTCTTGACAAGTGTTAGTTTCCTGCTAACTGTTGGCTAAAGCCTCCCCAGAGTTCTTTGTCACATGGTCCTTGTAAGGTTCAGGAGTGATCAAGACCAAGGAGACCACTCTGAGGCAAAGATGGAAGCTTTTATTTGGGAAAAACATGAGCTGCCAGGACTGACTCTCAAGAGAGGAGCAGTCAACTTTGAGATTACAGATAGTGCATTTTATAGAGCTCTTCAGTTGGGGGAAGGTGAGGAAGGGAAGGAACTCCCTTGTTCTTTATATTAGCTGTAGGGTGTGAGACTAGAAGTGACCAGGTGGGAGATAAGGGGCAGGAAACCTAGATCTGGGGCATTGTTAGGCAAGGAAAGGATAATGGCTGAGTGGTTTCTTGAGGAATGTGGATGACCCACTTCCTTGTGTCTCTGTTGCCCTCCTGCTGTCCTCGGTGACTCCATTTTGTCCTGACCTAACATTCCACCCTTTTGTTAATGATAAGAGTTGAAGGTTATTTTTTTATATTGACCATGAGTTTTTATGGGACAGGCTGGATAATGTGGTCAATGGGGTAGGTGATGAGGAGGCAGTTTCATGGTGGCTAGAGGTGGCAGAGTCGTGAGATCAACAGTGCCAGTGTAGCATGTTGTTATGAACTGGTACTGAGTGAAGCAGATTCAGGGCAGTCTCTGGCAGAGCCCTGTTATAGAGAAGGTGAGGAAGATGGGCTCTGTGTACCCCATGAGAAGACAGAAGGGAGAATAAAGGAGCCTGTTACTCTTGTCAAAACTCCATGTGTAAAGGGAGGATGAGCATTCAGAGGTGAGAGATAGAGGGCTTGGGGCAAGAGAGGAGGCAGAGGGGCATTTTGGGATCAGGGGAAGAGTAAGAACACAGAGAGTTTAAGTTTGAGAGTATCCATTAGGGTGGCAGTGCACTTTTGAGAGTGCCATTAGGGTGGCAGAGCTAGGGTAAGGGCTAAGGAAGGAGGGGGTCCAAGGAATAGCTCTGATTCTAGCTAAGGCAAGTGGGAGGACCTGTAATCAGGGTAGGAGAAGTTAATCATGGATAGGCAGAGGAAGAAGACTGTGAGTTAATGTTAGAGTCTAATATTGTAAGTCAGCATCAGAAAGGGGAATTTATTAATCTGACTCATTGTTTATATTGTAGTTATAATTTTCTCATTGGGTGATTAAGACCATGTAGGCTGCCAATATTAACTGTATACTTTGGAGGTCAATAATGGCTCCATAGACTTTTAGCGACCTGTGAGGAGTTCTATGATGGTCAGCATTGTCATCTGCTAGGATAAGTCAAGGCTGTGCTGATCAAGTGCCCCTCCCTCTTTTGGGAAGCTTGGAGGACTAATTTTCCCCTGATGTGATTCTCCTGTTGCAGATACACTGACTTGGAACTCATTTCTGGGTCTTCACATCCTCTCCAATCAAGAAGACAGGTAACTTACCAGAGGCTAGAAGTTCAAGTGTCTCATCATCTCCTGTGACCTTTTGACCCAGGAGCAGGAAACAAAATATTGGTTATCCTTTTAACTCCAAAGTTTCCAATTGATTGTGGCTTCCACATATGGTTATTAATCACTCAGAGAGGCTGTATATATCTGATTAGCAAAACATATTAGTTAAAAAGGGTGCAGAACATATCCAGTTAGCAGAGCAGATTTGGTTAGAGAATGACACAATAGTTTAAAATCATTCTGGTTAATATTTAAGTTTAGTTGTCAGGTAACAGTGTAAGGTATATCTGGGACATAGAAAGTATACACATTCTATCTTTTAAGTACTTGTCAGTTATAAGCATAGACAGAACATTTTAGTAGTAGCCCTGAAAACAATATTCTATCAATAACTTTAAGTTAATTGATTTAATCTAGAAATTGTATTTTAGGAAAAGACAAGACAGTATAAAAACTTATCATCTGTGTTTGAAAACAACTTTGGCTGGTCTGTATATCAATGTAAGTACCAATTACCCCCCCCCCCAAACTGGAAGTAGAAAAGCAATTTAAGATTACTTTTTCTAGGGCAGGAAACATGTTTTAAGTATCAATATCTCTATAAGCAATAAACTTAAGATATCAGAAATGAGACAATTAATTAATTGAAACCTTGACTGAGACTGATTATACATAGCTCAAGAATAAAATCAAACTTGGTCATTGTTGGTTACATTAGAGACAATATGACAGATACAAAGAAATTTCTTAAATAAGTACTTTTTACCATTGAACAATTTTAAGGCTTAACTAAAGAAATATTTATGACTGTTACATGAAGCTTAGACAAATTATTTTAACACTGTTTGTATTTCCATGTTTTAAGTATCAATATCTCTATAAGCAATGAACTTAAGATATCAGAAACAAAAGTTGGGCATGGTGGTGTACGCCTTTAATCCCAGCATTTGGGAGGCAGAGGTAGGAGGATCACTGGGAGTTCAAGGCCACCCTGAGATTACATAGTAAATTCTAGGTCAGCCTGAGCTACAGTGAAACCCTACCTCAAAAAAAAAAAAAGATATCAGAAACGAGGGCTGGAGGGATGGCTTAGCAGTTAAGGCATTTGCCTGCAAAGCCAAAGGACCCAGGTTTGATTCCCCAGGACCCACATTAGCTAGATGCACAAGGGTCGCATGAGTCTGGAGTTTGTTTGCAGTGGCTGGAGGCCCTAGAGTGCCCTTCTCTCTCTTCCCCTCTTTCTCTGTCAAATAAATAAATAAATAAAAATTAAAAAGTACCTTTGTCAAAATACAAGGATTTTCATTTAAAAAAATATCAGAAATGAGACAATTAATTAAGTGAAACCTTTACTGAGACTGATTATACATAGCTCAAGAATAAAATAAAACTTGGTCATTGTTGAGTTACATTAAAGACAATATGGCAAACACAAAGTAATTTTTTAAATAAGTAGCTTTTACCATTGAACAACTTTAAGCTTAACTAAAGAAATGTTTATGACTGTTACATGAAGCTTAGACAAACTATATTAATATTGTTTGTATATAGTGGATTTTTCCTAAGACATGGGGAGCTTTTTTAGTTTTCTAAGAACAAAATCACAATAAGTTACTTTTTATAAGACTTAGAGTATAACCTTAGTGATAATCATCTAGCAAAAGCAGCATGAACAAGACAAGAACCATCTTAAAATTACAGAGTTTTAGCCAGGCATGGTGATGCATGTTTATTGATAGCCAACCATCATGGACGCTGTATAAATCAAATTACAATATCCTGGTATCTGGAAAAATCAGATATTAACAAAAAGTAGAGTTTACATATTTAAAGCACATGAGGCTACAGAGAGTAAACTATGAACAAAAGATATGTTGACAGAATTTAAAAGAAACAAGAACTCTATATTACATAGTAACATTTTTGGCTTAAATATGAAGACATGAAAAATTAGACAATTTTTAAAGTTCATCAGAGGTGGGATACCTTTATATAATATGTGCATTTTTGAGAAGATTTAGCACTCTTAAAAGCTAAGTAAGATGCCCATCCAATCTATAAGTCAGTTTTTGAAATTAACTTAACTATATTTAATACACCCAAAGAATAGAGGAACTGGATTAAACTGACATGATTTAATGAAAAAAAGGAGAGAAGTGTGATGGAAAAAGAGGGAATGGGCATGCCAGAGCCACTTGCCACTACAAACAATTTCCAAATGTATGTTCCACTATGTGCATCTGGCTTTGCAAATAAGTACCTTTAACTGCTGAGCCAAAAAGAAATATTTTTAATCACTTCCAAATAAATTTTATAGAAATGTATTAGATTCCAAACATACTCAAAATTTTATAACATAATCTATAACTATTTGAACCTTAACCAACTTTGTAATTTTGTCTGTGTTACTTTGGTAAACTTGTTCAGTAATGACTTAAGTTAAAATTAAAGTATTAAGACTGATTGTTTGAGGAATTACATCTTAATTTCTTTCACTGTGATAAGCCAGGGCCAGACTTCGTTAGTCTGATGCAAGCCCTACCATAACACTTTTAATATGACCATTTTTTTTCCTCAAAAGGCCTCTTGAAATAACTTTTTTGAAAGAGTAGACCAGATTTGACTTATACCATTTAATGGGATAAACATATAGATTTTGAGGGGAAAGGGGGGGAGGGTAATACCATGGGATATTTTTTATAATCATGGAAAATATTAATAAAAATTGAGAAAATAAAAAATAAAAAATAAAAAAATTAATTAATTTAAAAAAACATATAGATTTTGGAACTTTGTTTCTTATAACTTTCCTGAAACACATATTTTTAAAAAAAGTATATGAGAGCAGATTTGAACATTATTAGAAATTTTAGAAAATTTTTTACAAATTTAATATCAACTACTTCTAAATTTAAATATAAATCTTAAGGCTTCTGTTAATAGTTCCATAGAAGCACAGAAAGATAAAGTAAACATCAAACAGTTACAAATTTCTTATAAGAAGTCCCCATCATGACTTGGCATTCATTGATCATCATGTTGGGGCCAGGATCCTGAGATTCCCTGTGCTTGCATCCCCCTGCCTCTGCAAGGCAGGGAAGCTAAGAAAGAGCCATTTTTTCCCCTAAATTCCAGGGAGAGTTTCCTCAGGGATATAGGCTGCTTTCCGATCATGCCACTTTACAACTCTTTAAGAGTAGGAGAATCTTGTATTTTTTTTTAAGAGAGAATAATTTTATTTCCTTGCTTAAAATGTAGTCAGTCTGGAAAATACAAGAATATATTTAAAATAAAATAGATGCTTTTTTATACATGGTTTCTATAAATTATTCTGTACTGCTTTTTGTGTGTGCATGTGTGTGGGGGGGTGGAAGTCAGAGGTCAGTCCTGATGCTCAACTTGTGTAAGGGAGGTCTTTTTGTTTATACCTGTTCTACAGGCTAGTTGACACACAAGCTACCAAAAGATTCTTTTGTCTGTGCCTCCTTTCTTACCATAGCCATGTGGGAATTATAGATGCCTTCTAAAGCATTTAACTTTATATATGGGTTCTGGGGATCTAAGGTAAAGTATTCAGGTTTACAAATCAAGTACTTTATCCACGATGCCATGTCACCAGCCCTATTGTATACTATTTGTATGAATAATTCAGGGAGAATCTTGTATTTATAAATTTTATTTATTTATTTATTGCCTATGATCTTAATTACTTTTAGTGTTTCTTCTGGGGGCACTCAGCAGTAAAAATTGGCTATGCCATCTTGTACAGTGGGCTTGGTGGAAAACATTCACACAATGAAATGGCACTGCTCAGGACAGAAATTATTCTGCAGCCTTAGGGCTGTGAGCCCCATACATACTCACACACACAATCATTTTAAGTGCATTTTTCATATAGACTCTAGACAACCATTTCCCCTTCACATATTCATTCATTTATTCAGAAGTTATAAATCCCTATTTTAAATTTATATTTTATTTAAAACTCTGGAGATTAAAATCAAACCTTATTATCAGGCAAGGCATCAGGAGAGACTATGGGACCTGCAGGAGCCAGAGGGGCTGTTAGGATCAGGTCCTCTATGGCATCTGGGTCAAAAGCAGAGGGTGAGGATGAGTATGGGGGAGGGGTTGAGTGAGAGCACATTCCTGAGACATTGAAACTTGGCTAGAAGGACCTGATGAGAAAAGCAGGTAGAGCAGAGAGAAGGCCATGCATACAGAGTGAAAAATAGGGTATTTCGGACCATTTGCCTGCATGGTGGCATAATTTCTCTTTAAAATTGTTGATTTTTATTTATTTATTTGAGAGCGGCAGACAGAGAGAAAGAGAGAGGGAGAGAGAGAGAATGGGCGCGCGAGGGCCTCCAGCCACTGCAAACGAACTCCAGACGCGTGCGCCCCCTTGTGCATCTGGCTAACGTGGGTCCTGGGGAATAGAGCCTCGAACCGGGGTCCTTAGGCTTCACAGGCAAGCGCCTTAACCGCTAAGCCATCTCTCCAGCCCCATAATTTCTCTTTAAATCAGTGAGAATTTGGAAATCAAATGTATAATTATCAGGTCACTTGGACCCATTGCCTAGCTTATGGATGTGTCCAAACAGAGTTGCAGAGAAAGATGAGATGTAGTTCAAGAGCCATACAGGCTTTAAGTTGTGTATTTTTATTTATTTATTTATTTACTTTTATCTTATTTTTTTTTTATTAATTAGTTTTGTACTCAGTGAATACAGTCAATTTGGTACCATTGTTAGGCTCATCCATGTCCTACCCCCTCCCCCTGGCCCCTCCTTGTTGGATTATATGGGTCATACATTGTGGAGTTAGCCCACAGGTATGGGTAGGATAAATGTCTCTGCATATCATGACCCAACATGTGGCTCTGACATTCTTTCCGCCCCCTCTTCCGCAAAATTTTCCTGAGCCATGTTGGGTTCATTTTTGGTCTGCTTCAGTGATGAGGTGTTGGGAGCCTCTGAGGCTCTTGATATCTGATTTGGTAGGAGTTGATTTGTCTCTGTGTTGATCTCCTTCACCCTTGTGCTGGTACCCAATTCACCAAGAAAACATCATCCTTGCTTGTTTCACCAATTGTTCTTAGGTTCAGCCAGGGCTCTTTTGAGGTATGATGGGGTGGCTCTCTCCTTAGGATCTACATCTATCTGAAAAAGAGAAGCAGAATCTCCAGTGGAGAGTAAGTTAGTAGCAGACAAATGAGATAACCCTTACTTTTTTATAGAGAATTTAACAGGTGTAGGCCCTCTTGTAGTCCACGATTGGTGGGAGCTTGATAATGGAGAGCGAGATTTGCTCAACCATGTTTGTAGAGGCTCAATTTGTAATAGGTAAGAGCTGGAATCAACACAGATGTCCATAACTAGAAGAGTGAATAACTAAGATGTGGTATATCTACACAATGGAATTCTATACAGCAGTAAGAAAAAATGGCACAATGAAATTTGAGGAAAAATGGTTGAACCTGGAACAGATCATTCTCAGTGAACTTACCCAATCACAGAAAGAAAACTGCTACATAGTCTCACTCATCTACAGGACCTACCCTGAATCTACCCAACATGCCTTACATACCCAGCAAGCAGCTCGCGGACTACACAGTAGGATGTGTGGGGAGGGAGGGGAGGGCAAGGGAGGGATGGGAAACACAATTCTAGACACAAACGGCAGTGGTACCATAAAATTCTACATCCTAAAAGGCAGACCAAATGGCTGAACCTTCACCAGGCCCTTAGAGGGAACACCTGAGCCACAAGACACTGGGGAGGGTATGATGAAGACTGACCTTAATCGTCTATAGCCTCTCTCTCTCTCTGTCTGTCTCTCTGTCTGTCTGTCTCTCTCTCTCTTTTCTCTCTAACTCTTTTATATTAGTTATCTTTTTCTTCCTTCTCTTCCTGGGCACTGACCTATAACTCCCAGTACCAGCATGTTGCTATCATCCACAATGAGCTTTTGATCAGAGAGACCTACAAGGTTTCCTAAAAGAATGACAGATTTCTGTCAGGGTACCTGATGACCCATCAAAGGTTAGTGGTAACACCCTACTGCTGAAGAAACCTTATGTGGTTCACACGTAAAATGGAATGGCATGGCTGGAAGCTGGAAGAGAGTCAGTTCCCAGATAGTCAGTGCGTCTAGTGCCAGAAGGTGCTACATGGGTGACTGGGGGAAAATGACCAATATCTGTCCAAGAAACTCATGGTCTAACCTACTTAGCAGCAAATAACCTGTCGTGATGCCCACACAAGTGCAATATCGGCGCACAGCCATGGTGGGAAACCAACTACTCTTGATTTGGCTAAGTGATCCCCTCAGTGGTATGGGACCCATAGCTGGATCTGGGAAACAAGTCAGAACCATATCCAAACATAAGCCTGCTCTCCATTATTATTATTATTATTATTATTATTATTATTATTATTTTGGTTTTTTGAGGTAGGGTCTCACTGTAGCTCGGGCTGACCTGGAATTCACTATGTAGTCTCAGCATGGCCTAGAACTCACAGCGATCCTCCTATCTCTGCCTCCCGAGTGCTGGAATTAAAGGGATGCACCACCATGCCTGTGAGAGACCAAGGAGAGGTAATGTGCTGCATCTGGCTTCTGTGACCTCGCTTAGTGGCTGGACAGTGGTGCTAGACCAAATATAACCATTTTAAGTAAAAAGGCCCAGGCCTGACATAGATGGAGAACTAGCCAGCTAATGTGCTGACTTTTGCTTCTGTAAAGTTTGCTTGCTTGCTCAATTGCTGCCTTTCCCCCTAAAGTTTCTGAGGAATCTCCACTTCAAGGACATTCCAGAAACACTCCACTGCGGGGGGTCTCCAGCCTCCAACCACCTGCTTAGATAAGAAACTGAGGAATCTCCACTTCAAGGACCTTCCAGAAACACTCCACTGCGGGGGGCCTCAGGCCTCCGGCCACCTGCTTAGATAAACCTATCATTTCAAAAGTCATAATATACCACTGTTTGCTTAGCCAATCACAACAGAGATTACCTCATCTGCCTGGAGTGCTCCTAGCTCCTGCCCCCAACTTTGCCCACTGAAACCCCAAGCCAATCAGAACTGTTTAAATCAACCAATCATGTATCTATCCCCTACTTCTTTGTTCGAATACCTGTATGAACCCCTTCCCCCAAAAGAAAGGGGCTCTCTCCCTCACTACTGCTGTGCCGGACTGTGTGGATGGAGCCCAGGCCTAGGCTTGCAATAAAGAAAACTGTTGCTTTTACATTCGAGTGTCTCGGCTTCTGTGGCGGTTCTCTGGGTGATTCCTAGGTGACCAGGGGTCTTGGCTTCTGGTCAGGGGTCTTGGCACAACACCTGGCTAGGCTTTAAGGTTTTTTTTTTTTTTTCTTTTTCTTTTTTTCTTTATTAATTAGTTTTGTATTCAGCAAATACAGTCAGTTTGGTACCATTATTAGGCTCATCCATGACCTAGCCCTTCCCCTTGGCCCCTCCTTGTTAAGGTATATGGGTCATGCATTCTGGAGTTAGCCCACAGTTATGGGTAAGATAAATGTCACTGCTTATCATGACCCAACATGTGGCTCTGACATTCTTTCCGCCCCCTCTTCCACAAAATTTCCCTGAGCCATGTTGGGTTCATTTTTGGTCTGCTTCAGTGATGAGGTGTTGGGGGCCTCTGAGGCTCTGGCTCTCTGATTTGGTAGGAGTTGAGTTTTCTCTGTGTTGATCTCCTTCACCCTTGTGCTGGTATCCGGTTCATCAGGAAAACAGCACCCTTGCTTGTTTCGCCAATTTTTCTTAGTTTCAGCCAGGGCCCTTTTGAGTTATGATGGGGTGACTCTCTCCTTAGGATCTACATCAATCTGAAAAAGAGAAGCAGATTGTCCAACGGAGAGTAAGTTAGCACCAGGACAAATGAGATAACCCTTACTTTTTTATTAGAGAATTTAATAGGTGTAGGCCCTCTTGTAGCCCATGATTGATGGTATCTTGATATTGGAGAGTGGGCTTATGTTTGGATATGGTTCTGACTTGTGTCCCAGATCCAGCTATGGGTCCTGTACCACTGAGGGGATCAGTCAGCCAAATTAAAAGCAGGTGGTTCCCCACCATGGCTGTGGGCCATTATTGCACTTGTGTGGGCATCACAACAAGTTATTTGCTGCTAAGTAGGTTAGACCATGAGTTTCTTGGACAGATATTGGTCATTTTCCCCCAGTCACCCATGTAGCACCTTCTGGCACTAGACGCGCTAACTGTGTGGGGACTGACTCTCTTCCAACTTCCAGCCATGCCATTCCATTTTACATGTCAACTATATAAGGTGTCTTTAGCAGTAGGGTCTTACCACTAACCTTTGGTGGGTCATCAGGTACTCTGACAGAAATCTGTCATTCTTTTAGGAAACCTTGTAGGTCTCTCTGATCAAAAGCTCATTGTGGATGATAGCCCCATGCTGGTACTGGGAGTTACAGGTCAGTGCCCAGTAAGAGAAGGAAGAAAAAGATTACCAATAGACAAGAGTTAGAGAGAAGAGAGAGAGAGAGAGAGAGGAAGGGAGGGAGGGAGGGAAGATGTAGAAGATTAAGGTTAGTCTTGATCCTACCCTCTCCAGTGTCTTGTGGTTCAGGTGTTCCCTGTAAGGGCCTGGTGAAGGTTCAGCCATTTGGTCTACCTTTTAGGAAGTAGAATTTTATGGTACCATTGCCATTTGGGTCTAGATTTGTGTTTTGAAAGGATGAAAAATACAGCCTAACCCCCCCCCCAAGAAAGACCCCAAAAAGTTAGAAGTTTAAAAATACTATTGTTGTGCCAAGTCCCCTGGTCACTCAGGAGTCACCCAGAGATCCGCCGCAGAAGCTGAGACACTCGAATGTAAAAGCCTAGGCCTGGGCTCCATCCCCACAGCCCGACACAGTGGTGGTGAGGGAGCGAGCCCCTTCCTTTTGGGAAAGGAGTTCATATGGAAATTCGAACAAAGAGGTTGGGGACAGGAGCTAGGGGCACCCCAGGCAGGTGAGGCAACCTCCATTGTGATCAGCTAAAGCAAACAATGGTGGCCCCCTGCAGTAGAGTGTCTCTGGAGGGTCTTTGAAGTGGAGATTCCTCAGTTTCTTGTCTAGGCAGGTGGTCGGGGGCTGGAGCCTCCCGTGGTGGAATGTTTCTGTAGTGTCCTTGAAATGGAGATTCCTCAGAGACTCTGGGGAGGGGAAGGCAGCAATTAAATGGGCAAGGATTGCAGAATTGAAGGGTTGGCACATTTGGCCGGCCATTTATCTATCTGAGGCAGGCCTGGACCCCTTTTTTGTTTAGAATAGTCATGATTGATTTCTCACTACCTCACTCCAAAGGAGCCTTAACCCCAGCCTCCTAAGAAGCCCTAAATACCTCAAATTCCAGACCTGGCTCTCTGCCAGTGGGTGGGTAAAAGGTCACACTTCTTGCTGTTCCAGAATCCTGCTTTCTGGCCTGAGTGACCTATCTTAACTGCAATTTGTCACCCCCACCCAGGACCCCGTGCAAATGCAGACCTCTGAGGCTATAGGAAGAAGATTATGGTGTGTTACAAATTGACTGGTCCACGGTGCGCAGGCTTGGACAATTTAAAATGATTAGTCTAAGAACCATAAAATGTTACACATTGATTGGTCAACACTGTGTGGGTACCCGAGGTTATGGAATGATTGGTTCACGATGTGTGGGCTTTGTTGTCACCCTAATAAAAGCTGTCCTGACCCTGCACTCAGGGTCCACAGCCCTCTACCCCTGTGTGGCATATGACTGTGGGACCCAGCGCACTGGAATAAAAATCCTCTTGCTGTTTGCATCAAGACCGTTTCTCGTCTTTCCCGAGACTGAGCCGGGGGAGTCCTCTGGAGCGGGACTTTCAGTTTCACACCCCTTTGATGCCCTCTCTTCCCTCCCCATCCATCCTAGTGTCTAGTCCATGAAATGCTTGCTGGGTATGTAACGTATCTTGGGTAGATTCAGGTTAGGTGCTGTAGATGAGTGAGACTATGTGACGATTTTTTTTCTGTGTTTGGGTAAGTTCACTGAGAATGATCTGTTCCAGGTTCAACCACTTTTCCTCAAATTTCATTGTGTCATTTTTTCTTACTGCTGTATAGAATTCTATTGTGTAGATATACCACATCTTAGTTATCCAGCTGTACAGGTCACAACTGTTAGCTGTTTAGCCTGTTAGTTAGTGGGAAAGGAGGGTAACTGTGCTCCCAATGGTTAAAGCTGCTGGCTGTGGAAGATGAGAGCTCAGGAGAGAGAGGGAGTGGAGGGAGGGAGAGGTTGTGTTCTGAGATGGTGCAACCAAACCAAAAAGCACCCTTTAGGGTACAGTAGACCAGATAGCAGACCTGAGGTTTCAAGAGTGCATCTTTCTGGAGACCTGGGGTTGAGGCCTAGCAGCCAAGGGGTGTAGTCTGGTGGGCCAGCATGGCTTCCATGAAGCCGGGTGAACCCTGAGAGCAGGCCAACCTGAGAAGGACACTTACTGAGAAGGGAGGAGATGAGAAAGGGAAGAACAGTGAGCCTGAATCATGGTGGGTGTGAGAGCCTGTATCAGGCAGAGATGGTCCAAAGCCTTCAGAGGGACAAATGGCAGCTCAGTGATCCGGTCAGGGTAAAGGAGGTCTGGCTGCCCAAGAGGGCAATCAGAAGCCTTCCTATCTGAGTCAGGGCACCAGATGTGAGGATCAGGAGTGACCAAGACCATGGAGACCACTCTGAGGCAAAGATGGAAGCTTTTATTTAGGAAAAACACTGAGCTGCCAGGACTGACTCTCAAGAGCAAAGCAATCAGTTTTGAGATTACAGATGGTGCACTTTATAGAGCTCTACAGCTGGGGGAAGGTGAAGAAGGGAAGGAACTCCTTTGTTCTTTACATTAGCCTTAGGGTGTGAGAGCAGAAGTGACCAGGTGAGAGATAAGGGGCAGGAAACCTAGCCCTGGGGCATTGTTAGGCAAGGAAGGGATAATGGCTGGGTGGTTCCTTGAGGAATGTGGATGACCCACTTCCTTGTGTCTCTGTTGCCCTCCTACTGTCCTCAGTGACTCTATTTTGTCCTGACCTAACAGTCCTCTCTACCATGAGTATACTTTGAAGAAGAAAGTCAAAAAGGGAAGAGAAAAAGTACCAATAAAAGTCACAGTCTAAGCCAGGCATGGTGGCACACGCCTTTAACCCCAGCACTCAGGAGGCAGAGGTAGGAGAATTGCTGACAGTTCAAGGCCACACTGAGACTACATAGGGAATTCCAGGTCAGCCTGGGCTAGAGCAAGATCCTACCTTAAAAAAAAAAAAAAAAAAGTCAGTCTTGAGCTGGAGAGATGGCTTAGCAGATAAGGTGCTTACCTGCAAAGCTAAAGGACCCAGGTTCAATTCACCAGGACCCATGTAAGACAGATGCACAAGGTGGTGCATGCATCTGGAATTCATTTGCAGTGGCTAGAGGCCCTGGCATCATGCTCATTCTCTTCTCTCAATCTCTCTCTCTCTCTCTCTCTCTCTCTCTCTCATATAAACAAAAAACAAAATTATTATTAAAAAGAAGATGTCACAGTCTTGGGCTGGAGAGGTTACTCAGTGTTTGTTAAATGTGCCTTCTCCACAAGCATGAATACCTGAGGAAACCTGAGACAAATCTCCAGATCCCACATAAACAGCTTGCCATAGTCATGTGAGCATGTAATACCAGTTTCACGAAAGGGAGCACAGACACAAGAACTGAGTCTCATTGGAGCCCCACAAGCTCCAGAATCAGTGAAGAAACTTAGGCTTAAAACAAGACCCAGCAGAAGAGAGATGGACAGATGTTCTACTCCAGCCACATAGATCCCCTCCACTGCTGTAGGTGAGCGTATGGGGAGCCACATCACACACATGCATGCACACACACACACATCACAGTCTTCTATAACCCAATCTTGGAAGTGACATCCCATCACATTGGGTACACTCTATATCATAGGATTAATCTATTAGATGCAGCCCATACTCAAGAGGAAAGGTTTATACAAGGGTATTAATATCAAGAATAGGGGACAGTAGGAAGACATTTTAGAAGGTTAACCTACCACTCATGAAATTAGGAGTGAGGGATAGTAGATACACATCTCAAATTATAGGAGGCAAAAGCTATATTTACCCTGTATGATAACCCAAACAGAAATTTTTCTACTTGAAATTTGGTGATCCTTAACCATTTTACGTCATTTGATTAAATACTTAATGCTAAAAAAATACCCCATAATAAATCACTCAACCACCAAAGGTCTGTCTATATGTTATCATTAGACAGGTGACCCTCCCTATCTAAGAAAGGCTAAATAGAGCCATCTCATAGGGTCATTGAGTAGGAGACAACTATTTAACCTCTCAAAACAACTTTTTTCTGGGGCTAGTGAAATTGTTCAATGATTAGAGCTGCTTCCCAAGTCTGCCTACCAGAACTCAGCTCCCCTAAGTCCAAATAAACCTGGTTGCAAGGCGGCATGCCTAATGACAATGGGCAGAGTCAGGAAAATCCTAAAACTTGAAGGCCAACTATTCTGATCCTCCCAGCAGAACACAAGAGATACCCTGTCTCAAACAATGTGAAGGAGAGGACCAACACCTCAAGGTTGTCCTCTGATTTCCACATGCATGCCATGTCATGCACATACCCATATGCACACATACTCTTACATACATACATACATACATACATGCATATATACACACACACATAAGCATTTTTATTTTTTATTTTTTTTTTAGTTTTTCGAGGTAGGGTCTCACTCTGGCCCAGGCTGACCTGGAATTAACTATGTAGTTTCTGGGTGGCCTCGAAGTCACAGCGATCCTCCTACTTCTGCCTCCTGAGTGCTGGGATGAAGGGCGTGCACCATCACTCTGGCATAAGCAGTTTTTAAAAGAACAACTTTTTCCACTAGAAAACTGCCCCTTCTCCATTCTATATGACTCTGACAAAACTACTAATCATCAGACCTTATTTGAACCCTGGCCAATCATGTGACCAGCTTTCTTTTTACAGAAATTTGCCAAACAGATAAAGATGAACAGGGCCAGAATCTACCCATGCATTTCTAGAAGAACACAATATTCATACTGAATTATGCACAATAAAAATGAAAGCTCACAGCTATCAGGAGCCACCTTCCTATAACATAAAAGAGAATAAAAGAAAAACAAAGAGAATAAAACTGAGAAAAAGAAGCTAGAGTGAGACCCTATCTCGGAAAAAAAAAAAAAAGTAAGAAAAAGAAAGCTAGTGAAGCCATTTAAGCCCTGTGACAGCATCATAGTGCATACACTCTTACAACACTCCTGAGCTTCTCAATTATATATATATATATATATATATATATATATATATATATATATATATATATATATATTTGTAACATTTTTCCAGTAAATACCATTTTGCTCAAGTTGGCTGGGCTTTAGACAATTTCTTATGACCCAGAGTCCTAACTAAAAAGCTTTTTTCTTTTCTTTTTTTGTAAAGGCAGCTCTTCTTACTAACATAGAGATGTAATTCTCCAAATAAGAAGTTCAGCAATGGAGGGATAGCTTAGCAGTTAAGGCATTCACCTGCAAAGCCAAAGTACCCAGGTTCAATTCCCCAGGACGAACATTAGCCAGATACACAAGGGGGCACACACGTCTGGAGTTCATCTGCAGTGGCTGGAGGCCCTGGTGTACCCATTCTCTCTCTCCCTCATTCTTTGTCAAATAAATAAATTAAATATTTTTAAAAAGTAGTCCAGCAATAACTAAAAACATTTGTTAAACGGCATATTTCTAAGCCCCATCTAACCATACCATTTTAGAAATGTCTGTGGAGGGAGAGGAATCCTTATGTCTATTTAATTTTATTATTTTACTTTGGCAGGGTCTTGCTATATAGCCCAGGATAGCCACAAACTATGTTCTACTTACCCCTCCCAAGTTCTGAGATTACAGGCATGTGGCTCAGTGGGTCACACAAACATGAGGTCTTGAGGCCTGAGAGGGCCTGAGTTTGATATGCAGCACCCATGTAAAACTTGGACATGGCCACACATACATCTGTAACCCCCATCTTGATGGGGCAGAGAGAGGAGTATCATTGGGGCTCACTGATCAGCCAGTCTGATGAAAAAGCAGAAAATGAAGCTCTCAGCCCAATGAGAGACTCTTTTCAAGAAAAAAAGAAGAGCTATAGAGGAGGACACCCACTGACCACACATGTGCACAAAGCACACACATCTGTACATACACATCATACACATCATACTGCACATACTGCACACATATGCACCAAAAAATTAAGACAATGGCATCAAGTCTGGGCTTCAAGTTGGTGCTACAGAGAACCTCTGGCTGAGAAAGTCTGTATGATCTGTGAGACAGGCTAGTGCAGCTGGCAGATCAACTTCTCAGTCAACTGCAGTATCACAATGGATTATATAAATCTAGATAGTCACTTGAATACTGGCACTTTGACAGCATGATACAGCAAAGTTTGGACTAATCTCCTTTTGCAGGATAATTTATTTTCTATGTCAAGGGAAAAGAACAAAAACAAAAGACTTATTTTATATCGTGAACTTTTTTCAGAATCATTACATGCTTAATGTTTTGTAGAAACACCACTGGAAAGAAGACCATGTTAAGTACAAGCAAAAAGCAAAACTAGAGCTGGAGTGATGGCTCAGCAGTTAAGGCACTTGCCCACAAAGCCTAAGGACCCAGGTTCAATTCCCCAGTACCGACATAAAGCCAGATGCACAGTGGCACATGCATCTAGAGTTCATTTGCAGCAGCTGGAGGCCCTGGTGCTTCTATTCTCTGTCTCTCTTCTCTGTAACTCTCTCTGCTTGCAAATATATATATATGCATATATATACATATACATATATTGCCATACATATAATATATATATATATTAATATATGTAAAGACGTGTGTGTGTGTGTGTGTGTGTGTGTGTGTGTGTCTTTAATCCCAGCACTCGGTAGGAGGCCAAGGTAAGAGATCATTGTGAGTTTGAGGCCAGCCTGAGACTACATAGTGAATCCCAGGTCAGCCTGGGCCAGAGCAAGATGCTACCTCGGGCGGGGGTGGGGGGGCTAGTGATCAAATGCCATCACTGCCAATCATTTGGAGTGCAAAATCAGAAGATAGGTCATCACAGGGGTCATGCAGTAATGAAATAATGTTCTGAATTTGACTATGATCATTCTCTCTCAGTCCACCTCTTCCAGGATGGAAAAACAATGAATGAACAGGTGTTTCCAAAACAGCAAGACTATTAAAGTATCACTGGAGAGGATGAAGTAGATGAGAAATCAGCTCTGTGGTATTTTTTTATGGTTTTTTTTTTTTGTTGAGTCAAGAAAGGATTCGTTTGTAAAAGATAACTATGGCTGACAACAATTAGTAGAATCAAAATAACTGGTATTGAAGAGTTGAATTATTGTCAAGACAAAGAAATCATGTATATCTGAGATGAAAGATATGCCAGTTACCTTGATCTGATCATTATACATCATCTCCACATACTGAAATGTCATATTGTATTCCAAAATGTATATAATTATCATGAGAAACCTTTTTAAAAAGAGGTACTAAGATCATGAGGTTTCCGGCCTTATGAAAGGACCACTGTAGTTCCCCCAAGAGTGGGTTAGTTATCTGGAGAGAGCTGTTATGTGAGCTTGGCACATCCCTCTCAGTCTTGCACAAGCTCCTGTTATACTTATGGCAGCTTGCCCTTCCACTTCGTCGCACCATGTTATGATGCAGCACGAGACCCTCACCAGATGTGGCTGACTGACTTTGAGCATCTATCCCACCAGAACTTGAGCTAAATAAACTTTTTATCTGTATACATTCAAAAAGGAGGGGCTGGTGAGATTGCTTAGTGGTTAAGGCATTTTTCCATCAAAGCCAAAGGACCCAGGTTCGATTCGCCAGTACCCATGTAAAGCCAGATGCACAGGGTGGAACATATGTCTGGAGTTCATTTGCAGTGACTAAAGGCCCTGGCACCTATTCTCTCTCCTTCTCTCTCTCCCCCCACCTCTCTCTCTCAAATAAATAAATAACTTTTTTAAAAAGAGACTTTTGATTGACACATACATCTAGGAATGCTGAACCATCCATTCACTGCTTCACTTAAACAAAATTGTTAATTCATAAGGGCACCTGGCAAGAAAAGACTCTCTCCTGATACTTGGTTAAAAAGTCTTTCTTCACCTACACAAGACCATCATAAGAAGAGGAAAAGATCATGACATCAAAATAAAAGACAGGCTGATTGAGATGGGGAGGGGATATGATGGAGAATGGAATTTCAAAGGGGAAAGTGGGGGGAGGGAGGGTATTACCATGGGATATGTTTTATAATCATGGAAAATGTTAATAAAAATTGAGAAAAAAAAGTCTTTCTTCAAAAAATAAGCCACCTCTTAGAGCAATTGACTCCAATGTTCAAATATTGTGCACACAAATATTAGGCTACATCAAATTGTGTTTGACATATACTGTAGTAAACAGATGAATATCTTGGCCAAGAGGTTAAATCAATTAGCTATCTGAAAGTCTATTTAACAAGTAACATCCTGGTGGGCTAAGGTTTGTTTTAGAGTTTATTTTGTAAAATATTCTATTTTCTTGTGAGAAGAGAGAAAGAGAGAGAATGGGCACACCAGGGCTTCTTGCCACTGCAAACAAACTTCAGATGCATGCACCACTTTGCACATCTGGCTTTTACATGGGCACTGGGAAATCAAACCCAGGCTGGCAGCTTCACAAGCAAGCACCTTTAACTACTGAGCGTCTTCCCAGCCCTATTTTAGAGTTTAACCCACATTCACCCATTCCCATACACAGAACACAGCAGTCACCTCAGGGTACAGACACAGAAGTATCAAATACAGGAGATCAGCTGTCAATGTAATCCTAAGGGTTCTTCCTCTTGCCTAATGGGCATCTAATCTTGCCTCACATTACTTCTCCCAACTGCCCCTTTGTTATATTTCCTATGTTCCAGCAATCCCTCTTTCACATTTGTTATTGATTGGAAGACTAACTACATCCCATGGCCCAGACCTGAAAACGGCGAGGGACCAGGGCCAGTGTGAACAGCAATTGCCTCCTGGAAGAACTGTAAAACAGTACTTGTGAAGGACTATCTTACTTCTTGAGGGAGCAAAATTATTTTTACACAACAGGCATTGGATATCTAATTCAGAAAGACAAAATGGACCATGACTCAAAAGGCACCTGCTTGGCAAACAGTATAGCCAACTGGGAGAATGCAGCTGACTTACAGAGTACTCACTGTAACTGTATCCTGTTCTGACAGATCTACTTAATCTTCTCTGAGTTAGAGGCAAGAAAGTATGTGTAGTTATATTTCTCTATGGAAGGGATAAGAGATGTTAGTGACTAGCTTTCAGAATTACGTTGTGATTATCAAACCATAGGATATGAAATGAAGAAAGGTAAAAGATATTTGAACCTATGTAGATAGTCACTCTGCTGATTTTTTCCTCTTTATAACACAGCTATGGGCTGGAGAGATGGCTTAGCGGTTAAGCGCTTGCCTGTGAAGCCTAAGGACCCCAGTTCGAAGCTCGATTCCCCAGGACCCACATTGGCCAGATGCACAAGGGGGCGAATATATCTGGAGTTCGTTTGCAGTGACTGGAGGCTCTGGCGCACCCATTCTATCTCTTTCTCTCCCTCTCTCCCTCCCTCTCTCTCTCTCTCTCTCTCTGTTCCTTCCTCCCTCCCTCCCTCCCTTCCTCCCTCTTGCTCTGTCTGTCACTCTCAAATAAATAAATAAATAAATAAATAAATAAATAAATAAATAAATAAATAAACACAGCCAAAGGTCTGCATTAAGTCAGTGAGCATGCTTTGGCTCAAAACTAAAATTTAAATCATTCATCTAAATTTTAAAAAATGTTGTGAACATCAAAATAGAGATTAGTTGGAAAAGAATTCAGGAGGGGGAAAAGAAAGGTAGTGGGAGAGGATTATGATCACAGTATATTGTCTATATATACAGAGGTTGTCAGTAAAAAGTTTTAAAAAATCCTCAACTGCCAAGGAAAGGAAAATAAAATGCCAACACTTAACTGAGAAAAAAAAAAAAGATGTTTGGGGGGGACTGGAGAGATATTCAGCAGATAAGAGTGCTTTCCACACAGACATGATGGCTTGAAAGGTTCTGATTTGCCCTGAGTTTGATTCTCCAGCACCCAAATAAACAGCCAAGGGAAGCCACACACACACCTGCAACCCCAGTTCTGTGGAGAGCAGAAATAGGAGAATCACTGGGGCTCACTGATCAGCCACGGTGATGGAAAATGGCAGCTCCCAGTTCACTTATTCTCAAGGAAACATCAAGATAAGCAATAGGGGAGGATACCAATTATCCTCCTCTGGCCTTCTCACGTGTGTGACACAGGGCTTGTGCTTCTGCACTCACACATGCATATACTACACACACACCACACCATACCATACCATACATACTATTCATAAACACATGCTATAATTTGTTTTTAAATGTTGTGATACAGTAAATTCATCTCCACAAGACCAAAGTAAATGAAGAAGCAGTGAACTGAAAAGCAGGTAGCAGATCCTCAAAAACCTATCCCTCTTCGGCAACTCTTCAAACAAATGAACCCATGTTTCGGCACAAACACATTTTATCACACCTTTGTTTATAGCACACAAGTATTTTACCTGTCAGGATAGGAATTTTTAACAACAGGGCGAGTGTGAGGACATTTCAACTCTAGTCACTGTTTTAAAACTTCTAACTACTCCTACTTGAGTGCGTAAACTAAGTTTCAAGCATTTTACATACAATTTCTCTATTCCACAACCACTTGCAGGAACATGATATCCTTTTACCTATTTTACAGGTAAGGAACCCCAGAAGTAGTTGAAGGGTTAAAAAGCTAGTCCAGGGTACATACATAGCAATGGTAGAACTTCGACTCTGGTCTTTTTGTATTTTTTTTTTTTTTTTTTTTTTTGAGGAGGGAGATCCAGGTAGGGTATCACTCTAGCCCCAGGCTAACCTGGAATTCACTATGTAGGCCTAGGATGGCCTCAGATTCAGAGCAATCCTCCTACCTCTGCCTCCCAAGTGCTGGGATTAAAAGTGTGCACCACCATGCCTGACATGTTTGGCTCTTTTTATTTTATTTATTTATTTGAGAGACAGAGAAAGAAAGAGAGAAATACAGTGAAGTAGAGCGGGCACCCAGGGCCTCCAGCCACTGCAAAGGAACTCCTGAAACATGTGCCACCTTGTGCATCTGGTTTTACATGGGTACTGGGAATCGAACTGGGTCATTAGTCTTTGCAGGCACATGCCTTAACCAGCCTAGTCCAGCCCATGTTTGGTTGTTTTTCTTTTTGGACACCAGGTGTCAATGTAGCCCAGGCAGGCAACAAACTGGGGCAATTCAACCACCTTCTGCAAAGAAAGGAGAAAAAAAAAGCAGTGGCTGGAAAAATGCATCCTCCACCTGAATCATTAGGAGATATAAAAGAGAGGTTAAGTGTGGGAATGGAGGTACACAGGCCCACATGCACATACACGTATAGAGCCCTGGTGTGGCAGCACTGGGAGAGGGGTTAGGCTCTGGTGATGAAAGGCTATGTTCTGTGGCTATCTCCTCCAAACTGAAGCATTCTCTTTCCCCATAGCTGTTTCCTCCAAATTGAAATATTCTGTCTGACAGGGAAGACAGAGGCTCAAAGTACTCAAGAGAATTGTGAAATTTACTATGCACAAGAAGCTCAGAAAGTTACAAGGTTCACAAAGCCACTCCCAAGGTTATAAAAGCAGTAAATAATTGTTGAGGAGATTTCTGTAGCAGAAATGCCTGCAAGTTGTGCAGGAGCTCCACAGATGCAATTTTCATGAGTTCATCACCATGCTGGAATCGGCTTTCTGATGATACAGCTGCCTTTGAGTGTCTGTGTTCCTGTAAATCCTCATCCTTTATGCTTCTGTAAGTAATCCCCCATCTCTGCTCTGTGAGTAACCCCAATATACTCACTGACAGGTCCACTAGGCCTAGACTTGAGGAAAATCATCCATTTAATCTGTCATAGATGCCACATCTGGGATGAATGAACTTTTGTTCATGTCTCCCCAGGACATTTCAAAAGATTGGGGCAGGGATGAGAAAATGATTCAGCCAATAAGATTAAGAGTACTTTGCCACTTAAGCATGACAGTGGAATTGTCAGAAGTTCCATTCTCCAGACTCCACTTAAAAAAATAAAAAAACTGAAGCCAGGTGTGGTGCGCATGCCTTTACTCCCAGCACTCTGGAGGCAGAGGTAGGAGGATCACCAAGAGTTCAAGGTCATTCTGAGACTACATAGTGAATTCCAGGTCAGCTTGAGCTAGAGTGAAACCCTACCTCGAAAAACCAAAAATTAAAAAAGAAAGAAAGGAAGGAAGGAAGGAAAAACTGGGGCTGGAAAGATGGCTTGTAAGATGCTTGCCTGCAAAGTCTAAGGACCTGAGTTCAATTCCCCAGTACCCAGGTTAAAGCTAGTTGCACGAGGTGGCACATACATCTGGAGTTAGTTTGCAGTGACTAGATGCCCTGGTACACCCATTCTCTTTCTCACTATCTGCCTCTCATTCTCTCTCATAAATAAATATATTTTAAAAAACTAGGCATAGCCATGTACATCTGTAACCCCAGTACATGGGAGGTAGAAACTAGAGACTTGCCAGGGCTTGCTAACTTTAGAGTAGCTGCACTTTGAGAGAGAGCCCTACTCCCAGTCTCCCGGACTTAAACATGAGCAATAGAGAAAGACACCTGAAGTTCTCCTCTGGCCTTCACGCACACACACATGGCACTAATGCATCTGCACACACGTGCATACAGCATATGTACTCCACACACACACACATACCATGCCCCCCAAAAAAGACTGGGGCTGCATTGGTTCAACCCCTTGAATTAATGAATACCTTCAGAGCAGCCCAACTTTCCCAAGGTTTCTATCATGAAAGATGAGACGAGAGCTCTCATTCTGTTGCGGAGCCAGTATCCTTCCTAGCTGCATCATTCAGTTGGTGGCATGATGGACAGACAGCCTGAGGCCTGCGACGGGAGGGGGGGAGGGGGAGGCAGGTGCTGAAGGGCTAATGCTTTTTTCCATTGTCAAAAGGGAAAGCAGGATTTATGTTAATGTGTGCAGGTAGAAGAAAGAACTGAAATGGGCTATAAATTACTGAAGTCATTCCTCTTCAGAAAGAAATCCAAAAGGAATTTGCACAGTAAACAACAGGGAGTGTGTGTTAGCTGTGATCTTTACTATTTGCCACTACTAAATGAATGCCTGCTGTCCTCTAAGCTCCCACCTGCCTGTAATGTCATTCAACTGTTACAACACCTTGAATAGTCCACCTGGTAGTCTCTACATAGCTACTTGTACTATGTCAATCTAATATTCAATACCTTTCCAACATCCATATCTCTCCCATCTGCCTGCTCACACTTCCTGGCTCATATGCAGCTTTTGAGATGGGAAAAAATTTCTTTTGTTTTTTGTTTGATTTTTTTTCTCAATTTTTATTAACATTTTCCATGATTATAAAAAATATCCCATGGTACTACCCTCCCTCCCCCCCCTTTCCCCTTTGAAATTCCATTCTCCATCATATCCCCTCCCCATCTCAGTCTCTCTTTTATTTTGATGTCATGATCTTTTCCTCCTCTTATGATGGTCTTGTGTAGGTAGTGTCAGGCACTATGAGGTCATGGATATCCAAGCCATTTTATGTCTGGAGGGAGCACGTTGTAAGGAGTCCTACCCTTCCTTTGGCTCTTACATTCTTTCCGCCACCTCTTCCGCATTAGACTCTGAGCCTTGGAAGGTGTGATGGAGATGTTACTCAGTACTCCAGTCACTTCCTTCCAGCACTATGATACCTTCTGAGTCATCCCAAGGTCACTGCCATCTGAAAAGAGAAGATTCTCTACCCAAAGTGAGAGTAGCATTAATATAAGGGTATAAATATTAAGAAAAGTGCTTACTGGGCAGTTTGATAGGCATAGTATATACATTTTTCCAGACATCAGCAGATGTTACACCCCTAGGGCTCATGACTACCCCTGTTTTAAGTTTTCAGTATCAGGGATGTATTCCAAAATTTTAATACAGACTGGTCACAAAGACAGCTAAAATTCCAGCCAGTAAGTAACATCAGCAGCAGACATATGAGTGGGGAAGGCCAGATAATTCTAAGCTATCAGCCTTCAGGCTTTCCCAGCCAAGCTCTTCCTAAATTGTAAATTCATGAACAAAATGTTACCTTCAAGGCTTTAGATTTAGACGTGACTTGTTATGCAGATATACTGAACTGGAGCACACAACTGTGTACTCACTTTGTGAAAATTCATTGTGCACTTTTCCTTATGTATATTACAACCAGATTTAAATAAAGGTCTGAAATATATTGTGGAGATACATCTATTTCTCAATAAACTTTAAATAATTTTATTGAGAGAAGAGTCTTATGTAAATGCAGTATTTCAAACCGTCCCTAATACTTTTCTTTTTTTCTTACAACTACACAATATAAAGAAAACGTACTGGATTTGCCTAGTGTAGTGGTGCATACCTTTAAACCCAGCACTTTGGAGGCTGAGGTAGGAGGAATACTGTGAGTTCAAGAACAGCCTGGGCTACAGAGTGAGTTTCAGGTCAACCTATGCTAGAGTGAGGCCCTGCTTCAAAAAAGTGAAAAAAGAAAATATACTGGACTTTTCCCACCACATCCCATATACATGTTTTTTTAAAACACTTTTTTTAATTATTTTATTTTTGAGAAAGAAAGAGGCAGAGAGAGAGAGAGATTGAGAATGGGCCGGCTAGGTCCTTTCAGCCACTGTCAATGAACTTCAGATGCATGCACCCCCTTGTGTGCATGTGCAACATTGCATGCTCTCTCATCATTTTTGTGTTTGGCTATATGGGACCTGGACATTCAAACAAACGTTCTTAGTCTTCACAGGTAAGCCATCACTCCAGTCCCCATATAGATAATATCTATTAATTTAGCACTACATGCTGCCCATTTCTGTTTATCCTGAGTGCAAGTTTAGAAACATAGGGTGTGCTGCTCTCGCAGACACTTGCCTGTCACCATTTCCTTCTTTGTCAGTGCAGTCTCATTGTCCTCTGGGAAACTACTGCTTACCAGTCAGGGTAACAAACACCTGATTTTTCAGTTTTTCCTTTAATTCTATTATATCATTTTGTATGTCATATTGTATTATTTTTAAGTTAGCAGTATTTAATCTCCAGTCTTTGGAGCTAAAGAACACTTGCAATACATATCCCCAATATTGGAACATTGTGTTATATAATGAATGACGAATTAACATTAAATCCAATGCTTAAAAGCAGACAACTGAATCTGTGATAAATACACAAAGGTACCCCCGTGGAAAAAGAATAATCTGTTCAATAAATATTGCCAGAATAATTTCTACATTCAACAGATAAAAACTTGGATCCATGACTCAAATCATACATAAAAGTTAACTGCAAGTGTGTCACAAACCTAAACATACAGCATGAAAGAAGAAAATATCTGCAAGTCTTTGCAATCTTATAGAAAGCAGACGTTCCTCAAAATTGACTGAAAGCAGACTACATTAAGAATGGAATTGTGAGGAGATTCAGTCACTGTGCAAAACATTTTGGTAACTCCTGTTATGGTAACATATATACCAAACAATTCTATTCTTACATATATAACCAAGAGAAATGGAAAAAAAAATGCCTCAGTGGAAAGCTTACTTAAAAATATTCATGTAGGGCTGGGGAAGATGGCTCAGGAGTTAAAGATTTTGCTTACAAAGCCTTCAGGGCCTGGTTCAAGTCCCCAGTGTATGTAAAGCCATGCACACAGTAACACGTGACTAGAGTTCATTTGATGTGGCAGGAGGCCCTTGTGGCATCTATTCATAGTTCTCCTCTATCTCTCTTGCAAATAAGTAAAATATTTTTAAATGTTTATGTAAGGCTGGAGAGATGGCTTAGTGATTAAAAGTGGTTGCTTGAGCCAGGCGTGGTGGTGCACATCTTTAATCCCAGCACTTGAGAGGCAGAGATAGGAGGATCGTCGTGAGTTCAAGGCCACCTGAGACTACACAGTGAATTCCAGGTCAGCCTGGGCTAGAGTGAAACCCTACCTCGAAGAAACAAAAAAACAAACAAACAAAAAAACAAAAAGGTTGCTTGCAAAGACTGATGGCCTAGTGGCCTAGGTTCAATTCCCCAGTACCCACATAAAACCAGATGCACAAAGTAGCACATGTGTCTCTAGTCTCTAGTCTGTTGGCAGTGGCAGGAAGCCCTGGCACACCCATTCTTTCTTTGTCTCTCTTTCTCTCTCTCTCAAATAAGTAAATGAATAAATAATATGTTCATATAAAAATTATCTGCAATAGTCAAGAATACACACACGGGGAGGGTCCTCGGTTGCCGCCTGGGGTCCCACAGCCCGGGCTCATGGCCGGCGTTCACGAGGTGTGAAGGCTGCGAGTGGCTGAAGACTTCAGGGTAACCTTGATCCAGGGACAACCCAATGCCCTAGGTAAGGAAGAGGCAGAGGTCGAAGGGCCTGTGGACACGGATACGAAGGCCCAGGCCTGGGGCAGCAGGTGGAGCTGCGGGGATCAGGGAGAGCTGCTGCCCCGGGGTCCTGAGCCCGAGCGGCCCCTGCACGACGAAGCTGAGCGGGAGCCAGTGTGGACGTCCGGGGCTGGCCCCAGCTGTGGTTCTGGGGGTTTCCTGCCACAGGCCCTCAGTGCCAGTAGAAAACCAGCAGTAGATGTATCGAAAGCTGCCCTCAGTTGTTCGCCCCTCCTGCCAGCATGGGACCTGGAGACGTTTTGTACTGTGTGGGAAGCCAAGAAGGCATTAAGGTGGAAGAGAGCAAGCTTTCTGCCCCCCAGAAGCTAGTTCAGAATGTCAGGGCGCTCAGAGCTGCAGCTGTTTGCTCAGGACACGATGCTGGTACGGAAAATGATGAGTCCCCAGTTGCTTCACCACGCCGGCTGGGTCTCAGCCAGCCCCCTCACACCTCAGCTTTCCCTTTCCTGTCACAAGGGAATTCTGTGGTGAGCCCAGGTTCTCCCCAGCTCTCCAGTAGAAGTGTCTCTGCCTCCTCTATGGGTAGCAATTTCCAGGACCAACAAGAAAAGGCACAGGTTCAAAGTGGTTCCTTGGCCAAGGTCTCCTCCCTGGGTCTGGGTGTACCCCAGGGCCCCTCTTTGGTGGAGCCAGGGTGGGTCTCAGCTCCAGTGGTCATCCCAGCCTGGAGGTGACGCTGCCAGCCTGGGCAGAAGACACCTCTCCTTCCAGGCAGAGTACTGGGCCTGTGTGCTGCCCGATTCTCTACCTCCTTCTCCGGACCGTCACTCCCCACTCTGGAACCCTAATAAAGAGTATGAAGACCTGCTTGACTACACTTACCCACTGAGTCCTGGGCCTCAGCCCCCAAAGCACGTTGACCGCCATGCACTGGTTGACCCTGTCATGCAAGATTCAGGCATAGATCTAGACAGCTTCTCGGTGTCCCCAGCAAGCACCCTGAAGTCACCTGCTAATGTAACCCCTAATTGCTCACCAGCAGAAGCATCCACCCTGCCTTTTTCTGGAGCCAAAAAGTCAAGCCTTAAGTTCCAGCCCTTGGGAATGTCCCAGAAGAAAGGCACCATAGGCTTGACATCTTGGGGCCACCTTCCCTTGACCCCTCGAACCCCTGCAGTGGGCATGCTCCTTGGGAAAGCAGGGCAGCGGCCCTAAGGGGCGCAAAGGACTGTGTGCCTAAGGGCATGCGCCTCAAAATGGGCTCTCCCCAGGTGAGGACCGCCCAGGTCAGAGCAGGAGAGGAGAGCCAGCTGCAGTGTTGAGGGCCCCACCTGCCCAGAGCCTGGATGGAAGTCGGATGAGGAGATAGACAGCGATGATGAGTATCTTGCCCTGCCTGCTTGGCTGATGCAAGTTTCTAGTTTGGCTTCCTGTGTAGGAGCCATGCCCACCTTTGTGAGCCTGCCTGCTAGGGCTGCTCAGGGGCAGAGCTCCCTGGAAGGGTCAGACAGTGATGGGCCAGCTTCCCCCACACTGGACTCCACCAACACGCAGTGTCCTTCTGGTGCCGTCATCCAAGAACCTGAGGGCCGGAACCCCTGCTGCCTGCGCCCCCAAGACTCCACAGGCGAAAGCAGTCCGGTGAGCCAGGCCCTTGGGCCCTCCTGTGGACTGCTGAAAACTCCACCCTCGCCAGCTCTGTCAGACAGGTGGCCGCTCTGAGCCGTATGCTGGACGGTAGCACAAAGCTTCGTTGGTGCAGTGTGTGCAGACATTCTGCTGTCAGCTGGAAGAACTGATCCACTGGCTGTACAACGTCACAGATGTTGCTGACCTCTCCCCCACCCAGGTCCAGTCTTGCTGGTCTCAGGTCTTCTCTGCAGCTCTACCGGCAATTTAAGATGTGGATGAGCATCAGTCGCTGACGGCGAGTGTACTGGAAAAAGGGGCGCTGCTGCTTCAGTGCCTGCTGGACAGCACCCCAGCTTTAAAGGATGTCCTGGGGAGGATCACGAAGCAGTCTGGTGAGCTGGAGAACCACGCAGATGGCCTGTATGACTCCATCTTAGCGTCTCTGGACATGCTGGCTGGCTGGACCCTTATCCCTGACAAGCCAACAGCAGCAAGAGTACCCATGTGAAGGAGTTTAACATGGCGTCGTCTGGGGCAGGGCTGGACTCGTCAGCCAAAAGCTGCCCCTTGGGAAGAAAACTTGGAACAACTTGTAAGGGTCATGTCATAGTTAAGGGAGAAGCTTGCCTAATACTTTGAAATGCCTTTCTCATCTATGGAGTAAGGCTACTAAGCTACTGTTTGTATTTATGATGAATCCTTCTAAACTAAAGTGCTTCTGGTGCTTCCCTACAAAAACCAGGTGGCTTTTCAGGCTTGGGTGAAAGAGCAAGAGGTCCTATTTCCCCATCCATACAAGAGCAGGTAAAACAGGTCAAGAAGGCTACTTTAAGAAAGTAGGCTCGTGCTTGCTTCGGCAGCACGTATACTAAAACTGGAATGATTACAGAGAATATTAGCATGGGCCCTGAGCAAGGCTGACATGGAAATTCGTGAAGGATTCCATATTTGAAAAAACAAAACAGCTCCAAGTACTTGATAGTGTCAGGTATAGAAAAGGACGGAGGATTAGACAGTGAAAAAGTTATTGGTCTGAAACCCTGGATCTTCATAAGGCTTAAGACTTCACGTAGCCCTTACTTGGCACAAGAACAGTAGCAAATGAACAGACCCTTTGCGAACTGCTTTGGGCATCATGGCATCTGTTGCCATCTTCATGGTTTAGGCCTCTACACTCTTGTTTAACTAGCACCTTAGAGGAAAATACTTTAAGGACCTCGAGACCTGCCACCATGCTGCAGAATAGCTGCACAACTAGTTACCAAGCTTAAGGTAACCTTTGGAGGACTCAGACAGCCCACCAGCCCTCCTTTCCCTTGGGAGGCTAGCTCACAGTCCCGGAAGAGAAAGGACAGGGACTTGGTTTACCACAGGAAATCTGCCGATGGCTAAGAAAAAAGGAAGGTTTTTGTTGCTTGAATGTTTACATAACATTTTTTCCCTTGTCAGGGAAAAAAAAAAAAAATCTATGAAGCCGGGCGTGGTGGCGCACGCCTTTAATCCCAGCACTCGGGAGGCAGAGGTAGGAGGATCACCGTGAGTTCGAGGCCACCCTGAGACTCCATAGTGAATTCCAGGTCAGCCTCGGCTAGAGTGAGACCCTACCTCGAAAAAAAAAAAAAAAAAATCTATGGATCAGCAGTTTACTCTAGAGCATTGATTGTAAAGCTTTAAGTGCAACTGCTAGTTACCACCGATTCTACAAAATGCCTTTTAAAAGTTCTATTTGGACCTTAATATCAATGATGGGTTCTTCTGCTTGAAATATTCACAGACGTTATAGTCATTGGAAAATAACTGTTGGTTAAATTCTAACATTTAAAGATTAATTATAAATACTATTTCACATGCCTGCTGGCATATGGCATGGTTTACCATAATGCTTAAGGGAACTATCTCAATTGATGGTTTTAAGATTCTAGCCTGGTGTGGTAGTGCACGCCTTTAATCTCAGCACTTAGGAAGCAGGGTAGGAGGATCGCTATGAGTTTGAGGCCAGCCTGAGAATACATAGTGAACTCCACTAGAGTGAGACCCTACCTTGAAAAACAAAGGAAAACAAAATTCTACCATCTCCCTATTAATCCCTTACATGACATATAATGTGCTTTCAAAGATAACATCTCCCTAGCAAGTGATTATTGACTATAAGAATATATGGTAAGCAAGAATACACACACACACACACATATCTATCTATCTATCTATCTATCTATATACACACATATACATATAATTGATGGATGACTAGATCAGCATATAATGTAGTCATGGCAATGGGGTATTTTTCAATAATTAAAAAATGAATACTATTATGTTACAACATAGCTGGCTATTTAAAACACTATACAATTAATGAAAAAATGAAATGTCTAACATGAGCCAATCCATAAAGATAGGAAGTGAGTTGCTGTTCTTAGATCCTGGGAACATCAGGAGTTATCAGACAGAAAATCCTTGCTTAATAACTGGCTTTTTTTTTTTTTTTTTGGAGTGATGATGTATGTGTTCAATTGAACAGTGATGACAGTTGTGCAGCAATGGGAATAGATTAAGAAAACACTGATTGTGGTGGCTAGATTCAGGTGTCCCCCACAAACTTATATGTTCCGAATGTTAGGTTCCCAGCTGATGAACATTGGGGAATTAACGCCTCTTGGAGGCAGTGTATTGTTGAGGGCAGACTTATGGTTATTATAGCCAGTTTCCCCTTGCCAGTATTTGGCACACTCTCCTGTTGCTGTTGTCCACCTTATGTTGACCAGGGGGTGATATCCACCCTCTGCTCATGCCATCGTTTTCCCCTACCATCATGGAGCTTCCCCTCGATTCTGTAAGCCAAAATAAACCCCCTTTTTTTTCCTCCAAAGCTGCTCTTGGTCAAGTGACTTATGCCAGCAATGCAAACCTGACTACAATAGTAAAGTGGTACAGAGACGTGGGGTTGCTGCTAGACACCTGACTGTGTGGCTTTGGCCTTTTGGAACTGATTTTCAAAAGGACTGTGGAGGGCTGGAGAGATGGCTTGGCGGTTAAGCGCTTGCCTGTGAAGCCTAAGGACCCCGTTTCTAGGCTCGATTCCCCAGGACCCACGTTAGCCAGATGCACAAGGGGCGCACGCGTCTGGAGTTCATTTGCAGTAGCTGGAGGCCCTGGCGCGCCCGTTCTCTCTCTCTCTCTGCCTCTTTCTCTCTCTGTCTGTCGCTTTCAAATTAATTAATTAATTAATTAAAAAAAAAAAAAAAGGATTGTGGAAAGTTTTGAAATCTCAGCCTAAGAGAAGCCTTGCAGTGCTGTGGGTACGTCTTGATGGACTGTTCTGGTCAGTTAAAAGACCTGAATGTAGTAAGAACTATGGACTGTGAGGTTTAGCTTATGAGGATGACAAAGAGGTTTGCTGCTATGCCCCTGTCCTGAGAATTTGTGCATACAAATGAACTGGTGTGAGCAGAGGGATATGACACAGAAATGAAATCTTTGGGTGAAACTGTTACCCGTTCAGCTCCAATTGAGAGATTACAACCATTGAGATTGGCCAGCTGGTCTGCAATGAGTCAACGGGAAGAATGTAGACTCTTTTGAAGGGGCCTGGATGTTCAAGGAGTGTCTTGTTCTTCAAAGTCTGCTTCATTCCCCACTGGATTAACAAACTGGCACCCTACCTGGTATTGTGGAGTATAAGAAATGTAGGAGAGGGTTGTTGAGTTTGCAAGTTTCTAACACAGTCTTGTGTTTTGGAAATGGTCATGGGCAGTGTGAAACAGGTTTGCTGGATGATTGCATGGAGACGCGATGAAGCCTGGAGGATGAACCATGGATTGCAGTGGAGACCCAGTGGAGATGTTGGGACCATGAGATGGCTGCTAAGGAGAGATGCCAGCCCGGAAGAAGTTTTCCAGGACTATGAGTAGCCTAGCTGGAGAGGTGGAATTGGAACTCCAGACTTGTTGATGGTTAGAATTATTGGACTTGGAGATTTTTCACTGACTAGAGTTGTTGAACTTGGAGCTACAGAGTTTGATGTTTGCCCTGTTTAAATCTTGTATTGGTTGAATATTTCTTTGTTGTGCCCAGTGCCATCTTTTACAGTATGTTTATTCTGTGCCATTATGGGTTTGGCAGGGGATTTTTTTTGGTATTATGGCTCAGTTAAAAGACCTTGGATTATGGGAATATCTGAACACCATTAGGATTGATAAAAACTATGGGGACTTTTAAAGTTGGAGTGAATGCATTATATTTTATATCATGTATGGATATCAGTTTATGGGGGCCAGGGGCAGAATGTGGTGGTTTGATTCAGGTGTCCCCCGTACACTTAGGTGTCCTGAATGCGAGGTTCCAAGCTTATGAAGATTTGGAAATTAACAACTCTTGGAGGCAGTGTGTTGTTGGGGGCAGACTTATGGTTATTATAGCCAGTTTCCCCTTGCCAGTGTTTGGCACACTCTCCTGTTGCTATGGTCCACCGTATGTTGACCAGGGGATGATGTTCACCTTCTGCTCATGCCATCGTTTTCCCCTGCCGTCATGAAGCTTCCCCTCAAGTCTGTAAGCCAAAATAAACCCCTTTTTTCCCAAAAGCTGCTCTTGGTCATATGATTTATGCTGGCAATGCCGACCTGACAGCAACACTGATTTACATATTTAAAATCAGTTAAAATGGTGAATTCTATAGTATGTGAACCTTATCTCAATAAAACAATTTTTTTTTTTTTTCGAGGTCGGGTCTCACTCTGGCCCAGGCTGACCTGGGATTCACTATGGAGTCTCTGGGTGGCCTTGAACTCACAGCGATCCTCCTACCTCTGCCTCTCAAGTGCTGGGATTAAAGGCGTGCACCACCACACCCGGCACAATAAAACAATTTTTAAAACAAAAAGGAACAATGCTAAAAACAAAAGAACATTAGAAATTAATTAAAGGCTGGGGAGATGGCACAGTGAATAAACACTTGCTATGCAACTCTGCACCTGAATTTGGATCCTTGGACCCACGTAAAATGCCTGAAGCTGGGGTGGGCTTCTGTAATGCCTATAACAAGAAGGAAAGTAGAGACAGGAACCACCAGAAGCTTGCAAATGGAGTAGTAAACAATGAGACTTTGTTTCAAACAAGATAGAAGGCAAGGACTGATTGGAAAGTTCTCCTCTGACCTACACACACACTCTATGACACATGAATGCCTACACTCACATACATGAATACACACACCAAAGTAAACATAAAAAATTAAGCCTCTATTAAAATTTAAAATTTGTGGGCTGGAAAGAGAGCTCAGCAGTTAAGGCAGTTGCGTGCAAAGCCTAATGACCCAGGTTTGACTTCTCAGTACCCATGTAAAGTCAAATGCATAAGGTGGCCCATGCATCTTGAGTTTGTTTGCAGTGGCTGGAGGTCCTGGAACACCCAATTTCTCTGTGTGTCTGTCTTTGCTTGCAAATACATATATAAATAAAATTTAAGAAAGATAGTTTAAAAAATTGAAACTTGCAATCTATAAAATACACTATTCAGGAGAATAAAAAGACAAATCACATACTGGAATAAATATTTTCAAATCATATACTTGACAGAAGACTTCTACCAGAACATAGCTTTTTAAAAGTTTCAAAATTAAAGAAGTATCCCATTTTTAAATAAATGGTTTTTTAAAATATTTTATCTATTTATTTGAGAGAGAGAAACGCAGATAGAGATTGAATGGGTGTGCCAGGACCTCTAGCCAGTGCAAACAAATTCCAGATGCAGGTGCTACTTTGTGCATCTGGCTTACATGGGCAGTGGGGAATTGAGCCCATATCATTAGGCTTTGCAGGCAAGTGCTCTAAGCATTGAGCAATCTCTCCAGCCCCCCATTTTTTAAAGTGGAACAAAGATAGACATTTCACCAAAAAAGATAGTCAGATGGCAAATCAAACATGAAAAGCTTCTCAAAATTATTAGCCCTGGGGCTGGGGCTGGGGCAGATGGCTCAGCTATTAAAGGTGCTTGCTTGACTCAGGTTCAATTCTCCAATACCCCCTACACACACAAATTAATAATTTTTTAAAAATATTTTATTTAATTATTTGAGAGAGAGACAGAGAGAGGGGGGTAGATAGAGAATGGGCACACCAGAGCCTCTAGCCATTGCAAACGAATTGCAGATGCACGCACCACTTTGTGCATCTGGCTTATGTGGGTACTGGGGAATCAAACCTGGGTCCTTAGGCTTTGTAGCCAAGTGCCTTAACTGCTAAGCCATCTTTCCAGCCCCAAATTAATACAGTTTAAAAGAAAAATAATTACCCATTAGAAAAGCAACTTAAAACCATAAGACCCCACTAACACCAATGAGAATGATGACACTGAAAAAACTAAAAACATCAGGTAGTGGTAAAAATGTGAAGGATGTGGACCTCTCATATAGGCCTGAGGTAAATGGAAAACAGTATACCCACTTTGAGAAATAACATAGCAAGTTTTAAAAAAGTGAAGCATACATCTTAACCATTGCACCTCTGCTCTCCCAAAAGAAAAGGAATGCATGTTCAGACATGTTTCTTTGCAAACAACAAAAAAAAAAAAAAAAAAACTTATAGCAGCTTGAAGCAGTTTGGCAATAGCTTCAAACCAGACACAGCCTAAACATCCATCAACAGACAAATGAAGAAATTTGTAGTCTTATCTGCAAAATGGAATATCAGAATCATTACACTATATGAAAGAATTACCAGACAAGAACAGGGTACATACTATGACTCTGCTTACACAAAACTTTAGAAAACAAAAGTCTATACAAATAGAATGTAGAAAACAGTGGTTGCTTAGATATAGGAGGCAAGGAGGAGGAAATTATAAAGCAGGGCTGGGGAGATTGCTCAGTGGTTAAAGATGTTTACTTGCAAAGCCTGCTGGCCCTGGTTTGATTCCTTGGTACTCATGTGTATAAAGCCAGATGCCCAAACTGATACATTTGTCTAGAATTCATTTGCAGTGACAAGCAGCTCTGGTGCACCCATACTCACACTCTCACTCTCCCTTGTTTCCTTGCAAATAAATAAGTAAATAAATAAAATGCATTAAAATTAAGTTATAGGGATGGAGAAAGGACTCGGTGGTTAAGGTGCTTGCCTGCAAAACCTAACTACCCATGTTCAGTTCCCCAATAGCCATGTAAAGCCAGATGCACAAAGTGGTGCATGCATCTGCAGTTCGTTTGCAGCGGAAGCCCTGACGTACCCATTCTCTCCGTCTCTTCTCTCTCTCTCTCTGCTTGAAAATAAATAAATACAAAATGTTTTTAAAAGAAAAAAATTTTAAAAGGATAAAGGAGCACAAGAACACTGCAGGGTGATGGTCATTTTCACTTGATGGCTTCACAGAAGTATGTCTATGTCAAAACTTACCAAATTATACATTTAAATATGCTCTATGTTAGTCATACCTCAACAATGCAACTCAACCCTAAGATTTTGAATGGAGTAAAAAAGGAAGAAGAATGGAAATCTAGTTCAAAGCCCCAAGGAAATCTGTGAATAATGAAAGTATGCTAGGACTGCACGTTTCCTCCACTCAGCTGAGCCTCCATACTTGGAGGAAGCATCTTGCTGCATTGTGTCTATATTCAGAAAGAGAATGAGCTAAACAGTATTAAATGAATTCCATGTTCTGTAAGAGATTGTGAATTAAACATATGGTCCACATTTACAAACATTGTTAAAGGAGTTTTCTTCCTGCGGGTTAAGTTTTATATTATGTGAACTTTTTGTATGTGAATTCCAATACTCTTGTTTGCTTAATCTCTTAAAACTTCAGTATTCTCACCTATAAAATCTTATAAGGAACTAGGATAATCAGGAAATTGAAAGCAACAGGCTTTGCAGGTGTTAATTATTCTTTTGGGGGCAGAGCTATTCCCCTTCCCAGCCCTTCACTCTGCTCAGACGTGTGCTTCTTGTCATGCCCATCTGCATTATCTTACCAAGATTTTCTTCCCACCTTCCTCTCTCTATCAGTAGACTGCTTTAGAAAGGTTTATGAGAAAGGTCCTTGCACAGCCGTGGCTAAGTATTTACAATGTTCCAGAAGGCACACTGCCTCCCAGGGACAGTATTCTAGAAGTTGGAGCTCAATTATAGTCATTGTTGAAAGACTGGAGGGAAAAAAATAAACATCTCAGTATCTCCATTTCTAATTGACAATGGAGGTAGTTTGCTACAGTAGCCCGTGTGCTTCCGGTACAGAGCCATGTGGGCCTATTATGTGTGAAGCTCTGGGTTCAATCCCCAACAACACAGAGAGGAGAGGAGGACAGGAGGAAGAAATAGAAAAGGAGAGGAGAGAGTGTGAAAGACAGAAATGAGTATTAGTAATGGCTAAGCCCACAAATTAGAGCATTAAGCACCCCTAACTACATTGTCCAGCTATGCCACTTGGTATGTGGAAACATCTCCAAAACTTATTTTTCAACACCACAACAGCGTTAAAGCCATTCATTTTTCTTGATAGTATTAACTTCCATTGTAAAATACATACCAGTTTATCTTGAATAAGTTAACATTTAACAAACACATTCAACTTTTTACTTAAGTATGTACTTAAAAATTCCACAAAGTTATAAGATCCTGAAAAAATAAATGCTTTCTCCTTTTGAGTTGAAGGTTCGAAGAAACCTGTATCAAAGCAAAATCAAGAAAGGTCCTAAAATGATACAAACCTCAGAAGCCAACCACGTCGGTCAGAAGGCTGCGCCCTCCGGGCAAACCCAGCCCACTTCCGGCTGCCCCGCCCGCCCGGCAGGGAGCCCCGCCCCTCTCCGGCGAGTCCCGCCCACACCTGATCCGGGTTCCCATTGGGCCGAGCGGCCGTGTACACACTCGGCCCGCACGTTGGCCGGGCCGTGGGTGCCTGCGCGTCGGGCGTGTGCTGACCCGGGCCTGGGGGGCGGGGGGCGGAGTCCCGGCCGAACCTTCCTCTGTAATAAGAAGCGACGTGCCGGTGCCCGAGCCCCGCGCCCCCCCAGGCGGGCCTGGCTCGGGGTCGGGGCCTGGACGCGAGAGAGGCGGCGGGTGCGATGGTCGCCGGGCCGGAGCGCGGCGCTCACGCCGGGAGAGGCCGAGGCCGAGGCGGCCGGCGGCGCTAGTCGATGCGGCGGCGGCGGCCCGGGCTCTCCATGAGCAGGCGGAGGCGGCGGCGGGGGAGGCGGTCTTTGGTCCCCCAGGAGGTACGGACGCGACCCGGCTGCAGGCGGGGCCAGGCCGGGCGGGCCCCGCAGCGCCCCGCGGGGGTGGGCGTGGCCCTGGCGGGAGCGGGACCCTCCTCCCTGCCCCCGCGGCGGGAGCGCGCGCGTCTGCGGGAAGCCTCGGAGCCCAGTGGAGGGCGGCCGGGCTCCGGGGACAGGTGGTCCGTCCCCGCCCGCCGGCCGTGCGCCGTGGCCGTGGCCGGGGACGTGACGGCAGGCGCGGGGGAGGTTGGGGGACTTTTCTAAGCTCACTGGAGCTGAAGGCCCGCGAGGAAAAGCAGCCGACTTCGTCCTCCACTGCTGCCCATTCGGTGCCCGGCCTGCCTGGTGATGAGACAGAAAACATAAGGCAATTTTCAGTAAAACTCTGCGACAATCCTCTAAAAAAAAAAAAAAAAATGCAGTTTACTTTTGAATAAACCACCGAGTTGCTGCTGACATTAGATTTAAGTGTACTCTAGTTCTTCCAGTCTCCACTCTGAAGTTTTGAAGTTAGGTTCGTGACTTATATACCATTGCGGTTTAAGATATATGTAATTTTGTTTTGTTGTTTTCGTGGCAGGGTCTCACTGTAGCCCAGGCTGCCCTCTAACTCACAGCGACCCTCCTACTCAGCCTTAACAATGCCGGCTTGTTTGAGATTTTAACCAGTGCTTTCAAGAGCCATACTTTCCATTTGTTCATATACAAGAGATAATGTGAGAAAAATAGTAAAATTTTACTCTTCCTTTACAAGACAGTATGTAGGTGTCTAAACTCAAGCTCTGTCAGCAGTCAAGCCTAGCTATAATGTGTGCATCATTAAAAGTTTTTTTCTTCTTAAAAATATTTTAAATCTTTTAAATGGATTGAGTCTGTGTCTGTTAGGAAGAAATGAGTTTATTTTCTTGGGCTTCAGGTTTGCCGCACCCTCTAATTTCTAATGACTAGGACCAGTTTGTTAGCAGACTATATATAAGCTTCTATACTTCAAACTATATATATACATATACATATATGTGTGTGTGTGTGTGTGTGTATATATATTCAGTATTGAATATTTTGGAGTTAACAGTATCTTGCCTCAAGTGGAAAAAACTTCATGTGAGTTTTAATATATTGTAGAAATGAAGTTTTAATCTGCTAGTATTGCTAAAAGTTTTCCTTATTGTTTTGAGGTAGGGTCTCAGTTTAGCCCAGGCTGACCTGGAACTCACTCTGTAGTCCCAGACGGGGCTTGAACTCACAGTGATCCTCCTACCTCTGCCTCCCACGTACTGAGATTAAAGGCGTGCACCACCACCACACCCGCAGCGGAAGAATTTTGAACTTAATTTTGTGCACAAAACTCAGGTCTGCAGCATTATTGAGGTTGGGGTCCATGTGGTGGCTGGGAGAATGTGACACTTGGAAAGATGCTCAAAATAAGCTCAAAGTACACTGACCTTAGTCACTTCTTTCTCTGTTTCTATTGCTCAAATGCAAGCCTTTTGTCATAAAATACACTTTTTTGTAAAATTAACATGTTTTAAAGCAGTCTTTTAATTTATACATTTGCTTGTCCCAAGTAAAAAAAGCAACTTTTTCAACCCAATTTCAGTAGGAACTATTTTTAAAAATTGCTTTATGTAATATACATATGACCCAAAGACATTTAATAAAATAATGTCAGTTAGCCTGCGGACGTGATGGCATATGCCTTTAAGCCCAGCTCTCAGGAGGCAGAGGTAGGGGAATTGCTGTGAGTTCCAGGTCAGCCTGGCCTAGAGTGAGACCCTTCCTCGAAAAAAACAAAACAAAAATAATGATAATATTGTCACTGACTTTGAACACGCTTGGTTATCTTCAAGGTTAGGGGAAAGGATAGGTGGTGATTTACAGAGGGGAGGGACTTTACTCCCAGACATGCAGAGGGGAGAACCAGGATACTTATCAAGTTCTGAAACAAAAGTTTCATAACATATCCTCTTTCGTTAAAATGATGTCTAGCACAATTCTCAATTGAAGAAAAATATACAACATGAATAGAAATATTAGGTAAACTACTAGCCCCATTTTGGTTTTTTTTTGTCCTTTTTATTTTTTATGCTTTTTGTCATATTGGGAGGCTACCAAACAAAATTTAATTTGAATCTTTAAGTAGTGTTTTGTTTTGTTTTTTTTTGAGGTAGGGTCTCACTTTAGCCCAGGCTGACCTGTAATTCACTATGCAGTCTCAGGCTGTCCTCAAACAAACAGCAATCCTCCTACTTCTGCTTCCTGAGTGCTGGTATTAAAGACGTGCGCCACCATGCCTGGCTTCAAGTAGATTTTATTTGCACTTATTCATATCTCATGCATTTACATGCTTTGTTTTAAACTTTTAAAATACAGGATGAAGACACTGTTTGAAGAGATCAAAGCATCAATTAAAAATAACTATAACCAAGATCGATCATTTTGGAGGCCTGTTCTTCCTTGGGGAGGGGTTTTTACTATCAAAGCTGGCCGCAAAGCAGTATCCTGTATGCCACTCTATGTTGAAATAAGACTGAAAAATACCTGCACTATAGATGGATTCTTGATGCTACTGTATGTCATTCTTAATGAAAATGAGAACTTCCCCAGGGAACTGTCTCTCCACTTTGGCCGGGAGTTTATAGACTGTTTTCTGTATTTAATGGACACGTACAGTTTTACAACCGTGAAGCTTCTTTGGATTTGGGACAAGATGGAAAAGCAGCAGTACAAATCTGAAGTTCATAAGACTTCACTAATAATTGATTTGTTTGGAAATGAGCATGACAATTTCACAAAAAACCTTGAAAATCTCATGTCCACTATTCAGGAAAGTTACTGTTCCAACTGGCGATGTCCAACTCGAGTGCAGGAAGATCAGCAACGCACAATTAGTATAAAGTAAGCCACCTATGATTGTTTTCCCACTTTTAAAAATGAACATTGCTTTGCATGCATCTGCTTAAATACAAAACCACCTGAAAATTTCTTAGTAGCAAGGAATAACTCAGGATGGAAAGTGATTTATTTTTGGTTTCAGTTTAATAATATGGCTAGGTAATTCTTTATGTCATAGCTAAAAACCTTTTATGTGTTTTGTCTATTTATGTGGGTCTCTGTCAGGAAGGATAGTTCCACATGAACAAGAGGATGGAAAATACTCTTTCATGAGAAGGCTAAGGCATATTTATAGAAACCCCAAAGTTGGCATCTCACCTGGAGAGAGGTGACTATGAGGAGCTGTTACAGTAACTGGGAAAGGCATGGGAACCAGCTGAGTGTTTTGGCTGTCACACAAAAGGCAGACCTCCAGGCTGATAAATAAATGACAGTGAGGAAAGCCAAGCTGGCAAGCCCTGGGGTAGTGTTGGGAAGCATTAAAGTCCCAGTGGAAGGACAGCGGACCCAAGCATGTTGACAGAAAGGGAATTTGGCCCTAGTCAAAAAAAGCAGCTTAATTATACCATTAGGAAATAAATGTACATTGTACACCCTAATTAACTTGTTAAACTTGTGTTTTTCTGGAATATGTTTTGTCTCTTTCCCTGCACTGCTGATTAGATGGTGTTAACTTCTGAATCTATCAGAAGAAAATGTTCTTTTTTTCTATGTCATAATGACCACAGTGTTTCATAATATTTTTTAAAAAATATCTTGTTTATCTTTTTAAAAACTACAAATATTTATAATTCTGCTCTAATACTAATAATTTATGTTCTCACAATATTTTCATCAGACTCTGTAACTTTTTAAAGCATCTGCTTACCTTTTATAATATCTCATTTAAAATAATCTGAGGTTTCTTCAATGAAGTAGCTGACTGTAACTGAAATCAGTACTGTTGTGACTTGCATTCAGGTAAAGTAGCAACTACTGCATACCTCAGGATCAGTTTACAGAAAACGGCAGTGTTTCTTAGAAAACTATATGCTAGTTCTTGAGCTCAGCTGGTGTCTTTTTATAGTGTCTGCAGATAATACAAAGCTGTCCAGGCATGGTTACCTGTGACTGTAATCCCAGCACATAGGAAACTGAGGCAGGAAGATTGCTTTGCCATGAGTTAGGGGCTAGCTTGTACTACAGAATGAATTCCAGGCCAGCAAAGGTTAAGTAAGATTATGTTTCAAGAAAACAAAGGGGCTGGGGTGATAGGATGCTTGCTTGCATAGCCTACTAGCCTAGGTTCAATTCTCCCCAGCCTCCTATGTAAAACCAGATGCAGAAAGTAGTGTTAAGTCTCTGGCATTCCATTTGCAGTGGCGAGAGACCCTGTCATGCCCATACATACACATGCAAATAAATAACTATTTAAAAATATTTTATTTTCAAGCATAAGGGAAGGAAAGAGAGAATGGGCACTCCAGGGCCTCTAGCCACTGCAAACACACTCCAGACTCATGCACCACTTTGTACATCTGGCTTTATGTGGGTACTGGGGAATCAAACCCATGCCATCAGACTTTGTAGGCAAGTGCCTTTTTTAACCACTGGGCCATCTCTCCAGCCCATAAGTAAAAAGTTTTTTTTTTAATTTTTATTTATTTATTTGAGAGCAACAGAGAGAGAGAGAGAGGCAGAGAGTGAGAGAGAGAATGGGCACGCCAGGGCTTCCAGCCACTGCAAACGAACTCCAGATGGGTGCGCCCCCTTGTCCAGCTGGCTAACGTGGGTCCTGGAGAATCAAGCCTCGAACCGGGGTCCTTAGGCTTCACAGGCAAGCGCTTAACCGCTAAGCCATCTCTCCAGCCCCTAGTAAAAAGATTTTTAAGGACAATAAAATAAAGAAAAACCAAAGGTAGAAAACAGGTTATGTAATTGGTATAGTTAGTTCTGCTAATAGTGGATTGACCTATATAATTTGTTTTCCTAATAATATATTGACCTGTAAATTCTGAAGTGTTTCTTATATTTTACAATTATTGTAGCCCTCCCCAAGAAATTCCACATGGAAACTTAGTACGATTGGCTGTGGATGAGTTATTCTGTTCCAAAATTGAACTGTGTGAAGAGCGTGGGTGAGTATATGGTGGACATTTAAGATGAAATTATTTCTCTTGTGTGTAGGGAAATCTGCACTAAGGTGCTCCTTCAAGTTAATGCATTGTGATAGCAGCTTAAATATTTAGGTAGCCTTAATAGTCTTTCAGTCCTACTAACAAACTTAGTGTAGTATATCATCTTAAGTTTTGATTTTCTTGTCATATATAATGATGTATAATATAGTACTATAGCCAATTGACGAATATGAAGCAAATGCCTTTTCTTTTTTTTCCTCATTGCTGAGTAGGTACAATAAAACCTTGGTTAACCGGAACCCAGCTAATCAGGACCCTCAATTAACTGGACTATTTTCTGCATTCCTCATTTAGGAGAAAGGTAAATGACAACCAAAAAAAATTAACGTAGTAAAAAATGTCAAAAGGATATAACATATTTGTCCCAGTTGTAGCAATTTCCGTGTTCATATTACTATGTGATGAGAATTACTATTTAGAAGAATGACCCTATAAAATAATCACAAAAGAAGGAAAGATAGCCGGGCGTGGTGGCGCATGCCTTTAATCCCAGCACTCGGGAGGCAAAGGTAGGAGGATTGCTGTGAGTTCGAGGCTACCCTGAGACTACATAGTGAATTCCAGGTCAGCCTGGGCCAGAGTGAGACGCTACCTCAAAAAAAAAAAAAAAAAAAAGGAAAGATAAAATTACATTAATATTCTTAGGACCAGAAAATGAAATTACATATATTAGCACCAAGTACTAAAACAAATGGGTCTCTGTTTACTTTAGCGAAGTCAATAATATTTGTTAGCCAGAAGACTGTACCCTGAGCATTCCGGTTAATCAAGATTTTACTGTATGATTGTCTGTTGTGTGTGATCAGTATGCTTAGTACCCAAGAATACTAAGGAAAGAGAATTGGTTTTGTGCTAATAGAAGATCCTAAATGGGAAAAAAAATGTGCCTACAAATATAAGCTCTTGCAACAGTTTAACAAATTTGCACTGACAATTCTTACTAGAAGTTACTGGCTCTACCAGGAGTTTTTTAAAGTATCACTTTTAGAATAGAGAACATACATGGTAAACCTCCAAGACCAGGAAAGTAAGGTAATAAAATAGCCATACCATTACCCATATCTCTAGTGGGAAGACTATTCTTAGTACAAAATTAAAGATAATTCAGAAGTGTTAGAAAGCAGCTTTGTCCCAAGTGAAATAATGTTCATGGCCATTTTGCCATTTTCCATTTTAGATGTGGTGGCTTAAGAGAATTTTCCCAACGAGTTTTCTGCCACGGGGCACCCCCCTTTGTTGTGTTAAATATGCAACATTGGAAATCTGAAGATCTGGCATATGTACCCTATTACTTGGATTTATCTGATCACAAGTAGGTGACTTTCTTTTTCTTTTTCTTTTTCTTTTTTTTTTTTTTTTAAGGTAGGGTCTCATTCTAACCCAGGCTGACCTAGAATTCACTGTGTAGTCTCAGGGTGGCCTTGAACTCATAGCAATCCTCCTACCTCTGCCTCCCCAGTGCTGGGATTAAAGGCGTGCACCGACCCTGCCCAGCAGTGATTTTTTTTTCTTGATTTGCTTGTTTTAAACAACAAGTAAAAAAACAATAAAAAACAAACAAAAACAGTATCATGCTTTGATTAGCCCTTAAGAAGATATTGTTGAGACAGGCATGACATAAAGTAAGCAAACAATAAATGCTGGTGATTTTGGTATTTCAAGTTAAATTGGAGGTCAACCTTTTGTTTTGTTTTAAACTTTTTCTTTTTTTCTTTTTTTTTTTTTTTTTTTTGGTTTTTTGGGGTAGTGTCTTGCTGTAGCCCAGGTTGACCAGGAATTAGTCTCAGGCTGGCCTAGAACTCACAACTCTCCTCCTACCTCAGCTTTCTGAGTGCTGGAATTAAAGGTGTGTATCACCACACCTGGAAAGATCTTTTTTAATTTAATTTAATTTTATTTTTATTTATTTGCGGGGGGGGGGAGAGAATATGAGAATGGACACACCAGGTCCTCTAGCCTCTGCAAAAGAGCTCAGATGCATGCACCACTTTGTGCATCTAGCTTTACGTTGGTCCTTAGGCTTTGCAGACAAGCACCTTAACCTCTAAGCTCTCTCTCCAGCCTGAAGGTCAAACTTTAAACATAAATTTTTACTTTATATTATAAATAAAAGTATGTACATACAATCCAGGAACTAAGTGTTCTTTTGACTTTGATCTTTAAGAGATTTTTGTGAATGTTTCCTCCTTTTTAATAGACAATACAGATTGTGTTAATCTAGGAATAGAGATTTCTTAAATTATATCACTTAGTAAAAATATTTCATATGGGCATGGTGGTGCACACCTTTAATCCCAGCACTCGGGACAGAATTAGGAGGATCTCTGTAAATTTGAGGCCAGCCTGAGGACTACATAGTGAATTCCAGGTCAGCCTAGGCTAGAGTGAGACCCTACCTAGAAAAACCAATACATACATTCCTTCTTTTGTGATTATTTTATAGGGTCATTCTTCTAAATAGTAATTCTCATCACACAGTAATATGAACACAGAAATTGCTACAACTGGGATAAATATGTTATATCCTTTTGACATTTTTTACTATGTTAATTTTTATACATACATATATATACACATATATATATGTATGTATAAAAATTAACATAGTAAAAATACATATATATATATATATATACATATATATATGTATGTATGTATGTATAAAATTGCCAACTACAGTGCATGATATATATGGATCAGTACTTTTTTTCAGGGTCTAGAATGCAGATAATCTCATTTTATTAATAGCAACTATGCAGACTGCATTCTCTCCACCAGTCTCATTTTTATTTCTTTATATAAAGGCCGCTGGAGAGACAGTTCAGTGGTAGAGTGCTTGCTTAGCATGAATGATGCTGTAAGCTCAGTCTTCAACTGGTACCACTAAAAAAAAGAACCTAAGGAATTTTTTTTTTTTTTTTTTTTTTTTTTTTTTTTTGCTTTTTCAAGGTAGTGTCCTGCTGTAGCTCAGACTGACCTAGAATTCACTGTGTAGTCTCAGGGTGGCCTCGAACTCATGGTGATTCTTATACCTCTGCCTCCCCAGTGCTGGGATTAAAGGCGTGCGCCACCATGCCCGGCTTGAACCTAAGGAATTTTTATCATAAAATCAAAGTGTGACAATTTTCTGCTACATTTTGCCATTTGATTTGCAGGTATTTGTTGGAAGGTGCCACATTATTTAACAAAGAAGAACATCATTATTCTGCAGCTTTCCAGATCGATGGACATTGGATGCACTATGATGGTCTCAGAAATGTGAATTTAATTTTGTTAAATAAACCCCCAGAGTTTCTCCTCTTGTCATCATTGGTTTATATTCGAGCAACAGAGAAATAAATATAGACTGATGCTAAATTAAATTGTTCTCCCGCCTGCCCATGCACCCCTAGATGAAGGGCTTTCATTGTGTGTATACTTGGTATCCAAGGAAACAGTTCAACTATACTAGTTTCAGAGATGTATTTTTCAGTGTTTAGCCCCAGGTAAATGTTTTTAATGAAAGATCTATGCAAAATTATTTGTAATTTCTTTTTTTATATTTTTTGGGTTATTTTTATAGAAGTATATATTATGTTGAAATAAAATGTATCTTGTGGCCTTTGTATTTTATATTTTATATATACCTCAACAGTTAATACAAGAAAATACTTTGTCATTGGAATTTAAATTTTTTCTTTTTGAATATTCTATCAAAACGTGGGTAAAAGGCAGTATTTTAGTCATCTGACTATTTTTCTTTACCTTACCTCACTATAATCCAAAGTGCACTGTTGGATTCAGTATGGATGTGAATGTACAATTTACAGATGGCTTAGTTCATTTACCCCTTGCTTTACCTAATTTCCTTGCAGCAATTTGAACAAATATTGATGTGAAATTTTTTCTTTCTGTAAACTCATTCTTTATAGTAACAAATTACCACAACTACTTGTTAAACCTGCCAGTGAATTTCAAGCATTAGCTATGCTTCCAACTTCATTGTTAAAAACAAATTATATAACGTAAGTATCCTTTTAAGTAAACAGTGGAAATTCTCCAATAAGTTATTTTGCAGATAAGGCAACTATCAGAAATATTAGGCAATTGGATATTTACTAGAGTTGGGCTAACAATAGAAATGTCCTTACATATATGAGAAAAATGGTTACTCAGGAATATTTCTTCTGGTTAAGTTTTATATTGACACAGAGGAAGAACTGCTAATATGTTAGAGTAACACCTCCTGGCCCCTGGTTTGTAGTGCCATACATGCAAGTCACGGAACACTATACTTTAGCATACTATTGTGTCATGCTTTTTTTGGAATTCAAGGAAAAAAAGATTCTCAAGAAAAACTTTTTGAAGCTTAACACTTTTGATTTTAGTGTTTGCATTATAATAAATGTATGTATACTTCAGGTTTTGGGTTAGGATTAGGTGCAATGTATTTGAAGACTTCACATGACAACACAGATCACTGCCATATACCAAACTGCCGAAGATTTAGTAGTAATTACATTTGACATTTATTGCTATAGTGCCATGTTGAGATAACTTACTGTAAGGATGGATAAATGTGGGTGAAACACTGCTGAGACTGCCTCAATTTGAGTAAATACTATGAAAAGTTTTTACATAAAGATAAAAATATATTTTTATAAAAATTTGCCCAGGGCTTATTTAAATAGTTGCCCCAGGAGTAATAAATAGGATTTTCTAGTAATAACATATTGCATGAGTCAAAGTATGCAAAACAGTATGCATACTTGGTATAATTACATTATTAATGATCCAGTTATTCCTAATGTTGATTCTTACAGGAATTGCACTTTATTTGGAATATGAGGTTCTTATAAAATGACTTGCCTACCTCACAGGGTTGTTGTGAGGGTTAAGATGCTTGTTAAAATCTTGACTACTTTGAACATGCTAATAAAAGACATTTTCCTACCTCTTTCATGTATAGGCAGTCTCCCAGATTCTCTTACTAAGGAACTACCTGGATTAAAAAAATTTAGGAGGGCTAGAGAGAGAGTTTAGTGTTTAAGGCACTTGCTTGCAAAGACAAAGGACCCAGGTTCAATTCCCCAGGACCCATGTAAGCCAGATGCACAAGGTGGCACATATGTCTAGAGTTCATTTGCAGCGGCTGGAAGCCCTGGTGTGCCCATTGTTTCTTTCTCTCTCTCTCTCTCTTCTCTGTCCTTGAATGAATGAATAAATAAAATAAAATGTTTAAAACTTTCAGGGGTCAGTATAGTAGTACACGCCTTTAATCACAGCACTGGGGAGGCTGAGGTAGGAGGTTCACCATGAGTTTGAGGCCAGCCTGAGACTACATAGTGAATTCCAGGTCAGCTTGGGCTAGAGTGAGACCCTATGTCAAAAAAAAAAAAAAAAAAAAAAAAAAAGGTTCACTTCTATTTCAGTAGATAAGGACACAAGCTGTAAATGTTGGGTATGTGATCAAATCTGTTATATAATTGGCAGTTCTTTGAAAAGAGCTTATGGACTATAAAATGACTGACTTAGTATTACTAAAGTATAGCCAAAATAAGCATGTTCTTTTGTCAGTAGTCAACATTTAAAATCAACACCCAATTCTCTTGCCCCCAAATTACATGGTGCTTAAAGACCATTTGAGGGCTGGAGACATGGCTTAGCAGTTAAGATACTTGGCAACAAAGCCAAAGGACACAGGTTCGATTTCTCAGGACCCATGTAAGCCAGCTGAACAAGGGGGCACATACACCTGGAGTTCGTCTGCAGTGGCTGGAGGCCCTGGCACACTCATTCTCTCTCTCTCTCTCTCTCTCTCTCTCTCTCTCTCTCTCTCTAATAAAAGAACATTTAAGTTCATCTGAGACATTTATACTAAGATCCTAACAAGTGGTGGGGTTCTTATGTCTTACCCAAGTGGCTCAGGGACAGCTTTCTTACTGTGGTTGGAATGGACAGTATTTCTTCTAAAATTCATGGGAATCGGCAGGTGGTGTGGAATTGTGGGGCCTGAATAGTAGATGCCCTTACAAAGGGGTTGGAGAAAGTAAGTGTGGCCCTTCTGTCTTGCCACTGCAAAATGACACAGCAAGAAGACCTTTGTCAGATGCTAGACTTTGATCCTGGGCTTCCCAGCTTCAAGAACTGTAACAAATTTCTAACTTTAAATTTCACAGTTTTGGAGGTGTTATTATGGACTCATAAACACACTAAGGCTAGATATAGGCTCACACCTTTAAATCCCAGCACTCAGGGGGCAGAGGTAGGAGGATCGCTTTGAGTTCAAGGCCATCCTGAGACTACGTAGTGAATTCCAGGTCAGCCTGAGCTAGAGTGAGACTCTACCTTGAAAAACCAAAAAACAAACCTAAGGCATTTCTTTAACTTCAAATGTAATAATGTAATTTGGTCCTGGGAGAAACAAACTATACCTAAATGGTTTTACATGCTAATATCACCTGAGGATATACAGTAGGTTATTTACCTTCAAATGAATAATTAGTCCTATTGTCAGTTGCTCCCTCAACAAGGTGTTCTTCAGGGATCAAGAGGAATTTTATTCCTACTGTACTGTTCAGGTCTCTGGTATTCTACAAAGGGAATTATTTCCTCAGCCTTTATTTTGTTGACATAAGTCAGGTATAATATATAGAAGAAAGGCAATGAAAAAGTGATTCACTCTTCACAATCTTTTCATAATCTTAATTGACATATTAAAATTTCATGGGCTTTTTGTTTTGGACATAGGGTCTCATTATGTAGCTCATGCCGCCCCAAACTTGCAACCTGCCTGCCTAAGCCTCCAAGTACTGGGGTTTTTTACACTTTATGGAAACATGTAGTACATTATTCATAGCCTACTATGCCACAGAACACCAGAACTTATTTCTCCCATTTAACTATAATGTAGTACCCCTTGATTGATGTTTCCCTAACATTCCCTTACCTCTGCCTAGCCACTATTGTAGTCTCAGCATTTATGAGGTCATTTGTTTAGAGTCCATATTGAGTGAAATATTTGTGCTTATGTACTTCATGTATTTTATTTGACATTCTGACAGTTTCTAGCCATGTTATAAATGGCAAAACTTAATTTTTACAAATATTTTTAATAATTTTATTTATTTGAGAGAGAGAGAGAGAAACATGGGTACACCAGGGCCTCTGGCCACTGCAAACAAACTCCAGATACATGTGCTACCACGTACATCTGGCCTATGTGGTTCTGGGGAAATGAACCTGGATCCTTGGGCTTCATAGGCGAGTGCCTTAACTGCAAAGCATCTCTCCAGCCTCCCAAAATTTCTTTTTTTTTTTTTTATTTTATTTTATTTTTTTGACAGGGTCTCTCTATGCTGCTGAGGTTGGCCTGAAACCTACCCCAGCTTCCAATGTGCTTGTAATAAAGGCTTGTGCCACCAAACTCAGTATACCTCAATTTTTTTTTGGGGGGGGGGTTCAAGGTAGGGTTTCACAGTAGCTCAGGCTGACTTGGAATTCACTATGTAGTCTCAGGGTGGCCTCTCAGCCATCCTCCTACTTCTGCCTCCTGAGTGCTAGGATTAAAGGCATGTGCCACCACACCCAGCTCTCAAGTTTTGAGGCCACTATCAGAAAGAATTTAAGAGGCTGGGGAAATGGTTTAGCAATTAAGGCATTTGCCTGAGAAGCCTAAGGACCCCAGTGGATTTCCCCTGGACCCATGTTAGCCAGATGCACAAGAGGGCGCTTGCATCTTGAGTTCGTTTGCAGTGGCTAGAGGCCCTGCCGTGCCCATTCTCTCTTCTCTCTATCTGTCTCTTTCTCCCTCAAATAAATAAATAAATAAATAAATAAAATATTTTAAAAGGAATTTAAGGTAAAAAAAAGAAAAAAAGGAATTTAAGATTTGAACATAACTAGGTTAGTTCACTTGACGATAATTACTTTATAATACACATTTGCATTACATTTTTCAATTTTATTTTAAACATTTCACATTAAATGAAATTTAACCATAATCATTACAGAGCATTACTAACTATGCAGAAAGAACTTATAAAATAAAAAAGACACAATAATACAATTTCAACAAGTAAATGCCATTTTATGATGTAAACAAAAATAAAATGAAACCCTGATGCTAAAAAGTACATATTCAGAGGTAAAATACAGGTACAAAAAACATTTAAACATCAACATCACCCACAACTAGGTCACATTCTTTGCAAAAGAGTACAAATATTAGTACTCTACTTCTACAAAACTTCGGAATCTGGATAAAATCAGAACCATCTCTGGTTTATGGTACAGCATACTTCATAAGGCAAAATATAGGCGTTGTCATCCAGTTCTTTAATTTCACTTGTATTTTAAGGCAAACTTGGAACTTTTTGCTTAGTATTTTAAAATAAATGGGACTTTACACATGATACCTGACAAAATTAACAATAAGTTTTCTCTAAATGTTGAAGACATATCGATATGTAATATAAAAGACATGGAGAACAATTTTTCTCTCTGCAGAGATGTAAACTGGATTTTTATTTGACTCCATATTCACACTAGTAAGATTTGTAAACCTCTTATATTTGAAATGTATTGACTTACTGCATTCTTCAGCCTTTTCAAATATGCATCATACAGAATCAACATAATATAAGTGAAAATCCAATAAATACCCAGCGACAGAATTCCTATTAGCCATATCAGGTCTACTTAAAGTGCTATTTATAAAGAGAAAGAAAAGGTTAAGTAGTAGAACTGGATGTTAACTTGACATGTGACATCTTGTAATTTTTTAACTTTCTGATTAGAGAGGTTATAGAGGTTATCGCAAGTTTATTGAACTTTCAGCAGTAAGTTCATCGTAGAATCTGATTTTCCTGAAAACAAGCACTTTGGTGACAATACTAGGAACCCACTACCAAAACTGAAAAATACAGAATGACATGCACATATATTTTCCTCAATGTTATCTAGAGTTTTGATATCCTAGAAAATAGTGGCTGTTGCTTTTATTTATGTTTTTGTTTATCTCTATAGTTTTGTTTTCCTTTAGAAAGTACATTATCCAATTCTAGAAAGTGTGGAATTCTTATAGAATTAGACTTTTCATAATCTTCATGTCATTAAAACCTAATGAGAAACTAAATAATTTATACATAAGCTAGGTCTTTAGTAACTACTTATGATGTTGGAAATAAGGAATTGGATTACAGATTACTATGATAGTTATTGGGGTACAGGACTCCTCCACTGTGTTTTTCTTTTTTGAATGAAGATTATATCTTATTTACATTTTAGTAATACTCCCAAAGCATCTAACATGATTATTTCATACAGTAGGCCTTTCATATGTGTCAAGCTATCAAAATAAACTTTTAAAACTTAGTGTCAGTTTCCTATTATTTGATACCACTTTTATCATTCAATATTCATTCATATTTGAAGCATTAGTAATAACAAATGGAACTTGTACATAAATACCCTTTGGGCTAACCTTGAAAAAAATCATCTAAGCTCTATTACTATTTCCAACAAATATTAAATAGGCAAACAGTACTTAAAAATTTAGTCGCTATTACATAATTATAGTTGCAATTGATTAGATTTACTTCTATTTCACCCTTCCTCTTCCAGAATTTTTCTGGGCAGTCTTAAATTGCTTTCCTGTCTTTGACTGGATACACATAATTATTCTGATAACCTTAAATCCAAGGATTTTTAACCTAATATTTAATCCTTTTAACAAGGAAACTCATAGCTTGACATCCATAATATGTCAGCACAGTATTTGTTGTGAAACTTCTCACAGATTTGCAAGAGGGAGTTTTACTATTCACTCACTAGCTTTCAGGTTGGAGAAGAGCTCTGGTTTATATAAACAATGGGAATCCTAAAAACCAATGTATTTCTAAATTTTGAACATTATTTTTTTCCACTTCACATGTTTTTAACAATTGTCCACTGGCACATGGCTCCTCCTAGTGCTCAAGATGCTGTACATTAAGTTCTCAACCAAAATAAAATTTAATTTTTTAAAAAACAATGATCAGTATATACTTTTGATCTAACTTACCAGTTATATATTTTCTAATAATGATAGAGGACACAAGACATGAATAAAACATTAAAATAGAATGATTGCTATAGATGTGTTTACAATTAAAATAATTTTCTAGTCCATCAAATTCTCTCATCTTCTGGGAAGAGGAATTAAAAGTTGTATAAAAAGATATATTTAATGACTGATATAAACAAAGACAAATGAGTTGGAAGTTTTAAAATTCACTCTGTGATGGAATCTACTTTAAATTATTTTCTTATGTAAAGGTTCAGCCAACCACAATAGTGCACCTTATTTCTATTCAACAGATTTATTCAAATCAATGAAAAAGTTATTGCTATATATCATGATATTCAAACAAGCAACATAGAAAATACTCAGTTGATTTTATTAGTAGCTCCTGTTGAGTTCTAAGTTAGAAGAGACTAAAAATCACTTGCAAGGTTTTATAATTTGTGCAAATATTCATACACCATGATACTACTTTTATGATCAAAGATGATTTTACATAGTTTGATAGTATGTTCTTACATCTACAACTGGTTCTCTATGGAAGAACAAGGAAAAGCTACAAATTGCCTGGCTATAGTTTTTAAGAACTAACATATATGCTAACAAATGGACCTAGGCTTTCTAATTACAAATGGCTTCTTAACAATAGTTTAGGATATTATGGCACTTAAGAATGCAGTATGAATTTTCTTCTTAGAAAAAAAATATTCACTGGTCTTGTAGAGACTTTCCAAGAGATTGTGAGTAGGTTAAAAAAAGAAGAAGAAAAGAAATCAAGGAAATAAAAACAAAATAACTACAGTACCAAGACACAAGTACCAACATCACAATAAAATGCAAATTAATGTGTTTAAAACTAACAGACATGTACTAAAACATGCTAAAATAAGTTAACCATTTCTTTTAAACAAGCTGTCACTGGATATAACAATTTTGTTTTAAAAGAAAGTTTCATCAAAGCAAATTAAATTGGGAACCATTATTCAAGTAAACATCAAGTTCCAGTTTTCCTCAATAATTTTAAAACACTCAGTGAGTTACCTAAGAAATAAAAAAGTATGCATAACTGCCTAGGGCTTTATTTTTAATGCATAATGTTCTTTAAAAAGACATGTAATCTCTAGCATAAGAACATAAAAAATGCATCATTCTTTAAATAACTATTGAAAACTATAAGAAACAGGACAGGCTACTGGGATGGTCTGGGATGTCAACATTACATGACAGGCTACTGGGATGGATGGGATATCAACATCAATGTAAGCATTAACATTGTTAATAAGCACACATGAGTTAAGCCAATCAAAATGAAAAATACTATCAAAATATGTCATGCATATCTCACATTAACCACCCAAAAGAACATCAGTTATAGCCTTGTTATAGAGCCTACAGTTAGCACCATTATTATATTTGATCACTGAAAAAAAACTAAAGAACTTAAAAAACTAAAAGTATTATTATAAGGATATATGAAAAAAATCTGCATTGAGAGTGGTACTAAATGCTTTTCAAATATTTACATCATCACTGGAAAGCCTGCTGTAGTACTAGTGAGAAATTAAAACTGGTATGATGAACTTTCTGTCCATGCTTATCATAGCATAGATAAGTAAGTTCATCCAGCATTAATCTGCCCATAACAAAAGGCATAAATAATAAATATTAGACATATTGAAACAGTGCTCCAAATATGATAATAAAAGCAATTGTCTTGCAGCTTCACTACACCACTATCCATAAAAACATTCAGCAGAAAGAGCATTCAGTTGACCAACTACAACATGTTATTTACAACCCCTAAAAGTACCAAAAGTAAAAGCAGCCCTTTGTTTTAAAGAAAACATGAAGCACATGAACTCATACCAGCAACCAGAGTCAGCATTCTGTCATCACTAAGTCATCCAGAATGGAAAACCCTCTCATCCCAGCAAACCATGATACATATCAAGACGAGTTAAAATTATTTCTTTTTAAGAAGCAGCAAGGTTTTCTCTAAATGTACACTTAGGAACATAAAATTAGTCTATCCCAGTCTCACACACACACACACACACACACACACACACACAAAAGTGCACTATTCAATTGGCAAGGTCTCCTTTTTTTTTTTTTTTTTTGGATTATTGATTTTCTATATAATCAAGAGCATTCCAAACTGTTGGCCAGTTGAAAGTACCCAACAAACTGAGTCTATATGCCACTTCAAGTTAGGAAGAAAGCAATGCAGCTCTTAGGTTTCTGGAAACAGGGCATTATTTCATGTGGCACATGCTTCACCACCAGATTTCCAAAAATTCACACTCATCAAAGTGCAGTTAATCCAAAATTGCAGCGACAATATATCATGCCTGCTGAGTCCAGCCATGTGTCTGAGATAGGATCGTACTTCTGTACTGTGTTCAGGTAGGAAGACCCCGAGTGACCCCCGACTACATAAAGGTAATTATCGACAACAGCAGCACCAACACCTAGGACAGGTGGGAAAAGAAAAACATGTCAACTGTAATGTAGGCTTTGACTCACTAAAACTATGTGAATCTGTAGTTCAATGATTTCATAAAATAGACTTCAATGATCTACTATCATTATACATGGAATATAGCAATATGTACTAGGAAAAAAAAAAAAGCACCCTTAACAAAAGTCAGAGTCAACGTCTGTCTCTGCTCTCCAAGCCTACTCTCCCCCATCCCTCTTCTATAGGAAAACACTTGTAAAACTATGCTGTTTAACTGACACATAGCCACTGTAGATACTCACAGGGTACTGTGTGACATTTCAGTACATCAGTTTAGGATAACTGCCATGCACTCTTAAATTATTATAAAGAAAGCAATATACTTCTCTCTGTAGGCTTTATACTTGATATTTACAAATCATTCAAGTTTTCAAATATACTTAATTAAATAATTCATGCCTTAAAAATTCTCCATTACACACATTATCACATATTAATAAATGAATAAATCTACCCAAAAGAAAAAAATACATGAATGTAGATGGGAACTGTTTAGGTAGAACAGAAACCAATCACTGGGCAAGGATGGGGAACAAGAGAGGGAAATGGGAAGATGAATATGGACAAAGTATATTACATACATTAAATGAAATATCATAATGAAGCCCATTTTTTGTACAATTAATGAACCATAATAAAAATCATATGAAAGGCTGGAGAGATGGCTCAGTAGTTAAAGGCATTTGCTTGCAAAGCCTGATGGCCCTGGTTCAAATCCCCAGTACCCTCATAAGGCCAGATGCACAAAGTGACAAAAGCATCCAGAGTTTGTTTGCAGTATCAAGAGGTCTTTCTAATTTTATTTAGCTACTTGTCTTTCAAATTTACCAAGTTTTTTTTTTTCCTGATAAAGTAATACCCTTATTGTTGTATTCCAAGGTCCTATTATTCCAAGAATAGGAAGCACAGCTCTATGTTTAGTTTGGCATTCCCCCCCCCCCACAAGATATGGTCTGACTCTAGCCCAGGCTGACCTGGCACTCACTCTAATCCCAGGCTGGTCTTGAACTCACAGTGACCTTTCTACCTCTACCTCTCAAGTACTGGGATTGAAGGCATGTACCACCAAGCCTGGCACTATGTTTAGAAGTTAATGGACTATTATCAGCTGAGGATGTAGCTCAGTGCTAGAGTACTTGCCTAGCACGCCTAGACCCTAGATTCAATCCCAAGTACCACAAATGAATAAATCAGTGAATTTAAAAATTATCATTACCTGTTCTGGGTTCTTTCATTGGTTGACACACTGTCCACTGATTTTGATGAGGGTCATATCTTTCAATGCTTGACAAATGTGAGACACCATTATGCCCACCTACCACAAAAATAAAGCCCAGCATGACTCCCACGCCAAAGTGAATCCTTTTATCTGCCATGGATGCAACCATCTCCCAGGAATCCTTACTTGGGTCATAACGCTCCACACTGCAAACATTTACGTGAGAAGGAATTAATTCACAGATATTTTTGTCAATCTTCCTGTAAGAGAAAGACTAAAGCCCACCACAGTTTTAAAAGTTCAAATAAATACACAGGTATGTAACAATATATAGTTAAGCATCCATGAGGGATTGGTCCCAGGGCCCCATGGATGTTCCCATACCTTATATAAAACTGGTGTAGCATTATATATAGATATAATGTTCTTTCATTAAATTGTTCATAATGAATTAAACAAATACCACTCCAATTACTAGTAGATATAAAAAAATCTTTAGATTACCAATTTCCAACAAAGTTCAGAATTATGATTAAAAGTGTATATATAAGCAGTAACTTGGTAACTTTCTCATATAGAATATACTACAGAATTCAGAAATTTCTCATTCTAATTCCATTACCACACAGATACATGATGACACATGTATGGCCATACAATCAAAAAAGGAACATCAAGTAAGACTAAGCATGGCATGTCTTATGATGTTATACTGAAGGACATTTCTACTTTATTCAATTAACAATGCAGGATTATATACACACATAATAATACCACACAAAATCTAAAATTGTCAATTCTTATTTTCAGGTTGTTGAATTTTAAAACACTCCACTGACATGAATGAATGTATGTCAAGAGAAAGATTTGAACCTTGTGTTATAACAAATTCCCACATAAACAACTATATTTACAGAACAGTTTAAATGCTCAAATGTGTATCAATATTACCCAAGAATATTGAAAAGGAAGTCCATTCAACACACAGTTACTTACTCAAAAATGATTGCCAATAATGCTTTGTAAAAGAATGTACACATACACAATTCAATTAAGTTAAATACCTGTTCATGTGTGCGGGACCATACCCACCGATGGCATATATCATCCCATCCAAAACAGCTGCAGCAAAACAACTTCTTGTGGTAGTCATTGGTGCTACAGGATGCCATTGTCTTATTTTGGGGATATATTTCTCAACAGATTGCAAGTAAGACTGTCCATCATATCCCCCTAAAGCATAAAGTTCTCCTGCAAGTACTACTACTCCAAGGGTACTTCGGCTCTCATTCATTCTCTCTAGAGAAGTCCAAGTATTTGTATCAGGATTCCAACATTCTACTGAGTTTTCATGTTTTCGGATCGTGACACCAGGGCGCACGTTAGTTTCAATACCACCTATCACATACACTTTCTGGTCTAAAACACAAATTCCAAATTCATAGCGAGGAATATTTAGGGGCGCCAAACCAATCCAAGAGTCATTCTGAGGGAAGTACATCTCCACACTAAAAAATAAGCAGAAAAAAAAAATTAAAAGCTCAAGTAGACCAAAACCAAAAGTAGGCTTAATTTCATTAGTAATCAAGAAAATGTAATGAAAATACAAAGTGAGATAATAAAAACTGTGGGCAAGAATGTGGAGTAAGGAATTGATATTCTGTTGGTAAGAGTGTTAACTGGCACAAACTACTCTGGAAAATAAGTTTACTTAATAACTTTAAAATAGTCAGGCATGGTGGCACATGCCTTTAATCCCAGCACTTGAGAGGCAGAGGTAGGAGGATCACCATGAGTTCGAGGCCACCCTGAGATGACATAGTGAATTCCAAGTCAGCCTGGGCTAGACTGAGACCCTACCTCAAAAAACCAAAATAATAATAATAATAATATAATAAATAAATAAAATTTAAAAAGCTAAAAATACATATATAAAAATACATATATACCGTCACTCAGCAATTTCACTCTGAGGTGTTTATTGCAATAGTATAGCCAATACTATACTATACTGTAATACTATAGCTAATTTTGCAACATATCCAGAATAGATCATTGCAACATATCATTGGCCCACAATAATTCATGAGAGAGAGAGAAAAAAAAATGGTTAAATAAAGTGTTGTATACTGTCCCAGGACTGAGAAATTCCACTCTTTGACATGTACCCAAGAGAAATGCAAGCATATATGTTCAAGGTTGTTCACAGCAGTACTGTTTGTAGCAGTGAAATATTGGAAACAGTGCAAATGTTCATCAGCCATAAAATGGATAAATTGTGGTATCTCATATACAAGACTATCACACAGTATTGAAGGTGAATGTACCTAAGGTAAATCTTACACCTGAAGAGTAAGATGACAAATTAAAAATTATTTATCTTGTAGTTCCATTTGTATCAAGTTCATAAACATGTAAACTTAATTCCTGAATCAGAAATACAGAGAGTGGAGCTGAAAGGTGGCTTAGCAGTTATGGCACTGCCTGTGAAGCCTAAGGACCCAGGTTCAATTCCCCAGTACCCACATAAACCAGATGCACAAGGTGGCATATGCATCTGAAGTTCATTTGCTGCAGCTAGAGGCCCTGGCACATCCATCCTCCCTCTCTCTCTCTCTCATACATAAATAAATAAATAAACAAGTTTTTAAGAAAGAAATACAGGGAATAATTATTTTGGGGTGGGAGTAGAACAAAGAGGGAATATAAGGTTGGATTTTGGGTGCTGATCATGTTTTGTTGCTCAAACTGGTTTGTTAATGTTCAGTTTGTAATAATTCACTGAGCTGTTCACATGGGATGTACACTCTACATAGGTGTAAGACTAATACTAGGGCTAGAGAGATGGTTTAGTTGATAAAGGGTTTGCCTTGCAAGCATGAGACATCCCTGGTGCCCACATGAAAATGCTGTCTGTGGTGAATCACACCTGTAACCTCAGTGCTGGACACAGGAGAACCCCTGGGGCTTGCTACTTGGAGAGCTCCAGGATGATAAGACCTCCCTTTCCCAAAAATGGTGGATGGCATTCCAAAGGAACAACACCCAAGGTTGTTCTTTGGTCTCCACATGTGCACACACATACACACAAATTTAAGAAAGGAGTTTAATACTTAAAATCGTCATTTTTGAAAGAAAAAAGTCATGTTTATAACACCATATGCTAATGAAAATAAATGATTTCCTTATGCAGATAAATTTCACAAACTTATTGTTCAGTTGTAAAACACATCTCTGGAAACTATATATATAGTATTATTGAATTTACATAAAATATATAAAATTTAACAATTTATTGATACACAGTATTGCAAAACTATAATGAAATACAAAATAATACACAGCAAATTTAGGACAGCTGCTACTGCTGGGAGGAGGGAAATAACATCAAGAAGGGCACACAGGAAGCCTTCCGGGAGTTAAAGTTTCAGGGGAAGGGGCCTTCAAAGCCACATATACTTTTTGATGTTGTTTTCCAGGTACGGTCTCATTGGCTGACCTGGAATTCATTCTGTATTCTCAGGGTGGCCTCGAACTCTCAGCAATCCTCCTACCTCTGCCTCCCAAGTACTGGGATTAAAGGTATGTGTCACCATGCCCGGCTCACATATGCTTCTTGAGGCCTGGTGGCAGGAATGGACTCACTCTACATGTGGGTCATAGAAAGACAGCCCTTCAACCTCAACTGACACTCCAATGACCTAACATTGGCTATTTTTTAATGAATTTTTAAAGATTTATTTTTATCTCTATTTATTTGAGACAGAGAGAGGGAGGGAGGAAGAGAGAGAGAGATTGAGAATGGGCATGCCAGGGCCTCTAGCCACTACAAACTCTAGATGTATGCACCACCATGTGCATCTGTCTTACATAGGACCTGGAGAATTGAGCCTTCGTCCTTAGGCTTTGCAGGCAAGTGCCTTAACAGCTAAGCCATCTTTCTAGCGGGCTACTTATTTTTTAATAAAGTTTTAGCAAAGCCTTGTTCAAATCACTTCAGACCCAATGAACTGATTATCTCTTTCCTGTTTGAAAAGTAACAGTGTGAATAATACATGTGAAGTCAAGGCCATATAGATAGTCCTAATTAAAACAGCATTTTCAGGCTGGAGGGATGGCTTAGTGATTAAGGCATTTGCCTGCAAAGCCAAAGGACCCAGGCTCAGTTCCCCAGGACCCACGTTGGCCAGATGCACAAGGGGGCGCACACGTCTGGAGTTCATCTGCAGTGGCTGGAGCCCCTGGCATGCTCATTCAATCCTTCTCTCTCTTCCTCTTTTTCTGTCAAATAAATAAATAAATAAAAATAAAATAAAACAGCATTTTCTTCTCAGGGGAAATAAAAGAAGGGGAACACAGGATTTCAAATGTATTGTGAGTAGTCTGGTAAGCTGGTTGACCAGTACTTGGTTTAGTCTTTTTTTTTTTTTCCATTGTTGTTGTTATCAGTAACAATACCACAGTCTAGGTAAACTATGAAGTAAAAGGATAACTTTGGCTGATGGTTCTGACCTAAGTTGAAGAGGAATCATCTTTTAATGGTCTTCTTACTGGCAGAGACATGGTAAGACACAGATGTGTGAGCGCACGTGCATGTGCACATGTACTCTGGTCTCTCCTCTCTTATAAAGCTGTCATTCTCAATCAGGGGGATTCCACCTTGATTACTTTAATCCTAATCAGCTGCCAAAGGCTTTACCTCTAGGCATTGTACTTGGATTAAGCTCCATTCCTCTTACCTTACCGTGGGAATTCTATTTCAATACAGGAACTCTTTAGAACACACTCAAACATACTGTTTTATCCCAGGCCCTCCCTTATCCTTCTCATAAATGCAAAATATAACCACTTCAACCTAAATAGTCCCAAATTCTTAACTCATTCTAACATTAACTCAAAGAAAAAAAGTTGAGGTGCTTGGACCCAACCAAGGGTTTGGTATATGCTAGTCAAGTTGTGCTGAACTACAACCCTAGCCACTAGCATTAATTCCAAAGTATCATCTACAACTCAAGGCAAATTACCTCCATTTGTGAGTCCATGCAAAATCCTAGGTAGGTAGTATGTAGATAGGATTATAATTCCTAGTCCAAAGAAGATAAACAGGAAAGTAGAAAAGAATATCTGGCCCAAAACAAGACTAAAACCCAGCAGGGAAGGTATAAAACCCATAAAGCTCCAACCAAGTCTAGCATGTTTTGCACAATGAAGTGATGCAAAGCCTTGGTAGCCCCACTCTATGGTTTTGCTGGAGGCCACAAAGTTACTCTCTCAGGCTGTTTTACACATTGGGTATAGCTTTCCCTGGTGGGCATTGCTTACTGCTGGTAGCTGCACCTTTCTGAAGTCTACACAGTGGATCTACTCCAATGGTGTCACTAGTCATCACTCCATCAGGGCTCTCTCACCCTGTGATAAGCTTCTCCCTGGGCCTCTCAGGCTTTTGTTTAAAATCGTGGTAGAAGCTGCCTAACCCAATTACCCTTGCACCCAATATGCCCATGAACTAATTCCCGGATTCAGTAAGCACAACCTAATTGACCTAAGATACTTCCACGACCACCACAAATAGAGGATATAGCTTCTAACACATGAATACCTGGGATACAAACCACACTTAAACTCTATCTATTTAACTTTCCTTTTCCCCAAGCTCCATAATTCAATAGTATGAACAGATGTATTTTCTATCCAGTATGATCTAAACACATATTCATTCAAAAGTTTTTGAATGTCTATTTATAGGTAGTTTTATCATAGCCTACTCTACACATGTGAATCTATACCAATGAAAACAATGTATTAGGGAAGATGAATTTAATGAATACTGTTACAAAGATGGTGGGGATACATGTTGAAGAAGTTCAGGAGAGAATGAGACTAGGGAGCTGTCTCAGGGATCAAGCACTTGCTGTACAAGTGTGAGTACCTACCTCGGTCTTGATCCCCCAGAACCCACATAAAAAGCTGGATGCGGGATGAGTATGGTGGTGCATGCCTTTAATCCCAGCACTCAGGAGGCAGAGATAGGTGGATTGCCATGAGTTCAAGGCTACTCTGACACTACATAGTGAATTCTAGGTTATCCTGGGCTACACTGAGGAGACCATACTTTGAAAATACAAAACAGGGGCTGAAGAGACCACTTAGTGGTTAAGGCCCCTGCCTGCGAAACCTAAGGATCAAAGTTCAATTCCCCAGTACCCATGTAAGCTAGATGCACAAGGTGGTGCCCTGCATCTGGAGTTTGTTTGCTAAAAGCCCTGGCACACCCATTCTCTCTCTATCTTCCTCTCTCTCTCAAATAAAATAAATAATAATTAAAAAGAAAATAAAAAACAACACAAAACTAAACTAAACTAAAAAAAAAAAAAAAAGAAAAAGAAAAAGAAAAAGCTGGATGCTGTAGCACAAACTCTGGCAAACACAGCAGTGATAACAGAATGAGACATTCTGAGGTGAAAAATGAGGAACAACATCCAAAGTTACCTTTTATTGCTAAATGCATGGTATGACATGCACATGCCCACATTCCTATACATGAACACATGCACCACAAGAAGAAAGAAAGAGAGAGAGAGAGAGAGGGAAGGAAGGAGGGAGGAAGGGAATGGGGGATGACGAAGTGAAACAGTGGGTATAAATGATCTTTCTAATAATTTCTTTTTCTTCTTCTTTTTTTTTTTTTTTCAAGGTAGGGTCTCACTCTAGCTTAGGCTGACCTGGAATTCACTATGTCATCTCACGGAGGCCTCAAATTCACGGTGATCCTCCTACCTCTGCCTCCCGAGTGCTTAGTTTTAATTATTAAAATCCTTAGTTTTAATTATTAAAATCCTTAGCTTTTTAATTATTAAAAAAGAAAGCACTTTTTACTATTGTGAAAATAAACATACGAGAAAAAATCTTATATACAGCCCATTATTTATAGCAATCTAGTATTTTCTCATTTCTTTAATGATTCTCCTAATTAACTGTTTTCATTCAGCCCCATTCCCATTCCCATTCCCAATCTGTCCTCATCACAGGTTTTTCACTTTCCTCTTTAGTGCCTGCTTTGAAAAAAAAATTTTTTTTTAATTTATATACAAGCAGACAGAGAAGTGGAGAGAAAGTAAAAGAATGAGAGAGAATATGGGCACACCAGGGCATCTTGCCACTACAACCAAACTCCAGATGCATGCAACACTTTATGCATCTGGCTCTACATGGGTCCACTGGAGAGTGGAACCTGGGCTGTCAGGTTTTGTAAGAAAACTGCTGAGCCATTTCTACAGCCATTCATTAGCACCTTCTATAAGGAGGAGGAAGAGAAAGAGAGGAGGAAGAGGTAACAGGAGAGGAAGAAGAGCAGGAGGGAGAGGGGAAGGAGGAAAAATGGGAGACCAGGATGAATAAGTATACATGGGGGAAGGGTGAGGGTGTGGAGGAAGGATTAATAATTGAGAGTATTGCAGAGAATGGATGACACTGTTATTTTTCAAAACCCACATAAATATTTAGGAAGTTAAAAAAAAAGAAACAAAACAATAAAAAAAGCAAATAAAAATAAAAAGGAAAATCAATTTTTAAAATACAGAAAATTAGTATATTTAAAAAGCACAAAATCTATTAGCATTACTCCTTTTAGAATGCCTTCTATTTACCTATCCAAACAGGCAAAGAGTCCAGACTTCCCTCCTACTGCACAAAGTACTTTGGGAGCACAACGGGGTCGTGTCATCAATACTGTCTGATGAGAGAGTCTATGTTCAGGCATGAAGTGGTACTTCAGGGCTTCATTCAAAAGATGCTTGCAAGTGCGATCATCACGAATAAGATGATTTGCTTCATATAGCCTAGTGAGAAACTTAACACTCAGCAATGGTAATCGTACACTGTTCAGAAGCTGGGCTAAGTACTTCTGGCGTTCTTGTACATCATACTTGATCCAAGACTCTAGTGCATAGAAAACAGTCTCTTCAGTAGCTACATTCAAACAGTCATTGGAGACAATTTCATCCAAATCAGCATGTGTAAGCTCAAAAAACTCTTCTGTCTGGCAAACAGCTTCAAAATTCTGACATATGTATTTAGTAGCTGCCAAATACAGGTCATGACAACCATATGTCTCTGCAAAACGAGAAATTCCAATACAATTACCAGGATCAAGTTGGCTTTCAAGAAAAGCGCAACATTCTTTCAGGACGAGTTTTATCTGGAGTAGGTTTGCTGCTGGAAGGAGAGATTCAACAGTGTCCTGAGAAATGAAAACAGTTCCTGTGTAGGCATACTCCACAATGGCCTGGAGGGCAGTTTCATCAATGCACTGAAACTCAACCTCACTGTTCTCTTTTTCGGAAAGGTTTCCAGTGAACATAGCTTTAAAATATGGGCTGATGCTGGCGAGTACCACTTTGTGAGCATGAATTTTAACATCACCTACACGAAGAATGATGTCACAGAGTTCGTGATGCTGACGAAGAAGATTCAAGCCCTGCAGAAGTTGTTCAGAATGTAAGTGGGTTAAGTTAGCAAGCATGTAGGTTGGGGATGTGTGGTCCATCTGCAGGGAAAAAAAAAAAAAAAACACACAAACAAACACCGACAGTTATTACAAAATAGCCAAGCCAATCCAAGCGTGCTGGCACATGCCTTTAATCCTTGACCCCCCACTCAGAAGATAACAGTGCCAAGCAAAAGGGACTAGCTGCCTGACTGCCTACAATAGTTGTCAAGGATCCCAGTCTGGACTGGATGAGGCTGAGCAGTTTTTATATTCTGTAGCTCTATTCCAATGCTGTGGAGGGATAAAAGTTCCATACTTTATCATAACCAGGGATGTGAGGAGGAATTCTCATGACAGACTACCAGGGTAGACAGACAGCCACACAGCAGCTCCTGGAAGACCTGGTATTCTCTAGTCTTCCAGAATTGTCAGACATAGGCAGGGCCCTAGGTTAAAGCAATTCTAAAATGTCTGACAGGAAGGCCCCAGGCTAGGAGAGGTCGCAACAGCCTGAACCACTGGTCATATCTCAGGGACCAGACCAGCAGGGGAGCTCCTCCCCCCATTGTGGGAGAGGAGAGGGGTTGCATTGAGCCAGGCTCCTCCCCCCATTCTCCGGGGTCTCAGTGAACCTGGACCCCCAGACAAAATCTCAGACCCAAGATCAGCAGGAAGTAGGGCTACTCCCTCTCCATGCACAGGATACCTGGATATTCAGATAAGACTTAGGCTTTACCCATAACCCTATGACCTTTGGCCAGTTGCCTAGGAAATTCCTTATCAGCCAGCAGCCTTCACACAGCCCATCCCACCGTGACCCTCTTCCCATCACTATGTAGATCACCTGACTGTGCTGGAATGAACATTCCTAGTCATCGGCTAGCAACTCTGAACCTACCAATCCCCTTAGGACCCTCTTGCCGCTAACTGCTTATAAACCCACTTCCCTAATGAATAAACGGAACTGTTCATAGAAAATGCCTCCTGGAAGTGATTCTTTCGTAGCGCCCACGACCTTGCTCTCCATGGTTCCCTGTTTGCCTTCAGGAACCGCAGCCCGGAGGATCCAGGGACCCACAGAGAATCACAAGGCATGTCCAGACTCAGATGAGCGGCAGTGGTTGAGGGAGAAATGCAGGTTGCTAAGGTGCCTTCACAAAGCTCCTAGCTGACACACCTATAGTACTTCTCCACTGCACGGTCTTGATATTCATGACCTCACAGTGCCTGATACTACCTAAACAAGGCTTTCATAATAGGAAGAAAAAAATGATATCAAAACAGAAGAGAAAGTGGTGGCGCACACCTTTAATCGCAGCACTTGAGAGGCAGAGGTAGGAGGATCACTATGAGTTTGATTTTTCCACAGGAGTCCAGCAGGCCCAACAGCCCCCAGGGCACTGTGACCAAGTCCGCCTCTGTGCTCTCCAGGCATGGGATAGAATAACCGACCCCCGGAAAGAATGTCAGAGCCACATGTTGGGTCATGATATGCAGAGACATTTATCTTACCCATAACTGTGGGCTAACTCCACAATGCATGACCCGTATACCTCAACAAGGAGGGGCTAAGGGGAGGGGTAGGTCATGGATGAGCCTAATAATGGTACCAAACTGACTGTAAAAAATAAAATAAAAAATAAAAATGAAAAAAAAAAAAAAAGAAATGCAGGAAAGAGGGTCATTGAGTTTGCAACACGGTCTTGTGTTTTGGAAATGGCCATGGGCAGTGTGAAGCAGGTTTGCTGGATGCCTGCATAGAGACCCCATGGGGCCATGAGGATGAACCGTGGATTGCAGTGGAGACCAAGTGGAGATGCCGGGACCATGAGATGGCTGCCAAGGAGAACTGCTGGCCCTGATGAAGTTTTCCAGGACTGTGAGTAGTAGCCTAGCTGGAGGGGCGGAATTGGAATGCCAGAGACTTGTTGCTGGTTAGAACTGTTGGACTTGAAGCTACAGAGTTTAATGTTTGCCCTGGTTGTTAAATCTTGTATTGGCTGAATGTTTCTTTGCTATGCCCAATGCCATCTTTTGCAGTGTGAATATTTATTCTGTGCCATTCTGGGTTTTTTGAGGTTATTTTTTGGAATTATGGCTCAGTTAAAAGATCTTGGACTATGGGGATAAATGAACATCATTGGAATTGATAAAAACTATGGGGACTTTTAAAGCTAGATGAATGCATTGCATTTTACATCATGTATGATTACCAGTTTATGGGGGCCAGGGGCGGAATGTGGCGGTTTGATTCAGGTGTCCCCCATAAACTTAGGTGTTCTGAATGCTAGGTTCCCAGCTGATGGAAATTTGGGAATTAATGCCTCCTGGAGGGAGTGTATTGTTGGGGGCGGGCTTACGGGTATTAAAGCCAGTTTCCCCTTGCCAGTGTTTGGCACACCCTCCTGTTGCTGTGGTCCACCTTATGTTGGTCAGGGGGTGATGTCCACCCTCTGCTCATGCCATTGTTTTCCCCTGCCATCGTGGAGCTTCCCCTCGAGCCTGTAAGCCAAAATAAATCTCTTTTTCTCAGAAAAAAAAAGAATAACCGCCCCCCACTTCTAGTCCCCAAGACAACACTTCCTCCTTGCTGTTCCTCTGTCAAAAACAAGAGGAAACCCTCTCTGATTTCATATTAAGAACAAAAATGAACTTAGAAAGAAAATTGCCTGGCCCAACCACTAGGGACCTCTTCCTCAAAAACATCATTTGGGAGGGCATGACCTCAGAGTGTAGACTGTTTTGCCAAGGCCTCAAGGATGAACATTATGATAAATGGATAGTTGCTACCCAGGATATCAGGACTGCCTCACACAAGGCTGCCTCCTTAGCACAGGCCTTTGCTGCAGCATTGAGGACTAAAGGAAAATGTATAGACAATGCATACTTTCCATTCTTGAACAGTGGGATGAATGCTGGCGGGTAGGGGTGACAGGAAAACTTTATGCTCATGGCCTCTCACTGTCTCCCTCCACAGACCTTCATACTTCTAGACAGCCTTGTTCCTGCCCCCCACCCAATTCTTACTCACTCACTTTTCACAGGAAAAACAAGTCACAGAAAAGATACAAGCCACCATAACCTGGGCACAATACATCCAATATATGGACAACCTTCTCCCCTTTACTAACCACCCCAATGCTTCTAACTGCTTCTTTTGTGCATCCACCACCCAACCCCTGTTAACCGCAGTCCCTGTTAATGCCACCCTTGAATACCCCACATCTACAACGAGCTATTCCCAAATGCACCTTACTGATATTCCCCTCTTTGAGGCCAGTCAAGGTATGCCCCTTTGCCTGTCCAGCTCTAAGCTGACCAAAACTGAATGTCTCCTCAATATTTCCACAACCAGGACAACTTGTGTCAAGACACCTGCTCTCCTATGGTGTGAAGGGCTAATCAACCCATGCATAAATGTTTCCTGTTCCATTTATTGTTCCCCATTCTTGATTGTTCCACAGGTGTATCTCTACAAGGAAGAAGAAGCGGCCTATAAACAAACTCTGCCCGCGTTGATGGAGAGAGAATCCCCCTACTGGTGGGCTTTAGCGTGATGCTGTCCCTGGATGCCTCCAGGGCTGCAGGAGCCGCTCTTGTCCAAACCAACCACCTCGCAGAGGACTTCCAAGACAAGCTTGACCAGGCCATGGCATCCACTACCAACAGCCTCAAGTCTCTTAAGAGACAACTAAACTCTCTCACAGGTGTGGTACTCCAAAACTATAGAGCCTTAGACCTCATCAGTGCTGTACATGGGGGACATGTGTGGTCTTGGGAGAAGAATGTTTTGTTATTTTTTTGTCAATGAATCAAATGTTGTTGAAGAAAATGTTAAAACCCTCAAAAAACTCTGCAAGGAGCTACTTGGCCGCTATAAATCTGACGACCCCACCACCTGGTTCTCTAACCCCTTAGTCACTTGGCTCCTCCCCTTCCTTGTCCCCTATAGGAACCCTGCTACTTGCGGTCCCCTGCCTTATCAAATTTCTCAGATAACAAATAACTAACACTGCTAAGGTTGCTACCAATCAGGTTCTCGTGCACCACCTAGCTCTGCCTGAACCTGTGATAAACTACAAGGACCTCACTCAATGTGATGATATTGTCCCATTATAAAAACAAAGGGCCCATAACTGTGGGCTAACTCCACAATGCATGACCCATATACCTCAACAAGAAGGGGCCAGGGGGAGGGGGTAGGACATGGATGAGCCTAACAATGGTACCAACTTGACTGTATTCACTGAGTACAAAACTAATTAATAAAAAAATTAATAAATTTTAAAAAAAGAACGAAAAAAAAAGGGTGGAGTTGTCCGGCACAGTTATAGGCCCCAGGCCACTGGAGACTAAAGTAGGCCTGAGCTGTCAGGCACAGCTAAGGGCCCCAGGCCACAGGAGGTTGCAGCAGACCTAAACCCTGATAATCTTGCCTTGAGTCTGGCAAGCAGCCCCAGCTCCCTCCCTTGCCTGGGACACCTGGATGTCCTGACAAGACTTAGGTTTCAGTTTTCGTGTGGCCATGTGACCTTTTATCACTCACCTGAAAGGTCCCTGTATGTTAATGAGGTATCAGCCAGCAGCCTTCACACAGCCAATCCCCCTGCGATCCTTACCCCATACCTTTTCCTGCCACTACATGAACACTTACAAGCCCATTCCCCCAACAAATAAACGAGCTGTCTTCTGACACAGTCTCCCAGGTATTGATTCCTGTCGCACTCACAGCCACTCAAGACTCTGCTCTGCAGTTGCCTGGACGCTTCTGGGAAACCAATGTGCAGTGGCCCCAGGGTGGCCAGGAACCACAGCTGGCACCTGAATAGGGACCCTCTGACACACACCAGGATAAGTGAGTGCCCCATTTCTTCCTATAACATTCATGGTCACTCAAGACTCTTCTCTGCATTTCCCTGGACACCCCTGGGAAACTGATGTGCAGCAGCCCCAATGGCAACCAAAACCACAAAACAGCAGGGAAAAAAATGATGTAATTCTATGCATGCATCATTACCTTAAGAAAAATAATACTTCCTATCTCTACCCATTGAAAAGTCCTAGAAACTATACCCCTAGGAGTAGAAGATTAAAGTACTTCTAACATTTAAATGAGGCCTCTAGGGCTGAAGAGATGGCTTAGTGGTTAAGGTATTTGCCGGCAAAGCCAAAGGACCTTGGTTTGATTCCTCAGGACCCACGTAAGCCAGATGCACTAGGCGGTTCATGTGTCTGGAGTTTGTTCGTAGTGGCTGGAAGCTCTGGCACACCCATTCTCTCTATGCCTCTTTCTCTCTCTCCCTCAAATAAATAAATAAAGTTAAAGAAAATAAAATATGGGAGGCAGAGGTAGGAGGATCGCCATGAGTTCGAGGCCACCCTGAGACAACATAGTGAGTTCCAGGTCAGCCTGAGCTAGCGTGAGACCCTACCTCAGAAAACCAAAATAAATAAATAAATAATAATAATAATATAATAATAAAATAAAAATAATGAGGCCTCTAAATACTATTTCATTTAGAAAATGGGATTCTAGGGATAGGCATATGTCAAGATAAATTTTGGAATCTTGAGTTTGGGCATGGCAGTGCAAGTCTTTAGTGCCAGCACTCAGAAGGCTGAGCTAGGAGGGTGGCAGCATGGGGCTACATATTTCCAGGTCAGCCTGGGCTACAGTAAGACCCTGCCTCAAAAGTTTCCCCCTCCAGAAAAAATTAGAATCTTTAATTTTCAATAGTAATTAATAAGAATTCTAATTAATAAGAAAATTAACATGACTATAAGAATCATTAAAAAAAGAAACAGAGAAAGACAGACAAGAAAGGAAGGAAGGAAGGAAGGGAAAGAAGGAGGAAGGGAGGGAGGAAGGAGGGAGGAAAAGGAAAAAAGAAAGAAAGAAAGAAGGAGACAGACAGACAAACAAGACAAGACAAAACTAATCCCAGGCCAGGCGTGGTAGAAAATACCTGTTATTCTACCACTTAGGAGACTGAGGTAAGGGGATTATGTATCCAGGGCTAAAGTGACACTCTATTTTTAAAAACCAAAACCATCCAGGTCAGCCTGAGCTACAGTGAAACGCTGCCTCAACTATCAAAAAAAAAAAAAAACCCAAAACCACCTCAGAAACAAAATTAGGCCTTCACAATCAAATGGGACAAACTGATTATCATAATAATAACTACTGATTAAAACACAGATGTTAAATCCATAAATTAAAAATGATAATTAAAAAAAACCATTCACCAATGGAGGCTGTTAACAACCTATGTCATCAATAGTAATCCAGTAAATAAAGGTCAACAAGTATGAATTTATCATGTGCTGACAGTACTACTCACTAAGTTTTGTCTCATAAATTTATTGCTCCAGTTAATAAATAAAGAAAAAATGGGGTTGGAGCCATAGCTCAATGGAGATCTCTTCCCCTATCCCTAAGTTCAATTAGCACCACAAAAAAAAAAAAAAAGAAGAAGAAGAAGAAAGAAAGAAAGAAAAGAAGAAAGAAAGAAAGAGAAGAGCCAGGTGTGGTGGTGCATGCCTTTAATCCCAGCACTCGGGAGGCAGAGGTAGGAGGATCGCCATGAGTTCGAGGCCACCTTGAGACTCCATACTGAATTCCAGGTCAGCCTGGGCTAGCGAGAGACCCTACCTAGAAAAACCAAAAGAAAAAAAAAAAAGAAAGAATGTTATCATTTTGCACCCTTAATGAGTTAATAGAAGTAATTACTGATTGTGAAAGGAGGCCAATTATCACAAGAAAAGAAAGACAACCAAATACGCTATCTGGGCATCCTGATCGAAGAATATAATGCCAACTATGAGTATTTTAAAATTATTTTTATTTATTTATTTGCAAGCATAAAGAGAGACAGAGAGAAGTAAAAGAGAATGGGCACTCCAGGGCCTATAGCCACTGCAGATGAACTCCAGATGCATGTGCTACTTTATATGAGTACTGGGGAACTGAACCCAGGCTGGTAGTCTTTGCAGGCAAGTGCCTTAACTGGTGAGCCATTTCTCCAACCTCAAGTACTCGAGTAGTTTTGTTTTGTTTTGGTTTTAATATTTATTTACTTGCAAGCACAGAGCGAGAGAAAGAGAATGAGAATGAACATGGGTATGGCAGGGCCTTTTGCTACTGCAAACAAACTCCAGATGCACATGCCATTTTGTGCATTTGGCTTTACCTGGGTACTGGGGAACTGAATCTAGGCCATCAGATTTTGCAAGCAAATGCCTTAACAGTTGAGCCATCTCTCGATCCCCAACTACAAGTCTTCTTACACTCCTTAGCACATATCAAAATGAAACAAATCAACTATAGTCAACTCTCTCCATCCAACCCATACAGAGAATAAAAAAGCATGTGAATAAATGTACAATGTGAAAGAAACTTGAAAGATACACTAACCAAATACATTTAATCTATATATGTGCATTTGCTCACATAAATGGAAATTTGTATACTGACTAGATCACTAAATAATATTAATCATTATTATTTTTGATGGCGAATAGTGATAGTATAGACATGTGTAAGACTTTTTTTTTTAATCTTTAGCCAGGCATGGTGGTATATGACTATAATCCCAAGTATCAGGAGGCTGAGGCAATTGGAGTATAAATTCAAGTTCAAGGCCAGCTTATGCTACTCAGTAAGAATCTGCCTTAAAAATATGATAATCTTTCACTGAAGAGATGGCTTAGCAGTTAAGGTGCTTGCCTGCAAAGCCAAAGGACCCAGGTTTGATTCCCCAGGACCCATGTAAGCCAGATGCACAAGGGGGAACATGCATCTGGAGTTCGTTTGCAGTGGCTAGAGGCCCTGGCATGTCCATTCTCTCTCTCTCTCCTTCTCTCTGTTTCTCTACCTGCTTATTTCTCTCTCTCTCTCTCTCTCTCTCTGTAATAAATAAAAATATTTTTTAAAATATATAATAATCTTAGGGCTGAGGATTAAGGTGCTGGCCCATAATGACTAACAATCCAACTTTGATTCCCCAGTACCCACAAAAAGCCAGGTGAACAAAGTGGTACATGCATCTAGCATTTGTTTGCAAAGGCTAAGGCCCTGATATGCCCATTCTTCCTCACTCTCTGCCAGGTATGATGGTACATGCCTTTAATCTCAGTACTCGGGAGGCAGAGGTAGAAGGAATGCTGTGAGTTCAAAGCTGGCCTGTGACTATATAGTGAATTCCAGGTAAGCCTGGGCTACCTTGAAAAACCAAAATAAGAATAATAATCTTAATTTTTTACATGAAGTAGCATGTCAAGGATATGTTTCAAAACAATACTGGGTAAGAGAGTGGGTGGTCCATACACACCACAAGTTGCTAACTGTTGATGCTAAATAAACACATGGAAGGTCATCTTAGTATTCTATCTTTACATGGTTCTGAACTTTACACAGTAAAAATGGGTGTTTATCAAAGGAGAATACAAGGCACCAAATTTTGAACAGATATCTTCAGTTCAGAGTTAAGATACATTAATTCTCTTCACTATCAGAGCAAATATGAGATAGGCACTTTTATTACTATTTCTACTTTACATATAAAGAAATTAGAAGAAGAGAAACATTAAGCCCAAGTCAAGATTTAAACCTTAACACTGTTTCCCAACTTCTTAAATATTATGTTATACTGCCTCATTTATTTAGGCTCATAATTTCAGAATCTTTTAAAACCAGAAACAAAAAATGTTCCAAATAGAAAACTGAAAAGCAAGCCGGGTATGGTGGCACATGTCTTTAATCCCAGCCCTCGTGAGGCAGAGGTAGGAGGATCGCTTTAAGTTTTAGACCACCTTGAGACTACATAGTGAACTCCAGGTCAGACTGGGCTAGAGTGAGACCCTACCTGGGGGGGGGGGGAGGCAGGAAACAGAAAAGCAAATCCCAGGACTTGGCAGAAGTTAAGGCTACACAGTGAGTTCCAGGCCAGCCACCCAGTACTACATAATGAAATCCTATCTTCAAGCAGCAAAACAAAACTAAACTACAAAGGTCATGTTGATATAAATGTGCAGATCAGATAAAAATGGCATCACAGCTTTCAAATGAAATAAAGAGGAAATCCAGGGAATAATCATTCATTCTTTTCTGCTGTTAGCAGATATGATAGACTGAATTCCCCCCACATATCTGCCAGATTTTTGTTACTTTTTTAATATTTTATTTTTATTTATTTGGTAGAGAAAGAGGGGGGCGGAGGGAGAGAGAGAATGGACGTGCCAGGGCCTCCAGCCACTGCAGACGAACTCTGGACACATGCACCCCTGGGTCCTGGGGAATCAAACCTGGGTCCTTTGGCTTTGCAGGCAAATGCCTTAACTGCTAAGCCATACCTCCAGCCCTCTGTTATTTTTTATTTTTATTTTTTTGGTTTTTCGAGGTAGGGTCTCACTCTAGCTCAGGCTGACCTGGAATTCACTCTGTAGTCTCAGGGTGGCCTCGAACTCTCGGCGATCCTCCTACCTCTGCCTCCCGAGTGCTGGGATTATAGGCGTGCGCCACCACACCCGGCTTCTCTGTTATTTTTTTAATTAATTATTTATTTATGAGAGAGAGAGACAGACAGAGAATGAGAGAATGGGCAACCAAGGCCTCCAGACACTGCAAACGAACATCAGATGCATGTACCACTTTGTGCATCTGGCTTATGTGGGTCCTGGGGAATTGAACCGTGGTCCTTTGGCTTTTCAGACAAGTACCTTAACTGCTACACCATTCTCCAGCCCAGGTTTTTGTTCTTAATTTTAGTAGTACAGAACACTAAGAGTGCTCTACATCTGGGAACTAGATGAGCCAATCTTGAGTAAACAGTATCAATCTGAAAGGTTTAACAAGATAAAGTACAAGGTACTGTGCTTCATTTCTAATCATATTCACATTGAGAAAATAACCACAATAAGTGAGATGAAGACTTCACAATCTTAGGTCTGAAAGCAAGATAATAAAGGCCAACCTGTGAGGTTAGCATCAGTCTACTTAATTGACATCTCAGCCACAAAGAAGTGGTGCTGAAATCAGCTGGGAGGCAATTAGCTGCTACCATATAAATAGAGCTCACAACCACAGCAGTATGCAAAGAGGAGAAAGAACTGCCTTTCAAAAATGCAAACCCTTTTCTGTTAAAAAATTGTAATCCTAGGAGAGTATTTTATCATAACTTCTCTTTTATTAAATTCCTTTCTCACAATATATTTCTTACAGTGTAATTCAACTAATGATGATATATAATTTGACCAGAACAAATTGACATAATTTCTTTTTCTTTGAGAATGATTTTTATTGTTTCTGGAGAAACAAAAGTAATATAAGAAATCTGTCATTAACATGAATCATTGTATCTTGGCTTTGGAAATAACACAGCAGAAAGCAAGTCTTGCAAAGTGGTAGTAACCTCTCCAGGCTACATAATTAACCCTGTCCACTAAAATCTTGATTTCACCCTAGAAGAGACAATTGCTCCTTCCAAGAAGACTACACCCTTCCTGGAAGATTGAGATTCCTGAGACACCACCCAGAAATCTGTCTGGCTGATCAATTCAACCCCCCTTCCAGAACCTAGAAGAGGCTCCAACCTGCCACTCTAGATGGGCTTCTCAAATCCCCTCTTGTCTCCTGGGGCAAGATCTATATATTTCTAGGCTTCTCCAAGAACCTACTCATTCCCTCTCTTGGGCATGAGCTTTGTCTTCCTTCCATCTCTTAAATTCTTTTTTTTTTTTTTTTTCCCTGAGACAGGGTCTTTCTCTAGCCCAGGCTAACCCGGAATCTACTATGTAGTCTCAGGGTGGCCTTGAACTCACTGCAATCCTTCTACCTCTGCCTCCCAAGTGCTGGGATTAAAAGCGTGCACACCATGCCTGGCCCTTCTCTTAAATTCTACCTATAATCTAATAAAACCTGTAAACTTTTAAAAACTTGGTTTTAGTAGATGTGAAATCTTGATAATTTATATACATTACTTCTTAAGAAGCAATAAAGTTTGAATTAAACATACTATAGTTCTGATTAGATCAGAAATGCAAACTGGCTATGGAACATAAATTGAAGTAGATGAAAATATAGCATTGTTGTACATCACCCAAACTCATATACTAAAGGTATGAAAGTAAGTATTCAGGACTGGGGAGAAGATCCATGGGTAACAACACTTGCTGTACCACCTGAGTTTGGATCCCCAGGACCCACATAAAGTTGGACACTGTAGCATGCATCTGTGATCCCAGTTTACCTACAGCTAGATGGAAGGCAAAACAGGAGAATCTCAGGAAGCTCATGTGCTAGTTAGCCTAGGATACAAAGTGGTGACAAGAGACTGCCTCAAAAAGGTGGAAGGTGAGGACCAGTATCTGAGGTTATCCTCTGACCTTCACACATTCACTGAAGCACACATCAGTTCTCTCTCTTTCTCTAACATATACCCATCGATAAAATTTTTAAAGTAAGCTCAAAATTTCTTAGTATGGGCTAAGGGGATACTCAGCAGTTAAAGACACTTGCTTGTAAAGCCTGCAAGCCTGGGTTCAATTCCCCAGTATTCACATAAAGCCAGATGCACAAAGTGGTATACATGTCTGAAATTCCTTTACAGCAGCAAGATGCCTGGGTGTACCCATTCTCTCTTTCCTCACAAATAAATAAATAAAGGTATTTTTTTTTAAAAAAATTTTAAACTGGACTGGAGAGATGGCTTAGCGGTTAAGGCACTTGGCTGCAAAGCCACAGGACCCAGGTTCAACTCCCTAGGACTCACATAAGCCAGATACACAAGGTGGTAAATGTGTCTGGAGTTCATTTGCAGTGGCTGGAGGCCCTGGTGTACCCACTCTCTCTCCTTCTCTTTCTCAAATAAATAAATAAAAATAAAATATTTTAAATTTTTTTTAAACTTTCTTAACCTTATTAAAGTTAGATACATGTAACTAGTAAGATTTAGAATAGAAGCTGGGGGGCTGGAGAGATGGCTTAGCAGTTAAGCACTTGCCTGTGAAGCCTAAGGACCCCGGTTCGAGGCTCGTTTCCCCAGGACCCACGTTAGCCAGATGCACAAGGGGGCACACGCGTCTGGAGTTCGTTTGCAGTGGCTAGAGGCCCTGGCGCGCCCATTCTCTCTCTCTCTCTCTATCTGCCTCTTCCTCTCTCTGTCTGTCACTCTCAAATAAATAAATTAAAAATTTTTAAAAAATTTAAAAAAAAAAAGAATAGAAGCTGGGTATAGTGGCACATGCCTTTAATATCAACAGAGGTAGGGAAGATTCCTGCAAATTCAAGACCATCCTGAGATTACATATTGAATTCCAGGTCAGCCTGGACTAGAGTGAGACCCTAACTTGGAAAATAAAAATTTAGAATAGAAATCAAAACAGATTAAAACTGGGCTGGAGAGATGGCTTAGCAGTTAAGGCATTTGCCTGCAAAGCCAAAGGACCTCGGTTCAATTCCCCAGGACCCACATAGGCTAGATGCACAAGGGGCCGCATGCGTCTGGAATTCGTTTGCAGTGGCTGGAGGCCCTGGCGTGCCCATTCTCTCTCCCCCTCTCTCTGCTTCTTTCTCTGTTTCTCCAATAAATAAAAATAAAGTTAAAAAAACAGATTAAAACTATAATTATAATATACAACAAAAGCTATGAAAGATTAATAATGGAAAGTCTATTTTATTTCCATTTTTCACATTCTCTCCCCTTTCCACCAAACTTTCCCAATGTGGCATTCCTTTCCTCCCCCCTCAATTCCTTTCCTCTGGCCAGTTACCCTACAATGCTGAACCCAAAGTGTGCCATAGTACTAATGAAGAACTATATATCACCTCCAAAACTTTGTGTGACAATTAAATGAGTTAGCAGTTACTAAGTACCTAGCACAGTATATGCCATATAGCAAACAATGAATGGAATTGTTATAATCATTTGTTAATATTAATAGCACCTTTCAATTACATAACACTTCTTAAACTATACACATTCTTAATAGTTTACAGAATTCATTCTAATTTCTAAAACTCTTGGGTGTCTGAAAAATTTATTAAGAACATAGAAAAAATATTTAGTAATTCAACAAATTCACTGTCTCTCACTGTGGAAATAAAGGATGCCTTTAGAGCAACAGTGTTTACCCTTCTTGCCTACAGCTAAAAAAGTTATGTAACACACATTTGCCTGTAATACAATAATTTAGCTCAACTACTTGGTAATACTGAAAATTTTGCTTTACCCAACTTAAAAATTTTCAGCATAGCCTTTCAACTTTCTGTTTGAAATTTATAATGTAATTAAAAGGGCATTCCTATTTCTGAATTTGGTTAAAAAACTGGGTTTTAGGGGGTTTTTTTTGTTTTTGTTTTTTGTTGTTCAAAGTAGGATCTTACTCTAGCCCAGGGTGGCCTGGAATTCACTATGTAGTGTCAGGGTGGCCTTAAACTCTGAAATTCACTACGTAGTCTCAGGGTGGCCTTAAACTCACGGCCATCCTCCTACCTCTCCCTCTCAAGTGCTGGAATTAAAGGTGTGCAGCACCATGCCCTGCAAAACTATTCTTTACTAAATGCGTAATTAAAGACTTTTCTAGTCAGTACAGACAAGACTTCCAGAGTTCAGGAATAAAATTGTGTGTGATGTGTGTTTGCATGTCTATGCAGGTACTGGTGGAGGTCAGGGGCTAATGTCTAGTATCTTCCTTGATCACTTTCAACCTTATTTATTGAGACAAGGGCCCTCATTTGAGCTCAGAGCTCACCACTTTAAACACTGAGCCATCTCCCCTACCCCACAAGAATAGCTTTTTAAAAAAGCTTTAAAAAAAATCTGGCTTCTCTAGCCAGGTGTCCTCTTTAGAATGACATCGTCTTTAAACCCTATGTGGTGGGCTGGAGGGATGGCTTAGTGGTTAAGGCATTTGCCTGCAAAGCCAAAAGACCTCACTTTGAATCCCCAGGACCCACATTAGCCAGATGCACAATGTGGCACATGCATCTGGAGTTCGTTTGCAGTGGCTGGAGGCCCTGGCATGCCCATTCTCTCCCTCTCTCCCTCTCTCTCTTTCTCTCTCTCTCTCTCTCTCTCTGTCAAATAAATAAATAAATAATATTTTAAACTCTGTGTGGCAATCTCTGACACACCGCCATGATACCCAGGGAAGACAGGGTGACTTGGAAGTCCAACTACTTCCTTAAGATCATCCAACTCTTGGATGATTATCCAAAATGCTTCATCGTGGGAGCAGACAATGTGGGCTCCAAGCAGATGCAGCAGATCCGCATGTTCCTCTAAGAAAAGGCCATGTTGCTGATGGGCAAGAACACCATGATGCGCAAGGCCATCTGAGGACACCTGGATAACCACCCAGCTCTGGAGAAACAGATGCCCCATATCCAAGGGAATTTGGGCTTTGTGTTCACCAAGGAGGACATCACTGATATCAGGGACATGCTGCTAGCCAATAAGGTGGCAGCTGCTGCCCGTGCTGGTACCACTGCCCCGTGCAAAGCCACTGTGCCTGACCAGAACACCGGTCTGGGGCCCGAGAAGACCTCCTTCTTTCAGGCTTTAGGCATCACCACCAAAATCTCCAGGGGCACCATTGAAACTGAGTGATGGGCAGCTCATCAAGACTGGAGACAAAGTGGGAGTCAACGAGGCCACCCTGCTGAACACACTGGACATCCCCCCTTCTCCTTTGGGCTGATCATCCAGCAGGTGTTTGACAATGGCAGCACCTACAACCCCGAAGTACTTGACATCACAGAGGACACCCTGCATTCTTGCTTCTTGGAGGGTGTCCGTAATGTTGCCAGTGGTTGTCTGCAGATTGGTTACCCAACTGTTGCCTCAGTGCCTCATTCTGTCACCAAGGGGTACAAGCGGGTCCTGGCTCTGACTGTGGAGACTGAGTACACCTTCCCACTCGCTGAGAAGGTCAAGGCATTGGCTGATCCATCTGCATTTGTGGCTGCTGGCACAGTGGCCGCCGCCACCACTGCTGCTCCTGCTGCCGCTGCGGCCCCAGCCAAAGTGGAAGCGAAGGAAGAGTTGGAGGAGGACATGGGACTCGGTCTATTCGACTAATCACCAGAAAGCAACCAAAAGGTCAACTTTATTTGGAAAACATGGAAATAAAGGGTTACTTCTCTTTAAAAAAAAAATCTGGCTGGAGAGATGGCTCAGCAGTTAAGGCACTTGCTTGCAAAGCCTAATGACCTGGGTTTTATTCCCCAGTACCCATGTAAAGCCAGATATACAAAGTGGCACATTCATCTGGAGTTCATTTGCAGTCTCTGGAGGCCCTGGCATGCTCACTCTCTGTGTTTCTCTCTTCTCTGTCTCTGCTTACAAATAAATAAATAAATAAACATTTAAAAGATCTTTGTACCTGTAATAGATATAAATTATATATCAAATATTTAAGATTTATATTTCATAACCATAAAAGATAATTAGTAAGCTATGTGATGACAATGAAGTCTCCTTTACTAAATATCCACCATGGAAACTAGATATTTTCCAAGACTTCATCAGTGAAACGAAATGTAACAGATATAAATTGTAACATACAGTGACCCATGAAAAAAGTGGTAAAAAAAAATATATATATATGTATATATATATATATATATGTATATATATATATTCAGAGCTGGACGAGGTGGTGCACACCTTTAATCCCAGCACTCAGGAGGGAGAAGTAGGAGAATTGCTGTGAGTTCAAGGCCAGCCTGAGATTACATAGTGAATTCCAGGTCAGCCTGGGCTAGAGTGAGACCCTACCTCAAAAAAAAAAAATAAATAAATAAATAAGATTCATGGGCTAGAGAGATAGCTCAACATTCAGGCACTTGCCTGCAAAGCCTAATGACCCAGTTTCTATTCCCCAGTACTCATGTAAAGCCAGATGCACTAAGTGGTACATGCATATGGAGTTTGTTTGCAGTGGCTAAAGGCCCTGGAGCACCCACTCTCTTCTTCTCTCCACTTGGAAATAAATAAATAGATTCATTTTGTTTTGTTTTCAGAAAACAGGACAAGATTGCAGCTTGGTTTATATATCTATATCACTTGAGCAGTATTCTTTATAGAAATAATGGAGTAGGGCTGGAGAGAAGGCTCAGCAGTGAAGGCACTTGTCTACAAAACCAAAAGATCCAGGTTCAATTCCCCGGTACCCACATAAAACCAGATGCACAAGGTGGCACATGTGTCTGAAGTTCATTTGCTATGGCTGGAGGCCCTGGTGCAAGTGCACCTATTCTCTCTATCTGTCTGTCTGTCTGTCTCTCTCTGTCATAAATAATTTTTAAAAAATTAAAAATGAGGTAATTCTTAAATTTCCACAACAACTGATGATGAAAAACCATTCATAACTTCCCAAGTTCCCTTTCTTTAATTTTATAATTACCCCACACATCTTCTAGTCATTAACTTGGCTTCCCAAATTCTTAGTTCTTAATAGTGCACTGAATTTTCAACCTGAGAATTTCTGATCATTAGCAAGGGTTACCTTCTATCCCAACATAAATTGGCATTCTAATGTGTACATTCTAATACATCCATTATTCTCTTACTTCCTTTCATGTGGATTGGGTTCCTGAATTCTAAGTAAAACTACACATTTGAGCTACTTAGGTTGAAAACATGGGAATATTTCTCCCTTTTTTCTCTCCCCTTTCAGTTTTGTCTTGTTGGGGAATAAAACCTAGAGTTTTGCATAAGCTAGGCAAGTGCTCTACCAAGGGCTGACATCCCCAACCATCTGACACTTTGAGTGATAGCGTTAAAAGTATCTCTTGTTTGTATTCCCCTGCCCTTACTCCGGCCCTAAAAAACAGAAAAGGGGTGGTGACAGTAGCTTTTTTCCCTCCCATTTCTATTGCCCTTCTAAAATAACCCTAGCCAAATGATATTTAGGCCAACTCACACATTAAAATGACTAGTGAAGGTTCAGAATGTAGCTCAGTAGTAAAGGACTTGCCTAGCATACATGAGGCCCTGGGTTTCATCTTCAGACGTTCCCTCACCTACAAATGAAAAAAGATCTAGGTTTTAAATCAAAACAGAGGGCTGGAGAGATGGCTTAGCGGTTAAGTGCTTGCCTGTGAAGCCTAAGGACCCTGGTTTGAGGCTTGATTCCCCAGGACCCATGTTAGCCAGATGCACAAGGGGGCGCACGTGTCTGGAGTTCGTTTTCAGTGGCTGGAGGCCCTGGCATGCCCATCCTTTCTCTCTCTCTCTCTGCCTCTTTATCTCTCTGTCACTCTCAAATAAATAAATAAATAAATAAATAAATAAATAAATAAATTTAAACCAAAACAGAGGTTACACATTTACAGTCTTATTTACATTAATATTCTTTTCACAAAATTAAAAAAAAAACAGGCTGGAAAGATGGCTTAGTGGTTAAGGCACTTGCCTGTGAAGCCTAAGGACTCATGTTCTGCTCTCTAGATCCTACCTAAGCCAGCTGCACAAAGGCGAGGCAAGTGCAAGGTTTCACATGCCCACTAGGTAGTGCAAGTACCTGGAGTTCGATTTCAGTGCCTGAAGCCCTGGGGTGCCAATTCTCTCTCTAAAGTAAATGTAAATAAAATAAAATAAAATAAAATAAAACAAGAAAAAATTATGTTCAAATTGTGCTGTAAGGCAAAATTCTGAAGTAAAATTTCAACTTGCATCATGAGCATAAAGTGGTTTGGCACATGATACTCTACTCCAAGACTTTAACAAGTATTTAAGATATAACATCTGTGCCTGGCATGGTGGTGCATGCCTTTAATCCCAGCACTTGGGAGGAAGAGGTAGGAGGATCGCATGAGTTTGAGGCCACCCTGAGACTACATAGTGAATTCCAGGTCAGCCTGGCCTAGAATGAGATCCTACCTCGAAAAACCAAAAAAAAAAAAAAAAAAAAAAAAAAAAAAAAGAAAGAAAGAAAGAAAGAAAGAAATTACATCTGGTACAAAGTGGAGCAGAAATACTGGTATTTGAAGCAAATAAATAAATACATACATACATATATATTTCTGTCTTCAAGTCGTGTAGGGTAGTACTAGCATACCTATAATCTCAGCATTCAGGAAACCAATAAGGCAGGAGGATTGGAAGCTGGAGACTAGCCTGGACTACCTACCAACACTTTGCCTCAAAAAAAAAAAAAAAAAAAAAAAAAAAAAACTCTCATACTCCAAAGTATTCTGCCTCACAGGATATTCTCTAGCTTTTCAATTGTGTCTGCTTAAGAGTTTCATTTCCAAAGAGAAAATACCCATCAAATTCTCAGTTCACCTGAAAAAAAGAAATGTGTATCAACCTAAGTCCACAGGGCAGAATTCTCGTGGGACTGTGATGCCAAGAACTTGCACTGCCTCTGAAATCGTCTTGCGATCTCCGTCTCCAGGAGACTGAAAGGCTGCGGAGACACCAAAGGATCCTGCTGGGAGACTAGGGCGGTGGGGGCGGAGGGAAAGGGTGAGTCCCACCGAGGAACTGCATTAGAAGGAATGACTACGAGAACCTTATCTAATGTAAAGCGGCTCGCTTTAGGGAAAGCACAGATCCTGTACATCTTAAAGAGATAAAGTGAGGGGGATAAAGTAAAGTGATTAAAAAAAAAAACCCTTATCCTCCCACAACCAGAGGATGAAGAGAAGTCAGAAAAGGAGACAAGGGCGAGGAAGGCAGGTCAAAGAGGGTCCCCAAAGACTGGAGATGTTAAAAAAAAAAAAAAAAGTACTCGGTCTATGAGCTCGGCCCTGGAGAGGGTCTGTGTACTAATCAGCGGTGTGCAGAAGGAAAGGATGGCACTTAGCATGGTAGAGAGCAACGCGTTTACAATGGTAACGAGCCCTGCATTAAGAACATGTCGCCTGCTCCCGTCCAGTCCTTCACCTCTCACTCTAGGTCCCGTGGCAGTCGGGCAAAACTGCCCAAGCCTGCGCCGCTGGAGGGTAGCAAAAGGGAAAGTTACCTGAGTCCCAGGACTAACACCTGCAGCGACAGGAGGGAGGAGCCGCACACAACTGGAGCCCAGGCAGGATGCTCACTTGCTCTGGTCAAACCTCAACTCTTACGGGTGGGGCGGGGAACTTCCGCCCAGAGCAGGCGTAGCGTCATTTCCGTCTCTTATCTGGCTCCCTCTTCTCCTCCGCTGTAGCTACATCCTAAGGTTCCGACTTCCTCTTCCCGGAGCCTTAGGCCTCAGGTTTCAGATCTTAGGGAGACTACACGACCCAGCATGCACCTCGGCAGGCCGGTTTTCCGGGTCACGAGGCCCGCGCTGGGTCCATCACCATGGAAGCGATCGGTTTGGTCACGTGGCGGCCCTGGTTACGCCCGGTGGCAGCCGTGGGGTCTGGGGTGCGGGCGGGGGCCATTTTGCCTGAGGCTGCCCGGAGGCGGCCTGGCAGCTGACTGACTCCGCTCCTCCTCTTCTTTCCTCCTCCGCAGCTTGGGGCCTGGAGAGGACCGCGAGGCTGGGCTCCAATCCAGCCTACGAAGACGGCAATGGTTCCCTGGAGCAGTCGCTCTCTGACGACCCTCCATGGCGGCTGCGCCGTTGGAGCTGCTCCCGCTGCCGCCCCTGTCCACCCGTGGTGCCTGTCGCCTCCAGAGCCGCGCTGCTCCTTCGGCCCCCGAGACTGATGCTGGTCGAGCTGGGGGCACGATGAGAGGAGAGAAAAACTTCTACTGCCGGGGAGCTGCCGGGGACCCCGGTTCCTGTCCGCCCACCCCGTCGTCCCTGGCCTCAACCCTCGTGCTGCCGGCCGAGGCGGTGTCGGGTAGCTGGTCCGGCCCGGGCGCTGGTTTGTCCGCGGGAGAGGAAGAGGAGACTCGGCTTCTGCAGCTCCTGCGCTCCGCCCCGGATCCTTCCGAGGCCTTCCAGGCGCTGCAGGCTGCTCTGCCGCGGCGGGGCGCCCGCCTGGGCTTTCCCCGACGCCGGGAAGCCTTGTATCGGGCGCTGGGTCGAGTGCTCGTGGAAGGGGCCAGCGATGAGAAGAGACTCTGCTTGCAGCTCCTTTCGGACGTCCTGCGCGGCCAGGGGGAGGCCGGCCAGCTGGAAGAGGCCTTCAGCTTAGCGCTTCTGCCCCAACTAGTCGTCTCCTTACGAGAAGAGAATCCTGCCCTGCGGAAGGATGCGCTGCAGATCCTGCACATCTGTCTGAAACGCAGTTCTGGACAGGTGCTGAGAACGCTTATCGAAGGTCTGGAAAGTACGGATGCCCGGCTTAGGGCTTCCACCGCGCTACTGCTCCCTGTCTTGCTTGCTCCCGAGGATTTGCTGCTGGGCTTGGATCTCACCGAGGTAATCATATCTCTAGCCCGAAAGCTTAGCGATCAGGAGATGGAAGAAGAATCCGAGATCGCTTTCTCCACACTTCAACAAATTGGGGAGCGGCTTGGCCAAGAAAGGTTTCAATCTTATATCTCTCGATTGCCGTCTGCCCTGAGGAGACACTACAATCGCCGACTGGAGTCCCAGTTTGGAAGTCAGGTTCCTTACTATTTGGAACTACAAGCCTGTGGATTTCCTGACGATCCGGCCCCTTGTGTGGTGCCTGTTTCTAATAGCAATCTTAAATTTGGAATTATTCCTCAGGAGCTGCATGCAAGATTGCTGGATCAGGAAGACTATAAGAACCGGACTCAGGCCGTTGAAGAATTGAAACAGTTGCTGGGAAAATTTAACCCTAATTCTACCCCTCATACTAGTCTGGTTGGTTTCATTAGCTTGTTGTATAATTTGTTAGATGATTCTAATTTCAAAGTGGTCCATGGAACACTTCAGGTTCTGCATTTACTGGTTATTCGCCTTGGAGAGCAAGTACAACAGTTCTTGGGTCCAGTTATAGCCGCTTCTGTCAAAGTGCTGGCTGACAACAAGTTGGTGATCAAACAGGAATACATGAAAATCTTCCTAAAGCTAATGAAAGAAGTAGGTCCTCAGCAGGTGCTTTGTCTACTCCTGGAAAATCTTAAACATAAGCATTCCAGGGTTAGAGAGGAGGTGGTGAACATTTGCATCTGCTCCCTCCTGACCTATCCCAGTGAGGATTTTGACTTACCCAAACTGTCTTTTGATCTTGCCCCAGCTCTTGTGGATAGCAAACGCAGGGTCCGCCAAGCAGCTCTGGAAGCCTTTGCTGTGTTGGCATCATCTATGGGCTCAGGTAAAACCAGTGTCCTCTTTAAAGCTGTAGATACTGTTGAATTGCAAGATAATGGAGATGGTGTGATGAATGCTGTGCAGGCCAGACTGGCTAGAAAGACCCTCCCCAGGCTAACAGAACAAGGATTTGTGGAGTATGCAATACTCATGCCCTCTTCTGCCCAGTGTAGATCAAGTCATTTGGCACATGGAGCAGACACAGACTGGCTTTTGTCTGGTAACAGAACTCAGAGTGCCCACTGTTACTGTGGTGACCCTACCAGGGATAGTGTGCAGTTGTATGGATCTTACAGCCCAACTATCTGTACCCGAAGGGTAGTAAGTGCAGGAAAAGGAAAAAATAAATTACCATGGGAAAATGAGCAGCCTGGAGTCATGGGCGAAAACGAGACCTCCAATTCCAAGAATACAGAGCAGGTATGCTTCTCCAATTTTCTTTTTTCTTTTTAATTTTAAGATTTTTTTAAATTGACAACTTCTATACTTACAGACAACAAACCATATTTCCCTCCCTTCCCCCACTTTCCCCTTCAGAACTCTGCTCTCCATCATATCCCCTCCCTATCTCCATTAGTCTCTCTTTTATTTTGATGTCATCATCCTTTTCTCCGATTATGAGGGTCTTGTGACCCTATTGCTAGGCACTGTGAGGCCAATTTTTTCTGTGGACAGTTGCATCGTAAGGAGTGGTACCCTTCCTTTGGCTCTTACATTCTTTCCGCCACCTCTTCCGCAGTGGGCCCTGAGCCTTGGAGGGTGTGAGATGTTTCAGTGCTGGACACTCCTCCATCTCTTCTCAGCACTGTGTTGCCTTTTGGATCATCCCAGTGGTCATCGCCATCTGAAAAGAGAAGCTTCTCTAACCAGAAGTGAGAGTAGCATTAATATATGAATATGAACATTAAGTGTAGTGCTTTCAGGCAATTTGGTGAGAATAATATATACATTTAGCCAGACAAGAGCAGGCTTTATACCCCTAAGGCTCATGACCTCCTCCAATTTTCTTGAAACAGAATTAAAATAAAAATAGGCCTTCCATGACTTAAAGATGAGGCCACTTGAGGGTTGTTATTTTAAGTTACTTTAAATGCTGATGCAGATGTTCATTATAATGCCTGGTGAAATTTGAGGCACAATGTGATGTGGACAATACCTGGATAAAGTATGTCAGTCACCTCATTCATATAAGAGACAGTGAAGGTGCCAAATAAATTAAATTCTGAAGGACTTTAAGGGAGATGGCTCAGTGGCTAAAGGAGCTTGTTTGCAAAACCTGACAACCTGGCTTCAGTTTCCCAGTACCCGCCTAAAGCCAGATGCACAAAGTGGCACATGCATCTGGAGTTCATTTGCAGTGGCAGGAGGCCCTGGCATGCCAATACATTCTCCCTCCTTTCTTTCAAATAAATATTAAAAAATAAGTTCTGAGAATAAATATGAAACAAGTTCCACATGGTTTAGGGAAATGTTTATAAGTTGGCAATTACCATGGTAAGTGCTAGAATAGAAATAGGAAGAGTCCTGTGGGACTACTGAAGGTTAATAATTCCATTAGGGAAGAAGAAAGAAAAAAAAAAAACCTTTAGAAAAGGTATGGTATTTGAACTGATATTTCTTCCTGAATTTTTATTTTAAAATTTCGAAAGCCACAGGTAAGTTAGTACATATATACTTCATCTATATTTGCCATTTGTTAACATCTTACCATGTTTGCTACATTATTTGCTGAATCTTTTGAAAGTAAGTTGTGGGTTGGAGAGATGATGACTCAGTGGATAAAGGTGCTTGCTTGCAAAGCCTAAAGGCCTGGGTTCAGTTTCCCGGGGCTCTCATAAAGCTAGATGCACAGTGTGGCACATGTGTCTAGAGTTCCTTTACTGTGGCAGGAGGCCCTAGCACATCCATAACTCTACTTCTGTGTGCCTCTCTCTCAAATAAATAAATATTTTTTTAAAAAGAAAGTTGCACTTAAAAAAAGATACCTTGACATTTTACTCAAAAATATGGCGACATATCTCTAAAAATACAATTTTCCTTATAACCATATTATTATTATGCTTCCGAACATTAATAGTAACTCAATAATATATAATGGATAGTTTCTATTTAGATTTCTCCATTTGTCCCTACAGTGTGTTTTATTTATTTATTTTGTGTTTTATTTTACTTTTTTTCTTTATTAACTAGTTTTGTATTCAGCAAATACAGTCAGTTTGGTACCATTATTAGGCTCATCCGTGACCTCCCCCCTCCCCTTGGACCCTCCTTGTTGAGGTATGGTACCCACAGTTATGGGTAAGATAAATGTCTCTGAATATCATGACCCAACATGTGGCTCTGACATTCTTTCCGCCCCCTCTTCCGCAAAATTTCCCTGAGCCATGTTGGGTTCATTTTTGGTCTGCTTCAGTGATGAGGTGTTGGGGGCCTCTTGAGGCTCTGGCTCTCTGATTTGGTAGGAGTTGTTATTTTACTTTTACCTGCCAGAATGCAGTTAGGACTCACTGGTTTTAAGTCTTTATTATTAATATTATGTCCTTGTTTGTGTTTCTGTGGTTTCTTATGACATAGACTTTTATTTCCAGGGATCGAGAGTAGTTTTGTAAACAGTCTCACATTTTAAACTTAATCTGATTGTTTCCTTATTAGATTCAACATAAACATTTTTTTTTTTTTTTAGCAAAAATATACAGGTGAACCAGGTGTGGTGGCGCACGCCTTTAATCCCAGCACTCGGGAGGCAGAAATAGGATCGCCATGAGTTCGAGGCCACCCTGAGAATAGAGTGAATTCCAGGTCAGCCTAGACTAGAGTGAAACCCTGCCTCGAAAAACAAAACAAAACAAAAATACAGGTGACATGTAACATGGACTTCAAAGTACATCATAACAAAGTGTAGTTGTCCCACTCAGTAATGTTTCATTTATTATTTGATTAAGGTGATGAAAATCAGATTCATTGTAGAGGTATGTTTTCCTCTTCAACACATAATCTGTCAGATGATCCAACACATAATCTGTTAGATGATCAACAACTATTTGGATATAAGCTTTTACTCATTGTTTTTACCATCAACTAAGGACTCTTACACTGTACCATTTATTAAACTAGAGAAAGTAAAAAATGTAATTAGGGCTGGAGAGATGGCTTTGCAGTTAAGATGCTTGCCTGCAAAGCCAAAGAAACCAGGCTCAATTCCCCAGTACACACGTAAGCCAGATGCACAAGGTGGAGCATACATCTGGAGTTCGTTTTCAGTGGCTGGATGGCCTGGTGCACTCATTCTTGCTCTCTCTCCGTCTCTCTGCCTCTTTCTCTCTCTCAAATAAATAAATATTTTTTAAATGTAATTAGCCAGGTGTGGTGACATACGCATTTAATCCCAGCCCTTGGAAGGCAGAGGTAGGAGGATCACCATGAGTTCAAGCCAGCCTGGGACTACAGAGTGAGTGCCAGGTCACCCTGGGCTAGAGTGACACCCTACCTCAAAAAAAAAAACAAATACATACATACATACATACATACATACATACATACATTTGAAATGAAAAAGTGAGTGTGTATGGGCATGCCAGGGCCTTCAGCTGCTGTAGATGAATTCTAGGTACATGTGCCACTTTAAGTGACTGACTTTACATGGGTACTAGGGACTCAAACCTGGCCTGTTAGGCTTTGCGAGCAAGTTCTTGTAGTCACTGAGCCATCTCCCTAGCACAAGATCAGGGTTGTTTCTTTCTTTTTTTTTTTTTTTTGTGACAGGCTTACTGGTACTTTTCTTGCTTCATGCTTGGAATCAGCTGTGTTTTCTAGAATCCTAATAGCCTCTTTAGTAGCATGACATTTAAAACCAAAGTCTGGGTATAGTTTACTCATTGTCATTCCCTGCCATTGCAGATTGGCCATTTCAGTGGTCAGAACCAAGGATTATCTTTTCTTCCTTTTAAAAATATGAATTCCTACTAGTACTTCCATTCAAATTTGACAGTATAGATTCTTCATCATATTCTTTTCCTATTGGATCTCTCTCCTCATGCAATAAATCCCTAGCTTCCAACACCATGTACTATGTCCTACCACATACAAAGCATCCCAGATCAAATAACACAAGTACCTACTAAATAAACTTCAAGATGTCTTTGTGGTTCTTTGTGTACTTGGAATTATTCCACTGAGATGTATATTAAAACTTTTCAGTTGCTGTATCCATTTCATCCTGAAGGACCTACAATTTAGATGAAAGTTAAACTGACCTACTATATTAAACTGTACCCACATCTATATTTTTTAAAGTCTTAAGTTTGGCTGGTCAACATTTAAGTGAATTGATACCTAAAAATGTGATGGGCTTTGTTCCTAACTCTTTTTTAAAAAAAATATTTTTAAAGATTTATTTCTATTTATTTATTTATTAGAGACACTGCAGACGGGGGAGAGACAGAGAGAGAGAATGAGAATGGGTGCGCCAGGGCCTCTAGCCACTGCAAAGGAACTCCAGATGCATGCGCCGCCATGTGCATCTGGTTTACATGGGACCTGGAGAATGGAACCTAGGTCCTTAGGCTTCACAGGCATGCACCTTAACCACTAAGCTATCTCTCCAGCCCTGTTCCTAACTCTTTTTATCTCCCTACCCCTTCTTCCTATAGCCCCTTTCTCTCCATGAACATTGGTTTGTATGTGGTTTCTCAGCTAATACATACTTAATAGCTCTTATTTTTCTGATGTTTTTAACTGCTTTTAACTATTTGGATGTAAGGGTGAAAATTCATATGGTGGGAGTACTTCTGTATATTTAAAGATCCAGTTGCTCCTCTGGAGTGTGTTCAAGAACGATTATCTAGGTAATGAACTGATTACAACAGTTATTACACAGTAATAAAATAAAATAAAGCTTTCCGTAGGACTGGGAATGTAGCTTGTTCCACTGCAGCCAGCACACGATGGTATGTTGTGATGCTACAAAATCAGGGAAGCCATATTAAGATGTTACTGCCCAAAGTTGGTAGCTGACATTAGGGTTCATTTCTGTGCTGTATATTCTCTAGGTTTTGGCAAGTGTATCTATATGAATGTGTGCTAACCCGCTATTGTGGTAACATAAGGAATAGTTTCTCTGTCATACGCATCCTCTGTACTATGAGTGTTCATCCCTCCTCCCTGTTCTATCCTGTAGTAAATATACTTTTTATGTTGTTTCCACAACTTTATCTTTTTTTTAATTTCGTACAGTTGGGATCATATAAGCATATACATTAGGCTCATAGAATAAGGTTCACTTTTGTCTTCTAAGCAAGCATGTAGAAAATTGTAATAACTTCTTCCTTAAATGCCTAGTAGAATTCACTAGTGAGCACAGCTGAGTCTGATTCTAGCTCTTGGATAGTGACTATCTGGCCTTTAAAGAGGCAGTAGGCCTGCGGGCTGGAGGGATGGCTCAGTGGTTAAGGCATTTGCCTGCAAAGCCAAAGGACCCAGGTTTTATTTCGTAGGACCCATGTTAGCCAGGTGCACAAGGGGGTACATGCATCTGGAGTGTGTTTGCAGTGGCTGGAAGCCCTGGTGCACCCATTCTCTCGCTCTCTCTCTCTCTCCCCAACCCCCTTCTCTGTCAAATAAATAAAATAAAACTATTAAAAAAAAAAGAGGCAGTAGACCCGGTCAGATTCTTTCCCATCTGTGTGTCTTGTCGGATTGTATCTTTCAAGTACTTGGTCCATTTCAAATAAGGCATCAAATTTGTGAGTATAGATCTGTTTATATTAGTTCATTATTATTTTCATGTTGGAGTAATCTATAGTATTAGAAATTTGTTTCTTTGTTTTTGCTTTAGGCTAATTAGAAGCTTTTCAATTTTATTGATCTTTTTGAAAGAACTAGCTTAGGGTTTTGTTAATTATCATTCTTGACTTCCTGTTTCAGTGATTTCTGTGTTAATTTTTATTACCGCTTTTCTTCTCTTGCGTTGGGTTTAATTTTCTCTTTTACAGTTTCTTTTTTTTTAATTTTATTGACAGCTTCTATGATTATAGACAATAAACCATGATAATTCTGTCCCCCTCACTTTTCTCTTCACAAATCCACCCTCTGTCATATCCCCTCCCCCTTCTCAATCAGTCTCTCTCTTATTTTGATGTCATCTTTTCCTCCTGTTATGGAGGGTCTTGTGTAGGTAGTACCAGGCACTGTGAGGTCATGGATATCCAGGCCATATTTTGTCTGGAAGAGTGCATTGTAAGGAGTCCTCCCCTTCCTTTGGCTCTTATATTCTTTCTGCCACCTCTTTTACAGTGAACCCTGGAAAGTGTGATAGAGATGTCTCAGTGTTAAACACTCCACTGTCACTTCTCAGCACTCTGGTGGCTTTTGAGTCATCCCAGTGGTCACCGTCACCTGTAAAGATAAACTTCTCTAACCAAAAGTGAGAGTAAGATTAATATAAATGTATAAACATTAAGCACAATGCTTGTAGGGCAGTTTGTTGGGCATAATATATGTATTCACCCAGATACCAGCAGGCATTACTCCCCTAGGGCTCATAATCTCCCCCACCATAGGCTTTTGACTACATTTTCAGTACCAGGCATATATTCCCTTGCATGGAGTGGGCCTCAAGTCCAATTAGAGAGCAGTTGGTTTCCCTCGTAATAGATGTGATACTATTGCATCTAATGGCATATTTGGCCTGGTAGGCCAGTCTTAAGGCTTGCAATGTCCACTGCAGTTGACCACCAATGATGACTTCTTTCTCCCATAGGACTGCATGCAATGTAGCTTTTTCTAGCTTTCTGTCACCTGGTCCATAGGGAGGAGGTTTTCAGCTCAGCTCCAGCTTGATTTCTCAGTGACCTGCAGGCCAAGCATATAGTGTCTTCAGCAATAGGGTCTTACCATCTATTTCTGGTGGGAAACCAAGAGCCTTGGCAGTAGCCTGTAATGTTTTAGGGGCATCAGGGCCTTGCTAGCCAACAACTCACTGGAAGGTAACCCATCACTGGTACTGAAATTTTTCTAGTAACAAAATATGGCTTCACAGGCTGGAGAGATGGTTTAACAGTTAAGGCGTTTGCCTACAAAGCCAAAGGACCCAGGTTCAACTCCCCAGGACCCATGTTGTCCAGATGCACGAGCGGGTCGCATGCATCTGGAATTTGTTTGCAGTGGCTGGAGGCCTTGGCCTGCCCATTCATTCGCGCTCGCTTGCTCTTGCTCGCTTGCTCTCTCTCTCTCTCTCTCTCTCTTTCCCTCTTTCTCTGTCAAATAAATAAATAATAAGGCCAGGCGTGGTGGTGCACGCCTTTAATCCCAGAACTGGGGAGGCAGAGGTAGGAGGATTTCCATGAGTTCAAGGCCAGCCTGAAACTACATAGTGAATTCCAGGTCAGCCTGGGCTAGAGCGAGACCCTACCTTGAAAAACCAAAATAAATAAATATTTAAAAATATATATGGCTTCAGGGTGTGCCATTATCCAGAGAAGTAGGTTCCCATATGGCTCATTTAAAACATCTTAAATGTTTTATTTTATTTTATTGACAACTTCCATAATTGTAAACCATATCCCATGGTAATTGCCCCCCTCACCCTACTTTCCCCTCTGCAACCCCACTCTCCATCATATACCCTCCACCTCTCAATCAGTCTCTCTTTTATTTTGATGTCATCATCTTTTCCTCCTATTATGATGGTCATATAGGTAGTGTCAGGCACTGTGAGGTCATGGATATCCAGGCCATTTTGTATCTGGAGGAGCACGTTGTAAGGAGTCCTACCCTTCCTTTGGCTCTTACATTCTTTCTGCCACCTCTTCCACAATGGACCCTGAGCCTTGGAAGGTGTGATAGAGATATTTCAGTGCTGAGCACTCCTCTGTCACTTCTTCTCAGCACCATGGTGCCTTCTGAGTCATCCCCAGGTCACTGCCATCTGAAAAGAGAAGCTTCTCTAACCAAAAGTGAGAGTAGCATTAATGCATGGGTATGAACATTAAGAGAAGTGCTTACTGGGCAGTTTGGTGGACATAGTACATACATTTAGTTAGACAGCAGCAGATATTACACCCCTAGGGCTCATGACTATCCCTGTTGTAGGTTTTCAGTATCGGGGTGTATTTGGGCCTCCAGTCCAATTAGAGAGCAATTGGTTTCCCCCCTAACAGACATGCCACTATTCTACCCATTGGCTCATTTGGCCTGGCTGGCCAAATTTAAGGCTTGCAGTGTCCACTGTTGAGTATCTCCACTGGTGATTTCTCTCTCTCCCATGGAATTGCATGCAGCGTAGCTTTTCCCAGCTTTCTTCCAGCTGGTCTATGTGGCAGAGGTTTTCAGCTCAGCTCCAGCAGGATTTCTCAGTGACCTTGTAGCCCAAGTATGTGGAGTCTTCAGCAATAGTGTCTTATCATCTATTCCTGGTGGGAAACCAAGGGCCTTGGCAATGGCCTGTAATAAAACATCTTAAATTTTGATTAACCTTCCTCCCACCATTCCATTATTCAATCCCTTCCCCTGACCTCATTTAGGCTATTACACCCCCAGTAATCTGTTCATCCACTTACATACATACAGTATCCTCCTTTAAATTCTTCTGCTCTCCCCCTTCCCTTATAGCCTCTTTCTAGCTTACTAGCCTCTGGCACTTACTTTTACAACACACATATAAATCTAAACACTTGTAGCTAGGATCCACATATGAGAGAAAACATGTGGCATTTGGCTTTCTGAGGACTTGGGATACCTCATGTAGTATAATACTTTCCAGATCCATCCATTTCCCTGTAACTTTCATACTTTCATTTTTCCTTACTGCTGAATAAAATTCTGTGTGTAAATGTACCACATCTTCATTATCTATTCATCAGTTGGGAGACATCTAGGTTGGTTCCATTGCATTATTGAGCCACAATAGACATGGATGAGCAGGTATCTGTAAGGTAGTGAGACAAGTCCTTAGGATATACCCCTAGGAATGATATACCTGGGTTATATGGTAAATCTATTTTTAGCTCTCTCAGGAACCTCCATGCTGACTTCCACATGGCTGTACCAGTTTACATTCCTACCAACAGTGTAGAAAGTTTCCTCTTTTTCACATCCCCACCAGCATTTATTGTCATTTGTTTTCTTTTTATTTGTTTGGTTTTTTTTATTTTTTATTTTTTTTCCGAGGTAGGGTCTCACTCTAGCCCAGGCTGACCTGGAATTCACTATGGAGTCTCAGGGTGGCCTTGAACTCACGGCGATCCTCCTACCTCTGCCTCCCAAGTGCTGGGATTAAAGGCGTGCGCCACCACGCCCGGCTCTATTTGTTTGTTTTTTGAGGTAGGGTCTCACGGTAGCCCTAGCCCAGGCTGACCTGGAATTCATTATGCAGTCTGAGGGAGGCCTTGAACTCATGGCAATCCTCCTAACTCTGCTTCCCGAGTGCTGGGGTTAAAGGCATGCACCACCACACCTGGTTGTCATTTATTTCCTTTTTTTGTTGTTGTTTTTGTTTTGATTTTTCAAGGTAGGGTCTCACTTTAGCCCAGGCTGACCTAGAATTCACTATGTAGCCTCAAGGTGGCCTTGAACTCAAGGCACTCCTCCTACCTTGGCTACCCCCATGCTGGGATTAAAGGCATGCATTACCACACCCAGCCCATCATTTGTTTTCTTCATTTTTATTTATTTATTTATTTATTTATTAGAGACAGGGAGAGAAAGACAATGGGCATACCAGGACCTCTAAGCACTGCAAAGGAACTTCAGGTGCATGTGCCCCCTTGTGCATCTGTCTTATATGGAACTTGAAGAATCAAACCTGGATCCTTAGGCTTCATAGGCAAGTGCTTTAACTGCTAAGCCATCTCTCCAGCCCCCCCCCCCTTTTTTTCTTCCTTGATGATAGTCATTCTGTCAGGAGTGAGATGGAATCTAAAAGTAGTTTAAAGCCAGGCATAGTGGCGCACACCTTTAATCCCAGCACTCGGGAGGCAGAGGAGGATGGCCATGAGTTTGAGGCCACCTTGAGGCTGCATAGTGAATTCCAGGTCAGCCTGAGATAGGAGTGAAACCTACCTTGAAAAACAAAACAAACAAAACAAAAATAATAATTAAATAAATAAATAAAAGTAGTTTAAATTACATTTCCTGATGGCTAAGGATGTAGAACATTTTTTTTAGATGTTTATAGGCCATGTGTATTTCTTTTTTTGAGAACTCTCTATTTAAATAGTTCCATAGCCCATTTTTTTATTGGGTTGTGTGATTTGTTATTATTTAGTTTTTGAGTTTTTAAAATTTTTATTTATTTATTTATTTGTTTTTATTTGAAAGTGACAGAGAGAGAGAGAGAGAGAAAGGGGCAGATAGAGAATGAGCATTCCAGGGCCTCCAGCCACTGCAAACGAACTCCAGACGCATGTGCCCCCTTGTGCATCTGGCTTACGTGGGTCCTGGGGAATTGAGCCTCAAACCAAGGTCCTTAGGCGTCATAGGCAAGCACTTAACCACTAAGCCATCTCTCCACCCCCAGTTTTTTGAGTTCTTTTTATATCCTCGATATTAATTCTCTTGTCAGTTGTATAGCTGGCAAAGGTATTTTTCCCCATTCTATAGGTTGTCTCTGTTCTATTCACAGTGTCCTTTGCTGTACAAACCCTTTTTAATTTCATGAGCTCCCAGTGATTGGTGGTTTTACTTCCTGAGCAACTGGGGTTATATTCAGAAAGTTGTTACCTATGCCAGTATGTTGCAGTGTTTCCCCTACTTGTTCCTCTAGCAGTTTCAGAGTTTCAGGTCTGATATTAAGGGCTTTAATCCATTTTCAGTTGATTCTTGTGCAAGGAGAGAGATCAGGATCTATTTCATCCTTCTACATATAGATATACAGTTTTTCCCAGTACCATTTGTTGAAGAGGCTGTCTTTTCTCCAGTGAATATTTTTGGGATTTTGGTCAAAAATCAGATGGCTTTAGGTGCCTGGATTTATATCTAGGTCATCTGTTCTCTTCCATTGATCTACACGTCTGACTTTGTGCCAGTGCCATGCTGGTTTTGTTACTATGGCTCTTCATATAGCTTAAAATCAGGTATGGTAATACCACCAACCTTATTTTTGTTGCATAAAATTGTTTTGGATATTCAAGGCTTTTTGTGCTTCCAAATGAATTTGAGGTTTGTTTTTTCTATTTCCACGAAGAATGCCATTGATGTTTGATGGGCATTGCATTAGATGTATAGATTGATTTTGGCAAGATTGACATTTTCACACTATTGATTCTCCCAGTCCAACAGCATGGGATGTCTTTCCATTTCCTGGTGTCTTCTGAAATTTATCTCTTGAGTGTTTTAAAGTTTTTTTTTGTTGTTGTTGTTTTGTTTTTTTCATTTTGTTTTCTTGAGGTAGGGTTTTGCTCTAGCCCAGGCTGACCTGGATAGAATTCACTATGTATCTCAAACTGGCTCCAACTCATGGTGATCCTACTACCTCTGTCTTCCAAGTGCTGAGATTAAAGGTATGCACCACTATGCCCAGCTGTGTTTTAAAGTTTTCATTGTAGACATCCTTCACTTCCTTGGCTAAGCTTATTCCAATGTACTTTTCTTTTTTCAAAACAAGCAATTGTGAATGGGAGTGATTCCCTGATTTCATCCTCAGCATGTTTGTTGTTAGTATATAGGAAAGCTACTGATTTCTATGTGTTAATTTTGTATCCTGCTACATTGCTAAAAGTGTTTATCAGCTATAACAGTTTACTGGTAGAGTTCTTTAGGGTCCTTTATGTATAGAATCATGTCATCTGCAAATAATGGCAATTTGATCTCTTCCTTTCCAATTTCTATCCCTTTTATGTGTGTCTCTTGCCTTATTGGTATAGCTAAGACTTCTAGTATTAAATTAAATAAAAGTGGAGACAGTGGAAACCCTTGTCTTGTTCCTAATTTTAATGGAAAGGCTTCAAGTTTTTCCTCATTTTGTATTATGTTGGCTGTAAGGTTTGTCATAAATAGCCTTTATTATGTTGAGATATGTTCCTTCTATTCCTAGTTTCTTTAGGACTTTTACCATGAAAGGATGTTGGATTTTGTCAAATGCCTTTTCTGCATCTATTGAGATGATCACGTAATTTTTGCCCTTCAGTCCATTTATATAGTGTTTTACATTTATCACTTTGCATATGTTGAACTATTCCTGCATCTCTGGGATAAAGCCTACTTGGTCGGGGTGAATAATCTTTGATATATTCTTGCATTCTGTTTGCCAATATTTTCTTGAGAACTATTTCACCTGTGTTCATGAGGGAGATTGGTCTGTAATTTTCTTTTCACTTCTTTTCTTTCTTTCTTTTTCCAAGGTAGTGTCTCACTGTAGCTCACGCTGAGCTGGAATTCACTCTGTAGTCTCAGGGTGACCTTGAACTCATGGCAATCCTCCTACCTCTGCCTCTGCGTGCTGGGATGAAAGGCGTGTGTCACCATGCCCAGCTTCTTTTCTTTAAAAAAAGAAAAAAGAACTTTATTTTATTTGTTTGAGAGAGAGGGAGGAAGGGAGATAGAGAGAATGGGTACACCAGGGTCTTTAGCTACTGCAAAGACACTCCAGATGCACGCGCCACCTTGTGCATCTGGGTTACGTGGGTCCTAGGGAATCAAACCTGGGTCTTTTGGCTTTGCAGCCAAGCACCTTAACTGCTAAGCCATCTGTCCAGCCCATGTAATTTTATTTTCTTGTTTTATCTTTGTCTGGTTTTGGTGTCAAGGTAATGCTGGCTTCGTAGGAGTTTGGTAGTATTCCCTTCTTGTGTTTTTTATGGAAAAGTTTGGGAAGCAGTGGTGTTAGTTCTTCCATGAAGGCTATTAAAATTCACCAGTGAATCCATCTGGGCCTGGATTTTTTTGTTGTTGTTGGGAGATTTTTTTGTTCTCAGTACTTTGTTATAAATCTTTGTTCTCAGTACTTGTTATAAATCTACTTAAATGGCTTATCTCATCTTGATTTAATTTTGATAGGTCATATAAATCTAGGAAATCATCCATTTCTTTCAGATTTTCAAACTTAGTGGAGTGTATGTTCTTAAAGTATGTCCTTATGATTTTCTGAATTTTATTGGTTTTGCAATAAGGTTCACATTGGTGACAGACACCTGATCAAGAACAACTTGGTGGGGGGGGGGGCTCCCTCCAGAGTAAGCACGAGCAGAGGGTGGACATCACATCCTTGCCAACATCAGGTAGACAACAGCAACAGGAGAGAATACTAAACACCAGCAAGAGGAAGCTGGTTTTAACACCCATAAGTGTGCCCCCAACAATACACTGCCTCCAGGAGGCTTTAATTACCAAATTGCCATCAGCTGGGGATCTAGCATTCAGAACACCTAAGTTTATAGGGAACATCTGAATCAAACCACCACATTCTACCCCTGCCCCCCATAAGGTGATAATTGTCCATGATGTAAAATATAATGCATTCAGTCCAACTATAAAAGTCCCCATAGTTTTTTATCAATTTTAATGATGTTCAAACACCCCCATAATTTAAGGCCTTTTAACTGAGCCATAATGCCAAAAAAAATCCCCCCCAAACCCATAATGGCACAATAAAAAATATTCACACTTCAGAAGATGACATTGGGCCTAGCAAAGAAATATTCAGTCAATACAAGATTTAAACAGGGCAGAGCTGAAGGGATGGCTTAGTGGTTAAGGCATTTTCCTACAAAGCCAAAGGACCCAGGTTCAGTTCCCCAGGCCCCACGTTAGCCAAATGCACAAGGGGTGCACACATCTGGAGTTCGTTTGCAGTGGCTGGAGGCCCTGGCGCACCCATTCTCTCTCTCCCTCTCCCTCTTTATCTGTCAAATAAATAAATAATATTTTAAAAATATATTTAAACAGGGCAAACATCAAACTCTGTAGTTTCTAAGTCCAACAACTCTAGTCATTGACAAGTCTCCAAGTCTGATAATTCTAACCAGTGACAACTCAAGGGAGTTCAAATTCTGCACCTCCAGCTAGGCTACTCACAGTCCTGGAAAACTTCCTCCAGTCTGGCAGCTCTCCTTGGTAGTCATCCCATAGTCCTGGCATCTCCATTGGGTCTCTGTTGCAATCCATGCTTCATCCTCATGGCTCGATCAGGTCTCCACACAGGTAAATCAACAAGCCTGCTTCACACTGCCCATAGCCATTTCCAAAATAAAAAACTGTGTTGTAAGTACAATGACACTCTCTTTCTTGCATGTGTTATACCCTATAATGCCAGGTGGGAATAAAGCAGACTTTGAAGAATGGGATACTCCTTTAGCATTCAGGCCCCTTCCAAAGAGTCTGCATTCTTCCTGTTGTCCCAATGCAGGTCAGCTGGCTCAGTCTCAATGGTTGTTATTGCTCAAACAATTGCAGCTGAATGGGCAGCAGTTTTGGCCCAAATATTTCATTTTTTTTTTCTGTGCCATATCCCTCTGCTCACACCAGTCCATTTCTGTGCAATACAACCTGCAGAAGTTCTCAAAACACAGACATAACAGCAAGCATCTCACACAAACTGATTCCAACCCAGTCCAAGCAAAGCTCTTTGTCACCCTCATATGCCAAACCTCATAGTCCATAGTTCTTACTGCATTCATGTCTTTCAATCCAACCCAGTCCAAGCAAAGCTCTTTGTCACCCTCATATGCCAAACCTCATAGTCCATAGTTCTTACTGCATTCATGTCTTTCAACTCTGACCAGTCTGCAAGCCTGTGTCTTTTGGTTGGGGCATTGAGGTCATTGATGTTAAGAGTTATTGTAGAAAGGTGTGTATTCATTCTTGCCATTCTTCTTGTTTTGTAGTGCTTCCTATTTTTCCTTTATTCACTTGTATTATTATTTGAATGTGGTTTGTTTTTTTTCCTGTTTCCTCATGTGTGCACTTTCCTTTCTCTTCAGTGTAAATGATCTCTTCAAGTATTTTCTGTAGAGCTGGCTTAGTGGTCATATATTCCTTTAGCCTGCTTTTGTGGTAGCAAGTCCTTATTTCTCCATCAATTTGGATGGATAGCTTTTCTGGATATAGTAAGTTTGGTTGACATTAGTTATCTTTCAAAACTTGGAAAACATTCTAAACCCTTCTGGCCTTTAAAGTTTTTGTTGAGTAATATGCTGTTACCCTGATGGACTTGCCTTTATATGGAAGTTGATGTTTCTCTCTAGCTGCTTTCAATATATTTACTTTGGTTTGTGTGTTTAGTAGTTTAATTATATTATCATGAAGAGAGATTCTTTCCTGGTTTTGTCCTTTTGGTCTTCTAAAGGCTTCCTTTATCTGTATCAGCATGTCTTTCCTTAGTTGGGAGAAATTTTCTTGTATGATTTTGTTGACTGTAGCAGACAGCTTCAGGTTCACTGAGATGAACTTCCAGACCAGGCATAGTTATGGAGGAAGGGGTATTTCATGAAGCTTACAGATCCAGGGGAAGTTCCATAAATGGCAGAAGAAGCTGGCCTGCCTTCACAGGACCAAGCAGAGAGAGAGAGAAGCATAAGCCTAAAGCTAAAAGCCACACAGCACAGCACACTTCAGGAACTCCTGCTAGGCACACTTTGCATATCGTTAGATTGAAACCTAAAACCCACCACCACACCTTAAGATCCACCCAGTGACATTGCCTCCAGCCAGGTGGCTACAGATGCAAACTACAAACAATAAAGAATTGAATATATTGGGGGCCACCTATTCAAACTACCACAGTTGACAATACCTAATATTCCTTTGGGTTGAAATTCTCTTTCTGCTGTAACCTGAATTCTTATGTTTGATCTCTTTATGGTGTCCCAAATGTCTTGAAATTCCCATTCATACCTTCCTATTAGTTTGTCTTTCTCTTTGTTGAACTGTTTTAGATCTGCCAACTTGTCTTCTAATTTAGATATTCTGTCCTCTCCTTGATCCATTCTATTGGTGAGACTTTCTACAGAGTTTTCTGTTTGACTTACTCCTTTTCATTTCTAGTATTTCTTCACAATTTCTATTTCCTTACTCATGTCTTGTATTGACCTCCTTATTTCATTAAGTTGGTTTCCTGTGTTCTCTTGGAATTTCTTAAGGAGTTTGTTTTCTTTTTTGATTTCTTTGTACATAGTTACATTCATTCTTTTGAATTCTTTGTTAGGCATTTCATCTAAATCAGGCTCACAGAAGGTCATTTCTGATGGATTTATAATTTTTGTTGGAATTATATTGTCTTGTGTGTTTCTTTATTACATTATTATATTGTTTTGTGTGTTTCTTATATTATATTATAGAGATTTTTGCATCTTGGGTCATTTTGATGCTTGGATTTTCCAGTTATCTGCTGTATTCTTAGACATGTAGCTCGGATGTTATATATTTACAAGTTAGGCACTAAAGTGCCAGGTGTGGCTCTTATATTATTCCCAGAATAACAGCAGAAGTGACCCTAGATTTTGGATTTGCCTGCTATGGAAATACCCTAGTAGGCTGGGTACAGCAAAATACAGGTAAATTCTAAAATTCAGCTGAGCAATATACACAATCAAATCCATCAGGGAGTATTTATACAAGAGTGGGGATTTAACCCAGCAGATAATCTAACAAATTCAAAGTGGTTTGATTCAGGTGTCCCCCATAAACTTAGGTGTTCTAAATGCTAGGTTCCCAGCTGATGGAGATTTGGGAATTAACAGCTCCAGGAGACACTGTATTGTTGGGGGCAGACTTTTGGATGTTATAGCCAGTTTCCCCATGCCAGTGTTTGGCACACTCTCCTGTTGCTATGGTACACCTTATGCTGACCAGGGGGTGATGTCCACCCTCTGCTCATGTTGTTGTTTTCCCTGCCATCGTGAAGCTCCCCTCTCGAGCCTGAAAGCCAAAATAAACCTCTTCTTTCCCACAAGATGCTCTTGGTTGGGTGATTCCTACCAGCAATTTGAACCTGACTGCAACAGTATCTAAGGGTGTGTTTTCACTCACACCCTTAATCCTGTCAACTGGGAGACAGAGATGTAATGGGTTCCAGGTCAGCTTGTGCCTGAGTGAGACCCTGCCCCCCAAGAAAGAAAGAAGAAAAAGACAAAAAGGCACTATAAATCAGGAAATATCAAAAGTCCACTCTAAAACAGTTTATTTAAGAATTACAAAGCTGACCAAAAATATGAAAATCAAATTCACTTCCCTGAAGTATAAGGTGAAATTTAGCACTTCCAGTCTAGGCCTTCATTACCTGGCATTGGGGCAGGAATTGGCCCAGTGTAAGTAGTTCCTGTTACCTTTTAGGGTGGCTTCCAGTCTCATCTATGCTGAGTGCCCACCTGGTTTCCTCTTTGTTGCGCTTTGGGCTCTGCTAGGCTGGTTGGGTCAGTAGATCTGCTTTTAGTTCAGCAGTGCTGGATGTTGTGTGGCTAAGGGATAGATGTGGTGGTTCCCAGTGCTGGCGACTGGGGAAGAAGAGGATGTAGAGAGTGCCTGAAATTGTCCAAGAACTGCTCAGCTGGTCCCTGTTGTCTCATCCTTCAGGTTTTTTGGCTATACGAGGCTGGTGTGAGCAGAGAATCCCTTCACCATATTTCCACTCCTGCTAGCTGAGGCAGGATCTTGAAAAAACAAACAAACAGAAAAAAAATTAATTACTGAATTTGGGCTGGGGAGAGGCTTGCTTAGTGGCTAAGGTCCTGTGAAGTCAAAGGACTCAGGTTCAATTCTCCAGGACCCATGTAAGCCAGAGGCACAAGGTGGCATGTGTGTCTGGAGTTCGTTTGCAGTGGTTAGATGGCCTGGTGCACCCATTTTCTCTTTCTCACTTTGTCTCTCTCAAATTAAAAAGAAAGTTTTTTTTTTGGTTTTTCGAGGTAGGGTCTCACTCTAGCCCAGGCTTACCTGGAATTCACTATGGAGTCTCAGGGTGGCCTCGAACTCACGGCGATCCTCCTACCTCTGCCTCCCGAGTGCTGGGATTAAAGGCGTGCGCCACCACGCCCGGCAGAAAGTTTTTTTAATTACTGAAATAGCAAAATCAAGTATATATATTAATGTTATCCAAATGCATTTATATATCCTTTAAAATACTCACTTAGAGATGGCTTAGCAGTTAAGCACTTGCCTGTGAAGCCTAAGGACCCTGGTTGGAGGCTCAATTCCCCAGGACCCACGTTAGCCAGATGCACAAGGGGGCGCACACGTCTGGAGTTTGTTTGCAGTGGCTGGAGGCCCTGGCGCGCCCATTCTCCCCCCCACCCTTGTCTGTCTTTCTCAAATAAATAAATAAAAATAAACAAAAAATATTTTTAATACTCACTTAAGGGGCCTGGCGGGATGGCTTGGTGATTAAGATGTTTGCCTGCGAAGCCTAAGGACCCAGGTTTGATTCTCCAGGTCCTACATAAGCCAGAGGCACAAGGGGGCGCATGCATCTGGAGTCTGTTTGCAGTAGCTGAAGGCCCTGGCGTGCCCATTCTGTCTCTCTCTCTCTCTCTCTCAGTCTCTTTCTCTCAAATAAATAAATAAAATATAAATTTAAAAATAATTTAAAAATACTCACTTAAGGTTATTTTAGGATGCACAAATGTGAGAAGTAGTAAGTTATAAAAATATTTATCATCATTGATTGGCATTATCTTAATTAGAAAGCAATCAGATTTAAAGAAGAGTTTCAGTCATCAATTTTATGTTACTTTCAAATCTTAAGGGTCTGAAAATTATATTAGCTGATATATTAAACATTATATAATTTGTAACATTATAAGAATTCATTTGTATGAAATTTCAGTTGAAACACATAGTTTTTATGATTATATACAGTATTTTTTTTTTTTTTTTTTTTTTTTTTTTTGGTTTTTCGAGGTAGGGTCTCACTCTAGCCCAGGCTGACCTGGAATTCACTATGGAGTCTCAGGGTGGCCTCGAACTCACGGCGATCCTCCTACCTCTGCCTCCCGAGTGCTGGGATTAAAGGCGTGCGCCACCACGCCCGGCTTTATATACAGTATTTTTAAAAAATATTTTTAAACTTTTTAATTGACAGTTTCTATAATTATAGATAGTAAACCATGATAGTTCTCTCCCTACCCCTACTTTCCTTCTCACAAATCCACTCTCCATCTTATCCAGTCCCCCTCTTAATTAGTCTCTCTTTTATTTTGATGTGATCATCTTTTCCTCCTATTGTTAAGGTCTTGTGTTTGTAATGTCAGGCACTGTGAGGTCATGGATATCCAGGCCATTTTCTGTCTGGAAGATTGCATTGTAAGAAGTCCTATTCTTCCTTTGGCTCTTATATTTTTTTTAAATATTTTGTTTATTTATTTATTTGACAGAGAAAGGAGGGAGAGAGACAGAGAATGGGCACATCAGGGCCTCCAGCCATTGCAAACAGACTCCAGATGTGTGCTCCCCTTGTGCATCTGGCTAACATAGGTCCTAGGGAATCAAACTTGGGTCCTTTGGCTTTGTAGGCAAATGCCTTAACCACTAAACCATCCCTCCAGTCATCTCTTACATTCTTTCTGTCACCTCTTCCACAATGGACAATGGACACCTCTTCCACAATGGAGCCATGGAAGGTGTGATAGAGATGTCTCAGTGCTGAACACTCCACTGTCACTTCTTCTCAGCACTATGGTGACTTTTTAAAAAATACATTATTTATTTATTTGCAATCTGAGAAAGATAGAAGAGAGACAAACTGCAAGAATGGGCATGGCATGCGCCACTTTGTGAATCTGGATTTATGTGGATACTAAGGAATCAAACTCAGATCATTAGACTTTGCAAACAAGTGCCTTAACCACTAAGCCATCTCTCCAGCCCTATGGTGACTTTTGATTCATCCCAGTGGTCATGGCTATCTGAAAAGAGAAACTTCTCTAATCAAAATTGAGAATGGCATCAATATATGGGTATAAACATTAAGAAAAGTGCTTGCAGGGCAGTTTGGTGGGCATAATATATGCATTTAGCCAGACAATAGCAGGCATTACTCTCCTATGGCTCATGATCTCCCTCTTCATGGTAAAAAATTTTGTTTTGTTTAGTGGCAAGGAGAGACAGAAGAAAAAGAAAAAGCAAGAAATAATGGGTGTGCCAGGCCCTTTTGCCACTGCTAACAAACTTCGAATGCATCTGCCACTTTGTACCTCTGGCTTTACATGGGTATTGGGCAATTTGAACCTAGGCCGTCAAGCTTTGCAAGCCATCCCTTTAACTGCTGAGCCATCTCTCTACCATTTACCTCATGCTCAAAGATGGCATAGTTTGAGGGGTTGTGTTGTTGAGTCAGACATTCCATTTTTCATTCATGTTGTCATTTGACCCTTTTTATCATTGTATTCTCCCTAATTTCCAGACACCTAGTAGAAGGAAGTAAAGATAAGGATTGAGGTGAATTATTTAAAAAGAAATAGCAGGGGCTGGACAGATGGCTCAGCAGTTAATGTGCTTGCCTGCAAAGCCTGAGGACCCAGGGTCGACTCCCCAGGACCCATGTAAAGCCAAATACACAAGATGGCACATGCGTCTGGAGTGCATTTGCAGTGGCTGGAGGCCCTGTAGTGCCCATTCACACACACACTCTCTCTCTGCCTCTTTCTCCCCCCCCCATAATAAATATAAAGATTACAAAAAAATTAAAAAGAAAAAGAGGGCTGGAGAGATGGCTTAGCAGTTTAGGTGCTTGCCTGCGAAGCCTAAGAACTCATGTTCGAATCTCCAGGTCCCATATAAGCCAGATGCACAGTAACGCAAGTGCACAAGATTGCACATGTACACAAAGGGACACACACATCTGGAGTCCATTTGCAGCAGCTGAAGGCCCTGGCATGCCCATATTCATTCTCTCTCTCTCTCTCTCTCTCTCTCTCTCCCCCTCTTCTTGTCCTCTCTCCCTCTCCTTCTCCCTCTCCCTTTCTTTTCCTCTCCCAAATAAAGAAAAAGAAAAAGAAATAACATTCTATCTTAGAATTTGAGGCTGGGGAGATGGTGCAGAGGTTAAGGCACTTGCCTTCAAAGCCTGCCATTCTGGGTTCAAGTCCCCAGCCACTCACATAAAATTGCATGTGCATTCATTTGCAACAGCAAAAGCTTTTAGTGCAACTCTACACACACTCATGCATGCACACGTGCTGTACTAATTAGCTCCACATTGCTGGGATGAACATTCAGCCAGACACAGTTTATAAGAAGGGATTTATTTCAAGCTTACAGAGTCTAGGTGAACACTATCAATGGTGGACGAAGCTGGCTTCCTTTCATATATCCAAGCAGAGAGACGTTACCAACATCTAGCACCACAAACATAACCAGCCCAAGGTCAAACTTCTCTGAACACAACTAGTAGAGCTGGACTCAGATCTGCCCCCAGTGACATACCTCCTGAAGCAGAGATCTGCCTGTTAGGGGCTCAGGTGGGAAGTTTAATTTAAAAAAAAAAAAAAAAAAAAAAAAAAACTGAGTCTGGGGCTGGAGAGATGGCTTAGTGGTTAAGCCCTTGCCTGTGAAACCTAAGGACCCCCATTCGAGGCTCAATCCCCCAGGACCCACATTAGCCAGATGCACAAGGGGCGCACATGTCTGGAGTTCATTTGCAGTGGCTGAAGGCCCTGGCATGCCCATTCTCTCTATCTCTCTCTTTCTCTCTATCTGACTCTCTCTCTGTCTATCGCACTCAAATAAATAAAAATAAACAAAAAATTTTTTTTTAAAAAATGACTGAGTCTGGGCTGGGGAGATGGCTCAGTGGTTAAGACATTTGACTGCAAAGCCTCATGACCCCGGTTTAGTTTCCTAGTGCCCATGTAAAGTCAGATGCACAGAGTGGTGCATACATCTAGTGTTCATTTGCAGCAGCTGAAGGCCCTGGCACACCCATTCTTTTTTTTTTTTTTTTTTAACTTTTTGTCTCCTTCCTTGCAAATAAATAGATACAATTAAAAAAAAATGATTGAGTCTATTTGGCCATACATTCAAACTATCACATTCAAACTACCACATATGCAAATAAAATTAAAATGATTAGAAAAAACACTGCTAGTGTATCATACCACATGTGTTTGTGTAATTTTATATTTGATAACATTTTTCTTTTAATTGGAATTGTGTAATTGGGTCTAAATTATTTTTTCTTACTTATTATAAAATAGAAAACACAAATTTGATAACTTATTATTCTGTTCTCAATAGTTTTCGCCTTGTGATCTCATCCCATCTCCAAAATTAAAGCACACTCAAGGAATGCCAGCCAATGATGATTTATGTTTTAGCAGAAAAAGAGTTTCACGGAACTTATTTCAAAATAACCGGGATTTTACAGATTCTCTTCCTATATGTGCCACTGGTAAGTAAACGTTAGGGACAATGGACATGTGGAATTAAGTTCAAGATGTCTCTAAACTCCTTAGCCCATTTGAGGAATCATAAAATATATAGTCTACTAGGCAGGTCAGAGTCAGTAAATGTTTATTGACAATCTAATTAATGGCCACTTTGCGTAATTGTCTCATGTACCCATGGAAGAATTCCTCATTGAAACCCACTAATTAGTAATGCAGGATAGTATTCGCTTACTGAACGCCTTGTATTTACTGTGTATCTCCTGTGTGTCATGCTGGCACATGCAGTCAAGAGAGAGATGCTTTCTGCCTAGTATAGGAGCAGATATTAAATCTGTACAAGACATAGTAGGTTAGATGGTGATAGAGGCTGTGGATAGCACTAAAGTGAAGAGAATAAGAGTATTTTAGATATTGTGATGAAAGATGGCCTTATCAGAAGGTAGTATTTGAAGGCAAACACTAGATACCAAGATACCAGGAGAGAAGAGCAAGTAATTTCAGGAAGAAAGAATCGTTAGGGCAGAGTAACTGAAATAAAATAAATAAATATGGAACATGTTTCATGAGGATTAAAGAGACTGGTATGTTTCGAATGAAATGAATAAGGAAAAAAGTCAAAAATATCCAGAGATAACTCTAAGGCCTGCTGGAGAACTGAATGAACTAGCTTTTATTCTGAGAAGCATTTTCAGGAAAGAAAGTGATTTGCCTTATCTTTTCTAGGCTCCTTTCAGATGTTGTACTTAAATTAGATAAAAAGAGGACAAAGGGAACTGGGTAAAAGTTCCTTGTCATAGCCTAGGCCATAGTTTACCGAGGCTTTAACTAGAATAGTAGTGAACTTAGTAAGAAGTGGTGGGATTCTGAGTCTGTGGCAAAGGTAGAGGTGAGACGATTTGCTGGTAGACTGGATATATCCAGTGAGAATGGGGAGTCCTGGATACTCTTAGAACTTTGCTAAAGCATCTGGAAAGATGTTTAATTACCTAGTTATTTCAGAAAGTGTTGTGGTAGTTCATATGACATAGTTATTGTCCTGGGCATATAATTTGAAAAAGCATTACCATTGTGGAAGAAGTCCACATGACAGAACAGAGGAGAAACAAAGCTTACATTAGGAATGGGCTTCTCTAGGAGCTGTGTCAAGGCAGATTAAATTGGGATTTGGGAGCCTTTGTATGCTAGGTTCAAATATTTCAGTTCATACTTGAAGTCTTATAGATTAACAGAATTTTTTTTTGTTTTACTAAGGAAAAAGCAACTAACATGCTATGATTGTAGGTAGCATAGAAAAAAGAATAATCAAAAAGATATAATGGTTTGATATAAAAGACAAAGAAAAAATTAAATAAGTAAATAAAAGAAAGGGCTCTAGAGAAGGATTTCAGGATTTAGTACTCAGAAAGTTATAAAAGGGTAATAATCTGTTAGGTTAGCCATACTTCTGTGAATTTCCCTGTGTACACTAACAAATTGGTATTAATTTTCTATTAAAGAAGGAGAAAAAAGGAAATATGTTGCTAAAACGATGCCAGTGTGAAGGGAAAACAGTTTAGAAGGTAAAGATTAACTATCATGTATATTTTAACATTTAATATTCAGATGGAAGTAGTAATTGAAATTTGTTGACTACAAATTTGCACATAATATTTAGCAAACATTCTGCTAGGAGAATTTATAGAATATTGTAAGGTGAAAGTTTATAGTATTTTCATACAGAAATGAAATATTACATTGATTGTGTTAGGAGTTTTTGTGGGGGAGGTATGTGCGTGTGTGTATTATGTTTTTTTGTTTGTTTGTTTGTTTGTTTGTTTTTTTTTTTGGTTTTTCGAGGTAGGGTCTCACTCTAGCCCAGGCTGACCTGGAATTCACTATGGAGTCTCAGGGTGGCCTCGAACTCACGGCAATCCTCCTACCTCTGCCTCCCGAGTGCTGGGATTAAAGGCGTGCGCCACCACGCCCGGCGTGTATTATGTATGATATGTATATGGTGTGGCATGTGGTATAGGCACGTGTGTGTAAGTGTGCAAGCCTCATGTGTACCCATGGGGAGACCAGAGGAGAACATTCTCCTCTGACATTCTTCCACATTGCTCTTCCTTATTGTTTCCTTGAGACAGAGTCTCACTGAACTTGGAGCTGGTTAGACAGGCTGACTAGTGAGCCCTAGCAGTTCTCACACAGTACTGGAGTAACAGCTGTGTGTGGTCATGTGAAGCTTTTTATGTAGGTGCTAGAAATAGAACTTAGACCATCATGCTTATGCAGCAAACAATTTTTATATATTTTATTTTTTTACTTTATTTATTTGAGAGAAATAGAGAGATAGAGGCAGATAGAGAGAGAAAGAGAGAGAGAGAATGGGCACACCAGGGCCTTTAGCTGCTGCAAAGGAACTCCAGACATATGTGCTACCTTGTGCATCTGGCTTACGTGGGTATTGGGGAATCAAACCTGGGTCCTTTGACTTTGCAGGCAAGTGCCTTAATTGTTAAGCCATCTCTCCAGCCCAGCAAACATTTTTATATGCTGAGCTAGCTCTCTAGCCACTGATGAAGTAGTTTAGTTTGTATATTTGATAGAGAAAAACGTGCAATAATATATTCAGTTATGCTTGAATTGTTTTGGATTTTTATGTGTCATAGTTCCTATGCCATTAAGAAGGTCATTATTTGGTTGTACAGATTTTAAGGTGTATTTATTTTATTTTATTTTTATTTATTATATGAGAGATAGAGTGGGGGGCAGATAGAATGGGCATGCCAAGGCCTCCACCTGCTGCAAATGAACTCCAGACTTATGTGCCACCTTGTGCATCTGGCTTATGTAGACCCTGGGGAATCGAACCTGGGTTCTTAGGCTTCACAGGCAGTGCCTTAACCACTAAGCCATCTCTCCAGCCCTGGTTGTACAGATTTTAAATAACTAACAAGTAAAATAATATATGGCCTAACATTAAATTGGATAACATTCATGATAAACATCATAAGAATTCCAGAAAGGAAGAGGGCCTGGTGGTGGTGCATGCCTTTAATCCCAGCACTTGGGAGGCAGAGGTAGGAGGATTGCCATGAGTTCAAGGTCACCCTGAGAATACATAGTAAATTCCAGATCAGCTTGAGCTAGAGTGAGACCCTACTTCGCGACAAAAAAGAAAAGAAGGTCATTGTTTGATTGTACAGATTTTAGATATCTAACAAGTAAAATAATATATGGCCTAACATTAAATTGGATAACAGTCATGATAAACATCATAAGAATTCAAGAAAGGAAGAGTACCCGGTGGTGGTTCATGCCTTTAATCCCAGCACTTGGGAGGCAGAGGTAGAAGGATCGCTGTGAGTTTAAGGCCAGCCTGGACTAGGTTAGCCTGGGTTAAAGTGAAACTATACCTCAAAAAAAAATTCATACTCAGGGGGCAGAGGTAAGAGGTTCACTATAAGTTCAAGGGCAGCCTGAGACTACATAGTGAATTCCAGGTCAGCCTGTGCTAGAGTGAGACCCTACCTTGAAAAACAAAACAAAACAAAACAAAACAAAACCAAAAAAATGGAAATCATAAGTGTTGTTGATGTAGTTTCTGAATATGGCAGAGAAGAGATTGGTTTGAGCTGAACTGGGGGGTGGTTGCAACTGGCAATGGGACAATATATAGGCACGGAGAAAGTATAAAGAAAATATGGATATGAAAATTGACATCGATGTCTAGTACATTAAAGATAAAAGGCATGGGCTGGAGAGATGGCTTAGCGGTTAAGCGCTTGCCTGTGATGCCTAAGGACCCCGGTTCGAGGCTCAATTCCCAGGGACCCACGTTAGCCAGATGCACAAGGGGGCACACGCATCTGGAGTTCGTTTGCAGTGGCTGGAGGCCCTGGTGTGCCCATTCTCTCTCTCTACCTGCCTCTCTCTCTCTCTCTCTCTCTCTCTCTCTCTCTGTCACTTTCAAATAAATAAATAATAAATAAATAAAAATTTTAAAAAAAGATAAAAGGCATGAAATCATAAGAAGAGAATTAAAAAAATTTCAGAACTTTTAAGGACCAACTCATTTTTACAAATGAATAAATTGAATGCCAGATAGGTCATTATTACTTTCTTTTTATTTATAGCCATATCCTTAACCTGTCACAAGAAAAGGAGTCACGAAATATGACTACATGAATGGCCACATGTGGTAGCAAACAATTGGAGAGAGACAGACTGGCTGAGAACCTTTGTGAATGCTGTGTTGGTATATGGTAGAGGAGTTCCTCGTAGAACTATTGAGGTAGTACATAGCTACAGGAAGAAGGAAAATCAAGTGTAATGAATGCTGTATAGTGACAAAAGGGAGAGTGTAGGAAGAAGCTGTCTTGGTGTACATTCTTCAACGTACTGTTCCCATTCTTGTCCTTAGTGTAGATTTTTTGGCCTTTAACCTTTGCCAACAATCAGATTTGACAGTACCAAAATCTTTATACTGTGCTAATACTCCGAAATTTATTCCCACCCAAATTATACCAAAATTTGTGACATAAGATGTATTTATAACGTAAAGTTTACTTTTATGTTTTTTCTCTCTTCTCAAAAGGTAATACAGGGATTCATCAAACCAATATTCCTGGGAAATGTGGACAAGTTGGATTTGCACAGATGTGTGGCAAAGCTGGCAGTGTGGGTTCTAACTTACAGTTCCTGGGGACATCTAACAATCATCAAGATAAAGGTACAAATTTTAAGCTTAACTGAAATAGAAATATTAATTATAACTATGTGGGATTTCCAACGCTAGCTGTATGTTGTTTAATATAATTATGCTTATCACAAAAGTATGCTTGTTTATAATTTAATAACATAGCATTTTTCAGAATTATCCCAAAATGTTTAGATTTTTATCACCTTAGTTTAAATATGAGTATTTAAAGTTTAGAAACCTGTGATGAATTAATACCAAGAAATGGAAAATAGCATCTATTATATTCATGAAATTATTTAAATTTTAATGCTATTTTAGATAAAACCAGATAAAAGTTTAGTGTGAGCCAGGCATGGTGGCACACATTTTTAATCCCAGCACTTGGGAGGCAGAGGCAGGAGAATCGCCATGAGTTCAAGGCCACCTGAGATTACACAGTGAATTCCAGGTCAGCCTGGGCTAGAGTGAAACCCTACCTTGAAGAACCAAGAAAAGAAAAATACAAAAGCTTAGTGTGGTGGTTCATGCCTATAATTCCAGCATCTGGGGGGCTGAGCAGGAAAACTGCTGTGAGTTCCAGGCCAGTCTGGAGTACATGGTGAGATCTTGTCTTTAAAAGTAAAAGATGTGGGCTGGAGAGAAGGCTTAGCAGTTAAGCGCTTGCCTGTGAAGCCTAAGGACCCCGGTTCGAGGCTCGATTCCCCAGGACCCGTGTTAGCCAGATACACAAGGGGGTGCACGCATCTGGAGTTCGTTTGCAGTGGCTGGAGGCCCTGCCGCGCCCATTCTCTCTCTCTATCTGCCTTTCTCTCTCTCTGTCTGTTGCTCTTAAATAAATAAATAAAAATGAACAAAAAAATTTAAAAGTAAAAGATGTAAGATACAGAAGAAAAGGAAGGATTTGCTGCTTATTAGTCATATGAGTCATGTGAACTTTGACCTTAAAGATGTTTGAAATTTCCATGCTAATCAATAACTTTACTAAATGGAGATAATATCAAATTAACCAGTTCTAGAAGTATTTTAATTTTTGTTTTATGTCCTTTTGTAAACTTTTTTTCAGTGATGGGAGTTTGTATATATTGGTTAATACAAAAGTAGTTATTTGAAATCAGTAAAGAAAATTAGCTAATATAGCACTTATATTTTAGCTCTTTTCCACCAACCACCCTGAAGGGGCACATGACTCCTTAAAATTATTCTTTGTGGTATTACAATTCAGAGAATCACTTTGTCTATTTTAGTGTTGTCAATAGTTCCTACTCTTAGGACTCTGGATTAGTACAAGCAGAGGTGTGCTGTATTGCTTATTCTGTTCCTGGCATTTCGGCTGTCCCAGAATGATTACAGGACCTTTGAAGCCATCCACCATGTGTTTAGTCACATCTGATAGTGGCTCTACTTTTCTATAACTTCTCAGGACACCTCTCACAACAGCAAGTGCAAAGGTTTTCTAAAATTAAAATTGTTAATAGTTTCCTAAAGTTCTATAGAATTTAGCCTAATAGTTGGATGTATATTAAAAGATATATGCATAGCAAGACCTTCTCTCAGAGAAAAAAATTTAAGTAGCGATATCAGACATGTATGGGCTGGAGAGATGGCTTAGCTGTTAAGGCACTTGCCTGCAAAGCTCAAGGACTCGGGTTCAATTCCCCAGGACCCACGTAAGCCAGATGCACAAGGTGGTGTATGCATCTGGAATTCATTTTCAGAGGCTGAAGGCCCTGGCCTGCCCATTCTCTATTTCATAAATAAATAAATAAATAAATAAAAAGGAATTTAAAAAATTAATGATGTAGGGCTGGAGAGACAGCTTAACAGTTAAGGTGCATGCCTGTGAAGCCTAAGGATCCAGGTTTGATTCCACTGTAACCACATAAGCAAGATGCACAAGATGCTGCACGTGTCTGGAGTTCACATGCAGTGGCTGGAGGCCCTGGTGTATCCACTCTCTGTCTTTCTCTCTCTAATAAATAAATAAAATGTGTTTTTAAAAAATTAATGATGTAAGCCAGGTGTGGTGGTTGGTGCACACCTTTTTTTTGTTTTGTTTTGTTTATTGTTTATTTTTATCTATTTATTTGAGAGCAACAGAGAGAGAGAAAAAAAATGGGTGCGCCAGGGCCCCCAGCCACTGCAAATGAACTCCAGATGCATGCGCTCCCTTGTGCATCTAGCTAACGTGGATCCTGGGGAGTCGAGCCTCAAACTGGGGTTCTTAGGCTTCAGAGGCAAGCGCTTAACCGCTAAAGCCATCTCTCCAGCCCTTTTTTTTTAAATTGGTGCACACCTTTAATCTCAGCACAAAGGAGGCAGGAGAGGTAGTAGGATCGCTGTGTGTTCCAGGCCAGTCTGGGACTAGAGTGAGTGCCAGGTCAGCCTGGCTACAGTGAGATCCTGTCTCAAAAAACAAACAGACAAAAAATTAATGATGTGGGCTGGAGGGATGGCTGAGCAGTTAAGGCCTTTGCCTGCAAAGCCAAAGGACCCAGGTTCGATCCCCCAGAACCCATGTTAGCCAGATACACAAGGGGGCGCACGTGTCTGGAGTTCATTTGCAGTGGCTGGAGGACCTGGCACACCCAGTCTGTCTCTCTCCCTCTTTCTCTGTCAAATAAATAAATAATAAAATAAAATGTAAAAAAAAATTAAAAAAAAATTAATGATGTGATATTTACACTCATTTAAGTGTTCAGAAAAAATATTTGTTTTATTTGTAATGTAAATAAGCTAGGTCTCTTGCCATAAAAAGTCTTTTAAAATAGTAAAGGAAAATTTAAGAAAACTCCTAAAAGATTTCAAATATTCATATATTTTAGTTGAGAAGACAAAATTATTAATGAAAGATGAAAATGTAAAAGGAAAAAATGATAAAATAAAATGGCAATATCAATAATTACCATGAATATAAGTGGTTACCATTTAAGATAGTGATTATCAGATTTTTTTCCCATTGAAAGTGTGTGCTTTTTAATATTTTTTTATTTGAAAGGGAAAGAGAGAGAATATATGTATGCCAGGGCCTCTTGCCACTGAAACAAACCCCAGACACATGCCACTTTGTGAATCTGGCTTTAAGTGGTTATTGGAGAATTGAACCCAGGCCGACAGGCTTTGCAAGCAAGTGCCTTTAACTGATGAGTCATCTCTTTAAACTGACATATGTTTATTTTTTTAAGAGGCTCATATATGGGTAAGGAATGTAGCTCAGTGGTAGAGCATTTACTTAAGATATATAAGACCCTGGTTTAGTGCCCAGTACCACCACAAAAAAAGAACTCATTTAAAATACACCAAAATAAATTGGAACTGGGCATGGTAGCACATGGCTTTAATCCTAGTACTCTGGAAGCTGAGATAGGGGGATTGCTGTGAGTTCAAGGCCAGCCTGAGACTAATTCCAGATCAGCCTGGGCTAGAGCAAGACCTTACCTCGAAAAACCAAAAACATAAAAATAAAATAAATTGGGAAAAAATAAAGCATGTAAAAGATATGGTAGGCTAACAGTGAACGAAATAAAGCAAGTATAACTATGCTGATAGGAAAATATGTACACTAATGCCAAAAACATTTTTAGTAATAAAACTGTTCTTATGATAAGACAGAAGCTCACTAAGAAGACAGTACTTTTCTGATGTGTGATATGCTTATATACGTTTACACATATATCTAATTTGGCAAAATTATAAGAAGAAAATAACTACAAATATAACAAAATTTCAAGAGTAAGTTTTAGATTAGAAGATATGAAATATTTGAGCACAAATTTAATTATATCTGTTCCTGAAAATATATAAAATGTGATACAGAATGAAAATCTGAACATGAAAAGGCAACCAAGCTGAGAGGATGTACTTTATAAATAATATATTTATTTCATTACAGTGTTTACTAGCCTAAATTTTGGCAATAAGGCACAACAAACATTTGGTAGTCAAACAGAACATACTTCATCATACTCTGGTTCAACTCCAAGCTCAGGACCCTTTATCCTTCCATCCTATCCTCTATCATCACCTCGAACTAGTCCAAAGCATACATCTCCTCTTTCTATATCTCCAAAGAAGTCTCAAGACAATACTATGAATTTCTCAAATTCCTGGCCTCTGAAAAGCTTTGAAGGACTATCAAAGCCAACTCCACAGAAAAAGCTTGTCAGCCAAAAATCATCTGAGCCCACAGGTAGGAATAATGGGTAAAGAGCAATACTTTGCTTAAACTTATTTATGTATTGGAAGTAATACTGCAGAGTTATATAATAGACAGTGTTGTTTATTGTATTCTGAAATTATTTTGAAGAGTTCTCATGTGATTAAACTAAAATATTCTTTCCTAATAGCATCCCATTCTAAAATCATGAAGTTAGCATGTTAAGCTCATTCAGGACAAATCTAGTTTCAAAATAAAGTCTGCTGGGCTGGAGAGATGGCTTAGCTGTTAAGGCACTTGCCTGCAAAGCCAAAGGACCCAGGTTTGTTTCCACAGTACCCACATAAAGCCAGATACAAAAGGTAGGGCATACATTTGGAGTTTGTTTGCAGTGGCTAGGCCTTGGCATGCCTGTTCTGTATATCTGCCTCTGCCTCTCTTCTCTCAAATAAGTAAATAAAATATCTTTTTAAAAATAAAGTCTGTTGGGGCTGGAGAGATGGCTTAGCATTTAAGGTGTTTGCCTGCAAAGCCAAAGGATCCCGGTTTGATTCTCCAGGACCCATGTAAGCCAGATGCACAAGGGGGAACATGCATCTGGAGTTTGTTTGCAGTGGCTGGAGGCCCTGGTACACCCATTCTCTCCCTCTCTCTCTCTCTCTCTCTCTCTCTCTCTCTCTGTTTGCCTCTTTCTCTCTCAAGTAAGTAAGTAAAACATTTTTAAAAATAAAGTCTGTTGGGGTGGAGAGATGGCTTAGTGGTTAAGGCACTTGCCTGTAAAGCCAAAGGACCCAGGTTCAGTTCCCCAGGACCCACGTAAGCCAGATGCCAAGGTAGTGAATGGGTCTGGAGTTCATTTGCAGAGGCCCTGGAGTACCCATTCTCTCTCTCTCTGTCTGTCTCTCTCTCTCTCTTTCTCTCTGAAATAAATAAATAAAATATTTTTAAAGTCTATTAAAAGGTATCCCATATGATCTCACCAGGTGTCCTTATTAGAGTGATGTCATCTTTAAACCCGACATGTGATGCCCAGGGAAGACAGGGTGACCAGAAAGTCCAACTATATTCTTAAGATCCCCAACTTTTGGATAATTATCCAAAATGCTTCATTGTGGGAGCAGACAATGTGGGCTCCAGCAGATCTGCATGTCCCTCCAAGGAAGGCCATGGTGCTGATGGGCAAGAACACCACAATGTACAAGGCCATCTGAGGACAACTAGAGAACTACCCAGCTCTGGAGAAACCATTGTTTCATATAGGTGTATGTGGGCTTTGTATTTACTGAAGAGAACCAGGAACATGCTAGTGGCCAACAAGGTGCCAGCTGCCACCCATGCTGGGTGCCATTGTTGCATGCAAAGTCACTGTGCCAGCCCTGAACACTGGTCTAGGGTCCAAGAAGACCTCCTACTTTCAGACTATAGACATCACCACTAAGATCTCCTGGGGCATCATTGAAATCCTGAGTGATGTGCAACTCAGCAAGCCCACCCTTCAAAACATGCTGAACACCTCCCCCTGCTCCTGTGCACTAATCATCAAGCAGGTGCTTGACAATGGCAGCATCTACCACCCCAAAATGCTTGACATCACAGAGGAAACTGCATTCTCACTTCCTGGGGGGTGTCCACATGTTGCAGGATTTGTCTGCAGATCCGTTATCCAGCTGTTGCCTCAGTACCTCATTTTGTCATCAATGGGTCCAATCAGGTTTGCCTTTGTCTGTGGGCACTGAGTACACCTTCTCACTTGCTGAGAAGGTCAAGGCCTTCTTGGCTGATCTCTCTCATTTGCGGTTGTTGTGCTTATGGCCCCTACTACTGTTCCTGCTATGCCCCAACCAAGGTTGAAGCCAAGGAAGAATTGGAGGAGTCTGACCAGGATATGGGATTGGTGTCTTTAACCACTAACCAAAGAACAACCAAATTCAGCCAGCTTTATTTAAAAAACATGAAAACAAAGGCTTACTTTTCTTAATTAAAAAAAAAAAAAAGACCTCCCATATCCTATAAGGTAAAATGTTCTGCCTTTGAACTATCTCACAAGACCAAAGTTCCAGTTTATAACTATAGCTTTTTTTGGGGGGGGGGCGGTTATCAAGGTGAGGGTTTCACTCTAGCCCAGGCTGACCTAGAATTCACTCTGTAGTCTCAGAGAGGCCTTGAACTCTCAGCGATCCTCCTACCTCTGCCTTCCAAGTTCTGGGATTAAAGGAAGGCATGGGCCACCATGCCTGCTTTATAAGATTTCTTTTTTTAATAGTCAACCTATTATGTCATTTTTTTGTTAATACTGAACTTTTTATAGCCTTCTATTTATTTCTTTGTCTTCCCTATTAGATCAAATATGGTATTGAGAATGCTCAGCTGTTTTGAAAGCTAAGACTTTTATTTAGGTGTGTAACTTAGTGATAGAGCACTTGCCTAGAATATATGAACCTCTGGTTTGATTCCTAGCATCACATAAAAGGAAAGAGAGAGAAAGAGAAAGAAAGAAAAGACTTTGTTCTACCCATTCTCCCCTGTGCCCAGTATTATTGTTTCACTAACATGTCCTAGTGACTGAAATGAGGCATAAATAACTAAACCAGAAAGCAGTCCTGCTAGCTTATCTTGGACCTTATCATAATAAACATGAGTCATAGTTATTGTCACTTGGTTTCTTATATTTTGATGTAATATGAAAGAATTACATATTCTTATTTTTGTTATATTTATTAGGGAATGCTGATAACTTTCATTTCATTTTAAATACTATCTTTGTTTCTGATAAAAGAATACACCATTGTATTTTATTTTTATTTATTTATTTGAGAGCAACAGACAGACAAAGAGGCAGAGAGAGAGAGAGAGAGAGAGAGAGGGAGGGAGGAAGGGCGGGCGGGCACACCAGGGCCTCCAGCCACTGCAAACAAACTCCAGATGCATGTGCCCCCTTGTGCATCTGGCTTACATGGGTCCTGGGGAATCGAGCGTCGAACCGATGTCCTTAGGCTTCACAGGCAAGTGTTTAATCGCTAAGCCATCTGTCCAGACCACACCATTGTATTTTAAAACACTATTCCAAGCATGACTTTAAGCTTCCTCTTCTAAAAATAAGAGAAAGTAAAAAACTCATTTTTCATGCAGGAGAAAATTCTCAAGAAAAACCTACTCCAGTTCAACTTATACCTGCCTTGGTGAGATCACCATCTTCACGGAGGGGCCTAAATGCGACAAAGCCTGTCCCTCCCATCCCAAGGGGAGTGAGCCTTTTGCCTGGTAAAGCTGATTTAAGCACAGTGGGAAAGAAGAAGAAAGAACCTGATGATATTTGGAAGAGTGAAAAAGATAGTCTTACAATTGATCTTTCTGGATTACATTTCAGAGATAAAGATTTGGATCAAGAAGAGGTTAGAACTATATATCATTTTTAATAATTTAAAAACATAACTTTTATAATCTAATTGTTAAGGAAAGTCAAAACTTTTTATCCCATTTTTTAACAACAAAAAATTTTGTTTATTTTATTTTATTCGAGGGGGGTGCAGATAGAGAGAGAGAATGGGCACACCTGGGCCTCCAGCCACTGCAAATGAACTGCAGACACATGTGCCACCTTGTGCATCTGGCTTGCATGGGTCCTGAGGACTTGAACCTGGGTCCTTAGGCTTCGTAGGCAAGTGCCTTAACTGTTAAGCCATATCTCTAGCCCCCTTATTTTTCTTATTTATAAAAATAGTTTATGTTCATTATAGAAAATGTGGAAAGTACAGTGGTTTATCAGGAGGGCATCTCATCATACCAAATCTTATAACCATTGAACAGTTTGACATATTGGCTTCGATTCAATTTATTTTATTTTGTTTTGTTTTGTCTTATGTTTTTGGTTTTATGAGAGAGAGTCTTGCTGTCTCACTCTTTTTTTCTTTTTTTGGTTTTATTTTTTCAAGGTAGGATCTCACTCTAGGCTAGGCTGACCTGGAATTCACTAAGTAGACTCAAGGTGGACTCAAACTCATGGTAGTGCTACTACCTCTGCCTCTCAAGTGTTAAGATTATGGTGTGCCACCATACCTGGCTGTCTAGGCTGACCTGGAGTTCACTATATAGTCTCAGGTTGGTCTTGAACGCACAGTGATCCTCCTATCCCTGCCTCCCAAGTGCTGGGATTAAAGGTGTGTGCCACCACGCCTGGCTTCTATTTTTTTTAATATGTGAAATATAGGTCCTTCCCAAATCCACTTCTTGCTCTTCACCAGAGGCACTAACTACTGTTTTTACTTTTTTTTAATCTAGTTTGTTGATTTTACTTTAATATATGTATTTATATATCAGTTCTTTTTATGTTATAGTAATAAAGCTTCTTTTGGCATATTGTCAGCCTTTTTCTATCACAAACAATGCCTTAGTGAACATTTTTTTAGTGTGCATGCGTGTAGAGAGAGAGAGAATGTGTGTGTGTGTGTGTGATGACCATATGTGTGTGTACAAATGCTTGTATCCCATACATTTATTAAATATACAGAGATCAGAGGAGAACAGGTGTCCTTCTCTTATCTCTCATCCACATAGTCCTTACAACAGGTTTCTCCCTCAGCCAGGAGCTGCTGTCCATCAGCAAGTCCCAGCTATCCTCTGATCTCCAACCCCAGCACCTGAACTTGCATTAGAGATATGTGTGTAACCACACCATCTTTTCATGAATTGAAACAGTTTGTTTCTTACTTGATTCAGAGTTCTGCTGTTATCCTCAATATGTTAGCATAATAATAATAATGTTAGAATAATTTCTATTCTGTTTCTGGAAACACTTAGCTTTATAAATTATATACATTGATCTGTTTCTTTGAACTCTCTTTTGTTTGTGGCCAGGGGGCCTTTCAAGGTAAGGTCTTCCTCTATCCCAAGCTGACCTGGAACTCACTCCATAGTGTCAGGCTGGCCTTGAACTCACGTGATCCTCCTACCTCTGCCTCCCAAGTGCTGGGATTAAAGGCATGCACCACCATACCCAGCTCTCTGAACCATTAACACTTGGAAACTTAATATAAATGTCAAACTTTAGAAAATGGCTGTTTATTTAGAACTTGTCCTAGAACTTCTGAGTAATTACAGTAGCACACCATTCTGTTCAGATTAGGTTCTTAGACTTTTTAAAGTATGACCATTACTGTTTGATTCCAGTATCATGGTGAAAAATAGCTGTGAGTTGTCTTTGCAAGAAACTTACTTTAAAAAAAAAGAAACTTACTTTTTATTTTACCTAGTAGTTGGTTACTAACACCTAAGATATGAAATCGGCTTTTAATCTATGTATATATAATAGCATCTATTTTGTTAGTCTGGGCAAAGGAATAGGTAGCTTAGCAAAGTTAATGAAGGGTAACATTTATAATAAATAATTTATTTTATTTCATGAAGCTGATTAAGTTTTATGTTTTCTTAGATGCAGAGCTCTCTCAGGTCCCTTCGTAACAGTGCAGCTAAGAAAAGAGCTAAGCTGAGTGGCAGCACTTCTGATATAGAGAGCCCTGATTCTGCCCTGAAGCTTGATCTGACCATGGACTCCCCATCGCGCTCCTCCTCTCCCAACATCAGCTCTTACAGTGAAAGTGGAGTGTATAGCCAAGAGTCACTGACATCATCTCTCTCTACGACTCCCCAGGGGAAGAGAATAATGTATTTTATTTTTTGGCATGCTAACTAAAGTTCATCTGTAATTTGTGATCTAAACATTTATTGTTATGTTGGAAAAGACTTAAAACCATTTAGTTTTTGGTTTTTAAAATGTTAGAATACATGTAAAAAGACAGTGGGGAAATGTACGAACACTAGCTTGCTTAGCTTTGGTTTGGAGTGAGGATGGGAAAGAGGATGCAAAAGCAGTAATCTATAGCATGTAAGTTGTTTTAGGCCCTAGATCTAACTCTAGTGGTTGATTTTCCTAAGCTTTACCCTAATTCTTTTTGTCCTTTATTAGCTCTTTTCTGTCTCATTTACTTTTGTGCCATTGGCTTATGTCATTGCTTTGATTTTAAGCTCAGCATCAGTTAAATTTATGGATTCTATCTAGCTGTAATCCCAGTATTTCTTACATCTTCTTAGCTCTGTCATCTTGGAGGAGTTCTGGACGACATGCTAACACTTGTAGCTCTCTGAGGAGTCTTCTGACCTACAGCAATAGTGCTAGAACTATAGGATGGCTTAAATCTGGAGAGAATTACAATTGAACCAGCTTTTCCAGGTTACCTCAGTAACCTCTAGGTTTAAAAAGTGACACATCCTGACTTCTGGGCATTTCTGTGGCATTGTAGGGTTTGAGGGAATCCATTCTCCCTTTATTTTGGACAAAACTCAGAAGTAAACTTTCCTTGGCATAAGTAGAGATTATATTTAAGTAACTGCTAAGAATTTTTCAATATGGCATATAATATTGTACTCCCAGTTTAATTCTGAATTTTCATGCACTGTTCTTAGGAATTTTTCTCATCCCATGGTTTTCTTCTCTATATTTTTAACATAAATAGTGTCTTTTCACTTAGCAATTTTTTCTTCCTGGGAATTCCTTCATTGTTGTTACCTAGCTATAACAGTACAATTTACAAAATACAATTGGAAGATATGATAGACCAGGCTTAGAGGCCTTTAATCTCAGAACTCGAGAGGCAGATATAGTAGGATTGCTGTGAGTTCAAGGCCAATCTGAGACTACGTAGTGAGTTCCAGGTCAGCTTAGGCTAGAGTGAGACCCTACTTCAAAAAACAAATATATAGCCAGGTGTGGTGGCATATAACTTTTAATTCCAACACTTGGGAGGCAGAAGTAGGAGGATCACCATGAGTTCAAGGCTACCCTGAGACTACACAGGGAATTCCAGGTCAGCCTGAGCTAGAGCGAGACCCTACTTTGCAAAATCAAAAAGATATATATATATATATACATACATGTGTTATATAGCTTTTAAACCTAAAATTATTCCTTGGTCTTCTATGAAGATAAAATTTTATATTGTATACTCCTATAATTTAAAACATTATGTTGCCGGGCGTGGTGGCGCACGCCTTTAATCCCAGCACTCGGGAGGCAGAGGTAGGAGGATCGCCGTGAGTTCGAGGCCACCCTGAGACTCCATAGTGAATTCCAGGTCAGCCTGGGTGAGAGTGAGACCCTACCTCAAAAAAACAAAAAAAAAAACATTATGTTAAAAACTTGAAACTCATTCGGAAGAGAAGTTATTTTATATTGTAACATTTAGAATTCTGTATTTCTTGTATTGCCTCACAGAGTTATTTTCTTCAGATATTGAGCATATCTTCATTTATGTACTGGGTTACCATTAATGAATATAGGGTTTCTATATTTAAGCCTCACTGTTCTAGAGTACTTTGTCTTTGGGGTAGGTGTGATTGATATTGGGGATTGAACAATATGCTAGTCAAGCCCTATATATATATTTTGGGGAGGAGGGTTGAGGTACAGTTTCACTGTAGTCCAGGCTGACCTGGAATTCACTATGTAGTCTCAGGGTAGCCTTGAACTCAAAGTGATCCTTCTACCTCTGCCTCCTGAATGCTGGGATTGAAGGCATATGCCACCATGCCCAGCTCTTTTTATATTTTTTTATTTGAAACAAAATCTTGCTAAGTTGCCCTGCCTGGCCTCACAGTACAGAATAATTATTCTTTACCAGTTTGCTTCCTGCCTTAAGTGCCATGACTAAATAAAACCACTAGTGCTTGATTTCAGGCATTCTTAGGTGTCTTGAGGAGGAAAAATTGTTGACAGTCATTCTTATAGATCAAAATATTTTTCTTTTATCCAAGACAAATGTACTGAGTATAAATGTATATTTATAGTAATATGATAAATCCAATAGCAAATATACCTCCAAATTACTAAGATTGAGCTTGTCTACTTCATAATATCCATCACTGACTAATTAATTGCATTGTTACACTGCATTTCTTTGCATTCAGATTTCATACTGTTTAATGGTGAAAGCTTGCTTTGTTAAACAAGGCTTTGCAACCCTTTATAACCTCAGGAACAAAAAACAAAGAATAGTCTTAAGGAGAATGTGGCATTTACAAACTCATTTGTAATTGACCTCCTGTTTATAATACTGTCTAGTCTCTATTTTTCTTATTGTTTATTTTATTTTTTTATTTTGAGAGAGAGAGAGAATGGGCATGCCAGGGTCTCTAGCCACTGCAAACAAACCCCAGAGCATGTGCCACCTTGTGCATCTGGCTTTATGTGTGCACTGGGGAATTGGACCTGGGTCCTTTGGCTTTGAAGGCAAGTACTTTAACCTATAAGCCATCTCTACAGTCCCAGTCTCTATTTTTGTCTGACATGTGATACTAGATATTATGTTAAATAATTGGGAGATGATTTGGTTTTGGAATGGACTCTTGCATCAATTTTTGGGGGGCTTTGGCAGAGATTATATAGCATAGGTCAGAAAGTCATTTAAAGTATCAATCCTGTCGTGAATAATTAAGAATTAACCATATGCTTAAAAGGTTAGAAATTCAAAAGGTGGGGGCTAGAGAAATGGCCCAGCAGTTAAGGCACTTGCTTGCAAAGTCTGAGGGCCTGAGTTTGATTCCCCAGTACTCATGTAAAGCCAGAAACATAAAGTGGTGCATGCATCTTGAGCTTGTTTGTAGTGGCAAAAGGCCCTGATGATCCCATTTTCTCTCTTTCATCTCTCTTCTTTTTTTTTTTTTTTTTTTTCTCAAGGTAGGGTGTCACTCTAGCCCAGGCTGACCTGGAATTCACTATGGAGTCTCAGGGTGGCCTTGAACTCACGGTGATCCTCCTACCTCTGCCTCCCGAGTGCTGGGATTAAAGGCGTGCACCACCATACCCGGCTCATCTCTCTTCTTACAAATAAATAAAAATATTTAAAGTGAACTGAGAATACTAATAAAAATACTGTTAGCCATAATTTTTCTAACTTCTTTGTTTTCCTACTTAACTGAAAGTAAATTGTAATAGTAAGTTGTAAAAGTAGGGAATGTGTGGTATGAGTGTTGAGCAGCTTTGAATCGCAAATGTTTATTGGAATTACTTTGTTTTGTTGTAGGTCAGACATATTTCCAACATTTGGATCAAAACCTTGTTCAACAAGAATTTCTTCTGCAAAGAATAAAAACTCTTCTGCCGAACAAAGCCCCAGTGCAGGTGATGTCTGGTTTGTTTGTTTGTTTTTGTTGTTGTTGTTGTTGTTTGGTTGGTTTTTTTTGGTTTGGTTTGGTTTGGTTTGGTTGTATGGTTGTTTGGTTGGTTTTTTTTTTTTTTTCTTTGAGGTAGGATCTTACTCTAGCCCAGGCTGACCTAGAATTCACTACGTAGTCTCAGGCAGGCCTTGGACTTAGGGTGATCCTCCTTCCTGTGCCTCTTGAGTGCTGGGATTAAAAGTATGTGCCACTATGTCTGTTTTATCCATATGATTATGACTTATAAAAAGTGTGAATTAAGCCAGGCATGGTGGCGCACGCCTTTAGTCCCAGCACTTGGGAGACAGAGGTAGGAGGATTACCGTGAGCTGGAGGCTACCCTGAGACTACATAGTGAATTCCAGGTCAGCCTGGGCTACAGCAAGACCCTACCTTGAAAAGTAAAAAAAAAAAAAGTGAATTATGTAAAAAATGATAGTAAATGCATTAAGAGTTAGAATTTTTATACTTGGGCTGGAGAAGTGGCTTAGCGATTAAGGTACATGCCTGCAAAGCCTAAGGACCCATGTTCGATTCTCCAGGTCCCATGTAAGCCAGATTCACATGGTGGCACATGTATCTGGAGTTCATTTGCAGTGGCGAGAGGCCCTGATGCGCCCATTCTCTCTCTCTCTCTCCCTCTCTCCCTCTAATAAATAAATAAATAAAAATAAATCTTTAAAAAAATTTAAATATAATTAAAAAGAATTTTTAGACTTATCAATTGTGACTAATCATAATTCCCTAAAAATTTTAACCATTCTATGGGCTGGAAAGATGGCTTAGTGGTTAAGGCCTGCAAAGCCAAAGGACCCAGGTTCGATTGCCTGGGACCCACATAAACCAGATGCACAAGGTGATGCATGCGTATGGAGTTGTTTGCAGCAGCTGGAGGCCCTAGCATGCCAATTCTCTCTCTTTCTCTTTCTATCTCCCTCTCTCTCAAATAAATAAAAACTAAAAATAAAAGCCAGATGTGGTGGTGCACACCTTTAATCCCAGCACTCAGGAGGCAGAGGTAGGAGGATCACTGTGAGTTCGAGGCCACCACGAGACTACATAGTGAATTCCAGATCAGCCTGGGCTGGAGAGAGACCCTACCTCGAAAACAGAAAATTAAAAATAATCATTCTAATGAAAGTATTAGTTTTGGAAGAAAAAAAAATTGACTCAGTCGCTGAGTTTCCTGTAAGTCTACCCTAGTTACTTATATCAGGACTCTTAAGAGCTCCTAAATGATTCTCATGTACAACCACTGGGCATAACAAATGACAATTTCTTTAAAAATAATTTATCAGGCTGGGAGGATGACTCAGTAAATAAAGCACTCACCACTCATGCCTGAGTACTGAGTTGAGTCCCCAGATCCCACATAAAAAGTCAGAAGCTAGGGCTGGAGAGATAGCTAAGTGGTTGAGGTACTTGTCTGCAAAGCCTAAACACCTGAGTTCAATTTTCCAGTGCCCATGCAGAGCCAGATGCACAGGGTGGCACATGCATCTGGAGCTCATTTGCAACAGCTAGAGGCCCTAGTGTGCCCATTCTCTCTGCCTGTCTTCTATCTCACTCTGCTTGCAAATAAATAAATAGTCTAAAAAATAAAATAAAAAGACAGAAGCTGTGTCAGGCTTGTGTAATCCCAGCATGCTGACAGTGAGATGGGAGGTAGAGGCAGAGGAATTTCCCAGAAGCTCAGTAAAATGAGGTCAAGCAAATGGAACCCTGTCTCAAATGAGGTGTAACAGCAAGAACTAACCTGAAAGTTGTTCCCTGGCCTCCACACACATGCCATGGCTTGTGCACATACCTACGTAGCTCCCATTGGCACACACTCACACACCACAAATAAAACAGTATATCTAGTTACCGGGAGCTGATATTAGTTGGATACTGTGTATGTGTATATACTCACCTGCATTGGCTAGAGCAGAACATAGGCTATCCTGCTCCATCACTTTTCTGTCCTTGTTTGAAACAGAGTCTCTAGCTGCTGCAAATGAATTCTAGATGCAAGAGCCACTTTGCGCATCTGGCTTTATGTGGGTACTGGGGAACCGAACCCAGGTTGTTAGGCTTTGCAGACAAGAGCCTTAACTTCTGAGCCATCTTTCCACCCTGAAACAGAGTCTCTTACGGAGCCTAGTGCTGGCTGCACCCCCCCCCCCCACCGCCCACTTTAAGCTCCTGGGATTCTGGGTCTCAGCTCCCGTACAAAACTGGGGTTACAGGAGTGTGTGGCCACATCCACCTGTTTTAACATGGGTTCTGGAATTCTAACTCAGGCAGTCTCAGGCCTTCATACTTGTTTAGGAAGCTCACTTAACTACTGAGCCATCTTTCCAGCCCTTAAATACTATTTTTGAAGGAACATGTAATTCATTTACATATGAACTGGGAATGTTTCTGTGTCTTGTGTTAAGAGCTTTGTAGTCAGGCTTGGTTATGCATGGCTTTTATTTCAGCACATGGGAGGCCAAGGTTAGGAGTATTGCCAGGAGATGGGAATTCAAGGCCATCCTAGGACTATAGAGTAGGTTCCAGGTCAGTTTTCATGAGAGTGAGACCCTACCTCAGAAAAAAAGCAACAACACAAAAAGATTTTTGTGAAACTGGGAGCCTCATAATTTAACAAAATCACTTCTCAGAAAGTAGATTTAGAAGTTAGTAATCACTGTGAAAAATATTTGCACTCAATTTTTCTTTATGATTAGTAAAACCATATTGAATTATGAATAACACCCTGAGAGTAAGTAAAAATGCTGAAAAAAAAGTTAAAGCTACCTTATATATTTGCTTTCTAAAATCTATGCATGTGTATAATTATTTGCTAAGATTTTTAATTTTTTGTTTTTAATTATGTCTTAGTTCATCCCCTGTTTTTAAACCCACTACCATGGCTTTGGTTCATACTTCATTTCTTACCTACTTGGGAAGCCTCTCATTTTCTTCCAGGCTTTGATCTCATTCCCTTATAATTCACTCCAAACAACACAAAACTGATTATATTGACCAACGTAAATTCATTTAGGGAAACCTTCAGCGATCTGGTTCCTGCTTATTTTTTCTTCCTTCTTTCTATATTGTGTTTGGGTTCAATCAAACGCTATTCAGTCCCACTGTCTATCCTTTTGTATAGATGTATACACTGTTTCTTATAGATAAAACCTGGAGTCCATATCATACCCTGTTCAGCTGTGAAATAGTTCAGTTGTTTTCTCAAATTAACTTCCCCTGCTTCACAAACAGTAATGAAGACTACCTTTTTTTAAACTTTTCCTTTTATTTACTTATTTATTTATTTATTTTGTGTGTGTGTGTGTGTGTGTGTGTGTGTGTGTGTGTTTCAAGGTAGGGTCTCACTCTAGCTCAGGCTGACCTATGTAGTCTAAGGGTAGACTTGGACTCACGGCGATCTGCTGCTTCTGCCTCCCAAGTGCTGGGATTAAAGGCGTGTGCCACCACGACCAGTTTATTTATTTATTTTTAATTGACAACTACCATAATTATAAACAATGTCCCATGGTAATTCCCTCCCTCACCCCACTTTCCCCTTTGAAACTCCACTATCCATCACATCCCCTCCCCCTCTCAGTCTCTCTTTTCTTTTGATGCTGTGATCTTTTCTTCCTATTATGATGGTCTTGTGTAGTAGTGTCAGGCACTGTGAGGTCATGGATATCCAGGCCATTGTGTGTCTGGAGGAGCACGTTGTAAGGAGTCCTACCCTTCCTTTGGCTCTTACATTCTTTCCGCCACCTCTTCAGCAATGGAACCTGAGCTGAGCCTTGGAAGGTGTGATAGAGATATTTCAGTGCTGAGCACTCCTCTGTCACTTCTTCTCAGCACCATGGTGTCTTCTGAGTCATCCCAAGATCACTGCCTTCTGAAAAGAGAAGCTTCTCTAACCAAAAGTGAGAGTATCCCATCCCTGGCACTGAAAATTTTCTAGTAACAATCTATGGCTTCTGAGTGTTCCATTGTCCAAAAAAGCAGGTTTCCATATGACTTATTTATATCCTCTTAGATTTTGATTAGCCCTCCTTCCACCTTTCCTTTACTCAATCTCCTCCCCTGACCTCACTTAGGCCTTTTCACCCCCATTAATCTGTTCTTCTACTTAAATATACACAGTACCATCCTATTAAGAACCCCCCCCCCCCTTCTATTCCCTTTATATCTCCTTTCTAGCTTATTGGCCTCTGCTACTGAGTTTTATTCTTGCTTACAAAGAAGGCCAATCATTTGTAACTAGGATATACATATGAGAGAGAACATGTGACATTTGGCTTTCTGGGCATGGGTTACCACACTAAGTATAATCCTTTCCAGATCCATCCATTTTCCTGCAAATTTCATAACTTCATTTTTCTTTACCGCTGAGTAGAACTCCATTGTGTAACTGTGCCACATATTCATTATCTACTCATAAGTTGAGGGACATCGAGGCTGGTTCCATTTCCTAGCTATAGAGTGACAATAAACATGGTTGAGCAAGTATCTCTAAGGTAGTGAGACGAGTCCTTAGGGTATATGCCTAGGAGTGTTATAGCTGGCTCAGATGGTAGATCTATTTTTTAGCTGTCTCAGGAACCTTCTCACTGATTTCCACAATGGCTGGACCAGATTGCATTCCACGAAACAGTGTAGAAGGGTTCCTCTTTTTCTGTATCCTCACCAGCATTTATGGTCATTTGTTTTCATGATGGTAGCCAATCTGACTGGAGTGAGATGGAATCTCAATGTAGGTTTAATCTGCATTTTCCTGGTGACTGGTGTTGCAGTCCCAGCATTTATTTATTTTTCTTGATGCAATTGTGAATGGGAGTGGTTCGCTAATTTCATCCTCTCTGTGTTTGTTGTTAGCATATAGGAAGGCTACTGATTTCTGTGTGTTTATTTTGTATCCTGCTACATGGCTATAGGTATTTATCAGCTCTAACAGTTTGCTGGTAGAGTCTTTAGGGTCCTTTATGTATAGTTATGTCATCTGCAAATAATGATAACTTGATCTCTTCCTTTCCACTTTTTATCCCTTTTATGTGCATCTCTTGCCTTATTGCTATTGCCAAAGACTTCCAGTACTATATTAAATAAAAGTGGGGACAGTGGACTCGTGTTTGAGCTTCCACCCGCAGAACTAGGGATGTCTCCAGTGGCTGTGAGGGGCTTGCAGAGACAGCCCTGAAGGTATTTTGGAAGCTAAAGAAGTGGCTGAGAATAAAGAGCTTTCAGGCATATGTACTTAATTGCATAGGCATAATAGGCAGGAAGGTTTGTTTTGTATATTGGGTGTCTTTTTATTTATTTTTTTTCTTTTCTCAATTTTTATTAACATTTTCCATGATTATAAAAAATATCCCATGGCACTACCCTCCCTCCCCCCACTTTCCCCTTTGAAATTCCATTCTCCATCATATCCCCTCCCCATCTCAATCAGTCTCTCTTTTATTTTGATGTCATGATCTTTTCCTCCTCTTATGATGGTCTTATGTAGGTAGTGTCAGGCACTATGAGGTCATGGATATCTAGGCCATTTTATGTCTGGAGGGAGCACGTTGTAAGGAGTCCTACCCTTCCTTTGGCTCTCACATTCTTTCTGCCACCTCTTCCGCATTAGACCCTGAGCCTTGGAAGGTGTGATCGAGATGTTACTCAGTACTCCAGTCACTTCTTTCCAGCACTATGATACCTTCTGAGTCACCCCAAGGTCACTGCCATCTGAAAAGAGAAGATTCTCTACCCAAAGTGAGAGTAGCATTAATATAAGGGTATAAATATTAAGAAAAGTGCTTACTGGGCAGTTTGATAGGCATAGTATATACATTTTTCCAGACATCAGCAGATGTTATACCCCTAGGGCTCATGACTACCCCTGTTTTAAGTTTTCAGTATCAGGGATGTATTCCCCCCCCCCCCATGGAGCGGGCCTCCAGTCCAATTGGAGGGCAGTTGGTTTCCGCCATGATAGACATGCCACTATTGCACCCGTTGGCTCATTTGGCCTGGCTGGCCAATTATAAGGCTTGCAGTGTCCGCTGTTGAATATCTTCACTGGTGGTATCTCTTTCTCCCATTGAACTACATGTAGAATGGCTTCTTCCAGCTTTCTGTCCGCTGGTCTACATGGAGGAGGATATCAGCTCAGTTCCAGCAGGATTTCTCAGTGGCCTTGCAGCCCAAGTATGTGGAATCTTCAGCAATATGTCTTTTTTTTTAAAATAGTGCATTCATTACTTAACCAAACATTTAAATATTTAATCAGCATCTACTATGTGCCAGGCATGATTCTAGGAACCTGGAATTCATCATTGAGCAAAATAAAGGTCTCTGAAAAAAATATATAATTAAGGGGCTGGAGGAATGGCTTAGTGGTTAAGGCGTTTGCCTGCGAAGCCCTAAGGACCCAGATTTAAGTCCCCAGTACCCTCATAAGCCAGATGCACAAGGTGGTTCATGTGTCTGGAGTTCATTTGCAGTGGCTGGAGGCCCTGGCACACCCATTCTCTCTATCTGCCTTTCTCTCTCTTTCTCTCTGTCAAAATAAGCAAATAAATAAATAAAATATTAAAATTTAAATAAACACTCACATTTAGACTGAATTTTTTGTTACTTTAAAAAGAAACATACAATAGAGTTTTCTGTTTTTACTAGGTATCATAAAATCCTTGGGTATTTGAAGCATGTCAGGCAGCATGTTAAGCCTTTTCTGTATATATTTCTTTTTTCTGGGGGATGGGGTGAGTCATTGTCTCACGATATAGCCCATGCTGCCCTTGAACTCATGGTGATCTTTCTGCCTCTGCCTCCCAAATACTAGGAGTTTACCAGTATGTACTACCATGCTGGGCTTTCTGTTTTCTTCATTTAGTTCATGTCACAGTTCTAGGAAAGGTTCAACTATTATCCTCATTTTAGACATGTAAGTGTCTTGCCCAGGATCTCTCAGCAGTTTAAGTGGAAGGGCTGTGATTTAAAGCTGGTGAGCCTGATGCCACATACTGACTTCTTAATCACTGTGTGGTACATGACCTTACCAGCCAGAGGAGCATGCATCTATTGCATGGGAGCAAGAGAAAAGAAAGGAATAAAGAATATAGGTTTATCAGGTCATTATTTTAAAATTCTAGATAATTTTTTTCTTTTTTGTATAAAGTTAAAAGTGTTATTAAGTTAATTACTTTAATTAAGTGCTTATCATTTTTTTTTGTAGGCCAGGCTGGTTATGAACTTTTTGTGTAGCTTAAACTGGCCTCAAACTTGTGGCCCTCTTGCCTCCACTTCCTGAGGGCTAGGATTGCAGGTATGTGCCACTGTGACAGCTTTAACATATATATTTGACATTCCCTTTCAAACATTACAGGTGGTATTCTATTGCTGTTTTTTGAGGCAGAGTCTCGTTCTACCCAGGCTGACATGGAACTCAATCTGCAGCCCAGGCTGGCTGTGAACTCATGGTGATCCTCCTACTTCAGCTTCTTAAGTGCTGGGATTATAGACATAAGCCACCATGTGCTTGGTGTTGCATTTTTAAAGCCCATTTTAACAAGTGTCTTCACATAACTTATAATAAATATTTTTATATACTAGTAATATTTAAAGTATTATATAACTTAAAATGGAACAAATCTTTAAAGATTACTGTTACATTATAATTTATGATATGTTATTGACCTTTATAAAGAGTAGAAAACAGATAGATTTAGAGGGGAAATATGTATCTACTGTATAATGTTACATAAGTTATCCAAATAAACATTTATTTTATTTTATAGGGATTACAACATCCAGTGTAAGCATTATTGGTCAACGTATGAACTATGGGTTTGGATGTGGTGATTTTGAAGATGATAGGTCACATGGCATTTCACCTAGTACTTTAAAAACACAAGATAAGGAACACCCAAGACATAAGCATACAAAAGGTTAGTAAATTTCTTGAGAAATTAATTTGAAGATTTCATCTAAGACAGAATCCTCCCCAAGCATACTAATAAAGAAAAATTAAATGAAAATTCTCTGTTTTGAGGTTTTTCAACGTACCTTTCTGTTGACATGTTGTTTTTTAAATAGTTTTGCAGAATTTAGTGATCTCACAGTTTTGAGTATTGGTTTGTGCTCCTGCCTAAGGAGCTAAAGCAAAGGACAGCCTATGAGTTAAAACTAGTAATCCTGAGCTGGAAAAATGGCTCAGCAATTAAAGTGCTTGCTTGCAAAGCCTAACAACTCAAGAAAGATTCCCTAGTACCCATATAAAGCCAGATGTACAGAGTGGTGCATGCATCTGGAGTTTGTTTGCAGTGGCTGGAGGTCCTGGTGTGCCCATTCTCCCTCCCTCCCTCCCTCCCTCCCTCTCTCTCTCTCTCTCTCTCTCTCTCTCTCTCGTGGGCATGGTGGCACATGCTTTTAATCCCAGCACTTGGGAGGCACAGGTAGTAGGGTCACTGTGAGTCCAAGGCCAGCCTAAGACTACATAGTGAATTCCAGGTCAGCCTGCGCTAGAGCAAGACCCTACCTCAAAAAATCACCAACGAAACAACAAGAAAAAATAGTAATCCCTACTGTCCTCTATTTTCAGAGCATGCATAAGTACATGCATCTTGGGAGGCACAGGTAGTAGGGTCACTGTGAGTCCAAGGCCAGCCTAAGACTACATAGTGAATTCCAGGTCAGCCTGCGCTAGAGCAAGACCCTACCTCAAAAAATCACCAACGAAACAACAAGAAAAAATAGTAATCCCTACTGTCCTCTATTTTCAGAGCATGCATAAGTACATGCATCCAGCACACAGTTCACCACTAAAATAGAGTGGAGACAGTCATGTGAGCAAATTGTTTATTTAGGTTGTTACCATGAAGAAAAGATGTGGCAGTGGGAATGTAATTTTCTTGTGGTAGAACTTGGGAGAAAGCTTCTCTGATTATCACTAACCATTGTTATGATATTTACATTTTTTTTAATTTTTTTATTTTTATTTATTTGAGAGCAACAGACAGAGAAAGAGGCAGATAGATAGAGAGAGAGAGAGAGAGAGAGAGAGAGAATGGGCGCACCAGGGCCTCCAGCCACTGCAAACGAACTCCAGACGCGTGTGCCCCCTTGTGCATCTGGATAACGTGGGTCCTGGGGAATCGAGCCTCGAACCGGGGTCCTTAGGCTTCACAGGCAAGCGCTAACTGCTAAGCCATCTCTCCAGCCCGATATTTACATTTTTATAAAATTTAACATAAGTAGCACATCTGGTGAGTCCCCTATATCTTTTTTTTTTTTTTTTTTTTTTTTTTTTATTTGAGAGGCACTCATTCTAGCCTAGGCTGACCTGGAATTCACTATATAGTCCCAGCCTTGCTTCAAATTCAAATTCATAGTGATCCTCCTCTGCCAGTGTTGCATTCAGGTTTGCATTGCTGGCAGAAAACACCTGACCAAGAGCAGCTTGTGGGGTGGGGGGGAGGTTTATTCTGGCTTATAGACTCAAGGGCAAGCTCCATGGTGGCAGGGGAAAATGATGGCATGAGCAGAGGGTGGACATCACCTCCTGGCCAACTTCAGGTAGACAACAGCAACAGAAGAGTGTGCCAAACACTGGTAAGAGGAGGCTGGCCATAATACCCATAAGCCCACCCCCAACAATACACTGCCTCCAGGAGGCTTTAATTCCCAAATTGCCATCAGCTGGGGACCTAGCACTCAGAACACCTAAGTTTATGGAAAACACCTAAATCAAACCACCACAGCCAGCTTTCCTTATTTTGTAAGTGATACTGTGATAGCTACATTTTCAAAATTTCTCTTAGCTGGGCATGGTAGCTCACACTTGTAATTATGGCACCCAGGAGGCTGAGGCAGGAAAATCAGTAGGAATTTGTGACCAGCCTGAACTACAGAATAAGATCCTATTTCAAAAACCAAACAGGGCTGGAGAAATGGCTTGGTGGTTAAGGATTTTTGCCCGTGAAGCCAAAAGACCCAGGTTCGATTCCCTAGGACCCACGTAAGCCAGATGCACAAGGTGACACTTGCATCTAAAGTTTGTTTATAGTGGCTAAAGGCCCTGGTGCGCCCATCCCTCCCCACCACCCACCCACCACCACCCCCCGCCTCTTTCTCCTTCTCTCTCCCAAATAAATAAAATACAATTTAGGGCTGGGTGTGGTGGGCACATGCCTTTAACCCCAGCACTCAGGAGGCAGAGATAGGAGGATTGCCATGAGTTGGAGGCCACCCTGAGACTACATAGTGAATTCCAGGTCAGCCTGGACTAGAGTGAAACCCTACCTCAGAAAAACAAAAATAATAATAATAAAATTTAATTTAATTTAAAATAAACTTGTAATTTAAAACAAAATGCAAACAAAACAAAATTTTTTCTTAGAAGAAAAAGAAGCAATTCAAAAGATATAAATATTTAAATGAACAGCAGTTGTAAGTCTCCTATGTTTAAGTCTTATAATCAAAAATAAGTAAAAATAGGCTGGATGGCTTAGCGGTGAAGGTGTTTGCCTGCAAGGCCAAAGGACCCAGGTTCAATTTCCCAGGACCCACGTTAGCCAGATGCAGAAGGGGCGCGCACATCTGGAGTTTGTTTGCAGTGGCTGGAGGCCCTGGCGCACCCATTCTCTCACTCTCTGTCCCTCTTTCTCTGTCAAATAAATAAATAATAAAAAATTTAAAAAATAATAAGTAAAGATCTGCCACAGCCTGGTCCTAATAAGGTCAGCATTTGAGCCAGGCCTGGTGGTACATGCCTGTAACTCCAGCATTCAGGAAGCTGAGGCACAGTCACCATGAGTTAGAGGTTACCTTGAGCTATATATATGGCAAGATCCTGACTCAAGAACAAAAGGAGGGAAAGAGATCTCTTTCTTTACTTTGTGACTTCTGATCAGCTTAAATCATGAGTGATATGTATGTAGGCAGGCAAGGATGTTAGGGCATGGTTTTTTTTAATATAATTTATTTAGTTGAGAGAGAGAGAAAGAGGCAGAGAGAGAGATGGGGAGAGAATGGGCGTGCCAAGGCCTCCAGCCACTGCAAACAAACTCCAGATGCATGTGCCCCCTTGTGCATCTGGCCTACTTGGGTCTTGGAGAATCAAACCGGCATCCTTTGGCTTTGCAGACAAACACCTTAACCGCTAAGCCATCTCTCCAGTCTGGAGCATGTTTTTGTGCAAGTAACCCAAATCAAATAAGAAAGAATTTGGTTAGAAACTTTGTCTTGTATTTTTCTTTTGCAAATTTCTTAAAATTTAATCTATGCCATAACTCATTATCTGTCCTTTGTTCATTGTTTTTCTAAAAGAGAATGATGAGCCAGGTATGGTGGTACATGCATGTAATCCCATCACTGGGAAGGCAGAGATAGGAGGATCACTATGAGTTTAAGCCAATCTGGTACTACAGAGTGAGTGCCAGGTCACCTGGGCTAGAATTAGACCCTGCCTCAAAAAAAAAAAAAAAGAAAAAGAAAAAGCATGATGGAATTTTTCTATTTATTTACATACTTTTTCATGTAAAGAAAATCAAGTGCAAAAATACTTTTTGAAAGTAATTCAGGGAGCTAGAGAGATGGCTCAGTGGTTAAAGGCACTTGCTTGCAAACCTGATGCACTGGGTTCACTTCCCCAGTACCCATGTAAAGCTAGGTGCATAAAGTGGCACGCATACATCTAGAGTTAGTTTGCAGTGTCAGGAGGTCCTGGTACATCCATTCTCACTCTCTCTGTCTGCCTCTTTCTCTCTTGTCAAATAAATAAATAAATAATTTTCTTAAGTAATTCATACTCTGGTATAAATTCTTAATAGCTTTAACCATGATTATTGAACATACTAATATGGGTTAGTTGCATCTTTTGGACAATCATAAACTAATATTTACATCATTTTATTTGTTTTTGTTTTTTGAGGCAGGATCTCTCATCAACCTAGAGCTCATATATTAGGGTAGACTAGCTCTCCAGAAAGATCCAGGGATCTGCCTCTGTCTGCATCTGCAGTGCTGGGATTACTGGCACACTACCATGCCAAGCATTTACATGGGAATTGGGGATCAATCAGATCCTCATGCTTCTGAGGCAAGTACTTTGCCCACTGAGCTATCTCCCCAGACCCTCACTGCTTTTTTATTTTGTTTTGAGGTAGGATCTCACTATGTAGTACAGGCTAGCTTCAAACTATGATCTTAGCTGACTGAGTACAGTAGTGTAGCCTTACATGTCATCACTCAAAATGCTGGGTAATGGGGGAGAGAAGTGTAAATATAATGAATATGTATGTGTGTGTGTGTATGAAATGTATTTTCATATATATGTGAAAAATGTCCTAATGAAACCCATTTTTTTTCCCAAGGTAGGGTCTCACTCTAGCTCAGGCTGACCTGGAATTCACTATGTAGTCTCAGGGTGGCCTTGAACTCTCCGCAATCCTCCTACCTCTGCCTCCCGAGTGCTGGGATTAAAGGCGTGAGCTACCATGCCCGTCTTGAAACCCACTATTTTATATACAATTAATATACGGTAATAAAAATAACTGTAGATTGTCAGGCATGGTGGCACATGCCTTTTTAAATTTATTTTTATTTATTTATTTATCAGAGACAGAGAGTGAGAGAGAATGGGCACGCCAGGTCCTCTAGCCACTGCAAACGAACTCTAGATGCATGTGTTGTGGCACATGCTTTTAATCCCAGCACTTGGGAGGTAGAGAGATAGGAGGTGAGATCAAGGCCAGCCTGGGATTACAGAGTTAGTTCCAAGTCAGCCCAGGCCTTGAAAAAATAAACAAACAAAACCAAAAGAAAATAAAACTGTAAATAAAAAAAAATTACATGCTCAAGTGATCAGGTTAAAGTGAATACTGACTGCACTGCTGATCAGAATCAAAGACTTATAAGATACATGTGGAGGATTCCTCCTCGTCCTATTTCTGTCCTCCATTGGCTGTCCCTTTGAACCTGTCCATTTTCTCCACAGAATCTTTGGAGCTCAATAAATGACTTGAGAAAATGATTAATGATGTCTGATTGGAGTGTTAGCAACCATAATTTTTTTCAATTTATTTATTTACAAAGAGAGAGAAAGAGTGTATGTGAGTATAGGCATACTAGGGCCTCTTGACACTGCAAACAAACTCCAGATGCATGCCCCACTTTGACATCTGGCTCTGTGTGGGTACTGGGTAGTTAAAAACCAGGCCAGTGGGATTTGCAAGTGCCTTTAACCACTGAACCATTTCTCCAGTCCCAAGAATTTGTACTTTTGTCTTTTTATTTTTTTAATATTTTTGTTTTATTTATTTATTTATTAGAGAGAGTGAGGAACACAAACAAAAGGAGACAGAGAGAGGGAGAATAGGCATACCAGGTCCTCCATCTACCACAAAGGAACTCCAGACTCATGTACCACCATGTGCATCTGGCTTACGTGGGTACCGGGGAATTGAACCTGGGTCCTTTGGTTTCACAGGCAAGTGCCTTAACCACTAAGCCATCTCTCCAGCACTGTCTTTCTATTTTTTAATTAATTAGATAGAAATAACAAAGAAATTATTCAAGAAGATTTGTGTCTAAAAAAGTCTTTAGGCTCAGTGGATAAAGCTTCACTGCTCAAGCCTCTGTGCCTGAGTTCAGTGTTAGACCCCCATGTAAAAAACTGAAGCCGTAGTGGGCTTTTATGATCCAGACACTGACAGTGAGATGGGAGATGGATACCAGAGAACTTCCTGGAACCTCACAGTGAACACAGCAAAGAACAACAGGAGAGCAAGATCCAGAAAGAAACCCTGCCTCACATGCTTATTTGCTGTCGGTTGCATCTTTTTGGAAAGACAAGAGCCAATCTGAAAGTTATCCTCTTACCTCCACATGTGTACTGTAGCAAACATGTACACACAGAGAAGTTTTGAAAAAAAGTGTAAAAGGTTCTGTAAATATAGTTCAGCAGTTAAAGGTGCTTGCTTGCAATGCCTGCCTGCCCTGGTTCAATTCCCAAGGCACACATACAAGGTGAACACAGAAAGTGGTCAAACTTCTGATATTCATTTACAGCAGTAAGAGGCCCTGGCACACCTATATACACACAAAGAAATAAATGAATGATGCCAGGTGTGGTGGCACACACCTTTAATTCCAGCACTTGGGAGGCAGAGGTAGGAGGATGGCCATGAGTTCAAGGCCACCTGAGACTACAGTAGTGAATTTCAGGTCAGCTTGAGCTAAAGTGAGACCTTACCTCAAAAAACAAACAAAAAAGAATGAATAAACAAATAAATTTCAAATAAACATTTTGTCTTTATATAGAATTGAGACACTAAGCCATATTTCTTTCAACATATGTTTAAAACATTTGCCTGCAAACAGATGGCCCTTTGGATTTACATAGGTATCTAGGGAATTGAACCCAGGCCTATAGGCTTTGGTAAGCAAACAACTTTTAACAGTAAGCCATCCCCCCAGCCTCCTGTGCCAACCCCATCCCCAGGTTTCTTATTTTCTACTGTGTTCACACAAAGCCAAAAGGTTAACAAAACTACATATATTTTTAAAGCACTTACTTGATTAATTTTTTCAAAAGCAGCTGCTTTTCTTGAATAACCCCTAAATTAGTTATTTTTTGCCTTTAATTTCTCTGCTTTGATGCATACATCTAACATATATTTATTGAACACCTACTCAGGGCCAAGCATTGTACTAGGCTCTAGTAAGGAATGGTAATCGAAACCAGCATAGGTCCCATCCTCATGGAGTTTACAATCTAGTGGAGGAGTGTAGTTAAGTAAATCTTGAGAAACTGAGATTAAAAACCTGTAAGTGCAGGTTACTGTGAGAGTGAATTGATCTGGCAGTTGAAGGAAATTATTTCCTTCACTGTTACCCTTTAGTTCTCTAATTATCATTCTATGATTAGATGTTTCTCTCACTTTCAGCCTTGGCATGTGGAAACTCCTTACTGGAAGGAAATTTTCTTCTCTAATGGCTGGTGTATACTGGGTACTCAAATTATAAATATTTATTAAACTAATGAGCATGTTTGATTACATATATTATAAATTTTGTATAAAACAAATTTAAATTTTTTTATTTTTGAGGCAGGGTCTTACTGTTGTCCAAGCTGATCTGAAATTCACTCTGTAGTACAGATTGGCCTGAAACTCATGGTGGATCCTCCTATTGCAACTTCCTGAGTACTAGGATTGAAGGCATGTGTCCACCACACCAGCATACCCAATTTTTTAAAGCCACTCTGTAATATCCTAAAGTATTATATAAGAAATAACCATTTTTAAATGTGCTTTTTTGTCATTTTTCTTTCTTCCTTTTTTAGGATTTACAAGGTCATCAAATTTCCAGCAAATTTCTAGCTTTGATATCACATCCACAAATACCTTAGCAGAAGACTCAGTAGTGGTTGTTGGAAAAGGTAATTCAGAATTATTTCACTTTTTAATTGTGTATGGTCTTCACACATGAAGTTTGTTAATCTTAAACTGAAGTAATTAGAAATAAATACTAACTTTAATATTTCTGTCCCATGTCAGTTACTTTTCTTATCACTGTGAGTAGATATCTGACAAAAAGTAACTTAAGGGAGGAAGAGTTCATTTTGACTTGTGATTTGAGGGAAAATAGTCAATTATGGTGGAAAAATCATGGCAACAGAAGCATGAGGCAGTTGGTTACATTACATCTGCAGTTGTGAAGCAAATGTCTCATTTCTATTCAGTGCATAATCCCAGTTTATGGCATGGTGCCATTCACATTCAAGATGCATCTTCCTTCCCCAGGATGCATCTTCCTTCCCCAGTGAAGCCTCTGTGGAGATGCCCTCATAAATTGTCTATAGATGGTGTACCTCCTATTTGATTCTAAATTGAGTCAGGCTGACAATGAAGATTGACTGTCACAACTTCACCTCTTGTCAACTTGACACCCATATATTTCACTTTAAATTACGGTATTTCTTTCCCTGGTACCCAAAAGTTTGTAGCCATGAATGCAAAATGCATTCATTCCAATTTCAAAAGCTACCATAGTCTTTAACTTTTCAAATATTTAAAAAGCACAGAGTCGGGGTGGAGAGATGTCTTAGCGGTTAAGTGCTTGCCTGTGAAGCTTAAGGACCCTGGTTTGAGGCTTGATTCCCCAGGACCCACATTAGCCAGATGCACAAGGGGGTGCATGCATCTGGAGTTTGTTTGCAGTGACTAGAGGCCCTGGCATACCCATTCTCCCTCCCTCCCTCCCTCCCTCCCTCCCTCTCTCTCTCTCTCTCTCTCTCTCTCTCTCTTTCTCTCTGTCTCTGCCTTTTTCTCTCTCTGTCTGTCACTCTCAAATAAATAAATAATAGTAAACAAAAATTAAAACAAAAAAGTACAGAGTCTCTTCTAAGATTCAAGGTAACCTCTTAACTATAACCCTACTAAAATTAAAAAAACAAGTTAGGGCTGGAGAGATGGCTAAGTGGTTAAAGGTGCTTGCTTGAAAGGCCGATGGCCTAGATTCAATTCCCTAATACCCATGAAAAGCCAGATGCACAAAGTGGCTCATCCATCTGGAGAATGTTTGCAGAGGTGGAAGAACCTGGTATTCGTTCATTCTCTGTATCTGTCATCTATCAATCTATGTTAAATAAGTAAATGAATAAATATTTTAATGTTCAATTAAAACATACATATTTCTGGGCTGGAGAGATGGCTTAGTGGTTAGGCACTTGCCTGTGAAGCCTAAGGACCCCGGTTCGAGGCTCGATTCCCCAGGACCCACGTTAGCCAGATGCACAAGGGGGTGCACACGTCTGGAGTTCATTTGCAGTGGCTGGAGACCCTGGCGCGCCCATTCTCTCTCTCTCTCTCTCTGCCTCTTTCTGTCTGTTGCTTTCAAATAAACAAATAAAACAAAAAAAAATTTTAGAAATACATATTTCTGATATACAAAGTAAACAAAACCTTCCCATTCCAAAAAGGAGGAATGTGTCATGGGAAGGAAAGGTCAACGTAAGGCAGAAACCCAGCAAGGCCGATACCCATCCCCTACAGCTCCATGTGTGATATTGGGTGTCTAATGACCTTTGGAAGCCCACCTGCATCACCAACTCTGCCACATGTAGCACATGTAACTTCTCTCTTGGGCAGTACCACTATGTTTGCAGGTTTCCTTTGTGGATATACTATGGTCCTGGCATCTACAATATCTTGGGATATCCACTGAAACTTGGGCTTCACCTTCATAACCTCCTGCAGTAGCTTCCCAGGGCCTCCTTTAAGGAATCTGACTGCCACACAGTGCCTGACCTTAGTAGCTTTTTGGAGTCCTGATGCCAGCCTTCCATGACCCTGTAATTTTACGTGCCTGCAAAAATCACCATGTAATCTGTGCTACCAATTTCTGGTGCCAGTTTGAGATGTAGCCAGGTCCCCTTCCTGCCACAGCTCCAGTGGCCTTTGTGCACCATGGAGGCTGAGCATACTCTAAGTTGTTTCCTGGCAGGGAATCTCTTCAGTATTCTCAGTTTATGCTCTCTCCTTTCAAGTGAATTTGTGGTTTTGTAAATTTGAGCCTTTGATGGGTATGGTCTTGCCCTTAGGTTACCTTACGTATCATCCCAGTGAAGAGTGCTGGTTTTCTCTTAAATAGCACTGATGACCATAATAATTACAGCTACTTTCACCACATCCATCTTGTCTGCAGCTTGAACACAATTTTAAATTTGCTTAAATTCTTTTTCTTCTCAAACTGCATTGTTTTGGAGGAAGAAAGGTTCAAGGCAGGATCTCACTCTAGCCCATGCTGACCCAGAAATCACTCAGTAGCCCCAGGCTGGCCTTGAATTCCTGACACTCTCCAACCTTAGCCTCCTGAGTCCTTGGATTAAAGGGGTGCACCACCACACCTGCCTACAAACTGCACAATTTTTTTTTAAATGAGAGAGAGAGAATTGGCCCGCCAGGGCCTCCAGCCACCACAGTCGAACTTCAGACACATGCACCACCTTGTACAAATGTGCAACCTTGCACACTTGCATCACCTTGTGCATCTGGCTTACATGGGACCTGAATAGTGAACATGGGTCCTTAGGCTTCACAGGCAAGTGCCTTAGCTGCTAATCCTTCTCTCCAGCCCCAAACTACATATATTTTTTAAAGTTTATTTATTTATTTATTTATATGAAGGGGATGGGAATGGGCATGACAGGGCCTCCAGCCACTGCAGACGAAATCCAGATACTTGTGCCACCTTGTGCATCTGGCTCATGTGGGTACTAGAGAATCAAATCTGGGTCCTTTGGCTTTGCAGGCAAGTGCCTTAATTGCTAAGCCATCTCTCCAGGCCCAAAATCCACACTGTTATCTTTCTGCTCCCTCTCACTGTAAGTGTAAGAACAGAGAACAATAACTATGCCATAGCTTGAGTATTATATTATTGAAATTTCCTCCATCAGACAACTTAGTCTGTTACTTTTGAAAATATTAATTTTATTTATTGGAGAGAGAGAGAGAATGGGCACACCAGAACCTCTAGTCACTAAAAACAAACTCCAGACACATGTGTCACCATGTGCATCTGGCTTATGGGGGTACTGGGGAATTGAACCTGAGTCCTTAAGTTTCACAGGCAAGCATCTTTTTTTTTGTTGTTTGGTTTTTGTTTTTTGTTTTTCGAGGTAGGGTCTCACTCTAGCCCAGGCTGGCCTGGAATTCACTATGGAGTCTCAGGGTGGCCTCGAACTCACGGCAATCCTCCTACTTCTGCCTCCCGAGTGCTGGGATTAAAGGTGTGTGCCACCACGCCTGGCTAACGCAAGCATCTTAACCACTAAGCCATCTCTCCATCTCTAGTCCATTACTTTATTTGTTTGTTTATTTTATTTATTTGAGAGTGACAGACAGAGAAAGAGGCCGAGAAACAGACAGAATGGGTGCACCAGGGCCTCCAGCCACTGCAAACGAACTCCAGATGCATGCGCCACCTTGTTCATCATGTGGGTACTGGGGAGTCGAGCCTTGAACCAGGGTCCTTAGGCTTCACAAGCAAGTGCTTAATCCAGCCCCTAGTCCATTACTTTTTAATTCAGCCTCAGTCATATTACCAGGTCATCAACAGATAGCAGATAGATTTTTTTTTTTTTTAAGGTAGAGTCTCATTCTAGTCCAAGCTGACCTGAACTTCAGTATGTAGTCTCATGCTGGCCTTGAACTCACAGTGATTCTCCTACCTCAGCCTTCTGGGTGCTGGGATTAAAGGCGTGTGCCACCATGCTTGGCCTATTTTTTATTTTATTTATTTATTTGTTTGTTTGTTTATTTTGGCCAGGATGTAACACGTGTGTCTTCTACTTTATTTCCCCATGAAGTCCTTGTTCCCTCTGAAACCTCATGAGCAGTCTTTGCTGTCTGTCTTTGGGTCAGCATTCTGTTCTTCTACAGTCTTGCTGAACATCCATTTGTGCTGTACTTACAGCACTATAGGACTCCTAGCTCACAGATCAAAACTCTTAAAACTTCTGCCTATCAGTTCCAAAGGCCTACAAACCACAGGGTCAGGTAGTCACACCAAGAGTCCCATATCTCCGTAACAATTTTCCCCTACTGTGACAAATGCCCAACTAAAGAAGCTTAAGGAAGGAAGGCTTTATTTTGGCTCATGGTTTGAGAATGCAGACCCTCACGGCACAGAAGGCATGGTGGAAGAAGCATGAGGCAGCATAGTCAGGAAGAAGGGAGAGATGAATGTTGGTGCTTCTAGTGTCTCAACTAAAATGTCATGGTAAGATACATAGTAAGGATATGTCTCTTTTGTTCAATATAATGAAATTGAATAAGTTCTTGGAAATTTTTCCTAACTTCTTTGCTTGATAATTTCATTAATTTAGGACCCTCCTCAAATTGCCTGTAGAGTTCTCCTGAAGCCTTATTTCTGTTATTGCTGTTTGCCAGTGTTTGTGTACCTGCTTCATACCTGTTTAGCTCTCCACATAAATGTCCCCACCTTGTAGGATGTCCTCTTTTCTTCCTTTTCCATCATATTTTTGTGTCTTCTAATGCCAGCTCAAAACTGTGCTCTTTGAAAACATCTTAAACATCTAGTTCATATCAACCATTTTATGAACTTAGCACTTAAAGCATTTAATTTTTATTTGTTATTGTCCTGAACTGCTCTCTCACACCTCTTCCTGTATTGTTGGGGTTTAGTTTATATGTTTTACAGTTCTTTAACATGTCTTTCACAGTTTATTGTTTACTTTTTGACTGGAAGAGCCTTATCTTAAGCTTTATTTGTGGTGCCACTGCAGAATAATCACTATTTGATGGTTGTTGACTGCAGGTGTATTTGGAAATCCAAATTCAGTACCAGCAACTTGCAACCAACCAGTGCTATCTTCTGTGGAAAACAGAGACACAGTTTCAGTTATTAAACAGAATATTGATCCACCATCGGGGATTTATGGAAGAGCAGTCCAACAAAATATTCCATCATATCTTGATGTTGAACATGACAAAAATGTAAGTTTACCTACTAATATTTAAGATAAACTTAAGCCTACCTTAAGTCATTGTTTTGTTTTTCCGAGATATGGGATGGTAAAAGTATTTTGATTAAAAATTTTAAAAACTTGAGCAGAAGAGAGGCTGGGAGCATGTCTGCACAACATACTATTTTGACAGAGAAAATGGAGGAGAGTTGAGATCCATTGATAAGACAAGAAGATAACCGACTGCCCACCGTGAGACTTGCCACCTCTTCCACATCTGCCAGGGCCCAGGAGAACTTGCAGTGGAAGCAGCACCATGAACAGTGCTCTTACTGCTAGCCTGACAACCAGCTCCAGGGTGATGGTGACAGACATGTTGATTAAGCACAACCTATTAAAGCAGAAATCCAGAGGCTACAAAGAACTTAATGCTAAATTAGACTGCCAACAGGCTTGCCATGGCTCAGGGAACATTGCTGAAGAGGGGCCAGAAAGATTGTAAGAACCACAGAGTGGGTGAGAAAACCCTGAGGCATGGTCCCCTACTATCCCATTGGGACTGATGGGGGCCTTCATGAACCCACAGTAAATCCCACAGCCCAATAGAGGAGGGCCCAGGGAAAAGGGAATAAAGCAGTATAATCTGTTAAAAAATAAATAATTTTTTTAAGCAGGGCGTGGTGGCGCACGCCTTTAATCCCAGCACTCGGGAGGCAGAGGTAGGAGGATCGCCGTGAGTTTGAGGCCACCTTGAGACTCCATAGTGAATTCCAGGTCAGCCTGGGCTAGAGTGAGACCCTACCTCGAAAAACCAAAATAAATAAATAAATAAATAAATAAATAAATTTTTTAAAGTAGAGACAATTTTGTTAAATTTAAAAACAAAAAAAGGAAAACAAAACTTTAAAAATCTGGGGCTCGTTTCACGCTTAGAGGTTCTTGCTTGCAAAACCTGATGACCCAGGTTCAACTCCCAACCTAACTTGTAAGCTAGACACAAAAAGTGGTGCAAATGTTTGGTGTTCATTTGCAGAAGCAAGAGGCCCTGGTGTGCCTATTATACACACATAAATTAAAAGAAGTTTTTTAATTTTATAACCTTAGGTAATCAAAAGTTCTGTTCATCTAATATTAAATATTAGATGAAAATAAAATATTAGGTGATCTTTTCTTCTAAATAAATATGTTTATATTCTATTGATATAGTATCCAATATACTTTATATATGTGCTATATACATATATGGTTATGGGTGTATATATTGAACACTATTCTAGGTTATAATAAACTAGTGACAGACCAATGCCTAGCTATATATAATTCTTTTTTATTTTAGGATTCCTAAAATGAACGTTTCAAGGTCCGTATTTTGGGTTGGATGCAGTGTACACCCCCATAATCCTAGTACTGGGGAGGTAGAGGCAGGAGGATCAAGAATTTAAGGTTATCTTTAGCTATATAAGACTCTGTCTTAAAGAAAAGGAGAGAGAAAAAAGGGAAGAAGGAAGGAAGGGAGGAAGGAAGGAAGACTTGAAAACTTAAAGATGTAGTTTTTTTTTTTGTTTATTTTTATTTATTTATTTGAGAGCAACAGACAGATAGAGTCAGCGAGTGAGAGAGAGAGAGAGAGAGAGAGAGAGAGAGAGAAAGAATGGGTGCCCCAGGGCCTCCAGCCATTGCAAATGAACTCTAGATGCATGTGCCACCTGTGCGTCTGACTTATGTGGGAACTGGGGAATTGAGGCTTGAACCAAGGTCCTTGGGCTTCACAGGCAGGCACTTAACCGCTAAGCCATTTCTCCAGCCCCAAAGTTGTAGTTTTAAATTTTATTTATTTATTTGACAGAGAGAGAGAGAATGGGCATGCCAGGGCCTCCAGCCACTGCAAATGAACTCTAGACATATGTTCCACCTTGCGCATCTGGTGTACGTGGGTCCTGGGGAATCGAACCTAGGTCCTTTGGCTTTCCAGGCAAGTGCCTTAACTGCTGAGCCATCTCTCCAGCCCAAGATGTAGTTTTAAAAATTATTTATTTATTTGAGAGAGAGAAATGGGCATGTATATACAGAGAGAATGGGTGTGCCAGGGCCTCTAGCCATTGCAAATGAACTCCAGATGCATGTGCCACTTTGTGCAACTGGCTTACATGGGTACTGGAGTATCAAACGTGGGTCCCTTGGCTTCACAGGTAAGTGCCTCAACCGCTAAGCCATCTCTCCAACCCCCTAGATGTAGTTTCTTGGGAGTATAGGCATTTAATGTACATACAATTTTCTGAGATTGGGGTATTTTAAATGTCAGTGTTCCTGAATACTTCCATATATTTCAACTTTTTCATGCAGACTAAAGTTTCTATTTCAAAATCTACTTATGACAAGATGAGACAAAAGAGAAAAGAAGAAAAAGAACTCTTTGATGCTAGAGGTTGTGAAAGGAAAGAACAGAATCCCTGGGAACAAATGAAACAAACAGGGACTGAGAAAATACTATCTGAAAGTAAGTGAATTTTGTCTTTTGTGCATTAATATCTAGTAATACTCTAAAGCTGAAATAGTTGATTTAATTGATCTGTCATCTCACCTACTCAGGAGGCAAAAGTACGATGATCAAAGTCGACCTGACTTATACAGCAAATCCTAGTGTTATAAGTCAGTAAGGCCTACACTTAGTAGGATAACAAGCACATCTCAACATGCCTGGCTTTTTTATGTGGCTGCTAGAAATCAAGCTCAGGTTCTCATGTTTGGAAAGTAAGGACTCTGTCAATTGAACTGTCTCCCAGTCCCTGGTATCCCAGTTTTATACATAAGGAAACTGTGATAGCAAAACAGCCTTGTTATGACAAGAACTCAGTTTTCCACAATACTTCCCTCCCCTTCTTTCAAATCTTCTATTCTTTCCATCTCTTCTTCTGCACTAGTCACTGAGCTTTGGAAGGGAGTGGTATAGATGTCACATATGGGATGAGCACTCAATACACATTTATTCTCTGTAGTTTTTTTTTTTTTTTTTTTTAGGAATTTTTATTTTATTATTTTTTTTTTCAAGGTGGGGTCTCACTCTAGCTCAGGCTGACCTGGAATTCACTATGGAGTCTCAGGGTGGCCTCGAACTCATGGCGATCCTCCCACCTGTGCCTCCCGAGTGCTGGGATTAAAGGCGTGGGCCACCACGTCCGGCTATTTTATTTTATTTTTTTTATTTTTTTTATTTTTTTGGTTTTTTGAGGTAGGGTCTCACTCTAGCCCAGGCTGACCTGGAATTCACTATGGAGTCTCAGGGTGGCCTCGAACTCACGGCGATCCTCCTACCTCTGCCTCCAGAGTGCTGGGATTAAAGGCGTGCGCCACCACGCCCGGCTTATTTTATTATTTTTATTAGTTATGTTCATACCCAGTGTGTGAACAGCACATGTTGGTACCATCCTTACCATTTTCCTTGCCCCCAAAAAAGGAACCCTCGATGGGGATGCCAGTTATTCCTATGTGGATTGTGGGTCATACATTGTGGAGGTAGCCATCAGTTATGGGGAAGAGGCAATGTCTCTGTGGGTAATGTCCCAACTTGCGGCTCTAACAGTCTTTCTACCCCCTCTTCCATGAATTTTCTTGAGCCATGTTGGATTTGTTTTAGGTCTACTTCAGTGATGGACTCTTAGGAGCCTCTGTATCTCTGAATCTCTGGTTTGGTAGGAGTTGAGTGTCCTCTATGTTTGAGGATGTTTTCGAGGTAGGGTCTTACTCTAGCCCAGGCTGACCTGGAATTCACTACAAAGTCTCAGGCTGGCCTCAAATTCATGATGATCCTCCTACCACTGCCTCCCAAGTGCTGGGATTAAAAGCATGTGCCATGACAGCCTGGCGAATTTTTCATTTATTCACAAGCAGAGAGAGATACAGAAGAGAAACTAAGAGAGAGAAAGAGGATAAGAATATGGGCACACCAGGGCCTCCAGCCACTACAAACGAACTTCAGATGTATGTGCCACTGTGCGTCTGACTTTATGTAGGTACTGGGGAATCAAACCTATGTTGTTAGGCTTTGCAGGCAAGCACCTTAACCATTTCTCCAGTCGTCTTCTCAGTGTTTTGACCATTTACTAGTTTTTGCAGTAACCACTACCTTCTGCAGAATAAGCTTCTCTAACCAAAACTGAGAGCAGAACAAATCTATTGGCATAAGCATAAATATTTAGAAGGTAGTTTGCCAGGTTATATCAGTCTCGTGGCTATGACAAAAATACCGTTCAGGGAAGGAAAGAGTTTATTTTGGCTTACATTTCCAAAAGGTAGTGTCTAGCATGGTGGAGAAAACATGGAAGGAGCAGGAAGCCAGTGTCATATCAGCAGGGAGGAAGTAGAGACTGACAAATGCTGATGCTCAGCTGGTTCTCATGGGATGATGCTACCAACAGTGATGTGTCTTCCCACCTCAGTTAATCCAATCAAGATAATCTCTTACAAACATGTCCAGAGGCTAACCTAATCTCCACACAGATGAGTCTAGGTCCTGTCAAGTTGACAATAAATATAAGCCATCACAAATCACCCCCTGTCAAACTTGACACCCAAACATACCACATTTATATCACAACCTTTTACCTCTTTTATGTATAGGTTCATGGCCAACTCATAATGCAATATTCATTCAGCCCAACTTCAAAAGACCTCATATTCTTTTACAGTAGGGGCTGGGGAGAAGGCAGAGTAGCTAAAGGTGCTTGCTTGAAAAGGTTGCCAGCCCAGAGTTCACTTCCCAGTACCCACATAAAGCCAGATATATAAAGTGGCACATGCATCTGTGGTTTGTTTGCGATAATAAGAGGCCCTGGCATATGTTCTCTCTCCTTATTCCTCCCACGTTATTCCTTCCTTCCTCTCCCCCTCTCTCTCTCTCCTTGCAAATAAATTAAATTAAGAAATATAAAAATATAAGTGCAGCCGGGTGTGGTGGTGCATGTCTTTAATCCCAGCATTCAGGAGGCAAAGATAGAAGGATCTCTGTGAGTTCAAGGCCAGCCTGACACTACATAGTGAATTCCAGGTCAGCCTGGGCTAGAGTGAGACCCTATGTCAAAAGAAGCCAGGCGTGGTGATGCACGCCTTTAATCCCAGCATCCAGAATGCTGAGGTAAAGCTGTGAGGTTGAGGCCAGCTGAGACCTCATGAATGCCAGGTCAGCTTGGGCTAGAGTGAGACCCTACCCCTAAAAAATGAAAAAGAAAAAAGAGAAAAGAAAGAAAGAAAGAAAGAAAGAAAGAGAGAAAGAGAGAGAGAGAGAAAGAAAGAAAGAAAGAAAAGAAAACAAACAAAAAAGTTAAGTGAAGAGTCTTTTCTGAGTCTCAGGCATCGTCTTAACTGTGAGTTCCTATAACATCAAAAACAAGTTACATACTTCCAACATGCATCAGTACAAAGTAAATATTCCCAATCTAAAAGGGAAGAATGTAGACATAGCAAGGATGATGAGACCAAAAGAAGACCAAAACCCAGCAAGACACACTCCAAATCTTACAGCTCCATGTCTGGCATCTCTGACTAGTGAAGGCATCATCTGGGCTGCATAGGGCTTGTGTAGATCCACCACTCCAGCTGTGCCTCTTTGCAAGCAGCTCCACTCTGAATCTCCAGTTTTCCTGGCATCTGCAATACACTGGGGTCTCCATTGCAAATTGCAGTTCACCTTTGTAGCTTTACACAGTACATGACACTGAAAATCTTAGTGATATCTGTTCCTAATGAGTTATTTTCCCATAATAATAAGAGTAGAGAGAAGGGTGAAAAACCTTAAAACTTCAACATCATTTTCCTTACTTTCTGTATTTCTTTGCTTGTTGTGATAACATGTGACAAATGCTTCAACCTAAGGGAAGATTTACTTTGGTTTAGAGTCTGAGGGACAGTAAGAAGGATGGCAGCAGGAACATGAGCAGCTGTCACATTGTATGCACAGTTAGGAAGCAGAGAGATGAATGCTTATACCCAGTTCCGTTTCTCTTTTTTATTCAATCCAAGACTCCAAGCCGTGAAATGGTGCCACCCACATTCACTGTAGGTCTTCCAGCCTCAATTAGCACAATCTAGAAACTACTTCAAAGCCATGTCCAGAGGTTTGTCTCCTAGGTGATTCTAGATCCTTTCAAGTTCACAACCAATATTAACCATCACAACCTGTAACATGTAATTAGTAATGGCTATTAATTACATAGTTGTTGAATGAGGTGATGCAAATGAAGTACACAGTACAATACCTAGCAAGATCTCAAATGATATTTAGTAGTAATATTTCGTATTTGCTGTACTTTTAAAATTTCTTATTTCTTTTTTTTTTGGTTTTTCAAGGTAGGGTCTCACTCTAGCCCAGGCTGACCTGGAATTCACTATGGAGTCTCAGGGTGGCCTCGAACTCACGGCGATCCTCCTACCTCTGCCTCCCAAGTGCTGGGATTAAAGGCGTGCGCCACCACGCCCGGCTTAAATTTCTTATTTCAAAGAAATCTAGTTCATTTACTTTATTTTCAAATTACTTTTTGGACATGTATGTATGTATGTATATGTGTGTGTATGGGTGTTGGGGTGCTAGCATCTCTTGCTGCTATAGACATACTCCTTTGGATAGCTTTACATGAGAAGATGGAGAATTGAACCCAGGCCGTTAAGCTTTACTAGCAAATGCCTTTAACCACTGAGCAATCTTCCCATCCTCTGTACTTGCTATGCTTTTGTTGGTGTAGTACTTAAGAAAGTCTCTTACAGCCCAATCTTGAACTCACTTTGTGGGCAAGAATGACCCTGAAGTAATCTTTCTGCCTCCATGCTCCAAGCACTGGGATTACAGGCATGTGCTCTTATTTCCACATGCCATGATTCTTAATGTATGAGGCCTAATGAACAATGAAAAAAATTAATGAAGTGAGTTTTCTATTTTTAATTCCCACTTCATCCTTCTGATACATGACTTACATCAAAAAAAAAGTCTGCTACTGGTCTAGAGAGATGGATTAGCAGATAAGACACTTAACCTGCAAAGCCAAAGGATCCAGGTTCAGTTCCCCAGGATCCAAGTAAGCCAGATGCACAAAGTGGCGTATGTATCTGGAGTTCACTTGCAGTGGCAGGAAGCCCTGGTGCACCCATTCTCATTCTCTCTCTCTCTCTCTCTCTCTCCCTCTTTCTCTATCTCTCACGTAAAGAAATAAAAATATTTTTTAAAATAAAAAAGACTGCTACTGAGTTATTGCTATAGTAGTCTGAAACATAGCATCTTATCTTTTTATCTGTCCTTTCTGGTCAGGTATATGTTCAGTATTTTGAAAGTAAAGGTCCTGTCTTAAGATCTCTTTATTTAAACGCATAGATGAGCTGGGTATGGTGGCTCACACCTTTAATCCCAGCACTTGGGAAGCAGAGGTAGGAGGATCACAGTGAGTTCGAGGCCACCCCAAGACTGCACAGTGAATTCCAGGTCTGCCTGTGTTATAGCAAGACCCTACCTTGAAAAAACAAAACAAACAAAAAAAGTCATACATGATAGTGGACCTAACTCTCTATGCCACTTGTAGTTAGCTTCTTGTTGCTGGCAGAAGGTACTCAACCAAGAGGAGTTTATGGAGGAAAGGGTTTAAATTTGGCTTACAGACTTGAGGGGAAGCTCCAAAATGGCAGGAGAAAACAATGGTATGAGCAGAGGGTAGACATCACCTGCTGGCCAACATCAGGTGGACAACAGTAGCAGGAGAGTATGCCAAACACTGGCAAGGGGAAGCTGTCTATAGCACCCATAAGCCTGCCCCCAGCAATGCACTGCTTCCCAGAGGCTCCAATTCCCAAATTGCCACCAGCTGGGGACCTAGCAATCAGAACACATAAGTTTATGGGGAACACCTGAATCAAACTACCACACTACTGATTAGCATGGGGACCTCAAAAAAATGTCTTAGTCTCTATAAAACTCAATTATTTTTCTTAGTTGTAAAAGTTGTTGCAAAATAAAAAAAATAATGCATGTCCTCCTCAACTTTGTTGTGATGATTAAATGCAGTTTGTAAAACATTTATCATAAGGTCTATAAGGAAGAGTCTAATAAATACAGTATCTGTCAGGTGGGGTGGTGCACGCCTTTAATCCCAGCACTCAAGAGGCAGAGGTAGGGGGATCACCATGAGTTCAAGGCCACCCTGAGACTACCAAGTGAATTCCAGGTCAGCCTGGGCTAGAGTGAGACTCTACCTCAAAAAACAAAAAAATAAAAATAAACACAGTACTCACTGGGCGTGGTGGCCCACGCCTTTAATCCCAGCACTCGGGAGGCATCATTAGGTGGGTCAGCATGAGTTCAAGGCCACCCTGAGACTACATAGTGAATTCCAGGTCAGCCTGAGCGAGAGTGAGACCCTACCTCGAAAAAAAAATAAATAAGTAAAGTACCATCAGTACCTCCTTGCCTTCGGATTTTAAATGGTTTTTAGAAGCCCTTGTATATAATAATTGGTGTACAACAAGTGAAAGTTATTAGATTTGTGATTTCAACATTTTTTTCACCAGTATTATTGGTAGTACATGACCTTGTATGATAATTGTTTTCTAGAACCTAAAGTACCTAATACTTTCTTTTAAAATAATATCACACATGCAACAATGAAATAACCAAAAGAGCTTGACCCACTAACAGCAGTCCATTCTGTTTGGTCTTTTTCTTTCTAACACCTCTACAAGCATCTTGTGCAGTGCTCTCAGGGATTGCCTGGAGTGCTGAAAAAGGATGTTTTGTTTCCCAGTGCCTACTACAGTGCTTAACCTCTTGAAATGCTTTGTAAATTTCTGGTTGTGGAAGAAACATTGTTCATATCACTTCACATGTCTTAGGATGTATAATGGATCACTAGTACTATACACACAGAGAAGATCAGCTAAAATTCTCTCTATGTACATGCCTGGACCTTCATTGTTTCATTGTCAGCTGTATAGTAAAACAGGTATATATCTACATGATTTTACAATGAGACCATATTGATTCCTGTGTTCTTGAAGGTATACTTTGTTATTATTCATGATTAGAAATGTTATATTAAATGGAACTTATTAATTTTGAATATAAAACAATTTAAAGTGGTTTGTCTTTGAGTATTACAGTTTTTTCTGAAGAGTTGATATAATAAATTTTCATAATATCCATAGTTGAATGTCATTTGTAGCCTTTGTATCAAGGTTCTCTCTTGCTTCATTTAGTATGTTTTGTTTTAGGTGAAGTATGTCCTGGAGTCATTCCACAGTATAAAGAAAGGATGACTTCTGCTGCTCATAGTCCAGAAATAATGGATTCATTGGAACTACGGCCTTTTTCCAAACCAGAACTAGCACTGACAGAAGCCTTAAGGCTTTTAGCTGATGAGGACTGGTAAGTTCACCATCCTTAATACTGTATGCAGTCTTAGCAAATACTATTTTATTCATTTATTTATTTTTTAGTTTTTTGGAGGTAGGGTCTCATTCTAATAGAGGCTGACTGTTTCTCACTCTGTAGTTGTTCCAGGTTGGCCTCCAACTCAGGCTGTCCTCCTACCTCTGCCTCCCCAGTGTTGGGATTAAAGGTGTGTGCCACTATGCCCGACTGTTTGTTTAATTTTTTAAAACATTTTATTTACTTGCACATGCATGTATGTGTGCATGCGTGTGTGTGTGTGCGCGCGCGCGTGTGTCTTGGTCTGTCTCTCTCTCTCTCTGCTTGCAAATAAATAAAGATACCTTTTTAAAAATTTAAAAAAGAAATCCTGGAAGTACTTCTCAATCTTAGCACAGCTCCATTGTTAACCAAGCAACCCATGCAGTAACTCAGGAGTGACAGAAAGACAGTGGACCTGCCCATCCCTCTTCTGCTGCTTCTGCTTCTTCTACCCGCCTCCCCATTCCTTCAAATTGCTCTCATCCCATTCTGAACCTTGTCTTCACTTTGTCTCTGCTCCAGGCTTCTAGCTGCTGCAAATGAACTCCAGATGCCTGCACCACTTTGTGCATCTGGGTTTATATGGGTACTGGGGAATCAAACCTGGGTCATTAGGTCTTGCAGGCAAGCACCTTAACCACTAAGCTATCTCTCCAGCCACATTTTATTTATCTATTGGTTTTTTAAGGTAGGGGTTCACTCTAGCCCAGGGTGCCCTGGAACTCACCGTGATCCACCTACTCCGTCTCTCGAGTGTTGGCATTAATGGCATGCACCACCACACCCAGCTTACTTTAAAAGTATATATATTTATATATGAGAAAGAGAGGCCGATAGAGACAGAGAATAGGCATGCCAGGGCCTCTAGCCACTGCAAATGAACTCCAGACACATCTGACTTTACATGGGTACTGGGGAATCAAACCTAAGTCCTTTGGCTTTGCCAGCAAGTGTCTTAACAACTAAGCCATCTCCAGCCCTCTGTGCTTACTCTTTTGTTGTTGTTGTTGTTGTTATTTTTATTTATTTATTTGAGAGCGACAGACAGAGAGAAAGAGGCAGATGGAGAGAGGGAGAGAGAATGGACGCGCCAGGGCCTCCAGCCACTGCAAACGAACTCCAGACGCATGCACCCCCTTGTGCATCTGGCTAACGTGGGTCCTGGGGAGTCTAGCCTGGAACCGGGGTCCTTAGGCTTCACAGGCAAGCGCTTAACCACTAAGCCATCTCTCCAGCCCTCTGTGCTTACTCTTTAGAAAGAAGATGGCATTCAGACTCAGAGAGAAACGTACCTTTATATTTCCAAAAGTTAACTTAGAACTGGAGGGGTGGCTTAGCAGTTAAGGCACTAGCCTTCAAAACCAAAGGACCCAGGTTTGATCCCCCAGGACCACATAAGACAGATGCACAAGGTGACACATGCTTCTGGAGTTGGTTTGCAGTGGCTGAAGGCCCTGATGCACCCATTCTCTATCTCTTTCTCATAAATAAATAAACTGAAAAAAAATTAATTTAGCTTGACTGTCACTGTAGTTTTGGCTCTTTAAAGATCTTTCCATATATTTTTTTTTTAATTTTAGATTCCTAAATAATAAGGGGGGAGACATTTGAGATCCTATTCTAATTGAGCTCCATTTAGTAACTGATTTTGTCATCCTTTGTTCCATAGGGAGAAGAAAATTGAAGGACTCAACTTTATCAGATGTTTAGCTGCTTATCATTCTGAGATATTGAACACAAAGTTACATGAAACAAATTTTGCAGTAGTTCAAGAGGTAATATTAGTTTTTAGATAAGAATTGTTTAAAAAAACAAAGTTTATTTGATCTTAACATGTTTTAAGCAACTTTGAATTATATGATATGAGTATATGTATATGTAAAGTAAACCATGTCTTAATTTGTAAAGTATCAAAAAATTAGATACTGAGGCTGGAGGGATGGCTTAGCAGTTATGGTGTTTGTCTGCAAAGCCAAAGGACCCAGGTTCAATTCCTCAGGACCCACATTAGCCAGATGCACAGGGGACACATGTGTCTAGAGTTTTTTTTGCAGTGCCTGGAACCCTGGCATACCCATTCTCTCTCTCTCTCTCACTTTCTCTCTGTTAAATAACTAAAAATAAAATATTTTAAAAAGCCGGGCACGGTGGCGCACGCCTTTAATCCCAGTACTCGGGAGGCAGAGGTAGGATTGCCGTGAGTTCAAGGCCACCCTGAGACAACATAGTGAATTCCAGCCTGGGCTAGAGTGAGACCCTACCTTGAAAAACCAAAAAATAAATAAATAAATAAATTTGATACTGGGCTGGACAGTGGTTAAGGCACTTGCCTACAAAACCTAATGACCCAGATTTGATTCCCCAGTACTCACATAAAGCCAGATGCACAAAGTGGCACATGCACCTGGAGTTTCGTTGCAGCAGCTGGAGACCCTTTTTCTCTGTCTGTCTGTCTCTTTTCTATCTCTCTCTGCTTGCAAAAAACAAAAATAATTAGATACTGATTTTTAGGATATAAAGTATCACACAGGGCTGGGAGAAATGGCTTAGTGGTTACAGCACTTACCTGCAAAGCTTAGCAACCCAGGTTTGATTCCCCTGTACCCATGTAAAGCCAGGTGCACAAAGTAGCACATGCATCTGGAGTTAATTTGCAGCAGCTGGAGGCCCTGGTACGCCCATCTCTTCTGTATCTGTTCTCCTTCCTCTGCTTGCAAATAAATAAATTTTTAAAGGTATCACATAATCAAATATGCTACTTTGATACTGATACATTATAAGCAAAATAAATGTTGGGAAATTTTTTTAGGTAAAAAATTTACGCTCTGGAGTTTCTCGTGCTGCCGTGGTCTGTTTAAGTGATCTTTTCACGTATCTAAAGAAGGGCATGGACCAAGAACTCGATATGACAGTAAGAGTTTTATTGCACAAGGCTGGAGAATCGAATACATTTATAAGAGAAGATGTGGACAAGGCACTGAGATCTATGGTTAATAATGTAACTCCTGCACGAGCTGCTATTTCTCTTATCAATGGAGGACAAAGGTAATGTAGAAAATAATCTTAAACTGTCCTTTAAAAAATTAGCTGGGCATGGTAGCATACGCCTTTAATCCCAGCACTTGGAGGCAGAAGTAGGAGGATCACTGAGTTTGAGGCCACCCTGAGACTACATAGTGAATTCCAGATCAGCATGGGTTAGAGTGAGACCCTACCTCAAAAAAAAAAAAAAAAGAAGAGGAGGAAGAAGAAGAAGAAATTAGCTAGATATGAAGGCTGATTCCAGCACTCAGGAAGCAGAGATAGGAGGATCTTCATGAGTTCAAGGCCAGCCTGAGACTAGACTACATGATGAATTCCAGGTCAGTAACTACCATGGAGGTATGCCTCCTCCTGGGCATGGGTGCCTTACAAATGAGAAGCTGGAGAAAGACGGGGTGGAGAGATGGCTAGAGCTGACTAAGGAGACTGGCTAAGGAGAAATTCAGCGCAGGAGCCTAGAAATAAGATTCTCCACAAGCACCTCATAGTGACCAGCCCGAGCAATATCTGGAAGAGGAATGAATGAAGGATACATCCACTGCCACTGCCTAGGCAAGTGGCAGCACAGGAAGACAGAACTGTGCTGAATCTGCCAGTCTTTCCAATGGATGCAAGAACTATGGAATATGAGTGAATAGAGGAGGGAGGAGGAAGAGGGAAAGAGAAAGAGAAGGAAGGAAAGAGAGAACTAAGGAACTGGCAAGAAGAACTAGTGGCAAAGGTAAACACAATGTAGGCAGGTATCCCATACCTTCTCAGAGCCTGAGCCACAGAGAGTCCCCTTGGAAAGTATCCACAGATGAAACTGTAGCTGGCAGGTAAGGGTGTCCTACAGAAAGTGGATTCCCAAACAGAAATTTCTCTCAGCTGGAATAACTGACCATTCGAATGTGTTTCAACTGCCAAAGTTAGCACAACTACAGAGCCTACTACAAAAGATAGCCAGCGGGTTATGAAAAACCACATTTAGGGCTGGAGAGATGGCTTAGCAGTTAAGGCATTTGCCTGCAAAACCAAAGGACCCTGGTTTGATTTCCCATGACCCACATAAGCCAGATGCACAAGGGAACACATGCATCTGGAGTTTGTGTACAGTGGCTAGATGCCCTGGCATACCCATTCTCTCCCTCTCTCTTTCTGTCTCTCAAATAAATAAATTAAATATATATAAAAAAAAGAAAAGCCACATTTACCCCAATTAGGAATAGTGACTGATACATATGTTCTATTTCAATTTATTTATATTTATTGTTTATTTTTTAAATTTTTTTAACTTCTTTGCTTTAGTTGCTAGTACTTGTTTTGTTTTAGCTGTGGCACCTGAGTTGGGCATAATAATTGTCCTTCTGCACCTGCCTACTTACTCTATTACTTCTTCACTTCTCATGCCTCTAACCCATATGCTTCCTCCTCTTTATGGTGTAATCCTTTTTTTCCACTTTCCATTTTCCATCTTCCTTTTGTTTCTTTTTTTCACTTTTTCTTTTTAATTTATTTTCAAGGTAGGATGGCACTGTATCCCAGGCTAACCTGGAATTCACTATGTAGTCCTGAGCTGGCCTCAAACTCATGGCAATCCTCCTACCTCTGCTCCCCACTACCCTGTACTGGGATTAAAGGTTTGTGCCCCTGTGCCTGGCTTTGCTTTTATTTTTTTTAATTATTAATGCCCTTAGGCTCTTAAAAATTATAAACTACTGTTTTCCCACTTAGTACCCTAATACCAATAGGGGTGGAAGAAAAGAACTGACAACATTCCAACCAACTAGAAGAGCAATCAACAAAATGTAGAAATTAGCAAACTTATGTCAAAAATAATATTAAATACAAACTCATCATCTTTTTAAAAATGCAGACTAGATAACTTACTGACTGGATCCAACTATCTTTTGTCTCTAGGAAACACACCTTATTGGCAAAGATACTCACAAACTGAGAGTCAAAGAATGTAAGCCAACCTGTTAGCAAATAGAAGCTTCCACCCTCCCACCCCTAAAAAACTTGTGTAGCTGTTTTGATGTCTGATGAAGTAGACTGTGAATCAAGCTAGTCAGAATAGATAATGCAAAACTTAGTGTTTTTTTTTTCTTAAAAAAAAAAAAGCAAAAAAGAAAGGAAGAAAGAAACTGACCATTAGTGATCAGAAGTAAGTATATTTCCCATATACCAATCATAGTGGATATACTAGATATCCTTCCCATATTTGTGGTATAAGAGCAACATTTTAACATAAGTGAAACTGCTTTAAAACTATGCTTACTGCTTAAGTACACTAACTTTTTTGTTTGTTTGTTTGTTTGTTTCTTGTGGTAGGGTCTCACTCTGGTCCAGGCTGATCTGGAATTAACTATGTAGTTTCAGGGTGGCCTCGAACTCACAGCAATCCTCCTACTTCTACCTCCCGAGTGCTGGGATTAAAGGCATGCCCATCACTAACTTCTTAACTTTCACTTTACAATAAGTATGAATCACAAGCCTGTAATGAAAAACTGTTAATTTTTTTTTTTTTTTTTTTAAGAAAGAAAGTGCCAGGCATGGTGGTGCACGCCTTTAATCCCAGCACTCGGGAGGCAGAGGTAGGAGGGAATGAGACCCTATCTTGAAAAAAAGAAAGAAAAAAAGAAAAAGGAAGGAAAGAACCAGAATAGATAATGAATGGTGGTTACCACCCATTGATAGAGGGAACAATTCATCAAGAAATTATAGCAATTGAAGCCAGGCATGGTGGCACACGCCTTTAATCCCAGCACTCAGGAGGCAGAGGTAGGAGGATTGCTGAGAGTTTGAGGCCACACTGAGACTACATAGTGAATTCAAGGTCAGCCTGAGCTACAATAAGACCCTACCTCAAAAATAAATAAATAAATAAAAGAGTTATAGCAGTTGTAAATATATATCCACTGAATGTTGGGGCTCTGAATTTCATAAAACAAATACTAAAGGAAATGAAAGGTCAGATAGGTCATGATACAATAACAGTGGGTGATTCAGTGCTGCCTTTCATCTTGAGTCATTCAACAAAGAAGCCTCATTGGTAAACTATACTATAGATCAGTTGGACTTATCCACAGACTATTCTATTGAACAAATATAGAATACACGTTTTTCTCAGCATCCCATAGGACATTCTCTAATTGCATGGAGCATAAAGGACAGTCTTCATGAATACAGAAGAATTGAAATAATCCCTTGTATCTTTACTTCTCGGGGAGGGATGATAATGTACATTGTTTGTCATTTTAGCCTTTCAGAGTGATTGCTGGAGAGCTGTTCAATCAGAAAGAATTAACAGTAATGGTTGTTACAAGCACTGTTCCTAACAGTAATTAGTTAAGATGTTTGGGAAATAGTTCATGCATCAACTAGTTTTCATGGTCATGTCTCCTTGCAGCCATTTACACATTGCAGTTAGAAAATGTACAGCCCAGCACTTATCTGATGTGATAGAATTTATGGAACCAGAGCGGATTCTATCTGGAACAAAGGATATGGCTGAACGTTTATTACCTGCTGCTGCCAAGTTTGCTCAAGACAGCTCACAAGAAACCAGGTGAGTAGCTGCTAATCATATCCGCTATCTTTTTTAAATATTTACTTGTTTAAAAAATATTTTAGGGTTAGAGAGATGGCTTAGCCATTAAGGCATTTGCCTGCAAAGCCAAAGGACCAAGGTTCAATTCCCCAGGACCCACGTTAGCCAGATGCACAAGGGGGTGTATGCATCTGGAGTTCATTTGCAGTGGCTGGATGCCCTGAGTGCCCATTCTCTATCTGCCTCTTTCTCTCTCCTCCTCCTCTCTCTCTCTCAAATAAAGAAATAAAAATAAAAGTATTTTTTAAAAAATATTTATTTATTTATTTGAGAAAGAAAGAAAGAATGGGCATTCCAGGGCTTCCAGCCACTGCAAACAAACTCCAAATGCATACACCTCTTTGTGCATCTGGCTTACATGGGTCCTGGGGAATTGAGCCATGGTCCTTTGGCTTTGTAGGCAAGCACCTTAACCGTTAAACCATTTCTTTAACCTTTTAATATTTATTTGTAAGGAGAGAAAGAGAAGGGGACAGAGAGAAAGAAAATGGGCATGCCAGTGCTTCTAGCTGCTGCAAACAAACTCCACATGCATGTGCCACTTTGTGCATATGGCTTTACATGGGTACTGGGCAATCAAACCTGGGTCATTAGGCCTTACAGACAAGTGCTTTACCACTGTAAATGCTATTAAGGGAATGCACACTGAATTCTCCGAATGTACAGGTGATACTACATATTCTGGGTAGGATGATGCCAAGTCACTGGGATGAACTTTATGGAAGTGACAGAAGACAGTATGAATGACAGAAAAGTGGCAGAAGAACTCATTTAGGAAAAATTGACATTTTTAAGCAAGTAGATGAAAATCAAGGAAATAGGTACATATGAAAAACATAGGAATAATGCATAACAATATATTATCCCCTGAAGAATGATATACTTAACACTTAGAATAGTCTATGAATTTCTGTTAGTTATAACATGAAAAACAATTCCATAAAGATAAGTAACCATCAGCAAAAGGTGGCAAAATATATATAGTTAACCTATAGATAGCATGATACCTATGGTGGTGGCAGAAATCATAGAGTTAGTCAGAGCCCTGAGTTAATTTCCTAATCTGTACCACTGCTTGCCCTTAAGTAAGTTACTCATCCTTTGTTAATCTGTTCCTTGTAAAATTAGGAAGGTTGGATCAGGCAACCAATATGTCCTATAAATTTTTAAAATCTTACGGCAATAATGTTTGAGGATAATTTACCAACTGGAGGGGAAGACTGAGGAGATGGCTCAGTGGTTAAAGATATTTGCTTGCAAAGCCTGAAGGTCTGGGTTCGATTCCTGAATACCCACATAAAAGAGATACACAAAGCAGCACATGTGTCTGAAGTTCATTTGCAATGACACTAGGCCCTGGTGTGCCCATTCTCACTCTTTTTCTCTCTCCTACCTGCAAATAAATAATTAAATTGTTTTTAAAAATGGAGAGATGGTCCTGAGTTCATAGGGATTAAAGAACAGTAAACATTTCTACATGTTAAGACAAAGATGCCCATTGCTTTAGGTAACAGGAGTTAATTTTGTGGAATTCATATGCCAAATGCTCAAAAACTAATACAGAAAATAATACATTTTCTATTGCTACGTAAGAAATTTTAGAAATGTAGTGTAAGACAACATCAGTTATTTGGGATATATCTCTTTATTTATTTATTTTGACAATTTTATACATGTATAAAATGTGTTTTGATCACATTCTTTCACCACTCCATTATTTTATTGTCCCTGTCACACTCCTGCTGAACCTGTTCTTCCCAAATATTCTTCCTTCTACTTTGATGTTGTGTTTATATTTCCCACTGAGTTTAATTAGGTTTGTTTGCATGAGCATGGGTGATTTGCCAGACCATGGGCAACTTAGCAATGACTATACTACTGAAGAAATTGTCTCCTATCCCCCAGCAGCCATTGACTGCCAATAACTCCTCAGATGAGTGGGGCCTCCTGAGCACACACCCCACCCATGACAGAATATTGTTTGGCCCAACTTCACAACAGTAGCTGTGAGTTTATGAGTGCAAAGGTCATGTAATGTACCCAAAACAGCATTCCACAGCATACCTCTCTGTCATCTGGTTCTTACATTTTTTCTGCTCTCTTTTCTGTGCTGTCCTCTGAGCCTTGGAGCGGGTGTTACTGATATTCCATTTAGGACAGAGTACTCAATGGTCACGTACTCTCAGGAGCATATAGTTCTATAGGTCAAAAAGGTGGCATGACTGAACTGGATTACCTACGTAGGGTTCTAAATGGCCAAAATCAAAGTGATGATAGAACTGGTCTCTTTTCTACTGTATCTATAGAAGAATTCACTTCTAAGCTTGCTGAAGTGGTTGGCAACATTCAGTTTCCTGTGAGTATAGCACTAAGGTTCCCATTTTCTTGCTGGATGGCAGCAAGGGTTCCCTCTTGGTTCCTTAGACCACCCACATTTATTTATTTATTTGAGAGAGAGAAAGAGACAGAAAGAGGGAGAAAGAGAGAGAGAATGGGCATGCCAGGACCTCCAGCCACTGCAAATGAACTCCAGATGCATGTGCCCCTTTGTACATCTGGCTTACTGGGTCCTGGAGATTCAAACCAGGGTCCTTTGGCTTTGCAGGCAAACACCTTAACCGCTAAGCCATCTCTCCAGCCTCCAACTTTTCTTCCCTTAATAAAGTGTCTCTGTATTTATTACTTAAAAAGAAGAAAGAAGGGAAGATGGAGAGATGGCTTAGCAGTTGGGGTGTTTGCCTGCTAAGCCAAAAGACCCCAGGTTCCATTCCCCAGGACCCATATAAGCCAGATGCACAAGATGGCACATGCATCTGAAGTTCATTTGTAATGGTTAGAGGCACTGCCCCAGTGCGCCCATTCTTTCTCTTTATCTGCCTCTCTCTCTCTCTCTCTCTCTCTCACACACACACACACACACACACAAATAAATGAACAAGTAAATATAAATATATTTTAGGAAAGAAAAGGAAGAAAAGGATATTTGATTAGAGGAGGCCCATGTGAAAGTGATATCTCATATTCACAAATTCTAGAGTTTTAAGTTAGTCATCTTTGGGAAGCCATTTTAAGAACACCTTTAGGGCTGGAGTGATAACTTAGCAGTTCAGGTGCTTGCTTGCAAAGCCTAATGACCTGGGTTGAATTCCCCAGTACCCATGTAAAGCTGGATGCACAAAGTGACAAATGCATCGGGAGTTTATTTGCAGTAGCTGGGAGTCCTGGCGTGCCCCATTCTTCCTGTCTGTCTCTCTTCTCTTTCTCTGCTTGCAAATAAATTTTTTAAAAAATTAAGTATATGTATGCCTTTTTTAAAAAAAACATCTTTATATCACATTAATATTCAAAAACATTCAGAAGAGTCAGGCATAGTAGTGCAAACCTGTAATCCTAGTACTCAGGAGGTTAAAGCAGAAGGATCTTGAGTCCAAAGCCTGCCTGTTCTGTATAGCAAGACCCTGTCTAAACAAAACAACAACAAAAAAAAAACAGGGGCTGGAGAGATGGCTTACCGGGTTAAGGTACTTGCCTGCAAGGCCTAAGGACTCAGATTTGACTTCCCAATACTCATATAAGCCAGATGCATAAGGTAATATATGGACCTGGAGTTCATTTGCAGTGGCTAGAGGCGCTGGCATGCCTGTTCTCTCTCTCTCAATCTGTTTCTTTGTTTCTTTCTTTCTGTCTCTCAAATAAATAAATAAAATATTAAATATTTTTAATTAAAATTTTTTTTAATATTTTATTTTTTTTAATTGAGAGGGTTAAATCATAGACTTAGGAAAAGTTGTTAGTATTTGGTATGCATCTTAACTAACCATACCTCTGTGTGTGTGTGTGTGTGTGTGTGTGTGTGTGTATGTGTGCGCGCGCGCACACACGCACACACACACTCATGCTGGGATCAAACCCAGGGCCTCATACATGCCATGCAAGTGATCCACCACTGAGCTGTGCACCCAACCCAGTATACTTTTCTTTAATGGCATAATAGTTCTATGTATTTTGACATTATTTAAAATTTTGAAATTACAACATGATTACAGCTAATATCTTAGGCTTACAGTTGCTCACATTTTATAATTCTTGTTTACTTTGTTTGTTTTAGTCATTCCCTTATTTTTTGGCTCTGCAGTAGACATATATTGTTAGTATTAAGCTAAAAATTACAGTAACACTTGGATTTGTAACATGTTGACATCTACTTATCTGGATTATTGTTGAGCTTATTCTGGTTGTAGGAGAGGTCATGTTTATTCTCTGACTTTACCTCCTTTTGTGTAATTGTATTACATTTGAAGGGATCTAATTGAAATAGGTGATTGTCCTATGTCCTCCTCCCTTAAAAATCTATCCTTTCATTGTCCCAACCCTATATATTCCAAGTAGTAAATACTAGTATGACTATAATGCATTTTAGGGTCAATCCTCCTTGAAGCATAAGGATGTAGTTCTATATAATATATCTACAATATGTACTTTGATGGTATCCAAATTTCCACTATAGAATGATTTGAGCTTTGATTATTTCTTGGTTTATGCTACATAAATCTAGTTGGAACATATTCCCTCATTTAATGGCATCAGTCATAATTTTATCATTCAATATGGGGATATTTTAAAGCTTTAAAGTTTATATTTTAAGTACTAGAGAATTAAATTGTGACAAATTGGAATGCATGTAATTAGGAGAGAGTGAATTAGAAATATATAAGATCTAAGCCGGGCGTGGTGGTGCACGCCTTTAATCCCAGCACTCGGGAGGCAGAGGTAGGAGGATCACCGTGAGTTCGAGACCACCCTGAGACTACATAGTGAATTCCAGGTCAGCCTGAGCTAGAGTGAGACCCTACCTCAAAAAAAAAAAAAAAAAGAAAAGAAAAGAAAAAGAAATGTATAAGATCTAGAGAAAGTTAACCCAGGCTACAACATTTGGCCAACAGGTGAGTAGCAAAATACTTAAGAGTAAGGGGGCCAAGACAAAGAGAAGCTTCTCCTAGCTCATAATTCTGCTAAATTCCAACCACGAACATGGACAGGGGTATACTAAAAAATAGCCAAACTTTTTTATTCTCTATGTGATGCATGAATGAAAATTTTAGGCTAGCATGGTTTTAAAAGGGGGCAAGTGGGAGAGCAAGAAAACCTTTGATTTTTCTCTCTACCATGGAACTGCATGCAGCATAGCTTTTTCTAGCTTTCTATCAGCTGGTTTTACACAGAGGAGGTTTTCATCTCAGTTCCAGCAGGATTTCTCAGTGACCTTGAAGCCCAAGTATGTAGAGTCTTCAGCAGTAGGGTCTTACCATCTATTCATGGTGGAAAACCAAGATCCTAGGAAAAATTTTTATATGACATAAGCTGATCTTGTTTTTTTTAACAAAAATTGTTTATTTATTTGAGAAAGGGAGGGAGAGAGAGAGAGAGGAAGAGGCAGAGAGAGAGAATGGGTGCACCAGAGCCTCTAGTCACTGCAAACAAACTCCAGACACATGTGCCACCTTGTGCATCTGGCTTATATGGCAATGGGGAATCAAACCTGGGTCCTTAGCTTCACAGAGAAGTGCTTTAGCAGCTAAGCCATCTCTCCAGCCCTGATGTTGTTTTAATATGTGTAAATTTATTCATATATTTCCTTGAACCCATAGGTATTATGGTCGAAAGATGCTTTTCCTCATGATGTGTCATCCTAACTTTGAGAAAATGCTTGAAAAGTTTGTCCCATCAAAAGATTTGCCATATATTAAAGAATCTGTTAAAAACTTACGACAAAAGGTATGTGGATGAAGTTTGTTTTGTAAAAAACTTTAAAAATAGAGTTTATAAGACTGATATTCCTAGCTTGGGAAGTGGAGGCAGGAGTATCAGGAATTCAAGGCCATCCTTAGGTACATGTAGAATTCTGTTCTAGCCTTAACTACGTGGGGATCAAAAAAAAATTGTAGGAGCCGGGCATAGTGGTGCACGCCATTAACCCCATCACTCGGGAAACAGAGGTAGGACGATCACCATGAGTTTGAGGCCAACCTGAGACTACATAGTGAATTCCAAGTTAGTCTAGGCTACACAGCAAGACCCTACCTTTAAAACAATTTTTTTGTTGTTCATTTTTATTTATTTATTTGAGAGTGACAGGACAGAAAGAGGCAGATAGATAGAGAGAGAGAGAGAATGGGCACGCTAGGGCTTCCAGCCACTGCAAACGAACTCAAGATGCGTACGCCCCCTTGTGCATCTGGCTAACATGGGTCCTGGAGAATCGAGCCTCGAACCGGGGTCCTTAGGCTTCACAGGCAAGCGCTTAACTGCTAAGCCATCTCTCCAGCCCAAGACCCTACCTTTAAAAAAAAAAGCCGGGCATGGTGACATATGCCTTTAATCCCAGTATGTGGGAGGCTGAGGTAGGAGGATCACTGTGAGTTCCAGGCCACCCTGAGACTACATAATGAATTTAAGGTCAGCCTTGTCTAGAGCAAGACCCTACCTCGAAAAAAAAAAAAAAAATGAAATAAATGAATACATTGTGGTTTCCCATGAAGGTAAAGGATACAAACAATTACTTACTAAATTCTCTTCTTGTCACTCATTTGAAATAGGTCTACATGGCAGCACTAACTGGACCTATGCACTAGGCCTTCAAAGCAAATGTTTATTGCTTACTAAAACATAATGTTAATGTATGGAAGAATGTTGTTTGGCCTATTAGAGTTACATGGTTTGGGGTTGGCCATAACTCTGAACATTTACAACCATGTAATATTAGGCACATAATTTCTACAGTTGAAATTTTTATTTTTATAAAATAAAGGTTATAATGTTTACTATGCTTGGTCCTTGCTTCATTTGCCTTTTTGCCTTGTCAGTTTCTACATTAGAGAAGGAGAAAAAAAGAGAAAAGGAAAGAGAGCAGAAACAGTAGTAATTTAAAAATATAGTATGTTAGCCGGGCATGGTGGCACACACCTTTAATCCCAGCACTCTGGAGGCCCAGGTAGGAGGATCGCCATGAGTTCAAGGCCACCCTGAGACTCCATAGTGAATCCCAGGTCAGCCTGAGCTAGAGTGAGACCTTAGCTCAAAAAACTAAAATTAAGCCGGGCACGGTGGAGCATGCCTTTAATCCCAGCACTGGGGAGGCAGAGGTAGGAGGATTGCCCTGAGTTCGAGGCCACCCTGAGACTCCACAGTGAATTCAAGGTTAGCCTGGGCTAGAGTGAGACTCTACCTTGGAAAAAAAAAAAAAACTAAAATTAAAATATGTATGTATGTGTGTGTGTGTATGTGTGTGTGTGTGTGTGTGTGTGTGTGTGTATATATGTATGTGTGTGTGTGTATGTATATATATATGGCATATTAACACTGTACAGTGCTAGGATTTGACTATTGTCCATATATCTGTTAATTTGCCACTAATCACAAGGCATTTTATGTATCCAATATTTATTTATTTATGAGAGAGAGAAAGAAACAAAGAAGACAGAGATAATGGGTATGCCAGGGCCTCTAGCCACTGCAACAAATGAACTCTAGATGCATGCACTGCCACAAGGCACAAAGATGCACAAATCTGGCTTTACATGGATACTGGGAAATCAAACCTGAGCTCTTAGACCTTCCAAGCAAGCACCTAAACCACTAAACAACCTCACCAGCCCTGCATCTAATACCTTTTAAAGAATATTGTATTATTAAAATGTTGAACATGGGCTGAGGTGCTTGCTTGCAAAGCTTGCTGGCCCAGGTTGATTCTCCAGTACCCATGTAACAACAGATACACAAACTGACATATGCATCTGGAGTTGGTTTGCAGCGTCAAGAGTCCTTGGTATACCCATTCACTCTCCATCTATCCCTCTCTCTCTACTTACAAGTAAAAATTAATAAATAATTTTTTTAATGTTCAAGATTAGTCCCTACGTGGTGGCACATGCCTTTAATTCTCGCACTTGGGGGGTAGAGGTGGAAGGATCGCCATGAGTTCAAGGCCAGCCTGGGAATACAGAGTGAGTTTCAGGTCAGCTGGGCTACCTTAAAACACCAAAAAAATAAAAAATAAATTAAACTGGTTAAGATTATTTTATCAGGGCTGCTTTGAAAATTGCATTGCTTAAGTTACTTCACTACTAGTTGGTTTTTTGTTTGCTTGGTATTTTTTTTGTTTGTTTGTTGTTTTGGGTTTTTTTGTTTGTTTGTTTGTTTGTTTGTTTTTGCTTTTATTTTTTGAGATACTCTAGCCTAGGCTGACCTGGATTTATGCTTCCTTGCAGGGTTTGGGTGAGATACCACTGGAAACTCCTTCAGCAAAAGGAAAGCGCTCGCATGCTGCCAGCATTGGCAATGCAAGATCTTCCTCTGTCTCTAGAGATACTTTCAGTCCAGCTGAAAGGTAAAATCATTTGGTAGTGCAGAGCATTAGAGTCTTTTGATGTTCTCACTATCTGTCTCAAAACTTAATGAGTCTTAACTTAATGGGTTTTAACTTAAACTTATCAAAACTTAATGGGTCTTAAAAGTTTGCTAAGGATTTAAGTGTGAGATTGTTAGATTTAATTTGGTAGTTATATATTCCCAGTAACTTGGTTGTATATGCACATTATTAGAACTTCAGTTGTTACTAAATTTGTCAATATTGAGCTTATGTTGGACAACTCTGATTAATTTTTTTAACTCTGTTTTGCTTTTTTTCTCCTGATTATAAAACACATCCTATAATTAAAGAACATTATAACATATAAACATTAAAAAATGGAATTTATTTAATCCGAGCACTTGGGAGGTAGAAGTAGGAGGATTGCCATGAGTTCAAGACCATTCTGAGACTACATAGTGAATTCCAGGTCAGCCTGGCTAGAATGATATCCTACCTCACAACCCCCCCCAAAAAAATTCTTAATTTTTTAAACATGTTTTTATATATATGCAATTTTGTAGCATATCTAAGCTATTTAACAGCTGATAATACTGGTGGTTCAGGTTTTTAAATCTTTCTTGTCAGGCATGGTGGTACAAGCTTTTAATCCCAGCACTCAGGAGGCTGAGATAGAAGGATTGCTATGAGTTTGAGGCCAAGCTGGAGCTACAAGAGTGAATTCCAGGTCAGCCTGGGCTAGAGCAGGCCCCTACCTCGAAAAAAAAATAAAAATCCAGGCGAGGGGACACACGCCTTTAATCCCACCACTTGGGACTCAGAGGTAGGAGGATTGCCATGAGTTCAAGGCCAACTTGAGATGACATAGTGAATTCCAGATCAGCCTAAGCTAGAGCAAGACCCTACCTCAAAAAATGAAAGAGAGAGAGAGAAAGAATGGGTGTGCCAAGGCCTTTAGCCAGTGTAAACAAACTCCAGATGCATGCACCATCTTGTTCATCTGGCTTACATGGGTACTATGGAATTGAATCTGGGTCCTTAGGCTTCACCGGGAAGTACCTTAACTGAGAAATCTTTTATCCAACCTGTCTTAGGCTTCTTTTATAGCTGTGGCATCAGGGCTCACAAATACTCATTAATTTTTCTCATTGAAAGTTCAGTCATGATTTAGCACAGGTAGATTTCACTGGCCACATGCCAGTACTAGAGTATATTGAAAGAAAGTTTCCCAGTAACTCTGTGATGAAAAGGAAAACAGCAAATAGGCCTATGGGACAGAGATGCTCACTGCCATGTGAAGTCAAATATTTGGGAATCCAGCTAGCATCATTGCCAACAGTTTACCCATATTGAACCACACAAATCTTATTTCATCATGTTTAGTGTAGGAATTAGACTGTGAATTCCTTATAAGGGAGTTATAAGGCACAGCAACTCATAACTGCAGTGTGCTGTCTGCTTGAGAACTTCACCTGGGTCCTTTGCTTTTTCAGGCAAGTGCCTTAACTGCTGAGCCATCTCTCCAGCCCATCTTTTATCATTATCAGCAGGATCTTTAAAAATGAAAAATTGTCATACTGTCCATGTTGATGAATGGTTTGGGCTTTCCCAAATGTTAAATTGTGGTGAAGGCACTTTTAAATAAGGAAAGCTTTGCAATTCTTAGATGCTTTTTGGACAGTGCTAACAGGGCATTATGCACTGTGCCTTTTTCCAAGCACTTTGCTGCTGAGTCACTCATCTCACAGATGTTAGCCAGGTGGCTTATGGACTATATCCTCACTGCTTGAATGAAGTTATGCAGTGTTCCAAGAATTCACATCAGTAATGGTGAACTGTATCCTGTGTGTTCTCGCACATGTGTGCACACCATTATATGCACATGTGTGTGCAGATGTGTACATCCTATGCACTTGGCAGTGGAGAATGTCAGATGTCCTTCTCTATTACGCCTTTTTTTTTTTTTTTTTTTTTTTTGAGACAAACTCTTCCTGAACCTAGAGCTCACTGTTTGTTTGCTTAGACTGGCTGACCAGCAATGCACTTTTCTCTGCCCCCTCAGCAGTGGGATTACAGGCATATGTGGCCACATCTGACATTTTACATGCGTATTGGGGATCTAACTCAGGTCCTCTGCTTGTGCAGCAAGCACTCATGTCCAGAGAAAGTTTTCCTTGTGCACATTTCTCAATTCTCAGTGCATCATCCCATTTAGCATGTGGTGTTGTCACTTATTTTTTTATCATGTAAATAATTGAAAGTGCACAGCTTTAATTTCTTTGTTCAGAGACTACACGATATAAAGAAATCAACCTCTAGCACACTGTTTTTGCACACCATGTCTAGTGAGCAAGGCATGATGGCACACGCCTTTAATCCCAACACTTGGGAGGCAGAGGTAGGATTGCCATGAGTTCGAGGCCACCCTGAGAATACAGAGTGAAGTCCAGGTCAGCCTGGGCTAGAGTGAGACCCTACCTCAAAAAAACAAACAAACAAAAAAGAGTGTTCTCCCTTTTCAGTTGATTGATTTCCAAATTTTCTGTTCCCCACACTGAAATGCAAGCATCTCAGAAGTTTGGCTTTTATTTCACTTGTACTCTTGCTGTATTCACATCACCTGGGCCTGTATCACAGGGTCTCTGTGTTGTTCACACTGCCCTCAAACTCCTAGGCTTAAGTGATCCTTACAATAGGTGGGAATGTAGACATGTGCCACTGCACCTGGCTTACTATTATACTGTTAGCATTAATCTTGATCCCTGGGTTAAGCTAGTTTGTGCTGGGTTTCTTCACTGTAGAATTGCTATTTCCCCTTGCAATTAAAAGATAACTTAGGATACTTTGAAACAAATATCCTCCTTCTGGTCGTACAGTTGCACATCATTTTTAACAGCCACTGGTAGATCCTGCCAGCAGCAACTGCTATGTTACTTTGTTTGCCTACAATAATGATCTTTTATTTCCCTTATTATTTGTTAGTTGAAAAAAAAATTTCTTTTTGTAAAGAAATCTGGCCAGGTGTGGTGGTGCATGGCTTTAATCCCAGCCCTCAGGAGGCAGAGGTAGGAGAGGGATGGTCATGAGTTGGAGTCCAGCCTGATACTACATAGTGAATTCCAGGTCAGCCTGGGCTAGAGCAAGACCCTACCTCCTCAAAAGAGAGAGAGAGAAATCTGTCCCAGGGTTGGAAAGATGGCACAGCCATTAGAAGCACTTGTTTACAAAGCCTGCCAGCCTGGGTTCAATTCCCAAGCCACTCATGTAAGCCAGACTCAAAAAGTAGCACAAGCATCTGACATTGGTTTGCAACATAAGGAGGCTGTAGTGCACCTATACATGCATACACACACACACGCACAGATACACACACATTTTTAAAAACCATTTTCAAATATGTATGTTATTCCAAAATAATGGGCTCTATTTTATTCTGTAAATTCTAATGTGACCCTATCATTATTCATTTCTTTAACTTATTTACACTTTAGTAGGTCCCTGAAATTGGCTGTTGTGGTTTTTTTTGAAACACTCCATCTTGTCAAGCATGGTGGCACACACCTTTAATCAAAGCACTTGAGAGGCAGAAGTAGGAGGAGTGCTGTGAGTTCAAGGCCATCCTGAGACTACATAGTGAATTCCAGATCACCCTGGGCTAAAGCGAGACTCTACCTTGAAAAACCAAAGGGGAAAAAAAAGAAAAAGGCCCCATCCTTAAACTAACACTTCCCTACCCTCTGCCACTAGAATCATGCAAGATCAGCTTATGTTTTATTTTCTCCTTTCCTAATTTGGGAGAGGAAGTTGTTGGTGGTGGTTGTTTTGTTTGTATATTTTTTAAATATTTTATTTGCTTATGAGAGAAGGAGGCAGATAGAGAGAATGGGAGTGCCAGGCCCTCCAGCCATTGCAAATGAACTCCAGATGCATGTGCCACCTTGTGCATCTGGCTTACATAGGTCCTGGAGAATTGAGCCAGGTTCCTTTGGCTTTGCAGGCAAATGCCTTAACCATTAAACCATCTCTCCAGCCCTTTATTCTTAATCATATATAGGCAAATATGCACTATTTTCTCATTACTTATGACGTTAGCTGTAGAGTTCATAGAAGTGTTTCCTTAGCATCAGGCCTGCACATAACTAGGGAATCCCAGCTTGTCATGAAGCTGTGGCAGAAGAATTGTTAGTTCAAGGTCTGGTGAGGCTATAGAGTCAGTTCAAGGCTGGTGTGATCCATGTAGGGAGACCTTGTCTCAAAATAAAAAGTAAAAACAAGACAACAACAAAGGGTGAAGGGTGGAAATATAGCTCAATGGTAGCATGTGTGAGGACCTAAACTCAAATCACTGCATCAAAAAAGTCCGGGCTGGAGGAAAGGACCCAGGTTCAGTTCCCTAGAACCCACATTAGCCAGATGCACAAAGGGGCACACACATCTGGAGATCATTTGCAATGGCTGGAGGCCCTGGCACACCCATTCTCTCTCTCTTTCTGTCCATCTTTCTCTGTCAAATAAGCAAATAAACAAAAAAAAATTTTAGGGCTGGAGAGATGGCTTAGCAGTTAAGTGCTTGCCTGTGAAGCCTAGGACCCCGGTTCGAGGCTCTATTCCCCAGGACCCACATTAGCCAGATGCACAAGGGGCCACATGTGTCTGGGGTTCGTTTGCAGTGGCTGGAGTCCCTGGCGTGCCCATTTTCTCTTTCTCTCTCTCTCTTTCTCTTTCTCTCTCTCTCTCCATCTGTCTGTCTCTCTCAAATGAATAAATTTTTTAAAAAATTTTAAAACAAAGGTAAGTCCATGGGGGCTGGAGAAATGGCTTAATAGTTAAGGCACTTAAGGATCCCAGTTCAACTCTCCAGTACCCATATAAGCCAGATGCACAAGGTGGTGCATGTGTCTGGAGTTCGTTTACAGTGGCTGGAGGCCCTGGCGTGCCCATTCTCTATCTGCCTCTTTCTCAGTCTCTATCAATGCACAAGGTGGCACATGCATCTGGAATTCATTTGCAGTGGCTGGAACCCCTAGCACTCCTATCTCTCTCTCTCTCTCTCTCTCTCTCTTTCTCTGTCTTTCTCCCTCCCTCCCTCCCTCTCTCTCTTACTCTCATAAATAAATAAATAAAATTAAAATATTTTTTAAAAAGTCTTTGGTCAAGAGGCTAAAGGTTTTGATTGTGAATGGATGTCTTTTATTTTGTTGCTCTTTTGGATTATGGTCATTTGATTCCTATCCAAATGTTTAACTCCTGGGGTGGGGGGTGGAGGGGCTAGGATCAATCCCTTAGCCAAAATATCAAGCAAAACAATAAAAAAACAAAAAGATGTATGCTGTAAAATTGCCATATTTGATTATGATGAAATTTTAATTCATCACTAGATTTAATTGCTAAAATCATCTATTCAGGGTTTTTGTGTGTGCGTGTGTCTGTATTCATGAAGTCTAGTTTTTCTTCTCTTATTATCTCTTTAGTTTTGGTATTGAGATAATGCTGGTAATTCCTTTGGAGTTTCTTCTTTAAAAAAGGGACAATTTAGAAGTGTACTTAATTCCAAATACTGGGAAATTTTTCCAAATATCTTTTTATTATTTTGAATTTCATTCTGTCATGTCATTGAATATCTTCTTATGATTTGGGTTTTTTTAAGTAGAAAATAAGACTGGAAGCTAGGTGTGGTGGTGCATGCCTTTAATCCCAGCACTTGGGAGGCAGGGGTAGGAGGCCACCCTGAAACTAATTCCAGGTCAGCCTGGGCTAGAAGGAGACCCTACCTTGAAAAAAAAAAAAAAAAAAAGTAAGAAAGAAAGAAACTAGGGCTGGTGAGAGATGGTTTAGAGGTTAAAGTGCTTGCCTACAAAGCCTAACAACCTGAGTTTGATTCTCCATTACCCATATAAAGCCAGATGCACAAAGTGGTACATGCGACTGGATTTCACTTGCAGTGGCTGGAGGCCCTGGCATGCTCGTGCTCATTCTCTCTCTCTTGCTCCCTATCTCTTTCCTTGAAAATAAATAAATAAAAATATATTTTTGTTTTGTTTTGTTTTCCGAGGTAGGGTCCCGCTCTAGCTCAGGCTGACCTAGAATTCACTATGTAGTCTCAGGGTGGCCTCCAACTCTTGGCAATCCTCCTACCTCTGCCTCCCAAGTGCTGGGATTAAAGGCATGTGCCACCATGCCCTGCAAATAAATATATTTTAAAAAACTTTTTAAAATAATCTTTTTATTTTATGGTTCCTGGGAACTAAAGTGAAGGCCTTGGGCATACAAAGTACTGTATCATTGAGCCTCCCACCCCCTACAGCCCTATTGTAGTTTTTTTTTTTTTTTTTTTTTTCCCAAGGTAGGTTCTCATTCTAGCTCAGTCTGACCTTGAATTCACTATGAAGTTTCAGAGTGGCCTTGAATTCATGGCAGTCTACCTCTGCCTCCTGAGTGCTGGGAGTAAACATGTGTGCCACCACACCCGGCTCATGCAGTTCTTTTTTTTAAATATTTTGTTTTTATTTATTTATTTATTTGACAGAGAGAAAGCAAGAGAGAATGGGTGCGCCAGGGCTTCCAGCCACTGCAAACGAACTCCAGATGCATGTGGCCCCTTGTGCATCTGGCTAAAGTGGGTCCTAGGGAATCGAACCTGGGTCCTTTGGCTTTGCAGGCAAACACCTTAACCACTAAGCCATGCCTCCAGCCCTCATGCAGTACTTTTAAATGTATTGAGACTTGTTGTATGATTTAGGATGTGTTTTATCTGAGTGACTATTTCATATCTACTTGATAGAATGTGTATTATGCTCCTCTTGTGTGTTAGTCAAGTCTCATATCCTCACTCATTTTTTTTCTATTTGTCCTGTGAGTTGGTAAGGTAAAAGTACTGACATCCTCAGCTCTGTTTGTGAATTTTTTTATACTTTCAGTCCTGCTACTTGGCTTCATATGTTTTGATATAATATAGTTAGTTTCAAATTCATACACAATGGAGCCCAGCATGGTATATGCCTGTAATCTAGTACTAGGGAGGCTTGTAATATAGTACAGGAGCATCAGGAGTTTGTCAGCCTCAGCTACAGTCAGTTTTAGAATACTTTCATCACTACCTCTCCCAAGCTCATCTTCATTAGTTGTCACTCCCTGTTTCCATGCTGCTTTCAACAAAGCCTAGTTTAGAGATCAGTTTTAGTAATTAGATGGCTCCTCACAGTATTTTTTTTTTCAAGGTAGGGTCTCAGTCTAGCTCAGGCTTACCTAGAATTCACTATGTAGTCTCAGGGTGGCTTTGAACTCACGGCGATCTTCCTACCTCTGCCTCCTGAGTGCTCGGATTAAAGGCGTGCGCCACCACGCCCGGCTCCAAGGTATTTTTTTGATGTGTCATAAAGGCCTCGAAAATAAATTTAATTTTCTACTTTTCTCATTGCATAGAATAATTATTTCACAAAGTAACCTCAAAAGTAATGATAAATTTACTTAAGCAAGTTAAAACTAATAACAAGCCAGATGTGGTAGCACACGCCTTTAATCTCAGCACTTAGGATATAGAGTTAGGAGGATTGCTTTGGGTTTGAGGCCAACCTGAGATTACATAGTGAATTCTAGGACAGGAAGGAAGGGGAAAGGGCAGAAGGGAAAAGGAAAACAAAACAAAACAAGAAAGAAAAGAAAAGAAAAAGATTGCTTACAGAAGTTGACTGTTGATTGATATCTAGTTACCAGAATAGGTTGAACCTCTTCAGAAGAAAAGTAATAGCATACCTAAGACTGCTGTCTTTAAAATGGCCTGTCTGCAAGATTGGTCTTTGGCTGGTATTAGAAATTAGAATTTCAAGAGGATTCCTACTGTGACCTCATTAATAAGATCACTTTCTGTGCCTAAGTTGTTTGAACATATAAAATGGCTTATAGACAAAACTTGCTTTCCTTCTGGGAATCTACAGTTTTTGTTATGTCTTAGGCAGCCAGTGCCTGTGTGACCACCTTCCAACAAAAATCATAGAAACAGTCTTTAATAATCTTTCTTGTTAGACACCATTTCACACGTGTTGTCAGTGCTAAAGAGGGGAGATGTTCTGTGGGACTGTCCTAGGAAAGGACCCCTGAAAACTTGTACCTAGTGTCCTCCATACCATGTATCTTTCACCCTCCTGATATTCTTTGGTATCTTTCATCTGTATTAAATCTTAGCCACAAGTAAAGCTATACTGACTATATATGAGTAAAATATACATGAGTAATACCAGCAAATCATCAAACCTAGCAGACATCTTGGGAGTCCCCTACATAGGTAGTTTGGCTAAGGGGTACATTATTCATAAAATTTTAATTTTTCCTTTCTTTCCTTAAATGTTTTGATTATGTTAGGAGGTATGGAAGGAGGGAGAAAGAGAGAAAAAAAAATGTGGGGGTGAGGTATCTAGGTGTACCAGGTCCTCTTGCCAATGTAAACAAATTCCAAACACATGTGCCACTTTGTGCATCTGGTTTTAGGTGAGTAGTAGAGAATTAAACCCTGGCTGGCAGACTTTGCAAGCAAGTGCCTTTAACCGCTGAGCCATCTCCCCAGCCCTGTTTCATATACTGTTGAAAAAAATAATTTATAATAATAATTTTTTACTTATGGTTTTTGTAATAAAGTGAAAATGAAATTTTCCTTTCTTTCATTTTAGAGAGGTAACTGAAGTTTATGAAGTCCCCAGAAAATCAGGTCCTCGTAATTCCTTAGAAAGCGCTGAGTACATTAAAGTCATAACAAGCTTATTAAATGCAAAAGACTTTCGTGATCGTATTAGTGGAATTAAACAACTTTTATCAGATACTGAAAATAATCAAGAGCTTGTTGTTGGGAACATTGTAAAGGTAAGGACCTATCAAAATTAATTGTTTGTTTTTTTAGAGGTAGGGTCTCACTATAGCCCAGGCTGACCTGGAATTCACTATGTAGTCTCAGGGTGGCCTCAAGCTCACATCGATCCTCCTACCTCTACTTCCCAAGTGCTGGGATTAAAGGCATACACCACCATGCCTGACTCAAAATTGATTTTCATATGTAATCTATGGCATATAAAAAAGTTCATTAGGGGGCTGGAAAGATGGCTTAGCAGTTAAGGCATTTGCCTGCAAAGCCAAAGGATCCCAGTTCGATTCTCCAGGACCCACATAAGCCAGATGCACAAGGGGGTGCATGCATCTGGAGTTTGTAGTGGCTAGAGGCCCTGGTACACCCATTCTCTCTCTCTCCCTCTCTTTCTGTCTGCCTCTTTCTCTGTCTCAAATAAATAAATTTTTTTAAAAGCTCATTAGTATAGCAATTTTATGTATGTATATATGTATTTGTTTTGTTTGAGAGGAAGGGGGAATGGGCATGACAGGGTCTCCTGCCACTGCAAATGAATTCCACTTTGTGCATCTGGCTTTACTTGGGTACTGCAGAGTCAAATCTGGGTCATCAGGCTTTATAAGTCCCAAGCTGGTCTTGAACTCATAGTGATTCTCCTGCCTCTGCCTGCCAAGTGCTGGGATTAAAGGTAGGTGCCACCATGCCCAGCTAAAGTGTTATAATAAATTTAGTGAGAAGAATGAAATACCTAGGTTTTGCTGTGTTAAAAGTGTACTGGAGCCGGGTGTGGTGGCGCACGCCTTTAATCCCAGCACTCGGGAGGCAGAGGTAGGAGGATCGCCATGAGTTCAAGGCCACCCTGAGATGACAGAGTTAATTCCAGGTCAACCTGGACCAGAGTGAGACCCTATCTCGAAAAACGAAAAAAAAAAAAAAAAAAAAAAAAGGTGTACTGGGGGTATTTTCCAGCTCTGGAATCCCCTCCTCATCAAGGACTCTGTTCTCGCTGCTTTCCTTACCTTTAACTTTGAAGTCAATTTTATACTTTAAAATAAGTACGGGCTGGAGAGATGGCTTAGCAGTTAAGGCACTTGCCTGCAAAGCCAAAGGACCTAGGATTGACCCCCCAGTACCCATGTAAGCCAGATGCACAAGGTAGTGCATGTGTCTGGAGTTCATTTGCAGAGGATGGAGGCCCTGGCACACTCATTCTCCCTTTATCTGCCTCTCACACATTCTCTCTTTCTCTCTCAAATAAATTAATTAAATAGAATAAAAAGAATTAAAAAAAAATCATGGAAGTTGTTAATATAAAAAAAAAATGAAAAGAAAAAAAAATGAGCCAGGCATGGTGGCAAACACATTTAATCCCAGCACTTGGGAGGCAGAGGTAAAAGGATTGCTATGAATTAGAGGCAACCCTGAGAACTACATAGTGAATTCCAGATCAGCATGGACTAGAGTGAAACCCTATCTCCAAAAACCAAAAATAAATAAATAAGCCAGGCATGGTGGCACACACCAGAGGCAAAGGTAGGAGGATTGCCTTGGGCTAGAGGCCAACCTGAGACCACATTGTGAATTCCAGGTCAGCCCGGGCTACAGTGAGACCCTACATCAAGAAAACAAAATAAATAAGTAAATAAATGACAACTTAAAAGTAATAGGAGTACTGCATGTAGCGGCACACCCTTATAATCCCAGTACTTGGGATGCTGAGGTAAGGGGATCAAGGGGTAAGGTTTGAGGCCATCCTGGACTATCTAGGTCAGCCTGAGCTAGAATGAAACCCTGCCTGAATCTCCCACGAAAAAAAGTAATAAGAAAAATAAATATAATAATTTATTTAAATCATCCCATGAGTTAATAAGCTCTGTTCCCAGAGTTCTCAGAACCTGGTATTCAATAAATATATCTTGAATATTTGTTAGATATTTTAAAAAACAAGGATTTGGGACTGGAAAGATGACTCAGTGGTTAAAGCACTTGCCTATAAAGCCTAATGATCCAAGTTCAATTCCCTAGTACTCTAGTACCCACATAAAGCTAGATGCACAAGTGGCTCATGTATCTGGAGTTTGTTTGTAGTAGCTAGACACCCATTCTCTCTGTGTGTGTCTGTCTCTCTTGGCTTGCAAATAAATAAATAATAAAATATAAAAAATAAAGATTTTAAGGCCGGGCGTGGTGGCACACACCTTTAATCCCAGCACTTGGGAGGCAGAGGTAGGAGGATTGCCATGAGTTCAAGGCCACCCTGAGATTGCATAGTGAATTCCAGGTCAGCCTGGGCTAGAGTGAGACCCAACCTCGAAAAAACAAAAAACAAACAAAAAATAAAGATTATAGAAGTTGGGCGTGGTGGTACACACCTTTAATCCCAGCACTAGGGAGGCAGAGGTAGAAGGATTGCTTTGATTTAGAGGCAATCCTGAGAACTACAAAGTGAAGCAAGACCCTGCCTTGAAAAACCAAAAATAAATAAATAAATAAAACAAAGATTTTAGAGCCTTGGATTGCTTTACTATAGATATTTAAAACTTGATTCACAGCAATCTTCCTACTTCTGCCTCCCTAGTTGAGTGCTGGGTTTAAAGGTGTGGGCTACCACACCCTGCGTATGTTAGAAATCTCTATAAAAAGAAATCTCTGTATTCATATATCCATCTTGAGACAAGAAGCAAGACACGGAGCCCAGGTGGTGGTATACATTTTTAATCCCAGCGCTTGGGAGGCAGAGGTAGGAGGATCACTGAGTTCGAGGCCACCTTGAGATTACATAGTGAATTACAGGTCAAGCTGGGCTAGAGTGAGACTCTATCTTGAACCCCCTCCCCCCCAAAAAAGCAAGACATGGAAATACTAATTATTTTATTAACTGGTGTTAATGAATGTTTGTGGTATCATGTCATAGATTACCTACGTTTTACCAGAATTTAATTCAGTTAATTCAGTTAGTAAGTTATTAATGAAATTCCATTTTGAGATGGCATGTGAATTAAGCTTGGCAAACATAACTACTTTTTTAGTATTTTTTAATATTTTATTTCTATTTATTTATTTATTTGACAGAAAGAGTGAGAGAATAGTCACGCCAGGGCCTCCAGCCACTGCAAACAAACTCCAGACACATTTGCATCTGGCTAATATGGGTCCTGGGGAATTGAACATGGGTCCTTTGGCTTTGCAGGCAAACTCCGTCTTAACCACTAATCCATCCCTCCAGCCCCTTTTAAAATATTTTTATTTATATATTGGACAAAGAGTGGGGGAAAGAGAGAGAGAGAGGCAGATAGAATGGGCACACCAGGGCCTCTAGCCACTGCAAACGAACTCCAGACATATGCGTCACTTTATGCATCTGGTTTATGTGGGTCTTGGGGAATGGAACCTGGGTCCTTTGGCTTTGCAGGCAAGCTCCTTAACCACTAAGCCATTTCTCCAGCCCCCATAACTGCTTAACTCCAGTGAGTCATTTCTAGTATCTTTTAAATATAAGAAAATCTCTTGGTTAAACTTTTTTGTTGTTGTTACTTCCTCCCCCTCCCCCCCAGGTAGGGTCTCACTCTAGCCCAGGCTGTCCTGGCACTTACTCTGTAGTCCCAGGCTGTCCTCAAACTCACACTCCTACCTCTGCCTCCCAAGTGCTGTGATTAAAGGCATGTCTTTCCATGCCCAGTTTCAGTTAAACTTTTTGACATGGAAAATATTAAATAAATAAACATCAAGAATTATTAATTCCTTTGCTTAGATTTGTGCTTCAGTCACCTCACCTGATTACAGTCTTATTTAACATTCACTCACTTTATGTCTTGAGTTGATGAAGCTAAGGACTCTGAAGAGTAAGGAGAAAGTTAAATTATCAAATTTAAAAATAATAAAGACTTATATAAAAGGGTTGGGAATGTAGCTCAGGTGATAAAATACTTACCCAGCATGTATAAAGCTCCCTAGGCTTGATCGCTAGCAACCTATAAACTGGACATAGTAGTACATACTTGTAATCCCAGCATTCAGGAGATGGAAGCAAGAGGATCAGAAGTTCAAGGCCAGCCTGAGCTACATGAGACTTTTACTCAAACATAACTCTGGAGCCATATATATGGCCCAGTGGTAGAACACTTGCCTAGCATACATAAAGCCCTGGGTTTGATCCTTAGGTGTACTGGGAGGAGGAAGAAAGTAAAAGAATATATCTAAGATTGTCCTCACAAACCTAAACTGAATCTACATCAAAGCTCTACAGTACAACTTATTTATCTGCTTCTGCTTCAAATCAAGACAAAATAGACCCTTTGCTAGCCAAGCCAAACTATACCTTCCAGGAGATAGCACAATTATGTTTCCAGTAAATTAGTCAGCTGCCTATCAAGCCACATTTATAGCCTTAGCTAATTAGGACATGTTTTGGAATGAATATTGAAAGCCCTGTCTTTTTGATGTAAACTTTTTCAAAATTCAAAATTTTATATAAAGTTCTTAATAAATTCAAGTTAAATAGGATATTATGTGTGAGTTTTATAGAGAAATAACATGAGATGGCAAAAGAATTTAAACATAATAGGTATAAATATTGTTTTGCTTTAAATAACTTACCAATTTACTTTCAGATCTTTGATGCTTTTAAATCTCGACTTCATGACTCTAATAGTAAAGTAAATCTGGTGGCTCTAGAAACAATGCATAAAATGATCCCTTTACTCAGAGACAACTTATCTCCCATAATCAACATGTTGATCCCAGCAATTGTGGATAACAATCTGAACTCCAAGAATCCAGGCATCTATGCTGCCGCCACCAATGTGGTTCAGGCCCTGAGTCAACATGTAGGTAAGAAGCCTTACATTACACTCTTAATTATTTTGTCTTCATCTTCATGCTTTTTAAAAATTATATATATTTTATTTATTTATTTATTTGAGAGAAAAAGAGGCAGATACAGAGAGAAAGAAAGAGAGAGAGAGAGAATGGACACTCCAGGGCCTTCAGCCTCTGCAAACGAACTCCAAAAGCTTGCGCCACCTTGTATATCTGGCTTTACATGGGATCTGGGAATTGAACCTGGGTCCTTAGGCTTTGCAGGAAAGTGCCTTAACTGCTAAGCCATCTCTTCAGCCCACATCTTCATGCTTTCTGATCCCATATATTTTTATGCCTATATGTTGAAATAGTCAATATTTTCCTTTAATAGTGTCATAACTTTTTTATTTTTACTGATTACATTTTGCCCTATTACATGACCTTTCTCTTCCTTTATCTTGGAGCTTTTTTTAAGGGGGGGAGGATTGGTTTTGGTTTTTTGAGGTAGAGTTTTGCTCTAGCCAATGCTGACCTAAAATTCACTACGTAATCTCAGGGTGGCCTCAAACTCACTTCAATCCTCCTACCTCTGCTTCCCAAATGCTGGGATTAAAGGTATGTGCCACGATGCCTGGCTTTCTTGAGCTTTTTTTTTTTTTTAATTTTTATTTATTTATTTGCAAGTGACAGAGAGAGAGAAAGAGGCAGTTAGAGAGAGAGAGAATGGGCACGCCAGGGCATCCAGCCACTGCAAATAAACTCCAGACACGTGCGCCCCCTTGTGCATCTGGCTAACGTGGGTCCTGGGGAATCGAGCCTCGAACCAGGGTCCTTAGGCTTCACAGGCAAGTGCTTAACCGCTAAGCCATCTCTCCAGCCCCTTTCTTGAGCTTTTAATTCTCTTTTTCTATCTCAACCTCACATCTGATATGAAATTTAAATGGATCATAGATTTAGATGTAAAATACTCCTTCAATACATTTGTAATGTAACATTCTGGACATCAGACATTGGTGACATTTTAAGGATGATTCCAAAAGCATGATCTTGTGCAAGTCATTAAATTGGACTTCATTGAAAATTTTAAAATTTACTCTGCAGGAGGCTGAATTAAATAGGTAAGACTGAGAGATGTTTGCAAACCACATATCTGACAATAATTTATATAGAGAGAATATATAAAGAACTCTACAAACTCAACATTAAAATAAATAATTCAAATACAAAAGCAGGGAAAAACGTGCAGAAACATTTCACCAAGGAGGGCAAGTAGGCATATGAAAAGATACTCAGCATCACGTTGCATGTGGGAAATACAAGTGCAGATGAAGACAATAGTGGCTACACAGGGATTAGAATAGCTGAGGTTCAAAGAAAATTGACCCTACCAAATGCTCATGGTGTGTAGAGTACATTGCTTTCTCATACATGTCCCATGAGAATGTAAATAAAACAGTCTAGCCATTCTAGAAAATAGAAGAAAGTGTCTAATCCATCATTTTTTAAAAATTTCTTGTTCATTTTTATTTATTTATTTGAGAGAAAGAGGCAGATAGAGAGAGAGAATGGGCGCGCCAGGGCTTCCAGCCTGCAAACGAACTCCAGACGCATGAGCCCCCTTGTACATCTGGCTAACGTGGGTCCTGGAGAATTGAGCCTCAAACCGGGGTCCTTGGGCTTCACAGGCAAGTGCTTAACTGCTAAGCCATCTCTCCAGCCCTAATCCATCATTTTTATTCTTGGATAATTATCCCAAAGAAATGAAAAGTCAAAACTATGCAAAAAGCTGCACACAGCCAGGCAAGATAGCGCATACCTTTAATCCCAGTGCTCTGGAGGTAGGATCACTGTGTGTGTGTTCAAGGCCAGCCTGGGACTACAGAGTGAGTTTCAGGTTACCCTAGGGTAGAGTGAGATCCTACTTGGAAAAAAACAAACAAACAAAAGCTGAACACAGTTATTAGTGCAGCTTTTATTTAAATAAAATAGCTAAAACTGGAAGCAGTCCAAATATCTGTGAAGGAGTGAATGGTGAAACATACAGTGTGTATGATTCCGTTGTATGTTGCTAAGGTGTACATTGTATGTATACCTAAGGCTAGGTAACCAATAAAGAAAAGGTTTATTTGCCTCACCACTTTTGAAGCTGCTAGTTCAAGCAGCATGGTGCTAGTTCAAGTAGAGAAACCCTAAGGTGCATCACAAGGTGGGAGGTAGAAAGGGAGAGGTTATATAGTGAACAGGAAGCCAAAGTGAGTTCTGAGAGGGGCCAAAATAGCTTCCTACTATGCCCTATCTCTGAAGTGTTCCTCCATCTCTTAGCATCACCATACTGGGGAACAGGTATTCCATATTTGAACCTTTGTCATATACACTCATACCATATCAGAGCCATTATATATTCATATTAGGGAATGCTATTTAGCAATAAGAAGGAACAATTTACTGATACTTGCATTGGTTTGTATAGCTCACAGAGGCATTGTGCTACTGAAAAGCTAGTTTGTAAAGATGATATCCTGTATTTATTGTATTTGTTGAACAATCTGGAAATGGCAAAATTACTGACATAATGAACAGAAAAGTGGTTGCCAGCACTTAAGGGTGATAGGGAAGTGAGGGAGAATAAATATTTTTATGGGCTCAGGGATGGTTTAGTGGTTAAGGTACTTGCCTGCAAAGCCAAAGGAGCCAGGTTCAATTCCCCAGGACCCACGTAGGTCAGATACACAAGATGGCACATGTATCTAGAGTTCATTTGTAGCAGCTGAAAGCCCTGGCATGCCCATTCTCTCCCTCTCTCTCACTCAAGTAAATAAAATAATTTTTTAAAAAGCTTTAAAAAAAGAAAAGAAAGGGAAAGAATAAGTATTTTTATAATTTAGGTCTTAAATGCACCTCAACAGCCCTCCTATTGAAGGCTTAGTTCCTAGCCCATGGTACTATCTGGAGGTGGTAACCTTTAGAAAAAGGTGAGACCTAGTACAAGAAGTAAGGTCATTGGTTCATGCCCTTGAAGAGAATACTAGGACCCTGCTTCTCTTCCTCTCTCTCTGCTATGAGGTGAGCAGTTACCTCCCCTGCACACTCCCTCCAGGATGTACTGTGCTGCCATGATGCCTAAGCAACAGGGCAAGCACACAACCGTGGACTGAACTGAAACCATGAGCCATTTCAAAATAAACCCTGCTTCCTCTTAAGTTGATTCTCTCAGGTGTTTGGTCACAATAACAGTCACTATAAAAAAATAAAATTTGGCTGGCTGTGGTGGTGCATACCTTTAAACTCAGCACTCAGGGGGGCAGAGGTAGGAGTTTGAGGCCACCCTGAGGTTACATAGTAAATTCCAGGTCAGCCTGGGATAGAGTGAGACCCTACCTCAAAAAAATAAAATAGGGCTGGAGAGATGGCTTAACAGTTAAGGTGCTTGCCTGTGAAGCATAGGGACCCATGTTCAATTCCCTAGGACCCATGTAAGTCAGATGCACAAGGTAGCACATGCATCTGGAGTTCATTTGCAGTGGCTAGAGGCCATAGCATGCCCATTCTCTCTCTCTCATAAATAAATAAAATATTTTTAAATTAAAAATAAATAAATAAAATTTGGCTGGGTGTGGTGGTGAAAACCTTTAATCCCAGCACTTGGGAGGCTGAGGTAGGAGGATCTCCATGAGAGTTCAAGGCTATCCTGAAACTACAGAGTAAATTCCAGGTCAGCCTGGTCTAGAGCAAGACCCTACTTTGAAAAACAAGAATAATGATAAAATATAATTTGCCATACAACTTTTATATTTAAAAATATGGAGAATTATAAATAGTAATTATGTAATTTTTTAAAAAAATTATTTATTTATTTGCAGAGAGAGAGAATGGGCACACCAGGGTCTCTTGCCACTGCAAATGAACTCCAGAGACTTGTGCCACTTTGTACATCTGGTTTACAGGGGTACTGGGGAATTGAACCTGGGTTGTTAGGCTTTGCAGGCAAGCACCTTTAACTACTGAGCCATCTCCCAAACACCAAATATGTAAGGTTTTTTTTTTTTTTTTTTTTGGTTTGGTTTTTGTTTTTCAAGGTAGGGTTTCACTCTAACCTAGCCCAGGTTGAACTGGAATTCACTATGTAGTCTCAGGGTGGCCTCGAACTCATGGCATGGCAGTCTTCCTACCTCTGCCTCCCAAGTGCTGGGATTAAAAGCATGAGCGACCACACCCAGCCCAAATATGTAGTTTTTTAACTTAACACATTTGCATCCTAGAAATGATTTCTTTTTCCTTTCATGTAATAGAAGATAACTAAGATCTCATTTTTCTTAAACATGTTTGTCTCTTTTTTTGTTTAGATAATTACTTACTTCTACAGCCATTTTGCACAAAAGCTCAGTTTTTAAATGGAAAAGCAAAACAAGATATGACAGAAAAACTTGCTGGTAACTACTTTAAAATTATAATTTATTAAGAAATATATTTTAACCTAAATTTTATTGTCATTTATTCATTGTGCACAGTGATTTGGGTTGATTACATGAAGACACTGTCATATAACTGTCATGGAATTTGACCATATTCACAGCCACCCTTCCCTCTCTTCCCCAGTCCTATTTGTTCCCCAGGCTCACTTCTTTTTTTCATGCCCTATAGACATATACAATTCTGTGTATGTACGTGTATAATTCTATGTATATACATGAAATCTAGGATCCACGGATGAGAGAACACGTGCAATACTTGTTTTTCTGAGTTTGGTTTACTCCTCTTAGGATGATGTGCTCTGTTGCATCCATTTTCCTACAAACCATTATTTTTTCTAAGTTAAAGTGATGGATATTTCCATTTAATTTTTGGATAGCTACCAATTCAATATTATTATCTATAAAATAAAAATACACCATGTCATAATCTACAAGAGAACCTTCAAAAGAGGTCTGGAGCGAAGGGTGTAGTTAATAGAATGCTTGCCTCACATGCTGAGGCCCTGGGTTTCATTCCTAGTACTGCAAAAATTTTAAAAAGAGAAGAAAAGCCATGCATAGTGGTGCATGCCTTTAGTCCCAGCACTTGGGAGGTAGAGGTAACAGGATTGCTATGAATTTGAGGGCAGTCTGGAACTACAAGAGTGAGTTCCAGGTCAGCCTGGGCTAGAGTGAGACCCTACCTTGAAAAAAAACAACTATATATATAAAAAAAAGTAAAAGTAAAGGAAGAATTCTATCCTTTTTTATATTAATTAAAAATATTGAGCTGGGATCTGGGTGTGGTGGTGCACGCCTTTAATCCCATCACTCAGCAGGCAAAAGTAGAAGGATTGCTGTGAGTTCAAGGCCACCCTGAGACTATATAGTGAATCCCAGGTAAGCCTGAGCTAGAGACCCTACCTCGAAAAAAAAATTATATATATATGTATATATATATATTAAGCTAGGCGTGGCGACACACACCTTTAATCCCAGCACTCAGGAGGCAGAGGTAGGAGGATCGTTGTGAGTTCGAGGCCACCCTGAGACTACATAGTGAATTCCAGGTTAGCCTGGGCTAGAGCAAGATGATAATACATATTACATATATATTATTTATTTGAGAGAGAGAGAGCACATGAGCATGCCAGGACCTACTGCCACTGCAAATGAACTTTAGACACATGTGCCACTTTGCACATCCAGCTTTATCTGAGCATTGGGGTATTGAACCCCTGGTAGTAGGCTTTGCAATCAAGAGCCTTTAGCCACTGAGTGCTCTCCCCAGCACATATATCCTGTTTTAAAAGACATAAGGATGAAATATTGATGCTTGTAGAACACTTTCAGTATTTTGTTTGATACAAGGTCCATGAATTACACTATGTAAGTTATTCTTTTTCTTTTGTTTTGTTTTTGGGGTTTTTTGTTGTTTTGTTTTGTTTTGTTTTGGTTTGTTTTGTTTTGTTTTGTTTTGTTTTGTTTTGTTTTCCCTAGGTAGGGTTTCACTCTAGTCCAGACTGACCTGGAATTCACTGTCTGAGGGTGGCCTCAAACTCATGGTGATCCTCCTACCTCTGCTTCCTGAGTGCTGGGATTAAAGGTGTGCGCCAACACGCCTAGCTTGTTATGTTTTTTGAGGCAGGGTCTCACTCTATCCAAGACTGACCTGGAATTCACTGTGTAGTCTCAAGCTGGCCTTTTAGTCACAGCAATCCTCCTACATCTGCTGCCTGAGTGCTGGAATTAAAGGTGTACACCACCACACCCAGCTTAAACTATATAAATTATCCTTTCACTATATTTGGAAAATGTTGAGATTAACTATAGGCTTGATTTTTTTTTCCTAACCATTTTTTCTTGAACTAATTGTCATGTTTTTTTGTTTTATTTTTATTTATTTATTTGAGAGCGACAGACAGAGAGAAAGAGGCAGAGAGACAGACACAGAGAATGGGCACGCCAGGGCCTCCAGCCACTGCAGGTGAACTCCAGATGCGTGTGCCCCCTTGTGCATCTGTCTAACGTGGGTCCTGGGGAATCAAGTCTCGAACTGGGGTCCTTAGGCTTCACAGGCAAGCGCTTAACCGCTAAGCCATCTCTCCAGCCCTAATTGTCATTTTTGAACGTCAAACAGTTGAAAATCTCAATCTCTGGAAAAGAGGTTTCTGCCTGGTTTTTCAAGAACCCTAACTTTGTAGGACAAATGACGTAGGGAAGAAGCCTATATGTGGGATGCTTTTTGCCTAGCAGACCTTGGCTCTCTGTCCTTTTCTCTGGAGCTCTAACTGTCACCCTTACTCCATTTTAGACATTGTCACGGAACTGTACCAAAGGAAGCCTCATGCCACAGAACAGAAGGTGCTGGTTGTCTTGTGGCACCTCTTAGGGAACATGACGAACAGTGGCTCTCTGCCTGGAGCTGGGGGAAATATACGAACAGCCACAGCTAAGTTATCCAAAGCACTTTTTGCACAAATGGGTCAGAATCTACTAAATCAGGCTGCATCTCAACCACCACACATCAAAAAGAGTTTAGAGGAATTGCTTGATATGACAGTTTTAAATGAACTATGAATTTTTGATGAAATAATGGTATGATGAACAGTTTACATGATGACAAATGAGATGAGACTTTTCTCAAGTTACGTTTGAGTGCCTGCATTTCCTATCCAGTAAATTATGTCAATGGCTATTTTTATTTGCAGCCACACATACATGTCTCTCTTGCATCAACCCTGCCACTTGTAGCCATCACATAAAATCCCATTGTAATTAAAATAACCTAATAGTCATGAAATCTGAGGCACATGGAATGAATTCAATTTTAATGTTTTTGAGACAAATCCTGCTCATTTGCACTATTCTATAGAAACTGCTATTTGTTGCCCTATATGTACAATTAGATTTGTAATTAAAATATAATTTTTATTATGTAATCATGTTCTGCTATGTCTCATTACTCTGCCTTGTTTTATGATGTGGAAGAAAAGTCATACAGCTATGTTATCACAAAGTTGAGTTTTGTGTGCTATTTGTGAATAACAGGTTTCTGAATCAGTCTGTGAATATGGTTCTGCAGTATTAGCTTGCTATTGCTGCTGCGTTGATATATTTGCTAACTTTTTGGGTTTAATCATCAGCATAATTGTGAAATTTAACAAGATATAATAAAGCATGATGACCAAAGGTTTAGAAAATGTTAAACATTTAAATGCACGTTTAAGAAACGTGTTGAATGTAACTTTCTTATCTTTGTGTGCAGACACTAAATTTTATTTCTGTATGTCCATTGATAAAGGTGTTATTTTGCTGCCCAGTTGTGTAATTCTCAAAAAATAGTGCCAGGTCTTCTATAGTTTTCTCAGAATTCTTGGGCTTACAAGTACTGTATGCATCTTAAAGAAGAAAAGGAATGTTATAAAATAAAGGATTTATTTCTGTAGATGTGTGAAAGGTGTCCTATTTTTCCAACTTTCATATGATCTGATTAATATAATATTACGGTTAACCTAACAGAAAACCAAGTTAGTCTAGCTTTACAGCAAGTTTGGGCCTCAGTTTTCTCATTTCTAAGCTAAGATAGCTACAGTGGGTGGTTTTGGAGACCTTATCCTATTCTGAAATTCTGTACTCCATGGTCATCTTTTTCAATTCCTGCTTTAATGATCAGCTTTGTAATTTATTTGGCTGCCTTTTGAGAGGGAGGATCTTCCAGATGATATGCATATACTCTATACCTCCAGCTCCTATTTGACTATGTTTTTTCGTATTTAAACTTTTTGTTTACTTATTTGTGTATGTGTGTATGTATGTATGTATGGGCACACCAGCATGTCTTGCTGCTGCAAACAAAAACTAGACACATGCACCTCCTTGTGTTTGGAAATTGAACATGGACCAACAGGCTTTGTAACCAAGCACCTTTAACTGCTGAGCTGTCACCCCAACCTTTATTTGGCTGTTTCTAAAATAGAAATTTTTTGTATTTATCCACAGCTTCATAAGAAACAAACAAATGAATTAGAGACACATGTACCACTTTGTGTGTCTGGCTTTATGTGAGTACTGGGGAACTGAACCCTGGACAGCAAACTTTGTAAGCAAGTGCCTTTAACTACAGAGCCATCTCCCCAACCCAGGTCTTGATACTTACTATTAGAGATAGCTAAGCTGAAAGGAGAGTTATTAGTTACTTTCTTGCTACTGTGAACAGGTACCTGACCAGAATCAACTTAGGAAAGCCAGATGCACAGGGTGGCACATGTATCTGGAGTTTGTTTGCTATGGCTGGAGGCCCTGGTGTGCCCATTCTCTCTCTCTCTCTCTCTCTTTCTCTTTCTCTCAAATAAATAAGTAAAAATAAAATTTTAGAAAAAAAGTAGCTACTCAGGCTAGAGAGATGGCTTAGCAATTAAGGGGCTTGCCTATGAAGTCCAAGGACCCAGGTTCAATACCCCAGTACTCATGTAAGCCAGATGCACAAGGTGGCACATGTGTCTTGAGTTCCTTTGCAGTGGCTAGAAGCCCTGGCAAACTCATTCTCATTCATTCTCTCTCCCTCCCCCCTCCCACCCTTTCTATCAAATAACTACATGCATTTTTTTCGAGTAGCTACTAACGTAACAGTCCAAAGCCTAAAGACTGTATTTAGCCATTTCTTTTTCTAAATTTATTTTTATATGTGTGTGTGCAAGTCAGAAGACAACTTTGAGGAGGCTGTTCTTCACCTTCCTTGAAACAGGGTCTCAAAGGAACTGCCATACATCAAAGGAACTTCAGACTCACTGGTCCATGAGCTTCAGTTGACTCTGCCTTCCCTTGATGTAGGCATTGGGATCACAGATGCAGCCACTTGGGCTCTGGCTTTAAGTGGGTGCCAGGGAGCCAGGGAATTGAATCCAGGTCAGCAGGCTTTTTGAGCAAGTGCCTTTAACTGATGAGCTATCTCCCTAGCCCAGTTATTTCTTGATCCTCAGCAGTCTAGCACTCTACTTGCTTTTGTTTTCTGGGCAGGAAAATGAGGTTAGCAGAAACTTAAAGGTATTAAAGTAAGTTGCAGGTTTCACAAAGCTGTTTCTTTTAAGATATTGAATGACATGCAAACTTGAAACTTATCCTGCATATGGGAAGCAATATTTTCAAGGCTGGAGATGTATATTTTAAAAAGTAACTAGTAGCATACAGATAACTGGATGGAGCAGGGAAAAGTTGAAAGCAATGAAATCAGGTTGGAAACACCCATGTGTGGCAAATGTGTTTCATAGATGTGCCAGTTTTATAGTGTCTTCTGAAGATACACAGTTTCAATAAGAAAGACTATGGTGACCTATTATTTGGGGTTCAGAGCCAGATTCAAGATAGTATAGGTGTAATGACACACAAACTGTGAGAATTTGAAGGGTGAATATGAGAAGAATTCTGATGGCAAGATTGACTTATTGACAGTGCCCTTAGATGTGGAGAATAGGGGCTGGAGAGATTGCTCAGTAGTTAGGGCACTTGCCTGCAAAGCCTAACGACCCAAGTTTGATTCCCCAGTACCCACGTAAAGCCAGATGCACAAGGTGGCGTATGTATCTGGGGTTTGTTTGCAGTGGCTAGAGGCCCTGGAGTGCCCATTCTCTGTTTCTGTCTATCTACTCCCCCTCTCTGTTTAATAAATAAATAAAATATATTTTAAAAAAAGATATGGAGAATAACTAGACTAGTGGATGTTAATACTATTAAGTGAAATGGAAACCTTGCAGAAGTGGGTAGGGAAAATATAAGTATAAAGGCTGGGTGTGATATACACACTGGTAATTCCAGCACTGGGTAGAGTAAGTCAGGGGGGTTGCAAATTCTAGGCTAGCTTGGGCTACTAATGAAACCCTGTAGAGAGAGAAAAGGGGAGGGAAAGTACAAGGGAAGGCAGGGAGGCATGGAGGGAGGAAGGGAAGAAAGAAGGAAGAGAGGGAGGGAGGGAGAAATGAAGGAAGGAAGGAAGGGAAAAGTTGGGGAGATGGTTCAGCAGGTAAGAGTGTTTACTGTGTAAGCAAGAGGACCTAGAATCAATTGCTAGCCACCATGAAAAACAATAGAAGAACAATAGCGGTCACCCAACCTGGTTCTCTTATGCTATACATAAACCACACACAATAGAGAAAATGAGAGATAGGAAGAAGGAAGCAAAAAGAAAATTATGTCCAAATTAATATTCAAATAAATGCATAAAGGAACATTTATTGCATATATTTATGGGTTACAACCTGATGCCTGCCTGTATACATTATGCCTATATACACTATGAGATGATTAAATCAAGCTATGTATCTGTCACCTCACACGTAACATTTATTTATGCTGAGAACTTATTTAAGTGTATTCTGGTCAGTTTGCAAATATAGATTATTAAGTAGTCACTATGCTGTACAATAGATGCTGAGTGAATTTTCATATCCTCGTACTTTCCTCTATGAGCACCTGATCACCATCTCTTCTTTGACTTTTACCTTTTTAGATTCCACATATGACTGAGATCATGATGTATTCATAGTTTTTTCTTTTTTCTATTTTTTTTTTTTCAAGGTAGGGTATCAGTCTAGCCCAGGAAATCTGGAGCTCACTCTACAGGCTTCAAATTCACAGTGATCCTCCTACCTCTGTCTCCCAACTGCTGGCACCACCATGACCAGATCATATGAGAAATCTATACTGAAGATAACCATAAAACTAAAATTTCCTTCTCTTAAAAAACTGCTACATTTGGGATTTCTGCTAAGTAAGTACATTTTATAGCTGCTTCTACCCCATATATACAAATATCAAGGATATCCATGTGAAATGATGGATATGTTAATTTTCTATAATGACCACTTTACTGTCTGAATCCCAAAATCTACTATTTTTATTGACAATTTCCATAATTGTAGACAATAACCAATTCCCTCCCTCATCCCACTTTCACCTTTGAAATTCCACATTCCCATCATATCCCTTCTCAATCAGTCTCTCTCCTTTTTTTAAGCTTTAACCTCTTTTTTGTTTATTTTTTATTTATTTATTTGAGAGCAACAGACAGAGAAAGAGGCAGATAGAGAATGAGCACACACCAGGGCCTCCAGCCACTGCAAACAAACTCCAGACACATGTGCCCCCTTGTGCATCTGGCTAACATGGGTCCTAGGTAATTGAGCCTCAAACCAGTGTCCTTAGGCTTCACAGGCAAGCCCTTAACTGCTAAGCCATCACTCCAGCCCCTCTCTTTTATTTTGATGTCATCATCCTTTCCTCCTGCTATGATGGTCTTGTGTAGGTAGTGTCAGGCACTATGAGGTCATGGATATCCTGGCCATTTTGTGTCTGGAGGAGCATGTTGTAAGGAGTCCTACCCTTCCTTTGGCTCTTAAATTCTTTCTGCCACCTCTTCCGCAATGGACCCTGAGCCTTGGAAGGTATGATAGAGATGTTTCAGTACTGAGCACTCCTCTGTCACTTCTTCTCAGCACCATGGTGCCTTCTGAGTCATCCCAAGATCACTGCGATCTGAAAAGAGAAGGTTCTCTACCTAATAGTAAGAGTAGCATTAATATATGGGTATGAACATTAAGAGAAATGCTTACCGGGCAGTTTGGAGAGCATAGTATATACATTTAGCCAGACAGCAGCAGTTGTTAAACCCCTAGGGCTCATGACTACCCCTGTTGTAGGTTTTCAGTATCAGGGATGTATTCCTTCCCATGGAGCAGGCCTACAGTCCAATTAGAGAGCAGTTGGTTTCCCCCATAACAGACGTGCCACTATTGCACCTGTTGGCTCATTTGGCCTGGCTGGCCAAACTTAAGGCTTACAGTGTCCACTGTTGAGTAACCTCACTGGTGATTCCTCTCTCTCCCATGGAACTGCATGCAGCACAGCTTTTTCTAGCTTTCTGTCAGCTGGTCTACATGGAGGAGGTTTTCAGCACACCTCCAGAAGGATTTCTCAGTGACCTTGTAGCCCAAGTATGTGGAGTCTTCAGCAATAGGGTCTTATCATATATTCCTGGTGGGAAACCAAGAGTCTCGGCAATGGCCTGTAATGTTTTTGGGGCATCAGGGACCTCCGTGGCCAACAACTCACTGGAAGGTATCCCATCCCTGGCACTGACTTTTTTCTAGTAACAATCTATAGTTTCTGAGTGCTCCATTGTCAAAAAAGTAGGTTTCCATATGACTTTATACCCTCTTAGATTTTGATTAACCCTCCTTCCACCTTTCCTTTACTCAGTCTCTTCCCCTGAGCTTACTTAGGCCTTTTCACCTACATTAATCTGTTCTTCTATGTACTTATATACAATACCGTCCTATTAAGTCTCCTCCTTCCCTTTCTATTCCCTTTATATCCCTTTCTAGCTTACTGGACTCTGCTACTGAGTTGTTTGTTTGTTTTGTGGTTTTTTGAGGTAGGGTCTCACTCTAGCTCAGGGTGACCCAGAACTCACTATGTAGTCTCAGGGTGACCTCAAACTCATGGTGATCCTCCTACCTCTGCCTCCTGAGTGCTGGGATTAAAGGCATATGCCACCACAACCAGCTTTTTTATTTATTTGCGAGAAAGAGGCAGAGATGGGGGGGGAGAGAATGGGCACACCAGGACCTCTAGCCACTGCAAATGAACTCCAGATGCATGTGCCCCTTTATGCATCTGTCTTACATGGGTCCTGGAGAATCAAACTGAGATCCTTTGGCATTGCAAGCAAATGCCTTAACCACTAAGCCATGTCTCTAGCCCTGCTACTGAGTTTTATTCCTACTCACATAGAAGTGCAATCATTTGCAGCTAGGATATACATATGAGAGAGAACATGTGACGTTTGGCTTTCTGGGCCTGGGTTACCTCACTAGGTGTAATGCTTCCCAAATCCATCCATTTTCCTGCAAATTTCATAATTTCGTTTTTCTTTACCACTGAGTAGAACTCCATTGTGTAAATGTACCACATCTTCATTAACCACTCTTCAGTTGAGGGACATCTAGGCTGGTTGCATTTCCTAGCTACTGTAAATAGAGTGGCAATAAGCATGGTTGAGCAAGTATCTCTAAGGTAGTGAGATGAGTCCTTAGGCACTTAAAGCTATAAATTTCCCTCTTAGGACTGCCTTCCTTCTTTGTGTCCCAAAGGTTTCGTATGTTGTCTTCTCATTATCATTTGACACTATAAATTTTTTTATTTCCTTCTTGATTTCTTCACTGGCCCATTCATCATTTAGTAGTGTATTGTTTGGTTTCCATGATTTTGTGTATGCTGTATAGGTTTTCTTGCTATTGATTTGTAGTTTGGTCCCATTGTGATTAGATAAAGTGCAAAGGATTGTTACAATTTTCCTGTATTTGTTAGAATTTGCTTTGTGTCCTAATATATGGTCTATTTTAGAGGATGTTTGATGTGCTGCTGAAGAGAATGTTTTCTCTGCAGCATTTGGATAAAATGTCCTGTAGATATCTGTTAGGTCCATTTGTTCTGTAACCTCACATAATCTAGATGCATCTCTGTTTTTTTTTTGTTGTTGTTGTTGTTTATTTTTATTTATTTATTTGAAAGCAATGGACAGAGAGAGAAAGAGGCAGATAGAGAGAGAGAGAAAGAATGGGCGTGCCAGGGCCTCCAGCCACTGCAAACAAACTCCAGATGCATGCGCCCTTGTGCATCTGGCTAACGTGGGTCCTGGAGAATCAAGCCTCGAACCGGGGTCCTTAGGCTTCACAGGCAAGCACTTAACCGCTAAGCCATCTCTCCAGCCACTGTTTATTTTTTTGCTGGGATGACCTGTCAATCAATGAGAGTGGGGTGTTAAAGTCACCCACCTTAACTGTGTTTGGTGTTATCTGTGACCTTAGTTCTAATAGCATTTGATGAAATTGGGAGCCCCCATATTAGGTGGATATATGTTTAGGATTGTAATGTCTTCCTGTTGGAGTGTGCGTTTAATCTATATGAAGTAACCTTCCTTATCTTTCCTAATTAATGTTGGTTTAAAGTCTACCCTGTCAGATATTAGGCTAGCAAGCCCTGCTTGTTTTCTAGGCACATTTGCTTGAAATACCATTTTCTAATTTTGCACCTTAAGATAGTGTCCATCTTTTGTAGAAAGGTGAGTCTCTTGGAGGCAACAAATTGAAGGATCCTGCTTTTTAACCCAGTCTGCAAACCTGCGTCTTTTGGTTGGGACATTGAGGCATTGATATTAAGAATTATTATTGAAAGGTATATATTTATTTTTATCATTTTTCTTGTTTTGTAGTTCTTCCAGTTTTACCTTTGCTCTCTGGTATTAACTAGTATTTGCGTATGGTTTGTTTTTTCCAGGTTCCTTATATGTGTGCTTTTCTTTCTCTTCAGCATGGAGGGTCCTTTCAGGTATTTTCTGTAGAGCTGGTTTTGTCTTCAAATATTCCTTTACCCTGCTTTTGTTGTGGAGTGTCCTCATTTCTCTATTTGGATGGATAGCTTTGCAGGATAAAGTAACCTTGGTTGACAGTTGTTATCTTTTAGAACTTGGAATACATCACTGCAAGCCCTTCTGGCTTTTACAGTTTGTGTTAAGTAATCTGCTGTGATCCTGATGGGCTTTCCTTTGTATGTGACTTGATTTTTCTCTCTAGCTGCCTTCAATATATTTTCTTTGGTTTGTATGTTTGGTAGTTTAATTATAATATAGCGAGGAGAGGTTCTTTCCAGGCTTTGTCTGTTTGATGTTCTAAAGGCTTCCTGTATCTGCATTGCCATCTTTTTCCCAATTTGGGGGAATTTTTTTTCATGATTTTGTTGAAAATGCCTACTGTGCCTTTGGAGTGAAATTCTTCTCCCATTATACCCTGAATTCTTATGTTTGACCTTTTCATAGTGTCTCGAATATCTTGAGATTCCCATTCATACCTTCCTATTAGTTTGTCTTTCTCTTTGTTGGATGCTACTATAACTGCTACCTGGTCTTCTAGTTTAGATATTCTGTTCTCATCTTCATCCATTCTGCTGGTGAGATTCTTCACAGAATTTTTTTTTTTAACTTGACTTACTGTGTTTTTCATTGCTAGTATTTCTGACTGTTTTTTTCTTAATCTATATTTCCTTGTTTCATGTCTTGTATTGGCCTCCTTATTTCATCAAAGTGGTTTCCTGGGTCTTCTTTGATTCCGTTGATTTCGTCTTTGATTTCTTTGAGCATATCTATAATCATTCTTTTGAAATATTTCTCAGGCATTTGCTCTAAATCAGTCTCACTGGAAGTTATTTCTGATGGATTTATAATTTTTGATGGATTTATATTGTCTTGATGTTTTATGTTTCTTGCATTATAATGTAGAGATTTTTGCATCTTGGATTAATTTAATGCTTGGGTTTTCTAATTATGTGCAGTATTATTAGATGTATCAATCAATCTGATGTTATATATCTTCAAGGTAGGAGTTTAAGGTGCTAGGTGTGGCTCTTAAAAGACTCTCGGTGGGGATGTGATGAAGAGTGGAGTTTCAAAGAGGAAAATGAGGGGAAGAAGGGAGTTATGATATAATATTATTTACAATTATGGAAGTGGTCAATAATAAATAAATAAATAAAATTTTTTTAAAAAGACTTAGAGTAACCACAAATGAGACCTTAGGTGTTGGGTTTTCCTGCTATGAGAGTATTCTAGTAGGCTGGGTGGAACAAAATACAGGTGAATTCTAAAATTTTAAGTGAACAATATACTCATTCAATGAAAACCAGCACAGAGTATTTATGCAAGAGAAGGTATTATAACAAACAGATCCTCTAACAAAGTAAAAGTCCCTAAGGATGTGTGTTGCCCCACACCCTTAATCCTGTCAACTGAGAGGCTAAGATTTCTGGTCTATAGAGGGTTCCAAGGTTAGCTTGTGACTGAGTGAGACCTTGCCCCAAGAAGAGGAGACAAAGGTACTATAAATCAGGAAGCAACAAATGACAAGCCCAAAATATATCTTATTTAAGAATGGCAAATCTTGCTGGGTATGGTGGTCCACGCCTTTAATCCCAGCACTCAGGAGGCAGAGGTAGGAGGATTGCTGTGAGTTCAAGGCCATCCTGAGACTCCATAGTGAATTCTAGGTCAGCCTGGGCTAGAGTAAGACCCTACCACAAAAAAAAAAAAAAAAGAATGGCAAATCTGGCAAGGTATGGTGGCATGTGCCTTTAATCCCAGCACTCAGGAGGCAGAGCAAAGAGGATTGCCATGAGTTCAAGGCCACCCTGAGACTACATAGTTAATTCCAGGTCAGCCTGGACCAGAGTGAGACCCTACCTCAAAAAAAAAAAAAAAAAAAAAAAAAAAAAAAACAGAATGGCAAATCTGACCATCCATCAAATTTAACACATAATGTACCCTGACATGGAAGGTGTAATTAGTCCTTCCAATGCAAGCCTATATACCAGGCTTTTTTTTTTTTTTTTCTTTTAGCAGGTACTGACTTGGTGTAAGCCCAATTATCTTTTGGGATAGCTTTGGTCTGAGTTATGCTGTGCGCTGCTTGAGTCCCTGTTTGCTGCTCTGTGGGCTCAGGTATGCTGGCTGGGTCTGTGGGTTACTGCTCTGATAGCCTATTCTAGGTGCTGCATAGATGAGTTCCCATCCCCAAGTCTTTTGTGCTTTCTGGCACTTGAGCTGGTGGGCGTGTGGGGGGGGGATGAGAGGCTGTGTATACTGGCTGAATTTCTCCCGCTGGTCCTTGCAATCCTCTTCCTCATGAGCTCCTCCACTGGTCTCTGCGGTCCTCCCCTTCATGTTTCTTAAGTTTGCGAGGAGGCTGGTGTGAGTGGAAAATCCCCTCACCTAGCTTTTCCTATGGCTCAGGCTGAGCCTCGCGGCAGCAGCTGCAACCACAGGGACCTGATGCTGCTGCAGCTGGAGCTGCTTCTGCCTGCTTCTGCGGTCTCTAGATTCTCTGGATCTCTCCTACTTCTCTGCTGTGGTTGATAATTTCTTATGTACTTTCACTTTTTAGTAGAAGAGCGTATTTTGCTGGGATTTTTTTTCTTTTCTTTTTTTTTTTTTTTTTTTTTTTTTTGGTTTTTCGAGGTAGGGTCTCACTCTAGCTCAGGCTGACCTGGAATTCACTCTGTAGTCTCAGGGTGGCCTCGAACTCTCGGCGATCCTCCTACCTCTGCCTCCCGAGTGCTGGGATTAAAGGCGTGCGCCACCACGTCCGGCGGATTTTTTTTCTTTATCTACCTTAGGCTGCTTTGGCATGGTTCCTATGCCACCATTTTAACCAGAAGTCCCCAAAATATACTATTTTTTAAAGGTCTTGCTTTACAGTCCAATGGTAGCCTCAGGGGAGGGAGATAGAGAGTGGTCATGCAGCCAAAGGTAACAGAGCCCACAAGCAAATAGTTGTTTCCTCCTATTGCAGTCAGGTTCACATTGCTGGCAGAAATTACCTGACCGAGAGTAACTTGTGGGGGAAAAAAAAAAAAAAAAGATTTATTTTTGGCTTACAGACTGAAGGGGAAGCTCCATGATGGCAGGGGAAAATGATGGCATGAGCAGAGGGTGGACATCACCCTTTGGCAAACATAAGGTTGACAACAGGAACGGGAGAGTGTACCAAACATTAGCAAGGGGGAGCTGCTTTAACACGTATAAACCTGCCCCCAACAATACACTGCCTCCTGGAGATGTTAATTCCAAACTATCCACTAGCTGGGAACCTAGCATTCAGAACACCTAAGTTTATGGGAGACACCTGAATCAAACCACCACATTCCACCTGTGGCCCCTATAAACTGATATCCATACATGATGTAAAATGCAATGCACTGAGTCCAACTTTAGAAAGTCCCCATAGTTTTTATCAATTCCAACGATGTTCATACATCCCATAGTCCAAGATATTTTTATATCTTATTTTATTTTATTTATTTTTTGGTTTTTTGAGGTAGGGTCTCTCTCTGATCCAGGCTGACCTGAAATTAACTGTGTAGTCTCAGGGTAGCCTCGAACTCATGGAGATCCTCCTACCTCTGCCTCCTGAGTGCTAGGGTTAAAGGCGTGTGCCACCACACCCAGCCTCCCAAGGTCTTTTAACAGAGCCATAATAGCAAAAACTTCCCCCCAAAACCCATAAGGGTACAGAATAAACATTCACACTGCAAAAACTGGCATTGGGAATAGCAAAAAAATATTCAGCCAATACAAAATTTAAAACAACCAGGGCAAACATCAAACTATGTAGCTTCAAGTCCAACAACTCTAGCCAGTGACAAGTCTCCAAGTCTAGCAAAAAGTGTCTGCAGTTCCAATTCCACCCTTCCAGCTAGGCCACTCACAGTCCTGTAATGCTTCATCCGGGGCAGCAGCTCTCCTTAGTAGCCATCCCCTGTTCCTGGCATCTGCACTGGGTCTCCACTATGACCCACAGTTCATCCTCATGGCGCCATCGGATCTCCATGCAATCATCCAGCAAACCTGCTTCACACTGCCCATGGCCATTTCCAAAACACAAGACCATGTTGCGAACTCAATGACCCTCTCTTTCCTGCATTTCTTATACTCCACAACACCAGATAGGATGTCAATTTGTTAACCCAGGGGGGGAATAAAGCAGACTTTGAAGAACAGGACACTCCTTGGGCACTCAGGCCCCTTCAAAAGAGTCTACATTCTTCCTGTTGCCCCAGTGCAGGTCAGCTAGCCCAATCTCAATGGTTGTAATCTCTCAAATAATTGCAGCTGAACAGGCAGCAGTTTCGGCCCAAAGATTTCTTTCTGTGCCATATCAGTCTGTTTCTACTTACTGCAACCCTGCACAAGTTCTCATGACATGGGTATAACAGCAAGCCTCTCATACAAACTGCTTCTAGCCCAGTTCAGACAAAACTCCTTTTCACCCTCATAAGCCAAATCTTACAGTCCATAGTTCATACTGCATTCAGGTCTTTCAACTCTGACCAGAATAGTCCATCAAGTTGTACTTACAATACTGCAAAGCATCCCTTAGGCCAAGGTTTCAAATCCGTCCACTTTCCTCTTGAAAAATCATCTCCAAAAGGCCAAAGCCATCCAGTCAGGTGTCTAGTAGCAATCCCCCTCCTCAGTCGGTACCAACATTACTGTTGCAGTCAGGTTCATATTGCTAGCAGAAATTACCTGACCAAGAGCAGCCTGTGGGAAGAAAGGGTTTATTTTGGCTTACAGGCTTGAGGGAAATCCCCATGATGGCAGGGGAAAGCTATCTGGACATCACCCCCTGGCCAACATAAGGTGGACAACAGGAACAGGAGTGTGTGCCAAACAGTAGCAAGGGGGAGCTGGCTTTAATACCCATAAGCCTGCCCCAACAATACACTGCTTCCTGGAGATGTTAATTCCCAAATCTCCATCGGCTGGGAACCTAGCATTAGGAATACCTAAGATTATGGGGGACACCTGAGTCAAACCACCACAGCTCCCTGGCTAGAAATGGGAAATGTCCGTAAGCTTGTAAGAGGTTTTTCCTTCTCTCTTTTTATCCCTAAAGGATCAATCACAGGCAGATTACCTGCTCAGGACCCCTCCTGCTTTACAGGGGCTCTGTCTTCTTTCTAAAAGCTTTCTAAACTTCAGCCTTTATGGTCTCTGGATTTCATTCTTTGAATTCATAACACAAGTATATGGAGGACATGGACTCAGTGGAAGTTGTATGTGACAGTGACTGGATGGCAACCTAACTCCTCCATTCATGCCCCACCTAGAGAATGGCTCTGCTCCTGTCACACACATCCCTGTATCATTAGTAGAGAATTGTTCTGTTACTGTCACAATCGCCCCCATGCCTGTATCATGAATAGCTGCTAGTTTACATTTTGAAAAGAATTTTTAAAAACTTTGCACAGGGCTGGCCATGGTGGCAATTGCCTTTAATGAACAGACTTTGAAGTCAGAGGTAGGAGGATTGCTGTGAGTTTGAGGCAAGCATGGGACTACAGAGTTCCAGGTCAGCCTGGGCTAGACTAAGACCCTACTCAGGAAAAAAAAAAAAAAAAAAAAAATCTTGTACAAATAGTCCAGTAAGAATCTTTTGTCTTCTTTTTTTTTTTTTTCAACTTTTTATTAACAACTTCCATGGTTATAAAAAATACCCATGGTACTACCCTCCCCCGCCCCACTTTCCCCTTTGAAATTCCATTCTCCATCATATCCCCTCCCGATCCCAATCAGTCACTCTTTTATTCTGATGTCATGATCTTTTCCTCCTCTTAAGATGGTCTTATGTAGGTAGTGTCAGGCACTGTGAGGCCATGGATATCCAGGCCATTTTGTCTGGGAGGAGCACGTTGTAAGCAGTCCTACCCTTCCTTTGGCTCTTACATTCTTTCTGCCGCCTCTTCTGCATTAGACCCTGAGCCTTGGAAGGTGTGATAGAGATATTATAGTACTGAGCACTCCGGTTACTTCTTTCCAGCACCATGATACCTTCTGAGTTATCCCAAGGTCACTGCCATCTGAAAAGAGAAGATTCTCTACCAAAAGTGAGAGTAGCATTAATATAAGGGTATGAACATTAACAGAAGTGCTTACTGGGCAGTTTGATAAGCATAGTATATACATTTAGCCAGACAACAGCAGACGTTACACCCCTAGGGCTCAAGACTACCCCTGTTTTAAGTTTTCAGTATCAGGGATGTATTCCCTCCCATCGAGCAGGCATTCAGTCCAATTAGAGAGCAGTTGGTTTCCACCATGATAGATGTGCCACTATTGCACCCATTGGCTCATTTGGCCTGGCTGCCCAAATATAAGGCTTACAGTGTCCACTGATGAGTATCTTCACTGGTGATTTCTCTTTCTCCCATTGAACTGCATGCAGAATGGCTTCTTCCCAGCTTTCTGTTAGCTGGTCTACATGGAGGAGGATATCAGCTCAGTTCCAGCAGAATTTCTCAGTGACCTTGCAGCCCAAGTATGTGGAGTCTTCAGCAATAGGGTCTTACCATCTATTCCTGGTGGGAAGCCAAGGGCCTCAGCAATGGCCTGTAATGTTTTGGGGGTATTGGGACCTCCCTGGCCAACAACTCACTGGAAGGTATCCCATCCCTGGCACTGAAATTTTTCTAGCAACAATCTGTGGTTCCTGAGTGTTCCATTGTCCAAAAAAGTAAGGGTCCATATGATTTATTTATATCCTCTTAGGTTTTTATTAGCCCTCCCTTTCCTTTACTCAGTCTCTTCCTCTGACCTCACTTAGGCCTTTTCACCCCCATTAATCTATTCTTCTGCTTATATATATACAACACCATCCTATTAAGTACCCCCTTCCCTTCCTTTCTCTTCCCTTTATATTTCTTTTCGAGTTTACTGGCCTCTGCTACTGAGTTTTCTTCCTACTCACACAGAAGTCCGATCATCTATACCTACGATCCACATATGAGCGAGAACATGTGACGCTTGGCTTTCTGGGCCTGGGTTACCTCACTTAGTATAATCCTTTCCAGATCCATCCATTTTCCTGCAAATTTCATAACTTCATTTTTCTTTACCGCTGAGTAGAATTCCATTGTATAAACATGCCATATCATCATTGTCCACTCATCAGTTGAGGGACATCTAGGGTGGTTCCATTTCCCAGCTATTGTGAATTGGGTGGCAATACACATGGCTGAGCAAGTATTTCTAAGGTAATGAGATGAGTCTTTAGGATATATGCCTAGGAGTGCTATAGCTGGGTCATATGGTAGATCTATTGTTAGCTGTCTTAAGAACCTGCACATTGATTTCCACAATGGCTGGACCAGATTGCATTCCCACCAACAGTGTGGAAGGGTTCCTCTTTTTCCACATCCTCACCAGCATTTATGGTCATTTGTTTTCATGATGGTAGCCAATCTGACAGGAGTGAGATGGAATCTCAACGTAGTTTTAATCTGCATTTCCCTGATGACGAGGCATATGTACCGTCCGTATGTCTTCTTTTGAGAACTCTCTATTTAGTTCCATAGCCCATTTTTAATTAGCTTGTTTGATTTCTTATTATTTAATTTTTTGAGTTCTTTGTATATCCTAAATATTAATCCTCTATCAGATGTATAGCTGGAAAAGATTTTTTCCCATTCTGTATGATGCCCCTTTGTTTTATTCACAGTGTCCTTTGCCATACAAAATCTTTGTAATTTCATGAGGTCCCAGCAGTTACTCTGTGGTTTTATTGCCTGAGCAGTTGGAGTTATATTCAGAAAGTCTTTTCCAAGACCAATATGTTAAAGGGTTTCCCCTACTTTTTCCTCTAGCAATTTCAGAGTTTCAGGTCTGATGTTAAGGTCTTTAATCCATTTGGACTTAATTCTTGTGCATGAAGAGAGAGAAGAATCTATTTTCATCCTTCTACAGATACATATCCAGTTTTCCTAACACCATTTGCTGAAGAGGCTGTCTTTTCTCCAGTGAGTATTTTTGGCATTTTTATCAAATATCAGGTGGCTATAGCTACCTGGACTTACATTTGGGTCCTCTGTTCTGTTCCATTGATCTACATGTCTGCTTTTGTGCCAGTACCATGCTGTTTTTGTTACTATGGCTCTGTAGTATAGGTTAAAATCAGGTATGGTGATACCACCAGCCTTATTTTTGTTGCTCAGTATTATTTTAGATATTCAAGGTTTTTATGTGATTTCAAATGAATTTTTGGATTGTTTTTTCTATTTCTGTGAAGAATTCCATTGGAATTTTGATGGGGATCACATTAAATGTGTAGATGGCTTTTGGTAAGATTGCCATTTTCACAATATTGATTCTTCCGGTCCAGGGTCAAAGGATGTTTTTCCAATTCCAGTGTCTTCTACAATTACCCTCTTAAGTGTTTTAAAGTTTTCATTATAGAGATCTTTCACTTCCTTAGTTAGGTTGATTCCAGGGTTTTTTTTTTTTTTTTTTTTTGATGCAATTGTGAGTGAGAGTGTTTCTCTGATTTCATCCTCTGTGTGTTTGTTGTTAGCAATATACGAAGGCTACTGATTTCTGTGTATTTATTTTGTATCCTGCTATGTGGTTATAGGTGTTTATCAGCTCTAACAGTTTTCTGGTAGAGTCTTTAGGGTCCTTCATGTATAGAATCATGTCATCTGCAAATAATGATAACTTGATCTCTTCCTTTCCAATATATATCCCTTTTATTTGTGTCTCTTGCCTTATTGCTATGGCTAAGACTTTCAGTACTATATTAAATAAAAGTGGGGACAGTGGACACCCTTGTCTTGTTCCTGATTTTAGTGGAAAAGCTTCCAGTTTTTCCCCATTTAGTAATATGTTGGCTGTAGGCTTGTCATAAATAGCCTTTATTATATTGAGATATGATCCTTCTATTCCCAGTCTCTGTAGGACTTGTATCATGAAGGGATGTTGGATTTTGTTAATGCTTTTTCTGCATCTAATGAGATGATCATGTGATCTTTGTCCTTAAGTCCACTTATGTAATGTATTACATATATCGATTTGCATATGTTGAACCATCCCTGCGTCTCTGGGATAAAGCCTACTTGGTCAGGGTGAATGATCTTTCTGGTAAATTCTTGTATTCTGTTTGCCAATATTTTGTTGAGAATATTTGCATCCATGTTCATGAGAGATATTGGTCTGTAATTTTCTTTTGTTGTTCTTTCTTTGCCTAGTTTTGGTATCAGGGTGATGCTGGCTTCATAGAAGGAGTTTGGTAGGATTCCTTCTTTTTCTATTTTATGGAAAAGCTAAAGAAGCAATGGCGTTAGTTCTTCCCTGAAGGTCTGGTAAAATTCACCAGTGAATCCATCTGGGACTGGACTTTTTTTATTTGGGAGATTTTTGATAACTTCTTGGATCTCCATACTTGTTAATAGGTCTATTTAAGTTATTAATCTCATCTTGATTTAATTTAGGTAGGTCATATAAATCAAGGAAATCATCCATTTCTTTCAGATTTTCATACTTACTGGAGTATATGTTTTTATAGTATGTCCCTATACTTTTTTGAATTCCTCTGGTGTCTGTTGTGATGTTACCTTTTTCATCTCTAATTTTATTAATTTGTGTCTCCTCTCTCTTTCTTTTGGTCAGATTTGCTAAGGGTTTATCAATCTTGTTTACCCTTGCAAAGAACCAAGTCTTCGTTTCATTGATTCTTTGGATTGTCTTTTTTGTTTCTATTTCATTAATTTCTGCCCTAATCTTTATTATTTCTTCCCATCTACTGATTTTTGGTTTGCCTTGTTCTTCTTTTCCCAAGGCTTTAAGGTGAAGCATTAGGTCGTGTACTTGCTACCTTTCTAATTTCTTAATATAGGCACTTAAAGCTATAAATTTACCTCTTAGAACTGCCTTCATTGTGTCCCAGAGATTTTGGTATGTTGTGTTCTCATTATTGTTTGACTCTATGAATTTTTTTATTTCCTTCTTGATTTCTTCATTGACCCATTTATCATTTAGTAGTGCATTGTTTAGTTTCCATGATTTTGTGTATGCTCTATAGCTTTTCTTGCTCTTGATTTGTAGTTTGATTCCATTGTGGTCAGATAGAATGCAAGGAATTATTTCAATTTTCCTGTATTTGTTAAGATTTGCTTTGTGTCCTAATATATGGTCTATTTTAGAGTATGTTTCATGTGCTGCTGAAAAGAATGTATTCTGCAGCATTTGGATGAAATGTGCTGTATATATCTGTTAGGTCCATTCCTTCTATGACCTGATTTAGTCCAGATGCCTCTCTGTTTATTTTTTCCTGGGATGACCTGTCAATTGATGATAGTTGGGTGTTGAAGTCACCCACTAGCACTGTACTCTGTGACCTAATAGTGTTTGTTTGATGAATTTGGCAGCCCCCATGTTAGGTGCGTATATGTTTAGGATTGTAATGTCCTCCTGATGGAGGGTGCAATATAAAGTGACCTTCCTTATCTTTCTTAACTAATGTTGGACTAAAGTCTACCTTGTCAGATATTAGGATACCAACCCCTGCTAGTTTTCTAGGTCCATTTGGTTGAAACACCGTTTTCCAACCTTTCACCCTAAGACCGTGTCCATCCTTTGTAGAAAGATGGGTTTCTTGGAGGCGACAAATTGAAGAATTCTGCTTTTTAACCCAGTCTGCAAACATATGCTTTTGGTTGGGGCACTGAGGCCATTGATATTAAGAGACATTATTGAAAGGTGTGTATTTATTTTTGCCGTTTTTTTTTGTTTGTTTGTTTTTGTTTTTGTTTTGTTTTGTAGTTCTTTCAGTTTTACCTTTGCTCTGTTGTGTTAACTAGTATTTGAGTGTTGTTTGTTTTTTCCAGGTTCCTTATATGTGTGTTTTTCTTTCTCTTCAGCATGGAGGATTCTTTCAAGTATTTTTTGTAGAGCTGGTTTTGTCTTCAAATATTCCTTTAGCCTGCTTTTGTTGTGAAATGTCCTTATTTCTCCGTCTATTTGAATGGATAGCTTTGCAGGATAAAGTAACCTTGGTTGACAGTTGTGTTATCTTTCAGAACTTGGAATACATCACTCCAAGCCCTTCTGGCTTTTAAAGTTTGTGTTGAGTAATCTGCTGTGATGCTGATGGGCTTGCTTTTGTAGGTAACTTGATTTTTCTCTCTAACTGCTTTCAATATTTTTTTATTTCGTTTGTGTGTTTGGTAGTTTGATTATAATATGGTGAGGAGAGTTTCTTTCCAGGTTTTATCTGGTTGGTGTTCTAAAGGATTCCTGTATCTGCATTGGCACCTCTTTCCCAATTTGGGAGAAGTTTTCTTCTGTGATTTTATTGAAGATGCCTACTACTCCTTTGGAGTGAAATTCTTCTCCTTCTACTATACCCTGAATTCCTATGTTTGATCTTTTCATAGTGTCCCGAATATCTTGAAATTCCCATTCATACTTTTCTATTAGTTTGTCTGTCTCTTTGTTGGACTGTATTAGATCTGCCACCTGGTCTTCTACCTTAGATATTCTGTCCTCTCCTTCATTCATTCTACTGGTGAGATTTTCTACAGAGCTTTTTAAAAATTTTTATTAACAACTTCCATGATTATAAAAAATACCCCATGGTAATAACCTCCCTCCCCTTCTCCATCATACCCCACCCCATCTCAGTCATTCTCTCTTTTAATTTTGATGTCATGATCTTTTCCTCCTCTTATGATGGTGTTGTGTAGGTAGGTGTCAGCCACTGTGAGGTCATGGATATCCAGGCCACTTTGTGTCTGGAGGGAGCACGTTGTAAGGAGTCCTACCCTTCCTTTGGCTCTTACATTCTTTCTGCCACCTCTTCCACATTATACCCTGAGCCTTGGAAGGTGTGATAGAGATATTGCAGTACTGAGCACTGCAGTCACTTCTTTCCAGCACCATGATACCTTCTGAGTCGTCCCAAGGTCTCTGCCATCTGAAAAGAGAAGATCCTCTACCAAAAGTGAGAGTAGCATAAATATAAGTGTTTGGACATTAACAGAAGTGCTTACTGGGCAGTTTGATAAGCATGGTATATACATTTAGCCAGACAACAGCAGACGTTACACCCCTAGGGCTCATGACTACCCCTGTTTTAAGTTTTCAGTATCAGGGATATATTCCCTCCCATAGAGTGGGCCTCCAGTCCAATTGGAGGGCAGTTGGTTTCCACCATGATAGATGTGCTGCTATTGCACCCATTGGTTCATTTGGCCTGGCTGCCCAAATATAAGGCTTACAGTGTCCACTGATGAGTATCTTCACTGGTGATTTCTCTTTCTCCCATTGAAGTGCATGCAGAATGGCTTCTTCCAGCTGTTAGTCAGCTGGTCTACATGAGGAGGTTATCAACTCATTTCCAGCAGGATTTCTCAGTGGCCTTGCAGCCCAAGTATGTGGAGTCTTCAGCAATAGGGTCTTACCATCTATTCCTGGTGGGAAACCAAGGGCCTCAGCAATGGCCTATAATGTTTTGGGGGTATCAGGGACCTCCCTGGCCAACAACTCACTGGAAGGTATCCCATCCCTGGCACTGAAAATTTTCTAGCAACGATCTATGGCTCATTCTACAGAGTTTTTTTATTTCATTAACTGTGTTCTTCATTGCTAGTAATTCTGACTGGTTTTTCTTTATTATTTCTATTTCCTTATTTATGTCTTGTATTGACCTCTTTATTTCATTAAATTGGTGTCCTGTGTCTTCTTTTCCTTTGATTTCCTCTTTCATTCCTTTGATTTCTTCTTTGACTTCTTTGAACATATTTATAATCATTCTTTTGAAATCTTAAGCATTTCCTCTAACTCTTTCTCACTTCAGGTCATTTCTGATGCATAAATACTTTTTGGTGGATTTATATTGTCTTGATTTTTGGTGTTTCTTGTGTTATAATGTATATATTTTTGCATCTTGGATTAATTTAATGCTTGGATTTTCTAGTTAGCTGCAGTATTATTGGATGTATCAATCAATCTGATGTTATACATCTTCAGGGTAGGAGCTTATGGTGCTAGGTGTGGCTCTCAAGACTCTCAGAGTATCTACAAAAGTGACCCTAGGTGTTGGGTTTGCCTGCTATGAGAGTATTCAAGTAGGCTAAGTGGAACAAAATACAGGCACATTCTAAAATTTAACTAAATAATGTACACGTTCAGTGACAAAAAGCACAGAGTATTTATGCAAGAGTAGGCATTATGACAACCAGATCCTCTAGCTGTCCCTTAGGGTGTATGGTGCCCCACCCATACCCTTAATCCTGATAACAAGGAGGTAAAGATTTCTGGTCTGTTGAGTGTTCCAAGTCAGCTTGTGACCATGTGAGACCCTTCCCTAACAAATAACAGAAGAGGAAACAATGCCACTATAAATCAAGAAGCAACAAATAACAAGCCCAAAATATAGCTTATTTTAGAATGGCAAATCTGACCACCCATCAGATTTAACATATAATTTATCCTGATATGGAAGGTGCAATTAGCACTTCCATTTCAGGCCTATATACCAGGTTTATTTGGCGGGTACTGACCTGGTGTGTTCCCAGTTACCTTTTGGGATGATTTTGGTCTCAGCTGCACTCCTGCTTGGTTCCCTCTTTGGTGCACTGTGGGTTCAAGTAGACTGGCTGGGTAGCTGGATCACTGCTCTGTTTTCGCTGGTGCTGGGTACTGTGATCTCCCTTCCAGACCTGCTGGTCTCTGATGCTTGCTGGCACTTGCACTGGTGGTGGGGGAGGGGAGGCTGTCAATGGTGGCTCTATTTCTCTCCCTGGTCCACGTGATCCTCTACCCGTGATCTGCTCCTCCGTTGTTCACTGTGGTTCTCCCTTCACGTTTCTTGAGTTTGCGAAGAGCTGCCGTGTGAGTGGAAAATCCCCTCACCTGGCTTTTCCTGTGGCTCAAGCCAAGCCTGCAAGCTGTGGCTCCGCAGACCTGGTGCCACACTGCTGGAGCCGCTTCTGCCTGCCTATGTGGGCTCTGGATGCTCTGAATCTCTCCTACTTCTCTTCTGCTGTTTTAATATCTTATACGCCTTACTGTTTAGTAAAAGTGTGTATTTTGCTGTTTTTTTTTTGTTGTTGTTGTTTTTTTGGTTTTTTTTTTTTTGGCTTTTTCTCCCCTAGGCTGCTTTGGCGTGGCTCCTATGCCACCATCTTAACCGCCGCCAGTAAGAATCTTTAACACTGGGTATAACAATAAACATTTTGCCTTTTTATCAATTGGGATCCTAGAAGGAAAGGAGATGGTTTTCCAAATTTAGGGTTTGAAAAGTGTTTAATAAGGGACTATTTAGACTGAGCATGGTGGTGCATGCCTTTAATCACAACACTCAGGAGGCAGAGGTAGTAGGATCACTGTGAGTTCGAGGCCACCCTGAGACTACATAGTGAAATCCAGGTCAGCCTGAGCTAGAGTGAGACCCTGCCTAGAAAAACAAAAGCAAACAAACAAAAAAAGATTACTATTTACAAAGACAGGGCTTAGGGGAAACCTGGGACCAGGAAGAAGAGAGTGATATGGAGAGAGCTTCTTCATTACAGCTAAGGTTTCCCACAAGGAGAAAATGGGAATGAATATTCTGACTTCACTCATTCCTGTCATTCTCCAGGATTCTTGGCCACACCCACCAACGGGACCAGGAAGCAAGGAAATCTACTGGTGTGGTCTGTAAGGGTCCATCTACAGACAGCAAAGAAGGAAGGAAGAACAGTAATACATCACTATACAGCCCCTTCCCTATCTGATCTTTATGTCTGAGACACTTGAGTTTAAATACTGTATTGTAGATCCCTTCCATGTCACCTTAAACTTGGTGTAAAGTTTTTTAGTTCCAAAGTGCTTACAACTGTTATACAATTTCTTTTTTTTTTAATTTTTATTTATGTGTGTGTGTGTGTGTGTGTGTGTACACCAGCCTGTTGCTGCTACAAATGAACACCTGATACTTGCATCACTTCTTGTGTTTGGCTTTCATGGATGGGTGGATGGTGGAAATTGAATTTCTTTTAGTCAACTAATGTGTCAATTTTTTAAATGATTTATGTGGGTCTTTTTTTTTTTTTTTTTTTTTGAGAGAGTGGGAAGGAGAGACACGAAGAGGCAGATAGAGACAATGGGTGGGCCAGGGCCTCCAGCCACTGCAAACTAACTCCAGATGCATGTGTCACTTTGTGCATGTGGTTTATGTGGGTACTGAGGCATTGAACCTGGCTCCTTTGGTGTCACAGGCAAGTGCCTTAACCGCTAAGCCATCTCTCCAGCTCCTCCCCCCTTTTTCTTGCTTGTTTTAATTGTTTTGAGATTGGATCTCAGGTAGTCTAGGCTCACCTCAGACTCATATGTACCTGAGGAGGACCTTTCCTGACCCTCCTGACCCTGGAATTTGTGTTCATGGTAAGGAATAGATTCTAGACATTCTAGAACACATTCTGTGGAGTAATGGGGAGACAGGAACAGTGACAAGTGGGCTTGATTATAAAGATCTTGTGTTCCATACTAAGGAACCTACGATTTCCTTATAAACATTAAGAGAAATGAAGGAAATTTTTAGGCAAACACTGGCTTGAAATATTTAGAAAACTGCTAAAATGAAGCAGGCTATAGTAATCGAAACAGGAGGGTGATTTTACAAAATAGCTATGGATGGGATGGTATCTCAGAGACAATCACATTTACTGATGACAGATTGGAGGCCATTGTAGGAGATACTGAAGGCACCTGAAAAGCATCCAGCACTGTGCCAATCTAAGCCAGTGATTAGCAATGCTTGCAGAAAGCTCTGGCCAGCTTTCCTGTCTTCCCTAGCTGATGGCACCTTCCAGTAGTTATCATGTAAAAGTGCTGACTAACCCCATAAAAGTGTAGTTGCATCATTAGAGAAGCCAAAATCTCTGGATGGCTTTCCTAAGTCTAGCCCTGGCTGACAGGCATCTTCCAGTAGTTAGCATGTAAAAGTGCTGACTAAACCCATAAAAGTGTAGTTGCATCATTAGAGAAGCCAAAATCTCTGGATGGCTTTCCTAAGTCTAGCCCTGGCTGACGGCATCTTCCAGTAGTTAGCATGTAAAAGTGCTGACTAAACCCATAGAAGCATAGTTGCATCATGAGAGAAGCCCAAAAAGCCTAAGGAAGAGGCGAATGGAAAGGATGAGGATATGGATGCACTAGGTGCCAATTTTATGAAAGGTGGAATGTCAGAAGGTTGATTTAAGTTCTTTAGAAGCAAAGTTGCTGCTGAGGTGGTTTATGATTACCGGTCTGTAAAGTGGGAACATCTTGGAAACATTTCTGAAGGCAGGCACATTCCAGGGAAAGCTGAAGCCCTGGTAAGTGATGTGTGAAGTGTGCACAACTGTAATATTCTCTATTTTTTTAAATTTATGTATTTGCAAGCAGGGAGAGCTAGAGAAGAAAAGAAGAAAGACAGAGAAAATGGGCATGCCAGGGCCTTCAGCTGCAGATGCATGTGCCACTTTGTCCATCTGGCTTTATGTGGGTACTGGGGAATCAAACTCAGGACATTAGGCTTTGCAGGCAAGCATCTTAACCACGGAGCCATCTCTCCAGTTCCTATTTCTCTTTTTGTCTCTCTCTTTTTGTACTTATTTATTTGAAAGAGAGAGAGAGAGCGCGCCAGGGCCTCTAGCCACTGTAAACAAACTCCAGACACATTTGCCACCTTGTGCAGCTGGCTTATGTGGATACTGGGGAATCAAACTTGGGTCCTTAGGCTTCGCAGGCAAGTGCCTTAACCTCTAAGCCCTCGTTCTCTGTTTTTTTGAGAGAGAGTCTCGGTCTATCCCAGGCTGAACTGCAACTCACTCTGTAGGCCCAGGCTTGCCTTGAACTCCCAGCAATCCTCCAACCTCTGCCTCCAGAGTGCTGGGATTAAAGGTGTGTGCCACCACACCTGGTTTCTTTAAAACATTTTTTTATTTATTTGAGAGAGAAGGAATGCGAATAGGCCCAGGGCCTCTTGCTGCTACAAACAAACTCTAGACACATGCACTACTTTGGCACCTGGCTTTAAGTGGGATCTGGGAATTGAACTGCAGTTTCAGAATTGCAAGCAAGTGCTTTTAACCACTGAGCCATCTCCACAACCCTACTTGTAATATTTTTTATTATTTATTTTTTATTGACAACTTCCACAACTGTAAACAATATCCCATGGTAATTCCCTCCCTCCCCTCTAATTGTATTTTTTTTCCCCCGAGGTAGGGTCTCACTCTAGCTCAGGCTGACCTGGAATTCACTATGTAGTCTCAGGGTGGCCTCGAACTCATGGCGATCCTTCTATCTCTGCCTCCCAAGTGCTGGGATTAAAGGTGTGCACCACCATGCCTGGCCTTACCTAATTGTAATATTTTTTTTTTAAAGTAAAAGAGTTAGCTGGGTGTGGTGGCGCACGCCTTTAATCCCAGCACTCGGGAGGCAGAGGTAGGAGGATCACCGTGAGTTCGAGACCACCCTGAGACTCCATAGCGAAATCCAGGTCAGCCTGAGCTACAGTGAGACCCTACCTCAAAAATCAAAAATCAAAAAAAAAAAAAAAGTAAAAAAAAAAAAAAAAAAGAAAAGAAAATACAAAACAAAACAAACAAACAAAAAAACCCAAAGGTATTTCCCTTTGCCAGAGGACACTTTTTTTATTTATTTATTTTTATTTTTTCTTAATTTTATTGTTTCTCAATTTTTATTAACAATTTCCATGATTATAAAAAATATCCCATGGTAATACCCTCCCTCCCCCCATTTTCCCCTTTGAAATTCCATTCTCCATCATATCCTCTCCCCATCTCAATCAGTCTCTCTCTCTCTCTTTTTTTTTATGTTTATTTATTTGAAAGTGACAGAGAAAGAGGCAGAGAGAGAGAGAGAAGAGAGAGAATGGGCACACCAGGGCCTCCAGCCACTGCAAACGAACTCCAGATGCATGTGCCCCCTTGTGCATCTGGCTAACGTGGGACCTGGGGAGTCGAGCCTCGAACCGGGGTCCTTAGGCTTCATAGGCAAGCACTTAACCTCTAAGCCATCTCTCCAGCCCTCAGTCTCTCTTTTATTTTGATGTCATGATCGTTCCCTCCCCTTATGATGGTCTTGTGTAGGTAGTGTCAGGCACTATGAGGTCATGGATATTGAGGCCATTTTATGTATGGAGGGAGCACGTTGTAAGGAGTCCTACCCTTCCTTTGGCTCTCACATTCTTTCCACCACCTCTTCCGCATTGGACCCTGAGCCTTGGAGGGTGTGATTGAGATGATACTCGGTACTCTAGTCACTTCTTTCCAGCACTATGATACCTTCTGAGTCATCCCAATGTCACTGCTATCTGAAAAGAGAAGATTCTCTACCCAAAGTGAGAGTAGCATTAATTTAAGGGCATGAACATTAAGAGAAGTGCTTACTGGGCAGTTTGATAAGCATAGTATATACAATTATCCAGACATCGGTGGATGTTACACCCCTAAGGCTCATGACTACCCCTGTTTTAAGTTTTCAGTATTAGGGATGTATTCCCTCCCATAGAGTGGGCCTCCAGTCCAATTGGAGGGCAGTTGGTTTCCACCATGATAGATGTGCTGCTATAGCGCCCGTTGGCTCATTTGGCCTGGCTGCCCAATTATAAGGCTTGCAGTGTCCACTGTTGAGTATCTTCACTGGTGGTGGTATCTCTTTCTCCCATTGAACTGCATGCAGAATGGCTTCTTCCAGCTGTTTGTCAGCTGGTCTACATGGAGGAGTTTATCAGCTCAGTTCCAGCAGGATTTCTCAGTGGCCTTGCAGCCCAGGTATGTGGAGTCTTCAGCAATAGGGTCTTACCATCTACTCCTGGTGGGAAACCAAGGGCCTCAGCAATGGCCTATAATGTTTTGGGGGTATCAGGGACCTCCCTGGCCAACAACTCACTGGAAGGTATCCCATCCCTGGCACTGAAAATTTTCTAGCAACTATCTACGGCTCCTGAGTGTTCCATTGTCCAAAACTGGAGGATTCCATATGATTTATTTATATCCTCTTAGATTTTGATTAGCCCTCCCTCCACCTTTCCTTTACTCAATCTCCTCCCCTGACCTCACTTTGGGCTTTTTCACCCCCGTTAATCTATTCTTCTACTTACATATATACGATATCAACCTATTAAGTACCCTCCTCCCTTCCTTTCTCTTCCCTTTGTATCTTTTTCAGCTTACTGGCCTCTGCTACTGAGTTTTTTCCTTCTCACACTGAAGCCCAATCATCTGTAGCTAGGATCCACATATGAGGGAAAACATGTGATGCTTGGCTTTCTGGGCCTGGGTTACCTCACTTAGTATAATCCTTTCCAGATCCATCCACTTTTCTGTAAATTTCATAACTTCATTTTTGTTTACCGTTGAGTAGAACTCCATTGTATAAATGTGCCATATCTTCATAATCCACTCATCAGTTGAGGGAAATCTAGGGTGGTTCCATTTCCCAGCTATTATGAATTGAGCAGCAATAAACATGGTTGAGCATGTACTTCTAAGGAAATGAGGTGAGTCCTTAGGATATATGCCTAGGAGTGCTATAGCTGGCTTATATGGTAGATCAATCTTTAGCTGTCTTAGGAACCTACACACTGATTTCCACAATGGCTGGACCAGATTGCATTCCCACCAACAGTGTAGAAGGGTTCCTCTTTTTCCACATCCCCGCCAGCATTTATGATAATTTGTTTTCATGATGGTAGCCAATCTGACAGGAGTGAGATGGAATCTCAACGTAGTTTTAGTCTGCATTTCCCTGATGACTAGGGATGTAGAACTTTTTTTAGATGCTTATACACCATTCGTGTTTCTTCTTTTGAGAACTCTCTATTTAGTTCCATAGCCAATTTTTTAATTGGCTTGATTTCTTATTATATAATTTTTTGAGTTCTTTGTATATCCTAGATATTTATCCTCTACCAGATGTATAGCTGGCAAAGATTTTTTCCCATTGTGTAGGTTGCCTCTTTGCTTTATTCACAGTGTCCTTTGCCATACAAAATCTTTGTAATTTCATGAGGTCCCAGTGGTTAATCTGTGGTTTTATTGCCTGAGCAATTGGGGCTGTATTCAGAAAGTCTTTTCCAAGACCAATATGTTGAAGGGTTTCCCCAATTTTTTCCTCTAGAAGTTTTAGAGTTTCCAGTCTGATGTTAAGGTCTCTAATCCATTTGGACTTAATTCTTGTGCATGGAGAGAGAGAATAATCTATTTTCATTCTTCTACAGATACATATCCAATTTTCCCAACACCATTTGCTGAAGAGGCTGTCTTTTCTCCAATGAGTATTTTTGGCATTTTTATCAATTATCAGGTGGCTATAGCTACCTGGACTTACATTTGGGTCCTCTATTCTGTTCCATTGATCTACATGTCTGCTTTTGTGCCAGTACCATGCTGTTTTTGTTACTATGATTCTGTAGTATAGGTTAAAATCAGGTATGGTGATACCACCAGCCTTATTTTTGTTGCTCAGTATTATTTTAGATATTCAAGTTTTTTTTTTTTTTTGCAATTCCAAATGAATTTTTGGATTGTTTTTTCTATTTCCATGAAGAATGCCATTGGAATTTTGATGGGGATTGCATTAAATGTGTAGATTGCTTTTGGTAAGATTGCCATCTTCACAATATTGATTCTTCCAATCCAGGTACCAGGGATGTTTTTCCACTTCCTAGTGTCTTCTGCAATTTCTCACTTGAGTGTTTTAAAGTTTTCATTGTAGAGATCTTTCACTTCCTTGGTTAGGTTTATTCCAAGGTACTTTATTTTCTTTGATGTAATTGTAAATGGGAGTGATTCTCTGATTTCATCCTCTGTGTGTTTGTTGTTAGCATATATGAAGGCTACTGATTTCTGTGTATTTATTTTGTATCCTGCTACATGGCTGTAGGTTTTTATCAGCTCTAACAGTTTTCTGGTTGAGTCTTTAGGGTCCTTTATATATAGAGTCACGTCATCTGCAAATAATGATAACTTGATCTCTTCCTTTCCAATTTGTATCCCTTTTATGTGCGTCTTTTGCCTTATTGCTATGGCTAAGACTTCCAGTACTATATTAAATAAAAGTCGGGACAGTGAACAACCTTGTCTTGTTCCTGATTTTAGTGGAAAAGCTTCCACTGTTTCCCCATTCAGTAATATGTTGGCTGTAGGCTTGTCATAAATAGCCTCAGAGGATACTTTTATGTATGTTCCTTAAAATAGTTCTTCAAGGGCTGGAGAGATGGCTCAGTAGTTAAAGGTGCTTGCTTGCAAAGCTTCATGGCCTAGGTTCAAATCCCCAGTACCATGTAAAGCTGATATACAAAGTGGCAGGCACATGCATCTGGAGTTCCTTTTGCAGTGACAGAAGGTCCTGGTGTACTCATTCTCATATAACAGATCATGGTGTCACACGCCTTTAAAGTTAGGACTTGGGAGGTAGAGGTAGGAAGATCACTGTGAGTTCTAGGCCAGTTTTAGACTATATAGTGAATTTCAGGTCATAGACTCTACCTTGAAAAACAAAAAGGAAAAAAGTGAATACATCAGTGCATTTCATGCATTTAGGAGGGCCGTGGAGACAAAACAACTACATTTTAGATTTTGGGGTGCAAGAACAGGGGATGAATGTTCGTAAATCACGCTGCAGGCCTAGGCTTGCACAACTCCGCGCCCCAGCGGCCTGGCTGGCAGCGAGGGCGGGGCGGGGCCTGTGCGCTCCTTAACACGTGACGCTGCCTCGGCCCTGGGCACTAACGCATGCGCGCCCAGTCTTAGTCTAGGAGGCGGCTGTGTCGTTGTTGGCGGCCGCCGAGGGGGTGGTGAGAACTGAGGTGTTGGGGAGGGCCGCGGTCCGCTTGTTTGGCCCAGACTTCGGCTTATGGCCTGGAGCGGCGGCGCGGACGGTCAGGTAGCCGAGGCGGAGGCTGGCGGGAGGGAGGAAGGCGGGCCGGGCGGAAGCGGCCTGCGGACCGACGCGACGCCCGGGCCTCGCGGTCCCGCGCTGCCCGAGTGAGGCCTGCGGGCGCGGCGCCTGCGGTCCGTGCGTCCGCCGGTCGGTGCCCTCGCTGCAAGTTGGGTGGGGGTGGGGGGGCCGGGGCTCGTCTGGGAGGGTCCGCGGCCATCCGAGCGCCGGAGGATGGAGCACACCCGGGACTGCTGCCTGGAGGGCGCGTTGCGCGCCGTGGCTCGCGCAGCCGCATCCGGAGAAGGTTGGAAAACCGCACAGAGACAGAAAATAAGAGACTCGGAAGGGCCTCGTAGGCGCATTTGATTTGTTGGAGTGGTTTTTATTCATTTGTTTTGTAATTAGAGACCAGCCCCGGGTCTTTAAGTTAACAAATGCTACTTGAGGTCCACAGCCCCGCCTAAGTGTCGGTGCTAGGCCGATTTAAATGGGGGGGGGGGGCTTTCAGTGTTACCCCAGCGGCCTCACATTTGAGAACTTAAGGTTACTAGAAAGTTGATCTAATCATTTTAGAATTTACTGTAAACTTTGCTGTAGCCTGAAGGGAGAAGCAAGAACACATTTCGTCCTTGGCAATGAGGAGCTGATGTTGGAACTTGAGTGTTAAGGTCTCCGTGGCAGTTTTAAAGTCTGTCCAGAGATTACTGTCAGGTCCCGCCCAACCCCCAGCCCCCAACCCCCAGGTTTATAACCTCTTTCTAGACTTGCAAGTTGGAACTTACACTGTTCTCTTTCTGGTAGAGGTTAACGGAATGGAGATCTACTACAGACTTGCTCAAGTTTTTCTGTAATACTTAGGTGTTAAGTACAAATGACTAATTAGTAGGTGACATGAAGTTAAATAGAAAAGCAAACCTATTTTTAGACCCCAATATTTAATGATATTTGGACTCGCTTACATTATAGAGGAATTAAGAAAAATAATTTTGTGAGTCCAGTTGTGGCTGCTGTGTGTTGTGTGTATTTTGGCTTTTTTTTTCTGAGGTAGGGTCTCATTCTAGCCTAGCCTGACCCGAGAAAGAGCAGAACCTTCTGAGTGTTAACAATTCGGTGTAAAGCCATTTTATTTTAGTAGCCAAAGTGGGAAGAAAGTCATTACAGCAAATGGTAATTTTTTCCAGATACTAGAAGCATTTATGTAAATATATAAACAAAGACCTATTCCTAGTACATAGTGTTTAATATGTGCAAATAAGGTCATCTGTTAACATTCTTAGTGTCTAAAAATAGGCACCAAAACCAATAGTTATGATGTCTTTTCTTACAGCCCAAGCTTTCATAGTAACTTATCTTTGGCTGACACACGGAATCATTTGTGGATTAAAAGCTGGCTAGTAGACTTTTATATTGCTCTTAATGAAAAGAAATAATGGTGTAAGTTTTTGATACATCTACAAACATAAGAGGCATATAGAGAATTTTTTTTAGCTGGGTGTGGTGTTACATGCCTTTAATGCCAGCACTTGGGAGGCAAAGGTAGGAGGATTGCAAGTTTCAAGGCCATCCTGAGACTACATAGTGAATTCCAGGTCAGCCTGGACTGGAGAGAGACCCTAACTTGAAAAACCTAAATAAATAAATAATGGAGAGAGAGAGAGAGAAACAGGTATTAGATCAAATGCCCAATGCTTAGTAACTTTGATCACTTAAATTATCCTCCAAGACTTAATTTTTATTTATCTGAATGTGTTCATGTGTGAGTATAGTTCAAAGACACATAAGAACCTTGGGTCTTAGTCTTTGCCTTTGACCTTGTTTGGGATAGGGTCTCTTGTTCGCTGCTGCATACACCAGGCTAGTGACTAGTCTTCTGGCCAGTCAGTCTTTCCCTCCCATCTTGTCATAGACTCACTAGGATTTTATACATGTACTACAATATCTAGCTTTTATTTGGGTTCTGGGCATCTGAACTAAGGTTGTCACCCTTACAGTTAGCATTTTACCCACTGAATCATTTTCCCAGCCTGATCTTTTGTATTTTAAAATATCATGTTGGCTGTTAGGCACATGTTTTACTTTACCCCAACTATAGCAGATGCTAAATGTATGACATAGAAGAACAGTATTTTCTCTCCCTCCCCCCCTCCCCAGGTAGAGTCTCACTCTAGCCCAGGCTGACCTGGAATTCACTATGTAGCTTGCATGTGAAGCCTAAGGACCCATGTTTGACTCTCCAGATCCCACGTAAGCCAGATATACAAGGTGACACAAGCACACAAGGTCACGTATGTTCACAAGGTGGCACACAGGTCTGAGTTCGATTGCAGTGGCTGGAGGCTCTGGCGCACCAATTCTCTCTCTCATTAAAAAAAAAAAAAAAAACTACAAAAGTTTATTTATGGGAGAGAAAAAGGCAGGCAGAATATTGGTGCACCAGGGCCTCTACCCACTGCAAACAAACGACAGATATATGTGTCACCTTGTGCAACTGGCTTTACATGGGTACTGGAGAATTGAGCCTGGGTCCTTTGGCTTTGCAGGCAAGTCCCTGCCTTAACTGCTAAGCCATTTCTCCAGCCCCAGTATGCTCTTAATATGTCTATATGGTGACTTCTTGTATTATTATTATTATTTTTTTTTTTTGAGGTAGGGTTTCACTCTGGTCCAGGTTGACCTGGAATTCACTACGTAGTCTCAGGGTGGTCTCAAACTCAGGGCAGTCCTCCCACCTCTGCCTCCTGAGTGCTGGGATTAAAGGCATGAGGCACCACGCCCATCTCTCTGGTGTTATTTTCTTTCTTTCTTTTTTTTATTTTTACAAGATGGGGTCTTCTATTCTGGCTGGCCTAGAATTCACTGTGTATACCAGGCTGACCTCTCCGGTGTGGGGATTACAGGTGTGTGCCACCATGCACAGATAATTGTCCAGTCAAGAACATCCTGGTGACCCAGCATGGTGAATGCTATCCCTTCCCCAGACATTGTTTCTCTTTAATTTTGCTGATGGTTACCCTTTGGCATTTAAAAAATATTTTATTTATTTATTTGAGAGAGAGAATGTGTGTGCCACAGTCTCTAGCCACTGCAAACAAACTCAACACATGTACCACCTTGTGTATCAGGCTTATGTTTGTACTGAAGAGTTGAACCTGGGTCCTTAGGCTTTGTAGGCAAATACCTTAACCCCTAAACCATCTCTCTAGCCCTGGCTTTTTTTTTTTTTTTTTTTTTTTTTTTTTTTAAGGGGGGAAAGGGTTGAAATAGGATCTCACTGTATAGCCCAGGCTGTCTTGGACCTCATGGTTCTCCTGCCTCATCCTCTCCAATGCTGGGATTACAAATGTCTGACACTGTGCTCAACTCCTTAAAATTTTCAAGTAAAGTTAAATTGCAGTATGAGTGTTACACATTAGCATATGGAAGAGGAGAGCTATTTTAAATGCTAAACATGTAATGGGAGAGTAGAGGTGAATCCCCCCCCCCCCCAACAACCTCAGGTAAGGTTTTACTCTAGCACAGGCTGACTTGGCACTCCTGCTATTGTCCTAGGCTGGCGTCAAACTGACAGTGAACCCCCTATCTCTGCCTCCCTAAATGCTGAGATTGAATGTGTGCGTCACTGTGTCCGGGTGACTTTTCTTTTCTTGTCTTTCTTTCAGAGATGAGGTCTCTCTAAGTAGCCTATGCTGGCCTTGAATTCATAATCCTCCTACATCAATGTCCCAAGTCTTGGATTACAAGTTTGAGCCACCATGTGTGGCTAGAAAGCAAAATTCTTCAGAATATGGGTGGGAGGGCTGGAGAGATGGATTAGTGGTTAAAGTGCTTGCCTGTGAAGCCTAAGCACCCAGGTTTGATTCTTCAGGTCCCATGTAACCCAGATGCACAAGGTGGCAAGTGTGTCTGGGGTTCGTTTTCAGCAGCTACAGGCCCTGGCATGCCTATTCTCTCTCTCTCACTCTCTTTCCCTCTCCTCCTCCCTCTTCCTCTCTCTCTGTCTCAAGTAAAAATAAATACAAAAAATTGAAAAAAAAAAAAAAGAATATGGGTGGGAGAAGTGACCCAAGTTATGAGTTGTGGGCATGTTCTTTAATAGATAGTGAGACACTTTATCCATTGTGACCAGGAGATAATAAAATGACTTTACAGTGGGAGCTGTGATATTGACAAATCGAAGTCACACTTGATTCATGCTCATGGTCTTAATAACTTATGAGAATGCATAGAATCAGATAATGGTTTATATATTTCAGCTTTTATAGGAGTGGCATGATAAAGATGCAAAATAAATACATGTTTTTAAAAAGTTATTCGTTTCACTGGGTATGGTGGCACACACCTTTAATCCCAGCACTCTGGAGACATAGGTAGGAGGATCGCCATGAGTTCGAGGTCACTCTGGGACTACATAGTGAATTTCAGGACAGCCTGGACTAGTGTGAAACCCTACCTCAAAAAAAAAAAAAAAAAAAGTGGAGGATCTCTCTGCTGCAGGACCTGTTTTTACTTTCACTTCTCAATAAAACTTTGCTTGCTTACCCTTACAAAAAGGAGAGGATTGTACAGCTGTGGCGATTCTATTGTGGTGACAAAGGAAACAGGTCGAGAAATTTGGAGGGTTATAGACTAATAATCATTTGGCAACTGGATGTCTTACTGGGTGCTAGAATGCAAATTTAGGTATTTATTGTCGGGTAATGGAATTCATTGCTTTTTCAAAAGTGCTGTTGAAATGTCACTGTCCAATATGTACACGTACATGCCAGCTAAACTGAAAATAAAATAGAAAATGGTGTGTTAATTTGCCATACCTTTTGTATTCCTTACAATAAAAAATGTTGGTAGCAAATAAAAACAATTTTAAACTAAAAAATAAATTTCAAAAAAGGAGAGGATTAATTATAGTTTAAACATTCAGGTAAGGTAATACATGTTCAACACATAGATAATAAGGAGATAAAAAAAATCATGATAGAAAAAAATTCAATGACAAAAATATGTAGGTGAAAATGGGCGGGGGGGGGTGCTGGCTGGGCGTGGTGGTGCATGCCTTTAATCCCAGCACTGGGGAGGCAGAGGTAGGAGAATTGCCATGAGTTGGAGGCCACCCTGAGACTACATAGTGAATGCCAGGTCACCCTGAGCTAGAGTGAGACCCTACGTTGAAAAAAAAATGGGGGGGGAGGCTGGAGAGATGGCTCAGCAGTTAAAGGTGTTTGCTTGCAAAGCCTGACAGACCCAGGTTTGATTTCCCAGTACCCAACTAAAACCGTATGTGCAAAATGACTCATACATCTGGAGTTCATTTGCTGTCTTTTGGAGTCATTCTATTCAGAGAGAATTCTTTTACTTTTTTTAAAATATATTTCATTTATTTGAGAGAGAGAATGAATGAGAATGAATGGGTACACCAGGGCCTCCAGCCACTGCAAATGAACTCCAGATGCATGTACCCCCTTGTGCATCTGGCTTACGTGGGTCCTGGAGAGTCGAACTGGGATCCTTTGGCTTTGCAGGCAAGCACCTTAACAGCTAAGCTATCTCTCCAGCCCTCTTCTACTTTTTTAAATTGAATTTTTAATGTATGCATCAAGTGCAGGAGGCCTTGGCACACCCATTCTCATTTTCTCTCTCTCTCTCTCTCTCCCTCTCCCCTTCTTCCCTCTCTCTCTCTCTCTCTCTCTCTCTCTCTTTGTTTCTTCCAAATAAATAAATATTTTTTAGAAATAGCCAGGCGTGGTGATACACACCTTTAATCCCCAAACTCGAGAGTTAGAGGTAGGAGGATAGCTGTGAGTACACCCTGGGTTAGAGTGAGATCCTGTCTCAAAAAACTAATAAGTAAATACAATGAAATAGGCCTTCTGTGGCTGGAGATGTAACTAAGTGGTAGACCACTTGTCTGGCATGCATGAGGCCCTGGACTTAGGGTTTAGTTACCAACACTAGCAACAAAACAAAAACAAGTAAAATGAATTAGGACTTCTCAGTTGTTAGTAATGGGACATTCTGGTGTGCTCTTGTTCTTGATTAAGTAGTCATAAAGTACTATATATTTCAGAAAGCTAGAAGAAAGCATTTTGAATGCCTTCACCATAAAGAAATGGTAAATGTTTGAGAAACTAGATAGATTTACTCTGATTTAAACCTTATGCAGGGTCTGGAGAGATGGATTAGCAGTTAAGGCACTTGTCTGTGAAGCCTAAGGACCCAGGTTCAACTTCCCAGTACCCATGTAAGCCAGATGTACATGGGAGCACATGTGTCTGGAGTTCATTTGCAGTGGCTAGAGGCCCTGGTGTGCCCATTCTGTCTTTTTCTGTCTGTGTGTGTATCTTAAAATAAGTAAGTCAATAAACCTTATGCAATAGGGGCAAGAAGGAATATAGCTTAGTGGTGAAACATGTGCTTCACATACAAGAGGCCTGAAATTCAATCCTCAGTACAGCCCTCATCAAAATCATACAATGTATGAATGGGTCAAAACATATAGTATCCCAAATACAAAACACTTGTTTTATATATTGGTTTAAAATATTAAATAAAAGTAGACTTGAATGAATGCCCTGCAGAATGAATGGGGAAAGCTCACATTGAGGCACATGGCATTTGAGCTCAACAGGACAAAAGAAACTTGAGCTTCTCCTGAAGAAAAAATTGGGTCACATGGAGAATGAGGAATAGAAATTCATCTCACTTTCTGAGGAGCAATACTAACTAGATGCTCGAAGATAATTGAGCAGATTTAATATCTAGAACTCTTATCATTTAGTTATCAGAATTGGAAAACCTTACATTGTCCTTCCACATACATCCTTGGAGGTTATATAAATGATTTTAAAATGAGACTAAAAAGCTGGGCGTGGTGGTGCACGCCTTTAATCCCAGCACTGGGGAGGCAGAGGTAGGAGGATTGCTGTGAGTTCGAGGCCACCCTGAGACTACAGAGTGAATTCCAGGTCAGCCTGGGCTACAGTGAGACCCTACCTCGGAAAACCAAAAAAAAAGAGACTAAAGTCAAGGAAGAAAAAGACTATGGTTGCTGCAGATAAAATTCAACCACAAGATATAAGTAAAAGGAATTCTTTGGCTTCAAAATGTATAGAGAAACCTAGATAAAGACCAGTGTAAGTTTCTATGGGATATAAAGTGTTTTCAGAGAGAATGTTTCTGGAGGAAAAATGGATTGTTGTGTGCCAACTTGGTTTTGAAGTATTTTTATAAAATTTCTTAGAGCAAAGTGTTTCAGTTTTGAAACAAACACTTGAAAATAATGAGGAAAGGTGTAAAGAGATACCAGCAAGGAAACAGTTATAGTGTACAGGATAGCTTAGCCTGAAACAGTGTTTATATAGTATATAAACTTATATATAACTTAACCCCAAACAAGTAGAACTACTTTTTTGTTTTGTTTTGTTTTTCTGAGGTAGGGTCTCACTCTAGCCCAGGCTGACCTGGCACTTACTTTGTAGTCCCAGGCCGAAAGTATGAGAGAGGGAAGAGATGTGACTGGCTTGGACGTGTGAGGCTGAGACTGGCCATAAACTCCCGATCTTCCTGCCTCTACCTCCTGATTCCTGGGATTACAAGCATGCCTCACCACCCCTGGCTTGTCTGTCTTAATATTGGCACCATACTATTGTTCTCTTCTTCCTTTTTAAAGTTACTTGTACTTTTGTTGTTTTATTTTGTTTGGAAGTTACTGGTGGTGGTTAAGTATAAACTGATACTAGTAATTTATGTTAGAATAACATTTAGTATATCATCAGAATGATTTCCATATGGATAAGGACCATGTTCTTAAATCTTTTTACAACAGTGTAATTGTAGGATATGGAGTAATTGACAGTCTGAAGATTCAGGGGTGTGGTAAATTTGCTGATTCCAAAAGTAATTCTTACAACCTACTGAAGTATGCAATTAGCATAGAGTAGAAAGTAAATGACTCAGAATATATTAACCAGCAATCTTTAAAATAATGACGTATGAAATTAAAAACCCACAAACTTGTGACTAATTGGCATATGGAAAACTAATCTTCATATATTGTCTCTTAGGACAGGGGAAAAGATAGCAAAACAAGCTGAGAAATTGCTTTTCTTTTTTTTTCTTTCTGTTTTTTCGAGGTAGGGTCTCGTCCTAGCCCAGGCTAACCTTGAATTCACTATGTACTCTCAGGATGGCCTTGAACTCACAGTGATCTTCTTACTTCTGCCTCCTGAGTGCTGGGATTAAAGGCATGTGCCACCATGCCTGGCTTTCTTTGTTTTTTTCTTAGGATAAATTGGTGACATTAATTAGTTAGTGTCATCTAAGCTGAAGGAAATTCATTTTTCTATTCTCGGTTCATGGTATCAACATGCACACTATAATCATTTACAGATTTATGAGGATCTATGCCAAGTAAACTAAAGTACAATAAAAATGTTGGTTAATATTAACAGTTTCCCCTACAAAAGTAGTATGAGTGTTGTGTCTTTTTGGCTTGTCTGCAGTTAATTTAATTGAATTAGTGAAAATGAGAGTTTTGTTGTTACTAGAAAAAAGATAACTGAGTTACCTGGCTATAATTTTATTTTGCAATTATATGATTTTTTTTAAAATATGGGTTTTGTTACAGTTTATTTGGAAAAATGCTAAGGCTCCTGTCCCCAAAAGTTACTTTAAACAAACACAGATGTCTTGGCTAACACTCCAGTTATTCTGAAGTCTAGGCTAGGGCCCAGAAAATTCTACTTCTACCAATTTCTCTAAATAATTTGGAGGAACAGAAACTTACCCATGGGTAAATGCTGGACAGTAGAACTTCTGAATGAAATAAACTATTAACAATATATTTTTCTATTTCTTGACAATTGAATTAATTAAAAATTTGATTGACTATATTTTTAATAGGCAAATAGGACTTTTTAAAAATTATTTTTAAAACTTTTAAAAAAAATTTTTTTATTTTTATTTATTTATTTGAGAGCAACAGAGAGAGAGAGAGAGAATGGGCGTGCCAGGGCCTCCAGCCACTGCAAACGAACTCCAGATGCATGCGTCACCTTGTGCATCTGGCTAATGTGGGTCCTGGGGAATCGAGCCTCGAACCGGGGTCTTTAGGCTGCACAGGCAAGCGCTTAACTGCTGAGCCATCTCTCCAGCCTGCAAATAGGACTTTTTAAGAGGTTCATGTCAATAACTACTTCTACATTTGGAAAATGTATCTTTTTTTCTTCTTGTATTTCTGCAGATCACTAACTAAAGACCAAATAAATAGCTATGCAAAATTCTCACATGGATGAGTACAGAAATTCTGGCAATGGCAGCACAGGCATCAGTTCAGAGGTAGCAGTGGCAGAGCATCCTGCTGACTTCAGTACGGAGATTATGAATGTTACGGAAATGGAACAGTCACCAGACGGCTCTCCCAGTGTGAATGCACCAACAGAAGAAAGTGAAATGGCAAATGCTGTGGAACTTCCAGTGACAGAAACAGAAGCAAATTTCCCTTTAGAATATGAAAAATTTTGGAAAACTATAGAAAATAATCCTCAGGATTTTACAGGCTGGGTTTATTTGCTTCAGTATGTAGAACAGGAGGTTAGTAGCAATTTAAATGGTATCAGAAGAACAATAGTAGTGGTTTAGGCCTTTCTGTTTTACAATTAAGTTTATTTTTACAATATTTTCAGATTTAGTTCAGTAATATTAGATGTATATCTTTTTTTTTAATGATCTTTCTAGGTAGGGTCTCACTCTAGTCCAGTCTCAGGGTGGCCTTAAACTCACAGCAGTCCTCCTACCTCTGCCTCCCAAGTGTTGGATTAAAGGCTTGCACCACCACATCCAGCTTAGATGTATATCTTTAGCTTTGGAAATAACAGCATTTTCGTACTGTGAAGATTCAGGATAGTCAAGGCCAAATGTGTGATAAATAATGTTTGTGTATGTAATATGTGTGGAAGTACTGAATTAAAGTTACTTTAAGGATGTGGGCGTGTAGCTCATATAGGGCACTTACTTGTCTAGAATGTGTGTGTGAGAACCTGGATTTCATTCCCAGCACCTTGTTATTTTTTAGTTCTTATTTTTTTAGCAAAAAATTTACACGATGCTTAAGTACCTTGTTTTATTTTCATCAGAATCACTTGATGGCTGCCAGGAAAGCATTTGACAAATTTTTCATACACTATCCATATTGCTATGGTTATTGGAAAAAGTATGCAGACCTTGAAAAGCGACATGACAACGTTAAACAGTCAGATGAGGTACGTACATCACTGAATAAAGTTACCTCTGTTAGGTACTGTGAGCCAATTAATAACAAAACAGAGACCTTTTTTTGGCTGGCAGTACCTACCATTTATGGTCAAACAATTTTTATAGGGTATTTTATTTGCATTTGTCACTCTTGTGGCATTTGTAGCTAATATTTTCTCTCTTTGTTGGCAGGTGCGTTAAACCTCTACAGTTTGTCAAGCTTTGCAGTGCAAGCCTCTGTATTACACTGCAGCTTAACAAGTAGGGCAGGGCTTTTCTCTCACTTACATTTATTTCTCATTTTCCAAACAATATAGTTGGTTTGCTAGTCACATTTGCTACGTCTTATTGCATTTTTGGTCAGACGCTGTCATTGATGCTCTAATGGGTCTGTGCCCTATGGTCTGTAACCCAAAGCCTGCCCACACAACCCGGTCAGAATGCAGGGACTGCTGCGCTTTGAAGATCAAGACTCTGCACGTGGGGATCAGAACATTGCCATGTTCTATCCAACCTCCACCCAAATGGTAATGGTAGATTATTTAAACAAAATTCCAGTAATTAGTATTTCTAAGGTTCACCGGATAACACAGTGTTACCTCTCTGTTAAGCAATATTTAACTATTTGAAGTACAGTTTATTGTTTTCTTCTTAGGTGTATCGACGGGGGCTCCAGGCAATACCTCTTAGTGTTGATCTTTGGATACACTATATAAACTTCTTAAAAGAAACATTGGACCCTGGTGATCCTGAGACAAACAGTACAATAAGAGGGTATGTTAAATATTGATGCTCAAATATACTTGAAGATTTAAATAAGTATCCAGATAATAAAAATAGAGCTATTCATGAATGCTATGCTAGAAGCTTAACATTTATACATTTCCTTTCCATTACTTTAAAAAACTGGCACGTGTAATAAACATGTTTGGTTTTATTTATTTGAGATAGAGAGAATGGGCATACCAGGGCCTCTAGCCACTGCAAACAAACTCCAGATGCATGTGCCCCTTGTACATCTGGCTTGCATGAGTCCTGGGGAATTGAACCTGGGTTCTTTGACTTCACAGGCAAATGCCTTAACCAATAAGCCATCTCCCCAGCCCATTTTTTAGTTAAAAAAGCTTTCCTCTCTTCCACACCCTTTCATTTATGTCTCCCATTACAGTCTACTCACAATAATGGCTTAATGTTTGTGTCTTCAGGTATACATAGTATTTAACTGTCTGATTTATTTATTTATTTATTTATTTATTTTGGTTTTTGTGACATAGGGTCTCACTCTAGCCCAGGCCGACCTAGACTTCACTATATAGTCTCAGGGTGTCCTCAAACTCATGACGATCCTCCTACCTGCCTCCTAAGTGCTGGGATTAAAGGCATGTGCCACCACGACTGACCTTTTTTTTTTTTTTTTTTTTTAAGTAATATTTTATTTATTTTCAGGCAGAGAAAAAAGGGAAAATGAGTGCACCAGGGCCTCCAGCCGCTACAAATGAACTCCAGATGCATGTGCTACTTTGTGCATCTGGCTTTATGTGGGTACTGGGGAATTGAACCTTGGTCATTAGGCTTTGCAGGCAAGTTCCTTAACTGCTGAGCCATCTCTCCAGCCCTCTTTTCTTTTCTTTTTCCTTTTCTTTTCTTTTTCCTTTTCTTTCTTTCTTTCTTTTTCCTTGTTGGTAGGCAAGAGTTCTCACTCAGCCTGGACTAGAGTGAGTTCCAAGTCAGCCTGAGCTATTCTTAAATTCACTATGAACTTCCTAATTTAGCTTCCCAAGACTGGGATTAGGTGTGAGTCACTACACTTTCCCAAGTGTAGTGTAGAATAGGTTTCCATAGATCTGTTCATGTGTCTTTTAGTCATTCTGAATCTGTAAATTTTTTAATTTTTTTTTTTCTTTTTCGAGGTAGTGTCTTACTCTATCCCAGGCTGACCTATAATTCACGATGTAGTCTCGGGGTGCCCTTGAATTTATGGCGATCTTCCTACCTCTGCCTCCCAAGTGCTGGGATTAAAGGTGTGTGCTACCACACTCAGCATGAATCTGTAAATATTTTTGTCATCATATTGTCCTTACGCATTATTTTTTCAGAGTTAATTCTCTTTCTCACCCATTTTTATTTGTGCAATGAAAGTGTTTCTGTCTAAATACCTGCTTGATACTCAGTCTCATTTTTTTGCCTGCCCTCTTGGAGCTATCCCTTCTGATATATCTCTTTTGCAGCCTGCCTGACCTGGCTGCTCTCTTCTAATTTTGTCATATAGCATTTATCTTGCAGTTTCCTCATCATGATTCTTAAGGACCCAGGTTTGAATCTCCAGGTCACACGTACGTCAGATGCACATGATGGCACATACATCTGGAGTTAGTTTGCAATGGCTAGAGCCCCTGGCGTGCCCATTCTCACTATCTCTTTCTCTCTCTGTCTCTGTCTCTAATAAATAAATTTAAAAAAATTGTTAGATACTGTTCTTTCTTGATTTATGCCTACCTTTTAGATGTTCATATTCGAGTTTTTTGGTAGAGAATACTTGGGCTGAAAAAATAATTTTAAGGCCACTCAGGCTTTTGTTGGGAGGATGTTGCATTATTAATCATACACTTGCACCAGCAGTTTCCTTAGAGGAAGATCTTCTGCTCTGTGGAAGAAATGTAAACCTGCTTGTGAACTACCAGAGCTATTCAGGAGAGGGAGTTAAAAATTCCTTATTCATTGGGTAGACCTTCATTTAAACATCATCATGTTACTCCCCAAACATTTCTTTAAAAATTTTATTATCTATTTATTTGAGAGAGAGAGAGAGAAAAAAAAAATGGGCATGCCAGGGTCTCCAGCCACTGCATACGAACTCCACATATATGCGTCCTCTTGTGCATCTGGCTTGCGTGGGTCCTGGAGAATTGAATCGGGATCCTTTGGCTTTGTAGGTAAACACCTTAAACACTAACCCATCTCTCCAACCCCCAAACATTTTTTTTTCTTTTCTTTCTTTCGGGGGTGGAGGGTATGGATGTGCTAGGGCCTCTAGCCATTGCAAACAAACTCAAGGTGCATGTGCTACCATGTGCATCTGGCTTACATGGGTACTGGGGCATTGAACCTAGGCCCTTAGGCTTCACAGGCAAGTTCCTTAACAACTAAACTATCTCTCCAGGCCCCCTCCCAACTTTTCTTAGTACCTATTAAATTCAGTTTCTGATTCACTTTGAGATTCTTTTTGTTTGTTTGTTTGTTTGTTTGTTTGTTTGTTTTAGAGGTAGGGTTTCACTCTAGTCCAGGCTGGCCTAACTAATGGTGATCCTCCTACCTCTGCCTCCCGAGGGCTGGGATTAAAAGCATGCGCCACCATGCCTGGCTGAGATTCTTTTTCTTTTTCTTTTTTTCTTTTTTCTTTTTTCTTTTCTTTTTTTTTTGAGGTAGTTCTCACTCTAACCCAGGCTGACCTAGAAGTCACTATGTGGTCTCAGGGTGGCCTCAAAGTCACGGCAATCCTCCTACCTCTGCCTCCCAAGTGCTGGGATTAAATACATGCGTCAACATGCCTGGCTATATATATATAATCTTTATTTAAAAAACTCTCCAGACACATGTGCCATCTTGTGCACCTGGCTTACGTGGGTACTGAGGAATTGGACCTTGGTCCTAAGACTTCGCAAGCTAGTGCCTTAGCTGCTAAACCGTCTCTCCAGCCGTCACTTTGAGATTCTGCAGAGGCATCAGCATGTATCTTATTTTCTTATTATGTACAACTGTAGACCCACATACACTCAGACGCTTTAAATTATTGTTTTGTTTTGTTTTCCGAGGTAGGTTCTCACTAGCTCAGGCTGACCTGAAATTTACTATGTAGTCTCACGGTGGCCTTGAACTCACAGCAGTCCTCCTACTTCTACCTCCCAAATTCTGGGATTAAAGCTGTATGCCACCATGTCCGGCTAAATTTTCATTTTGTAACATATTTCCTCCAGTGTTTCATGATGTTGGGCTTTGTTTAAAATGTCATTTTTGTGTCTGTGTGTGTGGGCATGCACATGTGTGCAGAGGGTAGACGACAACGTCAGGCGTGTTCTTCAGGAATGCCATCCACTTTTTATTTATTTAGGTATTTTATTATTTATTTATTTTTGGTTTTTCTAGGTAGGGTCTCACTTTAGCCCAAGCTGACCTGGAATTCACTATGTAGTCTGGCTGGCTTCGCACTGAAAGCCATCCTCCTACCTGAACTTCCCGAGTGCTGGAATTATAGGTGTGCGCCACCATGCCCAGCTTTATTTACGTATTTTTGAGGGAGGATCTCTCATTGACCTGACACTTACCAAGAAGACTATATTGCTGGCCAGTGAACCCCAAGGATCTACCTGTCTCTACTTCCCCTGTGCTAGGATTGCTAGTGCACACCACAAAGCCTGGGTTCTGGGGATTGAACTTGAGGCTTCATGCTTGCATGGCAAGTACTTAACCAACCATCTCCCTAATCCCTCTTTTTCCTTTTTTTTTTTTTGAGGTAGGGTCTCACTCTAGCCCAGGCTGACCTGGAATTCACTATGTAGTCTCAGGGTGGCCACCAACTCACTGCAATCCTCCTACCTCTGTCTCCTGAGTGATGGGATTAAAGGCGTGCACCAGCACTCCCGGCTCCTAGTCCCTCTGTTTTTAATGTATTTTTTAAAATTTTGTAACTTTATTCATTTTATATTAGACATGTACTTCTAAAAATTTTTACTGTACTTTGTGTTCTCATTATGCTGTCCTCTTTTGTTCCTTCTCCCCCAAATGGATTTTAGTATTCAATTATTGATTTTTTTTTTCTGAGACGGTGTCTTACTCTAGCCCAAGCTGACCTAGAACTCACTCTGTAGCCCCAGGCTGGCCTCAAGCTCACCAGGATCCTCCTACCTCAGCCTCCCAAGTACTGGGACTAAAGGAGTGTAATCAACATGCCTAATGTTGATCCCTTCCCCAACCCTCTCTTACCCCTTTTCTTAATATGTTTGTTTATTTATAAGCAGAGAAAGAGGAGAGGAAATAAGTGTGAGAGGGCCTCTTGCTACTCAAGTGAATACCAGATGCGTGCACACTTTCCATCTGCCTCTAAATAGATACTTGCTGGGGAATTAAACCTGGGCCAGCAGACTTTGCAAGCAAGTGCCTTTAACCACTGAGTTATCTTCTTCACCCCTTCTCGGGCATCCTAACTACCTCCTAGGTGGTGGGCCTATTCTACATTTTCATTTAAATTTTAATAAATTTTTTGTCATTTATTCATCTGGCTAAGTTGAGGTAGATGTTGATCATTTATTTTCCCCCTTTATTAAACAGTTTAGTCTTCCTGCACTGATACTAAGTACTACCTTTAACTTATATCAAATTCTCGTGCATCCATTGATTCCTTCCTCCATTAGTTCATTTTTAATTTATGATACTTGTAATGATTATAATGACTTAATTTTGTTTCATATCTTTCAGGAAAATGGTTGCTACATTGTTCTTTTATTTTACAAAGTTACAATTTTAGCCAGGCATGGTAGTGCATACCTTTAATCCAGAATCTCCGGTTCAAGACAAATCTGGAGCTAGAGTAAGTTCCTGGTCAGCTGAGAAAGATAAAAACAAAAATTACATGTTTTTTTGGTTTTTGGTTTTTCAGGTAGGCTGACCTGAAATTCACTCTGTAGTCATAGTGTCAGGGTGGCCTTAAACTCATGGCGGTCCTCCTACCTCTGTCTCCTGAGTGCTGGGATTAAAGGCCTGTGCCACCATGCCCAGCCTTTGTTTTTTTTTTTTTTTTTTTTAGGTAGGGTCTCACTCTAGCCCAGGCTGACCTGGAATTCGCTATGTAGTTTCATGATGGCCTCAAACTTACGGCAATCCTCCTACCTCTGCCTCCCGAGTGCTGAGATTAAGGCATGTGCCACCACACCTGACTAAAAAGTTTTCTTTAAAAAAAAAAAAAAAAACATGGGCTGGAGAAATGGCTTAGCAGTTAAGCGCTTGCCTGTGAAGCCTAAGGACTCCGGTTCGAGGCTCGATTCTCCAGGACCCACGTTGGCCAGATGCACAAGGGGGCACACGTGTCTGGAGTTCGTTTGCAGTGGCTGGAAGCCCTGATGCGCCCATTCTCTCTCTCTCTGTCTATCTGCCTCTTTCTGTCTCTGTCACTCTCAAATAAATAAAAATGAACAAAAAAAGGTTTAAAAAAACTTAATTAATAATGGTTGCAATTTTTGTTTATTTTCTTGTTTTGGGTGGTGCTGAAGATTGAACCAGGACCATTGAGCATACTAGGCAAGCACTCTACCTCTGAGCTACACCATTAAAAAAAATTATGTTTTTTAATTTTTTTATTTTTTTGGTTTTTCTAAGGTAAGGTCGTGTTTCTAGCCCAGGATGATCTGGAATTCACTATGTAATCTCAATCTGGCCTCAAACTCATGGCAGTCCTCCTACCTCTGCCTCCCAAGTGCTGGTGTACACGACCATGCCTGGCAGAATTACATTTTTTAATGCTAGATGAATCTTATATTTAAATTTTTTTGTTCCACCTAGAATTCATTAGATCTTTATTTGGATTATGTTAAAGTTATAAATTAATTTAGAGTAGTTTATACTGGATAAAATAATCCAGTATAATAATTCAGCTGGGCATGGTGGCACATGCCTATAATCCCAGCACTTTGTCTGGGAGGCTGAGGTATGAGTACCATTGTGAGTTCACAGCCAGTTTAAGACTACATAGTGAATTCCAGGTCAGCCTGGGCTAGATTTGTTTTGTTGAGGTATCAAATCCAGTTTTTAAAGTTGCTTACAGAAATCATGAATGAGCTAGGTGTCATACTTTTTTTTTTGTTGTTTGGGTTTTTTTTTTTTTTCTTTTTTGAGGTAGGTTCTCTCTCAAGCTCAGGCTGAACTGAAATTCACTATGTAGTCTCAGGGTGGCCTCGAACTCATGGTGATTGTCCTACCTCTGCCTCCCAAGTACTGGGATTAAAGGCATGTGCCACCACCCCAGCCTTTTTGTTGTTGTTGTTTTGTTGTTGTTGTTGCTTTTTCTGAGGTAGGGTCTCACTCTAGCCCAGGCTGACCTGGAATTCAGGGTGGCTTCAAACTCACAGTGATCCTCCTACCTCTGCCTCCCAAGTGCTGGGATTAAAGGCATGTACCACCATGTCCAGCTCTTTATTTTTCTTTTCTTTTTTATTTTTAATGTTTAATTTAATTTAATTTATTTATTTGAAAGAGAGAGAATGGTTGTGTCAGGGCTTCTAGCCACTGCGAACAAACTCCAAATGCATGTGATGCCTTGTGCATCTGACTTGTGTGGGTCCTGGGGAATTGAACCTGGGTCCTTAGGCTTTGCAGGCACGTGCCTTAACAGCTAAGCCATCTCTCCAGCCTTTATTTTTGTTGTTCTATTTGAGGCAGGTCTCATCCTAGCCCTGACTCTCAGGAAACTCACTCCTTAGTCCTGGCTGGCCTTTAACTAGGACCATCCTCCTGCCTCAGCCTCCCAAGTACTGGTATGAAAGGTGTGAGCCACCACATCTGTCTTAAAATACTTTTTTATTACAGTGAACTTTCAGAATTGGGAAAGGTTTTTGAAGATTCTGAGATACATGTCTATTTCTTATAACCTTGTGAGGTTGCTGAGTCCCTTATTGAGGAGTCATTTTTGCTAGAAAGTATTACCTAAATTTGTAAAGGTAAAATAATTACTTAGTTTGTCTTCTGCCCTAAATGAATCTGCACAGTGGACTTTTCAAGGGCATAACATGTAAATGTCACACATTGTGGTATATGTAGGATAAAATTACATAAACTAAATTCATCTATTCCCTTTGTTTACTTTTCTTTTTAACTTTTGTACAATTTTAATTAGTCCTTCTACTTTTTAATCCTTACTTGTCTAGGATGTAACTCTTTAACTTTTGAATTCAGCACTATTTCCTAAATTCATTAATAACATTGAAAATATTTTATTTGAGGAAGATAACTTAAGAGCAATTTAATTTTTCAGAACTTTTGAGCATGCTGTTCTAGCTGCAGGAACAGATTTCCGATCTGACAGACTATGGGAAATGTATATAAACTGGGAAAATGAACAGGGGAATCTACGAGAAGTTACAGCTATCTATGATCGTATTCTTGGCATCCCAACACAACTGTATAGTCACCATTTTCAGAGGTATGTTAAAAGATACTACTACTATTATTTTAATTTTACTTTGTTTTGTTTTGTATTTTCGAGGTAGGGTCTCGCTCTCGCCAGGCTGACCTGGAATTCACTATGTAGTCTCAGGGTGGCCTTGAACTCAATGTGATCCTCCTACCTCTGCCTCCCGAGTGCTGGATTAAAGGTGTGCACCACCACACCCATCTCTATTATTATTATTTTAAATATTTTATTTATTAGATGGGGAGAGAATGGGCACTCCAGACACATGTGCCACCTTACTCACTTGGCTTGACCTAGGTACTGGGGAATCAAACCTGGGTCCTTAGGCTTTGCAGGCAAGTGCCTTAACCACTAAGCAATCTCTCCAGCCTGATACTATTTTTTAAAAATTACTTATTTGGGAGAGAAAGAATTTAATGACACAGTTTACTTTAAAATATCAATGATGTATAGTTTCAAATTTTTTTGAAATCATGTCAAAGCTACTCCATGGTTTTGGACTGAGTAGGCAAGGTCAGAGACCTGAGGAGTAGCCAGAAGTCACTGCCAAGAAACCACCCTTTGGCTGCTCCACTTTCATGTGTACCTGTTATTCATGTTCTAGTTAGGCACAAAGAAATCACTAATTGCAAATAAATAAAACTTTTTAATTAAAATAGAATAAAACGATCCATAGGGTTGAAGCATACAGTACATGACAACCATATTTAATACATTGGTTGAAGAGGAATGCCTAAACATCTATAATGCCATCACTCAGGAAGTAGAGGCCAGTAGGATCTATAATAAGTTCCAGGACAGCACAGGAAAGCCTTGTCATAAGAAACCAAAATGTGGAGAGGGCACACAAGAAAAAAGGCCTGAGGGATGAAGAGATGGCTCAGAGGTTAACGCACTTGTCTGTAAAACTTAAGGACCTAGGTTCATTTCCCCAGTACCCATGTAAAAGCCAGATGCATGAAGTGGTGTGTGTGTTTGCAACAGCTAGAGGCCTTGGTGTGTCCATTCATATTCTCTCCCCCCACCCCCACAAATAAATAAAAGAAAAAGAAAAAAAGCCCTGGGTCAGAAGAGGAAAGTTTTATCTAAGGGCATTGTATTTTAAACGAAATATATAGGTAAAAGCACTGAAGTGACATTGACAGGGGATAGTGATATTTTCATTTTTATATTTACCATTTCAGGGTAGTAGTGTAGAGTGGAAGGTGGGAGTCAAGACTAAAGGTTGTAAGACCACTTTGTTTACTTAAGTGAAAAGTGAGGTGGTTATACAGAAGTAGTAAAGTTAAGGGGGCTGGAGGAATGGCTTAGCAGTTTAGGGTACTTGCCTGCAAAGCCTTAAGTACCCAGGTTCTATTCCCCAGTACCCCACATAAGCCAGATGTATAAGGTGGCGGATGTGTCTGGAGTTTATAGTGGCTGTAGGCCTTGGTGTGCCCTTTTTCTGTCTGCCTCTTCCTCTTGCTCGCTCTCCCTTGCTCTCTTAAATAAATAAATAAATAAATAAATAAATAAATAAATAAACAAACAGAAAAAGAAAAAAAAGAACATTGAATCAGTGATGGAGAGATGGCTTAGCGGTTAAATTGCTTGCATGAGCAGCCTAAGGACCTAGGATAAACACTCCAGAATACACATGAGCCAAATCCACATGGTAGTTCATGTGTCCAGAGTTGTTTGCAGTGGCTACAGGTCCTGCATTCCTATTTTCTTTCTCTCATAAATAAATAAAAGTTCCTTTTTTAAAAGTTGAATCAAGTGCTGGAATGGTGGCTCAGTGGTTAAGGCACTTGCTTTCAAAGCCTGCTGTTGTTCTGGGTTCAATTCCCTAGTACCCATGTAAAGGAAACACACAGTGGCACATGGCATCTGGAGTTTGTTTTTAGTGGAAAGAGGCCCTGCCATGCCATTTTCAATCTCACTCTCAAATAGATTATTTTTTAAAAAAGAAATTGGAGGTGGGGTGTGGTCGCATACATCTTTAATCCCAGCACATGGGAGGCAGAGGTAGGAGGATCACCACGAGTTCAAGGCCACCCTGAGACTACAGAGTGAATTCCAGGTCAGCCTGAAACCTTATCTCAAAAAAAAAGGGGGGGCTGGAGGGATGGCTTAGCAGTTAAGGCATTTGTCTGCAAAGCCAAAGGACCCAGGTTCAATTCCCCAGGACCCACGTAAGCCAGATGCATAAAGGGGCACATGAGTCTGCAGTTCATTTGCAGTGGCTGGAGCCCTGGCATGCCCATTCTCTCTCCCCCTGTTTCTCTCTGTCAAATAAATAAATAAAAATAAAATATTTAAAAAAAGAAGAGAAAAGAAAAGAAAATTGAATCAATAAGATCTGATATCTTACGAAATGTATATAATTTTAACATTAGTTTCTGTATTTTTATTATAGCTTTGGAAGATAAAGTTAATTGTTCATTGTACAGAGGAGGAAACTAAGATTTGGAGAAGGGAAAACTTCTCTTAAGTCAGATAGCTAATAACAGACAGTACTTCAATTTGAATTTGTATCTTTTCATGTCTTCTGCATTCTATTGCAATGGCAGGAAGGAAATGGAGATGTCTGAAAGACCATTTTAGGAAATGGTAGGGTTTTACTATAGAAAACAAGGAGGACTGGAGAGATGAGTCAGCAGTTTAGGTGCTTGCCTGCAGAGCTGAAAGACCCGAGTTCAATCCCTCCAATACCCAGGTAAAGCCAGATGCACAAAGTGGCACATGTATCTGGAGTTTATTGGTAGTGGCTGGAGCCCTTGGTATGCCCATTCTCTCTGTCTCCTCTGTATCTCTTGTCTGCTTGTAAATAAATTTTAGAAAGTATTTAAGGGGTTGGGGATTTAGCTAAGTGAATGAGTGCTTGCGCAAGGCTCTCGTTTTGCTCCTTAGCACGGGAATGGGGGGGCGGGGGAGGAATCCCAAAAAGAACTTAAAAAAAAGAGAAATAGGAGAAATTTTGGTTTCCCTAAATCAGTTTATTTGAAGGAATAATATATAATTATGCAAAAGTAGAATGTGCATTTATCTTTCTTCCCTTAGATTTAAAGAACACATTCAGAATAACTTGCCTAGAGATCTATTAACTAGTGAACAGTTTATTCAGCTCAGAAGAGAGTTAGCTTCTGTAAATGGACACAGTGGTGATGATGGTCCTCCTGGTGATGACCTCCCATCAGGAATTGAGGATATTACTGATCCAGCAAAGGTAACTTGAATTACTCACATGTTCAGTGCATGGGAAACTAGAACACTTATTACGTGTGTGGTAGCGTGATAACTTACTATAGAAGGAATATTTTTGCCTAGTGTGTGATCTACTATTTAAGTAATGCATAAGGGAATTTTTTTTTTTCAAGGTAGGGTCTCACTCTAGCTCAGGCTGACCTGGAATTCACTATGTAGTCTCAGGGTGGCCTTGAACTCACAGTGATCCTCCTACTTCTGCCTCCCAAGTGCTGGGATTAAAGGTGTGAACCACCACGCCTGGCATTTTTTTTTTTTTTTTTTTCCTTTGGTTTTTCGAGGTAGGGTCTCACACTAGCCCAGGCTGACCTGGTATTCACTATGTAGTCTCAAGGTGGCCTCGAACTCACGGCGAACCTCCTACCTCTGCCTTCTGAGGGCTGGGATTAAAGGTGTGTACCACCACGCCCGGCTTCTTTTGCTTTTTTGAGGAAAAAATTTTTTTTTTAAGTGTGTGAAATAGGGAGAGAAAGAAAGAGGCAAATAGTGGGCACACCAAAGGAACTCCATGTATCATAACACAGTATTTGGCTTTACTGCTGAGCCACTTCCCCAGCCCAAGAGAATGTTTTATTAGGAAGCTCTATTATAAATTATAGTTAAAGTTATAATTGTGGGTTAGAGAGATGGCTTAGCAGTTAAGGCACTTGCCTGTAAAGCCTAAGGACCTAGGTTCGATTTCCCAGGATCCACATAATAAGCCAAATGTACAAGGTGGTGCATGCGTTAGTAGTTCATTTGCAGTGCCTCGCAGCCCTGGTGCACCCATTCTCTCTCTGCTTCTCTGCTTCTTCTCAAATAAATAAAAATAAAATATTTTTTTAATTTAATATTTATTTTATTTGAGAGAGAGAGAGAATGAGCATGCCAGGGCCTTCAGCTACTGCATATGAACTCCAGACGCATGAGTTACCTTGTGCATCTGGCTTACGTAGGTCCTTTGGCTTTGTAGGTAAATGCCTTAACCACTAAGCCATCCCTCTAGCCCAATAAAATATTTTTTAAAAATTTTTAAAAAACCATGCTGTGTGTGGTGGTGCACACCTTTAATCCCAGCACTTGGGAGGCAGAGATAGGAGGATTGTGATGAGTTCAAGACCACCCTGAGACTACACCGTGAATTCCAGGTCAGCCTGGGCTTAGAGTGAGACTCTACCTCAAAAAACTAAAAAACTTAAAAATTATATATATGTATATATACATACACATATATATATATATATATACACACACACATAGTTGCTAAGATAGGTGTGGTGGCACACACCTTTAATCCCAGCACTAAAGAGGCTAAGGTAAGAGTATCACCCTGACTTTCGGGTCAGTCTGGGCCAATACAGTGAGTTCCAGGTCACCCTGGGCTAGAGTAAAATCCTACCACAGAGAAAAAAATAAATAAACAGAGCCAGGCACAGTATTGCATGCCTTTAATCCCAGCACTTAGGAGGCAGAGGTAGGAAGGTTGCCATGAGTTCTAGGGCACCCTGAGACTACATAGTGAATTCCAGGTCAGCCAGAGCTAGAGTGAGACCCTATGTTGAAAAACCAAAACAAATAAATAAATAAACAAAAAGCCTCATTGATAACAGAAGCCTTCCCCTATCTAAGACTAAATATCTATAGATGATAGAGTTAAATTTATGAGGTTGAAAATTTTCAGTATATAACTTACTTAATTTTCTTTTTTTCCCAAGCTAATTACTGAAATTGAAAATATGAGACATAGAATCATTGAAATTCATCAAGAAATGTTTAACTATAATGAGCATGAAGTTAGCAAAAGGTGGACGTTTGAAGAAGGTGTAAGTCTTTTATTATAATCTTCAAAATATCTGGGAATATTTTTCTTTTACTTTTCATTTTCATAGCAGTTTTTCCATTGTTAATTTTTTATTTTTGTATAACCTTCGATGCCTATCTCATTTATTACCATTTCCAGATTTAATAGTTTCCATGATTAGTTTTTAAAAGTCAACCTTATTGGGTTGATTTTTTTAAAAAATCTGACAAATAAAATACCTGTTGTGTTGTTGTTTGTTGCTGTTATTGTTTTGAGGTAGGTCTGGCTTTATCCCAGGCTGACCTGGAATTCACTATGTAGTTTCAGACTGGCCTCGAACTCAGCAATCTTCTTACCTCAGCCTCCCAAGTGCTGAGTTAAAAGGCACTTGCTGCCATGACCAGCAAAACACCTATTTTTAAGGGCTGGGATTGTAGTTCAGTTAATACAATGCTTGCCTAGCATGTATGAAGCTTTGGGTTTGATCTCAACCAGAATTTCCATGCCATAATTGTATTACAGATTAAACGACCTTATTTTCATGTGAAACCATTGGAAAAGGCCCAGCTAAAAAACTGGAAAGAATACTTAGAATTCGAAATTGAAAATGGGACTCATGAAAGAGTTGTGGTTCTCTTTGAAAGATGTGTCATATCATGTGCCCTCTATGAGGAGTTTTGGATTAAGGTAAGAAAAGGATATGTGCCCTTAAACTTGACATATTTCAAACATTGATCTAGTGACTAACCTTTTTTGTACTTCTGTTGAATGTTGTTCATATAACTATATCTGTTGCATTAGGAGATGGTCTGCTTGCAACCAGATTTGACTGCTGCATATGCCAACCTCGTTGCCTCTCTTCGTCCTTCCTTACAGAAACTAGTCTAGTGGTTCAATAAAGGTGCTGAATGGGTTTAAAAATAGAATTTTATCGTTCTGTCACATATTTAATGGCTTGTCCAACTGTAAATTATTCAGTATTTCCTCTCTTCTGTGTATAGTATGCCAAGTACATGGAAAACCATAGCATTGAAGGAGTGAGGCATGTCTTCAGCAGAGCTTGTACTATTCATCTCCCAAAGAAACCCATGGTGCATATGCTTTGGGCAGCTTTTGAGGAACAGCAGGGTAAGAATGAGGATATTCAGTTGGTATTTTTAGGACTTTAGAGTGAAATTATAGGAATTATATATTGAGAGATGTGTAAAGAAGAGTTTGGTAAATTATTCTTATAGGGGCCATGTTTGCAAGAGCAGCCATGGGTAATGGAATGGCTATTTATTTTTTCCCCTTCCTGAAGAATAGTCAAAGGGCTGGATTTGTCGTGTGGGTTAATGTTATATTCAATACCTGGTAAAATCTCAGAAATGTAAGAGAAAGTATAAATAATGAATTGCTATTTCTAGGAAATATTAATGAAGCCAGGAGTATCTTGAGAACATTTGAAGAATGTGTATTAGGATTGGCAATGGTTCGTTTGCGAAGAGTAAGTTTAGAACGACGGCATGGAAATATGGAAGAAGCCGAACATTTGCTTCAAGAAGCTATTAATAATGCCAAATCAAACAACGAGTCATCATTTTATTCTATCAAACTAGCCCGACATCTTTTCAAAATACAAAAAAATTTTCCAAAATCAAGAAAAGTGCTTTTGGAAGCAATTGAAAGAGATAAAGTATGTATATTTTTAATATCATCCATAACAAAATGGTGGTCAATCTGTCACTTTGGCAACTATGATGAAAGATTTGTTCTGCATTGTAGTAATGTTTTATTACTGAATGAGGACAACAGTCCCTCTAAACTGATGTTGCCAATTAAAATTTTGTCCTTATTAGTTTGAGAAAATTGTGATTACTGACTTAAAATTGTTGCCAATATGACACTTTGCAATTAACTTTTAGAAATTGTATAAGCTTACTGATTAATAAGTAGAAGAAAGGTCCTTGAAGAAACAGTAGTAAATGAAGTAGTATGATGATTTTCCATAGCATTTCCTCATATATATCCATTATTTATTTATTTGACGGGGGGAGTGGGGCACATTAGAGCCTCGAGCCACCGCAAACGAACTCCAGACGCATGTGCCACTTTGTGCATCTGGCTTTAGGTGGGTACTGTGAAATCGAACCTGGGTCTTTTGGCTTTCCTGGCGAGTGCCTTAAGTGCTAACCCATCTCTCCAGCCATATTTTAGATTTTTGTTTGTTTGTTTTTGTTTTTTTGTTTTTCGAGGTAGGGTCTCACTCTGACTCAGGCTGACCTGGAATTCACTGTGTAGTCTCAGGGTGGCCTCGAACTCTCGGCAATCCTCCCACCTCTGCCTCCCGAGTGCTGGGATTAAAGGCGTGCACCACCACGCCTGGTTCAGTTTTTAGATTTTTAATAATATTTATTTGAGAGAGAGAATTTTGTTACTTTGAGGTAAGGTCTCTAGCCCATCTGGCCTCAGGTTCACAACAATCCTCCTACCTTTGCTTCCTGAGTAGTAGGACTAAAGGTGTTTGAGAATTTCCTTTTATGTAACAATTTACAAAAGCTAGTGTAGAGCCGGGTGTGGTGGCACATACTTAATTAATCCCAGCACTTGGGAGGCAGAGGAAGGAGGATTGCCATGAGTTTAAGGCCACCCTGAGACTACATAGTAAATTCTAGGTCAGCCTGAGCTAGAGTGAGACCCTACCTCAAAAAACAAACAAACAAACAAAAAGCTAGTGTAATGAAAAAAGGTTTTTTTTTAGTTGTTACCAGGCCTTTTAAGATTCAATCTACAGTCATAAATAGAGGTTCTTTTTAATCAAATAGTAGTACTAGGCTTTTAGTAATCTATAGAGATTCTTTGTATTTATTTTCCAATTATCATGATAGGCCAAGTCAAGGTCTAAAGTTTTAATTTAATACAGTTTTCATATTTGGAAAGATGATAGGATGATAGAACTATCCATCAGTATGCTAAAGAATGGTCAGTATTGTAGTCCAGTGGCAGAATGTTTGCTTAGACTGTACAGCGCCTTGTTGGGTTTGAGTGCCAGCACCAAGGGGAGGGCCGAGGGATACCAAAGAATGGTTTTCACTTCTTGAGATATATGCTGAAAACATTTAACATGAGTTATGTATTAATCTTAAATATATGTTTAATCAAAATTGTAGAAATATTAATTGATACTACTTCTTATTCAGGAGAACACAAAATTATACCTCAATTTACTTGAAATGGAATACAGTGGTGACCTCAAACAAAATGAAGAAAATATTCTCAATTGTTTTGACAAAGCTATACATGGTTCATTACCTATTAAAATGAAAATTACATTTTCTCAGAGAAAAGTGGAATTCCTTGAAGATTTTGGCTCAGATGTTAATAAGTAAGATCTCAATTACTCATGCTTTTGAATGGGAAATGAGCAGTACATTTTGGGGTGGGAATTTGATGACAGAATAGTAAATTGCTAAACTTAAAAAAAAAAAAAAAGATTTAGGGCTAGAGAGATGGCTTAGCAGTTAAGGCACTTACTTGCCTACAAAGCCAAAGGACCCACATAAGGAGTCGCACGCATCTGGAGTTTGTTTGCAGTGGCTGGAGGCCCTGGCACACCCATTCTCTTTCTCTCTCTCTCTTTCTGCCTATTTCTGTATCTCTCTCTCAAATAAATAAATAAACATTAAGAAAAAAATCCCTCTTTTAGAATGGTAATTCTTAGCATCAGAGAATGAGAGAAGGCAGAAAGCAGCAATTCCATGGAAAGGGAAACAAGACAAGGATTGAACCGTGAGATACAAACAAGCATTTAGTTTTAGGTCTTAAAAGGTAGTTGGGGGCTGGAGGGATGGCTTAGCGGTTAAAGCATTTGCTTGCAAAGCCAAAGGGACCCTAGTTCGATTACCCAGGACCTATGTTAGCCAGATGCACAAGGGGACGCACATCTGGAGTTTGTTTGCAGTGGCTGTAGGCCCTGGCCTGCCCATTCTCTCTCCCTCACTCCCTCCCTCTCTCTCTCCCTTTTTCTCTATCAAATAAATAAATAATATATTTTTTAAAGGTAGTTGGGTTGGGATGGCTGTTGGTACAGTACTTGTCTAGCATGTACAAAACTGTGTTCAGTTCTCAGTGAAACACACAAGACTGGGGAAAGTAGATGGGTTTGGAAAAGATGGTAGATTAAGATCTCACAGATCATGCCCAAAGGTCTCATCCTCCTGCAACTGTAAAAAGTTAAAAATTGATGGATGGTGGTATAAGGCTTTGCTGTAGATATGGGTCAAGTTAAAGATTTAAGTTTTTAAACAGGAGTAGAAATAGCTGGCTAGAGCTTGCAAAGTTCCACTGTATCTGTTTCTATGAAGTAAATATCCAAATGCCTGTTAAGCATGTGCCTTTGCTTGACTGTTGTAATTTAGAATGGTTTTCATTATAGTGTTTGATCAACTAAGAATTACTTATGTGTTTGTGTGTGTATATGTATGTATGTGTGAGTGTGTGTATATATTTTTTTGAGGTAGGGTTTCACTTTAGTCCAGGCTGACTTGGAATTCAGTATGTAGTCTCAGGCTAGCCTCAAACTTAACAGAAATCTTCTGGCTATATTTTCGATACTATGTCAAATTTCAGTTAAATTAATGTAATAGTATTTAAGTGTTTGACATCATGCTAATTATTTTACAAGTATAGCAGTTTAGTGACTACAGGCATTGTTTTAATAGATGGAGAGGCCTACTTGAAGATCAGGAAATTATCTATTATATTTTGGGGCTAGGAGAAGAACTGACTTCAGTCTCTGCTTTAATTACCTGTGTTCTGTGTGTGTAGTTAAAGTCTGTTTGTTCTGCACCAAGAAAGGAATAATAAAGAGATGAGATATGTTGTTGCTAGCTTTTTGTCAGTATGACTTCGAGGAAATATGTAAGTGTGTGAAGTAGCATATACCTGTTAAGGCTGTAGTCACTATGAATGCTGAGCCTCATTTAGCTACTGATACTCAAGTAACATTTGCTTGGTTGGACTTGTTTATGAACCAGTGTAAATATACAATCCAGAACTTTGCACATGGTAGACACCTGCTGTGCCCACTTGGCTATATGGCTTAGAAGTATGCTCTTCACTGTACTGTGTTTTGGAAATTCATCACACACATGCACTTGGCAGCTAACAGTAGCAAACTTTTATTTTTTTAATTTTCAAGGTAGGGTCTTCACTCTGTAGTCTCAGGGTGGCCTCAAACTCACAGCACCATCCTCCTACCTCTGTCTCCCAAGTGCTGGGATTAAAGATGTGCGCTATCATGCCTGGCTAAACTATTGGAATTTGTTTTTTTCTTTCAAGGTAGGGTCTTGCTGTAATACAGGCTGACCTGGAATTCACTATGTAATGTCAGGGTGGCCTTGATCCTCCTACCTCTGCCCCCCAAGTGCTGGGATTCAATGTGTGCACCATAATGCCCAGCTAAACTGTTGGAATGTGAACCAACCAAATTAAATGACCTATCATTTGATTTGGATTAATAGGCAGACAATTTGCAGGCTAAACAAGTCTATCAGGTCTGGCAATTCTAGGATGAAAAGTCAAAGGATTGTGACCACGTTTGTTGTAATCCAAACTTTTTATTTATTTATTTGAGAGTATTGGGAGTGCCAGGGCCTCTAGCCACTGCAAACAAACTCCAGACACATGTGCCACCTTGTGTATCTGGCTTATGTGAATCCTGGGGAATCAAACCTGGGTACTTTGGCTTTGAAAGCAAGCGCCTTAACTGCTAAGCTATCTCTCCAGCCCCTAAAATCTTAATTTGACAAAGTCTGCTTTTGCACATTCCAGAATATTTTTCTCTTCCTTCTTAGGCTTCTGAATGCTTATGATGAACATCAAACACTCCTAAAAGAACAGGATACTTTAAAAAGGAAAGCAGAAAATGGGTATGTGATTTTTTTTTTAATTGAATCAGGAAGAGATGGTTGAAAAGTCATTTCAGTATAAAAATGCCTTTAAAAACAAGTGTTTTTAAAATGTTACCTTTATATTGTGATAATTTATGCTTTTATTTGCATGTTTTTCAAAAAAATGAGTGAGAACTCTAATGTTGAAGCAATAGTAGAAAGGACTTCAGCCTGTTACTGTCTAGCAGCTCCGTAAGGTCTACACTTTGGGTTCTGTTGAACCTGGAGATGAGACTGAGAGTTGAAAAGCCATTGGAATGAGTAGTTGGGCCACTGGCCTTCACAGTTGAGGAATTACTTAAGGAAAGCCTTTGAGTGAGGGTGAAAATTGAAAGCAGGTAGGTGAGTGACATGAGTGTGGTTGCTTTTGTGTAGGAATTTGGGGGTAGTTAGGGCTCAATTCACTGTACAGCCATGCATCTCTATAGTAGAACTGTTCAGCTGCATGTGAAGCTACACGGAAATGTACAATAAACAGTCTAATTTTTATGAAGTCAGAAGAAAAGATTTTTATGTGGAAGTCAGTCACCAAGTTCAAATGACACACTGTAGGTCACAGATCCCAAGCCACTCTGCCTCCTTTGGCAAAAATACCTGTATCCTAGCCAGAGGTTGCTAAGGGTAGCAGGAGGGTATTAGGTGTAGAGGAAGAAGGCTAAGGCTAAATCTGACACTGAAGTCCTAGAGGATTCCTGGAGAGCTGCTGCTGTTCAGTTCATGTTGTAAGGCTGAGGAAGCTGGGTCCTAACATCATTGAAGGATAGCAACAAGCAACACAATGCATGTATCTTAGTATCTGACATCTATTCTGTTAGCTGGCTGACTACTATGAGTCTTCCGGTCTCATGCAATGGGCATATATCTAGATAACAGTCTGAATATATTAGGAGAGTCTGTGTCATGATGCCATAATGGTAAAATAGGTAAAGCTCTTTAGATGGACAATTGAATTTGAGAGGTTGCATTATAAATCAAGGATAAATTTGGTTTACCAACTTCAGCCTGCTACTGTTTGTCTAGCTATACATTTTTTTCTATTTCCCATAAACACAGGTGATAATTTAAAAAATGTATACCTATGGGAGTTTTGTTTTTGTTTTGTTGAAGTAGAGGTTTCACTCTAGTCCGGGCTGACCTGGAATTCACTCTGTATTCTCAGGGTGGCCTCGAACTCACAGTGATCCTTTTACCTCTGCCTCTGCTGGGATTAAAGGCATGCGCCACCACGCCTGGCTATGGGAGTTTTTTGTGTTTTTTTTTTTTTTTTTTTTTTTGAGGCATGGTTTCACTGTAGCCTAGGCTAGCCTGACCTGGAAATTCACTATGTAGTCTGAGGGTGGCCTTGAACTCATGGTGATACACTTACCTCTGCCTTCAGAGTGCTGGAATTAAAGGTGTGCGACACCATGCCCGGGTCCTGTAGGAGTTCTGACAGTTTCTAATTTGATTTTATGTAGATCAGAAGAACCAGAAGAAAAGAAAGCACACATAGAAGACACATCATCATCTACACAGATGATTGATGGTGATCTACAGGCAAATCAAGCTGCATATAATTACAGTGCCTGGTATCAGGTGAGTCCACATAATTATGATTTTTTTTGTTGACAGGTAGGTGTTACCACAACAAATTAGGATAGACTTTTTTCTTTTTTGCTAAGTAAAAATAACTCTGCCCTTGTTCCATATTGTGTATGTTTTATTTTAGTTCTAGAATTTCAACACTAAACACATACCTGTTTTCTAAAATGCAATTGCTGGAATTTTTATTATTATTATTTGGTTTGTCAAGGTAGGGTCTCACTCTAGTCCAGGCTGACCTGGAATTCACTATGTAGTAGTCTCAGAGTGGTCTTGAATTCATGACAATCCTATCTCTGCTTCCCTAGTGCTGGGTGTGCCACCACACCCAGTTTACTGTTTTTTTGTTTGGTTTTTCAAGATAGGGTTTCACTCTAGCCCATGTTGACCTGGAATTCACTATGGAGTCTCAGGGTGGCCTTGAACTCATGGCAATCCTCCTACCTCTGCCTACTGAGTGCTGTGATTAAAGAGACATGCGTCACCCCATCTGGCTACTGCTATATTGTTTAAATGTGGAATTTAGCTATAATTCTAGTATCCTAACATGCTTGCTTTTTCTTTTCAGTACAATTATCAGAATCCATGGAATTATGGACAGTATTATCCTCCCCCTCCAACCTGATGGGAAAATGTAAATTCCAGATGGAATATGTGAAAAATATGAAATTATTTTTTTTAAATAAGGGATGTAAACATATCTTAAGTTTGTTGTATTTGATAATTTGGTCTTCCCAGTTTCTCTGTAACATGATTTAATAGAATATCAATTAGTAGCTTATCACAGATACTGTTTCCTACCATTTATAAAATTTACTTTTTATTGGAGAAAAATTTTTTTATTTTTTTGCATCAAGTGGTCTAGAATTCTTTTGCAACTCAACTTGTAGGTGTTTTGTAGCCTTAAGTCTAGGGGAAAAGCTGATTGCAAATCACATCAGTGTAGTATAAGATCCTGAAAAAAAGGGCTGATTAATCACCTGTAAAAACAATTTGAAAAACAGATTTTGAACCGTGCTAATGAGGTTGATTGTTTAAGTTAATACTTGTGAATTTGGATCTAACTGCAGAAAAGACACTTTAAATGGGAAGATGTAATACTTGCATCCCTTTAAGAAATGAAAATCATATTAAAGATATGTTGTTTTGGCAGACTTTGTATTTAGGATATTCATGTAAAACTTGTGAGCAAGCTTTCATTTTGATCAAACTGATCATCTTCATTTTTGTAATAAAACTGAAGACTCATCCAGCAATTGTTTATGAACTCATTTTGGGGAGGGAGAACACCTAATATATACTTAACCTTAGTGGCTTGTTTCGAACTTTCCCTGAACTTGTCTATTACCTTCTGGCCAAAATTTCGTAGTTCATTGAGCTTTCTGCTTCAAGTTCTAATCATTTAATCTCTCACCACGGAGGAATACATTTTTAGTGTCCTTAACAATGCTATCCAAATTTATTGTTATACTCTGATTAGATGAAGCCTCCCTTTACTTAATCCATAAGTTATTATAGTAACACAAAACAGATCAGTCCAGCTGGTTCATACATTTTTATTGAGCTTTTGAGTTTACATTATAAGGTACAAGGAAAAACAGTTCTCTTTAATATTTTACACAGCTATAGCAAAATACTTGGGACTATATGACTTATAAGGGATTACATTTCTCAAAAACTGGGATCAAGTAAACAACAATGAATTTTCCAGTTGACATTTCCCTTATAATAGTAGTAAGCTCTAATTGGTTATGTAAGTTTCAATGCCAAGTCTTATCATTGTTGCTAATGTCTAGACCTCTGAAGCACTGCTATTTCAATCAATATCTACTAATTCCACTTCAAAAATGAGTTTTGCATTTGGTGGAATTCTGTTTGGAAAGTCAAGGTAAATTTGACAAAAACTGCCTCTATCCCTTAAACCTGAGTATATATAATATTATAATTATGTATCCTGGATATTAGGGATGTAAGTCCAAAAGAACTTTGGGTTGGGCATTGTAGCCTATAATCTCAACATTTCAAGGAAGGGCAAAATTCTGAGTTCTAGACCAGCATGCAATAAATCTGATTTTCTTTTTAAAGGAATAGTTGTGTATTTGATTGAGAGGCTAATGCATACTAACCAAATATCTTAAATTACAATAAAAATTATATTCAATATATAGGCTGACTGAGTTTCAGTTGGTATCTTGCTTATCTTGATGCCTCATTAATGCTACCAAATTAGCCAATAAAGTCTCAATACTTAATACAAAAGTGAATTTGGTCTACTGAGTATATAGGCTCTATTAAGTCAAAGTCTGTATGAGGTAGCACATACCTACTATGAATTCAGAGAAGGGTATGATTTATGTGTACTAGGATTAGTACTGGGAGAGAAGCTGCAGCTGACCACCTAATTTTTGGTAGGCTGGCTGAAGACAAATTCATTCTCAAATAAGTTTAACTTTTAAGAGTACACAGAAGATTTCCAACTTCCCTTACCCCCCTTTCATCTCCATATCCCAAACTTATTAACTGGGCCAACAGAATGGAAACAACAGTTAAAAATTACCTTTCCTCGTAACTGTTAGATTGGTCTAGCTCTAAATGGTCTAAATTGCCTTTTTGCTTTTTGTAAATGTTCACAAACTGGACCTACAGAGAAGTACTGTCATTAGTATTAATAAATGCTTACTAACATTATTTGTCCTGTGGTCTCCTTACTTTTACAAATGATGATGCCCCAAGTCTACTTCATTTCTAAGCTTGACTACTCTTACTTAGTTACCTTATACTGTAGCGTAAAATTGTCCTCAGCTACATGTAACAGACTACTAGTTTGCTATTATTTGTATTGGGCATTGTAACATAAATCTGTTAATCTCAGCACTCTGAAGGTGGATAGACCGGACAGTAAGAGTTCAATACCTCTCAAAGACAGACGCTTAAACTTGACAATTAAAATCTTTAAAATTAAGAAAAGGGAAAGTCCAATTCAAGTGTGAAAACTCTGTACCAAAAGAAAATATCTGCCAGGCACAGTGTTACTCCTATAGTCCCAGTTTACTGAGGTTAAGGCAGGATTGCTTGAGGTTAGCCTAGGCAACAGTAATAAGCTTCCACCACAAGGGGAAAAATGTATCCACACTGGACACCTGACTATCAAGAAGAGTTCTGGAAGGACTCCGGATCTGGGAGTTAGCCTACATAGCACCTTTCACATCTTAAGGTGGTCTGTCTTAGGGCTGCTTTAGCAAGGTAGGGTCTCGCTCTAGTCCAGGCTGACCTGAAATTCACTATGTAGTCTCAAGGGTGGCCTTGAACTCACTGTGATTCTCCTACTTCTGCCTCCCAAGTGCTGGGATTAAAGGTGTGTGCCACCATGCCCAACTTTAGTGCTTTTTAAATTTTTTCTTCTTTTAACAATAAAGGAAAAAAGGATACTTGGCATCAGGTTGTCCTTTCTTTCCATAAGCCCATTCTGGTTCAATCTCTAGTCGAGCCTTTTCTCCTTTACTCATAGTCAAGAGTGCTTCATCCCACTAAAGGCAAAAGCAAAATAATAGTAAGGATAAATTTGAAAAATTACATGCTACACAAGAGTGTGTATGTGTATGTATTATTGGGGGGCAGAGGTTAGCATCACGTGTCCTCATATGCTTTCCCCATATTTTAGTGAGGCAGGATTTTATTTCAGCTCAAATATGCCATTTTGCCTGGAGGAATGCCCTGCCTCCTCCCGTGTGCTATGCTTACAAATGGACAGTCATGCTTACCCTGTCTTAATGTGAGTGCTGGGGATCCTGTTAAGGTCTCACAACGTGGAACTCTGTAGCCCAAACTGGCCAATCCTGCCTCAGCCTTCCAAGTGCTGGGATTATAGGCACAAACCAAAATGTCCACCTTTATTTCTAAAAAGCATTCTGTTTTATTACAAGCCACGCATGATGGTGCACACCTTTAATCCCAACACTTGGAAGGCAGAGGCAGGAAGATCGCTGTGAGTTTGAGGACATCCTGAGAGTACATAGTGAATTCCAAGTCAGCCTGAGCTAGAGTGGAACCCTACTCAAAAAAATAAGTAAAAATATTTTATTATGTCCTAAGGTAATGTCCTTGGATGAACCCCTAAATTTTTGTCTGCATTTTCAATGGGAAAAAATAAGGATGTATTAATATTTTTCAAGCAAGTACCTTTAGCCACTGAGCCATCTCTCCAGTCCCTGTGTTTATGATACACTCAAGTGATACATTATATGAAAGTACTTATAAATTGCAATGTGTCACTCATGGAAATCAGCTAATAGCATCAGTATAAAAACGTTACTACACTTTTACAAATCAGCCTGGGGAGATGACTCAGTGGTAAAGTGCTTGCTGTGTGAATGGAGCGACCTGAGTTCTGATCCCCAACATGGACATAAAGCCAAATGCAGTGATAAGTGTCTATAATCTCAGCACTCCTATAGAGACAATGAAACTTAATAAGGCCTTGCTCAAGGTGGAAGGAGAGGATTAACACTTGGGATGGTCCTCTGACCTCCACATACACAAAAGGTTTGTAGTAGTTTGAATAGATGGCCTCAATATATTCAGTGTTTTTATTAGTTTGTAGTTTACATCTGCATCCACCTGGCTGGAAGCAGTGTCACAGGGTGGACTAAAGTGGGATGATGGGTTTGAGATTTTAATCTAAAGATATGCAAATGTGCCTAGCTGGAGTTCCTAAAGTGTGCTGTGCTATGTGGCTTTGGCCATTTGGCTTGTGCTTCTCTCTCCCTCTGTTTGGTCCTGTGAAAGTAGGCCAGCTGCTTCTGCCATTACAGAACTTCCCCTGGATCTGTAAGCTTCAATAAATCCCCACCTCCGTAACTGTGCCTGACCTGGAAATTTATCTCAGCGAACCTGAGCTGTCTGCTAAAAGGTCTAAAAAATAGATTAAGATTTTTTTTTTAGAAGATTATTTTCACATCCCAAATCCTAATTCTTGGAAATTTTCTCTTTTTAATGTTGAAGACCTAACATAGGTAGGGCCATGGGAATGTTAAGCAAGCACTCCTAATTCTTTATAGCCCTATACTACAAGCAGCATGTGTCAGAATATCGATCCGATTGCCATCTTTACTTACGCCTCTGATAACCTTGCCTACTCCAACCTTAAAACTTAAAGGCTTGGCATTTTTCTTCTTCTTTGAGCCTGCAAAACAGATTTTCCTTATAATCAATCCACACATGTAAGTTTTTAAATTGCCTTCAGAATTGCAATAATGTGCACTTGGCAGGCAGAGGTAGGATTGCCACAAGTTCAAGGCCGCCCTGAGAGATTACACAGTGAATTCCAGATCAGCCTGAGCTAGAGTGAAACCTTACCTTGAAAAACAAGCAAAAAAAAAATAAAATAAAATAAAATAAAAAATAAAAAAAATTGCAATAGTATGCATTTGAAAAGAAAAAAAGTTCAGAAACAAAGATAAATATAAGAAATCTCAGATATAACACTATTACACAGAGCAGAGAATCAGAACCTACATTTATACCACTAAAATAGCATACTTTATAGCCTTGTTTTTCCTTGGCAGAGTCTCAACTATGTAGCCCTGGATGACCTGGTACTAGGACTTAAATCAGGCTGGCCTTGAACTTGAGGCATTAAGGGTTCCTCCTTAGGAGTGCTGAGATTATAGGCATGTGCTACCATGTCACACTTATGCCTTTCACGTTAAAATATTGAAGCATCATTCTGGGACACTACGCTAGGTTTGAACCACTGTCTTCCCTAAGGAACTAAGGAGGTGGGACCCAAGGCAGTGGTGATAGTTGTTGGGGCCTATGAGAAGTGATTAGGAGACCAAGGGGTATGCTTTTTTTGCTGGATGAGTTCTTTATTGTTGTGAGATCAGACTAGTTAAATCAAGCAAGAATGGACTTAAACTGGATGTGGTCGCACACACCTTTAATCCCAGCACTCGGGAGGGAGAGGTAGAATTGCCATGAATTTGAGGCCACCCTGAGACTACATAGTGAATTTCCAGGTCAGACTGGGCTACAGCCAGACTGTACCTTAAAAATAAATAAATAAACAACCCAGAATGAATTTAATAACATATGCAGGGTACCTCCTTCTATTTCTTTCATAACAACCCCCAATCTGTTTGCTTTTCCACTGTGCATGGGAAAGCACAAGACCCTCCTAAAAGTGGAAGAGATGCCAGCTGAGTTCACAACTCCAAGCCATATGAAACCAGTAAGTGACTCTCATGTTCTATTAGAGCAATAGCAAATAAAGTAAGATAGACATTAAGCTTAGCTAAGATTCCTCATTTTTTGCTTCCTAATGACCAAGAAGTCTTTTTTCAGCTAGTAATAAGTTCTAGACCTCTTCTGAGGTATAAAGACATAAGGAAAAGTGATAGCCAGTCAATCAAAAGGCACTACTAGCTGCTCATCTGTTTACTATATATAAATACTTTGCAACACCTTAAGCCAAAAAGACTGCATTAAAACTTACTTGTTTGAATATTGGTATCAAAAACAGTCCCATCCTGTAGTGTTCCTGTGTACCAGCAGTGAACAACATCTCCCTTTTTGGGAAAGTTTGTTTTATCTCCTTTCTTAAGAACAGATTTTGTATATTTTGGTGGACCCTAAAAGTAAGTATACATACACAGTTGTTACTTTATCTCCTTTTAGGAAATGACAATTTACAGCCAATAGTGATCAGTCAAGTCAGAGTTTGACACATCTGACAATTTTTTTTTTTTTACTTCTAGCAAACTTCGATGAATTAAAGAAACTTTCAACACTGTAGTGAGACTATTAATAACTCACACTTATCACTTAATATGTACCAATATATAGCATGTTTGTAAACCAAAATTCTTTTTCTAAGATGCTGTTAATTAGTCAAAAAACCATAAAATGAATTCATATATTTCCCAAGGTTAGGAAAAGATCATTACTACCAAGTTCCTAAGACTACATTTAAATAGTATGACATTTATTTTTCAGAGATTTGAATTGAGTAATTGGTATTTTATTAGAGTAAGAGAGAGATTGGGATGCCAGAGCCTCCAGCCACTGCAAATGAACTCCAGATGCATAAACTACCTTGTGTATCTGGCTTTATGCGAGTGCTAGGGAATCAAACTTGGGTCCTTAGGCTTCGCAGGCAAACACCTTAAGCCATCTTTCCAGCCCTGTGATTGGTATTTTAGATATTGTTTATTATGTCCAGTATAAATGACTATACTGATTTCACATGTTCCTGAACATGATGAATCTCAGAAAGAAAAAAATTACTCTAGCAAATCTGAAAGTATCCTCACTTAAATCTGTGTCTTATTGTCTTATGTGCTCAGAAACAAATCTGTATTATGCACATTTACAATTAGGTAAGACAAGTACCAAGGTTGGGTTATCAAAGATGTCAAGACTAGCGAGGCTCGGGAGGCATAGGAGAATCACTGAGAGTTCAAGGACAGCCTGAGACTGTATAGTAAATTCCAGATCAGCCTAGACTAGAGCGAGGACCTACATCCAAAAAAAAAAAAAAGGTGTCAAGACTATTTGTTTTGAGTTTGGAAAGCAAGAGAATTAGTATTTTCTTATTTTAAACTGGCCAAGTTCAATTTTTATTTACCTTGACATTTAAGATTGTGAGGGCTGGAGAGATGGCTTAGTGGTTAAGGCATATGCCTGTGAAGCCTAAGGACCCAAGTTTGATTCTCCAGGTTCCACCTGTAAGCCAGATGTACAAGGAGGCGAATGCATCTGGAGTTTGTTTGCAGTGGCTAGAGGCCCAGGCGTACCCATTCTCACACTTTCTCTGTCTCTGACAAATAAATAAAAACAATAAATCTTTTTAGCCGGGCGTGGTGGCATATGCCTTTAATCCCAGCACTCAGGAGGCAGGGGTAGGAGGATCGCCGTGAGTTTGAGGCCAGCCTGAGACTACACAGTGAATTCCAGGTCAGCCTGGACTAGAGTGAGACCCTACCTCAAAAAAAAAAAAAAAACTGTCTCACTTTCCAAAACTTGAGTTAAAAAACTCCCTGCTAGCCTAGGATGTGGTGGTGCATGCCTTTTAAACCCAGCACTCGGGAGGCAGAGGTAGGAGGATCTCCACGAGTTCGAGGCTACCCTGAGAGTACATAGTGAATTCCAGGTCAACCTGAGTTAGAGTTAAACCCTACCTAGGAACCGCCCCCCCCCCAAAAAAAAAACCTCACTGTTGGGCTAGAGACAGATGGTTTATCAGTTAAGCCTAAGGATCCGGGTTCAATTTCCCAGTAGCCATGTAAGCCAGATGCACAAGGTGATACATGTGTCTGGAGTTCATCTGCAATGGCTGGAGGCCCTCGCATACCAATTTTCTCTATCTGCCTCTTTCTCTCAAAAAAACTGTTTATAGTCTCTCTCTTTGGCAACAATTTTCTCCTTGAACAAACTAGCTAAACTTCTATGAGCCTTTTTCTGGATGTAGGCATTGCCTTGGCCTGCAAGTTTCAAGAGCTCAAGACCTCATTCCTAGTACTCCTCTATCCCACTGATAAAACTCAAGGCTGCTACACGCAAAAGGCAAATCCTTTGCATAGGTTACTATGGAGTAGGAGCCTTCTTGTACCACTTCTTTTTTGTTATCTTTTTTTGAGGTAGGGTCTCACTTTAGCCCAGGTTGAGATGGAACTCACTGTCTAGCTCCAGGCTGGTCTGGAACTCATGGTGTTCCTCCTACCTCAGCCTCCCAGAAATAAAGGCACGTGTCACCAAGCCCAGCCATTACTGTACCACTTTAAACATGTAGGTTTGGCTTCAATGAATAGGATGGTATTGTATATATTTAAATAGAAGAATAGATTAATGGGGGAGAAAAGGCCTAAGTGAGGTCAGGGGAAGAGATTGAGTAAAGGAAAGGTGGAGGGATGGCTAATTAAAATCTAAGAGGATATAAATAAATCTCATGACGCTTTAACTGGACGATATCTATAATGGCTGGAGAACACGGAGAAGGGCCCAACCCTTGGGGTATTCTCCTTAAAGAGCTAACAAAATCTCAGTCTTTTTGTACCTAATTCCCACCTCCTGTTAGGCCGAGCAGCCGAACTGTGGGGACTGTTTCCCAATGCTGTATACTAAAGTCTGTTTCTTGCCCTCACCAACACCTCTTGTTGACTGACACAGGACTCAGCCCTCCACCCATGTGCAGTGCTCTCTGACCCCTGGGCTCATCCATTTGTGGAGCCGTGATAGTGTAGCTGGAAAACTGTTGTAAAAATGCCTTCATTAATTTTTGGTAACATGCTGATCTTTCCCCACACAAACGAGTTGGAGAGTAATTTTCTAGAACTATTAAAAACAGCTTCATCAACTGCAACCATATAAATATACTGGAATGTTCTTAACAGGAAACTGGAGTTTTTTTTAAGTGTAAATTTATTACTAGCCAACAGAGTTTTAATATTTTGATTGTTTGGTTGGTCTAACAGCCTGGCCAACTTCTCTCTTAAAGTCCTTCCTGTTGGCTTTTTTAAAGTCCTGTACATATTTGCAATGACACTGTGCATAGATTCTAAATGGTAGTTTTGTTTTGTCAGGCTATAACAACGGATTGCAAAATTCCTTGTTTGTATTGTAAATGATTGAATACATTTTGTTAATATGTTTTTACTCCTGTTTTGCTATTAAAATTTTTATAACATTTCCAAGACAAAAATTCCAAGTTTATGCTTTGAAGAACTTAGGTAATTAAAATTTCCCTAAACTACTCTTTTTAGTTTAGGAGTTATTTGGGTTTTGACACTGGAGTTGCGCCAAATAAGCGTCAGAAATGTACGATGCTTAAAACTGATACACTACTTGTATTGGTTGGGGACTGGGTTTGGGGTCCTTTGGTCTGATTTTAGTTTAGTTTCTTTTCTTTCACATTTCAAAGCCTTAAATGTACTGTAAGCCTCAGATCGTTGTACAACTGGATTGAGTTGGTTGCCAGTTTGTGTGCTGTTGCCTGGATGCGGCACAGTGGTTGGTACTAGAATAAAGGACGCATGGATCAGGAAAAAAATAAATAAATAAATCTCATAGAAACCTTTTTTTTTTTTTTTTTGTTTTGTTTTTTGTTTTTTTTTTGACAATGGAACATTCAGGAGCCATAGATTGTTGCTAGAAATTTTTCAGTGCCAGGGATGGGACACCTTCCAGTGAGTTATTGGCCAGGGAGGTTCATGATGCCCCCAAAACATTATAGGCCACTGCCAAGGCCCTTGGTTTCCCAGCACGAATAGATGGTAAGACCCTATTGCTGAAGACTCCACATATTTGGGCTGCAAGGTCACTGAGAAATCCTGCTGGAATTGAGCTGATAATCTCCTCCATGTAGACCAGCTGACAGAAAGCTGGAAGAAGCCATTCTGCATGCAGTTCAATGGGAGAGAGAAATCACCAGTGAAGATACTCAACAGTGGACACTGCAAGCCTTGTATTTGGCCAGCCAGGCCAAATGAGCCAACAGGTGCAATAGTGGCACATCTATCATGGTGGAAAACAACTGCCCTGGACTAGAGGCCCGCTCCATGGGAGGGAATACATCCCTGATAATGAAAACCTACAACAGGGGGTAGTCATGAGCCCTAGGGGTGTAACGTCTGCTGCTGTCTGGCTAAATGTATATACTATGCTCATCAAACTGCCCAGTAAGCACTTCTCTTAATGTTCATACCCATATATTAATGCTACTCTCAGTTTTGGTATAGAACCTTCTCTTTCAGATGGCAGTGACCTCGGGAAGACTCAGAAGGCATCATGGTCCTGGGAAGAAGTGACAGAGGAGTGCTCGGTACTGCAATATCTCTATCACACCTTCCAAGGCTCAGGGTCCATTGAAGAAGAGGTGATGGAAAGAATGTAAGAGCCAAAGGAAGGGTAGGACTCCTTACAAGGTGCTCCCCCCAGACACAAAATGGCCTGGATATCCATGACCTCACAGTTCCTGACACTACCTACACAAGACCATCATAAGAGGAGGAAAAGATGATGACATCAAAATAAAAGAGACTGATTGAGAGGGGGAGGGGATATGATGGAGAATGGAGTTTCAAAGGGGAAAACAACAGGAGGGAGGGCATTACCATGGGATATTGTATGGGTATAGCCATTGTGGAAATTACTGTGGAGGTTCTAGAGATAGTTGAATATAGATTTACCATATGATCCAGCTATAGCACTGCTACGCATATATCCTAAGGACTATTCTCACTATCTTGGGGATACTTGCACAACCATGTTTATTGCTGCTCTTTTCACAATAGCTATGAAACGGAACCAGCCTAGATGTCCCTCAACACATGAAAGATGTGGCATATTGACATCAAAATAAAAGAGAGACTGATTGGGAGGGGGAGGGGATATGATGGAGAATGGAGTTTCAAAGGGGAAAGTGGGGGAGGGAGGGCATTACCCTCCATGATTGTTTACAATCATGGAAGTTGTTAATAAAAAATAATTTAAAAAATATAGGATGTCATGGGCTGGGGAAATGGCTTAGCGGTTAAGGCGTTTGCCTTGAAGCCTAAAGACCATGGTTGGATTCCCCAGGACCCATGTGTCTGTGGTTCATTTGCAGTGGCTGGCAGCCCTGGCACGCCCATTCCCTCTATCTGGCGCACTCTCTCTCTCAAATAAATAAATAATACATTTTTTAAATATGACCTCATTTGCATTTCCATCATCCTTTTCACTTTCTGTTCAAGAACTGCAATTCCCCTGCCCTCCTTCATTGTGCCTTTTAAAAAGCTTTCATCTTTAAAAAGCAATCGCCTGTGCACAGGGAGCTTAGTTCTGAATAAAATCTGTTTTCACCACAACAATCATCTGAAAGAAGGATAACATACTTGTACTTGGAGTGATGTAAATGGCTCATGGAATGTGTGTACATTAGGTAATTACAAATAGAGAATAAATTTGAATGTAGGTTTGAACTCCTTTACACAATGTCTCAGCATCTCAAGAAATAGCAATGGTAGTTAACATAGATTGGTGCTCAGTTACTATTGTTAGAACCAACTGAGTATCCTCTAGGTGTCAAGGACTATTCCAAAAACTGAATGTGGCGGCCCACACCAGGAGGCTGAGGTACGAGGATTGTCAGGAGGCCAGGTCAACCTGATGTACAGTGAGACTTTGCCTTGAAAAAAACAATCCAAGTGACTGATCAGGATGGCACCATCTGTATGTACAGCCCATGCCATTAACCATTTTCTATCTCTGAAGTACAATAGCATGTTAGGGTAGGAATACAAGTTTCTGTGACATTCAACCCAACAGAAACCCGGAAGTTTTTTTATCCATCTTTCATAACATAGTGCACATATTCCTAGTCCAACCCAGAGTCTGAGAATCAGCACTTTCAACTAAAGTCAGACTGCTTTCCTAAGTCAAAAAGTAACATATAGGGCTGGAGAGATGGCTTAGCGGTTAAGCGCTTGTCTGTGAAGCCTAAGGACCCCGGTTCAAGGCTCGATTCCCCAGGACCCATGTTAGCCAGATGCACAAGGGGGTGCACGCATCTGGAGTTCGTTTGCAGTGGCTGGAAGCCCTGGCACAGCCATTCTCCCTCTGTCTCTCTCTCTCTCTTTCTCCGTCTGTCGCTCTCAAATAAAAAAAAATAAAGTTACATATAAAGCTCAAGTAGGAGCTGGAGAGATGGCTTAGCAGTTAAGGCATTTGCCTGCAAAGCCAAAGGATCCCTGTTTGACTCTCTAGGACCCAGATGCCTGCGGGGGGCGGGCGGGCGGGCGGGGGATGGGGACAACATGCATCTGGAGTTCATTTGCAATGGCTGGAGGCCCTGGTGTGCCCATTCTCTGTCTCCCTCTCAAATAAATAAAATATGTATTTTTAAAAAGCCCAAGTATAGGGCTGGAGAGATGGCTTAGTGGTTAAGCACTTGCCTGTGAAGCCTAAAGACCCTGGTTCAAGGCTCGATTACCCAGGACCCACGTTAGCCAGATGCACAAGGGGGTGCACGTGTCTGGAGTTCATTTGCAGTGGCACGAAGCCCTGGCGTGCCCATTCTTTCTCTCTCTCACTCACTCTTTCTCTCTGTGTCACTCTCAAATAAATAAAAAATTTAAAAAAAAAAACATTTAAAAAGCCCAAGTATGTGTTTTGCAAAGTAATTACAGCACATCTCATAATAGACAGAGCTCAGTAGCCGTAATTGATAAATGCTGCTATAGCCTGGAGATTCTTTTTTTTTTTTTTTTTTTTTTTTTTGGTTTTTCGAGGTAGGGTCTCACTCTAGCCCAGGCTGACCTGGAATTCACTATGGAGTCTCAGGGTGGCCTCGAACTCACGGCGATCCTCCTACCTCTGCCTCCCGAGTGCTGGGATTAAAGGCGTGCGCCACCACGCCCGGCTGAGATTCTTATTTTTTTGGGAGGGGGGCATTTGAGGCAGGGTCTCAGCGATCCTCCTACCTCTGCCTCCCAAGTATGGGATTCAGGGTGTGTGTCACCATGCTGGGCTGGCTTTAGTCTGGAGATTAAATGTTTATCATGTGGTGAAGGTTGGTTCCCACTCCCTAACCTGTGGTGGTGTTGAGAGGTGGAACCTCCAACAAGTGGGGGCCCAGTAGAAAGAAGTTATAACATTGAGGACATGGCCCTTGAATGGTATTGTGGGACCCTCTGACCCTTCCAGTTTCTCTTTGCCTCCCAGATGTCAGGATTCTTCAACATGCTCCCACTACAATGCCTTACTTTTCTGTAGACTAGAATCAACATGGACTGAGCCCTCCTAAACTGTGAGCCAAAACAAAAACCTTTCTTCCTTATAAGTTGTTTATCTCAGGGATTTTTTCATAATGATGGAAAGCTAGCTAATGAAGCTAGGGGCTACTAAATTAAGCAATGCAATGTGTGGCTTGCAAATACTGCTCTTCACAAAGTTTACTGGAATAGCCCATTTTTAGGGTAAAAGGATGAAGAAGGAAAGAGATTGTTTCCAACACATTCTGAGACCTTCAAATATTGGAAAATGGAAACAGAATAGATTTTTTTTTCCATAGGGACGGGTATATGAGAGCATTAATATTGCAGGGGTAATGAAAAGGAAGAACATTTAAGCTGGAGAGAAAGGAATAGTTATTGTTACATACATTCACATTTTGACAAAAATAGAGCACAGGAGCATGTAATGAGGAAGAAAAGACTGAGAATTATAAGAAGATGTTTTGCTGGACATGGTGCACATTGTTAATTCTAGCACTTGGGAGTCCAAGGCAGGAGGATCGCTAAGTTTCAGGCCAGCCTGAGACTACATAGTGAATTCCAGGTCAGCCTAGGATAGAGGGAGACCTAAGTTCAAAAAAAACCATAAATAAGAAAAAATACAAGATGTTAAGTAGGGTAATATAATGTGGAACTGGTACAACAGGGTATAAGTAAATGTAGCTGAGTAGCAGTGAAACTAGCAAACATCATGTTTAGCATGCATTTCAGGCTGAATACAATTTTATGGTTGCGTGTCTTCAAAATTTTCCCCCTGATGTTCTAAAGTACAAGTGCAGAAAACACTAGACAAAAGGCTTTGGTATTGAGGGTGTTATGAATTCATGAGACAGCCTGTCACTGAGCACCAGGCTCCTGGTTAAACGAAACAACATCAGTCCTGTACTTACATGAGACACTACACGAGAGGTAAAAGAGTTACAGATTAAAAAAAAAAAAAAAAAAAAAAAAAGAGTTACAGATGTATAGAACTTTTAAGCTGAGAAGGGAATGATTAAAGCCACAGGTTTTGCTGGGCATGGTGGTTCACGCTTTTAATCCCAGGGAGGCAGAGGTAGGAGGATCACTGTGAGTATGAGGGGCAGCCTGGGACTACCGAGTGAGTTCCAGGTTAGCACCAGACCCTGGTTAGCATCAGACCCTACCTCGAAAACAACAAAACAAGAAAAAGACAGACAAGATTATAATCATTTTAGCTCTGCTAAGATTGATTTCAGTAGCTACCCTTAGCACTAAGGTTTCATTTATCTGTTTTTCAAACTTTGCACCAGAATATAAAACCTGGATGGGGAAAGATGAGACATAGGAAACCCACATTCTGAAGTCAGGCTTGGACTATTTCCATAACCAGGGACACACTGGACATTAGAAAAAGCTAAAAATAGCTTAAAAGAAAGTTTCTTTCACTCAGTCCAACTTGGCTATAAAATCATGTCCTTAAAATAGCTCTGTAATAAACTCACAAGGTCTGGCCAGACATGCAGGTAATATATATATATATATATAGGGGGGGGGCAGGTAATATTAACTACAAAGTCAGAAGTATTTCATAGGACAGGTCACTAACTGTAAGGATTTCTACACCAACATAGGGAAAGTGCACACTCCAAATCTATTTGACAACCTGAAATTGAACATACTCAACCACCATCATTTTAGTCCTATAAACGAAACAGGACCTGGTGGCACAGGCCTTTAATTCCATCTAGCCAGGAGACTGAGACAGGAGGGTCACAAATCCACCGCCATCCTGCACAACTCCAACCCTTCTCAAAATTAAAAGTAAAAAAGAGAACTGAGGATTTAGCTCATTGGAAGAGTGCTTGCTTCTCATGCATGAAGTCCTAGCTTCAATCTCTACTACTACATAAAAATAAAAGGTAGGGCCGGGCGTGGTGGCACACGCCTTTAATCCCAGCAGAGATGGGAGGACTGCCATCAGTTTGAGGCCACCCTGAGACTACATAGTGAATTCCAGGTCAGCCTGAGCTAGAGTGAGACCCTACCTCAAAAAAAAGAAAAAAAAAAAAAAAAACACCAAAAAAAAGTAAATATTATCCTGAAAATTTACATGCATTAATAAAGTAAAAATATTATATACAAACCTCATCCAGATTCTCCTCAGACTTCGAGTCTTTGGGTTTATCTTCACTAAGCTTCACATTTTTCACTTGCTCAGATACTTTACTTATACTTTCAGTGCCCTTGAAACGCTGTTAAAAAAAAAGGTTCTAACATCAATATTGAGGATTTTTAGCCTCTCAATAAGAGAACATCTGTACAATTTAGACAGATTATATAACTCTAATATAAAAATCATTTAAGGGAATCATCTCCAGCACTTGGTAGGCAAATGTAGAAGGAACACTGTGAGTTCAAGGCCACCCTGAGACTACATAGTGAATTTCAGGTCAGCCTGGACTAGAGTGAAACTCTACCTCAAACAAACAAACAAACAAACAAAAAAAAAAAAAAAAAAAAAAAAAGGAGTTTGGGGTGGTGACACACACCTTTAATCCCAGCATTTGGGAGGCAGAGGTAGGACGATTGCCATGAGTTCGAGGCCACCCTGAGACTACATAGTGAATTCCAGGTCAGCCTGAGCTGGAGTGAGATTCTACCTTGGAAAATGAAAAAAAAAAGTTAAGAAATATATTGACTTAAAAAACATAACCAGGTGTGGTGGCACACGCCTTTAATCCCAGCACTCAGGAGGCAGAGGTAGGAGGACTGCCATGAGTTCAAGGCCACCCTGAGAGTACATAGTGAATTCCAGGTCAGCCTGAGCTAGAGTGAGACCCTACCTCAAAAAACCAAAAAATAAAAAATAAATAAAAATAAAAAAAAAATTGTGTCAGGTGTGGTGGCGCACACCTTTAATCCCAGCCTTTAATCCCAGCACTCAGGAGGCAGAGGTAGGAGGATTGCAGTAAATTCAAGGCCACCCTGAGACTACATAGTTAAGTCCAGGTCAGCCTGGGCCAGAGTGAGACCCTACCTTGAAAAACAAAAATTAAAATAAAAAATAAAAACCATTAGCTGCATGTAGTGACCTTTAATCCCAGTACACAGGAGGCTGAGGTAGGAGGATCTTCATGGGTTCGAAGCCAGCCTAAGCTACAGAGTGAGTTCCAGATCAGCCTGAGCTAAAGTGAGACCCTTCCTCAAAAATATTAATAAAATTTTAAAAAGAATTATGGGGAGAGGGAGGGAATTACCATGGGTTATTGGTCTATAATCATGGAAGTTGTCAATAAAAAAAAATTAAAAAAAAAATTACGGGGCTGGACAGATGGCTCCACAGTTAGCACTTGCCTACAAAACCTAACGACTGAGTTCAATTCCCCAGTACATGTAAAACTACATGTACAAAATGGTGCATATATTTGGTGTTCATCTGCAGTGACTAGAGGGCCTAATATGCCCATACTCTCTTATCTTTCTCTCTGTATCTGTCTCTCTCTGCTTGCAAATAAATTAAATATCATGGCATGTGGAAAGATGCATGGGATGTCTTAAAAAAAAAAGAATTATGACCCTCAGACCATTTTATAATATAAATTCTGAAACAAGACCCATATCAATAGAAAAGCTAACTAGAGATAGGCATACTGTTTACACAACTGCTTAATGTTATTTTCTGTGGAAGATGATCATTTCATAGTGAATGAATTTTATAAAACCTGTTTTTCTAAAATATTAGTTAAAATATAAACTAGTTTTAAAATTTTTTAATGAGCTGGGTGTGGCGGCTCACACCTTTAAACCCAGCACTTGGGAGGCAGAGATAGGACGATCACCATGAGTTCAAGGCTACCCTGAAACTACAATAGTGAGTTTCAGTTTAGCCAGCGTGAGACCTACCTCAACCCCCCCCCCCCAAAAAAAAACTTTTGTCTCCATTTTTGCGACTGGGAAATCAGTTTTAAAGTATGGTCCTTTCAAAATACCCAAAACCATCTGCCATGCTGCCAATCAGTCTTGTTAGATGTGGCACCTAGCCCAGTTGTGAGAAAACCAACTCATTCTGCAAATGAATGTATTTAAAACTTCTATCTGAGCTGGAAGTAGTAGTGCACATCTTTAATCCCAGCACTATGGAGGCAGAGCTAGGAGGATCACTGTGAGTTCGAGGCCACCCTGGGACTTCACAGTGAATTCCAGGTCAACCTAGGCTAGAGCTAGACCCTACCTCAAAAAAACAAACAAGAGCCGGGCGTGGTGGCACATGCCTTTAATCCTAGCACTCAGGGAGGCAGAGGTAGGAGGATCGTTGAGAGTTCGAGGCCACCCTGAGACTACAGAGTGAATTCCAGGTCAGCCTGAGCTAGAGTGAGACCCTACCTCGAAAAACCAAAAAAAAAAAAAAAAAAAAAAAAAAACACAAACAAACAAGAAACCTTCTACCTGGAAATAAAATTTTGGGACACTCCTCAGTAGGGTTGCAAAAAATTTTAACATGACATTCTCCCAGTAAAATGCAATACTCACCTTACTTTCAAAAAGATGGTTATAGGCTGTAACCAAATGGTCCTTATTAGCTGTTTTAGCTACATTTTTAATGTTTCCTAATAATTTATGCTCTGCAAGAAACTACAAAGACAAAAGCAGATTAGTTAAAATAACTGCACTGCTGAAGGGTTTAAAGTTAGGAAATGGAGCCTCAAGCTTGGCATGTAGCTCAGTTGGTAGATAGAGTCTGCCTGCCTACCACACATGAACCTGTTGCTGGATTAGATCCCCAGCACAGCATAAGCAGGGCATGGTGGCACATGCCTATAATTCTAGCACTTAGGAGATGGAGGCAGAAGAAACAGAAATTCATAGCCTAACCTTGAACATTTGGAGTTCAGGGTCAGCCTGGACTATATAAGACTTGTCTCAAAGACAAAAACAAATTAGAGCCTGGAGTGATGGTGCTGTACTGTACTAGGCTGAGGCCGGCAGATTACTTGAGCCAGAGTTCAAAGCAACTCTACAACACAGCAAGACCTTTTCCCATAAACAAGATAATGAAGAAATAAAATAAACCACTATACTTAATATTGTACTTAATTAAAAAAAAAAAAGTTGGGGGTTGAAGAGATGGTTTTGAGGTTAAGGTGCTTGCCTGTGAAGCCTAAGGACCCAGGTTCGATTCCCCAGTACCCACAAAAAAAAACAGATAAACAGGGGAGCACATAGATGTCTGGAGTCTGCAGTGGCTGGAGGTACTGGCACACCCATTCTCTCTCTTTCTCTTTCAAATAAATAAACATTTTTTTTTAAAGTAGGTTGGAAAAAAATAAAAAATAAAAAAGTAGGTTGGGTTGGGTGTGGTAGTGCATGGCTTTAATCCAGGAATGGGGAGGCAGAGGTAGGATGATCACTGTGAGTTTGAGGTCAGCCTGGTCTAGGGTGAGACCCTACCTTGTAAAAACAAACAGCAACAAAAAGGTAGGTTTTAAAATACCAGATATTTGTAAGGCTAGAACTTAAGCATTATGTATAAGAGATAATGGTGCATCCTAACATTTGTCCCATCATAGAAACATGTATACAGCAGCACACTGTAAGCAGCTGTCTGTGGCAGAAAGCCACTTGGCACTGCTGGTGGAAGCCTCCAGCCAGGGTGGGAACAATTATCTTGACCCATCTATACCCAGAGCCTGGTAATAGTGAATAGGCTGTGGAGACATCTTAACTGTCTAACCCTAGACCAGGGACTAGGCTCACATTCCAAATGTTCACTGAAAGATTACCAAAAGCATCTATATGAAAGGGATACTATAAGAATGAGGTGCAATAATCCATTTAATGCACAGTCTGTCATTCAGGTAAGAATTTAATAGTAGAAATGATGATTCACACTCAATAGTTCAAGGTAATAAGAGTTCCTTTTCTCTCAAGTATAAGAATGTGAGTTGAGGCGGGCATGGGGGCACATGCCTTTAATCCCAGCACATGGGAGACAGAGGTAGGAAGATTGCGGAGTTTGAGCCACCCTGAGACTACATAGTTAATTCCAGGTCAGCCTGGACCACAGTGAGACCCTACCTCGAAACCCAAAACAAACAAACAAAAAACCAAAAGTATGTGAGTTGACACCAAAATACTACTAAAATACCAAAGCACCCAGAAGGTTGAGGCAGGATTGAGAGTTCCAGGCCAGTTTGGGCTACATAGCAAGAGCTTATCTCCAAAACAAAGCAACAATTACAAAAAATATGTAATTATAATATTTTCATCTTAAAATCATGAGGATTGGGTTGGAGAGATGGCTTAGCGGTTAAGGCACTTGCCTGCAAAGCCAAAGGACCCAGGTTCAATTCCCCAGGGCCCACGTAAGCCAGATGCACAAGGTGGTGCATGTGTCTGGAGTTCTTTTGCAGCAGCTGGAGGTCAGGGTGTGCCCATTCGTTGCCACCCCCACCCCAAATACATAAACAGACACATTATTTTTTTTTAATCATGAAGATTTTACTGACTTAATGGTGCTCTTCCCCTGTTTCCTTTTCTGCCCTGTGGAGGTTGCTGTTTCTTCATGTAGTTATCTCTCAAGATTGTCCTTTGGCATCTTCTAACAGTTTTTGTTTTTTTTGTTTTTGTTTTTGTTTTTTTTTTTTAACTTTGATAGAGAGAAGGGGAAAAAAAGGCAGAGAGAGAATGGGCACGCCAGGGCCTTTAACCACTGCAAATGCATGTGCCACTGTGTATATCAGGCTTTATGTGGGCATTGGGAAATTCAACCCAGATTCCTAGGTTTTGCAGGTAAGCACCTTAATCCCTGAGCCACCTCTCCAGCCCCATTTTTTTTTTTTTAAGACAGGGTCTCAGGTAGTCCAGGCTGGCCGGGAACTCACTATGCACCGAGACCAAGGATGACTTTGAATTTCCTAGTCTTTCTGGCTCTACCTCCTAGAGCAGGGACTACAGGCCTATGCTACCATGCCTGGTTCTATGTGGTGCCAGGGCTCAAACCCAAGGCTTTTTGCATACTCCACAAGCACTTGTACCAACTGAGCCATATCCTCAGCCTCAGTTTTTGTTTGTTTCCAAATATTATTACAGTGCCCACTTCGGCAGCACATATACCAAATATTATTACTGCTGCATATTTTTCCCTTTGCTTTTCTCTCCCCTGCTTAGATATTTTAAAATTTATTTATTTTCAAAAATAATTTATTTATTTATTTATTTCAGAGAGAGAAGAAGAGGCAGATAAGAGAGAAAGAGAGAATGGGTATGCCAGGGCCTCCAGCCACTGCAAATGAACTCCACATGTGCATGCGGCTTACGTGGATCCTGGGGAATCAAACCATGGTCTTTTGGCTTTGCAGGCAAACGGCTAAGCCATTTCCCCCAGCCCTTAGATAAATATTTTAAAGACAAAGGCTGACTGGAAAAAGGAGTTAAAAGTTAATCACAGAAGTAGTCACGTTAGCATTCTAGTAAACTGCACAGTTTCAGAAAAATACCTAACGTGCAAATATCGCTGATATCCTATAAGCAACAAAATAATGACCATCAACTATTGGTTTAGGCAAGTAATGTGCACTGAAATAATTAACATTATAAAAGTGGTAATCCAAATATGATGATAATCCAAATATCTTGAGTCTCATTCTGACCAGTTTAACATTAGACTCTTGTACAATACTGAGACAAAAATGCTAATGACATATACCTACTATATTGTTCCAGTTGAAATAAAGATTAAGATAAAATAATTGCATTGAAATGGAATAAGAGTCCTGAATAAAGGGATTTTTCCTTTTCACACTTGTATCTCCAAATGTGGAGCACAGTTCTTATATAAATATTTGCTGAACGAGCTGATGCCAGGATAACTGTGCTCCTGTAAGGAACTACAAGTTGGAGAGTTCTTGCATCTCCTTTTTAAGACTCTCCTAAATGTAAATAAAATACTATCTCTTCCATGCATATAAGTGACTTAAAAATATCTTCATAATTTAGAATTATAAAATATTAATTATCTTGGCACGTTAGAATTTAAGAAACTGTATAGAAAACTCATGCACACTTCAGGTTTTGAGAGATGCACACCAAAGTGTAAAGTAATTCAGTAATTAAAGAGGTATGAAGGAGGAGCAGGGCATGATACAAGCTTGTATCCTCAGCACTTGGGAAGTGCAGACAGGGAGATGAGGAGTCCAAAGCTATGTAGCCAGTTCCAGGATAGACTGCATGAGGCTCTTCGTAAAAGAAGACACCACACACAACGCACACACGTATGAATAATTTTCATTTCTGAAAGGCAGAAAGGTACGGCAAAAAAAAGCGACTACAGACAGGTGGAAGATGGAGACCATGCTGAAAACTGCAAGGTGTACATTATAACTGATTTCTTCTTAATCTGATTGTCTATACTGGGAAACACTGTACAAAAAAAAGGTACATGCACATTCCCTAAATATAAAAGGTGAAAGAGGTTAATTTTCTTTAAAAAATGAAGTTAGACCACACTATATGGATTTTCGAAAGTCACACGGACTAATGTTCTGTATTTAGTAAATTGTTAAGGAAAGCAAGTTGCAAAACCCGTTCGCACAGAATTTGTTACACTACTCCGCGTTTCCTCCTAGCATTCTGCTCCCGAGTCTCATCCAAACCCCTACTCCCTGGCCTGCCTCAGCCTAGTATCTCGGGTCCTTTTTTCAGGGCCTCGCGCCTCCCTCGCTCAAGGACTCCAGCGAGCCGTGACCGTGCCGCTGCGGCCCGCACGCACCGCGACACGAGGGCGGGCGGAGCACGCCGCACCCCGGCCGCTCCGGCCTGGCCCGCCACGCGCGGACGAGGGCGTGGGCACGGAGGAATACGAGATGTCCCGGCATCTCCGGGGGGTGAGCGTCCCTCCGCCACACCAGCCCGGCCGCCCAGCCTCCTCTGGTACCGAATCTGAACCGTGATCCTGCAGAAACTTGATAATGTCCTTCTTGGGCAGCTGCTCGCTGCGCAGCTGCTCCACGGTCCACGCCCGCTGCGGAACGGCCGCCGCCATCTTCCCCCGCTACCGCCGCTGCACTGAGCCAGCCCGCCTCAGTGCGGCGGAGGTCCGCCCATGGGGCGTGGCCTTGGCGCGGCGCTCGAGGGGCGGGGCCTTGCGCTAGTCAGCGGGATTGGGGCCTGCACTTGAGTGACGTGAAGGCTGGTCTATGAGAGCTGCCTAGCTGAGTGGAATCAGAAACCTGCGGAGGTAGCAGCGGGGGCTGAACGCGCTGGAGACCAGGGCTTCTGTACCCTTAAGATGCAGTCGAGATCTCTGACGGTGGTGAAGTTTACCAGCCATTATACACACGTTTTCATTTCTTACGGCTTGTTATGTCTTAAGAGTCCATTTTATAACCCATTTAAAACAACATGCATATTTCTAATCTCATTTTACGTAATTCTACCCTAAAGATTCTCTCACCTGGATTGGCTGTTCTTGTCCATCCTAACAACCCATATCCTGCGTATCTTCCTTAAAGCTCTTAAAAATCAAATTTTAGTACAAACCTCCTCCTCCCAAACCAACCGCGAGTTTTTCTAAAAGAAATTTTATTTTTTTAACATTTTTATTTGCCAAGAGAGAAAAAAGAAAAGGGCGCCCGGCAGGCCTCTTGCTATTGCAAACAAATTCTAGATGCATGGGTCACTTTGTAAAGCTGACTTTACAGGGGTGCTGAGGAATTGAACCCTGCTCGGTAGGCTTTACAAGCAAGCACCTTTCATCTCTGGGCCATCACTCCAGGCCTAAATGCAATTTTAGAAACTTGAACAAATAAGAGTAAAGAAACTGTGCTTAGCTGTGTGTGGTAGCTCATAACAGAAATCTCAGCACTTCTAAGGCTGAGATAGGAGTATTGCCATGAAATTGAGGCCAGCCTGGGATACCAAGCGAGTTGCAACTTAGCAAGGGCTAGAAAGAGACCTTGCTTAGAACAGCTATGTTATAGGGTGTGTCAGTGCTTGCAGATTATTTATCATAAACTTTCGAGTACAGAAGCCAAGAGTTGCAACAAATCTTAAGTAGAAATAAATGATGACACAGCCTGAGCCCTGACAGTCCTAGTAAGCCAGGTCCTGCCACCTGTCCTAATAACCAATTAAATAAGTACCAGTGAAAAGCAGGAAAAAAATATATTATTAAATGTGGTTACACTGGGAAGAGGGACAAAGAGATCCAATGGCTTCCCTGTTAAAACTCATCTTCAGGGTCCTAACATGAGGTTTGGCTCTGAGTTAAGCACAGCCAGTCTGGTCAAGGTATGGTCCTATCAATCATCGCCTTATTGTCTGGTTCCAACAGCTTCTGCAAAGTGATCTGCTCTTTCCTGCTCTGGCTGGCACTAGGCTTTAGCCTTCTACTCCCAGCATGGAGTTCCTGGGGGGCGGGGAGGGCTCCACTTCATGGGAACCATTATTTCAATAGACTGATAGCCAAAGAAAGGACGAAAGGACGCAGTGTCTCTTTAGAGTATACTGATTCCGGCTGGCTGCAGTGTGACGTCTCACTCTAGCCCAGGCTGACCTGGAATTTACTATGCAGTCTCAGGCTGGCCTGGAACACACAGCAATCCTCCTACCCCTGCGTCCCACCCCTGCCTCCCGAGTGCTGGGATTAAAGGCATGTGCCACCATGCCCGGCTAGACTTGGCACTTTTTTTTTTTCTCAGTCTTAATGAAGAAATAAAATGAATTGTTTAGTTGTATCCCTACACTTTGCTTTTCACACCATCAGGTTTAAATATGTTAAGGTCACTCAATTATGGGGATTGTATTTTCTCCGGGATTTGAAGCTTAGCTTACTTTTTTTTTTTTTTTTTTAATTTGAGAACGACAGACAGACAGACAAAGAGGCAGATATATAAAGAGAGAATGGGCACACCAGAGCCTCCAGACACTGCAAACAAACTCCAGACGCATGTGACACCTCGTACATCTGGCTAATGTGGGTCCTGGAGAATTGAGCGTCGAACCGGGACCGTTGGGCTTCACAGGCAAGTGCCTGTGAAAAACTAAGCAATCTCTCCAGCCCCTTAGCTTACTTTTTGTTGTTGTTTGTTTTTTCAGGTAGGATTTCACTCCTGCCCAGGCTGACCTGGAGTTCACTATGTAGTTTCAGGGTGGCCTAGAAAATCCTCCTACCTGTGCTTTCCAAGTGCTGGGATTAAAGGCATGCGCCACCACTCCCGGCCTTACCTTACTTGTTTTTATCATTGTAAGCTTTATCAAGTTAGTGATGCCTAGACACCTGATAGTTGAAAGATGACTTAAAAGTATATTCTAATTATCTTTTGGGAAACAAGGGTCTCATGTAGCACAAGTTGGCCTCAAACTACCTATGTGGAGGATGACCTTGAAGTGTTCTTCCTCCTGCCTCCGCATACCAAGTGCTGGGATCACAGGGATGGTCCACATCGCTCGGTTTTAAACTTTATTTAAAGAAAACCAAACCAAACGTTGTAATCAAGGCCAACTCCGAGGAGCTCTGGAGCAATGCGCATGCGTGTCCAAGGCCCAGCGAAGGTTTCCGGAAGGTAGCCAATCACAGTCCCCAGGCCCTCCCTGGCGGCCTTTTCAGCTGGAGGAGCGGACGCAGTCCCGCCCCGGCTCCCAGGGCTGGGCGCCATGCAGCCGGCAGGGACGTGAGCCGTGCAGCAGCGGCGGCGGCGGCGGCGGCGGCGGCGGCGGCGGCGGCGCCCCGGGCCCATGAGCGGGCGGCAGAGGACGCTTTTCCAGGCGTGGGGCTCTAGCCTGTCGCGAGGCGCCGGGGCTCCGGGATGCAGCTCGGCCGGTGTGCGGCCTCGGGGCCCTGACGACTCCCGGGCCGGGACGCCCGCCGCGGAGGAGGATCGGGACTCGGACGATGACGATGTGCTGCTAGTGGCCGTGTGCGACGCTGAGCGGCAGCTGCGGCAGGAGGACGGCGGGTTCTGCCGCGCGGCGGGCGCGCTCTGGATCTACCCCACCAATTGCCCGGTGCGCGAGTACCAGCTCAGCATCAGCTATGCCGCGCTGCTCCGCAACACGCTGGTGTGCCTGCCCACCGGGCTGGGGAAGACCTTCATCGCTGCGGTGGTCATGTACAACTTCTACCGCTGGTTCCCTTCCGGCAAGGTGGTGTTCATGGCACCCACGAAACCCTTGGTGACACAGCAGATGGAGGCTTGCTACCGGGTGATGGGCATCCCGCAGTCCCACATGGCTGAAATGACAGGTATCTGAGAGAAAGCGCATTGATTGGAAATTGAGAGCTGGGTCCCCACACTTAGAAACAGGCCTACTCAAATCCAGATTCTCTCATCTTAACATTCTCTAACGTAAAACATCTGTTTGCTGCGGTGTCCAAATATGAACCCCAGGTTTGCTTGATGTAACTTTTGAGAACATGTTTCTTGGCGTTCTTCCCAAGGAGAATTTTCCCGTCGAAGAACTTACTTATCTTCAATTATTTTGCTCCTTTGTTAGCAATAGAGACATTCTATTTGCAGTCCTACGAAAAGGGTCTGCTCTGACATCCAGGCCACACCAGAGTTTTAAATGTAACAATCCTAAGAATTGTTAACTTACTCTACCCTTAAAGCAGAGTATCAAAGCATGACTGAAAGTAGGCCAGACTATTTTGCAGATAATAGTCTGAAGTTTCAAATGTAGACTTATCACCTTTCAACTACAGGTTCTACCCAAGCTGCCACTAGGAAGGAAATGTGGTGCTGCAAGAGAGTCCTTTTTCTCACACCTCAGGTCATGGTGAACGACCTTACTAGAGGAGTTTGTCCTGCAGCTGATATCAAATGTCTTGTTGTGGATGAAGCTCATAAGGCTCTCGGAAACTATGCTTATTGCCAGGTAATAATTTTGTTAACTGGTGGTATAGAGCGGGCCCATATTGCTAAGGAATATTTGCGGGGGGGGGGATAGTTATTAGTGATGGAAAGTATTGGTAATAGTATTCTGAAGATATAAGAAATACTTGTCATGTCCATTCATATCATGTCTCTGCATGCCATCTCCCTCCCCTTCCCCCTCCCCCTTACAAACCATTACTGTCAGGTGTGGATCATGAGAGCCTGATTGGCAGTGATTTAAAGTAGGCATGGTGGCACACACCTTTAATCATAGCACTCAGGAGGCAGAGCTGGGAGAATTGCTGTGAGTTCGAGGCCACCCTGAGACTACATAGTGAATTCCAGGTCAGCCTGGACTACAGTGAGACTCTACCTTGAAAAACCCCCAAATAAGTAAATAATGTAGAAAATATAGAATGGAGCTTGGGAACTACAATTGGTAATGGATATGTGGTGTCATTTCTAGGCAGCTGAGTAAGATAAGCCTTAACTGTCAGTGTCCTAAGGAGTGCTTAGAAAATGTATGCTACATACATCCTTAACAGTGCCTCCAGGGTAGAACTCTGAAGACATAGTCTAAGGGTAGAAGCAGTGGGGTGTAGTTTTGGAAGACATTCATCTCTTTAAATGGAAATGATCTCTTCAATTTCCCCTCTTTCATAATACGTGAGGGTCAGGTCATGAAGGTATTGGTATTTTATGCTTAATAGTTTGAGTGTACTTTGATGTAATTTGTAAGGTTTAGCACTGATTTAGCTAGGGTAATACTTGGGATTTAAAAAAAATTTTTTTTCATAGAATGTGTTTTCATTGTTTCTTTTGTAATATATTTTATTTATTTATTTACTTGAAGTAGAGAGAGAAAATGGGCTTGCCAGGGCCTCCTGCCACTACAAATGAAGTCCAGATGCATGCATCACCTTGTGCATCTGGCTTACATGGGTCCTGGGGAATCAAACCAGGGTCATTTGGCTTTGCAGGCAAGTGCCTTAACTGCTAAGCTGTCTTCTCCAGCCCAATACTTGGGATTTAAAAGAGCAGATTTAAGGCAGCATGGAGAGCTGTCAAGTGCCTTTTAAATGTGTTGAGTTCAGAGGAAGGCCCCCCCCACACACACTGGTATACACACTCCCTATGTAGGCTAGGCTGATCTCTGCCTAGAGATCCTCTTGCCTCAGCGTCCAGAGTGCTAGTATTATAGGTGTGCATCACCATGGCCAGGGAGTTTGCAGATGTCTGAAGAGTACAACTGTGGGATCCATTAGGCAGTAGGTGGTAAGTATGGATATCACTGAAGTTTTGAGCTGGACTTGGGACTCATCACAGCAGATAGTAATGAAAATGGGCAATATTCATGTAAGTGATGATTTTAGGAAAAAAATCATAGATAAGAATAGAAGAAGGAAAACTGATTTTATTTAATACAAGGACATAATTTCACTGCCAAGTTGTGAATTTGTCATTTATTTTTACATTATAATCTGTTTCTATATTACCTTAAGGAGTATGGTCATCTTTTTTTTGCACTTGATCTTTTTAGCTCTATCCAGGAAATAGATATATTTTCTTATCTTTTTATGTTTATTTTTATTTGAGTCAGAGAGAGGGAGAAAGAGAGAGAATGAGCACACCAGGGCTCTAGCCACTGCAAGTGAACTCCAGATGCATGTGCCACCTTGGGCATCTGGCTTACATGGGACCTGGAGAATCGAACCCATGTCTTTAGGCTTCGCAGGCAAGTATCTTAACCACTAAACCATCTCTCCTGCCCTATTTTATTTTATTTATTTATTTTGTTTTTTCGAGGTAGGGTCTCACTCTGGTCCAGGCTGACCTGGAATTAACTGTGCAGTCTGAGGGTGGCCTCAAACTCACGGCAATCTTCCTACCTCTGCCTCCCAAGTGCTGGGATTAAAGGCATGCCCCACCATGCCTGGCTCCAGCCTTTTTTTTTTTTTGCTCACTATGTAGCCCAGGCTAGGCTTGAATTTGTGACAATCTTCCTACCTCACTTTACTGTGCTGGTATTATAAGCATTGTATCAGACAGCTTCAGGTTCACTGAGGTGAAATTCCAGACCAGGCACAGTTATGGAGGAAGGGATTTATTGAAGCTTACAGATCCAGGGGAAGTTCCATAAAAGCAGAAGAAACAGGCCCAAGCAGGGAGAGAGAGAGAAGCACAAGCCTAAAGGTCAAAAGCCACAGCACACTTCAGGAACTCCAGCTAGGCACACTTTGCATATTTTTAGATTGAAATCTCAAACCCACCACCACACCTAAGATCCACACAATGGCATTGCCTCCAGCCAGATGGCTAGAGATGCAAACTACAAACAAATAAACAACTGAATATATTGGGGGCCATCTATTTTATTCAAACCACCACATTCCGCCCCTGGCCCCCAATAGATTTATAACCATTACACATTGTAAATTGTATTCAGTTCAATTTCAAAGGTCCCCACAGTCTTGACCAATTTAAGATATGAAGGCCTGTAAAATCAAACAAGTTAAACATTTCTAACATATAAAGGCACAGAGTAAACATTTTCAACTGGTATAAGGCATAGCAAGGAGAGACTAAAACAATGCAAACTCAACCACCATCAAACAAACATCAAACTTCTGCAGTTCAAGTTCAATATATCCAGAGACTAACAGTCTCCAGACTTTCCAATTCTGCCCCTCCAGCTGGGCAGAGTAGCCAGGGAACACTTCCATCCCAGGCCAGTAGTGCGCTCTATGGTAGCCCTTGCATAGTCCTGGTATATTCAAAACATCTTCAGGTCTTCATGCAAACCATGGTCCATCTTCTAAAGGCTCTTTCAGCCTATCAGGGCATCATGCCCTGCCTCCTGCCGCATCTCAGCAGCAGCTCCTGGAACCATGTGCAATTCATGACCACTCTTCACATTTTCCAAAGGCTCTTTCAGCCTATCAGGGCATCAGGCCCTACCTCATGCTGCATCTCAGCAGTGGCTCCTGAAAGCATGTGTAATTCACGGGCACTCCATGCATTTTTCATGCTTCTGAAACCAATACTAGGTGTGCAGGACACAGCCATATTCTTAATTCAAGGACAAAACAAATCATAGCCTTGAAAAGCAGGTTCCTTCTCCAGTCAACTCTTTCCAAAAGTGTTTGCATTTCTATGATAGTCTTTCCTCAGGCATCCTTTCCATTGTTTTAATGTAAAGCAGTTGGACCATCTTCCTTAAGATTGCTAATGTGTTTGACAATAGCAGATTCAGTAACCTAAAACCAGTCTCAGTGCCTGTAATTTTAACTTGCTTGAGGTTTTCCAGCTTAAAATCTTAAATCTCTCAGTCCAATATCTTTAGCCAAGCACATCAGTCCATTAAAAATTTAACCTTGATCAAATTCTCTGAGCCTGGGCAGCAGGATGCAGCCAGCCCTTATGCCAGTAGCCAAGTTCCAACAAAGTCCTCTGCAGTCTTTCCTTCCCCTTAGAAAGCTCATAAGCCAAGCCTCAAAGTTCAATGCTATCTGCACTTAGCATTCTCAGACTCTCATCAGAATAGTCCATAAAACTTGGCTTACCACTCCAGAAGACATCTTCAGTTGCAAGCACCAAGTCCATGCCTATTCCTCCAAAACAGGTTCCAAAAGATCAACATCCACATAGTAGGTTCATCTCACCCCACTCCTCGGTACCAAGTTCTGTATCAGACAGCTTCAGGTTCTCTGAGATGAACTTTCAGACCAGGCACAGTTATGGAGGAAGGGATTTATTGAAGCTTACAGATCCAGGGGAAGTTCCATAAAAGCAGAAGAAACTGGCCTGCCTTCACCGGCCCAAGCAGAGAGAGAGAGAGAGAAGCACAAGCCTAAAGGTCAAAAGCCACAGCACACTTCAGGAACTCCAGCTAGGCACACTTTGCATATCTTTAGATTGAAATCTGAAACCCACCATCACACCTTAAGATCCACACAATGGCATTGCCTCCAGCCAGATGGCTAGAGATGCAAACTACAAACAAGTAAACAACAATATATTGGGGGCCATCTATTCTATTCAAACCACCACAAGCATGAACCACAATTCCCAGCTTTTTTTTCCCCCAGTGGGGAGGACAAAGTTGAGAGCTTATGTGGCCTAGGCTGGTCTTCCAACTTCTTATGTACATTAGGCTGACCTTGACATACTGTGAATTGTATGAATGTGCCATCAGGCTGAGCCTGAATGATGTTTTAAACATTGTATTCCAGCTATATGGAAAATAATTTTATAGATTTGGGGTATAATTAACTCACCTTATCTTCAAAATATTACATGGTCTTTTTAATGTATAATTTTTTTATTGACAACTTCTATATTTACAGGCAATAAACCATCATAATCACTCCCCTTCCCCACTTTCCCCTTTACAACTCCACTCTATTATATCCCCTCCCTCTCTCCATTAGTCTCTCTTTTATTTTGATGTCATCATCTTTTCCTCCTATCATGAGGGTCTTGTGAAGGTATTGCTAGGTACTATGAGGTCGTGGATATCGAGGCCAATTTCTCTCTGGAGACTTGAATTGTAAGGACTCATACTGTTCCTTTGGCTCTTACATTCTTTCCGCCTCCTCTTCTGCAGTGGGCCCTCAGCCTTGCAGGGTGTGATAGAGATGTTTCAGTGCTGGACACTCCTCCATCACTTCTCAGCACTATGTTGTCTTTTGAGTCATCCCAGTGGTCACCGCCATCTAAAAAGAGAAGCTTCTCTAACCAAAAGTGAGAGCAGCATTAATATATGAACATGAACATTAAGTGTAGTGTTTACAGGACAATTTGGTGAGCATAATATATGCATTTAGCCAGACAGGAGCAGGCTTTACACCCCTAAGGCTCATGACCTCCCCTGCCATAGGTTTTTGATTAGGTTTTCAGTACCAGGCATGTATTCTCTCCTATAGAGCAGGACTCCAGTCCAATTAGAGAGCAGTTGGTTTCCCCCAGAGCAGACATTTGGTCTTTTGGCCTGTCTAGCCAAACTTGAGGCTTCCAATGTCGACTGTTTTCATGACTGATGGTTTCTGTCTCTTATAGGGCTGCGTGCAGTACAGCTTTTTCCAACTTTTAGTCGGCTAATCTACAGGGAAAAGGTTTTCACCTCAGCCTCAGCTTGATTTCTCAGTGACCTTGCCACTCAGACATGTGGAGTCTTCAGCAATAGGGTCTTACCATCTATTTCTGGTGGGAAACCAAGGGCCTTGGCAATAGCCTATAATGTTTTAGAGGTAACAGTGACCTCCCTGGCTAACAACTCACTGGAAGGTATCCCATCCCTGGCACTGAAAATTTTCTAGTAACAATCTGGCTTCTGGATGTGCCATTATCTAAAAATGTAGGCCTTTATATGTCTTATTCAGAATATCATGAATTTTGATTGACCCTTCTCCACCATTCTTTTACTTAATCTCTGCTCCTGGACTCACTTAGGCCATTCCACTCACTGTAATCTGTTCTTTTACTTACATATAGACAGTATACAATGCCATCCCCTTAAGTCCTTTCCCCTCCTCCCTCCCTTATAGCCTTTTTCTAGCTTATGGGCCTCTGCTACTGATTTTTGGTTCCAGCTCACACACAAGTCTAAACATTTGTAGTTAGGATCCACATATAGAGAACATGTGACATTTGGCTTTTTGGGCCTGGATTACTTCACTTAGTATAATCTTTTATCTTAGTATAGTCCATTCCAGATCCATCCATCCATCTCCCTACAAATTTCATTTTTCTTTACTATTGAATACAATTCCATTGTGTCAGTATGCCACATCTTTATTATCCATTCATGTGCTGAGGGACATTTAGGCTGGTTCTGTTTCCTAACTATTGTGAAAAGAGCAGCAATAAACATGGTTGTGCAAGTATCCCCAAGATAGTGAGAATAGTCCTTAGGATATATGCGTAGCAGTGCTATAGCTGGATCATATGGTAAATCTATATTCAACTATCTCTAGAACCTCCACAGTAATTTCCACAATGGCTATACCCATACAATATCCCATGGTAATGCCCTCCCTCCCGTTGTTTTCCCCTTTGAAACTCCATTCTCCATCATATCCCCTCCCCCTCTCAGTCAGTCTCTTTTATTTTGATGTCATCATCTTTTCCTCCTCTTATGATGGTCTTGTGTAGGTAGTGTCAGGAACTGTGAGGTCATGGATATCCAGGCCATTTTGTGTCTGGAGGAGCATGTTGTAAGGAGTCCTACCCTTCCTTTAGCTCATGACTACCCCTGTTGTAGGTTTTCAGTATCAGGAATGTATTCCCTCCCATGGAGCAGGCCTCTGTAGCTGTATAGCTGGCAAAGATTTTCTCCCATTCTGTAGGTTGTTGCTTTGGTGTGTTCACAGTGTCCTTTGCTGTAGAAAAGCTTTGTAATGTGATGAGATCCCAGTGGTTGATTATTGCTTTTATTTCCTGAGCAACTGGGGTTATATCCAGAAAGTCATTGCCTGTGCCAATCTGTTGAAGGGTTTCCCCTACTTTTTCCTGTAGCAGTTTCAGAGTTTTAGGTGTGATATTAAGGTTCCTGATCCATTTGGACTTAATTCTTGTGCACGGAGAGAGACAAGGAATTTATTTTCGTCCTTCTGCACATAGATATCCACTTTTCCTAGCACCACTTGTTGAAGAGGCAGTCTTTTCTCCAGTGATTTTTTTTGGGGGATTTGTCAAAAATCAGATGGCTGTAGCTGCCTGGATTAACATCTGGTTATTCTATTCTGTGCCATTGATCTACGTGTCTGTCTTTCTGCCAGTACCATGCTGTTTTTGTTTCTATGGCTTTGTAATGTAGCATAAAATTGGGTATGGTGATACCACCAACCTTATTTTTGTCGCTCAAAATTATTTTAGCTATTCAAGGTTTTTTGTGCTTCCGAATGAATTTTTGGATTGTTTTTTTCCTATTTCTATAAAGAATGCCACTGGAATTTTAATGGGGATTGCATTAAATGTGTAGATTGCTTTTAGTAAGATTGACATTTTCACAATATTCATTCTTCCAATCCAAGAACATGGGATGTCTTTCCATTTCCTAGTGTCTTCTGCAAGTTCTCACTTGGGTGTTTTAAAGTTTTCATTGTAGAGATCCTTTACTTCCTTGGTTACATGTATTCCAAGGTACTTTATTTTTTATTTATTTATTTTCAAAAAAATATTATTTATTTATTTATTTATTTGAGAGAGAGGAAGAGGCAGAGAGAGGGAGAGAATGGGCATGCCAGGGCCTCCAGCCACTGCAAACAAACTTCAGATGCATGCACCCCTTTGTGCATATGGCTTATGTGGGTCTTGCAGAATCGAACTGGGATCCTTTGGCTTTACAGGCAAATGCCTTAACCGCTAAGCCATTTCTCCAGTCCCAGGGTACTTACTTTATTTATTTATTTATTTATTTATTTATTTATTTTGAGGCAATTGTGAATGGGAGTGATTCCTGGATTTCAGGATTTCATCCTCCACATGTTTGTTGTTAGTATATAGAAAAGCTACTGATTTCTGTGTATTTATTTTGTATCCTGCTACATTGCTGAAATTGTTTATTAGCTCTAAGAGTTTGCTAGTAGGTCCTTTATGTATAGAAGCACATCATCTGCAAATAATGATAATTAGATCTCTTCCTTTCCAATTTATATCCGTTTTGTGTGTGTCTCTTGTCTTATTGCTATAGCTAAGACTTTCACCACTATATTCAATAATAGTGGGGACAATGGACACCCTTATCTTTTTCCTGATTTTAGTAGAAAAGCTTAAAAGTTTTTCCCCACTTAGCATTATGTTGGCTGTAGGTTTGTTACAAATAGCCTTTACTGTGTTGAGATATGCTCCTTCTACTCCCACTTTCTGTAGGACATTTACCATGAATGGATGTTAGATTTTGTCGAATGCCTTTTCTGCATCTATTGAGATGATAATGTGATTTTCCTCCTTCAGCCCACTTATGTAGTATATTACATTATGTAGTATATTACAAATCAATTTGCATATGTTGAACCATCCCTGCATCTCTGGGATGCAGCCTACTTGTTCAGAATGATTTTCTTGAAAGATTTGTGTGTTCTGTTTGCCAGTATTTTTTTCTTTTTTCTTTCTTTATTTTTATTTTATTCATTTTATTGACAACTTCCATAATTGTAAACAATATCCCATGGTAACTCCCTCCCCCCCCCCACTCTCCCCTTTGAAACTCCACACTCCATCATATCCCCTCCCCTTCTCAATCAGTCTCTTTTATTTTGATATCAGTGATCCTATTATGATGGTCTTGTGTAGGTAGTGTCGGGAACTGTGAGGTCATGGATATCTAGGCCATTTTGTATAAGGAGGAAGACATTGTAAGGAATCCTACCCTTCCTTTGGCTTTTACATTCTTTCTACCACCTCTTCTGCAGTGGACTCTGAGCCTTGGAGGGTGTGGTAGAGAAGTTTCAGTGTTTAGCACGCCTCTGTCACTTTTTCTTAGCACCATGGTGCCTTCTGAGTCATCCCAAGGTTATTGCCATCTGAAAAGAGAAGCTTCCCTAACCAAAAGTGAGAGTAGCATTAATACATGGGTATGAACATTAAGAGAAGTGCTTACTAGGCAGTTTGGAGAGCATAGTATATATATATTTAGCCAAACACCAGCAGACATTACACCCTAGGGCTCATGACTACCCCTGTTGTAGGTTTTTATTATCAGGGATTTTTTTTTTTTTTTTTTTTTTGAGAGCGACAGAGAGAGAAAGAGGCAGAGAGAGAGAGACAGAGAGAGAGAGAGAAAATGGGTATGCCAGGGCCTCCAGCCACTGCAAACGAATTCCAGATGTGTGCGCCCCCTTGGGCATTTGGCTAACATGGGTCCTGGGGAATCGAGCCTCGAACCAGGATCCTTAGGCTTCATAGGCAAGTGCTTAACCGCTAAGCCATCTCTCCAGCCCAGTATCAGGGTCCCTCCCATGGAGTGGGCCTCCAGTCAAATTAGAGGGTAGTTGGTTTCCCCCATAACAGATGTGCTACTATTGCACCCATTGGCTCATTTGGCCTGGCTGGCCAAATTTAAGGCTTGCAGTGTCCGCTGTTGAGTATCTCCACTGGTGATTTCTCTCTCTCCCATGGAACTGCATGCAGCATAGCTTTTTCTAGCTTTCTGTCAGCTGGTCTACATGGAGGAGGTTTTCAGCTCAGCTCCAACAGGATTTCTCAGTGACCTTGTAGCCCAAGTATGTGGAGTCTTCAGCAATAGGGTCTTACCATATATTCCTGGTGGGAAATGAAGAAACTCACCAATGGCCTGTAATGTTTTGGGGGGCATCAGGGATCTCCCTGGCCAACAACTCACTGGAAGGTATTCCATCCTGGCACTGAACATTTTCTAGTAACAATCTATGGCATCTGCGTGTTCCACTGTCCTAAAAAATAGATTTCCATCTGACTTATTTATATTCTTTTAGATTTATTTATATTCTTTTAGATTTTGATTAGCTCTCCCTCCACCTTTCCTTTACTCAATCTGGGTTCTGTATTCAGTTCCATTGATCTACATTTGTGTTTTTCTGCCAATAGCATGCTTTTTGTTACTATGGATCTGTAATATAGGTTGAAAACAGTTATGGTGACACCACTAGCCTTATTTTTGTTGCTCAAAATTGTTTCAGATATTTGAGGATTTTTGTGCTTTTGGATTGGTTTTTCTATTTCTGTGAAGAAAGGCATTGGAATTTTGATGGAGATTGCATTAAGTGTGTAGAGTGCTTTTGGTAAGATTGACATTTTTTTCTATTTTATGGAAAAGTTTAAGTAGCATTGGTATTAGTTCTTCCCTGAAGGCCTGGTTTTTTTAGTTGGGAGATTTTTGATAACTGCTTGGATCTTCATACTTGTTATAGGTCTAGTTAAGTGGTCAATCTTATCTTGATTTAATTTAGGTAGGTTACATAAATCAAGGAAATTATCTATTTCTTTCAGATATTCAAACTTAGTGGAGTATATATTTGTATAGTAAGTCCCTATGATTTTTTTTGAATTTCTCTGGTATGTGTTGTGATGGTGCCTTTTTCATCTCTAATTTTATTAAATTATGTCTCTCCTCTCTCTCTCTGTCTCTCTCTCTCTTGGTCAGATTTGCTAAAGGTTTATCAGCCTTTGTTTTTTCCGAGAATGAAGTCTTTGTTTCATTGAATCTTTGGGGTTTTTTTTGGTTTCTCTTTCATTAATTTCTGCCCTAATCTTTATTATTTCTTCCAATCTACTGATTTTCAGTTTGCCTTGTTCTTCTTTTTCCATGTCTTTGAGGTGAAGCATTATTATGTTGTTTTCTTGCAACGTTTCTGATTCCTTCCTTCCTTCCTTCCTTCCTTCCTTCCTTCCTTTCTTTCTTTCTTTCTTTTTTTGGTTTTTCGGGGTAAGGTCTCACTCTGGCCCAGGCTGACCTGGAATTCACTATGTAGTCTCAGGTGGCCTCGAACTCACGGTGATCCTCCTACTTCTGCCTCCCGAGTGCTGGGATTAAAGGCGTGCGCCGCCACGCCCGGCTAGCCTCTAATTTCTTAATATAGGCACTTAAAGCTATAAATTTCCCTCTTAGGGCTGCCTTTATTGTGTCCCAAAGGTTTTGGCATATTGTGTTCCCATTATTATTTGACTCTGAATTGTTTGATTTCCTTCTTGATTTCTTCATTGACCCAGTCATCATTTAGTAGTGTATTGTTTAGTCCTTGATTTTTGTGTATGCTCTATAGCTTTTCTTGCTATTGATTTGTAGTTTGATTGTGATGAGATAGAGTGCAAGGAATTATTTTGATTTTCCTGCATTTTGTTAAGATTTGCTTTCTGTCCTAATGTATGGTCTATTTTAGATAATGTCCCATGTCCTGCTGAAAAGAATGTGTATTCTGCAGCATTTGTATGAAATGTCCTGTAAATATCTGTTATGTGCATTTGTTCTATGACCTCATTTAATCCAGATGCATCTATTTTTGCCAGGATGACCTATCAATTGATGAGAGTGGGGGTTGAAGTCATCCACTACAGCTGTGTTTGGTGTTATATGTGACCTTTGTTCTATTAGCATTTGTTTGATGAAGTTGGGAGAGCCCCCATGTTAGGTGAATATATGTTTAGAATTATAATGTCCTCCTGTTGGAGTGTGCCTTTAACCAATATAAAGTGACCTTCCTTATCTTTCCTAACTAATGTTGGCCTGAAGTCTACCTTGTCAGATATTAGGATAGTGACCCCTGCTTGTTTCCCAGGCCCATGTGCTTGAAGTACTGTTTTCCAACCTTTCATGCTAAGATAGTGTCCATTGTTTGTAGAAAGGTGAGTTTCTTAGAGGCAACAAATTGAAGGATCCTTCTTTTTAACCCTGTTTGCAAACCTATGTCTTTTGTTTGGGCCATTGAGGCTGTTGATACACAGAGAGAGAATGGACCATCCACCCATTGCAAATGAACTCCAGACATATGCACCACCTTGTGCATCTGGCTTATGTGGGTCCTGGGGAATTGAACCTGGGCCCTTTGGCTTTGCAGGCAATTGCCTTAACTGCTAAGCCATCTCTCCAGCCTAAGCCCAGCTTTTTTAGTTTTTTTTTTTTTTTTTTTTTTTTTGGAGGGGGGGCTTGAGGTAGGGTTTCACTGTAGTCAAGGCTGATCTGGAATTTACTATGTAGTCTCAGGGTAGACTCGAACTTACAGTGATCCTCCTACCTCTGCCTCTTGAATGCTGAGATTAAAGGTGTGCACCACCATGCCTGGATTTTTTTGGGAGGGGTTCAAGGTAGGGTTTCACTTTAGCCCAGGCTGACCTGGGATTCACTATGGAGTCTCAGGATGGCCTCGAACTCATTATTAACAACTTCCATGATTATAAAAAATATTCCATGGTAATACCCTCCCTTCCCCCACTTTCCCCTTTGAAACTCCATTCTCCATCACATCCCCTCCCCATCTCATTCAGTATCTCTTTTATTTTGATGTCATGATCTTTTCCTCCTCTTATGATGGTCTTGTGTAGGTAGTATCAGGAACTGTGAGGTCATGGATGTCCGGGCCATTTTGTGTCTGGGGGGAGCACCTTGGAAGGAGTCCTACCCTTCCTTTGGCTCTTACATTCTTTCCGCCACCTCTTCTGCATTAGACCCTGAGCCTTGGAAGGTGTGATAGAGATATTAAGAGTACTAAGCACTCCGGTCACTTCTTTCCATCACCATGATACCTTCTGAGTCATCCCAAGGTCACTGCCATCTGAAAAGAGAAGATTCTCTACCAAAAGTGAGAGTAGCATTAATATAAGGGCATGAACATTAAGAGAAGTGCTTACTGGGCAGTTTGATAAGCATAGTATATACATTTAGCCAGGCAGCAGCAGACATTATACCCCTAGGGCTCATGACTACCCCTGTTTTAAGTTTTCAGTATCAGGGATGTATTCCCTACCATGGAGGGGGCCTCAAGTCCAGTTAGAGAGCAGTTGGTTTCCACCATGACAGACGTGCCACTATTGTACCCGTTGGCTCATTTGGCCTGGCTGGCCAAATATAAGGCTTGCAGTGTCCGCTGTTGAGTATCTTCACTGGTGATTTCTCTTTCTCCCATTGAACTGCATGCACAATGGCTTCTTCCAGCTTTCTGTCAGCTGGTCTACATGGAGGAGGTTATCAGCTCAATTCCAGCAGGATTTCTCAGTGACATTGCAGCCCAAGTATGTGGAGTCTTCAGCAGTAGGGTCTTACCATCAATTCCTGGTGGGAAACCAAGGGCCTTGGCAATTGCCTATAATGTTTTGGGGGTATCATGAACCTCCCTGGCCAACAACTCACTGGAAGGTATCCCATCCCTGGCACTGAAAAATTTCTAGCAACAGTCTATGTGGCTCCTGAGTGTTCCATTGTCAAAAAAAAAAAAAAAAAAAGGTTTCCATGAGATTTATTTATATCCTCTTAGATTTTGATTAGCCCTCCCTCCACCTTTCCTTTACTCAGTCTCTTCCCCTGACCTCACTTTGGGCCTTTTCACCCCCATTAATCTATTCTTCTAATGACATATATACAATACCATCCTATTAAGTACCCCATTCCCTTCCTTTCTCTTCCCTTTATATTTCTTTTCTAGTTTACTGGCCTTTGCTACTGAGTTTTCTTCCTACTCACACGGAAGTCCAATCATCTGTAGCTAGGATCCACATGTGAGAGAGAATATGAGATGCTTGGCTTTCTGGGTCTAGGTTACCTCACTTAGTATATTCCTTTCCTGCAATTTTCCTGCAAATTTCATAACTTCATTTTTCTTTACCGCTGAGTAGAACTCCATTGTATAAATGTGCCATATCTTCATTATCCACTCATCAGTTGAGGGACATCTTGGTTGGTTCCATTTCCCAGATATTGTGAATTGAGCGGCAATACACATGGTTGAGCAAGTATCTCTAAGGTAATGAGATGAGTCCTTAGGATATATGTCTAGGAGTGCTCTAGCTGGGTCATATGGTAGCTCTATTTTTAGCTGTCTTAGGAACCTCCACACTGATGTCCACAATGGCTGGACCAGATTACATTCCTTCCAGCAGTGTAGAAGGGTTCCTCTTTTTCTACATCCTCGCCAGCATTTATGGTCATTTGTTTCCATGAAAAGTTTTTATTTACCGCAAGTTTTGTGCTTTTCTTGACTGCAGTTAAAGATGCATTAACTTCATTAATAGCCAAACAGCCATGAGAATTTATATTACTTCAGTATTCCAGATATAAGTTCCAACAGGTACACTAGCTCCTTGAAGCATGCAGCTTTCTGCGTCACAAAACAGCACTATTTCTTCTTCTGTAAGATGCTTAAGCCCAACGTGGTGGTGCATGCCTTTAATCCCAGCACTTGGGAGGCTGAGGTAGGAGGATCACAGTGAGTTTGAGTCCACCCTGAGACTATGTAGTGAATTTCAGAGCAGCCTGAGCTATAGCGAGACCCTAGTTAAAAAAAAATAGAAATAGAAATATATCCTTAAGAATGTATTTGGTGCTGAGAGATGGCTTAGCAGTTAAGTGCTTGCCTGTGAAGCCTAAGGACCGCGGTTGGAGGCTTGGTTCCCCTGGACCCATGTTAGCCAGATGCACAAGGGGGCGCACGCATCTGGAGTTTGTTTGCAGTGGCTGGAGACCCTGTGGCACCCATTCTCTCTCTCTTCCTCTTTCTTTCTCTGTCTGTTGCTCTCAAATAAATAAAAATAAACAATAAGAAAAAGAACATATTTGGGAGCTGGAGAAATGGCTCAGTGGTTCAGGCACTTGCCTGTGAAGCCTAAGGACTCATGTTCTAGTCTCTGGGTCCCATGTAAGCCAGATGCATAGTGACACAAGTGCGCAATGTCACATATGTACACAAGATGGTGCATATGTCTAGAGTTCGATTGAAGTGGTGTGCCAAATCCTCTCCTCTCTTCTCCTCTTCTCTCTCTCATTAAAAAGATACAAGAAGCCGGGTGTGGTGGCGCACGCCTTTAATCCCAGCACTTGGGAGGCAGAGGTAGGAGGATCGCCATGAGTTCGAGGCCACCCTGAGACTCCATAGTGAATTCCAAGTCAGCCTGGGCTAGAGTGAGACCCTACCTCCAAAAGAAAAGAAAAAGAAATAAGAATGTATTTGGCAACTAATTCATGTATTTGACTCACTTTTGTTTTACTTTATTTATTTATTTATTTATTTATTTTTGTTTATTTTGAGGCAAGGTCTCATTCTGTAGCCCAGACTGGCAGGTATGTGCCACCACAACCAACTGAAAAGGAATATATATATATATTTGAGCTGGGTGTGGTGGCTTACACCTTTAATCCCAGCACTTGGGAGGCAGAGGTAGGAGGACTGATGTGAGTTCAAGGCCACCCTGAGACTACATAGTGAATTCCAGGTCATCCTGGGGTAGAGTGAGACCCTACCTTGAAAAACAAAAGCAAAACAAACAAACAAGCAATATATATGTGTGTGTATGTATATATATTTGTTATTTATCTATTTGTAAGCAGAGGGAGAGAGAGAATATGAGAATATGGGTATGCCAGGGCCTCCAGCCACTGCAAACAAACTCCAGATGTATGTGTCTCTGTGTGCGTCTGCCTTTACATGGGTACTGGGAAATTGAACCTGGGTCAGTAGGCTTTGCAGGCCAAGTGTCATCCACTGAGCCACCTCCTCATCCCCTACAATGTTTTATCTTCATGTGTATCATCTTAAGAATGCCATAAATAAATGTGTTTTGAGTATTGGTTAAGAATCATTGTAGATCATATTGACTTAATTAATCAGTATGGATCTCATTAAGTCATTTGCTCCTGGTAGTTCTACTTAGTAGATCATTGGTCTGTTAAATGAGGAGTAATAATAATAATAGATTGGCCATAATAGTTTGCTTAACAGAACCACTGTTTTTACATGGGGCAGATGAAATGAAAGGACTTTTTTTTTTTTTTCAGGTTGTAAGGGAACTGGTCAAATACACAAATCACTTTAGAATCTTGGCTCTCAGTGCCACACCAGGCAGTGATATAAAGGTAAGTAAAATGTCTTTCTATTTATTACTGTGTAAGAAACCATGAATTTTTAAAAAATATTTTTATTTATTTATATATTTGAGAGAGAGAGAGAGAGCCACTGCGAACAAACTCCAGATGTATGTGCCACCTTGTGCATCTGGCTTAAGTGGGTACTGGGGAATCAAACATGTGTCCTTAGGCTTTACAGGCAAGTGCCTTAACCACTAAACCATCTCTCCAGCCCCTGAAAACATGAAGTTTTGATGGGGGCCAGATCAGTTTTTCATTCTATTATCTACCTAGCTTTATGTGAGGACTATAGTGTCCTACAACATGCTAATATCTCACTTCTGTTCTGTGGCTGCAGATGTTTCTGTGAATTAGTAGCCTCTGCCTTGTTCCCTCCTTCTCTGCCTTCCTTTTTGTGAGACAGGGTCTGCCTGTGTCCCAGACAGCTTTTCAACTTCTGGGCTCAAGGGATCCTCCCACCTCAGTCAGCAGCTTAGTTGGGACTATAGTCTTGAGCTACCCACCACAGCCAGTATTACTGTGGATTGAACCTGCTGCCTTAAGCATGCTGTGTTAGTATTGTCTGAAAAAGCTATGTCTCCAGCCCTTTTTAAATACTTACGTTGAAACAGGATCTTGCTAAGTTGCCCATGCTGGCCTTAAACTCCTTAGAGCACCCAGGCAGGCCTGAACTTATGATTCTCCTACCTCAGCCTCCTGAGTAGCTAGGGTTGGAGGCCTGTACTTTTTTTTTTTTTTTCAATGTTGCTATTTCCAGTTCTATTATTATTACTTTTTTTTTTTTTTTTTTTTGGTTTTTTTGAGGTAGAGTCTTGCTCTAGCCCAGGCTGACCTGGAATTCACTATGTAGTCTCAGGGTGGCCTTGCACTCCTTGATCTTCCTTCCTCTGCCTCCTGACTGCTAGGATTAAAGGCCTGCACCACCACGCCCAACAACAACAACAACAACAACTACTACTACTACTTCTACTACTACTACTTCTTCTTCTTCTTCTTCTTCTTCTTCTTCTCATTATTATTATTATTATTATTATTGTGTGTGCGTTGACAACCTCAGCATATTATTCCTCTCCTTCCCCTTTATTCCAAACAGGGTGTCTCTTGCCTCTAGAAGGGCCAGACTAGCTGATCTGCAAGCTTTAGGATTTGACTTCACTTTCTGTGGCCCTACATGTGGTTAGATTAGATACTTTAGGTGGATGCTGAGGTTCCCACCTTCAGTTCACAAATTTTCAGAGCAAGTACCTTTAACCACTGAGCCATTTTCCCAGCCCCTGCTTTCAGTTTTTGTCTTTTGTTTAGAGACAGGATTTTACTGTGTATCCCAGGCTGACCTTGAACTCATTATGTATTTCAGGTGGGCCTCAAACTCTTGTAGTTCTCCTGACTCAGCCAGCCTCAAGAATGTTGGGATTCCAAATTGGGTTTTGAACAAAGTTCAGATTCCACTGTGTCTTCTAGCTTCAAAATAAGAGAGTCAAAAGCTGGGCATGGTGGTGCACGCCTTTAATCCCAGTGCTCAGGAGGCAGAGGTAGGAGGATCACCATGTTCTAGGCCACCCTGAGAATACAGAGTGAATTCCAGCTCAGCCTGGGCTAGAGTGACACCCTACCTTAAAAAAGAAAAAAAAAAAAAGACAGAAGGAGAGAGAGAGACTACTTACTCATTAAAGAGAGCATAAGTTTCTCATAAATCCCCCCCCCCTTTTATTTTTTTGTTATCTTTGAAGCAGGGTCCCTGTAGCCCAGGCTGACCTGGAACTTGCTTTGTAGTCCCTGGCTGACCTTGAAATCCACTTTTAGTTCATTTTAAGTTTTACTTTAAAATAGCTTTTGGCATCTGAAAAATTTGCAGAAATGGAACTGTTTATAGGTGCTACAGCTAGCTTTTGCCAATGTTAATAGTTATATGATAATAGCAAAATTATCAAAACCTTAATATTGGGTTAGCCAATTAGCCTTAATAATGGCTAAGGCGTTAGGCACTTGCCTGTGAAGGCTGAAGACCCGGGTTCGATTCCTTAGTATTTACATAAGTCAGACGCACAAAGTGGCACATGCATCTGGAGTTTGTTTGCAGTGGCTAGAGGCCCTGGTGTGCCCATTTTCTCTCTTTACCCCTTTGTCTCTCTCAAATAAATAAATAAAATCAAACTATTTATTGAGAAACCTTATTAAGCCGGGTGTGGTGGCACACGCCTTTAATCCCAGCACTCGGGAGGCAGAGGTAGGAGGATCGCTGTGAGTTCAAGGCCACCCTGAGGCTACAGAGTGAATTCTAGGTCAGCCGGGGCTAAAGTGAGACCCTGCCTCGAAAAACAAAACAAAACAAAAAAAAGAAACCTTATTAAAATTGATATGCTAGCCGGGCGTGGTGGCGCATGCCTTTAATCCCAACACTCGGGAGGCAGAGGTAGGAGGATCACTGTGAGTTCGAGGCCACCCTGAGACTACATAGTGAATTCCAGGTCAGCCTGAACTAAAGTGAGACCCTACCTCATAAAACCAAAAAAAGTAAAACCAAAAATTGATATGCTAGTAATGAATCTGCAGGTCTTGTTTGAATTTTTTCAATGTTCCCACCAGTGTCTGTTTTTGCTCCAGGTCTGGTTCAGGATCTCACATTGCATTTAGTTGTCAAGTTTCTTTACTCCTGTCCAATATGTGACAATGTGACAGTTACTCCATAACCTCCATGGTTTTTTTTTTTTTTTTTCGAGGTAGGGTCTCACTCTAGTCCAGGCTGACCTGGAATTCACTATGGAGTCTCAGGGTGGCCTCGAACTCACGGCGATCCTCCTACCTCTGCCTCCCGAGTGCTGGGATTAAAGGCGTGGGCCACCACGCCCGGCTACCTCCATGCTTTTGAAGAGTAGGTGCCAGGCATTTTGTAGAATATCACTCAGTTTGGGGTTGTCTACTATTTTTTCTGATAATGTGATATTATCTTGACTTTGAGCTGTGTATGTAGCTGAGGATCATCTTGAACTCCTGACCTTCTTGCCTCCCATCTCCAAAGTGCTGGGTAGGTATGAGCCACCGCACCTACTTCTTTACTCATTTTTTACGTAATTGATTCAGAACAGGGCTTCAGCCTCTTATTAGACAATTTCTAAAGTATTCCTAAGATACATTGGTGAATAATAATAATGGCTGAAGAGATGCCACAGTGGTGAAAGGTGCTTGTTTGCAAAGTCTGCTGGCCTAGGTTTAATTCCCTAGCACCTATGTAAAGCTGGATGGGCAATTGTTTGTTTGTTTATCGAGGTAGGGGCTCACTCTAGCCCAGGCTGACCAGGAATTCACTTTGTAGTCTCAGGGTGGCCTCAAACTCTTGGAGATCCTTCTACCTCTGCATCCCAAGAGCTGGGATTAAAGGCATGCTCCACCATGCCCATATTCATTTATTTGTAAGGAGAGAGGGAGGGAGGGAGGGAGGGAGGGAGGAAGAAAGAAAGAAAGAAAGAAAGAAAGAAAGAAAGAAGGAAGGAAGGAAGGTAGGTAGGTAGGTTACACCAAGGCTTCTAGCCACTGCAAATGAACTCCAGATGCATTTTTCACTTTGTGCATTTGGCTTTAAGTAGATAATGGGGAATCAAAGCCAGGTTGTTGGGCTCTACAGGCTAGTGCTAGCTCTCCAACCCTAATATTTTATTTAACAGATGATCAGCTTGAAAGGCTTTGGGGGGAATAATACTTTATAAAAATATTTCTCACTATGGTGGTGCTTTTGGTTTTGTTTTGTCTTGTGTGTTTGTTTTTTGAGATGTGTTCTAACAGTGTAGCCTGGGACTTACTATGTGGTTCATGCTGGCCTGGAACATGAGATTCTGTAGCCTTAGCCTCCCTGGTTCTGGTATTACAGGAATGTGCTATTTTTAATAAACTTTGTTTCTGTGCTTGTGTGTGTATGTATGTGTGTGTGTGTGTGTGTGTGTGTGTGTGTGTGTGTATGTATTTATACACATGGATATGGATATGAATTTTCAGTGCTCATGTAAAATGTTTACTGTTTATTGTTGTTAGTACTTAATTAAAAAATTTAGCATTGGGCTGGAGAGATGGCTTAGCGGTTAAGGAGCTTGCCTGCAAAGGCAAAGGACCTCAGTTCAATTCCCCAGTACCCATGTAAGCCAGCTGCAGAAGGTGGCACATGCATCTGGAGTTCGTTTGCAGTAGCTGGAAGCCCTGGCATGCCCATTCTCTTTCTCTCTCTCTTACCCTCTCCCAAATAAATAACTAGAAGTAAAATATTTTTTAAAAATTTAGCATGGGCCGGGCGTAGTGGCGCATGCCTTTAATCCCAGCACTTGGGAGGCAGAAGTAGGAGGATGGCTGAGAGTTCGAGGCCACGCTGAGACTATATAGTGAGTTTCAGGTCAGCCCAGACTAGCGTGGGACCCTACCTTGAAAAACGAAAAAAAAAAAAAATTAGCATGGTATGTAATTTATACTCAACTGATTTTGCACAGACTGTGCAACAGGTTATTACAAACCTACTAATTGAGCAGATAGAGCTTCGTTCTGAAGATTCTCCAGACATTTTGCCATATTCTCATGAGAGACGAGTTGAAAAGCATGTTGTTCCCCTTGGAGAAGAACTTGCAGCCATCCAAAAGACATATATCCAGGTAAGCTGTTTTCATCATAGTTTCCAACTGTCTCTCTATCATTTATGTCGCAGACGGCTTCGGGTTCACTGAGATGAACTTCCAGACAGGCACAGTTATGGAGGAAGGGATTTATTGAAGTTTACAGATCCAGGGGAAGTTCCATAATGGCAGAAGAAGCTGGCCTGCTTGTACAGGACCAGAGAGAGAGAAGCACACGCCAAAAGCCATACAGCACAGCACACTTCTGGAACTCCAGCTAGGCACACTTTGCATATCTTTAGATTGAAATCTCAAACCCACCACCACACCTTAAGATCCACCCAGTAACACTACCTCCTTCCAGGTGGCTGCAGATGCAAACTACAAACAAATAAAACACTGAATATATTGGGGGCCATCTATTCAAACTACCACAGCCACCATGTGCATCTGGCTTACATGGGGCCTGGAGAATCGAACCTGGGTCCTTAGGCTTCGCAGGCAAGCACCTTAACCACTAAGCCATCCCTCCCGCCTTTTTTTTTTTTTTTGCCACTTGCCACTGGCAAATGAGATAAAAGTTCTCTTTCCTCAGTTCTGGGTTAGCCTTCATTTAAAATAAGCAAATAGAGCCGGGCGTGGTGGCGCACGCCTTTAATCCCAGCCCTCGGGAGGCAGAGGTAGGAGGATTGCCATGAGTTTGAGGCCACCCTGAGACTCCTTAGTGAATTCCAGGTCAGCCTGGATTAGAGTCAGACCCTACCTCAAAAGAAAGAAAGAAAAAAAAAAAAGCAAGTATTCCTGGATGTGGTAGTGCACACCTTTAATCCCAGCACTCAGGAGGCAGAGGTAGGAGGATCACTGTGAGTTCAAGGCCACCCTGGGACTACATAGTGAATTTCAGGTCAGCCTGGGCTAGAGTGAGACCCTACCTTGAAAAACCAAAAATGTAAAAAGACAAATAAGGGCTGGAGAGATGGCTCAGCAGTTAAGGCACTTGCCTGCAAAGCCTAATGACCTGAATTCAATTCCCCAGTATCTACATAAAGCCAGATGCACAAAGCGGTGCATGCATGAATCTGGAGTTCATTTGCACACATGCACATACACACACACACTCTCTTTCCTTGCAAATACAAAAAAAGAAAATTGGCAAATAGGGCTGAGGATTTAGCTCAGCAGTAAGGCTTTTGATTGCCAGATGCAGGATACTAGGTTTAAGCCCCCAAGCTATAAGAAAATAAAATATATAATTGTCTTGTTAAATTTTAGTTGAAATAGTTGTTTCTGCTAACTTGTAGGTGGATGTTACTTGGTTATAAATATCAGATACTTCATATTTTTGATTATTTGAGGGGAGAAGAAGAAGAGGAGAGAGTAAACATGGACTCACCAGGGCCTTTCGAGGCTGCATGTGAACTCTAGACACATGTGCCACTTTGTGTGTCTGGCTTTACGTGTGTACCGGAGAATTGAACCCAGACTGACAGACTTTGTAAACAAGTGCCTTTAACCCCATAGCCATCTCCCTGGCCCTCAAATGCTTTTAGATTTTAGAATTTTGTTGTGTGTATCAGTTTCTCATTGCTGACAAAATGCTTGACAAAAGCAACTTTTAAGGAAGAGTTTAGTTTTGTTCACAGTTTGAGGGTACGGTCCATTATGTCAGGGAAGACATGGCAGCAGGAGTCTGAGGTAGCTGCAGCTGGTCATATTATGTGCATAGTCAGGAAGTAGAGAGCAATGAATGCTGGTACTCAGCTTTATTTCTTTTACGTTTTTATTTTTTATTTATTTATTTTTAAAAATTTATTTATTAGAGACAGATGGAAAGAGGGAGGGAGGGAGATAATGGGCATGCAAGGTCCTCTAGCCACTGCAAACAAACTCCAGGTGCATGTGCCATCACTTATGTTGGACCTGGAGAATCAAACCTGGGTTCTTAGCCTATGCAGTCAAGTGCCTTAACCGCTAAGCCATCTCTCCAGCCCATCTTTTTTATTTATTTATTTTATTTTTTGCTTTTTCAAGGAATAGTCTCACTGTAGCCCAGGGTGACCTGGAATACACTCAGTAGTCTCAGGGTGCCCTTGAACTCATGGTGATCCTCCTACCCCCTTCCTCCCAAGTGCTGGGTTTAAAGGCATGTGCCACCATGCCCTGCTCCATCTCCCCCCCCCCCCCCAGGTAAGGTCTCACTCTAGCCCAGGCTGATCTGGAATTTACTGTGTAGGCTCAGGGTAGCCTTAAACTCATGGCGATTCTCCTACCTCTGCCTCTTGAGTGCTGGGATTAAAGACGTGCGCCGCCACGCCTGGCTTCCATCTTTTTTGAAAATTAAAAAAAAAAAAAAACTATTTTGTGTGCATGCGTGTGTGCATGTGTGTGTTCATGCTTATGTGAGTCAATGCATGTGTACTATAGCATGAACGTGGAGGTCAAAAGACAGCTTTTGGGTTGGTTCTTGTCTGTGGACTTCATGTGAGGCAGGGCTTCTCTGGAGTCTAGCTTTGAACTTCCAGGAAATTCTCTTGTCTCTGCCTTCCAGATCACACTCAGTGTCAGCATGTTGGGATTACAGAAGCACTCCATGGTTCCTGGTATTTTACATGGGGTCTGTGGGTCAAACTCATGTACTCAAGCTTGAGCAGTGAGTGCTTTATATACTCAGCCATCTCCCCATCCGGCTTCCTTCTACTTATTTAATCTAGGAACCTAGCCCATGAAGTTATGCCACATCTATATAGAATGGGTCTTCCTACTTTAGTTAACATAGAAGATCCCTCACAGGCATGTCCAGAGGTTTGTCTTCTAGATAATTCTAAAACCTGTCAAGTTGGCAATCCTTAATAACTGTAATACTGTATTTACTGAAAAACTCACTTTATGGCTTGGGGAGATGACTCAATGGGTCAAGTGCTTGCTGTGCAAGCATGAGGACCTGAATTCAGATCCCCATCCCCAGAATTTTATGTGGGTAATCGCAGTAATGGGGAGGTAAAGACAGAGAATCTCAGAGGCTTACTAGCTGGCTAGTCTACTCAATTTGTGAGCTCTGGATTTGGTGAGAGACCCTATCTCAATAAGGTGGAGAGCAACTGAGGAAGATACCTGATGTTAACCTCTGGCTTCTACATGGACTTGCACATGTGTGCACACACCCTCACACACATGCCACACCACCCACATACACATGTAAAAAAGCTTCATTTCATGACAAACTTTATTAACTATTCAACTTCTTTTTTTTTTTTAGTTTTTGTTGTAAATAAATTTAAATTTATTTTTATTTGTTTATTTGAGAGGGAGAAAGAGGCAGATAGAGAATTGGCATGCCAGGGCCTTCAGCTGCTGCAGATGAACTCCAGATGCATGTGCCACCTTGTGCATCTGGCTTATGTGGGTCCTGGGGAATCGAACCTGGGTCCTTTGGTTTCACAGGCAAGTGCCTTAACTGTTAAGCCCTCTCCAGCCCTCAACTTCATTGTATTTGAAAAGGACTTTAAAACAAGTATGAACTAATTTTTTTTTCAGATTTTGGAAGCATTTTCCAGTTCTTTGATTCAGAGAAATATTTTGATGAGAAGAGATATTCCTACTCTAACAAAATACCAATTAATTCTGGCAAGAGATCAATTTAGGAAAAACCCATCTCCAAATACTGTGGTAGGTTTTTTTTCTTTCTTTCTTTCTTTCTTTTTTTTTTTTTTTTTTTTTTGTTGTTGTTTTTTTTGTTTTTTTGAGGTAGGGTCTCACTCTAGCCCAGGCTGACCTGGAATTTACTCTGTAGTCTCAGGGTGGCCTCGAACTCATAGCGATCTTCTTACCTCTGTCTCCTGAGTACTGGGATTAAAGGCATGTGCCACCATGCCTGGCTTGTGGTACATATTTTTAAATAAATGCTGGTGATTGAGTAAATTATTACCGAGAGCCTGGATAAAGTTTACATGATGATTTCTTAGCTATTTATTTACTCATTTAGAATTTAGATGGGATTATGGCAGGTACATAGCCAGTTTATGTATTAGTTATTTTCCTTATTAATGTGACAAATACCAGACAAAGGCAACTTAAGGAAGTTTATATTGATTCACACTGTGAGTATGCACTCTATGTTGAAGGGAAAGTCATGTTGATGCTTGAAAGGCTGAAGTGGGAGGATCTCTGAGAGATCAAGGCTAGCCTGGAAGACAGTGTGAGATGCTGTCTCACAAAAAATTTAGGTAAGATTTGTATAGTTTTTGAAAGTATGACAAAATCTAACAGGAAGTGTAGTGACTTGTTAAATTTAAAAAATTTTTTTTTGTTTATTTATTTGACAGAGAGGGAGAGGGAGAGAATGGGTGTGCCAGGGTTTCTAGCTACTGCAAACGAACTCCAGATGCGTGTACCCCCTTGTGCATCTGGCTAATGTGGGTCCTGGGGAATCGAGCCTCCAGCTGGGGTCCTTAGGCTTCACAGGCAAGTGCTTAACTGCTAAGCCATCTCTCCAGCCCTAAATTTATTTTTATTTTATTTTATTTTTGGTTTTTCAAGGTAGGGTTTCACTGTAGCCCAGGCTGACCTGCAGTTCACTATGTAGTCTCAGGATGGCCTCGAACTCATGGTAGCCCTCCTACCTCTTCCACACCTGGCCAAATTTATCTTTTGACTTTTATGAAATTATTAGTCTTTTAGTCCATTTCTATTTTGTAGCATTAAAGAGCCATGAGAGGCTAGATTGTAACTAAATTTTAAACCTTGTACATTTAATCTTACTCTTCACACCAGAGTTGGAGGAAGCATTACAGAAAGCTACTGATTTTTTTGTTTGGTTTTTTGAGATAGGGTCTCACTAGCCCAGGCTGACCTGGAATTCACTATGTACTCTCAGAGTGGCCTCGAACTCTCAGTGTTTCTCCTGTCTCTGCCTTCTGAGTGCTGGGATTAAAGGCATGTGCCACTGTGCCTGGCAAAGCTACTGATTATTAAACTTTTTAATTTTTTATTTATTTCAGAGGGAGAGAGAAAGAGACAGATAGAATAGGTGCTCCAGGGCCTACAGCCACTGCAAAGAACTCTAGATGCACGTGCCACCTTGTGCATCTGGCTTTAAGGGGGTCCTGGGGAATTGAACCTAGGTCCTTAGGCTTCACAGGCAAGTGCCTTAACTGTTAAGCCATCTCTCCAGTCCTAAACTTTTTATTTTTATTATTTATTTATTTTGTTTTGTTTTTCGAGGTAGGGTTTCACTCTAGCCCAGGCTGACCTGGAACTCTGTGTAGTCTCAGGGTGGCCTCGAACTCATGGCAATCCTCTGACCTCTGCATCCCAAGTGCTGGGATTAAAGGTGTGCACCACCACGCCTGGCTCTTTATTTATATTTTTTCTGGGCATGATAGTATACACCTTTAATCTCAGCAGTCAAGAAACTGAGGCAGGAGGACTTCCATGAGTTTGAGGCCAATCACGGCTATGTAGTAAGAAACTGTCACAACAAAACAAAAACAAATACCAACAACCCAAAAATTATTTGTGCTTTATGAGGGTATGTCTGTATCTGATTTATTTTCCATGGTCTCTCCTGTATCCAGCTCAGTGCTTGACCTATGGTACATACTTATAATAATTTTGAGAGGACACATGAATTTATATGCTTGAGATAATTTACCTATGAAAAGAAATAATATGTACTGGTTTTCAGTTGGTTTCAGTTTAAGAAAAAGAGATAGGTTTTATTTGGAAAACACTACATTTTCATAGCAATCTCCTATAGCATGACATTCAGTAGAACTAACAAATTATAATCATTATAGGGCAGGTACAGTGGCACATGCCTTTAATCCCAGCACTCAGGAGGAGGAGGTAGGAGAATGGGTGTGAGTTTCAGGGCAGTTTGAGACTACATAGTGAATTCCACGACAGCCTGGGAGAGAGTGGGACCCAACAAAATACATATTTATATATATAAAGGGAATGGTTATTATTATCATTTGAATTGTCTTGTAAATGTTACAGCTTGGGCATGGCAGATGTCCCTTCATTTCCTTGTCTTGTTAAATTAACACATGCTTATCCTTACAGGGAATACAGCAAGGCATAATTGAGGGAGAGTTTGCTATTTGTATAAGCTTATATCATGGTTATGAATTATTGCAGCAAATGGGAATGAGATCATTATATTTCTTCCTTTCTGGAATTATGGATGGAACAAAAGGTAAATTATATGAAATATTAAAAAAATAGTAATGTCTATTATTTTGGCGTAAAACTTTACAAGGTTGAGTTTGGGGCTTTGTTTTATTTTATTTTTATTTATTTATCTGAAAAGAGACAGAGAAAGAGAGAATGAATGGGCACCCTAGGGCCTCTAGCCACTACAAATGAACTCCAGAAGCATATACCACCATATGCATCTGGCTTATGTGGGTACTGGGGAATCGAACTTGGATATTTAGAATTGGCAGGCAAATATCTGAACCACTAAGTCATCTCTCTAGCCCAATTTTGGGCATTTTTAAATATTTTACTATTTTTATTTGCAAGCAGAGAGAGTGAGCATGCAAGCACCAGGGCCTGCAGCCACTGCAAATGAACTCCAGATGCATGCACCACTTTGTGCATCTGGCTTTATGTGGCTACTATGGAATTGAACCCATGTTGTTAGGCTTTGCAGGGAAGTTTGAGGTTTTTGTTGTTTTTTTTTTTTTTTCAATTTTTTTTTTATTAACAACTTCCATGATTATAAAAAATATTCCATGGTAATACCCTCCCCTCCCTGACTTTCCCCTTTGAAACTCCATTCTCCATCACGTCCCCTCCCCATCTCATTCAGTATCTCTTTTATTTTGATGTCATGATCTTTTCCTCCTCTTATGATGGTCTTGTGTAGGTAGTGTTAGGCACTGTGAGGTCATGGATATCCAGGCCATTTTGTGTCTAGGGGGAGCACGTTGTAAGGAGTCCTACCCTTCCTTTGGCTCTTACATTCTTTCCGCCACCTCTTCTGCAATAGACCCTGAGCCTTGGAAGGTGTGGTATAGATATTGCAGTACTGAGCACTCCTCTGTCACTTCTTCCCAGCACCACGATGCCTTCTGAGTCATCCCAAGGTCACTGCCATCTGAAAAGAGAAGGTTCTCTACCAAAAGTGAAAGTGTCATTAATATATGGGTATGAACATTAAGAGAAGTGCTTACTGGGCAGTTTGATGAGCATAGTATATACATTTAGCCAGACAGCAGCAGACGTTACACCCCTAGGGCTCATGACTACCCCTGGTTTAAGTTTTCAGTATCAGGGATATATTCCCTACCATGGAGCGGGCCTCCAGTCCAATTAGAGGCAGTTGGTTTCTACCATGACAGACCTGCCACTATTGTACCCGTTGGCTCATTTGGCTTGGCTGGCCAAGTATAAGGCTTGCAGTGTCCACTGTTGAGTACCTTCACTGGTGATTTCTCTCTTTTCCATTGAACTACATGCAGAATGGCTTCTTCCAGCTTTCTGTCTGCTGGTCTACATGGAGTACGTTATCAGCTCAGTTTCAGCAGGATTTCTCAGTGACCTTGTAGCCCAAGTATGTGGAGTCTTCAGCAGTAGGGTTTTACAATCTATTCCTGGTGGGACACCAAGGGCCTCGACAATGGCCTATAATGTTTTGGGTCCTGGGGAATCAAACTTGGGTCCTTTGGCTTTGCAGGCAAGCACCTGAGCCCCTAAGCCACCTCTCTAGTCCAGTTTCTTTCTTTCTTTTTTCTTTTTGGTGGTTTTCAAGGTAGGGTCTCACTCTAGCCCAGGCTGACTTGGAATTCACTATGTAGTATCAGGGTGGCCTCGAGTTTAAGGCTATCCTTTTACCTCCTGCCTCCCGAGTGCTGGGATTAAAGATGTGCGCCACCACGTGTGTCCTAGTTTTTATTTTTAATTTAGAATTCTGACTTTCTTGTTAAAGTTTACTTTCCTTTAATAAATAATTAGTGTGGGGGCTAGGGAGCTGGCTCAGTGGTTAAAGATGCTTGTATGTAAAGCCTTCCAGTATGGGTTTGATTTCTCAGTACCCATGTAAAGCCAGATACACAAAATGGTGCATATATCTGGAGTGCTAAGAGGCCTTGATAGGCCCATTTTCTCTCTCTTTCTATTTCTTTTTTTCTGGTTGTTTTGTTTTTCACAGCAGGGTGTTTCTGTAGCCCAGGCTGATTTGGAATTATCTGTGTAGTCTCAGGGTGGCTTCAAACTCACCTCAATCATCCTACCTCTGCCTCCTGAGTGCTGGGATTAAAGGTGTGTACCACCATGCCCAGCTCTGTCTATCATTATCTACATGCTTGCAAATAAATAAATAGAAATATTTTAAAGGAATAATAACTGGCCAGCCTGAGGCTACATAGTGAATTCCAGAACAGCCTTGGCTAGAGCCAGACCTTACCTTAAAAAACAGGGGGGGGAGGGGAGAGATGGCTTAGCATTTAAGGCATTTGCCTGCAAAGACAAAGGACCCAGATTCGACTCCCCAGGATGCACGTAAGCCAGATGCACAAGAGGGCACATGTGTCTGGAGTTCCTTTGCAGTGGCTGGAGGCCCTGAGCGCCCATTTGCTATCTGCCCCTTTCTCTCTCCTCCTACTCTCTCTCTCTCAAATAAATAAATGAAAGTATAATTAAAATAATAATAATATTAATTGTGGCTAAATTTGATTTTTTTGCTTATTTCTAAAATCTTTTTTTAATTTCTGAAGGAATGACTCGGACAAAAACTGAACTTAGCCGGAATGAGGACTTCTTGAAGCTCTATAATCATTTGGAGAGCATATTTGCACAAACACGGAACACTTTAGCAAGTGGTGGTTCTGCTGTCCAGAAAGGTCTGATTTTTTTCACTAAAATTATATGTGTCTGTGTGTGTGTGTGTGTGTGTGTGTGTGTATTTTTTTTCTTTTCTTTTTTGAGGTAGGGTTTCACGGGCTATATATTATTTTACTTGGGCATAGTGGCAGCTACTTGGGAGGTTAAGGTAGGAGGATTACTTCAGCCCAGGTGTTATATACTTAGCAAAACCTCCTCACCAATAAATAAATAAATAAATAAATAAATAAATAAATAAATAAATTTATTTTATATTGTTTTCCTTTATTAAAATTAATTGAAGCCTATCATGGTGGTGCATGTCTTTAACCTCAGCAACTGGGAGGCAGAGGTAGGAGGATTGTCATGAGTTGGAGGCCAACTTGAGACTATATAGTAAATTCCAGGTCAGCCTGGGCCAGAGTAAGACCCTACCTTGAAAACAAAACAAAGCAAAATTAATTGATGTTTTTCTCTCATGATGCACATGTCTATCCATACTTTTTTCTTTTCTTTTAGAGAGAGGGACGGAGAGAGAATTGGCATGCCAGGGCCTCAGCTACTGAAGTCGCACTCCAGACGCTTGCACTACCTAGTGGGCATGTGCAACCTTACACTTGCCTCACCTTTGTGCATCTAGCATACTTTTTTTGTGTTGTTTGTTTGTTTGTTGTTTTTTGAGGTAGGGTTTCACTCTAGCTCAGGCTGAACTGGAATTTACTATGTAACCTCAGGGTGGCCTCGAACTCGCAGCAATCCTCCTACCTCTGCCTCCCAAGTGCTGGGATTAAAGGAATGCGCCACCACGCCCAACTCTTGCATATTAAAAAAAAAAATTTATTATTTATTTATTTATTTGACAGAGAAAGAGGGAGAGAGAAAGGGGGAGAGAGAGAATGGATGCACCAGGGCCTCAAGCCACTGCAAACGAACTCCAGATGTGTGTGCACTCTTGTACATCTTGCTAATGTGGGTCCTGGTGAATTGAACCAGGGTCCTTTGGCTTTGCAGGCAAATGCCTTAACTGCTAAGCCATCTCTCCAGGCCTCTAGCATACTTTTTAATATAACAATAGACCTGTTAAATGCTTAAGGTTTCTGTTCTTTTAGTTAGAGTGTTAGGATGAATGCATGCAAGTTTATAAACTCTAACATTTATAAGATGTTAAGAGTGGTTACTGATGTTGAAAGTTTTTAGGACGAATAAACACAGATTAGAATGTTTAAACGTTGAACAGTCCTGCTCACTGACAGGAGACCGCTCTGCCTTTGTTCAGAAGCCTTTGGCTGTCTCCGTGAAGCGAGTATCTAGAGAGGATGTGCGGGCTTGGGCTGGAAGCGCTGCACATGGGTTGTGCAGAGTTGTGTCGAGCTGTACACAGCACTGTAAAAGCAGGCAGAGCCAGTGTGACATTTGGAGTGGCGCTACTCCACCTCTCAGGGACATTGGCTTAGACAAATTGGAAGTTGCTGGCTTATAAGAAAAAGACCAGTTATCTGAGATGGTCCCCCCAAAAATGTTTTTCCCATGCATGAAAGAAAATACAGGGACAAGTCTATCATTAAGTAGCATTTTTCATCAGTTTAGCCAAATGTGTTATAAATTGCTATGTGCCTCACCCAATATTTAAGGCATGATTCTCCAAAATAAGATGCTACAGACAGGTTACCAAACCAAAACTGGAACTGGGCCCTCCTCCCCTTGCTGCAAAGTACTCAGCCGTGGAGGGAAGGCTTAGCCTGAGCTTTGCATGGAAGACGAAAGAGACAAGTGCAGATAGCATGAGCTAGGGCCTGGCTGGCCACGTGAGTCAAGTCGTAAGGGCACTGCTTTGGCAAGCGGGTGGAAGTGGACATCCTGCATCAGAAGGGTTTTAGCCACCTGAGCTGGGAATTGAAGTTTCTTGACAGGAAATGTTGCAGAAGCCCTGAAAGTGTCAATAAAAACCATTTTCAAAGAAAAAAAAGAGAATGTTTAAACATTGAACAATAGTTTAACTAAATATGTATTTTTTACCTGTTGCTTTGCTGTTGATGACCATTTGAATTTTATCTTAATATGAAATTTTTTTTGTTTGTTTTTTTACAAGGTAGGGTCTCACTTTAGTTCAGGCTGACCTGGAATTTAGTATGTAGTCTCAGGGTGGCCTCGAACTCACGGTGATCCTCCTACCTCTGCCTCCCGAGTGCTGGGATTAAAGGTGTACGCCACCACGCCCGGCATTATTATGAAATTTTTATAAAAATTGAAAATTTCCTTTTTACATTTACATGATACTCACTGTTTAAAATGAAAAAAGCAATGCTTTCATTGTTGCTTTTCTTTTCTTTCTTTCTTCCTTTCTTTCTTTCTTTTTTTTTTTTTTGTGGTAGTTGTTTGTTTTTCTTTCTGGAAAGATTCTCAAATAGCCCAGACCAGCCTCAAACACTTAGACATGCTATGTAGCTGGGGCTGACCTTAAACTCCTGATCCCTGTGCCTCCATCTCCCAAATGCTGGGATTACAGGTATGTACCACCCTACCCAGGTGAAGTATTTTGAAGAAGGTAACTTACCTTACCATACATTAAGAATTTACATAGAGGGGCTGGAGAGATGGTTTCATGGTTAAGGCACTTACCTGCAAAGCCAAAGGACTCAGGTTCAACTCCCCCACGACCCACATAAGCCAGTTGCACAAGGGGGTGCACGTATCTGGAGTTAATTTTCAGTGACTGGAGGCCCTGGCATGCCCATTCTCTCTCTCTCTCTCTCTCTCTCTGTTTCTGTATCTCTCTCTCTCAAATAAATAAAAATAAAATATTTTTTAAATTTTTTATTTTTATTTATTTATTTGAGAGCAACAGACAGAGAGAGAAAGGCAGATAGATAGAGAGAGAGAGAGAGAGAGAATGGGCACGCCAGGGCCTCCAGCCACTGCAAGCGAACTCCAGATGCGTGCACCCCCTTGTGCATCTGGCTAACGTGGGTCCTGGGGAATCAAGCCTCAAACCAGGGTCCTTAGGCTTCACAGGCAAGCGCTTAACTGCTAAGCCATCTCTCCAGCCCCCCAAATAAAATATCTTTTAAAAAAGAATTTACATAGAACACCATAGAAATAAATTTGGGTGTTTTTTTCCTCCCTTTTGCAGGAGATAAAGAGAACCAATTTTTCTATAGTCACCCAAAGTTAAAGAAGTTAGAAGAAGTTGTAGTTGGACACTTCAAGTCATGGAATGGTACGTAACATTTAGTAATTCCAAGGCAACATAGTTACTGACCTAAAACAACACTGTTGGATTTAGTGAGAGTATCTATGTCAAGGAAATACACAAATGAGCAAAAGAGAGGACACCCGGACGTTATCCTCTGGCCTCTGCATGCATGTGCATGGGGTGTGCATATCTGCACACATTTTCATATGCCACATATACAGTACACTACACCACACATACTACACACATGCATATCCACATGCAAAAAATGTCGAGGTGGGGTCTCACTCTAGTTCAGGCTGACCTAGAAATCACTCTGTAGTCTCAGGGTGGCCTCAAACACATGGCATTCCTCCTACCTCTGCTTCCTGAGTGCTGGGATTAAAGGAGTGTGCCACCACACCTGGCTTAAAGTATTTTTTGAGATAATAACTCTTTAAGGCTTGCATTTCCAACTAGTTCTTCTCTAAAAGGTATTCTCTTTCATGGTGGGGGCAGGGGAAGTACTAGGGATCGAACCCAGGGCCTTGCACATGCTAGCCAAGCACTCTATCTACACTGAACTAGAACTTGGACCTAAAAGCTTTTTGTAAAAGTTGTAATTAAAGTCTTTCTGTTACACAGCTAAAAACAGCTCTGAAAAGAAATGTCTGGAAACAAGAGTTATGATCTTTTCTTCATTTCGAGACAGTGTGCAGGAAATTGCTGAAATGCTTTTACAGCATCAGCCTGTTATTCGAGTAATGACCTTCATTGGCCATGCCTCAGGGAAGAGCACAAAAGGTTTCACCCAGAAGGAGCAACTGGAGGTAATGAGTTCTGCAAATGAGGAAATACAAATAAAATTGATTTGTTTTGTACTTGGGCTTTTTTGTTGTAACTTACTGCTCAATTCCATGCTTGAAGATAGTTTATTAATTAACAAACATACAGGATAAACATATCTTAAAATTTTTTTTTTGTTTGTTTTTATTTACTTATTTGAGAGTGACAGACAAAGAGGCAGAGGCAGAGAGAGACAGAATGGGCGCGCCAGGGCCTCCAGCCATTGCAAATGAACTCCAGACGCGTGCGCCCCCTTGTTCTAACCTCAAACCGGGATCCTTAGGCTCCACAGGCAAGCGCTTAACTGCTAAGCCATCTCTCCAGTCCAAGATAAACACATCTTGAAAAATCAGAGAAAGTGTTACATGTGGCTTTGAATCATTGGCTTGTTTCTTTGTTTTTGGTTTTGAGACAGAGTGTCATGTAACCTTCTACTCCATCTCCCAAGTGCTGAGATTACAGCTATGATTACCCCCACACCCAGTTTATATTAAATAATTATAGAGCTGGAGGGATGGCTCAGCAGTTAAGGCACGTGCCTGCAATGCCTAATGACCGGGTTCGATTTCCCAGTACCCACATGAAGCCATATGCACAAAGTGGTGTGTGCATCTAGAGTCCATTTGCAGTGGCTAGAGGCTGTGGCACACCTATTCTCTGTCTCTCTGTCCTTGCAAATAAATAAATAAAATGTTTAAAAAAATAGAATTATAGTTTTTATAACTAGTATGTGGCCTACATTGACTGTTTATCTGTTGCAAAGGGAAATCAGTTGTTTTAAGTTACATGTAAATAATATGTCAGGTGTCTTTTTGGTTTAAGGTCATTAGAGATTCCAAAAGGAAATGAATTACTCGTTCTTCTTTATTTTGGTTTTCCAAGGTAGGGTCTTGCTGTAGTCCATACTGACCTGAAATTCACTATTAGTCTAAGGCTGGCCTCAAAATCACAGTGATCCTCCTGCCTCTGCCTCCACAGTGCTAGGACTAAAGGCAGGTGCTACCACACCTGGCTTAAAACCATTATTAACACAGAAGAACTCAGAAGGTATCATAGTGCTGGAAAGAAGTGACTGGAGTACTGAGTAACATCTCGATCACGCCTTCCAAGGCTCAGGGTCTAATGCAGAAGAGGTGGCAGAAAGAATGTAAGAGCCAAAGGAAGGGTAGGACTCCTTACAAAGTGCTCCCTCCAGACATAAAATGGCCTGGATATCCATGGTCTCACGGTGCCTGACACTACCTACACAAGACCATCATAAGAGGAGGAAAAGATCATGACATCAAAATAAAAGAGAGACTGATTGAGATGGGGAGGGGATATGATGGAGAATGGAATTTCAAAGGGGAAAGTGCGGGGAGGGAGGGTAGTACCATGGGATGTTTTTATAATCATGGAAAATGTTAATAAAAATTGAGAAAAAAAAAAGAATAGCTCAATCAAAATTGAGAGTAACATTAGTATATGGGCATAAACATAAGTGTTTAGAGGACAGTTTGGTGGGTATAATATATCGATTTAGCCAGAAAAAAAAAAAAAAAAAACACAAAAGAATTAGGCCTGTTGTTTTCATTTGGTCACCCGCTCCCTGTGTCTTTTCCCCATTCCACATCATCCATGATGCTTCTTTTAAATCTGATTTCACCATTTTTGGGTGAGGGGAAAGCATGGTTGGATCTGCAGTTCTCACACATTTGCTTGTAGTAAACTTGAAGTCATTTTTGTTTCAGGTAGTGAAACGATTTCGCGATGGTGGTTACAACACATTGGTTTCTACCTGTGTTGGTGAGGAGGGTTTGGATATAGGGGAAGTTGATCTTATCATTTGCTTTGACGCCCAAAAGAGCCCAATCCGCCTCATACAACGAATGGGTAGAACTGGCCGCAAGCGACAAGGCAGGATTGTGGTGATCCTGGCTGAAGGACGTGAAGAGCGCGTAAGTACACATGTGCAAGCTTGGTTGACATTTGTTCTAGAGAAATATAGCCCAAAGACAATGCTTCATGATTCATAGTCCAAACAATCCATAAGTAAATGTGGCTTATTTTCCCCCTTTGAATTCAATTCTGAGTATTTTTTTCTTATAGTAAGAATTTTTTCATTAATTATTTTTGTTTGTGCACATGTGTGAATGTTCTCATGGCTGACTGTTGGTGCACCCATGCCATGGAGTACACGGAGGTTTGAAAACAACTTTCGGGTCTGCCCTCACTGTTCAGTTCATTGGAGGCAGGATTTCTTTTGATCTTGTGCTGCTGCTGCTGCTGCTGCTGCTGCTGCTGCTGCTGCTGCTGCTGCTGCTGCTGTTCTTTTTGCTGAGTTTGCAAAAAACTTCTACAAAAGTCTTTGTCCGCCATCTCCTTGTCAGTGTGCTGGGATTACAGAAGCCTGATATGGCCTCTGTCCTTTTAGGTGGAGTCTGAGGATAAAAGCTCAGGTATTACTCAGCCTTGAGTGGCAAGCTGTTTATTCCACGAGCCATCTTCCCAGCCATTGTAACAGAAATGTTTGATTGAATTCATTTTCCTAATTTTTGTCCATATAAAGAAATACGTTTGGGCTGGAGCAATGGCTCAGTGCTTAAAGATATTTGCTTGAAACACCTGACAGCCTGGGTTCTATTCTGTAGTACCTATGTAAACCAGGTGCACAAATTAATACATGCACCTGGAGTTCATTTGCAGTGGCTGGCCCTGGTCTGCCCATCCTCCCTTCCTTTTCCTCTCTCTGTTTTACTCTCAAATAAGTAAATAAAAACACATTTACTACTTCAGTATTACTCAACATTTAATTAACTAATTAATTGTATTTATGAGAGAGAGAATTGGAATGTCAGGACCTCTAGCCATTGCGGTCAAACTCCAGACATGTGTGCCATCTTGTGTGCATGTGTCACCTTGTGCTTATGTGAGTTCTGCTGGGCCAAACGGGGGTCCTTACGCTTTGCAGGCAAGCGTCTTAACCACTAAGCAATCTCTCCGGCCTTTGTTTATTTTAACTATAATAAACAGTGTTTTTGTCATTTTATATAATTAGTAAATAAATACCAAAGAACTTGTGCTAGAGGCAACATGTGATGGGTAAAATAAATTTATTTGCCATGCATAGTGGCACGTGCATAAAATCATAGCACTTGGGAGGCAGAGGCATGAAGATTGCCATGAGTTTGAAGCCAGCGTGGAGCTATAGAGTGAAGTCTGCCTGAGTTAGAGTGAGACCTTGCCTTGAGAAAAATAAGAAAAAAGAAAAGATATATATATATATTCTGAAACCAGTCTAGTCTCTGACCAACCAGTCTAGTCTATGTGGTGAGTTCCTAGTGAGTGAGAGACACTGTCAAAAATGGTGGGCTGAGCTGGGCATGGTAGTGCACTCCTTTAGTCCTAGCACTTGGGAGGCAAAGGTAGGTGGGTCATCATCAATTCAAGGCCACACTGAGACTGCATAGTGAATTGTAGGGGTCAGCTTGGGCTAGAGTAAGACTCTACTTCAAAAAAACAAAAACAAGGGCTGGAGAGATGGCTTAGCGGTTAAGTGCTTGCCTGTGAAGCCTAAGGACCCCGGTTCGAGGCTCGATTCCCCAGGACCCACTTTAGCCAGATGCACTAGGGGGAGCATGCATCTGGAGTTTGTTCCCAGTGGCTGGAGGCCCTGGCGTGCCCATTGTCTCTCTCTCTCTCTGTCATTCTCAAATAAATAAGTAAAAATAAAAACAAAAAAGAAAGAAAAAAAAAAAAAGGAATGGTGACACAGCTGAGGGCTTATGTTCTGGGAGCTTGTTTAAAAAAAAAAAAAAGAGGGCTTATGTTCTGGGAGCTTGTTTAAAAAAAAAAAAAGAAAAACAAAAACAAAAACAAACAAAAAAAAAACCAAAACAGGTGGGCTGCACCTAAATAATGACAATCTGTCAGTTCTGTGACCTCCACATATGTGCATGTGTGTGCACTTTTCATATACATACATAAATATGTACATACAAAAAAGTCACCTCTAAAAAACATGTACTCACTTATATAACCATATATGTAAATATTGGCAATATTCAAAACCAGTAAGATCATAAAAATACATTTCCTTTGTGATATACTTAGATGTGCTTTTGTAGGTAAATAGACTTTGAAATAATTTTATTCAAATGTTAATCTAACAATTTACTAATATTTCTTAACATTCAAGACAATAAAAATTCTATTCTCTAGTATTTAAGTGAGTCAAAGTTTAGTTTAATGTTTATACTAAGCTCAAATTGACATAGTTTAATTTTATGTTTATACTAAGCCCAAACTAATATAATTGCTTGTGATAGCTAAGTGATTATTATGGGAATAATCAAATTTGACATTTTATATTTGTTTTTGCAGACATATAATCAGAGTCAGTCCAACAAAAGAAATATTTATAAAGCTATTTCAGGTAACAGACAGGTCCTTCATTTTTACCAAGGAAGTCCACGAATGGTTCCTGAGAATATCCATCCAAAATTACACAAGATGTTCATCTCACATGGTGTTGATGAACCAGAGAAGCCTTCTCGAAAACTACAGCGAAAGTCATCTCTCTTTTTCTCCATAGATGGTAATTTTCTTTTTCCATATAACACATTCTTTTACTCTCTTGTTCTTAGCTAGCATGTCCTATCTTGATATAGTATTTCTTCTTTGAAAGTCAGTGTGTGCTCTAAGATGTGTTGGGTATTGTCTTTGGAAGAATATGAAATCAGGCAAAGGGATGGAGACACTGGCAGTCCAGAGTGATAGAAACCAGTAGGGAAAATTGAAAATGTCTTACTAACCCAGAGGATCCTCCACAAATTACAGCAAAGAAAGAAGTCAGTTTTATTCATGAAGAAGCATTAAGTCAAATTACGGTATGTGTTGTTGACGATCTACAATAATACAAAAGCAGAAAGAAATTCTGCCCAACTATATACTTAGTGAGGTGCAGTCCTTAACATACTTGGTCTCAAGATTGCATTACCTTGTCCTCAGATAAAGAGATACTACCACTTGTTGTACATTCTTTCGACGTTCACCATAGATTCACCTGGTAATAATTCATATAGAAATTTATGTTGGTGTTTTACCTTTATCCAGAGGAATAACAAAAACTTCTCTTATTTCTATAAAGCAGATGTTAACAGTTTCCAGAAAGGTGCCTGGGCAAGCTTCTGTGGTGATTGAAGATTGGGACACTATCTTATTTTCCTTGATGTTTACATTTTGAAGACATAGTTCCTAGACCCTTAAGAAAAATACCTCTGGTTTTAAAAACTGGATAGCAGCCTGCTTACTAGCCTTTACAGGATTTATAGCAGTATCTTTGTCAAAGAGGATTAAAGGAAGGATTAACCAATACTAGGTGTCTCTGGAAATGGTCTAAGAAATGGAAAAGGACAGTCTCCTTTTTCACAAAGGAGAAAAAAAAATTTTTTTAATTGGTATCTTAGAGCCAGGTGTGATTGCACATGCCTTTCATCCCAGCACTCAAGGGGCTGAGGTAGGAGGATCTTTGTGAATTCAAGGTTAGCCTGGGCTACAGAGTGAGTTCCAGGCCGGCCTGGGCTATAATGAGACTCTGTCTCAAAAGTAACAAGCGGGACTGGAGAGGTAGCTTAGCAGTTAAGGCGTTTGCCTACAAAGTCAAAGAACCCAGGTTTGATTTCCCCAGGACTCATGTAAGCCACATGCACAAGATGACACGTGTGGAATTCGTTTGTCGAGGTGGAAGGCCCTGGTGCACCCCTTCTCTCTATCTGCCCATTTCTCTCTCCCTCCCTCTCTCTCTCTGAAATAAAATAATAAAAGAATTTTTTTTTAAAAAAGTAACAAAAACATAAATAAAAATAAACAAGTAAGTAAATTGTCATCCTTAAGACAGAGTGATGACGTTAGGGCACTGGGCCACACTGACCCTAGAGAGAGACACAGTCACCGTGCTGACACAGATAGTCTGCAGCAAGGAGCACAATTAGTAAAGAGAGTGTTGCTGGTATTTGAACTGCCAAGGCTTTGCTGATACTAAGAAAACTTCATGGAATATTTGCACTGTGAAAATGAGGAGCCTTGGGGCTGAGAAGATAGTTCAATGGCTAAAGGTGCTTGCAAAGCCTAACGGCCCAGGTTTCAATTCCCAAACCATTCACATAAGCTAGACACAAAAGTGGTGCAAGTGTCTAGTGTTTGTGTGGGTGTAGGTGTGTTAGGGACTCCCTGTAGCCAAGGCTGACCTGGAACTCACTCTTTAGTCTCACCTGGCCTCAAACTCAGAGCAATCCTTGTACCTTGGCTTCCCTAGTGCTGGATTATACCTGGCTTTTAAAATATATATATATATATATATATATATATATATATATATATATATATATGATTATTTATTAATTAATTTGAAGAGGGGGAGAAACAGAAGAAAAATGGCCATGCCAGGGCCTCCTGCCATTGCAAATGAACTTCAGACACATGCACCACTTTGCATCTGGATTTATGTGGGTACTGAGGAACTGAATCCAGGCTATCAGGCTTTGCAAGCAAGAGCCTTTAACCAGTGAGCCATCTCTCCACCTCTGTCTGGTATTTGTTTGCAGTGGCAGGAGGAGTACCCACACACACACTTAAATGTGCAAATAAATAAAAATTAAAAAAGAAAATGAGGAAAATTTATTTGGGTTTTACTTGATCTTTGAGGAGGCCTAATAAAGGATCACACAGGTCATACAGTGCTCAGTACTCTTAGAAGCTTGTGAAAGACTCTTGGGGACCATCATGCCTGTCGAGGTAGGAATGCTTCCTGTTGTGTCCTTGTTTAATGAATTTCCAGTCTGAACTTGAATAGCTTTTGTTTTTGGTTTTTCGAGGTAGGGTTTCACTTTAGCCCAGGCTGACCTGGAATTCACTGTGTGGCCTCAGGGTGGCCTTGAACTCACAGCGATCCTCCTACCTCTGCCTCCCGAGTGCTGGGATTAAAGGCATGCACCACCACGCCCGGCTTGAATATCTTTTAATAAAAATTGTATTCCTTAGCCAGGCCAGGCATAGTGACTCATATCATTATTCTTAGCTATCTAGGAGGCAGGAGGATTCCTGAGGCCTGGATTTAAAAAGCTATCCTGAGCAATACAGCAAGTTTTTTTTTTTTCCTCAGGGTAGGGTCTTGCTGTAGCCCAGGCTGACCTGGAATTCACTACATAGTCTCAGGGTGGCCTAGAACTCACAGCACTCCTCCCACCTCTGCCTCCCAAGTGCTGGGATTAAAGGTGTGTTTTATTTATTTATTATTTCGAGAGAGAGAGAGAGAGAGAGAAAGAGAGAGAGAGAGAGAGAATGAGCATGCCGGGGCCTCTGGCCACTGCAAATGATCCCCAGATACATGCTCCACCTTGTGCATTTGGCTTTACATGGGGACTGAGGAATCCAATCTGGGTCCTTTGGCTTTGCTGGCAAGTGCCTTAACTGCTAAGCTATCTCTCCAGCCCTATTTTTCCTTTCTTTCTTTTTTCTTTTATTTATTTATTTATTTTTTCGAGGTAGGGTTTCACTCTTGCCCAGGCTGACCTGGAATTTACTTTGTAGTTTCAGAGTGTCCTTGAACTCATGATGATCCTCCTACCTCTGCCTCCTGGGTGCTAGGAATAAAGGCATGCGCCACTACGCCTGGCTCAGCCCTATTTTTCTTTATCAGAGTTTACTTTATTGTTGAATTCTCCTGTATGATAGAGAGGATTCTTCCTTATGTTGAAAAATCTGTCTTCCTATTGACCTAATTTTGTCTTCTAAGTAAAAAAGTGGTTTTCATGGAAAGATAAATACTGCATGGCTCCTAGTCAAAAGGGTACTGTCAAAGAGGTAAGAGATGTTTAGGAGACATGTAGAATCAAGAAGTAATGAACAGGAGGTTTGTATGCCAACCCTGTTTCCAGAAATGGAATCAATGCTTTAGCAGAATCAGAAGTGAATAGACTTGAGTCAGTAGAGTTTGAGTTGATATATATACTTTGCCATGCAGATTTTTTTTTTTTTTTTTTTTTTTTTTTTTTGAGGTAGGGTCTCACTGTAACCCAGGCTGACCCAGGTTGGCCAGGAACTTACAATGATCTTCCTACCTCTGCCTCCTGAGTGCTGGGATTAAAGATGTGTGCCACCATGTTAGGTTTGCCATGCAGACTTTTTGTTGTTGTTATTTTGGTTTCTCAAGGTAGGGTCTTACTCTAGCCTAGACTGACCTGAAGTTCCCTGTATAGTCGGATGGTGGCCTCGAACTCACAGCAATCCTCCTACCTGTACCTCCCAAGTGCTGGGATTAAAGGCATGTGCCACCATGCCCCGGTCCATGCAGATATTTTTAACCTCCTTTCAATTATGTTTTTAACTTGCAGGAACAAGGCAAAATACCTCAAATAAAAATGGGTTCTTATCAGAAGAAGAATTTTCGTTATGGAACAGACTATACAGATTAAGAGACAGTGATAAAATTAAGGAAATAACGTTGCCTCCAGTTCACTTTCCATCTTTAGAAGATGAGGAAAGCAGAAAAGTAAGTTGATTTTGTTTGTTTGTTTTTTGTATTGTTTTTTGGTTTTTCGATGTAGGGTTTCTCTCAAGAAGGGGAGGGGGAGAGGATAAAATGAATTGAGTGTACCAGGGTCTCTTGCAACTACAAACCAACTCCAGATGCATATACTGCTTTGTGTATGTACTTTATGTGGGTCACTGGGAAATCAACTGGCAGGCAAGTGCCTTTAACTGCTGAGCAATCTCTCCAGCCCTAATTTTCTTACCATATATAGTTTTTGTTTTTGTTTTTTTTTTTGAGATAGGGTCTTTAACTCAGCTTACTCTGTAATCTTAGTTGGTCTTGAACTCATGGAAATCCTTATACTTTAGCCTCCAGAGTGCTGGAATTATAAGCATGAGCCAATATTCTTGGCTCATCATTTTTGTATAATTTATTTTTATATAACTTATGCTTTTTCTTTATAGTTTTCTACTATACGAGCATTTCTAATCTTGCAGGGCTGTATTTTACCCTGAAGGATAGCATGGTTTGTTTGGGTATTTCCCTTATGTGTTTGGGATTTTTCAATATTTTTGTGTGTTTGTTTGGTTTTTGTTTCAGTATTTGTTTTGAGGTAGTGTCTTACTCTATCTAGCCCAAGCTGTCCTGACACTCTCTCTGTAGTCCCAGACTGGCCTTGAACTCGCAGCAATACTGTTACCTATGCCTCCCAAGTGCTGGGATTTAAGGCATGTGCCACCACACATGGCTCTTTATTCAGTTTTTAATTAATTTACGTGTGTGTCTGTGTGTGTGTGTGTGTGTGTGTGTGTGTAAGAGAAAGAGAGTGTGCTAGTGCCTCTTGCTGCTGTAATGAATACCAGGTGCATGTACCACATTTTGTACCCAGTGGTACTTGTGTGACTGGACAGTTGAACCTGGGACAACAGGCTTTGCAAAGAAGTGCCTTTAATTACTGAGCCATCTGCCTAGCTGCTATTTATTTATTTCCTGGTGTGTGTAGTGTATGTGGTGTATGTGATATGCACGTCTATGTGCAGATGTGTGTGCCTTGTGCACACATTGGCAGAGGCCAGAGAAGAATGTTGAAACGTTGGATGTCCTCCTTTTTTGTTCTACCTTCTGTATTTGAGTTGCTGTCTCTCACTGAATTTGGAACTTACAGTTTTTTAGTTAGACTGACAGTCCTGCTGTATCCAGCCCCCTCCGCACTTGGTGTAAGATATGCAGCCAGGCCTGGCTTCTTACAGGAGTGCTAGGGATTGAACTCAGGTCCTCATACTTGGCCAGCATGCGCTCTTATCTGTTATGCCATCTCCCCAGACCCCTTTTTAATATCTTTTTTTTTTTAAAAATGTGTTTATTTATGAGAGAGAATGTATGGGAGAATGGGCATGCCAGGGTCTCCTGTCATTGAAAATGAACTCCAGACCAGATGCATGCTCTGCTTTGTACAACTGGCTTTTTGTGGGTACTGAGGAATCAAACCCTCGCCAGCAGGCTTTGCAAGCAAGTGCCTTTAACTGCTGTGCCATCTTCCCAGTCCCCTTTTCAGTATCTTGCTAACATAATTATGTTGTCATGTGCATCCTTTTTTTCCCCCCTGTTTTGTTCTTTTCTTTTTTTAAAAAATTTATCTATTTGAGAGAGAGGGAAAGAGAGAGAAAGAGGCAGATAGAAAGAGAGGGAGAATGGACATTCCAGAGCCTTCAACCACTGCAAACAAACTCTGGACGCATGCACTACCTTGTGCATCTGGCTTATGTGGTTTTGTTTTCTTTTGCTTTTTTTGAGGTAGGATCTTGCTCTAGCCCAGGCTGACTTGGAATTCACTATGTTTTAGGCTGGTCTTGAACTTACACTGATCTTCCTACCTTGGCCTCCTGAATGCTGGGATTAAAGGTGTATGCCACCACGCCCAACTCATGTGCATCTTTGTACAAACTGGTTTAATTTCTGGTCTTATTAAAGGCAAGAGAACTGATCCAGGCTGGCATGCACATTATGACACCAGAATAGACTCAGAAATACTTTCAGAAAATCTAGGAAACTTCCAAACTGTAGCTATGAGAATTTTTAATTCACTAGCAGAGAGTGGAGAGTGGCAGCAGGCGTGAGCGGGCATTGGTATCACCTGGAGGTAATGGAGGCCTCCTTTGTGTATTGTGGGGTCTAAATCTAACACTGTAGTAGTTTCAAAGCCAAACATTTTCTCATGTATTTCTCTTCTCATGTGAACTATAAAAATAGACTATGATAAAATTGAAATTCATGGCAATTGATTTTAAAGATGCTTATACTTTATGAAATTATTTTCCTTTTTATTTCACTGAGATGTATAGAGAGTGCCTAAATAAAGTCAAATGATTTGAGTGAAGCTTACTATCTACATGTGAATTGCTGTATCTTTCAAATCAGTTTGTGAAATTTCAGTGAGTATATGTCTGTTTTTCTCATTTTATGTTTGTTTTTCTCTTTTTGTCATTGGTTAAATTCTTAATTAAGACTCAAGAGCCAACCATGGGAGCTCATCAACTCTCTCTTTCTGAATGGAGACTGTGGCAAGATCACCCTTTTCCTACCCATCAGGTTGACCATTCTGATCGATGCCGCCAGTTTGTAAGCATCATGCAAGTGATAGAAGGAATGAGACATGAAGAGGTAGAGCTTACTTATTACCTTTACCTTTGTCTGTCTGTCTGTATTTCTCTCTCAGTTTATGGAGACAAAGTCTTGTAATGTAGTCCAGGCTAAACTTTACTGTGAAACACTCCTTCTACTTCAACCTCCCAAGTGCTGGAATCCTTGGTAGGCATGTGCTGTCAGTTTATAACTTTCTCTGGCATATGATGAAGCTAGAATGCTAAACTGTTACTTTTTCTTTGTTCTTTTTTTTTTTTTTTTTTTTTGCCTTGAGGTAGGGTTTCACTCTAGCCCACACTGACCCAGAACCTACTTGGTAGTCTCAGGCTGGCCTCAAATTCTCAGTGATCCCTCTACCACTGCCTTCCAAGTGCTGGGATTAAAGGCATGCACTACCATGCCTGGCTAAGCTGTTAGATTTTTTTTTTTTCAAGTAGAGAGAGACAAAGAGAATGGGTGTGAGAGGGCCTCCAGCCACTGCAAATGAACTCTAGATGCATGTGCCATTTTGTGTGTCTGGTTTTACATGGGTGTTGGGGAATTGATCCTGGATCATTAGGCTTTGCAGGCACACACCTTAACCACTAAGCCATTTCTCCAGCCCCAACTGTTATATTCTTCTTCTTCTTCATTTTTCTTTTGTTTCATAGTAGATTTCTTTTCAAAGGACAAAACATTTAGACAATTTAAATACAAGTCCAACAGAATTGACATCAGTCAGCAATGATGCCACAATGTGTTCTCACTTACAGATACTTGCCAGTGTTACCTGAGTGCTCTCAGTGAGGAAGGGGCTCTGATAGCTTTATTCATGTACATCCTTCTTATCTGCCATGGAATTTACAATTTCTTGTGGACACGTTAACTTTTCTGCATGTATATCAGGAATTTCAAACCCAAACTCATCTTCCATGGGCATAATAATCTCCACTTGGTCCAAACTGTCTAAGCCCAGGTGTTTCATAAAATGGGAATGAGAATTGACCAAGAGCTTTTCAGGATCAATCTTGTCGTAGAGTTTCAAGACATACAGTACTCAGTCCTTGATCTACTCTGAGGTCAGAGAAGGTGCATCACTATACTGGCGGTACAAATACCTGATTCTCCCTGTAGAGCACCAAGGCCCGCTGCGCAGCCCCAGGATTCATCTGGGTTCCCTGAGGTGGGGGTGCACAAAGCAGTGCTGAGAGGGTGGGCCCGAACCAGCATGGGGACCCATGGCAATGGCATAAAGTCCACCTATACTCTTAATTTGAAGTAATTAGTATTAGAAAAAGAAATAGGATAAGCAATTATATCTATGAATATTTTGTTATTTTGTAAGTTCTTTGTGGTTTTAATAAGGAACCAGTTTTTTTGCCTTGAGAGAAAAAAATAAGTTTAATTATAAGAAGAATATTATCTAAATATCATATCACAATATAATTTTAGTATGTTTAATGATTTATATAAATTTATAGCTAATTTAGGATTCTTGTTGCATTAGGATTTCTTGGAATATTCTCTATCATGTAGGTCCTTTGGTATCTCCTGGTGGTGCTTCAGTGAATTATTAATTTCTTGAGCAGTTTCTCTTTTTTAAAAAATTTTTTGTTCATTTTTTATTTATTTATTTGAGAGCAACAGAGAGAGAAAGAGGCAGACAGAGAGAGAGAAGGAGAGAGAGAGAGAGAGAATGGGCACGCCAGGGCCTCCAGCCACTGCAGACGAACTCCAGACGTGTGTGCCACCTTGTGCATCTGGCTAATATGGGTCCTGGGGAATCGAGCCTCGAACCAGGGTCCTTAGGCTTCACAGGCAAGCGCTTAACCACTAAGCCATCTCTCCAGCCCTTTTTTTTTTTTTTTTTTTTTTTTTTTTTTTTGAGGTAGGGGTTCACTCTAGCCCAGGCTGACCTGGAATTCACTATGTATTCTCAGGGTGGCCTTGAACTCACAGCAATGCACCTACCTCTGCCTCCCGAGTGCTGGGATTAAAGGCGTGTGCCCCCACACCCAGCTCATCTTTTTTCTTTTTGATATGTGTGTGTGTGCATATTTATATGTGCATGTCATGCACATGTCACTGCACACGTGTGGAGGTCAGAGATTAACCTCAGTTTTTGGTACTTAACCTTTGAGACAAAGCCTCTCTTTGACAGGCTAGCTAGCCCATAAGCTTCCAAGTAATTCTATCTTTGTCTCTCTTCTCTCCCAGGAGTGTTGGGATTGCAGATACTAGCGTTACAGTGTCTACCTTTTTGTGGGTTCTGGGGATCCAAACTCAGGCACTCACATTTGCACTGCAAGCACTTTTTCCACTGAACCATCTCCCCAACCCCTTGGACAGTTACTTTTCTTTTTATTTTTTTCGAGCAGGCTGTCACTCTAGCCTAGGCTAACCTGGAACTCACACTGTAGTCTCAGCCCGGCATCATACTCACAGGGCTCATCCTACCTCTGCCTCCTGAGTGCTGGGATTAAAGGTGTATGCCACCATGCCTAACTGATACTTTTGTGCCACTTCATGAGAAAATCAAGCACCAGTCTCCCATGCGGGGAGATAGTCAGCACTGTACTAACAAGGAATTGTCTGTTCTGTGTATTCAGTACTGAAATTAAAAACAAATTAACTGATTAAAGATAACACCATAGTTCCACAGTAATGGCATTTATAGTTTTCTTGATTTGTCAGAGGTTTTTTTTTTTTTTAATTTTCTTTTTCTTTATTAGTTAGTTTTGTATTCAGCAAATACAGTCAGTTTGGTACAGAGGTTTTTTTTTTTTTAACCATTTTGAGAGAGCAAGTGAGAGACAGAAGCAGATAGAGAGAGAGAGAGAGAGAGAATGGGTGCGCCAGGGCCTCCTGCCTCTGTAAACAAACTCCAGATGCATACGCCCCCTTGTGTGCCTGGCTTACATGGGTCTTGGAGAAGAACCAGGATCCTTTGGCCTTGCTGGCAAACGCCTTAATCGCTAAGCCATCTCTCCAGCTCTTGTCAGAGTTTTTAAGGTTTAAAACAAAATAATTTAAGTATGACAGTTTTTGAAAAGATTTTTATAATAGATTGAAATTCATTTCTGAGAATTGGTGTTCTTTTGTTTTCCTGTGACCTCTTCATGTCTCTTGTTTCTAGGATGAATGCAGCTATGAACTGGAACTGAAGCCTTACTTACAAATGGAAGATGTTATCTCCACATTTAGCGCTCCCCAGAATGAATATTGTAATCTTGCCAATGACCCCAGTACTACTCACAAAAAATCTTCATTTACACAGGATATAAATCGAGACAGTTTATTCTCAGTGATAAAACCTGATGAAGAATGTGGTGAAAGTTTTAAACAAACTGATACCAAACCTACTAAAATTATTTCTCTAAAGAGAAAAGCTTCTAAAGAAATGAGAAAAGACCAACTTAATAAGGAAATTAATGATGATGTGGATTCTTTAGATACTGACAGGAATTCTGTGGAAGCTGGTTTGCAGGCAGACCTGTCACATGAAGGAAGGACATCAAATGCTGGTGTAGGTGCCACCACATGTACGACCAATGAAAATGCCTTTAATTGTCCAGATATAATGCTAACAGAGTGTCCTGTTACAGATAAATTGGGTTTATTTGCTGGAAATTCTGTAGATTCTGGTTATAATAGTTTCAGTGATGAGAAATCAATTTCACTAAATTTGTTTCTTGAATTTGAAGAGCTCTGTATAGCTCAAACAAATGAACAATTTTCTAATTGCCCTTCATTGACAAAAGAAGTATTAGCGAATGTGGAGAGATTTTTATCCCATTCTCCCCCTCCTCTCAGTGCACTCTCAGACTTGGAATGTGAAATTACGACTAAGGGTTTTGGACTTGAGAATTTGCACTGCCTACCTCACACAGAACAGGTACAAAATTATAAACCCACCTGTTTATTGTCACATTCAACTATGATTTCACAACAAAATTTAGACTTGGGCTCACTTAGACATAATCATCCTCTTTCTGACAATGAGAAGATTTCTGATGAGTCCTGCTGTGGTGACAAGTCTGGGGCTGAGGTATCTAACAATAGTAAATATGAACATTTAGTATCTAACAGTTATGTTCAAGTATACATAGACTCTGCAAAGAATTTAGCTGAGAATAAAACCCATGAAGGTAACGATGACCTCCCAGTATCGCACACTGATCAGGATGGGAGTTTACTATTATTTGAAGATGATAATGAAATCAGTGATGTGAGCTTTTCTCCCTTCAATGGTAATCGCAAATCTTGGTTTGTGTCACGTAAAACTCTTGAGAGTGAAGAGGCTCCCGTCTCTCAGTTCTTAATTTCTGATGAGCTTTTGTCCAATGTTAATTCTGAACCTGAAGAGCAAGTCGTCTCTGATTCTAATTGTTGGAAGTCACGTGAAGGTTTGGAAGATGGACATGAAAAATTGAAGAGCAATGACTATGCCTTTGATAGCTCTAGGGATTTATTTTCCGTTACCTTTGATTTAGGGTTTTGTAGCTCAGATTCTGATGATGAAAGCACGGGGCATGCAGATACAAATACCAGCAGACAGGTGGGGGATCTGTCTGGAAGTCATTCAGATATTAAGCAGATAAAGGGTGCAAGTTCCATTTCACGAGATTGCATTGAGCAGTTCACAAGTGGAGCTATGCCTATCCCATCCCAAGAAGATAAGCAGAGTACACATCATTCGCCTTTTCCACCGAGAGCAGCAGAGAGCCAAGGACTTGAATTGCCTCAGTTTTCCTTGGCAGTAAAGGAAAAGGTGATGTGTACACCACAGTCTACATCACACACATTAAGCTTGTGTTCTAAGATAAGAGAAGAAATGCTTAAGACCCCAGATTCTAATAGAGAAACGTTGAATTCAACTTTTGATGATTTAGAATTTTCTCTAAAAAAGGCCAAAAGCAGTGATCAAATATATCTGCATCAATCCCACCGTTCTACTGAAGGTAAGGTTCCATCTTTATAAAACCATTGACTTGTTTTAGGATGATTATTCTAGTTAATCTTAAAAACTTGTTTACTGATAGTTTTCATACATGAGTATAATGAAGTTTGATCATAATCCCTTCCCTTCCCTTCTTTTGTCCTCCACCCCACTTCTACAGAACACCTTCTTTCTAATAGCCCCTCTTCTGTTTTGTTTTGTTGTGTTTGTTTGTCTCACTCTAGCCCAGGCTGACCTGGAATTCACTATGTAGTCTGAGTGTAGCCTTGAACTCATAGCCATCCCCTACTTTTGCCTTCCCAGTGCTGGGATTAAAGGATACATCACCACACTGGGCCCTCTTCTGTGTTGATGTCTGACAGCAGATTTTTATCTCATGCCCTGGGAATGTATTATGCTATTTAGTGTAAAGTATTCAAAAATAAACAATTAGGCCTTACTCAGTTGTAAAACATAATCACGTGTCAGACACTTGAACGCTGTCAGGAAAACATAGAAGTAACTATCAAGTGAACAATGTTGACTGTTAGAGGATGCTTCAGAGGATGATAAAGTGTTAGAATAGATTGGAAAGGGCTCCTCAAGAATATTTGCAACCTAAATATATTGAAAACAACAAAGAAAAAATTTGAATATTAAATGAAACAAGCCAGACATTGCACACACCTTTAATCTTAGCACTCGGGAGGCAGAGGTAGGAGGATCTTTGTGAGTTTGAGGCCAGCCTGGAGTTATAGAATGAGTTCCAGGTCAGCCTGGCCTATACTGAGACCCTACCTCAAAAAAAAACAATACTGGGCTGGAGAGATGGCTTAGCAGTTAAGGCACTTGCCGGCAAAGCCAAAGGACCCAGGTTCGATTCCCCAGGACCCATGTAAGCCAGATGTACAATGGGGTGCATGCATCTGGAGTTTGTTTGCAGTGGCTGGAGGCCCTGACATGCCCATTCTCTCTCTCTCCCTGCCTATTTCTCTCCCTTTCGCTCTCAAAATAAAAAAATAAAATAATTTAAAAAATCAATAGTGATGATGATGATGATAAAAGGAAAGTAATTGAAGGATTTTGGGACTGTTTAAAGTACTTGCTTAACAAAAATATTTGAAAAATAACATCATATTTAGAAGACTAAGACTAGACCACAAAGTTAAGAGAAATCTCTGAATTGCTATGATCTAACTTTAAAATTCTAGGGAGACTAGATAATTGGAGATAAGTGCTGAGTATTGTGGTAGTACACATTTATAATCCTAGGTCAGCCTGAGCTACAAAGCTAGTATGGTTTTTTTTAAGTTTTAAATATTTTATTTATTTATTTACTTATTTATTTATTCATTTATTTATGTGGGGGGGGGAGGCAGATAGAGAGAATGGGTGCACCAGAGCCTCTAGTCACTGCAAACAAATTCCAGACACATGTGCCACCTTGTGCATCTGGCTCATGAGACAATGGGGAATCAAACCTGGGTCCTTAGCTTCACAGAGAAGTGCTTTAGCAGCTAAGCCATCTCTCCAGCCCTGATGTTGTTTTAATATATGTAAATGTATTCATATATTGCCTTGAACCCATAGGTATTATGGTTGAAAGATGCTTTTCCTCATGATGTGTCATCCTAACTTTGAGAAAATGCTTGAAAAGTTTGTCCCATCAAAAGATTTGCCATATATTAAAGAATCTGTTAAAAACTTACATCTACTCAGGACTGAGGCAAAAGGATGCTTGAACCCATGAATTCCTGGCAAACCTGGATAACACATTGAAAAAACAAAAAACAAAAAGAGCAGCTTCTGGATTTTCCCAGTTCAATGATGTTAGAGAAAAACACGATGAGGTCTCAATGCCTTTTATGACTTTCACTCACAAACAGCCCCCTGTTCTTCATTATATTCTTTTATCACAAACAAATCATTGAGTGTGTTCTACACACAAGAGGGAAGGAATTGTGATTCACTAGGGAGGAGAATCTAAGAGTTTGTGGACATAGCTTAAAACCACCACACAGATTTTATACAAGGTTTTGTAAAGACACAGAAATGTATTTTTAGGCTGCAGAAATGGCTTAGCAGTTAAGGTGCTTGCTGGCAAAGCCAAAGGGCCCAGGTTTGATTCCCCAGTACCCATGTAAAGCCAGATGTACAAGATGGCGCACATTGCAGTGGCTAGAAGCCCTGGCATGCCCATTCTCTCTCTCTTTATCTGCCTTTCTCCCCTTTTTCAAATAAAATTAAATTAAATTAAATGGATCTTCAATCAAAATGTTGTGAAACTGAGGAAAGTACCTGAAAGTATGAATTGCTTGATTTCATAAATGAGGGCTATGTTAGATACTTTTCTACTTGCTGTGACAAATACATGACAAAAGTAACTTAAGGAAGGATTTATTTCATCTTACAGTTTAGGGGGATGCAGCCTATCATGAGGGGTAAAAAAGAACGGGGCACATAGCATCCGTAGTCAGGAAGCAGAGAACAGTGAATGCTACACACAGCTCTGTCTCTGTCTTCAGTCCTGGATTCAAGCCTATGTGATGGTGCTGCCCTGTGTTCAGGTGCATCTACAAACTCCCTCACCGACATACCCAAGGATTTGTCTCCTATGTGATGCTAGATGTAATCTTAATCATCACCAGGGCTTGGGTGCTTTGCTTTATTTTTGTGCCAGAGACTGTGCTCAGATGGGAAGCGCATTCTCTAATTGATAGCCTGAGTGTTTTGTCACCAGCATTCTCCTACCCCCAATATGTAGTTGTAGATATTGGTGACCATCTTAAGTTTTATTTTGTGCTTGTATACAAACGTGTGTATATGTACACAAAGATCAACATAAACCTTGTAATATATTAGTAGCCTATATTTCATGATTTAGATCTAGAAACATGAAATAATATTACATTTCGTTCCCTTTTATTTATATTTAAAATAATTTATAAAATATTTTATATTTAAAATATAAAATATAAAATAATTTATATTTAAATTTATTTATTTGGGGGGTCCAGATAGAGGGAATGGGCATGCCAGGGCCTCTAGCCACTGCAAATTCCAGATGCACACACCACTTTGTGCATCTGGCTTCTCAGGCAAGCGTCTTAACCACGAAGCCATCTTTCCAGCCCTATATTTTATTTTATTTACTTTTTGTTGTTTTTTGAGGTGGGTCTCATTCTAGCTCAGGCTGACCTGGATTTCAGTATGTAGTCTGAGGGTGGCTTGAACTCATGGTGATCCTCTACCTCTGCCTCCCCAGTGCTGGGATTATAGGCTTGTCTCACCATAATTTTTAACATTGAACCTCATTTAAATAATTTAAATATGCTTTTGAGCCAAACATGGTGGTGTACACCTTTAATCCTAGCACTTGGGAGGCAGAGGTAGGAGGATCTCTGTGAGTTCTAGGCCAGCCTGGAACTACAAGGTGAGTTCTAGGTCAGCGTGGGCTAGAGAGACCCTACCTAAATATATATATTTGTAAGTAAAAGCTATTGTACTTTACCTTCCTCTCTGTTTTATTTTTCTCTCCTCCCATGCTGAATTTTTTGCCCAAAATTCTGGTGACCTTATAAAGAAAAGTGAATAAATACTGAGATTCTCAGAAATATTTTCTGGATTTTGTTGTTGTTGTTGTTGTTGTTTTAAGGTAGGGTCTCACTTTAGCCCATGCTGACCTGTAACTCTGTAGTTCGAGTCTGGTCTAGAACTCACAGTGATCCTCCTACAGTCTGCCTTCCAAGTTTTTCAGAAATATTTTCTATTGCAGCCATTAATAAAATAGTTTTCTGTGGAACTGGAGAAATGGAGAAGTGGCTCAGTGGTTCAGGCACTTCCCTGCAAAGCCTAATGACCCATGTTCGATTACCCAGTACCCATGTAAAGTCAGATGCATAAAGTGGTGCGTGCAACTGGAGTCCATTTACAGCAACTAGGGGTCTTAGCACGCCTTTTCTCTCTCTCTCTCTACCTCTCTCTCTCTCCTTGCAAATAAATAAAAGTATTTATAAAATTTTTAATCTATTGACCAGAATCATTTTTAATGATTATAGATGAGCATTTATTCAGTAATGAAAGTGAAGATGAGATTTTCCTAAGAAAAACTAAGAAACCTAAAGGAAATGTTCTGAAATCTCCTGAGGTAAGTCATTCCTTAATCACAGCAATATAGTCACAATGACTGTTTTTTTTCTTTAAAGAGTGAGTTATATTTCACTTAAATTGTTTATGTACTTATCTTATCTAGGATCAGAAAAACAGTGAAGTTGATTCACCTATTAGGGTTGTAAAAAAGTCCAGAGTGCTTAGAGTAAGTAAATTACATATAATGTATAATGATCCAAATTGTCTTTAAAATAATTTATTTGTATGTGTGCATGTGTGTGTGTGCGTGCATGCAGGTATACGTGTGCGTGGAGGCCAGCAGACAACCTTGGGTGCCTTCTCATGTACGTTATCTGCCTCCTTTAAGACAAGATCTCTCATTAGCCTAAAGCTCACTATTTAGGCTAGACTAATGGGCTGGCACTGTCCCCACTTCCTCAGCATTGAGATTACAAGCATGTGCCACTGTGCCTGGTATGTTTACATGGGTACTGGGGATTGAACTCAGGCCCTCATGCTTTCAAGGGCTTTGCCAACAGAATTATTTCCTTAGCATCTTTAAATTCTTTTAGGATAAATATTATAAGAAAGATGTGTGAATAGAAAAATGGGATTATATATTTGATCTCACAGTTACATGGTGAATAGCTGTAATGAATATATCCCGAGCTTGTCCTAAGTCACCTATCATAGAAGCAATAGAAAAGAAAATAGGTAATGGAAAATTAAGATGAGTAAGAAAAAAATAAGCTGTTAACTTGGATATTAGGAGTTCTGATTGGTTTCTTGAGGGAAAATGCCTTAGTTAAAATCATAAAATGTCTGTGGCTATTGGGAAGGGAAGGGAAGGGAAGGGAAAAGAGAAGGGAAAAGAGAAGGCATTGTTAACAGAATGAACAACTTAGTGACCCAAAGGTGGGAAACAGCTTCTCTCTGTCATTATAGTAAAAGGCAGAACAGTTCCTAGAAGTGTAACTGGGGAAGAATCCAGGCCAAGTCCAGTCCTTGCTGTTTTATTTGATCACTGAGTGGATTGAAAGAAGGAAAGGGGGCTGGAGAGATGGTTTAGCAATTAAGTTGCTTGCCTGCAAAGCCTAAGGACCCAGGTTTGCTTCCCCAGTACCTACATAAGCCAGACACAAAGTGGTGCATGTGTCTGGAGTTCATTTGCAGTGGTTGGAGGCCCTGACATGCCCATTCTCTCTCTCTCTCTCTCTCTCTCTCTCTCTCTCTCTCTCTCTCTCTCTCTCTGTCTCTGCCTCCCTCAAATCAGTAATAAAATAAAATATTAATAGACAGGAAGGAAGGAAGGATAGGAAGGAGGGAGGGAGACTAGAAAGATGGCTTAGCAGTTAAGGTACTTGCTTGAAAAGCCTAAGGACCTAAGTTCAACTCCCCAGAACCCACGTAAGCCAGATGCATATGGTAGCACGTGAGTCTGGAGTTTGTTTGCAGTGGCTAGTGGCCCTGGCATGCCCATTCATTCTCTTGCTAATAAGTAAAAAAAATTTTTAAAGAATGGAAAAGAAGGACTCCACAGTGACCTGCTTTGTGGGTTCGACTGTTTAGCAAATTGGTCTCAAGTTTAAAGAAGACAAGGGATAAATTCTATTCAGTTTTTTAAATAATATATATGTATATTTTTAAAATATTTTATTTATTTAGTTGAGAGAGGAGAGAGAATAGGAGCGCCAAGGCCCCCAGCCACTGCAAACAAACTCCAGACACATATGCCACCCTGTGCCTCTGGCTTACGTGGGTACTGGGGAATTGAACCTGGGTCCTTAGACTGATGCAGGCAACCACCTTAACTGCTAAGCCATCTCTCCAGTCCCAGTTTTTATTGCATTTATTTTAGCTTTCTAATTTTTTTTTTCCCAGTAGGGTCTCACTCTAGCCCAGGCTGATGAAGAATTCACTATGTAGACTCAGGGTGGCCTTGAACTCATGGCAGTCCTACCTCTGCCTCTCAAGTGCTGGGATTAAAGGTGTGCGCCACCACACCCAACTAATCCAGCATAATTTAGATGCAGTTAATTTAAAATGCAACCAGTCCCTATTAACCTTATGTATTCATCTAAGACTTCACCAGAAAAATCGCTTTTGGGCTGGAGAGTTGGCTCAGCAGTTAAAGCGCTTGCCAGCAAAACCAAAGGACCCAGCATCAATTCCCTAGTCCCCAGGTAAAGCCGGATGCACAAGGTGGTGCATGCTTCTGGAGCTCGTTTGCAGTGGCCAGAGGCCCTGGTATGCCCATTCTCTATCTGCCTCTCTCTCTTTCTCTCCCTCTCTCAAATAAATAAATTTTTAAAGAAAAAATTGCTTTAACTTGCTTCCTTAACTAAATGACTTCTGCATTATCAGAATTGAATTAAAATTGAAACTGGTGATCATACTGTCTTAGACTACAGTTAACTCCTGTTAATTGAAATTCGATGATGTAGCCGGGCCTGGTGGCGCACGCCTTTAATCCCAGCACTCGGGAGGCAGAGGTAGGAGGATCGCCGTGAGTTCGAGGCCACCCTGAGACTCCATAGTGAATTCCAGGTCAGCCTGGGCTAGAATGAGACCCTACCTCGAAAAACCAAAAACAAAAACAAAAAAAAAAAAGAAATTCGATGATGTGTGTTGTTTTGGCTCACTTCATATTGTTGTCATAGGTCTTAGTCAAATTTTTTACTGTTTTATTAGTTTTGTAATTTAAAATGTTTCCTGTATGTTTGGACAGATTTTATTTTTTGTGAAGTTCTTGAGAACTTAAAGGAAACAGTGTTTAAATGAAATTTTTTCAAATATATTTGATATTGGGGCTGGGGAGTTGGCTCGGTAGTTAAAGGTGCTTGCCTGAGAAGACAAAGGACCCAAGTTCAATTCCCCAGAACCTACGTAAGCCAGATGCACAAGGTAGCACATGTGTCTGATGTTTGTTTGCAGTGGCTGGAGGCCCTGGTGTGCCCATTCTGTCTCTCTCTGTTTGTCTCTTTCTCTCTCTAAAATACATAAATAAAAATAAAATGTAATAAAGAAATCTCTTCTTTAGAAAGTAAAAAGGTCAAAAGGTACTTGCTTGCAATGTCTATTTGCCCAGGTTCAATTCCCCAGCATCCATATAAAGCAAAATCCAGAAACAGGCGAATGTTTCTGAAGTCTGTTTGCAGCATCAAGAGACCCAGGTGTGCACACACAAACACACACATGCAAATAAATAAAAATATTAAAAACTACGTAATTGATATAATACTAAATTGGGTAAATACATACACTAATATTGCTGTGTCATCTAATTTGGCAGCTCCACTGCTCTGCATTGTGATAGCAATTTTATTTTTCTTAGAATATTTATTCACAAATATAAATAGAAAATTAAAGCAATACCCCATGATAAAATCAATAAGATAAAAAAATCCAGTTTTTTTTCTTTATGTAAGAATTTTGTTGAAATTTTATAGTCAGAGTTATCATCCAGTGATGAGAGTGAGAAATTTCATGGACCACATTTAAAGTTAGAAGACTTCAAGGATTATAACAGGAAGGTCAGAAGAGGCTTCAGAGCCCAAAGAAGACAAAGTTACCTACAGGTAATCATCTTTAGTCTCTTTAATATTTCTATATGTGCATTTATGTGTTTTGTACATATGTGTATGTATTCATGCTATGTATGTCGTGTGTGTGTGTGTGTGTGTGTGTGTGTGTGTGTATTTAAACAAAAATTCCACAATAGGCCAGGCATGGTGGCACACATTTCCAGCACTTGGAAGGCAGAGTTAGGAGGATCACCATGAGTTTGTGACCACCCTGAGAATACAGAGTGAATTCCAGGTTAGCCTGGGCTAGAGTGAGACCCTACCTTGAAAAACAAACAAAAAAAATATTTTATTTATTTATTTGAGAGAGAAAGAGACATATGTATAGGAAGAGAATGGGCACACCAGGGCCTCTAGCCATTGCAAATAAACTCCAGACTCGTGGGCTGCCTTGTGCATCGGGCTTTGTGTGGGTCCTGGGGAGTTGAACCTGGGTCCTTTGGCTTTGTGACAATTGCCTGAACTGCTAAGCTATCTCTTCAGCCCATGGACAAGTTTTAAATCCATTTATTAGAACTAAAGTCACAAAAGAAAATTATTTCCTCAGGTTACCTTCATGTTTTCTAATTTTCCTTAGCATATGGCTAGGAAGTTTTTAGACAACGAAGCAGAACTTTCTGAAGAAGACGCTGAATGTGTTTCATCTGATGAAAATGAGTCAGAAAATGAACAAGATTCCTCCTTACTTGAATTCTTAAACGATAAAACTGAACTTTCACAGGCTGTAAATGGTAAGTATTATGATACTTTTAATTTTTTCAGAGTTTATGATGTCTTCTTTAAATATTTAAAAAGTTACTAGTTTATTTAAGAGTAAGAGAAATAAAAAGGCAGAGAGAAAGAGAGAATATGGGTGCACCAGGGCCTCTAGCTACTGCACAGGAACCCCAGACGTATGTGCCATCTTGTGTATCTGGCTTTACTTGGGCACTGGGGAACTGAACTTGGGTCTTTGTAGGCTTTGTAGGCTTTGTAGGCAAGCACCTTAACCACTGAGTCATCTCTCCAGCCCAAAGTATTTTAATCTTTATTCTAAGAAAGTTGACTTTTTTTTTCATTTCATTCTCTGTTATATCTAGAGAATATCTTTTTAAAATATTTATTTATTTAAGAGAGAGAGGGTGAGTGGATAATGCAGCATGTCAGGGTCCCCCTGGTACTGCAAATGAACTCCATACTCATGGCTCATGGTTCACTTTGTGCATCTGAATTACACGGGTACTGGGGAATCAAACCCAGGCATTTCAGGCTTTGCAAGCAACTGCCTTTAACCTCTGAGCCCTCCAGCATGAGAATATCTTTAGAAAGTTGACTTTAAAGAGAAGCAAATTCCGTATATACAAAAACATTTATTTGAGCTGGGTGTGCTGGTGCGTGCTTTTAATTGCAATACTCAGGGGGCAGAGGTTGGTTGGAGGAATGCTATGAGTTTGAGGCCACCCTGAGACTACATTGAGAAGTCCAAGTCAGCCTGAGCTAGAGCAAGACCCTGTCTTGAAGAACCAAAACAAACAAACAAAAAACATTTGTTTGTTGGCTACTTCCATTTAAATTCTCTAAAGCTTGCTTTATTTTATAGAGTCCTCTTTTTTGTTGTTGTTGTTTTGAGGTAGAGTCTCTCTGTAGCTCAGAATGATCTGGAATTCACTATGTAGTCTCAGGCTGGCTTCAACTCACAGTGTTCTCCTACCTCTGCCTCCCAAGTGCTGCCATTAAAGGCATGCACCACCATGCCCAGCTGTTTCAGAGTTTCTTGTTTATAGACTTATGCTAAGTTTAATAAATATCTACAGATATTTGATAAGTGCTTAGGGGCCTCCCTTTTGCCTGGCAATGTAGGGGATTGGAGAAGGATATGCTAGAGAAGCAATGGATAAGAAGCCTTCCATGTAGAACTTATACTCAAATGGAAGGAGATGGGCATTCCATATAATACCATAATAGGTAAAGGACATGGAGACTGTAAGATTTAAAATTTATAGTAAAGTCAGGCATGGTGGCACACACTTTTAATCCCAGCACTTGGGAGGCTGAGGTAGAAGGATCATTGGACCAGAGAGAGACCCTACCTCAAAAAACAAAAACAAAAATACAAAAAACCCCACAAACAGAAAAGCAACCTCTCTAAACCTTAAAAAAAAGTTTCAAAAACTTAGAGTAAAGCGAAGAATGTACTAGGGTTTGGATTTGCTGAGGTTGGAGGCATTGAGGCATTGATCATGGGCAAGTACCCATTTTAATTTTTTTTTTTTTTCTGGTCTTTTGAGGTAGTGTCTTGCTCCAGCCCAGCTGATCTGTAATTCACTATGTAGTCTTAGAGTGGCCTTGAACTCACAGCCGTCCTCCTACCTCTGCCTCTGGAGTGCTGGGAGTAAAGGCATGCACCACCACGCCCAGCTAGTTTAGGTTTTTTGTGATGGGGACTTGCTTTGTAGCCTAGGCTGGCCTCAAATTTGAGAGCCTCAGACCTCAGCTCCCAAGTGCTGTGATTGCAGGCATGCATTTTCATGCATGGTGGTACAGTTGCCATTGTAAATAAAATGATTAGGAGTGGCCCTCATTTCATCAGTGACTAGAAGAAGTAGCCATTCAGCAGTGTGAATTATTCAAACCAGCTGAGGGCTGGAGAGATGGCTCAGCAGTTAAAGTCATTTGCTTGCAAAGCCTGGCAGTATGGATTTGATTCCCCAGTACCCATGTAAAGCCAGATGCACAAAATGGTACATGTGTCTGGAGTTCATTTGCAGTGGCAAGAAGCCCTAGCCTGCCCATTCTGTCTCTGAAAAAATAAGTGTTAAAAACTAGTAAAACCAACTGAAAAAGCTAAACTTAATAAAAGGGTTAAGGGAGATCTGCTTTCAGAAAAAAGCATGTTCAAGTAATTATGTTCAGGTTCTTTAGTATTTAGTATTAAGTGTGTACAATGCATTTACAGCAGGTGATTAGCATTTAATAGAAGTGAGAGCTATTCTGATTGGCTTATCAGTATTCTGGTCTTTTGTGGGTCATGTCCTTTTTCCTGCTTCTGCAGTACATGCTATGTTTTGTGTGTGTGTGTGTGTGTGTGTGTGTGTGTGTGTGTGTGTGTGTGTGTATACAGGTTATATTCTTTTTAAAAAATTTTTTTTGTTCATTTTTATATATTTATTTGAAAGTAACAGAGACAGAAAGAGGCAGATAGAGAGAGAGAATGGGTGTGCCAGGGCTTCTAGCCACTGCAAACGAACTCCAGATGTGTGCGCCCCCTTGTGCAGCTGGCTAACATGGGTCCTGGAGAATCGAGCCTCGAACTGGGGTCCTTAGGCTTCATAGGCAAGCGCTTAACCGCTAAGCCATTTCTCCAGCCCAACAGGTTATATTCTTATACCCTGGCCCCTGTTCCCCTTTCCCTGGGGCTCTCCTCAGTGGGGTTATTATATTCACTGTGGCATCATGAAGGCCTTAGTTCATCCCTGTGGGGTAGTGGGGGAACCATGCCTCAAGGTACTCCTGTCCACTCTTTGACTCTTACAGTCTTTCTGTCCTCTTTTCCACAGTGTTCCCTGAGCCATGGCAGGCCTGTTGGCAGTCTGATTTAGTGTTGAGTTCTCTGTAGCCTCTGGATTTCTGCTTTGATGGGTTTTGATTGACTACAGTGTCTGTCACCATCACTCTGAAGTTGGTTGTTAGGCTAGCAGTGAGAGCAGTACTCATGTCCTTACTTCCTCTGCAATTTCTCCTGGGCCCCAGAAGATGTGGTAGAGGTGGCAAGTCTTGTGGTAGGCAGTTGGCTATCTTGTCATATTGTCATATCTCTGCCATCTGTAATATAAAACAAATTCTCCAACCAAGAGTGAGAGCAGCTTGGGTTAAAGGGGGTGTGCAGAGTTATTTGAGAGACTTTTGCTGTGCAGACTCACTGTTCTCCTTAGAGCAGTGAGGCATCTCTCTAAAGTCTATGATTTTCCTGACCATGGATTCTGACTTGGTTTGCAGTACTAGATGAGAGTTCTCTCCCACTGAATGTGCCTGTGTCCAATTAGAGAATAGTTGGTTACCCACAAAGTCTGTGTGCCACTGTTGCACAAATGTGCACTTCTAGTCTAGCTGGTTGATTCCATAATCTGCAAGATCCCTTGCTTATTCATGCTGTTGGTGACAGTTTTCTTCCAGCAGCTCACATAGTGCTGTCTAGCACTATGAGGGCTAGCCAGGAGGGAGCTGCTTTCCCTTTTGGTTCCAGAATGGTAGGTATTCCAATGTCTTGTGACCACATCCTGTGATGTCTTTGGCAATAAGGTCTTTACTTTTAGCTGTGACTGGTCATCAAGTGTTTTGGCAATGGCCTACATTGTTTTGGGAACCCTATGGGTCTGCCTGACCAACAGCTCAGTGTGTGTGTGTGTGGCAGGGCCAGGGCGGGGGACCCAATTCTGGGCTTGGGATTTACCAGCCAGAGTCACGGTATGCTTTAAAGATTTCCCAAGTCCCATTAATTAAAATAATAATAATAATAATAATAATAATAATAATAATAATAATAGAGTTCTCCCTACTATATCCTTGATATTTACATGATTTGAAGAACAAGGTTTTGTGCATTAAACTCATTAACGGGAGTAGATTTGTAGACTTTTCAGTAACATCTTTTAGAAGATTCAGAGCTAATAGCTAGTTTAAGGCCCTGAAGCTACTCTGTTCAAGGAATATCACTGTGACTCAAGGGGAGGGAAGCAATAGGAAGGGCAGTCAGGAGAGTCTGCAGCCAGTCATAGTGATCCCTCCAGCTTCTGTACGAGAATGGCTGCAGAACAGCGCAAGTAGAAAACCAGCTAGAAGGCAACAGCAGCAATCTGAAGAATTGGATGACTTTTCTAAAGAGAGTGCTGAGGTGGGTGAGAACTGGATCATAGATATGTCACACTGACAGGGTTTATGATGAAATCGGTGAGCAAGAGTAACAGAATGGATGGGGGAAGGTGCTGTTGTCTGATATCAGAAAGGAGACAGGGCCATTGCATGGAGATTAGACATATGAATGAATCTTCATTTTAGATGTAGTGCATTCATAGTGTAAGGTTGCAAAGCTGTCTTAAACAGTATATTTCAATTCTCATGTTATTTTCATGTGTCATTTAAAAACGATAGACATAAATAAATTAAAGCCTTGGGTTTCTAAGGTAACTGAAGATTGCTGTGTCATAATTTTTTTTTCCAGTGCAGGTTTTATTCTGCTTGACTGAATTTCTTCTATTTATTTACTTTAGTTTTTTTGAGGTAGGGCCTCAGTCTAGCCCAGGCTGACCTTGAACTCACTCTGGAGTCCCAAGCTGGCCTCATACTCACAACAGTTCTCCTACCTCTGCCTTCTGATTGCTGGGATTAAAGGTGTGCACCACCATACCTGGCTTTCTGACAGCATTTTTAATAGCTATTTTTAGTCATCTCTGTATATACATATATGTAAGAATCTTGTGTACTAAACTTTTTCATAATGTTTCTTTCCATATAAAATAGTATAGGTAAAAGTTAAATGAAAATGTTCATTTGAGTAATTTTGCTGTTTTACCTTAAATTTTTGTCTTGACACAGATTCTGAAATGAAAGCTATTTACATGAAGTCTTTACATAGTCCACTGATGAGCAATAAGTACAAAATGGTCCGTCGGAACCATAATAATGTTAACATTTTCTCACAGGTATGCACTATAGAAATAATAATAGAAGCTGGGAATGCTGTCTCACTTGGAGTTTGAGGAAAGCCTGAGCTACAGAGTAAGCTCCAGGTCAGCCTGGGCTAGAGTGAGACCCTGATTCTAAGCAAACAAATACTATAAAAATGGAGAATTTAATTTCCTGATGGTAATGTTAAAATACATTATTAATGAAACCTCCATTTTGTTTCTAAAATGGACTATCACATCTGCCTTGAATAATTTTTGTTCCAAGTTAGAAAGGTAAACTAAATGTTCCTTAGCACTAACTTATCCACTTCCAAAAACTGAGTTAATTGCAATTTACTAGGAAAATTTTTTCCAGCTAGACGAATGCTTAAAGAAAATAAGTAGAATTTAATAAGCTTGTTAAGTTTTTAATTCTCATCTGTCACATTTCTTTAAAAATCTTTATCATAAAATATTTTATACTAAAAATTATAGATGATCTTTGTTTGTTATTGTTCTATTTTATTCATTTATTCATTCATTTTTTTTTTTTGAGGTAGGGTCTCACAGTAGCCCAGGCTTACCTAGAACTCACTCTGTAGTCTCAGGCTGTCCTTGGACTCAGTGATCCTCCTACCTCTGCTTTCCAAGTGCTGGAATTGAAGGTGTGTGCCTGGCTTGAACCTAAGTAGTTTTAATTTTATTTATTTATTTATTTGAGAGAGAAAGAGAGAGAGAATGGGTTGCCAGGGCCTCTAGTCACTATAAATGAACTCCAGATGCATGTGCCACCTTGTGCATCTGGCTTATGTGGGTACTGTGGAATTGAATCTGGGTCCTTAGGCTTCATAGGCAAATGCCTTAACCACTAAGCCATCGCTCCAACCCAGAACCTGAGTATTTTTAACTTTGTGAACTACAGAAGGATTATGGCATACTTAGGATATTTCTCACCTTCAAAAGTCTGAAAAAACACAAGCGGGAGATCCCTGCTGCAGGCCAGTGTATGGAACTGGCCTCTAACTCACAGTTTTGTGTGTTATTTACCATTTTAATCAAATTACTTGAACAAACTCCAGATGTATGTGCCACTTGTGCATTGGGCTTTATGTGGATCCTGGAGAATTGAACCCAGGCTGGCAGGTTTTGGACAAGCAAGTTTGCCTGCTGAGCCATCTCTCCAGCCCTGTTTTTGGGTTTTGAATAAAGTCTCACTGTGTTACTCCTGCTGGTTATTTACTTATTTAGAGAGGTACTAGCAGTTGAACCCAGTGACGTGCATTACTAGACAAACTCTCTACTATGTCCTCGGTCCCCATGCTGTTATGGACCTTATGAACTTGAATGATACTTCTACCTCAGCCTTCTAAGTAGGTGTGACTATAGGCACATGTCCTCATGCTTAACTAGATGACCTTAATTTATGGTTTATATTTTCTATATATGCATGTTCAGTTTGACAGCATGGCTAGTCATAGCTTTGTAATTGACATTATTACATAGCACTTACTTTTTTTTTTTTCAAGGTAGGGTCTCACTCTAGCCCAGGCTGACCTGGAATTCACTATGTAGTCTCAGGGTGGCCTCAAATGCATGGCGATCCTCCTACCTCTACCTCCCAAGTGCTGGGATTAAAGGCGTGTACCACCACACCCAGCTCTTTAACTTTTCAAGGTAGCGTCTCACTTGCAGCCCAGGCTGACCTCGAACTCACAGTGAACCTCCTACCTCTGCTCCTGAGTGCTGAGATTAAAGACATGTGCTACCATGCCTGGCTAAAAGTAAACTGTTACCTGAGGGTTTTTGTTGTTGTTGTTGTTGTTGTTGTTGTTATTTATTGTTCTGTTTTGTTTTGGGGTTTATTTGTTTTGTTTTGTTTTTGTTTTTTTGAGGTAGGGTCTCACTCTAGCTCAGGCTGACCTGGAATTCACTCTGTAGTCTCAGGGTGGCCTTGAACTCACTGATCCTCCTACCTCTGCCTTCCAAGTGCTGGGATTAAAGGTGCTCAGTAATTCTTTTTCTTTATACAAGTCCCTATTTTTCTCCATCCAGAAGGTTTTCAGATATGTTGGTTGGACGTATGGCTAATTTAGTAAAATAAATGAAGTAAACAATAATGCTTCAAAGAATTCAGGCTAGGACTAGAGAGAAGGCTTAGTGGTTAAGGCACTTGCCTGTAAAGCCTAAGGACCCAGGTTCTGTTCCTCAGGACCATCGTAAGCCAGATGCACAAGGTAGCACATGCCTCTGTAGTTCATTTGTAGTGGCTAGAAGCCCTGGCATGCCCATTCTGTCTTTCTCTCTCTCTCTCTCTCTCTCTCTCTCTCTCTCTCTCTCTCTCTCTCTCTCCTCCCCTCCCTCAAATAAATTTTAAAAAGTTTAAGCCAGGTGTGGTGGTACATGCCTTTAATCCCAGCACTCAGGAGGCAAAAGTAAGAGGATTACTGTGAGTTCGAGGCCACCTTGAGAGACCCTACCTTGAAAAACCAAAAAAAAAAAAAAATAATAATAATAATAAAAGGATTCAGGCTGATTATATGGCATAAATTTAAATTTTTATGTCTTTATTTCAGATTCCAGAACAAGATCAAACCTATTTAGAAGACAGTTTTTGTGTTGATGATGAGGAAGAGTCTTTCAAAAGCCAATCAAGTGAGGAAGACCTTTTTGTTGATTTTAACTTAACTGAAGATTGCTTCCCAAGTGACAGTGTAAGATATAAAACCCGACGTGCAGTAAAGCTAAAACAAATGAAGACAAAACAAAACTGTAGACATTCAAAAAAGAAATTATCCAGAATCATGTTGCCAGATGATGACTCAAGTGAGGAGGAAGACACTATAAATGAGAGAAGAGAAGCCAGTGCTAAGGTTAGCCCTAACACTGTTGACAAGGACCAGCATTTGAATTTCGTGCCTGCTGGGTACTCACTGCAGCCAATGGCCCTTTCTAATCCAGTGGTAAGTCAACTACCTCAGCAGAGACCAGAGACAGCGCTGGATTTCACAGATGTAGTCATGGTCTTGAACTTCAAGCCTCAGGCCCATAATGAGAGCAAGTCCACCTCACCACTATGCCCTGGTGTCTCATCACAGGAAGAGCATGGGAAACGTCCAGTTCAGTTGAAGGTATGTGTCAAACTAAAGAAAAATGTGACAGGCGTGGTGGTGCACGCCTTTAATCCCCACACTTGGGAAGCAGAGGTAGGAGGATCACTACAAGTTTGAGGCCACCCTGAGACTACATAGTGAATTCCAGGTCAGCCTGGGCTACAGCAAGACCCTACCTTGAAAAACTAAAAAGAAAAAAAAAAAAAAAGAAAAGAAAAATGCTCATTTTCTAAAAGGTTTTGGTTTTTGAAGAAAAAAATTTCAAGCAAGAGAACAGTACATTTGCCAGGTATGGTACACCCCTGTAATCCCAGCACTTGGCAAATTGAGGCGAAAAGACAAGGAAGTCAAGGTCAGTCATCTATATAGATTTTGAGACCAGCCAAATACTACAATGATACCATCTCAAAACAAGCAACAGAAAAAGAAAACACTGCATTGTATTACATACGCAGTGCATAGGATACTTGGGCTTTGATTTTTTTTATATGCCCGTGCATGCATGTGCACATGTGAGAGAGAGAGAGAGAGAGAGTGTGTGTGTGTGTGTGTGTGTGTGTGTGTATGGTGTGTGATGTGATTGTGTACTGTATGCCTTTGTGTGTATGTGCACAGATGCACATGCCTTATACAAAACATGCTGTTAGAGAACGTCAAATGTCCTTTTTGTTCATCCACTTGTTTCCTTGAGATAAAGTCTCTCACTCAGCTCAGAGCTGTTGTTTTTGTCAGTAAGCCCCACTGATTCTCAGATCTCTATCCCTCACAGCACTGGGTTACAGATGTACATGGCCATGATGAACTGTTTAACTCCAGTGCTCTCAGTCCTCTCATCTCAGGTTCTCGTGCTTTCTCAGCAGGTGCTGTTAACCTCTGAGCCATCTCATCTCCTCCCCATCTTTTCTTGGAGACACCTTCCCACTCTGTAACCTAGCCTTGCAGCAGCCCTTCTACTTCAGCCTCCTGAATGCAATGATTATAAGCATGTATCACCATACCCAGTCTGTAGAGTCCTGAGGATTGACCACAGGGGCTCAGGCATTCTGAACCATCACTCTAGCTAAGCTACATTCTCAGCCCCAAAAGTAGGCTTCTTGCAAGGTGACAGCAAAAGAAATTTGTGCTCAGAACTTATTTCTACATCAACTTTTCCTCAGAAGAGACTTGTAAATAGGACTTTTTTTCTTGTATGTTTCTTTTCAGCTTGTTGCAAAGAAGTACAGTTTTCCTCATCTTGCTGTTACTAAATTACAGAAGAAAAGAAAATACAGGACAGCACAACACACACACATGTTATTTAGGAGCTGTGGGGGCTTGGTTGAAGTCCATCACTGCTATAATAACAGAACATGCAATAATTTAGATTTGCTTACAGCTAGAGACACTTTTTTAATTATCTAGTTTCTCAGTTTTTATTTTTTCTTTTTCTTTTTTTATTAATTTTTGTTTGTTTATTTATTTATTTGAGAGCGACAGAGAGAAGGAGGCAGAGAGAGAGAGAGAGAGAATGGGTGCGCCAAAGCTTCCAGCCACTGCAAACGAACTCCAGGTGCATGTACTCCCTTGTGCATCTGTCTAACGTGGGCCCTGGGGAATTGAGCCTCGAACCGGGGTCCTTAGGCTTCACAGGCAAGCGCTTAACCACTAAGCCATCTCTCCTGCCTGAGGTTTTCTTTTTTCTTGTTTGGTTTTTTGAGGTAGGGTCTTGAACTAGCCCAGACTGACCTGGAATTCACCATGTAGTGTTAGAGTGGCCTCATGCTCACAGTGATCCTCCTACCTCTGCTCCCAAGTGCTGGGATTAAAGGCATGCACCACCACACCTGGCTTTCTTTCTTTTTTGGGGGGGGGAGGGGACAGAGTCTCAGATAGCCCATGCTGGCCTGATGTAGCAGTGGATGACCTTGAACTCCTGATGCTCCTGCCTCTGCCTTCCAAGTGCTGAAAATACACAAGTGTATCACCATGCCCAGTTTATGAAGTTCAGGGGATAGAACCCTTAAATACTAGGAAACCTCTCTACCAATAGAGCTATGACTCCAGTACCCAATTTTTCAGCAATATCTTGTCTGATGCCCTTATTCTTTGAGAATTTGAATCTACTTTTAGGTCATTAACCATTCTTTTCTCTAGTTTAATTTTTTTAAATGTTTTTATTTATTTGTGAGAAAGAAAAAGCAAATGGGTACACCAGGATCTCTTGCCACTGCAAACGAATTCTAGACACATGTGCCATGTTGAGCATCTGGCTTTACATGGGTACTAGGGGGTTAGAACCAGGTTGGCAACCTTTGCAAGTAGTCTTTAAATGCCGAGTCGTCACTCCAGCATCTCTAGTCTAAATTTTTTTTTAATTTTTTGTTTTATTTTTATTTATTTATTTGAAAGTGACAGACAGAGAAAGAGGCAGAGAGAGAGAGAGAGAATGGCACACCAGGGCCTCCAGCCGCTGCAAACGAACTCCAGATGCGTGTGCCCCTTGTGCATCTGGCTAACGTGGGTCCTGGGGAATTGAACCTCGAACTGGGGTCCTTAGGCTTCACAGGCAAGCGCTTAACCACTAAGCCATCTCTCCAGCCCTAGTCTAAATTTTTTTAAATGTTTTATTTATTTATTTATTTTAGAGGGGGGAGAGTCAGATGAAGAGAGAGAATGGGCATGCCAGTGCCTCTAGCCATTACAAATGAACTCCATATGTATGTGCCACCTTGTGCATCCAGCTTTATGTAGGTACTGGGGAATCAAACTTGGGTCCTTTGGCTTTGCTGGCAAGTGGCTTAACCACTCCAGCCCTAGTCTTAATTTTTTTTTTTTTTAAGATTTTATTTATTTGAGAGAGAGAGGTATAGAGTGAATGGGCATGCTAGGGCCTCTAGCCACTGTAAATGAATTTTTGTTTTTGTTTTTGTTTTTTTTTTTTTGTTTTGTTTTTTGTTTTTGTTTTTCGAGGTAGGCTCTCACTCTAGCCCAGGCTGACCTGGAATTCACTATTTGGTGTGGCCTCTAATTCATGGTGGTCCTCCTACCTCTGGCTCCCACAATTTGGGATTAAAGGCATGCAGCACCATGCCGGGCCTAAAATTTGTTTTTTGAATATTTTATTTATTTGAGGGAGGGAGGAACAGAGAGAGAAAGCAGGAGACAGAATAGGCACACCAGGGCCTCCTGACACTGCAGACGAACTCCAGACATATGCACCACTTTGTGCATCTGGCTTACATGGGTATTGGGGAATTGAACCTGGGTCCTTAGGTTCGCAGGCAAGTTTTTTATCCACTAGGCCAGTTGTCCAGCCTTTAAAAAACATATTTTTTATTGACAACTTCCATAATTGTAGAGATTAACCCATGGTAATTCCCTCCCCCCATTTTCCCCTTTGCAACTCCACTCTATGTCATACCTCTTTCCCCTCTCAATCAGTCTCTTTTATTTTGATGTCATCATCTTTTCCTCCTATTATGATGGTCTTGTGTAGGCAGTGTCAGGCACTGCAAGGTCATAGATATCCAGGCCATTTTGTGTCTGAAGGAATGCATCGTAAGGAATCCTCCCATGGAGTGGGCCTCTAGTCCAATTAGAGAGTGGTTGGATTCCCCCATAACAGACATGTCACTATTGCACCTGTTGGCTCATTTGGTGTGGCTGGCCAAATTTTAGGCTTGCGGTGTCTGCTGTTGAATATCTTCACTGGTGATTTCTCTCTCCCATTGAACTGCATGCAGAATGGCTTCTTCCAGCTTTCTGTCAGCTGGTCTACATGGAGGAGGTTTTCAGCACAGCTTCAACAAGATTTCTCAGTGACCTTGCTGCCCAAGTATGTGGAGTCTTTAGCAATAGGGTCTTACCACTTATTCCTGGTGGGAAACCAAGGGCCTCGGCAATGGCCTGTAATGTTTTGGGGGCATTAGGGACCTTCCTGGCCAACAACTCACTGAAAGGCATCCCATCCCTGACACTGAAAATTTTCTAGTAACAATCTATGGCTTCTGGGTATTCCATTGTCCAAAGAAGTAGGTTTCTCTATGACTTATTCATACCCTCTTAGATTTTGACTGACCATCTTCCTACCTTTCCTTTACTCAATCTTTTCCCCTGACTTCAATTAGTTTTATTCTATGATTTTGTTGAAAATACTTGTTATTCTTTTGGAGTAAATTTCTTCTCCTTCTACTATGCCCTGAATTCTTATGTTTGATCTCTTCATAGTGTCCTGAATCTATGTAAATTCCCGTTCATGCCTTCTTATTAGTTTGTCTTTCTCTTTGTTGGACTGTACTAGATCTGCCACCTGGTCTTCTAGTTTAGATATTCTGTTCTCTCCTTGATCCATTCTACTGGTAGGACTTTCTACAGACTTTTCTATTTGACTTACTCTGCTTTTTACTTCTAGAATTTCTGATTGGTATTTTTTCATTATTTATATTTCCTTATTCATGTTTTTTGTTTTTTTGGTTTTTTTTTTTGGTTTTTTTTTTTTTTTTTTTTTTTTTTTTGGTTTTTTGAGGTAGGGTCTCACTCAAGCTCAGGCTGGCCTGGAATTCACTATGGAGTCTCAGGGTGGCCAAGTGCTGGGATTAAAGGCGTGCACCACCACGCCCGGCCTTTATTCATGTTTTATGTTGACCTCCTTATTTCATGAAGTTGGTTTCCTGTGTTCTCCTTCAGGAGTTGGTTTTCTTCTTTGATTTCTTTGAACATAGATATAATCTTTATTTCATCTAAAGCAGTCTCACTGGAGGTCATTTCTGATGGATTTATAATTTTTGGTAGCATTGTATTGTTGACATGGATAGAAAGATTAGCACTTCCAGTGCAGACCTGTGTACCTGGTTTTGTATACATAGGCTCTGTTACCTTTTGGAATGGCTTCCAGTGTCACCAATGATGAGTGCCCACCTTAATTTCTTTTGGTGCTGGGCAGCCATGGGTGAATGAGTTCTCTGGACACTCATGTCCTGATGGTTGGGGGATGGGAGACTTTGCAAGGTGCCTGGAGTTGTACTGGAGCTGCTCGGCTGGTCCCCTTTGTATTCTCCTTCAGCAGCTGCTCAGCTGGTCTCTGCTGTTCTCCTTCAGGTGTCGTGACTTTGTGAGGAGGCTGATGTGAGTGGAAAATCCCCTCACTTTGTTTCTGTCCTTGACGTGTGAACGGGCTTGTGGATCTGAGCTGCTGGCGCCTTGGCGGATCTGGATGTTTGCCTCCATTTTGGTGTCTCCTGTTTCTGTGCTGTGGTTGATAATAACTTACACACCTTCACTTTTCAGTAGAAGAGTGTATTTTGCCATGTTTCTGTTTACTTCCCTCCCTAGGCTGCTTTAGTGTGGCTAGTATGCCACCATCTTACCTGGAAGTCCCTTTTAAAATTATAAAGACAATAAACCATGATAATTCCTTCCCCTTCCCTATTCTCCCTCTCACAAATCTACCCTCTATCAAATCCCCTCCACCTTTCCATTAGTCTCTCTTTTATTTTAGTTTTTAGTTTTTGAGGTAGGGTCTCACTCTGGCCCAGGCTGACCTGGAATTCAGTATAGTCTCAGGATGGCCTTGAACTCATGGTGCCACCACACCTAGCTTTCCCTTTTATTTTGATGTCATCATCTTGTTGTTAGCTGGTTTTACACTATTTCTTGAGTTGTTGAAGTGGGGCTCGTTCCCTTATCGACAATCACTTCTGGTCAAATAGGAATGTGAGTAAGAAGACTCAGTGTCAGGTGAGGAATTGGTGGTAACGTCACCTGTTTAACCAGACTGTGATGGTTGTGTTTGCTTCTCTTTCAGGCTGACAGTGATCAGCAGGATTCTAGTGCTTCGGGGCCACAGTGTTCCAAGTTACATTTGGCTTACAAGCCTTCTGCTTCTAGACTTCCTCAGGAAGAAAGAAAACCCTGCATTCTTGTAGATAGTCATGAAATCACTTCTGGTTTAGAAGTAATTTCTTCCCTAAGATCAATTCATGGGTTCCATGTGGAGGTTTGTCCTCTGAATGGCTGTGATTACATTGTGAGTAACCGCATGGTAGTGGAAAGGAGGTCTCAGTCTGACATGCAAAATACTGTCAACAAGAGCAAGTTTGTGGAGCAGATCCAGTGCCTGAAGAGCATGTTTGAAAGAATATGTGTGATTGTGGAAAAAGACAGAGAAAAACCAGGTTTGTATTTTGATATGTCTCTATGAAACTGTAAAGGAATATGTTGTTTAGTTCATTTTTTTTTTTTTTTCCAGAATGTTGACAATTTATACTTGGCACTTCAATTTTTTTTTTTTTTTTTTTTTTTTTTTTTTTTTGGTTTTTCGAGGTAGGGTTTCACTCTAGCCCAGGCTGACTTCGAATTCACTACGGAGTCTCAGGGTGGCCTCGAACTCATGGCAATCCTCCTACCTCTGCCTCCCGAGTGCTGGGATTAAAGGCGTGCGCCACTACACCTGGCTGCTATTTTAATTTTAATACTGTTGTAGTTTAATTTTTTAAAAAAAAAATATTTATTTGAGAGCAAGAGAAAGAGGCAGACAGAGAGAGAGAGAGAGGGAGTGAATGGGTGCACCAGTCGCCGGCCACTGAAAACGAACTCCAGACGCATGCGCCACCTTGTGCATCTAACTTATGTGGGTCCTGGGGAGTTGAACGGAGGTCCTTTGGCTTTACAAACAAATGCCTTACTGCTAAGCCATCTCTCCAGCCCCTATTGTAGTTTTTATCAGTCATTGCATTTAAATGAGGCTTATACAAATTGGACTGTGAGAAGTGGAAGACAACATGGGCCAACACTGTAGTGGGGAGAGAGAAATAGGCCTCAGATGTTTATGTATCTGCTTTGTAGAAGTTGATGGGAAGAATTGAGAATTCCTTCTATTTGGCCAGCTTGTTTGTTGAGGGCAATAAAGTAATGAGTTACTTGTTTGTAATCCTGAGTATAGATGAAGTGGCAGGTGTGAGGCCAATGGGAACTCATTTGAAACTGCTAGAATCAAGTTTGCCATAGGTGCGTAGGGTACATTTAGAAACACAGGAATGGAATTACAGCTAAAGGATTTCTGTGGCAAGAACTTAATTACAGGGATCTCCTGAGAATATTGAAATAATCAAGGGATATTGGAATCAGAAGTTGCATTGATGTCTGGTTTCCCTATAGCTATGTAATGTTACATTAACGAATCATTTCCTGTCAGTGACAGGTATGTTAAATGCTAATATTGCCTTATTCATCCCATGGTATTATGAGGATTAAATGAAACCATAGAAAATTTGAAGAATTATAAGTAAAAATTAATAGTGCTTTATGTAAAACACTGGTATGGAAATTGGTCAACCTTTTTAATCCCTCATGCTGTCACTGTTGAATAATATAACCTTGGATAATTCACTTTATCTTTCAGTAACTCAGCTTTTTTAAAAAAAAATATTTTTATTTTATTTATTTATTTTGGTTTTTCGAGATAGGATGACACTGTATCCCAGGCTGACCTGGAATTCACTGTGTAGTTTCAGGGCGGCCTAAAACTCACTGTGATCCTCCTACCCGCGCTGGGATTAAAGGCATGCGCTACCATGCCCAGCCTATTTATTTATTGATAACTTCCATAATTATACACAATAAATCATGATAATTTCCTCCCCCCTTTCACTTTCCCCTTCAGAGCTCTATTCTCCATTTTTTTTTTTTCAAGGTAGGGTCTCACTCTAGCCCAGGCTGACCTGGAATTCACCATGTAGTCTCAGGCTGGCCTCATACTCACAGTGATCCTCCTACCTCTGCCTCCAGAGTGCTGGGATTATAGGCATGCACCACCATGTCTGGCTGTTTGTTTGTTTTTTGTTTTTGTTTGTTTGTTTATTTTTATTGACAACTTCCATAATTGTAAACAATATCCCATGGTAATTCCCTCCCTCCCCCCATTTTCCCCTTTGAAACTCCACTCTCCATCATATCCCATCCCCCTCCATGACATCAAAATAAGAGAGAGACTGATTGAGAGAGGGAGGGGATATGTCTTTTTTTTTTTTTTTTTTTCTTTGAGGTAGGGTCTTGTTCTAGCCCAGGCTGACCTGGAATTCACTATGTAGTCTCAGGCTGGCGTTGAACTCACCATATTCCACCTACCTCTGCCTCCTGAGTGCTGGGGATTAAAGGTGGGAGACTTAGTCCCCATGCCCAACTTATTCTCCACTTTTTCAGTTGAATGTGAAAAGGCAGGACTACAAATGAAAGGGGCTGGAGAGATGGCTCAGTGGTTAAAGGCACTTGCTTGCAAATCCTGATGGCCTAGATTCCATTCCCCAGCACCCACATAAAGCCAGATGCACAAAGTGACGCATATGTCTGGAGTTTGTTTGCAGTGTCAGGAGGTCCTGGCTTGCCCATACTCACTCTCTGTGTCTACCTTTTTCTCTCAAATAAATAAATTAATAAATTAAAACGGTAATTATATCAGTTAAATGAGAATTTAATGAGCCTCTCCTAGGTTCTCATGCCCAGAGCTTCCTGTCCCTTTAAAGCTTTAGTGTAGCTTCTCTTTATTATTATTATTTTTTTTATTTATTTATTTATTTTTTTTTGGTTTTTCAAGGTAGGGTTTCACTCTCGCCCAGGCTGACCTGGACTTAACTATGTAGTCTCAGGGTGGCCTCGAACTCATGGCGATCCTCCTACCTCTGCCTCCCGAGTGCTGGGATTAAAGGCGTGCGCCACCACGCCCAGCTGTAGCTTCTCTTTAATCATTAGTTCAGTGACAGGGATGCTGGGATTTTAATAATAAGTATATTAGTTATTCTACTTAGTTTTAGTTACTAAAGTGCATTTCCCTAAACATGTAATACTTAGGGGACACATCAAGGATCTTCAGAAGAACAAAGAGTTATGACAGTTTGCTGATATCCTTAATTGGTGCTGGAATCCGAATTCTCTTCAGTTCCTGCCAAGAAGAAACTGCAGATTTGCTAAAGGAACTGTGTCTAGTGGAACAGAGAAAGAATGCTGGCATTCATATTCCAGTACTGCTGAACAGCAGGCATTGTGAGGCACTTCCATTTTATCTAAGTATCCCCAATATAAGTTATATAACTGCACTAAATATGGGTCACCAGTTTCCATCTGTGAAAAAGATGGCCAACAGGTATGTGTATTTTATGGTTACTTTAAAGTGATTCTTAGAAAAGTTCCATTAGAATTATATTTTCTTTTTTAATTAAGAGGTGTAGTGACTTAATAAAGATTGGTTAGAGTGGGGCGTGGAGGTGCATTCCTGTAATTCCAGCTTTCTGGAGGTAGAGGCCAGATGGCTTCTGTTAAGTTCAAGACTAGCCAGGGCAACATAGTGAGTTCCAATCCAGCCAGGGCTACATGATAAGACCTGTTCGCACAAAACAAAGTTGTTGCCTGTTCCCATGTGTCAGTTATTGCATGAAGCCAGAGATGCTAACGGGAAAAAAATGAAAATTTTGCTTTTGGGAATCAAACCTAAGGCTTCTAGCGCACCAGAACATGCTTTACCACTAATCTACACCCCCTTGTTTTTAATTATCACATTGCTTGAATAAGGGTGAGATTTCAGAACACCAGGATCATGTGAAGGATCCCATATAAGGTATCTTAGCCCTGGCTACTGTACTAAAATATTATGAAACTGGTTCTATAGGCTGGAAACGTTTTCAAGTTTTCAGTCTCCTGAGTCACAATCTTGTGGCTGAAAGACCTAAGAAGCACCTCTTCTCTTAAGGCTTTAGGGCACCAGAGACCCTACCTTTCCTTGTGTTGTGTTGTGTTGTGTTTTGTGTGTGTGTGTGTGTGTGTGTGTGTGTTTGATTTTTAGAGGCAGGGTCTCACTCTAGCTCAGGCTGACCTGGAATTCACTAGTCTCAGGGTGGCCTCAAACTCACAGCAATCCTCCTACCTCTGCCTCCTGACTGCTGGGATTAAAGGCATGTGCCACACGGCTGGTTTGTCATCTTGTTTTTGTAAGACATGTTATTATAGACCAATTGGCCCCAGACTTGCTATCTTTCTGTCTCAACTTCCCAAGTGCACGTGCCACCATACCTGGATTGTATTATCAAATTTACATCACCGTGAAATACCTGGCACAGCATACAGTGTGCATAAGAGGTGGACTGAACAGTTCAAATCAGAGAAAGAAGGGTCTCTCTGGCAAGGGTGGCCCTTCAGCTGCATCTTTTGGCATGGATAGCAATGGTGGGAGTACATACAGGAAGGAGTAAGCAGTCTGGGGTGCAGTCATTTGCAAGAATGTATCACTCTTAACTACTTAAGACCTTCTCACAAGGGACTACCTCTTAAAGGTCCATAGCCTGTCCTAATACCAACCACCCTGGAGACCACATTTGCTGCACATGAATGTTTGGATGAGGGGGACACACGGATCTTTAGTCCCTTGAATATTTGATGCCATTTCTATTGCAGATGATTTAAAAGAAAACTGATGTGTGTGTGTGTGTGTGTGTGTGTGTGTGTGTGTGTGTGTGTGTTTTGAGGTAGGGACTCAACTCTAGCTCAAGCTGACCTGGAATTCACTGTAGTCTCAGGGTGGCCTCTAACTCACAGTCATCCTCCTACCTCAGCCTCCTGAATGCTGGAATTGAAGGCGTGTGCCACCACACCTGGCTTTAATTTTTGTTTTATTTAACTAACACTAAACACGCACTATCTGTTGTGTGCCTTGGGCATGCTTCTGCCACAGAGCTGTATCCCTCTCCTAGGATGACTTTACCAAAAACTTATGTTGGGTATTCTGAGGTATGATAAAAATACTACTTTATTAAAGCCAAAATTTTCACTCTTTTTTTCTTTTTTATTTCAGCTCACCTGAAGAAATTTCCATGTATGCACAAGTTACTCATCAAAAGGCTGAGGAGATCTGTAGATACATTCACTATGTATTTGACATACAGATGTTACCCAGTGATCTTAACCAAGAGAGACTGAAATCTGATGCTTGATCGGTGCTCAAGGTGCTTCTGTCAGAGAGCTTTACTGTTCCAGCTCACTCTCTGTGTCTACCTTTTTCTCTCAAATAAATAAATTAATAAATTAAAACGGTAAATTATATCAGTTAAATGAGAATTTAATGAAGCCTCTCCTAGGTTCTCATGCCCAGAGCTTCCTGTCCCTTTAAAGCTTTAGTGTAGCTTCTCTTTATTATTATTATTTTTTTTATTTATTTATTTATTTATTTATTTATTTATTTATTTATTTATTTATTTATTTATTTATTTATTTTTTTTTGGTTTTTCAAGGTAGGGTTTCACTCTCGCCCAGGCTGACCTGGACTTAACTATGTAGTCTCAGGGTGGCCTCAAACTCACAGCAATCCTCCTACCTCTGCCTCCTGAGTGCTGGGATTAAAGGCATGTGCCACACGGCTGGTTTGTCATCTTGTTTTTGTAAGACATGTTATTATAGACCAATTGGCCCCAGACTTGCTATCTTTCTGTCTCAACTTCCCAAGTGCACGTGCCACCATACCTGGATTGTATTATCAAATTTACATCACCGTGAAATACCTGGCACAGCATACAGTGTGCATAATAGGTGGACTGAACAGTTCAAATCAGAGAAAGAAGGGTCTCTCTGGCAAGGGTGGCCCTTCAGCTGCATCTTTTGGCATGGATAGCAATGGTGGGAGTACATACAGGAAGGAGTAAGCAGTCTGGGGTGCAGTCATTTGCAAAATGTATCACTCTTAACTACTTAAGACCTTCTCACAAGGGACTACCTCTTAAAGGTCCATAGCCTGTCCTAATACCAACCACCCTGGAGACCACATTTGCTGCACATGAATGTTTGGATGAGGGGGACACACGGATCTTTAGTCCCTTGAATATTTTATGCCATTTCTATTGCAGATGATTTAAAAGAAAACTGATGTGTGTGTGTGTGTGTTTGATTTTTAGAGGCAGGGTCTCACTCTAGCTCAGCTGACCTGGAATTCACTAGTCTCAGGGTGGCCTCAAACTCACAGCAATCCTCCTACCTCTGCCTCCTGAGTGCTGGGATTAAAGGCGTGCGCCACCACGCCCAGCTGTAGCTTCTCTTTAATCATTAGTTCAGTGACAGGGATGCTGGGATTTTAATAATAAGTATATTATTATTCTACTTAGTTTTAGTTACTAAAGTGCATTTCCCTAAACATGTAATACTTAGGGGACACATCAAGGATCTTCAGAAGAACAAAGAGTTATGACAGTTTGCTGATATCCTTAATTGGTGCTGGAATCCGAATTCTCTTCAGTTCCTGCCAAGAAGAAACTGCAGATTTGCTAAAGGAACTGTGTCTAGTGGAACAGAGAAAGAATGCTGGCATTCATATTCCAGTACTGCTGAACAGCAGGCATTGTGAGGCACTTCCATTTTATCTAAGTATCCCCAATATAAGTTATATAACTGCACTAAATATGGGTCACCAGTTTCCATCTGTGAAAAGATGGCCAACAGGTATGTGTATTTTATGTTACTTTAAAGTGATTCTTAGAAAAAGTTCCATTCTCAGTGCCATGGTGCCTTTTGAGTCATGCCAGTGGTCACTGCCATCTGAGAAAAGAAGCTTCTCTAACAAAAAGTGAGAGTACCAACTTCTGGCCAAGATGGCGACCGCCTAGCTGCGCTGCAAATCCCGGGGAAAGAAAGGCAAGATATTAAGGGTACATAGTGGCTTTTAGGGGAGAGAAATCTGGGAGGGCACAGAGGCGGGGGAACAGGGAATCGTGGATCCCCTCGCAGGCGGGTAGCCACCCCTCACCCCAAACAACTGCCGTGTTCACAGCGCCGCAGCTGCTGTGCCGGCCGCCTCTGCTGCCACCAAGCGCCGATTGTTCCCTGAGTGCAGAGGCTTAGACTGCTTCGCACTCTCGTCCACTCGCCCACTTACTGAGCGAGCCCAGTCCCACAGCAGGCGCCACGCAAGCTCAGACTGTGTCTCTCGCTTGCGCCAGCTCAGGTGCCATCCCCTACCTGTCTGCTGTGCCGGCCGGCCGCCATTGTCCCGTGGCGGGGGAGCGCAGACTGCTTCCGGTTCCCAGCGTTCCCAGCCAGAGTTCGGGCTGCTTCAGTGCTTGGTGCCTCAGTGCCACTCCTAGCTCGAACGCAGGAAGCTTTGGCACATTACCCCTTGAGAACTCAGGCAACTTTGGCGCCCCTGCCAGGCAATAGATAGGGGGCTTTGGCAACTCAAAGCCAAATCCCAGGCTGCTTGGCAACTGCCCCAGGCTGCATAAGATTCCCATTGTTCTTGAGCCTAGGCTAATACGCCCACCTACCTGCCCATACACAGTCATGGGCAGAACACAGTGCAAAAGAAATAACGTGAAAAATCAAATGCAAGAAAATCCAGTTAGATCACCCAATCCCACAATGAATACATCTAACCAAAAGAGAAGGACCAATAGGACCAGAACACCAAATTGAAGCTATGAGCAATGCAACCCTGACCAACCTACTGGTAGAACTTGCAGGAAAGCAACAAAGGGCCGACAATCATGTGGATGCTGCCATCACTAAACTAGAACTAATAGATAAGAAATTGGAAGGATTAGATAAGAAATTGGAAGGATTTCAAAGAGAGTTAAGAGATTTGAGGGAGAGTGAAAAAAAAGAAGACCTTAAAAATCAGCTGGCCATGGTAAATGAAGACATAAAGAAATGCAAGGATGAACTCTAAGAATCATCAAGAAAATCAGAAAATGATGTGAAAAGGGAGCTTGACAAAGGGATGGAAATTATACATAGAAAAGTAATAGAAAATGCAAACTTAATTAAACAAGTCCAAAACTCGCTAGAAGCTCTCAAGAATAGAGTCAGCCAAGTGGAGGGTAGAAACTCTGATCTGGAAGACAAGATGGAAGAAACAGAGAGCTCAAAAATTTCAGTAAGTTCAAAAGCTCCTGTGAACAGAACATGAGGGAATTGTGGGATACACTTAAATGTCCTAATATCAGGATCATTGGAATACCAGAAGAAGAAATTCAGATCAAAGGCATGGAGAACTTATTTAACAAAATAATTGAAGAAAACTTCCCCAGTCTCTTAAAAGAAAGGCCCATCAAGATACAAGAAGCCAATAGAACAACAAACAGACTGGACCAAAGGAGAAACTCTCCAAGACATATTATCATTAAGACTCTAAACCTTGACACCAAAGAGAAAATCCTAAAAGCAGCTAGGGAAAAACAGCACACCACCTTCAAAGGTAACCCCATCAGAATTACTTCAGACTTCTCAATGGAAACCCTGAAAGCTAGAAGGGCCTGGAATGAAACACTGCAAAGTCTAAGAACCTATGGCTTCCAACCCAAACTACTCTACCCAGCAAAAGTATCCCTCATAATAGATGGTGAAAGAAAAACATTCCACGACAAAACTCAGCTTTACAATTATATGAACACAAAACCAAACCTACAGAGAGTATTTCAGGAAATTCTCCACAGAGAAGAAAAAAATAATCAAATACAATTGCCTACAAGAAGCAGATCACAACAACCAAACTCAGAGTAGGCACAAAAAACTTCAACGTCCATGAAAACACCAACCCACATTTACCATCACAATATGGCAGGGATCAAATCAAATCTCACAGTCATTACCCTAAATATTAATGGCCTTAATTCACCCATCAAGAGTCACAAGTTAACAGGATGGATCAAAAAATTAGACCCCTCAATCTGTTGCCTTCAAGAAACCCACCTCACCATTAAAAACAGACATCTCCTCAGGGTGAAAGGGTGGAAAACAGTATTCCAAGCAAATGGGAATAAGAAACAAGCAGGTGTAGCTATATTAATATCGGATAAAATAGACTTCAAACCAAAAATAATCAAAAAAGACAAAGAAGGCCACTTCCTACTTATCAAGGGAATGATCCATCAAGAGGATATTACAATCATAAATCTGTATGCACCAAACACAGGGGCACCACAGTTCATAAAACAAAACCTACTTGACAATAAAACAGAAATAACCACAAACACCATCATAGCTGGGGACTTCAATACACCATTATCAGTAATAGACAGATCATCCAAACAGAAACTCAACAGGGAAATAAGAGAGCTCAACAAAACCATAGATCACTTAGACCTAATGGACATCTACAGAACCTTCCGTCCCAAATCCACAGATTACACATTCTTCTCAGCAGCCCATGGAACATTCTCTAAAATAGACCATATACTGGGCCACAAAGACTGCTTCCACATATATAAGGAAGATTGACATAATTCCCTGCATGATATCAGATCACAATGCTATATTGCTAGAAATCAACAACAAAAGACCCACCAAGAATCCCAAAGGCCCCTGGAAACTGAACAGCACACTTTTAAACAATAAATGGATAGTGGATGAAATAAAGAATGAAATTGCAAAATTTCTGGAATTGAACGACAATGAGAACACATCGTACCAAAATTTATGGGACACAATGAAGGCGGTCCTCAAGGGAAAATTCATAGCACTCAATGCCTTCATAAAAAAGACAGAAAGGTCCCAAATGAATGACCTAACCATCCACCTAAAGGCACTGGAAAAACAAGAAAAATCCAACCCAAAGAGCTCCAGAAGGAAAGAAATAATTAAAATCAGAGCAGAAATCAATGAACTGGAAACAAAGGAAACAATTAAGACAATTGACAAAACAAAGAGCTGGTTCTTTGAAAAAATAAACAAGATTGACAAACCCCTGGCCAATCTGATCAAGCAAAAAAAGGAGAAGCTTCAAATTAACAAAATTCAAAATGAAAAAGGAGAGATCACAACAGACATAAGTGAAATTGGGAGAATCATCAGGACTTATTTCAAAAACCTCTACTCCACAAAACTGGATAATGTGGAGGAGATGGATAAATTCTTGGACGCATATCATCTACCAAAGCTAAACACAGAGCAGATTAATCACCTCAATCAACCCATCACACTCATGGAGATTGAAAAAGTAATTAAAAACCTCCCAAAAAAGAAGACTCCAGGACCAGATGGCTTCTCAGCTGAATTCTATCAAACCTTCATGGAAGAACTCAAACCAATCTTCCTCAAACTGTGCCACACAATTGGTGAACAGGGAAAGCTACCCAACTCCGTTTATGAAGCTAGCATCACCCTAATTCCAAAACCAGGCAGAGATGCCACAAGAAAAGAAAACTACCGGCCTATTTCCCTGATGAATTTAGATGCAAAGATCCTAAACAAAATCCTTGCAAACCGAATCCAACAACACATCAAAAGCATTATCCACTTTGACCAAGTGGGATTCATTCCAGGAACACAGGGGTGGTTCAACATACGGAAATCTGTCAATGTAATACACCACATAAACAAGGTTAAACATAAAAACCACATGATCATTTCGATAGATGCAGGAAAGGCCTTTGACAAGATTCAACATCACTTCATGTGCAAAACATTGGAGAGAATTGGCATGGTTGGTTCATATCTCAACCTAATAAAGGCAATATACAAAGCTCCTAAGGCCCAAATAATACTTAATGGAGAGAGACTGGTGGAATTCCCATTAAGATCAGGAACAAGACAGGGTTGTCCACTCTCACCTCTGCTTTTCAATATAGTACTGGAAGTCCTAGCTCAAGCAGTAAGACAGGAGAAGGAAATAAAAGGGATACAATTTGGAAAGGAAGAAGTTAAGTTAGCTTTATTCGCTGATGACATGATTATATATGTAAGAGACCCAAGAGACTCCATCCCAAAACTCCTGAATGTGATTAACTCCTATAGCAAATTAGGATACAAATCAATGCACAAAAATCAGTAGCCTTCCTTTATGCAAATGACAAAGATACAGAGAAAGAAATAAGGGACATAGTCCCATTTTCAATTGCAACAAAAAAAATAATAAAATACCTTCGAATAACGTTAACCAAGGAAGTGAAAGATCTATACAACGAAAATATAAAAACACTCAAAAAAGAAATTAAGGCCGACTTGAGAAAATGGAAAGACCTCCCATGTTCCTGGATAGGCAGAATTAACAATGTGAAGATGACAATCCTACCAAAGGCAATATACAGATTTAATGCAATTCCAATTAAAATCCCTACAGTGTTCTTCACAGAGATAGAAAAAATGATCTCAAATTTCATATGGAAAGGCAGAAGGTCTCAAATTTCCAAACATATCCTCAGCAAAAGAAATACCTCTGGAGGCATCACCATACCTGATCTAAAGCTATATTACAAAGCCATAGTAATAAAAACAGCATGGTACTGGCATAAAAACAGGAGTATAGATCAGTGGAATAGACTTGAGTACCCAGACTTTGGGTCAAGCAACTATAGCTACTTGATGTTCGATAAAGGCCCAAAAATATAGGCTGGAAAAAAGACAGAAACTTCAACAAATGGTGCTGGACAAACTGGATAACCATATGCAGGAAACTGAAACTTGATCCACACATTTCACCATGCACTACACTCAAGTCCAAATGGATCAAAGATCTCAATATAAGACAAGAAACTAGTATACTACTGGAAGAAAATTTAGGAAGTATTTTCCATGATATAGGAATGGAAAAAACTTCCTGAACAAAACCCCAGTAGCTCATGAACTTAAACCGTCACTCAACCAATGGGATCACATGAAGCTGAAGAGTTTCTTTACAGACAAACATACAATAAGCAAAGCCAATTCATCACCCACAGAATGGGAGAAAATATTTGTGGGTTATCCAACTGATAGAGGCCTAATCTCTAGAATCTACAAAAAACTCAAAAATCTAAACATTAAGAAGTCAAACACCCCACTCACAAAATGGGGCAAAGAGCTGAACAGGCAGTTCACAGAGGAAGAAATAGAAATGGCAAACATACACTTAAGAAAATGTTCATCATCCCTAATCATCAGAGAAATGCAAATTAAAACAACTATGAGATTCCACCTTACCCCAATAAGGATAGCAAACATCAAAAAATCAAATAAAAATAAATGCTGGCGAGGATGTGGAGAAGTAGGAACACTCATCCACTGTTGGTGGGAATGTAGGATGGTACAACTACTTTGGAAAGCAATATGGAGACTTCTGAAAAAGCTGGGTATAGAGATACCAACAGACCCAGTTATTCCCTTACTGGGCATCTACCCTAAAACCTTCAAACCACAGGCTAGAGATATTTGCTCAACCATGTTTATAGTGGCTCAATTTGTAATAGCTAAGTGCTGGAATCAACCCAGATGTCCATCACTAGAAGAATGGATAACTAAGATGTGGAATATCTACACAATGGAATTCTATACAGCAGTAAGAAAAAATGACACAATGAAATTTGAGGAAAAATGGTTGAACCTGGAACAGATCATTGTCAGTGAACTTACCCAATCACAGAAAAAAAATCGCCACATAGTCTCACTCATCTACAGCACCTAACCTGAATCTACCCAAGATACCTTACATACCCAGCAAGCATCTATTAGACTAGACACTAGGATGGAAGGGGAGGAAGAGGAGGGCATCAAAGGGGTGGGAAACACAAATCTAGACCCAAACGGCAATGGTACCATAATTTTCTACTTACTAAAAGACAGACAAAATGGCTGATCTTTCACCAGGCCCTTACAGAGAACACCTGAACCACAAGACGCTGGAGAGGGTAAGATCAAGACTAACCTTAATCTTCTACATCTTCCCTCCCTCACTTCCCTTCTCCCTCTCTCTCTCTTATCTCTAACTCTTGTATATTAGTTATCTTTTTCCTCATTTTCTTAGTGGGCACTGACCTGTAACTCCCAGAACCAGCATGGGGCTATCATCCACAATGAGCTTTTGATCAGAGAGACCTACAAGATTTCCTAAAAGACAGACAGATTTCTGTCAGAGTACTTGATGACCCACCAAAGGCTAGTGGTAAGACCCTGCTGCTGAAGACACCTTATGTGATTGACATGCAAATTAGAATGGCATGGCTGGAAGTTGGAAGAGAGTCAGTCCCCAGACAGTCAGCACGTCTAGTGCCAGAAGGTGCTACATGGGCGACTGGGGGAAAATGACCAATATCCGTCGAAGCAACTCATGGTCTAACCTACTTAGCAGCAAATAACTTGTTGTGATGCCCACACAAGTGCAGTGGTGGCACACAGCCATGGTGGGGAACCAACTGCTCTCAATTCGGCTAACTGATCCCCTCACTGGTATGGGACCCATAGCTGGAGCTGGGAAACAAGTCAGAACCATATCCAAACATAAGCCCACTCTCCAATTTCAAGCTACCATCAATTGTGGGCTACAAGAGGGCCTACACCTTTTAAATTCTGTATTAAAAAAAAAAAAAAGGGTTATCTCATTTGTCCTGATGCTAACTTACTCTCCGTTGGAGAATCTGCTTCTCTATTTCAGATAGATGTAGATCCTAAGGAGAGAGCCATCCCATCATACCTCAAAAGGGCCCCGGCTGAAACTAAGAAAAATTGGAGAAACAAGCAAGGGGGCTGTTTCCCTGATGAACTGGATACCAGCACAAGGGGGAAGGAGATCAGCACAGAGAAAAATCAATTCCTACCAAATCAGAGAGCCAGAGCCTCAGAGGCCCCCAACACCTCATCACTGAAGCAGACCAAAAATGAACCCAACATGGCTCAGGGAAATTTTGCGGAAGAGGGGGCGGAAAGAATGTCAGAGCCACATGTTGGGTCATGATATGCAGAGACATATATCTTACACATAACTGTGGTCTAACTCCACAGTGCATGACCCGTATACCTCAACAAGGAGGGTCCAAGGGGAGGGGGTAGGTCACGGATGAGCCTAATAATGGTGCCAAACTGACTGTATTTGCTGAATTCAAAACTAATAAAGAAAAAAAATTTAAAAAAAAGTGAGAGTACCATTAATATATGAGTATGAACATTAAGAGAAGTGCTTAGCGAACAGTTTGGTGAGCATAATATATGCATTTAGCAAGACGCCAGCAGATGTTACACTCCTAGGGCTCATGACTTCCCCTGTCATAGGTTTTCAATATCAGGCATGTATTTTCCCTCCTGTGGAGCAGACCTCCAGTCTAATTAGCAGTTGGTTTCCCCCATAACAGACATGCCATTATTGCACCTGTTAGTTCATTTGGTCTGGCTGGCCCAACTTAAGGCTTGCAGTGTCCACTGTTGTTTAGCTCCACTGATGACATCTTTTTCTCCCATGGAGCTGCATGCATCACAGCTTTTTCTAGCTTTCTGTCAGCTGGTCTACACAGAGTTTTTCAGCTCTGCTCCAGCACGATTTCTCCATGACCTTGCAGCCCAAGCATGTGGGAGGCTGTACAAGATGCCTGGGGTTGTACCAGAGCTGCTCAGATGGTCCCTGCCGTCTTCTCCAGGTTTTCTTGACTTTGTGAGGAGGCTAATGTGAATGGAAAATCCTTCCGCCTGGTTTCTGCTCCTGTAGTCTTGTGTTAGCTGAGTGGGCAGGCACATGGGCCTGGGGCACTAGTGCCTGGCAGGATTCTGGCTGTTTTCCTTCTTTCTGGAAGATACTAGTCTCTCCTGCTTTTCTGCTGTAGTTGATAATAAATTATACACCTTCACCTTTTGGTAGAAGAGTAAATAAATTTTGTTGTTTTTCTGCTTATTTCCATTCCTAGGCTGCTTTGGTGTGGCTGCTATGCTGCCATCTTACCCAGAAGTCTCTCCCTGTGTGTTGACATGTGCAATGTGAGGCCCTCCCTCTCTGTTGCCATGCGCAGTGTGAGGCTTGCCCTCTATGTTGTCATGTGCAGTGAGGCTCTCTATGTTGACATGTGCAGTGAGGCTCTCCCTCTATGTTGACACACGCAGTGTGAGGCTCTCCATGTTCACACGTGCAGTGAGGCTCTCCCTCTCTGTTGTCATGCGCAGTGTGAGGCTCACCCTCTATGTTGTCATGTGCAGTGAGGCTCTCTATGTTGACATGTGCAGTGAGGCTCGCCCTCTATGTTGTCATGTGCAGTGAGGCTCTCCCTCTATGTTGACACACTCAGTGTGAGGCTCTCCCTCTATGTTGACACACGCAGTGTAAGGCTCTCCCTCTATGTTGACACACGCAGTGTGAGGCTCTCCCTCTATGCTGACACACGCAGTGTGAGGCTCTCCCTCTATGTTGACACACGCAGTGTGAGGCTCTCCCTCTATGTTGACACACGCAGTGTGAGCCTCTCCCTGTGTTGACATGTGCAGTGTGAGGCTCTCCTATGTTGACATAAATTAACAAGGTACAGAAGAAATAACCTAGAGGATTTCATCTATTTATGCTTGCTATGTGCAGAACTCCCTTACTCACTTCTCATTAGCTTATCTAATGACCTATTAGAAATGGAACTATGAGGTCCTAGCAAGGGAGATCGAACACAGCAGAAACTGAAATAAATCAGATAGGATATAACAAAAATGACCAAGATGGCCAGATTGGTCTGGGACAAGTCTATGCCATTTCAAAATTAGTTTTTCCTACTATGGGATTGAATGACCTTCTAAAACACTACCTACACATTAACTCCATGCAGTGTAACATTATACCAGACACTGGCAACTCACTTCTACAGTATATCTTAGGTCCACTGTACATAAACCTTTGTTGTTTTCTATGCTACCAAATATATTGAGGCAGAGAATGAGGATTTTATTTTAGCTCAGTTAACCTGTTCTTTTAAAATCTGGTTTCTAGAAATCCAGTAGTTATACAACTGCTGGTTATTAACTGGGGACTTGTGTGTGGTACACTAATATTCTACCATTGACCCATCTCCCCAATGTCTCCATCCCATTTTTTTTTTTTTTTTCTGACGGGTTTCACTCTAGCTCAGGCTGACCTGGAATTAACTACGTACTCTCAGGGTGGCCTCCAACTCACGGTGATCCTCTTTACCTCTGCCTCCCAAGTACTGGGATTAAAGGCATGCGCCACCACGCCCGGCTTTCCATCCCATTTTTTTTTTTTTTCTTTCGAGGTAGGGTCTCACTCTTGCCCAGGCTGACCTGGAATTCACTATGGAGTCTCAGGGTGGCCTCGAACTCACGGCGATCCTCCTGCCTCTACCTCCCGAGTGCTGGGATTAAAGGCGTGTGCCACCACGCCCGGCTTCCATCCCATTTTTAAAAAATATTTATTTGAGAGAAAGAGGCAGAGAGAGAATGGGCACACCAGGGCCTCCAGCCACTGCAAACGAACTTGTGATGCATGCACCACCTTGTGCATCTGGCTTTTGTGGGTCCTGGGGAATCGAACCTGGGTCCTTTGGCTTTGAAGGCAAGCACCTTAACTGCTAAGCCATCTCTCCAGCCCCTTCATTACATTTTTTAAATAAAATATTTATTTCAGAGAGACAGAATGAAATTCAGATGCATGCACCACCTTGTGCATGTGGTTTATGTTGGTATTGGGGAATCAAACCTGGGTCCTTAGACTTCTCAGGCAAACGCCTTAACTACTGAGCCATCTCTCTAGCCCTCCATTCCATTTAAAAAAAAAATTTTTTTTTTTCAGGTAGGGTCTCACTCTGGCCCAGGCTGACCTGGAATTTACTATGTGGTCACAGGGTGGCCTTGAACTCATGGCGATCCTCCTACCTCTGCCTCCAGAGTGCTGGGATTAAAGGCATGCACCACCACGCCCGGCCCATTTTTTAAAAAATTTTTGTTCATTTTTATTTACTTATTTGCCAGTGACAGAGAGAGAAAGAGGCCAGATGACAGAGAGAGAGAGAGAGAGAGGGAGAGAATGGGTGTGCGGGGCCTCTAGCCACTGCAAACGAACTCCAGATGCGTGCGCCCCCTTATGCATCTGGCTAACGTGGGTCCTGGGGAATCGAGCCTCGAACCAGGGTCCTTAGGCTTCACAGGCAAGCGCTTAAGTGCTAAACCATCTCTCCAGCTTCCATTCCATTTTGAAGACAGAGTTTTACTAAGTTCCCCAGGCTGGAACTTGGGAATCCTGCCTCCGCCTTCTGAGTAGCTGATATTACAACCTGTGCTACCAGGGAGCGATTGGCTGTAAGAAAATGTTCTTTTGGGGTTGGAGAGATGGCTAAAGTGCTTGTCTGCAAAACCTAGTGAACAGAGTTCAGTTTCCCATTACCAACATAAAGCCAGTTGCACAAAGTGGCACATGCACCTGGAGTTTGTTTGTAGTGGCTAGTGTCCCTGGCACACTCATTCTGTCTCTTACAAATAAATAAATAAATAAATAAATATGGTTTCAAAAATAGACAATACATTAAAAAAGAAAATCTTTTTACTGAAAGTTAGACTTTTATTAATAATAATTATAAAAAAGCTATATATATGCATATATATATATGTATACTTCCACATGAGATAATTAAAAAAAAAAGCAAAATATACAAAAGAACAGCCCAGAAACAAATATACAAGCAAACTTAAAATTTTATTTGAACAGCCTAACTAAATAAGGGCAGATGACTGTAACCAGAGGGAATTCAAACCTGTAAACTATGACAGACTAATCTAAAAGTCTAAAAGGAAAAGGACATTTACATTAACTAATGTTTATCTACTTTGGTCTTTTAAATCTCAAGACAGGGTCTAAGCTGTCTCTGTATATGTAATAAGGCTTCAGACTACAACAGAATCTGCCTGACCTAATAATAAAAATATAGTAAGTTAGACACAGAAGGTTCAACTTGTGGTAAGACAAACAGTCAGGAGAAGAACAAACATGTTGCACAGTTCCAACAATATATACCTTAAATAGCTGATGAACTCTGTCCTGTAATAAAGGTAGTAAAAAATGCTAAAAGTTTTTATTAATTCAGTAGCTACCAATTCAAGTCTTTCATTATCACTTCTCCTCACTAGGAAAGTGCATTTTCTTAAAAACATTTTAAAACCTATTTTGAGATGTGATGAAGTAAACAAACTTGGATGCTTAGAAGAGACTTAACTTTACAAATTTTAATATTACAAAAACCAAATTTACAAGTATCTACATGGGCACAGTAAGCAATGAGGAATATTCTATAGGATATTTTTCTTGAATACAAAAAAGAGATACTTTTGGAAAAAGAATCTCTATTTCCATACGAAGCCATATTACAAAGAAAATGTCTATTCTGCCAATGAAGATATAAATACACTTTGCTTCATGGGAAAAGTCCTGTAAATTGTATTTTGTCATTGTTCCATCAGATGAGATCAGGCGTATTCAGGGTGGTACAGCCATAGATTTATTGTTCCCGTCAGTCAGAACTTGAGAAATAATAATCTTGCTCTTCCTCATCTAAGGATTCCATGGCATCAGTGAAAAGTTTTCCAATACCAGAATTTTCACCTAAATCTGTAAAGACAAGTTTAGTAAAAAGGATTAATACATTTCCAGGTCATTTTAATGGAACTGAAAGCAACAATGAAGAACTGAATGATAGGTTTATCTATTTGAGAACTGCCGCAGACCACCCAGTGGGGATGTCTCTGCAGGGGGACCAGGCTTGGATATTCAGGTAAGGAACGGATTCGACGCGACAGACAGACAACACAGGTTGTGATTGCTGCTGCAAAGAACTTTACTTTCAGGCCTCAGTTATATACAGAAACAATCAGGAACTGCTCCATTTGGCAGGTTTTCAACAAATGAAATCAGTACAATAACTCCTTATGACATATACTCAGTATAAACTTGCTATACCCAAGAACTTCCTCTTTCTGTAGCTGCTGCAGGACCAGACACTTGTGGTTAATGACTAACATCCAAAGATTTCTAATATTAACATCTGACATTCACATTGGGGTCCCACATTTCATCCCAAACTCTTAGGTCTTTCAACATTCTTTCTTGACTTAAAGGGTTTCCAAATATATCATACAATCTTTTATTCCTAACAGCAAAGAATACATATACTTTCCATCTAAGTTCTTGTTGCTGTTTATCTGTCAAAGCACACCATGGGGGCCTGTTTCTCCTAATCATTTCCTATATACTCAATGAATAATATTTGATTCTCTTTCCTTTAAATGTTACCCATCTGATTAGATTTTCATCATATTTTCCTGTCCAAGGGAGTGGTGCATCAGTAGGATCAAAATTATAAGGCCCTCTATATTTAGGTGGTTCCCTCCATCTGCCATGAATCAGAAACTGCAGACCGCCAAACAATTCTGTTAGTGGAGGGTCATATGGAGTTAAAGTTACATTCTCAGCAAGAATAAAAATTAGCTATTCAAGCTTTTCAGACACAGCCGGCGTCGCGGTTAAGGCTGCTGGGGTTACTGAGGCTAGGGCTGTCTCCATAGGTGGAAGCTTCCGTTTTTGTACTCTTAGTTTCTGGAACATCTAAAGGCCCATCGAGATTATCTGCTGAGAGCATGATTTTATCAGTATAAAGTTGAGTGGGCTTAGTTCCTAGAATCAATAAGGCAAGCACCCAGAGAAAGAACACACTGCAGAATGAGACCCAAATCACAAAACACCAAAGACTCTGCCAGGGACCTCCAGGGGGCCTAATCACGTGTGATGCGAAACCCCAGGTCTAGTAGCCATCCGAGCTGTTTAGGCTCTATGCTACACAGACTCCACTGGAGTTGGTGTGGCAGAGAACCAACTGATTTTAATACTAGACAACCATGTAATAGAAGTAACCACAAAAGAGAAATAAGAGTACCTTGGTTAAATTGGGTTTTGCTTCTTGTTGTTGGACTTGAGAAATCTGTTGCAATCTATAAAAGAGTTCACATTAGTAAGTGGTCCTTCTATGATGCCTCCTCAAAGCTAGACAAAATTAAGTATGTTTTATTTCCACAGTACTTTGAACATATGCCTGTAACAATGCTTAGTCCTTTTATAGTTGTCAAATTCAGCACAAAGCCCATGACTTACTCAAGGTTGTTTACCACTGCTGGCAAACATCACTCTAAGAACATATCATCAAATAGGGTGGTAATGTATATATGTAAGTAGAAGAACAGATTAATGGGGTAAAAAGGCCCAAGTGAGGTCAGGAGAAGAGATTGAGTAAAGGAAAGGTGGAGGGAGGGGTAATCAAAATCTAAGAGGATATAAATAAGTCATATGGAAACTTACATTTTTGGACAATGGAACATTGAGGAGCCATAGATTGTTACTAGAAAATTTTCAATGCCAGGGATGGGATACCTTCCAGTGAGTTCTTGGTCAGGGAGGTCCCTGATGCACCCAAAACAGGCCACTGCCATTACAGGCCATTGCCAAGGCCCTTGGTTTCCCACTAGGAATAGATGGTAAGATCCTATTGCTGAAGACCCCACATACTTGGGCTGCAAGGTCACTGAGAAATCCTGCTGGAGCTGAGCTAAAAAACTCCCTGTAGACTAGCTGACAGAAAGCTGCAAGAAACCATTCTGCATGCAGTTTAATGGGAGAGAGAAATCACCAGTGAAGATACTCAACAGTGGACACTGCAAGCCTTATTATTTTGTCAGCTCAGGCCAAATGAGCCAACAGGAGCAACAGTGGCATGTCTGTTAGGGGGGAAACCAATTGCTCTCTAATTGGACTGGAGGCCAAATACACCCCTATACTGAAAACCTACAACAGGGGTAGTCATGAGCCCTACGGATGTAACATCTGCTGCTGTCTGGCTAAATGTATATACTATGCTCAAATTGCCCAGTAAGCACTTCTCTTAATGTTCATACCCTTATATTAATGCTACTCTTACTTTTGGTTAGGGAAGCTTCTCTTTTCAGATGGCAGTGACCTTGGGATGACTCAGAAGGCATCATGGTGCTGAGAAGAAGTGACAGAGGAGTGTTCAGCACTGAAATATCTCTATCTCACCTTCCAAGGCTCAGGGTCTACTGGGGAAGAGGTGGTAGAAAGAATGTAAAAGCCAAAGGAAGGGTAGAACTCCTTACAACGTGCTCCTCCAGACACAAAATGGCTTGGATATCCATGACCTCACAGTACCCGACACTACCTCCATAAGACCATCATAATAGGAGGAAAAGATTATGACATCAAAATAAAAGAGACTGAGGGGGGAGGGGATATGATGGAGAATGGAATTTCAAAGGGAAAGTGGGGGGAGGGAGAGAATTATCATGGGATATTGTTTATATTTATGGAAGTCGTCAATAATAAAAAAAAAAAGAACATATTATCAATTCGCACCAGATGGTAAAAATAGTCTGTGGGCTGGCAGAAGTTGTCAAAATATTTTAAGTGCCACCTTGCAATAATACATTTTATCAATGTCCCCGTGAGATGAAGGAAAACACAGTATTACATCACCAGGACCTCAAACCATTCAATATCTATCATGATTCCTAATGTCACACAACACAAGATTAGAAAGTTATAGTTGTTTGCTTGGTGTTACAAGCTGGAATCAGGAATTATGCCTGGAAATTAGTGGGTGTTTTGTTTGTTTTGTTTTTCAAGGTAGGATCTTGCTCTAGCAAAGGCTGACTTTGAATTTGGAATTTACTATGTAATCTCAGGGTGCCCTTGAACTCACAGTAATCCTCCTACCTTGGCCTCCCAAGTGCAAGGATTAAACATGGGTGCTACCATGCCCAGCTACAGAGAGAATGAGCATGCCAGGGCCTTTAGCCACTGCAAATGGACTGCAGATGCATGTGCCACTTCGTGCATCTGGCTTTACATGGATGCTGGGAAAATGAACTAAAGTTGTTGGGCTTTGCAGGCAAGTGCCTTAACCTCCAAGCCATCTCTCCAGCTCAGAATTATCCCCCCACCCGCCTTTTTGAGGTAGGGTCTTGCTGTAGCTCAGAATGATCTGGAATTCATTGTAATCTCAGGGTGGCCTCAAACTCATGGTGATCCTCCTAACTCTGCCTCCTGAGTGTTGGGATTAAAGGCGTGCACCACCATATCAGCTAAAATTAGTATTAAAATTTTTAAGCCAGGCATGGTGGCGCACGCCTTTAATCCCAGCACTTGGGAGGCAGAGGTAAGAGGATTGCCATGAGTTCGAGGCCACCCTGAGACGACATAGTGAATTCCAGGTCAGCCTGAACTAGAGAGTGAGACCCTACCTCGAAAAACCAAAAAAAAAAAAAAAAAAAAAAAAAATTTATTTATTTGCAAGAAGAGAGATAGAAGAGAGACAGAGAGAGTTCAATTCCCCAGTACTCACATAAAGCCAGTTGCACAAAGTGGTGCATGGACCTGAAATTTGTTTGTAGTGAGACTAGAGGCCCTGGCACACCCATTCTTTGTGTGTGTGTCTTTGCTTACAAATAAGTAAATAAAAGTATTTTAAAAAAATAATAATATAGGCCAGGCGTGGTGGATGCACGCCTTTAATCCCAGTACTCCCGGAGGCAGAGGTAGGAGGATCGCCGTGAGATAAATAAATAAAAATATGTCAAAAAAAATAAATAAAGAGAAAATTTCTAAGCCGGGCGTGGTGGCGCACACCTTTAATCCCAGCACTCGGAGGCAGAGGTAGGAGGATTGCCATGAGTTCAAGGCCATCCTGAGACTACAGAGTGAATTCCAGGTCAGCCTGGGCTAGAATGAGACCCTACCTTGAAAAACCAAAAAAAAAAAAAAAAAAAAAAAAGAGAAAATTTCTCTTTGCTAAGTTAGAAACTTTAATTAAGTGTAAAAAAAAAAAAAAACTTAAAACAGTAACAAAACGTATCATTTTTTTTCTCTCTGAAGGGATAGTTAAAAGAACAAAGAATACAAAAAGCACAATCCAGAAATAAATACTATACAAGTAAACCTAAAATTTTATTTGAACAACTATCTCTCCAGCTTGAAATTAGTTTTTTGTTGTTGCTGTTGCTTTGTTTTCTGAAGTAGGGTTTCACTCTACCTCAGGCTGATCTGGAATTCACTATGTAGTCTCAGGGTGGCCTTTAACTCATGGAGATCCTCCTACTTCTGCTGCCTGAGTGCTGGGATTAAAGGCGTGCGCCACCACGCCCTGCTGAAATTAGCTTTTTTAACATCAAATTCTTCAGTCTGTCCATGCTAACATTTTGACTGCAAAATATGTAGATATGTAAAAAGATGTGCCTAAATCACAAATATTATAGTCTGGTAGATTGCTCCAACTATTTATACACTAAGAAAAGCAAAAGTTCAGAACTAACTTAAATGATCAAAAAAAGAAAAGAAAAAACACTTTGAATAAGAAGAACTCACAGATGCATCCATATTGATGTCATTTTGCAAAGAAGAGACCAAGTATAGAATGTGCTATGCAAGGGATCCATGCGTTGGCAGGATGGATGTCACCCAGAAAGCATTAGAAATGTAGACTGTCAAATCTGGGTCAGAGTCTAGGGCCTGACAAGATCCTCAAATGACTCCTATGCATATTTAAATTTGATCAACACTGGCTCAGGGCACTTTATGATAGCAAAGGGCCTTACTGATAGAACAGGACCTAGCCAATCTTTGGACTCCTGTTCCAAGGCATCCATACTATGTTAACTCTAGGTCCTTTGCAACAAACTGAAATTTAATTCTCATTAAGGAATATGGGATTCAAAAAGGTGCTGTAAAGGGTCACTGAGAAGCCCTCTGCCTTTTTCTTTTCTTTTGAGAGAAAGAGGGAGGAAAGGAAGGAGGGGGAGAGAGAGAGAGAGAATGAGTGTACCAGGGCTTCTAGCCACTGCAAACAAACTCCAGAGAATCAAACCTGGGTCCTTGGGCTTTGCAGGCAAGCACCTTAACTGCTAAGCCCTCTCTGCCTCTGCCTATTTCAATTATAGAATACAGATTTCTTTTGAAGAACTGAATTGTCAGACTGATTTCAAGCCAAGGTCCCCAGTGAAGTATCTAGTATTTCTTATGCGCAAGTGAAGCCTGTGAAGAGGACTATATCATCTAGTCCCAGTATTTAAGGGGAATTATACTCTGACCAGTTTGCAGTATGATGATTTCTAAGAGAAGGTGAGATGCGATATACATGGTATAAAGAATCACTTTCAGGAGCCAGGCGTAGTGGTGCACGCCTTTAATCCCAGCACTCGGGAGGCAGAGGTAGGAGGATCGCCGTGAGTTCGAGGCCACTCTGAGACTCCATAGTGAATTCCAGGTCAGCCTAGACTAGAGTGAGACCCTACCTCAAAAAATCAAAAAAAAAAAAAAAAAATCACTTTCAGGGATAAGGTAGTCCAATGACTCATTTGCACAAATTATTCTCCAAGTTTAGCTATTTTGAGAAAATGTGAGATGAATTACCTTTTCTAAAATCTAAATAATTATATCTGGTTATCAGTTTTTCAGAAAATGGGCTGGGGAGATGGCTCAGCAGTTTAAAGGCACTTGCTTGCAAAGCCTGCCAGCCTGTATTCAATTCCCAAATACCCATGAAAAGTCAGATGTATAATGTGGCACATTCATCTGAAGTTTGTTTGCAGTGACAGGACCCTGCAGTGCCCATTGGCTGTCTGTCTACCTTTCTCTCTTAAATAAATAAATAAATAAATAGATAGACAAATAAATGTATTTTTAAAAATTCAGAAATAAAAATTTTAAAAAGCAATGCAATGCAAGGACTTTTTGGGGAAGGGGTGGAGAGGTTCTCATGTAGCTCAGGATGACTTGGAAGTCCTGATCCTCCTCCTTCTACCTCCCAAGTGCTGGAATTATTAGTATGTACCACCAAATCCAGCTATGGTATTTGTTTAGTGTTGGGGACTGAACTCAAAGGCTATGGTCTTGCTAGCCAAGTGCTCTACTGCTGAGTCTGTTCTCATCCCTGATAAAAGATTCGTCTTTGGGCTGGAGAGATGGCTTAGCGGTTAAGTGCTTCCTGTGAAGCCTAGCACAAGGGGGCGCACGTCTGGAGTTCGTTTGCAGTGACTAGGGGCCCTGGAGCATCCATTCTGTCTCTCTCTGCTCCCCCCCCCCCCCCCCCCCCCCCCCGTCGCTCTCAAATAAATAAAAAAGATTCGCTTTTCTCAAGGGACATAATTCACTAACAAGGCAACCTTGAGTTAAAGGTTTTCTGTATTTGAATTTTAAATATCTTATTGAGTGTTAAAAAAATTAAGAAGTAAAATTTGAAAAAAATCTGGAGCTGCTTCAAAGCTGCATGGAACTGGAAATTTTTCCTTTTATAGTGCTTTATGAAAAACTTCCCCATAAATATACAATATATCATGACCATAATCCCATCTGGTAACTCCCTCCTAAGGCCTGCCTCCAATGAACCATTTCTTATTTTAGGAAAATCACAAGTCTGTCTGAATTATTCTCTAGCCATTGAATAGATACTGGTGTTTATATTGTTTGAAATAGCTGGTCCTGATTTCTATATTCCACTCATTTTCCCAATGGAAAATTTTACTCATTTTCACCTTGGCCAAATGCTTCAGTCTATAAGCTGTCATCTGTAATCGCATAGTATTAATGTACTTATCCCACTCATAGCCTTATGATGAAATTAGATTAGGCTGTAAATACCTGGAGGGCAGGGACTACTAAACAACTTGTACCTACCACAATTTATGTATTATAGTTGTTTTATAGATAAATAATGGGATTACTTACTTTTTTTTTCTTAATGTTGCCCCAGATAAGGCCACTATTACTGTTGCCATATTTCTTGCCCTCTTTTTGCATATGATAAACATATTTATCACAATCATCCCTGTTTGAATACAAAATAATGCCAGGTCAACATCAATGATCAGTTTTACCCAATGTGAACAGCAACTGACAAAAAAATCTAAATTTTCCAAAAATAGATTTTTCTATTTTAAAGATGACAATGATGAGCCTATAAAAGTAGACAAGCCAATCTGAATGGGGTGGTGCACACCTTTAATCCCAGCACTTGGGAGGCTAGAGTAGGAGGATCATTGTGCCTCTAAAAAATAAAAACAAAAAATTTCAAACTTTCTCTCAAATAAATAAAAATACAAAACACACACTGTTCTGTACAAATATACAGATCTTAGTGAGACCCTACCTTTAAACAACAGGAACAAATACACACACACACACACACAAATACATACATACATACATAGATTGACTTTCTTGGATTCTGGGTTTTCTTTTTTTTTTTTTTTTGGCTTTTTGAGGTAGGGTCTCACTCTGACCCAGACTGACCTGGAATTCACTATGTAGTCTCAGGGTAGCCTTGAACCCATGGTAATTCTCCTATGTCTGTCTCCTAATCCCAAGTGTTGTGATTAAAGGTGTGTCTCACCATACCTGGCCCAATCAAACTTTTAAGAGAAACAGTGACTAACAGTTGATCACTTTGAGGCTATCAATGCTGATGACGAAAACCCTCACTTTACATTCCTCTCCTCCACCCCCACCTATGCAGGGTCTCATTCTAGCTCAGGCTGATCTGGAACTAACTCTGTAGTCCTAGGCTGGCCTCAAACTCACAGTGATCCACCTACCTATGCCTCTGGAGTACTGGGATTAAAGATGTGTGCCACCATGCTGGGCTTTTATATTTTAATTTTTTACATGTGAAATTCACCCATTTTGTATTTATCTTCATGTAGAATATGTACTCTATTGAAACACTGCAATACTGAGTATTAAATCTCACTTACAAAACTATCCACTCTTGGGGGAAGGGAGGGTATCACCATGGGGTACTTTTATAATCATGGAAGTTGTTAATAAAAAATTTTTTAAAAAGTAAATAAAATAAATTTGAAAAAACTATCCACTCTTAACTTTTAGGAAATATTCATTCTTCATTAAAAAAAAAAAACATTTTATTTATTTGCAAGGGGAGAGATAAATAGAGAGGGGAGAAAGGGGAGAGAATGGGCACACTGGGTCCTCCAGCCACTGCAAATGAACTCTAGGTACATGTACCACCTTGTGCATCTAGCTTACATGGATTCCTGGGGGACTGACCCTGGGTCCTTAGGCTTTGCAGGCAAATGCCTTAAATGCTAAGCTATCTCTCCAGCCCACATTCATAATTTTTTATTTTTTTATTTTTATTTATTTTATTTTATTTATTTTTTTTGTTTTCCAAGGTAGGGTGTCTCACTCTAGCTCAGACTGACCTGAAATTCACTATGGAGTCTCAGGGTGGCCTCAAACTCACGGTGATCCTCCTACCTCTGCCTCCCGAGTGCTGGGATTAAAGTCGTGTGCCACCACGCCCGGCTTCATAATTTTTTAAATAGTGATAACTCTTCTCATTACTGCACCAAGTTCATGAATTCATGAAATGTTCAGATATTACTGTACTTAAAAAATTAACTTATGACATGCACACCTACCTTTTTATAGAGGCTAGCATACCAGGGCTGACATGCTGACATTGAGGGGTTTTTGCCAAAGGAAAGATAACTGATGATGGAGATGCTGGATTTCTGTCCATATTTGACAGAAAATCATCATCTTGACTGTACTGGAAACTTGGTAACTGGAAAACAAATATTTTCTACTAGGTACTCATAAAGATGAATTTTCAAATAAAAATGTTTTTTAGTGAGGTAGGTTGTTCTTTATAATTCTTCAACTTATATAATTAAAAACAGTAGAAGACTATTAAGTTAGAATAACTATCTTCTGCAAAATGGAGAAAACTGCACCTATTTATAATGCTATAGAGGAGAGGTAGGCAAATATTTTCTATAAGGCATCAGGAAAGATAATCTATACCATCTCTCCCAATTGTGCAGGCATGTAATTAAAGTATGACAGCTGTGCTATCCAGCATGCAAACAAATGGACACAGCTGTGTTCTAATGAAACTGCACAGAAACAGGTGACAGGCTGGATTTGGCCTTTAAGATACCAACCTCAGGAGTGCTCAAAACAAAGCAAACCTACCAATTCATTCATTGCTTTGCTGGTACTTATTAGTAACTCAACTAGTATTACACTTTTGTACATATAGTCGAAGCACAGTGAAAGCAGCAAGTATGACTATAACCCCATCAGGAGGCTGAGATAGGAGGATGTGAGATGGAAGCCAGGCTGGACTTTATAGCAAAACCACATGTCCAAAAGGCAGAAAGTAATCTCACACTAAGTAGATGTATACCTTAGAAAATAGCCCAATTTATTGCTTCCTATTTCTGTTTTTGTTTTGATTTAATGCAATAGCTATTCTGGGTCTTTTGGTGGTTCAATATATGTTTTCTAATTTTTAAAAAATTTCTACAAGGAATGCCATTTGGGTAGTATGCACATTTTAGCAATATTCTTCCAATTTATGAACATGGAGTGGCTTTTCATTTTGCAATGTTCTCCATGACTTATTTTTTGAGCCAGAGTTGAAGATTTGTTAAAGATATTTCAATATAGGCTTAAGCATGAGGGCTAAGAAAAAGAAAGGGTGCTCAGAAAGAGAATGAGCCACGGGAAAGAATGTGGCTCCTCTATGACAGGCACCAACATGACAATTTTTTTCAAATATTTTAAGAGAGAGAAAGAGACATACAGAGAGAGAGAGAAAGGAAAGAGAATGGGTGCTCCACCCTGTGTATATGGCTTTATATGGACACTGGGGAATCATCCCTGGGTCCTTAGGCTTTGCAGGCAGGCACCTTAACTGCTGAGCCATCTCTCCAACCCCTATGATTTTTTTTTCAATCAGTATGTTTCTATCAGTTTCATAGTTCACTTTAATGTCCAGTGGTTTTTGGTTTTCTTGTATATTATCTACGGGCCTGCTTTTAAAAATATGTTTCAGGCAATTCATCATAGGTATGTAAAAATGCTGTCTTTTTTGGATGTTGGTTTTGTGGTGCTGGAAAAGGAACCCAGGACCTTGTACACTAGGCAAGCACTATCACACAGTTCCATTCCCAGCTCCTATAGGTTGCTTTATTATGATGCACCATTGCTAAATATTTTCATCAGTCTTTGGTGAACTCTAGTTTTTCCACATGTAACATCAGCCTTGCAGTCTCCCTGAGGCCTTTATGAGCACATGGGCGGCTATACAGCACAGTTCTCCCCCTGGTTCTATGAACATGTGAGGGTAGCTCTACTGCACAGTCCTCAATGCAGAGTCACTTGTACTACAGCCAAACCACCTTGGCCCAAGGCCTGAGTGCTGCAAGTGCTGTTGCACTGCTTGCACTAGTGGGGTTTGAGAGGCTGTAGGCCCTTGTCCAGGGATGGTGAAATATTTGTGAGACCCAGGGATGGGGACACAAAAAGGCTTCTAATCCCTAGGACAGTAATTCTGACTCCTGTAAATATTGAGCTATAGCATCCTGGGCTATCAAGATGCAGTTATCTAACTGTTGCTTTGTTCGTTCTTTGTGGAAGAAAAAGTAAGTGTGGGCTGGAGAGATGGTTCAGAGGTTAAGGCACTTTCCTGCAAAGCCCAAGGACCTGAGTTTGATTCTCCAGTAACTACATAAAGCCAGATGCACAAGGTGGCACAAATGTCTGGAGTCCATTTGCAGTAGCCAGGGGCCCTGTTGTGCCCATTCTCTTCTCTCATTCTTTTCTTAAATATTTTTTTAAAAAGCGAGTGCCACCCTTCCTGTAATTTATATATATATATTTATTCATTCATTTGAGAAACAGAAAGAGAGAGAGGAAAATAAAAGGGAGCACCAGGGCATCCAGCCATTGCAAAAAACTCCAGACACATGCACTACCTTGTACATCTGGCTTTACGTGGGTGCTTGGGGATCAAACCTGGGTCCTTTGACCTTCCAGGTAAGTGCCTTAACCACTAAACCATCTCTCCAGTCCTCTTGGAATCATATAGATATTTATTCACTTTATATGTGGTTTTGCAAACATTATCCTTTGCTCTTGACACTGATGAGGATAGCATTTGCCAGCAAATTGCTTCCTGGTTGTTTTTTTTTTTTGAGGTAGGGTCTCTAGCTCAGGCTGACTTGGAATTCATTATGTAGTTTCAGGGTGGCCTTGAACTCATGGCAATCCTCTTACCTCTGCCTCCCTAGTGCTGGGATTAAAGGTGTGGGCCATCCCACCAGGCCTGTATTTTTTTTTTAATATTTTGTTTTTATTTATTACAGTGAGAGAGAGAGAGAGAGAGAGAGAAGAAAATGGGCACACCAGGACTTATAGCCACTGCAAACGAACTCCAGATGCATGTGCCACTATGAGCATCTGGCTTATGTGGGACCTAGAGAATTGAATCTGAATCCTTAGGCTTCACAGGCATGTGCCTTAACCGCTTAGCCATCTCTCCAGACCCGCTTCCTATATTTTGATTATGCCTAAAAATCCTATAGGCACTTGACCTAAATATTAGCCATGTATTAAAAATTACATAAAAATGAAAAATTTGACAATTACCATTACTCCTTGATTACACAATGGTGTATCGCTGAAAAAATCATCATGATCATCTTTTGGCAACTGTTCCAGAAAATCCCTCATTTGTTGTTTCCTTTTAAGAGTCCCCACCTTGGCAGTTATCTTAACAGTCTGCTTCTTATCAGCAAGATTCTCATCTTAAGAATCAGTAAGACAATAAAAAAAGTTAAAAAGAAAAGATCAGTAAGACATTTTGATAAGGATTTGGTCATTCTTGCTTTATGACACTAAGAGCCTTTGTTATTTTGTTCCTTACAGAACAGATGTTTTGAAGTATAGGTTTACTCCTATGCTTACAAAGCCACTTAATCTACAAATTTTTGCTTAGAAAGACCAGGGATGAGAGGCAGTCCCTCATCTAAAACCTTTGTACCTAAGACAAAGCAAACCACAGAAGTTGAAAAAGACAAATACGCCAGGAGTGGTGGCATACACCTTTAACCCTAGCACTTGAGAAGCAGAGGTAGGAGGATCACCATGAGCTGGAGTCCACCCTGAGATTACATAGTGAATTCTAGGTCAGCCTGGGCTAGAATGAGACCTTACCTCAAAAAACAAAAGAAAAAAAAAAAAAAAGACAAATAACCCAGGAAAGCTTATTAGGCCCAACTCAAACAAAAAGGGTGCAGCATCAGGAACCTGGTGCCTAGGCACAGGGCTGTAGTCTTACTACTTGTAAGGCTGAGATGGGCAATGGCTATTAAAGTACTAGTGATGGAAGTGGCTACATTGGTTTAGACTTAACCTTTGAAGGTTCTGCTAGCTTTCAACATTTGAAGAAAACACACTCAAGATCCATGGATAATGATCTGGAATGCACACTGTGTACTCTGAGAAAACAATGATAAGGATTACCATTCTGGACTTTGGACTTGGCTTGCTTTTTCTTAGAGACATGTTTTCGGGATCCGTTTTCTTGAGGGTCTTCCATGTATTTCATCTGGCATTCCTTAGCAGTCCGAGAACCTACTGCCATAGCTATATCTGACCAGAAACCAGGTTTGTGCTTTGGAAAAGATGCAAAAGCGCTATGGGAGACCAAAACCAGTTAAAAGCAAGAAATTTAAATGAATAAAAATAAGCTCCTCAAAGCATACAACTGAGTCAATCAGATTTACTGGGGCTGAAAGAATTTTACCAAAATCATTCTAGGTAATTACTTGGAAAAAATACTAGCCCCTATCTTCTGTAACCTTCTTACTTTGTTGTATTTCATTAAACCCAAAAAATTTCCTCATTTTCTAACCGTTTTGGCCCCTAAGGCCAACTATTAACTCATTGATTTGATTTTTTGGGGAACTCTGGCATAGATAAATTTCTATATACTGTTGTTCTTCAAGCCTTACTGGTGCCAGAAGGTAATTCCTAATTTTAACAAACTGTTATTGCTGGAGATAATGAGAAATGAGGAGTGTGGATGGACGTGATCACTGCCATGATACATACATACATACATACATACATACATACATACATACATGGAAACATCACAGTGAAATCCATTAATACTTACAATTAATATTTTTATTTATTTATTTATTAGACAGAGAGAGAGAGAGAGAGAGAGAATGGGTATACCAGGGCCTCCTAGCAACTGCAAATGAACTAAAGATGCATGTACCACCCTGTGCATCTGACTTTACGTGGGTACTGGGGAACTGAACCTGAGTCCTTTGGCTTTGGCGACATGCGCCTTTAACTGCTAATCCATCTCTCCAGCCCTACAATTAATGTGTTTTTTTTTTAAAAAAATATTTTTATTTATTTATTTGAGAGCAACAGACAGAGAAAGAGCAGATAGATAGAGAGAGAATGGGCACACTAGGTCCTCCAGCCACTGAAAACGAACTCCAGATGCATGCGCCACTTTGTGCATCTGGCTTATGCGGGTCCTGGGGAATCAAGTCTAGAGCCAGGGTCCTTAGGCTTCACAGGCAAGCACTTAACTCTAAGCCATCTCTCCAGCCCACAATTAATGTGTTAATACTGTTACGACACATAATAAAAATGAAGCAGATGGGTAGCATGAGGCTGAAAGATCAAAAGTTTTGGGGTAGCCTGAACTACAGCGATACATCTCACAAGCTAATTGTAAAATGTCCCCATAGATTCAGAATGTGTACCACTTAGGGTGAGCCTTGAGGTGTTAGAGCCAGGCCCCTTACGTGATTTGATCTGCTTCCTCCCTGCTGATGTGATGCTAGCTACTCCTGTGTTCTTTCACTTCCATGACAGAATTCTCAAAACTGGTAGCACATGCCTTTAATCCCAGCACTTGGGAGGCAGAGGTAGGAGGATTACTGTGAATTCAAGGCTACCCGAGACTACATAATGAATTCCAGGTCAGCCTTGGCTAGAGTGAGACCTTACCTCAATCACCATACCTGATTTTATGATATATTACAGAGCCACAGTAACAAAAACAGCATGGTATTGGCACAAAGACAGACATGTAGACCAATGGAACATTATAGAGGACCCAGATGTCAATCCAGGCAGCTACAGCCATCTTATTTTTGACAAAAATGCCAAAAATATTCACTGGAGAAAAGACAGCCTCTTCAGCAAGTGGTGCTGGGAAAACTAGTTATCTATATGTAAAAAGATAAAAATAGATCCTTGCCTTTCTCCATGCACAAGAATCAAATCCAAGTGGATCAGGGACCTTAATATCAGACCTGAAACTCTGAAATTGCTAGAGGAAAAGGTAGGGGACACCCTTCAACATACTGGCATAGGTAATGACTTTCTGAATATCACCCCAATTGCTGAGAAAATAAAAACATTAATGAACTACTGGGATCTCATGAAATTACAAAGCTTTTATACAGCAAAGGACACTATGAATACAGCAAAGAGACAACCTACAGAATGGGAGAAAATCTTTGCCAGCTACACATCTGACAGAGGATTAATATCCAGAATATACAAAGAACTCAAAAAAACAGAACAATAAGAAATCAAACAACTCAGCCAGGCGTGGTGACACACGCCATTAATCCCAGCACTTGGGAGGCACAGGTAGAAGGATCACCATGAGTTTGAGGCTACCCTGAAACTATACAGTTAATTCCAGGTCAGCCTGGACCAGAGTGAGACCCTACCTCGAAAAACCAAAAAAAAAAAAAAAAAAAAAAAAAAAAAAAGAAAAAAGAAATCAAACAACTCAATCAAGAAATGGGCTATGGAACTAAATAGAGAGTTCTCATCAGAAGAAATACAGATGGCATGTAAACATCTTAAAAAGTGTTCTAAATCATAAGGGAAATGCAAATTAAAACTACCTTGAGATTCCATCTCTCTCCCAGCAGAATGGCTACCATCAAGAAAACAAATGACAATAAATGTTAGTAAGGATGTGGTAAAAGGACAACCCTTCTATACCGCTGGTTGGAATGTAATCTGGTACAGTCATTGTGGAAATTGGTGTGGAGATTCTTAAGACAGCTAAAAATAGATTTGCCATATGATCCAGCTATAGCACTCCTTGGCATATATCCTAATGACTCTTCTCACTTCCTTAGAGATACTTGCACAACCATGTTTATTGCTGCTCTATTCACAATAGCTAGGAAATGGACCCAGCCCAGATGTCCATCCACAGATGAATGGATAATAAAGATGTGGTACATCTACACAATGAAGTTCTATTCAGCAGTAAAGAAAAATAAAATTATGAAATTTGCAGGGAAATGGATGGATCTGGAAAGGATTACAAGTGAGGGAACCCAGGCCCAGAAAGCCAAATGTCGAATGTTCTCTCTCATATGTGGATCCTAGCTACAAATGTCTACACTTGTGTGTGATCTGGAACCAAAAATCAGTAGCAGAGATCCATAAGATAGAAAAAGGCTATAAGGGAGGGGGAGAGAGATGGTCTTAAGGGGATGGTATTATATATATGTAAGTACAAGAACAGATTACAGGGAGAGGAAAGGCCTAACTGAGGTCAGGGGAAGAGATTATATAAAAGAAAGGTGGGGGGGGGGCAATCAAAATTCAAGATACTCTGAATAAGACATATGAAAATCTACTTTCTTGATTAATGTCATATCCAGAAGCCATAGATTATTACTAGAAAATTTTCAGTGCCAAAGATGGGATACCTTCCAGTTAGTTGTTGGCCAGGGAGGTCACTGTTGCCTCCAAAACATTATAGTTTATTGCCAAGGCCCTTGGTTTTCCATGAGAAAGAGATGGTAAGACCCTATTGCTGAAGACTTCAGGTGCCTGAGCGGCAGAGTCACTGAGAAAGCAAGCAGAAAACCTTCTACCTGTAGCCCAGCCAACTGAAAGCTGGAAAAAGCTGCACCGTATGCAGTCTTATGGGAAACAGATGTCAGACAGGCCAAATGACTGAATGAATATTAATAGTGGCATGACTGCTCTGGGGGAAACCAACTGCTCTTTAATTGGACTGAAGGACCACTCTATGGGAGGGAATACATGCCTGGTACTGAAAACCTAATCAAAAGTCTATGGCAGGGCTAGAGAGATGGCTCAGCAGTTAAGGCACTTGCCTGCAAAGCCGAAGGACACAGGTTTGATTCTCCAGGTCCCACATAAGCCAGATGCACAAGGTGGCACATGTGTCTGGAGTTTGTCTGCAGTGGTTGGCAGCCCTGGAGCACCCATTCTCCCTCTCTATTTCTCTCCCTCTCTCTTTCTCAAGTAAATAAATAAACTGTTAAAAAAAATAAAAGCCTATGGCAGGGGAGGTCATGAGCCTTAGGGGTATAAAGCCTGCTCTTGTCTTGGTAAATGCATATATTACTCTCACTAAATTGCCCTGAAAGTACTACACTTAATGTTTATATATGTATATTTTGGTCTTTCCAGGTAGGGTCTCACTCTAGCCCAGGTTGACCTGGAATTCACTATGTAGTCTCATGGTGGCCTCAAACTCTCCTACCTCTGCCTCCAGAGTGCTGGGATTTAAGGCATGTGCCACCTCGCCCGGCTTCATATTCAGATATTAATGCTACTCTCACTTCTGGTTAGAAAAGCTTCTTTTTTCAGATGGTGATGACCACTGGGATGACCCAAAAGGCAACATAGTGCTGAGAAGAAGGGACGGAGGAGTGTCAAGCACTGAAATATCTCACACCCTCCAAGGCTCAGGGTCCACTGTGGAAGAGGTGGCGGAAAGAACATAAGAGTCAAAGAAAGGGTACCACTCCTTACATATAACTGCCCAGACAGCATTTTGCCTCAATATCTAATACGTTGCAGTGCCTAGAAATACCTACACAAGACCCTCATAATAGCAGAAAAAGATATGACATCAAATTAAAAGAGAGACTAATGGAGAGAGGGAGGGAATATGACAGAGAGCAGAGTTATGAAGGGGAAAGTGGGGGAGGGGAGGGAAATACCATGGCTTGTAAGTACAGAAGCTGTCAATAAAATAAATAAATAAATATATATATACATAAGCAAGCAAGTAAAGGGAAAATGGGAAGCACTACAAAATAAGAAGAATGGTGAGAATAAATACATGCCTTCAATAATAATTCTTAATATCAATAGCCTAAATGCCCCAACCAAAAGACACAGGCTTGCAGACTCGATTAAAAGGAAGTATTCTGCCATTTGTTGCCTCCAGGAAACTCACCTCTCAAAAAAGATAAGACACTGTCTTAGGGTGAAAGAATGGAAAACAGTATTTCAAGCAAATAGGTCTAGGACACAAGCAGGGGCTGCTATCCTAATATCTCACAGGATAGACTTTAAACCAACATTAGTGAGGAAAGACAAACAAAGTCATTTTATACTGATTAAAGGAACACTCCAACAGGAGGACCTTACAATTGTAAACATATATGTACCTAACATGGGGGCTGCTCCCAATTTCATCAAACAAACACTATTAGACTTAAGGTCACAGGTAACACCAAACATAATTGTAGTGGGTGACTTCAATACCCCACTTTCATCAACTGACAGTTCATCCCGGCAAAAAATAAACAGAGAGACATCTGGATTAAGTGCCTTGTTTTACCAAGATTTTTCTGTTCTCCATCTTTGCTATTTTTCTTGGTTTGTCCACAAAGGTTGTCTTATCTTTTTTTCTTTTTTCTTTTTGGTTTTCAGAGGTAGGGTTTTGTTCTAGCCCAGGCTGACCTGGAATTCACTATGTAGTCTCAGGGTGGCCTTGAACTCACAGCCATCCTCCTAACTCTGCCTCCCAAGTGCTGGGATTAAAGGCGTGTACCTCCACTCCTGGCTTTATGTTTTGATTTTATTCAGACTTCCTCACTCAATTATGATCTTGTTTGCACACTACTATACTACTAAACGTATTGCCTGTGACGTCTGTATGGCCAAATCAAACTCTTCTGAGACCTGACTTAACGGCAGTAAAAGACACGCTACTCAGTCTTCAAAACTCACATGACTGGCATCACTATAATACGAATGGCTACAAGTCATTGTCAGTCCCTTTCTGCTGTATTGTGATTTACTATTTTGTAACCCACCTGTAGATAATGCAGAGCCAGAACTAACGACTTACCAATGAAGTTTCTGTAATTCCTCTTCATTCCATTCCTCGTCATCAGCTACACTAGGCAAACATTTAAAGGGTTGCCTATTAAGCTTATCAGATCTCATCACCGTGCCAATTGGAAAATCTTTCCTAACATCAGATTTTGGAAGAGTTTCTTTAGCAGAAGATCTAGCTTTCTTTCTCTTGATATGAATTTCAGTTTCACTCTCAGAGTCTGAAATCAGTAGGATATCCTTTGTAGTATTGCCAGCATTTCTTCTTGGGTGAACCACTCTTTCATTGATAATTTTTGCTCTGGTTTTCTTAACTGCAGTCTTACTTCTAATTACTTTTTCTGTTTCACTCTCTTCACTAGAAAAATCTGATGAAAACTGATGATTGTAAGATGATACAACTACTTGATTTTCATTTTTATTCAACCTGGTATTTTTCTTAAAGTTATTGTTGTCCATCTGTTGTTCATTTTTATGGCTAGGTATGTTAATTTTCTGACTGACAGTGTGTAAATTACAATCATTGCAATCTTCCTTGGTTTTACTTTTATGAACCACACTATGCTCAAATGTATTTCCTGAAGTCTTTATGGACTTACTGGTGGAACTCACAACTTCATCTACTTGATCTTCTTTAAATCTGGGTACTGAAACCTCTGTAATTGCTTTAATGTTCTCGGAGGAGAGATTATACTTCATGCATCTTTGCTCTATCACTGTTTTAGATTTTAGTGGTGTTAATAAAACATAAGCTTCCTTCTGACTGATGTTCACATGTTTTCTCGTTTTATCTGAGGAAAACTGTTGCCGCGAGTTTAAGATATCGTTGGATATATGTAGCTCTTCAGGTCTCTCTTGAATTTACATAGGATAAAACAAAAATTTCAAATGAGCTAAAAACAAATTTAAGTATAGAAAAAAATATTTTCACTAACACACAACTTTCCCCCCAACAAGTTCTCTGAAGCAGAGGTCTATTTTGATCACTGCCTCTCCAACTGTAAAGACCTGTCAATGACTTCTCAGTTTATTGGCATATATATTTATGTTCCTCTGCATGGCTTTTAATACAGTTTCACTGACCTCAGATCTGAACCATATTCTACATCCAATAGAACACTTATTCCTCAATTTTGCTTGCTTCTCAACTTTCAATAATACTGATAATTCTTTTCTTAAAGTTTCCTCACTCATCTACAAACCAAGTTACTACATGCTAAGAATTCTTTAAAAAAAAAATTTATTTTTATTTATTTGACAGAGAAGGAGGGAAGGAAAGAGAGAGAGAAAAAAAAATGGGCATGTCAGGGTCTCCAGCCACTACAAACAAACTCCAGAAGCATGTTCCTCCTTGTGCATCTGGCTAACGTGGGTCCTGGGGAATCAAACCTGGGTCCTGTGGCTTTGCAGGCAAATGGCTTAACTGTTAAGCCATTCCTGCAGCCCAAGAATTCATTCTTGAATTGATTTAATCCACCAAGTGTCCTGATTCCCTCCACTGAAAATGCCATGGCACATGTGTAACGGTCAGAAGGCAACCTTGGGGTACTGGTCTTCCACCTTGTTGGAAATAGGGTCTCTCTTGCTGATTTTGTTTAATATTTTATTTTATTTCAGATAAATAAAATAAAAATAAAATGAAAAGCTAATGGGTGATATTGGATGGTGAGGAAAACTTCTAAATTATGAATGGTGAAGTGGTACTAACTAAAAGTAACCTAAAAGTTTCTACAATATGTTTTTCACTGACATCACACACCTAGAAATTATAAGGAAAGCATTTTATTGATTCCTTCATTTTGATTCAATTAGAAAGTTAAAAATTCTTCAGCATTCTGACTTTGAACAAAACATTTCTAGTATTTTTGGGGGGTTGGGGGGTTGAGGTAGGGTCTCACTCTAGCTCAGACTGACCTGGAATTCACTATATAATCAATCCCAAGGTGGCCTGGAACTCACAGCAATCCTCCTACCTCTGCCTCCCAAGTGGTAGGATTATAGGAGTGCGCCACCATGCCCAGCTCTAGTAAATACTTTTAATCATTTATTAAGTAATTTGAATAAAGATCCAGCCCATTATAGATACAAGAACTTAATCTGTATGGATCAGACAGTCGAAGTCCTATGTTCCTCTGTACTGCTTTAAGTATTTAGAGGTGTTCTTTATTTTCTTTTCAATTTTAGAGAAAAAAAAAACTATTAACTGGTAGACTTAACGTAATCTTGAACTTACTAAAAGACACTTTAAATTTTGGTACACAGGAATTCAATTAAGTCACTCTGAAAATCTACACTTATACAAACCTTAAACCTGGTATTAATGTCCTACAAGGAATCATTCCCATAAGCATTTAGTGATGTATAAATTTATGAGTGAAAAAATTTAATGCCCACAATAAAGAAGGTAAACTCGTAAATAATGTGGTACTTAAAGTGACAAATTATTTCATTATACAAACTGTATGTAAAAATAACAAAATACTTTAAAAAATTAATATAATTTGCCATCTTGTCTTAGGAAATTTATAAGAGCACTTTTTTTTTCCTCCCCCAAGGTAGGGTCTTACTCTAGCTCAGGTTGACCTGGAATTCAGTGTCAGGCTGGCCTCCAACTCAAGCTATCCTCTTACCTTGGCTGGGGTTAAACATACACACCACCACACCTGGCAAGAACACTTTTGATATATTAAAAGTATTTAAGATAGTAGTTTTCTAGTTATTGTTATAAAACCATTAAAGATATATTACCTTGATTCTGACTTTTAATTATTCTTTCATTTATTTCTTCATAATTCACAAGTTTCTTTGAAGGCAATTTTTTATATTCTTTTTTTCCAATTAATTCCTTCAAAACAAACAGTGTGCATTTAAGAACTATCAGCATGATCTCAAGCATTTCCTTAGCATTCATCAAGCATATAAACTTCAAGGTACTTGGAGTTCTATAAATTTCATTACTGGAAGCATTAAGACTTATTGGAGCTGAAATGTTATAAGCACCACCCATAGATACACTATCCTACAAAAGTCCTTTATTGAGTTAATACTTATTGTTACTGTTGCCTGTACTTGTTCAATGAAAAACAAAGAAAATAAGTACCAAGATATTTCATTTTCAAAGTTAGTGAAAAGCTGTGAAAACTAAAGAAAATTACAAAGAAAACAGTGTTTCAAAATGAAGTCACCAGGCCTTCAAAGGAAGACTTATGCAGAACTTCAGCTACTGCCCTGGAAGGTAAAATTTGGTTATCTTTCATTGCTCATTGCAAATAGCTAAAGCAGACCATTATATTGTATAGTTAAATACAATATAGTTAAATGTATATACTGGAAATCTTGTTCTACAGATTTTTTTTAAAAATAAAAACTTTTCTCTCAGGGTGATTTTCTTATACTAGGCAAACAACACTATATAACTAAGCCCTATATTCAGCCTTGTATTTCTCTTTATCATCTATTGCACACATAGGACACGTCACAAACACTTGTTCTAAACTGCAAGAGCAATTTCCTCAAAATAACTTTTATTGCCTTATAGTGTATCAACACAAGTTGCTCAATATAAGCTGTCAATGGTCTACTCTTCTCTGGAACTTAGCTTAGCGATATCTGAGATTGTGTTTTCTAGATACAATTCTTTTTTTTTTTCTTTTAAATATTTTTATTTATTTGCTTGCATGGAGAGAGGGAGAGACAATGCACACACCAGGGTATCTAGGCCCTACAAACAAACCCCACATACATGTGCCATTTTGTGCATCTGGCTCTGTGTGGTTACTGGGGAACTGAACCTGGGCCATTAGGTTTTTCAGGTTAGTGCCTTAACCACTGATCCAAGCCCTTGTCACAATTCTTAAGATCTCAAATCAAGTCCTTTAATCTTCTGTAGTTTCTGATCAACAAAACTGCTATCTACCAAACATAACTTGTACCTTTTGATATGGTCCTGACCTCTTCTGGTACCACTTTACCTTGCTAAACATCAGTGTATAGCAATATCTTCCCTGACTGCATAAGTTATATCCTCCTCTAGTTTGAATTGTGTTATTTACCTGGTCATGTGGGAGCTTTAGTGGTTGTTGATTCTGACAATTACTACTCCCAATATTTACTTCTGCAGCTCCTGGCAACCCACTATTCTTATTCTTCTTTACTTCTGTGAATACAAATGGTGTATCCAATAAATAATTTCATATAAGATTAGCTGCTTTTCAACAGGGCATGATGGTAAGTACCTGTATTCCCATCATTTTGAGATGTGGAGGCAAGAAGATGGAGTGTCCAAGGCCAGCCTGGGAAACATATAGACCATCTCACAAACGAATGAATAAAATAAGACAAGTTGCTCTACCACATTAAACAACTAACTTTGGGTGGAAAATTTGCTCAATAAAATTTCACAAATGAGCCGGGCGTGGAGGCGCACGCCTTTAATCCCAGCACTTGGGAGGCAGAGGTAGGAGGATTGCCATGAGTTCGAGGCCACCCTGAGACTCCATAGTGAATTCCAGGTCAGCCTGGGCTAGAGTGAGACCCTACCTCGAAAAACTAAAAAAAAAAAACAAAAAACAAAACAAACAAACAAAAAAAAAAACAAGTGTTCATTAAAATGTGACTATAATAAAACAATTTTTGTGATATATGATCAATTGCTATAGGGTAATAGTTTGTTCAAATCACTTGTATTTCCCTAAAATTTAAAAAAAAAAAAAAAAAAGAGAGAGAGAAGGGGGCTGGAGGAATGGCTTAGACAGTTAAGGCGCTTGCCTGCAAAGCCAAAGGACACAGGTTTTTTTGTTTTTTTTTATACTTTATTTATTTATTTGAGAGAGAAAGGGGCCAATAGAGAGAATGGGCGTACCAGGGCCTCCAGCCACTGCAAACAAACTCCAGATGCATGTGGCCCCTTGTGGCTTACGTGGGTCCTGGGGAATCGAACTGGGGTCCTTAGGCTTTGCAGGCAAATGCCTTAACCACTAAGCCATTTCACCAGCCACAAAGGACCTAGGTTTGATTACCCAGGACCCACGTAAGCCTGGTGCACAAGGTGGCACATGTGTCTGGAGTTTGTATGCAGTGGCTGGAGGCCCTGATGTACCCATTCTCTATCTGCCTCTCTCTCTCTCTCTCTTTCTCTCTGCTTCTTTCTCTCTCAAATAAATAAAAAAAAAATTTTTTTTTTAAAAAAGGGGTTGTAGGTTAAGGCACTTGCCTACAAACCTTAAGGACCAAGGTTTAATGTATCCACATATGCCAGATGCATATGATGGCACATGCATCTGGAGTTCATTTGCAGTGGCCAGAGGCCCCGGCATACTCATTCTCTTTGTTTCTATACCAAATTAAAAAAATCTCATATATGTATGTGTATATACATATACATATATATACACATACACACACACACACACACACACGTAGAGAGAGAGAGAGAGAGAGCTGGAGAGATGGCTTAGCCATTAAGGTGCTTGCCTGCAAAGCCAATGGACCCAAGTTCAATTCCTCAGGATGCACATAAAGCCAGATGCACAAGATGGTACATGCATCTGGAGTTCGTTTGCAGTGGTTAGAGTCCCTGGCACACCCATTCTCTCTCTGCTTCCCTCTCTCTCTCAAATAAAATATTAAGAAAAGGCAGACAACCATATTATTTGTTTTTCAATCTCTTGTCATATCTAAAAACCAAATAGTAAATTTATTCATTGTGAACACACCTTCCTAATAGTACATCAACTGAATAAAGTCAGTAACTCTTGTGGTTTCTTTACACATATGGACTTATGCTTTCATTAATTTACATACTTCAGTATGTAATCAAATCTACACTAATTAAAAATTTCAGCCTTGTGTGGTTGTTCACATATAATTCTAGCTCTCAGGATTCCTATTCATCTATTCCCATTCATCCTAATTTCACATCAACTAAAGTCAGTAACTCTTATGTTTCATTATTATACAGAGGGATTTATACTTTAGTTAATTTATATACTTTAGTATATAACCAAATCTATGCTAATTAAAATTTTCAGTTATGTGTTATGGCTCACATATAATCCTAGCTCCCAGGAGGCTGAGGTGGGTGACTGCCATGAGTTCAACACCAGTCTGTTCTAGAGTTCAACCTGAGCTAGAGTGAGACCATCTTAAAAAAAAAAGCAGTTAAGATGCTCCCCTGTGAAGCCTAGGGACCCATGTTCGATTCCCCAGAACCCACATAGGCCAGATGCACAGGGTGGCACATGTGTCTGCAGTGGCTAAAGGCCTGGCACGCCCATTCTGTCCATCTGTCTCTCTCTCAAAATAAATAAAATATTTTAAAAATTTCAGCAAAGGGCTGGAGAGATGGCTTAGCAGTTAAGCGCTTGCCTGTCAAGCCTAAGGACCCCAGTTCGAGGCTCAATTCCCCAGGACCCACGTTAGCCAGATGCACAAGGGGCGCACGCGTCTGAAGGACCTTTGCGGTGGCTAGAGGCCCTGGCGTGCCCATTCTCTATCTATCTATCTGCCTCTCTCTCTCTCTCTGTCTGTCGCTCTCAAATGAATAAATTTAAAAAAAATTTCAGCAAAACCAAGTTTACTGCATGAGAAGTAGAGAAGTCTTACATTTTATTTATTTGAGAGAGAGAAAGAAGCAGAGAGAGAGAGACAGAAAGAGAATGGGCGTGCCAGGGCCTTCAGCCATTGCAAACGAACTCCAGATGCGTGTGGCCCCTTGTGCATCTGGCTTATGTGCTGGAGAATTGAACTGGGATACTTTGGCTTTGCAGATAAGCGCCTTAACTGCTAAGCCACTCTCCAGCCCTTAAATTTTTTTTATTTATGTATGTATTTATTAATTTGTGTGTGCATGGGTATACTTGTCATCAGACAAATGTGGAGGGCAAAGGACAACTTAGAGGTATCTGTGCTACCTTCCTTTTTTGGGGGAGGGGGTGATTTTCTTTTTCTTCTTTTTTACGAGGTCAGGACTCACTCTAGCCCATGAGGACCTAGAATTCACTATGTAATCTCAGGCTGGCCACAAACTCACAGTGACCCTCCTACTTCTGCCTCCTGAGTGCTGGAATTAAAGGTGTGTGCCACCATGCCTGGCTCACCTTCAAGATATGGTCTTTTGCCACTGCAAATGAACTGCAGACTACAAATGCTTATGTTAGGATCACAAATGCATGCACCACTTTGCATCTGGCTTTATGTAGCTGCTGAGGAATTGAAACTGGGCTGGAAGGCTTTGCAAGCAAGTGCCTTTAACCCCAGAGCCATCTCCCCAGACCTCCTAATCTCTTCTTCCTTTTATTTTATTTTTATTTTTTTTGAGGTAGGGTCTTGCTCTAGCCCAGGCTGACCTGGAATTCACAATGTAGTCTCAGGATAGCCTTCAACTCACAGCAATCCTCCTACCTCTGCCTCCCAAGTGTAGGGATTAAAAGCATGCACCACCATGCCTGGCCCTCATCTCAATGTGAAAAACCTTTCCTAGGCAGAAAGAAACTATCAAAAATAAAAACCTTCTATATATATCCTCTTAAGTACCCCCCTTTTTATTCCCTTTCTAGTTGTTCATTTACAAAGGACCTTTTAGTTAATCCTGTCGGCAGGTTCTTAAAAGAGCAATCATTTTTATTTATTTACCAGAGAGAGAGAGAGAGAGAGAGAGAGAGAGAGAGAGAGAGAGAGAGACAGAGAATGAGTATGTGAGGGCCTCTAGCCACTGCAAACAAACCACTTTGTTTATCTGTCTTATGTAGGTCCTGGGGAATCAAACCTGGGTCCTTTGTCTTTGCAGGCAAGCATCTTAACCACTAAGCTATCTCTCCATTCTAGCCCAGGCTGACCTGGAATTCACTCTGTCATCCCAGGCTGGAATCCAATTTACAGGGATCCTCCTAACCTCTGCCTCCAGATTGTTGGGATTAAATGTGTACACCACCATGCTCAGCATTTTTTAAAAAAACTTTTTTTTTTTTTTTTTTTTTTTGAGGTAGGGTCTCACTCTAGCCCAGGCTGACCTGGAATTCACTCTGTATTCTCAGGGTGACCTCGAACTCATGGCAATCCTCCTACCTCTGCCTCCTAAATGCTGGGATTAAAGGTGTGCGCCACCATGCCTGGGTTTTAAAACTTTTTTGACAGCTTACATAATTATAGACAATAAAACATGATAATTCTCCCCTCACTTTCCCCCTCAAAAATCCACCTTCCATCATATCCCCTCCCCCTCTCAATTAATCTTTCTTGTTTTGATATCATCTTTTCCTATTATGAAGGTCTTGTAGGTAGTGCCAGGCACTGTGAGGTCTTGGATCTCCAGGCCATTTTGTGTCTAGAAGATTACACCATAGGCAGTACTATCCTTCATTTGGCTCAGAAGAGAAATCTTGAAATACAAATAAATATATTTCAGAGTGGCCTACTTTGTGGTCTTCACAGTAGATGTTCAACAAATGGTTATTGAGATATAGATGTGTATTTTGGGGGGGCTGAGGACCGAACCCAGGACCTAGCAAGCGCTCATCCACTAGCTAAATCCCTAAGCCCCAGAGTTATAATTTTTGATAAGCTTAAAATAAAGAGGGAGAGCTGGGCGTGGTGGCGCACGCCTTTAATCCCAGCACTCGGGAGGCAGAGGTAGGAGGATCGCCGTGAGTTCGAGGCCACCCTGAGACTCCATAGTGAATTCCAGGTCAGCCCGGGCTAGAGTGAAACCCTACCTCGAAAAACAAAAAAATAAAATAAAATAAAATAAAATAAAATAAAGAGGGGACTGATAAGTTTTAAAAAAGAACTTTTGGGGCTGGAGAGATGGCTTAGCGGTTACGCACTTGCCTGTGAAGCCTAAGGACCCCAGTTCGAGGCTCAATTCCCCAGGACCCATGTTAGCCAGATACATAAGGGGCCACACGCATCTGGAGTTCATTTGCAGTGGCTAGAGGCCCTGGCACACCCATTCTCTCTCTCTCTCTCTCTCTGCCTTTCTCTCTCTGTCTGTCGCTCTCAAATAAGTAAATAAAAATAAAAACAAAACAATTTAAAAGAGAACTTTTGTTTTAGCTATTTTTTTTTTTGAAACAGGGTCTTGCAATACAGATCAGGTTGGACTTTTTACTACTTTTCTAGAAACTATAAATATGGGTAGTCCCTAAACTATAAGGAATGTACACAACAGGTTTTATTAACTTTAAAAAAAAGTCTATATTTTTATTTGACAAAACAGAAAGAGATAAAAAGAGATGAATGGGTACACTGAGGTCTCTTGCCACTGCAAATGATCTCCACACTCATGAGCCACTTGCTGAGTCTGGCTTGATATGGGTATTGGGAAATTCAACCTGGGTTGGGAGGCTTTGCAAACCTTTAACTGCTGAGCTAACTCCCCAGCCTAGATTTTAGTAACTTTTAATTTCCATATTATTTAGACCAGATTAAAAGTTCACATTCACAGAGTGGGTGGCATGTGGAGTAAATCACAGTGTTGGTAAAGAGCTAACAGAGAACAGTTCTGCCAGCTATCTCTATAGCCTCGGACAGCAAGAAAACATCCCATTTCCTCTATGAAAATAAACTAGCCTTTTTTTTTCTTTCTTTTTTGGTGTTTCAAGGTGGGTCTCACCCTAGCCAAGGCTGGCCTGGAATTCACTATGTAGTCTCAAGGTAGACTCGAACTCTTGGCGATTTTCTTACCTCTGCCTCCCAAGTTCTGGGATTGAAAGTGTGCACCACTAGCTCGAATCTAGCCTTTTCTATTAAGCAGAATAAGATATAAGATATCTAATAATACATGTCATTATTTCAGGGTTGGGTTGGGATAGATTGGCAACCTGAACACAATCATTTTTTATTGATATGTTTATCAATATTCTTTCATATTCAGAATATTTAAGTTTATTTAATGAAACAAACAAAAGACCATTGGACGTTTGCTATGTACTTTAATAGTGAGAAAGCAAGAATTTTAAGACACTAATATTTAATAATACAATAGCATATACATTATATACAATTAATGTAGAGCTTATGTAAGAATTTACTACCATACCAAAAGAGAAAAATCCATACATACCAGGATTGTCACAATTAAGGTCACCACTGGTGCTGGCCTTTTGGAGAATATCTGTTTGGTTTTCTTCATCACTTTTCATTGATTTTCCTTTATCACGGTCAAAGCTTGCAGTTTTCTGTTTTTCTCTGACTTTTTTCCTGTTCTTTTTATCAGCTCTAAAGAGAATTATTGGTTCTCAAAAAACTGAAAAGCTAAAACCCTGAGGCATAGCATTTTTTTTTGTCTCCCAGCCATGATTTATTTTTACTTTTTCAAGCTTCCATTCCTTCTTACAGGTGTCATATTATATCAAAGATCTCAAATATAACTCCTAAGTGCTTCCACCTCTACACTCTTATAAGTCCTACTTAAAAGTCAGGTATGGTGTGCATACTATAATCCCAACACTATGGAGGCTGTGACAGAATGATTAGGAGTCAAAAGCCAACCTGGGCCACATGAGACCCTGTCTCAAAACAAACAAGCCAGCCAACAAAACAATAAACTAACCAACAAAAATCCTACTCAAGCTGATTTAAGAAAACTACAGAACAAAGGGATATAGTAAAAGGTAGAGGAATTAATTCTGTGGAGGCCCTGGGTTCAATCCCCAGCATTATTCAAAACAAACCCCAAAAAAACACTATTGGACTAGTTCTACCAGTTGCCTATTTTTGTAAACAATGTTTTCTGAAATAAAGCCATGCTCATTCAATTTACACACTACTTACAACTGCTTTTCTGTTGCAAAGACAGAGTTGAGTATTTGGGAGTAGAGGGATCATGTTCAGAAAAATACTATCTGGGGCTGGAGAGATGGATTAGTGGTTAAGGCGCCAGCCTGATAAGCCAAAGAACCTAGGTTCAATTCCCCAGGACCCATGTATGCACAAGGTAGCACATGCATCCAGAGTTTGTTGCAGCAGCTGGAGGCCCTGGAGGGCCGCCCATTCTGTCTCTCTTTCTCCTTCTGTCTACCTCTTAATCTCACTCAAATAAATAAAAAAAAATTTTTTTTGAAGAAGAAGAAAAATACTATCTGACACTTTACTCACATAAAACACTAGTACCTTTTGTAAGTTATTTGTACTCTGATTAAATTTAAAACTGTATCTCCTATCAGTTCAAGGACAAGATTAATAAAATTCTTTTCCCCGTTTTTACTAAGTAGCTGATACTCAGCAACTGTTTAAAAAAAAAATCAATGAAAGAAAACAGACCAAAAAATTCAGACCAGTAACAGCTACATATTTTTCAAAGAGTAGGTGACTAAGGAAGTCTCTCAAGTTTTATTTTCTTTTGTAAAAATATTTTATTTAATCATTCATTCATTTATTTATTTAAAAGGAAGAGAGAGGCAGATGGAGAGAGCCACTGCAAACGAACTCCAGACACATGCGCCACCTTGTGCATCTAGTTTATGTGGGGCCTGGGGACTTGAACCTGGGTTCTTAGGCTTCGCAGGTAAATGACTTAACCGTTAAGCCATGTATCTGGTCCTCAAGTTTTATTTTCCTTTTAGATTTACTCAACATGACTGAACTTTTAGTAAAGCTTTACTATTTGTGAAACACTGCTAAGATGAAAGAGAATTTCAAAACTGGCAATGCACTTACAACATGCATAAATGTGCACAAGCACCTCCAAACTCAACAAATGAGCCAGGCATGGTGACACACATCTTTAATCCCAGCACTTAGGAGGCAGAGGTAGGAGGATCGCCATGAGTTCAAGGGCCCCCTGAGACTACATAGGGAATTCCAGGTCAGCCTGAGCTAGAGTGAGACCCTACCTCAAAAAATAAAAACAAAACAACAACAACAACAAAAAGACCTCAAACTAAAACCACTGTACATTGGTTATGTGACTGCACACATTTGTAAAAGCTCATTACATTTTGTATCTAACAGTTACTTTTTATTAAAAGTAGCATATCTCAATAAAGTTAATTTAAAAAAACTTAAAAGAACACTTTACCTTAATTGTTCAAGAAAATTATCAATGTGTTCCTTCCAATTTTTTGGAAACCCAAACATAAATTTCCTTGTCAGACAATAGGGATATCCTATTTAAGGAGAAACAAAACAAATAAATAAACATTTTTTTTTCCCCCAAGGTAGGGTCTCACTCTAGCTCAGGCTGACCTGCAATTCACTATGTAGTCTCAGGATGGCCTCGAACTCATTGCGATCCTCCTACCTCTGCCTCCCGAGTGCTGGGATTAAAGGCCTGTGCCACCATGCCCGACTTAAATAAACAATTTTAAAAAAGAAAGTCACCTAAAAGCCTAGAATTTTAAAGAGAGACTATTAATTCATTAAGTCAGCTAAGTACTTATTGTAGCAAGTATTGCTTTTTTTTTCCCCCCCGGAGGTAGGGTCTCACTCTAGCCCAGGCTGACCTGGAATTCACTATGGAGTCTCAGGGTGGCCTTGAACTCACAGCAATCCTCCTACCTGCCTCCCAAGTACTGGGAATAAAGGCATGCGCCACCACGTCTGGCTTGCAAGTACTGCTATAATGAGTTAGTTGTACGAGTTAACAAAGGCTTTATGGAGCCTGCCCTCTAGTGTGTAAGAGAAAGCCAACCAGTAGGCAAAATTCTTGTTTGCTAGATGGTATTGCAGGGAAGGTGTATAAGGGGGGGAAGAACAGCAACTTTAAAAAAGACAGTCAGAGCCAGGTGTGGTGGCACACGTCTTTAGAATTGCTGTGAGTTGGAGGCCATCCTGTGACTACACAGTGAATTCCAGGTCAGCCTGGGCTACAGTGAAACCCTACCTGGAAAAACAACAACAAAAAACAAAAAAAGATAATCAGGGAAGTCCTCACTGAAACAGACCCAAAGTCCCTGAGGGAATGAGCCACAAGGCAGTATAAAGTTAGAAGATTAGAACCAGAGGAAAGTAAAAAGCCAGAGGCAAGAGTTTACCAGGTCTGATGGTAGAACAGTAAGGTTGTGGGCTTGAAGGGACATGAGTTAGTACTAGAATACCCACATGGGTAATAGAGGCAGTGAGAGAGCAGGGGGCCATTATAAGGTTTTTATTTAGGACAGAGGAGGAAACTATGAGAAGATTCAATTAATAATGATACTCATTTACCTGCTTCTTTCATAGAAATCTGGTCTATCAATCCTTTTAATATATAAATGTTGCCTGATAAAGTCCTAAGTTCATTATGCTTAATCCGCTGTATAATTACATTACTGTGCCAATATATGTTAGTCATGTCTCTAGGAGAAAACAAAAGGTTTAGTAAGGTCAAAATATTCACATTTCGCCAAGAGCCAAATACACATAGAAGCATACAAATTTACAATATAAAGTGTTAATTTTGAGTTGGGTGTGGTGGCTCAAGCCTGTAATCCCAACACAAAGGAGGCAGAGGCAGGACAACTGCAAACTCTCAAGTTTCATACAAGCCTAGTCTAGGCCAGCCAAGCCTTCTCATTAAGCCCCAGGACCAAAACCTAGTTTTGGGGGCTGGAGACATGCCTTAGCGATTAAAGCAGTGGCCTGCAAAGCCAAAGGACCCAGGTTTGATTCCTCCAGTATCCATGTAAAGCCAAATGCACAAGGTGGAGCTTGCATCTGGACTTTGGTTGCAGTGGCTGGAGGCCCTGGTGAGTCCATTCTCTCTTACACACACGCACCCCATAACATAAAATTATTTTTAAAAACCTAGTTGTTCACACTAGCTATGACAGGAGCAGTACTGCTAGTTTAATTTGGAGGCCAATCAGTGCAGGAAAACTCTACTGCCTGGCTAATGCGATTCTCAGAGTAAATGCCAAGAAACTCTACGGCAGCCAACCAATGCACCTTCATAAAACCTATCATTAATATGGAAGCAGACACCTTCACCAAGCATTTGCTACTGGCTAATATTTGTAATGTCAGCCAAACTGATTCTAAGCTTCTAAAGACTTCCTGTGGCCCTCTCCCTCACATTCTATAGTGGGTTGACTTTTGTGCACAGGTCAAACTCTGTGGGATTTTTACCCTCAGAACACTTGCAAATGTTTTAAGCTTCCATTTTGTGACGTACTAAAAAGAAGTTCCAATTAGAAAAACAAACTCGTTAGCAAATCGCTGACCCATAAATCCATTTTTCATACTTCCTTAGCTTTATTCTAACAATAAATACAACAAAGTATGGAGATGTACTAGATAAATGTTGGAATGTTCTCTCATTCAACTGAGTGATAATAACCATACTATTTATAAACTCCAGAAAGTTCTCTTAATTCAAATAGTACTGAACTCACACTATTCCTTATTACTTCTATTATTACTTTTTTGTTTGTTTTGTTTTTTGAGATAGAGTCTCACTCTAGCCCAGGATGAATAATATTCTTAACTGATATATATTCATTGTACATGGTACTTGGTGAAATACTTCTTTTTTTTTAAATATTATTTATTTATGGGGGGGGGGGGAATGAGCAGACCAGGGCCTCCAGCCACTGCAAACAAACTCCAGATGCATGCACCCCCTTGCGCTTCTGGCTTATGTGGGTCCTGGAGAGTCAAACTGGGATCCTTTGGCTTTGCAGGCAAATGCCTTAACCACAAAGCCATCTTTCCAGCCCTCTTCTATTACTTTTTGTCATATTTAACATTTAAATCATACTATAAAAGTCTCTAGGACCGTGAATATTAACTCATTCTTACAACTATCCACAAGAAACCAGGCACTTGGCATGGTGTTGCATACCTATAATCCCAGCACTTAGAAGGCAAAGGCAGGAGCATCACAAATTCACAGCCAGCCTGCACAATGAAATACTGTCTCAAAACAACAACAAAAGCCCAGCCACAACTTAAGAGGTATTATTTTCACTGAATTCATGAAGAAACTAAGATTCAAAGAGAAGTAACTTGCCCATGCATTATTGGTAGTAAGCAGCACTAATGGATTTCCACAATGGCAACTAGATACAGTCATCTGCAGTGGATCGCCAGATCTCACTACTCAACTTTATAAACTTCCATGTAAATATCTAAATAGGGACACTTTAAATTGTTTAACTACAAGTTGCTTTATCACTGAGAAAATGCTTCTCAAAGGTAGAAAATGGTGCTGATAGAATAGCAGAATTAGGCAGTCTACTCATGGATAAAGTTCTTACTTTAGGGAGAACCAGAGAATGTCAATTAATTAATATGTAACTGCTTAGCAGTTTTAAATAATTTTGATCCTTTTATGGATCAGCAATTCCTATCAGGTTGTCCCAATTTTGATGTTAGAATCTGGACTGTTATACTCTAAATAGTAAATGGTCATATATAATTAGTCAAATAATACTAGCCCATGTAATAGCACATCAGAATAAATTAAGCACTATATAAATTTGGGCTGTCACCAAAATATAAGGAAACAGGTAAAACAAAGAACGCTGGTAACAATCACACATCGTGAGGAACTGTAGCCATTTCTTTTGTTCTGCCTTCAGTTTATAACCTCAAGAGAAAGTGTTTTGTGGGAAGATCTATCAGACATGCTTCACCTGCTAGGCTCTAACTTATATCATCTTGAATATTGTGAAAAGAATACATAAGTGTTATACTTACACCAGCTTTCCTTCTACACAGATAGCAGTGTTATCATTGATGACCTTAATCATCCATTCTTGTAGCTGGATGACCTAATCAAGCATAAAACACAGAACACATTTCTTTTGCTACTTTTAGCATAAGCATTAGAAAATTAATTTGAATTAAAAAAGAAAAAATCTCAGCTTAATAATCCCAGTGATTCAAGACCCTCATAATAGGAGGAAAAGATGATGACATCAAAATAAAAGAGAGACTAATGGAGAGAAGGAGGGGATAGGATGGAGAGTGGAGTTGTGAAGGGGAGAGTGGGGGAGGGGAATTATCATGGTTTACTGTCTGTAAGTATAGAAGTTGTCAATAAAAAATACATACATTAGGGCTGGGCATGGTAGCTCACAACTTTAATCCCAGCACTTGGGAGGCAGAGGTAGGAGGATCACCATGAGTTCAAGGCCACCCTGAGACTGCATAGTGAATTCCAGGTCAGCCTGAGCTAGAGTGAGACCCTATCTCGAAAAAACAAAACAAAACAAAACAAAAATTATACATTAAAAAAAAAATCGTACTGGGCGTGATGGCGCATGCCTTTAATCCCAGCATTCAGGAGGCAGAGGCAGGAGGATTGCCGTGAGTTCAAGGCTACCCTGAGACTACATAGTGAACCCCAGGTCAGCCTGGGCTAGAGTTGAGACCCTACCTCTAAAAGCAAAATAATAATAATAATCGGGCTGGGGAGATGGCTTAGCAGTTAAGGCGTTTGCCTGCAAAGACAAAATATCCCAGTTTGACTCTTCAGGACCCACGTAAGTCAGATGCTCAAGGGGGCACAAGCATCTGGAGTTCATTTGCAGTGGCTGAGGCCCTGGTGTGCCCATTCTCTCTCAAATAAATGAATAAAAATATATTAAAAAATAATCCCAGTGATTTCTTAGTACTCATCTATATAAGAATCAGTCTGTTAAGCCTGTTGTGGTGGCTCACGCCTTTAATCCCAGTACTTGGGAGGCAGAGGTAGGAGGATTGTCATGAGTTCAAAGCCAACTTGAGACTACATAGAAAGAAAAAATATCAGTCTGTTGTTAATATTCTTGTATTTAGTGACACAGAAAATGTGAAGACACTTAACTGAAGTAAATGAGTTTGTTCCATAATTCAGAAGCATCTACTAAGACCCTAATGCTGAAGACTTCACATGCTTAGGCTGTAGGTCACTGAGAAATAAAGCTGAAAATGAGCTGGAAGCCTCCTCCCTATTAACTAGCTGTCAGGATGGTAGAAAAAGCTATGTGCAACATAGACTTTGGGAGGAATCTCTATCACACCCTCCAAGGCTCAGGGACCATTGCAGAAGATAAGGCAGAAAGAATCAAAGAGCCAGCCAGGTGTGGTGGTGCACACCTTTAATCCTAGCACTCTGGGAAGCAAAGGTAGGAAGATCACCATGAGGTAGAGGCAACCCTGGGACTACATAGTGAATTCCAGGTTAGAAGCAAAACCCTACCTTGAAAAACCAGGAAAACAAACAACAACAACAAAAAGTATGGGCCAAAGGAGGGGGAGAACTGCTTACATATGCTGTCATCCAGACACAAAGTGGCTATGATATTCATGATCTCATAGTAGCTGACACTACCTACACAACCCCAGCATAATAGGAGGGGGAAAAATGACATCAAAATAGAAGAAAGTCTAGTTGGAAATAAGGGGTTCAGTGGAGGAGGGGATTTCGGAGGAGGAAAAGGGAAGTAATGGGAAAGGATTATTATCATGGTATATTGTTTATATTTATGGTAGTTGTCAATAAAAATTAAAAAAAAAAAAAAAACGACCAAGTCTTACAGAAGATCACATAATTTAAAGGTAACTCCTAATAACAAATGTGTAATAATATTCTATTCCAAAGCAAACAGCTGAAAAGCCAGGCATGGTGGCGCATGCCTTTAATCCCAACTGGGGAGGCAGAGGTAGGAGGATCGCTCCTTTAGACTACATAGTGAATTCCAGGTCAGCCTGGACTAGAGTGAGACCCTACCTCGACAAACAAAACAAAATAAAACAAAACAAAACAAAAAAGCAAACAGCTGAACAGCTCAAGAGAATTATTTTAGTACAAGTAAAATTTCTTTGAACATTAATAACAAAAACAAAATGCCATAACAATTTTTCTGTTTTTTGAGGCAGGTTCTCACTGTAACTCAGGCTAACCTGGAACTCAATCTATAGCTCAGGCAGTCCTTGAATTCATAATTCTATATCAGCCTCCCAAATACTAGGATTGGAGGTGTGAGTCACTATACCTGGCTATTTGATAACAATTTAAGACTCAAATGTTTCTGAAAACTAAAGCCAAAATACATAAACTAATGTGGTCATTTAAAATTACACATTTTGGACTGGAGAGATGGCTTAGCCTGCAAAGCCAAAGGACTTTGGTTCTATTTGGTTCTATTACCAGGACCCAGTTAAGCCAGATGCACAAGGTGGCACATACATCTGGAGTTCATATGCAGTGGCTGGAAGCACTGGGGCGCCCATTCTCTCCCTCTCTCTCAAATAAATAAAAAGAAAATAAAACTTTTAGGTACCAAAACAATAAAAATAAATAAAATTATACATTTAGGCCTGGTGTGGTAGCACACACCTTTAATCCTAGCACTCAGAAGGCACAGGTAGGAGGATTGCCATGAGTTCAAGGCCACCCTGAGACTACATAGTGAATTTCAGGTCAGCCTGGGCTAAAGTGAGACCCTTCCTTGAAAAACGAAAAAAATAAAAATAAAAAATATATATACATTTATAGATAAAGACAAATTCTTGCCAGGCATGGTGGCACACACCTTTAATCCCAGCACTCAGAACACCAAGTAGGAGTATTGCTGTGAGTTCGAGACCAGCCTGGGACTAGAGAGTGAGTTCCAGATCAGTGAGGGCTAGAGTGAGACCCTACTTCAAAAAACACAATTTAAGCAGGTCATTGTGGTGCACATGTTTAATCCTAGCACTTGCGAGGCAGAGGAAGGAGGACTGCCATGAGTTCAAGGCCACCCTGAGACTACATAGTGAATTCCAAGTCAGCCTGGACCAGAGTGAGACCCTAACTCAACAAAACAAAACAAAAAAAAATTAATATTAAGTGTAAATATTACAGTTTGCAAATAATGCAATCTATAGTAAATACAGTAAGATATAAAAGTGACACTATTTCATAATTCTTAAAAACATAAACAGAATTTAAATACCATCTCAATTTGATACCCACTATCATCCATTTAAAACTTAATGGGCAAACTTATCAATTGGGAAATTTTATGTTCTATTTCTTGTTTCTTTCTGAAGTGCCGAGGGAGATGAAACCCAGGGCCTCATGCATATGTACCTTTTTTCTTCCTATACCTGCACTTCCGTTGATTTCAAAAATTTATCTTGCAGCACTCGGGAGGCAGAGGTAGGAGGATTGCAGTGAGTTCGAGGCCAGCCTGAGACTACATAGTGAATTCCAGGTCAGCCTGTGCTAGAATGAGACCCTACCTTGAAAAACAAAAACAAACAAAAATCTTGATTTAATATAATTTGATGCTCTAGCCTTTTATTGATCACCCTATCTTACTCTATAAACTACTCATATATTTAGATGTTATAATTCTCTTCTATTTTAAATGCTGTTAATAAATAGTACTTCAAAATCAGGAATAAAAAGAAAAAGAAAAAGAATAAAGCAACCCAAGTATTTGAGGTTAGAACAAACTTAGTATTTAACTTGTTGAAGGTTGTATAAGTAGTAATACAGCAACATAAAAATGGACCCGAGTCTTCTTAACTTCTGGTCCACTGTTTGCACTTGACTTACACTGCTGGTAGTCAATAAGAAAACATGAAATTAAGCACGAGAGAGCCTACTAGCCAAACCTCTTGATGAATAAGGACAGGGAACAGTGGTGTTAAGTCAGAAATAATATTTGGCTTAAAGGTCTTCCTACCTGAGATTTTTTAACTTCATTTGTAATAGTTTGAAGTTTTTTAACGTCATTTATAATAGTTGGAGAAGAGTTTGTAACATTTCTTGGTGACCTGCGAGGTATTGTTAGATGAAGTCTTGGACTTGCAAGTATAATTTTGCATGTATCTTTCATGGAATCTTGAAGTCTAGTTCCTCTGGACACTGTTCTTCCATTGTGTTCCTTAATCTCTTGTGAACTCCCTTCTGTTATTTCACTGTCAGGAACCATTGATTGGTTACCATTTTTAATAGGAACACAGTTAGCATTAAGAGTCTTAATACTGGTTGTTTTGAAATTTTTGTAAGCTGAATCAACACCTTCTAAAACAAATGTGTTCTTTTTGGACATAGTTGTTTCAACTGTATCTTCTCTTACTTGAAGAATTTGTTCTGTTAGCTGAGCTCTAGTTAATTCCTTGTTTGAGAATCCTGCAACTGAAATATTTTCTTGTTCTTGGTTCAAAATTGGGAGTTCTGCAAAAAAAAAGTAAAGTTTATAGAAAGGTCATATGTAATAAAAAGTGAAATAAATGTTCATTTAAAATTGTTTATATTAAACAGTTTTATATTAAACAGTGTGGTGGCTCACACCTTTAATCCCAGCACATGGACATACAGGTAGGAGGATTGCTCTGAGTTCAAGGCCACCCTGAGACTACATCATGAATTCCAGGTTAGCCTGGGCTAGAGTGAGACCCTACCTCAAAAAACAAAACAAAACAAAAAAATGTCAGCAGATTAAGAATAGTCCACCTACCCTCCTACTCAGTCTGAGTATCTCTGTTTTTTTTTAATTCAAGGTTTTTGTCCAGAGTCAGTATTTATTACCCAAACTGGGAATTAAAGAGCATCTGACAAATTCACTGAAGTAACAGACTGAAAACCAACCCAAAACATACAAAGTAAGAGTTTACCGTAAGTTAAATTGTGCTGTTGTGCCTTCTTTTCCTGCTGGTGTTGAATCTTTTGCTTGCTGGAAAAGGTATTTGATGATTCCAGAGGAACTTCTTTGAGTGAGACTATTTTTTTTTTTTTTTAAAGAAAGAAGTTGTATTAGTCACAGAGAAAAATGCCTTTTTAAAATTTAAGACATTTAGGTTCAGTCATGATAAGACTAGTATAGCGTGCTTTCTCAATATATGATGGTTTTAAAGTCTTTCCTGTACTGTCTCCTCACACCTTCACTTTATTATGTTGAAGAATTTTCTTTAAACTCTTTAAAGTTACAATTTGCCTTCTCAACACAAAAGTATATTAGTGTTCTGTGAGCAACAGTCTTGAGCCATAACCCCTCCTTGTGCAAGGAGCACCAGGACTAGGTTGTGGTTCCCAAGAGCCCTGGGCTGGACATCTTGGTCTAACAACACATTCCAGGCTGTGTACTGGAGGCTCTAGGGGTTCCAAGGTGCCAAGTGGCTGGACACAGGTCCTTCACGGAGACTAACTAAAGGGCAAATACAAAGCCCCATGCAGTAGTCCCTGGTATAAAAAGTAGTCTATGCTCCTATCAACTGAGGACTCTAAGCACACATTGGAGTCTGTGGTGTGCTCCCTGCTGATGGCTGAGCATTGTGAGCACAAGGAGGAGGAAGGTGAGAGTATGCTACCAGACCTAGCAGCTTTGTGATCTGGCATAAAATTCTGGTACTACCACAAACTGAGGACATTTTTGCTAACTAAGATTACATATGAAGCAACACCCAGTCTTGAAGCTTCTGCTTCTAGTTGTATACATTTCTTTTTTTATTTACGGGAGGCGGGGGCCGGGGGAGGGGAGAATATGACCATGCTAGGGGCCTCTAGCCACTTGCAAATGAACTCCAAATGCATGCGCCACCATGTGCATCTGGCTTACATGGGTACTGGAGAATAGAACCTAGGTCCTTAGACTTTGCAGGTAAGCACCTTAACCATTAAGCCATCTCTCCAGCCCCTGGTTATATACATTTCTAATACTAAGCAGTTACCCCATGAAAGTCAACATGTTGAAAGCTAAGAGCAAATTCAACCATAATTTGGATCTCTCTGACCTCTTTTTCCCCTTACATGCTGAACACCATGAGTTCTTTTTTTTTTTTTTGGTTTTTTGAGGTAGGGTCTCACTCTAGCCCAGGCTGACCTGGAACTCACTATGTAGTCTCAGGCTGGCCTCGAACTCTCAGCAATCCACCTACTTCTGCCTCCCGAGTGCTGGGATTAAAGGTGTGCGCCACCACACCCGGCCACCATGAGTTCTTTATTTCCAAATTCAAAGGTCCTTACAAAGGCCATAAATAATCTCTGCAGTGACAGACAAAATTATATGCACTTTCAGGGAAAGGGGCATCAGAATCTCAAAGACAGCAACTTCATTCTGTCTCAATTCTGTCATATCTATGTGTGTGTGGCTTCGTCTACTCTTTTCTTTTCTCCAACTGTGTATAGATTATTTTGGTTACTCGTTCACTTGTTCCCAAAACTCTTAAAACTCTGCTGTCAGGTGTGGTGTACATTCCTACAATCCCAACACTCAGGAGCCTGAGACAGGAATCTCCCAAATTCAGGGTGACCTGAGTTACATAGCAAGACCTTGTCTCAAACAAAGGGTCTGAGGAAATACCTCAGCAATTAAAGGCATTACCATGCAAAGCCTTTGAGACTAGGTTCAATTCCCCAGCCATCCCCATAAAGCCAGATGGGCATTTGTTTGCAGTGGCAAGAGATCTTGTGTGTGTGTGTGTGTGTGTGTGTGTGTGTGCATGTATGTATGTATTTTTTGTTGTTTTTTGAGGTAGGATCTAACTATAGCCAAGGCTGACCTGGAATTCACTCTGTATCCCAGGGTGGCCTCAAACTCACAGTAATCCTGCTATCTCTGCCTCCCCAATGCTGGGATTAAAGGTGTGTGCCACCACATCCGGCTCATTATACTTTAACCTCCACATAATAAAAATAGTATTTCAGCAAACCATTACCTGATTGAAATGATCTGTTTTTTGCTTCACAAAGATAGGTATGCTGCAACTGTCTTTTCTCATCTCTGTGAGAAGGGAAGATTTTATTACGCTCACTTTTTGGTGATTCCAACATACTAATGTTTCTTGACACTTGTTCTTGTTTTTCACGTTGTACTTTTTCTTTCATTCTTTGAAAGATTTTTCCTGGTGAGTCGTAATTTGCTTCATTTCTCAATACATCCTTACTGGGATTTATAGCACTGACATCAAGACAAATGCTAGAGGCAGCAGCATCTGACAGCAGGGTAGACTGAAATATAGCTCTATTGTTAGAAGTTGCCATTTTTAAGAACTGATTCTTTTTATGGCCATTAAATTTTAGAGAGGAATTCTGATATTTCACCAAATCTTTCACAGGAGTGAGTGTGCCTGGAGGAATGTTGTCAATAAAGACTGCATCCATGAGCATATTTCTTTTTGGAGAAGTTACTGAAGACAAGTGATTTCCTGGATGTTTTAAAGGTGTTATGATCATCTTGATAAGATAGTGGAAACAAACACCTTTGGCAGAAAATTCAACCCAAACAAGTTTCAGGACAGAAATTCAGCAGTGGTCCAGATAAACCTGTAATTCAATGTGCAAATCATTGTTTAGTTTACCTTCTATTAACAAAATTAAAAGGTTTAATGGGTTCTTAACAATACTGGGTAATGATAACTCACAAATTTAACCAAGATTTAGATTTTTGGTTAAAGTTTTATTTTAATCTACCAGATGAGCAATTTGATAAAATTTGCCTCTTTACAAAAAAGCACTCCTTATCAAATAGTTAATAGCTCTAGGTTCTGAATTTTGAATATCTGTTTTTGAAAATTACTTGAGAGCTACAAGAATGTTTTTCCAGGAAGGAGTTTAATGCCAAACAAGGCGAAACCAGTTTCCTAGCTAGTGTTTTTGGTGTTAGGAATCAAACCCAAGGCCTTAAAAGCATGCTTAACCAGCACTCTACTCCTGAACAACTACTGGCAGTGAAACCAACAAGTCTAGAAATTTCAATGTAATACATGCATAAAAAAGAAAATGATTTCTCCCCCTTCCCTTATTTATTTATTTTAGAGAGAGATACACAGGGGAGGGGAGGTGAAATATAGGCGTGCCAGGGCCTCCAGCTGCTGCAAATGAACTCCAGATGCATGTGCCACCATGTGCATCTGGCTTATGTGGGTCCTGGAAAATTGAACCTGGGTCCTTTGGCTTTACCAGCAAGTGTCTTAACTGCTAAGCCATCTCTCCAGCTCTCTCCCCTTTTTAATTTTTTGAGAGAGAGAAATGAATGGCTTCACCAGGGCTTCTAGCCACCATAAACAAACTCCAGATGCAAGTGCCACCTTGTGCATCTGGCTTACATGGGTCATGAGGAATCAAACCTGGGTCCTTTGGCTTTGCAGATAAGTGCCTTAACCACTAAGCCATCTCTCTAGCCCCCACTTCCTCCCTTTTAAACACTTAAAATTTTAAGACAGCACTTACAATGACCTTAGTGAAAGCTGAAGAGCACAAGAGCACATTCAATTATTTACTTATTTTTTTTAAAGATTTATTTTTATTTATTTGAGACAGAGAGAGAGGGGGAAAGGAAGAGAATGGGTATGCCAGGGCCTCTAACCACTGCAAACAAACTCCAGATGCGTGCGTCACCATGTGCCTCTGGCTTACATGGGACCTGGGGAATCAAACATGGGTCCTTAGGCTATGCAGGCAAGTGCCTTAACCACTAAGCTAACTCTCCAGCCCACATTCAATTACTTAAACAATCTCAAATCCTGGCTTGGTTATGCTTCAGAACATTTAAATAAAAGGTTGTAGCTGAAGTTTTAAGGAAGTTAAAATTTATTTATTTATTTATTTATTTATTTTTTTGGTTTTTTGAGGTGGGGTCTCACTCTAGCCCAGGCTGACCTGGAATTCACTATGGAGTCTCAGGGTGGCCTCGAACTCAAGGCGATCCTCCTACCTCTGCCTCCCGAGTGCTGGGATTAAAGGCATGCGCCACCACGCCCGGCAAGGAAGTTAAAATTTATTTTCCCCACTTTCTTTCTGTGTGTGGGGTGTGTAGTGTATGCATGCATGTATGCAGATGCATGTGCCCCATGTGTACACATGTGGAGTCCAGAGGAGGACATCAGGTCTCCTTCTTTATCAATATTTTGCTTTCTTTCCTTGAGACAGGGTATCTCAGTTAATCTGGAGCTGCTATTTTCTGGTCAGCTGATCAGTGAGACCCAACAGTTCTATCTTCACTCCCCTCAGGACTGTGGTTATAGGCATATATGGGCATGGTCAAGCTTTTTAAAAAAAAATATTTTATTTTTATTTATTTATTTGACAGAGAAAGAGGGAGGGAGAGAGAGAGAGAAAGAGAGAGAGAGAGAGAGAGAGAGAGAGAGAGAGAGAGGGAGAGAATGGGCGCACCAGGGCCTCCAGCTACTGCAAACGAACTCCAGATGTGTGTGCCCCTTTGTGCATCTGGCTAACGTGGATCCTGGGGAATAGAACCTGGGTCCTTTGGCTTAGTAGGCAAAAGCCTTAACCGCTAAGTCATCCCTCCAGCCCTGCATACTCAGCTTTTTATGTGGGTACTGGAGATTGAACTCAGGTTCCCATGTTCAGCAAGCATTATTGCCCATGAAGCCATTAACACAGCCCAAATGTTATTTTGTATACCTAAAAAATCAAGATTTTAGCTGGACATGGGGGCACACATCTTTAACCCCAGCAGGTGGGAGGCTAAGACAGGAGGACTGTCACTGTGAGTTCAAGGCCAACCTGGGCTACAGAGTGAGTAGGCTCAGGTTAGCCAGGATGAGAGTAGGACCCTGCCTCAAAAACAAACAAAAAACAAACAAGGGCTGGAGAGATGGTTCAGCAATTAAGGTGCTTGCCTGCAAAGCCTATCGACCCATGTTCGATTCCTCAATACCTACACAAAGCCAGATACACAGTGGTCCCTCTATCCATCTGGAGTTCATTTCCTGCAGCTGGAAGCCCTGGCACACTCCTTCTCTCTTTGTCTGTTTGCAAATAGGTAAATAAATATAAAATTTTTAAATAAAAAACACAAACAACAAAAACAAAAAATGGGGCGGGGATAGAGAGATGGCTTAAAGGTTAAGGCACTTGTCTGCAAAGCCCAAGTACTCAGGTTCAATTCCTGAGGACCCACATAAGCAAGATGCACAAGGTGGTGCATGCATCTGCAGTTCATCTGCCATGGCTAGAGGGCCCAACATGCCCATCATCTCTATCTGCCTCTCTCTCTCTCTCTCTGAAATAATAAAATATTAATTTTTTTTAAATTCTAGGTGTGGAAACACACATTATATTAAGCAATTCTTTTATATATAATTTGACAGAGAAAGGGGGGAGAGAGAATGGGTATGCCAGGACCTCTAGTCACTGCAAAGGAACTCCAGATGTGTGTGCCCCCTTGTGCACCTGGCTAAAGTGGGTCCTAAGGAATTGAACCTGGCCTAAGCAATTCTTGAAAAATATTTCAATCTGAGATGTCTGGAACTTACCAGTCAAGATTTGCAGTATCTCTTAATACTGAATTTGTAACAATTCCATTAAGTCTTTTATACCATTTATATAGAAAAATCCTACCACAGAAAATTCTTGCAAAAGTTGGGCATCCTGGCACAAACCTGTAGTCCTAGCACTCAAGAGAATAAGGCAAGAGGATCAGGCTGGTATGAGACCTTGTCTCACAAAATACAAATTAGCCTGGCATGGTGGTGCAAGCCTTTAATCCCAGCACTCAGGAGGCAGAGGTAGGAGGATCACCTTGAGTTTGAGATCAACATGCAACTACACTTGGCTGGAGGAGATGGATCTTTGGATCCAGCCATAAGGTATGGTGGTGGATTTGAAGTTCCAATCTGAAGATATGCAAAATGTGCCTAGCTGGAGTTCCTAAAGTGTGCTGTGTGGTTGTGGTTTTTTGGCTTGTGGCTTTCTTTCTCATTATGGAACTTACCCTGGATCTGTAAGCTTCAATAAACATCCCTTCCTCCATAACTGTGCCTGGTCTGGAAGTTCATCTCAACAAACCTGAAGCTGTCTGCTACAGCCTGGAACTACAGAGTGAATTCCAGGTCAGCCTGTGCTGGAGTGAGACCCTACCTCAAAAAAGTAGAAACCAATAAAAAAAAAATTCAAATCACGAATGCAGTTAAATCAAAAGACATCAAAGTCAGGATGTGGTGGCTACACCTATAATCCCTGAAGGGTTAATAGCCTTCCTTGAAAACTAGAGGGAACTAAAGAGTTAATAACTAACGTTAAGATTAGAATGAAGGGACCAAAGTGACATCATGACAGGCTTCAGTAAGGTGCCACCCTAACTAGGCCTAAGTTTCAGTTTCCCAGAGAGGCAGGTAAAACTTCTGGGAAAGAAAGGGTTGTTACTCAACAGTGACCCTGACGTGGCCGGAGAAGATAGCCGTCCAGGGGCTGAGTCAGTTCCTGGAGACATGTCCAAAAATTCCCAGACATTTCCCTTTTGTGCCTTTTGCCCCAACCAAACAAAGATGTACAAATGAAATTGCTGCCTGCCTAGCCAATCATGATAAAAGGTTATCCAATCTGCCTGGAATTTCCCTAGACCTAGCCTGCCAAAATTCCTCTAGCTGTGCTTAAAAGGAGCCTGTGAGCTCCTCCCAGAATCGCCTTTTGTATGAATGGTTGACCCCCGCATGCTGCGCATGCTGGCTGATTCTGCAGAATAAACGCTCTTTGCTTTTACATACTATTTGAATCCAGTGGTCTTTCTTCAGTGATTTTTGGACCCCTTACATTTGGGGGCTCATCCGGGATCACTGGGAACCCGCTCCCCAGACTGAATAGTGGAGTGTTTTCAGGGGAACAGTTGGTTCTCCGCTGATCAGTGAGTTGGGGAGCCCCTCTATACTGTCTTTGTTCTGCTCTGTTCTTTGTTTCATTTTCGGTATATGTGGCGTCCAGGGGCAATCTGGAGGCCTACATACATAAGGCTGATGAGCCACTTATTAACTCGGGGCCGGGGGGGGGAGGGGTTCTGAGGATGCTCCGCACCCCCTTCTGGTGGAGCTGGAAAGCTCCAATCTGACTCTAGTTTTGATAAATACTGATGGGTTGTGCCCATCTGGCAGAGCCCGTTCACGGGATAGGCTGCTGTCAGCAGCATTTGAGTGTCTTTTTCGTTTCCCGCAAAATTTGTTTTTCTGTCTGTGTGTCTGTGTCTTGTTTGTCCTTTTCTACTTTCTTGAAAGTTTTCTTGAAAGGTACTATGGGACAGGCAGCAAGTTTCACTCCACTGACCTAGTCCAGTCACACTTCAAGGATTTCAGATGCCTGGCAGACAATCCAGATTTAACAGTATGGTCAGGAAAATTATCTTCTGCAGGAATGAATGGCTGACTTCCAATGTGGGATGGCCAGAGGGAGGCACCTTCCACCTCCCCACCATTTATAAGGTTAAAAGTATCATGTAGGGAGCCAGGTATGGTGGCACATGCCTTTAATCCCAGCACTCGGGAGGCAGAGGTAGGAGGATCGCCATGAGTTTGAGGCCACCCTGAGACTACATAGTGAATTCCAGGTCAGCCTGGGGCAGAGTGAGACCCTACCTTGAGAAACCAAAAAAAAAAAAAAAAAGTATCGTGTATAAGAATCCTGGGCATCCTGACCAGATCCCATACATCACAGCCTGGAAATACCTGGTAGAAAGCCCCCCTGTCTGTTAAGGAGTCTAAGCCACTGGAGGATCACAAGCTGGCAGTCCTGCTACCCTGTGGCCCCAAGGAAGACCTCCACCATATCCCTATGTGCCTGCCCTGTGCCAGTGCCCAGGCCGCATGTGGCAACTGCCGATCTGGGTCCAGGGGAAGCTGGAAATAATATGATCATTCAACCCCATATGAGAGCCAAGACCACAAGACAGGCAGACCCCACAGTGGTTGCACTGCCCTTGCGAGCAATAGGCCCCCTGATCAGGACAGCCAACAATTCATGGCTCATATCCCTTTCTCTGCTAGTGACTTGTATAATTTGAAAATGCAGAACCCAAAGTTTTCTGAGAAGTCCTCAGACCTCCTAGACTTGTTAGATTCCATAACGATAACCCATCAGCCCACTTGGGATGACTGTCAGCAGCTTCTGCAGGTTCTCCTCACAACAGAGGAAAGGGAATGGATTCTAGCGGCCGCCTGCAAGCTAGTTCCTGGACCTAACAGCCAACGCATGATTGTGCAGGCTGTTGTGGATGCAGCCTTTCCCTTAGCCTGCCCTGACTGGGACCCCAATAGCCCTGAAGGTAAGGAGAGACTGAAAGCCTACCGCCAGATTCTGAGGGGGGAGGGTCTCCGAGAGACTGCTAGGAAGCCTACAAATTTATCTAAGGTAGGACAGATTATACAAGGTAGGGAGGAAAGCCCAGGGGCCTTTTTTAGAGAGACTATTAGAAGCATACTGGACCTATATGCCCCTGGACCTGGAAGCAAGAGAAAACCAGTCTGTTGTGAACATGGCTTTCGTCAGCCAGGTGGTGCCAGATATCCGCAGAAAACTTCAAGGGCTGGATGGTTATGTGGGTAAGCAGATGTCAAAACTTGTGGCAATAGCAGAAAATGTTTATAATAATAGAGAAACCCCAGAAGATAAACAAACTAGAGGATTAGTTAAGATACTACTGGCCACCATGGGAAAATCTGACCCAAGGGAATTAAAAACCATGGCTTATGGGAGAGACAGGGGCAAGCCAGCCCCACAATTGAGAAGGGAGGGACAACACTGACCCCGTCTCCAAAAGGACAAATGTGCTTATTGCAAAGAGATGGGACATTGGAAAAATGAATGTCCAAAAAGACAAAGGGACAAAAATTCTAAAATCCTGGAAATAGGAGAACTCAGTGACTGAGGGCATCAGGGCTCATATCCCCTCCATGAGCCCTGGGTAACCTTGAAGGTGGAGGGGAAACCAGTGGTTTTCCTGGTCAATCCTGGGGCTCAACATTCTATCTTGAAAACAACCTATGGGACCCCTGTCCACCAAAAGGAGATGGGCCCAAGGAGCCACTGGGACAAGTCAATATTCATGGACTACCCAAAGAGAAGTGGAACTTAGGAATGGGACTGGTAACCCATTCGTTCATGGCCATCCCTGGGTGCCCATATCCATTCCTGGGGCGAGACCTCTTGACTAAAATGGGGACACAAATCCAATTCAGCCCCAAGGGAGTACAGATTCTCAGTAAGAATTGTCCTGTACATGTGTTAACTGTGTCCGTGCAGGAAATATATAAACTCTACTCTTCACACTCTCAAGCTACCCCTGAAAGCCCATATCTCAGGGAGCTATGGGAAAGGATTCTAGGTGTATGGGCAGAGAGAAATCAGACCAGGCTAGCCAAACATCGGGCCTCAATCACAGTCTAACTGAGGGCTAATGCCAGCTCAATTTGAGTCCGCCAATACCCTATACACCAAGAGGCCAAACTTGGTATAATGCCTCATATAACCTGGCTTTGGGAACAAGGGATATTAGTTCCTTGTCAGTCCGCCTGGAATACTCCTCTCCTGCCAGTAAAGAAGCCCCACTCTAATGACTACTGGCCTGTGCAGGATCTGGGGGAAATTAATAAACAGGTAGAGGACATCCACCCCACTGTGCCGAACCCATACATTCTGCTAAGCACTCTGTCACCTGAATGCAATGTGTACACTGTGCTGGACCTCAGGGATGCATTCTTCAGTTTGCCACTGGCCCTGGCCAGTCTACCTCTGTTTGCCTTTGAATGGAGCGATCCAGAAAGTGGATTCAACGGGGAATTAACATGGACCAGATTGCCACAAGGATTTAAGAAATCACCCACCATTTTTGATGAAGTACTCCATGAGGATTTGGGTGAGTACCGTCAGGCCCATCCCCAAATAACCCTCTTGCAGTACATAGATGACCCCCTTATAGCAGCCCCAGATGAAGAAGCCTGCCACTCAGCCAGAGGCCTTGCTGAGAGAATTGGACTGCATGGGATACCGAGTTTTAGCCAGAAAGGTGCAACTCTGCCAGAGGGAAGTAACTTGGGTACATACTCAATGGGGGCCGACGCCTGTAGTCTCAAGCCCACAAAGAGACAATCCTCAACATCCCCCATCCCAGAACCTAGCAACAGATACGTGAGTTCTTGGGGTTGGTGGGCTTTTGTAGACTTTGGATACCCATATTCACAGAAATTGCCAAACCTCTCTATGAGGCCACAAGGGGACAAGAAAACTCCCAAGAATGGACCCCAGAAATGGAGAAGGCCTTCCTCCAATTGAAAGAGGAACTCCTTGAAGCCCCGGCATTGGCTTTGCCAGACATCCACAAACCTTTCCATCTTTATGTGGATGAAAACAAAGGCATAGCCAAAGGAGTATTGACTCAAGATTCTCAGCCCTTGGAAGAGGCCAGTTGCTTACCTATCAAACAAATTAGACACAGTGGCAACGGGATGGTCTCCATGCCTCCGAATAATAGCAGCCACCACCTTATTGGTCAAAGACTCAGATAAGCTTTGGGCCAAACCCTGAAAGTGACTCTCCTCATGCTATTGAAGGAGTGCTAAAGCAGCCCACTGACAGGTGGCTAACCAATGTCAGACTGACTCATTACCAAGCTCCTCAACCCCCCCATGGGTCCAATTTGCTGCCAGTCAGGCCCTCAATCCCGCAACCCTGATGCAGATCTGGACAGTCCCATACATGACTGCTTGGAGATCTTGAATAGTCTACAAGGGACCTGACCAGATTTCAAGGACCAGATTTTCCCTTAAAGGGGCACAGCTGACCTGGTATACAGATGGTAGCAGCTTCCTTAAGGATGGTGTCCAGTATGCAGGAGCTGCAGTGACAACTGTATGGTCAGAAGCCCTCCCTCCAGGTATGTCTGTCCAGAAAACTGAATTGATAGCCCTGACCAAGGCCTTACAACTAGGTCAAAAAAGAGACTTAATATTTATACTGATAGCCATTATGCTTTTGTAACAGTACATGTTCATGGGGACTATTGACAGCAGAAGGAAAAGCCATTAAAAATAAACATGAGATCTTGGACCTCCTACACACTATATGGCTCTCCAAAGAAATAGCAATCATGCATTACCCTGGTCACCAGAAAGGGGAGGATCCCATTTCTCAAGGGAACAGCAGGGCTGATAAGGCAGCACAAGAGGCAGCCCTCTAGGTTGCTACCACGCTGGTGACAAAAGTGCCTCCAATGGTGACGCCAACCTTGCCAGAAACACCAAACTATACTGACTCAGAACTATGGAGGATCCATACCTGCACAGCAGCACATAAGGAACAAGGACGGTATAAAACCCCTGATGGGAGGATTATTCTCCCATCGGACTTTGCTAGTCAACTCATTAGACAAATACACCAGAGCACACATCTGGGTCAACAGAAGATTGAGGACTTAGGCGAGCTCATCTCAAGGTTTATGACTTAAGACAAAAAGCTGCAGAAGCCATAGCCCATGTCACACTTGCCGCCTGGTAAATGCAAAAAGCAGAGTTTCTCGGTCAGGAATCAGGGAAAGAGGAACCCAACCAGGAATAAATTGGGAAATTGACTTCACAGAGATAAAACCTGGTTTGTATGGATACAAGTATTTACTGGTATTTATAAACATCTTTTCAGGATGGACTGAGGCTTTCCCAACCAAGAATGAGACTGCCATAACTGTGGCCAAGAAACTACTGGATGACATCATTCCAAGGTATGCTTTACCTATTCTTTTGGGGTCAGACAACGGACCAGCCTTCATCTCACAGGTAATCTGCCTGGAATTCCCCTAGACCTAGCCCACCAAAATTTCTCTAGCTGTGCTTAAAAGGAGCCTGCGAGCTCCTCAAGGAGTCACCATTTTGTATGAATGGTTGACCCCCCACATGCTGGCTGATTCTGCAGAATAAATGCTCTTTGCTTTTATATGCTATTTTAGTCCAGTGGTCTTTCTTCAGCGATTTTTGGACCCTTCCAAGAAGGACATAAAGAATGGACACATCCAGTCCTCCCTAGTCAATTCTTTTTTATTTTTTGGTTTGGTTTTACAAGGTAAAGTCTCACTCTAGCTCGGGCTGACCTGGAATTCAGTCTCAGAATGGACTTGAACTCATGGTGATCCTCCTACCTCTACCTCCCAAGTGTTGGGATTAAAGGTGTGTGCCACCATGCCTGGTAACTCCCTAGTCAATTCCGCTAAAGAGCCTATTCTGAGCAAATAACTTTGATGCCTGCCTTATTGGCTTCCCTTGCACCTGCAGCTGATTCAGTCTGTCTTAGGATCCTCCTTGTAAGTTTGAACTCCAGCCTGACTCAGTGCTTCAACCTTCATCAAGCGGGAAGGCTTCTGACTATCTTGTACCTCTCAATAAACAGTCTGTCTGCAGAGATCAAGTCTGGTGTTCTTTCTTGCTTCTCTTACACTTTCCTTACATTTTGGTGTTGTACCTTGGATCCCTCTGGGGCTTTTGGGACACACACCTTCCCCTTTTCTTTCCCTCTCCTCTTCCCCATTTCCCTGCCAGTGTCTCACTCCTTCAGGAGCACAGTCACTAGCAGAGCTTACTATTTGGACTAATCGGTCACCAGTCTGACCTGAGATCTCTGGTCTTTATTGGTACTCTGTGTAAATGCAACTTGATACCTGGCAGGTTTATCCTTCTCTTTTCCCTCTCACTCTGACCCTCGGATTGCGTGAGCTTGGTAGTTTGTCTGTGGAGACTAAGGAGTTCTGGCCAGGGCTACTCCCTGGTGAATGTCCAAAATCCCTCTCCCAGTTCAGCTGAGTCTCTGACAGCCCTTTGGGTAATACATTGGGTCATATCTCTCTTCTCCCTCCCCTCTCCTGCCGGACTTTTAAACTCCATATAAAAGGCCTCTTGTCCTGTGATCTGCTACATCCACATCCTCATCAGATTACAGCTTCAAGACAAGGTATTTGCTCTTCGTCTGTGGTGGAAGGTGCCCTGCCTTAGACCTTAGAAACTCTGGGAGTTTCTCCCTTTTCAGTCTGTGGACGATGGGAGACTCCGGGATCCTCCAAAAGGTCATTCTACCAGACACCCCAAACATTATGAATGTGAGGACGTGCCCTCCTAATCCTTGGGTTTCATTTGCCTTCCCTAAGCCTGGCAGATGTCCCGGGTGGAGGGATTGGCCACTCTATTCCTTGTCCTCCAAATTGGGCTCTAAATTATCTGTTCCAAAAGACACTCCATTGGCATGTCTAAAGGCAATCCCTTCTCTGTCAGTTCTACTCTCCAACCCAGGCCCTCCTGGGAAAACAATCTTCCTTCTACCCCATTAAACAATTCCTATTAGTGACCCATTCTTCCTTAGCCCAAGAAGATGACCACAAGCCCTCCTTTACTGTGCCACTACAAATGATAATATCTCTCTGTCTCTCTCTCTAATCCTAAACTGTAGTTGTTTGCTCAACCTGTTTCTGTTCAAAGTACAGCTATAAAACTTGCCTTTGAAAATAGCCTCCAGCCGGGCACAGTGGTGCATGCCTTTAATCCTGCAACTTGGAAGGCAGAGGTAGGAGGATCGCTGTGAGTTTGAGGCTACCCTGAGACTGCTTAGTAAATTCCAGGTCAGCCTGAGCTAGAGTGAGACCCTACCTTGGAAAACCAAAAAAAAAAAAAAGAAAAGAAAAGAAAATGGCTTCCAACCCATTCTCCAGACTCCATTGGTTTCCTTGTGTCTCTTGTTCGTTCTACCTTCAAGTTTTCTAACATAATTTGTTTTCCTAGAGAAATCTGCCATGATCAACAGCCATGTGATGAGATGGGGACTCTGTTCTCTCCTGTGTGGGCCTCCCTTTACCTACCATAAACAGTGGTCACATAGATTGTTGTTTATGGTTCCCGGTAGAATCAATAGGACCTGCTCATCAACTCCATGCCTTCCCAGAGAACATGCAGGTCTCTCCCACGTGTTAAGAGTCCTCCACCCCAAAGAAAAAGTAAAGGCAAAATCTTCATTAAAAGACATCTCTTCATGTTTCATGTTCTTTTTCATGTCTAATGATGGCCAGATATGTCATGTCATGTCATGTGTTCTGTTTTATGTAGTCTGTCTTTATGTGCGACTAAATTCATGGTCACTAATTGTTCCAATGCTTATGGTCATTAAGCATTCTGATGCTTATAGATGTATTTTAAGATAATGTTAAATTTCTAAAACCTGGTTTATGGTATATTTCTGACTTTAAGCTTGTTCATGCTTAGTACGTGTTTATATTCCAGGGTTTAATCCTGCCTTTAACAATGCCTTCTGAATGTTCATGACTTAAATCTTTAGAGAAATGATTAATTTGGGTTTATTGACAAAACACAAACATATGATATGTTTCACCTACATTTATCAATATTACGCTATGCTATACATGTTTTATGTTGAATAAAATTATTGAAAAATGTTATTATATTTCTAATGTTCCTAGCCTGTATCAGTCTGGATGGAATATAGTCAATCTATGAAAATGTGTGGATGCATCTAAGACTTGCAGTGAAACAACAGATATTGTACTTCTTTCTTCTGAAACTGCTGCAAAGAAGATTCCTTTATGATAGGCAATAGGTAACAAAAAATTCTGTAACAATTTACACCTAAAGTTAAACAAATAGGAACTGATTCTGGGTCTGGTCTTTTTAGACAATATATAACTACTTTATCTCAAGAGAGAGCAACCTGTCTTATTTGAGTGTCTTAACCCTCACAGACTAAAAATCTCTTTCCTCTACAAGCACAGGAATATTCTTTTTTTTTTTTTTTTGGTTTTTCAAGGTAGGGTCTCACTCTAGCTCAGGCTGACCTGGAATTCACTATGGAGTCTCAGGATGGCCTCGAATTCATGACAATCCACCTACCTCTGCCCCCTGAGTGCTGGGATTAGAGATGTGCACCACAACACCCGGCTTGCAAGTACTATTTTTATCTAATAATTTATTTTTGTAAGGGCCGAACAGGAAAATATTTTTCAAAATAGCTGACAAAGAGATATGTTGAAAGTCTGACCATGTGACAGAAAAGCCATTGGTATTCTTCATTAATATTAGTTCACAAAGAATGTATTAATGGAAATATTTATGTTATCAGGCTGTCCAAGGTGGCAGTTATACTAACAATAAATCTATGCTATCTCTCAAAAACAAAAATGAATGAACTGTGCAGTTCCAGGAGAAACACAGTAGGATAAAGTTTACCCAATTTCAGTTCTTCAGAGCCTGATAAAATCCTTAACAAATAGTAAAAACTATCAATAAGCTAAAACACTGAAAACAAGACCCATGATATACATTAGCTGTTTAAATTTAAAGAAAGAACATGGCCCTAAGGCAGTAGCCTGTAATCCCATCTACTCAGGAAGCAGCAGGATTACAGATTACAGGCCTGCAGGAGTGAGTTGAAAAGCACACTGGGCAATTTAGTGCAACCTCATTTCAAAATAAAACGTAGGGCTGGAGAGATGGCTTAGCAGTTAAGACGTTTGCCTGCAAAGCTGAAAGATCCAGGTTTGATTCTCCAGGACACACGTAAACCAGATACACAAGGTGGCACATGCATCTGGAGTTGATTTGCAGTGGCTGGAGGCCCTGGAGCGCCCATTCTCTCCCTCGCTCTGCCTCTTTTTTCTCTCTCTCTCTCAAATAAATAAAATATATTTAAAAACAATTCAAAAGAAAAAGTAAAACAAGGTTTGGGGGATACAACTCAATGGTACAGCTTGTTTATCTTCCCGTGCAAGCAGGGGCCTTCGTTTCAATCTCTCGCTCCTCCAAAAAACAAAATACCAACAATAAAAGGCAAAAATAAACCTACATGTTCATTAACAAATGAACGATGAAATTTTGGGCTGGAGAAATGGTTCAACGGTTTAGACGCTTGCAGGCGAAGCCTCGCCAGGTCTCATGTAAACCAGTCGCTAGAGCGCCCATCACGTCTAGAATTCGATTACAGTAGCTGGAGGCCCTGCTGCCAATTTTCTTTCTCTCTCTCGCTCATTTAAAAAAAACAAAAACAAAAGAGTATCCAGGGGGCTGAGGAGATGGCTCGGGGGTTAAAGGCACTTGCTTGTAAAGCCTGCAGGTTTGGGTTCCACACCCCAGTCCCCACGTCAAGCCTGGTGCACAAAGTGGTGCAAGCGTCTGGAGTTCTCTACAGTGGTGGGGAGGCCCTGGCGTGTCCACATTCACACACTGCCTCTTTCTCTAAGCCTCTCTCTCAAATAAATAAAATCTTATAAAGAGAGCCGAGCCGGCTGTGTCCTAGAACTGATGTGGAGCAACCCAAATCAGCGCTGTTCTCCGGCCAAGCCCGGTGCAGCGGCCACTTCACCTCTGAGTGGGCGGAGGCGAGACCCCGTGCGACCGGAGCCCGCCCGCATTGGAACCGGGGAGACGCGGCGAGGCGGGCGGGCCTACCTGGTGAAGGGCCGGCCGGCGGGCGGGCGACGTGGGGTCGACTCCGTGCCGAGGGGGCCCGGGCGACCCCGGACTTGCTGCGCCTCGGGCCGCGGAAACACAGGTTCTAGGCGACCAGGCCGCGAGAGACATCCGCAGTCCCCGCGAACTTCCCAGCGCCTCACAGTTTAGGATTTCAAATTCGAAGAACCCGCCCTCCAGCAAGACCCGGATTGGTACGCTGAGAAACTGCGTCACCCGGAAGCCACAAAATCTAGCGCCATGCCCGGCGACGCATACAACTGTGGGCTGTGACTGCTAGGGGGCGCGCCTCTTCCTCAGCGGTCCACTACTCTTCCCGTGATGCTCTGCACAGGCAAAGCCTATGACATAGACTCTCTGAACGCGCTCGGTGTTACGGGTTACTAAGTTTGACCCTCCTGGGTCACACTCCTGCGATTCAGGCCCACTCTTCCCGTGATTCTTTGCGCGGGAAAGGCCGATGATGATAGACACTCCGAGTGCACTCACGTTAAAAGGTTACTACTTTTGGACCTCGCAGGCCACACTCCTGCGATTCGGGCCGCTCGTGAAGTACTGTTTCCTAGTAGTTCCATCTCTGAGAAGTAATTCGCTTGAGTCCGAGAATTTTATTTTCTTCTATTAATCCCCGATACATTTCAGGTCAGGAAACATTTGTTCTTGAGTAGTAGTCGGCTGAACTCAAAAGTTACATAAGCAGTTTAGGCTTAGTTTGAGGATTCCCGGCTGAAACTGGATTATTTTTTAGGGATTTACAAGGATCTCTTCCGGTGCATTTGTGGCCCTGGTCCCTAGAGCAGAGTAGAGAAAGCCAGGGCGGTCGGCAGTGATGTGAGCTCCAAGTCCCTCCCAATAGCTTCACCTTTCCGCTTCCCACTGAAATGTGGGGATGTTAGAAAAAGACGGAGACAGGTGCATTATGTCCATGGAGGAATTAGACTCGGTTGGAGGAAAGTCCAGTCCGAGAGGGACACCCCCATGCAGGAAGACTGGAGCTGTGAGATGTCCGCCTGGCATTGGGCAGGGGGTAGGGAGGATGACTGTCAAGGAGAGGGGGATGGGGAAAGCATTAGCAAATGCAAAGGAAACTGGTTTTGAATTCCTATCTTCTAGGCTGATATCCAGCTCCCCTGGGGTTATCTAAGTGGAGGCAGTCACCTGACAAACTTCTTGTCAGCCCACTAAGTATTAACGAGTTCCCCAGAGCTTCAAGAGAGAGTTTTGCTAGCTCCTTCAGAGAACATGGAGCTTTTTAGGTTATGTTTCAGTTAAAAAAAAAAAATTCCCCAGCCGAGTATGGCTATGCTCACTTGCTCACTTGTTATAACAGCAGTAGGAGGATGGAGAGCTGGAGGCCAGTCTGGGACATATAGTGGCGACCTGTTTCAAAAAAAAAAAAAAGAAAGAAAGAAAGAAAAAGAAAAAGAAAAAGAAAGAAAGAAAAGAAAAATGAATTCCTCAACATCTCTCTCTATTAAGAACCAAGAGTAGGCAGATGGCTTTTAGCTGTTAAGGTGCTTGCTGGCAAAGCCAAAAGCTATTCCCCAATACCCAAGTAAAGCCAGGTGCACAATGTGACACATAGAGCTGTAGTTCATTTGCAGTGGCTAGAGGCCATTTTCTCTCTCTTGCACACCCATTCTCTCTCTTTCTGTTTCTCTCTCTCCCATAAATAAATAACATATTAAAGAACTCGGAGTACTGTGTGTTAGGTCAGGACAAAATGCAGTCACTGAGGACAGCAGGAGGGCAACAGAGACACAAGGAAATGCGTCATCCACATTCCTCAAGGAACCACCCAGTCATCATCCTGTCCTTGCCTAACAATACCCCAGGTCTAGGTTTCCTGCCCCTTATCTCTCAGGACCCCAGGTTACTGTTCTGGTGTCACAGCCTGGCTATCTTAGATCTCCCCTAAAGAACCCTTTTCTTTACTTCCCGCTTTCTCACCTTCCCCCAACTGAAGAGCTCTATATAGCCTACTATCTGTATTCCCAAATTGACTGCTCCCTCTTGAGAGTCAGTCCTGGCAGCTTGTGTTTTTCCTGAATAAAAGCTTCCATCATTGCCTCAGAGTGGTCTCTGTGGCCTTGGTCTCTCCTAAATCTTATATCTGGTGCTCATGACTTGGAGGAGGCTCCCAGTTGCCCTCTTGGGCAGGCAGACCTCCTTTCCTCTGACCAGACCACTGAGCTGCCATTTGACCCTCTGAAGGCCTCAAACCATCTCTGTCTGATACAGGCTCTTACACCCACCACGATTCAGCCTCACTGTTCTTCCTATCTCCTCCCTCCTTCTTGGTAAGTCTCTCTCTCTCTCTCTCTCTCTCTCTCTGTCTCTCTCTCTCGTTGGCCTGCGGGTTTCACCCCTCATGGAAGCTGTGCCTGTACACCAGGCTACACCCCTTGGCCACTAGGCCCCAACCCCAGGCCTCGAGAAAGATATTCTTGAAACCTTGGGTCTATTTCTCTCTGGTCTACCATACCCTAAGGGGTGCCTTTTGGTTCAGTTCCACCATCTTGAGACACCCAATCTCTCTCTCTTCTCTCCCTCCTGAGCTCTCATCTTCTACTGCCAGCCACTTTCATCTTCTATAGCCAGCTGCTTTTGCCATCGGGAGCACAGTCGCCCTCCTCGCCCAGTAATGGGCCAAAAAGCCAACAGTTGCTACCTGTACATGGCCTCTGCCCATGTAGGAGGTGCAGCCCCGTTCACCCCAACGGTCCAGGAGATCATGTTGGTGTTCTGTGTAAATCCAGCTTAAGCTCTGGTTTATTTTTCTCTCACCCTTGTTTTGCTCTTTCCTGTCTCCTTGCGACGTCTTATCTTTCTCTGCAATTCTGCTTGGCTACATCCATAAGCTGGATGATGGGTCCAAATGGCCTGAGAATGATACTTTTGATTTCCAAATTCTCACTGATTTAAAACAAACTTCTGCCAATGTACAGGCAAATGGTCCGAAATGCCCATTTTCACTCTACATGCACAGCCTTCTCTCTGCCGTACCTGCTTTTCTTACAAGGTCCTTCTAGCCCCTTCCCCATACTCATCCTCACCTTCTGCTTTTGACCCTGGTGCCATAGAGGACTGTCATGACCCTAACAGCTCCTCCAGCTCCCTCAGCCTCTCCTGATGCCCTGCCTGAAAATAAGGTTTGATTTTAATCTCCAGAGTTGTAAATAGAATAGAAATTTAAAATGGGAATGCATAAATTCTGAATAAATGAATGAATGAATGAATGTGTGAAGGGGAAATGGTTGTCTATGAAAAGTGCACTTAAAATGAATGTGTGTGTGAGTATGTATGTGGCTCACAGCCCTAAGGCTGCAGAATGATTTCTGTTCTGAGCAGTGCCATTTCATTATGGGGCTGTTTTCCACCAAGCCCACTGTATGAGACGGCATAGCCAATTTTTACTGTTGAGTGGCCCCCAGAAGGAACACTAAAAGTAATTAAGATCATAGGCAAAAAAAATTGCAAGATTCTTTTACTCTTAAAGAATTGTAAAATGGCAGGATCACAAAGCAGCCTGTAGCCCCGAGGGAGCTCTCCCTGGCATTTAGAAAGAAAGAAGAAAAAAAAAAAAAAGACTATTTCTTAGCTTCCCTGCCTTGAGGAGCCAGGGGGCTGCAAGCACAGGGAATCTTAGGATCCTGGCCCCAGCATGATGATGAATGAATGCCAAGTTGCTATGGGGACTTCTTCTTCTTCTTTTTTACATTATTTTATTTTATTTTATTTTATTTTATATAATTAAGAACTTCCATGATTGTAAACAATATCCCATGTTAATTTCCTCCCTCCCCCCACTTTCCCCTTTGAAAATCCACTGTCCATCATATGCCCTCCCCCTCTTAATCAGTCTCTCTTTTTTTTTTATGTCATCTTCTTTTCCTCCTATTATGATGGTCTTGTGTAGGTAGTGTCAGGCACTGTGAGGTCATGGATATCCAGGCCATTTTGTGTCTGAAGGAGCATGTTGTAAGCAGTTTTACCCTTCCTTTGGCTCTTACATTCTTTCCACCACCTCTTCCATGATGGACCCTGAGCCTTGGAAGGTGTGACAGAGATATTGCAGTGCTGAGCACACCTCTGTCACTTTTTCTCAGCACCGTGATGCCTTCCGAGTCATCTCAAAGTCACTGCCATCTGGAAAGAGAAAGTTCTCTAATGAAAAGGTGAGTGTAGCATTAATATATGGGTATGAACATTAAGAGAAGTGCTTACTGGGCAGTTTGACGATCATAGTATATACATTTAGCAAGACAGCAGCAGATGTTGCACCCCTAGGGCTCATGAGTACCTCATTGTAGGTTTTCAGTATTTGGCATGTATTCCCCCCATGGAGCGGGCATCCATTCAAATGAGAGGGCAGTTGGTTTCCCCCATAACAGATGTGCTACTATTGCACTCGTTGGCTCATTGGCCTGATTGGCCAAATATAAGGCTTTCAGTGTCCACTGTGGAGTATCTTCACTGGTGATTTCTCTCTCTACCATTGAGCTACATGTAGCATGGCTTTTTCCAGCTTTCTGTCAGATGGTCTACATGGAGGAGGTTTTCAGCTCAGTTCCAGCAGGATTTCTCAGTGACCTTGCTGCCCAAGTATGTGGAGTCTTCAGCAATAGGGTCTTACCATTAATTCCTGGTGGGAAACCAAGGGCCTCGGCAATGGCCTGTATTGTTTTGGGGGCATCAGGGACCTCTCTGGCCAACAAGTCACTGGAAGGTATCCCATCCTTGGCACTAAAATTTTTCTAGTAACAATCTATGGCTCCTGAGTGCTCCATTGTCCAAAAAAGTAGGTTTCCATATGATTTATTTTTATCCTGTTAGATTTTGATTAGCCCTCCCTCCATCTTTCCTTTACTGAATCTCTTCTCCTGACTTCACTTAGGCCTTTTCACCCCATTAATCTGTTCTTCTACTTACATAATACAATACCATTCTATTAAGGGTATGGGGTCTTCTTCTAAGAAATTTGTAACTGTTTTACATTTACTTTATCTTTTTATGCTTCTATGGAACTATTAACAGACAATAGCCTCAAGATTTATATTTAAATTTAGAAGTACTAGATATTAAATTTGTAAAAATTTTTCTAAAATTTCTAATATTTAAATCTGCTTTTGTATTTTTTTTCTTTTTTTTAATATGGAACGCTTCATGAATTTGCATGTCATCCTTGCGCAGGGGCCATGCTAATCTTCTCTGTATCATTCCAATTTTAGTATATGTGCTGCCGAAGCGAGCACTGCTTTCGTATTTTTTTTCTCAATTTTTATTAACATTTTCCATGATTATAAAAAATATCCCATGGTACTACCCTCCCTCCCCCCACTTTCCCCTTTGAAATTCCATTCTCCATCATATCCCCTTCCCATCTCAATCAGTTTCTCTTTTATTTTGGTGTCATGATCTTTTCCTCCTCTTATGATGGTCTTGTGTAGGCAGTGTCAGGCACTATGAGGTCATGGATATCCAGGCCATTTTATGTCTGGAGGGAGAACGTTGTAAGGAGTCCTACCCTTCCTTTGGCTCTTATATTCTTTCTGCCACCTCTTCCGCATTAGACCCGGAGCCTTGGAAGGTATGATAGAGATGTTACTCAGTACTCCAGTCACTTCTTTCCAGCACTGTGATACCTTCTGAGTCATCCCAAGGTCACTGCCATCTGAAAAGAGAAGATTCTCTACACAAAGTGAGAGTAGTGTTAATATAAGGGTATAAATATTAAGAGAAGAGCTTACTGGGCAGTTTGATATGCATAGTATATACATTTCTCCAGACATCAGCAGATGTTACACCCCTAGGGCTCATGACTACCCCTGTTTTAAGTTTTCAGTATCAGGGATGTATTCCCCCCATGGAGCGGGCCTCCAGTCCAATTGGAGGGCAGTTGGTTTCCACCATGACAGATGTGCCACTATTGTACCCGTTGGCTCATTTGGCCTGGCTGGCCAATTATAAGGCTTGCAGTGTCCACTGTTGAGTATCTTCACTGGTGATATCTCTTTCTCCCATTGAACTACAGGTAGAATTGCTTTTTCCAGCTTTCTGTCAGCTGGTCTACATGGAGGAGGTTATCAGCTCAGTTCCAGCAGGATTTCTCAGTGGCCTTGCAGCCCAAGTATGTGGAGTCTTCAGCAATAGGGTCTTACCATCAATTCCTGGTGGGAAACCAAGGACCTCGGCAATGGCCTATAATGTTTTGGGGGCATCAGGGACCTCTCTGGCCAACAACTCACTGGAGGTATCCCGTCCCTGGCACTGAAAATTTTCTAACAATGTTCTATGGCTCCTGAGTGTTCCATTGTCGAAAACTGGAGGATTCCATATGATTTATTTGCATCCTCTTCGATTTTGATTAGCCTTCCCTCCAACCTTACCTTTACTCAATCTCTTCCCCTGACCTCACTTTGGGCCTTTTCACCCCCCGTTAATCTATTCTTCTACGTACATATATACAATATCAACCTATTAAGTACCCTGCTCCCTTCCTTTCTCTTCCCTTTATATCTCCTTTTTAACTTACTGGCCTCTGCTACTGAGTTTTTTCCTTCTCACACAGAAGTCCAATCATCTGTAGCTAGGATCCACATATGAGGGAAAACATGCAGTGGTTGGCTTTCTGGGTCTGGGTTACCTCACTTAGTATAATCCTTTCCAGATCCATCCATTTTCCTGCAAATTTCATAACTTCATTTTTCTTTACTGCTGAGTAGAACTCCATTGTATAAATGTGCCACATCTTCAGTATCCACTCATCAGTTGAGGGACATCTAGGCTGGTTCCATTTCCCAGCTATTATGAATTGAGCAGCAATACACATGGTTGAGCATGTACTTCTAAGGAAATGGGATGAGTCCTTAGGATATATGCCTAGGAGTGCTATAGCTGGGTCATATGGTAGATCTATTTTTAGCTGTCTTAGGAACCTCCACACTGATTTCCACAATGGCTGGACCAGATTGCATTCCCACCAACAGTGTAGAAGGGTTCCTCTTTTTCCACATCCTTGCCAGCATTTATGATCATTTGTTTTCATGATGGTAGGCAATCTGACAGGAGTGAGATGGAATCTCAATGTAGTTTTAATCTGCATTTCCCTGATGATTAGGGATGTAGAACATTTTTTTAGATGCTTGTGTGCCATCCGTATTTCTTCTTTTAAGAACTCTCTATTTAGCTCCATAGCCCATTTTTTAATTGGCTTGTTTGATTTCTTATTATTTAGCTTTTTGAGTTCTTGGTATCCTAGATATTAATCCTCTATCAGATATATAGCTGGCAAAGATTTTTTCCCATTCTGTAGGTTGCCTCTTTGCTTTATTCACAGTGTCCTTTGCAGTACAAAATTTTTGTAATTTCATGAGGTCCCAGTGGTTAATCTGTGGTTTTATTGCCTGAGCAATTGCGGTTATGTTCAGAAAGTCTTTGCCAAGACCAATATGTTGAAGGGTTTCCCCTAGTTTTTCCTCTAGCAATATCAGAGTTTCAGGTATTATGTTAAGGTCTTTAGTCCATCTGGACTTAATTCTTGTGCATGGAGAGAGAGAAGAATCGATTTTCATCCTTCTACTGATACATATCCAGTTTTCCCAGCACCATTTGCTGAAGAGGCTGTCTTTTTTCCAATGAGTATTTTTGGCATTTTTATCAAATATCAGGTGGCTATAGCTACCTGGACTTACATCTGGGTCCTCTATTCTGTTCCATTGATCTACATATCTGCTTTTGTGCCAGTACCATGCTGTTTTTGTTACTATGGCTCTGTAGTATAGGTTAAAATCAGGTATGGTGATACCACCTGCCTTATTTTTGTTGCTCAGTATTATTTTAGATATTTGAGATTTTTTTGTGATTCCAAATGAATTTTTGGATTGTTTTTTCTATTTCTGTGAAGAATTCCTTTGGAATTTTAATGGGGATCGCATTAACTGTGTAGATGGCTTTTGAAAAGATTGCCATTTTCACAATATTGATTCTTCCAATCCAAGAACAACAGATGTCTTTCCATTTCCTAGTGTCTTCTGCAATTTCTCCCTTTAGTATTTAAAAATTTTTCATTGTAGAGATCCTGCACTTCCTTGGCTAGGCTTATTCCAAGGTACTTTATTTACTTATTTATTTTGATGCAATTGTGAGTGGGAGTGATTCTCTGATTTCATGCTCTGTGTGTTTGTTGTTAGCATATAGGAAGGCTACTGATTTCTGTGTGTTTATTTTGTGTGGGTCTTAATGTTTGTTTATTTCCCCTCTTGGGAAGTTCTTGTATTACTTAATAGGCCATTTATTTAAGGTATTTTAAAGGTATTTTTTGTCTTTGGTTATACATTTCTCTGAGTGTTTAAGACCACGTGGATAGCCAAAATTTAGTTAAGGATTAATTTTGGAGGTCACTAATGGCTCTCCAAAAAGACTTTAGGGACCCAGGAGTGGCCCTATAGCTTACTGGTGTTTTCTTTGTGTTAGGATTAGTCAGGGCTGTGCTGGCCAAGTAGTTTTCCCTTCTTTGGGAAGTCAGAAGGACTGATTGCTCCTCACTCGTGACTCTCCTATTTCAGACTGTACATCAGTTTTGTTTGGGTCTCCATATTCTCCCTGCTCAGGAAGACAGGTGACTTACCAGTGGGCCAGTGTAGAAGTGTCCCATCATCTCCAGTGGCCTCATGACCTGGAAGCACAGGCCAAAATACTGGCCTTTTTGTTCCCATGATTCCAATTGGCTTTGGCTTCTACATAGGTGATGAGCACACTTAGAAAGGAAGTTACACCAGCCTGGATGAATGTACATATAGAGCACATTTGATTACTGAAGTAGATTTAGTTAAGGAATGGCACAACAGCTTCTAAAATCATTTGTCCAATCTTTTAAATTTTTGTTGTACTATGACAGCACAAGTCATATATCTGAGGTATAGAATGTAGGCACATCCTACATTTTAAATATCTAACAGTTACAAGTACTGGCAAAACCTGTTACCAGTCTTGAAAACAGTATCAATTAATTTACAAACTAATTAATTTAACCTAGAAATTTTTAGAAAAGGATAAACAAGACAGTATAAAGTCTTAGTACCTGTGTTTGAAAACATTTTTGATTAGTTCAGATACCTGTGTGGGTACCAATTACCCAGAGAACATTGGAAACAGAACTAGGGCTTGAATATTGTTTTTCTCAGATGAGGACCGTTGTTTGAGCATGAGGCTGTACCTTAAAGTAGAGAATATGTCTCAAGAGTTAATTTTGTTATAAGCACTGGACTTAAGATGTCAAAAATGAGACAGTTACTTTACGTACAATAGAGCAGAATCTGGTCTTTTTTGAGCCAAAACATCTAGCTAAATTCTAATATAACCCTTGATAATTTTTTTTTTTTTTTGGAAGAAAAGACACCATTTGACAACAAATGATTTTGGCTTAATCTTGATAGTTATTGATTTTATGTACCATAGAAATTTTTAATAACATAAAACAATTTTATGTTTTACCCATGACTTAAATTTGATAAAACTTATGCAAGCTATCTCAACATATTTTAGCCTGAAAATTAGTTTTTTGTTCCTTAAGAGTTTGTAAACAGTTGAAAAATCTCTAACTTTAGGCATGGTGTTTAGGTTTAGCCTGAAAATTCTTTCCTACATATGCACATCTTTAACCACATGCTTTAACATTTTGACCTAAGTACCACTCAAAAAGCATGTTTAATGATCATTCTATGTTCCAACATTGAAAAATTCCTTTCCAGTTCCTTCAATCAACTCATTTCATCCCATTATTTTTTTAAAAAATAATTTTACTTATTTATTTGAGAGAGAAAGAGGGAGAGAGAGAGAGAGAGAGAGAGAGAGAGAGAGAGAGGGAGAAAGAGAGAGAGAGAGGGAGGGAGGGAGGGAGGGAGGGAGAGAATGGGTGTGCCAGGGCCTCCAGCCACTGCAAACGAACTCCAGATACATGTGCCTCCTTGTACAACTGGCTTTCATGGATCCTGGAGAATCAAACCAGGATGCTTTGGCTTTGCAGGCAAGTGCCTTAACTGCTAAGGCATGTCTCCAGCCCATTTAACTCCATTATTAACCATCTTAAGGCTATTAAGAAAAACTACACCAAATTGTTTAATCCTATTACTCACTGACAAGCAAGTAGTCTAAAGACAACTTTATGTCATTAATACCAATAACACACTTGAAAATGATTTTATTAGGAGTAACTAAGGCAAATTTGGTGCTATCTTGAGGCAGGCTGGCCTAGAAGTCAGGTCAGTTGCCTCCTCCCTTTAAGTAACAGGACATTACAATCATTTTTTAAAAAAAATTTAAAATACCTTACAAATTATAAGTCACCACTTCAGAGAGAATTCTGTTGTTTTCAGTAATCCTCTATGTAAATTGAAGTTGACCTAGAACATAAACTCAGTAATTATATTTATGATATCAAGTAACAAAGTATGGCATTGTTTACCATAGGCTTTAATTAAACATGACCTTTTTTATTCTTTCTTGCTGGTTCTTGGTGCAGGCACTGCGGCGGCTGGGCGGGGCTTGCATACACCTTAGATCAGCCCTGACCAGCCCCCAGGCACTCACCCAAGGTCCAGTCTAGTTCACGTGGAGGTAATGGCTGAGACTGGCAGAGATGACTGCTGGAGTCCAAGTCCAGCTACCTGAAGGGGAAAGATGGGGGGGCCCTGGGACCGTTGGGAAAAGAGGGGGCCTCCAGGACTGCCAGGAGGCTGCTGAAGAAGGATGGGGCCCATGGGGGGGGGTGCTGGGAGAGGTGGTGGAGACATAGTGCCTGCATGGGCTGAGGTGCCATTATCTGGGCATGTGTGAGCCCGCTGCCTGACTCTGACTTGAGCTGCTTTGGAGCGCTTGCAAAGCCAGCTTGCAGTTTTGCCACTTAAAAGGAGTGAGGGGAAATTTCCTTTCTGAACTTTTCATTTCCTAGCCATATAAGTTATGTGGGTCCATGTGTCTGGGCCACATGGATGCCCAGAAATCCAGGGGGTGACCTGGAGGACTTCCCAAAAGGAGCCAGCCTCCCTCTGGGGAGCTTAATTCCCTTAACTTTCAGGAGGGCCTGTAATCTTTGAATCTGTGATTTCTTTTGCTGGGAGAGAATATTAAAGTAAAGGAGGAAAAAGAGAAAAAGAGCTTCTGTCTGATGGAGGAAAGAGAAATAGATAAAGCGTTTTTGCCAACACTCAAAAGGTTGTTTAGGTCCAGGCAGAGGACATTTGGCCCTCAGTCAATACTGAAGAGTGGCCTCAGCCAAGAGACATCAGTTGCCAGTTCATCGTGTCTGGTTCCATGCAGTGGCACAAACTGAAAATAAAGGAGGAGAAAGAGAAACCTGCCAGCCCTCAAAAATGTGGAAGCAAGGCCACATGGGCCGATGTCTCCCAGTCCCTCTGGGAGAGCACTCACCTACCCTGTCCATCTCATAGGGTCCCTGTTTGGGCACCAGCTGTGGGTTCCAGTGTCCTCTGGGGCCTGGCCGCAGTCCCCCTAAAGGCGTCCAGGCAACCGGAGTGGGTGAGCACGTGATGATAGAATCACTCCAAGGAGATAGTTGAACAGCTCTGTCCATTTATTATCAGGGAAATGGGTTTATAAGCATCCCAGGGCAGGGGGAAGGGTCCTAAGGGGATTGGACATACCAGGTTCATTTCTGATGCCCAGTTTGCATATGGGGACATTCATTCCAGCACGTAGGCAATGGTGGGGGGGGGGGGGTCAGGTGATCTAGGGTCTCAGGGGGATGGGCTGATAAGGAGTTTCCTAGGCAACTGGCCAAAGGTTACAGGGCTATGGGCAGAGCCTAAGTTCAGGTGTGCTGGGCTTGGAGAGGGAGTAGCCTCCTGTAGCCGGGGGTCCTTAGCCATGCCTGGCAGCTCAGGCCCCTCTCCTGAAGGCTCCAGCCTGTGCCTGGCAGTGCCCAACAATTTTGTACCTGCTACATGGGAATAGGTGTTTATTAGCTCTAATAGTTTGCTGGTAGAGTATTTTTTTTTTTTTTTTTTTTTCCGGTAAGGTCTCACTCTAGCTCAGGCTGACCTGGAATTCACTATGTGGTCTCAGGGTGGCCTCAAACTCATGGTGACCCTCCTACCTCTGCTTCCCAAGTGCTGGGATTAAATGCATGCACCACCACACTCAGCTGCTGGTAGAGTCTTTAGAGTACTTTATGTATACAATCATGTCATCTGCAAATAATGATAACTTGATCTTTTACTTTCCAGTTTGTATCCCTTTTATGTGTGTCTCTTGCCTTATTGCTATGGCTAAGATTTCCAGCACTATACTAAATAAAAGGGGGGGGGGCAGTGGACACCCTTGTCTTGTTCCTGACTTTAGTGGAAATGCTTCAAGTTCTTCTCCATTTAGTATTATGTTGGCTGTAGGTTTGTCATAAATAGCCTTTATTATGTTGAGATATGTTCCTTCTATTCCCAGTCTCTGTAGGACTTTTATCATGAAGGGATTTTGTCAAATGCTTTTTCTGCATCTAATGAGATGATCATGTAATTTTTGTCCTTCAGTCCATTTATATAATGTATTACATTTATCAATTTGCATATGTGGAACCATCCTTGCATCTCTGGGATAAAGCCTATTTGGTTGGGGTGAATGATCTTTCTAATATATTCTTGTATTCTGTTTGCCAATATTTTGTTGAGAATTTTTGCAACTATGTTCATGAGGGAGATTGGTTTGTAATTTTCTTTTTTTGTTCTGTCTTTGGTTTTGGTATCAGGGTGATGCTGGCTTCGTAGAAGGAGTTTGGTAGGGTTCCTTCTTTTTCTATTTTATGAAAAAGTTTAAAAAGCATTGGTGTTAGTTCTTCCATGAAGGTCTGGTAAAATTCACCAGTGAATCCATCTGGGTCTGGACTTTTTTTAGTTGGGAGATTTTTGATAACTGCTTGGATCTCCATACTTGTTACAGGTCTATTTAAGTGGTTAATCTCATTTTGATTTAATTTTAGGTAGATTTTTAAACTTAGTGGAGTATATGCTCTTATAGTATTTCCCTATGATTTTTTGAATTTCTCTGGTATCTGTTGTTGGTGCCTTTTCCATCTGTAATTTTATTAATTTGTCTCTCTACTCTCTTTCTTTTGGTCAGATTTGCTAAGGGTTGGGATGGTTTTGGTCTCAATTATGCTATGCTCCTTCTTGGATCCCTCTCTGTTGCCCTGTGGTCTCAGGTAGGCTGGCTGGGTCACTGGGTCGCTGCTCTGATCCCCTGTGTTGGGTGCTGTGTAGGCGAGCTCCCTTCCCCAGGTCTTTGGTGCTTGTTGGTGCTTGTGCTGGTGGTGGGGGAGGGGAGGCTGTGGATGGTGGCTGAAGTTCTCCTGCTGGTCCTTGCCATCGTCTTCCTCACTAGCTGCTCCATTGGTCTCTGACATCCTTTCTTAATGTTTCTTGAGTTTGCAGGGAGGCCCATGTGAGTGGAGAATCTCCTCACCTGGCTCTTCCTGAAGCTCAGTCCTAGCCTTACAGTTGTAGCCACTCGGACCTTGTTTGCCACTGCTGGGCCACTTCTGCCTGCTTCTGTGGGCTCTAGATGCTCTAAATCTCTTCTACTTTCTGCTGTGGTTGATAATTTCTTATACACCTCACTTTTTTTTTTTTTTCAGTAGAAGAGTGTATTTTGTTATTTTTGGGGGCTTTTTCTCCCCTAGGCTGCTTTGGTGTGGTTCCTACACTGCCATTTTAACTGGTCTTTTTTTTTTTTTGTTAAATATTTTATTTTACTTATTCACGAGAGAAGGGGGGGGGTGGGGGGACATGCAGATAGAGAGAGAAAGAATGGCATGCCAGGGCCTCCAACCCTCAAATGAACTCAGACACATGCACCACCTTGTACAACTGGCTTATGTGGGTCCTGGGGAATTGAACCTGGGTTCTTTGGCTTTGCAGACAAGCACCTTAACCATTAAACCTTCTCTCCAGCCCCTTATCTCTTATTTATTTATTTATTTATTTATTTTTGGTTTTTCGAGGTAGGGTCTCATTCTGGCCCATGCTGACCTGGAATTCACTATGTAGTCTCAGGGTGGCCTCAAACTCACAGCAATCCTCCTACCTCTGCCTCCCTAGTGTTGGGATTAAAGGTGTGTGCCACCATGCCTGGCACTCCTTTGTCTCTTATTTTTGAAATAAACTTTTATCTTTTAAATACATTACTACCCTTTAATTTTTTTTTTTTTCCCTGAGGTAAGGTCTCAATTCTAACCCAGGCTTGCATGGAATTCACTATATAGTCTCAGGGTGGCAGAAAAAATGAACCCTAACATCCTTAGAACAGTATAACTTATGTTATATGCCCAGGAGTGATATGACTGGGTTGTATGCAAGGTCTAGTTCTAACTTTTTAAGAAACCACCTTACTAATTTCTATAATGGCTATACTAGTTTGCACTCCCATCAACAATGGATGAGAATTCCTCTTTTCTCACCAGCATTTGCTGTTTTCTTTTTAAGAAATTTATTTATTTGAGAGAGAGAAAGAGGCAGATAGAGAAAGCGAGATGGGCGCACCAGGGCCTCCAGCTGCTAGAAATGAACTCCAAGCACAGCCACCTCGTGCATCTGGCTAATTTGGGTCCTGGGGAATCAAACCTGGGTCCTTTGGCTTCAGAGGCAAGCACCTTAACTGCTAAGCCATCTTTCCAGTCCTGCTGTCTGTTTTCTTGATGAAAGCCATTCTGACTGGGAGGAGCTGTTATCTCAAAGTTGTTTTTGTTTGCATTTTCCTGATGGCTTGAAGAGATATTGAACATTTTCGTAAATATTTGTTGACCATTTGATTTCTCCTTTTGTGAAGTATCTGTTCAGTTCATTCATTCATTTGGTGTTTTACAATCTAATTTGTCAATGTTTAATTTTTGCAGTTCTTTGTAAACTCAGGTTATTATCCCCCTGTCTGAAGTATAGCTGGTAATGATTTTTTCTATTCTGTAGGCTCTCTGTTCACTTTAGTGATGCTTTCTTTTGCTGTGCAGAAACTTTTTAGTTTCATGTAGTCCCATTTATTGATTCATGTGGCTAACTTTTGTGCTATTGAAGTCTGTTTCAGAAAGTTCTTGCCTACGCCTGTATCTTGGAGCATATTTTCTATTTTTCCTCTAGTACTTTCTGTCTGTGTTGCTGGTTTTAGATTGAGGTACTTGATCCTTCTTCTTCGTTTTTTTTTTTTTTTTGTTTTGTTTTGTTTTTTGTTTTTTGTTTTTTGTTTTTTGTGAGGTAGGGTCTTACTCTAGCCCAGGCTGACCTGGAATTCACTATGTAGTCTTAGGCTGTCCTTGACTCATGATGATCCTCCTACCTCTGCCTCCCATGTGTTGGGATTAAAGGGATGCACCACCATGCCCAGCTCCTTGATCCATTTTGACTTAGTATTTGTATAGGGAGAGACATGGATCTAATCTCATTCTTTGGCAGGTGGATACCCAGTTTTGCCAGAACCATTTGTTCAATAACACATCTTTTTTTCCACTGAATATTTTTGGCCTGTTTGTCAAAGATTAGGTGGCCAAATCATCACAGTGGCATTTATTAAGGTCCATGAGGGCAGGATGACCATATCTAATGCAGCATTGTACTTATGATACCTGGACTTCAACAACTACATGGTCTGAGGTCTAGAATACTTATTGGTATATAGACCTTATAGTGTCTTTGTTGTTATTGTCAAACTAATTGCTGGATAGCTTCTTTGAATATCTTCTTCTTCTTTTTTTGTTTTTTCAAGGTAGGGTCTCTGTGGTGGTTTGATTCAGTCAGGTGTCCCCCATAAACTTAGGTGTTCTGAATGCTAGGTTCCCAGCTGATAGAGATGTGGGAACTAACACCTCCTGGAGGCAGTGTATTGTTGGGGGTGGGCTTATGGGTATTATAGCCAGTTTCCCCTTGCCAGTGTGTGGCACACTCTCCTGTTCTTATTGTCCATCTGATGTTGGCTTGGGGTGATGTCCACCCTCTGCTCATGCCATCATTTTCCCTGCCACTGTGGAGCTTCCCCTTGAGTCTGCAAGCCAAAACAAACCTTTTTTTTCCCCCACAAGCTGCTTTTCGTCGGGTTATTTCTGCCAGTAATGTGAACCTGTCTGCAACAGTACAGTTGGTACTGGGAGTAGTACTGCTGCTAGATACCTAACTGTGGGGCTTTAGCCTTTTGGAGCTGATTTTCAAGAGGAATGTGGAAGAATTTGAAACCTTGGCCTAAGAGGTGCCTTGCAGTTCTGTAAATACAGCTTGATGGACTATTCTGGTCAGAGTTGAAAAACCTGAATGCAGTAAGGACTAAGGACTGTGAGGTTTGGCTTATGAGGGTGAGAAAGAGCTTTGTCTGGACTGGGCTAAAAGCAGTTTGTGTGAGAAGCTTGCTGTTATGCCCCTGTCCTGAGAACTTGTACAGGGTTGCAATGTGTAGAAATGGACTGGTGTTTGCATGGGGATGTGGCACAGAAAGAAATCTTTGGACCAAAACTACTTCCCGTTCAGCTTCAATTATATGAGAGATTACAATCATTGAGATTGGGCCAGCTGACCTGCATTGGGACAACAGAAAGAATGCAGTCTTTTGAAGGGGCCTGAATGCTCAAGGAGTGTCCTCTTCTTCAAAGTTTGCTTTATTCCTCCCTGGATTAACAAATTGAAAGAGGGGGTCATTAAGTTTGCAATGTGGTCTTGTGTTTTGGAAATGGCCATGGGCAGTGTGAAGCAGGTTTGCTGGATGCCTGCATGGAGACCCAATGGAGCTAGGAGGATGAACCGTGGTTTGCAGTTGAAACCCTGTGAAGATGCCAGGACCATGAGATGGCTGCTAAGGAGAGCAGCTGGCCCTGGATGAAGTTTTCCAGGACTGTGAGTAGCCTAGCTGGAGGGGCAGAATTGGAAGTCCAGAGACTTGTTGCTGGACTTGGAGACTTGTCACTGGTTAGGGCTGCTGGACTTCGAGCTACATAGTTTGATGCTTGCCCTGGTTGTTTTAAATCTTGTATTGGTTGAATATTTCTTTCCTATGCCCAGTGCCATCTTTTGAAGTGTGAATGTTTATTCTGTGCCTTTATGGTTTTGAGGGGGGCTGGTATTATGGCTCAGTTAAAAGACCTTGGACTATGGGGCTGTTTGGATATCACTGGGATTATAAAACTATAACTATGTGGACTTCTAAAGTTGGACTGAATGTATTGCATTTTTTTTTTTTTTTTTTTTTTTGGCTTTTTGAGGCAGGGTCTCACTCTAGTCCAAGCTGACCTGGAATTCACTATGTAGTCTCAGGGTAGCCTTGAACTCACAGTGATCCTCCTACCTCTGCCTCCTGAGTGCTAGGATTAAAGGCATGTATTTTATTTTATATCATGTATGGTTATCAGCTTATGGGGACCAGGGGCGAATGTGGTGGTTTGATTCAGGTGTCCTCCATAAACTTAGGAGTCCTGAATGCTAGGTTCCCAGCTGATAGAGATTCAGGAATTAATGCCTCCTGGAGGCAGTGTATTGTTGGGGTTGGGCTTATGGGTATTATAGCCAGTTTCCCCTTGCCAGTGTTTGGCACACTCTCCTGTTTCTGTTGTCCATCTGATGGTGGCCAGGGGGTGATGTCCACCCTCTGCTCATGCCATCGTTTTCCCCTGCCATCATGGAGCTTCCCCTGGAGTCTGTAAGCCAAAATAAACTTTTTTTCCCCCCACAAGCTGCTCTTGGTTGGGTGATTTCTGCCAGTAATGCGAACCTGACTTCAACAGTCTCTAGCTCAGGCTGACCTGGAATTCACTATATATTCTCTGGGTGGCCTCGAACTCATGGCGATCCTCCTACCTCAGCCTCTCGAATGCTGGGACTAAAGGCGTGCACCATCACACTGGGCTCCTTTCAAACCTTCTTGTTCATATTGATAGCTCACACCTTCTCTCACACAGGTTCTGATGTCCAATTTAAACAAACATCTTCACTACTTTTGTGTTTCCTCAGGTGTCTGCTCAGTATACATGATTTTCCTAACTCCTAGACCGTACTGTGGCCTGTATAGCTTGTTTTAGATTGTTCTAAATTTTTTTTTCAGCTGTATTCTTGAGTGAGTAGTCCTTTGTTAACAACAAAAGCCACACACCTTAAGTTATGGCTTTGTGGCCTGAAGGAAGTTGAGTGGAGCTCTCCTATAACTTAGCTTTCATGCCATCTTGTGGTTAAATGTATGCCTGCACAGGGACTCTTGTCAGCTGCCATGTATCAAGACACCTTTGTTCTCTTTTCCTCTCTCACTCTCTTTTCCCTAACTCAGAATTCAATGTCCTCTATACTGACCAGGGTCAGCGGATTGAATGAAAGGTCTTTCCCTGTACCAAATGGACAATTTCCCCCAGACTTCTCAAAGATATTTCCAGCTCAACATATGCAGAATAGAACTCTCGGTCATTCTGTCAACCTGTCCCACCCCCAAAGGTTTAAACTATTCAGTTCTGTCTTCTCCTATTCTTATCTCAGGGAAAGGCTGTTTTCCCGCTGTTAAGTCCGAAGTCTAAGAGCAATTATGGATTTTTCATTTTGCTATTTTTGTTTGTTTGTTTTGAGGTAGGGTCTCCCTCTATCACCGGCTGACTTGGAATTCATAATGTCTTCCCAGAACTCATCTGTTGTCTCAGGCTGGTTTTGAACTCACAGTGATCCTCCTACCTCAATCACCCAAGTGCTAAGACTAAAGGAGTGCGCCACCTCACCCAGCCCATTCTGAATTTTAAAAAATTTCTTGTGGTGGCACATGCCTTTAATCCTAGCACCCGGGAGGCAGAGGTATGAGGATGGCCATGAGTTCAAGACCACCCTGAGACTACATAGTGAATTCCAGGTCAGCCTGTATTAGAGTGAAACCCTACCTCAAAAAACCAAAATAAAAAATTTTCTCCTAGTCTGCCTTCCAATTTCAAATAACCAACAATATCCTATCTATTTCCTCAATCCCTCTGCTGCTGAGTCATGACCTTCAATATTTCTCGCCAAAAGTTTTGCAGTTTTTTGTTTCTATCATGTCTTCATGACTTTCATCTTCTAGCCTTGTCTATATAAAAACCTTCAGTTTTTTTGCAGCATGATAATTTTTTTTTTTTTTTTGCAGTATGATAAATTTAAAGCTGAAACTTGAAGTATCTCAGGGTTTCTATAGAGCCTACAGGGCAAGTCCAAGATCTATGATGTGTCTTGTAAGGTGATCTTTGAGCTGACATCTGTCTGCTCCTAGGCCTGCTGTTCACTTATTCCTCACCTCACACATACTGATAGTAGCATTTGTTCATGCATTCCCTCAGCACCCCCCCCCACCCTTGACTTTTTTTATTTGAAATGGTCTCATGTAGCTCAGGTTGGCCTTCAACTACTATATTTCTGAGGATGATATTGGTCTCCTGATTCTCCTGCCTCCACCTCCTGAGTGCTGGGATTACAGGTGTGCACCACCACACCCAGTTTATGCTTCCCATTGAAAATATATATATTTCACTCGGGAGGCAGAGGTAGGAAGATCACTGTGAGTTTGAGGCCACCCTGAGAATACAGAGTGAATTCCAGGTCAGCCTGGGCTAGAGTGAGACCCTACCTCGAACTCCCCCCCATATATATTTGCACAAAGTATGTTGTGTGTGGGGGGGTGTACCAGGCCCTCTTGCCACCGCAGATGAATAGTAGATGCTTACACCGCATTTTGCATATAGCTTACATGAGCAGTTTGGGAATGGAACCCAGGCTAGCAGGTTTTGCAAGTGTCTTTAACCAGTTAGCAAACTCCCCAGCCCATGTTTCCCCTTCTGATTAGGAATAAAGGTCTTTCTCTTGTGCACATTTAAATAGGTCCAATAAGGGCAACCTGCAAAACTTCATGGAGTATGTTCCTGTATGAGCCTGTAAGAAACAGATTACTCACTCAAAAAGGCAATTGTTGCCTGGCGTGGTGGGACACGCCTTTAATCCCAGCACTCAGGAGGCAGAGGTAGGAGGAACACCATGAGTTTGAGGCCTCCCTGAGACTATATTGTGAATTCCAGGTCAGTTTAGGCTAGAACGAGAAAACCAAACCTCAAAAACAAAACAAAAAAAACCCAAAAAGGCAATTGTAAAAACTGATAGCATTAAAAAAAAATTTTTTTTTTAAATTTGACAGAGAGGCAGAGAGAGGGAGAGAGAGAATGGGCACGCCAGGCAGGCCACTGCAAACGAACTCCAGATGCATGTGCCTCTTGTGCGTCTGGCTTATGTGGGTCTTGGGGAATTGAACCAAGGTCCTTTGGCTTTGCAGGCAAACACCTTAACTGCTAATCCATCTCTCCAGCTCATGATAGAATTTTTTTGGAAGAGATATGAATGAAGGAAATAATTACTGAAACTATGAAGGGATGGTGGAATAGACAAAAGTTAAAACAGTTCGAAGACCTTGCCTTCCTTTCACCCAAAGGTAAGGGAAAGAACAGTGTGAATGGAACCTGGTGAGATCTGTGTTGTGTGTGAAAGGACACCCAAGAGTTACTCTGTCTTAAAGTTGAGGAAAACATTCACTGCTGAAATTGGCAGAGTGATGGTAGAAGAGAATAAAGGGCCCAAACCCTCTTGTGGTAGTTTGAATGCATGGCCTCATAGACTCAGGCTGCAATCTTGGGTCTCCAGTATGCAGAGCCCTACTATGGAAGAGATGGTGTTACTGGGGACAGATCTTGGGATCCAGCCCTAGGATGTGCTTGGGGTTGGATCTTGAATCCAGTAGTAAGGTATGTGGAGAGCAGTATGGAGCTCTGGCTGTTTGTGCTGGTTGTACTTGCTGGTTGCTTGATGGTGTGTCTCTGTTATGCATCTGTGGAAGTGAGCCAGTTTCTTTTTGCTATTGATGCTGTTCCCCTGGATTCTGTAACTCTGAAATAAACCGTATCATCCCATAAACTGCTTTTGGGTATTTCAGATATTTGTCCAGGACTTGAAGTTGACTGCAACCCCTCCCTTTCCTTCCATCTTCGATTCTTCTGCTGGTGCCTCTCCTGGGCAGAGTTCAAGTGGAAACTAGACTCTGGATAAAGAAGGAGGAAGGATTGGGAGGAGCTGAGCAAACACAGTAACCAGCACACTACTCCAGCCTTGTCTGCTGGTGCTCTGTAAGCAGACTAGGGCAAAGAGCTGGAAGAGAGGCCTTAAGTATAAAACTGTCAAGTAGTCACCTTTTTCAGGTGGCAACTGAGTTTTCAGTGATAAGTGTCTTCCAGTGTTGGCACATCTGGGAAATAATTAAATAAAATAATTATTCTGTTTTAATAGAAATTGTCAATCATTTCTCTCTGTTCTCAGCTCAACACTACACTACTTTACTTTATACAAACTCTCTAGAAAACAGTTTAGTCTAGAACAAAAGTTGTCAATGTCTTCACAAGACATACAAAAATATGAGGCCAATAGAAACTTCTCCCAACAGTGTGAATGAAATGTGAATTCAGGAATTGGTCCTTCTAAAAAAGCTCTCTAGAGCTGGGTGTGGTGGTGCATGCCTTTAATCCCACGCAGCACTAGGAGGCCGACGAAGGAGGATCACTGTGAGTTTGAGACCAGCCCAAGTCTACATAGTGAATTCCAGGTCACTTTGGGCTAGAGAGAGACCCTACCTAAAAAATTAAAAAAAAAATTACCTAGAGAGCTGAGATTAAAGGCATGCAGCACCACATCCAGCTAGGTAAATTTTTTTTATGTAGTCTCTCTCATAAAGTTGAGTCATAGATTCTACTGCTTAATATGATTTCTCTTTATTTCTGGCTCTAAAATAATCAGTCTTGGTTTTAGGTTTTGACTTTTGTTCTCTGTTTCAGTGATTTTATGGAAAGTTGGGAAAGCGACATAGAATGGCTAAAAGTTAGCAAACTTGTGGACAATTTGGAAGTTGGGTTAACTTTCTAATTATATTTCCCCAGAACCTAATTAAAAAATGCCAATGGTGTTATTAATTAGAATGCTCTTTATAATAAATCTGACCCTGCTCAGTAAATTCCCCTGGACAAAGAATGTTGTGAGAACTATAAATTCCTGGTGTGCATACAAAACTTTGGGCTTTCTGAGATAACTTGGTATCTTTTGTAGCAACCTAGCACCTGTGCTCATGAATATTGCTTTCCATAGCTGACTATCACTAGTCATGGCACCTAACTGTCTGGGTCATATGTTCTGTTGACCTGCTGTATGGGAGTGGTCAAGACGTCAGGTCCCTGGGCTGGGTGACTGCTTTGAGGACTCCTGCCAAAGTACATGCTGTGTGTGCTTCCTCCCTGCCTTGAGAGTAAATTGGTTCTGTGTTATCTCTATTCTAGTTTTGAGAGTAAAAATGTTCACATGGACTTAGAGATGAGCATTGTTAAGCTCTAAAAGAATATACATTAGTTTTTACATCATTTTAAAAATTTTATTTATTTATTTATTTGAGAGCGACAGAGAGAGAAAGAGGCAGATAGAGAGAGAAAGAGAGAGAGAATGGGCTCGCCAGGGCCTCCAGCCACTGCAAACGAACTCCAGACGTGTGCGACCCCTTGTCCATCTGGCTAACGTGGGTCCTGGGGAATTGAGCCTCCAACCGGGGTCCTTAGGCTTCACAGGCAAGCGCTTAACATCTAAACCATCTCTCCAGCCCCAAGTTTTTACATCATTTTTATGTTCACAGAAAAATTGAGAGGAGGGTACAGAAACTTCTGCCACCTGTCCTCAAATAGGCTTTTCCTGCCCTATTATCAATCAGCATCCTCCACCAGTGATAAAGTGCAAAAATCTGCTACAGTGAATGGCCTACTACTGGCCTACTCGGGGTGCCTTGTATCGCCACACCATAACATCTTGTTCTTTATCCCAAGTCTCACTGAAGCATGTATGTATTCTTTACATAAGGTAGAAGGGGACTAGAGTACTACTGTCCCAGGCTTATCCACCCAGAGTTACCAATTCCCTTGGGTCGTGTTGGAAGTACTTACATGTAGAACTTCTTTTTTGGCCTATGGGTAGAAATATTCCCAATATTCTTTTCCTTTTGGGGTTTTTGTGAGGTGGGGTCTTGCTCTTGGCCAGGCTGATCTGGAATTCACTATGTAGTCTCAGGGTGGGTTCCAACTCATGGAGTTCCTCCTACCTCTGCCTCCCAAGTGCTGGGATTAAAGGCATGCACCATCACACCTGGCTTTTTTTTTTTTTTTTCCAGGTAGGGTCTCCCTCTAGCCCAGTCTGACCTGGAATTCACTATGTAGTCTCAGGGTAGCCTTGAAACTCACAGCAATCTTTTTTTTTTTTTTTTTTTTTTTTTTTTTGAGGTAGGGTCCCGCTCTAACCCAGGCTGACCTGGAATTCACTATGTAGTCCCAGGCTGGCCTTGAACTCATCACAGCTATCCTCCTACCTCAGCCTCCCAAGTGCTGAGATTAAAGGTGTGTGTCAGGCCCAATATATATATTTTAATTCCATGTATTTTATTTTATATACTTCAAAACAGTTTGATAACAAATCTCAAAGCCTCATCTACTTCAGGCCCATGTCATGCACACGAAAATGAGGTTTCTTGTTTTTAGGTGCTTTCTAAAATATGTATCAATATTCTTGAGTTTTCCATAGCTACTTGGAGGTTTCTACACACAAGGTTTGGACAGAAGTGTAGAGGCATAGGGAGATGAAAATCCAAAGTATCTGTTTCAGCTCTTAATTTTTCTTTCTTTCTTCTATAACTTTATTTTTATTTTTTATTTATTTTTAATTTTATGAGGTAGGGTCTCACTCTAGTCCAGGATAACCTGGAATTCACTATGTAATCTCAGGGTGACCTTGAACTCACGGCAATCCACCTACCTCTGTCTCCCAAGTGCTGGGATTAAAGGCATGCACCACCACACCTGGCTGTTCTATAACATTTTAGCCTGGAGATGTATATTTGTGATTCTCAAATGTCTTCACATCAAGACTCCTTATTATTTTAAGAAAAAGTTGATGCAGTATTCAGGAAGGCTGGACATTCTTAAATTCAGTATCATCCTGGATATATAAGACAAGAAAAAAGAAAGAAAGATTTACCTTTAAAAAGCTTTATTTTCTTTGGATGATAGTCATCAAGATTTTCTCTATTACAAATTAAAAATAATTTTCGGTAATATTCAGCAATTAAATACTATATGTATTACATATGTAATTTTGAAATATAACTCTTCATAAACAAAATATAATAAGAAGAGGGGTATCATTTACCTCTTGAAACAATGGCTAAGTGGATGACAGCTATCTTTTTTGCATGTGTATATGTGTGGTATGCATGTGTGTTCTTATGTGTGCAGGTGCACATGTGTATGCTTTCACTTGTGCTGGAACTACAGGCATGTGACACCAGTCCTGGTTTATAACTTTATTCTTCTTTTTATTTTGCACCTCAAAAATACATTTATTCACATAGTAAACAGACCTTAGACAAGTGTACAGCAACATTTTGCCTTCCCATCTAACATAGCTTGCTTAAGACTACAGGCCAACTGATGCTTCATCTCCAGGGGACTCAGGGAGTTGGTTAGTGATGATCGTGGGCAGCTATAGGCCTGGAGCACTTCAAAGATTTTCTTATTTTATCAGCATTCCTAACTTTATAAATGATCAAGAACACCAACCTACTCCTACCCAAATTTCCTGATAAACCTGGGTGTAGTAGGGCTTCAGAGGGACCCACATATTCTTAATAAGGCTTTGAAGTATCTTGGCAGACGGACCCACACAACAGTCTGCAAAAGGAAGCACACAGGTGTCGCTCCTTATTCTTAATGACTGAAAAAAAAAATCCATCTGTCCACACACCATTTGTTTTGTTATCTAGTCCTCTGTAGTTGGACACCCAAGTTGATTCCATAACTTAGGTATTGTGAATAGTGTTGCAATAAATATTGATTTGCAATTATCTCTGTGATATATTAACTTGGAGTTCTTTGAGTAAATGCCCAGGAATGGTACAGTGGGGTCATATGGTAGATCTGTTTTTAGTTTTGGAGAAACCTCCATACTGATTAACATAGTGATTGGGCTAGATTAACTTCCCACCAGCAGTATATAAGTGCTTCCTTTTGTCTGCATACTATCATTTATTATTTGTTTTAATTTTTCTACTGAATTAAAATTATTTTTTTCCATTTGACATTTTCATACCTGTATATATTTTGATTTTATTACCCCCACAATTACCCTATCTCATACTCCTCTTTCACCCTTCTTATTCTCCATTAACCTCCATCTTATGTTCATGCCTTTTTTCAAACACTGAATAAAATTATGGTTGCTTGTATGATCATGGGTGGAGGATTATTTACTGTGGAATGGGGCAATTCACCAGTGGCTGTAGCATTGATAAATCTGACTTCCCTTCACCCAGTAACTATTAGCTGTCATTAGCTAGTCTGAGAGGTGGTATCCTTCCTCCATCAATGGTACTGACAGGCTCAGTCTTGTGCTATAAATCACAGCTGCTATGAGTTCCTGAGTGCAACAGCCATGTCATGTCCAGAAGACAGTGTTTCTCAGCCCTGCTTTTCATCTTTTTAAATTCTCTCTTCCCTCTTTTCCATGATGTTCCCTGAGAATTGGAAGGATTATTATGTATTTTTTTAAATTTGTTTTTTGAGGTAGGGTTTCACTCTAGCCCAGGCTGACCTGAAATTCACTATGTAGTTTCAGAGTGGCCTTGAACTCATGGTGATACTCTACCTCTGCCTCAGAAATGCTGGAATTAAAGGCATGTGCCACCACGCTCGGCTGGAAGGATTAGTTTTGATGTCCTGTGTGAAGCTGAGCACCCAGTAGTCATTTTTTCTTGGCAACTTTTACAGCCATGTATCTCTGCTATTTGTTTTCTTATAGATAATAAGGTTGAACATTTTTTTCATGTGTTTATTAACCATTTGTGTTTTGTCTTTTGAGGACTTTCTGTTCAGTTCATTAACCCATTTATTGATTGAGTTTTTTGGTTTATGTTTAGTTTTTAGAGTTCTTTGTATAATCCAGATATCAGTTCTCTGTCAGTTGTATAGCTAACCAAGACTTTCATTCTTTGGCATCCACTTTATTTGATTAATTGCTTCCTTTGCTGTGCAGAAGGTTTTTAATTTCATGAGGTCCCACTTGTCTATTGTTGATATTATTTATTGAGTAACTGGAGTCCCATTCAGAATGCTCTTTATGATGTTTGTATCTTAAAGTGTTTTCTTGACTTCTAAAAGTTTTAGTTTTAGGTCTTACATTAATGTCTTTCATCCATTTGGGGTTGATTTTTGTACAGAGAGAGAAAGGAATCTAGTCTCTCTCTACTTTCAAATATTCAGTTCCCCAACGCCATTCATTGAAGAGGCTTTGTTTTCTCCAATGTGTGTGTGTGTGTGTGTGAGTGTACGTATATGTATATATATACATATATATATATTTAATATATTTATTTATTTATTTATTTGACAGAGAAAGAGGGAGAGAGGGAGAGAGAAATATAATGGGCACTCCAGGGCCTCCAGCCATTGCAAATGAACTCCAGACGTGTGTGTCCCCTTGTGTGTCTGGCATACATGGGTCCTGGGGAATTGAACCTGGGTCCTTTGGCTTTGCAGGCAAACACCTTAACTGCTAAGCCATCCCTCCAGCCCTCCAATGTATATTTTTGATATTCTCATGACTGTAGCTAATTGAGTTAATATTTGGGTCCTACATTCTATTTCATTGATCTATGTGTCTATTTCCGTGCCAGTACTGTGCTGTTTGTGCTGTTTTTGTTAGTATGGCTTTGAATTACATCTTCAAATCAGGTATAGTGACAGCTCTAGTATTAATTCCTTTTGCTCAGGATTGCTTTGGCCATCTGGGACCTTCTGTACTTCAATATGTACTTTAAGATTTCTTTTTCTGCTGAGCATAGTGGTGCATTCCTTTAATCCCAGCACTTGGGAAGCAGAGGTAGAAGAATTGCTGTGGTTCGAGGCCAGCCTGAGATGACATAGTGAATTCCAGGTCAGTCTGGGCTAATGCGAGACACTGCCTCAAAAAACAAAAACAAGCAAACAAACAAAAAACCCAACAACAAAAAACCCAATAGATTTCTTTTTTTCTGTTTTTGTGGACCACATTTTATTGTTGTTGTTTGTTTGCTTATTTGAGACAGAGCCTCATTCTGAAGCCCAGGCTGGCCTGAAACTCAGTGTATTATTTTGGCTTCAAATTTGCAGCAATCCTGCTGCCATGTTTTCCCAAGTTCTGGACTTACAGGTACACACCGGTCTACGTGGCTTGACTACATGCTGAGAAATGCTCTTCTATGCTCTACACAGTAAGCCTCAAGCCTAGCCATTGCAGCCAAAAAGGAATGCATCCTCTAACAGCTGTGCATACTTATCTAAGTTCTCTATACTTTGCCCTGATGTGTTTTGGGGAAAAAAACCAGCTTATCCATTCATTTATTTATTCAATTTTAATTAATTTATTTGTATATACCCAACCTACTTCTTCATCCAGTGCCTGTACTTCTAGTCCACTGAATAATTCATTTATCTATGTCTATCTACTTATCATCTATTTATTCTTTGAGGCAGGGTCTCACTCTGGCTCAGGCTAATCTGGAACTTACTGTAGCCTCAGGTTGGCCTCAAACACATGGAGATCTTCTTACCTCAGCCTCCCTAGCACTGGGACTAAAGCCATGCAGCAGTACACCTGGCTAAATCAGTTTAGAAATTACTAAACCTAGGTTTCAAGACTTGTTACAAAACCCTCTCTTGATTTCTGGAAGTTGATAACTTTTCCTTTCATTTTCATTATTGCTATAGTACACTTAAAATGTTTTTTAGCTGGGCATGGTGGCATACACCTTTAATCCCAGAACTTGGGAGGTAAAAGTAGGAAGATCGGATCACTGTGAGTTTAAGGACAGATTGAGACTACATAGTGAATTCCAGGTCAGCTTGGGCTAAAGTGAGACCCTACCTCAAAAAAAAAAAAAAAAAAAAAAAAAAAAAAGAAAGAAAGAAAGAAAGAAAGAAAGAAAAAAATGATTTCTAGATACATTGATATCCTTGTCAAAATATGGAGAGACTTATCATCAAGAAATATTAGGGCTGGAGAGACGGCTTAGCGGTTAAGCGCTTGCCTGTGAAGCCTAAGGACCCCGGTCAGAGGCTCAATTCCCCAGGACCCACGTTAGCCAAATGCACAAGGGGCACACGCATCTGGAGTTTGTTTACAGAGGCTGGAAGCTCTGGCGTGCCCATTCTCTCTCTCTCTGCCTCCTTCTCTCTGTCACTCTCAAATAAATAAATAAACAAAAAAATTAAAAAAAAGAAATATGAGAAGTAGGAAGAATGGGTGCACCAGGGCTTCTAGTATCTGCAAATGAAGTCTAGATGTATGTACCACCTTGTGCATCTGGCTTTCTGTGGATACTGGAGAATTAAACCCAGGTCATTAAGCTTTACAGGCAAGCACCTTGACTACTGAGCCATCTCTCCAGCTCTATGTTATTTTATTAAGAATAAACAATTTCATTTATTTAGCTTGCTTTGTCTCTAATCACTTCTCTGGGCTCACTTGGTGCTCCTAACCCTGTCTATTTTAAAGTATTCTCAAGCTTACTGAAAGTTGCAAATATGGTACCAATCCCTTAAAAAACTGTCAGATGTGGTGGTGCTTGCCTTTAATCCCAGACAGTGGTAGGAGGATTGCCATGAGTTTGAGGCCAGCCTCAGACTATTTTTTTGGTCTTTTCCACTTACATTTTAGTGCACATTTCTAACAAACAAGAGCATTCTCTAAAGCTGGGCATGGTGGCATACGCCTTTAATCCCAGCACTTGGGAGGCAAGAGGTAGGAGGATTGCCTTGAGTTTGAGGCACCAAGACTACATAGTGAATTCTAGGTCAGCCTGGACTAGAGTAAAAACCTACCTCGAAGAAAAAGAAAAAAGCATTCTTTTTAATAGCTATAAAATAACGATGAAGACCAAAATTTTTAAAAAATTAATTAATTTATTTAATTTTGTTGTTTTGAGGTAGGTTCTCACTCTGGTTCCAGGCTGACCTGGAATTCACTATGTAGTCTCAGGATAGCGTCAAACTCATGGCGATCCTCCTACCTCTGCCTCCCGAGTGCTGGGGTTAAAGGTGTGTGCCACCACGCCCAGCTAATTTACTTTTTATTAGAGACACAGAGAGGGAGAGAAAGAGAGATAGAGAGTGAGAATGGGCATGCCAGGGCCTCTAGCTACTGCAAACAAACTCCAGATGCATGCACCACCATGTGCATCTGGCTTATGTAGGACCTGGAGAATTGAACCTGACTCCTTAGGTATGCAGGCATGCACCTTAATGGCTAAGCCATCTCTCCAGCCCATGAAGATCAAAAATTTTACGTAGAGGAATGTTCCTCTCCTCTAATCTTTAGACCCAAATCAAACCTTACTTTTTTAAAAATTATTTTAGAGACAGAGAGAGAGAGACAGAGAGACAGAGAGAGAGAGAGAGAGAGAGAGAGAGAGAGAATTGGCACACCAGGGCCTCAGCCACTGCAATTGAACTCCAGACACTTGTGCCACCTAGTGGTCACATGTGACCTTGCCTCACCTTTGTGCATCTGGCTTACATGGGATCTGGAGAGAGATTAAACATGGGTCCTTAAGCTTCTCAGGCAAGTGCCTTAACTGCCAAGCCATCTCTCCAGCCCCAAATTTTACTTTTTTTTGTTTTGTTCTTTTGAGGTAGGGTCTCACTCTAGGCCAGGCTTAACTGAAATTCACTTTGTAGTCTCAAGATGGCCTCAAACTCATTGCAATCCTCCTACCTCTGCCTATCGAGTGCTGGGATTAAAGGCGTGTGTCACCACTCTGGCTTTCAAATTTTACTAATTGTTTCAATGATACTCTTTATAGTAAATAATATGTTTCAGGATCATGTGGCATATATAATTCTTAATCTCTTTTTAAGCTTTTCACTAACTTTCAATGTCTTGACAAGTTTGAAGAAACTATGGTATCGTTTAGATATTGTTTGAATATATTACTCAAACTATCAAGTGTTGGAAGCTTGGTCCCAATGTGGCAATATTTAAAGTCTTTTTTAAAAAATTAAATTTTTAGGCTGGGCGTGGTGGCGCATGCCTTTAATCCCAGCACTCGGGAGGCAGAGGTAGGAGGATTGCCAAGAGTTTGGGGCCACCCTAAGACTACATAGTGAATTCCAGGTCAGCCTGAGTCAGAGGGAGACCCTACCTTGAAAAACCAAAAAAAAAAAAAAAAAAAAAAAAAAAAAAATTAAATATTTGTTTATTTATTTATTTGACAGAGAAAGGGGGGGAGAGAATGGGTGCACAAGGGCCTTCAGTTACTGCAAATGAACTCCAGGCATGTGCCCCCCCCATATATCTGGCTAACGTGGATCCTGGGGAATCAAATCTGGGTCCTTTGGCTTTGCAGGCAAATGCCTTAACTGCTAATTCGTCCCTCCAGCCCTTAAAGTCTTAAAAAAAATTATTTATTTTTTTGAGAGAGAGAAAGGGGGGAGGAAGAGAAGAAAGAGAGAGAGAGAGAGAGAGAGAGAGAGAGAGAATGGGCATGCCAGGACCTCTAGCCACTGCAAATGAATTCCAGATGCATGCGCCACCCTGTGTGTCTGATTTATGTGAGTATGGGGGAATTGAACCTGAGTCCTTAGGTTTTACAAGCAAGCACCTTAACTGTTAACCCATCTCTCTAGCCCTAAAGTTTTTTTTTTATTATATTTTATTTATTTATTTCCAAGCAGAGAGATTAGAGGGAGAGGAGAGGAGAAGAGAGAGAGAGAGAGAGAGAGAGAGAGAGAAAAGGAGAGAATGGGCAGGGCCTTCAGCCACTGCAGATGAACTCCAGATTCATGTACCACTCTGTATATCTGGCTTATGTGAGTACTGGTGAATTGAATTCAGGTCATTAGGCTTGGCAGGCAAGTACCTTAACCACTGAGTTTTTTATCCAGACCCTAATGTGGCAATTTTTAAAAACATCATGGGCTAGAGAGATGGTTTAGCAGTTAAGAATGCTTGCCACTCAAGCATGAAGGCATCTCTGGCCAGAGACCATTAAGTTTAGCTCCCCAGAGCCCACATAAAAAGCCAGGCATGGCATGTCTATAACCCTAGTCTTTGGGAGGGCAGAGACTGGAGAATTTTTGGGGCTTGTTAATGAACAGAACCTCTGGATTGAGGGCAAAATTCTATCTCAAGGAAAAAGATTACATGGATGAGTGATAAGAGAACACCCAATGTTCCATTGTTCTCCTCTGATCTCAGAAGGCGTGCACAAGGGGTACATACTTTTGTGTACACATGTGCAAAGATCACATATCACACACATGCAACAAAAAATGGAAGAAAGATTCAAGACAGATGTGGTGGTGTTGTGGGTTTTGAGAATGACAGAATCTTTCTTGGCTTCGGATGGGCTTAGCTTAGGGATAACAGTGCTGTATACTCATTGGTCATTAAAACTTCTCAAGCCAGTGGCTTTTGAGTTTGTTGTCCAGTGATCACAAAGAATACCAAGTACAGACATAGCAGGAGAGAAAGTTGCAAGGGTTTATTAGAAAGTCAAGTGACCTTGAAGCAGACAAGCTCCTGAGCTAGAAGGGGGCTCTAAGTAGGTAGGCCCATAGTGACTTAGATCAGGGATTGTTGTACAGTTGGAGATATAAATTAAGCACCAGGACCAGGTGGAGTGGATTGGTTATTTGAATGTATGTTGGATCTTTTGGTTGGCTGGTGATTTGATACACTTGGGCATGTGAATTGGATTGATTACTTTCAATGTGTTGGAGGGGCTCTTGATACATTGATGAGTTAGACAAATATTTGGTTACTTTGAATGTATGTGAAGGCTCTTGATAGGCTGATGAGTTAGACAAAAGATTGATTACTTTGTATGTGTGAGTCAACATGAGTCTGGATTTTAGGCCTTTTGATGGGCCTGAGCTTTTTTAGATCTTAGTTCCCAGACTCTGTTCTTAAAAAAACCTTTGTATACACTGGCTCTGTCAGGACAGATTATCTGTTTATTCTCTTTGGGCCTGTAACTAGCTGCCTATAAAACAGGGTTACCTTACTCCTATTCCCTATCAGTAGCACGCATGCATACATGCCTGTACTCACAAGAAACTGATACAGAGGGATTATGAATTTGAGGCCAACCTGGGCTACAGAGTAAGACTGAAAGAGAGAGAGGTAGAAAGAGAGAAATGGAAGAGAAGAGAGAAAAAAATAAAAAAGAAGGGCTTGAGGAAACTAGTGAATTTCAAAATAGATTAGAAATAATTACAGATATAAGTATGTGTGCATTTTGTATAATTTTATGTCTGCAGAAAGGAACTTGGGTCAGTGGTGACATCCAGCAATGAGATTAACTCAAACCTGTGTCTTGGCTTTTAAATACCATTCTCTACAAAATGATCCAAAGCTCCTTGAGGACTGGAGAGATGGCTTAGTGGTTAAAGCACTTGCCTGCAAAGCCAAGGGATCCAGATTTGATTCCCCAGGACCCACGTAAGTCAGATGTGCATGGTGGTGCACGTGCCTGGAGTTTGTTTGCAGCAGCTGAAGGCCCTGGTGCACCTATTCTCTCTATCTGTCCCCCCCTCTCAAAAAAATGTAATTTTTTTTTTAAAAAAAGCTCCTTGGGATGATGGTGACTTCTAAAAGTAATACAGGGGAAAGAACAACAGGATTACAGGGCAATATAATGTCTTAAAGGAGCGTTTCAGGTTTCTCTTTACCACTTGTAAGCTGTGAGAGCAGAGAAAGAAATGAAAGAGCAAACAAAAAAGGAGCCAAGAGCTGAGCATGGCAATAGTTTATGCCTGTAATCCTAGCACTTGGGAAAGGCTGACACAGTAGGATTGCAAGTCTGATGAAAGCTTGAGCTATATTGTAATATCATGCTACAATTTTTTTAAATTTAGCAATCTAAGCCTATCTACAGGGTTGTGCTCAGTGATAGTGTGTTTTTTAACCCACAGTACTTACATTCCCACTGCTCCCCAAAAAGTCTAAGCCTCATTTTGCAAAATTGTTCCTCTCTCTGAATAGAATACTAAGGGTGCAAGCTGAACAACAATTTGACTGATTTTTGTTCCTTCAAAATTTGTATGTTGAAGCCTTAACCTTCTATTCCCACATTATTATATAGAGCCCTTAAGCAAGCAGTTAAGGTTAATACCAGCACCTGAAGGCTAAGGCAGGGGAATTGTCATGAGTTTGAGGCTAGCATGAGCTACAGAGTGAGACTCTGTCTCAAAAGACTGAAAAAACAACCAAAGATTAGATGTAATGATAATAGGGTCCTAGTAGGTTTGATAGCCTTGTAAGAAAAGGCAATTATTTTTTTCTCCTTCTGTTTCTTTCTGTCTCTCTCTTCCTTTCTTCCCACCTCTCTCTTTCTGTCTCCATTTCTTCTTGTTCCCCGCTCCCTATGCCTTCACAGAAGAAAGGGTAGGTAAGCACAATAAGAGAAAAACTCTGCACAAACTGAGCTGGCTGGCACTGCAATTGGGGACTTTTAGCTTCCAAAATTATGATAAATTTATACAGTTTGAGGACATCCAGTTATTTTGTTATGGAGGCCAAGCAGGCTAACATAGAGTAGGAGGGAAGGAATGAAGAGGGAAAAAAAAATTCACAATGCGGCATAAGACAAGTTTGGTGAATGCTATAGATATACATAAGCTTTGGGGGGTGCACATGGTATGATTGCTTGAAATCACATGTATCTACATTTACCTAGGCATCTTTTTTATTAGTTTAGATTATTGTATTTATTGAGAGAAGTACAGAGCTAAGGAAAGGCACTCATATGGCTAGAGATCCCATGTGGAGGGCATGGAAAATCCATAGAAAGAAAAGAGAGAAAAGAAAGTTCAAGGAGCTCCTGGCATATGGGGAGGCAGAGGGGGTAAAGAGCCCATATGGAGAATAAGAGCTAGGGGGCTCTCCCCTTGGTTCAGCCCAGGCCCAACCAAGGGAAAATTCTCCCACAACTGGAAGTTCCCAAGTTGTCAGATAGCCTGCTTTCCTTGCAAAAGTATTTATAACCTTATAGTGGTGGGCTGTCTTCCAGCTCAGGTGAACCAGAAGGACAGCTGGTTGGTTAGGGCTAGGGGTTGTCTCAGGAAGAGGCTAGCGCTGACACCATGTTCCAGGGGCTGAACTTGATCAACCACAATGTTTAAAGCCTATGAAAGATGTTCCTCCAGGAGGGGTCCTGGTTGTTTGTGGAAAAACAGGTCTAGGGAACTAGACAAGAGATAAGAAGTCAGACCACCTTTGATGTCTAGCAAGTGCAGACTTTCCTGCCTATTTTACTTCCAGTCACCATAACTGTATTCCCAATCATTCCCCCTCTCATGAGAAGACACTCTAACTGTTGTTAGAGGAAAGGGGACTATGATGTCAGATCTTGAACTATTTCCAGTTGAACAGGCATGTAGAAATATGGCAGAGAGTCTCTCCCAGAGAAGGGAGCTATTCTAAAGGATCCCAAAAGTGTATTGATGGAGTGCAGGAAGACAGTCTTCAAAGAAAATGTTGGGGAGAAAGAATAAAAGTAAGGAGTTAATTAGAAGTGTGCACACAGCAAACTGATCACCTTTAAGGACTTCTACGACTTGGTGAGCATTCAAGGGAACCCAGTTAGATGGAGTTGGATTGTCTCAGGACCATCTGAGCATAGGTAACTGTAATTTTCCCCTAGAACTGTTCATCAGATGGCACAGTAGTGTCTGACATGGTCTGAATTTGTTCCTGTATGGCTTATAAAACAGATGAGGTAGCCGGGTGTGTAGGCGCATGCCTTTAATCTTAGCACTCAGGAGGCAGAGGTAGGAGGATCGCTGTGAGTTCAAGGCCACCCTGGGACTACATAATGAATTCCAGGTCAGCCTGAGCTAGAGTGAGACCTTACCTCAAACCCTGCCCCCCCCAAAAAAATAAAATAAAAGGAGAGAGGGAGGGGATATGATGGAGAGTGGAATTGTGAAGGGGAAAGAGGGGGAGGAGAGGGAATTAAGTTGTCAAAAAAAATAAAAAGAGTTATCAGTTCTTACACAGCTTTTATATGCTATATAAGTGAAGCCGTTTGCCTACAGTGTGCTTCAGTCATCACAAGGACCCTGTGGCTCAGGTCCTAATATTAACCTCATTTAATCCACAGTCAGATAGAAAGATTGAATAACTTTCCCAGTTTAACCTATATAGTTTGATTACAAATCTCAAGACTTAGGCACTAGGTGGTCCTAGACGAATGGCTTTGCTAAGAAGGACATACTGCCCTCTGTTTTCTATATAGCCCATTATGATTATCACTGGTGGAATTGATTGACAGAAATTAAAGCCAATAGTGGTTAAAATCTGTACAGTGTAAAATTTTCATCTGTGAAGTCAGATATCGACACATTGAACTTTGTAGAAACTTGGTGTATGAAGTTAGTGATCAAAGGCAGAATGTACAACCATAATGTTTTACATAAACAAAATTGATTGATTGATAGCCAACATTTATTTAAAATTTCCACAGAAGAGACCAAGTCCCAATAAAAATAACTTCTGTGGGCTGGAGAGATGGCTTAGCGGTTAAGCGCTTGCCTGTGAAGCCTAAGGACCCCAGTTCGAGGCTCAATTCCCCAGGACCCACGTTAGCCAGATGCACAAGGGGGTGCACATGTCTGAAATTCGTTTGCAGTGGCTGGAGGCCCTGGCATGCCCATACCTCTATCTCTCTCTCTCTCCCCCCGTTGCTTTCAAATAAATAAATGAAAATAAACAAAAAAATAACTTATGTGAAATACAAAAAAAAAAAAAAACACCAGATGAGATATTAGTAGAGTTAGGAATATATACACAACATTTAATTTTTTTGGTATGTTCCAGACATCTGTATCATAGAGCAGAACACTGTTACTAGAGCATTAGAGGATGTGGTTCTCAAACTAGAACAAAATACCAAATTGGGCAGGCTCAGGTTTATATGGACTGTTCCCATTTGCTGGAAAATGGTAACATTCTTTCCAGGCAAAGTCCACCCTTTATGTGACCAGGCAATCTGAGGAAGCTTTAGATTTTCAACATAGATGTAAGAACAGAGCTAGCTCAGAAGCATTTACCCATAGCATGAATAGGTGCATGTGAGGCTGGGCAGTGAGCTGACATATCCTGGAGATTCTGATACTAAGATCCTCTCTGATCCTGCTTCAGAGGGCATGCAGCCCTCACATTTAAATCTTTACAAAGACTTCCAGGAAGGTTTGTGGCTCCACTCTTCCACACAGAGATTGTAACCCAGGTATAGGTCAGGACTGTATTGGGCAATGACCAGCTGGTGCTGCCTGGGCTGAAGTCTGACAGCACCTCTCCTGGACAAACACTTGTCCTGGTATCCAACTTCATTGGTGGTCCGCTAGGAGGTACATGGCAGAAGCAGAACCCAATGAGGGTGTTCTACTGCTGAAACTATCTGCATTTGCCTTACCACACAAATCCTGCCCCTAGTCGTATCAGGAGGCATGTTAGCCTGGTCACATCTCTAGGGCCAAACATGAGGGATTTGAGGAAAGGAGTATACATACAAACTAAGAACCCTGAATCTATAGTGAGCTGGTGGCCACCCCAGCAGAAGTGTGTAGAAGCTCCCTGGTGAAGAGTACTATTACAATGGGAGTGGGCAGAAAAGAGACAAAAACATCCCCAGTCGCTTGGCCATAGTAGGAGTGGTGTGTATCAGGTGGGAAGGGGTGAGAGTGGGTGAACAATTCCCATGGACGCTAGGAAGGACTGATGATGCCTAGTCTGACCACTAGTCTGGGCAGCAGCTGTGTCTGCACTGCTACAGCAGCAGGTAGAGCCACTGCAGAGCACAGAGAACAAGCAAAGTGACCCTGAATTCCTGTTTGTTGGTTATTCATTTTGTTCTTTATGTGGTTGAGGATTTTTTTCTTCTTTCTTTTAAATAAAAAAGCTGCAATGTTTCCATTGTCTGTATTCTCCTGGCAGGTGGTCTGGAAGCATCCTGGGTGGTGGCTGAGTCATGCTGGGGCAGGTGTCATGGCAGCAAAGGGCATTCTGGCCACAGGCCATGTCACTGCATGGTGGTATCCAGGTGGCTCTGGTACTGCTGCCTCCAAACCTCCTGGATCTTTCTGCACCACTTGTGAACATTCCCACTTGGATCCATCAGGTAATATGTCCTGTTAGGCATGTGGACAAAGAAAGTTTTAAGATTCTTGACCTCTGGTCAGAGTTCTTGTGACTATGGAATTTCACCTTTCAGGACATTGTTGACAGGATCAATGTAATATAAATGCAGTTCTTCTATTAGTAGTAACTGCCACTGTCATGCAAATAAACCCTTTTGCTTATCTATTGGACCCATTTTTAGTATTAGATTATTTTCTACAAACTGGTGCTAAGGGTTTCCACTGGCCTGCTTCTCCAATAACAACCTCTTTTCATTTTTGGAAAACTATAAGTTCAGTTCAAAAGAGAGTTAAAGTCCAAATCATGAGTGTATTGCTCTATGTTGCTGCCCAGCCTGCGGGGTGGGCTGGCATCCACTGCACAAAGGGAGTGGGATGAGGAGGATGATGACACCAGCATGCAGCCAAATTGGCTCAGGAGATTGTCATAGTTGCCGTATTAGTCCTCATTTTCCTTTGACATGGCTGGCAAGTAAGCTTTGAGCTTTGAAGGCTTCTGCTGGTTCAGATTCTCCCATGTGATGGACTCAAAGAATACATGAGAGGCACGCGTGGTGGCACATGCCTTTAATCCCAGCACTTGGGAGGCAGAGGTAGGAGGATCACCATGAGTTCAAGGCCACCCTGAGACTGCACAGTGAATTCCAGGTCAGCCTGGGCTAGAGTGAAACCCTACCTCGAAAAATCAGAAAAAAAAATAAACAAAAGAATGGATGAGCTTTGAGGGGTTCATACCCTTCCATCTTTTAACAGCCTAACCACTTTGTGGCATCTAAAACCAAGAGCTTTTCCACAAGGTCTCTTGCCTTAGAGAAGAATTATTCTGGGAAATCATATTCCAGTTTTTTAAAAATATTTTATTTATTTGAGATAGATAGATAGATAGATAGATAGATAGATAGATAGATAGATAGAATTGGCATGCCAGGACCTCCAGCCACTGCAGAACTCCAGATACATGTGCCACCTTGTGTATCTGGCTTACATGGGTTCTGGGGAATAGAACCAAGGTCCTTTGGCTTTGCAGGCAAATGCCTTAACCGCTAAGCCATCTGTCCAGCCCATATTCCAGTTTAATAATCTTTTTTAAAAATATATTATTTTCATTTATTTATTTATTAAAGACAGAGAGAGGGAGAGAGAAAGGGAGAATGAGTGAGTGAGAATGGGCACACTAGGGTCTCTAGCCACTGCAAACAAGCTACACATGCATGTGCCACCATGTGCATATGGCTTATGTGGGACCTGGAGAATTGAACTTGGGTCCTTAGGCTTCACAGGCAAGCACCTTAACCACTAAGCCATCTCTCCAGCCCTAATAATCTTCTGAAATATAAGATATTCACTTCCAGGTCTGAATGCCAGGAGTCCTGACACAAACTGGTAGAGTATACATCCAAGTGCCCAAAGGTCTGAACTCTTACAGGCTGATTTTTCTGTAAACAGCTCTGGAGAAACATACTGAGCTGTTCCTATGAATGAGTTGGCCCTGGCTTGTTTGCTCTCTGGAGATAATACTTTTGCTGTTCAAAAATCTGTGATCTGGATGTGCATGTCTTCATTTAAACAAAATGTTTTCTGTTTTAAGGTCCTGTCAAAACCAGAGTCCTGCCAGGCATGGTGGCCCATGCCTTTAATCCCAGCACTTGGGAGGCAGAGGTAAGAGGATCACTGAGAGTTCGAGGCCACCCTGAAACTACATAGTTAATTCCAGGTCAGCCTGGACCAGAGTGAGACCCTACCTCAAAAAACAAAACAAAACAAACAAACAACAAAAAAAGAGCCCTTACCAAGTATTTCTCCACACTGGAAGTCTTCAGGCCATTTCTTGTGAGGCTGTGGTGGTGGCTGAGCAGGATGCTGCATGGGAGTGGTACCTGGCCAGGATTCAGCTGTGGTGCCATCCATGGTGGGTTCCTGCCTGCTGACACCGCTAGGAATGTCAGAGACCAGGCTAGACTCAGTCTGGGACCTCACCATTGATGGGGATGGGCAGGCACATAGTACCGTGCTTAATTGAATAGGAATGGCATCATACAGCTGGCTGGTGGTCCTGGCCATGGGCCTCACATTGGCATGGGCGCCTCTCCCGCATCTTTGCTTGGTTCAGTGCCTCCTTAGTGTCCTCCTCCCTGAGGCAGAGCCCAAGCTAATTGTTTTTTTTTTTGTTGTTGTTTGTTTGTTTGTTTTGTTTTTCAAAGTAGGGTCTCTCTCTAGCCCAATATTTAATCTTGATAATGGTGAATATACCATATTTTGTGTAATAGTCTTCCAGAGTGTACCTTTTTCAAGATTTTTATTTTTATTTATTTCTTTGAGACAGAGAGAGGAAGAGAGACAAAGAGAGAGATAGAGAGGGAATGGGTGAGCCATGGCCTCTAGCCATTTCAAATGAGCTCCAGATGCATGTGCCACCATTGTGCATCTGGCTTATGTGGGACCTGGAGAATCCAACCTACGTCCTTAGGCTTCACAAGCATGCACCTTAACCACTAAACCATCTCTCCAGCCCAGAGTGTACCTTTTAAAATTTGTTCTGGGGGTAGCTAGGGCCAAAGGTTGGTACTATAGAGTCACTGGGTGCCAGTAGGAGCTGTACAATATACTTTTGGCCTCAGAACTTATTTAATGATCTCCTGGCACAAGTTAGAAGGGATTAACCATTGTTTCCAGTATAAGGAAGCTTTTTCAAACTAAACGATCCTTGGTCAGAGTCTTCCATGTGTATATTTTAGATTTGAAAATACCCATTCTGACATCTATGGTTGTTTTTCCTTATTGTAGAATTAGAACTATTAGAGATGGGGACAAAATGTCTTAAGGCCCTATTTGTTTCTCCTTTTGGAAAGCTCTTGTGTTACTTAATAGACCATTTATATAATATTTGAGGTATCTCTTTATCTTCGACTATGCATTTCTCTGAATGCTTAAGACCAGGCAGATAGCCAAAATTTAATCAAGGATTAATTTTGGAGGTCATTAATGGTTCTCCAAAGGAGACTTTAGGGACCCAGGAGTAGCCCTATAGCTTCTCCAATACTGGTGTTGTCTGTTAGGATGAGTCAGGACCGTGCTGGCCAAGCAGCTTTCCCTTCTTTGGGAATCCAAGAGGACTGATTTTTCCTCAGTTGTGACTCTCCTGTTTCAGACTGTACACCAATATTTTTGTTTGTTTCTGGGTCTCTGTATCCTCCCTGACAAGGAAGACAGGTGACTTATGAGGAGGGCAGTGTAGAGGTGTCCCATCAGCCAGGTGTGGTGGCACACGCTTTTAATCCCAGAACTCGGGAGGCAGAGGTAGGAGGATGGCTGTGAGTTCAAGGCCAGCCTGGGACTACATAGTGAGTTCTAGGTCAGCCTAGGCTAGAGCAATAGCCTACCTTGAAAAAACAAAAGAAAACCAAAAAACAAACAAACAAACAAACAACTGTCCCATCATCTCCAGTGGCCTCATGACCTGGGAGCAGGGGCCAAAATATTGGGCTTTTTAGCTCCAGCGAATCCAACTGGCTTTGGCTTCTATATAGGTTATTAGAACACTTAGAAAGGATGTTACACCAAACTTGAAGGGTGTACATATGTAGCATATTTGATTAGTGAAACCTATCCAGTTAAAGAATGACATAAATGTGGGGCTGGAGAGATAGCTTAGTGGTTAAGGCATTTGCTTGCAAAGCCAATGGATCCCGGTTCGACTCTCCAGGACCCATGTAAGCCAGATGCACAAGGGGGTACATGCATCTGGAGTTTGTTTGCAGTGGCTGAAGGCTCTGATAAGCCCATTCTCACTCTCTCTCTCTGTTTCTCTTTCTAAAATAAAAAAATAAATAAAATTAAAAAAAGAATGACACAAATGTTTTAAATTATTTTGTTGAATGGCCTAGACCATATCTGAAGTATAGAAACCAGGCATGTCTTATCCTTTAAACATTTAATGGCTATAAATATAGGTAGAACCTGTTATCACTCTTGAAAATAGTAAATAGAAAATTAAACCAATTAATTTAACCTAGAAATTGTCAGCAAAAGGACAAATAAGATAATATAATGACTTGGTACTTGTTTTGAAAACATTTCTGATTAGTGCAGATACCTGTGTGGGTACCAATTTTACCCAGAGAATGTTGGAAACAGAACCACAGAGCTTGAAATTATTTCTGTTAGATGAGGACCATTGTTTGAGCATGAGGCTGTACCCTAAAGCAGTGAATAGTCTTAAGAGTTAATTTTGTTATAAGTACTGGACTTGAGATTTCAGAAATAAGCTAGTTACTATACATATAATGGAATAGAATCTGGTCATTGTTGAGTCAAAACAGCAAAGCTCTAATACAATCCTTGACAAATCTGTTTTGAGAGAGAAAACAGTATTTAACAACCAATGTTTTCAGTGTAATCTTGGATAGCAATTGATCTTATGTATAATAGGAATTTTTATTAACATAAAACAATTTTATGTCTTACCCATGACTTAAAATTGATAAAGCTTAGACAAGCTATTCCAGCATATTTTACCTGACAGAGGATAAAAGTTATATTGACTGAAATTAAATCACTTAAACCTAAGTGACTAAACCTAGTGATGACCATTTGATAGAATTAACATAAATAAAACAGGAGCTATCTTTAGAGTCACAATGTCTGTAGTTATGAGGACCTCATATTTGGAAATTAAACACTTATACATGAACCTTTATTTTAAGACTTGGTTTTTTCAATAGTTAAAACCGTCCCTGAACAAGCTTCATTGCTGTTATGATTTCCTGGTGACATTTTTTTGATTTTGTTTTTTTGAGGTAGGGTCTCACTCTGGCCCATGCTGACCATTCACTATGTAGTCTCAGGGTGGCCTCAAACTCATGGCAATCCTCCTACCTCTGCCTCTGGAGTGCTGGGATTAAAGGTGTGTGCCACCACGCCCAGCTGCCTCTATTTTTTTTTTTTTAATCTCCCTTTCTGCTCTCCTTTTTTTTTTTTTTCTTGGCTTCCCAATTATGACAAATAGAAGTTGCCACGTGGAGCAACTGTTTTAAGCTCCTATCTGATCCAGCTACCAATTTTTGTAATTTCTTATGAATATCAGGTGCTGACTGAGTTAAAAATTTATCTTTAAGAAGAATTTCCTGCTCCATTATCTCCTCAAGTCTCTGGAGAAAGTAATGGGAATTGCTGTTCTGTTTGTATTGTCTAAATGAGCCCAGTTTTCAAGGAGACAAGCTAGCAGAGTCTTTTGAGGTATCATGGAAGCTGATTATCCCATCTGAAATGAAGTGGAGGAAAGTGAAAGAAAAATCTGGAGTCAGGTTATGCTCCATGCTGTCTTGAATCTTCTTGTTGGAGGGGGCATCCCTCCAGCCAGATTTGGGAGAAGAAATTAGGGTTTTTTGTTTTGTTTTGTTTTTCTTTCGAGGTGGGATCTTGCTGTAGCCCACACTGACCTGGAATTCACTGTGTAGTCTCAGGGTGGCCACAAACTCATGGAGGTCCTCCTACCTCTACCTCCTAAGTGCTGGGATCAAAGTATGCTTCACTACACCCAGCTGAAATTAGTTTTTTTTTTTTTTTTTTTTAAATATCCTTCCTATAGGAGGCCTAACCCAAATTTCCCTGTTTTTTTCCCCAATCAAAAGGGGACACAAAGTGTGGTCTATGTGCCTCTTGGAGCAAGGAAGATCCAAGATAGGATGTCCATGCTCATCCTACAAGGCCAGCTCCCAAGCTCAAGTTCCTGCAGACTATTTCCCCAACCCCTGCATGTGCCTTACATCGTGGCGTATAAGGATTGCCACTGCCATTTTTAAGCCTAAGTATGAAGATTTCTACCCTTACTCCTGTCTTGATAGCTTAAATGCTCTACTGGGGTGGGGGGAGTTCCTGGGAGCTCTTTTCCTTGTCCCCTTTGTGGGAACCTGGGATTTGGGCCCCCCCGGTCTGTGAATATTTCAGAATGGTATAGGAACTAAAGGGTATTATCTTAAAGGTAATCTTTGGTTTTATTACCTTAAATATAGGGGTCATACCCTGTGGATGGAGAGAGAGAGAGAGAGAGAGAGAGAGAGAGAGAGAGAAGAGAGATCATTTACTTGATGCCTTTCTATCATATGTTTTTACCTTAATATACACTTTAGGCAAGTCTGATGCTTGTCTTACATAAAGAGGTTGTAACCTGATAAAATACCTTGACTCAGTTTACTCATTTGACCTTTTTATCTGGTGAGAAATTTTATCTGACAGAGGTGTGACTTCAAGTGTTTAAAAGGGAGGATCTGCCAGGTGTGATGGCGCACGCCTTTAATCCCAGCACTCGGGAGGCAGAGGTAGGAGGATTGCTGTGGGTTCGAGGCCACCCTGAGACTCCATAGTGAATTCCAGGTCAGCCTGGGCTAGAGTGAGACCCTACCTCGAAAAAAATAAATAAATAAAAGTGAGGAACTATAAAGAGAACCAAAATTATATGTTGTTTGCTATTCCCTTTTCCATGTCAGAGACAAATTGGCCATTTGTCTCTGGGCAAGGTCCGGGGCCTTAAACCTGCATGGGGTCTGGGATAAAGGAAGTGCCACCCCTTTGTCCAGAGTCCAGCTTGTATTTAGGCCTCTTTATTGTATTCTTTTGTTTGTTTGTTTGTTTGTTTTTTCAAGGTAGGGTCTCACTCTAGCTCAGGCTGACCTGGAACTCACTATGTAGTCTCAGGGTGGCCTTGAACTTATGGTGATCCTCCTACCTCTGCCCCCTGAGTGCTGGAATTAAAGGTGTGCACCACTATGCCTGGTTGGATTCTTTTTAAAAAGTATATTTATTTATTTATTTGTAAACACACACACACACACACACACACACACACACACACACACCATAAAGAGAGCATGAAAGAGAAACAGAGAGACAGAGAGTGAGAAAGGGCATGCTATGGCCTCTGGCCACTGCAAATGAACTCTAGATGCAAGTGCCCCTTTGTGCATCTGGCTTTATGTGGGCACTGGGGGATTAAACCCATGTTGTTAGGTTTTGCAGGTGAGTGCCTTAACTGCTGAGCCATCTCTCCAGGCCATAATGGATTCTTTAGTAGGGCTTGAGATCAATGTGTCTATGTTCTACCTCATCCATATTCACCTGAAGAGAAGGCTGATGATTCTGTCATTTTTCCAGGACTTGGAGGCCTTAACCTTTTGCTAGTTACCTTTGCATCACAGTGACCCAATAAATAGCTCAGCGATACAGCTTAAAGGAAGGAAAATTTATTATTTATTTATTTTGGTTTTATGAGGTAGGGTCTCACTCTAGCTCAGGCTGACCTGGAATTCACTATGTAGTCTCAGGGTGGCCTCAAACTCTCAGTGATTCTCCTACCTCTGCCTCCCAAGTGCTGGGATTAAAGGCGTGTGCCACCCCACCTGGCTAGGAAGATTTATTTTTGCTTACAGTTTCAGTATTTTAGTCCACAGTCCTTGGTTTCTTTACTCTGGACTTACAGCAAGGCAGCAGGAGCACGTGGCAGAGGACACATGTTCTAGCCAGGGTTGCTTGAAAGCGAGCAAGGGGTCAGGGCCAACATATCCCAAGGGCCTACCTTCAGTAACCTTCTTCCTCTTGTGAGGCCCCATCTCCTAAAAGACCTAGTATCTCGGAACCTCCCAAGATAGTGCTACTTTATGGAGGCTTAGGCTTTGATGCATAAGTCTCAGGGAGCCATTTTATATTCACACCTTAACAGACTTACATCCTCTGTGAGAAAGATAGCAGGGTTTTGATTGGCATTTCATTTGGTCAGCAGTAAATGTGAGATTTGCAGTAGTCATTTGCTGATGGCCTTTGTAATAGCTCTTTTCCTCTGGCAACAATATCTGACTTTGTTTCTAGAATCCAGCCCTCTCCCTTCCTTCATCCTAAATGATTTATACCTCTGTCTCTGGTGATGAACAAGGTGATTTAGGGTTTACCAGTCAGTACATCACATCAGGGTGTTTGGATCTATATGAGTTCAGTCATAGTGAAGACTAGGAGACCTGTTATCAGAAAGTAGGGTTCCCACCTCTTTTTTTTTTATGATTTTTTGAGGTAAGGTTTTGCTTTAGCCCTGGCTGATCTGGAATTTACTATGTAGTTTCAGGATGGCCTTGAACTCACGGTGATCTTTCTACCTCTGCCTCCTGAGTGCTGGGATCAAAGGATCAAAGGTGTGTGCCACCACACCCAGCTAGCTGAGTCCCCCCCCCTTTTTTTTGAGGTACGGTCTTGCTCTAGCTCAGGCTGACCTGGAATTCACTATGTAGTCTCAGGGTGGCCTTGAACTCACGGCGATCCTCCTACCTCTGCATCTCAAGTACTGGGATTAAAGTCATGCGCCACCGTGCCCTGCTTGGTTCCCTTTTTGTTATGGACTTGAAGCAGAAAGCAGGGCCCACAGTCATTTTACCACCACACATGAAGAGAATCAGCACAGAGCAGAGCCACAGATATATGAGAGACATGCTTTTCTGCCATGAAATGAAGCCATGTGGCCTTGAGCCAAAATAAACATTCCTTCATTTAAGTTGTTTCTCTCAGATATTTTGTTATAGCAACAAATATCTGACTAACACAATTTACCACTGGATGGCCATCCCAATGTTGTCCAACACATACATTAAAATATTAACTGTGTTGGGCTGGAGAAATGGCTTAGCAGTTAAGGCACTTGCCTGCAAAGCCAAAGGACCATGGTTTGATCCCCCAGGACCCATGTAAGCCAGATGCACAAAGTGGCACATACATCTGGAGTTTGTTTGCAGTGGCTGAAGGCCCTGGAGTGCCCATTCTCTCTCTCTCTCAAATAAATAAATAAATAAAATATTAAAATATATATTAACTGTGGGAGTTGGAGAGATTGCTCAGTGGTTAAGCTGCTTGTCTGCAAAGCCTAACAACCCAGGGTTTGATTCCCCAGGACCCACGTAAAGCCAGATGCATAAAGTAGCATATGCGTCTGGAGTTCATTTGTAGCAGTTGGAGGCCCTGGTGCACCCATTCTCTCTGTCTTTCTTATCTCTCTGCTTGCAAATAAATAAATAATTGTGGTTATTTTAAGAGAAAGGATTAAAAGGAGGGCTTTTACTTTATATTTTATGTACATTGTAGTTTTTTAGCTTGTTACAGTCATTACATTACTTTTATGTTGAGTATAGTAAAGTTTTTCCAATTGTGAGATGAAAAGAAAGGATACAAACTTATTGAAGTCTACAGAAAGGAGGACTTGGAGGGACTTAGGCAGTTCTGTTTAAATATTTACTGGCTACTTTGTAGAAAAGTTTGAGTGTAACCCCAAGGTTATGTGTGGCCCCCTGGGTCAGGGTAGGAACTGGTGAGTGGAATCTAAAGAGACATATTGGCTAAACATAAAAGAGAACTTTCAAAGTCAGGACATTCAGAGGATGGAGGGTCTTACCTCAAGAAATATTAACTTTTCATATAGGTTCAAAAAAGCCAGGTAACCACTTTGGGAAGGTAATATCATGAGGGTAAGTCCCAAAAGGGGGTGTGAAGAAAGTAACCTTAAGTCCCTTTTAACTGTAATTCTGTGATCTTTTAAGAGGCAAATCTGTGTTTTTTTTTTTTTTAAGGTTCATTTTGTTCATGTACTATAAAAAGCACAATTTTGGCTCTTTCAGACCAGAAAAAGTCTCCTTTCACCTAAAATACACATGATTTGAAAGGGAAAATGCCTTTGCTTTTAATTTTATTATTTTTAAAATATATAACATAGAAAAGAATGGATTTTATTAGGACTTTCCACATATATATGACATATATGTATTATGTATGACATGTATCATATGTGATATTATATACTTTTATTATCATATGTGATATTATCTCCAGTTCCATATATTTTCCTGAAAATGACATAATTGCATTCTTCTTTGTGAGAACAAAACTCCATTGTGCATGTAAACTACATTTTCTTATTTCTTAATTTTTTTTTTTTTTTTTTTTTTTTTCTTGAGGCAGGGTCTCTCTCTAGCCCAGGCTGAAGTGGAATTCACGTGGTAATCTCATTCTGACTTTGGCAATCCTTCTACCTCTGCCTTCTAAATGCTGGGATTAAAGACATGCACCACCACGCTTGGTTTATTTTCTTATTTTTAAAAAAATATTTTATTTAGGGCTGGAGAGATGGTTTAGCAGTTAAGTGCTTGCCTGTGAAGCCTAAGCACCCCGGTTTGAGGCTCGATTCCCCAGGACCCACATCAGCCAGATGCACAAGGGGTCGCACGCATCTGGAGTTCCGTTTGCAGTGGCTGGAAGCCCTGGAATGCTCATTCCCTCTTTCTCTCTATCTGCCTCTTTCTCTGTGTCTGTCGCTCTCAAATAAATAAATAAATAATGAAGAAAAAAATATTTTATTTATTTGACAGAGAGCGAGAGAGAGAGGCAGAAAGAGAAAGAGAGAGGGAGAGAATGGGCATATCAGGGTCTCTAGCCACTCAAAAGAACTCCAGATGCATGCGCCACCTGGGTCCTTATGCTTTGCAGGCAAGTGCCTTAACTGCTAAGCCATCTCTCCAGCCCTTACTTTATTATTATTATTATTACTCTTATTATTTTAATGAACTAGCTGGATGTAGTGGCACATGCCCTTAATCTCAGCATTTGGAAGGCAGAGGTAGAAGGATTGATGTGAATTAGAGGCCAGCCTGGGGCTACATAGTGAATTTGAGGTCAGCCTGGGCTACAGTAAGATCCAACCTCAGAAAACAAAACAAAACAAAACAAAGAAACAACAACAACAACAACAACGAAAACCCCAAGAATTATTTACACAGGAATATAACAATTGGAACAACAACTGGGCTTCTAGCAGCTGTGGGTGTGCAACGGTGGTTATAGCCCTAACTCTTGACAGGCCTTGGGATAACAAAGGGAGACCTTGGTGTTACAGCTCTAGGGAGACCATCCAGGGAGTAGTGGGTCTTGGAGGCAAGACCAGCCAATCTGCCCCCAAAGCAAGTGCAGAAATCTTGTGATGATGTGGAGTGTGTCTGCCCCAAGGCTGGGGCAGGAACTCTTCTCCTCACTGGTCTCTGAGATATTTGTTTTTCAAGGGAGTCTTTTCAGAATCTGGTGAATCTGTGTCCTTTTCTTAATGTTTTTGAAGTTAACATACAAAATAATGGGTTTCATCATGGCATTTTCATACATGTGTTTCATTATACTGCTGCTCCTCACTGCTCTCCCCATGCTCCCTGCTCCGTCTCTGACTTGTTTCCTTCCTCCCTCCAAATAGTGCACTCTTCTGCTTTCATGCCACATGTATTTCAACACCCTTTCTTTTCTACCTAATATCACTTTCATGATCTAATTTTGGTTTTGTGAGTTATCATACATATACATACATCTATACACACACATAAATACAACTTTTAATCTAGGTAATGAATATGACAGAAAGCATGTATTTTTTCTGGATCTGGTTTATTTCATTTAATGTGCTCATTTCCAGGTCCATCTGTTTTCCTGCAAATATGATTTCATTTTTCTTTATGGCTGAATAAAATTCCATTGTGTATCTGTACCACATTTTCTTTGTCCTTTTACTTATTACTAGACATCTAGACAGGTTTAGTTTCCTAGCTACTGTGAATAATGCAGCAGTAAACATGGATGTGCAAGTTTCTTTATGGTATGTTGACTTAGAATCCTTTGAGTGTATACCCAGGAAAGGTAAAGCTGGTGTTGTAGTTAGCGTCATGTTGCTGGAATGAACTTCCAAACCAGACACAGTTTATGGGAGGAAGGGATTTATTTGAAGCTTGTAGATCCAGGGAAAGTTCCAAAATAGTGAAAGAGGCTGGCTCCCTTTCACAGATCCAAGCAGAGAGAAAAGTACCCCCAGCCAGTCAATGACACAAAGAAGCACAAAACCTCTGCAAACAGCAGGGGCTCAGACAGAATTCTGAGTGCTCTGCATACCTTTTAGGCTGGAAACAGATCTGCCCCTAGTAACACTTTTGGGCTGGACCCCAGGATCTGCCTGCAGTGACACCTTCCAGCCAGGCAGCTGAAAATCCAAGTTTTAATAAAAACACCCGAGTCTATTGGGGGACATGACATTCAAACTACTACAGCTGGATCACTTGATAGTTCTGTTTTTAGTGTCATACTGGCTTCCATAGTGGCTAATTTACATTTACTAATTTACATTCCCATTAGCAGTATATAAGCTTTCATTTTTTTCCTAGTTCTCTCTAGCATTGTTGTTATTTATTTTCTTAATGATAGCCATTGTGGTGGGGATGATATGGAATCTCAGTATTGTTTTGGTTTGCATTTTCCTGATGACTAAGTAGTTGAAAATTTTTACAAGGCTGAGTGTGGTGGCATACACCTTTAATCCCAGCACTTGGGAGGCAGAGGCAGGAGAATTACTGTGAGTTCGAGGCCACTCTGAGACTAACTACATAGTGAATTCCAGGTCAGCTTGGGTTAGAGCAAGACCCTACCTTGAAAAAAAAAAAAACAAAAAAACAAAAATCAAATATTTATTGGACATTTGCACTTATTTTAAGAACTATAAATTCAATTAATTTGCTAATTTAGTGATTGGATGATTTGGTTTTATGATGTTCATTTTATGAATTTTTTTTATAGTCTAGAATTAAACACCTGTCAGATATACAGGTAGCAAAATTTCTTGAAGATACTTTAAATTTATTAATTTGTTTATTTATTTTTATTTATGTATTTATTTGAGAGTGATAGAGAGAGAAATGGGGAGAGAGAGAGAGAGAGAGAGAGATAGAGAGAGAGAATGGGCGTGCCAGCCACTGCAAACGAACTCCAGATGCTTGTACCACCTTGTACATCTGGCTTACGTGGGTCCTGGGGAAATTGAGCCTCAAACTGGGGTCCTTAGGCTTCATAGGCAAGCGCTTAACTGCTAATCCATCTCTCCAGCCCAATTTGTTTATTTAAACAAGATGTTGCTATGTAGTCCAGGCTGGTATCAAACTCACAATCCTTCTTTTGCCAACTCCCAACTATTGCAATTACAGAATATGTTAATGTTTACATACAAAATTATAGAATATTATAAAATATATTTATTTTTAATAAAAACAATTTCTTTATTGGTTTTAACTAGTTACACAATTAACATTAATGTTTAAATTAGGTTAAACATATTTAGCTCCTTGAACACTTATCATTACTAGGAAAAACATTCAAAATCCTTACTTTTTAGAATGTACAGTACAGTATTTTTGTCTTACTTTACATAGGTCCTAGGGATTCAAACTCAGGTACTAACACTTTCATGGCTTGTGCTTCATCCCATGAGCCATTTCCCCAACTTGCTCACGGTCTACTTAACTTGTTTCCAGGTTGTGGTCTTTGTTATGAGGGTTGGGCAACAAGCACAGCAATGCTTATTATTATATCGGTCCTGTGTCTATGCAAGACCCCTCAAAGATAGTTGGAGCTTTTAAAACAGAATGTATGATTATAGTGATTGTTACACTGAGGATAAAACAAGCTAAATGTATGCTATAGCTTAAATGGCAATGAGTATAGTCACCATCTTTTGTATATGGAAAGAAAAGCTTGTTATTTTATGTAATAATGCATGCCGTGAAATGTTGCCTCATTTTTCTGTTAAATATTTCTTATTTTCCTCTGTTCTTTTTGTTTTAGGAAAATGGGGAGGCTATTGGGGATAAAATCCAGGTTCTTACCCATGTTTGGTCAAAGTGATTTTTAAAAATACTGGGCTTTCCAGGGAATAAACTGGGGATAGCTATCCTACCAGGTGAGTGATGATGGGAAAACACTTGTTTCAGGGGCTGGGGAAGTGGCTTATTAGCTAAAGCCGCTTGCTTGCAAAGACTGCCTGCCCCAGAGAGAGAAAGAATGGGCATGCCTTCTTTCCACTGCCAATAAACTCCAGACACATATGCCACTTATTGTATCTGGCTTTAATGGGGAATTGAACCTAGACTTTGCAAGCAAGCACCTTTAATGGCTTAACCATCTCCCCATTCCCAATAATCCTGATTTATTAAACTAGCAGTTAAGCCAACATTCATTTTGACTCACATTTTTTTGGGGGGGGGGTGGGAAGCAGGGTCCCACTATAGCCAAGGCTGACCTTGAACTCATGACTGTCCTCTTACCTCAGCCTCCTGAGTTCTGGGATTAAAAATGTGAGCCATCACACTTGGCTTTTTTGTCTCACATTTTTGTATGAAGGAAATACGCAGTAAGAGACAATCTGAAAATTTCTCTCTCCTCACAGACATGAGTTAAATGGTGAATAATAAAAAGGTCATAGCTCTTGTCTCAATCTGGGGGTCCTGCAGCTAACCTTTCTATCTGTACTATCATGCTGATATCCTCAGAGCCAAACCTTTTGTTCAGAGGTTTCTTGAGGATGAAAGAGATGAGGTCAGAGTAAGTGTTTATTCATTACATCTACTTCAAAGAACATGAGTATTTACCATCTTGGAGATAGTTTTTTTCATCCTTAAAATTTTTTTTTTTTCTGCCAGGCATGGTGGCGCATGCCTTTAATCCCAGCACTTGGGAGGCAGAGGTAGGAGGATCACCGTAAATTTGAGCCCACCCTGAGACTACATAGTGAATTCCAGGTCAGCCTGGGCCAGAGTGAAATTTTTTTTTTTTTTTTTTTTTTTTTTTTTTCTAGCTAGGGTTTTGCTCTAGCCCAAGCTGACCTGTAATTCACTATGTATTCTCAGGGTGGCCTCAAACTCATGGCAATCCTACTACCTCTGCCTCCCAAGTGCTGGGATTAAAGGTATGTGCCATCATGCCTGGCTCCCTTTTAAAATTCCTCCCTCCTTCACTCCCTTCCCTCCTTCCTTTTGAAGCAGGGTCCCACTTTAGCTCAGGCTCACCTGGACCTTACTCTGTAAACCAGGCTGGCCTCTAACTCATGACAACTCCTCTACTTTAGCCACCTGAGTGCTGGTATTAGTGCCACCATGCCCTTTTACATTTGTTTTTTTTTTTTTGAGCTAGGGTCTTGCTCTAGCCCAGGCTGGCCTGGATTCACAATGTAGTCTCAGGGTGGCCTGGAACTCCACCTATCTTTGCCTCTCAAGTGCTGGAATTAAAGGCAACATTTGCTGCTTTTAGCTGACTTTGATTTTATTTCTTCTCACATAAGTAAGATTTCATTAAACTTGGTTACCAACCCCCTAAACCTGGGATTCTTAGTTAAGTTCTGCTGTTTGAACATGTATGCCCTAAGTATATAGAGCATGGGTGGGAGGGAGCCTTGAGGGATCCACTGATGAACTTGCAATTACTTTTCATGGTTAAAGAAGTCATTGATAGATATTTCCCGGTTTGGTGCTTCAATCCCTCATGACTTACAGGATGTATTTAATACAGTAAGATCATAAGATGATTGTTTTTTTTGAGGTAGGGGTTTACTCTAGTCCTGGCTGACCTGGAATTCACTCTTTAGACTCAGGGTGACCTCGAACTCACAGCTATCCTCCTACCTCTGCCTCCCGAGTGCTGGAATTCAAGGCGTGTGCCACCATGCCCAGCCATAAACTGATTTTAAAAAAATTCACTATGTAATCTCAGGGTGGCCTCTAACTCATGGCGATCCTCCTACCTCTGCTTTCCAAGTGCTGGGATTAAAGGCATGCACCACCATGCCTAGCCTGATTTCTTTTCTTTTCTTTTCTTTTCTTTTCTTTTCTTTTCTTTTCTTTTCTTTTCTTTTCTTTTCCTTTCCTTTCCTTTCCTTTCCTTTCCTTTCTTTTCTTTTATCTTCTTTTCTTTCTTTCTTTTTTTCTTTTTCCTACTAAGTGGTTTCTGGTGTATGTGTTACATTACAGTCTCTATAAGACCCTGACAGTGAGGCTCTGTGGCTAAACATATTCAGATACACAAGACAGTCTATTTCTGGCTGTTACCACCTTCCTATTGCTCCTGCAACAAATTACTACAAGTTAAGAAGCTTTAAGATGCCTATTTTGTTAAGAAATATTTTATTTATTTATTTATTTATTTGTAAGCAGAGAAACATAGAAGAGAGACAGACAGAGAGAATGGGTGCACCTGGGCCTCCAGCTCTGCAAATGGACTCGAGGTGCATGCGCCACTTTGTGCATCTGGCTTTATGTGGGTACTGGGGAGTTGAATTTGTGTCATTAGACTCTGTAGGCAAGTGCCTTAACCACTAAGCCATCTCTCCAGCCCAGCCTGCTTTTTCTTTTTCTTAATAGGTCTTAAGGATAGAAGTCCAAAATCTGTTTTCACTGTAGTAAAGGCGAATTATTAGCAGGGCTCATTCCGTCTGGAAGCACTGAGAAAAAACTGTCTTTAACTTTTCCAGCTTCTAGTGGCTGTTGTGTTTTTCACCTGAAGCCTGTGGTAGTTTGAATGAAATATCCCCAGAGATTCATGTGTTTTGAATAATTTGACCCCATCTGGTGATAGTTTGGAATGTGGAGCCTTGCTGGAGAAGGTGTATAACTGGGTGTGGACCTCAAGGTTTATTAATATTCATCTTCAAAGCTATTCACTCAGGCTACGTCTAACGATGTCAGTGATGCTCTGCTGTCTTGCTTGTGCCATGCTTTTCCTGCCATGATGAAGCATCCCCTTGCAACTATATTTATTTGCAATCAGAGAGGGAGATAGAAGAGAGACAAATAGAGTACATGGGTGTACTAGGGCCTCTAGCTGCTAAAAATGAATTATAGATGCATGTGCCACTTTGTGCATCTGGTTTTACATGGGTACTGGGTAATTGAACCTGGGTTGTTAGGCTTTGCAGGCAAGTGTCATAACTGATGAGCCATCTCTCCAGCCCCCATAAGCTGCTTTTGTTCAGGTATTTGTCCCAGAAATGAGAAGGTAACTGCTACATGTTCCTTCTCACTATCTGCAAAGGGCATTAATCTGCTTCCATTGTCACATTGCCTCATCCTGACTGGTTTTCCCTCCTTCCTAATAATTCAAGACAATCTTCCCTTTCAAGACTATTAATTTAATCAATAGTCCTCTTTTCTATCATAGGTATCATTAGCAGATTGTAGGGTGTTATGTCTTGAATATAAAGTGCCTTCTGCAAACTTGTGTGTTAAATGCTTAGTCTTAGCTGGTGGCACTATTTTGTAAGCTCTATTAGGATTTAAGTTCTTACCACATCTGCAAATATTTTAAGTGTTTGTGGGTTCATGATGTGCCTGAACTGTCTTTCAAAGTAAAATGCAAATTATTGCACCATTTATTTTCTCTATTAGAAGAATCCAATAGCTGCTGGACCTCTGATTTCTGCAAGCAGCACAACGGCATACCTATCCTGGCCATATACTGTTAAGGCTGCAAACTAAGTGGGATCCAAAGTTGGAAAAAGCTCAACAATAGGCCTGGGATGTGATGCAGGTGGCCTTGCCTCTTGGCTCATGCAGTTTTTAAAATCTATTTATACTAAGGGTTTTTAAAAAAATTTTTTGTTTATTTATTTATTTGAGAGCGACAGAGAGAAGGAGGCAGAGAGAGAGAGAAAGAGAGAGAGAGAGAGAGAGAGAGAGAGAGAGAGAGAGAGAGAATGGGCGTGCCAGAGCTTCCAGCCTCTGTAAACGAACTCCAGATGCATGCGCCCCCTTGTGCATCTGGCTAACGTGGGTCCTGGGGAATTGAGCCTTGAACCGGGGTCCTTAGGCTTCACAGGCAAGCACTTAACCACTAAGCCATCTCTCCAGCCCTATAGTAAGGGTTTTAACTGTGGGACAAGATGCCATGTGGAGTTTGTGGCAAGTCTGGGGACAAATCATAAAATGTTAGCCCCTTAGGTTCTGAAGTAAGGAAATACCATTTTCAGTACAGAATTGTATGTATTTTCTGTTTGTGCTCCTGTTTCAGGCCAAAGTTGTCTTGAAAGATGGAGGTTGCTGAGCACCATGGTCTACTCCATTCTCTGCAGGAATGTATGTCTCCTTGGTGTCACTAGCATATTTTTTCCTACTTCACCACAGCTTCTGCCTCATTATATTTTAAAACCATTAACCTTTCAAATAATTTTATGGAATCCACTTACTTGTCTGTTTTAAGAATTATCACCCATAATTTTGTCAAGTTCTGTTCTTTTTAGGGCAGGAGTCTTCTTCAACATGTAGATTAGTTACCATTTTGACCCAAGAACTGTATGTCATTGCCAAAACTCATGACTCTGCCAGTATAATTTGTTTCTTGAGACATGGGGTAGCCTCAGAAGGTTTTCCTTAGATTGCGAGTGATTAAATGAATAATTTTTTCATGTGTAGTTCATTGTGTGAGTAGTATATGCACTTGCGTGTGCAGATGTGTGTGCCCCATGTGTTCATATGCGGAGGTTACAGGAAGACTAGATGTTTTCTATTGCTCACATGCATTGCTTTGCTTAGACAGAGTCTCTTACTAAACTGGCTTTTTTTTCGGTTAGATTGGCTGATGAAAGGAGCCTCACTACCCTCCTGTGTTTGCCCACCTCAGCACTGGGGTCACAGGCATGCACAACCATGCCTTTTTTTTATGGCTCTTTTCAGTTTATTGCATGACGTTACACTAGTCCAAGTTAAAAGCGGACCCCAAATGGTTACATTATACAAGCTGTGAGGTTTTTAAACTTGTGACAAGGGACAGAAGGGACATTCTACTCATTGCAAGGAAATCCTCACTTATACTTCAGAGAGACACAAGCACTTAAAACCCATGAACCTTCAGCTGATCTTCCTTAGCCAGTCCAATCTCTATTAGGAACTGGCATATGTTCTTGCGCTGGTCACCCTGTAGCTGAATCACTTCTCTATATTCTGGATGTTCAATTATAGTACCATTGCAGGCAAATTTCTTCTTGAATGCCTTCACTAGTTTCTTTTTATTGTAATCATCAGTGATCCCTTGGACAGTAGTTAGGGTCTTCCTGCCATTCTTCTGTTGAATTCTTACATGGATATAACCCTCATTGCCGGCAGGAAGCAGGTCACCACCCTTACTTGCATCAGCAAAGGGGTCGAAAGAGTGGAGGTTCTGGATAGGGGGCATACCATATGATTCCTTTTCCTCTGTGGAAATGTCCTGTGGAAGGCGGCTGCGGGAGAAGGCGGGCAGGGAGACAGAGCATTGGGAAGCGAGGGGGCTCGAGGGGGAGGCAGCTGAGTCCTTGGCGGCGGCTCACTGACTGGGGCCCCCCCTTTTTTAATAGAAAAGCTTGATTTATTTGTTAAAGTATTACAAAGATAAAACACTATCATTAGGAGTACTTTGAAGACATAATCAGACTTTTTGTTCTGTGACAGAAAACTAACTTAAGAGGGTGGACGTTCAAGGGTATAACCTGGGAGACCATAAGACCAGACTGGCAAAACAGGCAGAAGGAGCAGAAGCAGCTGGAAACCCTTGTGCCCGCGTGGCTGTCAGGATGGCATCCCCACAGGGCCTTACTAATCAATCTCACCCTCACCTCTGTGGAAAATGACACAAGCTGATGTCTGAGACCTCTGCCTTTTTTCTTGGGGGTAAGGAGTTCTTAGCTGCAGAAAGACATCTGAGCTCCAAAGGCTCCTCCCCCCCCCAGCACCTACACTCGAGATCCTGTGCCTTTCACCAGGTAGACATGTACAGCAGAGTATGTACAGCGGAGGCAAGAATTGGAGGCCTACTCAAAGCACACCTAGACCCAGGAAGTTTGAGGGTAAATGATAAACTATAAATACCCCCTTGGTTAAATTATTCACCTGTGTTAATAAGGGTCATAGTTTCTTCTGCTGGTGACAACCTGCTGCCTCAGTGTCATTTGTCTTGAGAAAGAACTGGTTTAAGTGAGTTTTGAAAAGGAAGAAAGCCTTGCATTAACCCTACTCCAGAGTGGAAGAGGCACCAAGCTGTCTCCTAGTTACAGCAGAATCGTGTAGCAGCATAACTTGTTTTCGGTGACCCACATCTGCATCCTCAAACTGCCCAGCAACTGTTGGTGTGATGTCCACCTCCATGCCATCTTCATAATCTCTTACTGAATCTTCTGTCCAGACTCCAGCCACATGACACTGGCTGCTCACAGACTGAGAAAACATTCCTTCCAGTCTCTCCAGTGTGGCTTGCCCTTCTGTGGTTAAGTGGGAGAGTCCTGCTTCATAGGTGTAGAATGTAGGCATATCCTTGTCCTTGTTCGCGAGCTTCCACTTCTAGTCTTCATCACCACAGTCATCAGCGTCCGAGTCCTCCCAGCCGGGATGCAAGGCCTGGCACTCACACATTGCCCGAACATCACCTCCAATGCTGACTTACCGCTAGGCACAAATCTAAATTCAGTAATGGGTTCAACAACACTGTCTTCCTCGTCTTCATCAGAGATTCTTCTCCACATTTGGCATTCACCATAACATACAAATGCAATTGTGGATAGGCGTTTAGGTCCCTGGAGAATGCGCGTATACTGATGATGGGGTATTCCAGTGAGAATCCTAATCCAGAACCATCTAACCAAGACAGGTGGCTCTCGGCAACGTAAAGGGTGCTGGTGCCAAGTCCCTTCCAGTTCAGCACCTCCTTGGTGCCTCGCGGCTGCTGCCCGAGGCCCTTGGCCAGCCAGGGCGGCAGAAAACTTGAGAAAGCTCATGGCAGGAGAAAGCACCGGAAACAGAGCCGTTGGAGTTGAGCAGCACAGCGTCCCACCTCGGCCAGCCCAACCGGGAAGCAAGCCTTTGCTTTTGACCTGCGTGCTGAGGATTGAACTCTTCAGGCTTGCTCAGTAATCTTTTTTTTTTTTTTTTCAAAAAATTTTATTTTTTTTCTTTTTTATTGATTTCATTAAAAACATGAAGTCTCATTAATTTTTTTATTATTGACAACTTCCATAATTATAGACAATAAACCATGACAATAATTCCCTTCCCCTCACTTTCCCCTTCACAACTCCACTGTCCATTATGTCCCCCCCCCCTCTTTAATCAGTCTCTCTTTTATTTTGATGTCATCAGGTTTTCCTCCTACTATACTAGTCATGTGTAGGTAGTGCCAGGCACTGTGAGGTCATGAATATCCAGGACATTTTGTGTCAGGAAGAGTGTAGTGTAAGCAGTCCTACCCTTTCTTTGACTCTTACCTCTTCCGCAATGGACCCTGAACCTTGGAAGGTGTGATAGGGATGTTTCAGTGCTGAGTACTCCTCTGTCACTTCTCAGCACCATGGTGTCTTCTGAGTCATCCCAAGGTCACTGCCATCTGAAAAGAGAAGCTTCTCTAGCCAAAAGTGAGAGTAGCATTAATATATGGTTATTAACATTAAGAAAAGTGCTTACTGTGCAGTTTGGTGTTGTTCAGTAATCTTGCAAAGCAAGTGCTCTTATCTGCTGAGCCATCTCCTTGGCCCTAGTGGAGTAATATTAATCTCAAACCAAACATGGCTTATTAAACATGATAATCCATTAAAAAATTGTTTAGGGGCTGGAGGGATGGCTTAGCACTTAAGACACTCTCCTGCAAAGCCAAAGGACCCAGGTTTGATTCCCCAGGACCCACGTAAGCCAGATGTACAAGGTGGTACGTGGTTTTGGAGTTCATTTGCAGTGGCTGAAGGCCCTGGCATGCCCATTTTCTCTATCTGTCTCTTTCTCAAATAAAATGAATAAAAAATTAAAAAAATTGTTTACTATTTTTAAAAAATGAGACAAGTCTCATTAGGTAGCCCATGGTGACTTCAAACTCACCAAGTAGCTCAGATAGCCTTGAATTTGTAATCCTCCTAAGTATTGGGCATATATCAGCACACCTGGCTAGGATGCTTTTGATAAGAAAATGAGATAGTTTCTGGAAAGACAAAGTAGTCTGTAACCTCCTTGTCAGACTTTTATCATTAAAATGATAAACACAAAAGAGAAGGAAAGTAACTTGCAGAAACAATGAAATGGAAATTTAAATCAGGAAAGAATCCAGAAACTCATGTCTACTTATATTCTTGGTCCTGACATGTTAGGTATCTTTTCAATTGTTAATCATTTTCTGGATTTTTTTTTCCAAGCCTGGCATATACACCATGATGTGTATATTCTCTTATAAAGCCTTTTGACTAAAGGAAAATTCAAGTTTGTTATTATTATCAGTTTCTTCTACTACATAGCATTTTCACCTTTTAAATGTATACTGAAAGGATGTGAAGGAAGTTTCTCACAAAGATACTATAAAATGAATGGTTCCTTTACTCCAAGAATTTGCCAGAAGTCAAGAAGCACTGGAATTTAACAGGTTTCCACTAGATGGCAAGCATTGCCTTTCAATGTCTCAGAGGTGTCTAGCTAAAATATTACTGCTATTTAAAAGTTACATCTTTGCATGGAACAGCTGTACTTTCTACAAAAAATTATAAAGGCATTGATTTACAAATTTAGCCAAGTTTAGAATCAAGTTATTAAACTGAAAATATATTGTGATATTTAAAAGCTTTATTGGAAAGATATTCATTTATTCATTCACTCATTCATTTCACAAGCATTAAGTTCCTTGTATGTATTTTCACAGTTTTCTTCATTCTTCCCACTAAGAAGGTTAAGGGCTGCCTGGGCTACAGAGTGAATTCAAGATCAGTTTGGGCTGGACGTGGTAGTGCACGCCTTTAATCCTAGCACTTGGGAGGCAGAGGTGGGAAGATTGCTGTGAGTTCAGGGCCACCCTGAGACTACATAGTGAATTCCACGTCAGCCTGAGCTAGAGTGAGACCCTACCTCGAACTGCCACCCCCCACACCAGCAAAAAGACCAGCTTGGGTATCTTAGAAAGAGCTTGTCTCAAAACAAAAAGTTAAAAGAGGGCTAGAGACATATCTTAATCCTAGAGCATTTGGGTAGCATTGGTGAGACCCTACACTCAATCTCCAGTACCACAAAAACATTTTAAGAGTATAAATCTCATGCCAAGCATTCTTACTATGAAACAAAACAAAATAAAACACACAAAAGACACAAAGAAACTTGGAGATGATGGATATGTTTATTATCTTCTGGTGGTGGTTTGAATCAGATGTCCTCCACAAACTCATGTGTTCTGAGTGCTTGGTCCCAAGCTGCTGGCAATTTGGGAAGTGCAGTCTTGTGTGCTCTTGGGCATGGATGTAAAGGTGTTATAGCCAGTTACCCCTTGCCAGGACTAGGATCTCTCGCTTGTTGCTATTTCTACCTGCCATGGCAGAGGTGATGTCCAGATAGCTTAGTGATTAAGGCAATTGCCTGCGAAGCCTAGGGACCCAGGTTTGACTCCCCAGAACCCATGTAAACCAGATGCACAAGGTCATGCATGTGCACAAAGGTGGCACATGTGTCTGGAGTTTGATTACAGTAGCTAGAGGCCCTGGCATGCCAATTATTTCTTTCTCATAAAACAAAAAACTCATTAAACTGTATACATTACATACATCAGTGTTTTCTTTCTCCCTTTTCCCTCCCTCCATCCCTCTCTTCCTCCTTTCTTTCCTCCCTAATTTCCTTCCTTCCTTTCTTTCTTTTTTCTTTTTGGTTTGTCAAGGTAGGGTCTCACTCTGACCCAGGCTGACCTGGAATTCACTATGTAGTCTCAGGGTGGCCTCGAACTCACGGTGATCCTCCTACCTCTGCCTCCCTAGTGCTGGGATTAAAGGCATGCACCACCATGCCTGGCTCCTAATTTCCTTTCTGTTTTCTTCTTTTGTCACATCAATTGCACTTCAGTAAAGTTGTTAAAAATTCATTCTGGGGCTGGGAAGATGCCTCATAAGCACAAGGCCTAAGCTCCATTTCCAGAACCCACTAAAAATGCCAGGCATACAGGGAACTCCCAGTGCCAGGGCATGAGTTGTTGGTCAGAGAAGTCCCCGAGGCCTCCAAACAATACAGACTAATGCCAAGCTCTCATTTTTTTTTTTTTTTTTAAACCAGAGCTAGATGGTAAGACCCTGTTGCTACTGAAATCATATACTTTGGTTACAGCACACTGAGAAATTAAGCTGGAACTGAGTTAGAAGCCTCTTCCTTGCTGGCTGGCTTTTGTAGTGCTATGTAGGCTGCTGGAGGGAGTCATGAACAGTTGCATTCATGACCTCTCAGCTTTCATTACTTGCACAAGACCTGCACAAAATTGAGATCATCAACATTCTATCATGGATGATGGAGGACGGTAAACAAAAGGCATCAAAAAAGAACAGGGATTGGGATGAAAAGATGGCTTAGCAGTTAAGGCGCTTGCCTGCAAAGCTAATTCACCCAGGTTTGATTCCCCAGAACCCATGTAAGCTAGATGTTCAGGGTGGCACATGCATCTGGAGTTTGTTTACAGTGTGACTGGAAGCCCTAGCACTCCCACTCTCTCTCTCTCTCTCTCTCTCAAATAAATAAATAAGGATTACCAAAAATATTTAAGCAAAAAAAAGAAAAGGGATTAGTTGGAAAGCATAGTGGAAGGGGGGTGGGGGAGGGGAGAAAAGAAGACCATAGAGGGGATTATGATAACAATAGATTATGTACATTTAGGAAAACTGTGCCTGCATATACACATGTATCCAAGCCCATACCAACATGCACACACAAACACACACACATACAATATACACACATACATACATGCTTATGCATAGAAAATTTACTCTGGTGATAGCTTGGAGAGATTCAGTTTATACACAGTTTTTCAGATGTGGTCAGTAGTGAGGTTTTTAAGGAGCAGTTTTGCCCACAGGGCTTAGGCTTTTCCCCTCAGTCTGCAGACTGGTGGAGTGGGGAGTAGCAAGGCAAGAAGGAAAGACCTGCCCCATGATGCTCTGTGACAGGTGAGCCCCATATGTTCTGTACAGTTCTAGTGCTTATTTATTTTTCTAAATATACTTTTATTTACTTGCAAGGAAAGTAAGAGAGGGGGAGAGAGAGAGAAAGAGAGAGAAGAGAAGACAAGAAGAGAAGAATGGGTGACCAGACCTTCTGCCAACTCCATATGTATGTGTTACTTTGTGCATCTGGTTTTATATAGGTACTGAGGAATTGAACCAGGGCCATCAGGCTTTATAAGTATGCACCTTTAACTGATGAACCATCTCTCCAGCCCTTCTATTGTGTGTGTGTGTTGTGCATGTGTGTGGGGACATGTATGTGTGTATGCAAGCATGTGGAGGTTAGAGGTTGATATTATGTGTCTTAGTTTGCTTTTCACTTCATTTACTGAGTCTCTGTCTTGGTCTCCCATGGGCTGGGATTGGAGGTGGACTGCCATGCCCATCTGCTCACCCAGGATGTGGGTAGTTTTGGGAATCTGAACTTTGAACCTCAGGATTGCGCAGAAAGTGTTTCTTTTCTTTTCTTTTTTTGTTAAAATTAAAAACATACTTTACATGGATTGTTGGTACCATCTTTTCCCTCCTCTCTTCCCCCATTCCTCTTCTCAGGGGGTTGCTAGTATTCCCCATGGGATTGTGGTTATGCATGTGGGAACAGCAGTCAGTTATGAGGGGTAAGCAATGCCTTCTACAAAATTACCTGAGCTATGGTAAAAGAGGGGCTACCTCCATCAAACTCTCCCTAAATTAATAACACTTATCCCATTTAACTGATGTTGACCTTACTCTCTGATGGAGAATCTGTTCTTCTTTTTTAGAAGATAGAGAGACCAGAGGAGATAAACCACCCCCCACATTTCAGTGAAGGGCCAGGCCAAACCACAGAGGAAGTGGGGAGAGGAGCAAGAGTGCTGCTTCCATGGTGAGCCTGACAATCAGCGCCAGGGTGAAGGAGACTGGGATGCTGAAGATACTAAACACTTACCAAAGCCGAGATCCAGAGCCTCCTAAGAGCTCATCATTGAAGTAGAGTTAAAACTCAGCCAGCAAGTGCTTTTATCAATGGAGCCATCTCTTCAGCCCATTTCCTATTTCAACTGAGACTTCGTGTTGACATTATGATTTTCTTATTGCCTGTGTGTCTCCAGAGGTGCTTTGGTTTCTGCAGAGCTGTTTCATTTGCCCTGTGTAGCAGCATCTCTTACAACCTTCCAAACAGAAAGCACACTGGGAGGATGTTTTCATATCCAGTAGGTTTGTTTTCTCCGATCAATGATTTTCATGTTGTTCTCATTCTTGCCACCGTAGACAGTCATTTGTTCATTATTTGACAACCTTATACAATTTCTTAATAGGAAATAAACTATCTGTTCCTCTGAGATGCCATTGCCAACAGTCACAGATCTGCATTCAATATTTAGGTATTGGCTATTTATAATTTACAGTAATTTTTTTTCCAGTTACTTTATACAGGACTCAATCATCTATTATTAACATGTCTTAGGTATTTGAACAGGCATATAGAATTTTTTTTTTTTTGGTTTTTCGAGGTAGGGTCTCACTCTAGCCCAGGCTACCTGGAATTCACTATGGAGTCTCAGGGTGGCCTCGAACTCACGGCGATCCTCCTACAGAGGTAGGCGTGCGCCACCACGCCCGGCTTAGGCATATAGAATTTTGGCTATGGAAGGTCAGTACTAGAAGAGACAAAGTCTACAATAACAGTGCTTGTCAAATTTAATGTGAATATGAATTAGCTGGGATTCTGTTTAAAGTGCAAACTTAAAATTTTAATTTTTAATTATGCAGGGTTACACAAAACCATTTTATGCAGGTGCATGATGTACTTTAAACATAAAATGAAAATTTAGACTCAAGAAGTAGAATTGGAAGCTGGGCATGATGGCTCATGCCTCTAATCCCAACACTCAGGAGGCTGAAGTAGGAGGATTATTTTGAATTCAAGGCTGCCCTGAGACTACATAGTGAATTTCAGGTCAGCCTGGGCTAGAGCAAGACTCTACTTCAAAAAACAAAACAAAAAAAGGGATGGAGAGATGCCTTTGTGGGTAAGGAGTTTGCCTATGAAGCCTAAGGATCTAGGTTTGATTCCCCAGTACTCACAAAAGTCAGATGCACAAGGTGGCACATGAGTCTGGAGTTTGTTTTCAGCAGCTAGATGCCTTGGAATACCCATTCTCTCTCTCTCTATCTCTCTCTCTCAAGTAAGTAAATAAAATATATAAAAAAACCCCAAAAAACAAAACAAAAGAAATAGAGTTGGAGCTTAGGAGTCTACACTTTTATTTATTTATTTGTGTGTGTGTGTGTGTGTGTGTGTGTGTGTGTGTCTGCTGAGGATTGAAATTAGGGTTTCACATATGTTAGGTAAGCACTCTACCAATAAGCTATATATACCCTGCCTAAATTTATTTTATTAATTTTTAAAAATTACTTATTTGCAAGGAGAGAGAGAGAATGAATAGGCTTGTCAGGGCTTCTTGCCACTGCAAATGAACTCCAGATGCATGTATCACTTTGAGCATCTGGTTTTTCAGGGGTACTGGGGATTTAAACCCAGGTGGTCAGGCTTTGCAAGCAAGTGCCTTTAACTTCTGAACCATCTCTCCAGCCCTATTTTATTAATTAATTAATTTTTTTGTTTGTTTTTGAGGTCAGGTCTCGCTCTAGCCCAGACTGACGTGGAATTCACTATGTAGTCTTAGGGTGGCCTCGAACTCACTGCAATCCTCCTACCTCTGCCTCCCAAGTGCTGGCATTAAAGGCGTGTGCCATCATATCCAGAATTATTAATTTTAATATTTACTTATTTGTGTGCATATGCGTGTGTGTGCATGCATGCATGTGCACCAGGGCCTGTTGCCACTTCAAACAAACACCCAACAGTTGCACCATCCAGTGGCTTAGGAATTGAACAGGGACTGACAAGGTTTGCAAGCAAGCACCTTCAGCAGCTGAGCCATTTTCCCAGACCTAGATTGTGCATTTGACCCATATACCTCAACAAGGAGGGGCCAAGGGGAGGGGGTAGGTCACGGATGAGCCTAATAATGGTACCAAACTGACTGTATTTACTGAATACAAAACTAACTAATAAAGAAAAAAAATATCAAGCAAAAAAAAAAAAAAAAAAAAAAAAAAAAGAAAGTTTAGATAGGTGAGGCCAGTGCCACAGATTTACAAACCACACTTGGATAGCAAGGTGCTATGATACAAGTACGAATGCTCAAGCATCCTAGAATTATATAGCAATTACTTACAATTAATTGTATGTGGCTACATCTTGTACATGGGTTTCTGATGTCTGCGTCATTTACATTAGACCAAAAATTGATGGCCATCGTGTACTTTTATGAACCACACTGAAGTTCATTCTGCTAAACCATGTTTTTCTTTAATTACCTCAGGATATCCTGAGGTGATGTCACTGATATTTGATGCTGTGACTGTTGGGATCTAGCTAGGTTCATTTAGTCACTTAATTTTCCAATGTGGAGGAAACCCAGTATTACTTCTAAGGTGTAGTTTTTCTGAGATACGAAAATGTAAACATTCAGTGTACTATAAAATAAGAGCAGATATATGGTTTCATTAACTTAAATTTATTTGGGAGAAGAAAAATAACTGAATTGTGTAATAATATTCTAAGTTCTGATTTAATTTACATGACTAAGTCATACAAATTTTCTAAAGGAAATAGAAAATGGGAAAAGTGAAATTAATTACTAGCAAGCATTTTGTTACCTAAGTGAGTATCACTTCAACAAGTGGTGTTTGGAATCATGTTTATAATTTAGTGCAATTAGAGCATCATGTTCTCATGCTTGATAAAAAGGTTTATTTGGGACTGGAGAGATAGCTTAGATAACTTCTAAGCTAGGCGCTTGCTTGTGAAGCCTAAGGACCCAGGTTCAATTCCCCAGTACCTTGGTAAGCCAGATGCACAAGGTGGTACATGTATATAGAGTTTATTTGCAATGGCTGGAGTCCATGGCATGCCCATCCTCTCTCTCTGCTTCTTTGTTTCTCTCTCGAATCCAAAAATAAAATAAAACAAAAAATAAAATAAAAAGGTTTATTTGGGGCTGGAAAGGAGCCAGTCCCGAATGCTTTTTCTCTCATACATCTCTGACACACCCTATGGGAAATAGAAACAGTGTGGTAGACGCTTAACCTGGCTTACCACTATGAGCCAGTATTCTTCACTTGCACTCGCGCCATTTTGCTGCGTGCAGAAGGCCTCAGAAAAATGGACAGCATGCACTTCCTGCTGAATATGCCACGGCTGCACCACTCCCCCATCCACTTTGTGGCATGCATTAAGATTCAAACAGAAAGAGGCACTTTTTTTTTCAAGTCCAAGGAGTATTATTTTGGTCTTACTAGTTTCTTTCTGTTTTTGTCTCTAAACATCTGCAACCCTCATAGGATTGTGCTGTGCACTAAAAATAAGACAACTGCAGTTTATGAGTCACCTCGCTGTCCCTGAGTCAGGGATTAGATTCTAGAGAAGTGACACAGTGCTGTGAGGATGGCCATAAAATTTCTCCATCTAAATGACTTCAGAGCATGATCATAGGTACTTGTATATGCCAAAAATCAAACTTCCTACCTGGAAACTCTGACTTCTCCCAAATTTTATGTGGGAAATCATTTTAATGTTTTGCCACCGGCCTCTGTCATTGCCTGGAACCTTAGGAATTCTGTATATGGAGCTGCTTGCTACCAATGTCTGCATGAGAAGTGGTATATATTAGAGTTTCTGTTTAAAGGAAATCTGTATATCACATTGCTCTAAGTCAGCTTCACTCAAGACTGTACTTGTATAAATTCTCAGAATAATTTAATCATCATTGTGGAGATAAGGAATTAAAAACCTAGGTAAAGATACTGTTTATAGGTTTATAGATAGATAACCACAACAGAACTCTTCCGTCAAGACACTTCCTCCTACAACTCTAAAATTTCACTTCATCTTTAGAAATTAATTATATCGGCTTTGAAGGTTTTTGGTTTTTCAGTTTTCTTGCTAAAATAAAAATATGCTTTCAAGGCATAGACATTTGAAAATGCAGAAATTGGATTTGGAACTGGCTTGAAGGCTGTGTGCAGATAATGCCCAAGGTATATCTCTAGTAATGTACTTTTGAAATGCTGAATTATACTTTTTAACACTATTTTATTAAAATGACATACTCATTAACTTGGCAAATGATGAAGCTGGGAGACATAGCTAATATTCTGAATGATAGAATTAGTATCTAAATGATACTGATTAGTGGGAGTGAAAGTGAAAGGTCAAATTAAAAAAAGAAACCTTCTAACATTATTAAATGCTGCACTTAAGAAAATTATTTGTGCGTATGTCTGTTCATGTGCATGCATGTGTGTGTATGTGTATTTTATGTGGGTGCTAGGGAATTGAACCTGGGTTGGCAGGCTGTGCAAGCAAGTTCCTTTAACCCCCTAGCTGCATTTTTAAGATGACAAAAGAACAACCATTACCCCATGCGTGACATAGCACATGTGAAAAACTTGTAGGGGTATCATTGACTATAAACTTAAAATATGTTAAGGATGTGATATACATAGGATCCCTCCAACACCAAACTCCAAACCCACAATCCAATAATTTGTCTTATCACAAAGGAAACCATATCCCCTTTTACCTGTAACACTTGCCTGGTGGACTGGGATTAATTCTGGATGTCAAATCTGAAAATTAATGACCAACTGGAGTACATTCAGAAAAACATGAGTGATATATCATGTGAGGCATACTTGAGAGAAGGAAATGAAAAGTCTGTTAATGGAAAAGAGGAACTTGGATGGACTTGGTTGTACCTTAAAGTAGCTGAAAGACAGAGACTTTCCTAGAAAAGTGAGAGTTTGTGGCTAGAGAGATGGCTTAGCAGTTAAGGTGCTTGCCTGCGAGGCATAAGGACCCTGGTTTGATTCCCCAGGTCCCAGATGCACAAGGTGGCACATGTGGCTGGAGTTTGTTTGCAGTGGCTAGAGGTCCTGGTGGGCACATTCTCTCTCTCCCTCCCTCCCTCTCTCTGTCTCAAATAAAAATGAATAAAGAAAAAATTAAAAAAAAAAAGAAAAATGAGAGTTTTGGACAGAGGATACTAGGTTAGAGTTATCTGGAAATGGAATGCCACCATCATTCACAACTCAAGTATTAACTCAAAGACTTACCAGGATCTTGTGGAAGGTACCTTATACTTTGTTTTGCTTATTTAAGAAATATCTTAAAAAGAGGTTATGGTTCAGTCAACAGTGGGATAAGAGATAGGCACTTAGAGTCAGAGAGAAATAGTACAAGGAGAAGTAGTCAATAGTATACCAAATAAAAATTTTGCCTAGGCACTTGTTAGTCTGCATGGCAGGTGAGGTGAGGTGGAGACAACAGGGATGGTGCAGGGTGGTGGAGAATGTCTTCCATTCATTTGCTCATTCAACTGAGTGCTATGGATGAGGTCTTATGCTGGACAGTGTAGATATAAACTGAATAAAATATAATTCTTTTCCACTGGAACACACATTTGTGGTAGAGGTGATAGCCACGTAGATTAGTCATTCACAGCACAAATCTTCATTGTCAGCTTGACTGAATGTAGAATCACAGAAGGTACATCTCTGGTTGTATCTATAATGGCATTTGCAGAGATGTTTCATCAAAAAAGAAAGACCCACTGCTGTACTCAGTTTCACATTGCTGGCAGAAAATACCCGACCAAGAGCAGTTTTCACAAGGACAGGGTTTATTCATTTTGGCTTAGACACTCAAGGGGAAGCTCCATGATGGCAAGGGAAAATGATGGCATGAGCAGAGGGTGGACATCACATCCTGGTCAACTTCAGGTGGACAACAGCAGCAGAAGAGTGTGCCAAACACTGGCAAGGGGAAGCTAGCTATAATACCCATTATCCTGCCCCCGACAATACATCACCTTCAGGAGGCTCCAATTACAAAATTGCCACCAGATGGGGACCTAGTCTATAGAACACATAAGTTTATGGGGACACTTGAATCAAACCACCTCATTCTACCCTTGGCCCCCATAAACTGATAACCATTCATGATATAAAATACAATGCATTTAGTCTAACTTTAAAAGTCCTTATAGTTTTTATCAATTCTAATGATGTTCAAACATCCCCATAGTTCAACTTGTTTTTAACTGAGTCAAAGTACCAAAAAACAAAAACAAAAAACAAAAAAACAAGCAACCAAAAATCAAACCACCATAATGGCCAGAATAAACATTCACACCACAAAAGATGGCATTGGGCATAGCAAAGAAATATTAAACCAATACAAGATTTAAAACAAACAGGGCCAACCTCAAACTCTGTAGCTCCAACTCTGGACAACTCTAACCAGTAAATCTGATAATTTTAAGCAGTGACAAGTCTCTGGAGTTCTAATTCTGACCCTCCAGCTAGGCTACTCACATTCCTGGAAAACTTCATCTCAGGTCATCAGCTGTCCTTGGCAGCCATCCCTTAGTTCTAGCATCTCCACTGAGTCTCTACTGCAACCCACAGTTCATCCTCATGGCTTCATTGAGGCCTCCAGGTAATCCAATAAGCCTGCTTCACACTGCCCACAGCCATTTCCAAACAACAAAACCATGTTGCCAATTCAATGACCCTCTATTTCCTATATTTGGTATAATCCACAGTACCAGGTGAGCTACCAATTTATTAATCCACAGGGGGAATAAATCAGAGTTTGAAGAACAGGACACTCCTTGAGCACTCAGGCCCCTTCAAAAGAGTCTACATTAGTTCTGTTGTCCCAATGCAGACCAGCTGGCCCAATCTCTACAGTTGTAATCTTTCAAACAATTGCAGCTGAATGGGCAGCAGTTTTGGCTCAAAGATTTCATTTCTTTCTGTGTCATATCCCTCTGCTCACACCAGTCCATTTCTATACAGTGCAACCCTACACAAGTTTCAGGTCACAGGAAGGCAGAATGCAGCAAGCCTCTCATACAAATGGCTTCTAGACCAGTCCCAATAAAGTTCTTTCTTATTCTCATAAGACAAACTTCACAGTCTATAGTTCTTATTGCATTCAGGTCTTTCAATTCTGACCAAAATAGTTAATCAAGCTATACTTAGATCACTGCAAGACATCTCTTAGGCCAAGGTTACAGATTTATCCACATTTCTCTTAAAAATCAGTTCCAAACGGCCAAAAGCCACACATGTTTCTAACAGCGATGACCTCACTCTTTGTACCAATATACTGTTGTAGTCAGCTTCATGTTGCTGGCAGAAACACCTGACCAAGAGCAGCTTGAGGGAGGAAAGGGCTTATTTTGGCTTATAGACTTGAGGGGAAGCTCCATGATGCCAGGGGAAAATAGTGGCATGAGCAGAGGGTAGACACCATCTCCTGGCCAACATCAGGTGGACCAGCAGGAGAGTGTGCCAAACATTGTCAAGAGGAAGCTGGCTGTAACACCCATAACCCTGCCCCCAATAATACATCACCTCCAGGAGACTCCAATTTCAAAATTGCCATCAGGTAGGACCTAGCATTCAGAACACATAAGTTTATAGGGGACACCTGAAAACCACCACACTCACCTTGACTGTGGGTGGCACCATCCCATGGCTAGGGTACCAGACTGAATAAAAAGGGGAAATGGAGAAGTGCCAGCTGAGCACCAGCATTCATCTCTCTTCTTCTCCTCCTCCTCCTTTTTTTTTTTTTTTTGTACTTTGAGGTAGGGTCTCACTGTAGCTCAGGCTGACCTGGAACTCACTATGTAGTCTCAGGGTGGCCTCGAACTCACAGCAATCCTCCTACCTCTGCCTTCCAAGTGCTGGGATTAAAGGTGTGTGCCACCACACCCGGCTTCACCTCTCTCTTCTTCCTGACAGGATACAATGTGACCAGTTGCTTCATGTACCTATCCATGTCACCATGTATTTTATCCCCTCAAGCCCTAAGTCAAAAGAAAGCATTCCCTCCTTAAGTTGCTTTTATCAGGTGTTTTGTCACAGCAATGAGAAAAGTAGCTAATACAGTAAGTGCTTTGACAGTGGATGGATATAGGTTGGAATGAACTCAGTGTGGAGAAATATAGTTTAATTATTCTAAAAAAAATCCTGAGTACAAAAAATAAAAGTTTTCCCTCCATCCAGTGTCTGAGAATGTAGTGTTATTGTTATTTAGATTTAGGATGTGAAGAAGTAAGAGGGTATTGCTTAATAATGTGAACCCAAAGTTTTACATGTTTCTGAAAATTCTTACTTTCACCCTCAGAGAATGGAACATGCAAAGTAAATCCAAACCGAAATAACCCACTCCTCCAATTCCTGCTGCATTGGAGAATGCACATATCCTGAGAAGAGAGATTGTATTTGGAATAGTGCAAAGTTTGTCTGTTTTCCTGTTTGCACCAGTTTAGTGGTTGCCCCTATTTATAGGACAGTATTTCTTCTTACAAAGATGTTATTTACCTTGCTGTAGTGGCTAATGCCTGAAATCCTACTGCTCAAGAGACTAAAGTACAAAGATTAAAATACATTAGAGGGTAGCCTAAGCAAAATAATGAGCTCTCGTCCAGAGTGGCCTATAGAAAAGACCCATTCTCAAACTCAAACACAGACAGACAAACATCCTGGTTTTATGTTGTTGCCATTGTTTTGATTTTTTGCTTTAGCATGCACTTTATTGTTTCCTCCATTATTATATCCAGACAGGTGTGAGAGCTTATGCCTGAAGTGCTGGCACTCATGAAGTAGAGTCAGGAGAGTCAAGAGCTTGAGGCCTGAGCTACATAGCAAGCAAACATCAGGTAGGCTAGGAGTTAAGACATACTCTCTCTTTCTCTCTCAAAAACAAACCAGCCAGATATGGTGGCACACACCTTTAGTCCCAGCACTTGGGAGGCAGAAGTAGGAGGATCTCCATGAGTTAAAGGCCAGTCTGGGACTACAGAATGAGATCCAGGTCAGCCCAGGCTAGAGTGAGATCGTGTCTTGAAAAAACAAAACAAAACAAAAAACCCAAAACAATTCCTAGTCAAAGGAAATAAGTATTGGCTGAAGCTAGCAGTTCTGATTTTTAGTGGTATCTAATTGGTGATTCCCCATGTCACTATATAGCAACAAAACTGGTTTTTCGTCTTTTAAAAAAATTTTCTATACAAAGTGTTATTTAGTAGGCAAAAAATTCAACATTGTAATAGTCACTATATCATTACTTCTCCATCTACCCAAAGTTTTGATGTAAAGATTACCTAGAACTTAATTTCTCTCTACAAATACCCCACTGATCTATTAAAATCTGTTTGATGATGAATCTGCTATATATGAATTAGTTTCTCATATAAAGCAAAATCATTTCTCTCATAGCAGTATTAGCATTTTCAAAGATTTCTAATTATTAAATTCAAGATTTTGTGCTGTATTAAGTAATTTTGGAAATCAATGAGCATCCATAGGAAAAGGGATAAAATTAGAGGATAGATGAAAAAAGCACTTTAAAATGGACAAGAATTTATAAATATTAGGGACTAGATAAGAACACCACCACCCCAAAGCCCCAAGCCCCTGAACTCTGTCCTGGAATCAGGAAAGGGATTCTTACAATAGATGTTTTCCTGGCATTCTTGACCCACTACCCTGATTCACCTGTCTAGACTGCTGAACACAATATTGTCAATATTGTGTAGGAGGTCAGGGCAGGTGTTGTCATATTATTCTTTCAACTCTAAGTATAAAACTATGCAAATCATCTCTGATGGAAACGTAGTAAATTCTTTATTTGGATTTCATGCAGGACATCTTACTAAGGATAGTTTTATAGGGACAAAAAGTAACCATTAAGGTGACTGAGTAGGGACCAACATTTAGAATAGACTGTTTTAGTTACCTTTATGTTGCTAGGACAAAAAGACCTGACCAAAAGCAGCTTATGGGAGAAAAGATTTTATTTTCAGCTTATGGTTTTGAGGGGAAATTTCATCATGACAAAGGAAAGCATGACAAAGCAGGGGCTGGGTGTCACTTCTTGCAACAGTATCTGGCAGCAGAAAGAGAGTGAGTTAGTTCTGGCAAGGTGAAGCTTTTGGGTTATAATATCCCAAAGCCAGATTACAGTAACAAACCATCCCAAATTGCCACCAGCTGGGGACCAAACATTGAAAACCTATGAGACTATGTCATGATCTCATTCAAACTACAAACTTATCAGCTAGTTTATAATCATGCCAATTCCAACTGGTAACACCAAAACTATGTGATGTCATATTGATGTACTGTAACTAAGTTATATGCTCAGGGTTATTGGGCCATTCTATGTGAAATTCCCAGTAAGAGGAGCTCACCTTAAAATAGTTCATGAAAACATTGGAGATTTTATTTATCTACAAGCTGATGTGAATTAACCAAGTGATATGGCACTTACATTTTAAGCAAAACAATAAATGTATAGTACCCATAATAAAGGAGGAATGATCAGATCATATCTGTCATACATAAAGTATGATGATGCAAATGGACTATTGACAGTATAAGAAGAATCATTTTTCATTACATGAAATATAATAGAGAAAACTGTTTTCATTTTTTTTAGCTTGCAAAAGATAATTTATGAAGAACCTAATCAAATATTTTAATGGTACTTAATGTGCCACTGAGGATTGATTACACTTACATGAGTTGTAATGCCAGACAATTAACTAGACAAATCAGAGAAGCTAGACAGACTGTGTGATTAACCCTAAGTATATCTGTCAAGATGATTACACTGGGCTGTCTTTTGATTTAGTAAACTCCCTGTGTGATGGCAATGATGGCCTAGCATAACACTTCAGTACCTAAATCTATGTCCTTTACCATGCGCCTCTGCAGAGCTTCCTGTGGTAGACTGGTGGATCTGGTCCACCCTTAGCTCTACACTAAACCTGGGGAATTGTTTGGCAAAAGGGATGTTAGGCGATGGAACACAAGCAGAGGGCTGAACCAGGCTTGTATATTGAGCTTTGTTTTCATTTGTACCTTTGTAGGTACCAAGAGAATAATTCCTGAGCCAGACTATTGGAGATTTGCTAACACAAATTTAACTGAGTCACCCTAGTAAGCCGAGAACTGCCTAAGCCAGCCCACTCTAAATTGCTGACCCATTTATTTGTTATGTGCTAAATAAATGCTTATGATTTCAAGCTGCTGGATTTTGAGGTGCTTACCTGTACTGAATTACTGTGTAGATAACTGTCCATTTTCTATTGGTTGGTGTTGTGACTTGAATGTGAAATGTCACCAATAGGCTTGTGTGCATGGCCACTTGGTCCCAAGCTGGTGGCACTATTTGGGAATGTTGTAGAACTTTTGAAAGGCAGAGTTTTCCTGGAGCAAGTGGGTCACTGAGGAGATAGGCCTTGAGATTTTATAGCTGGCCCAACTTCCTGTTTACTCACTGCTTCCTGCTTCTGGCTGACATGCAACAAGCCCACCCTCCACAAAAAGTCTCCTTGATATTGTAAGCTGAAAAATAAAACCCTTCCTTCCTTAAGTAGCTTCTGGCCAGGTGTTTGTTCACAGCAATGACAAAGTAACTAATAGAGTTGATTATGTTCAAGGAAGACACAGATGGCCATTAGTGGAGATTATTGACTGCCTTGCACACAGAGCAGATAAATTTCACTGTATTCCTCAGTGAGTACTATGGCAATAGTGATGCAGTAATTTACACTTAGTAAGCAGTTACTATCTGTAAGATTATTTTTGGGGTTTTGTACATATTAGTATTTAATCTTTTTTTTTTTTTTGGTTTTTCGAGGTAGGGTCTCACTCTAGCCCAGGCTGACCTGGAATTCACTATGGAGTCTCAGGGTGGCCTCGAACTCACGGCAATCCTCCTACCTCTGCCTCCCGAGTGCTGGGATTAAAGGCGTGCGCCACCACGCCCGGCTTTAGTATTTAATCTTATAAGGTAATTACTCTCATTATTTCATGATCCTATCAGGAAAATGAGTACAGATCACATAACTAGTAAGTGGTGGACCTGGGATTGAATTTAGGCATTTGGTTCTAGAAGCCACATCCTTCATCAGTACACTGAACTGCCTGTGGTGGTTTGATTCAGGTGCCCCTCATAAACTTAGATATTCTGAATGCTAGTCTCCCTAGCTGACAGCAATTGGAAATTAAAGCCTCCTGGAGGCAGTGTATTGTTGGGGGTGGGATTATGGGTGTTATAGCCAGTTTCCCCATGCCAGTGTTTGGCACACTCTCCTGTTCCTGTTGTCCACCTGATGTGATGTCCTCCACCCTCTGCTCATGCCATCATTTTCCCCTGCCATCGTGAAGCTTCCCCTCCGGCCTGTAAGCCAAAATACACCTCTTTTTTTCCCACATGAGTCTCTTGGTTGGGTGATTTCTACCAGCAATGTGAACCTGACTACAACAGTAAAGTGGTACCAGGAGTGGGGCTGCTGATAGACACCTGACTGTGTGGCTTTGGCCTTTTGGAGTTAATTTTCAAGAGGAATGTGGAAGGATTTGAAACCTTAGCCTAAGAGACACTGTGCTGTAAGTACAGCTTGATGGACTATTCTGGTCAGAGTTGAAAGACCTGAATGCAGTAAGAACTGTGGAGTGTGAGGTTTGGCTTATGAGGGTGAGAAAGAGCTTTGCCTGGACTGGGCTAGAGGCAGTTTGCGTGAAAAGCTTGCTGTTATACCCATGCCCTGAGAAGTTGCTGGGTTTCTTTGCATAGAAATGAACTGGTGTGAACAGAGGGATATGGCACAGAAAGAAAAATCTTTGCATGAACTGCTGCCTGTTCAGCTGCAGTTGAGAGATTATAACCTTTGAGATTGGCCAGCTGACCTGCACTGGGGCAACAGGAAGAATATAGGTTCTTTGAAAAGGCCTGAGTGTCCAAGGAGTGTCCTGTTCTTCAAAGTCTGCTTTGTTCTCCCCTGGGTTAACAAATTGGCACCCTACCTGGTATTGTGGAGTATAAGAAATGCAGGAAAGATGGTTATTGAGTTTGCAACACAGTCTTATATTTTGGGAATGACCATGAGCACTGTGAAACAGATTTGCTGGATGCCTGCATGGTGACCCCATGGGGCCATGACAATGAACCGTGGGTTGCAGTGGAGACCAAGTGGAGATGCTTTTCCCACTGATCAGACAGAGCCTGGTGGTTGTGTGGACCAGTGCTGCTGCTGAAGCCACTTCTGCCTGCTTCTGTGGTCTCTAGAAGCTCTGGATCTCTCCTACTTCTCTGCTGTGGTTGACAATTTCTCTCTCTCTCTCTTTTTTTTTTTTTTTTTGTTTTTTTTTTTGAGGTAGAGCCTCACTTTAGCCCAAGCTGACCTGGAATTCACTATGTAGTCTCAGGGTGGCCTCGAACTCAGAACGATCCTCCTACCTTGGCCTTCCAAATGCTGGGATTAAAGGTGTGCACCACCATGCCCAGCTGATAATTTCTTTTAAACCTTCACTTTTCAATAGAAGAGTGTATTTGGCTTTTTTTTTTAAAGTTATTACCCCCCCCCCAGGCTGCTTTGGCATGGTTCTCACATCACCATCTTTCCCATAAGTCTATTTTTTTTTGAGTGAGCCCAATGTATTTTTTTTTGCATTTTTAAAAAGAAATTTTATTTGTACTATTTATATTAACTTCCATTTTCAGCCCATTAAATAGTTGGTTATAAATCACAGTTATGAATTCTCCAGAGGGTCATTAACCCAAGAAAAAAATAAACATATCTTTTATAGTGATATGTATATATATAATTCTGAAATACTTTTAAAATTTAGAAAATAGGGCTGGAGAGATGGCTTAGCAGTTAAACGCTTGCCTGTGAAGCCTAAGGACTCCAGTTCGAGGCTTGATTCCTCAGGACTCACGTTAGCCAGATGCACAAGGGGGCACATGCATCTGGAGTTCGTTTGCAGTGGCTGGAAGTCCTAGCACACCCATTCTCTATCTATCTCCCTCTCTCTCTCTGTCACTCTCAAATAAATAAATAAAAATGAACCAAAAATATTTTAGAAAACTTTTTAAAAAATTTAGAAAATAAAACCAAGCATTTCACAATATTAAGAACAATATCCCACAGTATATTTTGGTTACACAAAGCTTTGAACAGTGAGAGGCAAGCAACAGAACAATAAAAGGAGGCAGGTAGGTGGGGACAGAGACTAGAGTGTGACTTGCATAAATGCTGGGAACATTTCCATAGAGGGAATAGAAGAAGCCATGTGTCACCAAGTTAGCTGGTGTCAATTTGATCTTGCATCTAGGTCTTGTCCTTGAGTCTCTGCTTTATTCCATGTCAGGGTACTCTTCTCTCCCCTTGTTCTCTTCTTTTTCTTTTTTGGTTTTTCTAGGTAGGGTTTCATTCTAGTCCAGGCTGACCTGGAATTCACTATGTAGTCTCAGGGTGGCCTGTAACTCATGGCGATCCTCCTATCTCTGCCTCCAGAGTGCTGGGATTAAAGGTGGGTGCCACCATGCCTGGCTCTCATCTTTTTTTTTTTTAACATATATATATTTATTGACAACTTCTATACTTGCAGACAACAAACCATGGTATTTCCCTCCCCTCCCCTCCCCCACTTTCCCCTTCATAACTCTGCTCACCGTCATATCCCCTCCCTCTCTCCTTTAGTCTCTCTTTTAATTTTATGTCATCATCTTTTTCTGTTATTATGAGGGTCTTGTGTGGGTATTGCTAGGCACTGCAAGGTCTTGGATATCGAGGCCAAATTCTGCTCAGACTATTGTAGGTAAGGAGTGGTACCCTTCCTTTGGCTCTTACATTCTTTCTGCCACCTCTTCTGCAATGGACCCTGAGCCTTGGAGGTTGTGGGATATTTTAGTGCTGGACACTCCTCCATCCCTTCCTCTCAGCACTATGATGCCTTTGGGTCATCCCAGTGATCATTGCTATCTGAAAAGAGAAGCTTCTCTAACCAGAAGTGAGAGTAGTATTAATATATGAGTATGAACATTAAGTGTAGTGCTTTCAGGGCAATTTTGTGAGAGTAATATATGCATTTATTCAGATAAGAGCAGGCTTTATACCCCTAAGGCTCATGACCTCCCCTGCTATATGCTTTTGATTAGATTTTCAGTACCAGCCACATATTCCCTCCCATAGAGTGGGCCCTCAGTCCAATTAGAGAGCAGTTGGTTTCCCCCAGAGCAGAGATGCCACTTTTACACTCATTCAGTCATTTGGTCTGTCTGGCCAAACTTGAGGTTTCCAGTGGCCACTGTTTTCACCACTGATGACTTCTGTCTCTCATAAGGCTGCGTACAGTGCAGCTTTATCCAGCTTCCAGTTGGCTGGGCTACAGAGAGAAGGTTTTCTGCTCAGCACCAGCTTGATTTCTCAGTGACTCTGTTGCTCAGGCATGTGAAGTCTTCAGCAATAGGGTCTTACCATCTCTTTCTCATGGGAAACCAAGGACCTTGGCAATAGCCCATAATGTTTCAGATGCAACAGGGACCTCTCTGGCCAACAACTAACTGGAAGGTATCACATCCCTGGCACTGAAAATTTTCTAGTAACAATCTATGGCTTCTGGATTTGCCATTATTTGAGAAAGTAGATTTTTGTATGTCTTATTCAGAATATCTTGAATTTTGATTGACCCTCCCCCCCACCTTTCTTTTATACTATCTCTTTCCCTTACCTCGCTTAGGCCTTTCTCCTCCCTGTGATCTGTTCTTCTATTTACATATATATAATACCATCCCCTTAAGACCATCCCTCTCCTCCTTCCCTTATAGCCTTTTTCTAGCTTATGGACCTCTGGTACTGATTTTTGGCTCCAGATCACACACAAGTCTATACATTTGTAGCTAGGATCCACATATAAGAAAAAACATGTGGGGCTGGAGAGACGGCTTAGCAGTTAAGCGCTTGCCTAGGAAGCCTAAGGACCCTGGTTCGAGGCTCAATTCCCCAGGACCCACGTTAGCCAGATGCACAAGGGGGCGCATGCGTCTGGAGTTCGTTTGCAGTGGCTGGAGGCTCTGGTGCGCCCATTCTCTCTCTCTCTCTATCTCTCTCTATCTGCCTCTTTCTCTGTCACTTTCAAATAAATAAATAAAAAAAATATATATATATAAAGGAAGAACATGTGGTGTTTGGCTTTCTGGGCCTGGGTTACCTCACTTAGTACAATCCTTTCCAGATACAGCCATTTCCCTGAGAATTTCATTTTCTTTACTGTTGACTAGAACTCCATTGTGTAGATGTACCACATCTTTATTATCCATTCATCTGTAGATGGACATCTAGGCTGCTTCCATTTCTTAGCTATTGTGAATAGAATATCAATAAACATGATTGTGCAAGTATCTCTAAGGAAGTGAGAAGAGTCATTAGGATATATGCTAAGGAGTGCTATAGCTGGATCATATGGTGAATCTATTTTTAGCTGTCTCAAGAACCCCCACACTGATTTCCACAATGGCTGTACCAGTTTACATTCCCACCAACAGTGCAGAAGGGTTCCCCTTTTACCACATCCTCACCAACATTTACTGTCATTTGTTTTCTTGATTGTAGCTATTCTGCTGGGAGAGAGATGGAATCTCAAGGTAGTTTTAACTTGCATTTCCCTGATGGCTAAGGATGCAGAACACTTTTTAGAACGTTTGTATGCCATCTGTATTTCTTCTGATGAGAACTCTCTATTTAATTTCATAGCCCATTTTTTGATTGGGTTGTCTGATTTCTTATTGCACTGTTTTTTGAGTTCTTTGTATATTTTGGATGTTAATTCTCTGTCAGATGTGTAGCTGGCAAAGATTTTCTCCCATTCTGTAGGTCATCTCTTTGCTCTATTCACAGTGTTTTTTGCTGTACAAAAGCTTTGTAATTTCATGAGATCCCAGTGGTTTTATTTTCTGAGCAATTGGAGTTATATTCAGAAAGTCATTACCTATGCCAATATGTTGAGGGGTTTACCCTACCTTTTCCTCTTGCAATTTCAGAGTTTCAGGTCTGCTATTAAGGTCCCTGATCCACTTGGATTTGATTCTTATGCATGGAGAAAAACAAGGATCTATTTTCATCTTTTTACATATAGATATCTAGTTTTCCCAGCACCACTTGTTGAAGAGGCTGTCATTTCTCGAATGAATATTTTTGGCATTTTTGTCAAAAATAAGATGGCTGTAGCTGCCTGGATTCACATCTGGGTCCTCTATTATGTTCCATTGACCTACATGTCTGTCTTTGTGGCAATACCATGCTGTTTTTGTTACTGTGGCTTTGTAATATAGCTTAAACGTGGGTATGGTGATACCACCAGCTTTATTTTTGTTGCTCAAAATCGTTTTGGCTATTTGAGGTTTTTTGTGCTTCCAAATGAATTTTGTGATTGTTTTTTTCTATTCCTGTGAAGAATGCCATTGGAAATTTAATGGGGATTTCATTAATTGTGTAGATTGCTTTTGGTAAGATTGACATTTTCAAAATATTAATTCTTCCAATCCAAGAACATGGGATGTCTTTCCATTTCCTTGTGGCTTCTGCAATATCTTGCTTGAGTGTTTTAAAGTTCTCATTGTAGAGATCCTTCACTTCCTTAGTTACGTTTATTCCAGTGTGCTTTATTTATTTATTTATTTGTTTATTTATTTTTGAGGCAATTATGAATGGGAGAGATTCCCTGGTTTCATTTTCCACATGTTTGTTGTTAGTATATAGGAAAGCTACTGATTTTTGTGTATTTATTTTGTATCCTGCTAAGTTGCTAAAAGTGTTTTTCAGGGCTGGAGAGATGGCTTAGCAGTTAAGTGCTTGCCTGTAAAGCCTAAGGACCCCAGTTCGAGGCTCAGTTTCCCAGGACCCACATTATCCAGATGCACAAGGGGGCATACGCATCTGGAGTTGGCTTGCAGTGGCTGGAGGCCCTGGTGCACCATTCTCTCTCTCTCCATCTGCCTCTTTCTCTCTCTGTCTGTGGCTCTCAAATAAGTAAATAAAAATTAAAAAAATATTTATATAAAAAAGTGTTTTTCAGCTCTAAAAGTTTGCCAGTAGAGTTTTTAGGGTCTTTTATGTACAGAATCATATCATCTGCAAATAGTGATAATTCGATCTCTTCCTTTCCAATTTGTATCCCTTTTATGAGTGTCTCTTGCCTTATTGCTATAGCTAAGACATGAAGGGCTGGTAAAATTCACCAGTGAATCCATTTGGGCCTGGGCTTTTTTTAGTTGGGAGACTTTTTATAAGTGCTTGGATCTCTATACTTGTTATAGGTCTATTTAAATCATTTACCTCATCTTGATTTAATTTTGGTAGGTCATATGAATCAAGGAAATTATTTATTTTAGATTTTCAAACTTAGAGGCATATATATTCTTAAGGTATATCCTTATAATTGTCAGAATTTCTTTGGTATCTGTTGTATGGTATCTTTTTCATCTCTAATTTTATTAATTTTTGTCTCTTCTCTCTTTCTTCTGGTCAAATTTGCTAAGGGTTTATCAATCTTGTTTATGCTTTCAAAGAGCCAACTCTTTGTTTCGTTGATTCTTTGTTTTTTTTTTTTTTTTTTGTTTCTATTTCATTAAATTCTGCCCTAATCTTTATGATTTATTCTCATCTACTGATTTTTTTGTTTGCCTTTTCTTCTTTTTCCAAGGCCTTTATGTGTAAAATTAAATTGTTTACTTGTGAACTGTCTAATTTCTTAATATAGGCACTTAGAGCTATAAATTTCCCTCTTAGGACTGCCTTCATTGTGTCCCAAGGTTTTGGTATGTTGTATTCTGATCATCATCTGATTCTATGAATTTATTGATTTCCTTTTTGATTTCTTCAATGACCCACTGATCATTCAATAGTGTACTGTTTAGTCTCCATGAATTTCTGTGTGCTCTGTAGCTTTTCTTGTTGCTGATTTGCAGTTTAATCCCATATTTTCTTTCGTTTGTGTGTTCAGTAGTTTAATTATAACATGGCAAGGAGAGATTCTTTCCAGGTTTTGTCTGGTTGGTGTTCTAAAAGCTTCTTGTATCTGCATTGGCATTTCTTTCCCAATTTGGGGAAAATTTTCTTCTATGATTTTGTTGAAAACACCTACTAAGCCTCTGGATTGAAATTCTTCTCCTTCTGTTATACCCTGAATTCTTATGTTTGATCTTTTCATAGTGTCCTGGATATCTTGAAATTCCCATTCATACCTTGCTATTAGCTTGTATTTCTCTTTGTTGAACTGTATTTAGATCTTTTAGGTCTTCTAGTTTAGATATTCTGTTGTCTCCTTCCTCCATTCTACTGGTGAGACTTTCCACACAGTTTTTTATTTCATTGACTGCATTCTTCAGAGCTAGGATTTCAGCCTGGCTTTTCTTCAGTATTTTATTTTCTTACTCATGTCTTGCAATGACCTCTTTATTTCATTAAGCTGGTTTCCTGTGTTCTCTTTCAGAAGTTTGTTTTTTTCTTTGATTCCTTTGTTTTCTTCTTTGAGTCCCTTCATTTCTTCTCTGATTTCTTTGAGCATAGATACCATCATTTTCTTGAAATCTTTGTCAGGCATTTCATCTAAAACAGTGTCATTGGTCTTAATTTCTGATGGATTTATAGTTTTTGGTGGGACTGTATTGTCTTGATTCTTTGAGTTTCTTGTATTATATTGTAGTGACTTTTGCAACCTGAATTGATTTGATCTTGCATTTTGTACTTACCTGCAGTGTTCCCAGACATGGCAACCCACCTCTATATACCCTTAGGATATGAGTTCAAGGTACCAGTTTTAGCTCTTGTCCCCCAATCAAGCCACAGAAGTAATGCTAGGTGTTGAGTTTGTTTGTTAAGCAAGTATTCTAGTGAACTGGGTGGAATAATTTACTGGAAAATTCTAAACTTCAACGGAGTAACATACACAATCAATAAAAACCAGCACAAAGTATGCAATTGTGGGGATTAAAACAAATAGATAGTTGTATAAAGCCAAAATCCCTAAGGGTGTGTGCTGTTCTATCCCATAATCTGCAGTGCAGGTCTGTGTACCTGTTTTTTTTTTTTTTTTTTTTTTTTTTTTTTTTGTTGTTGTTGTTGAGTCAGCCTCGTTACCTTTTGGGGTGGCTTCCAATCTCACTAGTGCTGAGTGCCTGCCTTAATACCTCCATGTTGTGCAGTGCAACTTACCTCTGATCTGCTCTGCTGTCTGTGCTGCCACTAGGGGCCTGAATGCTGGAGGTTTGTGGTTTTGATGGTGGGGGATGGGACAGTTCAGACTTCTGGAGTTGCTCGCACTTTCAGGAGCTCTTTAGTTGATTTCAGCTGTCTTTCCTTCAGATTTCTTAACTTTGCAAGAGGGCTGATGAAGTTGAAAAATCTGCTGCTTGTTCTCTGCTGCTGCCGCCGCCTGGTGCGCCTGGCGAGGTGGCATGCCTGGTGGGTGTGGAGCGTGGATCATGGGCTGCAAGTGCCTCAGTGGGACTCTTGCCATTTTCTTCCTTTCTGGTGGATCTTGGTCTCTCCAGCTTCTCTGCTGTGTCTAAGAATAACCTATACTCCTTCACTTTTCAAAAGAAGAGTGTATTTTGCTGGGGTTTTGCTTAAAATCTCCCTAAGCTGGTTTGGTGTGGCTCCTATGCTGCCATCTTACCTGGAAGTCCCCAATGTGTTTTTTATTTCATTTTAAAAACATTTTATTATTTATTTATTTGACCAAGAAGGAGACAGAGAGAGAAAGAGAGAGAGAAAGAGAGAGAAAGTGGGTACTCCAGGGCCTCAAGCCACTGCAAACAAACTCCAGATGCTTGCGTCCCCTTGTATATCTGGCTAACATAGGTCCTGTGGAATTGGACTTGGGCCCTTTGGCTTTGCAGGCAAATGCCTTAAATGCTAAGCCATCCCTCCTGTCCTTTTTTTATTTTAGAGAGTGAGCGAGTAAGAGAGAGAGAGTGAGAGAGAGAGAGAGAGAATTGGCACATCAGGGCTTCAGCCACGCAATTGAACTCCAAATGCTTTCACCACCTAGTGGGCATGTTTGACCTTGTGTTTGCCTCACCTTTGTGCATGTAGGTTACATGGGATCTGGAAAGTCGAACATGGGTCCTTAGGCTTCGCAGGAAAGTGCCTTAATCACTAAGCTATCTCTCCATCACCCAATGTATTTTAAAAATGTAAGCATCCACACCTCAGTTGGTGGTATGTTCATGGAAGTTTGAACTGGCGTATTCTGGACCAAAGCTAATTTACTAATTTTCTGTGGATTTGCTCACAGTTGCCTTTTCACAACTGTGGGTGGATTTTCCTATCCACACAAGGGTTAAAATAAATGTACTGTAAAAAAATCTCATTAATAGGAAATGGAACTTAAATAATAACAAACCACATTATATTTTTCAGGGATGGAAAACATAGCCACTACCAATTTTGTCCCCATAGTAGAGAGCACTAATTGCACACTTTCCCACTGAAACTACAATTAGACTTGGAACATCTTATTGATTTGAACTTATGTAAGAAACTCTTCCAATATATTAATCATGCTGTACTTTTTCCCCTTGGCCTTGAAGGACTGTTAATGTTCACTGTTAATTTTAATTAATTAACTAATTAATTATTTTGTGATATTGAGAAATAAGTTTATAGCCCCTCGAATGCAAATGTTTTACCACTGATATGTAATCCCAGCTCCCATGGATTAGTTTTAGTATGGTACTCTAGGCAGTTGTTGCTAATCAATTGGAGCTACAGACAAGTTCAAATCTCTCTGTTATCCTGGAGTTGTATTGAACTTAGAACTACTCAGGTGAGTATTCAGGTGAGCATTTTAAGAAAAATATTAAAGCTTGCCAGGCGTGATGGTGCATGCCTTTAATCCCAGCACTCGGAAGGCTGAGGTAGGAGGATTGTATGAGTTTGAGGCCAGCCTGAGACTACATAGTGAATTGTGAATTTCAGGTTTCAGGTCAGCCTAGGCTAAAGCAAGACCCTGCCTTAAAAAAATATTAAAGCTCTTTTTATTTTGGGAAAAGTTGCATCATAATTAGTAAACATTTTGTGGAAGTCTGGGTTTTAAATTTTTATTGTGATATAATTTATATACCATAAAATTCACTCATTTTGATATTTTCAGAGTTGTGCAACCATGCTATAAGTTGGTATTCATGCTGAGCTTTCTGGTTGGATGTCTATTACACTGGATGCTGTTGTGTGTCACTAGGGCCATGTGGAAACCTCCTGGTCTCCTCCAATCTAGTCCTAGGGTGCAATTAGAGGAACAGAACCACTGTGAATAGTACTGACTTAGGATTTGTTATAGGAATTGATCTAGTCACAACTGTAAGAAAAGCATGATGCTCTAAATAGTAGAATTCTAGGATCAGAGAAAAGTTACTACATGGTTCTGATGTGGGTGAACCAGAGCTTATAGAAAAATTTGGAAACAGGGCATAAAGTGAACAATTATGGAAGCCTGTGGGGATTGTTAGCTCTTAGGACACTATTGTATCTGTGAATTTGCAGTAGAAGGCTGGTGCTGGATGCGGAGATGTTGCTGTTGATCCCCAGGACCAGCAGTAAAGGAGAACTTGGCATGGAGCAGAGCAGTGTAAGAACACAGAGAGCACAGCCAGCCATTATGCATGTGTTTCACGCCTCTCCTAAATAACAACCTGCCAAGTGCACAAGCTGCTGTCTCACAAATGCCACCTCTACCCTCCTTTTACTTTTTTAAAAAAACTTTTTATTGACAATTTCAGAATATATAAACAATATACAATATACAAGGATCATAGTCCCCTTCTATCACCTTTCCTTTTTCCCACCCAAATCCACTTTACACTGAATCCCTCCTTCTCTCCCACTCCCTGACTAGGCTGGTCTCGTGTAGGTAGCATCAGCCACTGTGAGTCATGAACACCACAGCCACTTTGTGTCTGGAAGACAGTATTGTAAGCAGTTCTCCCCATCCTTTGACTCTGACAATCTTTTTTTTAAAAAAATATATTTATTTATTTGAGAGAGATAAAGATGGAAGGAGGAAAGGAAGGAGGAGGGAGGGAGGGAGGGAGGGAGAGAGAGAGAGAGAGAGGGAGAGAAGTGAATACGTCAGGCCTCCAGTCACTGTAAGCAAACTCCAGATGCATGTGCCCCCTTGTGCATCTGGCTTACATGGGTCCTGGCAAGTTGAACAGGGACCCTTTGGCTTTGCAGGCAAATGCCTTAACCACTAAGCCATCCCTCCAGCCCCGATTCTGACATTCTTTTTGCCACCTCTTTCACAGTGGTCCCTGAGCCATGCAGGGTGTGATAGAGATGCTTCAGTGCTGAACACTCCACTTCTTCTCAGCATGTTCATGAGTTTTGAGTCTCCCCAGTAGTCACTACTACATGAAAAGAGAAGCTTCTCTGACCAAAAGTGAGAATAGCAGTAATATATGGATATATGGCATAGACACAAGTATGTAGAGAGGGCTAGGAAGATTGCTCAGTGCACTTGCCTGCAGGTGTTTGGAAGGTAGTTTGGTGGGCATAATATATTCATTTAGCCAAACAACAGTAGTAGTTTCCCTACCCTAGAGCTTATGGCCTCCCCAGCTATAGGTTTCTGATTAGGTTTTCAGTATCAGCAGGAATTCCCTTTTGTGGAGTGAGCCTCAAACCTAATAAGAAATGCCTAACAGAAATGCCACTGATACAGGAAGCTGAGGCACCCAGAACTGGCACCTGAGACTGAGTAGAGAATCAGAAAGAAAGTTTATTTTCATGCCAGCGTGGGCCCAGGGGAATCTCTTCTAAAGCCTGGATTTTGATTCTTGGTGGTTCAAAGCTTTTATAGATTACTCTCATTACTGTTAAGTCTCAGAACCCTGGCCTAGTGCCAGAGACCTTGAGTATGAGATAGGCAAGTTTTACAGAAACAGAAAAATGGTTAGTTAACAGATAGATGCCTGCAGTTGTGCTGTGAAGATAGAAAGGAAACACAAGATGATTTACCACATGGGATAGAAGCTGCAATATAAATCAAACTAGTGTTGGATATAACATGCACAAAAGTCTACACAGTACAGGACATGACCAATACAAAAGTCTATATGGTACAGGACATAACTTTGGGGCAGGAGCTTCTAAATTTCATTACCCCAATTTTGACCTCATCACCACTGCACCAGTTGGCACATTTGGCCTGGACGGACAAACAGAACTTGCAGGGCCCACTGCTAGTTAAGACCATTGGTGACTTTTCTTCTCTAGCAGGCTGCATAGGTCTTTCCAGCGTCATGACAACCAGTCAAGAGGGAGGAGGCTTCCAGGTTAATTTCAGTTTGCTTTGTCAGTACTTTGTAGCATGTAAATGTGTGAATCTTTAGCAATAAGATCTTACTATCTAGTTCTGATGGACAACCAAAAGCCTTGGAAATAGTCTGTAATACTTTGAGGGTATCAGAGGCCTCTCTGACTAATAACTCATCCCTGTCACTGGAATTTTCCTGTAACAATCTATGGCTCAGAATTTTATTATAAGAAAAGAAGATAAATACCTGATCACTTTCTAGTTATCCAAGGTAAATTCAATGTTATGCTTACATTAAGTTATACTTCTCATAATATCTTGGTAAAGTACATTTGCCGTTATTCTCATTTACAGATGAGGAAACAGGTAGTAAATTAGTAATCCTAATATTTAGATTATGTCTGGCTGCCTTTATTTTTTTTTTAAAATTTTATTTATTTGTGTGTGTGTGTGTGTGTGTGTGTGTGAGTGTGTGTGTATGAGAGAGAGACAGAGAGAGAGAGACAGAGAGAGAGAGAGGAAGGGAGAGAGTGATAGAATGGGCACACCAGGGCCTCTAGCCACTGTAAATTAACTTCAGATGCATGTACCACCTTGTGCATCTGGCTTACATGGGTACTGGGGAATCTATCCTGGGTCCTTAGGCTTTGCAGGCAAGCATTTTAACAGCTAAGCCATCATGCCAGCTCTATGTCTGGCTGCTTTTCTGACGTACTGTCTGGCATCACCTCTTGCCACACATTATTTAGTGGCATATTAATACTCTACTGCAGGCTCTTTTTATCCTGTAACTTTGAGTTCTTGTGCCAAGATGCTGCCTTTCTCTCTGGAAATGGATGGAGAACCTCATTCATTCTGTTTTGTTTTCATTTTGGGGAAGGAAAAAAACAAGATGGAAAGCATATTAAGATAACAGATAATATTTCCTCACAACACAGCATGGGAAATTTTGGAACAACTTACTGATTTTGAATTTATGTAATAAGTTATCCTAAAATATTAAAATGTACTGTGTTTAAGCAAGCATAATATCTCCTTGGTTTGAAACAATGTTTTGTGGGATATAGGAGAGAGAGAGAGAGAGAGAGCGAGCATGAGAGTGAACTCATGAACTGAATTAAACACTACCTTTTAACATGGGTTGAGAAATGAAACCAAAATTCTTAAATTGTGCCCTAAGGTGCTATTGTAGAGCTGACAGTGTGTACAGTCTTGGAAAATATTAATTCATGAAGAATAATAGATGTTAATGCTCTGCTTAACATTTCAGTGTCACAATTAAAAATTCTACAGACTAGTTAATTGAATATTTTATGGCTTCTAGAAAGGACCTTGATCCTCAGAATTGCATACTAATTCTCAAATTCCTATTATGTTATACAGAATTCCTTTAAGGAATTAAAAATTCATTTATACTTCAGATGAGGGCATTAGTTATTTTTATCAACTTTTTAAATTAAAAACTATCTCAAATTACTGTGTTAACATTGAATTTTTGATTATTAGATGTATAAAACTTAAGGTATCTATGCAAAACGTCATAATTCTGTATAATGAAACTTCCTTTATATGATCTATTGTTAGTTTTCCGAGTGTGGTATTACTGAGTTGTCAGATAAGGATGGGAAAACATTGCATGCCCTAATTTTCACCTATTAATAATCTTCTTTGGCCCTTTCCCTTTCCTATTTTGTAATATTTGAGCTTTTCAATCTAGCTTTTATTTTTCTCTTGATGCTAATTGATAAAATTTTGATACTAGTGGTAAAACTGCAGGGACTTCTAACTGCTGATGAAAATCTCAGCAAGAAGAATAAAATACTCCCTCTTTATTTCTGCAGAAACACTGGCACAATTTTATGGTTGTCATAAAACCATCCTTGGAAATTTTTATTTCTAACAAAGGAGTCTTGTAAGATACTTGGATTCTGTGTATTGTTACTATGTTCTGGGAAACTGCCTATAACCTCTAAAGTATTTCCAATTCAATTGCTCATCTTATGTAGTAATTTGAATTGTGGAAATAATATTTAAACCAATGTTTCTTTTATTCTGAAAGGTAAAAATACTTAAATGTTGAAAAGGTTAATAAAATTTAAGTCAGGATAATTATTAATATTTTCCTCATCTTGCATATGTAGTGAGGAAGAAAATACAATCTGCTGGTATTCTTTCTTTGTTTCTCTCACTTTCTCTCTCTCTCTCTCTCTCTTTTTTTTTTTTTTTTTTTTTTGATTTACAAGGTAGGGTCTCACTCTAGCCCAGGCTGAGCTGGAATTTACTCTGTATTCTCAGGGTGGTCTTGAACTCATGGTGATCCTCCTTCCACTGCCTCTGGAGTGTCTTTTTAAAAAATTTTTGAGAGAGAGACAGAGGAGGGGAAAGAGAGAGAGAGAGAGAGAGAGAGAGAGAGAGAGAGAGAGAGAGAGATTGAGAATGGGTGTGCCAAGGCCTTTCAGCTACTGTGAACAAACTCCATATGCGTAGGCCCCATTGTGCACATGTGTGACATTGCATGCTTGCATCACCTTTTCATCTGGCTACTGCATGAGACCTAGAGATTCGAACAAATGTTCTTGGGTTTCACAGGCAAGCACCTTAACCGCTAAGCCATCTCTCCTGCCGCCTTTTCTTTTCTTTTCTTTTTTTTTTTTTAACTTTTTTTTGTTGTTGTTTGAATTATATGTCTGTCATAAACTCATGTATTTTGAATGCTTGGTCCCTTCCCCTAACAGGTAGCAATTGTGGAGGTGGAGTCTTGCTGGAGGACGTGTGTGTGTGTGTGTGTCGGGGGGGAGGGTGATTTTGAGGTGCTATAGCCAGCCTGCCTTGCTAGAGCTGGGCTCACTCTCCTACTGGTGTTTTCCACCGTCTGTCACAAGGAGTGTCATCTAGCCTTTGCTTTTGTCATGCTTTTCCCTGCCACCATGAAGCTTGCCATCAAGACTATCAGCCCAAAGCCAGGCGTGGTGCTGCACACCTTTAATCCCAGCACTCAGAAGGCAGAGGTAGGAGGATCGCCTTGAGTTCAAGGCCACCCTGAGACTACATAGTGAATTCCCGGTCAGCCTGGGCTAGAGTGAGACCCTTTCTTGAACAAAAAAAGGCTGTCAGCCAAAATAAACCATTTCCTCCAATAAGCTGCTTTTGGTCAGTTTTTTTTTTTTTTGGTCCCAGCAACAAGAAAGTAACTGCAATATATTTTTTTAACAACAACCTCCATACATATACACAATACACCATGAACATAATCCCCTCTCATTGCCCTCCTTAGTCCTTCTTTCCTTATTCCCCCTCCACTGAATCCCTTCTTTCCAAATAGTCTCTGGTCTATTTTGATGTCATCATTTTTTTTTTTTTCCTTTTTATTCTACAGGTCTTGTGTAGTCCTGTAATGTCATGAATGTCCTGGCCACTTTGTGTCTGGAAGACAGTATTGCAAAGCACTCCTCCCTTTCCTTTGGCTTTTAGATTATTTCTGATTCTTTTTCCGCAGTTGTCCCTAAGCCTTAGAGGGTGTAGTAGAGATGTGTCACTTAGTGTTGAACACTTCACTGTCTCTTCTTCTTATCACTTTGATGGATTTTGAATCTCTCTAGTAGTGGCTACCACCATCTGAAAAGAGAAGCCTCTCTAAAAAAAAGTGAGAGTAGCATTAATATGTGGGTGTGAACATACATATTTAAAGGGCAGTTTTGGTAAGCAAAACATATACATTTAGCCAAAGAACCATGATAATTCTATTGGATTTCTTATTTGAATAAAAAGTTTGGAGCTGGGCATGGTGGCATATGCCTTTAACCCCAGCACTCAGGAGGCAGAGGTACGAGGATCACCATGAGTTCAAGGCCACTCTGAGACTACATAGCCTGGGCTAGAGCAAAACCCTACCTTGAAAAAATAAAAAACAAAAAAAAATTGGGACCCTAATCTAGTTGACTAGGGTTGTTTACTAAATTCATGATTATGTCTTACTGAGAGAAAGAGGTTGAAGAACTGTTATGAAGGTATTGTGGCACGTGTCCTTCCTGTAGGGCAGAGAGAAAAGGCGTTTGTCATTTATTTGTTTAGTCTTTGGGATTTAGGCATCAGATTCCATAAATTTATTATTTTTTTTTGGTTTATTTATTTGTTTTATTTATTTCAGAGAGTGAAAAAGAGGTAGAGAATGGGCACGCCAGGGCCTTCAGCCACTGCAAACTCCAGAAGCATGAGTCACCTTGTGCATCTGGCTTATGTGGGTCCTGGGGAATTGAACCTGGGTCCTCTAGCTTTGCAGGAAAGCGCCTTAACCCTAAGCCATCATTCCAGGCCCCAAAATTTCTTGAGTAAGTGGGAGTGCCACTTAATAAAGCTGCTCAGCTCAGGTCAGCTGCGGGAGGAGACAATTAGCTGTCCATAGCATATTCGTGCAGAGGGCCTCTGGGGCATTGCCTGTTGCTGGTCCATCAGGCTCTGTCTGCACCCCACAATAGATGTGGGGGAATTTGGGGATTTGGAGGAGTGCTCTTCTTTGAAGTTATTTTCCATTTTTTCCTTTCTAGAGCTAGCTATCTTTCTTTTTAAATATAAACTGACTTTGTAACAGCTGATTATGACCTGTGGAAGTAGGAAAATTTTGAGAACTTCTTAATGTTTTCATTTTTATCAAGAAATGTCTGCTCTTTTTCTAGTTTCTTTTCTTTTTCCTCTCTCTTTTTCTCTTTCCTTTCCTTTTCTTTTCCTTTCTTTTTGAAACAGGATCTCATGTAGCCCTGTCTGGCCTGGAACTTGCTATGCAGTAGAGGTTGACTGCCAACTCTTGCCTCCACTTCCTAAGTGTTGAGATTATAGGCATGTGTCACCATGCCCGGCTCGCTTTCTGATTTGTAATTTACCTCTCCATTTTCCCTAAGCCACTGGGAAAACAAGATTTAAGGCATTAAAGTTGGACTCATCCTGGATCACTGAGAACCTTAAGAAAGAGTGATAATTAATCCCTGTTTTTAAGTTTTTTTTTTTTTTTAATAAAGTGTGAATAGATAGACTTCACTAATCCTAAGGCTATTGAGAGTGCTGTAAGGTGAGATTTCTAAATTGGGAAACTTTTAATGCACAGTATTACAGCATTTGTTGTTCTAGAAATGCCAACAATTTTCAATTTGCGTAAACCCCAGTCCTGGTTTACACCTTTTGTAATTGGATGACAGATTGAGATCCAATGGAATATGCCTTTCAGATGACTACCTTGTGCCTTTCCATGACAATTTAGATTGTTACCTTTTTTCTACAAAAAAAAAAAAAAGAAGAAGAAGAAAACTCCAGATACATGCTCCCACCACTTTGTGCATCTAGCTTTACATGGATTTTGGGGAATCAAACCTGGGACATCAGGCTTTACAAGTAAGCACCGTTAACCACTGAGAAATTTTCTGAGCACCTTATTTTCTTAAATTAAAACATTTCACTCATGTGTGTGTGTATGTACATGTGGGTGCACATGTGTGTGTGCATATGTGTGCAGGCCAGAAGACAACCTTAGTGTGATTCCTCAAAAATGCCATTCACTGTTTTTCTTTTTTGAGACAGGTACCTCCTTGGTCTGGAGCTCTCCAATAAGGCTAGATTAACTAGCCATGAGCCCCAGTGAGTTCTGCCTGTCTCTACTTTCCCCTGAACCCACTGTTTAGATTAAAAGTGTGCATTACACACCAGGTATTAAAAAAATGCCTTTTTAAAAAATAATTTTTAGTTTACTTTTATTTATTTATTTGAGAGTGACAGACAGAGACACAGAAAGGGGCAGATATATATATATATATATATATATATATATATATATATATATATATATATATATATAGAGAGAGAGAGAGAGAGAGAGAGAGAGAGAGAGAGAATGGGTGTGCCAGGGCTTCCAGCCACTGCAAATGAACTCCAGATGCATGCGCCCCTTTGTGAATCTGCTAACGTGGGTCCTGGGGAATCGAGCCTTGAACTGGGGTCCTTAGGCTTCACAGGCAAGTGCTTAACCGCTAAGCCATCTCTCCAGCCCAAAAAAGGCCTTTTTGAGTCAGGGTCTTGCTATGTAGCCCAAGCTGGCTTCTAACTTGGAATCCTTCTGTCTTTTCCTCCTTCGTGCTGGGCACTATTTTTCATTTTCATCTGAGAAACACTATTTATAAGAAGCAGACACTAGTAGCCAGGAGTGATGGCACAGGCTGCTAATCACATCACTCAGGAGGTAGAGGTCCTGGCTACATAGTGTTCAAAGCCAAATAGAGCCAGATCTTGTCTCCAAAAAGGAAAAAGAAAATAGAAGCAGGCACTTTATCTGTTCAAGTCCTTGTTGCATCTGTAATGCATTACTGGGCTACTTAGTTTGTATAACAGTGAGTTCTTAGATCAATACAGTTATGTGGCATTTTCAACCATTTAGCCTCAGATGTTGTTGGGTACATAATCCTATATGCATTATATCATGCAGTTGCAAAAAAAGGAACTTCAAGATGACCCATGTACACACAGCCAACATGAAAGTCAACATATAATTTCAATTTTATTCCTTGGCACGAATGCATTATAAAAATGTTTACCACATGATAAGTTTGAGTACTACACTCTTAATTAATTTTAAATTATTAACATAGAAAACCTTTTTGAAAGTAAAACAAAAACCATTTTCAAATAATAGCAGTTCTTCTCAGATAGGAATGGAGGCTCCATGCTGACTTTGATTGGAGCTGCCAGCAGGTAGATCAGTCTCAGGTAGGAGGGGCTTGGAAGCCCCACCTTAAGATGCAAATGACTTTGATGTCTGCTTCTCTCCTGAGAGCTTTTGCAATTATAATTGTTATATGACTTAGCAATATAAACAAATTCCACAGATTGCATTCAACACACATTACATAATCCTAAATTTAAAATACATGATTTGTAAGAAAAAAAAATGTCAGAGATATCAGACAGTGAAATATTCTTGTTATGGTGTTCAACATAGGCTTAACTTTTTTTTTTTTTTTTTTTTTTTTTTTTGTGTGTGTGTGTGTGTGTGTGTTTTGAGATAGGGTCTCACTCTGGCCCAGGCTGACCTGGAATTCACTATGTAGTCTCAGGGTGGCCTCGAACTCATGGTGATCCTCCTACCTCTGCCTCCCAAGTGCTGGGATTAAAGGTATGTGCCACCATACCTGGCTTACCTTTTCTTTTCTTTTCTTTCTTTCTTTTTTTTTTTTTAAACATATTAATTGTGTGTGTGCACGTGTATGTATGGTGCTAACAATAGAACCCAGGACCTTGTGCATATTAGGCAAGCACACTAACCACTAAGCTATTCCCCACTGCTCCACATGGCTAGGAAGCTAAGGGCCCATCTTCCCCAGTTGTTATTTGTCCCAGTGATTTTTCACCTAATGTGTATGACCAATCAAGGTCTGTCTGTGCTTATAAAACTCCCACCCTTAGCTCCTCAGGCTGTCAGACTCACTGGATATTAAGAAAGAATAAAAACTGGGGCTGGAGGGATGGCTTAGTGGTTAAAGGTGTTTGCAAAGCCAAAGGACCCAGGTTCGATTCTCCAGGACCCATGTTAGCCAGCTGCACAAGGGGGCACACCTGTCTGGAGTTCGTTTGCAGTGGCTGGAGGCCTTGCATGCCCATTCTCTCTCGCTCTCTTTCTCTGTCAAATAAATAAAAAATGTTTTAAAAAAATCCAAAAAAAAGCACTTGGGGGGTTGGGGGAAGCACCTTGGTCTGGAGAGATGGTTTGATACTCCAGTTCCCAGGTAAGTCAGATGCACATGGTAGAGCGTGCATATGGAGTTCATTTGCAATGGCTAGAGGCCTTGGTATGCACATTCTCTCTTTCTCTCCTTCTCTCTGTCTCTAATAAATAAATAATAATAATTTTTTTTTTTAAAAAAGAAGACTGTTTGGAGGAGGTCTTTCTTGCCTGGGGGGCCAAGTGTGTTTGTGTGTCTGCCTCTCCCTTCTTGCCAGGCCAGTTGCCTGTGTTCATCCTGCTTTTGAGGGTGGGGCTTGGGCAGCTGGATCTGCTTCTGCTGCCCTTGGCCAAAAGTCAGAGGTATAACTATTACTGCTATGCCCTCTTGGTGGGAAACCTCCTACTACCCAGAGTTAGAGCTGTAATGCCTTTGCCCTTGGTTGGCAAACCTGCTGCCACCAAAAGTCCAGTGTTTGTTCCTTTGTACACCTTTCAGTCTGTCCATTCTTCTGGTGGAGAAACAAAGATCTGGAGAAAGAATGGACTGTTTCACTTCTGTCCTAAAGACCTAACGTATTACCAGGTAGTTAATCACTAACCTGTATAAGCTCTGGGGAATAGCTTAGTAGTTAGTATGCTTGCCTAGTATAAGGTCCTGGGTTCTCTTGTTAGCACCACACACACATGTGCACACACATAATTAATAAGGTAAAAAAGGAAAAAGTAAAACCTTTGTTAACACCATAGCAAGAATATTTCACTGTCTGATATCTCTGATTTTTTTTCTTACAAATCATGTATTTTAAATTTAGAATTATGTAATGTATGTTGAATGCAATCATGGGAATTTGTTTATATTACTAAGTCATATAGCATTATAATTGCAAAAAAACCCTAACAACAACTAAAACAATGAAACAAAAATCAAAAGCACTAAACCAAAATAAACTATAGTCACCAAATCCTATACTAGTAACAGTAACAACAAACCACTCACAGGATCACATCACAAGTTTAAAACTTTTGGGGTGTTTCATATCATTAAATGAGGGCAAAGGTTAGGAATTTTTATCTCCATGATAGTTACTATATGGATTTGAGAGGTTCCAACTCTGGACATTTTGTTCTGAGTCAGATTTGTAGCTTATTGTTATGGGAAAGAAAGCAAGAGAGGGAGAAAAAACCTGGGCATCAAGGGACAGTTATTGCTTATTGCCAGGTTCTGGATTACAAGGGCTCTGAGAGTCTCCCACTACCACTGCTTTTCTGGTAGCTAAGCCAGACAGAACCTTGCACACTGGAAACATTCAAAGCTCCTTAAAAACAAAGTATTATATTTACTAAAGTGGTTTTGTTCATTTTTTTCAGTTGCTTAGATTTTTTTCTTGGCAATAGAGAATTGGGAAAGATTGAGGTGGTGGCACAACTATTTTTTTTTTTTGTTACATCTACACAAATTTCCCCCTCTCAACACACATATAAATGAAAGGGGATAACAACTTAGGACTTCGGGTTCCTTGTTAAATTAGTTTTTTAATTTTTAAATTTATTACTTTTTTGTCCTGTGACACGGTCTTGCTCACTTATGTAGCTTTGTCTGACTTTGAACTCATAGTAATCCTACTGCTTCATCTTTCAAATGCTGGTATTCTATGTATGAGCCACCATACCTAGCTCCTTGGTTATTTTTTTAGTTATTTTTGTTTTTACAAACAGAGTCAACATGGATTCATCTCTTGATTTTAAAGTTATATTTGAAAGGCCTAACTATAAAAATTAGTTTGGTCCTGAGTGAATGGGCACAAATGGAGTATTTACTCTGCTCCAGATGGTTCTCATCACTGCTTTGGCTGGCTTTGTGCCATAATAATTTGTATGGTAGCACAGAGCTGTGACCAGAGCAGATATTTATCTGAGACCTATGTAATGTTACAGAGAATTATCAAGTCCGACAGGGATTGAGCTGTAAACCACCTTCAAGTTTTGCTTTGTTTTAGAGTTCAGCTCATTGCTTTTGAACAACTTTCACTCATGTTGGGTCAACAGAGAACAGAGCAGCAAATGGAAGGATCAGATGGACTGTGGTTTGAGACTTAGTTTTGTTTCTATCTTTCTGAGCCTCTATTTGTTTGAAAAATGGAGATGAATATTGTCTTTTGTGCCACAGTGTACTATGTATTGAATATTATAATGCATCTCTAAGTGCTACTGCAAAATTGCTAACGCTACGAAAAATGACATTTAATAGTACATCTGCCCAGCTTTTCTTACCTCATGCATTTTCTTCTCCTATTTATGTCAGTTCTAAGTAGTATAATGGCCATATTTGGGGGTAAAGAGGTGAGACTAAAGTGAAATTGATTTAACCTGCTCTGTGGGAAGTTCTATATGCTCCTGTGTGCTTTTCTATTCCTTTTTTAGATTTGTGAGCACACAAAAAAATGATTTTCTTGGGAAAATGTTGTTTGAATACCTTTATATACACAGCCTAGAAGTGCAGCAAACAACCAGTCTTACGAATTTGTCACTTTGATATATAGCACATATAATACCTCTAAGGATGCCAGAAATAGAAATGGCAAAATCATGAGCAGCAATGGTCATGGAGTCAATTGCTCCACCTATTCCTAGATTAATATTCAAGGCAGTTCTGTTATCAGTGGGGCTGACCTTTCTAGGGTACATAAGCAAGAAACAGCAAGATATGAATGCACAAAGAAGTCATTCCACTTATATGCTGATCTGTCTTCTCAGCTGTCCTACTGGCTACTAGATTGTAGGCTTTTATCCAGTATAAACAGAAAGCTTATCATAACTTGCAGCTCATTGCTTTAGGGCATTCTCTCCCACACCCTATGAGGTAATGGCCTATGTTGCAAGTGTTCTGCCAGATAAAGTCTCAACAAAGAGCCCATGTAGTCCATATTAAGAAGAACTAGCACTTTTCATCTACATATTCTATACATAGGCACATCATTTTTATACTTCCATATTTTATATATATATATGTGTGTGTGTGTATATATATATATATATATATATATATATATTCAGTTTTAAGCATACAAAGGACTTTATTTTCATACCTGGGAAAACGATAACCATTTACATGGTTTCCTTGGCCATTTACATAGCAAATGGCCAAGGAAAGTGACTCCCGCATACAAATCTGGAATTTTCTTTAGGTCTATTGAAGAAAGCAAGTTGAAATATTCTATTGATAATTGACTTTTAACATTTATTATAAGGTGTAAGCAGATGAGATTGCTTGTTTTCTCTCTGTGTTTGCTAAAAATTATCTAAATATAGCTCTGTTGCTAGATGTCAGTGTGGTAGATCTTTGTTCCCTGTTAATATATGAGTTTTTAAAATATTTTAACTTGTAAGGGGACAAGGCTATTGCTCAGTGGAGGAGTACTTGCCTAGCACACAAAGTCCCAAGTTCAATCCACTATGGAAAAATAATTTTTGAGTAAAAATACATTTAGTATATTTTATATTTAATTTTTAATAATTTTTATTATTATGCACTTTATAGTATGAACATATTACATATTGGTTATAGTCCCATCTGGTTATACTCTTTTTTTTTTTTTAAACAGATCCTGCCTTGAGTTTATTTGTAGAAATGCCACAGCACACCAGCCATCTGTAATCAGCCAAGGGAACATGCCAGTCCATCTGTCTTTACATCGGTGGATAGAGAGCTTTACTCTGGGGCCTTCACTGGAGTGAAAGCTGCAAAGCCTGTATCTGGGCCTTAGCTGGATCTGCAGTCTGGACCTTGGTTCTTGTTTGGCAGAGCCTATAACTCTTGGCCATGTAGGTAGACAAACTTGGGTGGGCAATGAAAGCAAGTCTGCTGAGCTGGGACCCTTTGTGGGCTTGGGCTTAGTCTGCTTGGGCTTTACAGGGGCCTTGACAGCCTCAGCCTGAGCACTCATTGCCTTTGTGTTGTTGGCCTGCATCTTCTTTAGGGCCTTCCTGTGCTTCTTTGCCAAATGCATGTTCCTCAGGAACTTGGGGAAACCTCCTTAAGAGATTTATATCTTTGTGATCAGGGATTCTTGATGCCATTTCTATGTCATTTTGGGGACTGGTTGTGTGTGGTGTGGTTCTTGGTCTTGGCCATGTCTGCACTGTAACCTGCCAGGCCAAAATTCCAGAGACAGGAAGGAGAAGCTGGTCAGACTCTTATATCTCCTGTCTCCTGTTGCCATTCCACTGATGACCCTCCACAGTGAGGTTGTTGGTATTCATTGTGGAGTCATGAATATACCAGTCTCAGTGCAGGGGAAATGTCTTGGGAGATACCTTCCAACCCCATGGCTCTTAAAATTTTTCTATACCATCTTCCACAATGTTTCTTGAGCCTTGGTAAGCCTGTTATAAGTTCTCCTGTAGTGCTGGGCTTTCTGCATCCTTTGAATTCCTGCTTTGATGAGGTTTTGAGTCTCTTCACTGCCTACAACCACTTTCTAGGAGAAGGTTGTCAGCCCAGCAGTGTGTTCAGCACTGGATTTAAGTCTTCACTTCCTCTGTAGTTTCTTTTGGACTATGGGAGATGTTATAGAGCTGATTTGTCTTCTGCTAGGCAGCTGGCTAGCTTTTTTTTTGTCATATTCATAGGTCTTGGTTCTCCCCAGTATTCAATACTATCTGGGCCCTGATCACCCAGTGCTACTTACTGCTCTGGGTTTGAGAGTGAGATCAGCTCTGAAATCCCTACTGATGGCTGCAGCAGTGGTTGGGGGTGCATGCATTTAATTTGAGCCAAGACATGCATACTTATATACATACATAACATAAATTAAAAATTGATTTTATGATCCACTAAACAGTTGCAAAGAATAGTTTGAAGCTTGGCGTGTGGTGCATGCCTTTAATCCCAGCCCTTGGGAAGCAGAGGTAGGAAGATCACCATGAGTTCAAGGCTACCCTGAGACTATATAGTGAATTCCAGGTCAGCCTGAGCTAGAGTGAGACCCTACCTTAAAAAACTAAAAAAAAAAAAAAAAAAAAAAAAAAAAAAATAGGTTGAAAACCACTGGTCTTTGAGAATCAGTTAGCTGAGACCTGGAGTCTCATTTTCTTAGGGCCAGTTACCGGTGCTTCTGAAAACAAAGTTAATGTGGGCACTGGTGAAGTTGGATTACATTAACATTTATGATTTTTTTTTGTTTTTTCAAACATTTATGATTTTGAGACCTGGTTTTCAAAGGGTATTGTTAATGTCTTATTTGAAAGATGAAAAAAGGCATTAAACCAGAAAGATTTAGAAACATTTACAACAAGAGAAATAAGCATTATTCTCTGACAATACTCCATTTTCTTCCTCCCTACCTGCCTTTTCCATAATAAAGGGGTGGGGTGTTACATTGAGATGGGGAAGGATTTGGAAGAAATATAAAGTGATAGTAATGCAGAGAATTAGAAGAACTCTGTGACAGTTTCTATGGGAGGATGAGGCCCTCTTTGAGCTCTGAGATGTATGACATGCTACCAATAAAATCTTAGGTTTTCAACAGACCCAGTTATTCCCTTACTGGGTATTTACCCTAAAATCTTTGTGCCTCGGTTCAGAGAGTTTTACTCAACTATGTTTATAGCTACTCAATTCATAATAGCTAAGAACTGGAATCAACCCAGATGTCCATCATTAGATGAATGGATAACCAAGATGTGGTATATCTACATGATGGAATTCTACACAGCAGTAAGGAAAAATGGCACAATGAAATTTGAAGAAAAATTGCTGAACTTGGAACTGATCGTTCTCAGCAAACCCACCCAATCAAAGAAGGACAATCGTCGCATGGTCTCACTCATCTGTGGCTCTTAACCTGAATCTGTCAGAGATGCTGACATACCTAATAGGCATCTCAAGGACCAGACAATAGGGAGGGTGAGGCAGGAGGGGAGGGTAAGGGGGAGGGACACACAAAACTGTACTCAAATCAAATGGTACCATAAAATCCTATATCCTGAAAGACAGACTAAAAGGGTGAATCTTCATCAGGCCCTTAGAGGGAACACCTGAATCACAGGGTGCTGGAGAGGGTATGATAAAGACTAACCTTAATCTTCTCCTGTTTCTCTCTTTCTCTCTTTCCTTTCTTTCTCTTTTATATTACCTTTTTCTTCCTTCTTTTCCCTTGGCACTGGCTTGTAACTCCCAGTACCAGGATGCAGTTAACATCCACAATGAGCTACTGACCAGAGAGACCTACAAGGTTTCCCAGAAGAAGACAGATTATGTCAGAGCACTTGATCACCCACCAAAGGTTAATGGTAAGACCCTATTGCCAAAGACACCATATGCTGTTGGTACAGAACATGGAGAGAGCTGGCTGGAATCTGGAAGAGAGTCAGTCCCCACACAGTTAGCTTGTCTAGTGCCAGAAGGTGATACATGAGTGACTGGGGGGGGGGGGGAAATGACCAACATCTGTCCAAGAAACTCATGGTCTAAGTTACTCAGCAGCAAACAACCTGATGTGGTGCTCACCCAAGTGCAATAGTGGCATACAGCCATGGTGGGTAACCAACTGCTCTTGAATTGGCTAACAGATCTTGTTAGTGGAACAGAACCCATAGCTGGAACTGGGAAACAAATCAGAACCATATGCAAAAATTGAGTCTGTTCTCCAATATCAAGTTCCCACCAATCTTGGGATACAAGAAGGCCTACACCTATTAAATTCCCTCTAAAATAATAATGGCTATCCTATTTATCTGGTGCTGACTTCACTCTCCATTGGAGAATCTGCTTCTCTTTTTCAGATGGACGCAGATCCTGAGGAGAGAATCAGCCCATTGCACCTCACTGGGGTCCAGCTGAAACCATAGAGTAATTGGAAAAATGACCAAGAGTGCTGCTTTCTTGGTGGACCTGGTACCAGCACAAGGGTGAAGGAGATAGACCCAGAGAACACTCAACTCCTACCAAACCAGAAATCCATAGACACAGAGGCTCCCAAGACCTCATCATTGAAGTAGACCTAAAATGAACCCAACATGGCTGAGGGAAATTTGCGGAAGAGGGGAAGAAAGATTGTTGGAGCCACAAGTTGGGACATTATGTACAGAGACATTGCTTCTTCCCCATAAGTGATGGTTAAACCCAAACTGCATGACCCACATTCCCCAATGAGGAGGGTCCCTTCTGAGGGGGGAGGGCAGGGAAAAGGCTAACAATGGTACCAACATGGCTGTTTACACACAGAGTATGTACATAACTAATAAAGAAAAAAAAATCTTAGGGTTTCCAGCTAAGTTATTTATGATTCCATTTAAGTTACTCAAGGTCTCTAGGAGCCATTTGCTGCTGGCTAGTGTTGTGTGGAGCAGAATCAATGGGTCTTTGTAGCATCAGTAAGGTTGATGATTTTTCTGCCTTTTAAATTGTTATAAAACTTTCTGTTAATTGGAGATAATTTAGTTCTTTGCTCTATGTTCTCTAATGATAGTTTCTTTTCTTCTTTTATTGACAAATTCTATACTTACAGACAATAAACCATGATATTTCCCTCCCCTCCTCCACTTTCCCCTTCAGAACTCTGCTCTCTATCATATTCCCTCCCTCTCTCCATTAGTCTCTCTTTTAATTTGATGCCATCATCTTTTTTTCGTATTATGAGGGTCTTGTGTAGGTATTGCTAGGCACTGTGAGGTCATGGATATCGAGGCCAACTTCTGTCTGGACAGTTGCATTGTAAGGAGTGGTACCCTTCCTTTGGCTCTTCCGCAGTGGACCCTGAGTCTCGGAGGGTGTGATAGAGATGTTTCAGTGATAGACACTCCTCTGTCCCTTCTTCTCAGCACCATGTTGACATTTGGGTCATCCCAGTGGTCATTGTCATCTGAAAAGAGTAGCTTCTCTAACCAGAAGTGAGAGTAGCCTTAATAAATGAATATAAACATTAAGTGTAGTGCTTTCAGGGCAATTTGGTGATATTAATATATGCATTTATCCAGACAAAAGCAGGCTTTATACCCCTAGGGATCATGACCTCCCCTGCCATAGGCTTTTGGTTAGGTTTTCATTACCAGGCATGTATTCCTCCCATAGAGCAGGCCTTCAGTCCAGTTAGAGAGCAGTTGGTTTTTCCCAGAACAAACATGTGACTATTGCACTCGTTCAGTCATTTGGCCTGTCTGGCCCAACTTGAGGCTTCCAGTGTCCACTGTTTTCACCACTGATGTCTTCTGTCTCCCATAGGGCTGCATACAGTGCAGCTTTTGCCAGCTTTCAGTTGGCTGGTCTACAGGGAGAAGGTTTTCTGCTCAGCACCAACTTGATTTCTCAGTGACTTTGCCACTCAGGCATTTGAATTCCTCAGCAATATGGTCTTGCCATCTGTTTCTCAAAGGAAACTAAGGGCCTTGGCAATAGCCTGTAATGTTTTGGAGGCAACCAGGACCTCCATGGACAACAACTCAGTGGAAGGTATCCCACCCCTGGCACTGAAAATCTTCTAGTAACAATCTGTGGCTTCTGGATGTGCCATTATTCAAAAAAGTAGGTTTTCATATGTCTTATTCAGAATATTTTGCATTTTGATTGACCGCCCCACACCCTGCCCTTCTTTTACACAATCCCTTCCCCTGGCCTTGCTTAGGCCTTTCCTCTCCCTGTAATCTGTTCTTCTACTTGCATATATACAGTGCCATCCCCTTAAGTCCTTCATTCTCCTCCCTCCCTTGTAGCCTTTTTCTAGCTTACTGGCCTTTGCTATCAACTTTTGGTTCCAGCTCACACACAAGTCTATAAATTTGTAGCTAGGATCCACATATGAGAGAGAACATGTGATATTTGGCTTTCTGGGCCTGGGTTACCTCATTTACTATAATCCTTTCCAGATCCAGCCATTTCCCTGAAAATTTCATAATTTCATTTTTCTTTACCACTGAACAGAACTCCATTATGTAAATGTATCACATCTTTATTATCCATGCATCTGTGGAGGGACATCTAGGCTGGTTCCAATTCCTAGCTATTGTGAATAGAGCAGCAATAAACATGGTTGTGCAAGTATCTCTAAGGTAATGAGAAGAGTCATTAGGATATTTGCCTAGGAGTGTTATAGCTGGGTCATATGGTAGATCTATTTTTAGCTGTCTCAAGAACCTCCACACTGATTTCCACAATGGCTGTACCAGATTGCATTCCCACCAACAGTGTAGAAGGGTTCCTCCTTTTCCGCATCCTTGCCAACATTTATTGTCATTTGTTTTCTTGATGGTGCCCATTCTGACAGGAGTGAGATGGAAAGTCAATGTAGTTTTAACTTGCATTTCCCTGATGGCTAAGGATATAGAACACTTTTATATATATATATATATATGCCATCTGTATTTCTTCTGATGAGAACTCTCTATTTAATTCCATAGCCCATTTTTTAATTGGGTTGTTTGATTTCTTATTGTTCTGTTTTTAGAGCTCTTTGTATATTCTGGATGTTAATCCTGTGTTAGATGTGTAGCTGGCAAAGATTTTCTCTCATTCTGTAGGTTGTCTCTTTGCTTGATTCACAGTGCCCTTTGCTGTACAAAAGCTTTATAATCATGAGATCCCAATGGGTCATTAGTGGTTTTATTTCCTCAGCAATTGGGGTTATATTCAGACAGTCTTTACCTATGCCAGTATGTTGAAGGGTTTCCCCTACCTTTTCCTCTAGCAGTCTCAGAGTTTCAGGTCTGCTATTCAAGTCCCTGATCCACTTGGATTTGATTCTTGTGCATGGAGAAAGACAAGAATCTATTTTCATACTTCTACATATCGATATCCAGTTTTCCCAGCACCACTTGGCTATTCTTTTCTCGAATGAATATTTTTGGCATTTTTTGTCAAAAATCAAATGGCTATAGCTGCCTGGATTAACATCTGGATCTTCTATTATATTGATCGACATGTCTGTCTTTGTGTCAATACCATGCTTTCTTTGTTACTATGGCTTTGTAATATAGCTTTAAATCTGGTGTGGTGACACCACCAGCCTTGTTTTTGTTGCTTAAAATTGTTTTGGCTATTAGAGGTTTTTCTTGTGCTTCCAAATGAGTTTTGGGATTGTTTTTTATAGTTCTGTGAAGAATGCCATTGGAATTTTGATGTGGATTGCATTAAATGTGTAGATTGCTTTTTGTAAGATTGACATTTTCACAATATTGATTCTTCCAATCCAAGAACATGGGATGTCTTTCCATTTCCTTTTGTTTTCTGCAATTTCTCATTTGAGTGATTTAAAGTTCTCATTATAGAGATCCTTCACTTCCTTGGTTAAGTTTATTCCAAGGTACTTTTTTTTTGAGGCAATTGTGAATGGTAGAGATTCTCTGATTTCATCCTCTACATGTTTGTTGTTAATATATAGGAAAGCGGGCTGGAGAGATGGCTTAGCGGTTAAGTGCTTGCCTGTGAAGCCTAAGGACCCCGGTTCGAGGCTCAATTCCCCAGGACCCACGTTAGCCAGATGCACAAGGGGGCACACGCATCTGGAGTTCGTTTACAGAGGCTGGAAGCTCTGGTGCGCCCATTCTCTCTCTCTCTCTCTCTCTGCCTCCTTCTCTCTTTCACTCTCAAATAAATAAATAAATAAACAAAAAAATTAAAAATAATATATAGGAAAGCTACTGATTTCTGTGTGTTTATTTTGTATTCTGCTATGTTGCTAAAAGTGTTTATCAGTGCTAACAGATTGCTGGTAGAGTCTTTAGGGTTCTTTATGTATAGAATTATTTCATCTGCAAATAATGATAATTTGATCTCTTCCTTTCCAATTTGTATCCCTCTTATGAGTGTCTCTTGCCTTATTGTTATATATTAAATAAAAATTGTGACAGTGGACACCCTTATCTTGTTCCTGAATTTAGTGGAATAGCTTCAAGATTTTTACCCATTTAGTATTATGTTGGCTGTAGATTTGTCACAAATAGCTTTTATTATGTTGAAATATGTTCCTTCTATTCCCAGTTTCTGTAATACTTTTACCATGAAGGGATGTTGGATTTTGTTGAATGCCTTTTCTGCATCTATTGAGATGATCATGTGATTTTTGTCTTTCAGACCATTTATATGATGTATTACATTTATTGATTTTTATATTTTGAACCAACCCTGCATCCCTGGGATAAAGCCAACTTGGTCAGGGTAAATGATCTTTCTGATATATTCTTATATTCTTTAAAAAATTTTTTTAGTTTATATTTATTTATTAATTTGAGAGAGAGAGAGAGAGAGAGAGAGAGAGAGTGAGAGAGAGAGAGAGAGAGAGAGAGTGTGTGTGTGTGTGTGAGAGAGAGAGAGAGAGAGGGAGAGAATGGGCACACAAGGGCTTCCAGCCACTGTAAACAAACTCCAGACGTGTGTGCCCCCTTGTGGAACTGGCTAATGTGGGTCCTGGGGAATCAAGCCTTGAACTGGGGTTCTTAGGCTTCACAAGCAAGCGCTTAATGCCTAATCCATCTCTCCAGCCCTGTATTCTTTTATTCTGTTTGCCAATATTTTGTTTGGAATTTTTACATTTATGTTCATGAGGGATATCGTTCTGTAATTTTCTTTTTTTATTCTGTCTTTGTCTGGTTTTGCAATTAGGGTGATGTTGGCTTCATAGAAGGAGTTCAGTAGAATTACTTCCTTTTCTATTTCATGGAAAAGTTTGAGAAGCTGTAGTGTTAGTTCTTCCATGAAGGTCTGGTAAAATTCACCAGTGAGTCCATCTGGGCCTGGACTTTTTTTAGTTGGGAGACATTTTATAACTGCTTGGATCTACATACTTATTATAGGTCTATTTAAATGGTTTATCTCATTTTGATTTGATTTTGGTAGGTCATATGAATCAAGGAAATCATCCATTTCTTTCATATTTTAAAACTTAGATGCATATATATTCTTAAATTATTTCCCTATTGTTTTCTGAATTTCTTTGCTATCTGTTGTAATGATACTTTTTCATCTCTAATTTTATTAATTTCGTCTCTTCTCTCTTTCTTCTGGTCAGATTTTCTAAGGGTTTATCAATCTTGTTTATCCTTTCAAAGAACCAACTCTTTGTTTCATTGATTCTTTGGATTTTCTTTTCTTTTTTTTTTTGTTTCCATTTCATTATTTTGTATTATTTTTCCCATCTGCTGATTTTTTGTTTGCCTTGTTCTTTTTTTTTCCCAAGGCTGTATGTGTAGCCTTAAATTGTTTTTTAAAAAAATTTTGTTTGTTTATTTATTTATATTTGAGAGTGACAGACATAAAGAGGCAGATAGAGAGAGAATGTATGTGCCAGGGCCTCCAGCCACTGCAAATGAACTCCAGATGCTTGCGCCCCCTTGTGTATCTGGCTACATGGGTCCTGGGGAATCAAGCCTCAAACTGAGGTCCTTAGGCTTCACAGGAAAGTGCTTAACCACTAAGCCATCTCTCCAGCCCTCTAATTTCTTAATATAGGTGCTTAGAGCTATAAATTTCCCTGTTAGGACTGCCTTCATTGTGTCCCAAAGGTTTTGGTATGTTGTATTCTCATCATTTGATTCTATGAATATATTGATTTCCTTTTTGATTTCTTCAATGACCCATTGATCGATCATTCAATAATGTACTGTTTACTCTCCATGAATTTCTGTATGCTTTGCAGTTTTTCTTGTTGCTGATTTGCAGTTTAATCCTGTTGTGGTCAGATAGAGTACAAGGGATTATTTCAATTTTCCTGTAGTGGTTGAGTCCTAATATATGGTCTATTTTAGAGAATGTTCCATGTGCTGCTGAGAAAAATGTATATTCTGCAGCATTTGTATGGAATGTTCTGTAGTTATCTGTTAGGTCCATTTATCCCAATGCATCATTTAATCCAGATATCTCTCTGTTTATTTTTTGCCAGGATGACCTGTCAATTGATGAGAGTGGGTTGTTGAAGTCACCCACTACAATTATGTTTGGTGTTATCTGTGACCTTAAGTCTAATAGCATTTGTTTGATCAAATTGGGAGCCCCCATGTTAGGTACATGTATGTTTAGGATTGTAATGTCCTCCCATTGTAGTGTTCCTTTAATCAGAATAAAATGACCTTCTTTGTCTTTCTTCACTAATGTTGGTTTGAAGTCTATGCTGTCAGATATTAGGAAGGCAACCTCTGCTTGTTTCCTAGTCCCATTTGCTTGAAATACCATTTTTCCATCCTTTCACCCTAAGACAGTGTCTATCTTTTATTGAGAGATGAGTTTCCTGGAGGTAACAGATGGCAGGATCCTGATTTTTAGTCTAGTCTGCAAGCCTGTGTCTTTTGGTTGGGGCAATGAGGCCATTGATATTGAGTTATTATTGAAAGGCATGTATTTAATCTCACTAGTCTTCTTATTTTACAGTGCTTCCTGTTTTCCCTTTACTCACTTGTTTTAACTGTTGAGTGTGGTTTATTTTTTCCTATTTCCTTTTTGTGTGTTTTTCTTTCTCTTCAGCATGAAGGATTCCTTCAAATATTTTCTGTGGAGCTAGTTTAGTTGTCATAAATTCCTTTAGCTTGTTTTTGTTGTGGGATATCCTTATTTCTCCATCAATTTGGACAGCTTTGCAAGACAAAGTAATCTTGGTTGACAGTTGTTATCTTTCAGAATTTGAAATACATCCTTCCAAGCTCTCCTGGCTTTTAAAGTTTGTGAGTAATCTGCTGTTATTATGATGGGCTTGCCTTTGTAGGTGACTTGCTTTTTCGCTCTAACTGCTTTCAATATATTTTCTTTGGTTTGCATGTTTAGTAGTTTAAATGTAACATGGCAAGGAGAGGTTCTTTCCAGGTTTTGTTTGTTTGGTGTTTCAAAAGCTTCTTGTATCTGTATTGGCATGGCTTTTCCAATTAAGGGAAACTTTTCTTTTATGATTTTAAAATTTTTATTTATTTATTTATTTATTTGACAGAGAGAAAGAGGGAGAAAGACAGGGAGAGAAGAGAGAACGAGTGCTCCAGGACTCCAGCTACTGCAAACAAACTCCAGATGTGTGTGCCACATTGTGCATTTGGCTTACGTGGTTCCTGAGGAATTGAGCCTCAAACTGGGGTCCATAGGCTTCACAGCCATGCGCTTAATCACTAAACCATCTCTCTAGCTCTCTTTTATGATTTTGTTGAAAATGCCTACTAAGCCCATGGATTAAAATTCTCCTTCTACTATACCCTTCATTCTTATGTTTTATCTTTTCATAGTGCCCTGGATATCTTGAAATTTCTATCCATACTTTCCTATTATCTTGTCTTTCTCTTTATTGGATTGTATTAGGTCTATCACCTGGTCTTCTAGCTTAGATATTCTATTCTTTCCTTCATCCATTCTACTGGTGAGACTTTCCACAGAGTATTTTTTATTTCACTGACTGCGTTCTTCAGAGCTAGAATTTCAGCCTGGTTTTTCCTCAGTATTTCTATTTCCTTAATAGAATTGTCTAGTAATGATCTCCTTATTTCATTAAGCTTATTTCCTGTGTTCTCTTTCAGGAGTTTGTTTTCTTCTTTGATTCCTTTCATTTCTTCCTTGATTTCTTTGAGTATAGATGCAATCTTTTTCTTTTTTTTAAATCTTTGTCAGGCATTTCATCTAAAACAGTCTCATTGATGATCATTTCTGATGGATTTATAAGTTTTGGTGGGATTGTAGTGTCTTGATTCTTTGTGTTTCTTTTATTATAATGTAGTGACTTTTGCATTCTGAATTTATTTGATGCTTGGGTTTTCTACTTATCTGCAATCTTTTTACATGAGACAATCCACCTTTATATACTTTCAGGATATGAGTTTAAGGTGCCAGATGTAGCTCTTGTACCCCAATCCAACCACAGAGGTAATCTTAGGTGTTGAGTTTGCTTGCTAAGTAAGTATTGTAGTGGGCTGGGTGGAACAATTTGCTGGCAAATTCTAAACTTCAACTGAGAAATCTACACATTCAATAAAAACCAGCACAGAGTATGCAATTGTGGGGATTAAAACAAATGGATAGTTTTATAAAGCCAAAATTCTTAATGGTGTGTGCTGTTCTACATCCTTAATCTTGTTAGCTGGAAGATAGAGAATTCTATTCCCAATTGGGTTTCAGGTTAGCCTATATCTGAATCAGACCCTGTCCCCAATAATGACAGAAGCAAAAGACAAAAGCCCTATAAATCTGAAAGCATCAAAGGCATCAATATTCAACCGCCAAATACAGCTTATTTCAAAATGGTGAAGCCAACCAAGAATATGTAACCCATTACCTGCCCTGATATGGAAAGAGAGATTAGCTCTTCCAATGCAGGCCTATGTACCTGTTTTTTTTTTTTTTTTTTTTTTTTGGCAGTCGGCCTCATTACCTTTTGGGGTGCCTTCCAATCTCACCAATGCTGAGTGCCCACCTCAATCCTTCTGTGTTGTGCTGTGGAGCTGGTGTTCTGATCAGCTGTGCTGGATGTGCTGCACTGGGGGCTGAATGCCAGAGGCTTGTGGCTCTGATGTTTGGGGGATGGGAGAGTGAAGAATGCCTGGAGTTGCTCACACAGTCTTGCCTATATCCCTTTAAGTACCTCAGTTGTTCTCAGCTGTCTTTCCTTCAGATTTCTTGACTTTGCAAGGAGGCTGATGAGGTTGGAAAATTCCCTTCTTTGGTCTCTGCTGCTGCCACTTGGTGCACCTGGCGTGGTGCTGCCGGGCTGGTGCATGGATCATGTGGATTGGCAGGCCGCTAGCACCTCAGTGGGATTCTGGCCATTTTCTTCCTTTCTGGTGGATCTTGGCCTCTCTGGCTTCTCCGCTGTGTCTAAGAATAACCTATACTCCTTCCATTTTTGGAAGAAGAGTGTATTTTGCTGTGGTTTTGCTTAAATCCCTCCCTAGGCTGGTTTGGCATGGCTCCTATGCTGCCATCTTACCCAGAAGTCCTCTAATGATACTTTCTGTTTCATGCATAAGAATCATGATTCTTCCAGTAGGTCTTAAGAATACCTTTCATTTAATTTTTGAGTCCTTTGAATAGCTGCAGATCACTGTTTGACTTTTCTCAAATACTTTTATTGCTTTATTTTGTAGAAGCATACAGGTCTTCTTGTCCTCTGTTTATACTAATCAACTTAAAATGAGTACAGCCAGCCTCCTCTTAGACTTAAGTGAGGTAAAAATATCAATTATATTATTTATTTTCAGCACTCCTTAATAAACCAATTTATTGAAATAATTAGCACATAGCCAGGCATCGTGGCACATGCCTTTAATGCCAGCACTCTGAAGGGAGAGGTAGGAGGGTCACTGTGAGTTCAAGGCCAGCTTGAGACTACATAGTGAATTCTGGGTCTGCCTGGCCTAGAGTAAGTAAGACCCTACCTTGAGACCCACCCCCCAAAAATGAGGAAACAAATAATCATTGAGAATCTGTTATGTGTCACACACTGTGGAAAAGATATAACTATGAGTGAAATATTACAGATCTTGCAGTGTTTTCTTTCTACCATCTTAGAATTCGCTTAGTGATTCCATGTCTTTCTGTATTTTCTCTCCTGATTACTCATATTTCTCTTCCAAATCTGCACTCAGACTTATTTATACTCTTGTTTAGATAACCAATAATAAATTAAGGTGATACATTCAAAAGCTTTATACTTTTTTAAATAAAGGAATTACTTTCAATGCAGAGGAAAAATTTTAATCATAGCCACATATAGTTGCCAGTGCTTTCCTAATTACTACCTACAGATAAGTCCATTCAATTTTCACAGTAGCATAACCATCTAGGCCCTATTATGTTAGTCTTATAGATGAGAAAACCAAAGCACAAAGAACTTGGATTTTTCAAAAGTCACTAGGCCTGTAAATGGTGGAGCTGAGATTTGAGCTGGGCAACTTGGCTGCAGCAGTCATAGTCTCATAGACAATATTATGCCATTAATACTGCCATTGAGCTATGTCTTCCAAATATTGCTCCTTCTATAAAGTATCATGGTCTAAAATTTTTCAGACAGGCTTTCTTTCAAACTCAAAGCAAGCCTTTCACAGCACTGAAACCTATTGTGATTCTTCTGTCTTTGCTGAATGCCCTCTTCTGGCTGGGCATTGGGTCTCTGGCCCTTTTCAGAGTTTATCTTTAGAAGCAATTTGACCAGAAGAACAAGAGTTCTTCCTGGTGGAAGTTTTAGCTAATTACTGTGCCAGTAATGAAGCCATTGTTTTCAGCTCCACACTGACCCTCTACAATTGGTATTGCTGGGATTGGAACTCTGCCAAATGTTCTTCATTGTTGCCTGGTTTCCTGTTAAAATCTGCCAGAGGGGGGTCCTTTGATGTTATGATCAGCATCACCCTTGCAATGTAATTTTGTTTGGTATCCAGACACAAAATGTAAGGAGGCTGACCAGGCACGTGGAAGGGTTGAGGGAATGCTTCCTAAAATTCTGCTTCATCTCCCTGTCTGAAAATCTGTTAATAATTTCATGTTTCCTCATAGTCTTTTCTAAAATGCATTCACTGTAGCTTTAACTAAATTGCTGAACAATTATGTATTCTGCTGTTCATTTGATGTTATAAGTATTCTGGCATGTTGCAAAAATATTTTTATGAATGTATATTAGTAACTCTCTGAATTTGTCAGATATTTTGTGTGCAGATATACCCCAATGGTTTGTTTATTTTATAATTTTGACTTTACAATGATGTGAAAGCAATACACATTTATTCAGTATCAGATTTTGAATTTATTACTTTTCCAAGATAGCAATATGCTACCATAGATAGTGCAGTCAACAGCAGCTCCTAGTCAGTCACAAAAATGTAAGGGTAATCAACTGATATTTTACAGTGTCCTATGCTGCTAAACTGTGATGTTCTGTAAATTAGGCACTTGAAGAATATTTTTCTTTTTTTCTTTTTTCAAGGTAGGGTTTCACTCTGGTCCAGGCTGACCTGGAATTCACTATGTAGTCTCATGGTGGCCTCGATCTCATGGTGATCCTCCTACCTCTGCCTCCCAAGTGCTGGGATTAAAGGTGTGTGCCACCACACCCAGCTCACATTTTTCAATTTACAATATTACCATGGGATTATCAGGACATCACTTCCTTATAAGCAGAGGAACTTCTGTAAACCTCACAAATACTATTATACTCATTATCTCTTGTTCTATCTCCATAATTCTGTAATGTGAGTAGGACAGATGTAATTCATATTACAGATAGGGGAACCAAAGATCTATTAGGTAAAATGTCTTATGGTCATAAAGGCACTTGATAGCAGAATCAGGGTTTTTTCTTTTTTAAATATTTAAAAAATTTAATTTAATATTTATTTATTTATTTGAGAGACAGAGAGAGAGGTAGATAGATAAAGTCAGAGAGAATGGGCACACCAGGGTCTCTAGCTTTTGCAAATGAACTCCAGACACATGTACCACCATGTGCATCTGGCTTATGTGGGTACTGAGGAATTGAACCTGGGTCCTCAGGCTTCACAGGCAAGTGCCTTAACTACCAAGCAATCTCTCCAGCCACAGAATCAGGATTTAATAATTGTTATTTGCTGCTGTTATTAATGAAAGTAATTGCCACTTTTTATTGAGAGTTTGCATACCTTGCCTCATTAAGTCAGGACATAGAATCATTTGGTGCAGACTTTCCTCCATAGTAAGTTAGAAGGGAGGTGTACTCAGCAAAGTTTGCTGACTTGAATTAGGCCTTTGATAATAAGTAAGAATGTGGAAGGAGAATGGAATGGAAGATAAAGAAATGGGAGAAGATAAGAGGAAAGCAAATATAAAAGGAATATGTGAGAAATGGAGCATGGGGCAGTGTTGCAGTCAGGTTCACATTGCTGGCAGAAAACACCTGACCAAGAGCAGCTTGTGGGAAAAAGGTTTATTTTGGCTTATAGACTCGAGGGGAGGTTCCATGATGGCAGGGGAAAACGATGGCATAAGCAGAGTGTACACATTACTTCCTGGTCAACATCAGGTGGACAACAGCAACAGGAGAGTGTGCTAAACACTGGCAAGAGGAAACTGGCTATAACACCCATAAGCCTGCCCCCAACAATACACTGCCTCTAGGAGGCGTTAATTCCCAAATTGCCATCAGCTGGGGACCTAGCATTCAGAACACCTAAGTTTATGGGGGACACCTGAATCATACCACCACAGGCAGTGACCTAGAAGCAAAGAAGTTATCACAGAGGAAAGCATGTGAGAATAAACATCTGCAAGAAGCTTCACTCCTTTAACATGGTTCATGTATGTTGGCAAGTGGGGATATTAGATTATTGAGGTCACTTGTGTGATCCTTATAATTGGTTGTCAGTTAAGATTTACAAGTTAGTAGAATGATGTTTTAGAAACTTTACTTCCATAGGCAAACTGTTGCTATACAAGTCTGTAGAAACTGAGGACATAAAAGAACTCTTATTTATTTATTTATTTATTATTTATTTATTTATTATTTATCTCTTTACTTATGGGTGGGGAATGGGCATGGTTGGGCCTCCAGCCACTGAAAGAAGACTACAGATGAATGCATCTGGCTAACATGGGTACTGGGGAATTAAACCCGGCCCATCAGGCTTTGTAAGCAAGGGCCTTTAACCACTGAGCAATCTCCCCAGCCCCGTGAAGTAACTTGTTCTGTTGAAATTAACTTCTCTGTTGACTTCCCAGTTTGTTCTTAAAGATAAACATTTACCCTTACCAGATTCTCTGTATTTAGAAATTATCACCCTGGGACAGACCAGGAGTCTTACAGAGAGATTTAGTAATTCACTTGATCATATTTGTAGTACTCTTCCTCAGGGGAAAAAAAAAAAAAATCTCATTTCAATCCCAGTTAGAAGTTAGTTTATTCACTAATGCCTCAGGATTGAGACCCTGTGTATAATATCAATGCAAAAATATGTTGTAAGAAACGTCTTGGCAAAGGCACAAAACAGGCCTTTTCCTTATCTTATTTCCATAAAGTGGCAGGAGAATTACTGGGATTCACTGCTCAGCCAGTCTGACCACAAACAGCAGCTCTGGGTTCAGTGAGTAACTCCATCTCAAGGAAATATGTTGGTAGAGGACACCCAATGTGCTTGCTTCTCTAGCTTCTGTATGCACACACACGGGCTGTGCATGTCTACACACATATGCATGTATACTAGACATACACATATCACACCACATATACTACACATACATGCCCCCCAAATATACTAGATGGCCTTGACAAATAGATAACAGTTGTACCCAAGCTTCTTTGGGCTGCAAGTACAGAAGCTCTAACTCAATTAATTTAAACAGTAAGTATATTTATTATCTCAATAGAGAAATCTATCTGGTTTAGTAGCTTATCAGTGGCATCATGGCCTAAGCTCATTCTGTTTTTTCCATATGCCACCCAAAGTGCCAGGCTTCTAAGTAAGTCTGATTCCTCTTTGTGATTAAGTGGCTGAAATTGTGCTACATGTTTTCTTGTTTATGTCCCACTCTAGGGACACTAGATACACTAGGTTTTTGTGACTATTTTATGAGCCATGTTTGTTAGCTTTCTGTAACTTATAAAAATATAAGGTTTGCTGGTTGTGGTGGAGTACACCTTTAATCCCAGTACTTGGGAGGCAGAGGTAGAAGGATCATTATGAGGTCAAGGCCAGCCTGAGACTCATAGTGAATTACAGGTCAGCCTGAGCTGGAGTGAGACCCTACTTCAAAAAACAAAACAAAACAAATGATAGATACATAGATAGATAGATAGATAGATAAGAGTTTATTTTGGATAGTTCTAGTTCATAATTGATTGGCCTCTTTTCTTTGAGTCTGTAGCAAAGTAGCACATGATAGCTGGAGTGTTTGGTGGAGCAAAACTGCTCAACTCATTGCTAGGAAGCAGGCGAGAAAGAGGAAGGGGTCAAGGACCCACCATCCCCCTTGAAGGCCCTAAGAAGAACCTGGTAGACTCCACCTGCTAAAAGTTCCACCACTTCTCAATAGCACCACCCCAAGAGAACAAGGCTTTAACATAACAAATCTTTGTGGGGAGATGGAGTAGAGGGATCACTCAATATACAAAATGGATCATAAGCAAAGAATAATATTTCTAGAAGCTTTTAGTATATCTCTCCTCATGACTGATAATGATTTTGTCACATAATCATTCTTAATTATTAGCAAATTTGAACATCGATACATTCCTAAAACCATATGTCTATTACTCAATATGAAGCTGGTAGAATAAATATTGGGTGTCTCACGAGGTTTAGTACAATGCTTTCATTAAAGTTCTGAGCTTCTCTGGTATGATGTATGGTTTACAATAGTATGGTAACAGAAATCTAACGCAACTTGTAAAATAGAATGACAAAAAAATCTGATGTGTCCCTTAGCTGGCTGAGCATGAACATCCATGACATTGCATGATAAAATATAAGCCATCCATTATTGCAATATAACAATTTCCTCTTATTTTAAACATTCCCTCCTGGAGGGAAGAGAGAGGCTCATGAGACTCAGGAAGTAAACAACCCACAGGTCTCGGGAAGCTTCTTACACTCACAAGATTCACAAGGCCCTACTCATAAGGAGTAAGAACTACTGGAGAGAGAGAAAGAGAAGAGATTATAGATAGATAGGTAATATAAATAGATAGATGATAGATAGATAAATAATAGAGAGAAAGAGAGTGTCCAACTGGCAGAGATGCCTGCAAGTCATGTAGTGAGCTCCAGGAATGTAGCACCCATCTTAGGGTGTACTTTCTGGTGATGTGGCTACCTTCGAGTTCCCCATGCTCCTGTAAGTAACTCCTTACCTGTGCTCTCTTAAGATCATTGATTCACCAAGTTGGACTTTGCTGCAACTGTTCTTTGGTCTGTTGTTTGTGCTCTAGCTTGGGTGGACAGAATCTGTTGCATCTCTCTAGGAAAAGTTGACATAACAATTATATATTAAATATAAAATGAGTTTTTTTTGTGGTACGTGGAATTGAACCTAGGGTTTTGAGCATGCTAGGTAGGCTTTCTATTACCAAGCTATATCCTTAGCCTTTCTTTGTTATTTTTGAGTGGTTTAAAAATGTTTTTGAATAAATTTCAGATATATGGAATTCAAATCTTCAAATGCTTCTCCTTTCCACTGATGACCTCAGTCAGCAAAAATTCCAGATGAAGGGAAGATGATTAGTCTTTAACTATTAGTCCTTAACTATTTGATTAATGGTCCCTGTTCTATGAAAACTAAAGTACAGAGATTGAATCAAATAATGGGAATAAATATGAAGAAAATAGAAGCTCCAGTGTGTTCAAGAATTTTCCATAATGTCTATTGTCACAGACAGCTTCATCTTGCTAGGATGAACATCCAGACCAGATACAGTTATGGGAGGAAGGGAATTTATTTGAAGCTTACAGATCCAGGGGAAATTTCATAATAGAAGAAGCAGCAGCCCCTTTTCACAGGTCCATGCTGAGAAAAATACCACCACCACTACCATCACAAACAAACACACTCCAGGCACACCAGGCAGAGCTCAAGCACTCTGCATATCTTTGGCTGGAATTCAGATCTGTCCTTAAACATACCTTAGGGCTGGACCCTAAGATCCACCCACAGTGACACCTCCTTAAGCCAGGCACCTAGATATCCAAGTTACAGCTTGAATAAAACTCTTGAATCTACTGGAGAACATCTATTCAAACTACCATAGCTACTTCAAATTTCTTCTTAATGTAAATGAACTTCACTTTCTGTTTTGAGGACAGGTGTAAGCTCAGGTGTACATATGTAAATATATGTTTTCTGGGAGGGGAGAGGGTTTGTTTCTTTATTATTAGACTACCATTAAAAGGGTTAACCAGCTGGTTGTTAAGAATGTTAGTTCTAAGCCTAGCTACATAGAACAACAGAGAAATGTTCTTTTTCCTTAGGATAAGCTGGAAAACAGGTTGATCTGATACTTTGGTAAAAAAACAAGGTACAAACATGAAATAATTCTATTACCTTTGGCTTTTGACTGCAATTTGGGGCTCCACACTTTTACTATATCAAGTATTGTATTAAAGAAGAAACAACATTGGTGTTGATGCTAATTGTTTAAACTTTGCAAGGTCCATCCATTGTGTTCAAGAAACACAATACTCCAGTGGATCAGATTGCACTAGGTGCTTGCATTAGTTAGGGTTCTGTAGAGGAATAGAACTGCTAGAATTGACTACACATACACACACACACACACACACCAGATCCCCTCAACCTAGTCCTGTAGTGGTTTGATTCAGTTGTCCTCCATAAATGTAGGTGTTCTGAATGCTAGGTGCCCAGCTGATAGCAATTTGGAATTTAAAGTCTCCTGGAGGCAGTGTATTGTTGGGGACAGGCTCATGAGTGTTATAGCCAATGTCCCCTTACCAGTGATTTGCATACTCTCCCATTCCTGCTGTATACCTGATGTTGACCAGGAGGTGATGTCCACCCTCTCTGTTCATGCTATCATTTTCTCCTGCCATCATGGAGCTTCCCCTCATGCCTATAAGTCAAAATAAACCCCCTTTTTCTCACAAAAAAAAGAACTGCTAGAATTAATTATATTAAAAAGGGAATTTATTGGATTAGTTTACAGTAGTCCAATAGCAGTTGTAGGCCCAAGAATCAAGGAACCTGGTAGCTGTTCAGTCCACATGGCTAGATGCCTCACCAGTCCCCATCCAGCACTGAAGGCTTGTAGGCTTCTGGAGGAGCCACTGGGATTCAATCAATCCACACAGGTCTTCAGTTGATGCTGGTCTTCAGTCCATACTGGTTTGCAATCTGCACTGCATGGCTGCAAGCAGCTCCAGCAGCCAAGTGGCAGGAAGAGGCTCTTTTCACCCAGAGGTTCCTTATATAAAGTTCCTCTCTGAGAGAGGCTGCCCACTCTGGAAAAAGGGCTCACTCTGTGGGAAGGACTTCTTTCTTCATTTAATCCTTCTTGGAAGCAACCAGAGAGACCCACACGAAAGGAATTTTTCTGGACTACTAAATAAATCAAGTTGACAACACCATAATCGTCACAAGTCCACCCCTGGTCAACTTGACACCAAACCATATTTCCTTACATTATACTTAAATTACAAATGAAAACAGTAACAAGCTCATAATTCTGCCTAACATGGTATAATTATCACACATACAACTGGAAATGCAAAATCTTCCCCTAACACAAGGCAAGGTTCCTTGAGGAATGCTTAGTCTCTAATATAATTAGTCTAATATAAATTCAGTAACAGTTAGCTAGTGATATAATCTTAATATTGGTGTAGATATGTACAAACACTGTATATCAAGGTAGGACAGAAACATGGCAATTACAGTCCTTGCTTTTTGAAACTGGTCACATGGCCTTAGCTGGCATTTGTAACTACCTTCTACTACCCATTCTGTATTTCCTCCAAGTTCAGAAAGCACCTCAACAGGTCTTGGTTCTTCACCTGCTCTGCCCCGTGGGGCATATGATCCAGCAGATTATTGAGATGTCAGTGGCAGATAGGGATGCTGTTTGGAGCCTTTGACATGCCCCCATAGGTAAATCACAGTGAAGGCCCTTGGGATTTTGGAGCAAGGCCCTGCCTTCATCTGTGGACAAGTATTCTCCCTTTGAGAGTCAGCTCTTGGCCTGCTATTGGGTCTTAGTAGAAATTGAACACTTGACAATAGGTCATCAAGTTACTATGTGGCCTGAGCTCCCCATTATGAACTGGGTGTTATCTGACCCACCAGGCCATAAAGTTGGACATGCACAGCAGCAGTCCATCATCAAGTAGAAGTGGTATATATGTGATCAGGCTTGAGCAGACCCTGAAGGCACAAGTAAGTTACATGAGGAAGTTGCCCAAATGCCTATGGTTTCTAGTCCTGTTCTAATGCCTTCTGTCCCCAAGCATGCACCTATAGCATCATGGGGTGTGGCGTATGATCAACTAACTGAGGAGGAGAGGGCAATGGCATGGTTTACAGATGGTTCAGCATGTTATGTGAGCACCTCCCAGAAGTGGACAGCTGCAGTGTTATAACCCCTTTCTGGGACAACTCTGAAGGACTGTGATGAAGGGAAGTCTTCACAATGGGCAGAACTTTGGGCAATGCACATGATTGTGCATTTTGTTTGGAAAGGAAAATGGCCAGATGTGCAGTTATACACTGATCCATGGGCTGTGGCCAATGGTCTGGCTGGATGGTCTGGGACTTGGAAGGAGCACAGTTGCAAAATTGGTGAGAAGGAGTTACTCCTTCAGTTAATTCTTCCTGGAAGCAACCTCAGAGACCCACCAGAAAGGGATTTCTGTAGATTACTAAACAGATCACGTTGACAACACCTCATCCATCACAGTACTAAAGACACACTGGTAGACAAAAGAGCTGTGTAGCTTTGTTTTCAAATACTTATTTGAGAGAGAAAGAGAGAATGGGCACACCAGGGCCTTCTGCCACTGCAAACAAACTCCAGATGCATGTGCCACTTTGTGTGTATAGCTTTATGTGGATACTGGGGAACTGAACCCAGCCATCATGTTTACAAGCAAATGCCTTTAACCACTGAGCCATCTCTCTAGCTCACAGCTGTTCTGATTCTTACAGTTGAGTAGAATATGCCTGGAAGCTATATTTGCTTTTTGGTAATGCAGATTGTTAAATATGAAAATAAGAAGGAATCTCATGGTATTCCAGTCCACATTCTGGAATGACACAGAGGAAAGCAGAGACAAGGCTCAGGTCAGATCAAGTCAATGGCAGATCTAGAGCAGAACCAGTGTTTCAGCTTCCTTGACTCTTGTGATCATTCCTGTTGACACTAGATGCCTCCAGGCTGGTGAAGAGAGCGCCTCTGAGAGCCACTGGGTGCACCTTCTTACTCTTGGAGCCCCAGTTCACCTCTAAATCAGGTTGTGAGTGTGAAGCAGACATTGTGTGAACATTATTTCATTTTAAAACTCCAGTAAGGTACATTTGCATTACATTATCCTACAAATGCAAACATTTAGAATGCAAAGTAGCCACACATGATTATTATTTTTTAAATAAATGAGCTTGCTTAATCGATAAGACGTACATGCCAGCATTATAGATGATACATCTTTGTAATCATTCTGTATTGTTTCAGCTGGCTGGGAGAGAACTGCCAAGGCATGGGAAGAATTAGCTTTCATGAATTATGCATCAGAGTCAGTGTAGTGCTGTCATTATTTATAGTGCTTCAGGTTGGTCATGGTGCTGGCTATTTGCCTTAATGAGGATGGGGATAATGACTTGGCAGTGTATTTATTTTATTAGTGTGAGCTACTGTTTACCTAAATAAAACTCATGGTATTCTTGGGAATATATATCTTTAAAAATAGTCATAGCTATGACTCAGAAATATTTATTCTACTTTTGGGAGCTTAATATATATTACATATATATATATATATATATATATAATGTGTTTTATATATATAATTTATAAGAAATATTTTATCCTTTAATAAGTATGGTTAGTCCAAAAGAGCTCTATTTATATTTAAGATGTCATGATGGGATTGAATAGATATTTCTAAGCCTGGTTTATCTTGGAATTTAAAAAATAGTACTTATGAGATAAACTATGACTAAGAAGATTAAAGTCTATGTTAGTTTCTCATCACTATGACAAAGGACAGTTGATAACATATAAGGAGGAAAGGTTTACTTTTAGTTCTTGGTTTAAGTCACTGGTCACTTGTTCCTGTTGCTTGGTCCTGTGACAGCATGGTTCATCATGACAGAAGTGTGTGGTGGAGGAAGATGTTCATCTCATAGGAAGTGAAAGAAAGAAAGGATGTGGCCTGGGTCTCAATAGCCACTTCAATGGTATGACCCACCCAGGATCTAAGTTCTTTTATAAAAAAATATTTATTTTATTTTATTTATTTGCAAGGTGAGGGAGGGAGAGAGAGAGAGAGAGAGAGAGAGAGAGAGAGAGAGAGAGAGAGAGAGAGAATATGTGGGTTGCCAGGGCCTCCAGCCATTGGAAATGAACTCCAGATGCATACATAACTTTGTGCATCTGGCTTTACGCAGGTAGTAGGGAATTGAACCCTTGTCATTAGGCTTTGCAGGCAAGCACCTTAACTGCTGAACCATCTCTTCAGTCCACATTTGCCTTTCTGAACCTGGGTTATCACACTTAGTACAATCTTTTCCAGATCCATCCATTTCTCTGAAAATTTCAGTTTCATTTTTCTTTATAGCTTAATAAAACGCCACATGTAAATATACATCTTCCTTATCCATTCATCAGTTGAAAGGCATCTAGGCTGCATCCAATTTCCTAGCTATTGTGAATAGAGCATCAATAAACATAGATAAGCACATATCTCTACAGTAATGAGTAGAGTCCTTAGGATATATGCCAAGGAGTAGTACAGCTGGGTCATATTGTAAATCTACTTTTACCTGTCTCAGAAACCTCTACCTGGTGCCATCATATTTAAAACAATTTTTATTTATTTTTGACATTTTCATACATGTATATAAAGCATTTTGATCTTATGTCCCTAAGTACCCTTACTTATCCTATTAACACAATTATTCTTCCCTATTAATTTTCATCTTACTTTCATGCCTTTTTCAACCCATTAGGGTTTGCATGTTATAGGTGGAAGGTTATTTACCATTGAATGGGCAATTTACTAGTGGCTACACCACTGAACCCAACTCCCCTCTCCCAGCAACCATAAGCTGTCATTAACTACTATGGGAGGTATAGGGCCTCATGTATCCATCCCCTATTGGTGGTGAAGTATTGACATGCTCAGTCTTGGCAGGGAGATACAGTTGCTATGAATTCATGCACGTAACATCCATGTTGCATCCAGAAGATGGTGTTTTGCGGCCCCTTTTGTGTCCTTCTACTCTTATGTTCTTTCCAACTTGTCAGCTCCTAAAACAAAATAGACTATTCCCATTGCTCTTGCTTGCCAACTAAAACTAGATGGCAAGTCCCTATTGCTGAAGACACCAGGAGCTTTGGTTGCAGGATGCAGAGAAACAGCTGGAACTGAGCTGGCAGCTTCCTTTTGGCTGGCTTTCTTTTTACCAGAAGGCCCCATGAAAACTGCTGAGGAAGAAAAGCCATCAATAGGTCTATTCAGAGGTGGACCTTGGGTACTCCAATTCTGACATGCCAGGCAGGACCTGCCCACTGGTGCAATAGTGGCATGAATGTTCTAGGTGTATAGCAGTTACTTTTCTCATTATTGGGACATAATACCCCACCAGAAGCAGCTTATGGGAGGAAAGGGTTTATTTCTGCTTATAGTTTCACAAGGAAGTTTTATCATGGTGGAGAAAGCATCGCAAAGCAGGCAGCCAGGGGCATCACATCTTGTCACAGTAGCAGGAAGGTAGTAATCTGAGTGAGATAGTTCTGAACTCCCAGTTCAGACTAATAAACCTCAAAATCTTCACTCACTGACAGTAATATCTCCTTCAGCAAGGCTCCACCTCCCAAAGGCTCTACAACCTTTTCAAGTTGCCACTAGTTGAGAACAAGCATTAAAAACACATGAATGTCTTTAATTCCAACACTCAGGAGGCCGAGGTAGGAGGATCGCCATGAGTTCAAGGTCACCCAGAGACTACATAGTGAATTCGAAGTCAGCCTGGGCTAGAGCAAGACCCTACCTTGAAAACCCCAAAAAACCAAACCAAGCCAACCAGTCAAATAAGCAAAAATGAGCCTGTGGGGGACATTTCATTCAAACCACCACAAGAAGTAATAAAGCACTTTCTAAATTGGATTTGAGGACTGCTTCACTGGAATTATTTCATGCATGGTACTGTGAACCTAGACAAAAATCTAGAGCCCTGGGAAGAATCTACTACTGTGATTATGCTAAATGGGCAGCTCATCAGACTGACTGTCTTCTAAATATTCATTGTTTGCATAGTTTAGTAATGCTTGAATCCTTGATCATAGAGGTTTCTCATTACAATGGGCGGTGGTTAATGCAGAGATGCATAGTTGGCAAAATTGCTGAGAATAAGTGACCATTGTGTTCTCAGCCTCAAACAGGACATCTAAACCACATTCTCCAAGGCTCAGCTCAGGGATGAGAAATACATACATACACACATACATACATACAAACATACATACATACAAACATACATACATACATATATACGCATAAAGATTTTTATTTATTTATTTACTAGAGGCAGAAGGAGGGGGGAGATAGAGACAGAGAGAGACAGTGAGAGTGAGAAGGGGCATGCCAGGACCTCTAGCCACTGCAAACGAACTCCAGACACATGCACCACCATGTGCATCTGGCTTACATGGGACCTGGAGAACCAAACCTGGATCCTTAGGCTTCACAGGCAAGTGCCTTAGCCACTAAGTCATCTCTCTAGCCCATGTTTATATATTTTAAAGCCAAGTTACATACCATAGTTCAATTGGGAGATTGGTCTGAGTTTTTGTCAGTCCTGCAGTTTCTTCTTGCCTGTGGATGTAAACCACTCTACCTTCTTTTGAGTCATATTTACCAGCTTAAACCATCCAACTGTGCTCAGAGCATAGTACAGGAAAACTTGCCTGAGTTTAAAGTGTAAACCCTTGTTTCTTTGTGATGCTCAGCCAACAGGTACTGCTATAACTCATGTTTTTATTTTGGAGAAAATTCATACATTAGCTGCATAAAAAATTCATCATCTCAGACATATACTGGCCTCTCAATACTATTGAGCTTTCCTTTCACAATTCTCTATGCTCATTCCTGTTCTCCACAGTAGCTACTAAAAATTCCTTTATCCTCTTTAAACTGGAGACCTCTGCATTTTCATCACTCGGTAAAATTTGATTTAAAAGCTTAACAAATATATAAAATCATAAATGTTGTACACATTTATGGGGTACTACATAATAATTTAGTATTTATATAAATTGTACGTTCAAGTCAGGGTAAACATATATACCACCTTCTTTATTTTGAATATGTTCAATATTCCTTTTCTTAGCTTTTTAAAAAATAAATATTTTTATTTACTTACTAGAGAGAGGAGGGAAGAGGCAGAAAGAGAGAAAGAGAATGGGTACACCAGGGCCTCCAGTGCCTGCAAACAAACTCCAGATGTATGCACCACCTTTTGCATCTGGCTTACGTGGGTACTGTGGAATCAAACCTGGGTCTTTTGCAAGTGCCTTAACTGCTAAGCCATCTCTCCAGCCCCTCTCTCAGCTTTTTTTTTTTTTTTTTTTTTTTGAGGTAGGGTCTCACTCTAGCTCAGGCTGACCTGGAATTCACTATGTAATCTCAGGGTGGCCTCGAACTCTTGGCAATCCTCCCACCTCTGCCTCCTGAGTGCTGGGATTAAAGGCGTGTGCCACCACACCTGGCCCCTGTCTTAGCTTTTTGAAATACACATTTTCAATCTCTATAGTCATCCTGTGTGATAGCACATTAGAACTTTTTATTTCTATCTCATTATTGCTTAGCACCCACTGACTACCCATTCCTTGTCTCTGTTCCCCCACTCTCCCCAGCCTCTGGTACTCTCAACTCTATGAGATTAACTTTTTAAATTATATATGCGAATGACATCATGTGGTACTTTTCTTGCTGTGCCTTGCTCATTTCATTTAACATAATGATCTCTAGTACCATTGATGTTGTTACAAATGACAGGTTTCATTCATTGTTATGGTTATATAGTATTCCATTTTACAGATATATCACATTTTCTGACTCTATGCATCCACTGATAGACACCTAGATTGTTTCATTTCTTTCTTTCTTTTTTTTTTTTGTTTTTTGAGGTAGGGTCTCACTCTAGGTCAGGCTGACCTGGAATTCACTATGGAGTCTCAGGGTGGCCTCGAACTCACAGCAATCCTCCTACCTCTGCCTCCCGAGTGCTGGGATTAAAGGCGTGCACCACCACGCCCAGCTTTGTTTCATTTTTTGGCTATTACGAGTAGTGCTTCAGTAAGCATGGGAGTGCAGATGTCTATTTGGTATGTTGGTGTCACCTCCTTTATATATGTGGATATTTACCCCATAGTGGGATTTTAATTTTTAGTTTTTTTAAATTAATTTTTGGGCTGGAGAGATTGCTTTGTGGTTAAAGCACTTGTCTATGAAGCCTAAGCACCCAGGTTCAATTCCTCAGTTCTCACATAAGCCAGATGCACATAGTGGCACATGCATCTGGAATTTGTTTGCAGTGGCTAGAGGCCCTGGCCCATTCACACACACACACACACACACACTCTTTCTCAAATAATAAATAATTAAATAAAAATAAAACATGTCTTAAAATTAATTTTTATTTATTTGCATGTTTTTGAGTGTGTGGATGTGTGTGTGTGTGTGTATGGGTGCACCAGAGCCTTTTGTTGCTGCAAATGAACATCAGATGCTTGTGCCACTGTTTGTTTTTCTTTTTATCACAGAATATCAGTTCTTTAATTGTCACCAAGGGATCAGTGAGTTGTGTCACTTTTTCTGTCCATCTTACTATGGTGGCTTGGGAATTGAGCCCAGGCTTTGTAAGCAAGTGCCTTTAACCACTAATACATCTTCCCTACCCTATGGGACTTTTAGATCATGTGGTAATTTTCTTTAAAAATTTGTTTTTATTAAAAATTTTTTCAAGTAAATTATTTACTTACTTGAGATAGAGATAGAGATAGAGATAGAGATAGAGATAGAGATAGAGACAGAGAGAGAGAGAGAGAGAATGGGTATGCTAGGGCCTCAGCCACTGCAAACCAACTCCAGAAACATGGACCACCTTGTGCATCTGGCTTACATGGGTACTGGAGCATTGAATCTGGGTCCTTTGGCTTTACAGGCAGGCTTATTAACCACTAAGCAATCTCTCTAGCCCTCTATTTAAATTTTTGAGGAACCACCATACTATTTTCCCCAATGGGTGTACTATTTTACATTTCTACCAATAGTGTGTAAAGATTCTAGTTCTTCCATATCCTTCCCAGGGCTCATTCTCCTGGCTTTATTACTAATAATCACTTTTTTTTTGAGAGAGGTTCTTTTCATGGACATAATTAGCTTGAGAATTTTTTCATGTACTTGTGTATGTGTCTTCTTTTGAGAAACCTCTATTTAGGTCTACTTCCCCCACCTTCTTCCTCTCTTCAGTCACAGAAGATTTTATTACCCCTGAGAGGGCCATACCTAGAGATATTGCAATGCCAGGTTTGTGCATGAAGTAGATGTAGAAAGCTCCTTTTCCATCTCTTTGCTCCATCTCCAGATATCCATTTAATAGGTTGTCTTCAGATAGAGGACATAACAGATATTAAGGTGATAAGAAGAGATCCCACATTTGTTCTTAGCCAAATGGCTGAGAAGCTACCGCTGTAGGGGTTGGAAGCTGGGCCTTGGGCATACCAGTGAAGTGCTCAGTCACTGAGCTATATCCACACCCTCTTTGTTCACATTAACTAGGCTGTTTATTATTATTTATTGACATGGATTTGGGGGTTTACTTGGGTATTGTGGATATTCTCAGGTGTCATTCTTGTGATTGTTTCATTTCTTGTGCAGAACTTTTTAGTTTGATATAATCCTATTCATTTAGTTTTGCTTTTGTCAGAGGCTTGGGTATCATGGAGGAGGGGTAGCCAGGTTATGGCTTCCCAAGGTTTGCTCACAGCTTGGGATTTCTGGAGCAGGCTTGTGAGAATTCCTTAGTGAGGATTTGCTCCATTTTCTAATCCCTTCATTGATGGCTCTTCATCCACATATCACCTTAGCACTTGAGAGGAGGCCAGTCCAGCCTAACCCTTGAGTCCTCTTTTTATTCTTTGTATGGTACCATTAAGCTCTTTTGTTCTTCACTTTATATGTAGTTTAGGGCATGTAGAGGAAGGGTAGATTGCTTGTTCTGAGGACTGGTTGCCCTGAATTTTCTTGGAGAAGCATCTAAAGAAAGAGGAAAGCAGGGCCGGAGAGATGGCTCAGCAAAACCTAACGACCTGAGTTTGATTCCCTAGTACCCACAAAATGTCAGGTGCACAAAGTGGTGCATGCATCTAGAGTTTGTTTGCAGTGGCTAAAGGCCCCAGTGTTCTTATTCTTTCTCTTTGCCAGGCATGGAGGTGGATGTCTTTAATCCCAGGATTACTGTGAGTTTGAGAACAGCCAGAGAGTACATAGTGAATTCCAGGTCAGCCTGGGCTAGAGCGAGACCCTACCTTGAACCATCCCCCACGTCCCCCCAAAAAGAATTAAGGTGAGCTAGTGAGGAAGTTTTGGAGGGCATTTGGGGGTACGTTGGAAAGTGCAGTTAGACCAACTGTGTTTGCCCACTGCTTTTAACTGAAGCTGCCTCCTATAGACACTGCAAGGCAAGGTAGTAAATTTCTTGCTAATTACATTTAGAAGGAGTGGATGGCCCATTCTATCTCTCTTCTACCTCTCTCTGCTTGCAAATAAATTAATAAGAATATTTTTAAAAAGAGAATACTTAATAGAACTTTACTCAGAGCTTGGGCTGAGGAGATGGCTGTGTAAGTATCAGGATCTGAGTTGGATCTCCAGCACCTACATACAAAGTCTGGCATGGATGCTGTGATGGTTTAAATTGATTGTGAACTCCAGAAGATCTAGAATCATCTAGGAACTAAGCTAGTGAGCATGCCTGTGAGGGATTATTTGATTAACTTGGTCTCTGGGCACACCTGTGAGGGGTCATTTTAATTATGTTAACCAAGGTGTAAAGACTGTTAGCAGCACCATTTCGTGAGTTGGAGACCTGGACTGGATAAAAAGGAGAAAGCTAGCTAAGCACTACCGTCCATTAGTCTCTGCTTCCTGACTGCTAACACAGTGGGACCAGCCCTGCTTCATGATCCTGCTGTCATCCTTCCCCTGTCATTATGGATTGTAACCTTAAACTGTAACTGGAAATAAACACTTCCTCTCTTACACTGATTTTTGTTATCCGAAGCAACAAGAAAGGTATCTGATATCACATTTGTCCATAATTGAAATAGTGAGTGGGGAAAAGACAGGATGATCACTAGGGCTTGCTGGTCAGCCAGTCCAGTTAATACAACAGTAAGCTCTAGGTTCAGTGAGAGACTGAAGATGAGTGATAGAGGACACCGATGTCCTCCTCTAGCTTCCACACATGTGCATAAACACGCACATCACTATATATACTATATACACCAACAAAAAAGTAAGTGAAGTTAGTTAAATTAAAACATTAATCATACATTTTCCCCCCTGGAAATAGCATCTGTTTTTAAGACATGTTAAGAAAGTTAATATGGGGCTGGAGAGATGGCTTAGCGGTTAAGCGCTTGCCTGTGAAGGCTAAGGACTCCGGTTAGAGGCTCAATTCCCCAGGACCCACGTTAGCCAGATGCACAAGGGGGCGCACGCGTCTGGAGTTCGTTTGCAGTGGCTGGAGGCCCTGGCGCGCCCATTCTCTCTCTATCTATCTGCCTCTCTCTCTCTCTCTGTCACTCTCAAATAAAAAAAAAAAAGAACAAAATAAAAAAGTTAATATATCAGCAAATCAGAATCTTTACTTTTAGTGAAAAAGTGAAAAATGAGGCATCATTCTTGAAGTTGCATTGAACTGATAAGCTGCTCTATGGGTAGAAATCATTAGAAAGGTTGGAGAGTACCCAATGCAAATGAAGCAATGCTCAGTCTGTTTAATTAAAAAAACAGATGGATTATCTGGCCTGCTGACAGTAAGAAGTTGTCACAAAGAGGGTGACACTTCCTTTTACTCAGAAGGAAATGGAAAGTGACTTTATTGAATAAGTTTTGTATTTTTATCAACCTCTTCAGAATCTGTTCTCAGCATAGTGCTATTTTTAAAACAGATCAAATAGGAATCAGTGAAGATTAAGGGCGGAGAACCTAAGATCTGTTAAAAATCTGATGCATTTCTAAGTTGACAATGTCAAGTGTGCCATTAAGGGCAGAATTCCAACTATATCTCATATTTAATTATTTTCTTGTGTCTTTTGTTTTTGATATGTATGCTGGCAATGCAAGTATCTTTTTGTGTTTTTCAAATTGTTGTTACTTCAGAAGCCCAGTGTGGTGTTGCACATCTTTAATCCCAGGTTCAGGGCAGCCTGGACTAGAGTGAGACCCTACCTCAAGACAAGTAAACAAAAATAACAACAAAAAATGATGTTATTTGAGAACAACTTGTTCATTTAGAAAGTACTCGTGGTATAAGAGAATCACTTTTTTTTTTTCTGGAATTGCTGCTGTATGAAAAGGCATTTTCTATTCTCTTAGCTCTTTCAAATTGTCCATACGTTTCAGTAAGCTGCTAATTATTCATTCATTAACCTAACAAAGTATATATATATATATATATATATATATATATATATATATATATATATATTGCTTTTTTTTTTGTTTTTTTGAGGTAGGGGTTCGCTCTAGCCCAGGCTGACCTGGAATTCACTATGTAGTCTCAGGTTGCCCTCGAACTCACAGCAATCCTCCTACCTCTACCTCCCAAGTGCTGGGATTAAACGCATGTGCCACCACACATGGCCAAACAAATATATTTTGATAGATATATATCTTGCTCACATTGAATCTATTAGTGCAGAATGGACATAGACCATCATCAAATAAATCTACAAATGAAATTCAAATTACAATTATGGTTTGTGCCATAAAGGATAGTGTACAGTTTTTCTGAGGTACATATCTAAATGATGAACAGAAACTAAGTAAATATGAAGATGGTAGGAGTGATAGGAGTGACAGGGGTACTGGAAGGAAGTATTCAATGCTGAGGGAGCATTGTGGGCAAATGACCAGTGGTGAAGGGCACAATGCAGGGTTCAAATTACTGAGAGACATCCACTGTGGCTGGAGGACAGAGAAGGGACATGATGGGTGTGAGGCTAAGACTTGACCTGGAAGAATTTTGAAGACTAGTTAAGATTAGTTGTTTTATAATAAATTTTAAGTATTTTTATTTATGTATTAGAGAAAGAGAGAGATAGAGTGAGTATTGGAACATCAGGACCTCTTGTCAGTGCCAACTAACCCCAGACACCTGTCCCACTTGGTGCACCTGACTCTACATGGGTATTGGAAAATTGAACTCAGGCTATCAGGCTTTGCAAGCAAGCTCCTCTAACCACTATGCAATCTCTCTAGCCTAAAGATTAGTTTTTATTCTAATAGAAATGGAAAGTCACTGAGGTGCTCTCAGCAGGAGGGTTCATATGGCAAGATTTGCCTTTTTTTTTTTTTTTTCTGATGTAGGGTCTCACTCTATAGCCCTGGCTGACCTGGAATTCACTATGTAGTCCCATACTGTCCTCAAACTCACAGCAATCCTCCTATCTCTACATCCCAAGCACTGAGATTAAAGGAGTTTGCCACCACACCTGGCAAGATTTGAATTTGGATGAAATCCATGCTGGCTATATGTGGAGAATGGCAAGGTGGTGGTGGTGGTGGCGGGTGGAGAAGGAACCACCTCTAAAGATAAGTTAGGAAGCTCCTTAGAAATCAGAAAAGCCATGTCAGGAAAAGGTTGTGCTGTGTAGGTGTACTACTAATGATTTTCATAGTGCTTCTTTCTCACCAGGATTCATTAGAGGAAAAGCATGTTTGATTTCTTATTATTTAACTTTTTGAGTTCTTTGTATATCCTAGATATTAATCCTCTATCAGATATATAGCTGGCAAAGATTTCTTCCCATTCTGTAGGTTGCCTCTTTGCTTTATTCACAGTGTCCCTTACAGTACAAAATCTTTGTAATTTCATGAGGTCCCAGTGGTTAATCTGTGGTTTTATTGGGGTTATATTCAGAAAGTCTTTGCCAAAACTAATATGTTGAAGGGTTTCCCCTACTTTTTCCTCTAGCAATTTCAGAGTTTCCGGTCTGATGTTAAGGTCTTTAATCCATTTGCACTTAATTCTTGTGCATGGAGAGAGAGAAGAATCTATTTTTATCCTTCAACAGATACATATACAGTTTTCCCAACACCATTTGCTGAAGATGCTGTCTTTTCTCCAATGAGTATTTTTGGCATTTTCATCAATTATCAGGTGGCTATAACTACCTGGACTTGCATCTGGGTTCTCTATTCTGTTCCACTGATCTATATGTCTGCTTTCGTGCCAGTACCATGCTGTTTTTGTTACTATGGCTCTGTAGTATAGGTTAAAATCAGGTATGGTGATACCACCTGCCTTATTTTTGTTGCTCAGTATTATTTTAGATATTTGAGGTTTTTTTTGTGATTCTAAATGAATTTTTGGATAGTTTTTTCTATTTCCGTGAAGAATGCCATTGGAATTTTGATGGGGATCGCATTAAATGTGTAGATTGCTTTTGGTAAGATTGCCATTTTCACAATATTGATTCTTCCAATCCAGGAACAAGGGATGTTTTTACATTTCCTAGTGTCTTCTGCAATTTCTCGCTTGAGTGTTTTATAGTTTTCATTGTAGAGATCCTTTATTTCCTTGGTTAGGTTTATTCCAAGGGACTTTATTTTCTTTGATGCAATTGTGAATGGGAGTGATTCTCTGATTTCATCCTCTGTGTGTTTGTTGTTAGCATATAGGAAGGCTACTGATTTCTGTGTATTTATTTTGTATCCTGCTACATGGCTGTAGGTGTTTATCAGCTTTAACAGTTTGCTGGTAGAGCCTTTAGGGTCCTTTATGTATAGAATCATATCATCTGCAAATAATGATAACTTGATTTCTTCCTTTCCAATCTGTATCCCTTTTATGTGCATCTCTTGCCTTCCAGTACTATATTAAATAAAAGGGAGCACAGTGGACACCCTTGTCTTGTTCCTGATTTTAGTGGAAAAGCTTCCAGTTTTTCCCCATTTAGTAATATGTTGGCTGTAGGTCTGTCCTAAATAGCCTTTATTATATTGAGATATGTTCCTTCTATTCCCAGTCTCTGTAGGACTTTTATTATGAAGGGATGTTGGATTTTGTCAAACGCTTTCTCTGCATCTAATGAGATGATCATGTGATTTTTGTCCTTAAGTCCGTTTATATAATGTATTACATTTATCGATTTGCATGTGTTGAACCATCCCTGCATCTCTGGGATAAAGCCTACTTGGTCAGGGTGAATGATCTTTCTGATATATTCTTGTATTCTGTTTACCAATATTTTGTTGAGAATTTTTGTATCTATGTTCATGAGGGAGACTGGTCTGTAATTTTCTTTTTTGTTCTATCTTTGCCTGGTTTTGGTATCAGGGTGATGCTGGCTTCATAGAAGGAGTTTGGTAGGATTCCTTCTTTTTCTATTTTATGGAAAAGCTTAAGAAGCAATGGTGTTAGTTCTTCCCTGAAGGTCTGGTAAAATTCAACAGTGAATCCATCTGGGCCTGGGCTTTTTTTTAGTTGGGAGATTTTGGATAACTGCTTGGATCTCCATGCTTGTTATAGGTCTATTTAAGTGATTAATCTCATATTGATTTAATTTAGGCAGGTCATATAAATCAAGGAAATCATCCATTTCTTTGAGATTTTCATACTTAGTGGAGTATATGTTTTTATAGTATGTCCCTATACTTTTTTGAATTCCTCTGGTGTCTGTTGTGATGTTACCTTTTTCATCTCTAATTTTATTAATTTGTGTCTATTCTCTCTTTCTTTTGGTCAGATTTGCTAAGGGTTTGTCAATCTTGTTTATCCTTTCAAAGAACCAACTCTTTGTTTTATTGATTCTTTGGATTGGTTTTTTGGTTTCTATTTCATTAATTTCTGCCCTAATCTTTATTATTTCTTCTTGTCTACTGATTTTTGGTTTGTCTTGTTCTTCTTTTTCCAAGGCTTTAAGGTGAAGCAGTAGGTCGTTTACTTGTGACCTTTCTCATTTCTTAATACAGGCACTTAAAGCTATAAATTTACCTCTTAGGACTGCCTTCATTGTGTCCCAGAGATTTTGGTATGTTGTTCTCATTATCAATTGACTCTATAATTTTTTGAATGCCTTCTTGATTTCTTCATTGACCCATTCATCATTTAGTAGTGTGTTCTTTAATTTCCATGATTTTGTGTATGCTCTATAGCCTTTCTTGCTATTGATTTGTAGTTTGATTCCATTGTGGTCAGATAGAATGCAAGGAATTATTTCAATTTTCCTGTATTTGTTAAAATTTGCTTTGTCTCCTAATATATGGTCTATTTTAGAGAATGTTCCATGTGCTGCTAAAAAGAATGTATATTCTGCAGCATTTGGATGAAAAGTCCTGTAGATATCTGTTAGGTGCATTCCTTCTATGACCTCATTTAGCCCAGATGCCTCTCTGTTTATTTTTCCCTGGGATGACCTGTCAATTGATGAGAGTGGGGTGTTGAAGTCACCCACTACCACTGTGTTTGGTGTTATCTGTGACCTTAGTTCTAACAGCGTTTGTTTGATGAATTTGCGGGCCCCCATGTTAGGTGCATATATGTTTAGGATTGTACTGTCCTCCTTTTGGAGGGTGTCTTTAATCAATATAAAGTGGCCTTCCTTATATTTCCTAACTAATGTTGGACTGAAGTCTACCTTGTCAGATATTAGGATAGCAACCCTTGCTTGTTTTCTAGGTCCATTTGCTTGAAACACCGTTTTCCAACCTTACACCCTAAGATAGTGTCCATCCTTTTTAGAAAGGTGGGTTTCTTGGAGACAACAAATTGAAGGATCCTGCTTTTTAACCCAGTCTGCAAACCTATGCCTTTTGGTTGGGGCACTGAGGCTGTTGATTTTTTTTTTTTTTTGGTTTTTCGAGGTAGGGTCTCACTCTAGCCCAGGCTGACCTGGAATTCACTATGGAGTCTCAGGGTGGCCTCGAACTCACAGCGATCCTCCTACCTCTGCCTCCTGAGTGCTGGGATTAAAGGTGTGTGCCACCACGTCCGGCAAGGCCATTGATATTAAGGGATAATATTGAAAAGTGTGTATTCATTTTTGCCATTTTTTTTTGTAGTTCTTCCAGTTTTACCTTTGCTCTCTTGTGTTAACTAGTATTTGAGTATTGTTTGTTTTTTCTCGGTTCCTTATATGCATGCTCTTCTTTTTCTTCAGCATGGAGGATTTTTTCAAGTATTCTCTGTAGAGCTGGTTTTGTCTTCAAATACTCCTTTAGGTTGCTTTTGTCATGGAATGTCCTTATTTCTCTGTCTATTTGAATGGATAGCTTTGCAGGATAAAGTAACCTTGGTTGACAGTTGTTATCTTTCAGGACTTGGAATACATCACTCCATGCCCTTCTGGCTTTTAAAGTGTGTTGAGTAATCTGCTGTAATCCTGATAGGCTTGCCTTTGTAGGTAACTTGATTTTTCTGCCTGATTGCTTTCAATATTTTTTTTTGGGTTGTGTGTTTGGTAGTTTGATTATAATATGGTGAGGAGAGGTTCTTTCCAGGTTTTGTCTGGATGGTGTTCTAAAGGCTTCCTTTATCTGCATTGGCACCTCTTTCCCAATTTGGGGGAAGTTTTCTTCTATGATTTTGTTGAAAATGCCTACTATGCCTTTGGAGTGAAATTCTTCTCCTTCTACTATGCCCTGAATTCTTATGTTTGATCTTTTCATAGTGTCCCGAATATCTTGAAATTCCCACTCATACTTTTCTATTAGTTCATCTTTCTCTTTGTTGGACTGTATTAGATCTGCCACCTGGTCTTCTAGCTTAAATATTCTGTTCTCTCCTTCATCCATTCTACTGGTGAGATTTTCTACAGAGTTTTTTATTTCATTAACTGTGTTCTTCATTGCTAGTAATTCTGACTGGTTTTTCTTTATTATTTCTATTTCCTTATTTATGTCTTGTATTGACCTCTTTATTTCATTAAATTGGTGTCCTGTGTTTTCTTTGATTCCTTTGATTTCCTCTTTCATTCCTTTGATTTCTTCTTTGAGTTCTTTGAACATATTTATAATCATTCTTTTGAAATCTTTCTCAGGCATTTCGTCTAACTCATTCTCACTGGAGGTCATTTCTGATGTATTAATACTTTTTGGTGGATTTATATTGTCTTGATTTTTGGTGTTTCTCATGTTATAATGTATGTATTTTTGCATCCTGGATTATTTAATGATTGGATTTTCTAGTTAGCTGGGTATTATTAGATGTATCAATCAGTCTGATGTTATATAACTTCAGGGTAGGAGCTTAAGGCACTAGGTGTGGCTCTCAAGGCTCTCAGAGTATCTACAAGAGTGACCCTAGGTGTTGGGTTTGCCTGCTATGAGAGTATTCAAGTAGGCTGAGTGGAACCAAATGCAGATGGTTTCTAAAATTTAACTAAACAATGTACACTTTCAGTGAAAAACAGCACAGAGTATTTATTCAAGAGTAGGTATTATGACAACCAGCTCCTCTGTCTGTCCCTTAGGCTGTGTGGTGCCTCATGCACTCCCTTAATCCTGACAACAAGGAGGTTAAGAGTTCTGATCTGTTGAGGGTTCCAAGTCAGCTTGTGACCAGGTGAGACCCTTCCCTGGTGTAATCCCAGTTACCTCTGCTCCTGCTTGGGTCCCGCTGTTGGTTCAAGTTGGCGTGGCTGGCTCCCTGGACCGCTGCTCTGTTCGCTGGAGCTGGGCACTGGCGGTGGGGGAGGGGAGGCTGCTGATGCTGCTCTAGTTCTCTCGCTGTTCCACATGTTCTTCTACCTTGTGATCTGCTCCTCTGTTGTTCACTGCCGGTCTCCTTTCAAGTTTCTTGAGTTTGCATAGAGCTCCTGCATGAGTGGAAGATCCCCTCACCTGGCTTTCCCTGCGGCTCAAGCTGAGCCTGGTGGCTGGCTAGCGCGCCGCCGCTGCAGTCCCATGCCGCGTTCCAGTGGACCTGCCAGAGCAGCTTCTGCTGGGCTGTGTGGGCTCTGGATGCTCTGGATCTCTCCTACTTCTCTGCTGCTGTTTCAATTTCCTTTACACCTTATTTTTTAGTAAAAGTGTGTATTTTGATGGTTTTTTTTTTTTTTTTTTTGGCTTTTTTCCCCCTAGGCTGCTTTGGTGTGGTACCTATGCCGCCGCCATCTTAACCAGAAGTCACTGAGAAAGAGCCTGTTGATGTTGTTGATAACAAATGTAGATTAAGGACATTTCCCAGGAAACATGAAGGCTAACTCCTTCCTGTGGGATGTAGCAAGTCACTGGATGGGCAGTTTGGGTTTGAGCCTTTTTTTCCCTCCCTTACCTAGTGCAATTATTGTGTGACACTTGCATGTTTACTCCTTCAATTATTGTACTCTGTTCTAGGATTAGAGGTGAATGAAAAGCAAAGTAACAGAGATCATCATGTGCTTGATGAGAGCCTTCCAATATTGGTTTTGTATAGCTCCTGAACAGCTTCGCCAGCATAGTTTCCAAAATACGTTGTTTTACTTTAGCCTAATATTAGTTTTTTCTATTTTAATACAATATGACATATGTGTACACTGATAGAAATATTAAGGTCTAATTAGCATTCTTTTTATATAAATTTAAAAACTTGATTAAAATTTTTATGTAATCCCCCACCCTCTTTTGTATCCTCTCCCTTATACCATTCAACTGAACCTCCTCTTTATAAGTATTACCTGTTCTATTTTGATATGCCTTTACCCTCCCCTTCATTATGCATGACAACATGTTGATAGGCCCAGTATTATGCAGGTAATGACAAATGCTGTGAGGACATGAATGAAACAACTTCTATGTGTCTGGAAGACAGTGTTCCAAAGCATTCCTCCCCATCTTTTGGCTCTTATTTCTATCACCTCTTCTGCAATATTCTCTGAGCCTTGGAGTTTGTGATAGAGATGTCTCATTTAGTACTAAACACTCAAGCTATCTTCTTCTTAACACTTTAATGAGTTTTGAGTCTTCTCTGAAGTCATTGCCATCTAAAAAGAGAATTTTCTCTAACCCAAAGTGAGTCTCACTCATACATGGGCATAGACATAGATTTTTAGAGGGCAATTTAGTGGGCATAACATATACATTTAGCCAACCAACTGTAGTATGTTACCCTCTAGGGTTCATGAACTCCCTAGCCATAGGGTTTTGACTAGGTTTTCATTTAATACTATAGAGTTTTTAAAAGGTAATTTAGTGGGTATAACATATGCATTTATCCAAACAACAGTAGCATGTTACCCCTAGGGTTCATGAATTCCCCAGATGTAGGCTTTTGACTAGGTTTTCAGTACCAGTCATGAATTCCTTCCTGTAGAGTAGTCCTCAAATCCAATCAATGAACAGTTGGTTTCCCCCAAACAGACATGCCACCATTGTACCAGTTGGCATATTTTGCTTGGCTGACAGTGGTAAAGCTTACAGTTCACTGCTGGTTAAGATTGTTAATGACATTTCTCTCCCAATAGTCTGCGTAGCACTTTCAGCACTATGACAGCTTTGCAAGACTCAGTGTTCTGCAGCCAAAGCATGTGGCATCTTCAGCAGTAAGGTCTTACCAATCTAGTCCTTGTGGGCAACTGATAGCATTGTCAATAGCCTGTATTGTTTCTGGAGCCTCAAGAGCCTCCATGACCAATAACTCATGGGGCAGTAACTCTCCCCTGGCACTTGGATTTCCCTGTAACAATCTATGGCTACTGGGTGCAGCATCATCGACTCCCTCAGGGTATTTCTCCCCACATTCTCTGATTTTAAAAATTAGATAACAGATAGATCCAGGGAAAGTTCCATAATGGCAGAACAAGCTGGCCCTACTTTCATAGGTCCATGCAGAAAGAGAAGAAACTACCATCAGCACCACCAAAAGCAAGCCCACTCCAGGAACCCCAGGCAGAGCTCAAGCCCTCTGCATACCTTTATAAGCCTGACATAAATCCCTTCCTCTCACAAACTATAAAACAATTAGCTAATGAAGAAGTAGGTTTCCATGTGGCATATTCATAATATCTTTAATTTTGATTACTCCTCATCCCACCCCATCCTCCCTCCATCATTCTCCCCTGAGCCCATTTAGACCTTTCAACACCCTGATATTCTGCCCTTCTATGTATATATCTACTGTTCTCTCCCCTGAAGCCCTCCCTCCTCCCTCATGGCCCATTCCTACCTTCCTGGCCTCCACTGCTGACTTATATTCCAATTCACATATAAATCCAAAAATTTGAAGCTAGGATCTGCATATGAGAGAATACGTGGTCCTTTTTTTCTGAGACTGTGCTTGGAGGTCTATTCATTTTCCTGAAAATTTCATAATTTCCTTTTCTTTAGAGCTAAATAAAACTCCATTGTGTATATGTACTACATATTCATTATCCATTCATTAATTGATAGACATCTAGGCTGATTCCATTTCCTAGCTATTGTGAATATAGCAGCAGTAAACACAGATGAGCAAATATCTCTACAGTAACATATTGAGTCCTTAGGGTGTACATCCAGGAGTGGTATAGCCAGATCATATGGTAGATATGTTTTTAGCTGTCTCAGAAATTTCCACACTGTTTTCCATAACAGCTGTACCAGTTTATACTCCCACCAAAAGTGGATGAGGGTTCCTCTTTCCCCACACCCGGATCAGTATTTATTGTCATTTGATTTCTTGATGATAGCCATTTAGACCAGTGTGAGACAGACTCTCAAAATAGTTTTACTTTACATTTGGTGTCTAATGATGTAGAACATTTGAAAAAATATTTATTGACCATTTGTATTTTTTCTTTTGAAAACTCTGTATTCAGCTCTATAGCCCGTTTTTATTGGGTTTTCTGATTGCTTCTTATTCAAGTTTTTGAGTTCTTTGTATATCCTAGATATAAATACACTGTAAGACATATAGCTGGCAAAGATTTTCTCCCATTCTCAGGATGCCTCTTAGCCTGATTAACAGTGTTCTTTGCTGTACAAAAGTGTATGTATGTATGTATGTATGTATGTATGTATGTATGTATGTATATATGTGTGTATGAATTATTTGTGCAGTGCTGGGGATTGAGCCCAGGTCCTTGTGCATGGTAGTCAAGTGCTTTACCACTGAATGACATTCCCTGCCTGTACAAGAGCTTTTGAATTTCATCAGGTTCCATTGGTTGATTGTTGGCCTATTTTCTGAGTGAGTAGAATTCTATTCTGAAAGTCCTTGCCTAGGACTACATGTTGAAGTGCTTCCCCTAGTTTTTCCCCTAGAAGTTTCAGAGTTTCAGGTCTGACAGGTCTTTGATCCATTTGGAGTCAATTCTTTTATGCATGGAGAGACATCAAGATCTACTTTTATTCTTCCACATATAAATATCCAGTTTTCGTGGCACCATTTGTTAAAGAGGCTATCTTTTTCTCGTGAGTATTTTTGGCTGTAGCTACACTGGATTATATGTCAATCCTCTATTCTGTTCCATTGATCTGCATGTGTGTGTGTGTGTGTGTGTGTGTCTTTGTGCCAGCACCATGCTGTCTTTGTTGCTATGAGTCTGCACTACACTTTAAAAATCAGGTATCATGATAGTTCTAGGTTTATTTTGTTGCTCAGGCTAGCTTTGGTTATCTAAGTTTTTTTTTTTTCCTTCTTCCAAATGAATATTAGGATTTGTTTCTTACTTTCTGTGAAGAATGGCATTTAAATTTTGATGGGGATTGTATTAAGTATGTAGATTGATTTTGGTCAGACAACCATTTTCACAATATTGATTCCTCCAATCCATGAAAATGATATGTCTTTCCATTTCCTAATATCTTTGACTTCTCTCTTGAGAGTCTAAAGTTTTCATTGTAGAGGTCTTTTATTTCCTTAGTTGAGCTTATTTCAATGTTTTTTTTTTTTTTTTTTGTTGAGGCAAAAGTGAATGAGATTGTTTCCCTGATTTCATCCTCAGCACATTTGGCATTAGCATATAGGAAGGCTGTTGATTTTGTGTATTAATTTTGCATCCTGTTACTTTGCTGAAAATGTTTACTGGCAGGGTTGTTAGGGTCCCTTATATATAGTATCATATCACCTAAAAATAAAGATAAGTTGACTTATATCTTTCCTTTTTCTATCTTTTTGATTGTATCTCTTGTCTTATTATTCTAGCTAAGACTTCCAGTACTATATTGAATAGTACTCACCCTTGTCTTGATTTTAGTGAAAATGCTTTGAGTTTCCCCCCACTTAGTATAATGTTGGTTATAGATTTGCCATATATAGCCTTTGTCATGTTGAGATATGTTCCTTTTATTCATGACTTTATCATGAAGGGAATGAAGAGATGTTGGATTTTGTCAAATGCCTGATCTGCAAATATTGGGGTGATCACATGATGCAATATTTTCATAGTATCCCAACTGTCTTGAAAGTCTTACCAGTACCTTCTTATTAATTTATCTTGACCTATGTTGATATGTTAAGATTCCTCCACCTTATCTTAATGCTCAGATATTCTGTCTTCTCTTTGTGCACTCTATTGGTGACTTTTCCACATTGTTTTATTTGACTTATTCCTTAAAATATTTAAATGTTTATTATTATTATTACTAACAAGATGTTTCATATGGATACATCACATGTTAGTACCCTCTTTTCTCTTGTCACTGCCCCCATTCCATTGAGGATGCTCCTCAGTGGGGTTGCAGGTATTCCCTGTGGGGTTGTGGTCTCTCTCTCTCTCTCTATTTTTTAATTTATCTTTTTTTTTTTGAGGTAGGATTTCAATCTAGTCCAAACTGACCTGGAATTCACTCTGTAGTCTCAGGGTGGCCTTGAACTCATGGTGATTCTCCTACCTCTGCCTCCCGAATGCTGGGATTAAAGGCGTGTGCATGCCTGGCATTGTTTATTTATTTATTTATTTTTTGAGGTAGTTTTTTGCTCAGCCCAGGTTGATCTGGAATTCATGACGTAGTCTCAGGCTGGCCTTAAACTCACAGTGATTCTTCTACCTCTGCCTTCCACATGCTAGGATTAAAGGCATGCACCACTACACCTGGTTTCCATTTTTTATTTCCAGTATTTCAGATTGGGTTTTCTTCATTTTTTCTCTCTTTACTGAATTCTTCATTCATATCTTTTTTTGGGGGGTTTATTTTGGTTTACAGGCTCTAGGGGAAGCTGCATGATGGCAGGGGAAAATGACAGCATGAGCAGAGGGTTGACATCACTTCCTGGCCAACATTAGGTGGACAACAGCAACGGGAGAGTGTGCCAAACACTGGCAAGAATAAGCTGGCTATAACACCCATAAGCCAATCCTCAACAATAAACTGCCTCCAGGAGAATTCAATTCCCAAATTGCCATCAGCTGGGGACGTAAGCATTCAGAACACATAAATTTATGGGAGACACCTGAATCAAACTACCACACACAGAAAACATAAAATAAAATAAAATTAAAATTTAAGTAAAAGTTATCTAAGAAACTAACTTTTTAGATGTCTACTATGTTACATTTATTTCACATTGAAAGTTACCCAGTCTTTTTGTCAAACTAATTCTTTTTTTTAATTAGTTATAGACATACTCAGTATATATGCAGCACATGTTGGTACCATCCTTTCCCTCATTCCTATTTCCCCCTCCAAAGGGATGTTCATTCATATCTTTTTTATTTTATTTTATTTTATTTTATTTTTTATTAGTCAGTTCTGTATTCAGCAAATACAGTCAGTTTGGTACCATTATTAGGCTCATCCGTGACCTACCCCCTCCCCTTGGCCCCTCCTTGTTGAGGTATACGGGTCATGCATTGTGGAGTTAGCCCACAGTTATGGGTAAGCTAAATGTCTCTGCATATCATGACCCAACATGTGACTCTGACATTCTTTCCACCCCCTCTTCCGCAAAATTTCCCTGAGCCATGTTGGGTTCATTTTTGGTCTGCTTCAGTGATGAGGTGTTGGGGGCCTCTGAGGCTGTGGCTCTCTGATTTGGTAGGAGTTGATTTTTCTCTGTGCTGATCTCCTTCCCCCTTGTGCTGGTATCTGGTTCATCAGGAAAACAGCCCCCTTGCTTGTTTCTCCAACTTTTCTTAGTTTCAGCCGGGGCCCTTTTGAGGTATGATGGGGTGGCTCTCTCCTTAGGATCTACATCTATCTTTCTTTCCCCGGGATTTGCAGCGCAGCTAGGCGGTCGCCATCTTGGCCGGAAGTCCATTCATATCTTTTATTAATGTCCTTATCCTTATTTCATTAAGCTGATTTTCTGTGTTCTCTTGTGAGTCCTTTATGAGTTTGTTTCCTTCTTTGATCTTTTTGAACATACTTATAAATGTTATTTGGAGTTCTCTGGCATTTCATCTATTTCACTCTCACTGGAAACCACCACTGTGAGATTCATACTTTTTGGAGGAATAATGTCTTGATTTTTTTTTTTTTTTTGGTATTTCTTGCATTACTGTGTTGGGATGTATGTATGTGCAGTTATTTTGGCTTTTGGATTTTCTTTTTGTTTTATCATCTATATCATCATATGTGTAGTCAGAAGGTCTACCATCAGATTAGGAGCTCAACATGCCTGGTATGGCTTATATATTAAACCCAAAATAGAATATTAACAACAGAAGTGCCCATAGCTGGTAGATATGTCCACTATGCAAATGCCATGCCAGTGATTAACAACAATGCTCCCTGAATATGATGTCTCCCATAAACTCATGTGTTTTGAATGCTTGGTCCCCAGCTGGTGGCAATTGGTGTAGTAGAATCTTGCTGGAGGAGGTGTGTTGCTGGAGGTGGGATTAGGGGTGTTATAGCCAGTCCCCCCTTGCAAGAGCTCCACTCACTTTCTTGCTGCAACTTCCAGCTGCTGTAGCAAGATTGTGATGTCCAGCTTCTGCTCTACCATCTTTTCTTGCTATCATGGAACTTCCACGTAATACTGTAAGTCAAATTAAACTCTGTCCTATTATCTGCTGCTTTTGGTTGAGTGCTTTTTTACCCAGCAACACAAAAATAACAACAAAACTCTTTTTGACTTCAATAATGGTTGGTTGATAAATGAGCAAGGATGGCATGGAATATGCTAGGACTTTGGTTACTTAGAATATGTAAGGAGGTAGTTTATGGACTAGTGTAACTTTGAAAAGGATCAAGGTGGGAAAAATATCTGAGAGGGAAAAGTTGAGATACTGTTTGGTTGCACTGATTTTAGAGGTTATTAAGGTTGTGGAAGGTTATAATCATGGAATACAAAGAGGAGGGTATAGGGAGGGGAAATCTATAGAAATCGAGTGAGAGGGAAAGTATATGAATTATGCATGGGATGATAGAGAGATCACAAGGCCACCATGCCTGGCTGTATATACTTAAATTTTATATACATTTTGCTTCTCCTCTTCTCAACAAAGTTACATTGTAATTTTATTTAGATCAAAATTTCCATTGCTGAGTTTTTATATGCATTAAAATCAAAACCATAAGACATATGCACAACCTTTCATTTTCCTTGAGGTTAATAATTCTATTTAATCAATTTCACCTTAGGAAGATGCACCAAAGATGCTGAAAATGTTTTTATCCTATCTTCACATCTGATAGTTTATTTCTCATTAAAGTCCATCTGGAGAAGTATGTATTCTAGGAAACAGTTTCTAAAGGTGATGTGCCACTGCAGTTTAGCTTTAAGGGTTACACTTGGAGGGCTTTGACTCTACCTTGATTTTTATTTTTTGGAGTATTTAAATTTAGTTTTTATTATTTTTTATTAGTTATGTATGCAGTGTGTATACAGCCATGCTGGTACCATTGTTAGCCTCCTCCCTGTCCTCTCCCCTCTGCAGGGACCCTCCTCATTTGGGAATGTGGGTCATGTATTGTGGGGTTAGCCATCAGTTATGGGTATGAGGCAATGGTTCTGTGCATTGTGTCCCAACAAGTGGCTCTAACAATCTTTCCACCCCCTCTTCTGTCAATTTCCCTGAGCCATGTTGGGTTCCACTTAGGTCTACTTCAGTGATGAGATCTTGGGATCCTCTGTGTCTCTGGATATCTGGTTTGGTAGGAGTTGAGTGTTCCCTGTGTATATCTCATTTGCCCTTGTGCTGGTACCAGGTTCACCAAGAAAGCAGCACTCTTGGTCATTTCCCAAGTTACTCTGTGGTTTCATCTGGGGCCCTGGTGAGGTGAGATGGGCTGATTCTCTCCTCAGAATATACATAAATCTGAAAAAGAGAAGCAAATTCTCCAATAGGAGTGAAGTCAGCACCAGATAAATGGGATAACCATTGTTATTATATAGAGAATTTAATAAGGTGTAGGCCCTTTTGTAGCCCAAGATTAGTGGGAGCTTGATAATGGAGAGCTGGATCATTTTTTGGATATGGTTCTGACTTGTTTCCCAGATCCAGCTATGGGTTCCATTCCACTGAGAGGTTCCATTAGCCAAATCAAGAGCAGTTGATTACTCACCATGGCTGTGTGCCACTATTGCACTTGTGTGAGCATCACATCAGGTTATTTGCTGTTGAGTAGCTTAGACCACGAGTTTCTTGGACAGATGTTGGTCATTTTCCCCTAGTCAGTCATGTAGCACCTTCTGGCACTAGAGAAGCTAACTGTTTGGGGACTGACTCTCTTCCATATTCCAGCCAGGTCACTCCATGTTCTGTATCAACAGCATATGGTGTCATTGGGAGTAGGGTCTTACTACTAACCTTTGGTGGGTCATCAAGTACTCTGACAGAAATCTGTCTTATTTTGGGAAACTTTGTAGGTCTTTCTGATCAATAGCTCATCGTGCATGTTAACTACATGCTGGTACTGGGAGTTATAGGCCAGCCCAAAGGAAAAGAAGAAAGAAAAAGATAGGTAATATAAGAGAGAAATAGAGAAGAGGGAGGGAGAGAAGGAAAGAGAAACAGGAGAAGATTCAGGTTAGTCTTCATCATACCCTCTCCAGGGCCCTATGATTCAGGTGTTCCCGCTAAGGACCTGATTAAAGTTCAAACATTTAGTCTGTCTTTTAGGATATAGAATTTTATGGTGACATTGTCATTTGGGTCCAGTTTTGTGTGCTCCCCCTTATCCTCCCCTTCACCCCACCCTCCCTATTGTCCAGTTTTCGAGATGCTTATTAGGTATGTCAGCATCTCAGGAAGATTCAGGTTAGGAGCCACAGATGAGTGAGACCATGTGATTATTATCTTTCTGTGATTGGGTGAGTTCACTGAGAATGATCTGCTCCAAGTTCAACCATTTTTCTTCAAATTTCATTGTGTAATTTTTCCTTATTGCTGTCTCCATCATGTAGATATACAACATCTTGGATATCCATTCATCTAATGATGGACATCTGGGTTGATTTCAGCTCTTAGCTATTATGAATTGAGCTGCTATAAACATGGTTGAGCAAATCTCTCTGAACTGAGGCATGGAGCTTGTAGGGTAAATGTCCAGTAAGGGAATAACTTGGTCTATTGGTAACTCTATAGTCAACCTTTTGAGGAGTCTCTATATTGCTTTCCATAGTGGTTGTACCATCTTACATTCCACCAACAGTGAATGAGGGTTCCTATTTCTCCACATCCTCACTAGCATTTGTTTTCATTGGATTTTTAAATGTTTGGGGTAAGGTGGAATCTCATAGTTGTTTTAATTTGCATTTCTCTGATGAGTAGGGATGATGAACTTTTTTGTAAGCATGTGTTTGCCATTTGTATTTCTTCCTCTGAGAACTCCCTGTCAAGTTCTTTGCCCCATTTTATGAGTGGGTTGTTTGACTTTATTTTTTAGGTTTTTGAGTTCCTTGTAGATTCTAGAAAGTCGGGCTTTTACAGTTGTATAACTGGAAAAAATTTTCTCCCATTCTGTGGGTAATTTATTGGCTCTGCTTATTGTATGTTTGTCTGTGAATAAACTTTTCAGCTTTATGAGATCCCAATAGTTGAGTGAATGTTTAAATTCCTGAGCTACTGGGGTTTTGTTCAGGAAGTCTTTTCCATTCCTATATCATGGAAAGTTCCTCCTATTTTTTTCTTTCAATTCACAGTTTCCAGTCTTATATTGAGGTCTTTGATCCATTTATACTTTATTTATGTGCATGGCAAGATGTGTGGATTGAGTTTCATTTTCCTGCATATGGTTATCCAGTTTGTTCAGCACCATTTGAAGATGCTGTCTCTTTTCCAGCCTACATTGTTAGGGCCTTTGTCAAATATCAAGTAGCTGTAGTTACTTGACAAAAAGTCCAGGTCCTTGATTCTGTTTTATTGGTCTATAATCCTGTTTTTAATGCCAGTACCCTGATGTTTTTATTATTACGGCTTTGTAATATAGCTTTAGATCAGCCTCCAGAGGTATTTCGTTTGCTGAGGATATGCTTGGATATGTGAAGCCTTCTGCCATTCCACATGAATTTTGATATCTTTTCTTCTATCTCTGTGAAGGAAAAGTTGTGATTTTTATTGGTATTACATTAAATCTGTATATTGCCTTTGGTAAGATTGTCATTTTCACAATGTTAGTTCTGCCTACCCAGAAGCATGGGAGGTCTTTCCATTTTCTCAAGTCCTCCTCAATTTCTTTCTTGAGTGTTCTTATGTTTTCATTGTATAGGTCTTTCACATACTTGGTTAATGTTATTCTAAGGTATTTTTTTGTTGCTATTGAAAATGGGACAATGTCACTTTTTTCTTTCTCTGTGTTTTTGTCTTTTGCATATAGAAATGCTACTGATTTTTGTGCATTGATTTTGTATCCTGCTACTTTGCTGAAGGAGTTAATCACCTTTAAGAGTTTTGAGATGGAGGTTCTCACGTCTCTTATGTATAGAATCATGTTGTCTGTGAATAGGGCTAATTTAACTTCTTCCTTTCCAATTTGTATCCCTTTTATTTCTTTCTTCTGTCTTATTGCTTGAGCTAGGACTTCTAGTACTATGTTGAAGAGCAGAGGTGAGAATGGACACCCCTGTCTTGTTCCTGATCTCAATGGGAATTCCTTCAGTCTCTCCCCATTAAGTATTATGTGGGCTTTAGGTGCTTTATATATAGCTTTTATTATGTTGAGACATAAACCATCCATGCCTATTCTCTCCAATGTTTTGACCATGAAGTGATGTTGTATTTTGTCAAAAGCCTAACCAGCTTTTTATTTGATCAATTTTCTTTTTTTTAGTTTCCAGCTCATTAATTTCTGCTCTGATCATAATTATTTCTATCTTTCTGGAGCTTTTTTTTTGAGTTGGATCTTTCTTGTCTTTCCAATGACTTTAGGTAGATGGTTAGGTTGTTGATTTGGAATCTCTCTGTCTTTGTTATGAAGGCATTTAGTGCAATGAATTTTCCCCTGAGGACAGCCTTCATTGTGTCCCATGCATTTTGGCACATTGGGGTGGGAAACACAAATGTGTTCTCATTGTCATTCACTTCCAGAAATTTTTCAATTTCATTTTTTATTTTGTCCACTACCTATTTATTGTTTAAAAGTGCGTTGTTCAATTTCCAAGATCTGGTTGCATTCCTGGGGCATATTTTGTTGTTAATTTCTAGCAATATAGCATTGTGATCTGATTTTATTTTGCCCAAAATTATGTTGATTCTCCTAAATATATGGAGGTAGGCTTTATGGACCAGTATATGATCTATTTTAGAGAAAGTTCCATGGGCTGCTGAGAAGAATATGTAATCTGTGGATTTTGGTTAGAACGTTCTGATGTCTGTTAGGTCTAATTAGTCTATCATTTTGTTGAGCTCTCTTACTTCCCTGTTAATTTTCTGTTTGGATGATCTATCTATTGCTGATAGTGGAGTACTGAAGTCCCCAGCTATGATGGTATTGGTGGTTATTTTTGTTTTATTGTCAAGTAGGTTTTGTTTTATGAATTGTGGTGCACCTTTGGTGCATAAAGATTGATAATTGTGATATCCTCTTGTTGGATCATTCCCTTGATAAGTAAGAAGTGGCCTCCTTTGTCTTTTTTTTTAAATTACTGTTGGTTTTAAGTCTATTTTATCTGATATTAGTATGGCTGTGCTTGCTTGTTTCTTATTTCTGTTTGCTTGGAATATCAGTTTCCACACTTTCACCCTGAGGAGATGGCTGTTGTTCGTGGTGAGGTGGGTTTCTTGAAGACAGCAGATTGAGGGGTCTAATTTTCTGATCCACTCTGTTAGCTTATGTCTATTGATGGGTGAATTAAGGCCATTAATATTCAGGGTAATAACTGTGAGGTTTGATTTAATAATCCCTGCCATATTGTGGTGGTTTATGTACTTTGGTGTTTTCTTGGACTTTGTAGTTTTTTGTGCCCTCTCTGAGTTTGGCTGTTGTGATCTGGTTCTTATAAGCACTTGAGGTTGGTTATTTGATTCTTCTGTGTGGAGAATTCCCTGAAGTACTCTCTGTAGTTTTGGCTTTGTGTTCATATAGTAGTAAAGCTGAGTTTTATTGTAGAAAGTTTTTCTTTCACCATCTATTATGAGGGATACTTTTGCTGAGTAGAGTAGTTTAGGTTGGAAGCCATAAGTCCTTAGAATTTGCAGTGTTCCATTCCAGGCCCTTCTGGCTTTCAGAGTTTCCATTGAGAACTCTGAAGTAATTCTGATGGGGTTTCCTTTATATGTAATTTGTTATTTCTCCCTAGCTGCTGTTTAGAGTCTTAATGATAATATGTCTTGGAGAATTGCTCCTTTGGTCCAGTCTGTTTGGAGTTCTGTTAGCTTCTTGTAACTTGATAGAACTTTCTTTTGAGAGTGGGGAAGTTTTCTTCGATAATTTTGTTGAATAAGTTCTCCATGCCTTTGGTCTGAATTTCTTACCCTCCTGGTATTCCCATAATCCCAATGTTGGGATGTTTAAGGATATCCCACAGTTCCCTCATGTTCAGTTAGCAAAAAAAATTTGAGCTTATTAAAATATTTGATTCACAAACTGTTTCTTCTGTTTTGTCTTCCAGTTCTGAGTGTCTATCCTCCATATGACTGACTCTATTCTTGAGAGCTTCTATAGAGATTTGGGATTGTTCAATTTAGTTTGTATTTTCTACTGCTTTTTTATGTATAGTTTCTATTCCTCTGTCAATTTCCCTTTTCACGTCCCTTTATGATTTTCTTAATGCTTCTTGGAATTCATCCTTGCATTTTTTTATGTCTTCATTGAGCTTAGCCAGCTGGTTATTGAGGTTGTCTTTTTGTTTTTACTCTCCTTCAGGCCATTTAACTGTCTTTGGAACCCTTCCTGGTTCTTTTCTATTAGGTCTAATCTAGCGAGGACACCATTCATACAATTATTGGCCCTTTGTTGAGTTTCTCTTAATTGCTTGGCCAGGGTTGCATAGCTTGTATCTTAATTTTGGGGTTCTGATCATATTGTCTCTTCTATGTTTTAATTAGGGACATCTATTGTGGGCCTGGACAATCTTGTTGGATTTACTTGCATTTGATTTTTTGTGTTATTACTTTTATGCTGTGGTCTGCCAATCATAGTGGCTCAGAAAGTCTAGGGCAGGGACTCTAGCCTGCTGGCCTGGGTCTGCTCATGGGGTTGGGAAGGTAGTGGCAAGTGTCCTGGCATTCATCCACTTGTGGAGCTTGGAAAACCTAGGGCGGGGATGCTGCCTGCTGGCCTAGGTCTGTGCATGGGGGTGGGGAAGCAGCGTGAGTGTGATGGCATTTGGAAGCATGTGGAGCTCAGAAAGCCTGGGGTGGGTAATGCTAGCCTGCTTGCTTCAGTCCATTTAGCCCGCAGTTAGTGCAGGAAGAACCTGTGCCTGGGACTGTGGCTAGGATGGCTGCTTGAGGGGGTTGGGGGACTGGTGGTCTACCTGACAGCATGGGAATCAGTGGATTCCCTCCTTTGCTCCTCCACACTCTCCCACTGAAAGTCTACTAGAATCAGCAAACCCCTAAATGCACCAATGAACCTTAAGGTTTTTGTCTTTCCTTCCCCATGAGGTGAGGTGAGGTTAGGCAGATGCCATCTGGACCAGAAGTCAATTTTTACTTTTTTGAGACAGGCTGTACATAACCCAGATGGCTTTGAGCTCTTTTGTACTTCTGCCTGTCAAGTGCTGGGATTACAGGTGTGTGGCACCATGCCTGGCTTCTATTCTGAGCCTTAAACCTTTTAAATTAAATCAACCTCCTAAAAGATGGGCCTATGATAGTCATAGAATGTCTTATACTTAATTTCAACATACAAACAAAGGTATTGATATCATGTAGAGGATATGAGTTAGATTGTCTTGTTCAAATCCTGGTTCTGTCTACAGCTAAAGTTGTCTCCAAAATGCCAAACTATCACTTATATAGGTAGATATCACGACATCAGCTTCTCTTTTTAAGTTATAAAATTGAAATTTAGACTGCAATTAGTACACTAGTTTCTACCTATCCCAATGTTCTCCTGCATTGTACTCAATAAGCCATTCTTTAAAAAAAACGGGTCTGGGAAAATGGCTCAGTCATTTATGGCACTTGCTTCCAAAGCCTGCTGACCTAGGTTCAATTCTCCAGTATTCGCCTAAAGTGAACTGCAAAAAATGGTGCAAGCATGTAGCATTTGTTTGCAATGGCAAGAGACCCTTGTGCCTCACTGTGCATATGTGCACACACACACTAGTAAAAATATTTTAAAAACTGTAAGCTGGGCATGGTAGCACATACCTTTACCCCAGCAGCCAGGAGGCAGAGGTAGGAGGAGTGCCATGAGTTTGATTCCAGCCTGAGACAATGAATTCCAGGTCAGCTTGGGCCGGAGTGAAACCCTTCCTCCAAAAACAAAAAACAAACAAACAAACAACAACAACAACAACAAAAAACAAAAAACAAAAAAAAATTGGAGCTCAGATGTTACATAACTTTTCATGATCAAATTACAATTCAGGTCTTCTTGACTCTCAGCCTCTTGCTTGTGACTACAAGACTACAGGCCCAGTGATTACCAGTAAGAAAGACTGGGAATAATAAAAGGCCTAGATTTTTAGGAAGATAGATTTAATAAGTTGAGAAGAAAAAAATGGAGTAATTACATGGACACAAGCCCTTTCTAATATTTACTTATTTATTTATGTGCAAGCAGAGAGAGATAAGAGACAGAAAGTGAGACTGGGCATGCCATGGCCTCCAGCTACTGCAAACAGACTTCAGATGCATGTGCCACTTTGTGCATCTGGCTTTATGTGGGTACTGGGGAATTGAACTCTGGTTTTTAGGTTTTGCAGGCAAGTGCCTTAACCACTAAGCTAGCTCTCCAGCCCACAAGCCCTTTCTAAAGGCTTATTATATTATCTAATAGGCAATTCTTGCCAGTTAAAGTGGGGAAGGAGAAGCAGAATCCTTCCTCCATTAAAAAAATTATTACGGTTTTCCACAAATTGTAAGACCCTATTGCTGAAGACTTCACATGCCTGGGTGGCAAGGTCACTGAGAAATCAAATTGGTGTTGAGCTGCAAACCTTCTCTCTGTAGCCCAGCCAACGGAAAGCTGGAAAAAGCTGCACTTCATGCAGGCCTAAGGGAAACAGAAGTCATCAGCAGTGAAAACAGCAGACACTGGAAGCCTCAAGTTGGGCCAGACAAGCCAAATGACCGAAGGAGTGCAATAGTGGCATACGTCCTCTGGGGGAAGCCAACTGCTCTCTAATTGGACTGGAGGCCTGCTCTATGGGAAGGAATATATACCTGGTACTGAAAACCTAATCAAAAGCTTATGGCAGGGGAGGTCATGAGCCCTAGGGGTATAAAGCCTGCTTTTGTCTGGCTAAATGCATATATTATTCTCACCAAACTGCCCTGAAAGCACTACACTTAATGTTCATATATTACTGCTATTCTCACTTTGGTTAGAGAAGATTCTCTTTTCACATGGTGGTAACTACTGGGATGACCCAAAAGGCAACATAGTGTTGAGAAGAAGTGATGGAGGAGTGCTCAGCACTGAAACATCTCTATCACACCCTCCCAGGCTCAGGGTCCATTGTGGAAGAGGTGGCGGAAAGAATGTAAGAGCCAAAGGAAGGGTACCACTTCTTACAAGGCAACTGTCCAGACAAAAATTTGCCTCTATATCCATGACCTCACAGTGCCTAGAAAATACCTCACAAGACCCTCAAAATGGGAAATAAAGAGGATGAAATAAAAATAAAAGAGAGACTAATGGAGAGAGGGAGGGGATATGATGGGGAGTGGAGTTGTGAAGAGGAAAGTGGGGGAGGGGAGGGAATTATCATGGTTTATTGTCTGTAAGTATAGAAGTTGTCAAAAATAGGTGAGTGACAAAGAAAAGAAAGAGTTCACAAATCTAATTTTGCTTTCATTTCTTCTGTACAGAAAATGGCCTTATTATTGGCAAGAATAGAACAAATATTTAAGGTAGAAATCTAAGTCCCTATGAAAGTGAGGAGATTATGAGGTTATCTACTAACTCCAAGGTACTTCAGCCTCCAGACTGGCCCCTGAGAGGCCTAATAGCTAAGTATAGTCCTGCCAGTATTTAGTTGTTTTATTTCAATAATGCTGCTTCCCATGAAGCCAAAATCACTGATTCAACAAGGTAAAACGAAGGCACCACTACTCTGTAGATGTTCAAGTTGTTCAACCCAAGGTTGAACAGTTGGTAGATTTATTCACTGGCATTAAGTAATAGAAAAAGAATGAAAGAGATGAGTTAGGACATCTGCCCTGACCATGATGACAATCATGACTCATATTATCAGTCCTGCAGATTATTGAACAGATTCATTTTGTGATCCTGGAGTCAGGCTGGTGACTAGGAAAATAAGCTGACTAAAGAGGATAATAGGTGCTGAGATATGCTGACAACTACACATTGGGGAACTGGAAGACACTGAAGTTGTCAAGGTTTAGAGAGACTGGGATATAGGAGAGATGGGACTTGGTTCAAATAATCATCTGAGGTCATTTTTAATGACTGATCTTCTTGACTCAGCAACCTTTTATTTGTCATCACTATGTACATAACCCCTTTTAGATACATTTCAAGTCTCACAGGTCTTAAACTGAAGAATTCTAGTACTCAAATGTAAGCAATTTTACTCAGAAGACCACATTAGGAAAAATAAATATTTGTTAAAAATATTTCAGAGCTGGGGGTGTAGCTTAGAGGTCAAATACTCACCAAGTGTGCATAAGGGCCTGGTTTTTGTCCTCAGCTCCCCTTACACACACACTATGATACTAAGAGAAACACCTTATTTTCTTCTGCTTTAGAAAGCCCCGTGCTTTGGATTCCCAGATTGCTATAGTGAATTTCAAATGTAGCAGTGTGAATGTGGGTTATATAATTTCTATGCATCTCATTCTCCCTGTCTGCATACTGGCAGTATAGACTTGAATTGTCTTTACTTCTGTCTATCTTTAACCATCAGATACAATAATTTTCTAAGGTAGCTTTGAAAACAGTTATATAACAATAGCATATCTCATGTACACCAAACTGCAAAGGGTGTCTTGACCTTACAACACCTTGAAATTTGGCCAGAAGTGAACAGATTCAAGCTCTCAACTTACACATGAACCCATAAGGAAAGTCAGGCCATAAAGAAAGAAGCTAGGACCCACATGAATAAGGCTCAAAAGAGGAAAGGTCACAAATGTGCCTAGAGATTAATGGGTCCAGCGTAGCCTTTACGATGCTTATTATCATGAGCTACTGCTTTTTCCTTTGTCAGCTAACTTGAATATATATGAAATTACTCTTTGGATATTCAACCTCTGAGTTTAAATTACAGTGATGATTTTAAAAACCTTTTTGACAATTTTCACACATGTATATAATGTAGTTTGATCATAATCCTCTCCTGTTACTTTCTCTTGGTCCCCCTCCCTTACCTCTTCCACTGAACTCCTTCCTCTTTCAAACTAGTGCCTCTTCTACTTTGATGTCATTTTTTTTTTGCTTTCCTTCATTATCCTGATAGAATATTAATGGGCCCAATATTGTGCAGGTCTTGTGCAGTTAAATATAGTCATAGTGAAGTCATCATTTTAATAACCAATTTAGGTCTTGAAGACAATGTGTCAAAGTACTCTTCCCTATCATCTGTTTATTTTAAAAAAATATTTTTATTTATTTATTTGAGAGAGAAAGAGAGAGAGAGAGAGAGAGAGAGAGAGAGAGAGAGAGAGAGAAAATAGGTGCACCAGAGCCTCCAGCCCTGTAAATGAACTCCAGATGCATGTGCCCCCTTGTGCATCTGGCTTACGTAGGTTCTGGGGAAATGAACTGAGGTCCTTTGGTTTTGCAGGCATCTCTCCAGCCACCCTATCATCTGGTTTTTACATTCATTTTTCCTCCTCTTCTGTAATGTTCAATGAACTTTGGAGGGCTTGATAGAGATGCCTCATTCAGCACTGAGCACTCAACAGTCACTTCTCAGCACTTTGATGAGTTTTGAGTCTTCTCAGTAGTCACCACTAATTACAAACAGAAGTTTCTCTGACCAACACTGAGAACAACTTGATGGGCACAAAAAATCAATTTAATCAATCAATAGTAATAGCTTTTCCCCAGAGATTCTGACCATTGTAGTCACAGGCTTTGGGCTAGGTTTTCAGTACCAGGCATGAATTCTGTTCTATGGGTCCAGCCTCAAATATAACTAGAGAGTAGTTGGTTACCCCATAACAGTTATTCAATGTTGCTTTTAAGCTTTCAATTCTCTATTTACATTTATTTCTTCATTTAAAAATACTTTATTATTATATATTTATTTGAGAGAGGGAAAGAGGCAGAGTGAGAGATAGATAGATAGATAGATAGATAGATAGATAGATAGAAGAATGGGCATGCCAGGGCTTCCAGCCACTGCAAATGAACTCCAGATGCATGTGCCACCATGTGCATCTGGCTTAATGTGGGACCTGGAGAATCGAACCTGTGTCCTTAGGCTTCTCAGGCACTTGCCTTAACCAGTAAGCAATTTCTCCAGCCCTATTCCTTCATTTTTAATTTTTAAAAATTTTTTGAGATAGGTTCTCACTGTAGTCCAGGATGACCTGGAATTTACTCTGTAGATTCAGGCTGGCCTTGAACTCACAGCAATCCTCCTACCTCTGCCTCCCAAGTGCTGGGATTGGATTAAAGGTGTGTGTAACCATGCCCATCTTATTTTTTATTTATCTATTTATTTACTGATTTATTTATGAGAGAGAGAGAGAGAGAGAGAGAGAGAGAGAGAGCGAGCATGCCAGGGCCTCTAGCCACTGCAAATGAACTCCAGATGTGTAATGGTTTGCTCATATGTCCCCCATAAACTTAGGTGCTCTGAATGCTAGGTTTCCAGCTAATGGAGATTTGGGAATTAATGCCTCCTGGAGGGACTGTATTGTTGGGGTCGGGCTTATGGGTGTTATAGCCAGTTTCCCCATGTCAGCGTTTGGTACATTCTCCTGTTCCTGTTGTCCACCTTATGTAGGCCAGGGAGTGATGTCCACCCTCTTCTCATGCCATCATTTTCCCCTGCCATCATGGAGCTTCCTCTCGAGCCTGTAAGCCAAAATAAACCTCTTTTTCCCATGTGCTGCTCTTGGTTGGGTCATTCCTACCAGCAATATGGCTTGACCTGTTCAGAAGACAGATGGATCTGGAGAATGACAGTGGATTATTGGAAATTTAATCAGGTGGTGACTCCAATTGCAGTTGCTGTACCAGATGTGATTTCTTTACTTGAGCAGATTAACACATCTCCTGGTACCTGGTATGCAGCTATTGATCTTGCAAATGCTTTCTTCTCCATACCTGTCCATAAGGACCACCAGAAGCAATTTGCCTTTAGCTGGAAAGGTCAGAAGTACACCTTTACTGTTTTACCTCAATGTTATATTAACTCTCCAGCCCTGTGTCATAGCTTAGTTCACAGGGATATTGATTGCCTGTCCCTTCCACAATGTGTCATGTTGGTCCATTATATCGGTGACATTATAATTATTGGATCAAATGAGCAGGAGGTGGCAACCACTCTGGAGTTGCTGGTACAGCATATGTGCATCAGGGGATGGGAAATAAATCCAACCAAAATTCAAGGACCTTCTGCCTCAGTGAAATTTCTAGGAGTTTGGTGGTGTGGGGCATGCAGGGATATTCCTTCTAAGGTCAAGGATAAGTTGTTGTGTTGGCCTCTCCTACCACTAAGAAAGAAACACAATGTCTAGTGGGCCTATTTGGAGACAGCACATTCATCACTTGGGTGTGTTACTCCATCCCATGTACTAATGACTCAGAAAGCTACTAGTTTTCAGTGGGGCCCAGAAGGCTCTTCAATAGGTCCAGGTTGCTGTGCAGGCTGCTCTGCCCTTTGGGCCATATGACCTAGTGGATCATTGAGGTGTCAGTGGCAGGTAGGGATGCTTCTTGGTTTGGCAGGCCCCCATAGGTGAATCACAGCTAAGGCCTTTGGGATTTTGGAGCAAGGCTCTGCCATCATCTGCAGACAATTGTTCTCCCTTTGAGAGACAGCTCTTGGCCAGCTATTGGGTCTTAGTGGAAACTGAACATTTGACAATGGGCCATCAAGTTACTATGCTACCTGAGCTGCCCATTATGAGCTGGATGTTATTTGACCCACCAGATCATAAAGTTGGACATGCACAGCAGCAGCCCATCATCAAGTGGAAGTGGTATGATCAGGCTTGAGGAGGCCCTGAAGGCACAAGTAAGTTACATGAGGAAGTTGCCCAAATGCCTGTGGTTTCTACTCCTGATGGCTTACAGGTCTTGGCTTCAGAGGGGGGAGTGCTTTTGCCAGGAAGCACAAAGAACATTCCATTGAATTGGAAGGTGAGACTTCCTCCTGGCCACTTTGGGCTCCTGATGCCCTTAAGTGAACAGGCTAAGAAAGTAGTCACAGTGATAGCAGGGGTGATTGATCCAGACTACGAGGCGGAAATTGGACTGCTCCTCCACAATGTAGGTAAAGAAGAGTATGTCTGGGGTGCAGGAGATCCTTTGGGGCATTTCTTAGTGTTATCATGCCCTGTTATCAAAGTTAATGGACAACTGCAACAACCCAATAGAGGTAGTGTGGTAAATGGCCCAGATCCTTCAGGAATGAAGGTATGGGTCACCCTTCCAGTTAAAGAGCCAAGACCTGCTGTTGTGCTTGCTGAAGGTGGAGGAAATACAGAATGGGTAGTAGAAGAAGGTAGTTACAAATACCAGCTAAGGCCATGTAACCAGTTACATAAATGAGGACTGTAATTGCAATGTTTCTGTCCTACCTTGATATGGAGTGTTTGTACATATCTACACCAATATTAAGATTATATCACTAGCTAACTGCTGAATTTATATTAGACCTATTATATTAGAGACTAAACATTCTTCAATGAACCTTGGTGTTAGGGAAGATTTTGTGGTTCTGGTTGTACGTGGGATAGTTATACCATGTTAGGCGGAATTATGAGCCAGTTACTGTTTTCATTTGGAAATTAAGTATGATATAAGGAGATATGGTTTGCTGTCAAGTTGACAAGGGGTGGACTTGTGATAGTTAAGGTGTTGTCAACTTGATCTGTTTAGTAATCCACAGAAATCCCTTTTGGGTGGGACTCTGAGGTTGCTTCCAGGAAGGATTAACTGAAGGAGGAAGTCCTTCCCCCAGAGTGAACCCTTCCCCCCAGAGTGGGTGGCCACTCTCAGAGGCGTACTTTATATAAGGAAGCTTTGGCTGAAAGGAGCCCCTTCCTTCCACTTGGCTGCTGGAGCTGCTTGCTGCCTTCCAGTGTGGATTGAAGACCAGCAACAACTGAAGACCCGTGTGGATCGAAAGCCAGAGGCTCCTCAGGAAGCCTCCAAGCCTTCAGTGCTGGATTGGGACTGCTGAGGCATCTGGCCACATGGACTGAGCAGCTACCTGCTTCCTTGATTCTCAGGCATGCAACTGCTACTGGACTATCATAAACTAATCCAATAAATTCCCTTTTTAGTATAATTCTTTCTAGCAGTTCTGTTCCTCTAGAGAACCCTGACTGATACAAGATGCATGCACCAACTTGTGCATCTGGCTTATATGGGTCTTGGGGAATCAAACCTGGGTCCTTTGGCTTTGTGGGCAAGTGCCTTAACTGCTAAGCCATTTTTACACCCCCTTTTTCTTCATTTTTTTAAAATGTTCATTTTTGTTTTTTCGAAGTAGGGTTTCACTCTAGCTCAGGCTGACCTGGAATTCACTATCTCAGGGTGGCCTTGAGATCATGGTAATTCTCCTACCTCTGCCTCCTGCACCACAATGCCTGGCCTTTCTTCATTTTTGAATCTTGGCTTCAGTCTCCTGGAAATGACTCCAAAGGCATCTTGCCTATATTATTCAAACCTGTGTTTTTTGAAATAATAACACTATCCTTCCTCCTCCTTTTCCTACTATTAATATGGGGCTGGGGGATGACTCATTGGGTAAAGTGCTTCCTGTACAAGCATGAAGACTTGAGCTTGGATCCCCAGCAACTATGAAAACTGAGCATGAAAGCATGTGCCTGTAATCCCAGCTCTGATGAGGCAGGGGCAGGAGGATCCCTAGCACTTCCTGACTAGCTAGTCTAGATGAATAGGTAATCTTTAGGTCTTTCTCAAAAAATAATGTGAAGAATAATTGAAGAGGACACATGACATCAACAACTGTCAGTGCATATGTACACACATGTATCCTCACACATATAAACATGCATATACACATGCATAGCACACACATACATAGATAAAAATAATATTTTCAACAAAAAATCCAACTTATTTCCTGGGGAGAAAGAATGTTATACATGTTAAGAACTGTGAAGGTCTACTATAGTTTAGCCTGTTTACAAACTCACAAATTAGCCAGCAGTTTCAAGACCATTTGCAGAAGGCTCAGGATTCCTGAATGAGATAAACAGGACTTTGTTACAGCATGAGCTTCACATTCATTTTTGTCCCCCTTCTCCCTCAAGTTCCACAGGGATCACATGGAGCTGGGCCCACATGGATGCTAAGTGATGGATTTACACCAGGAATGTATTCTGGGTTTAAAAATCCCAATCTTGGGCTGGAGAGATGGTTTAGCAGTTAAGATGTTTGCCTGCAAAGGCAAAGGACCCCGTTTCAATTCCCCAAGACCCACGTAAGCCAGATGCGCAAGGTGGCACGTGCATCTGGAGTTCATTTGCAGTGGCTGGAGTCCCTGGCGTGCCCATTCTCTCTCTGCTTTTCTCTCTCAAGTAAATAGATAAATAGAAAATTTAAAAAATCCCAATCTTTTTTTGAACTTTTTTTAATTGACAACTTCCATAATTACAGAAACAAACCATGATATTTCCCTCCCCTCCCCACTTTCCTCTTCACAAATCCATTCTCCATCATATCCCCTCCCTCTCTAAATTAGGCCCTCTTTTATTTTGATGTCATCATTTTTTCCTCCTATTGAGGGTCTTGTGTAGGTAGTACCAGGCATTGTGAAGTCATGGATATCCAGGCCATTTTGTGTCTGGAAGATTGCATTGTAAGAAGTCCTACCCTTCCTTTGGCTCTTCCATTCTTCCTGCCATCGCTCCCAGAATGGACCCTGAGCCTTGGAAGGTGTGATAGAGATATTTCATTGCTGAGCACTCCTCTGTCACTTCTCAGCACTATGGTTCCCTTTGTGTCATCCCAGAAGTCACCACTATCTGGAAAGAGAAGCTTCTCTAACCAAAAGTGAGAGCAGCATTAACATATGAAACTGCAATCTTTTAAAAGGGACTGAACTTTGCCCTAGAGGGAGTTATTGTTATTATCTATTTTTTGCTTTTGTTTTGGGCTTTTCATTTTCTTAATTTCTTCTTAAAAGAAGGCTACTTGATGTATATGGGAACTGATTAGGTTGATTGACTAGATGCTTAGGCCAAATGAATTGGAATGTAAAAATCTCCATGTCAAATCATCTCCAAGATGGTCCACATTTCCAAGTACAATGAACTCTAATGACCTTCAGAAAAATGTACTAGACTACTGGTATAAATAGTCTTTTAAATTGTGAACATCTGTATTTCAGGGAATAAATTGTACTGACCTAGACTTGAGTTATACCCAACAGAAATAAATAAATAAGGGTAAAACACATTCTCTGAAAAAGGGTTATCAAATGTTCTGAGACTAGAGCTTCTGAATTATTTTATTTTATGTCACATTAGAGTATTGACATGAGGCCCTGACTTCTGACCACATCATCACACTCTAATCAACTTTTCAGAAAAACACTAGCAATGATATCACCTTTCCTAGCAGAGTGACATCACATAAAGATCTATCCAAAATCCCAATTATTTAGTCATCCCAAGGATTCAGGGTAGAAAGTAATGTGCAGGTATCACACTAAGTTATAATTGTACTGGGCACTTAGGATGAGATGATGTGATGACATTTTATATGAATATGAAAGTCAACAGGTTATGTTTATACCAGATAATTGTGCAATGTGGATAATGACAGGGTTTTAAGCATCTATGACTTCTTAATATCATTGAGAAATTTATAAAATATATTGACTATTGTTGGAACACAGAACAAAAATTCCTTAAAGTATTGGGCCTTGATATTCTGAGTATTTTATCCTGAAGAATATGGAAAGGTCCTCAGAAGCAGGGTTTCTCTGATCTCTGCTGGTTCTCCTGTCTCTCACCTTTTTCTACTCACCTAAAGCAAGTCAGAGAAATCAGGATTCATGTCTCCAAAGGAGGACATAAAACTAATTTTGCTCCTCCACAGCAAGTCATAAAAGTTAGAACTCACATCAGGTGTGGTGGTTCATGCCTGTAATCCACTGAGATATAAAGGTTGAGGCAAGTGGATCACCATGAATTCAAGGCCAACCTTTTCTACCTAGTAAGTTCAGGACAGCTTGGGCTACTGAGTGAGATCCTGTTTCAAAAACCAAAACAAACAGAACTCAGAACTCTCACTCTCTGACCTTCTTTCTCCCTTTTCCCTTGGAGAACCTTGTCCTAGAGGAGTCTTGCCCTGGGAGGACCCAATAGAAATAGTGCTATAGAGAGAAACCAAGAAGAATATAAAAAAAAGGGGGGGGGGACCTTGTCAAGTTCCCTAAGGCATATTACCATGTGATACTATTGTTTTTTTGTCCAATCTTATTTTTACATGGTTGTGCATTCTTCAAACATCAGCATAAGTATATGTGTTTTTCCATAGAAGTTTGGGTCTTTGTTTCTGAAGGATCCCTAGTCACATAAAACTTTGGTCAAATAAAATTTTATGCCTTTATCTTGTTAATCTGTCTTTATTATAAAGATGTTGTTCTTATATCTTGATATTGTTAAGGAAACAACATTATACCTTTCTACCTCTAACACAAAGTTCAGTTGTTTATTAAAAAAATACTATTCCAGGGACTTGTGTATTAAAAAAAAAAGCAAGCAATTATTCTAGAAGTTATTTGGCTTCCGTAAAGATTCTAAATAGTAGTAATTGGACAATTAAGGAATTTAATGCAGGTGAGTTGTAAACTAATTTAACTATGAGCATCAACATCTTGAATCACAACTCTGGGAAATGCTTTTTAAATTAAGCACTTTCGATAGTGCCAACTGCCTTTGTAATTCATTATTTTTCTACTCTTTTCATCTTTAAAAAAAATCTTTAACAGCTGACTGCATGCTGAGATGCCATAAAATTTCTTTTTTAATCAGGCTATAATGATAAGGGTCACATTTCAATATCAGCAATATAAAATCAGTGTACCTCAGGAGCTTGGGTTTAATGTTTTACCTGCATAGCATGGGGTAACAGTTAATGTTTTTATTTTAAATAAAGGATTGGAATTAACTTTTTTTTAAAAAGTGGTAGGTTCCTGGTAATGAATATATACTAATTGATGAGGTGAGAAAGAATGTTTTATTGTGATTAACAGTTAAAGATGAAGCCAGCTCAAATTAGTTTTTATGGTAGTTCACATAACAGTGAATTAATAATGAACAATGATATGGTGGAAGACATTGCTCATGTTCTTGCCACCATGTGCACATGCCACTGTATTCTCAACAATCAGGATGTATTAGCAGTAGGAGAGCAATTTGGGGGATGGATAAGGCTGTGGCATAACAGCTTCACTCTGTAAGAAGACAGAAGAAACGTCTAGAGGCAGTAGTACAAAGGGACAAAAGAACAATGCCTGGAAAGGACAGCAACATGGTTTTGTGTTTTATTATTTATTATCCTTGGTGTAGGCAAGATTGCTGTTTGTTAGGAGTGTTGTTAGCAATAGGAAATTATTTCAGTGATGTAGAGCTGAATGTCTTTGGTTTTCTCTGAGCTATAGTGGTTCTAATTTGTGAAGGCTGATGAAACATCCTTTTCATATCTATTTTATGAAAAGTTAAGGCTTTTAAAAATCAGCTTATGATCTACCATCAAAATAGAGGCAATGGTCTGGAGAGATGGCTTAGCAGTTAGGGCGCTTGCCTAAGAAGACTAAGGACCCAGGTTTGATACCCATGTAAGTCAGATGCACAAGGTGGCACATGCATCTGGAGTTCATTTGCAGTGGCTAGAGGCTTTGGCACACCCATTCTCTTTCTCTCTATCTGCCTCTCTCAAATAAATAAATAAATAAATAAACAAATAAACAAAAATATATTTTAAAAAATAGAGGCAATTCAATGCTTCTAGAAACTAGGGGTTATTAAATGAAAACCCCAGGCCTCTGAGGCCCCTAAAACATGCCAGTTATTGCTACTTCTCTTGGCTGTCCACTAGAACTAGATGGTGAGACCTGTTGCTGAACATACCACATGCTTTGGGTTCAGGATATAGAGAAATAAAATGAGCTAAGCAGGAAGCTTCCTCCCTGTTGATGAGCTTTCATGGCACTGGAAGGTGCTACGCAGCATGCTGGGGAGAAGAGTTATGAACAGTGCTCTTAACTAGTTGTGGGCCCTGTGTGCCACAATAACTGACCAACCAGGCAAGATGTTCTCACTGGTTTGAGTTGCAAGACGGTTACAAGGCTAACCAAAATCCCAAGTAAGCTTGCTCTGACACTTTGGGACTTTATCAACTTTTACTCAACAATTCTTCTTTTCCTTACTCAAAAAAAGAAAACAACAACAACAACAAAAAAAAAAAAAAAAAAAAGAAAGAAAAAGAAAAGAAAAGAAAAAAGCCAGGTATGGTGGTTTGCATCTTTAATCTAATCACTCATGAGGTTGAGTTAGAGGATTGTTGTGAGTTCAAGGCCAGACCCAGCTATAGAGTGGGTTTCAAGTCAACTTGGATTAAAGTGAAAACTTATCTCAAAAAAAAAAAAAAAAAAAAAGCCTGGTGTGGTGGCACACTCCTTTAATCCTAGCATTAAGGAGGCAGAGGTAGGAGGATTGTTGTGAGTATGAGGCTACCTGAGATTACATGGTGGATTCCAGATCATCAGCCTGAGCTACAGTGAGACCCTACCTCAAAAAACCAAGAGCCAAAAGCCAAAAGCCAAAAGCCAAAAAAAAAAAAAAAAAAAGAAAGAAAGAAAGAAAGAAAAAAAAAAACAAGAAAAAAAAATGAGCAATTCAAGAAGCTTTTCCTTTCTTGCTTCTAAGACACAATCACATCTAGCTTATGGACTTATAAACCACTAAAAGGTAAACATCTACAAGCAGATTTTTTTTTTAAAACAGATTATCAATATGACTCCTAGAAAGAGGCAGGAACTTGAGAGTCAAGACATGGGAGTAGATCTGGGTTGGCCTCTGACTGGTTAATGACTCTGGAAAAATCAAACAGCACCTCCAATTCTAGGACCATGCTGTTTTTTGAGGTTCAAAGGTTTCCGGCAGGGGCCATCCTCTGCTTTGGAGGTGGAGTCAGGCTGCAGATGGTTGCTTTCCCCTAATCCTGCTTCTCGCAGAGCTTTAAAGCTTGTATCTGTCACATACATATTAAGCAATATTGGGTTAAAAAAATTGTAATCCCACTAAGAAGGTTTGAATAATACTGGGTTAAGACTCAAAACCAAGTTGACCAAAAGTTTCAAAAATTGCATTCACCTGGAGAAAAAGGACAATGTCTCTGTTTTTTTAGTACCTGGTTGGACCTGGGACACCATGTACATTTATTCTTTATTACATATATACAGTGGTTGTCATGTGAAGTGAGAAGAAAATGTAAAAGCATAAATCACTATATTTGTGTTACTGTGTCTTAGTGTCACTCCTATGTTGCTTGTGATAACCATGACTGAAAGCCAAGATGGACCATGTTGATGGGAAATAGCTGATTTTATAAGATTTGTGAATATAATCAGACATTTGTTCTAAGTACAAGCTAGATATATTACTAAACATTCCAAAATATCCAGAATGAAAAGTCTGGCCACTTAGAACAGAGTAGAGCAGTAATTCAGTTTATCTAGAAAGCACAATTTAAGAACAAGGCCAGTGAGACTTAAAGCTGCAGGAAGATAGTGTGGGTAACACTTCATGATACCGGTAAAAATGAGAGCTTCTGAAAAGCATTCCAGTAACACACACACACACACACACACACTCACACAGATTCCAAGAACTGACAAATGGGATTACATAAAATTTAAAAGCCTCTGTCTAGCAAAGGAAATCATCAGATGATTTTTAGAGTGTGAGAAAATCTTTGCCAACTGTATGTCAGACAGGGGATTAATATCTAGAATATATGCAGAACTGCTAAAATTAAACACCAAAACCACTCATAAATAAACCTCAATCTCCAAATCAATAAATGAGCTAAAGAATTGAATGGATGTTTTTCAAAGGAAGAAACACAAATGACCAATAAATATTTTGAAAAGCAGTCATGGTCGCCAGCTTTGCTCCAGCGCTGTCTGTTCCCCATACTCCCTCAGCTAAGTCATCAGTGAGTTTGGGTGCCAGCTTTGCTCTGGTGCCCTCTCAGTTACCTGGGGTTCAGCACATAGACCACTGGTGAGTTCAGGTACCAGTCATTTCTCCAGCTCCTTCTCTGTTCCATTGGTGAGACTGGGTGCCTGCTTTGCTCTGGAGCCTTCTCTGTTCCCTAGCGGTTTCCACTGGTGGGCCATTGGTGAGCTTAGGGGCCAGCTTTTCTCTGGCACCCCCTCTGTCACCTGGACTCCCACAGATTGGCCGTTAGTGCATTCTGGTGCAGCTTTTCTTTATCACTCTCTCTTTTCCCCTTGCACTCTCACATCTTAGCCATTGGTGGATCAGGTACCAGCTTTTCTCTGGCACCCTCTCTGGTGATTTGAGGTGTTGGCTTTTCTTTGGCACCTGCTCTGTTGCCCCTGGCTCTCTCTTTCCTATCGGTGGTTGGCAAGTCCTAGTGTCACCTTTGCTTCAGCACCCTCTCCATTCTCTAGGCTGTTGCTATCAAGTATTGGTGACTTGAGGTGCTGGCTTCTCTTCAGCGTCTTCTTCATTCTCCCTGGGCTGCTGATGATCCAGCACTGTGACAAAGACTCCCATGTGGGTTAGGACACAGCTGCATCTGAACTGAGGTCACCTTACCTACTCCATTCACAAAGCAGTACCAAGTATCTTCAAGACTGAGCTGCAAGCACCATGAAGCAGAATGGCCACACACACACACACACACACACACACACACACACACACACACCGTTTCAAGTAGTCACTTGACACAGGTGTGCAGAAAATTCTGACCAAATACTATCCCAAGCTGGCTAAGTCTCAATGCAATGTGGATAACATGAACAACCAAGTCAGTCTATCTGTCCCAAGAACCACTAACCCTGCAGTAAAGGATTCTCATGAAAACTACTTACAGGAAACTCCAGACAAAGAATTCAAAAGAATTATTATAAATTTATATGAAGAATTTACAGATGTTGTGGATTAAACATACAAATGATATCCTGGGACTGGAGAGATGGCTTAGTAGTTAAGCACTTGCCTGTGAAGCCTAAGGACCCTGGTTCGAGGCTCGATTCCCCAGGACCCACATTAGCCAGATGCACAAGGGGGCGCACGCGTCTGGAGTTGGTTTGCAGTGGCTGGAGGCACTGGCGCGCCCATTCTCTCTCTCTCTGTCTCTTTCTCTCTCTCTGTCACTCTCAAATAAATAAATAAAACAAAAAAATTAAAAAAATGATATCCTGAATAAATTCAAAGAGGATGCAAATAAATACCTACATTACTTCCAAAAGAACACAAATAGCTAAATGAAATAAAGAGGAAAAACCAGGATATGAAAATGGAACCGAATAAAGAGATAGAAATCCTAAAGAAAAACCAAGTTGAAATGAATCTGGAAATATGAGCTACAATAAATCAAACAAAAGGCTCCATGGAAAGCTGCACCAATGGAATGGGGTAAATGGGAGACAGAACTTCAGGCCTAGAAGACAAGACAGAGGAATTGAATCAATAGTTAAGCCCTATGCGTAGGGCTGGAGAGATGGCTCAGCAGTTAAGGCACTGGCCTGCAAAGCCAAAGGACCCAGGTTAAATTCCCCAGGATGCATGTAAAGCCAGATGCACAAGGTAGCACAAGCATCTAAAGTTTATTTGCAGGCTTGAGGCCCTGGCATGCCTATTCTCTCTCTATATATCTGCCTCTTTTGCTCTCTCCTTAAAAATTAAATAAATAAAAAGAAAAAATTCTTTCTCTTACTCTTTCTCTCTCTCTCTCTCTCTCTCTGCCTCTTTCAAACAAACAAATAAAAATAAATAAATAAATAAAAGAAATAAAGGGCGAATTATAGTGAAAAAAGTGAAATTAAAACAAAGAATATTATCCCTTTGCAGTCCTTTCAAGTAGTGTTAGTGTTTGAAAGTTTATACATACAAAAATATTTTTGTCATTGGATATATCCACTTCATAGTATCCATTTTCTTAAAGAAAATATTTGAGGGCTGGAGAGGTGACTTAGTGGTTAAGGCACTTGCCTGAAATGCCAAAGGACCCAGGTTCGATTCCACAGGACCCATGTAAGCCAGATACACAAGATGCTGCACACATCTGGAGTTTATTTGCAGTTGCTGAAGGCCCTGGTGTACCCATTCTCTCTCTCTCAATCTGCCTCTGTCTCTCTACCTCTCTCTCAAATAAGTAAAGTAAATAAATAAAAAATTAAAATAAACAAGAAAAGATTAAAAAATTCTTTCCTACTAAATAATGTTTGTGTATATGCACACTAAAGAGAGAAACAAGAATAACTCTAGCTGTTGTTTAAGGGGTGAAGATTGAAGGTACATGTTAGTGTGATTTGTGGCTGGTGTTCTGTGCACTTGAGTAAATATTCCATAACAACAATAACAATAATAATGACAGAAAAATTTAGGATTTAGTTGATTTAACTTTGGGAAAATCAATAGTAGTTCCTAAAATAGAAGGAAATAGAAATAATAGCTGACAGGACTCTATTGAGGAAAACAATATTTAAATAACTAATGAGATGTTCCACTTCCTGCAGGTCTCTCTCAGCCTTTGGCAAGGTGAAATCAGCTTCAACTGGCTGCAGGTTTGTTTTTAAACAGAAGTGAGAACAAATACCAGTGATTACACATGATGTGAAGATAAATTATCAACAGGGAGAAACTTCCAGAAAATAGCAACCAACTTGTCTCCCTATCACAAAAGAAAGGAAAAGGAAGAAATGCAATTTAATATACCCTGGCTGTGCAGTCACTTATTTTTTTTATTATTATTTATTTTTTTTCTTTATTAGTCAGTTTTGTATTCAGCAAATACAGTCAGTTTGGTACCATTATTAGGCTCATCCGTGACCTACCCCCCTCCCCTTGGCCCCTCCTTGTTGAGTTATACGGGTCATGCATTGTGGAGTTAGCCCATAGTTATGGGTAAGCTAAATGTCTCTGCAGTCACTTATTTTTACTATTAGGGATCATCAGAATGAAGCTATCAATTAGATGAATGTAAGGAAAGAATTATGACAGACATTGGTGACATGATGAGTTTTATTCCCTCATGGCCCATTGTTTTTTGTTAGTTTCTTTAGCTTTTGTAGACAAACGGTTAAGAGGAAGTGGTGTAGTGTCTGCCTGTTGCCTATTTTCCCCCCACCCCCACTCTTTCTATCCTATGCACTGAATCACATTTGGACTCTCAGGCTTTACGTGTGACTTCCAAATAAGCTCTCTGACTATGATATGATGATGGTTATTGCTATATTTGAGGAAGTTACCACATTTTCCAGCTGATCAGAGAGCCTTATATAATATGCATATGGCGAAAAAAATGCTTTGAGTATAAAGTAATTCCAAAACCTGCAACTTTTTATTTTTGGAGTATTTACTTCTATTTGTTGGAAAGAAAGGATTTTCTTTAGACTTATTTGGTTTATTTTGGTCAGAGAAGCTTCTTTCTGCAGATAGTAATGACTACTGGGGAGACTCAAAACTCATCAAAATACAGATAATAAGTGACTGTTCAGTGCTCTCAGTACTAAATGAGAAATCTACATTTCTCCCTCCAAAGCTCAGGGAACACTGTGGAAGAGGGATCAGAAAAAATGCAAGAGCCAGAGGATGGGGGAGGAGTGCTTTGGAATGCTCTTTTCTGGACAAAACATGACCATTACATTCATAACCCTATAGTGACTGTTGTTACCTGCACAGGATCTGCACAATATTGGGCCTTTTGTCATGAATGGTGGAGAATGACAGAAAATTAAAGAAAAAAAAGAAAATTATAGATATCAAAGTAGAAGAGGGACTATTTAGAAAGAAAAAGGGGTTCAGTGGAAGAGATTTAGGGGACAAGAGTGCAAGAGAAGGTAACAGAAGTACATTATGTACATGTATGAAAATTATCAATAAAATTTTAAAATGACTCAGAAGGTGAGTTAGAGTTGCCTTTTGTACCAGGGTCCAGTTCATATGGATGTTATTAAAATACTATATAGTCAAATTAACTATTGAAAAAAATCGAGTTGGGAGTACCAATAATTACAAGCAAATTGTGTTTAAATTTTAGTCCTTTCCTCTCCCAGTAAATTAATCTTTCAAAGAAAATATCGTGGTTGCAATTTGAGGACTCATTTTATAGTTATTTAAATCTTAAAGCAATAAAGTGTCAATATCATGTTTTGCAAGGTGCCTAAAGCTTGTCTTATTCAGGAACCTTCCAGACTGTTAGGGAGACATGCTCGGATGTTTAAGGGGCTGGATGACATTGTGAGGCATAAGATGAAGCAATAGTGTAGTGCTTGCTGCTGAGAAGCCACTGTTTTTTGGCTTCAGGTGACTTCTACATCAAAGTCATAAGAAGGATTTGGAGGGCGAGAGGAGGAAAGGGTGGTGACAATTATTTATATCACAGAGTTTTAGGTACTCAGTCATAGAACTCAATAATTTCAGAGGTAGAAAACTGCTCATGTGATCAGTATAAATCAAGAAATAGGGTAAAGTTAGAAGGCCTGTAAACTTTAATTTGCCCTAGACTCTGTTCACTTAAAGGCTCATTATACTGGCATGATTATCAGTAACACATGTGGTAGCCTGCTTCTAAGATGGTGCCTGGTGATCTGCCACATACTGTTCACACAGAAAGTCCTAGATCATCTCACACTATATGGCCTATGGAGCTATGGAATAAGGATGGGAAAAAGGGTGGTATACAAATTCTGGAATTAGATCATAAGAGATGCTGTGGTTATCATTGTCTCTATATTTGTCTCTTTCTCTAACCATTCATTGTAGGAGGATTTCTAGATTCCTTACCAAGAATTGTCTGATAGAACGAAGAATAGGGACCATCTGCCAACAGCCACTGACAGAAGCATATCCTGAGCCCTGTTCTGTTCACTAGATTCTGCTCCTGTGTCTTGACTACAAATCCATGAGGCCCTCAGACAGAACTGTGAGCTCAACCAGATTTATGACCCCAAGAAAGCGTGTGAGATAACGTTTGTTGTTTTAAATAGCTGAAGTTTGGGGGTAGTTTGTTCTTTGGCAATAAACAAGAAATATAGTATCATTCCTTTCCTAATATTGTCTTGATTTGGATGAAAGATTATAAGGTCACTCTCTATAAAGGATGTCAACAGAAGCTTCATTCATGAATTTATTAGGTGCTTTTCTTTTTTATTGACAGATTGAGCTTTCACTATGACCTTAACTATGCAGACAATCATGAGGATTCTTAGAACAGTGGCATTTGATAGTGCCATGAGTCGAAATTTGTAAATTTATAAACATGAGAGACAAAATAACAAAGTGTATATAAGATTATTAGATTTGGAATCAAATTTGACTGGATTTGAATTCTGAGAACTTCAGTGTCCTTGGTGAGATATTTTTCTTTTATCTGCCTCAGTATTTTCATGTGAAAAACAGTCATAATGATAGTATCTTCATTATTGGATTTTTTTTGAGGATGAAATGTATGTAAATCACCTTTTCAAGAATCAGATGGCTGTGCCCGCATGGGCTTATGAATCCGCTCCTCTCTCTTGTTCCACATGTCTCTTCTTGTGCCCATATAAAGTTTTTGTAGTCATTCTGGTCTTGTGATACCTCTGGCCTTGTGGCTGTTGCCCAGGATTGCTTTGGTTATCTGCAGTCTTCTGTGCTCCATTTTGTCCACTTTAATGACAGAAATTCTGCAACTCCATGCACATGGGAGGCCTTTCCATCTTCTGAGGTGTCTTTTTCAATTTTTTATACAGTGGTTTATAGTTTCCATTGTAGAAGTTTTCTACTTCTTTGATTAACTTTATTCCTAAGTATTTAATTTATTTATTTATGGTTATTGTGAATGGACTTGTTTCACTTTGACCCAGAGGTCATGAATGCTTTGATAATGATTTCTTAGTTTTTCCTTTATTACTATCTGAAAGTAATTTATCATTAGTGTCTCCCAGTCCTAATACTTTTCTTTTGCTTGATCTGTCTATTAGTGTTGCTTTGCAGTTTTAAAATTTTATTTATTTAGCTTTTCATTTCCAGAATCTTTATTTTTTTAAAACTTTTTATTTATTTATTTATTAGAGAGAGAGAGAGAGAGAATGGGCATGCTCGGATTTTTTTGTTTATTTTTATTTATTTGAAAGCGATGGACAGAGAGAGAGAGAAAGAGGCAGATACAGAATGGGCACACCAGGGCCTCTGGCCACTGCAAAAGAACTCCAGATGCGTGCGCCCCTTGTGCATCCGGCTAACGTGGGTACTGGAGAATGGAGCCTCGAACCAGGGTCCTTAGGCTTCACAGGCAAGCCCTTAACCACTAAGCCATATCTCCAGCCCCAGAATCTTTTTTTTTTTTTTGCTAAATTTCTCCTCAATCTACATCCTGTATTTTCTTTCTTTTCTTTTCCTTTCCTTTTCTTCCTTTCCTTTCCTTTCACTGTCTGTCTCCCTTCCTTCCTTCCTTCCTTCCTTCCTTCCTTCCTTCCTTCCTTCCTTCCTTCCTCCCTCCCTCCCTCCCTCCCTCCCTCTCTCCCTCCCTCTCTCTCTCTTTCTCTTTCTTTCTTTATTTATCTTAGTTATGGTCTTGCTCTAGGCCAAGCTGATCTAGAACTTACTTTGTAGTCCCAGGCTGGCCTTGAACTCACAGCAATCCTCCTACCTTTGCCTCCCAAATGTTGGGATTAAGGGTGTGTGCCACCATACCCAGCCACATCTTATATTTTCTTCCTTACTTCATTTGTATCAACTTTGAAGTTTCTGGTCATTTAAAAAATTAGAGTTTTAATATCTTTGTATGACATTTTATTTACCTTTCGATTCAATTATTAAGAAGTTGTGAATTTTTGGTGTCATGTTGCCTTGTCATTTCATATTTCTCATATTTTTATTTTGCATTTTACACATCTCTTGAAATAAGTATGTCTTCAACTTTTATGAGGGTTTTTATAGTTAGCAGCCTTGTTTTGAATGCTCAATATTAAATGGATCTTGTGGGGAAAAAAATACCTTTTAACAACAACAACAATAACAGCATAATAAACCAGATATATAAGAATAGTGAAAACAAGTTAAAAAATATCAGCTTCCTCCCCAAATATAATTGAAAAGAAAGGGCCAAAAATGAAAAAAATATGACAACTAAGTTAAAAATGAATAATGGCAAAATTATCAAATAATAAATTAATATAAAAGTGGAGGTGGGCAAAGGAAAAAAAACAAAATAGGAAAGAAAGGAAAATAATATAGGATAAAGGATAAATGAAGCTGGGCATGGTGGTATATGCCTTTAATCCTAGCACTCGGGAGGCAGAGGTAGGAATATCAGAGTTCAAGGGCAGACTGGGACTAAAAGAAAAGAAAAAGAAAAAAAAAAAAAAAAGAAAGATAAATGCGAAAAAATAGTGTGAGGAAAATAAATCTATACAAAAGAGGAAGAGTAAGAAAAAGTGAGTGAGAAAGAGAAACAGAGAATGAGGGAGAGAGGAAGGGAGGGAGAGAGGAAGGGAGGGAGGGAGGGAGGGAGGGAGGGAGAGAGAGAGAGAGAGAGAGAGAGAGAGAGAGAGAGAGAGAGAGAGAGATTGTAAGATTGCCTTTTCCAGGCTTCTGGTTTTGATTTGCCAGTATGGTGGGGGTAGTGGGCTTTGTTCTTTCATAATTCCAGTCAATCAGATCAAAGCACATGGAGCAGGATGGAGGCTCAGCCTGTTCCACTTTGCTGTCCAGCAGGAGCTCAGACAATGACTGCTGCAGGGCTATATTCATGTCAATCAGCTCTGTGAATGAGGAGGCTATAGAAATTATCTGCCAACCCATAGCTTGTGGACCCTTTTGTGCATAGTCCCTCACATGAGTGGCATTCTGTCAGTGCAGCACCTGTAACACTTGGAAACACCTAAGCAGTAGTAGTATATCCTAAATGTTTCTGAGCCTCTGTGGGTGGAGGAGATCTCTGCAAGAGACAGTAGGGTTAGAGATGGAGGTTAGATGTTCTGGGCTGAGGTGTGCACCCATTGATGTGCCATCTTCCTTCACACTTTTTTTCCCTTCTATTTCAGACTCCACATGAATCCACACACAGATTGTCTTACTCTTCTCAGATGTCAGACCACTGCTTGTGAATGGAAGAGCCTTCTATTTTCTTCTGTAACACAGATTTTATATTCCAGTATTTAAACTTATTCTGGGAACTCCAAGTCATTCAGTTTTCTGGGCCCAGACTGGGCAGGGAGTGGGGTGGGGGTGGTGGTGGCCACTAAGTGAGCCAGTAATGAGAAGAGGCCACTGGGACTTAGAGATATAAAAACACAGGGTTTTCTGAATCTCCCAGCAGTAAGATCAGATTGCAAGATTCTTCTGTAGATAGCGCCACATTAAGACACCTGGGATTAAGCAGGGAAGTGCAAGAGCCCCCCCCCCCCCACTCCTCATTTTTCTGAAGGAGTCACAGGTCTATCTAAATATGCTCAAAAATTTCATTATTTCATTTCAGAGAAGGGGAGAGTGGAGAGGTAGCAAGAACGGGCATGGTAGGGCCTCTTGCCACTGCAAATGAACTACAGACACATGTGCCACTTTGTGCATCTGGCTTTACAGTGTGGGGAATCAAATCCAGGTATTGAGACTTTGCAAGCAAGCTCCTTTAACCTCTGAGCCATCTCTCAATTCAGATGCCCATTGTTTGATGAATGGATAATGAAGATGTGGTACATTTACACAATGGAATTCTTCTCAGAAGAAATGACAAATGTTATAATGAAATTTGTAGGAAAATGGATGGACTTGGAACAAAGCATACTAAGTGAACTCACACAAGCACAGAAAGACAAATGCCACAAGTTCTCCCTCATCTGTGGTTCATAACCTGGAACATCTTGATGCTGCCATACTTGACAGGCAACTTGAAGAACGGATAATAGGTATGGAAGGTTTGGGGAGAGGGGAAAGGAGGGTGAGGAGAGACACATACAAAATTAATCCAAAATGTATTGGTACCTAGAAACCTCCTTCTGTATAGTAGACTAAAGGATATAACCCTCAATAGCAGTATGGGGGGATCTTATGGTAATAAGGGCCCTGGAGAGGGTGGGATGCAACTTAATCCTAAAACATTTGGCTCTGTCTTATAACTCCCAGTACCAGAAATCAGTTACAACCCACACTGAGCTATTGATCAGAGAGACCTATAAGGTCCCAAAACAAGACAGGCTTCTGTCAAAGCACTTGATTACCTGCCTGAGGTAAAAGGTAAGACACTATTGCTAAAGACACCACATGCTGCAGTCACAGAAGATTGAGAGATCTGGCTGGAATCTGGAAAGAAGCCAGTTCCCAGATGGTTAGCCCATAGAGTGCTTCTATAGGAAAATAGTCAACAATGTTGTGATCAAATAGGGAACACTGCTATATGAAAACAACCAGCCTGACAAGACATTAACACCTGTACAATGGTGGCACTCAGCCTAGGTGGATAACCAATGGCTTTCTGATTGGCTAAGAGATCTCTCAGTGGAGAGGAACTCATAGCTGGAATTGGGAACTGAGTCACAGTCCTGTGGTGACCAACATTATGGTCTCCAATGAGAAGCTCCCACTAGTTTTGGCCAAAAGTTAAACTACACCCATCAAAATCTCTCTAAATTATCAATGTTTATCCACTTTTGTAGCTGAAAGTTGAAAAGCTAAAAGTGAAGCTACTGAGTTAACTAAAATTAAATTAAAATTGAAATTAAATGGGCCAAAGAGATAAATTAGCAGTTAAGGTGATTGCCTGTAAAGTCTAAGGACCCATGTTCAATTCCCCAGGTCCCACATAAGCCATACGCACAAGGTGATGCATGTGTGAGGTTTCACATGTGCACAAGGTGGCAGCACATGTCTGAAGTTTGGTTACAGTGGCTAGAGGCCCTGGCACACCAATTCTCTCTCTCTCATAAAAAAATGCCAGTCTGTTGAGCTTGACTCAAAAAAACTAAATTAAAAGAGAGCTTATGGTTAGGGCAACCTGACCACAGGAGTGGTTGATACGCATGTTTTGAAAAATGTTTTGCAACCATATAGATCACAAAAGCTAACTCATCTAATCGCTACATTTTGCTTTGGTAAAATCCAGCTTCTCTCCTTATCCCTCTCCTCAGCTATGAAAACTATAAAATGAAAGTAAAATCTCAGCTCAAGAGCTTTTTGGGAGCTATCCTAGCCCTTTGGTCCCTGAATGAATAAACTGCTTTACTTAAACTCATACTGGCATTGGAGTGATCTTTTCAGACAAGTTCCCACATCTCTGGAGTTCCTAGTGAGATCCTCTTTTGCCAGGAGGGGCTGCTGCTCCTGGGCCACCCAGCCTATCAAAGCTCTCTGGAACTGGGAAGCATGTGCTCCTGATGTGATACCGGGGTCCCCTCCCAGTTGGCCCAAGAGGGCTTCAAGACCCTGGACTGGGAGTTCCAGAATGGAAGGAGATGAGATTGAGCCAGATGTCCACACCAGGTAAGAACTCCTTGGGGAACTGGAACTAGTCAGATACAGCTAGTGTGGGCTTGATCTCCTACAGGAGATTGCATCCAAAGTCCTGATGTGATACCAGGGTGGCACTGGTTTCTATGGAGATTGCATCTGAAGCTCTGATAGCATACCAGAGTGGCACTGGTCTTTTCTGGTCCTCAATGTAATTCTGAGGTGAATTTGCTTCTTGAAATGATTCTAAGGAAGCCTTGATGTGATTCTGAGTTGACAATGGTTATTGATCTCTGGAATAATAGATGTAGGGATTTAAAATGGGAATGTATAACTTCTGAATGAGTGAGTGAATGTGAGTGTATGAATATATATGTGGCTCACAGCCCTAAGGTTGCAGAGTGATTTCTGTACCTAGTAGTGCATTCTCAGGAAAGCCTTGTCTTTGTATTTGTTCTGCAGCACCAACACAGTTGGAAGTTGTCCACCAAGCCCACTGTCCTAGACTGCATGATCAAAAACAAACCATACTCCAAAAGGGAATATTCAGGAGATTATGACACTAAGATGACACGAGGAAAGTTAAAGGTCTCTGTAAATTCAGATGGCCAGCTTTTAATGTTCAATGGCCCCTAGAGTGAACATTGAAAGTAACTAGTATTATACAGAGGGAAAAATGCAAGTTTCTCCTACCCTTAAAAAGTTGTAAAATGACAATATCAGGGAGCTGCCCTGTAACTCTGAGAAAAATCCAAAACTCTCCCTGGAATTAAAAAAAAGCTCAGCTAGAGTCAGACCAGAAGCTTCAAGGCCAGAGATTGTGGTCCCTCCCTACCCCCAACACATAGATGATTACAAACACACTATCCAATAATAAAGTACTGGAAGGCAGGGCTTGAGTGTGGATAGGCCCAAGCTTATGAAAAGGGGGTGCTGATGCTTTTGGAAGAAAATCCCTGATGCGAGTGGAAGCCACTCAAGTGTTAAACCCAACCACATACCTACCAGAGGAGGGAGAGCTCCTCTACACTTGAAAAGTGCTGTCTGGCTGTGTTCCCCAGGGGCAAGAAGTCAATCAGGAACAGTTAGGTGCTGGGGCCAGTCCCAGGCAGATGCTAGAAACATGGGGGAACTCATCTCTCTTACTCTCACATGCTGCAGCTGGGGTGACTCTCCAGGGCAAAAACAAAAGTGAGGGACTACACATGAGCAAACACCTGCAACATGTCACTTAGTGCTTTCCTCTGAAGGGCTTTGTCTGTGCAATGACCAGACAGCCCTGGGAGTAGGAGGAGGAGCCTGACACACAAGTCCCATTGTTGGATAGGGAGTCCAAGACACAAGCCTCTAGGTTTACGCTTCCCCCAGGGGAATGTCTGATGGCACTCCTCCATTGCCTTCCCTGCCTCGCAGAGCCAGGGGGTCTGCAGGTGCAGAAAAATCTCAGGGTCTTGGCTCTAGCATGATAAAGGGTGAGTCCCAAGTTGCTGTAGACAGATGGGAACTCCTTTACAATTTTTTAAATTGTAATTGTTTTAAAATTTACCTTATCTCTCTATTGTTCTATGGAACTGCTAACAGACAACAGCCTGAAGATTTATGTTTAGATTCAGAAGTACCCAATACTGAGTTTGTCAGAGAATTTCTATAATTTCTAGTAATGTTCTCAACAGTCTTTAACTGCTTTCATACTTTAAAACATGTGTTTCAAGCCAAGCGTGGTGGTGCACGCCTTTAATCCCAGCACTCGGGAGGCACAGGTAGGAGGATCGCCATGAGTTTGAGGCCACCCCGAGACTCCATAGTGAATTCCAGGTCAGCCTGGGCTAGAGTGAGGCCCTACCTCAAAAAACCAAAAACAAACAAACAAACAAACAAACAAACAACAACAAAAAACCCCACACAACAGCAACAACAAAAAACATGTGTTTAGAAAGCTTATAAAAAAGAGGTTCAAAAAAATCAGCAAATAATACAGTCTATGTACATTCTGTCAAGAACCTTTTAAGGACAATAGAAAAAAACCTATATAGTCATATTAAAAAAGTCTTAAGGTAAGGACAATGAGAGTATTTGTTGGTAGTTATAATGAGATAAACTGGCAAAAGAGGATAAACTGCAGATTAAAATTTAAATGTTGGATGTTAAATGTTTGATAAAAAAGAGTTGTTACATCGATTGTAAGGTAAAAGAATGTTGATGAAGGTATGAGTAAGTTTAAACAGAAGGCTTAAAGACAACGCTTATTAACTAAGTATTAAAGTGCTTGATCAGATTACAAACTCCTTGAGATATACAAGATGACTATTAGCCTAGGGTTTATGTCAGACTAACGAAGGATGGCCCAGGCTGGTTGCAGGATGTTATGGTATTCAGGTTGTAAACTTAAAACTTTAACTCACTGATGTTAATCTGGTTATGATTATGGTTGTAAAAGACTGGCTTTAGTGTGCTTAACCAAGTTAGCTATGTTTCTCTAGTTTTCAATCTTTTAACTAAAAAAAAAAACCATATAAAACTAAATCTTAAGGTTCTTATAAGATTATTATACCTGAAATCCCTGTAATTTTAAGATAGTTCCTGTGTTGTTCTGCTGGGTGATTATCATTGAAGTTATTGTCCTATAAAGTCCTATAAAGGGTGATTTAGTCACTTTTACTTTGTTCTTAGGAAAACTGAGTAAGCTCCCCTTTCCTAAGGAAACCTGCTATATACAAACATTGTTAATATAGTTTGTCTAAGCCTTGCATATTCTTTTTTTTCTTTATTAGTTATGTACATACTCAGTGTGTAAACAGTCATGTTGGTACCATTGTTAGCCTCCTCCTTGTCCTCCCCCCACCAAGGGACCCTCCTCATTGGGGAATGTGGGTCATGCATTGTGGGGTTAGCCATCAGTTATGGGGAAGAAGCAGTGTCTCAGTGCATAATGACCCAACATGTGTCTCTAACAATCTTTCCACCCTCCTCTTCCACAAATTTCCCTGAGCCATGTTGGGTTCGTTTTAGGTCTACGTCAGTGCTGAGGTCTTGGGAGCCTCTGTGTCTCTGGATGTCTGGTTTCGTAGGAGTTGAGTGTTCTCTGTATCTATCTCATTTTCCTTGTGCTGGTACCAGGTCCACCAAGAAAGCAGCACTCTTGTTCATTTCCCCAATTACTCTATGATTTCAGCTGGGTTTCTGGTGAGGTGCAATGGGCTGAATCTCTCTTCAGGTTCTGTGTCCATCTGAAAAAGAGAAGCAGATTCCCCAATGGAGAATGAAGTCAGCACCAGATAAATAGGATAGCCATTATTATTTTAGAGGGAATTTAATAGGTGTAGGCCCTCTTGTAGACCAAGATTGGTGGGAACTTGATATTGGAGAACAGACTCGGTTTTTGGATATGGTTCTGACTTGTTTCCAAGTTCCAGCTATGGGTTCTGTTCCACTAAGCAGATCTGTTAGCCAATTCAAGAGCAATTGGTTACCCACTATGGCTGTGTGCCTCTATTGCACTTGGGTGAGCACCACATCAGGTTGTTTGCTGCTGAGTAACTTAGACCATGAGTTTCTTGGACAGATGTTGGTCATTTCCCCCCAGTCACTCATGTAGCACCTTCTGACCCTGGACAAGCTAACTGTCTGGGGACTGGCTCTCTTCCAGATACCAACCAGGTGTCTTTATGGTCTTTGCCAACAACATGTGGTATCTTTGGCAGTAGGGTCTTATCATTAGCCTTTGGTGGGTAATCAAGTGCTCTGGCAGAAATCTGTCCTCTTCTGGGAAACCTTGTAAGTCTCTCTGATCAACAGCTCATTGTGGATTTTAACCACATCCCGGTACTGGGAGTTACAGGCCAGTGCCAAGGGAAAAGAAGGAAGAAAAACATAGGTAATATACAAGAGAAAGAGAGAAGAAAGAGAGAGAGAGAGAGAGAGAGAGAGAGAGAGAGAGAGACTGGAGAAGATTAAGTTAGTGTTCATAATACACTCTCCAGGGCCCTTTGATTCAGGTGTTCCCTTTAAGGACCTGATGAAGGTTCAACCTTTTAGTCTGTCTTTCAGGATATAGGATTTTATGGTACCATTTACATTTGGGTACAGTTTTGTGTCCCCCCCCCCCCATTAACCACCCCTTCTGTCCCACCTCCTCTATTATCTGGTCCACGAGATGCCTATTAGGTATGTCAGCATCTTGGACAGATTCAGGTTAGGAGCCACAGATGAGTAAGGCCATGCAATGAAAATCTTTCTGTGATTGGGTGAGTTTGCTGAGAATGATCTGTTCCAAGTTCGACCATTTTTCTTTAAATTTCATTGTGTCATTTTTCCTTAATGCTGTGTAGAATTCCATCGTGTAGATATAGCACATCTTGGTTATCCATTTGTCTAATGATGGACATCTGGGTTGATTCCAGTTCTTATCTATTATAAACATGGTTGAGTAAATCTCTCTGAACTGACACATGGAGCTTTTAGGGTCCATGTCCAGTAAGGGAATAACTGGGTCTGTTGGTAACTCTATAGTCTACCTCTTTGGGAATCTCCATATTACTTTCCATAGTGGTTGTATAATCTTACTTTCCCAACAACAGTGAATAAAGGGTTCCTGTTTCTCCACATTGCTAGCCTTTGTTTTCATTGGGTATTTTAATGTTTGCTATCCTTACTGGGGTATGGTGGAATCTCATAGTTGTTTTAATTTGCATTTCCCTGATGATTAGTGATGTTGAACATTTTCTTAAGTGTGTGTTTTCCATTTGTATTTCTTCATCTGAGAACTCCCTGGTCAGTTCTCTGCCCTATTTTGTGAGTAGGTTGTTTTACTTTTTATTGGTTAGGTTTTTGAGTTCTTTGGAGATTCTAAAAATTAGGCCTCTATCAGTTGTATAGTGGGCAAAAATTTTCTCCCATTCTGTGGGAAATCTATTGTCTCTGCTTATTGTATGTTTGTCTGTGAAAAAACTTCAGCTTCATGAGATCCCAATGGTTGAGTGATTGCTTAATTTCCTGAGCTACTGGGCTTTTGTTCAGGAAGTCTTTTCCTATTTGTATATCATGGGAAGTTCCTCCTAATTTTAATTCCAGTAGTAGCAGAGTTTCCTGTCTTATATTGAGGTCTTTGATCCATCTGGACTTGATTTTTTTTTTTGGGGGGGGGGTAGGGTTTCACTCTAGTCTAGGCTGACCTGGAATTCACTCTGTGTTCTCAGGGTGGCCTCGAACTGATGGAAATCCTCCTACCTCTGCCTCCTGAGTGCTGGGATTAAAGGCATGCACCACAAAATTTCTCCTTTGGTCCTGTATGTTTGGAGTTTTTTTTTTAGCATCTTGTAACTTGATGGGACTTTCTTTTGAGAGGGTGGGGAGTTTTCTTCGATAATTTTGTGGATTAAGTTCTCCATGCTTTTGGTCTGAATTTCTTCCCATTCTGGTATTCCCATGATCCAAATATTGGGATGCTTCAGGGTATCCCACAATTTCCTCATGTTCTGTTCAAAAAAATTTTGAACTTATTGAAACTTTTGGACTCATGAACTGTTTCTTCTGTTCTGTCTTCCAATTCTGAGTCTCTATCCTCCACATGGCTTGAGAGCTTCTATAGAATTTTGAACTTGTTCATTTTGGTTTCTATTTTCTACTGCCTTTTGGTATATAATTTTCATCCCTCTATTGATTTTCTTATTGCTTCTTGTAATTCATCCTTGTAGGGAATAGGGGGAAATGGGACAAAGCAGACTGGTGCTGTGGCAGGGTGGCAGAAGTGGGGAAGATGAGATTGTGTGGTAGTTCTGTGATGCTGAGGGGGTGAGTACATGGGACTACTAGGTCCATTAGGACCATGTTGCATGGGGTGAATGGGACTTCTAGGTCCTGTGACATGGCAGGGCAGGGATATGGGGCTGCTGTAGCTCAGGTGATGTGCGGGGACGGGGGCGGGGGGGAGGATGGGTGGCAGTTCCACTGTTGGGAAGGGGGAGGGAGGGGTGAACATTATCCTGCTGACCTGGGTCTGCTCAGCCTGTGGGTCATGCAGAAGGACCTGGTCTGCACATGGTGAGGCAGCGGGTGGGATGGCTGTCATATGTGGGGGTCCCCAGTGGTGGGAAAACTGAGGGAAGGGGAACACTAGCCTGATGACCCGGGTCCAAGTAGCCTATGGGTAGTGTAAGGGGAACCTGGAAGCATGGCGCCTGGGAAGGCAGCTGGGATTGTGGCTAGGATGACTGCTAGAGGGAATTGTGGGACTGGTGGGCTACCTGAGAGCATGGGAATCAGCAGATTGCTTACTTTGCTTCTCTGCACCCTCCTACTGGAGGTCTACTAGGATCTTCAAACCCCTAAAAACCCCAAAGAACCCCAAAGATCTTGTTTTTCCTTCCCCATGAGTGAGGTGTGGTTAGGCAGATGCCATCTTGACTGGAAGTCTCCTCGTACATTCTAGAAGTCATAAATATTAAGATATCTGATTACAAAATTACTTTATGTATGTCAAATTCAACAATAACTAGGTTTTTCCTCTGTGTGAAATCAAACAATCTCAGGCAAGGTTTTACTTAAGTAATTGTATCATTCCTGGTATCTTAAGTTCATTGCCTATAGATATATTGATATTTAGGACATGTTCTCTAATCTAGGACACAATCTCATGTTCAAATGATCTTCATTGATGCAAAATTTTCTTAAACTCTGCTGTTATTCTTCCATTTTGGGGGTAATTGGTACTTGTATAGGTATACAGAATAGCCAAAGTTGTTTTAAAACATAGACACCAAGTTTTTATACATACAATTTCTAGATCAAATCAATTGACTTAAAGTTGTTGGTAAAATATTGTTTTCAGGGCTGCTAACATGTGCTGCCTGCACTCATAACTGACAGTTATTTAAAAGGATAAAATGTTTCTGCTTTCTATGTTCCAGGTATAGCTTATACTGTCACCTGACAACTAAACTTAAATGCTAATCAAAATAATTTAAAACTTTTGTGTTACTCTCTGACCAGATCAGCTTTGTTAACCAGATGTGTTCTGCACTTCTTTAACTAGATCTGTTTTGCTAATCACATGTGTATAGTCTCTATTATTGATTAATAATCATATATAAAAGCCAAAGTCAATTGGAAACATTGAAGATAAAAGGATAACCCAGGTCAAAAAGCCACAGAAGATAAAGGGACACTTCCAGCTTCTAACCTCTGGTAAATTACCTGTCTTCTTGGTCAGGGAGGACACAGACCTGGAGATGGACTCCAAGTCAGTCTATCTGAAACAGGAGAGTAATATCAGAGAAAAAATAAGTCCTCTGTGCTTTCCAAAAGAGAGAAGGCCACTTGTTCAACGTGATCTTGACTTATTCTAGCAGGTAAAAATGCTGAAAGTCATAGAACTCTTTATAGGTCCTTGAAAGTCTCTTCTACAGAGCCATCATTGTCTTCCAAAAATACAATCCATCATTAATTTTGGTAGCCTGCATGGTCTTAATCACCCAGTAAGAGAATAGGTCCACAAAATATTACAAAATGAACAAATATTCAGACTAAGATTCAGACTAATAGGGCCCCTGTCTGATCCTGGCTACAATAGTAAACTCTTGCATTAACTCATGCTTTCTTCTGCCTCTGCCTGGCCCTGATTAGTCAGCCACTGTTTACCATTAAAAAAAAATCCAGAGATTGTCTTCATTGGTTATGATTACCTGATGGTTATTGATTTGTATTAGTCCAATCTCTCTTGATATGTCTTATTAAAAGGAGATAGATCCCTAAGATAGATCTCAGAGAATAGCAATGAAATGCAATATGGACTATATGGGGACCCTGACTAGCTCCTTTAATGGGGCCTCTCATAATAATTTTGCTGGGACTTATGTTAGGACCCCATGTTCTAAATGCTCTGGGTAGGTTCATCCAATATGCTAAGAGCACCAGCCATTACATGTAAGATCATAAGGTATTATGAAGGTGAAGAAGAGGGAATGTGATAGAAATGTAGCCGTAAAGTTGAAAAGTTGAAAGTGAAGTTGCTGAAAGAGTTAACTGCTTAAGAGCTGAGCTTATCTTTGTCAGAAGATAGAAAATCCCAAAGAAAAAACTGTCCAGAAAGATCCCAGAGGAGCAACAAGAGGGAAGGACAGTTCAGACTAAAATAGAGCTCATGGTTAGGGCAACCTGACTATAGGAATGATTGATATGCATGTTTTGAAAAATGTTTTGAAACCATATAGATCACACAAGTTAACTCAGCCAATTGTCATGGCTTGCTTCTGCAAAACCCAGATGCTCTGTTTACACCTCCCCTCACCTGTGAAAACTATAAAATGAAAGTAAAAATCTCAGCTCAAGGCTGGAGCTTTTTGGGAGCCATCCTAGCTCTTTGGCCTCTGGGTAAATAAACTCCTCTACTTTCACTTATACTGGCATTGGAGTGATCTTTTCAGAAAAGTTCCTGCAATACTTTAACCTCACTCTCCACTAGAAAATCTGTTTCTTTTTTTCAGAAGGCAGCAAGAACTGAGGACAACCAAAATCTATCAACACAACAAGAAAAGATAACTGACTCCTTGGCAGGAGATGAACCACCCTCAGGCATTAGCCAGGGCCCAGGTGAAACCAGAGAATAATTGGCAAGATGAGCCAGAGTGCTGCTTCCATGGTGAGCCTTATAACCTGGGCCAGGGTGATGGAGACAGACACTGAGGACACTCAAAATGTACCAAAGCAGAAAAGCTGCTGAGAGCACAACACTAAAGTAGATTTAAAACACATCCACCATGGCTCAGAGAATTTTGTGGAAGAGGGGGTGGAAAGATTGTAGGATGGGAGGGAATATCCAGAGGTATTGCCCACCCCCCACCAATGACTGACTGCTGCTCTCACAACTCATAACCCACAACTCCATGGTGAATACTAGCAATCCTACTGAGGAGAGCCCTCATTGGATTGGGAGCAGGGAGGAGTGAAATGATGGTACCAAGACATGATGTGTCCATACAAAGATTCTACTGAATACAAATGAACAAAGAATCTAAGCAAACAGAAAAAAGAAACATTCATTACTTGACATGAGAGATATTAGAAATAATTATATCCTGATAAAGTGTGTATTCAGGAATATTGATAACTGAATGAACTGCACATTCAGTACCTCCCTTGCAAAAATAAAGTGTAAGAATTTGGGGAAAATTTTCATATATAAATAGTGCTAATAGTGTCGAAGATCTGGATTTTTCAGAACTCTGGAGAATTTTCTGATAGTGCTGTTTGAAAATTGTGGGGTTACTTTAGATTGAAGCTATGTATTGCAGTCATCAGGATGTCCAAATGGACAAGGAAGTACAGACTTCACCCAGCTTGAAAAATTATCTTATTACATTGGTGTATGATGGCTAATGGATATTTTTATGTATAGCATAATGAATTTTGAAGTCTACTTTCATTGTAACATATCACTTTATAGTTAGGTTGTAGAGGAGAAACTATAACATTCCCACCGAACTGTACTAGTTGTATACTCTTGGCCAAAAACATCTCAATGATTATGTATGTCCAAATTTACTTAGATCAGTTTTTGTTTTAAACTTTTTATTGACAACTTCCATGAATATAGACAATATACCATGATCATAATCTTTCCCAACATTTCCATTATTACATCGGCTTTGAATTGGGGTTATACATGTATGGATGAATAAGACATTATGAAGCTGTCATGAATAAACCAAAAAGAAAATTTGCCTAATTGACATTATTATCTTCTAGTTTGTTAGATGCATTGTAGGTTTTGTATTAATCCTATTATTATTCCTGTCTCTTATCAGTGAGGTGGTAGATTGCCTTCATGATCCTGTTATTCACTTCTTGGAAGCCATACCTTTTGCCAGGTAAGCTTTCCATTCCTTCCATCAAGATACATAATGCATTTCCTATTTATGACTTGCTTTGTACAAGGGGATATTTTAAGTCACCATACAAGCAAAGGCTTTCAAAAGTGTTTGTTTCATTTCACTTGTTGTCTAGTAATTATTCCATTATCATAAGAAGGATGTGGCCCATTTCACCAGTTGGTCCTAGAATGAGCAGATGCAGACATGAGCCCAATGGAACTGAGTTGACCCTGGTTTTTTTTTTTTTATTTTATTTATTTTTTTTAAATTTTTTGTTTATTTGTTTATTTGAGAGCAACAGAGAGAAGGAGAGAGAGAGAGAATGGGCACGCCAGAGCTTCCAGCCTCTGTAAACGAACTCCAGATGCGTGCGCCCCCTTGTGCATCTGGCTAACGTGGGTCCTGGGGAATTGAGCCTCGAACCGGGGTCCTTTGGCTTCACAGGCAAGCGCTTAACCACTAAGCCATCTCTCCAGCCCGACCCTGGGTTTTGATATGGTTTATTACCTGACAATAGTAGCTAGCTGATACTAACATGATCATTTGCATTTTCATCTTTTACCAGCTAATAAGAAAGTAACTGTCCCTACATTGTGTGTCTATATTTTGTATGGTGATTATAAATACATATTTTAATATTAACTATCATGTTGTGTAACTTTTTTCCATAAAGAGAGACATTCACTTTCTTCAAAATGATTCTTAAGAGTCAGATTATCCAGTAAATAAACTTGTCAAGGTCATTGACTTCAAAGGTTATACTTCTCTACCCTTTACTTTATGTACTATACAGAGAAATCAGTCACTAGAGGTTTAGCAACAAAACTTTTCAGAGGTATAACTTATGCATTTTATTAATAAGGGAAGCATTAGAATGTATTTTTCATCTGTCACAGACCTTGTGCTAAAGAAAATGCTGTAGAGTTTTACTGAGGCCTGCTTTACATTCCTGGAGTGATTAATGATCACCTATCAATGCTCTAATGATCATGTGAGTACATGTTCATTTCTTTCTCCAGTGAATTAATTTTTGCCTTCCTTTTTATTGACATCAAATAAGTTTCATATTGCTGACAAAGAGCTTAGTCACATTATCAAGTATGATTAACATAGAAAAGAAATATAGGAAAAATTATAATGGGCATCCAGTGCAATCTCTGAAACAATTTTATTTTCCATGAATAAAGGCCTCCTGTGGCATTCTTTTTTAAAGCTATCATAAACATATATCGAGCATGTAAAGTTAAATTCATTATTTCCCTTCTAGAAGAAGAAAAGATAATTTGAATGATGAATTCTCTATCTAAAAGGAAATAAACAAACTTTAGAGAGAAGGTACCTTCTATTTAAATTATCTGACTCATCAAAATTATAACTTATAATTGTTTCTTTAGCTATAGTTATTTAGCTTACTGAGGGAAGAAGGTATGTGGAATGGGAATCTTATTTTCTTATACAAAAGTTCCTGCCTTGTTTTTCAATGTGGGTGCTTCTGAAGGCTTCAGCTGATCATCTGATGTTTATATTAAACCAGTTTCAGCCAGTGTGACATATTACACCAATTCCAGACCAAGTGTGAGCAGTTAGTGTATGCTTTTGGAACAACTACTTTAAGGTGGCAGTATCATTGAGAGGATTTTCTAGTGCCCAATAGTTTTGGCTTTTCATTACATTACAGAAGTTACAGAGTTTGAGCTTTACATTGCTGTGACTCAGCAATGGAGAACCTGGGCACATGAGGCAAGTTTGCTTTCCTGGTTGCATGTGGACCTGAAATGAATTGGTGTTGAGGCTGAGTCTAAGGTGGTCCACAAGGGTGTATTCACCTTTGGTCTTTGTTCAGAGGAGCATACTGGGGTTTAAAGAAGGATTTAGGTTTTTATTCATTTCATCCTACAGAGAAACATCATAGAATTTTCAGTATAACTTTTTCTATTAAACCAGCATCTTAATTTTTGTGATTGATTCTACTTTTGATCCGTTTGGAAGCCTTTGTCCTAGTCACTTTAGGCAGTAGCAGTCTACCAAGTGTGTAATTTGCATGTGTGGAGGGAAACTTTTCTCTTGGGAAGTGCAAACACATGTAAAGATGGCAGACCAAAGTACGATTGCACTAACACCAGCTCAGTGCACCAATGAGTTTATCGGGGGATCATTTGCAGAACATAAAGAGGGGTTACTATAGGAACATGGGGCCTCCAAAATAGCCACTCTGATGGAGATTCCTGTGTCAAAATTACTCCATGGTTGCTTCTTACTCAGCCTTAGGATGAGGGCTTTACTTACAGAGCATTGGGACTCCAGAACAGCCACACCACTGAGAAGCCTCATTCCACCCTGAATGTTGACTTCCCTGTGGCAGCTTCTAGAATTGCGCCTTGTCCCTGTCTAGGAGTATGAGGCCACAGAGCAGCACTTCAGTGGGCTCACTATACCCAGATTACCCCCTGGGATGCTACTCCCTCAGGCTCAGGATGAGGTCTTACTTGCAGAGCATGGAGACTCCAGAGACACCACCTCAATGGAGCTCATTGTTCCTAGATCTTTTCCTTTCTGTATACCCTATCTCCCGCCCTGAGGTCATGAGATCTTGTGCATTATTGTATACAGCTGGTTCAGGGGGCACCTAAATCTCAGGTGGGAGTCTGTTGACTCTCTCCATACCTTTTCTTGTGAAAGACCAAGTTGCTTTTGACAAGCTGGCAATAATTGTTTACACTTTTCAATGCAGAGGAAATTTGCCATACAACAGCATGGGATGGAACTTTTTAATTTATTTATTTTATTTGAGAGAGAGAGAAAGGGAGAGAGAGAGAAAGAGATAGATATATAGAGAGAATGGGCATACCAGGGTGTCCAGCCATTGCAAATGAACTCCAGATGTGTGTACCACCTTGTGCAACTGGCTTTATGTGGGTACTGGGGAATCAAACCTGGGTCCTTAGGCTTTGCAGACAAGCACCTTAACCACTAAGCCATTTCTCTAGCCCTAACTCTATTTTTAAGAATAGGAAGAGCTTTGATATGCCATATGCATCAATATTTTTAATTTTTAATATTTTCTAGTCACTAGCAATTAAAATGCAGACAACTTTTTAAATGCTATGACTTAAATCTGCTACATGAACCATTATTGGATTTTCTCAGTTGAGGAAACAGGAAAGATAGTGTCCGTTGTTGATGAAGGAAAAATTGCCTGTGTGATGAAATGTTTGTTTTGGTGAGAAATTGATGTGCCTATTTGAATGAATGGGAAGCAGTTTCACCTGGAAATGTCTTTCATACTCACTGAATGACATAATGCATAATTATGTGGTATAGATAACGTTTTGTGTCTAGGTTATGATGTTCAGTTGAAGAGCATTGCACTTACAAGGTTCACATAATACAACATATGAAGAAACTTGGTGCCCTAGAGTTTTAGAAGTCATTAATCATAGTGAATTAAGACAGTTAATCAAACCTTAGACACTGACAAAAGATTATCCCTGAGGGTTTTTACCTTGAAAACTGTTAGAAAATGATGGTTTCTGCGTTCTACTTGACTGCCTCAGTAGCCAATTCATTTCTTCAAGAGAAGCTCAAGGTCAACGATATGACTATGTCAGCTTGAAGTGATGGTTTCCCTCACTCAGGTAGCAGACTTCCACTCATATGACTTATGCTGTGAGAGGCACTGTCAGAGAGAGGCCATCAGATTGTCTAGGAGTAAATTAGGTAGAGAGAGGTTAAGAATACTCTATACTGCACATTGCAATTTGTTTTTAAATAAGGACACTCACTATTTAATTGAACCTGAATATACAATTACATTTTTATTTATTTATTTATTTATTTATTAATTTTTATTTATTTATTTGAGAATGACAGAGAGATAGAAAGAGGAAGATAGAGATAGATAGATAGATAGATAGATAGAGAGAGAGAGAGAGAAAATGGGCGCGCCAGGGCTTCCAGCCACTGCAAACGAACTCCAGATGCATGCGCACCCTTGTACATCTGGCTAACGTGGGTCCTGGGGAATTGAACCTTGAACTGGGGTCCTTAGGCTTCACAGGCAAGTGCTTAACCACTAAGCCATCTCTCCAGCCCTACAATTACATTTTTTTAAACAAATCATAAGTAGTGCTCTGTTATGAGAATATACCGACCTGGAATAGACCATGGTATATTGCACCGAGGGGGGGGGGGGAAAGAATGTATCTAATTGAGTTAATTTCTGTAAATTATATAATTTCTTTAATTTCAGATGGAATTTCTTAATCAGTTTTTCCTCTGATTCCCCAGGGCCCTCCCTGGCAGCAGATTATTTCAGAACTAAGTCCTAGAAGCTGGGTTCTTGAAGCTTGGCAGAGGCAAATATTACTACTACTGCTGATCTGAGAGACATCTGTGTCAAGCCAGCCCACCAGGGCAAGCTGCAGAGCTGATTGAGGCTGAGGAGTGGTTCTGAAATCAGGCAGGCTGGGAATGCAGACTCCACCAGAAAGAGGTGATCACATCACTGCCTCCAGGAACCCCCAGACTTCCATGTTGAGGTTCCCAAGGTTTAACTGCAGAGTAGATTGGATTTCCCCTACAATTTCAAAGTGAGTTGGAGGAATAAGAGAAGGCAAGATCTTCAAACCCATTTACCTTGCATGTATTAGAATGTAAATTAGCCTGAAAGCTTTTAACCCTTTATTTGCATGTGTAGAGACTTTATGGCCACTGATGCACATCTTTCCCAGTCACAGTATTTTTTCTTCCCTCTCTTCCTTCTTCCCTCCCTTTCTCCCTTCCTCTTGCCTTCCCTTCTTCCTGTTTCCTTCCTTCCCTTTCTCTTTTTCTTTCCTCTTCCTACTTCTCTTCCTTTTCCTGCTCCTCTTGAGGAAAAAGTTGACTAGGATTTGAGGCAAAAATTGAACTGAAAAATAAATTTAAAAGAGCCATCTTCCTTCTCCAGCAATATACGCCTGGCCTAGCACTGATTACTGGAATACACTTTAAAACAAATGGCAAAGTAATAAAAGAAAAGAACAATGGGAAGCAGGTGACATTAAAAATAGTGATATTTTGTTCTCATGGTCTCCTTTTCTAAAGAATGATGGTGAAAAGAAAATTATACCACTTTAAAACGTTAAGCTGAAAAATAAAAACGAGGCATTATTATAATAACACAAAATGCTACTTTGTTCTGAAGAATTGGAATTACCTGTGAAGCACTTTTTTGGCCATTAATTTGCATAATCCCCAGTCGTACTTCTTTGACTTTTGTCACTCTACTTCCCACCTCTTTGGCATAAGTTCCTAATGCTGATTTCTGTGACAATGACAAAGATAACAAGTATTGAGAGCTACCTGGAATAAACGAAAATAATTGGCGACTAGATAATGACAGTTGATGCCCAATGAATAAGGTAAATGAAAATGGACGAGAGATTGGCTTTCATGGCTTTCTATTTTCAACTTTGAAATATTAGAACTAATGCGCAGGGAAAGACATGAAAGATTAATTTTCAGTTTTCAACAGACAGGAGCTAGAAGGATAATAATTTAAAGTTAGAATTCATACCATAATGTAGGGAACTATTTTTGTTTTGAAAACTGTAGCAGGACAATTCATCTTATAAATTAGTAATTTATTAACAGTGCTAATTATAATTATAGTGCTATAATTAAGCCATACCGTGATTGAGATTCTGCCTGCCTTTCCCAATTATAAATAAATATTTTAATCCATTATCTCAGGATGCCATACTGTTTTCAAGGAAGAAGTTTTCTTCATCAAACACTGGTTTTATTGTTGTGATGGGTGGGAAGTAAGATGGGTTCAGTCTTAATTTCCATGTGCTCAGCAGAATGAAGAATACAGCCACCAACATTTTAACACAACAGCAAGAGAAAGCCTGGGAGAAAATTACTATTAGGCTGTGTTCTACTTCATGTGGAACTAACTTTTGCTCTTTACTTTTGAACTTTGCATAAAATGGAGCTGCAAATATACCCAAATGAGAGAGCTTATTTATAAGGGATCATCGTCACACAATGCCTCTGTGTAGACAAACTTAAAATATCATAGCAGACTACTTAATTTGTGTTCTAGTTAATACCATTTAATTCAAACTGAAATTTATTCATCCTATGCCAAATTGCATTATAAGACACGATAAATCACCCATCTAACTCCACTGAATCATTAAGAAATAGTTATACATTACCATATTCATGGAAATATATATATATTTTATATATATATATATATATATTTTAAGGTAGTCTTATATTAGCTCAGACTGACTTGGAACTCATCTTATAGACCCAGGCTGGTCTTGATCTTACAGCAATCTTCCTACCTCTGCTTGAGTGCTGGGAATAAAGGTGTGAGCCACAACGCTTGGCTGGCTATAGATATAGATATAGATATACATATACATATAGATATATTGGTGGCAGAGTTTTGCTGTAGCTCAAGCTGACTTGGAACTCACTATGTAGCTTAGGCTGGCCTCAAACTCAGTAATCCTCCACCCTTAGCCTCTCAAGTGCTGGAATTAAAGGTATGCACCACCATGCCTGGCCATTCATGGTATTCTGGTAGGCAGTATATATATATATATATATATATATATATATATATATATATATATATATATAGTTTTTTTTTTGAGGTAGGGTCTCACTCTGATACAGGCTGATCTGGAATTAACTATGTAGTCTTAGGGTGGCCTTGAACTCACGGTGATCCTCCTACCTCTGCCTCCCGAGTGCTGGGATTAAAGGCATGTGCCACCATGCCTGGCTTATTATCATTGTTTTAGTAATCGTTTATTGAACATAAAGTACTTCTCATGCAGATTGGTAGGTTCTGGATATACAAAGGCATAACTCTTATTCTTAATTTAATCATCGTTTAGTGTCAGAGTAGGGCAAGCAAGCAGATACTTGCTCTGTATAAAATAAAAATATAGAAGAAATAGGAAACATGCAATGAAGAGTACTAACTCAGTCAAGGGGGAGGGAAGTGCAGCTTACTAAACTCTAAAAGAAGACAAAGTGTAAAACAGTTGAAAAATAATGGGCAAGCATTCTAGGTGGTGAGTCACCCGGTTGAGGAGATGATATGATAGGACTAAGTAATTAATATTTAATTCTTGGTCAGGTGCTTATTCCTCTTGATTTCCTTGTATACCTTCACTGCATTTAATCCTGACAAAAATGGGTGATGTAGTCATTTGAAATCTATTTTATAGGTGAGAAAATTGAATTTTTAAGAGGCTAACTTGTTAAGGCAAACAAATTATGCCCTGCTAGTGATGACTTAAACTTATGTTTGTATGACTCCAAAACCCAAACGCCCAGTGTTTACAAAACCATGTGTTACAGGAGTTGCAAGCTGTTCAGACTCCATTCACTCATTCAACAAGTATTTGTGGATTTAGGCATTGTGTTAGGAGCTGGGAATGCAATGTTAATTCGGAAGTGGTTTCTTCAGAATGAGTTTTGACTTAATAGGATAATGTGGGCAAATAAATAGTGACATAAGAAAATAGTATAATATAGGCTCTTTGTTAGGGTATAATATAAGAGATTCAGTAGGAGGATAAAGTTTTGGTGGATATGGGGAGTCAGCAGAAGGTCCAGAAAAGATTAACTGGAGCGAAGATACTTGTCTTTGAAAAATGAGTGCTGAAAAAGGAAGGAAGGGCACTCCAGATAATCAATGGAGAAAAGCCATTGGCATATAAAGCAGACTGGATTTGGAAATGTTATCCAGTAATTCTGTGGGATCAGGGCACAAAGAATGGCAGACCAAACTCTGAGGGAATGGAGAAGAAAAAATAGGAAGTAAAATAAATATTAGTTGATTATCCTTGACTATGAAGATGACAGAAAGAGAGGAATTCTTATATTGTCTTTGCTGGTTGTTGATGGTTTGTTTGCAAATTACAAAGAGTAAATGTGATTGGGGGGAAAAAAAAAAGAAAGTAGAATTGGATTGGGAACAATGATAAGAATAGGAAGTTGAGTCAGGCATATATATATTTGTGGGTTTGTAACCCCCAAACTGTAGAACATTGTGTTTGTTGAAGATCTGCATTTGTGGCTATGAGCATATAGGAGGTCCTACTTAAAGTTATAAAAGTAGATACAGTTTAGTACGTTAAAGTAAGAGAAGACTAAGCACAAAACTGAAAAAACATCAAACACTAATAATTAGGAATGGCTAGATGGAAAAAAGTTTAAAGAAATATTAATGTAGAATGGCTAAGAGAAGAGCTAGAGAACTAAGGGAGTGAAACTAAAAGAAAGTTTAAAGCACATGGGAAGAGGCCCTGGTTTCTAAATCTTCCAAAGGGATAAGAAAGTTGAAAATTATTGTTAGGACTTGACATGAATATGTTAAAAAAATTAGTGAAAAAGTGAAGCTTTAAAAGGAAGAAGAGGTATTAAAGTACATGTAGTTGGAACTAGAGAGGAACTGACTGGCATAAGGGGCCTGTGGAGATCAGAAGTCCTGAGCACACTGCTATCAGTCTACATGTTTCTGTGGTTATCTTAGCTCTCTACAAGCCCAGGTATAAATTCAGAGAAGGCTTACTGGTAAATTTATCCAAACTCTAGAGGGTGCAAAGTGAAGAAAGGTAAGGGAATTAGTGTCAATATTGAGAACACTAGGAAGAAAGTAGTTGAAAGATTGCATTATGGACTTTACACTAGTAAGGGAAGGAAACAAAGGCATAAAAGAGTGGTTGAGGATGAATTAGGATTAAATAGAGGGTGCCCCTCATGAAACCATTTATAAACACCTAGCATCCTGCTTTTCCATGCTTATAGTTATTTCTTCTAATTTCTTCATTAGTTGTTGCTATGCTCATGAAAAGCTTATATGTTGAAGGTTTGGTCCCCAGTACAGCCATGCTTAGAGGGGGTCTTTGGGAAGTGGCTGAAATATGAGGGCTCTTACCTCATGGATTGATTAACCAATTTATGGATTCACAACTCAATAGATGATTGGGAGGCAGAAACTTCAGCAAGTGGGGCATAGTTGGAGGAAATAAATCACTGGGATCATACCCTTATAGTGTGTGTTGTGACATACATGAGCAAAAAAGTATCAAAGAGGGAAAATTCATATAGGCTCATGGTCTCCAAGGTTTCAGTCCATGGGTGTTTGGCTCCATCTCTTTGGTGCTATGAGGTTATGGTAACAATCATGGTGGAGACAATGTGGCAGAATAGAATAGCTCACTTTGTGGTATCCAGGAGGCAAGGAAGGGAGGGGGTTGGTGACAAGATTCATCTTTCCATGAATGCTCCCAACGACCAGCATCCTCCAAGCAGCCCCCATTTCCTACTTTCCACTACATCCCAATACATGGAACTGAAATTCTAAGAATTAAGAAACAGGAACTGCACATTAGATAATTTTGAGGAAAGCTCATAGAATTAGCAAGAATATCAGATGCTACCCGGACAAGTAAGCACATCTTGAATGGCTCTAGAATCAAGAGTTTCCATAACACCGGGGAAAGTGACCCCCACAAGAAAACCTCAATATTGATATTTCTTTTTATAGCCCAAGGCAATAGTTTTTAGTTTAACCTTCCCTTAAGACTTCATTATTTATAAATTTCTATAACCTGAGGCTTTTAAACTCTGAATGATTTCAACTGCTGAGTGAAGTAGGACTATAAAAATACTCAATTTTTTGATGAAGACATTTTAGTCTTTTGTCTATTATGAGATTTTCCTCCAGTGAGCAGCTTTCTCTGGTATAGAAGGACTAATAAAAGTATTCCTTGGCAGAGGATAAGATGCTCTGACCTAGCTTCAGTTCCTTCTTATGAACACAGGATTTCCATGTGGATTTAATAGCTCCACATTTTGCTTCCACCTAAGCTATTCGCTAAGGAAACTTCATGTCCTTCACTCAACACTACAATGATTATAATATACGGTGGCTTGGCAGGAGAGATGGAGGAAAACAGGATGTTCTTTCCTGTCCATCTTCCTAAATTTCTGGACTTTTGCTTTCCTGTCACACTTAAACACTGTCCTGATGATGGCACACCATCCATGATTGTCTGATCTGGAACTCTTTAATTAGCTAACAAAAAAGTTGGTTTTTATAGGTCTTAATTTTGGTTAATGTTCCCCCACCCTCTACTTTTCTCCATTGCCTGACTCCAATTAAACCTTTCTCCCCTCAGTGTTAAATCTCTCAACTTACATGTCTTCCTTTTAAACACTCCTACTCCTTTCCCTCATGTCCCCTTTATAGCTTCCAGGTATTTATTGACCCTTACTTCAACTTACATACAAATCTAAAAATTCAATTCTAGGATCCGCATATGAGAAAGAATATTCCGCATTGGTCTTTCTGAACCTGGGTTACCTCACTCAGTGTAGTCTTTTCCAGATCCACCCATTTTCCAGCAAACTTCATAACTTCATTTTTTTTTCACAGCAGAATAAAATCCCATTGTGTATATGCACCACAGGTGGATTCCATTTCCTAGCTATAGTGAATAGAATAGCAATAAACTTCGATGAGCAACTATCTCAATATTAAAGAGTAGAGTCCTTAAGGGTATATGAATAGGAATGGAATAGGAGTGGTATAGCTGGGTCATATGGTATATTTACTTTTAACTTTTTGAATCCCCCCACACTGATTTACATAATGGTTGCAGCAGTTTACTCTCTTACCAAAGGAAATAAGTATTCCTCTTTCCCCACACAGTACCTGTATGTATCTTTTTGCATTTTCAGGCACATGAGCATGAGAGAGAAAGAGAGAGAGAGAGAAAGAGAGGGAATGGGCATGCCAGGGCCTATATCCACTACAAATGAACTCCAGACACATGGGCCACCTTGTACATCTGGCTTTAAGTGGGTACTGGGGAATTGAACCCAGGTCATTAGGCAAGTGCCTTAACCACTGAGCCATTTCTCCAGCCCCCAGTCACTGACTTTTGAATCTTGGATGGCTAGACTTTTGGATATTCCTTTCAGTAGGCCACAATAAAATTGAATAAATGCAACCTATTGACCAGTACTGTTCTAAATCTTTATGTGAGATTATAATAGTAACCCCCACTTGTCTATCACAGCTTACATGCTTTCCTAGAACCTTGGAATTTCTCTATCATGGGATGGAAAATATTTCAAAGTTATCTGGCCAGTGAGGTTGGCCTCAACCAGTGTAGTATGACAGAACTGAGACTAGAGAACTCTGAAACTAGGTCATAAAATACAGGCCTCTTCTGTCCTATGCTGTTATGATGACAGCTCTCTGAACAAAGGTGTGAGGATGCTTACCAAGAGACATCTCATGAGGGAAATCCAGTCCTAGGCAACAACCAGCATCAGCTTCGAGATATATGAGAGGATGATCCTTCTTGATCCTGCTTATTCAGGTCACCTCTTCAGGTTCAAAGTCCTTCCAGATGAGACCTCAGTCATTTTGGAACAGATACCAGCGGTCTTAGCTAAGGACTTACAGATCTCTAAGCATTATATAAAGATATATAAAGATTTTTGTTTTGGCCACTGAGTTTGGGTGAGCTGATTTGTTAGGAAAAAAGAGATAGGAATAAATGTCTCTTCCTCCTTCTTAAAGGTAGCAAATTTTGTAAAGGTAGTGACTGAAGTCCAAGAAAAAACCTTAAAGCAGCATTTCACTTTTCTTAACAATCCATTTGATGGCCACATTCACATTGATGCATATCTGTGTTTATTTGAATGTCTAAAGAGAAGTCTATGTGTGGAAATGCAAATAAAGATTAGCAGAGACAGAGATGCATTTCTGTCCTTTCCTCCCCTCTCTTGGACAATTCCAAATTTAAAGAAGAAAAATAGATGAACATGCTAAGATGGGTGGGAGAAAAAGAGATTTCCTCTTGAATGTTCTAAACTCTATGTCAAAGACCATGTTTCTGCATATTTTATCTTTTTAAAAAAGATATTTTCAGGGCTGGAGAGATGGCTTAACAGTTGAGTGCTTGCCTATGAAGCCTAGGACCCCGGTTCGAGGCTCAATTCCCCAGTACCCACATAAGCCAGATGCACAGGGTGGTGCATACATCCGGAGCTCGTTTGTGGTGGCTGGAGGTCCTGGTGCACCCATTCTTTCTATCTGCCTCTTTCTCTCTCTGTCTCTCTCAGTGCTTAGGAGGCAGAGGTAGGTGGATTGCCTTGATTTTGAGACCACCCTGAGACTATATAGTGAATTCCAGGCCAGCCTGGACTAGAGTAAGACCCTACCTCGACCCCCGCCCCCCCCAAAAAAAGTGCAAGTCAGCCCAGCAGAGAAGTTGGATGGCCCTTCACTATATATTCATCCCTCTATTGAAGTTATACAGAGTCATATGACTATTTCTGGCAAGTGGACTCTGAAGAGAGGTGGCCAAATCTCTTTGAAAATTCCTCCAGCCCTCTACTGGGAACTGATGAGTGACTGAGTGGTGACCTGGGAAACGGTGTGCTAGTGTACAGTCATGTAAACCTAGAGGCAGCCTAGATAGCCAAGCCACCAAAGGAAGGACTGCTGCTCTGCAAATCCACCTGATCTGCAATGGATACATAGCTTCAGTGAGTTGAATCACTGAAAATAATAATAAAAGCAACTACAATAATATTTTTTTGGTTAGACATAAACTATTATGATTAATATAGATACGGCAGTTGATTACTCCTATGAATGTGGCCACTTATCTCCAGACTGTGTTCTAGAAAGCCCCCAGTGGGTAGGCCTTATTCAGGCAATTTGTAGTCTTTATGTTTCTCACTTTTAAACATAGAGGGACAAAATAAACATCAGATTTTTTTTTTGAGACAGGTTTTTATCATGCAGCTAAGGTTGGCCTTGAACTTAGTCCAAGCTAGCCCCAAACTTCCAGTCCTTTGCCCCTAGCTTCACAGAGGCTAGGGTTCCAAGCATTAACCACCCTCATGCTGAGTTGAAAACAATCAGATATTTTACTATGCATTACTCTTTTGTTCTTTTGTTTTTATTCATTTTTTTTGCCAGATCACATGACAGTTCTATTTTTTATCAATGAGATGAATTGGCTACCTTAATAGTGAAAAAATAAGTACACCAAACTTTTTGCAAAAATGAATATGCTGTAAAGAAAAAAATACAAGAAGATACTAACAAATATGAGTGGAAGAGAAGAATTTCACATGCAGTTACCTTCCCATTGCTAGCTTATGGAAGGAAAGGGTTTATTTTGGGTTTAAAGTTTTTTTTTTTTTAAAATTTTCAACTTTATTTATTTATTTAATGTATATTTTATTTTTTTATTATTAGATATGGACATATTTTGTATGTAAACATCACACATTGGTAGCATCCTTTCCCTCCTCCCTGCCCCTTTTCTGAAGAGGCCTTCATCATTGGGGATGCAGGCCAACCCCATGGGGATTGTGGGTCATGCATTATGGGGGCAGCAGTCAGTTATGGGGGAGAGGCAATGTCTCTGTGTAAAATGTTCCAACTTGTGGCTCTAACAATCTTTTGCCCCCTTTTCTGTGAAATTATGTGAGACATGCTGGGAATAGTTTAAGTCTACCTCAGTGATGGGCACTTAGGAGCATAGTTTGGTAGGTGTTGAGTGTCCTCAGTATCTTTCTCCATCACCCTTGTGCTGATATCAGCTTAACTGAGAGTGCAGCATTTTTGCTCATTTCCCCAGTTCTTCTGTGGTTTCAGCTAGGGCTGGGGTGGAGTGCGCTGGGTCATTTATCTCCTCAAGTCCAGTTATCATCTGAAAAAGAGAAGCTGGTTCTCTAGTGGAGAGTGAAGTTAGCACCAGTTAAATGGGATAGCCATTATTAATTTAGAGAGAATTATAAGGGTTTAGATACTATTATAGTCTAAGGTTTGTGGGAGCTTGACAATGGAAAGCCGAATCATTATCTGGATATGATTCTGACTTGTTTCCCAGTCCCAGATATGGTTACCTTTCCACTGCGTGGATCTGTTAGCCAATCCAACAGCAGTTGGTTACCCACCATGGCTGGATTCCACTATTGCACTTGTGTGAGCATCACGTCAGGTTGTTTGCTTCTGAGTTGCTTAGACTTTGAGTTGCTTGGACAGATGTTGGCCACTTTCCCTTGGCAGCTCGTGTAGCACCTTCCAGCACGAGATGGGGTAATTATCTGAGGACCGACTCTCCTCTGGATTCCAATCAGGTCTCTCCATGGTCCATGCTGACAGTGGTTGGTGTCTTCAGCAGTAGGGTCTTACCATTAACCTCTGGTGGGTAATCAAGTGTTCTGACAGAAGTCTGTCTTGTTTTGGGAGATCTAGTGGGTCTCTCTAACAGCTCATTGTGGATGTAGACCACATCCTGGTACAGGAAATTGCAGGCCAGTGCCAAGGGAAAGGAAACAAGCAAAATCCAGAGAAAAAAGAGAAACAGGAAAAAATTTTCAATTCAGGTGCTCCCTCTAAGGTTTGCTTGAGGGTTCTACCTTTCAGTCTAATTTCCAGGATATGGGATTCTGTGGTATCAGTTCAATATGGGTTCAGATTTCTTGTCCTCCCCACCCTTTCCCTTACCAAAGTACTGCCCTCTTGCTTCTCTCTTTCAGCTTTGAACATATTCTCTTTGTTTTCATTGTTATGTGTTTTAACTATGATGTGTCTTGGAGAGTTTCTTCTTTGGTCATGACTGTTTGGTGTTGCGTGGGCTTCTTGTATCTGGGTGGGCCTCTGTTTTGCAAGATTCAGAAAATTTTCTTCATTAATTTTGTTGACTACATTTTTATTTGCCTCTGGTCTGGATTTCCTCTCTGTCTGGTATGCCCATCATCCAGATGTTTGGTCATGTTAGAGTGTCCCATAGTACTTTCTTATTCTGTTCACTTGATTATTTGAATTTAGCAAAGTTTTTGGCCTCCTGATCAATTTTTTCTGTCATATCTTCCAGGTCAGAGGTTTTGTCTTCCACGTGAGTAACTCTGTTGGTGAGTGGTTCTAGAGAGGTTTTCATAAATAGTATTTGATTTTTGTTTTCTGTTGTGTTGTTTTGTATAATGTCCATCTCTTTTTTTGAGGTATGATTTTATTTCAAATTCTTATTTTCTTGATGCTTCTTGTAGTTCACTCTTGCATTTGATCAAGTCTTCATTAACCTTAATCAACCTGTTTTTGAGGTCTTTCATTTCTGGACTTACCTTCAATTTATTCATATCTCTTTGGAGGGTTCAAACGTTTTCTTCCATCAAGTTAAGCCTACTGCCAAAAGCTGAGAATTCTGGGAGACAATTCTGTTCAATTTCATTGATACAATTGTTGGTTCATTGATAGTTTGCTTCAAGTTTAGCAATTTTTTTTTATCAGGGTCTCATTGGTTGTTGTGTTTCCATTTTGAGAATGAACTTCTGTTTGAATGAATTTCTCTATGATTTCATTGGAGGCTTTTGTAGTAGGACTAGGAACTCTTGGTGGATATCTCTCAGTTTTCTTACTTTTTTTTTGGCACTTTTGCATTGTTGTCTGCCCATTTTAGGAAGACTATTTTATTGAGGAGGAAGCACATTTGTGTCCTTTGGCCCATTTACCCACTCACTCAGGTGAACAGGAATGTTGGTCCTTAGTGTCCAGTCAATATGCCAGAGCAAAAGATCTGATTCCACAGCTCATACAGGGGCCAGGCCTTCCCAAGCAAGGCAGAATGGGACCTACCAGGATCAGGGGACTTGGAGGAGTAAGAGAACAGGGATCTGGCCTACTTTGTGCTGAGCCCTCCAGGACATGGACCAGTGCAGGCAACCTAGACTGGGGAGATGGGAGGAATCCACACACTGACTGTGCAGGGATCTCAGACCTGGGTTGTGGGAGGGGACCAGAAATGGGTTGTCCTACTCACTCTAGACTGCTGTGCCTGATGTCACACTGTCTGTGCAGGGAACTAAGACCCTGGTGGTGGGTGGGGGCAGAAATGTGTCTTGCCTACTCACTCCAGACTGCCATGCCTACCCATACACTGAAAACCCAGGGAACTCAGACCCTGGTTGTGGGAGGGGATGAGAAATGGGTCTGGCCTACTCATTCCAGACTGGCGTGCCTGCCCACACACTGATAGCACCAGGAACTCCGGGGCTTACAGTTTTGAGAGGAAGTTTCATCATAGTGGGGAAAGCATGGCAGAAGCAGAGAGCTGGGTATCACATCTACACAATAGCATGGAGGAAGTAGAGAGAGTGAGGTAGCTAGCTCTATCAAGCAGGGCTAGACTATAAAATTCCAAGTCATGCCCCCAGTGATAGACCTCCATCAGCAAGGCTCTATCTTCCAAAGGCTCTACCAGCCTGGGATTAAGTATGAGTCTTAACTACAAAAACATGAGACTATGGGGGACATTTTGCACTTAACCACTATAGTACTCTACACTTGGAGAGGAATATTATAATTTTAAATTTATTTATTTGTTTGTAAGCAGAGGGATAGATAGAGAGAGAAGAGAGACAGAGAGTTAGAGAAAAAGAGAGAGAGAGAGAGAGAGAGAATGGTCATGCAAGAGCCTCTGGCCATTGCAAACAAACTCCAGATGTATGTTTCTCTTTGTTCATCTGGTTTTATGTGGGTCCTGGGGAGTCAAACCCAGGTTATTAGGCTTTGAAGGCAAGCACCTTAACTACTAAGCCATCTCTCCAACCTGAATATTAGAATTTTAATACCTAGGGCTTTTTGCATGCTAGGCAAGTACTATACCACAGAGTGCTCAATCCCAAACCTTTTTGTTTGTTTATATTTTTGTTTTTTTGAGACTATGTCTCACTTTCTAGCTCTTGCAAGTGATCCTAATTAAACTCACTGGGTCGCAAAAATAAAAGTCATCAAAGTTGAAGTGGGACTGGTTGGGACAAAGAAAGGGTTCAGTAGGAGTAGAAAAGGGACAAGAGAGGGTAATGGGGGGGGGGTAAATATGATCAAAATACAATACATGCATGAGTAAGTTTGCCAACAACAAAATAAGTATTATAAAAAACAAACTGATAAAACAAATAAAAATATGACACAGTAGAATCATGTGTTCAGGGCCAGCCTGAGCTCTAGAGTGAAACACATGGTTTTGGAAGCAGCATTATCTACCCATGTGCCATGTACCATAAGAGGTACAAATGTTTGAGTCAAATAGGTTGGCTATGGAAAAGAAAAATATGTTGAATTTATTATGGTTTCTGTGGTTTCAGGTAGTGGAATATCTACTACTTCAACACAATGCAAATATTTGAGATTGAATCTATAACATTAATTATTCATTTGATCTAAATAATATATTAATTTAAAGCTCAGCTTAAAACATTTTTACTTCTTTTCCCCTCTAACCCTGGTTTTCTCTTCCATGGTACTTTTGCTGCTTTAACTGGCTGCTTCCTTTGTGGTTCTTTGCTTTGGAGGATGTTTTACAGCATTGCTGATATTTTCCCACTAAATATCAGTCGAACTCCCAGCTCATCCAGTCTTGATAGCCAAAAATGTATCCAGACATTGTCACATATCTATTGGGAGACAAAATTTATCTTTATTTTGAGAACTACTGCTCTCTATACCATACGAACATATAAACATAAATCAAAGTTACCAAAGCCCTTCAAATGCCCATCAAAGAGCCTCAGAGTTCACTTTCAATTGTATAGGCTCTGAAGAGACTACAGGCTTTGAAATGTAAGTTCTAAGCATCTATGTGCTTGAATTTGGGATGTATTGTGTTCTGTGATCTAATGTTATTTGACTAAAATTAAGATCCTCCTATCTACTCTGTGTATCTTGACTTTCATTTTGACCACAATGAATTGATCAGCAAGCCTACCATGGGAGGCATCAAGAACTCTCTTGGCTCTCTGCTGCCTGGTGTGCACACCCCTCTTGTTCAGAAGTTTCTGAATAATAATCTGTCATTATAAAGGAGAGACCTAACTGCAAATGTAATTAAAAATAGCAAGCTTTATATTCTGGTAACTGTAGTAGCAAATTTGACTTTGTGTGTCTGAGCTGTATGGAGGGAGATCCTGCAGTTCTAACAGAACTCCTTTTGTGTCCACATTAATCAATGCTCTTGTGGTCAATCAGAAGTTTGACTGATGCTTTCATGCTGGTAGAGTATTTTTGCTGGCTAAGAATAGAATAATAACACAGAAAGGATAATAGCAGATAGTTGCAATTCTAATGACCACAGCCGTTAGTCTGGAGAGCTTGTCAACCTCCGTTAAGGAGTTAGCAGGATGATTTCCCTTTAATTTGGATATGTGCCACCTGGGATTTTGCTTCCTATTTTGCATGGTGAAATGACCTTAGCTGAGAAATGACATGTCAAGTGGAATATTCATGTTACAAAATTGAGTATAATGTTTTCTCACTCTTTGGTGGGACATATCTTGGTCTACTTGCAGACTCTCAGGAAGACTGATTTAACAGTCAAGCAAGGGACAGTCTTTAATAAGAGGACTTCTTAATAATCAACTTGCTGTTTCTTGGCTTTAACATTATACTGGTTGGAATTACTTTGTACTTCATTTCTCTTCTTGTTCTCTCAAAGACATCTTCTTGTTTCTGGGTAACTGACCCATACTTTTCTGTAAAAATACCTGTGGGTTTTACATTTTTCCTTGGCAGCTAGATGCTGGGACTTGATTTGCTCCAGGCATTTACACAACAGAGATGTTCTTTCTTTTCCTGCCTTTGCCTTTCCTTGGGCCCAGGGCATCTCAAGTGCTGTGCAGCAGATGGAGAAACGATGCCTACTGTTTCTGCTCATGAACAGTTTACTGCAGTGATTCAAGCTGGAAATCAAAGAGCTGCATGAATTTGCAAGACAAACACATCAAAATACTACCTTTTCAAAGTGCCACTTTTTCAGAAAGGTACATAAACCCATCCTAGCCAAAGCCAATGTATGCCTCCTTTCCCATTAAAGAAGTAAGAGATTGCAATTTGCAGGGAGGAGCAGAAAGGATGCACATGTTTTTGAGTGGGGATTTGTGTTTATAAATTGAATTGCAGATGCCTTCCAAAGCTTAATAAAGTAAGGCTACATGTGGTTAAATGAAGACAAACAGGGAACAATATATTTCAAACATTTCCTGTAAGATAACCTGAATGACTAAGAGACAGAAATGATGATTTCCCTGTGTGCAAATGGGCAAGCTTCTTAGGACACAAAGCATTTTAGAAGTCAAGATAAGGAGAAAACAGTTTATAGAATTTGTAGTATTCATCGATAGTTAAGTCCTTCTTCCACAAGGAAAAGTATAGATAGTGTTCAATACCATCTTAACTCTTCTTGGCTGACCAGGCATGTGAAAGGTGTTAACTGTTGAGTGAACTAAAGGAGTGTTGTCAGATATTAAGGCTGGTTATATCCTTAAACTGTCAAAGTTATCTTAGATATCTTTATCTTGGGTAGACAGTTTCAGAGCATCTCTCTCAAAGACAAGACCTTTCTCTTGGACAGAAGTGTCTTATTCTTCAGGGAGTTAATCGAATAGCTGATTTTTGGGGCCATTCTTCCACTGGAGGTCATGTACTGTTTTGTTAACGTGTCTGGTTGCTATATCCAGGCAACATGGTTGGAACTAGGAATACAGAGATGCAGATATACATCTGAAAGCCTCAAGAAACTCAGGAAGTCAAATGCATGCTTATGACCCTGTGGTAAAGCACACATCACTGAAGAAGGCATCATGGAGCAGACAAATAGTTTGGAAGATGTTGCAGTCAAATCTTGAAGACCAAGGAGATATAATCTGCTGAGGAAGAGGAAGCAGCCATTTTAAGAGTTTGTGTGCAGGTTTCTCTCCACTGTGTAGTTGCTGGGAACTTGGATAGGGGCTGGAGAAGAGTCAGAGGGTGTTTATTGCCTTCTGAGGAGAGTTTTCATCTTTGAGGGGCCACTGTCCATCTAACATGAATACTTGTAGCTGGACCTTTTCCATAAGTTTATACCCTTTGCAGAATGCTTTTCTTTGTATTGAAGACCAAGCTTTATTTTATCTTATTTTTGTGTTTTGTTGGGTTTCATGAGAGATAGAATGATTCCAAAGAATAACACATAAAGACTGTCATGGCAAAGTTGTTTTGAAAGAATGACAATGCTAACTTATTTATGAAACAAACATAAAAATTAGTGATTGTTAGGCACCATTTAATCCATGTGTTAATTGTGTGCTTATTCATTTGAAACTGGAATTTAACCACAGGTGGAACTGAATTCAGGTAAAGTTCTTACTGGGATCCAATCTAGATTTTGGTTTAATATTCAAACATTCTGGCTTCATTTTGGTGGAAAATCTTTAGGGACTAAGATTTTAAACAGATTTTGGAAGAAATACACTCTAAGAAGCCAGCCTGAGAGCTGTGTGCAAACATGGCCTTGTGAAGCCTTTACCCCTAACCTTTTAGAATTGAAATAATGCTAAGAATTACATTTTCCAGCATCAAAATCTGAATCTGTTTCTACTATACAGGGCTGAAGATGTTGCTCAGTGGTATAGTACTTGCCTGCCAAGTTCCAGTACTGGCTTCAATGCCTGTTAAAAAAAAATACAAGAATAAGAACATATTATCTGTGTTTTCCCTCCAGCATTAGATAGAATGTATAAAACAACTTTGTCACAAAGCCCAGACAAATTATTTCTATCAGACCATAACATATAATGCCATTAGATGTTAAAAACTTTCCAATTAATGTAAGGGTCAATCTTTGCACTGAAGCCAACAGACACATGGCAAAACATGCCCTTTCCATTCATTGTAATCAGGGGGATTGGCTAGCAGCATTCATTATCCATCATCTGCAAATCATCCACTTAAACTTGGCTTCTGTAACCTTTGTCTTGATTTTCCCCCTTATTTCATAGTTACTGATTACAAGTTGGGGGGGGTATAGTGCATTGGAGAATGGATGGAGCTCTCATGAGGGAGAAGTAGATGACAAAGGCAGTGCACCTGGACAAAGAACTCCGCACTTCACTGTTCACTAACTCAGAGAGTTAAGATGGAGTTTAAAATAAAATGACTACCAAAAAAACTCCAAGGACACTGTGCTATTATAGGCCAAATTTGCGTTTTGCTGTGAGTCATATAAATTCACCTCTTCTCTAGTCTATAGCTCCATAGCTGAGGTTTGACAAGGAAGTGTGGCTTCTGTAGTACTGGGAAGCTCCAGGGGAAGAAAGGTGCAGGAAATTCAGTGTAGAAAGGTGAATCGACTATCTTGAATACAAAGCTGTGCCTTCTGGTATTATCTTTGTGTATTTTTAATTTTTTTTGAAAAAAGTAGTAGTTAGTTTACAGAGTTTTAGGAGGAATCATGATGGCATTTTCAAATGCAATTTGTTTCAGTTGATTCTCTTCTGCATCTCCTTGTATCTTACCTGTCTCCTTTATGTTTATATGTCATTTGTCCTTTTGCCCTTTGCCCATTCCCCTTTCTTGTCATCTCTGATTACTGTTCTTGGTCACCATTCCAGCTTTTTAGATTTTACCCATGTTTGCCCCTTGTTTACTATAATTCTTTCCAGATCCGTCCAATTTCCTGCAAATTTTATAATATCATCTTTCTTCACTACTGAGTAAAACCTCACTGTATTATCTATCTGTTATCTATCTATCTATCTATCTATCTATCCTTTATCTATCAATCTATCATCTATCTCACATTTTCATTAGCTATTCATCTTTTTTTTTTTTTTTTGAGGTAGGGTCTCACTCTAGCCCAGGCTGACCTGGAATTCACTCTGTATTCTCAGGGTGGCCTTCTAACTCACGGTGGTCCTCCTACCTCTGCCTCCTGAGTGCTGGGATTAAAGTCATGTGCCACCACGCCCGGCTTATTCATCTTTTAAAAAAAAATTTATTTGAGGCAGATTGATAGAGAGAGAACGGGCATGCCAGGGCCTCCAGCCACTGCAAACTAACTCCAGATGCATGCACCACCTTGTGCATCTGGCTTATGTGGGTCCTGGGGAATTGAGCCTCAATTATCCTTATGCTTCCTTATGCTTCACAGGCAAGTGCTTAACCGCTAAGCCACCTCTCCAGCCCAGCTATTCATCTTTTGATAGATACCTAGGCTGTTTCCATTTCCTAGCTATTGTGAATAGAGCAGCAATAAACATTTTTGTATAACTTTTAGAAAGGTGTCTCATTTGGGCAGGCCAGATTTTTGGACAGCAGACTATAAGCTATATTTTAGCACTCCCAGGTTCCCTCAACAGGCACCCTGTGTAGTTGGTATTGCTGGTTGAATGACTAGGGTTTTTAACAGGCTTGTGAAGGGAAACTGTAGTTCATATACAGAAAGCAGTTGCTTTAGACTCTGACATTTTTAAGTAAGGCTACTGTCTGATTTATTTCTTCATTTTATGATATGTCTAGCACAAACCTCAGCTCAATAAATATTTTAGCTGTTCCTGACTGATTATCTGAAAAAAACATTGCAAGACTCGTGACTGGGCTGTATTTTCCCCAGATACTTAAGGAGTAGAAATACTTCACCCATGATGAGGCAATCAGACTTTTCTCTGTAGATGTAGACCTACAATTTTACTCATTGTATCTGGTTTTAGTACAGTTTCCCTCATTAACATGAGTGACTTGCTACCCAACTGCTTATTTTATTGGAAGACGCTATATTAAGTCCTTCAGTTTATTCTTAATCATTGTACAGCCAAATCACTATGGAGACATGAATATTCATCAAAAGTTCACAGAGATGACAAAATGTAGAAGCAGAGGGGCAGTGAGAAACAAGGAGGGTGACTATGCAGAGTTAGTGAGCCAGATGTGACTGGCTCAATGATTACAATTTCTTTCTTCTCACATTCTTTTCCTTTCTATCCACAGGGAAACATCTTTTCTGAGCAGGCACCAAGCTTTCTTCCCCTATTTTCAGCAAAGATGTTGCCTGCTAGCATAGTACCTGGGTCATCAGAACAGAAACTTGTCTGATGAAACAGGCTCTCCTGTTTGGATACATTGCATTAACTGCAAGCATACGCTACTTGTGAAGAGTTTCATAGATATAGCCTAAGGCATCTTTCTTTTGATCATTTTTGCTTTGCATTCAAACTGGGTTCTGATTCTGTCTCAATAATGTCTTGCATTTCTCTTATTACTAGAAACCAGAGGCAGCATTCTTGGTGTAGGCTGTGTGTGTCCTTCCTCTGGCTTCTGGTTATCAGTTGTTCTCAATGTTTTGACTCCACGGGTGAATCAGACGTACAGGAAATTTTCCACCCAGCTTCTTCCTCTCCCACCACTGATTCAGAAGCTACTCATTTTGCCCTGGAGATAGACATGAAATGCTAGTAACATTTTCAATTTCTTCCATGATCCAGCTTCATTTCTACAAAATTTGTAAGGCTTAACTTTTGAAGTGTCTTAATCTTTGTACTTATTTTTGTCCATGTTGGAACTGACCATGAACTATGAAGTTAGTACATTTCATCTGTGGAATGATTTTTCATAAGGAGCTTAATTGTCATCTTTTAATTTTTTTTTTTTTGCTTTTTCGAGGTAGGGTCTCACTCTAGCCCAGGCTGACCTGGAATTCACTATGGAGTCTCAGAGTGGCCTCGAACTCATGGCGATCCTCCTACCTCTGCCTCCCGAGTGCTGGGATTAAAGGCGTGCGCCACCACGCCCGGCTTATCTTTTAAAATTTTATATGGTGGTGGTGATAGTGCAATCTATAGTGAGACAAAGGTGGCCAAGACATGCCTTTAAATTTGCTTCAGGTCCTGTATGACTTTTATGCATGTAGCTCATCCAGTCATTTGTAGATAAAAAAATAATGTTTTGAAAATTGTATCCATAGTGAACATTCAAAGATTTATCTCATTATTTCCCAAACGGTGTAGCACAGTAACTATTTATATAGCATTTACATTGTGTTAGGCCTAATAATCATCCTAGAACCCCAAACCCTAAGTTCATGTCTGTAATATAACCAAAGATAAACCAGACTGAGAAGAATGGTGTTTAAATTACTACATTTTATTCAACCATAGAGAGGAAAGGCCAAGGGTTTGAGGGCCAAGGAGGAAGAGAAGAGATAGCAGTCAGGGAGCAGGAGAATATACCATGTCCAGGAGTCCATGTGGGAGAATGAACATGGGCTCTGGAAGCAAAAATGTGCAAAGGGGTTTTTCTAAAAAGAGGCTTGTGCTTCCAAAGAGATTTCTAAAAAACCATGAAAACCCTAATGAAGAAAATATACCTTCCCACCCACCATGCCATGCTGCCAGGCTTCCAGGGTGGGAGAGACATCATCTTGTGGGCATGGAGACCCAGTAGTAGAGTTGTGGGCAGGCCGAGAGCCACAGGGAGAAGAAGTTTTCTCTGTGGGCTCTAGTAAGGTATAGTTTGGAGTCTGAACTCCGGAAGAGATTGGCTTAGACTCAGAGAAAGCTTCTGCCCACACTTGAGCAGGGTGCACATGAGAGATAGAACAAGAAAAAGAGAGAGAGAGAGATATTTGATTGGGTGCGATGGGAAGACTTGAGTCCCACAACTAAAGCAGGCTAGGCTGCTGAGGTGTGGAGAGTGCGTAAAGTAAGATTATTCCCTTGAGAGCCTGTTCCCTGTCTGCCTGGACCAAAAGCTATTTGCCTAACCTTGCCCCTATCATGACAGTTTAAAGTATAACAGAGTATTCTTGAACTACAATTATTCCACAGATTCATGATAAAGGCAGTGGAATCCTGGCACAAAACAGACATATAGACCAATGGAATAGAATACAGACCCCGTAATTAAATTTACACATTTATGGTCACCTATGTTTCAACAAAGGTAGCAGAAACATACACTTGAAAATGGCCAGCCTATTCAACAGTGGCTGCTGGGAAAATTAGGTATCTGCCCACAGAGGAATATTATTAGATTCATATCTCTCACCCTAAGCAAAAGTCAATTCAAAATGGACCAAAGACTTAAATCTGAATGCAGAAATGCTGAAAATACTTGAGGAAAACATAGGTAAAACACTAGAGGTAATAGATATAGATAATAACTTTGTGACTTTGTGAAGATGACTCAGAAAGCACAGAAAATAGTCTCAAGAATCAAAGAAGGGATTACATGAAATCCAAAAGTTTCTATACAACAAAGGAAACTATCAGCAGAGTGAGAGAAAGCCTAAAATATGAGATATAATCTTTTCCAGCTATTCCTCAGAAAGGGGATGATATGTAGAATATATAAAGAACCACAAAAATTAAACATCAATGCCCTCAAACAAAAACAAAATAAAGTGGGATAATGGAATGAATAGATGTCTCTCAAAAAACAAACACAAGCTGGGAGTGGGAATGGTGTACATTCCTTTAATCTGAGCACTTGGAAGGTAGAGGTAGGAGGATTGCTATGAGTTCCAGGTGAGCATGGGACTACAGAGAGAATCCCAGGATACCCTGGGCTAGAGCGAAACCCAACTTAAAAAACAAACAAACAAAGAAACAAAAAACCCCAAACAAAAACAAACAAACAAACAAAAACAAAAAAACCAGACACAAAAGGCCAGCAAATATTAAAAAAAATTCAATATCTTTAGCTATCATGGAAATGCAAATTAAAACCATGTTGACAACAAATGCTAAGGGTATTGAGAAAGGAGGGCTACTATCCATTGTTGATGGAATGTAAAGTAATGCAGCCACTATGGAAATCAGCATGGAGTTTTCTCAAAAAACTAAAAATAGAACTACCATATTACATAGCTATAGCACTCCTAGGCTTATGCCCAACAGACTCTATACTCTACAAAAGAGACACATGGCACATACATTTTCATTGCTGCTCTATCTACAAATAGTTAGGAAATAGAATGAACTTAAAATGCCCATCAACTGATAGTGGATAGAGAAAATATGGTACATATACAGAATGGACTTTTTCTTACTTTTAAGGAAAAACAAGTTATAAAATTTGTAGGAAAATGGATAGAATTGGAAAAAAATATATTAAGTAAGGTAACCCCAGCACAGAATGACAAAAATTGCTTTTTCTTTCTCTCTATGGGTTCTGAATTTTAATGTTTTAAAAATATTTTATTTATTTATTTGAGAACCTCTAGCCATTGCAAACAAACTCCAAATGCATGCACCACCATGTGTATCTGGCTTATGTGGGTACTGGGGAATTTAACCTGGGTCCTTAGGCTTTGCAGGCAAGTGCCTTAACTACTAAGCCATCTCTCCAGCCCTTAATGTTTTTATGTATGGAAAAAATGTGATCATTCAATATCTTTAGCATTGAAATGAGATACAGACCACAAAAGGGGAACAAGAGGTGATGAGAAGAAGGGGTACTAAAGGAAACATGTAGTGTGAAAACAAAAAGGAGGCTATGCTGAATGAAGCTGTAAGAAGAGCTCAGTGGTGAGGGTATGGAAGAACAGAATGATACTAAAAAGCACACAATTAGCACTGTGCTCATGAGGTGTCAGAGGAAAGAGATATCTATGGGCAATTTGACTAGAGGCTATTTTAAAAAATATTTTATTTATTTATTTGAGACAGAGAGAGAAAGAGGCAGATACAGACAGAGAAATGGGTGCATCAGGGCCTTTTGGTACTGCCAACAAACTCCAGACACATGCATCACCTTGTGCATCTGTCTTCTGTGGGTACTGGGGAATTGAATCTGGGTCCTAAGGCTTTGCAGGCAAGTGCCTTAACTACTAAGCCATCTCTCCATCCCTAGAGGTTACTCTTGTAACATCCTGGTAAAGAATCTGCTTGCATCTTGCCCGTGTCCTGAGAACTTAAGTGAGGATAAATGTAAAAACAATGGATGGGCTTGCTTGATGGAAGAAATTTTAAGACAGCATAGCATTTGGCTATGAGATGATTATTGCTTACTGCTTTTATTCTGGCTTATAGTGAAAGAGAGTAACAGCAGAAAGATGAGAATTTTGCACTTTGGGGATGAAAGGAACGTAAGTAAACTTAAGGCAGAAAAGGAGGGTACAGAGAAAACACCTGTACTTGTTGAAGAGATTTATGCAATTAATGAGAAACCTTGCAGTTGGTATTGGGACAATAGAAAAGATGTCCTGAGAGCAAGAGCCCATCATTTGAAGGATCTAGCTTATAAAAATGCAAATTCACTTGGAAGAAAAGAGAGGAAACTGAGAATGCTGTTGAAGAGGTTCCCTACTCAAAAACTAAGACCTAAACTGGGCGTGGTGGCGCACGCCTTTAATCCCAGCACTCGGGAGGCAGAGGTAGGAGGATCGCTGTGAGTTCGAGGCCACCCTGAGACTACATAGTGAATTCCAGGTCAGCCTGGGCTAGAGTGAGACCCTACCTTGAAAAACTAAAAAAAAAAAAAAAAAAAAAAAAACAACAAACAAACTAAGACCTATATAAGTGTTTTCCTAGGTTCACAGCCTCCGAGATACACAAAGGCCATGATAGCTGTGGTAAGAGGACCAGATTACATCTTAATCTGGCAGCAGAATTTGGCAGTGTTATTCACAAAGTACTGATTTTGCAGACATGCAGGATGCAAAGGTTAGGGGTGTGAAAGCTTACACCAAGGTTCCAGAGACAGGCTGAGGCCAGGAAATGTACAGCAGGTTGATGTTCTGCAAGAAGACTCTGCCTGAGAAGCTGTTTCATGAACTGTGAAGGTGAAATCTGAGTTGTGTTGGAGATCCCAGGAGATGAAAATACAGAGAGGTTGTGTACAGGTTATATACAAGTGCAATGGCATTTTTAACTTTAAAAATATGTATGATTTATTTATATTTTGTGTGTGTATGTGTGTGCGTGCGTGCCAGTGTGTGCCTGGGCCCGCATGCTACTGTATGCTTTAGGAGGTCAGAGGACAACTTTGAGGTTCTGTGCTTTTTTTTCTTGGATACAGGCTCTCTTGCAGCTGCCAACAAACCACCAGACTGCAAATGAACATTAGACTGGCTGTCCTGGTTCTGCCTTCCATTGCTGTAGAGACAATAGACATCATAGATTCATGTGCCACCTTGCATCTGGCTTCTACATGGTTGCTGGGGAACTGAAGCCAGACTGGCAGACTTTGCAAGCAGGTGCCTTCAACTGCTGAGTCATCTCCCTAGCCTGCTAGACCATTTTAAAATAAGGGACTTGAGCATCCATGGATTTTGATATCCACAGGGTCCTATCTTCCTAAATATCCTAATTTATCTCTAGAGTACTTATAATGTAAAAATCATACAAACAGTTGGTATTACCATTGTATTGTTTCCTAATTATTCCCCAATAATGATGAGGAAAAATGTTTGTACATGTTCAGCACATATGTAATTCTTTTCAAACATTTTTGATCTACAGTTCATGGAATCGGTGATGTGGAACTGACAGATATAGAGGCCTCACTCTAACTTAAGATACAGACAGTTGTTAAGTATTTCAAGGTACAGGGTACATGGAAACCTGGCTTGTTTTTTTAGCCAAATATTTTCTCATTCTTGAATGTGTCCTCAATTATCACAAATCAATGGCTTAGCTTATCATCATCTTCATTTCTTGATGTGGGGATTTATAGAGAGGCAACGCCCCTTCATGAAAGAATTCATGTCCAGAAACACTTGAGGTGGTGAGTAGTACATAGCCTGGAGACTGTTCACTAAACCAGTAAGGACAGCCTTAACTCCCATTTGACTAATCAGCAATTTTTTTTTTCTTTACAGCAGAGCTTTTAGCAAGTAGAATTTAGGCAATAAATAATTGTTTTGGGGTGAGGCTACTAAGTTTCCAGCAATATCATTTGAGATGTAGCAGTGACTTTTGGCACTTTCCCATAGGAAAGTCCCATGCTGACCAGCTTGCATCAGCGTGGATGCTTGTCCTTGTCAGCTTTATAGCTGTCAGGATTATGACTTGTAAATTTTCACCCTTCACCTCCCTATCAAAGGCCAACTACTCATGGTTACACAGAGCACAGGAAGCATTTATTTTGCAGAATGTTTAACTATATCTGTTCTGACTGTGTGACTAGATTCAGAAGATAAGTAATGGGAGAAGCGAATGAGCTTTTGCTGAGACAAAAATGTTAAAACAAGCATTGGTGAACTTAGGGAAAGAACAATTAGAAGCTGATAGAGATTAATGTCAAGATCAAAACAATAAATGCATTCTAAAACTTATGATTTTTAACAAAAGCATAATAATCATAGCAACTTTGTTTTCAAGCATTCGAAAAGCTCTTATCTTCAAGGGAGATTAGCTTATAATATGTAAGCATAGTCTTTTTCTTTAATGTGAGGATTCTTACTTTAAGGGGCAGATGAACAATGAAATGTCATTAAGATATTTCTGAACTTTTGCCTTAGTTCTGTGTGTACATTGCAAACAGTAAAATTTTATTCACCTTTTGATTTTTTAGGAGATAATTTATAATTGAGCCATATGTAAGATGGCAAGCAACAGTTGCATTTGGAAATTTTTGTCTGTGAAGCAAGAAGCATGACTTATCTGTGAAATCCATACCTATGAGTATAATAATAAGACACTGACAACAAAAACTTAGGACACACCAATAGAGGATGTGTTGGGAGATACACAAGGGGAACATGCCTGGGAGCTGAATACTCCACAAAACTAATAAAACAACCCCGACTCTGGTTGGGCAGCAATGGGTCCACTGACAGAAGGCCTGTAACTCAGTGTGGTAAGCTTCGCCTCATGATGAACATTTCATTAGGAGTCAATTTCTTTAGAACCTTGATCTCACTCTTCTAGGCCACTCTATCTTCAAGGGTGACTGTCGCAGAGGGAAGTTGGTAATTCACTGCAGGGAAACAATGCTGGGAACATAAATGAATGCTGGACTTCACATGTCAAGTGTGGGTTCTAGTATCCTCACTGGCAGAGTGATAAGTGTTCTACCAGAAATACAGTCTCATGACCACTGCGTGTCATCCTCTGCATTCATGAAGGACATGGGGGAGACACAGCTGAGGCCAATTAACATGGAACCCTTGCTCTGGATCAAATTATGCCCAAGCTGCTGCCTTTTGAACCTGGGATACTATTAGCACTGGTGGTGATTGGGGGATGAATACTCTTACTGATAAGTCTGGATACTGAGAGAGACATCAAGTAATTTGGGGGATGAATGAAAAGGTGCAAACCATCTAGTGTTTAAAGAAGTCAAAGGAAACAAATGGGAAGCTAGATTCTGAGACCTGATCAGATGAAAAATAGATGTGCTGCTATTTACAGACCACAAAGATGCAGCATTTTCCACAAAGCAGCTCTTTGTTTCCCAAGTGGACATATGTAGAGTGTGTTGGAGATCTCAGATCCCTCTTAGTACCCAGATTTCACCAATTTCCCAAATTACACATTTTTTCAATTCCACCACTAGGTGGCAATAACAGCCCACTGTCTGGGTTAAGCTTCTTTTGACTGGTGACTTTCTGATTGATTAAAGGCGATCCTTATTCAGGTTAATCCCCCAGGGAAACATTTCTGGATGCATAGCTGTTTTTTTTTTTTTAAATACAACTAGATTTACATATGTTTTTAAAAATAAATTTACTTATACTTGGTACATATATACCAAATTATACATATTAATAAATGATTCTATATATGTATGCTTTGTACAAGGTTTAAGTGATATCTTCAAACTCAAACATATATAATTACTATGGTAAAGGGTTTCAAAATATTTTCTTTTAAACTTTTGAAATGTACAGCACACTGTCATTATCTATAGTGGTCCTACTGTGCATACCAGAGTTTCTTAGCCCTGTGCAACTGTATTATTTCCCATGGTCTTGCTTCTCTTCCTTCTGTCCTCCCACTCCTCAGCCACTGTTAACCACTGTTCTACTCTACAGTCGCATTTAAATCTTACTTAGGGTGCTAGATCTAATTCCTGATAATGTTTTATGGCTGCTAAAAATGAAAATTTCCCCAGGCTACCTATTAAAACTAAAAAATGGTGAGCATGGTAGTGCATGCCTTTAATACCAGCACTTGGGAAGCAGAGGTATGAGGATCGCCTTGAGTTCGAGGCCATCCTGAGACTACATTGTGAATTCCATGTCAGCCTGAGCTAGAGTTCCCTGTGCAGTCAGTGTGTGGGTGGGCATGGTGGTCTGCAGTGAGTAGGCAGTACCCATTTCCCGTCACCTCCCACCACGTGGGTCTGAGTTCCTTGCATGGTCAGTGTGTGGGTGGGTATGGTGGTCTGGAGTGAGTAGGCTGTATCCATTTCTGGCCCCTTCCAATGCCTGGGTGTGAATTCTTTGCACATCAGTGTGTGGGAGGCCACGGCCCTCTAGAGCAGTTAGAAAAGACCCCTGTATCTGGGCTCCTCCCACCTCCCCAGTCTAGGTTGCCTGCACTGGTCCATATCCTGGAGGGCTCATCATAAAGTAGGCCAGATCCTTGTTCCCTTACTCTTCCTGGTCTCCTGGTCCTGGTAGGTCCCATTCTGCCTTGCTGGGGTATGCCTGGCCCCTGTGTGAGCTGGGGAATCAGGCCTTTTACTGTGGTATCTTGACTGGACACTAAGGACCAACATTGCTGTTTACCCGAGTCAGAGGGTAAATGGGCCAAAGGACACAAACATGCTTCCTCCTCAATAAAATAGTCTTCCTAAAATGGGTAGACAACAATGCAAAAGAGCCAACAAAAGTCAGAAAACTGAGAGATACCCACCAAGGGTGCCTAGTCCTACTACAAAAGCCTTCAATAAAATCATAGAGAAATAAACAGAAATTCATTCTCAAAATGGAAACACAACAACCAATGAGACCCTGATGAAATAACAATCACTGAACTTAAAGCAAACTATCAATGAACCAAAATCATATCAATGAAATTGAACAGAATTGTCTCCTAGAATTCTCAGCTTTTGGCAGTAGGCTTAACTTGATGGAAGAAAACGTTTTAACCCTCCAAAGAGATATGAATAAATTGAAGGTAAGCTAAGGAAGACCTCAACAACTAGTTGATTAAGCTTAATGAAGACTTGATCAAATGCAAGAAGATTTACAGGAAGCACCAAGAAAACATGAATTCACATTGAAATCATACCTCAAAAAAGAGATGGACATTACCCAAAGCAATACAACAGAAAACAAAAACCAAATAGAATATATGAAAACCTCTCTAGAACCACTTACCAACAGAGTTACTCATGTGGAAGACAGAACCACTGACCTGGAAGACAGGACAGAAAAACTGAATGGGAGGCAAAAACTTTGCTAAGTTCAAAATACCAAGTGAACAGAATATGAGGGAACTGTGGGACACTCTAAAATGGCCAAACATCCAGATCATGGGTATACCAGAAAGAGAGGAAATACAGACCAGGGGCATAGAAAAAAGCACTCAATAAAATTATTGAAGAAAAATTTCTGAATCTTGCAAAATGGAGGCCCATCCAGATAGAAGAAGCCCCCAGAACACCAAACAGGCAGGACCAAAGAAGAAACTCTCCAAGACACATCATAGTTAAAATCCTTAACAATGAAAACAAAGAGTGTGTGTTAAAAGCAGCAAAAGAGAAGCAATTCACAACATACAAAGGCAATCCTTTTACAATAACATCAGATTTCTCAATGGAAACCATGAAAGACAGAAGGGCCTGGAATGGAACACTTCAAAATCTGAAAAACTATGGCTACCAATCCAAGCTAACATACTCAGCAAAATTAACATTTATAATAGATAGTGAAGGAAAAAATTTCCATGAAAAAAGTCAACTCCATAATTATATGAAAGCAAAACCAAACCTACAGAGAATGCTTGAGGGAATACTCTACACAGAACAATCAAACAACCAATCTCAGGAGCCAACAAGAAGAAGATCACAATAAACAAAATAGACCAGGCTCAGAACAGTACATAACACAAGTAGGTACCCAACCCCATAAAATATCACATCATAGCAGGGATTAATTCAAACCTCACAGTAATAAACTTAAATATTAATGGTCTTAACTCACCCATCAAAAGACACAGGTTATCAGGATGGATCAAAAAACTGGACCCTTCTATGTGCTATCTTCAGGAAATCCACATCACCACTAAAGATAGACACCTCCTCAGGGTGAAAGGTTGGAAAATGATATTCCAAACAAACTGAAATAAAAAACAAGTGGATGATGCTATATTAACATCTGATAAAATATACTTCAAACCAAGTGTAATCAAAAAGGACAAAGAAGGTCACTTCTTACTCATCAAGGGAATAATCCAACATGAGCACATCACAATCATAAGTATATATGCCCCAAACACAGGGGCAACACAGTTTATAAAACAAAATCTACTTGACAATAAAACAGAAATAAACACCAACACCATCATAGTTGGAGACTTCAATAGACAGACAGATCGTCCAAGCAGAAAATCAACAGGGAAATAATAGAACTCAACAACATCATAAATCAACTAGACCTAAAGGATATCTACAGAACTTTCCAACCCAACTCTACAAAATACACATTCTTCTCATCAGCCCACATAAACTTCTCCAAAATTGACCATATGTTAGGTCATAAAGCATGCATTCATAAAGTCAGGAAAATTGAAGTAACTTCCTGCATCACATCAGATCACAATGCTTTAAAGCTAGAAATTAGCAAGAGACACATAAATCAAGATCACCAACTCCTGGAGACTAAACAACACACTTTTAAATAATGAATGAGTTGTGGAAGAAATCAAAAAGAAAATTTAAAATTCCTAGATTTGAATGATAATGAAAACAACCTACCAAAACTTATGGGACTCAATGAAGGCAGTCATAAGGAGAAAATTCATAGCCCCAAATGTTTTCATTACAAAGACAGAGAGGTAACCAATCAATAACCTGACTGTCCACCTAGAGGTGCTGGAAAAACAAAAAGTATCCAACCCCAAGAGCTCCAGACAGAAAGAAATAATCAAAATTAGAGTAGAAATTCATGAATTGGAAACTAGGAAAATAATTTAAAAAAATCAATAAAGATAAGAGCTTGTTCTTCAAAAAAAGAAACAAGATTGACAAAACCCTGGCCAAAGTGATCAAGCACAAAAAAGAGAAGTTTCAAATTAACAAAATCAGAAATGAAAAAGGAGAGATCACAACAGACATCAATGAAGTTGTAAGAATCATCAGGGCATACTTCCAGAACCTCTACTCCTCAAAATTAAATAATCTGGAAGAAATAGATGAATTCCTAGACACATACCACCTACTAAAACTAAACTCAGAGGATATTAATCTCCTAAGAAATCCTATTACATCCATGGAGATTGAAAAGGTAATAAAAAAATTCCCCCAAAAGAAAATTCCAGTACTAGATTGCTTCTCAGCTGAATTCTATCAAGCATTCATAGAAGAACTGAAACTAATTTTTCTCAAAGTATTCCACATAATCAGAGATCAGAGAATCCTCTCTGACTTCCTTTATGAAGCTAGCACACCCCAATACCAAAACCAGACAGAGATACAACAAGGAAAGAGAAATATAGGCCTATATCCCTAATGAACTTAGATGCAAAGATCTTGAACAAAATACTTGCAAACTGAATTCAACAACACTTCAAAAGCATTATCTACTTTGATCAAGTAGGCTTCATCCCAGGGATACAGGGATGGTTTAACATATGGAAATCAGTCAATGTAATATACCACATAAATAAACTGAACCATAGGAACCACATGATCATCTCAATTGTGCAGAGAAGGCCTTTGACAAAATACAACACCACTTCATGATCAAAACACTGGAAAAAATAGGCATGGAGGGTTTATATCTTAACACAATAAAGGCTATGTATAAAGGTCCTAAAGCCCAAATAATTCTTAATGGGGAAAAACTCAAGGAGTTCTCACTGAGATTGGGAACAAGACAGGGGTGTCCACTCTCACCACTGCTCTTTAACATAGTACTAGAAGTATTAGCCCAAGCAATAAAACAGGAGTAAGAAATAAAAGGCATTCAAACTGGAAAGAAAGAAGTCAAGTTAGCCCTATTTAAAGATGATATGATCTTATATATAAGTGACCCAAAAGTCTCCATCCCAAAACTTCTAAAGGTGATAAATTCCTTCAGCAAAGTGGCAGGATACAAAATCGATGCACAAAAATCAGTCCTTTTCTATATGCAAAGAACAAATATACAGAGAAAGAAATCAGTGAGATTGTCCCATTTTCAAAAACAACAACAAAGAAATTAAATACCTTGGAATAACACTAACAAAGGATGTGAAAGAACTAAATAATGAAAACATAAAAACACTCATGAAAGAAATAGAGGAGGACTTAAAAAGATGGAAGGACCTCCCGTGTTCCTGGATAGGTAGAATTAATGTTGTGACAATGGGAATTCTACCAAAAGCATATAGAGATTTAATGCAATAACCAATAAAAATACCAGCATTATTCTTCACTGAGACTGAAAAATGATCTCAAAATTCATATGAAGTGCCAGAAGGCCTTTGTTATCTAAACACATCCTCAGCAAAAGAAACACCTCTGGTGTTATCACCATACCTTATCTAAAGCTATATTACAAAGCCATAGTCACAAAACAGCATAGTAATGGAATGAAAACAGAAGCATAGACCAATGGAACAGAATTGAAGACCCAGACTTTAGGGCAAGTAACTACAGCTGCTTGATCTTTGACAAAGTTGCCAATAATGTAGATTGGAGAAAAGACAGCATCTTCAACAAGTGGTGTTGGACAAATTGGATGACCATATATAGAAAAATGAAATTAAACCCACTCATTTTGCCATACACAAAAACCAAGTCCAAATTGATGAAAGACCTCAATATGAGACCTGAAATTCTTCAACTACAGGAAGAAAAAATAGGAAGCACTCTCCATGAGGAAAGACTTCATGAACAAAACTCCAGTAGCCAAGGAAATTAAACAAGCACTCAACCAATGGGATCTCATGAAGCTAAAAAGCTTTTGTACAGACAAGCATACTATTAGCAGTGGGTAACAAATCTTTGCCAGCTATAACACTGACAGAAGTCTAATATCTAGAATCTACAAAGAACTCAAAAAACTAAACAATAAAAAATCAAACAACCCACTCCATAAGTGGGACAGAGAACTAAGTAGGGAGTTCTCAGAGGAAGAATTTCAAATGGCTATCACACACTTAAGAAAATGTTCAACTCCTTAACCATTAAGGAAATGCAAATAAAACAACTATGAGACTCCACCTTACTATAGTAAGGATAGCAAATATTAAAAAATAAAATGAAAACAAATGTTGGCAAGGCTGTGGATAAATAGGAACCCTCATTCACTGTTGATGGGAATGTACGCTGGTACAATGACTGTGGAAATCAATTTGGAGACTCCTGAAAAGGATGAATATAGAGTTCCCAGCAGACCCTTTTGTTCCCTTACTGGGCATTTACCCTAAAAGCTCCACATCTCAGTTCAGCGATATTTGCTCAACCATAGTTGTAGCTGCTCAATTCATAATACCTAAAAGCTGGAATCAACCCAGGTGCCCATCATTGGATGGATAATCAAGATGTGGTATATGTACACAATGGAATTTTACTCACCAGTAAGAAAAAATGACACATTGAAATTTGTGGAAAAATGGTCGAACTTGGAGCAGATTATTTTGAGTGAACTCACACAATCACAGAAAGACAATTGTTGCATGATCTTACTCATCTGCAGTTCCTAACCTGGATCAGCCCAAGTAGCTGACATAACTGAATAGCATCTTGAGGGCTGGACAATAAGGAGGGCAGGACTTTGGGTAAGGGAAATGGTGGGGAGGGCACAAAATCTGAACTCATATTGAACTGATGCCATAGAATCCTATATCCTGGAAATTAGAAGGTGGAACCCTCAAGCAAACCTTAGAGGAAGCACGTGAATTGAAGGGACTTGGAGAGAGTGAGACAACACCTAATCACAAATTTATCTAGGTTCTCTTTCTTCTCTGGATTTTGCTTGTTTCTTTTCCCTTGGCACTGGCCTGTAATTCCCTGTACCAGGATGTGGTCTACATCCACAATGAGCTGTTGATCAGAGAGACCTACTAGATCTCCCAAAACAAGACAGACTTCTGTCAGAGCACTTGATTACCCACCAGAGGTTAATGGTAAGACCCTACTGCTGAAGACACCAATCACTGTCAGCATGGACCATGGAGAGACCTGATTGGAATCCAGAGGAGAGCCAGTCCTCAGATAATTACCCCATCTCGTGCTGGAAGGTGCTACATGAGCTGCCAAGGGAAAGTGGCCAACATCTGTCCAAACAACTCAAAGCATAAGCAAGTCAGAGGCAATCAGCCTGACATGGTGCTCACACACGTGCAGTAGTGGCACACAGCCATGGTGGGTAACCAACTGCTCTTGGATTGGCTAACTCAGTGGAAAGGTAATCATATCTGGGACTGGGAAACAAGTCAGAATCATATCCAGATATGCTTTCCATCGTCAAGCTCCCACTAACCTTAGACTATAAAAGTGTCTAAACCCTTATAATTCTCTCTAAGTTAGTAATTGTTATCCCATTTAACTTGCACTGACTTCACTCTCTGTTGGGGAATCTGCCTCTCTTTTACAGATGGGAACTGGACTTGAGGAGATAAATGACCCAGCACATTCCACCCTGGCCCCAGCTGAAACCCCAGATGTAGTAAGGAAATGGGCAAGAATGCTGCTCTCTTAGTTAAGCTGATATCAACACAAGGGTGATAGAGAAAGATACTGAGGATACTCAACACTTATCAAACCAGACCTGTAGATGCTCCTAAGAGCCCATCACTGAAGTAGACTTAAAATGCTCCCAGCATGGCTCAGGGAATTTTGCAGAAGGGGGTGTGTGGAAATATTGTTAGAGCCACATTTTGCACATAGACATTGCCTCTCCCCCATAACTGACTGCTGCCCCCATATGCATGACCCACAATCCCTGTGGGGTTGACCTGCATCCCTGGTGAGGAAGGCCTCTTCAGAAAAGGGGCAGGGAGGAGGGAAAGGATGGTACCAACATGTGTTGTTTACATACAAAGTATGTCCATATCTAATAATTAAAAAAATGAAAAAAAGAACAAGTTGGAGAAATAGTTTTGTCCCTAAATGGACCCAGAAAACTGCTAGATTTATCTCCTCAAAAAGCAATGACAGAAACCATTATCCAGTTTTGCATATGATGAAACTGAGATTCAGGGAAGTGTGTGGATTGCTTAAAGTCACACAGCTAAGTGAACAGTCAACAAGGGGGAAAGCTAATTTTCTCACTCCAAGTCTAGGGCATAGTCCTCTGTCCTCCAACCATCCCACCCCATGGGCTTTCCATGCCACAACATGAAGGAAGACCAGAGACTCTCTCTGTTCAGTCTCCTTGATTTACTGTTTCCTGTTACCTGAATCTAGGAAGATAGGAGTTTTGGGGATACCACAGTTCTTTCCCTAGAGGACCCCAAAGTAAGAAGACCAAAGATTCTCCAGTATAGAAGTCCAGAGAGCCTCCACAGATTTGTTAGTAGGAGGAAGAAGGTTTCTTCAAGGCAAAGCTGATGTTCTATTTGAGTCTTAATGGCTAGAATAGTACCTCCCAATCCAATGGCTAGTAAACATAGGATAGGAACATATTTGAATGGGTAAATGAATCTATTCTTCACTTTCCTGCCAAGAACTAGAATCAAGATGAGATTCAGTCAGTGAAGGCCAAAGAGAGAGAGGTCACTTCTCTTCGTTTCCCTCTAAAATTCATTGCATTATTTTACTTTTACAAACTTTGATAAAATCAGCTATTTAACCTAATTTGTGATTGAAATCATCATGCTGAAATTCTGCCCAAGATCACATTCACTATGTTTCATTTTCTGGAGACATTGAAATATATATTCTTGGGCTAGAGATAACTCAGTGGTGCTTGCTTGCAAAATCTAAGAATCCAGGTTCTATTTTCCTGTCCCCATGTAAAGTTCATTCCTTGCAGTGGCTAGAGGCCCTGGTGTGCCCATTCTCTCTCTCTTCCTCTCTCTCTATCTGCCCCTCTCCCTCTTAAATAAATGAATAAGTAAAATATTTTTTTTTAAAAATTAAAATATATATTCTTAACAAATAAATAATATAAAATAAAATTAAAATGTAACAAAAAGCACAGCTAGAAATTAAAAAAAATCACCATTATTTCCTAAGGAGGTAACTACTATTAATATTTCTGGGAATTGTCCCAGATCTCACTTTCTTTTTATATATTTACATGTATAACTTTTTTTATTTTTTATTTTTTTCAATGTATTTATTTTGTATTTTTTAATTTTATTTTTGGTTGACATATCTGTATATATTTATAAGGCCTAGTGTGATTTTTTTTATTTTTTTCTTTTTTCTTTATTAGTCAGTTCTGTATTCAGCAAATACAGTCAGTTTGGTACCATTATTAGGCTCATCCATGACCTACCCCCTTCCCTTGGCCCCTCCTTGTTGAGGTATATGGGTCATGCATTGTGGAGTTAGCCCACAGTTATGGGTAAGATAAATGTCTCTGCATATCATGACCCAACATGTGACTCTGACATTCTTTCCGCCCCCTCTTCCGCAAAATTTCCCTGAGCCATGTTGGGTTCATTTTTGGTCTGCTTCAGTGATGAGGTGTTGGGGGCCTCTGAGGCTTTGGCTCTCTGATTTGGTAGGAGTTGATTTTTCTCTGTGCTGATCTCCTTCCCCCTTGTGCTGGTATCCAGTTCATCAGGGAAACAGCCCCCTTGCTTGTTTCTCCAACTTTTCTTAGTTTCAGCCACAGCCCTTTTGAGGTATGATGGGGTGGCTCTCTCCTTAGGATCTACATCTATCTGAAAAAGAGAAGCAGATTCTCCAATGGAGAGTAAGTTAGCACCAGGACAAATGAGATAACCCTTACTTTTTTTTTTAATAGAGAATTTAATAGGTGTTGGCCCTCTTGTAGCCCACAATTGACGGTAGCTTGATATTGGAGAGTGGGTTTATGTTTGGATCTGGTTCTGACTTGTTTCCCAGCTCCAGCTATGGGTCCCATACCAGTGAGGGGATCAGTTAGCCAAATTGAGAGCAGTTGGTTCCCCACCATGGCTGTGTGCCACCACTGCACTTGTGTGGGCATCACAACAAGTTATTTGCTGCTAAGTAGGTTAGACCATGCGTTGCTTTGACAGATATTGGTCAATTTCCCCCAGTCGCCCATGTAGCACCTTCTGGCACTAGATGCGCTGACTGTCTGGGGACTGACTCTCTTCCAACTTCCAGCCATGCCATTCTAATTTGCATGTCAATCACATAAGGTATCTTCAGCAGTAGGGTCTTACCACTAGCCTTTGGTGGGTCATGAAGTACTCTGACAGAAATCTGTTTGTCTTTTAGGAAACCTTGTAGGTCTCTCTGATCAAAAACTCATTGTGGATGATAGCCCCATGCTGGTTCTGGGAGTTACAGGTCAGTGCCCACTAAGAAAATGAGGAAAAAGATAGCTAATATACAAGAGTTAGAGATAAGAGAGAGAGAGAAAGAGAGGGAGAGGGGAAGTGAGGGAGGGAAGATGTAGGAGATTAAGGTTAGTCTATACAAATTAGGTCTCACTGAGGAATGTTGGTGTTTATTTCTGTTTTGTTGCCAAGTAGATTTTGTTTTATAAACGGTGATGCACCTTTGTTTGGTCATATATATTTATTTATGATTATGATGCACTCCTGTTGGATCATTCCCTTGATGAGTAGGAAGTGGCCTTCTTTGTCCTTTTTGATTACTTTTGGTTTGAAGTCCATTTTATCAGATATTAATATACCAACCTGTGCTTTCTTAAATTTCCATTTGCTTGGAATGTCATTTTCCATCTTTTCATCCTGTGGAGGTGTCTATCTTTAGTGGTGAGGTGGGTTTCTTGAAGGCAGCAGATAGAAGGGTCCAGTTTTTTTTATCCACTCTGATAATCTGTGTCTTTGGATGAGTGAGTTAAGACATTAATATTTAAGGTTATTACTGTGAGGTTTGAATTAATCCCTGCCATGATAAGGTGTTTCATGGTATTTGGTGCATTCTTGTGTTTCGTACTATGTTGAGCCTGGTCTATTTTTGGTTGTTGTGATATTCTTGTTGGCTCTTGAGATTGGTTGTTTGACTGTTCTGTGTGGAGTAGTCCCTCAAGTATTCTCTGTAGGTTTGGCTTTGTGTTCATGTAATCATAGAGCTGATTTTTTTCATGGAAGTTTTTCTTCCACCACCTATAATGAGGGATAATTTTTTTGGGTAGAGTAGCGTGGGTTGGAAGCCATAGCTTTTTATACTTTGAAGTGTTCTGTTCCCAGCCCTTCTGGCTTTCAGGGTTTCCACTGAGAATCTGACATAATTCTGATGAGATTACCTTTGGATGTTGTGAGTTGTTTCTCTCTTGCTGCTTTTAGCACTCTCTCTTTGTTTTCATTGTTAAGAGTTTTAACTATGATGTGTCTTGGAGAGTTTCTTCTCTGGTCTTGCCTGTTTGGTGGTCTGTGGGCTTCTTGTATCTGGATGGGCCTCTCTTTTAAGAGATTTAAGAAATTTTCTTCAAAAACTTTGTTGAATATGTTCTCTATGCATCTGGCCTAGATTTTCTCTCCTTTTGGTATACCCATTATCCGTATGTATGTTTGTTTTAGGGTATCCCACAGTTCTCTCATATTATGTTCACTTGATTGTTTGAACTTAGAGAAGTTTTTGGCCTCCCAATCACTTTTTTTCTGTCTTGTCTTCCAGGTCAGAGGTTCTGTCTTCCACATATGTAACTCTGGTGGTAAGGGTTTCTAGAGAGGATTTTATGAGTTCTATTTGATTTTTGTTTTCTGTTGTATTATTTTGCCTCATGTCCATCTCTTTTTTGAGGTATGATTTCACCTTGAGTTCTGGTTTTCTTGTTCTTTCCTGGACTTCATTCTTGCATTTGAACAAGTCCTCATTAAGCTTTATCAACTGGTTGTTGCACTATTTCATTTCTTCACTCACCGTCAATTCATTCATATCTCTTTTGAGGGTTCTACTGTTTTCTTCAATCAAGTTAAGCCTACTGTTAAAAGCTGAATGCTCTAAGAGACTATTCTGATCAATTTCATTGATATGATTGTTGGATTTTTGATGGTTTGCTTCCAGTTCAGCTATTCTTTTTTTAAATTTTGTTTGTTTATTTATTTATTTGAGAGTGAGAGAGCATGAGAGCGAGAGAGCGAGAGCGAGAGCGAGAGAGAGAGAGAGAGAATGGATGCACCAGGGCTTCCAGCCACTGCAAACGAACTCCAGACACATGCACCCCTCGTGCATCTGGCTAACGTGGGTCCTGGGAAATCGAGCCTCGAACCTGGGTCCTCAGGCTTCACAGGCAAGCGCGTAACCTCTAAGCCATCTTTCCAGCCCCAGCTATTCTTTTGATCAGGTAGTTGGGTTTTCATTTTGGGAATGAATTTCTTTTGATTTCTCTATGATTTCATTGGAGGCTTCCAGTGTAGGACTAGGCATCCTTAGTGCAGATCAGTTTTCTGACTTTAATTGGCTTTTACATTGTTGTCTACCCATTTTAGGGATACTCTTTATTTTATTGAGGAGGGACAATTTTTTTTTCCTTTGGCCCATTCACCCTCTCACTCAGGTCAACAGGGATGTTGATGCCCAGTGGCCAGTCAGGATACCAACAGAGCAAAAAGCCTGATTCCATAGCCCACACAGGGACCAGGCCTCCCCAAGTAAGGCAGAATGGGACCTATGAGGACCAGGGAACTGGGAGGAGCCAGGAAACACTCCTTGTTCTGCCTGCCTGCACTCCCTCCCAGGGGCCAGGTAGGAGCAGGAAACAGGGATCTGACCTACTCACTCCATGTCACTGTGCCTGCTCACACACAGTCTGGTGCAGGAAACCCAGACTAGGGAGATGGGAGGAGCCTGGAAGCAGGTATCTAGCCTACTCACTCCATGCAGTGCCCACCCACACACTGTCCTGCACTGGGAACTTGGACCAGGGAACTTGGAGGAGCAGGGAAACAGGGGTCTGGCATACTCACTCCATGCCCCCCTGTGCACCCTCCTACACAGGGAATTAGGACCAGAGAGCTAGGAGGAGTACGAAAACAGGGGCCTGGCCTACTCACTGCACACCACCCACACACTGTTCATCACAGGGAACCTTATTAATTTTTTTAATTATTAAAAATTTCAGAAACACAGAAAAGCTGAAAGAGCAGTATAAAATGTCCATAAAACCTTTAATATTGATAATTTAAGCACTTGCTGTACAGCTGGTCCCTGACTTAGAATTTTTTTTACTTTAGGATGGTACAAAAGTGGTATTCATTCAGGAGAAACTTTACTTCAAATTTTGAATTTTTGATCTTGCCTTGGGTAATATGTGTTATAAATACTTCCTTGTGAAGTGCCGCTGCAGGCTGATGAAAGTTTTCTTGTCACATTCAAGGCTAACCAATGATGTTTGGTAGTTTGGATGTACTAAATGAATTTTCAATTTACAAAGAGTTTATTGGGATGAAACTCCATTATAAGCTGGGACTTTTTCTTTTTTTTGGAGAGAGTGAGAGCACGAGAGTGAAAGAACTGGCATGCCATGGCCTCAGCCACTACAATCAAACTCCAACTGCTTGCGTCACCTAGTGCATATGTGTGACCTTGTGCTTGTGTTACCTTTGTGTCTGGCCTATGTGAGATAGAACCTGGGTCCTTAGGCTTTGCAGTCAGTGCTTAACCACTAAGCTATCTCTCCAGCCTGAGTTTTCTCTTTTTTTTTTGTGTGTGTGTTGTATGGGTATTCACACATTATGACACACATGTGGTGGTCAGAGGACAATTGTGGGTGTTTATCCTCACCGTTCACTTTGTTTGAGGCAAGGTTTTATAGTTCCCCATTGAGCCCATGAACTTCTAGGGGATTTTTCTGGTGTGCTGGAGTTGTAGAAGTGTCTGACCTTATGTGAATTCTGGGTATCCTCCATACACAGGTATTCATGCTTGCACAACAAATGCTTTACCACTGACCCATCTCCCCAGCCTGCCCTGTATATTATGTTTACACACACACACACACACACACACACACACACACACACACACTTATTTATTTATATATTTTCCAGAGATAGGGTCTCATTCTAGCTCAAGGTGATCTGGAATTCACTATGTAGTCTGAGGGTGGCCTTAAACTCATTGAAATTTTCTTAACCTCTGCCTCCTGAGTGCTGGGATTAAAGGCTTATGTCACCATGCCCGGCTCTGATTTTAATATTTTTATTTATTTATTTTAGAAAGGGGGGGAAGAGTACCAGGGCCTCCAGCCACTACAAACAAATTCCAGATGCATGCACCACCTTGTGCATCAGGCTTATGTGGGTCGTGGGGAATCAAACCTGGGTTGTTAGGCTTCATAGGCAAGTGCTTTAACCATAAAGCCATGTCTCTAGCCCCTGTGTATTTTTCTCTCTGCCTTCTTACCTCCCTGCTGCTTTCACTTCCATCTTCTTTTTCTTCTCTCTCTGTAGCTATCTAATCATTTAATCTATAATTTTTCCATATCATCTCAGAGTTGCAGATATCATGACATTTTTACACTTACATACTTGTGAAACATACAAAAAATTGCCTGTATAACCAAAATATCATTACCACATCTAGTAAATTTAACAATAATTCTATAGTAAATATAGTATAGTGTAATATAATAAATATAATATGTATTCTATAGTGAAAATTTCTCTATTGTCCCAGAATGTCACTTTTTAGATGTTTTCCTAGCCCCAAATTGTTTTTCTAGAGAGATCAAACATAGGTCCTTAGAGTTAGACATACTGGTTCTAAAAATATAGTCTATTGACCCCTGTATATCTTTGAGAACTTTTTGGTGGTAAATTCCCCAAATAAAAAATTCATGAAGCTGGGCGTGGTGGTGCACACCTTTAATCCTAGCACTGGGGAGGCAGAGGTAGGAGGATCACCGTGAGTTCAAGGCCACCCTGAGACTACATAGTGAATTCCAGGTCAGCCTGGGCTAGAGCAAGTCTCTGCCTCAAAAAACAAAACAAAACAGAAATTCATGAGTTATTTTTAGTTTGTTCTTTGAAACAAAGTTTTAGCACATAGCTCAGGCTGGCTTCAAACTCATGATCCTCTTGCCTTCACCTCCCAATTCTGGATTCCAGGCTGTGCCACTAGGCAATTCATAGATTTTTTTTAAAAGAAATTATTTACTTATTTTATTTATTTGAGAGAGAGAGAGAGAGAGAGAGAGAGAGAGAGAGAGAAAGAAAGAGAGAAAGGGAGAGACAGGGAGAGAGAGAGAAAGAAGAAAGAATGGGTGTGCCGGGTCCTTCAACTGCTGTTGTGCCACCTTGTGCATCTGGTTTACATGGATCCTAGGAAGTCAAACTTGGGTCCTTTGCCTTCATAGGAAAACACCTTGGCTATTAAGCCATCTCTCCAGCCCAATTCATAGGCTTCAAATAACTTTTACTACAGTACGCTGCTATCAGTGTTCTACTATATCATTAATTATTGTTTATCTCTTCAAAACTCATTAATAAATCTAACTTTATTACAGGTATGTTTGTATGGGAAAGCTATAGTCAATATTGAAGTTGGTACTAGTATTTCAGGTATCTGCAAAAGCCTTTTTTATGGTTGAGGATATAGATTTATTTGAAAAATACATCATATGTGTTGAAGAGCCCAAACCAAAGTAATGCCATGACAGACTTTAAAGATATTAATAGGCCTAAGTTTCTGTTTCCCTGCAGGGCCCAAATTACTGACACAGCACTTTTCAGTTACTGGGAAAAACAACCACAAACTGCTCAGTACCCCAAATAATCCCTGTAACAGGTGAATCAAAAAGGACCAAGTAGCCGGGCGTGGTGGCGCACGCCTTTAATCCCAGCACTCGGGAGGCAGAGGTAGGAGGATCGCCGTGAGTTCGAGGCCACCCTGAGACTCCATAGTGAATTCCAGGTCAGCCTGAGCTACAGTGAGACCCTACCTCGAAAAACCAAAAAAAAAAAAAAAAAAAAAAAAAAAAAAAAAAAAAAAAAAAAAAAAAAGGACCAAGTAGATATTATACATCCCTGTGGCTCTTGTGACTATAGATAAGTTTGCTTAACGTTCCTCAGCTACTATGTAACCAATCAGCTTGCAACATATATGCTCTTTCTAAATGTCAACCAATCATGTAACTGCTATGTTGGAAATTCCCCTTTTCTTTGTTTGAAGCTAATAAAAGCTCCTCCCAGATGCCATTCAGGGCTCTTGGGATGACCCACTGCATTGGTAAAGTCTGGAGCCCGAGCTTAAGCCCAAAATAAAGCTCTTTGCTGTTGCATACGTGTCCAACTCTCTTGGTGGTCTGTGTCCAACTCTCTTGGCGGTCTTTGGGGACTCCGTGATCTGGGCATAACATGTGTGTTACCAGTTTTCCATTACATTGTTAAATACATATGTTCATTTTCATTTTGCCTTCTACATAATTACAGTCTGATGAATTTACTTTTTATTTTTATTTTTTAATGTATGACTTTTTACTGACAACTTTTATACTTACAATAAACCAATGGTAATTCCCTCCCCTCCCCCACTTTCCCCTTAATAACTACAATCTCCATCATATCCCCTCCCTCTCTCCCTTAGTATCTCTTTTATTTTGATGTCATCATCTTTTCCTCCTATTATGAAGGTCCTGTGAAGGTATTGCTAGGCACTGTCTGGACAGTTGCATTGTGAGGAGTGGTACCCTTCCTTTGGCTCTTACATTCTTTCCGCCACCTCTTCTGCAATGGACCCTGATCCTTGGAGGTTGTGATAGTGATGTTTCAGTGCTGGACACTCCTCCGTCCCTTCTTTTCAGCACTATGTTGCCTTTTGGGTCATTCCAGTGGTCATTGCCACCTATTTAGCACCTATAAGTCTGCCCCCAACAACACCTCCAGGAAGCTCCAATTCACAAATTGCCACTAGCTGGGGCCTAGCATTTCAAAACACATAACTTTATGTGGGGCATCTGAATCAATCCACCACATTCTGCTTTTGGCCCCCATATACTGATAACCATACATGATGTAAAATACAGTGTATTCAGTCCAACTTTAAAAGCCCACATAGTGTTTTTTAAAATCAATCTCAATGTTGTTCAAACATCCTCATAGCCCAAGGTGTTTTAACTGATACATAATACCAAGAAACACCCCCCTCCCAAACAATAAAAACCATAGTGGCACAGAATAAACATTTACACTGCAAAAGATGGCATTGGGCATAACAAAGAAATATTCAACCAATACAAGATTTAAAACAAATAGGGCACACATGAAACTCTGTAGCTCTAAGTATGACAATTTAACCAGTGACAAATCTTCGAGTATGATAATTCTAACCAGTGATGAGTCTCTGGAGTTCCAATTCTGCCCCTCCAGCTAGGCTATTCAGTGCCCCAGAAAACTTCATCCAGTGATAGTAGCTCTCCTTGACAACTATCCTGTAGTAGTGGCATCTCCCTTGGGTCTCCACAGCAACCCACAGTTCATCCACATGATCTTCACACAGGTAACCCAATAAACTTGCTTCACATTGCCCATGGCCATTTCCTAAAAACAAAACCATGTTGGAAATTCAATGGCCCTCTCTTTCCTGCATTTGTTATATTCCATAGTACCAGGTGGGCTATCAACTTGATAAGCTAGGGGGGAATAAAGCAGACTTTCAAGAACAGGACACTCCTTTACCATTCAGTCTCCTTCAAAAGAGTCAGCATTCTTCCTGTTGTCCCCAAAGCCTGTGTTCTCATCTACTAAGATAAATGGTGTAGTTATCTTCTCATTACTGGGACAAGGCACCTGACCAAAAGCAGCTGATGGGAGAAAAGGATTTATTTGGCTTATAGTCTTGAGGGGAAGATTCATGATGGTATGGGATGAGTAGAGGCTTGACATCATGTGTGCCACAACAGGTGGAAAACAACAACAGGAAGAGTGAGTCAAAATTTGGCAAAGGGGAGCTGACTATAACACCCCTGAACCTGCTCTGAGAAACACACCTCCTCCAGCAAGGCTCCACCTCTGAAATGGCCATCAGCTAGGGACCAAACATTCAGAACACATGAGTTTATGGGGGATATCTCATTCAAAACACCACAATTAACAGATAAACCAACACATATGCATGCACACACACAGGCACACACACAGACACACAAACACACATAGTGTTTGGCAAGGTGAAATACTAGACAAGATGAAGCAGGTCAGGCCACTTCCATTATCTCATTGAACTTCCAGGATTTGTGGTGGCCAAAGCAGAAAATTCAGGCCTTCGAGGTTGATTTTACTGTCTGCAATCTGATGTCACATTACCCATCCTTGTACAATGCCCCAACACAGTAGCATCTTCTTTTCTTGGAACATGGAAATCCCCTGTTGGTTTCTTCTCATCCTTTAGGCCTGAAGTCAAAACCTGTTCTTCTTTGAATACTTTTCCTCATGGGTCTTCTCCGAGGCACAACTATTAGTCGTTGTCACCAGAATGTGGGTTCACAAGAACTGATACTCTGTTCTTTCATAATTGCTCCAAAAGACCCCAAGATAGTATCTGGAGGAGAAGTGGTTGACAAGCTCTCACATGTGGAATGAATAAAAGAGGTACTTTGCACCTAGTGGGCAAAGAAACAGGTATTTACAGGGTACTAAATAAATGGAGTGACTAAATCTACTTAATTATTAACCTTGAAAAGGACCAACCTAGAATGAGAGGTTGCCTAAGAAGTCTTCCAGTCCATTATGTTCTGCTCAGAATCCTTTAGTTAGATTTGCTACTCGTCCCCAGCCATCACACTGTAAGCCTGTTACTTAAGTATTAGGAGCCATTTGCTCTGTTTTCTTTGCTAATGGCAATTAAAAGGCAAATATTTCTGAGAGAGCAGACACTGTGAGTATTATTCACATTGTGGTGGGAATCAGCTCAGGTTCCTTCCCAATAATATGGCCCTCAGTAGAATTTGGGAAACTGAAGTTACCCCTGAGTGGTCACTAGACAGCTGGACAATGTTCAAGCCCAATGAGCTGATGTGAAATCAAGTCCAAAATGAGAGAAGAAAAAAGACAGAGATATGAGAATATCCCAAAGCCAGTGCTTTCCCTCTCGGTTCTGGCCAAAAGTGACTCTGGTAGTCAGATAATGTTTTAACACATTCACATTGACTATTACTTAGTCATGAAATGTCAAAGTCAGTTATTTAAACTAACCCCCATGGATTCATTAGCAAAGACACTTTCTTCTCAGAGATTTAACTGATACAACCTTTGCAAAAGAATCTTATGAATTATTGAAATGGTAGAAGCAGCAAGCAGTTACCTAATTTGCCCTTGATGATGAATGACAGGGATTTAGAGATTAATATCTTTCTTTCAGACTTATTTTCTGTTAAATGAAGATGTAGACACTATCATCTGAGTTAGACTATAATAGAAAATATCTTTCCAAAGTGTATTAGCTTTCCAGCTGTGAATGTAATAAACATTCTTTTGCAAATTAATGTTTGTTTGCATTCTTATGGTTTTAGCAATTGTTTTCTATTCTAGAGGATAGACATGAAGGTGCTGATTTGGGAGTAAATTACATCTGTTATCAGCAGTTTAAGACATTAATATGGAGCCAATATTTTCTGTGCAGTGGCAAAAATCATGACTTTTGGGAGTGTCTATGCCTTATAATATTACTTAGACTATTTGTATGAGGACTTAGCAGGAGAAAACTTTAGGCAATATATTTTATCTTACTTTACTTTGTTTTCCATTTTGTGCTTAACATGCTGTGATATGAAATAAAGAATTTTCTTGTGTTCCAACCCAATGTGAACATTTTTAAATATTCAGAATGTTTTAAAATATTGATCAGCTTGATGGAATAATTACAAAACCATATTAGATGTTTTGAATTATAGTAACAACATTAGTATTTTAAGATATAGTCAATGGTATCATCTTATAATTGAGTGATCTAAACCCAGAATTTCCTTCCTGTTTCCCTTATTCTTGTGTCTCTAGGACCTGCAATGAGGCCATGCACACTTAGATGATCCCTATCTATGTGCAGGATGAATATGGCTGAATGAACCAAAGGTCTGTTCAATTGTAGTTAAGAAATCAAAGCAGCCCCGTAGGTTCATTGGATGAGCTTCTTTCCCAGTGAGTCTGAAATATGAATTGTTAGTGTAATATACAGAAATTAAGCAACTTAAAGTACCAATGAAGAAATAGAGAGCAAATGTTAAGTCTTATCAGTATTAGTAAATTATAATTCTTTAAAATATTATATTTATGTGTGTGTTTATTCTTTCTACCTTTATTGAAATGGGGTCTCTAATTTTGACACAATGTATGCACCAATCTAGCTGGCTTGAGAGCTTCTGGATTTGCCTGGCTCCTCCTCCCAATGCTGTGGGTGTGTTGGTATCATATACATGTGTGCCTCTTTCCATATGATTTTACATGGGTTCTCAGGAATTGAACCCTGGTGGGTGAACAGGCTTTCAAGCAAGTGTCTTTAACCATTGAGCCAACTCCCCAACCTGACCTATGTTTTTTTAAACAAGTAGTCATGATATAATCTTTACCAGTGGTTGGAACTGTCATACTAAGGTAATAGCCGGTTTAAGAGCAGATGCTCTTCTTTCGTGTTGGGTGCACCAGCAATTTATCTTTGCCACATTCTCTGGGTTTGTATTCCTACCACACAACTGTTTACCCAACACCATGCTTCTCTAGCTATTTTTGACTCCTGAACCAGAGTCTGAAAGTAGAAGGTTTGTTTCTAAATATGAAAAGGAACATTATGATTTCAACTTTACTATGAGCAAGTGAGCCAGTGTGTTCAAAACGGGGGCAGTAAATCAAGACCTTATAAGCTCATGAGCTTAGATCCTGGTCTTTGGTACTAGCCAGAAGGGACTTGAGAAATATTTTATATTACACTTTTATAGTGTTATTGGCAGTGATAGACTCAGTCTATATGCTAAGGCAGTCTCTCTCTTTTGTACTTGACACCTAGCAATGTTTCCAAAGTTCATTCTGGAGACATTGCCATATTTTCATTGGGGGTTAGTTGAACAGTAATGAATCACTAAGTCCCTCAAGCCAAATATACTCCATTGGCTATAATCTATATAAGGACCATAGCTAATATTTCATTCTGCTTTATAGTCCTTGTGGTTGCTCTGTAGCTGCACTTCTAAAGGCCCAAAGCATTTGGAGTCTTAGATCTTCAGAGATACATCATGTACCTCAGCATTTCCTTTGATTTGGAGGCAGAGAATTTTTTCAATGGAAGCTATTGAACAAGAGGACTGTGGGACCAATAGGTGTCATCTTACAAAAGATAATAATGAACTTTGATCTTAAGAATAATTTCCTAAGTTGACATAATAATGCTTTCACTGAGTTCACAGCACTGCCTGGTTAAAAGTAGCTTTATTGCATTTTTGTGCCTTTCTTAAAAAACAAAATATGGCTTATATAGTTAAAGTACATAAAAGCTGAAAATGCATAAAACCAAACAAATTCAGAATGACTTAATGTGACTAATGAGGCACTATGCATATTGAGATGATATAGTCCTGCATATAATTTGTTTTCTCTGCATTTCATTCCTGTGAGATAGAATGTACCTGCTCATCCTATGATTCATAACTCCTTGAACCATATAAGTCTGAGATTCTGCTTATGCTTTTAAATTTAAAGACATCAAATTAAAAAAATAGAAGCATCAGCATGTCACTATAATCTAATGATTAGTAGACAAGGTTAGAAAGTGGGGAGAATTAACTGTAGGCCCTGACTACATGGTCTCATTTGCTTTCTTAAAATAGCTTCCAACTTATATTTTCTTACAAAATTGAGAAATGCTTGGAAGTATAGAAAGTTATTAGGAAAAAATACAAAAACAAAAATCAATCACCTCTTAGAGTTAACCAGTTAGTTAACAGTATGAAATTTCTATTTAATTTAAAAGTTGCATATTAAAATTCTTTTTGTTTTGCTTTTTCAAGGTAGGGTCTCACTCTAGCCCTCACTCAAGCTGACCTGGAATTTACTATGTAGTCTTAGGCTGGCCTCAAACTCACTATTCTTAATTTAAGACCCTTAGCAGCACAATCACTGGACTGAAAGCAATGGCTATTGTGGAGATTTGGCTTTGGAGGTTTGTTTTTGAGACAGTGTTTTGCTGTGTTGCTCAGGCTTGCACAGAACCTGCTATGAAGTTCAGCCTAGCCCTGAACTTGCAATCCTCCTGCCTCAGCCTCCTGAGTGATAGCTGGGATTACAGGCATGTGCTACCATGCTTGGCACCTAACAAATATTTGCATTATTTTCAGAATTTAGTTTTATTGGATAAGGATCAACTTGTGTGTGATAAATTCCTAGTAACTTTAAAAATTAGACTTAGCATCAAGATTATACTTAACTATTTTAAAAAATTACCCCAGGGACTTTTGTGTCCAAATTTACAACTTAGTTACCTAAGTCAATTTGTATTTTGTAAATATGAGTCTAAAAGACAATTCAACAGAGTTCTTGGAGTTCTGATACAGGCTGTCTCATGCTTGTAGGAATCACAATACTTACGACTCAAAGCTCCACGTTACCCAAGGGGTTTGGATTCATTAAACTAATGCTGACACATCTTACACAGAAGTGAACGGCTGCTAAATTTTCAGATTTAGAATTTGACTTTGTTGCTTTTCTTCTACTTCAACATGAAACTCAAAATTAGTTATTTCCTCACTAAGTTAGTTTGGTAAAATGCCCTAGTGAGTTTAATATTTCTTTTCTCTTCTCCCTTCCTTCTTTTTCTCTTTTCCTTTCTCTCTCCCTTCCCTCCTACATGTATAAAATTGTCAAATAAAAAAATGGAGCAAGTGAAATTAGAACTTGCTATGGGAAGAAAGTGATAACCTTACAGGGACTTTACAGTACTCATAGTGAGGGTATTAGAGAAGGGTATTTGTAGTTTTAGGACTGGAATGAGCGATTCTTCTTTGGCTGCTAAACATTTATAATTACTAGAATTAGATTTTTTTGTGTTGGAATATATTATGTTTATGAACACCTTAGTTATTTTTATTGTCATTATTTATTTATTCTATGATACTTTAGATAGACATATTAGAAAGTAGTTTGAAGTAAATAAGAAATTTATATCCACTTCTATTTAAATTGTTTTTGTTTATTTTTATTTATTTATTTATTTGAAAGTGACAGAGAGAGAAAGAGGCAGATAGCTAGAAAATGGGCATGCCAGGGCCTCCAGACACTGCAAACGAACTCCTGATGCATGTGCCCCCTTGTGCATCTGGCTTATGTGGGACCTGGGGAATCAAACCTTGAACTGGGGTCCTTAGGCTTCACAGGCAAGCACTCAACTGCTAAGCCATCTCCCCAGACCCGCTTCTATTTAACTTGATTTTCCTAGTGGCAGGGTTGCCAGCTGTTTAGATTAATTGCTTTAGTTGGATCGTAACTGGTTTGAGACTGAATTTTATCCTCTGTTTGGTGTTCATAGGGGCAATCTCAACACAGCAACTTGATTAACAAATAAGTGAATTTTGAATACGCACTTCTCAAATGGAAAGGTCAGAGACATCTAAAACCAGTATTGACTATAACGTCCTTGTATGAATAAATGGCAACTCTAGAAACGGCCTTCGTAGGCACCCATTCTAGGCTACCTTTTCTTTCTTTTGGCACAAATGATAATAAAATAATTCTTCCTGTTTGAAGGTCATTCACAGTGCACTAGGGGGTCAGGGATATTTAGCATTTTTTTTTCTTTTGGTTTTACTAGGCCTCACTCTAGCCCAGGCTGACTTGGAATTCACTCTGTATTCTCAGGGTGGCCTCGAATTCATGGTGATCCTTCTACCTCTGCCTCCCAAATGCTGGGATTAAAGGTGTGCACCAGCACACTCAGCTATTTTGCATTTAAAAAAAAGCAAACTATATGATACAAATTATATAGGTGGCACAAGTACCAATAGGTAACTCAGGTTATTATTATTATTTTTTTTGTTCTTTTCAGTTTAAGGCATGGCATTTTGACTTAGCATATCCATATCCTGCCAATGAATGTAGTTATTGCAACTGGGTAAGATGATTAGAAAAATTTAAATGATAGGACAAGAACAGTCAAAACTTGAAGGCATGTGAATTTATGGTACTGCAGGAAAGTGGGGGGAGGATTTCAGGTTATGTGTTGGTACACCCCTGTGATTTAAGACTAGTTGTATCCATCCTGGATCATGGAAGGGAAAACCAAGAGAGTACTGATAGGACTTAAAGAAAGGCCACTAAAAAATGGGATCTTGAATTTCACTAGGTGAGGCCTATTTAAAGTAGGGTGAGAGATTGAAAAAAGCCAATCAGAGTGTGCTCTTTGACAATCACAGCTGGATTAGTTGAAAATGAACACAGGGAGGGTTAGTGATGAAGGAAAGAATAGATAAGTCTTGGAAAAATTGAGATGAAAACTGTCTTGGGACAAATGGGAGACAATGCTTTGAGCAAGCCAGAAATTCAATATCCCTTTAAAAGAATCACCATTTTTTGTTAAGCATTTATTTATTTTTTGGGAGTGGATAAACAACATTATTTTCTACTTTCAACAGTAATAGGAAATTCTTACTCTTTGCCAGCCACAGTTGTAAGCTCTGTGCTGTATTTACTCATTTAATTCTCAAACAAATCAGTAAGATTAGGATTACCACCCTCTTTTTATTGATGAGGGCATTGAAGGATGGAGACATTAAATGACTTGGCCAAGGTCAATCCATTAGCAAGTAAGAGAAGGGAGATAAAGGATTCTAACCTGGGCAAATGGAATCCGTACTTTCTCCACAAATTATGCATAATTAATAAAGTGTATTTGTATATCTCTAAACTAAGTATTAAAATATAGTTATTATTTTTGAGACAGAATTTCCCTATGTAGCTCTATGGCTCCAACCTAATGATGTAGGCTCAAGCCTACCTCATGGCCTTGACTTCATGATATTCCTATCTCAGCCTCATGAATGCTGTGATTAGAGGTGTGTGTCACTGTGACTGATTTATAGCTCAACCTTCCCTCTGTCCCTCCATCCATCCCTCCCTCCTTCCTTCCCTCCTTCCGTCCCACCCCCTTCTCTCTTTCTGACTCTATTTCCATCTTTTATGTTATTATTTTTAAAATAGAAATATTTATTTATTTATTTTATGGACAGAGAGAAAGAAAGAGAGAGAAGGAGAGAATGTATGCACAAGGGCCTCCAGCAACTGCAGATGAACTCCAGACACTTGCACCCCTTTCTGCATCTGGCTAACGTGGGTCTTGGGGAATTGAACCTGGGTCCTTTGGCTTTGCAGGCAAATGCCTTAACTGCTAAGACATCCCTCCAGCCCTGTTTTTATTTTTATTCATTTTATTTTTGAGAGAGAGACCGAAACAGAGAGAGAGAAGAGAGAAGAGAAAAACAGATACAAGCAACCCCTTGTGTGCATGTGTAACATTGCATGCTTGTGTCACTTTGGTGTCTGGCTACATGGGACCTGGAGATTCTAACAAGCATTCTTAGGCTTTGCAGGCAAGACAAGGTCTTAGTATGTTGCTTTGGTTGGCTTTTCACTTACTATGCAGATTTGGCTGGCCTTGAATTTGGGGCAGTCCTCCTGCCCCTGCCTCTGTGTGTTGGGATTAATAGACATGCACTACCGTACCTGGCTTTTTATTTTATTTTTTTTAACATATATGGCAGATTTTCTTTCATCTACTTCTTTGAGGTGTCCACTCAAAAAAACACTTGATTCAAACAAACAACTAATGAAGAAAAATCATTGTTCAATGCAGAGGACACATTAGAGAAGTATGGAGAGAATCCTCATTTCTGTAGGAAAACATGTCTTCATATGTCTTTGTCCTGTGTATTGAACATTCTTTGCTTTCTTATTCTCAGCTTTACAATATCTTTCTTTTCTGCTGCACAGAAAAAAATGAACTGTGCATTTTGTATTTCTCACCTAGTCTTCAGAATTGGGAAGATGAAAGTCTTGCTGTTTGTGTATAATAGTCTCAGAAGAAGCCCATTGTTAACCCACACTCTGTGAGAGGGTACCACTCAAGGATCAGTGCCAGGATGATAGGCTGTGTAGTGCCCTACCCTCAGATGTTAGAATACAAAAAGACTGTGAAGAGGCCAAATATTAGAAACAGATCAGTTGGGTAATTACTGCAGATTGCTCATGTTCTATCTGGGTGATTGTGGGGATTTCTTAATATAGCAGTAGGTTCAGGTTCACTGAGATGAACTTCCAGACCAGGCATAGTTGTGGAGGAAGGGATTTATTGAAGCTTACAGATACAGGGGAAGTTCCATAATGGTAGAAATTGGTTCCCTCTTAAAGGATCAGGCAAAGAGAGAAAAAGCCAAAAGCCACACAGCACAGCACACTTCAGGAACTCCAGCTAGGCACACTTTGCATATCTTTAGATTGAAATCGCAGACCCATCACCACACCTTAAGATCCACCCAGTGACACTGTCTCCAGCCAGGTGGCTGCAGATCCAAACTACAAGCTAATAAAACACTGAATATATTGGGAGCCATATACTCAAACTACCACACTTAATCTCTGTGGGTTACAGTGTCCTTATCAATGTAAAACCAGATAATAATACATGCTTCAATTTAAGGGTTCCACAAAAGTTTTGAATGAAGTAAGGCTTTGGAAGCATTTGGTATTGTGCTTGCCACATGGCATGCAATGGATATATATGGCTATTAATACTATGTAAGCTACCATTTGCAAAAAACCGATCAATTCAAAAAACTTACCTGTGGCGTTTTAACCTCTGTATTCTGGAGTTCTGTGTGGCTGCTATATATGTAAGCTCTGGTAAAGTAGGAAATGGTTGATGGATAAGAGAATGAATCTGAAGAAGTACAGCCCTTGTAGCTGAAAGGAAACAGCTCTTTTTTAAAAAAGTTATTTACATTTTATCTATTGGTGAGGAGAGAGAGAGAGAGAAAGAGAGAGAGAAGAGAGAGAGAGAGAAGAGAGAAAGAGAGAGAGAGAGAGAGAGAGAGAAAACGCCCCTTAAATGATCTCAGTTGCATGTGCTACTTTATGCATCTGACATTACATGGGTACTGGGGAATTGAACTCTGGTCAGCAGGCTTTTAAGTGCAGAGCTATCTCCCCAGCCTGCAGCGGTACTTTTTTTTTTTGAGTTAGATTGTTAAAGGACTGTGTTCAGGCTCTTTAGCAGAAAAACTCTTATTCTGGGCACTTTCAAATTTTCTCTGCATTGTTTGAAACATAAGTTTGAAGAACATTATCTACATTGGTTGCTATTTATTTCAATAACATTATACTCCATCTTTTACTTTGTTACCTGCAATGAACACTGTATATGTTTATTGTGCTGTCAGAAAGGCAGACATTTAAGTAACTCTGCTATTTTATAGAGTGGAGTGTAAATTACCTGCTTAAATGCAGAAGTAAAATTTATAGAGAATGCATGTCTGTTACTCTACTGTCTTAAAGCTTTTTAATTTCTTTCTCTCTCTGTCATTTTATTTTCTCAGTAATAGTGAATGCCAACTTTCAAGTACAGCATTATGGTGCTTTTGACCACTACTTTCAAAGTTCTTGTCTTGTTATATTGTGTGGCAGATATACTATGGAGAAGTATATTTTTCTTTTCTTTTCTTCTTTTGTGTTTTTGAGGTACGGTTTCACTCTGGCCCAGGCTGACCTGGAATTAACTATGTAGTCTCAGGGTGGCCTCGAGCTCATGGTGATTCTCCTACCTCTGCTTCCCGAGTGCCGGGATTAAAGGCATGCGCCACCACGCCACCCAGCAAGAAGGATATTTTTCAATTTGGAATGATTTCTTCAAGAGCAGTTATCCATCATTGTTGTTTGTTAATTAGATCAACCTTCAGGTGCTCAGTATTTACTGAGTGCTGAGCTTTTGGCCAACAGAATTGGTATTCAGTTCTGATTGTTTCAGGCTGCCTTCAGTTAAGTAAAGAGAATTGTAGCACAATGATAACAGTTAACACCTATAGTGATCATCTCTCTACAGACACACTGAGTCAAACAAATATTCATGTAAAAACTACCTCCATAAGAAGAAAGGAAATAAGATGAGGGAACACGAAGCTTATTTTAGGATGACAAAGTAAAAAGATGTCCTGAAGAAGGGAAGAAAGAAAAAGGAGAGCTATTTTCATTACCCTTTTGCCTACTCTAAGTGTTGCAGTCAGGTTCATATTGCTGGCAGAAATCACCCAACCAAGATAAGCTTTTGGAAAAAAGGTTTATTTTGTCTTACAGGCTTCAAGGGAAGCTTCATGATGACAGGGAAAAATGATGACATGACCTGAGGGTAGACATCAGTCTTGCCAACATAAAGTAGACAATAGCAACAGGAGAGTGCCAACACTGGCACGGGGAAACTGGGTATAATACCCATAAACTTGCTCCCCAAAATACACTGCCTCCAGGAGGTGTTAATTCCCAAATCTACATCAGCTGGGAACTTAGCACTCAGAACACCTAAGTTTAAGGGGGACACCTGAATCAAACCACCACATTCTGCTCCTGGCCCCCATAAACTTATGTCCATACATGATGTAAAATACAACACATTTAGTCCAACTTTAAAAGTCCCCATAGTTCTTACCAATCCTAATGATGTTCAAACATCCCCATAATCAAAGGTCTTTTAATAGAGCCATAATACCAAAAAAGTCCCCCCAAAACCCATAGTGGCACAGAATAATCACTCACCTGCAAAAGATGGCATTGGGCATAACAAAGAAATATATAACCAATACAAGATTTAAACCAGGCAAACATCAAACTCTGTAGCTGCAAGTCCAATAACTCTAGTTAGTGCCAAGTCTCCAAGTCCCATAATTCTAACCAGCAAAAAGTGTCTGGAGTTCTAATTCTACCCCTCTAGCTAGGCTACTCACAGTCCTGGAAAACTTCATTCAGGGCCGGCAGCTCTCCTTAGCAGCCAACTCATGATCCTGGCATCTCCACTGCAACCCATGGTCCATCTTCATGGCTCCATAGGGTCTCCATGCAGGCATCCAGCAAACATGCTTCACACTGCTCATGGCCATTTCCAAAACACAAGACCATGTTTCAAATTTAATGATCCTCTCTTTCCTGCATTTCTTATACTCAATAATACCAGGTAGGGTGCCAATTTATTAATCCAGAGGGGGGAAAACAGACTTTGAAGAACAGGGCACTCTTTGAGAACTCAATTCCCTTCAAAAGAGTTTACATTCTACCTGTTGCCCCAATGCAGGTCAGCAGGCCCAATCTCAAAGATTGTGATCTCTCATATAATTTCAGCTGAACAGGCACAAGTTTTAGTCCAAAGATTTCATTTTTTCTGTTCCATATCTCTGCTCACATCAGTCTGTTTCTACTCAATGCAACCCTACACAAGTTCTCAAGAAACAGGCATAACATCAAGCCTGTCACACAAACTGCTTCTTGCCCAGTACAGGCAAAGCTCTTTCTCACCCCCACGAGCCAAACCTCACAGTTCATAGTTCTTACTGCATTCAGGTCTGAGTTTGACCAGAATAGTCCATTAAGAATCACTATAGCACTGCAAGGCATCTCTAAGGCCAAGTTTTCAAATCTTTCTACATTCCTCTTGAAAATCAGCTCCAAAAGGCCAAAGCCACACACTCAGGTGTCCAGCAACAAATGACACCACTCCTCAGTACAAACAGTACTATTGCAGTCAGGTGAGCATTGCTTGTAGAAATCACCCAACCAACAGCAGCTTTTGGGAAGGAAAGGGTTTATTTTGGCTTACAGACTCAAGGGGAAGCTCCATGATGGCAGGGGAAAATGATGACATGAGCAGAGGGTGGACATCACCCCCTGGCCAACATGAGGTGGACAACAGCAACAAGAGAGTGTGCCAGCTGGAAAAATAGCATTCAGAGCACCTAAGTTTATGGGGGACACCTGAATCCAACCACCACACTAAGCAACTTATTAAGAGATACTTCTTACTTAGGGGATGGACATTTAATTCCAGACTTCAGACTGGAAATTGGGTTCCTGGTAAATCCCCCTGGCTTCTACTGTCAGACCAATACTAGTGTATATAGCCAGTGGAGCTGCGTTAGGCCAGGTGACAAGGAGACTGCCTCTATCAGCCCTCCTCTGATCTTGGGATTACACCCAGGGATTTGTGAATAGTACATAAATAATTTTACTTACTGAGTTCTATCCTAAACCCTGTATATGTTTCTTTTTCTTTTTCTTTTCTTTTTTGGCTTTTCGAGGTAGGGTCTCACTCTAGCCCAGGCTGACCTGGAATTCACTATGGAGTCTCAGGGTGGCCTCAAACTCACTGCAATCCTCCTACCTCTGCCTCCCGAGTGCTGGGATGAAAGGTGTGTGCCACCACGCCCGGCTGTATATGTTTCTTTATAACTTCTCCAGCATCAGAGGTATAGGCTCTAGTAGGACAAACTTGTGTGTTGGCCTGCATCATTACTAGCTATGGCATGAATTTCTGTGTACCTCTGAGACTGTAGGTCTATGAGGTTATAAGGCCAGTGTGATGCCGTCTAGGCAGCCTAGGTAGACAATGGGCAGCAGAGCATGGTATAAAACCCTATTCACTGGGCATTGGCTAGGGAAGTGAATACTAATTTTTGCCCTGGAACTTAGTGCTGTCCTTATGAAACCTAACTGGGCAGATTCCAGTAACAACAAACTCCAGGCCTTCCTACAGATGGAGGTTCTGGAACAGTTCAGGTGTCAGGGAAGGCATGTATCTCTAGGATATCAGACTTATTTTCCTGCCAGCACTCATTGTGGTTGATTACAGTGATGTTGGGCCATTAGTTCACTTCAACAATAAGTAGTTCAAAGCAGTGTGAATCTTGGTCCTCCCTTAGTGTAGTGTTGGTCTTGGTGGACTGTGAGCTCAGGGTTTCATACTGCTTGGTGGCACTTGTGGACATATATTTCAGTGAAATTGGGTCTTCGCCTAAACCACAGGCCAGTAATTGTGGAGAGGGAGAGGCTGTGTGGATAGACTATTCTTTCTGGCTATTCTCTTGGTTCTTTCAAAACAACACATCAACAGTGCATTTACGGCAAATCTGGGCTTGGGTTGCTCAAGCTCATTACTATTACTGACATTACAACTGTAGCTGACTTGGACCTGTTTGTCATCCAGGGCTAAAACATTTAATGTGATTTTAGATTCAGAAAAATTAGGAACTTGCTTAGAATTTATGGAGAGACAAGCAGAAATAAAGCCTAGAGAAGGAAGGGTAGTACACCCAATCCTACGATGTCCATACAATGGTGCCCATCAATAGTACCTAGGGGCCATTAGAAAACAATGAACTCATCCTGGATTCAAAGTAGAGCACCAGAAATTGACAAGGCAGTAATCAGCATTGGAGAACTCTCAGGAAATTAAAAGTGCTGTTTTATGGATACATAATAATCCTGGTGAAAAGATAGATAAATATTTCAATATGCTAGCCAAAAGATTTAGCAAACAAATGAAACAATTTAAAAAAAAGTCAAAGATTCTTAAACTGAAAAAAGTATGTTCAGTGAAATTAAAAATATGATAGAAGGCTTCAATACTATCAAAGGTCAATCAGAAGAAATAATGAGCTCAAAGGCAAGTTAGTTGAAAATATACAGTTAGCAGAGGAAAGAAAAGAAAAAGGTGTGAGGTGTGTAAGGGTTCGAGAATTGCTGAAGAAAGACCCCAGATTCAAATAGTATGTAAAAGCAAAGAGCATTTATTCTGCAGAATCAGCCAGCATGTGGGGGTCAACCATTCATATAAAATGGTGACCCTGAGAGGAGCTCGCAGGCTTCTTATAATCACAGCTAGAGGAATTTTGGTGGGCATAGTCTTTTCTAACATGATTGGTTAATTTAAACAGTAGCTATACTTGCACTCTTTTGATTGGTCCTAAGGTTTTGGTGGGCTAGGTCTAGGGGAATTTCAGGCAGGTTAGGTAATTTTTAAAATGATTGGCTAGGCAAGCAGCAATTATAGCTGTGCATCTCTGATTGGTTGGGGCAGAAGGGTTGCGAAAGGCACATGTCTCCAGAAACTGACTCAGTCCCTGGGTGGTTATCTTTTCTGGCCACATGTCAGGATCACTGTTGATTAACAGCCTGTCCTTTCTCAGAAGTCTTGCCTGCCTCTCTAGGAAACTGTAACTTAGGCCTAGTTAGGGTGGCACTTTACTGAAGCCTGTCATGGCATCACTTTGGTCCCTTCAAGGAGGAATTATGAAAGCTTGTGGGAATTTTGAACATTATTAAAAGAAAACATATTTATGTTAACAAGGTTTAAGAAAAGCTTGAAAATGTGAATGGAGTAAAAAAGCCAATTCAAAGAAGCAATACAGAATATTCATCAAATACAGAGGAGACATATGTTCAGATATAGGAAGGGCAGAGATCACTGCTCTATTTAACTTGACCAAGTTTATGCCAAAAACATTACAGTTAAGCTTTCAAAGATGAAAACTAAGGGAAAGACCAGCAAGACTGGGAGTGAGAAGAAAAATATAATACACAGAAGTGTCTCAATCTGTCTGGCAGTAGATTTCTCAGCAACATTATACTCCTGGAGAAAGTGTCATGATATATATATATATATATATATATATATATATATATATATATATTTTTTTTTTTTTACAGCAGTGGAGGAAATCAATAACAACCTGGGCTGAAGAGGTGGCTCAGTGATTAAAGGTGCTTGCTTGAAAAGCCTGATGGCCAGGGTTTGATTCCCTAGTACTCACATAAATCCAGATACACAGAGCCAGATGCATATATCTGGAGTTCATTTATGGTGGCAAGAGGCTCTGGCATGCCCATTCATTCTGTTTCTCTCTGCTTGTAAATAAACAGTAAATAAAATATTTAAACAACATGCCAATGAAGAATACTGTATCCAACTTGAGATCACCATTAGAAATTACATATGTATTCTCAGACAAACAAAAGCTGAAGAATATAGCTCCAATATAATTGCCCTATGATAAATTCTGAAGAAAGTTCTTTAAACTGAATGAAAGAGTTATGAGTGATAAGAAAAAAAAACAGATAAGTGTAATTAAAAAATTCAAAATTATCTGATAATGTAAGCATGGTGAATAAATCATTCATGTGCTTACTGTAAAGAATAAAAGATAAAATAATGAAAATAATAGCACATTACTATATTAAAAGATAAGTGTACTAAGATGTGAAATGGAATTTCAAATTCAAGATCTAAGAAAAAGTTTAGTATAAAAACATTTTTCTTAGTTTTTCTGGATCTTTTGGTTTGCTTCTATTCATGTTTTATGATTATATTAAGTTGCTATTTTTTTTTAAAATGACAAGGAAATGCTTTCTAAAATCATCCAAACATTTTCATAGGTCTTATGATAATCCCAAAACAAAAACCTATAATAACAATTAAAAAAATGACCAAAGAATCATTAGACAATGAAGGAAGACCAGAAACAAAGATAAAGAAAGGAACTGCAACAAAAGCAGAAAGCAAGTTACAAAATGACCTTAAATAGGATATTGTCTCTGAATAATAACTTTGAATGTGAATGCATTAAATTCAGTAATTAGAAACATTGAATGCATATGAAAACATGACCCAACTAGATGTTGTTTACAAGAACTCCCTTAACCTCCCAGGATACACATAACAATTCCAGTTACAACATCTATAAAACAACAAACAAAAAACATCATTAACCATCACCACCAAAAAACCCAAACAATCCTTAGCAATAAGTTTAACCAAAGAGGTAAAAGATCTCTAAAATGAAAAATTATAAAGATATTGGTGAGGATATATAAAAGTAGAAGGACAGTCCCTATTCATGGATAGGAACAATCAATATTGATAAAATGTTTGTATTACCCCAAATTATGTAAGATTCAATGCAATCCCTCTCAAAATACCAATGGCATCCTTCACAGAATTATGAAAAGCAACTTATAGTGAACTACAAAAATCCCCAAATACACAAAGCAGCCTTGAACACAAGGATCAAAGTAGGAAGCATGATACTGGCATACAAAGAGACACATTGACCATTGGAACAAAATAAAGAACCTGGATACATCTACTGGCCAATTATTATTAACAAAGGCACTGAAGACAGACATTGGAGGAAGGACAGTCCTCTCAATATATAGTGCTAGGAAAATTGGATATCCACATGTGGAAGTATGAAACTAGGCTCACATCAATTACTTGATGCGGAAAGCAGGGCAAAGGGAATTAAACCCTTAAGTACAGTACCTGAAACCATGAAACTTCAAAATATTTAGGAGAAATGCTCCATGCCATTGGGACCAGCAAGGATTTTTTTTAAAGAATGCAAAAGCACATGGAATAAAAGTAAAGATAACTAATATACAAGAGTTAGAGATAAGCTAGAATGGCATGGCTGGAAGTTGGAAGAGAGTCAGTCCCCAGACAGTCAGCGTGTCTAGTGCTAGAAGGTGCTACATGGGCGACTGGGGGAAATTGACCAATATCTGTCGAAGCAACGCATGGTCTAACCTACTTAGCAGCAAATAACTTGTGATGCCCACACAAGTGCAGTAGTGGCACAGAGCCATGGTGGGGAACCAACTGCTCTCAATTTGGCTAACTGATCCCCTCACTGGTATGGGACCCATAGCTGGAGCTGGGAAACAAGTCAGAACCAGATCCAAACGTAAACCCACTCTCCAATATCAAGCTACCATCAATTGTGGGCTACAAGAGGGCCTACACATATTAAATTCTCTATTAAAAAAAAAAGTAAGGGGTATCTCATTTGTCCTGGTGCTAACTTACTCTCCGTTGGAGAATCTGCTTCTCTTTTTCAGATAGATGTAGATCCTAAGGAGAGAGCCATCCCATCATACCTCCAAAGGGCCCTGGCTGAAACTAAGAAAAATTGGCAAAACAAGCAAGGGTGCTGTTTTCCTGATGAACCGGATAGCAGCACAAGGGGGAAGGAGATCAGCACAGAGAAAAATCAACTCCTACCAAATCAGAGAGCCAGAGCCTCAGAGGCCCCCAACACCTCATCACTGAAGCAGACCAAAAATGAACCCAACATGGCTCAGGGAAATTTTGCGGAAGAGGTGGCGGAAAGAATGTCAGAGTCACATGTTGGGTCATGATATGCAGAGACATTTATCTTACCCATAACTGTGGGCTAACTCCACAATGCATGACCCGTGTACCTCAACAAGGGGGGGCCAAAGGGAGGGGGTAGGTCATGGATGAGCCTAATAATGGTACCAAACTGACTGTATTTGCTGAATACAGAACTGACTAATAAAGAAAAAAAGAAAAAAAAAGACTTAAAATAAAATAAAAGTAAAGATAAACAAGTGGGGATAAATCAAACTAAAAAAAATCATCTTCAATGGAAAGGAAATAATCAGCAGAGTGAAGATACAGCCTGCAGAATGAAGAAAATCTTTGCAAGCTATATATCTGAAAAGGGATAGATACTTGGAATCAAGAAGGAACTTTATAAATGAAATAGGAAAAACAAATCAAAGCAAAACAAAACAAACAAACAAAAAACCTCAGTTAAACGAAGTAACTCAATTAAAATGTGGGCAATAGCTCCCAGCACCCTGGTCTGGGTTCCCTGTGTGGACTGTGTGTGTGTGTGGGCATGGCTGTTTGCAGTGAGTAGGCCAGATCCCTGTTTCCTGGCTCCAACACCCTAGTCTGGGTTCCCTGCACAGACTGTGTGTGGGTGGGTGCAGTCGTGTGGACTGAGTAGGCCAGACCCGTGTTTACTGGCTCCTGCCAAGGCCTGGTCTGGGTTCCCTGAATGGACTGTGTGTGTGGGGGGGGGGAGGGGGATGCAGTAGTGTGGAGTGAGTAGGCCAGACCCCTGTTTCCCAGGACCTCCCAGCCCCGTGATCCTGGTAGGTCCCATTGTGCCTTGCATGGGGAGGCCTTCTGCCTGAGTGAGCTGTGGAATCAGGCCTTTGGCTCTGGTCTCATAACTGGCCACTGGGTAGCAACATTCCTGTTTACCTAACTCAGAGGGTGCATGGGCTAAAGGACAAAAACTTGCTTCCTCCTCAATAAAATGAAGAGACTCCCTAAAAAGGGTAGACAACAACACAAAAAAAAGCCAAAAAAAGTAAGAAAACTGAGGGAACTCCACCAAAGATGTCTAGTCCTACAGTGGAAGTCTCCAAAGAAATCATAGCAAAATTCATTCCCAAAATGAAGACACAACAACCAATGAGACCCTGATTAAAAAAAAAAAAATCACTGAACTGGAAGCAAAACATCAAAAAACCAACAATCATATCAATGAAATTGAAGAGAATCATATCATAGAGGATTCAGCTTTTGACAGTAGGCTTAACTTGATGGAAGAAAACATTAGGACCCTCCAGAGATATGAATAAATTGAAGGTGAGTCAAGAAATAGAAGATCTCAACAACCAGTTGATTCAGCTTAATGGAGACTTGATCAAATGTGAGAATGAATTCTAAGCAGCATCAAGAAAATCAGGATCTGAATCGAAATTGTATGGACACAATGCCAAACAACACAACAGAAATCAAAAATCAAAGAGAAAATTATAAAAACTCTTTAGAACCACTCACCAACAGAGTTATCATGTGGAAGACAGACCCTTTGACCTGAAAGACAAGACAGAAGAAATTGATTGAAAGGCCAAAAACTTGCTAAATTCAAAAAATCAAATGAACAGAATACAAGGGAGCTGTGGGATACCCTAAAATGACCAAAACATCTGGATCATGGATATACCAGAAGGAGAGGAAATCCAGGCCAGAGGCATAGAAAACATATTCAACAAAATTATTGAAGAATATTTTCTGAATCTCTCAAAATAGGGGCCCATCCAGATACAAGAAGCCCACAGAACACCAAATAGACAGGACCAAAAAAGAAACTCTCCAAGACACATCATAGTTAAACTCTCAACAATGAAAACAAAAAGAGAGTGTTAAAAGCAGCAAGAGAGAAACAACTCACAACATACAAAGGCAATCCCATCAGAATTATGTCAGATTTCTAAATGGCAACCCCGAAGGGTCTGGAATAGAACATTTCAAAGTCTGAAAAACTATGGCTTCCAACTCAAGATATCTACCCAGCAAAAGCATCCCTCATAATAGATGCTGAAAGAAAAATTTTCCATAAAAAAGTCAACTCTATGATTATATGAACATAAAGCCAAACCTACAGAGAATACTTGAGGGAATACTCCACACAGAATAGTCAAACAACCAGTCTCAAGAGCCAACAAGAAGAATGTCACAACAACCAAAAATAGACCAGGCTCAACATAGTACAAAACACAAGAAAGCACCAAACACCATAAAACACCTCATCATGGCAGGGATTAATTCAAACCTCACAGTAATAACCTTAAATATTAATGTCTTAATTCACTCATCAAAAGACACAAGTTATCAGGGTGGATCAAAAAATTGGACCCTTCTATCGCTGCCTTCAAGAAACCTACCTCACCACTAAAGATAGACTCTTCCACAGGGTGAAAAGATGGAAAATGATATTCCAAGCAAATGGAGATTTAAAAAAGCACAGGTTGGTATATTAATATCTGATAAAATGGACTTTAAACCAAAAGTAATCAAAAAGGACAAAGAAGGCCACTTCCTACTCATCAAGGGAATGATCCAACAGGAGTGCATCATAATCATAAATATTAGGCCATAAGGTGTGTGTCCATAAAGGCTGAAAACTGAAGTAACTTCCTGCATCATGTCAAATCACAATGCTTTAAAGCTAGAAATTAACAAGAGACACAGCAAGAACTCCACCAGCTCCTGGAGACTAAACAGCACAATTTTAAACAATGAATGGGTCATGGAAAAAATAAAAAAAGAAATTTTAAAATTCTTAGAACTGAATGATAATGAAAACACACTGTATCAAAAGTTATGGGACAAAATTAAGGCAGATAAGAGGAAAATTCATAGCCCTAAATGACTTCATTACCAAGATATAGAGATCCCAAATTAATAACCTGGCTGTCTACCTAAAGGCACTGGAAAAAGAAGAATCCAACCCAAAGAGCTCCAGAGAGAAAAAAAAATAATCACGATTAGAGCAGATATTAATGAACTGGAAACTAAGAAAACAATTAATAAATGGAAACAAAGAGATAGTTCTTTGAAAAAATAAACAAGGTTGACAAACCTATGGCCAACTTGATCAAGCAATAAAAAAGACAAGTCTCAAATTATTAAGCTCTGAAATAAAAAAGGAGAGATCACAACAGACATCAATGAAATTGGAAGAATCATCAGGGCATACTTCCAAAACCTCTACTCCACAAAATTGGATAATCTGGAAGAAATGGATGAATTCCTAGACACACACCACCTACCAAAACTAAACTCAAAGCAGATTAATCTAAACAAACCAATCACATTCATGTAGATTGATAAGGTAATAAAAAACCTCCCCCTCCCAAATAAGTCCAGGACTGGATGTCCGTTCAGCCAAATTCTATCAAACCTTCACTGAAGAACTGAAAGATAGAGGGAAGAGAGAAAATGAGAATGAAAGACAATATGGGTGGGCATGACAGGGTCTCTTGCCACTGCAAATGAACTCCAGATGCATGTGCACTTCATGCATCTGTCTTTATGTGGGGAATTAATTTAGGATCAACAGGCTTTGCAAGCAAGTGCCTTTAACCACTGAGCAATCTCTTTAGTCCTGGAAGAATATATTTTCAAGGTTACTGTAAAGGAGTGAAAAATGTTTGAGGAAATGGACAGCTTAACCTATGTGTATATTCCACAAGGTACACCTGTGTGGAAATATTATATGACACCCCATTAATGTGTACTATATTTTATGTTTTTTTCTTAAATTTTAAAAATTTATTTATTTGAGAGTGACAGACAGAGAGAGAAAAGGCATATATATATATATATATATATGGGGGGAGAGAGGGAGAGAGAGGGAGAGAGAGAGAGAGAGAGAGGGAAAATGGGCATGCCAGGGCCTCCAGCCACTGAAAACTCCAGACGCATGCCCCTCCTTGTACATCTGGCTAATGTGGGTGCTGGGGAATCAAGCCTTGAACTGGGGTCCTTAGGCTTCACAGGCAAGCACTTAACCACTAAGCCATCTCTTCAGCTGTGTTTTATGTTTTTTATCAGTTAAAAAGGAATAATAACTGTAATATTGCCACCTATTTAAGATTTCCCATTTTAAAAGTCATTCTTTCTCTATCCCTCTTTTTCCTTGCGACACACATACACATATACCAATGGTGTAGCAATTGACATTGACATATCATAAACACCATATATAAAAACATGTATTTTTGTGTATTGTATAATACATAAGTATTTATTCTGATGTTTTCACCTAGTATCATGTTGTAGCTATTTTCCTATGCTACCTAGAAATTATAAATGTTTTCTACTGTTTGAGAAATACATTTCACTCATGCTTAAATATGGTTTACACACTCTTGTTCAGGTGTTTTTTATGTTGCTTCATTCATACTGGTCTAAAATATGCATATTTATTCATAAATCTTGAGGTATGTTCATGGTCTATGTACATACCCATAATGGAATTTCTAGAACAAAAGTCCTTGGCATAATGAGGTTTATATGATTTTTACTTTCACTTTCATATGTAGCTCTGGCTGCTGTTACTATTTCCAGTGTTTGACCTGAATTATTTCATTTAGTCCTCAAGTACAACTCAAAGGGGAAGTACCTTTTACAAATAATGGGTCTTGATTGTGCCCAAGATCACAGACTTGATGACATATAGAGCCATGCTTTCACACAGGTGACTCTGTCCCCACAGTCTATGCTCTTTTCTTTTCTGGGAGGTTGTAAAACTCAGATATACATAAAATATTGCTGAATTTGTCCTTATTTCTTTTAAATTAGCAAAGCTTTATTTGAACATTACAAACCTTTTCATATATCTATTTTATACTTTTACCTTTTTATGTTGTTATGTTTTTATGTTGTAAGTCTATGTGTACATGGTGTGCATGCATGTGTGTATGTGGGTTCATATGTGTATGCACCTAAGAGAGAGAGAGAGAGAGAGAGAGAGAGAGAGAGAGAGAGAAAGAGAGACAGAGACAGAGAGAGTTTATGTGGAGGCCAGTAGTTGGTGTCAGGTAATCAGTTGTTCTCCCACCTTGTTCTTTGAGATAGGATCTCTTGCTGATCCCAGAGTTCACTGATTGGTCTGGACTAACTAGCTCTTGAGTCCTAGGGATCCTTTTGTCTCCATTTTCCTAGGACAGGGATTACAGAATGCACTGCCATGCCTGGCATTTTACATTGGCAGTGGGGTTCCAAATTCAGTCTTCATGTTTGTGAGGCAAGCACTTTGTCCACTGAGCCACTTTTTAGGACTGGAGAGATGGCTCAGTGGTAAAGGTGTTTGCTGGCAAAGCTTAGTAATATGGGTAATATGGATTCAATCCCCCAGTACCCATGTAGAGCCAGATGCAAAAAGTTGCATATGCATCTGGAGTTTGTTTGCAGCAACTAGAAGCCATGGAGTGGCCATTCTCTCTCCCTCTTTCTCTGTTTTTCTCTCTCCCTCTGCTTGCAAATAAATAAATAATTTAAAGACTTTTTTATTGACAACTTCCATAAATATAAACAATATACCATGATCATAATCCCTTCCTACTATCCTCCCTTTTCCATCTCCCAAATTATTCCTCCATTGAATCCTTTCCTTTAGTATTGTAAGTCAGCATCAGACAGGGGAGCCTATTAGGCCAAATCATTATTTTTATTGTAGTTATATTTTTCTTATTGGGTGATTAAGACCATGTTGGCTGCCAGAATTAACTGTATATTTTGGAGATCAATAATGGCACTGTAGGAGAGACTTCTATGGACATGTGAGGAGTTCTATGACTCTCAACAATGTCATCTGCTAGGATAAGTCAAGGCCTTGCTGACCAAGTGGCCCTCCCTCTTTTGGGAAGTGTGGAGGACTGATTTTCCTCTGAAGTGACTTTCCTGTTGCAGATACACTGACTTGGAATTCATTTATGGGTCTCCATATCCTCTCTAATTAAGAAGACATGTAACTTATCAGAGGCTAGAAATTCAAGTGTCCCATCATCTCCTGTGGCCTTCTGACCTGACAGCAGGAACCAAATATTGGTTATCCTTTTAACTCCAATGTTTCAATTGTTTTTTTTTTTGGCTTGTACATATGCATATTAATCACTCAGAGAGACTGGACATATCTGATTAGCAAAACAGATTAGTAAAAAGGGTGTAGAACATATCTGGTTAGCAAAGCAGATCTGGTTAGAGAATGACACAATAGTTTAAAATCATTCTGATTAATATTTAAGTTTAGTTGTCAGGTGACAGTGTAAGCTATATCTAGGACATAGAAAGTTTACACATTCTATCTTTTAAGTATGTCAGTTATAAGTATAGGCAGAACATTTTAGTAGCCCTGAAAATAATCTTTTATCAATTATTTTATCAATAACTTTAAGTCAATTGATTTAATCTGTAAATTGTATGCCAGGAACAAGGCAAGACAGTATAAAAACCTAGCATCTGTGTTTGAAAACAACTTTGGCTAGTCTGTATACCAATGTAAGTAGCAATTACCCCCCAAACAGGAAGCAGAACAGCAATTTAAGATTATTTTTCTAGGGCAGGAAACATGTTTTAAGTATCAATATCTCTATAAGCAATGAATTTAAGATATCAGAAATGAGACAATTAATTAAGTAAAATCTTGACTGAGACTGATTATATATAGCTCAAGAATAAAGTAAAACTTGGTCATTGTTGAGTTAAGCAAGCCTGATTTTAACATGCATTAGAGACAATATGACAGGCACAAAGCAATTTCTTACATAAGTAACTTTTATCATTGAACAATTTTAAGGCTTAACTAAAGAAATATTTATGACTGCTACACGAAGCTTAGGCAAACTATATTAACATTGTGTACAGTGGATTTTTTTTTAAAGACATGGGAAGCTTTGTCAGTTTTCTAAGAACAAACTCACAATAAGTCACTTTTTATAAGACTTAGATTGCAACCTCAGTGATAGTCACCGAGCAAAACCAGCATGAGCAAGACAAGAATCATCTTAAAATTAGAGTTTTAGCCAGGCATGGTGAGTATGCTTATTGATACTCAAACATCATGGATTTTGTATAAACAAAATTACAATATTCTAATATTCTGATATTTGGAAAATTCTGATATTAACAAAAAGCAGGGTTTACATATTTAAGGCAAATGAGGCTACAGAGAGTAAACTATGAACAAAAGATCTGTTGACAGAATTTAAAATAAACAAGAAATCTATATTATGTAGTAACATTTTTTGGCTTAAATATGAAGACATGAAAAATTTTATAATTTTAAAGTTCATCAGAGGTGGAATACCTTTATATAATATATATTTTTATGAGGAGATTTAGCACTCTTAAAAGCAAAATAAGATGTGTATTAATCTATAAGTTAGTTTTTGAAATTAATTTAGGTATATTTAGTATATCCAAAGAATAGAGGAACTGGATTAAACTGCTGTGACCTAATAAAAAAGGAGACAAGTCTTATGCAAAAGAGAGGGAATGGGCATGCTGGAGCCACTTGCCACTGTAAATGATTTTCAAATGTATGTTCCCTACTTCCCGCCAAGATAGCGACCACCTAGCTGCGCTGCAAATCCCGGGGAAAGAAAGGCAAGATATTAAGGGTTCATTATGGCTTTAAGGGGAGAGAAATCTGGGAGGGTAAAGAGGTGGGGGAACAGGGAATCGCCGATCCCCTCACGGGTGGGTAGCCACCCCTCACCCCAAATAACCGCCATGTCCACAGCACCTCCGCTGCCTGCCGCTGCTGCGCCGACACCACCACTGCTGCGGCTGCCACGCTGATTATTCCCTGCGTGCGGAAGCTTAGACTGATCCGCACACTTGTCCACTCCCCCACTTACTGAGTGTGCCCAGTACCACAGCAACTGCCACACAAGCTCAGACTGTGTCTCTCCCTTGTGCCAGCACATGTGCCATCCCCTACCTGTCTGCTGTGCCAGCCATCCGCCATTGTCCTGTGGCGGGGGAGTGCAGACTGCTTCCGGTTCCCAGCGTTCCCAGCCAGAGTTTGGGCTGCTTCCGTGCTTGGTGCCTCAGTGTCACTCCTAGCTTGAACACAGGCAACTTTGGTGCATTACCACTTGAGAATTCAGGCAACTTTGGCGCCCCCGCCAGGCAGTAGATAGGCGGCTTTGGCAAGGGAGAGCCAAAGCCCAGGCTGCTGGGAAACTGCCCCAGGCTGCCACAGATTCCCATTGTGCTTGAGCCCAGGCTGATATGCCCACCTACATGCCCATGCACTGTCATGGGCAGACCACAGCACAAAAGAAATAACATGAAAAATCAAATGCAAGAAAATCCAGTTAGATCACCCAGTCCTATGACGAATACATCTAGCCAAAACATAGAAGAACCATTAGGATCAGAACACCAAACTGAAGCTATGAGCAATGGAACCCTGACCAACCTACTGGTAGAACTTTCAGGAAAGCAACAAAGGACCCATAATCATGTGGATGCTGCCATAACTAAACTAGAACTAATAGATAAGAAATTGGAAGGAGTTCAAAGAGAGTTAAGAGATTTGAGGGAGAGTGAAAGAAAAGAAGACCGTAAAAATCAGCTGGCCATGCTAAATGAAGACATAAACAAATGCAAGGATGGATTCCAGGAAGCATCAAGAAAATCAGAAAATGATGTGAAAAGGGAGCTTGACAGAGGAATGGAAATTATACATAGAAAAGTAATAGAAAATGCAAACCTAATTGAACAAGTCCAAAACTCTCTAGAAGCTCTCAAGAATAGAGTCAGCCAAGTGGAGGATAGAAACTCGGATTTGGAAGACAAGATGGAAGAAACAAAAATTTCAGTAAGTTCAAATTTCCTGTGAACAGAACATGAGGGAATTGTGGGATACACCTAAACATCCTAATATCAGGATCATTGGAATACCAGAAGGAGAAGAAATTCAAACCAAAGGCATGGAGAACTTATTTAACAAAATAATTGAAGAAAACTTCCCCAGTCTCTTAAAAGAAAGGCCCATCAAGATACAAGAAGCCAACAGAACTCCAAACAGACTGGACCAAAGGAGAAACTCTCCAAGACATATTGTCATTAAGACTCTAAACCTTGACACCAAAGAGAAAATCCTAAAAGCAGCTAGGGAAAAACAGCACACCACCTTCAAAGGTAACCCCATCAGAATTACTTCAGACTTCTCAATGGAAACCCTGAAAGCTAGAAGGGCCTGGAATGAAAAGTCTAAGAACCTATGGCTTCCAACCCAAACTACTCTACCCAGAAAAAGTATCCCTCATAATAGATGGTGAAAGAAAAACATTCCACGACAAAACTCAGTTTTACAATTATATGAACACGAAACCAAACCTACGGAGAGTATTTCAGGAAATTCTCCACAGAGAAGAAACAAATAATCAAACTCAAATGCCTACAAGAAACAGATCACAACAACCAAACTCAGAGTAGGCACAAAAAACTTCAAAGTTCATGAAAACACCAACCCACATTTACCATCATAATATGGCAGGTGTCAAATCAAATCTCACAGTCATTACCCTAAATATTAATGGCCTTAATTCACCCATAATGAGACACAAGCTAACAGGATGGATCAAAAAATTAGACCCCTCAATCTGTTGCCTTCAGGAAACCCACCTCACCACTAAAGACAGACAACTCCTCAGGGTGAAAGGGTGGAAAACAATATTCCAAGCAAATGGGAGTAAGAAACAAGCAGGTGTAGCTATATTAATATCAGATAAAATAGACTTCAAACCAAAAATAATCAAAAAAGACAAACAAGGCCACTTCCTACTTATCAAGGGAATGATCCATCAAGAGGATATTACAATCATAAATCTGTATGCACCAAACACAGGGGCACCACAGTTCATAAAACAAAATGTACTTGACAATAAAACAGAAATAACCACGAACACCATCATAGCTAGGGACTTCAATACACCATTATCAGTAATAGACAGATCACCCAAACAGAAACTCAACAGGGAAGTAAGAGAGCTCAACAAAACCATAGACTACCTAGATCTAATGGACATCTACAGAACTTTCCATCCCAAATCCACAGACTTCACATTCTTCTCAGCAGCCCATGGAACATTCTCTAAAATAGACTATATACTGGGTCACAAAGACTGCCTCCACATATTTAGGAAGATTGACATAATTCCCTGCATGATATCAGATCACTATGCTATATTGCTAGAAATCAACAACAAAAGACCCACCAAGAATCCCAACGGCACCTGGAAACTGAACAGCACACTTTTAAAAAATAAATGGGTAGTGGATGAAATAAAGAATGAAATTGCAAAATTTCTGGAATTGAACAACAATGAGAACACATCATACCAAAATTTATGGGACACAATGAAGGCGGTCCTCAGGGGAAAGTTCATAGCACTCAATGCCTTCATAAAAAAGACAGAAAGATCTCAAATCAATAACCTAACCATCCATCTAAAGGCACTGGAGAAACAAGAAAAATCCAACCCAAAGAGCTCCAGAAGGAAAGAAATTATTAAAATCAGAGCAGAAATCAATGAATTGGAAACCAAGAAAACAATTAAGACAATTGACAAAACAAACCGCTAGTTCTTTGAAAAAATAAACAAGATTGACAAACCCCTGGCCAGTCTGATCAAGCAAAAAAAAGGAAGATTCAAATTAACAAAATTCAAAATGAAAAAGGAGAGATCACACAGACATAAGTGAAATTGGGAGAATCATCAGGGCTTATTTCAAAAACCTCTACTCCACAAAACTGGATAATGTGGAGGACATGGATAAATTCCTGGACACATACCATCTACCAAAGCTAAACACAGAGCAGATTAATCACCTCAATCAACCCACCACACTCATGGAGATTGAAAAAGTAATAAAAAACCTCCCCAAAAAGAAGAGTCCAGGACCAGATGGCTTCTCAGCTGAATTCTATCAAACCTTCATGGAAGAACTCAAACCTATCTTCCTCAAACTGTGCCACACAATTGGTGAACAGGGAAAGCTACCCAACTCCTTTTATGAAGCTAGCATCACCCTAATTCCAAAACCAGGCAGAGATGCCACAAGAAAAGAAAACTGCTGGCCCATTTCCCTGATGAACTTAGATGCAAAGATCCTACACAAAATCCTTGCAAACTGAATCCAACAACACATCAAAAGCATTATCTACCTTGACCAAGTGGGATTCATCCCAGGAACACAGGGGTGGTTCAACATATGGAAATCTGTCAATGTAATACACCACATAAACAAGGTTAAACATAAAAACCACAGGATCATTTTGATAGATGCAGAAAAGGCCTTTGACAAGATTCAACATCACTTCATGTTCAAAACATTGGAGAGAATTGGCATGGTTGGTTCATATCTTAACCTAATAAAGGCAATATATGAAGCTCTGAAGGCCCAAATAATACTTAATGGAGAGAGACTGGAGGAATTCCCATTAAGATCAGGAACAAGACAGGGTTGTCCACCCTCACCTCTGCTTTTCAATATAGTACTGGAAGTTCTAGCTCAAGCAATAAGACAGGAGAAGTAAATAAAAGGGATACAATTTGGAAAGAAAGAAGTTAAGTTAGCTTTATTTGCTGATGACATGGTTATATATGTAAGAGATCCGAGAGACTCCATCCCAAAACTCCTGGAGGTGATTAACAACTATAGCAAAGTAGCAGGATACAAAATCAAAGGAGAAAAATCAGTAGCCTTCCTTTGGCAAATGACAAAGATACAGAGAAAGAAATAAAGGACATAGTCCCATTTTCAATAGCAACAAAAAAATAAAATACCTTGGAATAACGTTAACCAAACAAGTGAAAGATCTATACAACGAAAACATAAAAACACTCAAAAAAGAAATTGAGGAGGACTAGAGAAGATGGAAGACCTCCCATGCTCCTGGATAGGTAGAATTAACGTTGTGAAGATGGCAATCCTACCAAAGGCAATATATAGGTTTAATACAATTCCAATTAAAATCCCTACAGTGTTCTTCACAGAGATAGAAAAAATAATCTCAAATTTCTTATGGAAAGGCACAAGGCCTCTCATATCCAAACATATCCTCAACAAAAGAAATACCTCTGGAGGCATCACCATACCTGATCTAAAGCTATATTACAAAGCCATAGTAATGAAAACAGCATGGTACTGCCATAAAAACAGGAGTATAGACCAATGGAATAGACTTGAGGACCTGGACTTTGGGTCAAGCAACTATAGATACTTGATATTCGATAAAGCCACAAATAATATAGGCTGGAAAAAAGATAGCATCTTCAACTAATGGTGCTGGATAAACTGGATAACCATATGCAGGAAACTGAAACCCCAATAAGGATAGCAAACTTCAAAAAATCAAATAAAAATAAATGCTGGCGAGGATGTGGAGAAGTAGGAACACTCATCCATTGTTGGTGGGAATGTAGGATGGTACAACCACTTTGGAAAGCAATATGGAGACTTCTGAAAAAGCTGAGTATAAAGATACCAACAGACCCAGTTATTCCCTTACTGGGCATCTACCCTAAAACCTTCAAACCACAGGCTAGAGAGATTTGCTCAACCATGTTTATAGCAGTTCAATTTGTAGTAGCTAAGAGCTGGAATCAACCCAGATGTCCATCACTAGAAGAATGGATAACTAAGATGTGGTATATCTACACAATGGAATTCTATACAGCAGTAAGAAAAAATGGCACAATGAAATTTGAGGAAAACTGGTTGAACCTGGAACAGATCATTCTCAGTGAACTTACACAATCACAGAAAAAATATCGCCACATAGTCTCACTCATCTACAACACCTAACCTGAATCTACCCAAGATACCATACATACCCAGCAAGCATCTCTTGGACTAGACACTAGGATGGAAGGGGAGGGAGGGGAGGGCATCAAAGTGGTGGGAAACACAAATCTAGACGCAAATGGCAATGGTACCATAATTTTCTACTTTCTAAAAGACAGCCGAAATGGCTGATCCTTCACCATGCCCTTACAAGGAACACTTGAACCACAAGACACTGGAGAGGGTAAGATCAAGACTAACCTTAATCTTCTACATCTTCCCTCCCTCCCTCTCCCTCCCTCCTCTCTCTCTCTTCTCTCTAATCTTGTATATTAGTTATCTTTTTCCTCATTTTCTTAGTGGGCACTGACCTGTAACTCCCAGAACTAGCATGGGGCTATCATCCACAATGAGCTTTTGATCAGAGAGACCTACAAGGTTCCCTAAAAAACAGACAGATTTCTGTCAGAGTACTTAATGACCCCACAAAGGTTAGTGGTAAGACCCTACTGCTGAAGACACCTTATGTGATTGATATGCAAAATTGAATGGCATGGCTGGAAGTTGGAAGAGAGAGTCTAGTGCCAAAAGGTGCTACATGGGTGACTGGGGGAAAATGACCAATATCTGTCGAAGCAACACATGGTCTAACCTACTTAGCAGCAATTAACTTGTTGTGATGCCCACACAAGTGCAGTCGTGGCACACAGCCATGGTGGGGAACCAACTGCTCTCAATTTGGCTAACTGATCTCCTCAGTGGTATGGGACCCATAGCTGGAGCTGGGAAACAAGTCAGAGCCATATCCAAACATAAGCCCACTCTCCAACATCAAGCTACCATCAATCATGGGCTACAAGAGAGCCTACACCTATTAAATTCTCTATAGAAATGTAAGGGTTATCTCATTTGTCCTGGTGCTAACTTACTCTCCATTGGAGAATCTGCTTCTCTTTTTCAGATAGATGTAGATCCTAAGGAGAGAGCCACCCCATCATACCTCCAAAGGGCCCTGGCTGAAACTAAGAAAAATTGGCAAAACAAGCAAGGGTGCTGTTTTCCTGATGAACCGGATACCAGCACATGAGGGAAGGAGATCAACACAGAGAAAAATCAACTCCTACCAAATCAGAGAGCCAGAGCCTCAGAGGCCCCCAACACCTCATCACTGAAGCAGACCAAAAATGAACCCAACATGGCTCAGGGAAATTTTGCAGAAGAGGGGGTGGAAACAATGTCAGAGCCACATGTTGGGTCATGATATGCAGAGACATTTATCTTACCCATTGCTGTGGGCTAACTCCACAGTGCATGACCCATATACCTCAACAAGGAGGGGCCAAGGGGATGGGGTAGGTCACGGATGAGCCTAATAATGGTACCAAACTGACTGTATTTGCTGAATACAAATGTAACTAATAAAGAAAAAAAGGAAAAAAAAATGTATGTTCTGCTAGGTATATCTGGCTTTGCAAACAAGTACTTTTAACTGTCGAGTAACCTCTTCAAAATCAATTTTATAGAATTATGTTGAATTTCAGACATACACAAAAACTTATGACACAATTTATAGGTATTCTAACCTTGACCAACTTTATAATTCTGTCTGTGGTACTTTTGTAAACTTGTTCAGTAATGACATAAGTTACAGTTAAAGTATTAAGACTGATTGCTGGAAGAATTGAGGAATTACATCTTAAATCACAACATAACTTTGTTTAGAAAGTTTTTTTTTTTTTTTTTACTGTTCACCATGAGGTCGTTTTCAAGTGTTTTTGAAGTTTTAGATGTGGTTGATTTACTGTAAAAAAAAATAGGAAAAAAAAGAATAAATAGTTCCTTTGTAAATTTTTTTTTGAGGCAGGGTTTTAGATGTTATAATCTTAGGAGAGAATTAAATATTAATGTGTCAATTTTAATCTTAAAATTTAGTTAAAATGTTGGCAAATAGTTAACTTGGTTGAGTACTCTAAATTTAGTCTTTCATATCCATTATTATGACCAGATTAACATGAATGAGTTCAAAGTTAAGTGTACAACCTGAATACCATTAGCATCCTGCTACCAGCCAGGGCCATATTTTGTTAGTCTGATGTAAGCCCTAGGCTAAATCATTTTATAGCTCAAGAAGTCTGTTATCTGACTAAATACTTTGTCTTTAACTTGTTTAAGCTCACTCATATCTCCGTCTACATATTTTACTCATACCTTCATTCACTTTTACCTTACAATCCATGTAACCACTCTGTAACAATCTTTTTTCATCAAACATTTAACATCCAACATACAACGTTTTCTCTTCAGTTTATCTTTTTTAGTCATATTCATCTCATAACTATTGACCAAAACTTATTGTCCTTACCATAAGACTTTTAATATGACCATTTTTCCTTTAAAAGACCTTTTGAAATAACTTTAAAAAATAAAGATATATTTTCAATGATCAGATTTGACTTGTGCTATTTACCCAGAATAAACATAAATTTTGGAACTTTGTTTTTTATAACTTCCCTAAAACACATTAAAAAATATGAAAGCAGATTTAAACATTACTAGAAATTTTAGAAATTTGTTTACAAATTTAGTATTGAGTACTTTTAAATTTAAATATAAATCTTGAGGCTATTGTCTGTTAGTAATTCCATATAAGCATAGAACGATAAAGTAAATGTAAAATGTTACAAATTTTTTATAAGCATACAACAGCTACAAATTTCTTATAAGAAGTCCCCATAGCGACTTGGCATTCATTCATCATCATGCTGGGGCCAGGATCCTGAGATTCCTTGTGCTTGCAGTTCCCTGGCTCTGTAAGGCAGGGAAGCTAGGAAAGAGCCATTTCCCCCCTAAATTCCAGGGAGAGTTTTGATCTTCCTTCAGGGCTATAGGCTGCTTTCCAAACCTGCCATTTCACAACTCATTAAGAGTAGGAGAATCTTGCATTTTTTCTATGATCTTAATTATTTTTACTTTTAGTGTTCCTTCTGGGGGACACTCAACAGTACAAATTGGCTATGCCATCTCGTACAGTGGGCTTGGTGGAGAACATCCCCACAATGAAATGGCATTCTGCAACCTTAGAGCTGTGAGCCACATACCTACTCACACACACATTCATTTCAAGTGCACTTTTTATATAGAGTTAGACAACCATTTCCCCTTCACATATTCATTCATTCATTTATTCAGAAGTTATGCATTTCCACTTTAAAGTTCTATTTTATCTACAACTCCAGAGGCTATAATCAAAACTTGTTACCAGGCAGGGTGTTAGGAGAGGCTGAGAAAGTTGGAGGAGCTGGAGGAGAGGTTGGGGTGAGGTGACTAGAAGGACCTGGTAAGAAGAGCAGATAGAGCATAGAGAAGGCTGTGCACACAGAATGAAAAATAGGGTATTTTGGACCATTTGCCTGTACATTGGCAGAAGTTTTTTAAATCAGTGAGAATTTGGAAATCAAAAGTACCAGTCTCAGGCCATTTGGACCCATTTTCCAGCTCAAACTATGGCCAAGCAGAGTTGCAGAGAAAGATAAGATGTTGTCCAAGAGTCATAGAGACTTTATGTTCCTAAGGAGACAGGGAAAGAGCAAAACAAGTGTGAAAGAAAAATAAATCAGGTCTGAAGCTGGGTTTACACAGAAAACCAATATGACCTCCTGGCCCATCAGGGTGAACAGGGCCTGCACCTCCCATGTGGGCAGAGGCCATACAGTTCACAACTGTCAGCTTTTTAGGCTGTTAGTGGGTGAGGAGGGTGACTGTGATCCCAATGGTTAAAGCAGCTGGTAGTGGAAGATGAGAGCTTAGGAGAGAGAAGGGGAGGAGGAAGGGAGAAGGAGGTCCCAAGATGGTAACCAAACCAAAGGTGCCCCTTAGGTTATGGTAGACCAGAGAGTGAGACTTGAGGTATCGTGAGTGCATCTTTCTTGAGACCTGGGGTAGAGGGTTGCATTCAGGTTCGCATTGCTGGTAGAAATCACCAAACCAAGAGCAGCATGTGGGAAAAAAGAGGTTTATTTTGGCTTACAGGCTCAAGGGGGAAGTTCTATGATGGCAGGGAAAATGATGGCATGAGCAGAGGGTGGACATCACCCCCTGGCCAACATTAGGTGGGCCATAGCAACAGGAGAGTGTGCCAAACACTGGCTTGGGGAAACTGGCTATAACACCCATAAGCCCGTCCCCAACAATGCACTCCCTCCAGGAGGCATTAATTCCAAAATCTCCATCATCTGGGAATGGAGCATTCAGAATACCTAAGTTTATGGGGGACAGCTGAATCAAACCACCACAAGGCCTAACGGCTGATGGGTGTAGACTGGCATGCCAGCACAGCTTCCATGAGGAGGGAAGAAACCTGACAGCAGGCCAACCCAAGAGGGGCACTTGTCAAGAAGGAGGGAGGATATGGAGAAATGAAGAACAGTGAGGCCGAATTGTGGTGGGTGTGAGATCCTGTATCAGGCAGAGATGGTCAGAAGCCTTCAGAGGGTTGAATGGCAGCTTGGTGGTCTGGTCAGGGGAAAAGGAGGTCTGGTCACCAAAGAGGGCAACAGGGAGCTTCCTCTGAATCAGGAGCACCAGAAGTAAGGTTCAGGAGTGACCAAGACCATGGAGACCACTCTGATGCAAAGATGGAAGGTTTTATTTGAGAAAAAGCACAAGCTGCCAGGACTGACTCTCAAGAGTGGAGCACAGTAAACCATGAGATTACAGATAGTGGGATGTATAGAGTTCTCTGTTGGGGGAAGGTGAGGAAGGGAAATAGCTAGGGTGGGAGAGACCAGAATAGTGACCAGGTGACCTGAGAGATAAGGGGGCAGCAAAGCTAGACCTGGGGCATTGCTAGGCAAGGAAGGGATAATGGCTGGGTGGTTCCTTGAGGAATGTGGATGACTCACTTGCATATATGTCTGTCACCCTCCTGTTGTGATTCCATTTTGTCCTTACCTAACAGAGGGGATGCCTCTAGGCATGATGTCTCAACCTGTGGCTCTTACAATCTTTCCACCCCCTCTTCCTCAAAATTCCCTGAGCTATGGTGGGTGTGTTTTAAGCCTATTCAGTGATGAGCTCTTAGAAGCCTCTACGTCTTTGCTCTGGTAGGTGTTGAGTATCCTCAGGGTCTGTCTCTTATACCTTGGCACTGGTTATTGTTATGCCCAGTTCTTGGCACCCCCAGTGACCACCAAGGAGAACCAAACATGTATGCAAGAGCAAGGAGCTTTAATTTGGGCTTAAGCTCAGTCTCTTGACTTCACCAATGCAGTGGATCCCTACAAGAGCCCGGAGTAGTGGGAGGGTAGGGTTTTTATAGGGATTTGAACATAGAAGAAGGGGATGGGTACATGATTGGTTGATTTAAACAGTAAATGCACTTGTATTCTTCTGATTGGCTTGGGATTTTGGCGGGCAAAATTGGGGGCAGGACGGAGGCAGGAAGATTTTGGTGGGCAAGGTTGGAGGCAGGACAGAGATAGGAGCTAGGGGAACCCCAGGCAGATGAGGTAGTCTTTATTGTGATTGGCTGGGGCAGAAAGAGTAGAGAGGACAGGCCTCAGGTATGTCCTGGGCATGTCTAGGCTAGGGGTGACTCTGGCCTTTGGGTGGGCACCTTCCCTAATCATATGTCAGGGCAGTTGCCTTCTGCCTAAATGGAAAACCTGAAAGTTAGGCCCAGCCAGGGCAGCACCTTACTGAGTCCCTTCATGGTGTTAATTTAGTTTCTGGGTCTTTCAGTTATCAGGAACAGCATGGAAGCAGCACTCATGCTCATCTCCCCATTCCTCTATGGATTCAGCTGTTGCTTGGCTGAAGTGTGAGGGGTACTTTATCCCTTCTGGTCTCACTATCTTCTGATAAAGAAGAACAGATTATCCAACAGAGAGTGAAGTCAGCATAGTTTAAATGGGACAAGCATTATTAATTTAGTGAGGATTTGATGTATGTAACCACTCTTTTAGCCAAATGCTAGTGAAAGCTTGATACTGGAGAACATAATCTTTGTCTCTGTAGGATTCTCATCCAGTTTCCAATTTTCCACTTTCCAGTTTCCAGATTTGGGTTCCCTTGCACTGAGTGGATCTCTTAGCCAATCAGAAAGCTATTGGTTACCCACCAAGGCTGTGTGCCACTATTGCACTGGTGCGTACATCCTGTCAGGGTGAATGGTTTGGAGTAGCTTAGACCTCTGGTTGCTCAGACTATTGTTGGCCACTTTCCCCCAGTAGCTCATGTAGTGCTTTCCAGCATTAGACAGGCTGTCTGGGGGCCAAGGAGCATTCCCAGTGGAATGGGGGCAGGGACAAGGGAAAAGAGCATACCAACAGCATACATATGAAATATGCTGTTAATAAATAATAATAATAATAATAATAATAATAATAATAATCATAAGCATAAAAAAGTAAAAAAGAATTATGGAATGGGTGCTGATGTCCCAAATTTGAATGAGGACCAAAGCCAATCTCAGAAGATATAGCATTAAACACTGAAAAATATTATGACAGGCACTTCATGTTCTGAGTGTCTTTTACACAGTAGAGACTATGTTAAACTAATGAATAAAATAGTGTGTTTATAGAAAAGGCCAGAGAATGGGAATCAATGCTGAATTATTATCATTTTTCAAATAGTTTATTTACAAGAAAGAGAGAGAGGGACAAAATGGGTATGCCATGGCCTCCAGTTGCTACAAATGAACTCCAGATGTATGTGCTGCTTTGTGTATTCGGCTTTATGTGGCTACTGGGGCACTGAACCTGGGTCATTAGGCTTTGCAGGCAAGCACCTTAACTGCTGAGCCATCTCTCCAGCCTCCCCTGAATTATTTTTTTGAGAGCAGTGATAGTGATTTCTTTTATTTGAATCATATCTTCTTTTATTATGCAGATATTTGGGATAATGGCAGCCTGAATGTCACTTAGATTTTGCTAAGAAAGAATTTATTCAGTAATCAGGAGTATTTATTAAGCACATGCTGTATGACAGCCTGGGACTATGTTTATTCTGTTTGTACCTTACATTTTGGGGCATAGGAGATAGTTAAAGACAGAGACTGGGGGGAGAGAAGGGAGGTAGGAGAGTTATAGATGTAGATTGATGGAGAGATGAAAAGAAAATTGTGCCAGGTGATGATAAAGTCAGAGAATATGTATTGATGAAGTTGGTTTGAATAGGAAAGTCAAGTGTTTATTAACAGGCTGACATTTGTTCAGAGATTCACACAAAGTGAGGATGTTGGCTGAGTAGATATGTGAGGAGAGCATTGCAGAAGCAACACAGACAGATGTTGCCAATGATCTCATTTCCATCAGCCCAGCATCTGTTTGCCAAGAAGCTGCTTTGAGAGTCTAGGACCTCTCCCAGCACAACTGACCATTCTGTCTTCTTAAAAACACCAGTGATTTACCTTGTTACTGCTCACCTTCTAAAAATACCATATCTCATTTCCTGAGTGTCAGTCTACTGGTTATTCAGTTTGTGTCTTACAATAAGGCAACAAAACAGGCTTTATCTTTTCTGATTTAAAGATGAGAAAACTGAGGTCCTAGGGGGCATATGATTTTGTAGCAATGGTATGTTTGGTACCAAATGGAATTTTTATAATTCTGGAGTCCATTTTGCTAGGGAGTCATAGGTGTTAAATTGGCTTACTTATGCCTCATAATTTTGGTTTCAGGTTAGAGCCTGGACACTTAACACACACATGTTACAGGTTTTTTTTTTTTTTTTCAAGATAGGGTCTCACTGTGGCCCAGGCTGACCTGGAATTCACTATGTAGTCTCAGTGTGGCCTCAAACTCATGGCAATCCTCCTATCTCTGCCTCCCAAGTGCTGGGATTAAAGGCGTGTGCCACCACACCTGGCTGCAGGTTATTTTTAAAACATGTAATATATACCTGCATCTTAATACTTTCTTTAGCTCTCCTCTTCTGTGCTTTTATCCAGTGCATCAACAAAAAGATATTGATGCTTCTGCTCTGGACAGCCAGAGTTTGAAGTGAACATCTATGTAGTTGTGAGATACATTTGAGGAGGTGAATGTACCTTTTTAAAAATGTATTAGCTTGGGTCTCAATGAAGAGGAGAGTGAATAACAGTTCAATTTCAGTATCAGCTAAATTGGTACTTGTGGAACACTTATATTGTGCAGTTCACCATGCTGGCTATCAGTATGGCCACAAAGATGAGTTGTCCTTCAGAGGAACAAATAGCAAAGACAAGGCCTTTCTTTCACACTCATGCAAGATGACAGTAAGGCTGAGGGAAACTTGAGAGGCCCATGATGATCTGTTGATTTTATTTTTATTTTTATTTTTTTTGTTTTATGAGGTAGGGTCTTGCTCTAGCCCAGGATGACCTAAAATTTACTATGTAGTCTCAGGCTAGCCTCAAACTCACCATGATCCTCCTACTTCTGCCTCCCAAATGCTAGGATTAAAGGCATGCACCACCATGCCCAGCCTTATTTTTACTTTTTATTTTTTAACTTTTTTTTTTTTTACTGACAACTTCCATAATTATAGAAAATAAACTATGCAAATTTTATCCTATGGTACCTTCTGAGTCATACCAAGGTCACTATCATCTGAAAAGAGAAGCCTCTCTAACCAAAAGTGAGAGTGCATTAATAGATGACTTTAATTAAAAGATGACTACCTTCATTGTGTCCCAAAGGTTTTGGTATGTTGTGTTCTCATTATCATTTGACTCTATGAATATTTTGATTTCCTTCTTCATTGACCCATTCATCATTTAAGTGTATTGTTTAGTTTTGATGATTTTGTGTATGCTCTATAGCTTTTCTTGCAATTGATTTGTAGTTTGACCCTATTGTGATCAGATAGAGTGCAAGGAATTATTTCAGTTTTACTGTATTTGTTAAGATCTGCTTTGTGTCCTAATATGTGGTCTAATTTAGAGAATGTTCCATGTGCTGCTGAAAAGAATGTGTATTCTGCAGCCTTTGGATGAAATGTCCTGTATATATCTGTTAGGTCCATTTGTTCTATGACCTCTTTTAATCCAGATGCATCTCTGTTTATTTTTTGCTAGGGTGACCTGTCAATTGATGACAGTGGGGTGTTATATTCACCCACTACAACTGTGTTTGGTGTTACCTGTGACCTTAGTTCTAATAGCGTTTGTTTGATGAAGTTGGGAACCCCCAGAATAGGTGCATATATGTTTAGGATTATAACATCCTCCTGTTGGAGTGTTCCTTTAATCAATATAAAGTGATCTTCATTGTCTTTCCTAACTAATGTTGGTCTGAAGTCTACCTTGTCAGATATTAGGATAGCGACCCCTGCTTGTTTTTTAGGCCCATTTGCTTCAAACACAGTTTTCCAACCTTTCACCCTATGATAGTGTCCATCCTTTGTAGAAAGGTAACTTTCTTGGAGGCAACAAATTGAAGGATCCTGCTTTTTAACCCAATCTGCAAACCTATGTCTTTTGGTTGGGGCATTGAGGCCATTGATATTAAGAGTTATTATTGAAACATGTGTATTTATTTTTGTCATTTTTCTTGTTTTGTAGTTTTGCTAGTTTTACCTTTGCTGTCTTGTATTAACTAGTATTACAGTATGGTTTGTTTTTTTCCACGTTCCTTATATGTGTGCTTTTCTTTCTCTTCAGCATAGAGGATTCTTTCAAGTATTTTTTGTAGAGCTGGTTTTGTCTTCAAATATTCCTTTAGCCTGCTTTTGTTGTGGAATGTCCTTATATCTCTGTCTATTTGAATGGATAGCTTTGCAGGATAAAGTAACCTTGGTTGACAGTTGTTATCTTTCAAAACTTGGAATGTATCATTTCAAGCCCTTCTGGCTTTTAAATTTTATGTTGAGTAATCTGCTGTGATCCTGATGGGCTTGCCTTTGTATGTTACTTGATTTTTTCTATCTAACTGCATTCAATGTATTTTCTTTGGTTTGTATATTTGGTAGTTTAATATGGTGAGGAGAGGTTCTTTCCAGGTTTTGTCTGTTTGGTGTTCTAAAGGCTTCCTGTATCAGCATTGGCATCTCTTTCCCAATTTGGGGGAAGTTTTCTTCTATGATTTTGTTGAAAATGCCTACTATGCCTTTGGAGTGCAATTCTTCTCCTTCTACTCTACCCTAAATTCTTATGTTTGATCTTTTCACAGTGTCCTGGATATATTGAAATCCACATTCACACTTTCCTATTAGTTTGTCTTTTTCTTTGTTGGACTGCATTAGATTTGCACCTGGTCTTCTAGTTTAGATATTCTATTCTCTCCTTCATCCATTCTACTGGTGAGATTTTCTAGAGTTTTTTATTTCACTGACTGTGTTCTTCATTGTTAATATTTCTGACTGATTTTTCTTTATTATTTCTATTTCCTTATTTATGTCTTGTATTGACCTTCTTATTTCATTAAATTGGTTTCCTGTGTCTTCTTTGATTCCTTTGATTTCCTCTTTGATTTCTTTCAACATATTTATAATTATTCTTTTGAAATCTTTCTCAGGCATTTCCTCTAAATCAGTGTCACTGGAGGTCATTTCTAATGCATTAATACTTTTTGGTGGATTTATATTATCTTGCTTTTTGTGTTTCTTGTATTATAATGTAGAGATTTTTTCATCTTGGATTAATTTAATGATTCGGTTTTCTAATTATCTAGTATTATTAGATGTACCAATCAATTTGATGTTATATATCTTCAGGGTAGGTGCTTAAGATGCTAGGTGTGCCTCTTAAGACTCTTAGAGTAACCACAAAAGTGACTCTAGGTTTCGTGTTTACATTTACCTGCTATGAGAGTGTATTAGTCAGGGTTCTCTAGAGGAACAAAACTGCTAGAATGAATTATTTTAAAAAGGGGATTTATTGGATCATCTTACAGTAGTCCAATAACAGTTGCAGGCCCGAGAATCACTGAACCTGGTAGCTGCTCAGTCCTCATGGCCAGATGCCTCAGCAGTCCTGACTTGGCACTGCAGATGGTGCCGGAAAGCCTGGAGGCTTCCTGAGGAGCCGCTGGGTTTTGATCCACTGGGGTCTTGGGTTGATACTGGTCTTTAGTCTGCACTAAAATTTAGTCTTCAACCCATGCTGGAAGGCAGTGAGCAGCTCTGGCAGCCAAGTGGAAGGAAGGAAGGAAGGAAGGAACTCTTTTTACCCAGAGCTTCCTTATATCAAGTCCCCCTCTGAGTGGGACCGGCCACTCTGGGGGAAGGGCTCACCCTGGGGGAAAGACTTCCTCCTTTAGTTGATCCTTCCTAGAAGAAGCAACCTGTGGATTACTAAACAGATCAAGTTGACAACACCTTAACTATCACAAGTCCACCCCTTGTCAACTTGGCATCAAATCATGTCTCCTTACATCATACTTAATTTTCAAATGAAAACAGTAACAAGCTCATAATTCCACCTAACATGGCATAACTATCCCACGTACAACCAGAACTGCAAAATCTTCCCCCAACACAAAGCTTAGTCTCTAATATAATGTGTCTAATATAAATTCAACAGTTATGATATATGATATAATAGTAATATTGGTGTAGATACATACAAACACTCTGGTTTCAAGGCAGCACAGAAACATTGCAATCACAGTCCTCGTTTCTGTAACTGGTCACGTGGCCTTAGCTGTATTTGTAACTGCCTTCTTCTACTACCCATTCTGTATTTCCTCCACCTTCAGCAAGCACCTCAGCAGGTCTTGGTTCTTTACCTGGAGGGGTAACCCATACCTTCGTTCCTGAAAGATCTGGGCCATTTATCACACAACTTCTATTGGGTTGTGGCAGTCATCCATTGGCTTTGACAACAGGACATGGTAATACTAACAGACGCCCTAAAGGATCTCCTGTACTCCAGGCATACTGTTCCTTACCTCCATTGTGGAGGAGCAGTCCAATTTCCCCCTGGTAATCTGGCTCAATCACCCCTGCTATCACTGTAACTCCTTTCTCAGCCTGTTCACTCAAGGGCATTAGGAGCCCAAAGTGACCAGGGGGAAGTCTTAGCTTCCAGTTCAATGGAATGTTCTTTGTGTTTCCTGGCAAAAGCACTCCCCTCTCTGGGACCAAGACTTGTAGTCCAGCAGAGCATAAGGTTGTGGGAACAGGAAGCAAAAATCTAGCTAATGGGTCACTTGGGGTGATGGTAAGTGGGACCATTCCTATTCCCACCCCTTGATTCCTGGATCTGTGAATCCGGGATATAGGAGAAACAGTACCATATATAGGATGCTGATTCACAGCATATACAGCCTGCTGGAGGACACTCCCTCAGCACTCCAAGCTATTGCCACCTAGTTGGCGCTGTAGCTATTTCTTCAAAAGGCCATTCCACCATTCTATCAAGCCAGCTGCTTCAGGATGGTGGGGCACATGGTAAGACCAGTGAATTCCATGATCATGAGCCCACTGCCATACTTCCTTGGCATTGAAGTGCGTTCCTTGGTCAGAAGCAATGCTGTGTGGAATGCCATGATGGTGAATAAGGCATTCTGTAAGCCCATGGATGGTAGTTTTGGCAGAAGTACTATGTGCAGGAAAGGCAAATGCATACCCAGAATAAGTGTCTATTCCAGTAAGGACAAAACGTTGCCCTTTCCATGATGGAAGAGGTCCAATGTAGTCAACCTGCCACTAGGTTGCTGGCTGGTCACCCCAAGGAATACTACCATATCGGGGGCTCAGAGTTGTTCCCTGCTGTTGGCAAATTTGGCACTCAGCAGTAGCCATAGCCAGGTCAGCCTTAGTTAGTGGAAGTCCATGTTGTTGGGCCCATGCATAGGCTGCATCTCTGCCACCATGGCTACTTTGTTCATGGGCCCATTGGGCAATGACAGGGGTGGCTGAGGAAAAAGGTTGATCACTATACACAGAACGGGTCAGCTTATCTACTTGATTATTAAAGTCATCTTCCAATGAGGTCACCTTTTGATGAGCATTAACATGGGACATAAGTATCTTAATATCCTTTGCCCATTCAGAGAGTTCTATCCACATACACCTTCCCCAAATGTCCTTTTCACTAATTTTCCAATTGTGCTCCTTCCAAGCCCCAGACTATACAGCCAAACCATTGGCCACAGCCCATGAATCAGTGTATAACCACACATCTGGCCATTTTTCCTTCCAAGCACATTGCACAACCATATGCACTGCCTGAAGTTCTGCCCATTGTGAAGACTTCCCTTCACCACAGTCCTTCAGAGTTGTCCCAGAAAGGGGCTGTAATGCTGCGGCTGTCCACTTCCGGGCAGTGCCTGCACAACGTGCTGAACCATCTGTAAACCATGCCCTAGACTTCTCCTCCTCAGTCAAGATCATAGGGCACACCCCATGATGCCATAGGTGCATGCTTGGGGACAGAAGGCATTGCAACAGGAGTAGCAACCATAGGCATTTGGGCAACTTCCTCATGCAACTTACTTATACCTTCAGGGCCTGCTCGAGCCTGATCACATATATACCACTTCCACTTAATGATGGACTGTTGCTGTGCACGTCAACTTTATGGCCTGGTGGATCAGATAACACCCAGCTCATAATGGGCAGCTCAGGTCGCATAGTAACTTGATGCCCCATTGTCAAACGTTCAGTTTCCACTAAGGCCCAATAGCAGGCCAAGAGCTGTCTCTCAAATGGAGAATAATTGTCTGCAGATGATGGCAGGGCCTTGCTCCAAAATCCCAAGGGTCTCTGCTGTGATTCACCTATGGGGGCCTGCCAAAGGCTCCAAACAGCATCCCTGTCTGCCACTGAAATCTCAAGTATCATCGGATCTGCTTGATCATATGGCCCATGGGGCAGAGCAGCCTGCACAGCAGCCTGGACCTGTTGAAGAGCCTTCTCTTGTTCTGGGCCCCATTGAAAACTAGTAGCTTTCCAAGTCATTTGGTATATGGGACGGACTAAGACACCCAAGTGAAGAATGTGCTGTCTCCAAAATTCAAATAGGCCCACTAGACATTGTGCTTCTTTCTTAGTGGTAGGAGCGGCCAAATGCAACAAATTGTCCTTCACCTTAGAAGGAATATCCCTGCATGCTCCATACCACTGAACTCCTAGAAACTTCACTGAGGCAGAAGGTCCTTGAGTATTGGGTGGATTTATTTCCCATCCCCTCATGCCCATATGCTGTACCAGCAACTCCAGAGTGGTTGTCACCTCCTGCTCATTTGATCCAATTAGCATTATGTCATCAATATAATGGACCAACGTGACACCCTGTGGAAGGGAAAGGTGATCAAGGTCCCTGCGAACTAAGCTATGACACAGGGCTGGAGAGTTAATATAACCTTGAGGTAAATCCGTAAATGTGTACTGCTGACCTTGCCAGCTGAAGGCAAAGTGCTTCTGGTGGTCCTTATGGACAGGTATGGAGAAGAAAGCATTTGCAAGATCAATAGCTGCATACCAGGTACCAGGAGATGTGTTAATCTGCTCAAGTAAAGAAATCACATCTGGTACAGCAGCTGCAATTGGAGTCACCACCTGATTAAGTTTCTGATAATCCACTGTCATTGCGCAGGATCCATCTGTCTTCTGAACAGGCCAAATAGGAGAGTTAAAGGGAGATGTGGTGGGAACCACCACCCCTGCATCCTTCAAGTCCTTTATAGTGGCATTAATTTCTGAAATCTCTCCAGGGATGAGATACTGTCTTTGATTCACTATTTTCCCTGGTGTTGGGAGCCTCAATGGCTTACATTTGGCCTTTCCAACCATAATGGCCCTCACTCCACAAGTCAGGGAACCAATGTGGGAGTTCTGCCAACTCCTAAGTATATCTATCCCAATTATGCATTCTGGGACTGGGGAAATAACCACAGGGTGAGTTCGGGGACCCACTGGACCCACTGTCAGTCTAACATTTGCCAAAACTCCATTGATCACCTGACCTCCATAAGCACCTACTTTAACTGGAAGGCCATGGTGCTTTTTGGGGTCTCCTGGAATCAATGTCAATTCAGAGGCAGTGTCCAGTAGGCACCGAAAGGTCTGATTATTTCCTTTCCCCCAGTGTACAGTTATCCCAGCAAAAGGCCGCAAGTCCCTTTGAGGAAGGATAGGTGTAAGTTTAATATTGAAACTTTTGGCTGTTGCAGGAGGGTCCTTCTTTAAGGGGACCCAGCCACCCCTTCAATCAAGGGGCTCAGTATCTGTAAACTGGCTCAAGTCTGGAAACTGATTAAGACGTCTTGATTCTCTGTTGCTATAATTCAAAGTGACTTTATGTTCCCTTGCTCTGGAACTTTTCTGCTTATACAGGTCAAGAAGAAACTCAGTGGGCTTCTTATCTATTTGACTTCTGGGAACACCATGATTAATCAGCCAATTCCAAAGGTCCATACGAGTCATACCTTTATGTGCATAATTTTGCCTATGCTGTCTATTATGTAAAACACGTTCACCCACCTTTGGCAATTCGGCGCTGCCACTTGGCACTTGTTACCCTGAGATCCAGTTATGCCCATTGCATCTAAATCACCTAATGCAGCAACTTCAGCTCCCACTGTGAGGTCTTCTTTACATAAAAGAGCAATGATGGGATACTTTAAGTATGCTGGCGCTCCCCTCACAAATCTGTTTCTTATAGTCTTAGTGAAGGGCACATCATCTGGACGCTCCCATTGTGGGGGCAAAGATGAGTTTACATGGCAAATCCACTCCAGCATTCCAAGTTCTCTGAGCTTTTTAATCCCTTCATTGACATTAAGCCAAGGGATATTAGGCAGCTCAAGCTCATTCACAGTAGGCCATCTTTGAATCCATACTTCAGCCAACCAATCAAATAAACTCTTGGCACCCCTTCCAACTGCACGAGCTGCATTGTTAAATCTAAAATCTCTGCTCAATGGGCCTATTTCAGTAAATTCAGCTTGATCTAATCTTATGTTCCTTCCTCCATCATGCCACACCCTTAAAATCCATTCCCACACATATTCCCCATGCTTCTGTCTGTCCAAGTTAGAAAACTCCTGAAGTTCTTTAGGGGTGTACCTCACCTCCTCCTGTGTCACACTTTCTATCTAATCTTTAGGGGCCTGCCTAGCCTTCCTACTGGTTATAGGCCTAGAGGCAAAGATGGGTGGGAACTGAGAAGCACCAGCACTTGCTGGTGATTCCACAAAGAGGGATGAATTCCCTCAGGCAAGGGTGGGGAGGGTAATACTTCAGGATATGGGGGTGGGCATACAACTGCTGCTAAGGGAGGGCAGGTCATATTTTCATCCAAAACATCTTCAGAATCTAACACTTTGATATCCCCAGGTTCTTCAGGGTCTTCCCACAGATCACCATCCCAAGTCACAGGATCCCACTCTTTTCCAATCAGTACCCTCACTTTAACTTCTGGTAGTTGGTGAGGCTGGGATTTGAGTTTATGTTGCAAGTTAGCCAATCTCACAATGAGACCTTGGGTTTGGTTTTCTGCAATCTGAGCCCTATTCTGGCTAGAGAGGAGACTCTCCTCCAGGCCACCTTTAGAAACCTTGAGATCATGTATGTGGGTCTTAAGCTTGGAATTTTCCTTTTTGAGTTTCTGCTGTTCCCTCACTAGTTTGTCCAGAGATGCCAAAACCAGCCTCATCATTGGTCTTACTTTTCCACAAATATTCAAATGTTTTAAACAGAGTCACTAAATTCCTCACTCTTCACAAGACATGACTCAGGGTCACAAAATACATCTATCTCATGGAGTTCTTGAAATAGTGCACACCATGGATTATTAGTGCCCTCCTTATTTCCAGGAAAAGCGCTCTCCTTATCACCATTAGGGCCTTTAGTGGCATTGAAATTGGAGAGCCAACTCCAGATAGCACTAAGCCCACTAGAGAAACCCATCCTTACAATTCTGTTTCTCTAGAACCACTTCTGTTACCAAAATCTGTATTAGTCAGGGTCCTCTAGAGGAATGGAACTGCTAGAATGAATTATTTTAAAAAGGGGATTTATTGGATCAGCTTACAGTAATCCAATAGCAGGTGCAGGCCTGAGAATCACTGAACCTGGTAGCTGCTCAGTCCTTGTGGCCAGGTGCCTCAGCAGTCCTGACTTGGCACTGCAGATGGTGCCAGAAAGCCTGGAGGCTTCCTGAGGAGCTGCTGGGTTTCGAATCACGGGGGTCTTCGGTTGATACTGGTGTTTAGTCCGCACTGGTCTTCAATCCATGCTGGAAGGTAGCGAGCAGCTCCGGCAGCCAAGTGGAAGGAAGGAAGGAAGGAACTCTTTTTACCCAGAGCTTCCTTCTATCAAGTCCCCCTCTGAGTGGGGCTGGCCACTCTGGGGGAAGGGCTCACCCTGGGAGAAAGACTTCCTCCTTTAGTTGTTCCTTCCTAGAAGAAGCAACCTGTGGATTACTAAACAGATCAAGTTGACAACACCTTAACTATCACAGAGAGTATTCAAGTAGACTGAGTGGAACAAAACACAGGCAAATTCTAAAATTTAACTAAACAATGTACACATTCAATGAAAAACAGCACAGAGTATTTATGCAGGAATGTTATGACAACGAGATCCTCAAACAAAGTCATAGCCCCTAAGGATGTATGTTGCCCTACAGCCTTAATTCTGTGAACTGGGAGGCTAAGATTTCTGGTCTGTAGAGGGTTACAAGTCAGCTTGTGACCAAGTAAGACCCTTTTCCAGTGAATGACAGAAGAGGAAACAAAGGCACTATAAATCAGGAAGCAACAAATGACAAGCCCAAAATATAGATTATTTAAGTATGGAAAATCTGACCATCCATCAGATTTAATATATAATTCACCCTGAAATGGAAGGTGCAATTAGCACTTCTGATTCAGACCTATATACCAGGCTTATTTGGCACATACTGACCTGATGTAATCTCAGTTAACTTTTGGGATGGCTTTGGTCTCAATTATGCTGCATACCTGCTTGGGTCCCTCTTTGCTGCACTGTGGGCTCAGGTAGGCTAGCTGGGTGTGTGGGTGAGCTCCCTTCCCAGGTCTCTGGTGCTTGTTGGTGCTTGCACTGGTGGTGGGGGAGGGGACACTGTGGATGGTGGCTGAAGTTCTCCTGCTGGTCCACATGATCTTCTTCCTCATGAGCTGCTCCCCTGGTTTCTGCTGTCCTCCCTTCATGTTTCTTGAGTTTGCAAGGAGGCTAATAAGAGCGGAAAATCCCCTCACCTGGCCTTTCCTGCAGCTCAGGCTGAGCCTGGCAGCTGTGGCCATGTGGACCTGGTGCTGTTGCTGCTGGAGCAGCTTCTGCCTGCTTCTGTGGTCTCTAGATGCTTTGGGTCTCTCCTACTTCTTTGCCTCATTTGATAATTTCTTATACATCTACCTTTTTAGTAGAAGAGTGTATTTTGATGTATTTTTTTTGGGGGGGGCTGTTTCCCCCCTAGGCTGCTTTGGCATGGTTCTTATGTTACGATCTTAATTGGAAGTCTGTCCTTACTTTTTGTTTCAGCAATATTTTTGGGTTTTTAACTTTGTGTGAGGTTTCAACTGCTTTGTGACTATAATAGAATCAATTCAGGAATCAATTTCAATAATTTAATTTTCCTTTAAAATAATAATCTTCAAAATAAATACTTTTTTTCTTCCTCAAAAGACATGAATTAACTCTCTCTCCATGTATACAATTTAGAATTATGTTGATTGGGGAATAAATCAGGAGAATTGCATATGAGTATATGAATGTTTAAATAATTATCGTTAATTTAAGTGTTCTTAAGAGAGCTTCAGCTGCTCAAGTGAACATTTGCTTAATTTAAATTGAATTAAAAATTATCTATGGGAGAAGCAGTTTCTAATGTGTAACTCAAGTTTCATGAAGATGGTGGGACTCAGAGATGCTGTGTTGCAAGAATGGAATTTTGAGCCACAGTGATTCAGATGTTCTTGAATGTTAGGTTGGTACCCAATTAAAATGTCAAATAGTTCTCCAGAGGGGCAGAAAATCTTCTATCGAAGTATTTTTTTTTTCCTGCAGCCACAGAGTTCTATAAAAGGTTCATTTCTTGCTTTCAAATTTAGGAACATCTAGGAAATTTCCTGAAGGATAATTTTATGCAGAGTGTATTAAAATATTCCAGTCTTTTCTCACCTTCTCACAAAGGAAGGAGATTATGTAACGGCCTGATAAGTAAGTTGCAATAGATGCCAAAACAATCTCTTTGTTTTAGAAATGTATTTTTGGAAAATTGCATAAGTAAACCAATATATGATATGCCTGTCATTTCCCTGATAGGAAACACTTAGGCATGGTTTGAATCTTACATTCTTGCATTCTTACTTGGTAACCCTATTTTAATGGAAAGGCACTGTGAGAAGTGAGGCTGGAAAGTGGTGGGAGGGCCAGCTCTGGAAAAGAGCTAGGGGAAGGGAACATGGCTTCTCTATTGGTTCACCATCATTATGCTTTGAATCCTGGTACAAGAAGGAACAAAAATGGTTTTTCTAATTACCAAGTAGGTGATGTCAAAGAGCTGAGGCAAAACAAGCAATGGAAAAGTTAAGCTGAAAATATTAAGAGTGAAAATTTAGGAGGGATAATTAGCTTCTTCCAGGGGGCATGGAAGAAGCAGAGGGGTTCAAGCCAAACTTATCTTGGTCACAGCAAAACATTTGTACACAAGAGAGTTAAAAACTAGCCTGAGGCAATCTTGAGAACCAGCAGGCTCCGTGGTCATCGTGTGGCTGGCATCTGTGTGCTTAGATTTTGGGATGTTTCCACAGTTCTGGACAGATTAGCATGGTTTGTTATACCTACACTATGCAAATGACATGTATTCTTAGCACTTGCTTTAAGTCCATGCATTAGTCAGCTTCTCATTGCTGGGACAAAATATTAGACATAAATCTACTCATGAGGCTGAAGGCCCTTTGACTTAGTTACCTCAAAAGGTCCTACTACATACTGAGGTGGAAGTGAGGACCTACGCCTGACAAAGTTGTCTTTTTAAAAAATATTTTATTAATTTACTTGAGAGAGAGAGAGAGAGAGAGGTATATATATATATCTATATATATATATATATATATATATATATAGATAGATAGATAGAGAGAGAGAGAGAGAGAAGAGAAAACAGGCTCACCAGGGCCTCTAGCCACTGCAAACAAATTCCAGACACTACCTTGTACATCTGGCTTTTGTGGGTATGGGGAATCCAACCTGGGTCCTTAGACTTTGTAGGCAAGCACCTTAACTGCTAAGATATCTCTCTAGCCCTAAAAGTTGTCTTTTGAAGTCCACATGTACACCATGGCACACATACATCCTCCTCACACACATGAACATGTAAAAACACACATATACACATTACATACATACGCCAAAAACATAAAATCATAATAAAATAATAAAAGGTCACACAGAAAAAAAATTAACATGTGGTTCCATAGTATAGTGGTTATCATATCTGATTTATATGCAGAAGGTCCTGGGTTAGAGCCCCAGTGGGACTGTGAGTACATATTTGTATTTTTACACTTAATGTCAATTTTACCATACAAAGTTTCAACTTAAAAATAAATTAAAAAATAAATTTAATAAAAAATCATAAGAACACATTCCTTTGAAATATTTCATGTAATTATTAAATTTGCATATTGTAGGTTAAGGTTAGTCAAAGTTTCATTTTGTATGTATGACCTTGTCTTCAAATTACAACAACTTAATATCAAATGGAATGATCATATAATTTACCACTCAACAGGGCTCTCTTGAGAGGGAAAGGAGAGAGCTGAAATAATTGTGTTGAGATAACAAGTAAACTGGGACTCTTTCTGGTAGAATTGGGACATATGGTCATCTCTGTCTTGGATTCATTCCTACTGCTTTTACTCTCATGGGTATGGTGGGGATTTGTGAAGTTGTGAAGAATTTAAATATTTTGGGAGAAAATACCAAGCAAACCTGTTTCTTCTTATATTAAAGTCTAGTCTCAAAATTCTTTGAGTCCTCTTTCATGGAGACATGAGGCTTGTGATACCATTTTCGAATCTTATGTGCTCTTTGACCAATAGAGAATGATGGGAGTTACATTGATTTCCAATGTTGAGTTTCTTCCACCATTTTCTGTTTCTTTTTTTTTTTTTTAATTTTTTTGTTTATTTTTATTTGAGAGCGACAGACAGAGAGAAAGAGGCAGAGAGAGAAAGAGAGAGAATGGGCGCGCTAGGGCCTCCAGCCACTGCAAAGGAACTCCAGATGCGTGCGCCCCTTGTGCATCTGGCTAACATGGGTCCTGGGGAAACGAGCCTTGAACTGGGGTCCTTAGGCTTCACAGGCAAGTGCTTAACCGCTAAGCCACCTCCCCAGCCCCCATTTCCTGTTTCTGATTTTATGACAGTCTAAGATCAGGTGACCCCATCTACTTGGTCATAGTGAGGGCACATCTAGTTACCTCCCCACATGGCTGACATGGTCATGGCAGGTGTATGTGCAAGAGGGAGAGAACAGTCCTATGTTATGATAAGAACTGAAGAGAGTCAGGGCTCAGGCATGCTCTTTTCGTAACAACTCACTCTCAGGAAATGAACCAGGGTCCCTAGGGAGCCACATCCATCCCTTGGCAGTGATGCTCCTGGTGACCTACTTAGTTCTCACTAAGTGCAACCTCTTATAGGTTCTGCAAGCCCTCAACATTTTCACACTGGTGACCATGGAGCCTTTCAGGGACATACTCAACCTGTATGCAAAGTATATCTCTGGATTAATAGATGCTATAGCTTTTTCCTTATAATCTGGAACACTTCTGTTTGGGGTATTGAGGACTATGTTTGAAAAAGATTTCTAGGGCTACTGTGTCATGAGGAAGCAAAATTTTCCATACAGGGGAGATCATGTCAGGTTTTTTGGTCCTCAGTCTTTGTTTGCAAGTCCCATCCTAAAGGAACCGAGTCTTTGGATGATCCCAGTTGGTAGATGTCGGGTTTTCCCAGCTGAGGCCAGTGCTACGGTGAAGTAGACATGAGTCATCCCAATTTTGTCCTTTCTAAATAATAATATTTAGTTGAAAAAAAGGAGAAAGAGAGAGAGAAAAAGAGAGAGAGAGAGAGAGAATGGATGTACCAGGGACTCTTGCCACTGCAAATGAATTCTAGACACATGTACTACTTTGTCCATTTGATTTTATGTGGGCACTATGGAACTGACCCCTGACCATCAGGCTTTGCAAGCAAGTGCCTTTAATTGCTGAGCCATCTCTCCAGCTTCTTCCTTCTATTTTTTTTCTTTCTAAAGTTTTGACCCAAGAGCTCCACATACATAAAAAGTTAGCAGTTAAAGCCCACAAGTTTTAGGGATATTTATTACATAGCAATATAAATGGGAATATGATGCTTTCTATTTTTCTATTCATGTATTTCAAGATCCTCTGGGATTTTCTACACCACTATTGGCTCTGAGCAGAGAAATTTCACTGTTGATTCTCTTTGAGGTGGGCTTCCATGTCTTGAGTTAATTGGTCCATATATTAGTTATCTTGATGCATACCTGTGGGCTTTAAAAAAAATGCTCCATTGACTGTGATAGTCATTGACTTTCCTGTTCTCCACATTATAATAGTGTACATACTACATCAGTGTTAGAACTTACATGTGGGCTATTTGCACTGCTCACTAAGGCTTTGTATGAATCTTTCTTTCTTGGGTACATGGTAATCTAAGCTTTTTAGAGGCAAGGGCATGCTGCCTCTTTTACCTTGCATTGCACTGTGCAGCAATGAGCATGGTGGTGAACAGTGATGAGTAGGTACTTAGAGGAGAAGTATCTACTTTACTGGGACTCTCTAGGCCCATATTTACATTTTCACTATCTCTCTTTGATCTCAATGTGGCATATTCTTGAGAAGCATTACCAAGGATAATTCTGCACTGTAGAGAGAAAGTAGGAGAGGCTATTTTCAAAGTGCTTGTTTGAGATGAGCTAATGGAATGCCAGGCTACAAAAGCATGTAATGAATGGCTTTATTTGTGGAATAAACAGGGCTGCCAGAATGCGCCAATACAAAATCCTTTATTATTAGGTGGATTTAGATTCTGTTAACACTTTTGATCATGTTTTACAGACTAATAAAGCTTCTTGGGGAAAAATAAAGTCTAAAATCTATCCCATAACTTAGTTGATGCTTTTATTTCTTCTAAATCAATGACTGTGTTCCAATAAGGAAAACTTTAAGGAAGTTTCTTACTAATGGATAAAAGGAAATTCTCAGAGAATTAGAAAGCTATTAAGAAGGCACAGAATAATACTTTAAGGTTAATTGTCTTGGAAGGGTTTCAGGAGTAGGAAGATTGCCTGATAAGACATGACACACTGCAGTGCCTTTGTGGGTTCAGTATGCCAGCTGAATTCCCCTTCTTCGGCCTTATCCATAGCTGAAATCTGTAGTAGAGCAGTGGGCTGAAAGGTTTCCAGGTTCTTCATTTTTGTGTCCTGGGAGTGGCTTACAGTACTAAGGGAAGACTCGATATTAGATTAGGTAACTGAATATGGACAAAATATGCGCAATTGTAGAGAAATTTGCCAGTTAATTTTCTACCAAGGAAATGAACAGTGAAGACACCAGTACACAAAGCTAATAATGGTCTTTTTTCTCCCTGAAATTGTACAATAGTAGTTCTAAGTTTGTAGTCTCTGGTGAATTTGATCATACCTGATTATGCATCAGTTTCTGCTTGTTTTCTTTTGTCTCAGAAGTTGTCTTTGCAGAATTCTAAGTATAAATAATATCTTTGATCATATTTATATATGTATTATATGTAAGTAAGTAGAATATATGTATATTCTATCATTTGGAGGACATAGTACAAGTGATTATTTGGCTTCTAATGGATCTTCTTGTGTTTAAGCACTAGAAACAAAGGTTAACAGAGGAAGTTGCTTCTTAGTAGAGGACTTATAGTAGAAGACTTAGTAGAGGACACAGGACTTATAATGTCACCATTGTTCTTGGAATAAGTTCAAGAACCCACTGTGGTATGCTGATTATCTTAGAAACCTATTTTAAATATATTTTATTTATTTATTTGAGAGAGAGAAGGAGGAAGGGAGAGAGAGAGAGAGAATGGGTGTGCCAGGGCCTCCAACCACTGCAAACAAACTCCAGATGCATGTGCCACTTTGTGCATCTGGCTTATGTGGATCCTGGAGAGTCAAACTGGGATCCTTTGGCTTTGCAGGCAAATGCCTTAACTGTTGAGCCATCTCTCTAGCACTTAGAAACCTATTTTAATTAGGTAACTTGCAGGACATTGCAAAGAAACCACTCAGTGAACTCCCCCAGGGCAAAATGATAATAACATACAGCTTGATTTTCAAATTTATGGATGTGGGGAGACAGGTTTGGCATAGCATGTCCTGTGGCTCCTGTATCAGGGACCTCAGTTGCTCAAGGACAAATTGAAATGGGTTTGTTGACCCTTAACATCTTTTGGGGTATGAATAATATAGCAGATATAAAACAATGTGTTTTTGAGGAGTATACAAATCTCACAAATGTGCAGCTCTAAATCTTAGAATAAGGGTAAAGTGTGGAGCACAGTTAAAGATTGTATGATTTTCTAGTATCAAATCTATGGCTCCTGTGTATTCCATTGTCCAAAAAAGTAGGTTTCCATATGATTTATTTAAATCCCCTTAGATTTTGATTAGCCCTCTCTCCACCTTTCCTTTACTCAATCTCTTCCTCTGGCCTCACTTAGGCCTTTTCACCCCCATTAATCTGTTCTTGTACTTACATATATACAATACAATGTGCTCCTCCAGACACAAAATGGCCCGAGTATCCATGACCCCACAGTGCCTGACACTACCTACACAAGACCATCATAATAGGAAGAAGAGATCATGACATCAAAATAGAGACTGATTGAGAGGGGGAGGGGATATGATGGAGAGTGGAGTTTCAAAGGGGAAAGTGGAGGGAAGGAGGGAATTACCAGGGGATATTGTTTACAATTATGAAAGTTGTCAATTAAAAAAAAAAGATTGTATGATTAGTGGTGGCCATCTGGTGTTCCTTCATTGGCTAGATAATAAGGGATACAGCAAAGTACAGAGGCATAACTTACTAAAGAAAACTTTAGACAGAGCCCCTGTCATTCATGGCATATGAAGTGGAGGCTCACAGTGAGAATGCAGAGAAAGAGAGAGGACACACTTAAGTCTTGGTTTCCTATAGGCCATGAAATATTTACATCAAGGAGGAACAACAAGAAAGAGTACCAATGAGCTTTTCTCCTACTTTCAACAAAAAAGCAACTTTTAAAGCAGTTGATTAGGCACTCAAGGTTTGAAGAATAAACAGAAGCATAATTCACTCATTTGTTCACTATTTTCTGTTGTTGATCTCAGTTAGTATGATCTCTCATGATACTAATGACACAGAGGAAGAAATGAAGCTTTTTACAAATATTTTTATTTATTTATTTATTGGATAGAGCGAGAGAAAAAGAGAGGAAAAAAATGGGCAAACCAGGGCCTCTAGCACCTGCAAATGAATTCCAGATGCATGCACCACCTTGTGCATTTGACTTAAGTGGGTCCTGGGGAATTGAACCTTGGTCCTTAGGTTTTGGAGGCGAGTGCCTTAACTGCTAAGCCATCTCTCCAGCATGGAAGTGAAGCTTTTTTTTTTGTTTGTTTGTTTGTGTTTTGGTTTTTTCAAAGTAGGGTCTCACTCTAGCCCAGGCTGACCTGGAATTCACTATGGAGTCTCAGGGTGGCCTTGAACTCACGGTGATCCTCCTAGCTCTGCCTCCCAAGTGCTGGGATTACGGGCGTGCACCACCATGCCCGGTTGAAGTGAAGCTTTTTAACAGAAACTGTTTACCTGATGCTCACTTTCCATAGTTATTTGTAAAAGTAATCTATTTACCAAAAATAGTGACTTTAACTAAGAAAACAAAAATAATTTATAGTACTGTCAACTAGATAGAACTACTGTTAATATCTTTTTCCTTCTACTTATAATTTTGTACACAGAGATTACCTTTTCACTAAGATTGTTGTATTAGGTACTTTTTTATTGCTGGGACACAATACCTGGCTGGAGCCACTGAAAGAAGGGATAGCATTGGTTTTGGTTTACAGCTTCGAGGGGCTGCATCTCCTCATGGTGGGGAAGATAGGGCAGCAGGACCAGAAGGCTCCTAGTCACTTTTTGGCAACAGGCAGGTGGCAGAACTTGAAAATGAAGTGCAGCTGGGCTAAATCCTGAAGGCCTGCCTCTTGGGAATCCACTTCCTCCAGCAAGGCTCCACCTCCACAATCTTCCCATACAGCACCACCACCTGGGAACCAAGTGTTCACACACGTGAGCCTATGAGGGCTGTTTCACATTCAAACAACAAATATGTACCCAGGCTCTCCTGATGGTTCAAAGTTCAAGGGCAGTCTCTACTCTCTCAGCAGTCAGTGCGCACTGCCTTTTGACTCCCCTTTCACTCACTCTCTGCAATCACTAGACTGTATAATCTCCTACCAGAGGGCCTAGTTACTTTCTCATGCACTTCTCTTTCCTAATATGACTATTGTGCTGGGGTATATATATTTAATACCAAATGATAACAGGGAAGAATACATATATATATATATATATATTCATATATATATACTTTTATGTGTATCTATCTATATCAATATCTATCTATCATCTATCTATATATAATGTGTATAATTTTTTCAGCTATTTGGTTTGGTGACTGTGGAGTAGTGTCCTAGCATGGTTTCAACTTGAATTTTCCTGAGAGCTACTAATGTTTAGTTGCCTTCTGTATATCCTCCTATGTTTTTGTTTTGAAATTCCAAGAATTTTTCAAGAGGGTGCCTTATTTTTAATTGACCCATTAAAATCATACATACTTGAAAGGCACCAAAGTTTGCTTTGATATATGTATACATTGTATAATGTTTAAATCAGGGCAAACATATCTAGCTCCTTATACATCATATTTTATAATGAAAATATTCAAAATCTCTTTATGTAGCTTTTTTTTGTAATACAAAGTACATTAATGCTACCTACTGTAACTTTATTGTGCAATAGTACATGAGAAGCATTTCTCCCATCTAATGCATGTAAGTACTTACTGGTCAATGTTACCCATTCTCTTCTTCCCACATTTTTCTCCAGCTGCTGGCAGCCACCAGTTACTCTCAACTTCTATATAATCGACTTTATCAGATAACTCAAGGAGAGACATCTTGTGGTATTTATTTTTCTGTGCTTGGTTTATTTCACTTAATAGAATAATTTTTAAAACCACCTATATTTTTGCAAATGATGATATTTCATTTTTTTATGGACAAATAATAGTTCATTGTGTCAACACAGCACTTTTTTTAAAAATCCATTTATCTATTAGTGGAGACTAAGGTTGCTTCCCTTCTTTGGCCTTTGAGAACACTACTGCAATGAACACATGACACATGGGCACATCTCTCTGACACACTGATTTCATTTTCTTTGGATAGATAAAAATGAATGGGAATTCTGGATCATGTAACAGCCATTGTTACTTGGGTGAGGTGGCAGCTCATTGTGATTTTGCTTTATATTTCTCTGATGATTAGTGATAGAGTGCATTTTTTTTCAGATACCAATTGTCAATATGCCTGTATATATATATATGTTTTTAAAATTATTAAATGTTCTGGCCTATTTTCCTGAGGAAACAGAATAGTGTGACATCATCTTCCCAAATCATTCTATGATTCCATAAATAAGTTTCCTGAAAATTGCAACCCTTTTGAGCACTCAGTAAATAATAACATTAGGGATGTTATGAAAATCTTTAAAAATATGGCATCATTTAAAATTTTCTGTGTTGCTAAATCCAAAAGTCAGCTCTACATTGATTTATTTTTTTAAAAAAATTGTTTATTTTTGTTTATTTATTTGAGAGCAACAGAGAGAGAAAGAGAGAGAGAGAGAGAGAGAGACAGAAAAAGAGAAAGAAAGAATGGGTGTGCTAAGGCCTCCAGCCACTGCAAATGAACTCCAGAGGCCTGCGCCACCTTGGACATCTGGCTTACATGGGTCCTGGGGAATTGAGCCTTGAACCAGAGTCCTTAGGCTTCACACGTAAGTGGCTAGCTGCTAAGCAATCTCTCCAGCCCGATTTCTTTTTAATCTTTTGTTTTCACAATTGGAATGTGCTAATGTTTATAATGTGGTGCCTAAGACAATTTTCTTTCTCTAGTATGGACAAAGAAATGATAAAGCTGGGTACTTCTGTTCCATTTGGATTTCTTCTTTTACTAAATATCTATTAATATTTATTTACCATTTCTTAGTCAAATTATTTATTTATTTTGCTGTTGAGTCCCTTAACACTTTGTAAACACTAGCCTTTCATAAGATACAAAGCTTGTAAATATTCCACCCATTCTGAAGCAGCAAATGGATAAATTCCTGGACACATACCATCCACCAAAGCTAAACTCAGAGCAGAGTAATCTCCTAAACAAACCTAACACACTCATCGAAATTGAAAAAATAATTTTAAAAAACCTCCCCCAAAAGAAGAGTCCAGGACCAGATGACTTCTCAGCTGAATTCTATCCAGTCTTCACAGAAGAATTCAAACCAATTCTGTTCAAACTGTGCCACACAATTGGAGAACAGAGAAAGCTACCCAACTCCATCTGTGAAGCTAGTGTCACCCTAATTCTAAAACCAGGGAGAGATGCCACAAGAGAAGAAAACCACCAGCCTATTTCCCTGATGAACTTAGATGCAAAGATCCTGAACAAAATCCTCACAAACCAAATCCAACAACACACCAAAAACATTATCCAACTTGATCAAGTGGGATTCATCCCAGAAGTGCAGAGGTGGTTCAAGATATGGAGATCTGTCATTGTAATACACCATATAAACAAGGTTAAACATAAAAACCACATGATCATTTCAACAGATGCAGAAAAAGCCTTTGACAAAATACAACATCACTTCATGATCAAAACATTGGAGAGAATTGGCATGGTTGCTTCATATCTTAACATAATAAAGGCTATATACAAAGCTCCTAAAGCCCAAATAATACTTCCTAGAGATTGGAGGAATTCCTATTGAGATCAGTAACAAGACAGGGGTGTCTACTCTCACCTCTGCTCTTCAATATAGTACTGGAAGTCCTAGCTAAAGCAATAAGACAGGAGAAAGAAATAAAAGGGATACAATTTGGAAGGGAAGAAGTTAAGTTAGCTCTATTCACAGATGCCATGGTTCTATATGTAAGAGACCTGACAGACACCATCCCAAAACCCTTGAAAGTGATTAACTCCTTTAGCAAAGTAACAGGATACAAAATCAAAGCAGAAAAATTAGTAGCCTTTCTATATGCAAATGACAAAGATACAGTGAAAAAAATAAGGGACATTGTTCCATTTTCAATAGCAACAAAAAATGAATAAAATATCTTGAAATAATATTAACCAAGGAATTGAAAGACCTATACAACGAAAATGTAAAAACACTCAAAAAAGAAATTAAGGAGGACTTTAGAAGATAGAAAAACCTCCCATGCTCCTTAATAGGCAGAATCAACATTGTGAAAATGGCAGTCCTACCAAAGGCAATATACAGATTTAATGCAATCCTAATTAAAATCCCAACATTGTTCTTCACAGAGACAGAAAAAATTATCTCAAAATTCATATGGAAAGGCACAAGGCCTCTCATATCCAAACATATCCTCACCAAGAGAAATACCTCTGGAGGCATCACCATACCTGTTCTAAAGCTATATTACAAAGCCATAGTAATAAAAACAGCATAGTACTGGCATAAAAACAGGAGTATAGACCAATGGAATAGAATCGAGGACCCAGACTTTGGGTCAAGCAACTACAGCTACTTGATATTTGACAAAGGCCCTAACAATATAGGCTGGATAAAAGGACAGCAACTTCAACAAATTGTGCTGTACAAACTGGATAATCATATGCAGGAAACTGAAACTTGATCCACACATCTCACCATGCACTACACTCAAGTCCAAATGGATCAAAGACCTCAACATAAGGCCAGAAACTTGGCTACTACTAGAGGAAAATGCAGGAAGAAGTTTCCATGATATAGGAATTAAAAAAGACTTCCTGAGTAAAACCCCAGTAGCACAGGATCTTAATCACTCAACCAATGGGTTCACATGAAGCTGAAGAGTTTCTTCACAGACAAGCATATAATAGGCAAAGCCACATAAGGTGTCTTCAGCAGTAGGGTCTTACCACTAACCTTTGGTGGGTCATCAAGTACTCTGACAGAAATCTGTCTGTCTTTTAGGAAACCTTGTAGGTCTCTCTGATGAAAAGCTCATTGTGGATGATAGCCCCATGCTGGTACTGGGAGTTACAGGTCAGTGCCCACTAAGAAAAGGAGGAAAAAGATAACTAATATACCAGAGTTAGAGAAAAGAGAGAGAGAGAGATAGAGAGAGAGGGAGACGTAGAGGGAGGGAGGGAAGATGTAGAAGATTAAGGTTAGTCTTGATCCTACCCTCTCCAGTGTCTTATGGTTCAGGTGTTCCCTGTAAGGGCCTGGTGAACGTTCAGCCATTTGGTCTGCCTTTTTGGAAGTAGAATTTTATGGTACCATTGCTGTTTGGGTCTAGATTTGTGTTTCCCACCCCTTTGATGCCCTCCCCTCCCTCCCCATCCATCCTAGTGTCTAGGCCATGAGATGCTTGCTGGGTATGTAAGGTATCTTGGGTAGATTCAGGTTAGGTGCTGTAGATGAGTAAGAGTGTCGATTTTTTTTTTTTGTGATTGGGTAAGTTCACTGAGAATGATCTGTTCCAGGTTCAACCAGTTTTCCTCAAATTTCATTGCGTCATTTCTTCTTACTGCTGTATAGAATTCCATTGTGTAGATATACCACATTTTAGTTATCCATTTTTCCAGTGATGGACATCTGGGTTGATTCCAGCTCTTAGCTATTACAAATTGAGTCGCTACAAACTTGGTTGAGCAAATCTCTCTAGCCTGTGGTTTGAAGTTTTTAGGGTAGATGCCCAGTAAGGGATTAACTGGGTGTGTTGGAATATCTATAGTCAGCTTTTTCAGAAGTCTGCATATTGCTTTCCAAAGTGGTTGTACCATCCTACATTCCCACCAACAGTGGATTAGTGTTCCTACTTCTCCACATCCTCGCCAGCATTTATTTTCAATTGATTTTATGATGTTTGCTATCCTTATTGGGGTAAGGTGGAATCTCATAGTTGTTTTAATTTGCATTTCTCTGATGTGTAGGGATGATGAACATTTTCTTAAGTGTGTGTTTGCCATTTGTATTTCATCCTCTGTGAACTGCCTGTTGCGCTCTTTGCCCCATTTTGTGAGTGGGTTGTTTGACGTCTTACTGTTTAGATTTTTGAGTTCTTTGTAGATTCTAGAGATTAGGCCTCTATCAGTTGGATAACACGCAAATATTTTCTCCCATTCTGTGGGTAATCTATTGGCTTTGCTTATTGTATGCTTGTCTGTAAAGAACCTCTTCAGCTTCATGTGATGCCATTGGTTGAGTGATGGTTTAAGTTCATGAGCTACTGGGGTTTTGTTCAGGAAGTCTTTTTCCATTCCTATATCATGGAAAGTACTTCCTAAATTTTCTTCCAGTAGTATTGGAGTTTCTGGTCTTATATTGAGATCTTTGATCCATTTGGACTTGTGTGTAGTGCATGGTGAAATGTGTGGGTCAAGTTTCAGTTTCCTGCATATGGTTATCCAGTTTGTCCAGCACCATTCGTTGGAAATGCTATCTTTTTTTCCAGCCTATGTTGTTCTGGCCTTTATAAAATATCAAGTATTTATAGTTGCTTGATCCAAAGTCCGGGTCCTCAAGTGTATTCCATTGGTCTATACTCCTGTTTTTATGCCAGTACCATGCTGTTTTTATTACTATGGCTTTGTAATATAGCTTTAGATCAGGTATGGTAATGCCTCCAGAGGTATTTCTTTTGTTGAGGATATGTTTGGATATGAGAGGCCTTGTGCCTTTCCATATGAAATTTGAGATCATTTTTTCTATCTCTGTGAAGAACACTGTAGGGATTTTAATTGGAATTGCATTAAATCTGTATATTGCCTTTGGTAGGATTGTCATCTTCACAATGTTAATTCTGCCTATCTGGGAACGTGGGAGGTCTTTCCATTTTCTCAAGTCCTCCTCAATTACTTTTTTGAGTGTTTTTATGTTTTCATTGTATAGATCTTTCACTTCCTTGGTTGACATTATTCCAAGGTATTTTATTTTTTCTGTTGCTATTGAAAATGGGACTATGTCCCTTATTTCTTTCTCTGTATCTTTGTCATTTGCATATAGAAAGGCTACTGATTTTTCTCCTTTGATTTTGTGTCCTGGTACTTTGCTATAGGAGTTAATCACCTTCAGATGTTTTGGGATGGAGTCTCTCTGGTCTCTTACATATACAATCATGTCATCTGTGAATAAAGCTAACTTAACTTTTTCCTTTCCAAATTGTATTTCCTTTTATTTCATTCTCCTGTCTTATTGCTTGAACTAGGACTTCCAGTACTATATTGAAAAGCAGAGGTGAGAGTGGACCACCCTGTCTTGTTCCTGATCTTAATGGGAATTCCTCCAGTCTCTCTCCATTAAGTATTATTTGGGCTTTTGGAGCTTTGTATATTTCCTTTATTAGGTTAAGATATGAACCAACCATGCCAATTCTCTCCAATGTTTTGATCATGAAGTGATGTTGTATCTTGTCAATGGCCTTTTCTGCATCTATTGAAATGACCAATCTTCCTCAAACTGTGCCACACAATTGGTGAACAGGGAAAGCTACCCAACCCCTTTTATGAAGCTAGCATCACCCTAATTCCAAAACCAGGCAGAGATGCCACAAGAAAAGAAAACCACTGGCCTATTTCCCTGATGAATTTAGATGCAAAGATCCTGAACAAAATTCTCGTAAACTGAATCCAACAACACATCAAAAGCATTATCCACCTTGACCCAGTGGGATTCATCCCAGGAACACAGGGATGGTTCAACATATGGAAATCTGTCAGTGTAATACACTGCATAAACAAGGTTAAACATATTCTTTGCTTCTTGCCTGTCCATGCAATGTTCTCAGCTGCCTCACACTCTTTTGTTCACAACTAGGAGCCACTCCTGCTGCTATTCCTCCCCTGCCATGAAGAGCTCTATGTCCTTTATACCATAAGCCAAAAGAAACTTCTCTCCCTTTTATTATTGTTAGATACTTTGCCACACCAATGAGGCAAATAAGTGAAGCAATGTGGTACTAGTCCTTTAAATGTCAGGTAGAATTCAGCAGAGTAGCCATCTATTCTAGGGTGTTTTTTTTTATGGGAAATTTATATTACTATTCAATGAAATTGTTGCTGGAGAGTTCATGTTTCCTGCTCTTTACTATCCAGCCTTGTCAAGGTGGATATGTCTAGAGAGTTGTTAGTGTTCCTCATTCAGGGCTTTCACATCCGGCTTTTCATAATAATTTCTAACACTCATCTGTGTAGCTCAGTTGAGTTAGTTGTAATGACCAACTCTAATGATACTCCTCTCATTTTCCTCACTTCTTAGCTTAAGATCTTTATCTGTCCATTTTACCTTTTTAAAAAGCCATGTCTACATTTTTTGATCTTTCAAAAATTATTATTATGTGTGTATCTGCATGCATATGTAGTGTGTTTGTGGACACGCATGTATCACTGCACATGTGTGGAGGTCTGAGGACCACCTCAGGGTCATTGTCCTCTCCTTCCATCTTGCTGGAGACAGAATTTCCTTGTTGTTTTGTTTTTGCCACACCCTGTGCACCAGTCTAACTGGTTTGCAGGCTTTCAGCTTCTCCTGGCTTGCCTCTCATTGTCTAGGTGCATTGAAATCACAAATGCATGTGCCACTTTGTGTCTGGTTTTATGTGAGTGCTGGGGAATATAACTTGGGCCAGCAGACTTGAAAGCAAGCTCTTTTAACTGTTGAGCCATCACCCTAGTGTCATTGTTTGATCTTTTGGATTTTTTTGTGTATATTTTAATTTCATTTTTTCTTTTTTTTCTGCTTTTTTGTTGTACAATTGAAGGGTGTTTATTTGTAATATTTGTGCTTTCCTTTTTGAAAATATTTTTGTTTATTTATTTGTAAGGGGAGAGAGAGAGAGAGAGAGAGAGAGAGAGCGAGAGAGAGAGCATGAATGAGAATGACCACACAAGGGCCTCTTGCTACTGCAAATGAACCCCAGATGCATTTATCACTTTGTGCATCTGGCTTTTTGTGGGTACTTGGGAATTAAGCCCAGGTCATCAGGTTTTGCAAACAAGTGCTTTTAACTGCTGAGCTGTCTCTCCAGCCCCAATCTTTCTGCTTTTTTGATTTTCATTTCCAAGGTAGAGTCTTGCTCTAGCCCAGGCTGACTGTGCTACCTCATGCAGCTCTTTCTGCTGTATTTTTTTAAAAATTAGTTTTGTACTCAGTGAATACAGTCAAGTTGGTACCATTGTTAGCCTCCTCCCTGTTCTCCCCACTGCACAGGGACCCTCCTTGTTGGGGTATATGGGTTGTGCATTGTGGGGCTAGCCATCAGTTACAGGGAGGAGGAAATATTTCTGTGTATCATGACCCAATGTGCAGCTCTGACATTCTTTCCACTCCCTCTTCCATTTTAGGTCTGCTTCAGTGATGAGGTCTTGGGAGCCTCTGTGTCTCTGGATATATGGTTTGGTAGGAGTTGGTTGTTCTCTGTGTCTGTCTCCTTTACCCTTGTGCTGGTATAAGGTTCACCAAGAAAACAGCACTCTTGCTCATTTCTGCAGTTATTCTCAGTTTCAGTTGGGGACCCTTTTGAGGTATAATGGGGTGGTTCTGTCCTTAGGATCTGCATCTTAATGTATGTGCTAATTGCTATAAACTTTCCTCTCAATGCTGCTTTTGTTATGTCTTGTGGTTTTGGTATGCCATATCTCCATTTTTTGAACAAATTTTGGGTCTTCCTACTTAATTGCTTCATTGATTATTGGATTTCAGGTGAAAGTTGTACTATTTCCATTAATTTGTATAATGACTGAATGTTTTCTTGCTATGAATTTCAGGCTTTATTGCCATGTTTAGAAAGATACTTAGATCATGTACAGTAACCAGCATTTTACCATTTTGACCAACTTTATAGCAATTTCAAATTGTTTCATCTCATAGATTTATTTTGGAGACCATCACATTGATAATGCTTAACTTTTTGTTTCATTAAATTCTTTCATCCTGGATTAAAAATCCAACAAAAACTGGTTTGTGATGAAAGCAAACTGAAAATCACTGTATGAGATAGAGTACATTCTCTTACTGAGTCACTCTATTGAAACCTAGGGCATACCACTGTGGTGGGTTGATTCAGGTGTCCCCATAAACTTAGGTGTTCTGAATGCTAGGTTCCCAGCTGATGGAGATTTAGGAATTAATGCCTCTGGGAGGCAGTGTGTTGTTGGGGGCAGGCTTACGGGTGTTATAGCCAGTTTCCTTATGCACACTCTCCTGTTCCTATTGTCCACCTTATGTTGGCCAGCGGGTGATATCCACCCTCTGATCATGCCATAATTTTCCCCTGCTATTGTGGAGCTTCCCCATTGAGCCTGTAAGCCAAAATAAACCTCTTTTTTCCCACAAGCTGCTCTTAGTTGGGTGATTTCTACCAGAAATGAGAACCTGACTGCAATAGTAAAGTGGTACCAGGAGTGGGATTGCTCTAGACACCTGACTGTGTGGCTTTGGTATTTTGGAGCTGATTTTCAAGAGGAATGTGGAAGGATTTGAAACCTTGGCCTAAGAGACATCTTGCAGTGCTGTGAGTACAGCTTGATGGACTATTATGGTCAGAGTTGAAAGACATGAATGCAGTAAGAACTATGTAATGTGAGGTTTGTCTTATGAGGGTGAGAAAGTGCTTTGCTTGGACTGGTCTAGCAGTATATGTGAGAAGCTTGCTGTTAGGCCTGTGTCCTGAGAAGTTGTGCAGGGTTGCTTTGCATAGAAATGAACTGGTGTGAGCAGAGGAAGGGATATGGCACAGAAAACATGAAATCTTTGGGTCTAAACTGCTGCCTGTTTAGGTGCAATTGAGAGATTACAACCTTTGAGTAAGCTGACCTGTACTGGGGCAACAGGAAGAATGTAGACTCTTTTGAAGGGGCCTGAATGCTCAAGAAGTGTCCTGTTCTTCAAAGTCTGCTTTAGTTTCCCCTGGTTGGCACCCTATCTGGTATTGGGGTGTATAAGAAATGCGGGAAAGAGAGGGTCATTGAGTTTGCAGCCCAGTCTTGTGTTTTAGAAATGGCAATGGGAAGTGTGAAGTAGGTTTTCTGGATGCCTGCATGGAGACCCCATGGAGCCATGAGGATGAACCCTGGATTGCAGTGGAGATCCAGTGGAGATGCCGGGACCATGAGATGGCTGCTAAGGAAAGCTGCCAGCGCCATGAAGTTTCCCAGGACTGTGAGTATCCTAGCTGGAGGAATGGAATTGGAATTCCAGAGACTTGCTGAATTATCAGACTTGAGGGCTGGAGAGATGGCTTAGCAGTTAAGCACTTACCTATGAAGCCTCAGGATCCTGGTTTGAGGCTTGACTCCCCAGGACCCACGTTATCCAGATGCACAAGGGGGTGCAGGTGTCTGGAGTTTGTTTGCAGTGGCTGGAAGCCCTGGTGCGCCCACTCTCTCTCTCTCTCCCTCTCGCTCTGCCTCTTTCTCTCTCTCTCTCTCTGTCGCTATCAAATAAATAAATAAAAATGAATAAGATATTTAAAAAAAGAATTATCAGACTTGGAGATTTGTCACTGGCTAGAATTGTTGGACTTGGAGCTACAGAGTTTGATGTTTGCCCTGGTTGTTTTAAGTCTTACATTGGCTGAATATTTCTGTGCTATGCCCAGTGCCATCTTTTGCAGTGTGAATGTTTATTTTGTGCCATTATGGTTTTTGTGGGGATTTTTTGGTATCACAGCTCAGTTAAAAGACCTTGGACTATGGGGATGTATGAACATCATTGGAATTGATAAAAACTATGGGGACTTTTAAAGTTGGACTGAATGCATTGTATTTTATATCATGTATGGTTATCAGTTCATGGGGGCCAGGGACAGAATGTGGTGGTTTGCTTCAGGTGTCCCCCATAAACTTAGGTGTTCTGAATGCTAGGTTCCCAGCTGATGGAGATTTGAGAATTAACGCCTTCAGGAGGCAGTGTGTTGTTGGGGGTGGGCTTATGGGTGTTACAGCCAGTTTCCCTATGCCAGTATTTGGCACTCTCCTGTTCCTATTGTCCACATTGTGTTGGCCAGAGTGTGATGTCCACCCTTTGCTCATGCTATCATTTTCTCTGCCATTGTGGAGCTTTCTCTTGAGCCTCTAAGCCAAAATAAACTTCTTTTTCCCCCAAACAGCTCTTTGTTGGGTGATTTCTACCAGCAATGTGAACCTGACTGCAACAACCACCAACATGTTCAATGGTAAAGCTTTGAGGATAAGTGGAAATTGGACATTTGACTTTTCACACTTTGCCATTACTAGCTTTACATTTTCAAAATATTTATCCAACCTGAGACTATAGGTACATTCTCCTTCCTTTTATTTGTTTTCTCCTTTTCATCATCCTTCCCTCCTCCTCTTCTCCCCTTCTTCTCTGTGCTCTCTTTGTACTCTTCTTCCCCTGTGCATCTTTGTATGCTTGCTTTTAACCATCTCAGTGGGCTGGTTTTAACTACATAAGATGATCATCCTTGGTAGGGTGTAATTATTCCTTTTTATTCTTGAGTGAAATCAACAGATACAATATCATTTATCTTGTTTCTTTTTGGCTATTGTTCTTTACTTATTTTATATTATTTATTGTTTCTTGTGCTTTGAGAGTTGGTGGAGTATTTCTGAGTCCATGACTTGTGCAGGTGACCTAGGCCATATTGGAACAAATGAGCTGTTATAATTTACTATATCTATTTAATGTTTCAACTTAACCAACACAGGAAGGAAGTGTTCTCATTGGCAGGCAAAGAAACTGAGGTACAAAACTTGATTTGGATCTACTTTGACCTTTTGCAAACAGAAATATAGCTGTGTCCTTTTTGCATTAACCTATCTCCTCAGCACTACTCAAAGTGAATAACATCAAATTGAATATGCATCTGACTCTTTCGGGAAAGGTTTTTCTTAAAGACTGTCTCTCTGGATATGGATACCATGAATCTATGCAGCTGGTATTCTCCTTAGCTCCCTAATCTTCTTACCTTGCTTTTACACCCAAATATCCTCTTGACTTCAAAAAGTTACTCTCCCAGTGAATAGCATAGGAATTTGGGGGTTTTATTTATTTGCTTATTTATTGGCCAGAAGGAATTTTCATTTCCATTAGTCAGTCCTATGCATATCTTATCATAAGCTCTTTATACGGTGAAATAACACAGTGTGCAGCAGATGATTCTAGAAAGCTTCTTGCTGCAGAGGATGTGCCTTTATATCTCTTTAACAGCCTGACATGAACTCCTGTCTCTGGGCATTAAGGCAGCTGTAATATTGCCTGTCATTAATAGACTCTGCTATTCTGCCATCATAGTAGCTGACCTTAGCTTGGCCTTCTGCTGTGAATTAGAATTTTGTTAAAGAAGGAATAGTAATGAAATGAAATTAAATTCCTTAGCAGTTTGTAATTGGAATTCAAGGCAGTCTGCATTTAATTCTTCAAAGAGAGCAGCTTAGAATCTATAAATATTGCTACTATTATTCAAAAATTATAGGTAGGAGTTATTGTATGCTCAGAAGTCTTTGTTTTGAGAATGGTGGGATTAGTATTTTGTCTGCTTTATACAATGATAAATTCAAACATTTGTTTTGAAAGACATATGTAAATATAAAACATGATTTACCAAATAAGGTATCAACTGCAGAATTACTTAATGAGAGACAAAGGAGGGAGAAATGTACTCTCTTTTTAAAATTTTATTTATTTTATTTATCTTATTTATTTGAGATAGAAGGGAGAGAGAGAGAGAGAGAGAGAGAGAGAGAGAGAGAAAGAGAGAGAGAGTGAGTTCCAAATTCATGCATCACTTTGTGCATCTGGCTTAAATCCTGGGGAATAGAACAAAGGTCCTATGGCTTTTCAGGCAAGTGCCTTAACCACCAAGCCATCTCTCCAGCCCAGAGAAATGTACTCTCTTAATCACTAAGTACTTTGCTAATTTTAAATAAAACTAGGCTGGGATGTGCCAGAAGCATAGAGTGTATTCTATCCTGTTTTTTAATGTAGCCTTTTATATTTTACTAAAATTTTGGGAGATACTATCTGCTTGTATGGAGTGCTCATCTATGTTTTATAGTGGAAATGAAATAAAGGTTGAGTGATATGTTAATTGAAGTGGGTCACGTATCAGGCCAACCATAGAAAAGACCATCATGCTGATAAAAATATATCTGGCTCTGTGGATTTGATAGCTATGATGTTTTAGAAGTGCTCTATAACCAGTTTTAGCACAATATATAAATTCAGAAGTTAAAAACTTAGCTCTTATTTTAAATCTTTGTTTATCATATTGTCATGTGGGAAAGGCAGCACTGTGAAATTCATAGTGATAGTCTAGAAAATGGAAGAGACCATTTTTTTGATATTAGTATATTCTGATGCTTCATTTTTATAAATGAGCCCCATATTTTGAAATTTATGTAACTGCTATGACATAATTTCAATCTCATAATAATGTCTTTAACTTATTGCTTCTAGTAGTTATTTTCATTAAGTTCAACTCTTTGTTCCTGGGTTCTCCAGATTTGAAGGCCATGCCTGATCACTTATCTTCTTGCTAAGGATATTTACTAAGGTGATAAAGATTTAAATAATGTATTACACTATTCACCTGACAATGTGAATCTCATCTAATACTTCAGCATGATTTTATTATTTCTGACTATTACTGCAGAACTAAATATTCACAGAACTTTTGAGAATGGCTTTAGAACTTACCACATAATACATACAGATCATATCTATCCATCATATATATGTTATATATATATATATATATATATAATAAATATATACAATAGAGGATAGATAAAATTGATTGATGATACTCTGTCAGTTCCAGTATCTCAAATATATTTGTGAGAGAGAGAGAGAGGAGAGAGAGAGAGAGAGAGAGAGAGAGGGAAAAGCAGAGACAGAGAGAGAGAAAGAAAGAAGGAAGGCAAGAAAGGCAGAAAGAGAGTGCCAAGCTCCTATCACTGCAAATAAACTCCTGATGCATGCACCACTTTGCATGAGTACTTGGGAACTGAACTCTGGCTGGCAGGCTTTGCATGCAAGCACTTGTAACTGCTGAGAGAACTCCCCACACCCCCAGTTCAGATGGTAAAAAGATAATAAGATTAAATATGAGCATGTAGGGGAAAGAGCATGACTCATGTACAAGATCCTGGGTTCAAGCCTAAGCACACAAAAACAGAAAGAAAAAGAGAACATGCCATTTCAGGAATTTCCACACAATAACACAGATGACATGCATTCCTCAAAAAGAGTACTAGTTTTCAACTCATTGTCATGTTGCCCCAGTGAGTTATAATTCTAGCACATTATAAAGATCCCAAAGTCACCATACTCATAGTATTGTCTACCCATGTCTTTCAAAGTGAAGAATTTATTTCTAAGCTGAATATAAGTTTTCTTTATATTTGTAAAATAAAACAATAAGCTTTGCTATCAGGTATACATTTTTTTTGAGGTAGGGTCTCTAGCCCAAGCTCTCCTGGAGCTCATTGTTTAGTCCAGGCTGGCCTTGAATTCACAGAGATCTTCTTACTTCTGCCTCTTGAGTGCTGGATTAGGTGCCCAGCTGACAATTTGATTTTTCTCTCCTTGTTACCATTTCTACTGAGATAATATTTCAGACATGATGGGTCTGATACCTGTATTTACTTGTCTGGAAAGTAAATTTACTTGTCTCATTCCCAAACTCAGATAAAGGAGTGTGGTTTCAGAAGAATAATATAGCATAAAATTTACAATACAACATAAAAGATGGCAATCCCTGTAATTGTCACAGCAGCTCAAATAATTCGCCAGTCATCTGAGAAACATACTGCTACTTTCTTCCTTCAATCTGTCAGTGATAAAAGGACCCAAAGAGAAAAAAAAAAAAATCAGTAACTGAGCACCAAGCTACTTTCTAATTTTAACTTGGTGGAAGACTGGAGCTTATGACACAAATGACGAGTGAATTCCTGGTATGGATCAAGTCCAGGACAGATACCTCAAGATACATTACTAAGAGAAAGTCACTAAGAGAAGCATTGTATACAAGTTTAAGAAATATCCATCTTAACAGATGAACAATTCTCAAAATTCTCAGAAAAGGGAGAAAATGGCCTGATATCCCCTAAAATTTATAAAACCCTCTGATGACTAAAGATGTTGAGCATCTCCTTAAGTGTATAATGACCATTAGTATTTATTCCTTTGAGAATTCTCTGGTCAAATATCTGCTTCATTTTATGATTGGATTATTTGGTTTTTTGTTGATTAGTTGTTTTACATTTTTTTGTTTATTTTTATTTATTTATTTTGACAGTGACAGACAGACAGAGAAAGAGGCAGAAAGAGGCAGAAGAGTGAAAGAATGGGCGTGCCAGGGCCTCCAGCCACTGCAAACGAATTCCAGATGCATGCGCCCCCTTGTGCATCTGGCTAACCTGGGTCCTGGGGAATCGAGCCTTGGACTGGGGTCCTTAGGCTTCACAGGCAAGCGCTTAACCACTAAGCCATCTCTCCAGCCCTATTGTTTAGTTTTTTGATTTTATTATAGATTCTACATATTAGACCTCTATCAGAGGCATAGTTGGTAAAGATTTTATCCCATTCTGTGGCTGCTTGTCTATTGACTTTGTTGATATTTTGCTTGTCTGTACAACAGCTTTTTAGTTTTATGAGGTGTCAGTGATTATTTGTCTAATTTTCTATGCTACTGGGGTCTTATTCAGGAAGTTTTTCCTTACACCTATATCATGGAGAGTAGTCCTTCTCTTTTCTTCTAGTTGTTTTAAAATTTATATATATCCTGAGGCACAGTCCTGGCCTCCGTTTATAAGGACTGCCTGAGACCTTATTTACCTAACAGTGAGCATCAGTAACCCTATTGAAGAGAGCACTTGGGAAAGTGGGAGTGGGACTGGAGTAGAGGGGACATAAGACCACAACCTCTATAAAATCGTGAAAATTAATTAAAATTATAAAACTCTCTGGTTCCTTAGTTATTAGTTCCAAAGATCAAAGCAGATGGAATGTACAGCATAGGATCCAAAGTATGACTTTTGAAAAGTGATCAGTGCATGAAGAGAGGATACAAATAAACAATTAAATGAGTTAAAGAAGGGGCTGTGAAATCTGAATGAGAAACTCGACCATACTCTGTAATGGGATAAGGATTTTGAAGGAGAGCTACACAGAAATGTTGGAAATTAAATGCCTAGAAATTGAGGTAGAAATATCACTTGAAAGACTTAGCAACAGACTAGATAAAGCGGAAGAAAAAAATAGAATTTGAAAACATCTGTTTTGAAATATAAGTGTTGAAAGGAAATAAAAATAAGAAAGAATGAAGAGAAAATATGCATTATTTTGATACCGTTATAATCAAATATTAACTAATTGGTACACTTGAGAGAGAAAAGCTACAGTTTGAGGATTTAGAAAACAGATTAAATAAAAATAATAGCAAAAATGCTTCTTGAATCTTAGGTAAGACATGAACATTTAGGCACAGAAGGAAACATTTAGAACCCACAACAGACCTGACCAGGAAAGTATCTCTTAACAACATCTCTTAGTTAAACTGTCAAAAGGAAAGATAAAGAAAGAACACTAAAACCTGTAAGAGAGAGTTTCAAGTAATATTTAAAGGCAAACACATTATACTAAAAGTAGATTTTATAGAAAAACTCTAAATGTCAGAAGGGCATATATGGGTATTATTTAAAGTCCTGAAAACAAACAAATAAGTAAACACAACAGAAACCTACCAAACAAGATTACTATTATACCTTGCAAGGCTGTATTTCATGGGGTGAGGAGTTCATAAACCCTGGCGGGGGGCTGGTAGTGGTACTACTGTTGCTTGGATAAATACATTTATAATGTGTAGCAGACAGCTTCAGGTTCACTGAGATGAACTTCCAGACCAGGCACAGTTATGGAGGAAGGGATATTTATTGAAGCCGACAGATCCAGGGGAAATTCCATAAATGGCAGAAGAAGCTGGCCCTGCTTTCACAGGTCAAAGCAGATAGAGAGAGAAGCACAAGCCAAAAGTCACACAGCATACTTCAGGAGCTCCAGCTAGGCACACTTTGCATATCTTTAGATTGTAATCTGAAACCCACCACCACACTTTAAGATCACCCTGTGGTTGCCAGATGAAAACTACAAACAAATAAAAACCTGAATATATTGGGGGCCATCTATTCAAACCACCACATTATGTCAACCATCTGCCCTCCTAATGCTTATGCTTATGACCATATATTACTGCTACCCTTACTTTTGTTAGGGAATATTCTCTTTTTAGATGGCAATGACCACTGGAGTGGCCAAAGTACTAAGAAGAAATGAAAGTAGAACTTCTGGTCAAGATGGCATCTGCCTAACTGTACCATACCTCCCAGGGAAAGAAAGGCAAAATATTAATGGTTCATTGGGTCTTCTTGGAGGGGGGGGCAGACTCTAATAGACATCCAGTGGGAGGGTGTGGAGGGGCAAAAAAGGGAATCAGATGATTCCATGCTTTGGGTAGTCCATCAGTCCCCCAATCCCCTCAAGCAGCCATCCTAGCCATAGTCCCTGCCACAGGTTCCTCCTGCACTAACTGCAGGCAAGGGGACCCAGACCAGCACAGCTCCACCTGTGCTACCATGCGCCCTTCCCACCCCACACAAATGCTGTTCACTCCCTCTGCCCCATGCGAATGCCATCCCACTCTTCCCACCCTGCGTGAACACCGTCCCATTCGCCACATGCCCAGACCCAAGCCAGTGGACCACCATAGCTCCACCCATACATCCAGGCTTAGGAACACCATTCCACTCCATACTGCCCCCTATCCCCATGTGTGGACCCAATCAAGCAAGCCAGTGTAGCTCCACCCATACCTTCAGGCTTGGGAACAGTCATCCCACTCACCACCACCCCTCATCCCCTTGTATGAACCCAGGAAGACCAGATTAACTCCACCCACGATACAGGCTCTGGAACACCATCCCACTCACTGCTGCCCCACACCCCTGTGTGCAGGTAGACCAGAGTAGCTCCCCAAGAACCCCAAGGCTTGCCGGGCGTGGTGGCGCACGCCTTTAATCCCAGCACTCGGGAGGCAGAGGTAAGAGGATCGCCATGAGTTCAAGGCCACCCTGAGACTACATAGTGAATTCCAGGTCAGCCTGGACTAGAGTGAGACCTTACCTCGAAAAACTAAAAAAAAAAAAAAAAAAAAAAAAAGAACCCCAAGGCTCAAGAATGCCATCCCACTCCCTGCTGCCCCCCACCCCTGTGTGCAGGCAGACCAGAGTAGCTTCATAAGCACCTCAAGGCTTGCAAATGCCATCGCACTGGTCACCACCCCCATCCTACTGTCCATTTCAGGCCACCTGACCACACACTCCCATACCCTGAATCATGGAACAACAAGCCTCTACATCAGGTCCTCAGCCCCCCACCAGAGCCTCATGGGCTCCTTCTCTCTGAGTAGGCAGGACCAATTGCCACCAGAAGCCTAGTGGAAGCAAACATAAAAGGGACTAACCACTGAAAACACTTAAAGGGTAGGCTACAGCTTCCTCCTAAATAAAATAAGGCTTCTACACTGTGATGGGAAGACCACAGCACAGAAGGAATAATATGAAAACTCAAATGCAAGTAAATCCAATAAGATCACCTAGTCCCACAATGGATGTATGTAATCAAAACATAGAAGATACATTGGGATCAGAACACCAAAATGAAGATATAAGCTATGCAATCCTGACCAAGCAAATAGTAGAGCTTGCAGAAAAGCAACAAAGGGCCAATAATCATATGAATGCTATCCTTAGTAGACTAGCCCTAATAGACAAGAACCTGGAAGGGTTCCTAGGCAGTTAAATGATCTGAAGGAGAGTGCGAAAAAGAGGACCTTCATAACCAGCTGGCTAAGTTCAATGAAAACATAAAGAAATTCAAGGATCAATTCCAAGAAGCATCAAGAAAATCAGAAAATGGCGTGAAAAGGGAACTTGACAGAGGGATGGAAACTATACATAAAAAAGCAGTAGAAAATGCAATCCAAATTGAACAAGCCCAAAACTATAGAAGCTCCCAAGAATAGAATCAGCCATGTGGAGGATAGAAACTCAGAAGTGGAAGACAAAACAGAAGAAACAGGTGCATCCAAAAGGTTCAATAAGTTCAAAAATTTTTGTGAACTGAACATGAGGGAACTGTTGGATACCCTTAAATGTCCCAACATTCAGATCATGGGAATGCCAGGAGGGGAAAAAATTCAGACCAAAGGCATGGAGAACTTATTCAATGAAATTATCAAAGAAAACTTTGCCACTCTCTCAAAAGAAAGGCCCATCAAGATACAAGATGCTGGATTTCTCAGTGGTCTTGCAGCCCAAGTATGTGGAGTCTTCAGCAATAGGGTCTTACCATCTATTCCTGGTGGGAAACCAAGGGCCTCGGCAATGGCCTATAATGTTTTGTGGGCATCATGGACCTCCCTGGCCAACAACTCACTGGAAGGTATCCCATCCCTGACACTGAAAATTTTCTAGCAACAATCTATGGCTCCTGCATGTTCCATTGTCCAAAAAAGTAGGATTCCATATGATTTATTTATATCCTCTTAGATTTTGATTAGCCCTCCCTCCACCTTTCCTTTACTCACTGTCTTCCCCTGACCTCACTTTGGGCCTTTTCACCCCCTTTAATCTATTCTTCTACTTACATATATACAATACCATCCTATTAAGTACCCCCCTCCCTTCCTTTCTTTTCCCTTTATATTTCTTTTCTAGTTTACTGGCCTTTGCTACTGAGTTTTCTTCCTACTCACACAGTTGATAACTTCCTCCATGTAGACCAGCTGACAGAAAGCTGGAAGAAGCCATTCTGCATGCAGTTCAATGGGAGAAAGAGAAATCACCAGTGAAGATACTCAACAGTGGACACTGCAAGCCTTATATTTGGCCTGCCAGGCCAAATGAGCCAACGGGTGCAATAGTGGCACGTCTGTCATGGTGGAAACCAACTGCCCTCTAATTGGACTGGAGACCCGCTCCCATGGGACGGAATACATCCCTGATATTGAAAACTTAAAAACAGGGGTAGTCATGAGCCCTAGGGGTGTAACGTCTGCTGCTGTCTGGCTAAATGTATATACTATGCTTATCAAACTACACTGTAAGCACTTCTGCTAATGTTCACATCCTTATATTAATGGTATTCTCACTTTTGGTAGAGAATATTCTCTTTTCAGATAGCAGTGACCTTGGGATGACTCAGAAGGCATCATAGTCCTGGAAAGAAGTGACCAGAGTGCTCACTACTGTAATATCTCTATCACATCTTCCAAGGCTCAGGGTCTAATGTGGAAGAGGTGGAGGAAAGAATGTAAGAGGCAAAGGAAGGGTAGGGCTCCTTACAACGTGCTCCCCCCAGACACAAAATGGCCTGGACATCCATGACCTTAAGTGCCTGACACTACCTACAGAAGAGCATCATAAGATGAGGAAAAGATCATGACATCAAAATAAAAGTGAGACTGATTGAGATGGGGAAGGGATATGATGGAGAATGGAGTTTCAAAGGGGAAAGTGGGGGGAGGGAGGGTATTACCATGGGATAGTTTTTATAATCATGGAAGTTGTTAATAAAAAAAAGGAAAGATACAAGATGCTAACAGAACTCCAAACAGACTGGACCAAAGGAGAAATTCTCCAAGACATGTTGTCATTAAGACTCTAAACATTCATACCAAAGAGAAAATCCGAAAAGCAGTTAGGGAAAAAGAATACATTACATTTTTTTTTTTTTTTTTTGGTTTTTCAAGGTAGGGTCTCACTCTAGCCCAGGCTGATCTGGAATTCACTATGGACTCTCAGGGTGGCCTTGAACTCATGGCGATCCTCCTACCTCTGCCTCCTGAGTGCTGGGATTAAAGGCGTGCACCACCCCATCAGAATTACTTCAGACTTCTACATGGAAACCCTGAAAACCAGAAGGGCCTGGAATAGAACATTGCAAAGTCTAAGAACCTATGGCTTCCAACCCACACTACTCTACCCAGCAAAAGTATTGCTCATAATAGATGGGGAAAGAAAAACTTTCCATGATAAAACTCAGCTTTACAACTATTTGAACACAAAGCCAAACTTGCAGAGAGTATGTCAGGAAATTCTCCACAAAGAAGAATCAAATAATAAACCTTATGTTCCTACAAGAAGCAGATCACAATAACCATACTCAGAGAAGGCACAAAAAACTACAAAGTCCAAGAAAACACCAAACTACATAAACCACCATGATATGGCAGGGATCAAATCAAACCTCACAGTCATTACCCTAAATATTAATGGCCTTAATTCACCCATCAAGAGACATAAGCTAACAGGGTGGATCATAAAATTAGATCCCTCAATCTGTTGTCTTCAAGAAACCAGATGGGAGCCAGGACTTCCAGTAATATATTGAAGAGCAGAGGTGATAGTGGACACCTCTGTCTTGTTCCTGATCTCAATGGGAATTCCTTCAGTCTCTCCCCATTAAGTATAATCGGGTTTTAGGAGCTTTATTATGTTGAGACATAAACCATCTTCAAGAAACCCACCTCACCACTAAAGACAGACACCTCCTCAGGGTGAAAGGGTGGAAAATGATATTCCAAGCAAATGGGAATAAGAAACAAGCAGGTATAGCTATACTAATATCAGATAAAATAGACTTCAAACCAAAAGTAATAAAAAAAGAAGGCCACTTCTTACTTATCAAGGGAATGCTTAAACAAGAGGATATCACAATCATCAATCTTTATGCATCAACACAGGTGCACCACAATTCATACAAAAAACCTACTTGACAACAGAACAGAAATAACCAACACCATCATAGTTGGGGACTTCAATACTCGATTATCAGCAATAGATAGATCATCCAAACAGAAAATCAACAGGGAAGTGACAGAGCTCAACAAAGCCAGAGAACAATTAGACCTAATGGACATCTACAGAACATTCCACCCCAAATCCACAGAATACACATTGTTCTCAGCAGCCCATGGAACCTTCTCTAAAATAGATCATGTGCTGAGTCACAAAGCCTGCTTCCATATAATTAGGGAGATTTATATAATTTCCTGCATGATATCAGATCACAATGCTGTATTTCTAGAAATTAACAACAAAAGATGCAACAGGAATCCCATTGGCTCCTAGAAACTGAACAACACAGTTTTAAACAATAAATGGGTAGTGAAAGAAATTAAAAAATGAAATTGTGAAATTTCTAAAAATTTATGACAATGAAAACACATCATACCAAAACCTATGGGACACAATGAAGGCTGTCCTCAGGGGAAAATTCATAGCACTAAATGCCTCATAACAAAGATAGAGAGATTCCAAATCAATAACCTAACCATCCACCTAAAGGTACTGGAAAAGCCAAAAGAATCCAACCCAAAAATCTCCAGATGGTAAGAAATAATTAAGATAAGAGCAGAAATTAATGAATTGGAAACTAAGAAAACAATTAAGAAAATTGATGAAAGAAAGCTGTTTCTTTGAAAAAAATAAACAAGATTGACAAAATCCTGGCCAACTTGATCTGGTGAAAAAAAGACACTTCAAATGAACAAAATTAGAAATGAGAAAGGAGAGATCACAAAAGACGTAAGTGAAATTGGGAGAATCATCAGGACTTATTTCAAAAACCTCTACTCCACAAAAATAGATAATATGGAGGAAAGGGATGAATTCCTGGACACATACCACCTACCAAAGCTAAACTCAGAGCAGATTAATCACCTAAACAAACCTATCACACCCATTGAGATTGAAAAGGCAATCAACATCCTCCCCCCAAAGAAAAGTACAGGACCAGGTAGCTTCTCAGGTAAATTTTATCAAATCTTCATGGAAGAACTGAAACCAATTTTTGTCAAACTGTGTCACACAGTTGGAGAACAGGAAAAGCTCCCTAACTCCTTATGAAGCTAGTATCGCCCTAATACCAAAACCAGGCAGAGAAGCCACAAAAAAAACTATAGGCCTATTTCCCTGACCAACTTAGATGCAAATATCCTGAAAAAATCCTCACAAACCAAATACAAGAATACATCAAAAGCATTATCCACCTTGGTCAAGTAGGCTTCATCCCAGGTATGCAGGGGTGGTTCAACATATAGAAATCTGTCAATGTAATACACCCCATAAACAAGGTTAAACACAAAAACCACATGATCATTTTGATATTTGTAGAAAAGGCCTTAGACAAAATACATTACTTCATGATCAAAACATTGGAGAGAATTGGCATGGATGGAAAGTCCTAGCTTAAGCAATAGGATAGGAGAAAGAAATAAAAGGGATACAAATTGGAAAGGAAGAAGTTAAGTTAGCTCTATTCACAGACAACATGGTTCTGTACATAAGAGACCTGAGAACTTCCATCTCAAAACTCTTAAAGGCGATTAACTCCTTCAGCAAAGTAGCAGAATACAAAATTAATGCACAAATATCAGTAGCCTTTCTATATGCAAAAGACAAAGATACAGAGAAAGAAATAAGTGACAATGTCTCATTTTCAATAGCAGCAGCAACAACAACGAAATACCTTAAAGTAACATTAACCAGGGATGTGAAGGACCTATACAATGAAAACATAAAAACACTTAAAAAAGAAATTGAGGAGGTCTTGAGAAAATGGAAAGACCTCTTATGCTCCTGCATAGCAGAATTAACACTGTGAATATGGCAATCTTACCAAAGGCAATATACAGATTTAATGCAATTCCAATCAAAATCCCAACATTGTTCTTCAGAGATAGAAAAAATGATCTCAAAATTCATATGGAAAGGCAGAAGGCCTTGAATATCCAAGCATATCCTCAGCAAATGACACCTCTGGAGGTGTCACCATATATGATTTAAAGCTATACTATAAAGCTATAGTAATAAGAACAGCACGGTACTGGCATAAAATAGGAGTATAGACCAATGGAACAGAATTGAGGACCCAGACTTTGGGTCAAGTAACTACAGCTGCTTGATAATTGACAAAGGCCCTAACAATATAGGCTGGAAAAAAGATAGCATCTTCAACAAATGGTGCTGGACAAACCGGATAACCATACACAGGAAAATGAAACTTGATTCACACATCTTGCCATGCACAAAAATCAAGTCCAAGTGGATCAAAGACTTCAATATAAGACTGGAAACTTGGATACTACTGAAAATAAAAGCAGGGGTAACTTTCCATGATATAGGAATGGGAAAAGACTTCCTGAACAAAATCTCAGTATCTCAGGATCTTAATCACTCAACCAGTAGGATCTCATGAAGCTGAAAAGTTTCTTCACAGACCAACATACAATAAACAGAGCCAATAGATTACCCCAGCATGGGAAAAAATATTTGCTGGCTATCCAACTGACAGAGGCATAATTTCTAGAATCTACAAGGAACTAAAAAACCTAAACAATAAAAAGTCAAACAACTCCCTCGCAAAATGGGGCAGAGAATTGGACAGGCAGTTCTTAGAGGAAGAAATACAAATGGATAGCACACACTTAAGAAAATGTCCATCATCCCTAATCGTCAGGGAAATGCAAATTAAAACAATGATGAGATTCCACTTTACCCCAATAAGGATAGCAAACATAAAAAAATCAAATGGAAATAAATGCTGGTGAAGACGTGGGGAAATAGGGACCCTCATCCACTATTGGTGGGAATGCAAGATGGTACTACCACTTTGGAAAGCAATATGAAGACTCCTAAAAAGGTTGACTATATAGTTACCAACAGACCCAGTTATTCCCTTACTGGGCATTTATCCTAAAAGCTCCATGCCTCAGTTCAGAGAGATTTGCTCAACCATGTTTATAAAAGTTCAATTCATAATAGCTAAGAGCTGGAATAAACCCAGATGTCCACCATTAGAAGAATGGATAACCAAGATGTGGCATATCTACACAATGTAATTCTACACAGCAGTAAGGAAAAATGACACAATGAAATTTGAAAAAAAAAAAATGGTCAAAACTGGAACAGATCATTCTCAGTAATCTCACTCAATCACAAAAAGATGATCATCAGATAATGTCACTCATCTATGGCTCCTGACCTGAATCTACCCAGGATGCTGACATGCCTAATAAGCATCTCAAGGACCATACAATAGGGTGGGTGTGTTGAGAGGGAGGGTAAGGGTGGGGGTGGGGACACAAAGCTGGACCCAAATGGCAATGGTACCATAAAATTCTAAATTCTAAAAGACAGACTAAAAGGTTGAACCTTCATCATGTTCTTAGATGTAACATCTGAATCACAAGGACCTGGAGAGGGTATGATGAAGATTGACCTTAATCTCCTGTTTCTCTCTCTCTGTCTCTTTGTCTCCCTCTTCTCTCTATCTCTTTATATTACCTATCCTTTTCTTCCTTCTGTTCTTTGGCAGTGACCTGTAACTCCCAGTACCAGCATGTGGCTAACATCCACAATGAGCTGTTGATCAGAGAGACCTACAAGGTTTCCCAAAAGAAGACAGATTTGTGTCAGACTACTTGATGACCCACCAAAGGTTAGTGGTAAGACCCTACTGCTGTAGACACCATATGCTTTTGCATGGAACATGGAGTGACCTGGATGGAATTTGGAAGAGAATCAGTCCCCAGACAGTTAGCTTGTCTAGTGCCAGAAGGTGCTATATGAGCGACTGCGGGAAAATGACCAACATCTGTCCAAGCAAATCATGGTCTAAGCTACTCAGCAGCAAACAACCTGACGTAATGCTCACACAAGTGCAATAGTGGCACACAGCCATGGTGTGAAACCAACTGCTCTTGATTTGGCTAACTGATCTGCTCAGTGGAAGGGAACCCATAGCTGGAGCTGGGAAAAAAGTCACAAACATATCCAAAAATGAGCCTGCTCTCCATTATTAAGCTCCCACAAATTGTGGGCTGCAAGAGGGCCTACTCCTATTAAATTCCCTCTAAGAAAACAATGGTTATCCCATTTATCTGGTGCTAACTTCATTCTCTATTGGAGAATTTGCTTCTGTTTTTCAGATGGACACAGATGCTAAGGAGAGAACCAGCCCATCAAACCTCAAAAGGGCCCAGCTGAAACTAAGCATAATTAGGGAAATGACCAAGAGTGTTGCTTTTCTGGTGAACCTGGTACCAGCACAAGGGTGAAGGAGTTAGACATGGAGAACACTCAACTCCTACCAAACCAGATATCCAGAGACACAGAGGCTCCCAAGACCTCATCACTGAAGCAGACCTAAAATGAACCCAACATGGCTCAGGGAAATTTGCAGAAGAGGGGGTGGAAAGAATTTCAGAGCCACACATTGGGTTATTATGCACAGAGACATTGCCGCTTACCTGTAACTGATGGCTAACCTCATAATGTATGACCCATATTCCCCAATGAGGAGGGTCCCTGCAGAGGTGGAGGACAGGGAGGAGGCTAACGATTGTACCAACATGATTGTATACCCTGTGTACAGCACTAAGTGAGACATCTCTATCATACCCTTCAATGCTCAAGGACCATTGTGAAAGAGGTGGCAGAAAGACTGCAAGACCCAAAGAAGTGTGTGTGTGTGTGTGGGTAGACTATTTACAATGCTATTCTCTAGACACAAAGTGGCCTTGATATTCATGACTTCACAGTGACTGACACTACCCATATCTGACTTCTATAATAGGAGAGAAAATTATGATGACATCTAAGACACTCTTTGACATGCCCTGTATCTCTCTATTACTAACATAGTATCACAAGAAGTTACTTTTTCATTTAAAATATCTAAAATATCTCAAGAATAATTGCCTAGCTTGCACAGACTCATAATAATTATTAACATTTCAAAATATCTTAAGTGTTTGAGAACTTATATACCAGTATTATTACAAACGATAACACATCAACACATGTTCTAATAAAATGTATAGACTGACTTTCAATTTTATCTATTAATGTGTACTAATTTTTTTGAAAAAGTTGGTCATTTTACTTTTTTCTTCAAATTTAGTAAAGATTTTATATGCAAAAGTGGTTAGTGAAATGAAATATATACACATATTTAGGAATTGAGAAACTTATCTGCAATAATTCAAACCTAGAGTAATTTTCATGTAAATTTCAGGTAATGGAGAAAAATTATTTTGGATCCATTTTTGTTTACACTTTCTGCTTAATTGCCTTATCTACTGTGTGTATAGAATATATTCATTCATCTGTCATTTACTGGTGTTTACTGAATACCTACTCAGGCTACAAATGTGAATTCTGAAGTGAAAGTAACAAGACCCCTAAACACTGAGAGCATGGTAAAACAATGAGTGTTTAGTAGCTGATTTTTATCACTTTGTAAAATATAAACATAACAGAAATAAATTTAAGTAGCTCTAAGGCCCACTCTTGAGATGTTAGCCATCAAGAATAGCACCAGGTCAGTGGACAAATGTTCTGCAAAGCAATGAAATGCTCATTCGAGTCTCTTGAACCATGCCAAAATGGTGTTGCAATAAGAAAGAGCTGATAAATTTCCCACTCTCCATCATCTTTCATGGACATGAACTTTGTCCCCTAAATTCTAAGCCTCCTGTCTGTATACACCATAGAAATCTCTCTAGCACTTGATTTCTACTTTCCATATCTATGTGTTCTTTTTCCCAGTAGCCCTGTCTTGTCAGAGAGCCTCATTTCTTCTAAATTCAGCCTCTTGCCTTGGTACAAAAAAGAACATATCATAGATATATAATTCTTCTTCATTGAAGATTTTTCACACACACACACACACACACACACACACACACACACACACACACTTAGAAACCTTAGAAAAGAATATTTCAGTAAGATTTCTAGGATATTAAAAAGGTCTCAAAAATAAAATATATGGTCAAAACTAAAACACCAATTTGTTTACTGCTTCAGTTAATTAGTTGAAGTAGTAAGTACATTTCTGTTGGTTTAGACTTCTACAATTTCAGCCCAAAGCAGCATGCATAAGCTTAGTCATCATGCAGCTGTAGAATACCACATAGACTCGGCAACCTATATTGTGCTATTTCAATAAACAAATTTAAGTAGCTAGATCTTGCCCACACTGGCACTGCTGTTTGTTATATATCAGTGGCTCTTGGTTTTGAAAGCCAAAATGTTTTTACAAAGCTCAACTGTTTATATTTAAAAAAAAAACTGCTGTTTTGTGCAGTAGCTTGAATATGTCTCATAAAATTTTTATCTTTAGTGCTAGCTGTGCCTATAAGATCTTATGGCGGCATTGAAGTCATAATAGTTCTATTGATATCATAATTGCTCTGAAGGGCCATTCCAATGTAAATATGCAAGTGCTTCTGACAAGCTATGTTGTTAAATGGAGCTACCCAAAACAGTGAACTGCAATAACACAGGTGTAACTTGCTGCAGAAGAACTCCTGTTTGGAGACAACCGCTCCCTTCTTAGCTAAATGGCTGAGGACTAAGGAAGCACAGCATTTGTGTTTTAGTTGCTAAGAATTAAAGTAGAAGCATAAATCAGGAAGGACCCAAGCATCATCTTATCTTCTCTACTTTTTTTTTTTCCATTAGTTTTTTCCTTTTTGCAATTAAATTTTTTTTTTTATTAGTCAGTTCCGTATTCAGCAAATACAGTCAGTTTGGTACCATTATTAGGCTCATCCGTGACCTACCCCCTCCCCTTGGCCCCTCCTTGTTGAGGTATATGGGTCATGCATTGTGGAGTTAGCCCACAGTTATGGGTAAGCTAAATGTCTCTGCATATCATGACCCAACATGTGACTCTGACATTCTTTCCGCCACCTCTTCCGCAAAATTTCCCTGAGCCATGTTGGGTTCATTTTTGGTCTGCTTCAGTGATGAGGTGTTGAGGGCCTCTGAGGCTCTGGCTCTCTGATTTGGTAGGAGTTGATTTTTCTCTATGCTGATCTCCTTCCCCCTTGTGCTGGTGTCCGGTTCATCAGGAAAACAGCCCCCTTGCTTGTTTCTCGAAGTTTTCTTAGTTTCAGCCAGGGCCCTTTTGAGGTATGATGGGGAGGCTCTCTCCTTAGGGTCTACATCTATCTGAAAAAGAGAAGCAGATTCTCCAACGGAGAGTAAGTTAGCACCAGGACAAATGAGATAACCCTTACTTTTTTTTTTTATAGAGAATTTAATAGGTGTAGGCCCTCTTGTAGCCCACAATTGATAGTAGCTTGATACTGGAGAGTGGGCTTATGTTTGGATATGGTTCTGACTTGTTTCCCAGCTCCAGCTATGGGTCCCATACCAGTGAGGGAATCAGTTAGCCAAATTGAGAGCAGTTGGTTCCCCACCATGGCTGTGTGCCACCACTGCACTTGTGTGGGCATCACAATAAGTTATTTGCTGCTAAGTAGGTTAGACCATGCGTTGCTTTGACAGATATTGGTCAATTTCCCCCAGTTGCCCATGTAGCACCTTCTGGCACTAGACACGCTGACTGTCTGGGGACTGACTCTCATCCAACTTCCAGCCATGCCATTCTAATTTGCATGTCAATCACATAAGGTATCTTCAGCAGTAGGGTCTTACCACTAACCTTTGGTGGGTCATCAAGTACTCTGACAGAAATCTGTCTGTCTTTTAGGAAACCTTGTAGGTCTCTCTGATCAAAAGCTCATTGTGGATGATAGCCCCATGCTGGTTCTGGGAGTTACAGGTCAGTGCCCACTAAGAAAATGAGGAAAAAGATAACTAATATACAAGAGTTAGAGAGAAGAGAGAGAGAGAGACAGGGAGAGGGGAAGTGAGGGAGGGAAGATGTAGGAGATTAAGGTTAATCTTAATCTTACCCTCTCCAGTGTCTTGTGGTTCAGGTGTTCCCTGTAAGGGCCTGGTGAAGGATCAGCCATTTGGTCTATCTTTTAGTAAGTAGAAGAATATGGTACCATTGCCGTTTGGGTCTAGATTTGTGTTTCCCACCCCTTTGATGCCCTCCCCTCCCTCCCCTTCCATCCTAGTGTCTAATCTAGGAGATGCTTGCTGGGTATGTAAGGTATCTTGGGTAGATTCAGGTTAGGTGCTGTAGATGAGTGAGACTATGTGGCGATTTTTTTTTCTTTGATTGGGTAAGTTCACTGAGAATGATCTGTTCCAGGTTCAACCATTTTTCCTCAAATTTCATTGTGTCATTTTTTCTTACAAGAAGTCAAACACCCCACTCACAAGATGGGGCAAAGAGCTGAACAGGCAGTTCACAGAAGAAGAAATAGAAATGGCAAACATACACTTAAGAAAATGTTCAGCATCCCTAATCATCAGAGAAATGCAAATTAAAACAACTATGAGATTCCACCTTACCCCAATAAGGATAGCAAGCATCAAAAAATCAAATAAAAATAAATGCTGGCGAGGATGTGGAGAAGTAGGAACACTCATCCACTGTTGGTGGGAATGTAGGATGGTACAACCACTTTGGAAAGCAATATGGAGACTTCTGAAAAAGCTGAGTATAGAGATACCAACAGACCCATTTATTCCCTTACTGGGCATCTACCCTAAAACCTTCAAACCACAGACTAAAGAGATTTGCTCAACCATGTTTATAGCGGCTCAATTTGTAATAGCTAAGAGCTGGAATCAACCCAGATGTCCATCACTAGAAGAATGGATAACTAAGATGTGGTATATCTACACAATGGAATTCTATACAGCAGTAAGAAGAAATCTTCTCTACTTTTGAGAAGAGGGTCAGGGCATTTCAAACTTATCTCAGGCTTCCTGGATAATGGCTGTAACCAGGGTAGCACAGAAGGCCTAACTTCTTGTCTGTGAAGCCTAAGGACCCAGGTTCAATTCCCCAGTACCCACCTAAGCCAGGTGCAGAAGGTGGTGCATGTGTCTGGAGTTTACTTGCAGTGTTTAGAGACTCTGTCACACCCATTCTCTCTCTATCTGCCTCTCTCACACAAACAAACAAACAAATGTAATGCATACTCTGTTGGAGAATGCTAGTGCACCACAGGAGAGCAACGTGAGGGACGATGACATAGTTGAGGAACATAGTTGGTTTCCTTAGTAATGTGACACACTAAACTCAAACTGAAGAAGTAGTAGGAAATATGCAAGACAGAATAGAGAGGAAAACCCTTTTAGTAAGGGGCAAGGATTCCAAAGCTGAACTGAATATAGTATATATAAGATGATGAAAAGTTATTGTAGCTCTAGGGCAGAAATAAGAATAAGAATGGCCAAAAAAAAGGGACTCAAGGGAGGCATGATATGATGATGTTTAAAAGTCCAACATTCAATGGCCTATATGTATATGATAATTTGCATATTTAAAAAATAAAGTACAATGACTTTTTGGATTACAAGTTTTATACTTCTGGATCAGTCCCTGGAAAATTTCACTATCTCACTAGATTTTTAAGGAAGAATATATTAATATGGGAAGTTAATAAGAGGCTCAATGAAATCATTATTTTTTTATGTGAGTATATTTTAAATTCAAAACAGATCAATTATTCTACTTAGAAGTAAATATGCCACGTATCTACCTTATAATAGAACATTTTATATAATGAAATAGATTGATTTTAGGTATCACCACCATTTTTTCTTATCGAGAATACTTGCTTTCTGTTTTAATCATTCATTATGATTGAATTAACTTAGCTTTTACATTCAGCATATTACTTCCCCTTAGTTGATCATATTCTGAAAGATTGCAGTTTTAGAGTTTGCAAGTAATTAGAAAGTTATTTAACTTTTAATTGGTTGACTCATACCTTGATTCTCAGGCTAATTTTCCATTAGTGGTACTGGGGAGAAATGCTACCTCTGCTTATTGAAGTATAAAGGTAGGAGATGATAAAGCAACCGTAAAGATTAAACTTGTGACTGCAACTTTAAGCTCAATTCCATGATACAAAGTTATCCAGTTTGCCTATATTTGTCATCATGTGCAATTACTAATGTATTCTATGTACACTTCATAATATCAAATGAATACCTGTACTTCTCAACTGGTGACATGATGTTGCCTTTAACTGGGTTTGATAGGTGTCTTTTTTCAATGTGAATAGTTTTATGATCTGATGTCCCACATAACAGTGCAGAAGCCCAATGGAGTATTTGTTATTTTTATAGCTGTAATAATTTATTATTTTGGTATACACATGTTTTATGATAGTATAATGCCTCAAATGGCACAGATGCAGGTACTTCATCACTGTAGAGACTGCATCATTGATCAGACACTGTGCTGGGTGCTAGAGATCATTTCGGAGCCTACCAAGACAGGCATGGCATTTAAACTCATGGGATGTCTAGTCTCTGTGGGAGGCAGATAGTTTGAACTAGTTATTTTATATCTAGTCATGATAAGCATGGAAGAACATACAAAGTGAGGAAGGCATCCCTGTCTTGTGTAGTGCTGTAGGGGTATGGGCTGCTCTGAGTAAATGACACTGAAGTAGAAAGCTGGGGTGATTCCTGATGAAGGCTTATTTGTCCCCAGAGAAAGACTTCATTTAGTGAGAGACATGTGAAAGGTGAATTATTCTCTCCTCCCCATGTACCCCATTCTATGGAATGATTTTTATGAGCCTCACTTATAAATTGAGAAAAATGACTAAGAAATTACTGTTTTCAATAATTCTTCTCTCCCTCAAACATTGAAAATGGTGATAATTTCCTTGCTTGCAAAGAATTGTGAAAAGCTGTAATTTAAATTGGGCTGTTGCACAAAAATGTAATGTCCTAGCTTTCCAAGAGAAGCTGAAAATAGAAGGGAGAGTAGGGATTAAATTTTATTTATTTATTTTTATCAAAGCTAGTAGCAAGTACATCACAATATATTAATAAGAACTTAAAAATTATTTTAATTTAAATATAATATTTATATTCATTTACTGGGTATAGTATGGTAATTTGATACATGTACACATGTGTAATGATCAAGTCACGGTAATTAGCATCTCTGTCTCGTCAAACATTTATCATTTCTACATATTGGGAGCTTTCAGGCTCTGCTAACTGTTCTGGAATATATAGTAAATTATTATGGAGTGTACTTACTCTGCTATGCTACAGAACACTAGAATTAATTCTCAGCTTGCACTTTTAGGTATAGATTCCAATTTGCACAGAGACTTAAATTTGATAGAAAAAATGGGTAGGCTAAATAGTATTTGCCTCAGGCCACATTGTACTCACATCACCCAGTCTACTTTTTTTGGCAAGATTATTTTAAAGTATCTCAGAAAATAGATTACATATTCCTTTAGAAATACTTTGGAAAAAATTTTATGCATTCTCACTTCAGTTTCTAGTGAAATGAATTCCGATTAGATTTAATTTCTACTCTGCTTCTTGCTGTATGCACCTCTACAAACCACTTTTCATAAGCAGTAGAGCATACAGGTTTGGAGTAATATCTAAAGGTAGTTTGCTGAGGATCCTTTTTTGACTTCTCTAGTCCTAGAAGTGTGTGACCCTGGGCACTTTACACACATCCTTGTTGCTTAAGCTTTTAACAGTTTTATCTGGTCTTGTAAACATATTTTACTCATCTGTTCTCACCATACCCGAAGCTCCTTCAGGGAGGAGACATATTCTCTTTATTTTGAATTGCAAACATTGTGCCTATTCCTTGACATGTTGTAGGAAATCAACATGGTATTTACATGTTGTGTGATGTTAAATATGATTAGAAGACTAATCAGAGGAAGTGATATGGGTTCTGACAGTAGGCAAAGGACTTTCTATGGGCCACTCTGTAGTCTTCTGATATGGCATCATGTAAGGATCCCATGAAGTTCCAGGGTCTATTCCTAAGGACAGATAATTAATTGTTCTCTGAAATCATTCATTTGTTCCTGTTCCAAATATATAACCTGAATTATTGCAAGTTTTTTTCTTATGTGCTGTAAGAGGCAATGTGATTGATTTTCCATGAAGAAGTATTTTTTTCTTTTTTTTTGCATCTGTATGTGTGTGTGTGCATGCATGTGTGTATGTAGGCCACAGGTTGAAGTTAGGGTATCTTCCTAAATAGCGATCTTATTTGTTTAATTTTTTTGTTGTTTTTTTCAAGGTAGGGTCTCAAACTAATCCAGGCTGACCTGGAATTCACTATGTAGTCTCAGGGTGGCCTTGAACTCGCAGTGATCCTCCTAACTCTGCCTCCTGAGTGCTAGGAATAAAGGCATGTTCTTCCAAGCCCTGTGTGGTCTTATTTTTTGAGATGTTGTCTGTCATTGAGTGTAGAGCTCATCAGTTCTGCTAGACAGGGCTATTCAGCAAACCCTGTGGTTCTCCTGCCTCCATCATCCTAGTGCATTAGCTTCCATGCCTGACTTTATGTGAGTGCTGTGGCTCCAAACAGATACTCATGTTTGAACACCAGCACTTTACACCACTGAGCCATCTCCTAAACCTCCTTTTATGTCTTTAACCCGATTTGTCAAACATGTCAGTTAGTAACATTTTTGTTAATTTTCTCTGAATATCCTGAAAAGCTGCCATGTGTGGAGAATTATTGCATATGTAGGACTGAAGGCCGCAAGGCAGATTGTGAATTTTGCAATTGCATTTTAGAGTCAGCTTTGTCTAGCTATTTTTTTTGGCTTTTATTCATATAATAGATAGTGACTGCTTTCTATGAGGACCCAGATTGAAATGAATATTGAAGTTCCTATTTCTTTGCACAAGAAACATGACTTTTTTAGTTTGGCCCAAACCACAGCAGTCTTTATGAACAAATATAATTGAGCATTATCCAAAAAGTATATTTCAAGCCTACCATCATAACAACTATGGAATGGAAGCTGAGAACTACTCCCTGAAGAAACGATTCTTAGAGTGTTGATATGAATTTTCACAAATAGAAAAGTGATATAATTGTTTCCCCACATTCCTCCTCTCTTTTTGTCTCATATTCCTCCTGTCATTTCCTTCCTTCTGTGAAATTCAGCAACTTTAAAGAAAGATGTAAAAAGTAAATTTAAACTTCTTTCCTTAATTTACATTAATTTAATGCTTAAGTAACTATATGTAGTGCATGGCTTCTAGTTTGCAGAAAGTAAGCATATTATGAGAATTCTCATCCTTCACAATTATACATCAATTCCCAAATGCCCTCATATATGTCACAGATTCTATTCATTCTGCTACTTTCACTAACACATTGGGGATAAATTGTGGGAGCTGCAGGGACCAAGTCTGGGTTCATAAGGCGCCTACCTGTGAGAGTTCCTGGGTCGTCTAAAGAGCCTTGGCTTTATCCTAGAAGTTGAAGGCTCAGCAGACTTTACAAGACTTCTGTAAGGCTCTGGGGGGAGCAGGCAAGTGGTATGAATGACAGCAGCAACAACATGTAATACAGTGGTTCTCAAACTTGAAGTGATCTAGAATTAAGTGGAGAACTAACCCAATCACTTGCCAGGTAAGGTTAGACATGAAATAGTTAGGATAGGTTCCAAATTTCTGGATTTTTGCCAAGTTGTCCAACTAGTTCTGATAGATGTAAAAATTTGAGAATGACTGGTGAAATGCATACACAAAATACCCACTGAATGGATCACTTTTAGCAGCAAAGAAGCTTCCTTGTACTGCAAAAGTATAACTAGAAGACAATTTAAATGCTTAAAATATTTCTGATAACAATAAGGTATAATTCCATTATAAATTTTCTGGTCTTGCTTTCTCCATCTTTCTTTATAAATACTTAAGCACACTGCAATTTAATCCTTCCATGTTTTGGTTTCTTTCCTTAGACTTTTCTCTTAATGTTCTAATGAGGAATAAAAGAACATTGTGTGTGTGTGTGTGTGTGTGTGTGTGTGCATGTGTGTCCCTATAATTGTATCCAGGCACCTAGTAAAATTCTATAAATTTTTACATTTAATATTCTTTCACCTTTATGGCAATCATCATCAAAACATTTCAAATCATTTTCACTGAATCCTTTCCCCCACCTTCTATTGCCAAAGAGTATTTTTTAGGGTTTTGAATTTTTTATGCTCCATCTGTCACTTTCTGGATTGGTTCTAGTGTTGTTTGATTCATTTGCTTTGTTTTCCTGCCAGCTGCTATCTGTGTACACCTTAGAAGCTCCTCTGCTTTTTCCTAGCTTTTAGCTTCAGTAGTTAGCACCTTTTAATACCCTCTGAGTCCTAGACTGGAATTTGCCTGAGCTTCAAAGATTTTCTCTTAAAAAGGAGAATCAAAGAAGATTTTAATTGATTTTTTTTCTACCTAAAACTATATCAAAAGAATCTTTGACATTGAGCCATTCATTCAGATTCCTTTTGCTGACAGTTTCTAATGAATTATACTCTCTCTATGGTGGTTCTTAAAGCCCAATTTCCGTCACGTAGTTCTATCTTGAAATGAGCTCGAGCTTTTCATATGGCTCATGTTGATGCTCATGTTTAATCATTAGTAATGATAATTATGGTTGTGGATGTTTTTATTGTATGCTTATTATATGCAAAACATTCTGACTAAACCTTTATATACATTAAACCATACAAATAACACTACATGTCTTCAGGCCTCTTTTCAAGATGACTTATTTAAACCTTAGATCAGTGAGATAGGTCCTTGTTTGACTTACTTTGGTAAACAGATAAGGTAACTTGCAAGCTTACTCAAGAGTGAACCACAGAGAACATTGTGGAAGAGGGGGCTGAAAGATTGAAAGAACCAGAGTGGGTAGGATTACCCTAAGGCATGGTCACCTCCCCTTCCCTGCTACCCCATAGGGACTGACTAAAGCCTTCATGACCCCACAGTGAATACCATAACCCAACTGAAGGCCCCTGAAATAATGAGGTTTTGTCTCACACTTTCCAGGGCCCTTTGATCCAGGTGGTCCCCCTAAGATCCTCTTGAGGGTTCCACCTTTTAGTCTAACTTCCAGGATATAGGATTCTATGGTACCAGTTTAATTGGGGTTCAGTTTTGTGTCCCTCCACCCTTCCCCTTTTCCCAAGCCCTACCCTCCCTATTGTCCAAGCTTTGAACTGCTGTTCAGGTATGTCAGCAACTTGGTATGATCCAGGTTAGGAACTGCAGATGAGTAAGTCCATGTGACAGTTGTCTTTCTGTGATTGTGTGTGTTCAGTTAGAATGATCTGTTCCAATTTTGACCATTTTTCTACAAATTTCATTGTGTCATTTTTTTCTAATTGCTGAGTAGAATTCCATCGTGTAGGTATACCACCTCTTGGTTATCCATTCATCCAATGATGGGCACCTGGGTTGATCCCAGTTTTCAGCTATTATGAATTAAGCAGCTGTAAACATGGTTGAGCAAATATCTGTGAACTGAGATGTGGTGCTTTTAGGGTAAATGCCCAGTAAGGGAATAACAGGGTCTGTTTGTAACTCTATATTCATCCTTTCTTCATATTGATTACCATAGTGGTTGTACCAGCTTACATTCCCATCAACAGTGAATGAGTGTTCCTATTTCCCCATATTCTCAACAACATTTAATTATTTAATTTTTAATGTTAGCTATCCTTACTGGGTGAGGTGGAATCTCATAGTTGTTTTAATTTGCATTTCCCTAGTGGTTAGGGATGTTGAACATTTTCTTAAGTGTGTGTTAGCCATTTGTAATTCTTCCTCTGAGAACTCCCTGTTTAGTTCTCTGCCCCACCTTTGGAGTGGGCTGTTTGATTTTTTATTGTTTAGTTTTTAGGGTTATTTGTAAATTCTAGATACTAGGCTTCTGTCAGTGGTATAGCTGGCAAAGATTTTCTCCCATCTGATCAACAGTTCATTGTGGATGTAAACCACATCCTGGTAGAGGGAATTACAGGCCAGAGCCAAGGGAAAAGAAAAAAGAAAAAGAGAAGAAATTGAAAAAGGATAGGTTATCTATTGGCCCTGCTTATGGCATGTTTTTGCAAACGCATTTTAGCTTCATGAGATCCCATTGGTTGAGTGCTTGCTTAATTTCTGTGGCTACTGGGGTTTTGTTCAGGAAGTCTTTTCCCACTCCTATCTCATAGAGATTGCCTCTTATTATTTCTTCCAGTAGTTTAAGAGTTTCAGGTCTTATATTTAGGTCTTTAACCCATTTGGACCTGATTTTTGTGTATGGTGAAATGAGTGGGTCCGATTTCATTTTTCTACATATGGTCATTCAATTTGTCCAACAAGATTTGTTGAAGATGCTATCTTTCCTCCAGTTTACATAATTGGCACCTTTGTCAGGATCAAACATCTGTAGTTACTTTGCCTAAGGTCTGGGTCTTCAATTATGTTCAATTGATCTATGTTTCTATTTTTTTTTTCTGTTTTAGTCACTATGGCTTTGTAATATACCTTTAGATTGGGTATGGTGATACTGCCAGAGGTGTTTTTGTTTCCCCTGAGGATATGTTTGGATATCCCAGGCCTTCTACCATTTCATATGAATTTCATTTTTTTTAAATCTGTGAAGAATGATGCTGATATTTTTATTGGTATTACATTAAATCTCTATATTGCTTTTTGTAGAATTGCCATTTCCACAACATTAAATCTATCTACCCATGAGTATGGGAGGTCTTTCCAACCTCTCATACCTCCTCTTTTTCTTTCTTGAGTGTTTATGTTTTCATTGTATAGGTCTTTCACATACTTGGTTAGTGTTATTTAAAGATATTTAATTTTTTGTTGCTATTGAAGATGGGACAGCCTCACTGATTTCTTTCTCTGTATATTTGTCCTTTGCATATAGAAAATCTACTGATTTTTGTGCATTGATTTTTATCTTGCCAGTTAGTGAAAAGAATTTATCACCTTTAGAAGTTTTGAGATGGAAACTTTTGGGTCACTTATATACAAGATCATGTCATCTGCAAATAGTGATGACTTGACTTCTTCCATTCCAGTTTGAATCTTATTATTTCTTACTCCTGTCTTATTGCTTGGGCTAGTACTTCTAGTACTATGTTGAAGAGCAGTGGTGAGAGTGGGCACCCCTGTCTTGTTCCCAATCTCAGTGGGAACAACTTGAGTTTTTCCCCATTAAGTATTATTTGGGCTTTAGCATCTTTATTTATAGCCTTTATTGTGTTGAGATGTAAGCCCTCCATGCTTATTCTTTGCAGTGTTTTGATCATGAAGTGGTGTTGTATTTTGTCAAAGGCCTTCTCTGCATCAATTGAAATGATCATGTGGTTCTTATCGTTCAGTTAATTTATGTGGTGTAATACATTGACCGATTTTCATATGTTAAACCATCCCTGCATCCTTGGGATGAAGCCTATTTAATGAAGTTGTATAATGCTTTTGATCTGGTTTTGAATTTTTTGAATTTGGTTTGTAAGGATTCTGTTCTGGATCTTTGCATCTATGTTTATTAGGGATATATGTCTATAATTTTCTTTCCTTGTTGCATCTCTGTCTGGTTTTGGTATTAGGTCAATGCCTGCTTCATAATAGGAGTCAGAGAAGATTTCTTGGTCTCCAATTATGCAGAACAGTTTGAGAAAAATTGGCTTGAGTTCTTCTATGAAGTTTTGATAGAATTCATCTGAGAAGCCATCTGGTCCTGGACTTTTCTTTTTGGGGAGGTATTTGATTACCTTTTCAATCTACATGAATGTGATAGGTTTGTTTAGGAGATTAATATGCTCTGAACTTAGTTTTGGTATGTAGTATGTGTCTAGGAATTAATTCATTTCTTCCACATTATTTAATTTTGTGGATTCGAGGTTTTGGAAGTATGCCCTCATGATTCTTCCAACTTAATTGATGTCTGTTGTGATCTTTCCTTTCTGTTTCTGATTTTGTTAATTGGAGACTTCTCTGTTTTTTTTTTTTTTTCTTGATCAATCTGGCCAGGGGTTTGTCAATCCTGTTTACTTTTTCAAAAACCCAGCTCTTCATTTCATTGATTTAAAAATTGTTTTCTTAGGTTCTACTCCCTTATTTTCTGCTCTAATCTTGATTATTTCTTTCCATCTGCAGCTCTTTGGATTGGATTCTTTTTGTTTTTCCAGCACCTTTAGTTGGACAGTCAGGTTATTGATTTGGGATCTCTCTGTCTTTGTAATGAAGGTATTTAGGGCTATGAATTTTCCCCTTAGGACTGCCTTCATTGTGTCTCATAGGTTTTCATAGGTTGTGTTTTCATTATCATTCAATTCTAGGAATTTTACATTTTCCCTTTTGATTTCTTCCATGACCCATTCATTATTTAAAAGTGTATTGTTTAGCTCCAGGAGGTGGTGGGAGTTCTTGATGTGTCTCTTGTTCTTAATCTCTAGCTTAAAACATTGTGATCTGACATGGTGCAGGAAGTTACTTCAGTTTTTCTGAATTTATGAAGGCACACTTTATGGCCTAATATATGGTAACTTTTGGAGAAGGTTGCATGGCCTTCTGAGAAGAATGTGTATTCTGGGAATTGGGGTGGAAAGTTCTGTACATATCCTTTAGATCTAGTTGATCTATGGTGTTGTTGTTCTCTATTATGTCCCTGTTTATTTTCTGCTTGGATGGTCTGTCTATTGATGATAGTGGAGTATAGCCTTTGGATGGGTGAGTTAAGACCATTAGTATTTTAGGTTATTACTGTGAGGTTTGAATTAATCCCTGCTGTGATGAGGTGTTTTATGGGGTTTGGTGCTTTCTTGTGTTATGTGGTGTTTTGAGCCTGGTTTATTGTAATCTTGCTCTTGTTGGCTCTTGAGATTGGCTGTTTGACTGTTCTGTGTGGAGTATTCCCTCTAGTATTCTTTGTAGTTTGGCTTTGTAGTCATATAATCATAGTTGACTTTTTAAAAAATAAATAAGCAGTGATTTATTATATATTGCAGAATAAAAGAATCTTAAATGTTCCCAACAGAAAGAATTAAAAAATGTCTGAGATTATAGATATGCTAATTACTGTAATTTCATAATTATATATTATATGCATATATCAAAACATCACACACCACTTCATAATGATGCATAAATGTAATGTGAACTATATGGGGGGCATAGCCTTGATTTAGAAGGTATACCAACACACAGGAAACAGTCACATTCCTTTAAGCAAGTGGATTATACAGTTGTAAGATTAACTTTAGAGCAAGTTACAAGTAAAGAATTTAGCATCTCACAGCAGTAAGATCATAAGAGTTATTTATAAGGTTTATAAGAAATATTTCCATAGTTCATTCCATGGTTCATTCTTATAGCAATAATATAATAGCTGTTTTGATTTTTCTTTCTGTTTTTTTATATTCTTTTTTAAAAAAATTAGTTTTGTACTCAGTCAATACAGTCAAGTTGATACCATTGTTAGACTCCTCCCTGTCCTCCCCCTCCCCCCTCCCTTTGGCCCCTCCTTGTTGGGATATATGGGTCATGCATTGTGGGGTTAGCCTTCAGTTATGGGTAGGAAGTAATGTCTTTGTGTATCATGACCCAAAGTGTGGCTCTGACATTCTTTCTGCCCCCACTTCCACAAAATTTCCCTGAGCCATGTTGGGTTCATTTTTGGTCTGCTTCAGTGATGAGGTGTTGGGGGCCTCTGTGTCTCTGGATATCTGATTTGGTAGGAGTTGATTATTCTCTATCTCCTTCACCCTTGTGCTGGTAACTGGTTCACCAAGAAAACAACACCCTTGCTTGTTTCCCCAATTATTCTTAGTTTCAGCTGGGGCCCTTTTAAGGTATGATGGGGTGGATCTCTAGCATCTGTGTCTATCTGAAAAAGAGAAGCAGATTCTCTGATGGAGGGTAAAGTTATCACCAGATAAATGGGATAACCATTATTTTCTTTTTAGGGAGAATTTAATAGGTATAGGCTCTCTTGTAGCTCACAGTTGGTGGTAGCTTGATAATGGAGAGCGGGCTCAGTTTTGGATCTGGTTCTGACTTGTTTCCCAGATCCGGCTATGGGTCCCATACCACTGAGTGGATCAGCTAGCCAAATCAAGAGCAGTTGGTTTCCCACCATGGCTGTGTGTCACTATCGCACTTGTGTGAGCATCATGGCAGGTTATTTGCTGCTAAGTAGGTTAGACCATAAGTTGCTTGGAAATATATTGGTCATTTTTCCCTAGTTGCCCATTTAGCGCCTCTGGCACTAGATGCCCTGACTGTCTGGGGACTGACTCTCGTCCAGTTTCTAGCCATGTCACTCCATATTATGTGTCAACTGCATATGGTGTCTTCAGCAGTAGGGTCTTACCACTAACTTTTGGTGGATCATCAAATACTCTGAAATCTGTCAGTCTTTTGGGAAACCTTGTAGGTCTCTATGATCTAAAGCTCATTGTGGATGATAGCCACTTGCTGGTACTGGGAGTTACAAGTCAGTGCCCACAAAGAGAAGGAAGAAAAAGATAAGTAATATAAAAGAGTTAGAGAGAAGAGGGAAGGAGAGAGAGAGAGAGAGAGAGAGAGAGAGAGAGAGAGAGAGATAGTAGAAGATTAAGGTCAGACTTCATCATACCCTCTCCAGGGCCTTGTGATTCAGGTGTTTCCCCTAAGGGCCTGGTGAAGGTTCAACCATTAGGTCTGTCTTTTAGGATGTAGAATTTTATGGTACCATTGCCATTTGGGTCCAAATTTGTGTCCCTCTTCCCTCCCTTACCCTCCCCTCCCTCCCCACTCTCCCTCTTGTCTGGTTCTCAAGATGATTGCTAGGTATGTCAGCATCTTGGGTAGATTCAGGTTAGGTGCTGTAGATGAGTGAGACTACGTGGCTATTATCTTTCTGTGATTGGGTGAGTTCACTGAGATTGATCTGATCCAGGCTTGACCATTTTTCTCCAAATTTCATTGTGTCATTTTTTTCTTATTGTTGTGTAGAATTCCATCATGAAGATATATCACATCTTAGTGATGGACATCTGGGTTGATTCCAGCTCTTAGCTACTATGAATTGAGGCGCTATAAACATGGTTGAGCAAATATCTCTGGACTGAGGCTTGGAGCATTTTGGGTACATGCCCAGGAAGGGAATAACTGGGTCTGTTGGTAACTCTATAGTCATCTTTTTTAGGAGTCTCCATATTGCTTTCCAAAGTGGTTATACTATCTTACATTCCCACCAACCATGGATGAGGGTTCCTATTTCTCCATATCCTTGCCAACGTTTAATTACATTTGATTTTTTAATGGTGCTATCCTTACTGGGGTAAGGTGGAATCTCATAGTTGTTTTAATTCTCATTTCCCTGATGATTAGGGATGATGAACATTTTCTTAAGTGTGTGCTTGCCATTTGTATTTCTTCCTCTGTGAACTGCCTGTCCAGTTCTTTGCCCCATTTTGTGAGTGGGTTGTTTGACTTTTTATTGTTTAGGTATTTGAATTCTTTGTAGATTCTAGAGATTAGGCCTCTATCAGTTGGATAGCCAGCAAATATTTTCTCCCATTCTGTGGGTAATCTATTGGCTTTGCCTATTATAATTTTTTTAATTTTTTTATTAATTAGTTTTGTATTCAGCAAATACAGTCAGTTTGGTACCATTATGAGGCTCATCCATGACCTACCCCCTCCCCTTGGCCCCTCCTTGTTGAGGTATAGGGGTCATGCATTGTGGAGTTAGCCCACAGTTATGGGTAAGATAAATGTCTCTGCATATCATGACCCAACATGTGGCTCTGACATTCTTTCCGCCCCCTCTTCCACAAAATTTCCCTGAGCCATGTTGGGTTCATCTTTGGTCTGCTTCAATGATGAGATGTTGGAGGCCTCTGAGGCTCTGGCTCTCTGATTTGGTAGGAGTTGATTTTTCTCTGTGTTGATCTCCTTCCCCCTTGTACTGGTATCCGGTTCATCAGGAAAACATCCCCCTTGCTTGTTTCGCCAATTTTTCTAAGTTTTAGCTGGGCCCTTTGGAGGTATGATGGGGTGGCTCTCTCCTTAGGATCTACATGTATCTGAAAAAGAGAAGCAGATTCTCCAATGGAGAGTAAGGGAGCACAAGGACAAAAGAGATAACCCTTACTCTTTTTAATAGAGAATTTAATAAGTATAGGCCCTCTTGTAGCCCATGATTGATGGTAGTTTGATATTGGTAGTGGGCTTATGTTTGGATATGATTCTGAGTTGTTTCCCAGCTCCAGCTATGGGTCCCATACCACTGAGGGGATCAGTTAGCCAAACTCAGAGCAGTTGGTACCCCACCATGGCTGTGTGCCACTATTGCACTTCTGTGGGCATCACAACAAGTTATTTGCTGCTAAGTAGGTTAGACCATGAGTTGCTTGGACAGATATTGGTCATTTTCCCCCAGTCGCCCATGTAGCACCTTCTGGCACTAGACGCACTGACTGTCTGGGGACTGTCTTCCAACTTCCAGCCATGCCATTCCATTTAGCATGGAAAAAACACAGCATCTTCAACAAATGGTGCTGGGCAAACTGGGTAACCATATGCAGGAAACTGAAACTTGACCCACACATTTCACAATGCACTACACTCAAGTCCAAATGGATCAAAGACATCAATATAAGACCAGAAACTCGAATGCTACTGGAAGAAAATTTAGGAAGTACTTTCCATGATATAGGAATGGAAAAAGACTTCCTTAGCAAAACCCCAGTAGCCCACAAACTTAAACTGTCACTGAACCAATGGGATCACATGAAGCTGAAGAGTTTCTTTACAGACAAGCATACAATAAGAAAAGCCAATAGATTACCCACAGAATGGGAGAAAATATTTGCGGGTTATCCAACTGATAGAGGACTAATCTCTAGAATCTACAAAGAACTCAAAAATCTAAACAGTAAAAAGTCAAACACCCCACTCACAAAATGGGGCAAAGAGCTGAACAGGCAGTTCACAGAGGAAGAAATACAAATGGCAAACATACACTTAAGTAAATGTTCATCATCCCTAATCATCAGAGAAATGCAAATTAAAACAACTATGAGATTCCACCTTATCCCAATAAGGATAGCAAATATCAAAAAATCAATTGAAAATAAATGCTGGCGAGGATGTGGAGAAGTAGGAACACTCATTGACTGTTGGTGGGAATGTAGGATGGTACGACCACTTTGGAAAGCAATATGCAGACTTCTGAAAAAGCTGACTATAGAGATTCCAACACACCCAGTTAATCCCTTACTGGGCATCTACCCTAAAACCTTCAAATCACAGGCTAGAGAGATTTGCTCAACCATGTGTGTAGCAGCTCAATTTGTAATAGCTAAGAGCTGGAATCAACCCAGATGTCGATCACTAGAAGAATGGATAACTAAGATGTGGTATATCTACACAATGGAATTCTATACAGCAGTAAGAAAAAAATGACACAATGAAATTTGAGGAAAACTGGTTGAACCTGGAACAGATCATTCTCAGTGAACTTACCCAATCACAGAAAAAAATCGCCAGATAATCTCACTCATCTTCAGCAACTAACCTGAATCTACCCAAGATACCTTACATACCCAGCAAGCATCTCGTGGCCTAGACACTAGGATGGATGGGGAGGGAGGGGAGGGCATCAAAGGGGTGGGAAACACAAATCTAGACCCAAATGGCAATGGTACCATAAAATTCTACTTCCAAAAAGGCAGACAAAATGGCTGAACATTCACCAGGCCCTTGCAGGGATCACCTGAACTACCAGACACTGGAGAGGGTAGGATCAAGACTAACCTTAATCTTCTACATCGTCCCTTCCTCCCTCTCCCTCCCTCTCTCTCTCTCTCTCTCTCTCTTCTCTCTAACTCTAGTATATTAGTTATCTTTTTCCTCCTTTTCTTAGTGGGCACTGACCTGTAACTCCAAGTACCAGCATGGGGCTATCATCCACAATGAGGTTTTGATCAGAGGGACCTACAAGGTTTCCTAAAAGACAGACAGATTTCTGTCAGAGTACTTGATGACCCACCAAAGGTTAGTGGTAAGACCCTACTGCTGAAGACACCTTATGTGGCTTTGCCTATTATATGCTTGTCTGTGAAGAAACTCTTCAGCTTCATGTGAACCCATTGGTTGAGTGATTGTTAAAGATCCTGTGCTACTGGGGTTTTGCTCAGGAAGTCTTTTTTAATTCCTATATCATAGAAACTTCTTCTTGCATTTTCCTCTAGTAGTAGCCAAGTTTCTGGCCTTATATTGAGGTCTTTGATCCATTTGGACTTGAGTGTAGTGCATGGTGAGATGTGTGGATCAAGTTTCAGTTTCCTGCATATGATTATCCAGTTTGTACAGCACAATTTGTTGAAGTTGCTGTCTCTTTTTCCAGCCTATATTGTTAGGGCCTTTGTCAAATATCAAGTAGCTGTAGTTGCTTGACCCAAAGTCTGGGTCCTCGATTCTATTCCATTGGTCTATACTCCTGTTTTTATGCCAGTACTATGCTGTTTTTATTACTATGGCTTTGTAATATAGCTTTAGAACAAGTATGGTGATGCCTCCAGAGGTATTTCTCTTGGTGAGGATATGTTTGGATATGAGAGGCCTTGTTCCTTTCCATATGAATTTTGAGATAATTTTTTCTGTCTCTGTGAAGAACAATGTTGGGATTTTAATTGGGATTGCATTAAATCTGTATATTGCCTTTGGTAGGACTGCCATTTTCACAATGTTGATTCTGCCTATTAAGGAGCATGGGAGGTTTTTCTATCTTCTAAAGTCCTCCTTAATTTCTTTTTTGAGTGTTTTTACATTTTCGTTGTATAGGTCTTTCAATTCCGTGGTTAATATTATTTCAAGATGTTTTATTCATTTTTGTTGCTATTGAAAATGGAACAATGTCCCTTATTTCTTTCACTGTATCTTTGTCATTTGCATATAGAAAGGCTACTAATTTTTCTGCTTTGATTTTGTATCCTGTTACTTTGCTAAAGGAGTTAATCACTTTCAAGGGTTTTGGGATGGTGTCTGTCAGGTCTCTTACATATAGAACCATGGCATCTGTGAATAGAGCTAACTTAACTTCTTCCCTTCCAAATTGTATCCCTTTTATTTCTTTCTCCTGTCTTATTGCTTTAGCTAGGACTTCCAGTACTATATTGAAGAGCAGAGGTGAGAGTAGACACCCCTGTCTTGTTACTGATCTCAATAGGAATTCCTCCAATCTCTAGGAAGTATTATTTGGGCTTTAGGAGCTTTGTATATAGCCTTTATTATGTTAAGATATGAAGCAACCATGCCAATTCTCTCCAATGTTTTGATCATGAAGTGATGTATTTTGTCAAAGGCTTTTTCTGCATCTGTTGAAATGATCATGTGGTTTTTATGTTTAACCTTGTTTATATGGTGTATTACAATGACAGATCCCCATATGTTGAACCACCTCTGCACTTCTGGGATGAATCCCACTTGATCAAGTTGGATAATGTTTTTGGTGTGTTGTTGGATTTGGTTTGTGACGATTTTGTTCAGGATCTTTGCATCTAAGTTCATCAGGGAAATAGGCTGGTGGTTTTCTTCTCTTGTGGCATCTCTCCCTGGTTTTGGAATTAGGGTGACACTAGCTTCATAGATGGAGTTGGGGAGCTTTCTCTGTTCTCAAATTGTGTGGCACAGTTTGAACAGAATTGGTTTGAATTCTTCTGTGATGGCTTGATAGAATTCAACTGAGAAGCCATCTGGTCCTGGACTCTTCTTTTGGGGGAGGTTTTTTAAAATTATTTTTTCAATTTCGATGAGTGTGTTAGGTTTGTTTAGGAGATTACTCTGCTCTGAGTTTAGCTTTGGTGTATGGTATGTGTCCAGGAATTTATCCATTTGCTCCATATTATCCAGTTTTGTGGAGTAGAGGTTTTTTTAAACAAGTCCTGATGATTCTCCTAATTTCACTTATGTCTGTTGTGATCTTTCCTTTTTCATTTCTAATTTTGTTAATTTGAAGTGTCTCTTTTTTTTTGCTTGATCAAATTGGCCAGGCATTTGTCAGTCTTGTTTATTTTTTTCAAAGAAGTAGCTCTTTGTTTTGTCAGTTATCTTAATTGTTTTCTTAGTTGTCACTTCATTAATTTCTGCTCTGATCTTAATTATTTCTTTCCATCTTGAGCTTTTTGGGTTGGATTATTCTTGCTTTTCAGTGCCATTAGGTGGATGGTTATGTTATTGATTTGGGATCTCTCTATTTTTGTTATGCAGGCATTTAGTGCTGTGAATTTTCCCCTGAGGACCGCCTTCATTGTGTGCTATAAGTTTTAGCACAATGTGTTCTCACCGTCATTCATTTCTAGAAATTGTGCAGTTTCACTTTTTATTTCATCCACTACCCATTTATTGTTTAAAAGTGTGCTGTTCAGTTTCCAGGAGCCAGTGAGATTCTTGGTGAGTCTCTTGTTAATTTCTAGCAATATAGCATTGTGATCTGATATCATGCATTGAATTATGTCAATCTTCCTAAATATATGGAGCCAGGCTTTGTGACCCAGTATATGATCTATTTTAGAGTATGTTCCATGGGCTGCTGAGAAGAATGTATAGTCTGTGGATTTGGGATGGAATGTTCTGTAGGTGTCCATTAGGTCTACGTGATCTATGGTTTTGTTGAGCTCTCTTACTTCCCTGTTGAGTTTCTGTTTCGATGATCTATTATTGATAATTGTGTATTGAAGTCCCCAACTGTGATGGTGTTGGTGGTTATTTCTGTTTTATTGTCAAGTAGGTTTTGTTTTATGAACTGTGATGACCCAGTGTTTTGTGCATAAAGATTTATGATTGTGATTTCCTCTTGATCGATTGTTCCCATGATAAGTAGGAAGTGGCCTTCTTTGTCTTTTTTATTTTTGGTTTGAAGTCTATTTTATCCAATATTAGTAAGATACACCTGCTTGTTTCTTATTCCCATTTACTCGGAATATCATTTTCCATCCTTTCACCATGAGGAGTTATCTGTCTTTAGTGGTGAGGTGGATTTCTTGAAGACAACAGATTGAGGGGTCTAATTTTCTGATCCACTCTGTTAGCTTGTGTCTGTTGATGGGTGCCATATTGTGTTGGTATATGTGCTTTGGTGTTTTCACGGACTTTGAAGTTTTTCTGTGCCTTCTCTGGGTTTGGTTATTAGGATCTGCTTCTTGTAGGCATTTGAGTTTGATTATTTGATTCTTCTGTGTGGAGAATTTCCTGAAATATTCTCTGTAGGTTTGGTTTTGTGTTCATATAATTATAAAGCTGAGTTTTGTCATGGGCAGTTTTTCTCTTACCATATATTATGAGGGACACTTTTGCTGGGTAAAGTAGTTTGGGTTGGAAGCCACAGTTTCCTAGACTTTGCAGCGTTTCATTCCAGGCCCTTCTAGCTTTCAGAGTTTTCATTGAGAAGTCTGAGGTAATTCTGATGGGGTTACCTTTAAAAGTGATGTGCTGTTTTTCTTTGGCTGCTTTTAGGATTTTCTCTTTGGTGTCAATGTTTAGAGTCTTAATGACAATATTTCTTGGAGAGTTTTTCCTTTGGTCCAATCGGTTTGGAGTTCTGTTAGCTTCTTGTATCTTGATGGGTCTTTCTTTTGAGAGAGTGGGAAAGTTTTCTTCAAATATTTTGTTAAATAAATTTCCCATGCCTTTGGTCTGCAATTTTATTTTTATCAGGGTCTCATTGGTTGTTGTGTTTTCATTTTGGAAATGAATTTCTGTTGATTCTTTATGATTTCCTTAGAGGCTTTCATTGTAGGACTAGGCATCCTTGGTGAGCATCTCTGTTTCCTCAATTTTGTTGGCTTTTTCTGTTTGTGTTCTTTTCTACCCATTTTGGGAAGACTCTTCATTTTATTGAAGAAGCAAGTTTTTGTCATTCAGTCTGTGTACCATCTGACTCAGGTGAACAAGAATGTTGGTACCCAGTGGCCATTCATGGTGCCAGAGCAAAAGGACTGATTCCACCGCAAACACAGGGATCAGGCCTTCCCAAGCAAGGCACAGTAGGGCCTACCAAGACCACGGGACTGGGAGGAGACAGGGAACAGGGACCTAGCCTGCTTCCTCTGTGCTGTGTCCTCCAGCACACAGACAGTCCCAGGGAACATGGACCAGGGAACTGGGAAGAGCCAGGAAGGAAGTATCTGGCCTACTCACTCTACATCACAGTGTCTGCTGGCACACAGTCTGCAGGGAACCCAGACCAGGGAGGTGGGTGGAGCCCAGAAACAGAGGTCTGGCCTACTCACTCCAGACCACTATGTCCGCCTGCAAACAGTCCATGCAGGCAACCCAGACCAGGGTGGGAGGATATGGGAAACAGGGTTTGGCCTACTCAATCCACACTATGCTGCTTGCTCTGCTCTATTTTCATTAATGTCCCTATGATCTCTCTTTTAAAAATTTAAACAACTTAAAAAAAACATTTTGTGTGTGTGTGTGTGTGTTTGTCTATGTGTGTAAGTGCAGAGAGATGTGTCTGTGCTGTGCACAGGTGTGGAGATCAGATTTCAAGTTTTGTGTGTTGGTCCTTGCCTTCCATCTTCTGAAAGGCAGGGTCTCACATTGTTCAGGGCTGCTTTCCTTTTTTAAATCAGACTAGCTGGACGCTGAGCATTTGTTGGATTCTCCTGTCTCTGTGTTCCTTCTCACCGATATGTGTGGTTGAGATTATAGACACATGCAATAGCATCTACATCCAGCTTTTTATGTGGGTGCTGGAGGTCTGAAGTCAAATACTCATGCATATATGACAAGTGCTAAGTGCTTTATCCACAGAACCAACTCCCTTGCTTGCCACCATATGACTGGATTACTGCAGCAATTTACTGATTGATAGTTTATCTCTAATCTTGCTCCATTTCAATCTATTTACCTATCCATTCCTTTTTTTTAAGGTAGGGTCTCATTCTAGCCCAGCCTGATGTAGAATTCATTCTGTAGTCTCAAGCTGACCTCAAACTCTCATTGATCCTCCACCTCAGCCTCCCCAGTTCTGGTATTAAAGGCGTGCACCACCATTCTCAGCTAGTCACTTAAAGTAACCTTTCCAAGAGTCACTTTTAATGTATAACGAGATTATCAAAGATCAGATAGCTTATGGTTTATAAGACCCTTCATAATCATGCTGTCTTTCACACTGTCCCATCGCATATGTTATGTTTCAGTAATACTGAGTTATCCTCAGTGCAATGAAGTCATTCTTTTCTCCTTATCATGAATTTCATATGAACAATTCTGCTGGTCTTGGAACACCTTTCTCTCTCTTCAGCCTCACTTTGGTAATTATCCTGACTAACCTGGCTAATTTCTTTTCCTCCTTTACATCTCATCTTAGAAAACTCTTCTCTTGGAGAGTTGTGTCCGACTTTATGGACAATAGTAGATATTCTTCCCAAGTACTGCCCTCCAGATTTTTTTATGTGCTATTCCCAAGAGTCCCCACACATAATTATACACTCCCTTGCTTCTGTCATAGCACAGATGTCTGTGTCTGTCCTAAATTCATGTTGAAGCCCAGTGGTCAATGTGATGGTATTATGAAGTGAGAATTTTGGGAAGTGATTGAACAATGAATGTTTAGCCCTCGTGAATAGATGGGTACCCTAATAAAAGAGACTCCAGGAAGCTCACTTTCCCTTCCACCATGTGAAGACACAGGAACAAGACAGCTTTTTACTCACCAGAAAGCAAGATTAACAAGGCAGGAGGCCATGGTCACAGTCATCTTGACTTTGGGCTTGCTTATCTCTGAAATAAAGAATAATTTCAGCTGTTTATAAGTGACTCAGCCAGAATGGACTATGGCACATGGATCAACTTTTGTTTTTTTTTTCAACTGTTTCAGAGAAATTTTAAGAAAATCTGCAGCCACTGAGTTTTTAAAACTGACTTGAAGGTGGGCTGGGCAGATGGCTCAGCTGTTAAAGGCATTTGTTTGCAAAGCCTGATGGTCCAGGGTTCATACAGTTCCCCAGTACTACTTAAAATCAGATACACAAAGTGGCACATGCATCTTGAGTTTGTTTGCAAAGGCAAGAGGCCATTCTGTTTCTTTCTCTCTCTACTTGCAGTCAAAAAAATTATTTTGGACCCAAACAGAAATAAACAGGGGCAATAGGAGCAGTGAAAGAGAGAGAGAGAAACACAGGGGGGAGGGAAGAAAACCTATGAATGCGTATCTGTGCTTTTCCAGTATTTTTACTGGGCAAGATAAATTTATGTAATCATTTTTGTTTTTTTTTTTTGAGGTAGGGTTTAACTCTAGCCCAGGTAACCTGGAATTCACTATGTAGTCTCAGAGTGGCCTCAAACTCATGGCGATCCTCTACCTCTGCCTCCCAAGTGCTGGGAATGTTTAGTTTCCTTTTCACTTGGAACCCTACAAAACAGTTTACATACATTCATGATTCATCTAATTCTACTTAAACTACAATTCAGAGATTTAAATTTTCCCTCTTTCCCTTTCTTTCTCTCTCTTTCCCTTCCTCTCTCCCTGTTCAATTTCTGCCTTCCTTCCCTCTTTTATTTTTATTTTATTTATTTATTTGTAAGCAGAGAGAGAGAGAGAGAGAGACAGAGATAGAGAGAAGAGAGACAGAAAGACACAGACAGAATGGGCGCTCCAGGTCTTCCAGCCAATGCAAACAAACTCCAGACGCATGCTTCCCCTTGTGCATCTGTCTTATGTGGGTACTGGGGAATCAAACCTGGATCCTTTGGCTTCACAAGCAAGTTCCTTAACCACTAAGCCATCTCTCCAGCCCCCTTCCCTCTTTTTAAGACTGTCTCAGTCTGTAGTCTGGGCTCTTTCACTGTGTAGTCATACTTGTGTTTCTCCTGAATGCTAAAATGATAGGCATGCACCACCATACCTGCTTTAATTTTTCTTTCTTATAAATGAGAGCAATATAAACAATTTTATAAAACAATTTTTTTTTAACTTTTGCCATAGACTTAAAAAATTACAAAGCAACAAATTAAAAAAAAATTCCTGGAGTGAGTTGTCAGTCTTTTGAAATGACTTTTGCTTTGAAATAACTCCTCACTAACATTTTATTTCAGTCATATTGAGAAATCTTTATTTTAGAAAGATACTGTAGGTGGACAAGTGAGTTCCAAAATCATTATGCTGATACAATTGTAACTTTAGATGGTGATAAGAAGTCTTTCTGCTTTGTTTACTTTGTCTTTTTGAGATAGGTGATAATGTGGCATGGGCTGGCTTTGAACTCACTATGTACTCAGGGACGACTTTTTAATCCTTCTGCCTCCATCTCCCAAGAGCTGGGACTACATGTGTGCACCATCACACCCAACCCATCTGCATCATTTCACACTCATCTTTGTAAAAATATTGCAATGCCTTGTAGAATGGATTTTGTTTTTTACACAAAACAAGAGTTTTTTTTATTTTTACTCTATATAGTCTTGGCTGGTCTAAAACTTGCTATGTCAACCAAACTGGCCTTGAAAGTGAAATGATTCTCCTCTCACTATTCTGTGCTGGCATTTAAAGTATGCAACACTGTGCCAGGTTTAGAATGGATCTTTTTTGTTTGTTTGTTTTATAAGGTAGGGTCTTGTTCTAGCTCAGGCTGGCCTCAAACTCATAGCAATCTCTTTATCTCAGCCTCCCAAGTGCTGGGATTAAGCATGCACCACTATGCCCAGGAGAGAGAGAGAGAGAAAGGAACAGAGCGAGTAAGACAGAGAGGGGGAGAGAGGAAGAGAATAAGAGTGGGTACATAGCAGCCTCTAGCTGCTACAAACTCTAGGCACATGCACCACTTTGTGTATCTGGCTTTACATGGGTACTGGGGAATCAAACTCAGGTTGTTAGGCTTTGCAGGCAAATGTCTTAAATACTGAGCCATCTCTCCAGCCCCTATTAAAATGGATCTTTATATTTAGCTTTTTACATATCTTGAGTTTTCAGATAGTCTCTTATTTACCTATATAAGACATACTTGTGTGTACATTTCTTTTTATTCTGCTATAGGCCAGTATTTTTCAAAAAAAGATTACTAGAGTTAGCCTTAGTATTAAAGAATATATCACATTGATTTCATTTGCATCCTAAGTTTTTATTTTCACTTGAATCTCCAGAATAGGGAATCTGCTAGTTGTACTAACTCTTCTCTTAGTGAGAATTCTTGGATAGAGAAGAGAGCACATTGCCAAAGGCAAATGAAATATACTGTTGAAAAATGTCCTGTTCCTGGCTGTATCTCAAAATAATTCAAAGTGATAATTTCTTCTAACAGGAGTTTAAAGTAAGTAGTTCATCTTGGAGAAGTATTTCCTAAGCCAGCTAATATATTTTGGGTCTTAGAATTCAAAAGTCACAGTTTCATTTTTATTCAAATGAGGCTAACCCTTTAAACCATGTTTTTCTTCCCAAAGGAGATGAGGAAACAAACAAAGCAGTGTACTGGTTTTTAAGGCTTTAGGATGAGGTATCACCTCTTAATCTATGTAGACTTTAATGAGAGCTCCAAGTCTAGTTGTGTGAAATTGTTTTATTTTTAGGAAAACTGTAAGTAGGAATAGGAAAAGACTCATTGGTAGAGTGCTTGCATAGCATATGAAGAGCCTGGGTTTGATTTCTAGAACCACAAAATGATAAATAAAAAAATAAAAATTAAATGCTGACAATCAAGTTTCTTTTCCTTAAAGATTGATCTTACTGGGTCTCAACTGATAGTTTTTCAAGAAAGAAACTGCTGCCAAACCAGTGCCTTTTCACTTCAAGACAAGCAATTGCATTCCATCTGATTCAATGGTTAAAATCCAGATAGGATTGTCAAGTCTGAATTCTATATTTCTGGATTGTTTACTTCATCTTCTAATTCTAAGCCTCTTTTCATGCTGCTTTAATTTTCTGTTGCAGAAAATTTCTTGTTGCTGGGACAAAACGCTTGATCAAAAGCAGCATATGGGAGCAAAGGGTTTATTTATGCTAACAGTCTTGAGGGGAAGCTTCATCATGGAGTGGCAGAGCAGAAAGATGTCACATATTTGGGTGGAAGTCATTTAAGTACTGAGCTTGGAGCTGGTCTAATAAACTTCAAGATCAGTGACACACCTCCTTCCGCAAGGCTCCGCTTCCCAAATTGCCACCAGCTGGGTATTGAGTAGGAGGTGTAGTCAAGAACCTATAAGATTCTGGGGGATACTTCTCATTCAAATGACCACATTCTCCTGCCCAGTAATGGTTTACTTTCTTATTTGTACTAGCCTTGTTACTGGTGGTCTCTGTTTGGGTGTCTTATTCATAAAGAATTGAAGAAGAGCACACACACGAGTAGTTAAGGCATAGTTAAGCAGAAAGAAACTTTACTAAGAGCAAAAGGTGGTAGTAAATATTTGAATACACTGCCAAGATGGACAGTGGGCCACTTGAAAAAGTGGAAAGTACTCAAGGGTCCCAGTTACTGCTCCGAGTTTCTTTTTAAGGAGTCCACAATAATGAGGGGTTAATTACTAAAAGGCAGAGTTTAGGTGGTTCTGATTTTCATCAGCAGGTTTGGGTTTTATAGCCTTTTCTCTATTGTGCATAGCCCTTCCCATGACACATCTATCTTATTTTAGTAATATGCATGCTCGGGTATGTATAGGCATAAGATGGTATGTAGGAAACCCTCTATAAAAGTTCATTTAGAGAACACAGTTTTTCTCACTAAGCATGTGCCAAAAAGAATCCAGGCTAGATGGTCCACACTGTTCCCATCCTAGACATGCCTAAGAATGTGAATGGAAATGGATTGTAAATAATGGTGGTTATGGGAGGAGAAACTTATTTCATTGTTTGGAGTGGGGTATATGTGCAGCTTGGTGCAGGTGGGGGTCCTAGGTTCCCAAAAAGTTGTTAGATACATTGTTTAGGAAAAAGGAAGTGTTATTGTCTGAGCCAAGTGAACTCCCAGACAGCTAAACTCCTTCCTCTGCTTGCCTGTCTCAGGCTGAGTTGATTTTGTTGCTTGCAACCAAAAGATCTTTACATATGCATAGTAGTTGCATATTTATGATATGAAGCAACAGATGGGGCCTTCCCCTAGCAACATCAGAAATTTCATTATTATATTCTAAAAATAAAGAGATTAATATAAAATTGAATAAAAATTGAGTAACCATTATTTGCTACCATCTTTCTTTTTGTTTGCTAATTTGAGTGTAACTCTAATTGGTTAGCTTAAAACAATAGAAATTTATTTCCTCATATCCATGGCACCTATAATCCCCCAAATCAAGGTCAGGGTTAGTTTTGTTACATGACTCTCTCTTCTGTCTTCTGGTGTGTAGGGAAAATTGTGTTCCTTCGCTCAGGGCACCTCTGCCTGCAGCTTACATGCCCTTCTGTCTGTTGATATGCTACAGTCGGGCTTATGTTCTGGAGTCTTGATACCAAAGTAGCAGTGTTAAGAGGGGTGGAACACAATCCAGTCATTGAGAATATGCCCTAGGGTGAGAATGGTGAACATCTGTGTGATCTCAGTTTTTGTCAGAGTACAATGTTAGGAAAGATCAGAGCTTGTTCCTGAATTCTTCTCTGATTTCTTACCTTGACCTGCAATCCCTCCCTGTCCCATGATCTCTGCTCTGAAGCCATCTGCTACATTGTGACCTAGGTAAGGGAGTTCTCATCAGATGCTGAACCAATGTGGTTAGACAATTTTGGACTTTCAGCCTCCAAAATTGTGAACTAAAGAAATCTATTTTCTTTATAAATGTCCCAGATTTGTGTATTTTATTACAGCAACAGAAAATGAAGTATTACAACATCTCTATGTGTTCTTCTTTTCAGATTTTAGGGTAAACCCTAAATCCTGGGTGAGCCATGTCAAGATCGTTAATTATATTTGCAAAGTTGCTATGGTTATGTAAGGTCACATGGACCTATCTATTGGAAGTACTTTCCTATCTCCTAGAGCTCTTTAATAGCTTGTGATGAGTATGATAGGCATCACATAAGCAGAATGTGAAAGTGCAGGTCTGGCAGATGGGAAAACAAAATGCTAGCCCAGATCTCATTCAAAGTCCAATGCCTTTCTTCTGTGTCACAGTCTTGACATACCATTGTTGCTCACATTTCATTTCATCTCTCAAGGGGAAATAACATGTATTTGGTATTTTTCTCAGATTTGATTAAGTTATATATCTTGTTACCATCCAATTTTATTTGCTTCCTATAAAGGGTTCCTGTCAACAAGGTCTTCTTAATAAGATTCTTCATCTTTTCAAGAAAAATACAAATAGAGAAACAGTATATTTTCCTCAGGGTTTCCCCCTCATAATTCTGGCCTTCTGTTTATATTTCTCTTCTGCTTCTTACTCCCAGGTTCTACTTCCAGATCCTTGGGGTCCCTCCTGTGATGAGTCCTTCTGGAGAAGCTCTGGGAAGACACGCTGGTTCTGTGTGCTGTCACTGTACCCTGACACTCGGTAAGCACTCAGTAATGCACCTGCCACAGGGAAGACAAGGTAACTTGTGAATAAATTTGCTGTGAGGTATAAAAACATGGCTGTAATTCATCTAAGTGAATCTTTTCATGATTTTAAAAGATTTGGAGGGCTGGAGAGATGGCTTATCCATTAAGACACTTGCTTGCAAAACCTAAGGACCCATGTTTGACTCTCCAGATCCCACCTAAGCCAGATGCCAAGGTGAGTCAAGCACAAAGTCACACATGGCCACTAGGTCACACATGCCCACTAGGTGGCACCAGCATCTGGGTTTTGATTTCAGTGGCTGAGGCCTTGTTGTGCCAATTCTCTTTCTCTCTCTCTCTCTAAAATAAAAATAAAAAAGTTTTAAAAGATTTGGAATAATTTTTAACACACAAAACTAATTCACATTAAGTTAGTGTATCAGTTGTTTTCTCATTCATTGCTGGTACAAGATAACCAATCAGAAGCAGCTTGTGGAAGACAAAGGGCTAAATTAGTTTCATAGCTTCAAAAAGGGAAGTTCTGCCATGGCCCGGAAGGCATAGCTCACCAGAGAGGGAAACATATATACTCTCTCATAAATCAGGAAGCAGAGAGAGGGAGAAAAGCAAGTGAGACTGGGATATAACACCCCATGGCCTCCCTTACTGACATACTTCCTCCAGCAAGGCTCCAACTCCTAAAGGTTCCACCACCTTCCAGAACAGCATCACCAGTTGGAAACTAAGAATTCAAACACATGAACCTATGAGGGCATGCAAACCACCATAGTCAGTTGTAGAAATTCAAATACATAGGAAGATGGGACAGTTGTTAGGTTGTTGAAGCCAATTTTTTAATTTTGAGAACATTTTACCTTCGGCTGCTCCTGTGCATGGGCTCTACACTGATCTGACTGTGGACCCAGCGTGGTGGTGCACACCTTTAATCCCAGCACATGGGAGGCAGGGTTAGGAGGATCGTCCTGAGTTCGAGGCCACCCTGAGACTACATAGTGAATTTCAGGTCAGCCTGGGCTAGAGTGAGACTCTACCTCGAAAAACCAAAAAAAAAAAAAAAAAAAAAAAAAAAAAAAAAAAAAAAAAAGATCTGTGTGTAGTTGAGAAAGAAAACTCATCTATAAGAAAGTTTGAAAATTTTGAATGCTCATTACATGTGTTCTTACTGGGTTACTTGCTCTTCTTTGAATAACTAGCCATACATACCTAAATATTCAACATGGTAGAGGCAAAGCACAGTCTACATTTATTGTAAGAGAGAAGATACAAACCATACTCCCTGAAGCCCATCTCAATATTTGATGTGGTTGAAGATGTGTTGTACAGCAGATGTGCTTTCCAATGCTGCTTGTGCATTTACATCACCTTGTGGGAATTTTGGTAATGAAATGCTTTGTTGGGAAATCCTTTTCATTTTCCCAAGGAATATAACTTCTATCAGAATTTTGATAACTCTTTTTGGTGAAGTCTATTACTATTATGCAAAGTTAGGGTCAAGCAGACTTTCCTCTTCACATTCTTGTCGTACTCTGTAACTCTTTACTGCCTTCAGTCATTCATACTAATTTGTATAGGGTGCTAATTTGTGTAGGTTTTTTTGGGGGGAGGAAGTGACTTTTTTCTTTTGGGGGTCTTATTCACTATGTAGAACAGGTTGTCCTCAAACTTGGGACATCCTCTGCATCCTGGGGCATGGATTATAGGCATGTAACACCATGCCTGACTTACCAGTGCCTATTCTAATCACTTTGGGGCTGTTGGTTAATTTTGCCAACAAAGAAGAATTTGAACATATCACATTTTTTAATTGAGTTTTGTTCACTCACATTCATGACAGTTCATTTGTAAGTACTAAAACTGAAATACTATCCTCCCCCCCCCATGTGGTCTGAAAGCAGAAGAGAGTGATGAGGGGGAGAAAGGAGACTAAGAGGGGCAAGGGGATGGGACAGGAAAAGTGGGGGAGGAAGACCTGCAGGAACAAATATGTAGGAAAATGCCTCAACTAAACCCTAATTTACAAACTAAGAAGACATATAGGGGGTTGAGGAGATGTCTTAGTGAATGACGTTCTTGCCAGGCAAGTCTGAGTACCTGAGTTTGATCCCCAGACCCCATATAAAAAGCCAGAAGCCATGGAGAGCTTCTGCAATCTCAGAAAGCTGATGGTAAGATGAGAGGCAGTGACAGAAACATCTCCCAGAAGCTCAGAAGCTTACAGCAAGTGCAGCGGACATCAGAAGGAAAGAAATCCTGCCTCAAAAGAAGGCAAGGTGAGGAACAAACTACAAGAAAGTAGTTCTTTGACTTTCACGTGGTCACACTTGTGTATGACTCACATGTATACTCACACACGAATGCACATCACACATAAACACAAAGATAAATAAAATTTTAAATGCACACACACACACACAAGGCTATTCTAAGAATAAAGTGTGTAAGATTTCTCTCTTTTTTTGTTTGGTTGGATCATCATATAAAGCATGTATGCTTCATATACCTGAAGCTAAAGATAGATTCTGTTTTAGTTGTACTCATGCTCAGGAGATAAAGGTGTAAAGTCCTTAGCCTCTTATCATTTGCTTTTTCTCTTATCCACTTCTAGTCTTCTACCCTCTCATTTCACCATTTCTTACCCCAGTTCACTGTCATTATTTGATGGACTCTGTCTTTTTCCAGAATGAAAAGTACTTGTACAAGAATGAGAAATACCACCACATTCTTTCTTTGGATGGCTTATGCTTTCAATACCAAATTTTCCTTGCATATCCTGAGTTATTTCCATTAAGGAAGCCTGATACCAGGCTAACAGCTATCTAATGAAATTTATCATATATCTTCATATAATAGCAATTTTACGCCCATGAAAAATTTCTGTAATGGTTCTTGAAATTTAATTATGACTTTTTTGGCTCATAGATTAAAAAAAAAAAAAGAACTTAACCTAGGCTAAAAAGAACTTAACCTAGGCTAAAGCAAAGTTATGCTGTGCCAGCTCCCCAACTCATTGAAAACACCTCATGCAAAGTCCAACATGTAGGAGAAAGGTGTTTGATTTTCCTTGTATGTAGTTTTAGTTTTCCAGTGTTTAAGAAATAACTCTTTCACTTTTAAATAGTATCAGATTTTTAAAATATACTTAACATGGAACACGTTGACATATTTTAAGCCAGATATATATAGTTTTTATAAGCTGATATATGAGTTTCTGAAATTAGCTGTGTTCATTGTCTTGATGGTGATAGAGTCTTCTGACGCCTGTGTGTGATATTGTACCATTACTTACAGAGTTGACATATTCTTTTTAGGTAATAGTTTCAGGATCCCCCCAAGCAAAATTCATATCTGAACTAGAAGTAAAGAATGTATGGATCTTTAAGGAGTCATGACATTATCTCATTACTACCATACTTTCATGAAATGAAAACATCAAAAATAAATTCATTATTTCCACTTAGAAACACTTCACTTAGAAAACATGTTACATTGTGACATGAAACAAACTAAGATCATAAATTCTCTATAAATTTTAAATAAAGGAGAAATGTCTATCCTGAAATATTGGCAATATTTATACAGTAGACTAAAGCTCTATAGACTGTTCAGTACCCAAATCAAACTTATCTTACAGCTCTGGTGGAAGGATACCAACAGACAGGGTAAATTTCCATCAGCTTCAGCAGTTTACTGTGTATATAACCAATTTTGAACTAAAATACAAAAAATATGCCTTGATCTTTTCACCATTATTTTATTTTAATAAGCAAGCATTCTACCATGGAACTACAGGCCTAGCTCACCCAAATTGAGTCTTTTGTCTTTTTTTTAGGGGCAAGCCAGGGCCTCCAGCCACTGCAAAGGAATTTCAGATGCATGTGCCCCCTTGAGCATCTGGCTTATTTGGGTCCTGGGGAATCGAACTTGGGTCTTTTGGCTGTGCGGGAAAGTGCCTTAACTGCTAAGCCATCTCTCCATCCCCAGACTGAGTCTTTTAAAACTTAATGTTTTCCTACACTTAACACATTATCATTGATCAAGTGTATGTCCCAAACCTGTCCACTTCCATACAGTTGTGATAAATCCTAATCCCACCTAACTTTATCACTGAAGCTGTATCCCAGCATGAAGTGGAAGTCCTGTTGGATCCTGCTTCTTGCAGCTATCTGGGATGGTATCCCTCCACAGGGAACTGTGCTCTCAGAGGTTAGGTCTTTGTTCAGAATCAAAAGGAGTAAGCAGCTGGCCTGAAATTATGACTGGTATCTGGTCTCAGACCTATTATGGTTACTCGTTGCTCTCTTATTTCATAAAAATGTTTTTCCTCTGAGAACAAAAGATTCTAGAAACTCAAAAAAACCTATATTAACTGGTAACCTGAAAGGACCACTTACCTGTTAACTTCCAGGCTAGTTTTCAAGTGGCTTGGCAGAGCCTTCTTGCTATTACTAGACTGCTATGCATAATTAACTCTTCTAAGTAGATAGGCCAATTTCAACAGAAACAGCCTCATTTAAAATTTTTTAAAAAAATTTTATAGTTGTTAACAGTATATTTGCATTTTTTAAAAAAAATTTACTTTATTTATTTATTTTTTATTAATTAGTTTTGTACTCAGCGAATACAGTCAATTTGGTACCATTGTTAGGCTCATCCATGACCTACCCCCTCCCCCTGGCCCCTCCTTGTTGAGGTATATGGGTTATGCATTCTGAAGTTAGCCCACAGTTATGGGTAGGATAAATGTCTCTGCATATCATGACCCAACATGTGGTTCTGACATTCTTTCTGCCCCCTCTTCTGCAAAATTTCCCTGAGCCATGTTGGGTTCATTTTTGGTCTGGTTCAGTGATGAGGTTTTGGGGGCCTCTGGGTCTCTGGATCTCTGATTTGGTAGGAGTTGATTTTTCTCTGTGTTGATTTCCTTCCCCCTTGTGCTGGTACCCAGTTCATCAAGAAAAAAGCACCCTTGCTTGTTTCGCCAATTGTTCTTAGTTTCAGCCGGGGCCCTTTGAAGGTATGATGGGGTGGCTCTCTCCTTAGGATCTACATCTATCTGAAAAAGAGAAGCAGATTCTCCAATGGAGAGTAAGTTATTTGCAAAATTTTTGAGAAAAATAAGAATGTAAGACCAGCAGAGATATGAGCCCACTATGGCTTCCATCCACTGCAAACGAACTCCAGATGCATGTGCCACTTTGTACATCTGGCTTTATGTGGGTACTGGGGAATCAAGCTCACATTGTTAGGTCTTGCAGGCAAACCTCACAACTCATCTCACCATCCCTATAGTTTTTAATTGTATGATTTATGCAGATTGCAAAGGTAAATGACCATAAACTATTTTTGTTTATGTGATAAGGAGTAGGGAATATGAGTTCAGGTATTAAAGGAAAGGATTATTTAAATATTATATTCAAAATTTCCCATTGCACTTCAGTCTAGCCCCAGCTGAAATCACAGAGGAACTGGGGAGATAAGCAAGAGTGGTGCTTTCATGTTGAAACTGATAATCAGTGCCAGAGTGAAGGAGACAGAGCCTGAGTACCCTCAACACCTACCAAAGCAGAGATCCAGAGGGGTAGAGGTGAGGCAAAGGATGGTACCAACATGTGATGCTTCCATACTAAGTATATCTGTAATTAATAAAAATTACATAATTATCTACCATTACTTAAATGCTCATTAGGTGTTAGACACAGTAGGAGTCCTTTTTATCCCATTTGTGTGTGTTCATGTATGTGTGTGCTCATGTATGTGTGTGCATGTTGGAAATCCATGAGGAGGCCGGAGGATAGCCGTGGGTGTCATTCTTCAGGCACTGTTCATCTTTTTTAAACAGGGTCTCTCTCATTGTCCTGAAATGTTTCAAGTTGGCTAGAGTTGCTGGTCGCCTAGACCCAGGGATCCACCTGTCTCTGCCTCCATAGGTCTGGGATTACAGGTGTGTGCAATCACACCTGGATTTTTTTTTTTAATGTAGGTTCTGGGATTTGAGCTCAGGTACTCATGCTTTCACAACAAGCACTTTATAAATTGAGGTGTCTCCTAATACCCTTCATTCATTTTTCAATTCAGTCATCCATGCCCCAGCCCCTAGGGGACAGAGCACAATTTGTAAATAGGATGATGATGATCAAGACAGTGAGTCAATTACCAAGAGTCAGTGTGAATTTATATAAGCTCTGTCTGCCTCCTAAGTGCCTGTTCTGAATTTATAAGTCTATGACAAAAACATATGGATGTATTTAGTATACATTTCTATCTTGTGTGTGTGTGTGTGTGTGTGTGTGTGATGTACAGTATATGCGTACAAATGCATGCCCAAGGTGTGTGTGTATACAGAGACCAAAGGACCAAAGGAGAACATTGAATGTCTTTCTTTTTATCACTCTTCTGTGTACTTCTTTCCTTGAGATAGGGTCTGTCCATCAACCCAGAGTACTGTCTGTCAACAAGACCCAGAGATTCTTCTATGTCTGCCCCCAGAGGACTGGGATTACAGACATGTATGGGATACCCATCTTATTTATGTAGGTTCTGAGGACTTCAACATGATGTTTTCCAACGCAAGAGGTCCTCAGGTTTAAGCAGAAAGCACTCTGAACTACCTTGTCATCTCCCCAGCACAGCTCTAGGGGATTTTAAGCAGATTCATAGAAGTTCAAGAATATTGAAAACTTATACAATCTGGATCTCTGATTCTGGTCTGATTGGAAGCACCCAGATACTACATCCCCCCCCCCTTTTTCCTGCTGTTAATCTTTCACCATTTCCTATATGCTACATTAAAGAATACAGTTAATTAATCATATCCATTATTAAACTACTTTGGTAAAAGTTCTGATGATAGGATGTAGAAATTACTGATTAGAATGACTTTATTAATTTCGTTTTTTTAAAATTTAACATCACATTATCATTCTTCATTTTTATAACTTCTTGAGTTGACATTATGAATAGTAACAACACCAATGGCTCCAATTTAGCAAATAATGCCAGATTGGTTTTACAAAGAACACTAAATCATATTTGTTTATAGTGGTTTATAATGGTCACAGAATAAACTAAAATGTTAATGTTAGATATTCCATTTGTTACTTTGAGGAGGGCCAATAGCCATTATATAGTTCTATATTGGTTCTATACTGGAAAAGTTCAGTGTGGAAGGTTCCCAGTCAAAGGCCTTCTGGGTACCCTGGCTGTGTATACAGTTTATTCTTGAATTCTTTAGCAGCAGCAATGAAAGTCTATCATCCTTAGCAGTCACTTCACAATGTTGCATACTGCAAAGTTTCTACTTAAAGCAAGTTTGTCATTGGCTCAGTTTTACACAGACAGTTTGCAGAGTGATGGAATGTATATCCTATTTTCTATCCCGTATGGAAAATTTGAGTTTTCTTGCTACTACAAACATGATGAAAGATGTCATGTGATGAAACAGGGCAAACATGCTAATTTGGGCTTTCTTTTTTAGCCCCATAAAGCTGTTAATACCATCATGGGGTATTACCTTCATGACCTCAACTAATCCCAATTGTCTTCAAAAGGCCTCACCTTCAAATGCATATGAATATGAGTAGTAAACTCCCAACTTATGGACTTTGGAAGGGACACACTCAAACTATAGCATTGAGTTTTTATCTTCTTACATTCAAATACATTAGTTTAAAGTTTTTTGTAGGTTGCATGTGAAATACAGCTTATTACTGGTTGTTAGATAATTATGCAATTAACTAGTCAAACATTTGTTTAGTTGGAAAATGTAAAGTAGAAAATATATAAGCATATATACAATGTTTGAGAGGATTAAATAATGCTATTATTACTACCTGAAGATGATTGGATTTTAGGGTAAGTATGCAGGAAAAGAAGAATTTATCTGTAGATTCAGGCTCTCGGGTTGTCCATTTTCCCCCAGTAAAGCATGTTTCCTGGAACCAAGGGATGAACAAGAAACATGCTCTTCCATTGCTACAGAACTTTTTTTTTTTTTTTTTTTTGACTATGGCTTTGCTAGGATTTTCTTGGTTTAGGAAGCATTTCTTGCTTGGATTTCTTAGTCTCACTGATATAGAGGGCACTGGTAGCCTCTGCTGAAGAATTAGGTTGCAACAAACTTTAGGGTAGGGGATTCTTTTGTTGATCTCCTCTGAAACCCAGGTTTGTGGTAGATGGTACCAGAGGAGAAATGGGTAGGTTTGTGTAAGGAGCTTCCTCTCGGCTTCTCCCCAGGGTAGGAGCATGGAGTTTGTGAAGTAGGCTCAGCCCAGGCCTAGTGGCAAGGCCAGTGTATTTATCAGCCTTCCTTCTTTATAACATTTCCTGAGACGATTATTACATAAAGGGAAAAAGTTTATTTGTCAGTTTCAGTCCATGAACAGTTAGCATTACTGTCTTGGGGCCTGAGGTGAAGGACATACCATGAGACTTCACTATGGAGCAAAAAAGCTCACCTCCTGCCCCAGAAATGAAGGGTACAGAACAGGGACTGAGGGCTCATAATCCCCATCAAGAGAAGGTTCCCAAAGACTTGAAGACTTTCTACTAGGTCCTACCTCTTGACATTTCCACCAACTCCCATAGAGCCAATGTGGCCACCATGCTTTGAACTGATGACTCTGGAGCATGCTGTATCCAAACTATAGTAGACATGCAGGAGAGTATCTAAGCAAAAAACACTGAGGAAAGACAGATCCCTGCTTGGGCAGACCTAGCGTGAAGGAATGAAGTCTTGTGGAAGAGTACTACTTTTCACGCTTTGTGACTTGTGTGTGTGTGTGTGTGTGTGTGTGTGTGTGTGTGTGTGTGTGCATGCGCACACATATTCATCTACCCTAGCATTGTCAAACCTTAGAAGTCACCAGAATCTCCTGAAGGGATTGGTTAAGACATGTTCTCTGGCATGCACATCAACAGTGTCTTGTTCCGTAAGTCTAACATGATGTCTTAGTTTTAGTTTCTGATAATTTTGGGGGTGATGTTGCTGCTACTGGTTGAGGGGCCACACTTTGAAAACCACTGCCTCTAAATTTACAGTAGTAAAGTTTATGTAGAGCTGAATGTGGGGTGAGGGGGAGGTTTCTGTGATCCCAGGGTGATATGATAAGATTTTGACATGTGTGAAGAACTATGAGACATTGGCACAGTCAACCTAGACAAAGCATTTCTGCAACAGAGGGCAGTTTACTTTTGCCTGGGCCTCTTCTGTCTCCCTGCTGTGCCACAGAGCAGTGAAGGCTGTGGCAAGGAGACCATGCCTTCTCACTGTCTACCTGGAATAAGAAGCAGGACTGACTAGCCACACTGTTCTGACTCATACAGAATTTTGAATTTTTTATTCACTCCTAATGAACATTCTAGATAATGCACCCATTTTTATTAATACTACCTTTGGCAGTTTATTAAAGGTGAACTTATAAAACATATCTATATATTTTATTAATGATAATTACATTTTACTTTATAATTAATCACATACAAAATTATATTTCCATAATATTTCCAAGCTATAGACAGAGTCATTATAAAAATCTGTTGAGTTATGTTAAGCAGTCAGTGATGGAGAAGTAAGGCAAAGCAGGGGGATTTCCCCAACACTAACTTCATATTTTAAAAAATCATTGAAGAAAAATATGTCTTTTAGAAGAAGAGCTAGTGGGAGTAGGCATGTTAGAGTTGGAAATACTGGTGGTGGGGAGAGAATAGGCAAGATAGACGCTCATTTATACTTCCATGACACCGGCTTATTCAATCACTATGTATATATCATAGCTGGTACCATATTTTTAGAGAAGATCAATTTGTACATATAAAATTCTTTTCTTGGTTTTTACATTTATCTAAGTAAAGTAATATACTAAGTATGTTTAATTGAGTAATTACTGCTACATTATATTGATAGACTTCCAGAATTTGTCTTTTTTCATATTTATGGAAACTTTTTACTAGTCTCATTATTTCTCTCTTAATTTGAATTTATCATATTGTCAAATGTTTAATCAGTTAACAATATGGTATCTTTCCCATATGGTTTTGGTCACTTTACTATCTATACTTTAGCTACAAAAAGAAAAGACTTCTTACACTTTAAGTAACTTCCATGACTCTCTTACGTGCCACATAGTTTAATTTTTACTCATTTATTATTGGTCTCTACTGAATGCATCCTGTGGATAAACACAATATGTTTTTGGCATAGTTTTTTTCAATGCCAGTATATATTCAGTTCAGCAGTGCAGACAAGAAAAGATACTATCAGCACAGCATTTAGTAGACTGACTTTGCTTAGTAAGTACCAGCAAAAATTAAAAAAAATCTACATACTTTCAAAAACGCTAAAAAATTAAATTGTGAAATTATTGGTGTTTAAGATTACAAAAGGCTTACAAGGGAATGACACACTAAGATCTCAAAAATTTTACCTGAACACATTTCTAAGGACCTTATTGGATTCAGGGCTTCCAAGATGAATAATTTTCTATAGGAACAGAATTGAATAAAGGGTTTTCCATATGCTCTCTGAACTGAACCATCATAGAGAAGATGTCCTCTTGTGGGTTGATAAAGGGCCAATCTTCCAAATTATTGCATTTTGTGCAAAGCAAGGGAACATATCAGGAGGGATTGTAGGTTTGAGGATGAGGCAGAAAACATGTTCACACTGTCTGTGGTCTTTGGCAATTTAGAACAAAATTAAAACACTAGTAATATAATTAAATTGTAATTCTTCTTTTGGGGGAGGTTTTGTGGTAGGGTCTTGCTCTAGTCATTCACTATGCAGGCTGTCCTCAAACTCACAGCGATCCTCCTACTTCTGCCTCCCAAATGTTGGGATTAAAGGCGTGACCCACCATGCCTAGCTAAATTGCAATTCTTATTAGAATGAATTTCTTACTAATTTCTGGATGACTCATACATTCACATCTAAGTTGAGAGCTATGCTGCCCTGCAGAGCCCATCACTCCCCTATTGCCTCATACTTGTAGAAGTTCTATCTGTCTGGCAGGAAGAGCTGGACCTCTAAAATTAATATTCCCACATGGTTTAATTACATAGGCAAGTTGGTGTGTCATGCAACTGGAAATTATAAATGGAAGAATAACCTAAATGTGAACTAAATGTTGGACAGCTAAGTTATCACTTTTCAACCCATTCATAACCAAACATGAAAAAGAGACTTTTTTTTTTTTTTGGCTCATTTACTTCACTGATCAAAATCAGAAAACTCTGAATGGAAAAAAAGAAAGACTTGTATGTGAACAAATGAACACACACTGAGGATAAATTCTGCTCTGTTCTTGCTAGCTTTTTCTGTGGCATTCAATAGAAAAATAGGAGAAACACAGAGGAGGAGGAAACCTCAGCTGAGAAGAGGAGGCATACATACCGGAGCCATTGTGGAGGACATAACATTGGTGTAAGACTTGAAGAGAACTTTCTCTAAGGATAGAATGTTTTAGATATAAGAAAAGCTAGAACAAAGGCAAAAATCAGCAGAGCTGTATGACTGATGCATGTGCATGTGCATGCATGTGTGTGAGGATCAGGAGCTATAAGGTAGGTAGGGAATGAAAGGCTTTTACATTTTAAAATATATTTATTTGTTCAGGAGAGAGAGAGAGGGAGAGAGAGAGGGAGAGAGAAAATGGGTGCACCAGGGCTTCCAGCCACTGCAAATGAACTCCACATGCATGCGCCACCATGTGCATCTGGCTTACATGGGTCCTGGGGAATTGAACCTGAGTCTTTTGGATTTGCAGGCAATTGCCTTAACCCCTCAGCCATCTCTACAGCCCACAAAAGGCTTTTGTATGCTGTTATGGGAAACTTTTCCTCTGGGGAGATAGAACACATATCTTTACCCCAGGTAGGGCTCAGATGGCAGACCAAAGTATGATTGCACGGATACCATTTCAGTGAACCAATGAGTTTATTGGGGTTACTTACAGAGCAGGGTGAGAGGTTAGTTAGAGAGATGTGGAGCCCTCAAAACAGCCACTTTGATGGGGCTCCCTGTGTCAAGTTTACTCCTCAAATGCGCCTTCCTCACCTTCAGGGTGAGGGCTGTTAGAACATGAGAAGTCCAGACTAGCTGCACCACTGAGACGTCTCATCCCAGCATAGATGACAACTTCCCAATGGCCACTTTAGGAACTCCTTTTCCCTGTGCAGGAGTACGGAGAGTCCAAAGCAGCCCTTCAATGGGAAGTAGAGGATATTACATTCATGGAGGCTGAAGCATGTTTCCTCTACACATGGAATTTATGGTGTATATTTCCGCAGGATGGTAGGCAGATCAAGAGGGGATCTGTTCTATTGAAAAACAACAACAACAAAAACTAGCTGGGCGTAGTGGTGCATGCCTTTAATCCCAGCACTTGGGGGCCAGAGGCAGGAGGATTGCTGTGAGTTCGAGGCCACCCTGAGACTACATAGTTAATTCCAGGTCAGCCTGGGCCAGAGTGAGACCCTAACTTGAAAAAACAAACAACAACAACAAAAAAAAAAAAAAAGAAAGGAAAAAGAAAAATTATTTATGATTAAAACTAGCTGTTTCCAGGGCTGGAGAGATGGCTTAGCGGTTAAGCGCTTGCCTGTGAAGCCTAAGGACCCCGGTTCGAGGCTCGATTCCCCAGGACCCACGTTAGCCAGATGCACAAGGGGGGCGCACGCGTCTGGAGTTCGTTTGCAGTGGCTGGAAGCCCTGGCGTGCCCATTCTCTCTCTTTCTCTCTATCTGCCTCTTCCTCTCTCTGTCACTTTCAAATAAATAAATAAATAACTGAACAAAAAAAAAATTAAAAAAAAATAAAAAAAAATAAAAAAAACTAGCTGTTTCCAGAGGTAAGTGCTTTCTCTCTCTCTCTCTCTCTCTCTCTCTCTCTCTCTCTCTCTGTGTGTGTTGGATAGAAAGCACAGTATGAATACCGGAATTTATGTAGCTGAAACTTGAAAAGATAAGAAAAATACAGTCAAGAAAGGTTAAATATGGCTGTACATGAGAAGTCAAATGTAGATTTACGTTAGAGCAAATTTACATGATAAACAAAGCTTTCTTACAATGTTGTAGAACAAATGACAAATGAAATCTTCTCACATGCCTAGTCTGATGAAGATTCAGGTTCAGGAATGCACAAACTCAAGGGCAGCCTTTATGTAATTATAGACAGGGACTTTCGTTCCCAATGTTGTTTCTGAAACCATATCCCAGGGCTGTGAGATTTCTCGAGTTCAGCCCTGCCATGGGATGTTATTTTAACAATATTTCCGACCACCGAGAAGAATGGATACAAACTCTGTAGGGGATGAAATCTGAAGGTTGCCGCACCCCGCCCCGCCCCGCACTGGGTAAAAGCATGTCAAAGCCTGTAGATGGAAATGAAGAGAAACACGGAGCTGTCATCTGGGATTTTCCTGCAGATGGCGCTGATGCTACTTAGAGAACGTTTTTATGCTCAGCAACTTTTTGTTCACTGTGCACCCTGCAAAAACGCTCATCATGCGTACTCGGAAACTAAGTAGATGTCTTGCCATAAGTACTCACTTATCTGTGCATGATTGGACCCCAGCATGGTCCAGCCAGTCCTGTTGGAGGCCTGCTTTTCAATTAATGCATTCACATGGACAATAAAATCTGATGGAGTACTCTTTTGACTGAGAGTCTTATTACCAGAATCCTGTTTAAACAAAACAACAACAACAACAAAAAACCCTTCCAAGTTCATTCTCCCTGTTGCCCCTCCTGAGAATATGTGGACATCACAAGAGTTTGGGGGCAGGCTTTGTGATAGTTTTAAAGTTAAAATATTTTATTCTAATATAATCCTTGGATTATAAATTCTGGTAATATTTAAAATAAGTTCAGCAAATGTTTATTGGGCAAATAAATTTTATGTTATTTATGTTATGGAGGTTTGAAAAATGAGAAACAAACAAACAAAAAAATCAACCCTCTTCAACAAACATCCAACGTGATGCCCATCTCAGATCTCGCTAATTAATCGCAAACAGACAGGAAGTGGGAGGGGATTCATCATACAAAGCGATCAGTTTCATTAAGACATTTTAAAAGATGTACATTGTGTACTTTGGTCATATTGACTCCCTCTATCACTTGATCATATTTTCCCTGTCCCCAATTGGCTCCCTTCCTCTTCCCAAATGGTTCCCCTTTTACTTTCATGTCATGTATTTTCTTAAAATCTAGAATCTGCATATGAGAGAGCACACGCCAATTTGTTCTGAACCTGGCTTATTTTGCTTAATATGATGAGCTCCATTTCTCTCCACTGTCTTGCAAATAACATATTCTTAGTCTTCTTTATGTTTTACCAAAGAGAATTTGAGTTCTATTCTCAGGAGGCTAAGAATACAAAGAATATAATAAGAGAATTTAGGCTCAGGTAACTCAGGTAAATTAACTAGCTAAGACTTTGTCTACATCTGTGCTTAGGACAAATCTATTCTTCTTTCACTGTTCACTTCTCACTAACAAATGTTAAATCACTTGAGGGTAAGTTTTTTCTTTTTAATTATTTATGGTGTTTTAAAGGTAGGGTCTCACTCTAGCCTAGGCTGACCTAGAACTCACTCTGTAGTCCCAGGTTGCTTCAAAATGATAACAACCCTCCCACCTCTGTCTCCAGAGTGATGGATTAAAGGATTAAAGGAGTGCTTCACCACACCCTGCAAAGGTAACATTTTAAAATTTCTGAATCTTGAGCTGGGTATGGCGGTGCACACTTTTAATCCCAGCACTTGGGAGGCAGAGGTCTGTGGATCGCTGTGAGTTTGAGGCTACCCTGAGACTACATAGTGAGGTCCAGTTCAGCCAGGACTAGAGTGAGACCCTACCTTGAAAAACAAACAAACAAAAATTCTGAATTTACAACACACACTTGCCCAAACCATGCTCAACAGATGTGTACTGAGCAGTGAGTAAACTATTCAATAGAAGTAAGGAGAATTTAGTATGATGTTTGTGTATGATGTCTCCCTGGAAAATTACCTTTATGTTTGTGTGTTTTAGTCACTTCTCTGTGGAGTTACTTCATGTGCTAACTTCTCCACAGCTATAGTTCAGAATTAAGCCTGCTATATTTGGCAAACAATTTTCCCTTTAGGAGAAAGGAATATGCGAGTAATTATCTAATGGGGAAAGTTCTCTGTGCCGGCTTTTTCTGTGGATGACTATACATACACGGGTGATATAATATGCAGAAACTACTTTTGTATGCAAAGTTCAATAATAAATGATAGATGCTCTTGCTTCTATTTAAACAAATATACACTACTTGCACTTGCTTTTAGATGATCAATTCTATTTTACTTAGATCACTTTGGTGTTTTTCAATACTGCTCATCTCAGCCCAGGATATTACCCCCTGATGTTGCTGCTTTTCCTTAGGAATTCTCAGCACTTGGAGCGCAAACGCTGCTGGCATGTATTGATGGTTTTCATAGTGTATGTTGACAATGCCACTACTCAAGTGTGGGAATGTGGTCAGAAAGACAGATATGACTGTCCATCATTTCCAGAGAACATTGCTCTGATAAGACACATGCACAGGGGCCTTTTCTATTTTACCTCCCAAGGTTACTTTGGTTGTACATTTTATTTTTTTTTTCCCTAAACATACACTGTTGCTAAGTTTATGGAGGCTTTGAATGACATCATAGCCTAGTTTTGTTTCTGTAAATTTTGCTTCACATGCATACAGAAAAATAGCTGTGTTGACATTATCTACAATTTTATTTAGATTATTTTAGCCAAGATCCACCATCCTGTGTAATTTGATTTTAAATAAGAAATTGAGTTCAATATAAACACTGTGTTGCTTTCCAAGACACTTTCTGGAGCCCTTTCCTGGGGAATTCTGAGAGGACACTGTTATAGGGAAGCCAGCCTGCCTTTGCCTCATTTGAATGTGCTTTAGAAGGGCAGTGACTCAAGATAGAAGGCAGTCACACTGTGTTTTAGTTCCAGCAGCCGCGTGCTCATGATATCACATATGAACCAAGTTCTTAATTTTCATATGTTAAATTATTATTTTGTTTAGACTGTAGACAATCAGAGGCATGATGGACTAAATAGTGTAAAACTAATGACGTGGGAGAAAGGATGACATAGAGGGGAATAAAGAAGAATTTGTTTATAGTCCATAGTGATATAAAGTAAAACATACAGTGTAGAAATACTTAGTAGAAAATATTGACAAATGTTGTTATATCAAAATTTAAAACTTTCGGGCTGGAAAGATGGCTTAGTAGTTAAGATGCTTGCCTTCAAAGCTGAAGGACCCAAGTTTCATTCCTCAGTACCCATGTACAGCCAAATGCATAAGGTGGCACATGTGTCTCAAGTTCGTTTGCAGTGGGTAGAGGCCCTGGTGTGCGTATTCTTCTCTCTCTATCTGCCTCTTTCTCTCTTAAATAAATAAAATGTCTAAGAAAAAGTTTGAAACTTTTGTTTAGATGCTAAATAGTCATCCTGAAGAGTACACTGGACAATGTTTATGACTTTTTATTCATTCTTCAGCTTATCAATTTATTTTTTAAACATTTATTGAACCCACAGCATGTGTCACATGCTCTAGTGAACAATGCAGATTAAAACTTCTGCCTTCATAGAGTCACAATGGATTGATGTTTATGATATATAAGCTTTCCTCAAAAAATGCCTAACAGGAAAATGAGAAAAAGTAATTCAAGAAAAAGTATAAATGGTCAGTGAACACTGTACTGCATTTAGAACTTCAGCAGTAAAGGAAGATACAAATAAAACAATGAGACTGAACATTTTTCATAAAGATGCAGAAAAATTTAAAAGCCAGCCCAGCCCAGTGGCAGCAGTGGTACATGTCAGTGGCACTTTCGATCCAGAGGTGGTATAGTTCTTTTGGGAGGCAATATGTCAGAACTTCCTATCCTACAACTCTCTCCTCTTGTATATCTCTGTTGAAGACTAAATGTCTTATGTGCCTCCAAAATTCATATGTTCATATAGTAATTCTCACTGGGATGCCATTTGGAGATGGTACCTAAATGTGTTTGAGGGAGGCTGTGAGCATTATGATAAAAATTGGCAAGAGGGAGACCTCTCTTCATATACATGGACATGGGGGCGATCGCAGCAGGAGGCGGCTAGATGGGAGGCAGAGAGTGTTCTCGTGAAGAACTTGAGTGTGCTTCCTTGCTGATATGAAACATCCAGCTTCCAGATCTGTGAGAAGTTATCAGCACTGAGTATTTGAGGTATTTGTCTCTGCAGCTCAGGCAAATGTGGCTCCCATCAGTCCATTTTATGTTGTTGAACACCTCTCCTTGAGCCCCATGTCTGAACACTGACTGGGAATACATTTCAAGTGTGTGAATTCTGGGGGGACCTATTAAACCAAAATAATCTAACAAAACAATACTGCATAGTTACGTTCATTTTTGACAACATTTTTCAGTAGAAAAAATGATGGTAATACAAATATTTATTAGTGGTAGATGGCTAAATAAAATTACAATGCTTGGAATGTCAAAGTTCGTACCTGTTACTGATATGAAAATATCTTCAAGAAAGTGGGTGAAGAAAAATGTTAAAACAATACTGGAGTATCATAATATTTGAATAAATTAACATAAACACAAAAATTCATATATTTCTATGCATATATATATATACACATATAAATACAGTGACTTATATTGTTTATATATATGTGTAGACAATACATGTTAAAGGGTAAGCTATCTGTTATGACCTCTCTGGAAAGAGAAGGAGTAAAGTTCATAACTTTGTCATAGCTAAATGATTTAAATTTTATGCAAGAATGAATTAAAGTGATACTAAATAATTTAACTTGCTTTAACCAAGGACAATATGAAATTAATAAAAAGGCCAGAAAAATTGACAGCTGAGCATATTAGGAGATGGAGTCCTCTAAAGCACAAGAACATAATGCCTCAGCTGATCTGTCTGCCGTGCACATCATGTGATGAAGAATAGAGAAAAAAAATGGGCTGGAGAGATGGCTTAGCAGTTAAGTGCTTGCCTGTGAACCCTAAGGACCCTGGTTCGAGGCTGAATTCCACAGGACCCATGTTAGCCAGATGCACAAGGGGGCGCACGCATCTGGAGTTCGTTTGCAGCGGCTGGAGGCCCTGGTGTGCCCATTCTCTCTTTCTCTCTCTGTCTGTTGCTCTCAAATAAATAAATAAAAATGAACAAAAAAATTAAAAAAAAGAATAGAGAAAAAAATGATAGCTGAGTTGGAAGCATTAAGGGTTTTTAAGATTGAACTAAATTCTCTGGATCAAAATTTAAAGTAGAGCTATGAAATTTTTGGTTTTGTATTTTATGAAGTTTTATCTGTTGTACATAACAAATTGGAGAGAATAGAGACAAGATCACTGATATTTATTTGTGTGACAATTTCAGGAAGAAAATGTGTTAGTTGTTGTATTACACTCCTAAAACCAACTTACAAATATACTACTGTTGGTTGGGTAGTAGCAATGATGTTGATATACTTACACATGAACACAAATACATATACATAAAGAGATGCTAACCCATTTTCCATCTTAGTTACTGCTAACTCACAATTACTTAAGGAAATTTCAAGATCTCAGTATTAGTAGGAATCAACCAAAATTTTAATCTAGTCTTTGGGAACATTTGCTTTGCTTTTAAATTCTCCTAACTTCAGATTCTTAAGAAACCATGGACCTTATATCAGGACAGAAAGATAGATGATGTCCACTCCAGCATCTATCTTCAGGTATATTTCTAACTTCTTTAAATAAAAAGGATGGATCCTGGAGAAGTCATCAGTCATCACTGCCTTTCCCTCCACTGGTGCTACAGACAAAGCCCATCAACCAGAGTGTCTGTCTAGGTCAGTAGGCTAGAGTGACTTTTGACATGGGACAGATTTCATGATATAGCTCTCCATTCGGTGCATACTGCAGTTTCAACACTGGACCCTTCATTGTTTTATAGGAGAATGTTTGGTGTCCTTATTTTAGACAAACTGTCTACTGTCACCTAGGCTAGTTTTCATCACCAAGGCTTTTAAAGACTCACAATTTTAATGAAAAAAAAAAAAAGAAACCTCCATTTTCCCCACAGTAAAGAAAAATAAAATTATGAAATTTTCAGGAAAATGGATAGATCTGGAAAGAATCTTGTTAAGTGAAGTTACCCAAACTCAGAAAGCCTAACACCACATGTTCTGTCTCATATGTGAACCCTAGCTTGCAGGAATATACATAGAGAGGGACCAAAGGTGGGCAAAGACTAAAAACTGAGAATGGTGACCAGAGAGGATAAAAGAAGATGACGAGGAAGGAGGCAGCACAGCAAAAGTACAGGTAATGTGGAAGCAGAAAGGAGAGGAAGAGGAGAATATGAAGGGGGGAGGGAGATGGGAGAAGGACAATCAACTAAAAGAAGCTGTGTTTGAACATGTCATCATGAAACCTAGTACTTTGTAAGCTCCTTTAAATAAGAAACCTTTTATGTTATCATTGCATTCTCACGTGGAACATGGTTTTAAAAGTTAGCAGAGGGGAAAATATCTGTCTTCTGCAGAATATAGAACATTTGATATTGCCTACTTGTCAGATTTCACAAAGAGAAACTAAAGGGAAGGGTACATGAAAGAAATGAATGTTACCCCCTTCCCTTCTCCATCTCCTTCCTACATTACAAAACTCCTACTCCCATCAAATCCAGTTCTTGCTTAGGCTGTATTTAATTGCACAGACATTTGTCCAGTTCCCAGTAAGTGCTACTTTCAGAACAATAGAGCTGTCCTATCTTTACTGTGGGTAGGACTGTACACTCAAAACAACTAGACATGCTGAGGACGCAGTTTAGTGGGAGAGCACTTCCTTGCCTGCTTTGGACAAACCCCTGGTGTTGATCTCCAGCACAAAAGAAAAAAAAAAAAAAAAACTTGGAAAATCACAGTCATGCACTTCCAGGTACACAAAGATGCTTCAGAGGCCAACTCGACCTTGGAGGGCCTCAAGTTACTCAGCAAGGCTTACTCTAAACTTGCCATTAGAATACAATGTCACATTATAATAGAGTTTGGAATGTGTTCAAAGTATTTTTAACTCACCAGGAGAGAAATTGAGGAATATGTTCTTGGGTAGGTAACACTCAGATACAAGAGAGTGAGTGAAAAGAAGGGAGTAGCAGGGATGCACAAGCCGTGGATCAAACAACAAAGGAGCCGTGCATGTGTTGGCCAGGGCGGGGAATGATCGACTGCTCTGCTGGGTGTGCCTGCAGACTGCAGCAAGCACATGGGGGTCTGGGAAGAACTGAGGCTGGGGAGGGCTGCCTGGGACAGCGCCTGGCAGGAATGGCCAGGCACTGGCTTAGTGTTTTATATATCCTTTCACATTTATTTCTCTCTCACAAATTCCTCATCTAGTACTATGACTTTTGTGCCAAAAGAATGTAGATCCCCCCAAAAAATAATAATAACAAAACCAAAAAGTTCCCAAATTTACATGAGCAGAAAGTGGTAGAAGCAATCTCTGAGTTTAAACCTGATAAGCTTTAAAGCTGTTATTATTCATAGAAAAGTTGATGGTAGGGGGAAGTGTATGTGGGGATCCTATGCAATAGGAATTTGAATTCTGTGTGCATGAACACAAAGGATCATTTTAAGCCATAGGAAAAAAAGTACTGTTAGAATTTCTTTTGCTGATATTAGTCACATCATCATTAGCATTAGCAGAAATTTTTCTCAAGTCAATAATTGATATAGAACAAAATATAATTAAATTGCTTAATGGTAATGGATTTCCATCTTCACTGAATTAAACTAAAATATAATTTAATTTATGGAAGTGCCCTGCACAGGACAAAGAGCTAAGGCCAGCTGGATGCATGGAGTTTGGTATGTTCTCAGCTCACCACTGTTTAAATTAGCTAAGAGCACCATGAGCAGCTCACAGATGTCTGCAAGAGCCAGTCATCTAGGGCTGTATCAGCACTGGACTCAGACAGTGCAGATGGCAGCTTTTCAGACTTGGTTAGAAATTTAAAATCTATATCTATTTGAAGCAAGTGTTAGCATCAGGTGGAGGTCAGTGCAACACTACCTCGTTTCAGATAAAGTGAGCACTTGTAAGGGACTGTTGCATTGACCTCTACCTGATGCTAACACTTGCTTCAAATGGATATAGATTTTAAATCTGAAACAAAAGGCATTCTGTAATCTTTTATATAGGATATAAGGTATAATCAAAAAGGGCTCTATTTCAGGCTCTATGTTGTCCTTCAACTACGTGCATTGAAACTGAATTGGTACTAAGAGCACAGTGTCTTGTTTTGTGGCAAATGACTGCATTTGTTTCTTTTCCTCTCTTTCTCTCAAAAGCCAGATAACTCAACTGGATTCATTAATCTGTCCATGTTGTCCTTCATCACGAAAGCATGTGTGGATTATGAACAAATTCTAAAATTTAATTTACCTTCAAAAGAGATTATTAAAAAATATAACTGCGAAGAAAGTAATATTTTTCCTCTGAATTCTACTGTGTGATCCAAGCTCTTTCTCCTGTTTTGAATTTTTATTCTTTCCCATACTGATCTGAACAAGCTACTGAATAGCTGAGCCTCACATTCCTCTACTGGAATGTAAGAATTCAACTCCCTCTCTTCAAGGACCGGAGTGACAAACACAATAACATATAGGAGGAGGAAAGGGCCTGTGCTCATGGAGAGCTCCCACTGTACTACCTACAGAAGCCCCTATTATTGTGATATTAATATCTGGTTGCTGCCAAAGCAGAAAGTTCTATGGAGGAGTATCTCTGTAGAGAAATATGGATGGTAGGTCTTATACTGTATTTGAACATTCAAAAGGTTTATATCAATACCACTTTTATTACAAGTTATTACAAGTTAGCTTTGATGATTCTGACTTCATTAAGGCAGCTGTCATTCATAAGAAATATAAACGTAGCTATCAGGTTAGGCAGCCCTATTTCTGAAGAGACTGTTATCTGGTATATGACTTAAGAAATGCCTTCTTTATTCCCAAGTCTAGTGGTAAATCATTGCTTAAGAGAAGACAGCTTGGTTCTAATTTCCAATCTGTAGCATTAGGCACAATTTCAGTGCCTCCCTTATGATGGACCAAAAGGCTTCAGTAAGACTCAGGATAACATTGCTATGAACTAGGGCAAGGGGCTTCTACAAAATTATTTTCTCTTTTCTGTGCAGCTGACTTTGAAACCTATAATTTGCGGGCTACCATGGAAACCAGTCACATGTGTGAGTTCCCATAGCCAAAGTTCCAGCCTGTGAATGGGGAACATTCAAGTTGGGACTATGCTCTTCTATGCTGAGAATAGCTCAGTACTAAAACATGCACAGATCTTAGTACTCATAGCAAAAAGTCATTGCGAAGAGGGCACTGTCTCAGTGAATTCAAATATGATACCCACTGCTTGCTTAGACATAAACTGTAGGTTTCCCACTGTGCATGCAGTATTTATTTTTAAAATATTTTTATTTATTTATTTGCAAGTACAGGGACAGATAGAGAGAGAGAGAGAGCGAGCGAGCATGCCAGGGCTTCTAGCCACTGCAATCCACCTCCAGATCCATGTGTTACATTGTACATCTGGCTTTACGTGGGTAGTGGAGAATCAACCCAGGGTTGTTATCTTTGCAGGGAAGCACCTTAACTTTGAGCTATCTCTCCAGTCTTATATTTATTTTTTTGAAGAAATCATACTGATCTTTTTCAAAAATAATGAATACAATATTCATGAGAATATTGATTTGATATTTTCATATTACTTAGCTCTATGTTACCCAAAAAATATCTTGGGTGGTTTCAGGGCAGTCTTGAAAAATAACTGTCCTTGTATGCTGCTTTAGAAACTAGATCTTGTGAAACTACTAAGGAAATAAATGACCATATATGAAGATGACTGGTGGATAGTCTAGTACTCAGCAGAGCTGTCAACAGAAAACCTCACACTAAAGGGAGGTGAGGATGGACTTGTATTGTAATCTCACTGGCTCATGGATTGTTTTATGTATTTCATAAAGGAGACCAATTTGTTCTCTTTTAAAATGTTTTTGTAATCTTTAGTCTTAAACTATTTTCCTACCTCCTTCACTCATGAAAATTGATAGAAAAAGGAGAACAGATAAAATAGATATGGAAATTGCCAATTGGTATGTATTCTGAATATATAAGATGATTTTAGAGGTCATGACACCACAGAAGTCATCTATGTATTAATCAGTATTTTCATCTTGTTTTTGTATGTTTAGCACTTGGATTTCACTGACATGACTAGTAAAATAGATTTATTTTAATGACTAAAAGACTCTAGATTCAGAAACACAAGAATTTTTATACTGATTTGACTTTATCAAAATAACATTTTAACTTTTTATTGACAGGTATGATTGTAGTTCCCATTGCAATTCTCTTATAGTTCTGGTCTCACTTCTAACATATCTTCCAGGATGTATGATATAAATAAATATTTTATTTTCTACTCCAACCACATAGGATGACTATATTTATATGCACATCTTTTACGTACAAATTCATAAAACAATGCCTGTTTCACTACTTACCACTGTCTATGTGGCATGTGCACATGTTTATTAATATCTTAATGTCCCCCGCATCTTACACATGAATAGCATTATTTCTTCCTTGTTTCTAGCTGCCTTCATCACAGAAGATCCAAAAATTTGATTTAAAGCTGATAGAATTTTCCTCAAGCAGGCATCAGACACATGCTGAGATGGAAAAGTTAGAATCACTTCTGGACTCCCACATCCTCCATGATGAGAAGCATCACTTCCCGGCTCTGCCAGCACCTCATATGTGCTAAAGAGGTGTCATGATAAAAAATTCACAGGCCTTTGCCAGATTTAATATGTAATATTGCACATGCCAGAAGTGGCTGCATAGGATACCAATAGAGTAGACAGAAAAATAAACCCTAAAACAAAAATTAAGTATGGTGAAGGAAGAAAAGATGAGAACTCCCAAGTAAATGCTATGGTGAAGGCAAAGGGAAATGTTACAAAGGAAAGCGATGAACAGATGGCAGTCAGAATCATGCTAGTGCTGAACAATCTGAAGTGCTAGGGAGAAGCTCCATAAAAATTCATATAGGATTGCAGCCATTCCCTTTCAGTAGCAGGCTATCGTCCAGTGTTATGAAAGATGTGAGTGTTGGGTGTCCGTTCCACTTGTGGTATTCAGTCTTTAGGAGTGGACACAAGAGAAAACCATGAAGCTAAGGAAAAAGGTAGACGGTAGTTTGTAATAGAAGGGGTTGAAAGAAATGATGTGTTGATGTTATTGGGAGAAGCATTTTAAGCATTCCAAGCACTGAACATCTGTGCTGTGAGTTGCAGGCAATGCTAATGGCAGTGAGGCACCACTGTCACCAAACTGATTTGAAATCACATCCCTTTCAATTGTGCATTTCACTATTATATCTTCTGCTGAAAAATGCTGTCTTGTAAAATGGTTTGGAGAAATATGAAGTCAATGTTTCTCCACAGAAATTGTAAAATTCGTTTAGAGTGGTGACAATGAAGGTTTAGAGTTTCTAAACTGCTAGAACATGTCTCTTTGCAGAAGGCATCAAAACCGTTGGGCCTTCAATATTGTAAAACACTGAACAGTACAAGAACGCTCTGGAACAGTCTTAAGTCATTTTTGTTAGAGAAGCTTCCTGTGGGTCTGCACCAGCAGCTTCTCCCTATGGTAAATTTCCATTCCATCAGATAGAGAGTTAAGAATTTCAACTCTTTTCCAAGAAGTTGTTTTGTAAAACGAGATCAATGAAACAAACACACTAAGAAATTTTCCCTGTCACACGATGACAAAATAGTTCAATTTCACACGAATACCTGATATGTGGAAAGAGATATTAGGTAGACTTCATGTTTCATGATTAGAACAAACAACTGTTAGGAGAAATGAAAAAGACAAGTGATAAGAAGGGATGATGAGTTTTGAACAGGAGATCACATTGTTCAGTTTCTTTCTATGATCCTTATATTTCTTTGGACCTGGAACTAATACACTGACAATAAATATCCTACACAAGTAAATATGTGGTATGTATTACAAAATGTTTTCAGCTAGTTTATACTCAAGGGAGCTAAAATGAGAGCCAAAAGTCATCAAATTTATCTCATCTGTTCTTTTTTGGAAAAGACAAATATATGGAAAGACATAGTAGCTAATACTAGTTATGCCCAGAGCACTTCTTTCCAAGACTATTTCAAAAATAAAAATATACATGATAAAATATTATGAATTTCAATTATAACAATAATCATTACAATATTCAATTATAATTGTAACTGTTACAGTAATGAGAATTGCTAGGAAGTGAAAGACTAATTTTCAAACTAATTATATAATTTATTTTTTTACCTCCATCCTTTAAAAATATTCTTCAAAATGCGGAGAAATTTGCTTAAAGTAGTAATTACCTACTAAGTATTATTCATTAGGAAAATTTTAAAAAGAGTTCATCAGTTGATGAACCAAGATAAAATGCATCAAATTTTATCACATGTAACTAATTTTATGCAGAAACATTCTAAAAGGAGAGAGAGAGAAAGAGAATGACTATGGGCACAGGTTTCCTGCTGCTGCAAATGAACTCCAGATGCATGTACCACTATATGGGTCAGAATCAAACCTGGGCCTTCAAACTTTCCAAGCAAGTGCCTCTAACCATTTAACCATCTCCTCAGCTCATATAAAACTTTTTGATGTCATATACCTATCATTGGAGAAACTAAATGTAAATACACACATACATGTATGTAATAATGATTTAGTACTAAAAGTATTTTTTTTTTGCCAAGCTTCAGTTCTAAAATTTTATTTGGTTCATTACTTTCTTTATTCATGGCAAAAATAAGGTCTCAAGTAGAAATGTATATGTTAAAGCATTTTAAACTCTTTTAGTATTTATGCATAAGGAGATTTATAAAACTGTTCACTCAAGAGCTAAGACTTTTTCTTTTTTAAAGAAAGGGTTTAGAACATTTTTCCACTTATGGGTTGACTTCATTTTCCTAGTTTAAAGAACTAAACAGAGAGAAGCACACCTCTGTATATAAGCAGATTCTGTCAGTATTACTTTACTTTTTAACCATAATGATGATTTATGATGGTTTGAGGACATGCTTAGTAGCAGCAATTAGACTTCTCTGCTTTCCATTTGATCTCATAGTCCATTGTTTTCTCTGTTGAAAGACCATATATGGCTTATGCTTTGTACAAAGAAACTATCTGGATAATGTAGAATATGCTTTAAAGAAATATCTTAAATTTTATTTTTAAAGTACTGTAAGATAAACTATAAATCAACAGATCCTGAAGATAAACACAAAATCTTTACTAAAATTAATAAATAAAGCCCAACAATCTATTAAGGTATTATTTTTCTTGATCAAATGGGATTTATTCTTGATATAGGTTAGTTCAATATTTGAAAATTAATAAATGTAAACATCTTAGCTGTCATAGCAAAAGTATTTGAAAAAAATCTAAGACTTATTCAGCAAACAGCACAGGAACAATTTTCTCAACTTCATGAAAATCATCTATGAAAGATTTACTTATAATATTATACCTATTGGTAAGAGACAATATGCTTTTCCCATTAGATCATAAATGAGGTAAAGATGTTTCCCCTGACTACTCCTATTCAACATCTTATTGGTAGTCTTGCCTAGTGTAATAAGACAAGTAAGAGCAAGAAAACATATTCAGACTGAGAAGAAGAAATAAAAAATAATCTTTATTCACAGATTCCACGATTTTCTATTTGGAAAAAAGCATCAAAATAAAAATAATCACCTACCTCAAATCTCCTGCAACTAATAAGAATATACAGGAAGACAGCAGTACACAGAACCACTTTTACTTTGAATAAACATTTATCTATACCATATATTATTTTCTCCCAGAGATTCTTTGAGAAACAACTGATTTTAGTACTGGAGAAGAAATATATGAGATGGTCCTGAAACACCTTACGGTGGCAAAAGGAAGTAGCATCTCCTAAACAAAACTAATTCCACAATGATGGAACTGTGTCAAAAGTAGAGTACTCAATGGAAGGAATTCCCAACTGCCAAAGCTGTAACAAAGTAGTATTGTGTGATAATTTACAGTATAAAATAAATATCTATGTTTATACAGATTGATAAACTAAGTAAATTTATCCTTCAATATTCATAACTAAATTTCAGTCAAGAGAAAAATATTATATAAATACCCATTGAAGGATATTATAATTAGATTGGAACTATATAGGAGCCTTTCTTATTATCTTCTCAAAAATTTTAAACTTCAAATTATTTTGAAAAAATTAATAAATACTGTCAAGGAGCAGGAAGAGCCAAAAGGGAGGACTGGGGTCAATAGAGAGTAATGGAGCTGGGAAAGAAAGAAAATATTGCATGTTTTCTCTCACATGCAGAATCTATGTTCAAATGTATGCTGAGGAGAGAAGAGGATGGCGTAGAGCAGTGAGCAGGAGATATTGGCAAGATACAAGAATATAAATGCATGAAAATGTCATAACCAAACTCACTATTTTTATACTAAAATAGTAACATAAAAAAGAAATGCAAAAATATGTCAATGAGACTAGACATGAGAATGAGGAAGGACCACCTTGACTGTATTTTACTGAAGTAGAAAATGTATGTTTGCCATTCCTTTTGGCTTCCAGAAGCTGAACCTTTTGTAACACATGGACCAGTACTTTAATTAAAACCAAAGCTAACCAATGTATAATTTTATGCAATATAATGTACAGGGAAATTCTGATAGACTTCTTGTCCTCTTAGAGAAATGATAAAGTATTTATGAAGCTATGACCAAGGTAAGTGTTTCTGTTTTCCCAGGCCTGAATTTCTCCTCCTTCAATTTCTGGTGTCATCTTCTTCTTTGAGTTTCCTGGAAAAGACTAGTCCATGTTGAGCTAATACAGTAGCAAGAAATTACCCAGCATTGTAGATTTTACTCAATTAGTACTTTAAACAAACTTTTTGGATGGTTTGTCTCATTAATGTCCCATGCAACAAATGAGGGAAATAGTAGTACATTCCATAAGGGGCAGTATAAGGACTGTGAACTTTACTATAATGTTAGGAGTTAGCCATAGAGATGTGATTTTAGTGTATTAGAGTCCACATTACTAATTATATAATTTCAGTTTGTATATGAAAATATTTCAATGCATGGATCTCAAATAACATTTTTTAAACTGCAATCCAATAGTATGTTAAACTGAAAACACAATTTAGGAGTAGTTTTAGCCTGTCACTGCAGGAAAGCTTCAGATAATCACTGGCTACCAAAGGATTAGGCCATACTTGTTTGAGCTGAACATTGAACTATAACCAATCAAGCTATTTCTGTACCTCCCTTCTATTTTCTGTTCACAAATGCTGCCTGGCCATGTTTGAGAGCAGATTTTTGTGAACTTTGCTAATTCTAAGGGCTCTCCATTAGCAAATTGATTTTTACTCAATTAGACTATTAAATGCAATTTGCCTGCAGCCTTCTTTTAACACTATTATATTCAAAGTAAAGTTTTATTTCCTGAAAATTCTCAAAGAAATGCTGCTAGCAACTTCATGTACTATCGTGAGGAATAGCAACAGTGCTTACTAGTTACATTCCGTATCTGCATCACGTTGGCTGACTGCTCGGTCCCAGCTGACATGGAAGAAAGGCATTCTCACCTGTCTCATATAATTTGAGGGATATTTTCTTGATTGCACTAAAAAGAAAAGGAATGGATATCAGTAGTCTCAAGTTATGACTCTGAGAGAAATATTTGAATCTAAAATGTTTGTCCCACTTAATGTACTTGCAAACAAAAATTTGAAGATATTAAATTCTACTAAGAACTGTCAAGTACCTAATGATAGTTATCTTTGCTTGAGCAGAGATCTCTGCAGGACAGTGATTGGAAATTCAGCAGGTGGCATTTTTCCTACATGGCCAGAACTAGCGCAGAACCCCAGGAACTTAATCTGCTCAAGGAATTAATATCTTTCCACTGGAAAAAATGAAATGAAGGAGGTTTATGTGTGGTATTAAAAATACTTTTTTTTGAAGTGTTCAGGTGTACTGGTTAAAATCTAGTTTGGATAACTGCATCCTTTGCACAGAAATCCTACCTACAATTATGTCTTCCAGCTGCAATATCACCAAGAGTTTGAATTCTAAATGGTGTGAATATTAAACTCAGATTTTGAAATTCCTTTGGTTCATAACTTTGGAATTTTTCATTTGTGATTTTGTGACAACCTTGAACTTGGACTATACTTTTTTTACATTGAAAAAATGGCCATGTTTTCTGATTCTTCTATTATATATGTGAGTGTGTCACTTAGCTGGTGGCAGAATATTCGTGGTGTTGGCATTCATTCCATACAGTATCACATCCTGTAGCTGAAAGGAAAAGCACCTTCAGTGGAACACGGGGTGCTTCACTAACATGTATATCAAGTTCCTTCCTTGAACACAGAAATATATGACATAAAGAAAGTTCACTTCTGTTCCCAAAGAGATTATGGTTTTAAAAATCAAGGGAATCAAAACCAGAAAAAATTTCCTAAAACTTAACATTCACAAGGGGTAAATTCTATATTAATGTCAACAGAGTTTTAGTAATTAATCTCTTTATTTGCCTTACTTTTCCCATTCTTTCATCCTTACATAACATTATTCTTATCCTCAAATCTCCAACAAACACATCTTACATTTTTGTTCTTTCCTTTTGCAAGTCTCTTTTACACCAGTGTTTAATGTGTTTCTTTCCTTGAAATCATCTCTAAAGTTTGTGTACTCAGAAGGAATTGCAGCCTTACATTAATGCCTATAGAATGCATAGTAATCACTAGTCAGATACATCAACCCTTCTGCACAAAACCCTGAGAACTTTGGAAAGTGCTAAGCATAAGCCTCTGCTTAATTGTGGTTGTTTGATTCAGGTGTCCCCCATAAACTTAGGTGTTCTGAATGCTTGGTTCCCAGCTGATAGAGATTTAGGAATTAATGCCGTCTGGAGGGAGTGTATTGTTGGGGGCGGGCTTATGGGTGTTATAGCCAGTTTCCCCATGCCAGTGTTTGGCACACTCTCCTGTTGATATGGTCCACCTTATGTTGGCCAGGGGGTGATGTTCACCCTCTGCTCATGCCATCGTTTCCCCCTGCCATTGTGGAGCTTCTCCTCGAGTCTGTAAGCCAAAATAAACCTCTTTTTCCCAGAAGCTGCTCTTGATTGGGTGATTTTTACCAGAAATGTGAACCTGACTGCGACAGTAATGATCACTTGCTCATTGCAAGTTAGACATTTTAAACTGTAAGGGTCAATGGTTTACTTTTCTTTTACTAAAAGATTAAGCCAAGCTGAAGGCCACACAGCACATTGAGAATAAACCTGCCATGCATCTGTTTTTCCCTCATCCTGTGTCTCCATTGTCTCGTGCCCAGCATTCCAGATGTAGTATCACAGTCAGCTTTAGCAGCAGAAGTCCAGGAGCCTCATCAGTATGCTGATATCTCTTTCAATACATGTCCACCTTATTGTTTATTTTCAGTGTCAACTTGTGCTGGGATTGAAGCAACTTTAAATCTGCATCAGCATTCTTTTTCATCTGATAAGACTGACAAGTGTAAAAAAAATCAGAGTTTAATAGCAGTTAAAATGGCAAAACTAGATTTTATTCAGCAACTCTTGGAATAGGAAAGCAGAGTTCTTTGTATAGAATTGGGTTGAAGTCTCATAATTATACATAAAAATGGGGATTTATAGATAAGGAGCAGGGTAGTTTGGTTAATAGATAAAAAGTTTTTATTTTATTTTATTTTATTATTGACAACTTCCATAATTACAGACAATAAACCATGATAATTCCCTCTATCCCACTTTCAGCTTCACAACTCCACTCTCCTTCATATCCTCTCCACTCTCAATCAGTCTCTCTTTTATTTTAATATCATTGTTTTCTCCTATTATGATGGTCTTGTCAGCCTCAATGCCCTAACCAAAAGACACAGGCTTGCAGACTGGGTTAAGAAGCAGTATCCTTCTATTTGCAGACTGAGTTAAGAAGCAGTATCCTTCTATTTGATGAAAAGTTTTTAAGAAGTAGGGGATAACTCTTGTTCAACTGACTCAACTGGATTCTCACTAGAGGAAGGCTAGGGTCATCTGTACGGATGCACGGGGTAAGAAATTTGTCCACAGGAGACAAGCTATTGAGGTGGGTGGGGAATCCTTGATAAACTGACTTCGTAAGATTCTTGATAGAACTGGGTGTTATACAGTGGAAGCCCAAAGCTTGAGATGTAGCTAAGGAACCTGGTTCAGAAGAGTATGTCTGAAGTTTGGTCAAGGTAAGAACCTTCACCCCAAGCATGCTTTAATAGTGGTTATGCTCTTCCTCTGGATGATGTTATCCTAACAGTGCTATGAAACAGTCCTACCATGAGGGGAAGGCAGAGGGCAAAATTACAGAAATTGTCAATTTGAAATAACAACGCTGCTTTAAAGGAAATGAGGAAATAGTTATTCTGAGCCAAATAACAGAGACCACAGCTTACAACCATGGCTTCACATGACTCTGAATGACCTGTTCCATTGTGGAAGAAGGTAGGTAGGTGGAAGAAATTTCTATTATAGGTTTCATAGGTCTTCACATTATTAGTCTCTCTGTCTCCTGTTTATCTGTATCTCTGTGTGTCAGTCTCTCGGTTGACTATTGAACCAAGGGCCTTGTGCAAATCAGACAAGTGCTCTTCCACTGGCCTATATCTACAGGACTTTTAATTTTTTTGTTTATTTTTATTTATTTATTTGAGAGTGACAGAGACAGAAAGAGTCAGAGAGAGAGAGAGAGAATGGGCGCACCAGTGGCCTCCAGCCACTGCAAATGAACTCCAGACATGTGTGCCCCCTTGTGCATGTGGCTAATGTGGGTCCTGGGGAATTGAGCCTTGAACCAGGGTCCTTAGGCTTCACAGGCAAGTGCTTAACCACTAAGCTATCTTTCCAGCCCAGGACTTTTAATTTTTTAAAAAAATATTTTATTTATTTATTAGAGAGAGGGCCTCTACCCACTGAAAATGAACTGCAGATGTGTGTGCTACCTTGTGCACCTGGCTTTATGTGGGTACTGGGGAATTGAACCTTGGTCCTTTGACTTTACAGGCAAGTGCCTTAACCACTAAACAATCTCTCCATCCTGACTGTTACTTTATTTATTTATTTTATTTTTATTTTTTCTGACTTTTAATTTTTTTTAAGATAGGGTCTCACTATGTAGCCTGGACTGGCTTCAAATCCTGATCCTCCTATCTCAGTATCCCAAGTGTTGGGATTATAGGCCACGCACATGAGCATACATCCCCATGCATGACAGGGATAATTCCTTTGATCAAACTTTAGTCAGTTTACTTTGAAGCTTTTTCCTTGGCCTTTGGAGTCTAGTCTTAGTAAGAATACTACTAACAGTTTATATTGATTCCTCCCATGCCTAGTATGCAATTGTTCCTTTTATCCCACCCTTGATATCCAATTGTGTTGACCTTATTAATTTTCTACTCAATGACTCTCATCCTGCTCACTCTCTATAAATACCCAGTGGCTACTGCTCTATTCAGCATCTATTTCAATCTCTGTATTCTATTTCAATAGCCTTGCATGAATCTTCTTCACTTGTTTAACTCTATCTGGTGCAATTTTTATTTGATGGAATCAGAGGATGATCTTGCCCTAAATAACTTTCCTCCTAGCCTACTGTAATAGGAAACATCCATTCTAACAGAAAAACTTTGATTGGTAGTCTGACATGTATGCAAATATATAGCATAAGATGAAGATCCATTTGTGCTTGGTAGGATATTTAAAGAAGAGGACTAGCCAGTAAATTCTGGCCAGGAACAAGCCTTGGAAAATAATTATAGAATAAGACCACATGAGGAAATCCCAGGAAATTTTGCTTTGAGGTGAGGCTCATGCCTGAGGTACAAAGTATCAAAAGGAAAGGAAAATGGAAGGGGTTAGAATGGGAAAGGCACACCTACTGAAGAGAGGGCAAGGATATGACCACGGTGGATGTTCTCTGCTGGTCAGCTTTGTGTTCTCTCCTTACAAAACAAGCTTCAGCAAACACCACCAAAAGTGTACTGAAAGGCTATTGCTGTCACAAGCAGAGCATTTCTGTGATAGAAATTGTTGCTTAAACTATTGGCATATCTTTTTCTTTCTTTAGAAATATGGAGTTAGAGTGGACTCAAACTATATTGTAAAATATGGATTTTAAAAATAAAATATAGGCAAACAATCAAAATGTTTAAAAAGTTATTAAAAAGTTAAACACATGCATTTTTGTAGTGTAGAAGAGGAAGTATACATTTACCTTTACCCTGAGTTATTCCCTATAACAAATGACAGATAACAAGAGTGAACTATATAAAAGCTTATTATTAGGTATATCTTGTGGAAGATACCCCCTAAAATAAAGCTAACCTTCAGATATCTTGTGGCTTAGAAATTAGGCTTAAGTATCACTATCCTCTGAGACAAATTAAAAAAGGCATGGAGACAGTCAGTTATAGGTTACATGGAGATGCCTTGTAAAAAAGACAAAATAAACATAGGCATTATTTGTCATGCAAATTTAAACACATGCATTTTTTCATTGATAAGAATTTCTAATTTCTGTGTTAGTCAGCATTTGGTGCTCAGGGTGGGGTGCACCTGTGAAACATAGCATGGCAGCCAGGAAGGGGTGAGGGTGGAGAGAGAAAGGGAGAGACAGAGAGACAGACAACATGAGAATGCAGGGTTCAGAATTCCTTTGAAAATCATAACCCTTACAATCTTTTTCCTTTAACTAGGCTCTATCTCTTAGTTTCCACCAGCTTTTAATAGGACCACTAGCTGAGGACCAACCTTACAGAAGATTCCAAATCCCAACGCTAACAGTCACACTTCCCTTTGCGGTGTGAAGGAGGCATCCTTACAAATAGAGTCTTCTTTTCTAGATGTCTATTTCCCTTACAAAAGAGTAACTTCTATTTGGCTTAAGGATCTTCCTTTGTGTCTTTAATTTCTCAAAATAGTCAGCTCAGATATGCCATAGCGACACACTTGTGATGGCAGATTCCGGTCCACCACAATATACACTTACTACCATAACACTCTGGGAATGATTTTCCAGGATTAGTGAAATATTTTTACTGAGCTTTGCACATTCCTTTCCCCCATTGATTTTTTTCCTTTTCATTCAGGATAACCTTTGATATGTCAGAGAACCAAAGCTGACCAGCTTGTAAAGATCTTGAGCCCCAAATCTTGATCAAAGTCTGATCTATATGCAAGCAAGAGCACTAAGAAAGACAATTAGTTCAATTGTTCTTATGAGTGGCCAGCACTTTGAACTTGTGCCACTCTAAGGATTGCCATATATCTCTCCAATATCCATTCTATGAACACTAGACATGCCAGTCACAAAATCCTTACAAGTAACTATTTCTTTTCCTATATAGGGCATCATATAGGATATTTTTAACTTCATTCTAGTCAGAATCTGCTGATTCATAATCCACTGTTGATGGTCCTTGGAAAGGATGTGACTCTAATAAGGTTGTGCTGAGTGGTAAATTTTTATCAACATATTTAAAATCTACTATTACTATGGTATTTGGTTTTTAAAAATGATGGGTTTCATAGGCCCTTTTCTTAATTTAATGAAGACTATTAACCTATTCAGAACAGCAGGGGGAAAAACTTACAAAAACAGAAGAATAGTACTAAATTCCTTTTTACACATGCAAGTGAATGAAAATAATGAGAAAAGGGTAAATATTGTCCCTAAATTCTGGTCTTGTCCTGGCTTTGGTGGAACAGACCTGATCTTTATGCACTGAGCTTAAGCTTGGAATCTATGAGTATCTGCATGGGAATCAAAGGCTGCTTTCACGGCTCCACCCATTAAATCCAAAGGGTATTGTCCAATTGCATCTAATACGTCAAACGTTGCCAATTCCAACTAAGACTCTGATGAAATTCAGACCATTTGAAAGTAATTAGAGCCACAAACACCAAAGCCCTTCTACTCCTGCAGCAGAACACGGCTTTCTCCAACGCAGTGTGAGCATAAAGAACAATTGTGTCACACACTAAAGCATGAATAGAGTCAGGAAGTCACCCCTTTGCTCCTGTCCGCTAAGCACTTCAGAGGTCACACGATCAGAAATCACTCAGGAAGCCTTTTCAACTCTGTAGACATGTGGTTAATTACAGACACCGAGACTGATAGTGAACTGGGCTGAAAAAGTCACTGTTTTCACATCAAACACTGCTGAGTGAGCACAGTTAAGTGAGCCATTCCACTTTCTAATGGTATCTTTTTGGTGCATATGTAACCTAGTTAACCAGCGCACAGCTACCTACTGCATTCCAATTCTGTTGTGGACAAGCTCTCCTTTGTTGTTTGCACGGAATCAGCAGCCCAACCCAAGCAGGCGTTCTCACAGTGAGTTGCCATCTTGCTCTAGTTGCCAGATTCATGAAACAGCTTTAACAGATTCTCAAGGAGCCTATTGATCCGCTCAGATTCATCTGCAGGAGTGTGCACGGCTTCTCTCTGATCTGCCACCTTTCCTCCAATATGTCTCTGTTTCATTTTCCCTTGCCCAGAAATGTTCACTGTAAAAATGACCTTCAGGAAATCCATTTCAGCACTTTACCATCGGTCCACAAAAGGACATTCTTCATATCTCTAAAAATCATAGTTGAATCATCATTAGAGTTCCAAGCACTTTAAAGAATGGCCACCTTACCTTTGTTCTCCCATTTATATGTCATTGCACTTTTAAAAAACAGTTCTACTTTTCATTTTATTTTATTTCCTTCAAAGTAAGGACAAAATAAGTCAAAGTAATTTTGACTTTAATTTCTACTTTCCAGTTTCTTCATACTGTATCCTAAATAAATACACTGCTATCTTTTCTTCTGCAAAGATGTGGAAAATTATTACATATAATCATCACCTAAGACATACTTATTGTAATAATCTAATAATGTTGGCAGTTTTTACTTTTCAAAGTTTAATCCTGGATGACTTTCATCCTCCCAATATTTATTAAAGCCAAATTAAAATTGAATCTTTGGAAGTTTTTTTCATAACTTTTGACATATGACATCTTTTTAAAATAAAGCTATAAAACACAAGAAATACATCATTAAGGTTCACTAAATTTATTTTGAAGTTAGAAAACATTCCTTAGAAGATGCATTAGATTCTGTGTGTTTCTCTCAATAGATCCCAATGATATGAGGACTAGTTTTTGAATGTTTTTATCCCTGTTCCACTCTCCCAAATGTTTTCAGTGACCACAGAACAATGTGTTCACAGCAGTTGCACACAGTGACATTATAATAACAAACAGAAAATAAAATTCATGCACTCTGCTGCTGTTTTAGACTTCCAAGTGTTAGTTTTTGAACACTACTTTCTCCCCTTGCACCCTGTTTATAAGGAACTAACCCTGTACATCTGATAAATAGCAAACATTTTACTGGACCTCAAAGGTAAAAGACCTATAAAACAGGAAGAATGCTGAACTTTTGGACAGAAGAGGGCTGGAGATACAATGCAGTGGTAGAGTGTTTGCCTGGCATACACAGGCTTTAGGATATGCACACACCCCTATTCTTGCAAGGAATGGGGATGTCCACGTGAAATCTGAAGACTTGGGAGGCTGAGGTAGAAGGATGACAAATCCAAGGCCTGTTTGTGCAATTTACAGACACTCTGTCTCAAAACAAAAGTGAAAATAAAAAAAATGCTGGGGATGTAGCACAGTGGTAGAGTGATACCTCGGCATACTTACAGGCACTGGGTTCAATTCAAAGCCCCAGAAATCCAAACTAAAACCAAAACAAAACAATAACAAACAAAAGCAGGTTAGGAAAAAAGGTGATTTTGTGTGTATGTGTGTGTGTGTGTGTGTGTGTGTGTGTGTGTGTGTGAAAGAGAGAGAGAGAGAGAGAGAGAGATTGAGAGAGAGAGAGAGAGAATCCTTTTCTTCTTCATGAGTCCTAGAAAACCTTTCTGGAATACTGATTGACATTGTTATGCCAATATAGTACATTTTGTCTCTTGGTCCTATGTTCCCATAATGATAATGATCAATCTCTGGATCTTTGCAAAACCTTATCAGTTTTGATAGAAGCTTCTCATTAATGATATTTATTGGATATGTTGACCACATTTACCAATAATATATCCAGTCTAACCTTTGGGAATTTGAGCAGCAATAATAGGGCCAACATGAGCACCACATGAACTATAAGTCCATGATTAGTACATATCATATCCAGAGCCACCCTGTGATTGATGATACATTTGCCATTCTGATAGGCTCCATGTACATATTACAGTGTTCCTGTTTCATCTTCACTGGTAGCAACACCATCATAATGATCTTTAATCCTTCCCCTTCTGCAGTAGCCAATCAGATCTGATCTAGGTGATGGTGGAGGGACATGTTGAGCTCAGATGTTACCCTCACTACCTCAACCAGGAGAAGGATGAGATGGTCCTTGATAAGGGCACATATTGTCATATCTTTTCTAGATGGAGACATGAGACAAGGAATCATTCTGTCAAAACCACTTTCTCTTTTTCTGGTAAACCCTATAAGATGTTCATGGTAACCAGTACACATCACTGTAAAATCCCTATGGGCCCAAGTTTTACCATAAAATTTGAGACCGTAAGACTGAATATGTGTTTCAATGGGAGACTGAGATATATGATCAAGGATGATCCTTATGCACTCAACAGCCCAGTGAGGCTTTCTTTTGATAGGAATGACTCTGACAGTGGGATAAATCAGGACAGCATTCTTGGAAAAGCTTCTGAGTTTTCTGAGTGTTCTCTTCAAGCTATTTTGATTTAGCTCCTTTGACCCTATAGTATTTCCTTCTGTCAGTCTCTGAGGAATCAACAGTCTGAACTAACAGCAAAATCACTTTGTTTATAGCAATGATATTCTTCCATGATAGGAAACATTTACTCCAGCATTTCTTTGCTTTTTTCAGCACTTAGTATAATACTCAATATTCACTCAAGTTCATTCCTTTCTGGGACAAAAACATTGGCACTGTAGTCTGTATTGGCAGTTTTAATAGAGTTGCCTCCTCTTCTAATCACTGTCCTGTCATTTTTGTTCTGAAGAATGCATAATCTATCTGTGTCTCTAGATCTCCTACTTAATTCAGCTAACAGTTTCAAGAGGAGTTTCATCATGGTGGGGAAAGCAAAGAAGGCCAGATTGGGAAGCCAGCACCATGTTTTACCAGAGTCTGGAAGCAGAGAAAAACAGCAAATGAGGCTAGCTTATGAAATCTCAAGGCCCTCCCCTAGTGACATACTTCCTCCAGCAGAGTTCCTTTCCTGAGCAGCATCACCAGCAGGGTATCAAGTGCTAAAACACATGACTCTATGAGGGACATTTTACATTCAAACTAATATACAGACAACTCAAAAAATTTAACATGAAAATCAACAACCCAATCAAAAAATGGCATATAGAACTGAAGAGAGAATTCTCAAAGGAAAAAATACAAGTGGTTAATACATATTTTTTAAAGTATTTAATGGAGACTTCGGGTCAAGATGGCATCTGCCTAACCCTGCTTCACCTGCGGGGAAGGAAAGGCAAGAGCAGTGAGGTTTTTAGTATCTGCAGATCCTAGCAGAATTCCAGTGGGAGGGTGCGGGGGAGCAAAGTAGGAAATCTACTGATTCCCATGCTCTTGGGAAGCCCATCAGTCCCCCAAGCCCCTCAAGCAGCCATCCCAACCACTGCACTGGCTGCCACATCACGAATCAGGTTTCTAATCTTATATTGAGGTCTTTGATCCATCTGGACTTGATTTTTGTGCATGGTGAGATGTGTGGATCTAGTTTCATTTTCCTGCATATGGTTATCCAGTTTGTCCAGCACCATTTGTTGAAGATGCCATCTTCTTTCCAGTCTACATTGATAGGGCCTTTGTTGAATATCAATTAGCTATAGTCACTTGACCTTAAGTCCAGATCCTCTATTCTGTTCCATTGGTCTATAATGCTGTTTTTATGCTTGTACCATGTTATCTTTTTTAACTATGGAGGTATGGTGATACCTCCAGAGGTGTTTCTTTTGCTGAGGATATGCTTGGGTATCTGAAGCCTTCTGCCATTCCATGTTAATTTTGACAACATTTTTTCTGTCTCTTTGAAGAAAAATGTTGGGTTTTTTATTGGTATTGCATTAAATCTGTATATTGCTTTTGGTAAGATTGCCATTTTCACAATGTTAATTCTGCCTATCCAGGAGCATTGGAGTTCTTTCCATTTTCTCAAGTTTTCCTCAATTTCTTTCTTGAGTCTTTTTATGTTTTCATTATATAGGGCTTTCATGTCCTTGGTTAATGTTATTCCAAGGTATTTTATTTTTTTTCTTGCTACTGAAAATGAGACAATGTTTCTAATTTCTTTCTCTGTATCTTTGTCTTTTACATTTAGAAAGGCTACTGATATTTGTGCATTGATTTTGTATCCTTCTACTTTGCCAATGGAGTTAATCATCTTTAAGATTTTTTTTTCTTTTTTTTGTTTTTTTGTTTTTCTGAGGTAGAGTCTCACTCTAGTCCAGGCTAACCTGGAATTCACTATGTATTCTCAGGGTAGCCTTGAACTCATGGCGATCCTCCTACCTCTGCCTCCCGAGTGCTGGAATTAAAGGCGTGCGCCACCACGCCCGGCTCACCTTTAAGATTTTTGAGATGGAGGTTCTCAGATCACTTAAGTATAGAATCATGTTGTTTGTGAATAGGGAAAACTTAACTTCTTTCTTCCAAATTTGTATCCCTTTTTTTTCTTTCTCCTGTCTTATTGCTTGACCTAGGACTTCCAATACTACGTTGATGAGCAGAGGTGAGAGTGGACCTCCTTGTCTTGTTCCTGATCTCAACTGGAGTTCCTTCAGTCTCTCACCATTATGTATTATTTGGGCTTTAGGAGCTTTATATATAGCCTATATTATGTTGAGATATAAACCGTCCATGCTTATTCTCTCCAATGTTTTGATCATGAAGTGATGATATATTTTGTCGAAGGCCTTTTCTGCATCTCTATTGAAATGATCATGTGGTTTTTGTGTTTAAGATTATTTATGTGGTATATTACTTTGACAGATTTCCATGTGGTGAATCAACCTTGCATTCCTGGGATAAAGCCTACTTTATCAAGGTGGATAATGCTTTTGATGTGTTGTTGAATTTGGTTTGTGGGGATTTTGTTCAGAATCTTTTTGTCTAAGTTCATCAGTGAAATAGGTCTCTAGTTTTTGTTTCTTGTGGCATATCTCCCTAGTTTTGGTATTAGGGTGATACTAGCTTCATAAAAGGAGTTGAGGAGCTTTCCTTGTTCTCCAGTTCTGTGGCACAGTTTGAGAAAAATTGGTTTCAATTCCTCCATGAAGGTTTGATAGAATTCAGCTGAGAAGACATCTGGTGCTCAACTGTTCTTTTTAGGGAGGTTTTTGGTTACTTTTTCAATCTCGATGAGTGTGATAGGTTTGTTTAGGAGATTAATCTGCTCTGAGTTTAGCTTTGTCAGGTGGTATGTGTCCAGGAATTCATCCATTTCCTCCACATTATCCAGTTTTGTGGGGTAGAGGTTTTTGAAATAAGTCCTGATGATTTTCCCAATTTCACTTATGTCTGTTGTGATCTCTTCTATTTAATTTCTAATTTTATTAATTTGAAGTCTCTCTCTCTCTTTCTCTCTTTTTTGCTTGATCAAATTGGCTATGGGTTTATCAATCTTGTTTATTTTTTTCAAAGAACCACCTCTTTGTTTCATCAATTTCCTTAATTCTTTTCTTACTTTCCATTTCATTAATTTCTGCTCTGATCTTAATTATTTATTTCCATCTGGAGCTTCTTTGGTTGGATTTTTCCTGCTTTTCCAATACCTTTGGGTGGATAGTTAGGTTATTGATTTGGGATCTCTCTGTCTTTGTTATTAAGGCATTTAGTGCAATGAATTTTCTCCTAATTATTGCCTTCATTTTGTCCCATAAGTTTTGGTACGATGTGTTCTCATTGTTACTCAATTCTAGAAATTTTGCATTTTCATTTTTTATTTCATACATTACCCATTTATTGTTTAAAAGTGTGTTGCTCAGTTTCCAGGAGCTGGTGGGATTCCTGGGACTTCTTTTGTCATTAATTTCTATCAGCACAGGATTGTGATATGATATCATTCAGAAAATTATGTCAATCTTCCTAAATATATAGAGGCAGGCTTTTTGGCCCAGTATATGATCTATTTTAGAGAAGGTTTCATGGGATGCTCATTTTAGGTAGAATTTTCTGTAGGTGTCTGTGATGTCTAATTGATTTATGGTGTTAGTGAGCTCTCTTGCTTCCCTGTTAGTTTTCTGTTTTGATGATCTATCATTTGCTGATAGTGGCATATTTAAGTACCCAACTATGATGGTATTGGTATTTATTTCTGTTTTGTTGTCAAGTAGGTTTTGTTTTATGAATTTAGGCACCTCTGTTTGGTGCATAAAGATTGATGATTGTGATATCATTCCCTTGATAACTAAGAAGTAGCCTTCTTTGTGTTTTGTGATTACTTTTGGTTTGAAGTCTACTTTATCTGATATTAGTTTAGCTGCACCTCTTCTTTCTATTTAAAAAAAGTTAAAGCTTTTATTTATATATTTTTAAATGAATTTATTTTTTGTTAACAACTTCCATGATTGTAAACAATATCCCATGGTGATGCCCTCCCTCCCCCCACTTTCTCCTTTCTCCATCATACCCCTCCCCCTCTCAATCAGTCTCTCTTTTATTTTGATGTCATTATATTTTATCTCCTATTATGATGGTCTTGTGTAGGTAGCAGCAGACACTGTGGGGTCATGGATATCCTGGCCATTTTGTGTCTGGAGGAGCACATTGTAAGGAGTCCTACCCTTCCTTTGGCTCTTACATTCTTTCTGCCACCTCTTATGCAATGGACCCTGGGCCTTGGAAGGTGTGATAGAGATATTGCAGTGCTGAGCACTCCTCTGTCACTTCTTCCCAGCACCATGATGCCTTCTGAGTCATCCCAAGGTCACTGCCATCTGGAAAGAGAAGGTTCTTTACCAAAAGTGAGGGTAGCATTAACATATAGGTATGAACATTAAGAGAAGTGCTTACTGGGCAGTTTGATGAGCATAGTATATACATTTAGCCAGACAGCAGCAGACGTTACACTCCTAGCACTCTCAGAGTATCTACAAAAGTGACCCTAGATGTTGGGTTTGCCTGCTATAAGAGTATTCAAATAGGCTGTGTGGAATAAAATACAGGAGAGTCTAAAATGTAACTAAACAATGCACACATTAAATGAAAAACAGCACAGAGTATTTATGCAAGAGTAGGTATTATAACAACCAGATCCTCTAACAAAGTCACAGTCCCTTAGGATGTGTGTTGCCCTATACCCTTATTCTTGTCAACTATGAGGCTAAGATTTCTGGTCTGTTGAGGGTTCCAAGCCAGCTTGTGACCAAGTGAGATCCTTCCCTAATGAGCAGCAGAGGAGGAAACAAAGCCACTGTAAATCAGGAAGCAACAAATCATAAGCCCAAAATATAGCTTATTTAAGAATGGCAAATTTGACCATCTATCAGGTTTAACATATAATTTATTCTGATGTGGAGGGTACAATTAGCACTTCTGATTCAAGCCTATATATCAGGCTTATATGGCAGGTACTGACCTGGTGTAATTCCAGTTACCTTTTCGGATGATTTTGGTCTCAGTTATGCTGCACTACTTCTTGGATCCCTCTTTGATGCACTGTGGATTCAAGTAGGCTGGCTGGGTTGCTGGGTCACTACTCTGGTCATCACTGCTGGGTGCTGTGAGCTCCCTTCCCCAGGTCTCTGGTGCTTGCAGGCACTTGTGCTGGTGGTGGTGGAGGGGAGGCTGTGATGGTGGCTCTAGTTCTCCCAATGGTCCAGGTGATCCTCTACCTCATGAGATGCTCCTCCGCTGGTCTCTGCGGAACTCCCTTCATATTTCTTGAGTTTGTGAGGAGCTGTGGTATGAGTGGAGAATCCTCTCACCTGGCTTTTCCTGTAGCTCAAGCCAAGCCTTACAGCTGTGGCCTCATGGACCTGATGCCTCTGCTGCTGGAGCTGCTTTTGCCTGCCTATGTGGGCTCTGGAAGCTCTGAAAATCTCCTACTTCTCTGCTGCAGTTGGTAATTTCTTATACACCTCACTTTTTAGTAGAAGAGTGTATTTTGCTGTTTTTCCCTAGGCTGCTTTGGCGTGGTTCCTATGCTTCCATCTTGACCGGAAGTCCTCTTCTTTCTCATTTCTGTTTGCTTAGAATATGATTTTCCACCTTTTCTTCCTGAGGTAGTGTCTGTCTTTAATGGTGAGGTGGGTTTCCCTGTTAGTTTATGTCTCTTGATGGGTGGATTAAGGCCATTAATGTTTAGGGTAATAACTGTGAGGTTTGATTTAATCCCTGTCACATTGTGATGGTTTCTGTGGTTTGGTGTTTTCTTGGATTTTGTAGGGTTTTGTGCCTTCTCTGAGTTTGGTTATTGTGATCTGCTTCTTATAGGCATTTGAGGTTGATTATTTGACTCGTGTATATGGAGAATTCCCTGAGGTACTCTCTGTAGGTTTGGTTTTGTGTTCATATAGTTGTAATACTGACTTTTATCATGGAATTTTTTTTTCTTTCACCATGAGTTATAAGAGTAGAGTAGTTTGGGTTGGAAGCCATAAGTTCTTAGACTTTTCAGTGTTGCATTTCAGGCCCTTTTGGCTTTCAGGGTTTCCATTGAGAAGTCTGAAGTAATTCTGTTGGGGTTACCTTTATATGTAATGTGTTGTTTCTACCTAGCTGCTTTTAGGACTTTCTCTTTGTTATCAATTTTTAGAGTCTTAATGATAATATGTCTTGGAGAACTTCTCCTTTGCCCAGTCTGTTTGGAGTTCTGTTAGCTTCTTGTAACTTTTTTTTGTTCATTTTTATTTATTTGTTTGAAAGTGACAGACAGAGAGAGAAAGAGGCAGATAGAGAGAGAGACAATGGGCATGCCAGGGCTTTCAGCCACTGCAAACGAACTCCAGATGCGTGTGCCCCCTTGTGCATCTGGCTAATGTGGGTCCTGGGGAATTGAGCCTTGAACCAGGGTCCTTAGACTTCACAGACAAGTGCTTAACCGCTAAGCCATCTCTCCAGCCCAAGCTTCTTGTAACTTGATGGGACTTTCTTTTGAGAGGGTGGGAAAGTTTTCTTTGATAATTTTGTTGAATAAGTTCTCCATGTCTTTGGTTTGAATTTCTTCCCTTTCTGGTATTCCTACGACCTGAATGTTGGGACTTTTAAGGGTATCTCACACTTCCCTCTTGTTCTGTTCACAAAATTTTTTGAACTTATTGAGACTTTTGGACTCACAAACTATTTCTTCTTTTTTGTCTTCCAGTTCTGAGTTTCTATCCTCTACATGGCTGACTCTATTCCTGAGAACTTCTTTACAGGTTTGGACTTGTGCAATTTGGTTTGTATTTTCTACTGCTTTTTTTAATGAATAATTTTCATCCTTCCATCAAGTTCCCTTTTCACATCATTTTCTGATTTTCTTAATGCTTCTTGGAGTTCATCCTTGCATTAATTATGCCTTCATTGAGCTTAACCAGCTGATTATTGAGGTCCTCTTTTTTTTTCACTTCTCTCAGATAATTTAACTGTCTTTGGAACCTTTCCTGGTTCCTTTCCATTAGGTCTAATCTAGCAAGGACAGCATTTTTACAGTTATTGGACCTTTGTTGATTTTGAAGTTCTGCTAATTACTTGGCCATGGTTGCATAGTTCGTATCTTCATTTTGGAATTCTGATCATATTGTGTCTTCTTTTTTTTTTTTTTTTTTATTAGAGACAACCATTGTGGGTCTGGGCAATCTTGTTGGATTTACCTGCATTTGATTTTTTTTTCTTTTTTTCTTTATTAGTTAGTTTTGTATTCAGCAAATACAGTCAGTTTGGTACCATTATTAGGCTCATCAGTGACCTACCCCCTCCCCTTGGCCCCTCCTTGTTGAGGTATATGGGTCATGCATTGTGGAGTTAGCCCACAGTTATGGGTAAGCTAAATGTCTCTGCATATCATGACCCAACATGTGGCTCTGACATTCTTTCCTGTTGGCCTCTGAAAGGCCCAGGTGTGAGGCCTAGTGGAACTTCCTGAGCCTAGCTAAAGTTTGGTGATCTGCCTCTGGCCAGACGTGACTCAGCAAGACGCCTAATGGCTTCTTACCTGCTACCTCCACATGGGAGTTAGAATTATCATTTCAATAGTCACAGTTTACTATTGGCCCTTACCTTTCCCCACCATCCTACAATCCCCGCCTTCACCCCCAACATTATATAGGCAACTGTTCATAGCAATAAATCGAGTTCCTGCTTCGACAAGACTCCCGACTCAGTGTGGTTTTTCTCCGGTGGCCAGGAGAGGTCTGAGTCGTCGGACGCTCATCTCCTCCTCAGCCCCTTGGGAGGAACCAGCGGGCCTGGTCCTTCCCTCGGCACTACCTGCCCTGCCGATGGAGCCCGGCATCTGGCGCCTAACGTGCGGCTCTCGGAATCCGGCAGACTAGTGCCCCCTGAGAGACATTCGTTGAGGAGGTCAATCGGTGTACATATGCCGGTGAGCATACCCCCATAAGTAGTCTTTATATTTAATGCGCTAAACTTTGCTTCTATAACCTGTACTTGTTGATCAACATCTCTTTGTTCTCTTTCTCTTTCCTTTCACTTTTAGTTTGCAGACAAGCTACATCTGCGGCTTTTGTACAGCATGTTTACCTATCTTTTGGATCCTTGCTGTTGTATTGTACTCATGTGTATGTGGGTTGCTATTGCCCTAATTTTATGGACATTTTTCTCTCAACTTTATAATGAGGGACAGTCTAACTGTAAATCCAATCCTGCCTTAGAATCTCTCAGGGCACTCCTAAAGAGTAGAGGGCTTAATTTGACTGATAATCAGGCTCAACAGACCTGGGATTGCCTTCTCAAACTGGCGCCATGGCTGCTGGAAGGAAATCTCTTTGATTGGGACACGTGGGATAGGGTAGAGGCCCTTGTTTGTCGGGCACATGTGGAGAAGGGTCAAATACCCCCCTCAGGGGTCCTCCCTATGATCTCAGCCCTCAAGGCCTGCTTCCCTCCAAGGCCAACCAAACATAAACAAAAGACAGAAGAAAAAGATAATATACAGCCTAATCCAGCTACTCCTCCTGGAGATACAGCTTTAAAAAAACCCCAAAAGGATACATCTTTATGCTCCTCACTCGATCCCTTTGAGAGTGCTCCCTGGCCTTCCGAGGGACCTCCTCCATCAACTAACCCTTTCTGGACCCCCTCGGCCCCTCCTTCATATTCGGCAGCCAAGCCGTCAGAAAATAAAGCTACTTTTTTATTTCCCGTCAATCTAAATCCTGGGGGCAATCGCCCTGCTGCCTGGTATCCATGGGAAGCTCAGGACCTTAAGGAGCTTAAAAAAGCGGTCTCGGAGGATGGACCCAACTCTCCTTGGGCTGAGACCCTGTTACAGGGACTTGCCCATCAACCTTGTACAACCCAAGATTGGAAAAATCTAGTCAGGGCTGTCTTGTCAGGTCCCCTATACATTAAGTGGTGTGCCTTTTTTAGAGATGAATGCCATGCACAGGCAGAACGAAACCAAAATCAACAGCCCCCTGTGCCGATAACTTTTGGGATGCTCTCTGGTACCTCTGATCAATATGCTACAGGCACTCAACAGGCGGCTATACCTGACCCATATAGGGACCAGGTCAGGGCACTGGGCTTGGCGGCATGGAAAAAGCTTGATGAGGGACCCTCTGAAACTCCCCTTATGAGTATTACTCAAAAACCATCTGAGGATTTGGCTACATTTATAGATAGGGTGGAAAAAAGTCTCCAAAGAAAATTTCCCCCAGGGGCATTACGGGATCAGTTTACTAAAATGTTGGTCTGGGAAGGGATGACGGCCGATCACCGCCTCGCCTGTGCGGGTCTCAAGGACAACTCCATGAGTAGATGGATTGTAGCCACCAAGGACGTTGGCACTATCTCCCATCAGGCTAGGGCCATGGCTGCCGCCCTTCAGGAAAATAAACAGAGAGATTTGGCCAACACGATCTGTGCATTACAGTTAAATTCTAAAAACTTGACATGTTTTGGATGCGGGGACGAGGGCCACTTTAAAAAGGAGTGCCCCAACAGGACAAAGCCTCCTCCGCGCTCTGGGGGGACGACCAACACCCCTCACACCCTTTGCCCTAAATGCAATAAAGGGTTTCATTGGGCTAAGGAATGTAAATGGAAGTTTAACATACAGGGAAAGCCTTTAAACTCCTCCAGGGGCTTCCCCCAGCCCCGTTAAATAAGGGGAAAGAGACCATCAAAGCCTATTGGACCGTCCCCCTGGTCCCCGGCCTTAGACCCAAAATTATTTTGAATATTGGCAATAAAAAATTCAAACTTCTCATCGACACTGGAGCGGACCGAACGGTCCTGAGAAAGGAGGAAGTGCCCCCCTCCTGGCAGCTTGTGCCCGGCCCTCCCCTACTGGGAGTTGGTGGGCAATCCACCTCCTGGGAGACTGCCACGTGGCTCCCTTGGGCTGACCCAGGTGGGGACAGGGGAAAAGTCCACCCTCTCGTGGTGACTGGGGTCACTGCTAACTTACTGGGGCAAGACATCCTTGGAGATGCCGAGGCTTTCATCACTACTGACCATAAGGCCTTTTATAATGATTTGTTAGATAAAAAAGAATATCAACAACAGTCTGAGGAAGGGAGGGAATATCATCCCAATTATAGAGATGACCCTTACTTTGAGCAACTCAGACAAAAGTACTCCAATAAACACCCCCAATTCTAAGGGCCACTGCCCAGCCCCCCCCCCCATTTAAAATCCAGTGGAGACCGGGGGATCCTGTATGGGTTGAGCAGTGGCCTCTCCCTTCTTCTAAGTTACACCAACTCCACATACTTATTGATCAACAGTTGGAGGCCGGACATATTCGTCCCTCCACTAGTCCCTGGAACTCTCCTGTCTTTGTCATAAAAAAGCCTAATGGGTCCTGGAGATTTTTACATGATTTAAGAAAGATCAATGAACGCATGATCCCCTTCGGAATCCCCCAGAGGGGACTCCCATGGATCCCAGCTATTCCCAATATATACCATATTACTATCATTGACATTAAAGATTGCTTCTTCTCTATCCCTCTCCATCCAGGAGACATGGAAAAATTTGCATTCTCTGTACCCGCTGTTAATTTTTGTGGCCCAGATAGGAGATTTGAATGGACTGTCTTACCTCAGGGCATGGCTAATAGCCCACCCATTTGTCAATATTACCTGTCATCCATTTTCTCTTCTCTTATCAATCTCCCTGATACCCTGTTTTATATTTACATGGATGATATTATTCTTGGGTGCCTAGATTCCTCCACACTCCAGGACCTTACCCACCAATGTCTAACTATCCTGCATACTCACGGCTTTAAAGTAGCTCCGGAAAAAGTTCAAACTGTGCCTTCCTTTAAGATCTTGGGCTTGATCCTTACCCTAGATACAGTTTCACCTGTTAAACCACAACTTCATATTCAGGATTCTTACACCTTGCCTCAACTCCAGAAGCTTTTGGGAGAAATTAATTGGATGAGGCCTTAGATACCCATAACTACTGAAGAGCTGTCCCCTTTATTTGACCTCCTAAAGGACCTTAACTTCTCCTCTCAGGTAATTTTGTCCCCTTGTCATCAACAAATTTTTCATAAGGTACAACAGGCTATAAATACTGCGACCCTAAAGAGGTTCAATCCTGATTTGCCCATCTCCCTCTACATTTTCTCTGGGGAAACATTATGCACCGCACTGTTGGCCCAGGAAGGTGAACCCATCCAATGGGTCCACCTCTCAATCGGTGGGGTCCCCAGAGTTTATTCTATAACCAATCAGGTTGCTGATTGCATTATCAAGGGCAGAGACACCTCTGTCCGGTTGTTTGGCACAGAACCTCACCTTATTGTCACCCCCTTTAAGATAACAGATTTCATCTGGCTTCAGAGAAATAATAATAGAGTTGCTACGGCTCTCGAGGGGTTTCTAGGTAAAATTGATTGCCATTATGGCCCCCACAAATGGATGAGTTCTTTCTCCAGGTTAGAATGGAAGCCCCCCAGGCTTTTTCTGTCTCAACCTAACCCTGACTTTCTTACAGTGTTTACCTATGGAGGGCACCTGGGGGCTTCCCTAGTCGTTTACCCTCCCTTAAAACAGGAAAAAGAGCCTATGCCCATAAAGTCAGTCTCTCATGAGGTTGAGGGGTCAGCACAATTCAAAGAACTATTTGCTGTCATTCTAGCTTTGGACACTATTCAGGAGCCATTTAACTTATTTTCTGACAGCCTTTATGTTGTTAATTTATTACCCAACCTGGTTGAGGCCCATATTAGACTGGACTCCAACCCTATATCTCCTCTGATGATTCAAGCTCGTTCCCTACTCAAACAAAGAATTAACCCCATTTTTCTTCAACATCTCAGGGGTCATCAAAACTTACCGGGATTTCTTTCTCGAGGAAACAATTTGGCTGATAAAATGGCTTCTATGCCTCAGTGTAATACTATTACAGAAGCTACACGCTTCCACTTATTGACCCATGTCAACTGGAGAGGTCTCAAGCACAGGTTTCCACAGGTACCAGTCAAGGACCTTAAAAAAATTGTCCGGACTTGTAAGTCCTGTCAGTCTTTCCTCCAAGTACCCCCGCTTCAAACTACGGGAAGCAATCCTAGAGGGCTCCGCCCTAATCATCTGTGGCAAATTGATGTCACACACTATTCTCCATTTGGAAAACTTAAATATATTTTTCTTTCAGTTGATACCTTTTCCCGCGCCTGCTGGGCATCGGCACATGCTGGGGAAAAATCTAAACATGCCATTAGTCATATGCTTCAATGTTTTGCCACTCTTGGGCTGCCTGATCAAATTAAAACAGATAATGGCCCCTGCTTCGTAAGCAAGGCCTTTGTAGATTTTCTCCAGAACTGGAAAATCTCACATTCTACAGGCATCCCATACAACCCCCAGGGCCAAGCTATCGTTGAGAGATATAATCAGACTCTCAAGTCTCAATTACAAAAACAAAAGGGGGAATCCTTACCCCCACACGACCAACTAAAAAAGGCATTATTTACCCTAAATATTTTAAACTTTTCTAAAGAAGATAAATAACTCTCCCCTTTTCAAAAACATTGGTCCTCATCCATTACCTACAGTTCTATCTGGGTAAGATGGAGGGACCCATTGACTGGGGCCTGGAGAGGGCCTGATCCGCTCCTCACAGCAGGGAGAGGGTTTGGATGTGTCTTCCCTCAAGATGAAAAAAGACCCATTTGGGTACCAGCGAGAGACCTAAAATATTTGTCCCAACAAGAGGACACTGACAATCACTTCTCTAGGGAGTGTCCCACCCCTGAGGACTGTTCCTAAAATGGTCCTTCACCCTACTAAACTAAACAATTCCCTCCCTTGTGGAGGATTGCTGGCTTTGCCTCCAATCTGGGCCTCTCTGGCTGCTTGCAGTACAGTTGCCTGTACGACCTTAAAACATTACTCAGCCACCTTCCCCATCCCCGTCCAGCTTTTCCCAATGTTTCCCCTGGAACTTACATTTGGGCCCCGCCTTCCCCTAATAATTCCAGTATAGATGTGGGATACATTCATCCTTCCTTCTGTACTTTTAACACAGCTGATCCCAATGCTCAATGCTGCCCGCCTTCTGGAATGGTTTATGTTTGTGGAGGCGGGATGGCCTATGACTTTCTGCCCACCAATTGGACAGGCCTTTGTGCCCCAGCCACCTTAATCCCAGATGTAAATATCATCCCTGGAAATGAGGCCCTCCCTGTATCAGAGGGAGGCCTATCTTCAACAACAGCTAGATTCCCTGGCTGAGGTAGTCCCACAAAACAGGAGAGGACTAAACCTACTAATGGCCGAAAAAGGAGGCGTATGTTTGTTTTTACAGGAAAAATGCTGCTTTTACGCCAATAAATCAGGAATCGTCCAGGACAAGATTAAGAAGCTCCAGGAAGACTTGGAGAGGAGGCAGCGGGACCTCCAGGACAACCCGCTGCGGACGGGCTTACATGACTTCTTACCCTACCTTCTCCCTCTACTTGGGCCCCTCCCCCTCCTTTTCCTTCTCCTCGCTGTCGGGCCTTGTGTAATTAAGATTACACAATTTATTCACCAATGGCTAGAGGCAATAAAACCTCATCAGGTCGAAATACATTATCACAGGCTGGCAACTCAGGAATTAAGTTCCTCAGATGACCCACTGCCACCTCCTCTGCCCTCCATGTGACCAATGATGGGTAAGATCCCCATAGGGGGACAACCTAAGACAGGCCATGGGGTGGGTTCTCACTGAGCTAAACACATGGTACCCAGTGACGGGTAAGATCCCCAGAGGGGGACAACCTAAGACAGGGGCCATGATGAATGCTCTGAGCTAAACACCTGGTACCCAATGATGGTTAAGACCCCCAGAGGGGGACAACCTAAGACAGTGGCCATGGTGACTAATGCTCTTACAAAAACAAAAGGGGGAGATGTTGGCCTCTGAAAGGCCCAGGTGTGAGGCCTAGTGGAACTTCCTGAGCCTAGCTAAAGTTTGGTGATCTGCCTCTGGCCGGACGTGACTCAGCAAGACGCCTAATGGCTTCTTACCTGCTACCTCCACATGGGAGTTAGAATTATCATTTCAATAGTCACAGTTTACTATTGGCCCTTACCTTTCCCCACCATCCTACAATCCCCGCCTTCACCCCCAACATTATATAGGCAACTGTTCATAGCAATAAATCGAGTTCCTGCTTCGACAAGACTCCCGACTCAGTGTGGTTTTTCTCCGGTGGCCAGGAGAGGTCTGAGTCGTCGGACGCTCATCTCCTCCTCAGCCCCTCGGGAGGAACCAGCGGGCCTGGTCCTTCCCTCGGCACTACCTGCCCCTGCCGGCGGAGCCCGGCACTTTCCGCCCCCTCTTCCGCAAAATTTCCCTGAGCCATGTTGCATTCATTTTTGGTCTGCTTCAGTGATGAGGTATTTTTTTCATTTATTTGAGAGAGAGAGAGAGAAAGAGAGAGAGAATGAGCGTGCCAGTGTCTCCAGCCACCGCAAATGAACTCCAGATGAATGCGCCCATTTGTGCATCTGACTAACATGGGTCGTTAGGTTTCACAGGCAAGCGCTTAACCACTAAGCCATCTCTCCAGCTCTGCATTTGTTTTTTTATGTTATTCCTTTTTTGCTGTGTTCTGTCCATCACAGTGTAGAAATCTTATTTAATTTAGGAGGAAGCTGTAGTTTACCCCTCAAGTGTCTTCAGTGACTATTCCCTTTTGTATTTGCTCTGATTAGACTTCTGATGGCCATGGGGCCTATCTGCTGAGAGGAAAGGACCCTGTGGGGGTCTGGTGGGGGCCCTAGGACCTGATGAAGGGGTTTGTTGGTTTATGGTTTGGGGTATGGGACTGTGTGGTCAGGCGGCCAGAGGTGGCAGGGGGTAGGGGAAATGGGACAAACAAGACTGGTGTTGAGGTGGGGCAATGTAGGGGTGGGGTGGATTGGATTGTGTGGTGGTTCTGTGATAGTGAGGGCTGAGGGGATGGGACTTCTGGGCCCATTGGGACCATGTAGCAGGAGGTGAATGGGATTGCCAGATCCTGTGACATGATGGGACAGGGATATAGACTGCTGCAGGTCAGGTGATTGCAGGGGTGGGGGGGTTGGTTGGAAGTCCTGGTGGCAGGGAAGGGAGATGGATAGGTAAACAATAGCCTGCTGACCTGGGTCTGAGTAACATGCAGTTCATGCAGGAGGACCTGATCCTCACACACTAGGATAGTGGGTGGGATGGCAGTCATGTGTGGAGGTCCTCTGTGGTGGGAAAACTGAGGGAGGAGGGAACACTAGCCTGCTGACCTGGCTCTTCTTAGCCTGCTGGTAGTGCAGGAGGATTGGGTGGCTGGGACAGCAGCTGGGACTGTGGCTGGGATGGATGCTTGAGGGGATTGGGGTACTGGTGGGCTATTGAAAGCATGGGAATCAGTGGATTCCCTACTTTGTTCCTCCATACCTGCAGGTAGTGCAGGAGGAATGAGCAGCTGGTACGCCACCTGGGACTGCCGCTGAGACTGTGGCTGGGATGGTTCCTTGAGGGATTGGGGAACTGGTGGGCTACCCTAGAGAGTGGAGATCAGTGGATTCCTTACTTTTCTCCTCTGTGCCCTCCCACTGGTTTATGCATTGTGGGAGCCTACAGTCAGTTATTTTTGTGGGGAGGGAATGCCTCAGGGCATGATGTCTCAATCTGTGGCCCTCACAATATTTCTGCCTCCTCTTCTGCAAAATATCCTGAGCCATGATGGGTGGTGGGTAAGTTTTATGTCTACTTCAGTGATGAATTCTTAGAAGCCTCTGGATGTCTGCTTTGGTAGGTGTTGAGTCTCTTCAGGTTCTGTCTCCTACACTAAGGAGCTAATTTTTTTACATTAACTTTTTTTTTAATTAGCTATGTACATTCACTGTATGTATACAGCACATGCTGGTACTATCCTTTCTCTCATCCCTGAACCCCACAAAAGGGCCCTCCTCCATGAGGATGCAGGTCATCTCCACGGGGATGGTGGATTGTACATTGTGGGGCAGCTGTCAGTTGTGGGGAAGAGGCAATGTTTCTGTGCATAATGTCCCAACTTGTGGCTCTAACAAACTTTCCACTGCCTCTTCCACAAAATTCCCTGAGCCATGTTGTGTGCATTTTAAGTCTACTTCAGTGATGAGCTCTTAGGAGCCACTGGATTTCTTCCTGGGTAGGTGTTGAGTGTCCTCAGTGCCTATCTCCTTCATCCTTGTGCTGATATCAAGTTCACTGAGACAGCAGCACTCTTTCTCATTTCCCCAATTCCTCTATGGTTTCAGCTGGGGCCCTGTTAAGTGCAATACTTCATTTCTCTCCTCTGATCCTGGTTCCATATGAAAAAGAGAAGTGATTCTTCAGTGGAGAGTGAAGTCAGCACTAGTTAAATGGGATAACCATTATTAGTTTAGAGAAAATTTAATAGGTGTAGGCCCTCTTATAGCCCAAGATTAGTGGAAGCTTGATATTGGAAAACAAACTCATTATCTGAATGTGATTCTGACTTGTTTCCTAGTTCCAGATAAGGATTCCTTTCCATTGAGTGGATCTATTAACCAATCCAAGAGCAGCTGGTTACCTACCATGGCTGTGTGACACTATCGCACCTGTGTGAATCATACCAGGTTGTTTGCTTCTGAATAGCTTAGACTTTGAGTTGCTCACACAGATGATGGATACTTTCCCCCTGTAGCTCATGTAGCACCTTCTAGCACTAGGTAGGCTAACTGTCTGGTGACTGGCTTTCTTCCAGGTTCTAGCCAGGTTTCTCCATGTTCCCTACTGACAGAATATGGTCTCTTTAGCAGTAGGGTCTTACCATTGACCTCTGGTGGGTAATCAAGTGCTCTGACAGAAGTCTGTCTTGTTTTGGGAAACCTTGTAGATCTCTCTGGTCAATAGCTCATTGTGGGTGTTAACCACATCCTGGTATTGGGAGTTAAAGACCACGGCACTGATTTTCAGGTTCAGCATGGAAGTAACATTTATGCTCATCTCCCCAGTTCCTCTGTGGTTGCAGCTGTGGCTTGGCTGAAGTGTGAGAGGTAGTTTATCTCCTCAGATCTCACTACTATCTGAAAAAGAACAGATTCTCCAATAGAGACTTAAGTCAGCATAGTTTAAATGGGATAAGAATTATTAATTTGGGGAGAATTTTATTTTTCACCATCTCCTCTTGAGTGTCTAATACCTTGTGTATTCTATTTACATGTTGGTCTAATCTTTCAGCTCCTGTAGAGCCTCTCTCATATTATAAAGCCCACCATAAGGCCCACAAAGCCATTAAAACTCATGACAGTCCCAAGGTCACAGCTGAATTAACTTCTTAGGTCTTCTGTGAATGCGATCTGTCTGTCACTGGAGACGTTAGGGTCAGAGCCTGGGTCCTGGGAGCCCTTTCAAGCTAGGCTCACCAATCCATCTTTAACAGTCCAATTGAACAAGCCATAATGAAAAACACAGAATGGAGATTTAATCAATGTTACCACTTTGGGAAGAGATAAAAATAAAGAGGTCCAGTGATGACCCTCCCAAGTCTTTTTATGTGGGATTGAAATGAAGTTTAGGTTTAAATAGAGGGCAAGAGGTGTGCATAAATAAGCAGCCCTTCCTGGTCAAAGTGTGGTCCTATCCATCAGTGACTCCATCATTTTCTGAGCTTTAGTATTTCCTACAAGGTGGTTTGATAAGTCAGAAGTATGTGTAATCTTTTCCTATGGGAAAAGTTCCTCCTGTGACTAGTAGCAGGCTTCAGCCTCTTTCTTCCAGGATAGGATTCCTGAGGACCATTTTTTTCAGTAGTCTGATAGCTAAAGGGAAGAGCACAAGTATCTCTAAAATATCTTCATTTCCTGCAAGGACAGTCAAAATTCCTCACTCTTTGTTTTACACTTCAAATGAAGTTTGTATGTGAAATAAATATTGTAAAATAAACTATACATATGCAAGTAGGTCAGAAGACATTCAGTTATGCCATGTAACTTTGCATGAGAACTACTTCTCTATAAGCTCTTGACTTTAGTTATTTTGAGGAGGGCTGGCACAAATAAATAATTTTTGTTCTGAGCTTCGAGACTGAGTCATTCTATAAAGCTGTCCTTAAACTCACAATCTTCTCCTTCAGCTTCCTAAGTGCTGGGATTACAGGCAAGCACCATCACTTCAAATAAGAGTTCATTTTGATTCTGACAATTTCTCTTCTTGTCTCTCAACAGTATTTTTTGAAGACATCACTGGTTTTGTCTCAACTGTGCCTCTTTGCTGGAGTGAGACCTGTCCTGGTTGTTATGATCTGAGCCCATGTTGGGAGTGGTAAATGACAGATGCCCATGAGTTAATGTCAGTAACTCATGGCATTCTTGTAACTTAATGCCAATGAGTTATGGCAAGTTTTAAGCAACTGAGAGGTAAAGAGGAGGTGGTTCTCAGGTCAGGCATACCTGGAGTCCATTCTTGAATTTATGTCTGTTCTAGGGATGATGCTGTAGCACCTCAAAGTATTGCTCTAGTTCTTTTGTCAGACAGTGAGCTGATAGTAATTGGAGTAAGATAGCCCCATGTAGTTGTATAGTAAGAGTTAAAAGTCTCAAAAAGAATAAACAGATGTCCACATGTCCTGACAGATCTGATAAATGCAGAGCTTTTATAATGAATTTTATATTACTAGTGATGAGTCCAGAGAACAGAACCCAGCAACTAAAACCTAAAAAGCCCTGACTCCACAAGATGTGAGCTGACCACTTGCCTTTGTTCTTTTTCTTTGTCTTTTTTCTAGGTAGAGTCTCACTTTAGTCCAGGCTGACCTGGAATTTACTATGTAGTCTCAGGGTGGCCTCAAACTCATGGTGATCTTCCTACCTCTGCTTCCCAAGTGCTGGGATTAAAGGTGTGCATCACCATTCCCAGCTTTGTTATTTCTTTTTATTGTGTGAAATTAAAAATAAAAACAAAAAACCATTTGCTTGTGTGTGCATGTGCGTGCATGTTTGTGCATATATGTGCATGCGTGTTCCAGGTCCTCTTGCTGCTGCAAAAGAACATCAATTGCTTGACCCTCTTTCTACATCTTGATCACATGGATTGCTTGGGAATTGAATGGGGATTGTCAGTCTTTGCAAGCCAGTGTCCAGTGCTGAGCCATCTTCCTAGCTTGCCGCCTCTATTCTTATATTTTTACTCCTTGATTTTTCTCCCTCTTGGAAAGCTTTGATGACAAGCCTTTCATTTGGTTAATTCATCAACCTATCAAGAGTACCCATGTACATTCCAGTTACCAACCCAATCCACACTGACTTGCTGCCTAATTCTGGTAGTTTGAAAGGATGCCCCCTAATTGATTCAGTAATTTTATTCAAGCTTGTAACTTTGTGTGCTGGGCAGATCCTAGGGTCCAGCCCTAAGGTTTAAGGGTGAATTTTGCATTCCAGTTGAAAGATATGAAAAGTGCTTGAGCTTTGCTTGGAGTTCCTGAAGTGTGCTTACTTTTATGGTGGTGGCTTTTTCTATCTATTTGGATCTGTGAAAGGGGTCAACTTCTTCTTCCCCTGGATCTGTTAGCTTCAAATAAATCCCTTCTTCCTCCCATAAACTGTGTCTGGTCTGAGGATTTATACCAGTGACCTGAGACTGTCTGCTACATGAATATATATCCCTAAGGATATAAAGACCCTGATCCAAGTCATGAAGAGGGTTTTCAGCTTGGAACCACTTCGAACTAAGGGGCTTTGTGCTTTACTTTGTAAAATTATAACCTTGCTTAACTTGCTCCTCTGCCATGTCTGCACGTATCATTCTTTGAGAGTAGAAAGAACCCAAGAACCCAGCAACATATTCTCTGCAAAATCCTAACAGAACAATGTTGAAGCTTTACAAAAATACAACCAATAAGAGCAACAAACAAACAAACAACAACAACAAACTAGTTTGAGCCAGGCATAGGTGCATGCCTTTATTCCAGCACTTAGGAGGAGAGTGGAGGATCACCATGAGTTTGAGGGTACCCAGTGACTACATAGTGAATTCCAGGTCAGCGTGGGCTACAGCAAGACCCAACTTTGAAAAACAAAACAGAAACAAACAAACAAAAAAAGAAACAAGAAAACTAGTTGGAAAATTAAGTGCTTTTTTGCAGAACTTCTTTTTTGTCTTGATTTTTTAATACTATATATATATATATATATATATATATATATATATATATATATGGTATTAAAGAGGTTATACTCTTTAATCTTCTTGTCCTGACTCCCATTACTCTGGTATTCCTCCTCAATAGGGTTATGGTATTCACTGTGGGGTCATGAAGGCCTCAGTCATTCCCTATAGGGTAGCTGGGGGAAGAACTATGCCTTAGAATATTCCTATCCACTCTGTGGCTCATACAATCTTTACACTCCTGCTTCAGTAATGTTTCCTGAGTCATGGTAGGTCTGTTGGCAATCTGCTTTAGTGTTGAATTCTTTTTAGGCTCTGTGTTTCTGCTTTGATAAGTTTTTATTGATCACAGTGTATGTCACCATCACCCTGGAGTTGGTTGTCAGGCTAGCAGTAAAAGCATTATTCATGTCTCTGCTTCCTTTGCAATTTTTCTTGGCCCCTGGAAGATGTGATAGAGGTGGAATGTCTCATGGTGGGCAGTCAGCTATTTTGTCTTATCGATGGATTTGCAGTATTTCTTAACTGATCAATATTTGATGCGTTTGATTATTAGGCAGCATTTCTTAGGAGGACATGTTAGGGCATGTTTAATTATTTTTGCTTAAAGACAATATCTATAATACAATAGGAATATACAAATCCAACTCTGGAAAAGTTTAACACTATTAACAACATTTGTCTGGAGGATATCAGCTTGGTAATGTGTTCTCCTAAGCTTTGCATCTTAGAAGGCTTATATAGTACAACCTGGACATACAAATATTTGACATATAAATGATCCAAAAACAATTTGCATTACTAATAAAATGAACTACACAGAAGTCATTTATATATTAACTCAGTCTTGTCTCAGTAGATTAACAGGTCTGAGATATTGAGAAAAAAGAAAAACAACTTTAGATCTTTTAGAAATTTAGGGAACAGTGCTAGTAACTACAAATGAACTCATTTTCTGATGTATGTGTATATCTCACATATATTAATAAAACAATACTTATTTTGTCAAGGGAAATAGATATAGACTAGAGTTTCACATAGCAGGATTGCCCAAATGACAGTTTATTTTCATCTGTGCAGTATTGATTAAAATACATCAAAATAAAAGAGAGACTGATTGAGAGGGGGAGGGATATGGTGGAGAGTGGAGTTTCAAAGGGGAAAGTGGGGAGAGAGAAGGAATTACCATGGGATAATGTTTACAATCATGGAGGTTTTCAATAAAAATAGTAGAAATGTCAAAAGAATTTGGTTGATCATTTTACATGTTAACCTCCTAGATAAAATAAATAAATAGGAACACACACAGTAGAGATTCCGCTCTTGAATAAGAATTCAATCAGGAACTGAGGTAGAGACAGTTCATGTTATATGCAGCATTATGATTGTGTCCTGAGAACTTGAATGACACTGAACTTAAACATAGTGGACTAATTTGTTTGGCAGAGAAATCTCAGACCAAGATAAAGTTCGGGCTGGTTCTGAGAAAGCAAATGTAATTGTTAAAGAGATCAGCACCTAAGCTGCTGAAAAATTCTCCTGAGTTGCACTGGGACAACAGGAAAGGTGTCCTGAGAGCAAAACCTCACACATCTAAAGCTCCATCTTACGAAATTTCAAGTTTACTTGAAGAAAGACAGTGTTAACTGAACTGGATCCCTGCTCAGACATAATTGCCTAGGGAAATGTTTCTCCAAGGTCAGCCTGAAAGAAATACAGAGATTGTTACAACTGTGGTTCAAGGGGGCCAGGCTTCATTCCAACCTGGCAGCAGAACTTGGAAGCATCATCCACATCAAAATGGTTCTGGAAGCATGAAAGTTACAAGATTAAGGGCACCATAAAATACTGATTCATGCATGGTTCCAGAGAGCCCTTGAGCTCAGCACCAGGCAATATGTGATAGTGTCAGATTCTCTGAAAGAAGATCTTAGGAGGCCAATGCATAAAGCTATGAAGGTGAATTATAAGTTGCAATGAAGATGCAAGGATCTTAGAGATTCCAGAACCATAGGATGTCTGCCAAGGGAAGCTGAAAATTTGGGGTGGAGCTTCCCTAAGAGAGGCAGCTCAAGGGGTGGAGCTACCCAAGCCCTTTAGAGCCCAGATGCTTGCTTCTTGAGTACCAGATGCCAGAGTCCAGAGATTCAAGATTTGGAGCTTTTCCTGTTGGGTTTCAATCTTGCTTTTGTCTGGTCATCTTCTTATGCACCTATTCTTCCTTTTGGAATTTTACTTTGTGTGTTAGAAGTATGTGACTCTTTTTTTTTTTTTAATGTCATAGGAGATCAGAGTTAAGAGTTTTCCAGAGAGTCTGCATTTATACTTTTAAACAGTGTTGGAACTGTTAAAGACGGGGAATTTTGAAGGTGGACTGAATGCATTTACATTTTTAAAATTTATTTTCAAGGAGAGAGAGAGAGAAAGAGAGAACAAGAGAGGATAGGCATGGCAGGGCCTTCTGCAACTGCAAATAAACTATAGATGCATGCACCAGTTGTACATCTGGCTTTACATGGGTACTGGGGGGTTGAAACTGGGCCATCAGGTTTTGCGAGTAAGTGCCTTTAACCACTGGGCAATACCTCCAGCCCTACATTTTGAATTATAAAGTGACCATGAAACTTTGGAGACAAAGGGTTGAAGTGTTATGAATTAAATGTGGTATATTTGGGTATAAATTGACAAAGGGTGAACTTATGATGGTGTACATTGATTGTTAACTTGACAGGATCCCAAATCACCCATGAAATATTACCTAGATTAGGTTAGCCTTTGGGTATGCCTATCAAAGGTTATCTTGATTGGGTTACTTGAGGAGGGAAGACCCACTTTACCTGTGAGTGGTGCCATTCCATGGAGCCAGGGTCCTGGACTATACTTTGAATGGATTTTATTTAGCTATGCTTTCTTATTGTGTAAGTGGCTTTTTTTGTTGTTGTTGTTTTTGGGATAGGGTCTCAGTCTAGTCCAGGCTAGCCTAGAACTCACTCTGCAGTCCTAAACTTGCCTGAAACTCACATCAATCCTCCTACCTCTGCCTCCTGGGTGGTGGGATTAAAGACAAGCACCACCATACTTGGCATAAGTGGATTTTTAAAAAAATGTTTTTATTTATTTATTTATTTGAGAGGTAGAAAGAAGGAGGGGGTGGGGAGAGAGAGAATGGGCATGCCAGGGCCTCCAGCCACTGTAAACAAACTCCAGATGCATGCGCCACCTTGTGAGTCTGGCTTATGTGTGTCCTAGAGAGTCAAAACAGGATCCTCTGGCTTTGTAGGGAAATGCCTTAACCGCTAAGCCATTTCTCCAGCCCCATAAGTGGCTTTAAAACAAATAAACAAACATCTTGCATTTTATTTTGTTTTAAGAACTGTGGGTTTCTCCCACAGCTGAGAATGTCAACCTGTTGTCACTAGGGTTATCTAAACTTTCCAAGCTTACCTTGCAATTGTGGATTCAGGCATCCCCTCTCTCAGAGAGCTGGGATATGCATTACAGGCTGTTTCCATTTTCCTCTGCATGATCATTTTGCTTCTTCATGAGGTCTCTTGGTTCATAGTATGCTTCCTTTGCTTCTGTACTGAGAATGTATGTAGTCTTTACTTTGTTGCCCTGACTTATCACTCATAGAGCCATGCAGAGGAAATGTCCAATCTGCTGTTTCCTTGCAGGACTCCCACTCATGTCTAGATATTTTAAATGCTTATTCTTCTCCCATCTTATCTGCAGGGTACTTATCAAGTTTACCATTGGCTTCAGAATTAGGGAAGCTTTCTTTGGCCACTCTGTTTCCATATTCTTGGATTAAATGCACACACTCATCAGATATTATATATCCTTGCACAGGAGAACTGAGGTGTTATTGGAAGGAACAGCTGACACCCTAGTGCTTCAGCAGGTTTCTGACCCCACTGTCACACTATCTTAGATGGGTTACAGGCAGGCAAAGTATTTTAGTTACTTTTGTCATTATCATGGTATACCAGAAATAAACAACTTAAAAATAAGTGTTCATTTGGGCTCACACTCTCTGAGGTATCAACTGTTCATGGCGTGAGGGTGTGATGGAGCATAGCAGTTAACATCATAGTATCCAGAAAGCAGATTAAAGGGACAAAATAAGTGACTATGGCAAGATACAACCTGAAAGACATGCACCCAATGACTTACTTTCCCTTATTGGTCCCCCATCTTCTACTTTGAATTGTGTCCCAAGAATGACATCACATATAAATACATCATAGCACTAATTCAACCACTAGGTCATAGTCCTCATAAGGTAATTGCTACTGGAAATGTCCAGACATACCTAGAGGTGTGCTTTTCTAATCTGCTAGTAGATTCCTACTCCAGTCAGGTTGACAATCAGGATTAATGACCACACACATTGTGTAATCCTTTTTGAAACTTGTATTTTTATGGGGCTGGGAATTGAACCCTGAGCCTCCAGAATACTATACAAGTGCTCTACCACAGTGCTATATTTTAAAGCTCAAATGCTTTTTGAACAATGTTTTATAATAGTTTGGTAATATTGTGGGTACACACAATTCAGGCATTCCACTTCAGAAAAAATGTAAATGAGCCATCTCAAATACATTCATGTACACATGTTCAAACACATGCATACTATCATATATACATATTTTGCATGCACATATGCACAACAAAAACCTAGAAGGTAGTAAATTAGTCCTATTCTTGGAGTGCTCAATTAAAAATAATTTTCTTGCCCCTGAACTGTTGTTAATAATGTGCAAGAGAACAAAATAAAATTTAATTTCTAGAATATATCTAAAATGTCATTTAAAATATATCTTCATGTATTTGAGAGGGAGAGAGAGAGAGGAAAAGGGCAAATAGAGATAGAAAATGGTTGGACCAGGGTCTCCTGCCACTTAAAATGAAGTCCAGATGCTTGCACCACCATGTACATCTGGCTTATGTTAGTTCTGGGAAACTGAACCTGGGTCCTTAGACTTTGTAGGCAAGTGCCTTAACTCCTGAGCCATATTTCCAGCCCATCATTTATCTTTTAATACATAACCTAACTATATTCCAGATAACTGAAATTGGTTTCTACTTTGACTTCTCAAAGCAATGTGAGTCTCAAAAATCCATCTGTCGCACATCAATCCAACCATATATCCATCTATTTTCTTATTCATTCTTTTTCACAATTATTTTTACTGTGCTGCTAAAAACTTTATTAGACACCTAGAAAAATAAGAACAATTATTTATTTTTTTATTTTTATTATTTATTTAATAGAGGCAGAAGGAAGGAGAGAGAGAGAGGAAGAGAGAGAGAATGGGTGCGTCAGGGCCTCTAGCCACTGCAAACTCCAGATGCATGTGCCACCTTGTGCATCTGGCTTATGTGGTATGTGGAGAATCAAACCTGAGTCCTTAGGTTTGTAGGCAAATACCTTAAATGTTAAGCTATCTTTCCAGGCCAGAGCATTTCTTGCTTCTGTGGAATTCATGGTCTATTTTGAGAATGGACAGTAATTTTATACACACACACACCTATAAATACAGATGCTGACATTACTATTTTCTTCTTATTTTGCTGTTGGATTTTGAAATTAGGACCTCTGTCATTTTAAGCACACAATATATCACTGAAGTACCTTTCCAATGTACCCTTGAGCTACTTGTCCAGCCAACATGAGAATATTAAGGATATGGGATGAAAATGAGCTGTGTTTTCATCTCTGTATTGCCTTATGCTGTCTAAAATATTGCTTGCACTATCTATTCACTTAAATATTAGAAGTTTATAAGGCTTTGTATCTAATTTCAATCTAATTTTAAAGACATTTTTATTTATTATTATATTATTATTATTTTTTCGAGGTAGGGTCTCACTGTAACCCAGGCTGACCTGGAATTCACTAGATAGTCTCAGGCTGGCCTCAAACTCATGGTGATTCTCTCACCTCTGCCTCCTGAGTGTTGGGATTAAAGGCATGTGCCACCATGCCTGGCTCATTTTAACCATTGTGTCAGTTACTATTGTGACCAAATACTTGACAAGAGTGAATTTTATTTGCTTCACCTTACAGTTTGAGGTTACAGTCCTAAGGTAACTGTGGGGAAGGCATGGAAGCAGGAGCTTGAGATATTGGTCACATTCAGTCAGAAGCAGAGAGCAATGAGTGCTGGTGTTCATTCAGCTTTCTCCTTTTATACATGACCATGAAATTGTACCACAGACAGTTAACTTGGATCTTCTCCACCTGTATTAACCTAATTAAGATAATTCCTACAGGCATCCCCAGAGCCAAAGCTGTACTAGACAACCCCTTAAAGACATACCCATAAACTTGTTTTCTAGGTGATTCTAGTCCTGTCAAGTTGCTAGTCAATATAAACCATCACAATCATCTCTACTTTTTCTTTCTTTTATTTTGGTTGTTTTTCTAGACCAGTTGCTCTGAATAATTCTAGTTTGCCAATTCTATTGGCAGAAAGGAGATATTTTTGGAAGTTTTTACCTAAGTGTTGAATGGACTCTAAAGCTCCTAGATTGAGGAGTCCTAGTGATTGCTAAGTCATTTTTATGAGTCTATAGTGGTATCTTATTATAATTCTAATTTGCATTTTCCCAATCACTAATGAATATGAACTCTCTTTTATATGCTGGGTAGGTTGAAATTGTTTTCTGTGAAATACCAGCTCATATCATTGCCTTAACTCTGTGGTGTCACTTGTCTTTGTTTGTGATGTACCTGTTCTTCAGGTGTTCCATTTGTATGTTGTTCAGTGCAAACATCTTATATTCAACAACTTGAATTTTCACTTCATTTTGAGTTCTGTTTGTACTATTTTGAGAAAATGCCATGCTACATAAGTGAGGCTGACCTTGAATATGCTACACAGGAATCTTCAACACTCCTGCCTTAGCCACCAGAGTGTTGGAATAGTAGGCTTATACTACTCTGTCTGGCTTTATGGTCTTTTTTTGATAAACTTAAGTATTTATTCTGAATAAAAAAATCCTCTTTATAAACCTTTTCTCATGGTTAGTTTTTGGTGTTTTGTTTAGAGAACACCTTCTTGTAACAGAAGCTCGAAGATAGTCTCTGTTGTCTTCTGCCTATTTCACTGTTTCACCTTTTGACTTTTAGATGTTTATCTAAATTTTACTCTTGTTTTGTCATGGGATAGAAGTTCCTGTAGTCTGTGCAAAATTCATATTTTATATCCTACTTAACAAGGCGATAGTAATAAAAAGTTAGGTTTTTGGGAGGTCACTAGGGCAAGAAAACAGTACTCTTGTTAATGGGATAGTGTTTTTATAAAGAGGTATAAAGATGCCTGGGAGCCAGTTTTGCCACTTTACAGTGTCTTTGAAACAGAGAGGAATTCCTTTCTGGACACTAAATCTGTTGGGGCCTGGATCTTGGACTCTTCAGACTCTGGAACTGTAAGCTCATGCCTATAATCACAGCATTTAGGAGGCTGAGGCACAAGAATGCTCATGAATTTGAGGCCAGCCTGGGATACAGTGTAAGTTCAATGTCAGTTTTGGCCAGAGTGAGACTTTGCCCCTAAAAACAAAATGAAACATAACAAGACATAGGAGCCTTTCATTTGTTCATTGTGCAATTAAATGTTACTATTTGTGATACATTAATTGTGATATAGTCCTATCCTGGCTTGGGAAAACTCTAGGTTTTTATCAAGAGAAAAGAGATTTGTTTTTAGTTGTCTCCAAATGTTCCTCAGTTGTACTCAAATCTTTCTTATTTGCCATACTTAGGGACTTATTAAGGAGGTGGCTTGGATCCTGTATGTTTATACTGCGATTTTTTTCACCCAGTCTAGCTTTCCTATTTATTCCTACTCTCGGCACTACCCTTATTCCCCATTCATGTGTAACTGCAGGCACAGGAGCTAGGGGAAACTTTCAAGGGGCTTTTGGAGAATAATATAATAAATCCACACTTCGGTTGTGCTGAAATCCTGGAGATAGTTTTCTTTACTTGCTTCCTGTGTATATCCACATTGCTAGGCAGGCGTTTCAGAACCAGGGGCAGCTCCGCTCCAGCATTCATTAATAGTAACTCCTGCCCCATGACAAGGGGACAGCTTGTGTTGGACTCCTACAGTCCCCCTTTTCCTCTGAATACCTGGTATTCCTTTCTGCTGTCTCCAATTTCTGATGACTCCACATGTCATCAAGATGTTTGTCATGATACTGACCACTCTTTGAATTCCTATGGGGATGATACCACCTTGAAACCATTTACCAACATTTGACTTTCATACATATATTCATAAAATTGAAGACTGCCATTTCTCAGACCTAGATGCTACATCTTTTGTCTTTACTACTGATGAGAACCAGATAATCATACCGATAACTAGTAAGAAGGAGAAAAACAATGTAAACTAAGTACTGAGATTTTTTGGACAGAGCATTTACCATAAGTATTACAAAGCAGGTGGTCCCTTTAGAAATAAGCAAATTAAAAACTGTTGGCCAAATGCTATAGATTAGAGAAACCCTTTCTAAGGTAGTGATTACCACATTTTCTCATGGGTCTGTGTAAAATTTTAGATAACATTATTTTTCCATTCTTTAGAAGGAAATTTAACAAATTTGATGTCACATAGCTATACTGAGGCTTATTCTGTAGATATGTTCTTCTCTTTAAAATGATCTTTCTATTACAATTATCTTGATTTCTGAAGAGAAAATATAGTGAGGTGCTCTACAAGAGTGCTAGATGGTCAGGCATTACAGAGAAAATGTAAAGCCAGATGCCTGGTGGTACCTACCTGTGTCATAGTGGGGTGAGTGCGTGAAGGATTCCTTTCAGCTAAAGCCCTTCACATGGAGGCTCATCTTAGGGATTCATACTTTACAGGTTTATTCACAAGTTGGGATGATGGAGTATGTCTGGGAATTGCCTTCAATTTCATTTCTCTATTGTTTACCCAGAGGCCACCCAACCTGGATGTGGACCTACTTAGTGCAATGTTATGGTCCTGTTCATCTACAATCAGTGAATATCAACTTTTCTACCATCATATGCAGGTTGAAGCCCTGTAATTCTTACAGAATTCAGCTTTTGAGGGAAACCTGGAAAAATAAAACACTTGCACATAGATATTTTTTAAAGGTTCTAAGGATATGTAAGAAAGTAGTAAAATAGTCTTGTTTCATCATTTATTCATCTAGTAAGTTTTTCACTGAGACTAGAAATGCTCCATATTTGTTGGGTTCTGAATGAAACAAGCAGATTAATGACATATTCTTTACCCTCAAGGACCTTGAAGAGGCACGTGCATCAGATGTTGAAGGTCATTCTTGGTTAAATAATGAGCTGAAGATCAGCCTGGTCTATATGAAAAATAAAGGTTGCATAAAAGGATTTCCTGGCCAGGCGTGGTGGCGCACACCTTTAATCCCAGCACTCAGGAGGCAGAGGTAAGATCACCGAGAGTTCAAGGCCACCCTGAGACTACATAGCTAGTTCCAGGCCAGCCTGGACCGGAGTGAGACCCTGCAAAAAAAAAAAAAAAAAAAAAAAAAAAAAAAAAAAGGATTTCCTGTGTGGTACTGCAGACTAACTCAGTCTTGGCTTTTTCATGCAGTATACATATCTACTCAATTGTGCTTTTGTTAGCTAGTTTACCAAATGCAAGAATAGTAGAATCTGAATCACCAAAGTTCTATAATTTCTAGTGTACAGGAGACAATTAGGTTTTGAAATTCCTTTTCTTTATACATTATAGAATTATACTTACAACATCTAAATTGTTGAAAATGTACAAACCATGATGCTTGAGAAGAAAACAGACCGATTAAAGAAAGTGTCCAAAGCTGGGCGTGGTGGCACATGCCTTTAATCCCAGCATAGGGAGGCAGAGGTAGGAGGATCGCTATGAGTTCAAGGCCACCCTGAGACTACACAGTGAATTCCAGGTCAGCCTTGCTAGAGTGAGACCCTACCTCAAAAACAAAAAAATCAAAAAAAAAAAAAAAAGATAGTTTCCAAGGTCTCAACAACTCTTTTGTACAATGGGTGAAGGTGTAGGTGATAGAATCTAGAAGAAAGCACAAAATACAGTCCTCAGTTTTTGTTGATTATAAAAATGTTAGTGAAAATTAGTGTTAGAAAATGTCAGAGTTAATCGATTCAAATATTTATTAAATTATCACCATAGTTATCCAGGTATGGTGGCACATACGGGTAATCCAAGCGTTTGGAAGCTGGCAGCAGGAGGATCAGGATTTCAAGCTTATTTTTGGCTTATATAGCAAGTAGGAGTTCAATCTAGACCATAAGACACCCTGTCTCAAAAATAAAACAAATAAACAACAATAAAAACTAAAGAAACAGCAGCAACAATAACAGAACCCAAAAAGTAACCATGTTGATTACAGGTCATGTGCAGAATACTTCAGGGAATCAAGGCATGACCATGTGTATATATATTCTTCCTTCCAGAATGCTGAAGTCATTAAGACTGGGCATAAGAAATATACATAGCCATGTGCTGCATAATGACCTTTCAGTCAGTGATAAACTATTTATACCACAGTGGTCCTATAAGATTCTATTACCTAGTGACATTGCAGCTGTCTTAGTTTATATAGGAATACTCTCTGATGTCCACACAATGATATCACCCAAGGACATATTTCTCAGAATATATCTGTCACTAAGTGATGCGTGACTGTAACTCTACTGCATATCATAGTAGGGTAAGTGTTTCTGTGACAAAGGTACACATAAAAAGTTAAAAGCATTCAGGAAATGAGAGAGCAGATGGTTGGGCATGTGTTTGTTGCTTAGGGACACTGTTGAAATTAGGAAAATGTGATTCAGCAGTGTCTAAAGATGGATGCCATTTAGTTGGGAGAGATGTGTAAAGGTGCACAGGAAGGAACAGAGTTGAGGAAATGCCTCAAATCTTGTCAGGAAATACAGAGCATACCTTGTAGGAAATGGTTGATAAGGCTAGAAAAGAAAGCTTACAAATATTTCTTATTCTGTCTTCTTTTATCTTACTTTTTAACTTACCCTTTCTCTAATAGTTTCTCCATAACTTTTCTTTTTTTGTCTTTCTATGTATAGAAACAAACTGTCTCTGTCCTCCAAACAATTATTTTGTTTAATTGTAAGACCATTAATATTTTAAATCCAACTGCCTATTATATGAATTTTCAAGAATCACTATAATGAAATAGAACTCACATGTCTCTAGTGAAGCAAGTCTTAGAAGATCAAAACAGAGAAAAAAAGGATAAAAGCTAAGCTTTAAATAAATGGATGTGAAACCAGGTGGCTTTCCATAGCAACATTTTTCTCCACAGGCATATAGTTTTGATGTGTTGCCTTTTAACTTCTAGTGGATTAAAGATAAAGCCTTGGAGTTGAAACAGATCAGTAATTAGATTTTTTCCGCAGTTTCTCCACTTTAAGGTGGAAAGCAGGCTGCTCTCTATCTCTGGTTACTTTACATGTGGCTCACCTTATAGTTGTTCAGCTTTGAGATATTTCATGTTTGGATTAAGCATGCCTTTGGGCAAATTTGATTTTTATCAAGTAATTCCAAACCATCCTGCTTTCAGAGTTACAGGTATAAGAGCTTGTTTCTGAATGCCTTCAATAGGATAAGACCAGGGCTTTTGGCAATTTTAAAAATAAAACTTAAAATAATTACTACTGTTATAGCATAAATTAGTTGTGGTCTAGCAATTGATAAGTAAAATTACAAAGAAACACATGGTTATGGTTGGTGTTTGCAAAGATTGTGATTAATAATAGTAAGCCTAGGGCGAGAGAGAGAGAGAGAGAGAGAGAGAGAGAATGAGAGAGCTAGGGCTTTTGCCACTGCAAACGAACTCCAGATTCATGTGTCACTTTGTGCATCTGGCTATATGTGGGTACTAGGCAATCAAACCTGGGCCATCAGGATTTGCAAGCAAATACCTTTAACTACTGAGCCATCTCTCTAGCTCTATAAGCTTACTTTTAAGGCATTCTCGTCCATAGTATAGCACAGGTAAGTGACGAGATGAAAGAGTACAGTGAGACAGTAGGATAAAGGAGGATAATGTGGTATTTATATGATTAAAATGTAATCTCTCTCTCTCTCTCTTTCTCTCTGTACCAAAATGTCCAAACCCAAAAATATCAGGAAAAAATAAGGTGGATGACAACCTGAGCCAGAGTGAAGGAGACACTGAGAATACTCAACATGTATCAAGGCGGAAATCCAGAAGCTTCCAAGAGCTCACCACTAAGGTAGACTTAAAACACACCCACCACAGCTCACAGGTAAGAGGGTTTTGATAAACTGTAAGAGCCACAGGATGGGAAGGAATATCGAGTGACATTGCCCTCCCCACCAATGACTGACTGCTGCTCTCACAACTCATAATCCACATCCCCATAGGGAATATCAGCAATCCCATTGAAGAGAGCCCTCAGCAGAATGGGGCCAGAAGGAGGGAAATGATGGTACCAACATATGACGTACCTATGAAAAGTATATACTTAATAAAACATGTGAAATTAGGTGGAAAGTGACTAAGGAAGACACCCAACCTTGACCTCTGACCTCCATATATATGTGTCTGTACATACACATGCTACCATACGCGTAAGAACAGGCATATGTCCAGGCACACATACCACACACACACATACCCATGCAAATGAGAGGGACTTGGAGTGTTTTAAATGTGCAGAGATGACTTAAAATTTAAAATTAAGCATTAATAGAAATGGTTAGGCATTTAGACAAAGCCACCTTTCATTGATGTGAAGCAACATTTTGTTGACAATTATATTCTTCCTTTAGCACTCTAGGGAGTTTCAGTTCTCTGGAGGCTGTCTTAATGAGGTACTTCTGCAGAGACAGGCGTTCCTAGAATTTCAACTTCACAATACAAAGGTATCAATGGAAGTTTACAGGGAAAAACTGTACTGTTCTGTATGGCTAAGCTCTGATAGACAAATATTTTGTGAATTTCAGAGAGTTAGTATTTGCTATTATAGGCTAGTATATGTCTGTGTATAGTTGTATATAACTTAGCATTTTGACAGAAAAATTTGAAAGTAAAAAAATTACACTGAGGGTGTATTGTTCTCTCCTGATAGTTTAAAATTCAAGGATGCACTGCTGTGGCCTGTATCAGCATCCCACTGAGTACGGAGATCACTTCATGGCAGCGTGAGACTAGCATATCTAGCAACCTCTACTCAGCTCAGAAAATCATGGTGCAGACAGTTGAATGGACCTTTGCCTCTATTTTTCAATTTCTAGGCTTTTACCAATTTTTGAATTCTTAGTAATTTCCAAGGCCTATTGGATAAAATCATACTTAATATTCCTGTCTGATATATTAATACATTTAACTAGGATAATTCCTCATTAAAAATACATATCTACTATATGTATTTTATAGTTCAAATATCTAGTTGATTCTCAAGAAAATATTCAGAAACTTTTTTTTTTTTTTTGAGGTTGGGTCTCACTCTAGTCCACACCAATCTGAAATTCACTATGTAATCTCAGGGTGGCCTTGAGCTCATGGCCATTCTCGTAATTCTGCCTCCTGAGTGCTGGGATTAAAGGCGTGTGACACCACGCCCCGCTCCAGAAACCTTTTTGCTTCTATCTAAATGACTCTATCAAATAGAGCAGTGAGATACCAACAGATATAAACATCCTGAGAAGTAAATCTTCATTGCACTTCTAAGTGATGGTGATTTGAATAGTTTTTCCAGTTTAGCTCTTATTTACATGAGCTGGTTTCCTCCACTTATAATTTCAAGAATATATTTTTATTTCTAAAGGGACAATACAATAAGGTAAACTTTTTTTTGTTGTTGTTTTTTTGAGGTAGGATCTCACTCTAGCCCAGGCTGACCTAGAATTCACTATGTAGTCTCAGGGTGGCCTTGAACTCATAGCTATCCTCCCAAGTGCAGGGATTAAAGGTGTGTGCCATCACACCTGGCTAAATTGAACATATTTTAAACATAATTAAATTATGAATATTCAATTTGGTATAACAAATGCTGAAAAGAATTTAAACTGAATTCTTTGTTCCAAGTTATAATCTGACTTCTAACTCTGATTTAAAAAAAACTTTATTGTCATGTATCTATTTGGGAGAGAGAGAGAGAGAGAGAGAGAGAGAGAATGGGCACACCAGGGCCTCCAGCCACTGCAAATGAACTCAAGATGCATGTACCTCCTTGGCATCTGGCTTATGTGGGTCCTGGGGAATCAAACCAAGGTCCTTTGGCTTTGCAGGCAAATGCCTTAAGTGCTAAACCATCTCTCCAGCCCCTAAATCTGATTTAAAAGAATACATTTTATTTTTAGTTTTGGAGTGCCTAGCAAAAGCAATTGTATAGAGAACAAATATTGTAGTGAATTAGTATGAAGAGTCATATACAGCCACATCTGGTGTTAATGGACATACTTAGAGGACAATAGGCTTGAGCTATGTCATCATACTTGACTATTCCAGTAAAATATACAAGACTACCTTTCAGCCTCTTCCTTGCAGGTAATTCATCCTGTATTAAATTTGCCCACAATGTGGGAGGTTAACTAGTATTTGGTAAATAAAGAAACAAACATAGGTTTGAAGCATATAATATTTGGGCTGCTCTGCATCTTAGAGGCAGGCTCTGTGGGTAGTCTGATGGCATCAAACCACCAGAGGCCCTTGTGTGTTGTGTATTGACTTGCAAATTACAGTTGAAGTGACTGACAATGATTTGGACACATATTTGGTTACTGCCCTATTTAGTGTCATATGTATAGCATACATCTCTTGAATATAATGTAGAATATGAAAAGATCAGATATTAGAACTTCGACCAAAGATTGGGCTTTGTATCTGGGGTGCTTTCTATGTTTAAAGTGACAAAGTTCTACCTCAGTTTTGTCCTTTCTGATAAGGGTTTATACATCCTCCAGATCACTATAAGAAATTTTCATTCTCTCTCTCTCTCTCTTCTTCCTCAGTAGTTTAGGAAACTTGGCTTTAAAAATAAAAAACAACAAAATCATTTATCAAGATGTCATGATGTAAGAAAAGTAAACTTTTGATTTTAACCTCAATGGTTAGCTAAATCAGAAAATATAGAAAGAGGTATGTGTGTTTGTGTGTGTGTGTGTGTGTGTGTAAATTAACGAGCATTTTTTTTTCTGAATAGGATACGTTGTTAAATATGATAACATATATTAACATAATGGTTATATATGTATTTTTAGCTCTGAACAGTAAATTTTTTTAAAAAATTCTGTTCATTTTTATTTATTTGAGTGTGACAGAGAGGCAGAGAGAGAGAAGAAGAGAATAGGCACGCCAGGGCCTCCAGCCACTGTAAACGAACTCCAGATGCATGCATCACCTTGTGCATCTGGATTATGTGGGTCCTGGGGAATTGAGCCTTGATCCACGGTCCTTAGGCTTCACAGGCAAGCGCTTAACAACTAAGCCATCTCTCCAGCACTGAACAGTAAATTTTAAGTATGCTTTTTGCTTACCTGCATAAAATACTTTTTCTGGGAATACTAAGCATTGTCATGAGCTCTGTGGTAGTTTGAATAGATGGCCCCCAATATATTCAGTTTTTTATTGTTTGTAGTTTGCATCTGCAGCCACCTGGATGGAGGCAGTGTCATTGGGCAGATTGGGTGGGGTGGTGGGTTTCAGATTTCAATCTAAAGATATGCAAAGTGTGCCTAGCTGGAGCTCCTGAAGTGTGCTGTGGCTTTTGGCTTCTTAGGCTTGTGCTTATCTCTGTCTGCTTGGGCCTGTGAAGGCAGGCCAGCTTCTTCTGCCATTATGGAGCTTCCCCTGGATTTGTAAGCTTCAATAAATCCCTTCCTCCATAACTGTGCCTGGTCTGGAAGTTTATCTCAGCAAACCTGATCTGTCTGCTACAAGCTCAGAAGTAGATTTGTAATAAAAATATGCCATAGAGAATAGACCATTTAGTACTGTCTTCCAGAGAGTCAGAAGCATGGGGTTATACTGGTTTGGTCTTCTGCATTGTGGTATAGAAGGGATTTGGCTTTTGAACAAAGGTTCATCAACCACAGTGTTCACTGTTTATGTCTTATATGAATGCTGAGCCTTGCAGCCAGTATAAATTTAGTCCACACATTAAATATATTAAACCACTTGATGTGACAAACTTATAGATGATTTTCAAATTTCATTCAGGCTCTAGTATCTGAAATGTCTTTTGACTTTCCCATTTCCTTTCTGCTTCAGGACATTGCAATGAACCTGACTTGAGATATGCATATTTATTTGTGTTTTATGAGAATAACTGACCTTGAAAAAATGCAGAATAACTTGGAGAGGACAGAATTATGCTTACATTTCAAAATTTAAATAGTTGTTTATTTTCTCGGCGGTGATTTAAAGTCCTCATGAGTGAAGAGCTTTTGATAAAGGCTTTTATTAATGTGCTCAGTATATTTATTTATGACTATATATATATATGACAGCATGTGTACTAGATTTTGAAAATGTTGTTAAACTTTTAGTGTCATTTTACTAGTTTTGGAAGATGGGTTCTCAGCAAATGTTTTAATTTTTAGTGGAGAAAATTTTAAAACAAGACAAAAAGAGGCATTTTTAGTATACAGTTATTTGTTTAGAGTTCTTTTCACCAGAAACCTTAAATAACATTTCTGTAAATCACACATTCAGGGGTAATTGATTTTACAATGATGAAATAATGACTTTTAGTTATTGCTACATATTTAGAAACCTCTGAATCATCAAGGGAAACATTATGATTAAATTAGTTTTTGTGTTGTGCTTATTTCAGGATATGATGCTTTTTTCACAGAGTTTTCTTTCAGAAGGTTAGGCAGGGCTGGCTTAATAGCCCTTTAGTGAATGCATGCTATGTAGAAAGGGGTCTCTTCTCTCTGGTGTCTTCATGTATGAAGATATTTTAGACACATGAGTCTGAATCATGGCTGAGCTCATATTGGCCAAGTCTGGTTCTAAAGACCTGGTCTTTGGCCCAAGTTGCGATGTCCTCTGCACTGGCCTTCCTGTGTGTCTGCTCCTCCATTTTGTACTTCATTCTTTACAATTTTGTAAAGGGTATTTTGAGCATATACTTTCATTTGTACCACACTTGCCCCCATGGTCCTACCAGGTGATTCTCCCTTATCTGGTACCCTTACTTATTTCTGCCTCTGTGTTACTTATCATCTGTGTTTGAGGTGGTGAATAATGAAAGAGAGGAAGATGTATTCTAAGGAAATAAAACTGAGATGAGAAAAGGAAGACAATACTAGCCAAAACAAATCATTTTGGTACTTGGTCACTCAGGATAAATTATTTACATTTTAGTTAATTTGCTTCATGCTGCAAGTTAGAGTACTCTTACAATACTCAAGGTTCTTACAGTGATGAACTGTGGCTGATTCTCTTGGCTAGCAATTATGACTTATTTTGTTGGTTTGGAAACCAATGGATAATATGTGCATCAATACTTTTCAGAAAGTTTATTCCCCTCCCCCCCCAGTGCCTGTGATTGATCTCAGGGCCTCACATGTGGCATGCAAACACTCTACCGCTAAACACTGTACCCAGACTTCATTTTACTTTTCATTTTGAGACAAAGTTTCACTAAGTGTCTCAGGCTGGCATTGAACTTCTTTAACACAGGCAAGTTTTGAACTTACAAAACTCCTTCTTCAGTCTCTCAACTGACTTGGATTATAGGCCTGTACCACCAGGCCTGGCCCTTGTTTCAGTGACACATCTAACATTTATGCCCAATGTTATCAGTTTTCCATTATGTGTTGTTTTATTTGCTATCTTAAAAAACAATATAGTAGAAGAAACTATCCTCAGGAATGTTGCTAAGGTTTATTCCACTCCACCTTCTGTTCCTTCCACCTTCGCTTCCCCCACCTTCCATCCCCCTACCTTCTGTTCCCTTCCATTTCCCATCCCCCACTTCCATTCTCTCTACTTCTGTTCCATTCCACTTTCCATTCCCCCATCTTCTGTTCCATTCCCCCTTTATCCTCTCACCAGGTGCCAAGTATCTGTGCCTTATGGATAACAGTAGATTCTGAAAAGACACTTGAGTTGGAGCAAGACTAATTTGTTAGGCTAGGGAAGACATCCCTTTTCACCAACAGTCATTTCCCCACAAGATACTTCACCTTACCGTCTGCATCTCTGTAACATCTTGATATCTTGGTTTTTCCTGCCTTTCATGATTACCTTCCTGAAGTCTCTTGTTTGAAAGAAGTGAAGCTTTTGAATCCTACTATATTTCAATTCTCTTTACATTTAAAGCATGCTTATTGCAAAATGAAGCACAGGAACAGAAAAGTACCTAAGTCAAATATATGACTTAATGACTCATCATTTAAAGTAGATATCACTTAGGCCAGGAAATAGTCCTTTTCTAGCCACCTCCGTAGCTGCTTCCATTAGCACTGTCCCAGCTATAATTCCTCCCCTGCCATTATCATGACTTTTATAGCACTGATTTCCTTGCATCTTGCTTTTTATAGTTTTGTCATTCTAATATGTGTCCCCAGACAGTCTAGTTTAGTCTACACTGTAAAACTTTGGCATGTGTTTTAAGTCTTCTGCATTCATCTCCTGCATTCCCTTACAAAATATATCTGTTAAAATGTAGAATTTCCTGCACAATGGACTGCAATTCTGCTATCTCTGTGCATTTCAGAAAGTTTTTTTTTTTTTTTATCATGGGTATTTCTTGCACCTTGGCTGCTAAATCCAGAAGGTGGGTTTGACCCAGGCTTGATGCCTTTGACAAGATTATGCATAGTATTTGGAATTAATTATAGGAGCTACATTTCTAGCTTTCTCTTTCTCTAATTGTTAGTGGTCATTGATGTTTAATACCTGTGTTAAATACCAATCATTCATTGGCAATTGTAAAATGGTATTTTCTAATTATATTTAATTTTTGTATATTATCTAGGCTATCTTTATATTTATAAAGATATATATATATATTTATTTTTATTTTATTTATTTTTTATTTTTTTGGTTTTTCGAGGTAGGGTCTCACTCTAGCCCAGGCTGACCTGGAATTCACTATGGAGTCTCAGGGTGGCCTCGAACTCACGGCGACCCTCCTACCTCTGCCTCCCGAGTGCTGGGATTAAAGGCGTGCGCCACCACGCCCGGCTTAAAGATATATTTATAAAGACACCCCTCCCTTAATTTCCTCTATAATTATCTTGCAATTCATGTAAGCAATGTTGGATAAATGATTGATTATGATGCTTTATTTTGTTGTAAAAATATTAAGTGTGTTTTCTATCATCCTCTATAGGTAACTTTTTTTTTTTTTTTTTTTTTTTGAGGCAGTACCTCACTGTAGCCCAGACTAACTTGAAATTTACTATGTATGTAACTCAGGCTGGCCCCAAATTTAGTTGATTTTTCTACTTCAGCCTCTTGAATGCTGGGGTTATAGGTGTGTACCACTTTCTTGTTTGAAGGTGATATTTTTGGTCTTTAAAATGAGAAGTTTAATATATGAACATATTGCTATCAGATTACACTCTATCCCTTTGCCCCCACCTGTATTCTTCTGCAGGCACTCCTCAGTGGGCTTATCTGTTATCACTGTGGGGTCATGAATGCACTGGTCAGTCTCTCTGTGAGTGGTGGTGGTGGTGAGGAGGTAATGCTTCAGAGTATACCTTCCCTTCTGAGGACCTTAATATATTTCTGCTTCCTCCTCTGCTGTGTTCCCTGAGCCTTGGAGGGTATGTTAAAGGCTTCCTTTAGAGGTGAGCTCACAGCAGCCTCTGATTTTCTGCTTTGAAGTATTTTGAATCTCCTCAGTGTCTAGAGCCATCTTTCTGGAAGAGGTTCTCAGATTAGTCATAAGAGCATCACTCAATTCAATTTGCTATTTTCTCTGTAAAGTTTCACAAGGCACTGGCAGATATGATAGAGATAATTGGTGTGCTAGGCAGTTGACTTTCTTTTCTTGTCATTCTGATGGGTCTTGACTTCTCTGGATTTCATTGCCATCTCTAAAATGCAGATTCTAGAGCCAAGAGTGAGAGCAACATGGACCAAGGGACAAACATGGACATTTAGTAGAGTTTTTGACAGGCATAACCTATTCTTTTCTTCCTCCTCCTCCCTCATCCTTCATCTTATTTTTTGTTTTTTGTTTTTTCTTTTAAGGTAGGGTCTCACTCTAGCTCAGGCTAACCTGGTACTCACTCTGTAGTACCATGATGATCTCGAACTCATGGAAATCCTCCTAGCTCTGCCTCCTGAGTGCTGTGATTAAAGGTGTGTGCCACAATGCCCAGCATAACCTCTTCTTTTATCTAGAGAACAGTGGAAGCTACACTCTAGGGTCTATGATCTTCTAAGCCACAGGCTTCTGACTTGGTTCTCAGTGCCAGGCATGAATTCTCTCCCACCTTGCAGGCCTTATATCTAATCAGAGAACAGTTGATTACCCCTATAGCCTGTGTACCACTATTGCACAGGTGTGTACATCTTGCTTGGCTGGTTGATTTTGTAGCTTGCAGGACACACTGCTTGATTGCTCATGCTCCTGGTGACTTTTATTCCCCAGCAGCTTGCATAGTTCTTTCTAGCACCATGAGAGCTAGCCAGGGGAGCTGGCTTCCATTTCAGTTCCAGCATGATGTCTCAATGCCCTAGGACTGCAGCCTGTGGTATCTTCAGCAGTCGGGTCTTACTATACAGTTCTGGTACTTTGGCAATGGCCTATGTTGTTTTGGGGGCCTCATGAGCCTGCTTGAGCAGCAGCAGATCATTGTGAGCTCACTTCTGGCCCTAGGATTTATCAGCAACAGCCTATGCTTTTAGGGAAAAGCTTTCTCTACCCCTGCAGGATGCTTCTGCTCAAGCTATCCCCCCCCTTTAAGAGTTATGTCTTTTAATTAGCTAATCAAGAGATAGTTTCTATGGTACTGATTCATTCCATCATTATTTTTGTGTATGTCCCCGCTCCTCTCTCCCTAGTCACTGTCCCCCACAGACTCTTACAAACCCTATATTTTGTCCCTCCACTTGCCTTTCTCCTTGATCCCTCCCTACTTCTACTCTCTGAAAGCATCATTCTAGCTCGCTTTTCAGTACTATTGATGTTTACTATAGCTATAAGCAAATAAATCTATTAATGTTAGGATATGCATATAAGAGAGAATGTGTGGTATTACTTTTTCTGAGCCTGGCTAACCTCACTTGGTATAGTTTTTTTCAAAGTCCACCCATTTTCTTAAGAACTTTATACTTTTTCTTCCTTTTGCCTTGTGACCTGGCCTGCGCATCCACATGAGTCTGTCCCTCATTCCAGTCTAGCTGTGAAGGGGAGAATACTTAGCTTGCCTTGTATATTTTTCTTCTTGCCTTCTATCTATGTCATGCTTTTGGGGCACCTTCTCACTTTGATTATATGTAGGATTTATCTTTGAAAAAAAAGAATTTTTTAATATCAGTTTTCCTTGCTGCAAGGTAGAATTCCATTGTTATCTGTACCACATCTTCATTATCCATCCATCAGTTGATGGGCATCTAGGTTGATACCATTTCTTCCCGATTTTCCAATTGTGTATAATATTATTTTGAAATATGTCCCAATAATTCTCTCACTTTCAGTGATATCTGTTATGACATCACTTCTTTAAAATCTGTAATCTTATTGATTAGTCTTCTCTTTTTTGCCTTTGATTAATTTGGCCAGGGATTTTCAATTTTTTTTTTTAAAGTAGCTCTCCATTAATTTTTAAGATTATTTTCTTCATTTCTAATTCATATATTTTTTGCATGATTTGATTATTTTTTCCATTTTTTTTTTTTTAACTTTTGGGTTTGGATTTCTCTTGTTTTTTTTTTTTTTTTCCACTGCTTTCAGATGGATCATGAAGTCATTTATTTGAGATTTCTCTAGTTTTGTAATGTAGTCCTCTTAGGACTGTCTTCATTACATCCCATGTTTTGGCTTATGTGTTATTACTGTCATTCAGTTCTGGGGATGTTTTTATTTTTTTTCATCAATGATATATTTATTTTTCAATAGTATGTTGCTCAATCTCCAGGACTTTGTATATTTTCTACTGTGTCTCTTATTGTTGGTTTTCAGTTTTATTGCATTGTGTTTGTATATAATACAGGAAATTATGTCAAAATTTTAGTGAATTCTTGGAAATTTTCTTTGTTTTCTAGTATATTATCTATTTTAGAGAAATTTCCATGAGCTGCTTAGAAGAAAGTATATTCTGTGGAAATTGGATCAAATCTTCTGAAGATGTCTGTTAAGTTCATTAAATCTGTGGTGTTGTTTGGCCCATTGTTTCTCTAGTTTCTGTTTAGATTATCTGTCTATTGATATTAGTGGGGAATTAAAGTCTCCCACTTATTATTCTGTTGGGATATATTTCTGATTTAATGTCTAGTAGATTTTGCTATATAGAATTTGGTATACCTGTGTTTGGTGTACATAAATTTATGATTGTAAGATCCTCATGTTGAATTGTTGCCTTGATAAAAATAAAGTGACTTTATTACAATTGATTATTTTTGGCTTAAAGTCTATTTTGTCAGATGTTAGTACAGTCTAATTGGAATGTCTTTTCTTTTCCATCCTTTCACCCCAAGGTGGTATCTATCTTTATTGATAAGGTGGGTTTCTTGAAGAAAGAAAAGAGATGGATTCAGTATTTTGATCCAGCCTGTTAGCCTGTGTCTTTTGATTGGGGAGTTGAATCCATTGAAATTCAGACTTATAGCTAAGAGGTGTGAGTTAATGCTTGTCAAATTGAAGACTTTGTGGAGTTTCTTCTTTTCTTGACCTTCATTTGCTTTTATTTTTGTTCTAGTTTTGATTATTATTTTTTACTCTCATGTAACCTCTTGAGTGTGTCTACTCTTCAGTGCCTAATCTTCAACAATACCTTTGGTTGCACCTGAATGGGTATGGGGGAGTGCTCACCTGTATCCTGGGTGGTCCATCCAGTGCCTGGAAAAGGAGGAGCTATCATTATGGACTTTAAGTTTTAAATAATTATTTGAAATTTATTTTTGTAGCTGGCATGTTATCATTTATTTAATCTGTATATGACTAGATTGTGTATATATTTAAATGAATGAGCTTCATTAGCTAAGATTTTTTTAAAATAGATTTCATTCTTCCTTCTTTTACAGTTTTCTCCCATGGACTATAAGTGACTATATTTTGAAGCTATTATCAATGACAAATTTGGGCTGGAGAGATTGCTTAGTGGTTAAGGTACATGCTTGCAGAAGACAAAGGACCCAGTCTCAATTCCCCAGGACCCATGTAAGCCAGATGTCCAAGGTGGCACATGTGTCTGGAGATCATATGCAGTGGCTGACGGCCCTGGCATACCCATTCTCTCTCTATCTGGCCACCCTCTCTCATTCTCTCTCAAATAAAAATAAAATTAATTTAAAAAGTATAATTTACAAGCAAGACAAATTTATTATACAAGTTTAAGAACACAAAAAATGAAAAAGAAATAAGATCAAATCACAATCCCACCACTGACTACCCATTACTATAACATTTTGATAAATGTTCAGATTTTTATATGCATAATATATAGAAACACAAGCTTATTACTTGGCCTATTTTATGTCCTTTAAAAATTTTAAAACATAGGATTACCATAATGCTATATGAAAAATAAAGATGACATCATTATTAGTGAAGAGATATTTAGTTTTTATTTTCCCACTAGAAACAATGGTACAATAAACAATCACTTTTGCATTAGAGATGCAAAGTATTTCCTGGTCCATTCATATCTCCTTTTGAACTTCTGAATAAGCAGTGAAATCGAGAACATTGACTCAGTGTCTTCTTCTTCCCCCAACAACACATATGTACTGATGAGGGATTAATCTGTTTCAGTAACTCATGGCTTAGCTCAAACAGATGGAATGAATAGTAGCAATCAGACTCCTTGTTCAACAAATTGGAACTGTTAAAATAATAAACTGTGTTGGTCTTTGAGAGTTTAAGTTAGGAGTTGTAGCAACTATATTTGACCCTGTGCAAGATGAAGATAAAGAAGAAAAAATGAATCTATGGAAAGAGAAAAAAAGAGCAGACACACAAAACCCCTTTTATGTGTCAAATACTACCCTAGCTGTTTGGGATATATTACCAAGATCTTTGCTTTTGTGGAATGCACATTCTAGAAGAGACAGGCATTTCAGTGAGCACTAAGGCAGGTTATAAGGCCATGTAGAAGAAGAAGAGAAGAGAGATAAAAATGAGAAGCATCAAGAGAGCACAGATTGAAGGAATGGCTGACCTAACTTTTGTAAGATGGAAAGAGAAAGAAGCTGCCCTGGTTTTGGCAACTTTTTCAGGAGCTTGATTTATTTAGAACACTTGGTTCTTGTGAACACTACATTTTTAAGACAGTTGTTTCCTTTCCTATTTCAACTGGTATTATTCTATTTCTATTATTTTCAATTTTGAGGAAAACATTTTTCTATTAATATTTTGGCACTCAAACAATTGACTTTGTTGGATAGTTCCTATTAGTGAATTCTGAAACATGCATTTTCTAATATCTTGCCCAGACTATTTTCTGGGTATGTGTTTTAACTCCCTGACTCCTATAAAGCTAAAGGGTGAGTAAATATCCATGTGACACATTGCCAAGCACACAGTGTATCAGACAGGTCCATAAAGTACTTCGAATGAGATCAAAGTCGTTAGCTATGAAAAAGGGTAAAAGAGCACTAAAATATGTTGAGGTAGCATCTGTAAAGAATGCCTACTATCTGTCGCTCTACTATTGAGGAGAGTTTGTGGCTGCTATTGGGACAGCCTGCTCACCTTTGCAGTGTTGCAGGAGCTTGAAGGCAACTGCTCATTATGACAAGTGAGGACCATCTCTACTGTACTGACCTTTGCTGGAGGCCACCTGCTGTTGGCCTGCCGGAGATGTTCCCTATACATCCACCTCTGTGAATCCCTTTTTTCCCTCCAGTTGCAGGTGTCATTCTAGACTCCTGATTGGCTTGTTAAGCAGTAAGCTGGGAGGCAAATGTTATTGTTGTCTGTACAGGGTAAAAAAGGCGGGATTGGATCAATGAAGTGATCTATTAATACTTGCAAATATGGTCAATGTTTTCTTTAAGTTTATAAATATAGTAGCTGTGTTATAGTAGAAATTAGATGATTTGCTTTTCTCTAGCCAAATAGCACACTTAGGTATAATCTTATTGGTTATGAAATTATTTTAAGCATAAGGAAGGTTTATAGTTCTTTAGAAATTACTTCTTTGGGATATAACTCAGTACACTATGTGGTAGAATGATAGAATGGTTTGTTTCATCATTCAGTTTTACCACCTAAGTGAAGGCCAGATAATTCTTGAGCTCAGAGAGAATTTTATTGATTTAAGTGAAAATTGTGTATTAATCTTCTGGAAGCAGCGTTTCTTGCTCATCAGATTTCCTCTGTACTACTTACCATTATTTCCCATGCATTAGTCACAACCCTTTTAAGATGCATTTGTCTCTTGGAACTGAAAAACTCTAGAAATGATTTAAAAAATTCTACTGGTTACAATTTCAAGTGTCAGAATAGCTGGTGTGTAGTAGATTGTCAAATGAGATATATTTTCCTATATGTATATGATGTGTGCATACAGGTGTGTGTGTGTCTGTGTGTGTGTTCAGGTACAACTACATGTGTGTGAATGTGGAGGCCAGAGTTCTATGTCAGTGTCTTCTTCAAAGACTCTTTATAGCCGGGCATGGTAGCACACACCTTTTATTCCAACACTTCAGCTGCAGACCACATAGTTAATTCCAAGTCAGCTTGGGCTATAGTGAGACCCTACCTCATAAAAAAAAAAAAAAAAAAAAAAAACTCTTCATCTATTTTGAGACAGGGTCTCTCATTGGACCTGCAGTTCACCTTCTAGGCCAGACTGACTGGCCTTGTATATGAGGTCACATCTCTAGGTGCTCATCTCCTTTACTATGTCCCAGTGTTTCCTAACTGTGGGATGTTTTACTTTTCCTTTTTATTTTGCCAGTAGATTTGAACTTATCCTTCCAGATGCAAGATATTCCTGATACTTGGGAAGAATTGTTTAAGGTTTGCCACCAAGGCTTTCTCACAGCACTTGCTTAAACATTGTAGATATTTCAGTACCTATTGTATGCAAAAGAACACAGAAAGTGACAGGATTAAAGAAGAAAGAGTTTAGGTAGAGTAATTGACTTCTGTGAGGTAATCTTGTGCAGGGAGATGAATGTGTGCCGAGTGAGCCACGTGGCTCTGAGAAACAAGTACAAATAGGCCTAGGGAAAGGTGAGTGCAAAGACCTTACAATAAGAGTGTGCTTTGATGGGAGAAGAGCAAGAAGGCATGACAGGCAGAGGAAAGGAGCCAAGGAGGAAAGAGCTTGGAGATTAGGCTGTGTACTGGGATAAGTGTGAGCACAGATCATGTAAAGATGTGTAGACCATGGTAAAGTCATTGGATTTTATCCTGATATAGGAAATGTTAAACAAAATAACATATTAAATTAAATGAAATATTGTTTAAGAGTGTACAAGACTAAGCCCCCGTTTGCTTTCAAGGTGAGAATAAATTAATATTGTAGATTTAGAACATGGGGACATCACATTTTATAATTAAGAAAAGTTATTCATTTGCAGCAAACTTGAAGTATAACTATGAATTTTACCTGTTTCAAGTTGAAGATATATTTGTAATATTAAGTGATTGTTTTTAAAAGAATAAATTGATCAAATGTCTCAAGATGAAAGAAGCTCACAATTTTTGCGACTTCTTGGAAAGTAGTCTTATACTAGTAATGACTTTTGATCAGTATTAATCTATATTTTAAATCAAACTATTGAAATAGTGCATTGGACTTTTTACCACTTTTTAAATATATGAAAAGGATTTTTAATTTAAATTACTGTTTGAAATTTCATAGTAGGGTTGGAGAGATGGTTTAGTGTTAAGATGTTTGCCTGCAAAGCCAAAGGACCCAGGTTCAATTCCCCAGGACCCACATTAGCCAGATGCACAAGGTGGCACATGCATTTGGAGTTTGTTTGCAGTGGCTGAAGGCCCTGGTGTGCCCATCCCCTGATCTCTATGTCTCTCCCTCCTTTTCTCTTTTTTTCTCTCTCTCAAATAATTAAAAAAACTATAAAAATTCATAATAAAATCTTGACAGAGGCAGTGAAGATAAAAACTCAATAGCATACAATTTTTTCAGTATGGAAAGGACTTCTTTTTAAAAAAAAACATTTTATTTATTTATTTACTTGAGAGAGAGAGAGAGAGAGAGAGAGAGAGAGAGAAAGAGAGAAAGAGAGAGAATGGAGACACCAGGTCCTCTTGCCACTGCAAATAAACTCCAGGTGCATGTGCCACCTTGTGCATCTGGCTTATGTGGCTACCAGGGAGTCAAACCTGGGTCCTTAGGCTTTGCAGGCAAGCACTTTAAGTGCACTCTCTAGCCCAGGAAAGGACTTATGAGATAGTTATCATTTTAGAGAATTAATTAATTTACAATTTTTATCTATCTTATAATTTAATGAGAATTGTAAAAGTAATATAAAAGTACATTGGCTCTAATATACTTGTATGTTTAACTGATTTTGGAAAATAAAATAAAAATTTTTATATCATGATCATGCCTGGAATCAAGTCTATGTAGACATTGCATATGAAAATCATGGTTGATCAGGCAGGGTTGTAGGGTCCTCATGGTATTACCCTTTTCTAATGAAAATCAGTACAGTTATGCCATTCACTTTCCAGTATGCTCTTCATTCCAACTTCCAGTTTCTGTGTGAACTTCAGATGTGCAATGTACTATGAAACTGAATTTGATCTATGTCTTTTCTATGCTATGATTTGGATATGGTTAGAGTGTCCTCCTGGCATTTGTATGATGAAACTGAACCCCACTATGAGATTTTACAAGGGTACAAAGTTAATTTCACCACAGTGGTTCTAGGTGGGACCTATCAGAGGTCATTAGGTTTATATAGAGTCTTCATGGTTGAACTTGGTAAGCAGAGTGTGAGAGACCAGAATCTATATCATACACATGCTGTCTGTTTCTTGTTATGTGATGTCTTATGCTGTTTTGAGACTCTGACAAGGCCATTATCATTAAAACTGAATCATGTTTTGAGCTGAAATATACTTTTCTTAATGACTTAGCAAAATAAGACTGAAAGATGTAAGTCTTCTTATTATTTTTGTTTTTTTGAAGTAAGGTCTCACTCGAGTCCAGGCTGACCTGGAATTCACTATGTAATCTCAGGGTGGCCTCGAACTCACAGTAATCCTCCTACCTCTGCCTCCTGAGTGCTGGGATTAAAGGAGTGAGGCACAATGCCCAGTTTCATATTATTTTTAATAATGAAAATGTTATTTAGCTAGCATCTAAACCCGCCACATGAATTGTTCAATGAAAAAGTTTCAGCTGAGTGAAAGTTTACCAAAGAAATGTGAAGTGTACTAGAACTCCCTGGTAGTACACATTTTTAATATACCCTAGTGTTCTTAACTCCTGAAAATCTTACTCACAATTGCAAGAAGGGCCAATGTACTGAGCTTCTCTGTATGCTCAGAAGCAATCACTCCAGAAAGTGAGCAAGAGAATGAGCCAGAACAAAAGTTCTTTAAAAGATTTTAGAGTTACTTTTCCCTTGTCCTCATCATATATGAGGTCTAAGTTTATTCAGCATTTGATACTTGATGCTTAGTCAAAAATGGAATGCATCCTTTATGTTAAAGTCATGAATTTATTCAAAACACTTCCATGTTTTCCAGAAATTCACTGAGCACCACATAAGATAGATGAGATGTTAGATATAAAAGTAGACGTGGAGAAATTAGATGAATATCCCACTCATCTCTACATTAGACAAGGCTTACGTGATCTATTATACTGATGGCTCTTTTCTGGAAGTTTTATTTCATGTCTCCTGAAAATGATCAAAGAATTTATAATGCAGAAGTAAGAACAGATTGTGTAATGTTACTTAGCCCATTCACTTAGCATAATAACATTTGAATAGGGCAGTGAATTGACTGTAGAGACAGACGAATAGAGTAAATAAACCTTGTATTTGGTATACTTTGATGTGGCCCAGCTACTTGGCTACTCCGTCAAGCTATACACAGGAGTCCCATGACTCTCAGACCCTAATTTACCAGCTGTTAAAATATCCCCAGGCAAAAGTCAGCCTGTATAAATATTTACTTGTGATGTGTTCTGATTTTGGTGTATCAGACCTTGTTCTTCCTCTAAAGTACCTAGGGTTTCAGAAGGAACTTGGGAACAGAAATTACCTTGGAGAAAATAGTGGTAGATTGGGCCTCTCTGGTAGGTTTCTTTTTTTTTTCCCCTTAATTCTAGAGTATTTATTTTTTCCTATGTTAGTTTGGTTCTCAGTTAGTATATTGAATGTAAAAAATAAGATCAGAAGTTTGTAAAAATAGGTAACAACAAATACACAATTAAGTGTTCTAGCAAAGAGACAATAAAGTAAGGATCTATGGAATGTAGGAATGGGATATTCTTTAAAAAAGGGAATTATAAAATAGTCTTTGAAGAGAATAAGGGCAAAAATATAGGAATAGGATCAAGGACAAAGAAAGGGTGTAAGAAACAGAGGGAGAAATGCTGAAAATAGGAATAGAGAGGACGAATGAAATGTCTCATTTATCTCCACATTTACTGAAGTGCAGTTGACTACTTCCCTCAACACATTAATATGGGAAATCATTTTCTGTCAAGAAAATTTGCCTCCAGTGCCAGAGGCTCTATCATGGAATATGTTCAGACTTTTCCATTTTAAAATATCTGAACATTGATGGTTCTTCTCATATGCTTGGACCTTTAGAGATGTTCTAATAACTACATTTCTCCTGCTAATCAACTCGGCAGGCCTTGGAGGTTATTAACACCGTCCTACTTTCTAAGTCCTGAGTTGAAGCCCCAGGGTATCTAGTTGTGTAGAGGAACACAGACAAGAGAAATGGCAGCATTTCTGTCTTTTTAAAGGGAAGAAAGCATTCCTGTTAATTAAATGAAGTGCTTGAAAGGTGCTTGGAGAATTGTTTGTAGCTCTCCTGTGGAAAGAGATTTCTTTGTCACATCTTTGGATGTTAGGGCTCTGGTTTAAGCTTTTCCTTTGTGAATTAAAGTTTGAACTAAGGAAAGTTAAATCTTTGAAATCAAATCTCTAATTATAAAAAACAAAACAAAACACAGATTTCAAATATAGACTTGGACTTCTTACCCTTCTTCTCTAGGGAAATGGGATGCAGTATAGATAGCAGACCAGCTTGTAAGTGGATGATAAGCTACTGTTTTATTGTCTCATCTTCTTGACTATCTGGAAAATATTGCAAAAGGCACATGAAGCAGGTTGGGAGCCAGGTTACGGACCCAAAGCTTCTTTAGGTTGTATGTTATGGCAGAGTTCCAGCCTTGCTTAGAATGCATTGCCATTTTGCACCTTAGGGAGCATGGAAGGGGAGCTGAGGAACACTAGACTACATCTCCCTTTGCTCACAAGTCAGAATGATATTGAATTTTGTAACCAAAACTGGTTTCAAAATGCTGTCTTACCTCTTTTTAGTTGCCCCAATAAGGTCACTGATGTTTTACAGACCATAGTAGATGGAGGGAAGTTTTGTACACTGTTTGTGTCATCTAAAACAATGCCAGACACTGGATAGGTAATTGACAGCAGGTTTTTATTTTATTATTCAGGTATCTATTAACAAAATATAGGTTATATAACCTTGAATCTTTTCTTACAATCTAAATCTCATCAAAGATTCATACATAGCTGATATATTGCTTACGGTCACTTAAGATTACCTTTTAAACTTGTTTTGTCCCATCTGTATTAAAAATGAATTCTTCTAGAGATTTTTAAAGTGCCATGTTTTATTTCATCTAAATAGATACAATATGTTGAAAAAAATTCAAACAGAATTATACCAAAGGTCCTTTACAATAAAGTGATTTGTTTCTGATTTTGCAACCATGTAATATTCTTTTCTCTAAGCATTAGATGTTTAAATTTTGATTCCTGCTTCTATAGTGCTCTAAGAGATAGAATGTAATTAACAAGAAACTCAATTTTGGATAAGCAGGTATTGACAAATGATAGCCCATTGGCCAAATACAACCTACTGTTGGTTTCTGTATGGTTTTTAATCTAGATTTTAGTATTTGTTTTTCAGTTTGACAGATCAAAATCAGGGCCTTGCACACACTAGGAAGGTGCTCTGCAATTGAGCGACATTCCCACCCCTACACTTTAATGTAGCTGAAAAACATTAAAGAACAAAATTAGCCAAATGGGGTGGTATGAACCTGTAATCCCAGAGTCAGAAGAAAGAGGCAGAAGGTTGGCCATATGTTTAAGGCTAGTCTGATTTTGAACTATGTAGGAGGGAGGTCAAGGCCAGTCTAAGCTACAGAGTGAGATCTTGTTTCAAAAGTAAAACAAGGGCTGGAGAGATGGCTCAGCATTTAATGCACTTGCCTTCAAAGCCTAATGACCTAGGTTCAATTGCCTAGTACCCATGTAAAGCCAGACACAGAGTGAGGCATGTGTCTAGAGTTTGTTTGCAGGAGGTAGAAACCCTGGTTGTGCCCATTGTCTCCGTCTCTGTCTCTCTCTCTCTTTTTCTCTTTGCTTGCAAATACAATAAAGTAAATGAATTTTTAAAAAAATCAAAACAAAATAAAGAAAAATATAAAAATAGGAGAACATTATTTCATGATATATGAAAATATTCTAAGAGCAAATTTCAGTGTCATAAATAAAAGACTATTGGAACATAGTCACTTTCATTGTTCATAATTATTTATAGCTGCTATCATACTCCAAAACAGGGTTGAATAATCACAACATAGATCTTTAAAATTGTTACTAGATTAAAAAAAAAAAGAACCTGCTGATACCTGGTATAAAACAGGAAAGCTATCTACCTACTTTATGATTTTATACTTTTTGTTGTTATTTTGTTTGAGAGAGGGTCTCTCTATGAAGCCTAAGCTGTCTCTGAACTCACAATGTTCCTGCCTTAGTCTCCTGAGTGCTGGGATTTCAAGTGTAAACCACTATGGAGCTTTATTATTCTCTTTTGAGTATTTAAATTTCAATGTTATTAAATAACTTGCCCAAGACCACAATATAAGTGGTAGTTTGGCTTTCAAATACATTTTCACCAAGACAAACATTTAAGATCCATTTAATGAAAAATATTTAAAGTGTTTATGATGGAAGAAAGCCTTGTATTTTAATGATACACAATTATTTTTTGTTTCATCTATCCAAATGAGTTTATTCAGACCAAGGAGGGTTTCAGGTAATTTATGAGCAGCACTTTATTAGATTACTTATAGTATAGTCCTTTAGGGAAAAGGTAGAGTACTGGCTGGTGGTCAAATGCAGGGCATGTTCAGGGTATTGAGTTACAGATTTTCACAGTGATGCACAGCCAATTCAGCAAAAGGTAGACATCATGAAATATACTTGACCTGGGAATATTGAAGAGTTTTATTCATTCTTCTAAATTTTGTGATAGATGGTTTGAAATTTATTATAATGAGTCAAAGAGACATATTAGGGATAAAATAGTAACTGTTAAACTATAATAAATCAATTTTATGTCATGTCTTTTGAACTCATATCTGAATAAGTAATATTCAATAATTGTCAGCTATCACTATATATGAGTGGAAAATAGATGGACTGAAAATGCTCTAGGTAGAAAATAAATGACTGATTTTATAATTATTTAAGTAAATAAAAGGCAAACATTGATCAATATATAATCTAACATTGATTATCCTTTGGCTGAAACAATCTGTTGTGGTATAAAAATTACATTGGATTTTAGTAACACACTTAAAAAATTGTTAATTAAAATTTACAGTATGTATGAAAGCAGATAGAAACCTATACCAAATCTCTTATGTAGACATAACACCAGTATTTCATTTGTATGTCAATCTTGTTTTATTGGTAAGGGCTTTCACCTAACACTGGTTTCTTTTCTATCAAGTTCTTAACGAATGCCTTAATACACCCTTAAAAGCAAAAAAACTACTTAAAAACTGCAACCTTTTCATGCCCCTAAAATAATATCATTGGCTACACATAAAAGACAAGTTTTTGAAATACATTGCTGTATTTCCTTGTGTGACTTTTATGTCCCTCCCTCATGTAATTTATTTGTTGAAGAAATGAGAGGACGCTATAGAATTTTTCATTTTATGAATTTTGCTGATTTAACCACAGTAGTATCATTTTACACACACCTCTGAGACCTGTATTTACTCTAAAGGGCATTTGGCACAAGAGGGTTGATTGGATTCAGGTTCAGTTTTAGAACAGTGATATTTCATAGAAGATCCCATTAAGGGCACCTGAGTAGCCTGTGTGTCTCTCTTTTTGTGATTTAAGGCCCAGTGATCTCTGTCCAGAACCATCGTTTCATTAGTATGACATTGTAATTATACTGTTCCTTTTCCTTTATGAATCAGAAAACTTCTGTAAAGAGAAACTTCCCTTCAGCTATTTGCTTACCTCAGATACACAGGGTACAGGGAAAATGGCATGATTTTCACCAAGCACTTAGTAAAATATGGTCTTTACTTTTCTTTTGCTTGTATCACTGTGTGCTCACTGATTACACATATTTGAAGTTTCAGTGTAGTGCAGTTAATATGCCTATTAATGCTCAAAGTTATGTATTTTTGATCTAGTGAGTTTAGCCATACATTTTAAAACACATTTTTGAAAATTTCCTTTAATATAGGTCATGAAAATTTCTTTTTCTTTTTAAATTATGCATTTTATTGTATGACCTATCAGGTGTTGGTCATATTCTCATTGGGTTATTCTCTTATATTATCTCTTCCCTACCCCCAATCCACTGAGAGCCCTCCTCAGTAGGGTTATTGGTGTTCACTCTGAGGTCATGAATGTATCAGTGAGTCTCTGCAGGGGGGGAGTGAGATAATGCCTCAGGATACTCCTTCCTACCCTGTGGCTCTTCAAATCTTTCTGCAATGTTCTCTGTGGTAGCTTGAATGGATGTCACCCAATATATTCAGGATTTTATTAAAGTTTTCTGCAGCCACCAGTCTGGAGCAGAAGTAACTGGACACATCCTGGAGTCCAGCCCTAAGGTGTGGGGGTGGATTTGGAATTCCAGTCTAAAGGTATGCAAAGTGCCTGAGTGCTGCCTGCATTCCTGAAGTGTGTTTTGTGTGCTGGTGTTTTAGTGGCTTTTGGCTTTTCTCTCTCTTTCTGCTTGGACCTGTGAAAGTAGGGCAGCTTCTTCTGCCATTATGGAACTTCTCCTGGATCTGTAAGCTTCAAATAAATCCCTTCTTTCTCCCATACACTGTACCTAAACTGAGCTTTGGTGGGCATGTTGTAAGGCTGTTTTAGTTTTAGTGGTAAGCTCTCTGCAATCTCTGAATTTCCACTTTGAAATGTTTTGAGTGTCCTCAGTGTGTATCACTACTTTCCTGGAGCTGATTGTCAGGCTAGCAGTTACATCAGCACTCATGTTTAGATTACCACTTCCTATGTAATGTCTAGTGGGTCTCAGCAGATGTATTGCAGGTAGGTTGTCTGTCTTTTTCTATCATGTGGATGGAACTTGGTTCTCCCTGTTAAAAAAAAAAAAAAAGCAGATTCTCCAACCAAGAGTGAGAGTAGCATGAATTAAAGGAGATAGCCTAGTTATTCAAGTGACATTTTTGCTGGGTATAGCCCACTCTTCTTAGCCAAAGACTAGTGGAAACCTTTCTTTGGAGTCTATGACCATAATATACTTAAGATTCAGGCTTGGTTTTTAAGTCTGAATCAGAGAGCTATTGATTACCCACCTAGGCTGTGTTCTATTTCTGCACAGGTATGAACATCTTGTTCATCTGGTTGATTTTATAGCTTATAAAATCCCCTGCTTATTCACATTTTTTGTGGCCATTATTCCCCAGAAACTCACATAGCACTTTCCAGCACTTGACAACTAGCCAAGAAGGAGTTGCCTTGCTTCTAGGTTCCAGTATGATTTCTCAATGTCCTGTGTGTAGCCTGTGTTATCATCAGCAAAAGGCTCTTACCATTTATCTCCAGTGGGTAAACAAGTTCTTTGGCAAAGGCCTGCATTGTTTGAGAGATCTCATGGGTCTCCCTGACCAACAATTCATTGTGTGTGTATGTGTGTATGTGTGTGTGTGTGGCAGGGTGGTCAGTAACTCAGTTGTAGCACTGGGACTTATCAGTCAGCCCATGGTTTTAGGATTAAGTTCTCTACACTGTACTGGGTCCTACTGCCAAAGCAATATTTACTCTGCCCTCTTTTTAATGGTTGTAATACCTTTTAGTTTACTATGTGGAAGGAAGGATTCTGTGGTTCTGGGGCACTAGGTCATGTTGTCATTGGTTTTGTGTATCCTCAACTCCATACTCCCTTCCCTTTATTGCTCCCCTCAGACCCTTCCATCCCCTAGATTCTGTCCCTGTACTTGCTTGTCAAGTATTCCTCCTCTCCTTCCTCCCCATTTTCCCATTCTCCTAGATTCTTTCTAGTTCTATGTCAATACTCCTGATGCTTACTACCATTTACAATTGTTGGGCACTGCCAGGCAAAGGCTGGAGCCTTCAGGAGATGGGCCTGAGCTGCCAGGCATGGCTAAGGGGACCAGGGCAACAAGAGGACACTTCTTCTCCAAGCCCTGAACACCTGAACTTAGGCTTCGCCCATAGCCCTGTGACTTTTGGCCAGTTGCCTAGGAAACTCCTTATCAGCCAGCAGCCTTCACACAGCCCATCCCCCCGTGACCCTCTTCCTGCCACTATGTAGATCACCTGACTCTCTCCCTACATACTGGAATGAATGTCCCTAGGCATTGGCTAGCAATCTTTCAACCCATCAATCCCTTTAGGACCCTCTTCCTGCTCTCAACTGCTTATAAACTCATTTCCCTATTGAATAAATGATAACTACTCTCTGAAGTTGTCTCCGGGTGTGTAAAGTCCCCTTGCACTCACTGCTGCTCAAGACCCTGCTCTCCATGGTTGCCTGGACACCTTCAGGGAATCACGGCCACGAGGATCCAGAGACCCACATACAGTTAACTCAAGCTGTTCCAGATTAGAAACTACATGATGGTGGTGGGAATTTCTGTATGTGATTTTTAAGGTTTAGTTTAACAATGTTTAAGGTTTGTCTTTATACATGCAGCAAATTCTGTGCTCATTATTGTCTAAAACTTAAAAACTTAAATCAAAATGTCAATAAACCATACCTTATTTGAATCACATGATCAGCCCACCCTAAAGGAGGCTCCATGCCTCTTTTCACCTGCTCACCATTTTCATCTTATTTGTGATATCTTGGATGAATTTTTGGAAACCACAAGACTTAAAAATGTTCCTATCAATGAGTAGTAGATTGACAGGCTTGGTTTTATCTTAATTCTATCATTAACAAGATTACAATTTGTAGCACTGATCGAGATTGACCCTTTCCCTAATGATATCCCTCAAGACAATAACTCAGTGGAGTCTCTTATAAATGTGCTTCTTGTCCAAATAAATTTGGGTAAAGTGCCTATACTATTTGACTGACACAAGGGCTATTGGCATAGAGGGCCATGATAATTTTATAAGAACTAAGTCAGCCTTCCTTGGTCTAACTGTCCACCTCCCCAGTCTATCTTGCCACAAAATGATTATGTCCATAGAGTACAGGAACCCTTTGAAAATTCTGGGTTGACCAATGTTTAGGACTCTGCTAACTCTGAAAGTCTAATTATAATGACAAAATGTGTCAGAAATCAGAATTGCTTTTTTTCCCCATGTGGGATTTGCTTTTCTTCTTGTTACCACCTCTGCTCAATCACTGATTGAGCACTGACACATCTTAATAGGAAAAAGGTTCTCAGACTTCAGCTTTAAGTATACTTGTATTAAGGTTGGTATGCACTGAAACATTATAGATGATTAATATAAAGGAATGGAAATCTGGACTCACCTAAAGTTAAGATTCAAACTTAAGCAAGGGCAGTTACAACAATATGAAATGGAAGAATGAACTTATTCCTTATCAAATAGGAATATTTTTACTCTAGTACAAATGTTTAGCATCACTAGGGCTTCGGACTTATGGATCTGAGAACTATATGGACTCTCTCTGTCACTAACTTAGTCATTATATTCTTCCCTTGATCATAGCTTATATGTGTCCAAAATGATGTTTCACTATTTAATTAGAAGATTCTCAAGGTCATGTCTGTTCCAAAACAGTGATCCTTATGAAGCATGCTTACAAAGCTTCCATGTTTCATCTACTGCTGGTAAATACAGAAGCAAACTGCAAAGATTTTTATCCTTTTTAAAGTATATTTGTGCTCTTAAGAATCATTTTAGCATAAAATTTGTATGTTGTAGAGAGCTTCATATTGCTTGGATGAACATTCAAACTAGACATAGTTTATGAATGCAAGGGGTTTATTTCAAGCTTACAGATGCAGGGAAAGTTCCATCAATGGCAGAAGAAGCTGCTTCCATACATTCAAGTACAGAGAAACAACCAAAAAGCCAGCAAAAACCAAAATCAGCAAACACAAACCTGCAGCAAGCAGGACTCCCGAGCTCACATCATTCTCCTATTCCTTCGGGCAGAAATTCAGATCCTCCTTCGAATGCACCTTAGGGCTGACCCCCAGGATTCACCCCCAGTAACACTTCCCACTCCAGGAGTGGGAAGATTTAATAAAACAGTCTATGAGGACATACATTCAAACTTTCACAATGTGTCTATAACTTTTCTTCCTTTATTTTCCCTATGGTATTTTATTTTTTTTTATTTTTTTTTGGTAGTCCAAGTATAGATTTATTAAAAGTTCATTCAACAGGGCAAAAGCAGACTTGAGTAAAACCCAGAGTTCTTTTTCAGAGTTGTTTGGTTTTAATGTGGTATGTGTGTGTGTGAGGTAGATGATAACCTTGAGTTTCAGTCCTCACCTTCTACCTTATTTTGTGGCAAGGTCTCTTGCTTTCTAATGAGTATGCCTGGTTATCTGGCCTGCAAGCATCTGGGATTCTCCTGTATCTGCCTCTCTTCTTGCCTTTGGAGGGCTGGAATTATAGAAGCTAACACTACCCTGTGTATCAGGCTTTATGTGAATTCTGGGGATCTAAACTCAGGTCGTCACACTTGCACAGCAAGTATTTTTACCTACTGAGCCATCTAGTTCTTAGGGAGAAGGAGGAGTCAATGCTCAGGAGAAGGGAAGGGGGTAGGGTGGGGGCTAGAGATGGATCCTGACTCTGATTGACAGATGGCTGTTATATAACTGTAGATGCCTGCTGTGTTTGGGAGGCATACATCTCATAATTTAAAGTATATGTAACATATATATACATACATATGTACATACCTACATACATATGCATGAGATAATTAAAGGCTTTCCCCTTCAAGGGCAGACTGGTCCTCAAGACTTTTTTTTTTCCCCATCCTCAATTTTTTTTCTTTATTAGTAGTTTTGTATTCAGCAAATACAGTCAGTTTGGTACCATTATTAGGTTCATCCGTGACCTACTCCCTCCCCTTGACCCCTCCTTGTTGAGGTATACGGGTCATGCATTGTGGAGTTAGCCCACAGTTATGGGTAAGCTAAATGTCTCTGCATATCATGACCCAACATGTGGCTCTGACATTCTTTCCACCCCCTCTTCCACAAAATTTCCCTGAGCCATGTTGGGTTCATTTTTGGTCTGCTTCAGTGATGAGGTGTTGGGGGCCTCTGAGACTCTGGCTCTCTGATTTGGTAGGAGTTGATTTTTCTCTGTGCTGATCTCCTTCCTCCTTGTGCTGGTATCCGGTTCATCAGGAAAACAGCCCCCTTGCTTGTTTCTCCAATTTTTCTTAGTTTCAGCCGGGGCCCATTTGAGGTATGATGGGGTGGCTCTCTCCTTAGGATCTACATCTATCTGAAGAAGAGAAGCAGATTCTCCAACGGAGAGTAAGTTAGCACCAGGACAAATGAGATAACCTCTTTTTTTTTTTTATAGAGAATTTAATAGGTGTAGGCCCTCTTGTAGCCCACAATTGATGGTAGCTTGATATTGGAGAGTGGGCTTATGTTTGGATATGGTTCTGACTTGTTTTCCAGCTCTAGCTATGGGTCCCATACCAGTGAGGGGATTAGTTAGCCAAATTGAGAGCAGTTGGTTCCCCACCATGGCTGTCTGTCACCACTGCACTTGTGTGGGCATCACAACAAGTTATTTGCTGCTAAGTAGGTTAGACCATGCGTTGCTTGGACAGATATTGGTCATTTTCCCCCAGTCGCCCATGTAGCACCTTCTGGCACTAGACGCGCTGACTGTCTGGGGACTGACTCTCTTCCAACTTCCAGCCATGCCATTCTAATTTGCATGTCAATCACATAAGGTGTCTTCTGCAGTAGTGTCTTACCACTAGCCTTTGATGGGTCATCAAGTACACAGACAGAAATCTGTCTGTCATTTAGGAAACCTTGTAGGTCTCTCTGATCAAAAGCTCATTGTGGATGATAGCCCCATGCTGGTTCTGGGAGTTATAGGTCAGTGCCCACTAAGAAAATGAGGAAAAAGATAACTAATATACAAGAGTTAGAGATAAGAGAGAGAGGGAGAGGGGAAGTGAGGGAGGGAAGATGTAGGAGATTAAGGTTAGTCTTGATCTTACCCTCTGCAGTGTCTTGTGGTTCAGGTATTCCCTGTAAGGGCCTGGTGAAGGATCAGCCATTTGGTCTGTCTTTTAGTAAGTAGAAAATTATGGTAACATTGGCGTTTGGGTGTAGATTTGTGTTTCCCAAACAGATCATTCTCAGTGAACTTACCCAATCACAGAAAAAAAAATCGCCACATAGTCCCACTCATCTACAGCACCTAAGTTGAATCTACCCAAGATACCTTACATACCCAGCAAGCATCTCCTAGACTAAACACTAGGATGGAAGCGGAGGGCGGGGAGGGCATCAAAGGGGTGGTATTTTATTATACAGGTGAAACATACATTATTTCCAGTCTCCTTTTCTCAGTATTTTACTTTTATTTTTCATTTCACATTTTTACCAATCTCTATTTTTCTTCTCTTTTTAATGTTTATTATTATTACTAATTATTATCAAAATGTTTAGTATGGATACATCATATGTTGGTAGTCTCTTTTTCCTCATCCCTGCACCCATTCCATGGGGACATTTCATAGGGTTGCAGGTATTCCTCATGGGGTCATAGTTTATGCATTGTGGGAGCAGTAGTCAGTTATTTTGGGGGTGAGGGAATGCCTCTGGGCATAATGTCTCAACCTGTGGTTTTTACAATCTTTATTTCCCCTCTTCCACAAAACTCCCTGATCCATGGTGGGTGAGTTTTAAGTCTACTTCTGTGATGAGCTCTTAGGAGCCTCTAGATCTGTTCTTTGGCAGGTGTTGAGTGTCCTCAGGGTCTGTCTCCTACATCCTGGCATTTGAATAGAATGGAAGAAGCACTTTTTCTTGTCTCCCTGTTCCTCTGTCGATTCAGCTGTGACTTGGATGAACTGTGAGGGGTCGTTTATCTCTTCTAGTCTTGCTTCCTTCTGAAAAAGAAGAACAGATTCTCCAATGGACAGTGAAATCAGTATAGTTTAAATGGTATAAGCAGTATTAATTTAGGGAGAATTTGATGTATGTAACCCCTCTTTTAGCCAAAGACTAGTGAGAGTTTGACATTGGAGAACATAATCTTTATCTCCATAGGATTCTGATCTGGCTCCCAATTCCAGATATGGGTTCCTTTACACTGAGGATCTCTTAGACAATGAGAAAGCTATTGGTTACTCATTGAGGCTGTGTGCCACTATTGCACTTGCGTTTACATCATATCAGGGTGTTTGCTTCTGAGTAGTGTATACCTCTCATTGCTCAAAACATTGTTGACCATTTCCCCCAGTAGCTCATGTATTGCTTTCCAGCACTAGAGGGGCTGTCTGAGGACTGCCTTTTTGTGAAGCACAGCCAGGTCTCTCTGTGCTCTGTGTCAGCAGCATATGGCATCTTCAGCAATAGGATCTTAGCTTTTGCCTCAGGTATGTCATCAAGTGCTTTGACAGAAAGCTGTCTTGCTTTGGAGACTTCATAGGTCTCTCTGATCAATAGCACAATGTGGGTAGCAACTAATTTCTGGTACTGGGAGTTGCAGGTCAGAAAAATAATTCTTTTATGCTTAGGCTTCATCCCACCTTCACTGGCCAAAGCCCTACTTTTCAGATGCTCCCCCCCCTTACTCCTTTGGAGGGTTATATCTTTGATGCTTTCTCAAAGGATAAAGGTTTCTATAGAATGAGCTCATTTTGTGTTTAATTTTGTGTTTGTTTTACCTCACTTTCCTTCCCCTCACATCCCCACAAACCCTTCCATCCCTATTGTCTGGACCTTGAGTTGCCTATCAGGTATGGCAGCAACTAAAGGAGGTCCAGGTTAGGAACCACAGATAAATGACACCATGTGGCATTTGTCTTCCTCTGATTGTGTGAGTTTCCTGAGTATGATCTGTTCCAAGTCTGTCCATTATTTCTTCAAATTTCATTGTGTCATTTTCTTTTTTTTTTCTTACTGCTGAGTAGAATTCCATTGTGTATATGTACCACAACTTCATTATCCAGTCATCCAGTGATGGGCAGCTGGGTTGATTCCAGTTCTTAGCTATAATGAATTGGGCATCTATAAACATGGTTGAGCAAATGTCTCTGTATTGATGCATGGAACATTTAGGATAAATGCCCAGCAAGGGGATAACTGGGTCTGTTGGTAGGTGTATGTTCATCCTTTTCAGGACTCTCCAAATTGATTTCCATAGTGGTTGTTCAAGTTTACATCACCACCAACAGTGGATGAGGGTTTCTCTTTCCCCACATCCTTGCAAATATTTGTTTCTGTTAAATTTTTTAGTGATTGCCATCCTTATTGGAGTAAGGTGGAATCTCATGGTTGTTTTAATTTGTATTTACCTAGTGGTTAGGGATTTTGAACATTTTCTTAAGTGTGTGTTAGCCATTTGTAATTATTCTTCTGAGAACTCCCTATTCACTTCTCTGCCTCACCTTTGGAGTGGGTTGCTTGATTTTTTTATTTAGATTTTTGAGTTCTTTGTAGATTCTAGATATTAGGCTTCCATCAGTGGTATAGCTGGCAAAGATTTTCTCCCATTCAGTGGGTAATGTATTGGCTCTATATATGGTGTGTTTCTCTGTGCAAAATCTTTTTAGCTTCATGAGATCCCATTTGTTGAGTGATTGTTTAATTTCCTGGGCTACTGGGGTTTTGTTTAGCAAGTCTTTCCCCACTTCTATATCATGGACAGTGCCTCCTATTTTTTCTTCCAGTAGGAGAAGAGATTCAGATCTTATATTGACGTCTTTAATCCATTTGGACTTGATTTTTGTGTATGGAGAGATGAGTGGGTCTAGTTTCATTTTTGTACATATGGTCATCCAATTTGTCCAACACCATTTGTTGAACATGCTGTTCTTTTGCCAGTCTACATTATTGGCTCCTTTGTCAAAGATCAAGTAGCTGTAGTTACTTGACCTAAGGTCTTAGCCTTCAATTCTGTTCCATTGGTCTATGATTCTGTTCTTATACCAGCACTGTCTGTAACTTTTCTAAAGAAAATACTAATATGTTTGATGGGAAGTAACATGATGCTGGGAAAGTACTGCTGACAAGGAATTAAAATTAAAGGACAATATACTAGAGATCTAAATACCACTTCTCTCTAATACACAAGTGAAGAACCAAATTTGAGGTAATTGTTACCATCTGAGTAATATAGCAAAGATTTTGAATGCAATGATTGTTTGTGATTTGAAAAGACTCCTTGCAGTAGAAAGTACAAGAGCAGGTGATAGCCGTGACAGGTGTGTAGACTCTGGGACAGGTAGAGCACTGGAGATGGCTCTCAGCACTGTGGAAAGAGCCTTTTAGGTAAGCTGGGACATCATTTTAGATTTTTATTTTCAGTTCTCAGCATGTTCTTTTCCTAACCTTTTTCTTTTTAATTGTATCCCCATTTTATCTAAGCCAACAGCTTCAGAATGACTGTACTTTTTGTTTCATGCAGTCAGTTTGCAAATAGAGCATGTCTGGGTTCCTCTGTGGCAGATACTCTAAGAAAAACTAACTCTGCTTCTGTGATTATAATGTCTGATTGCACAGCAAAACTTAGACATGGTCCCATACCAAGTGACATTTTTAAGCTATCAGATCAAGACTCTGCCCAGAGAAAAGCTTTAAAACTCTAAGCCTGTTTACTAGCCTTAAGCAATTAATGGTTAGTGATCTTGATGTACACTTAGAGTGAAGAACACCCTGCAACTTGAAGATCTGTAAGCAGTCCAAGTGGTCAGAGGGGTTAAATGGAGTGACTGTTTTCATTTTCTACCCTATGCCTTCAAAACTATTCATAAAGCAGTCATAAGCAGCGTCCACTTTAATACTATGGTATTTGCAGTTCAAATGTTTTCTTCTCCAATTTTAATCTGTAGCTGCAAACTCCACAGTCTCTTTTGCTTGTCCTATCCTTGGGGTTTTGTTCTGCCAAATTGTTGCCTCACCAATTTCCATGATAATTTATTGAACTCGGTACACTTTGTGTCACCACAGGTTATAAATGAAAATGGAAACAATTTGCTGTTAAGAAATCTGTCTGAAACAAAATGCAAATAATATATTGGAACAAACTGAGGTTATTTTAAAAGAGCAGTGCAATGTAATTATAGAGGTTGTGTTACAGTAAATTTTCTTTTTTTAAAGTTCTCTTTCCCTCTGAGAATGTTCAATATTTAAATTGATATCCTGTGTTTTTGGAGAAACCTTTTATCTACTTTAGTTTTTCCCAATCAGTTGGTGTCACTGACTATGTGGGGGTGAAGGTTTTGGAGTTTTCCCCATAGCTATAAATTGTATCTTATGCCAAGCCTTGTAGCTAGATTGAATAATTTGTTTATGTAGTCCTAGACCATCAGATTTAAACATAGAAGAGTGTTTTAAAAGTTATTTGAAGTTTTAAGAATTGAAATGAAGTGATGTGATGGAAAATTATCTTGTTGTACATTTTATTAATCGGCAATCTCTGAAAGTGTCACCTCTATGAGAGGAACACTTTTTATATTTCAAAAAAGGAGTTTCTCCTATGAACAGCTATGAGCCATTTCTCTATCCAGTCTTTAGAATCACATGTCTTAACAGAGTCATTCTGATTCACTAAGATAATTCTTTCAGATAAGGCATTCTCAATCATCAGTTCATAGACTCCGGAAATTACTTGCAAAGTCTTCTGTGTAAAGCGTATATTCACTGTTCCCTGAAAAAAGACTCCCTACTAGTGTCCATACAATTTCAAAAGTGTCCAGGACCATGACAAAACTGGTAATACATATGAGGAAGTAAACTCTGAATTTGCATAGAATGAACTGTATTTGAAAAACAAAAGAATTCTTACATCTACATCTAAGAAGAGCTTTTCTAGGTTGTTTTAGGGACCAGAGTAGAAGAAAATCTCACAAAGATTTGAGTTTAATTTTGTTACTGCCTACAGATAAGGAAAAAAAAATCATATATACTGTTTATCCTTTCAGAGAATTACTACCAATATTAATATGTGATTTTACATTTTAACTCATTTTTATTTGGTACTCTATATTTGTAAGGAGCTATCATTTACTGAAATAGATATTTCACAGTAGAAATTGACAGAATGATTTTAATTCTTCTCCACTGTTTAGTCACTTAATATTTGGAGAGCAAATTGTGATGCTTAGTAAAAATAAGTTAATTAACAATAAAATTTTCTACTTACCTGAGTGTAAACAATAGCCAGATGACTGATTGCTATAAATGTTCTCCTTAAGCTAGCCACTTTAGTGGCAATGACTGGAGTTTCCCTGTGGTTCCATATTTCTTTTCTTTTCTTTTTTGTTGCTTTAGATATTTTATTTATTTTTATTAAGAGCATGTTCTGTATGGACAATCATGCATTGGTACCAATATTTCCCTTGTCCCTGCCCACGGTATTCTGAAGGCCTACTTCAGTGAGTTTGTTGTAAGAACAAAACTCAGAAAAGTAGAACATGCTCTATATTTCCTAGAAAATTCTGACTCAGTGATCAGAAAATCCAAACATTCAGACTATAAGTTTAGTTATTTCTAAACTTTATTTTCTATATTTCACACTAGTTCAGCAACACCTTAGGTTTTGTACCTGTGTATGTGATCCCATGTAACATGGTTACCTCACTTAGTATAGTCTTTTCCACTTCCATCCATCTTCCTGAAAATTTCACTTCACTTTTCTTTACAGCTAAGTAACATTGCTCATATTTACCACATTTTCATTATCTATTAATCAGTTGAGGGTCACCTAGGTTGATTCCATTTCCTATCTATTGTGAAGAGAGCAGAAACGAAAATGGACATGCAAGTATCTCTGTGCTGGGATATGTAATCTTGTTGATTTTTTTTTTTTTTTGAAGAACCAACACTTTGGTTGATTTTATGTATTGTTATTTTAGTCTCCTTTTCAGCTGAGATTATTGGAAGTCAAAAGGATCTTTATCCATGTCCATGTACTCACTTCTTTTTGCATACGCAGCTAAACATTTTCCATTATCAACTAAGTGCTTCAATCTCTTTCAAATATCCCTCTCTTCCCAAGGACTGATAACCACACACACTCCTTCTGTTTCCTGGAAACATTAAGACATCTCTTCATCAGTTTCACTATCTACAACTTACTCATTGACACTCTTCTGAAAAGATAAAATTCTTTTTTTTCCCCCATTATTAGTTAGTTTTGTATTCAGCAAATACAGTCAGTTTGGTACCATTATTAGGCTCATCCGTGACCTACCCCCTCCCCTTGGCCCCTCCTTGTTGAGGTATAGGGGTCATGCATTGTGGAGTTAGCCCACAGTTATGGGTAAGATAAATGTCTCTGCATATCATGACCCAACATATGGCTCTGACATTCTTTCCGCCCCCTCTTCCACAAGATTTCCCTGAGCCATGTTGGGTTCATTTTTGGTCTGCTTTAGTGATGAGGTGTTGGGGGCCTCTGAGGTTCTGGCTCTCTGATTTGGTAGGAGTTGATTTTTCTCTGTGCTGATCTCCTTCCCCCTTGTGCTGGTATCCGGTTCATCAGGAAAACAGCCCCCATGCTTGTTTCTCCAATTTTCTTAGTTTCAGCCGGGGCCCTTTTGAGGTATGATGGGGTGGCTCTCTCCTTAGGATCTACATCTATCTGAAAAAGAGAAGCAGATTCTCCAATGGAGAGTAAGTTAGCACCAGGACAAATGAGATAACCCTTTTTTTTTAATAGAGAATTTAATAGGTGTAGGCCCTCTTGTAGCCCACAATTGATGGTAGCTTGATATTGGAGAGTGGGCTTATGTTTGGATATGGTTCTGACTTGTTTCCCAGCTCCAGCTATGGGTCCCATACCAGTGAGGGGATCAGTTAGCCAAATTGAGAGCAGTTGGTTCCCCACCATGGCTGTGTGCCACCACTGCACTTGTGTGGGCATCACAACAAGTTATTTGCTGCTAAGTAGGTTAGACCATGCGTTGCTTCAACAGATATTGGTCATTTTCCCCCAGTCGCCCATGTAGCACCTTCTGGCACTAGACGTGCTGACTGTCTGGGGACTGACTCTCTTCCAACTTCCAGCCATGCCATTCTAATTTGCATGTCAATCACATAAGGTGTCTTCTGCAGTAGTGTCTTACCACTAGCCTTTGATGGGTCATCAAGTACACAGACAGAAATCTGTCTGTCTTTTAGGAAACCTTCTGGGTCTCTCTGATCAAAAGCTCATTGTGGATGATAGCCCCATGCTGGTTCTGGGAGTTACAGGTCAGTGCCCACTAAGAAAATGAGGAAAAAGATAACCAATATACAAGAGTTAGAGATAAGAGACAGAGAGAGAAGGAGAGGGGAAGTGAGGGAGGGAAGATGTAGGAGATTAAGGTTAGTCTTGATCTTACCCTCTCCAGTGTCTTGTGGTTCAGGTATTCCCTGTAAGGGCTTGGTGAAGGATCAGCCATTTGGTCTGTCTTTTAGTAAGTAGAAAATTATGGTACCATTCCTGTTTGGGTCTAGATTTGTGTTTCCCACCCCTTTAGTGCCCTCCCCTCCCTCCCCTTACATCCTAGTGTCTAGTCTAGGAGATGCTTTCTGGGTATGTAAGGTATCTTGGGTAGATTCAGGTTAGGTGCTGTAGATGAGTGAGACTATGTGGCGATTTTTTTTTTTTCTTTGATTGGGTAAGTTCACTGAGTATGATCTGTTCCAGGTTCAACCATTTTTCCTCAAGTTTCATTATGTCATTTTTTCTTACTGCTGTATAGAATTCCATTGTGTAGATATTGCACTTCTTAGTTATTCATTCTTCTAGTGATGCCCATCTGGGTTGATTCCAGGTCTTAGCTACTGCAAATTGAGCTGCTACAAACATGGTTGAACAAATCTCTCTAGCCTCTGTTTTGAAGGTTTTAGGGTTGATGCCCAGTAAGGGAATAACTGGGTCTCTTGGTATGTCTATACTCAGCTTTTTCAGAAGTCTCCATATTGCCTTCCAAAGTGGTTGTACCATCCTACATTCCCAGGAACAGTGGATGAATGTTCCTACTTCTCCACATCCTCGCCAGCATTTATTTTCAATTGATATTTTGATGTTTGCTACCCTTATTGGGGTAAGGTGGAATCTCATAGTTGTTTTAATTTGCATTTCTCTGATAATTAGGGATGATGAACATTTACTTAAGTCTATGTTTGCCATTTCTATTTCTTCCTCTGTAAACTGCCTGTTCAGCTCTTTGCCCCATCTTGTGAGTGGGGTGTTTGACTTCTTACTCTTTAGATTTTTGAGTTCTTTGTAGATTCTAGAGATTAGGCCTCTATCAGTTGGATAACCTGCAAATAATTTCTCCCGTTCTGTGGGTAATCTATTGGCTTTGCTTATTGTATCCTTATCTGTAAAGAAACTCTTCAGCTTCATGTGATCCCATTGGTTGAGTGATGGTTTAAGTTCATGAGCTACTGGGGTTTTGTTCAGGAAGTCTTTTTCCATTCCTATATCAGGGAAATTACTTCCTAAATTTTCTTCCTGTAGTATACGAGTTTCTTGTCTTATATTGAGATCTTTGATCCATTTGGACTTGAGTGTAGTGCATGGTGAAATGTGTGGATCAAGTTTCAGTTTCCTGCATATGGTTATCCAGTTTGTTCAGCACCATTTGCTGAAGAATGTGTCTTTTTTTCCAGCCTATATTGTTTGGGCCTTTATCGAATATCAAGTAGCTCTAGTTGCTTGACCCAAAGTCCGGGTCCTCAAGTCCATTCCATTGGTCTATACTCCTGTTTTTATGCCAGTACCATGCTGTTTTTATTTACTATGGCTTTGTAATATAGCTTTAGATCAGGTATGGTGATGCCTCCAGAGGTATTTCTTTTTCTGAGGATATGTTTGGAAATGCAAGGCCTTCTGCCTTTCCATATGACATTTGAGATCATTTTTTCTATCTCTGTGAAGAACACTAGGGATTTTAATTGGAATTGCATTAAATCTGTATATTGCCTTTGGTAGGATTGTCATCTTCACAATGTTAATTCTGCCTATCCAGGAACATGGGAGGTCTTTCCATTTTCTCAAGTCGGCCTCAATTTCTTTTTTGAGTGTTTTTATGTTTTCATTGTATAGATCTTTCACTTCCTTGGTTAACGTTATTCCAAGGTATTTTATTTTTTTTGTTGCAATTGAAAATGGGACTATGTCCCTTATTTCTTTCTCTGTATCTTTGTCATTTGCATAAAGGAAGGGTACTGATTTTTGTGCATTGATTTTGTATCCTCCTACTTTGCTATAGGAGTTAATCAGCTTCAGAAGTTTTGGGATGGAGTCTCTCAGGTCTCTTACATATATAATCATGTCATCAGTGAATAAAGCTAACTTAACTTCTCCCTTTCCAAATTGTATCCCTTTTATTTCCTTCTCCTGTCTTATTGCTTGAGCTAGGACTTCCAGTACTATATTGAAAAGCAGAGGTGAGAGTGGACAACCCTGTCTTGTTCCTGATCTTAATGGGAATTCCTCCAGTCTCTCTCCATTAAGTATTATTTGGGCCTTAGGAGCTTCATATATTGCCTTTATTAGATTGAGATATGAACCAACCATGCCAATTCTCTCCAAAGGTTTGCACATGAAGTGATGTTGAATCTTGTCAAAGGCCTTTTCTGCATCTATCGAAATGATCATGTGTTTTTTATGTTTAATCTTGTTTATGTGGTGTATTACATTGACAGATTTCTGTATGTTGAACCACCCCTGTGTTCCTGGAATGAATCCCACTTGGTCAAGGTGGATAATGGTTTTGATGTGTTGTTGGATTAGGTTTGCAAGGATTTTGTTTAGGATCTTTGCATCTAAATTCATCAGGGAAATAGGCCAGTAGTTTTCTTTTCTTGTGGCATTTCTGCCTGGTTTTGAAATTAGGGTGATGCTAGCTTCATAAAAGGAGTTGGGTGGCTTTCCCTGTTCACCAATTGTGTGGTACAGTTTGAGGAAGATTGGTTTGAGTTCTTCCATTGAGGTTTGATAGAATTCAGCTGAGAAGCCATCTGATCCTGGACTCTTCTTTTTTGGGAGTTTTTTTTTTTTTTTTATTACTTTTTCAATCTCCATGAGTGTGATGGGTTGATTGAGGTGATTAATCTGCTCTGTGTTTAACTTTGGTAGATGGTATGCATCCAAGATTTCATCCATCTCCTCCACATTATCCAGTTTTGTGGTGTAGAGGTTTTTGAAATAAGTCCTGATGATTCTCCCAATTTCACTTATGTCTGTTTTGATCTCTCCTTTTTCATTTTGAATTTTGTTAATTTGAAGCTTCTCCTTTTTTTGCTTGATCAGATTGGCCAGGGGTTTGTCAATCTTGTTTATTTTTTCAAAGAACTAGCTCTTTGTTTTGTCAATTGTCTTAATTGTTTCCTTTGTTTCCAGTTCATTGATTTCTGCTCTGATTTTAATTATTTCTTTCCTTCTGGAGCTCTTTGGGTTGGATTTTTCTTGTTTTTCCAGTGCCTTTAGGTGGATGCTTAGGTCATTCATTTGGGACCTTTCTGTCTTTTTTATGAAGGCATTGAGTGCTATGAATTTTCCCCCTGAGGACTGCCTTCATTGTGTCCCATAAGTTTTGGTACAATGTGTTCTCATTGTCGTTCAATTCCAGAAATTTTGCAATTTCATTTTTTATTTCATCCACTATCCATTTATTGTTTAAAAGTGTGCTGTTCAGTTTCCAGGTGCCTTTGGGATTCTTGGTGCGTCTTTTGTTGTTGATTTCTAGCAATGTAGCATTGTGATCTGATATCATGCAGGGAATTATGTCAATCTTCCTAAGTATGTGGAGGCAGTCTTTGCGACCCAGTATATGGTCTATTTTACAGAATGTTCCATGGGCTGCTGAGAAGAATGTGTAATCTATGGATTTAGGATGGAAGGTTCTGTAGATGTCCGTTAGGTCTAAGTGATCTATGGTTTTGTTGAGCTCTCTTACTTCCCTGTTGAGTTTCTGTTTGGATGATCAGTCTATTACTGATAATGGTGTATTGAAGTCCCTAGTTATTATGGTTGTTAGTGCTTATTTCTGTTTTATTGTCAAGTAGGTTTTGTTTGATGAACTGTGGTGCCCCTGTGTTTGGTGCATACAGGTTTATGATTGTAATATCCTCTTGATGGATCGTTCCCTTGATAAGTAGGAAGTGGCCTTCCTTGTCTTTTTTGATTATTTTTGGTTTGAAGTCTATTTGATCTGAAATTAATATAGCTACACCTGCTTGTTTCTTATTCCCATTTGCTTGGAATACTGTTTTCTACCCTTTCACCCTGAGGAGATGTCGTTTTTCATGGTGAGGTGGGTTTCTTGAAGGCAACAGATTGAGGGATCTAATTTTTTGATCCATCCTGTTAGCTTGTGTCTCTTGATGGGTGAATTAAGGCCATTAATATTTAGGGTAATGACTGTGAGATTTGATTTGGTACCTGCGATATTGTGATGGCAAATGTGGGTTGGTGTTTTCATGGACGTTGAAGTTTTTTGTGCCTACTGAGTTTGGCTTTTGTGATCTGCTTCTTGTAGGCATTTGAAAGTTGATTATTTTTTTCTTCTTTGTGGAGAATTTCCTGAAATACTCTCTGTAGGTTTGGTTTTGTGTTCATATAATTGTAAAGCTGAGTTTTGTCGTGGAATGTTTTTCTTTCACCATCTATTATGAGGGATACTTTTTCTGGGTAGAGTAGTTTGGGTTGGAAGCCATAGGTTCTTAGACTTTGCAGTGTTTCATTCCAGGCCCTTCTAGCTTTCAGGGTTTCCATTGAGAAGTCTGAAGTAATTCTGATGGGGTTACCTTTGAAGGTGGTGTGCTGTTTTTCCCTACCTGCTTTTAGGATTTTCTCTTTGGTGTCAATGTTTAGAGTCTTAATGATAATATGTCTTGGAGAGTTTCTCCTTTGGTCTAGTCTGTTTGGAGTTCTATTGGCTTCTTGTATCTTGATGGGCCTTTCTTTTAAGAGACTTGGGAAGTTTTCTTCAATTATTTTGTTAAATAAGTTCTTCATGCCTTTGGTCTGCATTTCTTCTCCTTCTGGTATTCCAATGATCCTGATATTAGGACGTTTTAAGTGTATCCCACAATTCCCTCATGTTCTGTTCACAGGAGCTTTTGAACTTACTGAAATTTTTGGACTCTCTAACTGTTTCTTCCATCTTGTCTTCCGGATCAGAGTTTCTATCCTCCACTTGGCTGACTGTATTCTTGAGAGCTTCTAGTGAGTTTTGGACTTGTTCAATTAAGTTTGCATTTTCTATTACTTTTCTATGTATAATTCCCATCCCACTGTCAAGCTCCCTTTTCACATCATTTTCTGATTTTCTTGATGATTCTTGGAGTTCATCCTTGCATTTCTTTATGTCTTCATTTAGCATGGCCAGCTGAGTTTTAAGGTCTTTTTTTTCACTCTCCCTCAAATCTCTTAACTCTCTTTGAAATCCTTCCAATTTCTTATCTAATCCTTCCAATTTCGTATCTATTAGTTCTAGTTTAGTGATGGCAGCATGTACACGATTATCGGCCCTTTGTTGCTTTCCTGCAAGTTCTACCAGTAGGTTGGTCAGGGTTGCATTGCTCATAGCTTCATTTTGGTGTTCTGCTCCTATTGGTTCTTCTATGTTTTGGTTGGATGTATCCATTGTGGGAGTGGGTGACCTAACTGGGTTTTCTTGCATTTGATTTTTCATGTTATTTCTTTTGCGCTGTGTTCTGCCCATGACAGTGTATGGGCAGGTAGGTGGGCGTATCAGCCTGGGCTCAAGAAGAAGGGGAATCTTATGCAGCCTGGGCAGTTGCCAAGCAGCCTGGTTTGGCTCTCACTTGCCAAAGCCGCCTATCTACTGCCTTGCAGGGGTGCCAAAGTTGCCTGAATTCTCAAGCGGTAATGTGCCAAAGCTGCCTGCATTCTAGCTAGGTGTGGCACTGAGGCACCAAGCACTGAAGCAGCCCGAACTCTGGCTGGGAACGCTGGGAACCGGAAGCAGTCTGTGCTCCCCCGCCACAGGACAATGGCGGCCGGCCGGCGCGGCATACAAGTAGGGGATGTCACCGTGAGCTGGCGCAAGTGAGAGACACAGTCTGAGCTTGAGTGGCAACTGTTGTGGGACTGGGCTCGCTCAGTAAGTGGGCGAGTGGACGAGAGTGCGGAGCAGTCTAAGCTTCCGCACGCAGGGAACAATCTGCGCTGTGGCAGCCGTGCAGGCTCCGGCTCAGCAGCAGTGGCAGGGGCGGTGCTGTGAACGCGGCAGTTATTTGGGGTGAGGCGTGGCTACCCGCCCACGAGGGGATCCACGATTCCCTGTTCCCCCAGCCTCTGTGCCCTCCCAGATTTCTCTCCCCTAAAAGCCACTATATACCCTTAATATCTTGTCTTTCTTTCCCTGGGATTTGCAGCGCAGCTAGGCGGTCACCATCTTGGCTGGAAGTCCAAAGATAAAATTCTTTAATAAACTTCATTACGAGAGTTTTCATGGAAAAGAAAATGATTTAAAATACACTGAGATGATGAAATGGTCATGAGTTGGAATTTTCCTGCCTGTAAATTGTCACCAATCTTTGGAACCACTTGGTTATGTATAGCAAACAGGCTCATTCAACAGACTGAAGGCAGCTTTCTGTTTGGCTTGAGTTTTCCCAAGTGAGTCTTGGTGGAAGAAACATGCAGGTTTGAAATAGAAGCACATCTAGTGTGGAGGTGGTAGCATCAGTTTGCACCATGATTTATCTGCCTTCTCCTGAGTTCACACCCTAAAAATGTCTGTGTGGTGAACACAATGAATGAGAGCAAGTCAACTTTCATATTCCAGCAGAGGAGGGGGAGACTTGCGGGAGTGGATCAATCACCCTGCTAGGCTGTACTGACAGCACTCAACCAACCAGAGCTAACTTCTATGTGGGCAACCCCAGGAAAATTTATTTCTTGAAGTGAGTTTATTGCTTCCATTCAGGGCAGCTCATCTCTGCGTCAATCAGGATAAATTGTGTCTCAGTCATAACACTGTAGCTAGCTATTCTTTACTGTGAGGAGCCAGTAATGACTGTGTCTTAAATTTGCATTAATTCTGACAAGATTTAATGGTGCTTGCTGTTCTGTCAATTTCAAAATGGCAAACAGCAACAAAGGTCAACACAGAAATAATATTAATAGCATTAGAGAAAAGTTGAGAGACTCAGAAAACCCAGATGATGGCTTGTGTGAGAGGGATCTAGTGCATATTTTCTTCTTTCTAATACCTGCACCCTATCTTTAAAATAATTACAGCACCCAGGAAAAGAACCACAAGACCACAAAGATCAATTATGGGGAATATAGTTTATTCGTAGGCACTATTATTTCCAGATTGCATATCTTACAAAAATACTTGGGGGAGAGGCAATGTCTCTGTGCATAATCCCCATGGGGATGACCTACATCCCCAAGGAGGAAAGTCCCTTTGGAAAAGGGGCAGGGATGAGGGAAAGTATGGTACCAACATGTGTTGTTTATATACTAAGTATGTCCAGAACTAATAAAAACAAATTAATAAAAAAAGAAAACAACAATATCAGTTAGCTCTATTACCCAGTAGAAAAAGCACTTGGAAACTCTGATAAGAACTATATGACCTTGGATATTATGGATTTGGACTAAGCACATAGTTAGAAAGTTTTTGAAAGTTTAAGATGACACAATAACATCCTGTTTTTTTTTTTTTTTTTTTTTTTTTTTTTGAGGTAGGGTCTCACTCTAGATTAGGCTGACCTGCAATTCACTAGGTAGTCTCAGGATGACCTTGAACTCACAGCAAGGTGACCACCAGCAAACAGAAATGGACACAACAGGGTCTCTAGCCTCTGTAAATTCCAGACACATGTGCAACCTGTGTGTGTTAGTACTGGGAAATTGAACTCTGGCCATTAAGCTTGACAGGCATGCACCTTCACTGCTGAGCCATCTCTCCAGTAACATTTTAACATTCATTTTAATGTTGTATTCATTAAATGGAAAAATCAGAAAATTATGTTTACATATAAAGAGATAAATCATTGTCTCTTCAGGATTTTATAGGAGAAATGTGCTCTGTTTTGCACTAGATTTTCTGTCCAGTAAGAAACCTTTTCTTTTTTTATGAAAACTTTTGTATTTTTAAAACTTTTATTAATTATGAACTTTATGAACATATCATGTTGATATCTCCTCTCCTGAAGCCCTCCTCCATTCACTGAGGACATTCCTTAGTAGGGCTACTGGTATTCACTGTGCCATTACAAATGTAAGGAAGCCAGTTCCCCTCTGGCTAGCTCTCATAGTGCTGGAAAGTTAAACCTTTCCTTATGCTTCCAGAAAAGAAGAAGCTTCTTGCCTATACTTGCTCTTTGTGTGGTCTTTATTTCCATAACAAATTGCCAGAACCTGGGTGATTTATTTATAAATGAAAGTGGCTTCTTTTGGATCATGACATGGTCTAGAGGTCAATACCAGGCAGCCACATCTGACATGACTCTTATTGCATGAACACACAGAAAGGCAAGCTGGTGAGCAGAAAGAACAGGGGCCAAATTCACAACAGCTATCCTGGACCCAGAAGAAAGAAAGAACTCCACCCTATTGACCTAAAGAGCAAATGAAAGCATACCTACTATAAGAAGATAGTATTTGAGCCAATGCAAGGATGAGTACTGGGGAGCAACAACACATTCTATCCATATAGAAATAGCTCTCCCCCACTTATCATCAGAAGGGTCTGCTTTTTGCTCTCTCTCTCTTTCTCTCTGTGTGTGTGCGTGTGCATGTGTGATGTGTTGTGAGGTTTATGCACGGGTATACATACAGCACCTCAGCCCTAGCCTGTGACTCGGTGTGCTCACCAGCAGTGGTCAGAGGGGAAGGTCTGATCCCTCTGCATCACTCTTCTGCCCATTCTTATTTGAGCTGTGCCTCTTACTGATCCCTGGTGAGTCTCTTGTCTCTGCTTCCCACAGGACCAGGGTTTAGACATGTGTGGCTATGCCCAACTATTTATGTGGGTCTGGGGTCTGGGGGATGGAACTCCAGCAGTCTCTCAGGCCTCCTCAGGCTCTCATGTTTGCATAGGAAGTGCTCTTAAGCATTGAGCATTCTCTCCAGCTCTGACTCTGTTTTTTTTTTTTTGTTTGTTTGTTTGTTTTTGTTTATGTTTTTGTTTTTTCCAGGTAGGGTCTAAAGTTCAGGCTAACCTGTAATTCACTATGTAATCTCAGGCTGGCCTCCAACTCACAGTGATCCTCTTACCTCAGCCTCCCAAGTGCTGGGATTAAAGGTGGGTACCACCATTCCTGGCAGAGAGAGAGAGAGAGAATGAGAATGGACTCAACAAGACCTCCAGCCACTGCAAAGGAGGTTCAGAAACATGTGCCACTTTGTTCATATGGCTTTATGTGGGTCCTGGGGAATCAAACTTGGGTCGTCAGGTTTTACAGGCAAACACCTTAACTACTGAGCAATCTGTCCAGCCCTGAGTCTGTGTTTTTATAGGAGGAAGGAGGTGATTAAGGAGAAAGAAGAGAAGAAAGAAAATTAAAATCATGATACAATTGCATTGGATGTGCGAACTAAAGTTCTGAGAAAGAGACTGAACCCACAAGGCTGTTTGATCAGAATGCCAGTGATTGTGGGGAGTTGGAATGTTGCAGCTCTACAGCCCATTTTCCTCGACCATGTTAACCCCTTACATGACATTTATTGTCAAGTCTCTTTCTGACCCAAGATCCCATGCTGATTGGCTCAATCCTTTGGCATAAACATATTACCCAGTTTTCAAGAACCGGAAAGCTAAAAATGGCATCTGATAACATCTGAGAACTGTAGCAAAGATTTCCCTGCTTTGCTATGACTTGCCTACCTGATACCCCCACTAAATTTCTTTGTTCTCTTTCTATCCTTCATGAAACTGTTACAGCCTTGGCACATGGAATATGGGTAATCTAAATTTGTGCTGCTGCTGAGGGTCTGAGCTTAAGTCATGTTTGTTTGGGAAGCACTTTTCACCCTGAGTCATCTCCCAATCCCTAAGAAAAGACTTTTCATGAGGCTATTTATTAATTTCATGGGGGAGTATATAGAAACCTGCCATGCTAGGTCAGACTGACCTAGGCAACTGTGCTCTCATGTTTTATGTTACTCTAGATAGGCTCATTTTGTAACCTCATTTCCATTCCGTGTGTGTGTGTGTGTGTGTGTGTGTTTGGGGTTGACATTTTAAATCCATTCTTAGCTCTGTGATCCAAGCACCTTCAATTAACTTCCACCATTATATACTGCCATATAGAAAAGAAAGTTTCCAACATATTAACTTGTGGGACACAGTCAAATGAAAAGGCCTTTGTATTGTGCTATAGGTTTTTTCTTTTCTTTTTCTTTTTTCTTTTTGGCATGTAGGTTGTCCTGGTGAGGGAGGTGTGTGTGTGGAAGGGATGTATGCATGTGTATTTGCAGATATGTATACCTATGTGCACACATGGAGACCAGAGGAGAACATAGGATGTCTTTCCTCTATTACTTACCTATGTATTTCCTTGAGAAGTCTGAACACAGAGGTGCAATTTTTGTGAACCCCAGAGATTTTTGAATCTCTGCTCAAAGGTTACAGATGGTGGGGCCATACCCAGTGTTTATGTGGGTTCTGGGGAATTCAACTCAGGTGGCCTCAGGCCCTCTCAGCCTCCCATCCTGGTCACAAGCTGTTGAGCCACCTGCCCAGCTCTTGTTTTTGTTTAATCACTGTCTTTTTCTAGATTCTACTGTTTACAGGGCAGGAATTGTATGCCTCTCATCAGCTGAGTACCCAGCAGGGCAGATGCAGACTGAAATCAGCATGGGACAATTGACCAGAATAGCTCAAATAGGCCAATCCAGTTAACAATCTCGAGTGTAGCTTTGATGAGTTCTTTAGGCATCTTTTTGCTTTTTTTGTGTGACAGGGTCTTCCTATGTAGCTATCTTCAAATTGACAATGTAGGTTGGTCTTAAATCAAGACCATCCTGCCTCAGCCTCCTGGTGGTTGACATTATAGATGAACATCCCCTTTTCCCAGTTAGTTTGGGCACCTTGTCTATAGAAAAACGAGTGGAACAGTTGCAGTCACTGTATGGGCAAAGACTATATTGTATTAGTTAACCCTAAAGAGTAGGATATCCAGCATACTATTCATGTTGTGGTGTAGAGCATGCTAGCTCTTCCTCACTAAGACATGGAGTACTAAAACAGAATGGGGAACATTTATCCTTCAGTGTGGATTCTCCTAATTTTATTGTTTCAGGCCTTCGAGGCCCTATGATGATCTGTGGAGAGGTTTCCTTTGCATTTGAATATTTATTTTTTTTGGATGGAAAAATTCCAGCCTTTATTCATAGAGTTTTTGTTGATTGGACTCCAAAGGTGATTTGGTCCCACTAATGACTTGGTACAAAGGCTCTTGGTTAGCTTATTGCTGGTTTGCAGTCCTGTGCCTACGCATCTTACTCTGACCTCCCATGCTGTGAGATATTCAGAATCTATCCTAAACTATCCCCATTATGGCAATTGGAGAGGTTTTGTTCTGTTCTTTTCTGAGGACAATTATTTCCTGAATAGGGACTGAGCCAAGGTGGAGTTTACTCTGGGCTGAAGGGCCATGCCAGCTGCTCTGTGTCGGAGCTCAATACCCTTTCTGGCTGAAATGCCTCATCATTTTCCTTGTGAATCACATCCCATCTGCTGAGACATGAGCCTTGGAGACACAGACAGGGAATGAAAACAGACAAACATATCTGTTTATTTAGACACTTGTCTTCTAACAGATGTTTGCAACTGCTAACATGCCTGGTGTCATAAAGAATGAAAGAATTATAAAACTTGGCCTCGGTGGGGAGGAGAATTTTCCCTTCTTTTCTCAGAAAGTTCCCTGTGGTAGAGTAAATTAATATGTTTAATTCCCCTTCTTCTTATAGCCATGCCTTTGCTATGTAGATGGAAGTTATTTAACTGCCATCCAAGTATGCTCTCCATTTCAAGCTGGAAACTTGGTTTTGTGCCTTGATTCGGTCAATGAGATGTCTGTAGACTCAATACAATCAAAGACTTGAGCTGTGTTTGCACACCTGGATTTCTGTCCTGTGTCTTTGTTATTGCCATATGGACAGTCTCCAGTATAGCTACTGTTCTTTCAGTTCAGGCACCAGAATGAACCTGTCTGCCATGGATCTAAGCAAAACCTAGAGGAACTGATAAGTCTGATAGGGTCTGCAGTTTAAAGCAGTCATCCAGTTCAAGTCAGCTGACCTACTTCCATGGACTTAAAGTCATATAGGTGAGAACAAATGGTTATTATTTTAAGGTGATAATTCTTAACTGGATGCAACTCTTTTGTTTTTCACAGATTGGGGGATGCTACTAGAATTTTGTGGGTTGTGGGTAGAAGCTGGCAATTGTGTATTCCTCCCATTACAAAGAACTATTTAGCCTCCAAATGTTGATCGCTCTGTTGCAAAGGAGGCCTGTTTTAAGGCAGTAGCCATTACATTCTATTAATGTTCCCAGGCTCCCACAAAAGAAGAGTTATGATTGGTTAGAGTTCAGAGCCATCATGGACTAAAATTCCTAGTGAGCAGCATTTTTATGCCCTCAAAAGGCATGTCTGTGCACTATGTGTTCTTTTGTGATTTTTATCACCCTAACAAGTTGACCTAGACAGGTTCTGTTTTCATACAGCTAAAGTCAATCATCCCGGCTCTTTTTTTTTTCCCTCTAGGATTTCCTCCTATGCATTTCTAACTCACATTATTTCTCTCTAGATGCTCCTGAACTTGCTGCCAGGCCCCATATTATAAGTTTGGCTTTGTTTATTACAAGAACTTTCAGTGACTTGCTCGGCTGTAAATACAGTGATACTTTGGTTTCTTCTCTGATGTTGCCCTTAATGTAAAGTCCCCCCACCCAGGAACACCACAGGGAAGAAGGGTGTTTCACAGGACAGGATACAAGCAGCTCTTGGTCTCAGATGGTAACACCTTTAGTCAGCACAGAAACCTCTCCCTGTGATCCTCACAGGCTCACAGCTGGTAACCATGTGGTAAAGGTGCTAAGTTACATAGATGTTCAAAAAAGGAGGTATGGGAATCCTGTGAAAAGTTTAAGGGTGAAAATGGGAAACATTTGGCAAATATTTGCTAAACAATTTTGGTTTTTCAAGGTAGGGTCTTGCTCTAGCCCAGGCTGACCTGAAATTCACTATGTAGTCTCAGGATGGCCTTGAACTCACAGTGATCCTTCTACCTCTGCCTCCCAAGTACTGGTATTAAAGGCATGAGCCACCATGCCTGGCTATTGCTAAACAATTTTGAATAAGGGCACTGAGCTCTGAATATTCACACTTTTTAAAATCTAAGACTAAATATTTTTCCCTAGGTTTATTTACCCCAGTCTTTTTTTCATTTCCCTCTGCACACTAGCCAAAAGCAATGCAGTAAAGTAACATGGATACTGGCTTAGAGTGGATATTCAAATAACTAGGAAACACAGCCAGGCTGGAGAGATGACTAGGTGGCTAAGGCACTTGCCTGCAAAGGGTAAGGTCCCAGGTTTGACTCCCCAGGACCCATGTAAGCCAGATGCACAAGGTGGTACATGTGTCTGTAGTTCATTTGCATTGGATGGAGGCCCTGGCATGCCTATTTTCTCTCTCTCTATTTCTCTCTATCTGACTCTCTCTCATAAATAAATAAATAAATAAATAAATAAATAAATAAACTTTACAAAGAATAAAAAAACTGCAGCCAACATTTTTAGGTAGTACTTGAATAATTAAACTTTGATCTCTGTAAGATTATCAGCACTTTTGTGTCAAAATCAAATTAAGGTTTTATTTTGCTTCATTTATAACTATTTCTTGGAACATTACTCATCAGATTTGCTTGCTCTGTACATATAAGCATATTAATATTTATTTAATTTACAATGCTGGCTCATTACCACCAGACATGAATGTACACATATAAGGTGACAGTTACAAGCAAGACTGAGCAGATCCTGCACACTTCTTTCCTTCTTGCTCTTGTCTGTAGGAACTTTAACTTATTTATCATCAGAAACTTCTTTGCCTATGAGAAAAATTGAAAAGTGATTAAAACAAAATACTGGAGACAAAGGCAAAAGTATTTAGAAAGCAAAATTGTGTTTAACTTCTGACCTTTTGCTCTATCTGACTTTTCTCCCATCCAATACCAACCAGGCTGGACCCTGCTTAGCTTCTGAGACCAGACAAGATTGGGTGCATTCAGAGTGATATGGCCATAGATGCTCTTTGACTTCTCTGAAGCCAGTTATTTTACAGGTGCATTCTGTCTTCACTCCATAAATTCCTTTTTCTAACATCTCTATTAATACTTTCACTTTTACAAAACAGAATCCCACTCCTTTTGTGTGACTCTGATGTGTCTCTTTTAAATATCTGATGAACATAAGTTCTCTGTGTGCCACACAAGCATAGGAATAACATGCCTGAGGTTCACTAATGGAACTAGGTTTATGTGAAAGTCAGTCTTCAATTCATACTATCCAACACGCTTCCTATAAAGAGGACAAGTTAATTATTCAAGGCCATATTTAATCAGCAGAACCTTTGCCAGTTAGCCACTCCATCACACAGCATAAGTGTGACCATCTTACTGAACATTTTATCAGATTGTGCCAATTGTATGATTAGAAGAAATCTATTATGAGGACTTTTCTAACTTAGCAGCCAAGAAATGTATTGAATTTCAGTCAAATATCATACATGTTGAATTATAATTATTAATGAAGTCTCTGTACTCCTTGTTTAAAGGGCAAACAGCAGTCCAGCGGCCCTCTCTATGTTTTGCATTCCTTCAGGCAGCTTAAGTGACCACAATTAAATCTCTTGCTAATTTTTGTCCAAACTTATTTTGCTATCAAATAAATGATACCATCTTGGAATACTTTGTTCAGCTACTGTGATTTTAGGGTTTCCATTTTTGTTCACTGAACAAATTCTTAATTATCTCAGGGCAATTGAAATGCTCCACAAATCTTTGTGCAGTCAAAGTTATTTCTGTGAATAATGTACAAACTAACCTCTTGGGAGCCCATCTATATTTGAAAGGTTTACTAATGGGCTGCTTCTTCCCCTCGCACATATGCTGGTTTATAATTTACAGCAGCCCTCCAGGAGCTGTGTCTAATCCCACAGCCCTGCCGCACATCACAGCACACAGTTCTCAGCTGCCACAAATCCCTGGCTGGGAACTTTCTGTTCGCTTTTTGTGCCTACAGTTGATGTTATTTTGTTTCTGTGGCTTCAGTATTTGCAGTTACTTAATTGAGCTTCAAATATGTTGTTTTATTTCATTAAATCCTTCCCCTTACTTCTTCCTTTGAAGATCTAGGTTTATGTTTTCTATAATATTTTTTACTTCTCAGCCCAGCACATGGACTGTCATCATTTATTTTCATAATTAAGTGATGGGTGATGGGCACAAAACCTTTGGAATGTTCTGAGAATGTGTTTAAGGCTGTTTCTCCCACTGCTGTTCATTACCACCATTGTCGTGACAGACCTGCTACTTCTCTTGGCCTTTGTGGAAATTTCTTCAAATCAAGAATGGATCTCTTTGGGAATTGGGGCTATTTTTTTTTCCTTATTCTCCACTCAGATTTGGGGAATGGAAGGAAGTCAAATTAATTCCTTTACTCTTTCAGCTCTTGATGTACATTTTTGAACAGGTTACTACCATGTTTGCTTAATGACACCTACATTAGGGGCTTCTATGGAAGGAATTGGTATTGTAATTTTCCATTTTTTTTTTTACATTCACAAGTAATTTAAAGGACTATAGTTAGAAACATGTTGCTAGGATTTTCTTCCTTTGTCTAAATTATTTCTTAAATATAACTTGATGTTCCCTTCATTTCATATTGTTCTGCTGATTTTTGTAGCTCCTTACTATTTTCTTCCACTTTATTTTTTTTCTTTTTTTATTTTCTCAATTTTTACTAATATTTTCCATGATTATAAAAAATATCCCATGGTATTACCCTCCCCCCTTTCCCCTTTGAAATTCCATTCTCCATCACATCCCCTCCCCATATCAATCTTTCTACTTACATATATACAATACCAACCTAATAAAAGCCCTCCTCCCTTTCTTTCTCTTCCCTTTCTATCTCCTTTTTAACTTACTGGCCTCTGCTACTGAGTTTTTTCCTTCTCGCACAGAAGCCCAATCATCTGTAGCTAAGATCCACATCTAAACTAATAGATATATTTGCTTTTAGGGTTGAAGCTAGCAAATATGTCTGGTCTCTTTCTTCCCAAGGAAAAATCCCTTTTTGCAGTCTGTGAGAACATCCTTTTGCCTGTTGCACTTAGAACATACCATGGAACCAAGCCATTTGACTTAATGACAGATCATTTTTTTCCCTTATATTGCTTTCTTTTTATGGTATCTTACTAAAATTTTATTTAATTTTTTATGACCTGTGGTGTGTATGTGTTTTTCTGTATGTGTGTGTGTTTGTGTGTGTGTGTGTGTGTGTGTGTTTATGTGCGTCTGGCGTCTGCATGTGTATGTGCCCTTATATCACCCCATGTACTCACCTGTGACGGGATCACTCACTTGTGCTGCATGGAGCAGAATATCGCACGTCCAGTTCCATCACAGTTCTGCTCATTTTCATTTGAGTCAGAGTTGCTTACTAATACTGGAGCTTGCTGCTTTTCACAAACTGGAGTGAGTCCCTGGTTTCTACTCCCCTTTGCTACACTGGAGTTACAGGTGCACATGGCCCTGCTCCAGAAGAGTTTCAAACTTGGGAGGCTTCAGAACCCCAGGCCCTTTTGTCTGTGCAGGTAGCCCATAACCATTGAGCAGTCTTCCCATCCCTAAACTTTTACATTTCAAAGGAATAATAATTTGATTTCTGTCCAGGCTATTTGGAAAGTTAATCACCTTGACACCAGTGCTTCAGTTTACTGAAAGTATTTACAATTCTGTACTTTTGCGTCATTAAGAGCAGTTGGTTATTGTGCTATCCATCTTCAGAGTCTTTACTTATTCTGTCTTGTCACCTTCTTGGGAGACCTCAATGTGACATTGAGGGCAGAAGATATATGGAAACCCCCTGTACTTCACTCTTAATTTTGTTATGAAGCTAAAACTGCTCTAAGAAAGGGAAAACTAATTAATGGGGAAATAGCTAGGGGCTGGGGTGATTGTTCAATAGATAAAGTGCTCACCACCCAAGCTGAAGTATCTGAGCTTTATCCCCAGACCCCACATAAAAGCCAGAAGCCTTGTTTCACTCCTGTAATCACGGCATGCTGACAGATTGTAAAATGGGAGAAGAGAATATTCTGAAAGCTCATGAGGGTTGCAGCAAAGAATGGCAGAACTAGAGAGAATTTCCAGGTTGTCTAGATGGTGGGAAATACTAGGGAGATCCAGAATGCATCAATACATCAATAGATAGCTAACTGTCCACCATGACATGGGTTACCTTCACTACATGTGTGGAGGAAAGCAGCGACACGAGTACTGCTCTCACTGCTAACCAGGAAATCAGTTCCAGGGAGATGGTGACAGACACTGTGTTCATTCAAACCTCATCAAAACAGAGATCCAGAGGCTATAGAAAATTCAAAAATAAATCAGATCTTTAATATGCCAGCCAAGGTTCAGGGAACCTTGTGGAAGAGGGGACAGAAAGATTGTAAGAGCCTCAGGGTGGGTGGGAGTAGCCTAAGGCACACCCCCCCACACACACCAGAGACTGACTGAGGCCTTTAGACCCCCACAATGAATACAAATAACCCCATCGAGGAGGACCTTCAGTAGAGTGGGAGTAGGGAGAGGGGATATGAGTACAACCTTTTCTTAAATAAAAAAATAAATAAATTTCAAAAAATGGCAGAGCTGTAACCCAGAGAAAGAAACCGTGCCTCAAATGTGGTGGACAGAAAGTTGTCCTCTGACGTCCACAGGGGCACTGTGGCATGCACATACTTGCACTCACGTAAGCACACACACACACACACACACACACACACACACACACTGATACACACACAAACAAATGAAAACAATAAAAGCATTAAGAACCTAGCCTGATGCCTTCAGAGCTGGAGGGTTGGCACTATATTTTATATAAATGTGGGATTGCCATGGAAATTTGGCAGCCAGGCCATTATGGCTGATTTACATTGTTAATACAACATCGCCCTTTGCAGCATTCTCTCTTTCCTATTAAATGTTCCATCATGAGAAATGATTAATCTTGGGACATTTTCATTTCATTCCCTGTGATGAGGAGATATGTAACTATGAAATGCCCATTATATTTTATGAATGATGGCTGAATGCAGTAACATTTTGATTTTTTCCCCTACACTGAATTGTTGGCCAACTCTTTCATTTCATTTGTCTATGCAGCATTCTGATTGAATGATTCAAAGAGCTACATAAACTAAATGTGGAATATTAAGAACCTATAATTCAAAAGGCAACTTAAATCACACAATACTATTTTCCTGTTAGAATATGTGGTAGTGAGATATGCTAATGTCATAACATGAACTGTCCTCATTAAAAACTGGCATTCAAATAGGAAAGTAAATTAAAGTCAAGACTACACAACATAACTCATTTCATCCCCCCTCAATACTTAAAGCACAGTACTGATGGGCCAGTGGCCAGTTATTGCAGTTTTTCTTTTTTAGGTTGTAAGTATTTTTTCCCTTTGTTTTATTAATTAGTTTTGTACTCAGCAAATGCAGTCAATTTGGTACCATTGTTAGGCTCATCCATGTCCTACCCCCTCCCCCTGGCCTCTCCTTGTTGAGGTATATGGGTCATGCAGTATGGAGTTAGCCCACAGTTATGGGTAGGATAAATGTCTCTGCATATCATGACCCAACATGTGGCTCTGACATTCTTTCCGCCCCCTCTTCTGCAAAATTTCCCTGAGCCATGTTGGGTTCATTTTTGGTCTGCTTCAGTGATGAGGTGTTGGGGGCCTGTTATAGCAATTTTTAAAAACATTGGTATAAAAGTCATATGATGTGTAAGAATCATACTTTGTATTTTAGAATGTCAGTGTCATCCACTGGGTATAACTTACTGGTATAACCTCTCATTGAATGAAACCAGAATATTCGAGGCTACCCTGAGACTACACAATGAATTCCAGGTCAGCCTGAGCTAGAGTGAGACCCTACCTTGAAAAACAAACAAACAAACAAAAATTTTAAATGTACTTTGGTTCTTTTTGTCAGTGGGTTAGACTCCTTGATTATTATGATTTTTTCATTCAGCTTCTTGTTATAAGAGCTTCTATTTTTTATTTTTAGATATTTTTGTTTGTATTTAGAATAATATGATATGTCATGGGTGTGTGACATATGCATGTGTGTGTGCACATACGGGCATTTTGTGCTTGCATATGCTGAGGCCAGAAGAGAATGGGAAGTATGCTTATTTATCATTCATCACCATATTTCATTGAGATGGAGTCTCTCCCTCAACCTCGAGCTGTGGTTTTCTATCAATGAGCCCAGTGATTTTAAAAATATATTCCATTTTTATCAATGTTGAATCATCATTCTCTTCTTGAATACCAAAACAACATGTAATCTGTATTTGAATCTCGAAAAATGTGGGATGAAAATGTTCAGTGAAATGTCCTTGTTCATTTCAAATGTATTGCCATTCAATTTAGTTCATTGTTGTGGCTGCTGAGCTCAAACTTCCAAGGTGACTCAAAAATGAATTCCATCATCTGTAGGTTTCTTGAGCTTTTAATAGAAAATAGCAAAATGATAGTTGATATACCTTGTCTGAACTTCTAACATCTTCATGGAACAATAATCACTTTAAGTGCAGCAACTCTATGTGAATTTATGATTGTATTCCTTTAAGTGTGCAGTGCTCTGTATTTACTAGGTACCCAATAAGCATTTACAGAATTATTGAAAGTTTAATAAAAGAAATGAACAAATAGTCTACTTCAGATAGGCTTTCATTTCCTTCACTGTTGAGTTTACAATAAGGATGTTATAAGATACTAATACTTCTACAAGTTCCTTATTTGTTCAAATACATTTATTGAGCCCAGTGTTATGCTGGGAATTTGGGACAAGGAAGGATCATTGGAAACCCAAGTCCCCAAAGGATACCCCCAGCCTAGATGTCTTTAAGAATAGTTAACTGGAGTAGTAGGTGCTAGATTAGATCATAGGTTAAATCACAGTGTTGCCGAGGTCCAGGTAATTGGTTTAATTCTCTCAGTCCATTTAGTCAGATATCATTCCCTTTGGGTTCTCTCAATCCTAAGTTGTTGGTCTCAAGTGGGACCTTGTGACTGTATGTCATGTCATTAGCACCTACAAAACATGTTATCAAATAGCACTAACTTATCCTATTCTGTCTTTGAATGTGTGTATGGGTTGCTTTCATAGCCTTATAATTTATACTTTGAATTGCATTTATGTCAATAAACTCATCAAAGAGTTGATGATTAGATAAAATATTATTTTCAAAATTAACCCTGATGCATTTCAGAAAAATGGCTTTGTTTATGAGTCTGTTTTTCTATAATGCTGCTTACTTTATTATATGATATGCTCTAGTGCAAGTAGTACTTGATCTTCACACAGTTTTAGGATAATCATAAAATGCAAGATCTTTCTAGGAAGGTAAATGAGAAATTCACCCTGCCTTGCTAGTGATCAGAACATGGATTGGACTATGAGTCCTGCCATATCTCTTTGTACTTTGGACAAAAGAAAAAATCTAGATGGCAGTCATGACAATTAAAATCAAAGTGAATTTTAATATGTGACTATATTTATGATATATGTTTTATTGTTAAAGAGAGGTCTGGGCTGTAGAGATGGTTTAGCAGTTAAGGCACGTGTCTGTGAAGCCTAAGGATCCAGGTTCAATTCCCCAGTACCCAGGTAAGCCAGATGCACAAGGTGGCACATGCGTCTGGAATTTGTTAGTAGTGATTAGAGGCCCTGGCATCTTCTCTATCTCTATCTATCTCTCTCTTACACTCTCAAAAATAAGTAGTACATAAATACGTAAACACAAAATATATAAAAAGAGGCCTGATCCTATTTCCATAAAGATTGTTCATATACAGTTATCAAATGACAATAAATGTTGGTGAGGATATGGTGAAAGAGGAACCCTCATTCACTGCTGGTGGGAGTATAAACTTGTACAACCACTATGCAAATCAGTATGGTGACTCCTGAAAAAGATGAAAATTGACCATCTGACCCAGCTATTCCACTCCTGGGCATTTACTCCAAAGACTCCACCCTCTGTCTTAGAGATAGTTGCTCAACCATGTTTATTGCCACTCTATTCACAATAGCTAGAAATTGGAATCAACCCAGATGCTCATCAACAAATGAATAGATAATGAAGATGTGGTACATATGCACAAAGGAATTCTACTTAGCAGTAAGAAAAAAAAATGAAATAATAAAGTTTTCAGGAAAATAGATGGTCTTGTAAAATATCTTCCTAAGCAAGGTCCCTCAGTCTAAGACAGTCAGACACCACATATTTACTGTCAAATGTGTCTCCTAAAATGGACTAGCTGAGGAGAAGGGCAAAAGGCCATCAGCATTAGGCCTGTGGGAATATAACTATGGGCATGAGAAATAGTGAAAACAGGGAGGGAGGAGAGAAGGGGATATGAGACAAAGTAATAGAGGGAAAGAATAATGGTAGTGGGAGGGTAGGGGACTAATGGAAGGGAGAGGAACTACACAAAATAAAGATTAAAGTAGTTGGTACATTAGGAACTGCCCTCCAGGATAGCAGTATACAAGTATACAAGATATAACCCCCAATTAAGGGAGGTAGTTGGATTAGATCTGTATGCCAAGTAGAGAAAGCTAAATCCTAAAACTATGGTGCTGGAAAGTGCTATGGGAGCTACAACGAAACAATGGTTACCAATACCATGAGTAAGTAGGACACCCTGTAAACTGTGCAACCCACCAGACAGACAAGAAGCATGCACGTGTGCAATAGTGTCACACAGCCCATGGGGGTAAACAACTGCCCTCTGATGGGACATGAGACTTGCTCAGGAGGCGAGCACTTCTAACTGGCACGGGGAACCAAATCAGCACCCCACAGACAGGAAACTCACAACTCCCAGAGAGAAGCCCCCAAAGTTCTACGGACAAGTTGAGTGGATCCTCACCAAAATGTCTCTGAAAAATCTATGCATACTCCCCACCTTAAGCAAAGTTGCTCTCGGGCCTGGAGAGATGGCTTAGTGGTTAAGTGCTTGCCTGTGAAGCCTAAGAACCCCGGTTCAAGGCTCGATTCCCCAGGACCCACGTAAGCCAGATGCACAAGGGGGCGCATGGGTCTGGAGTTTGTTTGCAGTGGCTGGAGGCCCTGGCGTGCCATTCTCTCTCTCTCTCTCTCTCTCTCTATCTGCCTCTTTCTCTCTCTCTCAAATAAATAAATAAATAAACAAATAAGTTGCTCTCACCTTTGGTTGAAGGATCTGTTTTATTTTACGGATGGTAGAGAATACTGGGGTGATCCAAGATCCACCAATTAAACAAGAAAGGATAGCTGGCGGCTCACCACAAGATCCACCACTTCCACCACACGGACCAGGGCTCAGGAGGAAGAGCAGCGGAAGCACCAATATGAGCACTGCTAGCCTGAACGGTGTCCCCAGGCAAATGGCAACAAACAGGGAGGAGAACTGAAACACATCGAAGCAGAAACGCAGACACTACAGAGAGCTCAACATTAATAAAAAACAAGCTGCTAACACACCCAAATACCAGGAATTGCTGTGGAAGGGGGCTTGGAAAGATTGCAAGCCACAGGACGGGTAGAAGTATCCTGAGGTACAGCCATCCTCAGAGACTGACAGAGGCCCTAACTACCCCAGTGGACACCAAAAACCCTGCTGAGGTGGGTCCTCAGGGAAATGGGGACTGGGGGAGGGGATACAAGACTATAATCTATGTAAATATATACACATATATACATACACACATACACACACACACCACACACATGTAAAGGAAAAAAAGATTGTCCATGTAGAAATTAATGATGACAAAGATGGTAAGAGGAATCTTTTGGAGGATGATGCATACATCTATAACAGGGATTAGGATGGTGTTACTGATGTGTACTCATCTCTAAACTCATCCACTTGCATATATTAAATGAGAGACAGAGAGAGGAAGAGGCAGAGAGAAAGACAGAATGGGTGTGCCAGGGCCTCCAGCCACTGCAAACGAACTCCAGAAACATGCACCCCCTTGTGCATCTGGCTTATGTGAGTCCTGGGGAATCGAACCAGGGTCCTTAGGCTTCACAGGCCTTAACCGCTAAGCCATTTCCCCTACCCATACCCAGCTTTTATGTATGTCAATCATACTTTAATAAATTGATGTAAAAAATCCTTATTCTATTACTGACATATCTTAGGACTCATTTTGTAAGCCCCTCACATAATGCTTAAGAAAACTTGGTCTTGTTAGATTATGTTACTTATTTTATGGGGTGTCTGGGGGAAGTGTGAATTGAAAGTAAAAGGTATTAAACATTCTGAGCATTTTCCAATGAGTAACAGCATTTTAAATGTATTTAAGTGTTTTTTTATTGCATTTAATTAAAATAGTTTAAGTAAGACTAAATTCTTTCCTTCATCTGGCAGAGAAATGTATGTAGTTTAGTGGTGATCTTGATTCTGACTCTGCCCCCAGTCACAATGTAAAAGCTACTTGGACAAGGGCCTTGTGCGGTCTCTGTGTCACTACAGTCAGTATGTGCTGGGCTGCCCCGGCAGGTAGTGCTGAGGAAGGACCAGGCCTGCTGGTTCCGCCCAAGGGGTTGAGAAAGAGGGTGAACGTTGGAAGACTCAGAACCTCTCCTAGTCACTGGAGAAAAACCACACTGAGTCTGGAGTCTTGTCGAAGCAAGAACTCGCTTTATTGTTACAGGCGGTTGCCTATATAATGTTGAGAACGAGGGTGGAGATTTTAGGATGGGGCGAGAGGTAAAGGCCAATAGTAAACTGTGACTATTGAAATGATAATTTCAACTCCTATGGGGAAGTAGCAGGCAAGAAGCCATTAGGCATCTTGCTGAGTCCTAGCTGGCCAGAGACAGGTTGCCAAACTTTAGCTAGGCTCAGGAAGTTCCACTAGGCCTCGTGTCTGGGCCTCTCAAGGCCCAACAAGTATGTATCTATAATATAAGCTTTTCAGTTAATAACTAGGTGTATTACCATTAAATAGTTACCGAATATAAATCATGTTTATGATACCAGTATTAGGTCTAGATGGTGCATCTAAAGAACAACTAGCAATTACACTTACAATATATTTACTGAATTTTGAATTAATTTTCAATTCTCTGCATGTTTCTTGTTTAGAGAGAGTTTAAGAGGAACTAGAGAAAATAGGTTAGTCTGCATATTAATGAAGAGAGCACCAGGGATGGTTGACTAGAAATAGACATTCTATTATACTTCCATTATCCTAACTCTCATCTTATCTTTGTGATAATTCTGGCCATAAGGGGGCTAAACAAATGAGAATGGGACCAATTTAGAAAACAATGTACACTGAATGGAAAGGAAATTTTATAAATTTTAGATTTGCAGTAAAATTATATTAATTTTAGTATAAATTTTTGTATAAAGAGGATACATTATTTGGCATGTTGATCATGTGAGTTTCAATAAGAATTTTCTATAATTAGGGAAAACACAAGAAATTGCCCAGAAGCTGACAGCTAGTCTAGAAAATAATAGCAAAATGAGAGGGAGAGCAAGAAACTCTTCCTCAAATGAGGTGGACAGGCAAGGACTGACCCAAAAGTTGACTTACACACATGTGCCCTGCATGACATGTATGTGTCACCCTGCTCATACATGAACACAAACACACACACAAATAAGTAATTTTAAAAACATGTTTATTTAAGGAAATATATGAAATGTCTATAACAATTATGATTGTTAGAGTGCAAGTTTGGAATTTGGGGTGCATAACTCTCATAAATGTACTTATAATAATATCTAGTTTGCCTCAAAATATTGAAATTAAGAATTGTTTGCATTTAACCTTTTTTTTTTCAACCTGAGTGAACATCTTTAAACACTGCACAGGGAATTTTCAGTTCTTGCCAAATTTGTAGGAAGCATAGAGGATATGAGTATCTTGTGAATAAGCAGAGGAGTATATAAAATGCTTGCTAATTACCATAGCTTGTATTATTCAGGTAAAAAGGAGGGAAAGCTTTTCTTGAGCATTCTTCCCAGGTGATTAAGGAAGATCGATGGAGCTCAGCATCAGTGAGCTGAGGGCTGTAAATTGGGGAAAAATTACTTTTATCTTACATTTATTTCCCTTTATCCCTGAGGATTTAGGAAGCTATTTGTGAGGTTTGTGTGCAGAGGATCAGTGGACTGAAGAATATATTATCCTCCTAATGCATTCTCACTTTTGCAATATCAAGGTAACTTAAAAATAATGAAGGGGGCTGGAGAGATGACTTAATGGTTAAGGCGCTTGTCTGCAAAGCCCAAGGACCCAGGATCTATTCTCCAGTATACACAGTAAAGCCAGATGCACAAGGTAGCACCTGCATCTGGAGTTCGTTTGCAGAGGCTACAGGCCCTGGAGTACCCATTGTCTTTATCTGCTTCTTTCTGTCCTCTTTTCTTTCTCTTAAATAAATAGATATTTTAAGAAAATAATGAAGGAAATAAAAATAAGACTACTAAACAATCAGCAGAATTATTTTTGTTCCAGTTCAGAGAGGATTTGTTATCAGTTGTTACTAATTGATACAAGATGGCAGGCCCTTTTCAAGCTTTGCTTAGCTGTTTTCCTTATACTGGAAGCATTCACTGTGGTCTAGAACTTTTTGGTGGTCAGGTATGGACTTTGTTGTGCAGCTATTTGAATAGGGCAGAAGCTTAAGAAAATCTTTAATGGTATCATTTAATTGGCTCATAATATGAGATGGTGGAATGCAATTTTCCACAGCAAAGTCAATGAAACAAGTAGAAGTTTGGGTATTTTTTGGTCAAAATTTGTCAGCTGGCAGAATCGAGTTATGCATCTTGAATGCCTGGGATTTCTCAGGAGTCTTCCTGTACTTCTGCTCAAATGGAAAACACGTGATATGGTCTGTGTAGTGATGATCAGTTCTTTCCATCTTGAATTAGCTGAGAATAGTGAGTAGGGTAGCAGGATTTCATAATTACATCTTCATGTAGAAACTGTCCCAAACTTCATAAGTCTTGTCAGGACTCCAAATAGTCTATTCAGATTTCTCACACATCCAGTTAAAACTTAGTTCCTGTCATTGTATAAGACACTTGATTTCATAAGTACTGTAGTTCCTTTCTGTGTATGAAATGATAACTTCAGTTGGAGAAGAGAATGTGTCTAATGTGATGACAACATTCCTTAACACATCCCTGAACTAAGAAAAGAAGTAACAGAACTCTGGTCAACTCCTGGATACATTTTAAAAGCAGGGACATGTATTTATAGGACATTTGTAATTGGAAGCTTGGGAGTTAGATTTTTGTTGCTGGAAATTTGTAAAAGCAAATAAAATAACCAAATCCATGATCTTTTGTATGACTAAAAGTGCTTAAAAATGTTGATTTAAGAACTTTTGGGGAATGTAAGCAAAGAAAATGTGTCCAATGGCACAATATATTGAAAGTAATTGGGTTCACATGAAAGATAGGAAAATTGCAGGGGGTGGGTTTTAGCATAAGATTTGAAGTATGAGTAAATAAATAATCAGGTTATAAAATTAATACATGTTCACTATTGAAAATTTGGAACAAAGATCTCAACAAATATTATTTGCCTTTCTAGTTGTTTTCCTATTAGCAGTTTTTGAAGAAACGTGGAGTTATTCTGATACAAATTACTTCTTACCACTTAAAAGAATATTATGCAAAATATCTAACATAAATAATCTATAATTTAATTTTTAATGAGTACATATTGAATGGGCATATTATAATTTTCTGAAACAATCCCTACTGGTATCTGAGGAGATGGCTCAATCTGTAAAGTGCTTGTCACACAAGCATGAGAACCTGAGCTCAGATTCCTAAGACCGACATAAAAACAGGGCTTGGAGACCTGTGTCTGTGATTATAGTGCTGGGGAAACAGAGACAGGAGGATCATCAGAGCCCTACCTAGAGGTAGCCAAAGTAGTTAGTTCTAGGTTCAGTGAGAGACACTACCTAAAAAAAATAAGGTGAAGAGCTATTGAGCAAGATCTCAACATCAATTTATGGCCTCCATGTGAATGTGCAAACACATGCACATGCACTTGCATTCATGTGTTCCCACACACATATTAAAACACATACAAAGGCGCACACACACCACACACACATATAAAACCAAAAAAAATCCCAACAATCTCTATTTATGTATTGGTGTTTCTTCAGGTTATTGACTTCTGTTTACTAGTATAAAATGAACATTGTGTACATACATATACATCTGAATTTAGCTGTGTAATCACTTCTTCACACATAACACACACCAGAGTAGACCCTTTACTTGCTCCTCTCTACTAACTGACGGCACCACCTCATACCCACTTTCTAGAGCTGAACACACAAGTCAGTTTTGATTTCTCTCTGTTTCCTCACTGTAGAATGACTGTGACCACCTGCCTCAAGCTCCTGCCACCATGCCTCCCCTACCATGATAGACTGTAACCTCAAACTGTAAGCTGAAGTAAATCCATCCTTTCTTAAACTGCTTCTTGTCAGGCTTCTTGTCACGGCAATGAGTAGAGTAACTAAGAAAAGTGGGAACATGAACATTTTCCCAAAGCGTTCTGTGTATCTTTGAAGAGGAGGCCTATCAGTAATAATTAACATTTCATTAGCTTAGTATTTACACCAAGGTTTTCTCTCCATTAATTCTCTTCTTAAAGACTTCCCAATCTTATCTTAAAATTCAACAGACTCCAAAGTCTAAGATTCACAGGCAGAATAAACATCTGAATGTGATGGATGACTGCTCTGAATCCCTCTAAAGTAGACCAAACACCTTATAATGTTAGAGAAAACAGCAATTTTTAAGGTCAAAGTACTATAAAATGACTAAAAAGAAAAGAACGGTAACAATTGATATCTCAATAAGTGGAATATGAATTTTGCTTTTTCCAGTTTTCACTTCACATTCCATTATTGATTCATAAGTATGGCCCATTATTTCTTATTAAGACAACAAAGGTTTCCTTTCTGTTCTCAAAACAGTCATTGTTAAGAGATAGAATAAATGAGGTTTTTAAGAAAGAAATTACAAAATGAATGTACTAGAATGCTATCTATTACCAGAGTAATCCCAGATTACAGACAAGGTTCCACAAAATCACAGTGCAAGCAGCAAGCATCTATCACTTTCATGACATATTGAGAGATTGGTTAGGGAGGTTTTCAGTGCTAGAGCTTCTATGACCTTTGCATGATATAATCTGGTTTGGCTGTGGAATCAGGTGAGAATCAACTCTTTTCTCCCTTCTTGGTATGTGTGTGTGTGTACATATATGTATGCAGGTGTGTGTTCCCACATGTATGCGTGCATGCATGCAGAGTTCATCAGACCCCTCCTCTATTTTTCTCACCTTGTAGCCTTGAGGCAGGCCTCTCATGGAATCTAGGGCTTAGGATATATTTTTTTGGTAGATTGACTGGCTAGCAAGCCCTAGTGATCCTCCTGTCTCTAACCCCTCAGCTTGATTATAGGTACATGTGCTCTCTCTCTCTCTCTCTCTCTCTCTCTCAAATAAATAAATAAAAATATAAAAACATGAAAAAGAAAACTATAACCATTCTAATGTGTTCATAGAGATCTCTCATGTTCTTTCAATTTGCACTGCCTTATTGAACAATAAAACTTTGTGGTTTTTTTTCACTTTTCAATATCTTATTTTGCACATTTTTTGTGTTATGAATGTGAATGTATGTGTGCTTAGGTTCATGTGTATGTGTGTGCCCATGCATGTGGAGGCCAGAGGGCAATCTCAGATATTGTTCTCATCATAGTCTCAAGAAGGAAACATTGCAGGACATAGATTTGCTATAAGAAGTGTTGAGAGTTATTGTCATTGACATCTCTGTTTCCCATATTATTGTAACTTGGGTGAAACAAAATCTGAGGACAAAATACATCTAGAGGTATACACATGCATGTAGACAGAAAACACTTGTCCTTCCATGAAAAAGATATACACATGAAGACACAAGTGAAACAAGTATATGTAGTTAGCTGTCATTTAGATGTTTTATTTACCAGATTTTCAAGTTTTTTCTTTAGACCATTAATTATTTAATTACTTGTTTTATTGACTTCATGACTCTTTTGTGAGATGAGGTAGAAAATTGATACTTTAAAGCAGCAGAAGTCAGAGCTAAACCACTACTCACAGAGGCAGAGGAGGGCAACAAGTATCAGGATTATTCATAGAGGCATAGAAGGGCACAGGCTTGGTTGAGAGGAAAGTCACTTCACTAGAGGGAATATTTGTCAAAACTTCTTTAGAATGTTTCAAAGCTTGTCTTGTTTTAACTTGCTACAGGCTTCAGTCATCTTATAGGGAAGGAATTCAGAATTCGTAGACTATCATAGGAATACAAGGATGGCTGCTGTTTGTATTTGTTGCCCTAATTTTTCGCTTCTTTATGTTGAAAATATTTTCATGTTTTGACAAAAAGAAATGTGTGTGTGTGTGTGTGTGTATATATATATATACCTGTGTATGTGTATTGAGTTTCTAAGGCATCTCTAATAAGAGGGTGAGGATGGAACATGAAAAGTAGAGTGAGAGGAGACAGACAACACACTGGAGATGTTATGAACTGGAATTTTAAAAACCATCATAAACCCATTGGGAGGACCTGCCATGTGTGTGGAGGCAGTGCTCTGAGGAAAAGGGTGCTTCAGAGTGCTGGGGTGAGAGCAGAAAGAGTGGATTCAACCAGTGTCTATTAGAGATGGAGTTTATTCTCCATCAGTGACATTTCAACATCCCCTAAGGGAAAAAAGCCTCCTTTTTAATCCTTGGAGGACCGTTCCAGGAGTTAAGGAAGTTGTCTTGATGAGTTTTTTAAAGATGAGGTTAGAAGTGAAGAAGTCACAGCTCTCATCCAGCTAACCAAAGAGAGTTGTCTGCATTGAGCGCAGAACACCACAGTGAGAGTTTTGAGTGTTAACCACTGCAGTACAAGGAAGCTGTGGTGGGCATAGTGACAGGAAGAGACCCAGCGAGAGAGAAAACAGCTCCAGAGATGGGGATATGTCTTAGTGCTTAAAGGTGCTTGCTTGCAAAACTTGCCAGCCTGGGTTTAATTCCCCAGTACTCACATAAAGCCCAATGTAGCACATATTTCTGGAGTTTTCTTAAAATGTCAAGGGGCCTTGACATACTCATACTCTTTATCCCTTTCTCTCTATGAATATCTTTCCCCCTCAAATAAATGAATAAATACAAATATTTTTGAAAAGAATTAAAGTAGGTCTAGAAAGTTTGTAGTTCAGAGATGGTCTTAGCCGAGGTTTGGCTTGCTGTTTGGGGGGAGACAATCTTCTCCTGAGCTGCATCTGCAAGCTCCATTGAAAGTGTCACTAAAAATGCACCTTCCACTTTTTGTCTGATTTTAAAACCATGCTTTTCAATTGAAATGCAAATATGCCAATTTTAGAATGCCAAATGGCCCATTTTGACCATTTGGAGTTTAGGATAATTTTTTAGCCACATGAGACCATTTTTCTAAGTATGGGCAAGATGAGACATCATAAATGTTATAGACAAAGCCAGCTGGAGGTTTTAAGAAAGTTCAGGCTCTGATGAGTCAATTTCCATAACGTCGAGTCTGTGGATATGTCCCAGCTGGGGCTCTCATCCCAGGTCTAGTGCTATTTGTGAGTTTTACTTCTCAAGGTATCATCACCGAGTAGATTTTCTCTCTTACATATCCCGAAAAGCCATCATCTTGTGGTAAGTGAGATGTTTGAGGTGACCAAGTCTTCACATGTAACTCCAAGATGTGCTGGAATTCCAATAAATCTCTAAGAGCTTTCTACACATCACAGACCAATATCCTGACACTTCTACTAAGGCTTTTGTTTGGATCACATTTCAGGCTGGATGGAACAATGCCTTTTTTCTTTTCTTTATCTTTCCTTTTTTCCTTTTTATTTTTCTAATTTTTAAAATGTAGTGTGTGTGTGTGTGTGTGTGTGTGTGTGTGTGTGTAAGAGACAGGGGGGAGAAAGAAGGGAGGGAGAGAGAAGAGACAGAGAGAATGTGAGTGAGCATAGTTTATAAATTGTAAACTAAGTTGATGGAAACAAAAACTTTCAGATTCTTACCAATAAGCTACTGTTTCCTTAAATTAAACACAACTTCTTTAAAAGGAAGGTAGAAAATAGTACCTATCCAATAGAGACGCAATCCTATTCTTACTCCTCATTTATCATGCAGAAGAGTATCTCACCATTTTTGTCATTGTGGCTTTGTAAGTTTGAATCAAGAAGTGTGAATAACCTGTTTTTTTTTTCTTTTTCAGTGGTGTCTTTTGCAGAAATAGAAAATTTTTTCCTAAAAGTTATATAGTAAGTGTGCTGTCATTCAAAGTCCCTTAATATGAACTTTCAGATAGATTTTCTTGTTATTATAAAAATCTTATTGGGATTTTGATATGGGGCTTATTAAATATGTATATTACCTTATATAGTCTTGACATCTTAACAATATGAAGTCTTCTGATCCATGACCATGTGTTTTTCCAATTGTTTATATTTTCTTTAATTTCTTTCAGCATTGTATTATGGTTTTCATTGTACATTTGTTAACTTCCTTAAGTTAATTTCTAGGTAGCTTTCAGATGTTATTATGAGGACATTTTTGTATTTTCAGATTGTTTGTTGTTAATGTATAAAAATGCATGTAACTGTATGTTGGCTTTGTATTCTGACATTTTACTGAATTACTTTATAAATTCCAAAAGGTTTTCTTTTAGTGAATTAGTGTTATTTGCAGATATAACTTTACTTCTTTTCTAACTTAGATGCTTCTTATTTCTTTTTCTTGCCTAATTGGTCTGGAAAAAAACTTCTAATACTATACTGTACCTGTTGCCTTCCAGTTGCTGGGACAAGGCACCTGACCAGAAACAGTGTATGGAAAGCACGGCAAGAGCATGGGGAGCATCACATGTCCGTAGTAGTTGAAAGGAAGTAGTCTGTGTACTAGGCTTAGAGCTGGGCTGTATTATCCCAAAGCTAGCCTCTAGTGACACACCTCTTCCAACAAGGTTCCCCTTCCCAAATATCCAAAAACTTTCTCAAGTTGCCACCAGCTGGGGCCCAAGTATTTAAAATACAAGATCCTATGGGGTGCATTTCATCCTAACCACCATATTCTACTGCTGATCCCCATAAACTCATGGCCATCTCTTGATGTATTCAGTCAAACTTTAAAAGCCCCAATAATCTTTACCAGTCCCAACATTGGTTACTAGACTCCAGAAGGCTTGGCCAACTCACCTCTGCAACTATAGAGCCTGCTTCCTGAGCCAGCAGCTTTCCTTGACAACTGTCCATAGTTCTGACATCCCCACCATTCCTATAGTCTCTACTGTAACCCATGGTTCACCTTCATAGCTCCATAAAATGGCATGGCCTAACAGGGTCTTCTTGGAGGGACCCCAACCCTGCTTTCACACCCAGAACCAAATGAATGTCAATGGCCTTCTTTCCTATATTTTTCATACTTCCAAAATCAGTACCAGTTGGTGTCACCACCAAATTTGTTTATCCAGATGAGATAAATCTGATTTTGAGGAATAGGAAACTCTTTCAACATTCTTTTCTTAGACACTCTTCTTTCAAAATCATAAGCACTCCTATCGTTCCAATGCAGAGCAGCTGGCCCATTCTCTATTTATTAAACACTTGCAGCTGATGTGGTCTAAAACCAGTTTATACATCTTTGCAAAACTTTACATCTCATATACTTCTGCTGTGTTTTCCTCCACCAAACACATCTGTCCATTATTTTAAAATTTAATTTTGCTCAAGTTCTCAGGACACAAGTAGAACATAGCCATAATATCATAAGAAATGATCTGGCATTACATAGAAAGTTATTTTTCCTTTCTAAAGCCTCATTATGCAAGTCTTCATAGTCCACACTTCCTCTGTATTTTGTGCTCTTTCAAGCCCTCACCAGAATGGCCTATTAAAATCTGCTTCTCAAGTCTAAAAGTCCAAAGTTCCAAATCCGTCCTTATTTGTCCTGAAAACTAGTTTCAAAAGCCTAAAAAAGCACACAGTCAGACTTATCACAGCAATAGCTCCACTTCTTGTACCTAGTTTCTATAGCAGTTACCTTCTCATTGCCAGGACAAAGCACCTGACCAGAAGTAGCACATGGAAGGAAAGAGTTTATTTTAGCTTACATGTTCAATGGAAAGTTTCACCATGGCAGGGAAAGCAAAGCACAAACAAGAAGCTGGTTCACATTATTACACTTGCTGAGTAGAAGTGGCAAGAGTGAGCTAGCTATGACAACCAGTGGGGCTAGGCTAATAAACCTCCAGGTTCCTCCTCAGGGACACACTTCCATCAACCCACAGGCCCAACAACTTTCTGAAACTAAAACAAGATGGGAACCAAGTACGTGAAACACAGCCTATGGGGGACATATCAGAAGTGATTTACGTTTTAGTCTCTAAAATTTCTGATGATCCCTTATTTGTAGAAATTGCTTCTGTCTTATTGCTTTCAAGATTTTTTTCCTCAGTAGTTTTTTTTTTGTTATATACCCAGTGTGTATACAGCCATGTTGGTACCATAGTTAGCCTCCTCCCTGTCCTCCTCCCTCTGTAGGGCCCCTTCTCATTGGGGAATATGGGTCATGCATTGTGGGGTTAGCCATCACTTATGGGTAAGAGGCAATGTCTTTGTGTATAATGACCCAACTTGGGGCTCTAACAATCTTTCTGCCCCCTCTTCCACAAATTTCCCTGAGCTACATTGGGTTCATTTTAGGTCTACTTCAGTGATGAGATATTGGGAGCCTCTGTGTCTCTGGATATCTGGTTTAGTATTCTCTGTGTCTATCTTCTTCACCCTTGTGCTGGTACCAGGTTCACTGAGAAAGCAGCACTCTTGCTTATTTCTCCAGTTATGCTTTGTTTCAGTTGGGGCCTTGCTGAGGTGCAATGGACTGATTCTCTCCTCAGGATCTGCATCCATCTGAAAAACAGAAGCAAATTCTCCAACAGAGAGTGAAATCAGCACCCCATAAATGGGATAACCATTATTATTTTAGAGAGAATTTAATAGGGGTAGGCCCTATTGTAGCCCACGATTTGTGGGAGATTGATAGTGGAGAGTAGGCTCATTTTTTAGATATGGCTCTGAGTTGTTTCCCAGCTCCAGCTATGCGTTCCATTCCACTGAGCAGATCAATTAGCCAAATCAAGAGCAGGTGGTTACCCACTATGGCTATGTGCCACTATTGAAGTTGTGTGAGCATCAGGTCAGGTTGTTTGCTGCTGGAGAGCCTAGACCATGAGTTGCTTGGGCAGATGTTCATTATTTTCCCCCAGTCACTCATATAGCACCTTCTGACACTAGACAAGCTAACGGTCTGGGGACTGACTGTCTTCCAGATTCCAGCCAGGACCCTCCATGTTCCATACCATCATCATATGATGTCTTCAACAGTAGAGTCTTATCACTATACCTTGGTGGATCATCAAGTACTCTGACAGATCTATCTGTTTATTTTTGGGAAATGTTTTAGGTCTCTCTGATCAACAGCTCATTGTGGATGTTAACCACATGCTGGTACTGGGAGTTACAGGCCAGCACTAAGGAAAGAAGGAAGAAAAAGACAGGTAATATAAAGAAGATAGAGAGAAGAGGGAGAGAGAGAGAGAGAAATGGGAGAAGATTAAGGTTAGCCTTCTTCTTACATTCTCCAGGGCCCTGTGATTCAAGTATTCCCTCTAAAGACCTGATGAAGGTTCAACCATTTAGTCTGTGTTTTAGGATGTAGAATTTCATGGTACCATTACAATTTGGATCCAGTTTTGTATCCCAACCCACACCCTTACCCTCCTCTCCTGCCCCACCCTCCCAATTGTCTGGTCCTTGAGATATTTATTAGGTAAGTCAGCATCTTGGGCCAATTCAGGTTAGGAGACACAGATGAGTGAGACCATGAGCTGATTATCTTTCTGTGATTGGGTGAGTTCACTGAGAAGGATCTGTTTCAGGCTCAACCATTTTTCTTCAAATTTCATTTTTTCTTACTGTGTGTAGAAGTCCATTGTGTAGGTATGTCACATCTTGGTTATCTGTTCATCTAATGATGGACATCTGGGTTGATTCCAGCTCTTAGCTATTATGAATTGAGCAGCTATAAACATGGTTGAGAAAATCTGTCTGAACTGAGGCATGGAACTTTTAGGGTACATGCCCAGTCAGGGAATAACTGGTTGGTAACTCTATAGTCAACCTTTGTAGGAGTCTCTATATTGCTTTCCATAGTGGTTGTACCATATCACATTCCCACCACAATGAATGAGGGTTCCCATTTCTCCACAACCTCACCAGCATTTGTTTTCATTTGATTTTTTAGTGTTTGCTATCCTTACTGGGGTAAGGTAGAATTAGGGATGATGAACATTTTCTTAAGTGTATGTTTGCCATTTGTATCTCTTTCTCTGAGAATTGCCTGTCCAGTTATTTGCCCCATTTTGTGAGTGGGTTGTTTGACTTTTTATTGTTTACGGTTTTGAGTTCTTTATAGATTCTAGAAATTAGGCCTCTGTCAGTTAGTTGTATAGTCAGCAAAAATTTTCTCCCATTCTGTGGGCAATCTATTGGTTATGCTTATTGTATATTTATCTGTGAAGAAACTTTTCAGCTTCTTGATATTCCAATGGTTGAATAATTGTTTAGGTTCCTTGGCTACTGAGGTTCTATTCAGGAAGTCTTTTCCCATTCCTATATCATGGAAAGTTTGCCCTATTTTTTTTCTTCCAGTAGTAGCTGAGTTTCTGGTCTCATATTGAGATGTTTGATCCATTTGGACTTGATTTTTGTGATGTGTGGATTGAGTTCCATTTTCTTGCATATGGTTACTCAGTTTGTCTAGCACCATTGGTTGAAGATGCTGTCTTTTTTCCAGACTACATTGATAGGGCCTTTGTTGAATATCAAGTAGCTGTAGTTACTTGACCTAAAGTCTGGGTCCTCTATTCTGTTCCATTGGTCTGTAATCCTGTTTTTATGCCAGTACCATGCTATTTTTTTTATTACCATGCCTTTGTGATATAAGTTTTAGATCAAGTATGGTGATGCCACCATAGGTGATACTTTTGTTGAGGATGTGCTTGGATATCTGGGGCCTTCTGCCATTCATATGAATTTTGAGATCATTTTTTCTATCTCTCTGAAGATCAATGTTAGAATTTTTATTAGTACTGCATTAAATCTGTATATTGCCTTTGGTAAGAAATGCCATTTTCACAATGTTAATTCTACTTATCCAGGAGCATGGGAGGTCTTTCCATTTTCTCAAGTCATCCTCAATTTTTTTTTGAGTGTTTTTTATGTTTTCATTGTATAGTTCTTTCACATCCTTGGTTAATGTTATCACAAGGTACTTTATTATTTTTTGTTGCTATTGAAAATGGGACAATAATGCTTATTTCTTTCTCTGTATTTTTGTCTTTTGCATTTAGAAAGGCAACTGATGTTTATGCATTGATTTTTGAACCCTGCTACTTTGCTGAAGGAGTTACTTACCTTTAAGGGTTTTGAGATGGAGGTTCTCAGGTCTCTTATGTATAGAATCATGTCATCTGCTAATAGGGCTAACTTAACATCTTCCTTTCCAATTTGTATCCCTTTTATTTCTTTCTCCTGTCTTATTGCTTGAGCTAGGTCTTCTAGTACTACGTTGAGGAGCAGAGGTGAGAATGGACTCCTGTATCTTGTTCATGATCTCAATGAAAATTTCTTCAGTCTCTTCCCATTAAGTATTAGTTGGGCTTTAGGAGCTTTGTAAATAGCCTTTATTATGTTGAGATATAGACTGTGCATGCCTATTCTCTCCAATGTTTTGATCATGAAGTGATGCATTTTGTCAAAGGCCTTTTTATGCATTTGTCAAAATGATCATGTGGTTTTTGTGTTTAAGCTTGTTTATGTGGTGCATTACTTTGACAGATGTCCATATGTTGATCCACCCTTGCATTCCTGGGATGAAGCCTACTTGATCCAGGTGTATAATGCTTTTCATGTGTTGTTGAATTTGGTTTGCAAGTATTTTGTTCAGAGTCCTTGTATCTAAGTTCATCAGGGAAATAGACCTATAGGATTTTTTTTTTTTCTTGTGGCATCTCTGCCTTCTTTTGGTATTAGGGTGATACTAGCTTCATAGAAGGAGTTGGGAAGCTTTCTGTGTTCTTTGATTGTGTGGCACAATCTGAGAAAAATTAGTTTCAGTTCTTTCATGAAGGCTTGATCGAATTCAACTGAGAAGCCATCTGGTCTTGGACTCTTCTTTTTGGGGAGGTGTTGATTACCTTTTCAATCTTGATGGGTGTGATAGGTTTGTTTAGGAGATTAATCTGCTCTGAGTTTAGCTTTGGTAGGTGGTATATGTCCAGGAATTCATCCATTCCTCCATATTATACAGTTTTGTGGAGTAGAGGTTTTTGAAATAAGTCCTGATTATCCTTCCAATTTAACTTATGTCTGTTGTGATCTCTCCTTTTTCATTTCTAATTTTGTTAATTTGAAGTGTCTCCTTTTCTTTCTTGATCAAAATGGCCAGGGGTTTATCAATCATGTTTATTTTTTTTCAGGGAACTAGCTCTTTGTTTCACTTGTTTTCTTAGTTTCCAATTCATTAATTTCTGCTCTGATCTTAATTATTTCTCTCCATTTAGTGCTTTTTGGGTTGGGTTCTTCTTACTTTTCCACTGCCTTAAGGTGGATGGTTAGGTTATTGATTTGGGATCTCTCTATGTTTGTTATGAAGGCATTGAGTGCTATGAATTTTCCCTGATGATTGCCTTCATTATCTCTCACATGTTTTGGTATGTTGTATTATCATTGTCATTCATTTGTAGAAATTTCACAATTTAATTTTTTTTATTTCATCCACTACCCATTTATTGCTTAAAAGTGTGTTGTTCAGTTTCCAGGAGCTGATGGGATTCCTGGCCCATATTTTGTTATCAATTTCTATCAATGCAGCATTGTTATCTGATATCATACAGAAAATTATGTCAATCTTCCTAAATATATGGAGGCAGGCTTTATGACCCAGCATATGATCTATTTTAGAAAAGGTTTCATAGGCTGCTGAAAAGAACGTGTAGTCTGTGAATTTGGGGTAGAACGTTCTGTAGATGTCCATTAGGTCTAATTTATCTATGGCTTTGCTAAGTTTTTTCAGTTCCCTGTTGATTTTCTATTTGGATTATCTTTCTATTGCTGATAGTGGAGTATTGAAGTCCCCAACTATGATGAGCTTGGTGGTTATTTCTGTTTTATTTTCAAGTAGGTTTTTTTTTTATGAATTGTGGTGCACCTGTGTTGGTGCATAGACATTGATGATTGTGATACCCTCTTGTTTGAGTATTTCCTTGATAAGTAAGAAGTGGCCTTCTTTGCCTTTTTTGATTTTGGTTTGAAGTCTATTTTAACCAATATTAATATAGCTATGCCTGCTTGTTTCTTATTTCCGTTTGCTTGGAATATCATTTTCCACCCTTTTACCCTGAGGAAATGTCTGTTTTTACTGGTGAGGTGGATTTCTTGAAGACAACAGATTAAGGGTTCTAATTTTCTGATCCACCCTGTACCTTATATCTCTTAATGGGTGAATTAAGGCCATTGATATTTAGGATAATGACTGTGAGGTTTAATTTGATCCATGTCATATTGTGGTGGTTTATGTAGTTTCGTGTTTTCTTGGAGTTTGTAGTTTTTTGTGCCTTCTCTGAGTTTGGTTATTGTGATCTCCTTCATGTAATCAGTTGAGATTGATTATTTGATTCTTCTGTGTGGAGAATTCCCTGAAGTGCTCTCTTCAGATTTGGCTTTGTGTTCATATAGTTGTAAAATTGATTTTAGCATGGAAAGTTTTTCTTTTACCATCTATTATGAGGGATACTTTTGCTGGGTAGAGTAGTTTGAGTTGAATCCATAGGTTCTTAGACTTTGCAGTGTTACATTCCAGGCCTTTCTGGCTTTCAGGTTTTACACTGAGAAGTCTGAAGTCATTCTGATGGATTTTCCTTTATATCTAATGTGTTGTTTCTCTCTAGCTGCTTTTAGGACTTTCTCTTTGGTATCAATGTTTAGAGTCTTAATAATAATATGTCTTGGAGAATTTCTCCTTTGGTACAGAACCCCTTTGGAGTTCCATTAGTTTCTTGTAACTTGACATGACTTTCTTTTGAGAATGGGAAAATTTTCTTGGATAATTTTGTTCAACAAGTTCTCCATGCCTTTGGTCTTAAGTTCTTCCCCTTCTGGTATTCCCATGATCTGAATGTTGGAACATTTAAGGGTATCCCACATTTCCCTCATGTTCTGTTCAGAAAAAATTTTGAACTTATTGAAACTTTTGGACTCAAAAACTGTTTCATCTGTTTTGTCTTCCAGTTCTGAGTTTCTATCCTCCATATGGCTGACTCTATTTCTGAGAGCTTCTATAGAGTTTTGGGCTTGTTCAATTTGGTTTGCATTTTGTACTATATTTTTATGTATCGTTTCCATCCCTCTGTCAAATTCCCTTTTCATATCATTTCCTGGTTTTCTTAATGCTTCTTGGAGTTCATCTTTGCATTTCTTTATGTCTTCATTGAGCTTATCCAACTGGTTATTGAGGTCTTTTTGTTTTTCACTCTCCTTCAGATTATTTAACTGTCTTTGGAACCCTTCCTGTTTCTTATCTATTAGTTCTAATCTAGGAAGGATAGCATTCATATGATTATTGGCCCTTTGTTGCTTTTCTGCAAGCTCTGCTATTTGCTTGGTCAGGGTTGCAAAGCTTATATCTTTATTTTGGGGTTCTGATACTGATGTCTCTTCTATGTTTTGATTAGAGACATCCATTGTGGGACTGAGCAGTTTTACTGGATTTACTTGCATTTGATTTTTCATGTTATTCCTTTTGTGCTATGGTCTGCTTACCACAGGGTAGGAGTCTTATTTAATTTAGGATGAAACTATAATCTACCCTGTGGGTCAGGTGACATCCAGGGGGTGTGTGGAGGGCCCCTGAGGTGGGAAAGCTTAGGGAGGGGGGAGCCCTAGCCTGCTGACCTGAGTCCGTGCATGGAGGGGCACTGGTGTGTGGAGGTCCCTGGTGGTGTCAGGGGGAGTGCTAGCCTGCTGACCTGGTTCCACAGATAAGGGTAGGGGGCAGAAGTGAGTGGGACAGCGTTTGTGGTGGTTGGGGCAGCCGTGAGTGGGATGGTGTTTGAGGCTGGAGGTCCCCTGGGAGAATGCTAGCCTGCTGGCCTGGGTCCCTTCATGGTGGTGGAGGGTGGCAGTGAGTGGGATGGTGTTTGTGCCTGTGGGGTCCCCTGGGGGAATGCTAGCCTGCTGGCCAGGGTCCCTTCATGGTGGTGGAGGGTGGCAGTGAGTGGGATGGTGTTTGTGCCTGTGGGGTCCCCTGGGGGAATGCTAGCCTGCTGGCCTGGGTCTGTGCATGGGGGGGGGCAGCAAGTGGGATGGCATTAGGGAGCATGGAGGCATGTGGTCTGGGTCCCCTTGCCTGCGGCTAGTGCAGGAGCAATCTGCAGCTGGGACTATGGCTAGGGTGGCTGCTTGACTGGGTTGGGGTCTGGTAGGCTACTCCAGAATGTGGGAATCAGTGGATTCCCTTTTATGCCCCTCTGCACCCTTCCACTGGAGGTCTATTAGAGTCTGCTCACCCCTAGAAGATCCAATGAACCCTTAACATCTTGTCTTTCCTTCCTTGGGAGTTGCGGCATGGTTAATTGGATGCCATATTGACCCAAGATTTTTTTTCTGTAGTTTTGACTTTTATATTTTTGATTTCAGTAAGCCTTGGTGTGAGTCTTTGTGTTAATCTTACTTTGAATTAGTTGAATTTCTTAGGAATTTATGTTAACTCATTTCTTTCATCAAATTTGGAAAAATTTCAGCCATTGTTATTATTTTTAAATACTCTATTTCTATTTTCTTCTGCCTTCTTTTTCTGAAACTCTCAAATACAGGTGCGTTTTTATTGATAGCATGTTGTGGGACTTTTTGGTTCAGTTAACTTTTTTTATAATTTTATTTCTTTCTCAGGCTTAATAACTTTTTTTTGGTTTAGTCTTCAATTCTTTTTTTCTTATGTTCAATATTTCTTTGAATCCTTCTAATGAAATTTTCATTTCAGCTACTGTACTTTTCAGGTCCAGATTTTCTTTCTTTAGATTTTTATCTATTTTTTATTCATATTCATATTTTATGCATATATTGTTTTATTGATCTTTATATCTCTATCTTTTTTTTTTAGCTTGCTGAACATTTTAAAAATAATGTCTTTAGGGATGGAGACATGGCTTCATGGTTAAAGTGCTTGCCTGCAAAGCCTAAGGATGCAGGTTCTATTCTCCAGTACCCATGTAAGCCACATCTGGAGTTCATTTGCAGTGGCTAGAGGCCCTGGTGTGCCCATTCTCTCTCTCCCTCTCCCTTTCTCTATTAAATAAATTAATAAAAATAAAATATTAAAAAATGATGTCTTTAGTCTTTATTTCACAGATATGCCTGCATGCTTTTTCAGGGCTAGTTTTTGTTTTGTGTTTTTCTTCCAATGCATGCTTTCCTGTGTATTTGTATGTCTTATGATTTTCTTGAAAACCAGACAATACAATAATATAACAATTTTTAATTATGAAAATTAGAATATCCCCTGTTCCATAGATTACTATTGCTTGTAACATTTTAAAAAAGTGTTTTAGACTACATGCCAAAGATCAGTCTGAGGAATAAACCAAATGTCTTCTTAGATCTTTTGTAAATTTGCCTTTCTCTGGGCATGCAGTTCCTTTTTATTTGCTAATAGGTTCAATTGCATTAAAGTGTCTTAATTTTTAGTAGAGGACTCTCAAAAGCAAAAACAAGAGAAATAGAGGAGGAGGTAGGTTTAAATCTCCTCAAGACAGTTCAGCATGAGGGAAGGGCTAGAGCTAATGCAACCACATTGCCCTTTTCTTTCCTTTCTGTGATCAGAAGCAGTGACCATCAGAGAATAATCTTTGATGCTTGAGCTAATCCTTTTTGTACCCACTGTGGCATCTGCAAGCTATGTATGAGTGTTTAGGGAATATGTACATGACGACCTGCTCTAGGAATGGGAATATCCATATTGATTCTCCTGTGGATGGCCAGCTGTCACTGTGTTAATACATGAAGTTGACTGATGATCGCTTCAAATTACTATCGAATCTTCCTCTGGACATTATAAGTCTTGACTAGACTTCAGGCTGACGTAGAACTCACTATGCAGCCTGGCTTGCCTCATATTCACAATTTTCCTGTCTCTACCTCCTAAGTGCTGGGATGAAAGCTGTGTGCCACTGTGCTGGGCTTCAGAAGCCTGTGTTTAACTCATAGGTTGGTTGACTTATCCTATGAATATTTTGTACTATCATTTTATTTTATTTTTTAAAATATTTTTATTTGTTTGCAATAAGCAAGATGAGAGAGAGAGGGTGGGGGGAGGAGGGACATACCAGGGCCTCTTGCCACTGAAAACAGACTCCAGATGCATGCACCATTCTGTTCATCTGGCTTTTACGGGAGTAATGGGTAATCAAAACTGGGCTTTTAGGCTTTTCAAGCAAGTGCATAAACCACTGAGCCATCTCTCCAGCCCCTATCATTTTATCTTAATGCCCCATTTGTTCTATATTTAACCACTGGAAACTATTCATATTGGCTTTTATGATTTTTTGTCATGCTTTAATTTTTTAAAGAAGTCTTTTAGATTTTAGAATTATAGTATACTAAAAACTCATTTTTAACTTCTACTTTTTACTTCAACAGTTAAAGTGAACTACATTTCCAAGGAGGTCAGTTCCATTGTTTGGTGATGTTAGATGCCAAGGTCAGGATTCAGCATGTGCTCTGGTTTCTGGGTTTTGGCACTTAGGGTAGACAAAAAAAAAAAAAAAAAAAAAAAAAGAAATATGACTACATGATCACTACTTATTCTCTCTATCTGGTATCTATCATCTATCAATCTATCTATCACCTATCTATTCATCTATGTTTCTATCAATCATTTATCTATTATCTATATGCCTATCATCTATCTATCACCTAACCATTATCTATCTATTTATCTATTTATCTATCTGTCATCTATCATATATCTATAATCTATCATCAATATCTATTTAACTATTGTATAGCTATCACTTTTATCTTCTATCATGTATCAACTATTATATAAAATCCCTGTATGAGTTTATCCTGAAAACTTTTATTCTAATTCTATAACAGGATTAATTCAAGCCTTCACCTTTTAATATTTGTAGTTGTGTTGCTAATTAGTGAGAAATCTCACTTCAAAAATCTGTATATTCAATCATTTGGTCATTCCTGTAATATGCAGAAGACAGTACATTTACTTTATAGAGACACAAATGGAAAGTGCCTTAACTTAAGTTTCACATTTGTTCATTATTTTTGGTTTCAGACAGGGTAGACAAAGTTATTTAAATATGTCCAAAGTTATTCAGAGTTCTTCTACTTTACTCCTTCAACATATCTTTTAAAATTAGGAGTACAGATAGGGTACATTTTCCCAGCTTCTTCATGGCTTTATTGTCCCATTCTTGCAATTTGATTTTTTAAATATGCAAGCTATTAACATGACTGAAAAAAAGCAATGTCAAATCATGTGGAAACATAAACTTAGTTGAATCACTACCGTGTATAGAGCTTTCCACCTGCTTCTTGTTAGCCCCTAAAGGTAATTTCTCCCATTAATTTCTTTCTTGTTCTTCTTGTATTTCTATTTGTAAATATGAGACAAATATGAGCTATGTAGAATCTGTGTGTCAAGTAGCATAGGCTCTATAGCAATCTCTTTTTCTTTGGTTTTTATTCTGACGCATATTATTTTTGGCTTTATTGTCTTGTGATAGCAGAGGTAATAATGGCGTGCTAATTAGATTCCTGAGCTGTGTCATCTTTGGATACCCAAATTGGCCCACTGGGTCTTATTCTTAACTTTTTCAGTATCTTACTTGTTTGTACTATCAGTATTAATTATGGTTTACACTTGAGGATGGCTTGATCTGATCTATGTCCCCCCTAAAAAAATTTCTTTCCCTTCATTGTCTTGGGAGAGCTTGCTATTGTGAATAGGGTATTCAATTTAAATTGATATAAGATTTTTATCTTTTTGTTTGGATTCCCTTTTCCTCCCAACAGTATTCTGTCACTTGTTACCTTTAAATTGGCTCCTTTTCATTCACTTCTGTTGTCTCCCCTAATTGCCTCCTGTTTTCGAGCAAATAAGGCTTAAGAAACTGAGTCTGATCAGCTGCAGTATCTATGAAAGAATGATGGTGAAAGGTTTGATGAGCCCGTGTCTAAATTGTCCTCGTAATTCTCAATATATTATTTTTACTCTTAAAACTTGAAGTTCATTCTGACTTAGTTGGACAGGTGCCATAATTTGGATTTTATGTGGTCCCCAAAGCCCACATATTCTGGCATTGCTGTCAGCCTGTGGTGTACTTAGGAAGCAGTAGAATATTTATGAGGTAGGGTCTACCAAGGAAGTGAGGTCATTCATCATCGTTTTTCTTTTTCTGCTTCCTGGCTGCCACAAGGTGAACAGACATCTGGGGCTTCAATTTTGGAACTATGTTTACTGAGTTGTAATCAAACGAAACATACCTGTTTATGTACCTTACTCCCCCCTTGTCACATAAAAGGCATGAAAATTCTGGCATTTAATTTAATATTTAATAAAATATTTTCAATAGAATTTGAATACTTTTTCATAATTTTCAATAGCTATGGTCAAGGAAGACATTTAAGTGTAAATATTAAAAAAGAATGGAGGGCTGGAGATGCTTAGCGGTTAAGCGCTTGCCTGTGAAGCCTAAGGACCCCGGATCCAGGCTCCATTCTCCAGGGCCCACGTAAGCCAGATGCACAAGGTGGCGGGCGCATACATCTGGAGTTCCTTTGCCGTGGCAGAGGCTCTGGCACATCCATTCTCTCTCTATCTCTACCTCTTCCTGTCTCTGTCTGTCGCTCTCAAATAAATAAATAAATAAAATTTAAAAAAAGAATGAAGGACTATCATGATCACAGTTTATAGTGTTTGATGAAGGATGCCAATTTTCCTCCATATTGCCTTTTACCCACTCTAACTTCCATTGGTCCCTTTCTTCCCAAATAATCCTTTGGCATTAATGTCTTTTCATAATTTTTAAATTAAACTTTTAGTTAGAATATAAATTGATGGGTTTTGTAATGGTATTTCATAAATATATGTCATTATATTTTGTTCTTATTCATTCCCTTGAAATAAAAAATATTGTATGAAAATTTAACACTTACACTCTTCTAGAAATTAATCAACTTTAGTTTTTTCATTAATAAATACAAAAATATTTATCCAATGCACCAAGCAAGGAGATAGAGTAGTAGCAAATGTGGGCATGGGGCTTATTATTTTTTGTCACTTGGGGCATTTAAAAAATTTATTTATTTATTTGCAAGCAGAGAGAATGAGAGAGATAAGTGAGACTGACAGAGAGAGGGAATAGGCATGTCAGAGCCTCCAGCCACTGCAAATAAATTCCAGATGCATGTGCCACTTTGTACATCTGGCTTTATGTAGGTACCGGAGAATTGAACTCAGGCTGCTAGGCTTTTCTCTCCAGCCCTAGTTTTTAATGAATTAATTCTCAGATAATTAATGATTAATTTCAGAAGCACATAATATAAAACCAGAGTCATGAACCTAATATAGCAAATGGGGAAAGCACGGATTCTGAAAGTAAAAATACAGGTTAAAAACTACCTACCATCTTTCCATGGAGTGCAAGTCCTGGACTCACACAGGCCCTTCCATATCTTGGTTTGAAATTTCTTTTGCCAGATAGTCTAGTTCATTAATTTAAATTCAGCATTCTTTAAGCTCTCGGGTAAGAACCATTTCAGCTTGAGTTTGCAGTGGTTCAGTTTCTTCCTTTCCTTCTAGTTCTTAAGACTGAAGCTTAGTTGATCATTTGTAGTCCTCCCTTTGAATATGGACATCTACAATTTTAAGTTGCAAGCCATAATTTTTTGCATGTTTTGTTTTAGTTTTCACTCTCTCTAAAGTATTTTTGAATTCCCCTAGTGATTTCTTGTTTGCTTATTTATTATTTATGAGTATGTTCCATAACTTTCACATAGTTATGGATTCACCCAATTTATTTGTTATTACTTTTTAATTTTATTCATTGTGATCAAAGAATATGCTCTATGGACTTTAACATTTTTGCATTTTATCAAGGTTTGTTTTATGGCCTGCATATGGTCTATATGGCTGACATTTCTTGTGTGCTTGAGAGAAACCCATATTTTGCTGTTGGAGTGGAGTGTTGTATGCATGGCCACAGGTCTAGTTTGTTATGTGGAAGGATTCTCCTTCCCTTGATTATTCTATCCAATGTTGACAATGAAGATATATCATTGTTTATCGGGGACAGTATATTTGTTATGAATTTCTGTTACTTTTGCTTGATGCATTTTAGGGTTCTGTTATTAAGCCTATTTATTTATCTTAAGATAACCCCTTTTCTCTTTTTAATTTTTTTAAAATTTATTTTTATTTGAGACAGACAGAGAGAGAGAGAGAGAGAGAGAGAGAGAATGGGCATGCCAGGGCCTCTATCCACTTCAGAAAAACTCCAGATGCATGCACTATCACATACATCTGGTTTACATGGGACCTGGAGAATCAAACCTGGGTCCTTAGGCTTCACAGGCAAATGCTTTAACCGTTAAGTCATCTCTCCAGCCCCCCTTTCCCTTTTTTATTACTCTATAGTAACAGTAGAAAAGAATGGGTTTTATCTGAAATTTTTGAACATGTACGTTTAAAATTAACTAATTAATCAATTCCTTTATTTAAGACAGAAAGAAAATGTACAAGCATACCAGGACCTCCTACCACTACAAATGTAGTCCAGACTTGTGTCCCACTTTGTTGAGCTTTATGTGGGCACTGGGGAATAGAATCTGGGCATAAAAGCTTTGCATGGGAGCACTTGTACCTGCTGAGCCATCTCCCCAGCCCCATATATGTACTTTTATTGTTATAACTTCCACCACATTCACCAATGAGTTTGTAGGTCTTCCTTACAGAGCATGCACAATGGGCTACTTATAGGAATGTGGAGACCATAAAGCAGCCACAGTATTGAATGATCTCCTCCCTGACTTTGATTTATGAAATTGGGTGCACCAAAGTTTGATACATGTATCTTTGCAATCATCATATCTTCTTGCCAAATTCTTCCTTTTATTAATATGTAGTGACATTTGTCTCCTCTAAAGTAATTATGTCAGATACAAGCATAGCTAGTACAAATTGCTTTTGATTTTCATTGGCTTGGTTTATCATTATATATATTTTTTACTTTCAGTCTGTGGATTTGCCCACAAAGTATATTTCCTGGGGACATGAATTGGATCATGTTTTTAAATCTAATATGTCCAATTTTTTTTAAAATGTGGCCTTCTTTTTATTTTAAGATTTATTTTTATTTATTAGAGAGAGAGAGAGAGAGAGAGAGAGAGTGAGAATGGGCATTCCCGAGCCTCTAGCCACTGCAAATGAACTCCAGACACATGTGCTACCATGTGCATCTGGCTTACATGGGTCCTGGAGAATTGAACCTGGGTCCTTAGGCTTTGCAGGCATGTGCCTTAACCACTAAGCCATCTCTCCAGCCCAGTATGAATCTTTTGACTAGAAAGGTTAGACCTATGCATTTCATATCCTTATTGCTGGTTCTTATAATTGTACTGTCTTTTCCCTTATCCTTTGGGTTATTCAAGTACTTTGTGCTCTTTTTATTTTCTCCTTTATTCTTCCTAGGAGTTTTTTTGGTTACTGAATTGAACATTTTTGAATTAGTTACTTTTGTGCTGCTTTGACTAAAATACTTGACATAAACAACTTAGAAGGATCTGTTTTAGTTCATAGTTTCAGCCCATGATTGCTCATTCTCATGCACTTGGCTAGAATATCTTGGAAATTCAGATGCATGTAATGGAAACGTCTTCAGTTCAGGTGGACAGGGAGTAGAAATGTGAATGTTAATAGTTCACTGGCTTTCTCATGTCATCCCTCTGTGTGTGGGGGGCACCCTCAAATACTGTTACTTCTGATGCCATCCAACATTTGTGTTTGGGAAAGGGTCTCTCATTGGCCTGTAATTTGCATTATTAGGCTAGACTGACTGTCCAGCAAGCTTTAGGAATCCTGCCCTCTCTGCTAACCCAGTGGTGGGATTACAAGCACACGATTACCACATCTGGCTTTTTTTGTGGGGAGCGGGGTGGTCCTTGGCATCAAACTGAGGTTTCTATGCTTGCATGGCATACATTTTACTGACTGAACTATCTTCCCAGACCTGATTTCCCCTTTTTATTTTATCTAGACCCTTACTCGAAGGAATGGTGTCACTCTTATTCAGTATGAATCTGTCTGTACTCAGTTAATCTTCTCTGGAAAATGCCTTCCAGACATACCTACAAATGTGCCTGTAGAAGACAGCTTCAGGTTACTGAGATGAACTTCCAGACCAGGCACAGTTATGGAAGGAAGGGGTTTATTTTAAGTTTACAGATCCAGGAGAAGTTCCATAATGGCAAAAGAAGCTGGCCTGTTTTTTCAGGTTGAAGAAGAGAGAGAGATAAACCACAAGCCAAAAGCCACACAGCACACTTCAGAAACTGTAGGTAGAACTAGGTACTTAGCATATCTTTAGATTGGAATTTTAAATCCACCACCACACTTTAGTGCTGGGCCATCCAGTGACACCTCCTACAGCTAGGTGGCTGGAAATCCAAGAAGTTTTAATAAACTCCTGAATCTACTGGAGGGAATTTATTCAAACTACCCTAGTGCCTAAACAATATCTTACATAAATCTAATTCCAGTCATATTCACAGAAAATGGTTAACTATCATAAGTCAAATACTTGTCAACTTGATATCCATCACATCATTTATAACCATAACAATATTTGATTCTTTCTTACCTGTTCATCTATTTTCCTAGAGAAAGTTACTTTTCTTATGTGCTCTTGTGTTCATGACTGTCTTTATTCCTTATTTGTGAGTGGGTTTCCTATAAGTATCTTCTGTGATGCTGGCTACCAGCCATGAATTTCTTTGCTTTGTGTTCATCTTGGAAAGTCCTTATTTCTCCACTGTTTTAAATGGTATTTTAATTTAATTTTAATTTTTTAGAGAGAGAGAAAGAATTGGCATGCCAGGGCCTCAGCCACTTCAATTGAACTCCATACGCTTGTGCCACCTAGTGGGCATGTACGACCTTGTGTGCTTGCCTCACCTTTGTGTGTCTGGCTTATGTGGGACCTGCGGAGAGATTAGACATGGTTCCTTAGGCTTCACAGGCAAGCACCTTAACAATTAATCCATCTTTCCGGCCCCTTAAATGATATTTTTGACAGTTATTTACTATCATACCTTACAGTGGATAATTCCATGCTTTCCTGGCTACTATATGTTTCTGTTAAGAGGTGTGGTATTATTCCGATGAGTTTGTTTATGCTTAAATTTTTATCTTGGTATTTAATTTTTCTGTATCTTGTGATCTTTGGATCTTAAATATAATGTGATATAGAGAGGCTCTTTTTATTGGTCCTATCTACTTGGGGTTCTAAACATCTTGAATTTCCGTGTCTTTTCCTTTATATGTGATAATTTTGGCTATAGTTTCATTGAAAATATTTTTATGGCTTTAGTTTTTAATCCATGACCTCACTTTTATCTCATCTGGGTTGTCCATGAGTTTTTAGAAGCAGTGGTCATGCTTGTTCATCTTTTCTTTATTGCTATCTTATTATATGTCCTTGATCTTTTCTGTTTCTGATACATATATATATATATATAATATATATATATGTCCCCTTACTCTCTCTGATCTCCTTCCACTCCTGTTGGCTCCCTTCTTCTTCTTCCCTAGTACTTCTCATATTGCTTTAATTTATCTTTTTATATGACACACTGATTTTAATTAGGCTTTCTCATATGAGCATGGATGGCGGTTATTTACTGGATTATGGGTAACTTACTAGTGGTTATACCACTGAAGAAAATTACTCCCTTGGTGAGGTGGAGAAGCACAGAGAAGAATTTAGCCACCAGGAACCTGCTTGGCTTGAACAGCGAATACACCCTTCTCCTGTACATGCAACTAGGAACTTGTTGGGAAGCTGGGATCCTCACTTGTATGTAGCAAGCTGCACATACAGTCTACCCCACACAGTGAACTAGTTTTCTTCTCCTCTTCTCCTTAGCTACCATTATTTTTTCAGTACCTATCCAAATAGATTCTTAGGCAGATTCAGGATCAGAACAGTAGGCAATCAAGCCTGGCCTGGTTTTGGATACATTGGCAATAAGGGAAACTATGTTCTGTATGAGACCACTGGTAATACCAGCAAGTATTACTTACTAATAACTCCTCAGGGATGGTGAGGGGCCTTGTGAGTCCCTCCCCATCCATGGTAGAATTCTGAAGGACCCAATCTTATGCAAGTCTTGTGCTGGCAACAGCAGCTTTGGTGTGTTCATGATTGTAGCAGCCTTATCATCCAGAAGAAAGCAGCATACATCACTCCTCTCTATCCTTCTGCTCCTACATTCTCTCCATCCTTTCTTCCATGATATTCCTGTGCCTTGGATGAGGCGATGTAGATGTCCCACTTCGGGGCTGGAGAGATGATTTTGTGGTTAAAGTGCTTGCCTGTGAAGCCGGAGGACCCATGTTCTACTCTCCAGATCCCACATATGCTAGATACATAAAAAGGTGAGAAAAGCACAAGGTCTCATATGCCCAATAAGTGGCACAAACATCTGGAATTTGATTTCAGTGGCTGAGGCCCTGGCGTGCCAATTCTCTCTCTTTTCTTAAATAAAAAAAAAAATTAAAATTAGATGTCCCAATTAGGACTCAACAGTTACTTATAAATTATGAGTCTCTGTATTAACCACTGTCCCTGAAAAAGGAAACTTCTCTAACTGAGGCTGAGAGCAAAATTGGTCTATGAGTATAGATATAAATACTTAAAAGGCAGTTTGACTACATGTCCATTTACCAAAATAACAATAGTAGTTTCCCTCCTAGGACCTTCTGACCTCCCAACTATACCTTTTGACCAGGTTTACAGTACCAACTTTGTATGCACTGCAGTGGAGTTAGCCTCAGATTACATTAGAAAGCCATTGGTTACCAGCCTCCAAGCATTTATTCCACTATTGCACCAGTGGACATTTCTTGCCTGGAATCAACCTTGTCTTTCTTCTGCTTGATCTAGCTTATTGGTGACACATTTCATTTTTTTAATTATTGACATTTTCATCTTTAAAGCTTCCATTATTCATCTGAAAGCCTAGATTTTCTTGCAGAATTTCAAATCCTTCTTGTTGATTTTCCTATCTTAGCCCTGAATTGACTTCCTTAATTTAATTATCTGCTTGCTTGAATTTTTCTTGAGGTCATTGGTCATTTTAAAATTAGATTTTTAGATTCTTTGGTATTTCGCTCATGTCAGTATCTTGGGATCCAGTTATTGAATAGTTGGGTAGTTTTGGAAGAGTTGTGTTGCCTTGCTTTTTCATGTTTCTTGTGTTTCAAAGTTGCAATTTGCAAACTTGTTGGTGTTCATATCTCTTCCCATTTTATTTTTGGGTCTTCATAGTGAGCACTCTTCTCTTGAATGCTTAGTCCTTAGTGCCACTCAGCATTTTAAGAAAACAAACTTTTTTTTTTTTTAATTTTTTTTTGGTTTATTTTTATTTATTTATTTGAGAGCGACAGACAGAGAGAGAAAGAGGCAGAGAGAGAGAGAGAGAGAATGGGCGCGCCAGGGCTTCCAGCCACTGTAAACGAACTCCAGACACATGCGCCCCCTTGTGCATCTGGCTAACGTGGGTCCTGGGGAATCGAGCCTCGAACCAGGGGTCCTTAGACTTCACAGGCAAGCGCTTAACCGCTAAGCCATCTCTCCAGCCCGAAAACAAACTTTCATAACAGAACACACACACACACACACACACACACACACACACACACACAATTTTTATTTATTTGAGAAGGAGAAAGAGGCAGATAGAGAATGTTGTCCCCGGGCCTTCAGCTGCTGCAAAGTAACTCCAGATGTATGTGCCATCTTGTGCATCTGGCTTCTGTGGGTCCTAGGGAATTTCACCTGTGTCCTTTGGCTTTGCAGGAAAGCACCTTAACTGCTAAGCCATATTTTCAGCCCTAAATACATTTTAAACTATTGGAAACATCAACTGCACCCCAAATAAGTAACTAGGATATTTTAGGGAAAGTTAGAAGTTTAAAATTATTTAATCTAAAGGTATTAATAATTAAGTAATAAAAAGGAGGAGATATGGGTAAAAGAAACAAGAGAGAAGCCCTGAGGTGTGTTATAAGAGGTAAGAAAGGGTAAAAGCATGTGGAATGCAAACATAAGATAGAAGAGTGAGAGAGAACACATTAAGGTAAGTGCATAAAAAGAACAGGAAAGAAGGAAGGAAGAGGAGGAAGGAAGGATGGAAGAGGAGGAGGAAGGAAGGAAAAAGGAAGAAGGAAGAAGGAAGAAGGAAGAAGTAAGAAAGAACCCATGAGCTTCCATTTCCTTATTGAGAAGAGGCTGGATATTTTCCCATAGGCTGGTCATTGCAGTGGAAGCAGCCATTTTTCTCTTCAAGTGTAAATGAGAGGGAAAGGGCAGGCTGACAAAAACACAAACTGAAGGCATGTACCCATTTTATAACCTTTGTACTGCTGCCCTACAGTTGGCCTCCATGATAGCCTGGGGGTGAGGAGTCCTTTCCCCAGATGATGATTGGATTGTCAGTGGGTAGGTCTCACTGCTGCTTCATGCTCTGCCGTTTTTGTTTAAAGCTGGCACCTCTTCTTGGCAGTCACCATGGCAATGAAGGAAATTTTTTGCCCAGTGATGATTTTCTTGTCCAGGTTTGGCCACTCTCCTGATTTTTCCCCATGATTTTCTCCACATTTGCATGTACCCATCCAATCAGGACTCACCAGTGTCTGTATAAACTGCACAGTTGGCAGACCATCCAGGTGCTGAAGAGTGAGGACCCATGTAGCAGACAGCTTCAGGTTCACTGAGATGAACTTCCAGACCAGGTGCAGTTGTGGAGAAAGGTATTTATTGAAGCTTTCAGATCCAGGGAAACTTCCATAATTGCAGAAGAAGCTGGCCTGCTTTCACAGGACCAAGCAGAGAGAAAGAAGCACAAGCCTAAAAGCCACAAGCCACAAGCCACACAGCACAGCACACTTCAGGAATTAAAGCTAGGCACACTTTGCATATCTTTAGATTGAAATCTGAAACCCACCACCATACCTTAAGAGCTGCCCAGTGACACCACCTCCAGCCAGGTGATTACAAATGTAAAGTACAAACTACTAAAACACTGAATATATTGGGAGCTATCTATTCAAACTACCACAACCCACTTAATGACAACCCTTGCTTCAGAGATTTGCAGAATAAAAGCTTGTGGCCTAACCAAGAAGAAGTGTTTTCATTTTATTTTTCCTTACTGATGAATAGAACTCCATTACATCTATGTACCACATCTTCATTGTCCATTCATCAGTTCATGGACATATGGGCTGCTTCCATTTCCTAGCTATTGTGAATAGAGCAGCAACAAACATGGCTGAGCAAGTATCTCTATATTAGACTGTAGAATATTTAGGAGAAAGCTTTACTCTAAAACCATAGGCTGTTGCTGGTTAATCCCAGTGCCAGAATTGGGTCACCCCACTCCCCCAACAGTGAGCTATTGGTCAGGAAGGCCCCCAAAACAATGCAAACTCTTACCAAAATAGTTGGTTAACCACTAAAACTAGCAGGTAAGACCTCATTGCTGAATATATCACAGGCTGTGGTCACACGACATTGAGAAATCATGGTGGAACTAAGATAAAGGCCATCTCTCTTCCAGTGAACCTTCAGTGCTGGAAAGCCCTATGTAAACTGCTGGGAGGTAAACATCACCAACAGCATGAACAAGCAGTGGATTCTACTAGATACAAAATCAACCAGGGCCAAGATGTACCCACTGGTGCAATAGTGGCACACAGGCTATGGGGGTAAACAACTGCTCTCTGATTGGGTATGAGGCCCACTCAGTAAGAATGAATTCACACCTGGGATTGAGAACTGAGTTAAAAAACTATGGCTTGGAAGGTCATAGACCATAATGCAAAACTCATCTAAGGATAAGATAAGAGGCTGCTAAGAAGTCAACACAAAAGTAGGTTTCAAGTATGCACTCCAAAGACAGAATATTTGGGAAGACTATAAGAGCCACAGGTATAGAAACTGACCTGAGGCATTTGTGACCCCACAGAAACTACCAATACCTCACTGAAGGGGGTCCTCAAAGTAATGGGGGAGAGAGGACCTGCTGGAAATATGACCAATTTATAATATATTCATATATTTAAGTTCTCAGCTAAAAGAAAGTCAGAACTTTCACCTCCACCTTGTGCCCTCTCAGGTGACAAAACCTGCCACGACTGAGTCCAGTTTCTGTTTAAGTTGTTGTATTCCTGTGTAACTAAACCTTTGTTCACCCATGGCTGTACACTCCCTCTAATCTTTGGGTGGAGAGACAAGAAGCTGGAAGAAGAATTGATGATCTCATAAACAAGTTAGAATAGAAAGGTATAGACTGCCCAGTCCTACCTTTCTGCTGGACTGAATTCCTATCAGAGTTTGTCCTTACAGTGTCTGCTGGTATGGGGGTTGCATGAGCAAGTAGGTATGTCTGTGAACCTGAGTCCTAGTCACAATGGTTTCTAAGGTCCACCTTTATTTTTGGAGTTGTCACTAGTTTAATCAGCATGGTCATGGGAAGAGGGTGGGGGTGGTTCTGGAGATAAAAAATTGCAGGGCTTTCTGCTCTCCCTGCATGACAGGCTTGACTCTAATCTTTTCCATAGATGATTCTCCTCTATTACCCAAGTGAGCAAGCCAGCAAAAGTGACTTATTACTTTTTTATTTCTTTTAGGAGCAATTTGTGTGGTTATTTTTAGCTCATTAATCATGGACAATTGAGCCAGTTTAAAAACAGATGCCCTGTTTCAGGGATATAGAAGTAGATAACTGTTTGTGGTGGTTTGATTCAGGTGTCCCCCATAAACTGAGGTGTTCTGAATGTTGGGTTCCCAGCTCATGGAGATTTGGAAATTAATGCCTCCTGGAGGCTGTGTATTGTTCAGGGCAAAGTTATGGGTGAGAAAGCCAGCTCCCCCCTTGCCAGTGTTTGGCACAATGTCCTGTCCCTGTTGTCCACCTTATGTTGGCCTGTAAGCCAAAATAAACCTCTTTGCTCTTGGTCGGGTGATTTCTACCAGCAATGTGAATCTGACTGCAACACTGTTATTTAAATCTTCATATATATATACATATATACATACACATATATATATATATATATAATTTGACAACTTCTATACTTACAGACAATAAACCATATTTCCCTTCTGTTTCCCATCTTCCCCTTCACAACTCTGCTCTCCATCATATCCCCACCCACTCTCCATTAGTCACTCTTTTAATTTGATGTCATCATCTTTTTCTCCTATTATTAGGGTTTTGTGTAGATATTGCTAGGCACTGCAAGGTCATGGATATCAAAGCCAATTTCTTTTTTTTAAATATTTTTTATTCATTTTTATTTATTTATTTGAGAGTGACAGACAGAGAGAGAAAGAGGCAGAGAGAGAATGGGTGTGCTAGGGCCTCCAGCCACTGCAAACCAACTCCAGACACATGCACCCCTTGTGCATCTGGCTAACGTGGGTCCTGGGGAATCGAGCCTCAAACTGGGGTCCTTAGGCTTCACAGGCAAGCGTTTAACCGCTAAGCCATCTCTCCAGCCCTCAAGGCAAATTTCTGTTGGGACAGTTGCATTGTAAGGAGTGATACCCTTCCTTTGGCTCTTACATTATTTCTGCCACCCCTTCCTCAATGGACCCTGAGCCTTGGAGGGTGTTATAGAGATGTTTCAGTGCTAGACACTCCTCTGTCTCTTCTTCTCAGCACTATGTTGGCTTTTGGGTCATCCCAGTGGTCACTGCAATCTGAAAAGAGAAGCTTCTTTAACCAGAAGTGAGAGTAGCATTAATATATGAGTATTAACATTAAGTGCAGTGCTTTGGGGGCAATTTGTTGATATTAATACATGCATTTATCCAGACAAGAGCAGGCTTTATACCCTTAAGTCTCATGAACTCCCTTGCCATAGGCTTTTGATTAGTTTTTCAGTACCAGGCATGTATTCCCTCCATAGAGCGGGCCTACAGTCCAATTAGAAAGCAATTGGTTTCCCCCAGGGCAGACATGCCACTATTGCACTTGTTTTGTCATTTGGCCTGTGTGGACCAACTTGAGGCTTCCAATGTCTACTATTTTCACTGCTAATGACTTCTGTCTCCCATAAGTCTGCATACAGTGCAGCTTTTTACAGCTTTCAGTTGGCTGGTCTACAGGGAGAAGGTTTTCTTCTCAGCACCAGCTTAATTTCTGTGTTTGCCACACAGGCATGTGAAGTCTTCAGTAATAGGGTCTTACCATCTATTTCTCAAGGGAAACCAAAGGCCTGAATGTATATTCTGCAGCATTTGGATGGAACGTTCTGTAGATATTTGTTACGTACATTTGTTCCATAACATCAGTTAATCCAGATGTCTCCCTATTTACTTTTTGCTGGGATGATCTGTCAATTGATGAGAGTGGGGTATTGAAGTCTCCCACTATAATTGTGTTTGGTGTTATCTCTGACCTTAAGTCTAATAGTGTTTGTTTGATGAAATTGGGAGAATTTAGGATTGTAATTTCCTCCTGGTGGAGTGTTCCTTTAATCAGCATAAAATGACCTTCTTTCTTCACTAATGTTGGTTTGAAGTCTATCCTGTCAGATATTAGAATAGCAGCCTCTGATTCTTTCCTAGGCCCATTTGCTTGAAATACCATTTTCCATCCTTTCACCCTAAGTCAGTGTCTATCTTTTATTGAAAGATGAGTTTCCTGTAGGCAACAAATGGCAGGATCCTGCCTTTTAATCCAGTCTGTAAGCCTGTGTCTTTTGGTTGGGGCATTGAGGTCATTGATATAAGAGTTATTATTGAAAGGTATGTATTTATTCTTGCCATTCTTTTTATTTTGTAATACTACCTGTTTTTTCTTTTTTTTTTTGCTAGTTTTAACTGTTGTTTGAGTATGGTTTATTTTTTTCCTATTCCCTCCTGTGTGTGAAGGATTCCTTCAATTATTTTCTGTAGAGTTGGTTTAGTTATCATAAATTCCTTTAGTCTGTTTTTGTTGTTGAATATCCTTATTTCTCCACCAATTTGGATAGATAGTTTTGCAGGATAAAGTAATCTTCATTGGCAGCTGTTATTTTTCAGAACTTGGAATACATCATTCCAAGTTCTTCTGGCTTTTAAAGTTTGTGATGCGTAATCTGCTGTTATTTTGATGGGCTTGCCTTTGTAGGTGACTTGCTTTTTCTCTCCAATTGCTTTCAATATATTGTCTTTGGTTTGTGTGTTTAGCAGTTTAATTATAACTTGGCAAGGAGAGATTCTTTCCAGGTTTTGTTTGTTGGTGTTCTAAAAGCTTCTTGTATCTGCATTGGCATTTCTTTCACAATTTGGGGTAATTTTTCCTCTATGGTTTTGTTAAAAATGCCTACTAAGTCTCTGGATTGAAATTCTTCTCCTTCTACTATACCCTGAGTTCTTATGTTTGATCTTTTCATAGTGTCCTGTATATGTTGAAATTCCCATTCATACCTTCCTATTAGCTTGTCTTTCTCTTTGTTGGACTGTATTAGGTCTGCCACCTCATCTTCTAGTTTAGATATTCTGTCCTCTGTTTAATCAATTCTGCTGGTGAGACTTTCCACAGAGTTATTATTTGACTGACTTTGTTCTTCAGAGATAGAATTTCAGCCTGGTTTTTCTTCAGTATTTCTATTTCTTTACTGATGTCTTGTAATGACCTCCTTATCTCATTAAGCTGGTTACCTGGTTCTCTTTGAGTTTATTTCTTTTCTTTAATTTTTTTGTTTTCATCTTTGATTCCTTTCATTTCTTGTTTGATTTCTTTGCGTATAGGTACAATCATTTTTAAAAAATCTTTGTCAGGCATTTCACCTAATACAGTCTCATTGGTGATAATTTCTGATGGATTTGTAATTTTTGGTCTTATTGTATTGTCTTGATCCTTTATGTTTCTTATATTATAATGTAGGGACTTTTGTATCCTGAATTGATTTGATTCTTGGGTTTTCTACTTATCTACAGTGCTCTTATATGTGGTGATCCACCTTTATGTACTTTCAGGATATGAGTTTAAGGTGCCAGGTATAGCTCTTGTACCCCAATCCAAACGCCAAAGTAATCCTAGGTGTTGAGTTTGCTTGCTAAGCAATTATTCTAGTGGACTGAGTGGAACAATCTACTGGCAAATTCTAAACTTCAACTGAGCATTAAAGCCAGCACAGAGTATGCAATTGTGGGGATTAAAAAAAACAGTCTTGTAAATCCCAAATCTCTAAGGATGTGTGTTGCTCTACACCCTTAGTCTTGTCATCTGGGAGGTAGAGATTTCTGTTCTGAATTGGGTTCCAGGTCAGCCTGTATCTGAATCAGACCTGCCCCCAATAATGACAGAAGCAAAATGCAAAGGCCCTATAAATCTGAAAGCATCAAAGGCAACAATATTCAACCCCCAAATACAGCTTAGTTGAAAATGGTAAAGGCAACCAAGAATATGTAACCCATAACCTTCCCTGAAATGGAAAGAGAGACTAGCTCTTCCAGTGTGGGTATGTGGGTCTATGTACCTGTTTTTTTTTTTTTTTTTTTTTTTTTTGTCAGTCAGCCTCATTACCTTTTGGGGTAGCTTCTAATCTCACCAATGCTGAGTGCCCACCTCAATCCCTCCATGCTGTGTTGTGAGCTGGAGTTCTGATCAGCTGTGCTGGATGTGTTGCCACCAGGGGTTGAATGCTGGAGGCTCACGGTTCTGATGGTTGGGGGATGGGAGAGTGCAGAAAGCCTGGAGTTGCTCACACAATCCTGCCTGTATCCCTTTTAGTAGCTCCTTGGTTGATCCCAACTGTCTTTCCTTCAGATTTCTTGTCTTTGCAAGGAATCTGGTGAAGTTGGAAAATCCCCTTGTTTGGTCTTTGCTGCTGCTGCTGCTGCTTGGCTCTCCTGGTGGGTGGTGCCTGGCCAGTGCATGGATCTGGGAGATCCATGTGCCACAAATGCCTCAGTGGGATTCTGGCCATTTTCTTCCTTTCTGGTGGATCTTGGTCTCTCCTGCTTCTCCACTGTGTCTAATAACCTATGTTCCTTCAGCTTTCAGAAGAAGAGTATATTTTGCTGTCATTTTGCTTAAATCCCTCCCTAGGCTGGCTTGGCATAACTCCTAAGCTACCATCTTACCTGGAAGTCTAAATCTTCTTAATTCATTATTTGATCTGTTGAAAACTATCTATCTTGGGCTGAGAAAGGTGATTTAAGGCTGCCTATAGTAGATGTCTTGCTTTGTGTTTCTTACTTTTGTTTTTGCAGCACTTTAGTATGTTTATCCCATTACTTATACATAGATATTCATAGTTTTATAGTTTTACTGTTAATTTTACTCTTTGAGTTTTCTTTGATATAGGGTATTGGTTTGTAGTCCAGGTTGGCCTTGAACTTCCAGGCTGACCTGGGACTGGCAATCTTTTTGTTTCTGCCTCCAAAGTACTGTTAGTACAAGTGTATGCCACTATGCCCAGAAATCTTTTGGGAACAAAATTATCTCACTTTCTGTTTTTTAAAAGTTTGTTTGTGAATGGAATTTTTGTTTACTATGGAACTGTTTATATTTACATTTGCCCAGTCTTTTATTGTCAGCAATTCTATACTATTTGTATGAAGACATTTTAAATATGGCACAATATTTTTCCTGATTATTCTGAAACTACTTTTTTTAATAGATATATTTACAGGTTTATACTTGTAACTATGGAAAATAAATTTGGAATCACATATGCCTTTTATTTTGGTGATTCATACATGTCATTCTTTCTTTGGGGGGGCTGTTCCTAGGTAGGGTCTCACTCTAGCCCAGGCTGACCTGAAATTCACTATGAAGTCTTGGGGTGACCTTGAACTCATGGTGATTTTCCTACTTCCACCTCCCAAGTGCTGGGATTAAAGGCATGCACCAATACACCTGGCCTACATCTCATTCTGTTGAAGTATTTTATTTACTTATTTGCTTATTTGAGACAGAAGCAGTTAGAAAGAGAGAATGGGTGTGCCATTGCCTCTAGCCACTGGTAATGAACTCCAGACAATTATGCTACCTTGTGTATCTGGTTTACGTAGGTACTGGGGAAATCAAACCTAAGTCCTTAGGCTTTGTAGGCAAGTGCCTTAACGCTAACCCATCTCTCCAGCCCTGAATGTGTTACTCTGAATTTTGGAATCTTTTACCAATTATTATAGTTGCAGTTTATTTTGATAGATTGGAAGTTTTGCATTTCCATTATTAACAGTTGTTTTAAAGTGATATCTGAATGTATTTCTTCCTTTTGTATTTTTTTTTTCATTTTATTTTTCGAAGTAGGGTCTTGCTATAGCCCAGGCTGACCTAGAATTCACTATGTAGTCTCAGGATGGCCTTGAACTCATGGCGCTCCTCCTACCTCTGCCTCCCAAGTGCTAGGATGAAAGGCGTGTGCTACCACGCCTGGCTTCTTTTTGTACTTTTAAGATATACTCTAACTTTATAAATGATAAGATTAATGTATTTCTTGTGGCCGTTTTGTTTCTTTCCTTTATACCATATTTATTTATACTCATGATTGTTATACTTAATTTACTCTAAATAACATACTTGCCCCAAGACATAAATGGCAGAGCATTATTTTAACATTGTTTTCACTTTTTTTGCTAATGTTTTTATATTCTTGCTTTATTTTTTGATTGTTCTTCAGTGTGTCTGACACTTCTCCGTTGGTTACTTGCGTGTTACTTGGAATGTTACCTCACTTAATGTGACATTTTAATAGTTTTTCCTTTATCTTCCTGAGCTTTATTGTTGACTTTTCTGTTTGTTGTTTGAGTATTTTAGTGATATATTTGTCCATAACTTGATTTGGTTTTTGGAAACACTTTTCGCAGGAGTGATTGCTTCCCTTTTGTTCACACCCTCTTTTTTGGCATGTACTGTCTTCATAAGCATCCTATGGTGCCCCTTTGTGGACTACTGAGCTTTGGATGAAGGAGTTCTTACTGGACTGGCTCTTTGTAGGATTTGCTGTAGAGCTGATGCAAGACATGGATTGCAGGCTAGCAGCAATATTCTCCATTGCCAAGATTTGTATGCAGGTTCTTTTAGCCTTAGCTTCTTCCTAGTCAAAGAAGAAATGAAGCAATAGAATTGTTAATGCTGCTTTTCCCACCTGGTAGTTCACTGACAGATAGCATTCTTACAAATTTATCTATTTGATTTATCTCTCAGCATTATCTTTCTTGTTCTCAGAATCAAATTGATTCTTGGGAAATTTACACTGCCAGTCTACCCCTCTATTGCCACTGTTGAAAATCAGGTATTCCAGTTTTGACCTGGTGAGGGCGTCTTCAGGTGTGGATGTGTGGCTTTGCCTTGGATTAGCATGGGCAGGTCTTCAGGTGACTTACTTCTCACAAACTCCTCACTGATCCTTAAGGTTTATAATAGTGAATTCTTCTATTTTTAGGATTTTTCCATTTCAGTTGTCTCTGATATTTGTTGAACATGCATATGCATTTTTGTTTCTTATTCTCATTGTTTTTAGGTGGCTTCTATAAAATAAGTAGGGAAGTTTGGACAGGACCCCATGGCTGACTCTAAATAATCTGGCTCTGATTATAGCCCATGTTGGAGGGGAACAGACATGTGTATCACATGCTTCCCAGTCCATAACTGGTTGCATCTATAAGAAAAACTTTCTGGGTAAACTATCTAATTAGAATTAACAAAGCCAACCAGATTCTCTTCCACCACAACCAAGAGCATGAGCTGGGACTTTGCAATTAGTTTATCACAGGCACTTTAGATGAAAGGTCACAGAGACACTTAACTGCACTGGACATATTGAATTCTTCACTAGAAACATGAAAGAGAGAGAGAGAAGGAAATGTAGAGGTAGAATGAAGCAGAGGAGAGAAAATGAGAAGCAGAGATCAGAGACCCTGTAATTTCTAAGAAAGAGGAAAGCCAGTCTACATTGAGTCCCATTGCGTTTCCATAAGACATGTCTATCGTATGTCTGACTGTTCAATTCAGAGGCACCTCTGTTCTGTGATGCCATCCCTGACCCTGAGTATCCAAGTATACAAAGAAAAGTAAAAAAAGGTGGCTTCCAAACAGAACTGATGGTGCTTAAATTAGAAATGTTAAAATAAGACAAAAATAGCATCACACGTATTGAAATAAGGATGTGAATGTCTTCACCATGGACAATATTTTGGAAATATATGTCTATGTATCAAGGAATACTTATAAAGAGTTAATGTGGGTCATATACACTCAGTTTTAATATGAGTTCATCCCGGCAAGGCCATGCTGATGTGGTGTGAGACAGTAAGTTAATTAGTGCAATAAATTAACATAGCATACAAGTGACAATACTGTATCCAAAGCAATTTATTGGTGTTAATTTCTTCATTTGCAGATGCACAAAGTTCATGTGTTGAAATGAATGTTTTAATGTATACTATAAATTGCTTTTGAACTTGTACATTTTTAAAATTAGCTGTAGTTTAGTTAAATTTGTATGAAAGTACTGGAGTGGACCTTTCCCTCTTAAACCTGCATAATTGACTACGTGGGCTTCATGTATGAGGAAGTCAGCACTATCAGAGCCAGATATAACTATCTTCAGACTTCAAGTTTGTTTCATTTTCTGTACAACAGAGCTTACTTTGCTTTCCCTTGACATAGTTTACAGAGCTGTATTAGTGATTTTCCTATTGCTGTGAACAAATACCTGACCAGAAATAACTTAAGGAAAGGAGGGGTCTATTTTGGCTTACACTTTCAAGGGGAAGCTTCCTGCAAAGGTAGTAGAGGTAGGGAACTAGCTCCTCACAATTGTAGGCAGGAAAGAGAACAAAAAGCAAGAAGGCCAATTTATAACACCTCAAGGCCTGCCTCCACGGACCTACTTCCTCTAGCAAGCTCCATGTCCTTTGTAAAGACTGCCACCAGCTGGGGACCAAAGTGTTCAAAACACATGAGCCTATGAGGAAATTTCATACTCAAACCACAGTAGGTGCTAAACCCCTTCTCCATTCAGAACCAACTTTTAGGAAGCTTCTGAAACTTGTTCATATACAGATTTAAGGAAATAATGATAGTGTTTTATTCTAAATATCTTTATCAATTATGTGCTTGGTAATTTCATAATTTTTAAACTCCATTTACATACTATATATCATGTAGTCACCATTGGTGGCATTTCATTTTCAACAAATGATGAAACAGACTGGTATATTTAAAAAGTTTTAAGTTCATATTTCTAACTTTCTGTAGCAATATATATCTTATAAGAATATTATACAGTTGTAGATAAAAAACAGAACTTCTGGTATTTCCTGTGGTCTGCAGTGAACTAGTTTTCTTATTTAATGAGTTAATTCTTTCTGTAGCCACAGGCTCACAGACAACAGCAGAAATCAGCAGGTTACTAAGATGAAGACATGGCAGTAGGAGGGATGAAGTTCAAAGTGATTAGACGAGAAGGGTGTATCTGATCTAGGGAAAAGTAACTCCACATACTCAACGTACTCTGAGGATATTACAAATAATTATATAATGCACCAGGCAATGTATATTGTAGGAAGACGTTGGGCTTTGGAACCTTGCAAACATGGGATCTGGGCCTAATGCCAGTGCTGCCATTTATTGTCTGTGATCCTTTGGCAAAAGTCATTGAATTTGTCTGCATTTCAATTTCTTCATCTATAGTTTGGGCCATTAATTCCTGTTTTATAGGATCATTATAAAGAAGCCTTGAGAACATGAAATTAACATATCAGCAACTCTTTATTGAGCACTTATGAAATTCTTCCTATTTGTATAATAGGATGGTTACTGTGGTGGTTTGATTCAGGTGTCCCCCATAAACTTAGGTTTTCTGCATGCTGGGTTCCCAGCTGATAGTGACTTAGGAATTAACACCTCCTGGAGTGTATTGTTGGTGGCGAGCTTATGGGTATTATAGCCAGTTTCCCCTTGCCAGTGTTTAGCACACTCTCATATTTTGTCTACTCTGCCCATGCCATTGTTTTCCCCTGCCACCATGGAGCTTCCCCTCGAGACTGTAAGCCAAAATAAGCTTTTTTTCTCATTTAGCTCTTGGTTGGGTGAATTATGTCAGCAATGCGAACCTGACTACAACAGTTACTATTGCATTAGAATTGCTGATGGAAAAAATTGAATCAAAGAAATTTATATTATGTTCCAAGACATACCTCTGATAATAGGTGGAGCAGGATTTATACCTGTTTAACTGATTCTTTTATCTGTGCCACACGGTAGACAGTACTTAATACTTTTCTTTTGGTATATATGTGGGGTGTGTGTGTGTGTGTGTACTATATGTAAGTGTACATACCCCTTCAATGCCACATGCATTCTTGTGGAGGGTGCACTCTGTGTTGTCTAGAGTGGAATGTCAGGTGATCTGCTCTCTTCCATCACTCTTTCATCTATTTTTTTTCTTTAATTTATTTGCAAGTAGAGAGTTGTAGAAGTGAGACAGATAAACAGAATGGGCATGACAGGGCTTCTAGCCACTGCAAACAAACTTCAGATGCATGTGCCACTCTGGACATCTGGCTTTACATGTGTGCTAAGGAATCAAACTTGGGTCATTAGGCTTTGCAGGAAGACCCCTTATCCTCTGATGCATCTCTCTAGCCCTTCCATCTATTCTTGTTTGAGCAGGAGGCTTTTACTGATCCCAGAGCCTGCCATTTTTTTGTGTGTGTGAGTTACAGCAATTTCTGTGTCTCTGCTCTCCAATAGGACTGATATTACAGGTATGCGTGGCCATGGCTAGTTGTTTATGTGGGTTCTAGAGATTCAAACTCAGGCAGTTTCAGGCCTCCTCAGGCCTTCATGCTTGCACAGAAGTACACTTAACCTAGGAACCATTTCTCCAACACTCAATACTTTTTTTTAATGTTATTTGTAGTAATGCCTACAGTTGACTTCTGTTGTTTTCAGCTGTCCAACAGTACTTTTCTCCTTATTATGTTAATGGAATTTCCTTTCCATTGGGAGCTCAGTTGTCAGCTACACCAACTGACCACTTGTAGAGAGCCACATGTGATGTGGTACAGTTCTACTCTGCACTGGGCAGATCCACAATCAGCAGAGTTGCCAGCTGACCTGGAGCAAGGCATAGTTCCTCCTTAATTCCACCTCTTTGATTGCTCATGTTGGCCTGACCTTGTGTAGTAAACAGCACATGCAGAAAAGCAGTCTGAGCTGTCTCATTCCTTCTTCATCTGACCTTGGCTCCTGTTCCCATCGTTTTTCTATGTTTGATTTTTAAAAAGTTGCCAAATCTTTTATGCTTGTACATAAAATAAATCAACACTGGTTAGGTGGGCTGCAGGGTCCCCATCAAAGCCTGTAGACCACCAGTACAGCTTTACTGTATTACTTGTGTGTGTCTTTAGTTCTAATCCTCAAGTCTCCCTGTCATGGCAATCACTCAGCTGAGGTAACAGGCACATGGACTGCAAACGAGCTTAACCAAAATACTTCCCTATAGTATGTATAAGGACATGAAAAATTCTTTAGCTTCTTTGGCTTAATGATAGTAGGATCATGTAAGCTGGAAAGAGAAAAATAACTGGTATACAAAGCATGCCACCCTCCCTCTGTAAATATGGAGGAAGGCATTGGAAACAACACAAGTTAGTTCAATGCAGAGATAAAAATCGAGAAAGATACCCAAGGAAAGAAAAAGTTCCTGATTTCATGCAGTCTAGTGAGCTAGACATTACCTCATTCATGTGAACTAATTTCAATTAGTTTACTGATAGTTACAGCTGGAAATAATGAAGAGAAGTTAAGTGTTAGCAGTTACTTCTTGTAAAAGTGCAGGTAAAATGTGTCTTCTGTTGCAATGAATTTCTATAATAAAGGTTTAAATAAAATTCCTCAAGGGAAAACACCAGTTGCATGAAAAATTTGTTATAATTTTTCAAAGAGATTGAAAACTGGAGTGTCATTTACGTATTAAAAATAACTTGAACATGTGACATAGTAGGCAGTGATAGTCACATTTCACTATTACATAAAACACAAAGATAAATGTCTTTGAATAATTTGATACCTTTATAAACAATATATTCCATGTGTAATCTTGGGAGGCTCTCCCTCCAAATACTCCAACAGTAGACTCCCAGGCTTCACTTAGGTGCCTATTCCAAATTGGAGTGAAGTTATCTCCCTATTTTACCTTAAACAAGACAAACAAACAAAAAGACCTATCCTGGCTTGTTTATTATTCCATGCATGTACACTTACTTGAAGCTATACTCTATTGGTTTATTTATGGAACACCCTCACCTACACTACAATATATGCTTCACAAGAACAGGGAATTTTGTCTCATTTAGGATGACTAATTCTCCTAAAAAGGAGAATATCTACTATGAAAATTAATTTCTCCAAATATTAGAGCATCCAGCTGGGCATAGTAGCATATACCTTTAATCCCAGCACTCATGAGGCTGAGATAGGAGATGGACATGTGTTTGAGGCCAGTATGGGACTACAGAGTGAGTTTCAGGTCAGCCTGGGCTAGTATGAGACCTTGCCTTGATAAATCAGAGCATTGAAGAAAACTTGAATAGCTTTGATTAAATGTGCATCCTTCTCTTCTTTGAGGAATGCCTCATTCATAGTCTTTAGTTTACTCTTCAGCTGGGTATGGCCCTGTGATAAATTAGGGGGTGGGCATATGTCACTCCAGTGCCTGGTCAATAAAATTTCCCATGCATACTAATGCCAGAACTTAGTGTGTTGAGGATCATTATGCTTTAGGATATTCCATTCTCTAAGGTATTCCAGTTTAAGCAATTTGTATAAACAGCTACTTACACATGGTCTGTATTCATGTTGTCCATGAGCCCTATGACTCTAGTCATAGACTCTGTGATGCAGGTTGTGCAGCCTTCAGAAGGATCTTGGATTCTACAATCACCACTGTGAACTTTAATTTATGAAGAAAGACTTCTTTATGTATGAGCTCTTATACATTATATTTTATACTTGCTTATTAATGCAATTAATATATTCTAACTAATATAGGAATCCAAAGGATGATTTTCAGTATCCAGAGTATATAAAATTAAAAAATGAATACTCATTTTTAACTGATACAAACATAAATTTACTTTTCATTTAAAATTATTTGAAAAGGGTTATTTAATTAAATTAGTAAAATATTCCAACATTTCACACCAATATTGTTAGTGAAAATCAAATTAGATGACAACAAACAGCCTGGGTTGCCTGACCCTCCAGGGATGGTTAGTCAGGCTATTCTACTGTGGAAAAGTCCATGGGTATGTAGGGAAACATTATATGAGTTGTTAGAATAATTTTATTACTCTATGTTCACCAACTGGAAAGTCTAGTCATAATATCATTTCTGTCTTCATTTTGTCCCTTGGTAACCAATTCACAAAGCCAATCGAGCTGAATCAAATCTTCCTGGAAGGCAGAAGTCATGCAAACTGTCTCTGACACCATCTGGTACACAAGGAAAGAAACTGTGGTGTTCTTATTGGCATGTGATGAAGTACCCAAGGACTGGTTTTCAGTCAGTGAACTTCTGTGAGACCCCAGGCTAAAGAGCTCACAGTGCCTGCTCCTATATCTTGCAAAAAAAAAAAAAAAAATCCCCTCTCATCTGAAATTTGGCTATTGTGCCACCAAAATAAGAAATTAAAAGCATAGTTCTTTTAAGCACTTATATGCATTTTTTAAAATTATTCTAAAACTTGCTTGCTGGAACCCTAATCAAACAAAGATCTCCCTCTTAAAGGATAAAGTAACCTTCTTTCATCACACCCCTTCATTCTTCATTGATTGCCACTACTAGAAATTACTTGATTTAGTCTCTTTTTATTTTACAATAATTGCACAAAGATTTTTATGGTCCTTGCACTTTGAATGTGGAAACATTGGCGAGAGACACATGTGGGGAAGTAAGCCTTTTTTTTTTTTTTTTTTTTCGAGGTGGGATCTCACTTTAGCTCAGGCTGACCTGGAATTCACTATGTAGTCTCAGGGTGGCCTTGAGCCATGATGATCCCCCTATCTCTAACTCCTGAGTGCTGGGATTAAAGGCATGCATCAAAAAGTAAGGCTTTTTGATTAGAAAGTTTAATCTCCAGTGACGACATTTGGTAAGGTCATTATCTCTATTCAGTGAGACTGTCTTTTCTCCCTGGAGTCACTGGCTCCCATTCCTAAGGAGTGTGTCTGTATATCATCCTTCTTGGGAGTAGTGAGAGGGAAAGGAGGGGTCCCTCAGTGGGCATAGGGACAGCTGACAGAAAGATGCTCTGGCTCAAACTTCCTTGTGGCACCCGTTTTGACAACCCATGCTAGTATAAGAGATGAAGATGGAAGGCTCAGTAATTACTATGTAGGTTTTACTATAAACCTTGGATTTAATACTCAAGAAAGAAATTGAGGAGGACTTGAGATGATGGAAAAACCTCACATGTTCCTGGATAGGTAGAATTAATATTGTGAAAATGGTAATACTACCAAAAGTGATATACAGATTTAATGCAATACCAATAAAAATACCAACATCATTCTTCACAGAGATTGAAAAGATGATCTCAAAATTCATATGGAATGGCAGCAGGCCTTGGATATTCAAACATATCCTGAGGGAGGGGAAAAACTTGGGACGTATACCATACCTGATCTAAAGCTCTACTACAAAAGCCATAGTAACAAAAACAACATGGTACTGGCATAAGAACAGAAACATAGACCAATGGAACAGAACTGAAGACCCAAGCCTTAGGTCAAAAAACTACAGCTACTTGATCTTTGACAAAGGAGCCAATAATGTAGACTAGAGAAAAGGCAGTATCTTCAACAAATGGTGTTGGACAAATTGGATGACCACATGCAGAAAAATGAAACTAGACCCACTCATCTCTCCATAGACAAAAATCAAGTCTAAATGGAGTAAAGGCCTCAATACATGACCTGAAACTTCTCCTACTCGAAGAAAAAATAGGAGGCACTCTTTGTGATGTAGGGGTGGGGAAAGACTTACTGAACAAAACCCTAGTAGCCCAGGAAATTAAACAATCACTCAACCAATGGGATCTCATGAAGCTGAAAAGCTTTTGCGCAAACACACCATAAGCAGAGCTGATCTTGAGTTTCAAATCCCCTCCCAATCCCAATGATCCTGAGACTCCAGGTTTAGGTCTCCTCAGTCCAACTCAGGCACAATAAATTGCCCATCTCTGAGGCACATGTGGGGATTGCTGACTGTGAGGTAGTTACTATGTTGTGTAGAGAAAAGCAGCTCCTAGATATGGTATATACTCTATATTCCATCTTTTGTGGGATCCTGTGGCCACTGATCCTTCAATAGTAGTGGGATAGGAGCTTTTCCTCTGATCTCTCTGAGTAATCATGTTCTGTGGACTTAAGAACTTTCAATTTGCTTGATATGACATAACAAATACACACAAGCACCCACAGAAAGATGAAATAAATGTCTGAAGTATAATCTTTGTCACTTTATTCATTTCAGCTTCTTCACATCAGTTTTGTACTAATTAGGTCGGCATCTTAAGTAAGTATTTTAGCATAATGGTGATACCTTGAATTTAGGTATTTGGTTTTTGTCTATGTAACTTCATCTTCAGAAGAAATGTTCTTTGATTTGAATAGAAATTTGTATAATATGACACCTCCCTATTGAGCTTGGAGTGACTGGCTTAGGGTTTTCTTAGGGCAACATTTATTATAGGCAGATATTTATGAGGGGAAACTTTGATGGCAGATCATTTATATGATTTATATATTTATATGAAACAAAAGATTAGACTATTGTCTGGGACCCAGATATTACTAGACCATGGAAAACTTTTATAGGCAAATCATAAAGATGACATAATAGCATGAAGTTTTCTTAAGAGTTTGGGTGAGATTCCATACCACATTGACACTTTGTTTAAACCAGCACACATTCAGGAGGTGAAGCAAAGAGAAATTGGAAAACTAATTTGCATAAGGGTGATAGAAAAGTTATATTTTATTCTCTCTTCTGTTGTCATGGTGAGCATGTGGTGGTCAGAGGACCTTGACTTTCAGGCTTTGCCTTCCACCTTGTTTTGAGGCAGGTCTATTGTTCAAGAATGCATTCGCCAGGTTAGCTGGCCCACGAGTTTCTGGGTGTTTCTTCTGCCTCCACTCCCCTTCTAAAGTTTGGCATCCTGGGATAACAGATGCTTTCACCACAATGTGACTTTGCATGGGTTCTAGGGATCTGAAATCAGGAAATCACAAGTGTTTTATCTACTGAGATGTCTCCTCAGCCCCAGGAATTCTATTTTTTATACATATTAGTAATATAGACTATCTAACTAAAAATGAAAGAAATATCATGTAGGTGATAGGAGAAGGAACTTGAGTCACTCTAATTTGTATCCTGCCAAATATATGAGCAACTTTTAACAATTTAATTCTTGTTTAGTCTGAATAAATCTTTTTAAAAATTTGAGAGAGAGGGAGAGAGAGAGAGAAAGAGAATGGGTGTACCAGGGCCTCCAACCACTGCAAATGAACTCTAGACACATGTACCACTTTGTGCATGTGGCTTTACGTGGGTACTGGGGAACAGAACCTGGGTCATTAGGCTTTGCAGACAAGTGCCTTGGCCACGGAGCCAGTCGCATTAGTCTGAATAAATCCTCTTAAGTAATGAAAAACAGAGGTAAAGATATCTTATTTTGAAGAATATTTTTTAGTCAATATATAATTTGATATTCAAATATGCTGATATATTAGTAAAAGTTAATTAGACAATATTGCAGGTGTGAACACAGGATGTCATGGAATTTCATGAGGAACCAGCTACAGACTTAAAATTCTGGCAAGATGTCATGGAAAGAATGCCATCTAAGCTGTAGGGGTGATTTGCAAAAGAGGAGTTGTGTGTGTAAGTATGAGTTTATGGGTAAGTATGTGTATAAGCCAAAGAATAGCAGAAGCACAGAAGCACTGCAGTTTTACCTTAGGGAAGGATTCTGGAGATAATCATGGTACAAGAAACAAACAAGACTTCCACCTTCATGGAATTTTAATTTAATAAATTTCACAAGTTTGAGAACATTTAGAGAGCAAAGGAACAGTGAATAAGGGCAGAGAGTGGAAAAGGACTGAAACTTAGAGAAGGTTGTCAGTCAAAGGTGTAAGAAGCTGGTCTAGGGGTGATGAAGGGGCAAAATGTGTGCTACAGGTGAAGAGTTTACCTTCCAGGATGGTTTACCTGTAGATGAGGAAGTTTACCTACAAGTGATGAAGATTACCCCCAGGAGTGGTTTCCCTGCAGTTGAGGAAGGTTACCTCTTAGGAATGGTTCTTTGAAAAAAAAAAAAACTCAGGTGAAGTGTTCCATTATTGACAATGCTGAGTATTTTTACTCTTTAGTTGACTTTCTTTTAAGTTGGACTTAGGTTTGGGTAAGAAGTTACATTGTAAAGAGTATAAAGTGTTCTAAACAAGAGGAAGAGAAAGCAATATTTACTGATCCCAGTTGTCACTGCATTGGCATAAAGACCTAATTTATAAATATGATCCATTAGCCTTGTCTTAGTTTTTGCATGTGGTTACTAGTCAGTTTCTATATGATCTGATTATGGAATAGTTATCACTGTGATTTCCAGCAAATTTCCAGATGCTTCCAGTTGTCCCCTGTCATCCCTCACTGTCTTGTCTCACCTCTGTGGGACAAAACAACAAACGAAGCCCAGCCCAACCCAACCCAGCCCAAGGAAACAAACAAGACCAAACCAAACACTGGCTAGTGAAGGTGTTACTGTCATCCTGAGAGTTTCCATTCAGACCTCTTGAATTCCAGACAGGTTAGGAGAATGCTAGGAAAGTTCATGGGAGACCAAAGAGAGTATATAGATAGCATTTGTGAAATATTACCAGGGAAAGAGACTGGCCCTTTTGGTCTCACTGTCCTGCCTGCTGCACTGCACTTCACTGTGATTTCCTCAATCTGGAAAAGCATGTTCCATTGTTTGTACTGAAGCACTTGATTAGGTAAAAAAAAAACCCTAGTCATTTCTTCATCTTATCAGAAGGACTATCAAGCAAGAATATCAATTCTGCCTATTGTGTTTATTATCTAAATTAATGCAAATATCAATTAAAAATAAATGCTTAACTACATTTTAGACTAGCAGGACAGACAAAAATCAGACAGATGTGTTTATTATTGGTTTGTTATAAGAATTAGAATTCTTGAATCTGATTCTCATTTTGCAATTTTACAGGATAGAATTCCAGAATTTTCACATAGAATGGGAATTCTTGCAGTAAAATATGAAGAGCATGTAAGTCATTATATTTTAAAGATTTACATTTATTCTTGATTGTAGCTAAGGGATTACATACTCTTAATAACATGTACACTGTGTGCAAAGCAATAAGAATGGAAAAAGTCATAGGACTGAAAATTTAATATATATGATAATACATATAAATTTATTAGAGAAAGAAAAACAGAATTAATTATAAGTCAGTATGCAGAGAGTAAATAAAAATGGTAAGTAATTAAGAAAAAATATAATTACTTGAGCATAGTGAAACTAGAAGTCAGTTTCTTTAAAGGTCCTGGTGACTTATAAAATATTTTATTGAAGACAAGTAGAAAAAATGTTAATGAAAAGCAGTACTTTAAAAGTAAAAAAAAGTCTGAGTTGTCTTAAAATAACAAATTTCTAATTAACTCATTGTTTCATTTTGAAAACTAATCACAATAATGTTTGGAAAATTCTTAATATTCACTGAAATGCAAAGATATGCTTAAGCACTTTTGAAGTAGATGGTTTAGAATTCTGATAATTTTTTCATGATCTTTTTGGAAAAGCCATATGAAGTTCAAGTTTTTTTCACTCAGATTTATTTTCCATAGTTATTAATATTTATGAGAGTTCTAATAGGTTATTAGTCTATGAATGGATTTGATTATTCTTAATATATCATAAATATACTTTTCATTATAATGGTATTGGTTTTTCCTAGTGGAATTTTTAAATTATGAGAAAAATATTTTAAAGGTGTGAAGATGCAGTGATAAATACCTCTTCTTTGTATCTTTATGTACAGTACCTACAACAGTCTTAAGACCACCCAATTGGACTTCCTGCCAAGATGGCGACTGCCTAGCTGCGCTGCAAATCCCGGGGAAAGAAAGGCAAGATATTAAGGGTATATAGTGGCTTTTAGGGGAGAGAAATCTGGGAGGGCACAGAGGTGGGGGAACAGGGAATAGCTGATCCCCTTGCGGGCGGGTAGGCACCCCTCGCCCCAAATAACCACCGTGTTCACAGCTCCACCCCTGCCGCTGCTGCCGCTCCGGAGCCCGCATGGCGGCCACCGCATGCCTATCGTTCCCTGCGTGCGGAAGCTTAGACTGCTCCTCACCCTCGTCCACTTGCACACTTACTGAGTATGCCCAGTCCCACAACAGCTGCCCCACAAGCTCAGACTGTATCTCTCGCTTGCGTCAGCTCAGGTGCCACCCCCTACCTGCCTGCCGCACCGGCGGGCTGCCATTGTCCAGTGGCGGGGGAGCGCACACTGCTTCCGGTTACCAGCGTTCCCAGCCAAAGTTTGGGTGACTTCAGTGCTTGGTGCCTCAGTGCCACTCCTAGCTCGAACGCAGGCAGCTGTGGCACATTACCACTTGAGAACTCAGGCAACTTTGGCACCCCTGCCAGGGAGTAGATAGGCGGCTTTGGCAAGTGAGATTGTTCCCTGCGTGTGGAAGCTTAGACTGCTCCGCATTCTCGTCCACTCACCCACTTACTGAGCAAGCCCCGTCCCACAGCAGGTGCCACGCAAGCTCAGACTGTGTCTCTTGCTTGCACCAGCTCAGGTCCCATCTCCTATCTGTCTGCTGCGCGGCCGTCCACACTTGTCCTGTGGCGGGGGAGCGCAGACCGTTTCCGGTTCCCAGCGTGCCCAGCCAGAGTTCGGGCGGCATCAGTGCTTGCTGCCTCAGTGCCACTCCTAGTTCGAACGCAGGCAGCTTTGGCACATTACCACTTGAGAACTCAGGCAACTTCGGCGCCCCTGCCAGGCAGTAGATAGGCAGCTTTGGCAAGTGACAGCCAAAGCCCAGGCTTCTTGGCAACGCCCCCAGGCTGCATAAGATTCCCATTGTTCTTGAGCCCAGGCTGATACGCCCACCTATCTGCCCATACACTGTCATGGGCAGAACACAGCGCAAAAGAAATAATATGAAAAATCAAATGCAAGAAAATCCAATTAGATCACCCAGTCCCACAATGAATACATCTAACCAAAACATAGAATAACCAATAGGACCAGAACACCAAATTGAAGCTATGAGCAATGCAACTCTGACCAACCTATTGGTAGAACTTGCAGGAAAGCAACAAAGGGCCGACAATCGTGTGGATACTGCCATCACTAAACTAGAATTAGTAGATAAGAAATTGGAAGGATTAGATAAGAAAATGGAAGGATTTCAAAGAGAGTTAAGAGATTTGAGGGAGAGTGAAAAAAAAGAAGACCTTAAAAATCAGCTGGCCATGCTAAATGAAGACATAAAGAAATGCAAGGATGAACTCCAAGAATCATCAAGAAAATCAGAAAATGATATGAAAAGGGAGCTTGACAGAGGGATGGAAATTATACATAGAAAAATAATGGAAAATGCAAACTTAATTGAACAAGTCCAGAACTCACTAGAAGCTCTCAAGAATTGAGTCAGCCAAGTGGAGGATAGAAACTCTGATCTGGAAGACAAGATGGAAGAAAGTTAGAGAGTTCAAAAATTTCAGTAAGTTCAAAACCTCCTGTGAACAGAACACGAGGGAATTGTGGGATACAGTTAAACGTCCCAATATCAGGATCACTGGAATACCAGAAGGAGAAGAAATCCAGACCAAAGGCATGGAGAACTTATTTAAAAAAATAATTGAAGAAAACTTCCCCAGTCTCTTAAAAGAAAGGCCCATCAAGATACAAGAAGCCAATAGAACTCCAAACAGATTGGACCAAAGGAGAAACTCTCCAAGACATATTGTCATTAAGACTCTAAACATTGACACCAAAGAGAAAATCCTAAAAGCAGCTAGGGAAAAACAGTACACCACCTTCAAAGGTAACCCCATCAGAATTACTTCAGACTTCTCAATGGAAACCCTGAAAGCTAGAAGGGCCTGGAATGAAACACTGCAAAGTCTAAGAACCTATGGCTTCCAACCCAAACTACTCTACCCAGCAAAAGTATCCCTCATAATAAATGGTGAAAGAAAAACTTTCCATGACAAAACTCAGCTTTACAATTAGATGAACACAAAACCAAACCTACAGAGAGTATTTCAGGAAATTCCCCACAGAGAAGAAATAATCAAACACAATTGCCTACAAGAAGCAGATCACAACAACCAAACTCAGAGTAGGCACAAAAAACTTCAATGTCCATGAAAACTCCAACCCACATTTACCATCACAATATGGCAGGGATCAAATCAAATCTCACAGTCATTACCCTAAATATTAATGGCATTAATTCACCCATCAAGAGACACAAGCTAACAGGATGGATCAAAAAATTAGACCCCTCAATCTGTTGCCTTCAAGAAACCCACCTCACCATTAAAGACAGACATCTCCTCAGGGTGAAAGGGTGGAAAACAGTATTCCAAGCAAACGGGAATAAGAAACAAGCAGGTGTAGCTATATTAATATCGGATAAAATAGACTTCAAACCAAATATAATCAAAAAAGACAAAGAAGGCCACTTCCTACTTATCAAGGGAATGATCCATCAAGAGGATATTACAATCATAAATCTGTATGCACCAAACACAGGGGCACCACAGTTCATAAAACAAAACCTACTTGACAATAAAACAGAAATAACCACAAACAGCATCATAGCTGGGGACTTCAATACACCATTATCAGTAATAGACTGATCATCCAAACAGAAACTCAACAGGGAAGTAAGAGAGCTCAACAAGACCATAGATCACTTAGACCTAACGGACATCTACAGAACCTTCCATCCCAAATCCACAGATAACACATTCTTTTCAGCAGCCCATGGAACATGCTCTAAAATAGACCATATATTTGGTCACAAAGACTGCCTCCACATATTTAGGAAGATTGACATAATTCCCTGCATGATATCAGATCACAATGCTATATTGCTAGAAATCAACAACAAAAGACCCACCAAGAATCCCAAAGGCCCCTGGAAACTGAACAGCACACTTTTAAACAATAAATGGATAGTGGATGAAATAAAAAATGAAATTGCAAAATTTCTGGAATTCAACGACCATGAGAACACATCGTATCAAAACTTATGGGACACAATGAAGGCAGTCTTCAGGGGAAAATTCATAGCACTCAATGCCTTCGTAAAAAAGACAGAAAGGTCCCAAATCAATAACTTAACCATCCACCTGAAGGCACTGGAAAAACAAGGAAAATACAACCCAAAGAGCTCCAGAAGGAAAGAAATAATTAAAATCAGAGCAGAAATCAGTGAACTGGAAAGGAAGGAAACAATTAAGACAATTGACAAAACAAAGAGCTGGTTCTTTGAAAAAATAAACAAGATTGAAAAACCCCTGGCCAATATGATCAAGCAAAAAAAAGGTGAAGCTTCAAATTAACAAAATTCAAAATGAAAAAGGAGAGATCACAACAGACATAAGTGAAATTGGGAGAATCATCAGAACTTATTTCAAAAACCTCTACTCCACAAAACTGGATAATGTGCAGGAGGTGGATAAATTCTTGGATGCATACCATCTACCAAAGCTAAACACAGAGCAGATTAATCACCTCAATCAACCCATCACACTCATGGAGATTGAGAAATAATAAAAAACCTCCCCAAAAAGAAGAGCCCAGGACCAGATGGCTTCTCAGCTGAATTCTATCAAACCTTCATGGAAGAACTCAAACCAATCTTCCTCAAACTGTGCCACACAATTGGTGAACAGGGAAAGCTACCCAACTCCTTTTATGAAGCTAGCATCACCCTAATTCCAAAACCAGGCAGAGATGCCACAAGAAAAGAAAACTACCGGCCTATTTCCCTGATGAATTTAGATGCAAAGATCCTAAACAAAATCCTTGCAAACCGAATCCAACAACACATCAAAACCATTATACACCTTGACCAAGTGGGATTCATTCCAGGAACACAGGGGTGGTTCAACATACGGAAATCTGTCAATGTAATACACCACATAAACAAGGTTAAACATAAAAACCACATGATCATTTCGATAGATGCAGAAAAGGCCTTTGACAAGATTCAACATCACTTCATGTGCAAAACATTGGAGAGAATTGGCATGGTTGGTTCATATCTTAACATAATAAAGGCAATATACGAAGCTCCGAAGGCCCAAATAATACTTAATGGAGAGAGACTGGAGGAATTCCCATTACGATCAGGAACAGGACAGCATTGTCCACTCTCACCTCTGCTTTTTAATATAGTACTGGAAGTCCTAGCTCAAGCAATAAAACAGGAGAAGGAAATAAAAGGGATACAATTTGGATAGGAGGAAGTTAAGTTAGCTTTATTCGCTGATGACATGATTATATATGTAAGAGACCCGAGAGACTCCATCCCAAAACTCCTGAAGGTGATTAACTCCTATAGCAAAGTAGCAGGATACAAAATCAATGCACAAAAATCAGTAGCCTTCCTTTATGCAAAGGACAAAGATACAGAGACCAAAAATGAACCCAACATGGCTCAGGGAAATTTTGCGGAAGAGGGGGCGGAAAGAATGTCAGAGCCACATGTTGGTTCATGATATGCAGAGACATTTATCTTACCCATAACTGTGGTCTAACTCCACAATGCATGACCCTTATACCTCAACAAGGAGGGGCCAAGGGGAGGGGGTAGGTCACGGATGAGCCTAACAATGGTACCAAACTAACTGTATTTGCTGAATACAAAACTAATTAATAAAAAATAATTATAGGAAAAAAAAATAAAAAATAAAAATAAAAAAAAAATAAAAAATAAAAGAAATAAGGGACATAGTCCCATTTTCAATTGCAACAAAAAAATAAAATACCTTGGAATAACGTTAACTAAGGAAGTGAAAGATCTATACAATGAAAACATAAAAACACTCAAGAGAGAAATTGAGGCGGACTTGAGAAAATGGAAAGACCTCCCATGTTCCTGGATAGGCAGAATTAACATTGTGAAGATGACAATCCTACCAAAGGCAATTTACAGATTTAATGCAATTCCAATTAAAATCCCTACAGTGTTCTTTACAGAGATAGAAAAAATGATCTCAAATTTCATATGGAAAGGGAGAAGGCCTCGCATTTCCAAACATATCCTCAGCAAAAGAAATACCTCTGGAGGCATCCCCATACCTGATCTAAAGCTATATTACAAAGCCATAGTAATAAAAACAGCATGGTACTGGCATAAAAACAGGAGTATAGATCAATGGAATGGACTTGAGGACCCGGACTTTGGGTCAAGCAACTATAGCTACTTGATATTAGATAAAGGCCCAAACAATATAGGCTGGAAAAAGACAGCATCTTCAACAAATGGTGCTGGACAAACTGGATAACCATATGCAGGAAACTGAAACTTGACCCACACATTTCACCATGCACTACACTCAAGTCCAAATGGATCAAAGATCTCAATATAAGACCAGAAACTCGAATACTACTGGAAGAATATTTAGGAAGTACTTTCCATGATATAGGAATGGAAAAAGACTTCCTGAACAAAACCCCAGTAGCTCATGAACTTAAACCGTCACTCAACCAATGGGACCACAAGAAGCTGAAGAGTTTCTTTACAGACAAGCATACAATAAGCAAAGCCAATAGATTACCCACAGAATGGGAAAAAATATTTGTGGGTTATCCAATTGATAGAGGACTAATCTCTAGAATCTACAAAGAACTCAAAAATCTAAACAGTAAGAAGTCAAACACCCCACTCACAAAATGGGGCAAAGAGCTGAACAGGCAGTTCACAGAGGAAGAAATAGAAATGGCAAACATACACTTAAGAAAATGTTCATCATCCCTAATCATCAGAGAAATGCAAATTAAAACAACTATGAGATTCCATCTTACCCCAATAAGGATAGCAAACATCAAAAAATCAAATAAAAATAAATGCTGGCGAGGATGTGGAGTAGTAGGAACACTCATCCACTGTTGGTGGGAATGTAGGATGGTACAACCACTTTGGAAAGCAATATGGAGACTTCTGAAAAAGCTGAGTATAGAGATACCAACAGGCGCAGTTATTCCCTTACTGGGCATCTACCCTAAAACCTTCAAACCACAGACTAAAGAGATTTGCTCAACCATGTTTATAGCGGCTCAATTTGTAATAGCTAAGAGCTGGAATCATCCCAGATGTCCATCACTAGAAGAATGGATAGCTAAGATGTGGTATATCTACACAATGGAATTCTATACAGCAGTAAGAAAAAATGACACAATGAAATTTGAGGAAAAATGGTGGAACCTGGAACAGATCATTCTCAGTGAACTTACCCAATCAGAGAAAAAAAATCGCCACATAGTCTCACTCATCTACAGCACCTAACCTGAATCTACCGAAGATACCTTACACACCCAGCAAGCATCTCCTAGACTAGACACTAGGATGGAAGGGGAGGGAGGGGAGGGCATCAAAGGGGTGGGAAACACAAATCTAGACCCAAACGGCAATGGTACCATAATCTTCTACTTACTAAAAGACAGACCAAATGGCTGATCCTTCACCAGGGCCTTACAGGGAACACCTGAACCACAAGACACTGGAGAGGGTAAGATCAAGACTAACCTTAATCTCCTACATCTTCCCTCCCTCACTTCCCCTCTCCCTGTCTCTCTCTCTCTTATCTCTAACTCTTGTATATTAGTTATCTTTTTCCTCATTTTCTTAGTGGGCACTGACCTGTAACTCCCAGATCCAGCATGGGCCTATCATCCACAATGAGCTTTTGATCAGAGAGACCTACAAGGTTTCCTAACAGACAGACAGATTTCTGTCAGAGTACTTTATGACCCACCAAAGGTTAGTGGTAAGACCCTACTGCTGAAGATACCTTATGTGATTGACATGCAAATTAGAATGGCATGGCTGGAAGTTGGAAGAGAGTCAGTCCCCAGACAGTCAGCAGGTCTAGTGCCAGAAGGTGCTACATGGGCGACTGGGGGAAATTGACCAATATCTATCAAAGCAACTCATGGTCTATCCTACTAAGCAGCAAATAACTTCCTGTGATACCCACACAAGTGCAGTGGTGGCACAGAGCCATGGTGGGGAACCAACAGCTCTCAATTCGGCTAACTGATCCCCTCACTGGTATGGGACCCATAGCTGGAGCTGGGAAACAAGTCAGAACCATATCCACACATAAACCCACTCTCCAATATCAAGCAACCATCAATTGTGGGCTACAAGAGGGCCTACACCTATTAAAATCTCTATAAAAAAAAAAGTAAGGGTTATCTCATTTGTCCTGGTGCTAACTTACTCTCTGTTGGAGAATCTGCTTCTCTTTTTCAGATAGACATAGATCCTAAGGAGAGAGCCACCCCATCATACCTCTAAAGGGCCCCGGCTGAAACTAAGAACAATTGGAGAAACAAGCAAGGGGGCCGTTTTCCTGATGAACCGGATACCAGCAAAAGGGGGAAGGAGATCAGCACAGAGAAAAATCAACTCCTACCAAATCAGAGAGCCAGAGCCTCAGAGGCCCCCAACACCTCATCACTGAAGCAGACCAAAAATGAACCCAACATGGCTCAGGGAAATTTTGCGGAAGATGGGGCGGAAAGAATGTCAGAGTCACATGTTGGGTCATGATATGCAGAGACATTTATCTTACCCATAACTGTGGGCTAACTCCACAATGCATGACCCGTATACCTCAACAAGGAGGGGCCAAGGGGAGGGGGTAGGTCACGGATGAGCCTAATAATGGTACCAAACTGACTGTATTTGCTGAATACAGAACTGACTAATAAAAAAATAAAAAAAAAAGACCACCCAATTGATACCTTAGGCTTGCTATATACACATAGTTTTTGATCCATCACTGAAAGGTGGTAAATCTAATTTGGGGTGACCTACAACCTTAGCCAGAACAAGGGTCAAATAAATCAAAATGTGCTTGTTGTGCTGGGTGTGCTGGCACACGCCTTTAATCCCAGAATTTGTGAGGCAGAGATAGGAGGATCCCCATGAGTCCGAGGCCATCCTGAGGCTACATCGTGAATTCCAGGTCAGCCTGTGCTAGAGCAAGATGCTACCTTGAAAAACAGAAGCAAAAAGTTTTTTGTGAATGATCATGGTTGTTAGATTTGGCCAAAAGTAGCTGACATTTGCTGTTGAGTAATTGGGGAAATAAAGAAGAGTTCTGCTTTCTTGGTGAACCTGGTACTAGCACAAGAGTGAAGGAGGTAGACACAGAGAACACTTAACTCCCACTAATCCAGATATACAGAGACACAGAGGCTCCCAAGACCTTATCACTGAAGCAGACCTGATCAACTGTGGTTGTCAACTAAAAGTTTTTATTCAATTCACTACTCCATTACATAGAAGGCTATGTGCTATGGTTGGTATTTTTATACATACTAGAAAGATTTGTCCAGCTTATTTTTTCATATTTTGCCTGATTATACAATATTTTATATACCTGTCCTTACTTGTTTTATGTAGAGACTTAATTGTTTTCATAATTTATATGTTGAAATCCTAATCCCCATGTGACTACATTTGGAAATAGGACTTTGAAGAGGTAATTAAAGTTTCATGAAGTTTTCAGCATGGAGCCATATTTCCATAGGACTGGTATCCTTATAGAAACAGGTGGTACCAGAGATCTCTCCTCTCCTCAGGGACGAGAAATGGCTCAGTGAGAAGGTGACTGTCTACTAGCTAGGAAGAGTTGCTTTGCCAGGAACCAATCCTGAGGGGAATTTGTTTTTGGACTTAAAACCGATAAAACCATGAAAGAAGACAAATTTCTTTTATTTAAGATGTTTAGTTTGTGGTAATCTCCCACCATAGACTGAAGGACTCAGTAGGTGGTTGACTGGATCAAATTAAATATTTGATACCTCTGAATAGGAGTTTCTATTGTAGATGCATTGAAGACCCAAGCCACGTTTCCTGAATGTGGTTTGGGAGCTTGCCTTACTGATGGGTACAGTGTCAATCAATACTCAGGGAGGATAAGCACTGATCAACTGAACAGTCTTCTTTTTTTCTTTTTGATTTTATATGAATTATTATAATTATAATGTATATTGATTTGTTCTTTTTATTATTGTGTGGTGGAGTGTTCACCATTTTATTCACATTTCCTTAATGCTTTAATTCTAATGGTTACCAAGCAATGTAAACTGATACCCATCTTAGCCCAGGCCTGGTTCTTAGTTCCAATTTTTATGATCTTTCAATTTTTGAAAATGGTTCACAATGAACATAGGTATGCTTGTATATGTGATTCTATAGGGAGTTTAGGAGAAGGATACTGTTAGATTCCTCCAAACTTAACTATTCCCTCCTGAAGGTAGGAGGCAGGCCCAGGAGACTCAAGAGGTCAACAAGTCTTGGGACAGGTTTTGAGGCCCCTTTCTAAAGTTGCATAAAGGGAAAACAACTGCTTGGGAAGACGCTCTCTGAACACTGAGCTGCCTGCAAATCATGCAGTATGTCCAGAGATGCAATTTCCATGAGTGGTCACCTATGCTGGGGTGGGCTTTTTAGAGGTGATTTAGCTGCATTTAAGTCACTCATGCTTTGGTAAGCAACCCCTCACTTTGCTCTGTAAATAACCCTAGTAAACTCACTGGCTCACCACAAATGGTTTTGGTGCAACTGGACTTTGGTCTGTCATCTGAACCCCATCTGGGGTGAATAGACATGTGTGCACATGTCCCTCTGAAAAAAAGTTTTATGCAACACATACCAAACCATTTCTAACAAGTTTATTCGTCTATTTTTAGTAAGAGGAAGAAAATTTCATGATTATGTTTTCTAAGGTTTTGTTTCTTTTTTTTGTTAAGAGCTATACAGTTGATAATAATCATGACTCTATAAATGAAAAACACTGTTCTTATCTTCTTTACATCATTTTCGTTATAATGGGAATTTTTCTTTTTACCATATAACTCAGCTGGGATGAAATAGATTTTTATTTGACTAGCATGGTCTCTAAAAAAAATGTTGCATACATGTATTAGTAACTTTACTCATTGCTATGACCAAATACCTGGCCAGAAACAGCTTAATAAAGGAACAGGTTTATTTTAGCATATAGTTTGAGGGACTACATTCCATCATGGTGAGGAAGGCATAGCAGTAGAAGTGGGAGGCCAGCTGACTGTGTGTGTGTGTGTGTGTGTATATATATATATATATATATATATATGGGTTTTTCGAGGTAGGTTCTCACTAGCCCCAGGCTGACCTGAAATTCACTATGGAGTCTCAGGGTGGCCTCAAACTCATGGCAATCCTCCTACCTCTGCCTCCCGAGTGCTGGGATTAAAGGTGTGCACCACCACACCCTGCCTCCAGCTGGTCAAATTATGTCTACAGTCAAGAAGCAAGGACATGGGCTGGAGAGATGACTTAGCAGTTAAGGTGCTTGCCTGCAAAGCCAAAGGACCGGGGTTAGATTCACCAGACTCCATGTAAGCTAGATACACAAGGTGGTGCATATGTCTGGAATTTGTTTGCAGTGGCTAGAGGCCCTGGCAAGCTGATTCTCTCTCTCTATCTGCCTCTTTTTCTCTCTCAAGTAAATAAATAAAAGTTATATAAAAAAGGACAGAGACAACAGAAAGTGAGGATATGCTATAAAGCTCAAGGTTCACCTACATCTTGTTGCTAACACCAAACACCTGACCAAAAATAGCTGATTGGAGGAAGGTTGTTTATTTTGGCTTATAGACTTGAGGAGAAGCACCATGATGGCAGAGTTGAAACTGTTCAATGATCAGAGGCTGCCCATCACTTCCTGGCCAACATAAGGTAGACAACAGTAGCAGGAGAGTATGCCAAACATTGGCAAGTGGAAGCTGGCTATAACACCCATAAACCTGTCCCCAACAACACACCTCCAATAAGGTTCCAACTGACAAATTTCCATCAGCTGGAGGTCATTTAGAATACATAATTTTATGAGGGACACCTGAATCAAAACACCACATTAACTTCCTACAGTGAGGCTCCTTTTCCTAAAGATTCCACCACGTTCCCAATTAGTGCCACCAGTTAGGGACCAAGTGCTTAAACACATGAACTTATTGGGGAGATTTCACCTTCAAGCTACAACATTATACTCTTGGCCTTCTTAGGTTCAGGGCCATCTCATGATGAAAAATGCAGTCAGTCTAATTTCAAAAGTCCCCATATCTTTAACAATCCCATCACTGCCCAAAAGCTCAAAGTTTCTTTAATTACTTAATTGAGAAATTCTATAAAATGAATAAAAAGGTTACACTAGCACATATTAAGCATTCCCACTCCAAAAAATACTATAATGGGAGCATTTCAAGGGAACTGGACAAAGCAAGGCCAAGATTCAGCAGGGCAAACATCAAATCCTGTAGCTCCATGTCAGGAACTTGGTACTTTTGATAGACTCATCCAGGCTTCAAAGGGCTTGGGCAGCCCCTCTCCTCAAGCTCTACTGCCTGTAGTAATACATATAGCCTCTTGGGCCAACTCCATTTTGAGCCCACTGCTTTCCTTGACAGACCTCTCATGTTCCTGGTTTCTCCGACACCCTGGATCTCTGTTGCAACTTAGACTTTACCTTCACTGTTTCATGCAATGGCTTCTCAGGGCCTCCTTGTAGGGAATCTGACCCTGCCTCATATTTCCCAGACTCAGTATCTCTCTGAAACTGTGGAGAAATATGTCATGACACCCCCAATCTTGTACCTTTCATGCATACAAAACCAGTATCAGGTAGATGATGATGTCAATTTCTACTTCCAGCTTGGAATAGAGCCTACCTCCCTTGGACCAAAGCTGTAATGCCATTTACATGCCTTGGTTGCCTAATCTGTGAAAATACTTTTCTGGGTAGTTGCTTTTGAGCAGGGAAATCCTTCTCCATACAGTGATATCCTTTCAAGAGAATTTGCATTCTCACAGTTTGGAGCCTTTAATGGGAGGGGTCTTGCCCAGGGCCCATTTCCTGTTGTCCCAGTGAAGAGAGTGAGGTTTCTTAACTGTTCACCTCTTTAATCTCTTTAACAATAACATGCTTTGTTAGCTATGAGCTCCTTGTTCGGGACTTTAAATTTACTCACAAACCTTTCCGCTCAAAACTTTACTTTTTTCAAATCATTTTTTCTTTCTTTCACTGAAGATCTGAATAAGAATCATGAGTAGTAAACACAATAAAATTTGAATGCTATGCTGTCTTGAAGTTTTTCCTGCCAAGTGAATTAATCCACTGCCTTTAAATTCAACCTCATGTAAGTTCTCAAGACATGGGCAGAATTCAGTCAGATTCTTTGCTTGTATAAAACGTAAACTGCTTCCAGCACCGGTCCTGGTGGAGGCCCCCCTCTGACACCTTAGGCATCCAACATCTGCATTTCTGTCAGTATTCTGCCCTTTCACTCATGCCAGAATTGATAACCTCTGCTTCAAGTATTGTACAGCATCTTAGGCCAAAGTTCCACCCCCCCACACACATTACAGGTCAGCAGTGGCCCCACTTCTTGGTACCAGTTTTCCTGTATTAGTCATTTATGCATTGCTGTGACCAAATACCGGACAAGAAACAACTTAAGGAAGGGTTATTCTGGCTTAGTTTTAGGTGATAAAGTCCATTCTAGTAGGGAAGGCATGGCAACAGAGTGGGAGGCCTGCTGGTTACATTGCATCAGGAAGAAGAAGGGGAGGGAAAAGGAGGATGAGGAGGAAGAGGAACACTAGGAGGAGGAGGAGAAGAGAAGGGGGAACTGGAAGTGGACTGAGTTATAAAAGCTCAAGGCACATCTACAGTGATGCATTTCCTCCACAGTCCCAAACAGTACCTCTAGCTGGAGTCCAAGTCCTCAGACACAGGAGCCTATGGGGAACTTTTCACATTCAAACCACAAAGAAACATATGCCATTCCAAAATATAATATTTTCCAACTTTACAAAAAAAATTCAAGACATTTAATTACTTTTTCTTTAATCTTGTAGGTTTGAAGACAGGTATTGCTATACCTTTCATTTGTAGTAGTGTGATATTATGGACAAAAACATGGCATGTACCATCTTTAATCCAGCCTCTACCACTTGATTATCTTCTCTTTTGTCTGTTTCTCATCTTCCTTCCCCTCTTCTGCTCCTTTTCTTCCTTCTTTTGGTGGTATGAGAGATGATACCCAGGGTCTTACATATGTTAGGCAAGTGCTCCACTACTGAGCTACATCTCCTGACTTAATTTTTTTTTTTTAATTTTGTTGTAGGGTGTTGATAAGTTACTTCAGAGTTCACTATGTAGCCAAATTAGGTCTTGAATTCATAATTGTCCTGCCCCAGCCTCTTGAGCATTGAGGATTACAGGCATGTAACTTTAAGGTTACCTTCTTATAAGGTTATTTAATGCTAAATGACTTTTTTTCCATGTAAAATATAGGTAATAACTTACATGATTATGGAATAATTGTAAAGATTGAGTAAAAGTGTTGTATATGTTACATTTAGTGTAGTGGCAAGTACTAAAGACTTGAAATTATTTTCCTGAAGAATACATTTAGAAAGGCTTCTGTTATATCGGTACACTCATGATAGCCTAAATAAATTGCCAAAGCTGGGGTCAGCATAGTTTTTTTTTTTTTTTCTATCTCCAGTGCCTTTTGTCTTTAGGTGGTAATGAGATTAGAGTTGAACATGAATCTAATCTCCCTTTTTGCTTCTGTAGCCTCACATCTTACTGTGAAAATATTAACCAATACAATACACATCTAAAAAGCATTTTTCAGATCCTCAGTAATGCAGTGGGTAGTTACTCTGAAGTTATGGTAGTCAGTGACACAATTATTAACCATGCTTCAGAAATCAGAATTGCTTATTTCCCATTCCAGTGCTTTCGTGGTGGCTTTGGGCAATGATCCAATGATTTTGTTATTGGCTACATCTCGTTCAATGACTTAATTTGCAAAAAGTATACACTAATTTTTCACATGGTATTAAGGCCAGAAAACATAGAAAAAATATTTGAACTGAGATAAGTTAAAAATACAGGTCCCTTTCATGTGCTTATTATTTTTTAGCCCACTGTTTACAACTAAGAAAATATTTCAACAAAATTCATATTGTTGAATAGTGATCGATAACTATAGGTATCATGAAAAATAAGCATGTCACCTAAGTTGTAATGGAAATTAGCAGTGGAACTCATTAGAAGTAGAAATAAATCACCTTCATGATATTATGAGTATTTTTCTGACACTTGAGCAAGTAGATGTCTGATGTATTGTCAGATGTTTGTACACACATGTGATTGTTAATTTCTCTTGTCAACTTGATTGAATCTAGAATTACCTAGCAGAAAAAAAAATCTCTGTGTACATCATATTCTGGATTGTGTTAAATGTGGTAGGAAAACCCAGCATTACTATGTGTGTGTCTTTTCATGAGCTGGGGTCTCAGACTGAATAAAAAAGAGAGATCAAGCTGAATGTGAACATTTGCCATTATCTGCTTCTTGGCTGTGGATTGATTATGGCCAGTTGCCCTCTGGTCCTGCCCCATGCCTTCCCTACCATGATGAACTGTATCTTTTTGAAATGTGAACTGAAATAAGCACTTCTTGTGAGTTGCTTCTTGTCAGTATTTTGTCATATCAACAAAAAAGTAAATTATGCAACATGTTACAGATGCACACCTATATATATATATATATATATATATATATATATATATATATGTTTAAATCAACTGTTGTTTGTACTATGATTGTTCATGGAAAAGTGTTAAATTGTAGATATATAAAGGACCTTAATGTCAAGAAATGTCATGTGTGGTTTAAGAATAGCACTGAGTTACTATAATGATCTCATTTGGTACCATAAAGAGACAAAAATCAGTATAATATATAGATACAAAGTATATAGATTTAATAAATGAATAATTTCAAAGTAGTTCTAGGGTTGTATATCTTAAGGATATCTCCCTAGGTGTGATATATGCCTATCTGTTAGATGCATAAATTACTTACATGCATACTTTTTGTATTAGTCTCTAAAATGATACAAATAAAACCAATAAAAATAAATCTTTTAACTTAGAAACATTGAAGAACTGCTAAAATGGTAAGACTTCTCATTGCTGCCATAGACCCAAGCTCTATAGTTTTCTCCTGTCATCCTTCTTGCTTCTTACACTCAGTAAACACCAGTAACAGGCCCTTCTTCAGACATTGTCTCCAGTTTCTTCTTATTCCACTGGTCAGTATCTTAGATGTCCTGATTGTCATGACCATGCATTTATCCTGGAGTGGAAAGTTTTTTTTTAATTTAGTATTTTGTATTAATATTATTTGGCAGTATACTTGGCATTCATGGAGTAAGTCAATCAATAGTGCTGAATGAACTAATGGACAGAAAGTATGTAGGTGTAGAGAGAGGTAGGTAAACGTAAGGATATTGTATATCTGAAGAGTATGAAAAGGACATATAACAGACTATTACATGGACTATTTTTGCAGTGTTCTGAATGAGAATGGATGTGTTTCAGAACAGTAGACATACCACTAGGAAGGACTGAGACCTGGGTATCAGGACCAGATTACTAAGGGCTGGGAAAGACAAACTTCTTTTAGTCTTCCCATTTTCATTTTGTAGTGGGAAGCTTGGACACAGTTGTCTCTAGTATCTTATCTTTTATTATTCTACACAGGATAAACTTCATATTGTTTACATTAAATTATTTTTATTTAGTTCCTAACTTATTGGAAAAAAAGTTTAAAATTGCATGCCCAATGAAGACACATTTCATCAAATTCATATTAATTATTAGAGAATAGCAATATTTAGTGTAATAGAGATATTTTTAATATATGTTGATATAAAGTATCCAAAAGAAAGAACCCCTCTCAAAACTGGATAAGATGAGTAACTCACTCAACCAGGATCACATATGCAAAATGAATAACTAACAATATGTGGTAGTTTTAATAGATGGCCCCCAATATATTCAGAGTCTTATTAGTTTGTAGCTTGCATCTGCAGCCACCTGGCTGGAGGTGATGTCACTGGGTGGATAATAGGTGTGGTGGTGGGTTTGAGATTTCAATCTAAAGATATGCAAAGTGTGCCTAGCTGGAGTTCCTGAAGTGTGCTGTGCTGTGTGACTTTTAGGCTGGTGCTTTTCTCTGTGTTTGGTTTTGTGAAAGGCCAGCTTCTTCTGCCATTATGGAACTTCCCCTGATCTGTAAGCTTCAATAAATCTCTTCCTCCATAACTGTGCCTGGTCTGGAAGTTCATCTCAGTGAACCTGAAGCTGTTTGCTACACAGTGCTTAATTCAAAGCTAGCAAAAGTAGTTGATACTAGAGAATCAGATGTAACTATTCCAAGATATCTATTGTTATGCAAACTTTTATTAAGGGATTGCTCTTAGACTTGATTTTGTGTTTTTGTATATTTCTAGAGAAATGAAAGGGAATCAGGAAGATGAAATATACTTTAAAAAAAGTTATCTTCTGTCTCCACTGGGTGTTGAAAGAGAAGTAGGGGGCTGACTTATAACAAAAGGAAGGATTTATTCAGTCAGAGAATTTTATTTTTGCCTTAATTATAACATTGTAACAGATGATAGAGCTTCTAAGAGACCCTTCTTTTAAGACAATTTAAAAGTGAGTGATGAACTTAAATCTTTATTCATATTCATATCCATTTTCAGGTCATGATTCTTTGAAGATCCTACAAGGACGCTAGCATTTCTACCAGTTAAAAATCAAAGCATGAAGAGCAGATATATTTGTTGGAAAGATTTTCCCCAAAATCATTTTTTTCTTTGTTCTTTAAGATAAATCCCTGCACATATTGTCTACTTTGATATCTAAAAAATCTTATGAGCATTCATACTAAAAAGAAATGTGAGCAACCACGGAAAGTCCATTTCTTTTCTTCCATATTCCTCATTCTCCCTGGTCACAGGGTGAGTGTAAGATGTGTGTGAGGAGCAGCTGTGAAGTGTGCAGGGCCGCTGCACACTCCACAGCCCGCCGACTCCTTTGAAAGCGTGCAGGATCACTTGTGCCACTTTTCAGGTTTGTTTCTTAAATTCACTTCAGTGAGCTTTTCCAGAGATGCCAAAGAGGTAGAGCTTCTCCCTACTGTTCCACATTAGAGCAGAATTCAGCAGACACTTAAAAGCATTTCACAGCCACTGAAAAGAAACATAAAATACATCCAAGTAGTTGGATTTTTGCCAAGTTCTTCAGAGAAAACTCAAACTCTTCTATTCCAATGGGAATTTCTTTAACATTCCCTCTATGCCGGAATCCCTGGCAGGTAGGGCTGTGGAAGAGCCGGTCCCTGCCGGTCTCTTCCAGGGGCTGAGCGGGATGGAGAGTGTTGATGACCCAGGCCCCTCTCCTCGTCCCCAGAGAGAAACACACTGAGTCCGGAGACTTGTTGAAGCACGGTCTCGTTTTATTGTATCAGGCAGGTGCTTATATAGCGTTGACAGAGAGGGTGGGGATCTTAGGATGGGGTGAGGTATAAGGGCCAATAAACCACACCAGCAGTAGTCGGGCAGAGACAGTTTCAGGTCAGGTCTCACTGAGTCATCCTTACGCGGAAGTTATATGCCAAAGACAGGTCACCAAACTCTAGCCAGGCTCAGGAAGTTCCACTGGGCCTCGCATCCAGTCTTCTTTAGTCTCAACACCTCTAGGTGGTGGATATTAAATGGAGAGAATCATGGCTCACATCCTTCCAGATTCAGACATAAGAAATCAAGAAACTATTGCCAACATGGGTGGTTGGTTGGCATATAGCTTGGGGTTGAGACTAGTTAATACTTGTCATGGTGTGTGTGTGTGTGTGTGTGTGTGTGTGTGTGTTTCTGCTCTTGGATCAGTGTGAGGGTAGGTAGTAGCTAAGAAGAAAAGACAAGAAGACAATGAATAAATGTTTGGAAACTCAAAGTAGGTCATAGAAGATATGGGAACTGAAGGCCAGTTCTAGAGGAAAGATGTTCTAATTCTGGTTCTGCAGTTTGCTTTCCCCGAAAACCTTGTGGCTTTAGTATCACTGGTCTCAATTACTTCATTAGTGCACAAGGAATAATATAAATAGCTATCTCACCAATTTTTTTGTTTTTGTTTTTTGGAGGTAGGGTCTCACTCTGGTCCAGGCTGACCTGGAATTCACTATGTAGTCTCAGGGTGGTCTCGAACTCAGGGCAATCCTCCTACCTCTGTCTCCCGAGTGCTGGGATTAAAGGCGTGCACCACCACGCCCGGCCTTATCTCACCAAATTTTTATGAGGATGAAACCAGACAATGAATTAGAATGGCACATACACAAATACATAGAACAATCTATCTCATCTATGGCTGCTAACACTGAGGGAAAGTCAAAGGATACCACAATTAAAAAAAAAAAATCCTTGTCTCTCAGTTACCTCTCATTTCATGCCCCTCATCTCCAGTGTTTAGAACTGAACATACTAGGCAGACACAGTACCACAGAGCTGCATCCCAGCTGCATATCTACTTTCACAAGAGAGCTGTGACAGAGTGGATTCTAACTTTTTTTTCTTGGCTGATAAGCACTTTGACCTGAGGATCATCCTTGGTTCTTCTGGTGCATGGGGCCCTCTGTGGAGGACACAGATCTTTGTGCCAGGGCTTAGCTCAGCAGCACCAGGTCAAGTGAGACAATTTCCTGCTCTCATCAATACGCAACACATAGGGTCCCCAGCTGCCTTGTTGCCATTTCCTCCTGGCTTCATCCCTGTGAGGTAGATGGTTATGGATTGTACAGCCACCGTCTGGGAGGCAAGGAACTAAACCATCAGCTATGAATGTGGCATAGAATTTAATTTGATGCCTCTTACTTAACATGCTATACACATTGTGTAAATATTTTTCTAATCCTAATGTTCACCTGTGGTAGAATTCAAGTACATCTCTTCTAAATAATGGTTTTCTAATTAATGACAAAACATACAGATTTTCCAGTTGTATACAATGACATTTATTTTTTTTTTCATTTACCTAAAAACACAGAGAGGAAAAACAAAAGCTATCAAATCTTGGGCTTCTGTGCATAAAGTAACTTTATGGACATGTTTTGATCTTTGGGAAAGAAATTAGCATAAAGTGACAATATCAAATGATTCTATCTTTAATGTTTGTGCATGTATTTATCTTCCTTTCCCCCTCAATTCTTGTGCCTTAACAATATCTGAATTTTGGATTCGTGTGCGTGGAATTAATAATAAGCTTAATTAGATAGTGTGGTACTAAGCTCTTCCCCAAGTCCTTGGCCTCTAGAAGTTACTGATGGTGACAAGAAAAAGAACAATTGATTTTTTTTTGTATATTTAAGATTGCTAGAAATTTTAGTGACTTACTCTGTCATTTTTTGGTGAAGACTTGTGAATTTAACTCCTCATGAGATAAGAGTATGCCTCATGTAGATGTGTGTTGATTTTGCTTTTGTAAAAGATTATTGTTTATCATAATAACTGCTTTTGTAATTATTTGGGTCTTCACTGGCTATTTTAAAATTTTGTTCACATTTCTTTTCCACATCTGGATTTCTTTTTTCAAATCATTTTCTATTTACTTATTTATTTGACAGAGAAAGAGGGAAGGAGAGAGAGGAAGGGAGGGAAGGAGGGAGAGAGAAAGAAAGAGAGAGAGAGAGAGAGAGAGAGAGAAAGAGAGAGAATGGGCATGCCAGGGCCTCCAGCCACTGCAAGCAAACTCCAGACGTCCAGACACATGTGCCCACTTGTGCATGGCTAACATGGGTCCTGGGGAATCAAACCTGGGTCCTTTGGCTTTGCAGGCAAACACCTTAACTGCTATGCCATCCCTCCAGCCTGTGCATCTGGATTTCTATTTTAGGTTAAGACTACATATGCTAATATGGTTACTAGTTGAATTAGTATATATTTTGAAATTTCAGCTCAAAAATATTAAAATATATTTTTTTAATTTTTTTGTTCATTTTTATTTATTTATTTGAGAGTGACAGAGAGAGAAAGAGTCAGAGAGAGAGAGAGAGAGAGAGAGAGAGAGAGAGAGGGGATGGGTGTGCCAGGGCTTCCAGCCACTGCAAATGAATTCCAGATGCGTGCGCCCCCTTGTGCATCTGGCTAATGTGGGTCCTGGAGAATTGAGCCTCTAACTGGGGTCCTTAAGCTTCACAGACAAGCGCTTAACCCCTAAGCCATCTCTCCAGCCCTAAAATGTTTTTCAAAAACAAATGTAAGTTAGCTTTTGTACTATATGAGTTTCCTTTTAAAGAGAAGGCACTATAAATAGCCTTTAGTGAGAGGAAGGGATTACTGTATTCAGCAGAAAAGAGTTTTCTTAATTTTATTTTATTTTTTTGGTAGCTAATGTGAACAAAGCACAACTCTAGAATCTGAGTATATAGGCATTTTTTTTTTTTTTATCTCTAGTTCTCTGTGGCAAGCTTCTGATAATCTTAAGAATATACCTAAAGTAATTAGCTTAACAAGGAAAAAGGTTCATTTTGGTTCATGTATCCCAATTTCCAAGTTGTGGTGGAGGTGTATGGAGGGAGAGGTGGAGAGGTTTGGGTATCTAACAAGACATGCATCATACTGAAAACCCATGACCTAGTCAATTACTTACCACATGGGCAGGGAACAAAAGATGGAGAGTTTGGCACTGTGTCACACATCTAAAAATCTCAGCACATCCAGAGGTTGAGATAGGAGAAATTAAAATTGGGCTACATAGTGAGTTCAAAGCCAGCTTCCTAGGCTATACAGTAAGACCCTGTCTCACAAAAAAAAAAGAAAGAAAGAAAAGAAAAGAAAAGAAAAGAAAAGAAAAGAAAAGAAAAGAAAAGAATAAAAGAAAGAGAAAGAGCTGCCAAGGTCCTTTGAGGAAAACCCCAAATGATCCAAGGAGCTTCAACCCTTCTAACTGCTCCTCCACTTCCCAGTACACTAGAGCCACCGTGGTGAGCCAGTCTTCAACACCAGGGCCTTCGGAATAAATTAATGCTGTCTATATGATTTCCCTTTAAAGTACTGCTGTTTGTCATTTTAAAGATAAATTTACATTCCATCCTTTATAATCTTCATGCTTTCCTTGGGCAAGTTTTGCACATATTTGAACAGCTGACCCTACAAAATAGATTTAAGGTGATTTTATCTACTTCAATGGAAAGACCAACCTAAGAACTACTTCATGTGACAACACACAGCCCCGTTTTAATTTGAGTAGGCACACATTCTTCCTTCCATGTACCCTTTGAAGTGTTTTTCTGTAATAGAAGGTAGACTGACTTGGCAGCATTCATGCTTCAGGGATCACTGGAATGGCACGAACAGACAGCCTGTAGATTGTTACACTCAATGTCTCTTCAGCACAGTCTCTGCAGAAATACAGTGACTTTGGTATGTCCAAAATAATTAGACGTGCAACTTTTTGTGCATGTGTGCATGCACTTATGTAGGTACACATGTATGTATGTTTATACATGCATGTGTATGTCTGTGCATGTAGACACCAGAGGCAAACCTTGGATCCTGGATGTTTTTCTCTCTTTTTTTTTTTTTGAAGTAGGGTCTCACTTTTAGCCCAGCTGACCTGGAACACTCTGCAGTATTAGGCTGGCCTCAAACTCACAGTGATCCTCCAATCTCTACCTACAAGTGCTTGGATTAAAAGCATGCTTCACCACACCTAGCCATTTTTCTTTTGGTACGGGGTCTCTCCTTGGCCTGGAGTTCACTAAACAGGCTAGACTAAGTGATCATAAGCTCCAGAGATCCACCTATTTCTGCCTTCCCAGCACTGGGATTACAAGGCCACATCACTATGCATGGCTTTTTTAATGCAAATTTTTGGGATTGAACCCTGGTGTTAATGCTTGCAGAGCAAGTAATTTACTGATTGAGCTAGTATCTCCCTGGCTCAATATATATATAATGTTTTAGATGTTCAAATAGGTAATATAAATCTTAATAATACTCAGCAAGAAAAAATGGATTTGTATAAAACATAATATCTGGTTAGAATGACAAAAATTAGGTGATGATTAAAGTACAGGGAGAAAAAAATAAAATGCTCATACAAAAGAATATAAAAGTATAGTATTGCTTTTGAATTATGAAAAACAAAATGTCTAAGTGGTAAAAGGAACAGTCAACTCTAAAAGAGGCCTTCATTATTTTATGTTTTAAGTGGGGGCTTGTTACAGTTTCTTCCAAGTGTAAATAATTTCTTATGTATGTTCTTGGTTAAAATCACTGAGGTTAAGGGAAGTTCCAACATTTTTTGTGGTGAAGTATAGAATAAGAAGAAAAAGGAAGAAAAACATATTTCATGTAGTCTGTTAGGTGTTTTTTGAGAGTGTTCATCCATGCTTACAGTTGTACAAGTATGAGTATGAAAAAACTTGGAACCTGGATGCTTGTTATATTTCTAAATTCCCACAAGATGGCAGGATTTCAGAGCATTTTTAAGCATGGGCCTGGATAGTTGGTTAGAATTATTTTAAAACTTATAACTAGGTTAAGCACAAATCCTATTTTCTGATCAGTGATGCAAATAATAAACAGAGCTGAGTCCAAGCATCTCTCTTGTTATTTAAAGATTCTACTAAATTGAAATAATGAAACAACAGATTATACTGGATTCACAATACACTTAAGGTAAAGAACAATTGTCTTGTTTTATTACTCTAATTTGAGGGCATTCATAATCACCCAGGAAGACACTATGCATCTGTGTACTCTGCTTGTTTTATTCATGAGGGTCAGAGATGAGCTGGGAAGCAGGTATTAACAGATGGAAATCCACTTCTTGGTATTTCAGAGGTTCTGGCCACATGGCCACGTGGTTCTTATCACAGTTGGTCCTGTCCATCACCAGGTTGATGCTTATAAATATTTAAGTGACTATATTTTACTCATTAAGAGTTTGATATGCACCAGGTGATACAGGCTTCCTGATGCGCATGAGAGTCCTTGAGGAATCAAACTCCTCTCTGTGTCACTATCTTCTGTTTTTCTTCTGTTTATTTGGTTTCCGTGCTTTCTGTCACTTCTTCCCCTTCCTTCTTTCTCTTCTTTATGCTGACAGTGACATTATAATTGTTAGTGACTATCACCAAATACAGGGCTTTCAGAAGACATTAATGCTTTTGGGGTCCTTTCAAGAGACCACAGACTCTAAACTGTGTAAACAACAGAGATTTCCTATCCCCAGCTCTGGAGGCTGATAGTCCCAGATCAAGGTTGCAACAGACTCATCTTCTGAGATCTCTCTCTCTCCTTCATAGGTGGCACCTTCTAACTTTGCTCTTATGTGGCAGAAGGGACAGCCAGTCTCCCAAGGCCATTTCTGTGAGAATATACATCTCATTGATGAGGCTCCCCTGCCATGATCTCATCCACTCACAAGGTCCTATTTCCCAAGACTGCTCCCCTGAGGCTTAAATTTAACCTCATGAATTTGGGGGAGAAGACAAAAACATTTAGACCACAACAGGTTCCATAGTTGAAGAAAGGAGAAAGGGTTGCAGACCCCCAAATGGAGAAAGTTACAGTGACCCACAGCCTAAGAGACAGAGGATATTACCTAAAGTACTTCAGGGGACAGAGGATAGCACCTTTCTGCATATATAACACTTAAAATTTGAAATTCAGACTTCCAGCCAAGATGGCGACCACCTAACTACACCGCATATCCCCGGGAAAGAAAGGCAAGACATTAAGGGTTCACTGGGTCTTTTAGGGGAGAGAAATCTCCAAAAGATTGCCAGTGGGAGGGCACAGAGGGGAAAATACAGGGAATTGCTAATTCCCTCGTGTGTGTGTAGCACACCCCTCCTCCCAAGCAGCCACGTTCCCACAGTTCCAGCTTCAGGCAACTCCCGCAATTACTGTAGGAAAAGGGTCCCAGGCCAACATAGTTCCACTTACCTCAATGCACAGGGGCGATTGCCCTGCTACCCCTACCCATGAGTGACCTTGGCCAGGTTACGCCTGCTGGCCCATTGGAGCTCAGGCTCCTTTGATCAATTTGCCCACCAATCATGCTCTGCTGCCAATCCCTGTTGGGGCAAGTTTAGCCTCCTCTGCCCATCTGCTCACTTACTGCTTCAGCCACTGTGCATTCACACGCGAGCCCACGCCCACTGCAACTCCCCATGGGAGCTCAGACTGTCTCTGTCTGTCGCTTGCACTAGCCCATGTGCCAGCCCCTCCCTGCTGCCTGTCTGCCATGATGGCCAACTGCCATTGTTCCATTGTGGGTGAGCACAGACTGCTTCCAGGTCCCAGTGTTCCGCCACACCAGATTTTGGGCTGATTCAGTGCTTGGAGCCTCAGTGTCCCTCCTAGCTTGAGGGCAGGCCACTTTGGTGCATTACTGCTTGAGAGCTCAGGCAACTTTGGTGCTCCTGCCAGGCAGGAGCTCAGGAAGCTTTGACAAGTGAGAGCCAAAGCCCAGGCTGCTTGGCAACTATCTCAGGCTGCCACAGATTCCCATAGTGCTTGAGCCCAGGCTGATCCAACCACTTACATGCCCATACACTACGATGGGCAGACAACAGCGCAAAAGAAATAACATGAAAAATCAAATGCAAGAAAATCTAGTTAGATCACCCAGTCCTACAATGAACATCTCTAACCAAAACATAGAAAAGTCATTAGGATCAGAACACCAAAATGAAGCTATGAGCAATGCAACCCTGGCCAAGCTACTGGTAGAACTTGTAGAAAAGCAACAAAGAACCAATAATTGTGTGGATGCTGCCATCACTAGACTAGACCTAATAGATAAGAAAATGGAAGGAGTTCAAAGACAGTTAAGAGAGATGAAGGAGACTGAAAAAAAAAGAGGGCCTCAAATATCAGCTGGCAATGCTAAATGAAAACATAAAGAAATGCAAGGATGAATTCCAGGAATCATCAAGAAAATCAGAAAATGATGTGAAAAGGGAGCTTGGCAGAGGGATGGAAATTATACATAGAAAAGTGGTAAAAAATGCAAACCTAATTGAACAAGTCCAAAACTCTCTAGAAGCTCTCAAGAATAGAGTCAGCCATGTGGAGGATAGAAACTCTGATCTGGAAGACAAGATGGAAGAAACAGTTTGAGAGCCCCAAAATTTCAGTAAGTTCAAAAGTTCCTGTGAACAGAACATGAGGGAATTGTGGTATACACTTAAACATCCTAACATCAGGATCATTGGAATACCAGAAGGAGAAGAAATTCAGACCAAAGGCATGGAGAACTTATTTAAAAAAATATTGAAGTAACTCCCCCTGTCTCTTAAAAGAAAGGCCCATCAAGATACAAAAAGCTAACAGAACTCCAAACAGACTGGACCAAAGGAGAAACTCTCCAAGACATATTGTCATTAAAACTCTAAACATTGACACCAAAGAGAAAATCCTAAAAGCAGCTAGGGAAAAACAGCACACTGCTTTTAAAGGTAACCCCATCAAAATTACTCCAGACTTCTCAATGGAAACCCTGAAAGCTAGAAGGGCCTGGAATGAAACACTGCAAAGTCTAAGAACCTATGGCTTCCAACCCAAACTACTCTACCCAGCAAAGTATCCCTCATAATAGATGGTGAAAGAAAAACATTCCATGACAAAACTCAGCTTTACAATTATATGAACAAAAAACCAAAGTTACAGAGAGTATTTCAGGAAATTTTTCACAGAGAAGAAACAAATAATCAACTTCAAATGCCTACAAGAAGCACATCACAATAACCAAACTCAGAGTAGGCACCAAAAAGTTCAAAGTCCATGAAAACACCAACCCACATCTACCATCACAACATGGCAGGGATCAAGTCAAATCTCACAGTCAATACCCTAAATATTAATGGCCTTCATTCACCCATCAAGAGAAACAAGCTATAAGGATGGATCAAAAAATTTGATAAGAAACCCACCTCACCACTAAAGACAGACATCTCCTCAGGGTGAAAGGGTGGAAAACAATATTCCAAACAAACAGGAATAACAAACAAGCAGGCATAGCTATATTAATAGCAGATAAAATAGACTTCAAACCAAAAATAATCAAAAAAGACAAAGAAGGCCACTTCCTACTTATCAAGTGAATGACCATCAAAAGGATGTTACAATCATTAATCTGTATGCACCAAACACACACAGGGACACCACAGTTCATAAACCAATACGTACTTGACAATAAAACAGAAATAAGCACCAACACCATCATAGTTGGGGACTTCAATGCACCATTATCAGTAATAGACAGATCATCCAAACAGAAACTCAATAGGGAAGTAAGAGAGCTCAACAAAACCACAGATCACTCCTGCCAGACATCTACAGAACTTTCCATCCCAAATCCACAGACTACACATTCTTCTCAGCAGCCCATGGAACATACTCTAAAATATATCGTATACTGGGTCACAAAGCCTGCCTCCATATATTTAGGAAGGTTGACATAATTCCCTGCATGACATCAGATCACAATGCTATATTGCTAGAAATTAAGAACAAGAGACCACTAAGAATCTCACTGGCTCCTGGAAACTGAACAGCACACTTTTAAACAATAAATGGGTAGTGGATGAAATAAAAAGTGAAATTGCAAAATTTCTAGAAGTGAATGACGATGAGAACACATTATACCAAAACTTATGGGACACAATGAAGACAGTCCTCAGGGGAAAATTCATAGTACTCAATGCCTTCATAAAAAAGAGAGAGAGATCCCAAATTAATAATCTAACCATCCATATAAAGGCACTGGAAAAGCAAGAAAAATCCAATCCAAAGAGCTCCAGAAGGAAAGAAATAATTAAAATGAGAGCAGAAATTAATGAGTTGGAAACTAAGAAAACAACTAAGACAATTGACAAAACAAAGACCTGGTTCTTTGAAAAAATGAACAAGATTGATAAACCCCTGGCCAATTTGATCAAGCAAAAAAAAGGAGAAGCTTCAAATTAACAAAATTCAAAATGAAAAAGGAGAGATAACAACAGACATAAGTGAAATTGGGAGAATCATCAGGACTTATTTAAAAAACCTCTACTGCGCAAAACTGGATGATGTGGAGGAGATGGATAAATTCCAGGATGCATACCATCTATCAAAGCTAAACTCAGAGCTGATTAACTGCCTAAACAAACCTAACACACTCATTGAGATTGAAAAAGTAATAAAACGCCTCCCCCAAAAGACAAGTCTAGGACCAGATGGCTTCTCAGCTGAATTCTATCAAACCTTCATGGAAGAACTCAAACCAATCTTCCTCAAACTGTGCCACACAATTGGTGAACAGGGAAAGCTACCCAACTCCTTTTATGAAGCTAGCATCACCCTAATTCCAAAACCAGGCAGAGATGCCACAAGAAAAGAAAACTACCGGCCTATTTCCCTGATGAACTTAGATGCAAAGATCCTAAACAAAATCCTTGTAAACAGAATCCAACAACACATCAATAGCATTATCCACCTTGACCAAGTGGGATTCATCCCAGGAACACAGGGTTGCTTCAACATATGGAAATCTGTCAATGTAATACACCACATAAACAAGGTTAAACACAAAAACCACATGATCATTTCGATAGGTGCAGAAAAGGCCTTTGAGAAGATACAACATCACTTCATGATCAAAACATTGGAGAGAATTGGCATGGTTGGTTCATATCTTAACCTAATAAAGGCAATATACAAAGCTCCTAAGGCCAAATTAATACTTAATGGAGAGAGACTGGAGGAATTCCCATTACGATCAGGAACAGGACAGCGTTGTCCACTCTCACTTCTGCTCTTCAATATACTACTGGAAGTCCTAGCTCAAGCAATAAGACAGGAGAAGGAAATAAAAGGGATACAATTTGGAAAGAAGGAAGTTAAATTAGCTCTCTTCACTGATGACATGATTGTATATGTAAGAGACCCGAGAGACTCCATCCTAAAACTCCTGAAGGTGATTAACTCCTATAATAAAGTAGCAGAATACAAAATCAATGCACAAAAATCAGAAGCCATTCTATATGCAAATGACAAAGATACAGAGAAAGAAATAAGGGACATGGTCCAATTTTCAATAGCAACAACAACAACAAAAATACCTTGGAATAACGTTAACCAAGGAAGTGAAAGATAAATACAATAAAAACATAAAAACACTCAAAAAAGAAATTGAGGCCGACTTGAGAAAATGGAAAGACCTCCCATGCCCCTGGATAGGCAGAATTAACTTTGTGAAGATTGTAATCCTACCAAAGGCAATATACAGATTTAATGCAATTCCAATTAAAATCCCAACATTGTTCTTCACAGAGATAGAAAAAATGATCTCAAATTTCATATGGAAAGGCAGAAAGCCTTGCATACCCAAACATATCCTCAGCAAAAGAAATACCTCTGGAGGCATCCCCATACCTGATCTAAAGGTATATTACAAAGCCATTGTAATAAAAACAGCATGGTACTGGCATAAAAACAGGAGTATAGATCAATGGAATAGACTTGAGGACCCAGCCTTTGGGTCAAGCAATTATAGCTCCTTGATATTTGACAAAGGCCCTAACAATATAGGCTGGAAAAAAGACAGCATCTTCAACAACTGGTGCTGGACTAAATGGATAACCTTATGCTGGAAATTGAAATTGGATCCACATATTTCACCATGCTCTACACTCAAGTCCAAATGGATCAAAGACCTCAATATAAGACCAGAAACTCGACTACTACTGGAAGAAAATATAGGAAGAAGTTTCCTTGATATAGGAATGGAAAAAGACTTCCTGAACAAAACCCAAATAGCTCTCGTTCTTAACAGTCACTCAACCAATGGGATCACATGAAGCTGAAGAGTTTCTTTACAGACAAGCATACAATAAGCAAAGGCAATAGATTACCCACAGAATGGGAGAAAATATTTGGTGGTTATCCAACTGACAGAGGCCTAATCTCTAGAATTTACAAAGAACTCAAAAATCTAAACAGTAAAAAGTCAAACACCCCACTCACAAAATGGGGCAAAGAGCTCAACAGGCAGTTTACAGAGGAAGACATAGAAATGGCAAACATACACTTAAGAAAATGTTCATCATCCCTAATCATTAGGGAAATGCAAATTAAAACAACTATGAGATTCCACCTTACCCCAATAAGGATAGCAAACATCAAAAAATCAAATGAAAATAAATACTGGAGAGGATGTGGAGAATTAGGAGCCCTCACCCACTGTTAGTGGGAATGTAAGATGGTACAACCACTTTGGAAAGCAATATGAAGACTCCTGAAAAAGCTGACTATAGAGATACCAAGAGACCCAGTTATTCCCTTACTGTGCGTCCACCCTAAAACCTTCAAACCACAGGCCAGAGAGCTTTGCTCAACCATGTTTGTAGCTGCTCAATTCATAATAGCTAGGAACTGGAATCAACCCAGATATCCATCACTAGAAGAATGGATAACTAATATGTGGTATATCTACAGAATGGAATTCTATATAGCAGTAAGAAAAAAATGACACAGTGAAATTTGAGGAAAAATGGTTGAACCTGGAACAGATCATTCTCAGTGAAGTTATCCAATCACAGAAAAAAAAAAAAAATCACCACATAGTCCCACTCTTCTACAGCACCTAACCTGAATCTACCCAAGATACCTTACATACCCAGGAAGCATCTCGTGGACTAGACAATAGGGTGGGTGGGGAGGGAGGGGAAGGCAAGGGAGGGAGTGGGATACACAAATCTGGACACAAACGGCAATGCTACCATAAAATTCTACATCCTAAAAGGCAGACCAAATGGCTGAACCTTCACCAGGCCCTTAGAGGGAACACCTGAGCCACAAGACACTGGAGAGGGTATGATGAAGACTGACCTTAATCTTCCACAGCTTCTCTCTCTCCCTCCCTCTCTCCCTCTCTCTTCTCTCTAATTCTTTTATATTAGTTATCTTTTTCTTCCTTTTCTTACTGGGCCCTGACCTGTAACTCCCAGTACCAGCATGTAGCTATCATCCACAATGAGCTTTTGATCAGAGAGACCTACAAGTTTTCCTAAAACAAAGACAGATTTCTGTCAGAGTACTTGATGACCTACCAAAGGTTAGTGGTAAGACCCTACTGCTGAAGACACCATATGTGGTTGACACCGAAAATGGAATGGCATGGTTGGAAGCTGGAAGAGAGTCAGTCCCAGACAGTTAGCGCATCTAGTGCCAGAAGGTGCTACATGGGTGACTTGGGGAAAATGACCAATATCTGTCCAAGCAACTCATGGTCTAAACTACTTAGCAGCAAATAACCTGTTGTGATGCTCACATAAGTGCAATAATGGCGCACAGTCATGGTGGGAAACCACCTGCTCTTGATTTGGCTAACTGATCCACTCAGTGATACGGGACCCATAGCTCGATCTGGGAAACAAGTCAGAACCATATCCATAAGCCTCATGTCCATTAGCAAGCTGCCACCAATCGTGGCTACAAGAGGGCCTATACCTATTAAATTCTCTATAAAAAAGTAAGGGTTATCTCATTTGTCTGGTGCCAACTTACTCTCCGTTGGAGAATCTGCTTCTGTTTTTCAGATAGATGTAGATCCTAAGGAGAGAGCCATCCCATCATACCTGAAAAGGGCCCTGGCTGAGAAACTAAGAATAATTGGTGAAACAAGCAAGGGTGCTGTTTTCTTGGTGAACCAGATACCAGCACAAGGGTGAAGGATATCAACACAGAGAAAAAACAACTCCTACCAAATCAGAGATCCAGAGACCCAGAGGGTCCCAACACCTCATCACTGAAGCAGAAGCAAGTTGATCCCAACATGGCTCAGGAAAATTTTGCAGAAGAGGGGCCAGAAAGAATGTCAGAGCCACATGTTGGGTCATGATATGCAGAGACATTTATCCTACCCATAACTGTGGGCTAACTCCACAATGCATGACCCATATACCTCAAAGAGGGGCCAGGGGGAGGGGGTAGGACATGGATGAGCCTAACAATGGTACCAAATTGACTGTATTCGCTGAGTACCAAACTAATTAATAAAAAAAAAAATTGAAATTCACAAAAAGTGGCAAGTCAAACATTTTCCATAATAATGTTGACTTGGGTAAGCAAAAAAAAAAAAAAAAAAAAGAAGAAGAAGTCTAAGACTTTTATGAAGGGTTCTGTCTTAGTCTGGAATTTCTGCTCTTCACTTAAAGCCGGCCTGTTTATACTGATAAGTTCTGTATGTGTAGCTTGTGAATATGTGACTAATACAATAAATGCTTCTTTCCCGGGGGAGAGAACAACATAATTTAGAAGAGAGTGAATTTCAAACCCGCTCTGATCGGGTTTGCTTTATTAGCTTTGGTGACTGGATATACACAGTGCACTCTATTCCTGCTACAAGTGGAATTGTTTGTTAGGAGAGGAAAGCATTCTTTGCCCTTGAGAAACCTTCAAAGTGAGTGAAAATTGCTGTGATGCAAACTCTGGGAAGCAATTTGTAAACCTCTGGGCCACTGGCATTGCTATTTCACATTGTCGTCTGCCCTCCCATTTCATCTTGTCTTAAGTGCCTTGTTATGTCAGAAGAATTATTTTGTTTGCTGTAGCAGGCCCAGTGATAGAATCTGGGGAGAATATCAAAATGCCACACAAAAATGTAACCCAGAAAGGAGGGACAATGCTTGAATTTAAAGAAATTCCAGAGAAATGAGGTTTCATTGGCTCAGCATTTCCTTGTTCATTTTCCTTATGTCATTTCTCTCACAACTTCCTGGCTATTTTCTTTTCCATGGCTCACTTAAGTACAGATCACTCTGTATTGTTGTTATTCTAAGGACAATCTGCCTCTTCGTGTTTCACAACTTAAAAAATAATATGGGCTGGAGAGATGGCTTAGCAGTTAAGGCGCTTGCCTACAAAGCCAAAGGACCTCAGTTCGATTCCCCAAGACCCACATAAGCCAGATGCACAAGGTGGCATATGCATCAGAAGTTTGTTTGCAGTGGCTGGAAGCCTTGACATGCCCATTCTCTCTCTCTCTTTTTTTCTCTCTCTCCCTCTCTCTCAAATAAATAAATAAATAAATTTTTAAAGTGTAATGAACTGTTATAAACTATAAATGTACATATTGTATCCATGTGCCAAATTATTATGTGGTACCTCATAAATGCATGTGATTAAAAGTAAAATGAATTGGAATTGGTAAATCACATTAAAAAAAGAAGCATATGTGGCTTATCTTCTCTGGCACATAATGTTGAATAAATGTTTATTAATTTAAATTGATTGAGAAAAACCCTAAAGGTCCCTGGGCACAGACTTCTTAAACTTGAACTTCTAAGTAAGGTTCACTATTACAACATTCTTTTCAAATACTTTATCTCGGCATAGAGTTATTTTGACTTTATAAATGGTCAATGAATGCACTGATTTATAGAAAGCAAATATTTAATCTTACAAAGTATTCTATCATCAGCAAAGACTGTGGTACACATAAATGTTTAAAACAGGAATATATTAGTAAGAATGGAAAGAAAATTGACTACTGCTACACTGTGAATGGTCATATCTCTCTAAAATTCTAGTGTTGAAAATCCAAACCTATGGAGATGGTATTAGGAAGTCACACTTTGGGAGGTCATTATGTCATGAAGGCAAGAACCATATGCAAATCTGGGAGAAAGAGGACAACAGAAGTGAATATGACCAAAGTACATTAAATGCAGATACAAAAGTGTTGCAATAAGCCTTTTTGTTCTGTGTATTTAATACAACCTCATAAAAAAGTGTTTGGCCATTAGGCTCTAAAATGTTTCATTTAATTTTTGTGAATAACTATTATCTACCATATTTCTGCTTATTTGGTACTGAAATTTTTTAGTGAAATCTGAAATATATAACTTCTCATCACTTTTAGTTATTAATATGGTATAATTTTCATATTAAGACATTCTATTTATTTGAAAGTTTCAAATTCAAAATTATCCTAACCTCTCCTAGAAACAATATTTTTCTAGGTACCTGGATATCCTTTAACTCAGTGAAGTTGGTGCTTAAAGGTAACTTCACAGTCCCTTAAGAGGTGTCTGTGGGGCTGGAGAGATGGCTTAGTGCTTAAGCGCTTGCCTGTGAAGCCTAAGGACCCCGGTTCGAGGCTTGATTCTCCAGGACCCACGTTAGCCAGATGCACAAGGGGGCGCACGCATCCAGAGTTCGTTTGCAGTGGCTGGAAGCCCTGGCGTGCCCATTCTCTCTCTCTCTCTCTATGCCTCTTTCTCTCTCTCTGTCACTCTCAAATAAATTAAAAACCAAAAAAGGTGTCTGTGTTCTTATGTAATAACCCAGGGAGAGCCTTTGTCTATTCTATCACATGGGGGACATGGCAAGGAGGTGCCTTCTTCTATTAGCCAGGGCACATGCCCCTCATGGACACTCCCTCTGCTAATGCCCTGGTATTGAACCTCCCAGCCTGTAGAACTGTGAGAAGTGCATGTCTGTTACTTAGATTTTACTTACTCTGACATTTTGTCATAGCAGTCCAAATTAACTAAAAAACTACTATAGCCTAGAGTAGATTTACACCCCAGACTCTCCATACTCTTGATAGATGGTAAAAACCACATTTTTTGGAACACTTGAGTGTAAATCCTTTTGTAGTAATATCTGTCCCAATAATGGGATAAAATCCATGTGATGCAGGGTAGGATGAGGGCACAACCTGAGAGAGAAGCAGAAACCAAAGGTGTCGGTGACTCTGGCGAGATGACAAATGCTTCCTGTCAGTAACAATCATCAGCTGCTGCACCATTACCATCAAGCCTGTATTCTAAAATCCCAGAGTGACAAATTGACACAGAGACTCTGACAGGATGAATTTGAAGAGATTCCATTGGAAGCTTTTGGATCCCAGGGTTGGTGGTCAAGCAGTGCCCAACACCAACTTGGTTTACTAAGGGGTTTCCATGAGTGTGCCTGAGCTCTAGAGTTTGAAGTTCTCTCCCAGACTCCTCTCCCCTTCCAATACACATATCCATTTTCCTGTAATCAAAAAGGGTACAAAGAAATGAAACTCCATGGGAACACCCTGAAGCTGCTATTGTTTCTCATTGTATATCCGAAAAGGTCAAGATCCTGCTCCTTAATATCTGCATGGTTATTTTCTCTTTGTCCATCTTCCTCTATTCCTAACTTACTCCCACTTTTCCTTGCCACTTGTTTACCTCTGACAAATGACCACCATGGGTGGCCGCCCTTTCTTGGTTTCTTTGGTGACTGCTTGTAGTTGGATTTCACCAACAAGAGGCCATGGTAGGAAACTAGAGAGCAGAAGAAAGCTTTTGTGTTTTGTCCTGTCCACCCAGGAGGAGAGGCAGTCACTCCACAGGGGCAGCTCTTTAGGGTTCAGGTGATACTTCCTTCTGCCTTCATGGTTGCGGTGGCTTTTCACCAATGCTCCCTTATCCCTATTGATTTCTTCTTCCCTCCCTATATTACTCACCTGTTTAAGCAGTCCCATCATTAAGATGTATTCATTTCAATCACCTTGAGTTAATTCTGTTTCCTACTGAGGACGCCAACTGATGCAATGTAAAACCGCAGAGAACTTTTACTCTTTCATTTCTACATGAAGAGAAATTTTTAAAAAAAGGATCATTGTTCTTATTATATCTTTATCTCAAGGATTCTGTATATTGGAAGTATATTTGTGACTTCATTAGGTAAACAGAAAAGGAAAAAATGTTGGGAATGCATTAGATCTTCTTAAGCTATTCTGCATAAATATGGTGTACTCAGTAGTAAATGGATTGGGAGTCATATTGGGAAAGTTTTTGCCTCCACCACTCACTTTTTGATAATAATTATTATTAAGCTAAGAGAGTATAAGGGATCAGTGTCATGGAAATTAATACTCCTCAAATTATGTCATAGAAATGAGGGGCAGACTATAAATATTCCTGCCAAGATATAGGCTTTTAAATCACTGAAAGTGGCTGTCACACTTTACTCATGATTGTGCTGGAATTGCAGTTATGTAGTTATGTTATTTAGTGACTTTAAAATCTTCACATATGTCTAGAGGAATTATGATATTAAGATGTTCTTTTTACATAACAAATGAAAAGCTTCTAAAGGACTGTGTGGAAACTGGATCTCTAGTTCTTTATGTGATATTTTGACTGGAATGATGCATCCTTAAGTTCTTTTAGAGAAAGGGGATAAATATGGCCATTGTAGTGGTTTGATTCAGGTGTCCCCCTTAAACTTAGGTGTTCTGAATGTTAGGTTCCTAGCTGGTGGCAATTTGGGAATTAAAGCCTCCTGGAGGCAATATATTGTTGGGGGTAGACCTATGGGTGTTATAGCCAGTGTCCTTTGCTAGTGTTTGGTGTACTCTTCTGGTGCTGGTGTCCTTCTGATATCACCAAGAGGTGATGTCCACCCTCTGCTCATGCCATCATTTTTCCCTGCCATCATGGAGAATCCCCTTGAGTCTGTAAGCCAAAATGAAGCCTTTCCTCCCACAAGCTTCTCTGGTCTGGTGTTTTCTGTCAGCAACAAGAAGTTGACTGTAACATTAACAAAACTGAAAAAAATAGATGATATGAATTATCTATCTACAGAATGAGTACTAGGTCAAACTGGGCTACAGTAAGACCAGACCTCAAAAAACCAAAACAACAGAATCAAACAAACAAAAATTTCTTGACAAACATTTGCCTCAAAGGCACTACTGCTTAGTTCATAGTGCACGCTTGAGGAAATTAATGAAGGTTTGTGAGGTGACCTGCAAGCAAGAACCAAATGAATTCCTTAGGACTTCTTGCAAGAGATAGGTATCTACCATACCAGCTGTAATTAGTTTAAGGAAAATTGAGTTGTTCTGCATACTTAAGGAGTAGAAGAAATAGAGTTACCTTTTGGATAAATGGATGTCATTATGACATACATCATCATTTTTTCATATGTTAGCTGTGATCTCAGGATGTATGTTTCCAAAAGGTGGTAGAGTTGGTGATTGGAGGAAAGTCCTATACTGATATTATTTTGGTTGACAATTCAAATGAAAGAAATTACTCTTCTTTTACTTGTGGTTAAAGTCTCATAGGAAGTTGTGATTGATCAGGCCTAGGTCATATGCTATTCCTGAATATCCTTGTGACCAGACTTCTCTGATTAGCCTGTATTGGGTCACACACTAATCCCTGTGATAACTGAGGGACCTAAAGGGTCACAGAAAGTCTCACAGAATGTATTATCCATGATAAACGTGGGCTATGTAATAGTAGAGGATGAAATAAATAATGACGGACAGGAAAAACATGGTTATAGAGTCAATTGTTATTAATCCCTTAACTTTTAATAATAATCTTTCTCTCATGGACCAATTCAAAATTCCATTCCTCAATAATGGAATTATTAGCCATTAATAATAGACTTATCTCCCTAATAAAAGGAAAGTATTCAATATCTCACCCAATCACTTTATTTCCTCATCTAGGGTAATTCAATTCCCTCCATATTAAAATTCTGTTACTTGTAATAGCCCATTTTCTGTTAATTATGGATAAGTCAGGACTTTCTTATAAATAAGTGAGAATTAAAGCAAAAACAATCAAAACAATTTTAATTCAAAAGAAACCTCTTTTTACATTTACCTATCAGGCACAATGAATTCAGGCATAAAATGTGAGAATATGTAGACATTGCTTTTACTTTGCTGAATCTTATTTTTTCCTTTTTGGAGCAAAATTCCTGACTTGGGAGCAAAGTAGGCCCTGTCGTCTTTAGATTTACTTCACAGGAGTAGTGAGCAATCAGAGGACTAATGTCTATCAAAGTTTCTAGAGAAGAATCTAATTGACTTAGAGGAAGTGCCCATCACTTCAGCTTAGCACATGCTTGCACACACACACACACACACACACGGGGGGGGGGGGTTGGAGCTGGGTGGCTTCCTCTGACTTTCTGGGTCTATGTTGTGTGTGGCCACCCTAGAGGCATTGATGATAGAGAATGGTCAGCCCCAACAGTACCACATAAAATGGGTGGGGAGAGGGCTAATCAAAATCTAAGAGGATATGACTAAGTCATATGGAAACCTACTTTTTTGGACAATGGAACAACCTGAAGCCATAGATTGTTATTAGAATATAATATATATAGGGAATTGCCATGGTTTATTGTCTATAATTATGGAAGTTGTCAATAAAAAATTATAATAAAAAAGAAAATTCAAGACTACATCTAGAAGAAACAGGTTACATAAAAAGTTAATAAACTAAGAAAACTGTAACTACTACATTATAAGATATAGTTTTAGAATAAAGAAAAGAAATTGGTCTTTATTGAGCTGTGATGAACTTGGTGTCATCTATCATTATTGGATTCTCCCTTTTTCTTATTTTCTTTCTTTCACTTTCACTCCCTCTTTCCTTCCTTCCTTTTTCCTTCCTTCCTTCCTTTCAAATGAATATATAAACATATTGAAATTTGGTCATAGTCCCATCAAGTTGCACTCTTATAGTCCCTCTCTCCCATCTCTTAGTATATATATTTGCTTCAAATTAGTTATTAGTGAGTGGTGCCATTAGCATTTTTAAAAGTCTGTGTACTATTCATAGACATTTCTTACCACTTTAAAAAATATTTTATTTTTATTCATTTGACAGAGAAAGAGGGAGAGAGAGAGAGAGACAGAGAGGGAACAGGCACACCAGGGCCTCCAACCACTGCAGACAAACTCCAGATGAGTGTGCTCTCTTGTGCATCTGGCTAATGTGGGTCCTGGGGAATCGAACCTGGGTCCTTTGACTTTGCAGGCAAATGCCTTAACTGCTAAGCCATCCCTCCAGCCCCATTTCTTACACTTTGAAGAAGATGATTTAGAAGAAATGTTAGATTTCATAAATCAACTAGGGAAAACCTTAGGGCAGATGATCAGAAAGATGAATAGTAAGGAGATGGGAAAGAGGACAACATGAAAGAAATGAAGTAGAATCCCCAAGAGGGGAGTGATAAGAAATACCATGGGCCAGAAATACTTTCCTGTTTATCAGCAGAGCTGGGATTTTTTTCCTGAAATATTACTTGAAAAAAAACTAAAAATTTTAAGCAATAGCCATAATGGCCTCTTCCAAGCCCTAAGGAAGAAAACATATAAGAGCCAGAAGGACTGGAGTGAGGTAGAATACTGTCTTTGTAACATAATATCATTAATGTACTTTTGAGCTCACAGTAGCCACAATTGCTGGTACAAGACCTGCAGAAGATTGAGCAAATCAACATACCATCATAGGGATGGGGCATGGGCTCTGTTTCTCCTTGAGGTCTTATTGGCAGATAATAGTAGTTGAAGTGGAGGGGCCTCCTAAGCCTCACAATTCCCTGAGTATCCAAATGAAGTTAATTATCACTGGGAGGGGGAGACATTTTCTTCAGTGGTGTAGCTACTAGTAAGGAGGTCCTGTGGGCAACTCTAATTAATCTCATTTGGTCACCTAAGTAAGAAAATAGACAAAGAAAAGACATGTAAGTAGAAGGAGGAATGGTTGAGAAGAAGGAGAGAAGCATCAGATGTGGGAAGGAGCAAGAAAGGATGGGGGTTGAATGTGGTAAAAACACATTGTGTATATGTAGGAAACTATCACAATAAACCCCACTGTGATGTATGGCTAGCATATACTAATAAAAAGATACAAGAGAACTACTGCTTTCTATGAGCAAAAATAAGTTTCTGATAGCGTACTGCATTTTTCATGTAGGGTGTTCTGGAAAAGGGAGGGAAGGACGCAAGCAGTCAGATGGCCATCAGCATCTCCATATACAGCAGTAAAAATGTAGAACAGAGAAGTGGCAGGAATATCTGAAAACTCAGACTCAGATGGTTCTGAAATCTGAGGTCAGAAGTGGAGAGATGGCTCAGTGGATAAAACACCTGTGAGCAATCATGAGTACTTTAGTGGGGATACCCAGACCCCCATGTAAGAGCCAGAAACCATGGGGGCTTCTATAATCCCAGCCTGCCTACAGTGAGAAGCAAAGTAGGGAGACAGGGGAAGAAGGTCAGTGGAGACAAGAGAATTTCCCCAGAAGCCAATGGATCAGCTATCCTGGTTAATGCAGCAGCCAATGCAGTGAAGGAGAGACCCTCCCTACAAAAAGATGGAAGATGAGAACGAACACCCAAATATCCTCTGGCCTCTACTTACATGCAATGGCATGGACATGTTCACATTCACACATATGATTATACACACACACACACACACACCCAAAACACACACATATATAAGTGAGATGGAGGTACAGAAGACTCATCAATAGAGAAACTGAAAACACACCTTCCAGGGATGTTCTCCTAGGTATTCGGATTCCATAGGTCTGGAGCAGGCCCACCAAGGTGTGTTTTATCAAGTATTCCAGATGATTCTGATGCAGGTCATTCACAGGTGCAATTTGTTTCTGGGGAGGGATGGGCAAGTGTTTGATTAACTATGAAGGGCAATCAAGCTGAGAGGAGAGGGGAGACTGTCTCTAATGGTAATTGGAAGGTTGGGAGGACACTGATTGTAGAGAGAGTTGATGAATATCATTTAGATAATTGTTATTCATGTTTGTGTTGAAACCTTGGCATGTGGGTTTCAGTGGTGAATCTGCTTATACAAAGCATTGGCTGGTTTGGGGCAAAATGATGTAGAATAAGAAAATGAACTTAATAAAATTCAGGCTGGAGTATTCTTAGAAATGCCTGTTTGGGCATACTTTACTTTGGAAAGTTGAACTTCAAAACTGATTCAGTGGCATCTGAGGGCTTTCATTAGTATGGCAAACAGAACCTTGAATTTGCTTTGCTTGTCTCACATTGGACAAGATGTTAATAATGTTATTAATGTGCTCATAGAGGAGGGGTATAGCATGGAGATATGAGTATCAAGGTAACCAAGTTTTAATTAGACAGGATCGATAAATCCTGGATTTTTGTTAGACAGATGACTAGAGTGAGTAACAATGTAATATATGCTTGAGAATTGCTAAGAGAACACATTTTGTTTTTATTTTGGGGTGTAGCAGACAGCTTCAGGATCGCTGAGATGAACTTCCAGACCAGGCACAGTTATGGAGGAAAGGATATTTATTGAAGCTTACAGATCCAGGGGAAGTTCCATAAATGGCAGAAGAAGCTGGCCTGCCTTCACAGGTACAAGCAGAGAGAGAGAGAGAAGCACAAGCCAAAAACCACATAGCACAGCACACTTCAGGAACTCCAGCTAGGCACACTTTGCATATCTTTAGATTGAAATCTGAAACCCACCACCACACCTTAAGATCCACCCAGTGACACTGCCTCCAGCCAGGTGGCTGCAGATGCAAACTACAAACAAATAAAAAACTAAATATATTGGGGGCCATCTATTCAAACCAGCACATGGGGGGACTAGATTTTGAAAGTTGTCACCACAGGGAAAAGATGAGTATGTGAAGTGATGGATAATTAGTTTGATTTCATTACTTCACAAAGCAAACATAGACGAAACTCACATTATCTACCATAAATACATAATATTTTATGTATCATATATACATTAATTAAAAATAAGGTTACAAATAAGCATTGGTTGTAGTATCATGCAGTATGTATATATGATACATGGTAACCCAGAGCAGCATCTATATTGGTAGAAGAGTAACGTGTGGGCAAATGTCAATTTCCCTTTTCTTCTCTAGTATTTATTACTCTGATATATTTAGTCATATTACCTTCCTCTTTCTTTCTTCTCCCTCCTATCCCCTCCCTCTCTTCCTCTTCCCCTTTTCTCTCTTTCATACTCTCTTAGAGTCTTCATCCTCACTCATTTTGGTCCCTTTTGTCTCTCCTCTGCCCATGCATTCTTATGATTTTAATTCTTTTGGATTCCTTCTGCTCAATTTTGCTATATTTCACTGTGTATAAACACGTAATGCTATTTTACGCCTTTCATGAGGGGGGAAACCCACAAAATGACAGTGATTCAAGTACTTTTAGCATTTGCTGATTATCCATGGATATTTTCCATTGGCCAAATCCTACTTTTTGTTAGGGGTTTTCTTCTGTGCAAAAGACCCATGATTGCAGTATAAGCATCAAGATGAAAGGAGTCATGAAGATAAATATTAACCTAGCTGAATGAGCCTCCTCTGTTGATGAAGTGTTATGATCTTAAACATCATAGTGCCTATAACATTATAAAAATGATAAGAATATTGAAGGAATAAGGATAAAGAATAGGGAAATATAAACTTACTATAAGACTACATGTAAGATTATTACATGTGTACATGCTTTAGGATGGGATTCATTGCTAGTTGCAGACTAAATTTAATTGTGGCTTTCTTAGAAGAAAAATCAAAGTGTGGAAATATGATAATCATATTCACTATAGTGCCTTTTTTGGTCCCATTCTGAAATTTCTCAAATTATACAAAACTGATTAATATAATCAAAAGAGCATTCTTTGTAAGTCATATATATTTCTATCTCCCAGAACTAATCACTGTTGATGCCTCAGTGTGATTTAGCCTCAGAAAATATGGCTTCTAAACATCTATTTGTATACATCTATTAAAAGTATAATCATATTATTTGTTTTACTCACCAGTCTTCCATGATTATTTTCTTGTTAGACTTAAATTGTCATCTAAGTAAAGTAGTCATGAAGGAATGGGCTGCAATTTACTTAACATTACAATTTCATTTGACTTAGTTTTTATCTATTGTAGATAATGTTGTGATGAACAACACTGTTTATCACTACAGATTTGCCCCATTAGTTCCTTGTGATAGAAAAAAAATATTAAACTACCTTTGCTAGAGTTGAACAAGATTTGACATAGAAAGATGTAGTTCAGTTGGTAGAGTGCTTGCCTAACATGCATGACATTCTGGGTTCCATCCCTGGCACCACACAAACTAGGACTAGTGATATAGGCCTGTTACCCCAGCAGTTGGGAGGTGAAGACAGGGAGGCTAACATGTCCAAGGTCATCCTTGACTACATTGCAAGTCTGTGGCCAGCCAGGTCTTCATGAGACCTTATCTTAAAAAAAAATAGAAAAGAAAAGAAAGAAAGAAAGAAGAAAGAAAATTTAAATTTTGAGGGAAATCTTCAAGGATGAGTAGTCAAAGATAGAAATATATTGGAGTGACTATACTTCCAACTTTCATGAATATTTGGGTTTTGTTTGCTATGCTTTTGTTGTAGATTTCCTTACTCAGATATTTTGGTATGAGGCAAGTATATTTTAAAATGTGCCAATGCAATTGTTGTGAAAAATCAGTGATCTAAAGACAATATACTCTCACTACTGTCATAGTCAGTCTCTGTAAGCATTTTTACCCTTATTCTGAGTTTTAATTATAAAGTTGGCTTAGACTTTTTATACATAATTTATTCTCAATACTATGATCCAGCCTTGGGAGTTTTTGTACAGTAAAAATTTATGTATAGCAATAAAAGAATATTTAGAGCAATGTTCTTAAGTAGGATGGAGATTCATTTCTTGAACTCTTCAAAGTATACAGGCCTGAGTTATGTGTATAAGGTTATAAAAGAATAGTTAAAACGTTACTGGGAGCCAGGTGTGGTGGCACACGCCTTTAATCCCAGCACTCGGGAGGCAGAGGTAGGAGGATCTCCATGAGTTCGAGGCCACTCTGCAACTACATAGTGAATTCCAGGTCAATCTGAGCTAGAGTGAGACCCTACCTCAAAAAACAAAAACAACAAAAAATGGCTACTGGGTAGGAGGAGGAGGGAGATAATGTGGATATGGACTGAGAGGTAGTAGGGAGCCAGATGACATGTGGTCTTAGTAAGGAGTTATATTATAAATGTGACTATATACCTAAACATCTATCTTGTATATACTTTCATATTTCTACCCAAGATAATTCTGTCTTATATGAGTACCTTAGAAATCTTATTACACTTTCTATCAAGGTGCACAATCTGACTTGTATTAGTTGTCTTTTTACTAACATTTTTCTAATCTCAAAAACAAGATGTTGGGTTAGAGATGGCTCCATGGTTAAGTGCATTCCCAGAGATGGTTTCAGAACACTTTAGTTTGAATCTCTAGAACTCACATAAACAGCTGAATGTGGCCAAGAATGTGTGTAATCCTAGTCTTATGGGGAGCAAAGAACTGGGAATCACTGAGGCTCACAATTAGAAAGCTCTGGAATCAGTAAGAGACTCCATCTCAAGGAAAAACAGGTAGGTGAATGATAGAGGGGGATAAACTCATTTTTTCCCTCCAACCACTGAGTACATAGGGTGCCACATCAGCACATACATGTGCACACACCATCTAACACACACTGTGTCACACACTACACACACATGTACACACACACACACATGATTCTTTTCAGGGCTAATTTTATGCTATTTAATAATTTTTCCTAGCACAGTTCTATACTCACACTATACTTCTCAAATATTGGTTGATTATTCATCATTCCTGAATAGTTGGGGTGGGATGAGAACACAAAGAACATAGGCAACAGGATATCTCATCATCAATGAAAATGAAGTAATTCATATAACAATTGGAAAATCAAATTATTTCAAATTAATTTCTTCTAATTTATGTCCTTGACATTCTCATGTTTTAATTTGCTTATTAGATTTTATTTTTAAGTGAATCCATCATTAGTTTTTCCCCCCTAGGGAGACAAGTCTCTGTTATCTTTCTTTGCTGTGTTCTGATTTAGTATTCATTTTTGTTGAATGGTTTGGTCATGGCTCAGATGTTACCATGAAATTGGAAAGAGTACAGCATTGTTCCACTATGCTTTGAAAAACCGCTGTAGCTTTTATATTAGGTAAATAGACACAGTTCTAAATAGGGATATACATTTCCATTCTAATTCTTTTCATGCTGATGTTACATAAAGCATGTCCTGAGACCAAGAATGAACCAGAACTGCTTCTTAAAGAAGAAAGGATAAAGCAAGATAAAGACATCAAAGCCTTTGCCATTGCATTTTATCCTGAAAGAAACAAGAAATTACCAAGAAGAATCATAGCTTAAGGGAAAGGGGTTACTATTACAAATCCTACTGAGGCTTTCAAAAAAGATCAGGAAGTTTTCAGAGGAGGAGATATATTTACCCAATGGTCCACAGGTCTGTGAATTTTATAGTTACTGCAAACAAAAGGCAGGGTCTTTGATACATCTATCAGGAACATAATGTTTCAAACTTCTATAGGAAACACATCTAAAAATGCATAAAGTGGAAAGCATCTAGTGTTAGGCTTTGGAAACTTTTAATGCCACTTTTAGGATTTCTCAAAGTATAGCTTCAGGTTCACTGTGGAATTCTTTATTAAAAAGTGATTTCACCGAGAACCAATATCAGTACCAGCCAGCATCAGTGGAGTGTTAGGTCTAAAGTTTGCCACATTGCCAAGCACTAAAGAATAGTTATAGGGTAAAGTTTGAGTTGTTCAGCAAGTACTTTATAGTGCCATGTCTGCAAGTCCTTGCTGGGCATGTGTTGGGGGTGTGGTGGTTTGATTCAGGTGTTCCCTCATAAACTTAGGTGTTCTGAATGCTAGGTTCCCAGCTGATGGACATTTGGGAAATAACGCCTCCTGGAGGCAGTGTATTTTTGGGGGTGAGCTTATGGGTATTATAGCCAGTGTACCCTTGCCAGTGTTTGGCATACTCGCCTGTTCCTGTTGTCCACCTGATGTTGGCCAGGAGGTGATGTCCACCCTGTGCTCATGCCATCGTTTCCCCCTGCCATCATGGATCTTCCCCCTTGAGCCTAGAAGTCAAAATAAACCTCTTTTATTTTTTTCTCTACAAGCTGCTCTTGGTTGGGTGATTTCTACCAGCAATGGGAACCTGACTGCAACAGAGAGGATTCAAAGGGTTTTCATATAATTATTCTGTTCTTAGAGAAAAAACAATATTAAAGAGTAGCTATGTTGATAAAAATACTTATCAAGGGATTCATGAAATGGCTCAGCAGGTAAGAGAGCTTTCTATGCGAACATAAGGGCCAAAGAGGGCCTGACTTTCCCTGAGTTTGATTCCCTAATGCATATGTAAACAGCTAGGCATGGTCACACACACACACACACACACACACCTTTAGCCATGGTTCTGTGGGGAGCAGAGACCACAGAATCATTGGGTCTCACTGGTCAGCCCGTCTGGTCAAAATGGCAGGTCTGGGTTCAATGAGAGACTATCTGAAGGAAACGCATAGATAAGCCTGTGCATGCATGGGCATGGGGCACATGCACCTGAACACACCTCCCCTCAAAAAAGAATAGTCATTGTGGTGGTTGGGTGTTCTGGATGCTAGTTTCCCCAGCTGATGGCAATTGGAAATTAATGCCTCCTGGATGCAGTGTATTATTGGGGGCAGGCTTATGGATGTTATAGCCAGTTTTCCGATGACAATGTTTGGCACACTCTCTTGTTGCTATTGTCCACCTTATGTTGGCCAGGTGGTGATGTCCACCCCCTGCTCATGCCATTATTTCCCCCTGCCATTGTGGAGCTTCCCCTTAATCCTGTAAGCCAAAATAAACCTCTTTTTCCCACAAGCTGCTCTTGGTTGGGTGATTTCTACCAGCAATGAGAACCGGACTGCAACAGCCATCGAAACCAGTTTCAACATCAGTGACTTATTATAATGAGAACTAAAATATTATTTAGTTCTATCTTCAAGAATTATTTCATTCTGCCTGCATACCTGATATCCCTTTCTTATCCCATTGTGTAAAAATTCATTATCCTCATGTTACCTTCTCTTATCCTTACTGTACACACTACATTCTTGCTATTGTTTGCTATGGTTTAGGTTTTGAATGCCCTTCAAAGGTCTTTGTGTTAATGGATTGGTCCTTTGTATCTGTCATGATTGGGAGGTGATGGGATTCTTAAAATATAAAACCTAGTAGGCAATCTTCCAATAACTGGGCATATGCCCATTGAAGATGATTCTGGGACCCTGGTTCCCCTTTTGCTTCCAGTCATGAGGTGAGTGGTTTTGCTTCAACATGTGTTCCCTGCTACCATAGGCCCAGAAATAACAGGGCCAACAAATCAGGGATCAAAACCACTAAAACTATAAGCCCAAGGCTGCAGAGATGGCTCACTAGTTAAGGCACTTGCCTGCAATTTGGGTTTGATTCCCTAGTACCCATGTAAAGCCAGATGCTCAAGATGACATGTGGCTGGAGTTCATTTGCAGTGACTAGAGACCATAGCACACGTATTCTTTCTCAATCTGCTTCTCTCTCTCCCTCCCTCTCAAATAAACAAATAAATAAATAAAACAGTTAAAAAAAACTATAAGCCTTATCTCTTTCAGGCTGGTTATCTGTGGTATTTGTTATGGGGATAGGAAGCTGAGTTGTATGTCTTCAGTTCCCTTTCTAAAGGTTAGTAAAGGAAGGCCTTTGTCTCTACTCCAGCCTCTATAGGAAGTTCTTCCAATGGTGCTTCATGCACAGAGATACTTGAAGTTTTGGAATGACTTTCTGTAGATGACACATCCTGTGGCCTCAACTACATTTCATGAACAGGAATTAAATTATTTTATTGATTGAATTATTGAACTGCAACATGCCTTTTTAAATGTATAAGTGTTTTCAACTTTACAGATGACAGTAGTTACATATAAGAACATTAATAAATTTAGGAACGATCTACTCATTCTTATTCTTTAGTCCCCTTTTTTCCTTCAAGATAGTTTTGCATTTACTTTCATGTCATATATACAAACATGAATTTATGCATCTATATAAAATCTAGGAACCACAAATGAGAGAAAACATGTATCTGTCCTTCTGAGACTTAATTAATCTTAATATGATTATCTCCATCCAGTTGCATCAATTTTCTTGCAAACAATATAAAGTTTTTTTTTGAGGTAGGGTCTCATTCTAGCTCAGGCTGACCTGAAATTCACTATGTAGTCTCAGGTTGGCCTCGAACTCACAGTGATCCCCCGACCTTTGCCTCCCGAGTGCTCGGATTAAAGGTGTGCGCCACCATGTCTGGCTACCTGTTTTGTTTTTATTTTTTAAATAGAAACTCTATTAAGATCAAAGGTTTGAGTACATGGCTGAAAGGGGTAATGAGGCCTTGGAGTAGAAAATACTCTCAGGCTAATTTTGTTCTCTTTTATGGCTGAAAAAATGCCATTGTTTACATATAACACATGTTCTTTATTTAGTTCTTTGATGTTGGCCACTTAGGTTGTTTCCTTGACATAGCTGATGTGAATAGTGTTGTGGTAAACATTGATGTTCAAGTATCTCTGTGATATGTTGACTTGGAGTCCTTTCATAAAATACCCAAGAGTGGAATAACTGGGTCATTTTGTAGTTCTGTTTTTAGTTTTTTTGAGAAAACCCCATATTAATTATCACAGTGGCTAGTTTACCTTTCTAGTAGCAGGGTATATGGGTTTTATTTTGGACTACATTTTCACAAGCATTTATTGCTATTTTCTTTATTATAGTTATTTATTTAAGAGAGAGAGAGAGAACGAGATATACAGAGACAGAGTGGGCATGCAAGGGCCTCCAGCCACTACAAACTAACTCCAGATGCATGTGCCACCATGTGCATCTGGCTTACATGGGTTCTGAGGAGTTGAAACTAGGTCCTTAGGCTTTGCAAGCAAGTGCTTTAACTGCTACACCATCTTTCCAGCCTTGTTATCTATGTCCTTAATGATGGCCATTTTGACGAGGATGAGATGAAATCTCAATGTAATCTTTTCAAAATATTATTTATTTGCACACATGAGTGTGTGTGGGTGTGGGTGTGCATGCACACAGACATGAATGCACATACTAAGGTCTGTTGCTGCAGAAAACAAATGATTTCTTGGCTTTCCATGAGTGATTGGTTAATTGAACCTGGGTTGTCAAAGTTTTGCAAGCAAATGCCTGTAGCCATTGAGCAATCTTCCCTGCCCTCTCAATGTAGTCTTAATTTATATTTCTCCAATAGGCAGTACATTAGTTACTTTGTAAATTCTTGCAACAAAATACCTGACAAAAGCAATTTAAAGGAGGAAGTTTTGATTTTAGCTTACAATTTAAGGGAGTCTAGGCCATTATGGAAGGGAAGGTATATATGGCATTAACAGCAAGACACAGAGAGTCACATTCAATCTGAAGCCAGGAAACAAAGATTGATAAATCCTGGACCTCACCTCACTGTCTCCCCTATTTTCCCAGCTCTGATACAGACAGCCTTTCTATTGGGTCAGCTCTACTCCATGCCTGTAGCCTTCCTCAGCAGATGTGCTACATTTCTGGCATCTCCAGAATCCTGAGTTCCCATTGCGATTTATGTTTTCCTTTGCTTAAACCTTCATGTAGTGAGTGGGCTTTCATGGGACTCCAACCCTGCCACACTTTGTCGTGCCTTAGTAGCTTCCTGGAATTGTGGTGCATCTCCATCACCTCTCAATCTTGATCTTTCATGCCTGCAAAACCATAGCCATGTGGATGACACTGCCAAATTCTGCTGCCAACTAGTGATGGAGCCTGGTTTCCTTGGACTATAGTTGCATCTGCTTTCCTGTGCTGACCCTGCGGAGATACCCCTGTAGGCAACTGTTTTGTGCTTTTGTTTTTTTTTTTTGATAGGGAACTCCTTCAGTGGTATTATCAGTATAAGCTCTCCCCTTTCAAATGAATGTCAACTTCCACAATATGGACTACCTTCAGTGGGTGGGGTCTTGTCCTCAGCACACCTTTTCTTTTTGTTTACTTTTTTATTTATTTGAAAGTGACAGAGAGAGAAAGAGGGAGAGAGAGAGAGAATGGGCGCGCCAGGGCCTCCAGCCACTGCAAATGAACTCCAGACAGGTGAGCCCCCTTGTGCATCTGGCTAATGTGGGTCCTGGGGAATTGAGCCTTGAACTGGGGTCCTTAGGCTTCACAGGCAAGCGCTTAACTGCTAAGCCATCTCTCCAGCCCATAGCACACCTTTTCTGTTCTCCTATTTCAGATGGCACTCATCTCTGTGACAATTACGGCTTCTGTCACACACCTGCCTGGTCTGAGACTTTAAATTCTCTTGCACTCTTTTCCTTGTAAACTTCACAGTTTCCATCTCATTCTGCTCCTTTTGTTGCTCTGTTTTGTTGCAGATCTGGATCAGAGCAATGAGTAATTATTATGATGCAGCCTGAGTGCTATCCTGCCTCAAGTTTTCCCCTGTCAAATAGTTGTTCCATTGGTTTAGAATTCCATTGCTATCATTTTCTCAGAATATAGACAGCCAGATTCTGTCAAAACATTGTATGATCTGCCTCTCTCCAAGTTCCCGAAGGAGCTCTTGTTCCTCTCTGAAACCTTACCGTCTAGGCTTCCACTCTGCATGCCTCTTGGCATTTTGACTTTCAAACTCCCACAAAAAAGTCTCATTCAGCTCTGCTTATACATCTATCCCAAGGTTGCAAACTCTTCAGCATTTCTTTTATAAATCAATACCAAATGTCTATGAAACATATTGTCAGGTTTATTACAGCACAAGGACAATTTCTTCTTTTTTATTGTTTTGAGGTAGGGTCTCGTGTTAGCCCAGGCTGACCTTTACTTCACTATGTGTCATCAGCTTGGCCTCCGGCTCACAATGATCCTTCTACCTTGGCCTCTCAAGTGGAATAAAAGGTGTGTGCCACCATGCCTGGCCTAGGACCATTTATTGGTGTCAATTTTCTCAATAAGTTACTTTTATTGTTGGTACAACAACATACCTGGCAAAAGCAACTTAATGAAGGAAGTGTTTATTTTGGCTCACAGTGCAAGGGATACAGTTTGTTATGGTAAAGAAATGTTGGCATCAGCAGCAAGAAGCAGATGGTGACAATCCACCCATAGTCAGGAAGTAGAGAGATAAATGCTGGTGCTCAGCTCACTTTCCTCTTTTATTAAGTACAGGATCCTGGCCCATGGAATGGTGTTACCCACAATTAGGTGGCTTTCTCATCTTAGTTAACCTAATTAAGAAACTCAAAGACATGCTCAGAGATATGTTTATTAGGTGCTCTTAGATCCTATCAAGTTGACAACTAGTATTAACCATAATAGCTGGTAAGGCTGAACATTTTCTTGCATTTATTGTCCACTTGTATTTCATGTTTTGGAAACTCTGCTCATTTTACTAGTCTATTTATTGATTGGATTATTTACTTTCTTATCCAGTTTTTCAATTCATTATTGCTCTAGGTTTTAATCCTTTGTCAGATGTGTAGCTAGCAAAGATTTCCTTCTATTCTGTAGACTGTCTCTTCACCTCATTATTTCCTTTGCTGTGAAGAAGACTTTTAATTTCATGAGGTCTCATTTACCAGTTGTTTTAGTCCTGAGACTGGCATGCTATTCAGAAAGTTCTTGCCTATGCCTATAACTTGAATTGTTTCCCTTACCTCTTTCCTTGAATGTTTCAGAGTTTCAGTTCTTGCATTAAGGTCTTTGATCCATTTGTGGGTTAGAAGTAGAGAATGAGTTTCATTCTTCTACATGTAGATATGTAGTTATACAGCACCATTTGTTTAAGTGGCTGCCACTTGTTAAAGTATATTTTGGGTATCTTTGTTAAAAATCAAGTGGCTATAGCTGTCTGTCTATATTATGGTCCTCTATTCCATTACACTGGTATACATGTGTTTTATATGCCAGTATCATGTTCTTAAGCATATTTACTGGTAGAGTCTTGGTGTTGTTATTAAAAATATGAAATGTGACATTAATTTGCTTATTTTATTTGAGTAACTTTCTTTTTCAAGTGAAGAATGTGGTGGTTTGATTCAAGTGTCTTCCATAAACTTAGGTTTTCTGAATGCAAGGTCCCCAGCTGGTGGCAATTTGGCAATTAAAGCCTTCTGGAGGCAGTGTATTGTTGGGGGCAGGCTCATGGGTGTTATAGCCAGCTTCCTCTTGCCAGTGTTTAGCGCAGTCTCCTGTTGCTGTTGTCCATTTGATGTTGGCCAGGAGATGATGTCCTCTCTCTGCTCATGCCATTGTTTTCCCCTGCCATCTTGGAGCTTCAAGCTTCCTCTCAAGTCTATAAGCTAAAGCAAACCTTTGTTTTTCCCACAAGGTGCTCTTGGTCAGGTGTTTTCTGCCAGCAATGTGAACCTGACTGCAACAGTGAATTTTTTTTTCTTTTACAAGTGTTTTGATTGTGCTTACATTTTGTCAACAAAACTAAATACTTTTTTATTTTTATTTTTTGTTACATCATTAGCTTCCTGTTTCACAAATATGGTAGTATTCTTGGCCATTTTGGATGTACTAATGATTTAGGAAGAGCAGTTAGAAAAAAAGAAGCATTTATGTAGATCTTATTGGACTCATTTCAGCATGCTGCAATAGGTATTTTAGAATTGCTTACAATTGCCAGAATTGGACTATGTCAGGCAGTGAGAAACAGAACAAGAAGAATGATCAGTTGACAGTTGAGTCCAATGAAGCTCAAAATTATTACATTGGGAGTAAAATCTGTGCATTCAGGGTGTACAGTTTAATGGAAAAGTGAACTGAATGCATCTTGAAGATCTGACTTTTCTCCAGAATTTAACAAATGAAAAAGAACAAATATCTATGAAATCTATAAACAAGCATAACAAAAGCAAGTTTTTTTTTTTTCAAAAAATGAAGAAGCTATCTAGGCTGGAGAAAGGTGAAGCTAAAGGAAGCTTCAGTAGAGTACCTGAGGCCTGCGAATTCCCCTTCCCCAACAGCCACCTCTGGAAAGACGTGCACACTCAATTCATTATGCAATGGGAAGTAATGTAGGTTTGTGAATACAAAAACTTTTGTTTGAGATTTTATCCTATAGTATGTATGCAAATAACTTTAAATCTAGCTGCATATGTACTCTAATCCAAATAAATAAATATTTAAAGTGATAGAAGAAATGTCAACTTTGGATATTACTTAATGGATGTTTTTCTATTTTGACATTTTATAATATTTCATAAGCAAGATATAATCTTTATCCAAGTTTTATAACCATTTTCACCTTAACATATACTAAAATTAGAATTTTTGGAGAAAAAGATGACTGTTCACAACATAAATTTTAAAAAGTGTGTTGTTTTCAGAATGATTGAAGAAAACAAGTTATTGATCCTAGAGCTATAAATTTTAACCTTAAAATGTGCATTATATCATGGATGATGAATGTACCCTTATCAACATGGATGGCTATATTTAAAAAATAGCATCTATACTATAGCCAGAACTATATTAATAAAAGTAAACTAGATGTTTCAGCCCATATTTACATAATTACTATAGGATTTTTCATTATCTGTTAAACAAGAAAATCTTGATAATTTATTTTATAAAATTATATTTAATTTATGAAATACTTATGTTTTGATTCATCAAAAGCTCTGAGAACAGCAATATTAAATAACAAAACTCTGCAAAGGTAGAATGATATTTACCCTGAAGTAAAATGAATGCAGGGCAAAGTTGAGAGAATATTTTCAGTTGGCAATATTACAAAAAGACTGGGGAAGTGTTTTAGACGAAAAGGCAGTTGTCGCTACTCCCTACAGGGAATCCCTTATGTTCTAAAATCTATGTGTGGTAGAAGTCATTTGAATATTGTTTTATGATATTTCCTAAATTTTCTCTAAATTATTTGTTTGCTTTATGTTTAAAGGAAATACTTAATGACAATGAGAAAGTGATCATAATTGTAATGAAAAATAGAAACAAAAATGTAAAAAGTGGTGTTTCTAGCAAACAACCTGATGTGGTAGATTTTAATGAATTTTCTATATATCAATAAAAATAATTTTCAAGAATCATATTAGTTTCAAAATTAGTTTTCTATCTAATATGTTATGAATAAACATGGGTCTTGACATATGGTGATTCAATTTAGGATTGTGTGACTTTGTCATGGTATGAGAGCCATAAAAGTTCTGTAGAAAATAAACTTTGGGGGGCTGGAGAGATGACTCAGTGGTTAAGCGCTTGCCTGTGAAGCCTAACGACCCCGTTTCAAGGCTCGATTCCCGAGGACCCACGTTGGCCAGATGCACAAGGGGGCACACGCATCTGGAGTTTGTTTGCAGTAACTGGAGGCCCTGGTGTGCCCATTCTCTCTCTCTCTCTCTGCCTCTTTCTCTCTCTGTTGCTCTCAAATAAATAAATAAAAATAAAACAAAAAAATCATGAAAATAAACTTTGAGTTTTGAATTTCAATCCTTATTGAGAGAGTGACATATAGTTCTCTCTTCCTCTCTCATATTGGGCAGCTTTGTGGAGACACCACTCCCAGTGGAAACATGTGAGCACCAGCATAAGCCAGCTACTCTCCACAATGCACTGTGAAGCTAGCTTTCATTGGATACAGGTTTTCAACAAATTACATGAGATATTCAATACTGTTTGTGCTAGAAAATTTTGTTCAACCATAGGCTCATATACATGTCTGAACAAAATTAAGGTAGGCTGTATTAATCAAGGGTGTTTTAAATTTAGGATGTGTTTGTCAGGATGTAACCCATTGTAAGTTGAGGAGCATCTATGGTTTAAAGTGAACTTGAACAATGAATCTTTCACAAGCACAAGAACTTGTTTTACTCAATCCAACTGCAATGTATACAGTGACAAGTGACTTTTTTTTTCATGGCTGATGTAATTGATTCTCAGTTTTTTTTTGGGGGGGGGGCAAAAACCAAGTAGGATTCATGGCTGATATTAATGATGATGAAAGTCTGTAAGTTTATGATTTACATTTGAAAGCACAGCATTGCAAATGCACTGAAATAGCATTTCAATAGGAGATTTATCTCTTTAAGGTTATTTTTTATTGTCTGTAAAGTGATACTATTATATATTTCAAAGTAAAAGTTATGAATATTAAAATATATAAAGTGCAGGGTGCGTGTGTGTACATGAATCTATGTGTACATGTGTGTGAACACCTGTGGACATCCTCAGGTGTCATTCTCAGGTACATCATCAATGTTTTTCAAGATAAGGTCTCTCATTGGCTTGGAGCTCACCAATTAAGCAGGCCGCAAAGCACCTGTCTCTACTTCTCCAGCATGTATTACCATGCTCAGCATTTTTATGTAATTACAGAGGATTTAACCCAGGTCAAGCACTTTACTGACTGAGCTATCAACCCAGTCCTGGCAAAATGTTTTATTCTTTTTTTTCCAGATGTTTATATGTGTCTCTATTTAATCATATATTTAATCTGGGTTTTATGCACCTCTAGGATGATGGACACTCTCAAGAGTCTCCATTTGCAGAACTCTCCATTTAGAAAGCTTGATAAAATCTATGCAAAAGTTTGTATGTGAGATTATTTCTGGGGAGGGTATGCAACTTTCACCAGTTAAAAAACCTTTCTATTAAAGCCCTTCATTATATAAACATGCATGTGAACAATGTGTTCAATTTATAAGCTCATTTACCTTAGTGTTTGAATTAACAATTAATTATGGACAACTTAATTGAAAAACTAAATGAATTGGAAGCAAGATCAGAGACTGTATACCTAGTTGTGGGGGAAAATTGCAAAGTAACAAGTTGAAAAGTGTAACATTCAGTGCCTTGATATTTTTCTTTATAAATTTAAAGAGTGAGCTATATACTAGGTGTGATGGAATATGCCTGTCATCCCAGCACTCAAAACGCTAAAGCAGGAGGGTCAAGAGTCTTACATCAGCTTGGCTATAAAGTGAGACACTGTGACAAACAAAGTAAAATATATTTTTTTCAACTTGTCTCAGCTTTCAACTGAATTGATTGCTTTGTACAAAATCATAAAAATAAGACCTTTGCTTTACCTATGAGAACGAGAATCTTCAAAATTGTATTTTATGTGCATATGTAGTATAATATAAATTTAATCTAAATGTTTTATATTCCTTGATGTTGATATAAAAGGGCTATTTTCATAAACTTTTAAATTCTATGATTTTTGGGGGATAATATTTAAGCAATCTACAGTATATAATGCCTCTTAAACTTTATAATTTTGACAGCCAAATATCTGTTAAATATTTACTATTTTAAACAGGAGAATTTGACTTACAAACTTTTCTGTATTCACATTTACTTAAAAGTATAAATGCCCAAGGGGCAACAATAAAAACATCATTTTTTATTTAGAGGTAATAAAACTTTCTTTTAAATATTATAAAACAGAACCACTACGTAGCTTCACCTTTGTAAATAATTTCCATGATGTTCTTTAGGATGAATTATTAACCCAGAGGCATGACCCTGAAGTACTTGGGAGGATTTTCATCTGCAAACTGGTTTCATCAAAGTCTAAAGGTTAATTTGTTCCATTAAAATGAATCTTATAAGTTATATTGGTCATTTTTGGCCATATTTTTCTCTTCACTTTCACCAGATGCTTGTTGCTAAGGTATTGGTGTGAAGTGCTTTTTCATGCATATGTCTATTTCATCTTTATAAGATTCTGATCTTAGTTTCATTTTATACTTGAGACAATAGTATAGTTATTCATCTATAATTGATATTACTGAGGATATATTATAGTACAGACACTGTTTTCACCTCTGTTGTAGTTATCTTCCTATTGCAAGGATAAAGCGCCTAGCCAAAAGCAGCTGATGGGAGTAAAATTTTATTTTATTTTTCTTATTTTAGCTAACAGACTCGAGGGGAAGCTTCATGATGGCAGGGGAGAGCATGGCATGAGCAAAGGTGGAATATCACTGACATATCAGATGGAAAACAGCAATAGGAGAGTGAGCCAAATTCTGGCAAGGTGGAGCTGGCTATAACACTCTAAAAGTCTACCCACCACAACACACCTCTAGCAGCAAGGTTCCACCTTCCAAACTGCCACCAGCTGGGGACCATGCATTCAGAACACAAAACTTTATGGGAGACATCTGATTCAAACCACTACCCTTAACCCCCATAAACTCACATACATCCATGATGTAAAATGCAGTGTATTCAGTCCAACTTTATAAGTCCCTTTGAATTTTATTAGTCCCAATACCATTCAAGCATGCCCATAGTCCGAGATCTCCACTGTGACTCATAGACTGTCTGCATGGATTCACTGGGCCTCCATGCAGGAACTTCAATGATCCTGCCTCACATCACCCCTGGCCATTTCCCAAAAACCAGCTACACTGAAAATCAAATGACTCCCTCTTTCTTGCATTTGTTATATTCTAGTATACCAGGCAGGCTACAAATTTGTTAATCCAGGGGTGAGTAGAGACAACTTTGAAAGGCAGGAAGAGTCTTTCAGCATTCTGTGTCCCTACTTTCAAAAGAGTCAGCATGTTTCCAGCTATCTACATGCACAGCAGGTGTCATAACCGCAGTAGTGGAACCTGTCAAACAACTGTAGCTAAAGCAGGCTGTAGTACTCAGCCCAAATTTTCATTACTTTCTATGTCATATCCATCTGTTTGTACAAGTTCATTTCTTCTAAAGTCAACTCTACTCAAGTTGTCAGGACACAAGCAGAATGCCCCAAGTCTCTCACACAAACTTCCATTACTCCAGCCCTGATAATGTTCTCTTCCCAAGCCTGCACAGTCCATAGTTGTTTTTGCATATAGGTCTTTCAGCTCTGATGAAAATGGTCCATCAAACTCTGCTTACAGCACTGCAAGGCATCACTTAGGTCAGGGTTTCAAATCCTTCCACATTCCTCCTACAAATCAGTTCCAAAAGGCCAAAAGCTACATAGTCAGGTTTGTAGCAGCTACAACCACAGTTCACTGGTAGCAATTTTCTGTTGAGGTTACCTTCTCATTGCTGGGATAAAGCACCCAACCAAAAGCAGCTGACTGACCAAAAGCAGCTGATGGGAGGAAAATTTTTATTTTGGTTTACAGATTCAGGGGAAAGCATGGGATGAACAGAGGCTGGACATCACCTCTGCCACAGCAGGTAGGAAACAGCAGCAGGAGAGTGAGCCAGATCCTGGCAAGATGGAGCTGACTATAGCATCCTAAAACTCACCCCCAATAGAACCCTTTATCCAGTAAGGCTGCACATCCTAAATTGCCACTATCTGGGGAACAAGAATTCAGAACTCTTGAATTGATGGTAGGGGGGGGGGGGACATCTGATTGCAACCACCATAAGCTCAGAAGATAAAATAAGGAACAAGAGTACAATCTGTGATCATAAAACTTAGAGAGAGATAGGACACAAACATGGTGTTAGGATATGAAGATTATCTATGGAAGAGCAGGGGAATGAAGGTCTGAGGATTCTACTGTCCTTACCAGATACTAGATCCTTATGAGATGGATGAAGGCCTTTCTATGTGGTTTTTCAAATTTAATAGGAGAGGAAGTCATGGTGATATTTTGTGGTGGAATATTATAGGTAGAGAGGCACAGGAAATGAATATTAGAGTTATGAAGTAGCACTTTGCTTGGGGTAGGAAGAGCAGTCAATTTGGAAAGGCATGCCTGAGGGAAAGAGTGGCAGAAATGAGTCCAAAAGGGAACTGACACTAGAGGGAGGTATGAACTGAGTATGAGGAAAATACTGGAGGGAGATGTGAACTGAGTGTGAGGAAAACACTGGAAGGAAGTATGAACTGAGTGTGAGGAAAGCATTGGAAGGAAGTGTGAACTGAAGGTGAGGAAAGCTCTGGAAGGAGGTGTGACCTGAGTGTGAGGACAGCCCTGGAGGGAGGTATGAACTGCGTGTTCAGAAAACACTGGAGGGAGGTAGTCAGATCAGTACTCGTTGGTTTTGATGCTAAATGATCAGACATTTTGCTCAGTATATTCTATGCATAAAATTTGTGTTGTATTCAACTACATCAGTCAAGTTAGCAGTTGAAAACAGAGTCTATGGTCAGGGTTCAGAAAAAGGTCAATTCTTAAAGCCATGAAATTAGATTAAATAGCTTGGAGAATGTGTGTGCACACACAGAAATTCTGGAGAGGATGAGAGTTCAGCAAGATCCTGAGAAGTTAGAGTCCATGAGGAAGTAAGGCTTCCAAGAGAGAGTGGTACTCTATCAGACAATGAAGAGATTAACTCTCAATAAAGCAAAACCACACTGCTAAAGGTGGGGGTGGGGAGAGAACCTAACAATAATCTAGTTATGTAGAGTGGGATATTAGACACTGAGACTGTGGAATGAGTATAGTTCTTGGCAACAACAAAATGGTTATTAGACTCACATGCCCTCACTAGCAAAGCTACACTGAGCTAGTATCCTTGCCATCACATCACCTGGGAACCTGTTGAGACATGCATGTTCATGAATCCCATTCCAGACTGCCCTAACAATTGGGAGGTGCACTACCCAACTTTTTCATAAGCCTGCAAATCATATGGTGAAGGCTAAGTTTAGGAAGTATGTTCTAATGGGTGGTCCACAAGTTAATTGGAGGTAAACAAGTCAGGAAATTAAGAGGCCACTGAAATCTTCAAGAACCTCAGGAATACTGGTAGGGAGAGTCATAGCAGGTCAGGGCTGACATATTCAGGAAAGAGAAGGCCTGGCCTGTTGCCTCAGTATCTGAAAAGAAGCATCATGACAGATTTTTAGAGGAGGGTCCTGTGACGGTGCTTTATAAATTCTAATGAGGTGCAAGAAGATGTCCCACCCCACATGTGTGCTGGTAGTATTTGAATATGGGATAGATAACAGTCCCACTCAGCAAGGCTGCAAGGTCAAGTATGTCTTCCCTAAATGGTCTGTGTTCGAGCAAGAAGGTAAAAATCAGAGCTGTTGAGAACTCAGTAGCCTAGCTGATGTCAGACTGGTGTTTTCTAGGGTAGACTTGAAGAGCATGTGGAGATGACTGAATAGGAAAATGTGTCAGATGAGGGGCTGTGCTGAACCACATCATAGTGATCATTCTTCAGAGGATCTTTTTGTTATAGCCTACTTGTGGTTACTAAAGACCATCTGATGACTGGAGAAAGTGGCAGTCAGAACTAATGAAGCCCTCTTTTTAAGCCAGTAGCTCACAATCTTGGCTGCACATTAGAATCAGTGAGAGAAGATTTAAAACTCCCCAATGCACAAGCTTCTCCCCAGATCAATTAAATCATAATCTCCAGGGGTAGAATCCAGACTTTCATGTTTTTTACAGCTCCCCAGGTGATGTTAAGAATCTGTTTTCTAGTTTATGAAGCTAAAAGAAATAGCAAGGAATTTTGACTCTGGGCTCTGTGATTTCATCATAACAAGATAGACCATTTCTGGTGCTGTCTACATTAAAGTAGGAGTCGGTCTTGATCTCTTCCTGGTTTGCCTCACATAATGAGCTAAGGTCTATGAGAGAAGCAAACCAAATCACTACAAGCAGACTCATTGAGGTGTTTTTGTATATCAACTAGGCAAGGCAAAAGAGTTTCTTCCCCAGCGGGACAATCACAGTTTGATGTTCTGTTCTTCAGGACAGCAGGTCACCACTGAAATGGCAATGATTATATATACATCGCTTCAAGTGCACCTGAAAAACTTTTACTTTTGTAGGAGAATGTCAGGTGAAAGGTTCACAGCACAACTTTTCACGGCTAATTAGCAGTTAGACTCGCTTCAAGAAATCAAACTGGGAGAAGCAGATGGACTCACAGCTTACCTTGGGGTAGTAATTTATATGTCCTAGCCATTAGTTTTGGCTGCTAACAACGTTATCCAGAGGAAATGTGAACTTATATTTTTGGTTATTTTCATTTTGTTGCTAAGTAATTTAACTTTAAAACCAAATTTTTGTTTAAAAATATTAAATAAAACCCTTATAGCAGAGCTGTTTAATTTGTAAAGTATTGGTCCCTTAGCATTGTGTGATGTTATAAGGCACACCTGACTACTTTAAGTGTGCAGATAATATTGATGTACTCTGGTAAGTGTGGAACTCAGTCCTGCAACTTACAAATATTTTTGATTGTCACCTTAGTTATGTAAGTTGTAGAGGAATAAGGGCTTAATTTTTGACAAAAAAATACTTTTATTAGAAACACCTCTTCTAATGGTCCTGTATTTTGAACAAAATGGGTTGCAATATTTTGAGAAGCTAATAGTATTTTGATTTTGTTGTAAGAATGGTTAGTTTTGTTGTATTTTAAAAATAAATTATTATTACACATGTATTCATAGCACTCTGAAAAGATGTATTCTTTTCCCTAGTGTCATTGTTTATGTAAACAAGATGTAGAATTGGGATGTGCCATGAATTTCTTTGCCATTTGCTAAAACTGTGGGTCTAAGTAACATCAACACATGAGAACCCAGTGATTTTTGTCACCTTTGTGCCCATGGAAATGTGTTAGTTCTTTGTGAAGAAGGCACTACTTAAATTTGACTTATTATTTTCACAGTTTGAGTGACAGAATGCTGGGTGACCTGTGTGGGGTTACTTATTGTTTCTATGAAAATTTCCTCAATCTGAAGTAGAAAAATGTACCAGGACTATAGTAAAGACAATTCTTATCACACATTTTTTTTGTGTGCTGGTATTCAGAAAGTAGTCATCCATGATAAATAGACTTTCAGAACCCGTTGTCTCTGATTCACTTTGTGTGTAACTTGTTCCAGATCAAACTATTCTTCATCAGGCATCTGCATATTCATGAAGCCATGATTAGAACCTAGAAGTGGTTCTAGTCATAATATTGCCAGAAGCAGTTTAAATTCCTATGTAGTCTTTTCTGTAATCCCAGAATTTGCCCATGGATGTCATCTGTCAACTTTCATAGAAGTGACACCATATACAGTTTTACCTTCCTGCATAAGAACCTCATGTGCCTCAATCACCTCCATTCCAAATCCTTTTTTTTTTTTTTAAGTTTCATTTGGTGTCTACCCCCAAACAATTAATAAATCTGAGGATGTGACTTGAAGCATATTTATGTTTAAATGTTACTTGGGTGACTCTAATGTATAGTATTAATTGAACACAATGATCTTAAACCAAAGTCATAGTTACTTAGGAGTGTACTTCTAAAGTTAGGGATCAGTAAAGAAGATGTTTTATACCATAAATCCTTCCAGGCTATTTATGAGACTAGAAACAATAAAGTGATATTGTCTCAGCCTGAAGAGCAACAATAAGAAAGCAAGGAATGGCATTTGCTACTGCTATGAATTTCCTTAGTGGCCCTGACTCTTACTTTCTTTAATTTCAGGCCTTGAGTTGGTTGGACATACTGATGAGACATTAGAGGCATTATTTTCTTTATATTTAGTAGTGTAATGTTAATTCACAAGACTAGCTTCCTAATTTTGAGGGGTAAGTGAGGTGATCTCCAAAGTCACTTGGCATTCTGTGATAGCTAGTCTTTGGATGTTAGACACAGTCAGTTGTTACTATTATGGCAGCAGAATTGTCTCTCCATACATGCCTTAGTGGGAGAATCACTGCTTGTTTGGACTTGGTTATTTCTCTATTCAGGATGATCAGGAAGGATATTCCTAGGACTACAAGAATGCTAGGACATTGACCACTGCTAAGGAGCTTTGAGTTGGAAATCACAGTTGTCTAACTTTATTGCTTTTTGGCTATTGATCAAGGTATTAGCAGATTAATAAGTAAATTTGGCAGGTCCTTGTATTACTAACACAAAACTTACATGTGGAGTGAGGATATCTTTGGAGAAATGTTGGATGTGATAAAAAGTAACAACTTAATTTCAATTTTAGAGCACTTTTGAATTTTAATCCATTGATGTATATTAAATATAGCAAAATAGAAAAAGTGATCACACACAATTTGTTTTTGTTTATTCTTATCTCTTCCTTTATGGGTATCCATTCTTTCCTCCTCTTACAGTGTCACCCTTGACAGAGCTTCTATTTGAATTGGGGTCAAGAATCTTATTGAGTGACAGCACAATCAGCCTTTGTGTACAATGCTCAAAAATATTGACATTCTGTGTCTCTTTGGTGGTTTTATGACTTATATACTTGGCATAATATTTTTCAATTAGTTTTTTTAAGTAAGACTATTTTTTATGAATGTTTCCAAGGAATGAAACAAAAGCAGGCATTGTGGATACTTACTACTTACTCTGTGAATGGTTGGGTTTGAAAAGCTTACATTAAATATTTTATGTTTTTGACAGAGGTGATATATTCCTTGCTATGATAGTGCCATTAGCAAAATGGTAATTAAACAACATAATTAAAGAATTATCTAGTTGCTTTGGCCTGCCCATTATAATGGAATAAAGTTAATAATATTTTGACAGAGAGAGAGGAAGAGGTAGCCAGAATATGAACACACAAGGTGTTCAGCCACAGCAAATGAAAACACATGTGCCACTTTGAGCATGTGGCTTTACATGGGTACTGGGGAATCAAACCCAGGCTATCAGGCTTTGCAACAAGAGCCTTTAACCACTGATCCATAGGTGACTTGATTTATCTGTGAAAGTGGAAATCAGCAAAATTCCCTTGGGAGTTTAACATCTATAATTCATGTTATTAAAGCAAGAATTTATGTTAATCTTCCTCTTGTCATATAAAACCTAGGTAGGTAGGCAATATTTTTTCTTTGATTTCTGAAATTCTGTTAGGCACAAGATATTTCTTCTTTCTGTCTGGTGACAAAAAATATTAGGTTCTAGTCCTTTTAAGCCATTTTGGAGGCCTAGCTATGATTTCCATGTGCATAGGGCCTAGTTTTAAGTATTATTTTTCTTTTTGGTGGTAGTGAAGAATGAACCTAGGTCCTCACAGTGCTAGGAAAACATTTTACCACTATTCTATAGCCTCACATCTCTTCTCACTGGTTTTGAAGATTTCCATTACTTATAATGCATGTGGCTCCATCTCTTAATCACTCCTGGCATTCAAATGCATGAGAGAGCTAGTCAGATTTCTTGCCTTTCTCAGTAGGAAACACTCCATGTTAAAGTGCCTCTAGCCTACTCTTTCTCTTTCCAGCATGGCTGTCCATATTTGATTAGAAATGTATGGGTATAAATGAGTATCAGCAAAGCCACACTTTTCCCAAGAATGACAGAGTCATTTGTTAAACTTTGAACTATAGAGAAATGATAGCCTAAGATCTAGGAAATATCCATTATAAGGATTTAGAAGGAAGAAAGAGTATCTTTCTTTATTATCCCTTTCTTCTTAGGAGGTGTGCAAGTTTTGAACATGCCAAGTCTTGACAAACCCACGTTCTCTATACCTTACTTCAATTTGTCATCTTTGATTTGCTTGAGTGATGCAAAAATTGTTGCTATTATTTTCTTTGTAAACTTCACATGCTAGCATCTGTCTGACACTCCCTCTTTTCCATATTTTACATGTATCGTATTTTTGCTTCAATTGAACTTAAAGTAGGACTTATATTTTACCTCTCATTAGATGCTTATTTACTTGGTAGATTGACCCTGTGTGTCTCCTTTAAGAACCAGGGTTAAGAATACTTAGATAAAAGAGAATTTTAATATAGTAATTAGTATCATCTTATGCTTGGTACTGTTATGATTGATTAAAAAATTGTGACTTAGCATGTCAAATGTAGTTCCTCTTAGATTTTAGACTATCTACTGTAATGAGGAAATAGTATTTAAAGTAACAACTACAAAAGCACAAAAGTCTAGTGGGAAATATATTAGCCCTCCTAGAGGGATAATCTTCTATGAATTGAGTTAGAAGAATTGGATTTGCTTTATAAGGTCTCTAGTAGGTTGGATGATTTAGATAAACGTTAGATGCCAAATGGCAATAGAGTGCACTGGGTCTGTCCTAATTCATGAGGCTGGCAAAACACTTCGTAACTCTTCATCTTTAATTGGCCCACTGTACCCAGGCATCATAGCTCACGTTAAATGGACCATGAGAGTGGAAGCATTACTGTGCTCACTGGACATTCATATTGGTTTATTAGACTTTACTAGCTTTGTGGGATTTACAAAGTTATGACATTGAGGCATTAAGATTGTGATTATATTTTATGCAGCTAATTCATTTTAGCATTTTTAATATGGTAAAATAAAATATTATCCTTTTCCTACAGGAGGTACATTTTTTGAGTTATAAAATGCAACCTTCTGTCTTATACCTTGAAGGCGTATGCTGTCAAGATTCTTATTTTTGTTTTATATACTTATAGCAATGTTTAACATATGTGCATGCTGGAAAGTTAGACTAGAAAACATTTTATTAACATTCTTTTCAATTTCTTTATTTATGTACTGTGATTTTTCCCCTTCTGAAAAAAAATGTAGTCTTCATATTTTATAGGGAATAGATTTAGAGTCTGAAAGATTAGTGCATCATTTAAAGGGATACACCAGCTATATTGGATCTGTTGAATATTTTCCTAGGAGATAGTCAGTATGTGGAAGGGTCCTTGGTTTCTTTTATTATTAATAATTTATTTATTTATTTGAGAGAGAGAGAGAGAAAGAGAGAGAAAGAGAGAGAGAGAGAAAATGGGTGCAACAGGGTCTCTAGCCGCTGTAAATGAACTCCAGATGCATGTACCACCTTGAGTATCTGGCTTACATGTGTCCTGGGAAATCAAACCTGGGTCCTTTGGCTGTGTAGGCAAGTGCCTTAACTGCTAAGCCATCCCCCCAACCCAGGTCCTTGGTTTCTAAATGAGTTCATGAACCAGATCATAACCACATGTGTGCTACAGATACCATTGAGTATGACACATGACACAATTATGTCATGTCTGTTTTGCTATGGTAAGAGAAGTAAGTTATTAACATATTAAGTTGATGGTATTTTGGAGTTGTTTATTTTTACTTAACAGTAAAATCTTTGCCTGAAATTGAGTTCCAGTCTTTTCACGATTAATTTAATGATTAGATTAATGATCTCAGAGTGACAGCAAATGTAAAAGAATAATAATATCATGATGCCACTTAGAAGATATTTTATGTTAAAAGTTCAATCATTAAAAATAAAAGAATGCGTGCATGAGCAATGTTGCATTAGCTGATACCATGTGGCTATTTGTATATGAATGGAAATAATATGATCATGCATTGTCAATTTTCTAGACAATTGAGGGAGCTGAAAAATTTCATCATGGGGACGTTAAGAATTTTAACAATGACAAAAGATTACAGTTGTGGTGAAAAATAGAAAGATACATAGTTGGGTTCTGAATTGAGATAAAGAAGCCAGGAATTCAAAGTTAATAGCACATGAAAGAGATATTCTACAAATCTGAACAAGATGTCTAACTGCATCAGAAATATTTGAATATTTGTTAAAATTACAAACTGTTCTCTGGAGACATGTAGTATGTAAAAAATCTCCATATCTATATGTAAATTTTCTGTTTGTGAGGCTTCAATGAAATCATCTACATAGAAGACTGAAAAATCATGCATGGCACCTAGAAAGCACCCAATAAATATTATTTATTGCTATTATTGAAATTATTGAGCAAACACTGAAGCTTGAGAAAGGTTGGATCAGAAAGCAGCACATGATCTTATAAATCCAAAGGCTTAAAATTGCTATAGCCTCACTGTGTCCCCCAAATTCGTGGGTTGGAGCTTTGATTCACCAATGCAGCAATGCTGACAGAAAAACTAATACAGGATTAGATGAGCATAGAGTTACTGGAGTAAAATGAAAATGGACCTGGGGTTGTGATTACCATTTTTTTTGTTTGCTTTTTCAAGGTAGGGTCTCACTCTAGCTCAGGCTGACCTGGAATTTACTATGTAGTCTCAGGGTGTCTTCGAACTCACAACAATCCTCTTACCTCTGCCTCCCAAGGGCTGGAATTAAAGGCATGTGCCACCATGCCTGGTGTGATTACCATTTTTATAAAATCAGTATTTCAAAAAACAGAATAGTTCATTACTGATATATAATTAAATGGCTTGAAAACAATGGTCTTGTGTATTCTTGGAAAAGTTACAAGGGACAAATGTATGAAATAAAGATTATTACTTTTCATTTCTGTGTAGGGTTTAGGCTAATGAATCAACTGATAAGATGTTAACAAGCATAAAGAATAAAAGAGGAACAACAGATTTTATTGACAGGCTAAGCTTAATTTTAGTTCTAATTGAAACTTGAGTTGTAAGTCAGTTGTCTCTCTGGAGATGTTTGAAGGTATTAATCTGGAGCTCAGAGCTAAATAAGCAGGGAGATTTGACTGTCAATCACACAGAAATTACTGCAGGCATATGGTACTTGAAAGAACATACAGAGAAAATTTATAAAGTGAGGCAAGAATAGTCTTAAAGATTAAACCTTGGGGATACTTTTTTTTTAAAGTTATGAAAATCTATTAGGGATAACATATCAACAGGAGAGCAGAACAAAAGCATGAAAGAGGAACTCTTCCTTTCCAATCAATGCTGGGAGGAGAGAGGAACAGACTAGGGAAGAACCCCCCTCACAGGGGCAGCACACATCTCAGCAGCACCTGGAATACATGGATCTCACAGGTGTGTCTCAAGTCCAGTTATATGATTAGAATGAGCCTTACCACCAGGTCAGGAGGAACATGCTTGGCTGGCACACCTAGGAGAGAAAAAGTTAAGAAAGAAACAGGAAGCCGAGGCTCATGCTGCTTACAGCCATTCTGGATGAGACTGGATCAGACTTGAGTTCTAGTACCACCAATGCAGGCCAGGTGGCATTCATGTATCTGTGGCCCAGTCCCTGCCTAAGTATCTATCAGGAAACTTTTATTTTGCTTCTAATCGATATAACCCATCCCATCCTGATAGGAAATTCTAACTGTGATTAGGAAGATGGGGCAACAACTGCTCTAACTTCTTAAAGCTGAATAGGGTGGCAGAACATGGCAGTTAGAGCTCCCCTGGAGGGAGTTTATATAAATCCCCATGATTAAAAGGCTTTTTCATTTCATGTGAACCAGTCTGATGTCTCATTACCATCTGGGTGTGTGTGTGTGTGTGTGTGTGTCTATATTTTTTGGCTCTTTCTTTTGAACCTGGGGTGACATTTGTAAAAGAGAAACAGTTGAAACATTATGCCTGTTATCAGGATAGTACGAGAGGATCTTATCCTACTAGAAGGAGGAGCATGTCAATGCAAGAGCTCAGTACTATGAGCCTTATGCATATGACTATAATTGAAGTGAATATCTAGATTTAGCATCAAACATGGAAGCCTGTAGATACAAATATTTGTTTATGTTTTAATATTCTTTAGTTTTACTCTCTTGCTGCATGTTTAAGACCATGTACTTAGCCAAAATGTAATTATACATTACATGTTTTAAAGGTCTGTTTTGGCTCTGTAGTAGTAATTCTTGGAGATCTGAGAGGAACTCTATGGGTCTTTCAGCAGTTATGTCACTTACTAGGATGAGTCAGGGTCATGAGGCCATGTGGCTTGTTGACTCTTCTCTTGCAGACTATACATTGGAGTCCAACCTCTGTCTCTGTGTCCTCCCTTCCCAAAGACAATTGACATGCCAGAGCTATAGGACAGATCAAGAGTGTCCCATTGTCTCCTGTGACCTGTTTGGATTGGCAGCGGGGACTAAAATATTGCTTTCCTCTTTAGTGGGGGATGCTGATTTTAGGGTGAAGCAGAAGGAAACATTATTTAGTAAAATAATCTTAGAAAAGTGAGTCTGAGATTGAGGCAGGCAATTATGAGAATAAAGGGACCTGGAATCCACGAAAGTAAGCATTTCATTATTATTTATTGTTGTTTTAGAGAGAACAAGAGAGAAAGAGACAGGGAAAGAGAGAGAATTGGTGCACCAGAGAATTGGACCTCAGCCACTGAAATTGAACTCTAAGTGCTTGCGCCACTTAGTGGGCATATGTGATATTGCACTTGCCTCATCTCTGCATCTGGCTAACGTGGGGTCCATAGAGTTAAACATGAATCCTTAGGCTTTGCAGGTAAGTACCTTAACCACTAACCACATTTCTCTAGCCCAAAATAAGCATTTTTAAAAAGCATTTGGCCAATGCAAAAAAAATGAGACTAAGTCTTTTTCTTCTAGCTGTGTAGACCTTTCTGTGGACTTTTGCTGTCTCTCTCCTGTGTATAACACTGTGACTTTATCTGCAAAGTTCAGTGTCAACCATATATATTATATTGTTTCCTTTCTTCAAAATTCATCAAGGCTCTATTAGCATAAAAACTTATTTACTGCCCAACATGGAGGTAACATATTATAAATCATGTCTTATTTAATTTTGTTTTGGCTTGGTTTATTAAAGATCCTCCTCACTGAACTTTGGGGAAGTTTCATGAAGAAGTAGGAGGCAAGAATGAGGTGGAATCTTGGTGAAGGGGCTTGAGTTGAGGATAGAGATGCTTGTAGCTTTGGATAGGGTGGGAAGAAAGAGAACAAGAGGCTTGTAAATATTACCATTTCCTCATTTGTCCTCTTTGTAATATTTGATATTTTCTTCTATAGTCATTTATAGATACTGTCTGTTCTCTATTTCAAAAGCATATATTTTATTATTTTTGCTTCTTAAGTAGAATTCCTCTGTTGAAAAGTTTTACATTGTTTATTTTAATCTGATATATTACCTACGACATTATTATATTTATTAATTCAGAAGTACCTAGTATTTAATATACCCCCTGTGTTATTCAATGTGTGACTGAGAAAAAAAAAAAAAAAAAAACAAGAAAAGAAAGCCCTGTCTGCTTCTAGTTCCTCTATAGAAAAGAGTCAGTGTAGCTCAGAGAAGAGGGTTAAAGTTGCAGCTGCAACAGTGAGTCAAGCAATTAAAGACCATCACTCAATATATGTGATTCTCTTAGACAGTTGTTATAGCAATGCAGAGCCAATAGTCCTGATTTGAGGATTTTATAGATGGGTTCACAAGACAATGCTACAGCTATGATCTTGAACAGAAAAGGAATTCAAGGCAAAATCTGCAGAGAAAGTGTCCATGGAGCCCAGTTCACGGGTATCCATGTATGAGCTTCTCAAGAGTCCTCCTCTGTTAAAGCCACACAGGATGCATTTAATGCAAGCATGGGGCTGTGATGACATATAGGGCATACTATGTGCCAGAGCATGTCATAAGAGACATGTCCCAGGAGAGAGTATAACTCTTAATAGTTTTAGGAACAGTAGGGAATTTTCTTCCTAACATATAAGCTCCTAAGTGCTGGCCAAGAGGCAACTTGGGAGCAGTCTTTTAGAGATGTATATTTTCTTTCATGGATAGTGGCAATAACATGTGTATGTTGACCATTGTGACCCAGTTGTTTGTGCTACTGAATTTTATGCAGTGTGTTCTGAAGCAATCTATCACATAGGCATGACTGCCGTTTGATTTTTATATACAGAGAAGTCACAGATTCCTGACTTTTCAAATTTTGGATCATCATATATCTTTACTTTTTGTCAAACAATATTTGGCTGAGCTTAGGTATTATGAAGTTTTATCTCATCCTTCTTTCTTTCTTTTAATCTTTTCTCTACACATTACATATTGATTTCATGCCATGTCTAAGTTACTCTGAAAGTTAATGGAAAAAGCATCCTTCACTTTGAATGTCTTCTTCCAAGACATTCAAAGTTAAGTTGTAATTTCCATTCCTAACAACTCACAAATCTACATAGGACCTACAATAATTGTGATTAAATTAAAAGATAGTAGTAATGTGCCATTTTAAAATTTTCATGAAATTCCATAAAGATTTCATACTAAGTGAAATAATTTTGCTGTGACAACTATCCAATAACAGTATACTTTATGGAAAAAAAATGTACTTGGATTTCTTTCTAACTGGATCAAGGTTTCATTTACTTGGTCTGTTCATACTGATGGGAGTGGCTAAGAAGGTTGTATTGATCTGGTTTGCAAGGTACCAAGTTGTGGTTTGGCTGTGGCTTTGTTGTATTTGAACTCAGTGTAGTTTACACATTGTCCTCCTCTCTTTTGAATTACTCCATTCCCACCGACAAGTAAGTTTTACTTTTCTTTATTCCTAGAAATTGTTCCTATTTTTGTATGCCTTGTTATTCTTTGTCTTCCATGGGCCAGTAATGAGCGATTTTCTGGGGTCTGTTTGAATTGCAGATTGTTAGGCCCAGACCCAGGCCTACTGAATCAAACCTAGAATATGTATGTATGTATGTATGTAATATATATATATACATAGATATATGTAGGTATGTGTATATATACATATATATATGTAGGTATGTGTATATATACATATATATATGTAGGTATATATATATATATATATGTATATATATATATATATATAATTTGTTTTTTTTTTTTTGAGGCAGGGTTTCCCTCTAGCCCAGGCTGACCTGAAATTCACTACATAGTCTCAGGGTGGCCTCGAACTCATGGTAATCCTCCTACCTCTGCCTCTCAAGTGCTGGGCTTAAAGGCATGTGCCACTATACTTGGCTCCAAAACCCAGTATTTTGTAATATGGTCTCAGATGATGCATATTAAAATTTGAGAAATGCTGCTCTAAATTTTGCCACCACTTTGCCTTTCCATGCCCTATTATCAATCTGTTTTCTGTTATGTTACATATCTAGTCATGTGGGAAAAGCTAGCCTACTAAGAGTCAGTGTATTAAAAAATGTATAAATTAATAAGTTTTCTGTTCTTGAAATAACTAATTGCATCAGTTGGGGGAGTGCTGCTACTGCATCAACTAAACAAATCAATGTTTTTCCATGAAGCCCGTTAGCTTCTATCCATTGCCTAATTTAAGGCCATATTTATGAGAACAAGGCTTTATCAAGAACAGAGTTATCCACCTTAACACTGATGACCAACCTGGAACACTGTCTTCAGTCATTTTTTGAGGCAAGTAGTTATTAAGCTGGGTCATTATCTAAACTCTTATTTCCCAACATTCTCTTTTCTTATTGTCTTTCTTTCCCTTCTATTCATTGGTGGATGCTTACACCCAGTTTCTAGACCAAAAAGGTCCCACAGTCTTGGGCACCAGTGATTATCCTAACTCTGCCCAAAGGGTACCTTTTAGTCAAGAAGAACTTAAATTTTCTATCCTTTCCCAGTCCTACAACTGGGCAAACTGGCTTCATCTCTGGATCTTTTTACTTATCTTAGTATGCCATCTTTACTTCCAACAGTTCATTCCATTCCCTTAATTTGTTCAGCTTATGTGTAGCACTTCTAAGACATGCTTTAAGTTTTACTGGCTTGTATACCCTAGAGGAAAATTCCCTTGCTAACATTTTTGGTTACAAAGACTCTTTATCCTCAATTAAAATACAAGTCGCTATGAGAAAATTATTTATCAAAATAGAAATCACATTTCTTATAAGTTATAATTTAAACTCTATTTGAATTTTATTATTCAGAGGTTCATAGAATGAGGCTAATTAACATTGAAGTTTAATGTAAATATTGAACAAATTTACTTATTAAAATGGAGTTTATAAGCATCGAGCTAATTTATACTGGAGGGAAATAATTCTATTTAGCAATTTGAATTCTATTTCGAAGATAAATAGTTTGACATTTTTCTAAGGCTAGGTGAATGTACAATGTGATAAAGTTAACCCAATGGAGAAAATGTGTCTATATTTTCCCATCTGAAATTACAGTGCTTCAAAAATAAAGTATTTTTCATTGATTCCTTTATAATACTGTTTTTCTATATCATTCATGGTAAACTAGCATTTAATTTTGCTAAATTCAGTAGTCCTTGCCCTAGACTTATTGTTTACACTTTATTAGATGTGTTTGCTACAATTGAACAAAAAAGTTTAAATTAGTTTGCCCTACACTTATCTTAGATCACTATGAAAACAACAAACTGTATTAACAGTAAAAGATAGGCTTAAATAATTTATTTCTGTATCAGCTCACTACAAGAATAAGAAGCACTATTAAAAGTAACTAATTTCCTCTGGAATTTGTCACAATAAATATGATTCTGTTTCATTGGTCTATATGTCTATTTTTATGCCAGTATCATGCTGTTTTACTATGGATTTGTAGTATAGCTTTAGATCAGGTATGGTGATATAGCCAGAGGTATTTCTTTTGCTGAGGATATGTTTGGATATCTGAAGTCTGCTGCCTTTCAATATGAATTTTGAGATCATTTTTTTCTATCTCTGTGAAGAATGATGCTGGGATTTTTATTGGTATTGCATTACATCTGTATATTGCTTTTGGTAGAATTGCCATTTTCACAATATTAATTCTACCTATTCAGGAGCATGGAAGGTCTTTCTGCCTTCTCATGTCCTCCTTAATTCCTTTGTTTCTTTTTCCTTAAAAAAATCTTTTTATTGACAACTTCCATAAATATAGACAATAAACCATGATAATTGCCTCACAACACCCCTGCTCTTCCTCTCCCAAATACACCCTCAATTGGATCCCTTCTTTTCAATTAGTCTCTTCTATTTTGATGTCATCCTTTTTAAAATGCTTATTATAATTTTTAACAACATATTTTGTATAGATACATCATGTATTGGTGCTTTCTTTTCCCTCATTCCTGCCTCCATTCCATTGCGGAAGCTCCTCAGTGGAGTTGCAGGTATTCCCTATGGGGTTGTGTTTTATGTGTTGTGGGAGCAGTAGTCAGTTATTTTGGGGGCATGATGTCTCTACCTGTGGATCTTGCAATCTTTCCACCCCCTCTTCCACAAAATTCCCTGAGCCATGGTGTGTGAGTTTTAAGTCTACTTCAGTGATGAGCTTTTAGGAGCCTCTGGATCCCTTCTTTGGCAGGTGTTGAGTATCCTCAGAGTCTGTCTCCTACACTCTGGCCCTGATTATCAGGTTCAGCATGCAAGCAGCACCCATGCTCATCTCCCCAGTTCCTCTGTGGCTTTAGCTGTGGCATGGTTGAAGTGTGAGGGGTAGTTTATCTCCTCCATTCTCACTACCTTCTGAAAAAGAACAGATATTCCAACAGAGAGTTGAAGTCAGCATAGATTAAATGGGATAAGGATTATTAATTTAGGGAGAATTTGATGTATGTAACCACTCTTTTAGTCAAAGACTAGCAGTGAGAGATTGACACTGGAGAACATAATCTTTGTCTCCATAGGATTCTGCTCTGGTTCCCAATTCTAGATATGGGTTACTTCATACTGAGCGGAACTCTTAGCCAATCAGAAAGCTATTGATTACCCACTGAGGCTGTGTGATACCATTCCACTGGCATTTACATTGTATCAAGGTGTTTGTTTCTGAGTAGCTTAAGCCTCTGGTCACTCAGACTGCTTTGGCCACTTTTCCCCAGTAGCTCATGTAGCACTTTCCAGCACTAGACAGGCTGTCTGGAGACTGGCTTTCTTTCGAATTCCAGCCGGGTTTCTCCATGTTCTGTGTCAACAGCATATGGTGTCTTCAGCAATCAGGTCTTAGCTTTTGCCTCAGGCAGGTAATCAAGTGCTTTGAGAGAAAGCTGTCTTTATTTGGGGACATTGTGAGTCTCTCTGATCAGTAGTCAATGTGGGTAGCAACCAATCTCTGGTACTGGGAGTTACAGGTCAGAGACAGAAAAAAAAATCTTTTAAGCTTATGCTTCATCCCACCCTCAGTAGAGCCCTACTTTTCAGGTGCTTCCTCTTTACTCCTTTTGAGGGTTGTATCTTTTAGGCTTTCTCTAAGGATAAAGGTTTCTATGGTACCACCTTGTTTTGGATTTAGCTTTGTGTTTGTTTCTCCCTTCCCTTCCCCCAAAGGCTTCCATCCCTATTGTCTGGACCTTGTGTTACCTTTCAGGTATATCAGCAACTTGAGCAGGTCCAGGTTAGGAACCACAGAGAAGTGACACCATGAGGCTTTTGTCTTTCTTTGATTGTGTGTGTTCACTGAGTATGATCTGTTTTAAGTCTGTCCAATTTTCTACAAATTTTATTGTATCATTTTTTTTCTTACTGCTGAGTAGAACTCCATTGCGTAAATGTACCACAACTTTGTTATCCATACATCCCATGACAGGCATCTGGGTTGATTCCAGTTCTTAGCTATAATGAATTGAGCAGCTATGAACATGGTTGAGCAAATATCTCTGTATTGATACATGGAGCAATTAGGATAAATGCCCACTATGGGAATAACTGGGTCTGTTGGTAGCTCTATGTTAATCCATTTCAGGAATTTCCATATTGATTTCCATAGGGGTTGTATAAGTTTACATTCCCATGAAAAGTGGATGAGGGTTCCTCTTTCTCCACATCCTCGCCAGCATTTGTCTTTGTTAGATTTTTTTTTTTTATGATTGTCATCCTTACTGGAGTAAGGTGGAATCTCATGGTTGGTTTAATTTGCATTTCCATAATGGTAAGGGATGTCGAACATTTTCTTAAGTGTGTGTGAGCCATTGGTAGTTCCTGCTCTGAGAACTCCCTATTCATTTCTCTGCCCCATTTTTGGAGTGGATTATTTGATTGTTTTTGTTTTATTGTTTAGTTTTTTGAGTTCTTTGTAGATTCTAGATATTAGGCTTCTGTCAATGATATAGCTGGTGAAGAGTTTCTCAAATCCAGTGGGAAATCTATTGGCTCTGCTTATGGTATGTTGGTCTGGGCAAATGCTTTTTAGCTTCATGAGATCTCATTGGTTCAGTGATTGTTTAAATTCTTGGGCTACTGGGGTTTTGTTCAGGAAGTCTTTCCCCACTCCTATATAATGGAGGGTGTCTCCTATTTTTTCTTCCAATAGAAGTGTTTCAGGGCTTATATTGAGGTCAGAGATCCTCCTACCTCTGCCTCCCGAGTGCTGGGATTAAAGGCATGTGCCACCATGCCCGGCCTCCATTTGGACTTTATTTTTATGTATGGAAAAATGAGTGGGTCTAGTTTCATTTTTCTACATGTGGTCATACAATTGTCCAACACCATTTATTGAAGATGTTTTCTTTTCTCCAGTCTACCTTATTGGCACCTTTGTCAAAGATCAAGTAGCTTTACTTACTTGACCTAAGGTCTGAGTCTTCAATCCTGCTACATTGGTCTATGTTTCTGTTCTTATGCCAGCACCATGCTGTTTTTGTTACTATGGCTTTGTAAAACAGCTTTAGATCAGGTGTATGTCTCCAGAGGTGTTTTTTTTTTTTTCTTTTTTTTTCCTGAGGATATGTTTGGGTATCTGAGGCCTGCTGCCATATATAAATTTTGAGATCTATATAAATTTTGAGATCATTTTTTAAATCTCTGTGAAGAATTATGCTAGAATTTTTATTGGTATTGCATCACATCTGTGTGGTGGTTTGATTCAGGTGTCCCCCATAAACTTAGGTGTTGTGAATGTTAGGACCCCAGCTGATGGCAATTTGGAAATTAAGGCTTCCTGGAAGCAGTGTATTGTTGGGGGCAGGCTTATGGGTACTATAGCCAGTTTCCCCTTGCCAGTGTTTGGCACACTGTTCTGTTTCTATTGTCCACCTTATATTGGCCAAAGGGTGATGTCCACTCTCTACTCATGCCATCATTTTCTCCTGCCATCATGGAGCTTCCCCTTGAATCTGTAAGCCAAAATAAATCCTTTTCTCCCCCAAAGTTGCTCTTGGTCAGGTGATTCTGCAGCAATATTAACCTGATTGCAACAATCTGTATGTTGCTTTTGGTATAATTGCCATTTTCACAATATTATTTGTACCTATCCAGGAGCATGGGAAGTCTTTCCAACTTCTCAAGTCCTCCTCAACTTCTTTCTAGAGTTTCTTTTAAGTTTTCATTATACAGGATTTTCATATCTTTAATTAGTATTATTCCACAGTACTTAATTTTTTGGTTGCTATTGAAAATGGAACAGCCTTGATGATTTCATTCTCTGTATATTTGTCCTTTGCATATAGAAAGGTTACTGATTTTGTGCACTAATTTGTGTACTGCCACTTTAATGAAGGAATTAATCAGCTTTAGAAGTTTTGAGATGGAGACTTATGGATCACTTATGTATAGGATCATATCATCTGAAAATAGGGCTAACTTGACTTCTTCCTTTCCAATTTGTATCCCTTTATTTCTTTCCCCTGTCTTATTGCTTGGGCTAGTACTTCTAGTACTATGTTGAAGGGCAATGGTGACAGTGGGCACACCTATTTTGTTTCCAATCTCAATGGGAACTCCTTGAGTCTTTCCCAATTAACTATTATTTGAACTTTGGGTGCTTTATATATAGCCTTTATTGTGCTCAGATATAAACCCTCCATGCCTATTATTTCCAGCATTTTGATAATGAACTGGTATTTTATTTTGTCAAAGGCCTTCTCTGCATCAATTGAGATGATCATGTAGTTCTTATGGTTAAGTTATTTATGTGGTGTATTATATTGACCAATTTCTGTATGTTGAGCCATCCCTGTATCCCTGGGATGAAGCCTACTTGATCAAGTTGGATAATGCTTTTGACATATTGTAGAATTCAGTTTGTGAGGTTTGTGTTCAGACATTTGCATCTAAATTCATCAGGTATATAGGCCTTTATAGGCCTTTCTTGTTGCATCTCTGTCTGTTTTTGGCATTAGGATGATGTCTGTTGTGACCTTTCCTTTTTCATTTCTGATTTTGTTAATTTGAGACTTCTCTATTTTTTGCTTGGTCAAATTGGCCAGGGGTTTATCAATCTTGTTTGCTTTTACAAAGAACCAGTTCTTCATTTCATTGATTATTTTTAAATTGTTTTCTTACTTTCCAGTTCATTAATTTCTGCTCTGATCTTGATTATTTCTTTCCGTCTGAAGCTCTTAGCATTGGATTCTTCTTGGTTTTCTAATACCTTTTGATCTACAGTTAAGCTATTAATTTAGGATCTCTCTATCTTTGTTATGGAGGCATTTAGCACTATGAATTTTCCCCTTATGCTACCTTCAATGTGTCACATAATTTTTGGTAAGTTGTATTTACATTATCATTCAATTCTAGAAATTTTACATTTTCTTCTTTGATTTCTTCCACAACCTGTTCATTGTTTAAAAGTGTGTTGTTTAGTCTCCAGGAACTGGTGGAGTTCTTGATGTGTCTTGTGTTGTTAATTTCTAGCTTTAAATCATTATGATCTGATATGATGCAGGAAGTTAGTTCAATTTTCCTGAATTTATGGTGGCATGCTTTATGGTCTTCTACATGGTCTATTTTGGAGAAGGTTCTTGTGGATTGCTGAGAAGAATGTGTATTCTCTAGAGTTGGGGTGGAATGTTCTGTAATGTCTGTTAGGTTTAGTTGATCTGCAGTGTTGTTGCACTCTATTATTTCCCTGTTGATTTTCTGCTTGGATGAGATCTGTCTACTGATAATAGTGGAATATTTAACTCTCTGACTATAATAGTGTTATTGTTTATTTCTGTTTTTCTGTCAAGTAGTTTTGTGTTTGTTTGTTTGTTTGCTTTTTGTTTTTTCGAGGTAGAGTCTCACTCTAGCTCAGGCTGCTCTGGAATTCACTATGTAGTCTCAGAGTGGCCTCGTACTCATGGTGATTCTCCTGAGTGCTGGTTTTGTTTTAGAAACTCTGGTGCACCTGTGTTTAGCAATATACATTTATGATTGTGATGTTCTCATGTTGGATCATTCCCTTGATCAGTAAGAATTTGCCTTCTTTGCCCTTTTGACTACTTTTGGTTTGATGTCTATTTTATCATAGAATAATATAGCAACACCTGCTTGTTTCTTATTTCCTTTTGCTTGGAATATAATTTTCCAACCTTTCACCCTGAGGAGGTGTCTGCTTTTAGTGGTGAGGTGGGTTTCTTGAATACAGCAGATAGAAGGGTCCATTTTTTTTTAAATCAACCCTGTTAACTTATGTCTTTTAATGGGTGACTGAAGACCATTAATAGTTAAGGTTATTACTGTGATGTTAGATTTAATCCCTGCCAAGATGAGGTGTTTATGGTGTTTGGTGCTTTCTTGTGTTTTGTACTTTTCTGAGCCTCATCTAGTTTTAAATATTGTGATCTTCTTCTTGTTGGCTCTTGAGATTGGTTGTTTGACTCTTGTGTGGAGCACTCCCTGAAGTATACTCTGTAGGTTTGGCTTTGTTTTCATGTAATCATAGTGTTCACCTTTTTCCATGGAGAGTTGTCCTTTCGCCATCTATTATGAGGGATACTTTTGCTGGGTAGAGTACCTTGGGTTGGAAATCATAGTTTTTTAGACTTTGAAGTGTTCCATTCCAGGATCTTCTGGCTTTCATGGTTTCCATTGAGTAATCTGGGGTAATTCTGATGGGATTGACTTTGTATGTTGTGAGTTGTTTCTCTCTTGCTGCTTTTAGCACTCTCTCTTTGTTTTCATTGTTAAAAGTTTTAAGTATGTTGTGTCTTGGAGAATTTTTCTTTGGTCCTTTCTGTTTGGTGTTCTGTGGGCTTCTTGTATATGAATGGGCCTCTCTTTTGAGAGATTGAGAAATTTTCCTTCAAGAAGTTTTTGAATCTGTTCTCTATGCCTCTTGTTTGTATTTACTCTCCTTCTGGTATACCCCTGATCCAGATAGTTGGTTATTTTAGGGTATCCCACAGTTCCCTCATATTCTGTTCACTTGATTTTTTGAATTTAGCAAAGTTTTGGTCTTTCTGATCAATTTCTTCTGTCTTATCTTTCAGGTCAGAGGTTCTGTCTTCCACATGAGTAACTCTGTTAGTGAGGGGTTCTAGAGAGGATTTTATAAGCTCTATTTGATTTTTGTTTCCTGTTGTTTTATTTTGCATAGTGTCCATCTCTTTTTTGAGGTATGATTTCAGTTCAAGTTCTGAGGTTCCTGATGCTTCTTATAATTCATACTTGTATTTGATCAAGTTTTCATTAAGCTTAATCACTTGGTTAGTAAGATCTGCCATTTGATGACTCACCTTCAATTCATTTATATCTCTTTTGAGGCTTCTAACATTTTCTTCAATCAAGTTAAGCATACTGTCAAAAGCTGAATGCTTTAAGAGAGATTCTGCTCAAATCCTTTGATACCATGGTTGATTTTTTTTTTTTTTTTGATGGTTTGCTTCCAGTTCAGCAATTCTTTTGATTGGGGTCACATTGATTATTGTGTTTTCATATTGGGATTGAATTTCTATTGATTTCTTTATGATTTTATTGGAGGCTTCCATTGTGGGACTAGGCATCTTTAGTAGAGATCTCTCTGTTTTCTGACTTACGTTTTTGTTGTTGTTGTTGTTTTGTGGTCTACTCATCTTGGGAATACTTTTTATTTTATTGAGGGGGAAATAAGTATTTGTCCTTGTAGGATCTTCAGAAGGTGTTCTGTTTGATATGTGAACCAGATTGGTTCATAATGGGGTTATAACCACAGATGTGCAGATTATGGAGATTGCAGGTACATCAATGGTAGCTGGGGAATTGGGAGATGGGAAACTTGGAGCCCTGACCTACTTATTCCACTTGCATGTACTCTTTAACATGCCGAGATCAGGGCTGGGGAGTCAGCCGAGGAAACTGAACAGCTAGGGTCAAGAGGCTACCTCCTACAGTGGCCCATGCACCCTCAGACTCAGAGAAATAGGGATTTGGTTACCTAGGGGACAATCAGACAGCCAGAGCAAAAGGCCAGCCTCAGCAGCCCACACAAGGATCAGGCCTCATTAAGGCAGCAGCAGGGGTATGAGGACCAGGGAACTGGGAGGTGGGGGCCAATCTGAAGCTTTGGCCTACTCATTTTGCATGTGTACCATCCAGGAGTTGGAAACTCAGGGGCCATTCAATCATGAAGGTAGAGCAAGGGACCTGCTTCCACAGCAAGCTCACAGGATCCACGCAGCCCCAAATCAGCAGCAGTGGGACCTGCTGGGAACAGGGAGATCTGGCCTACTCACTCTGCATGCTCCACTGCATGGAGCAGAAGATCCAGGAATTGAGAACACAGGGGTCCCTTAGTCAGGAAGGTGGAGTAAGGGGCCTTCGTCTGCAGCAAGCTTGCAGGGTACAGGCAGCCACAAGCCAGCTGCAGGGGAACCTACTAGGATATGCGAGGGAACCTACCAGTATTGAGATCAATTTCTTTCTTCAGTGTTTTTATATTCTTATTATATAGGTCATATTCTTGGTTAGTGTTATTCCAAGGTATTTGATTTTTTTTTATATAAATTTGAAACTTGAAAGAAAATATCAAATGTTACTTTTCTTGTCACTGTGTCCAAATACCTGGCAAGCAACAACTGAAGGAAGGGAAAGAGTTTTCATTTTGGCTTACCATTTGAGAGGATACAGTCCATTATGGTGAAACAAGCATAGCTGAGACTTGCAGTGTGGCAGCGCTTGTGGGAACTTGCTGCATAAGGAAGCAGAAAGAGCGCAAGGGGTAAAAGTTAGCTAATGTAAATTATGTATAAATAAATATAAAGAAATAAAGAAATCCAGATTAAAGGAAGAAAAAGAGTAGGGGAAACCTAATAAACATCCCTCAAAACCAGCTGTGGGGAAAAGAAAATATAGACTATGTTGACATTTGGATTCGAACTTTATGTCTCAGATATTTGCAGAAGACCACAAATTTATGATGGATTGAGAAATTAGATACACAAATTTTTGACTTGACCATGATGTAAAGGAATGTTAATTAAGTATGATGTTAGTAGAAACTATGCTTTGAATATTTAACTTTGACTTTTCCCTGGGCTAGTGATTGGTGGCATAATACTTTCTTCTGATACTTATCATGAGAGTAGGCAACTGATACTCCGCAGCACACTGTGTTCTTAAAAATATGATTGTTTTTCAGGTTGGTTGTATTGAAGGCATATTTCACTTAAGACAATTTCAATTTATTATGAACTTATTGGGATATGATCCCATCATAGTTCCAGAAACATCCTTAAATTTTAACTTTAAATACGGTGGCCCATGAAAACATTGTTTGAAAAAATTGAAGATAGCCAAATAGCTTAAGTATCTTATAGAATTAGTAGTTAATACCAGAGAAATTTGTAAAATATTCAATGTTTATACTGCATATTGAAAAATTAACTGTAACTGTAATCAAGCAATTTATACAGTTACTGAAAAAATAGTAAACCAAAAAAATTTCTTTGAATTTTTTTTTTGTTGTTGTTGTTGTTTGGTTTGTTTGTTTTCAAGGTAGGGTCTCACTCTAGCTTAGGCTGACCTGGAATTCACCATATAGTCTCAGGGTGGCCTGGAACTCACAGTGATCCTCCTACCTCTGCCTCCTAAGTGCTGGGATTAAAGGCGTGCACCACCATGGCCTACTGAATTGTTTTAAAATTAAGTATAATTTGGGGGTTTAAAAAAATTTCTGGTAAATATCATAGCTTATTATAGACACTGCTTACTCTGTCACTAAATAGTTTCTAAAGCTTAATATTTTAAACTCACGTGGACTATTGCTTTTATTATTGACTATAGGTTGCAGTTACCTTCTTGCTGGGATAAAACACACAACCAAAGCAGCTGATGGGAGGAATGCCTTTTATTTTGTCTTATAGTCTCTAGGAGAATCTCCACAATGGTAGGGGACAGCATGGCATGAGCACAAGCTGGACATTTCCTCTGTCACAGCAGGTGGAAAACAGCAGCAGGAAAGTGAGCTGAACTCTAGAAAGGGAGAACTGGCCCCAAGACTTGTCCCCAATAACACACCTCCTCCAGGAAGGCTTCATCTCTCAAATCACCACCATCCAAGGATCCAGTATACAAAACATGAGTTAATGGGGAACATAAACCTTACTAACCCTAATGGATAGTATCCATTTCACCAATTAGCATGTGGGTTCTATTGCATATGATTCACTTTTATTTTTTTAAACTGGCAATCCAAATTAGCTATGTAGTAACTTCAGATTTCAGGCTAGCTGATAGACTCAATGAGTATATTTAAAAATAGCAAATGGTCAGATTTGACCTTTGGATTCTGACAGCTAAGGGGTAATTGCATTGAAATAATTTTGCTTCTAGGGAGAAAATCCTGTGGAACATGGACCCCCGCTTAAATAAAATGGAGTTATTTTTTTCCTTACCAAGGGAATCTTTTGACACTTTGATGCCAAGTTTCATTGCCTCTGTCTGGCTTGTAGGTTGTGAATTCTCTGTACGTGCGATTTAATAGCCTGAACCTGTCATGAAATATTTATAGCCTTTCATGCTTTGAAGGTTTTGAATTTTACTTATAACAGTATCATTAATGAAATGGCCCATATATAACATGACATAACATATTTATCTTGAACAAGTAAATTATTCTAGTACAAGTGTAGATTTTGGATCAAATTTAGATTCAGAAATTAGATAGTATCAGGTGAAAAGTCAAATATTTGGTCAACCCTGTAGACATCATATTTTATAAATTTTAAAAGGATAATTCAGTAGGGATCAAATCAGCTAAATTAACATTTTCAATAAAGTGGCAAATTAAACATTTAAAAGCAGAGCAGAGTGCTGAGAATGTAGCTCAGTGGTAGAATGCTTACTTAATATGTGCAAGGTTTAATTTCCATTACAATAAGACAAATATATAAGCATGTGTATTTAACCAGTGAGAAATCTCTTCAACCAAGACAAAATGTACAGATTAGCCCTTCCAAAGTAAACAACAAAAATGAAATTAAAGTACCATATACTGAGAAATTATATATACATATATATATGGTTTAACAGTGTCTTCTGAATTGGAATAAACCTCCTGAAAGTCATGTTAACTACTCCTCAAGGTTACAGGGATGAGTAAGGGCAGATTTTGACTAGTGTTAATTAGGAATTGAAACATTCCCTCCCGGGATGCGGGTGGAAAGGGCGGAAGGAAGCTCATGAGACTCAGGCAGTCAACATGGTTACAACACCCCTTCCTAAAGCTATTTAAATGGAAAAAAACTACTTGGGGATGAGAGTCACCAACTAAGCTGCCTGCAAGTTATGCAGTGTGCTTGAGAGGCTTCAACCAGCTGAGCTGCCTACAGGTTGTAGCTTCTGTGAGGCATCACCTATGCTGGGGTGGGCTTTCCCATGACACAGCTGCTTTTAAGTCATCCATTTCTCCTGTAAGCAACCCCCAAAAGATCACTGGTTCATCAGACTGCTTTTTGGTGTAATCATACTTTGTTCTGTTATCTATCAGTTCTCTGTCTGAGGTGAATATGTGAGTTTGTATCATCCCGGGGAGAAAAGTTTCCTGAGAAAAATTTTTGCTTAACTATGTATTATTTATATATTATATATATACAGATATGCTAGTTACTCTGCTAGTTATGTGTACATTAATGAATCATAAGTTTCCAGTTCAAAATAATTGTCCTTCATTCTTACTGCTTATTGTTTATGTGGGTACAAATGGATGAATGTATTTGTATAGAAACTTTATTTGCCAATTTACTGTGTGCTTACTTATCAGTCATATAAAATAATATACTTATCCTTCACCACAAGTGAATGCAGTGGGTAATATTTCATGTTAAGGAGACTATAGCTTTGGTATAGAGAGTGCTATAGTTTGAATGTTCATGCCTGTCCACTGCTAGTTCATTATGTTGTCCTAGATGAATGATAGAAACCTTGCCTAAAGTGCATTAATGTTAAAGTCTAGATGCACCAGAATCACCCCCAAAATTCAAATCATAGGCTGATATTTAATTGCCTTTGTATTAGGAAGTGGGGCCATTGGGAGGCAATGACTTGTGGGCTGAGTTCTCGTGAATCAGTGCACTTGGGAGAACAGACACAGAGCGCTACCTGCTGCCTCACATGCCATGGTATGGTGCAAAGGTGTTTTCTTGTACCCAGAAGCCCAACTGGACCAAACTTGCCATGATCTTGGATTATCCAGCCTATAGGCCTATGAGAACCTGTTTCTTTTCTTTCTTTTTTTTTTAAAAATATATCCAGTTTCTCACTTTTTCTTTTTTATTATACTAGAATGGACACTGTAATAGATTTAGGTGGCTTTTCCGGTACACCATGCTGCTTGAGTCCAGACTGACTGTTCTGCAGCTAGTATTCTTTGCTGCCAGCTTCTACTCCTAAACTGGGTAAGAAAAACAAACATCAGTGGTTATGCCATTGAGAGAAAAGCTGGTAATCTAAGTCATTTAATTCTAGAAGTCAAGCCTGAACTAGAATAACTTTCTATGTTCAGATTACACACCCATTTTAAAAGAGACATATTTTGCTCCTCATCTAAATATTGTACTTGAAATTTTATTTAGGTCTTATAACATCATGGTCTTTTCCCTTCTCAGAACAGTTATGTTATGCTAACTTTATTGAGGCATAACTGAAAAGTAAAATTGTAAATATTTAATGTATGTAAAGTGATAATATACATAGCTATTGTGAAATCATTATTAGTTATTGTGGGAAGTACATTTGATATAAATTTGGGACATATACTACATCATATTAACTATGCCCATCCTATTGTACATTACATTTCTGGAACTTATTCATTCTGTAACTGAATTGTTTGAACAATTTAACAATATCTTCCTAGTTTACCCTCCATTTTAACTCTGGTAATATGACCCTTCTAAAATTATATGTTTCTATGAGATCAGCTTTCTCACATTCCAAATCTCAGGAATTATACAAGTTGTTAAACTATAGGAATGCAACTATTTTCTCTCAGTATACTTTTATTATGCTACTCAATAATACTATGAAAAGAACAGCATGCTTTGACTCAGTGTGTATCTGAGAAGGGGCAGGCTATTTCCATATCCAGTAGAGACTAGTGATAGCTGATTGTACTTCTATTATAAATAATAATTATCCATTAACTTAAATAAATCTTGACAGCTTGACCCTAAGAAATCAAAATATGACAAGCCTTGTTGTGCATGGATGAATTTAAGATGCAGAAAATTTAAACACATAATGTGTAGTTTAATGATATAATCAGAAGTCATATTCAGAAATGATAGCAAATGTGTAAACAGAACTAGTAAAATTGTATCATTGAATTTTTCCTTGAGAGAATGCTTAGTTCTCAATTAGTTCTAACACCAATTTTGTGCCATGACTAAATTTGCTGCAGGTTTTTATTTAATAGTAAGGAAAAAACTTTAGAATTGATAGCCAGACACTACTGAGAGCTTGATGTAAAAGAAGGAAAAGTACGGATGCAATACATCTAGTCCTTGAGGGATTTAGCTTTCAATTTTAGGGTTTTTTTTTTTTCATAAGGACACTTTTAACAAATAGGATTACTGAGATTATATTTTTACTGTTAAGATAGAAACTTGAAATGTAATATGTTTGCAAAATACAGTTTGCAAACAAAATTCACCAACGTAAAGGGTTAGCCTAAATTGTAGAATTTCTATGAAAATTCTAATTGGTCTATTATCTTAGGACATTGCATCTTAATGTATAGTTTAAAGCACATAATAGGCTTTGTCTTACTAAGGACTAAATATTTGCTAAAGGAAGCTATTTTGGAAAATGTTCTTCTTTTTCTTTACTAAGATAGGGATAGCATGCTAGTAACAAACTAAATTGAATCATTTGTATTAAAGTCATTTCCAAAACATAGAGCTAAACTGCAATAATTATTCATATAGCCATGCTGACTCTTGTGAAATTTGGTTGTACTAATGGTTCACTTTCCCAGTAGCACATTTAAAATGTTTTCAAATAATTATTATACAAATGAATAGCTTAATCTTATTTAACTAGTGTGTTAGAAATAATCACAATCATATTACCTAAATGGAATATTTACTTGAAATTTTAAGCAACTCAATATAAAAAAAATGTTAGCAAAGACATTGTTGACATATGCCACAGGAAAAATACAAGAAACAAATGACTTCTTTTTTTTTTTTTTTTTTCTTTTTTGAAAGCCCAAACTCCTGAAATAGCAGAAAGTATTTACCCAGGGCTTTTGAAATGGCTGTGGGCCTGTACTTATTTGCCCATATCTTAAGGGGGTTGTTACCCATTTTTGTTGTACTTTCCTTATGTATATAAGCACAACTAAAACATTTTTAGTAATATCATTAGATTTACCATAAAATTTAACAGATCTTTTGGTGAGGAATACTTATTAGGATGATAATTTAAAAAGTGTTGAACCAGTGTGGTACCTTAAATGCAAATGTCCCTCAGAGCTTCCAGTGTTTGTGATTAAACTTCCTACTTCTTCAGGCTGGTGGAACCTTTAGGGAGGTGGAGCCTTGATGGATGGAGTGAGCTGCTCAGGTAGACCTTGGGGTGGATGAGTCCAGCCCACTGGATGTTCAGAGCCAGCTCGTGCTCTCACTCACTTGCTCTCCTTTCTCTCTTGTTTTGCTGCTGATAAAGATGTGAGCCAATTGCAATGCTTTTTCCACAAAGATGAATCTTCCTCTTGAGACTATAAGCATGAAATAAAAGCTTTCCTTCCATAATCTGCTTTTGGTCGAGTTTTTTGTTACAGCAATGAGAAGGTAACTGCTATAATCAAGTATCTGAATTTGTTATAATTCACAGAATTTTCCTTATATTAAAAAATAATCAGCTAGTGGGATGGCACATATTTATAATCCTGGATCTCGGGAAGTACAGGCAGAAAGATCAGGAGTTCCAGAGTAATCTGGACTACTTAGTGAGACCCTGTCTTAAAAAAATATAAATAAATAAATAAATAGCAATCAAATCTGCTAACATGAGAAAGGAATCCTTTTTTTTTTCCTCCCTGGGATGTACAAAGCAGAATTTCTTGCTTCCTAATCTTCAAGAAGAAAATTAACTATTTGTGTTTAATATGTTTCTTTGTCTGTCATGTCTTGGATTCTCTCTTTGTATGAAATGAATATTTTATTTCAAGTGGATCATTTTAATTCTTTGTCTCTATCTGTTTAATCTATGTTTCTTAGTAGTTTCTCTGTGGACTGCAACATCCATATCTTGTTTTCACAGCTTATTGAAGCTAACAATGTAGTACTTTCTTATTAAAATCATTTTTTCCTAATTTTCTGAGGGGAAAGAATTTACTGTTCTAATTTACCTACCTGTGACCATAAGACTCATTGAAGATACTGTTTTTTAAGGACAGGGTAATAGTGCTAGTGCAAAAAAAAATCATCCACATGAAAATACCATTTATTGCAAGATGCCTGGCCACAGCATTCCTGTCAAATGTTGCCAAAGTCTTGAATGATGCCAAGTTATTAACATAGCAACCAGAACCCAGGAACAGAAACACTGACTATCTATTAGGAAGATAAAGAAAGTAGCTATGTAAAGCTCAATACTGGATTAAAATTCAATTGAAAACTTCAGGTCTGTCACACAGAATTCATGGAAAGCATATGTACATGTAGTTTAGAGATTGTTTAATAGTGAAAAAATGGTTCTTTATATAAATGAGTTGGGTTAGTTTTCATCAATACAATGCTGGTAGAATTCTTGAATTCACACATGTAAGATATCTTATTCTTGAGACATGATCTGCCTTGCCTTTTCAGTGGATTTAAACCTTGATAAGGATCTTATCCTTTGGTTTATTTTAATTTTAGGGATATTTTGACAATTAATGTTTATTTTACAACATAGTATTTCCAGAAGTCTCTGTATAAATACATTGTTAAAGATGTATTACACTGTAAGTTATAACCTTTTGAGAGGTCAGCTAAAATTTTACTTATCTTTTGTTGTAGTTGCTGGGGCAAACACCCAACCAGAAGAAACTTATGAAAAGAAAGGCTTTTTGTTGTTCTTGTTGTTGTTTGTTTGGTTTTGTTTTTCTTATAGATTTGAGGGGAAGCTCTATGATAGCAGGAGAAATATGGCATGAAAAGAGGCTGGACATTGCCTACTGGCCAACATCAGGAGGATTATAATAGCAGGAGAGTCTGCCACACACCGGCAATGGGGAGCTGGCTATAACAGTCATAAGCCCATTCCCAACAATACAGCTCCTCCAGCAGGGCTTTAATTCCTAAATTACTATCAGCTGGGAACCTAACGTTCGGAACACACTGACACCTAATTCAAACCACCACACCTTTGCCAGCTAAAGTGTGAGAGTGTTCAGGAATTAACTAGGCTTGTGTCTGTTTTAGGATTAAGTTGATAATGTTTAAAAATATCTTTTATAAGCCAGGTGTGGTGGTCCATGCCTTTAATCCCAGCATTCAGGAAGCAGAGGTAGGAGGATCACCATGAGTTAGAGGCTACCCTGAGACTACATAGTGAATTCCAGGTCAGCCTGGACCAGAGTGAGACCTTACCTTGAAAAACCAATATTTATATATTATAGTTCACATAATAGTAGTGGTAAATGACTGATAGCCATGGAAGTTTGAAAATAAACAACAAAACTGAGAAATAAGGATGCTTAGCAGAATTAAGAAGGAAATTCAAACGTAATCCAGTCTATGTCACGAAAGAGTCAAATGTAAAATGCAGAAGCTCCTTGATCTGTGATGGAGTTACATAGTGATAAGGCCATGACAAATTGATATATCACACATTTACATTACATTGCTGACTGTGAGCTGTCTCCTGATGCCACTACCTACACCAGTAGAGAGTATTGCCTGAGAAAAAAAATCAAAATTCAAAGTTTAAGATATAACTTCTACTGAATACACCTATACTTTGCATCATAATGAAGAAAGCAGGAGTAAGTTGAATCACTGTAGCTTGGGGATAACCTGCATTATAATGGGGATGACAAGTGCAGAAAAAGGGATTTGGATCTTGTTACAAAGTATATGATAAATATTCAATTGCTTTATCTTGCTTAAATCACTGAAATCTGAGAGCCTATACCCCAATGCCAGCTTTCAGAGCTGAAAGGAGCTTGAAGGCTTTTCAAGCAGAAGACTATCAGGAGACTATGAAAGTATGGCTTCTTGTTTCTAGAAGTAAAGAGCCATCCAGAGGGTCTTATCATGGCTCCATAAGATCCTTTGTTATATCTCACAGCTTATGGAGCCTTAGAAGAATGAGGTTGGTGATATTTCTTTGGTATCAGTTATCTATTGTTACAACAGAGATATTGTCTTAAAACAATATATGCTATTTTTGCTTCAGCTCTAGTAAGTGCAGAGGTTGAAAACGTCACTCTAATCCTTACAACCAGAAAAAAAATCTTTGCAAAATAATCTTGTCTTCCTAGTTTGGTCAGAGAGATGAATTTATACAGAAAATAGCCACTTTGAAATTTGGAGAGACAGCTAAATACAGGAGGTTATAATCAACACATGCTTACCTGGAATAGAAGTCACTGTAGCCATATGTTTTGATGAATCCATAAGCAGTAATATTTGACAAATTTACTAGAGATTTGGTATGGATTAATATGGGTATGAGAAACATTTTTGTTTTCAAATGATTTCCTGTGTTCTATATTGTTTTTGTCCCCAGAAGCCCACCATATTTTCATTGATGATAATCTTAGTGTATTTTCTGAGACTCTTATAAAGAGATAGGGAAAATAACATGTGAAATACAGGTAGAACCATATCTAAAACAGAAACATAGGCTCCAGTATGAAAAACTTAACAAGAGATTTGTCCCAAGAATGTGGAGGATGGACATTGATTACATGCTAGCCTTACTAGTCTTCCTATGGTAAAAAGGAAAGAAAGCTACAAAACAGAACACTTGCAAAACTTCACTTGCAAGGACCAAAGGCCCATGAACTATAGATCTGATTGGAAAATTGTATAGAATACCCTTTCCACACTGGAGCAACAGGATATCAATATGGATTATATTATAGCTAAGAAATAGCTAAGAGGGACAAGGGACTGAACTTGGGGAGAAGGAGTTAGGTAAACATAAAGATGAAAGGAAAAAAAGAATCCAAAACACCAGCTCCTGGTCCGTATCATTCTAGTAAATATTAACTAAGGTTTTTACTATATATATATATATATATATATATATATATATATATATATATATATACTGATTTAAATTCATTTCTTTCAATACTTTGCTTCTGGTTGAGCATTTTGACCCAGAATACAGAAAACTGATACAAGGATTGGGCTTGTTTCTGTGATACACCTGACCATGTGGCTCTTAGTCTTTTGAAACTGGTTTGTGGGAAGAATACAGAAAAATGTGCCTAACTTTTGATTTGAGAAGCCTTACAATGCTGTAAAAAAATGTATGCCATTCTGGTGTGACAGGCTCATGAAGTTGTGAAGGGAAGAAAGGGACTCTACGGGTCATGGGGCTAGAGGCAAATCATGTGAAATATTGGGAAGAACTTGGCTGCATTTACTAGTGCCCTGAGATGTTGAGCAAAATTGGAGACCTGAGGATTTCATCATGAGACACAGGTACTGAACATGGAGCTATATGATTTGGTGTTTACATTGAGGGTTTTAGTTTTTTTTTTCTTTCATTTTTTTCTTTATTAAGTATGTACATACTCAGTGTATAAACAGCCATGTTGGAACCATTGTTAGCCTCCTCCCTGTACTCCCCCCTCTGCAGGGACCCTCCTAGTTGGGGATTGTGGGTTGTGCATTGTGGGGGTAGCCATCATTTATGAGCAAGAGGCAATGTCTCTGTGCACAATGTCTCAATTTGTGGCTCTAACAATCTTTACGCCCCCTCTTCCATCAATTTTCCTGAGCTATGTTGGGTTTGTTTTAAGTCTATTTCAGTGATGAGGTCTTGGGAGCCTCTGTGTCTCTGGATCTATGGTTTCATAGGAGTTGAGTGTTCTCTGTGTCTATCTCCTTCACCCTTGTGCTGATATCAGTTTCAGCCAGAAAGCAGCACTCTTTCCCATTTCCACAATTACTCTATGGTTTCAGCTGGGGCCCTGGTGAGGTGTGATGGACTGATTCTCTCCTCAGGTTCTGCATCCATCTGAAAAACAGAAGCAGATTCTCCAATTGAGAGTGAAGTCAGCACCAGATAAATGGGGTAACAATTATAATTTTAGAGAGAGAGAACTTAATAGGTGTAGGTTCTCTAGTAGCCCAAGATTGGTGGGAACTTGATATTGGAGAGCAAACTCATTTTTTGATATGGTTCTGACTTGTTTCCCAGTTCCAGCTATGGGTTCCATTCCATGGAGTGGATCTGTTGGCCAATTCAAGAGCAGTTGGTTACCCACCATGGCTGTGTGCCACTATTGCACTTGGGTGAGCATCATGTCAGATTGTTTGCTGTGAGTAGCTTAGGCCACAAGTTGCTTATACAGATGTTGGTCATTTTCCCCCAGTTGCTCATTTAACACCTTCTGGCAATAGACAAGCTAACTGTCTGGGGACTGACTCTCTTCCAGATTCCAGTAAGGTCTCTCCATGTTTTGTATCAACATCATATTGTGTCTCTGGCAATAGGGTCTTACCATTAACCATTGGTGGGTAATCAAGTGCTCTGACAGGAATCTGTGTTCTTTTGGGAAACTCTGTAGTTCTCTCTGATCAACAGCTCATTGTGGATATTAACCACATCCTGGAGTTACAGGCCAGTGCCAAGGGAAAGAAGGAAGAAAAAGATAGGTAAGAGATATAAGAGAAAAAGAGAAGGGGGGAGATTGAGAGAGAGAGAGAGAGAGAGAGATCAAGAGAGAAAGAGAGAGAGAAACAGGAGAAGATTAAGGTTAGTCTTCATCATACCCTCTCCAGGGCATTGTGATTCAGGTGTTCCCTCTAAGGACCTGATGAAGGTTCAGCCATTTAGTCTGTCTTTTAGGATGTAGAATTTTCTGGTACCACTGCCATTTGGTTCCAGTTTTGTGTCCCCCACCTCTGCCTTTACCCTCTCCTCCTACCGCACCCTCATTGTCATTCAATTCGAGAAATTTTGCTATTTCAATTTTTATTTCATCCACTATCCATTTATTGTTTACAAGTGTGTTGTTCAGTTTCTAGGAGCTGGTGGGATTCCTGGCACATCTTTTGTTGTTAATTTCTATTAATACAGCATTGTGATCTGACATCATGCAGGAAACTATATTGATCTTCCTAACCATATGGAGGTAGGCTTTATGACCCAGTATATGATCTATATTAGAGAAGGTTCCATGATTTTTATCATGGAAAGTTTTTCTTTCACCATCTATTATGAGGGATACTTTTGCTGGGTAGAGTAGTTTGGGTTGGAAGAGTATTCCATTCCATACCCTTCTGGCTTTCAAGGTTTCCATTGAGAAGTCTGAAGTCTTTCTGATGGGGTTTCCTTCATATGTAATGTGTTGTTTCTCCCTAGCTGCTTTTAGGACTTCCTCTTAGTTATTGATGTTTTAGTCTTAACGATACTATATCCTGCAGAATTTCTCCATTGTTCCAGTATGTTTGGAGTTCTATTAGCTTCTTGTAACTTGATGGGACTTTCTTTTGATAGCATGGGAAAGTTTGCTTCAGTGATCTTGTTGAATAAGTTCTCCATGCCTTTGGTCTTGTTTTTTTCTTTCTTTTTTTGTTTTTTTGTTTTTTTTTTTCTCAATTTTATTAACATTTTCCATGATTATAAAAAATATCCCATGGTAATACCCTCCCTCCCCCCATCTTCCCCTTTGAAATTCCATTCTCCATCATATCCCCTCTCCATCTCAATCAGTCTCTCTTTTATTTTGATGTCATCATCTTTTCCTCCTCTTATGATGGTCTTGTGTAGGTAGTGTCAGGCACTATGAGATCATGGATATCCAGGACATTTTATGTCTGGAGGGAGCATGTTGTAAGGAGTCCTATCCTTTTTTGGCTCTTACATTCTTTCTGCCACCTCTTCTGCATTAGACCCTGAGCCTTGGAAGGTATGATAGAGATGTTACTTCATACTCTAGTCACTTCTTTCCAGCACTATGATACCTTTTGAGTTGTTCCAAGGTCACTGCCATCTGAAAAGAGAAGATTCTCTACCCAAAGTGAGACTAGCATTAATATAAGGGTATGAATATTAAGAGAAGTGCTTACTGGGCAGTTTGATAACCATAGTATATACATTTTTCCAGAAATCAGCAGATGTTACAACCCTAGGGCTCATGACTACCCCTGTTTTAAGTTTTCAGTATCAGGGATGTATTCACTCCCATGTAGCAGGCCGCCATTCCAATTAGAGGGCAGTTGGTTTATACCATGATAGACAGGCCACTATTGCACCTGTTGGCTTATTTGGCCTGGCTGGCCAATTATAAGGATTGCAGTGTCCACTGTTGAGTATCTTCATTGGTGGTATGTCTTTCTCCCATTGAACTGCATGTAGAATGGCTTCTTCCAGCTTTCTGTCAGCAGGTCTACATGGAGGAGGTTATCAGCTCAGTTCCACTAGGATTTCTCAGTGGCCTTGCAGCCCGTATATGTGGAGTCTTCAGCACTAGGGTCTTACCATCTATTCCTTGTGGGAAACCAAGGGCCTTGGCAATGGCCTATAATGTTTTGGGGGCATCAGGGACCTCCCTGGCCAACAACTCACTGGAAGGTATCCCATCCCTGACACTGAAAATTTTCTAGCAATGATCTACAGCTCCTGAGTGTTCCATTGTCCAAAACTGGAGGATTCCATATGATTTATTTATATCCTCTTAGATTTTGCTTAGCCCTCCCTCCACCTTTCCTTTACTCAATCTCCTCCCCTGACCTCACATTGGACATTTTCACCCCCGTTAACCTATTCTTCTTCTTACATATATACAATACCAACCTATTAAGTACCCTCCTCCCTTCCTTTCTCTTCCCTTTGAATCTCTCTTTTTTTTTTTTTTTTTTTTAGCTTACTGGCCTCTGCTACTGAGTTTTTCCCTTCTCACACAGAAGCCCAATCATCTGTAGCTAGAATCCACACATGAGAAAGAACATGCAGCACTTGGCTTTCTGGGCCTGGGTTACCTCACTTAGTATAATCCTTTCTAGATCCATCCATCTTCCTGCAAATGTCAACTTCATTTTTCTTTACGGCTGAGTAGAACTCCATTGTATAAATGTGCCATATATTCATTATCCACTCATCAGTTGAGGGACATCTAGGCTGGTTCCATTTCCCAGCTATTATGAATTCAGTGGCAATAAACATGGTTGAGCACGTACTTCTAAGGAAATGAGATAAGTCCTTAGGATATATGCCTAGGCGTGCTATAGCTGGGTCATATGGTAGATCAATCTTTAGCTGTTTTAGGAACCTCCACACTGATTTCCACAATGGCTGGACCAGATTGCATTCCCACCAACTGTGTAGAAGGGTTCCTCTTTTCCACATCCCAGCCAGCATTTATGATTGTTTGTTTTCATGATGGTAGCCAATCTCACAGGAGTGAGATGGAATCTCAATGTAGTTTCAATCTGCATTTCCCTGATGACTAGGGATGTAGAACATTATTTAGATGCTTATAACCCATCTTTATTTCTTCTTTTGAGAACTCTCTATTTAGCTCCATAGCCCATTTTTAATTGGCTTGTTTGATTTCTTATTATTTAACTTTTTGAGTTCTTTATATATCCTAGATATTAATCCTCTATCAGATATATAGCTGGCAAAGATTTTTTCCCATTCTATAGTTCCCTCTTTGCTTTATTCACAGTGTCCTTTGCAGTACAAAATCTTTGTAATTTCATGAGGTCCCAGTGGTTAATCTGTGGTTTTATTGCCTGAGCAATTGGGTTTATATTCAGAAAGTCTTTGCCAAGACCAATATGTTGAAGGGTTTCCTCTACTTTTTGCTCTAGCAGTTTCAGAGTTTCAGGTATGATGTTAAGGTCTTTAATCCATTTGGATGTAATTCTTGTTCATGGAGAGAGAGAAGAATCTATTTTCATCCTTCTACAGATACATATCCAGTTTACCCAACACCATTTGCTGAAGAGGCTGTCTTTTCTCCAATGAGTATTTTTGGCATTTGTATCGAATATCAGGTGGCTATAGCTACCTGGACTTACATCTGGGTCCTCTATTCTGTTCCATTGATCTACTTGTCTGCTTTTGTGCCAGTATCATGCTGTTTTTGTTACTATGGCTCTGTAGTATAGGTTAAAATCAGGTATGATAATACTACCAGCCTTATTTTTGTTGCTCAGTATTATTTTAGGTATTCGAGGTTTTTTTTTGTGACTCCAAATGAATTTTTGGATTGTTGTTTTCTATTTCTGTGAAGAATGCCATTGGAATTTTTATGGGGATTGCATTAAATGTGTAGATTGCTTTTGGTAAGATTGCCATTTTCACATATTGATTCTTCTGATCCAGGAACAAGGGATGTTTTTCCACTTCCTAGGGTCTTCTGCAATTTCTCCCTTGAGTGTTTTAAAGTTTTCATTGTAGAGATCCTTTACTTCCTTGGTTAGGTTTCTTCCAAGGTACTTTATTTTCTTTGATGCAATTGTGAATGGGAGTGATTCTCTGATTTCATCCTCTGTGTGTTTGTTGTTAGCATATAGGAATGCTACTGATTTCTGTGTATTTATTTTGTATCCTGCTACATGGCTGTAGGTGTTTATCAGCTCTAATAGTTTGCTGGTAGAGTCTTTAGGGTCCTTTATATATAGAATCATGTCATCTGCAAATAATGATAACTTGATCTCTTCCTTTCCAATTTGTATCCCTTTTATATGTGTCTCTTGCCTTATCGCTATGGCTACGACTTCCAGTACTATATTAAATAAAACTGGGGACAATTGACACCCTTGTCTTGTTCCTGGATTTAGTGGAAAAGCTTCCAGTTTTTCCCCATTTAGTAATATGTTGGCTGTGGGCTTGTCATAAATAGCCTTTATTATGTTTCTTCTATTCCCAGTCTCTGTAGGACTTTTATCATGAAGGGATGTTGGATTTTATCAAACGCTTCTTCTGCATCTAATGAGATAATCATGTGATGTTTGTCCTTCAGTCCATCTATATAATGTATTACATTTATTGATTTGTGTATGTTGAACCTTCCCTCCATCCCTGGGATAAAGCCTACTTGGTCAGGGTGAAAGATCTTTCTGATATATTCTTATATTCTATTTGCCAATATTTTGTTGAGAATTTTTGCATCTATGTTCATGAGGGAGATTGGCCTGTAATTTTCTTTTTTTGTTCTATATTTGCCTGGTTTTGGTATCAGGGTGATGCTGGCTTTATAAAAGGAGTTTGGTAGGATTCCTTCTTTTTTGTGGAAAAGCTTAAGAAGTAATGGTGTTAGTTCTCTGAAGGTCTGGTAAAATTCAGCAGTGAATGCATCTGGGCCTGGGCTTTTTTTAGTTGGGAAATTTTTGATAACTGCTTGTATCTCCATGCTTCTTATAGATATATTTAAGTGATTAATCTCATCTTGATTTAATTTAGGTAGGTCATGTAAATCAAGGAAATCATCCATTTCTTTCAGATTTTCATACGTTTTTGAGTATATGCTTTTATAGTATGTCCCTATGATTTTTTGAATTTCTCTGGCATCTGTTGTGATGTTACCTTTTTCTTTTTTTAGTTTAAATTTTTTGTCATTTTTATTTATTTGTTTGATAATGACAGAGAAAGAGGCAGATAGAGAGAGGGAGAGAGAATGGGCACGCCAGGGCCTCCAGCCATTGCAAACGAATTCCAGATGCTTGTACCCCCTTGTGCATCTGGCTAATGTGGGTCCTAGGGATCGAGCCTTGAACTGGGGTCCTTAGGCTTCACAGGCAAGCGCTTAAATGCTAAGCCATCTCTCCAGCCCTGATGTTACCTTTTTCATCTCTAATTTTATTAATTTGTGTCTCTTCTCTCTTTCTTTTGGTCAGATTTGCTAAGGGTTTATCAATCTTGTTTATCCTTTCAAAGAACCAGCTCTTTGTTTCTCTGATTCTTTGGATTGTTTTTGTTTCTATTTCATTAATTTCTGCCCTAATCTTTATTATTTCTTCTTGTCTACTGATTTTTGGTTTGTCTTGTTCTTCTTTTTCCAAGGCTTTAAGGTGAAGCAGTAGGTTGTTTACTTGTGACCTTTCTCATTTCTTAATACAGGCACTTAAAGCTATAAATTTACCTCTTAGGACTGCCTCCATTGTGTCCCAGAGATTTTGGTATGTTGTGTTCTCATTATCAATTGACTCTATAATTTTTTGAATGCCTTCTTGATTTCTTCATTGACCCATTCATCATTTAGTAGTGTGTTCTTTAATTTCCATGATTTTGTGTATGCTCTATAGCCTTTCTTGCTATTGATTTGTAGTTTGATTCCATTGTGGTCAGATAGAATGCAAGGAATTATTTCAATTTTCCTGTATTTGTTGAGATTTGCTTTGTGTCTTAATATATGGTCTATTTTAGAGAATGTTCTATGTGCTGCTGAAAAGAATGTATATTCTGCAGCATTTGGATGAAATGTCCTGTATATATCTGTTAGGTCCATTCCTTCTATGATATCAATTAGTCTAGATGTCTCTTTGTTTATTTTTTCCCAGGATGACCTGTCAATTGATGAGAGTGGGGTGTTGAAGTCACCCACTACCACTGTGTTTGGTGTTATCTGTGACCTTAGTTCTAATAGCATTTGTTTGATGAATTTGGGGGCCCCCATGCTAGGTACATATATGTTTCAGATTGTAATGCCCTCCTGTTGGAGTGTTCCTTTAATCAATATAAAGTGACCTTCATTATCTTTCTTAACTAATGTTGGTCTGAAGTCTACCTTGTCAGATATTAGGATAGCAACCCCTGCTTGTTTCCTAGGACCATTTCCTTGAAACACCATTTTCCAACCTTTCACCCTAAGGTACTGTTCATACTTTGTAGAAAGATGGGTTTCTTGGAGGCAACAAATTGAAGGATCCTGCTTTTTAACCCTGTCTGCAAATCTATGTCTTTTGATTGGGGCATTGAGGCCATTGATATTAAGAGATATAATTGAAAGGTGTGTATTCATTTTTGACATTTTTTTGTAGTTCTTCCGGTTTTACTTTGCACTCTTGTGTTAACCAGTATTTGAGTATTGTTTGTTTTTTCTTTGTTCCTTACATGTGTGCTTTTCTTTTTCTTCAGCATGGAGTATTATTTCAAGTATTTTCTGTAGAGCTGGTTTTGTCTTCAAATACTCCTTTAGCCTGTTTTTGTCATGGAATGTCCTTATTTCTGTATCTATTTGAATGGATAGCTTTGCAGGATATAGTAACCTTGGTTGACAGTTGTTATCTTTCAGGACTTGGAATACATCACTCCACACTCTTCTGGCTTTTAAAGTTTGTGTTGAGTAATCTGCTGTAATCCTGATAGGCTTGCCTTTGTAGGTAACTTGATTTTTCTCTCTGACTGCTTTCAATATTTTTTCTTTGGTTTGTGTGTTTAGTAGTTTCATTATAACAAGGCGAGGAGAGGTTCTTTCGAGGTTTTGTCTGGATGGTGTTATAAAGGCTTTCTATATCTGCATTGGCACCTCTTTCCCAATTTGGGGGAAGTTTTCTTCTATGATTTTGTTGAAGATGCTTACTATGCCTTTGGAGGGAAATTCTTCTCCTACTATGCCCTGAATTCTTATGTTTGATGTTTTCATAGTGTCCCAAATATCTTCAAATTCCCATTCATACTTTTCTATTAGTTTGCCTTTGTCTCTGTTGGACTATATTAGATCTGCCCCCTGGTCTTCTAGCTTAGGTATTCTGTCCTCTCTTTCATCCATTCTACTGGTGAGATTTTCTACAGAGTTCTTTATTTCATCAACTGTGTTCTTTATTGCTAGTAATTGTAACTGGTTTTCCTTTGTTATTTCTATTTACTTATTTATGGCTAGTATTGACCTCTTTATTTCATTAAATTTGTATCCTGTGTCTTCTTTGCTTCCTTTGATTTCTTCTTCAAGTTCTTTGAACATATTTACAATCATTCTTTTGAAATCTTCCTCAGGCAATTTCCTCTAACTCATTCTCACTGGAGGTCATTTCTGATGCACTAATACTTTTTGGTGGATTTATATTGTCTTGATTTTTGGTGTTTCTTGTGTTATAATGTATATATTTTTGCATCCTATATTATTTAATGATTGGGTTTTCTAGTTAGCTGGGTATTATTAGATGTATCAATCAATCTGATGTTATATATCTTCAGGGTAGGAGCTTAAGGTGCTAGGTGTGGCTCTCAAGACTCTCAGAGTATCTACAAAAGTGACTCTAGGTGTTGGGTTTTGCCTTCTATGAGAGTATTCAAGTAGGCTGAGTGGAACAAAATACAGATTGTTTCTGAAATTTAACTAAACAATGTACACTTTCAATGAAAAACAGCACAGAGTATTTATCCAAAGGTAGGTATTATGACAACCAGATCCTCTGTCTGTCCCTTAGGCTGTGAGGTACCTTACCCACTCTATTAATCCTGACAAAAAGGAGGTTAAGATATCTGGTCTGTAGAGAGTTCCAAGTCAGCTTGTGACCAGGTGAGATCCTTCCCTAATGTATAACAGAAGAGGAAACAAAGCCACTATAAATCAAGAAGCAACAAATAACAAGCCCAAAATACAGCTTATTTAAGTATGGCAAATGTGACCATCCATCTGATTTAACATATAATTTATCCTGATATGGAAGTGCAATTAGCACTTCTGGTTCAGGCCTATATACCAGGTTTATTACTTGGGTACCAACCTGGTGTAATCCTAGTTACCTTTTGGGATGATTTTGGTCTCAGTTAGCTGCACTCCTGCTTGGGTCCCTCTTTGGTGCGCTGTGGGTTTAAGTAGGCATGGCTGGGTCCCTGGATTGCTGCTCTGTTCGCCAGAGCTGGGCACTGGCCATGGGGGTGGGGAGGCTGCTGATGCTGTTCTAGTTCACTTGCTGTTCCACCTGTTCTTCTACCTTGTGATCTGCTCCTCCTTTTTTCACTGCTGTTCTCCCTTCACATTTCTTGAGTTTGCAGAGAACTCCGGTGTGAGTGGAAAATCCCCTCACCTGGCTTTTCCTGCAGCTCAAGCCGATCCTGGTGGCTGGCTGGTGCGTTGCCATTGCTGAGGTCTCACGGACCTGCTAGAGCCACTTCTGCCTGCCTGTGTGGGCTCTGGATGCTCTGGATCTCTCCTACTTCTCCGCTGCCATTTCAATTTCCTATACACCTCACTTTTTAGTAAAAGTGTGTATTTTTCTTTCTTTTCTTTTCTTTTTTTTTTTTTTTTTTTTGGCTTTTTCCCCCCTAGGCTGCTTTGGCATGGTACCTACACCACCATCTTAACTGGAAGTGGCCTTGGTCTTAATTTCTTCCCCTTCTGGTATTCCCGTGATTTAAATGTTGGGATTTTTAAAGCTATCCCACAGTTCCTTCATGTTCTGTTCACAAAAAAATTTTGAACTTATTGAAACTTTTGGACTCACAAACTGTTTCATCTGTTTTGTCTTCCAGTTCTGAGTTTAGTCCTCCACATGGCTGACTATTCTTGAGAACTTCTACGGTTCTATTGTTCAATTTGGCTTGTCTTGTCTACTTTTATGTATAGTTTCCATCCCTCTGTCGAGTTCCCTTATCATGTCATTTTCTGATTTCCTTAATGCTGCTTAGAATTCATCCTTGCATTTATTTATGTCTTCATTGAGCTTATCCAGCTGATTATTGAGGTCCTCTTTCTTTTTTTTCTCCTTCAGACCATTTAACTCTCTTTGGATCCCTTCCTGGTGCTTATCTATTATGTCTCAAATAACAAGGATAACATTCATACAATTATTGGACCTTTGTAGATTTTCTGCAAGTTCTGCTAATCGCTTGGCCAGGGTTGCATAGCTTGCATCTTCATTTTGGGATTCTAATCCTGTTGTCTCTTCTATATTTTGATTAGAGACATCCATTGTGGGACTGGGTAACCTTGCTGGATTTGCTTGCATTTGATTTTTCATGTAATTCCTTTTGCACTGTGGTCTGCCCATCACAATGTAGGAATTTTACTTAATTTAGGAGGAAGCTGTAGTTTACCCTTGAAGTGTTGTCAGTTATTACTCCCTTTTATGTTTGCTTTTATTAGGCTCCTGATGTCAGTGGAGCGTGTCTGCTCAGAGGGAAGGAGCCCTCGAGGCTCTGGTGGGGTCCCAAGGACCTGATGAAGGGGTTTGTTGGTTGGTGGCTTGGCATATGAAACTTTGTGGTCAGGTGGCCCAAGGAGACAGGGGGTAGAGGGGAATTGGACAAAGCAGACTGGTGTTGTGGCAGGGTGGCAGAGATGAGGAGGATGAGATTTGTTCTGTGATGCAGAGGGGGAAGGGGATGGGACTATAGGATCCATTGGCACCATGTAACATGGGGAGGATGAGACTGCCAGGTCCTGTGACTTGGCAGGGTAGGCATATGTGACTCCTGTGGGTCAAGTGACATGTGTGTGGGAGGGAATGGGCTGCAGTCCAGGTGATGGGAAAGGCGAGGGAGGAGTGAACATAGCCTGCTGACCTGGGTCCACTTAGCTTGCAGGTCATGCAGAAGGACCTGGCCCATGCACAGTGGGGCAGCAAGTGGGATGGCGGTTATGCATGGAGGTGCTCAGTGGTGGGAAAACTGAGGGAAGGGGAATGCTAGCCTGCTGACCTAGGTCTGAGTAGCCTGTGGGTCTTATATGGGAAACTTGGTGGCATAGCGGCTGGGACAGTGGCTAGCATGGCTGCTTTAGGGAATTGGGGGACTGGTGGGCTACCTGAGAGCATGGGAATTAGCAGATTCCTTACTTTGCTCCTCCACACCCTCCCACTGAAAGTCTTCTAGGATTTGCAAACCCCTAAAAACCCCAAATAACCCCAAAGATCTTGCTTTTCTTTCCCCAAGAGGTGAGACGTGGTTAGGCAGATGCCGTGTTGACCAGAAGTTCTTAACTTTGTTTTGATCTTTTTTTTTTCTTTCCTTGCTATGCCACTTTTCTTTGCTTTTGGAATGGAAATATGTTTTCTGTGTATTATATGTTGGAAGTATATAACTTGTATTCTCATTTTGCAGGATGCACAGTTAGAAGACTGCTTTGAGTCTCAGATGAGATGTTGGACTTTCAAACAGGGTTAGAATTGGTTAAGTACTATGGAGACTTATTTTGTTTTTAAAAACGAGAGAGAGAGAGAGAGAGAGAGAGAGAGAGAGAGGAGAAAGAGAGAGAGAAAGAAAGAGAGGGCGAGAGAGAATGGGTGCAACAGGACCTCTTACCACTGCAAACAAACTCCAGACATGTGCATTTGTGCATATGGCTTTATGTGGGTATTGGAGAATTTAACCTAGGTTCACACACCTTGCAGGAAATTGGCTTTAATTGCTGAGCCATCTCTCCAGCTACCTATGGAGACTTTTAAGTTAAACTAAATGTATTTTGCATCATAATATGGCCTTAGTGCCTATGAGAGGTCAGGTGAAGAATGTTCTGGTTTGAATACTTAATCAACAGCTAGTGTAACTGTTTGGGAAAGTTGTGGAACATTTAAGAGATACAGCCTTGTTGGTGGAAGTGTGTCAATGGGTGCAGATCTTGAGTTATTATAATCCAGCTCTGCTTGCTGGTTTCTATCTTCCTCTCTCCTACTTCATTGCTATACTACAATGTAATACCAGTTTTCTGTTCCTACCATACTTTCTCTGCAATGACAGACTATTCCCTGGAATTATAAACCTAATTCCATCCCTTTTGGTCTGTAAGTTGCCTCTAGTTGGTTAGCTTGTCCCAGTATGAGACTGTAGTAGTCAGCCTAAGGTCACTGCGATAAACTTCCACATCAGGCACAGTTATGGAGGATGGCATAGTTATTGAAGCTCACAGATCCAGGGGAAGTCCCATGATGGCAGAAGACACTGTTCTACTTTCACAGGTTCATGCTGAGAGAAAAAAGCCACCATCAATACCATAAGCAAGCACAGTCCTCAAACTCCAGGCAAAGCTCTGGCACTTTGTATATTTTTAGATTGGAATTCCAAATTCAACCTACACCTTAGGGCTGGACCCTTGGATCCACCCACAGTTTCACATCCTCCAGCCAGGTGGCTGTGGATCTAAATAAAAACTTTAATAAAATCCTGAATATATTGCAAGGGGGGGTGCATCCATTCAAACTACCACACAGACAGGGAAAATGGTATTGAATATAACAGTGGGTCTACACACATTTCTTATTTAGAGATGAAAATGATAAAAAAGTTTAAAAAGGGAATATTTGAAGTAATAATGTCAGAACACTTTATAAAAATGGCAAGAGATGCCAAACTATGGATCTGGGAGTGAAGCAAACACTAAGAAGAATGCATATCCAAAACAACAATCATTAAACCAAAAACTATACCTAGGCATATCACAGTAAAACCAAAGATAGGAAAGGTATTGAGAGCCATCAAAGAAAATAACAGAAATTCAGCTTACCAAAAGAGAAAAGGTTAAGAATTGCATTAGACTGGTCTTCAGAACTCACTCAAGCAAGGTGTATTAATGCTCTTGAGCCCCCAGTTTCCATGAATTTCTTTATCAGAGAAGACACAAGCCACTGACTTTGAGACATCGGGGATGCATTTCCATCCATACTGCATTCAAAAGTCTTGGTTGTGTTTCTGTATCTTTTCTGTGCCTTAGATGGAAGGGAATGTTTTTCTTTGCTTCAAGTGACATGCATTGTGATGAATATATGATGAATATACTTGGTACTGTCAACTTCTTGCTTTATTAGCCTTCCATCATGCTCATATTTACATAAGTCATGATTCTATTATATTCTAGATCTTCATTTTTCAACTTTCCACTTAATCATTTATGAGTAAAGCATTTGCCTTATTTGATCTTAATGAAATTTTCCATTAATTTGTAAAAATATTTCTATTAGGTAGGCATGGTGCTATACACCTTTCATCCCAGTACTTGGAAGGCTGAGGTAGGAGGATCACTGTGAGTTTGAAGCCAACCTGAGACTACATAGTGAATTCCAGGTCAGCCTGGACTAGAGAGAGACCCTACCCAAAAACCAAGATAAATATTTTTATTTATTTAAGGAGCAGGGGATGGGCACACCAGGTTCTTTTGCTATTGCAAATGAATTTCAGATGCATGTACTACTTTGTGTATTTGGCAATTTGCCATAAAAAGAAATTTTAAAGGCTAAACCTATTTTATTGACATTAACTGATGATATTTATTTTATTTTGCTCAAATAAACTATTAGTCAATATGGTAAAGTCACCTACATATATAAGCCATATATAACTCTGGTTTATCAGGTAGCCCTGGTACTACATTGACTGAACTGTACTTTTACTTCCCAAATTATAAAGGAGTTTGATTTCTTTTTTCACAAATAAATGCACTAGGCATTCAAAATCTCAGTAAATCTTAAACCAAGTTATTCCCCTATTCTTCAGACTAAAATTGAGAGTTTAAAGTAGCTGTACAGACATAATCTTCTGTCATCTTTAATGGAATCTTACTAATCCACCTGACATTATTTCATTTAAGTCACCTTCTTTTGAGCAATAAGAAGGGAAGCTGTCAGAAAGTTCCTCTCATAGATGAAATATAACTGCCATGTTTTTTTTTCATAGTGTCAGATGTAGAGGAGGCTTATTCTTAGCGTGCCAAGTATACTTCCAGTATTCTTGACTACAAGTACAGTGTTACATTTGCTGTAAAGAAAGTATATTAGACTTCTGTGGTTTCAAGCAATGTGACTCCATAATTTTCCCTGAACTAGTGGCAGTTGGAATTTCAATATTACCTGTTCTTTGACATTTTCCTTTGTAGAAAATAAAACTTAATTTTTAAATAATTTATATCAAAATAATGCTTTCAAAAACATGATGTATTATTGGCCTTCATCAGAACATGATGGAATTCTTAGATCTTCTCTACGTTACTCACCTAGCTATTGATTTTGACCATTTTAAATACATGTTCAGACATGTAACACATACCCCACTGTTTTAAATCCTCCAAAAGTTTATAGTGTTTCATGTAGTTTTTCCCCCCTTTGGTTGTTCCAGGTAGGGTCTCACTGTAGCTCAGGCTGCCATGCAGTTTTTGCGTGTGTGTCCATCTAGTGGCCTTGAACCTAATGTCATAAAGAACCTAGAATGATGAATTACTCTGTTCTTATCTGTTGTATTAGTACCATATGGCAGTTTAAATGTGAATATAGGTTCCCCATAGACTCAGCTGTTTTATTAAGCCTGGCAGGAGGAGGTGGTCACTGGGGGCAGATCCTGGGGTTCAGCCCAAAGGTTTGTTTAGGGGGCAGATGTGATTCTAGCCCCAAGACCATATGAGTAATTCTAGAAACAAAGACATGTAAAACATTCATATAAAAGCTAATAAGTAAGTGGTAAATGATTTCTATATTCACTCACGAATTATTGGGTAACACAGAGAGCCTTTCTTCCTGATAATTTCTGATCATCTACTAGAATAGTGTTATAATAAATGTATAAAACTGTGAGGACCACAAGGTGGCTTTACCTCATAATTGTACAGTGAATAATCTTTCTACCTGTGGAAGTGATGAAAAGCAACCATGCCTTTGTCCTCATGGAAAGAGACAAAAATAAATAGTTTTACCATTTGATGAATATTTATTAAAAATGCCTAAAAGTAAGAGTTTAGCAGGAGCTATCATAGAGTGTCTCTTTGAACAATGAATATTGATAGTGAAGTATATATGAGAGGAAATTGATCATATGAAAATGTGGGAAAAGGCAGAATGAGCTGTGTTCTCTGTATTAGTCTATTTGCGTTTCCTTAATAAAAATACAATATGCTGGCTTAGCATGTACTCAATGAGCTTTTATATCTTTCAGTTCTTTCTAGAGTTGATTTACGAGTGTCTCCTTAAAGACTATGTGCTAAAGTCATGGTCTCCACCCTATGCTACTATTGGGAGGAAGTAGAAATTTTTGGAGATGAGGTCTGCTGAAAGGGAAATCTTTGGAGTCCTCCTTTGCAAACCTTAGTAACTCAGGAGATAGTGGGATGATCCAGTCTTGTATGAGTACATTCTCAGTAAGGAAAACTATGACTTCTGGGTGAACTTTTAGGGAGAATTCCTGATTTACCATCTTATACCTATGTGTAGTTGGCTATACATATGATTTGAATCAGATGTAGCATGGTAAAGGAGAGTAGGAAAAACTTGTGTGATGCAAGCTTGCCAATAAAAATAGAGAACCACCCAATGTAGCCAGCTCTTCCTTTTCTGAGACCTCATACCAAGAAGGATTAATGAGGAGCCCTTGAGTACTATCAGCCAATCAGCAGGTTATCCAAAAATCTATGTTCTCTTTGCTCTTATTTAACTTTATAGTTGCTTTGCTTTTTATTTGTACTTCATTTTAATATTTGAACATGATGCCATGAAACTGGGCAAATGAAACTTCCTAGAACAACATAAATCCAAGCATTTGTCAGGCTGATGTTCGTGTGACCAGCATGAATAATTTTTACCTTCCTTTCTCTGACTTAATTTCTTTTGTTGACATTTCTTCCTTTGGTGGTCCCTCCTCTCCCTGATTCTCTCCTCTTCTCAATAAGTATTCATAGAGTTGGCTCTTCCAGAATCCAGCCAGTCCATTTGTAGACTGCATTCTACCCACAGCTACCATCAGGATTGATAAAACACTCAAAAATTGACAACTGTTCTAATCTGAACCAGTAGGCCAAGGTATTTTGTGGATGCTCTCCAAATGGCTTTAGGAAGAGAATAGGAGAGACTATTCCTGTCCTACTCCAGTGTATCCTCTATTCAGCATAAAACAGTTCCAATAAGACTGAATTTCTGCCTTTGGCTCCCCCAATGAATTAGGGATAAAAAGTCTCTCAGAGGAAAGTTGAGGCAGAAAGCATGGCAAAAACCTTAGGAATATAGGACACTACTTGGCTTGGGCATCAAACCCAATCTGTGTCTAATAATGCATCTAGCAACCTGTTGGAAGCATTGGACCCCCGCCTGCATTAAGTTGCATGTATCCTCCACTTCTAGAAGAAGCTTCTTCTTCTAGAAACCTTTCTGTGTTTAATTTCTTTTCAAACATGTTCCAGAATATATCTGTAAACAGGAAACAAGGATACCTGGTTTTGGGTGCATTTTCAGTATGCCAAATGGTGTCCTCTATGTTAGCATTTAGGAAGAATCCCCTATTTTCCATTATAGACCTATGCAAAATTTGGCATGTATATGATTAAAGTCAGATGCATTATGGGAAAAGACATGCACAGTAGAAAACATCTTATATAACTTAAGGCAGTCAATAAAAACAGAGTTCTTATGCCCCTTAGCAACCAGCTTTTTCTTTTCCTAGAACCCAGTAAAAGCTTTGCTTTTGTTTGTGTATCTTTTCTAATAACTTGAATAAGGATCCAATAGTCTAGAAACACACAGATACTGCCAGTAACATAGGCTCATCAGGGAGTAACCTACTCATGGATTCATAGCCAACTGGACAATGGGAAGTGAGAGATTAACAAGAAGTTACTATGTAAATGACAAAATATTTATCACTTAGGTCAAGAAAAAAATAAACAAGATTGAACAAACCCTGGCCAATTTGATCAAGCAAAAAAAATAGAAATGCCTCAACTTAACAAATTTAGAAATAAAAAAGGAGAGGTCACAACAGACATAAATGAAATTGGAAAAATCATCAAGACTACTGCCAAAACCTCTACTCCACAAAATTAGATAAGCTGGAAGAAATGGATGAATTTCTAGAGACATACTGAAAAACCCCGGCTAGACCGCTGCTACACTAATAAATACATCTAACCTGCTTCTTTGGCTTCTGTACAATCGCTTGCTTAACATAAGGCACATTGTATGTGACTTTCTGCAACCAGCTGCCTGGGCTCAGGTAAGGAAATAGTTAACTGAAGTACCGACCGTTGCCTTAGAAACCTGTGCATAACTAATCTCTGAGAAGCCTCCGCTCTCTGGGAAGCCCAATGCCTAACTGCAGGGGCCCTAACTCCCTGCCGAGGTTAAGATAACACGGCCGAGGAGACATCCTGAGCTCGCTGCCCAAGGTCAAGATAACACGGCACGGCACGGCCGAGGCGACTGCCTGATGACGTCTGAAAAGTCCCTGAACTGAAACATGTTTGAGATATTTCTGTTTGTTTGTGGTTTTTCCCTTTAAAACCCCTACCTCCCGGCTGCTCGGGGCTCTTCACCCCTCCTGCGTGAGGACTCCGTGTCGAGCCCCGGTGCACCGGTACCCCCAATAAAGCCTCTTGCTGTTTGCATCTCGTGGTCTCGGACTGATCTCTGGGTTTTTAGGGTCTCTTCCTGGGGAAAGACTCCCCCTCAAGGGGGTGTTCTTTCACTTGGGGGCTCGTCCGGGATTTGAGACCCCCACCCAGGGACCACCGACCAACCACCGGGAGGTAAGCTGGCCAGTGTTATTTGTTTCTAGGTCTTGTCTGTGTCTCGACTTGTTATATGTTCACTCAGTAAGATTCGATCAGATCTATCCGTATCTGGCAGGTGGAAAAAGGAACTGACGAGTTCGGACTTATCCCCCGCAGCCCTGGAAGACGTTCCAAGGGTGTCTGGAGCCCGATTTTTCAGAGCTCAGCCCGTATCGGAGGGATACGTGGTTCTGCTGGAAGACGAGGGACCTGGACCCTCTCCGTCTCCATCTGAGTTTTTGCTTTCGGTTTTACGCCGAAGCCGCACTGCGCGTCTGTCTGCTGTATTGTTAATTGTCGGTCTCTTCTGTGTATTTCTAACCCTTTATCTCTTGTCTTTCAACACTATGGGACAAACCTTAACTACCCCTCTTAGTTTGACTCTAGATCACTGGTCTGAAGTCCAGCGTCGGGCAGGCAATCAGTCGGTTGTAGTGAAAAAGAAAAAATGGACAACTTTCTGCTCAGCAGAATGGCCCACATTTAATGTGGGATGGCCTCGAGATGGCACTTTCGATCTTCACATTATTTTCCAGGTCAAAGCTAAAGTGTTCGATACCGGACCCCATGGACACCCAGACCAGGTGGCTTATATTGTGACCTGGGAAGACCTGGCCTACGACCCCCCTCCTTGGGTCAAACCCTTTGTCATTTCGGGCAAACCTCAACTTCCTTTCACCCCTTCAGCTCCCGAAGCGCCTCCTCCGTCGGGAGGCAACTTCTGCACTTCTCCCTCCCCCTCCTCTTCTCCTGCTCCTTCTTCCTCTTCCCTATATCCTACCCTCCTCAAGAAGGACCCTCCAAAGTCTCTTCCCCCCGTCCTCCCTCCCGACCCTGATTCACCCCTCATTGATCTTCTTTCAGAAGAACCCCCTCCATATGCAGGACTCAGGGGAGAACCAGAGGCTACAGCCGCCGCAGCGACTACCCCTCTACAAGAGCCTCCGGCCCCCTCGCCCATGGCCGCCCGGCTAAGAAGCAAACGCGAGCCGCCACCTGACCCTACTTCTCAGGCTTTCCCTCTCAGGGAGGGCCCGACTGGCTGACCACAATATTGGCCGTTTTCAGCTTCTGACCTTTATAATTGGAAACAACATAACCCCCCCTTCTCTAAAGATCCAGTAGCACTGACTAACTTGATTGAATCTATTTTAGTCACTCACCAGCCCACCTGGGACGATTGCCAACAGCTCTTGCAGGCTCTTCTGACTTCAGAAGAGAAACAAAGAGTCTTTCTAGAAGCACGAAAGAATGTTCCGGGTGACAACGGGCGCCCAACCCTGTTACCAAACGAGATTGATGAAGCTTTCCCCCTGACTCACCCTGATTGGGATTTCGCAACGGACGCAGGTAGGGGACACCTACGTCTTTATCGCCAGTTGCTCATAGCGGGTCTCCGAGGGGCAGCACGCCTGACCCACCAATTTGGCACAGGTTAAACAGGTGATACAAAGAAGTGATGAGACTCCATCAGCATTTCTAGAAAGACTCAAGGAAGCATATAGGATGTATACTCCCTATGACCCTGACGACCCCGGTCAGGCGACTGGCATGGCTATGTCCTTCATCTGGCAGTCTAGTCCAGACATTAAAAGTAAATTACAAAGGTTGGAGGGTCTACAGGGATATACATTGCCGGACCTATTAAAGGAGGCAGAAAGAATTTATAATAAGAGGGAGACTCCTGAAGAAAAGGAAGAAAGGTTATGGAAGGCTCAGGAGGAAAGAGATAAAAAAAAGAAATAAGGAATTAAGTAGGTTGCTGGCCACCGTAGTACAGGGACAAGATAGAAAGGGAGGCAGGCTGGGAAGCCAGAAGGAGGCCAAAGTGGATAAAGATCAATGTGCCTACTGCAAAGAGCGAGGACATTGGGTCAGAGATTGCCCAAAGAAATCTAAGGGATCCCGAAAACCTAAGCCTGCAGACTTCCCTCCTTGCTCTAGATGAAGACTAGGGAAGTCAGGGCTAGGAGCCCCCCCCTGAGCCCAGGGCAACCCTAAAAGTTGGGGGGCAACCAGTCACCTTCCTAGTAGACTCTGGGGCCCAGCACTCGGTCCTGACTCGGACATCAGGCCCACTCAGCCATCGATCTGCTTGGGTACAAGGAGCAACCGGTGGAAAAAGGTACCAATGGACCACGGAACGGAAGGTGCAACTGGCTACTGGTAAAGTAACTCATTCTTTCCTACATGTTCCAGATTGCCCCTATCCCTTGCTGGGGAGGGACCTCCTCACTAAATTAAAGGCCCAAATTCATTTCGATGAGAAAGGGGCTAGAATAACAGGCCCTGAGGGTGATCCCCTCCAAATCCTGACATTGCACTTAGAAGATGAATATAGACTCTATGAATCTCAAGAGCCACAGGAGACTGACATGTCCTCCTGGCTCAATGACTTTCCATTAACATGGGCTGAAACTGGGGGAATGGGACTAGCTCTGCAACAAGCTCCGCTTGTTATCCAACTAAAGGCTACAGCTACTCCTATTTCCATTAGACAGTACCCCATGTCCCATGAAGCATACCAGGGCATTCGCCCCCACATTAAGAGACTGCTGGACCAGGGTGTCCTTATACCCTGCCGGTCTCCATGGAACACCCCTTTGTTGCCAGTAAAGAAGCCAGGGACGGGAGACTATCGGCCGGTACAGGACCTAAGAGAAGTTAATAAACGGGTGGAAGACATCCACCCCACAGTTCCTAACCCTTACAACCTATTGAGCACCCTGCCACCGTCTCATGTCGGGTACACCGTACTAGACCTGAAGGATGCCTTCTTTTGCCTACGCCTACATCCTAAAAGCCAGTCTCTTTTTGCCTTTGAATGGAAAGATACAGAACTTGGACTTTCAGGCCAACTAACCTGGACTAGGCTTCCCCAGGGATTCAAAAATAGCCCGACTCTCTTTGATGAGGCCTTGCATAGAGATCTGGCGGACTTTCAGGTACAATACCCGGCTCTAATTTTGCTCCAATATGTTGATGACCTCCTCCTAGCGGCCACCTCAGAAAAGAAATGTCAGGAGGGTACCCGGGCCCTTTTACAGACATTGGGACAACTAGGCTATCGGGCCTCAGCAAAAAAGCTCAAATATGCTGGAGAAAGGTCAACTATCTGGGCTATCAGTTGCAGGATGGACAGAGATGGCTAACCGAGGTGCGCAAACAGACTATCACTCACATCCCTGCCCCTCGAACCCCTCGCCAATTGAGGGAATTCCTGGGGACCGCGGGCTTTTGCCGTCTCTGGATTCCCGGGTTTGCAGAAATGGCAGCACCTTTGTACCCCCTCACCAAGCAGGGAGTCTTATTTACATGGGGAGAAGAACAACAAAGAGCCTTCACAGACATCAAAAAGGCTTTGCTAACTTCCCCCGCCTTAGGCCTCCCTGACATCACTAAGCCCTTTGAACTGTTCGTAGATGAAAAACAGGGCTATGCCAAGGGGGTACTGACCCAAAGGCTGGGCCCTTGGAGGCGACCTGTGGCTTATCTATCTAAGAAACTGGATCCGGTAGCAGCCGGTTGGCCACCTTGTCTGTGAATGGTGGCAGCCATTGCGGTCCTTGTTAAGGACGCAGGAAAACTGACTCTGGGTCAGCCTTTGATTATTTGAGCCCCCCATGCTGTGGAGGCCTTAATCAAGCAACCCCCAGACCGCTGGCTTTCCAATACCCGTATGACTCATTACCAAGCCCTGCTCCTGGACGCTGACCGGGTGCGATTCGGATCTGTGGTCACTCTCAACCCCGCCACCCTGCTTCCCTTGCCGGAAGCAACAGAACAACACGACTGTCTCCAGATTCTTGCGGAAGTACATGGAACCCGACCAGACCTGACGGACCAACCTCTTCGGGATGCAGACTACACCTGGTACACCGATGGTAGCAGCTTCCTGGCAAATGGGGAACGAAAGGCGGGAGCAGCAGTGACCACTGAAACTGAGGTAATCTGGGCTACAGCCCTACCACCAGGCACCTCAGCCCAAAGAGCGGAACTCATAGCGCTGGCCCAGGCCCTCCAAATGGCAGAAGGTAAGAAACTAAATGTTTACACTGACAGCCGCTATGCTTTTGCTACTGCCCACATCCATGGGGAAATCTACCGGAGGCGCGGCTTATTAACATCAGAGGGAAAGGAAATTAAAAATAAAGTTGAAATCCTGGCGCTACTTAAAGCCCTATTCTTGCCTCAAAAACTGAGCATCATGCATTGCCCTGGCCATCAGAAAGGAAACCACCCTGAGGCAAAAGGGAACCGCTTGGCAGATGCCACTGCCAGAGAGGCTGCCCTAAAGCCGCTTGACACCTCTCAATCTTTCCCCTTGATGGACCCAAGGGAAGATAAACGGCATCGATGCTCATTGCAATATAGTAGGGAGGATACCGACCTCCTAAAGAAAATGGGGGCCACTTATGACCCAAATAAACACCATTGGGTCTTTGAAGGGAAGACTGTTATGCCAATACGAGATACCTATGAACTAATCAAGTATTTACATAAATTGACCCATTTGGGACCAAAAAAGATGAAAACCCTATTAGAACGCAGTGAAGCTGGTCCCTACCTCCTGAACAGAGACAAGGCCCTACAAAAGATAACTGATGAATGCGCAGCCTGCGCCCAAATAAATGCAGGAAGAACTAAGATTGGGACTGGGGTTCGGATGCGGGGACACCGGCCGGGGGTACATTGGGAAATAGATTTCACTGAGGTCAAACCCGGACTATATGGATACAAGTATCTACTGGTGTTCGTGGATACTTTTCAGGGTGGGTAGAAGCTTTCCCCACCAAACATGAAACTGCCAAAATAGTAACTAAAAAGCTTCTGGAAGAAATCTTCCCCAGGTACGGAATGCCCCAGGTCCTAGGCACAGATAACGGGCCCGCCTTCGTCTCCCAGGTAAGTCAGTTGGTGGCTAAGCTATTGGGGATCGATTGGAAATTACACTGTGCTTATAGACCCCAAAGTTCAGGACAGGTAGAACGCATGAATAGAACAATTAAGGAGACTTTATCCAAATTAACGCTTGCAACTGGCTCTAAGGACTGGGTGCTCCTCCTTCCATTAGCTCTATATAGGGCCCGCAACACACCAGGCCCCCATGGACTCACTCCTTTTGAAATACTTTATGGGGCACCACCCCCATTTATAAATTTTTTTGATCCAGACATTGCTGATTTTGCTAACAGTCCCTCTCTGCAAGCTCATTTGCAGGCCCTGCAGATCGTGCAGAGAGAAGTCTGGAAACCCCTTGCAGCAGCTTATCGCGAACAACTGAACCAGCCGGTACTGCCACACCCCTTCCAGGTCGGGGATACTGTCTGGGTCCGCCGACACCAGACTAAGAACTTGGAACCTCGGTGGAAGGGTCCCTACACTGTCCTCCTGACCACCCCAACGGCGCTAAAAGTCGACGGAATTGCAGCTTGGATCCACGCATCCCACGTCAAAGCGGCTCATACGCCTGAAGGGACAAAACCAACCACCGGTCCAACATGGAAAATCCAACGCACCCAAAACCCCTTAAAGTTAAGACTTGTTCATGGAGATGGGAACTCCTAATCTTGGTGTGGTGGGCCCTGCTACCTATAGGCAGGGCAACTAAAAACCAGAGTCCCCACCAGGTACATACCTTGACTTGGCAGATTCAATCTCAAATGGGTGAAATTGTTTGGGAAATCCAAGAAAATCACGCATTCAATACCTGGTGGCCTACTCTAACACCTGACTTTTGCCAATTAGCTGCAGGCATGGATTCATGGGATATCGCTGATGCAGACCCCAGAAAGTTAGAAAAAACAATGAGGTCCACCTCGGGGGGTATAGCCATAGAAGGGTGTTCCTCCCCGACAAGACGATGTATATTGGCAGGAGCAGACTTTTTCCTATGCCCCAGAGATGACAGAAGCAGGGCCGAAGCATATCGCTGTGGGGGATATGAAAAAACTTTTTGTGCGGCCTGGGGATGTGAGACGACAGGAGATGCCTACTGGAAGCCCCACTCTAGCTGGGATAAAATCAAGGTCACCAGAGGTTGGAATAAACCCCCCAAGGAATGGTGGCCAAACAATTATAAGGGGGGATGTGGAGAAGAATCCACTAAGGAAAACTGGGGAAACTTTCAATGTGTAAATGGTACCTGCTTACCCCTTCACATTGACTTTACAGACTCAGGAAAGAAAGCCACTGGCTGGCAAGAAGGGTATACCTGGGGACTCCAATGGTATCGGATAGGCAAGGGACTGACTTTTAAAATTAAGCTTAAGGTCCAGGCAACGACCCACTCTATAGGACCTAACAAGGTGGTGCCACAACAAAGGCCTCCCTCCCTGCCAGAACAAAAGTCCCCCTCTGAGAAGCCTCCCTCTCTGCCAGAACAAATTAAACCCGTAACTCCCCTCCCTACCCTAAAAACCCCTTCTAACACTGACGTACCCCCTCCCTCTCCTGGGACAGGAGACAGACTAATAGGCCTGATTCAAGGGGCATATCTGGCTCTCAATCTCACCAGCCCAGACAAAACCACAGACTGCTGGTTATGCCTAATTTCAAGACCCCCTTATTATGAAGGAGTAGCTGTCCTGGGTAATTACTCCAATCAGACTTCAGTTTCCCCTAGTTGCATCTCCAGTCCCCAACACGGATTAACCCTGTCAGAAGTTTCTGGAAAGGGGCTTTGCTTAGGGACAGTCCCTAAAACCCATCAGGCCCTATGTAACCTCACAATAAAAGTATCCACTGGTTCCTACTACTTGGCCGCCCCCAGTGGAACTTATTGGGCATGTAGTACTGGGTTAACCCCTTGTGTCTCAGCCTCAGTACTCAATGCGACATCAGATTATTGTGTACTAATAGAATTATGGCCCAAAATTACTTACCATGAACCTGATTATATCTATAGCCAATTTGAGGACAAATCTAGGTACAAAAGAGAACCCGTCACCTTGACCATGGCCATACTCTTGGGGGGTATTACTATGGGGGGAATAGCTGCCGGGATAGGGACAGGAACCTCAGCCCTCATAGAAACCAATCAGTTTCGGCAGCTGCAAATAGCTATGCATGCTGATATCAAGGCCCTAGAGGAATCAATCAGTGCCCTTGAAAAGTCACTCACCTCCCTCTCGGAGGTAGTCCTTCAAAATAGAAGAGGTTTAGATATGCTGTTTTTGAAGGAGGGGGGATTATGCGCAGCCCTAAAAGAAAAATGCTGCTTCTACGCTGATCATACTGGATTGGTAAGAGATAACATGGCAAAACTTAGGGAAAGACTCAAACAAAGACAAAAGTTATTTGAATCCCAACAGGGATGGTTCGAAGGGTGGTTTAATAAATCTCCCTGGTTTACAACTTTAATCTCCACCTTGATGGGACCTCTAATAATTTTCCTTTTAATACTCCTGTTTGGGCCATGCATTCTAAATCGGCTGGTCCAATTCATAAAAGACAGGCTGCCAGTCATCCAGACTTTTGTTCTGACACAGCAATATCAGAGACTGCAACAGCAAGAAACTAAAATCCCATAATCTGGTTTGAGTAAAAGATTTCACTCAATGCTAAAAGAAAATGGGGGAATGAAAAACCCCGGCTAGACCGCTGCTACACTAATAAATACATCTAACCTGCTTCTTTGGCTTCTGTACAATCGCTTGCTTAACATAAGGCACATTGTATGTGACTTTCTGCAACCAGCTGCCCGGGCTCAGGTAAGGAAATAGTTAACTGAAGTACCGACCGTTGCCTTAGAAACCTGTGCATAACTAATCTCTGAGAAGCCTCCGCTCTCTGGGAAGCCCAATGCCTAACTGCAGGGGCCCTAACTCCCTGCCGAGGTTAAGATAACACGGCCGAGGAGACATCCTGAGCTCGCTGCCCAAGGTCAAGATAACACGGCACGGCACGGCCGAGGCGACTGCCTGATGACGTCTGAAAAGTCCCTGAACTGAAACATGTTTGAGATATTTCTGTTTGTTTGTGGTTTTTCCCTTTAAAACCCCTACCTCCCGGCTGCTCGGGGCTCTTCACCCCTCCTGCGTGAGGACTCCGTGTCGAGCCCCGGTGCACCGGTACCCCCAATAAAGCCTCTTGCTGTTTGCATCTCGTGGTCTCGGACTGATCCCTGGGTTTTTAGGGTCTCTTCCTGGGGAAAGACTCCCCCTCAAGGGGGTGTTCTTTCAATACCACTTACCTAAACTAAACTCAGAGCAGATTAATATCATTAATCTCCTAAACAAACCTATCACACACATCAATATTGAAAAGGTAATTAAAAACCTCCCCCAAATGAAGAGTCTTAGACCAGAATGCTTCTCAGCAAAATTCTATCAAACCTTCATGGAAGAAGTGAAACTGTAATTAGAGAACAGGGAGTGCTCTCAACTCCTTTTATGAAGCTGATATCATTATAATACCAAAACCAGAGAGAGATACAAAAAGAAAACTATAGGCATATATCCATGATGAACTTAGACACAAAGATCCTGAAAACTATCCTCACAAACTGAATTCAACAACATATCAAAACATTATCCACCTTGATCAAGTAGGCTTCAACTCAGGCACACAGAGGTGGTTCAACATATGGAAATCAGTCAACATAATATACCACATAAATAAACTTAACCACAATAACCACATGATCATTTCAATAGATGCAGACAAGGCCGTTGACAAAATACAGCATCACTTCATGATCAAATCGCTGGAGAGAATAGGCGGGGATGGTTTATAGCTCAATATAATAAAGGCTACATATAATGCAACTAAAGCCCAAATAATACTTAATGGGAAAAGACTCAAGGAATTCCCACTGACAGCAGGAACAAGACAGGGTTGCCAACTCTCATCACTGCTCTTCAACATAGTACTAGCAGTCCTAGTTCAAGCAATAAGAAAGGAGAAAGAAATAAAAGGGATATAAATTGGAAAGGAAGAAGTCAAGTTAGCCCTATTTGCAGATGACATGATCCTATATATCAGTTACCTAAAAGATCCCACCTTAAAATTTCTAAAAGTGATTAATTCCTTTCTTAAAGTGTCAGGATACAAAATCAACACAAAATATCAGTAGCATTTCTATATGCAAAGAAAAAATATACAGAGAAAGAAATTAGCAAGGATGACTTATGCTCAATAGCAACAAAAATTTAAATATCTTGGAATAACACTAACCTAGTGTGAGGTTTGATTGAGGCATCCTGAATAAACTTAGGTTTTCTGAATGATAGGCTCCCAGCTGATGGAGATTTGGGAATTAACGCCTCCTGGAGGCAGTGTATTGCTGGGGGTGGGCTTATGGGTGTTATAACCAGTTTCCCCTTGCCAGTGTTTGGCACACTCTTCTGCTACTGTTGTCCATCTGATGTTGGCCAGGAGGTGATGTCAACCTTCTCTACTCATGTCAGCATTTTCCCCTGCCATTACAGAGTTTTCCCTTGAGTCTTTAAGCCAAAATAACACCTCCCCCCCTTTTTGTCCCCTAAAGCTGCTCTTGGTCGGGTGTTTTCTGCCAGCAATGTGAACCTGACTGCAACAGTAGAGTTGGTACCAAAAATGGGGTTGCGTTTAGATACAAGACTCTGTGGCTTTGGCCTTTCAGAGCTGATTTTCAAGAGAACATGGAAGGTTTTAAACATTGGCCTAAGAGATGCCTTGAAATGTAAGTACAGCTTGGTGGACTATTCTGGTCAGAGTTGAAAGACCTGAATGCAGTAAGAACTATGAACTGTGAGGTTTGGCTTATGAGGGTGAGAAAGAGGTTTGCTTGGACTGGGCTTGAAGCAGTTTGTGAGAGGCTTGTTATTATGCTTATGTCCTGAGAACTTGTGTATTTTTGCTTTGTGTAGAAATGGACTGGTGTGAGCAGAGGGATTTCATACAGAAATGAAATCTTTGGGCTGAAACTTATGTCCATTCAATTGAAATTGTTCTAAAGGTTACAAACTTTGAGATTGGGCCATCTGACCTGTATTTGGGCAGCAGGAAGAATGTTGATTTCTTTGAAGGGGGCTGAATACCCATGGAGAGTCCTGTACTTCAAAGTCTGCTTTATCCCCCCACCCTGCCCAGATTAACAAACTGGCACCCTACCTGGTATTATAGAGTATAAGAAATGCAGGAAAGACATGGTTATTGAATTTGCAACATGGTCTTGTGTTTTGGAAATGGCCACGGGCAGTGTGAAGCAGGTTTGCTGTATTACCTGAATGGAGATCTAATGGAGCCTTGAGGATGGACTGTGGATTGCAGTGGAGACCCAGTGGAAATGCTGGGTCCATGAGATGGCTGCTGATGAGAACTGCTGGCTCCAGATGAATTTTCCAGGACTGTGAGCAGCCTAGCTGGTGGGGCAGAATTGGAACTCCAGAGACTTGTTGCTGGTTAGAATTATCTGACTTTGAGACTTGTTACTGCCTATAATTGTAGGACTTGAGGCTACAGAGTTTGATGTTTGCCCTGTTTAAATCTTGTATTTGTTGACTATTACTTTGCTATGCCCAATGCCATCTTTTGCAGTGAGTATTTATTCTGTGCCATTATGGGTTTGGGAGGATGTATTATGACTCTGTTAAAAGATCTCAGACTATGGGAATGCTTGAACATCATTAGGATTGATAAAAACTATGGGGACTTTTAAAGTTGGACTAAATGCATTGCATTTTACATCATGCATTATTATCAGTTTATGGAGACGAGGGGTGAAATGTGGTGGTCTGATTCAGGTGTTCCCCATAAACTTATATATTCTCAATGCTAGATTTTCAGCTGATAGTGATTTGGGAATTAATGCCTCCTGGAGGCAATGTATTGTTGGGCATGGGCTTATGACAAGTTTTCTCTTGTCAGTGTTTGGCATACTCTCCTGCTGCTGTTGTCCATCTGATGTTGGTCAGGAGGTTATGTCCACCCTTTGCTCATGTCATTTTCCCCTGCCACTATGGAGCTTAATCTTGAGTCTGTAAGCCAAAATATCCTCCACCCCATTTCCCCTCAAGCTACTCTCGGTTGGGTTTTTGCTGCCACCAATGCAAACCTGACTACAATACAAAGGATGTGAAAGACCTATATAATGAAAACATATAAACACTTAATAAAGAAACTGAGGAGGTCTTGAGAAAATGGGAGGACCTTCCATGCTCCTGGATAGGTAGAATTAATATGGTGAAAATGGCAAATCTACCAAAAGCAATATCAATAAAAATTCCAGCATCATTCTTTACAGAGACAGAAAAAAATGAATTAAAAAAATTCATATGGAGCCAGGCATGGTGGTGCACACCTTTAATCCCAGCACTCGGGAGGCAGAGGTAAAAGGATTGCTGTGAGTTCAAGGCCACTCTGAGACTACATAGTGAACTCCAGGACAGCCTGAGCTAGAGTGAGACCCTACCTCAAAAAAACAAAACAAAACAAAAATCATATGGAATGGTAACAGGCCTCAGATATCCAATCATATCCTCAGCAAACAAAACACCTCTAGAGGTATCACCATACCCAATCTAAAACTATATTACAAAGCCATAGTAACAAAAACAGCAAGGTACTGGCATATAAACAGAAACATAAACCAATGGAACAAAATTGAAGACCTGGACTTTAGGTCAAGTAACTAGAGCTACTTGATCTTTGACAAAGACTCCAATAATTAGACTGAAGAAAAGACAGCATCTTCAACAAATGGTGCTGGATAAAGTGGATAACGATTTGCAGAAAATGAAACCTGATCCATCCATCTCACCATACACAAAAAATAAGTTCAAATTAATTAAAGACCTCAATATAAGACCTGAAACTCCTCTCCTACTGGAAGAAAAAAATAGGAGAAATTATGCTAAACTACCTAAAATGTGTAAGTGAAAAGAATCAAGAAAGAAGAAGGATGCTTCTGTTTGAATTTATAAGAGATATAGTCTTTCTTTAATGTTTAACTGATGTTAGCCAAAACTTGAGGGTGTAAGTCAAAGCATCCCAAGGAAGTAATGAAGAAGAAAGATGTAGAAAAGCTGGAGTTTAACTAAGGTTGATATTTTCCTTAGTGAGAAATAGGAACACAAATATGGCCAATTGCAAATGATACATAATTTATATATTTACACTTAGTTCAAGTGTGTGTGTGTGTGTGTGTGTGTGTGTTTACCTAAGTTGAACATGGGTGTTAATTTTATAGGAGGTTCTTAGTATAGGACTTAAATCAAGCAAAATATTAAATATGATAAAGATGTGATTCAGGAATTTACTTTCCTTTCCTCTTTTGAATCATCAGTCTGCCCTTCAGCTTACACTACCTATTGTGCTCTGAATTGATAAATGCTGCATAAACCTTTAACTTCTCTGAATATTTTTACAAATAAGATTCTAACTATATTCAAATTTAATACAAAATAGGTGAACTACTGACAGTTTAATTGTGCTAGCATATTTTAGTTTCTAGCTAAAGTAAATTAGAAAACAGAATATATATCAATCTTGCTTATTTTAATTTTTATTTATAAGTGAATGACATGTGGTTTGAGTTACGTTAACACCAGAACTTTGGAGTGTATGAATAAAATAAACAGTGACAGCTCTTACTTTTGAGTTTGGTGATTTGAAAATTCTAAAATAAAAAAAGATGAAACTATTTTTAAAGAAGTTATTTGTTAAGGGTTTTAAATGACAGCTACAAATTCTCATGTATTTCCTCTGCAATCTACTTAATAAATAAACACACATGTTAATATCTCCATTTCTATTGATCTATTCTACATCTAAATATCTAACAATTCAGAAACATACTAAGCCCTCAATATTCTACAGAAAACCACAGAGCATAAAGTTGTTGAAAGCAATGTTGTATGGACATGGAATTAGGGAATTTGAAAAAACCTTGGGACACATTTGCCCCAGCCTGCCTTTATATTACTCATTGTTCAAGAAAGTTGACAAATGATGAACATCCCCAAGGTTGCAGTGTTCTTATGTTACATGGGATGTAACAAAATACCTGTTGTGTTCCATGAACAGCTATTTTGTAGACTGTAAGGTTGGTGGCAATAGAATCATATATTCTCTTATAAAGCCTTAGTTACTAGCCACCATGGGCTGAGTCTGTTGTTCTTTTCAGTAGCATCCAATTCTGTTCTATTCAGGTTCATCTTTAAGTGCTATGAAAAAAGTATTTCACAAATATGGGAACAGTAAGAAACCATGCATGACAAACCTAAGTAACTTTGGCAGTTTCACTGTAGGGATTTCCTTAAAAAATGATGTTCATGTGGGATAAAAAGGATTTTGACATGGAAATATCTTAATGGCTCTGTAGGGTAGTGAGTATTTCTTAGAGGAATTTTCTCTATCAAGATAAATTACAGTTCTGCTTTTCCTCAGGTTTTAAAGTGAAGGCTTCAAAAGTTGCAAGTAGCTGGTGACTAGAACAGCAACAAACCGGCTCTTAGTTCTAAGTATATGAAAAATACTCAAAACTTCTGTACTTTTTACCTCAAGAAAAAAATATATGTGATTTGAAAATAAATGGACTCATGGCTGTTTGAGGTTCTGACCTTTACCAGTTACAGTGTGATCTAGGTCAAATTAGCAAATGAATTCTATACCATAAATTGTCAGAAAGTTGAATCAAACAATAATAACACTAATAATATTTAGCACCAAATTGAATGTGTTTTTGTCCAATTTTGCCTAAGGGTTATATATGCATAGCATATATTATATGTTATGTATGTATAACATGCAATTCTCACTCAACCACCCTGCAGTAGATTCTATTATTAGACTCATGTACCTGACAAGGAAACAGGGGCAAGAAAGATTTAGTAACTTGACTTAGATCACACTGTAACTGGTAAATGTCAAAACCTCAAATAGCCATGAGTGAAGTGTGGTAAAATATTAGTTTTCAAATCTATTGACAATTCAGGGCAGGTTATTAATTGCTAAATCCAGAGACATTATAGTGTTTGTTCCTTTTATCTCTGATAGCAAAAGGAGCCTATTTTATTTGAGGTGGCAATGCATTCACGTAAGAGTCTACATGCCCTTATATAAACACCAAATCATGAGATATATGTTCAAATAGTATTTGAGAAACTTAGAAGGCTACTTAAAGGCAATCTACAACTTGGAAGTACTTTATTCTTCCCACTCTCATCTCCTTTTGTTCTGTTAGTGGTCTGGAAAGAGGCATTGAATTGCCATTTTTGGAACATGAAGCAAACTTAAAGATGGAAGCTATGAGTGGAAGAATGAGAAAAGAACTAAGAAACATGCACAGTGTTCAATTATTTTGGCATAACTTCTCATTTTTTGGCATGTTTATATATGTATGGTGTGCATGTGTGTATGTGTCTGTGCATGTGTGTGGGGCTGTGCATAAACCTGTGTGTGCATGTGGAGGCAAGTGGTTCAGGACAGTTATCTTCCTCAGTCATGCTCCTCTTTAATTTACTGAGTTATGGTCTTTCATCTGAGCTCAGAGCCCTAGCCCAGCTTTCCCTGGGGATCCCCTTCTCTGCCTCTTGCACTGTGATTACAGGCTACTGCTACACCCATCTGGCTTTATTTTTATATGAGTACTAGAGTTCCAAATTCCAGTCTTCACACTTGGGTTGCAAGCACTTTACCCACTGAGCCCAGTTCTAATCCTTTATTGAATATGTGTGTGGTGTTCATGTGTGTATTGGTGCATGTGTGTGTACATGCACATGTGAGTGCATGTATATGAAGGCCAGAGGTTGTTATTGGGCATCTTCAATTGCTGTGCACCTTATTTATTGAGGCAGGGTCTCTCACTTGAATGTAGAACATGCTGGAATTATATGCAGGCCTCTATGCCCACTAGCATTCATGTGAGTACTGTAGATCTGAACTCAGGCCTTCATGCTTACAACAAGCTCTTTATCCACTGAGCCATATCTCTAGTCCCTGGCTGGGCAGAATGTCTATACTGTTAAAATTGCGCAACTTCTAACTTCTAAGAGAAAAACAAAAAAATGTAAATTTTCACTGTATTTAATCATGAGTTATTTCAAGTTTGGGGGCAGCTGGTGAATACCAGTAAACCTAATGAGGAGGACCCTCAGTAGAATGGGCACAAGGATTAGGGGATATGAGGATAACATAAGGGGAACAACATATGATTTGTCCATATAATAAGGTTCCCAATTAATTTACAAAAAAGAATTTATCCTGTAGATCTAGGTCAGGGGCAGCTAGGTTTGAAACAACCTTAACTGTGCATGAGGATTTTATTCTGAGGGTGTGTTACTTTAATTTTTTTTTTTTCAATTCTAGAAGGCAAATTCCTGTAAAGCATCAGGTTGAACAGTGAAAAGAACTAGTCTATGGACATCATGGAGATGCTCACTCAAGGAATAAAACCACTTCAAATGTCTGTTTCATTACCATTGGGTTGATAGTTACATTTTCAAAGAAGAAAATTTATCTTTGGGAGAAAAGAGACATTAGAGGAACTTTAAAATGTTTTATGAGATAGGAGATGGACAGTGAAGAAAATTAAGTTATATTTTCCCAAAGTGACAGAAGAATACTAAAACCTTATAATTAGTTGGGAGAAGTAAAACTTTTAACAAAAAAATCACTTAATGTTGTTAGATTGTGGTTAGCAACAGAGCTGGGGGGAGGGAACTGGCTAAGTCACCCTGATGCCAAGGTAGTATGTACTAAATCAAAGTAAATTTCAAATAAAATTTTCCAAATATCAGTCCTTGAGGCATGCTTATACTAAGGACAAGCAAACAGCTATTCAGGGCCCAATGGAAGCATTCTCTTAACCACTGTATGTACGTGGAATATATCCTCACAGTCAGTATTGTCCAGGGATGTGATAAGTGATCTCAAAGACTCAGCTAGTCCCAAAGATGATGGTTTCATTCCACAAGATCAAAAAGCCATTAGCTAAGATGATGACACCTATTCTGTGAACAAGGTCTGTGGGGATCAGAATTACTTAGCCATTCAACCTATTATCTCTCTTTCTTTAACACAGAAACCCACTTGGCTCATATTTTAAGAGTGTCTCTAAACCAGCAGCTGCATTGAGATCCTGTACAGTACAAAAGTGTGCTATAGTGATTTGAATCCATTCTGATGATTTTCTAAGCCTGAGTTCACCAACTACAAGGTCAATTTTACTTACCTCTTAATAATTTCTTTCCTAGAGTGGGACACAAAACCTTATTTTTGTCAAGTATTCTGAAGACATGAAAATCCAAGATGATATCAATCCATGTGGAAAATAAGATGCGTATGGTATTTCTTTCATAGAGGAGCTTGCACTGTCCTTAGGGATGATTTTCCAAGCTTCCATTGCTGTGCCGAGTGCTGTCACCCTTGTGGGGTTGACTGCATTTCTCAATCTGAAGCATGTGTGGGCCCTTTGGAATAAAAGACACTTTCCTTGCTAAGTGCCATCTATTTTTATTGTTATTATTGTTATTAAGTCAATTCCCAAAGTCATATCCACTAACATGGCATTTTCAAAAATGACATATTGCAGCAATGTACTGGGAAATGCCTTTCAGATGCCAACCTCTTAAGTATTGCTTTTGTGGTGGGGCTTGTGGGATCGACACTTCTCTTTGGTGGCTCAATATGCCCACAGGTAAAAAGCTATTAAGGGAATAATGATGGGCAAAAGCAGGTGGCAGATATTTTATGACAGGCTCATCTTCTATCTAAGGCATCTGTTGTTTGAGAGTGTCTGCAGTCACTGTACATAAAGATTGGCTCTTGAGAATAATGCAGAGTGATGATATTCAAACACAGTCTTTGAACACCATTAGGGTAATTGGTTTAAAATGCACTGTGTTAGGAGGCATCAATTCTAAGAAATATGCCAAGTTTGTGGAAGCATGGCTTTTCTATTTAATTTCCAGAGGGACTTTGTGTAATGCCTTTTCATTACACAATGGTGAAATCCACAGTGCTCATATACCAGCAATTAGGAAACTGTACAGAATGGGAATTCAGGGAACAAAGTATTCCAGATTTTCATAGCACTGAGATCTATCAGGAGTATACATCAAAGATGGAACTCACAAAATATTTGTTTGATGGAAATGACTGCTCACTTAAAGAAGTAGATAAGAGCTTTTGCAAATGATTTTTGAGGCACTATCCCATGCACTGGTTTGAGCATGACATCACTCATCTCTCTAATATGAAGTAACTTATGAGGCTGTCTTTTCTCCATTGCACCTGATGAAGGCTACCTACTCCAGCTAAGGGACTAACAGGGATGCAGTACATGGGTTATAAGCAGAGTGATGTGTTTCAGTACAGGCATCGTTTGAGAAGTAATTTGCACATATTTTCATTGTCATATCTCCAGCCACAATTTATCTAATAGAAATAGTAGTAGCAATCAGAGATGACCAAAGTAGGGTTAATACATTTCTCCAGAGAGCACATGGTGGCATTGGATGATAGCATTCATAAAACTTGGTGGTAAGCACATAAATGGGAGTCCTATGATATGTTTATGTAACACACACCCACTTGCAAAGTGCCTCAGAGAAGTCCAAGTGGAACTCTTGAGTTTGATTTTTATTGAGCCGCAGACCATGTAGCCTTACATTTAAGATGTCTGGTCTATGCTAAAAACTGATGAAAATCACTCTTTCTTAAAAGATACAGAGCAGATATATATTATTTCATTTTTTAAGCTCTGTCTTTGAATATAGGCCAGCACAGCCCACGTGATTTTGTTCTCAACAAAATTTGAAAGCAAAAGAGAATTCATCATAGCTTTCTTATGCAAAAGTTCAGTCTCCATTAGTAAAAGAATTTGGGACATGATATTTGTTCATAGACATGAACATTGGTACTTATCCTTGTAATGTTTGAAAAATCATTCTTTGAAATGTGTGTGTTTGAACATGCACATATCTTAGCCTGTGTGGGGAGGTCAAAGGACAACCTCAGTTTATTTGTCCTCTCCTTCTACTGTGTTTGACACAAGCAAGGTCTCATTGTTTGTCAATAGGAAGGTCGAGACGAGGACAGAACTGATCAGTCCAGCCCTGACTCTAGGAGTCTAGGTGCCTCTAGATTTTTAGGAAGGGGGATGATCTCATCTCTCAATTTTCTCTTCTAGGAAAGAGAGATAAGGGAAACAAGATACTCTCCTCAGCTTCCTGGCCTGCAGAAAAGTGGAGATGGCTAGGACCCCTTTAGAGAACAGGAGATAAGGACGGCCCCCATCCTCCCCTTACAGACTCAGGAACATTCCTTGTTCTTACTTTCCAGGCCCTATCTCCCTAAACTGCCTCACATAAATATGTGGGTAGGTGACTGCATTTCTGTAAGCTTGCAGCTTCTACCTTTATATATCCTTTCACAATTTACCATTTGCAAAAGTACATAGTTTAGTCTGAGATCAGATAATTTACAGTATGTTTTGAGCCATCTGAGATAGGTTTAGTGTGTCAGACTGAATGTTGAGGACTGCTTATAGTGAGCAAATGAGAGTCATGAAGTCCCAGTATACCAAGAATTATACAATTATATGCTTATGGTGATTTATTTTAATTGGCTATTTAAAAGCCATTTGACTAGATTTTAATTGGTAAGGAGGAGAAAATATGTCAGAATGAAGAGAGCACTTAGTCTTTTTAAATAAGTGCTGGCATTCTGAATCTATGTTTTCTCCCTTTCTTCCTGCTACTTTAGGTACGTTACTTAATCTTTCTGAACTTGAGTTTCATTTTATATAAGAGAAGTGCAATATATTGCTGTAGAGCTGTTATAATGATTAAATATTACTTAACTTGTAAGACCTTGCAAATATGACATAACCGTAGACATCATATATAGGAAAGACTCGTTTGTGTGATGTGTCTTAACAAATTAAGAAAAAACATTGAAACAGATCATATTTCTATATTCACTTTAAAGAGTATGCATTTATGAGTGCTTCCATGGCCTCTGGCAAACCATATGATTTTGCTTCAAGTTTATGTCTTTAAGAGTTATTTTAATTAATTTTACTCTATTTATTTATTTATTTATTTATTGTTTTTCTGAGGCAGAGTCTCACTCTAGCCCAGGCTGACCTAAAACTCACTCTGTAGTCCCAGGCTGGCCTCGAATTCACAGGGATCCTTCTCCCTTTGCCTCCTGGATGCTGTGAGTAAATGTATGCAACACCATGCCCAACTAATTTTACTTTTAAAGATTTTCTCCAGACTTAGTGAACACAGAAGAACTTATGGGTAGAGGTGATCATGGGATGCCACTGATTGCACCTTTTTCTGAAGAGATCCCTTTAGGAGCCCTCCTTTGAACAGTAAATCTGCTCAAAGCCTGAGGTGGGGACAATTCTTCACATATTTATGAGAACTGATTTGATATTGTAATGCTTGTGTTTCTTAAGACCTTGTAAAATGCAGAGATGGGAAGCATGAGGGGTTGGGTTATGAGAAGACAGGAAGGGTTATGTAAAGAATTTACATAAAACCAGAAGTAGATGAAGAAGCTGAAAAGGCTTATGCAAGCAAATGGTGTTTGGTGTGTTTTGATGGTGTCTGGTGAGGAAGATAGTGGTTAGATATATGCATAAATGTATCAGTTTTTCCCCAAATTTTATTGATCATAAGTTCTCCTGTAGAGTATTAAATAAAAGCTTGCTCTTTACTGCTTTACTGGCTAAAACCCTCACCTCTTAACTCTGGGGTGTTAAGGCCATTTTAGATGTTCTACATTATGATCAAATTGACCTGCATCAAAAAGAATTTGGTATCTAGTCTACCCCTCATTTTTATTTTTATATTTTGAGAAAACCGGCCTTTCTATATGCCCAGAGGTTCTGCAATGGGCGGATTTTTGCTATGAGAAAAGGAAGGGCTATAAATGAATACATTTGTCATTGCTGGTAAGTGAATGCTACACTTATATACTGTTAAAGAAATAGGTTTGAATGAATATATTAACTGTAGTGAAAAATCAAAGATTGCCGTTCTACTAAAGTTAAATTTATTAGACTTTAGGCAAGCCTTTAAAACAGCTGTGATCATCCATTTTAGCTGTGCTGCATGGCAGACTGCGCGTGCTTTGTGCTCCTCTTAAATGACAGTGTGCTCTCTGCTGGCATTGCAGCCACCACTTTAATATGCACAAATCCCATTATGCTCTGTGGTTGATGCTTTTAAGATGAGATGGTAGCTTTCTTGACCTATTTGTTGATTTATTTTAGAAACTGAAAAAGTATCAAACCGTTGAAGTTGGATCTTATGAATCTTTGCTTGCCTTCTGTCTTCTCTCCTGTGTAACTTTTATTATTAAAGTGAAAACAGAAAGAGTGCTACCAAGTATACACCTAACGGAAAATTTTAAGTTGGGTGTATATTATGGCTTTTAAATTGAATTTCGTGGCATTGGTATAATGAATAACTGCTTTAGGCACATTCATCTGACTTGTTTGAAAGATCATATTTCTTCTTAATATGAAAGTTTTTCACTCTGTTTTTCTTTCTTTCAAAATAAGGGTTTATGCACCCGATAAATAGCATGCAACATTACATTTGGGAGAAGTAAACTTATTTGTATTTCAATTCTAACTTTCTGAGTATATAATTGGTGAAATGCTAGGACATGCCTTACTTTGTCCTTAAGTTTGAATAAACTATTAATGAGTGAAAAATTTTCTAAATTTTGTCTTTGCTTATGTATCTAGTGGAACTTCTTTACTTTGAAAACATTTTGCAACTAGAAAAGCAAATAAATGCTCACATTCATATTTAAAATATCTTCCTCTTTATTATATAGAAATTTTGACAGCAAATGTTCCAGACATGAATTCTAATTCTAGTATCTTTTTTTTAAAAGCAAAAGTACTTTTAACAAAAAGTTGAGGTTTTTATAAAAAATGTTGATTTTAAGTTAAATAGAAGTATCACAGTAGTTCACTCTGCCTGCCTTATCTGAAAATGTGAGAATATAGATTAGATTTTCTAGTGGCCCTTGCATTAAAATTTTAAAGTTATATGTCAAAAGTTACTGATTTTATTTTGGGACAGAGATACTATGTTGTCCAGGTTTGACTAAAATTTATATCAACCTATCTGCCTCAGCTTCCTAAGTTCTGGGATAATAAGTGTTTATTATCCATGCCTGTTACCTTCATTATTTAATCAGTGAATGTAAATTATTTTTAGTTATCTGTCGCTGCATAACAAATTATGCCCCCAACATAACAATTTAAACAACATTTATTATGAAATACATTTTCTGAAATCAGTAACCTAGGTCTAGGTGTTTCTGGTTTTAGGATCTCTCATGAGATTTCAGTCTAATTTAAACTTTTTCTTTAGAGAAAGAGAGAGAGAGAGACAGAAGAGAGAATGGGCATGCCAGGCCCTCCTGCCACTGCAAACGATAGATGCTTGGTCTACTTTGTGCATCTGGCTTTTCATGGGTACTGGGGAATCAAACCAAGACAATCAGGCTTTGTAAGCAAGTGCCTTTAACTGCTGAGCCATTTTTCCAGCTTGCTTCTCTAGATTTTAGTCTTGATCCCAACCTGGGACTGTGATCATTTGAAGGCCTATCTGGTTTGACAGATCTATTTCCATGCTTCCTTTCATGGCTATGTGTGGTGACATCAGTTTTTTAATATGCTGCTCTGGAAAGTTGAGAGTTATTATTTCCCAGATGAAATGATCTAAAAGAAAGATAGCATACCCACAAAGGCTACAGTGTCTTTTGTAACTGTGATGGTTAATCTCAGTTGTCAACTTGATAGCATTTAGAATCGCTATAGAAACAAATCCCTAGACATGTCTTTGAGAAATTTTCTAAATTAGGTAAATTGAGGTGGGATTACCCACTCTAATTGTGAGTGCTATCATTCCATGGGCTTGGGTTCCCGGACTGTGTAAAAAGAAGTGAGCTGGGCACCAGCTTTCATCACTGTCTGCTGTTTTGCCATGGGTGCAATATGACCAGCTGCCTCATGCTCCTGCTGCTATGCCTTCCCTAGAATGCTGGGTTTTATCCCCTTAATCTGTAAACTGAAATGAAATCTTCCTTCCTTAAATTGCAGTAGTGGTTTGAATTAGGTGTTCCCCATAAACTCATGTGCTCTGAATGCTTGGTCCTCAGCTGATGGCAAATTGGGAATTGGATCCTTATTAGAGGCAATGTATTGTTGGGGGTGGGCTTATGGGTGTTATAGCCAGCTTCCCCTTGCTAGTGTTTATCACACTTGCCTTTCACTGTTGTCCAACTAATGCTGGCTAGAAGATGTTCAGCCTATGCTAATACCATGTTTTCCCCTGTCATCATAGAGTTTCCACTTGAGTCTGTAAACCAAAATAAACTCTTTCCTCCCACAAGCTGCTGTTGGTCAGGAGGTCTGTGCCAGTGATGTGAAGGGGACTGAAACATAGCTTTTGTCAGGTATTTGCCACAGCAATGAGATAAGTAACTGATGTGACAATCTAATCTTAGTAGCACAGTCACCTACTCTGTTCTGTTGGTTACACTAACCATCCTGGTACCACATGGGGTCTGGATTCAGCCAGCATGGGAATCATTGTGAATCATTCAAGGGTTCTTCTATATCTGTGTGTTCCACATCACACTAGGCACTGGACAAATAGGTGGATATTCTACAAACTGTTATTCTTTAGGGGTATGTTATAGTTTGTGTGGCAATAGGTTTGGGGTCAGTTTATTTTTCTTACTGTTCTGACAGCACTTCTAGTCTCAACACAAAAACACTTAAAAATCAAATTCCTTTCTAAAATATCTTATCTAGAGGAATACCTTAGGCATGGTTTAATTTATAGCTAAATTTCTATAAATTATAATAATTTATAATTTAATAAATATAATAAAGAATAATTTAGGGCCAAAAATCTAGGTTTTAAACACCAGGCCAGACAAATCAAAATTGAGTGAGAGGCTCACGGTGACATGGAAGAAGCAGTTTCTTTTGGCAGCACTGTATTTCTAAAATTTTTTTTTTGTTTGTTTGTTTTTTGGAGGTAGGGTCTCACTTCTAGGCCAGCTGACCAGGAACTCACTATTTAGTCTAAGGGTGGCCTTGAACTCTCAGCAATCCTCCTACCTCTGCCTCCCAAATGCTGGGATTAAAGGCGTGCACCACCACACCCAGCCCTATTTCTCAGATTTTTGAGAACCAGTTTTGTGCAGTTGCTTCTTTCAACTTCAACTTAAAACCTGTTGTTGCTTGATAAGCTACTAAATTTCTATAGTTTGTTAATACACACAAAATGAATTTTTGTTAGTTTTTTTCTTATATAAGTATTGGTAATTTGAATTTTAGTTGACTTTTTAAGATTGAAGTTATATTATTCCATTTCATCTTTTCTATTTCATAAAATAAAATAATGAAAAAGAAATACTTAAGATTGCTGTTAATTTTACTTTTTAAAGAACAACTCTGTATGTCTATAAATTCCCATATGATTACTGAGGATGAAATTCATGTATATTAGTTTTATTCCAGTTTTCCATTTCATAACTATTTCCATTTCTACAAGAATTAATGAACTATCTTTTATATGTAAGACACCATACAACATAGTTCTAAGTCACAAAAGTGGACTTTGAATGCCTAAGAAAAATAGGAAAATTTATTATGGTGATATTTGCAAAATCTCGTTGAATATAAGAAAAAAATGCACTTTTTCTGTGGCATGAAAGTTACACATTTCTCTGATTTATGTCTTTTCTCTGAATATCACATCCTTTCCCCCCACACTGACTTTCTCTCTTCCCTAATTTATACTTTGTAAAGGGTTCCTAATGGGACCTTCATTCTACATACAAAATTCCAGGAATAATGTAGAGACTCTTCAATTCTCATAGGTCTGATTACAAGTCAACAGGGAAAGGTCCTTTAAGACATTCAATCAAATTGTTCTCTCTTTTCCTTAGATAAATCTGACAAAAGGACTTCAAGAGGCCCAGTTTTGTCTGATTGATTGATTCTTGACCAATCAGTTATTATGAGGATGGTATCATGGTTGTGGGTATGACTACCAGCTGGCAACTGTGGGAAGCAGGTCAGGAGTTTCTTCCTAGAAACATTTGAGTAGTCACAGTAAAGTTTCTTCCCACCGTTTGGTAATCCTTCCTGCCCACCCATTCTTGCCTTGAACTCCAAACAACCACAGACAGTACAATTGTTAAATGCAAATTATTTTTGAATGTTTCATTTTAAAATGTTTTCCTATACAAATATTTGAGTCCCAATAGCAGCTTTGAGATCATTATACAAAATAATTTAATATTTCTTTAAAATATCAACAGCATATTCTTTTTATGCATTGCCATTGGTGTGAATGTATTTTAAAAGTATTTCTAAGAATTATTTTCAAAATGACTTAGAGCAAAGAATGAAAAATAAAATGTTCTGAATAAGTATGTACTGCTTAATAGATGTCAGTGGATTTTATTTCACATAAAAACTTTTATTAAGGGCTGGAGAGATGGCTTAGTGGTTAAGCACTTGCCTGTGAAGCCTAAGGACCCCAGTTCAAGGCTCGATTCCCCAGGACCCACGTTAGCCAGATGCACAAGGGGGCGCACACATCTGGAGTTCATTTGCAGTGGCTGGAAACCACTAGAGCACCCATTCTCTCTCTCTCTGCCTCTTTCTGTCTCTGTCACTCTCAACTAAATAAATAAAAATGAACAAAAGTAAAATGAAATAAACCTTTTACTAAAAAGTTCTATTTAAAGTCATTGATTTTAAAGGACCTAAAATGGTATAAGTGGAGAAAAAATTCTCTACCTTTTATACATTGATTCAATGATAGGACTATTAACATCCAGAAATAAAGAATTTATTTTTATTTGAAAAGTTAATTTGTTTTGGACAATGGTACATTGATACTTATATATAATATACTTACACATAAAGTAACAATTATTTCTAATCTATATTTGATCATCTATAATGACTCTATATTAGTAGCTCATTCTAAAATCTAAAGTTCAAGACATCAAGCTTTTTTTTTTTTATTATTTACATCATTGCTCTTCTTTTCCTGTAAGAGAAGTTGTGAAATGGGGTTGCTAGTAAGTAGTAACCACATAATATACAGCTTTTCAGTCTTATTTGAGATTTTGAGTAAGTTTAAAATAACAAGGAATACTACTTCCAGGGGAATATAGATTTCTAAAATATTTAATTTGGACTAGGAATTTTTTAAAAATGAGGGTTTAGCTTATAGAATCATATTTTGACCAATTGCAGCTCTGACCTTGCCTCTGAATTTCACTAGCATGTTCATGTATTAAATGCATTCATTGTTATCACTCAAAATAAAAGCATATCTCTAATTGAATCTGGTATTTTATTATTAATTCTTCTACTAGGATTTGATTTGATTGATGCATTAGTCAGGGTTCTCCAGAGGAACAGAACTGCTAGAATGAATTATTTTAAAAAGGGAATTTATTGGATTAATTTACGGTAGTCCAATAGCAGTTGCAGGCCCAAGAATCACAGAACCTGGTAGCTGCTCAGTCCACATGGCCAGACGCCTCAACAGTCCTGACCCATCACTGCAGATGGTGCTAGAAAGCCAGGAGGCTTCCTGAGGAGCCCCTGGGTTTCAATTCACGTGGGTGTTCAGTTGATGCTGGTCTTCAGTCTGCACTGGTCTGCAATCCATGCTGGAAGTCAGTAAGCAGCTCCAGCAGCCAAGTGGAAGGAAGGAAGGGGCTCCTTTCACCCAGAGCTTCCTTATATGAAGTCCTCCTCTGAGAGGGACTGCCCACTCTGGGGGAAGGGCACACTCTGGGGGAAGGACTTCCTCCTTTAGTTGACCCTTTCTGGAAGCAACCTCTGAGACCCACCCAAAAGGGATTTCTGTGGATTACTAAGCAGATCAAGTTGACAACACCTTAACTATCACAAGTCCACTCCTTGTCAACTTGGCACCAATTCATATCTCCTTACATCATACTTAATTTCCAAATGTAAACAGTAACAAGCTCATAATTCCACCTAACATGGCATAACTATCCCATGTACAACTGGAACTGCAAAATCTTCCCCCCAACACAAAGCTTAGTCTCTAATATAATAGGTCTAATATAAATTCAACAGTTAGCTAGTGACATAATCTTAATATTGGTGTAGATATGCACAAACACTCTGCATCAAGGTAGGACAGAAACATTGCAATTACGTTCCTCATTTCTGTAATTGTTCACATGGCCTTAGCTCGTGTTTGTAACTGCCTTCTTCTACTACCCATTCTGTATTTCCTCCACCTTCAGCAAGCACCTCAGAAGGTCTTGGTTCTTTACCTGGAGGGGTGACCCATACCTTCATTCCTAAAAGATCTGGACCATTTATCACACTACTTCTATTGGGTTGTTGCAATTGTCCATAGGCTTTGATAACAGAGCATGGTGACACTAAGAGATGCCCTAAAGGATCTCCTCACTCCAGACATACTCTTCCTTACCTTCACTGTGGAGGAGCAGTCCAATTTCCCCCTGGTAATCTGGATCAATCATCCCTGCTATCACTGTAACTCCTTTCTCAGCCTGTTCACTCAAGGGCATTAGGAACCCAAAGTGACCAGGGGAAGTCTTAGCTTCCAGTTCAATGGAATATTCTTTGTGTCTCCTGGAAAAAGCACTTCCCCCACCCTGGCAAAAGCACTCAGCAGTAACTGTAGCCAGGTCAGCCTTAGTTAGTGGAAGTCCATGTTGTTGGGCCCATGCATAGCCTGCATCTCTGCCACCATGGCCACTTTGTTCATGGGCCCATTGGGCAATGACAGGGGTGGCTGAGGAAAGAGGTTGACCACTATCCACAGAACAGGTCAGCTTATCTACTTATTATTAAAGTCATCCTCCAATGAGGTCACCTTCTGATGAGCATTAACATGGGACATAAGTACCTTAATATCCTTTGCCCATTCAGAGAGTTCTATCCACATACACCTTCCCCAAATGCCCTTCTCACCAATTTTCTAATTGTGCTCCTCCCAAGTCTCAGACCATCCAGCCAAACCATTGGCCACAGTCCATGAGTCAGTGTGTAACCACACATCTGGCCAATTTTCTTTCCAAGCAAAATGCACAACCATGTGCACTGCCCAAAGTTCTGCCCATTGTGAAGACTTCCCTCACCACAGTCCTTCAGAGTTGTCCCAGAAAGGGGCTGTAACGTTGCAGCTGTCCACTTCTGGGAAGTGCCCACATAATGTGCTGAACCATCTGTAAACCATGCCCTAGTCCTCTCCTCCTCAGTCAATTGATCATAGGGCACACCCCATGATGCCGTAGGTGCATGCTTAGGGACAGAAGGCATTGCAGCAGGAGTAGCAACCATAGGTATTTGGGCAACTTCCTCATGTAACTTACTCATACCTTCATGGCCTGCTTGAGCCCAATCACGTATATACCACTCCCACTTAATGATGGACTGTTGCTGTGCACGTCCAAATTTATGGCCTGGTTGGTCAGATAACACCCAGCTCATAATGGGCAGCTCAGGTTGCATAGTAACTTGGCCCATTGTCAAACGTTCAAGTTTCCGCTAAGGCCCAATACCAGGCCAAGAGCTGTCTCTCAAATGGAGAATAATTGTCTGCAAGGCCTTGCTCCAAAGTCCCAAGGGCCTCCGCTGTGATTCACCTATAGGGGCCTGCCAAAGGCTCCAAATAGCATCCCTATCTGCACTGAAACCTCAAGTATCTTAGGATCTTCTGGATCATATGGCCCAAGGGGCAGAGCAGCCTGCACAGTAGCCTGGACCTGTTGAGGAGCCTTCTCTTGTTCGGGGCCCCACTGAAAACTAGAAGCATTCCGAGTCACTTGGTGTATGGGATGGAGTAAGACACCCAAGTGAGGAATGTGCTGTCTCCAAAATCCAAATAGGCCCACTAGACATTGAGCTTCTTTCTTAGTGGTAGGAGAGGCCAAATGCAACAACTTGTCCTTCACCTTAGAAGGAATATCTCTGCATGCCCCACCCCACTAAACTCCTATAACTTTCACTGAGGTGGAAGGTCCTTGAATTTTGGATGGATTTATTTCCCATTCCCTGATGCGCATATGCTGTACCAGCAACTCCAGAGTGGTTGCCACCTCCTGATCATTTGATCCAATTAGCATTATGTCATCAAAATAATGGACCAACATGACACCCTGTGGAAGGGACAGGCAATCAAGGTACCTGTGAACTAAGCTATGACACAGGGCTGGAGGGTTAATATAACCTTGAGGTAAAACAGTAAATGTGTACTGCTGACCTTGCCAGCTGAAGGCAAATTGCTTCTGATGGTCCTTATGGACAGGTATGGAGAAGAAAGCATATAGCTTTCAAAAGCTGCATACCAGGTACCAGGAGATGTGTTAATCTGCTCAAGTAAAGAAACCACATCTGGTACAGCAGCTGCAATTGGAGTCACTAACTGATTAAGTTTCTGATAATCCACTGTTATTCTCCAGGATTCATCTGTCTTCTGAACAGGCCAAATAGGAGAGTTAAAGGGAGATGTGGTGGGAACCAACACCCCTGCATCCTTCAAGTCCTGTATCAATACATTAATTTCTGAAATCCCCCCAGGGATGCGATACTGTTTTTGATTCACTATTTTCCCTGGTGGTGGGAGCCTCAAAAGGCCATTTGGCCTTTCCAACCTTAATAGCCCTCACTCCACAAGTCAGGGAACCAATGTAGGGGTTCTGCCAACTCCTAAGTATATGTATCCCAATTATGCATTCTAGGACTGGGGAAATAACCACAGGGTGAGTTTGGGGACCCGCTGGACCCACTGTCAGTCTAACATTTGCCAAAACTCCATTGATCACCTGACCTCTGTAAGCACCTACTTTAACTGGAGGGCTATGGTGCTTTTGGGGGTCTCCTGGAATCAATGTCAATTCAGAGCCAGTGTCCAGTAGGCCCCCAAAGGTCTGATTATTTCCTTTCCCCCATTGTACAGTTAGATCTTCTGTGTTCTGTTTTCAGCTGTTTTACTATGATGTTCCCACTGTGATTTTCTTCTAACTTGTTGCGCTTGGAATTCACTGAGTTAAAGTCTGTAAATTGGTTATTTCCATTAGTTTTGAACAATATTTTCAATCACTGTCTCAGCCCCCATTATTTTTATCTTCCTTCCTTTTCTGAACACGATAAAGCTGTTGTATGTGAGCCACATTTTCCTTATGCTTTATTTTGTATTCTTATTGTCTCTGTATTTCATTGGTATGTTGAAATGTCTTACTCTTACACAGTCCTGTGTTTGCCTATTAAAACAACTGTGTTAGTATTTTTATTTTTATTTATTTACTTATTTACTTATTTGTGTGTGTGTGGGGGGGGGGCACTCACATGCCAAAGCAAGCCAGAAGTAGAGGGCAGACATAAACCTGAGGTTAATTTCTTCTAAATTTCTACCTTTTTTTGAGCCAGGATCTCTCTTGCTTTTCTGCTGCTGCTTGTAAGCTCTGTATTTTCCTGGGTCTACTTCTCATTGTTGGGATGATGTGTGTGCCACTTTGTGTAGTGCTTTTCCATGACTACTGATAAGGACTGAACTGAGAAGGCTTGCAAGGAAGCACTTTTAGCTGCTGTGTTATTATTTTTAGCGAACATATTTTCAGAAGATATTCAGATGATTCATATTGTAGGTGTTAGATTTCAGTTGATATTCTCTAACTTTTTATCTGCATTTTCCACTATTTTCCTTCCCACCTTATAAAGATAATTTTTTTTTCTTCTAAGCCACATATCCAGATTATCTTCTCAGGGCTATATTATTTATTTTGCATTTTGATTAGCAGTCGTTATCAACTTTTCCTTAACATGGTATTGTCATTTTCTTGTATGAAAAGCACTTTCTATCATGGACATATAGAAACTCTATTATGATAGTTTCATCCTGAGATCATTGCCCTTTTTGTGGTAGTTTTTAGAAGAAGGGGTAATTGTTTCATTTCATTCAGGATTTCAATATTTATAGCTAATGACCCTGTTAAATATTTGTCTCTTTACTTTTGAAAAACTAGATTTTTTTTAGCTTATCTCTTAATTCTGTCATTCATATAGCTTCAAAGCTTGGCAAATGTACTAAGAGTGAGTACCAAGCATCTTTCTGCTGGTGGTTTTCCTTCCTAAGCACTGTAAGGCAGTGGTTCATCTTTGACATGTCTTGGCATATCCTACCAGCTTTCAAGGCAACACCATACATTGGCAAATATTTTGTGTGTGTGCGTCCAAACGTTATATGTATGAAGCTCCTCAATGTAACAGGTTGCCACTTTTCTCCCAAGTGAATAGTTTGCCAACTACTTGGTGTCACAGAGGAAAACTTCTGCCTCAGCCAATTCTCCTCACAATGTCACTGGGCATCATGAAATCTACTGAGGGCTTGACTCCAACAAACAAGTACAACAGAGAGGAGTTTTTAGGTTATTTAAAAAAGTTATTGTACAATGTAACAGACTCACTATGACATTTTTGTATACAACTGGTTTTTGTTGATAAACCTTCATCTCCTGTTGCCCATACCCTTTGACCCATGGTAGTCTTCTGTACACTTTCATGTCACATGTGTTCTATTATCCCTGTCCATGCATGGTCCCTTTTGTAGTTTTGATATTAAAAGTTTTTATATGTATTAAAAGCTATTATCTCTTGTAAAAGAGAATGTGGCATTTGTTCTTTCTGAATCTCAGCTATTACACTTAATATAATAATTTCCAAGCCTATCAGTTTTTCTGCAAACTATATGATTCCACTTGTTATGTTGATTAAAACTCTCGTGAGTACATGCACAACATTTTCCTTGTGTATTTTTCAGATGGTCGCAGTTTTGATATTGTGACTAGAACAGCAATGAATATGAAAATACAAGCATCTATTGTAGACTATAGACTCCTTTTGGTGTATGCTCAGGAATGGTATTATTGAGTCATAAGGTAGTCTTATTTTAAAAATTATTTTTATAAGCATAGAAAAATTAGGCTTCATTCTGGTGTTTTTAAAACAAAATTTGAACCCGGGCATGGTGGTGCATGCTTTTAATACCATCACTCGGGAGGCAGAGGTAGGAGGATCACCATGAGTTTGAGGCCAACCTGAGACTACATAGTGAATTCCAGGTCAGCCTGAGCTAGAGTGAGACCCTACCTGGAAAAACCAAAAGCCAAAAGCCAAAAGCCAAAAGCCAAAAAAAAAAAAAAATTGAATTTGTTCTTCTCATTCTTTCCCATCCTCTTCCTATTCTTATGCCCTTCTCCCACTACAGCCTTCTTTCTGCTTTTATCTTACATGCTTCTATTTGCAGCCACCCTTTCCCAGGACCTATTGTTCCATTCTTGTGATCTCCTATCTAGTTTCATAGCTTATACCCATTAACATATCATCTTGCTTAAACACATAAAATATTTTAATGTTAGGATCTGTATATGAGAGAGAAAATGTGATTTGTTTTATCTTTTTGAACCTGAGTTACTTAAGTTAGTATAATTTTTCCAGTTCCATCAATTTTCTTGCAAATTTCATAACTTTATTACTGAATAAAACTCCATTGATTATGTTTTCTACATTTCATTATTCAGCCAACAGTTGAACATTTAGGCTGATTCCATTTTTACCTATTATGGATAGATGAGAAATGAGCATGGATGTGGAGCCATCTCTGTCACGGGACATACCGTCCTTTGAGTACATGCACAGGACTGATATAGCTTAGTCATATGAAATGGTGTTTCAATATTTACTTTTGTCAGACAATGCCACACTGACTTACATAGTGCCTACTACACCAGTTTACAGTCTCATGAACAGTGTTCCTCATTCCCCATATTCTTGCTGACATTTGTTGTTTTAAAAAAAATTACGTTTTTGACTTCAAGATAAGATGGCAGCATAGGAGCCATGCCAAACCAGCCTAAGGAGGGATTTAAGCAAAACCCCAGCAAAGTACACTCTTCTTCTGAAAAGTGAAGGAGTATGGTTATTCTTAGACACAGCAGAGAAGCAGGAGAGACCAAGATCCACCAGAAAGGAGGAAAACTGCCAGAGTCCTATTGAGGTGCTAGCAGCCTGTGATCCTCGCTCTGCCAGGCACGCCAAGTGGCAACAGCAGCAGCAGCAGCAACAGCAGCAGAAACCAAGCAATAGATTTTTCAACTTCATCAGCCTTCTTTCAAAGTTAAGAAATCTGAAGGAAAAACAGCTGAGAACAACTGAAGAGCTACTGAAATGGTGAGCAACTACAGGTCTGAACTCTCCCATCCCCCACCATCAGAACCGCGAACCTCCAGCATAGGCCCCAGTGGCAGCGCAGCCAGCAGAGCTGATCAGAGGTACAGCTGCACAGCACAACACAGAGGGATCAAGGCGAACACACAGCATTGGTGAGATTGGAAGCCACAACAAAAGGTAATGTGGCTGACTAAAAAAAAAAAAAAAAGTGCACAGGCCTGCAAAACCTAATCTCTCTTTCCTTGTCAGGGAAGGTAATGGGGTATATATTCTTGGTTGGCTTTGCCATTTTCAAATAACCTGTATTTGGGGGTTGAATATTGTTGCTTTGAGATATATATATATATATATATATATATATATATATATATATATATATAGGGCCTTTGTATTTTGCTTTCGTCATTATTGGGGGCATGGTCTGATCCACACCCAGGTTGATGGAAAGACATCCCATGTTCTTGGATTGGAAGAATCAATATTGTGAAAATGTCAATCTTACCAAAAGCAATCTACATATTTAATGCAATCCCCATTAAAATTCCAGTGGAATTCTTCATAGGAATAGAAAAAACAATCCTCAAATTCTTTTGAAAGCACAAAAATAAAAACCTTGAATAGCCAAAACAATTTTGAGCAACAAAAATAAGGCTGTTGTTATCACCATACCTGATTTTGAGCTTTATTACAAAGCCATAGTAACAAAGGTAGCATGGTATTGGCACAAAGTCAGACATGTAGATCAATGGAACAGATTAGAGGACCCAGATGTTAATCCAGGCAGCTACAGCCATCTGATTTTTTACAAAAATGCCAAAATTATTCATTGGAGAAAAGACAGCCTCTTGAACAAGTGGTGCTGGGAAAACTGGATATCTATATGTAGAAAGATGAAAATAGATCCTTGTCTTTCTCCATGCACAAGAATCAAATCCAAGTGGATCAGGGGCCATAATATCAGACCTGAAACTCTGAAATTGCTAGACAAAAAGGTAGGGTAAGCCCCTCAACATATTGGCATAGGTGATGACTTTCTGAATATAACACCAATTGCTCAGAAAAATCAACTACTGGTATCTTATGAAATTACAAATCTTTTGCACAGCAAAGGACACTGTGAATAGAGAAAAAGAGACAACCTACAGAATGGGAAAAAATGTTGCCATCTACACATCTGACAGAGGATTGATATCCATACTATACAAAGAACTCAAAAAACAGAACAATAAGACAGCAAACAACCCAATAAAAAAAATGGGCTATGGAACTAAATAGAATTCTCATCAGAAGAAATACATATGTCATGTAAACATCTAAAAAAGTGTTCTACATCCTCAGATATCAGGGAAATGCACATTAAAACTACCTTGAGATTCCATCTCTCTCCCATCAGAATGGCTACCATCAAGAAAACAAATGACAATAAATGTTGGTGAGGATGTGGTAAAAGGGGAGGCCTTTTGCATTGTTGGTGGGAATGTAATCTGGTATAGCCATTGTGGAAATCAGTGTGGAGGTTCTTGAGACAGCTAAAAATAGATTTGCCATATGATCCAGCTATAGCACTCCTAGGCATATGTCCTAATGACTCTTTTCACTACCTTGGAGATACTTGCACAACCATGTTTATTGCTGCTTTATTCACAATAGCTAAGAAATGGAATGGATAATGAAGATGTGGTTCATCTACACAATGGAGTTCTCTTCAGTGGTAAAGAAAAATGAAATTTGTAGGGAAATGTATGGATCTGGAAAGGATTATAGTAAGTGAGGCAACCCAGGCCCAGAAAGCCAAACATCACATGTTCTCTCTTATATGTGGATCCTAACAACAAATGTGTAGAGTTTTGTGTGATCTGGAACCAAAAATCAGTAGCAGAGGCCCATAAGCTAGAAAAAGGCTGTAAGTAAGGGAGGAGAGGGCAGGCCTTAAGTGGATGATATTGTATATATGTAAGTAGAAGACCACATTACAGGGAGGGGAAAGGCATAAGCAAGGTCAAGGGAAGAGATTGTATAAAGAAAGGTGGGGGGGGGGGAGGGTCAATCAAAATTCAAAGTATTCTGAATAAGACATATGAATATCTACTTTCTTAAATAATGGCACATCCAGAAGCCATAGATAGTTACTAGAAAAATTTCAGTGCCAGGGATGGGATACCTTCCAGTAAGTTATTGGCCAGGGAGGTCCCTGTTGCCTCCAAAACATTATAGGCTATTGCCAAGGCCCTTGGTTTCCCATGAAAAAGAGATGGTAAGACCCTATTACTGAAGAATTCACATGCTTGAGTGGCAAAGTCATTAAGAAATCAAGCTGGTGCTGAGCAGAAAATATTCTCCCTGTAGCCCAGCCAACTGAAAGCTGGGAAAAGCTGCACTGTACTCAGTCTTATGGGAGACAGAAACCTCAAGTTGGTCCAAACAGGCCAAATGACTGAATGAGTGCAATAGTGGAATGTCTGCTCTGGGGGAAACCAACTGCTCTCTGGACTGAAGGCTCACTCTATGGGAGGAAATACATGCCTGGTACTGAAAACCTAATCAAAACCTATGGCATGGGAGGTCATGAGCCTTAGGTGTATAAAGCCTACTCTTATCTGTATAAATGCATATATTACTCTCACCAAATTGCCTGAAAGCACTACACTTACTGTTCATACTCATATATTAATGCTACTCTCACTTCTGGTTAGAGAGCTTCTCTTTTCAGATGGCAATGACCACTGAGATGACCCAAAAGGCAACATCGTGCTGAGAAGAAGGGCCAGAGGAGTGTCCAGCACTGAAACATCTCACACAGTCCAAGGCTCAGGGTCCATTGTGGAAGAGGAGGCAGAAAGAATGTAAGAGCCAAAGGAAGGGTCCTCAAAGGTTCCTTACATACATAGAATTTGGCCTCGATATCCAAGACTGCACAGTGCCTAGAAATACCCACACAAAACCCTCATAATAGGAGAAAAAGATGATAACATCAAATTAAAAGAAAGTCTAATGGAGAGAGGGAAGGGATTTGACAGAGAACAGAGTTATGAAGGGGAAAGTGGAGGAGGAGAGGGAAATAACATGGTTTGTTGTCTGTAAGTATAGAAGTTGTCAATAATATATATATATATATATTAATTCAGTATATATATATATACATATATATATAATTAATTATTATCATTTTGAATTAAAAATAAATTTAAAAAATACTTTATTTGAGAAAGAGAGAGAGAGAGAGAGAGAGATAGAGAAATAGAGAATGGGTGTGCCTGGGTCTCTAGCCACTGTAAACGAACCCCTGACACATGTGATACCCTGTGTATCTGGCTTCATGTGGGTACTGGGGAATCGAATCTGAGTCCTTAGGCTTTGCAGACAAGTGCTTTAACTGTGAAACAATCCCTCCAGCCCCAAAATTTGTTTTCTGATGGGAGTCACTTTGACTAGGGTGAGATGCACTATCAAGGGGTTTTAATTTGCATTTTCTTAATAGCTAAGGATGATATGTGAACTTTTTTTTTCGAAACTTTGTTGGCCATTTGTGTTTTCTTTAGAGAACTGTCTATTTATTTCATTACCCATTTAAGGTATAGTATTATGTAAATATGTGTTAAATATAGTTGATGTGGTATAATTTAGCTCTGAAGTTTCTTTGATAGTTTTTATTTGGTTGACCTATCTGTATGTGAGAATGGGGTATTGAAATTACCTACCATTATTCTGTTATGAACCATATGGTCTTTTATTGTTTGTTTCATGAAGCTAGGAACTCCATGCTTCCATGCTTAAATATTGTTATAGTGTCTTGATAAGTTGTTGCCTCTACTGTGGCTCTATTTATCTCTTGACTAATTTTGCCTTGAAATCTATTTTATTACATATGAGAGATGTTCTAACAGCTTGTTTATGGCTTTCATTTGCTTGACAGGTTTATTTCCATCCTTTCAGTTTTGGGATATTTTTCTAGGGAAAAGAATTGTTTCTTTCTTTCTTTATAAAGACAGCAGAGGACTGTATTTTTCTTTTTTTAAGAGAGAGAAATATCTACATTTATTTCTTTAAAATATTGTTGACTCTAGGCTCAGAGGTCATTATTATAGGAAATAATTTCCTGAAGAGCTCATTGATAACTCAGTGTTGGTTCTGCCATAATTGATTTTTACAGCAAGAAGTCCAGATGAGCAACAGTAATTGATAACATTTGCTGAACCCTACTGTGTTAAGCTCTATTAAAATATTAAAAATATTTCTATTAGATATGGACATACATAGTATATAAATAGCACATGTTGGTACCATCTTTTCCCTCACCCCTTCCCCTTTTCCCAAGAGGCCCTCTTTGTTGGGGATGCAGGTCAACCCCATGGGCATTGTGGGCCATGCATTGTGGGGGCAGCAGTCAGCAATGGGGGAGAGGCAATGCCTCTGTGTAAAATGTCCCAACTTGTGACTCTAACAATTTTTCCATCTGCTCTTCTACAAAATTCCCTGAGCCATGTTGGGTGCATTTTCAGTCTACTTCAATGATGGCCTCTTAGGAGCCTCTGAATCTCTGCTTTGGCAGGTTAGGAACCCCAAATGAGAGAAAGCATGCAATTATTGTCTTTCTGTGATTGTGTGTGTTCAATTGGTATTATCTTTTAAAAGTTTGACAACTTTTCTACAAATTTTATTTTGTCACTATTTTTCTTACTGCTGAGTAAAATTCCATTGTGTAGATATACCACATCTTTGTTATCCATTCATTCAACGATGGGCACCTAGGTTGATTCCAGTTCTTAGCTACTATGACTTAAGCAGCAATAAGCATGGTAGAGCAAATGTCTCTGAACTGAGGTACGGAACTTTTAGGGTAAATGCCCAGTAAGGAATAGCAGAGTCTATTGGTAACTCTATATTCATCCTTTTCAGGAGTCACCATATTGATTTTCATAGTGGTTGTACCAGCTTACATTCCCACCAACAGTGAATGAGTGTTTCTATTTCTTCACATCATCAACAACATTTGTTTCCATTAGATTTTTTTTAATGTTTACTATCCTTATTCTGGTAAGGTGGAATCTCATAGCTTTTTAAAAAAAATTGTTTTGTTCACTTTATTTATTTATTTGAGAGTGACAAACAGAGAGAGAAAGAGGCAGAGCGAGAGAGAGAGATTAAGAGAGAGAGAGAGAGAGAGAGAGAGAGAGAGATGGGGGGAGAGAAAGAGAGAGAGAATGGGCACGCCAGGGCCTCCAGCCACTGCAAACGAACTCCAGACATGTGCCCCCTCGTGCATCTGGCTAATGTGGGTCCTGGGGAGTCGAGCCTCAAAATGGGGTCCTTAGTCTTCCCAGGCAAGCGCTTAACTGCTATGCCATCTCTCCAGCCCTTATAGTTGTTTTAACTTGCATTTCCCTAATGGTTAGGGATGTTGAACATTTTCTTAAGTGTGTTATAACCATTTATAATTCTTCCTGTAAAATTCCCTATTCAGTTGTCTGCCCCAGTTTTAGAGTGGGTTGTTTGATTTTTTTTTAATTGTTTAGTTTTTTTTTTTTTGCTTCTTTTTTTGAGGTAGGGTCTCACTGTAGCCCAGGCTGACCTGGAATTCACTATGGAGTCTCACAGTGGCCTCAAACTCATGGCAATCCTCCTACCTCTGCCTCCTGAGTGCTGGGATTAAAGGCATGTGCCACCATGCCCAGCTATTGTTTAGTTTTTTGAGTTCTTTGTAGATTCTAGAAATTAGGCTTCTGTCAGTGATATAACTGGTGAAGAATTTCTCCCACTCAGGGGGTAATCTATTGGCTCTGCTTAGGGTATATTTGTGCAAAAGTTTTTTAACTTCATGAGATCCCATTGGTTGAGTGATTGTTTAATTTTGTGGCCTACTAGGGTTTTGTTCAGGAAGTCTTTTCCCACTCTTATAATCATGGAGAATGTCTCTTATTTTTTTCTTCCAGTACTTGAGTTTCAGGTCTTATATTGAGGTCTTTAATCCATTTGGACTTGATTTTTCTGAATGGAGAAATGAGTGGGTCTAGTTTTATTTTTCTACATATGGTCATGCAATTTGTCCAACACCATTTGTTGAAGATGCTGTCTTTTCTCCTGTCTACATTATTGGCAACTTTGCCAACAATCAAGTAGCTATAGTGACTTGACCTAAGGTCTGGGTCTTCAATTCTGTTCAACTGGTCTCTGTTCTTATTTTTATTCCAGTACTATGCTGTTTTTGTTACTATGGCTTTGTAATATGCCTTTAGATTGGGTATGGCTATAACTCCAGAGGGTTTTTTTAATTTATTTATTCATTTTTTTGCAGAGGATATGTTTGTATATCCAAGGCTTGCTCAATTCCATATGAATTTTTAGATCATGTTTTCAATCTCTGTGAAGAATAATGGTGGTATTTTTATAGGTATTACATTAAATCTGTATATTGCTTTTGGTAGAATTGCCATTTTCACAATATTAATTCTACCTATCCAGGAACATGGCAGGGCTTTCCATCTTCTCAAGTCATCCTCAATTTCTTTCTTGAGTTTTTTAAAGTTTAATTATATAGGCCTTTCACACCCTTGGTTAGTGTTATCCAAAGGTATTCATTTTTTTTTTGTTGTTGTTGTTGCTATTGAAAATGGGACAGCCTCACTGATTTCCTTCTCTGTATATTTGTCCTTCACATATAGAAAAGCTATTGATTTTTCTGCATTGATTTTGTATCCTGCCACTTTACTGAAGGAATTAATCACCTTTAGAAGCTTTGAGATGGAGACTTCCAGGTCACTTATGCACAGGATCATGTCATCTGCAAATAAGGCTAACTTGACTTTTTCCTTTCCAATTGGAATCCCTTTTATTTCTTTCTCCTGTCTTATTGCTCGGGCTAGTATTTCTCATACTATGTTGAAGAGTAGTGGTGAGAGTGGGCACTCCTGTCTTGTTCTCGATATCAGTGGGAACTCCTTAAGTTTCTTTGCCATTAAGTATTATTTGGGCTTTAGGTGCTTTATATATAGCCTTATTGCATTGAGATATAAACCCTTCATGCCTATTCTTTCCTGTATTTTGATCATAAAGTTTTATTGTTTTTTTCAAAGGCCTTCTCTGCATCAATTGAGATGATCATGTGGCTCTTATGGTTCAGTTTATTTATGTGGTGTATTACTTTGACTGATTTCTGTATGTTGAATCTTCCCTGCTCTCCTAGGATGAAGCCTACTTGGTCAAGGTGGATAATGTTTGATGTGCTCTTAAATTTGGTTTGCAAGGAGTTTGTTCAGAATTTTTGCATCCAAATTCATCAGTGATATAGTCCTATAATTTTCTTTTCTTGTTGTATCTCAGTCTGGTTTTGGTATTAGAGTGATGCTAGCTTCATAAAAGGAATCAGGGAGGATTCCCTACCCCCTGATTATGTGAAACGGTTTGAGAACAATTGGTTGCAGTTCTTCAATGAAGGTTTGATAGAATTCGGCTGAGCAGCCATCCAGTCCTGGAGTTTTCTTTTTGGGGAGGTTTTTTATTACCCTTTTAATATCCATGGATGTGATAAGATTGTTTAGGAAATTAATGTGCTCTGAGTTTAGTTTTGGTAGGTTGTATGTGTCTAGGAATTCATCCATTTCTTCCAGATTATTCAATTTTGTGGAGTAGAGGTTTTGCAAGTATGCCCTGATGATTCTTTCAATTTTATTGATGTCTGTTGTGATCTCTCCTTTTTCATTTCTGATTTTATTAATTTGAGATTTCTCTCTCTCACTCTCTTTTTAAAATTTATTTTTATTTTTATGTTTTTGCATGGTCAAATTGGCCAGGGTTTTGTCAATCTCATTTATTTTTTTAAAGAACCAGCTTTTCATTTCATCAATTTTTAAAAATTGTGTTCTTAGTTTCCAATTCATTAATTTCTGCTCTAATCTTGATTATTTCTTTTCATCTGGAGCTCTTTGGGTTGGATTATTCTTAATTTTCCAATGTCTTTAGGTGAACAGTTAGGTTAGTAATTTGAGATCTCTCTGTCTTTGAAATGAAGGCATTTAGCACTATGAATTTTCCCCTTAGACTGCCTTCATTTTGTCCCATAAGTTTTGGTAGGTTGTGTTTTCATTGCCATTTAATTCTAGGAATTTTGCAATTTTTTTTAAAAAAAATTCCATGACCCATTCATTGTTTAAAATTGTATTCTGTAGTCTCCAGAAACTGGTGGAGTTCTTGATGTGTTTCTTGTTGTTAATTTCTAGTTTTAAAGCATTGTGATCTGACATGATACAGAAAATTCCTTCAATTTTCCTGACTTTATCAAGATATGCTTTATGGCCTCATGTATGGTCAATTTTGGAGAAGGTTCTGTGGACTGCTTGAGGAGAATGTGTATTCCAGGCCCTTTGGCTTTCAGGGTTTCCATTGAGTTACTTCTGAATAGGATTGCCCTTGTGCTTTGTGAGTTTTTCTCTCTTGCTGCGTTTAACATTCTCTCTTTGTTTTCATTGTTAAGATTTTTAACTATGATGCGCCTTGGAGAGTTTCTTCTTTGGTCCTGTCCTTTGGTGTTCTGTGGGCTTCTTGTATCTGGATGTGCCTCTCTTTTGAGAAATTCAGAAAATTGTATTCATTAATTTTGTTGAATGTGTTCTCTCTGCCTCTGGCCTGAATTTCCTCTCCTTCTGTTACATTCATAATCCAGATGTTTGGTCTTTTTATGCTGTCCCACAGTTCCCTCATATTCTGTTCACTTTATTTTATTTAAAAAATTTTTTTTTGTTATTTTATTTGTTTATTTATTTGAGAGCGACAGACAGAGACAAAGAGGCAGATAGAGAGAGGGAGAGAGAATGGGTGCACCAGGGCCTTCAGCCACTGCAAATGAACTCCAGACGCATGCGTCCCCTTGTGCATCTGGCTAACATGGGTCCTGGGGAGTAGAGCCTCTAATCGGGGTCCTTAGGCTTCACAGGCAAGTGCTTAATAGCTAAGCCATCTCTCCTCACTTTATTTTTTGAACTTAGCAAAGTTTTTGGCCATCTGATAATTTTTTCTGTCTTGTCTTCCAGGTCATAGGTCTGTTTTTCACATGAGTAACTCTGTTACTGAAGGGTCCTAGAGATGTTTTTATAAGTTCTCTTTGATTTTTATTTTCTGTTGTGTTATTTTGCATCATGTCCTTCCCTTGTTTGAGGTATGATTTCAGTTTGAATTCGGATTTTCTTGATGCTTCCTGGAATTCATTCTTACATTTGATCTTCACTAAGCTTAACCAATTGCTTGTTGAGATCTTCCATTTCTTGACTCACCTTCAATTCATTCATATCTTTCTTGAGGTTTCTAACTGTTTTTGAATCAAGTTAAGCTTACAAAATCTGAATATTCTAAGAGATGATTCTGTTCAATTTTATTGACACAGTTGTTGGTTCTTTGATGGTTTGCTTCTAGTTCAGCAATTCTTTAGATCAGGGTCTCATTGGTTGTTGTGTTTTCATTTTGGGATTGAATTTCTGTTGACTTACTTATGATTTCATTGGAGGCTTCCATTGTAATAATAGGCATCATTGGTGGAGATCTCTGTTTTCTGACTTATTTGGCTTTCTTGAACTGCTGTCCACTCATTTTAGGGAGACCATTTTATTGAGGAGGAAGCAAGTTTTTGTCCTTTGGTTCATGCACCTTCTGGCTCATATGAAAAGTATGTTGGTACCCACTGGCCAGTCAAGATACCAGAGCAAAAGGCCTGATTCCATAGCCCACACAGGGACCAGGCCTCCCTAAGCTAACACAATGGGACCTACTAAGACCAGGGAACTGGGATGAGTCAGGAAACAGGGATCTGACTACTCACTCCAACTTGTACCTGTCCACACACCCTCTAGCTCAGGAAACTGGAACCAGGGAGCCAGGAAACAGTGATGTGCCCTATTTGCTCACCTGCATACCACCCAGCACAGGGAACTGGGCCTGGGGATCTAGGAGAAGCTGGGAAACAAGGATCTGGCCTACTCACTCCAAGCCATGCCCACCTATACCTAGATTTTTCTTTTAATTCAATAAGTTAGCATCTTTAGTTGGTGAGTAGAGGCTATTTTCATTTAAGCTATTGTTACTAGTAGTTTTCAATTTCATATTTCATTTTGTTAGTTGATGCTCAAGTTGTCTCAGCATTTCATATTTCTTTACATTTATCCTTTTAGAATCAAGGCTTTTCTGTGTTAGACTTGATCAATTGTTCTCAGTTCTTTTCTGTCCAGATATTCCTGTCAGCAAATGCATTCTTTCCTGGACATCATCAATTCCTTCCGTGTTCTTTTCTGTCCACGTGTGTCCTCTCATGAAATGCAGTCTTTCCTGTGTTCTTGTGGTTGAGATAGTCTTTCTTCCCCCATGCATTATATTCCTTTAAGACCTATCTGCAATACTGATTTGTCATGAATTGTTTTATTTTATCTTGTAATGTATTTATTTCTGCATCAATGGTAAGAGATAATTTTCTGGGTATTGTAATCTTAGTTGACAGTTACTCCCTTTCAGTATTTGAAATGCATCATTTCATTTTTTCTTGGCTTTTAGCATTGCTAATAAAAAATCTGATGTTATTCCAATGTGAGTTAGTAGTTTTTTCCATTACAGCTTTATTATTGTTTCTTTGCTTTGTATTTTTTGCATCTTGACTGTGATATGTCATGGAGATGCTCTTTTCTATTCATGTCTATTTGGCATTTTAAATGCCTCTTGTATTTGGTTGTTCATTTTGATATAGGAATTTTGAAGTAGAGGGAGAAAGGAAAGCCAGAGCCTTTTACTACTCCTATTGAACTCCAGACACATGTATCCTTTGTGCATCTTGCATTATGTGAGCACTGAAGAATCTAACCAGGGCCATCAGGCTTTACAAGCAACTGCCTATAGCCACTGAGCAATCTCTTCAGCCATGTCATGTGAATTTTTTAAAAGTACAAAGTTAAAGAAATTCAAATGATTTGTCTGATAGTAAATTTTGTCTGTCACAATCTCTTTTAGCACACTGTATCCTTTAATTCCTTATTGGCCAAAGTATTTTTATTTTCATGAACTTGTTTAGTTTGGTTTTGAAATGTATGCCTTGCTGGTGTTTTCTTTTCTTTTCTTTCTTCTTCTTCTTTTTTTTTTTTTTTTTTTTTTTTTTTTGAGTCCTGAAATTTCGTGTACTCAGGGTTAAAGAGAAAAGAAGCATAGGCTAAAATATTGCTACAAACACAGAAAAATACATTCCTTGGACATCTTTAATACAGTTCAAACATAATGATAGAATTAATAGTATAAGAATAGTATTAATAATACTCCCAGGCACTGGCAAAGACCTATATGTTATTTGAGGGTAAGGCTGAATGAAGAGAGTAGTTGTTAGGTCTTCTCTTAAACCCTGGTTTCCAGGTCTATTTCCCATAGATTTTCAATTTTCTAGGATTCTTTTCATTGGCAAAATGGAGATAATGATGCCTTGTAGAATAGATGTAGGGATGAGGAATATAGATAATGTACCTGAGACCATACATTCAATAAATGGTTTTAATAATAAACAATGACCTGTTTTAATTATTAAAAAAAAAAAGTCACTCAGAAGGCCTTTCTAGTAGTGGGTAATCATAAATTTTTTTTCAGGCTGAGGAGATACTGAGTTATTCAAAATTCTTGCCATGTAAGCATGAGGAACTGAAGTCAATCCCAGAACTCATGTTACAAAAAAAAAAAAAAAAAACGAACATGGTAGCACACAATTGTAATGCCTGGGAGCAGATACAAGATCATTAAGGATTGCTGATTGGCCAGTCTAGCTTACTTGTCAAGTTCTCCTATCTCAGGAACAAAAGCACAAATGGTATCTGAGCACAATAACACCTACGGTTGTCCTCTGGCCTGCACATGTACACACATAGCTTCATATGTGGTCGAAAAGAAGGTAAGAGTTAATTGCTGAGGAGCTAAACTTATCTTTGTCAGCAGATGGAAAAATGCCAAAGAGAGAACTATTCAGAAAGGGCCCAAAGGAAAGATAAGAAGGAAAAAGTGTTTAGGCTAAAACAAAGTAAAATGGAGTTCATTGTTAGGGTGGCCTGACTACAGAAATGATTGATAGGCAAATTGCCACATCTTGTTTGTTCACTTACCCTCCCCTTGGCTATGAAAACTATGAAATGAAAATAAAATCTCAGCTTGAGGTCAGAGCTTCTCTGAAGAGCTACCTCAAGCTTCTTGGCCCCTGGGTAAATAAACTCCTCTATTTTCACTCATACTGGCATTGGAGAGAGCTTTTCAGAGAATTTTTGCAACACATATACCTTTGTATCTGCATGCACATGACCTTGTACACACATAGAAAATATTTATTATTTTTCTGATGTTTTCTGAGTTAAGAATTTAATTCATGTATATTTCTAATTTTACAGATAATTTTACAGATGTTTTATTTGAAGCATATTTATAACAATTACATTTGAGAAATGCTTAATTTGAGTTTGATTTTATACTTCATTTCAATAATTATTTAATGTAAATAATTATTTAAAGTGTTCATATTATTTCAAATTTCATGTTTTTAATTTTTGGCTTTAGGATTATTTTTATTTTATTTCACTCTAAATAGAGTATTTGTGTTCTTTGTGGTTTTGATATTTTAATTACCTAACATGATCAGTTATAATGATATTTCAGACCATTATCTCACCTGACTTTGATAAGAAGATATATTCTACAATTATTGATCATGGGTGTGTTGCACTTTTGTGGACAAACCTTTTAGCTGGGAAGGCACAAACACATGTTTTCTCCCCTATATAGAGCATAGATGAAAGATCATAGGATAATTACACCAGAACCAGTTTGGTGAACTAATGAGTATATTGGGGCTACTTACAGAGCAGGGTGAGGGGTTCCTTACAGGAAAAGTAGATGACTCGAAGATAACCACATCATGAGAAGTTTCATCCATCTTGGATGATGACCAACCCATAGCTGCTTCAAGTCAAAGGCAGCTGTATCACTAGAAAGCCCACCTCAACATACGTGATGGCTCACTGACGCTGCATCTCTGGAGTACAGTGCACCACTTGTACACCGCTCCATCAGAGAGTGTCTCAGCTCCAAGTAGTTGGTTAGTTGTTTCCCCTTTATATAGCCTTAGGGAAGGGTCTTGCAACCTGTTTACAGACTTGTTGACTTCATGAGTCTTTGCAATTTCCTTCCTGCCTCTCCCACCAGGAAGGGATGTTTCAGTTTCTAGCTAACTAACCTTGGTGAGTGGATGTGTGGCCTGTAAGATTTAGGTCTCCCAAATTTGATTTCCCAAATCCTCAGAGCCTCCTTTCTCACTTCAATTAAGAAGAATGTGTTAGACAACACATATATTTACATTTTCCTCCATATGTTGAAAATTACACTGAGAATTAGTGGGATTAAGCTGAGTTTACTGAGTTCTTTGTTCATGATAATGTCTGTGCAAGAGGTGGCATTTTGTCACCAAACAGAAGGCAAATATGAACGTTATAATAAACAGCAGCTTTGAAGAAGCTCTTGAAACTCTTGAAATATTAACTGCAATGATCTTTAGAATTGTGTAGTTGATTATGATGGTTTAGTAACTGAGATATATGGGCAGGATTATAATACTTCTTCTTATAAATTGAGTATTCCTAAGTATGATGTTAAAGTATTATGTTTGAGTCATTAAAATAGGGAGATGAGGCTTTTCAACACATTCCCAGAATTGAGATGATTCTCTCATCCAAAGTTTATTCACTGGGAAAAGGTTGACTCTTCTTAATTTTGAGTAAAAACCCAGAATTTTTACTTAGCGTTATTCCCAAAACAATGCAATATACCAAGGGTTTACATATAATTTACATTGTGGTGGGTATTATAGGAATCTAGAGATGATGTAAAGTATATAGAAGTATTGTTTGGGTTGTACAAAACTACAAGCCAAATCTCACAGTCTTTAGTTCTTACTGCATTCAGGTCTTTCAACTCTGACCAGAATAGTCCAACAAGCTGTACTTATAGCATTGCAAGGCATTTCTTAGGCCGAAGTTTCAAATCCATCCATATTCTTTTTGAAAATCATCTCCAAAAGACCAAAACCTACACAGTCAGGTGTCTAGCAGCAATGACACCACTCCTCGGTACCAACTTTATTGTTGCAGTCAGGTTTACATTGATAGCAGAAAACTCCTGACCAAGAGAAGCTTGTGGGAAAAAAGTTTATTTTTGCTTACATAATCCAGGTGAAGCTCCTTGATGGCAGGGCAAAATGATGGCATGAACGAAGGGTGGACATCACCTCCTCACCAACGTCAGGTGGAGAACAGCAATAGGAGAGTGTGCCAAACACTGGCAAAGGGAAACTGCCTAAAATACCCATAAACCTGCTCCAAAGAATACACTGCCTCCAGGAGATGTTAATCCCCAAATCTCAATAAGCTGGCAATTTAGCATCCAGAACACCTAAGTTTATGGGGAACACCTGAATCAAACTACCAAAACTGTCCATTATATTTCTCTGAAAACCCCAGATGGAAACATTAGCTCTATCTTAAAGAATGGGAAGATGAAAGCAACCTCAGATCCTGAATATTTCAGTGAGCAATGTCAATATTCAGGACATAAGACACAGAGCAGCTGCTTATTCCCCACCCACAACCCCACCTTTTTTTTTTTTTTTTTTTTTTTACTTTTAGATTACATCCCACTATACAGAGATGCAGGGCTGGAGGGTCTGGAACCCACTGTGTAGACTAGACAGATCTCAAAATTGTACAATCCTGTCTCTTGGATTGCAGGTATATACCACCATTCCCAGTTTCTTACTGCTGTTCACTCAGCTTGCCAGTGTAGCCTATAGAGAAGTCACATGGATCATATGAACAGTGGATTATAATAACTTAATGAACTCATGATTCCAATGATAGTTGTGCATCCAGATTTTTTTCAATAGAAAATTAATGTATTTGATATGTAAATCTGATAGTGACAAATCCTTTGTGTTCCCTATTAGTAAAAATGGTTGGAAGCTGTTTTGCTTTTAGTTGACCAAATCAAAACTGTATATTGTTACTTCAATGTCATGGCTGTATTAGCCCTCCAGTCCTATGGTAAAGTGTAGCCTGAATGTCAGAGGCAGAATATATTTCATTGAAGTCAAATACTCTTTTACTAAATAACTGAAAAAACTGACAGCTTAGCTTACAATAAGTGAAGAAGTGAAGACTGCCACAAATCCAGGTGTCTGTGTCAGACATTCTGCCATAAAGAACACGTGTCTTGGCAAAATGTGATAGTGTTTGAAATGTCTGTGACAGCCAACAATCATGTATAAATTCTTTTGCAAGCCTTTGACTTAGAGTAAGCACCTGTAGAATTTTAGGTAAATATTCTATCCTTTGCAGATTAATCATTGACCACTAAGTGAAGGGTTGATGGACTTTCTTCATGAAAGAATGATGAACTTTCTTTAACTCAGAAAGCTCTGAAAAACTGAAACAATTTGAGATATTCTGCAGAAAACCACTGAGGCAGCTCCTCTGACTCATTGAGAAAGATCCAATAAACCAAACCTTGCTGTGATTCAGTTACCTGTCTATCCCCACCAGAATGCACCTGACTCCTGTCTATTTCCTCAACTAGTGCCCTTATAAGCTGAGCCCTTTCCACTGCTGAGTGCTTCAGCCTCCATCCAGGGGGAAGGTTGCAACCCCTTGCTATGCTTCACAGTCTCTGTCTGTTGAGACCAAGTCCGGTGTGTTTTTCTCCTTCACTTTCCTTACACTAAGCCAACCCAACATGAACTTGTCATAAGTCAAGCAGATACAAGTAGCTGGTAAAAGACCAGCAAGTGTTTCAGGTAATAGGAAGTTGTATTAGCAAGCACCGAAGATGTCAATGACCTACATTACCCTTACATCTCAATTTCCGCTAGGATCTGGTTAATAGTTAAGCTGCAGTTCTAATAATCCTTTCTGAAGGATGATGGGGTAGGAAAATCTCTCACTGGACAGAACTTTGAAAAGTATGCCATTGTGTTTAATCTAACTTTAGAAAGCAGATAGCTAGATAAATGAATTTATATAAAATTTACACATTTATGTTAATTTTGTGGTTGATGTTCAGGGACCAATTAGGAAATTGGTGAGGAGCTATGGGAAGATAAAAAGTGGATATTCTACTCTCACTGAACAATTACCATTGAATTTTATATCCCATGTAAATGTTCATCAGATGAGGATAAATCTTAATAGTAGAAGAGCTGAACACTTTATAGGTATATGAGAAAACCTGTCCCTGGACAAGAATACGACTGTTTTGTCAGCCATGCCTTCTCTTGCTCCATGGACTCATACCTAAATAGCCATGGCAGCCAGTATGGGGTTGTACCTGGGCTTAGAAACATTCACTTGTGCTTAACCTATCCATTCTGACAATTGCAGGTCTCTTTTCAGTCTTTATAATCTAACATCCAGATATATTATTTATCCATTGAGCCCTAATATACATGTAAAATGTATGTTTAACTTTGTAAGAACCTGGAGTTTGTTTACAGTAGCAAGATGTCCTGGCACACCCACACTTAATCTGTTTCTTTCTCTCTTAAATAAATAAATGTAAATAAATAATTCTGTTGCTTTTTGTCATTGTTTTGTAGTAAGTTTCCTGAGTATTTTAGGAATTTGGGGTATTTGCCTCCTCTACAATGTATAGTTTATAGACATTTTCTCCTATTCTTTAGGTGTTTGTGCATTCTGTGCTCTTATCTGTGAACTTTTTCCAGTTTGATATAAACACATTTGTATGGTTTTACTTTGTCTGAGCTTTTCTAGTCAAATCTGAAATGGCATTGTCTATCCCAGTGTTTTATTCTAGAAGCTTTAAAGTTTCAGACATTACATATAAATTTTTATTCCACTTTAAGTTGATTTTCATAGATGGTGTTAAATATATATAGTATATACATATATATTATATATATATATTTAGAAGAACAAAACTATATTATATAGTATATATATATATAATATATTATATATATATTTAGAAGAACAAAACTAATCTAACATTATATATATATATATATATATATATGTATATATCTATGTATGTATATGTCCACATTTAAAAAAAATAATGCTCATTATTGAACAGACTGACTTTTCTCCACTTTATACTTTCACACTTTTGCAAAATAATCATAGCTGGTGGGTTTATATTACTTATTTATTTATTTATTATTTATTTTTGTGTGTGTGTGTGTGTGTGTGTATGTGCACATACTTGGCATGTGTAGAGGCCAGAGAACAACCATGAGGTGTCTTTGATTTTTCTGTTACATTTTTTGAGACAAGATCTTTTGCTCCTGAAAACAAATGCCAATCTAGTTGGCACACAAGCTTTAGTTTCCCTTTGTTTTCCCTCTCATTGTTGGGATAACATATCGTTATACCTCTTTGCATCAAGCTTTTTATGGGTGATGAGTCAGCAGGCTATGCAAGCAAGTTTCGTAATCTCTGAGCCATCTCCCCAGTCCTATGCTGCATCTGTTTTTAGGACAGTATTATGCTGCTTTAATTAGTATAGTTTTGTAACAGGTTAAAATCAGGTAGTAGGATGACTCAGTTTTATTATTTTTATATTATTGCTTTGACTATTTGCTTTTTTATAATCCATATTCTAGCAGTTTTTTCTACTTCTATGAAAATGGCTTTGGAATTTTGACAGAATAGAACTGAGTCTATAGATCTCTTTTGAATGCTATGATCTATTAAAATATTATTTCTTTAAAAATTTTTTTCCCTTTATTTATTTGAGAGTGACAGAGAGAGAAAGAGGCAAAGAGAGAGAGAGAGAGAGAGAGAGAGAGAGAGAGAGAGAAAGAGAGAGAATGGGTGCACCAGGGCCTCCACCCATGGAAAATGAACTCCAGGTGCATGCACACCTTGTGCATCTGGCTTATGTGGGTCCTGGCGAATTGAGCCTCAAACGCGGGTCCTTACGCTTCAAAAGCAGGTGCTTAAGCACTAAGCCATCTCTCCAGCATTTCTGCCCATCTTGGCAAAACTGAAATTTGCATGGGTCTGATCCTGTCCTATCCAAGATGGCTTCCAGTGACCATATCTTCCTACTTCTTCCTCAGCTCAGCCTCTCTGGGTCAGCCTCCCCCCCCTCCTGCCCCACAATCATGGACCAATCAGATCTTGACTTCTTCTGGGTCAGCCCCCTAAATCCTCAAATCTATCAAGCCTTCCTCTTGTATACCTGAGTCTGTTAAAAATTTTTACTTGACTTAAAGTCTTGCCCATGTTGATTTCTTCTCTCTCTGCCCTGTTATCTCTACTGTCTGGACAATCATAGGTCTACCTCTCTTGTCTCAGCTTTGCTGAGATGGAGATAGTATTTCCCCCTTAGCTTGGGGGTAACTTCTCACTTTGATTACATGTATGATTCATATTTGATTTCTGAGTCTACCACGTGGGTATTTTCCCCTGAACTCTGGGCCTGGTGTGTGTATATTTCCTCTGAACTCTGGATCTACCACATGGGTATTTCCTCTAAATTTTGGGCCTACTAACTGTGTAATTTCTCTAAACCATACCATGGGTGTAATAACTGTCTTGACTGTCTTTACTACTGATTTCTCACCTGAGTTTCCTGGTCCCTGCTTTGTTATTTTCATTCATATTCTTCCTTAAGCCATCACCTCTTAGTCTGTTCGCTTTCTTCCATGTGGCTGCTCAGGGCGAATGTTTTTATGTGCTTTGCCTCCCACATGAGCTTCTCCTAACCAGTGTGCGTTTCTCTTAAATCTTTTGGCCTGGGCTTCTAGATCCTGTCTTCTGCATGCATATGAAACGTTTTCCTGCTTTTCCTAGATCCCAATTTCCCTTAAATAAACCTTTGCAATATGAATATCCACCATCAATAATGGTCAATCTACAGAGCAAGGGGGAAATGTCCATGGTGCCTGCTGCTTTACCTGAGGGGGTGAATGAATTCTTCATGGTCATTTTATTTTGTCAAGCTATTACTCTCTCTCCCTCCCTCACTATATCATAATATTTTGTTACTTTCTTTGATATCCACTTAATTTTTTAAAGTTATTAGGTAGAAATTTTGTATTGATACATAATGTATTGGTATCATCATTTCCTTCCTCCCTGCCCCCATTCCACTGAGGTCCCTCTGTGGGATTGCTGGTATTCGAAATGCAGCTGCTGGTTATGAGTTGTGAGAGCAGCAATAAGTCACTGTGACTGGGCAATACCTCTGGGTATTCCATCCTGCCCTGCGGCTCTTATTTTCTTTCTGCCATCACTTCTACAAAATTCCTTGAGTGGTGATAGTTGTGTTTTCAGTCTACTTTACTATTGTGCTCTTAGCAGCTTCTTGATTTCTGCTTTAGTACGTTTTGAATATCCTCAGTGTCTGTCTCAGTTACCCTGGCATAGGTAGTCAGGCTCCTCATGGAAGCAACCCTTGTTCATTTAACCAGTTCCACTGTGGTTTCACCTGAGCCCTAGTGAGTTGTGAGGGGTGCTTTATCTCCTGCGAGGGGGTCAACTATCTTTTCTTGTCTTGTTGGTAGAATTTGGTTGTCCTTAGTTCTCACTGACTTCTGGAAAAGAAACACAGATTCTCCAATGAAGAGTGAGATCAGCCTAGATTAAAGGGGATAGGAATTTTTAATTTAGAGAGATTCTGATGATTATAGCCTCCTTTTTGGCTAAAGACTAGTAGGAGCTTTTCCTTGGAGTCCATGATCTTGGTTTTCATAGTATTCTGATTTGTTTCCCAGTACCAACTATGGGTTCTTTTCCACTGAGCAGGTCTATTAGCCAGGCTGGTTGTTTTCATATAGCAGTGTCCCCTGCCTGCTCACATTATTGTTGGCCATTTTCCCTTAATAGTGCATGTAGCTCTTGATGTTCTGTGTTGGCAGCATGTGGTGTCTTCAGCAGTAGAGTCTTATCTTTTACCTCAGGCTTTGATAGAAGCTGTCATGTTTTGGGGACCTCATAGGTCTCTTCAATTAATAGCTCAATGTTGGTTATAGCCAATATCTGGTTCTGGGAGTTACAAGCCAATGCCAAACATCTGAGGGTTAGGCTTCATCCCACCTTCTCCAGGGCCCTTCTTACCAGACAGTCCCCCCATACTCCTATTGAGGATTATATCTTTTAGTTTGCTATCCAGGAAGAAGGTTTCTATGGTACCAATTTATTTTGGATTTGGTTTTGTGTGTATCTCCCCCTTCCCTTCAATTCCCCTTCCCCTAAACCCTTTCATCCTTATTATATGTTTCTTGAGTTGCCTGTTAGGTATGTCTGCAACTAAAGTTATCCTAGATTAGGAACCACATATGAGGGAGAACATGATACATTTGTCTTTTTGTGTTTGTGTGAGTTTGCTTAGTATGATATGTTCCAAATCCATCCATTTTCCTATAAATTTTCATTATATGATTTTTTTCTTACTGCTGAAAATTTCATTGTGTATATGTTTAGTATCTTCATTTTCCATTCATCAGACAATGGGCATTGTGATTTATTCCAGTTCTTAGTTGTTGTGAATTGAGGTCTCCAGAGGTGTTTCTTTTGCTAAGGTTATTTCTGCATATATGAGGCCTTCTGCCATTTCACATGAAATATCAGATTATTTTTTCTATCTCTATGAAGAATGATGCTGGTACTTTTATTGATATTGCATCGAATCTGTATATTGTTTTAAGTAGAGTTGCCATTTGTATAATATTAATTCTACCCATCCAGGCACATGGGAAGTCTTTTCATCTTCTCATGTCCCCCTCAATTTCTTACTTGAATGGTTTTATGTTTCATTATATAGGTCTTTCACATCCTTGGTTAGTGTAATTCCAGGGTATTTGATTGTGTGTGTGGCTACTGAAAGTGGGAAAGCCTCACTGATTTCTTTCTGTGTATATTTATCTTTGGCATTTAGGAAGGCTAGTTAAAAGTATAAACTTAAAATCTTTTGCACATAGGAAGGCTACTTGTATTTGTGTGTGATTTTGTGTCTTTCCATTTTGCTGAAGAACTTTATCAGCTTTAGAAATTTTAAGGCAGAGTTTTTTTGGGTCACTTATGTGTAGGATCAGGTCATCTGCAAATATGGCTAGTTTGACTTCTTTCTTTCCAATTATATCCTTTTATATCTTTCTCATGTATTCTGGCTTGGGCTAGGAGTCCTCATACTATGTTGAAGAGCAGTGGTGAGAGTGGGCACTCCATCTTGTTCTAGATTTAATGAGATCTTTGTGAGTCTTTCCCTATTAAGTATGATTTGGGCTTTAGATGCTTTGTATGTAGTCTTTATTATGTTGAGATATAAATCCTCCATGCCTAGTCTCTCCAGCATTTTGATCATGAACTGATACTGTATTTTGTTGAAGGCCTTCTCTATATCTATTGAAATAATCATGAGGTTCTTGTGTTAAAGTTTATTTATGTGGTTAGTAAGTTAATCAATTTCTGTACGTAGAACCATCCTTACATCCCTGGGATGAAGCCTGCTTGATGGAGATGGATAATAGTTTTGATGGGTTGTTGAATTTGGTTTATGAGGATTTTGACCAGGACTTTTTTTGTATCTAAGTTCATCAGGGATATGGGTCTATGGTTTTCTTGTATCTCTGTCTGGTTTTGATATTAGGGTGATAGTAGCTTCATAGAAGGAGTTGGGGAGTATCCCTCTTCTTTTATTATGTGAAAAAGCTTGAGAGGCCTTCTGGGCATGCACAGGTTGGTAAGGAATGCCACTGGGCAAGAGGGGCCCTCTGGATGTGCTAGTGCAGAGTGCCCAAGGTATAATGGAAGCATGGGCGCTGGCTCCAGCAGTGTGTGTATCTGTTCAGTGGGCTGTTCCCTTATCAGAGTGCAGGAGGTGAGGAAGAAGGTTGATCAGGGGATTGTCCTGCATGCCTGACTTCAGGCACCAAAGTTATGTAGACACAAGACCACCCCAGCGTAAGGATGCTAGTACTAGAGCCCTATAATACTTGCCTGATTTCACCCCAGGCTCTAGCATGGTTTGGAGTCTGCCATCTTGACTTCCCTTTTCCCACATTAAATTTTGAATCAATTCCCTTTTCTTTTTGGTGCATTGTAAGTTATTTTTTTTCCTAATAAGACAATTTTTATTCTTTATTGATTTTCTAAAATTATGATCCTGTAAATGATTTCATATCTGTTCTTATCTATTTTTTAGCTTTCTGAATATTTTTAAATAAGGGTTTTTGAGGTAGGGTCTCACTCTAGCCCAGGCTGACCTGGAATTCACTACGGAGTCTCAGGGTGGCCTTGAACTCATGGCGATCCTCCTACCTCTGCCTCCTGAGTGCTGGGATTAAAGGCATGTACCACCATGCCTGGCTTAAATAAGGTTTTTAATAATGTAATGTTTTTTTAATGTAATGGTATTTAAATTAAGTTGTATTATTGTATCACATTTTGTGATTAATTTCAGGGAATAAATTTTTTCCACTAAAGTATCCTTATTCTTTTTAGTGTGACTTTGTATATATGTTATCTTAAATTTTCTGTGCTTTTGAAGTGGTCTATTTCTGGACTCAATGATTATACATAATGTCTAGGAGAAGTGAGGATTTAGAGTATCTTTCAATATTTTTTAGTTTAATATTTCCTCTTACCTGTATGATCAAGTTAAGGTTATGAATGATTTACTTCTATAGAATCTTTAAATTCTGTTGTTTCTATTTTCTGCTCCTCCACAAAATATTTAGAGCACACGTCTCTTTTGTGGTTCTTTCTTTGTGCTCCTCAGGAAGCAGTGCTTTTTTATACATATTTACTCCCATATAACTCTCAGTATTTTGTTCCAGTGACATGAGGCTACTTTTTTTTTTTTTCAAGGTAGGTTTTCACTCTAGCTCAGGCTGACCTGGAATTCACTATATAATCTCAGGGTGGCCTCAAACTCTTGGTGATCTTCCTACCTCTGCTTTCTGAGTGCTGGGATTAAAGGTATGCACCACCATGCTGGGCTGAGGCTACTTTTTGATGATGATTTTATTATCACTTACCCCTAAGGCAGTAGAGCCTTTCCAATTTTCTGTATTATATCTGCCATACTTTCAGCCCGGCTTCGACCCTCAAGTAGGTTGGTTATTCTCTTGCATGTATGCAAGTTAAGTTGTTCTATACATTCTGTTTTGTGCCTCCAGTATAGGCATGGTTCAGGTTGTTGTCTTTACTGAATTATTATAGTTTTTAGATGGTGTATGAAGAGTCATATTCATTCGGGTGGCCACACATATAAAGTAAAATCTTGGAATACATTTTTCCACACAATGTAGTTTTTAAATTAAGAACTCTGAAGCCTGAATATTTCTTCTATTAAGGAAGGAAGCAAGATGAGCCAAAAGTAGGAGATCAGGTTGAAGAGCTGTCTCAACGATTAAGTGCTTCTGGGCAAAGCATGGGGACCAAAGGGGGCCTGAGACTGCCTGTGTTAAAATCACCAAATCCCATGTAGAACACCTGGGCATGGCCATACACATCTGTAACTCCTGTTCTTCCAGAGATCAGAGACCTGAAATTCATCCAGTGGAGCAGGTTCCTGAGTCAGCAAAACAAAATTGGTAGAAGAGTGTTCCACTCAGGCCACCATAGGTTAGACTCTCCAAGCTTATGGAGTGCCTCAAGGGTATATATGAATATATGAGTACCTACATCACGCACACTACACATACACCACATTACAGGAACACACACACAGTCACACACACATGCAAAAAAAAAAAAAAAAGCATAATGTCTAATGGTACCTGATCCACAAGTCACAATTTTTATTGTTAAATTCAAAGAACTTCTTTTCCTACATACAAAAAAAAAAAAAAAAAAAAAAAAAAAAAAAAAGAGCATGGGTTGGCTTAAAAGGATTTGAATCTCAAAAACACAGGGAATTTAATTTAGCACAGATACTATTCTCTGAAAACACCACCAACATCAATCACAATTCAGAATTGCTAAACATGAAATATTAATAAAAGATATCTTTGACTGTATCTCTGGGTCTGAAACAGCCTACAGAGCAACCTGCAGGGAAGGAAAGTGAGGAAGTAATTTATCTTTATTAACAATTGTATAATATATGCCCAGATGAGACTGATATCCCCAATGGATAACTCTTTATACTGATCTTTTAAGAAAGTTTTCTCATGAGTTCAATCAAACTAGGGAGGAAAAAAAAAGCTTTAAATTTATTTAATTCTGAATGGCCCAGTGGGGAAAAATTGTGATTATATCTCATTACCCTGCATTCTTATTTTGGGGTGAAATTTTCAGAGGAAATTGAAACCCTTATGAATAGAAATAAATGAACAATGTAGTGTTTTAGAGAATAATGGACCTTGAGGTACACTAAAATCCCAGTACTGTCCTTTCAGTTTTAACATGACTTTGAAATGTCACCAAATTTTAACTTGTCATTTCACTTTCTTGTTCTTATCAACACAATTCTTTGGTTATGTGTAACCATGACATTGGGAGATAGAATCATTTTTGCTATTGAAAAATTTCTATATACCATATATATGATCTTCCATAAAACACAAAGGCAGAAAAAATCCCCTTGAAATCACCAGGATGGAAGTCTGGAGATGTCTGGTGAGCTTCCCTCCAACAAGAAGCAACCCAAAGAAAACCTGTCAGGCATTCGACAGGTTGTAAGATAAGAGTACTGGAGTATCACCTTTAACCACAGATACCTAGGATAAGCTTACAGACAAAGGGCACATAGAATGTACAAGTTCGTCTTCCCAGATGAGACTAACCTTGACCACAAAGATTGTACCTATCAAGTAACAGGTAAGTAGGAGTCCTTTTATAGTCCCTATTAAGGTCATAACAACTAAAGCCTTCTGGGCTGGAGCAGACTGGAATCTCCTAGGCTTTGAATATAAAATTCACTAAATAGAGAAGATATACAAAGAAGAAAGAGAAAAGAATCAAGTGTTACCAACAAAGAAAAATCACAGAATCACAAACATTAACAGAGGCTAAAAGGAATAAAGGATCAAGATAACCAGAAAAATAATAATAAGTGAAATATTTCACCTATAAATAATTATTTTAAATGCAAAATTAAATTCTTCAATTAAAAGTTTGACTAGATGCCGGGCATGGTGGTGCATGCCTTTAATCCCAGCACTTGGGAGGCAGAGGTAGGAGGATCACCATGAGTTCAAGGCCACCCTGAGACTACATAGTGAATGCCAGGTCAGCCTAGACTAGAGTGAGACCCTATCTTGAACCCCCTCCCCCCAAAAATAAGTTTGACTAGAGCTGGAGAAATAGCATAGTGATTAATGTACTCATCTGCAAAGTCTGAGGGCACAGATTTGATTCCTCAGTACCAACATAAGCCAGATGCACAATGTGGTGTGTCTGTCTTGAGTTTGTTTGCAGTGGCTAGAAGCCCTGGCTGGCCCATTTTCTCTCTCTCTCTCTCTCTTCCTCTTTCTCTCGCCCTCTCACAAATAAATAAATTAAATATTTTTTTTTTTTACAAAGTTTGACTGTATGTAACAAAATAAGACAGTGTACTGTAGATAAAGTTGACTTTTGGCTTCCTGTGTTAGAGGCTTGTGGCCATTGTTGAATGACCATGTTGCTTTAGAGTCTGAGGAAAGGCAGCAATTCATAGTGGTGAACATTTGGTAAAGAAAGCTGCTCCATCTTGGTGAGCTAGGGAGAGATGGTGAGGAAGAGAAAGAGGCTGAGGTCCCACTATATCTTTGAGGGTACTCCTCCAATGACCCAAATGTCTTCTACAAGATTCCACCTCTTAAGGAGTACAGACCATGTAGACCTGCCCAACAGAGGGGGGTGGTGATTAGGGCTTCACTGTTTTCCATGGCTAGAGACCTACATTTAAGCAGGGGAGAAGGGTCACAGAACTAGGAAATGGTTTGGTTTTTAAATTAGGAAAACATTAGAAGGCCCTATCAGACAGTGCACTGTTTGTAACAGAAGGTTTTCCCCCCCCCAATTTAAAGGGATATAGGATATAAGTCAGCAGGAACGGACTGTGAAGTGTCATATGTATGTTCCCCATTTTTACATCAGATAAGGAATTGTACCTCAGAATTTCACTAAGTAAAGGCATTGTCTCTCTCAACAAATAATAAATGAAGAATAAGAACCTTTTAAAATAACCTCTAAAGTGATGTTAGGGAAAATTATCTGATGGCTGTGTTTAATATTTTTTTCGGTATACAGATATTTTTTCAAGGATATTTCTTTAGAGGTTATGGGATTAAATTCAGATGTTTGAAAACCTGCAAGGAAAGATGGGAGAATAAAATAACAACAGTATAATTTTGTGCCATAATTTTTTCTATATTTTGAATGACTATAAGGCAGATACATTGTGATCCCAAAATATATCCAGCTAAGTTTGGAACTATGTTCTCTTGAAAGAGCAGGTGCAAATCTGAAAGACCCTTAGTGTGGAGGTGGGATACATTTTGAGATGATTTATTCTTTCAAAGATGAATAATCGTGAGAATTCCGGCCAAGATGGCGACTGCCTAACTGCGCTGCACAGCCCCGGGGGAAAAAAGGCAAGGAATTAAGGTTTCACTGGGTCTTTTAGGGGAGAGCAATCTCTAATAGATTGCCAGTGGGAGGGCACAGAGATGAAAAAAAAGGGGAATTACTGATTCCTTTGCTCGCGGGTAGCCCACCAGTCCCCAATAGCCCCAAGCAGCCACAGTACCCACAGTCCCAGCTTCAGGATACCCCTGCACTTACAGTAGGAAAGGGGACCCAGGCCAACATAGTTCCACTTGCCTCACTGCACACGGGCCATCGCCCTGCTACCCCCGCCCACATATGACGTTGGGCAGGCTCTGCCCGCTGGCCCGCTGGAGGCTCCAGTTGCCCGCCACAAGTGCGCCACTTGTGCAAGCTTAGCCTTCTCTGCTCATTTGCCCACTTACTGCTCTGGCCGCTGCCCATTCACACACGAGCTCAGGCCAGCTCCACCTGCCCATGCGAGATCAGGCTCACTCTGCCAGTCGGCCTGCACCAGCTCAGGTGCCAGCCCTACCCTGTCTGCTGCACCTGCTGACCTCCATTGTCTTGTTGTGGGAGAGCCCAGACTGTTTCTAGGTCCCAGTGTTCTGCCACACCCGAGTTTAGGCTGCTTTGGTGCTTGGTGTTTCAGCATCCATCCAAGAGCGAGTGTAGGCAGCTTTGGCGAATCACTGCGTGAGAGCTCAGGCAACTTGGGCGCCCCTGCCAGGCAGGAGCTCAAGCGGCTTTGGCAATTGAGAGCCAAAGCTCAGACTGCATGGCATCTGCCTCAGGCTGCTTCAGCTTCCCACTGTGATTGAGCTCAGGCTGATCCACCCACCTACCTGTTTGCTCCAGACCGCTCAACCTATCTGTTTACCTGCCCGCTAGTCCAGGCAAGCTCCCCCAAGAGGCACCACTTCCCCTGCCCACTGAGACCACAGTCCTACTCTCCCTGCCCATGCATTGTGATGGGCAGACCACAACACAAAAGAAATAACATGAAAAATCAAATGAAAGAAAGTCCAGTTATATCACCCAGTACTACAATGAACATCTCTAATCAAAACATAGAAGAGTCATTAGGATCAGAACGTCAAAGCTATGAGCAATGCAACCCTCACTAAGCTACTGGTAGAACTTGCAGAGAAGCAACAAGGGACCGATAATCCGGTGGATGCTACCATCACTAGACTAGACCTAATAGATAAGAAAATGTAAGGAATTCAAAGACAGTTAAGAGATATGAAGGAGACTATAAAAAAGGAGGACCTCAAAAGTCAGCTGGTGATGCTAAATGAAGACATAAAGAAATGCAGGGATGAATTCCAAGAAGCATCAAGAAATCAGAAAATGATGTGAAAAGGAAGCTTGACAGAGGGATGGAAACTATACATAGAAAAGTAGTAGAAAATGCAAACTAATTGAACAAGTCCAGAATGCTGTAGAAGCTCTCAAGAATAGAGTCAGCCATGTGGAGGATAGAAACTCCAATCTGGAAAACAAGATGGAAGAAACAGTTCAAGAGTTCAAAAGTTTTAATAAGTTCAAAAATTTCTGTGAACAGAATATGAGGGAATTGTGGGATACCCTTAAACATCCTAATATCAGGATCATTGGAATAACAGAAGGAGAAGAAATTCAGACCAAAGGCATGGAGAACTTATATAATAAAATAATCAAAGAAAACTTCCCCACTCATTCAAAAGAAAGGCCCATCAAGATAAAAGAAGCTAACAGAACTCCAAACAGATTGGACCAAAGGAGAAACTCTCCAAGACATATTGTCATTAAGACTCTAAACACTGACACCAAAGAGAAAATCCTAAAAGCAGCTAGGGAAAAACAGCACATCTCTTTTAAAGGTAACCCCATCAGAATTATGTCAGACTTCTCAATGTAAACCCTGAGAGCCAGAAGGGCCTGGAATGAAACACTACAAAGTCTAAGAACCTATGGCTTCCAACCCAAACTACTCTACCCAGCAAAAGTATCCCTCATAATAGAGGGTGAAAGAAAATCTTTCGATGACAAAACTCAGCTTTACAATTATATGAACACAAAACAAAACCTACAGAAGAATCAAATAATCAAACTCAAATGCCTACAAGAAGCAGATCACAATAGTCAAACGTAGAGAAGGCACAAAAAACTTCAAAGTCCATGAAAACACCAAACCACATATACCAACACTATATGGTAGGGATCAAATCAAACCTCACAGTCATTACCCTAAATATTAATGGCCTTAATTCACCCATCAAGAAACACAAGCTAACAGGATGTATCAGAAAATTAGACTGCTCAATCTGCTGTCTTCAAGAAACTCATCTCACCACTAAAGACAGACACCTCCTCAGGGTGAAAGAGTGGAAAACAATATTCCAAGCAAATGGGAATAAGAAAAAAGCAGGTGTACCTATATTAATATTGGATAAAATAGACTTCATACCAAAAATAATCAAAAACACAAAGAAGGCCACTTCCTACTTACCAAAGGAATGATCCATCAAGAGGATATTACAATCATAAATTTGTATGCACCAAACACAGGGGCACCACAGTTCATAAAGCAAAACCTACTTGACAATAAAACAGAAATAACCAACAACACCAATGTAGTTGGGGACTTCAATACACCATTATCACTAATAGACACATCATCCAAACAGAAATTCAACAGGGAAGTAAGAGATCTCAACAAAACCATAGATCACTTAGACTTAACAGACATCTACAGAACTTTCCATTCCAAATCCACAGACTACACATTCTTTTCAGCAGCCCATGGAACATTCTGTAAAATAGACCATATACTGGGTCACAAAGACTGCCTCCACATATTTAGGAATATTGACATAATTCCCTGCATTATATCAGATCACAGTGCTATACTGCTAGAAATTAACAACAAAAGACCCACCAAGAATCCCCTTGGCTCCTGGAAACTGAACAGCACACTTTTAAACAATAAATGGATAGTGGATGAAATTGTAAAATTTCTAGAAATGAATGATGAAGATAACACATCATAACAAAACTTATGGGACACAATGAAGGCGGTCCTCAGGGGAAAACTCATAGCACCAAATGCCTTCATAACAAAGACAGAGAGATCCCAAGTCAGTAACCTAACAATCCACCTAAACGCACTGGAAAAGCACAAAAAATCCAACCCAAAAAGCTCCAGAAAGAAAGGAATAATTAAGAACAGAGCAGAAAATAATGAATTGGAAACTAAGAAAACAAGGAATTTGACAAAACAAAGAGCTGGTTCTTTGAAAAAATAAAGATTAACAAACCCCAGGCCAATTTGATCAAGCAAAAAAAAAAGGGGGGGGGATGTTTCAAATTAAAATTCGAAATGAAAAATTAGAGATCACAACAGATATAAGTGAAATTGTGAGAATCATCAAGACTTATTTCAAAAACCTCAACTCCACAAAACTGGATAATATGGAGGACATGGATAAATTCCTGGACACATACCATTTATCAAAGCTAAACTCAGAGCAGATTAATCTGCTAAACAAACCTATCATACTCACTGAGGTTGAAAAAGTAATAAAATCCTCCCCAAAAGAAGAATCCAGGACCAGATGGCTTCTCTGCTGAATTCTGTGAAACCTTCATGGAAGAATTCAAACCAATCTTCCTCAACCTGTGCCACACAATTGGAGAACTGGAAAAGCTACCCAACTCCTTCTATGAAGCTACTCTCACCCTAAATCCAAAAACAGGCAGAGATGCCACAAGAAAAGAAAACTACTGGCCTATTATCCTGATGAACTTAGATGCAAAGATCCTGAACAAAATCTGCACAAACTGAATCCAACAATATATCAAAAGCATTATCCACCTTGATCAAGTAGGATTCATCCCAGGAACACATAGGTAGTTCAACATGTGGAAATCTGTCAATGTAATACACCACATAAACAAGGTTAAACACAAAAACCACATGATCATTTCAATAGATGCAGAAAAGGCATTTGACAAAATACAACATCACTTCATGATCAAAACATTGGAGAGAATTGGCATGGTTGGTTCATATCTTAATGTAATAAAGGCAATATACAAATGTCCTAAGGCCCAATTAATACTTAATGGAGAGAGACTGGAGGAATTCCCATTGAGATCAGGAACACGACAGTGTTGTCCACTCTCACCTCTGCTCTTCAATATAGTACTGGAAGTCCTAGCTCAAGCAATAAGGCAAGAGAAAAAAATAAAAGGGATACTATTTGGAAAGGAAGAAGTTAAGTTAGCTCTATTTGCTGATGACAATATTGTATACGTAAGAGACCCGAGAGACTCCATCCCAAAACTCCTGAAGGTGACTAACTCCTATAGCAAAGTAGCAGGATATAAAATTAATGCACAAAAATCAGAGGCCTTTCTATAATGTAAATGAGAAAGATACAGAGAAAGAAATAAGGGATATGGTCTCATTTTCAATAGCAACAAAAAAATAAAATACCTTGGAATAACATTATCCAAGGAGGTGAAAGATCTATATAACGAAAACATAAATACACTCAAAAAGAATTTGAAGAGAAAATGGAAAGACCTCCAATCCTCCTGGACAGGCAGAATTAACATTGTGAAGATGGCAATCCTACAAAAGGCAATATACAGATTTAATGCAATTCCAATTAAAATCCCAACATTGTTCTTCACAGAGATAGAAAAAGTGATCTCAAATTTTATATGGAAAGGCAGAAGGCCTTGGATATCCAAGCATATCCTCAGCAAAAGAAATACCTCTGGAGGCATCACCATACCTGATCTAAAGCTATATTACAGAGCCATAGTAATAAAAACAGCATGGTACTGGCATAAAGACAGGAGTATAGACCAGTGGAATAGAATGGAGGACCCAGACACTGGGTCAAGCAACTACAGCTACTTGATATTTGACAAAGGCCCTAACAATACAGGGTGCTAAAAAGACAGCATCTTCAACAAATGGTGCTGGACATACTGGATAACCATATGCAGGAAATTGAAACTTGATCCACACATCTCGCCATGCACTACACTCAAGTCCAAGTGGATCAAACACCTCAATATAAGACCAGAAACTTGGCTACTACTGGAAGAAAATATAGGAAGAACTTTCCATGGTGTAGGAATGAACAATACCCTAGTAGCTCATAGCCTTAAACAGTCACCAAACCAATGGGATCACATGAAGCTGAAGAGTTTCTTTACAAACAAGCATACAATAAGCAAAGCCAATAGGTTACCCACCGAATAGGAGCAAATATTTGCTAATTATCCAACTGATAGAGGCTTAATCCCTAGAATCTACAAAGAACTCAAAAAACAAAACAGTAAAAAGTTAAACAACCCACTCACAAAGTGGGACAAAGAGCTGCACAGGCAGTTCACAGAGGAAGAAATACAAATGGCCAACACACACTTAAGAAAATGTTCATCATCCCTCATCATCAGGGAAATGCAAATTAAAAGAACTATGAGATTCCACCTTACCCCAGTAAGGATAGCAAACATCAAAAAATCAAATGAAAATAAATACTGGAGAGGATTTGGAGAATTAGGAGCCCTCATCCACTGTTAGTGGGAATGTAAGATGGTACAACCACTTTGGAAAGTAATATGGAGACTCCCAGAAAAGCTGACTATAGAGTTACCAACAGACCTAGTTATTCACTTACTGGGCATGTACCCTAAAATCTCAAAGCCTCAGTACACAGAGATTTGCTCAACCATGTTTATAGCTGCTCAATTCGTAATAGCTAAGAGCTGGAATCAACCCAGATGTCCATCACTAGAAGAATGGATAACTAAGATGTGGTATATCTACACAATGGAATTCTACACAGCAGTGAGAAAAAAATGACACAATGAAATTTGAGGAAAAATGGTTGAACCTGGAACAGATCATTCTCAGTGAACTTACCTAATCACAGAAAAAAAATCGCCACATAGTCTCACTCATCTACAGCACCTAACCTGAATCTACCCAAGATACCTTACATACCCAGCAAGCATATCGAGGACCAGACAATAGGATGGGTGGGGAGGGATGGGAAGGCAAGGGAGGGGGTGGGAGACACAAATCTAGACCCAAACAGCAATGGTATCATAAAGTTCTATATCTCAAAGGCAGACCAACTTGACTGTATTCACTGAGTACAAAACTAAATAATAAAAAAAAGATGAATATACGCAACCATGGAATGTGTTGTGCTTGGCTTGAATGTTACTGCTGCATAATATATAATAAGCCAATTTTCCCTATTTGTCCCTTGTGTTGTATTTTTGCTGGAGTCCCTGTCAATTAATAAGGCTTATGTTTATTATAATTGCAGTAAGTTCCATTTGTCTGTAATCTTATTGTACTTAATTTTTTTTCTTTGTGGAGGAAATATGTGTTTAGACCTTTGAATAAAATTTGCCTAAGTCTTTGAAATAATTGAATAGCATTGTATAACATGTCTTCTGAATTTTATCCCTGATGCTATAAAGACATTTTAAAATTATTTTATACTTAAAATACAATATTCTAGGGACAGTAATTTATGTATCCAAAGGGAAAAAAGACCCTATTGATAATCAGAACATTGATTACTAATAAGACTTTATGAATCATGTAATTTATAACTTAAAAAAATTATTTACTTATTTATTTGATAAGATAGTGAGAGAGAGAGAGAGAGAGAGAGAGAGAGAGAGGCAGATACAGAGAATGAGAACACTAAAGCCCCTAGCTACTTCAAACGAACTGCAGATGCATGTACCACCTTGTGCATCTGGCTTACATGGGTCCTGGGGAGTCAAATCTGGGTCATTTGGCTTTGCAGTCAAGCATCTTAACTGCTAAGCCATCTTTCCAAACCCATGACTGTGTTTTAAAAAACTGAAATCAGAACAAAAGGAAATGTAAGAAAAAATGAAAACTGAAATGAAAAAAAGATAAATTCAAAACATAATTATGATTACAAGTTCACGATTTTTAAGCACTATTTATTTATTCGCAAGCAGAGACAGACAGAGAGAGTGATAGAGAGAGAGTGATTAAGAGAGAATGGGTGCAACAGGAGTTCTTGTCACTGCAAATTAACTCTAGATGCATCTATCACTTTGTATATCTAGTTTTATATGGGTACTGGGGAATTGAACCCAGGCTAGTAGGCTTTGCAAGCATGCACCTTTACCGCTGAGCCATCTTCCCAGCCCCCAAGTTCAGTTTTTGATACTAATAAATATTTGGACCTGAATGTTATCATTCACCAGTATGTGCTCTGCTATTACTTAGCATGCATCTCTGTCTATCACATTGCCAACTCACTGGAACCCATACCGTAGGGTTGGGAGTGTCTTTGCAGCTGATTTGAGATTCAGTTATGAGAACATCCATAGTATCTTTAACTTGTGGTAATGAGTAAGCAAGTGTCTTGAGACTTAGCTTATAACTTCGTGTTAAAGATGAAAATATCCTCTGGAGTTATTTTAAAACAGAACTTCAAACTTATTGAATGTTTTGTTTCTATGTTTACTTATTCGGACTGAGAAAAAGTTTGATTTCTATTTTTAAGTATAATCAAACATTTGCCAGTGTTTACTATTATTCTGTTCTTTCAGTTAGCTATATGTCAGGAACAGCCCTACTCAATTTTAAACAAATATTATATTTTAGCAATAAAACAAAGAATATTGAACTCTATTCCAAGCTAAGTAAGTGTATGTGTTTTTTGATATACATAACTGTATAATGATTAAAATTTGAATTATATTGGTAACAGCAACATATGAAAAAGCAAACATGATAGCATTTTTACTAAAGAATCAACCAGCAATAAACAAAACTATTCTAATTGTGCATAAATTCATTTGCAGAATGAAAATAAAAGATACTGTCCTGTACCTGAGCACAGTTGCTGTACACAACTGCACAGATTAATATAAACCTGAGAAATTATTCAGTTCTCAGAAAAGTATGATCCACATACAAAGGAAAAACTCAGCCTATAAACTTTTATGTTGTAGGAACTTATAACAAGGGTAAAATCATTAAAATCAATGAAACATTATCATAGAAGTCATGAGAGAATTTAGCCCTGGAATCAGACAGCTATGATTTGAAATCGTGATTTCTTGGTATACAAAGGTAGTTACAAACATGTTGTCTGTAATTCAAAGTTGTATACTCACATTTTGTACATTTTATCGTCTATATTTAACAATGGAAAAATATAAAGAATGAAAATGGATACCTATGCAAAAGTTAATTGTACAAGAAAAAAACACATTTCTAAATTATAGTGCATAGAAATTTATGTTCTAATTAGTATCCTACACAAAACAACTCATCACAATTTCTTGACCGGATAATTTTTCTTAAGAATAACAATATATTAATTTTTACCCCATATGTCTAGCTGTAGTTCATTTTGAAAATATCAACATATAAAGTTGTTTGCTGTACCCTTAACTCATGTAGCTAACATGAACCTCATGACCCTATAGAAATAAAGGCAAAATTGTGAGCATCATTCTTACAGGTTTTAAATGACAATATGCAATTTACTGTGAGTACAAAATGTAGAGTGTAGCTTGCTATTAGAAAAATATTATCAGTTAATCATGGAACTCTGAGCCCCACATATCATTGACGTATTGTCTAACCTTAATTTTTCTTTTTCAGGGTACAAGGGAGAGTGAATTTCAGATAAATTGTGGGTCTACTTTTAAACACCTTTATGCAAAGAATTAAAGTCGTTTTAATCTTCCCATGATTATTTTTCTCTGCTTCTTATTTGTATGATGCTGCAGCTGCAGCTTTTACTTGAGGGTTAGTACAGTAAGTGATAAAGTACATGGCCTTTTTCCACAATGAAATTTTAGTATGGTCTTCATAATTTACTAGTCATATTACCTTTGACAATAATAAAAGGGCCATTATTAAGGAAAATAAATACTGTCTGTAACAGTTTTCTACTGTTCATACTATTGTAGTATTCTCACTATTTTCTGATTTATTTTTTTTTACTTAGAAACATTTGTCTGTGTAATAAAGTAGAAAGATATTCAATTTATGACCATGCTACTGTTTTCATAACCAACCACTCTGCTATGAAATCATTGCTTCACTTTCATGTATTCATGTTCATTGTTAAATTGGGCAGAATTATGTGTCAAAATATACTTTATTTTTCTAAATTAAAGACTAATTATTTGTAGGCTTACAAATATGTTTTATATAGTTGTTCATTTAAAACTTAATTTAGGGCTTGAGAGGTTGCTTAGTGGTTAAGACACTTGCCTGCAAAGCCAAAGGAGCGAGGTCCAATTCCCCAGGACACACGTAAGGTAGACACACAAAGAATATTGTGGTGCTTGTGTCTGGAGTTGGTTTGCAGCAGATGAAGGCCTAGTGCACCCATCTTCTCTCTCTCTCTCTCTCTTTCTCTCTCCACCTCTTTCTCTCAAAATAAACAAATAAAAACTTAATTCTAAAAACAACAAAACAGGGGCTGGAGAGATGGCTTACCAGTTAAGGCATTTGCCTGCAAAGCCAACGGATCCTGGTTCTACTCTCCATGACCCAGGTAAGCCAGATGCACAAGGTAGCACATGCATCTGGAGTTCATTTGCAGTGGCTGGAGACCCTGGTGTGCCCATTCTCTCTCTCTCTTTCTCACTGCCTCTTTCAAATATATATATATATATATATATATATATATATATATATATATATATAAATAATGTACATATATATGTATATGTATGTTTTTTAATAAAAAACAACAAACAGAAATAGGGAAGTAACAGTGATTTAATTACTTGTTAAGTCACATATCAAAAATATCCTTAACAAGACTTTATTTGAAAGGACAAAGAGAAAAGAAAACATGGCATATTATCAATTTCACATGACCTGTTACTCTAACAATATTACTTTCCCAAATGTTTCCTCAAATTTCGCTATGGTGCACACAGCCAAAGCAGTGGCACTGGGCTTCTAAAAACAATTTCCATGTTTCTAACAATTTATCTTTCAGAGAAAATAAATTGGTTTTGTGTTTCATTTTCGTTTAACCCAAATAGTCTTTTTCCATACTTTTTTGGAGGAAAGAGCATTAGAATGACATACTCTATTCAATCTTGGTAAAGCTTGGCATGATCAAACTTACTAAGTGGCAGGTTTGTGCTATGTCCCTTATCCTCATTCATTGGTATAGCTATCTCTCTGAGATTCAGTATCATTTTTGCCATTGGACAGATAACTAGCGAAAGTTCAGTATGATCAAATTACCAAGCCAATGGCCCACAGCTTGTAAATCAAAGCTCTATATGTTGACACAGGTCTATATGATCCTAAATGTTTTCTTTATCCTGGGGACAGTTTGTGATGATTTTATAGGCATGACTTAACCTTTGCAATTTTGAAGTGATTTTATTAGTACCATAAATTTGTAAACTGGCTTTTAACATGCATTTTCTGACTCCTCCACCTTCATTTCCTTGTCTGTTGACCATGAGAGTACTCTGACAATCAAATCCAATTCCCACCCCCCAGGCACCATCCATGAGATAATGTTAACTGTCTAAAAAGCCATTCTGAGAGATTGAGATTACAGAGTAGAAAATGGGGAGTCATAATCAACTTAAATCTCATGTTACTGCTCTTTAGTCATGTGATCTAGGACAAATTACTTTCAAGATAATATTTTTATAACAAATTTTATTAGAAACTCATGTTCTACTATTTTTCCCTTCTCCCCTTCCCCTATTCCACTAATCACTGTGAGATCATGATCAAGATAACATTTTTTATCTTGTTAAACTAGACCCTTTATGATGTGTACCTTCCTCTCTTACTTGAACCTTATCCCTTACCACGGAATTTGATGAAATCATTGTTCTGTTGTGAGCAACAACTTATAGTCATCTTGCAAATTATAGCGTCAAGTTTATATAGAATTTGGGAACAATGCTTCAGTACCTTGAGAGTGATCAGAAAGATTTGAGATATGTGCTTAGATATATGTCATTCTCAAGACTGAAATCACCCTTGTTTTTGTATAGTTGCTTCCCACCCTCTACCTTTCATACACAGTTTGTTTGTACCTCAACCAAAGGTAACTTGTCCTGTGAAGATTTTAATTGTAGGACCCAAGTTATCCTTTGTGCTTTGATTGGCCAACCAAGAATGCTGAATGTATTTTTCTTTATATTTCTTATCTTTTACCATAGCTTGTTATATATTTTGGTCTCATAATAGAGACTTTATTTCATGATTTCTTATTTAACTTTGTATACCTAATCCCTAGTACCTGCTTCAGTTCCTGCTACATGGTAATCTTTCCATAATGTGTATTGAATCTTTGTGTCAAACTAAATTAATATATTAGACATGAAGTCCAAAACCAATATAAGCTTGGGAATAATGCTTTATTGTCCGTGAAAAGGTTTGAGAAATATTATTACTAGATAGGGTACATTTTCCGTTAGCTACAATGTTTCTACTAGTGCAAGATAAGAGAGATAATTTTCTTATTTACATTTTTCTTCCAGGCAATTAGTAGGTAGTTTTCACATCTTTTTGTTTTAGATTAGTGTAAATGAATCTTAGTGTAAGGCTGTTTGGCAATGAGCAAAAACATTTGAGGAAATTGACATAGCAATGAGTTTGGGTTGGACTGCAACTGAGTTTATGTGCACAGGTGTGTTAGGATAAACATGTTTACAGGAGGAAGTAAATACTGAATTTGATGATTCCAAAGTTTCCTTGGGCTTAATGAGATTTAATAAGTGTAACTTTATTTGAGACAAACACTTTGAACGTGATGCACATTCCATCACCTCTAGGCACTGTAAATATGTGGAGGAAGCATTTTAATGTAAATTTTGTTTAACTATGACATATACCAAGGTGTGTATGTGTGTTTGTCAAAATTTCTTTCACAAAGTGAGCTCACTTGTATAGCCATCACCTAGATCTAAAAGGAGCAATTCTACTGCTAGAAGAAATGCCCTGACTTCACATTACAAGCCATACCCCCAGCAACCCTCTTCCTGACCTGTACCAAGGATACACTTTATCATTACTGCTAACAACACAGGTTACTTTGGCTTACATATTTTTAAAATATTTTATTTATTAATTTATTTATTTGAGACAGAGAGAAGAAGATAGAGAGAGAGTGGGCATGCCAGGGCCTCTAGCCACGGAAAATAAACTCCAGACTCATGCACCACCTTGTGCATCTGGCTTTATGTGGGTACTGGGGAATTGAACCTGGGTCCTTTGGCTTTACTGAAAAGTGCCTTAACCACTAATCTATTTTTCCACCCCAGCTTATATTTTAATAGTCATCTTTTCCCATTCATTGTTGTGTTTGTTCAGTGTAATCCATGCTGTTATAACTGAATTTGACTTCACTGATTCTTATTATATATAGCATTTTGCTGCATAAATCCATCACATGTTTTATCCATCCTATTATAGATGAAACTTTGGATCATTTTGCATTATAGATAATACAAATACTGATGTAGATATACAATTTTTTTAAATTCTAAAATAATTAAAATTACAAAACAATTACTATTAAGATACATATAAAATATAATTGCATTTATATTTTTAATAAACTTATTACTTTTTCTGGCCACAATTTGTAGAGCCTAATATGCTTTTTTTGGTAATTATAATGGATTTTTAATTTTAAGTTTATTTATTTGAGAGGGACAAAGAGAAAAAAAATACAGAAAGATAATGAGTATGGGCATTCCAGGGCCTCCTACCACTGGAAACAAATTCCAGATACATGCACTACTTTGTGCATCTGGATTTCTGGGGGTGCTGGGGAATTGAATGCAGGTTATTGGGCTTTCAGGCTTCACAAGCAAGCAAGCAACTTTAACCACTAAGCCCTCTCCTGCCCCTGTAATGAATTTTGTAATGGACTTTGTATATAATGATTAGTACATCTTATTCTCTTTTGAAATTTCAGAAGGAATAAATTCTGGTGTCCTTTTTTCTGCATCCAATAGAAGAGGAGTTGGTTTTATTAATGATATGGTTGCATGTGTGACTGAGAAAAACCATCAGGCAACCAACACACATAAAACTTCTACTAAGTTTTTACGTTGACACTCAGCAAAGCTTGCACAATTCTTGTAATTTGACTTTTCTAGAGGTAAGTGATCAATATATGCAAATATATATCAAAGGAATGCATTCTTTACAAAAGAATAAAGCTCGGGAACTAAAAAAAACACACACACAATGTTTTAGACTATTTCCTCTACTAAGAATTCTAAAACTAGTTCTCTATGATTTGCTTAGTTTTCAGTGATGAAACCTTTTCTTTCCAAACAAAGTTCCATCCAAGAACAATTAGCTTAGCTTCTTTTATGATTCATAAACTCAGACCTAACACAGCAATCCAATGCGTCAAGACTGAATAAGAGCAAAGTTATAAAAAAGAATAGTTTTCAAATAGAGGCCTTCCTTTACAAAGGCAAATATAGCAATAATTCCTCCCTCAGCAGCTGTAAATATTTTACTGACTGATAGCTGTTAATTATGAATCTAGCCCTCATTCTTTCTGAATAGTACTCCTTAAAATTCCTGTGTAAGCAGATCCTCAAGGAAGACATGAAGCATGAGTGTAATCTTTGTGGTCTTTTCTTCCACAAGTGATCCTTTCTTGCATGTGAGTTCATAAATAAAGATAAGAAGTTACAAAAGAGAAGTCCTAAATCTAGGATACGGCCTGGTTTCTGGTGGTGGTATGGTTGTCATGGATACAGAGAGCCTACTCTTCAGCTTCCTCTCAGCCTATTCAGTCATACATAGTCCTTCAGAAAAGGCTAGAGCTAATAGCTAGGAAAAATGTACCTGACCTGGTTTCCCAGAGAAGCCTGGTAAATGCTTCCTGTATCCTAGCTCTATGGAACAGAATTTTATTATCTTTCTATTACTGTGTTTCTCTTTTATCTTAGATAAATGCTAACTATCTCATATTCTTTAATTCACGCATTCACAAGTACTAATATCTGGCCTTTGAAATTTTAAATTGTAAATATATAGAAGTATAGAATCTTTATCACTCTTAAATTGTATCAGTATTATTCAGTTAAATATTAATCAGATATTCAATAAAACATAAATGGCAAAATTCTGAGGCTTGATTAAGATATTTAGAAACCCCATTTTTTACATTTTACACAATGATTTCGAAAACATATTTTTCATATTTAACAGGAAAGGAGCCTGGAGAAATGGCTTAGTGATTAAGGTGCTTGCCTGTAAAGCTGAAGGACCAAAGTTTGATTCTCCAGGACCTACATAACACAGATGCTCAAGGCAGAGTTTGTTTGCAGCTGGTGAAGGCCCTGGCACACCCATTTTTTCTCTCTCTCTTTCTGTCTCTCAAATAAATAAATAAAAATAAAATATTAAAAAATAGACACCTAAGCATGGTGTTGCACGCCTTTAATTCCTGCACTTGGTGGGAGGTAGAGGTAGGAGAGGTAGGAGAATCACCATGAGTTCAAGGCCAGCCTGAGGCTATATAATGAATTCCAGGTCAGCCTGGGCTAGAGTGAGACCCTAACTTGTAATCCCTTCCCCCCCCCAAAGAAAACAGAAAGAGAAAGAAAAAAGGAAGGAAAGAAAAGGAAAGAAGAAAGGAAGGGAAGCAATTTCTATTTCCATCCTATCATTATAAGGAAATAACTGCTGCAGGTGATTGATAAGGCAGAGGTTTGTTTAGCTCATAAATTCCTGAGGTCCAAAGCTCCAACAACATGGTGTTGACTCTGTGGCAGGAGTCAATATGTGAGGCAGCAGTAACACCTCACTCAAGGAAGTAGAGAGCTGGGCCAGACTAGGCTTGTCTTTTGTAACTGCACTTTAATGAGAACTGCCTTTCCCTCTTCCCCTCCCTTCTCATTTCTTCCTTTCTTCCTGTCTCCCTTTCTTTCTTTCTTTCTTCCTTCCTTCCTTCCTTCCTTCCTTCCTTCCTTCCTTCCTTCCTTCCTTTCTTTCTTTTTTTTTCTTTTTTTGAGGTAAGGTCTCACTCTAGCCCAGGCTGACCTGTAATTCACTCTGTAGTCTTAGGGTGGCCTCAAATTCATGGAGATCCTCCTACTTCAGCCTCTGAAGTGCTGGAATAAAGGCATGTGCCATCACACCAGGCTCATTTCTTAAATGTTATATTACCCCCCTCACCATACTCCAATACTTAAATCGTGGGACCCATGGATTACTATTGCTAACATAAAACCATCTTTAGTGGTTTTTAGTTACTTTTTAAAAATAAAGTTTAGGGGTATTTAAAGGATATTAAAGATGTTACTGCTAAAAAACTTTTATATAATATAATATATAATATAAAAAATTTTATATTAGCATCATAGTAGGATATTTAAGAATACTCTTTCTTTTCCCTCCATATGGATTAGTATGTATACTGTGGCTTGAAATTAGAATAGTGCAAACTCAGAATGGGAAATATACTTTCTATTTTCTCCAGAAGATTTGTTGAGAATATCTAGGAATGGAAGTGAAAAAGAGGTTTTCTGTGTTTTTTTCCTGAGAAAACCAAGATGTGAAGTAGTTAAAAAAAATCAAAGGTTTGCTCTGGCTTCTTGGATTCCCACTGCTTATAAATTGGATGAAAATTATAACCTTAGGAAAGCACACTAATTTCTTATTTTGCTGAAAAATGGATTCTTGTCTCTGCCACATGTTGTCTGTATGAAAGCCAAATGCTACAACTAGGTCTAAAATTAATCCTTCCTTCAAGCTCTCCAAATAGAACAAACTCAGAACCCAAACAACACTGATTCTATATTCTCTGGAAGATACAGCATTGTTTTGTCTTATTTGTTTTATTTGTTTAAGCTATAAAGCATTTCTTTATATAAATTCTTTAGTGAGAATATATTTGACCTTTTGATAATGTGGGCACAGCCAATTTTCATGTAACTCAGAATAGTTGCTTTTTTGTGGAATGGGAATGCAACAGGGTCACATTTTTATTAATATTAGTCTCAAGAGAGAATATGTAGCTTTCCCATTTTCTATACCTGGATTTAACTATTAACACAAACCCCCACCTAGTCAGACTATGAATGTGTTGTGTGAGGACATCTGAAGTATACTTTTACTGACATGTAAAATAATCATGACTTCTTTGGTTTTAAGCACATTTATTGTGATTACACCTTTGTGTGTGTGTGTGTGTAAAATGGTAAGACTTAAATATTCTCCCTTTTCTTCTGCTCCTCTCACTATGCACTAGGGTAGGGAGATTACCTAGCATCATAGCTATAGCAAAGAATTCTTCATTTGTACCCTGATCCTCATCAATTTCAGAGGACCAGTGTGATTTGCCTACTTTCTGGACTTGCTCTGCTGGGCTCAGCTTATTTCTTACCTTTTGGAATGTAATGGTTACAATTCTGACTTCACTTCTTACTTTGAGAGGTCATCCCTACCCCGGCTATGGTGTTTACTGTAGAGATGCCTGCCTTACCACTGGAACCTTTGCACACTCTCTATGTGTGGCACACACACAGACTGCTGTCACTCCATGCCTCAATGGATACAATGATAGAAGCTTGTAGATTCCTCCAGGCTACCTTCTGTGCAATATGACCCTAGTTCTTATGCTCTCCTATTGTTTTCTTTTGGGCATTCCATCCACAATTTTTCCTCTCCTCACCCTCTCACAGTGCACGTCAGGTTTGAAGGAGAAATACAATAGGGACATTGGCATGATTTTTTTTCAATTTATCTCCATTTCTCATATTCCTCCCAAAGCTATAGGGTATATATCTCTCACTTCCTTTCACTATCTGGGAGATCTTCTCTCAACCATGTCTTCCCATTTACAAATTTTCCTCTGGCCTGTAGTCTTGAGCTACCTGTGGTAAATGGAGCAATGGAGAGAAACTTACTGACAATACAATTATGCTTAGAGGTACTGCAGAAATGTACTCTACATATGTGTTTAGAGAGAGGTACTCAAGAAAGATGCTCTGTATCAAGCTGATCCTATGTGTATGGTGGGCAGTACTCAAGAAAGATGCTCTATCTCAGGTTAGTTCTATGAGAATAGAGCTACTCCACAAAGTTGCTCTATATCAGGTCAGTCCTGTGCTTTACCATTGTGTCTAATATGGAATTGTGAAAGTGAGAAACACAGAACTAACAAAATTAGACACCTCTGGATTTTATTGCATCCATGAGACATTGAGCTTTCAGCTTGTATGAACTTTGGATTTTCTTATTTACTGCACATTTACTAGTGATGACAGAAAGTCTCAGAGATGCAGGGAAATCAGCATTCCAATGATGTCTACAGTAACCCACTTAGCTTTGTCATCATGCTAAAATCTGTAGCTGTCTCAGTAAAAGGGCTTTTTATCAAAAATGGGATCTTTAGTACTTTACAGTCTGTAATGGTTCCTCTCTTGACTCTGCATAGCTTGTTTGTACCAAAGATTATCCAGTGAAACTTAACTGCCATCTTCCAACACTAACCAAGGCATAGGAGGCAGGACTCTATCTTCTTGTGATAAGCTATAGTTATCCTGTTTTAAGGACTTTCCATGTGTTCATCATTTATTCTTCACAAAATCATATTAGTCACTAATGCTCTTTCCAGATAAAAATGAGCAAATGAGAACAATAATTTTCTCAAGATCACAAATCAAGTAAGTGACAGTGCAGATGCTTTGGCCCATGGCGGGTCCTCACAACACTGTTTCTTTCAGATGAATGATGTCTTGGTAGATGAACAATAGTTATCACCCTTGGTAAATACTCTTTATAAGAATTTTGGCAGCTAAGCCTGATTTGAAATTTAATCACATTACCTCTGAAACACAAGCTCAAACAAGTATAAGCAACAAATTATCTTTGAACTTTAACAAAAAAAATCTGCATTATCCAATAGTTTAGCCTATAGTCACAACATAAAAAGTAGAATTCCACAGATGAATATTATCCCTGTCAATAAATCCTATTTCCTAGAACCCACCCTCCTCAAACACCATACTTAATATGGCCACCATGTTTGTGACAACAGTTTCATAATAAAAGGCACACAGTGGACAGTAGAGATTGCTTAGCTGTTAAGACATTTGACTGCAAAGCCTAAGGACCCAGGCTCTATTCCCCAGGACCCATGTAAGCCAGATGCACAAAGTGATTCATGCATTTTGAGTTTGTTTCCAGTAGCTGGAGGTCCTGGTGTGTCCATTCTCTCTCTCTCTCTCTCTCTCTCTCTCTCTCTCTCTCTCCCTCTCTCATTAATAAAGTAAAGTAAAATATATAAAAGACCACATGGCACTAGCTCAGTGGTGCTTGGTAATCTGTACCTGCCTTTTCCTTACAGACACCAGTTTCATGACCAATTTTTATTTGGCTTCTTAGTGCAATGTGCACATTCTTTTGTCAGCATATTCATTGTTCATATTTCCCAGGTTGAGCCCTCAGGATAATTAATGACTGAGAAAGCATCTCCCTGTTCTGTTCATTTGTCCATTCTAATTATACTTAAAGGTGACATTAATTTTTTTTATTTGAAACTTCAGAGGAAAAGGACTAATGGAGTGATCAGACAAAGGGATACAAGCAGGTAGAAATGAAAGATTGCCTTCATTAATTTATGACTATGCAAACTTAGTTGTGTTCATTTTCATGAGGGATTTGCACTAAGTATCTTTCATCTAGCACAAAGGAGACATTAAGTGTATGAGAAGAAAACTACAGACAAAATATGGTAATTGAACTGTTCAACCTATGTTATCATCATCCCAAAGCCAGCTAATAGGACACTAATATAAAAGGACAAGGCTGAGTGAAGACACCCCCCCCCAAAAAAAGATGAAACTCCTGCAGCTAGTAACTTAAAAGAGGTGAAAATTTTCTTGCAATGAAGTAATTTTCTCAGAATTATAATTTGGAGAGACTGTTAGGAGTCTGCAGAGATTCCCAGAACATTCAAGCAAACTATGGAAGCATCAAACATCTATATCTCACATTCATGCTTTCCTTTCTGAGTTTTCTTGGTACAGAATGTTTTGTAAAACATGAGAAGTGAGTGCTTATTTGTTTTTCTCTTGAAGATAATATCATCAGCTGAAGTTCAGTGGAACTGACTTGTAAATTTAGTCATGCTCATGAATAGTGATCAAATTAAGTCAATAAGAGAAAGCCATGTGTGTGGCAATGTTCAAGGGATTTGTGAATTTTGGTCATCTCAATTGGTCGCATTCTTCAATTTTCTTCCTGTTGCAGCTAACTTGGAATTATGACAAATATCATGGTCCCTAAGAAGTATCTGCATGCAAATGAGATCCACTCTAGCAGGTCAATTCACATTACTGAGGCTGTATTAACAAATCTGGCAGCATGCATGTTATTAGGTGTGCAGGAGATGCTATTTTTAAATTCTGAGTGACTTTTTTGTGTGAAGCAATGGTAGAAATGATTACTTTTAGCCCTAATTTTAAAAATCATCATCTGTAATTTATCAAAGTATGTAACATTGATTTTAATGTTTGGATTTATTCTTCTAATTTGCCTCTGTTCTGAAATTGTGTTTTCAAATATCCTGCTTTTCCTATCACAAGCATTCCTGGAACCTTCAACTTTTCTTCAATTCCACAACTCCTAGCTTAAATATCATCGTATTTTTCTAACAAGGTAAATTTTAAGCTTATTCAATTAAGAAATATTGGAAAATCGCTGTTTATTGAGTAATAATTTTAATATGAGTTTTGATATATCTTGGCTCTAAAATTAGTGTTTAGAATGCCATGTTAACACTCTAAACTTTTATAAAACTATGGAAAAATTTTAAAAATTAGGCTAAATATACACACAGATATATATTCATTACTCTGTAAACTTTCTCATTATATGTACTTGTTATCTCCTCTGGTACAACATTACTAGAATCTTAGATCCTGTTAATTTTAGCAGAATAATATGACCACATTTGCAAGTTCAGCTCATGACAGTATTGGAAGATATAATTTCAAAGTTTGGAAACGTCAAAGACATGCAGGAATTTTACTTATAATCCCAGTACCAATATAGACTATCTGGCAGGCATCTGCTATAATGAAGTCATCCCATATGGGGAAATTCCCAGGCTAGCAACAGAGATGAGCACATGGAGAATCGATCTTTCTTTCTTCCTTTGAACCATTCCAGAATGCACTCCATACTTTGGCATATCACTCTCCCAAAGTTGTCAAGCTTGACAAGACTTTAGAAAATAGAAATTTTACTACTTAGTGATGGAGATAAACCCAGGTGCTAATACATTCCTGAGCTTTAATATATTTGTTCAGTATATATGTTCTCTCTAAAGATTCTCAATTGTCTCTTTTACATTATTACTCCATCCCTTCATTTTATAAAACCTCTTTAATTTCCTTTATCTCATTGAGCTGTTTTGCCTTCCCACTCCATTCAGCCAAAAAGAATAGTAAATACTTCTTTGTTTTGGATCGAAGACTTTATTGTAATGAGGGAGAGGGATAGAGTGGAGAGAGAGAGAGAGAGAGAGAGAGAGAGAGAGCGCGCGAGCGAGCAGAAGAGAAGATAAAAGAGGAGAAGAGAGAGAGAGACACAGAGAGAGAACTACTTCTTACTTTCTATGCAATCTTTAAGGTTTCCAGCACAGATGAGCAGCTTATTTAAATAGTAATTGCACATATTAAATTCATTTTATAAACTAATCATGAGAAAACAGTGGTCAGCTAAATAAGAAATGAAATACTCTGTAGGGAAGGAAGATTGCAAAATACTAGCAACTTATGGGTTGGACTTGAAGGACACATGGAGATCTTCTGGGAAGAAAAGATTAGAGGTACATTTCAGATAAAAGAAGAGAGTATGAGTACAGCATGAAGAAGTGTATGCCTTGTGTTGCAGTCAGGTTGGCATTGCTGGTAGCAATCACCCAACCAAGAGCAGCTTATTTATTTATTTGTTTTATTATTTACTTATTTGTTTGTTTGTTTGTTTAGAGGTTCATTTTGGCTTACAGGCAGGAAGCTCCATGATGTCAGGGGAAAATGACGGCATGAGCAGTAGGTGGACATTACCCCCTGGCCAACATAAGGTGGACAATAGCAACAGGCGAGTGTGCCAAACTCTGGCAAGGGAAAACTGGCTATAACACCATAAGTCCACCTCCAACAATACACTCCCTCCAGGAGTTGTTAATTCCCAAATCTCCATCAGCTGGGAACCTAACATTCAGAGTGGCTGTTTATGGGGGATACCTGGATCAAACCACCACGTTCTACCCCTGGCCCCCATAAACTGATATCCATACATGACATACAATGCAATGCATTCAGTCCAACTTTAAAAGTCCCCATAGTTTTTATCAATTCCAATTATGTTCATACATCCCCATAGTTCGAGGTCTTTTAACTGAGCCATAATACCCCAAAAAATAGCCTCAAGAAACCCATAATGGCACAGAATGAACATTCACACTGCAAAAGATGGCACTGGGCACAGAAAAGAAATATTCAACCAATACAAGATTTCAAACAACCAGGGCAAACATCAAACTCTGCAAGTCCAACAACTCTAGCCGGTGACAAATCTCTGGCATTCCAATTCTGCCCCTCCAGCTAGGCTACTCATGGTCCTGGAAAACTTCATTGGGGCAGCAGCTTTCCTTAGCAGCCATCTCATGGTCCCCACATCTCCACTGGGTCCCACTGCAATCCACGGTTCATCCTCATTTCCCCATGGGGTCTCCATGCAGGCAACCAGCAAACCTGCTTCACACTGCCCATGGCCATTTTCAAAACACAAGACTGTGTGGCAACCTCAATGATTCTCTGTTTTCTGTATTTTTTTATACTCCACAATATCAGGTAGAGTGCCAATTTGTTAATCCAGGTGGGAATAAAGCAGATTTTGAAGAACAGGACACTCTGTGAGCACTCAGGCCCCTTCCAAAGAGTCAACATTCTTCCTGTTTCCCCAGTACAGGTCAGCTGGCCCAATCTCAATGGCTATAATCTCTCAAACAATTTGCAGGTGAATGGGCAGCAGTTTAGGGCCAAAGATTCCATTTTTCCTGTTCATATCCCTCTGCTCATGCCAGTTCATTTCCACACAAAGCTACCCTGCACAACTTCTCAGGGCACGGGCATAATAGCAAGCTTTTCACACAACTTGCCTCTTGAAAATCAGCTCCAAAAGGCCAAAGCCACACAGTTAGGTGTCTAGCAGCAATCCCACTCCTCGATACCACTTTTCTATTGCAGTCAGGTTTGCATTGCTGGTAGAAATCACCCAACCAAGAGCAGTTTGTGGGGGGAAAACGAGGTTTATTTTGGCTTGCAGGCTCAAGGGGAAGCTCCATGATGACAGGGTAAACAATGGCATGAGCAGAGGATGGACATCACCCCCTGGCCAACATAAGGTGGACAATAGCAACAGGGCAGTGTGCCAAACACTGGCTTGGGGAAACTGGCTATAACACCCATAAGCCCACCCCCAACAATATATTCCCTCTAGGAGGTGTAAATTCTCCATCAGCTGGAAACCTAGGATTCAGAGCAGCTAAGTTTATGGGGGACACTTGAATCAAACCACCACACCTTGTTATGGGCAAATATGACCACTGAGGGTGATATAATAAAGGAAACTGGAAACGAGGTTTGTAGAGTTCATGAGCTTGCAAATGGAACTAGGCTTGATAAGTGACCTGAAACAGAAGTAACACTTGTTTTCTAGTTAACTTCTCATTTCTTGCACAGAATATCTGAACAATAAAACAATTGATTGGAGGAAAGTTTTTTTTTCTTTTTTTAATTTGACTTACAATCTTAAGGGGAAGCTTCATGATGGCAGTGGACAGGATGGCATGAGCAGAGGCCTGAATCGCCTCTATCACAGCAAGAGGAAATGAGCAGAAGTGTGGGCCAAACTTTAGCGAAGGGGGAGCTGGCTATGGCACCCTTAAGCCTGACTTCAACATCACACCTCCTCCAGTGAAGGCTTCACCCCCAAATTACTATCTGGTTCGAACAAAACATTCAAAACACATGAATTTATGGGGAACATCTAATTCAAACCACTACAACTTGTCTTGGACTATTTATTGTATATGCCTATAATACAGAAAAATGAAAGTTAAAGCTATCTGATCAAAAGCTGCCAATCAATGTACAGGTGATAATTAGGGACTTTAAGGTAGGGCAGATCAATTAAATCATCTCTACCACTACAACCAATCCAAAATATTCTTTGTTCTATTTGTAATTGCTCCTTGTAAGTTTCTCCTTGTATTTTCTCACTAAAGCCACAGACTCCTAGTCTGGAGCTGCCAAATAAATGAATCTGCTCAAATAAACTTACTGAAAATTTATTGTACCTCTGTTTAGCATTTTGACAAAGGCAGGCAAGCTGCTATACATGAGATTGAACTAGTTGATGAGAGACATTCTTGAAGGCAGCGCTGTGGAGTTCAGGCGTTTCCTTGGGGTAATTTTGAGCTAACTGATAGCCAGCTAGGTAGAAAAGTAAGTACATAAAACAAATAACAAGCAATAAACTTATTCTGAAAAATCATTGCCAGTAGTTATTTAGTTTTTGTTTAATACAGCTGCATATTAATTTTAATAAAAATATTTTATACTTGTAGATATAAAATAAGCGGATGATGAGGATCTTTTAAATTTCTTCCTTTATCTTCCTTCTTTAACTTAAAATTGTTTCTATATGTAATGATAATAGAAATGTTATTATTCCATAAGTTCTACTCTTCACTTGGTGACCTCAGCATATGCTGAGTAAATAACAATGCAGCATATGTAATAACATCCATAATTTAATACTTCCAAATAAGTTTTAGGAATTAGAATTTTCATTATTTGCCTAACCTATTTATTATTCATGCATAAACATTAATTGGATAATTACTGGGAAATGGCCCTGTGGTTTGCATAGAAATGTATAAGGTCTGCAGTTACTGTGAAATGTTTTATTTATTTGTTATGTTAGTATATAGATTAATTCCAGGATGTTAAGACACTTGTTTGAGGCCGTGTAGTCTTTGTGGTACATAGTTTGCACTAGAGATCAGTACACCAAATAATTGCTTATGGTGGCTTTAAGTCTACATCTACTGGTCATTCAGGGAAAGACATTGGCTTGAATAAGGAATGAATATATCACTATGTCCAAGTGACACATAGCACACAGTTTGAATCCACAAGAACTCAGTAAGTTAGGATAACTGTTTTAGCTGTAAGCACAAAGAACTTACTCATCAACTAGGGGAATGAAGGAATGTTTCCACAATTAACAGATCACTGATCTCATGGTTTTGTTACTGTATTTTGTGTTTACGCTTTTGGTGGAGCTGGGATTAGACCCAGGGTCATTTTCATTCTAGCATTCTTATCTCTGTACCACTGAGTCACATTCCCAGTATTGTTTTTTCAATTTTAACCATTGTTCAGTGGGTTTATGGGTAAATCAGAAGTTGGTAATTTCATAGTATTAAATTAATTATAGACCAATTAGTATGAAAACGTTGTGTTTTATATCAAATGAAATGACTTTGCATCAACCACCATTATCATTTTCTACTGAAGGTCTTGTCTATAAGCTGTAGTGATAAATTTCTTTACATATTTAGAGTAAAGCTCACTTAAGACAATTTATTAAGCATTTCTTATTAAAAGTGAAAAGGAAAAGGTGATGATTTATTTTTTATTAAATGATTACATTTTCCACTCAGGTGTCAGGAGGAGTGAGGGAGGGTCCATGGATCAAGCAAGGGAAACGGATGCGCCACGTGTCCCAAGAGCCAATGTGGAAAGAGAACATGAGCCTGAAACTGGAAAAAGGATTTAGACAGGAAACAGAAGAAACTACAGAGAACTACTGCTATGTGGAGGGCAGAAGGGAACAGAGAGCCCATGTGGGAGAAGACGTGGCTCACCAGGACATGTAAGTTCAGGAGAGATGAACAGTCAGCAAAAAGAGAGAAGAGGTGATAATTCCTATACATTTTAAGTATATCTTTGCTATAGTAAAAGTATAAGATTACCATAATTAATTTGAGAGAGTGTGTGTGTCTATGTACATAGGGTCTCTTGCAAACTGCAAACAGACTTCAGATGTATGGGTCGCTTTGTATTCCTGATTTTACATGAATATTGGAAAATCAAACCATGGCCATTAGGCTTTGCAAGCAAGTGCCTTTACTGAGCCATCTGTCCAGCCTTCATTAGCAATTATTTTCTTCTTGAAATATTACTGAGATTCTTGTGATACTTTATTCTAATTTTCTGACTCACTGTTTTCAGTTCACAGCTTATGCCTACAAAGTTATTAAAATTGGGATATATTTTCTATAATTCTCTTCTTTTGCATGCGCATTGTGTGTGGTGCACATGCATAGTTGTATTTGTGCTCATGTGTGTGTGGGTGCATGTGCAGGCTTATGTATGTGCATGAGGCCAGAGGTCAATGTTGGGTGTCTTCTTTAGTCACTCTCCACACTTTTATTTTATTTATTTATTTTTATTTTGTATTTTATCTTATTTTTGTGACAGGACCTTACCTAGAGCTGAAGATTCAGCTAGACTGGCAGGCCACCAATCCCTAAAGATCTTCTTGTCTCTATTTTCTTAACATTGGGATTATAGATATATAACACCAGACCCACCTTTTTAATATATATAGGATCAGGGGTTCTGTACTCAGGTCTTAATGATCTTTACCCACTAAGATATCTTTTGAGTGCTTTTAGTATCCAGTTATATTTACATTAAGTTTCAGTTAATTCTCAAAAAATTAACATGATCATAAATTCCATTTTATAACAAAAAAACTAGAAGTAAATGTGTGAGTTCATATAGCTAACAATTGAAACAATATTGAGCTAGAACTAGGATTGATTTGAGACATGGGATGTTGGCCTCAGCATCCAAACCACTCTGGCTTCTATTAAAATATTAGTTTGTTAAAGTATATTTATTATAGCATTGTACTTGTTGTTATGAAATATCATAAATAAAGCCATTTTGATTTTCATGTCACTTGTCATGATGAATGGATCAAAAGAACTTGGAATTTTCTCTATTCATTGCCAATATTAAATATATTTTTCTGTCATGGTGAGAAAAAGGCTTTAAACAAATATTTATCATCTTTACAATTTATCTCCAAGGTTGTGTTTTCTTTCACCTTTGAGGATTTACTAGAAAGACTTGCACATATACATCAGCATCAAGTCACCTTTGCCCCCCACTTCATCACAAATCTTCTGTTTTTCTCAAAGCCCCAAAGGAAAGGTTGAGCGCATTTGGTAGATTGAATGTGTTCACAGGCAACACTAGTTATGTATCATAACCAGAGTCAGCCTTATGTAAACTTATGAACTTAAAGGTCATCCAACTGACAATGTTTCCCATCTGCTTTTATTATTCTCCTGCTAGTGCTATGTATAACTTATACATACAAATAGTCCATGATAAAATTATAATTTATTGGCAACTTGAGGTAAAATGCTTTTAATAAGAAGTGCTTAATATCATAACTTTAATGATTACTTTAAAATTAAAAATAATAGATTCCTTGAGTTATTATCTTATGAAAATTATGAGTGCAGAAATTTAACTAGAAATATTTTTCATGGTGCTTTGAATTATAGTATAGATAAAATTCCTGAAATGTTTTAGGTTATCTTATTGTCTAGAGTTCTCTAGTTATATATTATATTTTATTTATAAGTTGCTTGATTGTCACTTATTCTCTACCTACTAATAATTAATGTAATATAATAATGATATAGTTATACATGAGTTGTCTCCAGAGAGAAAACTCAAATACATGAATAGGACAATAATGACATATGTTTTGAAGAAGAATGTTGTCCTGGGGGGTTCATATACATAAGTACTTATGGCAATAAAACTGGGGTAGTACACTTATATGAATTAGTTTAAGTACTGAATATAAATGCCTACAAAATAGTCACTGAGAGAACAAATTGATTCATTTAGCAAAATTTGTACTCATGCCAAGAAATTGATGTATTCCTAGCTTCTGAGAACTTAGGATCTCAGGGTGGAGACAGAAGTATGAATAGGTACTGGTAATGCATCTTGTTGAGTGTTACGGTGGAGAAACAGAAACTTGGTAGAATGAAGAACAGTCTCTCATGTACACTCAGGGGACAGATGAAGGCACCCTTCACATACTGTCAAGTGCATTCAGGATACCGAGGAAGGCATTTCTCATCTACTCATACATTCACTCACGGCACAAGGAAGGTGCCCCTCACATACTGCCAAGTGCACTCGGGATAATGAGGTAAGTACACTAGCTTTGAGGGTCAGATACAAGGACACTTAGATTCCCAACACAAATATTTGTGCCATCTGTGATGTATGAAGAACTTACTAATAGAAATCATAACATGACCAGTACATACAATTGTAAAACCATATGCAAAAGAAACTGTAACAAAAGAAAAGAGGACAAACTTTGAAATTACTAGTATCAAGGACAGGTGAAAATTATCATCAATATAATAAAAGCTCCTTATTAAACAATACAAAGAAGATTACTCAATTGAAGCAGGTGAGGAAAGGATATAAAATACCAGTTCTAGTGATAACTACAAATGACAAATTAAGAGGTATAAATGGCAAATTTAATAAATACAGAAACCATGAATAAATCAAGATGTTACTCAGGAGGAGGGATATGTTAAAATTGGACCTCAATATTAGTCAAAGCCAAAAAAGGAATACTTTTCAGATTTACTGCAAAGAATGAAAATAAAGCGAAGGGTTTAACAAGCTTATCAGTTAGCTTCAATTTCAATGGAGTGGGCTGGGGAGATGGCTTAGTGGTTAAGCGCTTGCCTGTGAAGCCTAAGGACCCCTGTTCAAGGCTCAATTCCCCAGGACCCACGTTAGCCAGATGCACAAGGGGGCGCACGCATCTGGAGTTCATTTACAGAGGCTGGAAGCTCTGGCGCACCCATTCTGTCTCTCTCTCTCTATCTCTCTCTCTGCCTCCTTCTCTCTGTGGCTCTCAAATAAATAAATAAAAACAAAAAAAATAAAATAAAATAAAAAAATTTCAATGGAGTTACCTGGCTAGAATCTGGAAGAGAGTCAGTCCCCAGACAGTTAGCTCATCTAGTGCCATTAGGTGCTACACGAGCAACTGGGGAAAACTGAACAACATCTGTGCAAGCAACTCGTGGTCTAAGCTACCCAGCAGAAAACACCCTGATGTGATGCTCACACAAGTGCAATAGTGGCACACAGACATGGTGGGTAACCAACTGCACTTGATTTGGCTAATTGGTCTGTTCAGTGGAACAGAACCCATAGCTGGATCTGGGAACAGGTCAGTACTTTATCCAAAAATGAGCCCACTCTCCAAGCTCACACCAATCGTGGGCTACAAGAGGGCCTACACCTATTAAATTCTCTCTAAAATAATAATGGTTATCCCATCTATCTGATGCTGACTTCACTCCATTGGAAAATTTGCTTCTTTTTTTCAGATAGATGCAGATCCTGAGGAGAGAATCAGCCCATTGCACCTCTCCAGGGTACCAACTGAAACCAACAGTAATTGGGGAAATGAGCAAGAGTGCTGCTTTCTTGGTGAGCCTAGTACCAGAACAAGGGTGAAGGAGGGAGACACAGAGAACACTCAACTCCTACCAAACCAGATGTCCAGAAACACACACACTCCCAAGACCTCATCACTGAAGTAACCTAAAATGCACCCAACATGGCTCAGGGAAATTTGCAGAAAAGGGGGCAGAAAGATTGTTAGAGCTACAAGTTGGGTCATTATGCACAGAGACACTGCCTCTTACCCATAACTGATGGCTAACCCCACAATGCATGACCCATATTCCCCAATAAGGAGGGTCCCTGCAGTATGGGGTGGACAGCGAGGAGGCTAACGATGTTACCAACATGACTGTATACACACACTAATAATAATTTAAAAATTCCAAAATATGCATATCCTTTTGGCCTAGAAATCCTAATACTAGAAATTTATGATAAATAATTGAACAACTGTATAAATATCCAGATTTCTGCTGGGGAGATAAGGAAGATTTAAGGAACATTTCTAAATGATTTAAAGCTTATGTCAAAATTTTTATCATAATATTTTCATATATAAATAATGCAATGTAAATGCCTTTTACAGTAAATTAGTAGATAAAGTTTGGGGCAAACAGGGGATTAAACTGATGCTATGAAAGCTATCTTGTACATATGTATCTGTATATAAGTGAAATAAATCCCAAAATTAGGAATAATATGCTTTTACTTAAAAGTACTGGATATTCATATGAATAAAATATTTTGAAGCATAAGCTCCATGACAGAAGTAATATAGTAGCTTCTTGATGGATTTCTCTTAATATTTCTTTAGTTTCTACTTTTTTAACAAAATCAATATCTATTCCTTGCATAATGAAAATGTAGTCAGGTGAAAAAATCTTAAAATTTTAGAAAATAATTATCAGGTTTAGTTTAATCTGGATTGCCATTATAAATTCCAATGGAAACTAAGTGTGTAAGAATGCAAGATTAATAGCTTATTTTAAATATGTGGAAGCAGAATAAGAATAAAGTTTGCTGAATTATACATCTCTATCATGCCCTCCAAGGCTCAGGAAACATTGTATTTGGGAGGGAAGAAAAACATGTAAGACCCATGGGATGGTTGGGGCACTGTCCCCTGGACATGAACTGACCAATGCATTCATGACTTCCCAGTGAATGTTCTTACCTACACAAAATCTGGACAGTATTGATTCCAGCAATATATTGATGAAGAGAACAGAATACAAATAGAATAAGACACCAAAGAACTACTTGGTAAGAGGAAAGAGCTAAGTGGATTAGAGTGGGGATAGAGGGGGCAGCAAAAGAGCTAATGACAGGGAAATAAAATAATGTTACAGTATGTTCATCTATTAAAATTTTCAATTAACAAAAAGAAAGATTAAGGTAATAGTACTTGATCTAATAAGCTGTTGTAGTTCTTTCAAAAACTTATCTAAAATACTTCATAAAATTTCGGAAGAGGGCATTTATTGCTTTAAATATTTCTACAATAAATGCATCATAGTAATAAAATGAGGAATCATAGATAAATGTAAAATAGGGTTGTTAATAAGAAAAATAAAACAGATAAATGTATACAAAATACTTGAAGAAAAATCAAAATATGTTATAATTGGGGCTATAAGAGGGACTACACCCATTAAATTCTCTCTAAATTAATAATGATTATCCCATTTAACCTGTCATAACTTCATTCTTCATTGCAGAATCTGCTTTTCTTTATCAGATGGGAGTGGAACCTGAGAAAAATGACCCTCACTCTTCATCCCCACCACAGCTGAAATCACAGTGAAACTGAGGAAATGAGCAACAGTGCTGATTTCTCAGTGAAATGATATCAGCAGAAGGGTGAAGAAGATAGACACTGAGGACACTCAACACCTGCCAAAGCAGAGATCCAGAGGCTCCTAAGAGCCCATCACTGAAGTAGACTTAAAATGCACCTAACATGGCTCAGGGAATTTTGTGGAAAATTGGATGGAAAGATTGTTAGAACGACAAGTTGGGACATTATGCACAGAGGCATTGCCTCTCCCCCCTAATAGACTGCTACACCCACAATGCATGGCCCATAACCACACAGGGATGACCTGCAGGGATGAGGGTAAGGATGATACAAACATGTGCTATTTACATACTAAGTATGTCCAAAACTAATAAAAAATAAATTTTAAAAAAATGGAGTATACAATTTTAGACCCCCAGACTTCACAGAAATTATGGTAGATTTCTGTAATTCCAGCACATTCACAGTAAGATGACAAGCAGAGACAAAAAAAATTATTGAGAAGTTCCAGCTATGAACACCAAAGAGAATTATGGGTCCTACCTTATATGAAGTTGTGGGCATGTGGGAGCTGGGCATGGTGGTGTTTAATCCAAGCACTTGGGAGGCAGAGGTAAGAGGATCACTGTGAGTTCAAGGCCACCCTAAGACTACAACCTAGACTAGTGTAAGACCCTCCCTCAAAAATGTAGAAAGTAGAGAGAGCAGGCTGAACCACAGCATTCGTGACTCTGGTCTGCTGTAATCTTGAAATGAAAGCTGAAATAAACCTTTTCTTCCTTAAAATAAATAAATAAATAAATAAATAAATAAATAACTCTCCTCCAAAAAGAAAATACACTGTCTTTTTAAAAATGTAGGAATTCAACTTTCTATTTTTGCTGTGTGTATGATATTGTGTGGGGGTATTCCATGGGGCACATGGGGAGGTCAGAGGACAACTTTGGAATGCTAGTCCTTGCCCAGAACTTCATATAAGGTAGGACCTGTAATTCTCTTTGGTGTTCATAGCTGGAACTTCTCAATAATTTTTTTTTGTCTCTGCCTCTCATCTTACTGTAAGTGTTCTGGAATTACAGAAATCTACCATAATTTCTGTGAAGTCCGGGGGTCTAAAATTGGATACTCCAGCTTAAACAGTAAGATCATCTATCCTGCCCAACTTTCTTTACATTGTACTTGTATATGCAATTCATCATGCATCCATATAGTTCCTGGGAGTTCTCATATATTCTAAGTGCCTACTGTATCTCTTGTGACTTAACCACTTAACTAAATATAATATATTTTAAAATATGTATAGGTCGACTTCCAGTCAAAATGGCATCTGCCTAACCATGCCACACCTCCCAGAGAAGGAAAGGCAAGGCATTGAAGGTTCACTGGGTCTTTTGGGTGAGAGAAATGTCTAATAGATAGCCAGTGGGAGGGTGTGGAGGGGAAAAAAAGGGAATTAGCTGATTCTGTTGCTTTTGGGTAGCCCACCAGTACCCCAACCCCACCCCCCAAACATCTGTCCTAGCCATAGTCCCAGCCTCAGGATATTCCTGGACTTACTGCAGGAAAGGGGACCCATGCCAGCATAGTTCCACTTGCTTCATGGTGCAGGGGCAATCGCCTGGCTACCCCTGCCCATGTGTGACCTTGGCTCCACCCATCCACCCCATGAGCTCAAGCCTGCTCTGCCTGTCCACCCATCATGCGTGTGAGCTCAGGCCTGCTCCACCCGGCTACCCACCATGCATGCACTACCTCAGGTTTGCTCCACCCATCCACCACCCATGTGAGCTCAAGCCCGCTCCGCCTGTCCGTCCACACTGGCTCAGGCCTACTCTGCCCATCCACCAGCACCCACTCCACCCATCTTCCTGCCACATGTGTAATCTCATGCCCTCTTCACCTGCCCACACAGTAGCTCAGGCCCATTCCACTTGTCCACCAGCACCAGCGCTAGCTCGGCCCACTCAGTGCATCCGCCAGTGCCAGTCAGGCCCACTGTGCCTGCCCACCCCCGCATGAGCTCAGGCCCACTGCCCAAAAAAGGCACCACTTCCCCCATCCATAGAGACCACAGTCCCACTCTCCCTGCCCATACACTGTGATGGGCAGATCACAGGGCAAAAGGAATAAGGTGAAAAATCAAATGGAAGTAATTCCAATAAGATCGCCCAGTTTTACAATGGATGTCTATAATAAAAACATAGAAGAGACAAAAGGATCACAACCCTAATGCAACCCTGACCAAGCTACTGGTAGAACTTGCAGGAAAGCAACAAAGGACGGATAATTGCTTGGATGCTGCCATCACTAGACTAGACCTAATAGATAAGAAAATGGAAGGGGTTCAAGGACAGTTAGAGGATATGAAGGAGAGTGAAAATAAGAAGACTTGAAAAAAATCAGCTGGCAATGCTAAATGAAGACATAAAGAAATGCAGGAATGAATTCCAAGAAGCATCAAGAAAATCAGAAAATAAAGTGAAAAGGAAACTTGACAGAGGGATGGAAACTATACATACAAAAGTAGTAGAAAATGCAAACCTATTTGAACAAGCCCAAAACTCTTTAGAAGCTCTCAAGAATAGAATCAGCCATGTGGAGGATAGAAACTCAGATCTGGAAGACAAGACAGAAGAAACAGTTGGAGAGTACAAAAGTTTCAATAAATTCAAAAATTTCTGTGAACAGAACATGAGGGAATTGTGAGATGCCCTTAAATGTCCTAACATTCTGATCATGGGAATAGCAGAAGGGGAAGAAATTCAGACCAAAGGCATGGAGAACTTATTTAACAAAATTATTGAAGGAAACTTTCCCACTCTCTCAAAAGAAAGGTCCATCAAGATACAAGAAGCTAACAGAACTCCAAACAGATTGGACCAAAGGAGAAACTCTCCAAGACATATTATTATTAATACTCTAAACATTGACACCAAAGAGAAAATCCTAAAAGCAGCTAGGGAAAAGCAGCACATTGCATTTAAAGGTGACTCCATCAGAATTACTTCAGACTTCTCAATGGAAACACTGAAAGCCAGGAGGACCTGGAATGGAACACTGCAAAGTCTAAGAACCTATTGGCTTCCAACCCAAACTACTCTACCCAGGAAAAGTATCCCTCAAAATAGATGGTGAAAGAAAAATTTTCCGTGACAAAACTCAGCTTAACAATTATATGAGCATAAAACCAAACCTACAGAGAGTAGTTCAAGTAATTCTCCACACAGAAGAATCAAATAATCAAATTCAAATGCCTACAAGAAGCAGATCACAATAACAAAACTCAAAGAAGGCACAAAAAATTTCAAAGTCCATGAAAACACCAAACCACATATACTAACACAATATGGCAGGGTTCAAATAAAACCTCATAGTCATTACCCTGAATATTAATGGCCTTAATTCACCCATCAAGAGACATAAGCTACAAAGATCTCAAAAATCTAAACAACAAAATGTCAAGCAACCCACTCACAAAATGGACCAAAGAACTGGACAGGTAGTTCACAGAAAAAGAAATGCAAATGGCAAACACACACTTAAGAAAATGTTTATCATCCATAATCATCAGGGAAATGCAAATTAAAACAACTGTGAGATTCTACCTTACCCCAGTAATGATAGCAAACATTAAAAAACTCAAATGAAAATAAATGCTGGTGAGGATGTGGGGAAATAGGAACCCCCATCCACTGTTGGTGGGAATGTAAGATGGTACAACCACTTTGAAAAGCAATATGGAGACTCCTGAAAAAGCTGACTATAGAGATACCAATGGACCCAGTTATTCCCTTACTGGGCATCTACCCTAAAACATTTAAACCACAGGCCAGAGAGATTTGCTCAACCATGTTTGTAGCGGCTTAATTCATAATAGCTAAGAGCTGGATTCAACCCAGATGTCCATCACTAGAAGAATGGGTAACTAAGATGTAGTATATCTACATGATTGGATTTTACACAGCAGTGAGACAAAATGACACCATGAAATTTGAAGAAAAATGGTTGAACCTAGAACAGATCATTCTCAGTGAACTCACCTAATCACAGAAAGATAATTGCCACATAGTTTCACTCATCTACAGCACCTAATCTGAATCTACCCAAGATGCCAACAAACCTTGCAAGCATCTCGAGGACCAGACAATAGGGTGGGTGTGGAGGGAGGGGAGGCTAAGGAAGCGGGTAAGGGACACAACTCTGGACCCAAATGGCAATGATACCATAAAATTCTACATCCTAAAAGACAGATCAAATGGTTGAACCTTCACAAGGCCCTTAGATGGAACACCTGAGTCACAAGGCCCTGGAGAGGGTACCATGAAGACTGACCTTAATCTTCTACTGCTCTCTCTCTCTCTCTCCCTCTTCTCTCTAACTCTTTTATATTATTTATCTTTTTCTTCCTTTTCTTAGTGGGCACTTACGTGTAACTCCTAGTAGCAGCATGTGGCTTTCATCCACAATGAGCTTTTGATCAAAGAGACCTACAAGGTTTCCTAAAAGAAAGACAGATTTCTGTCAGAGCACTTGATGACCCACCAAAGGCTAGTGGTAAGACGCTACTGCTGAAGACACCATATGCGGTTGACATGTAAACTGGAATGCGATGGCTGGAAGCTGGAAGAGAGTCAGTCCCCAGACAGTAAGCGTGTCTAGTGCCAGAAGGTGCTACTTGGGCGACTTGGGGAAAATGACCAATATCTGTCCAAGCAACTCATGATCTAACCTACTTAACAGCAAATAATCTGTCATGATGCTCACACAAGTGCAATAGTGGTGCACAACCATGGTGGGAAACCAACTGCTCTTGATTTGGTTAACTGATCTGCTCAGGGAAATGGAACCCATAGCTGGAGCTGAGAAACAAGTCAGAACCACATCCAAAAATGAGCCTGCTCTCCATTATCAAGCTACCACCAATCGTGGGCTACAAGAGGGCCTACACCTATTATATTCTCTCTAAAAAATAATGGTTATCCCATTTATCTGGTGCTAACTTTACTCTCTGTCAGAGGATCTGCTTCTCTTTTTCAGATAGATGCCTATCCTAAGGAGAGAACCACCCCATCACACCTCAAAAGGGCCCCAGCTGAAACTAAGAATAATAGGCAAAACAAGCAAGCGTGCTGTTTTCTTGGTGAACCTGGTACCAGCACAAGGGTGAAGGAGATCAACACAGAGAATAATCAACTGCTACCAAAGCAGATGTCCAGAGATACAGAGGCTCCCAAGACCTCATCACTAAAGCAGACTTAAAATGAACCCAACATGGCTCAGGGAAATTTGCAAAAGAGGGAGTAGAAAGAATATCAGTGCCACATGTTAGGTCATGCTACATAGAGACATTTCCTCCTACCCATAACTGATGGCTAACCCCACAATGCATGACCCATATACCCCAACAAGGAGGGTCCAAGTGGAGGGGGGAAGACAGGGAGGAGGCTAACAGTGGAACCAACTTGACTGTAGTCACAGAATACAAAACTAAAAAAAAAAAAGAAAGAAAAGACATATATAGGTCATTTACATACACAGCATTAAAAGTGATTGCTTTCCCACAGCAATTAATATTTTGCACCAAAGAAGGAAATGCAATTAAAAATAGTAGTTGAGGGGCTGGAGAGAGGGCTTAGCAGTTAAGGCACTTGCCTACAAAGCCAAAGGACCTTCGTCCGATTCCCAGGACCCACATAAGCCAGATGCACAAGGTGACACATGCGTCTAGAGTTTGTTTGCAGTGGCTGGAGACCCTGGTGTGCCTATTCTCTCCCTCCCTCCTTCCCTCTTTTTCTCTAAAATAAATAATTGTTAAAAATTTGAAAAATAATAAAGAAATAAAAATAAAAATAAAAATAAATAATCAGAGGTTGGGATGTTTTAGGAAATAAATATTTAAATATATGCATTTGCCTTTAGAGTTTATTTGAAGTTTAAATAAATAAATAAATTTCCTCCACAGGAAAATCTGAATGCAATAAATATAAACTGTCCATGTCATTGGATAGTTGTTTTGAAATTGAATATGACAAAGAATTTGATAATGGTTGTTCTATTATCATTATAATGTGTGAATTAACAGGAAGCACATTTGTTTTCATTTCTCAGGCTGGATTTCCATTAAAAGATACATTTTGTTTTTTCACAATGATGCTTTTCTACTGTCTGAATATGAAGATATGACATGTGAACTTATCACAATTCAATGAATATTTTAAGGCATAATTTGAAGCCACAAAGTGGCAGACATGTGTTTGCCAATTTAGAAAAAGAATTATTTATGGTACTTTGTGCATTTCTTTTTAGAATATGCTTTTAAAATTATTTTTTTGTAGTAAGAAAATTTAGCATGAAATTTTGCTCTTAAAATTCTTAAGTGTATGACAATTCTTGATCATAGGTATATTCTGTGCTTTGAAATACCATATCTTGGTCAGAAAAGTCATCTCAACATGAAAGGGCACACATATCAGAACATTTCCCCAAATTATCAAATGTTATACAGAATGTAAGCAGTAGCACAATCATTTATTCCTATATTACATTCACAAATGAGGATTGGCCACTGGAATTGTTTATATGTTGCACTCACAGAGAAACTTGTTTCCTTATACTAAATTTAATAATCAAACCTGTGACCTATGCAATTAACAAAATCCCAAATAATAATTTTTCTTTATACATTTTGAATACCTAGATGTAGAAGATGGACATATTCTCAGATTTTTATTGAGGCTATGTAGTAAATTCATGAATTTAGCTGATAGTTAGAAAGTATTTATTTTTTTACTTTTGCATGAGGATGCACATTTGCATGTATACATAAGTGTATGTGAGTGGGGCATGTTTGCACATGTGTATATGTATGATTGAGGCCACAGGTTGATCTATGTCTTCCTCAATCAGTCTCCACTTTATTTTTCTGAGATAGGGTCTTTCACTGAATCTGAAGCTTAATGATTCAGCTCGACTAACCAGCCAGCAAATACTAGGAATCCTCTTTGTCTTCAGTTCCCCAGTGCTGGAACTGCAGCTGCATACCACCATGCCTGGCTCTTAGTGGGTGCTGGAGATCTGAACTCAGGATCTCTTGCTTGTGTGTCAAGCACTTTAATGACTGAGTCATTGCTCAAGCCCAGTTTTCTAATTGTCTTTAAAATTTTAATGGTAAGGGCTGGAGAGATGGCTTAGCGGTTAAGCGCTTGCCTGTGAAGCCTACGGACCCCGGTTCAAGGCTCAATTCCCCAGGACCCACGTTAGCCAGATGCACAAGAGGGCGCACGCATCAGGAGTTCGTTTACAGAGGCTGGAAGCTCTGGCGCGCCCATTCTGTCTCTCTCTCTCTCTCTCTCTCTCTCTCTCTCTCTCTCTCTCTGCCTCCTTCTCTCTGTTGCTCTCAAATAAATAAATAAACAAAAAAAAATTTTTTAAAAATTTAATGGTAAGAAATCATAAAATATGCTTGAAGGTCTAGAATATTAATTTAAGCCAAAATATTATCGCAAAAATAAAAGATGCTCATATGCAATAAATATAGCACTTAATAGTATACATGTGAGAAATACAATGGCAACATTTGTAACCTGACTACACTATCAGTCTCTAAGGAGAGACTTCTTTACGGTATTTCTCATATCTGGCTGAAGGTAGGTAAATATTTTTTTTGGGGGGAGGGGTTCAAGGTAGGATCTCACTGTAGCCCAGGCTGACCTGGAATTCACTATGTAGCTTCAGGCTGGCCCTGAACTCACAGTGATCCTCCTACCTCTGCCTCCTGGGTGCAGGGATTAAAGTTGTGCATAACCACACCTGGCGGGTAAAATGTTTAATGCATTGGTTTGTGTGGTCATGGAAAATGACCTTAGAGAGTAATGATTAGGGATAGGACAATGCATGTGTCTTGGGACTTTTCATATGTCAATAAATGTCTGTTCCCCAGATAGGGCACTGAGGGTGTTAATTTACCAACATAATGCACAGAATAGAGTGGTAAATGGGACTAAGTGAACAACTGCCCATGGCTAGCACCTACAAGATACCTCAGAAGCCATGGAAATTGTATCTGGAACATAGCAGCTGAACTTTGCTTCTCCATTTAAGCAGTGAGAGCAGTGTTAAATGAATCACATTTGGACAATTCCACATGCAGTTGAAGAAAAAGAAATACAGTTGATGTTCGGTATGGAGTGTTTCCGAGCTCAAATAATCATTCAAGTATAAAACACTGTCCCTCCTTTATGGCTCCATCCCATCTCGCTTACAGAGAAAGTACAGAAGTGGCTGTAAGAATTGCAAGAAGACAGTGGCATATTTGGGGAGCGATGAAACTGCTTTAACTTAGAAAATGTTAAAACATATTTATCTTGAATAATAATAATAAGGGGAAATGATTTGAAATTCAACGTGATACTTAATAATTTATGTGCATTATGAATAAAGTGCCTTATTTTCAATTTATTACATAAACCATTTACTCTTGACTGAAATAGATATTGGTATGGCAATCTATTTACATTTTCAAATTTTTATTTATTTATTTTTACATGTTTTTATTAGCAATTTCCATACATGAATAAAATGTTTTTTTTATTTGTTTATTTTTGGTTTTGGTTTTTCATGGTAGGGTCTCCATATTAATATCTAAGTTTATAGTATATTATTTTTGACTATGGGTACAGTGTGGGCAGCAGATCTATAGGGTGTATCTACTTTGCTTGGCTGGAACTTTATGTCCCTTGTTTAGAAACTCCCCATTTCCACCTTTACCCAGTCCTCATAATTACTCTTTTATTTGTCAACTGTATGAATTTTGCTACCTTAGATGTCATATAAAATCTATTCTGCCCTTTCTTTTCAACGGCAGAACCACAATTTCTTTGGGAGTACCAATTTTGCTTTGGTACAAACATCTCCCACTTCTCTTCAGAAGGGGTATCTATGAGGCATACTAAGAATAAACACATTGAGTATGGAAGTGGGTACATGGGCTTCTAAGAACACCATCAAGAAAGTGTAAAGACACTCTAAAGTTGGGGGAGGAATGTTTGAAAGTTATGTTATGTATTTGATAAGAGACTTGTATGTAGAGAATTTAAATAACACAATATTTCAGTAACAAATAGGCAAACTACCCAATTAAAAATGGGCAAAGAATTTGAGCAGACTTATTTTTCCACAGAAACATGAAGAATACCAGTAGGCACATAAAAATGATAGTAGGCCCCGTTATCCATTAGGGAAATGCACATCCAAACCACAATGAGATCCCACTTCACTCCTAGTAGGACAATTATAGTAAAACTGCCAGAGATAGGGAGGTTGCAGAGCTTTTACAATCTTGATGGGACTGCAATAAAGAGAAGACATTTTGGAGGCATTTTATGGAACCTCGAGTGTTAAATAATGCTGCTATATCCCTTAGAATTCCATTCTTAGGCATGTACTCAGCAAAATGGAAAGAACACCTCCACATAAAAACGTGTACACAGGGCTAGATGGATGGCTTAGTGGTTAAGATGTTTGCCTGCAAAGCCAAAAGACCCAGGTTCAATTCCCCCGGACCCATGTTAGCCAGATGCACAAGGTGGCACATGCATCTGGAGTTCGTTTGCAGTGTCTGGAGGCCCTGGCACATCCATTTTCTCTCTCACTTTCCCTCTTTCTATCTGTCAAATAAATAAATAGATTAATAATTTAAAAATTGTTTGAATCAAAAATTATATTTGAAAAAAAAACGTGTATATAAGGCAATTGTTCAGTAACCATCATGCAGGTAAGATTGGCCACTATACAAAATTTGATTTCCATTAGAGATATATGGTTTCTGACACTAATAATCTGAGGATATGGTAATATTGATTCTTAACATTATGCTTTTTTGGAGAAAATGAATGGGGCTTCCACTTAGGTAGAAACAGCATGGCAACTGCCTTCGATTTTTATGGTAGTTAGCTTGTGGAAAAGGATGAGAATTTCTGTACATGCCTTGACTTTTCACATTGTCATCAAAGGAGGGAACACCTGAGATGTCTTATTAGCTTTCCAAGATGTGGAGCTACAGGGGAAAAAGGTGAGGTAATACTTAAAATGGCCAATATCAGTTAATGTGGTCATACTACAATACACACTATTATTCAATGCAGGTATAAAGAATAACCTGACTGTCCTCCTCTAGCATCAGCTGACAAATAAAATAAAATGTACTATATGCATAAAATGAAATATTATTTGGTAAAAAAATAAATGCTATAATTTGGATGAAACTTGAAAGTATTTTGCAAAGAAACTCATAGAAAACCACAGATTGTGTGACTATACAAGTTATCTAATATAGATAATGCTTTAGAAATAGGAAGTAAATACATAATTGCTTTAAAGTTAGATGTACTGAGGAAAAATTGAAGTGTTTACTGATACTTGGATACAGAATTTCTTTTGGAGGTCTTTATTCTAAAAAGTCTCAGTATTAATTCTGTTATGCTGCTCATTGTTTCAGGTAAAGTTTTTGTTCCATGTTTCTAGTTCCTCCATCTCCCTCATTGTGCTGTTATGATGATAATACATATATAAGGTGTATAGTGTCTAACTTAAAATATGTAAAGAATTGTTCTGTAAGTTCACAAGTAAAATAATAGAGCTCTGTGCTGTAGACTACTACTTCTATGCATTGGCCATCTCTGTACACTTCACTTATGTTTTCTCAGTTCCCTTCACAGGCCTGCAGAACCAAGTTTTAATATTGCCATAGCTAAGAAGAGCAGCATTTGTAAAGATTAAATAGTTGAGACAGTGTTGAATCCCTGGCCATCTAAAGTCCATTGTTTCCATATATGACACTGCTTCTTACACAAAGGTTAATTGAACATTTTTTATACTTTCCTTCATCCACAAATATCCACAAACAAGCACATCTCAAAGTGTGCATACAATTGGCCTGAGTAAAATATAATCTTGCAAATAGTTTCATTAAGTTGCGTGTCAACAGGATGTGTAGGATTTTAAACTGCCAGATTTGAGATTTTATCTGTTTTTAATTCATAGCAAATGAAGACATGACTGACAGTTTCTGTAAAATATGTCATGTGTGAAGATAAAATTAGAGAATGACCTGGAATGAATTCACTTCAGGGGAGTTTATGAGCCAGCAACTCAGTATTGTTTCATGCAGCAAGAAACAAACATGATAGGTACAAGAGCAAGTCCTCAGAGTGGTTCTATTGGACATATAATCTGTAGTCAGATTCATGGCTAACAGCCCATCACATTCCATAGAAAGTCAGAGAGCATTAGCTTTTGTTGCTTGTAGTATGTCATATATGTTTAGAAGATATTAAATTCATTCTAAAATATTAGTTGCAAAGCTCTTATACCTAATATTAGAGTAAGAATACCTTTTAAATTTTTATCTTAGTTTGAAACAAAGCTAATAATATCTTTTGAATTCATTTGAAGAAACTAGATCAGAAAAAAAGCAGTAGAAATAATGGAATGTGAATGTTCCAGTGGCATTAATAATTTTTCCAGAAAATAATTTTTCCATTTATGATTTATCTGTTGGAGAGGAAAGCACGAGTGAGTAAAGTAAATTCAAAGCACTTGAAAAGATACTGAAATTGTGTCTGTGTGATACAATGGTTAGCAGTGATGTAAAGGCTAGGCCAATAGACCCACAGGTGACTTCCAGCAACCCTGAGTCTTATGGTGCAACTATTGGGGAGCAGCCAACTATATTTTAGATTTTGTCTAAGAGAGAAGTAGGAAAAGTAATATGCATCTTGAGGAAATTTAATGCAGAACAAATCCGTTATGTGTAAAGCATTTTGAGTAGTGTCTGGTGCAGGACAAGTGCTAAATTAATGGAAATTCTAATTCTACAATTTAGATACTGTTAACTTTACAGTTAAAAGTGAAGTTGAAATATTGACAAGTTGGTAAACTGGACTCCAACTAGATAATCAGGTTTCATCATTCATAATGAAAATAAGTGTATGGTTATGCATAAATTATGTTTTATTCTTTCATAAAGAATAATGTATAAGTATATAAGGGATAACATATAAATTATGCTTTCTTAAAGAATAATACATATGAGTAACATTCAAGTTATAAAAAAAGGAGGATTAGGGCTGGAGAAATGGCTTAGCAGTTAAGCACTTGCCTATGAAGCCTAAGGACCCTGGTTCGAGGCTCGGTTTCCCAGGACCCATGTTAGCCAGATGCCCAAGGGGGCACAGGAGTCTGGAGTTCATTTGCAGTGGCTGGAGGCCCTGGCGCACCCATTCTCTCTCTCTCTCTCTGCCTCTTTCTCTCTCTGTCTGTTGCTCTCAAATAAATAAATAAAAATGAACAACAAATATTTTTTAAAAGGAGAATTAACTATTCTCTATGATTTTATGGACTGAGCCAGAGACCTTTTGTACCTAAATGATCTGTTTCAGTGCCTCACAGTTACACTTTGCAGGATAATAGCTGTGTCTTATAAGTTTGTTTAACCAAGACAAAAGAAAAATGAATGTCATTTCATACTTCTTTAAGCCTCAGCCATTCTTTTAAATAGCATATTACATTTGAGCATGAGGACCTTGAGAAAATTAAATTATATGAATGTGTCTAGACTAGAGATTCTAGAAAGATAAACTCTGGTGAAGTCAAAAGAACACTTAGGTTGACAGAAAGAAAATGAATAGAAAAGTAAAAGTAATGAAAAATAATAAAGTAGTTTTAAACCAAGTTTTCTAAAATTATCTTATGTTATAATTCAATATCTTCTAATTCTTCACAAAGAAGTGGACACAACATTGGCATTGGATTTGTTGAATTTGTATTGTCACATTACAGAATTTGAACACAGAAAAGTATTAAAGTATTAAAAATGTCTTCATATGGGCCAGAAGATAAGCTGTTGTGCTGATGGGATGTTCCCCTCAAGTTATCAGTTTTTAAGGTATCTCCCAAGGGATTGCTTGGAATTAAAAATATCTCTTGGCCAAGGCAACTCAATTGGATGTGGTTGCTTTGAACTTCAATCATTTTAACTTGAGAAAATGGACTTAAGAGACAAATATATAACTTTTATAGCAAAAATATTAAAGTTTTATAACTTTAATTTTCATGATGCCTAATATAGAAGTCCAAGAAATTCCTTATCACCTTTGATTTTATATAGTCCTTTTAGATTTTTACCAAATTGAAATATGAAATTTTCTCTAAAATTGACTGGTTTCTCTTTTGGTTAGAAAAAAAAATAAGAATAGTTTATTTTAAAAAAACAAGTTTTAATGGGTCTATTGCATGTGGATGATTAAATTTATGATAATGTTCTATTAAAAAGTGACAACAAAGGTGATAACTCTGACCATGCCCACAGGCAGTGCTGGTAACCTTCACCTTAAGCAATTACATATGCATGCAAAATGTACTGTTGTGTTCACGAATTTATTACTCTCCTTTTAATCAGATATAACTTATATAGAATATAATATCCATGTTAGGGTACCATCAATTATTCCATTATTTTTGACCAACACCAACAAATAGATAAGCCTATTATTTATGTCATGGCACAAAATTTTTCTAACATTCCAGAAAATTCTGTCATGTATCTTCCCAACCAATCACTATTCTCTCTACCATTATAATGATAAACTAATGATTTTATTTCTAAAATAGATTATTAAATACTCTAGAGTTCCTTACAGACTGAATTATCACACAATCTATACTCCTAGACATTTTACTCTACATAGTAATTTTGAGATTCTTCCATTGCATGTGATAGTAATTTATTGGTTTGGTCCTGAAATAATGTTTTATGACTATAATCTTGATTATTTTACCTACTGATTGGCAAATGGCCTGTTTTCAGTTATTAGGCATTTTGAATAGAGCTGATGTACAGTCTCACATGTAGATTTAGAGATACATTTGTTTTCATTTCTCATAGACAAATAAATAGGAATGGATCTATAGAGTGACACAGACTTAGTCACATACCTCCCCTAAGTGATTTACTGCTTTACCTGTCTCTGAAAGAGAAAGGATTCTGTTGCTTCATATCTTCTACATCAAGGTATTCCTTTTATTACTTTGTATAAACTCTTTTGTAACAAATATTTATTTATTTAAGAGTGAGTGAGAGAGAGAGAGAGAGGACGGACAGACAGGCAGACAACAGGCACACCAGAGCCTCTTACTGCTGCAAAGAGTAGACTCTTGCATCATCTTGTGCATCTGGCTTTACATGAGTACTGGGCAGTTGAGATTTGCAAGCAAGCATTTTTAACCACTGAGCCATTTTCCCAGCCTTAGGGTACATACTCCTGGTGAAATTATCTGGTGTTTAAATCTCCTCCCATTTCTTTTACAAAGTGATGCATGTGCGTCTAGAGTTTTTTTTTCAGAGGCATGAAGCCCTGGCATATCCATTCTTGCAAATAAATCATAAAAATATTTTTAAAAATTCTCTCCATCAAAAAAATATTTGTATTAATTTATAAGCAGGCAGAGAGATAGAAGAAAGACAGACAGAGAGAATGGGCACACTGAGACTTCCAGCTACTGCCAATGAACTCCAGATGCATGTATCTCTTTGTGTATCTGGCTTTATGTGGTTACTGGGAAATCAAACCAGGGTCATTAGGCTTTGCAGGCAAGTGCCTTAACTGCTGTGCCAACTCAGCAGCCCTTCATTTGTCTTTAGTGGCTTATTATCCTAGTATATTGATCAACTTTCCTCTCTGCCTTATATGTTCTCCACTGCTTTAAAGAAAAGTAATGATAGGGCTGAGGAGATGGCTCAGTATTAAAGGCATTTACTTGCAAAACCATTGACCTGGGTTCAGTTCTCCTGTACCCATGTAAAGCCAGATACACAAAGTGGTGCATGTATGTGGAATTCATTTGCAGTGGTAGGATCCTTGGCACACCCATGCTCTCCTGTCTCTCAAATTAATTAATAAATTAAATATTTGTAAAAAGAAAAGTAGCAGCTGGGAGTGCACATCTTTAATGACAGCACTCGGAGGCAGAGGTAGGAGGATTGCCAGGAGTTCAAGACCAGCCTGGGACTGCATAGTAATTTCCAGGTGCTTGGGCAAGAGTGAGATCCTGCCTAGGAAAACAAAAACAAAAAGCAAAAGAAAGAAAGAAAGAAAGAAAGAAAGAAAGAAAGAAGAAAGAAAGAAAGAAAGAAAATAAAGGTATGTATTTTCTGTGTATTTTGTAGTTTTTCTTCATTGTTCTCAACATGTGATTATCTGCAAAATTTACATTATTTTTTAAATACATTCAACTTATTCATTGCATTATATTTGTGATACTTAAATCCATTTTATAGCAAAATAACTGAGGCTCAAAGATGTTACTTGATATTTGAAATTATGTTTTTTTTTTCAAATTTCTTAACATCTGCTTTTCAAAAATAATTACTTTTAAAAGCAATATAATAATCACTGATGTATTTCTCAGCATTTTTAAAGTTTTTTTGTTGGATTAATGACAGTTTTCATGTTAATAAAATGTACTGAGAGAAATATTGTTTTTCTAAATCATTATGATAACATTTATTTTTCCTTAGAATGAATTATAATAAGTTTCTAGCAATATCATTTGGGCTATGAACCATTTTATGATTTTAAATTGTACCATAAAAGACAGAAAAGAGCTTATTTCCCACTTCAGTGTATATGCTGTTTTTATGCATGCTCACATTTCATTTTTCCCATATCTGCCCTGAGCACATGACCCAGTTAAACTGTGGATGGACTTCTAACCCACAAAAGCAGTAAAATAACAAATGTTTCTTGCTTTAAGCCTCTCACCACGTTTGTGGTAATTTTATATGTAGCAAAGTAAACCAATATAGAATTTGCCACCAATTGCAAGTAAAGTGCTTCTAAAATATAGTTATAGTGGTGGAACTGGACAGAGGGTGGCTATTATATTGTGAGAAAAGCATTTGTGAAAGTGTAATTTTCTTCTACTGGCTTATTAGGAGAAATATGTTCATTGTGGATAAAGGTCTATAAGGAGGGGAGTACACTATTGGGGGTGTACTTTTTATGTAATAAAAGAAAGTTTGATGAAATTGTATTTTTGCACTTATATGGAAAGCATTACTTGTAAGCATTGAAACGCTATGCTTATATGAGGACATTTTCAGTAGTAGAGTTAAGTGTCATTTGGTTTCTTCCTTGAAGTTTAAAGATGGAAAAGCAGGAATTAAATATGGTTTTCATGCTTGTCTAAATTCTCTTTGCATATGGATCCAACCTTATTGCAATGCGCATGCTTCTTATATAACTTGTCTTTTAAAAATATTTTATTTCTTTATTTGAGAGATAGAAAGAGGCAGGTAGAGTGAGAGAATGGGCACACTAGGGCCTCCAGCCGCTGCAAAATAACTCCAGATGCATGTGCGACCTTGTGCATCTGACTTTATGTGGGTTCTGGATAATCAAAGCTGGGTCCTAAGGCTTCTTAGGCAAGCTCCTTAGCCACTAAGCCTTCTGTCCAGCCCTGAGGGATGGGGAAAAGAGTGGAATCAACACATGATGTATCCATACTACGTTCATAATAAAAAATGAATTAACCAAAAAATATGTTTTCATTTGTTCACATTACAAAGAACATGTTACAAAAATGGCATCATTTACTTCAGGGTACATAGTTATTAATAAGTATGTCATGATGTCCATGTATTTCAAAAAGTTTGGGAAACCTCACCTCATGCTGTCTTCATTGTAAATGATTAAGTAATTCAGACTGCATAGTAGCTGATAAAAATGGAATCTATAGTCATATAAAACAGCAAGTGGGAATGTGCTATTACAGGTAATTTATATGTTCTTTTCAGAGTGTTGACACGGTCTGTTTAAACATAGACACCTAAAGTATAAGTGACATACAGCACACATGAAGAAAAAAGTAACTGGTGGAGGATAAAATGGAGTGAACTGAGTGATTTCAAATTTCTAGATTAGTGGGCATAAGCAAACAATATTCTCATATGTGGAACTATTATTTAAAACTTTAATATTCTAATTGGAGGGTATGGAGGGTAAATAAATCTTCATGAAATTCCAGAAACGTTCAGTGAATCATTTCTAAGACTAAAGTATATTTTTTTAATTATGAAATATTTTTATGACTAAAAATAACTTGGGCATTTGCTTAACATGGTAGTTTATTTTTAATTCTTATACATATCCTTCCCTGAAATGACTATTTCAGGTGATCTAACTTGTTACTGAATATTTTCATTTAACTGAGTTCAGCTGACTAGTTGCTTTCCCTTTCACTAAAACTGAGCACTTCAGGAAAATAATATAACCATAAATGAATGAAACTGTAATAAATCAAGAAAGCCTCCCACACTGAAAAAGATTTCATGTAAACTTTTAGCAAAACAAAAGACTATAATGTAAGAGGTAAAATCACCTCACTTTGACGGCATCAAAGCTGAGAGAAGATTGGGCGCAGCAATCATATTAGAGCTATATATCCTTTGTGTTATGAAAATCAAAATTGTTATTTTTACATTTTATTTATTGCAAGCAATGAGAGAGAGAAAGAGAGAGAGCGAGTGAGCAAGCTAGGGCCTCCAGCTGCTGCAAATGAACTCCAGATGCATGTGCCACTGTACTTCTGGCTGTATGTGGGTACTGAGGAATTGAACCTGAGTCGTTAGGCTTTATAGGCAAGTGCCTTAACTACTGGGACATCTCTATAGCCCTCAAAATTGTTTTGAACTCAAAATCTGATTTTTTTTAAGCAAATGACTTATAACTGTGACTTGAGCTACTGCTTTTACTTTGCCTTTTATAAACTTTTTACACCAAAAAGTGCAACGTTATCATATGAATAGTCGGTTGTCCAATTATCTTTCTCAGGTTATTAGCATATGGAAATTTTGTTTATAAAACTTAAATCAAGACAATGTTGGAACACATTTAGAGTAACATTCATTCCTTAACTTATTGATACCTCATCAAGAATCACTTGCCTTTTTCTTAAGTTGTGCGGAGGAAAAAAAATGCATCTGACCAACCCCAAGACTACGTTAAACTGAAAATTGAAACCTAACAAATAGGTCAAGTTGCTAGGCAGGCAATATATCAGACAAAAGGAGTAGAATAGATTGATAGTTTTCTAGTGCTTTCCATGAATTTCAGACTTATGTACAAGCTTGCTAAAAATAAAAAATTATTATATTTAAGAACTATCCCATATGGCATACACTTGCACTGCTCCTTTAATATCAAGTCAAAATTTCTGCTAATTAATTGATAATCTTTAAGGCATATTTTTGCTCAAGAGCAACAATAAATCTTGCTAATTTTCCTGGGATGTATGCTCTTAAGTCATCTTGTCCAGTTGTTATAAAAAGACACACAGTGGACAGCTTGGAAGTACGGTGGTATCACCAAAAGGATTAGAATTCAGAGCCAGCATTTTGCTTATTTGTAATAAAGACATTTACATGTGGCATTTACTTTGACATTATCATGATTCTGTTAGTTTCAAATATGTTGGCTATGTTTTTTCTTCCTGTTCTTCAATTCATATCACATTAATGAGCTTACTTTTTACTAACCTTTGTAACCTTATCTCACCACTTTTCTAGTTCTCTCTTATTTACAATCAATAGTAAGTTATGGGCTATATTTTATATATGTGAAATGTAAGTGAATAAATAAAATTTAGTATCTTAAAAAGACAAGAAAAGAGGTCAAACAGAACAAATCTTCACTGTAACAGTGCACATAATAGCTGACATGAGAGAAATGTTTTGTAAGACAGGAAGTCTATTCTTTGCAGAAACACTATATAATTCATATTTTAAGGTTGGTGATATGATCAAATAATAGAATTATACTATTTTTCACTTGAGTTAAATGTAGGTAGAGATATTTTAATTTTTTTAGAGAAAGAGAGAGACAAAGAGAGTGAGAGAGAGAATTGGCATGCTAGGGCCTCAGTTGCTACCGTCAAACTATAGACACATGTGCCACCTAGTGTGCATGTGCAAACTTGTGCTTGCATTACTATTGTGCATCTGGCTTAAATGGGATCTAGAGAGAGATCAAACATGGGTCCTAAGGCTTCACATGCAAGTGCCTTAACCTGTAAGCCATCTCTCCACCTCTTTGCTTTTTTTAACCTTTTTTATTGACAACTTCTATCATTATTGATAGTAAACCATGACAATTCCCTCCTTGCCCCCACTTTCCTCTTCACAAATCCAATCTCCATCATATCCCCTCCCTCTCTCAATTAGTCTTTCTTTTATTTTGATGTCATTATATTTTCCTCCTATTACGAGGGTCTTGTGAAGGTAGTGTTAGGCACTGCAAGGTTATGGATACTGAGGCCAGTTTCTGTCTGAACGATTGCATTTTAAGCAGTCCTCCCCTTCCTTTGGCTCTTACATTCCTTCTGCCACCTCTTCTGCAATGGACCCTGAGCCCTGGAAGGTATGATATAGATGTTTCATTGCAGAATAATGCTCTGTCTCTTCTTTTCAGCACTATGGTGACTTTTAGGTCATCCCAGTGGTCATTGCCATCTGAAAAGAGAAGTTTCTCTAACCAAAAGTGAGAGTAGCATATATATACCATCCCCTTAAGTACTACCTCTTATCCCTTCCTTATAGGCCTTTTCTAGCTTACTGGCTTCTGCTAATGAATTTTAGTCCAACTCACCTAGAAGTCCAATCATTTGTAGGTAGGATCCACATATGAGAGAAAAGTGTTTGGCTTTCTGGGCCTGGGTTACCTCACTTTGTATAATCCTTTCCAGGTCCATCCATTTCCCTGAAAATTTCATAATTTCATTTTTCTTTACCACTGAAGAGAACTCCATTGTATAAATGTGCCACATCTTCATTATCCATTCATTAGTTGAGGAACATCTAGGATGGTTCCATTTCCCAGCTATTGTGAATAGAGCAGCAATAAACATGATTGAACAAATATCTCAAAAGTAGTGAGACAAGTCCTTAGGATATATACTTAGAAGTGGTATACCTGGGTCATATGGGAAACATACTTTTAGCTATCCCAGGAATCTCCACAATGATTTCCACAATAACTGTACCAGATTATATTCCCACCAACAGTGTAGAAACATTCCTCTTTTTCCACATCATTGCACAAATGTATTGTCATTTGTTTTATTAATGATAACCATTTTTATAGGAATGAGATGAAATCTCAAAGTAGTTTTAATTTGCATTTCCCTGATGGCTAAGGATGTAGAACATTCTTTATATGTTTATATGCAATATGTATTTCTTCTTCTAGGAACTCTCTACTGAGTTCCATAGCCCATTTTCCCCCATAGGCTTTTTTAAAATTTATTTTTTATTCACAACTTCTGTATTTATAGACAATTAGCCATGATATTCCCCTCTCCTTCCCCATTTTTGCCTTCACAACTCTACTCTTCATCATATCTCCTCCCTCTCTCCATTAATCTGTCTTTTATTTTGATGTCATCACCTTTTTCTCCTATTATGAGGTTCTTATGAAGGTATTGCTAGGTACTGTGAGGTCATGGATATTGAGGCCAGTTTCTGTCTGGACAGTTCCATTGTAAGGAGTTGTACCCTTCCTTTGGCTATTATATTCTTTCCACCACCTCATCTGCAATGGACCCTGAGCCTTGGAGGGTGTGATAGAGATGTTTCAGTGTAAGCACTCCTCCATCACTTCTTCTCAGCACTATGTTGTCTTTTGGGTCATCCCAGTGGTCACTACCATCTGAAAAGAGAAGCTCCTCTAACCAAAAGTGAGAGTATCATTAATATATGAATATGAACATTAAGTGTCATGCTTTCAGGGCAGTTTGGTGAGAATAATATATGCATTTAGCCAGACAAGAACAGGCTTTATACCCCTAAGGCACATGACCTCTCCTGCCATAGGCTTTTGATTAAGTTTTCAGCACCAGGCATGTATTCCCTCCCATAGAACAGGCCTTCAGTCCAATTGGAGAGCAGTTGGTTTCCCCCAGAGCATACATGCCGCTATTGCAACCATTCAATCGTTTGGCCTATATGGCCAAACTTGAAGCTTCCAGTGTCCACTGTTTCACTGCTGATCACTTCTGTCTCCCATAGGGCTGCATGCAGTGCAGCTTTTTCTAGGTTTCAATTGGCTGTTCTATAAGGAGAAGGTTTACACCTCGGCATCAGCTTGATTTTTCAGTGACCTTTCTGCCCATGCATGTGAAGTCCTCAGCAATAGGGTCTTACCATTTGTTACTTGTGGGAAACCAAGAGCCTTGGCAATAGCCTGTAATGTTTTGGAGGCCACAGAGACCTCCCTGGCCAACAACTCACTGGTAGGCATCCCATACCTTGCACTGAAAATTTTCTGGTCACAATGTATGGCTTCTGGATGTGCTGTTATCCAATATATATCTTATTATATATCTTCCATATATCTTATTCAAAATATCTTGAATTTCTATTGATATTTCCCCAAACTTCCCTTACTCTATCACTTCCACTGGCCTCACATAGGTCATTCTACTCCCTGTAATCTGTTCTTCTACTTATATATATACAATACCATCCATTAAGGTCCTTCCTTCACCTTCTTCCATTATAGCCTTTTTCCATGTTACTGGTCTCTGCTACCAATTTTTTGGTTCCATCTCAGACACAAGTCTAAACATTTGTAGCTAGGATCTACATATGAGAGAGAACATGTGACATTTGGCTTTCTGGGCATGGGTTACCTCACTTAGTATAATCCTTTCCAGATCCACCCATTTCCCTGCAAGTTTCATTTTTCTTTACCACTGAATAAACTCCATTGTGTAAATGTACCATATCTTTATTAGCCATTCATTTGTCATCTAGGCTGGTTCCATTTCCTAGCTATTGTGAATAGAGCAGCAATAAACATGGTTGTGAAGCTGGGCATAGTGGTGCACGCCTTTAATCCCAGCACTCAGGAGGCAGAGGTAGGAGGATTGCATGAGTTCAAGGCCACCCTGAGACTACAGAGTAAATTCCAGGTCAGCCTGCTAAAGCGAGACACTACCTTGAAAAAACAAACAAACAAAAAACAACAAAAACAACCAAACCCATGGTTGTGCAAGTATCTCTAAGGTAGTGAAAAGAGTCAGTAGAACATATACCTAGAAATGCTATAGCTGGATCATAGGGTAAATCTTTTTTTAGCTGTCTCAAGAAGCTCCACACTGATTTCCACAACAGCTGTACCAGATTACATTCCCATGAACAGGGTAGAAGTGTTGCCCCTTTTCCACATCCTTGTCAATATTTATTGCCATTTGTTTTCTTGATGGTAGTCATTCTGACAGGAGTGAGATGGAATCTCAAAGTAGTTTTAATGTGCATTTCCATCATGGATAATGATATAGAACACTTTTTTTTAGTTGTTTATATGCCATCTATATTTCTTCCATTCAGAACTCTCTATTTAGTAACATAACCCATTTTTAATTGGGTTGTTGATTTCTTATTATTTAGTTTTCTGAGTTCTTTGCATATCCCAGATATTAATCATCTGTCAGATGTATACCTGGAAAAGATTTTCTCCCATTCTTTAGGTTGTCTCTTTGCTTTATTCATAGTGTTCTTTGCTATACAGAAGCTTTTTAATTTCATAAGGTCCCAATGGTTAATTTATGGCTTCCTGAAAAACTGTGGTTACATTCAGAAGGCCATTGCCTATGCCAATATGTTTAAGTGTTTCTCATACTTTTTTTCTGTAGCAATTTCAGAGTTTCAGGTTGGATATTAAGGCCTTTGATCTACTTCGACTTATTCTTATGGATGGAGAGAGATATGGATCTATTTTAATCCTTCTACATATTGATATCCAGTTTTCCTAGAACCATTGGTTGAAGAGGCTGTCTTTTCTCCAATGAGTATTTTTGGCATTTTTGTTGAAGATGAGGTGGTATATCTGCCTGGATTTACATTTCGGTCCTCTACTCTGTGGGGTTACATTGAATTATCACTAGTAGGATTTCTTGCTTAAAGTTCTCTACTATTAATGCAGCTACACAGCTTTTTTTTTTTCAGTTAGAGTTTGAGTGATAGGGACCTGTTTTCAACATTTTATATAGCCTTATGTTTAGAGCACACAGCTTACAAATTGCGCAAATATGAATATATATTTATGTATCAAAGTAAATGTGACTATTAGTCTGTTACTCTTCAAAATCTCAAAATTGGCCTGCGTAGATGGCTCAGTAGTTAAATGCACTTGCTTGATAAAGCCTGCCAGCCTGGGTTAGATTCCCAGTACCCAAGTAATGGCAAATGCACCAAGCAGGCATGGGTCATCTGGAGTTTGTTTGCAGAGGCAGGGGTCTGGCACCCATAATGTCCCTCTCTCTCTTGCAAATAAATGAAATATTTTTAAAAATTTGAAAATTATGCTTGGCTTGTTTTCTTGCCAAAACCCATCATTATTATTTGATCTTGTAAATATACCTTCTATGGAAATCTTCAGTCTGTCAAATCTCTATCTATTACTCTCTACCATATTCAATTCTGTTATCATCTCCTCCCTACAATAGCCTCTAAGGTTTTTTTCCAACTTCTTTGCATAGATCCCATACATCTATTACATAGTTATGATATGTAGAGGATACAAATATGCCTGTTTAAACTTATCTACTGCCTTTATTTTATTTTTTAAATTAGTTTTGTACTGAGTGAATACAGTAAAGTTGGTACCATTGTTAGCCTACTCCCTGTCCTCCCCCTTCCCCTGGCCCCTGTTGTTGAGGTATATGGGTCATGCATTGTGGAGTTAGCCCTCAGTTATGGGTAGGAAGAAATGCCTCTGTGTAGCATGACCCAACATGTGGCTCTGGCATTCTTTCTGCCCCCTCTTCCGCAAATTTCCCTGAGCCATGTTGGGTTCATTTTAGGTCTGCTTCATTGATGAGGTCTTAGAAGCCTCTGCATCTCTGGATATCTGGTTTGGTAGGAGTTGATTGTTCTTTGTGTCTATCTCCTTCACCCTTGTGCTGGTACCAGGTTCACCAAGAAAACAGCACCCTTGCTTGTTTTGCCAATTATTCTTAGTTTCAGCTGGGGCCCTTTGGAGGTATGATGGAGTGGTTCTCTCCTTAGGATTGGCATCTATCTGAAAAAGAGAAGTAGATTCTCTGACAGAGTGTAAAGTTAGCACTAGATAAATGGGATTACCCTTAATTTTTTAGAGAGAATTTAATAGGTGTAGGCCCTCTTGAAGTCCACAATTGGTGGGACCTTGATAATGGAGAGCAGGCTCATTTTTGGATCTGGTTCTGACTTGTTTCCCAGCTCCACCTATGGGTTACATTGCACTGAGCGGATCAGTTAGCCAAATCAAGAGCAGTTGGTTCCCACCACGGCTGTGCACCACTATTGCACTTGTATGAGCATCATGACAGGTTATTTGCTGTTAAGTAGGTTAGACCATGAGTTGCTTGGACAGATATTGGTCATTTTCCCCCAGTCGCCCATGTAGCACATCCTGGCACTAGAAGCACTGTCTGGAGACTGACTCTCTTCTAGCTTCCAGCCACATCACTCCATGTTACATGTCAAATGCATATGGTGTCTTCAGCAGTAGGGTCTTACCACTAACCTTTGGTAGGTCATCAAGTACTCCAACAGAAATCTGTCTTTCTTTTAGGAAACATTTTAGGTCTCTCTGATCAAAAGTTCATTGTGGATGATAGCCACCTCTTGGTGCTGGGAGTTACAGTCAGTGCTCATGAAGAGAAGGAAGAAAAAGATAAGTAGTATGAAAGAGAGAAGAGGGGGAGATAGAGAGATAAGCAGTAGAAGATTAAGGTCAGTCTTCATGGTACCCTCTCCAGTGCCTTGTGACTCAGGTGTTCCCTCTAAGGGCCTGGTGAAGGTTCAACCATTTGGTCTGCCTTCTAGGATGTAGAATTTTATGGTACCATTGCCATTTGGGTCCAGATTTGTGTCCCCCAGCCCCTCCTTTGCCCTCCCCTCCATCCCCACCCACCCTATTGTCCGATCCTCGAGATGATTGCTGGGTATGTTGGCATCTTGGGTAGATTCAGGTTAGGTGCCACAGATGAGTGCGACTATGTGGCAATTATCTTTCTGTGATTGGGTAAGTTCACTGAGAATGATCTGTTCCAGATTCCACCAGTTTTCATCAAATGTCATTGTGTTGTTTTTTCTTACTGCTGTGTAGAATTTCAGCTGCCTTTAGTTAAAATTCTATCATGCCATTTCAAAGTTCTTCATGATAACATCTCTCTTTAACTCATCAATATCAGCTCCAAAATCCTCTGCACTTCTTCATTTGTCCCAGGTATCCTTTTATGTAGAAACTCTCTCTTACATCCACCAGTTTGAGCAGTGTCCTTAAACAGGTCAATTCTTACATGACAATTTATTCAAGGCTTTTTTTCAATTAGGTCTTAAGGTATGCCCCGTATTGGTTAAGAGGATCTTTTCTTAAAATAATTTTGTTTATTTATTTATTTATTTATTTAGAGAGAGAGAGAGAGAGAATGGGCATGCCAGGACCTCTAGCTACTGCAAACAAACTCCAGATGCATGTACTACTATGAGCTTTAGGCTGACTTGGGTACTGGGGAATGTAAGCTGAGTCCTTAGGCTTTGCAGGCAAGTGCCTTAACCACTAAGAAATCTCTTCAGCCCTAGGTTAGGATTTTTAAAACTTATGTTCTTTTTGTTATCTTTTAGGACATTTATGATCAGGCTTTTATTTAGTACATAAGCTCTTCTTAAGAATCTGCTTTTGATCCTTTCATTGGTTCATAAGCGTGATGATTGGGCGTCCACGCGCTAGCGTGATGTGTGCCTCCCACAAACCTTGTTACGCTCTGGCACATTACCCTTCTGACATGAAAAAAAAAAGAATCTGCTTTTGTGGCAGTTCTTTAATGAAATTGAATACACTGCAGTTGAATGTAATATACAATGACTTTTTATTAATTTAAATACTTGTATAAAAAGGTACTTTGGAATTTTAAACAACTTTAATATTTTTGATTTAAAAGTTTTCCCTGTAGAGAGAATGACTTAACCTTGCAGTCTCACCACTTCATTCAAGATTCATCTTGTGAGTATCAGGTAATCTTACTCATGAAACCACATATATTCTGCCAAAATGTATAATGAATTGAATCCCCATGCTCTGAAGTCCACGAATAGATAAGCTCTAATTTTAAGAGGATTGGAAAGAAGAGTAGATGTACCTCACAGCCCACACACAGAGTGAGAGATGATATGACGTCTTTCCCTTCAGAATATCTCCTTCATTGCCTTGTGGTTTAGGAGCTAAGGGAACTTAAGTTTTTCATTAATATTTTCATTGCATACAATCTTATTACAGACCTGATATATTTCCTTAAAATTAATATATTCTTTGTCCTGATACAGAACTTTAATGTATTTCATGTGAAGAACAGAGAACTTTATGTAAACATACAAAATATTTTAAAAAATCTTCTAAAATTCCACTCATTGATTTTGTTCTGTGTGTGTGTAGCTCCAGAAACACTTTCACAGAGACGCTATATTGGCATTTTTAGCTGTTATATAGCCATAGTAGTTGAAGGCTTAGATTTCACCAATATCCATCCCATGATGCGTTTATTTATTTATTTTTTTTTTTTGAGGTAGGGTCTCACTCTAGCCCAGGCTGACCTGGAATTCACTATGGAGTCTCAGGGTGGCCTAGAACTCATGGCAATCTTCCTACCTCTGCCTCCCAAGTGCTGGGATTAAAGGCATGTGCCACCATGCCCAGCTCATGATGTTTTTAATACATCACATTCTCTGTTTTATAATGTGCATATGTGTATGTGGAATATATGGAGTGTGTGGTTCATGTGTGTGTATAGATGCACATGTATACTGAGGCCAAAGATTGGTTTTATGTATCCTCTTCTACAGGTCTTCTGCCTTATTTCATTGAGATGGAGTCTCACACTGAGCCTTTTCACTGGACCGCACAACATATTCTTATGGTTTTTTATGTTGTTTTTCTTTGAGGTAGGGTCTTGTTCTAGCCCAGACTTACTTGGAATTGACTATGTAGTCTCAGGTTGGCCTCAAAGTCACAGTGGCTTCCCTCAGGAATTAAAGTCATGTACCACCACACACTACCATTCTTATCTTTTGAGTGTGGTGGTCATAGAGCCTCTGATTAATTTTTAAAAATATTTTATTTATTTATTTTGAAAGAGAGAGAAAAGTATATAGAGAGACAATGGGTGCATCGGTGCCTCCAGCCACTGCAAACAAACTCCAGACTCATGCGCTACCTTGTGCATCTGGCTTATGTGGGTACTGGGGAACTGAACCTGGGTCCTTATGCTTCACAGGCAGATGCCTTAACTGCTAAAACATCTCTCTAACCCTCTGAATAATTTGTTAACATACACTTTATCAGGCACTTTCATATATTCAGAATTGGTCAATAAAGATAAAACCTATGTACTACTTCAGAGTAGTATAATTTCCACATTTTATGTTGGGAAAAAATATGGCATGTTGTTGCAAACTTATCTACTTAAAGTATACAAGTAAGACTATAGCAGATCTAAGAGCTGTTGGGATATAGAGAATTTAAGACAAAAATCTTCCACTTGCCCATAGTCTTGGGTAAATTTGTCTTTAAAGTTATCATTTTGTAAAATGTGATTTTGCAACTATCTTTAAGGTGTTTATATACATATGTTCTCACAAAACATATCCACATACCTTGAACATGGATTGAACTGGTTAGTCTATAGAAAAATAATTTAAATATATATAACTACATGTTGGGTAGTACTCTTTTTAGAAAGCAGTAGTTTGGTGACATTATTCAATGATGGTAACAAATTATTGCATAACCCTTTTGTCCTCATGTTTTAACTTGTAAAGATCAATACATTCCATTACTGAGAGCTTTTCATTCAACAAAATGATACTAAGCCCAAATAATACACATTCCATTTCATTTCCAACAGGTGGTGGCAGACCCTTAAAGACCTGAACTTTACCTTGATCTTGAAATTTCTTGTGCTAATGTGAATAATCCTGGAATCATAAATATGTTACAGCTTAATACTCTGACATTCTATTCTCATTGTCTGATTTTATTTTCTTCTTTTCCAATGATGCTTTTACATCTTTTCCACTGATGTAACTGTAAGCATAATTACAAGAACTGCCTTAGAAAAGCATTATTCAAAGCCCACAAAAGGCTATTTTATAGTAGAGAATTAAAAAACTATTCAGTTTGGAAAAGAGGGAACTAACTTTGACTTTATAATGATCTTCCCAAAGGCCCCATCACATTTAAGGGAAGGCTTTCAATAGGGAGTGTTTGGTAAATTGTCACATTAGAAGAGTTACTGACTCTCCAGCTGTTTACTAATGCATCCAGCAAGTGAGAGTTCAGTACAGAATTTACTTAAACATACACAAAATGAAAGATGCATATTTTGAACATTCACAAAGGAACAATAGAATATTAATGATTTGATGGGCAGCTTGATTAGCAATTCAAAACAGTGATTTTTAAATGGGATTTATAAAGAACTCATCAGTAATTCTCTAATTTTCTGTTTACATAAAAGCTAATTAGAGGAAGTTTTGGCACACGTATTTTCTGCAGTGCTATTCAAAAAGACAATACGCCATTTAGAAAATCACAATAAATGTATTACATAATCAGTATACTTTTTAATGAAATTTAAAAATATTTTTATATATCTAGAATTACATGTTTTTACCATCCAGTAAAATGAATACTCATTTGCAAATAATCTTCTAAAGCAGTTTGCATAGTAACATTTATTATAGAACTACATAATTAAAATATTTTGGGATAGAAGCAGAAGAACTATCCTAAAAATTTCAGGAAAATTATTTATGTAAAACAAAGTTTATCTTTGCATCACGAGAATAAAATGACTCTAGGATCAAACATTCCTGGATTTAATTTCTATCTTCACCACTTGTAAGTTGCAAAGCCTTGGATAACCTCTTTATTCTAAGTGAGTGCTTTTTTCTATATAATTGGATTTAGAACTATGTTTAATAAATTGCTTATAAGGATAAAACCTGTCATCTTAGAACAGGAACTAAAGTGATTCCTGTTGCATTGCTATTTTCAAAAAATGATATTGCAGGTCTTTTTATTGCCACATCTTACCCCTATAATAAATTTCACATAGTTTGTTTTGCTACATATATACAATATATAACATAGACAATATTCATATCTGTATGTATGGAGTGGTCCAGGTCCTAAGAATTGGTAAATCAGAAAAATAAAATGTCCTTATGAAGAGTTGGTAGGAAGTTACTACAAAGGTAAGTATAAAGATTAATCCATAATGATCATGGGACTCATCTGCATAATATTTTATTGGCTGTTATTTACAAATAAAGTCCAAATATATTTTCATGGCCCATGTAAGCTTTAAGCATGATTTTCTATGCATGTACTACTTTATTCAAACTCATTTGTTTAATTAGTCAACTGTTCACTTAATAATGGCACAAATATACCTGATGGGCTAGTGTTATCAGATATTATGCTAAGAGCTGGGGAAAGATCAGAGCGTATCAGATTTGCTGTTATCATTTTGTTCCTTTTGTAGGCTAACAGATAGAAAAAGAAAGAATGCAGAATGCCGGGTGTGGTGGCACATGCCTTTAATCCCAGCACTTGGGATGCAGAAGTAGGAGGATGGCCATGAGTTCAAGGCCACCAGGTCAACCTGGGCTAGAGTGAGACTCTACCTTAAAAATAAATAATAAAAAGAAAGAAAGAAAGAAAGTGGAAAGATATATATCCTACTATTTGTTTCACAAATATATAAAGTGCTAAGAGAATAATTATATGAACAAAATATGTGCATATGGTCAAAAATTATAGTTGAACTTGATATTATGAGGTCAAAGAGGGAGGTTCCCATGGAAAAATAAGGAAATATGTGAGCATGAAATCTTGAAAGTTAGGCTGGATCTGAAATATTAATTTATGGTCGGGAAAGTAGATACTTTGTAATTTTAACAGTGAAAAAGATATCTTTATAATTATTAAAAATGTCTGAGAAGCAATAATGATTTTGTTAAAAATTCTTCCTTAATAGACTCTGGATCGTTTAGATTTAATATGAAATATATTTCAAAAAAAGCCAATATTTTTCACAATGATAAAATACTAATTCTAAGGTGGGCATGGTGGTGCACACCTTTAATCCCAGCACTTGGGAGGCAGAGGTAGGAGGATGGCTATGAGTTCGAGGCCACCCTGAGAGTACATAGTGAATTTCAGGTCAGCCTGAGCCAGAGTGAAACCCTACCTTGAAAAACCAAAAAAAGAAAAAGAACCCAACTAATTCTATTACAATAAGTATAAAAACATGTCTACTATTTCAACTACAATTAATATTGCTTCAAAGGTACTATACCTTAAAATTAGTTCATAGAACAAATTAAAGTTTCTTGGTAATAATGTTTGTCATTTTTAAAGGACCAATTGAAGAAGATCTAAGAAACCATAGACTATTCAATCAAGAGAATGAGTGTACAATTATTATTCAAAGACCTATAATTAATAATAAAAATCAATGTAATAAAACATAATAAAAGCCAGTTGTGGTGGGTTACACTTATAGTTCTAGCATTCAGGAGGCAAGGGAGGTGGATTACCATGAGTTCAAAGCTCGCCTAGTCTACATAGTGAATTCAAGACAACCTGTGCTACAGAGTGAGACTTTGTCCCAAAATAAACAAAACAAAAGATGAACCTGTAATAAAAAAAAGCTACCATAGTAATGACACATATGGCAACTATTCTCAAATGAAAAATACAAGAAAAAGAATAACATATTCAAATACAAAAATTAACTCTTTATTTATCAAACACCTCATTAAAAAATAAAGAAAAAGTTGTGATTTTTATAGATGAACTATTCCTCCATAGGTAACATCAAGGAATAAATATTTTAATTTTTTAATAATTATGAAGATTGCAAATAATCAAGCCAAAAATGTAGGTAGAAATTAAGAAGAAGTTCCCTGGGCAATAGTAACCAATAACCAAAAATCTTAACTTGCTAAACCTAAGTCATAAATAAATATGCAAAACTTAGCAACCTTTTAACATTTATACTTATAAGATTGGCATAGTCTCTTTTAACTGCAAGTAGTCTATGATGATAAGTGAGTATGACACCTGGGACAGAAATATGCTAGTATCCATCAAAATTTTCTATATAAACAACCTGACCTAAATCTAGGCCTAAATCTAGTTTTACAGAATATGTATAATCAATGCATAGGGCCATGAAAATATTCAACATGACACAGACTATGCTTTGTAAGATGTGTGGTCTCTGGATTCATAGAGCCTGTGTGGGACCCCTTATTGTATAACTTAAGCTAAGTGATTTGAATTTAAACTGTTTTGTTCAATGCAAAATTATAGAAATAATGTTATGCATAGTATGTTTAGTATGAGTAAAAGGCAATTTCACAAAACAACTTCATAGAAAAATATCTAAACAGAAAAAAATATATATTACCTATGTAACAGTTTTACCTTTTTCTTTTTTATATATTTTGTTTTACTTATTATTTATTTATTTTTTGGTTTTCCTCACTCTAGCCCAGGCTGACCTAGAACTCACTATGTAGTCTCAGGGTGGCCTTGAACTCATGACAATCCTCCTACCTAAAGGCATGAGCCACCCCACCTGGCTTGCATTTTATTTACTTATTTATTTATGATAATGTGAGAGAGCATATGAGACAGTGAGAGCATGATGCGTGTGCCAAGCCCTCTAGCCACTGCAAAGCCCAGACACCTGTGCCACCATGTACATCTGCCTTACGTGGGATCTGGGGATTTGAACCTGGGTCCTTAGGCTTCACAGGCAAACGCCTTAACCGCCAGGCCATCTCTCTAGCCATTAACCTTTTCTTGATCAAAATAAATCACAAACTAAAAGAATAAGCCAAAATCTTTAGGAAGACCAAAAATTACTTTCGTGCAAATCAGCAAGAAAACAACCCAAATACAATTGTGTCATTGTGGGGACCTCTTTGTCTATCCTGGTGTTTGTTCCTTCCTTCTCCACACTGTATCTAACTTAGAAAGCTGACTTGTATGATTGCAGCGTTGTCTGTGATAACTGCCCTTCATAATGCTGTGGTAAGGAAGGACTAAAGATAAATGGGAGGTGAGGAGGTATTTATGGCACTGATCTGCCCTCTGGAACACAGTTACTGGATTTCTTATGGTTGCCATACATATCTTCTCTTTTTCTTCTTTTCTTTCTATTCTCTTCTCTCTTCTTTTCTTTTTTCTTTTCTCTCTCTCTCTCTCTTTTTCTTTTCTTTTGGTTTTCCAAGGCAGGGTCTCACTCTTGCCCAGGCTGACCTGGAATTCACTATGTTGACTCAAGGTGGCCTCGAACTCTCCGCAATCCTCACACTTCTGCCTCTTGAGTACTGGGATTAAAGGTGTGCACCACCATGCCCAGATTTTTCCTTTAAAAATTTTTTTCTTTTTTCTTTTTCATTTTAGCCTACAGACCTATAGCTAACTAAGGTTCATTATGATATGGTATTTTTCTTACAATGATTTTGTTTTCCTTCCCTCCTGCCCTTCCCACTTCATGGCCTTCCTGTACCACAGTCTCTCTTTCACTTTCATTTCACGTGTGACCTTTTGTCATTCTTCCTTTTTCCACACCTCTTTTATCCCCCTCATGGTCTCATATCTAGCTTCATAGCCTATAATTTTTTCTCACATTTCCTTATCTATACACACATGAACACTCAAAAGTTAGGATCTACATATGAAGGAACATATTATTTTTGTCTCTGGGTTTAGATTACCTCTCTTAGTATCTTTTCCATCTCCATCTATTTTCCTGCAAGCTTCACATTCCTTTAAAGCTTCATAAAATACCATTATGTGTATGTACCAAATTTTATTATTCAATCATCAGTTGATGGACATTTATGTTGATTCCATTTCCTAGCTATGTGTTTAGAGTAGCAATGAACATGGATGTACAAATGTTTTTGTAGTAGGATATAGAGTCCTTTAGGTATATACTCAGGAGTGATAGAGCTGACTCATATGGCTGATCAATATTTAGCTTTTTCAGAAACACTCATGGTGATTTTTATAGTAGATACACAATTCTATACTCCCACAAATAATGAAGAAGAGTTCTCATTTTCCCACAATCTTGCCAGCATTCAATGTCATCTGCTTACTTAATGATGGTCATTCTGACAAAGATGAAATGGAATCTCAAAGTAGTTTTATATTGCATAATCTTGATAGTAAAGGATGTTGAATATGCTTTTAAATATATTTTCCATTGGTGTTGCTTTTGAGAATTGTGTATTCATTTCATTAGCCCATTTATTTGATTGTGAATTTTGTTAGTTTGGTGTTTCGTTTTTTGCAGTTTTTAAAGTATTGTTGACATCCATTCTTTTTTGTTTATACTGTAGCTAGAAAATATTTTCTGCTTTCCTGTAGGCTTTCTGTTCACTGTGCTGGTAGTTTCTTTGGCTATGCTGAAACTTTCAAATTTCATTAAGTTCAATATGTTGTCTTTTGAGATTTCTTGTGCTACTGGGGTCACTTTGAGAAAGTTCTTACTTATGTCTATAACTTACTGTGAATTCCCTGTGTTAGCATACTTTATCTGTTTTATCCAGTATCTGTTTTCCTTTAGTAGCTTTAGAATTTCTGGTTTTAAATTTAGGTCTTTGATCCATTTTAAATTGTTCTTTGCGCCAAGAAAGAAATATGGATCTAATTTTATTCTCCTGCAGGTGTATGTCCAGTTTTTACAACACCATTTGTTGGATATATTACATGCCCTGAAAATAAATATCTGCCAACCAAGATTACTATACCCAGGAAAGTTATCTTCCCAATTTATTGAGAAGTAGAAATTTAAGGACAAACACAAACTAAGGTAGTTGAGGAAAATCAAACCAGATCTAGAGAAATTTCTTAAAGGATTGTGACATTGAGAAGAAGAAAAACAGTTGCAATCATGGGGACATATGTAAGAATAGCCACCAAGTAAGAAAGAGATCTAGAAGAGAGGTAATTAATCAGTCATGAATAACACAGCAAGTCAACTGACTCCCAAAAGTAGCAGAGGAGAAGGAAAAGAAATTCCATGAGCTTATCCTGGCAGGCAATCACCTAATAAAGTCATAGTAAAGACACTTTAATTCATAATATTGAATGTAAATGGCCTCAATTCACCAATAAAAAGATGAAGACTAACTGACTGTGTTAAAAAATAAACAAACATTTTTCAACTATCTGTTGTTTCTGAGACACACACAAAGATGCCCCAAAACTGAGGGTCAAAGAAAGGAAAGCAATAAACCTAGCAAATGGAAATTGTAAACAAGTGGCTATAGCTCTTCTTATATCTAACAAAATAGACTTTTGACAAAGATACTCAAGAGACAACAAGGGCCACTATATATTAATAAGGGGAGAAATTAAGAAGTCATAATAATTGTAATTATTTCTACACCAAATATCAGGGACCACTGTTTCATCAAATATGAAATGAGATGAAAAGTTCACATAACTTCTGACATCATAATATTGGGAGACTTTATTACCCCCCACACATAGACTAGCAAAGATACTTCTGAGATAAATTCTACCACAGACCAACTAAACTGAGCAGATATCTACCACAGAATATTCCATGAGGTAGGGAATATATACTTTTCTTAAAAGTACATGGAGAACTTTTGGTTAAGATGGCAGTGTAGGAACCATGCCAAAGCAGCCTAGCGGAGAAAAAGCCAAAAAAAAAAAAAAAAAAAAAAAAAAAAAACCAGCAAAATACACAGTTTTACTAAAAAGTGAGGTGTATAGGAAATTAAAATGGCAGCAGGGAAGTAGGAGAGATCCAGAGCATCCAGAGCCCACACAGGCAGGCTGAAGTGGCTCCAGCAGTGGCAGCTCTGGCTCCAACGGCAGCTCCGGCTGCAGCAGCAGAAGCAGCAGTTCCGGCTCCTGCTCTGGGTCCCGCTCCGGCTCTGGCAGTGGCAGCATCGGTTCCAGTGGCATCAGCAGTGGCCCCAGCAACAGCAGCAGTGGCAGCTGCTCCGGCAGTGGCTCCAGCAGCAGTGGATCCAGCAGCGGCACCAGCAGCTCCAGCAGCAGCAATGTCAGGTCTGCAGGGCCACAGCTGCCAGACTCGGCTTGCCCCACAGGAAAAGCCAGTGCCCAGCTCCAGAAAACAGAACAGCAGTCCAGTGACCCAGCCAGCCTTCTTTAACCCACAGGGCACAAAATAGGGAGGCAAGCAGAGCACAGCATAACTGAGACCAAAATCATCCAAAAAGGTAATTGGGATTGAACCAGGGAAGGGTCTCACTTGATCACAAGCTGACTTGGAACCCACAACAGACCCGAAATCTTAACCTCTTTGTTGATAGAGGATCTGGTTGTTATAATACCTACTGTTGCATAAATAATCGGTGCTGTTTTTCATTGAATGTGTACAATGTATAGTTAAATTTTAGAATCTATCAGTATTTTGTTCCACGTGGCCTACTTGAATACTCCAATAGCAAGTGAACCCAACCCTGAGGAGCACTTTTGTAGATACTCTGAGAGTCTTAAGAGCCACACCTAACACCTTAAGCTCCTACCCTGAAGATATATAACATCACATGGATTGATACAGCTAACAATACCCAGCTAACTAGAAAATCCAAGCAGTAACTTAATCCAAGATGCAAAAATATATACATCATAACACAAGAAACACCAAACACCAAGACAATATAAATCCACCAAAAAAGTATTAATGCATCGGAAATGACATCTAGTGAGAACAAGTTAGAGGAAATGCCTGAGAAAGATTTCAAAAGAATGATTGTAAATATGTCTAAAGAAGTCAAAGAAGAAATCAAAGGAATGAAAGAGGAAATCAAAGGAATCAAAGAAGACACAGGACACCAATTTAATGAAATAAAGAAGTCAATACAAGACAAAAGGAAATAGAAATAATAAAGAAAAACCAGTCAGAATTACTAGCAATGAAGAACACAGTTAATGAAATAAAAAGCTCTGTAGAAAATCTCACCAGTAGAATGGATGAAGGAGAGGACAGAATATCTAAGCTAGAAGACCAGGTGGCAGATCTAATACAGTCCAACAAAGAGAAAGACAAACTAATAGAAAAGTATGAGTAGGAATTTCAAGATATTCGGGACACTATGAAAAGATCAAATATAAGAATTCAGGGCATAGTAGAAGGAGAAGTATTTCACTCCAAAGGCATAGTAGGCAACTTCAACAAAATCATAGAAGAAAACTTCCCCCAAATTGGGAAAGAGGTGCCAATGCAGATACAGGAAGCCTTCAGAATATGAGCCAGAAAAACCTGGAAAGAACCTCTCCTCACCATATTATACTCAAACTACCAAACACATAATCCAAAGAAAAAATATTGAAAGCAGTGAGAGAAAAAAAATCAAGTTACCTACAAAGGCAAGCCCATCAGAATTACAGCAGATAACTCAACACAAACTTCAAAAGCCAGAAGGGCTTGGAGAGATGTATTCCAAGTTCTGAAAGATAAAAACTGTCAACCAAGGTTACTTTATCCTGCAAAGCTATCCATTCAAATAGACGGAGAAATAAGGACATTCCATGACAAAAGCAGGCTAAAGGAGTATTTGAAGACAAAACCAGCTCTACAGAAAATACTTGAAAGAATCCTCCATGACAAAGAGAAGGAAAAGCACACATGTAAGGAACCTGGAAAAAATAAACAATACTCAATAAAAATGCCAAAAATACTCATTGGAGGGAAGACACCCTCTTCAGCAAATGGTGCTGGGAAAACTGGATATGGATCTGTAGAAGGATGAAAATAGATTCTTCTCTCTCTCCATGCACAAGAATTAAGTCCAGATGGACTAAAGACCTTAACATCAGACCTGAAACTGTGAAATTGCTAGAGGAAAAAGTAGGGGAAACCCTTCAACATATTGGTTTTGGCAAAGACTTTCTGAATATAACCCCAATTGCTCAGGCAATAAAACCACAGATTAACCACAGGGACCTCATGAAATTACAAAGATTTTGTACTGCAAAGGACACTGTGAATAAAGCAAAGAGGCAACTATAGAATGGGAAAAAAATCTTTGCCAGCTATATATCTGATAGCGGATTAATATCTAGGATATACAAAGAACTCAAAAAGTTAAATAATAAGAAATCAAACAAGCCAATTAAAAAATGGGCTATGCAACTAAATAGAGAGTTCTCAAAGGAAGAAATATGGATGGGGTATAAGCATCTAAAAAGTGTTCTACATCCCTGGTCATCAGGGAAATGCAGATTAAAACTACATTGAGATTCCATCTCACTCCTGTCAGATTGGCCACCATCATGAAAACAAATGATCATAAATGTTAGCAGGGATGTGGCAAAAGAGGAACCCTTCTACACTGTTGGTGGGAATGCAATCTGTTCCAGCCATTGTGGAAATCAGTGTGGAGGTTCCTAAGACAGCTAAAAATTGATCTACCATATGACCCAGCTATAGCACTCCTAGGCATATATCCTAAGGACTCATCCCATTTCCTTAGAACTACATGCTCAACCATGTTTATTGCCACTCAATTCATAATAGTTGGGAAATGGAACCAGCCTAGATGTCCCTCAACTGATGAGTGGATAATGAAGATGTGGCACATTTATACAATGGAGTTCTACTCAGGGGTAAAGAAAAATGAAGTTATGAAATTTGCAGAAAAATGGATGGATCTGGGTAGGATTATACTAAGTGAGGTAACCCAGGTCCCAAAAGCCAAGTGTGCATGTTCTCTCTCATATGTGGATCCTAGCTACAGATGATTGGACTTCTGTGTGAGAAGGAAAAAACTCAGTAGCAGAGGGAACTAAGTTAAAAAGGAGACATAAAGGGAAGAGAAAGGAAGGGAGGAGGGTACTTAATAGGTTGGTATTGTATACACATAAGTAGAAGAATAGATTTACAGGGGTAAAAAGGCCCGAAGTGAGGTCAGAGGAAGAGATTGAGTAAAGGAAAGGTGGAGGGAGGGCTAATCAAAATCTAAGAGGATGCAAATAAATCATGTGGAATCCTCCAGTTTTGGACAGTGGAACACTCAGGATCCATAAATCATTGTTAAAATTTTTTCAGTGCCAGGGATGGGATACCTTCCAGTGAGTTGTTGGCCAGTGAGGTCGCTGATGCCCCCAAAACATTATAGGCCATTGCCAAGGCCCTTGGTTTCCCACCAGGAATAGATGGTAAGACCCTAGTGCTGAAGACTCCACATACTTGGGCTGCAAGAGCACTGAGAAATCCTGCTGGAACTGAGCTGATAACCTCCTCCATGTAGACCAGCTGACTGAAATCTGGAAGAAGCCATTCTACATGAAGTTCAATGGGAGAAAGAGATACCACCAGTGAAGATACTCAACAGTGGACACTGCAAGCCTTATAATTTGCCAGCCAGGCCAAATGAGCCAATGGGTACAATAGTGGCATGTCTGTCATGGTAGAAACCAACTGCCCTCCAATTGGACTGGAGGCCTGCTCCATGGGGGGGAATATGTCCCTGATACTGAAAACTTAAAACAGGGTTAGTCATGAGCCCTAGGGGTGTAACATCTGCTGATATCTGGAAAAATGTATATACTATGCTTATCAAACTGCCCAGTAAGCACTACTCTTAATATTATACCCTTATATTAACGCTATTCTCACTTTAGGTAGAGAATTTTCTCTTTTCAGATGGCAGTAATCTTGGAATGACTCAGAAGGTATCATAGTGCTGGAAAGAAGTGACTAGAGTATGAAGTAACATCTCTATCATACCTTCCAAGGCTCAGGGTCTAATGCAGAAGAGGTGGCAGAAAGAATGTAAGAGCCAAAAAAGGATAGGACTCCTTACAACGTGCTCCCTCCAGACATAAACTGGCCTGGATATTCATGAACTCATAGTGCCTGACACTACCTACACAAGACCATCATAAGAGGAGGAAAAGATGATGACATCAAAATAAAAGAGAGACTGATTGAGATGGGGAGGGGATATGATGGAGAATGGAATTTCAAAGGGGAAAATGGGGGGAGGGAGGGTATTACCATGGGATATTTTTTATAATCCTGGAAAATGTTAATAAAAATTGAGAAAAAAAAAGAAAGATAAGGGAGGTCACTTTATACTGATTAAGGGCACACTCCAACAGGAGGACATTACAATCCTAAACATATATGAACCTAACATGGGGGCTCCCAAATTCATCAAACAAATGCTATTAGAACTAAGGTTACAGATAACACCAAACACAGTGGTAGTGGGTGACTTCAACACCCCACTCTCATCAATAGACAGGTCATCCTGGGAAAAAATAAGCAGAGAGGTATCTGGACTAAATGAGGTCATAGAAGGGATGGACCTAATAGATACATATGGGACGTTTTATCCAAGTACTGCAGAATATACATTCTTTTCAGCAGCACATGGAACATTCTCTAAAATAGACCATATATTAGGAGACAAAGCAAATCTTAACAAATACAGGAAAATTGAAATAATTCCTTGAATTCTATCTGACCACAATGGAATCAAACTACAAATCAATAGCAAAAAAAAAAAAAAAGCTATAGAGCATACACAAAATCATGGAAACTAAAAGTACATGGAAACTTCCTCAAAATTGATCACATTATATCTTCTAATGTAAGCCTCAACAAACATAAAATTTGCAATAATTCATTGTTTCTGTGTAGATCACTGGGGAATAAAAATAGAACTCAACAGCCTGAAAAATTTCAGAAATTGCAATAATATGTGTAGACTGAACAATATACTTTTGGATGAATAGTGAGTCATTGAAAATCAGGGTGGAAATTTAATAAAACTTTTTAGAATCAAATGAGAATGAAAACATAGCCTACCTGATTGTCTGAGATTCAGTCAAGGCAGTTAAAAGAAGAAATGTTATAACTAATGTAAGCACTCAGATTAAAATACCTAGAGAGATCTCAAATAAACAACCTAATGGTGCAACTTAAAGGGTTAGAAAAATAATAAAAACCTATCTGCAAAATAAGTTGAAGACTAGAATGAGTAGATTAGGACAAAAATTAGTGACATACAGATTAAATGTACAATACACAGAATCAATCAAAGAGTTACTTCTCTGAAAAAATTAACAAGATTAACAAATTCCTAGCCAAACTGACCAGAAGAAATAGAAGATTCAAATAAAATTTGAGTTAAAAAGGAACTGTTACAGTAGACTCCATTCAAGAAAATCCAAAAGATCATTAGAGGGTACTATCAAAGAATATTCCAGAAATCTGGACAACCTAGATGAAATAGATAAATTTTAAATGCCAAAAGTTATACATAATTTAGCAAAGATATTGAAGCAATAATTAAAATTAGCCCCACCTAGCTTTTTGTCAAAGTTTTCATTTATTAGACCATAAAACCATTGAATATTTTTCTTGTTTCTCAACTTGAATTACCTATTACTAATATATTATTCAGACATATTTTTTCAGGTTAAACTTTGAAAAAAAAATAATGATTTTTCTATCCCTTCACTATGTATTAATTTTAGTGACTATATATTGAACTTTTAGCATTGTAATTAATTCTTCATAGCTTTCTTCCCTATATTATAACATTATGTTGCATCATGAGTTTATTCCATTCTTTAGCTTTATGCATTGTGTCAGTTACTATCTTACTGCTGAGACAAAAACCAAACCAGAATTATAGTTTCAAGGGGAAATTTCATCATGGTGGAGAAATCATGACAAGAGTGGACAGCTGGCATCATGTAGCCATCAGCCAGAAGACAGAGTATAGTACAGCAAGCAGGGTTGCACTAGAAGCCTCAGGGCCTACTGCAGTGACATTATTTCTGCCACCTAGTCTCCAGCTCATAAAAGTTCCACAGACTTTCCAAATAACATCACCATCTTGGAATGTTCAAGCATGTTCAAACACATGATTCTGTGGTGCCATTTTTACATTTAAACCACCATATTTATGTATAGACATTCACTTTATATTATTGTTACACTTACTTTTTAAGTCTCTTTCTTTGCAAAATGTTCTACAATTTGTATATGTTTGTTAAATATTAGTGTATTGGTTTCTAGAAAATATTGGTGATTTTTAATGACAGACTTTTACTCAGTTACAGAAGTATTCAAATGCAAGTAACCATTACTGTGGGACCTTACATGTGCTTTTTGCAATTAGAATAATAAGATTCTGCACTCCATTTTATTTATTTATTTTTATCAAGGCAGGGAACTCACTCTAGTTCCAGACTGGCCTCAAATTCACAGTTTGTAGATAATCCTCCTACTGCATTGTCTCAAGTGCTGGGACTAAAGAAATGCACAATAATGCTCAGTGGTGGGTGTTCTCCATTTTGCTTTTAAGATGGTAATAAATTTATCAATTAATATGTATCCTATATAAACTTTCATCACAAATTGCCAACTTCTTTTTTTACCTAAAGGTCAGGAAATATATATATATATATATATATATATATATATATATATATATATATATATATATTTCTTTTTTAATTATACATACAAGTATTTTGATGATACTAATTTTCTAAAGTTTGATTTTTATATGGTTAGAGTATGTGTCACATAATATTTTTGTTTTTGAGTTTATAGAGAAATTACCTGTGGTTAAAATAAAAACTTGAAGAATATATTTAATAAAATAGAATTATTTGACTAGCATATCTCAAAATAAATATTTCATACAGATTGAAAGTGGTAGCAAGCAGCATGGGGCTATCATCCACAATGAGCTTTTGATCGGAGAGACCTACAAGGTTTCCTAAAAGACAGACAGATTTCTGTCAGAGTACTTGATGACCCACCAAAGGTTAGTGGTAGGACCCTACTGCTGAAGACACTTTATGTGGTTGACATGCAAAATAGAATGGCATGGCTGGAAGTTGGAAGACAGTTAGTCCCCAGACAGTCAGAGCATCTAGTGCCAGAAGGTGCTACATGGGCGACTGGGGGAAAATGACCTAGCAGCAAATAACTTGTTGTGATGCCCATAGAAGTGCAATAGTGGCACACAGCCATGGTGGGGAGACAACTGCTCTTAATTTGGCTAACTGATCTCCTCAGTGGTATGGGACCCATAGCTGGAGCAGGGAAACAAGTGAGAACCATATCCAAACATAAGCCCACTCACCAATATCAAGCTACCATCAATCATGGGCTACAAGAGGGCCTACACCTATTAAATTCTCTGTAAAAAAAAAAAAAAAAAAGTAAGGGTTATCTCATTTGCCCTGGTGCTAACTTACTCTCCGTTGGAGAACCTGCTTTTCTTTTTCAGACAGATGTAGATCCTAAGGAGAGAGCCACCCCATCATACTTCCAAAGGGCCATGGCTGAAACTAAGAAAAAATGGTGAAACAAGCAAGGGTGCTGTTTTCCTGATGAACTGGATACCAGCACAAGGGGGAAGGAGATCAACACAGAGAAAAATCAACTCCTACCAAATCAAAGAGCCAGAGACCCAGAGGCTCCCAAAACCTCATCACTGAAGCAGACCAAAAATGAACCCAACATGGCTCAGGCAAATTTTGCAAAAGAGGGGGTGGAAAGAATGTCAGAGCCACATGTTGGTTCATGATATGCAGAGACATTTCTCTTACCCATAACTGTGGGCTAACTCCACAATGTATGACCCATATACCTCAACAAGGAGGGGCCAAGGGGAGGGGGGTAGGTCACGGATGAGCCTAATAATAGTAACAAACTGACTATATTTGCTGAATACAAAACTAACTAATAAAGAAGAAAAGAAAAAAAATTAAGGTGGTAGCAAGTAATTTTAAGTTCTCATGGAGGCAACAATATTTTCTAGCCACCATAATAATATTATATTTGCATTGCATTGAAATGAATATTCACAGTAGGCCATCTTTTGATCCATATTTCATTCAACCAATCAAATAAGCTCTTGGCCACACAGAACTGAAACGTACCAAGGGTCCTGGACATCTCACCACCTCCCATAATTAGGGAAGCAGTGCTGTGTCCAGCCTTCCACTGAATCCTCCCTACCTCCCCCAGCTTGTCAGATGAAATGACTCTCCATTCACAGTGTCAATATCTCCTGAGTACCACTCTTTCCTGCCAGGGCATGGAGAATGCCCCTGGGGCTGAGGAACATTTCTCAGGCTCCCTAGGGTTTCCCACCTGCAGTCAGAGTAGAGTCCTAAGAAACCATGATTCTGTGAGACCAGATTTAGTGAGTCTCAGAAATGCATGCAAACTGAAACAAAACTGGAAAGCCTCCCTGTCACTCTAAAGAGGATGAAGTTTCTAAAGATTTCTTCATCTGCTTTTGTCACAGAAGACATCTAGGTATTAACATCCTGGAAACTTTGCCAGTGCCAGGCTTTACCTACATGTTATAGGGGCTGAAGCGAAAATCATTTCATGAGCTGACTGGAGGAGTTTGGCCCTTGGTACTTCACTCAGTGTTTCCCAGGCCTTAAGGCCAGTTGGAAAAAATGCAGGAGTGAATCAGGCTGAGGGTCCCTGGCAGATCCCGCATGAGCCTCCAAATGTAACGGGTTTGGGGTCACTTAGAGATTCAGCAGTCTGACACAAATATGATATTAATAAATAGAGGCATTTGTTTCTGGCTAGTACTACACTGAAACAACCTCTGGTGAACAGACCTAAGGGAAGCCATATTAGGCCACTCAGCTATCTTGACATTCTCAAGGAGCCACAAGAGAGTAAAGATTAGTAACTACAAGGCTGAGGGCATGATTCCAGTAAAGGCATCTGATGTTAATCTTCCCCTGAGGTCAGGGTGGTCCAATACTCCATATAAGCTTCATCTGGTGTTTGGTCTTGCCCTTAAGTAGAGCTCACTGTGCCCAAGTTCTGCTTTTGTGAATCATGCTTGCTTACTCTTGCAAAAGATAATTGGGGTGGAGGGGGGATAACTGAAGAGTAATGGGTAGGTCATTGTACAAGGAATGTGGGTTTTGCCTTTAAAAACTCACTATAAAAGTAGGATGGGGGCTGCTCTCCTCCTTGCTGTGAAGGGACAGATGCCAGCCAGCTTAATAAAGACACTCCTTTTAAATTTTTATTCAGATGGTGTTCTGTTCATTTCTGATCTGGGACTTGCTACATTTGGAGGCCCCTGTGAGACATATTCTTCTTGCTAAACTTACCCTCAAATCTGGTCTCACAGAGTCTTTATTTCTTGGGACTTGAGCTGAGGGTCATCTGGTCTGAAAACCTCTGGTGGTAAGGGTTATCCAGTGGAAGGTTGGATGCAGCACTACATCCCAAATCCTGGGCAGTGGCCAATCATGGCCCCAATCGCTGGTCTGTCTATTTCAGGACTGTGTGGCCATGTGTCCTTGTCTTTCTGTTTAGTGTTTGTTTCATCCTTTTGTGCTTAACATTTTTTTTAATCCTCCTAGGAAACCAACTGCAGAATCTGAAAACTCCACCATGGGACAGACAAGCTCCACATCTAGCACATCTAACTCATTGCCACGTGTTCTTACGAACTTTTTCTTCTTCCAACAGCAGGCTTCTGACTTGGGGGCCACATGAAATGCCTTTTCTTTGAGGAAGTTTTGTGGATTATACTGGCCATTCTTTGATGTAGGATGGCCACCAGAGGGAACCTTCACCCTCCCAACTGTCAAATGGGTCATCCTTGTGTGACCTGCACAACCTGACCACCCCGGAGGAAATTGGAAAATGAAAATTGAAAATTCGAATTGAAACTAGTCAAATTTTGTTTTGGAAAAATTCTCAATGTGATGTCTAAAATTATATTATATTATATTATATTTGAGGTTTGGTTTTGGTCTCCAGGGTTGTAACTAGAATAAGAATTTAAAATGGGAAAGCATAGCTTGTGAGTGAATGAGTTAACGTGTGAGATAGAGCTCATCGTTTGGAGTCTATATGAAAAGTGCACTTGAAATGAATGTGAGTATGTATGTGGCTCACAGTCCTAAGACTGCAGACTGATTTCTGTTCTGAGCAGTGCCATTTCATTGTGGGGGATGTCCTCCACCAAGCACACCATTGTAGACTGCATGGCCAACTTTTACTGTTGAGTGTCACCCAGAAGAAACACTGAAAGTAATTAAAATTACAGGCTAGGAAAAATGAAAGATTGTAGAATGACAGGATCAGAAAGCTGCCTTGTAGCCCTGAGAGAAGTCCAAAACTCTCCCTGGAGTTTTGGAAGAACAACAACAAAAAAGGAGGGGCTATGCTGTCCCACTATGTTCCCCAGGGGCAAGAAGTAGATCAGAAATAGTTAAGTCTGGGCCAGTTCAGGCAGATGCACCTGCAATGTGTCACTCAGTGCTTTCCTCTGAAAGGCTTGATCTGTTGGCCAGGTGGTCCTGGGAATAAGAGGGGAGCCTAACACACAAGTCTCATTGTTACACAGAGAGACAAGACACAGACCTCTCTGGAGTTGATGTTGCCCCCAGGAGAATCCCTGGTGGCTCTCTTTTCTTAGCTTCCATGCCTTGCAGAGCCAGGTGGCTGCAGGCACAGGGAATCTCAGGATCCTGGTCCCAGCATGATGATGGATAAGTCCCAAGCCACTGTGAACAGCTGGGGACTTCTTATAAGAAATTTGTAACTGTTTATAAGTTTACTTTATCTCTCCATGCTTCTATGGAACTATTAACAGGCAACAGCCTCAAGATTTATGTTTAAATTAAGAAGTATTCAATAATAAGTTTGTTAGAAAAATTCTAAAATCTCTCATGATGGTTGAATCTACTTTCATATTTTTAAAAATATTTTAGTTTTATTTATTTATTTGAGAGAGAGAGAAAGAGAGAGAGGGAGAGGGAGAGAGAAATAGGCAGGTAGAGAGAGAGAATGGGCATGCCAGGGCCTCTAGCCACTGCAAACGAACTCCAGATGTGTGCAACCCCTTGTGCATCTGGCTTATGTCGGTCCTGGGAAGTTGAGCCTGGGTCCTTCGGCTTTGCAGGCAAGTGCCTTAACCTCTAAGCCGTCTCTCCAGCCTCTACTTTCATATTAAAAAAAATGTGCCTCAGGAAATTTATAAGAAAAGAACTTCCAAAATCAACATATGATAAAAGTATATATGTCTTTTTTTTTTTTTTTTCTGGGTGAACAGTATAACTCAAGTCTCATCGACTCTATTATAAAAAGTTATTTCAAAAGGCCTTTTGAGGAAAAAAATTCAAATGGTCATATTAAAAATTCTTATAATAAGGACAATGAAAGTTTTTGTTGGTGATTATGAGACAAACTGAGTAAGGAAGATAAATTGGAGAGAAAACTTTTAATGTTGGTAAATGTTTGATGAAAAAGATTGTTACATAGATTGTAACATAAAAGTATATAAATGAGGGTATAAGTAAAGCATGTGGATAAATGTATGAGTAAGCTTAAACAGGTTAAAGACAAAGATGATTAACTAAGTCTTAAAGCACTTGATCAGATTACAGTCTTCATGAGACATAAAATGACTACTAGCCTAGGGCTTACAGCAGACTAACAAAGTATGGCCCTGGCTGGTAGCAGGTTGCTATGGTATTCAGGTTGTAAATTTAAACTCTAACCCATTGATATTAGTCTGGTCATTATAATGGTTATGAAAGACTGACTTTAGAGTACTTAACCAGGTTAGCTCTGTTCCTCTATTTGTCAACATCTTAACTAAATCTTGAGGTTAAAATCGGCTCATTAGTATTTAATTTTCTCATAAGGTTATTATATTTAAAGCTCTACCTCAAAAAAAATCTAACAGAGGAATTATTTACTCTCTTCCCCTATTTTATAAGGTAAATAGACCACATTTGGAGACACTGAATAGCATTTATTTGTCATACACTTTGAAACTATTTACTTCATGGTGAACAGTAAAAGAAAAATTCTAAACAAACTTATGTTCTGATTTAAGATGTAATTCCTCATTTTCTCAAACAATGTCTTAATACTTTAGATTTAACTTGTGTCATTACTGAGAAAGTTTACCAAAGTGTCCCAGGCAGAATTATAGGGTTGGTTAAAGTTTGAGTAGTTATAGATTTTGTCATGAAATTTTGTGTATGTTTGGAATTCACTATCATTCAATAAAATTGATTTGGAGGAGACTGAAAATATTTCTTTCTGGCTCAGCAGTTAAGGGTGCTTTGCAAAGCCAGATACACATAGTGGAACATGCATTTGGAGCTTGTTTGCAGTGGCAAGAGGCCCTGACATGCCCATTCCCTCTCTTTTCCATGAGACTTGTCTCCTTTTTCATTACATCATGACAGTTTAGTGCAGTTCCTCTATTCTTTGGGTATATTAGATATAGCTGAATTAATTTCAGAAACCAACTTATTGATTGGGTGGATGTCATATTTAGTTTTTAAAAGTGCTCTATTTCCTCATAAAGAAAAAATATTTTTTTCTTACAATATTGTATAAAGGTATCTCAATTCTTATGAACTTTAAATTTTACTACAAAATATAGATTTCTTATTAATTTTTAATTCTGTTAGCAGATCTTTTGTTCATAGTTTACTCTCTGTAGCCTCATGTGCCTTAAATATATAAACTCTACTTTTTGTTGGTATAAGACTTTTCCAGATATCAGAACATTGTAATTTGGTTTATACAAGGTCCATGATATTTTTGGTTTCAATAAGCAAAATTATATGTCTGTCTGTCTGTCTGTCTATCTATCTATCTATCTATCTATCTATCTATCTATCTATCTATCACCAATCAGTAGTAATAGAATATAAAAGAAAATGAAAACCTTTAGATCTTACATTTCATTTGCTTAGTGTTATTTTTGGCCAGTCAGGTCCTTGAAAAACCTTGAAAATAATCTAAAGTTTTTCTTAATGTATTTTTTCTCTTAAAAAAAAGTTAAAAGCTAGAGTAATTTTTATTTATTTTCTTTTCTACAGATGGGAGGTCTCACTGTAGCCCAGGCTGACCTGGAATTTACTCTGTAGTCCCAGGCTGGCCTCAAACTCAGAGTGATCCTACCTCTGCCTCCCAAGGGCTGAGAGCAAAGGCATGCACAACAATGTCTGGCTAAAACCCCGTAATTTTAAAATGGTTCTTGTCTTGTTCATGCTGTTTTTTCTGGGTGATTATCACTGAGGTTATGCTCTAAGTCTTATAAAATGTGACTTAGTCATTGTGATTTTGTTCTTAGGAAAACTGAGGAGGCACCCCTATGTCTTATAGAAATCCACTGTATACAAACAATGTTAATATAGTTTGTCTAACCCTTATATATTCTAACAGTCATAAATACTATATGGTAAGCTATAAAATTATTCAATGGTTAAAGATACTTGTTTTTTTTAAGATACTTATTTAATAAATTACTTTGTATCTGTCAAAATGTCTTAAGCTATGTACAATCAGTCACAGTCAAGGTTTTACTTAAGTAATTGTCTCATTTCTAGTATCTCAAGTTCATTGCTCGTAGATATGTTGATATTTAAGACATGTTTCTTGCTCTAGAAAAATAATCTTAAACACTGATGTTCTACTTACAGTTTTGGTGGTAATTGATACCTGCAAAGGCATATTCAAGGGACCACACTGATGGCATGACAAGCTTCAGAAAGGTGCCACCCTAAACAGGCTTAAGTTTCAGTTTCCTGGAGAGGCAGGCAAAAGCTCTGGGAAAGGGTGGGCTGTTACTTAACAGTTACCCTGATATGTGGCCAGAGGGGCTGAGTCAGTTCCTGAAGTCATGTGCAAACATGCCCAGACATGTGCCTTTTGTGCCTTTTGCTCCAACCAATCAAAGAATTGCTGCCTGCCTAGCCAATCATAATAAAGGGTTACCCAATCGGCTTGGAATTCCCCTAGGCCTACCTCACCAAAACTTTAGGACCAATCAAATAAATACAAGTACAATTACTGTTCAAGTTAGCCAATCATGTTAGAAAAGACTAACCCACCGAAATTCCTCTAGCTGTGCTTAAAAGGAGCCTGCGAGCTCCTCTTAGGTGGCCATTTTGTGTGAATGGTTGACCCCTGCATGCTGGCTGATTCTGTGGAGTAAATGCTCTTGCATTTACATACTATTCAAGTCTGGGGTCTCCCTCTAGCGATTTTCAGACCCTTACAATATAGAATAGCTAAAGTTGTTTACAAACATAGATGCCAAGTTTTATACTGTGTTGTGTTTTATACTGTCATGTCTTTTGCTGACATATGATTTCTAGGTTAAGTCAATTGGCTTAAAGTTATTGATAAAATCATTGAAAAAATATTGTTTTCAGGGATACTAAAATATTCTGCCTGTACTTCTAACTGACAGATACTTAAAAGATAGAATGTGCATGTTTTTTTATGTTCCAGATATAGCTTACTGTCACCTGACAACTATCTTCTTGATCAGGGAGAATATGGAGACCCAGAGATAAATTCCAAGTCAGTGTATCTGCAACAGGAGAGTCACAAGGAAAGGCAGTCTTCCAGGCTATCCAAAAGAGGGAGAGACACTTGGTCAGCATAGCCTTGACTTATCCTAGCAGATGAAAATGCTGAGAGTCATAGAACTCCTCACAGGTCCCTAAAAGTCTTTCCTACACCACCATTATTGACATCCAAAATACATAGTTAATTTTGGCAGCCTGCATGATCTTAGTCACTAAGGAAGGAAATATAACTACAAATTATAAGTAGAATATAAACAAGGATACTGTCTGATGATGGCTTACAATACTACATTCTAACATTAACTCATGCCTTCTGCCTCTGCCTGTCCCTGATTAGTCACCCACTCCTGCTTTTAAATTAAAAAAAATCCAAAAATTTCCCTCATTCATTATGTTTACCTGATAGTTATTGATTTATATTAGTCCAATCTCTCCTTGATATGTCTTTTATTAAAGGAGGTATATCACTAAGGACAGATCTCAGGCCCCAATCCTGACATGTGAAAAAAAAAAAAAAAAAAAGGATTTCGAATTCTAGCTGTTTGTACTTGCTTCATGTGACGTAGCAGACAGCTTCATGTTTTCTGAGATGAACTTCCAGACAAAGCACAGTTATGGAGGAAGGGATATGTATTCAAGCTTCCAGATCCAGAGGAAGTTCCATAATGGAGAAGAAGGTGGCCTGCCTTCACAGGTCCAAGCACACAGAGAGAAAAACACAAGCCAAAAGCCACACAGCACAGTGCACTTCAGGAACTCCAGCTAGGCACACTTTGCATATTCTTAGATTCAAATCTCAAACCCACCACCACACCTTAAGATCCTCCCAGTGATGCTGCCTGCAGGTAGGTGGCTGCAGATCCTAACTACAAGGTAATAAAACACCAAAAGGAAGGGAGGGGGTACTTAATAGGATGGTATTGTATATATGTAAGTAGAAGAATAGATTAACGGGGGTGAAAAGGCCCAAAGTGAGGTCAGGGGAAGAGATTGAGTAAAGGAAAGTTGGAGGACTAATCAAAATCTAAGAGGATATAAATAAATTATATGGAATCCTCCATTTTTGGACAAAGGAACACTCAGGAGCCTTAGATTGTTGCTAGAAAATTTTCAGTGCCAGGGATGGGATTCCTTCCAGTGAGTTGTTGGCTAGGGAGGTCCCTGGTGCCCCCAAAACATATAGGCCATTGCCAAGGCCCTTGGTTTCCTACCAGAAATAGATGGTAAGACCCTAGTGCTGATGACTCCACATACTTGGGCTGCAAGGCCACTGAGAAATCCTGCTGGAATTGAGCTGATAACCTCCTCCATGTAGACCAGCTGACAGAAAGCTGGAAGAAGCCATTCTACATGAAGTTTAATGGGAGAAAGAGATATCACCAGTGAAGATACTCAACAGTGGACACTGCAAGCCTTATAATTGACCAGCCAGGCCAAATGAGCCAATGGGTGCAATAGTGGCACGTCTGTTATGGGGGAAACGAACTGCCCTCTAATTGGACTAGAGGCCTGCTCCATGGGTGGGAATACAGCCCTGATACTGAAAACTTAAAACAGGGGTAGTCTTGAGCCCTAGGGGTGTAACATCTGCTGATGTCTGGGTAAATGTATATACTATGCCCAGTAAGCACTTTTCTTAACATTCATATACTTATATTAATGCTACTCTCACTTTTGGTAGATAATCTTCTCTTTTAAGATGGCAGTGACCATGGGACGACTCAAAAGGTATCATAGTGCTGGAAAGAAGTGACTGGAGTACTAAGTAATATCTGTATTACACCTTCCAAGGCTCAGGGTCTAATGCAGAAGAGGTGACAGAAAGAATGTAAGAGCCAAAGGAAGGGTAGGACTCCTTACAACGTGCTCCTCCCAGACACAAAATGGCCTGGATATCTATGACCTCACAATGCCTGACACTACCTACACAAGACCATCATAAGAGGAGGAAAAGTTCATGACATCAAAATAAAAGAGAGACTGATTGAAATGGGGAGGGGATATGGTTGAGGGTGGAATTTCAAAGGAGAAAGTGGGGGAAGTGAACGTATTACCATGGGATATTTTTTATAATCATGGAAGATGTTAATAAAAATTGAGAAAAATAATAATAAAAAAATAAAACACTGAGTATATTGGGGGTCATATATTCAAGCTACCACATGTGGGTAGTGCTGGTTATTCAAAGGTGTGTCTTTGCTCAGATTTCCAAAAGTAAACCATATTCACCTGTCATTGATGATGCTCCCTTAAAATTTGTAACACAAGGGGACCCACATGACTTAAGGGGATTAGGCCTATATCCATCGGTCAAGGGGTATAAATTCATCATGCCAGAATCAAGAGGACAGTGACCTCATCTGATTGTCACAGCTAACAGGTTACCAGGATGCCAGAGGGTCCCCTCCAGATCAAGCTCCAGGAGACACATGCCCCTGACAAAGAGACTACAGCCCTGCTCAAGTCACTCTGGAAAGTGACTAGTGTACACATGGCAGAAGCTTGAGGAATTAAATGTGAGATATCAAAAAAAAAAAGTTTTAAATCATATAGACTGTACAAACTGTCACATCCTGCTTCTGTAAACCAGTTACCCATTTGCTGGTATAAAAATTTGTTTCCTTAGCCACCATGGCTCACCACTCCAATTACTGCCATCTCTGGACCCATAATTCTGTTACTTTTAGGATTCATTGTAGGCCCTTGCACTTTAAATGTTCTAATCCAGTGTATCCAACAAAGAATTTCCTCAGTAAAATCAATGGTCCTCAGGACCGAGTATGAGGATATGGTAATTGATAAGTCTAAGATTTGACTCAGTTTCTAAAACCAGTGGGGAATGAAATAACCTCTGGTGAACAGACCTATGGGAAGCCATATTAGGCCACTCAGCCATCTTTATATTCTGAAGGAGCCTTCAGAGAGCAATGATTAATAAAGAGTAGTAACTATAAGCCTGAGGGCATGATTCTAGTAATGACATCTAATGTTAGTCTTGTCCTGAAGTCAGTTTGGCCTGGTACTCCATAAGAGCTTCATCTGGTGTTTGGTCTTACCCTTATTTGGAACTCACTCTGCCCAAGTTCTGCTTTTGTAAATTGTGCTTGCTTACTCTTGCAAAAGATAATTGGGGTGTGATGATGACTGAAGAGTAAGGGGTAGGTCATTGTAATGGAATGTCATTTTTGCCTTTAAAAACTCACTGTGAAAGTAGGCTGGTGCTGCTCTCCTCCTTACTGTGAGGGAACAGACACTGGTTGGCTTAATGAAGACTTTCCTTTTAAATTTTTACTTGGGTGGTCTTCTGTTCATTTCTTGTCTGGGACTCACTACAACACTTGGAGCAGGGAACTCAAGATTGCAAACCCATGTTCCCTCTGGTCTGGGCTTATAGAGACAAAGTTAATATCACATTGCTAAACAAGTACATGAAAGCCTAGCCTGATTACTCAAGCAGAGGGGGACAAAAAGAACTTATCTCACTCAAGCAGATGGCCTGGTATCATTTTGAATACCAGAGGTAGTATTTGTAAGTCCCCACATCCTGCATACCAAAGGTAACATTTTCAAGGCATCACATTGTGTCTACCAAAGGTAATATTTTCTTATTACATTTCCTTATCCATCACATTCCCTTATTTCCTTATCTATCACACAAGGACTTATCAAATGAAATCTTGATTAAGGTTTCTATAACATTTTGTTTAAAATTTTAATTATATTACTTGAAAAAGAAAATTGGGACTAACTTAACAGCCTTTATCTCTATGACCATTTACTTGTAAGTCAATTTGACATTACATATCACACATAGAGAGAGAGAATAAATTAAAAAACAAAAACAAAGATTTTGTAGCTTTTGTTTAGACCTATCATTGTTTGTTTCTATTTTAGATATAACTCTGGCTAAATTTTTTAATCTTTAATTTTAAATCTACACCTTAAAAAGACATGACTTAAAAAAATTAAGCAGAAATTTTAAATCTTAAAAACAGAGACTTTAAAATGGCTTTTTAACATTGACAGTTAAAAAAAACCTAAAAAATGTTTTGAAGGAGAACATAGGCAGGAAATAATTTTTACATCTTAAAGTCACAATTGTAAGTTAAAATTTAAAAAAAATATAAAATATTAGTTTCAAACTTAACATGGCCATTATCATTATACACAAATAGGCCTATCCAGATTCTGAATGATGTTGTTTTCTGGGATTGCATTTCTGTAATCTCTACTATAAAAACATAAATTTAAAGATTTCCAGTGAGCACATAAAATCAAAGAATTTAGATCTGGCACTTATATATCAATTCTAAAAAAGAAATTGTAATTAATCTAAATAAAAGACTTTTAGTATATACTATCTAGAAGTATTTTGATGTCTTTATTCCTATGACTATTCAAAATCGATTAAATAGACTTACAAAATTTATTTAAAAGGAAAATAATCAAAATCTCTGCAACCAATGATAACTTCTATAGCCTAAAATTTAGGTTCCAATGAATATCGTATCACCCAAACAAGAGCACTTAGATTTCATGAACATTTTGCAAATCTAAAGATAACATTTTACAGGTTCAAGAAGCTAAGAGTACTTAAGGTTAAGAATGTGTACTTATTATATACCTTTTAATAAACCAGCACATTCACACACACACTCACATATTAAGTTGGTATACAAAAATATACTAAAAATAAAAATGATAAAAATTGAAGTGTCCACAAGTTTTATATATCTGGAACTTTATGTTGTCACCTATTGGTCAAAAAACACAAAAACAAACATGTAAATGATCATGGACAAACATGATGCAAACACAAATTCTAGGTACATCCTAAGAAAGGAAAATTAAGTGAAAAGCTTCTATCCTCTTTCTCTGAGTTGTAAGGCTCATTAACACAGAAAAACAAAGGTGAAGCTTGTTACATATATCTATAGCAGGTAATTGTTCCCATTTGGAGTTTTTTTTTTTTTTTAAATAGGTGGAAATGGCTTATTTCTATATCTAATTTTGTCTTGAAAGTTAGGACAACTCCTTCAAAATATGATTAAATGACAGATCAGATTCAGGCTCATAAGGAGAAAGGCTAGCTATAAGTTCCTTTAAGTGAAAGACTGGTAAGACAGCAGTTAGGGAGTCTCTTTGTTTGATGCTCTTAGTTTCATAGGGCAGATAAGATAGGAGCAATGAGACATGCAGGGAAAGTTTAAAAGTGGTCATTTCTTATGTTTAGGATCCAGAATGTTCTGCTTTTAGTAGTTTTCTCACTGTGTCTCAGGTGCTTTCTTGAGGACAAGAGAGTGGCTTAGGAAATCTGGGGAACCAGCCCTTATATTATGTCCCCTGAAAAAGCCCTGTACTGTTCCATCTGACCCAGGAATGGGGTATAGATGGCCAGGTGGTTCTTACCTTCAGTGCCTGTGGCACTCATTAAATGTGATATGGGTTTTTGGCCAGAAAAATTGAAACAAAGCTATCATACAATTAAAGGATATAGTTGAGGAGAATCAGTAGTTATTAAGACTTACCCACAATATTTTAGATGGATGTTTTGTGAGCCCCGAAAATGTCAGCAGCAAGGTGATTGAAACACAGCTCCACACTCTCATCTTCAACAGCCTGAGGAGTTCTCCTAGGCTTTTAGTGACCTCAATTTGGGTTGTATCTAAGATGTAGGGAATTCTAGAAATGCCAGTACAAAACAGAGTTGAATTTTTACAAACTTCAGCATGTTAGACAAAGGAAGGGGCTCTCAGAGGAAGAGTGAAAGCATACCTAAGAATATGAGTGTGGAGTTTTAGGAAAAGAGTGTCTTCACAAATGAGGATTTTAATCACAAATGAGGATTTTAATCTAGTATGGAATTGCCTAGGTTTTATCTTACAAATAACAATCTTTCCTTTGATATGGGATTCAGCACTGCTTGGAGAGAGCAGAAGATGAGGTCATAGAAAGGAGAGGAAATGAAAATAGTTAGATTCTGTACAATTTATCTTTAGTTCTGATATAATCTTTTGAATTTTCTTAATCTTACTCATTTTGGACTTCTCCTTTTAATTTACAGGTTCTAGAACTCTTATTCACTGGTTTATAAACTGCCATTTTAATAGTTTCTTAGACATTTTAAAATTTTAGTTAAAGCAGATTGCTCATTATGATTATTTTGTTTTTGTTTTTTGAGGTAGGGTTTTTTCACTCTAGTCCAGGATGACCTGGAATTCATTATGTAGTCTCAGGGTGGCCTTGAACTCACAATGATCCTCCTACCTCTGCCTCCTGAGTGCTGGGATTAAAGGCATGTGCCACCATGCCCAGCTTGATTTTCTTTTAATAACAAAAAATATTGCCTAGGACTTTAACATTCCAAAAAAAATTAAAATAAAAATGAGCTCCAGTTTAGGATGAAATGTTCCCCATTGTGGGAAATGTAAACCCAATTTATTTTTAGTTAGCTTTCCCCATGTTTTTTCAGATACTTGCAAGTTAAATTAACAAAATGTTCATGCCAACTGGTGTACCAAATAGTAGTAGTTTTTTTTTAAATTAAAATTTTTTTTTTAATTTTAATTTTAATTTTTATGTTTTTTGGTTTTTCGAGGTAGGGTCTCACTCTAGCCCAGGCTGACCTGGAATTCACTATGGAGTCTCAGGGTGGCCTCGAACTCACGGCGATCCTCCTACCTGTGCCTCCCAAATTCTGGGATTAAAGGCGTGCACCACCACGCCCGGCAGTTGATAGTTGTTTTTTTTTTAAACATTTCCTCTTTCTTGGGAGGAGTGGTAAAAGAGGGGGAAAAAAGCTTAATGGTAGCAGAGGCAAACCAAACAGAATAGTCAGAAATCAAGATTCTCTCAAGGATTTGCATGCAAACAACCTCAGTGGTCAAAACAAAAATGCTCTCACAGCAAACAAAATGGATACCTTGAAACAAATATTTTAAGAGAAAATAACAATAACCAAAAACAATGACCAAAAAAAGGATCCTAAAACCAGTTTAGAATAAACAAGTGGAGCATCGACCAAATCAAGGGATGTATGAGCCCTAGAATAAACTCACGAACCAGCACTTAAGGAGGCAACATCAGATGGTTGGGCACAAAGGGCCCAGCTGGTACCTGGCTTTGACTGGCTGCATCCTTAGTGGGAGTGGCTTGCCCTTGGGGCCCCATGTTTGGGCACCATAACTGTCAATGCAAAAGACACAGCTCTTACCTAAAAGGGGATAATAGATAGTTTATTCTGGAGCCAAATATGAGTGACCAAGCCCAGGAACACAGATTTATGTTACCCCAAATTCCATGTTCCAACATGTTAACAATATTATGAAGGTTTTTATAGTTACAGAACAAAAGAAAGTCATAAATCAAGGCAATTTTCAGATACATTGGCTGAAGGTCAGGCAGGTGGGTTATAGCAAAGCAAGGAAATGTACACTATAGGCCTCATATGTTATCTGATGACATTCTTAGTCCTTGGGTTGGTAGAAGCTGGGTCTGTTCTTGCATTCCAAAAAGGATTACACCTGATCAACTGATAGTCACCAGATGTTAGTTCACACAAAAAGGTAGGCAATAGCTATTAAGGGCTTTAAAGTAGCTGATGGGAATTTGGCCCTGACTTGCAAAATTCCAACTCTGTGATCACGGCTTTATCATTCAGCCTTGCTAGAAATAGGTACAGCATCTGTTTTCTGGGAGCTTTAGTTCATGCATTGCAAGTTAGCCAATCTTACACTGAGAGCCTGGGTTTGGTTTTGTGCAATTTTAGCCCTGTTAAGGCTATGGAGGCCACCCTTAGAAACAGTCAGATCATGTATGTGGGACTTAAGATGGGAATTTTTCTTTCAGAGATTCTGCTTTTCCCTTAATAGTTTATCCAGAGATGTCAGAAGCAACCAACAGGCATCCTTATTCATCTTACTTTTCCACAAATATCCAAAAGTTGTATAAAACAGAGTCACTAAGTTCTTTTTTCTTCACAAGATGTGACTCAGATTCATCAAATACATATATCTCACAGAGTTCTTTCAGTACTCTTCTTATTCCCAGCAATAGTACTTCTATTAACCCACAATTTGTGAGAATAAAGACAATCAATCACAAATTATGGCCAAACTGAAACAAGCTTTTAGTTATGTATATAGAGCCAGTCCAGCGGCTGCCTCTGTAGGGCAGAGTGTAGAGAGCAGCCCTGAGTCAGCTTCTAAGGCTCTTTTTATAGAGTAAAACCATGGAAATCACAGGATAGGAGGGTTTTCAGAAGCAAGCAAGCATGGTGACAGATCAGCCATTACAGTTAAACTACTTCCTGTAACATTATGTATACAAAATCCTGGAACCAGTAGCCAGGGAACAATTCATGGCTCCAGCTCAGACATAAAAACTTAGAGAAACAGAAACTTAAGTTAGTCATTATATCAAAATGGCTCTTGCTATTAAAATGGAATGAGGCTGTCTCATCATTGCCCCCTTTTCTTATGTAACCCTGTCAAATTTTTGATATGAGGTTTCTATTTTCATTGGCTGTATTGGTTGATAATGTTTATAAAGAGCAAGTATTTTAGTAGTTTCTATTTGTCTGGATATAAAATTAGTAATGTCCTGGAGAACACATGACCCAATTATTAGGGACAGTAAGACAAGTAATAAAGGGCCCACTGTAGCTGAGGAAAGAGTAGTTAACCAGGGGAGATATAAAATGAGCAAAATGTTATATTTCTCTACATTTCTTTATACCTAGCTTAGAGAAAAATAGAAGTTACTTCCTTGTAGGAGCTCATAAAAGAATGGAATGAAACACTTGCTTAAGTAGATAGGGATAGTAGATAAACAGGAGGCTCTGCTTGTCTATATGGCATTTCCTGGGGCCTGCATTGTTGAGCAAACTCCTTAAGATAAGCAGGACTCCTGGTCACAGGCCTACATCACACCCCCCAGGTGCTTCTGGTAAGTGACCAACAGACCTATTTACAAGTTCGTTTTTTTTAATTTTTTTATTTTTTTACTTTTATGGCTGTAACTGTCACATGTGAATTGTGATCTATGGTTTAATTCCCATCCTGTTTCTTTTTCCATAAAAACTGACACTCTGAACAGTTCAGGACTGCCCCCTGAGATTACTTTGTATACCAGATTTTCTTCTTTTTCTTTTCTTTCTTTTTTATCCAATAAACTTTGCCTCACATTCCATGAGTTGATGGTCTTACTTGTGCAATACTGGACCTCAAAACATCTTTGGGTTTGGCTGGGATCTACATTTCAAGACCTCCCTCCCCAACTCTAGTGCAACTGAACCAGGGAAGGACCCCTAGTCTCGGCCTGAGAACCATATCTCCGTCTGTCTTCATGTTCCTGGTTTTGGAGTTGGTAGGAAGCCATCGGTGGGGAACTTTTGTTTATGACTGCTGGCCCCCTCCTTTATTAAGTACGAAACCTCAGGGGGTGCTTTTTCCACTGTTCTTTTTGTTTTTCCTTTTTTTTTTTTTTCTGGTTTTCTGGTTTTGTGTGCTTTTCTGGGTCCAAGAGGGAAGATGGATGCAGCATTAATTACCCTGGACAAGGGATCAAGGAGCCACCCTTGACCCTCTCACACACCGTACAGAGATTTCTAGTTGAGGTGTGTTTCTGGTTCAGTTTTGGTTTGGCACCCATGTGCAAATGTCAAGAGAGCCGTTATTACTAGCATGTTTGTGTTTGGTGTTGTGTTATTTGTCTTGTCCTCGTCTTTGAAGATATGGGTCAAAATCTTTCTGTTGAAAAACCTCCTTTAAAACTGGTTAAAAAAGCACTTTAGGGCTGGAGAGATGGCTTAGCAGTTAAGGCCTTGCCTGCAAAGCCAAAGGACCCAGGTTTGATTTCCCAGGACCCACATAAGCCAGATGCACAAGGGGCACATGCATCTGGAGTTTGTTTGCAGTAGCTGGAGGGCCTGACATGCACCCCCCCCCCCCCGCCACCTGTCTCTCTTCTGTCTCTCTCTCAGCTTGCAAATAAAGAAATAAAAATAAGAATAAATTATTTTTTAAAAAGCACTTTAAAGATCTTAAGAAAAACAAAAAGATAAACAATAAAATGAGCTCGGTCTATTATCCTATTATTCTATTTCTATATTCTATCTATTATTCGGAAGCTAAGCCAGGAGGTTCAAATGTGATAGCCTGACTCCACATTTTAAACCATGTGACTTTTAAATTGTTTGATAAAAATAAGTACATAATTTTATTTTAAACTGTGCCTGTTATTTTCTCTTGGGGGGGGGGGGGCTTTAAACAGATAAGACATTGTTTATAGACACCTTTTGATTTCTTTATTATTCCAAATAGCCCAAAAGGTTTCTTCTAAAGTTTTTGTTGACATATGATTTATTTCAAGTTTTTTTGGTTTTTGTCTTTAAAAGTCAGATTTAACTAAAGCCTATGGTGAGCTGAAATTTTACATAAACAATGCCATACTTTGTCACATGATATCATAAGTATAATTACTGAGTTTATTTTCTAGGGCAACATTAACTTACATTGAGGATTATTAAAAACAACAAAATTCTCTCTGAGGTGGTGACTCATAATTTGCCAGATATTTTAAGATTATAATGTCCTGTTACTTAAAAGGAGGAGGCAACTGGCCTGAGTTCTAGGCCAGCCTGCCTCAAAGTAGAAACAAAAATTTTCCTTAGTTACTCCTAATAAAAGCATTTCCAAATGTTTTAGAGGTATTGATAAAGATTATCTTCAAAATGGTTATCATGTTTTGCCTGGTATTTATAGAAAGTGTATTTCATGGAGTTTATTAATAGAACCTATCTCAAATCAATGGGTTATATAAAACATGAACATATATATACTGGTGTTATAAAGCAAGTCTGGTTGTCAGGAAGAGATTTTTTGGTGACCCAAATACTAAGGAAGGCTTTTTCTCTACAAATTTCCAGTAATAAGATGGTTAACTCTTTGAAGCCAGACTACTTGCTTCTTTGTCAGTGGGTAATAAGATTAATCAATTTGGTATAGTTTTTCTTAATAGCCTTATAAGAAAGATGGTTAATTATGGGTTGAAATGAGATTATTAAAGGAACTGGGAAGGTATTTTCCAATGTTGGACATAGAATGCTTGTTAAAAATGCTTTCAGAGTGGAACTTAGATCAGAATGTTGTAGTATGTGGATAAATATGTGTATATGTAGAAAGGATATAAGAGATCTAAAAGGACCAAATTTTGCCTAAAATTAATTTCCTTTTAGAAGGAACAGAGAGCTAATTTTCAGGCTAAACCTAAAACCATGCCTGAAGTTAAATAATTTTCTTTTTTCAAATTTTTATTAACAACTTCCATTATTATAAAAAATATCCCATGGTAATACCCTCCCCCCCCCCACTTTCCCCTTTGAAACTCCATTCTTCATCATATCCCCTTCCCATCTCAAACAGTCTCTCTTTTATTTTGATGTCATGATCTTTTCCTCCTCTTATGATGGTCTTGTATAGGTAGTGGCAGGCACTGTGAGGTCATGGATATCCAGGCCATTTTATGTCTGGGAGGAGCACGTTGTAAGGAGTCCTACCCTTCCTTTGGCTCTTACATTCTTTCTGCCACCTCTTCGGCATTAGACCCTGAGCCTTGGAAGGTGTGATAGAGATATTACAGTACTGAGCACTCTGGTCACTTCTTTCCAGCACCATGATACCTTCTGAGTTGTCCCAAGGTCACTGCCATCTGAAAAGAGAACATTCTCTACCAAAAGTGAGAGTAGCATTAATATAAGGGTATGAACATTAAAAGAAGTGCTTACTGGGTAGTTTGATAAGCATAGTATGTACATTTATCCAGACATCAGCAGATGTTACAACCCTAGGGCTCATGACAACCTCTGTCTTAAGTTTTCAGTATCAGGGATGTATTCCCTCCCATGGAGTGGGCCTCCAGTCCAATTAGAGGGCAGTTGGTTTCCACCATGATAGACATGCCACTATTGCACCTGTTGGCTCATTTGGCCTGGCTGGCCAAATATAAGGCTTGTAGTGTCCACTGTTGAGTATCTTCACTGGTGGTATCTCTTTATCCCATTGAACTGCATGCAGAATGGCTTCTTCCAGCTTTCTGTCAGCTGTTCTACATGGAAGAAGTTATCAGCTCAGTTCCAGCAGGATTTCTCAGTGGCTTTGCAGCTTAAGTATGTGGGTTCTTCAGCAATAGGGTCTTACCATGTATTCCTGGTGGGAAACCAAGGGCCTCGGCAATGGCCTATAATGTTTTGGGGGCATCAGGGACCTCCCTGGCCAACAACCCACTGGAAAGTATCCCATCCCTGGCACTGAAAATTTTCTAGCAACAATCTATGGCTCCTGAGTGTTCCATTGTCCAAAAAAGTAGGATTCCATGTGGTTTATTCATATCCTCTTAGATTTTGATTAGCTTTCCCTCCACCTTTCCTTTAGTCAGTCTCTTCCCCTGACCTCACTTTGGGCCTTTTCACCCCCATTAATCTATTCTTCTACTTATATATATACAATACCATCCTATTAAGTAACCCCCCTCCCTTCCTTTCTCTTCCCTTTATATTTCTTTTCCAGTTTACTGGTCAACTTCCAGGGATGCTCTAAAATTTTTATAAAGGGATATATACTTAATGTAAATTCAGCTTACATTAAACACAGATGTAATTTGTATTCTTCTCTGATAAGGAAATGGCATGTAACTTTGTTTCTCTTTATAGCTCCTCTCTTTTGAACACCTAAAGTTAGATGAAATTTCTCAGTAGACAAAAGGTTAGATAGGTAAACTGAGTGGAGGTACTTGATAAAGTTACAAACTCTTTACATAAGGCAAACATCAGACTTACCTAAATGTACATCAGGATATAAACTGATGTTTAAAAAGGGACAAGTAAATGATGGCTTAATAGTTAAGATGCTTATCTGGGAAGCATAAATACCTAGATTTGTTTCCACAGTACCTCTATTGTTATTGCTCAACCTAAATCTGATTTAAAGCAGGTTCTCTGATATCCCTTTTTGAGACAGTCTTCTCTACCCATCAGCCCACATGGGAGAACTGTCAGCCAGTCTTGGAGACCCTCTTCACCACAGAGGAACATGAAAGAATCTGATGGGAAGCCAAGAAACTAGTGTTGTGAGCTGAGATCCATCTCCTGGAGAACCCTAATATTATTGATGAGGTCTTCCCTTCCACATGACTGGACTGGGATTCCAACACTGCTGAAGGTACGGCATCCCTTAACATCTTTTGCCAGACTCTGATGGGTGATCTTTAGGCAGCCACTCACTTGGTGCCCTACAAATTTGTCTAAAGTAAATGACCCAAGGGCTCACAGATTCTCCCACTGTTTTCCTAGAAAGGCTGCAAAAAGCATATAGGTCATACCCCTCCCCATAGATCCCAAAGCCCCTGAGAATAGGCCATCTACTAACATTGCTTTTATAACTCAGTCTTCACCAAATATTAGAAAGGAAGATTCAGAAAACAGAAGACTTTGAGGGTAAACTTCTTTCAGAGTTAATAGAGATTGCTGCCAGAGTAAATAATAATAATAAAGACACTCCAGAAGATAGATAGGCTAAGGTTGTGGTGGCTACCTTCCAGAAGGCACAAGGCCACATGAGACAGCCCTTATACTTTGCTTAGTATGATTCCACCTGAAAGGCAAATATATACTGTGCTGGACCTAAAAGATGCATTCTTTAGTATCCCATTGGCAAAGGGAAATCAACCCACTTTTTGCCTTTGAATGGACAGACTCAGAACAAGGCACCAGTGGGAAACCAACCTGGAGTAACCTAGAGTAGGCTTCCACAGCTATTTAAAAATTCCCCCACCCTCTTTGATAAGACTCTTCATAGAGACTTGAAGCCCTTTTGCTAAGAAACTCCTGAGGCCACTCTCCTACAATACGTGGACGACCTTTTCCCAGCTGCAGAAATGGAGTTGTCCAGGGGACACTCTACCACAGTGGCCCCTGGACAACTTATAACATCTGGGCTATTGCATATCAACCAGGAAGGCTGAATTGTGTGTGTGTAAGGCAAGCTACTTGAGATACAAACTCCAAGAAGGTAAAAGTATGCTGTTGGCCTCTAGGATTCAGGCCATCACTTAAAGCCCCACTAAGAGACAGATCTGAGAACTCCTTGGAGCTGTAGTTCATTGCAGAATTTGGATCCCAAGGTTTGATGAATTATCCAAGCCTCTATATGAGGCCACTAGTGGTCCAAAATAAAAAATAAAAGGTTTTAATTGGACTGAAAATGAGAAACAAGCATTCCAAGAATTAAAGTCAGCTCTGATATCAGCCCCTGCCCTGGCACTTCTAGACTTAACCAAACCCTTCCACTTGTACATGGATTAAAAGAAGGGTACAGTTAGGGGCATCCTAACTCAAAGACTGGGGCCATGGCATTGCCCAGTGGCCTACTTTTCTAAGAAGTTAGACCCAGTAGCTGCTCGTTGGCCCCCTTGTCTTTGGGCTATTGCAGCTGCTGCTATTCTGACAACAGACACTGACAAATTAACCTTGGGCCAGACTTTATCAGTTATGGCTCCACATATGATAGAGACTCTTTTAAAGAGCCCCCTGTTCGGTGGCTCTCACATAACTCACTATCAGGCCTTGCTCTTAGATCAAACAAAGATATAATTTTGCCAAAGTGAGGCTTTGAACCCAGCCTCCCTGCTGCCAGAAACTGATGAGGCATTAACCCCTCTGCATGACTGCCTAGAGATCACCTCTGCCTTCCTTAGACTCCATCCAGACCTGACAGATGTTGCTTGGCTAGACCCTGACCTGGTGATGCATTCTGATGGCAGCAGCTTTGTCTTGGATGAAATCAGGTATGCAGGGAGAGCTGTGATGACTTTGGAAGAAACCATACCTAGGGGTACATCAGCTCAGAAAGCTAAACTGATAGGACTGACAAGGATCTGATATTGGGAAAAACAAAACAGTGAATGTCTACACAAAACAGAATTTACAGCTCACCTCTCATCTGATAAAGGAACAAACCCCACAAAGATGGTATCAACTAGAGAATGGATGACTATTGCTGCCCCAAGCCCTAAGGTGCAGACTGGCTAAACAACTCCATAAAGAAATTCACTTAGAAGCAACAAGCTAGCCAAGATAATATGGAAAGAATTTTTCTTCCCAGTTATGGACTCAGTCATCAAGGACATCCTACCCACTGTCAGGCCTGCCAACAGACAAATGCCTCCTCTGGTAAGGCACCACCAATGGGTATGAGAAAACACAAAGCAGAGCCAGGTAGATATTGGGAAGTTAATTTCACAGAGGTAAAGCCAGATTAATATGGATATAAATATTTACTTATTTATGTTGATACATTTTCAGTATAGGTTAATCCTTTCCCAACCAAGACTGAGACAGCCCAAATAGTAATTTAACAAATTGTTAAAGAAAATAATTCCCCACTATGGGTTGCCCCTCAGGATAAGATAAGATAATGGGCCTGCCTTTATATCAAGAATCACTAAAAATTTGACTAAGACCCTGGGGTTTAATTGGAAATTACACTGTGTCTATCATCCCCAAAGGATAAATTGGACCTTGAAGGAGACTTTAACTAAATTAACCCTAGACACCAGCAAAGGATGGGTGGGACTCTTTCCCTTTACCCTGTTAAGGGCCTGGTGTACCCCTCATGTAAAAAAGAAAAAAATACTGCATTTAAAATTCTGTATGGAACACCCCCCCCCCCCCCGTCATGCCCTGGTTATATTGAACACATAACTGACTTTACTAATGAAAGTCTTCCTCTGTTCTATCAAAAGAGTCCAGGAGTCCATTGTTCCAGCAGTCAAAGCCGCTTTTCAGACACACCCTGTTTGCCCCCATCCGTTTCAGTCTGGCAACAGCTTGGATCAAGAGATACTGTATTGGGTTGTATTGAGACATTGGAAGGGCCTCCACCAGGTCATCCTAACCACTCCAACAGCTGTGAAAGTGAAAGTGACAAAATAAGAGAGTATTAGACTTACTTTTTATAAAAAAAAAAGGGGGGGTATAAATATGGCTTTAGAGATAAAATAATAATTGGTTTCAGTTTATGTTTAGTTTGTCTCCATGATGAACTTACCTTATCTCTTCTGTTGCTGGCCTTTCCATAGGCTCCTGAGTTATTAATACTCTCAGTAGATACATGAAAAAATAGAATTAGTTTTGTTAAGCTCATAGTTTTATGGACACAATGTCCACACCCGCCCCATCTGAAACTGAACAAACCCTAGACATTTTCTCTCATGAGTCAAAGATTTCACTCAGTGCCATGTCAGAGGGGGAAATGTAAAGTGAGCAAAATGTTATATTTCTCTGCATTTCTTTATACCTAGCTTAGAGAAAAATAGAAGTTACTTCCTTGTAGGAGCTCATAAAAGAATGGAATGAAACACTTGTTTAAGCAGATCGGGATGGTAGATAAACAGGAGGCTCTGCTGGTCTGAATAGCATTTCCTGGGGCCTGTATTTTTGAACAAACTCCTTAAGATAAGCAGGACTCCTTTTCATAGGCCTATATCACACCCCCCAGGTGCTTCTGGTAACTGACCACCAGCAGACCTATTTACAAGTTTCTTTTTTTTTTTTTTTTTCTTTTATGGCTGTAACTGTCACATGTGAATTGTGATCTATGGTTTAATTCCCATCCTGTTTCTTTTTCTATAAAAACTAACACTTTGAACAGTTCAGGACTGCCCCCTCAGATTACCTCTGGGGAGAAGACTTGCTATACCAGACTTTCTTCTTTTTCTTTTCTTTGTTTTTTTACCTAATAAAACTTTGCCTCACATTCCATGAGTTGATGGTCTTAGTTATGTGACACTGGACCCCATAACACAACCAACTGAGCAAAGATTGATATCAGTTACCTGTTTGGGACTTCTTCAGCTAACAGAGATAAGTTTCGTTTTTTAGCAGTTAACTCTTATAGTGACATTATATTTTTCTTATCTTCCCAAGCACAATATAAAAATATTTTAACATGTTATTTTTCAACCAGGCAGTGTACATCATGTCCATTCTTATAAAATTTTGTGTTGAATTTCTCAAGCTTTTGTCATGTGTAGACTAGTCAGCTTGCAGAGTTACTAGAGCAGGACTGTAGTCTCCTTGTCAGGGGCAGATGTCCTCTGGAGCTTGGCTTGAAGGGGACCCTCTGCTACAACCACCTGAGGACATTGTCCTCTTGACTCTGTTGTAATGGATCTATACCCCTTGGCTGATGGGTATAGGCCCAATTTTCAGAGAGAATGTGGATCCACTTGTGTTACAAATGTTAAGGGACCATTATTGATGGCAAATGAATCTGGTTTACCTCTATAAATCTGAGCAAAGAGACACTTAAAAATAACCAGCACCACCCACATTAGCAGTACAAATAGCTAGAATTCTAAATTGCTTTTAAATGTTAAGATGGGGTGTTGAGATCTGTTCTTAGTGATGTACCTCCTTTAATAAAACCTATCAAGGATAGATTGGACTAATACAAATCCATAACAATCAGGTGAACATAACCAGTGAGGACAATTATTGGAATTTTTATTTAAAGGCAACAATGGCTGCTTAATCAGGGATAGGCAGAGGCAGAAGGCATGAGCTAGTGTTAGAGTTTAGTATTGAAAGCTAGCATCAGACAGGGGAGCCTATTAGTCTGATTTTTTGTTTATATTGTAATATCTGTAAGGTTTGGGAGTGACCAAGACTACACAAATCACTCTGAGGCAAAGATGAAAGCTTTTATTTGGGAAAAACATGAGCTGCCAGGACTGACTCTTAAGAGCAGAGCACAACCAACCTGAGATAGCAAACAGTGGGCTTTACCTCTGGTCTCTCACTCTCTGGTCTACTGTACCCTAAGGGGTGCCTTTTGGTTTGGTTGCACCATCTCAGGACACTCTCATCCTTCCTCTCCCTCCTGAGGTCTCATCTTTCACTGCCACCGTCTTTCACCATCAGGAGCACAGTCAACTGCTTTGCCCACTAATAGGCTAAAAAGCTGATGGTTGTGACCTGTATGGCTTCTGCCTACGTGGGAGGTGCAGGCCCCATTCTCCCTAATGGGTCAGGGCATCATATTGGTGTTCTGTGTAAACCCAGCTTAAGCGCTGGTTCCTTTCTCTCACCCTTGTTTTGCTCTTTTCCTATCTCTTTAAGAACTTAAAGCCTCTATGACTCTTGGATGACATCTTATCTTTTTCTGTAACCATACCTGGCCACAATATAAGATGGAAAATGGGTTCAAATGGCCTGAGAATGTCACTTTTGATTTCCAAATTCCCACTGATTTAGAAATTTCTGCCAATGTACAGGAAAGTGGTCCAAAACACCCTATTTTTCACTCTATGTGCACAACCTTCTCTCTGCTCTACTTGCTCTTCTCACAGGATCCTTCTAGTCACCTCTCCTCAACAGTTCCTCTGGATCCTCTAGCTCCCTCAGCCTCTCCTGACCCCCCTGCCCGGTAACAAGGTTTGATTTTAGTCTCTGGAATTGTAAATAGAATCGAAATTTAAAAAATTTAAAATGGGAATGCATAACTTCCGAATAAATAAATGAATGAATGAATGTGTGAAGTGGAAATGGTTTTCTAGAGTCCATATGAAAAGCACACTTAACTAGGAACCAAGATGGCGACCACCTAGCTGCTCTGCAAATCCCGGGGAAAGAAAGGCAAGATATTAAGGGTATATAGTGGCTTTTAGGGGAGAGAAATCTGGGAGGGCACAGAGGTGGGGGAACAGGGAGTTGCAGATCTCCTCACGGGCGGGTAGCCCACCCCTCACCCCAAATAACCGCCATGTTCACAGCACCGCCCCTGCCGCTGCTGCGCCAGAGCCCGCACGCACGGCTGCCACCGCGCGCCGATTGTTCCCTGCACTTAGACTGCTCCGCACTCTCTTCCGCTCTCCCACTTACTGAGCATGCCCAGTCCCACAGCAGGACCCACGCAAGCTCAGACTGTGTCTCTTGCTTGCACCAGCTCAGGTGCCATCCCCTACCTGTCTGCCACGCCGGCCGTCCTCCATTGTCCTGTGGTGGGGGAGCACAGACTGCTTCCGGTTCCCAGCGTTCCCAGCCAGAGTTTGGGCGGCTTCAGTGCTTGGTGCCTCAGTGCCACTCCTAGCTCGAACTCAGGCAGCTTTGGCACATTACCGCTTGAGAACTCAGGCAACTTTGGCGCCCCTGCCAGGCAGTAGATAGGCGGCTTTGGCAAGTGAGATTGTTCCCTGCGTGCAGAAGCTTAGACTGCTCTGCACTCTCGTCCACTTGCCCACTTACTGAGCAAGCCCAGTCCCACAGCAGGTGCCACACAAGCTCAGACTGTGTCTCTTGCTTGCTCCAGCTCAGGTGCCATCCCCTACCTGTCTGCTGCGCGGCCGTCTAGCTCGAACTCAGGAAGCTTTGGCACATTACCGCTTGAGAACTCAGGCAACTTTGGCACCCCTGCCAGGCAGTAGATAGGCGGCTTTGGCAAGTGACAGACAAAGCCCAGGCTTCTTGGCAACTCCCCCAGGCTGCAAAAGATTCCCATTGTTCTTGAGCCCAGGCTGATATGCCCACCTATCTGCCCATACACTGTAATGGGCAGAACACAGCACAAAAGAAATAACATGAAAAATCAAATGCAAGAAAATCCAGTCAGATCACCCAGTCCCACAATGAATACATCTAACCAAAACATAGAAGAACCAATAGGACGAGAACACCAAATTGAAGCTATGAGCAATGCAACCGTGACCAACCTACTGGTAGAACTTGCAGGAAAGCAACAAAGGGCCGACAATAATGTGGATGCTGCCATCACTAAACTAGAACTAATAGATAAGAAATTGGAAGGATTAGATAAGAAATTGGAAGGATTTCGAAGAGAGTTAAGAGATTTGAGGGAGAGTGAAAAAAAAGAAGACCTTAAAAATCAGCTGGCCATGCTAAATGAAGACATAAAGAAATGCAAGGAAGAACTCCAAGAATCACCAAGAAAATCAGAAAATGATGTGAAAAGGGAGCTTGACAGAGGGATGGAAATTATACATAGAAAAGTAATAGAAAATGCAAACTTAATTGAACAAGTCCAAAACTCGCTAGAAGCTCTCAAGAATAGAGATAGCCAAGTGGAGGATAGAAACTCTGATCTGGAAGACAAGATGGAAGAAACAGTCAGAGAGTTCAAAAATTTCAGTAAGTTCAAAAGCTCCTGTGAACAGAACAAGAGGGAATTGTGGGATACATTTAAACGTCCCAATATCAGGATCATTGGAATACCAGAAGGAGAAGAATTTCAGACCAAAGGCATGGAGAACTTATTTAACAAAATAATTGAAGAAAACTTCCCAAGTCTCTTAAAAGAAAGGCCCATCAAGATACAAGAAGCCAATAGAACTGCAAACAGACTGGACCAAAGGAGAAACTCTCCAAGACATATTATCATTAAGACTCTAAACATTGACACCAAAGAGAAAATCCTAAAAGCAGGTAGGGAAAAACAGCACACCACCTTCAAAGGAAACCGCATCAGAATTACTTCAGACTTCTCAATGGAAACCCTGAAAGCTAGAAGGGCCTGGAATGAAACACTGCAAAGTCTAAGAACCTATGGCTTCCAACCCAAACTACTCTACCCAGCAAAAGTATCCCTCATAATAGATGGTGAAAGAAAATCATTCCACGACAAAACTCAGCTTTACAATTATATGAACACAAAACCAAACCTACAGAGAGTATTTCAGGAAATTCTCCACAGAGAAGAAAAAAAGTAATCAAAAACAATTGCCTACAAGAAGCAGATCACAACAACCAAATTCAGAGCAGGCACAAAAAACTTCCGTTTCCATGAAAACACCAACCCACATTTACCATCACAATACGGCAGGGATCAAATAAAATCTCACAGTCATTACCCTAAATATTCATGGCCTTAATTCACCCATCAAGAGACACAAGCTAACAGGATGGATCAAAAAATTAGACCCCTCATTCTGTTGCCTTCAAGAAACCCACCTCACCATTAAAGACAGACATCTCCTCAGAGTGAAAGGGTAGAAAACAGTATTCCAAGCAAATGGGAATAAGAAACAAGCAGGTGTAGCTATATTAATATCAGATAAAATAGACTTCAAACCAAAAATAATCAAAAAAGACAAAGAAGGCCACGTCCTACTTATCAAGGGAACAATCCATCAAGAGGATATTACAATCATAAATCTGTATGCACCAAACACAGGGGCACAACAGTTCATAAAACAAAACCTACTTGACAATAAAACAGAAATAACCACAAACACCATCATAGCTGGGGACTTCAATACACCATTATCAGTAATAGACAGATCATCCAAACAGAAACTCAACAGGGAAGTAAGAGAGCTCAAAAAAACCATAGATCACTTAGACCTAATGGACATCTACAGAACTTTCCACCCAAATCCAAAGACTACACATTCTTCTCAGCAGCCCATGGAACATTCTCTAAAATAGGCCATATACTGGGTCACAAAGACAGCCTCCACATATTTAGGAAGATTGACATAATTCCCTGCAGGATATCAGATCACAATGCTATATTGCTAGAAATCAACAAGAAAAGACCCACCAAGAATCCCAATGACACCTGGAAACTGAACAGCACACTTTTAAACAATAAATGGATAGTGGATGAAATAAAAAATGAAATTGCAAAATTTCTGGAATTGAATGACAATGAGAACACATCGTACCAAAACTTATGGGATAAAATGAAGACGGTCCTCAGGGGAAAATTCATAGCACTCAATGCCTTCGTAAAAAAGACAGAAAGGTCCCAAATCAATGACCTTACCATCCACCTGAAGGCACTGGAAAAAGAAGAAAAACCCAACCCAAAGAGCTCCAGAAGGAAAGAAATAATTAAAATCAGGGCAGAAATCAATGAACAGGAAACGAAGGAAACAATTAAGACAATTGACAAAACAAAGAGCTGGTTCCTTGAAAAAATAAACAAGATTGACCAACCCCTGGCCAATCTGATCAAGCAAAAAAAAGCGAAGCTTCAAATTAACAAAATTCAAACTGAAAAAGGAGAGATCACAACAGACATAAGTGAAATTGGGAGAATCATCAGGACTTATTTCAAAAACCTCTACTCCACAAAACTGGATAATATGGAGGAGATGGATAAATTCTTGGACGCATACCATCTACCAAAGCTAAACACAGAGCAGATTAATCACCTCAATCAACCCATCACACTCATGGAGATTGAAAATGTAATGAAAAACCTCCCAAAAAAGAAGAGTCCAGGACCAGATGGCTTCTCAACTGAATTCTATCAAACCTTCATAGAAGAACTCAAACCAATCTTCCTCAAACTGTGCCACACAATTGGTGAACAGGAAAAGCTACCCAACTCCTTCTATGAAGGTAGCATCACCCTAATTCCAAAACCAGGCAGAGATGTCACAAGAAAAGAAAACTACCGGCCTATATCCCTGATGAATTTAGATGCAAAGATCCTAAACAAAATCCTTGCAAACCGAATCCAACAACACATCAAAAGCATTATCCACCTTGACCAAGTGGGATTCATTCCAGGAACACAGGGGTGGTTCAACATACGGAAATCTGTCAATGTAATACACCACATAAGCAAGGTTAAACATAAAAACCACATGATCATTTCGATAGATGCAGAAAAGGCCTTTGACAAGATTCAACATCACTTCATGTTCAAAACATTGGAGACAGTTGGCATGGTTGGTTCATATCTTAACCTAATAAAGGCAATATACGAAGCTCCGAAGGCCCAAATAATACTTAATGGAGAGAGAGTGGAGGAATTCCCATTAAGATCAGGAACAAGACAGGGTTGTCCACTCTCACCTCTGCTTTTCAATATAGTTCTGGAAGTCCTAGCTCAAGCAATAAGACAGGAGAAGGAAATAAGAGGGATACAATTTGGAAAGGAGGAAGTTAAGTTAGCTTTATTCACTGATGACATGATTATATATGTAAGAGACCCGAGAGATTCCATACCAAAACTCCTGAAGGAGATTAACTCCTATAGCAAAGTAGCGGGATAGAAAATCAATGCACAAAAATCAGTAGCTTTCCTTTATGCAAAGGACAAAGATACAGAAAAAGAAATAAGGGACATAGTCCCATTTTCAATTGCAACAAAAAAAATAAAATACCATGGAATAACGTTAACCAAGGAAGTGAAAGATCTATACAATGAAAACATAAAAACACTCAAAAAAGAAATTGAGGCAGACTTGAGAAAATGGAAAGACCTCCCATGTTCCTGGATAGGCAGAATTAACATTGTGAAGATGACATTCCTACCAAAGGCAATTTACAGATTTAATGCAATTCCAACTAAAATCCCTACCTTGTTCTTCACAGAGATAGAAAAAATGATCTCAAATTTCATATGGAAAAGCAGAAGGTCTCGCATTTCCAAACATATCCTCAGCAAAAGAAATACCTCTGGAGGCATCACCATACCTGATCTAAAGCTATATTACAAAGCCATAGTAATAAAAACAGCATGGTACTGGCACAAAAACAGGAGTATAGATCAATGGAATAGACTTGAGGACCCGGACTTTGGGTCAAGCAACTATAGCTACTTGATATTCGATAAAGGCCCAAACAATATAGGCTGGAAAAAAGACAGCATCTTCAACAAATGGTGCTGGACAAACTGGATAACCATATGCAGGAAACTGAAACTAGACCCACACATTTCACCATGCACTACACTCAAGTCCAAATGGATCAAAGATCTCAATATAAGACCAGAAACTCGAATACTACTGGAAGAATATTTAGGAAGTACTTTCCATGATATAGGAATGGAAAAAGACTTCCTGAACAAAACCCCATTAGCTCATGAACTTAAACCATCACTCAACCAATGGGATCACATGAAGCTGAAGAGTTTCTTTACAGACAAGCATACAATAAGCAATGCCAATAGATTACCCACAGAATGGGAGAAAATATTTGTGGGTTATCCAACTGATAGAATCTACAAAGAACTCAAAAATCTAAACAGTAAGAAGTCAAACACCCCACTCACAAAATGGGGCAAAGAGCTGAACAGGCAGTTCACAGAGGAAGAAATAGAAATGGCAATCATACACTTAAGAAAATGTTCATTATCCCTAATCATCACAGAAATGCAAATTAAAACAACTACGAGATTCCACCTTACCCCAATAAGGATAGCAAACATCAAAAAATCAAATAAAAATAAATGCTGGCAAGGATGTGGAGAAGTAGGAACACTCATCCACTGTTGGTGGGAATGTAGGATGGTACAACCACTTTGGAAAGCAATATGGAGACTTCTGAAAAAGCTGAGTATAGAGATACCAACAGACCCAGTTATTCCCTTACTGGGCATCCACCCTAAAACCTTCAAACCACAGGCTAGAGAGATTTGCTCAACCATGTTTGTAGCAGCTCAATTTGTAATAGCTAAGAGGTGGAATCAACCCAGATGTCCATCACTAGAAGAATGGATAACTAAGATGTGGTATATCTACACAATGGAATTCTATACAGCAGTAAGAAAAAATTACACAATGAAATTTGAGGAAAAATGGTTGAACCTAGAACAGATCATTCTCAGTGAACTTACCCAATCACAGAAAAAAAATCGCCACATAGTCTCACTCATCTACAGCACCTATCCTGAATCTACCCAAGATACCTTACATACCCAGCAAGCATCTCCAAGACTAGACACTAGGATGGAAGGGGAGGGAGGGCAGGGCATCAAAGGGGTGGGAAACACAAATCTAGACTCAAATAGCAATGGTACCATAATCTTCTACTTACTAAAAGACAGACCAAATGGCTGATCCTTCACCAGGCCCTTACAGGGAACACCTGAACCACAAGACACTGGAGAGGGTAAGATTAAGACTAACCCTAATCTCCTACATCTTCCCTCCCTCACTTCCCCTCTCCCTGTCTCTCTCTTATCTCTAACTCTTGTATATTAGTTATCCTTTTCCTCATTTTCTTAGTGGGCACTGACCTGTAACTCCCAGATCCAGCATGGGGCTATCATCCACAATGAGCTTTTGATCAGAGAAACCTGCAAGGTTTCCTAAAAGACAGACATATTTCTGTCAGAGTACTTGATGACCCACCAAAGGTTAGTGGTAAGACCCTACTGCTGAAGACACCTTATGCGGTTGATATGCAAATTAGAATGGCATGGCTGGAAGTTGGAAGAGAGTCAGTCCCCAGACAGTCAGCGCGTCTAGTGCTAGAAGGTGCTACATGGCCGACTGGGGGAAATTGACCAATATCTGTCCAAGCAACGCATGGTCTAACCTACTTAGCAGCAAATAACTTGTTGTGATGCCCACACAAGTTCAGTGGTGGCACACAGCCATGGTGGCGAACCAACTGCTCTCAATTTGGCTAACTGATCCCCTCACTGGTATGGGACCCATAGGTGGAGCTGGGAAACAAGTCAGAACCAGATCCAAACGTAAACCCACTCTCCAATATCAAGCTACCACCAATTGTCGGCTACAATAGGCCCTACACGTATTAAATTCTCTATTAAAAAAAAAAAAATGTAAGGGTTATCTCATTTGTCCTGGTGCTAACTTACTCTCCATTGGAGAATCTGCTTCTCTTTTTCAGATAGATGTAGATCCTAAGGAGAGAGCCAGCCCATCATACCTCAAAAGGGCCCCGGCTGAAAGTAAGAAAAATTGGAGGAACAAGCAAGGGGGCTGTTTTCCTGATGAACCGGATACCAGCACAAGGGGGAAGGAGATCAGCACAGAGAAAAATCAACTCCTACCAAATCAGAGAGCCAGAGCCTCAGAGGCCCCCAACACCTCATCACTGAAGCAGACCAAAAATGAACCCAACATGGCTGAGGGAAATTTTGCGGAAGAGGGGGCGGAAAGAATGTCAGAGCCACATGTTGGGTCATGATATGCAGAGACATTTATCTTACCCATAACTGTGGGCTAACTCCACAATGCATGACCCGTATACCTCAACAAGGAGGGGCCAAGGGGAGGGGGTAGGACACGGATGAGCCTAATAATGGTACCAAACTGACTGTATTTGCTGAATACAAAACTAACTAATAAAGAAAAAAAAAAAAGTAGATGCTCTGAAGTTTTGATGTAAAAGACTATTACTTCCAGTTGAGGTTGATGACATTCAAGAACACTCCCTTAGGGCTGGAGAGATGGCTTAGCGGTTAAGCGCTTGCCTGCGAAGCCTAAGGACCCCAGTTCGAGGCTTTATTCTCCAGGACCCAGGTTAGCCAGATGCACATGGGGGCTCATGCGTCTGGAGTTTGTTTGCAGTGGCTGGAGGCCCTGGCGCACCCTCTCTCTCTCTATCTATCTGTCTCTTTCTTTCTCTGTGTTCGTCACTCTCAAATAAATAATTAAAAATAATAAAAAAAATTTAATAAAAGAACTCTCGGGGCTGGAGAGATTGCTTAGTGATTAAGGCACTTGCCTGAAAAACCAAAGGATCCCAGTTCGAATGTCTAGGACCCCACATAAGCCAGATGCACAAGGTGGTACATGCATCTGGAGTTCGTTTGCAGTGGCTGGAGGCCCCGGCTTGCCCATTCTCTCTTCCTCTCTCTGCCTCTTTCTCTCAAATAAATAAATAAAATATATTTTTTAAGAAAAATAACTCTCCCTTCAAGTGACAAATCACTTTCAAAATATGTTTTCTTCAATATTTACTGAATACTTTAGGTATTCAGTAATATTTCCTACCAAGAAATCTTAAAACATATATTTAGAAGTAATCTTCATAGAGGCCATAGTTAAAACCTGTAACTAATGAGTAAACAAACTGACACAGGTAAATGCAGGAGATATGATGCTTGCCAAGATGGGGAAAGCACAGACAGATGAGAACCTCAGACAGGCTGGAGACTGAAATAGCACTATGTTGAATGCAAGGTGTGAATTTCAAGAGAAAAAAAAAATAGTGTCAAATGCTATACAAAGAACAAAGAGAATTGTTAGAATTAGTCAGTTGAATTAGACAGAATTCTAAATTGAAAAACCATTTTAAAAACAGAGAATTTTATACATGGCAATTTTATGCTATTTTTTCAATCACTTTACAAAAAAAGGAATAGACAGTATAAATAAAAGTTGGATGAGAAGCAGAAAGGCTTACAGAGAAGCTGGTCAGTTTGGAGGCAGAGGGCAATTTGAATAGACAGTTTTTGGTACTCATATTTAAAGACTGCAAGTAATTATAATTCCTAAAGAGTTTTACAATTTGGACTTCACAAAATGGCCCCAACATCCCCAGGCAATAAATCTTGGAAACAACCCAGAAGGAAGCGGAATAAGCATATGTTTGTCACTCCTGTTCTGTGCAGGCCTGTCTGTCTGGGGCTATGCTCAACAGCTCCCAATTCACAACCCTGAGCAATCAGTCATTTATCTAGATTTACTGCCTCTGCCAAGGCTGAACAGACTGACAGATCCCTCTACTTTCCAGCCTAATCTCCCCATTCTGTAGAGAGAGTTCATCTCCATGACAGGCATATACCTTTCTCTTCATCAAACTGGAATCAGAGGAAAGCTAATGGAGCAAGTCCTTTGCCTCTCAAATGGATCTACCACCTTTGGATCCTGTGAAGTCCCTAAAATGTAAAAAGTTTTAAAGAAGAGTTGAAGGAATCTTCTATCCTACCTCCACCTCCACACTAGCCGCAAATCTGATACAGTATTGCTTTTGTATGAATATTTTTAGTGTCTTGCCCATCCTATATGCTTATTCCACTACAATGTACTTGTTATAGAACATGGACACTCACAAGATTGAGTATTTTATCTAGGGAACTTAGCTTGTGAATGCCAAACTCTCCATGAGCCCATGTTCTGATTATTGAACAAAGGTATCTTCAAAGGAATCATGTAATATTGCTCTCATTTAAGCTGTGTTATTTTTTTTAACATATTTACTTTTATTTTTGGGGTACAACATACTGTTTCTATATAATAGGCATTAGGAAATTATTAAATCAAGGTAACTAGAATATCATACATTTCACCATTTCTTTGTGATAATAAGATTCAGATACCTGCCTTCCAATTATTTTGAATTATAAGAATTTTAAGTACCATAACTATTGTACTACAAAATCACCAAAAAGGACTATTCCTAGCCACTTGTAGCTTTATATCATATATTGTTTGACAAACATCCTTATTCAATTTTTGAAAAAACAAAGGAGTCTTTGCATAGAATAATTAATTGTGGGACATTTTACTGAAGAAATGAATCTTCTTATCAAGTTTTAGCTATTTTTGGTAGGCATTCCATTTATGCTTACAAGCTAGATACATTCCTTACTCATTAACAATTGTAAAACGTTTTATAAGATGTGGTGTTTAGTATTAAGTGATGTTTCTACCTGCATAACTAGAAATGAAATAGTAAAATTTAAATTGTCCTTTTAATATTTTATTTATTGATTGATTTGAGAGAGAGAGAGAGAGGGAAAGGGAAAGAGGTAGATATAAAGAAAGAATGGGCACACCAGGATCTCTAGTTGCTGCAAAGGAGCTTTAGATGTATGTGCCACCTTGTGCATCTGGCTTACATGGGTCCTGGGGAATATAACCTGGGTCCTCTGGCTTTGCAGGCAGGCTCCTTAACTGCTAAGTCATCTCTTCAGCCCTGAACTTGCCCTTTCATAGAAAAGCATGATTTGCATGCAGTTGCTTCTATGCTGAATGACTTTCCTTGAGGGAGTCCACTTTCAGTGCTGGCATACCTGCTTCTGGTACACCAGAATTATAGTAACTGTAAAGCTCTCTACCTAACCTATACATCAGTATAATTAAATACCAGAAGTTGAGCTAGAATTTGATGGGAAACATTTTGATACTCTATCCTGTTTAAAATTTCAACTAATATAGCCAAATTCTGCAAATGTCTTAACTTTAAAAATAAAGTTTATAGGAGGCTGGAGAGATGGCTTCTTGGTTAAGCACTTGCCTGTGAAGCCTAAGGACACCAGTTCAAGGCTCTATTCCCCAGGACCCATGTAAGCCAGATACACAAGTTGGCACATGCATCTGGAGTTCGTTTTCGTGGGTGAAGGCCCTGATGTGCCCATTCTGTCTCTCTCTCTCTCTCTCCCTACCTCTCCCTCTCTCTCTCACTATCAAATAAGTAAATAAAAATAAACAAAAACGAAAAATAAAGTTTATTATGAAATTAAATTCACAAGATAAAGTGTGAAGTTAGAAAAGAAAAGAAGCCCTTGTGTAACATCTGATTAGCAGTTGCATTGCCATTCTGTCTGAATGTTTAGATTTTTCTTCTGAAAACCTTAAAAACTTCTATTTTATGTCTATTTTAAATTCTCTAAATCATGACAGAGCAGCAAACATTCCCTCATTGGTTCACTCCGTGCCCTTTTCAACATTCAGAATTCAAAGGGCCTGCTCTGACTGAAAATACTCATGCTAATTATGTTATATTGTTCCCAGTTCTTTCTAAATCTTCTAGAGACTCAGTTTCCTTCGTTGTCGGCACATTATTCTCCTGAGACCTGTTTTCCAGTGCCCATTTGTCCCTGTTGGCATCAGCTTTCATGAAAAACTCCTAAGAACTTTTTTTATGTTTAATTTTAACTTTATTTTTGAAATGTATATACAGTATTGTAATCATATTAAATCCTCATTATATTACATTACATGTCCTCTTTCTACTTCTGTGATTATATTTTTCTTCTTCCAAGTCCACTCCTACTTTCAAGCAATGGCTATGTGGCAATTTTTCACATGTGGTCACAGCTGCTATGAGTCCACAATGACAACAGACTTCTCATGTTTATAAGGCGGCATCCTTCTCATTTTCCACTTATTTTCCCCTCCCTTCTGTCATTGGTTGTGTGCTTTTGTGTGGGTGACATAGGTGTCATGGAAATATTCACAACAGCTATAGTCTCAACACTTAGTAGTCACTGCTTTAATAATAAACTGTCAAATGAAACTTCACTGAACAAACTAGAGAGCAAACCAATCTAGGGCAGTGTAACTACCTGCCCACTAACCAAAACACTGATACTAGATTTTCCTTTTACGTTTTTATTTGAGAGAGAAAGCGTAGATGGGAATGACAGTACCTTCAGCCACTGCAAAGGAACTCCAGATGCATGCACCACCTTGGACATTTGGCTTATGTGGGTACTAGGGAATTGAACATGGATCACCAGGGTTTGCAGGCAAGTGCCTTAACCACTAAGCAATCTCTCCAGCCCCAGGTTCCCCCTTTTTATTACAAGATTGTGGAGGATAATGGTTTCTCCTATCCTGTGAATTTCAACATTTATCTTGTCCATTGTAACTAAGAACTAAGAAAACTAACACTAAGGGGATAAATTATGAATTGTGAGATGTATGTAGGGAGAACTGGTATCTAGAGGGAAAGGTATAATTATGCAGTCCAATAGTGAAATCACCTCCTTCATCAGCTGGAAAGGGAGAATAATGTGTGGAAAGTTAGGACAATAAGCATGCAAGCCCTACTCTGAAGAAGGGAAGAACATATCTTATTTTCTTATCAGTTCATCCTAGCCACATAGATAGAATAGTTTTTTTTAATTATTATTAATTAGTTTTGTATTCAGCAAATACAGTCAGTTTGGTACCATTATTAGGCTCATCCATGACCTATTCCCTCCCCATGGCCCCTCCTTGTTGAGGTATATGGGGTCTTGCATTGTGGAGTTAGCCCACAGTTATGGGTAGCATAAATATATCTGCATATCATGACCGAACATGTGGCTCTGACATTCTTTCCACCCCCTCTTCCACAAAATTTCCCTGAGCCATGTTGGGTTCATTTTTGGTCTGCTTCAGTAATGAGGTGTTGGGGGCCTCTGTGTCTCTGGATATCTGATTTGGTAGGAGTTGATTGTTCTCTGTGTTGATCTCTTTCACCCTTGTGCTGGTACCAGGCTCACCAAGAAAACAGCACCCTTGCTTGTTTTGTCAATTATTCTTAGTTTGAGCTGTGGCCCTTTTGAGGTATGATGGGGTGGTTCTCTCCTTAGTATCTGGGTCTATCTGAAAAAGAGAAGCTGATTCTCCAACAGAGAGTAAAGTTGGCACCAGACAAATGAGATAACCCTTTTTTTTAATATAGAGAATATAATAGGTGTTTGCCCTTTTGTAGCCCACGATTGGTGGTAGCTTGATAATGGAGAGTGTGCTCATGTTTGGATATGGTTCTGACTTGTTTCCCAGATCCAGGTATGGATCCTATTCCACTGAGCAATCAGTTAGCCAAATCAAGAGCAGTTGGTTTCCCACCATGGTTGTGTGCCACCATTGCACTTGTATGAGCCTCATGACAGGTTATTTGCTGCTAAGTAGGTTAGATCATGAGTTGCTTGGACAGATATTGGTCATTTTCCCCCAGTCACCCAGGTAGCACCTTCTGGCACCAGACACACTGACTGTCTGGGGACTGACTCTTCCAGCTTCCAGCCATGCCATTCCATTTTACCTGTTGACCACATAAGGTGTGTTCAGCAGTAGGGTCTTACCACTAACCTTTAGTGGGTCATCAAGTACTCTGACAGAAATCTGTCTTTCTTTTAAGAAACCTTGTAGCTCTCTCTGATCAAAAGCTCATTGTGGATCAGAGCCATATGCTGTTACTGGGAGTTACAGGTCAGTGCCCACTAAGAAAAGAAGAAAAAGATAACTAATATAAAAGAGTTAGAGAGAGAGAGAGAGAGAGAGAGAGAGAGAGAGAAGCTATAGAAGATTACGGTGAGTCTTCATCATACCCTCTCCAGTGTCTTGTGGTTCAGGTGTTCCCTGTAAGGGCCTGGTGAAGGTTCAGCCATTTGGTCTGCCTTTTAGGAAGTAGAATTTTAGTGAACTTACCCAATCACAGAAAAAAAAATTGCCACATGGTCTCACTCATCTACAGCACCTAACCTGAATCTACCCAAGATGTCTTACATACCCAGCAAGCATCTTGTTGACTAGGCAATAGGATAGGTGGGGAGGGAGGGGAGAGCAATGGAGGGGGTGGGAAACAGGAATCTAGACCCAAACGGCAATGGTACCATAAGACTCCTAAGAATTTTAAGCAGATAACTAACATAAACTTTCTCTGAGTAATTTCAAGGGGCTCCACCGTTCCAATTTTCCAAAGATAAGTACACAAAAACAAGGGAATCTGTCTACCTAATGCACAATTTGGCATATGTTCAAAGTTTTGTGCACTGTCTCACTACATAACCATATATCATGGTTCATATATTATTATCAGACAAGTCACCCACTTTAAGAATTAAGAGCTTAGAAAAGGCCTTCTAAATTTATGAGTGTTTTCCCATGCAGTGACTACAAAGTCCCTTTCTATCAAGACTTCAGTACTGTTCAAAATGTATACCTCTCTAGCCTTAAGATGAGATCCAAGTACTTCGTTAGACTTCATAATCTGTATCTACATGTTCCTTTTTACTTATAAAAATAGCCAATTGTATATATGACCCTTTATTCTTCACATACCATGATCCACATATAGGGCCTTTCTGCATAATCTTTCCCATCCTTAGGTCTTAACACAAACTGTTTCACACTCTTTCAACAAAATTTATCATCCAGTTAACTCCTCCTCATTTTCATATTCATATTCAAAGTCACTTTCTTAAGTAGCATTCATAACATCCCAGCTAATACTTCTGTCTCATATACCTTAGCAGAACTGTAAGTAATTATTTGTCTTGTGATTATTAAAAGGAATTAACCAGTGCATTCCAATGTCATTGTAAATTGGAGTTTTTATTTTACTTTCACCTTTATTTTACAAATAAATTAACTATTCATTTAGAAATGAATTTTAGTAAGGTGAAACAATAATGGACTATATCAACAATAAAGATTAAATTTAGCAAACAATGTGCATTAAATAAATTAAAAGCTGACAACCTAAGGTGTGAGTTGAAATAAATAACCAGGTAAATGTCTAAAACCCATGTACAGCATTTAAAATATTGTCATTGTTAAAAGAATGATAATTATATGAAATTATAATGTTATAGTTCATTTGATGATACAGATTTAAGCAAAAAATCCTGTCAACTTCCTTCCTTCCTTCTAAAGTGACCAAATACTTGTACCATGTGTCAGATGATGAAAAAAAAATCAGTGGTTTTAAGGAGTAATGAAGCAGTTTAAAAATAAGCATTTTCCCATAAAAACCTGTTTGGGGTCAGTAAGCTATCTTCATCATATCAGATTTTGTCATGGTTTACAGACATTAGTATATTTGTCACTTGTTCCACTGGGGAATTAATGCATGGATACATTCAATCATCATCTCCAGGAGGGCAGCTTAGTGTAGCACAGAATCCTACTGTGTAAGGATGGATTTATTTGTAAATGGACAGGACTCCATAAAGACTATTTCACTATAAAATTAGCCATGAAACATTGGTAGTTAAGCTTCAAGATAGAGAAATAAGTATTATCCAATAGAAAATTAGCAGTTTTCAATGTATTTGTACCCATTTTGCACCATATATATATATATATATATATATATATATATATATATATGTGTGTGTGTGTGTGTGTGTGTGTGTGTGTGTGTGTGTGTGTGTATTCAAAAATAATTGGATGATTACTGTTTTCTTTTCTTTTTTCTTTTTTTTGGTTTTTTTCAAGACAGGGTCTCACTCTAGCCGAGACTGACCTGGAATTCACTATGGAGTCTCAGGGTGGCCTCGAACTCACGGCGGTCCTCCTACCTCTGCCTCTCGAGTGCTGGGATTAAAGGCATGCACCACCACACCCGGCATGATTACTGTTTTCTAAGGACACAAAAATAAAATGATTCCTGTCTACAAAGATTTCAGATGTATATGTATATATGGATTTTTCTATAGTGATACAAGGTGAATGACATATATTTGGTACCCTACTACAGGAATGTGCACATAAATGAACTTGGAATTATGAGTACACTTTTTAAAACATATTTTCTTTATTTATTTATAAGACAGGGAGGGAGGAGGGAGAGAATGGGCACACCAGGGCCTCTAGCCACTGCAAACAAACGCCAGACATTTGAGCCACCACATGCATCTGGCTTACACAGGTACTGAGGAATCTAACCTAGTTCCTTAGGCTTAGCAGGCAAGTACCTTAACTGCTAAGACAACCCTCCAATCCTCATGAGTTGTCCTTTAAGAGTTAATGTGAAATTGCAAATATCTGAAGTTAATAGAGGGATAATCATTTTTGTATGTATGTGTGTAATAGGCATGCATGTGTGGTCACATGTGCATAGGTATACATGGTGTGTGGGTGCTCATGCGCATATGTATGCATATTTATGGAGGATACAAGTCAATGTCAAGTGTCTTCCTCAGTCACGCTCCATCTTATTTTTTGAGCTTATTTAGCTAGACTAAGCCAGAGAACTAGCCACTGCTGCTCCATGCATGGACACAGGCCAGCAGGCTAGGAATCCCCCCTCCCTAGGCTCTCCCACCAAAGGGGACCTCCATGCCCCCCCAAGTGTCACCTGACCCACAGCAGTCTTATATCCCCACTCTGACCTTTCATAGGACCCAACAGTCCCATTCACCCCCACATACAGGGGCCCATGGGACCCACTGTCCCATCCCTCCAACATTAAGCATCATGGAACCACCATGCATTCCCATGTTCCCCCTCTCTGCAGCCCAGCCATAACATCAGTCTGATTTGTCCCATTTCCACCACTCCCTGCACCTCAGGCCACCAGATCATGCAGTCCCACACCCTAAATCATGGAACAAAAAGCCCCTTCATCGGGTCCTCAGGGCCCCACCAGAATCTCATGGGCTCCTTCCCTCTGAGAAGACAGGCCCCATTGCCATCAGAAACTTGGTGGAAGCAAAAATAAAAGGGAACAATCATTGCAGATACTTCAAGGGTAGACTACAGCTTCCTCCTAAATTAAATAAGAATCCTACACTGTGATAGTCAGTCCACAGCCCAAAAGGAATAACAAGAAAAATCAAATGCAAGTAAATCCAACAAGATTGTCCAGTCCCATAATGGATGTCTCTAATTAAAAGGTAGAAGAGACAATAGGGTCAGAACCCCACAATGAAGATACAAACAACCCAGAAAATAGCAGAACTTACAGAAGAGCAACAAAGGGCAAATAATTGTATGAATGCTATCCTCATTAGATTAGACCTAATAGAAAATAACCAGGAAAGATTCCAAAGACTGTAATATGATCAGAAGGAGAAAGAAAGAAAGAAAGAAAGAAAGAAAGAAAGAAAGAAAGAAAGAAAGGAAGACCTCAAGAATCAGCTGGCTAAGCTCAATGAAGACATAAATAAATGCAAGGATGAATTCCAAGGAGCATTAAGAAAATCAGAAAATGACATGAAAAGGTAATTCGACAGAGGGATGGAAACTATACATAAAAAAAGCAAAAGAAAATACAAACCAATTTTAACAAGCCCAAAAACTCTATAGAAGCTCTCCAGAAGAGTCAGCCATGTGGAGGATAGAAATGCAGAACTGGAAGACAAAACAGAAGAAACAGTTTGTGAGTCCAACAATTTCAATAAATTCAAAATTTTTCATGAACAGAACATGAAGGAACTGTGTGATACCCTTAAATGTCCCAACATTCAGATCATGGGACTACCAGAAGGGGAAGAAATTCAGACCAAAGGCACAGAAAACTTATTCAACAAAATCACTGAAGAAAAATTTTTCCCATGCTCTCAAAACAAAGTCCCATCAAGTTACAAAAATCTAACAGAACTCCAAACAGACTGGACCAAAGGAAAAATTCTCCAAGACCTAATATCAGTAAGATACTAAACATCAATACCAAAGAGAAGGTACTAAAAGCAGCTACAGAGAAACAACATATTACATATAAAGGTAACCTCATCAGAATGACTTCAGACTTCTCAATGGAAACCCTGAAAGCCAGAAGGGCCTGGAATGGAACACTGCAAATTCTAAGAACCTATGACTACCCAGCAAAACTATTCCTCATAATAGATGGTGAAAGCAAAATTTTCAACAATAAAACTCATCTTTACAACTATATGAACACAAAGCCAAACCTGCACAGGGTACTTCAGGGAATGCTCCAAATAGAAAACCAACCTCAAGTGTCTACAAGAAGCAGATCACAATAACCAAACCCAGAGAAGGCACAAAAAACTACAACATCCAAGAAAACACCAAACCACATAAAACACCACAATATGGCAGGGATTTGATGAAACCTCACAGTTATTACCCTAAACATTAGTGGTCTTAATTCGCCCATCAAGAGACATAAGATAACAAGGTGGATCAGAAAATTAGACCCCTCAAGCTGCTGTCTTAAAGAAGCCCACATCATTGTTTAGCTTTGGCAGATGGTATGAGTTCAAGAATTTATCCATCTCCACCACATTATCCAGTTTTGTGGAGTACAGGTTTTTGAAATAAGACTTGATGATTCTCCCAATTTCACTTACGTCTGTTGTGATCTCTCCTTTTTCATTTTGAATTTTGTTAATTTGAAGTTTCTCCTTTCTTTTGCTTGATCAGATATGCCAGGGGTTGGTCAATCTTGTTTATTTTTTCAAAGAACCAGCTCTTTGTTTTGTCATTGTCTTAATTGTTTCCTCTGTTTCCAACTCATTGATTTCTGCTCTGATTTTAATTATTTCTTTCCTTCTGGAGCTCTTTGGGTTGGATTTTTCTTGTTTTTTCCAGTGCCTTTAGGTGGATGGTTAGGTTACTGATTTGGGACCTTTCTGTCTTTTTTATGAAGGCATTGAGTGCTATAAATTTTCCCCTGAGGACCGCCTTCATTGTGTCCCATAAGTTTTGGTACGATGTGTTCTTATTGTCATTCAAATCAAGAAATTTTGCAATTTCATTTTTTATTTCATCCACTATCCATTTATTTTTTTAAAGTGTGCTGTCCAGTTTCCAGGTGCCGTTGGGATTCTTGGTGGGTCTTTTCTTGTTGATTTCTAGGAATATAGCATTGTGATCTGATATCCTGCAGGGAATTATGTCAATCTTCCTAAATATGTGGAGGCAGTCTTTGTGACCCAGTATACGGTCTATTTTAGAGAATGTTCCATGGGCTGATGAGAAGAATGTGTAGTCTGTGGATTAAGGATGGAAAGTTCTGTAGATGTCCGTTAGCTCTCATTGATCTATGGTTTTGTTGAGCTCTCTTACTTCCCTGTTGAGTTTCCGTTTGGATGATCTGTCTATTACTGATAATGGTGTATTGAAGTCTCCACAATGAGCTTTTGATCAGAGAGACCTACAAGGTTTCCTAAAAGACAGACAGATTTCTGTCAGAGTACTTGATGACCCACCAAAGGTTAGTGGTAAGACCCTACTGCTGAAGACACCTTATGTGGTTGACATGCAAAATAGAATGGCATGGTTGGAAGTCGGGAGAGAGTCAGTCCCCAGACAGTCAGCATGTCTAGTGCCAGAAGGTGCTACAAGGGTGACTGGGGAAAAATGAGCAGTATCTGTCCAAGCAACTCATGGTCTAACCTACTTAGCAGCAAATAACTTGTTGTGATGCCCACACAAGTGCAATAGTGGCACACAGACATGGTGGGGAACCAATTGCTCTTAATTTGGCTAACTGATCTCCTAAGTGGTACGGAACCCATAGCTGGAGCTGGGAAACAAGTCAGAACCATATCCAAACATGAGCCTGCTCTCCATGATCAAGCTACCATCAATCATGGGCCACAAGAGGGCCTACACCTAGTAACTTCTCTATAAAAAAAAAATAAGCCTTATCTCTTTTGTCCTGGTGCTAACTTACTCTCCGTTGGAGAATCTGCTTCTCTTTTTCAGATAGATGTAGATCCTATGGAGAGAGCCACCCTGTCATACCTCCAAAGGGCCCCAGCTGAAACTAAGAAAAAATGGTGAAACAAGCAAGGGTGCTGTTTTCCTGATGAACCGGATACCAGCACAAGGGTGAAGGAGATCAGCACAGAGAAAAATCAACTCCTACCAAATCAGAGATCCAGAGCCTCAGAGGTCTCCAACGCCTCATCACTGAAGCAGACCAAAAATGAACCCAACATGGCTCAGGGAAATTTTGCGAAAGAGGGAGTGGGAAGAATGTCAGAGCCACATGTTGGGTCATGATATGCAGAGACATTTCTCTTACCCATAACTGTGGGCTAACTCCACAATGCATGACCCATATACCTCAACAATGAGGGGCCGAGGGGAGGGGGTAGGTCACAGATGAGCCTAATAATGGTACCAAACTGTATTTGCTGAATACAAAACTAACTAATAAAGAAAAGAAAAAGGAATCCCACATCAACACTAAAGACAGACACCTCCTCAGGATGAAAGGGTGGAAAAAGGTATTCCAAGCAAACAGAAATAAGAAACAAGCAGGCATAGCTATACTAATATCAGACAAAATAGACTTCAAACCAAAAGTAATCAAAAAAGACAAAGAAGGCAACTTCTTACTTATCAAGGAAATGATCCAACAAGAGGATATCACGATCATCAATCTTTATGCACCAAGCAAAGGTGCACCACAATTCATTAAACAAAACCTACTTGACCACCAAATAGAAATAACCACCAACACTATCATAGTTGAGGACTTTAATACTCCACTCTAAGCAATAGATAGAACATCCAAACAGAAAATTAACAGGTAAGTTAGAAAGCTCAACAAAGCCATACATCAATTAGACCTAATGGACATCCACAGAACATTCTAGCCAAAATGCACAGACTAAACAAACTTTTCAGCAGCACATAGAACTTTCTCTAAAATTGATCATATACTGGGTCATAAAGCCTGTGTCCATATATTTAGGGAGATTGACATAATTTCCAGTATGATATCAGATCACAATGCTGTATTACTAGAAATTAACAACAAAAGATGCACCAGGAATCCCATCAGCTCCTGGAAACTGAACAACACACTTTTAAGCTAACCTTAATCTTATCCTGTTTCTCTCTCTCTCTCTCTCTCTCTCTCTGTGTGTGTGTGTGTGTCTTTCTCTTTCCCTTCCTCTCTCTGCCTCTCTCCCTCCCTCCCTCTTCTCTATATCTCTTTTATATTACCTGTATTTTTCTTCCTTCTTTTCCTTGGAGCTGGCCTGTAACTCCCATTAACTGCATGTGGTTAACATCCATAATGAGCTGTTGATCAGAGAGACCTACAAGGTTTCCCAAAGGAAGGCAAATTTCTGTCAGAGTACTTGAAGACCCATTAAATGTTTGTGTAAGGGCTGGAGAGATGGCTTAGTGGTTAAGCGCTTGCCTGTGAAGCCTAAGGACCCTGGTTCGAAGCTCGATTCTCCAGGACCCACGTTAGCCAGATGCACAAGGGGGCGCACGCGTCTGGAGTTCGTTTGCAGTGGCTGGAAGCCCTGGCGCGCCCATTCTCTCTCGCTCTCTCTTTCTTCCTCTTTGTCTCTCTCTCTCTCAATCTCAAATAAATAAATAAATAAATAAAATGTTTAAAAAAAATAAAAAAAAAAATAAATAAAAATAAAATAAATGTTTGTGTAAGACCCCACTGCTGAAGACACTATATGCTGTTGGTTCAGAATATGGAGTGACCTGGCTAGAATCTGTAAGAAAGTCAGTCCCCAGACAGTTAGTCGTCTAGTGCCAGAAGGTGCTACATGAGCAACTGGGGGAAAATGACCAACATCTGTCCAAGCAACTCATGGTCCAAGCTAATCAGAAGCCAACAACCTGATGGGATGCTCACCCAAGTACAAAGTGGCACATAGGCTTGGTGGGTAACCAACTGCTCTTCATTTGGCTAATTGATCTGCTTAGTGGAATGGAACCCATGGCTGGGTCTGGGAAACAAGTCAGAAAAATATCTAAGAATGAGCCCACTCTCCATTATCAAGCTCCCACCAATTGTGGGCTACAAGAGGACCTCCACCAATTAAATTCTCTCTGAAATAATAATGGTTATCCCATCTATCTGGTGCTGACTTCACTCTCCATTGGAGAATTTGCTTCTCTTTTTCAGGTGGACACAGATCCTGAGGAGAGAATCAGCCCATCGAATCTCACCAAGGCCCCAACTGAAACTAAGAATATTGGGGAAATGAGAAAGAGTGCTGCTTTCTCGATGAACCTGGTACCAGCACAAAGGAAGAGAGTCAGTCCCCAAGCAGTCAGCACATCTAGTGCCAGAAGGTGCTACATGGGCAACTGGGGGAAAATGGCTAATATCTGTCCAAGCAACTCATGGTCTAACATACTTAGCAGCAAATAACCTGTTGTGATACCCACACAAGTACAATAGTGGCACACAGCCATGCTGGGGAACCAACTGCTCTTGATTTGGCTAACTGATCCCCTCAGTGGCACAGAACCCATAGTTGGAGCTGGGAAGCAAGTCAGAACCATATCCAAATGTAAGCCCACTGTCCATTATCAAGCTACCATCAATCATGGGCTACAAGTGGGCCTACACCTATTAAATTCTCTATTAAAAAAGGAAGGTTATCTCATTTGTCCTGGTACTAACTTGCTCTCTGTTGGGGAATCTGCTTCTCTTTTTCAGATAGATGTAGATGCTAAGGAGAGAGCCACTCTGTCATACCTCAAAAGGGCCCCGGCTGAAACTAAGAAAAAATGGCGAAACAAGCAAGGGTACTGTTTTCCTGGTGAACCGAGTACCAGCACAAGGGTGAAGGAGATCAACACAGAGAAAAATCAACTCCTACCAAATCAGAGAGCCAGAGACCCAGAGGCCCCCAAACCTTATCACTGAAGCAGACCAAAAATGAACCCAACATGGCTCAGGCAAATTTTGCAAAAGAGGGGGTGGAAAGAATGTGAGAGCCACATGTTGGGTCATGATATGCAGAGACATTTCTCTTACCCATAACTGGGCTAACTCCACAATGCATGACCCATATACTTCAACAAGGAGGGGCTAAGGGTCGTGGGTAGGTCACACATGAGCCTAATAATGGTACCAAACTGAGTGTATTTGCTGAATACAAAACTAATTAATAAAAAAATAAAAAATTTGAAAAAAAACATCAAACATTTTCCCCAAGCAAATTTTGCTAGCAACAGTTAGGGTTTAGCATTTTGTTATTTTCATTCACCATTCCTATGAAGATGGACATTGATCTATGAAGCAATTACTAATTCCAGAAAAGAATTAAACTTTATTTACATGGCCAATGCATTGGTCTTTCTATAAGCAATATACAATTGAGAATGGAAAATAACATTATATTTTTCCTCCATTATACACAGAAGCCCAATTTTATTAGGCTTTCAATTGCCTTTACACATCATTACCTTGTGGGCTAGAAGACTAGTCCATGAATTACAAAGCAGTGTATGGGATTTTGCCATATAACTCCCACTGGGGGGGGGGGGAAATCCTTGTCTTGTGCAATGAGACTATAGGGTTCACAGACTCTGGAAATGGAAATATTTCATTGGGTCATCTTGCCCATTATTTTGAAAAATTATTACATGATATATGGCCTTTATTCTCAAATGGTTTACTCAGTTAGAGTTCTAACAACTCTACCACAACAACTTTCTCTGACTTCTGAAAGCCATTTTAGAATGCCTTAAGGATTCATTTATAGCCTACATGTATATTTTCCATCTAAACTGAATCTCCGAATGATTCCTTCAATGCATTGTCTTCTTTCCAGTCTCATAAAGCTTCTTTAGACCAGAAGCAAAAAAAAAAAAAAGATATATTACATAAGATTTTTTTTTCTATTTTCTTATTTCTTTCCTTCTGTCCACCTTCCTTCCACCTTTCCTTTCTTTATTTTTTCTTCCCTCCTTCCTTTCCTCCCTTCCTTTATGAAATTCTGTGGTTTATCTGGTAAAGAAACACATACATGGAGATTATATATTTGTAAATGCTTTAGTCATTAAGGTCTCACTACTTACTTTTTTAAAATTAACACAATTAGCAAATTATTTTCTAAAGTACAAATGTCACAGGAAAGTCTATTATAATTTAAAAAGTAATGTGCACCATTTAGTCATAAAACAATGCTAAATAGCAATGTGTTTAATTGAGATAGCCATATTTCTACTATGTCCGTAAGGCTTTTATTACTGGGGGAAACTGAGTCTTAAGAAAATCAAGATTTATTAGGTTACTTTTTAGGTTTCTTATCTAAAACTTATCTAAATGTTACATAAAAGCCAAAAAGACTTTCTTTGTTGTTGTTGTTGTTGCTTTTGTTTTTCAAGGCAGAGTTTTGCTCTAGTCCAGACTGACCTAGAATTCACTATGTAATCTCAGGGTGGCCTTGAACTCAGTGCTATCCTCCTACCTCTGCCTCCCAAGTGCCAGGATTAAAGGTGTGCACCACCATGCCCAGCTTGCCAAAAGATTTTTTAACACTTAATTAAATGTATTTCATTTTAATAACCATTCATAAATATAGCAAGACATAAAATTAGTTTATGGTAATCAAAATACCTCTAAATTGTCTATATTAGATTAATAATTAATTATTAAATTAATTAAATTAAATATTAATATGCATATACATTCATACATTTTCCTTTTAGGATTATGAGAAATACATTTCATGTCTAGCTGTGCTGTACTCTTTTCAAATATATTTATCAAGGTTTGTATCTTGCCCAAGTTAGATAAAAAGAAATATATTTTAAAACAAGTTATCAAGTCTATTAATGACCAGGTTCTACTTTATTTTCCTTAAAAATAATGTCATTAGATATGTATAATCAGTCTTAGTCAAAATTTTATTTGGCAAATCATTGTCTCAGTTCTGATATCACAAGGTATCCCTATTGTAACAATGTATGTATTCTAAATAATCTAATAATTATATTATTCTTGAAATTAAATATTTTAAACACTTATGAATAATACACCAATAGACTTTTGTTTTGTTTTGGTTTTTCTAAACTTCATTTCTTATAGCAAAAATTAGGTTCATCCAAGACAAGTGATACAGGACTTTTGGGTTCCTTATATGCCAATGCACCAATAATTCGTGGTGTTCCCAGATCCTTGTCCTATGAATTTGAAAGAATTAAATCCATGGACCAGAGGATAAGGTTCAGAAAGATTTCATTACATTTTAAAGCTTTAGGAGGATGAAGAGAAGAGGGCTTAAACTTAGAACATGAGGAAGACCGAGTCAGCAGGTTGTTGTGGACAAAGACCAGATTTCATAGTTTTGCCAGTCATATTTCTTAAGGATCAGAGTTTCTTTCCTTTAGACAGGGTGCAAACTTAATCTAGAGATATTTCCTGGAGGGTGTAACACCCAGGTTTCCGCATGCTTAGTGTTATTTTCTGCTTTTAGTCAAGGAATACAAAACCATTACTTTAGGGTTCTGTTACCCTGACTGCCTAGGCAATTTCTGTCTCCTATCGCTAGTGTTGCAAGTCTATAATCTCTGCTCCTTGGGAGACTGAGGCAAGGAGGGTACACATTCAAGACCTGTCTGGATTACAGAATGAGTTCAAAGCCAGTCTGAATAATTTCCTGAGACAATATGTAAAAATGAAAAAAAATTAAAAGAGAAATGAAAATATAGCTCAGTGGTAGAGTACTTGCCTAGTAAGTGCAAGGTCCTTTGTACAATCCCTAATAACACAAGACGGAAAAAGTAAAAGGGAAAGGTTTAATTTATTCTAGTGATATCTTACATTACTTATTAAGGGACACTTAAGAAACTGCTTCACATTTTAGTCAAGTCTTGCCTTTAACAAATGTTTTTCAGATTAGAATTAGAATAGGCACCAAAATATAACATAGTTATGGAAGACAGATTATCATACTCCCTGTGATGGTTAAATTCTGTTGTCAACTTGATCAAATTAGGAATCCATAGGCATTCCTCTTGGTTAGGTGTCTGAGGTTTCTTCCAGGAAGGATTATATGAAGGAGGAAGTCCTTCCTCCAGAGTGAGCCCTCCCCCAGAGTAGGTGGGCCTCCCAAAGGGGAGCTTTATCAAAGGAAGCTCTGGGAGAAAAGAATCTTTTTCTCTCACCTGGCTGTTGGTTCTACTTGCAGGTGAGTGCTTCACTTGCATGTGCATCTTTCGTGTTCAGCTATACTTCATTGGTATTGAAACCAAGTTTGCTTAGCCTTCCAGTGTGGACTGAAGACCAGAGACTCTCGGGGAAGCTTACAGGCCTTTAGTGCTGGATCACTACTACTGAGGCATCCAGCCAGCTGGACTGAGCAGTTACCTGGTTCCTTGACTCTAGGGCCCACAAACTGCTATTGTTGGACTTCTGTAAAGTAACGCAATAAATACTCTTTTAATACAACTCATTCTATCAGTTCTGTTTCCATAGAGAACCTTAAAGATGTTCCAAGGCCCCGGGACACACTTTCTGCTCCACAGAGAGCAGAGATAAATGGATGCACAAAAGTGAAACTGGCAAAGCACTAGTCTGGGGAGGCCTCAATTGGAAAGTCATAGCTTCTTTTCTGTGACACTTGGTCTGGGTTGAGCTCTCACTTGGGGACAGACAGTTGTCTGGCGAGACACATGCACACTCCTGTCCAGGGCAATTACAAGTCATTACACTGCCCAGTTGGTTCAGGACAACTGAGGAGACCACATTGTCCACTTGGTCCTAGTTCTAGGCAATAGCAAGATGTCACATTGTCTACTTGGGATTGTTTTGATTTCCCATATATCATTCAATTGTTGTCTGTCCTTTGTCCATCTGTCATTTGTTCTTTTATGTCTTGTCTTTCTGTTTGTGTTTGTTTTGTGCTATTGTGCTTAACATTCTTGGATCCTGTTAGAAACTGCATATCAAGTCACAGGTTGTCGTTGGGCAACCTGAATACCATAGCCACCTCAGATAAGTTGAAAATTGAAAATTAAAAGTTAGAATTGAGACTAATCAAGTTTTGGTTTTAAAAACCCTGAATATGAAATCTGAAATTATACTGAAAGTAATTTTGAGGTTTGGTTTTGGTTTCCAAAGTTATAAATAGAATAGGAATTTAAAGTGAGAATACATAACTTCTGAATGAACAAATGAATGAATGTATGTGGGGAAAATGTGTCTGGAGTCCATCTGAAAAGCACACTTGGAATAAACATGTGTATATATGAATGTGCATATGGTTCACAGCCTTAAGGCTGCGAAATAATAATTTTTGCCTTTGTGTCTATTCTACAACACCAAAATAGTGGGAAATTCATTGTGCAGGTTGTCCTCCTCAAAGCTCACTGTCATGGACTGCATGGCCAACTTTTACTGCTTAGTGTACCCCAGAAGGAATACTGAAAGTAAATAAAATCATAGGCAAAAAAAGCAAGATTCTCCTACTCTTACAAAGTTATAAAATAACAGGAACAGAAAGCTGCCTTGTAGCCCTGAGGGAAAACCAAAATTGTCCCTAAAATTTTTGAAACAAAAACAGGGCAGGGAAATTATGCTGTCCTGCTTTGTTCCCCAGGCATAAAAAAAGATAAAAACTAATTAAGTTATTTTTGCTGCTATTGAAAATGGGACAAAGTCCCTTTTTTCTTTCTCTGTATCTTTGTCATTTGCATATAGAAAGGCTACTGATTTTTGTGCATTGATTTTATATCCTGCTACTTTGCTAAAAGAATTAATCACCTTCAAGAATTTTGGGATGGAGTCTCTTGGGCCTCTTATGTATAGAATCATGTCATCTGTGAATAGAGCTAACTTAAATTCTTCCTTTCAAAATTGTATCCCTTTTATGTCTTTCTCCTGTCTTATTGCTTGAGCTAGGATTTCCAGTACTATATTGAAGAGCAGAGGTGAGAGTGGACACCCCTGTCTTGTTCCTGATCTCAATGGGAATTCCTCCAGTCTCTCTCCATTAAGTATTATTTGGGCTTTAGGAGCTTTGTTATGTTAAGATATGAACCGGTCATGCCAATTCTCTCCAATGTTTTGATCATGAAGTGATGTTGTATTTAGTCAAAGGCCTTTTCTGCATCTATAGAAATGATCATGTGCTTTTTGTAGTTAACTGTGTTCATATGGTGTATTACATTGACAGATTTCTGTATGTTGAACCACCCCTGCGTTCCTGGGATGAATCCCACTTGATGAAGGTGGATAATGCTTTTAATGTTTTATTGGATTCGGTTAGAGAGGATTGTATTCAGGAATTGTGCATCTAAGTTCATCAGGGATTTAGGCCAGAAGTTTTCTTTTCTTGTGCAATCTCTGCCTGGTTTTGGAATTAGGGTGATACTAGCTTCAAATAAGGAGCTGGGGAGCTTTCCCTGTTCTCCAATTGTGTGGCACTGTTTGAGAAAGATTGGGTTTTGATTTCTTCCATGAAGGTTTGAAAGAATTTAGCTGAGAAACATTCTGGTCCTGGACTCTTCTTTTTTGGGGGGGAGGTTTTTTATTACCTTTTCAATCTTGATAAGTGTGATAGGTTTGTTTAGAAGATTAATCTACTCTGAGTTTAGCTTTGGTAGATGGTATATGTCCAGGAATTTATCCATTTCTTCCACATAATCCAGTTTTGTAGAGTAGAGGTTTTTGAAATAAGTCCTGATGGAATTCTACACAGCATTAAGAAAAAAAAAAAACTGAAATTTGAAGAAAAATGGTCGAACCTGGAACAGATCATTCTCACTGAACTTACCCAATCACACAAAGATAATTGCTGCATAGTCTCACTCATCTACTGCACCTAACCTGAATGTACCCAAGATGCTGAAACCCAGCAAGCATCTAGAGGATTGGACAATAGAGTGGGTGAGAAGGGAGGGGAGGGTAAGGGAGGGGGTAAGGGACACAAATCTCTACCCAAATGGCAATGGTACCATAAAATTCTACATCCTAAAAGACAGACCAAATAGTTGAACTTTCACCAGGCCCTTAGAGGGAACACCTGAGTCACAAGACACTGGAGACAGTACCATGAAGACTGACCTTAATCTTCTACTGCCTCTCTCTCTCTCTCTCTCTCTCTATCTATCTATATCTCCCTCTCCCTTTTCTCTCTAACTCTTTTATATTACTTATCCTTTTCTTCCTTCTCTCCATGGGTACTGACCTGCAACTCCCAGTACCAGCAGGTGGCTATCATCCACAATGACCTTTTGATCAGAGACACCTACAAGGTTTCCAAAAAGAAAGACAGACCTGTCAGAGTACTTGATGACCCACCAAAGGCTAGTGGTAAGACCCTACTGCTGAAGACACCATATATAGTTGACAAATAAGATGGAGTGACATGGCTGGAAGCTGGGAGAGAGTTAATCCCCAGACAGTCAGTACATCTAGTGCCAGTATGTGCTACATGGGCAACTGGGGGAAAATGACCAATATCTGTCCAAGCAACTCATGGTCTCACCTACTTAGTAGCAAATAACTTGTCATGATGCTCACACAAGTGCAATAGTGGTGCACAGCCATGGTGGGAAACCAACTGCTCTTGATTTGGCTAACTGATCTGCTCAGTGGAATGGAACCCATAGCTGGAGCTGGGAAACAAGTTAGAACCAGATCCAAAAATGAGCCTGCTCTCTATTATCAAGCTACCACCAATTGTGTGCTATAAGAGGGCCTATACCTATTAAATTATCTATAAAACATAAGAGTTATCCAATTTATCTGGTGCTAACTTTACTCTCCATCAGAGAATATACTTCTCTTTTTTAGATAGACACAGATCCTAAGGAGAGAACCACCCCATCATCAAAAGGGCCCCAGCTGAAACTAAGAATAATTGGCAAAACAAGCAAGGGTGCTGTTTTGTTGGTGGACCTGGTACCAGCACAAGGGTGAAGGAGATGGACACACAATAATCAACTCCTACCAAATCAGGTATCCAGAGACACAGAGGCTCTCAAGACCTCTTCACTGAAGCAGACCAAAAGTGAACCCAACATGGCTCAGGGAAATTTGTGGAAGTGGGGGCAGAAAGAATGTCAGAGCCACACATTGGATCATGCTACACAGAGACATTTCCTCCTACCCATAACTGAGGGCTAACCCCACAATGCATGACCCATGTACCTCAACAAGGAGGGGCCAGGGGTATGGGGGAGGACAGGGAGGAGACTAACAATGGTACCCACTTGACTGTATTCACTGAGTACAAAACTAATTAAAAAAATTATAGAAATGTAATGATTTTATTACAACAACAACAACAAAAATAAAATTAAGTTCTTGGTCAATCTCAGCCAGGCAGATGCTAGAACTGGGGGGAGGGGGGCTTTCTTGCTCTCACATACTGTGGCTGGGACAATTCTCCAAAACTAAGATGAAAGTAGGGGACTACACATGAACAGGCAGCTGCAATGTACTACCTAATACTTTCCCCTGAAGGGCTTAATCTGCAGATGGACGGGTGGCCCTGGGATTAAGAAGAGAAGCCTAACACATAAGGCTCATTGTTGAACAGAAAGACAAAACACAGACTTCTCTAGAGTTTATGCTGCCCCCAGGAGAATCCCTGATGGCTCTTAGCTTCACTGCCTTGCAGAGCCAGGGGAGTTACAGATGAAGGGAATCTCAGGATTCTGGCCTAAACATGATGATTGGGTAAGCTCCAAATTGCTATGAACAGATAGGGACTTCTTATAAGAAATTTAAAACTGTTTTTAAGTTACTTTATCTCTCTATGCTTCTATGGGACTACTAACAGACAAGACCCCTCAAAATTTAAGTTTAAATTTAGAAGTACTCAATAATGAGTTTGTCAGAAAATATCTAAAATTTCTAATAATGTTTAAATCTGCTTTCATATTTAAAAAATATGTTTCAGGACATTCTTGGTAAATAATATAAATCAAATCAGATCTACTCATCTACTAAAATATTCAAAAAAGGCTTTTGAGGAAAACAAAAACCTTAAATGGTCATTTTGAAAGTCTTATGATAAGGGCAATAAAAGTTTCTTTTGGTAGGTAGAAGCTAAACTGACTAAAGAAAATAAACTGGAGAGAAAACTAAAGGTTGGATATTAAATGTTTGATGAAAAAGATTGTTACAGAGGGATTACATAGATTGTAAAGTAAAAGTATATAATGAAAATATGAATAAACTTAAGCAAAGATTAAAGACAAAGTTGATTAACTAAATCTTAAAGTACTTGATCAGATTATAGACTTCTTAAGATATGAAATAACTATTAGACTAGGGCTTACATCAGACAAACAAAGGGTGGCTCTGGCTGGTAACAAGTTATGAGGGTATTCAGTTTGAAAACTTAAAACTAACTTATTGATGTTAATCTGGTCATGATAATGGTCATGAAAAACTGACTTTAGTCTACTCACCCAAGTTAGCTAGGTTCCTCTATTTGTCAACCTTTTAACTAACTCTTAAGGTCAAAATTGTTTCATTAGTATTTAATTCTCTCATAAAGTTATTAATCCCACAGAAGAATTATTTACTCTCTTTTCCTATTTTATAAGACAAATAGACCACATTTGGAGGCACTGAACAATATTTATCTGTCATACACTTGTAAAATATTTACTTCATGGTAAACAGTAAAAGAAAATTCTAATCAAAGTTATGTTGTGATTTAAAATGCAATTCCTCAATTCCTCCATCAATCATAGTCTTAATACTTTAAATTTAACTTGTGTCATTATTAAGCAAGTTTACTAAAGGGCCACAGGCAAAATTGTAGAGTTGGTTAAAATTTAAATAGTAATAGATTGTGTTATGAAATTTTGTGTATTTTTGGGTTCACTACAGTTGCATAAAATTGACTTGGAAAAAATGAAAAGTATTTCTTTCTGGTTCAACAGTTAAAGGTTCTTGTTTGCAAAGCCAGAGGGAGTGGATTCAATTCTTTCTGGTTCAACAGTAAAAGGTTCTTGTTTGCAAAGCCAGAGGGAGTGGATTCAATTCCCTACTACCCATATAAAGCCAGATAGACATAGTGAAACATGCATTTGGAGATTGTTTGCAATGAAAAGTGGCCCTGGCATGTTCGTTCCCTCTCTTTTCCATGGAACTTGTTGCCTTTTTCATTAGATCATGGCAGTTTAGTCCAGTTCCTCTACTCTTTGGGTGTATTGGGTATAGCTTAATTAATTTCAGAAACTGACTTATAGATTGGATGGACATCTTGTTTATCTTTTAAAAGTACTAAATCTCCCCCTAAAAAATATAAAACAAATATTATATAAAGATCCCAATTCTGATAAGCTTTAAAAATTGTAGCTTTTCATATCTTCATATTTAAGCCAAAAATGTTACTATACAATATGTATTTCTTGTTTATTTATTTCATTTTTATTTATTTATTTATTTATTTTGTTTTATGAGATAGGGTCTCACTCTAGCACAGGCTGACCTGGAATTCACTATGTAGTGCCAGGTGGCCTTGAACTCACCACAGTCCTCCTACCTCTGCCTCCCAAGTGTTGGGATTAAAGACATGCACCACAACACCTGGCTGATTTTTTGTTTATTTTAAACTCTGTTAGATATTTTGTTCATAGTTTACTCTCTGTAGTATAATGCGCCTTAAATATGTAAACTCAACTTTTTGTCAATGTTACTTTCCCAGATATCAGAATATTGAAATCTGGTTTATACAGAGGCCGTGATGTTTTGCTGTCAATAAGCAAAACTATTCAGCTGAACCAAGAAATATATATATATATATATATATATATATATATATATATATATACTTTTAGATCTTATGTTTCATTTGCTTAATGTTATTTTGGCCAGTTAAATTGTTGAAAAAAAAAAGAACTTAAAGTTATGTAAACTTTTCCTTAATGTGTTTTTTCCCTTAAAAAATATTAAAGGCTAGGGTAATTTTTATTTATTTGTTTTTTCAAGGTAGGGGTCTCACTATAGGTCAGGCTGACCTGGAACTCACTCTATAGTCCCAGGCTGACCTCAAGCTCAGAGTAATCCTGACTCTGCCTCCCAAATGCTGCGATTAAAGGCATATACCACCATGCCTAGCCAAAACTCTATAATTTTAAGATGGTTCCTATTTTGTTCATGCTGGTTTTGTTGAATGGTTATCACTGAGGTTATAATATAAGTCTTATGAAAGGTGATTTAGTCATTGTGACTTTGTTCTTAGGAAACTGAGAAAGCTCCCATATCCTAGGGGAAATTACTATATACAAACAATGTTAATATAATTTGTCTAAGCTTTACATAATAGTCATAAATATTTCTTTAACTAAGCCATAAAATTTTTCAATGGTAAAAGGTACTTATTTAAGAAATACTTTGTGCCTGTCATAATATATCTAATGTGTGTAAAAATCAGGCTAGGTTAACTTAACAGTGACCAAATTTGATTTTATTCTTAAGCTATGTATAATCAGTCTCAGTCAAGGTTTTATTTAAGTAAGTTCATTGCTTATAGATATATTGCTACTTAAGACTTGTTTCCTACCCTAGAAAAATAATCTTAAACTGCTCTTCTGCTTCCAGTTTAGGGAGTAATTGGTATCTGCATTGGTACACAGACTAGCCAAAGTTGTTTTCAAATACACATGCCAAGTTTTTGTACTGTTTTATCTTTTCCTGACATACAATATCTAGATTAAATCAATTGACTTAAAGTTATTGACAAAATATTACTTTCAGGGATACTAAAATGTTCTGTCTGTACATATAACTGACAGGTACTTAAAAGATAAAATATGTATATTTTCTGTGTTACAGATGTAGCTTACACTGTCACCTAACAACTAAACTCTAATACATACTAATCAGAATGTTTAAAACTATTGTGTCATTCTTTGTACAGATCCGCTTTGCTAAACAGATATGTTCTGCACCTTTTTAACTAAATCTGTTTTGCTAATCAGATATGTATAGTCTCTCTGAGTGATTAATACCCACAGACAGAAACCAAAGTCACTTGGAAACATCAGAGTTAAAAGGATAACCAATATTTTGTTTCCTGCTCCTAGGTGAGAAGGCCACTGGAGATGATTGGACAATTGCTAACTTCTAGCCTCTGGTAAGTTACCTGTCTTCTTGATCAAAAAGGATATTGAGACCCAAAGATAAATTCCAAGTCAGTGCATCTACAACAGGAGAGTCCCATTGGAGGAAAATCAGTCCTCCATGCTTCCAAAAAGAGGAAGGGCCAATTGGTCAACCCAGCCTTGACTTATCATAACAGATGACAATGCTTAGAGTCATAAAACTCTCAGGTCCCTAAAAGTCTCTCCTACAGCATCATTATTAACCTCCAAATTATATTGTTAATTTTGGCAGCCTGTGTGGTCTTAACCACCCAGTAACAAAAATGTAACTACAAGATATTGTAAGGTTCAGTAGTGACAAAGACCACTCAAACCACTCTGAAGCAAAGATCAAAGCTTTTATTTGGGAAAAACATGAGCTGTCAGGACTGACTTTCAAGAGCAGAGCACAGCCAACATGAAATTGCAAACAGTGGGCTTTATGGGGCTCTTCAGTTGGGGGAAGGTGAGAAAGGGAAAATAACTCCTTTATCCAGGCATGGTGGTGCATGCCTTTAATCCCAGCACTTGGGAGGCAGAGGTAGGAGGATCATCACGAGTTCAAGGCCACCCTGAGGCTACAGAGTGAATTCCAGGCCATCTGAGCTACAGTGAAACCCTACCTCAAAAAAAAACAAAACAAAACAAAACAAAACAAAACTAGGGTGTGAGACCAGAACAGTGAGCAAGCGACTTAGGAGATAAGGGGGCAGGAAATCATGTGTGTGTGTGTGTGGGGGGGGGGCATTGTTATGCAAGGAAGGGATAATGGTTGGGTGGTTTCTTGAAGAATGTGGATAAGTCTCTGTCATCATTCTGTTGTCCTCTATGACTCCATTTTTGGAAGCCTGTCCTGACCTAACACTCCAGGCTTTTGTTAATGATAAGAGATGAAGGTTAATTTTTTCATGCTGACCATAATGGTGATGAGTTTTTATGGGAGATGCTGGTTAATGCAGTTGATGGATCTTCCTTCAGGGCAGGTGATGAAGAGGCAGTTTTATGGTGGCTAGAGGTGGAAGAGTGGTTAGATCAATAGCATCAGTGTTGTTATGACTTAGTCCTGAATGAAACAGAGAATTCTTTCATACCATCCCTGTATTGAGCTGGCTTCAGAGCAGTTGCTGGTGACACCTGTTGTAGACAAGGTGAGGGAGATGGGCTTTGCGCACCCCATGAAAAGACAGAAGGGAGAATAAAGGAGCTTTTTACTCTTGTCAACACCTATGGCATAAAAACACCAGGTGTAAAGGGAGGAAGAGCATACAGAGGCGAGGGATAGAATGCTTGAGGCAAGAGAAAGGAGACAGAGGGGCATTTTGGGATCAGGGGAAGAATCAGAACACAAGAGAGTTTAAGTTTGAGAGTGTCCATTAAGGTGGCAGTGTACTTATCCCTGGATGAGATAGGGTAAGGGCTAAGGAAGGGGCTCTGATTCTGGTTAAGGCAAGTGTGAGGAGCTGGAGCCAGGCTAGGTGGGGTTCATAAGTAAAAGTCAGGGACAGGCAGAGGCAGAAGACATGAGTTAATGTTAGAGTCAGCATCAGACAGGGGAGCTTATTAGTCTGACTCATTGTTCATGTTGTACTTATATTTTGTAGTTATATTTTTTCCACTGGATGATTAAGACTATGTATGCTGCCAGAATTAACTGTATATTTTGAAGGTCAATAATGGTGCTGTAGGAGAGACTTTTAGGGACCTGTAAGGAGTTCTGTAACTCTTAGCATTATCATCTGCTAGGATAAGTCAAGGCCATGCTGACCAATTGGACCTCCCTCTCCAGTTTATCGTCATTAGTCAGTTTATCTCATAACTATCAACAAGAACTTTTATTGTCCCTTAATATGGCAATTTAAGTTTGGTTTTTTTTTTTTTTCCCCTCAAAGGGCCTTTTGAAATAACCGTTTTATAAAAGAGTAGACAAGACTTATACTATTTACCCAGAATAAACATATTGATTTTGGAACTTTGTTTCTCATAACTTTCCTGAAACACATTTTTTTAGAAAAATATGAAAGCAGATTCAAACATTATTAGAAATTTTAGAAATTTTTTTACAAACAGTATTGTGTACTTCTAATTTAGGCATAAAATTTGAGGCTGTTGTTTGTTAGTAGTTTTATAGAAGTATCAAAAAATAAAGCAAACATAAAACAGTTACAACTTTCTTCCAAGAAGTCCCCATCTGTTTACAGTGATTTGGCATTCACCTATCATCATACTGGGGCCAGGATACTGAGACTCCCTGTGCTTGCAGCCCCCTTGTTCTGCAAGGCAGGGAAGCTAAGAAAGCCTTTTTTTTCCTTCTTAAATTCCAGGGAAACTTTTGGTCTTCTGTCAGGGCTACAAAGCAGCTTTCCTATCCTGCCATTTTACAACTCTTTAAGAACAGGAGAATCTTGCTTTTTTTTTTTTTTGCTTATGATCTTAATTACTTATAGTGCTCCTTCTGGGGGACACTCAACAGTAAAAACTGACTATGCTGTCTAATACAGTGGGCTTGGTGGAGAATATCCTCTCAGTTAAATGGCACTGCTCAGAATAGAAATCATTCTGCAGCCTTATGGCTGTGAGCCACATACATACTCATACACACACATTCATTTTAAGTGTGCTTTTTTTTTTTTTTTCCCCTTTTTTTCTTTATTAGTCAGTTCTGTATTCAGCAAATACAGTCAGGGTGGCTCTCTCCTTAGGATCTACATCTATCAGAAAAAGAGAAGCAGATTCTCCAACGGAGAGTAAGTTAGCACCAGGACAAATGAGATAACCCTTACTTTCTTTAGAGCATCTACTTTATGGTCAGTGTTTTTAAAAAAAAAATTCTGTGCTGGAAGGATGGCTTAGTGGTTAAGGCATTTGTCTGCAAAGCCAAGGGACCCAGGTTCAATTCCCCAGGACCCATGTAAGCCAGATGCACAAGGGGGCGCATGCGTCTGGAGTTCATTTGCTGTGGCTGGAGCCCTGGAGCACCCATTCTCTCTCTCACTGTCCCCCTGTCTTTCTCTCTGTTAAATAAATAAATATTTTTTTTAATTCCATGGTATATAATGTTTCCAAAATGTTTTGCTAAGTTTTTCTCTACTTATTAAAGTAATAAATGTATGGTATATATATATGAGCATATAAAGTTCAAAAATGAAAGAAACAATAACACTAGTGGCTATACCTTTTACTCTAAACTCTATGTGGCATATATAATTTATTTCTCTTAACACTAGAAGGGAGATTTTAATATGTCTTGTTTGTGGAAAGAGAGGATTCTTGATTCAGTCCACAAGGATCCAGTGGTAAGTATGAGATGTAAACATGCATACATCAGATTTAAAAACCCAGCTCATTCATCATAACTTGCTGTATTCTGGAGTAATAATTGTAAAAATAAGGTGCATTCAAAGATTGGGAATAATGTAAACATACAACATACATTTTAAATTGCTTGCTAACATTGCTCTTTCTTTATTCAGACTGCAAAGAAAGGGAGGCAAAAGACCTCATCATCCCCTGGGCAGCATCAGGGGGACAACAGGAACAGGAGAGTGTGCCAAACACTGGCAAGGGGACACTGGTTGTAGTACACATAAGCCCATCCCTAACAATACACTACATCAAAGGAGGCTTTAATTCCAAAATCTCCATCATCTTGGAACCTAGCATTCAGAATACCTATATTTATGGGGGACACATAAATCAAACCACCACATTCCACCCCTGGCCCCTATAAACTGATAACCATCCATTATGTAAAAAGGCAATGCATGCAGTCCAACTTTAAAAGTCTACATATATATATATATATATATATATATATATATATATATATATATTTACCAATTGTAATGATGTTCAAAGATACCCATAGTCCAAGGTCTTGTAACTGAGTCATTGTACCAAAAAGTACTCCCAAACTCCATAATGGCACAGAATAAACACTCATACTGCAAAAGATAGCATTGGGCACAGCAAGGAAATATTCAACCAGTACAAGATTTATTTTTTTTTCTTTATTAGTTAGTTTTGTATTCAGCAAATACAGTCAGTTTGGTACCATTATTAGGCTCATCCGTATCCTACCCCGTCCCCTCAGCCACTCCTTGTTGAGGTATACGGGTCATGCATTGTGGAGTTAGCCCACAGTTATGGGTAAGATAAATGTCTCTGCATATCATGACCCAACATGTGGCTCTGACATTGTTTCCTCACCCTCTTCCACAAAATTACCCTGAGCCATGTTGGGTACATTTTTGGTCTGCTTCAGTGATGAGGTGTTGGGGGCCTCCGAGGCTCTGGCTCTCTGATTTGGTAGGAGTTGATTTTTCTCTGTGCTGATCTCCTTCCCCCTTGTGCTGGTATCCGGTTCATCAGGAAAACAGCCCCTTTGCTTGTTTCTCCAATTTTTCTTAGTTTCAGCCGTGGACCTTTTGAGGTATGATGGGGTGGTTCTGTCCTTAGGATCTACATCTATCTGAGAAAGAGAAGCAGATTCTCTAACGGAGAGTAAGTTAGCACCAGGACAAATGAGATAACCCTTACTTTTATTTTAATAGAGAATTTAATAGGTGTAGGCCCTCTTGTAGCCCACAATTGATGGTAGCTTGATATTTGAGAGTGGGCTTATGTTTGGACATGGTTCTGACTTGTTTCCCAGCTCCAGCTATGGGTCCCATACCAGTGAGGGAATCAGTTAGCCAAACTGAGAGCAGTTGGTTCCCCACCATGGCTGTGTGCCACCACTGCACTTGAGTGTGCATCACACAAGTTATTTGCTGCTAAGTAGGTTAGACCATGGGTTGCTTCGACAGATATTGGTCATTTTCCCCCAGTCGCCCATGTAGCACCTTCTGGCACTAGACACGCTCACTGTCTGGGGACTGAGTCTCTTCCAACTTCCAGCGATGCCATTCTAATTTGCATGTCAATCACATAAGGTGTCTTCACAGTAGGATCTTACTACTAGCCTTTGGTGGGTCATCAAGTACTCTGACAGAAATCTGTCTGTCTTTTAGGAAACCTTGTACATCTCTCTGATCAAAAGCTCATTGTGCATGATAGCCCCATGCTGGTTCTAGGAGTTACTGGTCACTGCCCACTAAGAAAATGAGGAAAAAGATAACTAATATACAAGAGTTGGAGATAAGAGAGAGAGAGAGACAGGGAGAGGGGAAGTGAGGGAGGGAAGATGTAGAAGATTAAGGTTAGTCTTGATCTTACCCTCTCCAGTGTCTTCTGGTTCAGGTGTTCCCTGTAAGGGCCTGGTGAAGGATCAGCCATTTGGTCTGTCTTTTACTAAGTAGAAAATTATGGTACCATTGCCATTTGGGTCGAGATTTGTGTTTCCCACCCCTTTGATACCCTCCCCTCCCTCCCCATCCATCCCAGTGTCTAGTCCATGAGATGCTTGCTGGGCATGTAAGGTATCTTGGGTAGATTCAGGTTAGGTGGTGAAGATGAATGAGACTATGTGGCGATTTTTTTTTTCTGTGGTTGGGTAAGTTCACTGAGAATGATGTGTTCCAGGTTCAACCAGTTTTTGCTCAAATTTCATTGTGTCATTTTTTCTTACTGCTGTATAGAATTCCATTGTGTAGATATACCATATCTTAGTTATCCATTCTTCTAGTGATGGACATCTGGGTTGATTCCAGCTCTTAGCTATTACAAATTGAGCTGCTATAAACATGGTTCAGCAAATCTCTCTAGCCTGTGGTTTGAAGGTTTTAGGGTAGATGCCCAGTAAGGGAATAACTGGGTCTGTTGGTATCTCTATACTCAGCTTTTTCAGAAGTCTCCATATTGCTTTCCAAAGTGGTTGTACCATCCTACATTCCCACCAACAATGGATGAGTGTTCCTACTTCTCCACATCCTCACCAGCATTTATTTTTATTTGATGTTTTGATGTTTTCTATCCTTATTGGGGTAAGGTGGAATCTCATAGTTGTTTTAATTTGCATTTCTCTGATGATTAGGGATGATGAACATTTACTTAAGTGTGTTTTTGCCACTTGTATTTCATCCTCTGTGAACTGCCTGTTCAGCTCGTTGCCCCATTTTGTGAGTGAGGTGTTTGACTTCTTACTGTTTAGATTTTTGAGTTCTTTGTAGATTCTATAGATTAGGCTTCTATCAGTTGGATAACCCGCAAATATTTTCTCCCATTCTGTGGGTAATCTATTGGCTTTGCTTATTGTATGCTTGTCTGTAAAGAAACTCTTCAGCTTCATGTTATCCCATTGGTTGAGTGATGGGTTAAGTTCATGAGCTACTGGGGTTTTGTTCAGGAAGTCTTTTTCCATTCCTATATCATGGAAAGTACTTCCTAAATTTTCTTCCAGTAGTATTCGAGTTTCTGGTCTTATATTGAGATCTTTGATCCATTTTGACTTGAGTGTAGTGCATGGTGAAATGTGTGGATCAAGTTTCAGTTTCCTGCATATGGTTATCCAGTTTGTCTAGCACCATTTGTTGAAGAATGTGGTCTGTTTTCCAGCCTATATTGTTGGGGCCTTTATCGAATATCAAGTAGCTATAATTGCTTGACCCAAAGTCCGGGTCCTCAAGTCTATTCCATTGATCTATACTCCTGTTTTTATGCCAGTACCATGCTGTTTTTATTACTATGGCTTTGTAATATAGCTTTAGATCAGGTATGGTGATGCCTCCAGAGGTATTTCTTTTGCTGAGGATATGTTTGGATATGCAAGGCCTTCTGCCTTTCCATATGAAATTTTAGATCATTTTTTCTATCTCTGTCAAGAACACTGTAGGGATTTTAATTGGAATTGCATTAAATCTGTATATTGCCTTTGGTAGGATTGTCATCTTCACAATGTTAATTCTGCCTATCCAGGAACATGGGAGGTCTTTCCATTTTCTCAAGTCTGCCTCAATTTCTTTTTTGAGTGTTTTTTTGTTTTTCTTGTATAGATCTTTCACTTCCTTGGTTAACGTTATTCCAAGGTATTTTATTTATTTATTTATTTTGTTGCAATTGAAAATGGGACTATGTCCCTTATTTTTTTCTCTGTATCTTTGTCATTTGCATAAAGGAAGGCTACAAGATTTAAAACAGGGCAAGCATCGAACTGTAGTTCCAATTTCAACAACTCTAGTCAATAACAGATCTCCAAGTCTGATAATTCTAACCAGCAAAAAGTCTCTGAGTTCAAATTCTGCTCCTCCAGCTAGGCTACTCACAGTCGTGGAAAACTTCATCCAGGGCTGGCCACTTTCCTTAGAAGCCATCTTGTGGTTCTGGTATCTCCACTGGGTCTCCACTACAACCCCCGGTTCATGCTCATGGCCCCACTGGGTCTCCATGCAGGCATCCAGCAAATCTGCTTCATACTGCCCATGGCTGTTTCCAAACCATAAGGCCATGTTGCAAACTCATTGACCCTCTTTCCTGTATTTCTTATACTACACAATATTAGGTAGGGTGACAATTTGTTAATCCAGGGGGGAGTAAAGCAGACTTTGAAGAACAGGACACTCCTTGAGCACTCAGGCCCCTTCAAAAGAGTCTACATTCTTCCTGTTGCCCCAGTGCAGGTCAACTGGCCCAATCTCAAAACTTGTAAGCTCTCAGTTGCAGCTGAATAGGCAGAAGTTTCAGACCAAAGAGTACATTTCTGTGCCCTATCCCTCTGCTCACACCAGTCTATTTCTATGCATAGCAACCCTGCACAAACTTCTCACACACACTGCTTCTTGCCCAGTCCAAGCAAACCTCTTTCTTGCCCTCATACGCCAAACCTCACAGTGCATAGTTCTTACTGCATTCAGGTCTTTCAACTCCGACCAGAATAGTCCATCAAGCTGTACTTACAGCACTGCAAGGCATCTCTTAGGCCAGTGTTTCAAATCCTTACTCATTTCTCTTGAAAATCAGCTCCAAAAGGCCAAAGCCAGACAGTCAGGTGTCTAGCAGCAAATGACCCCACTCTTGGTATCAGCTTTAATGATGCAGTCAGGTTTGCATTGCTGGCAAAGAACCACCTGGCCAAGAGCAGCTTGTGGAAAATAAAGGTTCATTTTGGCTTACAGACTTGAGGGGAAGCTCCATCATGGGAGAGGAAAAATATGGCATGAGCAGAGGGTGGACATCACCCCCTGGTCAACATATGGTGGACAATAGCAACAGGAGAGTGTGCCAAACTCTGGAAAGGGGACACTGGTTATAATACCCAAAAGCCCACCCCCAACAATACACTGCCTCTGGGAGGCATTCATTCACAAATCTTCATCAGTTTGGAACCTAGCATCCAGAACACCTAAAGTTATGGGGGGCACCTGAATCAAACCACCATGGGTTTTTTCCTCTTTTAAATACCTTTGAGTTAGAGACATTCTATTATAGCTTACTTCCTTTACTGATTGTTTTCATGATTGTTAATAGCATGTACTATTTATTTATAATGGTATTTTCATTTATATATACTTTGTAGAAAGTCACCTCAAATAATTTCTTTGGAAGAGAACATGGAAAATCTCAATACTACCTCATAATACCTTTGTAGAGAGAGAGACAGTGGGATTTCTAAAGTAAAATAATGGGAGAAATGAAAGGCATGGAGGGAATAAAGAGGAGAACAGGAAGAAGTGTTACTAATACCATTTTAAAAACTTCTAATGTTGCTAAAACTTGATGAGGGCCCACTTGCAAACATTAATACATTAGCTATGTGGCTCCACCAATGTGTCTAACTAGTGAGTCTACCATCCTCTCGCTTGTTAACAGGGGAACTCATGTAGAAATTCACACGTCTTGGATTAATGAAGAAAAACAGCTGACTTGCTCTTAAGTGAAGGGAGAGAATTAGCATTCAGCTCAATGCATCATCTAGTGTGAATTTCATCTCTACCTCCATCAGCAGCTAATGAAAATGTAATGTATGTTAAAAGCACCAGCTTCAAATTTGTTTTTTGAGTTGCACATTGTTGAGTCAGGCTCATTTTGTGTATCATCTATTGAAATGACAAGCTAAAGCCATGTGTTCTCTGGGATGACTTTCACAGAAGATTCAGTTTCTGTTGTAGTTTCCCCCATGCTTAAGTCACTGACAACACAAGAATAGCAAGTGTTCAGCCAACTTAAAAAAGTCGTAAATAAGTAAATGAGTGTGTCTCAAAAATAATTTGTGTATATGTGTGTGTGTGTGTTATGTGAATGTGTCTGTGTGAACATACATGTGTATGGGATTTGAGCATGTGTGTGTGTGTGTGTGTGTGTGTGTGTGTGTGTGTGTGTGTGATGGACACTGGCTGAGAAGTTGTGTCTTCTTTGATGGTTCTCCACTTTATTTCTTGAGACAGAATCATTCACATGAAGCCAGAACTTGATGGTTTGTCTAGTATAGCTAGCCAGTTTGCTCCAGGGATTACCTCTTTAGCATTGGGATTAAAGTGGGATGCCACACCCACCTGGAATTTGTGTGAGTGCTGTGGGTCTGAACTCTGTCTCTCAGGTTTACTCTTCAATCACTGAACCATCTCTTCAGTACTCTTTGACAAGGAATTTAAGGTATCGTATACTGAAAGTATGTGTATTGTTTTTCCTTTCATTTATTTGAAAACATGGTTAGAATATATGCTTCACATGCTTATGTTCCACATTATGAAGAATAAACTAGTTTGTGCTAAAACAAAACTGAAACTGAAAGCATTACAATAAAAACTTTTAATGCTCAATTAACTAGAAAATGCAAACAATCATATATGCTTTTTTTTTTTGTACTATGGTACTTTTTAAAGTTTCTAATATCACATAAATTCCATTATCGCATTTTGGGTAATTACAGGTAATTATCACAGATTTTCTTCATTATGATAATTTTCTAAGGTTTGATTTCTTTGATTCATACTAGTATGCATTTGCATTAAATTAAATAATTCTTATAATTCTTTTTTTAAATATTGAAACAAACATGAATTAATTCCTATGGTCACCCATATCTTTCCATGAGCACCAAATTAGACTAAATATCCTGTCATACATTTTAATAAAATGATTAAATCTTCTAGTATTTAAATAAAAAATTTAATATAGTTGCTATCCAGAAATTATAAACTTCATATGCCTTCCAATTTCCTAATCAAATCTTCAGTCCTACTTCAGCACTTAATACCTAGTGGCTCATAAGGAAGATTTATTGACTAAATGTACTTAATCCACAAATTGATAAATTAAGGATTATTTTACAGACCAAAAAATAAATATTAGTAATAAGGGTGCATAAGATAGAATTGGGCTTCTTTGAGAAAAAAAAATAATTAGAAAATATGTCTATTTGCCAGTGAAAACTACCAGGCAAATATTTCAATGCCCATATATAATCTGGTACTAGAATTTGCTAGACATTTGCTAAAGGGATATATAATATAAATTTTTTTGAGTTAAAATGCTTCTTTTAAGTACTAGCAAAGTGTAAGTCTTATGTGATGGGTTTTGTGACACTATCAGATGTCACAACTATTGAAGGGGAAACAGTTTCTGTTTTTCATGATTTCCTATTTCCAGTTGTGATGATTAAGTTTTGTGTCAACTTGATGTGTTTAGTAATCCACACACATAACCCATAAGTGGTCTCTGAGGTCTCTGAGGATTGACTAAAGGAGGAACCCTTTCCCCAGGATGAGCCCTTCCCTCAGAGTGGGCCCTCCCTCTTGGGGGGTATCTAAGGAAGCTTGGGGAAGGAAAGTATCCTGTCCTCCCACCTGGCTGCTTGCTGCCTACTGCTTTCCAGTGTGGACTGAAGAGCAGCAGCTCTCCTGGAAGCCTCTAGGCCTTCAGTGCTGATTGGCACTGCTGAGGAATCCAGCTTTGTGGACTGACCAGCTATGGCTTCCTTGACTCTCAGGCCTACAAATGCTATTGTTGGACTGCCGTAAACTAATCCAATAAATTCCCATTTAATATAATTCATTCTATAGGTTCTGTTCCTCTAGAGAACCCTGACTAATTCAGATTGTGGTGCCAGGAGTGGTTCTGGAGAAACAGAACTGTAATTGTGGGCTTGGTGCTCTCTGGAGTTGGCTCTCCAACTTCAGTGCCACTAAGGCTCTACTGGTAATAAGGAGAGTGCTTTTGTTGGTAATAAGCACTTTTACTGGTAGTAAGGAGGGCACTAATAATCCATGGTGTGAACGACTTAAAGAACTCCATGAGATAGATGTATTGTGTGACCGTCAGTCATATCTTGGGAAGAGCAAGGAATTTAGTGACTCTGTATTTAACACTTGAATATTTGTGGAAAAGTAAGATGAATGATGATGCTTGTTGGTTGCTTCTAGCGTCTCTGGATAACCTATTAAGGGAATAGCAGAAACTCAGAAAGGAAATTTCCAAGCTAAAGACCCACAAACATGATCTGAAGGTTTCTTAGGGTGCCCTGGAGAAGAGGCTCCTCTCTAGCCAGAACAGGGCTCAAATTGCAAAAAATCCAAGCTCTCTTTGCAAGATTGGCTAACTTGCAAAGGAAATTGAAATCTCAGCCTCACAGGCTATCAGAAGTTAAAGTGAGAGCACTGATCCGAAAAGAGTGGGATCCTATGACTTGGGATGGGGATGTGTGGGAAGATTCTGGAGAATCTGGGGACTTTGAATTCTCAGATTCTGACAAGCTGTTTTACATGAGAATGTGACCTCCCCTCCCTTAGCATCAGTTTATTCCCCACCCCCACACTCTGTATTATTGTCCTCTCCACTCTTGCCAGAGGGAAATGATCCTTCTTTGTCTGAGGAACCCTCCCTGCAGTAGGTGCCGATACTCCTCAGTGCCCACCCATCTTGGCCTCTAAGCCTATAAAAAGGCATAAGGCTAGGCATGACCCTAAAGGTGAGATAGAGATCATGACTCAAGAGGAGGTAAAGTACACCCCTAAAGAATTTGTACAGGCATAAGCATGGGGGATATGTGTGGGAATTGATTTTATGGGGGTGGGATTGTGGATGAAAGAATATAAAATTAGATCAGGCTGAATTTATTGAAATGGACCCATTGAGTAGAGATTTCAGATTTAATGTTGCTGCTCATGTAGTTAGAAGAGATGCCAAGAGTTTATTTGATTGGTTTGCTGAAGTATGGATCCAAAGATGGCATACTGTGAGTGAGCTCGAGCTGCCCGATATCCTTTGGCTTAATACTGATGAAGGGATTAAAAGGCTCAAAGAACTTGGAATACTAGAGTGCATTTGCCATGTACACTCATCTTTGCCCCCACAATGGGAGCATCCACAAGATGAGCCCTTCACTAAGACTATAAGAAACAGATTTGTGAAGGGAGCCCAGCCTACTTAAAGTTGCCAGCAGTTGCCATAATATGTAAAGAAGACATCACAGTGGGAGCCACAGTTGCTACATCAGGTGACTTAGATGCAAAGGGTCTAACTGGATTTTGGGGTAACAAGGGCCAGGTGACAGCATTGAGTCACCAACGGTGAGGTGAGAGTATTTACCGTAATGGACAGCACAGGCAAAACAATGCTCATAACAGTATGACTTGTGTAGACCTTTGGTACTGGCTGATTAATCATGATGTTCCCAGTAGTTAAATAGATAAGGAGCCTACTAAGTTCCTGCTTGATCTGTATAAGCAGAAAAGTTCCAGAGTAAAGGAACAGAAGGCCACTTCGAATTACAGCAACAGAGAATAAAGGCCTCTTAACTAGTTTCCATACTTGAGCCAGTTTACAGATCCTGAGCCCTTGACTGAAAGGGTTGCCAGGTCCCCTCTAGGAAGGACCCTCCCACAATCCCCAAAAGTTTCAGTATTAAGCTTAGTCCTATCCTTCCTCAGAGGGACCTATGGCCTTTTGCTAGGGTAACTGTACACTGGGGAAAAGGAAATAATCAGACCTTTCGGGACTTACTGGACAGTAGTTATGAATTGATATTGATCCCAGGAGACCCCAAACAGCATTGTGGCCCTCCAGTTAGTGTAGGTGCTTATGGAGGTCATGTGGTCAATGAAATTTTGGCAAATGTTAGGCTGACAGTGGGTTCAGTGTGTCCCTGAACTCATTCTGTGGTTATTTCCACAGTCCCAGAAGGCATGATTGGGATAGATGTACTTAGGAGTTGGAAGAACCCCCACATTGGTTCCCTAACCTGTTCAGTGAGGGTTATTATGGTTGGAAAGGCCAAATGGAAGCCATTGGAGCTCTTTTCACCAGGGAAAATAGTGAACCAAAACCACTATCACATCCCTGGATGTATTGCAGAAATTAATGACTTGAAGGATGTCTCCCTTTAACTCTCCTGTTTGGCCTGTTCAGAAGACAGCTGGACCCTGGAGAATAACAGTGGATTATCAGAAACTTAATCAAGTGGTGACGCCATTTGCAGCTGCTGTACCAAATGTGATTTTTGTACTTGAGCAGATTAACACATCTCCTGGTACCTGGTATGCAGCTATTGATCTTGTGAATGCTTTTTTTTCTCCATATCATCTCATAAGGACCACCAAAAGCAATTTGCCTTCAGCTGGCAAGGTCAGAAGTACACCTTTACTGTTGTACCTCAAGGTTGTATTTATTCCCCAGCCCTGTGTTATAGCGTAGTTTGCAGGGGTCTTGATCACCTGTACCTTCCACAAGGTGTCACATTGGTCCATTATATTGATGACATTATGCTGATTGGATCAAATGAGCAGGGGGCACAACCACTCTGGAATTATTGGTATAGCATATGAGTATCAGGGGATGGGAAATAAATCCATCCACAATTCAAGGACCTTCCACCTCAGTGAAAGTTATAGGAGTTCCGTGGTGTGGGGCATTCAGAGATATTGAAGGTGAAAGATAAGTTGTTGCATCTGGCCCCTCCTACTACTAAGAAAGAAGCATAACATCTAGTGGGCCTATTTGGATTTTGGAGACAGCACATTCCTCACTTGGGTGTCTTACTCTGTCCCATACACCAAGTGACTGGGAAAGCTACTAGTTTTCAGTGGGGCCTCTTCAAGAGGTCCAGGATGCTGTGCAGGCTACTCTGATTCAGCATATCTGATGGTACTTGAGGTGTCAGTGGCAGATAGGGATTCTGTTTGGAGCCTTTGGCAGGCCTGCATAGGTGAATCACAGCAGAGGCCCTTGGGATTCTGGAGCAAGACCCTGCCATCATCTGCAGACAATTATTCTCCCTTTGAGAGACAGCTCTTGGCCAGCTATTGGGTCTTAGTGGAAACTGAACACTTGACAATGGGCCATCAAGTTACTATGAGCTGCCCATTACGAACTGGTTGTTATCTAATCTACCAGTATATAAAGTTGGATGTGCATAGCAGCAGTCCATTATCAAGTGGAAGTGGCATATAAGTGACCAGGTTCAAGCAGGCCCTGAAGGCACAAGTAAGTTGTATGAGGAAGTTGCCCAAATGCCTATGGTTTCTACTCCTGTCACAATGTTTTCTGTTCCCAATCATGCACCTATGGAATCATGGGGTCTGCCTTATAATCAACTGACTGAGGAGGAGAGGACTAGGACATGATTTACAGATGGTTCAGTGCATTATGTGGGCACCTCCAAGAAGTGGAAAGCTACAGCATTACAGCCAGCCCCTTTCTGGTACAAAAATGAAGGATTGTCATGAAGGGAAGTCTTCACATAGGGCAGAACTTTGGGAAGTGCACATGGATGTGCATTTTTCTTTGAAGGAAAAATGACCAGATGTGCATTTATACACTGATTCAAGAGCTGTGGCCAATGGTTTGGCTGGATGGTCTGTGACTTGGAAGGAACACAGTTGGAAAACTTGAGAAAGACATTTGGGGAAGTGTATGTTGATAGAACTCTGAACGGGCAAAGGATATAAAGGTACTTGTGTCCTATATTAATGCACATCAGAAGGTGACCTCATCAGCAGATGACTTTAATAATCCAGTAGATAATCTGACCTGTTCTGTGGGTAGTGGTCAACCTCTTTCCTCAGGCATTCCTGTCATTGCCCAGTGGGCCCATGAACAAAATGCCCATGGTGACAGAGATGCCAGGTATGCATCACCCAAGCACATGGACTTCCACTAACTAAGGCTGACCTGTCTATAGCTGCTACTGAGTGCCAAATCTGCCAGCAGCAGGGAGCAACTCTGAGCCCTACATATGGTAGCATTCCTAAGGGTGAGCAGACAATAACTTGGAGGCATGTCGGCTACATTAGACCACTTCCATCATGGAAAGGGCAGTGTTTTATTCTTACTGGAATAAACATATGCTGGGTATGCATTTGCTTTTCCTGCATGTAGTGTTTCTGCCAAAACTACCATCCATAGGTTTACAGAATGCCTTATCCACCATCATGGTATTCCACACAGCATTGCTTCTGACCAAGAACTCACTTCACAGCCAAAGAAGTACAGCATTGGGCTCATGATCATGGAATTCACTGGTCTTATCACCACCACTCTGACGCAGCTGACTTGATAGAATGATGGAATGGCCTTTTAAAGAAACAGCTACAATGACAACTAGGTAGCAATAGCTTGGAGAGCTGGGGGAGTGTCCCCCAGCAGGCTGTATATGCTCTGAATCAGTGTCCTATATATGGTACTGTTTCTTCTATAGCATGGATTCATGGGTCCAGGAATCAAGGGGTGGAAATGGGAGTGGTATAGCTTACCATCACCCAAGTGACCCATTAGCCAAATTTTTGCTTCCTGTTCCTGCAACCTTATGCTTTGCTGGTCTACAGGTCTTTGTTTTAGATGGGGGAGTGCTTTTGCCAGGAGACATGTAGAACATTCCATTGAACTAGAAGCTGAGACTTCCCCTGGCCACTTTGGGCTCCTGATACACTTAAGTGAACAGGTTGAGAAAGGAGTTACAGTGGTAGCAGGAATGATTGATCCAGACTACTAGGGGGAAATTGGACTGTTCATCCACAATAGAGGTAAGGAAGAGTATTTCTGGAGTGCAGATCCTTTAGGGAGTCTCTTGGTGTTACCATTCCCTGTTATCAAAGTTAATGGACAATTGCAACAGTTCAATCAAGGCAGTGTGATAAATGGCCCAGATCCTTCAGCAATGAAAGTATGGGTCACCCCTCCAGGTAAAGAACCAAAACCTGCTGAGGTGCTTGCTGAAGGTGGAGGAAATATAGAATGGGTAACAGAAGAAGGTAGTTAAAAATACCAGCTAAGGCCACATGACCAGTTACAAAAACAAGGACTGTAATTGCCATGAGTGTTTCTGTCCTACCTTGTTAAGAGTGTTTGTGCATATCTGCACCTATATTAAGATGCTTTTATTTTTTTTTTCTCAATTTCCCATTAGGTAATTAATACTGATTAAGGCCATATTGATCGTTAACTGCTATTGAATTTATATTTGACCTATTGTATTAGAGACTAAGCATTCCTCAAGGAACCTTGCTTTGTGTTAAGGGGAAAATTGTGTGTCTCTGGTTGTACATTTTGGAATCGGCCATGGGCAGTGTGAAGCAGGTTTGCTGGATGCCTGCATGGAGACCCAGCGGCTCCATGAGGAGGGACTGTGGGTTGCAGTGGAGACCCAGTGTAGATGCTGGAACCACAAGATGCCTGCTAAAAAAAAAAGCTGCTGGCCCTGGATGAAGTTTTCCAGGATTGTGAGTGGCCCAGCTACAGGGGTGGAATTGGAACTCCAGAGAATTCTTGCTGGTTAAAATTATCGACTTGGAGATTTGTCACTGACTAGAGTTGTTGGACATTGAACTACAGAGTTTGATGTTTGCCCTGTTTTAAATCTTGTATTGGTTGAATATTTTTTTTTTTTTGCTATGTCCAATGCCATCTTTTGCAGTGAGTGTTTATTCTGTGCCATTATGGTTTTTGGGGTGGGATTTTTTGGTATTATAGCTCAGTTAAAAGATCTCAGAACATGGGGACTTTTAAAGTTGGACTGAATGCTTCAGATTTCACATCATGGATGGTTATCAGTTTATAGGGGCCAGGGGCAAAATGTGGTTATTTGATTCAGGCATCCCCCATAAACTTAGGTGTTCTGAATGCTATTTTCCCAACTGATGGAGATTTGGAAATTAAAGCCTCCTGGAGTCAGTGTATTGTTGGGGCTTGCTTATGGGTGTTACAGCCAGTTTCCCCATGCCAGTGTTTGGCATACTCACCTGTTTCTGTTGTCCACCTGATGTTGGCTGTGAGATAATGTCCACCTTCTGCTCATGCCATCATTTTCCTGTGCCATGAAGGAGCTTCCTCTCGAGTCTGTAAGCCAAAATATACCTTTTCTTCTCCCACAAGTTGCTCTTGGTCAGGAGAATTCTGCCAGCAATGTGAACCGGACTGTAACGACTTACTATTGGTACTCCTTCCCCTGACCTGGGCTCACCTTGCTGTCCTTCCCTTTAGCATGACTGTGGAATTTGTGCCCTGGCTCTACTTCCCCTTACCTATTCATTCTCAATTACAGTCCATTTTGCCTCAACTTAATTGATATTTCTTTCATAAATTCTTTGTTAATCCTTCATAATATGGTAGTCCAGCCTTTTATGTGTTTTCACATCTGCCAACTCAGTTAGACATAGTCAACTTAGGCTGAAAATATTCATGGGATTTTTTAGAAGTAATCAATGCATAAATTTTCAATTGCTTGCCATTCTGAGAGTTACTTGCAGACAAACATCATGGTCAACTGGCAGTTGATCTAATAACTGATGCGAGTATGGAGTGTCTAATGGGTGGATAGTACCCGTAGCATTTGTATGCTGAACAAAGTGATGGTTCATTTGATAAGTGGGACAGAGTAACATGAGGCAGGATCTCATCACCCTACAGAAAGGCTTCCTGGAGCTTCATTAGTAAAGTCAGAAGTCACCTAACTGCCTCAATGCCTAGGTCTTTTATGTCAACTCATGCCATAACATATGCATTGTATCTTTTCACGGCACCACAAGAAGAAGTTACAGAGAGAGAGAGAGAGAGAGAGAGAGAGAGAGAGAGAGAGAAAGAAAGAGAGAGAGAAAGAGAGAGAGAAATCATTGTTTTTCAAGATTTATCATTTGTATTCATGGTCAGAGATGGGTTTCATAATGACATTTTCTTGTAATATACGATGCCATGTACCTTAGGTAATTTTTATTAGAGTAAAAAAAATGTTACTAGAAAGTATACATGTTTCTATAATGGTTCTTTTCATTACTAGTTGTTATTAATCTTTACTATGTATAATTTATAAATCAAAATTTTTCATAGGTTTGTGTGTGTGCATGTGCGTGTGTGTGAAAAATCAGTATAGATACACAATTCAATACTACAGAATTTTTAGATATTCACCAGGAGTCTTGGAGCATAACCTCTATGAGTAAAGGGGCTCTATAGTATTTCACTTCTCATATGTTATCCACTAATAATATAGAAATATTCTTGTTTTGGGGTTATTGGGCAACATACAATGGAGTTTTGCCTGATTTTTTTGGCCTCATATTATTTGTGTCCATTTGTATAATTCATTGATATTTTAAAGTGATGCAACCTTGACTTTTGCTTAAATATCTTTAAAAAGGTTTTATTTATTTATTTGAGAATGAGAGACAGAAAGAAGCAGACACAGAGAGAATGAGGCTGGGTGCACCACAGCCTATAGCTACTGCAAATGAACTCCAGATGCATGCAATACTTTGTGCCTCTGGCTTTATGTGGGTACTGGAGAATTGAACCCAGGCCATCAGGCTTTGCAAGGAAGTGCCTTTAACCACTGAGCAATCTTTCCAACCTGCAACATTGTCTTTTATACTATGATTGGGTTCTCTTGGGATCTTGCCAAATCCCAGGACTTCTGATATGCCAGCTATGTGAATGATGTCCATATGGTGGTTTATACTCTATTGCTTCTTATATTCCATTTACCTGTATTTCTGTTTGAAAATGTGTATGTATTTTGGCTCATATACATCCCAACATGGTCCTCATCCTTATCCAAACACTGTCCGTATTTATTAGCACTAGTCACATGTCATATGCTCTACTGTTCAGGCACCAAACCTGAATGCTATCTGACTTTTTTTCTGTTTCTCATCTTATAATCGCCAATTCTTTGTACATTTCACCTCCAAAAATAGCCCTCATATTTTCACTTCTTTTTAATTTTTATTTTTCAGTGTGTATATATTTGTACGTATGTGTATGTATGTTTATGTGAGTGGGTATATGCACACATATGTCACAGCATGCATGTGGAGGTCAGAGTACAACTTTCCAGTATCAGTCCTTAACTGCCCTTTGCATGAGGCATGGTGTCTCCTCATTGTTGGTCACTGCTGTGTCATCAAATAGCTGAACCACAAGCTGCAAGGACACTCTTCTGTCTCTGCCTATGATCTTGCTTTAAGCTGGGATTACAGAAGACTGCCAAGGCTTTTTTAAATGGGTTCTGGGTATCCTGTCTTGAGTACCCAGGCTGAGCAGCAAGCGTTTTATCCACTGATCCATCTGTCCAGCTCCTAATTTTCACTTTTGTCTCTTTCAGCACACCTGACTTGTGTTATAAATCACTTTATTTATTTATTTATTTGTCTTTTTTTTTATTAGTTAGTTTTGTACTCAGTGAATACAGTCAATTTGGAATCATTGTTAGGCTCATTCATGTCCTACCCCCTCCCCCCTGGCCCCTCCTTGTTGAGGTATACGGGTCATGCATTGTGGAGTTAGCCCACAGTTATGGGTAAGCTAAATGCCTCTGCATATCATGACCCAACATGTGGCTCTGACATTGTTTCCTTCCCCTCTTCCGCAAAATGTCCCTGAGCCATGTTGGGTTCATTTTTGGTCTGCTTCAGTGATGAGGTGTTGGGGGCCTCTGAGGCTCTGGCTCTCTGATTTGGTAGGAGTTGATTTTTCTCTGTATTGATCTCCTTCACCCGTGTGCTGGTACCTGGTTCACCAAGAAAATAGCACCCTTGCTTGTTTCACCAATTGTTCTTAGTTTCATCTGGGGCCCTTTTGAGGTATGATGGGGTGGCTCTCTCCTTAGGATCTACATCTATCTGAAAAAGAGAAGCAGATTCTCCAATGGAGAGTAAGTTAGCACCAGGACAAAAGAGATAAGGCTTACTTTTTTTATAGAGAATTTAATAGGTGTAGGGCCTCTTGTAGCCCATGATTGGTGGTAGCTTGATAATGGAGAGTGGGCTTATGTTCGGATATGGTTCTGACTTGTTTCCCAGTTCCAGTTATGGGTCCTTTCCACTGAGTTAGCCAAATCAAGAGCAGCTGGTTTCCCACCATGGCTGTGTGCCACTATTGCACTTGTGTGAGCATCACAATCGGTTATTTGATGCTAAGTAGGTTAGACCATGAGTTGCTTTATTTATTTGGCTTAGGTACTATAAATGTTAAATTTGTTTCTTTCTTTAAATTTATGTCAACAAATCTAGTTTCCACACTTCAGTAATCTTGCTGGACATTTCTGTACTTTTTGTTTCAGTGATTTTCTATTGTGCTCAGGATAAATCCAGATATTTTAGATTATAGACCTTATTTTCTTCCTTGTAAATAATTCAGTTGATCCATACACCGTCTCTCATTCTAAAGTCCAGTTGATTTAAACAGCCTAACATTCCACACTTGTCTGCTCATTTGGTTTTACTCACATGTTCCTGTCATTTACCTAGCACTCAACAGGTACCCTTTAAATATTCCATTAAAAATGGCTGGCATGGGGCTGGAGAGATGGCTTAGTAGTTAAGGCACTTGCCTGCAAAGCCAAAGCACCTCAGTTTGGTTCCCCAGGACCCACATAAGCCAGATTTACAAAGTGGCACATGCATCTGGAGTTTTTTTGCATTGGCTGGAGGCTCTGCTGTACCCATTCTCTCTCTCTCTGTCTCTCTTCCTTTGCCTAGCCCTCTTAAATAAATTAACATATTTTAAAAAATGGCTGGCATGCTACATGTCAAATAAAAGCAATTATTCCATTGGGAAAAGTCTCCTCACAGCTTAAAGCAAGAACATTATATAAGTCCAAAATAGTATGACAGATACTGTGAATGATTATGTTTGCCACAGCACCTTTCTCTGGAGAGCTCTTTGAAACACTTTGCAAAACTTTGTAAAATACCTTTACTTTCATAGATAGAAGAAGCTGTGTGCCAACCCATTAATATGTCACACTTAATTAATGTGCAACTAGATCAAGAACTGAGACAAACAACTCTGCAGAGTGATCAATTAAACAGAGAGTCATGACACTTGTCAGCGGAAAGAGCAACTCAGCATCGCCCTCTGACGCAGCCTCCAAGCTGACTGTGCTTTTTCCACTTACCTCCTCAGTTTCATTCTAATTGGGGCTAATTTAGACTCCTGTCAGTTTCATAGTTTCCTGGGTCTAACTTACAGAACAACATCCTTGGAGCTGGAATTTTCAGAGATTCTTCCATCGTCTTATGTCTTTGGTTTCCTTCTGTGACAAACTCCCACTGTAGTTTTCCAGACTAAAATTCCATCTACACATAAAAATCAGGCTCCTGATTATTCTACTTTAGACAGGCATTGTGGTTTATAGAAGAGTTATGGGATGAGTAGGAATAAGCTTTCCCAGGGCTATAGGAAGGGACAAGCAAAACAGTGAAATGGGGAGACTTCTGGTCAAGACGGCAGACTCACAATCATGCTAGAGTTACAGGCATGACATCAGGCAAGACTGTGGGGGGAGAAAGAGAGCTCCAGTACTAGTAGATCTTAAAGGACCGCCACTGGGTGGGCATAGGGGTGCATATTTGGGAATCTGCCATTTGGCTGTCACGCACAGCTAAGGGGCAACCACAGCCTGGGGTAAGTTGGTGCCTAACTCAACTGGCTGAGCTCAAGTGGGTAGGGCAGCTTGGTGATCGGCTCCCCAAGCTTTGCTCCAGGGTCACCCACCACCTTTTCCCATGCACAGGATCTCCATGCCTTGGGTCCACACAGTTCCAAAGCCCAGGGTCCACACTTATGCCCCACCCAGGGTGGCAGGCCCCTGCATGTCCCCATGGTGCCAGAGCCAGAGTCCACATTACTTCCCCACTCTGGGTTGCAGGTCCCTGCTCTGCTGGTCCCTACGGTGCAGCAAGAGCTCACGCCTCTGTCCTACCACCTACAGCTTTCACCCCTCCCCATGTCACTGACCCCTATGGGTCTCCATAGTGCCAGAGCTGGGGCCCATTCTCCTTCCACCCAACCCCAGCAGCCAGACCCTGTGGGTCTTCACACCATATCACTGGCCCCTGAGGGTCCCCATGCTACCAGCCTCTGCTGCCTCCTCTGATCACACCGAGCCATATCACTGACTGCCTCAGCATACCTAAGCCCCCACAGCAGCCACCTCCTGGGACCACCTTCAGGTCTGGTTCCTGGATCCCCAAGGCCCACCCACCTCACCATACCACTCTTCATTTCCTGCCACAAGCATCTGCCTACCAGTTCCCGCTGGTAGACCGGGAGCAAAGGCATATATGACAACTACCTGACAGAGGGTAGCACTGTGGCCTCCACAAGCAGCTCAGCTGGGGTACACTGGGGAATCAGGGAAAGTACTCCTGAGCCCCATAGTCAAGACATGGCTGGGATAGTGGGCTAAAGAGATTCCAGACCTTCAACAATAGCTCCTTTATTAGCCACAAGCCCAGAGTTCCTAGCACACTTGCAAACTGTCCATCTGCGGATACTACGCCATTCCACTACAAGATACTTCAAACTCAATGCAGAACACTCACTGAAGATTCTACAAGGGAAAATTCTTGCTTCTTTAAAAAGAAATAAGAAGTTTACTCCAGAGATGGGTAGACCCCAATGCAAAACAAAACAAAAAGGAAAACAACAGAGATCTCCACCCATATATCCTAGTGCCACAATGGCCCAATGGGAGTGTCCAATGAAAACATAGAGAAGACAGCAGAAATAGAATCCTAAAATGACAGTACAGTAAGTTATGTGACCCTGACCGAGTGAGTTGCAGACTATAAGGATATCATGAAAGAAAGAAAGAAAGAAAGAAAGAAAGAAAGAAAGAAAGAAAGAAAGAAAGAAACTAATAAAACTAATGATTGAATAGATGAAATGCAATGGAATCATTTGTTTCAACACATAGCTTTCATCACTAGGCTTAATGTAATGGAGGAAATCTAAAGAGGCCTCAAACTAGAGATAAATGAATTGAAGGTGAGTCAACAAATAGACTATCTCAATAACCAGATGATTACGCTTAATTGTTAAATGCAAGAATGAATTCCAAGAAGCATCAAGAAAATAAAACCATGATTTGAAATTGAAACTTGACAAAGGGATGGATACCACACAGAAAAATTCAAGGGAAAACAATCAAATGGAGCTTGTTAAAGCCTCTTTAGAAACCCTCAGTAACAGAACCTCATATCTAGAAGACAAGAAAGAAGAAGTTGCTCAGGAGTCCAAAGACATTGATAAGTTCAAAAAATCATGTGAACAGAACATGAGGAAATTGTGGGTTACCCAAAAACAATCAAACATTCAGATTGTGGGTATACCAGAAGGGGAAAAAATTCAGGCCTAAAAACATGGAGAACATATTCAACAAAATTATTGAAGAAAACTTTCCCATCCTTTGAAAAAAGAGACCTACCCATGTAGAAGAAGCTCAAAGAATACCCAACAGACTGGAGCAAAGAAGATACTCTCCAAGGCATATCATAGCTAAAACTCTGAACAATGAGAACAAATAGAGAGTGCTAAAAGCAGAAGGAGAGAAACAACTCATTACATACAATTGCAGTCCTAACAGAATTACCTCACACTTTTTGATGGAAACCCTGAAAGCCAGAAGGTTTTGGAATGGAACACTTTAAAATCTAAAAAGCTATGGCTTTGAACTCAAACTACTGTACTCAGCAAAAATACATCTCATAATAAATGGTGGAAAGAAAACTGTACATAATAAAAGCCAGCTCTATGACTATAAGAACAAACACAAAGCCAAACTACAGAGAATACTTCAGGCAATGTGCCATATAGAAGAGGCAAGCAACCAACCTCAAGAGCCTGCAAGAGGAATAACATGATAACCAAAACTAGAGCAGGGATGAAAGTGTACAAAGTTCAAGAGAGAACAAACCACATAAAGCCTCCAACATGACAGGGATTAAATCGAAGCTCACATTTATTATCTAAAATATTAAATATCAATGGTTTTAACCATCAAAAGATACAAGTTAACAGGGTGGATCAGAAAAATGGACCCTTCTATCTGCTGTCTTCAAGAAACCCACCTCACCACTATGGACAGTCACCTCCTCAGGGTAAAAGGATGGAAAATGATATTCTAAGAAAATGGAAATAAGAAGGAAGTGGGTGTGGTTATATTAGTGTCTGAAAAAATAGACTTTAAACCAAAGGTAATTTAAAAGGACAAAGGAGGCCATTTTTTACTCATCAGGGGAACAATTCAAAAGGAGGACATTGCAATCATACATATATACACACAAAAACACAGGTACACCATATTTTATAAAACAAAACCTAAATGAAGACAAGACAGAAATAAATTCCAATACTATCATAGTAGGGGACTTCAATACCCCAGTATCATCAATAGATAGATCATCCAAGCAGAAAATCAACAAGGGAATAAGAGAGCTTAACAACACTATAAATAAACTAGACCTGACAGATATCTACAGAACATACCACCCAGCTCTATAGAATACACATTCTTTCTAGCACCCCACAGTGCCTTCTCCAAAATAGATCATATATTAGGGTCTAAAGCATACCTCCATAAATTCAGTATAATGATATAACTTCCTGTATCATATTGGACCACAATGTGTTAATGCTAGAAGCAGCAGAACTTATACCATCTTATATTTAATGCAATCATAAAAACAATCAAGAAAGAGATTGAGGAAGATATGACAAGATGGAAAGACCTCCCATGTTCCTGGGTAGGTAGAATTAATATTATCGAAATGGCAGTTCTACCAAAACAGTATACAGATTCAACACAATACCAATAAAAATGCTAGCATCATTCTTCACAGAGATAGACAAAATAATATCAAAATTCATATGGAATGGCAGAAGCCTTCAAATATCCAAAAATATCCTCAGCAAGAGAAACACCTCTGGAAGTATTACCATACCTGATCTAAATCTATACTGCAAGGCCATAAAAACAAAAACAGCATGGTACTGGCATAAAAACAGACATTTAGACCAATGGAAGACAATTGAAGACCCAGCCATCAGTTAAACTAACTATAGCTACTTGATCTTTGACAAAGGAACCAACAATGTACACTGGAGAAAAGACAGCATCTTCAACAAATTGTTCTGGACAAATTGGATAGCCACATGTAGAAAAATGAAATTAGACCCACTTCTCTCACCATGCACAAAAATCAACTCCAGCTGGATTAAAAACCACAAGACCTGAAACTCTCAAACTACTGAATGAAAAAATAGGAGGAACTCCACAATAAAGGAGTGAGGAAAGACTTCCTGAACAGTACCCTAGTAGCCAAGAAAATTAAACAATCACTCAACCAGTGGGAACTCATGAAGCTAAAAAGCTTTTGCACAGATAAACATACCATAAACAGAGCTAACAGACTACCAACAGAACGGGAGAAAATCTTTACCAGCTATACCACTGACAGAGACCTAATATCTAGATTCTATAAAGAACTCAAAAAACTAAGCAATAAGAAAATCAAGCAATCCACTCAAAAAAATGGGTCAGATAACTGAACAGAGAAGTCTCGATGGAGGAAATACAAATGGCTAATGCTCACTTAAGAAAATGTTCAATAACCTTAACCATCAGGGAAATGGGAACTGAAACAAATATGAGATTTCACATTACTGTAGTCAGGATAACAATCATTAAAAAAAATCAACTGATGGGCTGGAGAGATGGCTTAGCTATTAACACACTTGCCTGAAAAGCCAAAGATCCCGGTTCAACTACCCAGGACCCACGTGAGCCAGATGCACAAGGTGGCACATGCATCTGGGTTCTGATGTACCCATTCTCTCTCTCTCTCTCTCTCTCTCTCTCTCTCCTTCCCTGTCTCTCTCAATTAAAATAAATAAATAAATAAATAAATAAATAAATAAATAAATATATCTCAACAATAAATGTTGGTGAGGTTGTGGGGAAAGAGGAACCCTCATTCACTGCTGATGGGAGTTCAAACTTGGATAACCACTGTGGAAATTGATGTGAAGACTCATGAAAAAGATGAAAATAGAGTTAACAACTGACCCAGATATTCCTCTATTGGGCATCTACCCTAAATGCTCCACTCTTCAGTACAGAGATAATTGCCCAACAATATTTGTAGCTAGCTGCTCAATTCACAATTCTTAAGAACTGGAGTCAACACAGATGCCCATTGTTTGATGATTAGATAATGAAGATGTGGTACATATGTACAATAGAAATTTTGTGTGGACACATCATATGTTGGTACTATCATTTCCTTACTCCCTGCCCCCAATCCACTAAGGGCTCTTCTCAGTGAGATTGCTGGTATTCACCATGGAGATGTGGGTTATGAGTTGTGAGAGCACTAGTCAATCATTGTGGGAGGGGAAAATGTCTCTGGATATTGCCTCCTACCCTGTGGCCCATATATTTTTCTGCCATGACTGTCCAAAATTCCCTGAAGCTTGGTAAGTGTGCTTTAAGCCTACTTTAGTGTTGAGCTGTCAGCAGCTTCTGAATTTCTGCTGTGGTGCATTTTGTGTAACCTCAGTGTCTGTCTCCATCACCCTAGCACATATTGTCAGGATTACAATGGAAGCAGCACTCTTGTATATCTCGCAAGTTCATTTGTGGTTTCACCTGGACCTTAGGTGTTGTGCAAGTGATAATTCATCTCTTGCCAGGGAGTCAGCTATTTCTGTCTTGATAGATTTTGACTGTTCTTGCTGCTTTCTGAAAAAGAACAGATTCACCAATGGAGAGAGACATCAGGATAGGTAAAAGGGGCTAAGTATAGTTAATTTAGAGAGAATTTGATGAGTGTAGCCTCATTTTGGACAAAGACTAGTGGGAGATTCTCACTGGAGTCAATAATCTTGGTCCCCATAGGATTCTGACTTGGTTCCCAGTTCCAATTATGGGTTTCTTTCCATTGAGTGGATCTCATAGCCAATCAAAACACCATTGGTTAACCACCTAAGCTGTGTGCCACTATTACACAGGTGTGTACATCTTGTTAGGCTGGTTGCTTTCATATAGCAGTGTCTCCTGCTTGCTCTATCTGGGAACAGACTTCTTTTCAGATTCAGCTGGATCTCTCAATGTTCGGCATCAGCAGCATGTGATGTCTACAGCAATAGGGTCTTACTTTTTAACCACAGGTAGGTGATCAAGTGCATGGACAGAAACCTGCCTTGTTTTAGGGACCTCATAGGTCCTGGGTTTCATTTAAATCTATTGGCTTCATGAAAATATTTTTTTTTCTTTTTTCCACTTTTCCTTAAAGAATTAAAATGGCCATGGTTACTTCTCAAATGTTTAGAATAATATATTTTTGAAGCTACTTGCATATTTTTTATTAGAACATTTCTATTTCTGGGCTTATAGTTCTTTTGATATGTTTTGTTAATTATTGCTACAGTCAGGTTTGCATTGCTGGCAGAAATCACTTGACCAAAAACAGTACGGGGAAAAAAGGGTTTATTTTGACTTACAGACTTGAGGGGAACCTCCATGATGGCAGGGGAGAATGATAGCATGAGCAGAGGGTGGATATCATCCCCTGGCCAACATAAGGCGGACAATAGCAACAGAAGTGTGTGCAAAAACACTGGCAATGGGAAACTGGCTATAACACCCATAAGCAGTCAATACATTGCCTCCAGGAGGTGTTAGTTTCCAAATTGCCATCAGCTGGGGACCTAGCATTCACAACACCTAAGTTTATGGGAGACACCTGAATCAAACCACCACATTCTGCCCCTGTCCCCCATAAACTGATAACCATCCACGATGTAAAATGCAAAGCATTCAGTCCAACTTGAAAAGTCCCCATAGTTTTTTTTTTTTTTAATCAATCCTAATGATGTTCAAACATTCTCATAATCTGAGGTCTTTTAATTGGGCCACAATACTAAAAAATCCAACCCAAACCCATAATGGCACAGAAGGAACATTCACACTGCAAAAGATGGCATTGGACATAGCAAAGAAACATTCAACCAATACAAGATTTAAAACAACCAGGGCAAACATCAAACTCTCTAGCTCCAAGACCAACAATTCTAGCTAGTGACAAGTCTCTAATTCTGATAATCCTAACAAGCAGCAAGTCTCTGAAGTTCCAATTCTGCCCCTCCAGCTAGGCTACTCACAGTCCTGGAAAGCTACATCTGGGTCCAGCAGCTTTCCTTAGCAGGCATCTCATGGTCCTGGCATTTCCCCTGCAATCCATGGTTCATCCTTACAGCTCCATTAAGTCTCCAGGCAGGCAATCCTGCTTCACACTGACCATGGTCATTCCCAAAACACAAGACCATGTTGCGAATTCAATGACCCTCTCTTTCCTGCATTTCCTATACTCCATAATACCAGGTAAGGTGTCAGTTTGTTAATGCAGGGAGGAATAAAGCAGACCTGGAAGAACCAGACACTCCTTGAGTATTCAGGTCCCTTCCAAAGACTGCATCCTTTCTGTTGTCTCAATGCAGGTCAGCTGGCCCAATCTCAATGGTGGTAATTGCTTATACAATTGCAGTTGAATGGACAGCAGTTTCACCCAAATATTTTGTTTTGCCCCATATCCCTTTGCACACACAAGTCTGTTTCTATGTATTGCTACCCTGCAAAAGTTCTCAGGACAAAAACATAACAGCAAGCATCTCACACAAACTGCTTCTAGCCCAGTCCAAGCAAAGCACTTTCTCATCCTCATAAGCCAAACCTCACAGTCTGACCATAATAGTCCATCAAGCTGTACTTACAACACTGCAAAGTGTCTCTTAGGCCAAGGTTTCAAATCCCTCACGTTCCTCTTGAAAATCAGCTCCAAAAAGCCAAAGCCACACAGTCAGGTGTCTAGCAGCAACCTTACTCCTTGGTACCATTTACTGTTGCAGTCAGGTTTGCATTGCTGGCAGGAAACAGCTTACCAAGAGCAGCTTGTTGGGAAAAAAGGTTTGTTTTGGCTTACAAACTCAAGAGGAAGCTTCACAATGTCAGAGAAAAATGATGGCATGAGCAGAGGGTGGACATCACCCCCTGCCAACATAAGGTCACAATAGCAACAGGAGAGTGTGCCAAACAGTGACAAGGGGAAATTGGCTATAACACCCATAAGTCTGCTTCCAACAATACACTGCCTCCAGGAGGCTTTAATTTCCAAAGTGCCATCAGCTGGGGACCTAGCATTAACAACACCTAAGTTTATGGGGGACACATGAATCAAACAACCACAGTTATATATTTGCTGTATGTTATTTTACCTAGTTTTAAAAAATATTATAAGCCTAAATTATCCATAATATTATCTTATGACTTTTTCAACCTCTTCTTTTGTTAATCTGTTTATTTAATAGTTCTTTTTGTTCTATGTTTTTAATAAATTTTATAAAGGCTAATCAGTTGCATTCATCTTTTCAGAAATAATTAGTATTATGCTTATGTTTAATTTGTGCATATTTGTAATTCATTGAGTTTTGTCCTTACATTTAATATTTATTCTACTTAATTTTTACATTTTTGTAGCTTTTCTGAAGTTAATGCTAATACATTGGACTTCATCCTCTCTTTCCTGGTGACATGCATTTGATGCTGTAAAAATCTTATAAATAAATTATTTAAATACAAGCATATTTTAAATATTATGAACATAATTATACATTAATTTTAATATAAATATTGATGGAACTTAACCCACAAAGTTTAGATATAGTTAATTTTATTGTTGTTTATTTAAAAATATTTATTTTATTTTCCAGTGCACCTGCCCATATCTTCTATGCATGTGTGGGTTTTGGGGAACTGAGTTAATTAATTTCCCAGTGATTGGTGATTTCAGATACTGGTATTGTTTCTTGTTTCTAGATCAATTTCAGTGTGGTTAGAGTATATAGTCTATAAAGTTTAAATTCATTGAAATTTGATGACTTTATATGTGACTGAATATATGACTTCCTATGTGACACATTAGAAATGCCTCATATATAATTGAAATGATATATTTTGCCATTAGATAAGCATTGCATATAACTGAATAACAAACATTAGGGAAGTTATTCAAATTTTCACCATCTGCAAAACAGAATAAAAAAAATGTCACATCGAATTGCACATCAAATATATATATATATATATATATATATATATATATATATATATATTCTCTAGAGGACTGCAGACATGTGGGAAATCTGAGGGAGCTTCATATGTGTCATGAAAGCACAAGGGGCTACTATTTGGGGTAAGAACTGGAGTAGCAGGAAAGAGAAGGGAGAACTATATGTGTGAAGTACAAATAAAAACAAAATATAATCATATATATGTATGAAAACATCCCAATCAAACCCATTTTTTGTATGCTAACCAAAAACACATTTAAACAACTATATAAAATTTCCACAAATTTATTGATGGGTTTGCTATAATATTTACCATGACATGTTGAGTTTTTTTTTCCTCCTGTGATTATTGTATTTATTTTCATCAAAGATTTATATATTTTGTTTTAGAGAACTTGAAGGTTTATTTATTTATTTTGAGAGAGAGAGAAAGAGAGAATGGGTGTACATGAGCCTCTAGCCACTGCTAACAAACTCCAGATGAATGCTCCACCTTGTGTATCTGGCTAATGTGTGTACTGGGGAATCGACCCTGGGTCTTTAGACTTCATAGTCAAGTGTCTTAACTGCTAAGCCATATCTCCAGGCCCTGAGGGTTAATTTTTTTTAAAAAAATGTTTATTTTTATTTATTTGAGAGTTTGAGAGCAACAGACAGACAGACAGACACACACACACAGACACAGAGAGAGAGAGAGAGAGAAAGAATGTGTGTACCAGGGCCTCCAGCCACTGCAAATGAACTCCAAATGCATGCGCCACCTTGTGCATTATGTGGGTCCTGGGGAATTGATTCTCAAACCGGGGTCCTTAGGCTCTACAGGCAAGCCCTTAACTGCTAGGCCATCTCCCTAGCCCCGTGAAGGTTCATTTTTAAAGGCAACAAGTTGTAAAATTATATTCTTACTGTAGATATTTTTCTTAATCTTTGTAAAATGTGGTTGATCATTATTTCTAATAATGTCTTTTTGTGTGTGTGATGCTGACAATTGAACCCAGGTGGGGTGTATCACATGTTAGGTAAGTGTTCCCCCACTGAGCTATATCCTCGTCCCTTATAATGCTTCTTTAACTTTTATCTAGTTTATCTCTTATATCTATTTCAACCATTTATGAACATTTGAACATTTTCAGAGTACATTTTTGTCTATTAATTGAGGCTGACCTCTCTGGCTTATCAGTTTTTGTTTTGCTTTTCAAGTGCAACACATAGTTAACTTATTTTATATTTAATTAATGTTATAGTGTGTTTCAAGCTTGTTATTTCAGCATTGCTTTCTACTTTTTAACTGTTATCTTTTATTTAAAAAGTAATAATTGTTGAGTGGTTGGGATGGAACACAAGGCCTTATACATACTAAACAAGCACTTTATAGCAGTTAAATCCATAGCTTAACTGTCTTCTAATTTTAACATTTCTGTCTCCTTCTGTTTTTTAATATCCTTCCAATTTTTAAATTAATTTAACCCAAATTTGTAGTTATCTACTTTTCCTATGACTATTATTAGGATATGTAGTCTTATATTTACTGTTGAGACCTGAAAATTTATTTTTGTGAGCAAAATCAAGCTTAAGACAATTTAATGAAAAGCGAACACTTCATTTTTTCCATCCTATAATTCATAAGGGAAAGGATAGGCACTAGTCTATAAGTGTTTGTGAAGATTCAAGAGAAAGCAGATAGAAAATAAAGCTGCCTTCAGTATTCACTACATGGGACTAGCTCTGACATGATGAAAAGGCACTGGAGATAAGTGCATTGATGAGATACAAGCATCTCATTCTTCTCATTCAAGTGAGCCTAAGATAAGCACTCAAATTTACCCATTATAGTCATCTATACATATTTTGCTGAAGAAATACTTTGACAGCAGCATGTTGGTTATATTATACATTAAAATTACAAAATGACTTGAATAGCTTCACTTAACCACTCTTTATAATGTAAAACTATGTAGTACTCTATATATTATCTGGAGGGTATGAATGTCATTCGATACTGCAAATACCCCAGCTGCATATTTCCACCACTTCTGAAAAGACCCAGATGTGTAAAGAAACACTAGTCACCATCATAGCAATGGTTTCACAAAGCTACTGTTAGAAATATAACTAGAATGACAGGAGGTTGCAGTTGTAAGTACATAAAAAGCATTCAGCAGTCTGTGGTCTTTGAAAAAGTCTGTACAGCAGTATGTTAAGTCCATGTCTCAAGGAAGAAGAGTGGCCTTACAGTGCACAGAGGAGAGTAAAATCTTACTGTGGAGAGTAGCGTGCTATGATTTAAAGGAATATCAGCACCATAGCATTGGGTCATTTGTTTTCAGGACAAAGATGGGAGGGAAGGATATACAGCTCATCAGTTTGTGGAGTTGGGTGCATGACTACCAGCTGGTCCTCAGGAATGTCTACAATAGCTGATGATGGTGATAGATGTACTCACTGGATGTCTACATGCCAAAATGACTGAAAACCACGCATTTCCTGATCTCAGGACATTTGAACAAAGGTCTTTGGACATAGCTATAGTCCATGAGTTCTGGGTGGGTCTCAGCAGATTCCAATCATAGTTAATATCCCTTTTGTTCCCAAGATAATCTTCTGAGATCCTCCAAAATTGTTTCAGGCACATGTCTGTTTTCATGGTACTTGAAAAATCCATACCATTTTTGCTATACATAAGTTCTGAATAGTCTCCTATCTAGGTGGATACTCATCCCAATCTGTCACATCATCTACAAGCACCACTAGATAACATTCTTGTTCCCTACTCTGGGTACATGTGACCAGAAGATGAAGGATCAAATTGTCTCTGGGCATTGTCATCATACAACGCCTGCCTTAAAGGTTCACTGGGTTCTCTGTGTGTGTTATATGTACTGATTTCATATAAAAAGCTTTTGTATTGTTGCACATAGTTCTAGAAGCATCCTCAGTAGGTAGGTTGTTTAAATTACCTCTTTCCAATCCTTAAAGTATGTTATAGGCATGGCTAATAAGTAGAATGAAATTCATTATTCTACTAAATTAATATGCACTACTAAAAATGAGTAGCAGAAAAATACACAAAAGTAGATAAAGAGTGGCGGCATAATGAGCAAATGCTTTTTCTTTTTCTCAAAAATTGTCAAAATGTTCTTAATAAGTAAGTTTAATTTGGTACTTAAAAAAATAAACAATTTTGGCTGGAGAGATGGTTTAGCAGTTAAGGCATTTGCTTGTGAAGCCTAATTACCCAGGTTCGATTCCCGAGTTCCCACATAAGCCAGATGCACAAGGTGGTGCATGCATCTGGAGTTTGTTGGCAATGGCTAGAGGCCCTGGCAACCCATTTTTTTTCTCTCTCTTTCAGATAAACAAACTATTTTTTTAATTAATAATTTAAACAACCTTTTTTTAGGAATAGAGGGTGGGGAAAAAGGAAGTAAAACAAGAAACTAAAGTACATTTTCAGTGCAAAAAAATATGGCTCTAAGGTTCTTTTGAGAAATTGGACCACTCACCGCAGACAAGCTACTGAAGTGCCAGCATCCATTGCCTACACATACGAGCTTTAGAAAGAGTGCATGAATCTTTAGTGACTTGTTTCTAATTTATTTATTTTTGTTTATTTATTAGAGACAGAGAGAAGGGTGGGGAGAGAGAGAGAGATAATGGGCACAGCAGGGCCTCTAGCCACTGCAAATGAACTGCAGATGCATGTGCCTACCATGTGCATCTGGCTTACGTGGGACATGGAGAATTGAACCTGGGTCCTTGGGCTTCATAGGCAAGTGCCTTAACCACTAAGTTATCTCTCTAGCACTTTAGTAACTTTTTAGAATAAGTTGATTCCCATTCAATACAAAAACAACTCCCAGAGATTTTTAGGGTTGCAGAAAAAGTTTGAAACCCTTTTGCTTTCTACAAATGACTTAAAGCTCCAGATATGGAACTACCATATAGCTACATGGTATTATACAACACAAGAGAGACTGTTCACAAACATGTTATGTTGCTATAAAATGTAATAGTATTACTGAATAGAAAAGTGTTGGAACATTTATCTCTTAATACTATTTTCTGAGTTAACTGAAATATTTAGGTTACTATAAAAAATTTACATTAAAAATGTGCAGGGACCTTGATAGAGACTTCAATAACCTTGGTCTTGAAGATTTTTAAAATATTTTATTTATTTATTTATTTGAGAGAGAAAAATAAAGAGGAAGACAGAAAGATTAAAAGAGAGAGAGAGAGAGCAAGAGCGAGAATGGGTATGCTGGGGCCTCTAACCACTGCAGACAAACTCCAGATGCATACGACACCTTGTGCATCTGGTTTTACGTGGGTACTGGAGAACTGAACCTGTGTCCTTTGGCTTTGCAGGCAAGCACCTTAACCATTAAGCCACCTCTCCAGCTCTGATTTTTAATTAGATTACGATAAACAAGAAATTCTTTGGGGAAGGTTATCTTTGCTTTTGAGCAGAAGGAAGAACATATGATATGAATCCCTGAAATGATCCTGACTTGACTTAGATCTGGACAGACAGCATTTGGGTAGTCCGATACTTAGATGCTTATTGATTTTGAGCACAAACATTTCAGTGTGCGTAGGAAAATGAAAGTGCTATGGCTGTGTCTAAGAATGGAAGGCATCACATGTGTGGTACCTGAAGAAGGTGCAACATAAGATAATGGTGGACCTGTTGGCTGGAGGCTGCCTGGATATGCTGACCAAAAATCCAGGTGGCTGGGAATCATAGTCTCAAATTGCTTACAGGACTGTATTTGACAGTTATAGGCTTTTGGGGTCAGATTTCTCTAAGGCATCACAAAAATAACCAAGCCTACACTTGGTAGAGCGTACCTACTTCCTGAAAAACTTTGATAAACCTGTAAGAAATTTAAATTAAATCTCTTTGCAGGCCACTGGTGTATGATGAACTATAGACTAATAGGGTATTTTAAGAAGCCATATTAAACAGTAAGTTTGAACACAGGGACTCAATGCATGATTGTACAACAGCTGCCGTGAATATTAATAGTACTGGTTAATGGTTTTTGTTTTCCCTTGGTACCTTTGTAAATTGTTTTAAATTAATTTCTAAAATTACTATTCCTCAATGCCTTTTAGCAGTTTTTGCACAACATTATGTCTCTTTACCCTAATGGGCTAATGCTTTTATGAATGCAAATGTATAGTCATACTCATGAAGACATAATTAAATAGTGCAGCAAGACTGGGGGTATGTGTTTTTAAAATTAAAGCCATGTTTCAGAGATTTAGTAACAAAGAATTTGTTTACATTTTAAAATCTAAGCAGTGATACCAGATTGTGGTTCTAAATAGTGTTATTTTCTTTTCATAATGGTATTTTAGGACTCAGCTGCTCTGTTTAGTGTCTACAACTCTCAGAATGAATTTGCCATTGATGCTTTTAATAGTTTATAATTCTAGGTTATGCCAAGCTGAAAGTAGAAAACATTCTGAGGAAAATGGCTTTTCTGAACCTATCAACAGTTTTCAAACTGATCTGCTTAAAATTTGATAAGTAATTCCTCTTGTACACAATTAGTTTTTAAAAATTTTAAGTTTTACCATTTTAAAATTATTTGTGTGTGTGTGTGTGTGTGTGTGTGTGTATGTTTTCACACGAGTGAGTGCCACAATGAGCATGTGGAGGTCACAGGATAACTTTCAGATTAGTCCTCACGTGTCCTCATTTGAGGCAGAGTTTTTTTTACAACGGATCCTTCCTCCCTCTACTGTTTTTTGCTGCACTCACCATGAACTACCTAGAAATCCTTCTCTTGCTGCCTCCAATCTAGCCCTTAGCATTTGCATGCACAGCTTCTGAATTTTCAGGCTTTTCATATGAGATATGTGGATCAAACCAGAGTATTCCAGCTTCAGTAGTGAGTGCTTTATCCACTAAGCCATCTCCCTGGACCCCTACATTAGTTTTTAGCATGCACGGTCTTGTCAGCTCTATAAAATTTAGTTCATAATTTAGATGGTGGTCTCTACATTTTTTTCTTTTTTAAACCATGGGACAGCATAAATGCAGTCCCCCACTACCACAAATTATGCAGTCAAGTTTCCCACATTTGGGGAAATCACAGGGGTTAGCACATCTGGAGAGCAATGGATAAGCCTCACTCTGGGAAAACCACCTTCCTCATCATGGTATCTCCCCTGCCAGATAAGTATAGTCTCTACTTTTTTGACGGTGTACATAAGAGTTCATTCAGAATATAACTAGCTGTCATAAAAACACAATTCAATTATTATTTTAATGCCACTTAGAGAACAAAATGTCACTGATTATTTTGGAGTAGAAATATTGTAAAAAATAAGTTTTTTATTTCCACTGAAGACATAAGAGCTCAGCTTCCAAGTCTTTTAATAATAGAATTAGCCAAGGCAGGTGGCATATAACTATAATGCCCATTATGTGCGAGGTGGAGATAGGAGACCAGTAATTCAAGGTCAGCATCAGAGACACAGTGTGTTTGAGGCCATCCTTGGTTACATGAGGCTTGTCAAAATGAAACAAAATAAAATAAACAAACAGTGGTTCTAAATAAAAATTTAATTATTTTTTCTACAACTTACCTAAAGGCCCAGAAACAGTACTACGAATTTAAAACACAGTTTTATATAAATTCTAGAGTCTGTTCATAAACATGTTACATTGCCATAAAACTAAATGCTAAGAATTGAGAGATGGCTCAGTAGTTAAACGAACTTGCATGTGAAGCTTGATTATCTTGGGTTTGATTCCGCAGTACGCACATAAAGTCAGATAGTACAAAATAGTGAGTACAATTGGTATTCTCTTTTTTTCATTGGAAAGTATTATATATTTGTTTTTTGACTTGTGAAATTATATTATAATTAGTGTGGTTTTTAAATTTTTTTTAGACAAATCCACTAATCAAGTGATTTGGCTTGGATTTCTTGGAGGAAAGTATTTAAACATGTTCAATCACATTCACAGCTTTATGCCATTATAGTTTATATTTATTGTGCTAGTTTTGATGAAATTGTATTCATATATTTGGATATCAACTTATTGGAATAAATAATGTATAATTCATTTAATTAAGTTTGCATTGACTATAAGATCTATGTTAATATATTCTATTTTTTATAATTTATGTCATGCTTCAATTTTTTCTTGATCTATTTGCTAATGCTTTATCAATTTTATTAAAATTATTATTTTTTTTAAAATTTTTTGTTCATTTTTATTTATTTAATTGAGAGCAGCAGGGAGAGAAAGAGGCAGATAGAGAGAGAGAGAGCGAAAGAGAGAGAGAGAGAGAGAGAATGGGCATGCCAGGGCCTACAGCCACTGCAAACAAACTCCAGATGCATGCATCCCCTTGTCCATCAGGCTAATGTGGGTCCTGGGGAATTGAGCCTTTAACCAGGGCCCTTAGGCTTCACAGGCAAGCACTTAACTGCTAAGCCATCTCTCCAGACCCTAAAATTATTTTTTAAAGAAAGAAAGAATGCTGGATAGGAAAGGTCTTTGGGTCATAGGGGAAAGTTTTGAGACATTGCTGTCACTGCTACCCACTTTAAAAGAAGCTTTTCTGACCAAAGTGGAGAGCAGCACTAATTTGTAGGCATAAGCATAAATATTTAGAAGGCAGTTTGACAGACACTCCAACAGTGTTCATTTATAAGTGTCCTTGGTAAGTTTGTCTTGAGTAAAGGTAGTCAGTGCCTTTTCTCCTTTTATACTTTTCTCACCATATACACGGAGATGCAAAATACCTATGATTTATTTCCCAAAGAACTTTCTTCCTCTTTTACTCCCCCGCCAACACACTGTAAAACTAACACCGGATAAGAAATAATTTTTCTAAAATTTAAAACTATTCTTTTACCTTCAAAGATTGATATTCACAATGATGGTAGTACTATTTATTATTTTTAATGTGTACTTAATATTAATTAATAATTTCCCTATTCTCTTATCTCTTAGCCTTGCTTTTCCCTCACTCTCATATTTCACAATTTCTACCTACCATTTTTGCTACTCTTTCTAACACCCAGAGGAAATCTCAACATTTTCAATGTCTTTAATTGTTTGTTTACACAGGAAAGCTATCCAAACCCTTCCTAGGACAGTGAACTGCTGACAAGTGGGTGTGGCCTTGTGGCGTGCCATAAATAAGATGCACTTCCTCTGGGACTTTGACTGGAAGCACTTTAAAAAGACCTTCTGTTTCTATAAGAACTTTGTCATAATTCATACACAAGATTGCCGGCATGAAAATTGTATCTATAGTGTCATTGACATGCAAATCAAACACTAAAGAAGATAGAATAAGTTTCTTTGTACCTTACTTGGTAACAAGAGCTGACTACTTTCCTGAAATTTATTCTTTGTTTCCTTGACAAGCTGGTAAGATGCTTTACCATCAGGTGATAAATTATCTTAATTAAATCTCATTATTTGCACACAGTTTTATGCAAATGAAGCATTTAGGAAATAAAAAAAAACATAAAGATCTAATAGAGGGATAAGTGAGTCTGATGAGAAGTAAGCTTTCCCCTCATTTTGAAATTTAAAATTGCTAATAATGTGGAATATAACAATTAAGATAGAGCAAGGAAAATACTGGTAATTTATATGACTAGAAGTCAGAACTTTGGATATTGATATCATATGTATCTGTAGTTGTGAAAAAAATGCTTCTTTCATATGAATCAAAGTTTCTCTATAGATACATTTTTGGTTCTTTTATTTATAGAATTTTGGATGAATGTAGTTTACCTTAGAAAATAAAAGCTTAATAGAAGAGATTTTACATCATGTACCAAGCTATATTTTTTAGCTTGTTTACTTTTAGTTATCACCTAAGGTCACTGTACTTTTCCCCACATATTTGAAATCATAATTGGTAATATCAAAGAAGCTTCAATATGAAGTTTGGAAGGAATCAGACATTTGAATTATAGCTCAGGTCACAAATTAAGAAGTCACTACTACTTGTATGCATATCAAGAAAGATAATCTTTAACAGGGAATGTTGAATGTGAAAGAAATAAACTTATCAGCACTAACCATGAGTGGTAGTTTGAATGTATGGCCCTATAGACTCAGATGTTTTATTTAAAATTGTGTTTGCAGCTTCATACCCTAGCAGCTAGACTCCTGCTATAAAGAAGGGGGGGGTCGTGTCACTAGGGGTTGATCTGAATTCCACCCCAAAGGTATATAGAGAAGAGTTTGAGCTCTGGGTTCATGCTTGCTGTTTTGTGGTGTTTGCTGGCTGGTGGTAATTTCTTTCTTTGTTCAGATTTATGAAAGGGAGCCAGCTTCTTCCACCATTGATGGCACTTATCCTGGTTCTGTAAGACTAAAATGAATCCCTTCCTCCCATAATCTGTGTCTGTCTAGAAGTTTGTCCCAGGAATTTAAAGCTGACTACAACAGAATTTGGTACCAAGATGAGTGTTGCTAAAGGTGAATCTGACCGTGTGGATTTTGATCTTTTGGAACCTGTTCACAAAAGTTGATGGATTGGGTACTTGGGAATGCAGAAGCTGCTTATTTTATGTTACTAGTTTTAGTTTTTGAAAGCTAGCATATTAATTTTCTCTTCAACCCTATTATATGAGTGATATTGTTTACTTATTTTGTTTGCTGTAATTCTGTTTGGGTTTCTGTAATCAAGGCTCCTGAAAAAATAAATTTCTCCGTATTTGACTCTTAATTCTCCCTGATTCATGGAGCTCATTCTTCTGCAAGTCTCATCTAAATTATCTTTTTCTCAGGCCATTTGTTTTTCACCCAGGCCCTCAGATTTGGTGATTGAGCAACATAAAGCCATAAACACTCATTCCTATCACCCCAGCTTGCTCATCTCATTTTCAGAACTCTTTTCAGGATGAGCTAAGGATTCCCTGGGGACTGCATTACAAGTGCAGAAACTTCTTTCTCTGCCTAGTTTTACTTCCTTGTCTTCCCATCCACAAGCTTCAATCACAAGGACACTAACTTCCTAAAATACATCCTCATGGTAGGCATGGATGCAGGTATGGCCAAGCCCTTGAGCCTGCACTCTACATGTCTAACATAATACCAGTCTTCTTAAGACCATAGCCATGTCTGTTCCCCATCACAAGTCCATTCTTACTACAAAATTTTCCCCAAGCCTCTAAAAAAATGGTTAACTTTAACCATAAACCATGACTGCAACTTTGAGGCTGTTTACAGTCCTCTCAGTGGCCTCAATAATCCCCTTTATCTATGTACAGGATTAAAAATTGCCTGGTTGCTTCTTAATTGGAATGAACTCTTATTATTATTATATATATATATATATATCATGTAATTATATAATATACTATTATATAATTATATAATATATTATTATATAAAATTCAACTGAGAAAAGCAAACAGACATTTACGAAGATGAGTATTTATTCACATAAAGGATAGACTCAGAGAATGAATAGTTTTCAAAGAGGTAGCTTTGCATACCAGCTTATGTAGCATCTTCAAAAAAGAATGGAACATGTTTAGAAAAGTAACAAGACAAAACAAAATGACACAAACAAACAACAAAAGACTTTGAAGTTCTAAGGTAGCAACTTGGGAAGGTGAAAACTTACAGAAATTATTTAGTGAAACTTGGTATTATGAACTCTTTTGGTAATGTTTCCAGGTTGACAAGGGTGTAAAGCAAGCTGGTGAATCCTACTCTCCCTGCTATACAGGGGCAGTATGACTTTTTCCTTTGCAAATATGTCTTGCTTCTAGGAAAGTAAAGAGAAGGCCGAGAGTCTCATAACTGGTATGTCCTATTGCCTTCAGCTCAACATTTTTAAAAATGTTTTGTGAGACACATTCTGTGTCTTGTACATATATTATGAAAGTTTCAGATCCAACCAATACATTATATGCTATAAGTTGAGGCTTCTGGGACAATGACTGAGACAGATATTTTCATGGAGACATTTTGGAATGGAAGTGCAAGGAAAGGAAGAAAAAGCAAAAATTGGGCTGAGGGAGGAGATGATATAGCTTTCTTTCTTTCTTTCGTTCTTTCTTTCTTTCTTTCTTTATTTCTTTCTTTCTTTTAACAGGCAGTTCTATATTATTTATTTTTTTAATTTTTTGTTTGTTTATTTATTTAGTTGAGAGCAACAGAGAGAGAAATAGGCAGATAGAGAGAGAGAGAGAGAGAATGGGAGCGCCAGGGCCTCCAGCCACTGCAAGTGAACTCCAGATGCATGCGCCCCCTTGTGCATCTGGCTTAAGTGGGTCCTGGGGAATCGAACCTTGAACCGGGGTACTTAGGCTTCACAGGAAAGCACTTAACCGCTAAGCCATCTCTCCAGGCCCTATATTATTTTATTTATTAATTAGTTTTGTACTCAGTGAATATAGTCAAGTTGGTACCATTGTTAGGCTCGTCCATGTCCTACCCCTCCCCCTGGCCCCTCCTTGTTGAGGTATATGGGTAATGCATTGTAGAGTTAGGCCACAGTTATGGGTAGGAGAAATGTCTCTGTGTATCATGACCCAACATGTGGCCCTGACATTCTTTCTGCCCTTTCTTCTGCAAAATTTCCCTCAGCCATGTTGGGCTCATTTTGGGTCTGGTTCAGTGATGAGGTATTGGGAGCCTCTGTGTCTCTGGATATCTGATTTGTTAGGAGTTGATTGTTCTCTGTGTCTATCTCTTCACCCTTGTGCTGGTATCTGGTTCATCAGGAAAACAGCACTCTTGCTCATTTCCCCAGTTATTCTTAGTTTCAGCTGGGGCCCTTTTGAGCTATGATGGGTGGTTGTCTCCTTAGGATCTGCATCTATCTGAAAAAGAGAAGCAGATTCTCCAATGGAGAGTGAAGTTAGCACCAGACAAATGGGATAACGCTTACTTTTTTTATAGAGAGTTTAATAGGTATAGGCCCTCTTATAGCCCATGATTGGTGGTAGCTTGATAATGGAGAGTGGGCTCACGTTTAGATATAGTTGTGACTTGTTTCCCAGCTCCAGCTATGGGTCACGTACCACTGAGCAGATCAGCTAGCCAAATCAAGAGCAGTTGGTTTCCTAACATGGCTGTGTGCCACTATTGCACTTGTGTGAGCATCATGACAGGTTATTTGCTGCTAAGTAGGTTAGACCATGAGTTGCTTGGACAGATATTGGTCATTTTCCCCCAGTTGCCTATGTAGCACCTTCTGGCACTAGACGCGCTGACTGTCTGGAGACTGACTCTCTTCCAACTTCCTGCCATGCCATTCCATTTTACATGTCAACCACATAAGGTGTCTTCAGCAGTAGGGTCTTACCACTAACCTTTGGTGGGTCATCAAGTACTCTGACAGAAATCTGTCTTTCTTTTAGGACACCTTGTAGGTCTCTCTGATCAAATGCTCATTGTTGATGATAGCCACATGCTGGCACTGGGAGTTACAGGTCAGTGCCCACTAAGAGAAGGAAGAAAAAGACAACTAATATAAAAAAGTTAGAGAGAGAGAGAGAGAGAGAGAGAGAGAGAGAGAGAGAGAGAGAGAGAGAGAGAGAGAGAGAGAGAAAAGCTGTAGAAGATTAAGGTCAGTCTTCATGGTACTCTTTCAAGTGCTTTGTGACTTAGGTGTTCCCTCTAAAGGCCTGGTGAAGGTTCAACCATTTATGTGCCTTTTAGGATGTAGAATTTTATGGTACCATTGCCATTTGGGTCAATATTTGTGTCCCTCACCCCCTCCTTGTCCACCGGTCTCCCCCCACCCACCCTATTGTGTAGTCCTCAAGGTGCTTGCTGGGTATGTCGGCATATTGGGTAGATTCAGGTTAGGTGCTGTAGATGAGTGAGACTATGTGTCAATTATCTTTCTGTGGTTGGGTAAGTTCACTGACAATGATCTGTTCCAGGTTCAACCACTTTTCTTCAAATTTTATTGTGCTATTTTTTTCTCACTGTTGTGTAGAATTCCATTGTGAAGATATACCACATCTTAGTTATCCATTCTTCTAGTGATGGCCATCTGGGTTGATTCCAGCTCTTAGCTATTACTAATTGAGCTGCTACAAACTGTGCTTGAGAAAATCTCTCTGGACTGAGGTTTGAAGGTTTTAGGGTACATGCCCAGTAAGGGAATAATGGGTCTGTTGGTCACTCTATAGTCAACTTTTTTAGAAGTCTCCATATTGCTTTCCAAGGTGATAGTACCCTCTTATATTCCCACCAACAGTGGATGAGGTTTTCTATTTCTCCACATCCTTGCCAGCATTTGTTTGCATTTGATTTATTGATGTTTGCTGTCCTTACTTGAATAAGGTGGAATCTCAAAGTTGTTTTAATTTGCATTTCCCTGATGGTTAGGGATGGAGAACATTTTCTTAAGTGTGTGTTTTCCATTTGTATTTCTTCCTCTGTGCACTGCCTGTCTATCTCTTCCCCCATTTTGTGAGTGCGTTGTTTGACTTTTTATTGCTGACATTTTTGATTTCTTTATATTTTCTAGAGATTAGGCCTCTTTCAGTTGGATAATCAGCAAATATTTTCTCCCATTCTGTGGGTAATCCATTGCCTTTGCTTATTGTGTTCTTGTCTGCGAAGAAACTCTTCAGCTTCATGTGATCCCATTGGTTCAGTGACTGTTTAAGATCGTGAGCTACTGGGTTTTTGTTCAGGAAGTCTTTTTCCATTCTTATATCATGGAAAATTCCTCCTATATTTTTTTCCAGTAGTAGCCTACTTTCTGGTCATTGTGATCTCTCTTTTTTCACTTCAAATTTTGTTAATTTGAAGCATCTGTTTTTTTGTTGTTGTTGTTTGTTTGTTTGTTTTTTCTTGATCAAATTGGCCAGGGGTTTGTCAATCTTCTTTATTTTTTCAAATACCAGCTCTTTGTTTTGTAAATTAGTTTTGTTTAGGTTTTTCAGTTCATTGTAGATTCTAGAGATTAGGCCTCTGTCAGATGGATAATCAGCAAATATTTTCTCCCATTCTATGGGTAATCTATTGGCTTTGCTTAGTATATGCTTCTCTGTGAAGAAATTTCAGCTTAATGTGATCCCATTGGTTGAGTGGTTGTTTAAGATCCTGTGCTACTTTTTTTTTTTTTTTCAGGAAGTCTTATCACATTCCTATATCATGGAAAGTTTCTCCTATATTTCTTTCCTGTAGTAGCCGAGTTTCCAGTCTTATATAGAGGTCTCTGATCCATTTCAACATGAGTATTGTACATGGTGAGATGTGTGGATCAAGTTTCAATTTCTGCATATGGTTATCCAGTTTGTCCAGCACAATTCGTTGAAGATGCTATCTTTTTTCCAGCCTATATTGTTAGGGTCTTTGTCAAATATCAAGTAGCTGTACTTTCTTAACCCAAAGTCTGGGTCCTCAATTCTATTCCATTGGTCTACAGTCCTGTTTTTATGCCAGTACCATGCTGTGTTTATTACTATGGCTTTGTAATATAGCTTTAGATCAGGCATGGTGATTCCTTCAGAGGTATTTCTTTTGATGAGGTTATTCTTGGATATCTGCGGCCTTCTGCCTTTCATATGAATTTTGAGATCATTTTTTCTATCTCTGTGAACAACAATGTTGGAATTTTAATTTGAATGGCATTAAATCTGTGTATTGCTTTTGGTAGGGTTGCTATTTTCACAATGTTAATTCTGCCTATCCAGGAGCATGGGAGATATTTTCATTTTCTCAAGTCCCCCTCAATTTCTTTTTTGAGTGCTTTTGTGTTTTCATTGTATAGATCTTTCACTTCCTTGGTTAACATTATTCCAAGGTACTTTTTGTTGTTGTTGCTATTAAAAATGGGACCATGTCTGTTATTTCTTTCTCTGTATTTTTGGCATTTGCATATAGAAAGGCTACTGACTTTTGTGCATTGATTTTGTATCCTGCTACATTGCTAAAGGAGTTAATCACCTTCAGGAGTTTTGGGATGGAGTCTCTTGGGTCTCTTACATATAGAATCATGTCATCTGTGAATAGAGCTAACTTAACTTCTTCCTTTCAAAATTGTATCCCTTTTATTTCTTTCTCCTGTCTTATTGCTTGAGCTAGGACTTCTAGTACTATATTGAAGAGCACAGGTGACAGGGGACACCCCTGTCTTGCTCCTGATCTCAATGAGAATTCCTCCAGTATCTCTCCATTAAGTATTATTTGGGCTTCAGTAGCTTTGTATATAGTTTTTATTGTGTTAAGATATAAACTGACCATGCCAATTCTCTCCAATGTTTTGATTATGAAGTGATATTGTATTTTGTCAAAGGCCTTTTCTACTTGTATCGAAATGATCATGTGGTTTTTGTGTTTAACCTTGTTTATATGGTGTATTACATCGACAGATTTCCATATGTTGAACCACTCCTGCATTCCTGGGATGAATCCCACTTGATAAAGGTAGATAATGCTTTTGATATGTTGTTGGATTCAGGATTTTTCATCTAATTTCATCAGGGAAATAGGCTGGTAGTTTTCTTTTCTTGTGGCATCTCTGCCTGTTTTTGGAAATGGGGTGATACTAGCTTCATAGAAGGAGTTGAGAAGCTTTCCCTGTTCTCCAATTGTGTGGCACAGTTTGGGAAAGATTGACTTGAATTCTTCCATGAAGATTTGATATAATTCAGCTGAGAAGCTATCTGTTTCTGGACTCTTCTTCTGGTGAGGTTTTTTTTTTTTTATTATTTTTCAATCTCGATGAGTATGTTAGGTTTGTTTAGGAGATTAATATGGTCTGAGTTTAGCTCTGGTAGATGGTAGGTATCCAGGAATTTATTCATTTCCTCCATATTATCCAATTTTGTGGAGTAGATGTTTTTGAAATAAGTCATGATGATTCTCCCAATTTCACTTATGTCTGTTGTGATCTCTCCTTTTTCACTTCAAATTTTGTTAACTTGAAGCATCTTTTTTTTTTTTTTCCTTGATAAAATTGGCCATGGGTTTGTCAATCTTGTTTATTTTTTCAAAGAACCAGCTCTTTGTTTCAACAATTTTATTAATTGTCTTCTTAGTTTCCAATTTATTAATTTGTTCTCTGATCTTAATTATATCCCCCCTTCATTGTGTCCCATAAGTTTTGGTATGAGGTGTTGTCATTGTCATTCATACCTAGAAATTTCACAACTTCATTTTTTATTTCATTCGCTACCCATTTATTGTTTAAGTGTGCTGTCCAGTTTCTAGGTGACAATGGGATTCTTGGTGGGTCTTTTGTTGTTAATTTTTAACTATATAGCATTGTGACCTGATATCGTGCAGGAAGTATGTCAATCTTCCTAAATATATGGAGCCAGGACTTGTGACCCAGTGTATGATTTATTTTAGAGAATGTTCCATGGGCTTCTGAGAAGAATATGTAGTCTGTGGATTTGGGATGGAATGTTCTGTAGATGTCCATTAGGTCTAAGTTATCTATGGTTTTGTTGAGCTCTCTTAATTCCCTGTTCAGTTTCTCTTCAGATGATGTATCTATTACTGATAATGGTGTATTGAAGTCACCAACTATAATGGTGTTGGTGGCTATTTCTGTTTTACTGTCAAGTAGGTTTAGTTTTCTGAACTTTGATGCCCCTATATTTGTGCATAAACATTTATGATTGTGACATCCTCATGATGGATCATTGCCTTGATAAGTAGGAAGTGGCCTTCTCTGTGTTTTTGATTATTTTTGGTTTGAAGTCTATTTTATCTGATATTAGTATAGCTCTATTTGCTTTTTTCCTATTACCATTTGCGTGGAATATTGTTTCCACCCTTTTGCCCTGAGAAGGTGTCTATCATTAGTGGTGAGGTCAGTTTCTAGAAGACAACAGATTGAGGGGTCTAATATTCTGATCTATTCTGTTAGCTTGTGTTTCTTGATGGGTGAATTCAGACCACTGATATTTAGGGTAATGACAGTGAGGTTTTATTTGATTCCTTCCATAATGTGTTAGAATATGTGCTTTGATATTTTAATGGACTTTGAAGTTTTTTTTCTTTGCCTCATGTGAGTTTGGTTATTATGATCTGCTTCTTGTAGGCATTTGAGGTTGATTATTTGATCCTTCTGTGTGGAAAATTTCCTGAAATACTTTCTATAGGTTTGGTTTTGTGTTCATATAATTGTAAAGCTGAGTTTTGTCATGGGAAGTTTTTATTTCACAATCTATTATTAGGGATACTTTTGCTGGGTACAGCAGTTTGTGTTGGAAGGCATAGGTTCTTAGACTTTGCAGTGTTTCATTCAGGCACTTCTGGCTTTCAGGGTTTCCATTCAGAAGTCTGAAGTAACTGTGATGGGATTACCTTTAAAAGTGATGTGCTGTTTTTCCCTAGCTGCTTTTAGGATTTTCTCTTTGGTGTCAGTGTTTAGAGTCTTAATGGCAATATGTCTGGGAGAGTTTCTCCTTTGGTCCAATCTGTTTGGAGTTCTGTTACCTTCTTGTATCATGATAGGCCTTTCTTTTGATAGAGTAGGAAAGATTTCTTTGATTATTTTGTTTTCCATGCCTTGGTTCTGAAGTTCATCCCATTCTGGTACTCCCATGATCCAGATGTTATGACGGTTAAGGGTAGCCCACAATTCCCTCATGTTCTGTTCACTGAAATTTTTGAACTTATTAAAACTTTTGAACTCTCTGTTTCTTCTGTCTTGTCTTCTAGATTGGAGTTTATATCCTCCACATGGCAAACTCTGTTCTTGAGAGCTTCTAAAGAGCTTTGTGCTTGTTCAATTAGGTTTGCATTTTCTATTTTTCTTTTTTAATTTAATTTAATTTTCATTTTCTTTATTAGTTAGTTTTGTATTCAGCAAATACAGTCAGTTTGGTATCATTATAAGGGTCATCCATTACCTATCCCCTCCCCTTGGCCCCTCCTTGTTGAGGTATATGGGTTATGTGTTGTTGTGGAGTTAGCCCACAGTTATGGGTAAGCTAAATGTCTCTGCATATCATGACCCAACATGTGGCTCTGACATTCTTTCCACCCCCTCTTCCACAAAATTTCCCTGAGTCATGGTGGATTCATTTTTGGTCTGCTTCAGTGATGAGGTGTTGGGGGCCTCTGAGGCTCTGGCTCTCTGATTTGGTAGGAGTTGATTTTTCTCTGTGCTGATCTTCTTCCCCCTTGTGCTGGTATCCGGTTCATCAGGAAAACAGCCCCCTTGCTTGTTTTGCCAATTTTTCTTAGTTTCATCCAGGGCCATTTCAAGGTATGAAGGGGTGGCTCTCTCCTTAGGAGCTGCATCTATCTGAAAAGGAGAAGCAGATTCTCCAATAGAGAGTAAGTTAGCACCAGGACAAATAAGATAACCCTTACTTTTTTTTTAATAGAGAATTTAATAGGTCTAGGCTCTCTTGTAGCCCATGATTGATCATAGCTTGATATTGGAGAGTGGGCTTATGTTTGGATATGGTTCTGACTTGTTTACCAGCTACAGCTATGGGTCCTGTACCACTGAGGAGATCAGTTAGACAAATTAAGAGCAGTTGGTTCCCCACCATGGCTGTGTGCCACTATTGCACTTGTGTGGGCATCACAACAAGTTATTTGCTGCTAAGTAGGTTAGACCACAAGTTGGTAAGAGAGATATTGGTCATTTTCCCTCAGTTGCCCATGTAGCACTTTCTGGCACTAGACGCGCTGACTGCCTGGAGACTGACTCTCTTCCAGCTTCTAGCCATGCCATTCCATTTTATGTGTCAACTACATAAGGTGTCTTCATCAGTAGGGTCTTACCACTAACCTTTGGTGGGTCATCAAGTACTCTGACAGAAATCTGTCTTTGTTTTAGGAAAACTTGTAGGTCTCTCTGATCAAAAGCTCATTGTGGATTATAGCCCCATGCTGGTACTGGGAGTTACAGGTCAGTGCCCACTAAGGAGGAAAAAGGTAACTAATATACTAGAGTTAGAGAGAAGAGAGAGAGAGAGGCAGAGAGAGGGAGAGGGAGAGAGAAGGAGGGAAGATGTAGAAGATTAAGGTTAGTCTTGATTCTACCCTCTCCAGTGTCTTGTAGTTCAGGTGTTCCCTGTAAGGGCCTGGTGAAGGTTCAGCCATATGGTCTGCCTTTTTGGAAGTAGAATTTTATGGTACCATTGCTGTTTGGGTCTAGATTTGTGTTTCCCACCCCTTTGATACCCTGCCCTTTCTCCACATCCATCCTAGTATCTAGTCCATGAGATGCTTGCTGGGTATGTCAGGTATCATGAGTAGATTCAGGTTAGGTGCTGTAGATGAGTGAGACTATGTGGTGATTTGTTTTCTGTGATTGGGTAAGTTCACTGAGAATGATCTGTTCCAGGTTCAATCATTTTTGCTCAAATTTCATTTGGTCATTTTCTCGTACTGCTGTATAGTCTTCCATTGTGTAGATATACCACTTCTTAGTTATCCATTCTTCTAGTCATGGACATCTGGGTTGATTCCAGCTCTTAGCTATTGCAAATTGAGCCGCTACAAACATGGTTGAGCAAATCTCTCTAGCCTGTGGTTTGAAGGTTTTAGGGTAGATGAACAGTAAGGGAATAAGTGGGTCTGTTGGTATCTCTATACTCAGCTTTTTAAGAAGTCTCCATATTGCTTTCAAAAATGGTGGTACCATCCTACATTCCCACCAACAGTGGATGAGTGTTCCTACTTCTCCACATCCTCACCAGCATTTATTTTCAATTGATATTTTGATGTTTGCTATCATTATTGGGGTAAGGTGGAATCTCGTAGTTGTTTTACTTTGCATTTCTCTGATGATTAGAGATGATGAAGATTTTCTTAAGTGTGTGTTTGCCATTTGTATTTCTTCCTCTGTGAACTGCCTGTTCACCTATTTGCCCTATTTTGTGGTGGGGTGTTTTACTTCTTACTGTTTAGATTTTTGAGTTCTTTGTAGATTCTAGAGGTTAGGCCTCTATCAGTAGGATAACTCACACATATTTTCTCCCATTCTGTGGGTGATCTATTGGCTTTAGTTATTGTATGCTTATCTGTTAAGAAACTCTTCAGCTTCATGTGATCCCATTGGTTGAGTGATTGCTTAAGTTTGTGAGCTACTGGGGTTTTGTTCAGGAAGTCTTTTTCCATTCCTATATCATGGAAAGTATTTCCTAAATTTTCCTCTAGTAGTATTTGAGTTTCTGGTCTTATATTGAGGTCTTTGATCCATTTGGACTTGAGTGTAGTGCATGGTGAAATGTGTGGATCAAGTTTCAGTTTCCTCCATATGGTTATTCAGTTTGTCCAGTACCATTTGTTGAAGATGCTGTCTTTTTCCAGCCTATATTGTTCTGGCCTTTATCGACTATCAGGTAGCTATAGTTGCTTAACCCAAAGTCCATGTCCTGAAGTCTATTCCATTGGTCTATACTCCTGTTTTTATGCCAGTACCATGCTGTTTTTGTTACTATGGATTTGTAATATAGCTTTAGATCAGGTATGGTGATGCCTCCAGAGGTATTTCTTTTGCTGAGGATATGCAAGGCCTTCTGCCTTTCCATATGAAATTTGACATCATTTTTTTCTATCTCTGTGAAGAACACTGTTGGAATTTTAATTGGAATTGCATTAAATCTGTATATTGCCTTTGGTAGCATTGCCATCTTCACAATGTTAATTCTGCCTAACAAGGAGCATGGGAACTGTTTCCATTTTCTCAAGTCCTCCTCAATTTTTTTTTCTGTTTGTTTTTATGTTTTCATTGTACAGAACTTTCACTTCCTTGGTTAACGTTATTCCAAGGTATTTTATTTTTTTTTTTGTTGCTATTGAAAATGGGACTATGTCTTTTATTTCTTTCTCTGTATCTTTGTCATTTGCATAAAGAAAGGCTACTGATTTTTGTACATTGATTTCGCATCCTGCTACTTTACTATAAGAGTTAATCATGTTCAGGAGTTTTGGGATGGACTCTCTCAGGTCTCTTACAAATGCAATCATGTCATCAGTGAATAGAGCTAACTTAACTTCTTCCTTTCCAAATTGTACCCCTTTTATTTCCTTCTCCTGCCTTATTGCTTGAGCTAGGACTTCCAGTAGTATATTGAAAAGCAGAGGTGACAGTGCACAACCCTGTCTTGTTACTGATCTTAATTGGAATTCCTCCAGTCTCTGTCCATTATTATTTGGGCCTTTGGAGCTTTGTATATTGCCTTTATAATGTTAAGATGTGATCCAACCATGCCAATTCTCTCCAATGTTTTCATCATGAAGTGGTGTTGTATCTTGTCGAAGGCCTTTTCTGTATCTATCGGAATGATCATATGGTTTTTATGTTTAACCTTGTTTATGTAGTGTATTACATTGACTGATTTCTGTATGTTGAACTACCCCTGTGTTCTTGGGATGAATCCCACTTGGTCAAGGTGCATAATGCTTTTGATGTGTTGTTGGATCCAGTTTTCCAGGATTTTGTTAAGGATCTTTGCATCTAAATTCACCAGGGAAATAGGCTGGTAGTTTCCTTTTCTTGTGGCATCTCTGCCTGGTTTTGGATTTAGGGTGATGGTGGCTTCATAAAAGGAGTTGGGTAGCTTTCCGTGTTCACCAATTGTGTGGCACAGTTTGAGGAAGATTGGTTTGAGTTCTTCCATGAAGGTTTGATAGAATTCAGCTGAGAAGCCATCTGGTCCTGGACTCTTCTATTTTGGGAGGTTTTTTATTACTTTTTCAATCTCCATGAGTGTGATGGGTTGATTGAGGTGATTAATCTGCTCTGAGTTTAGCTTTGGTAGATGGTATATGTCCAGGAATTTATCCATGTCCTCCACATTATCCAGTTTTGTGGAGTAGAGGTTTTTGAAATAAGTCCTGATGATTCTCCCAATTTCACTTATGTCTGTTGTGATCTCTCCTTTTTCATTTTGAATTTTGTTAATTTGAAGCTTCTCCTTTTTTTGCTTGATCAAATTGGCAAGTGGTTTGTCAAGCTTGTTTATTTTTTCAAAGAACCAGCTCTTTGTTTTGTCAATTGTCTTAATTGTTTCCTTGGTTTCCAGTTCACTGATTTCTGCTCTGATTTTAATTATTTCTTTCCTTGTGGAGCTCTTTGGTTATTGTGATCTGCTTCTTGTAGGCACTTGATGGATTGATTGATTATTTGTTTCTTCTCTGTGGAGAATTTCCTGAAATACTCTCTGTAGGTTTGGTTTTGTGTTCATATAATTGTAAAGCTGAGTTTTGTCATGGAATGTTTTTCTTTCGCCATCTATTATGAGGGATACTTTTGCTAGGTAGAGTAGTTTGAGTTGGAAGCCATAGGTTCTTAGACTTTGCAGTGTTCCATTCCAGGCCCTTCTAGCTTTCAGGGTTTCCATTGAGAAGTCTGAAGTAATTGTGATGGGGTTACCTTTGAAAGTGGTGTGCTGTTATTCCTTAGCTGCTTTTAGGATTTTCTCTTTGGTGTCAATGTTTAGAGTCTTAATGACAATATATCTTCTCCTTTGGTCCAGTCTGTTTGGAGTTCTTTGGCCTCTTGTATCTTCATGGGCCTTTCTTTTAAGAGACTGGGGAAATTTTCTTCAATTATTTTGTTAAATAAGTTTTCCATGCCTTTGGTCTGAATTTCTTCTCCTTCTGGTATTCCAATGATCCTCTTATTCGGACTTTTAAGTGTATCCCACAATTTCCTCATGTTCTGTTCACAGGAACTTTTGAACTTACTGAAATTTTTGAACTCTCCAACTGTTTCTTCCATCTTGTCTTCCAGGTCAGAGTTTCTATCCTCCACTTGGCTGACTCTATTCTTGAGAGCTTCTACAGAGTTTTGGACCTGTTCAATTGTATTTTCTACTACTTTTCTATGTATAGTTTCCATCCCTCTGTCAAGCTCCCTTTTCACATCATTTTCTGATTTTCTTGATGTTTCTTGGAATTCATCCTTTCATTTCTATATGTCTTCATTTAGCATCACCAGCTGATTTTTAAGGTGTTCTTTTTTTTTTCACTCTCCCTCAAATCTCTTAACTCTAATTGAACTCCTTCCAATTTCTTTTCTATTAGTTCTAGTTTAGTGATGGCAGCATCCACATGATTATCGGTCCTTTGTTGCTTTCCTGCAAGTTCTACCAGTAGGTTGGCCAGGGTTGCCTTGCTCATAGCTTTAATTTTATGTTGTGAGCCTAATGACTCTTCTATGCTTTGGTTAAATGTGTTTATAGTAGGACTGGGTGATCTAACTGGATTTTCTTGCATTTGATTTTTCATGTTATTTCTTTTGCACTGTGGTCTGCCCATGGCCGTGTATGGGCATGTAGGTGGGTGGATCAGCCTGGGCTCAAGCACAGTGGGAATTTGAGGCAGCCTGAGGCTGTTGCTAAGCAGACTGGGCCTTGGCTCTCACTTGCCCAAGCCCCCTTTCTACTGCCTGGCAGGGGCGCCAAAATTTCCTGAATTCTCAGGTGGTAATGCACCAAAGCTGCCTGCGTTTGAGCTAGAAGTGATACTGAGGCACCAAGCACTGAAATAGCCCAAACTCTGCCTGGGAACACTGGGACCCGGAAGCACTCTGCGCTCCCCCACCATAGGACAATGGCTGGCGTGGCAGACAGGTAGGGTATGGCACCTGAGCTGGCACAAGCGAGAGATAGTCTGAGCTTGTGTGGCAGTTGCTGTGGGACTGGGCTCACTGAAAGTGCAGTGGCAGGAGCAGTAAATGAGCGAGTGGGTGGAGCAGTCTAAGCTTCCACATGCAGGGATCGATCTGTGCACAGCTGCGCTGTGGATATGGGGAGGGTTGGGCTACCCGCTCCTGAGGGAATCAGGGATTCCCTGTTATGGCCAGGACAGGCTGAACGTGCTGTGGCTGGAGCAGTAAATGGACGAGTGGGCGCGGAGCAGTCTAAGCTTCCACATGGAGGGATCCATCAGCGCGCGGCGGCAGAAGTGGCAGTGACAGCACTGTGGACACGGCTGTTGTTTAGGGGGAGGGGTGGGCTACCCACCCGCAAGGGGATCCATGATTCCTCCCCCCACACTGACAATCTAATGGAGATTGCTGTCCCCTACAAGACCCAGCTAATGTTTAATGTCTTGCCTTTCTTTCCCCAGGATTTCCAGTGCAGCTAAGTGGTTGCCATCTTGGCTGGAAGTCCTACTATTTTTCTATGTACAGTTTCCATACCTCTGCCAAGATCCCTTTTCACATCGTTTTCTGATTTTCTTGATGCTTCTTAGATGTCATCCTTGAATTTCTTTATGTCTTCATTTAGCATTACCAGCTTATTTTTGAGGTCCTCTCTTTTTTCATTCTCATTCATATCTCTTAACTGTCTTTGAACTCCTTTCATTTTCGAATCTATTAGGTCTAATCTAGTGATGGCAGCATCCACATGGTTACCAGTCCTTTGTTGCTTTTTTGCAAGTTCTACCAGTAATTTGGTCAGATTTACATTGCTCATGGCTTTATTTTGGTGTTCTGATCCTAATGTCTCTTCTATGTTTTGATTAGAGATGTTCATAGTAGGACTGGGTGATCTTTCTGGATTTACTTGCATTTTATTTTTCATGTTATTTCTTTTGCACTGTGGTCTGCGCAGTGTATTGGCAGGGAGAGTAGGACTGTGGCCTCAATGGGCAGAGGAAGTAGTGCCTCTTGGGGGAGCTGGCCTGAGATAGCAGGCAGGCAAGCAGATGGCCAAAGTAGTCCTGAGCTAACATGTGTGTGCATGTATCAGCCTGAGCTCATGCACAGAGGGAAGCTGAAGCAGCCTGAGGCCAGATTCCGAAGCAGTCTGAGCTCTTCCTTGGCAGAATGCCAAAGCAGCCTGAGTTCCTGCGTGTCAGGGGCTCCAAAGTTGCCTGAGCTCTCATGCAGTGATGCTCCGAAGCTGCCGGAGCTCATGCTTGGAGGGACGCTGAAACACCAATCACTGAAGCAGCCTAAATTCATGCATGGTGGGACACTGGGACACAGAAGCCATCTGAGCTTGCATGCAACAGGACACTGGCAGGCAGCCACCAGGGATTGCACCTGAGCTGGCATGGGTGGACAGGCAGAGTGAGCCTGAGGTTGCGCATGGACAAGTGGTGGCCCAAGCAGTAAGTGGGCAAATGGGCAGAGCAGGCTAAGCTTGCACAAGCAGAGATGGGTGACCTGCGTGTTGTGGGCAGATGGACCAATGAATCCCGAGCTCAAGAGGGCCTGTGGGCGAAGTCTGCCCAAGGTCATGGGTAGGCGGGGTAGCAGGGCAATCGCCCCTGTGCAGTGAGGCAAGTTGAACTATGGCCTGGGTTCCCTTCCATACAGTAAGTGTGGGAGTATCCTGAAGGTGGGACTGTGGGTATGGCAGCTACTTGGGGAGAGTGGGGGACTGGTGGGCTACCCGTGAGAGAGGGAATCAGATATTCCTTTTTTTCCCCTCTGCACCATCCTATTGGCAATCTATTAGAGATTTCTGTCCCCTAAAAGACCAAGTGATCCCTTAATGCCTTGCCTTTCTTTCCCAGGGAAGTGTGGCGCAGTTAGGTGGTCACCATCTTGACCAGAAGAGATGTTATAGCTTTCATTTGGCTTGGACTACAGCCTTCTCCAGCCCTGCAGGTAGAATAATGATGATGTGAGATGGCTGCTTATTTTCTCATATCCTATCAGTCACTAGATGTGAACACCTTGGAGGGGAGTATGGCTTTGAGTGTATGTTGAAGCAGTTTTCTGCTGGACCAGTTTCCAAGGTGTTGAAGCCAGTGATAGCTGTCAGAGGGATCACAGCACTTGGTTTCTCAAGATCACAGTGCTCATCAACCACATGTTCAGTGTTTTCCATTGTTCATTCTACTAGTAAGGCAAAGTCAGCTTTCCTGTAAGTTCATCTGGAGAGCACCGTTTCCTCCCTTAGTGCTACTTACCTCCTGGGATGCAAGGTCTTCCTTCCTTTCCATTTCTTCACAAATATGGTCACTATTCAAATTCTTTGGCTTCCACTCTGAGAGAGTGCTTATTAGCATTCCACATTCCTATTTCTTCAATCCTCCCACCTCTTAGTTAGGATGTATGAATACATTTCTATAGGTTGTTTCAATACTTTACTAAGAGTTCACATTTCATAACTGAGATAAAGCCATGGCTGAGGCACAGCAATGTGAAAAGATTCAGTTGAGCGTAGAAATGTGCTGCAGACAGTATATTTTAGTATTTCCCAAAGTTTTAAAAAGGTCATTAAAAACACTCTTATGAACAAAGTGGAAAAATGAACCACAGGCAAGCATAATTATGTAAATTTGTATTTGGATGCTTGTGTCTAAGGATGTCAAACCGACATGCTTGAAGGCTGTTTCCTGTTCACTGACTTGACTTATGATTTAGATGAAAATATCAAAGGAATGCTTATGACATTTTTGGATGCCATGAAATGGGGAGGCTTAAGAAATATGCTAGGTGACAGAATCAGGTTCTATAAAGGTCTCTTGACAGGCTGGAATAGTGGACCCAATCTGGCAAAATAAATTTAATTATGACACATGTTAGGTCCTGACTTTGTGTCTTCCAATTAACTACTTAGGTATAAAGTAAGGGGACAGGATTTCAAAATACCTAAAACAGGATGTATGACAAAAGTCTTTTGTTCCCCCCAGGCTGACCTGGAATTTACTATATAGTCTCAGGGTGGCCTTGAACTCATGGTGATCCTCCCACCTCTATCTCCGCAGTGCTTGGATTAGAGCCCAGCTGTGACAGAAGTCTTGACTCTGGCTATACAAGACAATATGAGTGAAATTTTTCTAGTCCCAGCTCTAACCCTTTCAAGGTTTGTGACATCCTCCATTCAATTTTGTTTTCTTATTGAAGTAACAATAAGAGTGACTATTCCTTAGGGATAAAATTTTGAATGTAGAAGAGTTTGTATGTTGAATGCTAGGCATGAGGCCAATGTTAACAGTGTTGAACTATAGTAATAGAATTATCAAAGTTAGAACACCTAATCCAGTGTTCTTTTCCTGGGTGCATGCAATATACAGTAGAGGTTAATTTCTAAGTGTGGCTCTTTACGAGATCTGAATAGATAGCTTTGTGTTCTGGTCATGGATGAAAAACCAAAAGCATATCAGAGAATTTCAAAGCCATTGATAGTGCTGGTCTGTGTCAAAAAGTGTAATTGTGTTTTAAAGGAAAACTGAGGCTATGTCATATGGATCAAAGGGTTTCTTATTCCATATGAATCTGAAGAGTGGAGCTTGGACAATGGGAATAGGCAGAATCTAATTGAGAGGGAGAACACTGCAACCAGAGCTGCTTCCTCCAAATGTACTAATACTGTTACCAAGATTGGCCTGTGTATGGTTAACATTGATTGTCAACTTGCCAAGATATAGAATCACTGGTTAAGGACTATATGCATCAGATTAGCTCTGGCTGGAATTATCATTATGAAGTTAATTGAAGTGGGGAGACTCATCATAACTGTGGGCAGCACAACCCCATGAGCTGTGGTCCTGGGCTGTATAAAAAGGAGAGGCCTGGATGAGCATCACCATTCACTGCTTTCTGCTTCCTCACTCTGAAGTGAATGTGATAAGCTCTGCTTCAAGCTCCTGTCTCTGTGCATATACCATGTCACTATATCATTATGGACTGTAGCTGGTAATGTAAACTGACATAAGCTCTTCTTCCTTTGAACTGACCTTTGTCAGGTATTTTGTCTCAGCAAGGAGAAGATAATTAGCACAGCCTGCATATTGTGAGGACATTTTATATGTTTCAGTTAGCTGGTTACCTCATTTAACTATTCTCTTCTGTCCTTTTACTCCTCTGTACAGATCATATTCAAACTGCTGTCAGATGAATCCCTTTTACTACATGAAGCATCAGTCATAGATCTTGTTGGCTCAAAATTCTCCTGTTGCTTCTGATCACATACTGAATGCAAATGGGCAGTTGTATTTGAATTCCTCTAGCATGTGAGTGTAAGCTTGTGTTTGTACCTATGTCCACTTCACTGTCTCTGTACTGAAGAGACACATTTGTGCCTCCTCACATATCTATGGGCTTCTTTGAAAATTTGCCTTCATGAGCTTCTTTCCAGTACTTACTTAAATGCTACCTCAGTTAATAGCACTGTGGTGGTTTGATTCAGGTGTCCCCCATAAACTTGGGTGTTCTGAATGCTAGGTTCCCAGCTGATAGATATTTGGAAATTAATGCCTCCTGATGGCAGTGTCTGTTGGGGGTGGGCTTATGGGTATTATAGCCAGCTTCCTCTTGCCAGTGTTTGGCACACTCTCCTATTGCTATGGTCCACCTTATGTTGGCCAGGGGGTGATGTCCACCCTCTGCTCATGCCATTATTTTCCCATCATCATGGACCTTCCACTTGAGTCTGTAAGCCATAATAAACCTTTTTGCCCCCCAAAGCTGCTCTTGGTCAGAAGATTTCTGCCAGCAATGTGAACCTGACTGCAACAAGCACTAAGATCTTCTTTTTTTTTTTAAGATTTTTTTTTGTTTTGTTTTGTTTTTTGAGGTAGGGGCTCACTCTATCTCAGTCTGACCTGGAATTAACTATGTAGTCTCAGGGTGACCTTGAATGCTTGGTGATCCTTCTACCTCTGCCTCCTGAGTGCTGAGATTAAAGGTGTGTGCTGCCATGCCTGGCTTAAGATTTATTTTCATTGATTTACTAGAGACATGGGGGCAGGGGGAGGGAGAGAAGGAGAGAGAGAGAGGGAGTGAGAATGGGCACGCCAGGGCCTCTGGCCACTGCAAACAAACTCCACACTCATGTGCCACTGTGTGCATCTGGCTTATGTAGGACCTGGAGAGTTAAACCTGGGTCCTTAGGCTTTGTAGACAAATGCCTTAACCACTAAGCCGTCTCTCCAGCCCTAAGATATTCTTTGAATAATATCTAAGTCTATCAAACACCACCCCCACATGTACATGTTTTGGTAAAACAAATCTAAAATGCAGATTTGACCTAGGATTGCCTTCTCATATGTGGTTAATTACAGATTTGAATTTTAGCATGACTTTCCTTCGTCAGCAGTCCCATATGCAACACAGTACATAAGAGATGGCCATATGGGGACATTCCTCATCATTCCTCCTCTTGTGACTCTGGGAGATTGTGTCAATTAATCATTGCATTCTTACTTATGAGCCCAGACTCAGCTTTGCATTCTGTTTCAGTCAGGTAGAATGTCCCTGTGGCAAGGCACAATGGCTGTCACAAAGTTGACCAGAATTTTTCTATGTATGCAGGTGATCTTTAACTGTTTGAAGAACATGACATTTTTATGGATTCACAAGCCTATAAAAGGCATCGTGTATGTATTTTTAGAATTTACATATTGACATACTGCTACATATTATAGTTGTTGAGAAGGAATGTTTGCTCTCTAGTTCTAATGATCCCTGACATCTGAGTTGATCTTTATTAGTGCAGCTGTCTTCTCTCTGCCCTTTCACTAGGGCTAGTTTAGCAGAGGTGGGAAGAAGTAAATAAGAAGTAAGCTCAGGAAAACTAAGATAAGCTCTATTCAGCTTTCCTTCAACTAGTTTCAGGCTGTCCAGAAGATGCAATGGAATAGTCTACATTTTTCCTCCAAAGTAGGATCTTCTCTGGAAGAGAAGGGTATCCTGCTCTGTCCAGAGCTGATACATCTCTTCAATGGTAAGAAGACTAGTGTGTGTGTGTGTGTGTGTGTGTGTGTGTGTGTGTGCATACTTACTTAATTTGTCTGGCTTCAACCTTAAATTCCACCACAAATAAATATACTATGCTGATTTGGGGGCCTTTTTATTTGTCTTGTCTCAAACATTTCAGAACTTAGCGGGGAAATGTTTATATGTGTGATCCTCCTCAATTGTGAAGATCAGATGATATTTCAAGAGAGGATAATGAGAGGCGATTATTGAGTAATCAGGACATTTTGTTTTGACCTCTCAAGGAAGTTTACTGAAATGTACTGATCTTCTTTACTAGTTCTTGCCTCTTCAGGTATTCCCATATTATTGATTCCTTTACCTCTAATGTTTAGAGTCTAAACGTTAAAGATATATAGACTATAATTCCAACTACTTATAACTTAGCCAGAAACAAGTTGTTTTAAAAGCCATCTTTTTTCTTTAACATAGACTTGATTTGTTTCCATTTCTACATTTGTATTAGTGTACAATTAATTAGTTTCATCATGGTGTTTTCTCCCTCCTTTCCCCCACCCCCTATATCATGTCCTCCCCCACAACATAGCCTCCTTTTTGCTTTCATAGTACACATTTCCTTTGTTCTTCCCTCAATTTCTCATTGTATTCCTGCTTCATAGTCTCTTATCTCAAATCATAGCCTGTACTCACTCTCACATATCCTTATTTACATACATACAAACATTCAATGTTAGGATTCACATATGAGAATATTCAATTTTTGTCTTGTGGGCCTAAGTTACCTCCCCTCATTATGATTTTTTCTAGTTCATTACATTTTCCTATAAATTTCGTGAGTGGAAATCCATTGTGCATATTTAACACAATTTCATTATCTAGTTATTATATGATGGACAAGTTGATTCCATTTTCTGGCTATTGTGAATATAGCAGTGATCAATATGGATATAAAAGTATCTCTATGGTAGGATAGCAATTCATTTAGGTATATGCCCAGGAGTGGTATAGCTGGACTATATGGTAGTATGATTTTAGCTACAAAAACATGCTTTAACAGATCATCTGAATGTAATGCCACCAAGGCATAGCATTTGAAATTATTAAACAAGCTTAGTTTTCAGGGGACAGTTGTAGGTATTACAGAAAAATAGTGAAAAGTTGATGGAAGTTCCATATATGTTCTCAGACTCCCTGCTGATGTCCATTAACATTTAACATTAGTATGAAACATTTTTTTTTTTTTTACAATTAATGGGCCAATACTGAAAATATTTATGGACCACTATTTTCAATTAAAAATCCATAGGGCTCTTCTTTGTGTCATGAATTCTATGGATCTTGACAAATGAGTAATGAATGATCTGAACACAACATCACAGTGTCCTGTAGCAGAGTTTACTGCATTAAAAATGTCCTTATACCTTTACCTAATTAACAGCCCTCCCTTCCTGATATCCCATTCCTGACAACAACTTCTTGTCTCCATAGATTTGTCTTTGACAGACTGTCAAATAGTTGCAATCATATAGTCTATAGATGTTCAGACTGACTTCTTACACTTAACATATGTACTTAAGGTTCCTCCATGTCATGGCTTGATAGCCCATTTCCTCTTAGCACTGAACAATGTGTGGATATCTGGGTGTATCACAGTTTACTTATCCATCTTAAACATCTTGCTTTCAAGTTTCACAATTATGAAGGCAGTGCCTGTCAACACTTGCATATAACATTTTTGTAAATATAACTTTTCAGTTTATTCAGGTAAATACCAACAAGCATAATTGTCAGAACATATGGTAGTAGTATATTTACTTCTATAAGAGACTGCTGACTTTTTCATAAGTAGGAGCTGATATGGTGAGGAGCTTTGTAATACAAAATTGTCTTGCATTCTCATCTACAATTATGAAGGTCTTGTTGCATCATTTCCTCACCATCACTTTGTAGTCTTTGTTGGGTATTTTAACCACTGTACTAGGAGGAAAACATGTCACATGTTTGTTTTTATTGGAAATTCAATAAAGACATTTAACATTAAACATTTTTGCATGCTTACTTACTATCTTTATGTGTTCTTTGTTGAAGTGTCAGTTGATGCCTTTTATTATTTTTAAATCGAGTTTTTTGTTTTCTTATTGTTCTTAGAGTTCTTTGTGTATTTAAATATTTTCTTTATGGATTATCTGTTTTCTCTCTTAAATAGCTTTCAAAGAACAATGTTCTGTTTTGATTTTGTTTCTGTTGTTTTTATTTATTTATGTATGTATTTGCAAGCAAATAAATACAGACAGAGAGAGACAGAGATGAGAGAGAGAGAGAGGAGAGAGAGAGAGATAGAGAGAGAGAGAATGGGCACACCAGTGCTTCCTGCCACTGCAAACTACAGACACTTGTGCCACTCTATGCCTCTGGCTTACATTGGTACTGGAGAATCAAACCTGGGTTGTTAGGCTTTGCATAAAATTGCCTTAGTCACTGAACCATCTCTCCAACCCAGAACAAAGATTTTAATTTTAACAAAGTGCAACACAGTATGCTTTCCTTTCTTGTACCTTTTTTTGCCTATGTATGTGGTCAGAGGTGATAATCAAACCCAAGATCAACTACAGGCTCACCTAGGCTACCTTTGAAAGGTCTTATAGCTTTTCACTTTACATTTAAACCTATGATCAAATTTGAGTTAACTTTTCTTGGATGATACAGCCTCCTTCAGTTTTTTTTCTTTATCAGAATATCTGGTTGTTCAAGCACCATTTGTTATATAAAGATAGGCATAGCTTTTTTTATCCATCATTTCTTTGTGAAAACATTCTCTTACTGCACACTTCACAACATCTATGGTCTATTCTCTGAGTGTTTCCAAGAAAACCAGCAGCTGATACTTTATGACCATATGACACTACATATATGTGTGTGTGTATGTATGTATGTATGTATGTATGTATGTATATATATATATATATATATATATATATATATAGAGAGAGAGAGAGAGAGAGAGAGAGTCACTAATCATTTCTGCTAGCTTATTTGAATGATTTTATCAGTTGCATAATGCTTGATGAGTGACACTCACATTGGCTTAGGTGGCTTATTCACTATTCAGTTAAATTCCAGGAGATAATTTCTGTCTAAGGATGAGACTATGGTGATTTCATCAACTGAAAAACAGACTCTCTGCTATGATTATGACACAAACTGAAAGTCAAATCATTGGGTATACTAACCCATTGAGATACACATCTCATTTAAAGAACATGTAGATATAGGGTTGTGTTTGTTGAAGATGCTCATCTGAGTAACCACATCAGTTTGCTGAAGCGACTGTTAAAAGTACAGACTACTGGACCACATCTATGCCTAGTGAAAACAGAAACTCTGATAGGCTGTAAGAGGTGATGTTTGTCTCTTAAGTTTTGGTGAGATTCTTCTTGATATCTGTGGTGGTTTGAATGGGATACCCCCTATAAACTCATGTACTCTGAATGCTTGGTACCCAGCTGATGGCAGTTTGGGAGGTGGAACCTTGCTAGAGGAGGTGTGTTATTGGAGGATGGCTTAGGGGTGTTACAGCCAGCTACCTTTTGCTGGAGTTCACTTTACTCTCCTGCTGCTGTTGTCTATCTGATGTTGGCAAGGAGAGGATGTCCAGCTTCTGCCAGCCTTGACTTAATATCACATAGAAAGTTTAAGGCTGAAAGACAGCTTAGTGGTTAGGGCACTTGCCTGCAAAGCCTAAGGACCCATGTTTGACTCCCCAGATCCCATGTAAGCTAGGTGCACAAGGTGACACATATGCAAGGTGGCACATGCATCTGGAGTTTGCATTTCTACAGTGGCTGAAGGCTCTGGCATGCTAAACAATTCTTTCACTCTTTTGCTCCCACTCTTGCTCTCTCTCATAAAAAAGGTCAGTTTGTTGGACTTCTCTCCAAAAAAAAGAAAGAAAGTTTGAGGCCAGGCTCAGCTACATAGTGAAACCCTGACTTAGAAAAATGGAGAAAAACAAAACAAAACTTTACAGCTGAATAAGGTAGTTAAGATTGAGAGCATGATGAGGCTTATGCTGTGCTGAGCTTAAATTGCAAGTTTCAGTCAGGCACTGACACCAGCAGATGTGAAGTGTATCATGAAAACAATCAACTTGAGAGGTAAATTGGTAAGAAAGAGATTAAGAGGCTGTGTTTCAGTAAAAACAAACCATAAAACAATAGAAGCCTGGATATAAGCAACAATACTGTGAATGAGGGAGAAGTACATAGTTAAGATATTAATTATAGTAAATGAAAGCACCTGCAGAACTTTAAATTAGTTAAAGGAAGGACGCTGGGGAATCATTCTCAGTGATTGTCAGAGCACTGGGTGTTTATGTTAATTACAGAGGCTGGAATTGCTGTACGCATATGTTTAGTATAAAGATAACTTACCTAAGTTTTAAAAAGCTAGATGTGAAATGTGTTTAGGTGACAATATTTTTCTTTTCGACACATACATAAAACTTCATTTTTTTTTCAAGCAAACACACAAGCTCATTCTTTTACCATTTTAATATTGTGATGATTAATTTTTGTTGTCAACTTGATGGAATTTAAAATCACCATGGGGACATATCTCTTGTTTCTTGAAAGGTTTTACCGATCAGGGAATACCTACCCTTGTACTGTGTTTCCAGGCTGAATAAAAAGAAGCAAACAGGGCTGGACAGATGGCTTAGCAATTAAGGCATTTGCCTGAAAGGCCAAAGGACACCAATTCAATTCCCCAGGACCCACGTAGGCCAGGTGCTCAAGGGGGTGCATGTTTCTGGAGTTCATTTGCAGTGGCTTGAGGCCCTGGTGTGCGCACTCTCTCTCTCTCTCTCTCTGTGAGTGTGTCTCTTTCTGTCTTTATTTCTCTTAAATAAATAAATAAATAAAATATTAAAAAAAGAAGAAAATTGGTTAAGCGCTTACCTGTGAAGTCTAAGGACCCCGGTTTGATTCCCCAATACCCACGTAAGGCAGATGCACAAGTTGGTGCGGGCATCTGGAGTTCATTTGCAGTTGTTGAAAGCCCTGGTGTGCCCTCTCTCTCTCTCTTTCTCTCTCTCTCTCTCTGCCTCTTTTTCTCTCTGTTGGTTGCTCTCAAATAAATATAATTAAACAAAAACTAAAAAAAAGAAATAAAAGAAGAAAACAATTTGACCACCAGCATTCATCACTTTTGCTTCCTGACCACGAATGCAATGTAAACGGCCACCTCATATTTCTGCTGCCTTGACTTCCACTGTGATGGGTCCTTCCCTTAACTAAACCCTTCCTTCCTTAAGCTATTTTTTATTAGGTATCCGCAATGAGGAAAACAAACCACTACAAATGCCAGTAAGTATACTTACGTTTTGCTTCATTCACTGGTAAAATAAGGGCTTCATACCAGGATTATGCCCCTTTTTCTGAGTCCAAAGATATTTTTGTAGTTAACCTTCTTGTGGCTGGGATGAAAGAGCCAACCCAAGGCAACTGATGGGTGAAAAGTTTTTTTTTTTTTTATTATTTGGCTTATAGTTTTGAGGGAAAGCTTCATGAATCATGGTTTCACTATGTAGCTCAGGCTAGCCTTAAACATTTTTTTTTTGAGGCAAGCCCAACAGACTGGACTTTTTTTTATGAAAGAAAGCAAGAGTGAGCAAGCAAACGAGAAAGAAAGAGAGAATTGGCATGTCAGGGCCTCCAGCCACTGTCAACACTCTCCAGATGCCTGTGCCACCTTGTGTGCATGTGTGACCTTGCACATGTGTCACCTTGTGTGTCTGGCCTACATGGGATCTGGGGGTTCAAATATGGGTTCTTAAGCTTCACAGGCAAGCACCTTAACCACTAAGCCATCTTTCCAGCCTTGGCCTTAAACTTTCTATGTGATATTAACTCAAAGCTGGATGCAAAATTACCATTCTTCCAAGTGCTGGGATTACAGGCATGTACCCCTATGCTCAGCCACTTCTTCAGTCTGCCTTCAATTATTAAGGAAGAAATTGAAGTAGGCTTGGGAGATGCTTGCTAGGCAAAGTGCTCACCATGTAAGTATGAGGACCTGTGTTCAGATCTCCAGGACTCACATAAAATGCCAAGTGAGGAGGGGTCCGGCTATAAATCTGGCTTTGGGGAGGCAAAGACAGGAAATCCCTGGGACTCACTGGCTAACTGATATAATTAAATTGGTGATTCTGGATTCACTGCAAAACCCTGTCTCAAAAATAAAAAGTGGAAAGTGATTACAGAAGACAGCCACTGTTTATTTCTGTTTTCCTCACACATGTACACATGTTTGCATGCATGCCCACATACATGTGTGACCACATGCATACAAACATGCTTAAACACATGTATACCTATTTTATATGAAGAATCTAAACAAGAAATGACTGAGAAGAGATCAACAAATCACTGATGGTGAGCAGTGAGCTTATTGAATGTTAATCTGGGAATGAAACAAGAGTGGATTGAGGTTGGAGGAACTACATGTACATGTATATTATAAAAGTAGGAATGACCAAATTTTAAAAATGAAGAGAGAAGGAAACTAAAAAAAAATGAGGCTTTGGATTATCATTCTGAAAGTAGACTGAGATACTGGACAACAGTGAAATACCATGAAGCAAAAACATAAGCAGAAAAGAAAAGGTCATGACCATAAACACAAAACATAAAACAAAAAATATAGACCTTTTCATTTGTCAGAGGAGAATTAAAAGTGAAATATTAAAAAATAGAAAATAGAAAATATGACATAACACACATCACAGTTATAAGTAAACTATATGATAGGGTTGAAACCAATGATGCTAATCATATCAACAAATATTAAGGGGTTAGTTCTATTAAAAATAATCTGCACTGGGATGGAGAGAGAAGGCTCAATGGTAAAAGACACTTGCGTACAAAATCTGACAGTCTGTGTTTGATCCCCTAGTACCTACATAAAGCCAAATACAACAAGTGGTGCATGCATCTGGAGTTCATTTGCAGTTCCAAAAAAACTCTATTGTGTACATTCATTCCCTCTCTTGCTTTGCTCATAAATAAATCAGTATTTAATAAAAAAAAAAAGTCTGGGGATGGAGAGATGGCTTAGTGATAAGGCACTTGCCTGATGACTCATGTTTGACTCTCCAGGTCCCATGTAAGTCAGAGGCACAGTGATGCAAGCACGCAAAGTCACACATGTGCACAAAAGAGCACATGTGTCTGGAGTTCCATTGCAGTGGCTGGAGACCCTGGTTTGCCAATTTTCTCTGACTCTTGCATAAAAAAAGGCAGTCTGTTGGGTTTGCCTCAAAACAACAACAGCAACAACAACAACAAAAAAGAGTGTGTGCAAGTTGGAGTTTTGTGTTTCATTCAGGAGACACATAGAAAGACAACTTAATGATGGATGAAGTTATATAAGGCAGCATAAATTACAAGGAAGTGATTATAGTGCTAATACTAAAGAACAGTTTAACAAAAAAGTATTATATGTCAAAAGGGGATATTTTCGTGATACATGCATCATTTACAAGGAAGATTTGATAATTATGGATGTTGGGCCAGGGATATAGCTCGGTTTAGAGGGCTTGCTTAGCAGACACAAAGCCTTGGGTTTGATCCTAGCAGCATATAAATTGGGTGCAGTGGTGCATGCTGATAACCATAGCACTAAATAGGTGCAGGAAGGGAGATAAGAAGTTCAAGGTCAGCCTGGAACCCATATCTTGTTTTCAAAAGTGATTATGAATATCTGTATGCCAATAACACGTCAACTTCCTTTATACAAATAAAACACTGGCATTTCAGAGAGGAATAAAAATACTCATAATAAAGTCACTTTACGAACTACTACTATTAGAAAATAGATTCTAGTACACACACACCCACAGACCCACACACATACACGCATGCATATACACACTCCTAAATGATTTCACAGATTTGCACTTTTGCAGATCTTATCAATATACTAACTGTGAATGTCTATGCTTATACATTTTCCCCTTGATTTGTCAAATTAAGTTGTTTATGACAACAATATTATGTATGTGCATTTTTTGTTTGGCTTTAAATAGTTATGACTTGTCTGGCCCCTGTTATAGCAAATAGAAAATGTCAATCAATCATCAAAATAAATGATCTACATGCTGGCTCTTGTACCAAGTAATTAAATTAAGTTGGTGGGAAACCTACTAATTAATCCTAATTGTCAGATAACATAAACTTCTCTCAGGGGAAAAGCTGAGGTAAACACATCAATTGGCTCAAAAACAAAAAGAGTGACCATTTCAGATTCACTTTGCACTCCAAGATATTGACACTCACACATGTTTAATAGCTCCTCAGACTCTTCTATCTGTACAACCTTGAATCATGCTGTGCACTGATCCAAAATGACATTTCAAAGTCTTTTGCTCTATTTGTACTCTTCTCTATCATGTCTGATGCTTACAAGAAATACTGTCAGACATTCAGGGAACTATCTATCACCAGGCAGTCAGATGAATGCAAAATCAGATAGTTTAAAACTATGTATGAGTTGAACAAAAGATACCCCGTTTTGAAAATGGGAGGAAGACAAAGGTCACTCCTGTTCTAATAACAGCTATGTCATCAAATCCTATATTTTTCCATATAAAATAGACATGAAGTAAAATTGTCTCAAGCCCAGGGAAGAATTCCTAATAATTCCAAATGACAATTTTAAGGTTACAATGCCACAGTGAAAATTTCTATTATAAAATCGAAGATGCTGAGTTCATACTTTCGTAGCAGACTTCATGTATATATGTGTGTGTGTGTGTGTGTGTGTGTGTATTATATATGTATATAAATATATATATGTATGGTCAAATGCTCTACCACTGAGCTATACCCTCATCTTCATGATATATGAACAAGTTTTTGGAGAAACGAAACTGGAACTGTACACTGACAATCACAGTATCAGAACTAGTATTCTTTCTATGTAATGCTACCAGTGACTGTTCTTCCAACAATGCAGGAGGCCATCAGTCACCACTTTACGCTTAATCAAGATATACACATGTTCATATTTTCTCATACCTTTTTCTCTTTGTTCTGATTTTTGGTATCCAGCCTATTTTAGTTTTGTCTTAATAATTTTATAATTTTCTTTCCCTTTGCAGTGAACTTCCTATCTGTTCCATCACCTTTAACCTTACCTCTCCCTTTATTGTTTGCCTCTGAGCATGTGCATTGTGTTTCTCTTCTTTGACACACTTTGCCACATCTTACATCAGTCTTGGCCTCAGTGTCATGGTGATTTTGGAGACTCTGACTTCATTTTCTTCCTCAGGCTAACCCCAGAAGCTACAATCAATAATCACTTTTCTTTTTGCCCTACTAACACATGTTTATGTAGTAATTATTGTGCAGAAATTCCATTTTGTTCCTCCCTGTTTTGTATCTGTATGTTTTCTGCCCTGAAATGTAGAAATTGAGTCATTTTCCCTTTGTTCCCAAAAGTTGGATTGAGTATGAATGGAGTAGGTATTTGTTAAGAAAATGATGACCAGTAACAGGGCTATAATATCTCAGTAAAATATATGTGTGGTAATGAATGTTGTGACATACTTTTTAGTAGAATTTATAGCATCTTTGATTCATTACTTGATATAATAGGCTATGTGGAAGTATTGAAAGCAAAAGATAATGACAAATTGTATGCAAGAGGCTTCTTATCTGTGAAAAGTATGGTACTCTGGGAGAAAAATTAACCAAGAAATTTTCACAAAGTTAAAATACTTTTTTATTTCTTTGTTTTTCTCCTGATAGATACATTACTGTCTTGGGTACTGACTGAGCCTTCTACATAGCAAAATTTAAGGCTGGAGTGTTGTGAAGTAAGCAATTCTCCAGTTTCTCATTAGATAGAATATTGGTTGGATCACTGCCACTTCATTATATGCTCCATTCAATAGGGTAAATAGCTCAATTTCTGATACATATTAAATCCTAAATGTGTGATTCAGACTTTCTTCTGTCCAGGTATTTTTGGGTGGTTGGAATTATATGATAAGCCCAGTAAGTGAAATGAATTATCAGCTTATGCTTTCATCTTTGCCCCAATGAAACAACTTATCAACAAAGAGAATGAACTTTAAGTGCACCATTGGTTATAATGGCAAGAGTGCCAGAACAGAACTGACTCTATTTTCAGTGCAAGATTGTTCCACTGAGCAAACACTGATGCTTTGTTCATGACCAAATGCCTCACATTGGTGGGGGGTTACTGAAGAAAAGTATGTTGTTGACCCAATGCATAAAGTCCATAGTAGCCCTTTGGGCTCTTTGTTCATGAGCCCTAGGGAAGTAGTGAAATAACTTCTGAAAGAGGCTGGCTGCAATCACAAAATAGGTTATTTTAGTGATTTAATTATTAAAACCTCTTCAGCAATGACTTTTTTGAAGACCCTTCACCCATCCGTATAAGTACCATCAAACACTGATAGATTTCTAATTGTAGTATCCAGTAATCAACTTTCAGTCCAGGCTTTTCAGTTTGTTTCTCCAGTACAAGGCTTAACAAACTTTTTTTTTTCCAAATTTTTATTAACAACTTCCATGGTTATAAAAAATATCTCATCCCTCCCTCCCCCCACTTTCCCCTTTGAAACTCCATTCTTCATCGTATCCCCTCCCCCTCTCAATCAGTCTCTTTTTCATTTTGATGCCATGATCTTTTCTTCCTCTTAGGATGGTCTTGTGTAGGTAGTGTCAGGCACTGTGAGGTCATGGATATCCAGGCCATTTTGTGTCTTGGGGGAGCACATTGTAAGGATTCCTACCCTTCATTTGGCTCTTAGATTCTTTCCACCACTACTTCCGCATTAGACCCCGAGCCTTGGAAGGTATGGTAGAGATATTACAGTACTGAGCACTCCGGTCACTCCTTTCCAGCACCACAATGCCTTTTGAGTCATCCCAAGGTCACTGCCATCAGCAAAGAGAAGATTCTCTACCAAATGTGAGAGTAGAATTAATATAAGGGTATGAACATCAAGAGAAGTGCTTACTGGGCAGTTTGTTAAGCATAGTATATGCATTTATCCAGATACCATCAGATGTTACACCCCTAGGGCTCATGACTACCCCTGCTTTAAGTTTTCAGTATCAAGGATGTATTCCCTCCCATGGAGCGGACCTCCAATCCAATTAGAGGGCAGTTGGTTTCCACCATGACAGATGTGCCACTATTACACCTGTTGGCTCATTTGCCCTGGATGGACAATTATAAGGCTTGCAGTGTCCACTGTTGAGTATCTTCACTGGTGATTTCTTTTTCTCCCATTGAACTGCATGCAGAATGGCTTCTTCCAGCTTTCTGTCATCTGGTCTGCATGGAGGAGGTTATCAGCTCAGTTCCAGCAGGATTTCTAAGTGGCCTTGCAGCCCAAGTATGTGGATTCTTCAGCAATAGGGTCTTACCATCTATTCCTGGTGGGAAATCAAGGGCCTCGGCAATGGCCTATAATGTCTTGGGGGCATCAGGGACCTCCCAACAACTCACTGGAAGGTATCCCATCCCTGGCACTGAAAATTTTCTAGCAACAATCTATGGCTCCTGAGTGTTCATTGTCCAAAAAGTAGGATTCCAAGTCATTTATTTACATCCTCTTAGATTTTGATTATCCCTCCCTCCACCTTTCCTTTATTCAATCTCTTCCCCTGACCTCACTTTGGGCCTTTTCACCCCCATTAATCTATTCTTCTACTTATATATATATATACAATACCATCCTATTAAGTATCCCCCTCCCTCCCTTTATCTTTCCTTTATATCTCTTTTCTAGTTTACTGGCCTTTGCTACTGAGTTTTGTTCATACTCACATGGAAGTCCGATCATCTATACCTAGGATCCACATATGAAAGAGAATATGTGACACTTGGCTTTCTGGGCCTGGGTTACCTCAGTTAGTATTATCCTTTCCAGATCCATCCATTTTCCTACAAATTTCATAACTTCATTTTTCCTTACCGCTGGGTAGAACTCCATTGTATAAATGTGCCATATCTTCATTATCCACTCATCAGTTGTGGGACATCTAAGCTGGTTACATTTTGCAGCTATTGTGAATTGAGCAGCAATAAACATGGTTGAGCAAGTATTTCTCAGGTAATGAGATGAGTCCTTAGGATATATGCCTAGGAGTGCTATAGCTGGGTCATATGGTAGCTCTATTTTTAGCTGCCTCAGGAACCTCCACACTGATTTCCACAATGGCTGGAACAGATTGCATTCGCACCAACCGTGTAAAGGGGTTCCTCTTTTTCCACATCCTCGCCAGCATTTATGGCCATTTGTTTTCATGATGGTAGCCAATCTGACAGGAGTGAGATGGAATCTCAACTTAGTTTTAATATGCATTTCCCTGATGACTAGGGATGTAGATCATGTTTTTATATGCTTATATGCCATCCATATTTCTTCTTTTGAGAACTCTCTATTTAGTTCCATAGCTCATTTTTTTAATGGGCTTGTTTGATTTATTATTTAACTTTTTGAGTTCTTTGTATATCCTAGATATGAATCCTCAATCAGATATATAGCTGGCAAAGATTTTTTCCCATTCTGTAGGTTGCCTCGTTGCTTTATTCACAGTGTCCTTTGCAGTACAAAATCTTTGTAATTTCATGAAGTCCCAGTGTTTAATCTGTGGTTTTATTGCCTGAGCAATTGGGGTTATATTCAGAAAGTCTTTGTCAAGACCAGTATGTTGAAGGGTTCCCCCTACTTTTTCTTCTAGCAGTTTCAGAGTTTCTGGTCTGATGTTAAGGTCATTAATCCATTTGGACTTAATTCTTGTACATGTAGAGAGAGAAGAATCTATTTTCATCCTTCTACAGATACATATCCAGTTTTCCCAGCACCATTTGCTGAAGAGGCTGTCTTTTCTCTAATGAGTATTTTTGGCATTTTTATCGAATATCAGGTGGCTATAGATAACTGGACTTACATTTGGGTCCTCTATTCTGTTCCATTGATCTAAATGTCTGATTTTGTGCTAGTACCATGCTATTTTTGTGACTATGGCTCTGTAGTATAAGTTAAAATCAGGTATGGTGATACCACCAGCCTTATTTTTGTTGCTCAGTATTATGTTAAATATTCAAGGTTTTTGTGATTCCCGATGAATTTTTGGATTATTTTTTCTATTTCCTTGAAGAATGCCTTTGGGATTTTGTTGGGGATTGCATTAAATGTGCAGATTGCTTTTGGTAAGATTGCCATTTTCACAATATAGATTCTTCCAATCCAGGAACAAGGGATGTTTTTCAATTTCCTACTGTCTTGTGCAATTTTGTGCTTGGGTGTTTTAAAGTTTTCACTGTAGACATCCTTTACTTCCTTGGTTAGGTTTCTTCCAAGGTACTTTGTTTTCTTTGATGCAATTGTGAAGGGGAGTGATTCTCTGATTTCATCCTCTGTGTGTTTGTTGTTAGCATATAGGAAGGCTACTGATTTCTGCGTATTTATTTTGTATCCTGCTACATGGCTATAGGTGTTTATCAGCTCTAACAGTTTGCTGGTAGAGTCTTTAGGGTCCTTTATATATAGAATCATGTCATCTGCAAATAATGATAACTTGATGTCTTCCTTTACAATTTGTATCCCTTTTATGTGCATCTGCAAATAATGTTATCTTGATCTCTTCCTTTCCAATTTATAAACCTTTTTTGTGCATCTCTTGCCTTATTGCTGTAGCTAAGACTTCCAATACTATTTTAAATAAATGTGGGGACAGTGGACACCCTTTTCTTGTTCCTGATTTTAGTGGAAAAGCTTCCTGATTTTCCCATTTAGTAATATGTTGGCTGTGGGCTTGTCATCACTACCCTTTATTATGTTGAGATATGTTCCTTCTATTCCCAGTCTCTGTAGGACTTTTATCATGAAGGGATGTTGGATTTTGTCAAATGTTTTGAGATGATCATGTGATTTTTTTGTCCTTCAGTCCATTTACATATTGTATTACATTTATCAATTTGCCTATGTTGAACCATCCCTGCATCTCAGGGATAAAGCCTACTTGGTCAGGGTGAATGAACTTTCTGATATATTCTTGTATTCTGTTTGCCAATATTTTGTTGAGAATTTTTACATCTATGTTCATGAAGGATATTGGTCTGTGATTTTCTTTTCTTTTAAAAAAATTTTGTTTATTTTTATTTATTTATTTTGAAAGTGACAGGCAGAGAAAGAGGCAGATAGACAAAGAGAGAGAGAAAAAGGGCGCTTCAGGGCCTCCAGTCACTGCAAACAAACTCCAGACACATTCGTCCCCTTGTACATCTGGCTAACGTGTATCCTGGGGAAACAAGCCATAAACCAGAGTCCTTAGGCTTCACAGGCAAGCACTTAACCACTAAGCCATCTCTCCAGCCCTGTGATTTTCCTTTTTTGTTCTATCTTTACCTGGTTTTGGTATCAGGGTAATGCTGGCTTTGTAGAAGGAGTTTTGTAGGATTCCATTTATTTTTTTCTAGTTTATGGAAAAACTTAAGAAGCAATGGTGTTAGTTCTACCCTGAAGGTCTGGTAAAATTCAGCAGTGGATCCATCTGGGCCTGGAGTTTTCTTAGTTGGGAGATTTTTGATAACTTCTTGGATCTCCATACTTGTTATAGGTCTATTTAAGTGATGAATCTCATCTTGATTTAGTTTAGGTAGGTCATATAAATCAAGGAAGTCATCCATTTCTTTCAGATTTTCATGCTTAGTGGAGTATATGTTTTTATAGTATGTCCCTAAGATTTTTTGAATTTCTCTGGTATCTATTGTGATGTTGCGTTTTCATCTCTAATTTCATTAATTTGTGTCTCTTCTCTCTTTCTTTTGGTCAGATTTGCTAAGGGTTTATCAATCTTGTTTATCCTTTCAAAGAACCAACTCTTTGTTTCATTGATTCTTTGGATTTTTTCTTTTCTTTTTTTTTTTTTTTTTTGGTTTCTATTTCATTAATCTCTCCCCTAATCTTTATTATTTCTTCCCATCTACTGATTTTTGGTTTGCCTTGTTCTTCTTTTTCCAAGGCTTTAAGGTGAAGCATTAGGTCATTTACTTGAAACCTTTCTAATTTCTTAATATAGGCACTTAAAGCTATAAGTTTGCCTCTTTGGACTGCCTTCATTGTGTCCCAGAGATTTTGGTATGTTGTGTTCTCATTATCATTTGACTCTATGCATTTTTTGATTTCCTTCTTGATTTCTTCATTGACTCATTCAACATTTAGTAGTGTATTGTTTAGTTTCCATGATCTTATGTATGCTCTATAGCTTTTCTTGCTATTGATTTATAGTTTGATTCCATTTTGGTCAGATAGAATGCAAGGAATTATTTCAATTTTCCAGTATTTGTTAATATTTGTTTTGTGTCCTAATATATGGTCTACTTTAGAGAATGTTCCATGTGCAGTTGAAAAGAATGTATGTTCTGCAGCATTTGGATGAAATGTCCTGTAGATATCTGTTAGGTCCATTTCTTTTATGACCTCATTTAGTCCAGATGCCTCTCTGTTTATTTCTTCCTGGGATGACCTGTCAAATGATGATCGTGGGGTGTTGAAGTCACCCACTACCACTGTGCTTGGTGTTATCTGTTATCTTAGTTCTAATAGGCATTTGTTTGATGAATTTGGGAGCCCCCATATTAGGTGCATATATCTTTAGGATTGTAATGTCCTCCTGTTGGAGTGTGCCTTTAGTCAATATAAAATGACCTTCCTTATCTTTCTTGACTAATGTTGGACTGAAGTCTACCTTGTCAGATATTAGGATAGCAACCTCTGCTTTTTGTATAGGCCCATTTGCTTGAAACACCATTTTCCAACCTTTCACCCTAAGATAGTTTCCATCGTTTGTAGAAAGATGGGTTTCTTGGAAGCAACAAATTGAAAGATCCTGCTTTTTAACCCAGTCTACAAATCTATATCTTTTGTTTGTGGCATTGAGGCCATTGATATTAAGAGATATTATTGAAAGGTGTGTATTTATTTTTGCCATTTTTTATAGTTTTTCTGGTTTTACCTTTGCTCTTTGGGTTAACTAGTATTTGAGTATTGTTTGTTTTTTTCCAGGTTCCTTTTATGCATGTTTTTCTTTCTCTTTAGCATGGAGGATTCTTTCAAGTATTTTGTGTAGAGCTGGTTTTGTCTTCAAATACTCCTTTAGCCTACTTTTGTCATGAAATGTCCTTATTTCTCCGTCTATTTGGATGGATAGCTTTGCAGGATAAAGTAACCTTGGTTGACAGTTGTTAATTTTCAGAACTTGGAATACTTCACTCCAAGCCCTTCTGGCTTTTAAAGTTTGTGTTGAGTAATCTGCTGTAATCCTGATAGGCTTACCTTTGTAGGTAACTTGATTTTTCTCTCTAACTGCTTTCAATATTTTTTCTTTGGCTTGTGTGTTTGGTAGTTTGATTATCATATGGTGAGGAGAGGTTCTTTCCAGGTTTTTTCTGGTTGGTGTTCTAAAGGATTCCTGTATCTGAATTGGCACCTCTTTCCCAATTTGGGGGAAGTTTTCATCTATGATTTTGTTGAAGATGCCAAATGCCTTTGGAGTGAAATTCTTGTCCTTGTACTGTACCCTGAATTCTTATGATTGAACTTTTCATAGTGTCCTGAATATCTTGAAATTCCCATTCATACTTTCCTATTAGTTTGTCTTTCTCTTTGTTGGACTGTATTAAATCTGCCATCTGGTCTTCTAGCTTAGATGTTCTGTCCTCTCCTTCATCTATTCTACTGGTGATATTTTCTACAGTTTTTTATTTCATTAACTGTGTTCTTCATTGCTCATAATTCTGACTGGTTTTTCTTTATTATTTATATTTCCTTATTTATGTCTTGTATTGACCCATGTACTATGTCCTCTTTGATTCCTTTGTTTTCCTCTTTCATTCCTTTGATTTCTTCTTTGACTTCTTTGAACATATTTATAACCATTCTTTTGAAATCTTTCTCAGGCATTTCCTCTAATTCATTCTCACTGGAGGTCATTTCTGATGCATTAATACTTTTTGATGGATTTATATTGTACTGATTTTTGGTGTTTTTTGTGTCATAATTGTTTCTTGTGTTATATTTTTGAATCTTGGATTAATATAATGTTTGGATGTTCTAGTTAGCTGCAGTATTATTAGATGGATCAATCAATCTGATGTTATATAGCTTCAGGTAGGACCTTGAGGTGCTAGTTGTGGCTCTCAAGACTCAGAGTATCTACATAAGTGAGCCTAGGTGTTGGGTTTGCCTGTTATGAGGGTATTCAAGTAGGCTGAGTGGAACAAAATAAGGGCAGATTCTAAAATTTAACTAAACAATGTACACTTTCAATGAAAAATAGTACAGAGTATTTAGGAAGAGTAGGTATTATGACAATCATATCCTCTAACTGTCCCTTAGGGTGTGTGGTGCTCCACCCACACCCTTAATCCTGACAACAAGGAGGTTATGATTTCTGGTCTGTTGAGGGTTCCAACTCAGCTTGTGACCACATGACACCCTACCCTAATGTAAAACAGAAGAGGAAACAAAGCCACTATAAATCAAGAAGCAACAAATAAGAAGTCTCAAATATAGCTTATTTAAGGATGGCAAATCTGACCATCCATCAGAGTTAACATATAATTTATGATATGGAAGGTGCAATTAGCACTTCCGGTTCAGGCCTATATATGAGGTTTATTAGGCGGGTACTGACCTGGTGTAATTGCAGTTACCTTTTGGGATGATTTTGGTCTCAGTTATGCTGCACTCCTGCTTGGGTCCCTCTTTGGTGCACTGTGGGTTCAAGTAGCCTGGCTGGGTCGCTGGATTGCTGCTCTGTTCACCGGTGCTGGGTACTGTGATCTCCCTTCCGCTTGCTTGCTGGTGCTTGCACTGGCTTGCACTTAAATGAACCTTTTTTTTTTTTAATTTGAGAGTGACAGACACTGAGGAGAAGGTGGGAGAGAGAGAGAGAGAGAGAGAGAGAGAGAGAGAGAGAGATAATGGGCATGCCAGGGCCTCCAGCCACTGCAAATGAACTCCAGATGCATGTGTCCCCTTGTGCATCTGGCTAATATGGGTCCTGGAGAGTTGAGCCTCGAACCAGGGTCCTTAGGCTTCACAGGCAAGTGCTTAACTGCTAAGCCATCTCTCCAGCCCTAAATGAACCTTTTTTAAATACAAATTATATATCAATATGCTGTTTTAAAAATCTTAGCTATATATCCAGTTCATATATTTTATTTAGAGCATTGAGATGAACAAATGGCATGAGATAACCATTCCATAATAGCATTAGGCATTCTCAAACTGGGTTTTGTTGTTATTTGTTTTCAAAAAACACAGAGTACCAATGTAGAACTTCCTTTCACTGAAGTAACTAAGGCAGCAATATCTAGCAAGGTAGAAGAATAATGAGTTTATATTTACATAGTATACATTGGCTTAATATTGATTCCATTCTGGTTATCAGCAGTTTGTATATAGTTTATTTTATCCTTTGGGAAAGAATTGGATGGATTATTCTTTAATTAGGTAGAAATTAATTACAGGTTTTGCTTTACTTGTCAAAATGGTGACTTTACTGTTTATGTAAGCTGTTCACAAGAGTGAAAAATGACCAACGTACCTAAGAATGAACAGACTTGCTAAACTTGCCTGTTGTTTAAAGAAAGCTGTAATTTTCCAAGGTCCATTACCATTTTAAAAAATCAATGAAACAAAAAGATAATTGCAGGATATAGAATGCAGCGATGACTGCGAACCCTATGGTTTTAGGTTACTGCTGTAAGGTAAATGTTAGTCCATGAGTAGTGTTATCCCAGTAAAATTATAAAATTTTAAAATGTCTTCTGAAAAGCATAGTTGAAAGAGAAGAGAAAATACCTTTTCACTAAGAGTGAAATTGGGATATCTAGTAACTGTGTGATATTGAGAGACATGTGGTTCATATACATCCCACACACATTTCTCAGCAACCTGTAAGAGTGTTGCAGTTTCATAGGGCAGGATATACCTTTTCAGAATCATTTCCAAGATGAGCATTATCTTCCAAAGGCTCCTGGAAAAGTACCTTTTAGTTAGCTGCCAAATCCTTTGCCATTTGTTAAATAGTGTGTTCTCATATGTTTCTTAGAAGACATTTAGTTGTCATCTTGGAAGGTATGGAAAATATTAATTTTTGAGAAAGACATTTTAATTGGTAGAAAGAAGTTTCTGGATAAGATCCCTGAGAAAAAGTGTGAGTAAGTCTGGTAGGATCCCTGGTTGCTAATCTTAGTACTGAACATAGCTGATGAAGAAAGGTGGAGTTCTAGAATAAGTATCTGTCAGTTTCACTCATATACTAGGTAGAGTTTTGCAATGTATGTGAGTGATGTAGAAGTGATTCTGCTAAGTACAAAGGAACTTAAAGAATGGAAAATGCAATACCCAACCCTATTCACAAAAAATTACAAATTTCAGTAGAACTTTTTATAATTTAAATTTTAACAGCTCATTAATTTTTTAAGGAATTAGAATGTTCACTAAAGAAATGTCATTTATTCACATTATCTCATTAAACTTGCTAAACAAGGAAGAGTGACTTAATAAAACAACAGAATCTTTGGAGAACAAAGCTTTTAGTTTATACCTATTCAATTACATAAAACCTCCAGTCAGACAGTTTGTTCCCTATATTACTTTAAATATGTTTTAACTAATCCTCAGTAAAAAGCAGTTACTCTTGTACTAAAAGCAGTGTGTTCCCCAAGTGTCACACCATGGATCTTCTTGTAGTTGACACCAGCAACTAATAATATATGTTCTATTTTTATTCAATTAAAACTCATATAAATTTTATTTTTGATTAATAAGATTCTGAGGTGGTATTTGTCTTACTAACCAAGCCAATGGTTTTCAGAAATATATTGTTTTTTTCATAGTTATTGTTCCATCTACAAATTGCTTACACATCACATGACAAAAATAATTAATCTTTAATCACATGATAAGAATATTAATAATTAATTCTGAACTTCTCAACAAGAATTTTCCTCCCACATGTTGGTTTACACTTTCTTCAACTGAAATCATTAAAAGACAGCTCTGTCAATACATGTGACATAATTTAATCATTAATTGACTGCCATCCTTCAGTCATTAAGGGCTGCTTTAAAATATCTAACAATTAGTAGAATCACTAGTTCTTGTGTTGATAGCTCTTTCTTTAATGATTATATGTTTTTATATAAACATTTGAACATTATAAACATTTGTCCAAAATTATAAAGTAGAATATATATCACTTTAAGTATAATTGTTACTTCCATATTAAGAACCAACAAATGGAGACATGCAGATGTTAAGTAACATTTCTTAGCAAAAGTATGATAAATATGAATTGAGTTAAAGATGTGTTTTATGAACCTTGGTCTTAAAATATACTAAATAAGAACATTTTTGTGTATACTATATTATATATTATTGATAACTATAATTTCTTTGATCCACAGAGTTTGCTTTCACTGTTTAATGCTCTATGGATTTACTGTTTATCTTCTACAGGAATTTAATATGTAGAAATTCAGTTTAAAAGTAAAATGCCATAGTAAATGAATCATTATTTGCATTGGAATTGCTATGTAATTGAGCAGAATAATAGGATAAACATTTGCATTTGGCAAAAAGAATTCTTTGAGGTAAGAGAATGAAATATGAGTTATGAGTATTGGGATAAAATAATGACATGGACAGAAAAGAAGGAATAGTAGGACAGAAGAAGGGGCAATGAGGGGAACAGAGGGGTAAAGAAGGATGATAGAGAGGGTGAATATGTTAACTAGATGCATAAAATTGTCACAATGAAACCCATTAACCCTTGCAATTAATATATGGTAATAATAAAGGAAGAAAAATAATATATATATAGCTCATAAGGCTGTTTACATGGGTAGAGGTTCTGAGACACAAAGCAATATATGAAATGAATAGAAAAGTTGGTTGAAATATACAAGACGAAATAAAGTATTACTATTATATCTTATTTTTACCTTAAAATGCATTTTACATGTGTAAAACAGAAAAATATCTCTGCATCTATTTGACAGGCCTGAAGCAGTTACTGTCGGCTGTCAAGGTTTCCACTACAGATGCAAGAAAAATGTATCCTCGCACTTTCTGTCTGTCTCATTGTGGCAGCCAAGATTGAACAAAGGAATACAGAAAGAGAGAGAAAGGGAAAAAGGAAGAAAAGCTGAGGATGTAGCTCACTTGATAGGGTACTTGCCTATTCTGTAGCTGCCAAGGCTTCTTGCATACCATGAAGCTGCTCCAGTTTCAATCTCTAGCATCACATAAACCAGGCATGGTGGTACGTATCTGTAATCCCAGCACTCAGGAGATGGAGGCAGGACGATTAGTAGTTCAATGTCAGGAGTAAGGGCGATGGCTCATTAGTCAAATGTGCTTGCTTGCAAAGCCTTCTGGCCTGGATTCAATTCCCTACCACCCATGTAAAGCTAGATGGGCATTTGTTTATAGCAGCAAGAGAAGAGTAAACTGGGCACGGTGGCGCACACCTTTAATCCCAGCACTCAGGAGGCAGAGGTAGGAAGATCGCAGTGAGTTCAAGGCCACCTTGAGAATACAGAGTGAATTTCAGGTCAGCCTGGACTAGAGTGAGACTCTATCTAAAAAATAAAAATAAAAAAGGCACTGAAGAGCCAGAGATAGGAGGATCGTTGTGAGTTTGAGGCCAGCCTGAGACTACAAACTTAATTCTAGGTCAGCCTGGGCTAGAGTGAGACCCTACCTTGAAAAACCAACCCCCCCCCAAAAAAATGTTGTCAACTGATGGCTTTAGAAATGAATTTTGCCCATAGTGTGATTGTGACCTGATTTCAAAATCTGGATTTTTCCATTTCCTCTTGGGACAACTTAACCTAATCAGTAATTTTTATTGGAATTTTAAATTAGATCTATTCTTTATTATGATGTTCTTTTTCTCCATAGAACTCTGCTTATGTCTAGTATCATCCTATTATATTGGAAGTAGCTTTATTGGATGACCTTTTGTGTTACATAAGAGCTTTGTAATGGTGGAGCCAGTGTGTCGATTTTACCTGGTGAATCTTTATCACATATTGTACCTTGTTTATATTAGGTACTTGATAACTATTTTTGAAACTGAAAGCAATACAAAATTACAAAATGAAACTTTTCTATGTGGCTAAAAAATAATATAAGAAAGATAATTTAGTAATCTGGCATGTTGACAGATCTTTTACTATTCTTTTACTTTATGCCTCCACTATATAACAGTGAACCATCACAGAAGCAGAACAATTTGTGGAAGAATGAAAATTTTGTCACACTGATTTACTTAATTTTCACACTACTATCACACTGCTAACCACTTAGATGTTTCTAGTGTTCTCATTTAGCTGACTATTATGAACATAGATCTGTAATTTATATTCTCAGTGCCATTAAATGAATAATATTGGACTCATGTGCTTGATTTACTTTGTAGATTTATTTGATTAACATTAATGATGTTAACTTTCAGGAAGTTTTTAATAAAGCATGCACTAGGCAGAAATAAATCATCTGAATAATTTGTCATTCTTGATAAATGATTATTAGAAAATGTTCTTACTTGATAGTGTCATATTTTTGCAATTTTCATTTAATTAGTTGAATATTCAGATAATATAATATAAAAGTTCTTTGTTGATTTGTTACTGTACAAAAGATAAAATGTTCCAGATTTTCAGCTCCCATGGAAAACTGAAAAACACTATTAATATTATTAAATAATTTAAATTGGGCTGGAGAGATGGTCCAGTGGTTAAGGTACTTTCCTCCAAAGCCTAACAACCCAGATTTGATTCCTCAGTACCCATGTAAAGTCAGATGCACAGTGGCATATGCATCTGGAGTTAGGTTTCAGTGGCTGCAGGTCCCAGCATACCCATTCTCTCTCTCTCTTCTTGTCTGTCTCTCTCCATTCTATCTCTCTTGGCTTGTAAATAAATAAATAAATAAATTTAAAGTAATAATTTAAAGTAATACATAAAGCATGTCCATGAAAAGTAAAGATGCCTTACATTTTTATATGCTTACTTTTACTTGTTAGGAAATATATTTGGAAAATACTTTTATATAAATGACACTTTTGTTTATTGATTCCTATGAATATTTCCTTCATTTGTAAGTAGTTTCGTTTTGTTGCAAATGTTTTAATATAGTTGTGGTTGTTTATAAATGCATGCATTTTCTGACTAATTGGGTGACTTTTCTGGAGATTGCTTTACAAATGGAATGTTTTGTAAACCCCAAGTTGATTTTTGTTAAAATAATAAATTCAACTTTTAATGGCTTAGTTTCCTCAATTTCTACTTTATAAGCATTTACGATACTTTTTCATGCTTGTCTTAGTGATTGGGCCTCCTTTCTTACAGCTGGAAGTCCACGATGAGCTAATAGGTATACTGCCATCTGTACTTCTCAAGCTTATTGTTCTATACACTTTTAAACACATTTGTGAGAAAAGTGTGATAATCCTTAATAAAAGAGTTGGAAACAAAAGCTTATAGAGATTTAGCTAAACTTTATATATTTTTTATTATTAATTTATTTTTATTGACAACTTCCATAATTGTAGAAAATAACCCATGGTAATTCCCTCCCTCTCCCCACTTTCCCCTTTGAAACTCCACTCTCCATCATATCCCCTCCCCCACTCAATTAGTCTCTCTGTTATTTTGATGTCATGATCTTTTCCTCCTATTATGATGGTTTTGTGTAGGTAGTGCCAGGTACTATGAGGTCATGGATATCATGGAAGAGTGTATTGTAAGGAGCCCTACTTTTCCTTTGGCTCTTACATTCTTTCTGCCACTTCTTCTGCAATGGACCCTGAGCCTTGGAAGATGTGATAGAGATATTTCAGTGCTGAGCACTCCTCTGTCACTTCTTCTCAGCACCATGGTGCCTTCTGAGTCATCTCAAGGTCACCACTACCTGTAAAGAGCAGCTTTCTCTAACCAAAAGAGAGAGTTGAATTAATATATTGGTACAAAGAGAAATTAAGAAATTAAGAGAAATGCGTACTGGAAGTTTGGTGTGCATAGTATATACATTTAGTGAGATACGAGCAGACGTTATAACCCTAGGGCTCATGACTACCCCTGTTGTAGGTTTTCAGTATCAGGGATATATTCCCTCCTGTGGAGTGGGCATGCAGTCCAATTAGAGAGTGTTTGGTGTCCTCCTTAACAGACATGCCACTATTGCACCTGTTAGCTCATTTGGGCTGGCTTGCCAGTTTTAAGGCTTGCAGTATCCACTGTTGATTATCTCTACTGATGATTTCTCTCTCTCCCATTGAACTTCATGCAGCATAGCTTTTCCCAGCATTCTATCAGCTGGTCTACATGGAGGAGGTTTTCAGCTCAGCTCCAGCAGGATTTCTCAGTGATCTTGCAGCCCAAGGATGTGGAGTCTTTAGCAATAGGGTCTTACCATCTATTCCTGGTGGAAAACCAAGAGCCTTGGAAATGTCCTGTAATGTTTTGTGGGTAGCAGTGACCTCACTGGCAAACAACACATTGGTAGGTATCCCATCCCTGGCACTGAAAATTTTCTAGTAACAATTTATGGCTTCTGAGTGCTCCATTGCCCAAAAAAGTAGGCTTCCATATGACTTATTTCTATTATCTCAGATTTTGATTAGCCTTCCCTCCACCTTTCCTTTACTCAATCTCTTCCCCTGACCTCACTTAGGTCTTTTCACTCCCATTAATCTGTTCTTCTACTTACATATATACAATACCACCCTATGAAGTCCCCCTCCCTCCTTTTCTATTCCTTTTACATCTTCTTTCTAGCTTACTGGCCAATGCTACTGAGTTTTATTCCTACTCATGTAGAAGTCCAATTACTTGAAGGTACTATCCACATAGGAAAGAGAACATGTGACGTTTGGCTTTCTGGGCCTGGGTTACCTCACTAAGTATAATCCTTTCCAGATCCATCCATTTTCCTGAAAATTTCGTAATTTCATTTTTCTTTACCTCTGAGTAGAACTCCATTATATGAATGTGCCACATCTTCATTATCCACTCTTCAGATGAGGTACATCTAGGCTGGTTCCATTTCCTAGCTATTGTGAATAGAGTGGCAATAAACATGGTTGAGTAAGTATCACTAAGGTAGTGATATGAATCCTTAGGATATGTACCTAGGAGTGCTCTATCTGGGTCATATAGTAAATCTATCTTTAGCTGTCTCAGGAACCTCCACACTTATTTACACAGTGGCTGGAACAGATTGCATTCCCACCAACAGAGTAGAAGTGTTCTTCTTTTTCTGCATCCTCAGCAGAATTTATGGGTATTTGTTTTCATGATGGTAGCCAATCTTACAGGAGTGAGATGCAATCTCAATGTAGTTTTAATCTAAATTTCCCTGATGGCTAGGGATGTAGAACCTTTTCACAGATGGTTACATGCAATCTGTATTTCTTCTTTTGAGAACTCTCTATTTAGTTCCATGGCCTGTTTTTTAATTGGGTTGTTTGATTGCTTATTATTTAGTTTCTTGAGGTCTTTATATATCCTAGCTTTTAATTCTCTGTCAGATATGTAGCTGGAAAAGATTTTCTCCCATCCTGTAGGTTGCCTCTTTGTTCTATTCATAGTGTCCTTTGCTGTACAAAAGGTCCCAGTGATTGATCTGTGGTTTTATTTCCTGAGCAATAGGAGTTATATTGAGAAAGTCTTTGCGAAGACCAATATGTTGAAGGGTTTCCCATACTTTTTCCTTTAGTAGTTTCAGAGTTTTGGGTCTGATATTAAGGTCTTTGATCCATTTGGACTTAATTCTTGTGCTTGGAGAGAGATAAGGATCTATTTTCATCCTTCTATAGATACATATCCAGTTTTCCCAGTGCCATTGGCTGAAGAGGCTATCTTTTCTCCAAAGAGTACTTTTAGCATTTCTGTCGAAGATCAGGTGGTTATAGCTACCCAGGCTTATATCTGGGTCCTCTATTCTATTCCATTGACCTACATGTCTGTTTTGTGGCAATACCATACTGTTTTTGTTACTATGGCTCTGTAATATAGGTTAAAATCAGGTATGATGATACCACCAGTCTTATTTTTGTTGCTGAAAATTATTTTAGATATTTGAGGTTGTTTTGTGCTTCCAAGTGAATTTTTAGATTGTTTTCTTCTGTTTCAGTGAAAAATTCCATTGGCATTTTGATGGGAATTGCATTAAATGTATAGATTACTTTTGGTAACATTGACATTATTGATAATATTGACAATATTGATCCTTCCAATCCAAGAACAAGGGATATCTTTCCATTTCCTAGTGTCTTCTGCAATTTGTTGCTGGAGCGTTTCAGAGTTTTCACTGTAGAGCTCCTTCACATCCTTAGTTAGGTTTATTCCAAGGTATTTTATTATTATTATTATTTTTGATGTGATTGTGAATGGGATTGATTCTCTGATTTCTTCCTCTGTGTGTTTGTTGTTAGCATATAGGAAGGGTCCTGGTTTCTATGTGTTTATTTTGTATCCTGATACTTGGCTATAGGTGTTTATCATCTCTAACTGTTTGCTGGTAGAGTCTTTAGGGTCCTTTATGTATAAAATCATATCATCTGCAAATAATGTTATCTTGATATCTTCTTTTCCAATATGTATTCTTTTTATGTGTCTCTTACCTTATTGATATGGCTAAGACTTCCAGAACTATATTAAATAAAAGTGGGAAGAGTGAACACCCTTGTCTTGTTCCTGATTTTAGTGGAAAAGCTTCAGGTTTTTCTCTATTTATATTATGTTGGCTGTACATTTGTCATAACTAGCCTTTATTATGTTGAGATATGTTCCTTCTATTCCCAGTCTTTGTAGGACTTTTATCATGAAACAATGTTGGGTGTTGTCAAATGCTTTTTCTGCATTTAATTAGATAATCATATGATTTTTGTCCTTCAGACAATTTATATGATGTATTACATTTATTGATTTGCATATGCTAAACCGTCCCTGCATATCTGGGATAAAGCCTACTTGGTTGGAATGAATGATCTTTCTGATATATATATTTTTTTGTTTTTTAATTTTTAATAATTGGTTTTGTACTCAGTGAAAACAGTCAATTTATTATCACTGTTAGGCTCATCCATGTCCTACCTCCTCCCCCTGACCCCTCCTTGTTGAGGTATATGGGTCATGCATTGTGGAATTAGCCCACAGCTATGGGTGGGATAAATATCTCTGCATATCATGACCCAACATGTGGCTCTGACATTCTTTCCACCCCCTCTTCCGCAAAATTTCCCCGAGCCATGTTGGGTTCATTTTTGGCTTGCTTCCGTGATGAGGTGTTGGGGGCCTCTGGGTCTCTGAACATCTGATTTGGTGGGAGTTGATTTTTTTCTGTGTCGATCTCCTTCATGCTTGTGCAGGTACCCAGATCACCAAGAAAATATCACCCTTGCTTCTTTAGCCAATTGTTCTTAGTTTCAGCTAGGGCCCTTTTGAGGTTTGATGGGGTGGCTCTCTCCTTAGGATCTACATCTATCTGAAAAAGAGGAGCAGATTCTCCAATGGAGAGTAAGTTAGCACCATACAAATGAGATAACCCTTAATTTTTAAAGAGAATTTAATAGGTGTAGGCCCTCTTGTAGCCCATGATTGGTGGTAGCTTGATAATGGAGAGTGGGCTAATGTTTGGATATGGTTCTGACTTGTTTTCCACCTCCAGCTATGGGTCCTGTTCCACTGAGGGGATCAATTAGGCAAATAAAGAGCAGTTGTTTTCCCATCATGTCTGTGCACCACTATTGCACTTGTATGAGCATCACGACAGGTTATTTGCTGCTAAGTAGGTTAGACCATGAGTTGCTTGGACAGATATTGGTCATTTTCCCCCAGTTACCCATGTATCACCTTCTGGCACTAGATGCGCTGACTGTCTGGGGACTGACTCTCTTCCAGCTTCCAGCCATGCCATTCCAATTTATGTGTCAACCACATAAGGTGTCCTCAGCAGTAGGGTCTTACCACTAACCTTTGGTGGGTCATCAAGTACTCTGACAAAAATATGTCTGTCTTTCAGGAAACCTTTTAGGTCTCTCTGATCAAAAGCTTATTGTGGATGATAGCTATATGCTGGTACTGGGAGTCACAGGTCAGTGCTGACTAAGAGGAGGAAGAAAAAGATAACTAATATAAAAGAGTTAGGGAGAAGTGAGGGAGAGAGTGAGAGGAAGAGAGAGAAGCTGTAGAAGATTAAGGTCAGTCTTCATCATACCCTCTCCAGTGTCTTGTGGTTCAGGTGTTCCCTCTAAGGGCCTGGTGAAGGTTCAGCCATTTGGTCTGCCTTTTAGGATGTAGAATTTTATGGTACCATTGGTGTTTGGGTCTAGAATTGTGTTTCCCACCCCCTTCCTTACTCTCCTCTCCCTCCCCACTGAGCCTATTGTCTAGTCCATGAGATGTTTGCTGGATATGTAAGGCATCTTGGGTAGATTCAGGTTAGGTGCTATAGATGAGTGAGACTATGTGGCGATTTTCTTTCTGTGATTGGGTAAGTTCACTGAGAATGATCTGTTTCAGGTTCAACCATTTTTTCTCAAATTTCATTGTATCATTTTTTCTTACTGCTGCATAGAATTCCATTGTGTAGATATACTACATCTTAGTTATCCATTCTAGTGATGGACATCTGGGTTGATTCCAGCTCTTAGCTATTACAAATTGAGCTGCTACAAACATGATTGAGCAAATCTCTCTGGCCTGTGGTTTAAAGGTTTTAGGGGAGATGCCCAGTAAGGGAATAACTGGGTCTGCTGGTATCTCAATAGTCAGATTTTTCAAGAGTCTCCATATTGCTTTCCAAAGTGGTTGTACCATCTTATATTCCCACCAACAGTGAATGAGTGTTCCTACTTCACATCCTTGCCAGCATTTATTTTCATTTGATTTTTTGATGTTTGCTATCCTTACTGGGATAAGGTGGAATCTCATATTTGTTTTAATTTGCATTTCTCTGATGATTAGGGATGATGAACATTTTCTTAAGTGTATGTTTGCCATTTGTTTTTCTTCCTCTGTGAACTGCCTGATATGTTCTTGAATTCTATTTGCCAGTGTTTTGTTGAAAATTTTTGCATCTATATTCATGAGGGATATTGTTCAGTTATTTTCTTTTTTTGTCTATCTTTGTCTATTTTTGGTATCAGGATGATGTTGGCTTTGTAGAAAGCATTTTGTAGGATTCCTTCCTTTTCTATTTTATGGAAAATCTTGAGAAGCATTGGTGCTAGTTCTTCCATGAAGGTCTGATAAAATTCACTAGTGAATCCATCTGGGTCTGGACTTTTTTATGTTGGGAGATTTTTTTTTTTGGTTTTACGAGGTAGAGTCTCACTTTTAGTTCAAGCTGACCTGGAATTCACTATGTAGTTTCAGGTTGGCCTCGAACTCACAGTGATCCTCCTACCTCTGCCTCCCGAGTGCTGGGATTAAAGGCGTGCGCCACCACGCCCGGCTGAGATTTTTTTTTTAATAACTGCTTGGATCTCCATACTTGTTATAGGTCTATTTAAGTTGTTACTCTCATCTTGATTTAATTTTGGTATGTCATATAAATCAAAGAAGTTATACATTTCTTTCAGATTTTCTTTTTTTTTTTCTTTATTAGTTAGTTTTGTTTTCAGCAAATACAGTCAGTTTGGTACCATTATTAGGCTCATCTATGACCTACCCCCTCTCCTTGGCCCCTCCTTGTTGAGGTATATGGGTCATGCATTGTGGAGTTAGCCCACAGTTATGGGTAAGATAAATGTCTCTGCATATCATGACCCAACATGTGGCTCTGACATTCTTTCTGCCCCCTCTTCCGCAAAATTTCCCTCAGCCATGTTGGGTTCATTTTTGGTCTGCTTCAGTGATGAGGTATTGGGGGCCTCTGAGGCTCTGGCTCTCTGATTTGGTAGGAGTTGATTTTTCTCTGTGCTGATCTCCACCCCCTTGTGCTGGTATCCAGTTCATCAGGAAAACAGCGCCCTTGCTTGTTTCTCCAATTTTTCCTAGTTTCATCTGGGGCCTTTTTGAGGTATGATGGGGTGGCTCTCTCCTTAGGATCTACATCTATCTGAAAAAGAGAAGCAGATTCTCCAACGGAGAGTAAGTTAGCACCAGGACAAATGAGATAACCCTTACTTTTTTTTATAGAGAATTTAATAGGTGTAGGCCCTCTTGTGGCCCACAATTGATGGTAGCTTAATATTGGAGAGTGGGCTTATGTTTGGATAGGGTTCTGACTTGTTTCTCCGCTCCAGCTATGGGTCCCATACCAGTGATGGGATCAGTTAGCCAAATTAAGAGCGGTTGGTTCCCCACTATGGCTGTGTGCCACCACTGCACTTGTGTGGGCATCACAAGTTATTTGCTGCTAAGTAGGTTAGACTATGCATTGCTTCAACAGATATTGGCCATTTTTCACCAGTCGCCAATGCAGCACCTTCTGGCACTAGACGCGCTGACTGTCTGGGGACTGACTCTCTTCCAACTTCCAGCCATGCCATACAAATTTTCATGTCAATCACATAAGGTGTCTTCAGCAGTAGGGTCTTACCACTAGCCTTTGGTGGGTCATCAAGTACTCTGACAGAAATCTGTCTGTCTTTTATGAAACCTTGTATGTCTCTCTGATCAAAAGCTCATTGTAGATTATAGCCCCATCCTGGTTCTGGGAGTTACAGGTCAGTGCCCACTAAGAATATGAGGAAAAAGATTACTAGTATACAAGAGTTAGAGATAAGAGAGAGAGAGAGAGGGAGAGGGGAAGTGAGGGAGGGAAGATGTAGAAGATTAAGGTTAGTCTTGATCTTACCCTCTCCAGTGTCTTGTGGTTCAAACTTAATGGAGTATATATTCTTATGGTATGTCCCTATGATTTTTTAAAATTTCTCTGCTATCTGTTGTGATGGTGCCTTTTTCATCTCTAAGTTTATTAATTCGTGTTTCTCTTCTTTTAATTATTTTGGTCAGGTTTGCTTAACATTTATCAATCTTTTTTATCATCTCAAAGAACCAACTCCAACTCTTTTTTTGCACTGATTCTTTGGACTGTTTTTTTTTTTTTTTGTTTGCTATTTCATTGATTTCTGCCCTAATCTTTATTATTTCTTCCAGTCTACTTATTTTCAGTTTGACTTGTTCTTGTTTTGCCAAGGGCTTAAGGTGAAAAATTGAATTGTTTACTTATGACTTTTCTAATATCTTAATATAGACACTTAAAGCTATAAATTTCTCTCTTAGGACTGCTTTTCTTATGTCCCAAAAGTTTTGGTATGTTGTGTTCTCATTATCATTTGACTCTATGATTTTTTTTTAAATTTCCTTCTTGATTTCTTCACTGACCCATTCATTATTTAGTAGTGGATTGTTTAGTTTCCATGATTTTCTGTATGCTATATAGCTTTTCTTGCCATTGATTTGTAGTTTGATCCCAATGATATCAGATAGAGTGTAAGGAATTATCTCAATTTTCCTGTAATTGTTAAGATTTGCTTTGTGTCCTAGTACATGGTCTATTTTAGAGAGTTTTCCATGTGCTCCTGAATAATCTTTATTTCTTTATGGTAGAATTTTGTTTTGTTTAGCTTTATTTATTTACATTTTTTTTGAGAAAACTATTCTTATGTAACCCAGGTTGGCCTTGAACTCTTTATCCTCCTGCTTCTACCTCCCATGTGTTGCAATTAAGGCATGTGCCTCCATACCGAGTGATATAATTGTATATTTATAATATAGACCATGTCCTATTCTTTTGAACATGCATACATTTTCTTACCAAAATGTCCATGGGCCACTTTTCCAAGTAACAAAGTAGGAAAGGTTTCATCACTTTCAGAAAGCGAACTTGGACCTGTCTGACACAGGCAGGACTGTGCTGTTTTATGCTCTGTTTCTTCTGGGGAACCTAGCTGGGAGACATTAAGGAAGTGAGGAAGTAGTCCACTGAGGGGTGTGGAGGGTCATTGTTAAAGGAGCTATTTTCCATCTGAGCATGGAAAGAGTCTGCAACAGATTTCCGGGGTGTGTGACAAAAGAAATTTATTTAAATATAAATAACAGCTCTTAAGTGTAACATTGGGAAGGTCAACTAATATATATATTTCTTTATGACTGATCTAAGGAGAATTAGCTCTGTGAATAAAAAGCCATTCTTCTTTACAATGGTAAATACCTTGTGGCTACAGTATAGTTTCTTTTTAAAATGATATGCTGGGACATTAATGGACTATAAGTTTTGTGATATTTTATAATAGCCACATGTAAGCAGTTATTCCTGGATATTAAAAATTGTAAGTAACATAAAATTTGGCAGCAATTCTATCTTATTCATTCATCTGCAGCCATCCTTCTAATCATTAAAACAAAAATAAAGTTAACCATTAGTTGTATTTCATTGTCAGATTCAGTTTTCAAGAAGTAAAAATTAATTTATGCTCATTCAGTAGGCAAGTAAATAGGGCTTATTTTCCCTTCTGCACTATTGAGACACGATGGCTGATGGTATAAACAAAGCCGGTTTTATTTTACACTTAAAGTCAAACAACCTGAGGCTAATTTTGAACTTTTTAATGCTTATTGATAGGAAAACAAAGCATAAATATGCAGACCATACATCTTTTACTTTATACAAATAATTCTCAACAACAAAATGCCTTTCAATAATACTTCAATAACAAAATAATATAGAAGTTGGGTCATGGACAAAGGTCATGGAAACTAGACTGAGATATAACTAAATCTTGAAATTTTCAGCTAGAAAATTAAAATAACTATCAATAAAAGATATGAAGAGAAAGACATGAAAATTTAAATTGGTGAGTTTAGCATAGCAGTAGGAATTATAAAAAAAAAAAGGTATGTAAACCCTGAAAATGAAAAACAGAACACCAGTGAGAGAAGATGCCTTTAATAGTCTCATAGTAAATTTGAAATACCTGAGGAAAGAAATAAACTTTAAGGGAAATGAGTTTAACTCAAACAAAATGAAATACAATTAAACAAAGACATTAATAAAGACAGTAGAAACATTAGGGAAAGGATCAACTGTTTGATAATATCATTGATTATGATGTATATGTAATTGGAAAGGCAAAGGGAGAAAGAGAATAGAGTGGTGGAAATATTTTCAGTAATGCTGGGTGATGCATTTCCAGTTTACCAAGTAATTGAACCACAAAGCATATAACTCACTGTTACCAAAATAGATGAATGATAGATAGATTTTAGATAAAAGGCATAAGACAAAAATCAATCCCAAGCAAATGTACAGTGCTGAAAAACTAAATGGAGCAAAAACATTCAGAGAAAAGCTTGAAAGAATCACAATCTGTATAGGAATAAAGAAAGGAACTGCACAGGGGTCTCCTAAGAAACCACTGAACCTGACTGACCACACAGTAACCTTGTCAAAGAGCTAAAAGCATTCCTTTGCCTAATTGGTCTGGTGAGAATGCTCTGCTTTATATTGAATATAAGTGATAACGTGGACATCCTCATCTTGTATCAGATCGTTGAAAGACAGTTTTTAGCGTTTTCACATTCCTTATAAGATCATTCTATTTGTTTAGTTTGTTTAGTGGTTTTCATTACTTCGAGTTACTTCTACACCTAATTTGTTCAGCATTTTATCATGAGGAATAAAATAATTTTTCTTCATCTGCTGTATCAATCATACAGATTTTGTTATTTTTGTTCATATTCATTAACTAAAATATGTTGATCAATCCTCCTTCCACCAGGATGTATCTCACTTTATCATGGTGAATTATTTATTTAATGTGTTGTCAATGATTCAATGAGGGTTTTTCTTATCTATGTTCATCAAGGATATTAGCTCGGAGTTTCCTTTTTTTGTGCTCTTGTTTTGTTATCAGGGTAATATTCCTTTTGTAGAGTGTATTTGGAGAAATTCATTCGTTTTCGATCTTTGGAAAAAATTTGAACTTTTGGTAGAATCAACAGTGACTCTGAATCATTTCGACTATGTCTAGGAATTTATCTACTTTTTCTAGGCTATCCCATTTGTTGATGCTTAGGCTTCAATAGTAACACTTAAAAATCCTTTATGTTTTCATGGTGTCAGTTCTAATGTCTCCCTTTTTACTCTGTTGTATTTGAATCTTTACTTTCTTTTTTATTTCTTTGTCTAATGAACTGTATGCAAATCATATTTCATTTTTGAAGAATCATCTCTTTCTTTCATTGATCTTTTAAGTTGTAGTTTCTTTTTAATTTATTTATAAAATTATAAATTTATAAAATTTATAAATTACTCTTATCAGGTTACACCTTTCCTTCTACTAAGTTTTGGTTTGTCTGTTCTTGTTTTCTCAGTAAAACCCGGTCATTTGAGATCTTCCTGCTTTTTTGATGTAGACATGGATTACCATATACTCCACTTTTAGTGCTGCTTTTGAAATATTCAACAGGTTTCTGTATTTTATTTCACTGTTTTATTTTGTTTCAAGATGTATTTAAGTGTCTTTGTTGATATTTCTCTGTAACTTGCTTAAAAGTCAGTTGTATATTTAAAAAGTCTTCAAAGTTTTCCTAGTTATTGATTTCTAGTTTTAATTGATATGTGATTGAAAGAGGTACTTTCTAAGATTACAATTTAAAAATTTTGAAAGTTGTTCTGAAGCCTATATTATGATACACTCTGAAGGGCTTCCCTTGTTCTCATGGAAAAAAGAAGTTTGTTATGTAACTGTTAGAAAGAATTTTCTGTATATAGCTTCAGGTCCATAGGTCTAGGGTACAATTTCACTCTGAATTATTTCATTGTTGTTGATTTCCTGTCATTATCTGTGCATTGCCGAAATGCAAGAGTAATACCACCTCCTCTAACTACACTAAAGTATAGCTCTCCTGTTAGTTTTATTGATCATTCTTTCTCCTTCTTTCTTTCTTTCTTTCTTTCTTTCTTTCTTTCTTTCTTTCTTTCTTTCTTTCTTTCTTTCTTATTTTCTACTTCTCCCTTTCTAACTGTGTTCATTTTTTGGTTAGATTTATTTCAGTAGTGTGTTTTGATTCCTTACTCATTTTCTGACTTCTTACTGTAGAATTTTGATTCACTGTTACCATGAGGCTTACAAAATTTCTTTTGATTATAACAGTCTATTTAGAAATCATAGTAATGTTGCGTGATTGTAAAGAAACCGATAAAAAAGTGTAAGGGTGGAGAGATGGCTTAGCAGCTAAGCCACTTGCCTGCATAACCTAAGGTCCGAGGTTTGATTTACCAATATCCACTTAACGTCAGATGCACAAAGTGGCATATGCATCTGGAATTCATTTACAGTGGCTATAGGCTATGGCATGCTCATTCTCTCTCTCTCCCTGTCTATCTACCTCTCTCTCATAAATAAATATTAAAACTAAAAATGTGGAGCTGGGGAGATGGCTTGGCAGTTAAGGCACTTGCCTGTGAAGCCCAAGGACTCAGGTTTGATTTCCCTGTAGCCAAGTAAGCCAGATGCACAAGGTGGCACATGTGTTTACAGTTTGTTTGCAGTGGCTAGAGGCCCTGGTGTGCACATTCTTGCTCTCTCTGCCTCTCTTCCTTGCTCTTTCTCAAATAAACAAAATAAATAAAATATTAAAAAATAAAGCTATGTGATAATATACTAACAAGAAAATTCTGTGTGTTTCATTCTGCACTATTTTCAGTTTTTCTAAATTTCATTTATTAATGGTGTGCCTTCTCTACATGCAGTATTGGGTTTCATGCAATTACCTTCATGTATATCATGTGCTTTGACCATTTCATCTCCTCTTGTCTTCCTTCTGCTGCTCTCCTACATTTCCATAGTCTCTCTTCTGTTTTAATACCATATATTTCTATCTGTACCTATATTTGTATCCATCTATATTATCTGTCTCTATGTAAATGATTTTATATACATTTAAAAAATCTATGTCACACATGAGAGAACATATATAGTATTGTCATCTGAGCTTAGCTTATATTGCTTAATACAGTGACCTTCAGTTGCATAAATTTTCCCTCTAACAACATAAATTTTATTTTTCTTTCTGAGTGAGTAAAACTAATATGTGTAATTATAATTTCTTTATCCATTCATCTGTTGATGGGCACCTTGGGTGATTCCATAACTTGGCTGTGGTTTCATGTATAATATGCATAGTACTGCAATAACCATTCATGTACAAGGGTCTTTATGGAATGTTGATTTAGAGTCTACCGGACACATGTCAAGGAGTAGTATAACTGGATTACAATGTAGTTCTGGTTTTAGTTTTAGAGGTCTCACCATACTAATTTACATAGTGGTTGGACTAATTATATTCCCATCAGCAGTGTTGAAGGTTTACCCCACCCCTCTCCTCAATGGCATTTACATGCTTATCTAATGATTGCTTTTGTGACTAGGGTGAGATGAATCTCAGTGTATTATCAAATTGTATCTTTCTTCTGTACATTGCCTCTCTTTAAGCACATTAATATAGTTTTGTTTTTAGTAGAATAATTATTCTTAATATTTAATCTTTCAGCTTACTAATTCTTATTGTTTACCCATCTTGCAATTGATGCCTTCAAATGCATTCTACCTTGGTTTATTGTATTTTTCAGCTAAAAAATTCTTTATTTTTTAAATTACTTAAATTTCTCAATTAAGTTTCTCCATTAGAGTTTTGGCTCATTTCTCTGGGTTTTCTTCAAGCTCATGGAGTTTTCTTAAATCAACCAATTTAAAGTCTCTTTACGGGAGTTATCCCACACTAGTTACTATCTGGTCAGTTCCTAACCCCTTTAGTGTTTAGATATTACTGCACATCAGCAAACATCAAAAAATTTCAGAAAATTATTAGGTTATATGGTTTTCTGAAAGCATTTATTTCTGTTATCTGGCTCTGTCTATGCGTGTCTTTCTAGAAATTATAACCAAGCTGTTTATTTCCTCTGAGCCTGTAGTCACTTTCCTCCTTTAAGGCTACATGATAAGCCAAGTTTAGGTTCACTGTGTGTCTGCGCTTGGTCTGCCATTCATGTTAAAATCAATGTGGAGGGAATAGCCATTTCTACCACCACAATGCTAGGTTAACTGAATTTGAAGCCTTTCCTATTTCATAGTTGCATGAATTTGTGCAATATACAAATTCTATGCCTGTCTTCTTTGGAAAAGTTTCCAATTAACAATAATCATACATCAGATGACCTTGCTACAAAATAAACTTCTAAAGATATTTATTAAAGTTTTGAAATATAAATCTAAGTACATCTTTTAGTCACAATATAATGAGTATGTGGTTTCAAGTCCACATTAAGCAGCCTATAGGAATATAAATTAACAGTCTTTACCTGATGTGACAGTTTCAGAAAACGATAAAATTCTCTTGAGCTCTTTGTGATCCTTTAGTCTATCATTTAAGCTGAATAGTTTACTTTGGTAATTGGAACACACAAATTTCAAATGAACATCAACCAATAAAACAACAAAACAAGCTGCATTTGTTTTGACACTTAGCTTTCTGTGTATTGAATTAGTTGGTTATTTTTTTTCCCAGATAAAAATAGATGACCTCTCAATTTTCCTCAAAATTCCTACTTTATCACTTCCTTTTATCATTGTAACTTCTGTTACCATACTTGATAGTTTTGTTTTTGAATTATAGACAATCTACCTGACAAGAAAAAAAAAAAAAAAAAAAAGGATCATCGGACGCATTTTCCTGAGTAGCCTTCTTTGGCTTGTTTTCAACATGGTCTACAAAGTTACTTCCAATTTTGTAGCTGTTTAGAGTAGTGATGTAAATTTAGTCTTTGAGAATGTCAGAAGGACAAACTTCTAGCAAACTGTCCAAATTCTCAATGTATTTAAGTGCCTTGTTAAAGTTGGAAAATCAAAGTAAAATTTATTCTCACTAGAAATTTTAGCCTTAGAGGATGAATTCAAAAAGTCCCCAGTGAATTTTACTAACTGACAAAGGTAAGAGGATAGAGTATTAATTTTATGAGATTTTATGCTTGAGTAAACATAGAACTTTATAATTATATTTACAGGGCTTGGCTGTGTTGAAAGATAAGGGATAATTACATTCATGCCTGATGGGGAAAAGCTTGCACAAACTGTGCAGTTTTTGTATGTTAACAGAGCTCTAATATTAGGAAATTCAATCAAAAGTTAATTAATTACAAGGAAAGTGCTATCTATGAATGTATTACAGCAAGTAAATTTATATATTTTAGGAACTGAAAATGTTTTCATTTTCTCCCTGTTGTAATTTCTTCTGTTTTACATAAAATAAGGCATAATTAGGCTTTTATGCCAGACATGTAAGTATTATTTAGACAATATTAATATAGTTTTCCTAGATAGATGCTATTTAAAACTCTGGTACTTACTTCTCAGACTTCATGCAATTTGTATTATCACTACTTGTTTTGTGAGTTAGGAATTAGCTATTTTTTTCTAATATTGTTGGTTCCAGAAAACAGTCCTTACTGAAAACATTTTATGTATCTATTTCTTGCTATAATGTCTTTTTTGTGGATGAATTTATAGGAAGCTTAAAATCTAAGGAAATCACCTTAATAAAAATTAAGACTAGTGAAGTTTATGTTTTTGGTTGTTTTAAAAGAATACTTTGGTTGATGTAGGTCAGATTTAAATGTATATCTAAAGAAAAATAATTGGAATATTTAAAGGACCTCATTCAGTCCTGTAAGGTTAAACCATGAGAAAGTACTCTCATTTTTTTTAGTACATATGTGTTATTTAATTCATTGAACTATTAAATAATACTTGCCATATAGAATACTGTTTTGCTTTACTTAAATGTAAACAGGGTACACTTCTAAAATGAAAGGTTCTGTATTTGCTAAAGTAGATAATATACAAATGACAATTCATTCTTCAAACATTTTAAGTGCAATTTATATGTGGCAGGCTTACAGGTTAGAAAGACAAGTGAACCAATGTCTCCTTCAGATGCTTTGACTTGGAATACAAAATAAAATAAAATGAAACAAAAAAGGTAGAGACCATTTTTAAAGAATAGTTACTATCTTATGCAATTTGAATGCTTGGCTGACTTGTATATTAGGATCCTTTGAGTTTGCTTTTAAAATTAAGGTGTTTATTTCTATTTGACTAAGCTGACCAGGGTACTTTATGTTTAGGGAGTTCAAATTTTTCATTATTTTTATGTTATACTCCTGTGAATGAGTAAAGCAGTCATTTTAGGAGAGGTGTGGTGTTTGGATTTTCATATCCTGGTTCATAAAATAATGCTGTACATATGGTATTAATATTATGGGATATAAGTTGGGGGTTTATATATTGCCAAATACAAGGAATATTTAGTTTTTGACTAAATATATGATACATATTTGATTTAGCGTTACATAGTGATGTCTCCTTTTGGTTCACTTATTTATTGCTCTAACAAAAACTAGTCACTGGGATTCATATTCTAATAAAAATAGCCATTCAGATGAAGTCAGTGAATTTCTGGTTTGGTTAAAGAAAAATAAATTTATCATAATTTGAATCTTTTTCCTTTTTTTTCCTTTTAACCTCCATGGATATTGGTGTGATAAAAGGAGAGATTCCTTGACAAGAAGTGATGAAAAAAAAATTGACAAGCTTCCATCCTTATAGAACTGAAGTGTTGGACATAGCTAATTTATTTCATGGCCTTTTGGTAGATACTGCAGTTTCTTGATTTCTTACTGTATCAGTGCCACCCTTGGGTCTGATTCAGCAGGGGTATTTTATCTCAATCACAGGTCATTCAGGTAACTAAAAAGTTCACATGCACAGTAGGCAATGTAAATTCTTATCACATCTGCTATAACCCATTTCATTTCTTGTTATGTATAGTTCTTAGAATCAATTTATATTTATTTACTTATTTGCCACTACATAGAAAAGAGAGAGAAAAAGAGTGAAAGAAAGAAAGAATGGGGGGGATGGTGCCCTAGGGACTCAGATGCATGTGCTACTTTGTGTCTGGCGTTATGTGGGTACTGGGGAAGCAAACCCAGGCCATCAGGCTTAGCAAGCAAGCACCTTTAACCACTCAGCCATATCTCCAGCCCTATTTTTATTTCTTAGATTCCTGAACATACAATGTGCAACTTTTCAGGTAAAGAGATAACTGTTTTACTATTTTGTACTTACTGTTTGGATTTAAAATACTTTATGAAGTTATTAGGAAATCCAAATTGAATTAGTGAGAAGCTTGACAAAAGAATGAATAATATTCATACCAACTTCTCATAACTTTAAGTATCTTGTGCTCTATCAATTGTCCTCACCAGACGCTCTTCTGATTACTTTAATTACCAATTTCTAATTAGCTGGTTGACAGCTATCTGGGGATAAGTGAGGTATCAGGTGAGAGAGAGCATTTGGTATCAGCTTGCCTGGGTCTCCACCTTTCAGTCAGGTTGTAGTGGGTTTCTAACCATCTTTACTATAAAACAACCTACAAAATGAATATTTCTTTGTTGTTATACAGACTTATGCTAGTGATGTGAGCTGAATCAAGCTGATTTCCTTTCTATTGCAGTAATTTTTCAAGGTAGTTATAATTATAGCATAATGAATTCAAAATTCTGAATATACTTAGAAAATGTCAATGGCTTTTTATCAAGTTTGACACAGTCAATCTAAAGGTTTAGATGTTTCTAATTTAGATTTAAGCATATAGAATTTCATAACAATTTTAGATAAGACACTAGGGTTGAACATTCTTATGGTTTTCTTTCTATCATCCAGATAGTTTATGAGTAGACTTTCTCCATTGAAATCTCTATATATATCTTGACATTTTTGCCATGTGAATATTTATAATTAAAAAGACTGACTTGATAACTATATAAAAATATAAGAGTAGAAAAACTAAATAGTAAGAATATCAGCCTTGAACTTTACCACCCAGAAATAAATACAAATATCTGATTACCATGGTTCTATGGCTTTGTATGGATAGCAGAGATGAGTACAGAATAGATAAGACAATCTGACAAAAGATTATGATTGTTTTACCAACATGTAAAAAGATATTTAATTGTATTTCAGAGAAAGGAAAGTAATCTTAATAAGTTGCTGCTTTAGGTGGCACAACTGTAGAGTAAAAATAATCAGATTGAGCTCATTGACTTTCTTGATATAAATAAATGCAGGTTGTGGGACTGAAAACTGTAGTGGATAATCTTCATTGTTACTTTGATGGGATTTAGAATCATTTAGGTGATACACCTCAGGGTATGGCTGTTAGGGTATTTTCAGAGGTTTATCTGAGGAAAGGAATACCATCCAATGGGCTTGGGGCTCAGACTGAATAAAAGGGGAAAAATGAGAAAGCTTGGTGAACACCAGCATTCATCTCTTTCTGCTTCCTGGTTCACTGAGATGGGTTATCCTGATACCATAGCTGGGAGCCAACCTTTCCTGCTGCCATGACATCCGCACCATTGTAGACTGTTTCCTGAAACTGTCAGCCAAAATAAGTCCCTCATCCCTTAAACTGCCTCTTTTTTTTTCTTTCCTTCAGGTATTTGTTTCATCACAGTTACAAGTAAAGCTATTACAAGGATACATTTATCTCCATCTGTTTTGTGCCTCAATCAGTCACTCACTTCCCATTATACATTTTTTTTTTTTTTAGTTTTGACCTGGTTTATAGCATTTTAATGTTGTTTGTATTCATATATTAGTTTATTTTCAATTCCATTTATATTAATTAAGTAAATATCATAATAATTTGCTTGGGTATCTTTTCTTGGTCATCATCCATGTTTTATCCTCCATTATCTAAGTATTGGCCTCTTTTATTTTGGTTGTTCCTGGTCTTTTTTTTTTTTAAGGTAGGGACCCTTTCTACTACCCCAGGCTGACCTGACCTGGATCTAACACTGTAGTCCTAGGCTGGCCTCGAACTCACAGAGGTCCTCCTACCTCTGCCTCCATCCTGGGATTAGAGGCATGTGCCACCTTGCCCAGCTGTTTCTTATATTTACGCATGTTCTAGGTTAGGGGAATAGAGTAAAACTATATAATTATGGAGAGGTATATTATGTTTAGCATTGCTTCACTAAATGCTGTGACTTCAGTACCCCATAGTACATTATGGTTCATTTTGGGTCCACCATGCCTGATTTAAGAGACACCCCTAAGTTCATACAGTTCTGACTTTGGTCCACCATGCCTGATGTAAGAGACAGTCCTTAGTTCATACAGTTATGTTCTAACATGCCTGATTTAAGAAACAATGCTAAATTCACAAAGCTTATGGAATGTTATCTTAGGGTCAGTTTTTATAGTTTATCCCACCTTATCTCAGTGCTTCATTTTTGTCATATTTTGAGCATAAAATTTTCTTTATGAGCATATTAATAATATTAAAATAGTAAAAAAGGAACATGCATGGGAAGAGAATAACTTAGATATACTGAATAGCTTAAAATGAAAATTCCACACATTAAAAATAATTTTATTTCTATGAGGGGGAAGGGAGATAGACTGTATGTGCAAGGGCATACTAGGACCTCTTGCTAATGCAAATGAATTCCAGACACATGAACTATATTTTGCATGTGGCTTTACATGGGTTCTGGGCAATTGAGCCCTGGCTGGAAGGCTTTGTAAACAAGCATGTTTAAATGCTGAGCCATATCCCCAGCCCTCCTACAATAATAAACAACTCTCATTTTGTAGTAAAAAATATAACTTAATCTAAATAATTGAAATATTGTTTGATATATGTCTGCCAAATAATTTGATTTGGAGTAAATTTAATTTGTAATATAAATATGTTTGTGTTAATATTATGACAACGTTATTATTCTGGAATAGAATTTTCCTCAAGACTGTTTATATATTTTTTTATATTTTTTATTTTTTATTTTTTGTTTTTTTGTTTTTTTGAGGTAGGGTCTCACACTAGTCCAGGCTGGTCTGGAATTCACTCTGTCGTCTCAGGGTGGCCTTGAACTCACGGCGATCCTCCTACCTCTGCCTCCCGAGTGCTGGGATTAAAGGCATGCGCCACCACGCCCGGCTCAAAACTGTTTATAAAGAAATAGGTTCTTGAAGTCTTCCTAGCAATAGGATTCACTCTGTGTTTCTGTGTCTTGTTATAAAAATTATATTTAATTAATATATTTGGATGTTAATTCTTGTTCATTAAGATTTTTTGAATAAGTCTGTATCTTTAGTATGTACTGAATTTATAGAGAGATATATAGATACATATATCTATCTGATATAAATATACTGGCATTAGACTTCCAGTACTAGTTACTATGCTCCTAAAATAGATAAGAATATAAGAATATAATAATAATATAATATCTGTGGAGATAACTTAATATGTATCATACCTTGCCATAATAATTGGAGCATAATTTCCCAATAGATAGAATAGTAGTAGTCTGAACAGCAATCTGTCAATTCAGCAGAATTTTATTTATTTGAAGATGAAAGTGTAATTTCTATAGGTCCATCTCTTGAAACACCATTGATGTGAAATACATAAATGTAGAAAAGCATTGTGTTAATTTTTTGAAACATTCTGTCTGCATATGTATGTAGATATGTGTATGCATATACACATACATATATATCTACTTATAAATTAATTTGCTATAATGCTATTCTGCTCATTGAAGCAAATTCTTGCAAATTAAATCCAATCAAGTAATTTTAGGTTACTTGTATTTTCATTCATATTTTTATATCAAAAGAGGATGAATTATGAATTCCTATGTTTTGTTTAATTTTGTTTCCCTATTGAAACTATGGAGTTGCAAAATTAAACATGTAAAAAGAAACATTTTGTTTTCATATGAACATTGTATATAATGTGTACAAACATTTTATTTAATAGTACACTATTTGCTCATCTTAATTTTATTTAATGGTCTTTGATATATTTAAAATTATTCTCTGATATAAAAATAAACTTTTTCTGCAGATATCCCATTACTGAGACTCATCAAAGAACCCATTCTTATATTAGTAAATTTACATGTACCTATCTTCTTACTGTTTGCTCTTATATGTTATTTATAGTGTTGAAAAGAGGGTAAAGAATGATTGTTTTCAAAATGTTAAATCACGAGAGAAAACTTAGAAAATGCACATGAGTATAAAAAATGAAACTATTCTTAATCCTCTTAGTAAGAACCAATGTTCTGGGAAAATTATCCATTACAGAGGCAGCGTTATACTCACCATATTAAATATTTAAATATAATCTATATTAAAATTTTATTTCCTATGCATAGATTTTATGTGGTATATATTACATCAATAGCAAACATTGCATATGTCAATATATGTGATGCTTTGTGTACTTAGTTTTGTGTTGTAAAATATATTCAAAAACCTTATATTATTGTGATGGTTAAGTTGTGTGATCAACTTGATCTGTTTAGGAATCCACAGATACTCCTCTTGAGTGGGTCTCTGAGGTTTCTTCCAAGAAGGATTAAGTGAAGTTCAAGGAAGTCCTTCCCCTAGAGTGAGCCCTTCCCTCGAGTGGGTGCCCCCTCTTGGAGGGGGGCTTTACTAAGGAAGCTCTGGGAGAAAAGAATCCCTTCCTCCCACCTGGCTGCAGTGCTGCTTAATGCCTTTCCAGTGTGGACTGAAGACCAGCATGGACTGAAGACCAGCAGCTCTCCAGGATGCTCCAGGCCTTCAGTGCTGAATTGGGACTGCTGAGGCATCCAGTCTCATGCAATGAGCAGCTACAAGATTCCTTGACTCTGGGGCTTGCAAACTGCTATTGTTGGAGTACTCCAAGCTAATCAAATAAATTCCCCTTTCAATACAATTCATTCTATCAGTTCTGTTTCTCTAGAGAACCCTGGCTAATACCATTATCTTGAGTAATTCTCTATTTACCCCTTTTCCTTTCTTTGTGCTCTTAAGATTCTACATTTGTACAAATCATTGAGAATGTAATACATCTCTCCTTATGTAGACAAGAGCCTTGTTGTGTTCATTGGATACATATGACCTTGAGATCCTGTGACCCAGAGTGAGTGATTCTAGTCAATAATTGGTGGTGAGTGTGAAGATAGGGATGCTATAAAGTTATGCAGATGGATCATATATGAGTATCCTAAATAATAAAATTGATATCCAATTGAATTTTGATTAACATTTTCCAAATCAATACCTTTATGACACCACATACAACTCTATTATTTTTTCATTCTAGTGTTATTTTGTTGATATTTTGTCAATTCTCATAAATAACTATAGGAATTCTGAGGCTTAATGACAGGAAAATATATCCAAAACATTTTAAAAAGTGAAATGCATGAATAACAGTTTGCAAGTATATGCGTTTTTTTTAGGACAGAAAAAAGAAAACACTAAAGGAAAAAGCCCAGTTGTAATTTAGCAAAATTAGGGCATTAAAAAGTCAATATGGAAAAGGCACCAGTTGCCCTTTTGATGTCAGAAAGTCAATAAAAAGTAGAAGAAACAGTCGCACACATCTGAAGTCTGCCTCTCCTTTTGATCATTAGAAAAGTAAGTGAATTGATTTAAACCATTCCAGAAAGTGCTAAGCTGAGATGTTTCCTATATAACATAATTGTTAAGTAAATCATGATAAAAATCATAAAAATACTATAAGACTGAATCATAACAAAGGAAAGAAAAATTATAATATATAATTCCCGACCTAGTTTGATGAAAAGTGGCTTATTTTTTTGATATGTTAAAATAGTGGTAATTTCTTCACATAGATTTAAGATCAGGTTTGGTGGAAACATACAACCACAGAGAAATATCTGGAGCTTATAAGCATGTAATTTTGACTGGCTCTACTCTAAAGATCAAAGAATACAAAGAAGTAAAATTCAGGCCATTTTTTAAAAGAAAATAAAAATGGAGAGTGGGTATTAAGAGAACAAAGCTTTAGTGTGATTGGGAGAAATAATAAAAAGATATCAGAGGGCCATTTTGCATAGATATGTAAGGCATGACATTTCCCTGGAAGAAGAAAAAATTGACATTGAGAAGTTTTGTGAACCCAGTTCATCTTATGGAAGGAATGGTCAATCAGAGTTTATGTGATACTGAAGAGATGACAGGTTAAATAATACCTTGTGCCCCAGCTTCAGTCATGGATGCTACAGATTCTAAAGCAAGTTGCATTACATGTCAAAAAGACATTTTAATCTGTAATTGACACTGGCATTAAAATAAGATTATCTTGGCTTATCCATGTGGGCCAGATATGAGTATCTAAACCCACAAATTTGGAGAACTTTCTTAAACTAGAGAAAAGCAGAAGATTCCATGATGCAAAAGCAAAAATGACAGAGAGATTGCAAGTCAAAGTTTCTTTGATCCATGGATGCCTCCAATACGCAGACTCACTTGCAAGGATTGGAAATGCTCTTAGAAGTCTCTGCAGGCTATTCAGCAAGGAAAGACCGTCCACTTTTTCACAATCACAAGATCCTATCTACAAGCTGAATGAACTTCTCCTCAGGCCTCCCAAGTACCATCTGTATCTCAGCTTTATAAAAACGAGTACACAGGACTTTGTACCTAAGTCAAAGTGCTGACTTACAAAACCATGAGATTTATAATTACGTTTTATCTTAAATCAATACAATTTTGATTACGCCTTGTAGTAGTAGTAATAGAAAAATGAAAGAAAAAGTAAACCACTATCTTTTTGTAGTGAGAGTGAAAAAATGGGTATTTAGAGAGCTTTCTGTTTACTATTTGGTTATAGATAACAACATGCACATAAAGGATATTTATATGCAAGACTGTTATCCTTAATGTCCACAGGTTTCCAAAATTCATGCTATTTCTCAGGGCTAGAAAAATATAAAACTTAAAACCAAAAAGTAAGACAAGAAAGAATTAAACAAAATTAGAGTTCCAATGCAGATTGCAGTGAAGTTTAACAAATCATTGGACAGCACTTTGAGAACTTATATTTCCCTCAAACTGGAAAATTTAGAAGAAAAAAATAAGCTCTTAGATACATATGACCTACAAAAATTAAATAAGAAGATAAAACAAGCAGATCTACAATAATCAATGTGATTAAAGCCATGATTAACAAGTCTCCCAACAAAGAAAAGCCCAGAACCAGATGCCAAATTCACTGCCAGATCCTATTAAACATTATAGAAGAGTTAACAAGAGTGTTCCTCAAAGGCCTTAAGAAAACAAAGGGAAAGAACACTATGAAACCCATTCTATGAAATCAGCATTGCCTTGATAGAAAGCTGGATGAGGAAACAAACAAGCAAACAACAACAACAGAAAACAACCAAGAAAATTTGCAGAGCAATTTTCCTGATGAATATAGACACAAAAAATTCAATATAATTATTACAAATCTAATTCAAGAACACATTAAGAAGATTATATGCCAAGATCAAGCTGTTTTCACTCTAGGCATGATAGTATGGTTCAGCAATCACACCAGTAACTTCAAGACAGTTCGTAACGAGATAGACATTATATAATCATCTTAATTGATGTCGAAAAGGCTTTCAACAAAGTTCAAACATCATTCATGACAAATGCCCTGAAAAAAATATGGATAGAAATAATGTACCTCAATAAAATGTGGACCACATATATAGCCAACATAATACTAAACAAGAAAACAGAGAACATGTCCCCTAAAATTTGGAATAAGACACTTTTGAGCACATCGCAGTACAGAGGTAGAGAATAGATATTCTACAACATACTCCCCATACCTTAACATCTACAGCTCTTTTAGATGACTGTTTATTGACATCCTTCATAATATGCTTTAAAATAAACCAGCAGATTTATTTCTCTGTATCACATGAGCCATCTAGTCAAATTAATTAACTCAAGGAAAGGGCAATGGGAGCTCTAATTTGTAGCTAGTCAGTCCATGAGCAGCATACGTTTACTATCTGGACTTTATAATGCATTTGTGAGGCAGAGGTAACCCAGCTTATAGTTTAACATATAATAGCTTGTGACCCTACCTCCAGGCAGATAGAGACAGAATTAAGATTACCTAAAGGATATATTATTGATCTTACCAGAAGTTGCTTGGTTTGTATTGGGGGATGTTTGTTCACATAAATATTTTGTGTTGTGAAGTTAGCAAGTTCTTAATTACAGAAACCTGTTGTTTTTTTCAAACATTTGTCAAAAGTTATGGCAAGTGAGGTTACAATACATCAGGATAAAATAAACCAGGTCATTACAGGACACTGATGATTTTAATAGCATGATCTTAGTACAAAAATAAATAAATGGGCCAATGGAACAAATAGTACAAAATTAGATCCACATGGGTTAAAATACTTGATGTATGATGACAAGGATGTTTCTTTCAATAAATAGTTATGAAAAAAATTGGAATTTATGCAGAAAGCAATATAGTTTTTTGTTTTGTTTGTTTTTCAAGGTAGACTCTCACTCTAGCACGGGCTGACCTGTAATTCACTATCTAGTCTCAGGGTGGCCTTGAACTCACAGCGATCCTCCTACCTGTGCCTCCTGAGTTCTGGGATTAGAGGCGTGTGCCACCATTCCCAACAATATGATTTTAATGATATTATTTATGTATATGAAATAAAAATGGACAGTTTTAGTATAAAATTTGTTTTGTTTTGAAGTTTCTATTTCATTTGAAGATTAAGTTTAAAATTTAAGAATAAAAACTGCTATGCAACCTATAGCCCAGTGAAGACTTGGTACATTTGATTATCTTTTGAATATTTCCAGTATGTGATCTCTCCACTCATACTCCAAGCCAGTCACCCAATTGCTTAATTTTTTTTTTACCTCATTTGGAAATTTATAAATATATTTATTTAGTGCCTACTCTTCAGTATTTCACTGCTTACATTCAAACAAAATTTTAGTAAAATTTGATGGAACTAAAATTGGTGTTTTTCTTTTTTCAAAATATCCCTCTCATGTTACAGGATATTCATTGTGTCTGGTATTTGAAATAATATTTCATACATATACCTGCAGGGTTGTATCATGGTTTCTTCTTTTTATTGCCAAGTATATAATCACTTTTGAATATATTCATTTCATCTAGTCATGGAAATTTAAATTTAATTATTTTTTTAAAATTTGGAAACAAATATAAATATTTATGAAGCCACTTTGTAGATGTATTTTTCAGTTTAACTTGATTAAGTTTACTGAATGAAATTATTGGGCATTGAGGCAGAATATATTTATCAGCAACATATTTTTTAAAATATATATATATATTTTATTTCTATGACAAAGCCTTTTCTTCATACCAAATTCTATCTGAGGAAACTGCCATTGAGGAGATATTGAGAACTGCTCGTCCAGAATGGCATGTGCATTCCTTTCTTGACAATGTCAAACAGAGTGGTGCCCCTCTATGGCTCTTTTTAAAACAACAGGTTCATCAGATCCATCTAGACCACCATGGTGGACTCTACCAGTGATTGCATACTCCTAATCATCAGAAAAAAATGTTTAGCAACTTAACTATTCCAGACATACTTAGTATGGATCCATCACGTGCTGCTACCATCCTTCCCTTAGTTTTTACCCCCATACTGCTGGAGGCCCAACTCAGTGGAGTTGCTGGTATTCCCCATGGGGTTGTGGGTTATGCATTGTGGGAGCAGCAGTCAGTTATTGGGGAAAAACTCCATCATTTTCTTTTTTTAAATTTTTTAAAAAATTTTTATTTATTTATTTAAGAGCAACAGACAGAGAAAGAGGCAGATAGAGAGAGAGAGAGAATGGGCACGCCAGGGCCTCCAGCCACTGTAAACGAACTCCAGACGCGTGCGCCCCCTTGTGCATCTGGCTAACGTGGGTCCTGGGGAGTCGAGCCTCGAACCGGGGTCCTTAGGCCTCACAGGCAAGTGCTTAACCGCTAAGCCATCTCTCCAGCCCCATTTTCTTTTTTTAGCAAACAGTAATGCATGAGGATTTCTGATACATCTCTTCAACACTTGACACCTCCAGCTTTTCCAAATAACAAATATAAATTACTATTAGTATTTCAACATATACTCACATAGTTTTATAACTTGGAAAATGTTTGCTAATGATATATGTTTTATTATCCATTTTAAACTTATACATAGTATAATTTGCTTTATTTATTATCTCTGATAACAATGATGTCACATTGCTTGAATTATGATTACAATGACAATAACTTCTAAATTATGTGTTGCATAAGGTTGGAAGGTAAGAATAAAAGAACTAGGTTGAGCAAAGCATTATGTGAAAACTTGGCCCAATTCATCAGAAGTTACTCAATTTTCTATTTTATTGGTTTGGAAAGGAGATCATTGCTACTCTACACTTCTGCTTTTTAAAGTAACTCAAAGTTTTTTCTAATGTTTATTTAAATTTTTATACATGTACCTTATATCTTTTGATCATAACTCCCTCTCTTCTTTTGCCCCCTTCCCACACCCCCTTCCACTGAACCTCTTCATCTTTCCAATTAGTTCCTCTTCTATTTTGATGAGTTTTTCCCTCCATCATCCATGACAAAATGTTGATGGGCCCAGTATCATGCTGGTCTCATGAAGGTAACAGCAGCAGTTATGAGGTCATAAATACAGTTGCCACTTTGTGAGTGGAAGACAGCGTTCCAAAGCACTCCTTCTGATCCTCTGGCTCTTACATTTTTTCTGCTTCCTCCACAATGTTCCAAGTCATGGAAGGCATGAGGTGGATGGCTCTAATTTCCAGAATGTTCAAATCACTTCCACTCTTTCTATGTGTCTAGATGATTTTGAGGACCATCTTACTCATGAGATATTCTGTCATTCTGTAAATGCTAAGTGTAAGGAAGAAGGTACTCTGGGCATGGCATCCTGACTTTTTGTTCATTCTAATCACTTTATTTGGAGAATCTTAACACACAAATGTCCTGTTTCCAATGTCTCTGAAATGACAAGACAGTCATGACAGTTGGCTGAGGTTTCGACTGCCTAACTCACTCCTTTTATCAATCACCAGAGGTTGGAGGTCACAGGCCAGCCCCAGCAGCTCCATCCTGCTGCAGTGAAACCTCTTGCCTCCGTGGTTTCACTCAGTATGGGATGCACCAGTCAGCTCTCACATTATAGATAGTCAATGCAGAAAATTATTTCAAGTTGTAATTTGTCAGTGGCTTGGCATTTACTCTACACTGAATAGAAAGGTGATCTTTACAAAATTCAAGTTCAAACCATCTAAACAACACAGGCTCTGCACTTTTGCTCATGCTTACACTACAAATGGCTGGGTACTGTTTGCTTTTATACCAATCTATATTTTTCCATAGTGTCAAATGTTGGATTGAGCTTCCAATATTTTGAATTCTATAGTCAAAATGAGTTCACTCAAAATAAATAGCGTCTAAGATGCTGAGGATTTTCTTCTTAATACTGAAGTATTTTATGGGGAAGACTTTCTCTCTGATATTGTAGAACCCTTTTTTTTCATTTTTATTTTTTATTTTATTTTATTTTTTTACAGTCAGATTGGTACCATTATTAGGCTCATCCATGACCTACCCCCTCCCCTTGGCCCCTCCTTGTTGAGGTATACGGGTCATGCATTGTGGAGTTAGCCCACAGTTATGGGTAAGCTAAATGTCTCTGCATATCATGACCCAACATGTGGCTCTGACATTCTTTCCGCCCCCTCTTCCGCAAAATTTCCCTGAGCCATGTTGGGTCTGCTTCAGTGATGAGGTGTTGGGGGCCTCTGAGGCTCTGGCTCTCTGATTTGGTAGGAGTTGATTTTTCTCTGTGCTGATCTCCTTCCCCCTTGTGCTGGTATCCGGTTCATCAGGAAAACAGCACCCTTGCTTGTTTCTCCAATTTTTCTTAGTTTCAGCCGGGGGCCTTTTGAGGTATGATGGGGTGGCTCTGTCCTTAGGATCTACTTCTATCTGAAAAAGAGAAGCAGATTCTCCAATGGAGAGTAAGTTAGCACCAGGACAAATGAGATAACCCTTACTTTTTTTTTATAGAGAATTTAATAGGTGTAGGCCCTCTTGTAGCCCACAATTGATGGTAGCTTGATATTGGAGAGTGGGTTTATGTGTGGATATGGTTCTGACTTGTTTCCCAGCTCCAGCTATGGGTCCCATACCAGGGAGGGGTCAGTTAGCCAAATTGAGAGCAGTTGGTTCCCCACCCTGGCTGTGTGCCACCACTGCACTTGTGTGCGCATCACAACAAGTTATTTGCTGCTAAGTAGGTTAGACCATGCATTGCTTCAACAGATATTGGTCATTTTCCCCCAGTCGTCCATGTAGCACCTTCTGGCACTAGATGTGCTGACTTTCTGGGGACTGACTCTCTTCCAACTTCCAGCAATGCCATTCTAATTTGCATGTCAATCACATAAGGTGTCTTCAGCAGTAGGGTCTTACCACTAGCCTTTGGTGGGTCATCAAGTACTCTGACAGAAATCTGTCTGTCTTTTAGGAAACCTTGTAGGTCTCTCTGATCAAAAGCTCATTGTGGATGATAGCCCCATGCTGGATCTGGGAGTTACAGGTTAGTGCCCACTAAGAAAATGAGGAAAAAGATAACTAATATACAAGAGTTAGAGAGAAGAGAGAGAGAGAGGGAGAGGGGAAGTGAGGGAGGGAGGATGTAGAAGATTAAGGTTGGTCTTCATCATACACTCTCCAGTGTCTTGTGGTTCAGGTGATCTCTATAAGGGCCTGGTGAAGGATCATCCAGTTGGTCTGCCTTTTAGTAAGTAGAAAATTATGGTACCATTGCCATTTGGGTCTAGATTTGTGTTTCCCACCCCTTTGATGCCCTCCCCTCCCACCCCTTCCATCCTAGTGTCTAGTCTAGGAAGTGCTTGCTGGGTATGTAAGGTATCTTGGGTAGATTCAGTTTAGGTGCTGTAGATGAGTGAGACTATGTGGCGATTTTTTTTCTGTGATTGGGTAAGTTCACTGAGAATGATCTGTTTCAGGTTCAACCATTTTTTCTCAAATTTCATTGTGTCATTTTTTCTTACTGCTGTATAGAATTCCATTGTGTAGATATACCACATCTTAGTTATCCATTCTTCTAGTGATGGACATCTGGGTTGATTCCAGCACTTAGCTATTACAAATTTAGCTGCTATAAACATGGTTGAGCAAATCTCTCTAGCCTGTGGTTTGAAGGTTTTTGGGTAGATGCACAGTAAGGGAATAACTGGGTCTGTTGGTATCTCTATACTCAGCTTTTTCAGAAGTCTCCATATTGCTTTCCAAAGTGGTTGAACCATCCTACATTCCCACCAGCAGTGGATGAGTGTTCCTACTTCTCCACATCCTCGCCAGCATTTATTTTCAATTAATATTTTGATGTTTGCTATCCTTATTGGGGTAAGGTGGAATCTCATAGTTGTTTTAATTTGCATTTCTCTGATGATTAGGGATGATGAACATTTTATTTTTTTTATTTATTTTTATTTTTTTATTTTTTTTAATTTTTTTTTGTTATTTTATTTGTTTGAGAATGACAGACAGAGAGAAAGAGGCAGAGATAGAGAGAATGGGCACGCCAGGGCTTCCAGCCACTGCAAACGGAACTTCCAGATGCGTGCGCCCCTTTGTGCATCTGGCTAACATGGGTCCTGGGGAATCGAGCCTCGATCCAGGGTCCTTAGGCTTCACAGGCAAGCGCTTAATCGCTAAGCCATCTCTCCAGCCCCATTTTCTTAAGTGTATGTTTGCCATTTCTATTTCTTCCTCTGTAAACTGCCTGTTCAGCTCTTTGCCCCATTTTGTGAGTGGGGTGTTTGACTTCTTACTGTTTAGATTTTTGAGTTCTTTGTAGATTCTAGAGATTAGGCCTCTATCAGTTGGATAACCCACAAATATTTTCTCCCATTCTGTGGGTAATCTATTGGCTTTGCTTATTGTTTGCTTGTCTGTAAAGAAACTCTTCAGCTTCATGTGATCCCATTGGTTGAGTGACGGTTTAGGTTCATGAGCTACTGGGGTTTTGTTCAGGAAGTTTTTTTCCATTCCTATATCATGGAAAGTACTTCTTAAATTTTCTTCCAGTAGTGTACGAGTTTCTTGTCTTATATTGAGATCTTTGATCCATTTGGACTTGAGTGTAGTGCATGGAGAAATGTGTGGATCAAGTTTCAGTTTCCTGCATATAGTTATCCAGTTTGTCCAGCACCATTTGTTGAAGATGCTGTCTTTTTTCCAGCCTATATTGTTTGGGCCTTTATCGAATATCAAGTAGGTATAGTTGCTTGACCCAAAATCCGGGTCCTCAAGTCTATTCCATTGATCTATACTCCTGTTTTTATGCCAATACCATGCTGTTTTTATTACTATGGCTTTGTAACATAGCTTTAGATCAGGTATGGTGATGCCTCCAGAGGTATTTCTTTTGCTGAGGATATGTTTGAAAATGCGAGGCCTTATGCCTTTCCATATGAAATTTGAGAACATTTTTTCTATCTCTGTGAAGAACACTGTAGGGATTTTAATTGGAATTGCATTAAATCTGTATATTGCCTTCGGTAGGATTGTCATCTTCACAATGTTAATTCTGCCTATCCAGGAACATGGGAGGTCTTTCCATTTTCTCAAGTCAGCCTCAATTTCTTTTTTGAGTGTTTTTATGTTTTCATTGTATAGATCTTTCACCTGCTTGGTTATCGTTATTCCAAGGTATTTTATTTTCTTTTAGTTGCAATTGAAAATGGGACTATGTCCCTTATTTCTTTCTCTGTATCTTTGTCATTTGCATAAAGGAAGGCTACTGATTTTTGTGCATTGAGTTTGTATCCTGCTACTTTGCTATAGGAGTTAATCACCTTCAGGAGTTTTGGGATGGAGTCTCTTGCGTCTCTTACATATGCAATCATGTCATCAGTGAATAAAGCTAACTTAACTTCTTCCTTTCCAAATTATATCTCTTTTATTTCCTTCTCCTGTCTTATTGCTTGAGCTAGGACTTCCAGTACTATATTGAAAAGCAGAGGTGATAGTGGACAACCTTGTCTTGTTTCTGATCTTAATAGGAATTCCTCCAGTCTCTCTCCATTAAGTATTATTTGGGCCTTAGGAGCTTTGTATATTGCCTTTATTAGGTTGAGATATGAACCAACCATGCCAATTCTCTCCAATATTTTGAACATGAAGTGATGTTGAATCTTGTCAAAGGTCTTGTCTGCATCAATTGAAATGATCATGTGGTTTTTATGTTTAACCTTGTTTATGTGGTGTATTACATTGACAGATTTTCGTATGTTGAACCACCCCTGTGTTCTTGGGATGAATCCCACTTGGTCAAGGTGGATAATGCTTTTGATGTGTTGTTGGATTCGGTTTGCAAGGATTTTGTTTAGGATCTTTGCATCTAAATTCATCTGGGATATAGGCCGGTAGTTTTCTTTTCTTGTGGCATCTCTGCCTTGTTTTGGAATTAGGGTGATGCTAGCTTCATAAAAGGAGTTGGGTAGTTTTCCCTGTTGTAGAACCCTTTTTATGATTTTTTTCTCATTAATGGTAGTGACTCATTATTTATTTACCAGCACACCACTACATGCAGTGCTAGCTAGGCAATTACAGGACAACCCACCTGATAATCAGACCTGGGCCACAAGTTCATTACTTTATTTTATTTATTTTATTTTTGCAGTGACAAGGATAAGACTAGGGCCTCATAGTGTAGATAAGCACTCTGCCACTGAACTCTTTCTCTAGCCCATGCTTCATTTATTTATTTTAGTTTAAATTTTGTGGTACATTCTATCTTAACCTTAACATTGTAGATGCAGGAAATGTGTCTTCTGCCTTTAATTTTATAGGATAATGATGTAAATAATTACTATTTTAAGTATTTTTAATGATTTGGAAATATTTAGCCCTTCTGTGGTAGTCATAGTATCATTTTTGGGAAGGATAAAAAGATTGGCTCAACAGAATTTAAGTTTGCATTTCTCCTTGACATTAAAGAAGGTTAAAGGTGTGTCTGTGCTATCTTAAAGCAAACAAAACTCTATAATTCTGAACCAAGTTTCCCACCACTTATAAAAATGTGTATATTTTCCCAAAGTTCAAAACCACTCATTTCATTTGTATATTTTCCTACTTGTTTTTAATTAATTTAATTATTGGCTATACAGAAAACATTTTGTTGTTGTTGTTGTTGTTAGAACAAAGTTAACAAAAACCAGGAAAGTGTATTGCTTTCAAGACACATTTCAAGGGTGTGGTAGCCAACTGTGTCCACACTGTTGAGGACTTCAGCAGAAGGTCACCCTTTCATGGCTCTGTCTGCCAAGTGGAAACTGTTAGTGACCAAACAAAGAGGCACTTCAAAGGAACATGTTTAGAGCAAGTTGAGAGGAAAATCACTGAAAATAGTCTCTTGGTCAGTAGGAACAAACGGAGTGGAAGGATTTATGTCTGTTTGTTTTATTTTTCCTTTGCCTATGTTTACTTATAAAAGAGAAGCCAAAATAAGTTCTATTCCAATCATGTGTACCTTCCTCACCTATCTCATTCTGTGAAGAGAGCAGGTCTTAGAGAAATGAATTTCATGTCTCTATAACTTTCATCTTAATCATGGCACATTCTTTGAATCTCAGGACCTATGTCAGAAAATAGCCTTCTGTATTCAACATTCTATGAACTTAACATGGGCATCATTTGTAGTTTTGAGATCTTTGCTTTTGTGGTACCAGGGCTTGAACTCAGAGCCTCACACATTCTTGACAAGTATTGCATTACTAAAGATATGCCTCTAATCCTTTTTGTATTTTTTTGAGACAGGGTCTCATTAAGTAGCCCAAATTAGCCATGAATTGGCAGTCCTGCTGCTTTATCCTCCTGAGTAGATAGGGTTATAGGCCTGTGACATCAGAACTTTGTCTTAAAATCTCTGTGGATATCCTTTTTTGGGGTAAATCTCTTGAAATTTGGAGACCCTTGCAAATGTGAGAGGTAGGCAGTACTCTTAGAAAGACTTATTACAAAGACATTATATGATGTGAGTTGCCTTGAGTTATTTCAGGAGCAAAGTGATGAGATGATTAAGTGTCCTAAATCCAAATTAAGCCTTTTAAGCAATACATTATTTTTTTCTGCAACAGACACTCAATCAACTTCTTTAAATCAGATAATAGTCAATAGGGGTTATTGTCATTATTAAGCTTTGTGGCAATAGCAAAAACAGACTTTCTTGTATTAAATTACATATTTTTTGTTATTAATATGATATCTTTTCTATATTTACTATAGCTATTGTCCTTAAGACTAAAAACTAGACATTTGGGCTGGAGACATGGCTTAGCAGGTAAGGCGCTTGCCTGCAAATCCTAAGGACCCAGGCTCAATTCCCCAGTACTCACATAAGCCAGATGCACAAGGTGGTGCATGTGTCTGGAGTTCATTTGTAGTGGATGGAGGCTGTGGCACCCCCATTCTCTCTCTCTCTGTCTCTCATTTGCTTCTTTGTCTCTCAGATAAATAAACATTCATATTCATTTTCCATTATTGTTCTTGAATTTTAACATTTTCTGTATTCATTTAAAGAACTCTTTATACACAAGGGTTATTTGCTAAGCTGTGCTTTAAAATGGGTTTGGGAGAGCTCACTGTTTAGAATGATCTTCCACTTAATGCAGTGCTATAATGAGATAAAACGTCATAGGTCTTTCTTCTGTCAGGCTGAGAGACATCACTCTGAAATCTGAGAATGATTGACAAGTTTCTATTCACTGGGAATGGATTCCCAGCCTGATTATTTTACCTCATCTTATATAAGAAGCCAAAAGGGTTAAAAAACACAAATAGTTATTGCATAAACTATAATGGTATTTTCCCCCCTATTCTATTCTAGTTCTATCACATATTCCAACAACATCAACCTTCCAGTTTGTTAATCATTTATTTGTTGCAATAAGGTATATGTTTTTGTGAACTAAAGAAAATTTTAATGTTAAACAGTGAAGGGTAAACAAAAAGATCATGAAAAATAAACAATGTAATAAATGTTTTCAAATAGTTATTGCTGAAGACTTTTACATTTTAAGTTTAAATTCTTTATATAGGTAATATTTTCTGTAACAATTTAACTGAGTTTTCCTCTGTAGTATTTTTGGTTCTTCTACTAGGCTTATTAAATGTAATGAGTAAAATTAACTCTGATTGTTGAGAATGCCTAGATGAGAAGATGAGGGGACAGGGTTTCCCATTCTTCCCCTGCCTTTCTACTTTTGAAAGCTTTAAATATGCATGAGTTATGGGATAAACTCTTTATAAATACCCATTTCATTTTGTGTTTCTTTTGAGACATAACACAAGCTGGTCTTGAACTTGTGATCTCTTGCCTTAGCCTCCTAAGGACTAAGGTTACTGGAAGGCATCTTCCATAGCAGCTCAAAATGCCTTTGAATTTGAGAGATTATGCAGTTATGAAAATTTTTTAATTTTTTAATTTATTATTTCAGGAAGGGAACAGAGAAAGGCACACACACACACACACACACATACACACACAGAGAGAGAGAGAGAGAGAGAGAGAGAGAACATCAGGGCTTCCATCCACTGCAAGTGAACTCTAGACACATGTGTCACCTTGTCCATCTGGTCGTATCTGGGTACTGGGGAATCAAACCTGGATCCTTAGGCTTTGCAGGCAAGCATCTTAACTGCTAAGCCATCTCTCCAGCCCAATTACGAAAATTTTAACCACAGGTACTGGAAAACTTAATCAACATGGGTCTAAACAAGTATATTTTGCTGCATATGCAGAGTAAAAAGTGTTTGCTATATTTGTAAAATTTCTCGGTCTTTCTTTCTTAGCTGGTGCCCATAGTCCTCACTCTGTTAATGTCAGTAGGCTACACACAGAGCATGTATACAGAACACTGGCTTCTTCATCATGTTAAAATTCTGTCTGCCACACTTATCACACCTCATGATGTTATTCATATTTTGTAAGACTGGTCACTTAGCATGCAGTCAGGGAAAGCAAAACGTCTTGCAAGTATATCCATGTGTCTAAAAAAAATTTTCAGCAAATTCTGTTTTACAAGGAAAATTTCTAATACGTTCTTAGCTAAACTTTATTAAGTATCATACAAAATAACTGCATTTTCAATATGCTTAAGCATGCTGTATACTGCTTTTTCAACAGCAAGTCAAACCTTAGTTTGGGCCTTCTTCTGTAGTGAGTCCCAGACCAAAAATGAGCCAAAGACCATCTGAATAAAAATTAAGATGGAGAGTATTAAGCCAGTTGGCGTCTATCCCCTCACAACAAGGAGCAGAGCAGCCCCATCCTACTTTTACAGTGAGTTCTTAAAGGCAAAAACCACATTCCTGTACAATGATCTGAAAAAAAAAAAAAAAAAAAAAAAAAAAACAGCCACCCCCTCCACACACAATTGTCTTTAGCAAGAGCAAGCAAGCAAGCAAGCATGATTACAAAATCAGAATTTGTGCAGTTAGCAGCAGGTATGAAGCAGATACTAAATATCAGGATATCTTGACCTCAGGGCGACAGCAAACACCAGATGCCTTACTGGGATCCATCCACATTCTTGTAATTAATGCTCTGTGCTAATCTTTAATCTCTTATGGCTCCTTGAGAATGTCAAGATGACTGAGTGGCCTAAGATGGCTCCCCTTAGGTCTGTCCACCAGAGGTTGTTTCACTTCTGTAGACATTTTACCTAAGTTTGTTTATTATTATTATTTGGGATTAATGTGTTTAAAAAGAGTTTAAAATATATTTTCTATTTGGCACTGCTGAATGGTCACTACGATTGGATGACTAGCATTTTGTTTTTACCATGATTAAGTGTAAGCCATGCTGTTTGGGTAAAAATGGGCTTAGCAGAGAACCACAAAGTGATTTGACATTGTGTCCTTCAGATAGTGTTAAGAGGAAGTGAGTTGATTGCAAATTGACTAGGGTTGAAAAGATTTTATTCTGAAAATGAGCTTATTCAGAGAATTTCTAAGGATCATTCTTTGGTGTCTCTTTCTGTTCTGTTGTTCTAATCATGTTTATTCCTAGTAACCTCTATTCTTTGGAACTTTCCTTATGACCCTCACTTCACCAGGTAAGATGAGATGGAAGTACAAAATTAAGGTATAATTTAAGGAAGAAATAGCAATGTGTTGATTTGCCAGCAAGCACATGTCTAGCAACCATCTGTGCAGACAGGAAAGGAAGCAGCTGATTATTAATGGAGGAATAAATTAGAACCTTGGTATTCATGTCAACTGTGCTACAACTACCTCTGAGAGGTGAAACAATTTAAAATTTGGAGAAAATTGGAGACAAATTTATCCAAACTTCATTAAGTTACTAATGTCTGATTAACATTGCAAGTATTGAAATAAATGAAAAGCTTCAAAAATTTTATTAAATGTATGGAATATATGAATATTAAACTTTTTGTTCTAACATTTTTCTATTGATTTTTAGATATACTAGAGTTTTGTCATATTTTTATGAGCACAAGTGTTATGCAACTATTTTCATTTTTTAACCTCATGAGACTTGAGCAAAAGAACAGTACTTTTTACCATATGTCTATTTAAAAACATAATGGGCATAGCCTAAGCATGAAATTAGTAAAAAACTGAAGTTCACTCATTTTTGAAAAGTAAGTTTCCACCTTAGAAGTCCCTTTATATACTATTGAGAAATGTACTAGAGGGAAGGAATCAGGTCAGCTGAAGAATTGAACAAATTAGACATTCTAAGTTTATAGAAGATACCCATTTCTTGGATATTGTATTAGTCATGGTTCTCTAGAGGAACAGGACCAATAGTATTAATTGTATTAAAAGGGAATTTATTGGATTAGTTTATGGCAGTCCAACAATAGGAGTTTGTGGGCCTAAGAGTCAAGGAACCCAATAGCTGCTCAGTCCATGCTGCTCTTCAGTCCACAGTGAAAAGCAGCAAGCAACAAGCAGCACTGGCAGCGAGGGGGGGGAAGGGGGGGCTACTTTCTTTCCCAGAGCTTTCTTAGACAAAGCCTTCCCCCCTTTCCAAGAGGGGCCACCCACCCTGGAGGAAGGGCTCACCCTGGGGGAAGGTTTCCTCCTTTAGTTAATCCTTCCTGTAAGCAACCTCAGAGACCCACTTATGAGGAATGTCTGTAGATTACTAAACAGATCAAGTTGACACACAAAACTTAACCATCACAGATGTGATAAAGGTTTGGCTTTTATTTATAGAAATTGTGAACTCAAAAGTTATTCTTGTTAGATATTGTTATGAACTTTCCATAGTGAGTTTTTACTTTCCACCACCCAAATTAATAGTCTTTTCTTCTATATTTAGTTCTATTTGTGTTAACCATCAAAATTTAAACCATTTCAATTTGAAGAAAGGTGGATTCATATATTTACTTACAGAACATTATATTGAATCAATCACTTCTTTGCTATTGCTTTTGCCATTATAGAGAATCAAGCTGTTCTGGCTATTTCCATTTACAAATGTGATATTTGGAAGAAATAGAGTTTGGCATTGGCTATTCCTTTTTTTTCCCCCATTACTTTGAATTATGGAGCAAGTGGCATGCATGTGGAGAACAAAGAGGTAGAAATATTCTTAAGCATTTCCAAGTTAAAACCTACAAAGTTGCTTTTCTTGTTCTCTGAGTAGTATACTTCTGTGTTCAATTATAATTTCTTACTACATGTTAATGTTTTTTGGCAAACCCATTGTAAAACTGTGGTTAAATTTAACAGATGATTTAACTTAGAAATCTGTTTTTGAATTTCTACCTCATCTCAGATTCCTTAACTGACCTTGAAAATTTAATATTTTTCCCACTATCTCTTATGGAAAGAAAATACCAAATAACTAAGTGGGATGTTCTGAAGTTTATATAAAGTCCTCTGTGGTATTTAAACAAAAGGCATTGTACACAGACAAATTACCATAAAACTCTCAAGAGTCTTCATTTGTGTGTTATTCTTTACAGACTCCAACATGATTATATTCCAGATATTTCTGTTGAGTCTCTTGTTTTTCTGCCAACTAACTTTTCTCCCATGTCAAATGTTTCCTATGCCATGGCTCCCTTGAAGAAGATGAATCATGAGGTGTTAAATAATATGCATAAAGTTGATAGACTATCTTTCCTTTATGAACACACAAAGGTAAGTTTAAGTATTTAGATATTTAAATACATTATCTCAGTGAAACCACTATGCTTTTGGTCTTGATGGGACTATAAAGGGTCATGTGTAAGGTCATTCATATATATATATATATATATATATATATATATATATATATATATGTATGTATATTCCCATATATACAATTTCTTTATTCTTCATTTTCTTGAGGTAGGTTTTCACTATGTATTGGTCATTGCCTAAGTAGCGTGGCTGGGAAGGCTAGACTGGAATTTGCAGCCTCTGTCATTTTAATGCTCTGATTACAGGCTTGCACTATCACATCCATCCTCTCTGTGTATGATTTTGATTACAGGGTAAAATGTGTCTAAGCATCTGAGTCTAGCATTCATTTATCTATAAGTAGCCTCCATTCTGCTTCCTCACGGTTAGATTGAATGTGATTAATTGCCTTAAGCCCCTACCACCATGCCTAACCTGTCATGATAAACTGTAGACTCAAATCTTTTCTCTGTTACCTCAAAGTTGTAATATTAGGAAGGAAAAGAAAGATTAAGATACAGAGGATAGGGGTGGAGAGAATGCTTAGTGGTTAAGGCACTTGCCTACAAAGATTAAAAACCTAGGTTTGATTCCCCAGGACCCATGTAAGCCAGATACACAAGGTGGTAAATGTATCTGGAGTTTGTTTGCAGTGGCTGTAGGCCCTGGCATGCCCATTCTCTCTCATTCTTTCTGCCTCTTCCTCACTCTCTCTCTCTCCCTCTCTAAAATAAATTAATTAATTTAAAAAAGAGAGATAGGATAAGGTCACTTAGGATTTATATATAATGTTTGGTCAAATATAATATAATAATAAAGCTCACAATGAAGACCTATATATTTTACCCTCTCATATTTTAATTAAATGTCACTATATCAGCATATATATATATATATATATATATATATATATATATATATATGACATTTTCATTTTTCTTCCAAGCCTGTCTGGTTAATATCATATATATTTCTTCCTGTCATCATCACTCTATTTAGATTTTGTAGCTGCTCCCTTACTTTTTACCCTTTCATTTAACACCTGTTGCTCCTGTCTGCTTTGATAATGTTTTATCTTCAAACATATTTCAATGAGTTACCCTCTGACCTCTATTGCTGTGATATCTCCCTGACATGACCCTGATATAGACCTTCCTTAAGACATATTTGATTTGCTGCCTAAGTTTCCTAGCTAAACTTTCTCATGACGCTTCTCCTGAAGATATTCCATTTGTCACGTAGTAAATGTGTGACCTAGGCAGATAATGTTTTAATGACTCTTGAAACTGTAAATTGAAATAAACCCTTTCCTTCCATAAACTGCTGTTGGTTGGCTATTTTTGTCACAGTAATGAGTAAACAACTGATGAAAGTAGATCTTGAGGTCCTAAAGTAATGTCTGCCAAAACAAGTATGTCTGAATGAATAAGGTGCATAACATATTAATGTTTAAGTAGTTATGATGATGTATATTCATTGTCAACTTGACAGAGCCTAGAAACCCTTGTGAGGGATTATGTAGGCTAGGTTAGCCTCTGTACATGTCTGTGAGGGATTGTCTTGATGAGGTTAATAAATTGGGAGAGACCCAACTTAAATGTGGGTGGCACCATTTCATGGGTCAAAGTTTAGCAGCATTCGTAGCTCTATTCTGCTTCCTCACTGTTAGACTGAATGTGCCAAGCTATCTCAGGCTCCTACCACCATCTTTAACCTGCCATGATAGACTGTATCCTCAAACTGTAAACTGATATAAGCTCTTTCTTCATTAAACTGATTTTCTCAGGCATTTAATCTCAGCAATAAGCCACTGCCAGGCTTAAGTTCCTTAGATAATATGGCTGTGTTTGGGTGTTTTGAGAGTATCTTCCAAAGTTTCAAATATGGCCATTGAGAAGTAGTAGAATATTTAAAAGTGATTAGATCATTATGGATGCTGCCCTGTGAAGAAATTAATGTAATCCTGGTTAGTTCTCACAAAAACCATTTCCTAAAAGCGAATGATGAGCTTTTCCTCAGACTCTAGCTTCCTGTCTGATAATATGATCTCTCCTTCTGCCATGATGGAATCCACTTAAATGTCAGGCAACCAGAAGTGTCCTTGCAAGAGCTGTCACCATGCAGTATGGCTTTGCTGCCTGTGAGCTTAAATAGATCTCTTGCTTAGACTGTATCTAACATTAGGTATTTTGCTATAACACTGGCAAAACAAAATAATGCAAATATCTTTATAACTCATCTGTTCAAAAAGTACTATCATTCTCAGAGTTTTTAAATTTCTTCTCTATAAGTCTATTGTATGGCTTTTATTCTTCCTTAAGTTGGTATGAATGTGATGAATGTTCCTTGTTCACACTTCCTTGGGTAGACAGAAATTTGCCTTTTCTGCCACACAGTACTTATTTTATGTCTCATATAGTAGATGACTATAAATTTAGTAAATGTTAAATTAATTTGAGTTTTAATTTATTTTAGCACATTTTATTACCATTGGGCTTATAACAGGAATTGTTACTTTTTTCTCTGTACACTATACTTCTAATTTTCCCATTGTTATTACTATGAAGCTTTCTTTTAAATTTTTTTTTAAATTTATTTGAGAGATAGGCAGGTAGGAGAGAGAGAGAGATTGAGAATGGGTGGGCCAGGACCTCCAGCAGCTGCAAAAGAACTCCAGACACATGCACCACCTTGTGCATCTGGCTTACTTGTGTACTGGTGAATCAAACAGGGGTCCTTTGGTTTTGCAGGCAAGCACCTTAACTGCTAAGCAATCCCTCCAGCTCCATGAAAATTTTTAATAGAATACTGTTACTTTCAGATGCAAGGACAGTCTTGTTTGAAAGGATTGATTAGAACTATGTCATTCTCATTACCTCAGTATTTGTCTCAGTATATCATTTTGAAACTAGTCAGTGGTCTAATTCCTGGTCATAGGAATTGGTTATCTTAAGTGGCTTGCATAGAGTGCATCCTGTTCTTTTGTCTGTGTAGGTGAATGGCTCATCAGTTTCATGTGTGTCATAACCACAAGGCTGATTTGTTACAATAAAGATGTTGGGACTTATCTCTAGAGTTGTGGGGTCAATGGTTGCATTCTCAAAGTTTCATCGCTAAGAACTGCCTAGGTATTGATGTTGTAGCTGGGTTGAAACCACATACTGAAAAGTCACTCAAAGAGTAGACAAAACACCAGCAATCTTGATCTCATTTGATAGCTTGTTGCTAATTCAGGATGTCTATCTTGAAGAGTGAATGAGCAGTAATTTTCAAATTAACAAGGTGATTCACATGCACATTAAATTTGAGAAGCATTAGTTTGGGTTACACTCATTATTATTATTTGTTGTTGTTGAATCAGGGCAGAGGTAACTCTAGTTACCTCACATGGAAGAAGTCTTAAAATGAAGCTATGGAGACAGATGGGAAAGTATGGACGAAATAAACACTGGCCACCAAATAAATTTTCAGTCATGGATTTCTTCTAACCTAAAACCTGTCCAAAGAAGGAATTCTATTTATTTTTCATCTTTAACCAATTCTTTGTTGTGTTACTTTAAAGGCATTTTGATTATAATTTCTACTTCTTACATTGTAAGTGCACAATTCTTGCACAAGAAAATTTTAATTCCTCAGTTTAATGAAAATTTTGCTATATTATTTGAATTTATCTATTACATGGAGTTAGTTATTATTTATCCAGTAAGAATAAATCTATCGAGCTGAAAATAATTTTTCTGCGGAGTTATGCATCTGGATGGAGGGTAGGGGGTGATAAAGGCAACATAAGGGAGTCTTATGTACAAACACATTTAATTATTAATTATAAATATATTTTTCAAGAATTATAAACTAGGTAAAATATCTAACTAACATAGGATCTATAAATGTTAACATACTTACAAAAAGTGATACCATTCTCCTCAGTCAAAAATAGCAACTACAAATATTAAATATTAAGGATTAATATATCACTTATATGTAACTATTCATACAATTTTATAATGTTAAAATGACTGAACAATTGAAATATGATTTAATAAAATCAAAACAGTTATCTCGAAATTGACAAATGAAAACAAATAATAAAATTCAGAAATATATGTGTATCCAATTATTGTGGAAATTAAAGCAAAAGAAAATCACCATTTCTGTTCTTCAGCTGATATTTGGAGGAAGAAATTAAAGCACTTTTTAGGAAGTGAAACTATTCCACTGAAGATAGTTTATGATGATTATATTTCTCAGGTCAAAATCATTCCTTGTGTAATAGCAGTAACTCTTTCATTATTTGTAAAATCAATTTTGTATAAAAATCACCAACTTCATGTATTTCCCTTCTTAGTTAGGAACCAAAACTTTAAGCAGAAATGAAATGTTTCTTATTTGTAATTACTACCATATCTTTCACTATAACTTGAGAACAGACCCATAGATATTACATTCTTTCTATATGCATATAATGCATTAATGGACATTTAAAATGAAGTACCTTTGTCTTTAAAAATGATTACAAAGTAGGCATTATTCACAGAAAATTTCAACAGTATTCCACAAAATGTTAAGATAGAAGATAAAAAGATTTGGCTTGAAATGTTATTTACAATGAAAAGTACTCTATTACATTGAACACACAGGTAATATTGTAAATCTTGTTCATACATTTTATAATAATCTGTGAGGCAGTCAGCCTTTTCAAACACTAAAAAGAAATGTACAGCTGGTTTAAATTCCATTTATCTATATACTTAGAGAAAAAGTTATTCAAAGAGTGAAAACCCTGCAAATAGAAAATGCCAAAGTATGTGCTGGAGAGATTTCTCAGTGGTTAAAGCGCTTGCCTACAAAGCCTAATGACCCCAGATCAATACCCCAATACTGATATAAAGCCAGATTCACAAATTGGCACATGCATCTGGAGCTCATTTGCAGTGGATGGAGGTCCTGGTGCACCAATTCCCTCTGTATGTCTCTCTTTCTCTATCTCTCTCTGCTTGCAAATAAATAAATAAAAATAAACAAGAAAATTCCCAAAGTATTGATGAAATAAATGAAATAAGACAAACATTAATGGAAATGTATTTATGTTTGTGAATTGTAACACGGGTTGAAGTGATGATAAAACCCAAAGTGGTCAAAAGATCATTATCTTCCATGGCATTTTTATAGAAGTAGAAAATTATTTTAAAAATTCCTGTGTGGGATAGAGAGATGGCTTAGCAATTAAGAAACTTGCCTGAAAAGCCAAAGGATCCAGGTTACATTCCTCAGGACCCTTGTAAGCCAGAATCACAAGTTGGCACATACATTTGCAGTGGATGGAGGCCCTGCACACCCATTCTCTGTCTCTCTGCCCCTATATCTCTCTTTCTCTTAAACAAATTAAGAAATCATATGCAAGAAAAAGACTCCAAGCTGGGTGTGGTGGCACATGCCTTTAATCCTAGCACTCGAAGGCAGAGGTAGGAGGATCACTGTGAGTTCAAGGCCACCCTAGAACTACATAGTGAACTCCAGGTCAGCCTGAGCTAGAGTGAGACCCTACCTGGAAAAACCAAAAAAAAAAAAAAAAAAAAAAAAAGACTCCAAATACTAAAACCTCAAGAAAACAAAGCTGAAGACATCATGATTCATTAAAGTGTGTGCATTAACTATTTTACATACGCATACAGCTGTTTTTGAAAGAAAATATGTGGGTTGATGAGATTTGCTCAGCAGATAAAAAAATGCTTGTGCTGCTAGCATGAGAGCCTGAGAAGACACCAGCTTGGTTCCTCAGCATGCATATAAAATATTGGGCATAGCCATGTAAGTCTGTAATTCCAGTCCTGTGAGGGAAGGAGACCAGTGAATCACTGCAGGCTAGGACTCACTAGTCAGCTAGTCTGACAGAAAATGGAAGCCCCAGTTTCAGTGAGAGACTCGTTCTCAAGGAAATAATGCTTAATGCTTAAAAGTAATGGAGGAGGACACCTGGCATAAGAAACCTGGTACAATACTCTGGGCTCTGCATACATATAAATGGGGTCCATGTATCTGCACAAACATGTGCTGCATATACTATACAGTCTCACATCACACCACACCAAAGGAAAAAAGGAAATGTGGTGAGGAGTGGTGACCCATGCCTGTAATTCCAGCATATGGGAAGCTGAAGCAAAAAGATCAAGAGTTCAAGGTCATCCTTGACTACATAGTGAGTAGCATTTTGAAAGCATACATACTTAAGTTACTAATATTACTTTCTGGGCCATTTGCATGTAAGTTGTAGATATTTAATTCTCTTACTCATAGTATAAGTAAATTTCCCAAGAAAAATGATATTCTCTTAAAAACCAGACTAAGCGCAAGAAATGTAACCTTACCTAAAAGTTGAGTTTTTTTGCCCATCATCCTAACAATCTCCTTTATTGAAATGTTATCTCTGATTTAGAATGCAATTCAGTATAATATATTTCAATTAATTGGCATTTACAGTTTAGGAAAACTTTGCCCTGGGAAATGTTACTTAAATCCTTCAATTTTAATATGTAGCTGTGTTCCCTTAGGGAGTTCTAACTTCTCTGAGCTTTAACCTGAAAAGATGTTATGAAAATTAAATGAGAAGCTACAGGAAAAGTGTCTTCAAGAGTGTCAGATACAAGGTAGTACTAAAAAAAAATGTAGCATCCAAAAAAGACAGCTAATATTCAATTAATAGCTAAAAATTGTATTTCAATGTAAATGTAGTGAAAGGCATGACTTTCATTATGCCTTTCAGAATGATTTCAATTGGTCAAGTATAAAAAGGTCAAAGTATTTTTGAGAATAAAGCATGTTCTATAAAGACATGATTTCACTGGATGGTATAGTGCTTTCCAGCACATGTTTTAATTACACCCTTCACAGTGTGAAGCAATGGAGTTGTGCAGCCAGCAAGAAGAGACTCACAATTTTAAGACACAATTTTTTAGAGTGAGATGGAGTATTCTTTCTTAGAATGCAAAAACAGGTTAGTCATGGCCATGAATTAACTCCAAAAAGCAAATTCTGAGTGATGGGATAAGATGAGATTTTAACGGATAAGGGGCAGATCCCAGCGGACTACTTCGCGATGAAGGGTTTGTCCTTTCCACTATTTCTACCCGTTCAGTCTTCCCAACCGCATGGGTGGTCACTTGAATGGATGGCCCCAATATATTCAGGATTTTATTGAAGTTGTAAATCAGATCTGTAGCTACCTGGCTGGAGGAGGTGTTACTGTGGGTGGATCCTAGGGTCCAGCTCTATACTGTGGGTGTAGATTTGGAATTCCACTTTGAAGATATGCAAAGTAATTGAGCTTAGCCTGGTGAACTTGTTTGCATGTGCTGTGTGGTGTGGCTTTGGGGTTTTGGCTCGTAGCTCTTCTCTCTATGCTTGGATCTGTGAAAGCAGGCTAACTTCTGCCATTATGGCACTTCCCCTGCTTCAATAAATCCCTTCCTCCTATAACTGTGCCTGGCCTGGAGGTTCATTCTCATGACACGTAGCTATCTGCTACAGAATATTTATGTTTATCTTAGCAAATACTTTAGGAAAGTGATGGGATAAAATGAGACTTTAACTGGTAAGTGTCAGATCCCAAAGGAATATTTTGCACTGAAAGATTTGTCCCTTCATACCGTTTCTACCTGTTCAGTCTTCTCAACCTCATGCATCATCAACTACTGATTGTGGAAGCTTATGGTGGCTTGTCCACATAAGCTAGTGTCTCTTTAAAGCTATTATTGTTTCTAAGAGTGATACTGGCATTTGGTCACATCTCATCTCACATTAAGATTTTATTAGGGCATATATTTAAAGCATTTTCTTTCCAGTGAAATTGTTAGTTCATGTAGAAACTACTTAGCTCGGACATTTCTTCTGTGTTGGCCAACCATGTTCAGAAGAGCGATCAGCACTTAAAAGTACTCAATGGGCCTATGTGGAACTGGTAATGATAATATAAACGAGGGTCTTAACTTTTACCTCCTACCACTCCCTGGAATGTAAAGTTATTTCCTATTCTCTTTTATTTTTATTATTTTGTTCATTTTAATTTATTTATTTGAGAGTAACAGAGAGAGAAAGAGGGAGAGAGAGAGAGAGAGAGAGAGAGAGAGAGAGAGAGAATGGGCGCGCCAGGGCTTCCAGCCACTGTAAACGAATTCCAGATGTGTGCGCCCCCTTGTGCATCTGGCTAACGTGGGTCCTGGAGAATCAAGCCTCGAACTGGGGTCCTTAGGCTTCACAGGCAAGCGCTTAACCACTAAGCCATCTCTCCAGCCCCCTATTCTCTTTTAGTAGCCTTATACCATTGAGTAAAATTGTTGATAAGCCTCCTACTTGTGGCTTTTAATGACTTACTGTTTCCAAAGGAGAAAGCAAGTCAGACTAGAAAGATGGAGGAGGATGGGCAGAATTGTCTTTTGCTAGAATTAAAGTTTTCAGTGCACTTTATGCCTGTGTTTCCCTCTATTCTCACATTAGTAAGAGCATTGTCTTCTGGCTGTCTTGTCTCTGATGCCCTCATTGTTGCCTTCCCTTCCCATCCTGAATCATAAGTTATAGTTCCTGTCATTTTTGATCCACCTTTCCTCAACACTCTTCTTCACAAATATGAAACAAATTAAAACAAGAACAACTACTTTTGAGAATGTAAGGAAAATGGAACTCTTATAGACTTGGCCAGAATGTACATTAGTGTAGACACTATGCAAATCAATTCCTCAGAAAACTAAAATTAGAACAACCGTGTAATCCACTTTTATCACTTCTAGGCATATCCCTCAACAAATCAAAGTTGGCTTATGATTGATAGGGTAACCTGAATACCCATCTTGCATCAGTGTAGTATTAAAAAGAATAAAATTATAGAATCTTCCATAACTTCCAGTTCAGTTCCAGCTTGATCTCTTAGTGTCCTGAAAATGAAGCATATGGTGTCTTCAGAAGTAGAATCATACCATCTAGTTCTTCTGGGCAACCAAGAGCATTGAAAGCAGCTGGGGTGCTCAAGAAGCATCCCTGACTAACAACTCACTGGGAAATATCCCACCTCTGGTACTGGAATTTTCCTTTAATTATGTATGGCTTCTGGGAATAACATTATCCATCCATAAAGAGTACCTTTGTACTTTTATTTGAAGTGGAGAGAGAAAGAGAGAGAGAGAGAGAGAGAGAGAGAGAGAGAGAGAGAGAATAGAAACTGACAGAGAGAATAGGTATGCCAGGGCCTCAGCTGCTACAAAATAACTCCTGATACATGTGCCTCTTTGTATATCTGGCTTTACATGGGAACTGGGGAATTGAACTTAAGTCATTAGGCTTTGCAGGCAAGCACCTTAACCTCTGAGCCATCTCTCCAGCTCTAAAAAAAACCTTTTAAATCATATTTTTAATCATCTAACAAAGATGTCATTTTCCACATAGATTTTCATAAGTCTTAAGTTTTGGCTAACTCTCGCTCTCATCACTTCCTTTGGTCTATTGTTCTACCTCCATCCTGACTTAAACCTTTCTCTCCCTCGCATTCTGTCCCTCTACTTTGATATCACACTTGGTCTACTATCCCCTCCCCTTAAGACCCTTTATTTCACCCTATCCCTTTTATGGCCCCTTTCTAGTTTCCTAGCCTCTACTGTCTCTTATGTCTGTAAAATATGCTAGATGGGAAAATAAACCCTATTGTTACTACAAATATCTTCATTATCAATGTGTCTGTGTTTCTTGATGTTGGTTACCTATTTACTACAATTACATTATAAGAGGGCTGCATGGAGACATTACAGTGCAAGAGGATACTGCTTTCTCCAATTTTTTCACAATTTCAGTTTTCATGATTTCATGATTTCACTTTTCATGATTTCAGTTACTTGCATTAACTGAGGTCTGCATATATTAAGTACAATTATCTAGAAATAAATTGTTCATGCTTTAAGTTGTTCTGAGTCATTGGCTGGAACTGCATGTTATCTCCCTCCATCTTGCCAAGGACCTTAATCGTAGTCATCCCTCGCAATACATCCACCTGTTAGTCACTCATGCTGCCTCAGATGATCCTCTGTCATGACATCCAGTGCTTATGCTCAAGGAATCCTTTTTCCATTTGAGTATAACCATAAAGTGTGAAAGTAGTGTTGTTGGAAATATAGATATCCCTAGGAGATGCTGTAAAGTCCTCCCATATAGGGAAAATGTGAACATTCTTGAAAGGGTAAAAGAAAAATAAATGAATGGTTAGACTGCTAAGATCTGTGATAAGAATGAATCTTATGAAATTGTGAAGAAGGAAAAAGAAATATATATGACTTGCATTGCATAATGGCTCAGTGTGCGTATGAGATCTATTGTTCAACATACCGAAGTTGTGTTTCCCTCTAGCATGATCTTCTTTCCTCATTTCTTATCTCAAAGCCTGCAATATCCAAACCTTTCTAAAAGTTTGGGTGTAGTGGCAAACTTCATCCTTGGTCACTAAACCCTACTTGTTTGATTTCCATGGCATCTCTAATTTCTGTCTTGCAGCTTTGTTTTATCTGAGGCTTTTCATCTGGATCATATCATTTGAATGCCACCTTAACCTAGTTTTTCTTCTGTATTGTTGCCAGAGACAGCTGCTCTGTATTTTCCCTGCTAAGGATGTCATAACACCTTAGGGTTCTCTATAGTAGAAGGAAAAACACCTCAATAATATGTATGGCCTTCTATAATTAGTGTTCTTATTCTTTGTATTTCTCTAAGGACATATCTCCCTTTCCTCTTATACCTCCTTCTCCAACCAGAGTGTCATAACCTACTGTTAGAATTAGCCACACTTAGTGAGGTCACGTTCTCTCGTGGTTTCATGTAAGATCATCTGTATGATTGTATTATTAAATTCCATTTATCAGCTGAGAAACACCTCTTTTGTCAGTAAGCTCTTATCATCACTTGATATCTTCCTACCTTCTACCAAATAGATTTATCTTTACCTTCCTTTTGCCACTTCTTCTTGTAAATGTTTATGCTGAGCTTTTTTTTTTGTTGTTGTTGTTGTTTTTTGTTTTTCGAGGTAGGGTCTCACTCTAGCTCAGACTGACCTGGAATTCACTATGTAGTCTCAGGGTGGCCTTGAACTCATGGCAATCCTCCTACCTCTGCCTCCCAAGTGCTGGGATTAAAGGTGTGCGCCACCATGCCCAGTTTATGCTGATCTATTTTGATCTCATAATCTAGTCTCCTCACTTATACTTTTAACTCCAGGGCCTGGCATTGCACAACTGTCTAAAATATGACTGATACTTGCTCAGTGCTCCACAGGAAAATCTTTTCCTTTACTTCCATTTAATATTCACACCATAACTTCACTTCTAATCACTAAATATGTGAGGTATTTCCCTCCCATATCAAACAATTACCTAATTCTTGATAAAATCTACCTGACTGTTCTATAAACTAATTCAATTCAGATACAACCCCAGAGCTTCAGTTCCCTAAGGGTAAGGGTATAACCTTACAAAATTCAATTCAAATGCCAATTACAAATCCATGGTGACACTGATTCTGACCCACCTGTTATGAAGTGAACCCTCTTTTTCAGGTTGCTAGAGCAACTCACAGAACTCAGGAAAACACTGCATATTACTGGTATTTTGTTCAGTAAAATGGTGAATAGCTAGATGAAGGGGTGTATAGACAGGAGGAGGAGTTTCCTGTGCCCTCTCCACTTGCAGCATCATCCCAGAACCCCTCCCAGCTCTCTAATTCCATCCTTCCAGGTTTCTAGGAGGACTAATTATACAAGCCCAACTAATAATGTAATTAGGTTATGGTAACCAATTCAATCTTTACCCTCCCTGTCCCAACTGGTGGGAAGGTCAAGTGGGGGAGATCAAATTACATTTCTTGGTAATCATTCCATGAAATTCTCACTGATGTATAAAAAGGCATTACAAGGAGTTTAGAAACTGTGGGTTAGGAATAAGGGCTGAGGAAGACTAAGTATATACTTTAAATTAGGGTAAAATTATACAAATTGAAGAACAGTAGGCCTCCAGCCTCTAGAATCAAACTTCAGATGCATGTGCTACCTAATGTGCACCTGCAACCTTGCACACTTATGTGATCTTATGTGTCTGGCTTTCTTGGAACCTGGAGAGTCAAACATGAGCCCAAAGGCTTCTCAGGGAAGTTTCTTAATGGCTAAGCCATCTCTCTCGCCCTCATTTCAGTTTTTTTTTTTAAATTTACTTTTTATTGACAACTTCTATACTTACAAGACAATAAGCCATGATATTTACCTCCACTCCCCCACTTTCCCCTTCACAACTCTGCTCTCCATCATATCCCTTCCCTCTCTCCATTAGTCTCTCTTTTAATTTGATGTCATCAACTTTTTCTCCAATTATGAGGGTTATGTGTAGGTATTGCTAGGCACTGTGAAGTCATGGATGTCAAGGCCAATTTCTGTCTGGACAGTTGCATTGTAAGGAGTGCAACTCCTTTGGCTCTTACATTCTTTCCACAATGTCTTCTGCAAGGACTCTGTGCCTTGGACAGTGTGATAGAGATGTTTCAGAGATGGACATTCCTATATCCCTTCTTCTCAGCACTATGTTGACTTTTGGTCATCCCAGCAATCATCGCCATCTGAAAAGAGGAGCTTCTCTGACCAGAAGTGAGAGTAGCATTAATATATGAATAGGAACATTAAGTGTAGTTATTTCAGGGCAATTTAGTGAGAATAATATATACATTTATCCAGACAAGAGAAGGCTTTAGACCCATAAGGCTCATGACCACCCCTGCCACAGGCTTTTGATTAGGTTTTCAGTACTAAGTATGTATTCCTTCCCATAAGGTAGGCTTTCAGTCCAATTAGAGAGCAATTGGTTTCCCCCAGAGCCGACATGCCACTGTTGCACTTGTTCAGTCATTTGGCCTGTCTGGCCAAACTTGAGACTTCCAGTGTCCACTGTTTTCACTGCTGATGACTCTGTCTCTCATAGGCTATATGCAGTGCAGCTTTTTTCAGCTTTCAGTTGGCTGGCCTACAGGGAGAAGGTTTTCTGCTCAGCACCAGCTTGATTTCTCAGTGACTTTGCCTCATAGGCATGTGAAGTATTCAGCAATAGGGTCTTATAATCTGTTTCTCAAGGGAAACCAAGGGCCATGGCAATAGCCTGTAATATTTTGGAGGCAACAGGGACCTCCCTGGCCAACAATTCACTGGAAGGTATCCCATCTCTGGCACTGAAAATTTTCTAGCAGCAATCTATGGCTTCTGGAAGTGGCATTATTCAAAAAAGCAGGTTTTCATATGTCTTATTCAGAATATCTTCAATTTTGATTTATCCTCCCTCCCACCTTACCTTCTTTTACACAGTCTCTTTCTCTGGCCTCACTTAGGCCTTTACCCTCTCTGTAATCTGTTCTTCTACTTACTCATATAAAATACCATCCCCTTAAGTCCTTCCATCTCCTCCCTCCCTTATAGCCTTTTTCTGGCTTACTCATCTCTGTTACCAATTTTTGGTTCCAGCTCACACAGAAATCTGTACATTTGTAGCTAGAATACACATATGACAGAGAACATATGACATTTGACTTTCAGAGCTTTGGTTACTTCACTTTGTATAATTCTTTCCAGATCCATTCATTTCCCTGCAAATTTCATAATTTCATTTTTTCTTTCCCATTGAATAGAACTCCATTGTGTAGATGTATCACATCTTTATTATCCATTCATCTGTTGAAGAACATCTAGGCTGGTTCAATTTCCTAGCTATTGTGAATAGATCAGCAATAAACATGGTTGTGCAAGTGTCTCTAAGGTCTTGAGAAGAGTCATTAGGACATATGCCTAGGAGTGCTATAGCTGGATCATATGGTAAACCTATTTTCAGCTGTCTCAAGAATTTCTGTACTGATTTCCACAATGACTGTACCAGATTACATTCCCACCAACAGTGCAGAAGTGTTCCCCTTTTTCCACATCCTTGCCAACATTTATTGTCATTTGTTTTCTTGATGGTAGCCATTCTGACAGGAGTGAGATGGAATCTCAAGGTAGTTTTAATTTGCATTTCCCTGATGGCTAAGGATGTTGAATATTTTTTTAGCTAAATATATGCCATCTGTATTTCTTCTGATGATAATTCTCTATTTAGTTCCATAGCCGTTTTTTAATTGGGTTGTTTGATTTCTTATTGTTCTGTTTTTTTGAGTTCTTTGTATATTCTAGATAGCAATCCTCTGTCAGATGTGTACTGGCAAAGATTTTATTTCATTCTCTACATTGTCTCTTTGCTCTATTTGCAGTGTCCTTTGCTATACAAAAGTTTTGTAATTTCATGAGATTTCCCCATGGTTCATTAGTGGTTTTATTTCCTGAGCAATTGGGGTTATATTCGGAAAGTCATTGCCTATGCCAGTATGTTAAAGGGTTTCCCCTACCTTTTCCTCTAGCAATTTTAGAGTTTCAGATCTCATAATAAAGTCCTTGATGCAAATGGACTTGATTCTTATACATAGAAAAAGACAAGGATCAAGTTTCATCCTTCTACATATAGATATCCAGTTTTCCCAGCACCACTTGTTGAAATTGTTATCTTTTCTCCAATGGATATTTTTGGCACTTTTGTCAAAAATCAGATGGCTGTAGCTGCCTGGATTAACATCTGGGTCCTCTATTCTGTTCCAATGATCTACATGTCTGTCTTTGTGCCAATACCATGCTGTTTTTGTTACTATGGCTTTGTAATACAGCTTAAAATTAGTATGGTGATACCACCAGCCTTATTTTTGTTTCTCAAAATTGTTTTGGCTATTCAAAGATTTTTGCACTTCCAAATGAATGTTAGGATTCTTTTTTTTTTTCTATTTCTGTGAAGAATGCCATTGAAATTTTAATGGGGATTGCATTAAATGTATAGACTGCTTCTGATAAGATTGACATTTTCACAATATTTTTTCTTCCAATCTAAGAAAATGGGATGTCTTTCCATTTCCTTGTGTCTTATGCAATTTATTGTTTGAGTGGTTTAAAGTTCTCAATGTACATATCCTTCACTTCCTTGATTAAGTTTATTCCAAGGTACTTTTTTTTGAGGAAATTATGAATGGGAGAGATTCCCTGATTTCATCCTCCACATGTTTGTTGTTAGTATATATGAAAGCTAATTATTTCTGTGTGTTTATTTTGTATCCTGCTATGTTGCTAAGTGTTTATCAGCACTAACAGTTTGCTGGTAGAGACTTATGGGTTCTTTGCCCAGGTCCAGTCTCAGGGGGGTTGTAGAACTCAGAGGGGATGTGTGGAGTTGGCATTGTGAGGAAATGATTTGGACCAGTACTTCAGGTGAAGCATACTAGACACAGAGCAAAACTCTGCTTCTTTATCTTTACATTATAATTTTTGCAAGCAAGACATAGCAACTTATTCATGTAGCTTCTATTCCTTAAGAAATCTTGCACAATATTCCTTTTTTTCTCAATTTTTATTAATATTTTCCATGATTACAAAAAATATCCCATGGTATTACCCTCCCCCCTTTCCCCTTTGAAATTCCATTCTCCATCATATCCCCTCCCCCTCTCACTCTATCTACTTACATATATACCATACCAACCTAATAAATTCCCTCCTCCCTTTCTTTCTCTTCCCTTTCTATCTCCTTTTTAATTTACTGGCTTCTGCTACTGAGTTTTTTCCTTCTAGCACAGAAGCCCAATCATCTGTAGCTAAGATCCACATATGAGGGAGAACATGTGGCGCTTGGCTTTCTGGGCCTGGGTTACCTCACTTAGTATGATTCTTTCCAGGTCCATCCACTTTTCTGCAAATTTCATTACTTCATTTTTCTTTACTGCTGAGTAAAACTCCATTGTATAAATGTGCCATATCTTCATTATCCACTCATCAGTTGAGGGACATCTAGGCTGGTTCCATTTCCCAGCTATTATAAATTGAGCAGCAATAAACATGGTTGAGCAGGTACTTCTAAGGAAATGGGATGAGTCCTTAGGATATATGCCTAGGAGTGCTATAGCTGGGTCATATGGTAGATCAATCTTTAGCTGTTTTAGGACCCTCCACATTGATTTTCACAATGGCTGGACCAGATTGCATTCCCACCAACAGTGCAGAGGGGTTCCACTTTTTCCACATCCCCGCCAACATTTATGATCATTTGTTTTCATGATGGTAGCCATTCTGACAGGAGTGAGATGGAATCTCAATGTAGTTTTAATCTGCATTTCCCTGATGACTAGGGATGTAGAACATTTTTTTTTAGATGTGTATATGCCATTCATATTTCTTCCTTTGAGAATTCTCTATTTAGCTCCATTTCCCATTTTTTGATTGGTTTGTTTGATTCCTTATTATTTAACTTCTTGAGTTGTTTGTATATCCTAGATATTAATCCTCTATCAGATATATAGCTGGGGAAGATTTTTTCCCATTTTGTAGGTTGCCTCTTTGCTTTCTTCACTGTGTCCTTTGCAGTGCAAAATCTTTGTATTTTCATGAGGTCCCAGTGGTTAATCTGTGGTTTTATTGCCTGAGCAATTGGGGTTGTATTCAGAAAGTCTTTGCCAAGACCAATATGTTGAAGGGTTTCCCCTACTTTTTCCTCTAGCAAGTTCAGAGTTTCAGGTCTGATGTTAAGGTCTTTAATCTATTTGGACTTAATTCTTGTGCATGGAGAAAGAGAAGAATCTATTTTCATCCTTCTACAGATATATGTCCAGTTTTCCCAACCCCATTTGTTGAAGAGGCTGTCTTTTCTCCAATGAGTATTTTTGGCATTTTTATCGAATATCAGGTGGCTATAGCTACATGGGGTTACATTTGGGTCCTCTATTCTGTTCCATTGATCTACAAGTCTGCTTTTGTGCCAGTACCATGCTGTTTTTGTTACTATGGCACTGTAGTATAGGTTAAAATCAGGTGTAGTGATACCACCAGCCTTATTTTTGTTGCTCAGTATTGTTTTAGATATTCAAGGTTTTTTGTGATTCCAAATGAATTTTTGGATTGTTTTTTCTATTTCCATGAAGAATGCCTTTGGAATTTTGATGGGGATTGCATTAAATGTGTAGATTGCTTTTGGTAAGATTGCCATTTTCACAATATTGATTCTTCCTATCCAGGAACAAGGGATGTTTTTCCATTTCCTAGTGTCTTCTGCAATTTCTCGCTTGAGTGTTTTAAAGTTCTCATTGTAGAGATTCTTTACTTCCTTGGTTAGGTTTATTCCTAGGTACTTTATTTTTTTGATGCAATTGTGAATGGAAGTGATTCTCTGATCTCATCCTCTGTGTGTTTGTTGTTAGCATATATGAAGGCTACTGATTTCTGTGTATTTATTTTGCATCCTGCTACATGGCTGTAGGTTTGTATCAGCTCTAACAGTTTGCTGGTAGAGCCTTTAGGGTCCTTTATATATAGAATCATGTCATCTGCAAATAATGATAACTTGACCTCTTCCTTTCCAATTTGTATCACTTTTATGCATGTCTCTTGCCTTATTGCTATGGCTAAGACTTCCAGAACTATATTAAATAAAAGTGGGGACAGTGGACACCCTTGTCTTGTTCCTGATTTTAGTGGAAAAGCTTCCAGTTCCTCCCCATTTATTATTATGTTGGCTGTAGGCTTATCATAAATAGCCTTTATAATATTGAGATATGTTCCTTCTATTCCCAGTCTCTGTAGGACTTTTATCATGAAGGGATGTTGGATTTTGTCAAATGCTTTCTCTGCATCTAATGAGATGATCATGTGATTTTTGTCCTTCAACCCATTTATATAATGTATAACATTTATAGATTTGCGTATGTTGAACCATCCCTGCATCTCTGGGATAAAGCCTACTTGGTCAGGGTGGATGATCTTTCTGATATATTCTTGTATTCTGTTTGCCAATATTTTGTTGAGAATTTTTGCATCTATGTTCATGAGGGAGATTGGTCTGTAATTTTCTTTTTTTGTTCTATCTTTGCCTGGTTTTGGTATCAGGGTGATGCTGGCTTCATAGAAGGAGTTTGGTAGAATTCTTTCTATTTCTATTTTATGGAAAAGCTTAAGAAGCAATGGTGTTAGTTCTTCCCTGAAGGTCTGGTAAAATTCAGCAGTGAATCCATCTGGGCCTGGGCTTTTTTTAGTTGGGAGATTTTTGATAACTGTTAGGATCTCCATGCTTGTTATAGGTCTATTTAAGTGATTAATCTCATCTTGATTTAATTTAGGTAGGTTATATAAATCAAGGAAATCATCCATTTCTTTCAGATTTTTATACTTTGTGGAGTATATGCTTTTATAATATGTCCCTATGATTTTTTTGAATTTCTCTGGCATCTGTCGTGATGTTACCTTTTTCATCTCTAATTTTATTAATTTGTGTCTCTTCTCTCTTTCTTTTGGCCAGATTTGCTAAGTGTTTATCAATCTTGTTTATCCTTTCAAAGAACCAGCTCTTTGTTTCATTAATTCTTTGGATTGTTTTTTTGTTTTCTATTTCATTAATTTCTGCCCTAATCTTTATTATTTCTTCCCGTCTACTGATTTTTGGTTTGCCTTGTTCTTCTTTTTCCAAGGCTTTAAGGTACAGCATTAGGTCATTTACTTGCGACCTTTCTAATTTCTTAATATAGGCACTTAAAGCTATAAATTTACCTCTTAGAACTGCCTTCATTGTGTCCCAGAGATTTTGGTATGTTGTGTTCTCATTATTGTTTGACTCTATAAATTTTTTGATTTCCTTCTTGATTTCTTCATTGACCCATTCATCATTAAGTAGTGTATTGTTTAGTTTCCATGATTTTGTGTATGCTTTATATGCTTTCTTGGTATTGATTTGTAGTTTAATTCCATTGTGGTCAGATAGAATGCAAGGAATTATTTCAATTTTCCTGAATTTGTTAAGATTTGCTTTGTGTCCTAATATACGGTCTATTTTAGAGAATGATCCATGTGCTGCTGAAAAGAATGTATATTCTGCAGCATTTGGATGAAATGTCCTGTAGTTATCTGTTAGGTCCATTCCTTCTATGACCTCATTTAGTCCAGATGCCTCTCTGTTTATTTTTTCCCGGGATGACCTGTCAATTGATGAGAGTGGGGTGTTAAAGTGACCCACTACCACTGTGTTTGGTGTTATCTGTGACCTTATTTCTAACAGTGTTTGTTTGATGAATTTGGGAGCCCCCATGTTAGGTGCATATATGTTTAGGATTGTAATGTCCTCCTGTTGGAGTGTGCCCTTAATCAATATAAAGTGACCTTCTTTATCTTTCTTGACTAAGGTTGGAGTGAAGTCTGTCTTGTCAGATATTAGGATAGCAACCCCTGCTTGCTTTCTGGGTCCATTTGCTTGAAACACCGTTTTCCAACCTTTCACCCTAAGATAATGTCCATCCTTTGTAGAAAGGTGAGTTTCTTGGAGACAACAAATTGTAGGGTCCTGCTTTTTAACACAGTCTGCAAACCTATGTCTTTTGGTTGGGGCATTGAGGCCATTGATATTAAGAGATATTATTGAAAGGTGTGTATTTATGCTTGCCTTTTTTTTTTTTTTTTGTGGTTCCGGTTCTACCTTTGCTCTCTTATGTTAATTATTATTTGACTATTGCTTGTTGTTTTCCAAGTTCCTTATATGTGTGTTTTTCCTTCTCTTCGGCATGGAGGATTCTTTCAAGTATTTTCTGTAGAGCTGGTTTTGTCTTCAAATATTCCTTTAGCCTGCTTTTGTCATGGAATGTCCTTATTTCTCTGTCTATTTGAATGGATAGTTTTGTAGGATAAAGTAACCTTGGTTGACAGTTGTTATCTTTCAGAATTTGGAATACATCACTCCAAGCCCTTCTGGCTTTGAACGTTTGTGTTGAGTAATCTGCTGTGATCCTGATGGGCTTTCCTTTGTAGGTAACTTGATTTTTCTCTCTAACTGCTTTCAATATTTTTTCTTTGGATTGTGTGTTTGGTAGTTTGATTATAATATGGCGAGGAGAGGTTCTTTCCAGGTTTTGTCTGGCTGGTGTTCTAAAGGCTTCCTGTATCTGCATTGGCACCTCTTTCCCAATTTGGGGGAAGTTTTCTTCTATGATTTTTTTGAAGACGCCTACTATGCCTTTGGATTGAAATTCTTCTCCTTCTACTATGCCTTGAATTCTTATATTTGATCTTTTCATAGTGTCCCGAATATCTTGAAATTCCCATTCATACTTTTCTATTAGTTTGTCTTTCTCTTTGTTGGATTGTATTAGATCTGCCACCTGGTCTTCTAGCTTAGATATTCTGTCCTCTCCTTCATCCATTCTACTGGTGAGATTTTCTACAGAGTTTTTTATTTCATTAACTGTGTTCTTCATTGCTAGTAATTCTGACTGGTTTTTCTTTATTATTTCTATTTCCTTGTTTATGTCTTGTATTGATTTCTTTATTTCGTTAAATTGGTGTCCTGTATCTTCTCTGATTCCTTTGATTTCTTCTTTGAGTTCATTGAGCATATTTACAATCATTCTTTTGAAATCTTTCTCAGGCATTTCCTCTAACTCGTTCTGACTAGAGGTCATTTCTGACGCATTGATACTTTTTGGTGGATTTATATTGCCTTGGTTTTTGGTGTTTCTTGTGTTATAATGTATATATTTTTGCATCTTGTATTAAGTTACTGCTTAGGTTTTCCAGTTAGCTGGGTATTCTTAGCTGTATCAATTGATCTGATGTTGTATGTCTTCAATGTAGGAGATTAAGATGTTAGGTGTGGTTCTTACCACTTTCAGAGTATCTAGTCACGTGTTCCTATGGGTTGAGTTTGCCTGCTATGGGAGTATTCAAGTAGGTTGAGTGGAATAAAATACAGGTATATTCTAAAATTTAACTAAACCCCATACACATTCAGTCAACAACAGCACTGAGCATTTATGCAAGAGTGGGTATTATAAGAACCAGATCCTCCATCAACAAAGAGGTTAAGATTTCTGGTCTGTTGAGGGATCCATGTCAGCTTGTGACCAAGTGCGACCCTTCCCTGGTTCAAACCCAGTTACCTTTTTGGATGCTTTTGGTCTCAGTCAAGTTTCTGGCTGGGACGTTGTGCCACTGTTTTGTTTTCTGGAACTGGGTACTGGCTTTTCCTGTGGGGCAAACCAAGCCTGGCAACTGTGGCCCTGCAGATCGGCACCCCTGCTGCTGGATCCCCGCTGCTGCCGCTGCTGGATCCCCGCTGCTGCCACTGGAGCTGCCGCTGCTGGGACCACTGCTGCTGGATCTGCCACTGGAGCTGCCGCTGCTGGATCTGCCCCCGCTGATCTGCTGGAGCTGCCGCTGCTGGGTCCACCGCCTCTGATCTGCTGGCGCTGCTTCTGCGGGATCCGCCTCTTCCGCTGAAGCCGCTGGAGCCTCCGCTGCTGGATTCGCCACCGCTGAAGCCCCTGTGGCTGGTGCCGGAATGGCTGATGTTGCTGTTGGATCTGGAGTCACGGCTTCCACTGCCGCTTCCGCTGCCGGAGCCCGAGCCGCTGCTGCTGGAGCCCAAGCTGCCGCTGCCGCTACCGGAGCCCAATCCGCTGTCGCTGGGGCTCGAGTCGCCGCTACCGGAGCCCGAGTCGCCACTGCCAGAGCCCGAGTCGCCGCTTACAGAGCCTGAGCCACCACTGCCGGAGCCCGAATCGCCGCTTACGGAGCCCAAGTTGCAGCTGCCGGAGCCCGAGCTGCCGGTGCCGGAGCCCGAGTCGCCGCTTCTGCCACAATATTCTTTTCTGTTGGTTTCCCCAGCTTCTGCTTAACTCACGAACCTCTTGCCCCATAGACATTGTGATAACATCTTATATAAGAAAGTCTAAGATCACAAGCTGGTTAATATCTTTCCCAGGGTCATGGAAACTAGCCAAGAGCCCTGGCAGGTAGCTCTTGTGGTTATAAGGTGATATTTATTTATTTACTTATTTTTACCTCAGAAAGGGCTGTGTTAGTCACTCTCTACATAATATTTTCTTGTGGCCTGATTAACAGTACATTTCTCTATTTCTAATCCAGTACTGATTTAATTGTCTTTCTATGACCTTTCTTTGTTGCTCCATTTTAGTTTGGTCCTGACCTTGCAAGTCTCTCCATAAAAGGAAGATTTTGATATTTAACTCTTTCCCCATATTTCTAGACCATCCTTACTCCATTAATGTATGCCCCTGTATGTGGTATGCCCCTGTATGTGGTAAAGGTTGATCTATCCAACCAGTGTTCTGCATTGATGTCTTTCCTATAGGAGTCCACCAAACTCTATCGTTAATTCTGAAAGTTGCATATTCTGTTTTACTTTCTTGTGTGGGCCCAACCTAATTATCTGAAAGATGTTTACTTTTGCTCCCTAACATTTCAAGCTCCATTTCTAGTAAGTCATCTGTAGGTTCAGAAAATGTACCCATTAATTACTGTAATCATCTCGACAACAAGAATTTTTTTGTAAGTAATATTTCTTGGGAAAAATTGGTAAGGAATGTAGCATTGTGAGGAACATGTCTTATTAGGTGAAGTATATAGTTGTGGTGTTGAGAAACTTTGTACATTCAAATGAGTCGTAGTTTCAGGATCCATAATCTGTTTACCTGTTGTAAACATTACAGCCTCAGAAATTTCTGTAGAAACATTCTTTTTCTGTTTAATCATTGGTGACTGTATAAACACATCTGAATTGGACTCCCCATTGCTACTGAGAAGGGGGAAATGAAAGTAAAAATAAACAATAGTACACTTATTATAATTCCAAGAAATTCCAAGAAAGAGATAGCAGTAGAACAGACTGTCAGGCAGCAGGCATTCTAGGAGGTCACTGAAAGACCTCCTGGCTTTGCCAAGGGAAATCTTGGATTCCTCAGCTTTGTAAGATGGAGTCCCAAGTGCATATCATACTCCACAGCCTACTGCTACAGTTGCATGGCCACTGCTAGTTCTTTATGTATAAAATCATATCATCTACAAATAATGAAAATTTGATCTCTTCCTTTCCAACTTATATCCCTTTTATAAGTGTCTCTTGCCTTATTGCTATAGCTAAGACTTCTAGCACTATATTAACTAAAAGTGGGGGCAGTGAAAACCCTTGTCTTGTTCCTGATTTTAGTGGAAAAGCTTCAAGTTTTTTCCCAATTAAGTACTATGTTGGCTGTATGTTTGTCACAAATAGCTTATATTATGTTAAGATATGTTCCTCCTATTTTCAATATTTGTAATATTTTTAGCATGAAGCTATGTTGAATTTTGTCAAATGCCTTCTCTGCATTTACTGAGATGATCATGGGTTTTTTGTCCTTCAGACCATTTATATAATGTATTATATTTATTGATTTGCACATACTGAATTATCCCTGCATCACTGGGATAAAGCCAACTTAGTCAGGGTGAATAATCTTTCTGATGTGTTCTTGTATTCTGTTTTCCAATATTTTGTTCAGAATTTTGCATCTATGTTCATGAGGGAGATTGGCATGTAATTTTCTTTCTTTTTTTTTTTTGTTCTGTCTTTGCCTGGTTTTGGTATCAGGATGATGCTGGCTTCATAGAAGGAGTTCAGTAGAATTCCTTCCTTTTATATTTTATAGAAAAGTTTGAGAAGCAGTGGTGTTAGTTCTTCCATGAAGGTCTGGTAAAATTCACCAATGAATTCACCTGGGCCTGGACTTTTTTTAGTTGGGAGACTTCTTATAACTGCTTGGATCTCTGTACTTGTTATAGGTCTATTTAAATGGTTTATCTCACCTTGATTTAATTTTGGTAGGTCATATGAATCAAAGAAATCATTCACTTCTTTCAGATTTTCAAACTTAGAGGCATATGTATTCTTAAAATATGTCTTTATGGTTTTCTGAATTTTTTGGTATCTGTTGTAATAGTGCATTTTCATCTCTAATTTTATTAATTTTTGACTCTTCTCTCTTTCTTCTGGTCAGATTTTCTAAGGGGTTATCAATCTTGTTTATCCTTTCAAAGAACCAACTCTTTGTTTCATTGATTCTTTGGATTTTTTTTTTTTTTTTTTGGATTCTAGTTCATTAATATCTGCCATAATCCTTATTATTTCTTCCCATCTACTGATTTTTGGTTTGTCTTGTTCTTTTTTTCCAAGGCCTTAAGGTAAAGCATTAAATTGTTTACTTTTGAACTCTCTAATTTTTTGATATAGGCACTTATAATCATAAATTTCCCTCTTAGGATGGTCTTCATTGTGGCTCAGAGTTTTGGTATGTTGTATTCTCATCATCACTTGAGTCTATGAATTTATTGATTTCCTTTTTTATATATTCAATGACCCCTTCATCTTTCAATAGTGTACTGTTTAGTTTCTGTGAATTTCTGTATGCTCTGTAGTTTTTCTTGTTGCTTATTTTCTGTTTAATCCCATAGTGATAAGATAGAATACAAGGGATTATTCCAATTTTCTTGTATCTGTTAAGATTTGCTTTGTGTCCTAATATATGGTCTGTTTTACAGAGTGTTCCATGTGCTGCTGAGAAAAATGTATAGTCTCCAGCATTTGGATGGAATGTTCTGTAGATATCTGTTAGGTCCATTTGTTCCATGACATCACTTAATCCAGATGTCCCTCCATTTACTCTTTGCCAGGACGACCTGTCAATTGATGAGAGTGGGGTATTGAAGTCACCCACTACAATTGTGTTTGATGTTATCTGTAAGTCTAACACTGTGTGCTTGATGAAATTGGGAGCCCCCATGTTAGGTGCATATATGTTGAAGATTGTAATGTCCTCCTGCTGGAATGTTCCTTTAATCAGTATAAAATGAGCTTCTTTTTCTTTCCTCTATAATGTTGTTTCAAAGTCTATCCTGTCAGATATTAGGATAGCAACCCCTGCTTGTTTCTTAGGCTCATTTACTTGAAATACTGTTTTCTATCCTTTCAACCTAAGACAGTGTCTATATTTTATTGAGAGAGATTAGATTCCTGGAGGCAACAGATGGTTGCCTCTTATTCCAGTCTGCAAGCCTATGTGTTTTTGTTGGGGCATTGAGGTCATTGATATTAAGAGATATTATTGAAAGGCATGTATTTATTTTCAACATTTTTATTATTATGTAGTGCTTCCTATTTTTCCTTTACTCACTTGTTTTAACTGTTATGTGACTATGGTTTATTTTTTCCTATTTCCTCCTGTGTGTTTTGCTTTCTCTTCAGTATGAAGGATTCCTTCAAGTATTTTCTGTAGAGTGGGTATAGTTGTCATAAATTACTTTAGCCTGTTTTTGTTGTGGAATGTCCTTATTTTTCCATCACTGTGTATAGATAGCTTTGCACAATAAAGTAATCTTGGTTGACAGTTGATATCATTCAGAACTGGAATACATCATTCTAAGCCCTTCTGACTTTTAAAATTTGTGTTGAGTAATCTGCTATTATTCTGATGTGCTTGCCTTTGTATGTGACTTGCTTTTTCTCTCTGCTTTCAATATATTTTCTTTGGTTTGCATGTTTAGTAGTTGAATTATAACATGGTGAGGAGAGGTTCTTTGTAGGTTTTGTCTGCTTGGTGTTCTGAAAGCTTGACTACTAAGCCTCTGGATTGAAATTCTTCTCCTTCTACTATAGATTGAGTCCTTTTGTTTGATCTTTTCACAGTGTCCCAGATATCTTGAAATTCCAATTCATACCCTCCTATTAGCTTGGATTTGTCTTTGTTGGAATGTATTAGGTCTGCCACCTGGTCTTCTCGTTTAGATATTCTGATCTCTCTTTCATCCATTCTACTGGTGAGACTTTCCCCAGAGTATTTTTTATTTGACTGACGTTGTTCTTCAGAGCTAGAATTTCAGCCCGATTTTCTTCAGTATTTCTATTTCTTTACTCATATCTTGTAATGGCCTCCTTATTTTGTTAAGCTGGTTTCCTGTGTTCTCTTTCAGGAGTTTGTTTTCTTCTTTAATTCCTTTGTTTTCTTCTTTGTTTCCTTTCATTTCTTCTTTGATTTCTTTGAGTATAGATACAATCACTTTTTTGAAATCTTTGTCATGCATTTCACCTAATACAGTCTCATTTGTGATGGATTTATAATTTTTGGTGGGATAGTATTGTCTTGATTCTTTGTGTTTCTTGTATTATAATGTAGCAAATTTTGCATCCTGAATTGATTTGATGCTCAGGTTTTTTACTTATCTGCAGTGTCTTTAGATGTGGAGATCCACCATTATATACTTTCAAGATATGAGTTTAAGGTGACAAGTGTAGCTCTTGTACCCCAAGCCAATCGCAGAAGTAGCCCTATGTGTTGAGTTTGCTTGCTAAGCAAGTATTCTAGTGGACTTGATGGAACAATTTACTGGCAAATTCTAAACTTCAACTGAGCAACATACACATTCAATATAAACCAGCACAGAGTATACAATTGTGGGATTAAAACAAACAGATAGTCTTATAAAGCCAAAATCCCTAAGGGTATGTGTTGCTCTACACCCTTAACCCTGTCAACTGGGAGGTAGAGATTTCTGTTCTGAATTGGGTTCCAGGTCAGTCTGGATCTGAATCCGACTGTGCCCCCAATAATGACAGAAGCAAAAGACAAATTCCCTGTAAATCTGAAAGCATCAAAGTCAACAATATTCAACCCCCAAGACAGCATATTTGAAAATGGTAAAGGCAACCAAGAATATGTAATCCATAACCTGACCTGACCTGGAAAGAATGATTAGCACTTCCAATGCAGGTCTATGTACCTGTTTTTGTTTTGTTTTGTTTTGTCAGTCCACCTCGTTACCTTTTGGGGTGGCTTCCAATCTCCTCAATGCTGAGTGGCCACCTTGATCCCTCCCTGTTGTGCTGTGGAGCAAGAGTTCAGATCAGCTGTTGTTGATGGTCTGCCACCAGGGGCTGAATGCCAGAGGTTCATGGTTCTGATCATTGGGGGATGGGAGAGTGCAGAAAGCCTGGAGTTGCTCACTGAGTCCCTATCCCTTTCAGTAGCTCCTTAGTCAATCTCAGCTCTATTTTCTTCAGATTTCTTGACTTTGCAAGAAAATTCAAAAATCCCCTTGTTTGGTCTCTGCTACTGCCACTTACTTGACTCATCTGGTGTGAGGTGCCAGGTGGGTGCATGGATTGTGTGGTTCAGCTGCAAGCACCTCAGTAGGATTCTTGCCATTTTCCCCCTTTCTGGTGGATCTTGGTCTCTCTTGCTTCTCCACTGTGTCTAAGAATAACCAATATTCCTTCACTTTTCAGAAGAAGAGTATATTTTCCTGTGGTTTTGCTTAAATCCCTCTCTAGGCTGGTTTGGTGTGGCTCCTATGCCACCATCTTACCAGGAAATCTAAGGTCTCATTTCAGGGTTTTGAATTTGATAACAATTTAAAATGTACTGTAACCTTGGAAGAAATTAGGAATAATTACCTAAAATGAAACATCATACTAAAAAGCTCATAGAAGTCCAAGGAAAGTAACTGCATATAAGGAATATACACAAAGACACACACACACACACACACACACAGACACACACACACACACACACATAATATGTATCTATAGTAGAGCTAGTAAACTGAATAGGAAAGTATAAAATAAGCTTGAAAATCAACAAAATCAAGTGTTATGGAAATGACTTCACAGATAGTGGTGACTATACAGTACAAAAGGGCATATGTAGCTAATGCTATTACATTTGAAATTGACTATAAATAAATATTGACTCTTGTCATTTGCATAAAGTAAAGTCCAGGTCACATGTGAATATCTTTCTCTGTGGGTTGGACAGATGGCCTTACTTCTGCCCTGCCACATGTCCAAGTCAGCATCACAGTGAGCAAATTAAATGTAGCAGTTGTACATGTTCAGTGTACTGTGAGAAAATGTGACCTGTCACTCTTTGGACAAATCCTGCTTAATCACATGCAATTTCAAATGTTAAGTGAAAAGTCAGGAGACTTTTGTCAACATTTGACAATGCACTATAAAATGGCTAGGGTCAATATAATTTTGCTGATCTTAAAACTACTATGTGATTGTAACCCTGGAGATAACATATTTGTTTCACTATAATTTATTAAATACATATATTTTAAAACTTATATACACAATATAAAATTCATTGTTAAAATTTATGGGAAGTTATATATTAGAATATTTTTAAAGGTGAATGTATTTTTTCTATATTTTTTTCTGTGTAAATTAAGTTGGTAGCCAATAAGATATTTCTAGTAAGTATTAGAATTTGACTAATGAGAATATTAAGCCAATTATTTATAATAAGTATTATTTTATCCTAGGTATAAACTTTATAACAAGTATTTTTAAGTTGCAGTTCAAACATTTCTGTATTTTTTTCCCTTTTCTCTGTGAGTTTCAAAAATCTAAACTACAATGTGGCTTCCTAAGCAAAATGTGTGTGTGTGTGTGTGTGTGTGTGTGTGTGTGTGTGTATGAGTATGAGTATAGCCGTGCACATGTCATAGCATGTGTGCGGTGGTCAGAGGACAACCTCAGGTTATTTCCCAGCTGCCACATTGTTTTAGTTGTCCGGAGAACTTGGGATTCTCCTGTCTCTTCCCATCTCGTTATTGGTGCCCTGGGATTATACATGTGTATTACTCTGTTCATCTTGTATACAGGTTGTAGGTTGGGGACTGGAACTCAGGCTGTCATGCTTGAAGAAGTTCTTATATTCAGTGAGCTATCTCCCTGCCCCAAAATATTTGTTTTATTTTATTTTTACTTATTTATTTGACAGAGAAAGAGGGAGGGACGGAGGGAGACACACACACACACACACACACACACACAGAGCGAGAGTGAGAGAGACAGAGAGAGAGAGAGAGAATGGGCATCCAGGGCTTCCAGTCACTGCAAACGAACTCGAGATGTGGGTGCCCCCTTTGCATCTGGCTAACTTGGGTCCTGGGGAATCGAACCTGGGTCCTTTGGCTTTGCAGGCAAATGCCTTAACCCCTAAGCCATCCCTTCAGCCCCCAAACTATTTTTAAAGATGAATGTAAATTCTAGTCTTATTGTCATAGCACTGGGTTAGGTTCATGATTAATGTCTGTGGGTGTGATACAGAAAAAAAGAGGAATCATTGGGTTAGAGAGTCACACAATGACATCATATGGTTTTAATTTTCAGTGATCTTTGTTCTGAGAAGTTATTAGTCATATGAACTAATGTAATGAGGCAAGGATACGGATATCTATTGATTGGTACAAAGCCATTTTCTAAGATATGACTCATTGCTTTATCTTCAGGGTCTTAAAGAACATTCAAATTAGGCATTATTTACAAAGGCTGTTGCTTATGCTGTTAAATTTCATATTGCCAGCTATAACACAAAAGCCATATGTTATCTTTAAGACAAAAATATGTCCAAGGGCTTAAGAGGATATTGTTTCATGGAGGAACAATGGCTAATAGCGTTGCTCACTCCTTTTATGCTACACTGCATATGGTTTATTTAACAATTATATTATTATATACAAGGGCATTTTGGTTAAGTGCCCACTGATCTTTCATTGTAGCTAGTAAAAAGAAAATTAATTTTTAAATTTCATTAATTCCCCTGTGGTATTCTTTTGCAAACTTAAATAAATCATGTTCCCATAGTCATATGAAACCTGTCACTTCCTTCTGTTCTTCTTTCTTATGCTAAGGTTACTATATATATTTTTCCACTCCATAGAGAATTAAATCCAGTTGCATATGCTGGGGAAGCCAGGAATTATTAAACAGGCATAGTGCATGGTGTGTTGAGAGACAAAGGTAGCTTACTTATTTACTTATGCTATTTCAACCTTCACAGTTGACTTTTCAAGACTAACAGATGAAAGAAGCCATGCCAAATAAGAGAGTCATCTTTTTTTCTTGCCAACTGTGGTTTAAGTGGGATCCTTTTTCAAGGCAGATATATGAAAGAGGTAACCAAACTGAATAAATTAAACTGGCTGATGCTCTGTCCTTGGTCTAGACCAGTGATTCTAAAACTTGGCTGCTTATCAAAATCACCTAGGGTTTTTAACTGTTACTGAAACCTTGTTTCCATGGCCAGACTTTCTGGTGTTATTGGGCTGTAGGAGATCCTTGGATTCCTGATTCTAATATGCAGCCAGGACTGAGTTACACAGCCTGTTAGCAAGGAACAAGGGTATCTGGAGAATCAGAACTAGTCTGGTTAGAACCTCAGCTTGTAATGTAAGTTATCTTAGAAAATTGTCATGCTCTGTTACAGCTTGTGGAGAGCTGATTATGACAAAGTGGTAGGCCCAATATGCCCCACCCCTTAGGATCCAGCATATTTGTAGCTCTTGTTGAAAATATTGCTCCCTTGAGATTCTCTAGGAGGTAAATCATTTCCTAGACTGCCTGGTGCTCCCCTACCCAGTGTAAGACTTGAGAGGTCACCATTGTTTGTTGGCATGAAAATGCCTGTGTTGAGAACTTCTAATTGGAAGTTTCTCCCAAAGAGAAGATACTCTTTGCCTGACACTCCTGACAGTGTCTCCAGCTGCCTTTTACTGGGCTTCTCTGCCACTTCTGCTGAGTGTTGTAAATACGGATCTGATTCATGTTCTGTTTTGCCATTTGTTGTTTTACTTTTCAGTAGGGTTGCCTGTCATTTCTACTGGATATTATTTAATGGTTGGCTTGATATTCTGCTCACTATATGCTACTTGCCATTTCTCTTTTACTTTTGCTTGCTATATCTGTAATAAACTCACTTATTCTAAACTGAAAGTATGGCTATCCTAGACCATTTTCTCCATGGGAAACACCCTACAAGGAGGTTATTGAGAGGAAAAAAGTATATATATGGTATTATTTATGTGACAGCTGATGACATGATATTTGGCATATAACAGATATTGGTGAATATTATTTTGTATTGTTCCCTGTACCTTCTCTGTCTGCACTCCTGTGATAGGTAGGAGACCAAAGATAATAGCCACTTTTCACTGCTATGTAATCTTCTACTTTGTTTATATTCTGGTTCTTGTTTGAAGAATACTGCTGTGGAATGTGGGTGAGAAAAAGTTTAAAACACATGTTCTTTTACTTCCTCACTGTTGCAGTTAAGTTCACATTGCTGGGAGAAATCACCCAACCAGGAGCAGCTTGTGGGGAAAAAAAAGAGGTTTATTTTGGCTTAGAGGCTCAAGGGGAAGCTCCAAGATGGCAGGGAAAACAATAGCATGAGCAGAGGGTAGACATCACCTCCTAGCCAACATCAGGTGGACAACAGGAACAGGAGAGTGTGCCAAGCACTGGCAAGGGAACACTGGCTATAACACTCATAAAGTCACCCCCAACAATACACTGCCTCCACGTGGCATTAATTTACAAATCTCCATCAACTTGGGACCTAGCATTCAGAATACCTAAGTGTGTGGAGGACACCTGAACCCAACCACCATACTATGCCCCTGGCCCCCATAAACTGATAACCATACATGGTGTAAAATGCAATGCATTCATCTAACTTTAGAAGTTCTCATAGTTTTTATAAATTCCAATGATGTTCATACTTCCCTATAGTCCAAGATCTTTTAACTGAGCCATAGTACCAAAAAATAACCCCCAAAAAACCCATAGTGGCATAGAAGAAACATTCACACTGCAAAAAAAAAAAAAAAAAATGGCATTGGGAATAGCAAAGAAATACTGGAGCAATACATGATTTAAACAGGACAAGCACCAAACTCTGTAGCTCCAAATCCAACAATTCTAGCAAATGACAAGTCTCCAAATTAGATAATTCTAACCAGCAACAAGTCTCTGGAGTTTCAATTCCACCCCTCCAGTTAGGCTACTCACAGTCCTGGAAAACATCATCTGGGGCTGGCAGCTTTCCTTAGCAGCCATCTCGTGGTCTCAGCATCTCCACTGGGTCTCCACTGTAATCCAGGGTTCATCTTTATGGCCCCATGTGGTCGCCATATAGGCAGCCAGCAAACCTGCTTCATACTGCCCATGGCCATTTCAAAAACAAAAGACCATGTTGCAAACTCAATGACCTTCTCTTTCTTGCATTTCTTATACTCTACAATACCAAATAGGGTGACATTTTATTAATCCAGTGGGAAATAAAGCAAACTCTGAAAAGCAGGACACTTCTTGAGCACTCAGGCACCTTCAAAATAATCTAAATTCTTCCTGTTGCCCCAGTCCAGGTCAGCTGGCCCAATTTCAATAGTTGTTATAGCTCAATTCTAGCTAATTGGGCAGCAGTTTACACAAAGATCTTCATTTTTTCTGTGCCATGTCCCTCTGCTCACAACAGTCCATTTCTATGTAAAGCAGCCCTGTACAAATTCCCAGGACATGGACATAATAGCATGCTTCTCACAGAAACTGCTATCCCAGTCCAGAAAAACTCTATCTCACCCTCATAAGCTAAACCTCACAGTCCATAGTTCTTACTGCATTTAGGCCTTTCAACTCTGACCAGAATAGTCCATCAAGCTGTACTTACAGCACTGCAATGCACCTCTTAGGCCAAGGATTCAAATCCTTTCACAGTCCTCCTGAAAATCAGCTCCAAAAGGCCAAAGCCACACAGTCAGGTATCTAGCAGCAACCCCACTCCTTGGTACCACTTTACTGTTGCAGTCATGTTCACATTGCTGGAGAAATCACCCAACCAAGAGCATCTTGTAGGAAAAAGAGGTTTATTTTGGCTTACAGGCTCAAGGGGAAGCTCCATGATGGCAGGGAAAATGATGGCATGAAGAGTGGGTGGACATTGACCCCTGGCCATCATAAGGTGGACAACAGGAACAGGAGAGTATGCCAAACACCGGCAAGGGACCACTGGCTATAATACCCATAAATGCACCCCCAACAATACACTACCTCTAGGAGGCATTAATTCCCAAATCTCCATCAGCTAGGAATCCAGCATTCAGAATACCTAAGTTTATGGAGGACAACTGAATCAAACCACCACATTCCACTGCCCCTCCTGTTACTATGGTCCACCTCATGTGGGTCAGGGGGTGATGTCCACCCTCTGCTCATGTCATTATTTTCCCTGCCATCATGGAGTTTCCCCTCCAGCCTGTAAGCCAAAATTAACCTCTTTTTTTTTTCCTCACAAGCTGCTCTTGGTGGCTGATTTCTACCAGCATTGTGAACCTGACTGCAACATTCACCCTGATTTCAGATGTTTTATTTCTTACTCATCTTTCTGGTCTCCATTTCAATGCCACGTACTCTGTAAAGACTGTTCTAATTTCTCTACCCTCTACAAACAATGTTATTTTCATGGCATTTGCTATGATGCTCTTTGTGATAAAGCTTCACAGCTAGCTGATATATTCTTCATACATGTTCCCACTTGAAAATTTAAGTGGATGGAAAAAAAGGAGTTTTATTGAAAATATCATGACTAGTAAAATACAATACAATAGTGATTGTTAGGTAGTTATAACATTTTTAAGGAGTGTGCAAACGCATGAATCATTTCTTACATTTATTTCCTTTTCTCTCATTTATTTTCTCAAAAGATATTTTTGAATTTACCCTGTTTTATGAAAAGCAGTGTTCTACATATTAGAGATGGAGAAGGAAATAAGAGCATGGGTGCTAGAAATATATGAATCTATGTTGGTCTTGACTCTCTTTGATCTTCCCTTTTAGTCATGGAATGTCAAAAACAACTGAAGAGATGAATAAAAAGTAGTAGAATTATTTCAGTATCCATATAGACTCCAAGATAGAGAGTAGAAGAAAATTCCCATCACATGTGTGGTAAAAATGTGGCTTTTGGAGAGAGGAGACTTCTCGTGCACTGCTAGCATAAGAGCTGAGATCTGAAAGAGAGAAATGAGCCAGCCATGTAGAGATTTGAAGAGAGAAAATTACAGGTCAATGAAACTGACAGTGCAAATTTCCCAAGGTGAGTCTGAGGTGTCATGTTCTATGAAAAGTGAAATGCTCATGTAACAATATAAGGAGCAAGGTGAAAAGAGTAGAAAATAAATTAGAGGATAACTAGAGACTAGTTCATGAAGACCCTTACAGAACATGGTTAATTTTCTATTTTTTAATATATGAATGCCTTATTAAATCTTTGGATATTGGAGATTCTAGGTGTTGTAAAGTTTGTATTTAATACCATAAAATTTATATAGCTAATAAAACATGTGTGGTATGGAGACTGAATTTTGGCCATGAGAGGAGTAATAAGGCATACATGAACCTTACCATTGAAGCTGAGAAACTGGTTAGTGTCAGGCTGGGTGACAATTTGTCCCAAGGACAAGCAGAAGAGGTAAAAATGTGGACAAAAGAGCACTTTTTTTTTTTTGTATGTGTGTATTGTTATTTTCTAGGTAGGGTCTTACTCTAGCCCAGGATGACTTGAAATTCACTATGTCGTCTCAGGGTGGCCTCCATCTCACTGTGATCCTCCTACCATTGCCTCCTGAGTGCAGGGCTTAAAGATGTGCACCACTATGCCTGGCTCAAAAGAGCACATTTTAGAATGAAATCAGACAATACTTACAAAGTGGGCACTGGGTTTGTAGCCAAGGACAGGTTAGTTGAAAGTGTGGCTAGGCTAGCTGCACCCCTATAAAAAGGTTTTGAAGGTTTGGTGATGTGTGTAGCCACATTGCATTGTATTTTGGGGAAATTACATAGCATAGGGCACAGGTAATGATTTTCTTCAACTCCCCAGAGAACAGCTATAGCTGTGTTTGTCAGAAAAAAGCTTCTCTGAATAGTTAGGAACTTAACAGTCACTTTACTGGATTACTACTTCCAAATTTCAGTTTACAAGATTGTATGCAAAAGTTTGAGAGCCCCAAACAACCTATGTTTAAGTCACCCAGCAGTCATTTTGTGTGGGTCAAGGCTAGTGCAGGAGAAGAGTGAAAGAAACATAGAAGACAAGCTATGCTCATTTGTTAGTGAAACTTGAAAGTTGCAGAAGAGTGGATGTTTTGTGGATTTATAAAATGAGAAGTTTTTAGACTAAATAATATCTCAGACCAAGGTCATAAGCTCACATAACAGCTTGGAGTGGGGAGGAAGCCTAAAAGTAAGGACATCATGTAAATGTCCTTCAAGCAGCATTATTCAACTACCAATTTACTCTTTGTTTAGTTCAAAATAGTACCTACTGTCTGCTAAAGCCCTCTTACACGAGTATTCTTTGTCTAAAAGCTACTGTTTCAAAAAAAAATTAAAAGAAGGATTGGCACAGAAATCTCACAAATCACACACACATATACACACACATGTTCATGTGCATGAACACACACACTTTGAGAGAGAGGTCTGGAGAAGAAATTTGCTTTTATTATTCTAATCCTGTAACACAGTGATTTATTTAACTCTAGGCACATTTATGCCCATGAAAGTGTTTCATGGAATAAATTTTTAAATAAATTTAATATTGTCCTATAAATATTGAGTATCTTATATAGCACTCAATGAGATGTTTTAAATATAGATAAGATATTTTCTTTTATAAAACTAATCTCTGCGACCTACCTTTGCATGATTGCATAGAAATGAATCCATTTTAATTTATACTTGAAAAAAAATCTATCAAATAAAAATAAATGACTTTTACTTTTGATTATATAACAATATCGATTGTGAATTCCTGTGAAACAGAACTTCTAGCATGCTACATTATAATCCTTGAAAAACTGAGAAATAATAAGGAATATAATAAAAATAATATTGAAAATATGTTGTAGGACTCTTAAAATAAAAATATAACTATTTTCTAGCTTAAACAGAAGAATACTTGATAAAAACCTGAGGCAAAAATGTATATATATATATATATATATGCATATATACTATATGCATATATACATATATGCATATATACATATATGCATGAGTGTGAGTGTATATGTGTGTGTGTTTGTGTGTATATATGCATATATCTGACAAGAAAAATAAAAGATACTCTAAGTCTTTGGACTATCTTGACCAGAACATATATTGGGAAGCTAACCAGCTCCATTTTCCCATTTCTTTTCAAAATATATCAATTCTATTATTGGTAAGCTCTTACTTTGAACATATGCTCAATTTCATGTAAATGTCATTTAAAAAAGATGCTTGGCAATAATCTAGAAATCATATTTTCAGGAATTGTAGATTTCATCCATATTCAAATGCAATTTTACTTTAGGATAGAATTATATGTAGAAGGAAAAAACGTTCAAGATAAAAATCAAATATCAATATTTATATATGGAGAAATTGATAAATTAAATATTTATGTTGATTATTTGTCAGGAATTTTACTTAAAGTCTCGGTTTATTTTATAATTTTTATACAGTCAAATAATATTTATATTGTTCTATATGCATTCCAAGAGAGTAGTACATAACTAGATTTCATTTTTTTTAGTTTTTTTGTTATTTTATTTATTTGAGACAGAGAGAAAGAGGCAGAGAGAGAAAGGGAGAGAGAGAGAGAGAGAGAGAGAGAGAAAGAGAATGGGCACACTAGGTCCTCCAGCCACTGCAAACAAACTGTAGATGCATGTGCATCTGGCTTACATGGCTACTGAGGAATTGAACCTGGGTCCTTAGGCTTAATAGGCAAATGCTTTAACTTATAAGCCATCCCTCCAGCCCCATAACTGGATTTTAAATTATTTATTTATGAATGAAGGAAGGAGAGAGGGAGAGAGAATTCATGCTCCAGGGCCTTCAGCCATTGCAAACGAACTCCAAATGTATGTACCACCTTGTGCATCTGGTTTACATGGGTACTGGGGAATTAAACCTAGGTTGTTTGGCTTTGCAGGCAAGTGCCTTAACTGTTAAGCCATCTTGACAGCCCCATAACTGGATTTTAGTCATACATATGAAGTATGTAAACATCTCAGAGATGATAATGACCTGATAAGCTCATTGCACAGGCAAACAGAATTATACCTACAATACCTGTTTGGAAGTTAAATCTCAAAGTATATTTCTTTCACACAGCATTTATGAAACCTATATTCTGTGTTGAAAGTACTTATCAGGAACATGTTGACAACATCATATATTGTACTGGAAAATTTTTGAAACTTTCTAAAAGGAATGAAAATGTTTTAATGGTTCTTTACGGTAAATAACTCAATACTTTAGTGAATTACTGGAGATGTCTGTAAATGTTTTTATAAAATAATACCCAGCTATAAACAAGTAAAACTATGCTCTGCTTAATACAAAAATGTTTAAGGAACATAATGGTTAATGAGCAACATTATAAAGGGGAACAAAGTCATAGCTAATGAAGATGCACCATTGCTTTAAAGCTCATTTAACAAGCCATTACCTCTGATTCACTGAACACCAGCAGGCTGCGTCTGCAGACAATATACAGGTGAGGGAAAGCAAATGCCACTTATGTCTCATTCTATGTTTTTAAACATAGACTAAGTTAGCCAGCCAAAATAAACACAGTTGATACCTGCAAGATGCATGTGTTCAATTAAGTTACTTTCAAATAAATTTGTGAATAGATCTTGGTATCATGTTTAGTAGTCAATTAATAAACCATAATTTAGTCCCACATCTTTAATAATAAGATGAGGTTAGAATATAAATATATGTTTATTTTTTCTTAGCAGTGTGGATATGTTTTATCAGTTACTAAATGGAGAATTTTGTGTGTCATTATTGAATATAACAATGCATAAAATAGTGTCTGTGATAAAATTTAATGGAAAAATGAGTTAGAAGACTCCATTCTGTTTCTTCTGATTTTAGCTTCTCTGTTTTTACACAGTATTGATGACTTATTAGACTATTGGCAGATCAAAACAGGAGAGATTATCATTTGAGCAGCAATCAAACAAATTAATGTAGAACTCACTTGTTGAAATTGTGACTTTCAGTGACATGTAAGGTTCATCCTATAGTTTTATTAGTTAATAAAAATTAATCATACACTCCTGTATTCATTTTTCTTTCTGAAACTATTAAACATGGTTGTGTGTTAAAGTTAGATGAACTAAAGGTATAAATAAAAGTATAAAGAAAATAACTTTCAACTTTCCCTGAGGGAGTCAAGAGGCTTCACAATTGAGGAGACAGCTTAAGTGGAACAACAGCAAACTATAACCGTACAGGAAATGCAAGATCTTCTTACTCTAAGCTCCTTACTTTGAATAATTGTTTTAGAAAACTGGAATTTTTATGTGTCAATCACATTATGAGTTATTTAAATTTTACCTTTCCTTTTTCATACTGTAATCATTAAGCAGTGTTTCGACCTACCGTGTAACAAAACTCAAAACAATTTGAATTACAAAAATGAATTAAATATGTTGTCTTTCTTCTTGTTACCTCAGTTGAAAAATATATGAGATGCTTTTAATTTATCTTAAATCTGTTTGGGAAAAATTAATTCCAGTAAATGTGAATATGTAACTGGGGCTAGTGCTTATAAAGCAGAAACATACGGCAGAGTTAGTGAATATGAAAGATGGATCTGACTTCCAAGGTTTCAAGAAGGTCTTCCAGGGCATGATGCAAAAGCCAATATATAACTGTGCCCTTATTTTATAAGGGAATATTGGAACTTGGGGGAAGCTGAAGATCGTTCTTAAGTATGGGGACAACTATACCCTGGTGTCACATGTACTCCTATAAGCAATCATGACAGATCCTATTAATTTTACTGTCTTGAGATATCTCAGACAGGTCCACTTTTCTCTACCTGATGCAGCAACATCATAAAAGAGTGGTCATTCTCTTTTCTTGGGGCTTCTTTCTTTTAGCTTTATGCCCATGCACAAAGTTCCTCTGCTATTAATCAGTCCCTAGAGTTTTCTGGCCTCCAGGTTTATCTTTTCAAAGCACAAATACAGCTAATTATTTTCTTTGCTTAAAACTTCTTTGCTTTCAATATATTTTTAATTTTTTCCATTAAAATTTAGGTGAAAGTCCATTATTTATCCCATAACTTTAGAATGGTCTATCTCATTTCACTAAAACTTTATTAGTTTTCTTTCACTAATTTAGTTCTCTTCTAAACATCTCACCTTTGAACAGAGAAGTCCTGACTGTTCTCACTCCCTATACTGTGCTGGTGACATTCCAGTCTTTAGGAGGTAGAGGTAGGAGGATTAGAAGTTCAAGGTCATCCATAGATACAGAGTGAGTTGAAGGGCCGCCTGAGCTACATAAAAACTCATCTTTTTAAAGCATAAGTATTAGTAGAGGTTTAAGTATAATAAAACATTTGGAGACTGTTTATGATTTTAGTATTAGGGAAGCTAAGTCCATGATACAGAATTTCCAAGAGATAATATTTACTTAATTGTGTTCTCAGCCTAGTATTCATTAAAAAAGAAAAATATGGGTTAGAAATTTTCATTTGTGTCTGCTTACAGTAGATAATTTAAGCTGTAGACATGGGAGATATTAGCTGTGCAAACAGAGAAGGTAGAGAATATGATTTGAAACTAAGACATACTCAAAATTGAATCACCTCAAAGAGCTCATATTGTCGAAGAAAAGTAGACAAATACATATTAAGATATACTCTGTTAATGACTGCATTTACCTAATTTCTTTCTCTATGATTAGGGACAAAAATATGGATGGTAATGCAAAGCAGTTCTGGTGAGTGGTATGAAGAAAGAAAATGCAACATCTAGCAGCAATTCACACTGAAAACAAGGAGATAATTTCTGTGGAAACATCATCCAATCTCAAATAAAGAGGAAACTGGGCCCATATACTAGGGATAGAGCAACAGAAGCCAGGTCAGCAACAAGGCAAAGGGTGGGTAGCATGAATTGCTTTAGGACACTGTGTGTCAAGGAGATGTCTGCCCTTGGGTATCACAGAAGATCAGAAAGTAGCTGTAATGTGCATGCAGTGACATGTGGGCATAGGACACACAGCTTGTCCCTCACTGTCATGGAATTTCAGTCTTTGTAAATGAGGAACACTTACTGAATAGCAACAAGGAAGAAAATCATGTTTTTAAATTATGAAATATTTTACTTTAAATTATTTTAGGAAAGATGTAAAACTTTGTCTCTGTACTATCCATGACATGAAGTATAGAGAGAGAGGATCAAAAAAAATTAACTAAAAATAATTAACTCCTAAGATTTGATTTGCAAAATAAAACCACATAATTACCAAGGTAAACACAGGAAGTGGTGTGAATGAGGAATTTACACAGCTATGTCTCACTAAAAAAATAGTATATATATATTTTTTAACAGTAAATATGTTTATTCTGTTAATCAACTTGTATATGTATGAGTATGATGATGTTACTCATCTTAATCCATAATGTATGATTTTATGATTTCATCATTTTATTGGTCCCATTTTGCAGCTGACAATGCTTATTGTTAACTTATTTGATTAATATCACTGTATGCCGAGGAGAGAGCAAACTCTCTATTTGTGGTTTTAGCACAAAGACTATAACCCAAACCACTCCCTAGGTTTACCTTGGTAATTATGTGATTTTATTCTGCAGGTCAAATCTTAGTAGGTGATTTTTTTTAAACTTTCTCTGCTAATTTTCTTATGTTCCTGAATTTAACCTTGTATAATAGGAATGTGAAGAGAAGAATAGCTTCATAGTGGTATGGTAAAAAGGTTTCATATATTCTCTCCTACCTCCCCTAAACACACACACATACACACACACACACACACACACACACACACACACACACACATCTGACAGCACACACATATACACACAACCTAAGAATTATATAATCATATTTATGTTCAAATAAGCAGACACTTAACCACTAAATCTTAAGTGAAATTCACATGAGAAGCACAGGTTATATCCTTTTCCCCCTGTAGAACTTCCTAACATTCCCAATTAAAAGGAAGGCTTATTTAACAGTTAATTTTATTTTTTTTTTATTTTTTGTTCATTTTTATTTATTTATTTGAGAGCAACAGACAGAGAGAGAAAGAGGCAGATAGAGAGAATGGGCATGCCAGGGCCTCCAGCCACTGAAAACGAACTCCAGACGCATGAACCCCCTTGTGCATCTGGCTTATGTGGGTCCTGGGGAATTTATCCTCGAAATGGGGTCCTTAGGCTTCATAGGCAAGGGCTTAACCACTAAGCCATCTCTCCAGCCCAACAGTTAATTTCATAACAGAGCTACTGTTTCAGTTTTTTTTTTTTTTTTTTTTTAGTCATAGTCCTCTATATATTTTTTTACAGTCAACATCTGGTTGAAAAACATTCCTGGCTTCCATTTGCTCTTTAGTTTTACAAACGACTAAATGTCTGGTATCTTATATTAGCTCCAACCCTGTCTTTAATGATCTGAAGGGTCTATGTCTTATAAGCTGCCTCAGCTTTCTCTTGATGTGTTTTCTCTTCCTGCTCAAATCCCTCTGGCTTTTTAGTTATCTGAGAAACATGCACCTTTCTTTTTTAAATTAGTTTTCTACTCAAAGAATACAGTCAAATTGGTACCATTGTTAGTCTCCTCACTGACTGCCCCTCCTCTGCTGGGACTCTCCTTGTTGTGAAATATGGGTCATGCATTATGGGGTTAGCCATCAGTTATGAGTAGGAGGCAATGTTTCTATGTATTATGACCCAACGTGTGGCTCTGACATTCTTTCCGCCTCCTCTTCTACAAATTTCCCTGAGCCATGTTGGGTTCAATTTAGGTCTGCTTCAGTGATGAGGTCTTAGGAGCCTCTTTGTCTCTGGATATCTGGTTTGGTAGGAGTTGATTGTTCCCTATGTTGATCTCCTTCACCCTTGTGCTGGTACCAGGTTCACCAAGAAAACAGCACCCTTGCTTGTTTTGCCATTTTTTCTTAGTTTCAGCTGGGGCCCTTTTGAGATATGATGGGGTGGTTCTCTCCTTAGGATTAGCATGTATCTGAAAAAGTGAAGCAAATTCTCTGACAGAGAGCAAAGTTAGCACCAGATAAATGGGATAACCCTTGTTTATTTTTATTTATTTATTTTTTTTTTTAGAGAGAAAATGTAATATGTGTAGGGCCCTCTTGTAGCCCACAATTGGTGGGAGCTTGATAATAGAGAGTGGGCTTATTTCTCAATTTTTCTGCTCCTTCTCCATCTTATCTTTCTGAAACTGTATCTCTGGCCTCTTGTCTTTAGTTTCAGTTACCACAGCTTATGTTTCCACTTCATAAAGCAAAAACTTTCTGGAAAGTTCTGTCCTTTCTCTTTTACCTATGTGCTTTCATTTGTAGTTTTTCTACCAAAATTCCTGGCAAAAAACTGGATTTTATGCAAAATCTAATCCCCCATGGGGTGAAGAAATAATTGAATACTTTTTTTCTGTCATTGAAAAATTTGAACTTTATATATGGCAATAACTATTCCTAGCATTTGGAATTCCTGTAAGTAAATATATTTTACTGCAAAAACTACTCAAAATATAAGGTTATTCCGTGAATTATGACTGAATTGAAAGTAGCAATGGAGTCCACATGCTGAGTTCCAACTCTTGAATGAGCACCCAATAATAACTTAATTTGCTTTTGAAATGTATGGGTAAGACAACATGTGTTTCTTTTATAAGAAAAGTCAAACTTGGCTTCCTCTCAGAAATCCTTTTCTATTACTTATTTAGACTGAGAAAATATTCTGTAAATAATGTAGCTCTCTATTTTATTGATAATACCTTTAGTACATTAGTTTTAGGAAACTTCTTTGAATATTTGAGTCTGTAACAAATAATATAAAAAAGAAGGTAAATATCCTAATTAAATAAGAAACATACCTGGCTTGCTGTGTCCCATATATTTATAAAGGACCAGGCAGAAATAAGAGAAAGTGTAGCATGCAATTATTCATTTAATTATTAAGGCAAGAAACCTTGCAAGAAGTTGAAGCTTAGAAAATTTATGCTGAGAAGATATCAGTCTGTAATTAGTACCACCAATTTCAGGTATTACACTGATAAAAAGAAAAGACCAAAAATAAAAATTAACGGAGCATAAACCATTTAAGCTTTTTTCTCTGCTTGAAACTGAAATGAAATAATGAAGCAGCACTTTGAAGCTGTTCTGAATAGAGCCACAGAGCTAATGTGCTGGAGAAACCTGAGAATTTTTGCACAGATGGTCTGACACAGGACTTGCCAAGCTCAGGCAGCCTACAGGAGTTCTGGGGAAGTCCTCACTGCCAACAGGCAAACACGGTGCCTTTCACAGTTAGGTTGTGAAAACCAAAGTCTGGGAATGTCAGATTGTGGTATAATTTATCGCTAATAAAAAGCAGAAGTAACAAGGTCATTTCATTATATAGATAGGGCAAATACTACATGACAAAACCCACTATGCTGAAAGTATAGCCACAGAGTGTTCCCCATGTAGCCTATCTGTTTTCTTTGCAATCTTTTCTTAAAGCTAGATTGATAGTATAAATCACATTATGTGGTTGTTTTGCATAGAACCTTCCAATGGTTTCTCTTTGATCTTCAAACAAAACCAAATACTTGACATGCTGCTCCTTGATACATGACCCTACCTCTCTTCGTTTTTATTGGCAAGCATAAGATCCTGTAGTTCTCAGTCATGCAAACTTATGGTGGTGATTGGAATGCAAAATGCCTCCCATGAGCTGATGTGTTTGAACACCTGATCCCTAGGTGGTGCTATTTGGGAAGATTGTGGAACCTTTCAGAGTTGAAACTTTTTTTGTTGTTGTTTTTGTAGGAAGTGGGTTGTAGAGTAGCCCCTTGTGCTATTCTTCCTCTACTTCCTGATTCTGGTGAGATGGGATGTGGGCTTCATGTTCTGGCATGAAACACCTTCCCCACCCTGATAATACTTCCACTAGAAACTGGAAGCCAAATTAAGCTCTTTTCCTTCTGTAAATGCTATTGGTCAAGTATTTTTTTCTAGAAAGGAGAAAGTAACTCATGCAGAAAATTGGTACCAGGAATGGGGATATTATTGTGATAATAATATTATCACATGTGGTTCTAAGCTTTTGGAACTGGTTTGTGGAAGGAATATGGAAGAATTTGGAACTTTCAGATTGAGAAGCCTTACAACACTATAAGAAGAGCTTAATGGGCTATTCTCTTTTTTTCTCTCTCTCTCTTTGGTTTTCAAGGTAGGGTCTTGTTCCAGCTCTGGCTGACCTAGAAATCATCATATAGTCTCAGGCTGGCCTTGAACTCACACCAATCCTCCTACTCGGCCTTCCAAGTGCTGGGATTAAAAGCATGCACCACAATAACCCAGCTTAATGGGATGTTCTTGTGGGGTTTAGAAAATTAGAATGCTGAGAAGATTGTACACTTGGAGGTTCAAGCTTATGTGGTTTTAGAGGGGGAAAAACAACTCAATCTAGAACTAGGCTAGAGGCAGTACAGGTGATATTCTGGCAAAGAATATGGCTGTTTTCTTCCTGTGTCCTGAGAATCTGAATGAAGTTGAATTTAAAAGTAATGAATGCTGTGTTTGGTGGTTGAGTTTTTAATGCAGAACATAATTGAGTCTACAGTGTGGCTTCTATTAGCTAGGCTTATTCAAATCAAGACTGAAATATATAGTAAAATAGAGAGCAGAAAGGAAAGAAATGTGAGCAAATTTAAAGTCCCAGGAAAGAAGATTACAACCACTTTGACTGTAATTTTAAAGAGATTTTTACAATTATAAAGAGGTCTAAGAGCTGGAGAGATGGCTTGGTAAAAGCACTTGCCTGCAAAGCCCAATGACCAGGGTTCGGTTCCCCCCCATACTCACATAAAGCCAGATGTACAAAGTGGCACATATATTTGGAGTTTATTTGCAGTGGCTGAAGGCCCTGGTGCACCTATTTGATCAGTCTGTCTCCCTTATCACTCCCTCTCTCTGCTGGCAAGTAAATAAAAAATTTTAAAAGAAATCTACTGCTCTGCACTGGGACAATTGGAAAGATGCTCTAAGTGCAGGATTAAATCTATTGAAGGCTCATATTAATAAAAATGGAAATTCTTGTAAAAAGAAGAAATATAAAGACAGAGGCCAGATGCCATCTCTACTGGTTGTAGACCTTAGCAGGATCTACAGGGTGATGGTTTTTCAGGTTTGAAAGATGCAGGATGAAGGATGTCATGGTTTATTCCATAAGAGTTCCAAAGAGACACTGAGGCTAAAGAATGTGAATTGGGGCCTTGTTTGAAACTGTGAAGGAAAACCCTATGTTTTAATGGAAACCTCAGGATTTTGTAAATACCAAGACCATAGGACATATGCCAAAGAAAGCTGGAGGATGGAGACAGCTCACAAGAGAGGTAGCAGAGCCAGAGGGGTGAAGTTTGCACAACCCTTTTTGTCATCATGAGTTCTAGAAACCAAAAATGGAGCTACAATACTTACCTGGCAGGGGAGGTTTGCAGATGACAGGATTCCATAAATAAAGGACCCTAAAGACTCTATCAGCAAACTGTTAGAGCTAATAAACACCTACAGCCATGTAGCAGGATACAAAATAAATACGCATAAATCAGTAGCATTCCTATATGCTAACAACAAACACACAGAGGATAAAATCAGAGATTCACTCCCATTCACAATTGCATCAAAGAAAATAAAGTACCTTGGAATAAACCTAACCAAGGAAGTAAAGAATCTCTACGATGAAAACTATAAAACACTCAAGCAAGAAATTGCAGAAGATGGGCTGGAGTGATGGCTCAGCGGTTAAGCACTTGCCTGTGAAGCCTAAGGACCCTGGTTCGAGGCTCAATTCTCCAGGACCCACGTTAGCCAGATGCACAAGGGGGCGCACGCATGTGGAGTTCGTTTACAGAGGCTGGAAGCTCTGGTGCACCCATTCTCTCTTTCTCTCTCTCTCTCTGCCTCCTTCTCTCTGTCGCTCTCAAATAAATAAATAAACACAAAAAACAAAATTGCAGAAGACACTAGGAAATGGAAAAGCATCCCTTGTTCCTGGATTGGAAGAATCTATATAGTGAAAATGGCAATCTTACCAAAAGCAATCTGCACATTTAATGCAATCCCCATCAAAATCCCAAAGGCATTCTTCAAGGAAATAGAAAAAAAAAAAACAATCCAAAAATTCATCTGGAATCACAAAAAACCTTGAATATCTAAAATAATACTGAGCAACAAAAATAAGGCAGGTGGTATCACCATACCTGATTTTAACCTACACTACAGAGCCATATTAACAAAAACAGCATGGTACTGGCACAAAAGCAGATATGTAGATCAATGGAACCAAATAGAGGACCCAGATATAAGTCCAGGTAGATATAGCCAACTGATATTCGATAAATATGCCAAAAATACTCATTGGAGAAAAGACAGCCTCTTCAGCAAATGGTGCTTGGAAAACTGGATATGTATCTGTAGAAGGATGAAAATAGATTCTTCTCTCTCTACATGTACAAGAATTAAGTACAAATGGACTAAAGACCTTAACATCAGACCTGAAACTCTGAAATTGATAGAGGAAAAAGTAGGGGAAACCCTTCCACATATTGGACTTGGCAAAGACTTTCTGAATATAAACCCAATTGCTTGGGCAATAAAACCACAGATGAACCACTGGGACCTCATGAAATTACAAAGATTTTGTGCTGAAAAGGACACTGTGAATAAAGCAAGGAGGCAACCTACAGAATGGGAAAAAAATCTTTGCTAGCTATATATCTGATAGAGGATTAATATCTAGGATATACAAAGAACTCAAAATGTTAAATAATAAGAAATCAAACAAGCCAATTAAAAATGGGCTATGGAGCTAAATAGAGAGTTCTCAAAAGAAGAAATAGAGATGGTATATAAGCATCTAAAAAAAATGTTCTACATCCGTAGTCATCAGGGAAATGCAGATTAAAACTACATTGAGATTCCATCTCACTCCTGTCAGATTGGCTACCATCATGAAAACAAATGATCATAAATGCTGGCAGGGATGTGGCAAAAGAGGAACCCTTCTATAATGTTGGTGGGAATGCAATCTGTTCCAGCCATTGTGGAAATCAATGTGGAGGTTCCTAAGACAGCTAAAAATTGATCTACCATATGACACACCTATAGCATTCCTAGGTATATATCCTAAGGATTCATCCCATTTCCTTAGAAGTACATGCTCAACCATTTTTATTGCTGCTCAATTCATAATAGCTGGGAAATGGAACCAGCCTAGATCTCCCTCAACTGATGAGTGGATAATGATGATGTGGCACATTTGTACAATGGAGTTCTACTCAGCAGTAAAGAAAAATGAAGTTATGAAATTTTCAGGAAAATGGATGGATCTGGAATGGATTATTCTAAGTGAGGTAATCCAGGCCCAGAAAGCCAAGCACTGCATGCTCTCTCTCATATGTGGATCCTAGCTACAGATGATTGGACTTCTGTGTGAGAAGGAAAAAACTCAGTAGCAGAGGGAACTAAGTTAAAAAGGAGATATAAAGTGAAGAGAAAGGAAGAGAGGAGGGTACTTAATAGGTTGGCATTGTATATATGTAAGTAGAAGAATAGATTAACTGGGGGGGGGGGAGGAAGGCCCAAAGTGAGGTCAGGGGAAGAGATTGAGTAAAGGAAAGGTGGAGGTAGGGCTAATCAAAATCTAAGAGGATGCAAATAAATCATATGGAATCCTCCGGTTTTGGACAATGGAACACTCAGGAGCCATAGATCGTTGTTAGAAAATTTTCAGTGCCAGGGATGGGATACCACCAGTGAGTTGTTGGCCAGGGAGGTCCCTGATGCCCCCAGACATTATAGGCCATTGCCGAGCCCCTTGGTTTCCCACCAGGAATAGATGGTAAGACCCTATTGCTGAAGACTCCACATACTTGGGCTGCAAGGCCACTGAGAAATCCTGCCGGAACTAAACTGATAACCTCCTCCATGTAGACCAGCTGAGAGAAAGCTGGAAGAAGCCATTCTACATGTAGTTCAATGGGAGAAAGAGAGACCACCACTGAAGATACTCAACAGTGGACACTGCAAGCCTTATAATTGGCCAGCTAGGCTAAATGAGCCAACAGGTGCAATAGTGGCATGTCTGTCACGGTGGAAACCAACTGCCCTCCAATTGGACTGGAGGCCCACTCTATGGGAGGGAATACATCCCTGATATTGAAAACTTAAAACAGGGGTAGCCATGAGCACTAGGGGTGTAACATCTGCTGATGTCTGGAAAAATGTACATACTATGCTTATCAAACTGCCCAGTAAGCACTACTCTTAATATTATACCCTTATATTAATGCTATTCTTACTTTGGGTAGAGAATCCTCTCTTATCAGATGGCAGTGACCTTGGGATGATTCAGAAGGTATCATAGTGCTGGAAAGAAGTGACTGGAGTACTGAGTAACATCTCAATCACACCTTCCAAGGCTCAGGGTCTAATGCAGAAGAGGTGGCGGAAAGAATGTAAGAGCCAAAGGAATGCTAGGACTCCTTACAACGTGCTCCCTCCGGACATACAATGGCTTGGATATCTATGACCTCATAGTGCCTGACTCTACCTACACAAGACCATCATAAGAGGAGGAAAAGATCATGACATCAAAATAAAAGAGAGACTGATTGAGATAGGTAGGGGATATGATGGAGAATGGAATTTCAAAGGGGAAAGTGGAAAAAGGGAGGGTATTACCATGGGATATTTTTTATCATCATGGAAAATGTTAATAAAAATTGAGAAAAAAAAAAAAGAAAAAAAATGGAGCTGCCGAATTTGTTTTTTAATCTGTAGGGTTTTAGTCTTGTGTTGACATATTTCCTTGGTATGGCTCCAGCCCTTCCTTTGGAATGGAGATATTTATTCTGTGCCATTATGTGTTGGAAGTATGTAACTTGTTTCTTAATTTTACAGAACTCAAAGTTGAATGTTGAGTTTCAGATGAGACTTTAGTCTTTCCAAGTTGGAAGGCTGTTAAAGACTGTCTTTCTTTCTAGAGCTAGTCTAGATGCATTTTACATCACAAGATGGCCATAGAGCCAATGGATTTCAGGGGTAGAATGTAGTGATTTGAATATAAAATGTTTCTCACAAGGTCCTGTGTTTAAGCACTTGATCCTCAGCTGGTGACAATGTTTCAGAAGGCTGTGGAACCTTTTGGAGGTGTAGCTTGTTGGAGAAAGTGGGACACTTGGGGTATGCCTTTAGATATTATACTCTAGCCCTACATTTGATTCTTCTCTGCTTCCCAATTCTGGTAAGATACAATGCAGATTTCCACTCTTCCCTACTATGTCTTCCCTTGTCCTGATGAGATTTCACTTTGAAACTGTAACCTGAATTAACCCAGTTCTTCACATAAGATGCTTTTAGTCTTATATTTTATTCCAGTACTGTGAAAGTAACTGATGTATCTATCAACCATGAGGTTCTGATCCATGGACATTTATTTTTATTATGGCAAACACCTCTTCCTACAACATTCACACACTCACATTAGACCTTACAAAATTAACTTAAAATCTTAACAAATATATTTTCAGGAAACACTTCTTTGACCAATCCCTTAGTCTACCTCATCATCACTAGATGAGATTGGCCTATAAATATAATCTCATAGCAGTTTATAAATATCTCATTTAAGTAAGTTAATAAAGAGTACAAAGTTTGTAAAGTATAGTTGTAATATATTAATAATTGTGTGATGTTTTAACACATACACTGAAAACAATAAGAAAGTAGAATTGATATTTTATAAACATGTACTTCAATATCAAGAAAAATGGAAATGAGTATTCAAAGTGTGTTCACATGTATTCTTCATGCTAGACTTTTAAAAACAAATAAAACACTAGCCTACTATTTATTTATTGCAGAAAATGCAATAATTGCATGATAATAGTTGCACAAAACTCTGAATATACTAATAGCTATCATATTATACTTGAAAAGGATGAACTCTTTTGTTTCTCAACAAAATTATTTGCATAGGGCTGGAGAGATGGCCTAGTGATTACGACACTTGCCTGCAAAGCTTAAAGACCCAGGTTTGATTCCTAGTACCCATGTAAGACAGATGCACAAGGTGGTGCATTCATCTGGAGTTTGTTTGCAGTGGCTAGAGACGCTGCCATGCCCATTCTCTCTCTCTCTCTCTCTCTCTCAAATAAATAAACTATTTAAAAAATTGCTATCAAAATGCACTAGTCTTGTGTACTTATTAGTGCTTAGAGAGAACAACTTTAAGCTGTCCCTAGGATTATCTTCTTCTCTTTATTTTCTTCATTGTTGTTAGTTATATACACAGTGTATATACAGCCATATTGGTACCATAATTAGCCTCCTCTCTGTCCTCCCCCCTCCACTGGGACTATCCTCTTTGGGGAATGTGGGTCATGCATGGCGGGGGGGGGGGGGGGGTTAGCCATCAGTTATGGGTAAGAGCCAATGCCCCTGTACATAATGTTCCAATTTGTGGCTCTGACAGTCTTTCTGCCCTCTCTTCCATAAATTTCCCATCTACTTCAGTGATGAGGTCTTGGAAGACTTTATGTCTCTGGATATCTGGTTTTGTAGGAGTTGAGTGTTCTCTGTGTCTATCTCCTTCACCCTTGTGCTGGTTCCAGATTCACCAAGAAAGCAGCATTCTTGCTCATTTCCCCAATTAGTCTATGGTTTCAGCTGGGGCCCTGGTGAGGTGTGATGGGCTGATTCTCAACTCAAGTTCTGTGTCCATCTGAAAAAGAGAAGCAAATTCTCCAATAGAGAGTGAAGTCAGCATCAGATAAATAGGCTAACCATTATTATTTTAGAGAGAATTTAATAGGTGGTACCATAAAATTCTATATCCTAAAAGACAGACTAAATGGTTGAACCTTCATCAGGTCCTTAGAAGGAACACCTGAACCACAGGACCCTGGCAAGGGTATGATAAAGACTAACTTTAATTTTCTCTCTCTTTCTCTCTCTCCCTCTTTTCTCTATCTTTTTATACTACCTATCTTTTTCTTCCTTCTTTTCCTTGGTGCTGGCCTGTAACTCCGAGTACCAGCATGTGGCTAACATCCACAATGAGCTGTTGTTCAGAGAGACCTACAAGGTTTCCCAAAAGAAGAAAGATTTATTTCAAAGTACTTGATGACCCACCAAAGGTTAGTTGTAAGACCCTACTGCCCAAGACACCATATGCTGTTGTTACAGAGCACGGAATGACCTGCTGGAATCTGGAAGAGTCAGTCCCCAGAAGTTAACTCATCTAGTGCCAGAAGATGCTACATGAGTGACTGGAGGAAAATGACCAACATCTGTCCAAGCAACTCGTGGCCTAAGCTACTCAGCAGCAAGCAGCCTGAGTTGATGTCCACACAAGTGAAATAGTAGCACACAGCCATGGTGGGTAACCAACTGCTCTTGATTTGGCTAATGGATCTGCTCAGTGGAATGAAACCCATAGCTGGTTCTGTGAAACAAGTCAGAACCATACCCAAAAAATGAGGCCACTCTCCATTATCAAGCTCCCAACAATTGTGGGCTACAAGAGGGCCTACAACTATTAAATTCTCTGTATTTTTATGTTAAGGGGAGAATATAGTAAAATATAACTGCCTCAAATTTTTGGAAGAGTTTCCTTTTGTAGGGAAGGTTCCACAACACTGGAAATAGCCTGGCCTTGCAGACTGGAGTAAGTGGCATGATTGGATGGTTGAGCACATAATTTATGTCTTTCCTTCATAGTATCTGATTCCATCAGCATTTTTTAAGAGAAGGCTGTTCAACATTATAATGATTGCTTGAATTCAAAGACAGGCAAAAATTTAGGGACCTGGGAGACACAGAGAAACCTGACTAAAACATTAAATCTATTGAAATTGGTAATCATTTTGCTACATTGGGTAATGATGGGACAAGCATGTTCATGAGATAAAGGATGAGAAGTTGGAGAGTCTGTTTTGTGTTTTCATAAGTCAACCAAGGGAATCCTGGATCCTATTTCATGGAAAGATATGGGGATTCTTTACACTGAGATCTTTTCCGGAACTCAGGGGATGGACACAGCTTTCCAGGAGGGTGATGCTCCTCCTCTGGTGAGGTTCACTGTAGCTAGTAATTTTTAATAAGAATAATCCCTCCAAATATATTTGGGGTTTTATTTAGAAAGCAGCAGCCAGTAAGGCTGTCAGTGGAAGATATCTCAGATCCCAGTAAGCCATTGATTTCTCCTCACCTCCTACTTTATGAGCTGTGGTGATCTGCAGCAGATGGATAGGCTGAGAAGGAGGTTAGGGTTTTGTAGGACAAGAATTTTCTGTGCTTGAAAAAGTGTCACTTTATTATAAAGTATCAAAGTTCACACATCTAGTATTGCTTTGAGAAGCATTTCTGTGGACATCCTGATGGAAGGGGTTAGAACATAGTTTTGGCAATAATTGTAGGCAGTATTAAATATTTTATGAGAAATACATTAGTGTAAATCACCATTTCAAAAAAGTGAAACATGAATCACTACTCAAAGAATTGGACTTTAGTGCAAGAAGTCCTGATTTATCTTCACTGTTGATCCTGTGTATGTAAATGCCATTTCTCAGAAGCATAAAATTCTGCAAATAATATATTGGTTAGTGTAAGCAATATAATATATATTTCTCAGGCTGCACTAGTTTCATTAATCATATATTTTAAGAATTTTAAGCTTATTTTTATGAGGCATTGCATTCCATGTGGCATTGATATGCATGTGTAATTTATACTTGGCAAGTGAATTATCCTAGACTATTTTTTTGTGTTTGATATATTGATTTTCAGTTGTGATAGATCATTTTAAGATCGGATGTCCTTTCTCATGGTGATTTATCCACAGAGTCTCACAATGTGGGGCAAGCTGATGAAGACCTCTGAAGACGTTCTTTTAGTTGTAAGTAGAGTGGATAACTGGAATTCTTAACACAAGCAGGGAAACATATTTAGCAAGTTGAAAGAAATAAATTTCATGCAATATCTAATTAGCTGTTGAATAGGTGCTACAAAAAGTAGTCTTATTACAGAACATCATTTGCTTCTGTATACTAATCTTGTGACCCATTTTTATAAATAAATATGCAATGAAGTATAGCGTCAGAAAGACAATGATGCCATCAATTTGTCTGAAAGGCCTGCTTCTATGCCTGTGGATTGCATTTTAATCTTTATCAGTGCAAATTCATACATATGCATTGACTTGAATTTTAATACTTTTCTTCTAGAAAATTTTCTTTGTGCAGAGTTCAAAAGAGAAGAGATATGAAATGCCCAGATCGTAAATGCCTCCTGGCCACTGGTAAAGACACTGCATAGAGGAACTGGCTAAATGAAAGTAATTACTTTTAGAATTTAAGCAAGTATTGTTAGAGTTCTTATTACAGTACCTACTAAACAATATCAAGCCCACTGTGAAAACTATATGCTGATTTGCCAACAATCTCAATGTACATTTAATCACAGGAATATTGGAGGAAATATTCCTGTTTCTAGAAGGTTATGCTAAGCTTCTGAAAAATAGTATTGAATAAATTACAGAATTGAATGAATTAATGACTGAAACTGGATTTTTAATTAAATGTTAACTGTAATATAATAGATACCAATTGATTTTGGGAATCAGATAATGCTTTAGTATGTCCTAGCTGTTTGGTATTGGAAAGGTTCCTTTATAGTCAAAGCTTCACTGTTCTCATCGAAAATCACCGATAAAGACATTATTCAGAAGAGGTTTTATGAGGAAGGACTAAATGAATTGATATATGTAAATAGTATCATTACTTTTGCAGATGATATAGTCATAATAAATATTAGCTGTCTTATGTTCAGAATATAATGTTTAAACATTTTTATTCTAATGGCATGCATTTTCCTTGCCAGATATGTTGACTACTTTGACAATAAAAGTTACTAGTAATAAAATTGAATTATTCCTTCTTCATTTTTAAAATTTTCTTTGGTTTTTATGAACTATTGTCTTACTCTATGGCCCAGAGAGGCCTTTGACTGATTCAGAAGCCCAGACTGGCCTCAAACTTATGACAAACTTTTTGCATCAGCCCCCTGTGTGCTGGGATTAAAGATATAAACCAACATGCCCAGCCATTATTTTTCCTTGGTTGAATAGAATAGCTAAAATGAAGCACATGGTTTTAATTTTAAAATGGTTCTTTTAAATATACATTTAAATATGAAAAAGGGTAATCTTATGATGATGCTAGGATATGTATTTAGAATGAATGCATTTAATTAAATGAACAAAGGATGGGTTTGGAAGATTGCTAATTGGTTAGAGGCATTTGATTGCAGAGCCTGCCAGCCCAGATTCAGTTCCCCAGTACTCATGTAAATTTAGATGCACAAAGTGGCTCATGTGTCTGGAGTTTATTTGTAGTGGCAAGAGGCTTGGCATGCCCATGTTCACTTACTCTTTCTCTTAAATGAATAAATAATTGAATAAAATAAAATAAAATCATCAGTGAAAAATATGTTTGAGGAAACAATACTCTATGCATCATTGTGAGGTGTGGTGCCCAACTACAATATGACCAAAGTGGGAAAACATAATTCTCATTCGACAGATCTATCTCTGAAGTAATATTTGAAAAAAAAAAAAAACTTGCCAGTAAATATCCCACAATTACCTGTGCAGAGCAATATTAAAAACACAGTGAATCGTTGAATTGGGATGAGGAACTCAGCTGTTGCCAGAACTGCCACTAGATGTCACACAGTTCTTACTCTCTGCTCATAGAAGTGTGGTGGAATTTGTCAAATATGTCCTTCAGAATATAAATTTCAGGCTTTTGATGGACATGGATGCTGTGATACAGAGGTCTATGCTATAATTTAGTAGTATTAACTATGACTAACTATTACTATAACCACCTACAGAACTGAGCAACTATTTCGATCAAATTGGCCTAACGATTTAGTGGAAATTAGATATATTTAATTACTTAAGCCCACTTTATAAATTTGACAAATACCTCTCAAGCTTTTACCTAATTTTGCCTCCAACTGAAAATGTAAAACAACAGCAGAGTCCTTGTGGTTTTATGTATTAATTCAGTGCTACTTTGGTAGAGTGTCCGTATATCTGAGTCCTAGAGGATCAATGGGTACCAGTCCTATGCTGTGCCAGTAACACAAGCTATTTTAGAAAACAACCATTTTGACTGCTACTTGAGGAATTTTATATTGTTGGAATAATAGGGAACCAAAGTGCACCTAAAAATGGTCATAAATCAGAGAGGAGAATGCAGACTGTAACTGTGTTTAAAAATTAATTTTTAGGGCTGGAGAGATGGCTTAGTGGTTAAGCACTTGCCTGTGAAGCCTAATGACCCCGGTTTGAGGCTTGACATCCCAGGATCCACGTTAGCCAGATGCACAAGGGGGCGCATGCGTCTGGAGTTCATTTGCAATGGCTGGAAGCCCTGGTGCACCCATTCTCTCTCTCTCTCTCTCTCTCTCTCTCTCTCTCTCTCTCTGCCTCTTTCTCTCTGTGTCTGTCTGTCATTATCAAATAAATTAATTAATTAATTAAAAAATTAATTTTTAAAGCTTTATTTTATAAACTCTGATAAAAGCCTCAAAACTGTTATTTTGAAATTGGTGTATATTTCTTTGCTAACAATATTTGGTAGAGAAACTGACTGAAATTTAGAACACTTGCTTTTAATTGTTTGGCTTTTACTTATTCCTTACTAAATGACTATTCCTGCAGTTTCCATGACAGCTGTGTAGAGGGAGGATTCGAACCCTCTTCTGATTACTCCAGGGGTAATTGAGGGTAAGCTGCCTGTGAGGGAGCAAAAGACAAGGAACAGACTAAAAATTCTTTCACTAGCTTTTCTGCTAACCTCGCAGAACTAGTTCTATTTGTAGAACTTTTCTACTTTGGGTTAAAAATCATTACAATGTCTTTACTATTCAAGGATGGCCGTCATTAGGCTGCATTGCCATGGAATTTTCCTGAAGTAGGTTATTGGTGGAAAAAGTATAAACTTAAACTTGAACTGAAAGCAGGTCTCTTGGGTACCCCACCAATGCATGTTTCCCTACCACGTTTCCCTGTATCTTTTTCCATGTCTGCTGTACCCCTACTTACTTCACTCCTGCTTAGTTCTCTGACTTACTTTTTTCATTTTTTATAGGCACTATATATTTCTGATTAGCTTTTTTATATAGTCAATTACATAGCAGATTTCATATCAGGATCTGGAGACATACCGTTCTCACTTGAAGTGGCCTATCAAGATATTTTCACAATAAAAGGTAAGATGGTTTTTCTTATTCCTTGTGGAACTCTTGATTCCCTGTAAACATTTCATTCCATTCCTTTTCAGGTTCACACATTATCTGCTACTGCACTTATTGTACTAAAGCAATGGAATTTGTTGACCGAGTGTTAAAAGTTTTATGCTATGAGATATAAAGCCTTCATGTTTTCTAATCTTGTTTTCCAATGTTATAGACTGAGATTTTCAGAATTCAATACTCTGTTTCATGGAATTCTAATATACTGACTGGTCTTTCTTCCTTACTTGATCTCCTTTAATTGTCATCTATAGTTTGTCTTCTGTTGCAGTCAGGTTCACATTGATGGCAGAAATCACCCAAGCAGACTTCCAGTCAAGATGGTGACCACCTAATTGCACTGTACCTCCCCAGGAAAGAAAGGTAAGGCATTAAAGGTTCACTGAGTCTTTTAGGGGAGAGAAATCTCTAATAGGTCACCAGTGAGAGGGCAAGGAGGGGTAAAGAAAAGGGAATCTGCTGATTCCCTCACTCTCGGGTAGCCCACCAGTCCCTCAATCCACCCAAGTAGAAACCTTAGCCATAGTTGCAGCCTCAGGATACTCCCACACTTACTATAGGAAAGGGGACCCAGGCCATCATAGTTCCACTTGCCTCACTGCACAGAGACAATTGCCCTGCTACCCCAACCCACCCCCACCCACGTGTGAATGCTGGCAGGCTCCACCCGCTGGCCCATGGAAGCTCAGGCAAGATCCGACCATCTGCCTGTGAAGCCTCAGCCTGATCTGCCCATTTGCCCATGCAAGCTCAGCCTGCTCTGCCCATTTGCCAACTTGCTGCTCTGGCTGCCCATCCGCTCACACCAGCACAGGCCCAATCTCCCATCTGCAGCACCGGCTGCCCACCCATCAGCCCGCCTCAGGCTGCTTCAGCAGCCTGCTGCACAAGAGCTCAGTCTGCTTCTGCCAGCCATGGAGCACAAGCTCAGGCAGATCTGCACACACATGCATGAGCTCAGAACCACTCTGCCCATCTACTTACCTGCCTGCTGGCTCAGACCAGCTCCCCCAAGAGGCACCATGTCCCCCTGCCCATTGAGATCACAGTCCTACTTTCCCTGTCAACATACTGTGATGAGCAGACCACAGTACAGAAGAAATGACATGAAAAATCAAATGTAAGTAAATGCAGTAAGATCACCCAGGCCTACAATGAATGTCTCTAATCAAAACACAGACGAGACATTAGGATCAGAACACCAAAATGAAGCTATGAGCAATACAACCCTGACCAAGCTGCTGGTAGAACTTGCAGAAAAGCAACAAAGGACTGATAATTGTGTGGATGCTGCCATCACTAGACTAGACCTAAAAGATAAGAAAATGGAAGAAGTTCAAAGACAGTTAAGAGATATGATGGAGAGTGAAAACAAAAGAGGACCTCAAAAATAAGCTGGCAATGTTAAATGAAGACATAAAGAAATGCAAGGATTAATTCCAAGAAGCATCAAGAAAATCAGAAAATGATGTGAAAAAGGAGCTTGGCAGAGGGATGGAAACTATACAGAGAAAAATAGTAGAAAATGCAAACCTAATTGAACAAGCCCAAAGCTCTTTATTTTTTAAAAAAAAAAAACATTTTATTTATTTATTTGAGAGTGGCAGACAGATTTGAGAGTAACAGACAGAGAGAGAGAGAGACAGAGGCAGATAGAGAGGAGAGAGAGAATGGGCACGCCAGGGCTTCCAGCCACTGCAAATGAACTCCAGATGTGTGCGCCCCCTTGTGCATCAGGCTAACGTGGGTCCTGGGGAAATTGAGCCTCAAACCAGGGTCCTTAGGCTTCACAGGCAAGTGCTTAACCACTAAGCCATCTCTCCAGCCCCCAAAGCTCTTTAGAAGCTCTCAAGAATAGAGTCAGCCATGTGGAGGATAGAAACTCCAATCTGGAAGACAAGATGGAAGAAACAGAAAGTTCAAAAGTTTCAATAAGCTCAAAAATTTCTGTGAACAGAACATGAGGGAATTATGGGATACCCTTAAATGGAAGGGGAAGAAATTCAGACCAAGGGCATGGAGAACTTATTTAACAAAATAATCAAAGCAAACTTCCCCACTCATTCAAAAGAAAGGCCCATCAAGATAAAAGAAGCTAACAGAACTCCAAACAGATTGGACCAAAGGAGAAACTCTCCAAGACATATTGCCATTAAGACTCTAAACATTGATACCAAAGAGAAAAACATAAAAGCAGCTAGGGAAAAAGCAGCACATCACTTTTAAAGGTAACCCCATCAGAATTACTTGAGACTTCTCAATGGAAACCCTGAAAGCCAGAAGGGGTAACACTGCAAAGTCTAAGAACCCAACCCAAACTACTATACCCAGCAAAAGTATTCCTAATAATAGATTGTGAAAGAAAAACTTCCCATGACAAAACTCAGCTTTACAATTATATGAACACAAAACCGTACCTACAGAAAGTAGTTCAGGAAATTCTCCACACAGAAGAATGAAATAATCAATCTCAAATGCCCACAAGAAGCAGATCACAATAACCAAACTCACATAAGGCAAAGAAATCTTCAAAGTCCACGAAAATATCAAACCACATATACCAACAGATTATGGCAGGGATAAAACCAAACCTCACAGTCATTACCTTAAAAACTAATGGTCTTAATTCACCCATCAAGAGACACAAGCTAACAGGATGGGTCATAAAATTAGACCCCTCAATCTGTTGTCTTCAATAAACCCACATCAGCACTAAGGATAGACAACTCCTCAGGGTGAAAGGATGGAAAACAATATTCTAAGCAAATGGTAATAAGAAACAAGCAGGCAGAGCTATACTAATAACAGATAAAATACACTTCAAACCAAAAATAATCAAAAAAGACAAAGAAGGCCTTTTCCTACTTATCAAGGGAACAATCCAGCAAGAGAATATCACAGTCATAAATCTTATGCAGCAAACATAGGGGCATCACAGTTCATAAAGAAAATCCTACTTGACAATAAAACAGAAATAACCACCAACACAATCATAGTTGGTGACTTCAATGCACCATTATCAGTAATAGATAGATCACCCAAAGAGAAACTGAACAGGGAAGTAAGAGAGCTCAACAAAACCATAGATCATTTAGAACTAACAGACATTTACAGAACATTCCATCCCAAGTCCACAGACTACATATTCTTCTTATCAGCCCAGGAACATCCTCTAAAATAGATCATATACTGAGTCACAAATCCCGCCTCCATATGTTTAGAAAGATTGACATAATCCCTGTATGATATCAGATAACAATGGTATATATTTAGAAATTAACAACAAAAGACCCACCAAGAATCCCATTGGCACCTGGAAACTGAAGAGCACACTTTGGAACAATAAATGGGTAGTGTATGAAATAAAAAATGAAATTGTGAAATTTCTGGAAATGAATGATGATGTGAACATATCGTGCCAAAACTTATGACACACAATGAAGATGGTACTCAGGGGAAATTCATAGCACTAAATGCCTTCATGACAAAGACAGAGAGATCCTAAATCAAAAACCTAACCATCCACCTAAAGGCACTGGAAAAGCAAGAGGAATCCAACCCAAAAATCTCCAGACGGAAAGAAATAATTAAGATCAGAGAACAAATTGATGAATTAGAAACTAAGGAAACATCTAAGAAAATTGATGAAACAAAGAGCTGGTTCTTTGAAAAAATAAACAAGATTGGCAAACCGCTGGCAATTTGATCAAGCAAAAAAAAAGTGACACTTCAAATTAACAAATTTGAAATGAAAAAGGAGAGATCACAATAGACATAAGTGAAATTAGGAGAATAATCAGGACTTATTTCAAAAACATCTACTCCACAAAACTGGATAATATGGAGGACATGGATAAATTCCTGAACACATACCATCTACCAAAGCTAAACTCAAAGCAGATTAATCTCCTAAACAAACCTATCACACTCATCATGATTGAAAAAGTAATAAAAATGCTCCCCAAAAAGAAGAGTCCAGAACCAGATAGCTTCTCAGCCTAATTCTATAAAACCTTCATCAAAGCTGGGCGTGGTGGTGCACGCCTGTGGTGGTTTGAATAAAATAGATGGCCCCCAATGTATTCAGTTGTTTATTTGTTTGTAGTTTGCATCTTTAGCCACCTGGATGGAGGCAATGTCACTGGGTGGATCTCAAGGTGTGGTGGTGGGTTTCAGATTTCAATGTAAAGATATGCAAAATGTGCCTAGCTGGAGTTCCTGAAGTATGCTGTAGCTTTTGACCTTTAGGCTTGTACTTCTCTCTCTGCTTAGTCCTGTGAAAGCAAGCCAGCTTCTTCTGCTATTATGAAACTTCCCCTGGTTCTGTAAGCTTCAATAAATCCCTTCCTCCATAGCTGTGCCTGGTCTGAAAGTTCATCTCAGTGAACCTAAAGCTGTCTGCTACAATGCCTTTAATCCCAGCCCTTGGGAGGCAGAGGTAGGAGGATTGTCATGAGTTTGAGGGCACCCTGAGACTCCATAGTGAATTCCAGGTCAGGCTGGTCTACAGTGAGACCCTACCTCAAAAAAACAAAACAAGAAAAACAACAACAAAAAAACAACCAAACAAACAACAACAACAAAAACAAACCCTTCATCGAAGAACTGAAACAAATCTTTCTCAAACTGTGCCACACAATTGGAGAACAGGGAAAGCTTCCCAACTCCTTCTATGAAGCTAGTATCACCCTATATCCAAAACAAGGCAGAGATGCCAAAAGAAAAGAAAACTACCAGCATATTTCCCTGATGAAATTAGAAGCAAAAATCCTGAACAAAATCCTCAGAAACAGAAACCAACAACACATCAAAAGCATTATCCACCTTGATCAAGGGGAATTCATCCCAGAAACACAGGGGTGGTTCAACATATGGAAATCTGTCAATATAATACACCACATAAACAAGGCTAAACACAAAAACCACATGATCATTTCGATAGATGCATAAAAGGCCTTTGACAAAATACAACATCACTTCGTGATCAAAACATTGGAGAGAATTGGCATGGTCAGTTTATATCTTAACACAATAAAGACTATATACAAAGCTCTTAAAGCCCAAATAATACTTAATGGAGGGAGACTTGAGGGATTCCCATTGAGATCAGGAACAAGACAGGTGTGTCCACTGTCACCTGTGCTCTTCAATATAGCACTGGAAGTCCTAGCTCAAGAAATAAGACAGGAAAAAGAAATAAAAGGGATACAATTTGGAAAGGAAGAAGTTAAGTGAGCTCTATATGCAGATGACATGATTGTATATGTAAGAGACCTCAGAGACTCCATTCTAAAACTCTTGAAGGTGATTAACTCCTTTAGCAAAGTAGCAGGATACAAAACAATGCACAAAAGTCAGTAGCCTTTCAATATGCAAATGACAAAAATACAGAGAAAGAAATAACAGACATGGTCCCATTTTCAATAGCAACAACAACAAAAAAATACCTTGGAATAATGTTAACCAGAAAGTGAAAGATCTATACAATGAAAACATAAAAACACTCAAAAAAGAAATTGAGGAAGACTTGAGAAAATGAAAATATCTCCCATGCTCTTGGATAGGCAGAATTAACGTTGTGAAAATGGCAATCCTACCAAAAGCAATATATAGCCTTAATGCAATTCAAATCAAAATCCCAACATTGACTTCACAGAGATAGAAAATATGATTTCAAATTTCATATGGAAAGGCAGAAGGCCTCGGATATCCAAGCATATCCTCAGCAAAAGAGATAACTCTGGAGGCATCACCATACCTGATCTAAAGCTATATTACAAAGCCATAGTAATAAAAGCAGCATGGTAGTGGCATAAAAACAGGACTATAGACCAAAGGAATAGAATTGAGGACCTGGACTTTGGGTCAAGCAAGTACAGCTACTTGATATTTGACAAAGGTCCTAACAAATTGGTTGGAAAAAAGAGCATCTTCAAAAAATGGTGCTGGACAAACTGGATAACCATATGCAAGAAATTGAAACTTGATCCACACATCTTTCCATGCACACCACTCAAGTAGGAATGGATCAAAGACCTCAATATAAGACTGGAAACTCAGCTATTACTGGAAAAAAATATAGGAGAAACTTTCCATGATATAGGAATGGGAAAAGATTTCATGAACAAAACCCCAGTAGCACAGGATCTTAAACAATCACTCAACCAATGTGATCACATGACGCTGAAGTTTCTTCACAGACAAACATACAATAAGCAAAGCCAATAGATTACCCACAGAATGGGAGAAAATATTTGCTGATTATCAAACTGACAGAGGCCTAATCTCTAGAATCTACAAAGAACTCAAAAACCTAAACAATAAAAAGTCAAACAACCCACTCACAAAATGGGGCAAAGAGCTGGACAGGCAGTTCACAGATGAAGTAATACAAATGGCATACACACTTAAGAAAATCTTCATCATCCCTAATCATAAGGGAAATGGAAATTAAAACAACTATGAGATTCCACCTTACCACAGTAAGGACAGCAAACATCAAAAAACCCAGTTATTCCCTTATTGGGCATGTACCCAGTACTTCAAGACTTAGTCCAGAGAGATTTGCTCAACCATGTTTATAGCTGCTCAACTTGTAATAAATAGCTAAGAGCTGGAATCAACTCAGATGTCCATCACTACAAGAATGGATAACTAAGATGTGGTATTTCTATACAATGGAATTCTACACAGCTGTAAGGAAAAATGACACAATGAAATTTGAAGAAAAAGTATGGTTGAACCTGGAACAGATCATTCTCTGTGAGTTTACCCAATCACAGAAAGGTAATCGCTGCATAATCTCACTCATCTACAGCACCTAACCTGAATCTACCCAAGATGCTGACATACCCAGCAAGCATCTCGAGGACCGGAAAATAAGGTGGGTGGGGAGGGAGGGGAGTACAAGGGAGGGGGTGGGGGCCACAAATATGGACCCAAATGGCAATGGTACCATAAAATTCTATATTCTAAAAGGCATGCCAAATGGTTGAACCTTCACCAGGCCCTTAGAAAGAACACCTTAGTCACAAGGCACTGGAGAGGGTATGATGAAGACTGACCATAATCTTCTACAGCTTCTCTTCCTGTTTCTCTCTTTCGTTCACTCTCTTCTCTCTAACTCTTTTATATTACATATCTTTTCCTTCCTTCTCTTTGTGGGCACTGACCTATAACTCCCAGTACCAACAGGTCGCTATCATCCACAGTGAGCTTTTGATCAGAGAGACCTACAAGGTTTCCTAAAAGAATGACAGATTTCTGGGCTGGAGAGATGGCTTAGTGGTGAAGCGCTTGCGTATGAAGCCTAAGGACCCTGGTTCTATGCCCAATTCCCCAGGACCCATATTAGCCAGATGCACAAGGGGGAGCATGCGCTTGGTGTTGGTTTGCAGTGGCTGGAGGCCCTGGCACACCCATTTGCTCACTGTCTCTCTCTCTGTTGCTCTCAAATAAATAAATTAAAATGAACAAAAAATTAAAATAAGAATGACAGATTTCTGTCAGAGTACTTGATAACCCACCAAAGGTTACTAGTAAGTCCCTACTGCTGAAGACACCATATGCAGCTGACACTTAACATGGAGTGACATGACTGGAAGCTGGAAGAGAGTCAGTCCCCAGAGTCAGCACATCTCATGCCAGAAGGTACTACATGGACAACTGGGGGAAAATGACCAATATCTGTCCAAGCAACTCATGGTCTAACATACTTAGCAGCAAATAACTTGTTGTGATGCCCACACAAGTGCAATAGTGGTGTGTAGCCATGGTGCCCTTGATTTGGCTAACTGGTCCACTCAGTGGAATGGAACCCATAGCTGGAGTTGGGAAACAAGTCAGAACTATATCCAAAATGAGCTCACTCTCCATTAACAAGCTACCACCAATCATGGGCTACAAGAGGACCTACACCTATTAAATTCTCTCTAAAGAAATCAGAGTTATCCTGTTTATCTGGTGCTAACTTTGCTCTCTGTTGGAGAATCTGCTTCTCTTTTTCAGTTAGATATAGATCCTAAGGAAAGAACCACCCCATCATACCTCAAAAGGGCCCCAGCTCAAACTAAGAATAATTGACAAAACAAGCAAGGGTTCTGTTTTCTTGGTGAACCTGCTACCAGCACAAGGGTGAAGGAGATCACAGACAGAACAATCAACTCCTACCAAGTCAGATATCCAGAGACACAGAGGCTCCCAAGGCCTCATCACTGGATCAGACCTAAAATGAATCCAACATGGCTCAACGAAATTTGCAGAAGATGGTGCAGAAAGAATATCAGAGCCACATGTTGGGTCTTGTGACACAGTGACATTTTCTCCTACTCATAACTGAGGGCTAACTACACAATGCATGACTCATATACCTCAAGAAGGAGGGGCCAGAGGGTGGAGGGAGGACAGGGAAGAGGCTAACAATGGTACCAACTAGACTGTATTCACTGAGTACAAAACTAATTAATAAAAAAAAAATTGGAAGAAATCACCTGACCCATAGCAGCTTTTGGAAAAAAAGGGGTGGTGGTATTTTGGCTTATAGACTCAAGGGGACACTCCAAATGGCAGGGAAAATGATGGCATGAGCAGAGGGTGGACATCACTTTCTGGCCAATATTAGGTAGACAGCAGGAACTGGAGAGTGTGCCAAAAACTGGCAAAGGGTAACCAGCTGTAAAACTGTAAGCCTGCCCCCAATAACACTCTGCCTCCAGGAGGTGTTAAGTCCTGAATCTCTATCAGCTGGGAAGCTAGCATTCAGAACACCTAAGTTTATGGGGGACACCTGAATCCAAGCACTACGTCTTCTATCCTCACTTTTATATTTTTCCTACTGTTATAAATTTAATCAATTTCTGTCAAACTTTTCTTGTGCTTACATGCATGCTTAGGTGGAAAACAGAGTACACACACACATACACACACACACATTGTTTATTCTTAAGGATTCATTCAAAGACGCCACTGTTTAAATAGATTTCATTTATGAGATCGATCAGAAATAATAGGCAAATCTCCCATGTGTACTATCTTATGGATTAGTTAAATTTAATGATAATCATGCTGCACATTATTCTGAGCATTATTTTTCATTAAGCATTTAAGATCTTGGAGCAATAATAGATATGCAACTAGACAGAGACTCACATTAATCATTTCCAATGCTAATATTAACTATAATTAAGAAACTTTAACAACATCATGAGTTTATATTTTGTCTAAATCTTCTACAGAAATCTGAGTGTTTTTATTCTTTCTGGACTAAGTATTGATTAGTGAAAGGATTTTCAGATCATAGCTTAGGGGTAGTTCATTTTAGATCACCTACATAAATGTGAGCAATTTCTACTTTTGCCAATAATTGAAAAAATATATGCTATAGTGTGTGTGAAGTTTCCTATATTAGACAGCATGCTAGCTCTGATGATAAAAAAGTGCTCAAAATTTATCTAAACCCTTGCTCATTCACAGGAAGAGAGCATGGTCAATTCAGATAAATCCAAAACAAACTCTTGAGTGGATGTTTACTCACTGGTTATAAAGGAAGAATTGGCTGACAGGCTTTCAAATCTCTTGTGGTGGTAAGCATGCTGGCCTCAGATGTGTGGGGAGAGATGATTACTAGACATTTTACTTGCCAATCACAATTGTACCACAACAATTTTTAGAGCCAAATTTGATGATGCTAGTAGGCTTATGTGACTCTTATCTGGCCAAACTCATTAGTACGGACTCATGCCAGACTTAATTTTTTTTCATTGACAACTCCATACTTATTGACAATAGACCATGATAATTCCTTCTGCTCCCCCACTTTCCCCTTCAGAATCCACTCTCCATTATATACAATCCCTCTCTTTTATTTTGATGTCATCATCTTTTCCTCCTATATGAGGGTCTTTTGAAGATAGTGCTAGGTACTGTGAGGTCATGGTATTCAGTCTATTTTGTGTCTGAATGACTGCATTGTAAGTAGTACTACCCTTCCTTTGGCTCTTACATTCTTTCTATCACCTCTTCTTTAGTGGACCCTAAGCCTTGGAAGCTGTGATAGAGATGTTATAGTGTTGAGCACTCCTTTGTCACTTCTTCAGCACTAGGGTGCCTTTTGAATTATCCCAGAGGTCACTGCCATCTAAAAAGGGAAGCTTTTCTCCCTGATGATTCGAGATGATGAACATTTTCTTAAGTGTGTGTTTGCCACTTGCACTTCTTCCTCTGAGAACTCCCTGTACAGTTCTTTGCTCCATTTTGTGAGTGGTTGTTTGACTTTTTATTTTTTAGGTTTTTGAGTTCTTTGTAGATTCTAGAACATGCTTCTGTCAGTTGTATAGCTGGCAAAGTTTTCTCCCATTCTGTGGGTCATCTATTGGCTCTGCTTATTGTATGTTGACCTCTGAAAAAACTTTTTAGCTTCATGAGATCCCAATGGTTGAGTGACTGTTTGAGTTTCTGAGCTACTGAGGTTTTTTGTAGGAAGTCTTTTCCCCACTCCTCTGTCATGGAAATTTCCTCCTATTTTTTCTTCCAGTAGTAGCAGAGTTTCAAGTCTTATATTGAGGTCTTTGATCAATTTTGACTTGATTTTTGTGCATGGATAGATGTGTTGTACAAGTTTTATTTTCTTGCATATGGTTATCCAGTTTGTCCAGCACCATTTGTTGGAGATGCTGTCTTTTTTCCAGCCTACATTGTTAGGGCCTTTGTCAAATATCAAGTAGCTGTAGTTACTTGACCCAAGGTGTGGGTCCTTGATTCTGTTCCATTGGTATATAATTCTGTCTGTATGCCAGTATCATGTTGTTTTTATTACTATGGCTTTATAATATAACTTTAGATCAGGTATGCTGATGCATCCAGAGGTGTTTCTCTTGCTGAGGATATGCTTGGGTATCTGAGACCTTCTGCCATTCCATATGAATTTTGAGATCATTTTTTCTATTTCTGTGAAGAAAAATGTTGGGATTTTTACTGGTATTGCATTAAATCTGTATATTGCCTTTGGTAAGATTGCCATTTTCACAATGTTAATTCTACCTATCCAGGAGCATGGGAGGTCTTTCCATTTTCTTAAGTACTCCTCAATTTCTTTCTTAAGTGTTTTTATGTTTCCATTGTATAGGTTTTTCACATTATTGGTTAATGTTTTTCCAAGGTATTTTTTGTTGTTGTTTTTGCTATTAAAAATGGGAAAATGATGATTATTTCTTTATCTGTATCTTTGTCTTTTGCATATAGAAAGGCTACTAATTTTGTGCATTGATTTTTTTATATTGCTGCTTTGCTGAAGGAGTTAATCATCTTTAAGGGCTTTGAGATGGAGGTTCTCCCATCCCTTATGTATAGAATCATGTCTTCTGCAAATAGGGCTAACTTAAATTCTTCCTTTCCATTTTGTATTCCTTTTATTTCTTTCTCCTATCTTATTGTTGAACTAGGACTTCCAGTTCTATGTTGAAGAGAAGAGATGAGAGTGGACACCCCTGTCTTGTTCCTGATCTCAATGGGAATTCTTTCAGTTTCTCCCCATTACTCTAGTAAGGATAGCAAATACTTAATAATCTAATGAAAACAAATGCTGGTGAGGATGTGAAGAAATAGCAACCCTCATTCACTGTTGGTGGGAATGTAATATGGTACAACCACGATGGAAAGCAATATGGAGATTCCTTAAAAGGTTGGCTATAGAGTTACCAAAATGCAGTTATTCCTTTACTGGGAATTTACCCTAAAAGCTCCATGCCTCAGTTCAGAGAGATTTGCTCAACCATGTTTATAGCTGCTCAATTAAAATAGCTAAGAGCTGGAATCAACCCAAATGTCCATCATTAGATGAATGGATAACCAAGATGTGGTATATCTACATGATGGAATTCTACACAGCAGTAAGGAAAAAATGTAAATAAAATCTGCATGTCAAGCATCAAGTGGTGTTTATTAGAAATAAATGACATTTTTTTTAAGCTCAAAAAATGTTGAACCTTCATCAGGTCCTTAGAGAGAACACCTCAATCAAAGGGCCCTGGAGAGGGTATGATGAGGACTAACCTTAATCTTCTCCTGTTTCTCTCTCCCTCTTCTCTCTTTCTCTTTTATATTATCTATCTTTTTTTTCCTTTTTTTTCCTTGGCTCTGGTGTGTAACTCCAAGTGCCAGCATGCAGTTAACATTCACAATGAGCTGTTGATCAGAAATATCTATAAGGTTTTCCAAAAGAAATAAGATTTCTGTCAAAGTACTTGAAGACACACCAAAGGTTAATGGTAAGACCCTCCTGTCAAAGACACTATATACTGTCAGTATGGAACATGGAGTGACCTGGCTGGAATCAGGAAAAGAAGCACTCCGCAGACAGTTAGCTTACCTAGTGCCAGAAAGTGCTACATGAGTGACTGGGGGAAAATGACCAACATCTATCCAAACAACTCGTGGTCTAAGCTACTCAGCAGCAAACAGCCCGACATAATGCTCACACAAGTGCAATAGTGGCAGACAGCCATGGTGGGTTGCCAACTGCTCTTGATTTGGCTAACAGATCTTCTCAGTGGAACAGAACCCATAGCTAGAACTGGGAAACATGTCAGAACCATTTCCCCAAAAAAAGAGCCTGATCTCCATCAAGCTTGCACCAATCATGGCTTACAAGAGGGCCTACCCTTACTAAATTCTCTCTAAAATAATAATGGTTATCCCATTTATCCGGTGCTGACTTCACTCTTCGTTGGAGAATTTGCTTCTCTTTTTCAGATGGATGCAGAACTTGAGGAGAGAATCAGCCTGTTGCACCTCTCCAGGGCCTCAGCTGAAACCCTGGAGTAATTGGGGAAATAAGCAAGAGTGCTGTTTTCTTGGTGAACCTGGAACCAAAACAAGGGTGAAGGAGATAGACACAGAGAACACTCAACTCCTACCAAACCAGATATCAAGAGACACAGAGCTTTCCAAGGCCTCATCACTGAAGTAGACCTAAAACAAACCAAATTGGCTCAGGAAAATTTACAAAAGAAGGGGCGGAAAGATTGTTAGAGCTACAAGTTGGGACATTATGCACAGAGACATTACCTCTTCCCCATAACTGATGGCTAACCCCACAATGCATGTCCCACATTCCCCAACGAGGAGTGTTTCTTCAGACGGGGGAGGACAGGGAGGAGACTAATGATGGTACCAACATGACTGTATACACACTGTGTACATAACTAATAAAAAAGAAAAGCTTTTCTAGCCAAAAGTGACAGTAGGATTATTTTTTAAAGTAGTAGCTGAGTAGTTGCTAAATTTAAAATCAGGAAAAAAAAAAAAAACAAAACATTTTCTAATCACAAGTTGTTTAGATTATACAAGTATTTTTCACTGAGAAAAATTTATAGATATTTATTAACAAACAGTACCTTACATTTTTTGAATATCTTTAACTTTTAAAATGGTGATAAACACGATTATAGAAGTTACTTCTCTTATGCTGTATTCCCTGTAGATGTGTTCATAGTTTTTGGGTCTCCTATTAAGCTATCAACAACCTGAATCTGTTTAAACTTTGAAGGCTTGATAAGAGCAATCGAAAAGCTACTGCAAAGTTTTAGCACTATTCCATGAAATCAAAGAGGGATTAATTAAATTTAATTCATAAATCTTCAACTACTTATGTCAAGACTTCAGTGGTTTAGAGTTTTTAGGAAGGAAAAGTATGTAATAAGAAAAATATAGTGTTTCTTCAAATTGAAGTAGAAGTGAAAGATGAGTTATTAGAATACAGCCACGCACAGCGTCTATGACTGATACTGCAAGGGCTGGCAGGTCCTGCTAGTGCGAAGTCTGAGTACATTCAAATGCTTCTCACTTCTTGGGGTTTGGCACTATTTTATCTTTTTATGGAAGAAATATATTATTGCCCTACTAAGTATATACTTACTTTGCCTTAGCTCAGTGCTATTTTACTTGAGCCTCAGCACTGTTGATTATCTCAGAAAGCTAAAGGTTGAACAGGTAGAAAAAAAATAGAGAGAAAACTGTAAAAGCTATCGGATTTTTGGACACACATAGTTCAACTAAGTGCTGGAATGAGCAAAGGAAGCTGTTTGAAAGCTGGGTGTGGTGGTATATGACTATAATTCTACACTTCGGCAGCTAAGACAGGATTGTGAATTTGAGACTAGTCTGGATAGTATAGTAATACTATGTCTTGAAATACAAAAAAATATAAAAACAAAAACCAAACAGAATTTAATGAATTGCAAAATTGAAGGGTTATGTAGTGAATAATACTTAAGCAAAATTCCAAATGTACAAACCTTCAAGAAAGTGCTATTAATAGATTTTATTGAAAAATTTTTTATCAACTAAAAAGTTTATATTAAAATTTTAACCCAAATATCGAATTGTCTATATCGAATCTTTTCAAGTCGTGCAATAATTTCATGCCAATTAGTTTTCCATTGATTGCATGGAAGATTCATGCCTACTATACTATGGCAGTTAGTAAGAAAATGTTTTCAACAAACATTGTAATAATAGCAATAAGAGTGGCAATACCAAGAAAGCTGGAACTTTCAAAATAATTTTTATTGGAAATTTTAATATGTTATTGTAAATTGGTCATATTCCAAGCAAGTGCCTTTTTTGTCCCCTTTCTCCCACCACTGTTCTACTAAGGACCCTCCTCTGTGAGGATGTCAGTAATCACTGTGGGGTTAGGAATGTACCAGTTGGTTCATTCCTCACAGTATGCCTTTGAACCCAGTGGCTCTTACTTTCTTTCTGCCCTCCTCTTCTGTGTTGTTCCCTGAGCCTTGGAGGACAGATTAGTATTGACATCTTGGCAGCCTCTAATTTTCTGCATTGATGAGTTTGAGTACTGTCTACTGCCATCTACATACAGAATGTTCTCTGATCAGTAGTGAGAGCAACACTCTTATTTATTTATGCATTTTATATGTATGTGTATGTGTGTGTGTGTGTGTGTGTGTGTGTGTGTGTGTGTGTGTATTCATCATATATATTTGGTTTTTGGAGGTTGGGTCTCACTCTAGCTCAGGCTGACCTGGCATTCGCTATGGAGTCTCAGGTTGGCCTCGAACTCACTGTGATCCTCCTACCTCTGCCTACCGAGTGCTGGGATTAAAGGCATGTGCCACCATGCCTGGCTTTTAAATATTTTTATTTATTATTTGTGTGCGTGTGTGTAACAGAGAGAGAGAGAACATGGATGTGTCAGGGCCTCTTGCTACTGCATGAACTCCAGATGCATGTGACACATTGAACATATGGCTTTACATGGGTACTGGGGAATTGAATTTGGGCTGGAAGGCTTTGCAAGCAAGTTTCCTTAACTGCTGAGCCATAACCCAAGCCCAGCATTCATAGTTAGTCTGCCATTTCCTCTGCAATGTTTCCTGGGCCCAGGTGGGTATGATAGAAATGACTTACTTATCTAGTGCTAGGATCTCAGGTTTCAAATCTTGTCATTTTGATTGATATTGGGTCTCCCCAATATTTACTGTCCTCTATAAAAATAAGATACTCTAATTAAAAGTGATAACAACTTTGATCAAAATGGATAAACATGCATTTAGAAGGATTTTTATGGCCATAACCTCTTTATTTAGGCAAAAAAACAACAGAAATTTCCCTCTAGTATCTATAACCTTCCAAACCATAGGCTTTTGAGTTAGTTCTCAGTACTTGACATGAATTTCTTCCACTGAGTGAGCCTCACATCCAGTCAGAGAGAACTGATTACCCCCATAACTTACGTGTTGCAACTACAGTCATGGGTACACCTTACCTGGCTGGGTTATCTGGAAGCTTACAGAATCTGCTGTTTGTTCGCATCGTTGATGACTCTTATCCTCCAGCAGCTTGCATAGCACTTTGCAGGACTACGACAGTCAGCTGGCAGGGAGATGGTTTCCATTTCTGAGTTCCAGCTTGATTTCCCAATGTCTTGTGACACAGCCTATGCTGTCTTCAAATGCTGGCTTTTTTTTTTTTTTTTTTTTTTTTGGTTTTTTGAGGTAGGGTCTCACTCTAGCCCAGGCTGACCTGGAATTCACTATGTATTCTCAGGGTGGCCTCGAACTCACAGCAATCCTCCTTTCTCTGCCTCACGAGTGCTGGGATTAAAGGTGTGCACCACCATGCCTGGCGGTAAATGCTAGCATTTTTAAATGCGTATACATATAAGACATTTTTTAAATGCAAGAAAATAGGATATATGTAAATATAATTGTAGAAAACATACATTTCACCATTATTATACTGAAAACAAAATAATTATATTATCATAATATGTACATATAATATAATAATTATATTATCATAAAGTGTACATATGCACAAATTAAAATTTAGTATACATTTGGTTTAAACTATAAAAGCAAAAATGTTAGCCAGGCATGGTGGCACATGCCTTTAATCCCAGCACCCAGGAGGCAGAGGTAGGAGGATCGCCATGAGCTCGAGGCCACCCTGAGAATACAGAGTGAATTCCAGGTCAGCCTGGGCTAGAGTGAGACCCTGCCTCAAAAACCCAAGAAAATAAAAATAAAAAAGTTAAAGCACTTAAAATTGAATAAATTTCTTAGAAAATAATAATAGAAAATGCCAAGAAATTTCTTAAATCAAAATAGTTCAAATGGTATAGTTTCTTTTTGAATTCAACAGCAATGGAAAAATTTGGAGAAATGTTGCTGACAATAGATGTATATGACACAGGCCTTAAATTAGTGCATACAGAGACTCGCAGCTCTGTCATTTAAAGGGAAAATGATTTCAGAAATTTGTTCAGTCTCCATGTACCTCAGCCTCATCATTTCTAAACTGGGGATAATAACAATCCCTACTCCATGTTATTGAAATTAGATGAGATGACACATGCAGTATCATCTATAGAATTCTTGACATTTAGTTACCTCTCATTAACATTAACTGTTAACAGTATTACCCCACTGCTTATGATCTACATGGCCTAAAGATTCCCTTCATCTTCACCAATAATAGACGAGCTTCTTCCTGACTCAGAGCTTTTATATACCTTACAAACATCTAAGAGATGAGTAAAGCACACTTCTAGGTATATCTGCTAGGGCATTTACAGAGAGGATTAACAAAGGGAAGAAGGGAAACCGGGCATCAATATAGATGGCACCATCCCATAGATTTGGGGGCTGGATGGAATAAAGGAGGAAAATGGAGAAAGTCCAATAACATAGACATTCTCTTTGCTTCTTGTCCTCTGTGAATTGAACTAATTGCTTCTTTCCAACCAAGCCCTTTTCATTTAGACACTAGGAAGATGAATGGTCACAGCACACACATCATAGGCCGGAATATATAGGCTGTGGCTCATTTAAAATACTTTTCTTTGAGAAGAGAGTGCTGGGGCTCCCTACTTCCACAAAACTACCTAGGGAAGCAATTTCCTGTGTTTTGCATCCACAAACTCAGATCTGTATCTTTGGTACAAGTGCTGTTGGCTCTGTGTTGAAAACTGCTAGATTAGATTCAGTCTCCAAATCTCAGAGGCTTATACCCCAAGTCTCAGATGCTTTCCAAGCCAAAGTTTGCTGCCCCACTGTATTTTGGGAGCCTCATGTGGGGGCTTTGCTTCAAAAGGTCAACTCTAAGGGAAACTTTCTGGCTGACCAGCCACTCTCTGAGAATTGCTGCTATTGTGGGAGAGCAGAACAAGCATGGCACCAACACTAATTCCTAAAGATGACGCAGGGAAGCACCTGTCCTCCTGTCTACTCACACTTTGAGTATCTACTTCAAAGGAGAAGGAAGCTGGAGACTCAGCGAGGGCCACTGTATATTAGTAAATAAAGTTCCTTAGCCCACTTACAACTACAGTTTATAATCATATTGGCAGGAAGGAAGTAATTCTCTGAGGCTAACCACTGTGCTAGGAGGACAGACTGGGAGGAGGATATTCTAAAGAAACACTGCAGCCCTCCCTGAGGCTATTAGATTATTGAAACGATGGACCCCCACCCCAAGAAATTGGAATTTCCCAATGAATCTCATGCTCAGAAAAGAAAATGGATGAAGACTGGAGCCAATTAGAGGCAGAACATGTCTCCAGGACAGATTTAGGGCTTACCAGAGCACCTCTCTCTCTCTCTCTCTCTGTCTCTGTCTCTGTCTCTCTCTCTCTCTCTCTCTCTCTCTCATCTATCTATCTATCTATCTATCTATCTATCTATCATCTATAGTATATGAATATATAAATGGCACACAACAAATGGCCATGGATGTGATCATTTTTATTATTATAGAATTAGTTTAAAGTATAGCATATTGCCTTTTCTCACAAGACCACCTCATTATTAAGAGCTTTGTCTTAATTCTTAAAAGAAATCATTAGACATGCACTACATATAGACATATATGTTTACTGGTTCTAACATTTCTGAAGAGTAAAATCGATGAAGCCAAAAATACAGGGACCAATCTCCATTTAGCAACAAGATGTTATAACTGTTTTGTAATCAGTTCTATGTAATAGTTATATCAAAAGGTAGTCTGGAGTCCATTTTCACAAGCAGTATTTGCTCTCTGGTGCATAGCTGTGCAGTCACATTTTCTTGCATTTCTCAGTTTTGTCATCTTTGAGTCTGACATGTATATCGCCTGCTTAAAAGGGTCTTTATGAATGTATCACACCACCTCAATGATCCAATCTTCTTACTTCCAGAGCCACAATGTGATCACATTTTCAAAGTCAGGTTTTCTATGTAAGGTTAGCTACTCACAGTTTTTCAGATTATACGAACATCTTTGGGGAAGTGCCTCATTATTCTATCTTTTGTTCATAATGGATTTAGGAAGATTGATAAGGACTTTTGAGTGCTTGCATAAATATGGGATATACATATTTATAACTAAAATGAAAATTTTTGCATTTTTATACCCTTAAAACTGCCAAATACTGTTCCTTACTCTTATCTGCAGATCACATTATCCATGAAGATTGATAACCATTGCCAATTTCATCTAAAGGGTTCCAGGTGCTGGTGTTATGCAAATAAAATGCCTGATCATCTCAGCTTTCTCAGGCAATCCAGGTAGGCTCCAGAATAAGTGGTGGGGATTGTTAAAGTCAAGGCAGGAAAATGGCATCAACTTAACTTCTAACACCTTTTTCTAGATAAGTAATTGTAATGAGCCCAGATTGCTTCCCCACTTCAAGGAGACCTTTCTGTTTGTCCTTCTATGTGACATACAACAGATTGTTACCACAGGAAAATCTTTGGCAAGAAGTGTGAACTGTAAAATAATTTAACTGTACTGCTATACTCCATAAATTATTAAAATTTGTTCTATATTATTTGTGCAAAGATAAAATGACTGTATCCATAGCCACTTTCTGGGTACCATCCACTTAATCATGTTCATGCTAGAGATTTTGTGAGAGGGAAACACATTACGTATAACACTACTTATGATATAGTGACTTTGTAACCTAATATACATTTTAAAATATTTTTTGTTGAAATTTCCCCCTTTTTACTTTTGGTTTTGATTAATACACTCCATATTTGTACATTCATACATTTACATTTTGGATCAATGGTAATAACATTTATAGAATTCCTAATTTGACAGGCTACATGCAGACCCTTTGTTACCAATCATCTCTGTTTCTTCTCAGGTTCATGGGTTTTACTCAGAGAACTGAAAAAAGGCGCACACACACTCACACACAAACAGTAGGGAGTCAGAAGCATTAGTAAGAGCAAATCAATAATAAAAGTTTTGAACACTGACAAAGTGGCAGCAGTCTACTTGAGTGGATAGTACTTAAGGTCACTTTTTAATTTTTTATTTTATTATTATTATCAAAAGTATTTCATTTGGATACAGCATGTATTGATACCCTTGTTTCCTTTTTTTTTTTTTTTCCCCCAGAGGGTTCTTTTAAGGCATTCACTAGAAGGAGGGGTCAATTGTTAGGAGAGTAGTTGAGGTGGTCCTCTGCTTTGATTGAAAGGTTTGTGTTACATGTTCCTTCCCATGATGCATATTACTTTATACATATGTATGTCCATTTATACATAAGCAAAAGATGGTAAATAGAGGTTTCTCCTTAAAAGTTCACTTAGTGGACACAATTTGTCTTACTATGCATGCATCTATACAAATCTAGGCTAGATGTCCCTTGCTGTGATGTTCTAGATCTGAGAACATATTTGAATAGGAAGTGCTTACAAACAATGGGTGGAGGAAATGAGTTCATGTGTGCAGCTTGGTAAAGATTACACATTAAGTGTCTCAGTTTCCCAACAGGCTGCCAAGTGTATTGTCTAAGACAAGAGTGTATTCAGTGCTCAAGTGAAACAATGTCCTAGGTAGATTAAACATTCCCCATGTTTGCCTGCTTTACCTTCTCAGATATATTTTTACCTGATACTTTCATGAAACAAATATGATTGAAATTATGCCTATGTAACTAAGATTCTTCTTGTCTTCTTAGCCTCAAAAACTAAAATCTTTCTGTTCAAGAAAGTTGTACTCATGGCTGACATGAATATAGATGCAAGATTTCTGCAAAGACCTCAGCAAATCTCAAAAAAAGGATGTCTAATGAGTAGATTAGGCATTGACTGGTGTCTTTATAACAGTGGAAATAGAGATTTACAATTTGCATACTGTACACATATGCTCTTCAATGTGCAGTCCATGGACTGGTGTCCATATATAAACTATGTTAGTTCACAGTGCAGACGCAAGAATTCATGTCACAGGGCTGTGGGAATGTGAGATTCTTGTAAAAGTATCTACATATAATTCTCAGCATACATACTTATCATGGATATCTAAATAGTTAATGGGTAAGCATAGAGTGGAGGAGCATATTTAAGGAGTGCTACTATACCCCACAACATATAATATTATAATTAATTTGAAAGCATTTGATATTTTACCACTTTCAGTATTTCCTACTTAGGGTCTAGGCTTTTTGCAATTACCATAGCCTCTCCTCAAAATTCAAATATTTATCTTTCATTCTTTGATCAACTTCTTAGGGTTATAACTTATTTAGAACAAATTGTCACATGTCATTGTAGAGTATTCTCCTGTAATAGAATCTTCTTTCTTAAATTTTGGTTATAGAAAACTGAAACCCATGGGCTGAAGAGACAGCTTAGTGCTTAAAGCACTTGCATGTGAAACCTAAGGACCTATGTTTAACTCTCTAGATCCCTCATTAGCCAGACACACAAAGGTGAGGAAAGCACAAGGTTGCTCATGCACACTAGGTGGCACAAGTGCCTGGAGTTAGATTTTGGTGGCAAAGACCCTGGCATGCCAATTCCCTATCTTTCTCTCTGTGTTTCTCCAAAAAGGGGGGGGGGGCTGGAGGGATGGCTTAGGGGTTAAGATGTTTGCCTGCAAAGCCAAAGGACCCAGGTTCGATTCCCCAGAACCCATGTTAGCCAGATGCACAATGGGGCTTACGCATCTGGAGTTCATTTGCAGTGGCTGGAGGCCCTGGCATGCCCATTCTCTCTCTTCCTCCCTCCCTTCCTCCCTCCCTCTTTCTCTGTCAAATAAATAAATAAAAATAAAATATTAAAAAAACAAAAAACAATATCATAAGTCCATACATAAAGTAATACAGCAAGAATATAAACTAGGTCTATTTTCAAAATATAAGAACACAATTTCTTTTAATAAGGTATTTAATAATACCATAGATTCATTTCAGGAAGTTGGGTTTTGTTTTTCTTCTTTTAGCGTCCTTACATTTTAATATACAATTCAGAAATCTTCTAAAGGAAAACTACAAAGTCATTGAAAGAAAATATTATTTAGCTATCATTCACAATTAAACAGTGAGAAAAGCAACCACAGTCAATGAATAAGTGGTGGCCACATTAATACAGGCAACTGGAAACCTGAGAAGTTCAAGTTGAACCTATCAGCACCCCTGCTAGCATTTTTAACCTAACCATGAATTGCAAATGGTCTCGTTTATGAATGTAGAATATCAAACCCCAAATGCAAGTGTTTGTTCATAAAAACATTTTGATCAATTTGCTATAAGTTGGAGAAAACAAAGATTATATAATAGATGATCTAAAAAATAATACTCAACTTAATAAAAGAACTTTGGAGCTGGGGAATGGCTTGGTGGGCACTATTCTTGCCACTTACAAGCATAAGGATCTGAGTTTAGATCCCAGTATCATGGAAATGTTGGGGGTGATGGCCTGTGATTGTAATGTAACACCCTGAAGGTAGAGATAGATGATCTTTGGAGAGCAGAATGAGTAAGGAAGTCACCTCATGTTGACTTTTGCCTCCACATAAATGTACACATGTGTACCTCCACACATATGAACACATACACACACATGCATGCACACCACACAAACATGCACAAAAGAAACATATTTTTATGTTTATATTTCTAAGTGAGCATCATTGGCATTATGACCTTTTTGTAAAAGTGTTTTGAAATATTTCCTTATCTATGAAATTTAGATTTGGCCACTGTAAGGACATTGCAAAGAGCAGAGGCTGAAGTTCATATTATGAGTTACTTTCTAAAAGTGAATGACATTTGTGTGCCTCCCTGTGCTATATATAGTAGCATGCAAATTAGTACTGACTCAGAGATTTTGTGCCTAGATGAATACTCCAAAAATAAAGCATTATTCAATGTTATTAAAATATTTTAGTAAATGGTCAAGTACACTTTCATTCTTTGAATCACATGAAGAAAAACCATGATTATTCAAGTTTGGAAAGAAGAATTAATTATTTTTCTGTTAATTATTATCTACTAAAATCTAATAAAACTGGTTAGTATTCTTGGGAGTAAAGAAGATGCTTACATTTTTTTTGAGTGCTTGGGCATCTTGTCCTCTAAAGACAATGCAGTTTGGCAATGATACACACACTTTTCCTTTTGCTTCAGTATCTTCAAAGTAAGCAGAAGAGAGTTGAACAGAGATAAAATTATGCATTTCCTTTATATAGAAATTCTCTGTGGAAAATAGCATTTCTTTTTGGAAAATAGCCTTAGTTCTTGCTACAGGAACTGAGTCCTCAAAGTCTATTTATTGCTACTACTAAGAAAAATAGGAGCCTTACTCTTAAAAATTATAAAAAGAATCTCAAGTTCCAGAAGTTGGGCCAATGATTAAAGAGTGTACAGAAGAGAGGGTGTGGTGGTTTGATTCAGGTGTTCCCCATAAACTTAGGTGTTCTGAATGTTAGGTTCCCAGCTGATGGAGATTTGGGAAATAATGCCTCCTGGAGGTAGTCTATTGTTGGGGGCAGGCTTATGGGTATTATAGCCATTTTCTCCTTGCCGGTGTTTGACACACTCTCCTGTTCCTGTTGTCTACCTGATGTTGGCCAGGAGGTAGTGTCCACCCTCTGGTCATGCCATCGGTTTCCCCTGCCATCATGGAGCTCCCCCTCAAGACTGTAAGTGAAAATAAACCTTCCTTTTCGCACAAACTTCTTTTGGGTGATTTCTACCAGCAATGTGAACTTGACTACAACAGAGGGTAGCAAAGAAATATTAGAATACTTTTATGCCATGGGATTTATGTAATCAGAATCATGTGAATAGATATTTAACGTAAAAAAATAATAATCTGGAGAACCAAAAGTTCTGAGGAGGAAAACCACAAGTTCTCAGAAGGTCGAATAACTCAAGTTCGAAATAATTTCCTCATTATTTCAGAGGTATCCAAGAGGAGGTCCCAGTTGAAATTTTGGTTGTAATAAAGTGGAATCACCCTAAGAATCAAGCATTTTATGTTACATTATGTGACAAAATGTTTCACTTCATATCATATTAGTAAGCATCACATTTAGATATAAATAACATAAAACTCATGTAACTAGGATTTTGCTAGGTAAAAGATTTATTTACTTCATAAGCATATGAGGATAATACAAAAAGGGTTTAAAAGGCACACTGTTGAAAGCGTTGCCAGGGAACATAGACATAGCTTCCTCATAGGCTCCTCATCTTTATTTTTATTTTTTATTTTATTTTTTATTTTATTTTTTTACAGTCAGTTTGGTACCATTATTAGGCTCATCAGTGACCTACCCCCTCCCCTTGGCCCCTCCTTGTTGAGGTATACGGGTCATGCATTGTGGAGTTAGCCCACATTTATGGGTAAGCTAAATGTCTCTGCATATCACGACCCAACATGTGACTCTGACATTCTTTCCGCCCCCTCTTCCGCAAAGTTTCCCTGAGCCATGTTGGGTTCATTTTTGGTCTGCTTCAGTGATGAGGTGTTGGGGGCCTCTGAGGCTCTGGCTCACTGATTTGGTAGGAGTTGATTTTTCTCTGTACTGATCTCCGTCCCCTTTGTGTTGGTATCTGGTTCATCAGGAAAACAGCCCCCTTGCTTGTTTCTCCAATTTTTCTTAGTTTCAGCCGGGGCCCTTTTGAGGTATGATCGGGTGGCTCTCTCCTTAGGATCTACATCTATCTGAAAAAGAGAAGCAGATTCTCCAACGGAGAGTAAGTTAGCATCAGGACAAATGAGATACACTTTTTTTTTTTTTTTTTTTTTTTTTTTACAGAGAATTTAATAGGTGTAGGCCCTCTTGTAGCCCACAATTAATGGTAGTTTGATATTGGAGAGTGGGCTTATGTTTGGATATGGTTCTGACTTGTTTCCCAGCTCCAGCTATGGGTCCCATACCAGTGAGGGGATCAGTTAGCCGAATTGAGAGCAGTTGGTTCCCCACCATGGCTGTGTGCCACCACTGCACTTGTGTGGGCATCACAACAAGTTATTTGCTGCTAAGTAGGTTAGATGGCTCCTCATCTTTAGCATGGTGCCTTTCCTCCATTTGTTAACAGTGGTGCAAAATAGTGGGCCATCTTGTAAGTTCCAAGTCTAAGTGTCAGAAGTCAGAAGAGAAAAATGGGAAGTACAGAGAGCAAGACTCCGGATTTCTCAGAATTCACTCACAAAAGGCTTTCTTTGAAAGCTACATATTATTTTCTGTCTCTGTCTTACTGGCAGAGCTGGGTTATCTGGGAAGAGCTGTTTGCTAGGTGGCTACAGAAAACTAACCCAGCCGGGCACGGTGGCACACACCTTTAATCCTAGCACTCGGGAGGGTGGCAGAGGTAGGAGGATTGCTGTGAGTTCAAGGCCACCCTGAAAATACAGAGTGAATTCCAGATCAGCTTGGCTTAGAGTGAGACTCTACCTGGAAAAACAAACAAAAAAAAAATATACCCTTTTGGGGCTGGACAGATGGCTTAGCGGTTAAGCGCTTGCCTGTGAAACCTAAGGACCCGGGTTCGAGGCTCATTTCCCCAGGACCCACGTTAGCCAGACGCACAAGGGGGCGCACGCATCTGGAGTTTGTTTACAGAGGCTGGAAGCTCTGGCGCGCCCTCTCTTTCTCTCTCTCTCTCTCTCTGTCTCTCTCTGCCTCCTCCTCTCTGTCACTCTCAAATAAATAAATAAACAAACAATTTTTTTTTAAAAGAAAGAAAGCTAACCCATCAAGAATGCATGCCACAGTTCTGTTCAAATTAATTCATTCTTAGTTTTGAAGATATTGGTAGCTTTCTGTTTGAATTAGTGTTATCAACATAGTGCATGCTAAGTTGATGAAAAAATATTAATTAAGATATTCAGCAGACTGTTAATATTCCCACTGGATCATCTTAAAATGTCAGAATATTGTATTGTTTAGTATTTTCTCGTTCCTACTGACAAGTACTTAAATCAGAAAATATTGGCAAGAATACTTGGAACAACTATTTGGTTAAGACTGGAACAGTTCACTTGTCTTTATTCTTGATTTTTCATAGCAACTTTTATAAGCACTTTTGAAGATTAAAGTTCACTTATCTCAGAATACCCTTCAGTTGAGTCTGATGCTTTCTCAGGATTAGATTCAGGTTTGGCATCTTGTCAGAGGTCTGATAAGTGATACTGTTATCTGCCCATTGCTCCCTACCAAGTGGCACATGTATGCAGTTTGTCTCATTAATTGATTAAAGTGGTGATTTTTTTTTTTTTACTGTCAATGCATCTCTCCTGTTAGTAATATTCATTTTATGTGAGGTTGAGAGGATATAAATATTTCATTTTCTCTCTGAAAATTTTACCTACTAGTTTTTGTACATGTTAATAGTCATTGGCTGAACAACTTATTTCTGTGATAAGTGTTAAATGATAATTTTTCCTCATTGTGCTGCCTCTTTCATGTTTGTTAGTATTCCTCCATAAAAAAAGCCTTCATTTTTCTTTTATTTCTTCATTTATATCACTGTGGAGAAGTGGGTTCCTGTTTTGCTCAGTGTTGTATAGTTGGTTATTATCATTATTAGTTTTGTTACAAAAATATCCAATTTGGCCAATTTGAACAGCTTCTAATTTCTAACTTAATTCTTATAATTATTTTAATTATTTTCATAGTACTGTGGACTGAGTTCAAGTCCTTATGTACATTAGGCTAAACTTTCCAACAAGCCACACTCTGAGCCCTTGAGTTAATTTTTTAAGTCTTAAGTCTTTTTATGTTGTTTTGTTATGTTATATTTCCTTCATTCTTTGAGCACTTCCTTACTGTCTGGCACACAATCCATGGTCATCAGTCTTTTCTCTGGCCCATACCTCCAGATTGTAAAATCTGCCACTCATGAATCATTTTAGTGGACAATGTTACATAGGAAACATGCTCTGTGGTTATGACAGGTCATGGCCATTCATATGATTAGAACAAGAACCACATATATACCATACCTTTCTTCCATGCCCATGCCATTTCTATATCCCACTAGACTGAAAATATGTAACCACCATTTTAAAATAAAAGTGGTAATATATATTGCTCTGTTTTAAAAATCATGACTGTATCCTGTTCACACTAATATCTCAAGTTCCTGTTCCAATCTATACCTCAAAGCATATTTACTTTCCTGTTTTGATATATTAATTCTCTCAACACTACTAATTAGAGCCTCATTTGTCCCATACTATATTCGCTGTTGGAATATGACCTCTTTATTTAGCAAATCTCCCACTGTCACTACAGCTGTTTTATGCAAAGGCACCTCCATAGGCAGCAGATGCTCTGAGCACCCACTAGAATGGTCCCTTATCACATTCCTCCTTCTCCATAGGTTTAAGGAGACTCCACAGGGCCTTGCATGACCCATACTACTACTAGTTGGGCTCTGGCTGCACCTGTGGATTTACTGATGCTCTTTCAGGGCCACTGCCTCTACTAGCTTTCAACCCTTACTCCATGACCCTAAAGGCTCTTCTTGCCCAGGCCACCTATTAGTTTTGAGAGTAAATGTAAGTAAAGAAGGAATGAAAAATGAAAGTGAGGAAGAAAGTAAAAGGAAGTGCAAGGAGGTAGGAAGATAGCTACGAGGAAGGAAGCCACATAAGCTTACAGAAAATGCCCATCTTCTTGTCGCAGGTGTGGGTGTGCACACTCTCCAGTAGATGGTTGCAGCTGCTTATTGTTTCAGTGGTTCAACAGCAAAATTTAACTACAAATCCTGAAAACTATGATCAATGTCAAAAAGTAGCATTTTATAGTGAAATGTAAAGTTAGCGTAGAGGAGGATTTAAATCTGCTTAATCATCACTCAGATCGCATTCATCTAAATAATTTTACTGGGAGGAGAATGGTGTGATTACAGGAGTGTGAAGGTTTTGGATAATATTACATTTTCAGGGCTTATCTGTATGGCTGTTTTCATTGTTGTTGTTTCAGGAAAACAAGCAGTAGCGAGTCAGGAAGGGAACCAGAAGGTGCCAGTCTACTGTTTGAGTTCCTGTGTTGCTTGCTGTCATTAGCACTCCTTGTGGTGGCTAACCTATGAAGCATGGTAGATGGTTACTAAAAGCCAAAGCCTACACTGGGTGTGTTGGCAATAATGAAAATTTATGTCCAACTGCCTCTGAAAATCCTGGACTGAATGAGATTTTTGCATATTTTTCATTTCAAATTCTCATACACTTGGATGAAAATCATCATATTTTAGGCAAATATGGTCAATGCTCTTACACAGTCAATATTTATAATGCTAAGCTTCTGTCAAAATGACTCTAAATGATCATATTTGGCAGAATATTATATGTAACAAGCTCAACATTAAGTACAAATATAATTACTGTGCTGAGGAAGAAAAAGTATCCAAGAGTTGTTGTTTATCCTTTTTATGAAGTACACATATACAAGCATGTGCATGTGTATACTCCTTCACACACATACACACACACACATGTACCACAATAACAAACAACTTAAAATATAGATTATATTCTTTCAATAACCAAATAACCTATATTTTCCTAAGATCACTTTTCTGAATACTTCTACAAAGAAAGTTATTTCTACATGCAGATATTTTAAATGAAGTTTCTCACAATATGGTTAATTCACATTAAGCAATTAATCTCTTGTTAAAGTGAACACGCCCTCCTGCCACATACTAGAGAAATGACCATTCACATTTGCACACTCCCAGCTTCCACAAACAGGGCTGCCTATGCACTCTAGGAAAAGTGGACAATGGAGATAAAAACTGGTGGAGAGGACACAAAAGCTGTGGCAACCTATATATTAAAGAGAGTGGTTTTTATACATGTTTAATCCTTGATGGTATTAGTCAGTATCCATTGCAAGGGCTTCAGCAGTAAGACTTCATGACCATGAGCTAACCATTTTTATTACTTTTGTCGTTTTCATTGAATTATATTTTCAAATAGGTTAATACATTGCTTGAGTTTGAGTTTGTGTTTTGAAATGTGTTTGTTTGGACTTCAAGTGTGAATAGTAACAAATGAAAGCTATTAATGCTGAAGAGAAGTTTTAAGTAGCTCCGTCTTTTGGCTCAGATAATCTGTAAGTGGCTGCTTTGTTCAATGTAAAACTTTTTGTGTGCATATCATATAAATTCAATAATGTCTCTTAATTTATGTTGGCTAGTTTTTTTTTTTTAAGTATTGTTATTTATTTATTTGAGAGACAGAAAGGAGGCAGACAGAAAGTTAGTATGCATGCTCCAGGGCCTTCTGCCACTGTAAACAAACTCCAGAATCACACACCACCTTGTGCATCTGGCTTTATGTGAGTAGTGAGGAATCGAACTCAGACCATTAGGCTTTGCAAGCAAGCACGCTTTATAGCTGACCTACTCTCCAACCCCTAGATATTTAATTAAATAATTTATATTTCTTTCTTCAGGTTACTTGGAAAACTCCTTCATTTTAAATGTTGTTTGACTTTCATTTCAGATATTTTCGAGCAATACCATTATTAAATTAATTTTCTTTTAAATAAGATATGCATATATGTATGGACATGTATACATAAATATATATACATATACATGTATATCTAGTTTCAATTGTTTTTCTTTCTCTTGTCATTTTTATTCTCATTCTTCTTGTCAAACTTTCCAGTACCTCCATTATACTTTCATAATAGTTCCATTTTCATAAGTTGTCCCATTTACTATGCACATAAATAATTTCCCCAATTGTTTTCTGCAAATGTCTAAGTTGGCTTTCCATGCCTTCTCTGTTGCTGGTCTTACTGTTCAGCAAATTAATTCAATGCTCTATTGGTTTTCTATCCTCAGGGATTGATCACCTCTCAGTTCCATTCGTTTTTGTGCTGTGTCTGCTGTGCATAATTTTACCATTATTCACTGGAATAATTTCTGCTAAACCCTGCTATTGCCCCAGGGATTTCCTGTCTCCACACCCCCCAGTTCAGCAATCACAGCACCATACTTAGTACTTTACAGGGTTACTGGAGACTCTGAACTCCTTACATTTGGCTGGCAACACATATCCTAAGAGTGATCTCCCCAGACCACATCTTTCTCAAAAATCATTTGGCTGGAGATGTGTGGCTTAACTTCTAGGCTCCCTATTCTGCTTTCTTTTTAATTTTGATTATTTATTATGTGCCTGTTTTATACAAATACCATTATTTTCATTATTATAAATTTTTTTATTATGTTTTGAAGTCAGTGCATAAATTTTGGGGGGGAGGGGCTGAAGATATTTTAGCTTTTCTGTGGGCTTTTTGTTTAGTTTTATTTCTTGCTAGTGATCCCCATCTAGTCAGATCACATTTTGGAAGGCACATTTTTGGATTTTTTGGATTTTTCAGTAGCTTAAGGAGGATAGGTATAATTTATTCTTTAAATGTGTTGTGGGATTCAACAGTGAATTCATCTGGTCCAGAGATTTTCTGAGGAATTTTATTGCTAATTCCATCTTATTACTTTTTACGGGTGTATATTGGTTCTTTCTTTTTGATTCTATCTTGGTAACTGTGACCATGAATTTATCCATTTCTTTCAGCATGAAATTTGTTGGTAGAAAGTTGGTTATAATAACCTCAATATTACTTCTGTGTTATCTTTCCCTCAGGAGATCCATTCCTTCACTTAGTCATTCAATATTAGCTCTTCCAAGGGGCAGAGGGCTGTGGTAAATACTTGGTATGCATCAAACTCTGCCCTGATAAAGTTCATAGGCTAGTTAATAGTAATAGACAAAGAATATATATTATGTGTAAAATGAAGGTAAATAGATAAGGAGTTAGATAATATAAATGTATGCATAAAAAGCAGATAAGTAGGGCTGGAGAGCTGGCTCAGTAGTTCAGGCACTTGCCTGTAAAGCCTAACATCCCAGGTTCAATTCCCCGGTACACATATAAAGCCATATGCATACTGGCACATGCATCAGGAGTTCATTTCCAGCAAGTGTTTTTTTATCGGTAACTTCCATATACAGTAAACCATGGTAATTCCCTCCCCCAACTTTCCCCTTTGCAACTCCACTCTCCATCACACCTCTTCCCCCCCTCAATCAGTCTCTCTTTTATTTTGATGTCGTCATCTTTTACTCCTACTATGATGGTCTTGTGTAGGTAGTGTCAGGCACTTCAAGGTCATGACCATCCAGGCCATTTTTTTGTCTGGAGGAACATGTTGTAAGGAGTCCTACCTGTCCTTTTGCTCTTACATTCTTTCTGCTACCTCTTCCATAATGGACCCTGAGCCTTGAAAGATATGATAGAGATATTTCAGTGCTGCACACTCCTCTGTCACTTCTTCTCAGCACCATGGTGTTTCTGAGTCATCCCAAAGTCACTGCTATCTGTAAAGAGAAGCTCCTCTAACAAAAAGTGAGAGTAGCATTAATATATGGGGATGAACATTAGGAGAAGTGCTTACTGGGCAGTTTGGTGTGCATAGCATAAACACTTAGCCAGACAGCAGCAGATGTTACACCTCTATGGCTCATGACTTCCCCTGTTGTAGGTTTCTCAGTATCAGGCATATACTCCCTCTCGTAGAGCAGGCCTCCAGTCCAAATAGAGAGTAGTTGGTTTTCCCCATAACAGACATGCCACTATGCACCTGTTATCTTATTTGGCCTGACTGGCCAAATTTAAGGCTTACAGTGTCCAATGTTGTTTATGTCCACTGGTGTTTTCTCTCTCTCCCAGGGAACTGCATGCAGTATAGCTTTTTCCAGATTTCTGTCAGCTGGTTTATAAAGAAAACATTTTCAGCTCAGCTCCAACAGTATTTCAAAGTTACCTTGCGGCCCAAGCATGTAGAGTCTTCAGCAATAGGGTCTTACCATCTATTCCTGGTGAGAAACCAAGAGCCTCAGCAATGGCCTGTAACATTTTGGGGGCCATCAGGGACCTCTCTGGCCAACAACTCACTGGGAGGCATCCCAACTCTGGCACTGAAAATTATCTACTAGCAATCTATGGCTTCTGGGTGTGCAAATGTCCAAATAGTAGGTTTCCATATAACTTGTTCATACCCTCTTGGATTTTGATTAGCCCTCCCCTACCTTTCCTTTACTCAGTCTCTTCCTCTGACTTCACTTAGGGCTTTCCACCCCCAGTAATCTGTTCTACTTACATATATACAATACCACTTGTTGCAGTCCAGTTTGCATGGCTGGGAGAAATCACCCAACGAAGAGCAGCTTCTGGGAAAAAGAGGTTTATTTTGGTGTGCAGGCTCGAGGGGAAACTCCACGATGGCAGGGGAAAACAATGGCATGAGCCGAGGGTAGACATCACCCCCTGACCAACATAAGGTGGATCATAGCAACAGGAGAGTGTGCCAAACACTGGCAAGGGGAAATTGGCTATAACATCCATAAACCTGCCCCCAACAACACACTGCCTCCTGGATTATTAATTCCCAAATCTCCATAAGCTGTGAACCTAGCATTCAGAACACCTAAGTTTATGTGGGACACCTGAATCAAACTACCACACCAGTTTTTAAAATAAATTTTTTTTATTCATTTTTATGTTTGGCAGAAAGAGAGAAAGAGAAAAATGGGCACACCAGGGCCTCCAGCCACTGCAAATGAACTCCAGATGCATGCTTCTGGCTTAAATGGGATCTGGGGAATCGAACCTGCATCATTTGGCTTTGCAGGCAAGTGCCTTAACCACTAAGCCATCACTCCAGGCCCCAATACCACTTTTAAAATAAAACATCATGGCAAAATTTTGACACAAGGAGTCACATGATCAATTTCCAGAAATATTTGTTATTTATTTATTTGAACAAGAGAGATAGAGAGAGACAAAAAGAAAGGTAGATAGAGAATAGGCATGCCAGGGCCTCCAGATGCTGCAAACAAACTCCAGATGCATGTGTCACCTTGTGTATTTGGCATATGTGGGTCCTGGGAAATCAAGCTAGAACCTTTGGCTTTGCAGGCAAGGGCCTTAACTGCTAAGCCATCTCTCCAGCCCCACTTTACAGAATTACTTAAGGGAAGTTTTAGTAGAACAAGGTTAGTGAAGCAGAAATACCAAGAGGGTAGCTCCCCAGTCCAGATAAGAAATTATGGAAAGTGTCACAAGAGTGGTGGAGTTAAGATATTAAGATGAAGAGAGAGAGATCAGATTTTGCTTAAAATTTTTTTAAAGCTAATGAAATTCTTGTTGATTGGATATGTGCTTTTAAAGACATGAAGGAAAATATGAGTCCACATTTCTCTGTATTTTCCAATGTTATTCTCTGTACCTCACATGTGATAGTGTATTAATAGTTCACAGATTTTTAAATTGCATTCCTAGAATTTATATTAGGATGCAGGACTAAAATTAACAATTAATTAACTAATTAATTAAGGCATGGCCTGATGTACACTTAACCAAGAATGTTTTTTATCTAGATAGAAAAATCAACTGAATATGAGACAGATCCAGTGTTTCTATACTTTCCCAGTTAGGATATACATAGCTAAATTGTTCCCTAAGAAAGCTGGCCTACTAAACATAAGACTTTATTCTTATATGAATGAAAGCAAGTAGAAGCTCAATTTCTTATTTACATGTTTCCATGCACAGTCTACCTTACAGTGATTTTATATTATTTAACTATGTACATTAAGTAACATTTATTTTACTTTTACTATATTGCATTATTAAGTTAAACTCAATTTTTGTGATATAATATAGGAATAATTTGTGATTTTAGTATACTTTCTTTTTTAGACAAGATACAATTAGCTTTGTTTGCTTGAGACAGGTTCTTACATGGTAGCCCAGTCTGGCTTAGAACTCACTATTTTCTTTTCTAACTTCAGTTCCGTATTCTCTCATAGTTTGCAACATGTACCCTTAACAGGAAAATGTAGTAACACAATGTCTGTACTTTGCACAAGTTTCCAGGTACTCTGTGTGACAAGTGACTAGATAAATGTAGGTAGTCTCAAGGTAAAGTACTAGTTATTCAAATATTTTATGTTCTCACTTTATTTCTGTTCTACTCTGTAACAGGTTTATCCATTTTTGGCAACTTGATGTTAATTGTGGGACTGTTAAATAGACTGCACATTTTAAGGTCAAGAGATTATGACACCATTGTCTAATAAGTTAGAATCAGTAATAGAGCTTGCAACTTTCATAAATAGAGCACCTACTGTTCATCCTCTGAATTATTAAACTAGTGTTATGCATTGGAAAAAAATTGATGAAGAAAGGATTTTAAAAGGTCAGGTAGGTAACTTTATTTCAAAAGATAACATGCAGCCATTTTACATTTATCATTCCATACCTTTTTGTAACTGTTATGGATTAAATGGTCATTATAGACATGATAACTATGATATCTGAATAACTTACAATGATAAGTCTTGAATAATAATCAACATCTTAAATTCCTTTGAGAAGTGGACTAGATCAAGAATTGCTGCTGGGCATGGTGGTGCATGCCTTTAATGCCCACACTTGGGAGACAGAGGTAGGAGGATCACTGTGAGTTAGAGGCCACCCTGAGACTACATAGTGAATTCCAGGTCATCCTGGGCCAGAGCAAGACCCTACCTCAAAAAACAAAAAAACCAAAAACAGACAAACAAAAAAGAATTGCCAAAGAGTTTTTCATCCACTTCTACATCTACATAGGCAATCCAATCAATTGCTTGATTTGGGAACATAAAAATACTTTCCAAATTTACAGAGACAGTGGCATGTTTATATAAAATATCTTACTTATATAACTAGGGCTTTATATTTGAAGAAATATAAATATTCATGGTAAAAATGTTCAGTCTCCAACAATGAAGTAAATGAAATATTTTTTTCTCTAAATTAGCAAAACAACTCTTATCATATTCCTATGGTACAACTTGCAATAGTGTTTTGGAAGAGAGGGGAAATTGACTATACAGCATAAAGTTTAGACTTAAATTCCACCCTTACTGTATATCTTTAGACAACATACACAATCCTTTCAATTTTAACAGTTCTAAAGTAGCTGTTCAAAAGACTACAATGGTTAATTTAATAACTACCAAGTATTTAGTAGGTACTCAGAAATTATACATTTTAACCTTTATACAGCTCTTTAAGCATCAACTCCCATTTTTAATGGGAAGATACTGTTTACTACTTTTATTGTTAATTTCAGAGGTGAGTAATTACCAGATTGTTGGCAAGGCTACTCAGAGAAGTAAAATGTATTTTCAAAGATACATAAGTCTCTTAAAATTGAGCTACAAAAGACACTCCCATAATGCAGTAATAAAATGGTCTGTAAATCCAGCTCTGGTTAAGTTACATTATTGTTTGTTTTTCTGTTGTAATACTTCAAACTTATTTTATAGTAATGAGTTGTTATTCTCTTTTTATAAACCTTTAAAAAGTTATAAACTATAGACATTTATAAGGCTCACTCTACAGAAGGGCAATTACCTGGTACAGTAAATCTGGCCAAAATTCTATGATTGAGCTTGTCAATATCTCATCAAGGATAAGGAAGGGGTCCATTAGATCTCATACCTCCCAGAGTAAAAAACAAAAACTGTGGATTACTGGGAGAGGGAAAACCTTGACTTTTATAGGGGTAGAGACGGGAGTCATTCTCTGGTAAATAACTACTTACTCATGAGCATGCAAATGATCTTTATTTGAATCAGTGGGTAAAAAATTAGGGCATGAAAGCAGAGTGAGGATTTACTAGGAAGAAAAACGTTTGCAGTGGGGAGAGGAAATGGCAGAGAGAGGATAAGTGGTGTGTGTGGGGGGGATAAAATGCATTGTATATAGGCCAAGTAATTGTCAAGAATAAAAACTGTGAAAAGGTGATGATAGTCTGGCTATTATAAATGCCTAATAATACACTTAAAATGATAAAGGTGGCATATTACAATAAGATGGAAAAAATGAAGTGAACATTTTGAAACAATTTAAAATCATAGCGAATATTTTCATACATTTAAGCAATTCAGCTAAATTGACATTCTCACAAAGAAGTATAAGAAAACAGAAAGAGTGAGCAATGGTTATTATTTAATTAAAAACAGGCTGGAGGGGGACTTCCGGCCAAGATGGCGACCGCCTAGCTGCGCTCCAAATCCCTGGGAAAGAAAGGCAAGATATTAAGGGTATATAGTGACTTTTAGGGGAGAGAAATCTGGGAGGGCACAGAGGCGGGGGAACAGGGAATCACTGATCCCCTTGTAGGTGGGTAGGCACCCCTCGCCCCAAATAACCGCCGTGTTTACAGCTCCACCCCTGCCGCTGCTGCTGCTCCGGAGCCCGCACGGTGTTCTTAACAGAGATAGAAAAAATGATCTCAAATTTCATATGGAAAGGCAGAAGGCCTCGCATTTCCAAACATATCCTCAGCAAAAGAAATACCTCTGGAGGCATCACCATACCTGATCTAAAGCTATATTACAAAGCCATAGTAATAAAAACAGCATGGTACTGGCATAAAAACAGGAGTATAGATCAATGGAATAGACTTGAGGACCCGGACTTTGGGTCAAGCAACTTTAGCTACGTGATATTCGATAAAGGCCCAAGCAATATAGGCTGGAAAAAAGACAGCATCTTCAACAAATGGTGCTGGACAAACTGGATAACCATATGCAGGAAACCGAAACTTGACCCACACATTTCACCATGCACTACACTCAAGTCCAAATGGATCAAAGATCTCAATATAAGACCAGAAACTCGAATACTACTGGAAGAAAATTTAGGAAGTACTTTCCATGATATAGGAATGGAAAAAGACTTCCTGAACAAAACCCCAGTAGCTCATGAACTTAAACCGTCACTCAACCAATGGGACCACATGAAGCTGAAGAGTTTCTTTACAGACAAGCATACAATAAGCAAAGCCAATAGATTACCCACAGAATGGGAGAAAATATTTGTGGGTTATCCAACTGATAGAGGCCTAATCTCTAGAATCTACAAAGAACTCAAAAATCTAAGCAGTAAGAAGTCAAACACCCCACTCACAAAATGGGGCAAAGAGCTGAACAGGCAGTTCACAGAGGAAGAAATAGAAATGGCAAACACACACTTAAGAAAATGTTCATCATCCCTAATCATCAGAGAAATGCAAATTAAAACAACCATGAGATTCCACCTTACCCCAATAAGGATAGCAAACATCAAAAAATCAAATAAAAATAAATGCTGGCGAGGATGTGGAGAAGTAGGAACACTCATCCACTGTTGGTGGGAATGTAGGATGGTACAACCACTTTGGAAAGCAATATGGAGACTTCTGAAAAAGCTGAGTATAGAGATACCAACAGACCCAGTTATTCCCTTACTGGGCATCTACCCTAAAACCTTCAAACCACAGACTAGAGAGATTTGCTCAACCATGTTTATAGCGGCTCAATTTGTAATAGCTAAGAGCTGGAATCAACCCAGATGTCCATCACTAGAAGAATGGATAACTAAGATGTGGTATATCTACACAATGGAATTCTATACAGCAGTAAGAAAAAATGACACAATGAAATTTGAGGAAAAATGGTTGAACCTGGAACAGATCATTCTCAGTGAACTTACCCAATCACAGAAAAAAAATCGCCACATAGTCTCGCTCATCTACAGCACCTAACCTGAATCTACCGAAGATAACTTACATACCCATCAAGCATCTCCTAGACTAGACACTAGGATGGAAGGGGAGGGAGGGGAGGGCATCAAAGGGGAGGAAAACACAAATCTAGACCCAAACGGCAATGGTACCATAATCTTCTACTTACTAAAAGACAGACCTAATGGCTGATCCTTCACCAGGCCCTTACAGGGAACACCTGAACCACAAGACACTGGAGAGGGTAAGATTAAGACTAACCTTAATCTCCTACATCTTCCCTCCCTCACTTCCCCTCTCCCTGTCTCTCTCTCTCTTATCTCTAACTCTTGTATATCAGTTATCTTTTTCCTCATTTTCTTAGCGGGCACTGACCTGTAACTCCCAGATCCAGCATGGGGCTATCATCCACAATGAGCTTTTGATCAGACAGACCTACAAGGTTTCCTAAAAGACAGACAGATTTCTGTCAAAGTACTTGATGACCCACCAAAGGCTAGTGGTAAGACCCTACTGCTGAAGATACCTTATGTGATTGACATGCAAATTAGAATGGCATGGCTGGAAGTTGGAAGAGAGTCAGTCCCCAGACAGTCAGTGCAGCTAGTGCCAGAAGGTGCTACATGGGCCACTGGGGGAAATTGACCAATATCTATCGAAGCAACGCATGGTCTAACCGACTTAACAGCAAATAACTTGTTGTGATGCCCACACAAGTGCAGTGGTGGAACACAGCCATGGTGGGGAACCAACTGCTCTCAATTTGGCTAACTGATGCCCTCACTGGTGTGGGACCCATAGCTGGAGCTGGGAAACAAGTCAGAACCTGATCCAAACATAAGCCCACTCTCCAATATCAAGCTACCATCAATCATAGGCTACAAGAGGGCCTACACCTATTAAATTCTCTATTAAAAAAAAAAAAGTAAGGGTTTATCTCATTTGTCCTGGTGCTAACTTACTCTCCGTTGGAGAATCTGTTTTCAGGTAGATGTAGATCCTAAGGAGAGAGCCACCCCATCATACCTCAAAACGGCCCCGGCTGAAACTAAGAAAAATTGGAGAAACAAGCAAGGGGGCTGTTTTCCTGATGAACCGGATACCAGCACAAGGGGGAAGGAGATCAGCACAGAGAAAAATCAACTCCTACCAAATCAGAGAGCCAGAGCCTCAGAGGCCCCCAACACCTCATCACTGAAGCAGACCAAAAATGAACCCAACATGGCTCAGGGAAACTTTGCGGAAGAGGGGGCGGAAAGAATGTTAGAGTCACATGTTGGGTCGTGATATGCAGAGACATTTAGCTTACCCATAACTGTGGGCTAACTCCACAATGCATGACCCGTATACCTCAACAAGGAGGGGCCAAGGGGAGGGGGTATGTCACGGATGAGCCTAATAATGGTACCAAACTGACTGTATTTGCTGAATACAGAACTGCCTAATAAAGAAAAAAAAAAAAAACAGGCTGGAGAGATGGCTTAGTAGTTAAGACACTTGCCTGTGAAGCCTATGAACCCATGTTTGATTTTTCAGGTCCATAAAGCAGATGCACAAGGTGATGCAAGTATGCAAGGTTGCACCTGCACACAAGGTGGTACACATGTCTCATGTTTGATTGCAGTCGCTGGAGGCCCTGGTGTGCCAATATGCACTTTCTCTCTCATAAAAAAAGGCAAGCCATCTGAATCATGCTGATCTATCACTTTTGGGCCTAGTGAATAGACTGGAAAAGACAAACAGCTAAGTGCTTTCCTGCTGAAGTTCCTCACAGGTGCCCACCTGTGTGTAGGAAACAATGTGGAAGAAACAATGAAGAGGTAGATATTTACTTATGTTTTGAATTTTCAATCAGCATACATTTTTAGGTATTGTTAAAATATCTTACTTACCTTGTTTTGTTTTATATGTATATATGTGCGTATGTAATGTGGTGGGTATGTATGTATGTGTGTGGTGTGGTGTATACATGGGTCAATGTCCTTGTGGAGCGTGATGCACTGTCCTGTTGTGGCCAGAGCCACGACACACATTGAACATCCTCTTCCATCTCTCTCCCACCTTTCCATGTTTCATGTTTGAAAAATAGTCTCATACTGATACTAGGGCTTGCAAATTTTTACAAATCCAGGTGATTCCCTGTTTTCTGATCCTCTTTGGGAGACAATGGTTACAGAAATTATGTGGTCATGTCCAACTGTTTATGTGGGTTCTGGAAATTTAAATTCAGGTGTTATCAGGCCTACTCAGATCCTTGTTCTTGACAGAAAATAAACTTGAGCACTAAGCAATCTCTCCATCCCCTCATTAAAATATTAAAAAGAATTTTGATTTAACTGATTTTCCTTCTCTATTTATGTCACTCTCCCCTATACTCCTTGTATCATTCACCCCTGTCCTTTTCAACTTTCATATCACATGAGTTATTTGTATCTGTGAATCCTTTCCTAACACATAAGACAATCAAGGAAAAAGGTTTATAAAAGGTCATTTAAAGCTACATTTATAATTGAGAACTTTATTGTATGAACATATGGCATATTGGTCATAACCTGTTGAGTTATACTCACTTTTTCTTCTATATCATACTTTTTCCACTATATATTTTGATGGCATCTTATCTTGAATATGTTCTTAAATTTTCAGAAACATCAACCATTAGGGTAACTAAAATTTTCACCTAAATTAAAAACTACTAGAATAAATACTGCCTATTGAAACTTGAACAAAAAGGACCTATATATTCCAAAGTAATAAGGATTAATTGAACTTTTTTCCCACACTGATTCTCACTTGTTTTTAAAGACATTAAAAACAAATATGAGACTTGGGATTTAATACCCCACAGTAATTGTTTCTAATGGATATTTCATTGTGCATATTCCATGTACAAGTGTGTTGATGACATGTATTTGGCTGCTTTTTCTCCTGCTAACTAAATAGTCTTATGTGGACTTAGTCTATAACTCATATAGCTATTCCTCAGATAATCCTGGAGTTTTTTCATCTATGATGTCCATGATGAAATTTCTACAGTCAAAATAAATTTACTCACAAATTCACACATACTCACTTATGTGTGTTATAAATATTTTTCTTATGCAGAATACATAGATATTTAAGAAAAATCTTGCTTTCTTTAAAATAGGAGGGATGGAGAGATGGCTTAGCAGTTAAAGTGTTGCCTGTGAAGCCAAAGGACCCAGGTTCAATTCCCCAGGGCCCATGTAAAAGCCCAATGCACAAAGTGGTGCATGCATCTGGAGTTTGTTTACAGTGCCTGAAGACCCTGGCATGCCCATATTCATGCTCTCTCTCTCTCTCTCTCTCTCTCTCATATATAAATAAATACATATATTTTTAAAAATAAAAAATAACTTCTTCCTTTCTAAATTGTATCCCTTTTATTCCTTTCTCCTGTCTTATTGCTTGAGCTAGGACTTCCAGTACTATATTGAAGAGCAGAGGTGGGAGTGGACACCCCTGTCTTGTTCCTGATCTCAGTGGGAATTCCTCCAGTCTCTTTCCATTAAGTATTATTTGGGCTTTAGGAGCTTCGTATATAGCCTTTATTATGTTAAGATATGAACTGACCATGCCAATTCTCTCCAATGTTCTGATCATGAAATGATGTTGTATTTTGTCAAAGGCCTTTTCTGCATCTATTGAAATGATCATGTGTTTTTTGTGTTTAACCTCATTTATATGGTGTATTACATTGACAGATTTCCCCATGTTGAAACACCCCTGCGTTCCTGGGATGAATCCCACTTGATCAAGGTTGATAATGCTTTTGATGTGTTGTTGGATTTGGTTTGCAAAGATTTTGTTCAGGATCTTTGCATCTAAGTTCATCAGGGAAATAGGCCAGTAGTTTTCTTTTCTTGTGGTATCTCTGCCTGGTTTTGGAAGTAGGGTGATACTAGCTTCATAGAAGGAGTTAGAGAGCTTTCCCTGTTCTCCAATTGTGTGGTACAGTTTGAGAAAGGGAGGGGGTGGGGATAAAAATCTGGACCCAAACTGCAATGGTACCATAAAATTCTATATCCTAAAAGGCAGACCAAATAGCTGGACCTTGACTAGGCTCTTAGAGGAAACACCTGAGTCACAAGGCCCTGGAGAGTGTACGATGAAGACTGACCTTAATCTTCTACTGTCTCTCTCTCTCTCTCTCTTTTCTCTAACTCTTTTATATTACTTATGTTTTTCTTCATTCTCTTTGTGGGCACTGACCTGTAATTCCCAATACCAGCAGGTGGCTATCATCGACAATGAGCTTTTGATCAGAGAGACCTACAAGGTTTCCTAAAATAATGACAGATTTCTGTCAGAGTACTTGATGACCTAACAAGGGTTAGTGTTAAGACTCTACTGCTGAAGGCACTATATGCCATTGACACGTAACATGGAGAGACATGGCTGGAAGCTGGAAGAGAGTCAGTCCCCAGACAGTCAACAAGTCTGCTGCCAGAAGGTGCTACATGGACGACTGGGGGAAATGATCAATATCTGTCCAAGCAACTTATGGTCTAACCTACCTAGCAGCAAATAATCTGCCATGATGCTCACACAAGTACAATAGTGGTGCACAGCCATAGTGGGAAACCAACTGTTCTTGATTCGGCTAACTGATCTGCTCAGTGGAGTGGAACCCTTAGCTGGAGCTGGGAAACAAGTCAGAACCATATCCAAAAATGAGCCCACTCTCCATTATCAAGCTACCACATATTGTGGGCTAGAAGAGGGCCTACACCTATTAAATTCTCTCCAAATAAATAATAGTTATCCTATTTATCTGGTGCTACCTTTACTCTGTTGGAGAATCTGCTTCTCTTTTTCATATTGACACAGATCCTAAGGAGAGAACCACCTCGTCATACCTCAAAAGGGCTCCAGCTGAAACTAAGAATAATTGGTGAAATAAGCAAGCATGCTGATTTAAAAAAAATTTTTTTGTTCATTTTTATTTATTTGATAGCGACAGACAGAGAAAGAAAGAGGCAGATAGAAAGAGGGAGAGAATGGGCGCGCCAGGGCCTCCAGCCACTGCAAACAAACTCCAGATGCATGCGACCCCTTGTGCATCTGGCTAACGTGGGTCCTGGGGAATAGAGCCATGAACTGAGGTCCTTAGGCTTCACAGGCAAGTGCTTAACTGGTAAGCCATCTCTCCAGCCCCACTTTACAGAATTACTTAAGGGAAGTTTTAGTAGAACAAGGTTAGTGAAGCAGAAATACCAAGAGGGTAGCTCCCCAGTCCAGATAAGAAATTATGGAAAGTGTCACAAGAGTGGTGGAGTTAAGATATTAAGATGAAGAGAGAGAGATCAGATTTTGCTTAAAATTTTTTTAAAGCTAATGAAATTCTTGTTGATTGGATATGTGCTTTTAAAGACATGAAGGAAAATATGAGTCCACATTTCTCTGTATTTTCCAATGTTATTCTCTGTACCTCACATGTGATAGTGTATTAATAGTTCACAGATTTTTAAATTGCATTCCTAGAATTTATATTAGGATGCAGGACTAAAATTAACAATTAATTAACTAATTAATTAAGGCATGGCCTGATGTACACTTAACCAAGAATGTTTTTTATCTAGATAGAAAAATCAACTGAATATGAGACAGATCCAGTGTTTCTATACTTTCCCAGTTAGGATATACATAGCTAAATTGTTCCCTAAGAAAGCTGGCCTACTAAACATAAGACTTTATTCTTATATGAATGAAAGCAAGTAGAAGCTCAATTTCTTATTTACATGTTTCCATGCACAGTCTACCTTACAGTGATTTTATATTATTTAACTATGTACATTAAGTAACATTTATTTTACTTTTACTATATTGCATTATTAAGTTAAACTCAATTTTTGTGATATAATATAGGAATAATTTGTGATTTTAGTATACTTTCTTTTTTAGACAAGATACAATTAGCTTTGTTTGCTTGAGACAGGTTCTTACATGGTAGCCCAGTCTGGCTTAGAACTCACTATTTTCTTTTCTAACTTCAGTTCCGTATTCTCTCATAGTTTGCAACATGTACCCTTAACAGGAAAATGTAGTAACACAATGTCTGTACTTTGCACAAGTTTCCAGGTACTCTGTGTGACAAGTGACTAGATAAATGTAGGTAGTCTCAAGGTAAAGTACTAGTTATTCAAATATTTTATGTTCTCACTTTATTTCTGTTCTACTCTGTAACAGGTTTATCCATTTTTGGCAACTTGATGTTAATTGTGGGACTGTTAAATAGACTGCACATTTTAAGGTCAAGAGATTATGACACCATTGTCTAATAAGTTAGAATCAGTAATAGAGCTTGCAACTTTCATAAATAGAGCACCTACTGTTCATCCTCTGAATTATTAAACTAGTGTTATGCATTGGAAAAAAATTGATGAAGAAAGGATTTTAAAAGGTCAGGTAGGTAACTTTATTTCAAAAGATAACATGCAGCCATTTTACATTTATCATTCCATACCTTTTTGTAACTGTTATGGATTAAATGGTCATTATAGACATGATAACTATGATATCTGAATAACTTACAATGATAAGTCTTGAATAATAATCAACATCTTAAATTCCTTTGAGAAGTGGACTAGATCAAGAATTGCTGCTGGGCATGGTGGTGCATGCCTTTAATGCCCACACTTGGGAGACAGAGGTAGGAGGATCACTGTGAGTTAGAGGCCACCCTGAGACTACATAGTGAATTCCAGGTCATCCTGGGCCAGAGCAAGACCCTACCTCAAAAAACAAAAAAACCAAAAACAGACAAACAAAAAAGAATTGCCAAAGAGTTTTTCATCCACTTCTACATCTACATAGGCAATCCAATCAATTGCTTGATTTGGGAACATAAAAATACTTTCCAAATTTACAGAGACAGTGGCATGTTTATATAAAATATCTTACTTATATAACTAGGGCTTTATATTTGAAGAAATATAAATATTCATGGTAAAAATGTTCAGTCTCCAACAATGAAGTAAATGAAATATTTTTTTCTCTAAATTAGCAAAACAACTCTTATCATATTCCTATGGTACAACTTGCAATAGTGTTTTGGAAGAGAGGGGAAATTGACTATACAGCATAAAGTTTAGACTTAAATTCCACCCTTACTGTATATCTTTAGACAACATACACAATCCTTTCAATTTTAACAGTTCTAAAGTAGCTGTTCAAAAGACTACAATGGTTAATTTAATAACTACCAAGTATTTAGTAGGTACTCAGAAATTATACATTTTAACCTTTATACAGCTCTTTAAGCATCAACTCCCATTTTTAATGGGAAGATACTGTTTACTACTTTTATTGTTAATTTCAGAGGTGAGTAATTACCAGATTGTTGGCAAGGCTACTCAGAGAAGTAAAATGTATTTTCAAAGATACATAAGTCTCTTAAAATTGAGCTACAAAAGACACTCCCATAATGCAGTAATAAAATGGTCTGTAAATCCAGCTCTGGTTAAGTTACATTATTGTTTGTTTTTCTGTTGTAATACTTCAAACTTATTTTATAGTAATGAGTTGTTATTCTCTTTTTATAAACCTTTAAAAAGTTATAAACTATAGACATTTATAAGGCTCACTCTACAGAAGGGCAATTACCTGGTACAGTAAATCTGGCCAAAATTCTATGATTGAGCTTGTCAATATCTCATCAAGGATAAGGAAGGGGTCCATTAGATCTCATACCTCCCAGAGTAAAAAACAAAAACTGTGGATTACTGGGAGAGGGAAAACCTTGACTTTTATAGGGGTAGAGACGGGAGTCATTCTCTGGTAAATAACTACTTACTCATGAGCATGCAAATGATCTTTATTTGAATCAGTGGGTAAAAATATTAGGACATGAAAGCAGAGTGAGGATTTACTATGAAGAAAAAAGTTTGCAGTGGGGAGAGGAAATGGCAGAGAGAGGATAAGTGGTGTGTGTGGGGGGGATAAAATGCATTGTATATAGGCCAAGTAATTGTCAAGAATAAAAACTGTGAAAAGGTGATGATAGTCTGGCTATTATAAATGCCTAATAATACACTTAAAATGATAAAGGTGGCATATTACAATAAGATGGAAAAAATGAAGTGAACATTTTGAAACAATTTAAAATCATAGCGAATATTTTCATACATTTAAGCAATTCAGCTAAATTGACATTCTCACAAAGAAGTATAAGAAAACAGAAAGAGTGAGCAATGGTTATTATTTAATTAAAAACAGGCTGGAGGGGGACTTCCGGCCAAGATGGCGACCGCCTAGCTGCGCTCCAAATCCCTGGGAAAGAAAGGCAAGATATTAAGGGTATATAGTGACTTTTAGGGGAGAGAAATCTGGGAGGGCACAGAGGCGGGGGAACAGGGAATCACTGATCCCCTTGTAGGTGGGTAGGCACCCCTCGCCCCAAATAACCGCCGTGTTTACAGCTCCACCCCTGCCGCTGCTGCTGCTCCGGAGCCCGCACGGTGTTCTTAACAGAGATAGAAAAAATGATCTCAAATTTCATATGGAAAGGCAGAAGGCCTCGCATTTCCAAACATATCCTCAGCAAAAGAAATACCTCTGGAGGCATCACCATACCTGATCTAAAGCTATATTACAAAGCCATAGTAATAAAAACAGCATGGTACTGGCATAAAAACAGGAGTATAGATCAATGGAATAGACTTGAGGACCCGGACTTTGGGTCAAGCAACTTTAGCTACGTGATATTCGATAAAGGCCCAAGCAATATAGGCTGGAAAAAAGACAGCATCTTCAACAAATGGTGCTGGACAAACTGGATAACCATATGCAGGAAACCGAAACTTGACCCACACATTTCACCATGCACTACACTCAAGTCCAAATGGATCAAAGATCTCAATATAAGACCAGAAACTCGAATACTACTGGAAGAAAATTTAGGAAGTACTTTCCATGATATAGGAATGGAAAAAGACTTCCTGAACAAAACCCCAGTAGCTCATGAACTTAAACCGTCACTCAACCAATGGGACCACATGAAGCTGAAGAGTTTCTTTACAGACAAGCATACAATAAGCAAAGCCAATAGATTACCCACCGAATGGGAGAAAATATTTGTGGGTTATCCAACTGATAGAGGCCTAATCTCTAGAATCTACAAAGAACTCAAAAATCTAAGCAGTAAGAAGTCAAACACCCCACTCACAAAATGGGGCAAAGAGCTGAACAGGCAGTTCACAGAGGAAGAAATAGAAATGGCAAACACACACTTAAGAAAATGTTCATCATCCCTAATCATCAGAGAAATGCAAATTAAAACAACCATGAGATTCCACCTTACCCCAATAAGGATAGCAAACATCAAAAAATCAAATAAAAATAAATGCTGGCGAGGATGTGGAGAAGTAGGAACACTCATCCACTGTTGGTGGGAATGTAGGATGGTACAACCACTTTGGAAAGCAATATGGAGACTTCTGAAAAAGCTGAGTATAGAGATACCAACAGACCCAGTTATTCCCTTACTGGGCATCTACCCTAAAACCTTCAAACCACAGACTAGAGAGATTTGCTCAACCATGTTTATAGCGGCTCAATTTGTAATAGCTAAGAGCTGGAATCAACCCAGATGTCCATCACTAGAAGAATGGATAACTAAGATGTGGTATATCTACACAATGGAATTCTATACAGCAGTAAGAAAAAATGACACAATGAAATTTGAGGAAAAATGGTTGAACCTGGAACAGATCATTCTCAGTGAACTTACCCAATCACAGAAAAAAAATCGCCACATAGTCTCGCTCATCTACAGCACCTAACCTGAATCTACCGAAGATAACTTACATACCCATCAAGCATCTCCTAGACTAGACACTAGGATGGAAGGGGAGGGAGGGGAGGGCATCAAAGGGGAGGAAAACACAAATCTAGACCCAAACGGCAATGGTACCATAATCTTCTACTTACTAAAAGACAGACCTAATGGCTGATCCTTCACCAGGCCCTTACAGGGAACACCTGAACCACAAGACACTGGAGAGGGTAAGATTAAGACTAACCTTAATTTCCTACATCTTCCCTCCCTCACTTCCCCTCTCCCTGTCTCTCTCTCTCTTATCTCTAACTCTTGTATATCAGTTATCTTTTTCCTCATTTTCTTAGCGGGCACTGACCTGTAACTCCCAGATCCAGCATGGGGCTATCATCCACAATGAGCTTTTGATCAGAGAGACCTACAAGGTTTCCTAAAAGACAGACAGATTTCTGTCAAAGTACTTGATGACCCACCAAAGGCTAGTGGTAAGACCCTACTGCTGAAGATACCTTATGTGATTGACATGCAAATTAGAATGGCATGGCTGGAAGTTGGAAGAGAGTCAGTCCCCAGACAGTCAGCGCAGCTAGTGCCAGAAGGTGCTACATGGGCCACTGGGGGAAATTGACCAATATCTATCGAAGCAACGCATGGTCTAACCGACTTAGCAGCAAATAACTTGTTGTGATGCCCACACAAGTGCAGTGGTGGAACACAGCCATGGTGGGGAACCAACTGCTCTCAATTTGGCTAACTGATGCCCTCACTGGTGTGGGACCCATAGCTGGAGCTGGGAAACAAGTCAGAACCTGATCCAAACATAAGCCCACTCTCCAATATCAAGCTACCATCAATCATAGGCTACAAGAGGGCCTACACCTATTAAATTCTCTATTAAAAAAAAAAAAGTAAGGGTTTATCTCATTTGTCCTGGTGCTAACTTACTCTCCGTTGGAGAATCTGTTTTCAGATAGATGTAGATCCTAAGGAGAGAGCCACCCCATCATACCTCAAAACGGCCCCGGCTGAAACTAAGAAAAATTGGAGAAACAAGCAAGGGGGCTGTTTTCCTGATGAACCGGATACCAGCACAAGGGGGAAGGAGATCAGCACAGAGAAAAATCAACTCCTACCAAATCAGAGAGCCAGAGCCTCAGAGGCCCCCAACACCTCATCACTGAAGCAGACCAAAAATGAACCCAACATGGCTCAGGGAAACTTTGCGGAAGAGGGGGCGGAAAGAATGTTAGAGTCACATGTTGGGTCGTGATATGCAGAGACATTTAGCTTACCCATAACTGTGGGCTAACTCCACAATGCATGACCCGTATACCTCAACAAGGAGGGGCCAAGGGGAGGGGGTATGTCACGGATGAGCCTAATAATGGTACCAAACTGACTGTATTTGCTGAATACAGAACTGACTAATAAAGAAAAAAAAAAAAAAAAACAGGCTGGAGAGATGGCTTAGTAGTTAAGACACTTGCCTGTGAAGCCTATGAACCCATGTTTGATTTTTCAGGTCCATAAAGCAGATGCACAAGGTGATGCAAGTATGCAAGGTTGCACCTGCACACAAGGTGGTACACATGTCTCATGTTTGATTGCAGTGGCTGGAGGCCCTGGTGTGCCAATATGCACTTTCTCTCTCATAAAAAAAGGCAAGCCATCTGAATCATGCTGATCTATCACTTTTGGGCCTAGTGAATAGACTGGAAAAGACAAACAGCTAAGTGCTTTCCTGCTGAAGTTCCTCACAGGTGCCCACCTGTGTGTAGGAAACAATGTGGAAGAAACAATGAAGAGGTAGATATTTACTTATGTTTTGAATTTTCAATCAGCATACATTTTTAGGTATTGTTAAAATATCTTACTTACCTTGTTTTGTTTTATATGTATATATGTGCGTATGTAATGTGGTGGGTATGTATGTATGTGTGTGGTGTGGTGTATACATGGGTCAATGTCCTTGTGGAGCGTGATGCACTGTCCTGTTGTGGCCAGAGCCACGACACACATTGAACATCCTCTTCCATCTCTCTCCCACCTTTCCATGTTTCATGTTTGAAAAATAGTCTCATACTGATACTAGGGCTTGCAAATTTTTACAAATCCAGGTGATTCCCTGTTTTCTGATCCTCTTTGGGAGACAATGGTTACAGAAATTATGTGGTCATGTCCAACTGTTTATGTGGGTTCTGGAAATTTAAATTCAGGTGTTATCAGGCCTACTCAGATCCTTGTTCTTGACAGAAAATAAACTTGAGCACTAAGCAATCTCTCCATCCCCTCATTAAAATATTAAAAAGAATTTTGATTTAACTGATTTTCCTTCTCTATTTATGTCACTCTCCCCTATACTCCTTGTATCATTCACCCCTGTCCTTTTCAACTTTCATATCACATGAGTTATTTGTATCTGTGAATCCTTTCCTAACACATAAGACAATCAAGGAAAAAGGTTTATAAAAGGTCATTTAAAGCTACATTTATAATTGAGAACTTTATTGTATGAACATATGGCATATTGGTCATAACCTGTTGAGTTATACTCACTTTTTCTTCTATATCATACTTTTTCCACTATATATTTTGATGGCATCTTATCTTGAATATGTTCTTAAATTTTCAGAAACATCAACCATTAGGGTAACTAAAATTTTCACCTAAATTAAAAACTACTAGAATAAATACTGCCTATTGAAACTTGAACAAAAAGGACCTATATATTCCAAAGTAATAAGGATTAATTGAACTTTTTTCCCACACTGATTCTCACTTGTTTTTAAAGACATTAAAAACAAATATGAGACTTGGGATTTAATACCCCACAGTAATTGTTTCTAATGGATATTTCATTGTGCATATTCCATGTACAAGTGTGTTGATGACATGTATTTGGCTGCTTTTTCTCCTGCTAACTAAATAGTCTTATGTGGACTTAGTCTATAACTCATATAGCTATTCCTCAGATAATCCTGGAGTTTTTTCATCTATGATGTCCATGATGAAATTTCTACAGTCAAAATAAATTTACTCACAAATTCACACATACTCACTTATGTGTGTTATAAATATTTTTCTTATGCAGAATACATAGATATTTAAGAAAAATCTTGCTTTCTTTAAAATAGGAGGGATGGAGAGATGGCTTAGCAGTTAAAGTGTTGCCTGTGAAGCCAAAGGACCCAGGTTCAATTCCCCAGGGCCCATGTAAAAGCCCAATGCACAAAGTGGTGCATGCATCTGGAGTTTGTTTACAGTGCCTGAAGACCCTGGCATGCCCATATTCATGCTCTCTCTCTCTCTCTCTCTCTCTCTCATATATAAATAAATACATATATTTTTAAAAATAAAAAATAACTTCTTCCTTTCTAAATTGTATCCCTTTTATTCCTTTCTCCTGTCTTATTGCTTGAGCTAGGACTTCCAGTACTATATTGAAGAGCAGAGGTGGGAGTGGACACCCCTGTCTTGTTCCTGATCTCAGTGGGAATTCCTCCAGTCTCTTTCCATTAAGTATTATTTGGGCTTTAGGAGCTTCGTATATAGCCTTTATTATGTTAAGATATGAACTGACCATGCCAATTCTCTCCAATGTTCTGATCATGAAATGATGTTGTATTTTGTCAAAGGCCTTTTCTGCATCTATTGAAATGATCATGTGTTTTTTGTGTTTAACCTCATTTATATGGTGTATTACATTGACAGATTTCCCCATGTTGAAACACCCCTGCGTTCCTGGGATGAATCCCACTTGATCAAGGTTGATAATGCTTTTGATGTGTTGTTGGATTTGGTTTGCAAAGATTTTGTTCAGGATCTTTGCATCTAAGTTCATCAGGGAAATAGGCCAGTAGTTTTCTTTTCTTGTGGTATCTCTGCCTGGTTTTGGAAGTAGGGTGATACTAGCTTCATAGAAGGAGTTAGAGAGCTTTCCCTGTTCTCCAATTGTGTGGTACAGTTTGAGAAAGGGAGGGGGTGGGGGATAAAAATCTGGACCCAAACTGCAATGGTACCATAAAATTCTATATCCTAAAAGGCAGACCAAATAGCTGGACCTTGACTAGGCTCTTAGAGGAAACACCTGAGTCACAAGGCCCTGGAGAGTGTACGATGAAGACTGACCTTAATCTTCTACTGTCTCTCTCTCTCTCTCTCTTTTCTCTAACTCTTTTATATTACTTATGTTTTTCTTCATTCTCTTTGTGGGCACTGACCTGTAATTCCCAATACCAGCAGGTGGCTATCATCGACAATGAGCTTTTGATCAGAGAGACCTACAAGGTTTCCTAAAATAATGACAGATTTCTGTCAGAGTACTTGATGACCTAACAAGGGTTAGTGTTAAGACTCTACTGCTGAAGGCACTATATGCCATTGACACGTAACATGGAGAGACATGGCTGGAAGCTGGAAGAGAGTCAGTCCCCAGACAGTCAACAAGTCTGCTGCCAGAAGGTGCTACATGGACGACTGGGGGAAATGATCAATATCTGTCCAAGCAACTTATGGTCTAACCTACCTAGCAGCAAATAATCTGCCATGATGCTCACACAAGTACAATAGTGGTGCACAGCCATAGTGGGAAACCAACTGTTCTTGATTCGGCTAACTGATCTGCTCAGTGGAGTGGAACCCTTAGCTGGAGCTGGGAAACAAGTCAGAACCATATCCAAAAATGAGCCCACTCTCCATTATCAAGCTACCACATATTGTGGGCTAGAAGAGGGCCTACACCTATTAAATTCTCTCCAAATAAATAATAGTTATCCTATTTATCTGGTGCTACCTTTACTCTGTTGGAGAATCTGCTTCTCTTTTTCATATTGACACAGATCCTAAGGAGAGAACCACCTCGTCATACCTCAAAAGGGCTCCAGCTGAAACTAAGAATAATTGGTGAAATAAGCAAGCATGCTGATTTAAAAAAAATTTTTTTTTGTTCATTTTTATTTATTTGATAGCGACAGACAGAGAAAGAAAGAGGCAGATAGAAAGAGGGAGAGAATGGGCGCGCCAGGGCCTCCAGCCACTGCAAACAAACTCCAGATGCATGCGACCCCTTGTGCATCTGGCTAACGTGGGTCCTGGGGAATAGAGCCATGAACTGAGGTCCTTAGGCTTCACAGGCAAGTGCTTAACTGGTAAGCCATCTCTCCAGTCCGAAGGTGCTGATTTCTTGGTGAACCTGGTACCAGCACAAGGGTAAAGGAGATTGACACAGAGAACAATCAACTCCTACCGAATCAGATATCCAGAGACACAGAGGCTCCCAAGACCTTATCACTGAAGCAGACCTAAAATGAACCCAACATGGCTCAGGGAAATTTGCAGAAGAAGTGGTGGAAAGAATGTCCAAGCCACACGTTGGGTCATGATACACAGAGACTTTTCCTCCTACCTATAACTGAGGGCTAACCCCACAATGCATGACCCATATACCTCAACAATGAGGGGCCAGGGCAAAGGAAGGCAAATAGGGAGGATGCTAACAATAGTACCAACTTGACTGTATTCACTGAGTACAAAACTAATTAATAATAAAAAATTAAATAAAGTAAAAATAAAAAAGGAAATCTATCATAGGTAGTTGGGGAAATGCCTCAATGGATAATGTGGATAGATACTTGCTTCGAAAGTTTGATGGCCCAGGTTCAATTTCTCAGTACTCACATAAAGCCAGATGAAAAAAGTGATACATATATCCAGAATTCATTTGCAGTAGCAAGAGGTACTGACATACACACACACACACACACACACACACACACACACACACACACATAAAACCTAATGTATATAATGCACATGCATATAAATAAATTTATAAGTATCATATGTACCGGTCATACATATGATACATTTAGAAAGTAATACAATGTCTTAAAAGTAGAATGTTTGTAAAGCTTGAGCAATGAGACAAATGTTGAGAATAAGATATTGAACTGAGGTTCTTTTATTTGATCTTCAGTCCATACTTGTATTTTTTGAAGAGAAGCTTTGGAAATCAGTAGAGATATTGGCTTCTTGTTCTACCCAAGTGAGTCAGTGTTCTGATTGAAAATCTAAGGCATATTATAAGACTGTTTGTACTAAGTAATCATGACACAGCTCATAGGATTTAGATACAATAGATGACAAATAGATGTTATATGTATAGATGATAGACAGAAATGCAGGTTGATAAATATGGACAGAACACATTAAAATCATTGGAATATTTGGAGTTATTATGTAATATCTCACAATAATCAAAGACAGAGTTTGAACAAGATTTATGTCACCCTTGTGCAGGGGCCATGCAAATCTTCTCTGTATCATTCCAATTTAATGTAAGTGCTGCCAAAGCAAGTACTGAACAAGATTTAAATCAGCATATTTTTCTATACATAATATGACCTTTGTGAATTTATTGACCTGTATGTTTAGCTCATTGACCATATAAAGAGCTCATATTTCCTGGTATCTTTATACAGAACTTTTCCCTAACACTATGTCACAAACTATGATTTTTTTTTTTTTTACTCTGACAGCAAATAGCAGAGGATAAAAATAAATTTAGAATTTGAACCTTGGCAGTGAAGAGTCAGGTGAGGAGCACAGCAAAGAGTTTGCAAACATTCAGAAGACAGAACTGTACATGGACACCTGGCCTTATTTCTAGTTTGCATGCTTCAAAGAAGTCATGGGCCAGAGAGCAAAGAGGATCATCATTATTATACAGAATTTTCTGAGCTCCAATAAAAAACATTGGTAAAACTCATACAAAATCACTTATAATCACATTCTCATTTATCCAAAAATAAGAATTTTTGGAACTTTTAAATTAGTGACTTGTTTAATTGATGGGATATTTGTATTCCTATTTTACTAACCCAATGCTATCAAAGATGTGACAGGGAAAGGACAAACCAAGAACAAATATCTGTTGTCAAGTTTGATTAACATTGTACTCTGGTGTACATTAGAGGTTATCATCTGTGACACTGTTATCATAAAGGATAAAGCTGCAATGGCCCAGTCAAATTACATGTAAATAACTGTGAAATTTAGTCAAGTTAACAAGCTTAATTTTTTGAGCTTTAATAAGTCTTTGATGCTACCATATATGTTGAATTTAAAATTTTATTTAATTTACTACAAATTCATAAAATCCTCTTCTGGAATATTAAAAAAAAAAACTTTTGTTTATAGTTATGTGGACCATTAACACTTATAAAACGTATAATTGAAGGTGATTTGTTTTATACAGAATCTATTTGGAGCATTTCCAAAAAGAAAACTAAACATCAAGATAATGATGTAGGATATTGGCTTACATGTTATAGTACAACTCCTAGGTAAAAACACAATGGTAAATTGTTTTTCTAAGTTTACCAGGACAAGCATTCCAACAATCTTATAAGGAACGAAAATGAAAATCATAGTGACAATGTGTAATGTATATTTTCTGCAACTGCAAGAGTTGTGACTACTGTTTGACATTTCCTTCCTGAAATCAAAGATAGACACACCAAGGTAGGCATCAATCAGTGGCTTTTGCTGAGAATGGTGTTAGATGGGAACCTTTGAGACATATCATTGAAATGTTAATTTTTTCTTTCATCAAAGTGTCTCTCACTTTCTTGGTATATATATGCTGTTAACTTGGGCCTTTACTTGTTCATCTTAGTTTTTGAAGTGAAAGCTAAATATTAAGTTTTAATATGATTGTAAGCATTTTCAGTTTCCAAGGCAAAGCCAAGTGTTGTAGTTTTCTAAATTATTATTATTATTAACAACATATTTTCTATGGATGCATCATGTTTTGGTACCCTGCTTTCCCTTCTCCCTGTCCCCATTCCCAATGGGGTTCCAGGTATTCTCTATGGGGTTGTGGGTTATGCGTTGTGGGAGCAGAAGTCTATTATTTTGGGTGGAAAGGAATGCCTCTGAGCATGATGTCTCAATCTGTGGCTCTTAACAATCTTTTCACCCCCTCTTCCACAAAATGCCCTGAGTCATGGTGAGTGAGTTTTAAGTCTACTCATGTTTATAGCTTGTCATTCATTATAGCCAAGAACTGGAATCAACCCAGATGCCAATCATTGGATGAATGGATAATGAAGTTGTGGTACATTTACACAATGGAATTCTACTCAGCAATAAGAGAAAAGCAATACAATGAAATTTGTAGAGAAATGGACAGACTTGAAACAGATCATACTCAGAGAACTCACACAATCACAGAGAGACAAATGTCGCATGATCTCACTTATCTGAAATTCCTAACCTGGGCCAGCTTGAGTTGCTGACATACCCAATAATAACTCAAGGCCCAGACAATAGGTATGCAAGTGTTGTATTTTAAGGAGTAAGTCTAAGAGAAGAAACTAAGACAAGAGCTTTGTGAACCACAGTAATACACATAAACAGTAGACTTGGATCTTCTCAATTCCAGTAAAGGCTACATAGATGCAGAATGGGTCTAGAAAATATGGTTGGCCCTTGTAGAATGGCAATGCTTTGAATAAGCAAACCAAGGAATGTCGGGCTCCCCTGGCAGGTAGTGCTGAGAAAGGACTCGCTGGTTCCTCCCAAGGGGTTGAGGAGGAGGGTGGGTGTTGATGGCCAGGAACACACCAAGCCGGGAGTGTTGTCAAAGCAGGATCTCGTTTTACTGTAACAGGTAGGTGTTTATATAGTATGGAGAACGAGGGCAGGGATCTCAGGAGGGGATAAGGTGTAAGGGCCAATAGCATATTGCGACTCTGGAAATGATTGGCTCTAAGCCCGTGCGAGAGAGAACTCTAACTTCCTACGCGGAAGTAGCAGGCCAGAGGCCATTAGGCAGCCTGCTGAGTCATAGCTGGCCAAAGACAGGTCGCCAAACTTTAGCTAGGCTTAGGAATTTTCACCAGGCCTCATGTAGTCAGGCTCAGGAAGTTTCACTAGGCCCTGCGTCCGGGCGTCTCAATGGCCCAACAAAGGAATTACATCCTCATGCATCAGAGAGACTGCACAGAACTCATCGGCAAAGATGACTACATCTATAACCCACAAAACCATGGAAATTTGTTTGCAAATGCTTGAAGGCAGCTTGTATTAACTCACATCAAGAACTTTCTTAGGTCTCCAGCCTTAATATAAGCAGGAAGGGTTAAAAACGTAAATAAGAGAATACAGAAAAAAAAAGCAATAGGAAACTAGGAAAGAGATAAAAGTCACAATAACTCTTTTTCGAAATGCTTATATTATCTCTCTCTCTGTGTGTGTGCATGTATGTCTGCTGCATACATGTACATATGCCATAGTGAACATGTGGAGATCAGAGGTAACCTTGGGGTATTGCGCCTCTCCTTCCCCTTTGTTTGAAACAGTCTCTTTTGTTCCTTTGACACTGGGAAGTCAAACTAGCCTTACAAGCTTCAAGATTCCCCTGACTCTACCTCCCATTGCTGTAGACACAAGGGGATTATAGACAAATATTCCACTTTGTTCAGACTTTACATTGGTGCTGGCAATTTGGATGTAAGTCCACATGTTTCTAGGTGAGTACTTTTACCTACTGAGCCATCTAACTAGCCCCACTAATATGACTAATTTTTATCCAGAAATAGAGCTAGTCCAAACCAAATGTTCATAAAATTCATCAATAGAAAAATTAAAAATGCTTTATAATTGCTGTCTATGTCCTGGTCTTTCACTATAATTGATTCAAACACATTTACTTGGGTGAATAAACCAAGTGAAATCTGCATGATCACATAGTAAATACATGAGTAGGATTGACATGTTTATACATCACATGCCAAGAAATCAAGTTGAGAATTGCCAGCTAAGGAAAAATATAATTTAATATGAGAAGAAACCAACATTTTCTCTGTCAATAAATGAAACTTTATGGAAGGGAAATATCTACTCTTATTGGAAATGTCTAGAATAGTGGAAAATACTAAATTATTTATTTTATATCCTCTCCCCTATTTTTCCTTCTTATGGTACAAATGGATAATGTCATTGCAATATTTTATAGCATCACTTACCTCACATACTCTTCTGTGAAGTGTTGTGAATGCAATAGTCCCTTATCAAAGGGTAGTGTCTATGTCTCTGTTATTGTGCATCTAATTGTACTTTATTAAATTAATTTCTGATAAAAAATAAACTTCAGAACCAATGTTGCTATTTCTACTGAGTCATTTACCTGCAACAGAAGTTTCTGGCTTTAGGCATAGAGAGTGTTACTTTTAGGTCGATTATCCTGGATAATAAATGGGCACAAAAGCCAAAGTCATTGGAGGCTATGTGTAGACGTGCTGGTCACCAACCTCCCTGAAGGTCCCATCTAACATCTGTCATGTTTGATAATCTGAAATTGAACTATCTTAAAGCACAGTCCAGGTTATTTCAATCTTGCTTATATATTTATGCAAATTTCACAATTTAAATTTCTTTTTGTTTCCCTGATATAAAAATGTTTAATTCACAGTAATTATATGCTTATCATTATATGTTTTAAGATACATACAGACTGTGAAATGATTAAATAAAGATTATTAATATATCTATTAGAGTATATATTTACCAGTTCTGTGTTGAGAATGGTTAAAATCTGCTCCAGATGATTTTCATATGTATGGTATATTTATTAACTATTGTCACTGTGGCATACATAGACCTTTTGAACTCAGCTTTTCTAGCTATAAGTTTGCATCCTTTGACTATTTGCCCAATCTCCATCCTCCCACAGATCATGCTTGCCACTATTTCACACTCTGCTTCTATAAACAGGACCCTTTTTTGCTTTTTATTATTTGTTTTTTATTAGTTATGTATATAGTGTGTATACTTCCATGATGGTACCATCATTAGCCTTCTCCCTATCATTCCCCCATGGGGATTGTGGGTCTTGTATTGTGGGGGTGTTATCAGTTATTGGGGAGAGGCAGTGCCTCTGTGCATAATGACCCAACTTATGGCTCTAACAATCTTTCTACCCAGTCTTCCATGAATTTCCCTGAGCCATGTTGGATTCATTTTAGGTCTATTTCAGTACAAGGCCTTGGGAGTCTCTGTGCCTCTGGGTATCAGATTTGGTAGGAGTTGAGTGTTCTCTGTTAATATGTCCTTCACCCTTGTTCTGATACCAGGTTCACTGAGAAAACAGCACTCTTGCTCATTTCCCCACTAACTCTATGGCTTCAGCTCATGCCCTGGTGAGCTTCAATGGGATGATTCTTTCCTCAGGTTCTGCATTTATCTACAAAATAAAAGCAAATTCTCCAATGGAGAGTGAGGACAGTGCAAGATACATAGATACCCATTATTATTTTAGAGGGAATTTTATAGGTGTAGGCCCTCTTATAACCCACTATTGGTGGGAGCTTGATATTAGATAGTGGGCTCATTTTTGGATATGGTTCTGACTTGTCTCCCCATTCCAGGTATGGGTTCCATTCCACTGAGCAGATCCATTAGCCAAATCAAGAGCAGTTGGTAACCTACCATGGCTGTGTGCCATTATTGCACTTGTGCAAGCATCATGTCAGGTTGATTGCTGTTGAGTAGCTTAGACCATTAGTTGCTTGGACAGATGTTGGTCATTTTCCCTTAGTCATTCAAGTAACACCTTCTGGCACTACACAAGCTAACTGTGTGGGGATTGGCTCTCTTCCAGTTTCTAGCCAGGTCACTCTATGTTCCATCCCAACAGCATATGGTGTCTTCTGTAGTAGGATCTTACCGTTAACCTTTGGTGGGCCATCAAGTACTCTGACAGAATTCTGTCTTCTTTTGGGAAACCTTGTAGTCTCTCTGATCAACAGCTCATTGTGGATGCTACCCACATACTGGTACTTGGAGTTACAGGTCAGTGTTAAGGGAAAAGAAGGAAGAAAAATATAGGTAATATAAGAGAGAAAAAAGAGAAAAGAGAAAGAAGGGTGTGTTTGAGAGAGAAACAGGAGAAGATTGAGGCTAGTCTTTATCATACTCTCTCCAGGTCCCAAATGGATAACTAAGATGTGGAACATCTACATGATGGAATTCTTGACAGCAATAAGGAAAAATGACACAATGAAATTTGAAGAAAAATGGTCAAACTCGGAACAGATCATTCTCAGTGAACTCACCCAATCAAAGAAAGATAATCATCACATGGTCTCACACATCTGTGGCTCCTAACCTGAATCTGCCCAAGATGCTGACATACCATTCAGGATGATATTGCCCAATAATAAAAACAAAGGGGGAGTTGTCAGGCACTGCTAGGCACAGGCTGGAGCCTTCAGGAGAGGGCCTGAGTTTCCAGAAATGGCTAAGGACCCCTACGCTACAGGAGGCCAATCCCTCTCTAAGCCCAGCACACCTGAACTTACGCTCTGCCCATAGCCCTGCAACCTTTGGCCAGTTTCCTAGGAAATGCCTTACCAGCCTTCACACAGCCCATCCCCCTGAGACCCTAGATCACCTGATCCCCCCCACCTTGCCATTGCCTACATGCTGGAATGAATGTTCCCATAGGAACCTTGTAAGTCCAATCACCTTAGGACTCTGCCCCCACCCTCAGATGCTTATAAACCCATTTTACTGACAATAAACTGAGAGATCTGTTCACCAAACTCCTCCAGAAAGTCCTTTACATTCACATGCTCACCCACCCTGGTTGCCTGGGAGCCTTTGTGGGGACTGCAGGTGGCCCCCAGAGCAAGGATCCAGGAACCCACAAATATGTAATCGTTTTCATTGTAGGGATCTTTCATCTCTGTGGCTAAACTTATTCCTGAATAATTCATTTATTTTGTAGGTATGTTAAATAGAATTGTTTTCCTGATGTCTTTTTCAGATAGTGCACTAATAGGAATGCTACTGATATTTGCGTATTAATGTGTCCTGCCACTTTGCCAAGTTTTAAATTGGGCCATTTGTCTTCTTACTACCAAGTCCTTAAATTTCATATATATCTTGGTTTAGTTTATAAACATAGTCTTCCTTTTTTGATCATTTCCTATATTTTTGGATGTAGTCATATTTTTGTATTTTCATTTGTGTTGCCTGTTTTTAGTGTCATATAAACAAGTCGTTGACCAGATCTTTCTCGTGAGATCATTCCTTTTTATTTTTTCTTATAGCAGTTTATTTATTTATTTACTTGTTTATTTATATGTGTGCACATGGCAGCATGAGGCACTCAGAATGACAACTGTAAAGCATCTGTCTTCTCTTTCCATCTTTTTGAGACAGGGTCTCAGTTGTTTTGCTCTGTTCCACATGTGACAGGCTAGCTGGCCTGAAAGCTTCCAAGTTCTTCTGGATCCACCTCCCATTGTTATAGGCATGTTGTGATCATAGATGCATGCACCACTTTACATCCAGCTTACATGAGTGCTGAGGGGGACTGAACTCCACTTGGTAGGCTTTCAAGCAAGCACCTTTAACCATTTAGCATCTCTGTAGCCCTTAGTTTAATGTTTTAAGAATGAAAAGAATTTAAATCCTTTCCTGTGTTGATAATTTTATGTCATGTGAGATAAGGTCTAATTTCACTTTCATCATGTAGCTCTACAGTATTCCCAACACTGTATATTGAAATACATCCTCTACCCACTATGTGGTTTTGGCACCTTCTTTTGAAAATACTTGATTTCAAATAGGTGGGTTTATTTCTGCAATGTTCATTCACTTCTCATTGGATTGTATATTTTAGGACCAATTTTATACTGTTTTAATAGATATTGATGTCAGGCATTCTGATTAGTGTAATACCTTGATCTTTATTAATTTTTCTATTTTTTACCTATTTGGGGTTATTTTCATAATTTTTAATGAGATTCTAGTATAAACAAGGTAAAGTGCATTTTTCCTAATGAGGATAACACATATGCATTGATTCAGAATAGTAATTTAATAAATATTTTTTTAAATTTTTTGTTTATTTTTATTTATTTATTTGAGAACAACAGACAGAGAGAGAAAGAGGGAGAGAGAGAGAGAGAATGAGCGAGCCAGGGCCTCCAGCCACTGCAAACGAACTCCAGACGCATGCGCCCCCTTGTGCATCTGGCTAACGTGGGTCCTGGAGAATCGAGCCTCGAACCGGGGTCCTTAGGCTTCACAGGCAAGTGCTTAACCACTAAGCCATCTCTTCAGCCCTTAATAAATATTTTTATGTTTGCTTTTTTTTGTTTGTTTTTGTTGCCTTGACACAGGGTCTCTTGTAGCTCAAGTGGTTCTTGAACTGATTATATATCTGAGGATGACCTTAACCTGGTCCGCTCTTGCATCTCAAGTGCTGCAATTAGAGGTATGTGCTACCATTCTGGGCTTTATATTTACAGAAAATTTTACGCACAGGATCTTTGAATTTTGTCAATAAAAAATTTTTCAAAGAGAAAAAACACTGGATAAAAATTTCAAAATATGGACTTTTTCCTCTAATTCTATTAAGTGGATTTAGACATTATTTAAAAATTTAACCTTATTATTTTACTGAATGCCAGTTCTAAATGAAAACTTAATTATAATAATATTTCTGAGTTAAAGAAATTCAAGAAATATCTTTCATTCAATTTCTATCCACAGTTTGAGAACCTTCCTTTTTTTGTTTTGATTTTTCACTTTGTACCACTAAGCTCACATATTTTGCATTGCTAACATAAGGATTGCATTTAAAAACTAATGTTCCTACACATAAACCCCATTCAATAGGAGAGATGGCATTGAGGTAGACTAGTTGAATGTCTTTTTGAATGAACTTGAAAATATTAAATATTTATTTTTAAGGACTAAAATTTGAAAAAAAATTCACACATTAAAAAAAAGACTGTAGACCCCTACTACTTTTATGCATTCACCTGCATGTTGCTGTTCAGTCATATGGATAGAAAAAATGAATATATATTACTTTCTCAAATATTTTACCCATATTTTCATAATATATCATCTTATTTTTTTTAAATTTGGGTTTTGATTTCTTCCCTCATACATTTTCCTTTGAATAAAGTTTGTTACCTAATTTGTTTAAATATTCTGAGTTCTGTGATACCTTATATGTGGCAACTGATTTTTCTAAATGTATATTTAAAGCATTTTTAAAGTCACTAAAATATGGCAAGAATAATAGTGCATAACATCCTACTGTGACCTTCCCTTAGAGTCATGAATGTTTACTGCTTTGGCATATTTACTCTGTCACTCTCTTTAGCTGCTAATGCTGTTGTGTATGCTCCTAAGACTATTTCTATGATGATTTTAACAATCAAATATAATTACAAAGCTCTGTAAACTTACCATAGAAATAATACGTTAATCTATAATCCCTAGACCACTGTTACAGGCTATCACAGAGTTGTTCTTTCCTAGTATTATTTCTACTATAGGCCAAAGATTCTTTTCATTATCATGTATTAGATTTAGCCATCATGTGTGTGTTTTTTTTTTTTGTCTCCTGTCTTATTCTTTAGTCTTCCAATGTTTTTGTTTTTTCTTTTATAAATTATATACATATATGTATATATATATATACTGTAAACAAACTCCAGATGCATGTGCCACTTTGTGCATTTGGCTAAACCTGGGACCTTTGGCTTTGCAGGCAAACACCTTAACCACTAAGCCATCCCTCCATTCCTCAATGTTGTTTTTGAAGAGCATACGTCAGCCATGAGTTTTATCATATTTCTCCCTTATATGTGGAATCAATCAATGATTCTTATCCATATATACTTTATTATAATGGATAGAAAATAGATGATAATTCTGTCATGATCATTTAAATGCTATATAGTTCTCCTAAGAACCATATCAGGGATATGTTTTTTATTGAAATAAGAATAAACTATAAACCATGGAATAAAATAAATATGACTCAATATCCTTTTCTTAATTTTAAGTTATGTATTTGTGAGGAGAGAGAGAGAGAGAAAGAGAAAGAATAGGTTTTCAAGGGACTCCTATCAGTGCAAATGAACACCAGATGCATTGCTTTGCTCAGGTGCTGGGGAATGGAATCTGGACCAACAGGATTTTCAACCAAACACTTTTTTGTTGTTGTTTGTTTGTTGCTTTTGTTTTTGTTTCTGTTTTTCGAGGTAGGGTCTCTCTCTAGCTCAGGCTTACCTGGAATTCACTAGGTAATCTCAGGGTGGCCTCAAACTCATGGAGATCCTCCTACCTCTGCCTCCTGAGTGCTGGGATTAAAGGTGTGTGCCACCACGCCTGGCTTCAACCAAACATTTTTAACTGCTGAGCTATCTCCCATTTTCCCACAAATCAATAGTCTTAAATTTACTTAAAGATGCCCATTCTGACTCTATATTTTTCCACTGAATGTCTACAGTTATACCACTAATGTTTATATTGATAAATTTAGTGTATTTTTTATTTTTAAATTATTTTATTCATTTAATTTATTTGAGAGAAAGAGGCAGATAGAGAGGGAGAGAGAATGGGCACACCAGGGCCTATGGCAACTGCAAACAAACTACAGATTCATGTGCCACCTTGTACATTTGGCTTATGTGGGTCCTGGGGAATTGAACCTGGGTCCACTGGCTTTGTAGGCAAGTGCCGTAACCACTAAGCAATCTCTCTAGCCCCCTTTATGGATTTTTTAAAAAGATTTTTACTTATTTGCAAGCTAAAGGAGACAGAGAGAAAGCAAGAGAGAGAGAGAGAGAAAGGGAGTGTATAAGAAAATAGGGGTACCATAGCCTCTTACCACTATAAGTAAACTCCAGATGCATATGTCACCTTGTGCATCTTGCTTTACATAGGTAGCAGGGAAGTGAACCTGGGTCATTAGATTTTGTAGGCCAGTGTCTTAACTGCTAAGCCATCTCTCCAACCCCCTTTATGGATTCTTAATCATAAGACTGATCTAGAGCATAATATATTTGCACATTTCTTTCAATGTGAATGAAAATTTAAATCTTTGAATTTCATATGGGAATAGATGCAAAAAAAAATATTAAGGTCATTAAGTAACTACTCAATGCCCATTACTCATAGATTCTAATTGTATTGTCAAATGATTTCATTATCTACATCACACTGTGTCTAATTCGAATCAAAATTTGAGACATATCATGCAAGTTATGTGAGCTTTAGGTCATCAGGAGAGTCCTACAATAACATTCCACTCACTGTGTTATCCAATCATGACATTAACCTTGGTGCTGAAAACTGGTGGTATAATTTTCAGAGCTGGTGGCAAGATGAAATATTCAATAGAACTTCCACATTAAAATGTACACAATACCAGTTTTATTTATGAAAATATAATAAATGTATAACTTATTTAAAAACTATTTTAAAAACCAGGCATGGTGGTGCATGCCTTTAACCCCAGCACTCATGAAGCAGAGGTAGGAAGGTTTTTGTGAGTTTGAGGCCACCCTGAGACTATATAGTTAATTCCAGGTCAGCCTTGGCCAGAGGGAGACCCTGTCTCAAAAAAAAAAAAATAAATAAATAAAAATAAAAATAAAAAAATAAAAAAAAGCCAAAAAACAAAACAAAACAAAAAAAACATTTTAAGATACATATGTGACCAAGTCAGAAAGTAGATTAAAAGCATTGAAAAAACATTGATCTCCTAAATAGAAATCCTAGAGGTCATTATTCTGAATTGTTTGGCCTTGAGAAACATCCAAGTCTGGATATTCAAAATGTTTACAAAGTACATAATTATGTACCCAAAACTCAACATACTGTTCCACTGAAATCTACAAAAAATTTAGTGTATTTTTAAATCAAGTTGTAGGCCTTCCAAATTTGTTACTTTATTTTCTTTTCAAAATTGTTTTGTTCTACCCTACATTTCCATGACACTTTTCAGTCAACTTGTCAATTTATGGGATATGGCCACAGGAATTTGTTTAGGATTATGTAAAAAGTATAAATAAAATTTAATAAAATTGACCTATTAATATTTACTCAACCTATCAATTTTTCTCCACTTAGGTCTTTTAAACATTTTATTTATCTATTTATTTATTTATTTGAGACAGAGAGAGGGGGGAGGGAGAGAAATAAAGAGAGTGACAATAGGCATGCCAGGGCCTCATACCACTGCAAATGAACTCCAGCTGCATGTGCCTCCATGTGTATCTGGCTTATCTGGGACCTGGAGCATCAAACTTGGGTCCTTAGGCTTTGTAGACATACATGCCTTAACTGCTAAGCCATCTCACCAGCCCAACTTAGGTCTTTTAAAACAACATTTTGTCATTTATAGCATTTAGATCTTATGTAACTTTTAGTTATATAATGATATATTTTTATATTATTAATGAAGTTTTTGTATTAATATTAAAATGTTCTTACATAGAAAAATTGCTTAGTTGCTAAAAGACAACTATATATAATCTTGTAAGTATTATCCATCTCAATGTGACAGAAATAATTTGTTACTGAATGATTTTGTAATGTTTGTACAGTTTCATTCTTTTTTATATCCACTGAGGCTCTTTAGTGGTAAAGCATGTTTGCACAAGGGTGGACATTATATGAGTTTTTGCAAGTTGGTTTTACTTCTGTGATTGAGTGACAAATTCTATAAGTACCAGTTTGGTCATGCAGTCTGATAATATTTTATTTTTACTGATTTCCTATTTTTATCTGCCAATTGAGAACACAATAATAAGATCTTTCAATCAGTAGTTGATTTCCTTAATTTTTCTTTTAATTTTGTAGTTATTTAATAGAATTTTATGGTTTTGAAGATCTATTACTACATGCACATTTGTAATTATTATATCTTTTTGCTATATTAACTTTGTACAATGACAATGTCCATTATTATTTCTACAAATATTTATTTCAAGTGAAGGTTTTCACACACAGACACACACATATTTCTCATATTTCCTTTGATTTATGTTTGCATACTGTTACTTTTAACCCCCTGTCTCTGCTTCTAATGAATAGCTTTTGTAGGAAGCAAGTAATCCTAGGATGGTCATGAACTTTCACTCTTTCTTCCTAAGCCATTCTAGTGCTCATATTATAGATGTGGGAATTCACTCCCAGATCTTCTTTTAGCATTTGTTCCTTGTCTTTTTAATTGATTTCACCATGACCTTAATATGTTCACAAAATATACTATTACCCAAATAAATGTTGGGTGGGAGAAGGTTTACCAGTATTGAGGCATTCTCCTACATGCAGCCCTCATTCCCCAGTCTATGTTTATGAAGTTGTCTTGTGAAGTCACTCAGGCTTCTTTGGCTTCTAACACTGTTTCTTCACCCCAGAAAGCCACTGTCTTCTGCTCTGCTTTTCTTCTACCCCTAAGAAAACTTTTTCCATGAAACAACCTGGGACATTGGTAGAGTCCACTTCATTTTATCCTACTTTCTTAGGGGCCACTACCCTTTATTTTGTTATCCATTATTCTGAGTGCCATTGTGTCCTATGTTTCACTATTGCTCAAAGAAATCTGGCCTCTTACCTCATGTTCAGAAGAATCTAGAATGCATGATTTTTTTTTTTAATCTATTTATTTATTTATTTTTATTACAGACAGAGAGGGAGAGAGTGTGTGTGAGAATGAGTGTGCCAGGGCCACTAGCCACTGCAGTCAATTTTGGGGGAGAGGCAATGCCTCTGGGAATGATGTCTCAACCTGTGGCTCTTACAATCTTTTTGTCTGTCTTCCACAAAATTCTCTGAGCTGTGATGGGTGTGTTTTAAACATACTTTAGTGAAGAGCTCTCAGGAGCATCCAGATTTTTGCTTTGGTATGTGCTGAGTATCCTCAGGGCCTGTCTCCTTCACCCTGGTGCTGATTGTCAGGTTCACCATGGAAGCAGCACACTTGCTCATCTCCATTCCTCTGTGGTTTCAGCTGGGACTAAGCTGAAGTGCGAGGGGTAGTTTATCTCCTCAGGTCTTGCTCCCATCTGAGATTCTCCAACAGAGAGTGAAGTCTGCACAGGTTAAGTGGCATAAGCATTATTAATTTAGAGAGGATTTGATTGATGTAGTTTTTCTTTTAGCCCAAGATTAGTGGGAACTTGATATTGGAGAGCAAAATCATTGTCTGAATATGATTCTGACCTGGTTCCCAGTTCCAGATATGGGTTCCTTTCCACTGAGTGGATCTCTTAGCCAATCAGAAAGGTATTTGTTACCCACCAAGGCTGTGTGCTACTATTGCATTGGCATGTTCATCCTCTCATCATGTTTGCTTCTGAGTAGCTTAGACCTCTGGTTTCTCAGACTGTTGTTGGCCACTTACCCCAGGTAGCTCATGTAATGCTTTCCAGCATTAGACAGGCTGTCTGGGTACTGGCTTTCTTCTGGATTCCACCCTGGTCTTTCCATGCTCTGTGTAGGCAGCATATAGTGTCTTCAGCAACTGGTCTATGATGTATTTCATAATTCTCTCAATTTTAAGTTTATATTTGACTTTTCCTGAGGTGTTTTTATTATTTTAAAATATATGCATTTAAATTTAAAATGTCATCAAATTTATCAATCTACTTATTTATTGATTCTGAATTTTGCTTTATTTTCATGACATATATATATATATATAATATTATACTGTTATACTATTACACTGTTTATATGCTCAGGTGGTAGAAGTATTAAGCACACTTTTTCTTGGAACTAGCATACTCATATTCACTGGCAGGATCACATTTCATGTTTTTCCAAATGGCTGTCTACTGGTCCAAACATCATATATACAATTCTCTAATTTCTCTATTTATTTGTGCTAATAAATTATGATATATGCCAGTTATCCATTATTTCAAATGATACTAAGTTTAATGGTACCTTCAAACTTAATGACATGGACATGAGTTGATCTTTCACAAAAGTCCAAGTGGACCTACTGGAGGAAATGAGTGATTTGGAAGAGTTCAAATCCTTAGAGTGGTTTAGGTTTGCACTGTTAATCTTCCTAGCATTTATATATTGATAAAATTAGATGAATGTGGGGCAAATTTGTCTGGTTTATGAACTAATTTTGTTTCCTTCTGTTCAAAATTCATGCACATTTTCATACATCATAAAATAGAAAGTTTGCTTTTTTATGTATAGATCACAGAACTTAAAATGCTAAATTTAGAAATATATGTATATATTTTGGACCACATTTTATTTTACACTTTCTTTATTTTTATATGTCTAAGTTAGAAATGGTAGGCATGTCTATTTTTGCACTTTAAGTCCCAAGGAAATCTATACCACTGTAAAGTATCATTTTACACTTTGAAGCTGTTAACCAGATATTTATTTTAGTTCAATTTTATTTATTTGAGAGAGCAAGGAGAGAAACAGTCAGAGAGAGAGAAAGAAAGAGAGAAAGTGAATAGGTGTGTCAGGGCCTTCAGCCACTGCAAATGAACTCCAGATGCATGAGTCACCTTGTGAATCTGGTTTACATGGGTCCTGGCAAATCAAACCGAGGTCCTTTGGCTTTGCTGGTAAATGCCTTAACTACTAAGCTATCTCTCCAGCCCGGTTTTTCATATTTAATGGAAATTGATGTTACATCATTATCAATTCAGTTGAAAATTTGAATCATCTTTCCCATATGAAAACTTTTCTAAAGTCTAATGTCAATTGCTTTGTATCTTTATTGTGCTTTTCACCAGATATTAAACCAGAGAAAGTTTTCCTAAAGATTCTTTGTGTTCTGTTTTCAATCCCATTTAATCATATTAATTCCTCTATTTTGATCAGTTAACTATTTGCTTCTTCCAGAGTGTACAGAACAGAACAATGTCCCCTAGGAATGACCCACCTGGTGGGATAGAGCTAATGACTTCAGACCTCTGAAACCTCATACAATTCCTAAGTAGGGCCAAAAAAGTTTAAATTCAGGGAATCTTTTATTCTCAAATTATTTAATTTACTCAACTAAATGTGCATTTATTAAGGTGATCATTTAGGATTATAATATTGTCACCTTATTTCTTATAAATATCCTGTCATACTTTCTAAAATTATGTTTTATATCACTATATTGTTGAGAGATATTCTACAGAAATAATGAATCCCATAACCAAGAATAATTGGAAATTGCTGGAAAGTCTTTATGTGAGATGTCATAGTGTACATTTGTATATTTCAGGCTCTGAGTGGTCAAATAGTAAGATGGCTGATGAATTTTACTTATCCAAGCATTTTAGACTAGGAACTATTCATTAAATTGGAGAAAAAGTCTCACTGTTATATAATTTATTTGATGCTAACAAGGTGTAATGTAGCATGCTATGAAATTGCTGGTGAAATGAATATGACATTTAATAACAGAAGTGAATGTTGGAATGCCTTAAAATAACCATATGCAAGTTGTAATTATCTATGTGCATCAAAGGTGGAGTTTTATTCCATGATTTTTAGATAGCTGAATTCAGAAGTGTGAATTTTTTTTAGTCTGTCAAATACACAATTTTTTAAAAACTTTTTAAATTAGTTTTGTACTGAGTGTATACAGTCAAGTTGGTACCATTGTTAGCCTCCTCCCTGTCCTCCCTCCTCCACAGGGACCCTCCTCATTGGGGAATATGGGTCAGGCATTGTGGGGCTAGCCATAAGTTATGGGTAGGAGGTAATGTCTCTGTGTATCATGACCCAACATGTGGCTCTGACATTCTTTCCATCCCCTCTTCTGCAAATGTGCCTGAGCCAGGTTGGGTTCATTTTAGGTCTGTTTCAGTGATGAGGTCTTGAGAGCCTCTGTGTCGCTAGATATCTATTTTGATAGGAGTTGAGTGTTCTCTGTGTTGATCTACTTCACCCTTGTGCTGGGACCCCGTTCACCAATAAAACAGCACCCTTGCTTGTTTCGCCAATTATTCTTAGTTTCAGCTGGGGCCCTTTTGAGGTACGATGGGGTGGTTCTCTCCTTAGAATCTGTGTCCATCTGAAAAAGAGAAGTAAATTCTCTAATGCAGAGTGAAGTTAGTGCCAGGTGAATGGGATAACCTTTGTTTTTTTAGAGAGAACTTAATAGGTATATGCCCTCTTGTAGCCCATGATTGGTGGGAGCTTGGTAATGTAGAGTGGGCTCATTTTGGATGTGGTTCTGACTTGATTCCCAGCTCCAGATTTGGGATCCATTCCACTGAGTGGATCAATTAGCAAAATCAAGAGCAGTTGGTTTCCCACCATGGCTGTTTGCCATTATTGCACTTGTGTGAGTGTTACATTATTTTATTTGCTGCTGAGTAGTTTAGACCATGAATTGCTTTAATGGATATTAGTCATTATCCCCCAGTGGTTCATGTAGCACCTTCTGGCACTAGACGAGCTAACTGTCTGGGGGCTGACTCTCTTCCACCTTCCAGCCATGTCACTCCATGATCCATTTAGATTATCTGATTAAGGTTGTAGAGAATTCCAAGAGCCTCAGAAATTAAAAAATTATTTGAAGCATATAGGTTATGAAGATATCACCATTCTTGAAAGATAAAAGTGGTATATATATATATTTTTTTCTAACAGTATTTTTGTGGATGCAATAATTATGTAAATAATCCCTGGCTAGCTATATGATGCTATAAAGTATGCCACAGCTAGAGCACATTGATGAAGTAATGACTTCTATATTCAGTGTAATCCAAACAAACATGTCCAAATGCTAGCACATGCTTACCATATAAGTCAAAAAGCAGGAAACAGGGACTGGAGAGATAGCTTAGCAGTTAAGGTGCTTGCCTGCAAAGGCAAAAGTCCCAGGTTTGATTCTCTAGGACCCATGTAAGCCAGATGCAGAAGGTGGCACATGAATCTGGAGTTCGTTTGCAGTGGCTGAAGAACCTGGTGTTCCCATTCTCTCTCTTTATCTGCCTTTCTTCCTTTCTCTCTCTCTCTCTCAAACACGTAAAATAATTTTTTTTTCTTTTTTTTTTTCAGGTAGGGAACACAGGTGACATTACTCATTTAGTTTTTTATATGTGTATGTGGTTTCACAGTCTTTATAATCTGTGTGTAGTTTATCGGCTTCTTGAATTAACTCCTAGATATTTTTATTAGTCAGTTTTTCATCACCCAATGAAATACCATACACAGACAAATTATGTAAGAAAAGATGTTGCTGTAACCCATAGTTCTGGAATGTCAACACCTAAGAGTATAACATAGGCTCGATGGTAAGGGCTACCTTTTGGCTATAGCGTCTCCTGTAAGTTAGCATAGAAGCAGAGAGAATAGAGGGTCCCACTTGCACCTTTTACAATAACATTTCCTGGAGAATTTCAGAGGTTTCCAGTAGAAATGCCTTCTTATAGCATGTCCTGAATTACATAAAGACCTCCACTAAACCCTACCTCTTAAACATGTTACCACCTCCCAATAGAAATTACATTTAGTCCTAGACTTGAGACAGGGATTATTTAATTTGATGATACAAAATGAGAGAATCTTCAGAGGTATATAAAATCCAATATATAAACATTTGGAGGTAGGCAATTAAATAGCTATAGTGTTATTATATTTTTTATATGAGAGAGTGAGGGTAAGAGAGAGAGAGAGAGAGAAAGAGAGAGAGAGAATTGGCTCACTAGGCCTCCAGCAACTGTAATTAAAACTCCAGATATGTGTGCCACCTTGTGCACATGTGCGACCTTGCACATTTGCATCACCTTTGTGCATCTGGCTAACATGGCACCTGGAGAGTAGAGCATGGGCCCTTAGGCATTGCAGGGAAAGCACCTTAACCACTAAGCCATCTCTCCAGCCAGTGATATTATACTTTAATGTAGTAAAGTACATATGCAAGTATATTTTATATTAATAAGATTGAATATTTAATTACATTTTATTAGTACATATGCAATAGCCTGTTCTCTTTATATTTTATAGTGTTTTTTCTACAAAATCAGTGAAATAATTTAGCAGATTAATAATAGTGTCTGTACTTAATTTATTTACAGACCAAAATAGAAGCTTAATATGATAATATTGTTCAACATCCTAGCCTAAGACATAGATAACTTTTTAAAAGATTTTATTCATTTGTTTATTTGCAAGAGAAGAGAGAGAAAGATAAAGAGACAGAGAGAAGGGCTTTACCAGGGTCTCCTGCTACTGCAAACAAACTCCAGGTGCATGCATCACTCCATGCATTTGGTTTTATGTGGGTACTGGGAAATCAAACCCATATCTTTAGGCTTTGCAAGCAACCACCTTAACTGCAGAGCCCTCTCTCCACTCTGAGATAGATTACTTTTAAGATAGCCTTTAAGAAAGTACACATAGCTGGGCATGGTGGCACATGCCTTTAATCCTAGCACTGGAGAGGCAGAGGTAGGTGGATTGCTGTGAGTTTGAGGCCACCATGAGACTACATAGTAAATTCCAGGTCAGCCTTGGCTAGAGTGAGATCCTACCTCAAAAAACAAACAAAACTAACAAACAGAAAGCAAAAATCAAACAAAAAGAAGAAAGTACACATACCATGTTCACTGGCCTCAATGGTACACAGTAAATATATGTCATCAGTGACAAGAGGCTTAACAATTAAGTCTGTGATGTGAGCAAGAGAACTTGTTTCTACTTTAATATGTTTCATCCTTGAGTAATATATACCTAGTTTTTCAATTAAAATCAATTCTATTTTAAAATACTATTCACTTTTCTGTACATATGTGATACTGCACAAAATATTTGTACATGTGAAAATAAAAGTAAAATTAAATTATAAGCTGCTGAGAAAAATCAATTTTAAGGATGACATATACATACTTTGAGAAAAATAGAAAAATATTTTAGAATAAAGAAGAACAAAAGTCGGTTAAGTAAAAAATAAAATTGTCTTCTAACAATAGCACAGAAAAATGCAAGGTGTTGTGATCAGAAGGAAGAAAGATATAGAATAGGTGACTAATTTGTTTTTATTTCATTTCTTGAATGAAGACTATTCTTACAGTAGTATTTCTTATTTCAGGTATGTATGACTATTTTACAATCTGAGGTGAAAGGAATACAAAATAAAATCAATGAATCAATTATCCCTGCAGGCTTCATTTCTCAACTAGAAAGTGAACACAATTCAGGCAAAGGTTCATTTATTGTGCTTCATTCACCTAAAATTTAGAATTTTGTCAAATGACTAAGTTTAAAAATATTGAATACTACTTAATGAAGTAAAATAATGAGAATTTTGATGATGCAATCTTATTTAATACTATTTCCAAATGAATTACCAAATCTATCACCTGAACATTTATATGAGTTATTTCGCATATGATATTCATCTTCCCAGTTTTTTAGAAGTTTTGCTAAAATTTATTCATATTAGCTCATGTTAAAGTGACTGCTCAAAACTAGAGCAAAGGATTATTTATATAATGATATAAAGTGAGGGACTCTTCAGAGATGTATTTCTTACCATTATTGCAGCATGTTTTTCCCATAGGCTCAGTATAGTACATCTTCTGTGGTAAATCTGCAGAGATATCAGGTCATCAGGGGTTTGTTCAGTACTGAGAGCACACCGTATTATAGATCATTGCAATTCTAACTGAAATCCACAGACAAGTAGTGTCCCCATCATCACGGAATTCTTTAGAATTGAGAAGTACTGCTCAACATGTCTTAATTCTGCCACAGAATCTGCATATTAGCAAGTCCTAAAGTATTGGCACACAATAAATTTTAAAAAGCATACCCTCCAGCCTAAGTCACTATTAAGCCCATTAAATATTACTTTGCAACACTTCCACAGCCAGTTACTAAAAATAATAACATTCATTTTTCCAGAATAATTAACTTTAAGGAGACCTCAAATGTAGTGTTATTTAATTCCCTGCGCCTTTTATTTGGTGCTGTGATGTTAGAATGTTCTTCTCAATATATAAAAGATACACAGTTAGATTGTCAAATGAATGGAAATACATTGAATGAAACCATTATGCAGATATCAGCATGATTCGCAGCAGGTATAAATAAGGGAAAAGTAAAAAATTGTTTTAGAATCAACTGTAAGTCTGACAACTCTTTCACTGCAGTTCTTTCCATTTTAGTCTGTTTCCAGTTTGTTTGTCTGCTCAAGTCTTATTGTCAATGTAAGAGCTGGAGATGCACCTCCACATGGCTACCTGGCACAGCCTGAGAATCTGTTCAGTGACCTCCAGGCAGGTGAAGTAGGGATTCTTGACTGCTTCGCAGAAAATAATCTCAGGAGATCAGTACTAAGCAGAGTTGGAGTTTATTAAGAAAATCTTTAACACAGATGAAAGCACAAGTGTTGAAAGAGAGGTGCTCAGAGGTGTCATTTGAAAGACATTTTCACTAGGTGTAGTGAAATGAGTAGCCCTTTCCTCTTGCTGGGCCTTCATTATCAGTGTTAGTAAAGGCAAGAGGCTGATGTTACTATCATTACCCTCAGTGCCAGTGCAACCCAACCCTGAAATATTCCCAGCAGTACCTTTGGTTTAGAGGAGAACTACTGTATCTGAGGGCTATGATAGAGATGAATTTGCCATGTCTCACTAGTGACTCATTTCTGATCTTCAGCTTGGACATCCCTGAAATCTACTTCTTGCTGCTGCCCCAAGAGGATATAGATATGCCTGTTACTTTGCCTGTGTTTTCTGAGAGTTGCTTAGGCCTTAATCCTAGAGTGCCACTGTCCCTAAATTTTAGCCTTGTAGGTTTGCCCTCCTTCAGCTAGGGTTTTAAACTCCGGATGTTTTCATCTCTTGCCTCTAATTATCAGTGAGTTCTGGTTCTCTTTTGTTTTTACAGTTGGGTGTTCTTGGTACCCTAAATTCTACAGAGTTTATTACTTTTCTATGATTTAAAGATATTGCTTCAAAAAATGACCAGATCTTTTTGATTACTCTAGAGGTAATTCTGTCCACCTGTGGTTTCCTAGGTTGCAATGCACAAAGTGGAAGCTTGTCTACCTCTGTTTTCTGTCTGAGAAGGGCCCACCTATGCCCACTGCTCCTACTCATCCTCCAGGGCATTGGGGCAGTTGCTGCTTGCATTAAGTCTAGGAGACCCACATCTTCATCTCCCTATGACATTGCACCATATTTACATTTTCCTGTATGCCTTTGTTGTCCTGCTCAGTCTGAAAGACTACCAGGAATTATTTACAAGTTTTAAGAGCATAATTTTACCTTACCTGTTTTTCAGTGGGAAATATTTTACTCTGAGTATGAATATCAACATAAGTATAGACATAAATAAAAGCCTAATGTGTAATTATAAATATAAAGTATGGCATTAAATTTAATTTTAATACCTATTTTCTGTGAAAGCTGAGGTATACACTCAGTATGCCTTGATCTCCTCTCTTTTAATCCCTTTCCAAAACAATTTCCTCATTTAAAATGAAAAGTTGTTGTACATCTTGCCCCATAATCTAAAATGCTTCTAATCTGTGGCACATTTCCTTAGAGCTTTTTAATTTCTCCAAACAGCTGTTAATTTCCAAGAAAGATTTATAGATGTAAAATGCCACTTTATGAATAATTTCTCTACTCCCCTCTTGGGCATAGTGCTGCTTATCTGGCAAGCTTTAAACCCTATTTCCATAAGTCTTCAAAGGTGCCAGTAATTAGCTCCTTTTAACTTCCAAAAACATTCTATTTGGATTTTTTTCATTTCAAAAATATTTCAAATGTGCTTTATCCATTTTTCACAAATGAACTGAGCACAGTATGCTATAATATCTAAGAATTGGAGCGATTAAATCTCTTGCATTTTAGTCATTACTTTAAAAAAGTAACTTTAACATATGACATGGATTTAGTAACTATGCTATTAATTGCACTAATTTATCTGGAATATTAATAACAAAAGGTGCAATGTTAAATATTTCTAAATAACCAGATGTGTATTTTCAAAAGATACTTTGTTCATATTCTAAGATGTTTTACATTAAAACACCTTAATATGAATGTTTTAAAATTTTTGATGATTCACTTCAGTAGTACCACAATAATACCAAACTTATGTACTATTCACATAACCATGCTCCTCTACAATAACATCTATGTGCCTGAAACTGTGAGTGATGGATTTTGGTAGGACATAGCAGAGCATTATGACATTGCAGCAGCTCAACACCAAGAAAAGAGCAAGGCAGAGGAAAATCATTCAGACTATGGCAGAGTTAAGCTAATTGTATGTGTCCTCAAACACAGCCTTCACCCAGATTGATGGGCTTTTACTAGTCAATCTCAGTGATTCATTGAAGCATCTTTCTAAATGAATCATGATGGGACATATTATGGCTGAGTATATATATTAACAGTTTAAACTTATCATTAGCTGACATCTATTAGAGCGAATGTTCAATGAACTTAAGGTTCTTGGACAAATTTGTAAGGAACCAATTTGACTTAAGGTTATGAGGTAGTTCTTAATGACTATTGAGACAGGAATTGAACTGTACTATGGAGGTAATAAAATCACACATATGTTGAAATGACATACAAAAAACAGACAATGGAGTCATGCAAACCTGAGGTTTTTAAAACTGTGTGGCTATTATTCTAGTTTATGTTGATTATGGTATCACCTTTTCAAAATTTAAAAATAAGAGATTTATAAATTATATTTTATTTCTCTCTACATGTATTTGATTAAAACCATATTTTCAGCTGGGCGTGGTGGCACATGCCTTTAATCCCTGCATTTGGGAGGCAGAGGTAGGAGGATTGCTGTGAGTCTGAGGCCACCCTGAGACTACATAGTGAATTCCAGGTCAGCCTGGGCTAGAGTGAGATCCTACCCCCCAAAACAAACAAACAATATATATATTTTTTCTTCAGAATAAGTTTTGTATATTTTTGATTGCAGTTGCTTGTATACTGCAAAACATATGTGGAGGTCAGATAACATTCCATCCTCAACTTCCACCTTGATTGAGACAGGACTTTTGGTTGTTTGCAGCTGAGTTGGCCTGCAAGCTTCTGGGGATGCCTGTCTCTGTCTTCCATATTGGCATAGGAGCAGTGGGATTACAGATGCTTAACCTACCACATTCAGCTTTATGTGTTTTGAGTTTCTGAAATAAGATCCTTGCACTTGTGCAACAAGTTCTTTATCTAGTGAGCCCTCGTCCCAGCTCCAAATAACAATTTTTTAAAAGCCATAAAAGGTTCTGCAAGTGATATTTGGGTTGCACTGATTTAGACTTAAGATACTGGTCTTGAAACTTGAACTGAATTCTCTGCCATCAGCTGAGTGACTTTTAGGCCTTCAAAGAGTACTGCCGACTTCTCCAGGGCTGCAGGTGGCCGATGACACGTCGGTGTCTATATGTCCTATAGGTTTTCTTTCTCTAGAAATTCCTGAATGACAATGTTTGGTACCTGGAGGAACAAAATTTCAAACAATTTTCTGTTTCAGCTCTGCAGCTTCTAGAATCAAGTATTTAATCTTAGATTGATACTCTTTTGTGATGTTTCCTGGGGCAATGTAAAGAACATCCATTCACCCCATATAAAGAGGGCACCAACCCATCAAAGAAAGGACTCTATCCAAGTACAGCATGGTAAGCCAATGAGTTTACTTACTGAGGTTACTTATAGGAGCATTGTTGACTCAGACAGCTACACCACCAAAATGTCCCATTCCAGTTAATATTCACCTTCCTGTATATTCTAGCATTCCCAAGGCCACAAATAACTCATTAAATTATGTGCATGAAACCAAGACAGAGGGTTAACATTCTAATTACCACAAACCTCTGTATCACTGTGTTGTTCTGCTTATTTCATGCCCTTAAATTAAGATATATAGGTTATAAATAGCTTTCCTTCATGATGGTGATGATCATGTCAAGCCTGAGTGAAATACCAATACTATAGTCAGGAAGTACTTCTCCTAGTAGTAAACAAAAAAGTGATAGACTATGGCATGATCCAACAAGAAAAAATATGCAAAGTAGATATGTGAGAATACTACTTATCAACTACTTATAATGAGTTGGTGATTGTATATAAGACACTTTCAAACATTTTTGGAACACCAACAAATGTAATGAGGTTTTCTGGTTGGTTGTAGCATTGCTGGATAGAGTAGTGAAAAAACAGGTTGAGCATAGAGATTCAAATTCCTAGCTCAAGAAAGACATAAATGCATTGAAGGCTTCTCTGTGTATTCACATTGTTAGATTTTAAGAAAGCTGCCTGCCTTTTTCCCTCCCCAGAGCTGTAACATGTAGCTCCTCCAAAGTGCCCAGGTTTGTGATTTTGGAATTTCATTGTTATGGAAATAGAACAAGCTGTATGATCCCAGAGCTATGAGAGGAAATATCACCTCTTCCCAGCCAGCACATATGGCCCCAGGTGGAGACTTGACTTTCTAAGACTTGACATTCTAGTAGCTTAGCAGATGCACCTGATCATGTAGGCTTGGGTTATAGGTGCTCAACTACTCCTGTCAAGTCCTTTAAGTCCCTTGCAAAGCCCTTCCCTCCTTGTGCAGGATTGCCCCTCCCCTCATAAAGCCTTAAAACCACCACCCTCCCCTTACTGGATGTTCCAAGGTCTCTTTCCTATAGATAACACCATTCTGTCACCTGCCGTTAAAATAAAATGTTGGTTCCAATTCATCTCTGAGTCTTCTATTCTCCAAACTTAGACTTATCTCCTGTAACCTAACACTCTTGAAAATCAAATGCATAATTGCATCACATAACTTTCTTAAGTACAAAGTGAGTTGAACTCCATAATGTACAGTTTGTCCTTTGTTAAAATGATGTATTGGGAGAGAGGTGGGAACTTGTTAGCTGAGGGGGTTTGTGTGGGAAGAATAATAAAACTAGAGCCATGAGCTCACTGACTAACAGAACACCTTCATTTAAAATTGTACCTCAACTACTATGACAGCCTCTAACTGCCTGCTGTGGTAATAAATAGTGGCTTAGAGAAAGTGAACTAAAAATGCCAACAATGCTTTGGTTTTAGATGAAGGGATTAAACATGGAGATTAGAATTTAAGTGGATTTTTAAAATTTAATATCACCTCAACAGCTCTATAAAAGTTCACGAGACATACTTTACACAGATAAGTGTAAGAATAAAATTGTGAAGGATGCCAGAAAGCCCCCTTGAAAAGTTTGAGAAAATCCTTCTCTATGGACTACATCTTATGATGGGAGCTGTCACCAATGAATTGATGAAACTAAATGCCACAGGACTACTTTGAACCTAGAATGGCAGGGGCTAAGTGACAATAATCACCAAAGGTAAACACAGTTACCACAATGGACATCAGTGTCAAAAGCACCAGTCTGAATACACTGATTTATGTCATACTGTGGTATTGGATAGTGGATCAAATGTTCCAAAACATGATACAGGTAGAAGGCCTGTAGAAGTTTTATTTGATTTGCAGAAGCAGAAAGTTCCAGGACAAATGAGAAAAAATTTAAGATGACTTATAAAAACAAACAAACAAAACAAGAGCTAGACCTAGTTGTCCAAGTCTGAAATCTATCTGGGAGAGTAAAGTAGGAAGATCACAAGATCAAGGACTTCCCAGGCTACATAAGGAATTCAAGATCAGCCTGGGCAACTCAATCAGATCCTGTCTCAAAATAAAAACTAAAATGTGGATTGGGACTATAACTGAGTGGTATAGTGGATGCCTAGCATGGGTGAGACTCTAGGTTCAATTCCTTCCCAAAATTAAATCAAATGGAAGGATTGAAACCCATGAATGAATGGAGGCCATGTCTCCTTGAGGAATAATTCTCACAGTGGTTTTTTTGTACCTGTAGATGAAGGGCTAAAGTGGTGAAAAAATCCAAATAGAAGCCCTTGTAGTACTGGTAGGGATGAAATAAACTTTGAGCTTACTAGCCCAAAACAAGCTCATACTGCTGGATGAATTGCCAAGACTTTTGTCATCAGTAATGATTTTTTATTAGCATTACGTTTTGGATCTCAGTAAATCCTGTGTCTCCAAACATTAAGAGCTACTTTTTTTCTTTGTTAGTTTTGCTTTGTTTGGTTTTGCATCTATACATGTATGGGGTGTTTGAGTCTGGAATGTGAATGTTTATACGTATATGGTGGTACACATATGTGTAGGTTTAGGTATATGTGTGTACATGGGGAGGCCATAGGATTAAGTGGCTGCCCAATGAGCTACAGGCCTCTGTCTGTCTCTGCCTCCCCAGTACTGAAATTACAAATGTGTGCCCTCAGACCTAGCATTTATGTGTATACTAGGGATTGAACTCAAGACCTGTGTGTAAAACAAGCATTTTACTAATTGAATTATCTCCCTAGCTCTAGAAGTTGCTTTTACTGCATGCTCTGCTCCTGCTATACTATTACAGTGTATGACACCTCTTCACTTGTCTGGCTGACTTTAGTGACAATTAGAGTTATATTTCCATTATCAAAAAAGTGAATTGAGATGGCTTCAAATAATCACTCAAAAAGAAACAAAATAGCTGAAAACCTGCGGCTTGAGGGTAGTCCTTGTTTTCAATTCTTATTTTATCTCCATGACTAATTTCTTAATCAGAACACTCCTATGGTCTGTTTTACATGCAAGTAATGGAAATTTAAGTATGACATGATTAAATATCCTTCTGCTGAGCCTCAGAAGATATTGCTTTATTTCCCAGGCACTGAGCTACTTTTTAAAAAGTGGCTGCTTATAATGAGTCATATTATAAGCATTTAATGAAAAGGTAAAAGTAAAGATGAGTAGATAACAGTAAACAATAACAAACATTCTCAGTTCCAGAGATGGGTTCCTTTCTACTGAGCAGATTTGTTAGCCAATCAAGTCAAAATCATATCCAGACAATGATTGTCCTCTCCAATATCAAGCTCCCACTAATCTTGGGCTATAAGAGGGTCTATACCCATTAAATTTTCTCTAAATTAATAATGCTTATCCCACTTAACCTTTGCTGAATTCATTCTTCATTGTAGAAACTGCTTCTCTTTTTTCAGAGAAGAGTGGGACCAGAGGAGATAAGTAACCCATTACACTTCAGCCTAGCCCCAGCTGAAACCACAGAGGAATTGGGAAGATGAGCAAGAGTGCTGCTTCTAAGTGAAACTGATAATCAGCACAAGGGTGGAAGGGATAGGAACTGAGGATTCTCAACACCTACCAAACCAGAGCTCCAGAGGCTACTAAAAGCCCATCACTGAAGTAGACTTAAAATATAGCCAACATAGTTCAAGGAATTTTGTGGAAGAGGGGAGGAAAGATTGTTAGATCCACAGTGGGGACATTATACACAGAGACATTGCTTCTCCCCATAACTGACTGCTGCCCCCGCCCCAATGAATGACACACAATCCCCATGGGGATAACTTGTGTCCCCAATGAGGACAGCCCTACAGAAAAGGGGCAGGATGATGGAAAGGATGGTACCAAAATGTGCTGTTTACATACTAAGTATGTCCATAACTAATAAAAATAAATTCAAAAAAGAAATATATATATATATATTTTTTAATGTGGCTCACATTTTCTTTTTTTTTTTTTTTTTTTTTTATTAGTCAGTTCTGTATTCAGCAAATACAGTCAGTTTGGTACCATTATTAGGCTTATCCGTGACCTACCCCCTCCCCTTGGCCCCTCCTTGTTGAGGTATATGGGTCATGCATTGTGGAGTTAGCCCACAGTTATGGGTAAGCTAAATGTCTCTGCATATCATGACCCAACATGTGACTCTGACATTCTTTCCGCCCCCTCTTCCGCAAAATTTCCCTGAGCCATGTTGGGTTCATTTTTGGTCTGCTTCAGTGATGAGGTGTTGAGGGCCTCTGAGGCCCTGGCTCTCTGATTTGGTAGGAGTTGATTTTTCTCTATGCTGATCTCCTTCCCCCTTGTGCTGGTGTCTGGTTCATCAGGAAAAACAGCCCCCTTGCTTGTTTCTCGAAGTTTTCTTAGTTTCAGCCGGAGCCCTTTTGAGGTATGATGGGGTGGCTCTCTCCTTAGGGTCTACATCTATCTGAAAAAGAGAAGCAGATTCTCCAACGGAGAGTAAGTTAGCACCAGGACAAATGAGATAACCCTTACTTTTTTTTTTTTATAGAGAATTTAATATGTGTAGGCCCCCTTGTAGCCCACAATTGATAGTAGGTTGATACTGGAGAGTGGGCTTATGTTTGGATATGGTTCTGACTTGTTTCCCAGCTCCAGCTATGGGTCCCATACCAGTGAGGGGATCAGTTAGCCAAATTGAGAGCAGTTGGTTCCCCACCATGGCTGTGTGCCACCACTGCACTTGTGTGGGCATCACAATAAGTTATTAAGAAATATAATGTAAATATGGGAATATATATGTATGTATCATGCCAATGAACTACTATTCATCCACAAAAGAATAAAATTTTGTCATTTGCAACAAAAAATCCAAAGATTCTTATTGCAATATTTTGTATGATGATGTCATTTCAATTGAATAACTGGGAAATAATAGCATATTTCCTTTTTGTCTTTAGAAATATATGATTCATTTATTAATTCTTAAATTCAGACAACTCAATTAGATTATCTTCATTTATGGACTCCTGGTTGAGACTATACTTTCCTTTTTCTCCATTGTTATAGTGTCTTCTGTGTTCTTTTACACTTTTAGATAGATGATGTGATACTTTAAAAAGACTGTGCTTTAGGGCATCAAGTCACTACAACTGCCATGACACAAATTCCACTTCTAAATGAGCAGTCTTAGACCCTTAGGAGTTTGATCCCTAGTGACCCCTGCCACATACACAGATAGCCAGTCCAACATAGAAAGAACTAACACTGTAAAGCTTATTCTTCAGCAAAACAGTGAGATGTTTACCTACCCATCCAATAGGGCCCTACCAAAAAGACCTAAATAGCTATACCTTGATATTGAAATGCTGTCTGATTGCCCATGTAGAACTTCCTTTCATAAAAGCAGTCCCTTAGAATGGCTCTGTGTAGTATCTATTTACTGCCATGCCCACTGCAGTGGTACCCTAGTGTATCTAATAAACTCTCCGGTCTTTGTATGTCTTGCTTGGCGATTTCTTTCACTGCCCATGTGCCACTGGCCTCTTACCTCACTTTTAATATAACAACAATAAAATCATTGAATTTTGAAACAACCATATGAACTGGTTAATGTTAAGAACAACTGAGCTATTTAAATATATGTATATGTATATCATCTACTGCTTATTGAAATAATAAATAGAAATATATTTTCATTAACTCATAAAGAAAACTGTAATTTGTTATATCAAGTAAACACTAAAGACTAAGCAATATTAGAAAAGCTCAGAATTATTGAAATAATTATAATTTTATTTCTAGAAATGTTGGAATTTTATAAGTGTTTTCTAATTTAGAAGTGTAAATAACCCTACCCCAGCTCAGAATATCAGATGGAATAATGTTGGAAAATTACTTACTAGGATATCTCAGTGGTGCTTGTCATAGCAGTACACATGGAGCTAAATGGACAAACAAGGTATATATTTTGAGATATAACCAAGTGCAACATTTAATCAATGTGGTGTGAGAATTTATGAAATATAAAAAGTAATGATCACTCCTAGAAATGTTGTTGAATATTTCCTGTGAATGGTGATAGCACTTCTTTACACAAAAGAATGGAGTGAAAATAGGCTTTCAGGGATAGGATTAATGGGAAAATAATATTTAAGTAAACATGGAATACTGTTAAATATGAAAATATAGATAACAGAAATCTGTCAGTCTTTTAGGAAACCTTGTAGGTCTCTCTGATCAAAAGCTCATTGTGGATGATAGCCCCATGCTGAATCTGGGAGTTACAGGTCAGTGCCCACTAAGAAAATGAGGAAAAAGATAACTAATATACAAGAGTTAGAGATAAGAGAGAGAGAGACAGGGAGGGGGGAAGTGAGGGAGGGAAGATGTAGGAGATTAAGGTTAGTCTTAATCTTACCCTCTCCAGTGTCTTGTGGCTCAGGTGTTCCCTGTAATGGCCTAGTGAAGGATCAGCCATTTGGTCTGTCTTTTAGTAAGTAGAAGATTATGGTACCATTGCCATTTGGGTCTAGATTTGTGTTTCCCACCCCTTTGATGCCTTCCCCTCCCTCCCCTTCCATCCTAGTGTCTAGTCTAGGAGATGCTTGCTGGGTATGTAAGGTATCTTCAGTAGATTCAGGTTAGGTGCTGTAGATGAGTGAGACTATGTGGCGATTTTTTTTCTGTGATTGGGTAAGTTCACTGAGAATGATCTGTTCCAGGTTCAACCATTTTTCCTCAAATTTCATTGTGTCATTTTTTCTTACTGCTGTATAGAATTCCATTGTGTAGATATACCACATCTTAGTTATCCATTCTTCTAGTGATGGACATCTGGGTTGATTCCAGCTCTTAGCTATTACAAATTGAGCCACTATAAACATGGTTGTACAACTTCCCTCCTTCACTTCCCCTCTCCCTCTCTCTCTCTCTCTCTCTCTCTTATCTCTAACTCTTGTATATTAGTTATCTTTTTCCTCATTTTCTTAGTGGGCACTGACCTGTAACTCCCAGAACCAGCATGGGGCTATCATCCACAATGAGCTTTTGATCAGAGAGACCTACAAGGTTTCCTAAAAGACTGACAGATTTCTGTCAGAGTACTTGATGACCCACCAAAGGCTAGTGGTAAGACCCTACTGCTGAAGATACCTTATGTGATTGACATGCAAATTAGAATGGCATGGCTGGAAGTTGGAAGAGAGTCAGTCCCCAGACAGTCAGCGCGTCTAGTGCCATAAGGTGCTACATGGGTGACTGGGGGAAATTGACCAATATCTATCGAAGCAACGCATGGTCTAACCTACTTAGCAGCAAATAACTTGTTCTGATGCCCACACAAGTGCAGTGGTGGCACACAGCCATGGTGGGGAACCAACTGCTCTCAATTTGGCTAACTGATCCCCTCACTGGTATGGGACCCATAGCTGGAGCTGAGAAACAAGTCAGAACCAGATCCAAACGTAAACCCACTCTCCAATATCAAGCTACCATTAATTGTGGGCTACAAGAGGGCCTACACGTATTAAATTCTCCATTTAAAAAAAAAAAAAAAAAGTAAGGGTTATCTCATTTGTCCTGGTGCTAACTTACTCTCCGTTGGAGAATCTGCTTCTCTTTTACAGATAGATGTAGATCCTAAGGAGAGAGCCACCCCATCATACCTCAAAAGGGCCCCAGCTGAAACTAAGAAAAATTGGAGAAACAAGCAAGGGGGCTGTTTTCCTGATGAACTGGATACCAGCACAAGGGGGAAGGAGATCAGCACAGAGAAAAATCAACTCCTACCAAATCAGAGAGCCAGAGCCTCAGAGGCCCCCAACACTCATCACTGAAGCAGACCAAAAATGAACCCAACATGGCTCAGGGAAATTTTGCGGAAGAGGGGGCAGAAAGAATGTCAGAGCCACATGTTGGGTCATGATATGCAGAGACATTTATCTTACCCATAACTGTGGGCTAACTCCACAATGCATGACCCGTATACCTCAACAAGGAGGGGCCAAGGGGAGGGGGTAGGTCACGGATGAGCCTAATAATGGTACCAAACTGACTGTATTTGCTGAATACAGAACTGACTAATAAAGAAAAAAAAAAAAGAAAATATAGATAACAAATGTATTTTCATATAAGTGGGGTAGGACTAAATAATAATTAACTAGGATGACATTAAAGTTCACCCAAGTTTTAACTTTATCCAGGCTTACCCTGTACTCAAAACTTCTGACCTCCATTTTCTTTTACTTCTTTGTTTTCTTTTTTAACTTTTTTATTTATAAGTTTTATAATGTACTCTTGTGGTTTGAATGTGAATGTATGTTCCCAATGGCCTCAGAAAGTTTTAGTTAAGGTAAAACTTCCAACTTAAGTCTCCAACAGCCCATTGGAGAAGATGACTCTGAAGGCAGATCTTTCAGTCCATCCTTAATGGGTGTTTAGAGAGTGTGAACTAAAGTTCCCAGAAAAGCACTATATCTGAGGCACCTGCTTCTACCTCAGCTGAATGGACTAATAAAACTACTGTGATCACAGAGAAATGGAATGTTACTGTTGTGCCATCACCCCTGACCAGGAGCCAAGACCCTCGGTCACCCAGAAGTCAACCAGAGAACCGCCACAGAAGCCGAGACACTCGAATGTAAAAGCAACAGGTTTCTTTACTGCAAGCCTAGGCCTGGGCTCTGTCCACACAGCCTGGAACAGCAGTAGTGAGGGAGAGAGTGCCTTTCTTTTGGGGGAAGGGGTTCATATAGAAATTGGAAAAAGAAGTAGGGGATAGATACATGATTGGTTGATTTAAACAGTTCTGATTGGCTTGGGTTTTCAGGGCAAAGTTGGGGGCAGGAGCTAGGGGCACTCCAGGCAGATGAAGTAATCCCCATTGTCCTTGAAGTGGAGATTCCTCAGTTTCTTATCTAAGCAGGCGGTGGTGGGAGGCTGGATGTCTCCCCACAGTGGAGTGTTTCTGCAATATCCTTGAAGTGGAGATTCCTCAGAAACTTTAGGGGGAAAGGCAGCAATTGAGCAAGCAAGCAAAGTTTACAGAAGCAAAGGTCAGCACATTAGCCAGCTAGTTCTCTATCTAAGTCAGGCCTGGGCCTTTTTACTTAAAATGGTTATATTTGGTCTCTCAGTTACAAGAACAAAGCCTAATTACCTTGGGCTTTCTTTAGCCCCTCAATAGTCATTTATTGCCCACCTCTGTGTCTGTAGCAGACAGATTCAGGTTCACTGAGATGAACTTTCAGACCAGACACAGTTATGGAGGAAGGGATATTTATTGAAGCTCACAGATCCAGGGGAAGTTCCATAATGGCAGAAGAAGCTGGCCTGCCTTCATAGGTCCAAGCAGAGAGAGAGAGAGAAGCACAAGCCTAAAAGCCAAAAGCCACAGCACACTTCAGGAACTCCTGCTAGGCACACTTTGCATATCTTCAGATTGAAATCTGAAACCCACCACCACACCTTAAGATCCACACAGTGGCACTGACTCCAGCCAGGTGGCTGCAGATGCAAGCTACAAACAATAAGGAACTGAATATATTGGGGGCCATCTATTCAAACTACCACACTGTCTGACCTAATATTCACGTGACTATCAGTTGATTAGGTACAACCTTTTGGGAATGCAAGAACAGACCCCAGCTCCTAACCACCCAGGGACTAAGATTGTCATCAAATAGATAGCATCTGCGGCCTATGGTGGAGATTTCCTTGCTTTGCTATAACCTGCCTACCTGGTAGTCAGCCAATGTATTTGAAAAGTGCCTTGATTTATGACTTTTTTTTGTTGTTGTTGTTCTGTAACTATAAAATCTTCATTAAATTGTTAATACATTGGTAAATTGAATTTGGGGAAACCTAAATCTGTGTTCCCAGGCTATCATCACTCATAGTTTGCTCTAGAATAAAGTATCTCTCATCCCCTTTGAGGTGAGAGCCATGTCTGACAAGAGCTGGTTTGGCACTCTGGCTGTTCATCTTTGCTGGCTGTTTGGTGATATCTCTCTGCTATGGATCTATGCTTGTGAGCCAGCTTCTTCCTCCATTGTCAGTGTTTTCCCTGGATTATAATTTGTAGTCACTGTTGTTGTTAGTTTTGCTTTTTGGAGGTAGGGTCTTTCTGTAACCCAGGCAGATCTGGAATTCACTATGTAGTCTCAGGCTGTCCTCAAGCTCATGGCAATCCTCCTACCTCTGGCTCCAAGTGCTGGGTTTAAAGTGTGTACCACCATGCCCAGCTTCCCTGGATTCTTCAAACTAATATAAATCCTTTCCTCCCATAAACTGTTTCTGGTTGGATGAATTTAACCATGTGTAATTTTCTCTTTTGTAATGTGTTTTGTGGAGGAATGTGAAAGGGTTTGGTACTTTGACTAGAGAAGCCTTGCAGTGTTGTAAGAAGAGCTTTATGGGATATTCTGGTGATAGCTTGAAAAATTCTAAATTGAGAGAATCATGGGCTATGAAAGTTTAGCTCATAACTTTTAAAGCAGAAAGAGACAACTTTGTTGGAACTGGGCTACTGGCAGAAAGGCTGGCTGTATTCTGCCCATGCCAAGAGAGTTTTATCCAGGTTGAATTTAAAAGTTGCATGCTTGGTAGAAGGTATAAAACAGAAAGATATAAATGATGTATGGTTTATCACAGGAAAAATTCAAGCATTTGATGTTACTGGCAGAGAGCCTGGTTTCAGATTACTTAAACTGCAATTTTTAAGCAGATTACCATCATTTAGAATGGGCCATTAAAACAATAGAAATGATGCCCTGAGGGTAAGCCACAAAGTGCTCAAGCTAATAGGAATACAAATTCCTTTATAAGGAGGAGGCTTGAAGGAAGAATTCTTAAGGAGTATGCTACACTTCAAGGTTAAGATTTATTCATCACTTGGGCTGGATGAGATGGCTTATCAGTTAAGGCACTTGCCTGTGAGCCCTAAGAACCCATGTTAGACTCTCCAGATCCCATGTAAGCCAGATGCACAACATTATGCAAGTACACAAGGTAACACATGCACACAAGATGTTGCACACATCTGAAGTTTGATTACAGTGGCTGGAGACCCTGGCTCTTTCTCTCTTGTTCTCTTGCATGAGAAAAGGCCAGTCTGTTGGGCTTGCCACAAAAACAAAAACAAAAACAAAATTATTCCTCACTAGAATAAAAAATCTAGATATCCACCTGGTACTATGGAGTGTAACAAACACTGGTAAGAATGAGTCATTGGATGTACAGCATGGTTTCTATTTTTTGGAAATAGCCTCTGGAGAAAGTCCTACAGGACTAAAATCCCTATGTGGAGACCCAATATGTTCATTGTTTGAAGGCAAACTAGTTCCAAGGGCTGATGAAATGTGGTATGTGAAGCAAGATTACAATTCCTGTGAGGAGGCCCAGTAAGACCATACTATAAAGATGGACCACTTAATGAATCTGCTGTTGAGATGTGGCATGTGAAATAGGGTAGAAATTCTGGTGTAGAGACCAAGTAAAGCCATTGTATGGTGCTATAAACATGAACCATTGTTTGTGGTGTAGGTCTGAAGATGTTTTGCATGTACTAGGACTATGGGATGGCTACCATGGAGAGATGGAATTGAAAATCTGTTAGGTCAGGAAAAAATGGAGTTACAGTAGGAGGGTGACAGAGACATAAGGAAGTGAGTCATCCACATTCCTCAAGAAACCACCCAGGAATTATTCCTTCCTTGCCTAAGAATGCTCCAGGTCTAGGTTTCCTGCCTCCTTATCTCCCACATGGTCACTACTGGTCTCACACCCTATAGCTAATGTAAAAAACAAAGGATTTCCTTTCCTTCCTCACCTTCTCCCGACTGAAGAGCTCTATAAAGTGCATTATCTGTAATCTTAAAGTTGTCTGCTCTGCTCTTGAGAGTCAGTCCTGGCAGCTCATGTTTTTTCCCAAATAAAAACTTCCATCTTTGCCTCAGAGTGGTCTCTGTGGTCTTGGTAACTCTGCACCTTACACCTGGTGCTCATGACTTGGACAGGAAGGTTTCTGGTTGCCCTCTTCGGTGGCCAGATCTCCTTTGCCCTGACCAGACCACCAAGCTGCCATTTAACCCTCTGTAGGCTTTGGACCATCTCTGCCTGATGCAGGCTCTCACTGAGAGGATCAAATTTGCTCCATTTTACAGCTAGGCCTATGTTTCAGTTTGCAGAGAGGCAGGCAAGACTTCTGGAAAAACCGCAAACAAAGGCCTGTTCATCAGCAGTGACCCTGACATGTGGCCAGGGAAGATAGCCACCTAGGGGCCTGATTCAGTTCCTGCAATACCTCTGGACTATGACCAAAAAAATGACTTGTCTGAGATAACAGGCTCCAGGGCTGAGTCAGTTCCTGCAAACTCTCTAAAACATGTCTAAACATGTCCAAGGATGACAAAATGTAGGCCACAGTCAATCAAAGGTGTGCAAATGTAACTACTGCTTGCTTAGCCAGTCACATTAGAAGATGACCTAACCCTCCTAAAATTCCCCTTGCTGTGCTTAAAAGGGGCCTGTGTGCTCCTCTCAGGGTGGCCATTTTGTATGAAAGGTTGACCCCCACTTGCTTCCTGATTCTGAAGAATAAACACTCTTTGTTTTTACATACTATTTGAGTCTGGGGTCTGTCTTCAGTGATTCTCGGACCCTTATGTTTGGGGGCTCATCCAGAATCACTGGAGACACCCCAGACTTGATAGTGGGGTTGTTCTGCTCGCCTCCTTGTTCTTCTGGTAGATCTGGTGTCCAACACAATCTGGAGGCCCATGAAGGTCAGGTGAATATGCCAATTATTACCTCTGGGCTAGGGTGTTCCGAGGACGCTTCTTACTCCCATCTGTTGGAGCCAGAGAGCTCCAGTCTGACTCTGGTTTTGATAGATACTGATGGGTTGTGCCCATCTGGCAGAGTCCGTTTATGGGATAGGCCACTGTCAGCATCATTTTGGTTTCTTTTCACTCCCTAGGATGTTTGTTTCTGTGTCTGTGTGTTTGTGTCATGTTCATCCTTTTCTACTTTCTTGTGAGACACTATGGGACAGGCAGTGAGTTCCACCCCACTGGACCTAGTCCAGTTACACTTCAAAGATTTCCAATGCCTGGCAGACAACCTGGGTTTAACAATACAGCCATGAAAACTAACCATCTTTTGCAGGAATGACCAGCTGACTTTCAATGTGGGATGGCCAAAGGGAGGCACCTTCCACCTTCCCACCATTTACCAAGTTAAAGATCCTCTATGGGAATCCTGGGCATCCTGACCAGGTCCCATGCATCACTGTTTGGCAATATCTGGTGAAGAGCCCTCTCTCTTGACTGAGACCCTTTTTGCCACCAGCTACAACAATCCTGTTGGTTAAGGAGTCAGGGCCACTGCAAAACAGCAAGCTGGCAGTCCTATCCCCCTCTGTTCCTGAGGAAGACCCCTACCCACCTCACTATATACCTACCCCTGTGCCAGAATCTGTATTGCAAGTGGTCGCTGCCAATCTGGACCTATGATAGGACAAAGGAAATATGATAAGTCTTCCCCATACATGGACCTGGACCATGAGACAGGCAGACTCTACAACAATTGCACTGCCTTTACGAGCAAGTGCTCCCCCCACCCCTAATCAGGAGGGCCAACAGTGTATGGCCCACATCCCTTTTGCCACCAGTGACCTATATAACTAGAAAATGCAAAATCCCAAGTTCTCAGAGAAACCCACTGCCCTGCTAGACCTATTAGATTCTATAATGATTTCCCACCAACCAATGTGGGATGATTGCCAACAGCTTTTGCAGATGCTCTTCATGACTGAGGAAAGAGAATGGGTGCTAGCCACAGCCCAAAAGTCAGTTCGAGGGCCAAACAGCCAGCCCATGGCAGTCCAGGCCAACATTGACATGGCTTTTCCCTTGATTCACCTGAACTGGGACCATAATGACCCTGCAGGTAAGGAGAGGCTGAAGTTCTCCCACCAGATTCTAACGGGTGGTCTCTGGGAGGCCACCAGAAGGCCTGCAAATTTGTCTAAAGTAGGCCAGGTCATATAAGGCAAGGAGGAAAGCACAGTGGCCTTCCTAGAGCAACTGTTTGGGGCCTACTGGACTTACATGTCCCTCGACCCTGAAGCAAAGGAAAATCAGGTCGCTGTAAAAAATTACGTTTGTCAACCAGGGAGCACCAGACATCTGCACAAAGCTTCAACAACTGGATGGATTTGAGGGTAAACAAATTGCATAACTTGTAGCCTAGCAGAAATGGTCTACAACAATAGGGAGACTCCAGAAGTTGACTCCAGAAGATAGACAAACAAAAGGACTTGCAGAGTACTACTGGTGGCTACAGGGAGAGAAGGATCTGATTCCCAAGAATTAAGAGATATAGCCTGTGGAAGGGGGAAGGACAAACAAGCCCCTCAAAAAATGGAGGGATGACCCTGTCTCCAATAAACCAGACATCTGTAAGCCTTTCCACCTGTATGTGGATGAAAACAAAGGCATAGCTAAGAGGGTACTGATTCAAACTCTAGGCCCTTGGAAAAGACCAGTAGTCTACCTGTCCAAAAAGTGGGACCCAGTAGTGCAAGGATGGTCAGCCTGCCTGCACATCATGGCAGCCATCTCATTGCTGGTTAAGGATGAGGACAAGATTACTATGGGACAGGAATTGATCATAATTACCCCACAAGCTATCGAAGAGATTCTCAAGAATCCTCCAAATTGATGGACCTCTAATAACTGACTGGTGCATTACCAATCTGCTTCTGAAACCACCCCACCTCTGATACCACCCTACCTCAGCACTCAATTCGGCCACTTTACTGCCAGACCCAGACCAGGACATTACACATGACTGCTCAATAGCATTGAACCAAGTCCAAAACGTGAGGCTGGACCTGACAAACATCCCCTCGCCAAATGCAGAGGTAGACTACTTCACACACGGTAGCAGTTACATGCAAGACGGAGTCAGGTATGTGGGCACTGTGGTAGTAACTCTTGAATCTGTAGCATGGGCCTGTGCCCTACCACCTGGGACTTCAGCCCAGAGGGCTGAACTAATTGCCCAGACTCAGGCCCTTAAAATAGCCAAAGACAAAATTGCAAACATTTTCATGTATAGCTGATATGCCTTTGCCACAGCTCATGTCCATGGACTCATCTATAAGGAAAGGGGGCTGCTCAGGGCAGAAGGAAAAACCATCAAAAATAAAGATGAGATCCTAGCCCTGTTAGAGGTGATATGGCTGCCTCTCAAGATAGCCATCTTCCATTGGCCAGGGCATCAAAAGGGGGAAGATAAAAGAGAAAATTGAAACAGACTGGCCGATAAGGCCACCAAAGAGGCTACACTAGACTCAACAGCCACAGACTTGGTGGCTATGATTCCAATAGGGCTCCCTCCACCCCCCCCCCCCATTACAGCATGAAAGATAAGGAGGACCTAACCAAATGCCAAGGACTCTTTCAAAAAGAAGGATGGCTCCATACAGCTGAGGGCCAAATAATTCTCCCTTCAGAATTTGCTGAACAGCTCTTTCATCAAATTCATAAAAATACCCATCTGGGTCTTAGAAAACTTGGGGAGCCACTGAGAAATGCTAACTACAAAAATTTTCACCTAGGGCCCTTAGTGAATGAGGTCATTTCCCACTGCCCTACCTGTAAGGCAGTAAATCCCTTGACGGTAAGACAAAAAGCCCTGAGAAACCGGCTATGCGGATAGAGACCAGGCACAAACTAGTAAATAGATTACACCAAAGTCAAACCAGGTTTATATGGATACAAGTACCTTTTAGTTTTTGTATACACCCTTTCAGGCTGGGTGGAGTTGTTCCCCACCAAGAAAAAGGACCACCACCATAGTGGCTAAGAAGCTGCTAGAAGAAATTATCCCTAGGTATGGACTATTTTCATTGTTGGGATCTGATACTAGACCTGCCTTCACATCTCAGGTAACACAGTCGCTTGTTAAGAATATGGGGACAGATTGGAAACAGGACAGATTGTGACTACTGTCCCTAGAGTTCAGGTCAGGTAGAGAGAATGAATCAGACCTTAAAGGAGACCTTAACTAGATTAACCCTAGAAATTGGTGGTGACTGGGTAGCCCTCCTTCCTTATGCCCTGTATAAGGCTAGAAACAACCCCTATACCCGAGGTCTAACTCCCTTTTATATACTATATGGGAGGGCCCCTCCCCTTCTCCCTAACATTCAACCTGAGATCGTTGCAGAATTTGACCAGCAGAAGTTCCTGCAATCCCTACAAGCTCTCTATAAGGCCCACAAACAGACTTGGCCAGATATACGCCAAATCTATGAGTCAGTTCCCCCTCCTAACCCGCATTGATTTGAATGAGGTGATGAAGTCTGGATTAAGAGACACAATCACAAGACTCTCGAGCCATGCTGGAAAGGCCCTCACACAGTAATCTTGACCATGCCCACAGCTGTGAAGGTTGACACAGTCAGAACCTGGATACATGACTCCCACGTCAAACCTGTAGGGTGAGAGACCACTCAACAGTTGCAATGCCAAGGGGAGAGGCCTCCTGATGACTTGATTTCAGAAGGATGGAAGATTCAGCCCCACCCACTGGACCCACTGAAGCCAAGACTTTACAAATCCTGATCTCTATCTCTGCTATGGGTTTGGCCCTCACTGGACCTAACCCTCCTGAGCCATATAGCCTCATATGGGTGGTCACTAACATGGTTACAGAGACAATTGTTAAGTCCATGTCCCATTCAGCCCCTATTGAAACTTGGTTCCCTAATATAACATTTGATTTGTGCACATTGACTGAAGGGGATTGGGATACCTATGCCGAACTCCAAAATTGTTGCCACCCAAGTGGGCACAACATGGTGCAGCACACCCACTTGTATGTCTGCCCAGGGGCAGGAGATCCAAGTCTCTTTGTGCAAGCTGTGGCTGGGAGTCAACAGGAACAATCTCTTGGGACCCTCCCCCCAAAGGTTAAGGATGACCCCATTATAGTTAAACAGAGCCCAGGGTCAGACTCAATCTCTACTCAAACTGTCTCGGTGGACCATGTGCTTTTAGTACCCGTAATCTAATCACTATTAAGTTTTCCCCAAATGGTAAACAAGCCACCAACTGGGGAGTAGGAAACACATGGGCACTACAGCTCTATAAACCAAATAGTGATTTTGGGATACTATTCACTATTCAGCTCCTAACTCAAAAGATAAAATTCATGGCCTGAAGTACTACTAGGCCCCAACCCCATCCTGCCACCCATTAAAGTGTCACCACAGGAACAGGAGGCCATACCTACTGAAAGGCCTAACCTAACAAATAAGCCTAGGGTGACTTATATCCCATCAAGGAGTCCTGCCCCAAATTAGAAGCCCCAACCCCAATCCAGACCTTGAGACTTACTCCAGGCCACCTAGCAAGTGATAAATAACTCTACACCTAAACTCACTGATGTCTCTTGGTTCTGCTTAGATGCAAGGCCTCACTAATATAAGGAAATAGCCATCCTTGGAAATTACACCACCTCTGAGGATAATGGGGCCTGCCACTGGTATCACTTGGGCATCGGGAGGTTAACTTTGGAACTGGTTGAAGGGAATTAACTCTGCATTACAGGGGGACACAAACCTGTCCCCCATACTCATAGACACCTATGTCACACCACCCAAAAAGCTTCAAATCAGGAGATGTACCTCATCCCTCCAGATGCTGCCTGGTGAGCCTGTTCTACTCGGCTGACTCCTTGTCAACTCTCAACCACACTGATGGATTCTGTGCTGGTCCAGCTAACTCCTAAGATCCTTTATTATTCAGGTGAAGTCAGGGAGACTTAACTCTCCCCTCTCCGAACTGGAAGATCAAACTGGGTGGCAGTAGCTGCAGTCCTAGTCCACACCCTGCCAGGACTTGGTGTTGCCAGGGCCACTGGAGTGGGAAAATCAACCCTAGTTCTCCAAGACAAAAATTGCAAGTCCCTAAGCCTAACTATAGATGCTGATCTATCCAAGCTAGAAAAGTCTGTCTCACATCTTGAGACTTCCTTATCTTCACTAGCCGAAGTTACCCTTCAGAACAGGTGTGGACTAGACCTCCTATTCCAGCAAGGCAGACTATGTCTAGTCCTAGGAGAACAATGCTGTGTTTATGCTAACCTTTCTGGAATCATCAAAGAATCAATGTCTCTAGTAATGAAAAGATTACAAGATAGAAAAAAAGAGGTACAAAAAAATCCAAAAACTGGTATGAATAATTTTTAAATTGGTCCCCTTTGCTCACTACCTTCCTTTCAGTGGTGACTGGGCCGTGATGCTGTTGCTACTCACCTTCATCTGTGGACCCTATATCCTTAACACTCTTGTAAGATTTGTCAAAGAATGTGTATCTACTGTGCAGCTTATGGTATTAAAGTCCCAATATCAATCCCTAGACCCCTCTCAAGGATTTGAGGTGGAACTTATATCAAGGGGGGAATGAGAGGATCAAACTTGCTCCAGTTTACAGCTAGGCCTAAGTTTCAGTTCCCGGAGAGGCAGGTAAGACTTCTGGGAAAACCATGAACAAAGGGCTGTTAATCAAACAGCGACCCTGACATATGGCCAGGGAAGATAGCTGCCCAAGGCCTGATTCAGTTCCTGCAATACCTCTGGACTATCACCAAAAAATGACTTGCCTGAGATAACAGGCTCCAGGGCTGAGTCAGTTACTGAAAACTCTCTAAAACATGTCTAAACATGTCTAAAGATGGTAAAATCTGGGACACAGCCAATCAAAGGTGTGCAAATGTAACTGCTGCTTGCTTAGCCAATCACATTAGAAGATGACCTAACCCTCCTAAAATTCCTCTAGCTGTGCTTAAAAGGGGCCTGTGTGTTCCTCTCAGGGTCGCCATTTTGTATGAATGGTTGACCCCCACATGTTGGCCGATTCTGCAGAATAAACGGTCTTTGCTCTTACATACAATTTGAGCCTGGGGTGTTTCTTCAGCTATTCTCAGACCCTTACATCACATCCATCACATTTCAGCTGGCCTCACTCTTCTTCCCTTATCCTTCCTCCTTCTCAGTAAGTGTCCTCGGCCGTTAGGCCCCAACCCCAGGTCTCAAGAGAGACATACTCTTGACACCTTGCTCTCTGGTCTACTGTACCCTAAAGGGTGCATTTTGGTTTGATTACCATCTCAGGACACCCCCTCTCCATCCCTCCTGTCCTTCTCACCCTCCTGAACTCTCACCATCCACAGCCAGCTGCTTTCACCATCGGGAGCAGTTACTCTCCTTATCCACTAACAGGCTAAAAAGCCAACAGTTGTGACTTGTACAGCCACTGCCCACATGGGAGGTGCAGGTTCCAGTCATCCTAACAGGCCAGGGATCATAGGCATTCTGTGTAAACCCAGCTTAAGCTCTGGATTGTTTTCCTCTCACCCTTGTTTTTCTCTGTCCCTGTCTCCTTAAGGACTTAAAGCCTCTACAACTCTTGGATACCATCATATCTTTCTCTGAAACTCTGCTTGGCCACATCCATAAACTGGACAATGGGTCCAAATGGCCTGAGAATGATACTTTTGATTTCCAAATTCTCACTAGTTAAAAAAATTCTGCCAATGTGCAGGCAAATGGTCGAAAATACCCTATTTTTCACTCTGCATGCACGGCCTTCTCTCTGTTCTACCTGCTTTTCTTACCAGGTCCTTCTAGCCACCTCGCCCCAACAGCTCCTCTGGCTCCTTCAGCTCCCTCATCTTCTCCTGACATCTTGCCTAGTAAGAAGGTTTGATTTTACTCTCCAGAGTTGTAAATAGAATAAAAATTTAAAATAGAGATGCATAACTTCTGAATAAATGAATGAATGAGTGAATGTGTGAAGGGGAAATGGTTGTCTAGAGTCTATATGAAAAGTGCACTTAAAATGAATGCTTATGTATATATGGGGATCACCGCCCTTAGACTATAAAATTATTTCTTTGCTGAGCAGTGCCATTTAATCATGGGGATGTTTCCACCAAGCCCACTTATACTAGATGGCAAAAACAATTTTTACTGTTGAATGTCCCCCAGAAGGAACACTAAAAGTAATTAAGATCATAGAAAAAAAAATGCAAGATTCTCCTACTCTTAAAAGAGTTATAAAATGGCAAGATCTAAAAAGTTGCCTTGTAGCCCTGAGGGGAAAGCAAAACTCTCCCTGGAATTAATAGGTGGCTCTTTCTTAGCTTCCCTGCCTTGCAGAGCCAGGGGGCTTCAAGCACAGGGAATCTCAGAATCCTGGCCCCAGCATGATAATAAGAAAATGCAAAGTCATTATAAACAGATAGTGACTTCCTATAAGAATTTTGTGCCTGTTTTTATGTTTACTTTATCTTTCTATGCTTCTATGGAACTACTAACAGACAACAGCCTCAAGATTTATGTTTAAATGTAGAAGTATACAACACTTAATTTGTAAAAACAAAAAAATTCTTTTTCTAAAATTTCTAATAATGTTCAAATCTGCTTTCATATTATTAAAAAGAATGTGTTTCAGGAAAGTTATAAAATACAAAGTTTCAAAAGTTATGTTTATTCTGGGTAAATATAATAAGTCAAATCTAATCTACTCTTTCTTTAAAAAAGTTATTTCAAAAGGCTTTTTTGTGGGAAAAAATGGTCATATTAAAAGTGTTATGGTAAAGACAGTAAAAGTTTTTGTTGGTAGTTATGAGATAAACTGACTAAAAATAAACTGGAGAAAAAAACTTTATAAATTGGTTGTTAAATGTTTGATGAAAAAGATTGTTACAGAGTGGTTACATGGATTGTAAGGTAAAAGTATGTAGATGGGGCTGGAAAGATGGCGTAGCAGTTAAGCACTTGCCCGAGAAGCCTAAGAACCCTGTTTCGAGGCTTGATTCCCCAGGACCCATGTTAGCCAGATCCAGATGCATAAGGGAGCACACGTGTCTGGAGTTCATTTGCAGTGGCTGTAGGCCCTGGCACACCCCTTCTCTCTCTCCCTCTCTCTCCCTCTTTCCCTCTCTGTCTCTCTCAAATAAATTTTTAAAAAAGTATGTAGATGAAGGTATGAGTAAAGTATGTAGATGAAGATATATGCAAGTGTAAACAGAAGGTTAAAGACAAAGTACTTAATCATATAACAGACTTCTTAAGACATAAAATGACTATTAGCCTAGGGCTTACATAGACTAATAAAGTATGGCCCTGGATGGTAGCAGGTTGCTAAGGTATTCAGGTTGTAAATTTAAACTCATTGATGCTAATCTGCTCATAATAATGGTCATGAAAGACTGAATTTAGAGTACCCAACCAAGTTAACTAGTTTCCTCTATTTGTCAATCTTTTAACTAAATTGTAAGGTTAAAATTGAGTCATTAATATTTACTTGTTTCCTAAGGTTATTTTATTGATTGATTGATTTAAGAGAGAAAGAGTCAGATACAGAGGGAGAATGGGCATGCCAGGGCCTGTAGCCACTGCAAATGAACTCTAGATACATGTCCCACCATATGCATCTGGCTTATGTGGGTACTGGAAAATTGAACCTGTGTCCCTAGGCTTTGCAGGCAAGTGCCTTAACTGCTAAGCCATCTCTCCAGCCCATCCTCTCCTAAGGATATTATATCTAAAACCCTGCCTCAAAAAAAAAAAAAAAAAAAAAAAAAAAAAAACAAACAAAAAAACCCACAGAGGGACTATTTACTCTTTTTCCCCCTATATTACAGGTAAATAGACCACACTTAAAACATTAAACAGTATTTATCTGTCACATGCTTAAAAAGAAACTATGTACCCCATGGTAAACATTTAAAAAAGTTCTAAACAGAGTTATGTTGTCATTTAAGGTGTAATTCCCAAATTCCTTCAACAATCAGTCTTAATACTTTGGATTTAACTTATATCATTTCTGAACAAGTTTAACAAAGTACCACAGACAGAACTATAGAGTTGATTAAGGTTAAAATATCCATAGATTGTGTTATAAAATTGTGTGTATGTTTGGAATTCAATATAGTTCTATAAAATTGATTTGAAAGAGATTAAAAATACTTCTTTTTGGCTCAGCAGTTAAAGATGCTTATTTGCAAAGCCAGATGCACATAGTGTAGCATACATTTGGAAATTGTTTGCAATAGCAAGTTGTCCTGGCATGCTCATTCCCTCTCCTTTCCAGAAGACTTGTCTCCTTTTTTCATTAGACCATGGCAGTTTAATCCAGTTCCTCTATTCCTTGGGTATGTTAAATATAGCTAAATTAATTTCAGAAACTGACTTATAGATTAGATGGACATCTTATTTAGCTTTTAAAAGTGCTAAATATCCTTATTAAAATATATATTTATATATTATATAGAGGTATCCCACTTCTGAACTTTGAAAATTATAAAATTTTTCATTTCTTTATATTTAAGCCAAAAATGTTACTATATAATGTAGATTTCTTGTTTATATTAAATTCTGTCAGCAGATATTTTGTTCATAGTTTACTCTCTATAGCTTCATGTGCTTTAAATATATAAACTCTACTTTTTATTAAATCAGACTTTTCCAGATATCAGAATTATAATTTGGTTTATGCAAAGTCCATGATGTTTAGCTATCAATAAGCATGCATCATCATACCTGACTAAAACTGTGATTTAAGATGGTTCTGTCTTATTCAAGCTGATTTTACAAGATGATTATCACTGAGGTTATAATCTAAATCTTATAAAATGTGACTTATGACTTTTGTTCTTAGAAAAACTGAAAAAGCACCCCATGTCTTAAGAAAATCCACTGTAGGAGACTTCCAGTTAAGATGGCAGCTTAGGAACCACAACAAAGCAGGCTAGGGGAGAAAAAGCCAAAGAATACCCAGCAAAATACACACTTTTACTAAAAAGTGAGGTGTATAAGAAATTTACAAGGCAGCAGAGAAGTAGGAGAGATCCAGAGCATCCAGAGCCCACACAGGCAGGCCTAAGTGGCTCCAGCAGTGGCAGATCTGGCAGCAGCAGAAGAGGAAGCGGCATCTCCGTGTTTGCCATTGGCAGCGCCGGCTCCGGCAGTGGCAGCAGCAGGTCCAGCTCCAGCAGCAGCAGCAGCAGCAGCAGCAGCAGCTCCAGCAGCAGTGGCTCCAGCAGTGGCAGCTTCAGCAGTGGCAGCAGCAGTGGGGGCTCCAGCAGTGGCAGCTTCAGCACCAGTGGTGCAAGGTCTGTGGGGCCACAGCTGCCAGGCTTGGCTAGCTCCACAGGAAAAGCCAGTGCCCAGCTCCAGAAAACAGAACAGCAATCCAGCAATCCAGCCAGCCTACTTGAACCCACAGGGCACCAAAGAGGGATGCAAGCAGAGCGCAGCATAACTGAGACCAAAATCATCCAAAAAATAAAATGGGATTGCACCAGGGAAGGGTCTCACTTGGGCACAAGCTGACTTGGAGCCATCAACAGAACAGATATCTTAACCTCTTTGTTGATAGAGGATCTGGTTGTTACAATACCTACTCTTGCATAAATACTTGGTGCTGTTTTTCATTGAATGTGTACATTGTTTAGTTAAATTTTAGAATCTATCTGTATTTTGTTCCACTCAGCCTACTTGAACACTCCCATAGCAGGCAAACCCAACCCCTAGGAATACATTTGTAGATACTCTGAGAGTCTTAAGAGCCACACCTAACACCTTAGCCTCCTACCCTGAAGACATATAACATCAGATTAATTGATATAACTAAGAATACTCAGCTAACTAGAAAATTCAAGCATGAACTTAAGCCAAGATGCAAAAATATATACATGATAACACAAGAAACACTAAAAATCAAGACAATATAAATCCACCAAAAAGTATTAATGCATCAGAAATGACCTCCAGTGAGAACGAGTTAGAGGAAATGCCTGAGAAAGATTTCAAAAGAATGATTGTAAATATGTTCAAAGAAGTCAAAGAAGAAATCAAAGGAATGAAAGAGGAAATCAAATGAATCAAAGAAGACACAGGATGCCAATTTAATGAAATAAAGAAGTCAATACAAGACATAAATAAGGAAATAGAAATAATAAAGAAAAACCAGTCAGAATTACTAGCAATGAAGAGCACAGTTAATGAAATAAAAAACTCTGTAGAAAATCTCACCAGTAGAATGGATGAAGGAGAGGACAGAATATCTAAGCTAGAAGACCAGGTGGCAGATCTAATACAGTCCAACAAAGAGAAAGACAAACTAATAGAAAAGTATGAATGGGAATTTCAAGATATTCGGGACACTATGAAAAGATCAAACATAAGAATTCAGGGCATAATAGAAGGAGAAGAATTTCACTCCAAAGGCATAGTCGGCATCTTCAACAAAATCATAGAAGAAAACTTCCCCCAAATTGGGAAAGAGGTGCCAATGCAGATACAAGAAGCCTTTAGAACACCATCCAGAAAAACCTGGAAAGAACCTCTATTCACCATATTATAATCAAACTACCAGACACACAATCCAAAGAAAAAATATTGAAAGCAGTTAGAGAGAAAAATCAAGCTACCTACAAAGGCAAGCCCATAAGGATTACAGCAGATTACTCAACACAAACTTTAAAAGCAAGAAGGGCTTGGAGTGATATATTGCAAGTTCTGAAAGATAACAACTGTCAACCAAGATTACTTTATCCTGCAAAGCTATCCATTCAAACAGATGGAGAAATAATGACATCCCATGACAAAAGCAGGCTAAAGGAGTATTTGAAGACAAAACCAGCTCTACAGAAAATACTTGAAAGAATCCTCCACGCCAAAGAGAAGGAAAACCACACATATAGGGAACCTGGAAAAAACAAACAATACTAAAATACTAGTTAACACAAGAGAGCAAAGGTAGAACCGGAACTACAAAAAAAAAAAAAAAAAAAAAAAGGCAAACAGGGCTGGAGAGATGGCTTAGCAGTTAAGCATTTGCCTGTGAAGACTAAGTGCCCTGGTTCGAAGCTCGATTCCCCAGGACCCACGTTAGCCAGATGCACAAGGGGGCGCACACATCTGGAGTTTGTTTGCAGTGGCTGGAGGCCCTGGCATGCCCATTCACTCTCTCTCTGTCTTCCTCTTTCTCTCTCTGTTGCTCTCAAAAAAATAAATAAAAACAATTTTTTTTTTAAAAAGGCAAACCTAAATACACACCTTTCAATAATATCTCTTAATATCAATGGCCTCAATTCCCAACCAAAAGGCATAGGTTTGCAGACTGGGTTAAAAAGCAGGATCCTACAATTTGTTGTCTACAGGAAACTCACCTTTCTACAAAGGATGGACATTATCTTAGGGTGAAAGGTTAGAAAACGGTGTTTCAAGCAAATAGGCCTAGAAAACAAGCAGGGGTTGCTATCTTAATATCTGACAAGGTAGACTTCAGTCCAATGTTAGTCAAGAAAGAAAAGTATGGTCACTTTATTTGATTAACGGCACACTCCTACAGGAGGACATTACAATCCTAAACATATATGCACCTAACATGGGGGCTCCCAAATTCATCAAACAAATGCTATTAGAACTAAGGTCACAGATAACACCAAACACAGTGGTAGTGGGTGACTTCAACACCCCACTGTCATCAACAGACAGGTCATCCCAGGAAAAAATAAACAAAGAGGCATCTGGACTAAATGAGGTCATAGAAGGAATGGAACTAACAGATATATACAGGACATTTCATCCAAATGCTGCAGAATATACATTCTTTTTGGTAGCACATGGAACATTCTCTAAAATAGACCATATATTAGGACAAAAAGCAAATCTTAACAAATACAGGAAAATTGAAATAATTCCTTGCATTCTATCTGACCAAAATGGAATCAAACTACAAATCAATTGCAAGAAAAACTATAGAGCATACACAAAATCATGGAAACTAAACAATACACTACTAAATGATGAATGGGTCAATGAAGAATCAAGTAGGAAATCAAAAAAATGGTAGAGTCAAACGATAATGAGAACACAACATACCAAAATCTCTGGGACACAATGAAGGAAGTTCTAAGAGGTAAATTTATAGCTTTAAGTGCCCATATTGAGAAATTAGAAAGGTCACAAGGAAACAACCTAATGCTTCACCTTAAAGCCTTGGAAAAAGAAGGACAAGACAAACCAAAAATCAGTAGATGGGAAGAAATAATAAAGATTAGGGTAGAGATTAATGAAGTAGAACCCCACCCCCCCAAAAAAAAAAACAATCCAAAGAATCAATGAAACAAAGAGTTAGGTCTTTGAAAGGATAAACAAGATTGATAAACCCAGCCGGGCGTGGTGGCGCACGCCTTTAATCCCAGCACTCGGGAGGTAGAGGCAGGAGGATCGCTGTGAGTTCAAGGCCACCCTGAGACTCCATAGTGAATTCCAGGTCAGCCTGGGCAAGAGTGAGACCCTACCTCGAAAAAAAAAAAAAAAAAAAAAAAAGATTGATAAACCCTTAGCAAATCTGTCCAAAAGAAAGAGAGAAGAGACACAAATTAATAAAATTAGAGATGAAAAACTTAACATTGCAACAGATGCCAGAGAAATTCAAAAAATCATAGGGAAATGCTATAAAAATATATAATCCACTAAGTATGAAAATCTGAAAAAAATGGATGTTTTCCTTGATTTATATGACCTACCTAAATTAAATCAAGATGAAACTAATAACTTAAATAGACTTATAACAAGTATGGAGATCCAAGCAGTTATCAAAAATCTCCCAAATAAAAAAAGACCAGGCCCTGATGGATTCACTGCTGAATTTTACCAGACCTTCAGGGAAGAACTAACACCATTGCTTCCTATGCTGTCCATAAAATAGAAAAAGAAGGAATCCTATCAAACTCCTTTTAGAAAGCCAGCATCACCCTGATACACAAACCAGGCAAAGATAGAACAACAAAATAAAATTACAGACCAATCACGCTTATGAACATAGATGCAAAAATTCTCATCAAAATATTGGCAAACAGAATACAAGAATATATCAGAAAGATCATTCACCCTGACCAAGTAGGCTTTATACCAGAGATGCAGGGATGGTTCAACATATGCAAATCAATAAATGTAATACATTATATAAATGATTGAAGGACAAAAATCATATGATCATCTCATTAGATGCAAAAAAAGCATTTTATAAAGTCCAACATCCCTTTATGATAAAAGTCCTACAGAGACTAGGAATTGAAGGATCATATCTCAATATAATATCATTATTTGCAGATGACTTGATTCTATATATAAAGGTCCCTAAAGACTCTACCAGCAAACTGTTAGAGCTGATAAACACTTACAGCCACATGGCAGGATACAAAGTAAATACACAGAAATCAGTAGCATTCCTATATGCTAACAACAAACACACAGAGAATGAAATCAGAGAATCACTCCCATTCACAATTGCATCAAAGAAACAAAGTACCTTGGAATAAACCTAACCAAGGAAGTAAAGGATCTCTACAATGAAAACTGTAAAACACTGAAGCAACAAATTGCAGAAGACACTAGCAAATGGAAAAACATCCTTGTTCCTGGATTGGAAGAATCAATATTGTGAAAATGGCAATCTTACCAAAAGAAATCTACACATTTAATGCAATCCCCATCAAAATTCCAATGGCATTCTTCATGGAAACAGAAAAAACAATCCAAAAATTCGTTTGGAATCACAAAAAATGTCAAATGTCTAAAATAATACTGAGCAACAAAAATGAGGCTGGTGGTATCATTATACCTTATTTTAACCTATTCTACAGAGCCATAGTAACAAAAGCAGCATGGTACTGGCACAAAAGCAGACATGCAGATCAATGGAACAGAGTAGAGGCCCAGATGCAAGTCCAGCTACTATAGCCAACTTATATTTGATAAAAATGGCAAAAAATACTCATTGGAGAAAAGACAGCCTCTTCAGCAAATGGTGCTGGGAAAACTGGATATTTATCTGTAGAAAGATCAAAATAGATTCTTCTCTCTCTCCATGCACAATAATTAAGTCCAAATGGATTAAAGACCTTAACATCAGACCTGAAACTCTGAAACTGCTAGAGGAAAAAGTAGGGAAACCCTTCAACGTATTGGTTTTGGCAAAGAGTTTCTGAATATAACCGCAATTGCTCAGGCAATAAAGCCACAGATTGACTGCTGGGACCTCATGGAATTACAAATATTTTGTACAGCAAAGGACCCTGTGAATAAAGCAAAGAGGAAAGCAACAAAATAGGAAAAAATATTTGCCAGCTATACATCTGATAGAGGATTAATATCTAGGATATGCAAAGAACTCAAAAAAATAAATAATAAGAAATCAAGCAAGCCAATTAAAATGGGTTATGGAACTAAATAGAGAGTTCTCAAAAGAAGAAATACGGATGGCACATAAGCTTCTAAAAAAATGTTCTACATCCCTAGTCACCAGGGAAATGCATATTAAAACTATGTTGAGGTTTCATCTCACTCCTATCAGATTGGCTACCATCATGAAAAGAAATGACCATAAATGCTGGTGAGAATGTAGAGAAAGAGGAACCCTTGGTCACTGTTGGTAGGAATGTAATCTGGTCCAGCCATTGTGGAAATCAGTGTGGAGGCTCCTATGACAGCTAAAAATTGATCTACCATATGACCCAGCTATAACACTCCTAGGCATATATCCTATGGACTCACCTCATTTCCTTACAAGCACATGCTCTACCATGTTTATTGCTGCTCATTTCACAATATGGGAAATGGAACCAGCTTAGATGTCCCTCAACTGATGAATGCATAATGAAGATATGGCACATTTATACAATGGAGTTCTACCCAGCAGTAAAGAAAAATGAAGTTATGAAATTTTCTGGAAAATGGATGGATCTGGAAATTATTATACTAAGTGAGGTAGCCCAGGCCCAGAAAGCCAAGCATTGTATGTTCTCACTCATATGTGGATCCTAGCTACAGATGACTGTGTTTCTGTGTGAAAAGGAAAAAACTCAGTAGCAGAGGCCAGTAAACTAGAAAAGAGATAGAAAGGGAAGAGAAAGGAAGGGAGGGGGGTAATTAATCGGATGGTATTGTATATATGTAAGTAGAAGAATAGATTAATGGGGTTGAAAAGGCCCAAAATGAGGTCTGGGGATTGAGTAACGGAAAGGTGGATGTACAGCTTATAAAAATCTAAGAGGATATAAATAAAACATATGTAATCTTACTTTTTTGGACATTAGAACACTCAGGAGCCATAGATTGTTGCTAGAAAAATTTCAGTGCCAGAGATGGGATATCTTCCAGTGAGAAGGCCAGGGAGATCCCTGATGCCCCCAAAACATTATAGGCCACTGTCAAGGCCCTTGGTTTCCCACCAGGAATAGATGGTAAGACCCTAGTGCTGAAGACTCCATATACTTGGGCTGCAAGGCCACTGAGAAATCTTGCTGGATCTGAGCTGATAACCTCCTCCATGTAGACCAGCTGACAGAAAGCTGGAAGAAGCCATTCTGCATGCAGTTAAATGGGAGAAAGTGGAATCACCAGTGAAGATACTCAGCAATGGACACTGCAAGCCTTATAATTGGCCAGCCAGGCCAAATGAGCCAATGGGTGCACTAGTGGCACATCTGTTATGGGGGAAACCAACTGCCCTCTAATTGGACTGGATTCCTGCTCCATGGTGAGGGAATATAACCCTGATACTGAAAACTTAATACAGGGGTAGTCATGAGCCCTAGGGGTGTAACATCTGCTTTTGTCTGGCCAAATGTATATACTATGCTTATCAAACTGCCCAGTAAGCACTGATGTTAATGTTCACACCCTTATATTAATGCTACTCTCACTTTTGGTAGATAATCTTCTCTTTTCAGATGGCAGTGAGCTTGGGACGACTCATAAGGTATCCTGGTGATGGAATGAAATGACCGCAGTGCTCAGTACTGCAATATCTGTATCACACCTTCCAAGGCTCAGGGTCTAATGTGGAAGTGGTGGCGGAAAGAATATAAGAGCCAAAGGTTGGGCAGGACTCCATACAACATGCTCCCTCCAGACACAAAATGGCCTGGATATCCATGGCCTCACAGTGCCTGACACTACCTGCATAAGACCATCATAAGAGGAGGAAAAGATGAAGACATCAAAAGTAAAAGAGAGACTGATTGATATGGGGAGGGGGTATGATGGAGAGTAGAGTTTCAAAGGGGTAAGTGGGGGGAGGGAGGGTATTACCATGGGGTATTTTTTATAATCATGGAAGTTGTTAATAAAAAAATTAAAAAATTAAAAAAGAAAAAAGAAAATCCACTGTATACAAACAATGTTAATAGTTTGTCTAAGCTTCATTTAACAGTCATTAATATTTCTTTAGTTAAGCCTTAAAATTGCACAATGGTAAAAGGTACTTATTTAAAAAAATTACTTTGTGCCTGTCATATTGTCTCTAATGTATGTTCAAATCAGGCTTGCTTGCCAGGCATGATGGAGCACACCTTTAATCCCAGCACTCAGGAGGCAGAGGTAGGAGGATCACAGTGAATTTGGGGCCAGCCTGAGATTACATAATGAATCCCAGGTCAGCCTGAACTAGTTTGAGACCCTACCTCAGAAAACCAAAAAAAAAAAAAAAAAAAAAAAAAAAAAAAAAAAAAAAAAAAAAAAAAAAATCAGGCTTGCTTAACGCAACAATGACCAAGTTTTATTTTATTTTTGAGCTATGTATAATCAGTCTCAGCCAAGGTTTCATTTAATTAATTGTCTCATCTCTGATATCTTAGGTTCATTGTTTACAGAGATACTGATACTTAAAATGTGAAAATAAAAATAATGTTAATATAGTTTGTCTAAGCTTCATGTAACAGTCATAAATATTTCTTTAGTTAAGGCTTAAAATTGTTCAATGGTCAAAAGTACTTATTTAAGAAATTGCTTTGTGTCTGTCATATTGTCTCTAATGCATGTTAAAATCTAGCTTGCTTAACTCAACAATGATCAAGTTTTATTTTATTCTTGAGCTATATATAATCAGTCTCAGTCAAGGTTTCACTTAATTAACTGTTTCATTTCTGGTATCTTAAGTTCATTGGTTATAGAGATATTGATACTTAAAACATGTTTTCTGCCTTAAAAAAATAATCTTAAATTGCTGTTCTACTTCCAGGTTGGGGGTAATTGGTACTTACATTGATATACAGACTAGCCAAAGTTGTTTTCAAACACAGATGCTAAGTTTTTATGCTGTCTTATCTTTTTCCTGGCATGCAATTTCTAGATTAAACCAATTGCCTAAAAGTTACTGATAAAATATTGTTTTCAGGGCTACTAAAATGTTCTGCCTATACTTATAAGTGACAGATAATTAAAGGATAAAATGTGTATGCTTTCTACATCCCAGATATAGCTTACACTATCACCTGACAACTAAACTTAAATATTAATCTGAATGATTTTCAACTATTGTGTCATTCTCTAACCAGATCTGCTTTGCTAGCCAGATATATTCTACACCCTTCTTACTAATCTGTTTTGCTAATCAAATATGCACAGTCTTTCTGAGTGATAAATAAACATATGTACAAGCCCCAAATCAATTGAAAACATTGGAGTTAAAAGGATAACCAATATTTCGTTTCCTGCTCCTGGGTCAGAAGGCCACCGAAGAAGATGGGACACTTGAACTTCTTGATCAGAGAGGATGTGGAGACCCAGAAATGAATTCCAAGTTAGTGTATCTACAACAGGAGAGTCACATCAGAGGAAAATCAGTCCTCCAGGTTTCCCAAAAGAGGGAGGGCCACTTGTTCAGCATAGCCTTGCCTTATCCTAGCAGATTACAACGATGAGAGTCATAGAAATCCTCACAGGTCCCTGAAAGTCTCTCCTATAGCACCATTATTGACCTCCAAAATATAAAGTTAATTCTTGCAGCCTAATTTGGTCTTAATCACCTGATGAGAAAAATATAACTACAAAATAAACAATGATTTTGACTAATAGGCTCCTCTGTCTGCCTTATGCTGACTTACAATACTAGACTGTAACATTAACTCATTACTTCTGCCTGATTAACTTCTGTCCCAGATTAACTTCACCTACCCTAGCTTCAGCTCCTCCTGCTTGCCTTACCCAGAATCAAAGCTATTCCATGGGCCCCCTGTTTCCTTAGCTCTTACCCTTTCTCATCCAAGGATAAGTACTCTCCCACCCTAACAGATGCTTTCAAACTCAAACTCTCTTCTATTCCTACTCTTCCCCTGATCCTCAAATGTTTCTCTGCCTCCTCTTGCCCCAAGCCCTCTATCCCTCACCTCTGAATGCTCATCCTCCCTTTACACCTGGCATTTCGCTGGCATAGCTGTTGACAAGAATAAAAGATCATTTATTATCCCTTCTGCCTTCTCACAGAGTCCATCTCCCTCACCTTCTACATAACAGGTGTCTGCCAGCTGCAACACATATACTGTTTTTAAATGTGACTAAAGCAAGAAAATTCCTATTTTCCCTAAATACACAGCAGGTTCATCATGGAAAAGTAAGAAGTTCAATGGCCTATTACTAGCAAATTTCTGTGGGATTTTGGACTCACTGTGAGAGGGAAAGAATGGTGACAAGGAACTCATTATTAGAAGAAAATGTGGCTGTTGTAACAACGAAAGGACAGAAATGCATGTGCATACACTTCTTAAAATTTCTTCATGCAGTTCTAACGGTAAACAGATGAACATCATAAGCAAGGCTAACTCTACTTAGGAATGAGGGAGTCTGTCATATTCCACCAGGTATGCCACAGATAGCACACAGGGAGAGAAAAGGCTTGGGTGATGGTAGAGGGCAGAGGTAAGAACTGTCAGTCATGGTCCCCCAAATAGCTGTGGTACCAATGCCTATCATTTGTCCCCTGTTCATACATTAGTTTCTCAAGAATAAGTCTTATCATGGTTTTGTGTGAGCTGCTCTCAGTGTACTATGGCTGTGTATGAACTGCTCCTAGTGATTATGGGTGGGATGCCTCAGAAACATGAGGAGCAGAATTCAGAGAATTCTGTGCTGTGATGCCCAGTCCTCCCATTGGTGCTGTCTTACTCTTTTAGCTTCTGACAGTGCTCTTGTCAAAGAGGACCCAGTTGTTACCTCATAAAATACCCAATTCCCATCCTGGCACAGCCCACATTTAATAACCATTCAATGCCAAGTAGAAAGCCCTTTATTCCCAGGACCAAACTGGGCAACCTGTGAAGGGTTGATGGGCTGATCAGTCTTTGTTGAGTGTTTGACTGACCTGACCACCTTCCCTCTCTGACATTCCAACTTCCTTCCCTTGCCTTCCTTCGCACAGCTGTTGATGTAAGTATAACTTCCCTCATACTAGCTTCAGTACCTTACTATGCTTCCTGGAGAACCCAAGCACTAATAACCGATAGTATTAATAGATCATTCAAAAATCTGCATGCAAATGGTACATTGTCACTTTTTAAGAAATTAATGATTCATATCTTTATTTATAGAAATAAAAAGGAAAGGCACTTTGAGAGAAAATAGAAAAATGCAACATCATAGTCACACATTATCAGTGCCAGTTACTTGATAGAGCATCTTTCTTGATGGAGGAGTGAGAGTCCTGGAGCAGCACTAAGGGGCCTTGACAAGTGGTGTGTCATAGCCATAGAAGATGGGACCTCACCCAGGAGTCTTTTAGACTGGTAGTTCCTACTCCAGCCCTACTGTACCAGACTCTGAATTTTGAATAAAGATAATTCTCAGCCTCTGATTTGGATTCATGTTTCTCAGCCCTGACTATAGGGTAGAATCACTTATGAACTTGGAAAAAATATTTATGCTTGTATTTTATTCTAAATAAGTTCCTTTAGAAGATGGTATTTGGGAATTTGTGGACTGCAGAAGTTCCCAACATCTTTTCTAATGATTAGCATGAGTTAGATACTGACTTTTCCTTCTGAGTGTTAGAAGATCTCTTAGGGTTCACATCACTGAGTCTCCACTATTTTTTATCTCTTTGAAGATTTTTTTAAAACTATATATCTCTTTTTCCCATCTTTCAATGTCAGTAAATGGAAAAAGGAAGCCACACACTGATCAATGTGTTTACTGTCTGATGTCAGCCTCTTGAGATGGAAACTGCTATCCTCCCTTCTCAAGGGGCTATGGATCAGGTGAAACCAATAAATGATCATAGAGTTCAGCTTCTAGGTTTAAAATCAATACACACATTCACTTCTTCTCAAAGCATGTTTCTGTTTCATCAGAATGATTTTCAATTCCAATGTATTTTTGAGGTCAGTCAATAAGGTTTTGCCTCAAGGAAAATCATTCAACCTTTTGTTCATCCCCATTGCTTTGAGAGAAAGGACCAAAGTAAGAAACAGAAACATAAAATGTCTGCATTGGTAACCAATTCCCAGGCTGTTGATTCTTACCTAAGCGATACATACAGAAGACAGGAGGGAAATGAGTCCATCGTTCTGTTCTAGATACAATAGAAGATAATTCCTGAACTGTAAAACACAGGTCATAATCAGATAATATATTATCTAATCATGAATTTCATATTACATGACATATAAATTTCATGTATGGGCTGGAGAGATGCTGCAGCAGTTAAGGTGCTTGCTTGCAAAGCCTAATGGCCTATGTTTGATTTCCCAGTACCCATTGTGAAGCCTAAAGCACAAAGACATTCATGCATCTAGAATTCATTTCCAGCAGCAAGGGGCCCAGGGATGCCTATTCTCAATCTCTCTTTCTCTTTCTGTAAATAAAATTAATTTTTAAAAAGAAATTTTATATATAACTAGAATATGAAATCTTTCCCACAAATTCTTGAGATCTATTGACTAAAATGAGTGAATTAAAGAAAAAGAACATGTGTTTTTATATTCAAAAGGTAATCAACTATAGTAAAATGTCAGGACATCTTTAAACATGTCTAAAATGGAGCTCATCTGCATGGCTATTTCTTGTGAATTAAAACCTGCATGAGAAAAACAGTAAATATTTAAAATATACAAAAGAACTAGCAATTTTACTACTGTTGATGTGAAATGACTGAAAAAAAAATTTGTTCATGTATGTGCAGCAAGCTGTTGTTAAAATCTGTAATTTGCTACTTTTGTAATCATTGGCATTATTATTTATTTAGTAGTGTACTGAGCTGAGAATGCATAAATTGTATAATGCAGGGAAAAAATCAAGCAAACATGAGATAGAGAGGGTTTTTCACAAATGAGAATCATGTGGTGGCACAAAATACAACCATTAGTGACTGCAGAGGACTGAGCACTTGTATCTAGATGCCTGTTGTGCCAATACATATATTACCATTAGGTGAATGCATGGATGGAGAGATGCCATGTTTGAGATGAAGAAACAAACTCCTTCAGAAATGGTTGCTTCATTTCCAGATATAATACTATGTTTCTTGCAATTTCACATGAGTTTTAAGGATTATGGTGTTCCAAGATGTTGTCAGTATTATTTCTGGCCATTGATCATAAACTTCTTTAGATGTTCAATTGGTTGAAGAAATCTGATTCACTTGCACTCTAAAAAAATTTATTAAGTAGAACTTATATGGACACATCATGTGTTGGTACCATCATTTCTCTCCTCCCTGCCTCCATTCTGCTAAGGGCCCTTCTAAATGGGATTGTGGATATTCACCTTGAATTTGTGGGTTATGAGATGTGAGAGCAGCAGTCAGTCTCTGTAAGGGGGAAGGGACATGCTCTGGAAAATATTTTGCTCTTGCAATCTTTCAGCCCCCTCTTCCATAAAACTACCTGAGCCTTAGTGGGTGTGTTTTAAATCAAATTTTGTGTTGACTTACACTCTTTATAAAGTGTTTTATTTCTACCTCCCTAGTTATACTAACTGCTTTCATTGGTCTTAACTATGTAAGCCTTCTCATAAGTATACCCTCACATGCAAGGCACCATATAGGCAGTCACAGCCTTAGTACATTTGATTTTGTCTTATTTGTTAACTTATTTATGTATGTATGTATTTATGAGAGAGAGAGAGGACTGGGTCCTTCAGGGTCTCTAGCCCCTGCAAATGAACTCCAGATGCATGTGAAACCTTGAGCATTTGACTTTATGTGGGTACTGGGGAATCAAACCTAGTTCCTTAGGCTTTGCAGGCAAGCAATTTAACCACTATGTCATCTCTCCAACCCTGATTATGTCTTATTTTTGATATTTTTTTTGTTATATTCTTGAGACAGAATCACAGACTGTATTTCTGGCTAGCTTGGAACTTGCTTTTCAGCTCAGACTGATTTTGCATTCCTTGAACTCATGGCAATTTTCCTGCCTCAACCTTCAGGCATGAGAATCACACCAAATTGTTTTCTTCTGTTTTATAATTACCTTCTCCTAAAAACATATGAAATCTGGAAATAATTTTCAATTAGGCTTCTGAAATGTTTGGCAAATAATACAGAATTGGAATATATTACTTCTTAATTTTAAATTATGTCAACAATGGTACTATCATTTTTTCAATATATACATGTATAACAGAAAAATACAGGGTTTGTTTTAAGACACAAGTCATTTTACTGGCAGCATAAAGACGTATAGAGAGATGACAGAAATATATATATATATATATATATATATATATATATATATATATACATATATATACATATATATGCATATATATATAATAGTTATTATTAAAATATATTAATTAGTATAGGTAATTGAATTCAATTTGTATCTGTATGTGAAAGTTCAACATACAGTAACAGTATAAAATTACTTTTAGTCTTTTAAAAATTCACAGTTGGGTCCATTCACTATGCAAGTTATCTCTGGTCTCTTTTCAGCGTAAGAAGCAGTAGTTATTAGTTATAAGAGGAGAAAGGTTCTTATAATCATGTACACTAACAATTAGGTACTCATTGCTCAGTAGAAGTGGGAAGTCACATTTTTATCCTTATAAAGCATATTCTGTTGATAAATATAGATAAGTACCTGAAGTAAGATAGGGGATTTGTAAGAAGAAACTTTTTAAAATCATTGGTAAAGTATGAAATTTCAAATGTGCTCTGTACATGATTTAATTATTATAGCCTGTTGATTTCTCTGTCAAATTATTACACGTCTATCATGACTTCATTCACAAATGGCATGATAATTAATTAAAATGATTTGGCAAGATGTGATTTTTCTCACAGCTGTTCAATGTCATTGTTTGTGTGGCTTTCAAGGCTTGTCTTTGGGATCATAGCCTCATAGAAACATTGGTGGAGACTAAATAGGCCATTTTGCAATGACAGATTCTCTGACAGTTAAGTTTGGTGGAAGTACTTCTCTAGAAGGCTTTCCACAATTAAAATGCAGCATCCTTGCCACCTCTGTGATTGCATTCCTCTTCTGGAAAGGGTCTTTCATTGCATCAACAGACCCCTAATAGTTTAAACAGCAAGGCATGCTATCCTCCAGAGGCTCATCATATTTCTCTAAATTGAACTGTACAGTTATCAGCAAGCCAGTGACTGTCATAAACACTGTATCACATGAATCATGGCAAAGAAATCAAAGAGGTCCTAGAAACGAGTGCTCCAAAGATGTTTTCTGCTTTATGGTTAATTAACTCAGTTGATAAGTCTTTGATGCATAAACAAACAAGCCTTCTCACCAGAACATATTGTCAACAACCCAGGAAAACATTTTGGTACAATAAGCTTCAGAGATAATTCTTTGTCATTTGTTAATGCATTTTGAATTATAAACATTAGAATTCAACCCTTCCAAATATTCTACAAAGGCCATCATTCCAAGAGCAAAATTAAAATCCTAATTAGATTTGATTGTTTTCATAATTAGGAGTTATCTGCTGAAAGACATCCAAATATATTGATATGCTTCAAAATCTCTAAATCCTTTCTGCTTCCATAAACCATATGTTTAATCATGTACTACCTTTCATACACAGCACTGACTTAGATTTCATTTAACTTCAACATCATAATTAAAAGATGGTTGATTTTTCTCTATGAATAGGCCTTCCATCATTGCTATCCCAGTTACATAGACATTTTTGGTTGATTGGCATGTAGCACGGCCATTGTTTTTTTGTTTTATATTCCTTGGCACATATCAAGAAGTTCCAAAAGACCTGACTAAAACTGACTGAGCCCATAAAGCCCTTTGAAAATGAGGAAGTTATACATCATTCAGAAAAGGAAAATGGAAGAATTTCGTTGATGACCATAATTTTATAATATTATCTATTATGTTTTAAAAAATACATTAGCACTTTGGACACAAATTCACATACGGGTCATATTTCCAGTGCATTTTAAGGTGGAAAAGATGTGAATAAATATAAGTGTCTGTAAAGAGGGGAACATTTGGAATTCCAATAGCTTCTGATATCTTTGCATATAGAGTGCTACTACAAATGCCATTTACATCATGATGTTTATCTTTAAGTAGCCAGTTTGACTAATGTCAAGTTTATAAGCAATTTGCAGTTGCAAACTATTGTCTAATTTTACTTTTTAAAGTATAACTTAGAAAATTTAATTATCATAGTTGTGCAAATATTTCAGTGTTGATAGTTTTAGAAAGTATTTAAACTAATGATTTCCTCTTTATATAATTAAGCATAAAAGGGGAAGAGAATATGCCTTAAGGAATAAAAATCATTTGAACAAGTATACTTGTACCTTGTTAAAGAATAGCAACGTTTCATGATTTTACTTATTTATTTTATTAATGCCTAATTTATTAGAGTGTCATTGGGTCTGTTTTGCTAAATAAAGGTGATCGGAATGTAACCTTAACTACAGGAAAACTTCACACCAAACAAAAAAGCAACACAAGTTACTTTTGCGCAATCAACCGCCAGTCATTGGAGTGGTTTAGAAGTGGAAGCAGGATGCATGTCATCTGGTGTAGCTGGGAATGAACTGAGTTGGTCCAATCCAGTCACTAATACCCTATGTCTAAACACAACATATAAGGGGCAGGCAAACAACCAAACTTATGTTTCTACAATTATATTTCTCCAGAAGAGATAGCATTTCTCCTGTAATTCAGTATAAATATTTGAATTTGATTTAAGATGGGCCAGTCATTGTGATGTAGGTGCTGATGGTTTGCTGGGCATGTGAGTCTGCCATTGCCAGGAGTTCTATTCTGCTCTTTCTGTTTACTGGTACATACCAGGCACACAGAGTGGTGTCATAATTAATACCTACTCTGATGGGTAGTGAGAGGAAACCATCCACAACCCTCACCTCTCCTCCAGCTGCACTGCCATGATAAACCTTCTAGTTTTACTGATAATCCAAAATATTTTCCAAAGAAATTATCGGTTTATACTCCTTAGAAACATATGAGTGACTGTGGCTAACATGTTCATCTATATTAGAATTTTAAGACTTTAATTTTTGTCAGTTTGTGATGTTAAAGTAGATGAGTGAACATATTATGCTCAACCAATTACCTTTCCTTTCTGTAAAGTGCATCTTTACCAGTTTTGATACTTGTTTTCTTTCTAATTCTTTTATTTGTTTGATATTTATTTGTAAGAGAATGTTTTATTGCCTAATTCTTAGTTTTATATACTAAAATATCTTTATTAGTTGTTCTGGCGATTCTTGATGAACAGAACATTTTAATTTCAATAAAATCAATTTATCATAATTATCTTTCAGGGTTCTTGTATTTTTAATTTTTGTTTAAAAAGCTATATTTGGACTTTTACTCTTCTAAATTTTCTACTAAGCATGGAAAAGTAAAAGTTTCAATATTTTAATTTTTACTTTTAAAACTGTTCATATTTGTGTCCATCTAAAATTGATACGTATAAGTGGATTAGAATACATTTTGATGAGAAAATTATAAACTTTTGTCACAGTTTCTTTCTGTCTTTGCTACTGATATAAGATGGTACGAACCAATTGACATGATGAAGAATTCCTTAGAAACTATAAACATTTTCTTCCCTTAAACTTCTTCTGCTTGGAAGTTTTAACCCAGCAACAAAAACGTAACTCCTATAGAAAATATAATCTGTAAGGGGGAGCATTGTGATGAACTTGATCATGTGATTTTTGGGTTTTTTAGAACTGGTTTTCAGAAAGAATATCTAAGGTTTTGGAACTTTGTTGAGAGAAGCCTTGCAGTGCTTTAAGCAGAGCTTGATGGGCTCTGGTGAAAGTCTGAAAGATCTAAATGCAGAGGGAAGTGTCTAATGTGAAGTCTGGGCTTATTGAGGTTTCAGAGGGGGAAGAAAGGATTTTATCAGAACTAGGATTTCTGTTTATGTTCTGAGAATTTGAGCAAAGTTAATTTTAGAAGCAATGGACAAGTGTATTTGGTGGAAGAAAGTATAGAGCAGAAGCATGAAAAACAAAGTTAGGCATGGAAAAAAAAAATCTAAGTTTGAAGTACTAGATACAGAGACTGATTATAGCCCACATAAGCTGCAAATGTTAAAGATATTACCATCATTCAAGATGGACCACCCATTCTACAATGAGACAATGGGAAACATGTCCTGAGGGCAAAACTAAACTCATTGAAGGCTTAACATAGTAAGAATGTAAGTTCTTTTGAAAGTGGGGGGGGGGGTGAAGAAAGAATGCTGAAGTAAGTTCTTGCTCTTCAAAGTCAAAATTCCTCCCCTCAACCTATATTTACAAATTTGATGGTGAAGTCTACCTGGTACTGGTTGTGGAACCATGAATGCAGGAAATATGGTCATGAAGTACTTCCAGTTCTGAAGATGGTAATGTGAGGCAAGGTTGATACCCCATCATGGCGACGCTGTGAGTGCATTGTGTCAAGCTATAAAGATGAACTGTGGAGTTACAGTGGACATGTCAGTATTTTGGTGATGCCAGGACTATGGAACAGCCGAGGGTATCTGCTAGCTCTGGCTCTGATGGCTCTTCCCTGAAAGCTAGCAGCACAATTAGAGAGGAAGATTGCATCCCAGAGAATTTCATGTCCCAGATGTTGAACATGGAGCTACATGATTTGATATTTTCCTTGCTAGTTTTGATGATCTTGTATTGATCAAGTTTTTCCTTGTTATGTATCTTTTTTTTTAAACAATGGGTATATTTGTTCTAGGCCATTAGAAGTATGTAAATTGTGTTTTGATTTTAAAGGGATCACAATTAAGAGACTCTCTTGAATCTTAGATTAAACTTTGAACTTCTTCATGGTATTGGGAAAGACTATGGGACTTTTAAGGTTGGGCTGAGTACATTTTGCATCATGAAGTCATCATGACTTTATGGCAGCTATGGTAAGAATATAGTGGTTTGAACATAAAATATTTCCTATATCCACAAGTTTAGTGATTAAACTTGCTACTTAGCCCTTAGCTGGAGGATCCTTTAGGATTTGGGGTCTTGCTGGAGGAGGTATGTCACTGAGGGCAGACCTTGAGGTTTATTATTCCAGCCCACTGGGTGACTGGATGTTCATAGCTAACTCAGCTTAGTCTTGCTGCTCTCTCTGTTTGCTACTGATGAAGGAAGATATGAGCTAGTTTCTGTACTTTCTCCACCATAATAAAAATCTTTTGAAACTATAAACCTCAAATAAACTCTTTCCTCTGCTAATATGCTTATGGTTGGATGTTTTATCTCCCTAGTGAGAAGGTAACTGATGCAAAGGCTAACTGACACTTCCATAATAAATCAAGCCCAACTTTCCAAGCTGCTAAATTATGAAACAAAATAAAAGAAAGAAGAAACAGACAATAGCAACAAATACAATAAATAGGAACAAAATAAAACTCAGGGGACAAGGATCTCTTTTATTTAATTTACTTAATACAAACATATTCCAAAAGGGGCTTGAATATGCTACTTAAAGATTGAAATGGACTTCAGTGTCAAGTTCCCACTAGTCTTTGGCTAAATAGGACATACATCCATCAACATCTGCCTAAATTAATAATGATTATCCAATTTAACCTATGCTGACTTCACTGTCCTTTGGAGAATCTGTTTCATTTTTCAGAAGGTAGGGTGAGCAGAGAAGATAAACCACCTCTTGCATTTAAGCCAAGGCCCAGGCAAAACCACAGAGGAATTGGGGAGATGAGCAAGAGTGCTGCTTCCATGGTAAGCCTGAAAATTAGCACCAGGTAGAAGGATACAGATGCTGAGGATACTGAACACTGACCAGAGCAGAAATTCAGAGCTGGAACCGTAATTCAGAATCATATTCAAATAGCAAGTTTACTCTCCAATATCAAGCTTCCACCAATCTTGGGCTATAAGAAGACTTATACATATTAAATTCTCTCTAAACTAATAGTGGTTACCCCATTGATCCAGTGCTGACTTTACTTTCTGTTGGAGAATCTGTTTCTCTTTTTCAGATGGATGCAGAATCTGAGGAGACAATCAGCCCATCACACCTCACCAGGGCCCCAGCTGCAACCATAGAGTACATGGAGAAATGAGCAAGAGTGCTGCTTTCTTGGTGAACCTGGTATCAGCAGGAGAGTGAAGGAAATAGACACAGAGACCACTTACCTTCTACCAAACCAGATATCCAGAGAAAAAGAGCCTCTCAAGACCTCATCACTGAAGGAGACCTAAAACGAACCCAAAATGGCTCAGGGAAATTTCCAGAAGAGGGGGAGGAAAGACTGTTAGAGCCACAAATTGGGACATTATGCATAGAGACATTGCCTCTTCCCCATAAGTGATGACTACCTCCACAATGCATGACCCACAATCCTCATGGGGATAACCAGCATCCCCAACAAGGAAGGTCCCTTCGGAGGGGGAAGGACAGGGATGAGGGTAAGGATGGTACCAACATGTGCTATTTGAACACTGAGTATGTATATAAGTAATAAAGAAAAAAATTGTAAGAAAAAGAAAAGTTAAAAAAAAGAACAGCCTGCTATTGAAGTCCTATATCCTCTCTCTTTATTTCCACATTGCTCTATTTGGGTCATCCCCTGACTCTGATCTAGCAGTGATTAAGACTGCCAAGGTTCTGAATGTGGCAGGATGTCGTGTGCGCACAACTGTCTGAGTCTACTGTTGTTCCTGACTCCAGTAAGGGCTGGCAGTAGACCTAGAACTGCAGTAGACTTGCCTCTACCTGTTACATTCTCAGTTTTAGTCCAATGAAACAGTAGTCACACAAAGTCAGGTAAGACAGCATGTTTACTTCAAGACAGAAAGAATGAGCAATAGCCCAGAATTCATGACAGGTCAGTCTGATAAGTCTCAGGAAAGCTGCCCTGCATAAATCAAACCTTGTTTATGTATGCACCATGTACTGCCACAGTTACAGGAAACAGAAAGTACTCCAGCCTGAGTTTTAGTCTTCAAGTGCCAAGTGGATCACTGAGTACAAGCTTCATAGGATATTTGATCTAGGAGGGATAGGACAGGGTCCAAGCTCTTTTGGATAGACCCTTCTTATCCCAAGATATTGCATTCTTGGCACATTTTACATTTACTCTAAGAGCTAGAAGCAAGAGAAGTGGAGCTGAGTCAGCCAAAGCCATCTGGGCTCATGCTTTCTTACACAGATTTTCACATTTTCTTCTGAAGGTATATGGAGTAGTTGGCTCCAGGAATTTAGGGTCTAAAGCTATGATGGAGCTACCATATTTTGCTTTTTGAAGGACTTATTTATGAGGTTCACATATTTTCTATATGTAATTAAATTTTTTCTAGTTGTCCCAGTAAAAGAATGACTTCCAATAATCTCCTTCTAAAATTATGCAAATTTACCTGGCATGGTGGTAACAAAATTCACAGGCTGAGGTTTATTATTGGAGAATCTGCTTCTCTTTTTCAGATAGATGTAGATCCTAAGGAGAGAGCCACCCCATCATACCTCAAAAGGGCCCCAGCTGCAACTAAGAAAAATTGGTGAAACAAGCAAGGGTGCTGTTTTCCTGATGAACCAGATACCAGCACAAGGGGGAAGGAGCTCAACACAGAGAAAAATGAACTCCTACCAAATCAGAGAGCCAGAGCCTCAGAGGCCCCCAACACCTCATCACTGAAGCAGATCAACAATAGACCCAACATGGTTCAGGGAAATTTTGCGGAAGAGGGGGCAGAAAGAATGTCAGAGCCACATGTTGGGTCATGATATGCAGAGACATTTCTCTTACCCATAACTGTGAGCTAACTCCACAATGCATGACCCATATACCTCCACAAGGAAGGGCCAAGGGGAGGGGGCAGGTCATGGATGAGCCTAATAATGGTACCAAACTGACTGTATTTGCTGAATGCAAAACTAACTAATAAAGCAAAAAAGAAAAAAAAAGAAGGTATCATTTTGTGGCTGACCTAAGAGGATCAGGTTAGGAAAAGTGGCAATGCATGTGGAATTTACCTACAGTGGCTAAAAGTAGCTGTTTGAAAAGAGTCAACCAAATATTGTGTGTGTAAACTGTGGGAAGAGTATTTATTTCTTATGTAATTTTAGGGGAAAAATTGGCATTATCTCCATGCTAGAACATATTGGATAATACAGGATACTGATAACAAAGACACCACACATGCTTTTCTTGATAAGAGTTGTTCAAAATATTATTCATCTGTATTCCTGTGTTTTGAGGACATAGCACTTTGTTGTCCTTTTCACAGTATCATAGAATATACTTGGATATAAAGAAGGGATTTCATCTATGCATCTTGTCCTGAAAAATTTTGGCAGTTTCAGATGAAAACTGCCCTTGAATGGAATAGTCTCTGAGTGAAACAACCTAATGAAACCAATCTCAGGTAACAAAAATCCTATATTTATGATAAAATGCATGTACATAATAAACTTTATGTAGTTTAATACAAGCTAGTATAAATTTGTAAAGGCATTTTATTTTATGGAATAGAAAATAGAAAAGTGATGCAATTATTATCTTCAGGAAAATTAATATGTTATAAAAGAATTGTAATTAACCATGGCATATCAGTTTGTTTAATTGTAAATATTTACCATGTCAGAACAAATATAAGCATTATGAATTAGTTAAAAATTTAACTACAAGGCTGGAGAGATGTGGAGAGTGGGTGTGGCGGCCATCCCAAGATGGCGCCCAGGCCGGCTGCCAAGTCTCATGACTAAGCACCATTTCCTGCTTCCCCTTCTGATTAAACACTTACACACTGCAAAGTGCGCATGTACAGCGCTACGCAAGATCAGACCACCATCAGGTGGTCGGCTGCGCCCTGTTGTCCACGCCTGCGTGGCAGCTGCTGATTGGGTCAGGCTGGCTATATCTAGGGCAGAGGGTTTGGTATCGGGGCTTCCTGATGTAAATGGTTCCTGAATAAACTGCTTCGAGAAGAGTTCCAATTGCCGTTGCCTTATTCTGCTGGACGGGAAGGGAAACGACAGAGAGATAGCTCAGTGGGTAAAATGTTTGCCATAGCAGTGTGAACACTTACGTTAAGATCCCCAGCACTCAGGTAAATGCCAGGCAGATATGGTGGCCTGCCTGCAATCCTAATGCTAAGGTGGATACCCAGGATAGTGAAGCAAGTTGACTAGCTAGACAGACTAGCTAAATTGCCAAGCTCTTGGTTCAAGCAAGAGACCCTTTTCAGTAAATAAGGTGGTAAGCAACTCTCAATGTTAACTGCTGGCCTCCATATGCATGCACACATGTACAAGCACACTGCTACACGTGTACCCACACACACACAAACATGCGTATGAACATGAATACACATTCCCATACACACAGAAGATATATATCTTTTATATAATTACACAGTAGGTAAAGGTTGTAGGTATTTGGCCTTGGAAGTTGTATATCTATGTGTTTTATGTGGGTGCTATGTAAGAGAAGTAAGTCACTTTTCATTTTAAAACTGAAACCACTGCTGGAAATGAAAAATTGAAGAAAAAACAGAAAAAAACCCGAAGAAACGAATAAAAGTATATTAAGATTTGTGGTTGGCATATGAGACTGACGTGCTCAGATAAGAGGAATGATAAGACTCATATAGGTCACCCTCTGAGCAACTCATTGGGTATGGAGGCACATGAGCCTCCCAAAGGAGTTCAGACAATTGCCATTGCTCCTTGTTGCCCACCAGCACTGAAGGTAAGATCCTATTACTAAGAACATCACATGCTTCAGTCACAGGACACAGAAATTAAGCTGGAAAAGAGCTGGAAGCTTCCTCCCTGCTGATTAGTGTCATAGTGCTATGAAGTGGTACCAAGGCTGCTGGGGAGAAAAGTCATCAGCATTCTAAACCCCTGTAATATTTACCAGGGCACAGGGGATGTTGTGGAAGTGGTGGTGAAAAGAAAATTAGTGCTATTCTCTCTGCTAGTCTGAGAAGATTCTATGTGGAGATGGCAGTAGACACTGAGGAGATAAAAAAGCTCATCAAAGGGCCGAAGATAGAGAGTATTACGAGCTCAGTATTAAAGGAGACATCTCTTTCACTCTATCTAACACTTAGGAAACACTGTAGAAGAGGGAATAGAAAGAATGTAAGCACCACAGATGGGAAGGAATACTTTGGGCCTCTATCTTCCCAACATAAACTGACCAGTGCCCTTATGATCTCACAGTACAGGTCATTACCCCCACAAAACCTTCATAATATTAAGCCTATACACAATGTTACAAAAAAAAAAAAGCAGACAAAAGGAATGAAACAACAAAACACAAGAAGGACTATTTTTTAAAAGATTAGAAGGCTCAGTTGAATAGAGGTGGGGGAGGGAGACAAAAGAGAGCAAAGGAAGGGAATATGACTAAATTATAATATGTTTATGTGTTAAATTTCTCAATAAAAACAGAAGAAAAGAAGCATAAGAATACCTACATTTTCTTATAAACTGTGAACTAATTCCATTTTTAAATGTTTATATATTTTTGATAGGCATAAAAATTAACTCAAACAATGGGCTGGAGAGATGGCTTAGCAGTTAAGCGCTTGCCTGTGAAGCCTAAGGACCCCGGTTCGAGGCTCAATTCCCCAGGACCCACGTTAGCCAGATGCACATCTGGAGTTCGTTTACAGAGGCTGGAAGCTCTGGCGCACCCATTCTCTCTCTCTCTCTCTCTCTTTCTCTTTCTCTGCCTCCTTCTCTCTGTTGCTGTCAAATAAATAAATAAACAAAAAAAAATTAAAAAAAATTAACTCAAACAAAAGAATGGATATCAACATGCTTTCATATAATGGATACTTAATCAGGCTACCATTATGCTGCCTTTTCCAGATTAATGGCTAGGAGTGATTTACATTTGAAATACATAATTCTGCTAGTGTTATATGTTCAGGATGAATGAATGGCCAGCTGAAATTAATTACTTCTTTGAAAGCAAACCTATATTCTTAATAAACCAAATGAGAATAGTGAGGGTGCAGCTTTCTCGATTATCACTACTTAAAGCTAATCCCTTTTTATGAGAAAGTAGAACTTAAATATTTATGAAACTGAGTTTTATTTACTCATTAAAACAGATATTATTAAAATTTTACTACCTTTGTAGGATTTATTTTTTCCTTTCTTTAGAAAACAAATGAGCTTCATATTAATCAATCAAAATGCATGATAAACTGAGCAAAAATAAAATTATATCCAACATATAAAACAATATATTAATTTAACTTACATTTGTTTCTTACATAAAATAGAAGCAGATTAGTGTATGTATTGGGGTTTATGAAAGTAGACACCATGCATTCATTCAGATTTTGTTAGAGAAAAGCATTGATTTTATTCTGACATTTACATTTCACAAAGGAAGCATCAGAGGAAAAGAGCTTGCCTCACAGGCAAGGTTGAAAGCTCCGTTTCATTTTATTTCTTATCGTAATAGCAGGGAGCTGCTACACACTGAAAAATGTATGCTTTAGGAAGATTGAACTTGCTAGCTTTTGCAAAGCTGTTCATCTTTTTTTCTAAAAGACAGTTATCAGCTAAGCAAAAATGAAGGAAATAAATATTCCACTTGGCTTATGATACCATAAATCTGTGAGTATGTAGCTAGAAAAATCCAAGCTTTGTAACTTTGAGTTTAAAATTTAAGAATGAGGTTTAGAGGGCTGTAGTTTCGGAGTTTCTACAGAGTGGTAGGAACCCTCTAAAATACTTTTCATGGGCCATTCTTCTCACTGTTCTGCCTCTCCCATATTCTTGAGTGTTGTCTGGACATTTTTTACTCGTCCTGAACATTGGAATGTAGCAAATATATTAGGGGGTCCCTTCCAAATTTGGTTATAAAGACTTAGGATTCTTAGTGCTGTTTCTCATTGTCTTTTGGCATGCTCACATTGAGAATGGCTCATTAGCATGACTGAACCAGGCTTAGAGAGTCTGCTGTCAATGAATTTGGACACAAATCTGAGTCCTGTAGAAGCAACAATTGTAAGTTTGTGAGAGTGCCTTTCCCAGTCATGGCTTGAACATTGATCATTGATATGTCTAGCTGCTAAGTTAAGGGAGAGTTATTATAGAGTAATAAATAAATGATATAAATATAAGTAAAAATAAATAAATAAATAAATATATACCCACATACAGGCTGTGGCAGTCAGTTTCACATTGCTAGGATGAACCTCTAGAAAGACAGTTTATAGGAGGAATGAAATTCATTTCAGGCTTTCAAATCAAGGGAAGTTTCACAATGGCAGAGAAGCTGTCCTTCTTTCATAGGTTCATGCAGAAAGAAATACCACTACCAGCACCATAGGCAAGCAGACTCCAGAAGACTCATATAGAGAAAAAGCACTCTGAGTTCTTTAGGCTGGAAATCAGAACCTGCCTCAAAACACACCTTAGGGCTGGACCCTAATATATACCCATGGTGACATCTGCACCAGCAAAGCAGCTGAAGATCTAATTACAAGCTTTGATAAACTCCTCAGTCTATTAGGGCACACCCATTCAAACCACCACATTCTGTGCTTGGCTCCTAATAGATTCATAAATGTCTCACATAGTAAATTGTATTTAGTCCAACTTCATAGGACCTGATAGTCTTTACCAAATTGAAAATTGTTCCAAAGTCCCAAGTCTCATTTGAGATTTAAGACTGTCTTTTTAAGCATCAGTCCTATAAAATCAAAACAAGTTATGTGCTTTCAACATAGAAAGGCACAGAGAAAACATGTCCTGGACTAATGCAAACACAATAACCATTAAGCAATCATCAAACATCTGCAGTTCAAGTCCGATATCATAGCCAGTGACTGACAATCTCTGGATTTTCCATTTCCACCCCTCCAGGTGGACTGAATAGCAAGGGAAATCTCTAATCCCAAGCCAACAGTGCTCTGTGGTAGCCCTAGCACAATCCTGGTATATTAAACATCCTTGGGTCTCCACTGCCAACCACAGTTCATCTTCCAATGGCTCCAGCTTATCAGAATCATCCCACCATGCCTATATGCCACATCTCAGCATTGGCTTCTGGAACTATGTGCACTTCATGACCCACTCCACGAATTTTTCATGCTTTACAAACCAAAACCAGGTATACGGGATGCAGCCATATTCTTAATTCAGGGATGAACTAAATCATGACCTTGAAGAGCAGGTTCTTTCCTTTCAGTCAAGTTCTTTCAAAAGAGTTTGCATTTCTACCATTTAGTCTTCCCTCAGGCATCCTTTTCATTATATCAATGTAAAGTAGTTGGGCCATTTTCCTTCTAAGTGCTAATGCATTTGACAATAGCAGCTTCAGTAACCTAAAACCAGCCTCTCTGCCTGTAAGTTTTAAACTTGTTTTAATTTCTCCAATTTTAAATCTTATGTTTCTCAGTTCCATATCTTTAGCTAAGCACATCAGTACATTTTAAACTTAGCCTAGATCAAACTTCTGGGCATGGGCAGCAGAACACAGCCAGCCCTTATGCCAGTAGCCCAGTTCCAACAATGTTCTCTGCATTCTTTCTTTCTCCTTAGGAAGTTCATAAACCAAGCCACCAAATACAATTCTCTTTGCATGTAGCATTTTCAAACTCTCACCAAAGTAGCCTATAAAACATGGCTTTGGGGCTGGAGAGATGGCTTAGCAGTTAGGCGCTTGCCTGTGAAGCCTAAGGATCCCAGTTCAAGGCTCAATTCCCCAGGACCCACATTAGCCAGATGCACAAGGGGGCGCATGCATCTGGAGTTCATTTACAGAGGCTGGAAGCTCTGGCCTGCCCATTCTCTCTCTTTCTCTCTGTCTCCTTCTCTCTGTCGCTCTCAAACAAACAAACAAACAAACAAAACATGGCTTTGTGTGCAGGAAGACATCTTCACTTGCAAGTACCAAGTGATGCCCAGTCCTCCAAAATAAAAGTTCCAAAAGACCAAAATTCACATGGTCTGATTCACCATGAACTACAACCCAATCTCTGGTACCAATTCTGTCATAGTCAGCTTCAAGTTGCTAGGCTGAAGCTCCAGACTAGACACAGCCTATAGGAAGAATGGAACTTATTTCAGGCTTACAGATGCAGAGGAAGTTCCACAAAGCAGAAGAATCTGGTCCATGAAGAAATACCATCAATAGTGCTATAGGCAAGTATGCTACAGGAACCCCAGGCAAAGCCCAAACACTTTGCATTACTTAGGCTAGAAATCAGATTTTAGGGCTGGACCCTAGTATCTACCCATAGTAATACCTCCACCAGTAAGACAGACAGAGTTCTAGTAACAAGCTTTAATAAACTCCTGAATCTATTGTGGAACATCCATTCAAACTAACACATAAACTATAAAGTCTAACCTAATTATGTTCTCTCTTATGTCCTTGTGGTAGTTTGCATATAAAATTCCTACCATAACCTTAAGTGTTTCTGATTAAATCTGAATCTTAGTAAGCCAGCTAATTGGGAGGTAGAGCCTTGCTGGAGGCGTATTGTGGGGCCAGGCCTGGATTTTTTGTTGTTGTTGATATTGTTGTTTTATTTATGTATTTATTATTATTTTTTAAATTTATTAATTTTTTTAATTAATTAGTTCTGTACTCAGTGAATACAGTCAAGTTGGTACCATTGTTAGGCTCATCCATGTACTACCCCCGCCCCTTGGCCCCTCCATGTTGAGGTATATGGGTCATGCATTGTGGAGTTAGCCCACAGTTATGGGTAGGAGAAACGTCTGTGCATATCATGACCCAACATGTGGCTCTGACATTCTTTCTGTCCCCTCTTCCACAAAATTTCCCTGAGCCATGTTGGTTCATTTTTGGTCTGCTTCCATGATGAGGTGTTGGGGGCCTCTGGGTCTCTGGATATCTGAAATGGTAGGAGTTGATTGTTCTCTGTATTGATCTCCTTCACTTTTTGTGCTGGTACCTGGTTCACCAAGAGAATAGCATGCTTGCTTGTTTCTCCAATTGTTCTTAGTTTCATCTGGAGCCCTTTTGAGGTATGATGGGATGGTTTTCTCTGTAGGATCTGTGTCTATCTGAAAGACAGAAGCAGATTCTCCAATGGAGAGTAATGTTAGCACTAGACAAATGAGATAATCCTTATTTTTTTTTATAGAGAACTTAATAGGTGTAAGCCCTCTTGTAGCCTACAATTGGTGGAAGCTTGATAATGGATAGTGGGCTCATTTTTGGATCTGTTTCTGACTTGCTTGCTGTTGCTGGAGGCCCTGGAATATGCATTCTATCCCCCTGTTCCCTGTGCCTCTTTCTCTCATAAGTAAATAAATAATTATTTTTAAAAGTTATAAGCCTAATGTACTCTTATCTTCCATAAACTGCTTCTAGTTGGTTTTTTTCTCCCAGTACTGAGAAGGTAATGACAACCATTCTCCATTGTTACAATCAGATAATACTGACATGTCTGATACGTTAGGGACTTAATGAGCTAAATACACACACACAGTTTGGTGGTTGTTTGAATATAAATGTATGAGCCTATAGCCTCAGGTATTTTTGATTAAGGTTTCCAGCTTAAGTTTTCAGCAGCCTATTGGAGGAGTTGTGTCACTGGGGGCAGATGTGAATTCCAGCCCAAAAATGTGAAAAGAGCAGTTTGAACTCAAGTGGTTCATGCTCGCTTGCTGATTTTGGTGTTTTCTGGCTGTTTTTGGGGGTTTTTCCTTAATTGGATCTAAGAAAGGGTGGTAGATAGAACATCCCCTGGATTTGTAAGCTTGAAATAAATCCCTTCTCCCATAAACTGTATCTGGTTGGGTCTTCACCCCTGAAATGTGGAGCTGACTGCAAAAGTTAATTTGGTACCAGAAGAGTGGGGTCTTGCTGGGATGAATCTGAACATGTGAAATTTGGACTTTTGGAACTTATATGCTGGAGGAATGTAGGTGGACTTGGGACTACAGAAGCCTCACAGTACAGTAAACCAAATTGTATTGGCTTTTCTGGTGAGAGTTTGAAAATACTAAATGCAGAGAGAATTGTGTTGGCTTATGAACATTCAAAAGAGAAGAAAAGAAGGCAGAAACTTTACTGAAACTGGGCTACTGGTATAAAGGCTGGCTGCACTCTGCTGCTCATGCCCAGACAGTTTGATCAAGAATGAAATTAAGCCAGGCGTGGTGGCGGACACCTTTAATCCCAGCACTCGGGAGGAAGACGTAGGAGGATTGCCATGAGTTTGAGGCCATCCTGAGACTCCATAGTGAATTCCAGGTCAACCAGGGCTAGAGTGAGACCCTGCCTCAAAAAACTAAAAAAAAAAAAAAAAAAAAAAAAAAAAAAGAATGAAATTAAAAGTAATGAACTGGTGTGCTTGGTGGAAATTATAAAGCTGAATGATATACAACTTAAAGTTGGAAAAATTCAAGCAAGTTTAACGTTACTGACCCAGAGACTGATTTTAGGTTGCTACCCCTCATATTGTTAAACATATCATGACCAGTAAGGGTGGGGCAACTGCTTTACACTGAAACAATGGAAAATATGCCTGAGGTGAAGTCTACCCAGGAAATGCTTAGTAGGACTGTGAACTCTTTTTGAAAGGAGATGACCAAAAAGAAGAACTGTGAAGGCTGAAGGTCAATATTTATTTCCCCCTGGATTTACAATGGCTGAGTCATTGCACACCAGATATTGATTTTGAAAGTAGGAAATATGTAAATAACTTGGTCGTGAGGTTTGCATGATTCCAGGAGCCATTGCTGAGATGAGCCATGTGAAGGAAGGCAATGTCTCTGTGTGGAGCAGCCAGTGAGGCCATTGTCTGAAGTTTAATCAGAAGCTTCTGCTAAGAGACAGCACAGTGGAGGAGGGCAATATCCTGCTTTAAAGGCCAAAAACACTATTGTAGCAATTGTGGAGATTGACTGTGGTTTGCAATGCAGAGCTGAAAATATGTTGAATATATTAGGACTGTTCAATGGCTACAATGGATAGCTGATGGTTTGGGATGGAAGCTTTTGCCTGGTTACTCATCCCAGTAGAATGGGTGGCAATTGAAATACAGAGATGGGTATTAAGATGGGTATTATAGAGAGATGGGTAATACAGTCATCACTGATTATGGATGTCAGACTTGAACTGCAGATGTTTGATGTTTACCTGATGGGTATTGATTTTGTATTGATCTAATTTCTCCTCATTATGCTTTTTTTTGCAATAGAAATGTTTACTCTATGCAGTTATATGTTGGAAGTGTGTAACTTACTTTGATTTTACACTTAAGAGACTCTCTTGAATCTCAGCTGACACTTGAGACTTTGGAACCATCGTTATTTATTTATATTTCAGAGAAAGTGAGAGAGAGAGAGAGAGAGAGAGAGAGAGAGAGAGAGAGAGAGAATTGGAATTTCAGGGCTCCTGCCACTTCAATCAGACTCCAGATGCTTGTGCTATCTAATGCACATGTGTGACCTTATGTTTGCATCACCTTTGTGCATCTGGCTCACATGGCATCTGGAGAGAGATCAAACATCTGGAGAGAGAGAGAGAGGTCTTTAGGCTTTCAGGCAAGCATCTTAAATGCTAAGCTGTCTCTCCAGCCCTGAAGCAATCTTAAATTTGTTATTGCTACAATTTGCATTGTAAGATGTCATGAGTTCTTGGGGATCAGGGGAGCAATGTGGTGGTTTGAATGTGTAATTATGTTCCCCATAGCCTCAGATATTTTTGATTAAGGTTACACTTCCTGCTTATGTCTCCAAAAGCCTGCTGGAAGGGGCATGACACTGGGGACAGACCTAAATTCCAGCCCAAACATGTAGAATCAGCAGTTTGAGCTCTGGTGGTTTGTGCTTCCTTTTTTCATTTGGTGTTTGATGAGATTCTCTCTGTTTGGATTTATGGAAGAGAGCTAGGTTCTGCCATGTGTGGATCTTCCTCTGGATCTGTAAGTGTGAAATAACTATCTTCTTCCCATAAACGATGTCTAGTTGAAGGTTCATACCAGCAACTTGGAGCTGACTACTGCTGTGCCAAGTTCCCTGACCAGGAGCCAAGACCCCCAGTCACCCAGGAGTCACCCAGAGAGCCACCACAGAAGCCGAGACACTCGAATGTAAAAGCAACAGGTTTCTTTATTGCAAGCCTAGGCCTGGGCTCCATCCCTACAGTCTGGCACAGCAGTAGTAAGGGAGAGAGCCCCTTTCTTTTGGGGGAATGGGTTCATATAGCAATTTGAACAAAGAAGTAGGGGATAGATACATGATTGGTTGATTTAAACAATTCTGATTGGTTTGGGGTTTCAGCTGGCAAAGTTGGGGGCAGGAGCTAGGGGCACTCCAGGCAGTTGAGGTAATCTCCATTGTGATGGGATAAGTAAACATTGGTATTTTATGACTCCTTGAAGTGGAGATTCCTTAGTATCTTATCTAAGCAGGAGGTCGGAGGCTGGAGGTCTCCACAGTGGAGTGTTTCTGGAATGCCCTTGAAATGGAGATTCCTCAGAAACTTTAGGGAGAAAGGCAGCAATTTAGCAAGCAAGCAAAGTTTACAGAAGCAGAGGTCAGCACATTAGCCGGCTGGTTCTCTATCTAAGTCAGGCCTGGGCCTTTTTACTTAAAATGGTTATATTTGGCCTTTCTCACTACAATAAATAGACACACACAAATGTATATATACATATGCATCAGTATATGTAACTATACACAAGGGTGTCTCAAACGGGGAGCTATTATTATCAATTTAATTAATGGTAAGATCTCTCAGAATGATTTCATTCATTTTTCCTCTGTGAACCTGTAATATTTCCCATATTTTCTTTTTTAAAAAATTAATTTAGGCTGCCGGTTAAGATGGCGGTTCAGGTACCACACCAAAGCAGCCTAGGGGGGAAAAAGCCAAAAAAAAAAAAAAAAAAAAAAAAAAAAACAGCAAAATACACACTTTTACTAAAAAGTGAGGTGTATAGGAAATTGAAACAGCAACGGGGAAGTAGTAGAGATCCAGAGAATTCAGAGCCCGCACGGGCTGGCAGAAGCTGCTCTGGCGGTGCGGATCCATGCCCAGGACCTCGGCAGCATGCAAGCCAGCCACCAGGCTCAGCTTGAGCCACAGGAAAAGCCAGGCAAGGGGATTTTGCACTCACATCTGAGCTCTATGCAAACTCAAGAAACGTGAAGGGAGAATGGCAGTGAACAACAGAGAAGCAGATCACAAGGTAGAAGAACGCAGCTGAGACCAAAATCATCCGAAAAGGTTACTGGGATTACACCAGGTCAGTACATGCCTAATAAACCTGGAATATAAGCCTGAACCAGAAGTGCTAATTGCACCTTCCATATCAGGATAAATTATATGTTAAATTGGATGGATGGTCAAATTTGCCATTCTTAAATAAGCTGTATTTTGGGCTTGTTATTTGTCGCTTCTTGAATTATAGTGGTTTTGTTTACTCTTCTGTTATACATTAGTGAAGGGTCTCACCTGGTCACAAGCTGACTTGGAACCCTCTACAGACCAGAAATCTTAACCACCTTGTTGGCAGGATTAAGGGAGTGGGTGAGGCATCACACAACCTAAGGGACAGACTGAGGATCTGGTTGTCATAATACATACTCTTGGATAAATAATCTGCTGTTTTTCATTGACAGTACACATTGTTTCGTTAAATTTTAGAATCTGCCTGTATTTTGTTCCACTTAGCCTGCTTGAAATCTCTCATAGCAGGCACACCCAACACCTAGAGTCACTTTTGTAGATACTCTGAGAGTCTTCAGAGCCATACCTACCACCTTAAACACCTACACTGAAGATATATAACATCAGATTGATTGATACATCTCTTAATACCCAGATAACTGGAAAGTCCAATCATTAAATAATCCAAGATGCAAAAATATATACATTATAACACAAGAAACACCCAAAATCAAGACAATATAAATCCACCAAAGAGTATTAATGCATCAGAAATGACCTCCAGTGAGAATGAATTAGAGGAAATGCCTGAGAAAGATTTCAATGAATGATTATAAATATGTTCAAAGAACTCAAGGAAGAAATCAAAGGAAGCAAAGAAGACACAGGACACCAATTTAATGAAATAAAGAGGTCAATACTAGAGAGAAGTAAGGAAACAGAAATAATAAAGAAAAACCAGTTAGAATTACTAGCAATAAAGAACACAGTTAATGAAATAAAAAACTCTGTAGAAAATTTCATCAGTAAAATGGATGAAGGAGAGGACAGAATATCTAAGCTAGAAATCCAGGTGGCAGATCTAATACAGTGCAACAAAGAGAAAGACAAACTAATAGAAAAGTATGAGTGGGAATTTCAAGATATTCAGGACACTATGAAAAGATCAAACATGAGAATTCAGGGAATTGTAGAAGGAGAATTATTTCACTCCAAAGGCATAGTTGGCATCTTCAACAAAATCGTAGAAGAAAACTTCCCCCAAATTGGGAAAGAGGTGCCAATGCAGATACAGGAATCCTTTAGAACACCAGCCAGAAAAACCTGGAAAGAACCTCTCCTCGCCATATTATAATCAAGCTATGAAACATACAAACCAGAGAAAAAATAGTCAGAGGGAAAAATCAAGTTACCCACAAAGGCAAGCCTATCAGGATTACAGCAGATTACTTAACACAAACTTTAAAAGCCAAAAGGGCGTGAAGTGATGTATTCCAAGTTCTGAAAGATAACAACTGTCAACCAAGGTTACTTTATCCTGCAAACCTATCCATTCAAATAGATGGAGAAATAAGGACACTCCATGACAAAAGCAGGCTAAAGGAGTATTTGAAGACAAAACCAGCTCTACAGAAAATACTTGAAAGGATCCTCCACGCTGAAGAGAAGGAAAACCACATATATAAGGAACCTGGAAAAAACAAACAATACTCAAATACTAGTTACACAAGAGAGCAAAGGTAAAACCGGAAGAACTACAAAAAATGGCAAAAATGAACACACGCCTTTCAATAATATCTCTTAATATCAATGGCATCAATGCCCCAACCAAAAGACATAGGTTTGCAGACTGGGTTAAAAAGCAGGATCCTTCAGTTTGTTGCCTCCAAGAAACCCATCTGTCTACAAAGGATGGACACTATCTTAGGGTGAATGGTTCAAAACTGTGTTTCAAGCAAATAGACCTAGAAAAGAAGCAGGGGTTGCTCTCCTAATATCTGACAAGGTAGACTTCAGTCCAACATTAGTTAAGAATGATAAGGAAGACCACTTCATATTGATTAAAGGCACCCTCCAACAGGAGGACATTACAATCCTAAACATATATGTACCTAACATGGGGCCCGCAAATTCATCAAACAAACACTATTAGAACTAAGGTCACAGATAACACCAAACACAGTGGTAGTGGGTGACTTCAACACCCCGCTCTCATCAATTGACAGGTCATCCCAGGAAGAAATAAACAGAGAGGCATCTGGACTAAATGAGGTCATAGAAGGAATGGACCTAACAGATATCTACAGGACATTTCATCCAAATGCTGCAGAATATACATTCTTTTCAGCAGCACATGGAACGTTCTCTAAAATAGGCCATATTTTAGGACACAAAGCAAATCTTAACAAATACAGGAAAATTGAAATAGTTCCTTGCATTCTATCTGACCACAATGGAATCAAACTACAAATCAATAGCAAGAAAGGCTATGGAGAATACACAAAATCATGGAAATTAAACAACACATTACTGAATGATGAATGGGTCAATGAAGAAATCAAGAGGGAAATCAAAAAATTTGTAGAGTCAAACGATAATGAGAACACAACACACCAAAATCTCTGGGACACAATGAAGGCAGTCCTAAGAGGTAAGTTTATAGCTTTAAGTGCCTATATTAAGAATTTAGAAAGGTCACAAGTAAATGACCTAATGTTTCACCTTAAAGCCTTGGAAAAAGACGAACAAGGCAAACCCAAAATCAGTAGATGGGAAGAAATAATAAAGATCAGGGCAGAAATTAATGCAATAGAAACAACAACAACAACAGAAAACAATCCAAAGAATCAATGAAACAAAGAGTTGGTTCTTTGAAATGATAAACAAGATTGATAAACCCTTAGCAAATCTGACCTAAAGAAAGAGAGAAGACACACAAATTAGTAAAATTAGAGATGAAAAAGGTAACATTACAACAGATGCCAGAGAAATTTAAAGAATCATAGGTATATAGTATAAAACCATATACTCCACAAAGTATGAAAATCTGAAAGAAATGGGTGATTTCCTTGATATATATGACCTTCCCAAATTAAATCAAGATGAGATTAATCACTTAAATAGACCTATGCTGGGCTCCGCTGGCAGAGGCAGGTAGTGCCGAGGGAAGGACCAGGCCTGCTGGTTCCTCCCAAGGGGTTGAGGAGGAGATGAGCATCTGACGACTCAGACCTCTCCTGGCCACTGGAGAAAAACCACACTGAGTCGGGAGTCTTGTCGAAGCAGGAACTCGATTTATTGCTATGAGCAGTTGCCTATATAATGTTGGGGATGAGGGCAGGGATTTTAGGACAGTGGGGAAAGGTAAGGGCCAATAGTAAACTGTGACTATTGAAATGATAATTCTAACTCCCATGTGGAAGTAGCAGGCAAGAAGCCATTAGGCATCTTGCTGAGTCACGTCTGGCCAGAGGCAGATCACCAAACTTTAGCTAGGCTCAGAAAGTTCCACTAGGCCTCACACCTGGGCCTTTCAGAGCCCAACAGACCTATAACAAGTTTGGAGATCCAAGCAGTTATCAAAAATCTCCCAAGTAAAAAAAGCCCAGGCCCAGATGGATTCAATGATGAATTTTACCAGACCTTCAGGGAAGAGCTAACACCATTGTTTCTTAAGGTTTTCCATAAAATAGAAAAGGAAGGAATTCTACCAAACTCCTTCTATGAAGCCAGCATCACCCTGGTACAAAAATCAGGCAAAGATAGAACAAAAAAAAAAAAAAAAAAAAAAAAAAAAAAAAGAAAGAAAAGAAAAAAGAAAATTACAGACCAATCTCCCTCATGAACATAGATGCAAAAATTCTCAACAAAATATTGGCAAACAGAATACAAGAATATATCAGAAAGATCATTCACCCTGACCAAGTAGGTTTTATCCAAGAGATGCAGGGATGGTTCAATATATTCAAATCAGTAAATGTAATACATTATATGACTGGATTGAAGGACAAAAATCACAAGATCATCTCATTAGATGCAGAGAAATAGTTTGACAAAATCCAACATCCCTTCATGATAAAAGTCCTACAGAGACTGGGAATAGACGGAACATATCTCAATGTAATAAAGGTTATTTATGACAAGCCTACAGCCAACATATTACTAAATGGGGAAAAACTGGAAGCTTTTCCACCAAAATCAGGAACAAGACAAGGGTATCCACTGTTGCCACTTTTACTTCATATAGTTCTGGAAGTCTTAGCCATAGCAATAAGGCAGGAGACACACATAAAAGGGATACAAATTGGAAAGGAAGAGATCAATTTATCATTATTTGCAGATGACATGATTCTATATATAAAGGACCCTAAAGACTCTACTAGCAAACTGTTAGAGCTGATGCAAACCTACAGCCATGTAGCAGGATACAAAATAAATACACAGAAATCAGTAGCCTTCATATATGCTAACAACAAACGCACAGAGGATGAAATCAGAGAATCACTCCCATTCACAACTGCATCAAAGAAAATAAAGTACCTTGGAATAAACCTAACCAAGGAAGTAAAGGATCTCTGCAATGAAAACTTTAAAACACTCAAGTGAGAAATGGCAGAAGACACTAGGAAGTGGAAAATCATCCCTTGTTCCTGGATCAGAAGAATCTATATTGTGAAAATGGCAATCTTACCAAAAGCAATCTACACATTTAATGCAATCCCCATCAAAATTCCAATGGCATTCTTCACGGAAATAGAAAAAAAAATCCATAAATTCATTTGGAATCACAAAAAACCTCAAATATCTAAAATAATACTGAGCAACAAAACTAAGGCTGGTGGTATCACCATACCTGACTTTAACTTATACTACAGAGCCATAGTCACAAAAATAGCATGGTACTAGCACAAAATCAGACATGTAGATCAATGGAACTGAATACAGGACCCAAATGTAAGTCCAGGTAGCTATGGCCACCTGATATTTGATAAAAATGCCAAAAATACTCATTGGAGAAAAGACAGCCTCTTTAGCAAATGGTGTTGGGAAAACTGGATATGTATCTGTAGGGGGAGGAAAATAGATTCTTCTCTGTCTCGATGCACAAGAATTAAGTTCAAATGGACTAAAGATCGTAACATCAGACCGGAAACTCTAAAACTGCTAGAGGAAAAAATAGGGGAAACCCTTCAATGTATTGCTCTTGGAAAAGACTTTCTGAATACAACCCCAATTGTTCAGGCAATAAAACCACAGATTAACCACTGGGACCTCATGAAATTACAAAGATTTTGTGCTGCAAAGGACACTGTGAATAAAGCAAAGAGGCAACCTACAGAATGGGAAAAAATCTTTTCCAGGTATATATCTTATAGAGGATTCACATCTAGGATATACAAAGAACTCAAAAAGTTAAATAATAACAAATCAAACAAGCAAATTAAAATATGGGCTATGGAGCTAAGTAGAGAGTTCTCAAAAGAAGAAATACAGATGGCGTATAAGCATCTAAAAACATGTTCTACATCCCTAGTCATCAGGGAAATGCAGATTAAAACTACATTGAGTTTCCATCTCACTCCTGTCAGATTGGCTACCATCATGAAAACAAATGATCATAAATGCTGATGGGTATGTGGAAAAAGAGGAACCCTTCTACACTGTTGGTGGGAATGCAATCTGGCCCAGCCACTGTGGAAATCAGTGTGGCGGTTCCTAAGACAGCTAAAGATTGATCTACCATATGACCCAGCTATATCACCCCTAGGCATGTGTCCTAAGGACTCATCTCATTTCCTTAGAAGTAAGTGCTCAACCATGTTTATTGCTGCTCAATTCATAATAGCTGGGAAATGGAACCAGCCTAGATGTCCCTCAACTGATGAGTGGATAATGAAGATATGGCAAATTTATACAATGGAGTTCTGCTCAGCGGAAAAGAAAAATGAAGTTATGAAATTTGCAGGAAAATGGTTGGATGTGGAAAGGATTATACTAAGTGAGGTAACCAAGGCTCAGAAAGCCAAGTGCTGCATGTTCTCTCTCATATGTGGATCCTAGCTACAGATGATTGGGCTTCTGTGTGAGAAGGAAAAAACTCAGTAGCAGAGGCCAGTAAGGTAACAAAGAGTACACAGGGAAGAGAAGGGAAGCGAGGAGGGTACTTAATAGGTTGGTATTGTATATATGTAAGTAGAAGAATAGCTTAACTGGGGGTGGGGGGCCCAAAGTGAGGTCAGGGGAAGAGACTGAGTGAAGGAAACGTGCTGGGAGGGGTAATCAACATCTAAGAGGATGTAAGTAAATCATATGTAATCCTCCGGTATTGGACAATGGAACACTAAGGAGCTGTAGATAGTTGCTAGAAAATTTTCAGTGCCACGGATGGGATACCTTCCAGTTGGTTGTTGGCTAGGGAGATCCCTGATGCCCCCAAAACATTATAGGCCATTGCCAAGGCCCTTGGTTTCCCACCAGGAATCGATGGTAAGACCCTATTGCTGAAGACTCCACACATTTGGGCTGCAAGGCAACTGAAAAATCCTGCTGAAACTGAGCTGTAACCTCCTCCATGTAGACCAGCTGACCGAAATCTGGAAGAAGCCATTCTACATGCAATTCAATGGGAGAAAGAGATACCACCAGTGAAGATACTCAACAGTGGACACTTGAAGCCTTGTAATTGATCAGCCTGGCCAGATGAGCCAACAGGTGCAATAGTGGCATGTCTATCATGGTGGAAACCAACTGCCCTCCAATTGGACTGGAGGCCTGCTCCATGGGAGGGAATACATCCCTGATACTGAAAACTTAAGACAGGGGTAGTCATGAGCTCTAGGCAAGTAACATCTGCTGATGTCTGGATACATGTATATACTATGCTTATCAAACTGCCCAGTAAGCACTTCTCTTAATATTCATACCCTTATATTAATGCTAGTCTCACTTTGGGTAGAGAATCTTCTCTTTTCAGATGGCAGTGACCTTGGGACAACTCAGAAGGTATCATGGTGCTGGAAAGAAGTGACTAGAGTATGAAGTAACATCTCTATCACACCTTCCAAGGCTCAGGGTCTAATGTGGAAGAGGTTGCGGAAAGAATGTAAGAGCCAAAGGAAGGGTAGGACTCCTTACAACATGCTCCCTCCAGACATAAAATGCCTCGATGTTCATGACCTCATAGTGCTTGACACTACCTACACAAGACCATCATAAGAGGAGGGAAAGATCATGACATCAAAATAAAAGAGAGACTGATTGAGATGGGGAGCGGATATGATGGAGAATAGAATTCCAAAGCGGGAAAGTGAGGGAGGGAGGTTATTACCATGGGATATTTTTTATAGTCATGGAAAATGTTTAAACAAACTGAGAAAAAATAAAATAAAATAAATTTAAATTAAATTTTGCCAATTTCACACACATATATTTTGATCATATTTATCCCTCATTAGCCTCTCTTATATCCTCCCACTCCTACTAGAACTTTTCTTCTTTTCATTATTATTATTAATTAACAGCATATTTCATATGAATACATCATGTGTTGGTAACCTAGTTTCCCTTGTCTCTGACCTCATTCCATTACCAACTAATCCTCTTCCAACTTTCATGTCATATCTTTATGTGGTTGATTTTTCTTTGTTTTGTTAATTAGGATTGCTTGCTTGAACATGAGGCTGCCACACTGAGGAATATGACTCACCCTTCCTCTGCAACTACTGACTACAAACATGCTCCTGTCCTCTGAATGGAGTGAGTTCTCAAGCCACTTCCCAATCATGGTATAATGTTAATGAGCTCAGTCCTCTATAGGAAACTATAACTGCTTTGTGTTAATGAGTATAATGGGAATGTTATGTCTAGAAGACAGAATTCTATAACACTCCTCTCCATCCTCTGTTTCTTACATTCATCTCATCCCATATTCTGCAGTGTTCCCTAAGCTTTTGCGGAGGTGATAAAGATGTCCCCTTTTAGGCTAAGCACACAATTTTCTCTTATTCTTAATACTTTCTCCAGCTATTTGTTTCTGTTTTAACCTTTACTCACTACAAATATAAACTTCAGTGAATGAGGCTGATAGTAGCACTATTCTATGAGTATAAGGTAAACATTCCCAATATGCTTGACAACCTCTCCATTTAGTATAAAAATAGTATCTTCCTCCCTAGCGTGCATGACCTCCCCATCCAAGTGCTCTTGACGAGTTTTATAGTACAGGCATAAATTCCTTCCTGTGTAATACACCTCAACTCTAATTTGAAAGTAAATGGTAATCTCCATACCAATCATGCTACCATTGCACATTTTGTCTGGCTGGTCAGTTGTGCAGTTCCTATGGCCACAGCTGGGTAATATTGTTAACTTTCTTTTCTCCTAACAGTCTGCATAGCAACTTTGGGTACTATGAAGCTAGCCAAAAGGCAGAATGCTTCCATGTTTTCAAAATGTAACATGTAATTTGACTTTAATATTCATTGTAAGCAAATGTGCAGACTCTTTGCCTTTCCACACCTATCAGTTATTGGTTTTGGCCACCGTCAGACCTTTCTTGCCACACTGAACCAATGCTATTCATAGCATACTATACATATACATATACATATACATACATATACATATACATATACATATACATGTATTAGCAGTCTCTCTCCACCCTGCTGAGTTTAGAATTAATATTAATGTTCTGAATTCACAACAGGATTAAGTTTGGAGTTTTATGAGTAAGATGCATCTTCGCCATCATGTGGACTTTATTGAATTAACTATAGACAGATGATGTGGGATGATGATAGAGGTACGCAGCTAGACTGGAAGCTCTTAGAATCTGTTATCTTCTGTGAAATGGCTTGATCACACAGTGTTTACCATAACAAGGGTGACAGTAGTGATGGTGATAACGACTAGAAGGATGCTGAAGACCAGGACACAGATGTTCTGACACTTGGTGGTAGAGGCATATGCTTGGGCCCCAGTCATGTCACCCACTATCTTCCTGTCCCTTAACTTCATGGAGTAGGGCAATGCAATGAAACCCAGGCAGCAGAAGCTCATGAAGAGTGTGTTGAATAGGGACCAGACCATGTGATCCTGAAGGGAGACCTCACTGGGCATGTTGGTCATGGTTGCTCTAACAGCAGCTGAGCCATGGGGTCCTCCCAATTCAGCTACCACATATTCTTCTTCCATACTCTCATAGTTTGGATGGAGTCCAGAGTTGGTGGTAACAAAGGTTTGGGAAGTGTGGTTCATTATGCCAACCAGAGACCAGCTGTGAATTGTGAAGGGTGAACTCTCTGTTGGTTCACCCTATGGCCAGCAGTTTCAGTTTCTTAGAAGCTTCCTTTTCCTGAATTTTATTTTAGTCAAGTTAGATGCTTTTAAGCTAAAGAATTTTGCCTATCTTTTGCCTAAATTTTTCTGGCCTATGAATTCACAGATCTGAGCAACATGCTGGCAAACTATGCCTATAGTGTTGTTTGTAAGTTTGATTCTGCATCAACCACTCTTTCTCCCTCATTCCTTATATTGCCATAGTTTTAATTTTTTTTTGTCCTTGGATGCTAAAGAACTCTCATGAAAGCATATGAATTATCCTAGCTATTTTTTAAAACAGAATTTTAATACTTGCTGATAGGGACAATATTTTTCATTCTCTCTGTTATCAGCTTCTAAGAATAATGAATAGTCCCAGATTTACAAGTGCTCTTCCTTTTCTCCTATAGTTTCTTTTTTATAAATACTGTCTGTGAGATAATGTAATTTAATCTCTATTACAAAAATCTTAAAAACACTGCATTATTAGAAAGGCAGTAATTCACTACAGTTTTATATGTATAGAGGAAACATTGTTTAGCAATTAGGAAAAAAAATATCTTCTAAGTCAAAGTGAATTTATATCTCTGAAGAGTTATTTCATTAAAGCACCTTTTATCTCTAACTATACACAAAACATCTTCCATATAACCAATCTCTGGTAATTCTATTCAAAATATGTACACTAAAGAAAGTATGCTTTAAAAATGGTGATGATTCTTCTATCTTTATATAACTGTGTGGAATTGATATAAACTGTTATCTTCTTTATGAAGAACATTCTCACCTTTAGAATACAAAACTTTTTCCTTCTGAACTTAACTGAAAAGGAAAGTTTTGATTTTATTGTTCTTTAAGAATAATAGATGAAAGGCTATAAATCCAGCATATTAGGTGACATAAGACTGATGATTCATCATTGTCAATGTCAAGTCAAACATCAAAGCCATTAATGATAAAAATTATACACATAAGACAATCATTGTGCTCAAACTTTTATGGAAGTCAATAATTTCTATAGTTAGAATGAAGCACTTACAAAGTTCTTTGTTTAAATAGTTTCATTCAAGATCCCTAGCATATTTTAAGAATGATATTCCAAGAATATGGATAAATTAGTAATATGCACTGATAGATTTTTACCTTCAGAACTTTTTAAAATTAAAATAGTGTTAAAATTATATATATAAAGGATGATATATTCTAATGTGTAACTCCTGATGTACATATCTCTACTATTTTGTCATGATAGCAGATTTCACATCTGTACCCTATTATTAAAACTATAATGAGCGATTATTTCCAAACAAACTTGCAAGCCATTTTAATTACTAATGTTAAAACTGTATATGAATTATGTATAATATTAGTTTTTAAATATGGTTATTTATTTATTTGTAAGCAGAGATAGAGGTAGAAGAGAGACAGAGAGAATGGATGCACCAGGGCCTCCATTTGCTGCAAACAAACTCCACATATATGCCTCATCCTTTAGATTATTCCTTCCCTCAACATTATTTTATTTTTATTTTCCATGATATAAGTACCACCTTTGTTTGTTCTTCAAAGAGCATCATTCAGGAAATGTGCTCAATAATAACAATTGAGCACAATTACCTAAAAATGATTTTCTTCCTCAGAGGTACACAAGAGACTATGGAGAGGCAGAGTAAGGAAACATATTCCACACCAGGGATATTGTTATATCTATACCTTATAGGTAACCAAGACTTTGCTTTAATGTTAGTGTCTATAAATCCTATGTGCATATTAGTCTGCTCATATACTATTTCATCTATTCCCAAAAGAGTAAATTTGTTGTGCAACTTTTCTAAACTCAAGGATAAGATGTATTTAGTGGTCAAATACATTCAGGATATTCTAGGTACAGATTAGATATGTGTATAACTCATAACTCAGCTTAGTACAATGGTGACTGTAGCACTCTATTGAATAACCCTGCTAAATTCAATTCTACCTAATTTTCTAAGTCTATGTAAGAAAACCTTTTCATTGTACACCCATAATCTTTCAAAATGTTTTGGGCAAGGAAGACTAAAACTTCATGTAGTGGGAATTATTGTTTTAATCTTACAGGGAGGTAATCTAGTTAAGTTAATGACATGTTCATCAAAAAGAATTTATAAATTATAATACTGTAATTTTAAGATAAATCAAAGTGACTTATCATTTGATTTAGTATCACCTAAAATTGTATTCCAAAATTAAGTCCAGATAGGTAAAGATTTACACTTTAACACATCCCAAATGTTAACATATCTTTGAAAAATACTGAATTGCTAAGCTTAAAATATTAATGAAGGTTCTCATTGGTTCCTGTGAGACTCTGTGTGAACCTCTGGCCTGAGGACATCAAAATTCAAATAGGCACATTGTCAGAACAAAGTTTTTTTTTTTTTTACCTCTTTTTTGGTTAAATTTACTCAAGGACATTTTATCTAACTTTTGTTCAACTATACTTGCCTTTGTGCCTTACAAATGAAATGGCTAGTACATTGGAAGGACAGAAAGTATATAGTACCACAGTTAGTTTAGCACTATTGCTTCTTCTGTAAGCATGAGTTTAGATGCAAAAAGAGGGTCAAGACACTAAAAATGATAGATATTAATATGGGGACTGTGTCCACAGAAATGAAGCAGTTATAAACTGAGAAGCTACCCATATATGAAATGCTTTCAAATATAGGGATATATGGGATTATTTCTATATTTATGTCTGTATCTATCTTTAGGTTATTTTATAGCTATTTATAAATAGGACTATTTTCTTGTTCTCTATTTTACACAATTACTATTAGCTTATAGCAATAATAATGTTTGCTAGTAATTATCATAGTTTTTTGTTATGCTTGTGGTTTTTAACTTCATAAGATTTTGTCATATGCAAACAGAGAAGACAATTTGATATCTTTTCCAGTTTTGATGACTTTTATTTTTTTGCCTAACTGTTTACTTTGTTAGGAGCTCAACACTATACTGAAAAAAAATGGTGAAAGTGAATATTCTTGCCTTATTCCAGATCATACAGAAATGAAAAATAATATTCTGAGGATAAATTAAACAAATGAAGTGATTTATTTCTTTAATTAATATTGTCAAACATCAACTAAAAGAATTTAAGAGAATGATGGGCTGGCAAGATTACTTAGTGGATAAGATTCCTTGCTATGCAAGCATGAGCAACAATTTTGACCCACAAAACCCACATAAAGATCTGGGCATGGCCACCTCTATCTTTAACCCAAGTCCCCAGAAGAGCTCTGACTGTGAATAAACAGCAAGTCCCCAGACCAGTAAGAGATTCTGGTTCTCATAAGAACAGAATTTGCAGAAGAGTGATGGCATAGGACAGCTAAGTTTCATGCTCTGGCCAATGCAGGTGAGGGCACCCCAATGCAGACAAGTGCATCAAGTGCCACATGGGCACATACATGTAAATATACCACATACTCACCCACTACTCCACACACACAGTAAAAAATAAGACACTAACAGACTTCTTATGCTCATGGATTGGAAAAACTGTGTTTTAAAAATTTCCACACTATCTAAAATAGTGTATGGATTTAATGAAATACCTATGAAAGAACAATATCATTGTTTTTATTTTTAAAATAGTTATTTATTTGAGAGAAAGAGAGTGAATGAGAGAGAAGGACATACAGAGAAAGAGAAAGAGACAGAGAGAGAGAGAGAGTGAGCGAGCGAAAGAGAGAGAGAGAGAATGGGTGGGCCAGGACCTCTAGCCACCGCAAAGGGACTCTCGATGCATGTAACCTTGTGCATCTGGGTTTACATGGTACTGGGGCCTATGGCTTTTCAGGCAAGTGCCTTAACCATTGAGCAATCTCACCATCCCCAATGTCATTCTTCTACAATGTATGTGGAGCCACACAAACCTTGAATAGGAGCATATATCTTGAAGAAAAAGAAAAAGCAAGAGGTCACACTACCTGACTTCAAAATCTACTACAAAGCTGTAGTAATTACAAGAGAATGATATTGGCATAAAACAGACACATTGGCCAATGTAATAGAATATAGAGTCTAGAAATAAATCCACACTTTAAAAATTATTTATTTATTTGTGATCAGGGAGAGATAGAGATATAAAAGAGACAGTTAGAGAAAGAATAGGCACACCAGGGCCTGTAGACATTGCAAACAAGCTCCAGATGCATGTGCCCCTTGTGCATCTGGCTTATGTAGATCCTGGAGAATTGAACCTGGGTCCTTTGGCTTCACAGTCAAATGCCTTAATGGCTAAGCCATTTCTCCAGCCCAAAACCTACACTTTTGCACCCAAATATATATATATTTTTGACAAGATACTGTTGCAGTCAGCTTCACATCGCTGGCAGAAATCACCCAACCAAGTGTAGCTTGTGGGGAAAAAAAAAAAGTTTTATTTTGCCTTATAGACTTGAGGGAAGCTCCAGGATGGCAGGGGAAAATGATAGCATGAACAGAGGGTGGACATCACCAGCTTGCCAGTGTCATGTGGACAATAACAGCATGAGAGTGTGCCAAACAATGAAAGGGAAAACTGGCTATAATACCCATAATTCCACCACCAAACATACAGTACCTTCAGGAGGTGTTAATTCCCAAATCTTCATCAGCTGGGAACCTAGCATTCAGAACACCTAAGTTTATGGGGAACACCTGAATCAAACCACCACCTTCTGCTCCTGGCCTCCATAAAAAGGTAACAACCCATGATGTAAAATGCAATTCATTCAGTCCATATTTTAAAGAACCCATAGTTTTTATCAATCCTAATGATGTTCAAACATCTCCATAGTCAAAAGTCTTTTAACTGAGCCATAATACCAAAAATAAACCAAACCAAAACAAACCAAAACAAAACCCATACTGCCACAGAATAAACACACTGCAAAAGATGGCACTGGGCATAGCATAAAAAAAAAAAAAAACACTAAATAAGATCCAACAAACATTCAACTCTGGAGCTCTAAGTCCAACAACTCTAGTTGGTGACAAATCTCATTCTAACTAGCAACACATCTCTGGAGTTCAAATTTCACCCCTTCCAGCTAGTATACTCACAGTCTTGGAAAACTTCATCTGGGGCCGGCAGTTTTCTTTAACAGCCATCTCGTGGTTCCAGCATCTCCACTGGTTTCCACTGAAACCTGCAGTTCATCTTCATGGCTCCATCAGGTCTCCCTGCAGGCATCCAGCAAACCTGCTTCACATTGCCCATGGCCGTTTCAAAAGCACAAGACCATGTTGTAAATTCAATAACCCTCTCTCTTGTATGCATTTCTTATACTCCATAATACCAGGTAGGGTGCCAATTTGTAAATCCGGGGGTGGGGGATAAAGCAGACTGTGAAGATCAGGACACTCCTTGATCATTTGGGCACCTTCAAAAGATTCTGCATTCTTTCTGTTGTTCAAATGCAGGTCAAATGGCCCTGTCTCAATGGTTGTAATCTCTCATACAATTGCAGCTGAATGGTAGAAGTTTTGGCCCAAAGATTTCATTTTTTCTGTGCCATAGCCCTCTGATAACACCAGTCCATTTCTGTGCAAGGCAACCATGCACAAATTCTCAGGACACAGGCGTAACAGCAAGCCTCTCACATAAATGTTTCTAGCTCAGTACAGGCAAAGTGTTGGGCACTTTCAGGCACAGGCTGGAGTCTTCAGCAAAGTGGCCTGAACTGCCAGGCATGGCTAAGGACACCCAGGCTACAGGAGGCCACTCCCTCTCCAAGCCCAGCACATTAAGCTTTGCCCATAACCCTATGACCTTTGGCCAGTTGCCTAGGAAACTCCTTATCAGCCAGCACCTTCACACAGCTCATCCCCCTGAGACCCTAGATCACCTGATGCCCACCCCCCTGCCACTGCCTATGTGCTGGAATGAATGGCCCCATATGCTAATTAGGCATCAGAAATGAACCTGGTACATCCAATCCTCTTAGGACCCTTCCTCTGCCCTCAGATGCTTATAAACCCATCTCCCTGACAATAAACTGAGAGAGCTGGTCACTGAAACTATCTCCCAAAAGTCTTTTACATTCACACTCTCACCACCCCAGTTTCCCTGGATGCCTTTGGGGTATTGCGGCCAGCCCAAAAACGCACAGCTGGCACCTGAACAGGGACCCTGTGAGACAGACAGGGTAGGTAAATTCTCTTCCAGAGGGATTGGGAGACATTGGCCCATGTGGCCTTGCCTCCATGTTTTTGAGGGCTGGCATGTTTAGCTTTTTCCTCCTTTATTTTTGGTTCATACCATCATGAGGGACCAGACACAATGAACTGGCAACTGACATCTCTTGGCCAAGGCCACTCTTCGGTATTGACTGAAGGCCAGCCATCCTCTGCCTGTACCCCGACAGCCCATTGGCTGTTGGCAAAACCCCTACATCAGATGGAAGCTGTTTTTCTTTTTCCTCCTTTACTTTAATATTGTCTCCCAGCAAAAGGAATCACAGATTTTTAGATTACGGGCTCTTCTGAAATTAAGGGAGTTAAACTCTTCCAGAGGGAGGCTGTGTCCTTTTGGGAAGTCCTCCAGGTTGCCCCCTGGATTATTTTTGGGCATCATCCATGTGGTCCAGACACATGGACCCACATGGCTTATCTGGCTAGGAAACAGAAAGTTCAGGAAAGAAACCTTCCCCCTCCATTTTCATTTCCTTTCCAGTTTCTCCACTAGGGAAGTGGCAAAATTGCAAGCCAGCTTTGCAAGTACTCCAAAGCTTCTTGGGTCAGGCAGCAGGCTCATGCATGCCCAGACAATGGTGCCTCGGCCTGTGAAGGTGCCATGTCTTTGCCTCCTTCTCCAGCAACCTCCCAGTGGTCCTGGGGACCCATCTTTTCCTAGTGGCCCCCAGGGGTTCCCTCCCTTCTTTCTCCTTTGGGTAGCTGGAGGACTTGGGCCAGCAGTCTAGCAGTTATCTCCACCATTATCTCACGTGTGCCAGACTGGACCCCAGGTGAGTGCCTGGGAGCAGGGCAGGGCTGATCTAAAGGTGTATGTGAGCCCAGACCAGCCGCCACAGTGCTGGCATCATGAAGCGGCAAGTAAAAAGAAGTGGTCACATTTAACTAAAGCCTATGATGAACTGAAGTTTTACGTAAACAATGCTATACTTTGTTATATGATATCATAAATATAATTACTGAGTTTATGTTCTAGGTCAACTTCAACTTACATAGAGGATTATTGATAACAACAGAATTCTCTCTGGGGTGGTGATTTATAATCTGTCAGGTATTTTAAAATAAAAAAGATTGTAACGTCCTGTTACTTAAAACGAGGCAACTAACCTGACTTCTAGGCCAGCCTGCCTCAAGAGAGAAAGAAAATTTGCCTTAATTACTCCTAATAAAATCATTTCCAAGTGTGTTGTTGGTATTATTGACATAAAATTGTCTTTAATCTAGACTACTTGCTTGTCAGGGAGTAATAGGATTAATCAATTTGGTTTAGTTTCTCTTAATAGTCTTATAAGAAAGATCATTAATTATGGGATGAGATGAATTGATTGAAGCAACTAGAAGGGAATGTTTCAATATTGGACATAGGATGCCTGTTAAAAATGCTTTTTGAGTGGTGCTTAGATAAAAATGTTAAAGTATGTGCATGAAGATATGCATGTGTAGGAAAGAATTTTCAGGCTAAACCTAAACACCATGACTAAAGTTAAGCGATGTTTTTCAACTGTTTACAAACTCTTAAGGAACAAAAACACTAATTTTCAGGCTAGAATATGTTAGGATAGCTTGCTTACGCTTTATCAAATTTAAGTCAAGGTTTATATATATTATAACTGACTGTTTTGGCACACAAAAAAAGACCAGATTCTGCTCTACTGTATGTAAAGTAGCTGCCTCATTTTTGGCACCTTAAGTCCAGTGCTTATAACTAAATTAATTCTTAAGACATATTCCCTATTTTAGGGTACAGCCTCATGCTCACAAAATGGTCCTCATCTGAGAAAAATAATTTCAAACTCTGTTTCCAATGTTCTCTGGGTAATTGGTACCCACACAGGTATCTGAATTAATCAAAGATGTTTTCAAACACAGGTGCAAAGACTTTATAGAGTCTTACTTGTAGTTTTCTGACAATTTCTAGGTTAAATTAATTTGTTTGTTTTTAAGTTAATTGGTATTGTTTTCAAGACTGGTAACAGGTTCTGCCTGTACTCATAACTGTTAGATATTTAAAGTATAAGATGTGCCTACTTTCTATACTTCAGATATATGGCTTGTGCTGCCACAGGACAACAAAATTTTTAAAGGGTGGACAAAATGATTCTAGAAGCTCTTGTGCCATTCTTTAACTAAATCTATTTCAGTAATCAAGTATGCTTTTCAGTAATCAAGTATGCTTTATATTTGTATACATCCAGGTTGCTGTAACTTCATTTCTAAGTGTGTTAATCACCTATGTAGAAGCCAAAGCCAATTGGAATCATTGGGACAAAAAGGGCCAATATTTTTGCCTGTGCTCCCAGGTCATGAGGCCACTGGAAATGATGGGACACTTCACTGGCCCCCTGGTAAGTCACCTGTCTTCCTTAGCAGGGAGGATACGGAGACTCAAACAAAATTGGTGTATAGTCTGAAACAGGAGAGTCACAAATGAGGAGCAATCAGTCTTCCTAGCTTCCCAAAGAAGGGAAAACTACTTGGCCAGCACAGCCCTGACTCATCCTAACAGACAGAAAACACCAGAAAGATATAGGGCTACTCCTGGCTCCCTAAAGTCTCTTTGAAGAGCCACTAGTTACCTCCAAAATTAATACTTAATTAAATTTTGGCTATCTGCATGGTCTTAAACACTCAGAGAGAACTGTATAACCAAAGATAAAAAAAATACCTTAAATATATAAATGGCCTACTAACTAATACAACAGGAGGTTTCCAAGAGGGGAAACAAACAAGGCCTCAACCTCCTTGATGCCAGTCAAGTTATGTCTCTTTGCCTGTCCAGCTCAAAACTGACCAGAGCTGAATGCCTGCTCAATATTACCATAATCAGGACGATTTGTGTCAAGACACATGCTCCTCCTTGGTGGAAAAGGAGTAACCACTCCATGTAGAAATATTTCCTCTCCCACTTATTATTCCCCAGTCTTGATTGCTTTATAGGTGTATCTCTAAAGGAAAAAAATCAGCCTACAAACTGCAGTGCCAACTGAATAAGATTTTTATCCCTCTGCTGGTGGACCTTGGTGTGACACTGTCTCTGGGTGCCTCCAGTGACTAACAGCTTCAAATCATTCCAGAGACAATTGAACTTTATTGTGGATGTGATACTTCAAAACTGTCTAGCCTTAGACTTTATTACTTCTGAACATGGGGGAGGGACATGTATGGTCTTGGAAAAGGAATATATATATATATATATATATATATATATATATATATATATATATATTGAATCAAATGTTGTTAAGCTGCCTGACTGCTATAAGCCTGAGGACCCCACCACCTGGTTCTCTAAACCTTTATGTGGCTTCTCGTTAAAACCCTCCTTACTATAGGAACCCTATTGCTTGTAGCCCCCTGTCTCATCAAATTTCTCAGATAACAAATAATTAATATTGCTAAGGTTGCTACTAATCAGGTCCTCATACATCACCTAACTCTATCTGAACCTATGGTAAATTATAAAGAACTCATTCAGGTTGGCACTGCCCCATTATATAAACAAAGGGGGAGTTGTCAGGCACTGTCAGGCACAGGCTAGAGCCTTCAGGAGAGGGACCTGAACTAAGGACCCCTGGGCTACAGGAGGCCACTCCCTCTCTAAGCCCAGTACACCTGAACTTAGGCTTTGCCCATAGCCCTGTGACTTTTGGCCAGTTTCCTAGGAAACTCCTTATCAGCCAGCACCTTCGCACAGCTCATCCCCCTGAGACCCTAGATCACCTACCCCTCTCCCCCACCGTTGCCTATGTGCTGGGATGAATGTCCCCATATGCTAATTAGGCATCAGCAATGAACCTTGTACATCCAATCCCCTTAGGACCCTTCCCCTGCCCTTAGATGCTTATAAACCCATTTCCCTGAAAATAAACCAGGAGAACTGTTCACTGAAACTATCCCCTGAAAATCTTTTGCTTTCCTGTACTCACCACCCCGGTTGCCTGGGATGCATTTGAGTGACGGTGGCTGGCCCAAGAACCCAGGAACCCACAACAAAGCTCTTCCTCACCCTCACAAGCCAAATCTCACAGTCCATAGTTCTTACTGCATTCAGGTCTTTCAACTCTGACTGGAGTAGTCCATCAAGCTGTACTTCAGCACTGCAAGGCATCTCTTAGGCCAAGGTTTCAAATTCTTCCACTTTGCTCTTGAAAATGAGCTCCAAAAGGTCAAACCCATACAGTCAAATGTCTCGTAGCAATTCCACTCCTTTAGTACCAACTTGACAGTTGCAGTCAGATTTGCATTGCTGACAGAAATTACCTGACCAAAAGCAGCTTGTGGGAGAAAAAAAAAGGTTTATTTTGGCTTAAATACTTGAAAGGCAGCTCCAGGATAACAGGGGAAGATGATTGCATGAACAGAGGGAGGACACAATTTCCTTGCCAATGATGGGTGGACAACAGCAATAGGCGAGTATGCCAAAAACTTGCAAGGGGAAACTGTCTATAACACCCATAAGCCCACCCCCAACAATACACTACCTCCCAGAAGCATTAATTTTCAAATATCCATCAGCTGGGATCCTAGCATTCCCATTACCTAAGTTTATGGGGGACACGAATTAAATACAGGTACCACAGGTACCAAGAACATGCATTGGAGAATGGACAGTCTTTTAAATAAGTGTTATTGAGGTAATGATGTCTACATGAAGAAGAATGAGGCTAAACACTGGTCTCTTACCACTTAGGTAGGCCAACTTGAATTAAATACTTAAGTGTACCCATGAAACTAATGGAAGAAAGCATAAGATAGACACTCCAGGTATTTGAATTAGCAAGAATTTTGTGGAAAACATTTAAAACGTATAGAAAAAGCAAAAACAACAAAAAATTAGATGAATAGAATTAAATAAAACTCAAAATTTCTGAACTGCAAATGAAATAATGAATAGAGCACAAACACAACGTTCTGCTTGGATAAAGTACTTATAATCTATACACTTGTAAAGGGCTGGTGCCCAAAATATATAAAGAATTCCAAAACTCAATAACCAAAATAAAATAACTCAGTTTAAAAATGTACATTGGGTCCTAGAAAGATTGGTTAGTGGTTAAGATGCTTGCCTGAAAGGCCTAAGTACTGGGATTCTATTCCCTAGTACCCAAGTAAGCCAGAGGTACAAGGTGTCCTATGTGTGTGGAGTACATTTGCAGTGATTAGAACTGGCATGCCCATTCTATATCTCTTTCTCTCATAAATAAGTAAATAAAATATTTTTAAATGTACAATAGGTCTAAGTCAATATTTCTCAAAAAATTGAAATGGTTAGTATGTAGATGAGTGCAGAACCACTAATTATGAGAAGAATTAAAGTCAAACCATATCACCTCACCCAGAAACAATGGCTGTCATCAAAAAGACTAAATGAAACAAGTGTAGGTGAGGATGTCAAGAAAAGATTTTATCACACTGTTGTGGGGATGCAAATCTGTTCCTACCACTAAGAAAATTAGTGTGAAGGTTCCTCAAATATTAAAATTAGAACTGTCTTATGACCAAATAACCCCACTCCTGGGTTGATAAACATCTAAAGGAAATGAAATCACTGTGTCAAAGGGACATACTCATTTGAATCACAATAACCAAGAAATAGTAACCTTAAATATTCACCAACAGATGAATTACAAAGAAATTTGGTGCAGAAACACAAATGAATACTATTCACCAATGAAAAGAATGGATCCTGTCATTTGTGACAATGGGAATTGAACTACTATCCTTATGTTAAACGAAATAAGGATAGAAAGAAAAGCAGCGCCCCCTCATGTGCAGAATGCAAAAAGGTTGATCTCACAGAAATTGAGAGTAGTATGGCCACTACTACAGTTTACCACTGAACATGCCTGTGAGGGTATTTCTAGATTTTGTTGATTGAGGTTAGTGTACCCACTATAAATATGGGTGATACAATTCTATGGACTGGGGTTCCAGGACTGTCTGAGGAGGAGAAAATTAGGTAAGCATCAGTATTTATCTCTCTCCTTCCTGACTGTGGACCAGCAAAGTCTGATGGTTCTGCCTACAGACCTTGTGTCCAGTAGTAGACCATACCCTCAAATTGTGAGCCAAACTAGATGCTTCTTTCCCTGGTTTGTCAGGCATTATGTCACAGTAATGACAAGATTCATATAAGAAGCAATAAATTCTAGTGTATCATTGCATAGTACAGTAACTAAAGAAAAAATAATGTGGTACATATCTAGAAAGAAGAAAATGTTTTAAAACTTTTCACAATAAAAAACTGTGAGGGGCTGGAGAGATGGCATAGAAGTTAACGTGATTGCCTGCAAAGCCTAAGAACCCAGGTTCAGTTCCCCAGTACCCAGATAAAGCCAGATGCACAAGGTGGCACATGCATCTGGAGTTTGTTTGCAGTGGCTGGAGGACCTGAAGTGCCTATTCTTTCAATCTCTGTCTCTTCTATCACCATCTGAAATAAATAAATAAATAAATTTTAAAAATTAAAAAAAAATGTGAGAGCTACAAGAGATCAATCTCCGTAAACTGTTTTAACCCTGATGCAATATACACATGTTTAATTATTCCATGGTATTCTATCAATGCGAGAATGTTTATGTATTCATGTGTTTGTTAAAAATTATTTTTAAAAATATTTTATTTATTTATTTGCAAACAGAAAGAGACAGAGAGAAGGGAGATGGAGAAGAGAGAGACAGAGAGACAGAGAGAGAGACAGAGAGAAAGCAGTGTTCTAGGACCTACAACCACTGAAAATGAACTCCAGATGCATGTACTACTTTGTATATCTGGATTACATGAATTCTGGGGAACTGAATCCAGGTTCTTAGGCTTTTCAGGCAAGTGCTTTAATGACTGAGCCATCTCTCTGGCCCTGCAAAATAATTTTCTTTTAAAAAATGAAAAGCCCATTGTTTGGGGGTGTGGGTTTTTAGTTAAATAATATTATTTCAAGAATTGTAAATAATTTCAAGTAAATGAAGTCAGGCTTATTTGCTAAGTGAAATGTAGGTATTGGGAATACAGTTAATACTCTATTGTGGGAAGGGGGAAATGCATGAAGAAATTATTGATCCGAATTCACAGACTGAGTAAAGCATCATATTTGAACAAGCTATTTAAGAAACTTAAAATATTCAGAAACTTCAATCTGACACTATTTTACTAGACCCCTGCCAGAGGTATCTAAAGCCCTTTAAAGAAATTAGCTTTAATTAAATACACCTCAATCTAGTTTCAAATTCTGTCATTGAGCCTTGATGTTAAAAGTGAATATTGAATTGAAGTTAACTTTCAATTCACTTTCTGAAGTCAGAAGAGAGAAAATGAGCTCTCCTCTAATCTTTAGTGATTTCTCTGTCTGATTCTGAGACATCTAAAGATTGTGGACAACCAGCAATCCTGTGGCTTTAAAAAAAAAGGGATCTAAGTAATATTAAAATGGGTGAAATAATTTTACAAATAAGGTAGGATAAAAAATTCACATCTAAATCAACAAGATTCATTTTGCTACATTTTCCCACCATATTGCAGTGTGGGAAGAAAAGAGGTCCTGTCTTCATCCTCTCCCTACCAGAGAGCTTGTGGCCAAGCTCAGAAGACCATTCAACTGTCCAGTATCACCAGGCTAGCTGTGTAGGATGAAAACACATGGCCACATCTTCTCAGTCACCACTACTCTTCACCATCACCTTCTGGGTCCACATACGCACCTCTGTTAGGTTTCTCTTGTCTGATATTTTCATATGATTAGATTGAGGTTTTATGGCTTTGGAAAAAGTGCTATAGAAAAAATAAAACAAAATCTTTCTCACGTATCCTGTCAAGGAACATGGGACATCATGTAGCATGTCGTTGTATTTGGCAATGTTAAATTTGATCACTTGGTTGATGTGTGTATCTGATTTATCCACTGTAAAATTATTGTTTTTATATTCTGTCTTTTAAAGAGGCTAGAGGCAGACACTTTGACTTTATTTAAGTATCCTCGAAGCTGTCTCTTCTCAAAAGTTTGTGTAAATTCTGATCACTAATACTTTTGTTCTGCTAGAATAAAATTTTTCAATTTTAAACAATTCTTTTTATATAATAATTGGATTAATTCTGTAAGCCAGCCCTTCTCTCATAATTATTTCTTCAATTGCCCATGCATGTCAGTGGGGCACAGGCATGTGTATATTTTTCTTTGGGTATAATCCAGTTCCACATACTTAAATTTTGCTTCTCTAAAATTATTCTCGAATGGTTCCTGGTGCTATGTCAGTTTCCTATGCCCTTCTGAGGTGTTACCATCCTTTTATAAGCATTTCTTCACTCTAGAAATGCAAGATGACTTAGATACATCTTGTAGTGTTCCCTTCATTGACCTGGGGCCAAGTACTTCTCTGAGGGGCTTAATTCCTCTACCTGGAGAATGCTGTTTACACACTGTGAGCTTGTTAACAGTACATTTTCTTTGAATCTGGAATGTGAATGTTTTGCCCTTTAATACTCCCCTAAACTTGTTTTTCTACAATGCCATGTAAGTAGAAACAAACAATGAGTAGACAAATGATTCTCAATATATACGTGACACTTTTGTATGCACAGGGACATTTGGAAATCCCAGAGACATTTTTTTAATATCTTATTTTTATTTATTTATTTGAGAGAGAGATAAATACAGAAATAGGCAGGTAGAGAGAAAGAGAGAGAATGGGCGCACCAGGGCCTTCAGTCCTGTAAATGAACTCCAGGCGCATGCACTCCCTTGTGCATCTGGCTAGCGTGGGTCCTAGGGAATCGAACCGAGGTCCTTTGGCTTTGCAGGCAAGTAACTAAACTGCTAAGCCATCTCTCCGAGCCCCCAGAGACTTTTTTTTTTATTGGCAAGACCAGAGGTAGTGGTTATTGCTGGGATAAAGGATCTAAAGAGCTCAGTACAGGCCCTCACAACAAAGAATTCCTAATGCTCTCCAACCTGAGAAAGCTTCACTGACGTTTTCAGGTGTGACTTCTTACACTTAACAAAGTGCTTTAAAGATTAGTGTGTAATACTGAGTCAATAGATGCTGAGTTAATAGTTTCCTATTTGTTATCTGATAAGCAATTACATTGTGAGCCATAGCTCATATGTGTTTTTAATCACTTCACATAGGATGAACATCTTTGTTGCTACTAGATTTTAGCATCATGAATAAATAAATTTTTTAATTATAAGAATTTAATTAAAGTTTGAATAAACATGAGTTCTACTGTTTTTCTGTTATCTATGAGTTGTGTTTAGTGCTTTCATTTTCATGATACTGTCTTTAAAAAACAAAATATTACCCAGTACTCACTTAAAGCTGGATGAACAAAATGGGGCATGACTCTAGAGACCATTTGCAGTGGCTAAGGCCCTGGTGTGCTGGTTCTCCCTTCTCTCTCTCCCCATACAAATAAATGCAAATACTTTAAAAAATAAAAAAAAAAATTGATGAAACAAAGAGCTGGTGCTTTGAAAATATAAACAAGATTGATAAACCCCTGGCCAATTTGATCAAGCAAAAAAAAAAAAAATAAGAAGATACTTCAAATTAACAAAATTAGAAATGCAAAAGGAGAGATCACAACAGACATAACTGAAACTTGGAGAATCATCAGGACTTATTTCAAAAACTTCTACTTCACAAAACTGGAAAATATGGAGAAAATGGATGAATTCCTGGACACATGCCACCTACCGAAGCTAAACTCAGAGCAGATTAATATCCTAAACAAACCTATCACACCCATCGAGATTGAAAAGGTAATCAAAAACCTCCCCCAAAGAAGAGCCCAGGACCAGATGGCTTCTCAGCTGAATTCTATCAAACCTTCATGGAAAAACTGAAACCAATTTTTCTCAAGCTGTGCCATACAATTGGAGAACAGGGAAAGCTCCCCAACTCCTTCTATGAAGCTAACTATCACCCTAATACCAAAACCAGGCAGAAATGCCACAAGAAAAGAAAAGTGTTGGCCTATTTCCCTGAGGCATTTTCATTATTAGATATAAGTACTCATGGCCCAAACCAAGTCACACAGATCCTTATTTTCATAGTTGTATTTTTCTTTCTTTCCCTCACTCTTTTTCTGTCTTCATATTTGGTTTATGGTTCAATGTGAGTCAACTTATGTTGATATATTAGGTCAATAATAAGCTTTTCATCATAAGTTTTTTTGTGACTATGAAAATCAAAATGTTAAGTTCTAATTGTTGACAAAAATATAATTTCTCTATGAAATTACTTTTTATCTTTCTTTTAAAAATTGAATATGAATACATTTTTGAGGGTATATTTCTGGCTTTCTATTATTTTCTATTAATTGTTGTATCTGTCATTTAGATAATATCATAATAACTTGATGATTGTGGCTTTGTAATAACTTTTGACAGTCAGTAGTATGAGATCTGTAATATTTTCCCTCTTTTTCAAGATTGGTTTACATATTCTAATTGTTTCATCTTCCCATAAACATTAAAAACTACCTTATCAACCTAAATTTAAAATAAAAGTTTTATTATTATTGGTATATTTAATTTATAGCTTAACTTGCTAAGAATTGATTTCTTGACATATTTTCAAATTCACTAGGAATTGAGTTCTTATTGAGTTTCCCAATTGATGAACAAGGTGTATCTCTTCATTTAGTTTAATCTTTAATTTCTTCTGTCTGCTTTTTTAATGTGAGCAGTATACCAGTATTTCATCACATAAATATATTTTCCTGTTACGTTATTAGTGAAAATGACACTTTTCTTTCAAATGTGTACTGTCAGTATACAAAAATATAATTTACCTTATTTATAGAAACCTTTATTTTGAGAATTTTTAAATTCATTTATTAGTTTGAGAAGATTTTACAAATATTTGGAATTTTTTATGGTAACTGTCATGCTTGTTAAAACAAAAAAAAGGCTAATGTTTTCTTGTCAGTCTGAATAATATTTTATTGTTGCCTTACCTTATTATATTAACTAGGACTTCCAGAAGATAGTGGTGTGCTTCTGATCTTGGGACACAGCACTAGATGTGTTGAAGGATTTTAAGTGTATTCTTGAACACTGAGGAAGTCTCCTGTTTTTTGTATTCTGAAAAATATTCCTTAACACATACCGAATTTTGTCAAATGCTGTTACTTTATTCACTTGATATTATACTTTCTCTTTCAAAAGGGGAAATAATAATGTTAATTTTATTATTATTTAAATGTTGAATCAGCCTTATATTCTTGGCATAGATCCCTATTGTTTAAGTTATAATATTAATTTTATATTATTTTGTGGGAATTTTTTAGTTTATTATAATGAGAGATATTAGTCTGTAATTTTTGTCATTATTAAGTGACAGTAGTGGGCTGGAGAGGTGGCTTAGTGGTTAAGCGCTTGCCTGTGAAGCCTAAGGACCCCTGTTCCAGGCTCGATTCTCCAGGACCCACATTAGCCAGACGCACAAGGGGGCGCACGCGTCTGGAGTTCCTTTGCAGTGGCTGGAAGCCCTGGTATGTCCATTCTCTCTCTCTCTGCCTCTTTCTCTCTCTGTTACTCTCAAATAAATAAATAAAAATGAACAAAAAAAAAGTTACAGTAGTATTAGCCTTATAAATGTTGTTAAAATTATTCAATTATTGGTAACTTCCTGAAGAAGTTTATGTAACTATTTATTTTTAATTTAATGTTAGAAAAATTAACTAGGAAATCTCCTCAACCTTTGGAAGATTACTTCAGGATGTTTTACACTGAAATTTTAACTTTTTTTTTTTTTTTTTTTTTTAGCAAATATAGGTCCATGAAAAACATGTTTAGGAAGACATTGCTAAATTTATTTATTTATTTTTTAGGATAGGAAATAAATGTGAAAACCTACTTATCTGGAATTTGGTAAACACCAGGCTGGCCTTAAACTTATGGTGATCCTACTACCTCTGCCCCACCCTTTTTTTTTAAATTATAGGCATGAGTGATTATTTACTCTCAAGTGAATTTGTATATTCATTACTTTTTTCAATCTTTCCTGATATTGTACATTTCAATCATCCACATTTTCAAGTTAAGGACAATTTTTTTAAACTTTATCATTTTAAATGTCACTGAAGGCTAATAATTGTTTTCATTCTCAGTGTTGATATTTATGTTGTTTTTTAAAATTGACAGCAACATGACCAGAGTTTAGTCAACTTCTGTCATAATTGTATGTAGTAAGGGTTTATGTCATTGATCTCTGACATTCTTATTTTTTCAGTTGCATTGTATTTTATTTTATATCTATTGTAGGTTTATTTTTTGTCTGTGGTAGTTTTTTATATATATGGTAGATGATGGTGAAATGTTTAATGTGGGTGCAAAATTAAGGATAGAAGCTTCTGTGCATTCACATTCACACAATGCCTAGAAATGGATGACAGAAATACACTTTAGATTGATAAGTAGAAAAGGGATCTTAAGAATAATTCTAATTTTTAAGGCAGATATGGAGGCCTCTGACAAACAATTACACTGTTCCATTACAGGACATTTAGGGGCAAAATTCTCACTGAAATGATAATAGATGAATATTTTCTCTGTGGAGGATGGTGTCAATAGTATATCTACATGTGGGAAGAGATACACACACTGTGTACATATATATGGAGGCCAGAGAAGACCTGGGTCCTCCTCTGTCCTTTTTCTTCTTCGTTTCCTCTCAACTAACCTGAAGCTACCATTTTCAGTCTGACTGATTGACCACTGATCCCCATCAATTCTCCTGTTTCTGCTGTCCCACAGGACTGCTTTTCACATGGGTGCTGCTTATTGAACTCAGGTCCTTATACTTGTATGGCAAGAACTTTGTAATGACTGAATCATCTACCCATTCTCCTAAATATATTTTTTCATGTCTCCATGAAAAATATTTAGGATATATTTTGGCAAATATATATATAATCTCTTGTCTCACTTTTTATGTAACAGTATAACAGAAGAAGAAAATTATTGTCTAAAAGACATTCTAAAAAAAGAAACACTTATGAAGATTTTTCTAAAAGATTATTTTCACTTAATTTACGTGAATAAGTTCCCTAAAGATTCCTTTGTTCAAAAGAGATACATGCTTCTGATTTTTATCTACCTACATCCATCTGCAGTAGGGTTCTTTCACACATAGGATACTAATGAAGTTTAACAGTAATTGTGTCAAATATTAATTTTATTTAGTAGAATAAGTCATTTCTCAACTACCATAAAGTAATTAAAATATGTTTCTTAAGTCAAAAAAGAAGTTTATTGGGATAAAAAGCAATATTTTCTACACAGGAACATAGCTAATACATCATTCATTTACTAAAATAGCATCCTTTTCTCTGATGCTATTCTCAGTGGATATAGAATAAATTATACTGCTAGGCTTTAGTCTTTTATTTGTTCAAAATATTCTGGATAAAGTGGGTTCATTACCTTGCTCCTTATCACTGACTGAGTTAGCCGACATATTTGGGATTTGAGTCACAGATAACACTGCAAAAGCAGCGTTGCTTGTTTCTAGGTCCCCCTTCTAAGACTACATTAACAGGGAATCCTGATATTTCTAAAACCTTTTTCCATTGTTCCTTCCTTCTGTACAAATTGAGCTTGTCTTACCTTCTGCCTAATTATTATAACTCTTTGGCATAAGATCTATCAATCCACTGGGGTGCTTATATATGCTTCCTTAATCTTTTAACTTAATTTACACTTCTTTGAACTTGATGCTAGTGTACAAAATACAAATATTTTAATGTACTACTCAAACCACAAGATAACTTTTTATACCTGTTTGTATCTTAATACATATTCCCTTCACTTAAAATTTACAATTGGGGGGATAGAGAGGCGGCTTAGCAGTTAAGATGCTTGCCTGCAAAGCCAAAGAACATCTGCTCCATTTCCCAGGACCCACGTAAGCCAGAACCACAAAGTGGTTCATGCTTCTGGAGTTTGTTTGCAGTGGTGAGAGGCCCTGGCGTGCCCATTCTCTCTCTCTCTTCTCTTTCTCTCTTTCTCTGCCTCTTTCTTTCTCGCTTTCTCAAATAAACAAATTAATTAAAAAAATTGCAATTGAAAAAAATTACAATTGAATTTAGAAGTTGCTTGAATAATAGTCCTAAATCCTGAAAATTAAAAAGAAAACACTCTAGCTATATAAGCCTATTTGTAAGTTAATTTAACCAACAAAAGAGGCTCAGAGAGCTTTTGACTTGTCCCATTTTCATGTTGATGCTACTGTAAAACCGGAACTAGGAATGGGCCTTATCGGTCATAAATCAAATGTGCTAGTTTCATATTCATTTTATAAATAAATTATTATTTTTATATAAAAATTCATATTTTTATTCTTACTATTGGTAAGCTTTGTTGTTCAAAAACAATTTTCCATCTACTATCTATCTTAAATATTTCCTATTTAATCTGGTTCTCAATTTAGTTAAATTTAGTTTTTTAATTTTTGTCATCAATTTTTCATGTTATTTATCCTCTACCAGAGTGAAGTTTTAAGGCTTTTCTTCTTTGGCCTTATTCTGCTTTTCTAAAGGTTAGAGTCAGCAAGATAAGTTTGAATTTTTATATCTTTTATCAGTTTTGTTTATAAGATTGTTTCCACTATGGTTAGGTTTATTGATACCCTTGTGGATTATTAGATTGAAAATTCGCATGAGAAATATTAGAAGTACATTCTAGGGTTTCCTTTAAAAATGTTAAAGATAGCAAACTCAATTTTTAACATAAATTAACCTATATGGAATTTGAATGAAAAATTTTAACTGACTTAAAGTCTGAGAATTTATGGAAGGAAGCTAGGGTAGGTTTATCAAAATAAATGGTTAATGTTATGAATATTTATAAGAGTTCTGTAGTACCAGGTATGGCCCTGAACTGAGAGCTTCCTCCCTGCTGGCATCGCAGTGCTAGAAGATGTTATACAGGCTCTGTGGGGAGAAAAGTCATCAACGATCTTTCTCAGCTGTAGACTCTGTGAGCTACCCAAAAAGTCAGCCAGGCAAATGTATACATGAATGCAATAGTGGCATGACTATTATGTGGGTAAGCAAAGATTTTGATTGATTTTGAGACCCACTTCACAGGAGAACATTCATGGAAGTACTGTCAAAAGGCTATGGCTGAAAAGGTCATAGTCACTAAGGATGAACAGTATGATTTTATTATTCTTTATGCAGTGGTGAGAGGTTAATGACAGATGTGTAGATGGTGATAAGTGTTCAGTATGACTATTGTGTGCTCAGCCCTAAATGGGACATCTACACCTGCCCCACCAAGGCAAAGGAAACATAGGAAGAAGGGGAGAAAGAACATAAGAGGCTGAGGATGGAAAGGACTTCTGTAGGAGGCTGTCTTCTGGATACCACATGACTCTTACACTTATGAACTCATAACAGCTGTGGTGTCCTATACAGGCTAAGCCCATAAATATTCTATCATAGGTTTTGGAGGAGCTCTACAGACCCTACTCCTCACTGCTATTGGATGTTAGTGGATGCTGGGGGAGGCAAAAATATAACTTCCATATTAAATATGTAAATATATGATACTTTTATGAATTAAATCATGAATGTTAGAATAGGCTAGCAAAGGGCAATTGTGATCAGAATGCAGGGTTAGCTGCTTATCAAGGACTCTTAGTTATAAGTTGTAAGAATTATGTTTCAGGTCTGGGAAGATGGCTCAGTGGTTAAGATTCTTGCCTACAAATCCTAGTGACCCAAATTCCATTACCCAGTACCCATAGAAAAACAGATGCATAAATTGGCACATGCATTTGGAATTTGTTTGCAGCAGGCAGCTGCCCTGGTGTGTTCATTTTATCTTTGCTCCTCTACCCCATGTCTTTATCTCTGCTTGCAACTAAATGAAAAAAAAAAAATTTAAAAAGAAATAGTTCCTTCTCAAAACATGCTTCCATCTGAATGCCACCCTACACTTCACCTTATTGCCCAAGAAGTAATGGCAAACAATGGATCTAAGACTTTTTGCTCAATAAAGATGAGAGCTCTGAAAATAAATGAATATAATCAAACCTTAGACACTGATAATATGTTTCTCAAGGTGCTGTGTGGAAAAAAATATGCTGTGACTTAAATGCATTGTCATTGAAAGAAAAGAGTCATATAATTTCAGGGCAGAAAATTGATTCTATAAAATCATGATTATATGCATTATTTTAACCAGCCTAGTAGTGGGTCTCAAGGATCTATTACAGATCATGAAGAGCCTTGACTTTCTTTTTCAGAGCAAAACTATTAGAAGCAGTCCTGTTAAATATCCTAACTATAGCAATTTAAACATTTTGCAAATGTATTAAAGCCATATGTCTCTGATATAGCATTTTAAAAATATGTATAATAAAATTTCCAAAGAAAAAGAAAAACAATAGTGTGATAAAGTTTGGCTCATATAACACAGTCATTGTCTTTACAATTATAAAGCATTTAAAGCTCATATTTTATGACATATAACAAAACATAAACAAATTCTTCTTAGTACAAAATTTCCCTTAATTATGTGAACACCATTGTGAGAAATCACTAACTCACTATGCTATTTTTTTAGTAACACTAATGGAGACATCAAATATTTATGTTAAATCATGAATTAAGGTTTTCTAATAAATTAGAGGAAATGGAAGAAACAAAGCCATGAAATGTGGATGTTTACATTATGTTTTTCACTAAGTTGACTACAGGAATCGTGAATGATGGCATAGGACTATCTTGTCATTAATGTGAGGATACTCAATAGCGACTATGTACATATAGATTTTTACTCCAAAATGGTATTTCACATGAATGTTAAAGGCCTATTAAACGCCCAGTAGGTGTAAAAATCTGAGGAAAATAATATTTTTTTTCTCTCTCACCTGGAAATTAACATCTTCTTTCTCTTGTCTTTCTGGCCTCCAAAGGCAAGACATCAGATCTTCAGCCTTTCTGGCCTGAGAAATCCAAAACTTCTGCATGGCCTCCTGTGTTTTCAGGACTTTGGCCTTGGACAGAGAATTATAGTGAACTTGTGTAGCTCTCAGACACTTGATCTGAACACATGGATATTAGTTCTGTTTTTTTTTTTTTTTTTTTTTCTGGAGAAACCTGACTCATTCAAACATTGCATATGACTGTTGATTCTGTTTCTGGAGCCTAACCTTCAGTGCACAGGGCAGACATTTGTACAGGAAAGATGGGTGTGAAGCAGGGGAGACCAAAAGCAAAGGAGAGCCTCTCTTTCAGGTCATGTTTGCCTCACAATACCAGCCATCATCCCGTGTCAGAGTGAGCTTAGCTTGCAGGACAACTGGCACTCTGTTAAAGATGTTAAGTACACAATGGCCTTGGATTCACTGAAGCTGATGGAGAGTTGACAGGAGTTCATAGAGTTGTTTATCTGCTGTTGCTTCATGCCAAGAGGGTGTGCAATGTGCTCCAAGGTAGTGTGTGTGTTATTGTGTTCAGAGAAAAGCATGGCTGCTGCTGTTCATTCTTCCACACTTCATGCACAAGAAGGCTATGTGGCCAATATTACCTGAGAAACACAGGAAGGGAGGGATTCAGGAACTTTTTTTTCCAGTTTAGCTAAACTGGCAAAGTACAAAGCCAACACTAGGAGAAATCACAATGAAATATAAATTAGCACAATGTCCTGGACTGCTGATAAGATTCCCTATACCTTGTCTGAGAAGGTGCCATGCTCTCAAGTTGACATCAAAATACCACAAGCAGTGTAAGTATTAGGAAGGCATGGGCTTGTCAGGATGCCACAGGATGTGTCTGTAAAGTTAGGCTCCAGCAAGTATAAATGGGCCTGACAGGCAGAAAAACGTTTATGGATTAGAGGAGACATTGAATTGTCAATGCTTAGGGAATTTTACATGAAGGCTTTTTGGTTTGGAAGCAGAAAACATAGATTTAGATATCATGGGATTTCTACTCTTTGTCATTCAACCACTGGCTTTGTGATGTTGGGCAAAACATTGAACCATTCATTTTCTCAATGCTTTAGTCTATGATGTATAAAATAAAGATAACAGTTTAACATACTTGCTGTGAAAATCAACATGAATAAAAATCAAATGAATGTGTGATACAAAGCAATTAAAATAGTTTTGAACACCTAGCAAAATGCAATAGATAGTAGCATTTTCAGTTGTGTTATTACTATAATTGGTGAATTGTTTTCTAAGAAGGAAATCTAAAATGTGTACATGCAGAATATGAAATATTTGCAATTAAGCATTGTAAAATTTTTGTAGGGTATCTTAGGGGTACCAGACCTCAGTCCTGATGGGAATGAAGGAGAGTTAAGAGTTGTGTTTTCAGGGCAGGATCCAAGATTGAGAGCTTGTGGTTCTTTCAGGATCATCTGTGTTAATTAAGTTGGAAGGCTATTAATCAGGATATATTCTTAATTCTACTGTTTCTTTGCTAATTTTTCCTAACCATCAGATAAACAGGGATTATTAAATTATACCTATCATGGTAATATGAAATAGTGACAGTAATAACATTGAAGGTATAGTGAACCATCCATTTAGAAAAACTTTGTTAAGGAGAAAGTCTTCATGTACCTTTACAGACTGCATGCTCAAGCTTCATCTGCTCCTACCAGTTGAAGAGATGGGTACAGCTGGTACTGAGATTCAGAGAAACCCTCTTAACCCCATGATCTATACCACCACAGACAACCTCTTCAGTTTGGTTCTTCCTCTTCAGGGACTATCAGTTGGAATTGCAGATCCTCTAAAGCTGAGGGTGAAGATTTTGCAGTGAAAATGCATGTATTTCTAAGCTCCTATCACATATTAGGTAGAGTCATTTTACTTCTGAGAAGGCATTGGACTTTTTATTCCTCTAAGGTGGACACATGAAAATGAGAAGGCTGGGAAATTCAGAGACCTTGAGTACAGGTAAGTATTGTTAGGATGTGTATATGAGACTTCCTCAGGGGTTCATGAGTTGAAAACTTGGTCCCCAGTTGGTGCTGCTATTTTAGGTGATTCTTTCAACTTTAGAATGGCACTAGCTGGAGGATTCGGTGCATGGGTAGCAGGTCCTTTGGAGTATATTGACTTTGGCTTTCTCCTGCCACAAACTCTGCTTCCTATCTGACATGAGGTGAAGAAGCTCCTCTGCCACAAGTGCTTTTTCCATGATGTTCAGTCCAAGATCCTGGAGCTAAGAAAACATGTACTAAACCTTCTGAAACCACGAGCCAAGGTCTTCTTCCCTTATGCTGTTCCAGCAGGTATTTTGGTCACAACAATAAAAGGCATCTAATCCCTGCAAGTACTGAGAGACTAGGTCCACCCGTCAATCATCTCAAATGGTCAGATTGAGCACCTGAGCAGATGGTAGTTGAGACTAATCAGGAGACAAAAATAATAAGTTGACTACAAATAAGTAGAAGGTCCCCAACACCACTTTCTTTGGTATTACATCTATCTATCTCTCTCTCTCTCTCTCTCTCTCTCTCTCTCTCTCTCTCTCTATGTCAAGTCTGTCAAATTCGTGTGTTTTATTAGAACTTACTAAGATCATGTTTTCTGACTTTAATTTGTTAGGAATATGTCTGATAGCAAAATAAACAATATTTATTTAGTCAGTGAAATTGAGACAATATGAAAAAAATACAAAAAAATAGAGAGAAATTTATATGCTTAGAAATTATTGAGTCATGCTTTTGGCAAAAAATATAAAAAGGGTACAGGAAAGTCAAGGTTATATAACTGTCTGAAAAAAATTACTTTTATAAATATTTAAATTTTATTATGGAAATAGACTATGTATTTACAGCACATGGAAGTACTGGACTAACTCTGAATGCCTTTGATCTTAGAGAAGAAAAGACTTGTGACATGATGAATTTTCATGGCAAGGTAATCAGGGTGAGGACATGGTGGTCAGGGTAACATGGTGGGGATATGATGGTCAATGCATTGTGATTTCAGTGTCATAATAAGGACATTGTGGTGAGGATGCTATGGTCAGGCATTAAATGGACATCATGGTCAGGGTATCAAGAACAGTACATGGTAGTAAGGGAATTGTGGAGACGAGATCATGATCAGGGCATTGTGGTCTAGTGTGAGACATTGGATTTATACTCACAGGGTTGGCACGATCTAGGTGTGTAAAGGAGGAAAAGAGGCATGTGTACAGTGGGGCACACAAGAAGAGATCAAAGCATTTTGTTTATTGGAGCACATGATTTATGAAGGGAATTACCAGGGCAAAACAGTTTGTGTGATTTGAAAGAATTTGAATTTGAATTGAATTGAACTGAAATGACTTGAATATAAAATTCTGTATTCTCATTGTCCCTTTGGTATAGATATGCATAGATTTCTCTTTATCGCTTTTTGGGAGACATCATGAAGATTAATTAAGTGAAGTATACCATTAATATAATATGTTGTAGAATAAGCTAATTCATCTTTCTGTGCAATAAAATTTCACTAGCAAATTGCACTAGCATTCTTTTCTTACTGTTTAAAAATAATCATGCATGACTATATATGCTTTATGTAACTTAAGTTTTATAGGCAGACATCTACTGAAAAAGAACAACACATATTAAAAATATTTTTCAATGTATCTATCCTATGTGATGTGTACTGTAAAATTAAGTGCATGACTTGTAAAACAAAGTATTGAAAAGATAAATCAAGATAGTAACACTATTTTAATACAGACAAGCGTAACTTTAAAAAGTGGGTATGCAAGTGGTGGCTCACGCCTTTATTTCCAGCACTCAGGAGGCAGAGATACAGGGATCGCCATAAGTTCAAGGCCACCCTGAGAATACATAGTGAATTCCAGGTCAGCCGGAGCTAGAGTGAAACCCTACCTAGAAAAAACAAAAATAAAAAGTGAGTATGCACTTAGCGCCAGGACAGGGACTTGCTCCCAAGTGTGTTGTACAGATATAAGAACTAACTCAACATGAGCTTCCCAGATTGTTTTGTCTTTCTGGTTCTCATTTCTTCATCTTTGAAATGGGTATAATACATGATTCTTCATTGTGTTTGTGATGCTGGAAATGAAGTTACAACTTTTTTTGTCTGAATCAGCTATTTCCCTGCCTGTCACTTCTTTGCCACTAAGCAATACTTTGATATAACAATGAGGTTCAATTTCAAAAAAGCTATTCATGCTTGAAGGAAGGAAGTCAATTAAAGTAGCCTCAAGACAATGCATATGATTTTGCTTTACCATGTGTTATAAAATAGTTGCATTTTACTCTCACAATCCTTTTTTTTTAACCCAGTAATAAAATGGACTTATTCAAATAGAAAGAAATTCACCAAATTCTGGCAAAATCATAGTTGTTTGATTATATTTAAAAGAAAAAAAAGTGATACTGTTCTTTTAGTAAGTTAGGTTCTAATTCTAAGAGTTTATTTTTATCAGAATTACACTCCTGAAATTGAATCATGACCTAAATAAAGAAGCAAGATTTATATTTGTCTGTTTCTCTACTGAAAACAAATTAAAATGTAATGTTTTTAGAATAATGACCATAATAATCTATGCTGCATCTATGAACAAGGAAATGTCCTTGTTCTGTGAGAATAGAGCATGGAGCTGAGAACTTCAGTGAACCACCCATGTACATCTAGATACCTACACTGATCAAGAAAGTTGCTGACATTTAGATTTTTTTCTAACCAAACAAACAATGGTTTGTCTATTTCACATTATAATAACAACAGAAAATCTTTACCAACTGGAGAAAATTGTTTGAATAGTCTAAAATGTAGGGAAGTTTATTCTTCACTTTGAATTATTACAAATATATAAATTTATTGAAAGCAAGTTTGGCTTTTTCCTGACAATACTGATAATAAAATGAAAATGGCTGATTTTCTACGTATCTTCAATTTAAAACAGCAATTAAGACAATAGCCTTAAATGAACAGCACAATAATTACTATTATACATATTTCCTGATGAATAAACTTTACAAGAATATAATTATATTATAAGTAAAACTGATAATGAAATTTGAGAATTATAGCTACAACTAATTTTCTTTGCCTGGATATTACTAAGTCAGTAACAATGTTATTACACAATTGGCATATGAATAAATGTAATCATTATGAGAAGAAGCAAAAATAGTGTTTATCATGGAGTCCTTAGTGTTGTTTATCTACTTTAAAAAATAATGGAAGTGTTACAGAAAGACCCTAAATTCAATCTGCACAGAATAACTAATGAAGCCATATCATGCCTGCATTTTACACACTTTGATCCTTTTCCATCACATGCAGAGTTAAATGTGAACTTCTTGTAACTGTCAACATTAATATGATCTGCCCTTGCCTTCGTTAAACTTTTCTTCCCTTCTCTGTCTCACTAAAAAACATGTTATTTTTCTGTCTTAAATATCCCAGCATCTTTGGGCTGGAGAGGTGGCTTAGCAGTTAAGGTGCTTGCCTTTGAAGCCTAAGGACCCAGGTTCAATTCTCCAGGTCCCATGTAAGCCAGATGCACTTGGTGGCACATGCATCTGGAGTTAGTTTGCAGTGGCTAGAGGCCCTGGCATGCCCATTCTCTCTCTCTCCATCTCTAATAAATAAATAAATGAAAACAAAATCTTTAAAAAAATATCCCAGCATCTTTGCCCTTCAGTCTGGACATTGACATTCCACTTTGCCAGACCATGTCTCTTTTAGATTTTTCTTGTTATTTAGGGCCATTTCAAATGTTCCCTCAACCCAAACTCACTGGAAAGGCACTAACATATTATCAAAGTTAACTTTTGCCATTGAATTTATCCAGACCTGAAAGTACATAAATGTATTTGCATCTTTACTTGGCTCCCCACAAGTATGTGAATTAGATAATAGACTTCTCTTTGTCCTGTTATCATCACTCTATGCTCTACACCTCCAAAGAATAAATAGTATACCCTCAGTTCCTACGAAATAGTAAGTAGAAACATTTCATTTTTATTATTTTCTTCAATCTGAGGCTTCATAAAGGGGATATGTCAAGTCACCATTGTTGTTGGGGCCCCACATGTTAAATGAGACCAGTGGCTTTATTAATTTTAATGCAGTTTATTATTAAATTTACTTGGTGAATTCAACATTCATCCCATATGATGCACATGTTTTCTTGTGGCTCAATTTTAACATAAACAGAAAACACAGCTCAGCTATCCCCAGGCTAGGTTAGTAAAGTCTTTTGGGCATGCTAAACATATACAAGAAGACACTCTTGGCTGTTCTGGGGCACACATTACTTGTCTTTGGTCTTGCTTCAGTTTTCTGGACTGTGTTTTTCTCAAAGGATCTACATGACTCTTCATGCCTGGGCTGAAGCTGCTGTCTGCTGTCATTTCAGCTGCCAAATTACTGAGTGACACACTGCAGGCAAAGGATGGTTGTTCCAAGTAGAGTTGTGCATGTCTAATGCTTCACTGCAGTGTCCTCCAGCATGCTCTGGCACACACTTTCCTCCAGGAGATTAAGAGAAAACTTTCATCCCCTCCTTGTCTTGGGGTGTGTTTCCAGGCTGAGCTGCTTGGTCTCACACAGACTTGCCTTTCACTGCTTGCTTTAATTTCAATATCATAATAGTATGAATTTAAAATAAGTGCAGGCCGGAGAAATGACTTACTGGTTAAGGTGCTTGCCTGTGAAGCCTAAGGAACGAGGTTCAATTCCCCAGGGCCCATGTTAACTAGATGCATATGGTGGCATATGTATCTGGAGTTTGCAGTGGCTAGGGGCCTTGATTTGCCCATTCTCTCTCTCTTTCTCTATTAAATAAATAAATTAAAATTAAAAAAATTAAAAAATGAAATATGTGCGCTCTCTTGGTTCTTGGTAACAGTCATTCATGTGGGCTATGCCAGAGAATAGACACATAAGGAAAATACATTTTTACCCCGAGAATCTGTACTACTCTTGGCCCTGGAGACATTGCTAATTTAAATCACAGTTGTATCTTCATTTCTATTAACCATAATTCAATCATAGCCCATGCTGCCGACTCAATCCAGAACCCTGTTGTCCTGAGTTAGTTAAGAAAGAGATAATTATGAGTCAAGAGACAAGAACTATTTGGCCTCATGTTGAGATTCCTGCTATACCGTAAATGGCTTATTTTGTTAAGACACAAAGATTCCATGGTTTTGATTCACTGAAATTGTCTTAAATAGTGGTAATGTGACAAAATATAAATATTTAGTTCTAGTACCTGCCCTTGGGAATATTTGGAGATGAACCACCAGTTAATGAATAAATTAATAAAAATTATTAAGTGGGTAATATCATAAAGTAATCACATAGGATATTTCACAGTTTCATTCTTCTTTAAATTGGATTATATTATAGGTTGGAAATAGGGAAGTACCTTTGCATAATAAAGGTATTTTGGGCAAATTTCATACACAGCAGTCACAAGAACATCAACAATATAACTCACAAATACATACAGTTCATTTTATACATATCACAAGACTGCTTTGTGACTCCTTATAAGATTTTTTTTCAGTTTTTTCTTTATTAGTTAGTTTTGTATTCAGCAAATACAGTCAGTTTGGTACCATTATTAGGCTCATCCTACCCCCTCCCCTTGGCGCCTCCTTGTTGAGGTATATGGGTCATGCATTGTGGAGTTAGCCCACAGTTATGTGTAAGATAAATGTCTCTGCATATCATGACACAACACGTGGCTCTGACATTCTTTCTGCCCCCTCTTCCACAAAATTTCCCTGAAAAATGTTGGGTTCATTTTTGGTCTGCTTCAGTGATGAGCTGTTGGGGATCTCTGAGGCTCTGGCTCTCTGATTTGGTAGGAGTTGATTTTTCTCTGTGTTGATCTCCTTCCCCCTTGTGCTGGTATCTGATTCATCAGGAAAACAGCACCATTGCTTGTTTCTCCAATTTTTCTTAGTTTCAGCTGGGGCCCTTTGGGGGTATGATGGGGTGGCTCTCTCCTTAGGATCTACATCTATCTGAAGAAGAGAATCAGATTCTCCAACAGAGAGTAAGTTAGCACCAGGACAAAAGAGATAACCCTTACTTTTTTTATACAGAATTTAATAGGTGTAGGCCCTCTTGTAGCCCATGACTGATGGTAGCTTGATATTGGCGAGTGGACTTATGTTTGGATATGGGTCTGACTTGTTTCCCAGCTCCAGCTATGGGTCCCGTACCATTGAGGAGATCAGTTAGCCAAATTAAGAGCAGTTGGTTCCCCACCATGGCTGTGTACCACTATTGCACTTGGGTGGGCATCACAACAAGTTTGCTGCTAAGTAGGTTAGACCATGAGTTGCTTGGACAGATATTGGTCATTTTCCCCCAGTCGCCTATGTAGCACCTTCTGGCACTAGACATGCTGACTGTCTGGGGACTGACTCTCTTCCAACTTCCAGCATGCCATTCTATTTTGCATGTCAACCACATAAGGTGTCTCCAGCAGCAGGGTCTTACCACTAACATTTGGTGGGTCATCAAGTACTCGGACAGAAATCTGTCTGTCATTTAGGAAACCTTGTAGGTCTCTCTGATCAAAAGCTCATTGTGGATGATAGCCCCATGCTGGCACTGGGAGTTACAGGCCAGTGCCCACTAAGAAAATGAGGAAAAAGTTAACTAATATACAAGAGTTAGAGAGCAGAGAGAGAGAGAGAGAGAGGGAGAGGGAGAAGGAGGGAGGGAAGATGTAGAAGATTAAGGTTAGTCATGATCCTACTCTCTCCAGTGTCTTGTGGTTCAGGTATTCCCTCTAAGGGCCTGGAGAAGGATCAGCCATTTGGTCTGTCTTTTACTAAGTAGAAAATTATGGTACCATTGCCATTTGGGTCTAGATTTGTGTTTCCCACCCCTTTGAATCCCTCCCCTCCTTCCCCTTCAATCCTAGTGTCTAGTCCATGAGATACTTGCTGGATATATAAGGTATCCTGGGTAGATTCAGGTTAGGTGCTGTAGATGAGTGAGACTATGTGGTGATTTCTTTTTCTGTGATTGGGTAAGTTCACTGAGAATGATGTGTTCCAGGTTCAACCATTTTTCCTCAAATTTCATTGTGCCATTTTTTCTTACTACTCTATAGAATTCCATTGTGTAGATATACCAGATCTTAGTTATCCATTCTTCTAGTGATGGACATCTGGGTTGATTCCAGCTCCTAGCTATTACAAATTGAGCTGCTACAAACATGGTTGAACAATTCTCTCTAGCCTGTGGTTTGAAGGTTTTAGGGAAGATGCCCAGTAAGGGAATAACTGGGTCTGTTGGTATCTCTATACTCAACTTTTTCAGAAGTCTCCATATTGCTTTCCAAAGTGGTTGTATCATCCTACATTCCCACCAACAGTGGATGAGTGTTCCTACTTCTCCACATCCTTGCTAGCATTTATTTTTATTTGATATTTTGATGTTTTCTATCCTTATTGGGTAAGGTGGAATCTCATAGTTCTTTTAATTTGCATTTCTCTGATGATTAGGGATGATGAACATTTTCTGAAGTGTCTGTTTGCCATTTCTATTTCTTCCTCTGTGAACTGCCTGTTCAGCTCTTTGCCCCATTTTATGAGTGGGGGGGGGGGTTTGACTTCTTGCTGTTTAGATTTTTGAGTTCTTTGTAGATTCTAGAGATTAGGCCTCTATCAGTTGGATAACCCGCAAATATTTTCTCCTATTCTGTGGGTAATCTATTGGCTTTGATTATTGTATATGTGTCAATAAAGAAACTCTTCAGCTTCATGTGATCCTATTGGTTCAGTGATGGTTTAAGTTTGTGAGCTACTGGGGTTTTGTTCAGGAAGTCTTTTTCCATTCCTATATCATGGAATGTACTTCCTAAATTTTCTTCCAGTAGTATTCGAGTTTCTGTTCTTATATTGAAGTCTTGGATCCATTTGGACTTGAGTGTAGTGCATGGTGAAATGTGTGGGTCAAGTTTCAGTTTCCTGCATATGGTTATCCAGTTTGTCCAGCACCATTTGTTGAAGATGCTGTCTTTTTACCAGCCTATATTGTTCAGGCCTTTATCGAATATCAAGTAGCTATAGTTGCTTGACCCAATGTCTGGGTCCTCAAGTCTATTCCATTGGTCTATACCCCTGTTTTAATGCCAGTACCACGGTGCTTTTATTACTATGGCTTTGTAATATAGCTTTAGATCAGGTATGGTGATGCCTCCAGAGGTATTTCTTTTGCTGAGGATATGTTTGGATATGTGAGGCCTTCTGCCTTTCCATATGAAATTTGAGATCATTTTTTCTATCTCTGTGAAGAACACTGTAGGGATTTTAATTGGAATTGCATTAAATCTGTATATTGCCTTTGGTAGGATTGTCATCTTCACAATGTTAATTCTGCCTATCCAGGAACATGGGAGGTCTTTCCATTTTCTCAAATCCCCCTCAATTACTTTTTTGAGTGTTTTTATGTTTTCGTTTTATAGATCTTTCCCTTCCTTGGTTAACGTTATTCCAAGGTATTTTATTTATTTTTTGTTGCTATTGAAAATGAGACTATATCACTTATTTCTTTCTCTATATCTTTGTCATTTGCATATAGGAAGGCTACTGATTTTTGTGCATTGATTTTGTATCCCGCTACTTTGCTATAGGAGGTAATCACCTTCAGGAGTTTTGGGATGGAGTCTCTCGGGTCTCTTACATATACAATCATGTCATCAGCGAATACAGCTAATTTCACTTCTTCTTTTCCAAACTGTACCGCTTTTATTTCCTTCTCCTGTCTTATTACTTGAGCTAGGACTTCCAGTACTATATTGAAGAGCAGAGATGAGAGTGGACAACCCTGTCTTGTTCCTGATCTTAATGGGAATTCCTCCAGTCTCTCTCCATTGAGTAGTATTTGGGCCTTTGGAGCTTTGTATATTGCCTTTATTATGTTAAGATATGATCCAACCATGACAATTCTCTCCAATGTTTTCATCATGAAGTGATTTTGTATCTTGTCAAAGGCCTTTTCTGCATCTATCGAAATGATCGTATGATTTTTATGTTTAACCTTGTTTATGTAGTGTATTACATTGACAGATTTCCGTATGTTGAACCACACCTACATTCTTGGGATGAATCCCACTTGGACAAGGTGGATAATGCTTTTGATGTGTTGTTGATTTCAGTTTGCGAGGATTTTGTTCAGGATCTTTGCATCTAAATTCATCATGGAAATAGGCTGGTAGTTTTCTTTTCTTGTAGCATCTCTGCCTGATTTTGGAATTAGGGTGATGCTAGCTTCATAAAAGGAGTTGGGTAGCTTTCCCTGTTCACCTATTGTGTGGCACAGTTTGAGGAAGATTGGTTTGAGTTCTTCCTTGAAGGTTTGATAGAATTCAGCTGAGAAGCCATCTGGTCCTGGACTCGTCTTTTTTGGGAGGTTTTTTATTACTTTTTCAATCTCCATGAGTGTGATGGGTTGGCTGAGGTGATTAATCTGCTCTGAATTTAGCTTTGGTAGATGGCATGTGTCCAGGAATTTATCCATGTCCTCCACATTATCCTGTTTTGTGGAGCAGAGGTTTTTGAAATACGTCCTGATTATTCTCCCAATTTCACTTATGTCTGTTGTGATCTCTCCTTTTGCATTTTGAATTTTGTTAATTTGAAGCTTCTCTCTTTTTTTTTTTTTTTGCTTGATCAAATTGGCCAGTGGTTTGTCAATCTTGTTTATTTTTTCAAAGAACCAGCTCTTTGTTTTGTCAATTTTATTAATTGTTTCCTTCGTTTCCAATTCATTGATTTCTGCTCTGATTTTAATTATTTCTTTCCTTCTGGAGCTCTTTGGGTTGGATTTTTCTTGCTTTTCCAGTGCCTTTATGTGGATGGTTAGGTTATTGATTTGGGATCTCTCTGTCTTTTTTATGAAGGCATTGAGTGCTATGAATTTTCCCCTGAGGACCGTCTTCATTGTGTCCCATAAGTTTTGGTACAATGTGTTCTCATTGTCATTCAATTCTAGAAATTTTGCAATTTCATTTTTTATTTCATCCACTATCCATTTATTTTTTAAAAGTGTGCTGTTCAGTTTCCATGTGCCATTGGGATCCTTGGTGGGTCTTTTGTTATTGATTTCTACCAATATAGCATTGTGATCTGATATCATGCAGGGAATTATGTCAATCTTCCTAAATATGTGGAGGCAGTCTTTGTGACCCAGTATATGGCCTATTTTAGAGAATGTTTCATGGCATGCTGAGAAGAATGTGTAGTCTGTGGATTTGGGTGGAAAGTTCTTTAGATGTCCGTTAAGTCTAAGTGATCTATGGTTTTGTTGATCTCTCTTACTTCCGTGTTGAGTTTCTGTTTGGATGATCTGTCTATTATCAGCCTGGGCTCAAGCACAATGGGAATGTGAGGCAGCCTTGTGCAGTTACCAAGCAGCCTGGGCTTTGGCTGTCAATTGCCAAAGCCACCTATCTACTGCCTGGCAGGGGCACCAAAGTTGCCTGAATTCACAAGCAGTAATGTGCCAAGGCTGCCTGTGTTCGAGCTAGGAGTGACACTGAGGCACCAAGCACTGAAGCAGCCCGAACTCTGGCTGGGAACACTGGGACCCGAAAGCAGTCTGCGCTTCCCCTGCCACAGGACAATGGTGGCCAGCAGGCATGGCAGACAGGTAGGGGATGGCACCTGAGCTGGCACAAGCGAGAGACAGTCTGAGCTTGTGTGGCAGGTGCTGTGGGACTGGAGTCACTCAGTAAGTGGGCGAGTGGACGAGTGTGCAGAGCCATCTAAGCTTCCACACGCAGGGATCAATCAGTGTGCAGGGGCAGCAGTGGCAGTGCTGGCGCCGTGCACACGGCAGTTATTTGGGTGGAGGGGTGGGCTACCTGCCACGAGGGTATCCGCGATTCCCTGTTTCCCCACCTTTGTGCCCTGCAAGATTTCTCTCTCCTAAAATCCCCAATGAACCCTTAATATCTTGCCTATCTTTTCCCAGGATTTGCAGTACAGCTAGGTGGTCGCCATCTTGGCTTGAAGTCCCAGAAGATTTTTAATGTCCTAATTTTAACAATGCATATGTTTGTGACATATATTATTTATCTTCTGGACCTAAATTTATAAAGACTTCCCTTTTGGTTGATACTAAACACATTTCTTATAGGGGTCTGGTGAGGATTCACAGGCTAAGATGGGACCAATGGGAATGAATGCCCCTAGTGATTATGTGACATTAATGAAACCATATCAAGTAAAAGGGGACCTGGAAGTCCCAAAAACATGATGGGAGGGGATATGCTACTATCAGGACACAACAGATTTCCTTATATCAAAAAGTATAATTTTCTGGTTTAACTAGTTAGAAATGCAAGGCGTGTGTCATCATGGATTGACCCAGGGAACAATCAAAGAGCTTATAAGGACACAGAAGTGAACATCTAAGCATCTAAGAAGCATCTGGGCATCTAAGAAGATTGAAGTTCCTGGTGGTGTTTCAGCCTAAGTCATGGCTAATCTCAATTTCAGTTTTCCTGTTTATTCAGTGAATTACTCTAGCTACTCAATCTCAGGAGGTTCTTCTCATCTTACTGCCACTGTCAAGGCAAGAGTACAAGGGGGAAAACATCAGATTAGGCCTCATGACATCTTCAGCATTCAAAATTGAAACGCTAAGCAACTACATTGAGGTAACAGACACTTCTCATTCTCCCTGATGTGTCATTTTCTTCAAACTTTAGAGCAAGGATTTTTTTAAACAGTTTTTATATATTTTATTTCGAATTTATTTATTTCAGAGAGAGAGAGAGAGAGATACAGAAATAGGCAGGTAGAGGGAGAAGGAGAGAGAGAGAGAGAGAGAGAGAGAGAGAGGGAGGGAGAGAGAATGGGTATGCCAGGGTCTCCAGCCACTGCAAATGAACTCCAGATGTGTGTCCCCCCTTATGCATCTGGCTAACATGGGTCCTGGGGAGTTGAACCTGGGTTCTTTGGCTTTGCAGGCAAGCACCGTAACAGCTAAGCCACCTCTCCAGCCCCAGAACAATGATTTTTAAAGAGAAGGGAAGATAATTTTGTGTCCCATGGTATGTTAGAAAATGTCTGGAGACACATTGGACTGTCACAGTTTAGGGGATGGTAGAAAAGAAGTGTTACTAAAATCTGGCAGTTAGAGGTCTATGGTGCTCCTAAATACTCTAGTAAAATTATCTACCCCAAATACCAATGGTGTGAGGGTTAAGGAATTCAATTTGAAGACAGTTTATTTAACAGCAAAATTCTTGAACTCCTGCATACATTTCTCTTCCATCCTTAATTAGTGGAAGATAGGAAAGCACAAAAGAAAGTCATTTATGCAAGACTGGCGAATACAAACCATTTTTATCTTAAGGATACAGTTATAACAGTTATATAAAATTATCTGTCTGAAATCATCTCCAAATATACTTTGATATTAAACATCAGTATGTGGAACATCAGGTCTCTGTATGAGTATGAATGTGATTCCTTCAATTAATCCAAAGCACAGAGCAGTGCATTTTCCTTCCATGGTGTCTGTAAATGGTCTTAACTCTTAATTCCAGTGTTAAGTTTAGATGATGGAAAACCCAAGTATATCTTAATTTATAAAGACTTGACCCTGGCCTTTGCTCAAATTATTCCCTGTATGATCTGGTTCTATAGTTATCTGCAAGTCAAACTCAGTGACCTCTCATTGCACATGAGGAGAAGTAAAAGTGATAAAAGCTTCTGTGAATATCATTCTTCTCACATTCTATAATATAATCCAAATGCAATGAGTTTATTTTTCTTCAAATGACTGTGATACTTAGTTCAAGAAAATTATTCTATAGCACTTCTCTCCAAGTGAAGATGATAACAGTTTCATCAGTGGGAACCAAAGTAAACATAGTATATTAGAGTTACAAGTTTTGTTTCAATTTATTATATAAGACTGAAGTAATGCAAAGGATTTTAAGTAAGATATTATTTTGTGATGGATATTTTTAATTTTGTTTCATTTATTTGAAATAAACTAACCAAGGGTGAGAATTTATTTGTATTTGCTTTTACTGTCTTTTAATCTTTCTTATATGGTTTCAACTCAATCTTTTTATGTAGTTTATGCACCAAGATAAAAATAGTGGCAAGTTGAATAGTTTTAATTTGTCCATATCTATTATTTTTCTTTCTAATTAATCACAAATAATAGTTAATTATTTTGTGGCAAATCAGACATTGAATACTTCTTGTGGGATATATATTTCACATTGGAAACTGATATTTTGTGGTCTCTTAAATTTTTTTTTTTTTTTTTTTTTGCAAGGAGAGAGAGAAAGAAGAAAGAAGAGAGAGTGGGCATGCCAAGGCTTCTAGCTGCTGCAAATGGACAACAGATACATGCATCACTTTCTGCATCTGGCTTTATGTGGGTACTGGTGAATCAAACTCAGGTGGTTAGTCTTTAGAGGCAAGTGCCTTAACAGCTGAGCCATCTCTCCAAGCCTGAACATTAATATTTTGAATGTTTTGACAGATATTTTAGTATATCACCACAATCACTTACTTTTTTTAAAGTGAAGCAATGATTTTGTTTGACGATTGAGGAGCCCAGAGAATTTAAAGAATATGACAGACTTTATAAATTTAAACTTTCATATATATAATATATGTATATTATGTATATGTATAATATATGTAAATATGTATATAATATAATCTATTATTTATTAAAAGATAAGATAGGTCATACTGATTGATGCACAAATCCATTTAAGCAAGATCAATTGATTAATGAGGAATGTTTTCTACCATTCACATTATCATAGGTGATGGTCTTGTTAAACACTCTGTCATAGTTCAACAATTTCCCTACAGTTTCTAGTAAGATTCTTCCTTCCACCTTGTGTGAGGCTGGGTTTTCCATTGTAATCCCTTACTACTGTGTACAGCAGGTTAGCTAGTTTGAAAGCTTCTGGAAAATTCTCCTGTCTCAAGCTCCCACGTCATCATCAGTATATTAGATTAGAGAAACCTTCCATGGTTTCAGCTTTTACATGGGGTTTGGGGCTCTGATCTTAGGTTTCGCAGGCTGGGGTGAAATATGCTTTACTCACTGAGTTGCCTCTCCAACTCCTAGACAGTTTTGTTATTATATCTTTATGTCTTGACTTTAAATTAACATAAGTATTCAAACTTCATTTTAAAAACATTTTTGATTTTACTATTTATTTTTATGACAATATGAGTGATGTAAAAAAAATTATCATGTATTTCCAAAAGCCTAGCTTGAATTTTTGCCTCACTTACTTCCCATCCATAGGCTTATTTGTAGACAATTAATCTCAAAATAACACTGAGAATATTTTGAGAACAACTATCTTTAAGTATTTTTAATATACATGAATATTTTGTAATATTATAAATAATATTTTTCAAATTTGTTTATCATGGGTTTTCTATTACAATAGTAAAGCACAAGAGATTTTTTTGTCCTTAACAATGTATACTCACTTATTAGTTCTATTGATTTTTATAGTCTTGAGCATTTCCAGTATAGAAAATCATAACAGGTATAAATACAAACAGATATTATTTCTCCCATTTTAATTCTTATTACTTGTTCACGTACTTTCCCTTATCCCAGTAGTAGTAGGTGAACATTTCATAACCAATTATACATTAATTATTTCATACATTCTTTGTGTTTGTAGAGACAAGTATTCTGCATTCCTCCATTAAGTGTGAAGTGAAAAGTAGGATTATACAGACACTTGTTTTAAGACAGAGGTACTTCACTTCTTTTCATATATTACTGGCAGCTTTTATCATTACTTTGTGGCAAAATTTGTGAAATAATTTTATGCCTTTATTTAAATGACTGTGTGATTTTTCTCATTGACGTTGTTATCTTGTGAATAATTTTAATTCCTTATGAATATTATTTTATTGATAATATTCATCATAGCTATGGCACAAAGTTCTAAAATTTTGATCATGTCATAATTATACTGTGTTAATATATTTACTTTGAGAAAAATTGACTTGCTTTTTGCTTTTTGCTAGGTAAAGCTATTTTAGATTTTATCATGGGAAATTTGAATGTCAAATGTGGATTCTAATATATTATGCTGAAAGTAGTTATTTATTTTAATGAGTACTTAAGTTGGCAATATTAACACTAAGATTCTATTTAGCCTGTTCATGTCTCATTTCTGCATTGTTTGAAAAATCACTCTTAGTCTTGTTCTACATATTCAATGTTAAGAGCTATAACATAAGAGATATACTGGGCTATAAAGTTAGTGAAAGCCATAGGTCCAATTAAACATGTTCTAGGGAAATCACAGCCTGTCACTGAACAGTATATCTCAGCACAGATATACTTTTCATAAATCTTCAGAGAAAACATACTCTTAGAAGAGCTCAACCTCCCATTATGAAAAAATGCCTGGTAACTAAACCAGACTGAATGCAGGTAAGGAAAGGCGGTTAAGTTCTCCAAATTCAGAATGGCCTCCAGATAGATACTCTCCCTTGTCATCTTACTTATTGCTTACTGTGTCTGATGTAGGGCACTGGATTGTTCCTGCCATCTGTCTGCTAGAATAAGCTGCTCCAACACAAAAAGGGCACTCATCACTGAGAAGTTGGTTAACAACAATTCATCAAAATTCCTGAATATTTTAATGAGAATGTTTTCATGATATGTATTGCTGTGTATGGTGAATATATCCCAATAAAGAAAAGTAATTTAGAGGAGTCAGTATGAAATGTATCTTGAAAGTTATATATAAGTTCTATTATTTCCCAAAATGCTCCACAGATGAATAGTTGGGTAGATTTGAGACATGGGTGCTTTGCATCAGTGTTTTGCCATGCTATTAATGAAGTGTCTATATTTGTGTTCAATCATACACAGACACAGAGCATCAAAAGAACACAGTAGTGTACTAAGAAAATAATATCTGACCATTTTGTCTGGGACTTCAAGGCTATAGACAATTAGATCCTAAGGCTATTTGTATTTAAGATATTAATGATGGTGGCAAAAACAACTTTGATATTTAAGGCTGTATTTTTTTAATGTGTTAGACATTATAAAGATGATTTGAACATTCTTACTTTGCTTTTTTAAAACTATTTTAATGAGAGAGAGAGAGAGAGAGAGAGAGAGAATTAGCATGAAAGGGCCTCAGCCACTGAAATTGAACTCCAGATGCGTGTGCCACCTAGTCGGCATCTGTGACCTTGAACTTGCCTCACCTTTGTGCATCTGGCTTGTGTGGGATCTGTAGAGTTGAACAAGGTCCTTAGGCTTCACAGGCAAGTTCCTTAACCACTAAGCCACCTCTCCAGCCTGGTTTGCACATTCTTTATAACTCTTCAACTAATGTCATGAGATTGAATCTATGATTATTTCAGTTTTAATAAAACAGGAAATCTAGGTGAGTGTAGATTATTTAATTTTCCCATTATCTTAAAAGCCTGGAATTTAAACCCTATGTTGAGCTATAAGTATTGTTAACATGCTATGATTTAAAGATTTGACTCAATAACTTCTTACAGTTTTTAATAAACCATTTGATTATGTTGTATTATTAAGATTTATCCAGAAAGAGTACTATAATTCACAACTAGCCAATCTAGTCCTCAGATTCCACACCAAAGATATGTCTCTAAGAATAAATTCTAACCATTCAGCCATGTGCACTATTGAGCCTGTGAGTTTTTTAGGGTGATATTCTATGTAATTCTCTGATAATCATTGTCAGTAAAAATAGCTTTGTTTGTGCTAGCTCAAGTGAAAATCTATGTACCAGGTGTCGGTCTTGTTAAATTGCTGGAGAAAAGATGTTTCTGTCAGCTTCTGGGGGAAACTTCCATGGCCTCTGGTTTAACAATTATTTTTAACATTGCACATTTATGTGTAGAAGGAAAGGAGAGGCTGAAAATAAAAGCTAACATCTCACAATACTGAACATAAAAATCCCAGAGCACCAGGGCTTATGAAAACAGAACGTGAATTGATACTCTAAGTTAATTGATATAATCTACTTTGAAAAATGCATGCTATTTAAGGAAAATAGAAATGTCATTAAAAGAATGACTGTTAGTAAGTAAAGACTTTTCAAATAAGCCTCAACTGTTTATTCATTTTGTAATTTAGAGATTCATGTATAACTTTACCTGAAGGTGACCCCTGAGCTCATTTGTGTGTGAACTTCTTTTGCTTCTTCTCAGTTGTACAGTAATTTTGTTTGTTTTTCCCTCCAGCATGAAGAATGCATGTGCAACTGCCAAAACAATTTCTCTGGGATGAAAATAAGAAATGTTTCTTTAAAAAATATGTGACTTTTCATTATTGCCACTGATTTTGTCTTGGCAATGATTACAATCATTTTCATTGCACACTCCCCCGCCCCATCTTTTTCCATTTCTTAGGGATTTGTAGCCATGTACTATATTGCAAGTAAACTACAGAATATAACATTTAAGGTAATACAACAATTTTAAGATTTACTTTTGAAAGTAGAAAGGAAAGATAAGGAAGTTTTAGATATTTCAACTCGGTAGGAAACTATAAATGTTTGTGACATAGACATATGTCTATGGATGTTTATATGTTTATGGATGAACTAATACCTAAGGGTCCATCTAAGCTTCTGAATGCAGAAATGAATGTTCTATGAGTTTGGATTTAAATATTAATTTATTGATAAAATATGTGAAAGACAGACTTCTGGGTAATTTGGTGGCTTAGGAGCCACACCAAACCAGCCTAGGGAAGGATTTAAGCAAAACCCCAGCAAAATATACTCTTCTTCTGAAAAGTGAAGGAGTATAGGTTATTCTTAGACAAAGTGGAGAAGCCAGAGAGACCAAGACCCACCAGAAATGAGGAGAATGGCCAGAGTCCCACTGAGGTGATTGTGGCCCAGTCTGCAATCCATGCGCACCCACCTTGGGCAGTCCCACCAGGCATGCCAGGCAGCAGGCGACAGTAGCAGCAGCAGCAGCAGCAGCAGCAGCAGCAGCAGAGACCAAGCAACAGATTTTTCAACTCCACCAGCCTTCTTGAAAAGTTAATAAATCTGAAGGAAAGACAGCTGAGATCAACTAAAGAGCTACTGAAAGTGTGAGCAACTCCAGAACTCTGAACTCTCCCATCCCCCACCATCAGAAGCATGAACCTCTAGCATTCAGGCCCTAGTGGCAGCATAGCCAGCAGAGTGGATGGGAGGTACAGCTGCACATCACAACAAGGAGGGACTGAGGCAGGCACTCAGCATTGATGAGATTGGAAGCCACCCCAAAAGGTAATGAGGCTGACTGACAAAACAAAAAAAAAGTACAGAGTCCTGCAAGAGCTAACTTCTCTTTTCCTTTCCTTGTCAGGGCAGATTATGTGGTATATATTCTTGGTTGGCTTTATCATTTTCAAATAACCTGTATTAGGCAGTTGAATTTTATTGCCTTTGGTATATATATATACACACACACACATATACATATAGCCTTTGTTTCTGCTTCTGTCATTATTGGGGGCAGGGTCTGATCCAGATCCAGGTTGATCTGGAATCCAATTCAGAACAGATATCTCTACCTCCCAGCTGACAAGATTAAGGGTGTAGAACAACACACACCCTTAGGGAATTTGGCTTTATATGACTATCTGTTTGTTTTAATCCCCACAATTGTATAATTTGTGCTGGTTTTTATTGACTGTGTATGTTACTCAGCTGAAGTTTAGAATTTGCCAGTAAATTATTCCACCCAGTCCACTAGAATACTTACTTAGCAAGCAAACTCAACACATAGGATTACTTCTGTGGCTTGACTGGTGGAAAAGAGCTACACCTGGCACCTTGAACCCATATCCTGAGGGTATATAGAGGTGGATTGCCACATCTGGAAACACTGAAGATAAGTAGAAAACCCAAGCATCAAATCAATTCGGGATGCAAAAGTTGCTACACTATATATACAAGAAACTCAAAGAATCAAGACAATACAGTCCCACAAAAACTATAAATCCATCAGAAATGATCACAAATGATCCTGGTTTAGATGAAATGCCTGACAAAGGTTTCAAGAAAATGATGGTATCAATGCTCAAAGAAATCAGAGAAGAAATGAAGGGAATCAAAGAATAAAACAAAGGAATTAAAGAAGAAAACAAACTTCTAAAAGAGAACACAGGAAACCAGGTTAATGCAATAAAGAGGTCATTACAAGACATGAGTAAGGAAATAGAAATACTAAAGAAAAACCAGGCTGAAATCCTGATGCTGAAGAATATAGTCAATGAAATAAAAAACTCTGTGGAAAGTCTCACCAGTAGAGAGGATGAAAGAGAGAACAGAATATCTAAACTAGAAGACCAGGTGACAGATCTAATAGAGTCCAACAAAGAGAAAGACAAGCAAGGTATGAATGGGAATTTCAAGATAATTCAAGACACTATGAAAAGATCAAACATAAAAATTCAGGGTATAACAGAAGGAGAAGAATTTGAATCCAGAGTCTTAGTAGGTGTTTTCAACAAAACCATAGAAGAAAATTTTCCTCAAATTGGGAAAGAAATGCCAATGCAGATACAAGAAGCATTTAGAACACCAAACAGACAAAATCTGGAAAGAACCTCACCTCACCATATTATAATTAAAACAAACCAAAGAAAACGTATTAAAAGCAGTTAGAGAGAAGAAACAAGTCATCTACAAAGGCAAGCCCATCAGAATAACTGCAAATTACTCAACACAAACTTTAGAATCAGAAGGGCTTGGAATGAGTATTCCAAGTTCTGAAAGATAACAACTATCAACCAAGATTACTTTATCCTGCAAAGCTATCTCTACATATTGATGAAGAAATAAGGACATTCCACAACAAAAACAGGCTAAAGTAATTTATGACAACTAAACCAGCTCTACCGAAAATACTTGAAGGAATTCTTAATGCTGAAGAGAAAGCTAAACACACACAGGAGGAAATAGGGAAAAATAAACCACACTCAAATAACAGTTAAAACAAAGGGAAAAGGGAAAACTGGAAACACTACAAAATAACAAAAATGGTGAGAATAAATACATACCTTTCAATAATAACTCTTAATATTAATGGCTTCAATGCACCATCCAAAAGACACAGGCTTGCAGACTGGATTAAAAGGCAGGATCCTTCCATTTGTTGCCTCCAGGAAACTCATCTCTCAATAAAAGATAGACACTGCCTTAGATTGAATGGATGGAAAATGGTATTTCAAGCAAATGGACCTAGGAAATAAGCAGGGGTTGCTATCCTAATATCTGATAGGATAGACTTGAAACCAACATTAGTGAAGAAATATAAACAAGGTCATTTTATACTGATTAAAGGAACACTCCAGCAGGAGGACATTACAATACTAAACATATATGCACATAACATGGGGGCTCCCATTTTCATCAAACAAACACTATTAGACTTAAGGTCACAGATAACATCAAATGCAATTGTAATGGGAGACTTAAATACCCCACTCTCATCAAATTACAGGTCATCCTTGCAAAAATAAACAGCGAGACATCTGAATTAAATAATCTCATGGAACAACTGGACCTAACAGATATCTTCAGAACATTCCATCCAAATGCTGCAGAATATACATTTTTCTCAGTAGCACATGGAACATTCTCTAAAATACCATATATTAGGACACAAAGCAATCTCCACAATTACAGGAAAATTGAAATAATCCCTTGTACTCTATCTGACCACAATGGGATTAAGTTGCAAATCAGCAACAAGAAAAGCTACAGAGCATACAGAAATTCATGGAGACTAAACAGTACACTATTGAATGATTAGCAGGTAATTGAAGAAATCAAAAATGAAATCAATAAATTTATAGAATCATATGATGATGATAATACCACATACCAAAACCTTTGGGACACAATGAAGGCAGTCCTAAGAGGGAAATTTATAGCTCTAAGTGCCTATGTTAACAAATTATAGAGACTTCACAAATAAACAATTTAATGCTACACATAAAGGCCTTGGAAAAAGAAGAACAAGGAAAACCAAAAAGCAGTAGACAAGAATAAATCATAAAGATTAGGGCAGAAATTAATGAAATAGAAACCAAAAAAACAATCCAAAGAATCAACAAAACAAAGAGTTGGCTCTTTGATAGGATAAACAAGACTGATAAACCCTTAGCAAATTTGACCAGAAGAAAGAGAGAAGAGACAAAAATCAATAAAATTAGAAATGAAAAAGGCACTATTACAACAGATACCAAAGATATTCAGACAACTATAAGGACATACCTTAAGAATATATATTACTCTAAGTTTGAAAATCTGAAAGAAATGATTTCCTGATTCATATGACCTACCAAAATTAAATCAAGGTGAGATAAACCATTTAAATAGACCTATAACAAGTACAGAGATCCGAGCAGTTATAAAAAGTCTCCCAACTAAAAAAAGCCCAGGTCCAGATGGATTCACTGGCGAATTTTACCAGACCTTCATGGGAAAACTAACACCAATGCTTCTCAAACTTATACATAAAGTAGAAAAAGAAGGAATTCTACCCAACTCATTCTATGAAGCCAGCATCACCCTTGTACCAAAATGAGGCAAAGGCAGAACAAAAAAAGAAAATTACAGAGCAATCTCCCTCATGAACATAGATGAAAATATTCTAAACAACATATTGGCAAACAGAATAAAATAATATATCAAAAAGATTATTCACCCAGACCCAGTTGGCTTTATCCTAGGGATGCAGGGATGGTTCAACATACGCAAATCAATAAATGTAATACATCATATAAATGGACTGAAAGACAAAAATCACATGATCATCTCAATAGATGCCAAAAAGGCATTTGACAAAATCCAACATCCTTTCATGGTAAAAGTATTACAGAACCTGGGACTACAAGGAACATATCTCAACATAATAAAAGCTATTTATGACAAACCTACAGCCAACATAATACTAAATGGTGAAAAACTTGAAGCTTTTCCATTAAATTCAGGAACAAAACAATATTAATGTTACTCTCACTTCTGATTAGAGAAGCTTCTCTTTTCAGATGCCGATGACCACTGGGATGGCCCAAAAGCAACCTAGTGCTGAGAAGAAGGGACGGAGGAGAGTTCAGCACTGAAACATCTCACACCCTCCAAGGCTCAGGGTCCATTGTAGAAGAGGTGGTGGAAAGAATGTAAGAGCCAAAGGAAGGGTACCATTCCCTACATACAACTGTCCAGACAGAATTTGAACTTGATATCCAAGACCTCACAGTGCCTAGCAATACCCGCACAAGACCATCATAATAGGAGAAAAAGATGATGACATAAAATTAAAAGAGAGACTTATGGGCAGAGGGAGGGGATATGAAGGAGGGCAGAGCTATGAAGGAGAAAGTGGGGGAAGGGAGGGGAGGGAAATACCATGATTTGTTTTCTGTAAGTATAGAAGTTGTCTATATATATATGTACATATATGTACATATCTATCTATCTATATATATATAGATAGATATGTACATATATATACATATATATACATATATATATACATATATACACATACACACACACACACACACACATATATATATACATATACATACATATATATATATATATATATATATATATATATATATATATATGTATGAAATACAGATTTTCAGACTAAAAGAAAACCAACAAATTCAGAGCCTGATTTTTCCATTTGTCTATTATTACTGACATGATGTGTGATGATTTGGACTAAGGGGAGTAAAATGCACGTTTTTTTTTCCCACAGAGAATTCTGAGCACATGGTTTGGTATGTGCAAGCCATGTGAAGAATGGACTTTTAAGTAGAACTTCACCTTCATCCTATATACAATGTAAGTGACAATTTAAGACCAGAAAAATAACATAACACAAAAAATAATGGTGCAAAAAGTGAGTAAGGCAATAAAAATTGAAGGACATTGTTATCATGAAAAACAAATGTTCTGTTTCTGAATCCAGTGTTGACTACTAAATTGTGACCCTTTTGAACATTAGAATCACCTTCGGTAAACAGAACCTGATATCAGCAATTGTTCCCTAGTGTAGCTATGGGAATTAAATAAGATATTTCACATAAAGCATTTAGACATGTCTTGTAACTTGAAATATGTTAATGGTTCATTGGAATGGGTCTAGTAAGAACCAAACATATTCTTTACATATGGTGAGATGCTCATGTTCTTTTTCCTTTATAATTTAAAGCAAAGTAGAGGTAAAGGGACAACTTTGTTAATTTGAAAATTGTGTCAGGCAAAAGTAAACAGACAACGAAGGCTTTGTAGAAGCCTATCGCAATTAGAAAGAGGGCCATCAACTCACTGAGACAAGGAACTCAAGAGTTTTAAGAGCTTGATAGTGGAACACAAAGGTGACCTGTGTCTACTTACTGACCCTACTCAGAGAAAATTTTCTGGTATAATTAGGAAAGAAATTATTTTTACAGTGATAAAAATTCTTTCCTTACTCAGAGACTGCAGGGAAAATATGGTTCTAAAGGTTCTTTATATGTATGTTGTAAAAGTGACAAAGGGTTTCTAAAACTTACTTGCATATCAAAGGGTAAAACAAAGAATTTGTAATTAAAAATTTTCTAATGTTAGAGGCACTGAAAAGGGGAGAGGAGAGACCCCTAACAATAACACTACCTGGATTCTGGATGGATCCTCATGAGAAGGAGAAATGTATACCTGAAGCAAAAGGAAACTTGTCTAAACTTCTACTTAAACTGAAGGAAACATTAAGGTCATCTTCGATGAAAGAAGAGAGAGAAGTGAAAGTGACAGAGACAGAGAAAGAAAGATAATGCTTAAAGGATATAAGGGCTTTCAAAGAGCCAGAGTCCAGTATAAGGAGCCTTTGGAATTTACCTTATCAGTACTTCTTTATCTATATCTGAGTGACCTTAAACTGTTCAGTCCAGCATAATCTAAAACTTGTTAAATATTATTTAAACGAAAAAAGTGACTGTAGAGTACTAGAATATTAACCTAGCATAATGGAGGTGAAAATTACTTGAAAATATTAAAATATTTGTGTGCTACATAGATAAAACAACTCCGTACCTACAGTTGAGGAATAAAAACTTGTTAATGTTTATAGTAACTTTAAGGTCTAATTATCTACAGCAAATATTTTCAATACTTGTTAAATGCAGTTAAATGTAGGTATGGGTGTTTATCTGCCTTCCTTGCAAATATACAATGTTAAATGCCACCATATTACAATTGCTAATGAATACATTTCTTTCTATTGGTCGAGTTTCATTGTATCAGATCAGTCTCATTTTGAAGTCCAGGCTAAATCATGTCAATATAAATACTTTAATTCCTAGTTGTTCTCTTCTTTTCCATGCTTCTAGCTCTCTGATGTTTTAATGGTTTAATATGTAAAGGGAAGGCTGAATCCATTTTACATTCTTTTCTGCACAATAAGGTGTGTTGTCAGGTGGGGAGGTAAGAAGAGAGAAAGAAACATGGAGGGTACCATACTAGAGAAAGTTGTAATTCTATATAGTTAGCATTAGCACACTGTGTTTATTCTTGTTTTTCTTGTGGCTACTAATTGAAAAAAGATAGCCTACATATCTAACAGGCTTCATGAAGTCCTTAGGGAGCTCCTTCCCTCACCTTTCCTGAGCATGTGTTATCCTTTACCTCCACACCTTGCCACTGACCTCATCTGGGAAAAATCACAGCTGCTTCTCCAGTGCAAAGCTCCTTGTCTCAAAGCCATGGCACCCCGCCAAAGCTGGTGCCTCAATTTTATCTAGCTTCTTGGGAACAATCCAGAATTCACTGGTGTTCTGTACTTATCTTCTATACCTGTTACAAACTATAACCTAGACAAGAGATGCTCTCTCTCTTGGCTTGGCAATTCCTCATTGACTTTATGAACACTCCATCATTGACTTGCTTTTATTCTTACTTAATTACCATAGAAATATAGGGCAAAGTTGACACCCTCAACAGATATCCCAACATCTTTCATTTGCTTTTAAGGCTATTTAATTTTTTAAATATTTCATTTATTTATTTGAGAGAGAGAGAGAGAAAGAAGGAGAGGGAGAGAGAAAGAGAGAGAATGGAGAGGATGGGCATGTTAGGGCCTCCGGCTACTGTAAACAAACTCCAGAAGCATGCATCATTTTGTGCATCTGGCTTATGTGGGTACTAGGGAATCAAGCCTTGGTCCTTAGGCTTCACAGGCAAGCACCTTAACCACTAAGCCATCTCTCCAACCCAGGATGTTTAATCTGTATGAACGATTCTTGTGAGATACATTTCTCTTGGTTTTAGGAGGATGACTTATAGTTGATAATTAATTAATCCTACAAAAAGTCAATCACATTCTTAAAATCCTTCAATTTGAATACACAATTTCTAATCACTAGAAGAAGTTTAGGTCAGATGGGTGAATATCTAAATGAGTATTTAAAATAGTCCTGCAGGAATTTGATTTTCTGTGATTGAAGGTAACTTGAAACTAAAGTGAAGAGTTACTTTTGCTCTCAGATCAGTACTAATGCAAAACTCTTTGAAAACAGGAAAATGAGAGTACCTGGATAGTTCAGTTGGTAGAGCATGAAAACAAAAGTAAAATATATCATCATGTGATTGCATGTAAAAGATTTCTCAATTATTAATTGCATTAAATGAGATACTGTAGGTTAGGGTCAGTGCTTGGAATAATCCATTGTTCATTGAAATTTCCTGATCTTGCCTTTCTTTCCCATGCTAATATTCTTTTTTTTTCTTATGATGACACTTTCACACTGTTCTATCTAGACTATTGTGCTATATAAAATTCGGCATTTATGAATTCCTATAGATATCAGTAAATGTTAGCTACCACAGGTAGGTAAGCACTAAGATGCAAATCTTTAGTTGCCACCATAAACATACCCATTTTTTGGTAGGATTTTTCTCTCAACTCCAGGTTCATGTAGCAAACTGTCACCATAGACTTTTTTCCCATGTGTGTGTCTGTTGTGGGGTGTGGGCGTAGGGCATGTGTGGGAAGGCACATGCTATGCTGTGTGCATGGAGGTCAGTGGACAACTTTTGAGTGTCAGTGCTCACCTTCCACTGTGTTTGAGGAAGGTTCTCTCATTTTTCACCATTCCATTTGCCAGACTAGCTGGCTGGTGAGTTTCTGGAAGATTCTCCAGGCTCTGCCTCCCATTTCACTTTATGTGTGCTGGGATTTCAGATGCTTGGTGTAGCAATCAAGCTTTACATCAGTTCTGAGAATCCAAATTCAGATATTAATGCTTGTATTGTAAGAACATTATCCACCAAGACATTTCCTCAGTCAATCACCACCGGATTTCTCTTCAGTCATTTCATCTTAATCTCATTTTAGAATAGCATGTCCAATTTAACCCGTATCACCTTTCTCTACCATGATTTCTATTACTTGTGTGATAATATTCCTCTAGTCACTTAAGACAAAATACTTTAGAGTTAATTGTAAAACTTCTTTTCCTAGAATGTAAATAATGTATCTTATTAATAGAATCTATGAATATTTGTTCTGGAACACACAAAGTTCTCTATTTTTGTTTCTTCCTGCCAACTTTATGTATTGGCAGTGGCGATAAGCACCTAACTGTTTTCCCATTAGATCCTCTTTGAATCTCTAAATCCTACTGCCTCATACTGATCTAGCCAATCTATATTAACAACTGCTTTCATAAAGACACGATCCTATCTAAAAGAAAATTGCAGCAATGGCAAACTTCTTAGTATAACACTGTTGTGGTCAGGTTCACATTGCTGGCAGAAATCAACTGACCAAGAGCAGTTTATGGGGAAAAAAGGGTTTATTTTGCCTTACAGACTCAAGGGGAAGCTCCATGATGGTAGGGGAACATAATGGCATGAGCAGAGGGTGGACCTCACCTTCTCGCCAACAATGAGTGGGCAACAAGTGCACTGGCAAGGGGAAACTGGCTACAATAGCCATAAACCCACCCCCACTAATACACTACTTCCAGGAGGTGTTAATTCCCAAATCTCGATCAGCTGGTAATCTGGCATTCAGGACACCTAAGTTTATGGGGGCCACCTGAATTAAACCACCACAAAGAGTAATGATTCAGACCACCCTATATAAGCCTCCAGCATTCCTGAAACGCACTGCCTCAGATAAACAGGTCACATTACAACTTCTCAAATATAACTGATCCATCTATCTTGAATTTATTTTTCACCTTTTTTGCTTTTAATGAAAATATACCCTTTCTATAGCTACCTCACGTTATGTATTGCCAATGAAATCTACTTTACTATTAATCCTTCCTTTATGTCTTTAAAGTCACATTTATCTAAAATATCCCTTCATATCTAATAGCACTAAATTACTTTGAGATGTTAATATATTTTAGATGGTTGTCATTTTACCTTATTTACTTTACTTAGCATTTCCAAATAAATGAACAATGACAACAAGAAAACCTTAGGGAATGAATGTTATATTCACTTATTTTAAATAAAAACCAGAGCATAGAGATATTTCAAAATACAGTTAATGTTCATTATGTGGTAATTCCAAGACTCAAACAATCATGTATGAATCTTGAAACTCCTTTTTGTTACCTGTTTTTTTTTTTTTTTTTTTGAGGTAGGGTCTCACTCTATCTCAGGCTGACTTGGAATTCACTATGTAGTCTCACTATGTAGTCTCAGGCTTGCCTCGAGCTCATGGCAATCCTCCTACCTCTGCCTCCCAAGTGCTGGGATTAAAGGCATGCACCACCACTCCCGGATCTTAAATTGAGATATGTGAGAGTTCAAAATTAATGAGGATAAAGAAAGAGATTTTTGATTTTGTGACTTCATACTTGCCATAATTTTTCAATGGAGTATTGGCAACCAAAAGCCAATGGACAATTTTCAAGAGTACATGACCATCAATGAAAGAAAATAATAGATATATTTGATACTTTTATTCCACATTACTTTATTTCCTTTATAGAACTAAAAGTATACCTGAGTCCCATGTGGCTATTTCATGATTTAAAGGGAAAATAAATAAGGAATTACAGTGAAGAATAAGCAGCCAGGTGTGGTGGAGCACTCCTTTCATCCAAGCACTAGGGAGGCAAAGGTTGAAGGATCTATGTTAACTCAAAGCCATCCTGAGACTACATAGTGAATTCAGGTCAGCCTGGGCTACAGAGAGATCCTGCCATAAAAAAAAAAAAAAAAGAAATTAGCAAAGTCTCTTCAAAAGAAAAAAAGAACTATGCTGGTTAGCCTTTTGTGTTTAGGCATTTTGATAAAGAATCACATTGTTAGGTATATTTTGATGAGATAGTATCATGCTACCAGTAACAATGTCACATTAGTGCAGAAATCTGTTATCTACATACATGCTGCATTCCTATGACCTTTGTTTTACATTGTCTTGTGATTACCATGGAATTAATAAGTATAGGTAAAAGGGAATTGAAATTCATGCAAGTATACCTAAATTTTTTCTAGCAAAGCAAAAAGTACTATTGCTATTAAGGTTTAAAATTAATGTGTCCATTTTCCTTATTAATAATTATACCCACTTAAGACAACGATTAGTCCTGTAATGTGAATTTAATGAGGGAAATATATGAGACTGATATAAATTTTCTTTCTCTTAAATTAACAAGCCTTTTTGCTGACATCCAATGTAGATTTCATTAATAGAGAAACATCAATTAAAGTAAAGCAAAGCTGATGAGGGCTGAAGAGTAACTTTAACTCACACACAGTATACTTCCATTAGAACATTGGGAAATGGTCAGTTGGTTCTACACTGAAGCAGTATGTTATAAGTACCTCACATGATGACTGGTACTCCATTTTGCAAGCATGGCATTTCTTTTCACACTATTTCTCATTAAGTGAACTGGTGTTGGATACTATTTTCCATTTTTGTTTGAAATAATATCAGAACAAAAAATAAATATAAAAATAATGCAAATAAGTCTTCTACACCCTTCATGCAGTTTTCCAAAGCATTAATATTTTGTTTATTTCTCTCTCTTTCTCTTTCTCTCTGTCTACACACACACACACACACACACAATATTTTCTAGACTCTTTAAGTAGATACCATACTCTTTAAATCTCCATGTTTACTGTGTTTTTATAACAATAAAAATGTTATTTAAAATTTTTATTTATTGTGTGAATGTATGTGTATATATGGGCTGGAGTACAACTTTGAGGTGTCTTTACCCCACCTTCTTTGGAATAGGGTCTCTTGCCACTTCAGATTAACTGTTAGACTGCAAAAGAATGTCAAACCTGGTGGCCCTCAAGTTTCTGATTCTCTTGGCTCTGCCTTCTGTTGTGGCAGGTATGTTAAGATCATAGAAGTACTTGCTAGTTTGCATCCAGCTCTATGTGGGTGCTGGGGAATTGTACACAGGTCAACAGGCTTTGCAAACAAGCATGCTTAACCACTAAGCCAGTTCCTCAGCCCTTAATAACAGTATGCTTGTACCTTTATTTATTTATACAGTACAAGGATCAAAATTGGGCTACAGCATGAATATTGCATTATTATACAAAATACACACCTTAATCTAATTTTATATCTCAGTATTTAAAAATATTATTTTATGAAACTTTGCAAACTCACATATTTCTGAGAAGTTTTAGATTTAAAGATGATTTTTTAAATTATTCTTTCGTTTTGTCCAACCCCAGCCCCTAATAAGTTTCTGGATGTACTTTCTTAGGCTCTCTTAATTTCCTCTTTTCCGTGATTGATTAACATAATCCAAAATCCCAATTCACATATAAGCTATTCATTTGCTCTCTGTCTTGAAATCCAGAGAATTTCCAAATGTAAAGGCAATGTCCATTGAACACACGCAGGCTGACACCCACCAGCAAACAGAAATAAATAATGCATACATGCCAAGCATGTTTAATTTACAGAGTCAGACCTGCATTTGTAAGGCTGTGTGCCTGCTGACATTGCCTTTACTAATTTTTAATGAGATATTGAGAAGCCTGGATCCTGAATCAGCTTGCCTAGAACAGAGGTGCAAACAAGAAGGTGTTCAGTTTACAGCATTATGTATTCTCGGGAGGTTTACCCTGAAGTACTGGAGGAATGAAGAACAAGGTTACATGTTGAGGAAGAGAGCTGCATAATAAATGTGCTTCACACAAGTTGATTTGTGTGATTTTAAAAAATATGTAAAGCAATGTATTTGAGATATTTTAACATATTTTTAATATTTCCTGAGCAGAGACTGTGCAGTAAGTAGGGCTTAATGTCTTGAAATATATAAATGTTGAATCTTGCATGAAGAAAACACTGTTATTTCAGTTTTGTTTAACAGCCTTTCAAGGGCTTTCTAGAAAAGGTTCAGTTTAAGAGCTTACTTAAGCTCCAATCTTTAAAAATGCCAAGTAATAAAATAGTTTAAAAGTGTTTCCACCTTTATTTTGTCAAGCCACTTACACATTCTCATCTATGGAAAACCTTTGATAAAAACATTTGCATTTTCATACATCCTTCAAAAGTGTATTTATCTAATGGAAAACATACATAAACTAAAATGTTCATCATATGTATTTAAGTAACACTTGGCATAGAACTGTTGGTCCTCTGATTATGCCCTAGCTGACGCAGTCACCATCATCACCACTGCCATCATCATTGCTATCATCACCACCACAATCACCATTGTCACCATCATCATCAATCACCACCATCATCGTATATCAATGTCTGTATCAAACAAGCAATGTTAAAATGAATTGTAACTTAACGATACAAGAAGAAATAAAGACAATGTCCATGGAAATCTTTTTAAATACTTCATATTCATAAGAATCTTCATTCATTAATATCCTTATTTAAAGATTTTGGCTAACTGATAGGTGTCAGTAATTAAGCTGTTGTTTCTTAGTGCCAACACAGTTATCCTATGACTCTGGAGCTGCAGTTCCACAAATCTCATCTCCCCTTGGTGGTATGGAAATTTTACTGCATTGTACAAATTACATGCGCCAAGAGGGCACTATATAGCAGAAGAAAGAAAGATGTGCTTTCATCTGTTTCTTAGCTCTTTGCATAGGTGTATTAATGACTCACTGCCTTGGTCACAGCAGGTCAGAGCAGCAGCTCCCTTATTTAATCCTCAGCCCTGTGCCAAATTCCCAGATCAGGCATCAGGGAATGACTACCAGCTCTGCCCTCAAGCAGAGCAGTTCTCATTCTATGGGTATCCTCCTCTTGTCAACTGAAATAATAAAAAAATAAGCAAATTTCATCCTTAGAACTGTAAGTGATGTGAATTCCTCTATGTCCCCTCCAAATGTTCTATTTCTTCTTTTAATCCTAGGTACTATGTCAATTTTATATAAATGTATTGTTTAATTTCTCAGTATTCCAACAAACATGTAAGCAGTAAAACTATCTCTTCTGAAAATACAATGAGTGCTTTCTGAATTGTCAACTAGATCAAGTGTTACAAGACAACCACAGATTCATTTTCACTAAAATGTTTTGTCAAGAAATGTTTTACAGTTGGGCATGGTGGCCTACAATGTAATCCCTGCACTAGGAAGACAAAGTCAAAAATGTCTTGAGTTCACAGTAAGATCCTGACTGAGAAAATAAATAAATAAATACACACACACACACACACACACACACACACACACACATATATATATATATATATATATATATATATATATATATATCCCATGTCTCAGCAAACAAACCAAGTTTTGTAGTATTACCTCATTTACTACTTCATAATATATTTAATCACTATACAAAACAGCTCACCTAATCCAGAATAATCATGTGACATTTAGATAGTCAATGAGGCACAACACTAGCTGTTATACAGTACTGAAATTATTTTTGTCATGTGGTCAATGCTTAGAATACATGCAATTTCAGATTTTCATATTGATTTTCCTTTACAGTTTCCATTGTAAGATTCTATCTGTATGTCAACTTTTGATTCGTATTTGGATCATCTTTTTAATCTTTGGCTGTTCTTTGCTCCATTAGCATTAATACATATGAATGTTTATTTTTCTCTATAATAACTGAAACCTTATTCAATTGGAAATTTTTCTTGATTTTATTCTATGCCTAACACAGTAAATTATCACAAAAAAATGTTTTAAGTAGGAGTTAGGCTATAATAGCATTTTAAGTATTTTTTCTGTTAAGAATATACTTTGTGGGCTGGAGAGATTGCTTAGTGGTTGAGGCACTTTCCTGCAAAGTCAAAGCACCCAGGTTTGACTCCCCAGGACCCACATATACCACACCCACAAAGTGGTGCGTACATCTGGAATTTGTAGTGGCTGAAGGCCCTGGTGCACCCATTCTCTCTCTCACTTTCTCTCTCCCTATTCCTCTTCCTCTCTCTTTCTCTCTCTCAAATAAGAAAAAATATAAAATGTTCTTTTAAGAATATACATTCTATGGACAAATCATGTGTTTGTATTATTTCCCTCCTCCCTGCCCCCAATCTCTGAGGGCCCACCACAGTGGAGTTGCTGATATTCCCCATGACGTTGTAGGCTATTTAATGTGAGAGCAGCAGTTAGTCATCAGGGGTTGGGTTGGTAGCATGCCTCTGTGTATGCCCTCCCAACCAGTGGATCTTACAATCTTTCCACCCCTTCTTCCACAAAACTCCCTTAGCTGTGGTGGGTGTGTTTTTAAGACTATTTCAATGTTAAGCTCTCAGGAGCTTCTGAATTTCTGCTTTGGTATGTGTTGAGTATACTCAGCATCTGTCTCCATCACTCTGATGCAGATTGTCTGGCTTGCCATGGAGGGAGAACTCTTTTTCATCTCACAAAATCTTCTGTGATTTCACTTGGGTCTTTGCTGAAGTGTGAAGGGTGGTTTATCTTCTCAAGTCTCATACCTTCTGAAAAAGAAAAACAGATTCTCCAATGGGGAATTAAGTCAACATAGATTAAACAGGATAAGCATTGTTAAGTGGGTGCATCTGTAAGGACTTCAGTAGGAAAAAACAGGACTAGTGCCTTTCACCATTCTTTATCCAGGCTGCCTGCCAGTCTCCACATCTCTTCTAAGTCATCTATTTCTTCAATGAACATACAGCTAACAGATTCCTAATAGCAAGCAAACATTGTAGAAAACTAAACTAATTTGGTACTGACGTACAGAGAGCACTAAAGCATGTCCCTGACCTGGACACATTTTGGTATTCACATCTTACCTCTTTCTATACCAAATTTAGAGACCTAGAATCAACTGACAAATGTGTATTTTCTTGTGATCACTTTATGTAGGTTATGCAGGAACTCTAAGTTTTCTCATACAATGGAGTTGCAAGATTATTTGAATATTTTATTGGTATTTTCTCTTGCTTAAAATGATTAGAAAATGAATATATTAAATGAAGACACTAGTGATAATTTCGAGAGCTTTTGATGGAGGTAGTCCTTTCTTTGGCCAAAGACTAGTGGGAGCTTGTCGTTGGAGATCATAATATGGGTCTCCAGGGGATTCTGACATGGTTCCCAGTTCCAGCTATGGGTTCCTTTCCCTTGAGTGGATCTCTTAGCCAATCAGAAAGTCACTTGTTATCCCACGAAGGCTGTTTGCCACCATTGTGCTAACTTATACTTCTTGTTAGGCTGATTTCTTCCCAGTAGCTGTGACCACTGCTTGCTCAAAGTTGTTGGCCACTTTCCCTCAGTAGCTCATGTAGTGCTTTCCAGCATTAAACAAGTTAACCATTTGGGGACTGACTAGCTCCCTTCCAGATCAGATTCCAGCTAGTCTCTCTGAGTTCTAAAAGCAGCATGTGGTGTTTCCAGCAATGGAGTCTTACTTTTTGCCTCAGGGAGGTAATCAAGTGCTTTGATAGATGCTGGTCTTGTTTTGGGGACCTCTTATGTCTCTACAATCAATAGTTCAATGTGAGTAGTAACCACTTTCTGGTACTGGGGGTTATAGGCCAGAGCCAAATAATTTAAAGTTAGGCTTCATTGCAGCCTCCCCAGGGGACCGTATTATCACTTAGGTAATTTTTTAATTTGAATATCATTCAAAGTTCCAGATAACTTTTGACACACTTCTAAATTTTATACCAGGTGACTAGTTATCTCATTTTAGTCAATAACTATACTTGTATAAAGTATTTGTACCAGAAAAATTTCCACATAACCCAGCTATATTTTAACACTTTCTCAAGGCAGTATTTTATGGGAATATTGCATGTAACCTGTATCAAGTAACCACGTGGGATAACTATGTATAGCATGGCATCTAGGAAGCTCTTAAATCAGAGCATGGTTGAATCAAATGTATTGTCTTTGAATTTCATATGAAATAATTTCATTGAATGCTTGGATAGGAAAGGAATTGGAGTCATTTTAGGGTACATGGAAGGATGCAAGGAAGAAGGGGAAGGAAGTACAGAGGAGGGAAAGGGAGGGGAGATGAGGAAGATGATGGTGAGGAGGGCTTGTGAAAAACAGAGGTGGAAGTAAAATTGTGGCATTCAAAAATGAATAGAAAATGTCAATTTACCTGGGGCCTTGAAAAACAATCTTTTGAAAGTTCAAGTATGCCCATTTTAAAAAGCAATGATCTTTAAATGGGCTATAGTCTTAGTAAAGTATGGATGCCTAATTCTGGGTAAAATCAAATACTTCCAATTTTGAACTTTGCTTGCTGCACTGTAGGATTGCCTAAAGTGTTATGAACACTGTCTCAAAAAAAAAAAAAGTCTTGAAATGAAAGGTCAGTTTTTAAAGTAGCCTTCTAAATGAAAGAAACCATTTTGTAAGGTAATGCGGAAAGTAAGTACTGACCAATCATGCTTGAAGTCAGTCCCCCTCAAAGCTTAACACCATTTGCCCCAGATCCCCAGATTACTTTTTCGGGCTCCTTTCCTTGTGTGCTTGTGAAAAGGCAGGAGCAGTAGAGACACACATATCTCCTAGCGGCCAAGTTTGTATACTCTTTACTCTTATAATTCCTTACAGGAAGGATAGTTACCCCTAACTTTTACATGCCATTTTCTGTTAAGGGACTATGATTGGCTTTCTCTCAAGAACATCACTATCAACTCCAAAACTGGGCCCTTTGATTGGCTAAGTTTACACTATGTAACTTCCTTTAAGTCAAATTGCAGAGTTTCTGCATTCATATTAATTTCTCTGATAATTTACATAACCTAACCCTAAGATTTAACATACAAGTTAGTTTCACATTATCCTGAGTGAGAAAAATAGTCAGAAATATTTGGCTTGTACTAAATGAAGTCAGTCTTTCCATTAATCCATTAATATGGTTTACCAAAATTTTTTACCTCCACACCAAGACTTTAGCCTTTGTATAACTGTTAAGTTTGAGTAATTATATGTTATGTTTCCATTTGCAATAACTTAAATGATATTCTATAATTCTATAAAAGTGTGTGAGCTGATTAAGTACATTATTTCTAACACCTATTGTTCCATTTTATGAATGCTACTAAAAACATAAGGGCCTTGCTTTCAATGGTGGCTTAATAACATGATCATAAATAATGCAGAACTTCAACCAGGGTGAGAGATGCAGTTCAGTGGTAGAACACTTGCATAGAATGTTTGAAGCTTGGGGTTCAATCCCAGTACTACCAAAAGAAAAGTCAAACAATGCATTTGGTATCATTCTTAAATTACTCAGGTGGAAAGGATTTAAAGGGTAAAAGTGAACCTTTCTACAGGGGTTTATAAAATACATGCTAAAAGTCAGCCATGATGTGTTTTGAACCATTATGTTTAGAAAAAAATGCAGGCTATAAATTCCTTTAGTGCTTATAGGAAACATTGTTTTAATCTTAAAATTATTTACCCTATCACTGCTTTGTAGTTATATGAAATCACCTTCTTTAAACCATAAACTTTGCAAAGTCATGTGTGTGAGCCAAGCACTGTATGCATAAACATAGGGTATGTTGGTCTTACGTGGATAGTTTTTTTCTGTCTCCTTAAGTGTACAATATGTTGCAGATGAGCTAGTTGCCGCCACATCTTACCATCTAGGCTCTCAGCCATGATAGGATAATACTTAAGTCTTGAAATATATAGTGAATTGCTATGTTCATGTCCATAAAGATTGTCATGTGTACAATTCCCACCTTAAGAAAGAGACAAATCCCAGGGATGTTCATGGACAATATATTTTGTTATATACCCCATGGTACCTCAGGCATAACTAAGGTTATGGAACATTCATTTCATAATCTTAAAACATAGTATTCTTTTTTTAAGCTCTCACTCTCTAGCTGTATGAGTATGGCCTCAAAGTCATTAGGCACCTATGATTTCATCACTGAATAAACTATTGGAGGGGGATTCTTTGTACACGTTCCAGAAAAAGTTGTTATCTGTTAGAATGTCTATGAATTTCAGGTCCAATTAAGAGCAGACGGTGGTTTTAGCACTCAATTTCTTTTCTACAAAATCTGAAATATTGTATTTCATTGATTTTGCAGTTTGGTGTGATAATTTTTACTGCAGGATGTGACTTTTGATAAATTAATGGAATATGTTACAATTTGATGGATATATAAAGAGTTAAAGCTTTTTACTCAAAAATAGAAAACAATCTTTATGTTTATATTACAATGAGATTCTACACATTCCCTCACAAAAATACATTTGTAAATTTCTTAGTATATGATAGTTAAATTCTAAATAACAAGTCCTCAATATATTTTTTAAAGTAATAATTAGAGTACATTTCCACATATAATTAATAATAATAGTGTTCTATTACAAATTGGTAATTTTACATTTTCTAACGTTCTTATATATTACAAATGATATCAAGTTTAAAAAAGGACAAATAACATTGAATTTAATCAAATGTTCAAATCTGCAAATCATAATCAGCTGTTGGAAAATTGGTCATGTTTCTTTCTGCATTGCAAGGGAAGCCATGCCATATCTAACTCTTGATTCAGAGATTTACTCCAAATCAGTACATAACAAGAGAATTCCTCTCTGCAAGTGTTTAATACCAACTCATTTTCTTTTGAATCCACCAATGTGACAGCTTTTCCTTTCTCAACATCAATGACAGGGTTGTGAAGCAAACAGCTATCCCTCCATTATGTTTTTTCATTACATGCTACAGACTGTCACTAGCTCTTATAAATTCAGATTGAACTAAACAGGCAGAAGAAGTTCAGTTCAGGGTCAAAGTCCCTGAAATTGTGCATTGCTGGATATAGAGGTTTTAATCTTTGAGGCAAGGGTTGTAAAACAGGATCATCCATTCTGTCAACCATTACTCTCCTGCTACAGCTAGTTCTGGTACTATTTGTAATTTCTGCTGACTAAAGGTAGAAACCATTAGTTGGTTAAGTAGATTGAAAAGAGGATGCTATTACTTGCCTATAGACTTGGCTTTCATTTACTGAAGTTTTGCTTCACTGACATGCTTAGTAAATTGCAGTTAGCGTTTGCAGAGTTAATATTCACAAGCCCATGGTTACTGAAGAGTGCTTTGAAGGATTCAGCCATGCAAACTGGGGCAGAACATTGATGCACTGCAGTACATACTTGAGTGACATTATTTCTGTTTGACTTGAGTTCTCTGTGTACCACAATCGTTTTGCAATTTAAAATGTCTTCCTTTATAACTCAAAACACAAAAATTCTTTGTTATAACGTCATTCAGAAAAGCAACAGAATTTATGCTTACAGAAGGCTTAGAAGATATGAACCTAAATTTGACTATGATAGCTTTTTCAAGCTTTTTATGGATAGTGAAAATTAAATAATTATTCACTACACAAACATTTTTGAAATAATGGTTATAATTTTTATATCTAAAGAAAATATTTCCTAATTGATTTTATTTTCGGACATAACTAGGAGACTAAAATGCACATCACAGGAGAGACGTAAGACACATGAAATTATTCTAGGCACTTTTGACATATTTATTATGCTATGCTGCTCATCAGTGTCTGAATTTCCCTTATGTTCAGTGTTGGAATATTGATATAGCCATATTTCCTGTTTGGGGCTTTAGAATATTCCTCATAGAAAAATAGTTATTTTGAAACTTATGGACTTCTTTCAATAATTGAAGTTACATGTTACATACATATGCATAAAGAATTATAAGGCTTCAAGTGGGTTAGCCACTTGTTCTATTTCTGGTTTGTACTACACTTCTCGTTCTTTTTAGAAACCCAGACCCCAAGTATGCTTATTTTTACTGTGTTATTTCCTTTTAATTTTTGTTGTGTTTACTTTTAAGAAAATTATTTTTACAAATGGGCCACAAAGAAATAAAGGTAAAGGTTTAAAGGAGAATGGACAAAGGGATTTATAGACCACCCTGCCATATCCAGTCTTAAGATATCTAGTTACATTTTGCATTCCTAAAATGTTTACCAAAACTGAAAGTTTGTTTGAAATAAGATCATTTCAATAAACCAATCTTCAGTAGTTTGATTTGCTGAAGAATATTATTATACTCTGACACACAGATGTATATGTGTATATATGGTATGAATCAGCATGAAATATGTAAATTAAATATATTAGAATTTCATTGATAGAGAAATAGTTACATAATATAATGACTCTCAGATTTGAAAATGTGCTATAAAGCTACAAAAGTTCCATGCATGATAATTTTCAAAACAATTGTTAGGATTCTTTAGAAACATGAAAATCTAATACCTTGAAGAGAGAGCAAATCATTAGGAATGCATATCAGATTAATATAGTTGATTAGCCTGTTCCATCTCATTGAACTTCTGTTTGTGTTAGAGGATGTGCTAGTGCAGGATGTCTGAAAATAAGTAAAAATTTGGAGCTCCAGTGCTGCAATTGGTTAGTGCGTGGTACTTACATGAAACTGACTCATGAAACTTTTACTATTTTTAAACTTTTTTATTGACAAATTCCATAAGTATAACCAATATAACATGATGACTTTTACTATTGAAAGAGTGAATAAGAGTCCCTTTTATGTTCTTAATATCTCATACTCTTATTCTAAAGAAGTGAAAATTTATAAATTTAAAGCTTATTTCTTTTCCACTTAAATAATTACATATAATTGCACAGAACTACAATGTTCAAGAACATATTAGTCAACTTTGACTACAAAATGGAAATTGAAATGTTTTGGAAAAAGGGTTGGAGAGATGGCTTAGTGGTTAAGCGCTTGCCTATGAAGCCTAAGGACCCCGGTTCAAGGCTCGATTCCCCAGGACCCACGTTAGCCAGATGCACAAGGGGGCGCACACGTCTGGAGTTCATTTGCAGTGGCTGGAGACCCCTGGAGTGCCCATTCTCTCTCTCTCTGCCCCTTTCTCTCTCTGTCTGTTGCTTTCAAATAAATAAACAAAGCAAAAAAATTTTTTTAAATGTTTTCCAAAAGGAAATTTTTGGAAAAATTACAGTCATAATCATTGAATTTTTTCTCTAAGAATTCTTGTCACTCATACTGTACAAGTATTAACAACAAGAAGAAAAAAAATTATTTTAGCTTCAAACAGAACAAAATATTCTGTCCTAATTTGCTAGCTTAATATGCTTTTATTGTGATAGCCTCATCATTTTGTTAAAAATAACGTTTGAGACAGGTTCTTATATAGTCTGGCAATGAACTTGACATAGAGTCAAGGATGGTCAGTTCTCCTGTCTCACCTTCCTGAGTGATGGAAATATAAATATGCACCGGGACACTTGGTTTATAAGAATGCTGGGTTCAAACCAGGGATTTGTGTAGGCCAGGTTATCACTGTTCCAAAGGAACTACATCATCTCTAGTCCATATTCAAGTACCTTAATGTGAATATCAATTCATAAAATGTTCTAGTGTTAAATAAAATATATCTAAATATGTAAAATGATCTCTAGACAATATTAAAAATTTACATAATGAAATACAACATAAAGATTCTTGAAGATAATGAAGATGTAAGGAAAAGATGATCCACAAACAAAGAGCTATGTACTCATTTAGGCATTTTTCATATACATAGTAAAATGTGTATTTGTAGATTCTGTGTTCTATTGTAATGTGTCCTAAGATGTCATTATTGATGAACAGTTAGCTAGTATGTAAGGCCAAGGGCCAGATAACATGTGCAAAAATTGGCAGAAAGGTTGGTAGATAATCTTGTTTCAAGTAAGTTTGGGCTTGGGCTATCAATAGAGCAAAGCACTGTAAAATCATACCTCGATCCTAAGATCTGACATGGAGGTCTGATGTGATAAGCAAGGAATTGACTGGCTCAAGACTGGCAAGTGTAGGATGAAGGACATGACTGCTTATGATATAATTCTAGGGGTTAAAATGTTACTCATCACATAATCTTTGAACTATGAGAAAAAATCTTATTGCATGTATAGAAGACATGACAATTTATCACATTATCCCATTATCAAATTATTATTATGTAATTGAACCATAGGAGTTTTATTTTAGATAGATTTTAAGTGTAATATTGATATCTGTGTCATCATTCTTGATAATATAGTTGCTAAGCTAAGGCTGTTTCATATTCACCTGCCTATTTTTTATGTCTCTGTAGCTAGACTCCCTACATTCTTTGAAACTTGAAAACTTAATATGTGCCATTAAGATCTCTACATTAAATTTCCTTTATATAAAATAAAACTCATGACAGCTTGATACCAAAGATTTTTTTGGTGAATATTAAATGATATTGGTTAAATAAAATCCTTGGAAGAATACCTGGCAGGTAGTGAATGGAATATGAAGTGTTTATTATTGTTTTCTCCACTGGTAGTACCTTAAGTATAGTCTTATAAATCCTATCACACCTGCAGCAGGAGATGATTTCCTCAGAACATGCATGGCACACACACACATACAGAAGCTCAGTGATGTAGCCAGCTCCAAATGACTGGGATAAATATTCAAACCAAACACAGTATATAGGCGGAAAGGAATTATTTCAAGCTTACTGATCCAGTGGAAGTTCCATCAAATGGCAGAAGAAGCTGGCTCCCATTTATAAATGCAAGCAGAGAGACATCACCAAACAGCCAGCACCATAAGCAAGCACAACCAGAGCTCAAAACTTCTCTGAAATACCTTTATGCTGGAATGCAAGTCTGCCTCCAGTGATATGTCCTCTTGTAGCATGAGACTGATTGCTAGGGGCTATTGCTGTAAACTCAGTATTTTTGTTGTTGTTTTGTTTTTCAAGGTAGGGTCTCACTCTAGCTCAGGATGACCTGGAATTTACTAGTCCTAGAGTTGCCTCAAACTCATGGTGATCCTCCTACCTCTGCCTCCCAAGTGCTGGGATTAAAGGCATGTGCCACCATGCCTGGCTTTGTAAACTCAGTTTTAATAAAACACCTGAGTCTGTAGGAGACATACATACATTCAAACTACCACATTCTTCTTCTGGCCCCCTATAGACTCATGACCAATTCACATTGTAAATTCCATTTAGTCAAATTTCAAAGGGCCCATAAGCTTTTCTAACTTAAAGACTATCTCTTAATTATAAGACCTATAGAATCCAAAGAAGTCAAATACTTCCCACACATAATGGTACAAAGTAACCCTTTTTATTGCTGACATAATAAGGAGAGACTGGGCCAATGCAAAATCAATAACCATGAGGTCAACACCAAATGCCTGTAGTTCAAGTCTGACATCCATAACCAGTGGTAGCAGTTTCTGAAGTTTTCTTCTTTTTATTTAATTTAATTTTAAACTGCTGATCCATCTCATCACCCCAATGCCAGTAATTTTATATTACTTTCAAATTCAACCTCGTTTAAACTGTATGGGCATGGTGACAATAGAATGCAGCCAGCCTTTATGCCAGTAGCCCAATTATAACAAAGTTCTCTGTGTTCTTCTCTTCTCCTTTATAAGTTCATAATGAAAACCTCCAAATGCAATTCTTTATTCATTTATCATTTTCAAACTGTCACCTGAATAGCCCATGAAATTTGGCTCACCCCTCTGGAAGGCATCTTCAGTTTTAAATACCAAATACTCCAGAATAATACTCTAAAATACAAAAATCCACGTGGTCAGATTGATCACACACATACACCCAACTCTGGTACTAAATTGCTGTTGTAGTGAGCTCAACATTGCTGAAATAAACAACTGAACCAGACACAGTTTATGGGAGGAGGGGCTTCATTTCAACCTAACAGATAGGGAAATTTCCATCAGATGGAGGAAGAAGCTGGTGCCCATTGATAAATCCAGGAAGAGAGACACCAACAAACAGCCACCACCACAAGCAAAACACAGCCAAAGCTCAAAACCTCTCTTCATGCTTTTAGGCTGGAATTCAGAACTGCCACCAGTGACATGCCTGCCTATAGCAGGAGTCTGCTTGCTAGAGACTGATGCTGTAAACTCAATTCTAACAAAATCTTGGGTCTATGGGGGACATATATTCAAACTACCACACTCAGCATTTGCAATTTTGATTGTCTACAGGGTGGTATATATTTCCTATTTTTTTCTAATAAGCAGACACTTTTATAATATGTTACTAGACAAAAATCATTTATAGAGAAACAACAGGTATTATATCAACAAAATCCACAATCTCAATTTCTGTCCATTTTTCATATATTATTTTAGTTTGGGGCACAGATCAAGTTTTCTTGAATGCTTTACATTTATTCCTGTCTCATTGAAACAATAAATTATGCTTTCCAAAAAAAGTTGTGTGTGTGTGTGTGTGTGTGTGTGTGTGTATTACCCCAAAACACAAAAACCTGACTTTTCATAAGTATGTAGTAGTTGTAAGAAGGGAAATGCAAGTGTATAAACTCACCATGAGGAGGGCTTCATCAATGGATAGAAATTTTTGGTAATAAGATGGATCATTTTTTTAGATATAATAACTTTCCTATGTAGTCTTATAGGAAAAATGTCTAATATGTTTGTAAGAAAGAGAACACGTCAAACAAATTCCAAGAACTAATATCTTACCACATAGCCCAGAGAAGATCCATTAAAGATGGTCACAATAGTATTCTCTTCTAGCACTTTTAACATATGTTCACATTAGTGTTTGCTTTCTTTCATTATTTTTACTTTGGAAAGATTTTAAAATTTGAAAGCACTGAGACCTATAGAAAAAATGTAATGATAATTAGTAATAATAAAATTATTATAATATATTCTACATTCTTGTCATTGAATCAAATTTTATTATTTACTTCATATGCTACCAATTTACTTGTTTATCTTTTCTCTAAATTTTTGGGCTGTAGTTACTCAATTAGTGAAGTTTCTCTGTCAACTCGTTCATTATTTAATTTTAAAAACTAGAACATTCTCTTGCAAAATCATGGAACAATGGTCATACTCCAAGAAGTTAACACTGATAGAACACTTTATATTTACCCTCTCCACAATGTCCTAATTTGTATAGCATTATATTCACCTACTAGTTTAATAAATAAAACTATATTGTTTTTAATGTTTTTAATTATATGTTCCTTTTGAATATTGGCTCCATAAATGCTTTGTGCCATTGACTTGGATCTTTTAATTGCCCTTAAAATGCAATGCAAGCTTAACCTTTTCAGTCCCATATGATTTATTTTCACTTCAAGTAATTTTTCAATGGAATTGTGTTAAACTAATTTCCTTCAAATCACAACACCTTCTTATACCTGTCTTTGTGCATCATTGAAATACTCTTGACCCTTAGTTCTCCTTTCCACTTGGCTTGTCCATCCTTGACCTATAGGTCTGAACTAATATATCAGTGCCAATGAAGAAAGTTATCTATGGACATCAGGCGATAAATTTCCACTGGCCATTATTATATTGTTTAACACTGCTTTGTATACACCTGTTAATTTACCAGAACCCTCTTTCAGTTAAAGCTTATTCTTTATTATCTCTCTCTCTCTCTCTCTCTCTCTTGATTATGTAAGTGTAAGTATGGGTGGTGTGCATGTGGAGAACAGAGGACAACATTCTAGTCAGTCTTCACCTTTTCACCTCATTTGAGGCAGGGTTTCTTGCTCTGGATTCTTGCTCTTTTCTTTGCTGTGCTTGGCACATGCTTCTAAGACATTCCTCTTCTTGATCTCCCATCTTGCTATCAGCATGTAAGTACTACCAGAGGGCAACAAAGCTTCCAGTTTTTATATGGGTTTTTTCAATTGAACTCAGGTACTTAAGCTTGAGTGGCAAGAGTTTTACTCGCTGAGACAAACCCTCAGGCCTCTGATCAAACTTCTTAAGAACAGAACATCTGACTGTACTGCATCCTGGGGCTCATATGGATAAAATTAAGTTTGAGCAATATATGTGGGTCTTATGTTATTTCTAAAGTGAAGGCAGGCAGGAAAACTAAAGTTGTCTGGTGTCTGAAATTACTGTAACAATTTAGTTGATCTGTCTTTTAAATGATTATTTTTGTGTGGTTCTTACTATAATGCTCGACAAGGAGAAGAAGGTTGGTGAGGGGGCAGCAATGGACATGACATTGCAGCAATATGATGTGTTCCTTATTATTTTCCCACTGGTGGTACCTTAGTATAATCTTATGTCATGATAGGAGAAATGAGTCCTGGTATTTTATTGATCAGTAGAGTAAAAGGATTAAAAATAATAGATTACATATTTCATAATAGCTGTCAGAAATAGTTGTGAATATTTTTATCACAATAAAATGATAAATATTGGCAGGAGTGGAAATGCTAATTTCCCTGAGTTGATATCACATAATGTATTTATATATCAAAACATTGCACCTTATGTCATAAACATGTACAATTGTTATGGTAAGATATCATACTGTATGTCATAAGTATATGCAATTATTAGTATGTGTTAATTAAAGACAACAAAACATAAAAATAGGCTTTAAATTCAGGATTTGAGGATTGTCAAATCCTCTTCCTATCAGAACTTTGAATTCAGATTGAAAGATTCATCTTTATATTGAAAAAGCAAATATCAGGTAAAGTATACTATGATGAATGGTAACAGTGAGACTTTAAAGGGCAAAACCCAGTAACTCACTGCTTTTAGTTAACGTTTTTTTTTTTCATATCATGATTTTCTTATAAGAATTTCTATAGCATAGTAAGATTATCACACACCTGTGGATCTACACTCAGGTTGGACATTTTTTGAATCATATATTTTTTTTAATTTTACAACTTGAAAATCACTTATAGTTTCATTAGGCACAGACAAACTCTGAAACAATATAAGCCATCTGTTTATCTCTAATAAGCCTATGCTTATACCATTTCAGATGTTTATTTTTGTTATTAAAATGTTATAAATTTAAGATGAACTGTTATTTTTGCTATAATTTTAGCATCACAGACAAGATGTTTCTGGGACATGGTTCCATTTCTATCAGGAATTTGGAAAATTAGGACAAAAGTAATTTGGTGATTCACAAAAGGATGGTCTAGAGAGAAAAGTGAAATTTTATCCTTTCCAGGATGGTACAAATTAATTGAAATCGTGTGACCACAACCCTCATTATGAAACTAAAATGGTCTGCACAAAAAGAGATGACAAAAGAGAGAAATATTCCTATATTGCATTAACCATTACTGTTGCCTGCAGATTAATGAAACATTGGCAGAAACACTGAGAATTAATTGATGCCATCAGCAGGTTGATTACAGAACTCAGGATCTCTGTAACAAACACATGCGGAAGAGGTTCCTTCTCTCAAAATAGCTCCTTATTGCTGTAAAGCAGTTCTTAATACCATCCAATCATTATGTATAAATTACTAATCAAGTAATATAAAAGATTATGCAGCTTTATTTATTCATTTATTGACAGTTACATTCATTTTATTTTCAATAATTTCATAGTAATATGTCTTTTGACCATATTCATTTCTATTACACGTTTTATTCCTTTCCACTCCCATTCAACCTATTCTTCCCAACTAATCTTCTATTTTCATCTTTTTGTTGTGAGTCACTGAGTTAAATTAGGGTTATTTGCATGAACACAAATGGAGGATTATTTACTGGAATATAAGCAATTTACTAGTGGTTAGCCACTGGAGAACATGATTCTTCCTCCCTCAGCAACCATAAACTGCAAATGGCTACTCTGAAAAGAGTGTGTACACCTCCTCCATCTACAATGCACAGTCTGCAGGCTCAGTCATGCAATTGAGACCACAGCTACTGTGAATTATTGCACGTAATGGTCACGCTGTTTCCAGAACACAATATTCCATGGGACTCTTCCTCATCCTCTGGCTCTTACCTTCTTTCTATGCTCTCTTCCCTGATTGTCCATCATCCCTGGAGGAGGGGATATAGATGCCCCAGTTAGGACTGAACACAAAATGTTCCCTTATTCTTAGCACTTATTCACCATGTTACATCACTGCATTAATCTCTGCCCACTACAAAAAGAAATTTCTGTGATTGAGGCTGACAGTAGTTTTAATCTATGGTTATAAATATAAATATTTAGAAAGCAGTTTAACAGCCTGTCTATCTGGCAAATCAAAAGTAGTAGGTTCCTCACTAGGGCCCCACCATGGGCTTTTATTCCAGGTTTCCAGTACCAGGCATGAATTCCTTCCTGTAGAACAGGACTCAAATAAAATCAAAGAGCAGTTGATTACCGTCACAACAGTCATTCCCCTATTATTCCAGCAGTCATATCTTGCCTGGCAGGTATGTAATAGAGCACATGGGGTCTACAGCTAGGTAACTGTTGATTAATTTTTATCCCACAGCAGACTTTTTAGTACCTTCTGGCTTTTGGCAGCATGAAAGCTAGCCATCAGGGAGGAAGCTTCCAAGTCAGTTCCAGCTTAATTTCTCGGTATCCTATAATTGTCTTCAGCAACATGAACTTACCATTTAACTTTGATGGGCAACCACGAGAAATGGCCATGGACATGATTATTATAGAGTCCTCTGTAGTCTCCTTGACCAACAATTTAATGGAAGATATCCTATTGCTGGCATTAGAATTATTACTTAATAACCCATTATTTCAGGGAGCAGCTTATCCACTCATATATGGTACTATTGTTCAAAGTCTCTTATGAATTATACTTTTAACTATTAGCTTACAACATTGCAGATTTCCATAGGGTTATTTTGTATGTCCGTAGCTTGGGTTAACCCTCTCTCTACTCCCTCCTTTCCTCTAGCCTCCAACCCTATCCTTGCTTAAGCCTTTTTTCACCACTTTTCACCCTCTCTACTTTAATACAACATGAGCACTATTTCACCAAAATCTCTCTCCGTCCTCCTCCATGCCCCTTTTCAAGCTTCCTGGTTTCTACAGACACATACTCCAAGTTAAACAAACAAATCTACAAGTGTAGCCATTACAAAAATCGGCATGGAGGAGCCTCAAAAAGGTAATAAACTCTGGAGAAATAGCTCAGCAGTTAAGGCAGTTGCCTATAAAGCCCAATGACCCAGGTTCTATTCCCTAGTACCCATAAAGCCAGATGCACAAGGTGGAACATGTATCTGGAGTTTGTTTGCAGAGCCTAGGTGACCTGGCCCACCCATTTTGTCTCTCTCTCTCTCATAAATGAATAAATAAATTTGGCTAGCTTAATTTTTTGAAAGGCTAATAATAGTACCATATGAACTAGTTATACCACCGTTGGCCCTAAGGCCTTTACACTGTACTAGTGATAATTTCTCATTTATGTTTTTTGGTACTCTATTCTAAATGGCTGAGATATAATCATCCTAGATTCCCATAAAACAATGAACATATAATGAAGATATGCTGCATATATACAATGGAAGGATATTTTTCAGCTGTGATTTTATAAACTCAAATTAGCAGTGATATATACAAATCAGCTTTATTATTTGGTCAATTATCTTGTTAATTTTTTTTCAAACTTGCATAGAACACAGTAGAAAAAAAGAAACAATTTTGAAAGAATAAATATAATAATTTTAATTATGAATAGCATTATTTCATAAAGGAATGAAAATCTTTATTGAATACTTCTTTTCAAATTTTTTCTGAGGCAAGCTGAACAGACTGATATATTTTTTTTTAACTGTGTGTGTGATACAGACAGAATTGGGGAGAGAGAGAGGAAGAGAGAGAGAGAGAGAGGAAGAGAGAGAGAGAGAGAGAATTGGCATGCCAGGGCCTCAGCCACTACAATCCAACTCCAGACACATGTTGATTAAGTGTGCATATGCAACCTTGCACACTTACTTCACCTTGTGCATCTGGCCTATGTGGAACCTGGAGAGTTGAACATGAGTCCTTAGGCTTTGCAGGCAAGCACTTTAACCACTAAGCAATCTCTCCATCCCTGAATACTTCTTTCAATCAGATGTGATTAGCACTGGTTTGGAAAGATGAACACAGGAGTTTCTAACCCTTAGTGGCTTGTTTTGTAAGACAGGCAAAGAAAGGATAGTCAAAGGTGTAAATAGAAATAGTACAATGTACTGTGTATCATGGCAACAAGAAGTGAGCAGAGAGATGTTCCTTGACAGTCTTCAGCATCCATGGAGACGGTGAATCACATTTCAGAAAGGATATATAGTTATCATTCTCATGAGTATAATCTTTAAAGTTACTTCACTTCTGGAACTTTGTAAACTACTTTTATGACTAAGAAGAGCACATGAAAATAAAGTTTTTTCCAGGCTGGAGAGATGGCTTAGTGGTTAAGCGCTTGCCTGTGAAGCCTAGGGACTTCAAGACTCGATTCCCCAGGACCCACGTTAGCCAGATGCACAAGGGGGCCGCACATGTCTCGAGTTTGTTTGCAGTGGCTGGAGGCCCTGGCACGCCCATTCTCTCTCTTATATATCTTCCTGTTTCTCTCTCTGTCTGCTGCTCTCAAATAAATAAATAAAAATAAATAATTTAATTAATAAATAAAAGAAAATAAGGTTATTTCCTTATTCTGTGGATCTGATAAAGATCTTAGTCAAAAACAAATTGCTTTAACAGGACTCGTTGAACTACTGATTGTACCTTGTTCACCCACAAGGGGCATACTTAAAGTGATTGAAATGGCAGAATGTAAATATTTGTTTCATCTGTGTTCTGGCTTACTTATGACAAAACTATGGTTGTTTCAGTTAATTTACCTCAGCCTATTAGATGGTTAAGCTAAAGTAAGTAAAATTTATCTTCAAAGAATATGATATATAGAAGATTTTTTTGATAGATTTACAAACAGTAAAAGGCAAAATAGAAATGTGTGTGAGCAACATTCACATTACTGTGAATATACAGAAGTTGGATGAATTATTGTCTAAAGTATGTTTCTGGTGTCAAAATTTCTGATGCAAACATATGCCAAGGAAAGAAAGGATTTTTCACTCATAGCACAAACATTCCTGAGGAGAGCATGACAGATGGTCTGGTAATCTCTCTGGAGATGAGGGAAAAGATATATGCTTAGGATTTTAGTTTTGGTTAAGGAACATGTTTAAATTTCCTGCACAGACCAAAGTTGGAAGCTCAAAGGCTTCATATGCTTGCCCATGTGTGGGTCAGATGGAAAGAGTGTTGTCAGCAAGATGGTGGAGTTGAAATTACCACCCCTTAACCTCATCACAAGAATACCAGGTTCAAAACACTTTACGTTTGGAGATAGAGTGTGTATGTTTCCAGAATCCATATAAGAGGTTGTAGTTCTATACAGATTAGTGAGCACGCAATACATTATAAAGATACTACTAGTCTCTCTTTCAAACCTGCCCAACTCAGCCCCAGAAGAGAATGGCACAGGTCAATTCTTCTCCATTAGCCCATGGGGGATAAGGAGAGGGAACACACATTCAATATGTTTTTTCAGTGGGCTCCTCAAGGACTATTTTCTGTTTTACCTCATCTGGAGCATAGTGTTCACCCAAAAACCATGGAGAACAATGTGGTGTGTGACCACTATGGCTCAGTGCTGCCAGAAGGAACACAACTCAAAGCTTCTGATGCAGAAATTAGAGGGGATCTCTATTCAGTGTATTTCGCCTGAAGGACTGAAATGGATCTCTTTGTCTCCTGTGGCTTACACCATTGACAAGGAACTGGCATACTTGGGATGCTTATTGTGTTTAGATAGGGAAAGAGAGAGAAAAGAAAAGGAGGAAGAGAAGGAAAAGGAGAAGGAGGAGAAGCAGAAGGCTGAATAATACACAGCAGGAGAGAAGAAGAAGAATGAGGAAGAAGCCTGGAATAAATCCACAGATCTTCAGTCTGCTCTTCCTTGATAAGAAATAAAAGATCTCACACTGGAAAAATAAAGGAGTCTCTTCAACATAAGGTGTTTAAAAAACTAAATATCTATATGTTAATATATGAAACTAAGTCTTTATCTCATCTCATACATGATCAACAGAAAAATAACATAATGCCCTTGTCCACTGTTAATGGCAGTGTAAAATGATGAGGTACCGTGTAAAACACTGTGAAACAGAGCATAAATGGTAGAAACAGGGAAAAGTACACCCAACGTGTGAACCACTAATCACATTCATTGTTCTTATTCCCACTGGGAACATGAGGAGTTGCTTTTCAGTGAGTATAGAGTTTTAGCTATGGAAGGTAAAATATCTCTGGAGACTTGCACAGCACTGTTCATATTGTTACCAACACTATACTGTGTACTTTAAAATTGTTTGAATCTATAGATCTCAAGATTTATTTTTATACAATAAAAGAGAGATAATAAAACTGATACCTTGCACTAACATAAAATGTGTATGGCTGAAGGACACGGATGCGGAGAAATGAGTCATTAGTTGATGATGTTGCAGTACAATCACCAGAAAGTATACTTACACAACCTAGAGAGTGTAAGCTACCACTAGACTAGGCAACATGTTATATACAATTGCATATGTAGGCAACATTCACAAAAACATTGTTAGACAGTTTATAACTATATATGTAAATCTGCCTTTTCAAAATGTTAGTGCACTATGAAAGCAGTTAAAAGACTAGAGGCATTTTTTTTCAATAAGACAAGGAAGGAGGGGCTGAAGGGATGGCTTAGCGGTTAAGGCATTTGCCTGCAAAGCCAAAGAATCGAGGTTTGATGTCCCGTGACCCATGTTAGCCAGATGCACGAGAGGGCATTCACTTCTGAAGTTCATTTGCAGTAGCTTGAGGCCTTGGTATGCCCATTCTTTCTCTCTATATCTCTCCCTCTTTCTCTGTTTAATAAATAAATAAAAATAAAAAAAAGAAGAGGAAGGAGATTAGTGAAAGTGATAATAATTCACTCCTGATTTCTTTATTATTATTATTTTTTATTAATTAACATTGTACTCAGTGAATACAGTCAAGTTGGTACCATTGCTAGGCTCATCCATGTCCTACCCCCTCCCCCTGACCCCTCCTTGTTGAAGTATATGGGTCATGCATTCAGGTGTTAGCCCAGTTATGGGTGGGATAAATGTCTCTGCATATCATGACCCAACGTGTGGCTCTGACATTCTTCCTGCCCCTCTCCTGCAAAATTTCCCTGAGCCATGTTGGGTTCATTTTTGGTCTGCTTCAGTGATGAGGTGAAGGGGGCCTCTGGGTCTCTGGATATCTGATTTGGTAGGAGTTTATTGTTTTCTGTGTCGATCTCCTTCACCCTTGTTCTGGGACCAGGTAAACCGAGAAAACAGCACCCTTTCTTGTTTCACCAATTATTCTTAATTTCAGCTGGGGCCCTTTTGAGGTATCATGGGGTGTTTCTCTCCTTAGGATCTGTGTCTATCTGAAAAAGAGAAGCAGATTATCCAGTGGAGGGTAAAGTTAGCAACAGACAAATAGGATAACCCTTATTTTTTATAGATAATTTAATAGGTGTAGGCCCTCTTTTACCCATGATTGTTGGTAGCTTGATCATAGAGAGCAGGCTCATGTTTGGAAATGGTTCTGACTTGTTTCCCAGCTCCAGCTATGGGTCCTGTTCCACTGAGGGGATCAGTTAGCCAAATCAAGAGCAGTTGGTTTCCCACCATGGCTGTGCGCCACTATTACACTTGTGTGAGTATCACCACAAGTTATTTGCTGCTAAGCAAGTTAGACCATGAGTTGCTTGTTCAGATATTGGTCATTTGCCCCAGTAACCCATGTAGCACCTTCTGGCACTAGATGCGCTGACTGTCTGGGGACTGACTCTCTTTGACCTTCCAGTCATGTTGTTCCATTTCATGTGTCAACTGCATATGGTGCCTTCAGCAGTAGGGTCTTACCACTAACCTTTGCTGGGTCATCAAGTACTCTGACAGAAATCTGTCTTTCTTTTAGGAGACTTGTAGGTCTCTCTGATCAAAAGCTCATTGTGGATGATTGCCACATGCTGGTACTGGGAGTTACAGGTCAGTGCCCACTAAGAAAAGGAAGAAAAAGATAACTAATATAAAAGAGTTAGAGAGAAGAGAGAGAGGAGCTGTAGAAGATTAAGGTCAGTCTTCATCAAACCCTCTCCAGTGTCTTGTGGCTCAGGTGTTCCCTCAAGGGCCTGGTGAAGGTTCAACCATTTGGTCTGCCTTTTAGGATGTATAATTTTATGGTACCATTGATGTCTGGGTCTATATTTGTGTCTCCTACCCCTTCCTTTTCCCTCCCCTCCCTCCCCACCCACCCTATTGTCTAGTCATCAAGATGCTTGCTGGGTATGTTGGCATCTTGGGTAGATTCAGGTTAGGTGCTGTAGATGGGTGAGACTATGTGGCGATTATCTTTCTGTGATTGGGTAAGTTCACTGAGAATGATCTGTTCCAGGTTCAACCATTTTTCCTCAAATTTCATTGTGTCATTTTTTCTTACTGCTGTGTAGAATTCCATTGTGTAGATATACCACATCTTAATTATCCATTCTTCTAGTGATGGACATCTGGGTTGATTCCAGCTCTTAGCTATTACAAATTGAGCTGCTATAAACATGGTTGAGTAAATCTCTCTGGACTATGGTTTAAAGGTTTTAGGGTACATGCCCAGTAAGGTAATAACTGGATCTGTTGGATACTCTATAGTCAGCTTTTTCAGGAGTCTCCATAATGCTTTCCAAAGTGGTTGGAATCTTACATTTCCACCAACAGTGGATGAGGGTTCCTAAATATCAACATCCTCACCAGCATTTATTTTCATCTGATTTTTTAATGTTAGCTCTCCTTACTGTGGTAACATGGAATCTCATAGTTGCTTTAATTTGCATTTCCCTGATGATTAGGGATGATGAACATTTTCTTAAGTGTATGTTTGCCATTTGTCTTTCTTCCTCTTTGAACTGCCTGTCCAGCTCTTTGCCCCATTTTGGGAGTGGGTTGTTTGACTTTTTATTGATTAGGTTTTTGAGTTCTTTGTAGATTCTAGAGATTAGGCCTCTGTCAGTTGGATAATGAGCAAAGATTTTTCTCCCATTGTATGGGTAATCTATTGGCTTTGCTTATTGTATGCTTGTCTGTATAGAAACTCTTCAGCTTCATGTGATCCCATTGGTTGACCTGTTTAAGATTGTGAGATACTGGGGTTTTGTTCAGGAAGTCTTTTTCCATTCCTATATCATGGAAAGTTCTTCCTATATTTTCTTCCAGCAGTATCCAAGTGTTTGGTCTTATATTGAGGTCTTTGATCCATTTGGACTTGAGTGTAGTGCATGGCAAGATAAGTGGATTGAGTTTCAACTTCCTGCATATGGTTATCCAGTTTGTCCATCAGCATTTGTTGAAGATGCTCTCTTTTTTCCAGCATTGTTATATATTTTTATATGAAACAATGTAAATATAAAAATGAATATGGTCTATGTCTCAAAGCAATCCAGATGTTTGAGTTTAGAGAAATGAATAGGTAATTATGCAAGGTCACAGTTTCCTCATAGGTGTACACTTATGTTGATTCGTTTTTATGAAATTTCACAAATAATTTCATGATGATGAGTACTTTAGTCTTACTATCAAGAATTATGGAGTCTGTCTGAAATGAGAGGAGTAATAATTATATAATATGATGTAAACTAATAAAAAATCATATATACATGGAAATTATATGTAATTATTATGTAAATATGTTAACATAATTTTTCTAACAGGCTGATATCATGAATAATCCCTTATGGGATTGATTAGCCATGATTTCTTTAGGTAATATACGTTGGAGGTAGCTATGCACTCATTCCCTTTCCAATCTGCCTTCATTAGTACTATTCAACCTCAATGATAATTAGACTATAACATTCACATTTTTTTTCCAGGGATCCAGTCCCCATCTAATACATAGCCCTCACCAATGTTCTCTAGTGCTTTTAGGGAGCCCTTCCATAGAGTCTCTGAAATTTATTATTTTGCAAGGTCCATAAAAAAAGTTCAAAATATTATAAAGAAGTCAACATTTTAAATGTCAGTAAATAACCTAATAGCTCAGTAGGCCAATGAACGTAGGAAGAGATGTGTTTTACAAGAGGAAATGGACATCTGTATTCATAAAAGTGAACATTATCTTCTCAATAGCTTAGAGGGATTTTACTCCCACATTCCATTGGTAGTGTTCTGCAGCATCAGCAGTAACACTTTCACAGTGCCACAGATCTGGGAACGTCGATTCATAAACTCTAGGTCTAACTACATGAGAATATATGCAATAGGTACAAAACCTTACCAGGTATTTTTGTCTCATTTAGAATTGTGAGAAACAGCAATGGGAATTCTAAGGCTTGGTTAAACATAAATTATACGTTTTGTAACTTTGTTTCTTTGTATTTTTTATGCTTTTTTATTGGTAAGTCTGAGTAATTTGCATAAAATTATGTTGTTAATAAAACTATTATTATAGCAACAATGCAACCTCAAATTCACTATTTCCAATCCTAATTTCTCATTAACTATATGAACACAAAGCAAGTTAGTGGCCTCAAAATATGGAAGGAATATATTTTCACAATAATAAGAAGCTTCTATTATTAATTTTGAATAAAAAATTATCTGGGTGGCTGAAAGTAATGTATTAAATATTTTTTTATTTATGCTGTGTGTATGTGTTAGGGTGTATGTGCGTGTATAGGTATGTCTTCACCACAGTTCATGTATAGAGGTCAGAGGACAACCACAGGGGTTTGGTCCTTTCATTAAACCTTTCTTGAGACCTGGTCCCAGAGCTCACATATTCTCTTTATTTGACCTCACATTTTTTTTTTTTTTTTTTAGGTACATTGGTGGGTCCTGGGGATCCAAACTTTGATCTTTAACCACTGAGACATCTACCCAGCCCTGCAAGTCTTTATACATATCTTGGAATTTAGTATCACTGTATTTCACTCTTTCTAAGGGGATATTGTTAAGACTGTTTGAAATTTGTTTTTAGTATATAAGTCACACATTGCAATGTCACACATGATGATTTTTTACTTTTTTATTTTTATTTATTTGAGAGAAAGAGAGAGACAAAGAAAGAGGCAGGTAGAGAGAAAATGGGCATACCAGGACCTCCAGCCACTGCGAATAAACTCCAGATTCATGTGCCACCTTATGCATCTGGCTTACATGTGTACTGGGTCCTTAGGTTTTGCAGACAGGTTCCTTAACTGATATGCCATCTCTTCAGCCCTTGATTTTTTTTTAAGTGTGACATTCTTAATTTTAAATAGTTGCTAAATATATACCAAAAGATCTAGTAAATGACAGCTTATTAATGTGTCATTTATCAAAATAATTATCAGCTTTGCTGTGATCAGGAAGTTATTATAATTACTGAAGATAAGTGCACAGATAAATTCTTAGCAAATTTAAAAACCATATACTGATTGTGGAGAAATATTTTAGGTTAAAATGTTTTTTTCTTTAGAAGAAAGTGCATACAAATTTTTTGTCATCTTTCCAAGTTATTATTAAAATTATTTTGGTAGTTATATGATTAAATAAAATTATATTCACACAATTAGTCAAACATTTATTTTAACATATCATAACAAAAAATGTAAATATTGTACTCATCACCCACATAAATTAGTTTTCTCATGATGATTTTATTTATTGTATTTATATCTAATATAATAAATATTCAATTTGGAAGATACCTTAGTATTTAAAGTACTAAAATTACATATTATATGAAGCAAATTTTCATCTTGTAGGGAAAATAGACAAGTTTATCAGCTTTGTGTCTATGCTTATATGTTTTCTAATTATTCTAATAATTGGCAGATCATCTCACTGTTTCTACTTTCAGGTTTTAAAGGTAAAAGAAAGCTTTTTGTTTTTTAGTCTTCATTTGGTCCTGTGCACAGCCCTGGCCATTCAGTGGTGAATCATTAAATGTGTTCTATAGTGAAAGTGAGTAACCAGGCATGAACAATTGTTTACTTTAAGTATATTTCAGTGTTTCCACAAGATTTTTTTGAGAATATACTTACATTATCCCATAAATCATAGAAGACAGAATTTAGCTTGAACCATTTAAAGCAAAGAGTTCAGATTTAATTTTGACAGCTAAAAATTTTTTAAAGACTCTGTTAAACATCTGTTTTGATCTTCCATTATTTGTCTTACTAGGAGATAAAGTGAGTTTTGGCCAAACAACTAAAATTAGAACTAAGTAGAAGCTGGGGTTTGAATGTGAGAAATTAAAAGTTTTTATATAGTAATTAGTAAGATCTCATATTATGCTCATGTATTTCTCTTGTATTTGGCTTCACATGAATTGACAAAATAGAAAATCATAAATATCACATCAAAAGAGTATAAAGGTAATATTCAGGAGGAAGGAAGATGGATTCAGAAAGAATGTGATGGCTTTTGCCCAAATCTATCTTGATTGCCAACCTGCACCTGACTGTGCACTACAGATCTCCCTCCCTGCTAAACAATCTCCATCAGCTAGTTTTTGTTAGATTAAATCTTAATTATGTCCTTCTCTTAATTACTACAATTTCTTCTCAAACCCCCTTTCAAAAAACAATAACACTTCAGAGAAACAAAAGCATATTTTTAAGTGCTAGAATTCCCATTCAGAAAAAAAAGAGGTTTGTAATCAATATTTGGTAAGGAATGGTGGGAAGAGAGCAGCACAGAGAGCTGGTAAGACTGTTCTGCTTAATAAGATAACAGAGTTCAAAATATAATGAATTTTAAGAGAAATTGCAAGGTGTTTTCAGATAGTGATATCACTAAAGGTGTTACTATCTGGATGAATTTTTAGCATCTCCAGTAGAAGGAGCCATACCATTTTGCATTTTGTCATTGTATGGCAACGATAAAACCCTGTTCTACCCCCTCCTTTTAACAATACTTTATTTATTTACTTAAGACAGAGAGACACACATACACACAGAGAAAGAGAATGAGTATGCTAGGGCTTCTAGCCACTGTGTGCATATGTCTTACTTGGTTACCTGGGTCCTTAGGCTTCATAGATAATTTACTTAAATGGCTAAGTCATCTCTCCAGCCCACCCCCTCCTTTGTCTAAGTCTATCACTGTGTGCGTACTTTAACACTAGTGTCCTATATATCTAAGCCTGTGAACTTGAAAACATTGATACAAAAATTACTTACTCTATTGTCTAATGACACTGAGACACCTCTTCCATCTTCTTAAAACTAATAAAATGAACATTTTTCTTAAATGTAGAGTGAGAGAGATACAAAGAGAAAGAGATAGAGAGAACTTATCACTTATCTTCTGTTTATATGCCTCTTGGGACTAAGTTAATAGCTTCAGGGTTAGATAATGTTGTAGACAATTACATCATTGCTGGGATGGACATCCAAAGCAGACACAGTTTATAGGAGGAATGAGTTTATTTCAGCTTACATATCCAAGGGGATGTTCAATGCATAGTTGGAAAAGCTGGCTCCATACATAAATCCTAGCAAAGAGATGCCACCACCAGCCATCAAACAAAAAGCAGCAAGTACAAAAATTCACCAGAGCTCAGACTGCTCTGCACACCATTGGCCTAGGATTCAGATCTGCCCCCACACATGTGGGCTGGACTTCAGGATCTTCCCTCAATGACATCTCCTCCATCCAGGGGTCTGGAGACCCAAGTCACAAGCTTTAATAAAGCACCTGAGTCTATGGGGAGACATACATTCAAACCATCACAGATGGATCTTCAGATCTGAAATATAGGAATCACTGGCTTCCCCTGTCATAAATTTTGCAGAACAAAATAACAATACAAATCTCTAACATATCTATTACATCATGAGTAGGTGTGTAAGAAAATAGCAATTATTAAGAGCCTAAAAACATGCCTGTTTTGGGTATAATTTCTAGACCCCCTAAAACGGAATAAACTTCTAAGATAGTTTTTATTTTCCAAAGTGAAGTCAACAGACCAGCAGCACTACCACCTCTAATTAAGAGCTTGTTACTAATGAAAAATTCTAGCCTCCATTGCAGACAAGTAAAAAGCTCTGGTTGTAGTCGAGCAAGCCCTCAAATTCATTCTGTTGCACCCTGAAAGTCACTACTGAACAATGACGTTAAGTATCTCATAGTCATCCAGATTGAAATAAACTTTGTACTTTTTTAAAGGAGAATAGAGGGGGAAGGAAGAGTCATTCAAGATCTTTAAGGAAGAATTTAAGGAAGAATTTATGGTTTAAGGAAGTATTTATGCTTTTAGTAATTTGACAAGTACTCACAATGGTTAGTATAGGGTTAGAACTTTTCCCTGTATATATGTCTTCTGAGAGAGAAAGACAATAAATGGAAGAAAATAAGTGCAGTTTTGCATGCTTTTAAACATTTAACAAAGCCAGCCCAATTATTCATTTAAAATTAAAGTATTTTATAACTACTTATTTTGAATAGCTTAAATGAGAGCTTAAATTTCATTATAACTAAAAATGAAGAAAGTTCGTTTGGGAAATAATCTTTGTCAGTTTTCTTTGTTGTATCCTCTAATTTACTTAGGTTTCTTAATGTGCAAACCAGGAGAAAATGGAAAAATAAACATTTCAATCAAAATTATGATTAAACATACAAGAAACATAGAGATGAAAGATGGAAATAAAAGGGGTGATATTTATCTAACAAACTGCTCAGTGGAGGTCCCTGTACTTTGAACATTAATCTTAACTGAATGGGTCTGAAACATAGAAGGAAAGGGCATTTCAGAGAACAATACAGCTTTGTAATGTTGGTTGAGAATTTCTTACATATATACTACTAATTATTGTTCTTTCCATGATTTCAACCAATCACATTAGGACGTTGAAGATTTTGTCATAACAAAGTGGCTATTACAATGTTTACATACAGGAACATCTCAGAATATGTAATTTTAAAGAAACATGTCTCACAATCCAGCTTGCAAAAAGATTAAACTCCATGAGAATAGTGTTGGTTTATTTAAGTTAAGTATTTCTCATGCATTTTAGGCTGAGTTTTTAAGAGGACAAGGTTTTCCATTTTAGTAGAGAACAACTCACTTATATGTTTGTTTTTTTTTTTATTAGTCAGTTCTGTATTCAGCAAATACAGTCAGTTTGGTACCATTATTAGGCTCATCCGTAACCTACCCCCTCCCCTTGGCCCCTCCTTGTTGAGGTATATGGGTCATGCATTGTGGAGTTAGCCCACAGTTACGGGTAAGCTAAATGTCTCTGCATATCATGACCCAACATGTGACTCTGACATTCTTTCGGCCCCCTCTTCCGCAAAATTTCCCTGAGCCATGTTGGGTTCGTTTTTGGTCTGCTTCAGTGATGAGGTGTTGGGGGCCTCTGAGGCTCTGGCTCTCTGATTTGGTGGGAGTTGATTTTTCTCTGTGCTGATCTCCTTCCCCCTTGTGCTGGTGTCCGGTTCATCAGGAAAACAGCCCCCTTGCTTGTTTCTCCAATTTTTCTTAGTTTCAGCCGGGGCCCTTTTGAGGTATGATGGGGTGGCTCTCTCCTTAGGATCTACATCTATCTGAAAAAGAGAAGCAGATTCTCCAACGGAGAGTAAGTTAGCACTAGGACAAATGAGATAACCCTTACTTTTTTTTTTTTTTATAGAGAATTTAATAGGTGTAGGCCCTCTTGTAGCCCACAATTGATGGTAGCTTGATATGGGAGAGTGGGCTTATGTTTGGATATGGTTCTGACTTGTTTCCCAGCTCCAGCTATGGGTCCCATACCAGTGAGGGGATCAGTTAGCCAAATTGAGAGCAGTTGGTTCCCCACCATGGCTGTGTGCCACCACTGAACTTGTGTGGGCATCACAACAAGTTATTTGCTGCTAAGTAGGTTAGACCATGCGTTGCTTCGATAGACATTGGTCAATTTCCCCCAGTCGCCCATGTAGCACCTTCTGGCACTAGACGCGCTGACTATCTGGGGACTTTATATGCTAATTAAAAACATATAAGTCAGTCCCCACTTATATGTTTTTAATTAGCATATAAAGTATTAGTTTTTGTTATAGAATTTTCAAGCAAAATCTGTTTTGTTGATTATCCATTCCCTTCTTCTCCCCATCCCCGTACTGTGCCACCTTTGTAGAGAAATTGGAGAAATTCTTAGTGTGGATGGAAGGATTTCTAAATAGAGCACAGCTTCAACTTTCTAAAGTTACAATGAAATTTTTATTGGCAAAGAATCTGATGGTTATAATACGATATCTTCTTCACAATTTTCTGAGTATTATACTTATGCCACATTGTTAGACTTACATAAATGTTACCTACCATGAAGCGTGTGTCTTTTGTTAGATTTACAAAGGCTGAAAGTATCTATATCATAAATAAGTGTATCATTCCTTGTGGAACCATCTGCTTGCTTAGATTATATACTTGTTAGGAATGTTTACTGCTGTTTTGTAGAATATTTGTTCTTAAGCAGGTGAATCACTACTCTCTCCACCCTGTTTATCTTTTGTGGATAAATTATCCCACATTAAAACGTTAGTAGAGTTCCTAAAACAAATTATAGTCACTTAGGAGCAATATATCATAGAAACTTTTGATATGATGACAAATAATCTCCAATGTGAAGTCTGGTGTCAGACATACAGTATATAAGACTAAGAAAGAAAACCCACTGATATTCAGGAGCCTTCTTTCTAGGTAGGGGTGTGAGGGTATGTAGAAAGAGACAGAGAGAACTGAAATGTCCGTGTGATGAAACAACAGCAGCATGGGAGCTCAGAATTATATATTATTACTGAATCAACTTCAGTAGAGGAAATTAACCAGTATATAAAATTGCTGTCTGGCCAGATTGAGAAGACCACTTGTTCAAAGTGTTTTCCTTCTCAGTGTAGGAAATGACAGGGTGGGTGATAAAACCATGTCACTGGGTTATCAGATCCTGGTAAAGATTTATTTCCTCTGATCATGTGATAGCGGCTGAGGAAGACCACACTTAAAAAGATGCATGGTAATGTATGTATTAGTTTTCTATCATTTCTGTAACAAAATACAACAAACTTAACTTAAAGCAAAACACATTTATTAATTCTTTTCTGTAGGTTAGAATCTGGCATGGCCTGGCTAGCTTCTCCACTCCAGTTGGCTTCACAGGTTGAAAGAAATCAGTGTGTTAGTTGGCTGAGCTTGGTTCAGATTAGGGCAAGATGTGCTTCCATGCTCATCAAGTTGTTGGCAAAATCTAGCATCTTGTGGTTGCCAGTGCCAATATCTTCAAATGCTTTCTCTGTGTTTTCTTTTTTTTTTCCTCTAGCATTTTCAAAGTTTCAGATCATGCATGAAATTTTTCTCTCTCATTTTGTTCTGGTTTTGAACACAAGGGCCACCTGGAATTTCATACCCTTTTGCTTCCACTGCCCAAGTGCTGGAATAACAAGTGGGCAACATTATACCCACATCATGCAGTGCTGGGGATTGGACCCAGACCCTCATTTATACTAGACAAGTTATCTACCAACTGAGCTGCATCTCCAGATGTGAATGGTTTTGGTTTATTTGATGCATGTTTATATAGGGTGAGATAAAGGTGTAGCTTCAATTTACTAAATAATACTAAGCTTTCCCAACATTTGTTGAAGATTTGGTCTATACTGTATTTTTGACAACTTTGTCTAGAAACAGATGGCTATAGATTTGTTTTCAAGCTTACTAATATTTTATCTCATTCTAAGCATGAGTTAAGATGCTTTAATAACAAAGTATGTGACAAAGCAATACATTTTAACATTAGATATAATAATATTATGTAGAAAGAGTAGATTAATAAAGTGGAGTTTAAAATTTGTGAATAAGACACATACTATAATATTTTGTTTCACTTCCTAATATTGGGTTACAAATGTTATTTTTAATTTTCTGGTATCAAAGTACCTCCCAGTATGAGGACTTCCACTAAGTTCTTTTGATGAAGGAAAGTTGAGCTGATTAAACTCGTAGCAAATGACATCATCACCTTGATAGTTGTTTATTAGGGTCATTAAAGAAATACACTGGAAGAATTATGTATGTTAGTATGACAATTAATGTGGGTGTAAAGTAAAATTTATAGGCCAGAGTAACTTACAAGTGGTTTGATGTTCTGCTATTCCCATTTTGAAATTCTTATAATTATCAACTTTGAACTTGTGTTTTGAAGGTGATCTTAATGGGATAATGGGCTAGCACAGGCTACATTACATCCTACCACAAAGCAAAACAAACACCTTATTAACTACATATTACTGAAAACAATTTTGTCATTGTAAGTGGTCAGTATGTATGTCATTATTTACAACGTCATTTAACATAAGATATAATTTAGGCTGGGAAAAACTTAGATACACAATGTTTTTAAAATCTGTTAATTTAGGCATGTATAACTTAGATAAAAGGAAGTATGATGCTAGAATAAACAAGGATATAGATTTTTTTAGACTGCTAGAGATAATATTGAAAGATGTTATTGCATTGGGGTTTATAAAGTGTCAAAAGTTGGTGGAAAGTCAAGATAAAGGCAATACCAATGTTGTCCCACATTACACAATTTTTTTTTACTATAAACATATTATAAATGGGGCTGAAGAAATGGCTCAGCAGTTATAGTGCTTACCTGCAAAGCCTATTGACCCTAAGTTAATTCCCCATTACCCACATAAATCCAGTGGCACATGCCTCTGGAGTCCATTTGCAGCATCTGGAGGCTGTCTGTCTCTTCTATCCTTCTCTGCTTACAAATAAATAAGTAATTTTTTAAATACTCTAATGGATGAATGTTTCCTGAGAGGAGATGTTGTAGCACCTTCTCTCCTTTGACACTTCCATCCTGACTCCCATAATTCGTCCTGAGACATTGATTAAGTGCACAGTGTTGCATAATGTGAAGTGCTTTCTTAGAGTTTCAAATTGCTAATAAAAGACTGGATCAATACTCTTTCTATTTACTTGGAAAAGTCTTCATAGACGTTAACTTTGACTTTTAAGTTCTTTTTATCATTTATTGAAAACATAAAAATGCATATATTTTATTTTGATCACATTCCTCCCTTATTACCTTCTCTTGCCCTCTTCTATATCCCCAATCCAATGAACCCCTTCTTCCCAACTAGTCCTTCTACTTCTAGCCCCCCCAGCCACCATTTATGTGCTACTTCCATATTCTAAAACTGAAAGCTTGAAAAAAATCAGATTCCAAAACTCTGAATGTAAAGCAAACATCAAAATACAAAATACATTAGTACAAGAAGTCAGAAAAGTGAAATTGGGCTATTAAAGTTGGCACCCTAAGTTTTCATATATTAGAGAGCAAAAAGTAAAACAGAAAAGTAAAGAAATTGCGTAATGTAAAGGGTAGTACTCAAAATAAAAATAAAATTAACTTTATTCACTTATAATGTACCCACTCTTATCTGTTTTCAATGAAATAGATTTGTAAAGATGTGTTTATTTATAAAGACTTGTAGTCTCATTTAATTTCTTGTTCCATCAATTTTTCTTTTAGTATCTATAAATTTAAACAAGTAGTCCTCATTTCACTAAGTAAAGAAAAATGCCATACTTATTGGGTGTTTCTTATTAAGTATAGCCATCTGTCTGCTAATTAATAGGTTTGGGAAATTAAATCAGAGGTCATTGTGTGGTAAGATAACTATATTTTTCTAATAATTACTGAAGTGATTAAAGAAAAATGACATCTTTCCCTTGAAATGGCAGGGATAAGAACAGCTAATAAGCCATTTAAATACTCTGAGGAGCGCATATCCTTGATACTAGTGGATGTTCAGAACTTAGTGATATGGACATAAATGTCTTTTGTGATCTAATGATTTGTGTTTGCTGTTTGCCTGGATGATCCTGAAGGAATTCAATGCTACTTGAAATTATTTCAGGCTTAAATTTGGATAATTGCAAAAGAAGGTAACCATAGAAGTCTTGAGAAATAGTCTTAAAAGCATGGATTTGGAGCTGATTCTGACTGATTTTGAATTCTTAATGAACTTCTTATTAGGTAGCATCTATTGTACAAGTTATCTATATTTTTGAGTTTCAATCTGCTCAGTAGATAAAATAGTTATCACAAAAAATCTTTATATAAAATACTATTACAGGATTGTGCATGATGCATATTTTGCATGATGCATATTTAGTTATTGGAAGCTATTGCCATTAATAAATACTTAATTCTAAAATCTTAAATTTAAAGAAATTGATTGACTTAAACTAATGTTGAGAAAAGTCTGCTTACAACAGAACAATGTTACCTAAGGTAGAATGTGTTAGTTATTAGTTATATAATACATAACAAACAAAAATTAGGCAGAAAAAATTGCTTTGAGAATTACACAAGAAATTATTTATCATGATGGCTTCATTTTTTGGTATTATTCAATTTTATCTTATCATTCATTGATTTAACAGAGCAGTAATCCTCCTTTGTTACTTCTTGGCACTATTTTTAGCATATTTTTTGGCGGGGGATTTCAAGGTAGGGTCTCCCTCTAGCTCAGGTTGACTTGGAATTCACTATGTAGTCTCAGGGTACATAGTGAACCTTGAACTCACAGAGATCCTCCTACCTCTGCCTCCCAAGGACTGGGATTAAAGGTATGCAGCACCACACCCAACTTCTTAGCATAAAATTTTGATAAATCCAACTTTCAGTAATTTTCCTTCTGTAACATATCTGAAGATTATGGCACAAAGAGTTATAGGTCACAAAATAACACTAAATGTCTTTCTAAGAATCCTCTCTGCATATATCTCTTCACACATGAAGTCCTCTCACTGGATTTACAATTTCTATATTTATTGAAGTTGAATTGCTATATGTCATCTGTTTCATAAAATCGCCTAATACAAATAAACACATAAATATGAAAATTATGTGTTTTCAGCTTCTTTCAAGTCTTGAACCCTAAAGTAACAAGACTACCAGAATGTTTGAGAACAGAATTATCTTTGTTAAATATGTACTACAACCTATTTGCCAGATGTTCTACTTTAGGGTTCAAGGCCACCCTGAGAACACATAGTGAATTACAGATCAGCCATATTGCTACAGCAACAGCATTTATATGACATTTTCAACTCAAAAACTATGTATTTTTTATTCAACTAAATTATATAATTAGGAAAATACAAAAATTTATTTCATATATGAATAAGTTGAGGCTCAGAAACATCTGGTAGCTTGACTAATGATGAGAAAGAGATTCAATCTAAGAATTTCAATACCAAATCCATCTTGTCCCAAATTTACCAAACTCTTTTATCACATACATCTTTAACTTATCTATTTATTTTGTCATTGCTGTCAGGAGAAATGCCTTAAATCATTGTGTGACGTCATTAAGTACTAAGAGCAATAATGTTTTGGCATACTATAAGAACATTAAGTAGGTCTTCAGTAAGATATCTTAAGTATTTCCTGTTTAACGTAATTAAAAAACCACTTACTAAATTCATAAAATGAAATTTTTCATAATTAAGGATAATTTTTCAATAAAGGCACTACTATAAAAATTAGTGTAGTAAATGTGTTTTATGCTTATGTTCTGAAATCTGGTTCTAATTTAGTTGAGCAAACTATCATTGAGCTGATTCTTCCAGTGGTATGAAGAGCAATGTCTAAGAAGACTGTAAACCAAACAAAACCCTACAATAAAGATATGTAAACAAACATGCAAAAGGTACCTTTTTGCACTGAGAAGTGAATTAAAGCACATATCCAGAAAACCATTACTTGGAAATGGAGAATAGCTAACAGTGAAGGCCCAAATAATAGATACAGCTTTTTTAGACTGTAGCTATCACTGTAGAGTTAGTCTAAGGCTATTGTAGAATAACTGGAAAGCAGATCAGAGCCTTCCAAAGCTGCAGGAAAGAGACCAGAATATGGGATGATCATGGAAAAATTAAATAATATCTTAAATTCTCCAAATTTGGTAAAAATGACAAAGTAACAAGTTCAAGATGTAAAGGAAGTCAAATAAAACAATTATAAATAAATCTATGCCTTAATTTGTTATCATCAAGTTGCTGAAAATAAAAAAATTCTTTGACCCAGTCAAAGAAATATGGCTATACACAATGACTTAAATAATGACTGCCTCTCTTCAAAAACCATGGGGATGAGAAGAGTGTGAATCAAATGTCTTTAGGGGACAATGAAGAAAACAGAACAAAGGACACAATAAAATAATTCATCTAAACAAAGATCTCTGCTGTGAAAAACTTTCTTTCATATATGAAAGTGAAATAAAAAAACCTTTTAAGATTAAACGAAATTTAAGAAAAAAACAAAAATAACTAAAATAATTTTTTTACCAGTAAATCTGCATGAAACATTGTAAAAGGAAAATTTTAAGCTGAAAAAAAGTGATACCATTGTAAGGAATCCTGGAAGAAATAATTTGGAACAGAAATGGAAAATGTATAGCATAGATTAACATTAAATTCTAATTCTCTGAATTTATTTAAAATACAAATTACAATTTGAAGGAAATAATAAAACATGGTCTTGTGGAGTTTATGTACTGTGTGGAAATAATGTAAATGACAATAATACTATAATGTAAAAATCCAAGATCAGCATATTAAGGCCTGCTTTTCTATATATTTTTATTGGAATACATTAATACCTATTTTGTGCATGTTATATGTGACTATTTTTTCTGTGAAAATGGTGAATAGAGACTGATCTATAAAGTTCATCAACTTTTTTCTGTTTTTGCCTGGCATGGTACTGACAAGAAATGATGGAAGAGTATTCAGCACTGAAACATCTCGATCACACCTTTCAAGGCTCAGGGCCCATTGTGGAAGAGGTGATAGAAAAAATGTAAGAACCAAAGGAAGGGTACCACTCCTTACAATGCAATCGTCCAGTCAGAACTAGCCTTGATATAAATTACCTCACAGTTCTTGGCACTACCTTCACAAGTCACTCATTATAGGAGGAAAAGATGATTTCATCTAAATAAAAGAGAGACTAATGCAGAGAGAGAGAGGGGATATGATGGAGTGTGGATTTGCAAAGGGGAAAGTGGGGGAGAGGGGGATATTATCATAGTGTATTGTCTGTAAATATGGAAGCTATCAATTAAAAAAAAAAACAGTTAAAAAGAGAGATAGAAAAAAGTACACCAACGGATGTACCCTGTTATATATAATTGCAATGTTTCTATTTTTTTTTTGTATGATGTGAAGTCTAAATGGGACAAAAAGAGGCTACTATGTAGCTGTTTCTTTTCAACTGAAACATTTCCTACACTGGGGGAAGGAGGTTCCTAAGTCACAAGAAGCTAACAGAGTGGCAAGGCTCAGGAAGCTCAGAAGTTACAAGATTCACAATGCCCCTCCCAAAACAGTAAACAGTAAGCAAGGAGATCTAAGGGAGCCTCATGAATTGTCACCTGTGCTGGGTTGGCACTTTCTGTGATGCAATTGCCTTTGAGGCTCTAGTGTTTCTGTAAGGAACTCCAATAAAATCATTGACTCAGCTCTCTAAAGTTGGGTGAAATCGTTTCTTTGGTCCATCATAAGGAGCCTAAACAGATATATGATCACTTCTATTCAGAAAAAGTCACACAATACAGGTAATCATTATTATGGGAGCAAACATTTTAAAATACGAGATTGAATTTAAAACTCAAAATAAAAATTCCTGTTGAAATTCTAAGAGTAACTTTCAATGAATCAGAAATAATGAAGAAGGCTTACGGACAAGATGGCATCCACCTAACTGTGCCACAACTCCTGGGAAGGAGAGGCAAGGAATCAAGGGGTCACTGGGACTTTTCGGGGAGACCAAGCTCTAATAGATCACCAGTGGGAGGGTGTGGAGGAGCAAAAAAGGGAATCGGCTGATTCCCATGCTCTCACATAACCCACCAGTCCCACAATCACCACAGGCAGCCATCCTAACAAGAGTCCCAGCCTCAGGCTACTCTTGCAGTAACTGCAGGAAAGGAGATGCAGACCAGTAGTTCCGCCTATGCCCCCAGGCACAGGTGATTGCTGGGATCCAGCCACACCCAGCCGGTCACAGATTCCCACCTCCACCCCCCACGTGTCTTCAGAGCCCCCTCACCCTCCCCACTCCAGTACCTCTCCACCACATCCCCGTCCCCTACTTCTGAATCCCTCCACTCTGCACCGAGCCCCCAGACTTCCACCTGCCCTGCGTGGGCCCTGCACCCCCACTTCCTTCCACCCACCTGCTCTGCTTGGCCCCTCCCCTGCCCCCAGGACTTAAGATCTGACCTACTCTGCCCCGCCCTCCCGAGAATCTCTGACCCCTCTCAGCTCTGCTGTACCCCTGAGCACTTGACTTCAGACCTGCTCCACTCTGCTCAACCCTCACCCCTGTCCCCTGTGAATTCAGACCCGCTCTGCTGCACCTCACCCCACCCCCAGGTGAGTCTTGGCCCTCCCCACTCTACCCTCCCCATTCTGTTCCCACATGACAGGACCCATGCTCCACCGCTGAGCGCCACAGCTTTGCAATCACTCGCTCCACTCTACCCTGCCCCTCCCTCAATTTCAACCCACCCTGTGCAGCCCCGCCCCCCACTTCCTTTCACCTGCTCAGCTTGGCAAGCCCCCACCACATGCAACTTCAGATCCAACCACTAGACCCCACCATACACAAATTCTGACCCAGTCCTCTCTGCTCCACCCCTGACACACTGGACTTCAGCCCACACCTGCCCCCTGGGAATTCAGACGTTCTCTGCTCCACCCCAATCCGCCCCAAGCGAGTCTTGACCCTCAATGCTGTGTCCAGACCCTGCGTGACCTGCCCCCAAGCTCTACTCCTGCCCCCACACCTGTCTCCACCCCCCCACATACAAAGCTGCACCACTTCCCCCACCCTATGCGACCACAGTCCCATTCTCCCTGCTCCCACACTGTGATGGGCAGAACACAACGCAAAAGAAACAACATAAAAAATCAAATGCAAGTAAATGCAAAACATAGAAGAGGCGATAGGATCAGAAACCCGAAATGAAGTTAAGAGCAATGCATCCCTAACCATACTATTGGTAGAACTTGTACAAAAGCAAAAAATGACTGATAATCGTATGGACGCTGCCATCACTAGACTAACTATAATAAGAAAATACAAGGGGTACAAACACAGTTAATGGATATAATAGAAAGTGAAAAAAAAGAGGACCTTAAAAAAAAAAAAAAAACAGCTGGCAATGCTAAATGAACACATAAAGAAATGCAAGGAGGAATTCCAAGAAGCATCAAGAAAATCAGAAAATGATGTGAAAAGGGGGGGCTGGAGAAATTGCTTAGTGGTTAAGCACTTGCCTGTGAAGCCTAAGGACTCTGGTTCAAGGCTAGATTCCCCAGGACCCATGTTAGCCAGATGCACAAGGGGGCACATGCATCTGGAGTTTGTTTGCAGTGGCTAGAGGCCCTGACGCACCCATTCTCTCTCTCTCTCTCTCTCTCTCTCTCTCTCTCTCTCTCTCTCTGCCTCTTTCTGTCTCTGTCTGTCACTCTCAAATAAATAAATAAAAACAAACAAAAAAATTTTAAAGAAAATGCTGTGAAAAGGGAATTTGACAGAGTGATGGAAACCATACACAGAAAAGTAGCAGAAAATGCAAACCTAATTGAACAAGCCAAAAACTCCTTAGAGGCTCTCACAAATAGAGTCAGCCATGTGGAGGATAGAAACTCTGATCTGGAAGACAAAACAGAAGAAACAGTTTGAGAATCCAAGTTTCAATAAGTTCAAAGATTTCTGTGAACAGAACATGAGGGAAATGTAGGATACCCTCAAATGTCCTAACATTCAGATCATGGGAATACCAGAAGGGGAAGAAATTTAGACCAAAGGCATGGAAAAATTGTTCAACAAAATAATTGAGGAAAACTTTCCCAATCTCACAAAAGAAAGGCCCATCATGATACAAGATGCTAACAGAACTCCAAATAGATTGGACAAAAAGAGAAACTCTCCAAACTCTCCAAACTCTCCAATTATCATTAAGACTCTAAACATTGACATCAAAGAAAAAGTCCTAAAAGAAGCTAGGGAAAAACAATACATCACATTTAAAGGCAATCCCAACAGAATCACTTCAGACTTTTCAATGGAAACCCTGAAAGCCAGAAGGGCCTGGAATGGAACACTGAAAACTCTAAGAACCTATGGCTTCCAAACCAAACTAGTCTACCCTGAAAAAGTATCCTTCATAATAGATGATGAAAGAAAAACCTTCCATGACAAAACTCAACTTTGAAACTATATGAACACAAAACCAAATCTACAAAGAGTATTTCAGGAAATTCTCCACACAGAAGAGAATCAAATATTCAACCTCAAGTACTTACAAGAAGCATACCACAATAACCAAACTGAGAGAAGGCACAAAAAACTTTAAAGTACATGAAAATACCAAACCCCATAAACCAATATAATATGGCAGGGATCAAATCAAACCGCACAGTCATTACCCTAAATATAAATGGCCTTAATTCACCCATCAAGAGAATCAAGCTAACAGGGTAGATCAGAAATTAGACTCCTCTATCTGTTGTCTTGAAGAAACCCACCTCAACACTAATGACAGACACTTCCTCAGGGTGAAAGGGTGGAAAACGATATTCCAAGCAAATGGGAATAAGAAACAAGCAGGTGTAGCAGTACTAATATTGGATAAAATAGACTTCAAACCAAAAATTATCAAAAAAGACAAAGAAGGACACTTCCTAATGATCAAGGGAACAATCCAGCAAGAGGATATTACAATCATCAATCTTTATGCACCAAACACAGGTGTACCACAATTCATAAAACAAAACTGACTTGACAATAAAACAGAAATAACCACCAACACAATCATAGTTGGGGATTTCAATACACCATTATCAATAATTGATAGATCATCCAAACAGAAACTCATCAGGGAAGTGAGAGAGCTCAACAAAACCACAGAACATTTAGACCTAACGGACATCTATAGAACATTCCACTACAAATCCATGCACTACACATTATGCTCAGCAGCACATGGAACCTTCTGTAAAATAGATCATAAACTGGGTCACAAAGCCTGCCTCCATAGATTTAAGAAGATTGACATAATCTCCTGCATGATATCAGATCACAATGCTATATTGCTAGAAATTAACAACAAAACACCCACCAAAAATACCATTGGCTCCTGGAAACTGAACAGCACACTTTTAAACAATAAATGGCTACTGGACAAAATAAAAAAATGAAATAGAGAAATTTCTAGAAATGAATGACAATGAGACCACATTGTATCAAAACTTAAGGGATAAATGAATGCAGTCCTCACAGAAAAATTCATAGCTCTAAGTGCCTTCATAAAAAAGAGAGAAATCCCAAATCAATAACCTAACAAACCACCTAAAGGCGCTGGAAAAGCAAGAAATATCCAAACCAAAAAATTCCAGATGGAAAGAGATAATTAATATCAGAGCAGAAATTAATGAATTGGAAACTAAGAAAACAATTAAGAAAATTGATGAAACAAAAAGTTGGTTCTTTGAAGAAATAAACAAGATTGACCAACACCTGGCTAATTTCATCAAGTGAAAAAAGAGTTGCTTCAAATTAACAAAATCAGGAATGAAAAAGGAGAGACCACAAGAGACATAGTGAAATTGGGAGAATCATCAGGTCTTACTTCATAAACCTCTACTCTTGGGCTGGAGAGATTGCTTAGCAGTCAAACACTTGCCTGTGAAGCTGAAGGACCCCAGGTCAAGGCTTGATTCCCCAGAACTCAAGTAAGCCAGATTTACAAGGGGGCACATGTATCTGGAGTTTGTTCGCAGTGGCTGGAGACCCAGGCATGCCCATTCTCTCTCTCTCTCTCTCTCTCTCTCTCTCTCTCTCTCTCTCCTTCTCTCTCACTGTCAAACAAATAAACAAAAAAAAAAAAAAACCTTTCCTCTACAAAATTGGAAAATATAGAGGAAATAGATAAATTTCTAGACACATACCATCTACCAAAGCTAAACTAAGAGCAGATTAATCTCCTAAACAAACCTATCACTCCCATTAAAATTGAAAAGGTGATAAAAAAAAAAAAACTCCCCCAAAAGAAAAGTCCAGGACCAGATTGCTTCTCAGCTGAATTCTATTGAACCTTCATGGGAGAACTGAAACCAATCTTTCTCAAACTGTGCCACACAATTGGAGATCAGGGAAAGCTCCCCAGCTCCTTCTATGAAGCTACTATAACACTAATACCAAAACTAGGCAGAGATGCCACATGAAAAGAAAACAGCTGACCTATTTCCCTGATGAACTTAGACACAAAGATCCCGAACAAAATCTTCACAAACCAAATCCAACAACACATCAAATCCATTATCCACCTTGATCAAGTGGGTTTCATCCCAGGAATGCAGGAGTGGTTCAACATACAGAAATCTGTCAATGTAATACACCACATAAACAAGGCTAAACACAAAAACCACATGATCATTTTGATAGATGCAGAAAAGGCCTTTGACAAAATAAAACTCACTTCATGAAAAAAACATTGGAGAGAATCGGCATGGTCGGTGTATATCTTAACACAATGAAGACTATATACAAAGTTCCTAAAGCCCAAATAATACTTAATGGAGAGAGACTGAAGGAATTCCCAGTGACATCAGGAACAAGACAGGGGTGTCCACTCTCACCTGTGCTCTTTAATATAGTACTGGAAGTCCTACCTCAAGCAATAAGACAGGAGAAAGAAATAAAGGGGATACAATTTGGAAAGGAAGAAGTCAAGTTAGCACTATTTACATACAACATTATTCTATGTATAAGAGTCCTGAGAGCCTCCATTCCAAAACTGTTAAAGGTGATAAACTCCTTCAGCAAAGTAGCAGGAAAAAAATCAATGCACAAAAATCTGTAACCTTTCTATATGTAAAAGACTGTGGGGAGCCCCCGGAGGGTCCTCAAGTGGGATTGTCTACTAGACCCGAAGACACTCACATGGAGAGCTCTCAATGCAAGACGCAAGAGGTTTATTGTACCGGTGCACCAGGGCTCGACACGAAGTCCTCACGCAGGAGAGGTGAAGAGCCCCGAGCAGCCGGGAGGTAGGGGTTTTTAAAAAGGAAAGATCATAAAACATGCGGAAATATCTCAAACATGTTTCAGCTCAGGGATTCTTCAGATGTTGTCAGGGTGTCGCCTCGGCTCAGGGATCGTGACCCCAGGCAGGGAGCTAGGGCCCCTGCGGTTAGGCATTGTTCAATTGTCTCTGAGCGGAGGCTTTCCAGAAATTGGGTAAGGGGGTTATGGTTGAGCAAACAGGGGTTGGGCAAACAAGCACAGGTGGGCAAACAAGCACAGATTTCTAAGGCAAAGGTCAGCATTTCAGTTAACTAGTTCCTTATCTGGGCCCGGGCGGCTAGTTGCAGAAAGTCACGTACTGCAGAAAGTCACGTATAACATGCTTTTCCTTCATAAAATGGCTGTCCTTATGTCTAGGTAAAGCAAGCAATTGTACAGAAGCCAAAGAAGCAGGTTAGTTGTATTTATTGGTAATCTTTCATTTCCCCCTTTTCTTTGTCATAATTCCAATCATGGAATTGTGGATTCATTATCTGCCTGGGCCAACTGCTGGTATTGTTGTCTAAGCACCATTATCTGCACAGCACTAATTCTTTCTCTAATAAAAGTGAGTAATCTGTTAAAAATACAAGGGCCGAAAGTGAGAAGCAAAAGTAATATTAAGAGAGGTCCGAGTAGGGTAGAGATCAGGGTGGTCACCCAAGGGGAACTGGAAAACCAAGACTCATACCATGACTGCTGTTGCTGTCTCTCTCTCTTACGTTGTTCTAAGCTTTCTCGTACCCGCTTCAGACTATCCTCAACTAAACCCGTCTTATCTGCATAAAAGCAGCATTCTTCCTTTAAGGCTGCACATAATCCCCCTTGCTGTAGAAACAGTAAATCTAGTCCCCTTCTATTTTGTAAAACAACCTCTGACAAAGAGGAGACTGAGTCTTTTAGATTCTGCATGCCTGATTGTAATTCTTGCAAGTCTTTATCTATTGCTGCACTGAGGGTAGCATAATGCTGGTTAGAGGTGACTAAAGAAGCTATTCCTGTTCCTGCCCCCGCTGCCCCCAGACCTACTACTAATGCTAAGGTTAAAGTAGTGATAGGCTCTCTCTTGAATCGAGGTGAAGTAGAACTAGCAACATCACCTGCCTGATTAATGATCTGCCAGGTGTAGTTGTAGAGCTGGTAGGGGGAGGCTGCTATTGAGTGGGGTAGCAACAAGAACATTAGTAGTAACTGTAACCAAACCTTAAGATGAGTCATTATGACTCGAGACAGTAGTGGGAACACAGCGGAGATGCAACTTGAGGGGGTTGTCAGTCTTTGTCAGCTGCCAGTGAGGGTCAGGTGAGGGAGCCGGTTTAACGTGAGAGGCGTGGATCCAGGCGGCGATTCCGTCCACCTTCACGGCCGTTGGTGTTGTCAGGAGTACAGTGAAGGGTCCCTTCCAGCGAGGTTCGAGGTTTGTGGGTCGATGCCGTCTCACGTAGACCGAGTCTCCAGGCTGATACGGGTGTGGAGCTGGATCCTTAGCAGGCAGATAGGCTTCTTTCAATTTAGGCCACAAGTCACTCTGAAGGAGGTGTAGCGCTTGCAGCCTGCAGTTCAAATCAGAGTTAGAGATTGTATCTGGTCCTCTCTGGGTCAGCAATGTGCTGAGTGGAGTTGGGACTCCGAAAAGTATCTCAAAGGGGGTGAGGTTAAATCTATAGGGGGTATTGCGGACCCTGAAAAGGGCCCAGGGAAGGAGCATCGTCCAGTCTGTACAGCCAGTCTCCATGGACAATTTAGTAATGGTCTCTTTTAGTGTTCTATTCATTCTTTCTACCTGTCCTGAGCTTTGGGGTCTGTATGCACAATGTAATTTCCAATTAATCCCCAGTATCCTGGCCACCTCCTGACTTACCTGGGCAACAAGGGCTGGACTGTTGTCAGAGCCTATTACCTGTGGCATTCCATACCTGGGAACAATTTCTTCTAGGAGTTTCTTGGTCACCATAGCCGCAGTCTCTTTCTTAGTGGGATAGGCCTCTACCCATCCTGAAAAAGTATCTATAAAAACTAAAAGATATTTATTTCCATATCTGGCTGGTTTTAGTTCGGTGAAATCTGTTTCCCAGAACAAGCCAGGACGGTCCCCTCTAAATCGCTTTCCCAAGTCTGTTGGGACTGTTTGTGCATTTACCTTTTGGCAGGGTACACACTGTTTTACGAGTTCTTCAGCCATATCCTTAAGTCCAATTATGTGGTAATCAGTCTTTTTAAGAGTCTCTATTATTTTTTTAGGTCCAAAATGAGTCAACTTATGTATGTGTAACAGGAGGTTCTTTGCTTGCTGTCTGGGTAGGATCTGTTTCCCGGTTTCAGTTTCCCATTTCTGTGATTTGGTGTTAAAATGCTTCTGTATTCTCGCCATATCTTTAAGGTCCTGCTCTGTATACTCTGAGGGCAGTGGCTCAGCGAGGACAGTTTCTTTTTCAATCAAAGGGAACAGGGAAGCTCCCTGAGCTGCCTTTTTGGCTTCCTCATCTGCCATCCTGTTTCCCCGAGCTACAAAGGAATCTCCCTTCTGGTGCCCTGGGCAGTGGACTATAGCCAGCTTGGCCGGTCGGTGCAGAGCATCAAGCAAATCTAAAATCTCTTGTTTATTTTTGATTTCTTTGCCTGCAGAGGTCAGTAATCCTCTCTGCCGGTAGATGGCGCCATGTATGTGCGCGGTGGCAAAGGCATAACGGCTATCTGTATATATTGTAGCCTTTTTTCCTTCTGCCATATTTAAAGCTTGGGTTAAGGCAATAAGTTCAGCTTTTTGGGCAGATGTTCCCTCTGGCAATTTGTTAGTCCAGATCACTTTGCTCCCATCTACAATAGCTGCTCCCGCCACCCTCTTACCTTCAAGGAGGTAGCTGCTGCCGTCCGTAAACCAGGTCATCTGAGCATCTGGTAGGGGCTGGTCCATGAGGTCGGGTCTGACTCCGGTGGCCTCGGCCAGGATTTCCCCACAGTTATGTAGCACGGTGGGATCCGTGTCCGGCCAGAGGGTAGCGGGGTTCAACTGAGTGGGGGGAGCAAATCTGACCCGGTCTGAATTAAGGAGGAGACTCTGGTAGTGAGTGACCCTGGCATTGGAGAGCCAGCAGTCTGGAGGTTGGCGGATAACGCTCTCCAGAGCATGTGAAGCAATGATAGTAACAGTCTGTCCCAAAGTCAATTTGTCTGCATCCTTTAGAAGTAGCGCTACAGCTGCAATGATCTTTAGGCAAGGGGGCCATCCTGCGGCTACAGGGTCTAATTTCTTAGATAAGTAGGCTACTGGTTTCCTCCAGGGTCCCGTTCTTTGGGTAAGCACTCCTTTAGCAATGCCCTTCTGTTCATGCACGTACAGGTAAAAGGGCTTGGTGATATCCGGGAGTGAGAGCGCAGGTGCTGTTAGCAGGGAAAGCTTAATGCTGTCAAAAGCCTGCTGGTGTTCTTTTTCCCATTTAAAAGCTGTATTTGTCTTAGTCAGAGGATAAAGCGGAGCAGCCAGGGAGGCAAATCCGGGTATCCAAAGTCTGCAAAACCCAGCGGACCCTAGAAATTCCTGTACTTGTCTGGCATTTGTTGGGACTGGAATCTGCTCCACGGCCTGTTTACGGGCCTCCGTCAGCCACCTCCATCCTCCTTTCAAAGAGTATCCCAGATATGTGACTTGCCTTTTGCAGATCTGAGCTTTCTTAGCTGAGGCTCGGTACCCCAAATGGGCCAGCTCCTCCAACAGCGCAGTTGTTCCCTTTTCGCATTCAGCCTGACTGTAAGCTGCAAGGAGAAGATCATCAACATACTGGAGGAGTGTTACCTGAGGGTTGGAGGCTCGGAAGGGCGCTAGGTCTCGGTGGAGGGCTTCGTCGAAGATGGTGGGTGAATTCTTGAAGCCCTGCGGCAATCTCGTCCAAGTCAATTGTCCGGAGAGTCCCATGTCCGGATCTTTCCATTCGAAGGCAAAGACGAGCTGGCTTTTTTCATGTAGGGGTAGGCAGAAGAAAGCATCTTTTAAATCCAAGACGGTGTACCAATTCCTTTCAGGTGGGAGTGAGCTCAATAGGTTGTAAGGGTTGGGGACTGTTGGGTGTAGGTCCTCCACCCTTCTGTTAACTTCTCTTATCCGGGTGCCCCCCCACTTTAAGGGTTACCCTGGGCTCGGGGAGGGGTTCCGAGCCCCGTCCCCCCTATTCATCATCTTCCTCCAATGTCAAGATTTCTCTTGGTTTCTTTTTGGGGCAGTCTTTTATCCAATGTCCTTTTTCTTTGCAATAGGCACATTGGTCCTTTTCCAACTGCCGTCTGTTGCCCTGGTTTTGTCTCTGTCTAGGATTTCTATGCTTTTCTCTGTCTAGGTTCTTTCTATCCTGAATTACGGCGGCCAGAATTTTAGTCATATTTCTCTCATGTCTCTTATCTCGTCTATTGTGCCTTTCCTCCTGCTCTTTTACTCTTCTCTGTTCCCTTTCTTCCTCAGTTTCTCTCTTATTGTAAACTTTCTCAGCTTCCTTAACTAAGTCCGACAGCGTATACCTACTTAAGCCATCTAATCTCTGTAACTTCTTCCTGATATCTGGTGCTGACTGGTCGACAAAACTCATCAGAACTGATACCCTTTGTTCCTCTGCAGTTGGATCAAATGGTGTATATCTACGGTAGGCCTCCATGAGGTGCTCCAGGAAAACAGAGGGTAGTTCATCAGGTCCCTGAATAATCTCTCTTACCTTAGCCAAATTCGTGGGACGCCTCGCGGCTCCCCGGAGACCAGCCACTAGAGCCTGGCGGTAGACGCGGAGATGCTCCCTACCTTCAGGGTTGTTGAAGTCCCAGTCGGGGCGGGTTAAGGGAAAACCATCGTCTATCACGTTCTGGAGCTGTGTGGGACGTCCATCATCCCCAGGAACGTTTTTCCTGGCTTCCAACAGGATGCGTTCCCTCTCCTCTGTTGTGAAGAGGGTTTGGAGTAACTGCTGACAATCATCCCAAGTGGGCTGGTGAGAGAAAACTAGAGATTCCATGAGAGCAGTTAGTTTAGAGGGATCCTCTGAGAAAGGGGGGTGATTAGCCTTCCAATTATATAAGTCCGCAGAAGAGAAAGGCCAGTATTGAAGTGGTGGCAGGGGTCTTTGATCTGGGTCATCTCCTGGTCCTAGGGGAGGAGGAGGACCTATAGCCCTAAGGGGCAGGGTGATAGCGGCATCTGGAGTCCGAGCCCGTCTGCTTCTGGTCCTCGCTGCTGGCCCCCCACGTGCTCCTTCGGCTGAGGGGTTAGGCGGAGCAGTGGGAGCATGAGATGGCGGGTATGGCGGTGGGGTGTCTAACAGGAGTAAGTCTGTCTGTGTATCTGGATAGATCTTCTTCCTTTGTCCTGACCTGCAACAAGAACTGTGGCGGACTGCAAGGAGTCCTTGTTAACAGGTTTGGGGGAAATCCAGGGTTTTAGCCAGGAGGGAGGGTCCTGCACCAAATCCTGCCAGGTAAAAATGTAGGGTAGCTGGTCAGGATGGCCTCCGGGCTCCTGTAAAATAACTTTCTTGACAGCTTGGATAACCTCTAGGTCAAAAGTTCCCTCCTGAGGCCATCCCACATTCAGCAAATTCCATTCTCCTTGGCATAAAGTTTGCCATTTTCCCTTCTTAACTTCTACTGATAAGTTATGAGCTCTCGTCTTAACGTCAGTCCAATGTGTTAGAGTCAAGTCCAGAGGGGTAGAAACAGTCTGTCCCATTTTGGGAGGAGGATAGAGAAAGTAGAACAAAATGAACAGAAAAACACAGAAAACAAAGAAAAAAACTGAGTTGGCCTGCCCGCCGCCTAAACAAAAACAAAAGCGATTCAGAGGGCGGGGGGCTAGGCCCGGATGGTGCCTTGCGATAGAAAAGAACTCGGTCAGAGTTCTTCAGATAGGAGACAGAAATCAGGTCTGTCTCCTCCGGGCAATCAAGAGCGTCCTCCAGATTGCTTGGGTGGTGGTCCTCAGGCCCGTCAGCCCCGACCTGCCACACCCCAGAGCAAGGCACCCAGAATTGAGAATTCTCAAAACTGGACGAGGTTAGACAAACACAATGAACATACAGACAGACAGACGTAACAGGAGGCGCCTCTTACCTCTGAGGGATCCGGAATGAGGTCTGGGGTCTTGTAGAGATCCCGGAAAATCTCGGTGGGACCTCCAAATGTGGGGAGCCCCCGGAGGGTCCCCAAGTGGGATTGTCTACTAGACCCGAAGACACTCACACGGAGAGCTCTCAATGCAAGACGCAAGAGGTTTATTGTACCGGTGCACCGGGGCTCGACACGAAGTCCTCACGCAGGAGAGGTGAAGAGCCCTGAGCAGCCGGGAGGTAGGGGTTTTTAAAAAGGAAAGATCATAAAACATGCGGAAATATCTCAAACATGTTTCAGCTCAGGGATTCTTCAGATGTTGTCAGGGTGTCGCCTCGGCTCAGGGATCGTGACCCCAGGCAGGGAGCTAGGGCCCCTGCGGTTAGGCATTGTTCAATTGTCTCTGAGCGGAGGCTTTCCAGAAATTGGGTAAGGGGGTTATGGTTGAGCAAACAGGGGTTGGGCAAACAAGCACAGGTGGGCAAACAAGCACAGATTTCTAAGGCAAAGGTCAGCATTTCAGTTAACTAGTTCCTTATCTGGGCCCGGGCGGCTAGTTGCAGAAAGTCACGTACTGCAGAAAGTCACGTATAACATGCTTTTCCTTCATAAAATGGCTGTCCTTATGTCTAGGTAAAGCAAGCAATTGTACAGAAGCCAAAGAAGCAGGTTAGTTGTATTTATTGGTAATCTTTCATGACAAAGATATAGACAAAGAAATAAGAGATATTATCCCATTTTCAATAGCAGGAAAATGCAAATTAAAACTACTATGAGATTCCATTTTACCCTATTAAGGATAGCAAGCATCAAAAAATCAAATGCAAACAAATGCTGGTGAGGATGTGAAGAAATAGGAACCCTCATCCACTGTTGGTGGGAATGTAAGATGGTACAACCACTTAGGAAAGCAATCTTGAGACTCCTAAAAAACTGACTATAGAGTTACCAACAGACCCAGTTATTCCCTTACTGGGCATGTACCCTAAATGCTCCACACCTCAGCTCAGAGAGATTTGCTCAACCACATTTAGAGCTGCTCAATTCGTGATAGCCAAGAGCTGGAATCAACCCAGATGTCTATCATTAGACAAACGGTTAACTAAGATGTGTTATATCTACACATTGGAATTCTACACAGCAGTAAGGAAAAAACAGCACAACGAAATTTGAAGAAAAATGGTTGAACCTGGAACAACTTATTCTCAGTGAACTCACCCAATCACAGAAAGATAATTGCCACATAATCTCACTCATCTACAGCTCCTAACATGAATCTACCCAAGTTGCCAACATACCTACCAAGCATCTCGAGGACCGGAAAATAGGGAGGGTGGGGAGGGAAGGGAGAGCAAGGGAGGGAAGAGGGGACACAAAACTGGACCCAAAAGGTAATTGTACCATAAAACTCTACATCCTAAAAGACAGACCAAATGGGTGAACCTCCACCAGGCCCTTTGATGGAACACTGGATTCACAAGGCCCTGGAGAGGGTACAACAAAAACTGTCCGTTATCCCCTTCTATTTTTGCTTCTCTCTCTCTCTCCCTCTCTCTCTCTGTCTCTCCCGCTTCTCTCTCATCTCTCTATCTCTTTTATATCACTTATTCTGTTCTTCCTTCTCTTCTTGGGCGCTGACCTGTAACTCCCAGTACCAGCAGGTGGTTATCATCCTTAATGAGATTTTGATCACAGAGACCTACAAGGTCTCCCAAAAGAAGACAGATTGTTATAGTGCTTGAGGACCGACCATAGGTTAGTGGTAATAACTTACTGCTGAAGACACTATTCACTGTTGGTATGTATAATGAAGTGATATGGCTGTTACCTAGAAGACAGTCAGTCCCCAACAGTTAGTGTGTCTAGTGTCAGGATGTGCTGCATGAGCAACTGGGGGATAAATACCTATATCTGCATGAGCAACACATGGTATAACCTACTTAGCAGAAAACAACCAGACATAATTCTCACCCAAATGCAATACTGGTGCATAGCCATGGTGGGAAATGAACTGTTCTTGATTTGGCTAACTGATCTGTTCAGTGGAATGGATCCCATAGCTGTAGCTAGGAAACAAGTCAGAACCATATCCAAAAATGAAACCACTCTTCACTAAACTCTCTCCAAAAAAACAATGGTTATCACATTTATTTGGTAGTAACTATACACTCCATTGGAGAATCTGCTTCTTTTTTTCAGATAGACACAGATCCTAAGGAGAGTACCACCCCATCATACCTCAAAGGGCCCCAGCTGTAACTAAGAATAATTGGGGAAACATGCAAGGATACTGTTTACTTGGAGAGCTGGGAACCAGCACAACAGTGAAGGAGATAGGCACAGAGAACAATCAGACCCTAACAAACCAGATATCCAAAGACACAGAGGCACCCAAGATCTCAACACAGAAGCAGACCTAATATGAACCCAACATGGCTCAGGGAAATTTGTCGAAGAGGGGGCAGAAAGAATGTCAGAACCACACATTGGGTCATGATCCACAGAGACATTTCCTCCTACCCCAAACTAAAGGTTTACCCCACAATGCACAGTCCATATACCCCAACAAGGAAGGTCTTTGTGGAGGGGGGAGGACAAGGAGGAGGCTAACAGTGGTACCAACTTGAGTGTATTCACTGACTACAAAAATTAAAAAAAAAATAATGAAGAAGAGGTAGAAGAGGGGAATATAATTTTTTTTGAAAAGACAGAAATGAAATACATACAAAGGTAGATAAAAATCATAACAGAGCAAAGAAGAACTGAAATTCTAATTAAGAGCTTATCAGAATAGATTTAAAAAATTGTTACTTATGAAAGACATATTTCATATATGAACAACAGGTTAAAGTGAATGAAATAAAAACAATAGATATCTAATTTTCATTATTTATAGATTCCATGTTTAAATTTTACCTACTTTCCAACAGTTACTATAACCTCGAAATCAACCTATACAGGGATTTCACAATTATTGAAAGATATGAGGAAGTCAATAAAAAATTTCAACTGCTGAACACCCAGCTAACACAGCACCATTCAATACTGTCCTCTGTTTCAGTCCTCATTCTGTGCAGAAGGGTTCTTGTGCAGTATAGTTAGTGACAGACTTTTTAGTTTTATGTGTGTTTTGTTGATGACTAGGCTGTTTAAAAATAGGTCCTAAACTGGGTGTAATGTGGTTATACCTTTAATGCCAGCACTTTACTTGAGCGGCTGACAAAAGCGGATCACTGTGATTTCAAGATCAGCCTGGGCTAGAGGGAGACCCTTCTTCAAAGACAAAAATAAAGGCTCCCAAACAGTACTGAAGGATTGTCGTGCACACATGTGTATATGTGTGGGGGTGTATATTTGTGCAAAAATGTGTTGAAATCTTTGATCATATTCCTTAGTCACTATTCATCTTATTTACTTAAATTCATAGCTACCCTATTTAGCTAATCTAACTAGCCATCATCCCTGGGGATCTTCTGTCTCTGCCTCTTAGGTGCTAGGTTTACAAGTGGGCTATCACACCCACCTGCCATTTACTGGGTTACTAAGGATTTCAACTCTGGTTCTCACACTTGCTTGGCAATCACTTTACCTGCCTAGCCATTTACCTAGCCCTAGAAAAACTACTTTTGAGTAGTTAATTAATGACACTGAAACTTTATTAAATAGATCAGGACTGGTCTCATTGAATGTGATGGGTGCAAGGATACGAAATAAGGTGATAAATATAGAGAGCTGAGAGTGAAAGTACAGATGAAGGAAAAATGATGTTCTCAAGGAAGAAACTGAGTCTGTAGAGGGTGTAGTAGACAGCCTTAGACTGTTGAGATGAACTTCCAGACCAGGCACAGTTATGGGAGGAAGAGAATTTACTGAAGTTTACAGTTTCAGGGGACATTCAATAATGGCAAAAGAAGTTGGCCCACTTTCACAGGTCCACACAGAGAGAAAAAAGCCACCACCATCATCACACACAAGCACACTTCCGGAACCCCAGCCAAAGCTCAAGAACTTTGCTATCCTTAGACCAGAATTCTAGGTCCACCCCCACACCTTAGGGCTGAAACCTGAGATCTATCCACAGTGATACCTCCACCAGCCAGGTGGCTGGAGATCTAAATCATAAGCTTTAATAAACTTCTGGATCTTTTGGGGGGGATAGCCACTCAAACCACCACATTTTCCCAGGTCTCCAATAGATTTATAACCATCTCACATTGTATATTGTGTTAGTACAAGTTCAGAGTTTTCCATAGTCTTTATTAACTTAAGATTGTCTCTTAATTGTGAGTCCTATAAATTCAAAACAATTTATATACTTTTAACACATAAAGGCACAGTGTAGACATGTTTTAACTGTTTTAAGGCATATCAACGAGAGACTGGAACAATGTAAACTCAAACACCATCAAGCAAACATCAAACTTTTGTAGTTTAAGTCTGATATTTTAACCAGTGACTGACATTCTCCAGATTTTCCAATTCTGGACCTACAGCTGAGCTGAATAGCCATGGAGAACTTTCATTCCTAGCCAATAACACATCATGGTAGACCTTGTACCATCCTGGTATATCCAATACATCTTCATTTTCTCATATAAACCACAGTACATCTTTCAATGGCTTTGCCAACCTATCAGGGTTATCATGCAGTGCCTATGTGTTGTGTGTCAGGGGTGGCTCCTGAAACTGAGTGTACTTTATGATGTACTCTATGTATATATTTTAATTTAGGGACAAAATAAATCATGAACTAGAAGAGCAGATTTTTTTTTTCAGTTCTCTTTCTAAAAGAGTGTATTCCTACCATTCAGTTTTTTGGGGGTGAAATCATCTCACTCATTTTTGCCATTGTTTTAATGTAAAACAATTGGGCCACCTAACTTCTTTTTTTTTTTTTTTTTTTTTTTTTTTTTTTTTTTTTTGCTTGTTAATGTGTTTGACAGTAGCAGTTTCAGTAAACTAAAACCAGTCCTTATGTTAGTAAATTTTAAACTTGTTTTAATTTTTCCAATTTTAAATCTTATATCTCTCAGTCCCATATCTTTAGCTAAGTAGATCAGTCCATTACAAATTTACTCTTGATCAAACTCTCTGGTCATCAGCCAGAATGCAGCCAGTCCTTATGCCAGTAGTCCAGTTTTAACAAAGTTTGTTGTCATCTTTCCTTTCCCTTAGAAAGTTGATAAGTCAAGCCTCTAAATACAATTCTCTCTGCATGTAGCATTTGAAAACTCTCTCAAGAATATTCTAAAGCACTTGTCTTACTGTTCTGGAGGCATCTTCACTAGTAAGTACCATGTCTATACCCAATACTCCAAAACAAATGTTCTAAATTCCCATGGTCAGACTCATCATGTATCTATAACTCATTTCTGGTACCAACTCTGTAGTAGACAGCCTTAGGGTTGTTGAGATGAACTTCTAGACAAAGCACAGTTATGGGAGGAAGGGAACTTATTGAAGCTTACAGATTCAGGGGAAGTTCCATAATGCCAGAAGAAGTTGGCCCACTATCACAGGTCCACACAGAGAGAAAAAAAGCCAATACCAGCATCACACACAAGTACACTTCAGGAACCCCAGTAAAGTGCAAGAACTTTGATATCTTTGGACCAGAATTCCAGGTCCACCCCCACACCTTAGGGCTAGACCCTTGGATCTGCCCATGGTGATACCTCCACTAGCCAGTTAGTTTAGAGAATCTAAATTACAAGCTTTAATAAACTTCTGAATCTATTAGGGTACATCCATTCAAACCATCACAGAAGCAGACACATTTAAACTACCAGTACCACAACATCTTACATTTGAAGATTATATTAGTATAGAAAAAAATAAGTAAAAGAATTATCTTGTATTATATATTGACATATCTAGAAACTAAAGAGACACACTGATACATATTTTCTATTTCTCTATTTTGCTAAGTACACTTTCATGAAGATTGAAAATACTTGGTGAAACAAGCAAGGGTGCTGTTTTCTTTGTGAACCAGGTACCACCACAAGGGTGAAGCAGATCGACACAGAAAACAATTAACTCCTACCAAATCAGATATCCAGAGACACAGAGGCTCCCACCACCACATCAATGAAGCAGACCCAAAATGAACGCAACATGGCTCAGGGAAATTTTGTGCAAGAGGGGTCGGAAAGAATGTCAGAGCCACATGTTGGATCATGATATGCAGAGACATTTCTCCTAACCATAACTGTGGGCTAACTTCACAATGCATGACCCATATACCTCAACAAGGTTGGGCCAGGGGCAGGGGGTAGGACATGGATGAGCCTAGAAGTGGTACCAACTTGACTGTATTCACTGACTACAAAACTAATTAATAAAAAATAATTTAAATAAATAAATAAATAATAAAATGTGGGTATAGAAAACTGATAGTAAAATAATAAAGCAAACTGAATTCTATCATTACCACATATCTCGGGATATTCTGTTGATGGATCAGCAATGTTTGGGTGAGATTTAAAATAAATACATGCATAAATATTTTATGATATTATTTATGCCTTCATTTTAATAAAACCAGTATGTTTTATAGTTAATTTATTCAATATTTGTAGACCATTAGTAATAATGAGTAAAGAATTTACAGCATTAAAGGTAATTTATTTAAAATATATGAGATTTCAATATTTTCATTAAATTATAAAGTAATGCATATCTTTGGAATATTAAAATAATTTTACAGGCCATTTTTCTCCTATAGTATTCAAAACAGCCTATTAAAACAGAATTAAAATATAATTATAACTAATTACTTCCAAAGTTCAATGAAGCATTTAAATAAAACTGAGAATTTACATATCTTTGAACATTTAAATAGAATCTATTTGGAATTCTAGTATTTAAAGTATGAAATAGGGCAGTGAGATTGTCTCAATATGTTTCAAGATCCATATACACACAAGTTGAAAAATAATGTCTTTAATATTCTATACTTTCCAGGTGTAACTGTTGTGATTGCATGATGATTACAATAACTGTAATGGAACATAAATAACTACAACAAACAGGGAACACAAACAAAAGAGAGTGAGTGCTCTGGACTATGGAGGCATCGGTTTTTTTTTGGGTTGGTTTTTTATTGTTATTATTATTATTTTTTTAATTTTTATTGACAACTTCCATGCTTGTAAACAATATCCCATGGTAATTCCCTCCCTCCCCCTACTTTCTCTTTGAAACTCCACTCTCCTTAAGAGTTGTTTTTTTATTTTTTTTATGCAGAATCAATTTTGTTCCAATCTCTCAAACAGGAGTTTAAAATTAACTGGTTTGTCTTTATCTTATTTAAACATTCTTTTTTTATTTAATCTCTCTTCACTTTCTGACATTTGTAGCATGAACAAACACTTGTTACTGTATAGAATGTCACTACATACACTGAATCCTTACTCCTTTCCTCTCAAGGCCAGAAGAGTAGATATGAAAATAAGTACTTTCTTGTGTAGCCTAAATAATGCTAATTAGAAAGAATAATTAGATTTAAAGTTGTGTTGTTTAAATGCTTAGCACTAGGTAAATGACACAAGTGTGATGTTTTCTTAATAAAATAAGTTTTATGTGTGTTTGTGCTAAGTAGAGTCTAGATACAGCTAGGTCTGCAACATGGCCACATTTTCTCGTAAGGGAATTTAGCAAATTCCCTGCTATTTAACTTCTGCAAGATGTGTGTGTAGGAGCAATCCTCTTGTTGGGGAACATGGAGATTGCTTAGAAGCAGGCCAAAAGTATTTGGAGTATTAAAGGCTTAAAGGGTTATCTAGGAAAATGGCTGGGAATTGTGTGCACCATGGAATTTTAAGTACTACTACTGTAAGTATTTGACCTTATACACAATACTTCTCACTATGGTGAGCTCCTGGTGTCTTTTCTGGTATGTCTGATTCCTGAACTGAAGCTTGCTTCACTTTAATTTCTTTTCTAGTATGTGTGCATGGTGTTTCTCTTCCTCATCATTTATCTTATTGATCCAAAAAAATGTCTGATGATATGTAAAGATATTTCAAGTTTTCCTTGAAAGAAAGAAACAGTTTTGAGGGGATAATTAACCATTAGCATTAAAATAGATTTAATTTCTTTAAAGTGGGCAAGATGATTCCTGTATGCTCTGCTATTTAATGGGAAAGTCTAAAGCACTACCAGGGAATGAAAGATTCATATTCATATCAACTTTCTTTTAGGATTAGTGATATCCATGTATTAAGCACACCCTTTAATAAATTAGAGGATTATCTTTACAATTCTTAGAGCAAAACAGTTAAGACAAAGCCTGTGCATGTGAAAGTACATAAAATACAGGAAAAACAGTAAAACTGCAGCTGAATTATTTTCAAGTAGTACAAGAATTTATAAATGTTGTTTATTCTCATTTCTGGGACTAATCATTCATTGTTTTAAACACACACACACACACACACACACACGCCTTTTCTTTCCTTTTTGTCTTTTCTCTTTTAACACAGGGTAATGTTAATAGTCCAAACTAACTTTCAACTCACAATGCACACTGCTACACACATAGCTTTTAAAAATAATTATGCTTATCACATGAAGGACCTTATAATCTATTATGAAGAACCAAACATGTACATGAATATCATTGTTAAGGTGTAGAAATGTAAGTATACTAAAAATATTAGAAATGAAGTATCATTGGTACATAATAGATGTCAGCTTTTTTCCTTCCCCTTCAGATTTTTTTGGGAAAATATTTTCTTTCCTGCAAGACATGATTTTTAGTCTTCCATTATTTTTCAATTAAGTGTCTGCATTAATATTTAGATATTAAATTTCTGATAACCTCTATTGTCTTCATACATCTAAATTGAACAGGGTTTTGCATCTAAAATACAATTAAAATCCATGACAAATAATTTCAGTTAATCAATGTATGAAAACTCATTAAAATCATCATATAATACTAAGTATTATTTTGCAAAATAGTTCAATTTTTCCATAATTTTATTTATTAATGTTAAAGGTTTTGATTATTTTGACTTCAGTTATTTTTAAAAAATTATTGCTCCATTGTGTAGTAGGTGTGATATAGTGTATGTATGTATACTGTATGCATGTGTGTGTGTGCAGATGCATGCACCCTATTATGTGCATGCATGTTAGGCCAGAGGAAGATGTCCAATGTTTTCCTCTTCTATTTTGGTTCCTTGAGATGGACTATCTCACTGAACCAGAGCTATGATTTCAGTCAAATAGACTGTCCAGGAAGGCCCAGAGATTCTCCCACTTCTGCCCTCAAAGGATAGGGGGTTGCAGGAATACATGGCAATACCCAACTTTTTTTTTGTTGTTGTTTATTTTTATTTATTTATTTGAAAGTGACACGTGCGCCCCCTTGTGCATCTGGTTTACATGGGTCCTGGGGAATCGAGCCTCGAACCGGAGTCCTTAGGCTTCACAGGCAAGCGCTTAACCGCTAAGCCATCTCTCCAGCTCAATACCCAACTTTTGAGGATGGTGGAGCTTGAACTCAGGCAGTCATGTGCCCTCATACTTGCATCATCAGCATTTCCCTAGCCCTGTCTTAGAATTTTAGAGCAATATTTTTACATTTATATTTGGACGTATAATATTAATCTGTTAACCATTTTCTGATATATTTTTTCTATCCTGGTTAAAAAACACAACTATTCTATTTAACTTATTCAGTAAACCTTTTTCAATATACTATAGTAATTATCAAATGTGCATTGTACCAAATTTCTTTTTTAAAAACTTTTTATTTATTTGCAAGCAAAGAGAGACAGACAGAATAAGTGTGCCAAGGCCTCCAGCCACTGCAAACTAACTCCGGATGCATGCACCATTTTGTGCACCTGCCTTTATGTGAGTACTGGGGCATTGAGCCCAGGTCATTAGGCTTTGCAGGCAAGTTCCTTAACTGCTGAGGCATCTCTCTAGCCCTTAATTTATTTGATATGATTTGAGATAAGCATTCCATAGTCAAATTATTTTGGGAGGCACGCCATAATTTATTTCTACTAGCAAATCAAAATGTTTACATGTACTTTAAAAAAATCAGGCCAATGTAATATAGAAAATAGCTTAGTTCCAAAAGTATTATGTCCTTACATTTTTGAAATGCTGCCTTATTATAGTATGTGCTTTAATGTAATAAATGTGGATTTTATCTACCACTTGCTCTTGCTCTCTCTCTCCTTGCAAATAAATAAATAAAAATAAAATAGGGGCTGGAGATGTGGCTGAGCAGTTAAAGGTGTGTGCTTGCAAAGCCAAAGAACCTGTTTTTCATTTCCCAGTACCCATGAAAAGCCAGATGCACAAAGTGGCACATGTATCTGGAGTTTGTTTGCAGTGGCATATCCATTTCTTCTATCTCTCCTTACAAATAAATAAATAAACATAAAAATAACATAAATGTAGATTTCCATTATTTGTAAAGCTATAAATTTTGAGCTGTAAGAAATACATCACTTTTTGAGTTATATTTAATATTTTCAAAGATTTAGAAAACAGCCTGTGGAGGGCAGTGTTTTTCGTATTCTGGAACATAACTATCTCAAGTTGTTTTCCTTTCTATGATTCATGTTTATATCCTGCCTCTGAATCATATATGAAAACAGCCAGCTGAGTGTACATTGTCTGCTAGTAAGCACTTTTAATGAAGCAGACCTCACTTTTGTTTGAACATACGTTGATGTTTATGGGCTTATTTCAGAACAGCGTGGAAATAAGGATCATTTTGGCCCAGAGAAAATCAAATCACCCAGTGATAAGAAGTTATGAACAAGAACAGGCATCTCTAATGGCTCAGGGGCTTATTCTATCTTTTGCTCTATTTCTCCTCTGTACAGTGTGTTGTGGAGTGTATGATTTATTCATAGAACGCTCTGTCACTACTGAATGATTGTACTCTAAACTCCTGAAAACTCATGACAAAACCTATTAAAGGAAGAGAGTGATAATCAAAATATCAAGTTCTTACAAACCAACTTTTATTTTTCTCACTGAATAAATCCTATGGACCATTACGGTTGAATGATATGAAAATGCCAAAATTCAACCACTTTGACCTATAAAAATGGAAACTTTATGATTCAATCTAATTATTGGAAGATTTCAGTCTAGTAAATTCTGATAACTCTTAGTATTTCATTTCAGTGTGAAAAGTTGACTTAGTAATGATAGAAACGTTCTGCGTAGCGGTCATGGATTAATGTCACTGTAAGATAAACGAGCCAGTTATACCAGTGTAATTGAGGTTTATTTAGGGATAGAAATAAGACATTCTTCACAAAGTCAGCATGACTTTTTCACTGCTGGGGGTTGTTATTCTCTCGATATTCACAACTTTTTAGGAACCAAAAGAACATGAAAGTACTTGTATTAGTTCCCTGATGTTTTCATAACCACCACATGCTGTGGTTCAGAACCATGGAAGTTTATTTTCTGACAGTTCCAGAGTGTAGATGCTGAGGTCCTGCTGGTTGTACTCTTGTGGGGTTTAGGGGTAAAATCAGCTCTTGCTTGTTCCAGCATCTGGTAGCTGTGAGCTTCTGAAATCTGAGGCCAAGTGCCACTGTCCACTTTTACTGTTGCATTTCTTTTCTTCTCAGTGTGTCTTTCATAAGGATAATTGTTTTTGGATTTAGGATCAAATAATGTGAGGTCCTCATGTAACATCACATAATTTATTACATTGCTGAGACCCTTTTTCCAAACAGGATATCATTTTCAGGCCACTTTAGCATACTAGAACACAGGCATATCTTAGCATTCAACCCACTGTGATAGTGGTTATGGATGTCTCCTGGTTTTGTTTTGCTTTCCTTTGATTCACCTCTAAAGAACATGAATCTACTGATGCTCTTTAGTAAACATTCATTCTCGAGAATAAAAGGAAAGAAAAATATAGAATGTTTTGGAAAAATGCTCCTACTTGAAATAGGTATAAGGCACTGGAAAAGCACCCCCATCTTTGCTCTATGGTCTTCTTTTCCATTAAGAAGTGAGTTTTCAAGGAGATAAGGAGCATGTAACAGTCTATAGTCTTGCTAGGTGAGGTCAGCTTATGAATGAGTTCCCTCTGTTTAGCATGCCGGTAAGTATTCACAAAGCAGCACTTTGTGCAGAGCTGTGCTTCAGTGTTGTAATAAGGCTTCCATCTGTTTCCCAGTTCTCTGCAACACACCTGCTTTGACTAACAATAAAAGATTTAAATCTAGTATAGGGACTTAATTGTTTAAGTTAATTTATAGCATTCTTGCCATTTTGATTAAGGGTACATATTAAGGAATTTTGCACTCTAATGAGTTTTTTAAAAATTTTCAAAAAACTTTATTTTTTTATGTTTGTTTCTTCCACTTAGTATCAGTAAAAGTTTTAAGCATCATGAAATGGATTTGAGTGTAAATGGAGAAATGGTGCCAAAGCTAAGTGATACCAAAAACCTATCAGACACACAGAAACGTCAACCTCAAGTTTGGCCTTGGGGCTTTATATATCATAAGAACCACCAACACAGCACCCATACAATGTAACTTGTTGAAGAACTATTAAGGCCACACTATTATAAAAGAGATTTACAAAGGCATCTTTCTTAATTAAAATAGTCATTTTGATGCTAGGTAACTTTTAGTTTTAATTTATTATATGGTATAGATGGCCCTACGTAACCCCATATGAAGACTTACAACAAAGCACTGCTGTTTATAAAAATGTGTTGCGGGCTGAAGAAATGGCTTAATGGCTAAGAAGCTTGCTGGTAAAGCCAAACAACCCAGGTTTGATTCCCCAGTACCCATGTTAAGCCACATACATAAGGTGGCGCATGTGTCTGGAGTTCATTTGCAGTAGCTAGAGTCCCTGGTGCACCCATTCTCTCTCTCTCTCTCTCTCCCTCTTCTTTTCTGAAATAAATAAAAATACTTCTAAAAAGATGAATAAAAATGCCAAGTGGCAACAAATGTATAACTTAATGCTACCAGTATTAGTAATTATTGATCACATAAAATATAAGGGTAAAAATTCATTTAACATTTATTTGTTTACTGATTTTTGAAGACAGTATCTAATGTAAGCCAAGGTAAACTCTAACTGTCTGTGTAGCCAAAGTTAAACTTGAATTCCTTTTTATTTGTTGTTGTTGTTTGTTTTATTTATGTGAGAGCAAGAGAGAGAGAGAGAAAGAGAGAAAGAGAGAGAAGGAGAGACAGAGAGAGACAGAGAGAGACAGAAAGAGAGAATGGGTGCATTGGGGCTTTTCAGCCACTGCAAATGAACTCCAGATGCATGTGCCATCTTGTACATCTGGCTTATGTGGGTCCTGGGGAATCGAGCCTCAAACGGAGGTCCTTAGGTTTCATAAGCAAGCGCTTAACAGCTAAGCCATCTCTCCAGCCCCGAGCTTTAACTCTTTATTACCCCACCTCTACTACCTGGTGTTGAGATTAAAGGAATAACTCACCAAGCGTGGCTTGATCAGTCATATCTAATGTGACATTTAACTTCAGTATCCTTTTTCTCCATCGTATTAATCAGTTTCACATTCTTGAGTCCTCCCTTGTCTTTCTGCTTATCCTCAAATTATCAGCAAATAAAAGTTTTGTAATGATTAAAATGGATCTAATAATCTAAAACTTCCTGGCCATAGTAGCTCCAACCACCAATTAAAAATATTTAGTAATATTTTTCATTAGCGTATTTATCGGGATATATTAGTATTTCATGTATCCATAATAATTTATTCTTCACTGAACTAGCTTTTATTGATATTGGGGATTCAGAGCCTTTGGTGTATTTTATCCGTCAGGACTATCAGGCTGATAATGCATATAAAGAAATGCACACAGAGGGCTGCAGAGATGGCTTAGTGGTTAAAGTGCTTGCTGTCAAAGCCAAAGGATCCAGGTTCAATTCCCCCATAGTCAGATCAAGAGCAAGGTGATACATACATGCGGAGTTCATTTTCAGTGGCTACAGGCCCCGATGTACCTATTCTCTCTCTATCTGCGTCTTTCTCTCATTCTCAGATAAATAAATAAATAAAATACTTTTTAAAAAGGAATGTGACACATAGTCACAATAAACACTGATGCAAGGTCACCACAAATGCTATGAGAAAACATGGGAGGAACAGCTATCTCAAGAGAAAGAATCAAGACTTTTCAGAGAAATCTTCTTGGTGTAGTGGTTGCATTCCTTTTAGCCTCTCCAAAGGAGTGATAGCTCTGTCATGGCCTTTAGAAGAAGCACAAGATAGCTTAGATACTTCCATAAGCTAAGGAACAGAGATGCAAGGATTTAAAAGGAACATATATAAATCTAAGTAGAAAAATATGTCTGTCAGGCTTTACCTATTATGGCAGATGAAAACCATTCTGTTACTCACTCTTTCTTCATTATGACAAAATATCTGACAAAACACCTTAAGAGAAAGGGATTTATTTGGATTCATAGTTGCAGAGGTTTCAGTCCAGAGTCACAGGCTTCCTTTGCCCCATTGACTTTAGGTCTGTGGCAACGTAAGAACATCTTGAAAAGGGCAAGTCAGTAAACCTATTCACCTTGTGGAAAACTGATTGCAGAAAGAAACAGACAGGAAGGAGCCAGAGAGAAGAGATACCCTTCAAAGACATAATCCAGTAGTTTATGTCCTCCAGACAGGCCCCGCCTTCTAATGCCCATTCAGTATACACTTGACAATGTTTGTAGCCACTGATGAAGCTAGTGCCCTCAAGATCCATTCTCAGTAGTGCTTCCAGCTGCTGGCCAAGAGAACAGTACATGAAATTTTGGGGAGGCCACTATATATTCAAACCACAGCACTCCATTCAAACATCTGAAGTAATTAATGCTTATGTGGTTTAGACTGAAGGAGATAGTTTATAAACAAAGGACACCAAACTCATTTTAATTACATTCTTTGATTCTTCCTTGCTTCTTGCTTTGTTTATCTGCCTCCAAAACACAAAGCTTGTCTCCCTTTCCAAGAAAAGAAAAAGAAAAAACGTGTCCTTGTCATCATAACAGTTATTGCTGGTATTTGATAGGATGCAGTTGGTGAAGTAATATTTGACAGTCATGACATAGCATATCCATAAGCATAAGTAGTTTGCCCTTTAGTTTAGAAAATGCTGGGGGCTTCTGACTTCTAAAATGGTATTTTTTTTTCATATGGATGGAAAACTTTTCTCTGAGAAAAATTGTCAGTAAAAGAAGTAATATGTGAAACTAACCTCAAAATACTGAACAATTTTTATTGTTGATGTTACTGGAACAATGATTTGATGATTAAAAGGAGATCACTGTTTAGGCAGCTTGATTGGCAACTCAGTATATGGTTTGCTTATAAACCTGTGAATAAAATTTTTCTGCTGCTAGTAGGTTAGGATTTTATCTTTTCCTAATCATTAAAGGTGTGCTTACATTAGCATATGGAGTGAAATACAAAGGCTTTTTCTTAAATAAATGAAACAATTTGTCACTGCATGTGACAAGACTTCCTTTCTGCTATAATGAATACTTGTATGGAGAGGAAACCACAAAGAACTGGGAATTGAAGTATGAAGAAGGAAGCTGACTCTCACCATACTGGAAACCAACCTTTTGCTTTTTGTAAATCTACCATTTAGTATGTGCCCTGGTGAAATAAAAGCATTGTTCACTGTGTGTTAACTATGACCTTGAAAAGTAACAAAGCAATGTACGTTGCCAAGGAAAACAAAGGAATTAGGCTTAACAATGAGAAATTTTCTTTTGTTTAAATTATCTAAAATAAAAAGAACGACTATGACTTTGTAAAACTGAACTCTCTCCACTAATTGTCAAGTGAACATATCATACTAATTATTTGCTTCACAAAGTTCCCAAATCCACATTATGCTCAAAATCAGGTTTAACAAATTATATGATTAAACTGCCGAAATGCATCTGATGTTTTTAGAAAGGAACTTGTTTACAACTATTTCCATAAATAAGCAGTAATAAGTATGAAGAAATCTATAGAAATTATAAATGGTAAAGTTGGGGCTGGATAGATGGCTTAGTGATTAAGTCGCTTGCCTGTGAAGGACCCAGAAACTGAATGATGCCATGACAGGCTTCAGTAGAGTGCTGCCCTGGTTAGGCCTAAATTACAAGTTTCAGTTTAAACAAAGAAACAAAGGGGCAGCTGCCCTGCCGCCTGTCCAGGACACCCTGAGACTTGTCCCTCCTACCTCCCTGCCCTGGCCATTTAAGAGATTTATCCCTCCTACCTCCCTGTCTCGGCCAATCGAAATACATACAAATGTTATTGCTGCTTTTTTAGCCAATTGCAACAGAGGTTGCTTAGCTACCTAGCTCCCACTGCCAACTTTGCCCACCAAAATCTTCCTGCCTCCCTCCTGCCCCCAGTTTTGCCCACCGAAATCCCAAGCCAATCAGAAGAATACAAGTGCATTTACTGTTTAAATCAACCAATCATGTACCCATCTCCTTCTTCTATGTTCAAATCGCTATAAAAACCTTACCCTCCCACTACTCGGGGCTCTTGTATGGATCCACTGCGTTGGTGAAGTCAAGAGACCGAGCTTAAACCCGAAATAAAGCTCCTTGCCCTTGCATACCTGTTTGGTTCTCCTTGGTGGTCACTGGGGATGCCGAGAACTGGGCATAACACCTGCAAAGCCAAAGGAGCCAGGTTCAATTCACAAGGACCCACATAAGCCAGATGTACATGGTAGTACATGCATTTAGAGTTCGTTTGTAGCAGCTGAAGTCATGTCACACCCATTTTCTCTCTCTCTCTCTCTCTCTCTCTCTCTCTATTTGCCTCTTTCTCTCTCAAATAAATAAAATAAAATAAAGTTTTAAAAATGGTAAAGCTGCCTTATTTGATATCTTTCAGTAACAAGTCAACACAGCATAGCATTCAGAGAAGTTCATTACCACAAATCACATGTCAGTAAAGAAGATCCAGCTGGAGATTTGGGATGAGGGATTAACTACAAAACTAGGACCTGGAACAACTGTGCGAGAGACTAGAAAGTGTGGACTATGAAAAGATTTGAGAGATTAAGGAAATGTTCACAACCCATCCTACTGAAGTACAGAAATGGCCAAAAGGTGGTGATTATGGAAGATTTTAGGAAGCTGCTAATAGCTTCCAAAAGAAAAGCAAACAAAAGAATTTTAGGGAATTATTTAGGGCAAATTGTCCACAATGCATGACCCATGGTTTTAATGCTCTCCAGCCAAATGCCAGATGGTGGCTTCCTTACAGAGCAACAAGGAAAATATCAATCTATTCTGCTGGCCACAGCATCTCATCCAATGACCTTCTCCACTTCTGACTTCCAAATGTCAAGCAATTTCCAATTTTTGTGAACTTCAAGTGGAAACTTATAAGGTATAGAATTCTGGGCAAAACAGTTTATATATAAGGATTGATACACTATAGACTACTGTGTGGTTGAATATAGTGTTACACTTTCTGGTAATGGTTAGGAAAAAATAACAAAGAAAATTAGGTGAGTATATAAACCAGTCTAGTCATAGTCACATAAATTCTAATATTATTTTTATAGGCTGTGGTACTCTGTGCAAGATGAAAGTACTTATGTCAATAAACTGAAATTTTCCAGACTGGTATGTAATTGTGACTCTTTCTGACCTCACAATATGATAATGAATTTTACCCAAAGGATGTATTTGCAATTGTTTTTCTATTTTTATCATTAGAAGGGGAAAAAGCTTTTCTTATAGAGGTTTTATCTTTTTTTTTTTTTTTTTTTTTTTTTTTTGGCTAATTCTATTCCTATGAGTTTTGTTGTTGTTGCTGGAGCCTTGCTAGTTCTTCTCTTCTGTCAGGTCTTTAAGTAATTGTTGTTTTTGTATATAAAGATTACTATTTTATTCTATGTTTATGGTTGCATTGGTAGTGTTTTTTTCGTAAGATAGTTTTATAGTTTATTGAGCTGGAGAGATTGCTCAGTGGTTACGTCACTTGCCTATAATTCATCACCATTACAAGAGCCCCAGTGCTCTCTACCCATCCTCTTCCCTCCCCCTCCCACTCACCGTGCTTTAAGTAGATGGCAATACTGGAATCACCTCGAATTGAGTTAATGGACAATACCCTGGGCTGAGAAGAGGAAATGCCACCCCCAAGATGCTACTTCAGCTAATCACCTAAGGACCCCCAGAGGACATTTTCCCACCTTTCTCCGTAAAACCCTTTCCCTGTCCTTCTCTCATTCTCTTTGTCTTTCCTGTCCATGGTGCTACCTTGTTCCTCTTCTCTCTCTCACCTATTAGAATAGTCATAAGCTCAGTCAAGCAGTTTGTTTTGGGACCTCTGTTCCAACCCCATAATCTATCAACCATGTGTTTTTCAATTGCACTGTGGGGGCAATGGCTCAGAAGCCAAAGGAGCTTCCTTCAAATTACACTGCTGGTTCTTGTTGGAATAGATGTGCTTTTCTTTCCCAAATTTATGCTATTACTGTTTTTGTGTATTTTGAAATCTTATCTCTTTTGGGGAGAATCAAATATATTATATAGACACATATATATCTATAAATTCCCATTTCATTGTTTTAAAAACCCAAATGACAGTTTACATCTTCTGTATGAAGTGATATGATGAATTATACAAATGTATATTCTAGCAGCAAATTATCTCTGCACTTCTATGTCCTTAAATAAAAATTCTACATGGTCTTGATATGTGAACTTCTCATTCTGCTGGTAGACTATTCATGCTGCTATTTATAAGAGAGAAATTTAGCTTTTTATCCTTTAATTTTACTTTTTGATAAACTTACAAATGTACGTATCTATCAATGATATATTTGCTTCAATACTTTTGTTTGTAGTTGTCAAATCATCTTTTAAAACTTTATTGGCAAAATTTATGCATATTCAAAATATTTTCTATCATAATGCTATCCCATTATTTTCTTTTGTCCCTTTTCCCTAATTCTCTTTCCAGTGGATCCCATTTTCTGTACAAATGGTTCCTCTCATATTTGATATTTTTGTTTGCCCTCCTCCACCACCCATGATAGAATGTTGCTAAGCCCAGTATTGTGCAGGTTTTTAGAGCTGCTGTGAGGTTATGAATGTAAACTGCCATTTCGTGTCCAAATGACAGTGTTTGTAGTCATTCTGCCCCATCCTCTAGCCCTTCCATTCTTTCTACTGTTTCTTTCCAATGTTTCTTAAGCCTTGAGTAGGGGGTAGGGAATGATAGAAATGCCTTATTTAGAGTTAAGCACTTTTTACTAGCCCTTTTATGAGTTTTAGTCACCGACATCAGGAAAAAGAAGTTTCTCTGACCAAAGGTGAGAGAAGCACTAATTTATGAGTATAAACATAAATATTTACATGAACATTTGATGGAAATTCTATTTAAATTTGATACATTCCCCTTCATTTCCTATATTCTGGAACAATTTAAGAACAATGGAATGATTTGTTGTCTGAATTTGCTTGTGAAAACAGCTGGTTTTGGTGAATTGTGTGTGCATGCATATGATATTGTTAATGACTTTATTTCTTTACAGAATAAATTAATCTTACTATAATGACTTATTTATTAATAGTTTATCCATAGCTTACATTAATATATATTAATTTCTTATAATATGTGTTAATAACTATATGAATAGTTTAAATACAAATATTTAAACTATGGCTATTTCTTTCTTTTTTTTTTTTTTTTGAGGTATGGTTTAACTCTAATCCAGATTGACTTGTAACTAACTCTGTTGTCCAGGCTGGCCTAGAACTCAGAGAGCATACTAGTTCAGCCTCCTGATTGCTGGAATTCCTGACATGCACTACCCCTCCTAGCAAAACTACGTCTATATTTTGGCAAATTATATTTCTAGTCCTTTTTCAATTTTACTTAATTTGTGCTGCATTAAGATGGGAAATGAATATTAAGCTTCGAAAACTTCCTGCTTTACTTGGAGCATTTTCATTCCCACAAAAGATTTGTTCTACTTGTGTATTGTGTGAGTTTGTGCTAAAGATAGGTTGAGGCTCCATGGCTGGCTCACACTTCAGCATTGTGAGCTTCTGTGATTGCAAAATGTTCATTTATTTCTTTTCTAGGTTAGTCATGTTTTAACAATAGTCAGTTATATATCCTTAGAACAATTTAGTAAGATTTTTATTAGTTCCAGTTGGTCATTAAAAATTTGACATAAAAGCAATATAAATATAATATTTCCATTTAAATAACATAAATTCTCCTTGATTGACTTTTATATTTATAAATTAGTTATAGCCCTATTTACTCATGTCAGCATGTTTATACCAATAATGTCACACTGTAGTGATTAGCTTTTTGTTGCTGGGACAAAATAGAAGACTACCAGCAGCTTATGAGAAGAAAGGGCTTGTTTTGCCTTATAGCTTTCAGGGAAAGTGTTAACAAAGTGGGTAAAAGGAGGCAGAGCAGGCAGTGAAGGGTCACAACTTTTCAGAGAAGCAGGGTGGGAGCAGCATGAGTGAGTTAACATTGGTAAGCTGGACTAATAAACCTCAGGTTCTGCCTCCAGACCTCCTCCAGCAAGGCTTCACCTTCCAAAGATTCCACCAGCTAGGGACTGAATGGGGTTTAATTCGAGCGCTTGAGGCTATAGAGGAAATTTTAAATTCAAACGACCAAACAAACTGGTAATTTGTACCAAAATTTCCAAATTTTAGGTTCACTTTAATTTTTATAAAAAAATCATTTAATGTCAGGATACTAGTATTTACCATTTGAAAATTCATACTATTTTAATGCAATGATTGGACATTAAAGAGGACTATGTTCATACAACATTTTGTACACGGTCATCAGTGTCACACCACTCTTAGCTTAAACAAATTCAATACCTAAAGCTTTCCCATTTTGACCATTTTCCAGCCATAAATATTTCTCCCATAAAACATAAAATAAATCTTCATGGAAGTAAATTAATCTTGATGATGCTTTATGGTAAGGAAAAAAAGTTTGTGTTTTTGTAATGTATAAATAAAATGTAACTTAAGTAAGTTCCAGTAACATAAATAATAAAAAATGAATTAACTAATTTAATTAGACCAATTTAAGCTAAAGTATTTCTTATATTCTAAATAGAAATGTTATAGGAAAAGTTAAACAAGCAGAAGAAAAATTCTAAATAATGATAAAGAGACTTTTTCATAAATAATTCTTCTCATATACATATAAAACTTTCATTATGTAAATAAAACATTTTATCTCATTTGGAGGTACACCTGGAATACTTAGATGACAAGAGTAGAATTTAAGACTGAAAAGATAAATTATATGCATATTTTAGAAAAAAATGTTCCATTCAATACACATTGCTTCAAGCATCAGTCTAAACATCTGACTTGTTTTCTGATGTATTGAGATAGGATTAATAAAAAAAATGTATATATACTTATGGTACACAACATTATTTGATATACTTTGACAAATGATTTTTGCAATGAAATTAATCAATCACCACATATAGATACCATCGTGTGTGCATGTGTGTGTTGAGCATACTTAAGTTATACTCTCTAATACATGATCATCCATATTTGTCTTAGCATTAGTCACAGCAGTCAAGTTGTGGAATCATCCTTGGTCCTATCTCTGATTGGGTAAATAAAATGGAGTATGTGTACACAGTGGGGCCTTATTCAGGTATAAGGGATAATGAAATATTATTTTTAAAAAAATGAATGAAGTTGGAGATTGTTATGTTAAGCAAAATTTAAGCCACCTCAAAAATGAAGAACTATTACATATTTTCCTCATATATGGAATTTAATTTTAAGAAATACTTTGAAAGTAAAAGGGAAGCTCTTTGGGAAAAGGAAGGTAGAGTAGTGGGAGTGAGTCTAGAGAGGCATTGGAGTGGAATGAGCATAAAGAAAATGGCATACTTAGCAAACAATTTTGTTCAGATCATATATGCTGATAAAATGGCAGAAATTATTAGCAAATTTAGGTAAACAAAGCATTCATATTGGCAATTACTATACTATACATTAGATATCTAGAATTACTTCATCCTATAAATGAATATCTGTACTCTTTAGACAACATCTTCCCACTCTCTCATATTCCCATTTCTTGCAACCAATCTTATACTTTCAGGTTTTTATGAATTTGATCTTTTCAGACTATATATATGAGATCATTTGTCTTTCTGTATCTATTTTATTTTGGCTAGAATAGTTTTCTCTAGGTTCATTCATGATGTCACAAATTTCAGAATTACTGTCTTTTATGACTGAACATCTTAGTGTATACATGTAATACATATATGTAGTATCATATATATGTAAATTTCCACAAAACTAAGCAAGTTAGATTACATATAACTTTTTTTTTCTTAAGCAATGTAAGCAATCACAGAAATGAAAAGGAAACCAATAGAATGAAAGAAAATACTTACATATGCTCATATCTTATATATATTTAACATGATGCATCCACAGAGAATTTGACTTTTTCTTTGTTTTCTGAGACATTGTCTCAGTATTTAGTGCAGTCTAGCCTAGACCTCAAGATTCTTCCACCTCAACCATCTGAATTATGGGACTACAGACATGCAATATGTCAGCTAGCAAGCATTTGACTTTTTAAAGTTTTTTTTTTGTTATTAGATATGGAATATTTTGTATGTAAACATCACTTGTTGGTACCATCCTTTCCCTCCTCATTGCCTCTTTTCTGAAGAGGCCTTCCTTGTTGGGGATGCAGGTCAACCACATAGAGATTGTGGGTCATGCATTATGGGGGCAGCAGTCAGTTATGTAGGAAAGGCAAGGTGTGGCTCTAACAATCTTTCTGCCCCCTCATCTGAAAAATTCCGTGAGGCATGCTGGGAGCATTTTAAGACTACGTGAGTGATGGGCACTTAGGAGCATCTGGGTCTCTGGTTTGGTAGGTGTTGAGTGTACTCAGTATCTTTCTCCATCACCCTTGTGCTAATATCAGCTTAAATAAGACAGCAGCATTCTTGCACATGTTCCCAGTTCATCTGTGGTTTCAGCTGGGGCTGGGGTGGAGTGCACTGGGTCATTTATCTCCTCAAGTTCAGTTCCCATCTGAAAAAGAGAAATAGATTCTCCAATGGAGAGTGAAGTCAGCACTAGCTAAATGGGATAACCATTATTAATTTAGAGATAATTAAAAGGGTTTAGACACTCTTATAGTCTAAGGTGAGTGGGAGTTTGACAATGGAAAGCAGAATCATTATCTGGATATGATTCTGACTTGTTTCCTAGTTCCAGATATGATTTCCTTTCCACTGAGAGAATCTGTTAGGCAATCCAAGAACAGTTGGTTACCCACCATGGCTATGTACCACTATTGCACTTGTGTGAGCATCACATCAAATTGTTTGCTTCTGAGTCGCTTAGACTTTGAGTTGCTTGGACAGAGACTGGCAACTTTCCCCTGGTAGCTCATGTATTGCCTTCCATAACTAGATGGGCTAATTATCTGAGGTCTGGCTCTCCTCTGGATTCCAACTAGGTCTCTCCATGGTCCAAGCCAACAGTGTTCAGTGTCTTCAGCAGTAGGGTCTTACCATTAACCTCTGGTGGGTAATCAAGTGCTCTGACAGACGTCTGTATTGCTTGTTTTGGAAGATCTAGTAGGTCTCTCTGATCAACAGCTCATTATGGATGCAGACCACATCATGGTACATGGAATTACAGACTTTCACTATCTATTATGAGGGATACTTTTGCTGGGCAAAGTAGCTTCGGTTGGAAGCCATAGTTTTTCAGACTTTGAAGTGTCCCATTCTAGGCCCTTCTGGCTTTCAGGTTTTCCATTGGGAAATCTGATGTTATTCTAATGAGATTACATTTGTATGTTGTGAATTGCTTCTCTCTTGCTGCTTTTAATACTCTTTCTTTGTTTTCATTGTTAAAAAGTTTTAACTATGATCTGTCTTGAAGAGTTTCTTCTTTGATCCTGCCTGTTTGGTGTTCTGGGGACCTCTTGTATCTGGATGGACCTCTCTTTTGCAAGATTCAGAAAATTTCTTCAATAATTTTATTGAGTATGTTATCTATGCCTCTGGTCTGGATTTCCTCTCCTTATGGTATACCTATAATCCAGATGTTTGGTTGTTTTAGAGTGTCCCACAGTTCCCTCATATTCTGTTCACTTGATTTTTTGAACTTAGCAAAGTTTTTGGCCTCCCAGTCATTTTCTTCTGTCTTATCTTGCAGGTCAGAGGTTCTGTCTTCCACACGAGTAACTCTGTTGGTGAGTGGTTCTAGACAGATTTTTATAAATGCTATTTGATTTTTGTTTTCTGTTGTGTTGTTTTGTATCATGTCAATCTCTTTATTGAGGTATGATTTCAATTCAAATTCTGATATTCTTGATGCTTCCTGTATCTCATTCCTGCATTTGATCAAGTCTTCATTATGTTTAATCAACCACTTGTTGAGGTCTTCCATTTCTTGACTTGCCTTCAATTTATTCATATCTCTTTGGAGGGTTCTAACATTTTCTTCAATGAAGTTAAGCCTATTGTCAAAAGCTGAACACTCTAGGAAATGATTCTGTTCTATTTCATTGATACTATTTGTTGGTTCTTTGATAGTTTGCTTCAAGTTCAGTGATTTTTTTTTTTTTTAATCAGGGTCTCACTGGTTGTTGTGTTTTCATTTTGGGAATGAATTTCTGGTGACTTAACTATGATTTCATTGGAGGCTTCCATATTAGGACTAGGTATCTTTGGTGGATCTCTCAGTTTTCTGACTTTCGTTGGTTTTTTTGCATTGTTGTCTACCCATTTTAGGAAGAGTCTTTATTTTATTGAGGAGGAAGCAAGTTTGTGTCCTTTTGCTTGTTAACCCTCTGACTCAAGTGAACAGGGATATTGGTACTTAGTGACCAGTCAAGATACCAGAGCGAAAGGCCTGATTCCACAGCTCACACAGAGACCAGGCCTCCCCAATCAAGGCACAAAGGGACCTACTAGGAGCAGGGGACTAGGAGGAGCCAAGGAACAGGGATCTTGCCTACTTCATACTGTGCCATGCAGAACATAGAGCAATGCTTGCAACCTAGCCTGGGGAGGTGGGAGGAGCTCAGTTACAGGGGTCTGGCCTACTCACTCCAGGCCACTGTGCCTGCCTGTGCCCTGACTGCACAAGGAACTCAGACCTGGGTGGTGGGAGGGGGACAGAAATGGGTCCAGCCTACTCACTCCAACCTCTACAGCAGCCCACTCACTAACCTCACAGGGAACTCAGACCTAGGAGGAGATGGGAGGATCCTAGATATGTGTCAGGCTTCCTGACTCCAGACCACTGTGCCTCCTCACACACTGACCTTGCAAGGAACTCAGACCTGGGAGGAGGTGGAAGGAGCCCAGAAATGGGTCCGGCCTACTCACTCCAGACGACTGCACCTGCCCATGCACTTTTATGAAAGATTAGTGAGGACATGTGAATTGTAGTAATGGTATCATAGCCTGCTCTTTCCAAATGTTAAATGCCAAATTTTCAAACACTGTTTAAGATAGCCTTATTAAGAAATAGTAAACTAAAGAATTTTAAAATGTAAGAAATTAAATACCTTATACAAATAAGCATTTATAAAAATAATAATTGAAGACTCAAAAGCATATGCAAAATTATATAAAATCCACTATAATTCTATTACCTAAGAAATACAATGAACATTTCATTGTGGTTGCTTATATTTTTTAATATATTTGAATTGTACTTTTTCATAAATCATATTCATACTTTATGTATATTGCTTAGAGGTCTGCACTTATTCTTAGTCTTTAAATTATTTTAAGAATACTTTCCAATGATAACACAAATTATTGTTTTAAAAATTCTTTAGGATAAATGACCACTAAGGGAATAACTAGGTGTGTTGGTAGTTATATATTCATCTTTTTCAGGAATCTCCATATTTATTTGCATAGTGGTTGTACAAGTTGCACTCCCACCAATAATGAATGAGGGCTCCTCTTTCCTCACATCATTGCAAACATTGATTGCCATTTGATTTTTTTAATGATAGCCATCTTTACTAGAGTAAGGTGGAATCTCACAGTTGTTTTAACTTGCATGTCCCTGATGGTTAGGAATGTTGAACATTTTCTTGTGTTTATTAGTCATTTGTATTTCTCCCTCTGAGAACTTCCTATTCAATTTTCCACCCATTTTTTGAGTGGGTGGTTTGATTTTTTTTACTGTGTAGTTTTTTTGAGTTCTTGTGGGTTCCAGATATTATGCCTCTGTCAGTGGTATAGTTGCTGGAAATTTTCTCGTATTCTGTTAGTAATGTATTGGCTCTGATTATGGTATGTTTGTGTGAAAGCTTTATAACTTCATGAGATTCCATTGATTGGGTGATTTTTTTAATTTCTTGGACTATTGGGGTATTGTTCAGGAAGTCTTTCCTCACTGGTACATTGTGGAGAGTTACTCTGTTGCAGTCCAGTTTGCATTGCTGGTAGAAATCACCCAACCAAGAGCAGCTTCTGGGAAAAGGAGTTTTATTTTGGCTTATAGACTCAAGGGGGAAGCTCCACGATGGCAGGGGGAAATGATGGCATGTGCAGAGGGTGGACATCATCCCCTGGTCAACATAAGGTGGACAATAGCAACGAGAGAGTGTGCCAAACACTGGCATGGGGAAACTGGCTATAACACCATAAGCCTGCCCCCAACAATACACCACCTCCATGAGGCATTAATTCTCAAATCTCTATCAGCTGGGAACCTAGCATTCAGAACACCTAGGTTTATGGGGGACACCTGAATCAAACCACTACATACTCCTAAAGTCTTCCAGTAGTCAAAGAGTTTCAGATATTACATTGAGGTGTATAATCCAGTTGGAGTTGATTTTTGTGTATGGTGAGGTGAGTGGTCTAGTATCATTTTTCTACATGTGATTATCCAATTTGTCCAGCACCATTGGTTGAAGATGCTATTGTTTCTCCAGTCTTCAGTTATTGGAAACTTTGTCAAAGCTCAAGTAGCTGTAGTTATTTGACCTAAGTGCCAGGTCTTCAATTCTTTTCCAGTGGTCTATATTTCTGTTCTTATGCCAGTACTACACCTTTTTTTTTTTTTTTTTTTACTATAGCTTTAGATCAGGTATGGTGATACCTCCAGAGGTATTTCTTTTGCAAATGATATGTTTGGATATCCGAGACATGCTGCCATTCCATACAAATTTTGAGATCAATTTTTCTAGCTCTATGAAGTTGTGGTACATTTATAAAATGTAACTCTACATGGTGAGTTCCAGGTCAGCCTGGACTACAGTGAGACCCTACCTTGGGGGGCGGGGGGGATGTAATTCTATCAGCAGTAAAAAAAAAAAAAAAAAAAAAAACCTAATACAATGAAATTTATAGGAAAATGGATGGACTTGAAACAGATCATACTTAGTGAAGTCATGCAATCACAGAAAGACAAATGCTGCATGTTCTCACTTGTCTGTGGTTTCTAACCCGGATCAACTTGAGTTGATGGCATACTTGATAGGCAACTTGAGGCTAGAGACTGAGACAATAGGGATGAGAGAGTATAACAGGAGGGGTAGTGGAGGTTGAGTGAAAATAAACACAAAATCAAGCCCAAAAGGAGCTGGTACTGTTGTAGAAATTCTCTGGAAAGATTACTCCAACACCAGAATGAATGAAAGTAGTGGAGTTTATTACCCAGGGGCCAAAAAGCTTGAAGTAGGCCTCCAAAGAAGCTTTGGCCCTGAGCTGAGATTTTATTTCCATTTTATAGTTTTCATAGCCAAGGGGATGGTAAGTGAACAAACAAGATGTGGCAATTTGCCTATCAATCATTTCTGTAGTCAGGCCACCATAACAATGAACTCCATTTAACTTTGTTTTAGCTTAAACTGTCTTTCCTTCTTATCAACTCTTTGGGCTCTTTCTGGACTGTTCCTTTGTTGGGATTTTTTCCCATCTACTGACAAAGATAAGTTTTAGCTCCACAACAATTAACTCTTACAGTAACTCAGTGAATCAGTTTAACTTTTAACCTTCCCTCATCGTCATCATCATAAAAGTTTATGATTTTGTATGTAATGGCTGGTATACCTGGAGTATCACCTACATTTTAATTATTTCCATTCTAATTTGGATGAACCTGGATAGATCATTTAGAACATATTTTTAACATGAGTTCCAGCATAATTATTATGAGAGGCTCCATTAAAGGAGCTAGCCAGTGTCCCCACGTTGTCCACATAGGGGGAAGGCTCAAGGTTTGGGGTATATCAACTATAAAACCTCCAGAGTCTTTGGTAAGCATTACTTTGAGGGCAAAGCATGTATCAGTTATTACTGAGAATGGTGACACTGTTACCATTAAATCTTGTATTTAATTTTTATCAGCAGGAAGTGGTTCATGATTATTGTCCTTGAAAATACTGATGGCAATACAAAAGAATTATTATAATAAAAGAAAGAGATACAGGAGAGCCTTCTCTGTATAAGATTAGTCAGTAGGAGTGACTGACTAATACTATTGTGAGGAGGAGAGTACAGCACATTCCTGTATTGGGGGGAGGGAGTTGTACCACATTCCTCAAAAAGAAACAGATATTCATGTGAAAGGTAAAGGATATAATATGAGATAATAGTAAAGAACTATCTGTTCAGGGGTGAAAGACATAAAAGTCTCTTTGAACCAAGGTTTCTCTATAGATCCCATGAGGTTATCAAATGAGCTGATTCATCCAGCAATTGAAAGGAGTTAGGATCCTACACATGTGTCTGATTGTTTTCAGCATTTCATGTTGCAGTCCTCAGGCTTCTGTCATGCATGGAGCAGGGTCACAGTCTTTTTGGCAGGGGCAGACGTCCTCCAGAGCTTGACTTTGATGGACCCTCTGGGTCCCTGATGACCTGTAACTATTAGAATTGGCCAATTCTGGTGTGATGAGTTTATATCACTTGACTTATGGGTGTGGGCCAAATTTCACAAGGGTATGTGGGTCTCCTTGTGCTACAAATTTTAAGGAAGCATCATCAGTGGCAGGAGAATCTGGCTTACCTCTATAAATCTAAGCAAAGAGTATTGCAATCAGGTTCTGATTTCTGGTAGAAACCACCCAACCAAGAGCACCCAGTGAGGAAAAGAAGAGGCTTATTTTGGCTTACAGAATCGAGGGGAAGATCCTTAATGTCAGGGAAAATGATGGCATGAGCAGAGGCTGGAAATCACTGCCTGGCCAACATCAGGTGGACAATAGCAATAGGAGACTGTGCCAAACACTGGCAAGGGAAAACTGGCTATAACACCCATAAGCCTACCCCCAACAATACATCACATCAAGGAGGCACTAATTCTCAAATATCTATCAGCTTGGAACCTAGCATTCAGAATACCTAAGTCTATGGGGGACACCTGAATCAAGCCACAACATTCCACCCCTAGCCCCCATAAACGGATAACCACACATGATGTAAAATGCAATGCATTCAGTCCAACTTTAAAAGTCCCCATATTTTTTATCAATCCTAATGATGTTCAAACATCACCACAAACCAATTTTTTTTTAACTGAGCCATAATACCAAAAAAAAATCCCCACCCAAACCTCAAAACCCATAGTGATACAGAATAAATATCCACACTACAAAAGATGGCATTGGGCAAAGCAAAGAAATATTCAGCCAATAAACGATGTAAAACAACAGGGCAAACATCAAACTCTGTAGCTTCAAGTCCAACAACACTTGTCAGTGACAAATCTCCAAGTCCAATAATTGTAACCAGCAACAAGTCTCTGGTATTCCAATTCTGCTCCTCAAGCTAGGCTACTCACAGTCCTGTAAAACTTCATCTGGGGCATCTGCTATCCTTGGCAGCCATCTTGTGGTCCTGGCATCTTCAATGGGTCTCCACTGCAAACCACAGTTCATAATCATGGCCCCATGGGGTCTCCTTGCAGGCCTCCAGCAAACCTGCTTCACACTGCCTATGGCCATGTCAAAACACAAGACCATTTTGAAAACTCAATGTCCCTCTCTTTCCTGAAATTCTTATACTGCACAATACCAGGTAGGATGCAAATTTTTAAATGGGGGGGGGGAGGGCAGATAACACAGACTTTGAAGAACATGACACGCCTTGAGCACTCAGGCCCCTTCAAAAGAGTCTACATTCTTTGTGTTTTCCCAGTGCATGTCAGCTGGCCCAGTCTCAATAGTTGTTATCTCTCAAACAATTTGCTGGTGAATGAGCAGCAGTTTAGGCCCAAAGATTTTTTTTTTTTTTTTTCTGTGCTATATCCCTCTGCTCAAACCAGTCCATTTCTGGGCAATGCAAACCTGCACAAGTTCTCAGGAGACAGGTTTAACAGCCAACCTCTCATACAAACTGCTTCTAGAGCTCTTTTTCACCCTCATAAGCCAATCCTCATAGGCCATAGTTCTTACTGAATTCAGGCCTTTCAATACTGACCAGAATAGTCCATCAAGCTGTACTTACAGCACTACAAGGTATCTCTTAGGCCAAGGTTTCAAATCCTTCCACATTCCTATTGAAAATCAGCTCCAAAAGGCCAAAGCCACACAAGCATCTAGCAGCAATCCCACTCCTTGATACCACTTTACTGTTGCAATCAGGTTCACATTGCTCATAGAAATCACCCAAACAAGAGCAGCTAGTAGGAAAAAACAAGAGGTTTATTTTGGCTTATAGTCTTTAGGGGAAGATCCATGGTGGCAGGGAAAATGATGGCATGAACAGAGGGTGCACATCACCCCCTGTCCAACATCAGGTGGACAATAGCAATAGGAGGGTGTGCCAAACACTGACATGGGGAAAATGGCTATAACACCCGTATGCCCACCCCCAACAATGCACTGCCTTAGGGAGGCATTAATTCCCAAATATCTATCATCTGGGAACCTAGCATTCAGAACACGTAAGTTATGGGGGACACCTGCATCAAAGCACCACAAAGAGATACCATCAAACATCTGGCACCACCAACATTAGCAAGTACAAATAGTCAGAACTCTAAATTGATTTTACACTTTAGGGAAAGGCTCTAGATTTGCCCTAAATGTACTTTAGGGCTTGGATCTCAGGTCTGTCCATGTCTCCTTTTAATAAGACATGTCAAGGAGAGATTGGACTAATACAAATCAATAACTATCAGGTAAACATAATCAGTGAGGACAATTTTGGATCTTTGCTTTAAAGGCAAACAGTGGCAGAAGGCATGAGTTAATAGTTTAGTACTGTAAGCCAGCATCAGGCAGGGCAGTCTGTTTGTCTGAATCTTGGTTTATATTGTAATATATTGTAGTTATATTCTCTTACTGGGTGTTTAAGACCATGTGGACAGCAAAAATTAACTATGTATTATATTTTAGAGGTCATTCTTGGCTCTGTAGGAGAGACTTTAGGGACCTGTGAGGAATTCTGTGACTCTCAGCATTGTCATCTGCTAGGATAAATCAAGGTTGTGCTAACCAAGTGGCCCTCTCTCTTTTGGGAAGCCTGGCGGACTGATTTTCCTCCTATGTGACTCTCTTGTTGCAGATACATTAATTTTGAGTCCATCTACGGGTCTCCATGTTTTCCCTAATGAAGAAGACAGGCAACTTACCAGAGACTAGAAGTTAGCAAGTACCCTGTCATCTTCTGTGGCCTTCTTACCTGGGAGCAGAAACCAAAATATTGGTTATCCTTTTAATGCTGATGTTTCTGACCTTGGCTTTTACATATGGCTATTAATCACTCAAAGAAACTATACATATCTGATTAGCAAAACAGGTTTAATTAAAAAGGTGCAGAACATATCTGATTAGCAAAGCAAATCTGGTCAGAGAATGACACAATGGTTTAAAACCATTCTGAATAGCATTTAAGTTTAGTTGTCAGGTGACAATATAAACTATATCTGGAACATAGAAAACATAGACATTTTTATCAGGTATCTGTCAGTTATAAGTATAGGCAGAACATGTTAGCAGCCCTGGAAACAATATTTTATCCACAAATTTAAATCAATTTAATCTAGAAACTGAATATCAGGAAAAGACAAGACAGTATAAAAACCTGGCATCTGTATTTGAGAACAACTTTGGCTAGTCTGTATACCTATGTAGGTATTAATTACCCCACAAATGGGAAGCAGAACATCAGCATTTAAGATCATTTTTCTAGAGCAGGGATCATATCTTAAGTATCACTATAGCTATATGCAATGAACTTAAGATACAAGAAACGAGATAATTATTTAAGTAAAACCTTGACTCAAACTGATTATACATAGCTTAAGAGAAAAGACAAACCTGGTCATTGCTGAGCTAAATTAGTCTGATTTTAACATACATTAGAAACATTAAGACAGACATAAAGTGATCTTTATCAAGCACCTTCAATCATCGAACCATTTTTAAATTTAACATAAGGCAGTATTTATGACTGATTATGACATATGACTGATATGACTGATTTATGGCTGATATTATGACTGATAGAATATACGAAGCCTAGACAAACTGTACTAATATTGTTTGTATACTTCAGGCTTTCCTAGAATAGGAGGAGTTTCCTCAGTTTCCCTAAGAACAGTCACAATGACTAAATTACCTTAGACAATAATCTCAGTGATAATCATCCAATAAAACAGCATGAACAAGATAGGAACCATCTTAAGATTACAGTTTTTTTTTTGAAGATACAATATCTCTATTAAATAGTAAAAGGTTAACAAATAGAGGAACATAGCAAACTTGGTTGAGAATTTTAAAGCCAGTCTTTTACAACCTTATAACTGTTTTTATGATCAAATTAATATCAGTAAGTTAGTGTGAAATTTATAACCTAAATATCATAATATCCTGAAACCAGCTAGGCCCATCCTTTGTTAGTCTGATATAAGCTCTAAACTAATAGTCATCTTAATCTCAATTAGGCTGTAACCTTATCAAGCACCTGAAGACTTAGTCAATCAACTTTGTCTTTAAGCTTTTTGTTTAAGTTTACTCATACCTTCATCTACATATTTTTACCTTACAATCTGTGTAACCATTCTGTGACACTCAAACATGTAATATCCAACATGTAATATCCAACATGTAATATCCAACATTCAAAGTTTCCTCTTCAGTTTATCTTTTAATCTAGTTTATCTCATTATAGTTACCAGCAAAACTTTTATTGTCCTTACAAGACCTTTTAATATAACCATTTAAGTGTTTTTTTTTTCCCTTTTGCCCTCAAAAGGCTCTTTGAAATGATCTTTTATAAAAGAGTAGACCAGACTTCACTCACATTTTCTTACTGAGAATATATATATATATATATTTTATCATTTGTTGATTTTTGAACCCCTTTTATCAGCTTTCTGACACATATCTTAAAAATATTAAAGCAGATTAGAACATTATTAAAAGAAGTTTTAGAAATGTTCTGACAAACTCAGTATTGAGTACTTCTCAATCTAAACACAAACATTAGGACTGTTGTCTATTAGCAGTTCCTTAGAAGCATAGAGAGACAAAGTAAATTTAAATAATTACACATATCTTATAAGAAGTTCCATCTGTCCATAGCAATTTGGGACTCACCCATCATCATGTTGGGACTAGGACCCTGAGAATCCTTGTGGCTGCAGCTCCCCCTAGATTCCTTGTGCCTTTAGCTCCCCCTGGCTCTGCAAGGCACGGAAGCCAAGAAAGCAGAGCCATCAGAGATTTCCCTGGGGGTGGCATAAGCCCAGAGAGGTTTGTGCCTTGTTTTCCTGTCCAATGAAGCTTGGGTGGCAGATTCCCCTTCCTATTCCAGGGCCATCATGTAGGTCAAGCCCTGCTGGGGAAACACTAAATGACACATTGCAAGTGCAGGTGCCTGCTCATGTGTAGTCCCCATTTCATCCTTGCCTTGGAGATCTGCCCCAGATGCAGCATGTGAAAGCAAGACAAATGAATTTCTCCAAGTTTCCAGCATTTGCCTTGGACTGGCCCCAGAATTTAGCTATTACTGATTGACCTTTTGCCCCTGAGTAACACAGAGGACAGCATAATCCTTCTCTACAAATATGGAGGGGCTTTCCCTCCTCTTCTGGTAGGTATATGATTGGGTTTATGGCATACTTGTACACACATTCATATCAAGTGAACTTTTTATATAGACACCAGATGATCATATCCCCCTCATTCATTCATTCATTCATTTATCAGAGTTTAAACAATTTTTTCTTATCTAAACATATTCATAACCCTGATTGAGCTCATTACAGAGACCAAGCAACATTGGTCTTATCTAGCTAGTTACTGAGACCAAATACCATCAGTAAAGCTGAGGAAAAGAGGGCCTTCACCTCACAGCAGAATCAAGGCTCAGGGATTCCTCCTCTTGCAGGGATCAGTCCATGCTGGCTCCTCCAGACCTGACTAGTCACAATCCCAATTTCCAGTTTCCCCAGGGAATTCTTATTTGGTCTGGATGTCTGACTCAGCTTTGTCTCCTTCCACTCAGGAACACTGTTCCAGGGCTTCACAGTCTCCTTGGGCCACCTGGAAGGGGACCCTGCAATCATGTCAGGGGTGCATGCTTTCCAGCTCCAGGGAACCTTGGCAGACTGGGAGGTCCAGGAGTAGCAGTCCTTCCTGACCAACCTGGGTCATGGCAAAGGAAAATTTCATTGGGGCCTCCAGAACATTGTAGAAATTTTCTGGAAAGACCACTCCAATGCCAGAATGAGTGAAAGTAGAAGAGTTTATTACCCAGGGGCCAAAAAGTTTGAGGTAGGCCTCCAAAGAAGCTTTGGCCCTGAGCTTAGACCAAGGGGATGGGTAAGTGAACAAACAAGATGTGGCAATTTGCATAACAATCATTTCTCTAGTCAGGCCACCCTAACAATGAATTCCATTTTACTTTGTTTTAGTCTAAACTGTCTTTTCTTATTATCCCTTTGGGCTCTTTTTGGACAGTTCCTTCTTTGGGATTTTTCCCCCATGCTGACAAAGATAAGTTTTAGCTCCACAACAATTGACTTTAACAGTAACTCAATCTGTTCAACTTTTAGCTTCTTTTCTACCACAGTACCATAGAAACCTTTCTTCTTTAAGGAAGACTAAAAGATATAACCCACAACAGGAGTGGGGGGGGTTATGTCTGAAAAGAAGGACCCTGGAGAGGGTGGGACAAAGCCTAACCTTCAAAATATTTGGCTCTGGCCTATAACTCCCAGTACCAGAAATAGGTGCTACCTACATTGAGCTGTTGATTGGAGAGACCTATGACATCCCCAAAACAAGACAGGCTTCTGTCAAAGCATGTGTTTACCCGCCTCAGGTAAAATGGAAGACCCTATTGCTGAAGACATCAAAAGCTGCCAACACAGAACATGGAGAGACCTGGCTGAAATCCAGAAAAGAGCCAGTCCCCAGACAGCCCATCTAGTGCTGGAAAGAACTATGTGAGCTGTTAGGGGAAATTGGCCAATAATGATGTTACCAAACATGGGTCTAAGCTACTGAGAAGCGACCAGCCTGACAAGAAGAAGTACAGCCCGGTGCAATGGTGGCACACAGCCTTGATGAGTCACCAATGAGTTTTTGATTGGTTAAGAGATGAGTTCAGTGGAAAGGAACCTATGTCTGGAACTGGGAACCAGGTCAGAATCCCATGGAGACAATGATTTTGTTCTCTAATGTCAAGCTTTCACTAGTCTTTGGTTAAAAGAGGGGATACATCCATCAAAATCTCCCTAAATTTCCAATTTAACCATGGTGACTTCACTCTCCTTTGGAAAGACCTGAGGAAATAAACCACCTCTCTCACTTTAGCCCAGGCCCAGGTGAAATCGTAGAGGAAATAGGGAGGTGAACTAGAGTGCTGCTTCCATGGTGAGCCTGACAATCAGCACCAGGGTGAAGGAGACAGATGCTGAGGATACTCAGTACATACCAAAGAAGAAATCCAGAGGCTCCCAAGAGCTCATCACTGAAGTAGATTTAAAACACACCCACCAAGGCTCAGGGAACTTTGCAGAAAGATTGTAAGATTCACAAGTTGGGGCATGACTGCTGCTCTCACAGCACATATCCTACACCTCCATAGGGAATCCCAGCAACCACACTGAGGAGGGCCACCAGCAGAATGGGAGCAAGAAGGGAGAAAAAGATGGTACCAACACATAACGTATCCATTTGAAATATGTTGTTACTAAAAATATAGAAATCGTTAATGGCTATTTCCAAATGATTTGCCATTTAAATACTGAACCAGTAATATTATTTTGTTATGGATAGTTGTCCGGCACTGCCGGGTACAGGCTGGAGCCTTCAGGAGAGGGGCCTGAACTGCCAGGCATGGATAAGGACCCCCCAGACTACAGGAGGCCACTCGGTCCCCAATCTCTGTACACCTGAACTTAGGCTTTTCCCACAACCGTGTGACCCTTGGCCAGTTGCCTAGGAAACTTCTTGTCAGCCAGCAGCCTTCACACAGCCCATCCCACCATGACCCTCTTCCCACCACTATGTGTATCACCTGACTCTCTCCCTATGTGCTGGAATGAACATCCATAGACATGGGTAGCAAACTTTGAACCCACCAATTCCCTTAGGACCCTCTTCCTACTCTCAACTGCTTATAAACCCACTTCCTTATTGAATAAATGAGCTGTTCACAGAGACTGCCTCTCAAAAATGGTTCTTTCATCACACTCTCCACAGTTGCCTGGATGCCTTCAGGAACTGTGGACCCAAGGATCCAGGGACCCACACATAGTGTCAGTTTCTTAACATTTATTTTTAAAAATATACAAGGGATTTACATGATTATCAAATTTTCCTCTCACATCCTACTTATAAAAGTTGGCTTATTAAATTTGAGATTATTTTCAGAAAGAACATGTCAACCCACTTAGAAAAGTATGTTGTCATCAGCACAAGTATTGTTACTATTTAAATAATTATCTGATATGAATATAAAAATAATATATTTATTTGATTTTCACTTGTATACCTTCTAGCTTATAGTACCAATCAAAGTTTACATTTTTAACTATTTTATAGTTAAAGGAAGTTTTATATAGAATGAAATGCATGGGCATGTTTTACTCAAACTCCACCACAATCAGGAATACAATATTTCCATTACTGACAGATTTCTCTTGTGCCCCCTTTGCAGAAGCCACAATCACTCTTTTGATTCCTATCACAATGTTTTACCTGTCCTTAAAAGTCAAGTGAATATACTCATAAACTTATCTATTCTTTTGTGTCTGGCTTTCCTTATTATAGAAAATATTCTCAAGATTTATTCCCAAATTTTGCGGAAGAGGGGGCGGAAAGAATGTCAGAGCCACATGTTGGGTCATGATATGCAGAGACATTTAGCTTACCCATGACTGTGGGCTAACTCCACAATGCATGACCCATATACCTCAACAAGGAGGGGCCAAGGGGAGGGGGTAGGTCACAGATGAGCCTAATAATGGTACCAAACTGACTGTATTTGCTGAATACAAAACTAACTAATAAAGAAAAAAAAAAAGAAAATCTGAAAGAAATGTACGATTTCCTTGATTTATATGACATACCAAAATTAAATCAAGATGAGAGTAACCACTTAAATAGACCTATAACAAGTATGGAGATCCAAGCAGTTATTTAGAAAAAAAAAAAATCTCCCAACTTAAAAAAAGTCCAGACCCAGATGGATTCACTAGTGAATTTTATCAGACCTTCATGGAAGAACTAGCACCAATGCTTCTCAAGATTTTCCATAAAATAGAAAAGGAAGGAATCCTACAAAATGCTTTCCACAAAGCCAGCATCATCCTGATACCAAAAATAGACAAAAAAAGAAAATAACTGACCAATATCCCTCATGAATATAGATGGAAAAGTTTTCAACAAAACACTAGCAAATAGAATTCAAGAACATATCAGGCAGTTCACAGAGGAAGAAAAACAAATGGCAAACACACACTTAAGAAAATGTTCATCATCCCTAATCATCAGGGAAATGCAAATTAAAACAACTATGAGATTCCACCTTATCCCAGCAAGGATAGCAAACATCAAAAAATCAAATGAAAATAAATGCTGGTGAGGATGTGGAGAAGTAGGAACACTCATCCACTATTGGTGGGAATGTAAGATGGTACAAGCACTTTGGAAAGCAATATGGAGACTCTTGAAAAATCTGACTATAGACATACCAGCAGACCCAGTTATTCCCTTACTGGGCATCTCCTCTAAAACCTTTAAACCACAGGCCAGAGAGATTTGCTCAACCATGTTTGTAGCAGCTCAATTTGTAATAGCTAAGAGCTGGAATCAACCCAGATGTCCATCACTAGAAGAATGGATAACTAAGATGTAGTATATCTACACAATGGAATTCTATGCAACATTAAGAAAAAATGACAAAATGAAATTTGAGGAAAAATTGTTGAACCTGAAACAGATCATTCTCAGTGAACTTACCCAATCACAGAAAAAAAATTGCCACATAGTCTCACTCATCTACAGCACCTAACCTGAATCTACCCAAGATGCCTTACATATCCAGCAAACATCTTGTGGACTAGGCAATAGGCTCAGTGGAGAGGGAGAGGAGAATAAGGAGGGGGTGAGAAACACAATTTGAGACCCAAACAGCAATGGTACCATAAAATTCTACATCCTAAAAGGCAGACCAAATGGCTGAACCTTCACCAGGCCTTAGAGGGAACACCTGAACCACAAGACACTGGAGAGGGTATGATGAAGACTGACCTTAATCTTCTACAGCTTCTCTCTCTTCCTCTCACTCTCTCTCTCACTTCTCCCTAACTCTTTTATATTAGTTATCTTTTTCTTCCTCCTCTTAGTCAGCACTGACCTGTGACTCCCAGTACCAGCATATAGATATCATCCACAATGAGCTAGAGAGAATTGCTCAACCATGTTTGTAGCAGCTCAATTTGTAATAGCTAAGTGCTGGAATCAACCCAGAAGTCCATCACTAGAAGAATGGATAACTAAGATGTGGTATATCTACACAACGGAATTCTATACAGCAGTAAGAAAAAATGACACAATGAAATTTGAGGAAAAATGGTTGAACCTGGAACAGATCATTCTCAGTGAACTTACCCAATCACAGAAAAAAAAAATCGCCACATAGTCTCACTCATCTACAGCACCTAAACTGAATCTACCCAAGATACCTTACATACCCAGCAAGCACCTCCTAGACTAGACACTAGGATGGAAGGGGAGGGAGAGGAGGGCATCAAAGGGGTGGGAAACACAAATCCAGACCCAAATGGCAATGGTACCATAATTTTCTACTTACTAAAAGACAGACCAAATGGGCAACTGGGGGAAAATGACCAATATCTGTCCAAGCAACTCATGGTCTTACCTACTTAGCAGCAAATAACCTCTCGTGATGCTCATACAAGTGCAATACTGGTACACAGACATGATGGGAAAACAACTGCTCTTGATTTGGCTAATTGATCCCCTCAGTGGAACAGGACCCATAGCTGGAGCTGGAAAACAAGTCAGAACCATATCCAAACATGAGCCCGCTCTCCATTATCAAACCTTCATGGAAGAACTCAAACCAATCTTCCTCAAACTGTGCCACACAATTGGTGAACAGGGAAAGCTACCCAACTCCTTTTATGAAGCTAGCATCACCCTAATTCCAAAACCAGGCAGAGATGCCACAAGAAAAGAAAACTACTGACCTATTTCCCTGATGAATTTAGATGCAAAGATCCTAAACAACATCCTGGCAAACCGAATCCAACAACACATCAAAAGCATTATCCACCTTGACCAAGTGGGATTCATTCCAGGAACACAGGGGTGGTTCAACATACGGAAATCTGTCAATGTAATACACCACATAAACAAGGTTAAACATAAAATCCACATGATCATTTCAATAGATGCAGAAAAGGCCTTTGACAAGATTCAACATCACTTCATGTTCAAAACATTGGAGAGAATTGGCATGGTTGGTTCATATCTCAACCTAATAAAGGCAATATACGAAGCTCCTAAGGCCCAAATAATACTTAATGGAGAGAGAATGGAGGAATTCCCATTAAGATCAGGAACAAGACAAGGTTGTCCACTCTCACCTCTGCTTTTCAATATAGTACTGGAAGTCCTAGCTCAAGCAATAAGACAGGAGAAGGAAATAAAAGTGATACAATTTGGAAAGGAGGAAGTTAAGTTAGCTTTATTCGCTGATGACATGATTATATATGTCAGAGACCCGAGAGACTCCATCCCAAAACTCCTGAAGGTGATTAACTCCTATAACAAAGTAGCAGGAAACAAAATCAATGCACAAAAATCAGTAGCCTTCCTTTATGCAAATGACAAAGATACAGAGAAAGAAATAAGGGACATAGTCCCATTTTCAATTGCAACAACAACAAAAAAAATTTCTTGGAATAATGTTAACCAAGGAAGTGAAAGATGACAATCCTACTAAAGGCAATATACAGATTTAATGCAATTCCAATTAAAATCCCTACAGTGTTCTTCACAGAGATAGAAAAAATGATCTCAAATTTCATATGTAAAGGCAGAAGTCCTCGCATTTCCAAACATACACTCAGCAAAAGAAATACCTCTGGAGGCATCAGCATACCTGATCTAAAGCTATATTACAAAGCCATAGTAATAAAAACAGCATGGTACTGGCATAAAAACAGGAGTATAGATCAATGGAATAGACTTGAGGACCCGGACTTTGGGTCAAGCAACTATAGCTACTTGATATTCGATAAAGGCCCAAACAATATAGGCTGGAAAAAAGACAGCATCTTCAACAAATGGTGCTGGACAAACTGGATAACTATATGCAGGAAACTGAAACTTGATCCACACATTTCACCAAGCACTACACTCAAGTCCAAATGGATCAAAGATCTCACTATAAGACAAGAAACTCGTATACTACTGGAAGAAAATTTAGGAAGTACTTTCCATGATATAGGAATGGAAAAAGACTTCCTGAACAAAACCCCAGTAGCTCATGAATTTAAACCGTCACTCAACCAATGGGATCACATGAAGCTGAAGAGTTTCTTTACAGACAAGCAAACAATAAGCAAAGCCAATAGATCACCCACAGAATGGGAGAAAATATTTGTGGGTTATCCAACTGATAGAGGCCTAATCTCTAGAACATACTTGGCACTTTTATGTGAGTTCTGAGGATCAAAGTGGAGCAGTCATGCTTGTGAGGCAAGTTCTATACCAACTAAGCTATATCCTCACCCTTTCATTGTGATTATATTTTGTAATTTCTTTATCAGTAATTGTCTATTAGTGTGAAACAGATTTTTATATTTCACTAGCCTTTTCTGCACTTTTAGTAATGGTCATTGATATATCATCCTTTGTAAAATATTTAAATATTTTCCCATTTATATTGTGTTATTTTCTTTTATTGATAGGTAAGAATTTTTATTTCCTTTTTTCTTATCTTTTATCACAATGTATCTTACAAGTATGTTCCTCAACATCATATTCTTTAAATTCTTGATTGATATTTAAGGATCTCAAAATGTATTATTTGTAATCACAAGGTTATTAAGTTTACATTAGGTGATCTCTCTCTTTCTCTCTCTCTCTCTCTCTCTCTCTCTCTGTGTGTGAGTGGGTGGATGTGTGTGTGAATGAAAAGGGATAATTCAGTTCTAACTGAACTAGCTAGCCCTAGCTAGAAACCACACATTGTAAGATTTTACTCTTGAAATTGCTTCAAATTTTGTTATGGCCTTAGCATTTTCTATGTGCACTTGAAGAGTGAACTGTACATATTCAAGGCAATATTTTAGAAATGTCAAGTAGGCTAAAGTGGATGATAGCATCGTTTGAATTATCTGTAGTTTTACTATTTCCTGTGTGTTCTAGAAAGAGGAGTATTAAAACATTCAGCTATGACTGTGTTGTCTACCTCCTCTAGTTCTGCTGGAATTTTCTGGACATATTTGAAGTTTTGCTTTTGAGGGTCTGCATATGTTTGTCTGCTTTAAGTTCACTATTATCTTTGTGAAATGATTTTTTTCTCCTATTATATTCCTTTATATGAAATCCACTTTTTTTTTTCTTAAGACAAGCAATCCAGCTTTCTTTTGAATACTATTTTCATTGTACAGTTTTACTTATCATCTTATTTCATCTTGGGATTTAAAGCACCCATATTAGACACCATAGAGTTGCCCAGCTCTTTTCATGTAGTCTAAACATTATAGTTGGAATATTTAACCATATCAAGTCAATGTTGTGTTGATTTGACTAAGCTTTTCTACCATTGTGGTATTTGCTTCCTTTTGATCTCTGCCTGATTTTGCAATCCTATTTCTTTTTTTCTTTTTCTATTCTGCTTAGAGTAAGGACATTGTCTCTTTTTAGAATTTGATTTGATTTTGATTTTCTATTATCAGGATTCCTCTAGAGCTACACTGCTTAGTACAATGATCACATGATCACTAACTTATATGTGTCTATATAAATTTGAAATTAATTCATAAACTTTACATTATTAATCAATAGTCTTTTAGAAATAAAAAAATTAATCATAAGTTAACTTTTAGAAAAATGTCATGTAATAGCTGTGCAGAGGATGGGCCTAAGGCAGGAACACACAGAGAACCAGAATGAAAGCTGCAATGTTACATACAGATTTTTTAAAAAATAGATTATTATTTACCAGAGGAGATTGTGATACAAGTCAAATTTCAAAAAACAATAACATTAGAGAAGAAATTTCTGGAACATCTGCAGAATAAAACATTGGTAATGAAAGAAAATGAACAAGTTAACATTAGATGGTTCTGAAATCACTGTTTTGACAAAAATCAGAAATGCAGGAAAATATGATAACTTTTAAATTGTGGAGAAAGGAACATGATATTAATCTTGAACTTCATACTGTTTGACTATGGGTTTTGGATATACCCACTAATAAAAAATGAGATATCTATTTATTTTAATTGTATAAAACTATATTAAAGTAATCTAAAACTCTCTCCAAATTTCTTCTAAAAATGCTTAGTTGAGAAATACTTGAATTATTCATGACACTAGAAAGGAGATCACCACAAGAAGAGAAAAAGAGGTCTCAGGGTCAAGAGAAGAGGGTAGGGGAATATCTGTAACATGAAAGCAGAAGTGGGCTGCTGGAGAAAGGAAAGGGGCCAGTGCGGGGCATGAAGTAGGAAAATAGGATCAACACAACAAATATTATTAGAAGGGTACAACAAGCAACTTTGTGTAATTAAAATAATAAACAAAAGAAATGCCTAAAATACAAGCTAATTGAAAGGTCCACTAGAATATAATAATGAAATGCACCTCACCTCATTGATGTAATCTCTGATTGTCTTATTTTGGAGAGAAGTATTTCCAACTGCTAGTGATAGCTCCACTTTTTTTTTTTTTTTTTTCACTTGAGGCTGGTGTTTTCTGTCTAGGGCAGACTGTTTGCTTCCCTTGACTCCCTAGTGCTTTCTGTACAAAGGGCTCTCAAGTTAACCTGTCAAATTCAATTAACTGCTGCAATCTGTCTAGGGTGACACTTGTGGTAATTAATTGAGAAAACCAGCATAAAGGTACCCTTCAGAGTTCTTTGTAATTGAGTGTGAAGTCTCATGAGATCTTTTGCTCAATTCCAAGTACATGGAGTTCTAGGGTAGGATGTGGGTTTTGCCATGAAAATCATTTACATACCTATTGCATGCTGCATTGTCCAAAATTCCAAGCACCACCAAGTTCGCTCTGAACAGTCATGGTTTTAAAACTCTTGTTGTGTTCTATATAAATAGTTGATTGGAACCTCCTTCTCTGCTTACTTACCCTGATAGGTATTTCTGAGTTTTCCCATCTTCTTACTCCTACCAATCTACAAAAGATAACTATTCAATCTTCTGTAATATAATGAGCAATGAATTGAACAGAGTTTTAATCTATATGATAATCGTATAAGGATTTAATGGAAATGCTAAGCAGCATTTGTCAGTCATGTTTTTTATCATCCACAAAATTAAGTAACACTATTTTGACAGTGCTCAGATTCATTTACACATCTGCCCATGATAGGATTTGAAGTGAAGGAGTAGGTTACATCATTAAGTTAGGACTTCATGCTTTTCTTATATCAAGTATTCAGCAATATAAATTTTGTTTCTGTACCAGAATTAGATAGGCTTCTTCCCTGGAGAATACTGAACTGTCTAAATTTAAATTAATTACCACTAGATGGTAGCCTTGTCAGGGATCACTCTTCATTTAAACAATTCCTAGGGCAGTAAGCTAAAACATGGCTGCTTACCATAGCTATAAAAACAGAGAGGGCAGTAACACTAGAAAGTGCTTTTTAAAATGAATAATAATAATTTCCTGTGTATGAGTCATGATAGCCATCTAAAAATTTATTTAATAATCAAATACATAAAACCTTTTTCAACTCTGCATTTTCACTGAAATTTCCTTTTCTTTCTTAGGGCTAGTCAATTATATAGCAATTTATTTAATTTTACATATCGTAAAACATTACTTTCAATGATAATATCATATTTAATCATTAACAAATAATTAATCTAAATAAAGTATCCAGTCATTCCATACATAATTTTGTTATTATTTTTACTTCAACTTTCCTACCATTTTCTGATTGTCAAAGTCTATTCTTGTGCTGGGGTTTCCTACCATGAATACCCATCTAGTTTTATGTGGGTGGCTGAGGAATTAATCCCAGGCCAGAAGGTATTTTTAACAATGAGCCTTCTCCCAAGGCCCTGTCTGTGATTTTTATTTGTGAGAATATTTGTATATATTTGTGCACCAGTACTATATGGAATTGTGCTTTAATATTATAAAAGGTTTATACTAGTTTGAACAAGTCACATATAAGCTTCTTCTTATGTAAAAATATTCTATATTTTAATTTATAAAATTTCATAAATTTAAACATACCACACACATCCACATAGAGAGATTGAATAGCTCACATATATTTCCCTGACAGAGTTTATTTTTTAGTTTGGGGTCTCTTATTTTTTGCCTGTGGTGTGTGATACATGTGTGCATATGTGGGTTTTATTTTGTGGATGACCACAACTTGGGAAGTTGCATAAGTGTGTGTGTGGGTGTGGGTGTGGGTGTGTGTGCATGTGTATGAAGAGAAAAGAGGCTGACATTGGTATTGTTCTCACTTGCTTTCCACCTTATTTTTTGAGACGCAGTCTGTCACTGAACATAAATTTCATTAATTTGGCTAGACTAGCAGGCTAGAAAGCTCTAAGAATCCTCCTGTCTCTGCCTTCCCAGTGCTGGGATTACAGATGCAGACTGCCACTCTTGGCTTTTATGTGGGTGCTAAGGGTTCAAGCTCAGTCCTCATGCTTGTATGGCAAGGACATTACCCATTGAGCCATCTCCCCAGCCTCCTCTGGGCTCCTTCTATGTACAGAAATGTCTTTGGAAGTAAATAACAACTGTAACTGTGATACTCTGTAGTATGACAAGTGGAGTTAGCAGATAAGAAAATACCAAGTGGTCCACGTGGCACATGGGTGTGTAGATGATGGTCTAAAAAGGCACATACAAAACAATATTTAGTATTCTACTATAACTAAAAAATAGATAGATTTTTAGAAAACTAAGAAGATGTTCTGGAGATACTTTCAATATGTCAAGTACTTTCTACAGTTCTTTAAATTTTATAAAGCTCACAGCTCAAAAGGATTTGGAATTCAAAGACATTATGAGACCTGACTCTCCTAACTTTTGTGTGAATTATTAAATCAGAAATCAGATCACAAGTCCAATAGTAATTCAGGTGGTCAAAGAAATATAGTTGCAGAACTTTGTAGTTAAAAAATGAAAAATTCAAAAAAACAAAAACTTTTTACTTAGGCTGGAGAGATGGCTTAGTGGTAAAGGCACTTGCCTGTGAAGCCTAAGGACCAGTGTTCAGCCCTCCAGATCCCACAGAAGCCAGAACAAAAGATCATGCACACATCTGGAGTTTGATTGCAGTGGCTAGAGTTCCTATTGTGCCAATTATCTGTCTGTCTGTCTCTCTCTCTCAAAAAAAAAAAAAAAAAATAAATAAATAAATAAAAAACTGACTACCCGCCAAGATGGCAACTGCCTAACTGTGCTGCACAACCCTGGGAAAGAAAGGCAAGGTATTAAGGGTTCATGGGTCTTTTAGCAGAGAACAATCTCTAATAGATTGCCAGTGGGAGGGCACAGAGGGGGAAAAAAAAGGGAATCTCTGATTCCCTCTCTCGTGGGTAGCCCGAGTCCCCCACCCCCCACCCCCAAGCAGGTGCCATACCCAAAGTCCTAGCTTAAGGATATCCCTGCACTTACTGTAGGAAAGGGGACCCAGGCCAGCATAGTTCCACTTGTCTCACTGCACAGGGGCAATCTCCCTGCCCCCCCCACACGTGACCTTGGGCAGGCTCTGCCCACTAACCTGTTGGAGCTCAGGCTCCATTTTTCCACCACAGCACCGCTGATACCCACTTGTGCAAGCATAGCCTCCTACCTCTGCCCATTTGCTCACTTACTGCTCAGGACACCACGCGTTCCACCCACCTAACCTACCCGAGCTCAGGTGCAAGCCCCTCCCTGTCTGCTGTGCCGGCTGACCGCTATTGTCCAGTTGTGGGAAAGCTCAGATTGCTTCTTGGTTCCAGTGTTCCACCACATGCGAGTTTAGGCTGCTGCTGTGCTTGGTGCTTCAGGGTCCCTTCGACCACCAGTGCAGGCAGCTTTGGCGCATCACTGCGTGAGAGCTTAGGCTGCTTTGGCATTCCGCTAAGTGAGAGCCTAGAGGGCTTAGTATCTGCCTCAGGTGGTTCCAGCTTCCCACTGTGCTTAATCTCAGGCTGATCCACCCACCTACGTGGTAGCTCAAGACCACACAGCCCTTCTGCTTGCCTGCCAGCTGGCCTGGGCAAGCACCCAGAGGCACCAGTTCCCCTGTCCATCTAGACCACAGTCCTACTCTACCTGCCCATACACTGTGATGGGAAGACCACAGCACAAAAGAAATAACATGAAAAATCAAATGCAAGAAAATACAGCTAGATCACCCTGTCCTAAAATGAACATCTCTAATCAAAATATAGAAGAGTCATTAGGATCAGAACACCAAAATGAAGCTAAGGGCAATGCAACCTTGACCAAGCTACTGGTAGAACTTGCAGAAAAGCAACAAAGGACCAATAATTGTGTGAATGCTGCCATCACTAGACTAGACCTAATAGATAACAAAATTGAAGGAATTCAAAAAAGTTAAGAGATATGAGGAGAGTGAAAAAAGGAGGACCTCAAAAATCAGCTGGCGATGTTAAATGAAGACATAAAGAAATGCAAGGATGAATTCCAAGAAGCATCAAGAAAATCAGAAAATGATGTGAAAAGGGAGCTTGACAGAGGGATGGAAACTGTACATATAAAGGTAGCAGAAAATGCAAACCTACTTGAACAAGCCCAAAACTCTCAAGAAGCTCTCAAGAATAGAGTCAGCCATATGGAGGATAGAAACCTGATCCGGAAGACAAGATGGAAGAAACAGTTCGAGAGTTCAAAAGTTCAATAAGTTCAAAAGTTTCTGTAAACAGAACATGAGGGAATTGTGGAATAACCTTAAATGTCCTAATATCAGGATCACTGGAATACCAGAAGGAGAAGAAATTCAGACAAAAGGCATGGAGAACTTATTTAACAAAATAATCGAAGAAAATATCCCCACTCTCTCAAAAGAAAGTCCCATCAAGATACAAGAAGCTAACAGACCTCCAAACAGATTGGACCAAAGCAGAAACTCTCCAAGACATATTGTTATTAAGACTCTAAACATTGACACCAAACAGAAAATCCTGAAAGCAGCTAGGGAAAAACAGCACATCACTATTAAAGGTAACCCTGTCAGAATTACTTCAGACTTCTCAATGGAAACACTGAAAGCCAGAGGGCCTGAAATGACACTGCAAAGTCTAAGAATCTATGGCTTCCTACCCAAACTACTCTACCCAGCAAAAGTATCACTCATAATAGATGGTGGAAGAAAAACTTTCCATGACAAATCTCAGCTTTACAATTATATGAACACAAAACCAAACCTACAGAGAGTATTTCAGGAAATTTATCACAGAGAAGAAACAAATAATCAACCACAAATGCCTACAAGAAGTAGACCACAATAACCAAACTCAGAGTAGTCACAAAAACTTCAAAGTCCATGAAAACACCAAACCACATCTACATCACAATATGACAGGGATCAAATCAAACCTCACAGTCATTACCCTAAATATTAATGGCCTTAATTCACCCATCAAGAGACATAAGCTAACAGGATGGAAAAGTAGAAAATTAGAAAATTAGACCACCCAATCTGTTGTCTTCAGGAAACCCACCTCACCACTAAAGACAGACACCTCCTCAGGGTGAAAGGGTGGAAAACAGTATTCCAAGCAAATGGGAATAAGAAACAAGCAGGCATGGCTATATTAACATCAGATAAAATAGACTGAAAACCAAAAATAATCAAAAATGACAAATAAGGACAATTTGTACTAATCAAGGGAATGATCCACCAAGAGTATATTACAATCATAAATCTGTATGCACCAAACACAGGGGCACCACAGTTCATAAAGCAAAACCTACTTGACAATAAAACAGAAATAACCACCAACACCATCATATTTGGGGACTTCAATACACCATTATCAGTAATAGACAGATCATCCAAACAGAAACTCAACAGGGAAGTAAGAGAGCTCAATAAAACCATAGATCACTTAGACCTAATGGACATCTACAGAACATTCTATCCCAAATCCACAGACTACACATTGTTCTCAGCATCCCATGGAACAATCTCTAAACTAGATCATATACTGGGTCACAAAGCCTGCCTCCATATATTCAGGAAGATTCACATAATTCCCTGCATGATATCAGATCCCAATGCTGTATTGCTAGAAATTAACAACAAAAGACCCACCAAGAATCCCATCAGTACCTGGAAACAGAATAGCACAATTTTAAACAATAAATGGATAGAGGATGAAATTAAAAATGAAATAGCAAAATTTTTAGAAATGAATGACAATGAGAACACATCATACCAATACTTATGGGACACAATGAAGGAAGTCCTCAGGAGCAAATTCATAGCACTAAATGCCTTCATAACAAAGACAAAGAGATCCCAATTTAGTAACCTAACCATCCACCTAAAGGCACTGGAAAAGCAAGAAAAATCCATCCCAATAAGGTCCAGAAGGAAAGAAATAATTAAGATCTTAGCAGAAATTAATGAATTGGAAACTAAGAAAACAATTAAGAAAATTGACAAAAAAAAAAAAACAGCTGGTTCTTTGAAAAAATAAACAAGATTGACAAACCCCTGCCCAATTTGATTAAGAAAAAAAAAAAGAGATGTTTCAAATTAACAAAATTCAAAATGAAAAAGGAGAGATCACAACAGACATAAGTGAAATGGGGAGAATCATCAGAACTTAGTTCAAACACCTCTACTCCACAAAACTGGATAATGTGGAGGAGATGGATAAATTTCTGGATACATACCATCTGTCAAAGTGAAACTCCTCAGAGCAGATTAATCTCCTAAACAAACCTATCCCACTCATTGAGATTGAAAAAGTAATAAAAAACCTCCCCAAAAATAAGAGTCCAGGACCACATGGCTTCTCAGCTAAATTCTATCAAACCTTCAAGGAAGAACTCAAACCATTCTTCCTTGAACTGTGCCACACAACTGGAGAACAGGAAACGCTACCCAACTCCTTCTAGGAAGCTAGTATCACCCTAATTCCAAAACCAGGCAGAGATGCCACAAGAAAAGAAAACTACTGACCTATTTCCCTGACGAACTTAGATGCAAAGATCCTAAACAAAATCCTGGCAAACCGAATCCAACAACACATGAAAAACATTATCCACCCTGATCAAGTGGGATTTATCCCAGTAATGCAGGGGTGGTTCAACATACGGAAATCTGTCAATGTAATACACCACATAAACAAGTATAAACACAAAAACCACATGATCATTTCAATAGATGCAGAAAAGGCCTTTTACATAATATAACATCACTTCATGATCAAAACATTGGAGAGAATTGGCATGGTTGGTTCATATCTCATCCTAATAAAAGCAATATACGAAGCTCCCAAGGACCAAATAATACTTAATGGAGAGAGACTGGAGGAATTCCCATTAAAATCAGGAAAAACACAGGGTTGTCCACTCTCACCTCTGCTCTTCTATATAGCACTGGAAGTCCTAGCTCAAGCAATAAGACAGTAGAAAGAATAAAAGGGATACAATTTGGAAAGGAAGAAGTTAAGTTAGCTCTATTCACTGATGACATGATTGTGTATGTAAGAGACCTTAGAGTCTCTATCCCAAAACTCCTGAAGGTGATTAACTACTATAGCAAAGTAGCAGGATACAAAATCAATGCACAAAAATCAGCAGCCTATATGCAAATGACACAGATACAGAGAAAGAAATAAGGGACATGGTCCAATTTTCAATAGCAACAAGAAAAATAAAATAACTTGGAATAACATTAACCAAGGAAGTGAAAGATCTATACAATGAAAACATAAAAACACTCAAAAAAGAAATTGAGGAGGACTTGAGAAAATGGAAAGACGTCTCATGCTCCTGGATAGGCAGAATTAACATTGTGATAATGGCAATCCTACCAAAGGCAATATACAGATTTAATGCAATTCCAATTAAAACCCCTAGAGTGTTCTTTACACAGATAGAAAAAATGATCTCTTTCATATGGAAAGGCAGAAGGCCTCGCATATCCAAATATATCCTTAGCAAAAAAAAAAAAATACCCCTGGAGGCATCACCATACCTGATCTAAATCTATATTACAAAGCCATAGTAATAAAAACAGCATGGAACTGGCATAAAAACAGGAGTATAGACCAATGGAATAGACTTGAGGACCCAGACTTTGGGTCAAGCAACTGTAGCTACTTGATATTTGACAAAGGCCCTAACAATATAGGCTAGATAAAAGACAGCATTTTCTACAAATAGTGCTGGACAAACTGGATGACTATATGCAGGAAATTGAAACTTGATCCACACATTTCACCATACACTACACTCAAGTCCAAATGGATCAAAGATCTCAATGTGAGACCAGAAACTCCACTACTACTGGAAGAAAATATAGGAAGAACTTTCCATGATTTAAGAATGGAGAAAGACTTCCTGAACAAAACCCCAGTAGCTCACAATTTAAACAGTCACTCAACAAATCACATGAAGCTGAAGAGCTTCTTTACAGACAAGCATACAATTAGCAAAGCCAATAGATTACCCACAGAACTGGAGAAAATATTTGCTGATTATCCAACTGATAGAGGCCTAATCTCTAGAATCTACAAAGAACTCAAAAACCTAGTGAATAAAAAGTCGAACAGCCCACTCACAAAATGGGGCAAAGAGCTGGACAGGCAGTTCACAGAGGAAGAAATACAAATGGCAAACATACACTTAAGAAAATGATCATCATCCCTAATCAGGGAAATGTAAATTAAAACATCTGTGGGATTACACCTTAACCCAGCAAGGATAGCAAATATCAAAAAATCAAATGAAAATAAATGCTGGTGAGGTTGTGGAGAAATAGGAACCCTCATCCACTGTTGGTGGGAATGTAAGATGGTACAATCTCTTTGGAAAGCAATATGGAGACTCCTGAAAAAGCTGAATATAGAATTGCCCACAGACCCAGTTATTCCCTTACTGGGCATGTACTGTAAAACCTTTAAATCACAGTCCAGAGGGATTTGCTCATCCATGTTTACAGCAGCTCAGTTCGTAATAGCTAAGAGCTGGAATCAACCCAGGTGTCCATCACTAGAAGAATGGATAACTAAGATGTGGTATATCTACACAATGGAATTCTACACAGCAGTAAGAAAAAATGACACAATGAAATTTGAGGAAAAATTGTTGAACCTGAAACAGATCATTCTCAGTGAACTTACCCAATCACAGAAAGAAAATTGCCATACAATCTCATTCATCTACAGCACCTAATCTGAATCCAACCAAGATGCTGACATATCCCGCAAGCACCGCAAGGAGTAGACAATAGGATGGGTGGTGAGGGAGCGGAGGGCAAGGGAGGGGGTGGGAGACACAAATCCAGCCCCAATGGCAATGGTACCATAAAATTATACATCCTGAAAAGCAGGACAAATGGTTGAACTTTCACCAGGCCCTTAGAGAGAATACCTGAGCCACAAGACACTGGAGAGGGTATGATGAAGACTGACCTTCATCTTCTACAGCTTCTCTCCCTCTCTCTTTCAGTCTCTCTTCTCTCTAACTCTTTTATATTAGTTATCTTTTTCTTCCTTTTCTTAGTGCGCACTGACCTGTAACTCCCAGTACCAGCAGGTGGCTATCATCCACAATGAGCTTTTGATCAGAGAGACCTGCAAGGTTCCCTAAAAGAAAGACAGATTTCTGTCAGAATACTTGATGACCCACCAAAGGTTAGTGGTAAGACCCTACTGCTGAAGACACCACATGCGGTTGACACATTAAATGGAATGCGATGGCTAGAAGCTGGAAGAGTCAGTCCCCAGGCAGTCAGCATGTCTAGTGCCAGAAGGTGCTACATGGGCGACTGGGGGAAAATGACCAATATATGTCCAAGCAACTCATGGTGTAACCTACTTAGCAGCAAATAACCTGTTGTGGTGCTCACACAAGTGCAATAGTGGTGCACAGCCATGATGGGGAACGAACTGCTCTTGATTTGGCTAACCGATCCCCTCAGTGGTTTGGGACCCGTATCTGGATCTGGGAAACAATCGGAACCATAACCAAACATGAACCCGCTCTCAATTATGAAGCTAGCACCCATCGTGGGATACAAGCAGGCCTACACCTATTAAATTCTCTATATAAAAAAAGGATTATCCCATTTGTCTTGTGCTAACTTTACTCTCCATTGGAGAATCTGCTTCTCTTTTTCAGATAGTTGCACATCCTAAGGAGAGAACCAGCCCATCATACCTCAAAGGGGCCCCAGCCAAAACTAAGAACAATTGGCAAAACAAGCAAGGGTGTTGTTCTCTTGGTGAAATGGGTACCAGCACAATGGTGAAGGAGATCGACACAGAGAACAATCAGCTCCTACCATATCAGATATCCAGAGACTCAGAGGCCCCCATCACCTCATCACTGAAGCAGACCAAATATGAACCCAACATGGCTCAGGGAAATTTTGTGGAAGAGGGGGAAGAAAGAATGTCAGAGCCACATGTTGAGTGATGATATGCAGAGACATTTATCCTACCCATAACTGTGGGCTAACTCCACAATGCATGACCCATATACCTCAATAAGGAGGGGCCATGGGGAGGAGGTAGTACATGGATGAGCCTAACAATGGTACCAACTTGATTGTATTCACTGAGTTCAAAACTAATTAATTAAAAAGAAATTAATAAATTTTAAAAAAATTAAAAAACTATTGAATTAAATATTAGAACCTCATTTATTTCCAAATATTTATTTATAGATATCTTCATATAGAACTGATGTAGGACTAAATAATTCTCAGCAAGGAAAAGCACTTTAGTAGATACGATGAGGAATTATGTCTACTTAGTTTACTGTCAGAAATTGCAGAAGAAAAGCTAGTTTCATGTACAAGTGAAAAAAATTACTGCTTTCTAAAATATTTGTTGGAATTCAAAGGTGAAATTTCTTAACTCTGAATCAGACATTAGAATGAGTTATGGGAAATTCTCTATATAAGTTGAGGAATATAGAATTACAATTTAATATAAGACATTGTATTAGTCAGGGTTCTCTAGAGGAACAGAACTGCTAGAATGAATTATTATTTTTTTAATTTTTTTGTTTATTTATTTATTTGAGAGCGACAGAGAGAGAGAGAGAGAGAGAGAGAGAGAGAGAGAGAGAGAATGGGCACGCCAGAGCTTCCAGCCTCTATAAACGAACTCCAGATGCGTGCGCCCCCTTGTACATCTGGCTAACATGGGTCCTGGGGAATGGAGCCTCGAACCAGGGTCCTTAGGCTTCACAGGCAAGCACTTAACCGCTAAGCCATCTCTCCAGCCCAAGAATGAATTATTTTTAAAAGGGAATTTATTGGATTAGCTTATGGTAGTCCAGTAGCAGTTGCAGGCCTGAGAATCAAGGAATTTGGTTTCTGCTCAGTCCACGTGGCCAGATGCCTCAGCAGTCCTGATTTGGCACTGCAGATGGCAATGGAAGGCCTGATGGCTTCCTGAGGAGCATCTGGGTTTCGATCCACATGGGTCTTCAGTCCACACTGGTCTTCAATCCACACTGGAAAGCAGATTTAGCAGGCAAGTGGGAAGAAGGAAGGGGCTCTTTTCACCCAGAGCTTCCTTATATATGAAGTCCCCCTCTCAGGGGGCTGCCCGCTATGGGGGAAGGACTCACTCTGGGGGAAGGACTTCCTCCTTTAGTTGATCCTTCCTGGAAACAACCTCAGAGATCAACATGAAAGGGATTTCTGTGGATTACTAAACAGATCAAGTTGACAACACTGTAACTATCACAGACATCATTGCTTTAATTCTATTCAGAATGAGATTCAGAGTACTTTCTATAGAACCACTGTTTTCAATCTTGCAGAAGAATTCTAAATACCCAATATAATTCCTTTTGCAGGTTTGACTAAAATATAAATATATATGAAATTCATGGAATCTCTTTATTTGTCGTTATTAAAATCCAAAAATAGACATGCATGACAATTTATCATTTTGGCACCTTCTCATTCCTATGATGTATGCATTTGTTTGATAGATTTTTTTTTCTAGAAATGTTCAGTGCTAGACATAGAGGAACAGCATAGTTACCCGATAGGTATCACAGGGATCTGTAGCTACACCAGTAGGCAGAATGAACCCAGATTCTTATAACACATAACCCACGACTCCGTGGTGAATACCCGCAATCCCACTAAGGGAAGCCCTTAGTGGAGTGGGGCCAAGGGGAGGGAAATGATGGAACCAACACATGATATATTCACACAAAGTTTCAATTTAATTAAAAAGGGAAAAAATGAACCCAGATATAAGGAGAGTACTTTATTCTTTGATAAGGGAAAGAATTTGATATGGAAATGTACAATGTTATAATATACATGACGCTCAGGTGACTTTCTGGGGCGTGTCTTTGCCTTGGTACCATCTTTGTAAGAACACAATGACTGAATGTGTTTGCAGCACATCTGGGACCATATTCACCAGACAATTGGAGACAGCCACTGATTGCCTGCCATTGAATCAATCTTATTTTATAGCCCAATCAACAATTTGACACTACTCTGTCCTCACAATGTCTTATCAGTGTTAGTATCCATTCATTAATCTCAAAACTGCTTATGCTATGCAATTTTAGTACTTGTTTTAATTTTTGTCACCTCTTTTGTTAGAAAGTGGAGAAGGCAGTAAAATGGTTAAGTTTCAGATATGAGAGAAAATGGAGAGCATAGTATTCTTAAAATGTAAACATGATTAGATTGTTGTCAAATTGCTTGGAAATTTTAATTAATCATTTTAATGTTTCAATATAAAATGAAATGAGATTAGAGCTTTGAGGCAAGGGAATTGTTTCTTTGATTTAAATCAGGTGCTTTCTTTATATTAATAGTTCTATCAGAAGCAACCTCAGATATCTTTTTTTTTTTTTCAGATATCTTATCATTTCCTTTCTGGCATCATTCTTTATGTGATCATTACTTTTATATCAAAACAAAGAGCATAATTAATGGTTAGCTAGTGGGATTTCCTTAAATGTACACCAGATACCAAAAACCTATTAAAAATGACTATTTCTTTGAAGTAAAAGATAAGTTTGTTGACTTATTCATAATTAACATCCCAAAATATGCCTCTATATGGCCAATGCTCATTAGTATTCCATAGAGATGAAGAGGAGAAAATACCCCTACAGATTCATTTGCCATTAAAACATATTTTGGCAATGATAACTGTTGGAATGCATACCCTAGTTTATCCTCCATGTTAGTACCCAATCCTTAGCTTATCAAATAATTTTGGATTTCATAATAACATATTAAAAGCCCATTTCAAATGCTTTATTTCTTCACAGTATTTATTTGAATTTTTCCTATGCAAAAATAGTCATAAATTTGGATTTTAAAGAAACGGAAAACATGTTATAAACAGTAAGCATAAGATAGGCATTTATTGGGCTAACAAAGTACCATTTAGACATGCTGTCGCTATACAAAGCAAACAGCAGCATTTACTGCTCACACTCGTGTTTCTGCTATCCATGTTTTCACCAACTTGGAATTTTACATAAACCAGGATTGTCCTCAACAAAGTCAGGTGTGTATGCATTTAGAAAATAGGAATGAGCTGGGTGTGGTGGCGCACGCCTTTAATCTCAGCACTCAGCACTCGGGAGGCAGAGGTAGGAGGATCACCGTGAGTTCAAGGCCACCCTGAGGCTACATAGTGAATTCCAGGTCAGCCTGGGCTACCGTGAGACCCTACCTCGAAAAAAAAAAAAAAAAGATAAGAAAATAGGAATGTTTTTGATATGAGACTAGAACAACATAGAATATTGTCATAAGGATTATAAAAATGGGGAAATTAAGATTTGAGATCAGTTTGTCTTGTACATTATGTTAAAAATGCATACTTATGAAGGTAGAACAGTAGTAATTACTTTCAGGTAAAACAAGCTCTATTTCTGGAAGTTAAAATCATTATGAATTTATATATTGGTATAGTTTGACCTCTACAAATCTGGATTTTCATAGCTGAGTTTGTAACTTTACTCGGGCTTGTATATTCTTTATTTACCTTGTGGTGACAATTAAAGTTAGAGCTCCAAGGCCAATTTGGGGTCAAATGGAAACCCTGCTAATGAAGACTATTACTTCAGCTGAGTTCAGTTATAAACTGCTTCTTTGGAGTGAGGCAGTACTGTTGTAAATTCCTAGTCAGCAGAATTTGGATGGTGCAATAGTAAAACTCCCTCATACATCTTCCTACACACTCTAAAATTTGCCTCAAAAAGACACAAGCTGTTTTCTTAGAAGGAAACTTCAATAAGATAAATAAGAAAACAATAATGAGTCAAACCTTACCATTTAATTAGACTCACTTGCCATGGTAGTGTATAGTGTAGGTCCATTATTGGTAAATTAATTGTAATTCATGGGATCACATTATTACAGTCACAAAATAAAATCCAAGTGGAAACGTTGAAATAATTTTCTCCAATGATCTCACAGTTTTATTTATTTGAACTGAAGTTCCATTAAAGTAAAGTCTAACATAGGCTAGAGAGATGGCTCAGCATTTAAAGGCACTTGTTTGCAAAATGTGCAAAACTTGATAGCCTGGGTTTGATTGTCCATTACTAACATAAAGCCAGATGCACAAAGTGGAACATGTGTCTGTAGTTTGTTTGCAGTGTCAGAGGCTGTGACATGCCTGTCTTCTCTCTTTCTATCCCTCTCTGTCTTTCCTTTTTTTCCTCTCTGTCAAATAAACACTTCCTAAATGCTGATTCCTACTCAACATGAATTCTTAACTTGCTTGTTTATTTGACACATTTAACACAAACTCAAAAAGATAAATATTGGGCTGGAGAGATGGCTTAGTAATTATGGCACTGCCTGCAAAGCCAAAGGACCCAGGTTTGATTCTCCAAGACCCATGTAAGCCAGATGCACAAGGTGGCACATGTGACTTAGCATGCCCATTTCTCTCTCTCTCTCTGATTCTCTCCCTCTCTCTCCCCCCCAAATAAATATCTAATTTATTTATTTTTTTATTTTTTGGTGCTGGGGATTACTCTGGTTGTTATGCATCTTAAGCAAATACCCTGCCACTGAATTAGACCACCAGTCCATAAAGAGGAAATTCTTAAACAGAAGAAAAGAAATAAGATGAATGCCTGCCCTTTGGGATAATAAAGAAAACTGCACAAACATCATGGAAGATTGTTGAAGGGCTAACATTGTTTATAGGTATACACTTGTTTGAAGCTTTGCTTGTGTGCCTATGATTTTAGTACAGCTGGAGAGATGGTTTAGTGGTTAAGGTGCTTGCTTGCAAAGCCTAAGGACTCATGTTTGACTATCTAGATCCCATATAAGCCAGAAGTGCAAAGTGACACAAGTGTAAGGTTGCACATGAACATAAGGGGGCACATGTCTGGAGTTCCATTGCAGTGGCTGGAGGCATTGGTGTACTAATTCTCTCTTTCTATGTCTCTTGCTCTCTCACATAAGGAAAAGGACAGTCCGTTGGGCTTACCTCAAAAGAAAAATGTTTCAACAGGCTGGAGAGATAGGTTAGTGGTTAAGGCATTTGCCTGAGAAACCAAAGGTCCCTGGTTCAATTCCCCAGGATCCACATAAGCCAGAAGCACAAAGTGGCAAATGCATCTGGAATTGGTTTGCAGAGGCTAAAGGTCATGGCATGCCCATTCTTTCTCTCTCTTCCTCTTTCTCTCTAATACTTTCTCTCAAATAAAAACAAATTCAAAAAGATAGGAGTCATTCTAAATAGGTGTTTCAAAATAGTTAATGAACTACAGAAATATACCTTGTGTATCAGAAACCCAAGTTTCTTAATAAAGAAATAATCACATTCCTTGAAATTTCAAAACAAAGTGGAAAACAAATGTATAGAATTCCCCTTTCTGCCAAAAGTTAAAATACAAATTAACAATGTTTCCATAAGCAGAATGAATAACATTAAATTACTTTTTTTTTAAATTATAAGCACAGCAACATTAGTGGTATAGCCAAGAAGCAGTAGCTGCATTATGTTCAATTGTCTTTCTCATATGCCAGTAATACTTCCTGACCTCTTGCTTGGTTGATTTGTAATTTTTCCATTTCATTTTATAGTCTAAGTAAGTAAATAAGAGGGTGATAATGGAATAATTCTCCAATAAAATATTAATTTCCATTTTACTCACCATAAATATTGAAAGTCAAATATAAAACTGGAAGCAAAGTGAGAGATTACACACAAGACATGAATGCAATCTCAAAGTTTCCTGGGCAGAGCTAGACTTTAAAAGCTAATGTCAGTGTTAGGGAGATGACTTAGTTGTTAAAAGCACTTGCCTGCAAAACCTGACTGCTTGGGTTCCATTCCATAGTGCCCATACAAAGCCAGATGCACAATTGGCACATGCATCTGGAATTTATTTGTAGTGGCAATAGGCTCTGGCATGCCCAAGTGCTCTCTCTCTCTCTCTTCTCTTGCAAATTAAACAAAATGATACTGTCAGTTAAACTGATAAATTTTTTATGTTATATTTAAGAGATCAGTTTGTTCTTTAATACAGTAATATCCAATATGGAAATAGTGTTAAGGACACTTAGACTGGGGCTGGAGAGATGGCTTGGTGGTTAAAGGTGCCTGCTTGCAAAGCCTTCCCATCTGGGTTTGATTCCCCAGTGTCTATGTAAAGTTGGTGCACATACATCTGGAGTTTATTTGCAGCAGCAAGAGAACTTCTTGTGCCTATTCTCTCTCTCCTTGTGTCAATGTCTTTGTCTTTCTCTCAGATGTCAAATAAATAAATAAAAATATATTTTCAAAAAGAATTCACTGCTGGTGGGAGTGCAAATTTGTACAACCACTACGAAAACCAAATGGAAATGCCTGGAAAAGATGAAAAGAGATCTAGCAACTGACAGAAACATTCCTCTACCTGGAATCTACCCTAAACGCTCCACTCTTTTTTTTTTTTAAAGGTATTTATTCATTTATTTGTGTGAGAGAGAGGACATCTAGCCACTGCAAACCAACTCCAGATTCATGCATCACTTTGGATATCTGGCTTATGTGGGTACTAAGGAATCTAACCAGGGTCCTTAAACTTTGCAGGCAAGCACCTTAACCACTAAGCAATCCTTGCAGTCCCTCCACTCTTCACTGCAAAGGTATTTGCTTTACCATGATTATAGTTCCTCAATTCACAATAGCTAAGAACTGGAATCAACCCAGATGCTCATCATCTGACAAACGGATTATGAAGATGTGGTGCATACACATAATGGAATTCTACTCAGCACTACGGAAAAATGAAATGATGAAATTTGTAGGAAAATAGATGGACTTGGGACAGATCATACTGAAGTGAACTCACCAAAGAACAGAAAGATAAATGCCACATGTTCTCCTTTATCTGAAGTTACTAAACTGGAATAATTTGAGTTGCAGGCATACCTGACAGACAATTCCAGGGAAAGATAAGAAGGATGAAAGGGTTTAGGGAAGGGGAATAGGAGGGAGAGGGGAGATATATACAATACAAAATCTCAGACAAATTGGTGCCATAGAAACCTTCCTCCTGAATAGCAGATTAAAAGATATAACTCTCAGTAGAAACATGGAGGGATAGCCTAGTAAGAAGGGACCTGGAGAGGGTGGGATGAAGTATAATCTTAAAACATTTGGCTCTGACTTGTAACAGAAATTTCTTACAATCCACCTTGAGCTGTTGATTGGAGGGACCTATAAGATACCCGAGAACAAGTCAGGTTTTTTCCAAAGCATTAGATTACCCACCTGAGGTAAAAGGTAAGACTCTATTGCTGAAGACACCACATGCTACTGATGGAGAAGATAAGAGATGTGGCTGAATCTGAAAGGAAGCCAGTTCCCAGGTGGTTAGCCAGTATAGTGCTGACAAGCACTACATGAGCTTCTAGGGGAAAATGGCTAACAACATTATGAGCAAGCTATGGACACTGCTATGTGAAGGCAACCAGCCTGATAAGATATACACACCTGTGAAATAGTGGCCACAGCCTTAGTGGGAAACCCATGGCTCTTTGATTGGCTATGTGATCCACTCAGTGGATAGAGACCCATAACTGGAACTAGGAAACAAGTCAGAATCCTATGGAGACCAGGATTATAGACTCCAGTGAGTAGCTCCCACTAGTCATTGTCCAAAATCGAGGCAGCACCCATCAAAATCTCTCTAGATTAACAAAGTTTGTAGCCCTTTAACCTACCCTTATCTCACTCTCCATTGGATAATATGTTTTACAGAAAGAAACAAGAACCAAGGACAACCAAAATCTGTTAATAAGACAGGAATAGATACCCCTACCTGAAAAATCAAAATAAAAAAGGAATAGATACTTAAAAAGAGATGACTACCCCTTGCATAGCAGCTAGGACCCAGATGAAGCTACAGAGGAACTGGCAAGATGAGCATAAACACAAGATAAATAAAAAATATAATTTTTATTATGTAGTGCTGGGCATCAAACTCAGAGCCTTGCACATTCTAAGCAAGCAGTCTGCCACTGAATTATGCATCCAACCAATTAGTAAAACTATTGTTGAAAATTACTGTCCCTACCTCAAACACACACACCAATTTTTAAAAGAATATTTACTAACAGTATGTTTTAGGGCTTGGGCATAAAAGTGTTTTATGATCGACCAAGTATGCTAGGTTCAGAGATCATGCTTTCCTAGGTCTTGTATTATTTCCTTATTCCATGCATTTCCATGATCCTCAACCAAAATAATCAATAATTCCTTTAACATTGTTAAAAGTAAAAAAGGGAGGCAATTATTTTACTCTGAATTGATCTCGGTCATTCTTCTAGGATCTGGCTATATATATTCATAGTTAGATGTATTTTACCAAATGTCAAAAATGTGTATAGGATGATGCCTATCCACAAGTCTTTTGAGAATAATAATGCTTTAGAATGATATAGTATATTGAAAAGTGATGTGTAAAGATCTCTGAACCAAATGAGGTAGAGTAGTTACACTATTAGCAAGGAAAAATACAGACACACCCATGTTCAACTGAAGCTGTGCAGAGATTTGAGAATTTATGAAGCATTCCATAGTGGCATGATAAATCTACAGGATGCATATTGTTCTTTCTATTGTCACCTCTCCCACATATGTTTCTTCTTTTCATCCTTTCCTGCTTACTAGAACAAGTTCCCTTTGTGCACTGGTTGTAACGTCTTTGCCTCCATATCTTCAGATTTTCACAACATGCTTTCACATAGATCATCAGTCTTTCCTCAGTGGGTAAAAACACATGGATGCGACTGGGCATGGTGGGCATGATGCACAGAGAATAATGAGATTATTTGACAAACTTCCTATATATAGTGACAAAGAAGACCCTTCCATATTCCCTTTTTTATCTAAAACATAAAATACTAGAACAGTAGGGAGGGCCATAATGAAGACAATAGGATTTAATTACTCTAAAAGTCTTGAGTCAAAGAGACAAATTGTGTTTGTGAATGAGAAGTCCTGAAAGATTAAAGATCTCAGTTCTTCCAATATTTACTTAGATTTAATAATCATCTCAAAATATCATTTTTCTCCAAAATTATTCTTAAATAATAAAGAAGAAATAATAACAATATAGAAGAATTAAAGGAAAAATAAATCACTCTACCACATGTTAAAATACATTTAGTCATTATCACAGTCTAAAGAGATCAGAACTATTAGAAGAATAGGCAGATAGATTAAAACAAGTAAGAAAGATAATTAGAAATATTATCACCAATATGTTGATCTTAGAGTGAGTTCCATTTTTAACAAATTAGGAATATAGGACAGACTTTGTTTTCACAATTATGAAATATGAACAAAATCATTGTACATAAAAATCACCATGAAGAAGTCATACTACGGTGTAGATTTCAAAGCATCAGCAGTGTAGTCACAAAAAAAAAAAAAACAATCATATGATTCTTCTAACTAACCTCACAATTCACACTCTCCCCAATAATCCTGATTGTTTTTCTGGTTCAAGAAATCAAGTGTGAGGTCATCCACATGTCTACAACTCTCTACAGTTACTAGTTTAAAAGATTTCACTGACACAAAGCATGGTGTGTCAGTTGAGAGTGACTCTGGTTTTAATACATCATGTCTAAGAGAACTTACTTCTGACCTGTTTAGCCATCAGGACTTGAACAATGACAGGAAGGAAGTGAGAACTTGGGTTGAAGTACCCCTAATTGGCACTGTAACTGTTCTGGCATGGTGGCACACACTTTTAATCCAACCACTGGGAAGGCAGAGGTTGGAGGATCACTGTGAATTCAAGTCAGCTTGGAAGTACAGAGTGAGTTCCAGGTCAGCTAGCTGGGATAGAGTGAGACACTACTTCAAAAGGCCATTCCACTATTCTATTAAGCCAGCTGCTTCTGGGTGATGGGGTACATGGTAAGGTCAATGAATTCCATGAGTATAAACCCACTTCTGCACTTCATGGACTGTGAAATGAGTTCCCTGGTCAAAAGCAAAGCTTTGTAGAATATAATGATGATACATAAGGCGTTGTAATAGGAGTAGAAACCTTAGGCATTTTGGAAATTTCCTCATGTAACTTACTTGTGCCTTCAAGGCCTGCTTGAGTCCAATGTGCATACCACTTCCACTAGATGATGGATTGGTGCTGTGTACATCCAACTTTATGTCCTGGTGGGTCATATAACACCCAGCTCATAGTGGCAGCTCACATCACAGAATAATTTGATGGCCCATTGTCAAGCATTCTGTTTCCAGTAAGGCCCAATAGTAGGCCAAGAGCTATCCCTCAAAAGGAGAATAATTGTCTGCAGCTGAGGAAAGGGCCTAGCTCCAAAATCTCAAGATCCTACACTGTGATTCACCCATGCGGGCAAAATCACTTTATCAGAATCTGAGAGTTTAATGCCCCAGATTCTTCAAGGTCATCCCACGCAGCCCCAATCTCAAGTTACAGATTCCCACTCTTCCAATCAATACCCTCATTTTAACTTCTCACAGCCTGCGAATCTGGGACTTGAGCTTGTGTTGCAGGTTAGCCAGTCTTACAATGAGAGCTATAACCCTGTCTGGCTTGCCACTCAAACAAAGCTCTAAGGAATATATGTGTGATTATAAATAAATTTATATTATATAATTATGTTTATCAGTTCACATATGTAATACCAGCACTTAGGTGGCTGAAACAGGAGGATTACTATGAGTTTGAACTACATAATGAGTTCCTACCCAGACAGGGTTACAGAGTGAGATTTTGTTTCAATAAAAGTATCTTGAGCTGAGATAAATGTATCACTTGTGGGCTAGACAACGAAAGAATTAATGCCACTTTATTTCAATAATGAGGAAGTAATGAAATGAAATGAAATGAAGTGAGAACTGCAAACATACATAGAAATTACAGGTCCAATCCAGTGATTAGACAGAGTTAGGCTACCACTAATTCTAATGTGGGCCATAATAATTAAAAATAGAAAAAAAGTAGAAATAGAAAAAAAAAGAAGAAGGAGAAGATAAGAGGACCTGGGACCTCCTGCAGTACCCATTCTCATGAGACCCATGCAAGAAAGAAAAATATTTTCACTATGAATTTCATTTATTAATAGTTACATATGTTAGGTCTAAATAAACTTCAGACTATTTTCAGACCTCAGTAAATATATGGACTTCTTTAATTTTTAAAAAAGATGATAGTATATTTATTATCTTCATTTTAATACTAAATTGTTGAGCTAGATACTTGCTTATCCAAATTCACACAGGTTTCAAGAGTGAGAGATCTGGAATTCAATCCCAGAACCTTTAGTTACCATATTGTTCACTAACTTCATTGCAGTGAGGTTATGACTTTCTATCCAAGTACTGCTTAGTATTTCTCTCTAAAATGTTTAGTAAAATTTAAATCATTATATAGTTTATTGTAAGAATGAACATTTTAAAATCTACAATAGAATCAAAAAGGAATTTAATTTTCTCTAATTGACTTATTTTGAGGAAATTTCTCTAAGGCATACTTATCAGAGGAGTGCCCTCTTCCATGCCAGTTAATCCAGAATATTGGACATGTTGCAGTGCTCAGAATGCAGAAATTCTTCCTTGCTATGCTACTTCTGTGCTTGGAAGAAGTTTCATCTGGAAAGAATTATTGTGCTGGCAAACCTGTGTAATCCTACCCCTTTTGTGGAGACACAAAAAAACATAAGATGCTGATAAGGGTGAAACAGGAAAACAGGAGTAAGGTGGCTCTTTAATGCTTGATCCAGTGGGACCTCAACTGTAATGTGAGAACAGCTCTAAAATCATTTTCTACTAGATTTCAATCAATGTGCCTAAGTTGTTGTTATTACTACCTCATTGAATATCAACTTACCTAGTCAAACTTAAAATACAATTTCATTCATATATTTAATAAAATATTTACTGGGTTTTGAAACTGTTGCTAAGAGCCTATTACATATTTTTGAAATTTTCTCTTGACTTGAATATAAAATGTTTTTCTTCTAAGTGAAAAATCACTCATTATTTACTATCAGAAACCAAACAAATGGAAACAATAGTGAATGGGACTGACTGATGATAGTGATGAAGGTGGGCAGAAGATGGAGGGAAGAAAGAAGGGAAGACGAGAGAGAGATAAGAAGGGAGGTAGGGAGGGTGAGATCCCATGTTTGCAGGATTATGGAACAAGACTAAATAAATGTTAACTATGACAGAGCAAGATTCAAATGGATTTCATTTCCTGTTAGAGTTACATTTATTCAAAATGTATTTCAAGCAATCAGATATTTATCTGGACCATATAACAAGAACTTACATCTTCTTCAATGAATGAATTGGGTTCTGATTAATGAATAGTAGAAAGCTAGCTAATTTTACTTTTGTAATAAATTTCATGACATTGAACATTCTTGATAGAAAAAGCAATCATGTGAAATACCTCCTGTCTTCAGAAATAGAATGATTAAAAGTTCTTCTGAAGAGAAAAAAAAATATTAGAATTTAAGTAATTGAAAACATTTTCAGACAATTTATCTTCTTTTAGAATTATTTATGGAATAAAGTATTAAAGGAAAAAATGTGTCCTACTAGAGTTATTTGTACAGGAACAAACAAACCTTTTTTTTTTTTTCTTTTTTTTAGGAAAGAATCAAAGGGCCACAGTACATGGAGGATTTGACAGTGATATGATAATGACCATGGGGCAGTGGATCCTCAGGACAAGTGTATCACTAGTAACTGGTTTCAATTGCTTGTGGGAAAATATATGAAAGGAAGAATGTATGGAAGTCATCATGATGCAACTAGACAATAATCTACTAATCAGAGGAAAAGCTAAAACAGTAATACTGGAGGGCATGATCAAGCACTCCAGAACAATGATCTAGAACCTCAAGAGATGGAAGAGTCAAAGGAACAAGAAAAACATCAAATAGTTTCAAAATCAATTTTTAAAACATATAATTTTATGGTCAGGAATGAACAAAGGGTTATAACTTCAAAAATAATCTGTTCATGTATTTGTATTTCTTTCCCTTTCCATACCTGCTCAGTGATCAAATCCTTAGTGATGTAACGCCATCACTGAGGAGTAATCATTACAAGTCATTTGTAAATGGGACCAAATAGGAATAAGTGGGTTTATTTTGTTACTTAGTTTTAAATGTTTATTCCCCACAAATAAATTTTAATTGTATAGTTAATTTTGATATATGCTTATTTTATTTTAAAGTGCACATTAAATGTGGTGGAAGGAGAGAAAGTGTTAATTCAGGCACTCAGGAAAATGAAGATTTAGAGAGATCTTATTAGATTAGGAGAAGAAAAGTGGAGGAAGTTCAGAGAGCTACTGCTGTGTGTAAGGTTGTTGGGGTGGGCTATGAAGGCCCATGTGGAAAGGAAGCGAACACGTGGGAAGAAGAACAAAAGGATGTAAGCTTTTGGCCTTTCATTACTTAAAAATTCAAGAGGTCAGATAGTAAGGGTCCCCTTCCTAAGTAGAATGGGATGGGGAGAGGGATTACCAGAGCAGGGAACTGGAGGTTCAGGCATCAGGAGAGATGAACAGCCAAGAAGATGCCTTGCTTACCTGGTAAGCATCTATGTATAATCTATTTTGGTAGGCTGACAGAGAGATGATTGGTCTTTACTGCAGGGAGGGAGAGCAGGCTGGCTCAGGAAGAGACCAGCACGAGTTAGCAGAAGGCACTGTTAATGATGGATGAGACTTCAGACCTGAGTTCCCCTTGGGCCCATCCCCAGCTGACTACCTGAAAGTAAAGCTACATAATGCCCCCTCAGTAGTTAGAGCACTTGCCTAGCATGCACAAGGCCTTGGACTTGATCCACCAACAACAAAGACGGTCTGTTTTGTCATTACCTCCGCAAGACCTGCGCAGCATCAAGCGCATCAATATCTCAACAGAGATTAAGGAGGAGAGCAAAAACGAAACAAAAACCATCAAAAATAGAAGGGCGCTGGAGAAATGGCTCAGCAGTTAAGGCACCTGTCTGAAAAGCCAAATGACAGAGTTTGATTCCCCAGGACCCATGTAAAACCAGATACACAAACTGGCATATGCATCTGAAGTTTGTTTGCAGCTGCTAGAGGCCCTTTTTCTTCCTTCCTCTCTGTCTCTCCTTTCAAATAAATATATAAAAGTATTTAAAAATGTAGAAGAGGAACTAGTTGGAAATAAGTTCAATGTGATATGGGCAGGAGGGACAAAAGACTGTAATGGGAGGGAATAATTATCAAATTACATTATATTCATGTATGAGAACTACCCATAATAAAAAGAATGTGTTACAATGACAGACATCTATAATACCACTGTTTTAATCCCATCTTCAGTGAAATGTTTGCCTGTTTATTCCTGTGGCAAACATTCCATAAATGATTCCTAACTGCTTCCCTCTCTACTCTGGCCTCTTTGAAGATGAGGACAGGGAATTTTTCATATACTCAGTAAATCTACTTTTTTATTAACTATTTTTATTTTTCTGTTATAACATTAAAATCCATGCCTAACTTAAGAACATATGGCATTACTCATGGAGTGATAATAGCAAATATGTTTGAAAAAGTGAAAACTTTGATAATCTTATTGTTTCTTATGACATAGTAAAACCACATGAATGCTTAGAGTTATGTTGGTATGTGAGGATATATTCTACTATATATTCAACTTACTATGCTTTAATTATTAGATTAATATGTGTGAAAGTTCCATGGTTTTCTATTGGGCTGTGGAAAGATTCTATATCTGTGTAAAAATGGCACCATTCAAAACAGGCAAGCTGACTTCCCCACACCTAGCAACACTGTCAGCAAAAGTTCAACTTCACAACTGTCTGGGGACTGAAGGTGTTACATGAGCAACTGGGAGAAAATGACCAACACCTGTCCAAGCAACTCATGGTCTAAGCTAGCCAGCAGCAAACAACCTGACATGGTGCTCACACAAGTGCAATAGTAGCACACAACCATAGTGGGTAACCAACTGCTCTTGATTTGGCTAATGGATGGAGCCCATAGCTGGTTCTCGGAAACAAGTCAGAACCACACCCAAAAAAATGATCCCACTCTCCATTATCAAGCTCCCACCAATCGTGGGCTACAAGAGGGCCTACACCTATTAAAGTATCTCTAAAATAATAATGGTTATCTCATTTATCTGGTTTTGACTTCACTCTCCCTGGAGAATTTGCTTCTCTTTTTCAGATGGACACAGACCCTGAGGAGAGAATCAGCCAATTGCACCTCACCAGGGTCCCAGTTGAAACCATAGAATAATTGGGGAAATGAGCAAGGGTGCTGCTTTCTTAGTGAACCTGGTACCAGCACAAGGGTGAAGGAGAGAGACCCAGAGAATACTCAACTCTTACCAAACCAGATATCCAGAGACACAGAGGTTCCCAAGACCTCATCACAGAAGTAGACCTAAAATGAACCCAAAATGGCTCAGGGAAATTTGCAGAAGAGGGGGAAGAAAGATTGTTAGAGGCACATGTTGGGACATTATTCACAGAGACATTTCCTCCTACCCGTAACTGATGGCTAACCCCACAATGCATGACCCGCATTCCCCAATGAGGAGGGTCCCTGCAGAGCGGGGAGGACAGGGGGGAGGTGAATGATAGTACCAACATGGCCGTATACACACTGTGTACATAATTAATGAAAAAAAAAAGCACTCAAAAAAGATTTAAAAAGAATGAAAAAAAAAGTTTAACTTCAACCCTCAATATGTTTTCCCCTTAATAAAAATGAGTAATACTACTTACAACCATCATGTTTCATAAAATGAATATAAATTAAACAAATATAGAATCACTGGTTATCAAAATATTTAGCCTCAGAAATACATGCTTTGGAATACACATGCACACACACACACACACACACACACACACACATATATACACACACATATACAAACATATATATCTATATCTATATCTATCTATCTATCTATCTATCTATATATATATATATATATATACATTCATTTGTCAAGGAAAAATGACTTACAGCATATTTGTGATACATGGGCACCTATATATAAATAACAGGGGCCATAATTGTATTATTAATAATTGTAATTAAAATTAAGCTTTATGAGTGGCCAATGAGATAGCTTAGTTGGTAAAGTGCTTGCCATACAAGCATGAAGCAGAGATTGGATCACCAATCTCCAGGTAAAATCTGGGCATAGTGGTGAGTGTCTTTAATCCCAATGCAGAAGAGGCAGAGATAGAAGAATCCCTAAGGATTGCTAACTAGTTACCCAAATCAAGTGAGCTGCAAGTTCAGTGAGATACTCTTCTCAAAAACATAAAGGGCAGAGTGATTGAGGAAGGTCTACATTAACCTGTGGCCTACACACACATGCACACAAATGTGACTGTGTGACTAAACATGAAAAAATTATGTCTGGTGAGATAGTTTATAAGTTTTATAATTTTATAATTTTTCAAGTTGTTTAGAAACAAAACTCTGTTTATAAGTTCTAATTCTGTTGGTCAGCATTGACTAATTTATCAAGAAAATACTTGAGAATCCATTGTTACTGAAACATTATTATCTGTAAACTTAGTAATATATATAAGCTTATGTAAGAATTTAGATTATCTCTTTTAATCCAAAAGATGGGGGTAAATAACAAAATAAATATTTATGGGGTAGACAACTGGATAAATGTTTGTGAAATAAACATATACATGTTTGACTATGTAAATAAGTTATGAAGAAAATTAAAATAATGAATAAAAGTCTGGCTTTTCCTACAGTGAGGAGCAGAGTTACTCTAAAGGTGTGAGGTATAATGTAAGGGTGAATACACAGTCTCTTTTATGAGGCTATCCTCCAAGAAAACTTTTCCCTTATTTTGATAGTAAAAACATTTGTTAATTGTTTTTAGTATATATTAGCTTTAGTTGTCATGGTTCGTGTATCTTTTCTGATTCATAAGACTTGAATATGTTGCAAGAATATCAGCTCTACATTCCTCTATGCCTCCTGCTCACTAGTGGTAGTAACACATATAGCAGATGCTCAGGAAGAAATCACTACTGATGACAGAGAGGGAAGGAAGGAAAAGTACAAGACACAGTGAGGCAAGACTGACAAGCTCAAGAATGAGGTTCTTTTCACATATTTGCTCTGAGATATGAGACAAAAGCTTGAGAGTAAAACCAGCCCAGAAGACACAGAAAATGCATGACTGGGAATGTGTTTTTTCCACCAGTCTATCACTGCAGGCCTCCTGAGCAATAATCAGGGATCTCAGAAAAACTATGTCATTTATGGGAAAGAAAGAAAATGTGAAAATTTGTAGCTTATGGAAACAAAAATATGTTAATTCATGTATGGCTTTGAAAGGGTGAATATTCATTATAATCTTGGTAACTGATTGCTGCAAAGTGATCATTATGTTATAATGTCCTCAAATATTGCTTTAAAACTAATTGTTGTGAACCTAGCTGTACCCAATGATCTACCTATGAATTTTTAGAACATTTAGTTAGCAAATTAATCTATAACACATAAAATACAAAGCATCTGAAAAATACAACCTTTATGCTAAAGATTTTAGGTCACCAAATTCCATATTTTGATCTCCCTGACATTCAGATAACTGGTTGAAATGTTAAAAATGCAGTCAATACTGAAGTTGTTTATACTTGCCTCATGCCAAACATCTACTTTGACATTTTGGACTACATTGTCAGAATTGATCATTTGTTTTAACATCAGGTAGATCCACTGATGTGCTTTATACAAGCACACACAAACCTAGACACATTTTAGCAGGGTCAGTTTGCTGCTCTGTAATTTTTATTTGCAATAGAAAATTATAAAAATCCAAATCCAAGAAACTGGATAATTTTATAAATATACATAGTTATAAGCACCCAAAATAATGCTGACTATTGCTGAGGCTCTTGCTTCACCAGAGTTGGATGGTAAGACACTATTGCTGATGACACTACATGCTTGGGTCATAGGACACTGAGAAATAAAGCTGGAAAGCAACTCTAAGACTTCTCATTCCTCATAGCCATCATGTTGCTAGAGTGTGCAATGCAGGTTTCTGGGGGAGAAAAGTCATTAACAGTCTTAACCAGCAGCAGATGCACCCTCTATGTTACACAACTGATAAAGCTCAAGAAACATTGTGGAAGAATATATAGCCAGAAAATGTGCTTTGAAATGCTATCTTCCAGACATGAGATAGCCCTTACATTCACAAATCCACAACAACTGTCATTACCTGTGTAAGACTTGCCCATCAACATTCCCTCATGGATGATGGAGGAGAGAAAGAAAAAAAAGACATCAAAGTAGAAGAGACATAGTTGGAGCAAAAAGTGGATTGAATTGAATGGGAATTGGAGAAAGAGACAAAAGAAGGTAATGGGAAGGAATTATGAGCACAATACATTACATACATATAAAAAAACTAGAGGAATTGAAATCTATAGTGTAATATGGGACATCATTGCTTAAATTCTTTTCAGAATAAAATTCAAAGTGCTCTATAATGAAAGTTTTTATTAATCTTGCAGAAGAATTTTAAATACTTAATATAATCTTTTTAAAATATTTCAAAAATGTAAATATTTTATGATCTCATGCTCATAGAATCCTTTCATTTAGTTGTTAAAAGTAAACAATATCCCTGGATGGTAGTTTGCCATTATTTTTGTGCCTCCTCATTCCTATGATGCATACATTTGTTATATAGAATTTCTTTTCTAGAAATGTTCACTGCTAGCCACAGAGGAATAGCACAGTTACGTGATGGGCATCACAGGGATCTGTAGCTATACCCATAGGCAAAATGAACCCAGACATGAACAGACCACTTTTTTCTTCAATAAATGAAAGGAGAAAATGCTACTGAAATGTACAACATTATAATTTACATGATGCTCAGCTGCATTTCTAGGAAATGTTTTTGCCTTGGTACAGGTGTCACAGGAACACCATGGCTAAATGTGTTTGCCTCATACCTGTGGCCATCTTCATTAGGCAAGTGCAGTCAGCCACTCATAGGCTGCACTTGCATCAATCTTGTGTGAGAGTTCAGGGAACAATCTGCAACCCTCTGTCCCACAATAGCTAATCAATGTTAGTATCCAGTCGTTAACATGAAAATGCTTATGCTGTCCAATTTTAGTATACCCTATGTTAATTTGTTGGCAAGTCCTCAATTAAAAGGCAAAGAAGACAGTAAAATGTGCAAGTTTCAAATATGAGGAAAATGCAAGCATAGCTTTGTTAACATATAAACAGTATTAGTTATATATAATTATGTAGTAAGTTACTGGTTTACTACAAGAGATGTTCTCTTTAAGTTGCAAGCCAAAGAGGCTATTTTATTTTTACATTCTATAAATTTCACTTTCTGGACATAAAATGAAAAACCAGACAGTTCCATAGTTTGGAAAATAGTTTTGGAAATTTTAAACCCTTATGGTCTCTATGAGTTGCAGAAACTTCTTTTCAGTAATCAAATCCCTATGCCAGGCATTAATGCAAACTTCAAAACCAACATTTCTCTCCTTGGTCCCCTTTCTCCACCACGGCTGCCCCCTACTGGAGAGTGTAAAGCAGGGTTGTTTCTTTTTTGATCATAATAACGTCCCATTATCTTTTTTGTTGTTCCCGCTTCCCTACCCCTTCCCACTAGAATCTTAGTATTGTACAGGCCCTGTGGAGGTAAAGACAGTTGCTGTGAGATTATGAAGTACCTGGTCCCTTCCTGTGAGGTAGATAGTGAGCCATCAAACCTCTGGCTCTGATTTTCTTTCTTCATCCTCTTCTGCAATGTTTCCTACAGTTGGAGGGCATGACAGGGATACCTCATTTATCCCTGAACAGTCAACAGTTACTTATTATAGCATTTTGATGAGTCATTGCAACTGCAAAAACACCAAAGATGATAGAAGTGCTGACAGAAATCACCCGACCAAAAGCAGTTATTGGAAATAAAGGGTTTATTTTGGCTTATAGACTCAATAGCAACAGGAGAATGTGCCAAACACTGGCAAGGTGAAACTGGCTATAATACCTATGAGCCCACCCCGAACAATACCAAGAGGCACCGACTGCCAAATATCCATCAGCTGGCAACCTAGCATTCAGAACATCTAAGTTTATGGGGGACTCCTGAATCAAACCACCATACTCCGCCCCTAGGCCCCATAAACTAGTAACCATCCATGATGTAAAATGCAATGTATTCAGTCTAACTTTAAAAATCCCCATAGTTTTAACAATCCAAATGATGTTCAAACCTCCCCATAATCCAGGGTTTTTAACTGAGCTATAATACCAAAAATTGGCCCCTGCCAAAATCCATAATGGCAGAGAATAAACTTTCATACTGCAAAAAATGGCACTGGGCATAGCAAAGAAATATTCAACAAATAAAAGATTTAAACAGGGCAAGCATTAAGCTTTGTAACTCCAAGTCCAACTGAAAGATTACCAATAAATACAACTAACCTGCTTCTTTGGCTTCTGTACAATTGCTTGCTTTACCTAGACATAAGGACAGCCATTTTATGAAGGAAAAGCATGTTATACGTGACTTTCTGCAGTATGTGACTTTCTGCAACTAGCCGCCCGGGCCCAGATAAGGAACTAGTTAACTGAAATGCTGACCTTTGCCTTAGAAATCTGTGCTTGTTTGCCCACCTGTGCTTGTTTGCCCAACCCCTGTTTGCTCAACCGTAACCCCCTTACCCAATTTCTGGAAAGCCTCCGCTCAGAGACAATTGAACAATGCCTAACCGCAGGGGCCCTAGCTCCCTGCCTGGGGTCACGATCCCTGAGCTGAGGCGACACCCTGACGACATCTGAAGAATCCCTGAGCTGAAACATGTTTGAGATATTTCCGCATGTTTTATGATCTTTCCCTTTAAAACTCCTACCTCCCGGCTGCTCGGGGCTCTTCACCTCTCCTGCGTGAGGACTTCGTGTCGAGCCCCGGTGCACCGGTACAATAAACCTCTTGCGTCTTGCATTGAGAGCTCTCCGTGTGAGTGTCTTTGGGTCTAGTAGACAATCCCGCTTGGGGACCCTCCGGGGGCTCCCCACACAACAACTCTAGTCAGTAACAAGTTTCCACGTTAGGGGCTGTAGAGATTTCTCAGTGGTTAAAGTGCTTGCTTGTAAGCTCAGTAATTCTAACCAGCAACAAGTGTCTGGAATTCCAATTCTGCCCTTCCAGCTAGGCTACTCACAGTCCTGGAAAACTTCACTGGGGCTGGATGCTTTCCTTAGCAGCCATCTGGTGGTCCTGGCAGCTCCACTGGGTCTCCACCTCAACCCAAGGTTCATCCTCACAGCTCCATAGAGTCTCCTTGCAGGCATCCAGAAAACCTGCTTCACACTGCCCATGACTGTTTCCAAAACACAAGACTGTATTGCAAACTTAATGACCCTCTCTTTCCTGCATTTCTTATACTCTACAATATCAGGAAGGGTGCCAATTTGTTAATCCAGAGGTGGGAGAGATAAAGCAGACTTTGAAGAATAGGACACTCCTTGAGCATTCAGCCCTCTTCAAAAAAAAAAAAAAAAAGAAAAAGAAAAAGAAAAAAAACAAACCTGCATTCTTTCTATTGTCCCAATGCAGTTCAGCTAGCCCAATCTCAAAGGCTGTAATGTCTCATACAATTGTAGCTGAACAGGCAGAAGTTTCTGCCTGAAGATTTTCTTTCTGTGCCATATCCTTGTGCTCACACCAGTCCATTTCTGCACAAAGCATCCCTGCAGAAGTTCTCAGGACAGGGGCATAACAGCAAGCCTCTCACACAAACTGCTAGCACAGTCCAGGCAAAGCTCTTTCTCACCCTCTTAAGCCAAACATCACAGTCCATAGTTCTTAGTGAATTCAGGTCTTTCAACTACGAAATGGACCAGAATAGTACTTCAAGCTGTACTTACAGCACACTGCAAGGCATCTCTTAGGCCAAGGTTTCAAATCCTTTATATTTCTCTTAAAAATCAGCTCCAAAAGCTCAAAGCCACACAGTCAGATTTCTATTAGTAATGATGCCACTCTCATACTGTTGCAGTCAGGTTTGCATTGCTGGCAAAAATCACCCAACCAAGGGCAGCTTGTGGAAAGAAAGGGACATCAACCTCCCGGCCAAAAACAGATAGACCACAGCAAAAAGAGACTGTACCAAATATTGGGATGGGAAAACTGGCTATAATGCCCATAAGCCTGCTCCCGACAATACACAGCCAGAGGCTTCAATTCTCAAATCTCCATCAGCTGGGAATGTAACATTCAGAATGCCTAAGTTTATGGGAGACACCTGAATCAAGCCACCACATATGGGCGTAGGCTTATGCAAATATTAAGAGGGCAATTTGGTGGGCACAAAATATTCATTGAAAACAGTGGTTTTCCCCTTTGGTTCTATAAACAGACATGAATTCCCTCATAAGGAGATGATCTCAGACCCAATCAGATAGCAACTGGTAACACCCATGACAGATGCCAGTATTGGATCAGTGGTAATTTCTTGCTGGCTTATTGGCTGTGTAGCACACAGTTAGATAAGTTTGTTGATGACTTTCACTTTCATATAGTTGCAGAGCAATTTCCAGCACTATAACAGCTACCTAGGAGGGAAGAGGCTTACAGTTCAATTCCAGTTTGGTTTCTCAGTGTTCTTTGACAGATGTTTGTTGTGTCTTCATTAGTAGGGTCTTTCTATCTAGTTCTGACTGGCAACCAAAATCCTCAACAACAGCCTGTGTTGTTTTGAGAACATCAGGCACCTTACCAATCATACACTAAGAGGTATCCCTGCCCTGGAAATGAGGCCTTCCTGTAACAACCTGTGGTTTCTGAGAGGAGCATTATTCAAACTCACAGATATTATCTGCCCCAAATCTCTTTTATTAAGATACATTTATTTATTTGAGAGACAAGGGCAGAGAGAAAGAGAGAGAGAGAGAGAGACAGAGAGACAGAAAGAGGAGGAATGGGTACACTAGGGCCTACAGCCACTGCAAATGAACTCGAGACACATGCACCACCTTGTGCATCTGGCTTACATGGGTCCTTCCTGGGGACTTGAACCAAGATCCTTTGGTTTGCAGGCAAGAGCCTTAACCACTATGCCATCTCCCCAGTCTCCCAAGCTCTCATTTTTTAAAGTATATCTCTTAATTATCTAACAAATGAGTAGGTTTACTTATGGCTTCATAATTTCTTCAATTTTCATTAATGCTATCTCCACTCTTGCCTTTTCTCCATTCCCTACCCCTGGCCCAACTTAATCCTCTTCCCTTAAGCCCTCTCACAGCTCCTTTCTAGCTTCTTAACCTCTACTGATTCTCACTCCAACTTGTCAAAATTAGGATCTTCATATGAACAAAAACATGACAATTTTCTTTCTTAACATGACTTAGGGTAATATTTTCCAAATCCATCCATTTTCTTGCAATTTTTTTACAGCTGAATAAGAGATTCCATTGTGTATATGCACCACATCTTTATTATTCATGCATCAGTTGATGGGCACATAGGCTTATTCCATTACCTAGCTATTGTGAATATAGCAGAAATCAACATGGATGAGTAACTATCTGTATAATAAAGTATAGGGCCCTTAGTGTATATGCTCAAAAGTAGTATTGCTAGGTCATAATGATAGATCCATTTTCAGGACTCTGAAAAACCTCCACATTGACTTCCATAATGACTGCACCAGTTTACACTCCCACCAACAGTGAACAATGGCTCCTCTTTTATCACACCCTTACCAAAATTTATTTTTTTTGATTATATTAATATTCATCCACTGCTAGATGTATAATAGGTGAAGATTATCTCCCATTCTGTAGGCTGCCTCTTGACTATGTTGACAGTTTCCTTAGCTTTACAATAAAATGCTTTTTAGCATCAGAAAGTCCCATTTATTAAATGTTTGCCTTAATTCCTGGGCAACTAGGTTCCTATTCAGAAAGTGTTTCCATAAGACTGATGTCTTGGAGCTATGTGTGGTGGCACATGGCTTTAACCCCAGCACTTGGGAGGCTGAGGTAGGAGGATCACTGTGAGTTCAAGGCCAACCTGAGACTACATAGTGAATTCCAAGTCAGCCTGGGCTACAATGAGACCCTACCACAAAAGACCAAAAAAAAAAAAAAAAAAAAAAAAAAAAAAGACTCATGTCTTGATGTGTTCTCTCTCCCCTAGTTAGTTCAGAGCTGAGATCTTACAGTGAGGTCCTTGATTAGCTTGGAGTTGATTTTTGTGAGGGGTGTGACATAAGGGTCTAGTATCATCTTTTTATATGCTTACATACAGTAAGTCTTTTAACTATGAACACGTAATTTTTTTATAATAATATCAAAAGCACACATTAAAGAAAGGATAGCATTTGCAACAAATGGTGCTGGGAAAACTGGATGTCTGCATAAAGAGCAGATATTTGAGGCAATGCATGGCTGCCCTCAGGTTGGCTATGAATTCTTCTTGGTTAGTGTAGAACAAGGAAAAAAATGTCAAGATATCAATTAGATGGATTATTTGCAACCTGTGATTCAGATCCTTATCTAGCAGTCCCTTAAAAACCTAAGAGGTCTTAGCAGTATTTCTTACCAAATGACTTCTGATTCTGTTTTCTGGGGTTCTCATTTGGACTTTGAAGAGCACGTACCGCTGCCTGTGTTTTCCAGGTAAGTGTGACACTCATCCAGTGTAGCACAACACTTCTGTCCCTTGCCAGATGTGAGAAGCCCCAACCAGGCAACCTTGCAGCTTGACATCTAAAGTGTGAGTCAGAGAGCAGTTTGCATGTCTCCCAAATTATTAAGTTACTCATGATGTTCCCAAATGATACCATTGAATCTCCTCTTACTTGAGCCTAGAGAAGCTGTACCCATGTGCATAGCACAAAAAGTCTCAAAATATTTCATCAGCTCATGGTCTCCTAAACACCAGTCTCTTTCTTTATTATAGGTGGGTGATAGACCAGGTCTGCAGAACTAGACTTGGACTATACACTTTACAAATGTATTGGCTAAAGATGCAAACCATGTGGGACCAATCAGAATTTATACACTCTTAGATATCTTTTGAAATGCTATTTGCAGAGTAAGCCTCACTTTTCCTGTTACTACATGAAGAATAGTGCCATCACAAATATTACCTACTTAATTTCTTATTCTAATTTAAAAATTTGAGTTTATATATTGGTTAAAACTAGAAAGACAAGTGATGTGTGACAATAACCTACAACCCGCTGACACCATTCAATTATTGAAATATTTCCAACTTAGATAGTAACAGACAAATGCTCACTTCCCCATTTCATAGTCCCAACTAATAATGTTTGACAAAATATGGGCAATCTGTCCCATAAAAACCTCATGAAAGGTTCTCAACACCCTCACTTACTCCATTTGTTCCAAAGATGTGTGCTTACAGTGCCATCAGCTGCAGTGTGTTGAAGATGCTAATTCATCATAGCTTAGGAGGCTATAGTAGGCTCTCTTCCTTGCCCTCAACCTGGCCTGCTAAACTCCCATTGTGCTGAGATTCCAGGTTATTCCATTCTATTTATATTGACATATAATGGTAATCATGTTATCATTTCTAATTGTATGATGTATTTTTAAGAATATATCCAACCAGGTGTGGTTCCTTACACCTGTAATACCAGCACTTGGGAGGGTGAGGCACAATGATTGTTACTAACTCAACTCCAGCTTGTGCTACATAGTGAGTACTAGGATAGCTTGGGTGGCATCATGAGATATTTTCTCAAATTAAAGAGAAGAAAAGAAAATCCAATATAAGTACCAGAACAAATAGGAAACAATATTTTCCACAACTTAGTTTTGTGTTCCATCCTTATTAGCAAAAAACATTACTTCCTGCAGTTCTTATAAATAGTAGGAATATATTGGTATAGTAAATAATGAGTCTTTATGATTAAGAGCCTTTAGTAACAGTGTGATACGAAACTAATGAACTACTTTAAAAAAATATAGTATGATTTTGTTTGTTTTTAACCAAGGTTTCAAGTTTAGTTTAGAGAATATCTAGGGCAGGCAGGGCAATGTAGTTCAGTGTTATAACACTTATGTATCATGTACAAGACCCTGGGATGATTTTCAATACTAGGAAAAAGTAAATAAAATATAAAACAAAACATAACAGAATGAAATAAAATAAATAATCCAGAGTAACAAATACTTTGTCACAGAATGGTGGTTTGGGCCCTCAGGTGTGATGAAATTTTCATAGCATTCACTGACACACTACACTCATTCAATCATCTCTTAGGGTGGGAGATGAATGTTGACATAGGGATTTAATAGGAAGCCAGTTAATGCGGACTCAAAGGGAGGGATGGAAAGTTGAAAGCATGGGTAAGTAACAGCCATAAAGTAGAGTGATTCCAGAGAGGGAAGGTAGTCACTGAAGCAGCAGCAGATAAAAGCAAATGCAGAAGTAACTGAATCACTATAATTGGAGCTACAGAGCCAAGCCTGGACACCTGCAGCTCATGTGAGGGCATGATTACAAGGTGGCTGGGACTGAATGCAGCCTGAGTGGAATTATGCAGCTTCATTATACAGGAAATTATGCCACCATTGAGATTCTATAGTTCTTTCTTTGTTCTCAGTGGGGGAAGGGCTCTAAACCAATCTCCTGTTAACTGCACTAATGAGCATTATTTCTCTTACTCAAAGTTGAACTAATTCTTGAACCAGTCACTAATATTATTTTGAGTGGTCAGTTTTTCTTTTTTTATTTCTAGAGAAAAAATTTTAATTATGTTCTTTCACTTTTGAATAGAAAGTCAGTATATTTGCACTGTTTATATTTTTTATTTATTATTAATTTTTTACTTATTTATTTTCAAGGACAGAGAGAGGAAAAAATGTGAAACAGAGAGCGGGGGAGAGAGGGAGAATGGGCATGCCAGGGCCTCCATCTGCTGCAAACAAACTCCCTATGCATGTGCCACTTTGTGCATCTGGCTTTACATGGGAACTGCGGAATCATTAGGCTTTGCAGGCAAGTGCTTTAACTGCTGAACCATTTCTCCAACCCTGATTATTTCTTTTTATTATCCTATCTATTTTTATTTTTTTTTTCTTGAGAGAGAGATGGAGAGAGAGAAAGAGAGAGGGAGACAGGGAGAGAGAGAATTAGGATGCCAGGACTTCAGCCACGGACACTTGTGTCACCTAGTGGGCATGTGCAATGTTTCGCTTGCCTCACCTTTGTGTGTCTGGCTAATATGGGAACTGGATAGTCAAACATGAGTCTTTAGGCTTCAAAGGCAAGCACCTTAACCGCTAAGTCATTTCTCTAGCCCTTATTATCTTATCTTATTCAAAATTCTTTTTGCTTATAGACAAGGTAATAGACATGTAGAGGCCTTGCCAAAATTTTCATGGCAAATATGTGGAGAAGATGAATGCATCATGTACACATGATTATTGAAAAGCAATACCATCCTCCCCAAGTTGTTGCACAAATTTCTATTTTTACCATCCATATCATGTGTATCTTCTTTCATGAAGCCATGAATGTTTTCTCTTTAGTCTTGTTAACTAATGAATAATCTTCCATTCTACCAGCACTTATACCTCAGCATTTCTGTACTGGTTGTGTGTATAATATAGTATTTCTCTTTTTAATTCTTAGAAATGAAAGGGGACATCTAGCAGGACTTTTAGCATTACATAAAAATAATTCCAAACACCATGGAGAGGGACACCATGAACTATAGAAAACTGTACAAACCTGGATCCAGCTGTCTTCTTAAAATTTATATAGAGAAGGCCTTGTTGGCCCTCAGAATAACTACTAAATAAGATAATAGGGGGCAAACTTTGTAATTGTGACCATTAGTTTGGAAAGAGTGCTGAAACCTAACCTTCTCCTCACATTCCCAATCTGAACTAATATATATATATATATATATATATATATATATATATAGAGAGAGAGAGAGAGAGAGAGAGAGAGAGAGAGAGGCTGGAGATATGACTTAGAGAGGTTAAGGCACACATTCGATTTCCCAGAAACCATGTAAGCCAGGTGCACAAGATGGCACATGCATCTGGAGTTTGCCATGGCTAGAGTCCCTGGAATACTCATAATCTCTCTCTCTTAAATAAATAAATAAATAAATACAAATTAAAAATGAAATAATGATTAAATTTGAAGATGTCCAGTAAAGCAGGCCTCTGCTTCCCACTTGCAACTATGAGTATCAACTAATGTTCTGGTCACCAAATCCCCTATGTGTCAGCATCTGCCCCCTTATTCATGAAAGTGGTAAAAAGTTTGCCTGTTACACACACTCTTCCACAGGGTTGAGTTGAAGGCAATGACTCTCCAAGACAAGATGAAAGTAAACAACAACAACAAAAAGACTGATGAGTAAATACTCAATAAAATATATTTTCCCATTACTTATATTTCTTTTTTTATTAATTAATTTTGTACTAAGCGAATACAGTCAATTTGGTACCATTATTAGGCTCATCCATTACCTACCCACTCCCCTTGGCCCCTCCCTGTTGAAGTATATGGGTCATGCATTCTGGAGTTACTTATATTTCTTGATACTTTACTTCGCTCCATTACGAGAAGAGAAATTTTATGCAAGAGTCTTACAAAGAGATCATGTCCCTTCCACCACTGAGTACCTCATGCCATATGTAATCTGTTCTGAGACAGGATAGATGATTTAACAGTGGATGGAGATAGATCAGTGAGTATGATGGTATGGCCCCTCATTCAGACCAACCCTCCCATTCATAACAGCTATAAATTCTGGCCAAACAAACCCCTGAATACTCAAAGTAAACTGTTCAGTGGAGCCAAAAGTGGAGAGTTGGTAAGACTGGATTCTGTCTTGCACTTTGTTGTAGGTTTTCCTTGCAAGCATGCTACATATGCAGTGGAACTCTGCCAAAAGCGTTTGGCACTTGCAAGAGTGAAAAAGTTCAAGGATAACCATGATCAGCTGCTAAGAAATAGCAGCATTCTTGTGGGAGAGAACTAATAGAGAATAAGATCCTTCAATTCTGTGCAGAAACATAACCTCATATAAATTTGTTTGTCACAGAAAAATCTAGACGTATTTATTGACAACTGCATACTAAAAAAATATTTTCAGTGGACTGAGCACTTGAAAAACCTAACTGTGCTAACATTCAGTAAGCATATGGAAATTTCATGTACTGTTTATTGGCAGGAATGTACAAAGGCATAACCTCTTGGACAAGGTTAGGAAGTTTTATAAATCTTATAACCTAACATATATTACTAAGAATTTATTTCAATGGGATTAAATCACATATCTTCATAGATAGTCATAAATAAATGCTTATTTACATAATTTTCAAAATCAAAAATAACTTAGACATCTATCCACAAATAAATGCATTTCCAAAATATTTCCCTTAAAATGAAATAACAAAGAATGAAAAAGAATTATCCACACTTGAAATTTTGATGAATAACAAAATGTTTATTCTATATAAAATAATTTATACCTAAAATGAGAACATAATATGTATTTTCAATAGTAACAATAAGTAGTTCAGTAATTGTCAGCAGATGGGAGTGGTGGTAGACTCACCAGGGAGAGAAAATGTAGAGAGTGAAGGAAGTGTTTTGTGTCTTGATTGTGGTAATTTCATGAGTGGAGTGGAGTTCATATGCTATTATTTGTCAAATTGTACATTACTTTTTCTTTTCTCTTCTGTTTTTTTTTTTTTTGAGACAAAGATTCATTCTATAACCCAGTTTAGCCTAGAATACACATCAATCCTTCTGCCTCAAGTAACTGATTATAGGTATGAGCATTATGCCTGGCTTCAATTGGACCCTTAAAATGCATAGTAAATAGTATCCAATAGAACAATGGAGAAATAAAAATTAAGATTTGAGATCAAGATTAAACTGAAATTGAAGCATGGAATGGTGTCTCATGTCCACAATCCCAACACTCAGAAGGCTGGGGCAGGAGGAAACCTATGAGTTTAAGGCCAGCCTGAGTTATAGAGTAAGATCTTGTTTAAAAAAAATAATACAAGGTTGGAGAGATGGCTTAGCAGTTAAGGCCTGCAAAGCCTAAGGACCCATGTTCTACTCTCCAGATACCATGTAAGCCAGACACACAAAGGTAAGGCAAGTGCAAGGTCACACTTGCCCACTAGGTAGCACAAATGTCTGGAGTTCGATTGCAGTGCTGAGGCCTGCCAATTCTCTTTCTCTCCCTCCCTTTCTTGCTGTCTCTAAAATTAAAAAAAAAATGAAATTGAGAGCTAGAGCAATGACTTAGCAGTTAAAGCACTTTCCTGTGAATCCTAAGGACCCATGTTTGACTCTCCAGGTCCTATACAAGCCAGACACACAAGATGACACAAGGGTAAAAGGTTGTACATGCACACAAGGTGGCACACATGTCTGGAGTTCAGTTGCAGTAGCTGGAAGCCTTGGCATGCCAATTTTCTCTCTCTCTCTCTATCTCTCTCTCTCTTTCTTTCTCTCTCTCATAAAAAAGGCCTGTCTGTTAGGCTTGCCTGACAAAAAAAAATGAAATTGACTATAAAGCTCTGATTATGTCCTGGATGTAGCTGAAGGAGACTGATACTCAGTTGACAAGGTAAGGAAATTCAATGCAGGGAGTGAGTTTAGCAGGTGAGAAGAGTTGTTCTGTTGGAATGTCCATAGCCCACAGCATTCAGACAATGACATGGCCTACATTCCCAAACACTGCCATGATAACTTTTACTTTTAGTTGTTGATAAATGAATAATGCCAAGTTAGCCAAACAGTTAATCTAATTGTATAGTCTGACAAAAGTGTGTATGTGTGTCACTTTCCCCTTCCATCACCATTAATAAAGAAAGTGAGACAGAGCTTTCCAAAGAGGCAATATAACCCTGTGCCAAAAGAACAGAATTCAGAGTTCAAAGTGTCTCCTTATTTAATGATAAATGTTTTGTTGATGGTATAGGTAAAAACAACTTGAGTCTCTCATGGTGAAAGCAGAAAGTAACAGCACATTGTAGCAGTAGTGGTGAGGGAAGAATGTCGAATTAGTATCAGTAAGGTTTTTTGTTGTTGTTTTCTAATTCTAAGTATTTGTCATGTGTGGGTTTTGAGCCATAAATAATTTCAAAGTCAGTGTCTTAAGTTATTTATGAATTCCAGATTTCCACCTACTTTTTCTTTGTGTTCTTTTTTTTCCTTCAACATCACTGTGAGGCATAACTTACGCTCTGCTCAGAGCCAGTTCAGTAATTCAATTTTGATTCCTTTGCAATAATAATTCTTGAACCTTCTCTGGAATTTGTGCTGACCCCAAGGGCTGTTCTTATCAATTTCACCTCTCCTCAGTGGTGCTCTCTGATAAAGTAGTGGTCTCCCATGTAGCTTAGTGCTGTCATAGAGCCACCACCCTCTCATTGCTTCTGTGGAAAGCACCATTGTGTTTGGAGCTCTCTATGACTTAGACCTTTCCCAGATTCTGTTCCAACTAAAGTCAACCCATGGTATTCTGTCCCAATGATACCTGTTCCCTTAAGGGGAAATATTGAATCTTCTAGTCCAGAGCTACAGCAAGATAGTGGTTTGGTTCTTGCTATGACTTCCTGCTTTAGTGCAGAAAGCTGAGCTGCAGGCTCTTCAGGTCTCCCCAAATTACCCCTCTGTGGAGCATCCAGTCCACAGTGTGAGAAAGTGCTTTTGAGGCCATAGCATCCTTGTTCTGCTGTGCCTGAGCCAGAACCAGCTGGGAGAATGAAGCTTGGGCATCCTGGCCATGCTCACCTGGAATGCAGCATCTGCAAGGCTTATCTTTATAAGAACTGAGAGTTTCTTTGCTTTCATGACTAAATGGGTTTTTATTGATTTCCTCTATTTTCTTTCAACAATTTTCAGGGACTTTGCATGACTGTTTTGGTTTTAAGTAGTTTTCACCTTTTATTGTGGGGGGTTTTGGAAAATAGGTCCACATATCAACTCATGGCACCATTCAGAAGCTTATCCCTTGAGAAATACTTGATTTGAGGGTTAAAGCTGGACTATCTAGCTATATTTTTTAACTTTAAAAAATACTTTATTTATTTATTTGAGGGGGGTGGCAGATAGAAGACCTCCGGCTTTTGCAAACAATTCCAGATGCATGTGCCACCTTGTGCACCTGGCTTGCGTGGGTCCTGGGGAATGGAACCTGGGTGCTCAGGTTTTACAAGCAGGCGCCTTAACTCCTACGCTATCTCTCTAGCACCTATCTATATCTTTTCAAAGATTTGATTTTCCTCAGATAATTACAACATACCATTATACCATTCAGGCTTACAAACAATAAATTTAAACATAAAAATAGTTATTGTTCTCATAGTATATTCAATTTTCATAAATAACCTTTTTATATCTGCTACATATTTATATCCACCAGTGTTAGCTTTGCTAAAGGCACATGATAAAATCTGGAATCTAGTTGCCTTTGTAAGGCTAGGTTGTATTAAAAATATGTACTTCTGGGATGGAAAGATGGCTCAGCAGTAATGCCTAACAACCACAGTTGCTTCCCCAGTACCCATGTAGAGATGGATACCCAAAGTGATACATGCATCTGGAATCTGTAGTTCCTTTGCAGCGACTAGGTGCCCTGATATGCCCTTCCTTCCTTCCTTCCTTCCTTTCCTTCCTTCCTTCCTTCCTTCCTTCTTTCCTTCCTTTCTTTCTTTCTCTCTCTCTTTCTTTCTTTCTCTCTCTCTCTCTCTCTTTCTCTCTCTCTTTCTTTCTTTCTCTCTCTCTCTCTCTCTCTCTCTCTCTCTGTCTGTTTGTCTGTATGCTGTCTGTTTCTGCTTGAAAATATATAATCTTTAGGTTATCTTTTATTTGTTGGGTGAGATACCATGTTGTGTGAAAGGCTTTTAGAGACATACCAAGTCCATATCACATCCTTCTAATTAAGAAGAATAGAAATTAATATTTTTAAAAACAAATTTTCAAAACAATATAGCTCAAAAAATTTAGGACAAATGTTCAGCATTCCATTTCTTTATTCTGTTAAAAGGAAATACCATTCAGTGTAATTTTGAAGATTAAATTGGTCCATGAAACATACACTAAAGAATTCCTGGCTCATGCCATTCACTCAGTAAATATTATCGGTTATTGCTGTGGTTGTTTTTGCCACAAGTTCTGTTGTTGCTATTCCTGTGAACTGAGATATCTTGGCAGCAAAACACAGGTTTCAAAATGAAACACATTTTTCATAATGAATTTTGATTTTAATATATAAGGAGAGTTTCATTTTGTTTTCACTCTAACCATTATAAGTTTCCCTGGAGAGCAGAGATATAAAATTAGCAATGGCTCATCTCAACACTTCACAAAGAACAGTTTTTGATGCACTCACCCTCTGATTGAAAGGCTCACTGAAACTCAAAAGAATGTAGTCATTTCTTTGACTCTAGTTCACATCATGAAGCCATCTTTTGAGAACTGCCATTGCTTAGCTTTCAAGCCAAATAGAGCTTCTTTTGAAAGTGCTTCACCCTTGTGTCTAACCTGCTTTCTATACTGATCTCTTTGAGATTAAACTCTTACATCAAAGGCTTTATTTGTTTGAGCTTATAGAATGGGCTGCAATTATTTAAGAATTACAGCCTTCTTCTGTACTCAGCATCTGGAGCAAATTTTCAGACAAAGAATTTGTGAGTACAAAGGAATAACACAAACATCAAATATCATAAAAATTCAGTTTCTATTCAACATTGATAAAGAATTTCCAACAGTTCGCTTTTATAAAATGTAATACTGGCATTTTGTTTCTGAAAACATTACTTGATATGAGATCAAAATAACTAGTTCAGATTGTATAATATTTTAACTGTTATTTACATATATGAAAGTAGGTGAGACCTTTATAATTTTCCTACAGGTAGAGTAATGAGATTTGGAAAAAGAAATCTTCTATTCCATTAGAATGTAAAAATAGTAGACTCAAATCCTTCCACTTTATGTTTATTTTCTCACAATCTATTATAAAGATTCTATTGAGATCTAATATTTCAAATGTTTCTACTTTTTCTACTTTTACTTCTCATGAATTATATCTTCCAGTCTTCTGTTTCTGTTCTTTCATTTACACCAGCTATTTTCTGATCACAGAAAGGCCAATCTAAAATCTAATCTGCTTTACAATCTTCTTCTCTGATTATATTTATCATATGTTGTGTTTTTTATCCTATAAAGTCACTCTATTACTGTTTTGTGAAATTGTCATTGTTTTAACCTTTGTTCATAAATGCACCTTGTCTAGTAATTTCCCTTCATTGTGGAATAGGACATGTGACTTCCTATGTTGCTGAGAGTGCCATTTTAAAATCATTATGATTTGTATTTATAAATTTCCAGGTAGCATTTGTTCCATGTAGCAATGTAGCATTTTCCCCCCAAAATTAGAGCACATGTTGGCTTCAATGACTTTTTTTTTATAAAAGCAAAGGACCAAAATCTTAGCTATATGGTAGATATTTGTACTTTATAGAATTACTTTGAATTTATTTTTGTGATCCCTTTTTTCTATTATACGTCTGTTCACTACTTTATGCCATTATGTTGTTGAACTAAGAAGTAAGGAGCTTATAATGCATGTAAGTAATTATTTCACTGATAATTTTTGGAAAGAGGCTGGGAGATTACTCAGAAAAGTGTTTTCCATAAAGGCATAAGGATATGAGTTTGGATCTCTAGCACCAAGTGAAATTTAGCTATAGCAGTAAACATGTAGAAAGCAATTGAGGAATAAACCCACTGTCAACACATGTCTTCCACAACAACACACTCACCCATATATAGATCCACACTCATAGAAACATGCACACATACCCATGAGCAATACAAACACCCACAAAAATGGACAAATATATTTTCTATGAAAGATGCACTGTGTTCATTTCCATTCTAGAATAATTTCTCTCTCTATCTCTCTTTCTTCCTCTTTCTTTTTCCCAGATTTCTAGCAGTTTTCAGACTGGCTCTGGTTGACAGGCTTAATTTTGAATAGCATCCCTATAAGAAATTTTAATATACTCTTTAAGCCTAAATGATTAAGAAAATGTACTAGATGGATGTGCCTATATAAAGAGAGAATAAATTTACTCATTTCACCTATGAAATGAGAATGTTTACTCATGAGAAGTTAGGACCGAAGTTTCATGTGTATGCCTACAAAATTGGTTTAGTTATTCTATTTCATTTATGGGCATTTTTGGCATCTTTGGATATATTTTGGACCCACAGAGAGCCTTACTTTGGGCCAGCTACATTTCAAATGTGCAATAGCTACAAGTTTGCATATATTATGGCAATGTACAGAGTATATCTATACAATTATTTTGTTGTTGGAAAGTTTCACATAATTTTAATTGTCTCTTTTCTGAATACAAAGTACTTATTGCTTGTAAAAGAATAGTTCAAATGGTATAAAGTGATCATACTAATGAAGTAGCATGTAAAGTCATTCAAAACTAAATTTTAAATTTGAAATTATTATTTTAGGAAACATGAATAAAAACATAACAGCTTATTGAAAGTATAGGAAGGGTATTAAGTATATCTGATAGAAACAAAAGCCTTCCCCCTCCTACCAAAAAACAGCAAAGGCTATGAACTCAAGGGTATGAATCTTTATTTCAACCTCACCTCTCCAGCACTGCCAAACTGCAAAAGTTAACTGCTCTCTCCCCTCAGAATCTGCAGCTGTAAGATGAAGGGTAATTTCCATTTTATTAGGAGGAGTTTTCTCAAATATTAAATGCAAATCATACAATCTTGTTTATAGAAGTTCATATTAGAAATTTCTTGAAGGTATTGTACCTTAATAAGTAAAAGTAATATATAAACAGTAAAATAATAAAAACTAATTTTGGTATAATTTATAAAGGAAAGAATTTGAAATATATATGTGTGTGTGTGTGTGTGTGTGTGTGTGTGTGTGTGTGTGTATGTGTGTGTGTGTATGGAGCAAGGGAGTGTAAATGACTTGAAATACAATTATTACCATAAGCCCTCACAGGTATGTATGTGTGCAGGTATAAAGACAGTCTCACTTGGAATTCTGACTTTGTTCCTTTCTTTTTGCATGTCCTTTTAAAAAAGCATTTAGCAAGAGGAGGCAGAGAAGGGAGCAGGATAAGAGGAGAAGTGACTGACTTCATACAGTTTGCTAAGGACCACAGAAGTATGATGTGTATGGAGCTAAGTTCAGTAGCCAGCGTATTTCAAGCACTACATAAGAGTTTGCTATTATTAGTGAAATTGATTTCAAAAAGGGCTTATATGTATGTATAATTCAGAGGTTCTCTTTAACTCAAGGAGAAGATTTTGGAAGTCGTCACAATATTTGGGCTGATGCATTATGGAAAAAGATACTGCAGAAGACACAGGGATGGAGAAAAATGGTAGAGAACTATTCATGAAATAAGTTTGGCAAGATTTGATAATTAAAGATCCGTAGGTAGTATGGAAAACAGAAAACAAAGATGAAACAGATTTGGTGACTACACAAAAAATTAGAAAAGTAAGAAGTAAAAGTGACAGGATGACAGAATAGATAAAAATATAATTATGTTTAGTTTTGAGCAAGTGTTGAGGTATTGGGGGTTATTAATCAGAGGTCTTGAGATATACCTGCACTTAGAATTTGTCAGCTTGTCTTACATAATTTAAGGCTTGAGGATAATGATATAACTCTGGAAGAGTGCTGTATGGAACTCAGAGAATCTAGGAAGTCTATGAAAAGCATTGCTGTGCTACAAAATCTACAAGTCATTTTTACTCTAACCCCCAAATCATCGTATAAGCAAAATATGCTTAGTTTTTAAGTAATACAAATGTGACTAGGAAGTTAAAGTTTTTTCCATTGGCAACTTCAGATTTCTGCAGAGGAGTGACTGAGGAGAGGTAGTCAAGGTGAGGTCAGAAGCTCAGGCTCTAGGACTTTTGATAGCCCCTCCTGGCTGGTTTGTAAGGTCTTTAAATCATAGTCTTATGGGTTATTTATTAGTATACTCAGTGTAATTCACAAGATATAGCCTAGTTCCAGGCAGTATCAAAAGTAAAATGCAAACTTATCATTCTGGCAGTAGTGACATCACGCGGGAGGGACATCTAGTTTCCAAAACAGGGAGAAAGACTTATCACAACCCAATAGGATGAGTGTAATTTTCCACCTTGTAATGTGTATTAGAAATGACAGTGTTTCAGTTTAAGCTGGATTGGAGTTTAACTTTTGATAGTGTTTTTCATTTGGTGGCCTTAGGGAGTGACGCCTCTCAACAATTTGTTGTCTTTATCTATAATACAGAGGGATTGAGTTGCGTGTATCTAAAGTCAATCCTGCCCTAAAATTCTACTTGTATGTTGTGTGTGTGTGTGTGTGTGTGTGTGTGTGTGTGTGTGTATTGTCTTGGAAGTACTTCCTTTAATCGAAGATCTTGAATTGAGCCTACAAAACACACATCATATTTATATTTACACTATTTACTGAACTTTTGAAAACACAGTAACTTATTAGATGAAAAGGCTCATTGTTTCCTTCTTTTTGCGTGCTGCAAATCATCAGTTTTTGCTGATATGGGTCCTTGACATGAATTTTTAATACACAATCAGCTTTTCTGCCTTGGAGCAAGCATTCAGTACTTGCTTACGTGGTTTTTTATTTATTCATTTATTTGAGAGCAACAGACAGAGAAAGAGGCAGGGAGAGAGAGAGAGAGAAAGAGAGAGAGAGAGAGAGGGCATGCTGGGACCTCTAGCCAATGCAAATGAACTCCAGATGCATGTGCCACCTTGTACATCTGATTTACGTGGGTCCTGGAGAATCAAGCATCAAACCGGGGTCCTTAGGCTTCACAGGCAAGCCCTAAGCCATCTCTCCAGCCCTCACCTAGCTTTTGATGAGTGTCAGAATGGCTTCTAATTCTCTTCAAGTAATCTGTGTTTTCCTGCATCACCTTGTTATGTTTCATTGTAGGTGGTCTCCTCTTTCATTTTCCTTATCCTTCCATTCTATTGTCAGGTAGTGTAAAGTTTTTCTAGGAACAGGATTTATTTTGCCTTTGAGAAGGTGTCGCCTGGCCTTGGCTTCACATTGCATTAGTATGTTTTATAAATGTCCTGAAGTTATAGTAGCATCTGTAGAGGGTGAACTATCTTTGGCTGGTTGCTTGAAGAATTTTACTTTTTTTTAAATTTTTTTTATTAGTTCTGTATTCAGCAAATACAGTCAGTTTGGTACCATTATTAGGCTCATCCGTGACCTACCCCCTCCCCTTGGCCCCTCCTTGTTGAGGTATACGGGTCTTGCATTGTGGAGTTAGCCCACAGTTATGGGTAAGCTAAATGTCTCTGCATATCATGACCCAACATGTGACTCTGACATTCTTTCCGCCCCCTCTTCCGCAAAATTTCCCTGAGCCATGTTGGGTTCATTTTTGGTCTGCTTCAGTGATGAGGTGTTGGAGGCCTCTGAGGCTCTGGCTCTCTGATTTGGTGGGAGTTGATTTTTCTCTGTGCTGATCACCTTCCCCCTTGTGCTGGTGTCCGGTTCATCAGGAAAACAGCCCCCTTGCTTGTTTCTCCAATTTTCCTTAGTTTCAGCCAGCCGGGGCCCTTTTGAGGTATGATGGGGTGGCTCTCTCCTTAGGATCTACATCTATCTGAAAAAGAGAAGCAGATTCTCCAATGGAGAGTAAGTTAGCACCAGGACAAATGAGATAACCCTTACTTTTTTTTTTTTACAGAGAATTTAATAGGTGTAGGCCCTCTTGTAGCCCACAATTGATGGTAGCTTGATATTGGAGAGTGGGCTTATGTTTGGATATGGTTCTGACTTGTTTTCCAGCTCCAGCTATGGGTCCCATACCAGTGAGGGGATCAGTTAGCCAAATTGAGAGCAGTTGGTTCCCCACCATGGCTGTGTGCCACCACTGCACTTGTGTGGGCATCACAACAAGTTATTTGCTGCTAAGTAGGTTAGACCATGCGTTGCTTCGACAGATATTGGTCAATTTCCCCCAGTCGCCCATGTAGCACCTTCTGGCACTAGACGCACTGACTGTCTGGGGACTGACTCTCATCCAACTTCCAGCCATGCCATTCTAATTTGCATGTCAATCACATAAGGTACCTTCAGCAGTAGGGTCTTACCACTAACCTTTGGTGGGTCATCAAGTACTCTGACAGAAATCTGTCTGTCTTTTGGGAAACCTTGTAGGTCTCTCTGATCAAAAGCTCATTGTGGATGATAGCCCCATGCTGGATCTGGGAGTTACAGGTCAGTGCCCACTAAGAAAATGAGGAAAAAGATAACTAATATACAAGAGTTAGAGATAAGAGAGAGAGAGAGACAAGGAGAGGGGAAGTGAGGGTGGGAAGATGTAGGAGATTAAGGTTAGTCTTAATCTTACCCTCTCCAGTGTCTTGTGGTTCAGGTGTTCCCTGTAAGGGCCTGGTGAAGGATCAGCCATTTGGACTGTCTTTTAGTAAGTAGAAGATTATGGTACCATTGCCTGTTTGGGTCTAGATTTGTGTTTCCCACCCCTTTGATGCCCTCCCCCCATCCCCTTCCATCCTAGTGTCTAATCTAGGAGATGCTTGCTGGGTATGTAAGGTATCTTCGGTAGATTCAGGTTAGGTGCTGTAGATGAGAATTTTACTTTAGAAACCACACCCCCTCAAAAAAAATATGAAGTTGAAAGACCTAGTTTTCCAATAGACTTGTATTTGACACTTATGATGGGGCAGGGGCAATCCAAAATTGCCACATATGACATTTAGCTTTGAGGTTTTGTACAGATTGAGTTGGGCTTCCGTAGGGATAAGTAACATCAGGCAACTGGGATCAATAGAGATGCCATTTCTGAAGACCTCAGACTCATCTCAGGATAGAGGGTTTGACAAGTAGAGTCAGCAATATTTTCCTATATAGTATTTGGTAAATTATCTCACAAAACACAGACACTGGTTAGATTTCACATGTCAAGATAAAAACAAATACTGAATTGTAAAAGGCTGACAGTAGGTCATGGTTATATGAAGTTCCTCTTCTTCAAAGTGACCAGCTTCTGTATGGCTTGAAAATTGTGAGTAGATACCTAAGATTTAGATAATAACTTATGGCATTATTTTCTGTGATGTAACAACAAAATTATGTATCTTATCATATTAAACATATGGATGTTATAGCCAGATATTTGTAGTGGCAATACAATGCCTACTACATAGTCAGTTTTAGTAAATATGGATAAAACCAGGTTAAGGGATGTAAAATTCAAGCCTTATCTTCTTAGCGTCTCAACTGAATGTTAGAATTAAGTAGACATAAGAGAATGGTGCAAGAAAATCATGCAAATTTATGAAATACAGTTTTCATTTTTAAAAAAAACCTTACAATAAAGTGACCAGCAGAAAACAAATAAATGGAATTACCTACATTCTTCTTTGGACAAAGTATTGTAAACTGTGAAAATGTGAAGAGGTACAAGGTCTTGCACAGGGGTTTGTAATTAAATAAAAAGATGAGTGTTGATGTAACAAGACTGGGTTTTACAGATTTCCTTCAGCTTCAATTTTTTTTTCTCTTTGATTGCAAAAATTCTGTCTTCCTTCCAGTATAGGGAAGGTATCACTCACACAGGACTAACTTCTCTTAACCTTTTAAGTATGGGCACAAAGCTTTTACTGATCTTCCATGCTATTTTTCAAGTTCTTTCACTTTAAATAAACAACATACCATAATGACATATATTTTTATAGCATAGTCTTTACTTCCTTTAGTTTACAATGTATTAGAAAAGTGTTATATGTTGGGAAGGTTTTTGTCTCATTTTTGTGGATGGGATGTTTCTGGTCACATAGCAGCTATTTAATAAAATATTTATATGAATATATTAATAAATACTGATCAAAATTTATATTCATAGACATATGTATATCCATAGATGAAAATTCTCTGGTTCAATCTCAAAATATTTGAAGTAGCTTTTTTTAAGTAAATGGACTATCCTGAAGCCAGAAGATGTTTCAAGTCTTGACTCTGCTAAAGTGAAATGTAATAACATTAACTTTGGATAAATCACTTCTTTTGTTGCACTCACTTTAAAATGAGTGACTTAAAAATCATATCAGTAGCAATATTTTCTAAATGTTATATATTATTAATAAATAAGAATGTAGATAATATTAAGAAAGTAAAAGTTATAAAAACAAGGAAAAGTAGATAAATAAAATTACATTATATAATCCTAGTACCATAAATAGGCAAAATGTTATGGAAAATTAATAATGTATATTTGTAGTTTTAGGATAACCATTATTGACAGCTATGAAATTTACAATAGAGAGTAATTGATAATAAAAATACAGGATAATAAGTAAGAACAGAATGAACAACATACAAAAAAATTACAGAATTGTTAGACTTACACACGACAGTATTTTTATACATAAAATTAATACTGCCAGTAAAGTTTTTCTAACTCTGTGCAAGAAAAATAAAAATGTGTGCTATTGTACTGTTTATATAAAGTGCATTTTAACATTAAGGACTTGCTGGGAATGGTGGCACACACTGTTAATCCCAGCACTCAGGAGACAGAAGTAGGAGTATTACTATGAGTTAAGCCTGAGACTGCATGATGAATTCCAGGTCACCCTGGGCTAAAGTGATACCCTACCTCAAAAAAAAGTATGATCTAAGTCAAGTTGGTGCTGATTCCTGAAATATGGTCCAGGAGACATGCATTTTTGATTGATTTTTTTTTCTTGGACTTCAAATTGGCTCTCTTATTAGTTTTGTACTCAGTAAATACAGTCAAGTTGGTACCATTGTTAGCCTCCTCCCTGTCCTCCCCCCTCCACAGGGACCCTCCTTGTTGGGGTATAGAAAAGTGTGAAAATCAAAGGCTAAATTTCCATGTTAAAGATAAAAAGAACAAACTTAAAACTAAGAAAGTAGAAACAGCAAGCAAAGAGTAAAATAGTAAGTAATTAAGAGATTAAAACCAAATGTAAATATACAACAAAAAGAACCAAATGAGGTAAATATCGGTTAATTGTACCAGTTTAAAAACTGATTTTTTTCACTTTAATAAAGGTTGATAAAATATGAATTGCACATATTGTCATTGAATAAAAATACATCACTCTAACAAAAATCTAAAATTGGCCGGGCGTGGTGGCGCACGCCTTTAATCCCAGCACTCGGGAGGCAGAGGTAGGAGGATCGCCGTGAGTTCGAGGCCACCCTGAGACTCCATAGTGAATTCCAGGTCAGCCTGGGCTAGAGTGAGACCCTACCTCGAAAAACCAAAAAAAAAAAAAAAAAAAAAAAAAAAAAATCTAAAATTGATTTTTGCCCATAAATTTTCTAGTTTGAAGAAAATAGACACAGATACTTGTAAAGTACTACTTACCATAATGACATGAGAAGTACAGATTTGAACAAGTTTCTCCCATCAAAAAACAAACAAACAAACAAACAACAACAACAACAACAACAAAACAAACAGAATTGGTGGCTGGAGATACGGCTTAGCGGTTAAGGCATTTGCCTGAAAAGCCTAAGGACTCATGTTTGACTCTCCAGGGTCCATGTAAGCCAGATGCACAAAGTGACACAAGTATGCAAGGTCACACGTGCACAAGTCTGGAGTCAGATTGCAGTGGCAGACCTTGGCAAGCCAATTTTCTCCCCATCTCCCATCTCTCTCTCATTAATGAAAAAAAAAAAAAAAAGAACAGAATTGGTCTGGAGATATAGCTTCATGTTTAAGGCACTGCCTGTGAAGCCTAAGGTTCCAGGTGTGACTCCGCAGAACCCACTTAAGCCAGACATACAGGGTCACACATGCTCACAAGGTGGCACATGTGTCTGGAGTTCAGTTGTAGTGGCTAGAGGCCCTGTTGCAGCCAATTCTCTCTCCTTCTGTCTCTCTTACTCTCTCTCTCATAAAAAAGAAACAAAAACAAACAAACAAATGAAAACAATGATGTACAGCTCAGATAACTATATTGATCCAGAGAAACAGGGAAAATGCCAGGCCAGTTGAGGATGCTGGTTAATTCTTCCAAGCATAAGATAGTGTGATTCAAACATCATATATACCTTTTCACAGAGCCATGTCTTCCAAAGGGGGGAAGAGTTGCAACTCACTTATGAGTTAACTATTAGATTAATGAAATCTCACAAGAATATCAGAAAGGAAGAAAAGTTACTGGCTAGTATTTCTGTAGAATATAGACAGTAGGATTTAGAAATTGAAGGTCTAGTGTGATGGCTCCTGCCTATAATTCCAGTACTCAGGAGGCTGAAGGAAGAGGGTCTCTGTGAGTTCAGTGTCAAACTGGGCTACAAAATGAGTTCAAGGTCAGCCTGGGCTAAGGGGAGCTTCTACCTCAAAAAAAAAAAAAAAATAGAAATTGAACTCAGTGATATAAAAGGAATAACTCATAATCAAGTGTTATCCCAGGAGTGAGAGTTTAGGTTAATATAAGAAATATTCAATATAGTACCTTGAACAAACAGTGATGTAATGAAGTTGCATAATAAATTTAATCAACTCAGAAAATCATTTATGAAAGTTAACATTCATTCATGAGGAAATGTTTTTTTTTTTTTTTTTTTTTTTTCGAGGTAGGGTCTCACTCTAGCCCAGGCTGACCTGGAATTCACTATGGAGTCTCAGGGTGGCCTCGAACTCACAGCGATCCTCCTACCTCTGCCTCCCGAGTGCTGGGATTAAAGGCGTGCGCCACCAAGCCCGGCATGAGGAAATGTTTTATCAAACTAAAAATAATGGGAGGTCCTAAATTCTGAAGAATGTTATTGTTTCTGTCAATGTTCACCCAGAGAAACTGACTACTGAGGTTTACTGCAAGGAATATACTACATAATTGTGAGACTGGCTGGGAAGTCAGAAATGTGTGTGCATTTCATCAGGAAGAGCAGGCTATAATTCACAGGCATGTGCTGAATTTGCAGTGCACAAAACAACTCATATTTATGATGAATAGTGAACTCCAAATAATTAAGAAAAATAATAAAATCCAATTGTTCCATTTCACAGTAGATATACAAATAACCAATAAACATCAAAGCATGTGCAATTGTACTAGTTATCAGAGAAATGAAAGTTAAGACCACATTATAATATTTAACTTCTATAATGGTTGAAATAGAAAATAAGTACCCAGGATGGGGGAGGATGTTAAGAAACCAGAACTCACTATGCTAGCTATGAGAATTCTCACCATTCTTGAGAACTCTACTCTAGAACAAGTGAAGTCTTATTGACAGGAGTGAAGACATAAGATACATTATGATGTAACCAATTAATAAACTACCTCACAGAAATATGGTCAAAGAACTATTTTAGGCAGAAATTCAACGAATTTCACAAAGGATGTTAAGTAAAAAAAAAAAGAACTATAATTGGTATGCTTGCATTTTTATAAGGTTCAACAACTAGAAAACCTAAGCTAGTGGTTATATTTGAGGAAGAGGAGTAGGCATAACCCAGGCTGAGTATAAACAGGGCTTTTAAGGTGCAACAGTGTTCCTCCTTGTGCTAGATGCTGAATAGACAGATGTTCACAGTCTGGTTTGACATGTTTAAAATATTCGTTGAGCTGAACATTTTGCCTGTCACTGCATTCTGATATTTACTTTTAGAATGTTTTTTGCTTGCATGATGATTAAAACTTGTTCTGCATCTTAGCTATAAGAAGTGTGATCACTAGCAAAACATGCCTCCTTCCTTCTTTAATTTCCTCATAGTAAGGCTGGGAAGAATGGTACCACTACCTCCAGTATTATTGGGAGGAAAGAATGTGATAGTATATGTAAAATATTAAGAACTAGATACAGTGCAAAAATGTATATGTTGTTTCTATGAAAGCATACTGACCACATATTAATATTTTAGATGAGCATGCTCACTTTCTCTATGGGAAATCCTCCCTTTTGTTCATCCTAGTAACTCAAAATCTTATTTTATTGCCTATTTGTCTCTTGCAGTTATACACATAAAAATCTGGTACTAAATGTAGTTTATAGCCATGCTGTGAAGAACAGACATAGCAAGAGTGCCCTTTATTTCCTTTTTCAACATAACACTAAATTGTATGTAACAGCCTAAAGGATAATGCTGTACCATTTTGAATTCATATAACTGTAAGATTAAGTCATATCATCATTGCAAAATCCATGTTTACTACTTGTCAACAACCAACTAGCTTGTTGTCTTAAGACAAATCCAGGTGTTGTTACCATATTAGATATTATTTACGACTTATGTGGAGATTGGGTTGTGTGTATGGAATTAGAAAATAAAATACCAATGTCAAACCTTTAAAGAATGAATTGTCTTTGAAATTGAGAAACATTGACGGTGTAAAAACTATATATAGAGTGCAACCATGCATTTCTCTCCCAAACCCTGGAAAGTAAATGATGAGAGGAACTCAGTTTATATATTAACCACACAAAATTTTGCGTTAATCAAATCATTGATAATGTTTCTAGGACAATAATACTTAACTAAGACTTCACTGGAAAATTGGAAATGAGTCATTTTAGGTATAAAGTTTCATCTAAGGAAAAAATGTGGATATTAAATGGTCATAAGCTTGGCATGGGTGTTACTTGTTGTGGCAGATAAACTTACCTTCTAAACCATAGGGCTCTAGGAGATCAGATGTTTTCTCTCAAAACACATTCTCTTATTGTACACATTACACAACTGCAAGTTTTATCTGATGCTTATAACATGTCAGACAGATTGTGATTATATTTGGCTTCAAAGTTACTACATGGAAAACATGGTGAAGTTAGCAGTTTATATGATCATAGGTAAATATTATAATGAAAAAAATCTCATAAATTTTTGTTTTGCATTGCATATGTCTGCCAATTACATATGATTGAATCACCCTGTAACACGTTTTAAAATTTTTGTTTTCATTTATTTACTTGAAAACATTGAAAGACAGAAAGAGAGAGACAGAGAGAGAAAGAGAGAGAGAGAGAAGGAGGGGAGAAAATGGGTATACTAGGGCCCCTTGCCACTGTAAACGAACTCCAGATGCATGCATCATGTTGTGTATATGGCTTGATGTGGGTATTGAGGAATTGAACCCTGGGTCATTAGGCTTTGTAGGCAGGTGACTTAAGCCCTGAAAGATCTCTACTGCCCCATACATTCTAACTCTTAAGGCACAGCCCCATCCCCAAAGACACTGTCTCTTATTTTCAGGCCCACTGTAGTCATTTCTCCATATCCAAAGAGCACCTCATACACACATCAAAGCGCTTTTCAAATGTCTCTCATCATTGATCTGATTCTATGTCTATTTTAATTCTTCTTATAGGCTTTGGATAGCTCAGACCATGTCATATGCACCTTCATGTCTTGTGCCAAACATCCTCTTTGGTACGAACTGTGCCATGTTCACTTGAGATCTATTAACTAAACATATCCCTGATATAGGGACTACAATTTGTATCTTCTGAGTGTGGGGGGAAACACTGGCAATACCAGATACTTAGGTGTCTGAAGCAGAAGGATCTCAAATCTAAGCCCTGCTTAAGCTGCATAGTGATTTCAGGGCCAGCCTGGCCAACTTAGTTAGATAGTATATCAAAAATAGAACTTTCAAGGGAAAGGCTTAAGCAAGGTCAGGGGAAGAGATTGTGTAAAGAAGGGCAAGGGAAGGGTCAATCAAAATTCAAGATATTCTGAATAAGACATATGAAAACCTACCTTTCTGGATGATGGCACATCCAGAAGCCATATATTGTTACTTGAAAATTTTCAGTGGCCAGGGATGGGATACCTTCCAGTGAGTTGTTGGTCAAGGAAGTCCATGTTGCCTCCAAAACATTACAGGCTATTGCCAAGGCCCTTGGTTTCCCTTGAGAAACAGATGGTAAGACCCTATTGCTGAAGACTTTTATGCCTGGGTGGCAAAGTCACTGGGAAATCAAGCTTGTTCTGAACAGAAAACCTTCTCCCTGTAGACCAGCCAACTGAAAGCTGGAAAAAGCTGTACTGTATGCACCCTTATGGGAGACAGAAGTCATCAGCAGTGAAAATAGTGGTCACTGGAAGCCTCAAGTTTGGCCAGACAGGCCAAAAGACTGAACAAGTAAAATAGTGGCATGTTTGCTCTGGGGAAAACCAACTGCTCTCTAATTGGACTGAAGGCCCACTCTATGGGAGGGAATACATGGCTGCTACTAAAAACCTAATCAAAAGCCCATGGCAGGGGAGGTCATGAGCCTTATGGGTATAAAGCCTTCTCTTGTCTGGATAAATGCACATATTATTCTCACCAAATTGCCCTGAAAGCGCTACACTTAATGTTCCTATTCATATGTTAATGGTATTCTTACTTCTGGTTAGAGAAACTTCTGATTTCAGATGGCAATGACCACTCGGATGACACAAAAGGCAACATAGTGCTGAGAAGAAGGGCCAGAGGAGTGTCCAGCACTGAAACATCTCACACCCTCCAATGCTCAGGGTCCATTGCAGAAGAGATGGCAGGAAGAATGTAAGGGCCAAAGGAAGGGTACCACTCCTTACATACAACAGTCTGGACAGAAATTGGCCTCTATATTCATGACCTCACAGTGCCTAGCAATTCCTACACAAGACCCTCATAATAGGAGAAAAAGATGATGACATCAAATTAAAAGAGAGATTAATGGAGAAAGGGAGAGGATATTATGGAGAGCAGAGTTGTGAAGGGGAAAGTGGGGAAGGGGAGGGAAATATTATGGCTTGTTGTCTGTAAGTATAGAAGTTGTCAATAAAAATATATATGTTAAAAATAATAAAAAATAAAGCTTTCAACCACAAGGGAGCTATAGATGCAGTGCAGTACAGTGATAGAGGACTTGTGTAACATGGCATGGATTTAGCCCAAATAAATCCACTTTGTATTATACACAGTACTTTCATACCTGCCTATTTTATTTAAAAAACTTTCTTAGAATGGATGCTGTGTAAACATATTAGTTGATATTTTTGGTATGTGCTCAAAATGATCCAAAGGTCTGCTGGGTTTATGTTTCAATAGATTGCTACCATATATTAAACAGAAAGCTTAATAATTGATGTGTTTACAAGCTTTAATTCTGTTTGCACAGAACAGTCAGTGGAAATCATTCAGGCTTTTGCCTAGCTAACAGAATGACCATCTCACAGCTATGATTAAGTCATTTATTCATCATTTTCAAGAAAGTTTGTAATAGAACAGTGTGAAAACACCAAACCATGTATGCTGCTCTCTTGGTCCTAATGTTTTATAAGTGACTTCTCAGTTCATTCTAGACACATCAAAGTGCATTGCTGACCACTGATAAACACATTCATCCTTGTCAGAGACCTTGGCAAGAGCTTTTTAAACTTTGCTGTCTTGTTTAAGGTAGTTGAGCAACAATGACCCAGTGAGAACTTCTGTCTTCATTCTTCCATTTTGGCCTTTGGAATATTCCTTACTATGCATGACCTCATTTAAAGCTGGCCTGTTGTTGCAATTAACTATTTAGATGGATAGTTAGATATAGATATTTCCATGTATTTACCCTAGAATGTCCTCATTTGGTTCAGAAGCTTCATTTTCTACTTAATTTCTTATATTGTTGTTTTGGTATTACTCAGAAACTTTTAAGTGCTTTAACAGAGAAGGGCTCCACACCCGTTTTATAGCTTCTTCTTATATATGTTGTTTATATTCCTGATATTAATTACATATGCTTCTGCTATGCCCAAATACATACTTATGTTTGTGGTAGATAAAAATCAAGCCTGAATCATATTCTGCTAATACTATAATTATAAGTGGAATGCTGGGCAGAAATGTTGCATCTACAATTTTTTGTCCACTTTAAGAAAATGTAGTCAAGGTCAAGTTCTTAAAAAAGTATACCTGTAATCCAAAACATAATGTCATTTTTGTATGAGTTTACTAAATGTTGGAAACACCTATAAAAATATTGGCTTTGACAACAGAATTATGGAAAAGGTCAACATTAATACACCAAATATTCTTAATGTGAAGACTGGTTTGTATCCTGTAACTGTCATTATTTTGTAACAATGTAAAATACCTCCATCACTTTTATATTAATCTTCTAGCTACAAAATTTTCTTTAAGGAGTACGTTTGGAAAGAAAGAGACCAGTGAGAAGGAACTTGAAAGATGGTAATGAGCGAATGAATTAGAGCTATGTACATTATATATATATATATATATATATATATGAGGTTATAATGAACCTCATCTTTCTCTATGATGAATGTATGCTAATAAAATGGGGAGAAGCCAGGAAAATGATTTTAAAATCTTCTCTCAATTACTTTGTCCTATATTCTTATCTAGAATACTGTTTTGATCTATTCTTTCTCCCTTTTAGTGGTGTGTGTGTGTGTGTGTGTGTGTGTGTGTGTGTGTGTGTTAGAAATGGTTTCATGTAGCCTGGACCGGCCTCCAACTTACTAGATAGCTGAAGCTGCTCTTGAATTTCTGATTCTCCTGCCTCTACTTTCTGAGTGCAGGGGTTACAAGCATTTCCACGACACCTGACTTATTCTTTGTCTCTGTGCTAGAATACTAGTGGGTCAATTCCAGGAAATGGGGAATATAATATCACAAGTAAACCTCCAGTGTGGATGGGAAGGGTATACTGTAGTTTTCTGTTATGTTCAGAGATGATCGCCAAACAATTTAGTTTTGTGCTTCTGATTTTGGCTCTAGTGTAGCTAGACTTATATGGAGGCCTCCTCTGACTCTGCTTTCAGTAAACGAAGTATGACAAGGACTTGAATTTGTTTAAAAAAAAAAAAACACAGCAATGAAGTTAAATACAAAGCCATGTAGGCCATATTTGACTGTATCTAGATCACTGAAACTTTGTACTATATGATATACTAATATGCTTACAGTAACTGTAACCTATAGATTTCAGTAAAATTATTTAATAACATTACTTAAGGCTATATATATATATATATATATATATATATATATATATATAAAGAATTTAAGGTCTGGAGAGATGGCACCTTGATTAAGGTGTTTTCTTGCAAAGCCTGATGTTCTTGGTTTGATTCCCCAATACCCACATAAATCCAGATGCACAAAGTGGTGCATGTATCCAGAATTTGTTTGCAGTGGCAGGAGATCCTGGTGCACCCATTCTCTCTCCCTCTTTCCCTGTTTCTCCCTCTTCCTCTTCCTCTCTGTCTCTCTCACCCTCTCCCTCCTTGCCAATAAATAAAAATTAGAAAGAACTTTATTATTTTACTTTTAAGTTAGGCATTTATAAAACATAGGGATGCAAAGTCAGGCATACTATTGGACACTCAGAAGACAGAGGCAGGAGAATTGCTACAAGTTGTAAACCAGCCTGATCTACATAGTATTTTCCAGATCAGCCAGGGCTACATAATGAGCCCCTGTTTCAAAAACAAACAAAAAACAAAAACCATGCCAAATATCCTTCTCATCCAGATGGAGATCAGAGTGAAAAAGTTGTGTAGCACACACTGACAGAAAAAGATCAATCAGACAACTATGCTAGACATTTTAAAGCTCACAGAGTTAATCAGTTTCACTTTACCACAAGTTGCAGAAGATGCACTGGTTCATTGAACCTGCCTAGCTGAAACGAGGCCCTGGGAACACTTAAACAGGAATCAGCAAGAGAAGCAGCCTCCATTACAGAACTGCTGAATTTGCACTCAAATGCTACAAAGGCAGGGCTTACATTAACAGAATTGAAATGTTTTTAAAAAGCAAGAAAAATATGTAGAATTGTGGGAGGATTAGCCAGGCTCATAATAATTTTGGTTGATAGCCCCAGGCTTAGAAGAGATGAATCTAGCTTTCAGACCTAAACAGGAATTATGTTAATATTTTTCCAACATTCCAAATATTACTCATCCCATTTTCAATTTTAAGAACATCAGAACTGCTGTTTTTCTGTAATATTTCCTTAATTTTCCCGTTTAAGCATTAGAATTTTAATTTTTTATGATTAACAAATACTTTCCAATGATTGATAATGTGTTTGTAAAACAGTTTAGTATATGATTATATGTCATTAAGAAGCAAGGAATGCAAATTTAAGTAGATACGTTAAAGCCCATGAAGAAATTTACTTAGGATAACAATTCATTATTCAAATTAAGAACTGAGCAGAGAGAATATGACTAACATGTGTGATGCATATGAATGTATATGAGACATAATGAGAAGTAGAAAATCTGTTCAGCAGATCAGTAGGCTGGTTGATAAATAGCTATGTAGGTAGAGGTATGAATCAATATTCTACTTACAGTTGTAATAAGAATTCTTGTTGCGAAATGTGCATATCACTTAAAGATGTATTCAGGACTGGGAAGATGGCTTGGTGGTTGAGTACTTCTTGTGTGAGCATAAAGGGCTGACGGGGTCTAAGATCTCCGAGTTCAATTTCAGAGAACCCACATAAATAGCTTTGTGTGACCACACACATCTGTAGCCCCAGTCTGATGGGGAGCACAGACCAGAGAATCAGTGGGGTTCCAGAAGGCAGCAAGCTCTGGAATTAGTGAAGAAACTCCATCTCAAGGAAACAAGTGGGAGAGCAATGGAGAAAGACATCTGGCATTCTCCTATGGCCTCCATGCGCAAGCACAGAGTGCCTCCATCTTCATCCACATATGCATGCACCACACACACACATACCACCTACTGTACCCACACTCATGTGCAAAAACAAATTAGGATGTTTTCTTTACACAAATATCCAACCAACTACTGGTTGAGACTAATAGAATGCACTCAATATAAAAGAGTTGAAAAGGACTTCTTCTAACTCATTCTCAGAAAATTCAAATATTGAAGGATAGAATTATAGTAAAAATAATAGCCAATAATTCACTAGAACCCAAGTGTTAATGGATGATTAAGCTCTATAATTATCAACACATATTAAGCCTATGTTAATACACAGACATTTTTAATTCATCTAAACACCATTGGTTTTACTTCTGAGCTATTCAAGTCTCACATGAAATGAGACTATCATATTTCTAGAGATGAAGCTCATTTAATATTTATGAACAGGGTAAAAGTATTTTGCTATCAGACAATTTTGAAAAGCATAAATATCTTTCAAGATTTGTTTTATTTTTTAAGAATTTTATTTGTGTAAAACTTACTTTCAAATATCAACTTCCTATTATTTCAAAATAATTTGTTAATATTATTATATTTCCTCAGTTTGGCCTTGTTTCTGAGAATTTGTTTGGATTTCAGATAAGTTGGAAGACCAGTGAAAATTTTCTTCCTATTTCTTCCCATTACTGCAGCAAGAAATGAATGCACTAATACATTTTAATATTGAATGCATTGAGCTGAGGGATCCAAGGAATCTGGAAGGGCATCCCTTTCATGAGGGTTTCCATATGGAATATACATCCTCAAAACAAACTTATTGGGAGGACAACTGGTATAGTCAAACATGGATCTTCAAGGAGGTCTGGGAAACAGGTGATCATCTGTTCTCATGGTCATCACACAGAATGGTCACTGGATCCCTCCCCCAAGATCAAACCCCAGGATGCCAGTATGATGCTAAGTTCAGTCTGCTCAGTTCCCATGTGGCTTCTCGGTGCTAGTGACTAGAGACCATGACCTTTTGTCCCTGAAAGCACACATCCACACACCTATGTATGCACTTGAAATGATATGTATCATTTTGCCACATTTCATCAAAAGGTATCAAATGATACTTAAAAGTAGAAGATTTGGGAAGTTATTTAGTCTGTTTCCTTTCATTACACCTAAGTGTTTAAAAATATTTATTTATGGTATGCCTTGGCAACATCGACATTTAGCAACATTTTCCCTAAAAACTTAGATTTATGACATTGTCAACATATCCTCAACAGTTTTATCATTTCTAATTCTTGAACTGAGAAACATGCACTCACAACTGTCCCATGAAGTCATGCTAGTTATTTCAATTCATTTAGTTAGATTATATAAAATAAGCATGTTTCTTTATAAAGTGGTTTAAAGCCACTGTAATTTTAAAACAGTAAAAGCAAAGATAGACCAGTTAAATAATTTAGACTGTGTTGACCTGAGGCCAAAAAAAGTGGTGAAAACTTATAATGTGCTACATTTTAATACTCCTCAGTAGCTTGAATTTTTTGTTATTTTAATGTATGTATAATTAAATGGTGATTGAAATAAAAATATAAACAATTTAAGTTTTAGAACTCATGCTATAACATCATTTCCCTGTAAAAAAAATTCCTGTAATATTATTTTCCTTCTTTGGAAGAAATTATATTGCTATTTAAAATGAACACAGAATACATTAAATATTATTTCATACATGGATGGGGTACAAAATTTGCCTAGCATATAAGAAGCTCTGACTTTGATCCCTAACACACCAGAAGGGGAGAAAAGCAACCTCACATAATTTATAATCATAATAAATTTAGGAAGCTTTACTATTTACCTAGATTCTTTTCTACATGAAGAACTCATTCAGCTTTCAAAGAGAAACATACTGCATTTCTAATACCATTTTAAAAATAATGTTTATTACTGTGCACATTTCTCTTGCTCACCTTACGGAGACCCCATGAATTGGAGGAGTCCAGAGCATTCTCTGTCCAAACTAGGCAATCACACGTTTTCATTGTGATGCCCTGTTGTAATAGCAAAACTACAGTTTGCTTGCCTTCTAAAAGGCATTTTTTATGTGTTCTCTCTGCACTATGGGTTAATAACAGTTTTGTGTACACTTACATATTATCAACACACCAGTTTGAATAAAATGCAAATGATATCCACAAATGCTTTTTTCTGGAAATGGAGTTGAGTAATTATTTTTTCCTAAAGGGCATAGCCCAGGTATGCTAGGTTCAGAATAATATCAATGTATGACTCAGCAATGTATGGCTATGGAAGACCATAGTATTGATATTTGATATTTTGGTTGAGTCAATTGATTATATGTGTTGGCGAGGGAGTTCTTGCATATTGTAGGATGTTTAAATTACTTCTACCCACTAAATGCCAGTTGCATTCAAGCTCTCCTCTCTAGTTGTGACAACCAATGTCTCCATATGCAAAATATTCATGGAGGGAAAATTTGCCCCAGTTGCACAACCCTGGGTTAGCACTAACTGCTAATACAAAAGCCCCAAAGCACAGGAAGGATAACACAACAAAACTGACACTGCTCAGAATATCCTTCAGCAGATAGACTAGTGAGTCAGCTCTCCTTCACATTTTTCACTACACTGAAGGAGACTCAGTCATGTTTCATAAAAACTTCCAATTTTGTTTATTTTCTACCAAAACCATGGAATGGGCAAAAGAAAAACAAAAGGGAACTTGAGTTCCTAAAATGTTTGGCTGTAAAATAATATACACCACTTCATATTTTCCATTGGAGAGAAGGAACTGCATGGCCACATCTAAATGGAAAGAATGCTGGAAGATTATCATAAACCCAGTAGTAACAAGTATGTTTTAGTCACTATTTATGTGGCACTTTGTGTTCTTGAAGGACAGAATTCAGTACAGAGATACAGAAAGTTGAAGCGGAATTTTACTTATTAAAGCAAGCACACCAAGGAAAGACTGGAATGGGCTTCCCAAGTTGGATAAAGAGAATATGAGAAAAACCGACTGCAGGTTTTGTGTAGTTGATTCAAAGCAATTTTTCAAAATATTTTTGAAATATTTGGCATAGTCTCTGAGTAAGGTGATCCTTTTCCCTTCCCAAGTCATAGTGGACTAGATCTCCCTTTAAGGCTATTTTTTCTCCCGATCCTTCGGAAAAGCCCACAAGCATTGATTGAAACAACAATATAAATGATATCATATTAAAGCCAAGATCATTTGAAGACACATCCCCTCTATTACATTAGTACACATGTGGAAAAATGACCTGGTACCTTAGATTTTGATATAGTGGGAACAACCTATATACAGCTTCAAGGGCATTTAACCACAAGAGGTATTCTGCCAGGCATTATAGCTACAAAGATATAGCTGTTTATTTTGTGGGGGAGGGGGTTACCTCATATATAACTGTAAGACCACTCAAGGTCCTGTTATTGATCTCATGACTGCAGCAGTTAATACATTTGGTTGCCCTAAGATCAAAACACTTTGCTATTTTTAAAATTAAGGTTTTATATTGAAGGCTCCAGCCAGGGTTTAATATATTGATAGGCAGCACTAACAGTAAATAGGGCATGGGGTATATCTCTGACTCCCTTCTAATAGTCCCACTACTCTTATCTACCTTTAACTTAGCAGATACCCAAATGACTTCTTACCCACCAGTTATGTCCATTTACATTCTTCATATACCATGTACTATACACTCATATCCTTTGCCAAAGAAAGATCCCAAAGCCATCTGCATTAGATCTCTCAAGGTCTTATATCTAATAAAGTGTTTCATTGCATTGAGATGTACATTTCCTGTTATTTTTGTTTTCAAGGTATGGCCAATCTCTATCCCAGGCTGGAATTCACTATTCAGTCTCAAGCTGGCCTCAAAATCATGGTGCTCCTCCTATCTCTGCATCCTCAGTGCTGGGATTAAAGGTATAGGCCACTATGCCTGGCTGAAGCTTGCTTTTCTATGGACCAGTAACTTGGGAACTAAAAGTTAATTTATCTGGCCACACCCCACACATAACTTTCAAAGATAGAAATATCTATTACATAAAGGTATTGGCCTACAGATGGGATGTATTTTGATTGTAGGAAGTACTCATAAGGTAACAACAAACTACAGTGTAGCTAAACCATAATAAGAAGGAAGTGCATTTCCATAACCAGGTAGCAAACATGAGGAGTGTGCACATGTTACTTCTAAATAATTAGTCAGTAGCCAACAGATTTCCAAAGGACTGGAAAGTCGAACAGAACTACTTTTCCTATGCTAGAGGCTGAGAAGTCTCCAGTTGAAGGCTGGCTAATCACTTGCAGCCTTCACAACAAAATGACACAAAAAGCTGCAGCAAACTAAGAAGCAAAACAAAAATGACCTCTACTTAAAAAGAAATTAGTAGATTAGGAAAGATGATTTGATAATCTTTGGGCACATAGCTTGCTAAGGATTTGCTGAATAGTGTGCATACTGTAGTTATGAGAATCTACCGAAGATACCTTACATACCCAGCAAGCATCTCCTAGACTAGACAGTAGGATGGAAGGGGAGGGCTTCAAATGGGTGGGAAACACAAATCTAGACCCAAACAGCAATGGTACCATAATCTTCTACTTACTAAAAGATAGACCAAATGGCTGATCCTTCACCAGGCCCTTACAGGGAACACCTGAACCACAAGACACTGGAGAGGGTAAGATTAAGACTAACCTTAATCTCCTACATCTTCCCTCCCTCACTTCCCCTCTCCCTGTCTCTCTCTCTCGTATCTCTAACTCTTGTGTATTAGTTATCTTTTTCCTCATTTTCTTAGTGGGTACTGACCTGTAACTCCCAGATCCAGCATGGGGCTATCATCCACAATGAGCTTTTGATCAGAGAGACCTACAAGGTTTCCTAAAAGACAGACAGATTTCTGTCAGAGTACTTGATGACCCACCAAAGGCTAGTGGTAAGACCCTACTGCTGAAGATACCTTAAGTGATTGACATGCAAATTAGAATGGCATGGCTGGAAGTTGGAAGAGAGTCAGTCCCCAGACAGTCAGCGCGTCTAGTGCCAGAAGGTGCTACATGGGCGACTGGGGGAAATTGACCAATATCTGTCGAAGCAACGCATGGTCTAACCTACTTAGCAGCAAATAACTTGTTGTGATGCCCACACAAGTGCAGTGATGGCACACAGCCATGGTGGGGAACCAACTGCTCTCAATTTGGCTAACTGATCCCCTCACTGGTATGGGACCCATAGCTGGAGCTGGAAAACAAGTCAGAACCAGATCCAAACGTAAACCCACTCTCCAATATCAAGCTACCATCAATTGTGGGCTACAAGAGGGCCTACACGTATTAAATTCTCTATTAAAAAAAAAAAAAGTAAGGGTTATCTCATTTGTCCTGGTGCTAACTTACTCTCCATTGGAGAATCTGCTTCTCTTTTTCAGATAGATGTAGATCCTAAGGAGAGAGCCACCCCATCATACCTCAAAAGGGCCCTGGCTGAAACTAAGAAAAATTGGAGAAACAAGCAAGGGGGCTGTTTTCCTGATGAACCAGATACCAGCACAAGGGGGGAGGAGATCAGCACAGAGAAAAATCAACTCCTACCAAATCAGAGAGCCAGATCATCAGAGGCCCCCAATACCTCATCACTGAAGCAGACCAAAAATGAACCCAACATGGCTCAGGGAAATTTTGCAGAAGAGGGGGCGGAAAGAATGTCAGAGTTACATGTTGGGTCATGATATGCAGAGACATTTAGCTTATCCATAACTATGGGCTAACTCCACAATGCATGACCCATATACCTCAACAAGGAGGGGTCAAGGGGAGGGGGTAGGTCATGGATGAGCCTAATAATGGTACCAAATTGACTGTATTTGCTGAATACAGAGCTGACTAATAAAGAAAAAAGAAAAAAAATAAAATTAAAAAAAATTTTTGGAATGAGAGCTTAGGGCCTGCAAAGTATTGAGAAACTGTTTATAACAATGCTAGACTTGGTCTAATAAGACCTCATGCTAACCTAAAACTAAAGAGATAGGAATACAAAGAAACAAACACTATTGTCCTCCCTGTTCCATACATCTGTTTTCCTTTACACATTTTCTGTCATCTGAATATATACACAATTGTTTATAGCTTTCTAATGCATCATTTTCACAATGTTTGCTAAAGAAAAATTATATTGGTCACTTTGAACAATGAAGACATTATTCAAGACTACTGCAGTGGAAGAGAGATTGACGTCCACTCATCTTAAATAAACAAGGAGCTGGAAAGATCGTTTAGCTGTTTAGGAACTTGCCTGCAAAGTCTGACAACCTGAGTTTGATTGCCCAGTACCCACATAAAGCCAAAAGCATAAAGTTGCACATGTATCTGGAATTCATTTGTAGTGGATGGAGGTCTAGGCACACTGATTCTCTCTGTCCCTCTGTCTCTCTTCTCTCTCTCTTTCCTCCTCTCTCTCTCTGCATGCAAATAAATGAATGAATGAATAAAATAAAATAAAAAAATAAAATAAATAAACAGCAGGAAGACATCTAGAGCTGAAGTGAGATAGTATGTGAGCACTGGAGAACTCTGGATGAAGGGTCAGTGATGCTGTTGGGCGATCTAGACTTGCTAATCAGCCTTTATCTAAATCCAGCTACTCCCCTTCCACAGAAACTAGTGAATAGGGATATATCGTCCCTAATAACTACAAATTAATAGATTTCAAAGGCATAGTTTCCATGTCCTTTAAAAGGATATACCTGTGCTGTGACAGTGACACAAAAAGCCTTAAGAAGGCTTATGTCCCAATATAGCAGAGAAGGAATTTAAAGCTGCAAGTTTTCTGAAATGATTGTGCTGAGAAGAATGATTATGGACATATAACCAATAAGAAAGAAATCTCTAATGCTTATTCATGAAAAAGGGAAATATTAACTATTCTATTCAGTACTATTTATAGTCCATGTACAGGCAACCCTCAACATGTTTTTAGACATAATCTTTCAATTTTGTTGTCCAAAACTCCATTAACTATCTGATAGCTCCATAAATAAATCAATTTAAATTTCACACATAAATCTCTCACCTAAAATTATGAAGGTAAAAATTTCCTTTGGTTCCATACTTATTTTTTTTAATTTACTCTTTCTGATTTGTTTGAGTCATCTTCAGTTTATGGTTTTTAGTAATTATACACATATGTAATTTTCCAAAACTTTGGATGAACTTTGAAATAAGGCCAAAGTGACAATTCAGGTTATATATTCTTTTTATTAGAAGCATTTAGCCATGGTTGGGGAGATAGACTGATTTATATATTAGAATTTGTTTCATGTTTATCTACTTGTTCATCAGTATTTGAAAATTATCTTGCAAAACTTTAGTTGTACACTTTGAACTGCTTCCCATTCCTAAGGAAAAAAGAACAATCTTTATAGAGTGGTTTTTCCTGTTTTGATTAGCCAAATAGATCTTAGTTATTCTCATGGTTCAATTAATAAATCAAGCTGCAATGAAGCTTGAAGACTCCTCCCTCCTGGCTAGCTGTCATAGTTCTGGAAAGTGCTGTGCAAGCTGCTTGGGGCAAAATGTCATCAACAGGCTTACTCAACTGTAGATCTATTCTGTATGTTGCACAAGCAACTAGCCAGGAAAGAGGTGCCCACCAGTGAAATTGTGTCATAAATATTATGGGAGTAATCAACTGCTCCTTGATTGGCCTGGAGACCCATTCCATGGGATGGAATTCATCCCCTGTACTGGAAACCTAGTTGAAAATGTATGGCTGGGAAGGTCATGTACCTATCAACTGCACTCTAATATTTAAATTATGTTTATAACTGTAGATTAGGGCTGCAGGGATGCTCCCAACTTTGGTCAGAGAAGCTTACTTTTTGAAGACCATGGTGATTGATTTTATATATATATTATATATAAAATTAATAAAATGCAGAGAACAAGTATCAGTTGAATGCTCAGTGATAAATACAACATTTTTGTCACATCATCCAAACCTTAGGTGATATTGTAAATGATAGGATAGAACAATTGTAAGAGAGAGAGGATAGAAAAGAATACTTTGGGACACTACCTGCTGTCTCCATGTCAATTACTTCATGACTTCATAGCCACTGTCATTACTTTACCTCAACCTGTACAACACAAGTACATTAGCATTCATTTCAATATAATTGATAGACTGGGCAACAACAACAACAAAAACTCATCATATATAAGAGGAAAAAGAAAGAAGAAAAAGAAGAGGTCTGAGGAAGGTGGGATTGGGGACATAAGAAGGTATTGGGATGGAATTATGATGAACTTACATTATGTACAAGTATAAGAATAAAAATTTTGAATGAAAATAAAATTAAATTAAAAAGTCTAACTTTTAATTTTTGTTCATGGCACATTTTCTGTTTCATCTACTTTCCTTTGTAATAATAGCTTCTTTTTGTTAGTCTTACTATAAGACTATCTATTGCTCCATGCTCTTGTAAAGAGCTAGGATAAACTTTGGGGGTGGAGAATGTAATTATTTCTGAAAACAAGGTTATAAGGCACTTTTCACCCTAATTATTTTATTATCCCAGGGTTGAATTTGCTCAAGTCTAGAAGCATGCATCTGCTTCATATTTCTCCCCCATTACAACAGGGGTCCTAATCTATAGTTATGCGAAGGGTAATTGACTTCATATATGATTATTTTGCAATCTTAATGTATCTCATGAGTACTTTGAATGTATCATTCTACTCTTTGATAATTCTAATGCCCTTGACTTTGTAGGGTGCCCTTGTCAGTCCTCAATGGAACTATTTCTTTCTTTTTAAAAGCAGGTAATAATATTCTGTTCAAATAATGACCTTTAGTTTTAACTTCTATGAAATTTGAAGTACATTTTAGACATAAAATTATTTTAATGATCATTAAATCTCAGAAAATTTTAAAGAGGCATTCCTTATATTTTTTAAACATATAAGTAGGGAAGGCATCTTTAATTAATATTAAAATAATTCTTTAAAATAAAATGTTAAAAATAGAGTTAATGATATTTAAGGTTCGGAAATATAAATTAACATTACATTTACTTGAAAAAGAAATATATATTGTGGACTCTAATAATTTGTTAGAAATAAATTCCATCATTAAGGATATGCATAGTGGCCATGATTATGACCACTGACTTACTTTCTTTTGTTTAAAAAATTTTCATGCATGATATAGCAATTAGTCTTAAAGTTATAATTCAAGAATGTTCAAATCAGAAGTGCTTTTAAGCTGATCAGTTATCCTTGGTCTGAGTTCCCTGTGCCAGAGGGTGTGGGAGTGGGGAAGGAATTAAAATGAGTAGGCAAGCTCCTTGTTTCCTGGCTTCTCCCAGTTCCCTGGAGGCCCGGTCCCTATGTGGGCTGTGGAATAGATCTTTTCCTCTTGTATCCTAAATAGTCACTGGGTACCAACATCCCCGTTCACCTGAGTGAGAGGGTGCATGGACCAAAAAACAAAAACATGCTTTCTCATCAATAAAATAAAGATTCTCCCTAAAATGGGTAGATCACAACACAAAAAAGAAAACTGAGAAATCTCCACCAAGGATTCCTAGGCCTGCAATGGAAGTCTCCAATGAAATCACAGAGAAATCAACAGAAATTCAATCCCACAAATGAAAACACAACAAACAGTGAGACCTTGATCAAAAGAATCTCTGGACTAGAAGCAAACCACCAAAAATCAACAATTGCATTAATGAAATTGGACAGACTCATCTCTTAAAGCATTCAGCTTTTGACAGTAGGCTTAACTTAATTGAAGAAATGTTAGAAACATCAAAAGAGATATGAATGAATCTAAGGTGAGTCAAGAAATGAAAGATCTCAACAACCAATTGTTGAGCTTAATGAAGACTTGATCACAAGTAATAATGAATTCCAGGATGCATCAAGAAAGTCAGAATGCAAACTGAAATTGTACCTCAAAAAAAGATGAACACAGTGAAAAATAGCACAACAAAAAAAAAAAGGAAAATCAAATAGAACTTAAAAACCTCTCTAGAATCCTTCATTAATAGAGTTACTCATGTAAAAGACAGAACTTCTGACATGGAAGAAAAGGCGGAAGAAATTGATTGGGAAGCCAAAAACTTTGCTAAGTTCAAAAAATCAAGTGAACAAATGTGGGATACCCTACAATGACCAAACATCTGGATAATGGGTACACCAGAAGGAGAGGAAAGCCAGGCCAGAGGCATAGAGAATATATTCAAAAAAATTATTGAAGAAAAATTTCCAAATCTCTCAAAAGAGAGGCCCATCCAGATAAAAGAAGCCAACAGAACATCAAACAGACAGGCCCAAAGAACAAACTCTCAAGGCACATCATAGTTAAAACTCTTAACAATGAAAACAAAGAGAGATTGTTAAGAGGCAAGAAAGAAACAAATCATAACATACAAAGGCAATCCCATCAGAATTACATCAGATTTCTCAGTGGAAACACAGAAAGCCAGAAGGGCCTGGAATGGAACACTTCAAAGTCTAAAAAGCTATGGCTTCCAACCCAAGCTATTCTACCCAGCAAAAGTATCCCACATAATAGATGGTGAAAGAAAAAACTTTCCATGAAAAAAGTCAACTCTATGATTATATGAACACAAAGCCAAACCTACAGAGAATGCTTTAGGGAATACTACACATAGAAGAGTCAAACAATCTAAAGAACCAACAAGAAGAAGATCACAATGACCAAAATAAACCAGGCTCAAAATAGTACAAAACACAAGAAAGCACCAAACCCCATAAAACAGCTCATCATGACAGGGATTAATTTAAACCTCACAGTAATAACCTTAAATATTAATGATCATCCATCCAAAGACAGAAGTTATCAGGGTGGATCAAAAAATTGGCCCCTTCTATCTGCTGTCTTCAAGCAACCCACCTCAGCACTAAAGATAGACACTTCCTCAGCATGAAAGGATGGAAAATGATGTTCCAAGAAAACAGAAATAAAAATGAAGCAATGTTCCTATATTAATATCTGATAAAATATATGTCAAACCAAAAGTAATCAAAAAGGAGAATGAAGGCCACTTTGTACTCATCAAGGAAATGATCCAACATGAGCACATCACAATCATAAATATATATTAACCAAACACAGGGGACCACAGTTTATAACACAAAATCTACTTGACAACAAAACAGAAATAAACATCACCATCATAGTTGGAGACTTCAATACTCCACTATCATCAATAGACAGATCATCCAAGCAGAAAATCAACAGGGAGATAATAGAGCTCAACAACAACATCATAGATTAACTAGACTTAATAGACATCTACAGAACTTCCTACCCCTTTTCTACAGAATAAACATTCTTGCAGCAGCTCATTGAACCTTCTCCAAATTGACCATATATTAGGCCATAAAATGTCCCTACATAAAGTCAGGAAAATTGAAGTAACTTCTTGCATTGTGTCAGATCACAATGCTTTAAAGCTAGAAATCAACAACAAGAGATACATCAAGAAATCTACCAGCTCCTGGAGACTAAACAACACACTTTTATACAATGCAGGGGTCATGGAAGAAATAAAAAAGAAATTGTAAAATTCCAAGAATTGAATGATAATGAAAAACAACCTATCAAAACTTATAGAACACAATGAAGACAGTCCTAAGGGTAAAATTTGTGCCCCTAAATGCCTTCATTACAAAGACAGAGAGATTCCAAATTAATAACTGCCCACCTAAAGGCACTGGAAAAAAAAAAAAAAGAAGAATCCAACCCAAAGAGCTCTAGACAGAAAGAAATAATCAAAATTAGAGCAGAAATTAATGAATTAGAAACTAAGAAAACAATTTTAAAATTTGATGAAATGAAGTGCTGGCTCTTTGAAAAAATAAAAAAGATTGACAAATCCCTGGACAATTTGATCAACCAAGACAGAGAGATACAGAAGTATCAAATGAATAAAATGGATAACATCAGAAATGCAAAAGGAGAGATCACAACAGACATCAATGAAGTTAGAACAATCATCAGGGCATACTTCCAAAACCTCTACTCCACAAAATTAAATACTCTGGAAGAAATAGATGAATTCATAGACACATACTACTTACCAAAACTAAACTCAGAGCAGATTAATCTCCTAAACAAACCTATCAAATCCATGGAGATTGAAAAGTTAATCAAATACTTCCTCAAAAAGAAAAGTCCAGCTGAAGTCTATGAAACCTTCATTCAAGTACTGAAACCAATTTTTCTCAAACTGCTTCATATAATGGGAGAGTAGAAAATCATCCCCAACTCCTTTGTGAAGATAGTATCACCCTAATACCAAAACCAGACAGAGATGCAACAAGAAAAGAAAATTGTAGGCCTATATCCCTGATGAACTTAGAAGCAAAGATCCTGAACAAAATCCTTGCAAAGCAAATTCAACAACACATCAAAAGCATTATCCATCTTGATCAAGTAGGCTGCATCTCAGTAATGCAGGTATAGTTCAAAATATGGGAATAAGTCAATGTAATACACCCTATAAATAAACTATACTATAAGAACCACACGATCATCTCAACTGATGCACAGAAGGCCTTTGACAAATACAACACCTCTTCATGATCAAATCACTGGAAATAACAGACATAGAGGGTTTATAGCTCAACACAATAAAGGCTATATATAAAGTATCTAAATCCCAAATAATACTTAATAGGGAAAGACTCAAGAGGTTTCCACTGAGATTGGGAGCAAGAAAGAAGTGCCCACTCTCACCATTGCTCTTAAATATTGTACTAGAAGTACTAGCCTAAGCAATAAGCAAGAGAAAGAAATAAAAGAGATTCAGACTGGAAAGGAAGAAGTCAAGTTAGCCCTATTTGTTGATGACATGATCCTAAACATAAGGAACCTGAAAGCCTCCATTGTAAAACTTCTAAAGATGATTAATTCCTTCAGTAAAGTGCCAGGGTACATAAATATACCCAAGTCAATGCAAAAAAAATCAGTAGCTTTTCTATATACAAGAGACAAATATACAGAGAAAGAAATCAGTATGGCTGTCCCATTTTCAATATCAATAACAAAAAAATATTAAATACCTTGGTCTAACACTAACCAAGGATGTGAAAGACCTATATAATAAAAACTTTTTAAAACTCAAGAAAGAAATTGAGGAGGATGTGAGGAGATAGAAAGGCCTCCCATGCTCTAGGGTAGGTAGAATTAATATTCTGAAAATTCAAAAATTTATGTACATACAGATTTATATACGTACAAAAATGTGTGTATATATAAATCTGTATATATATACAGATTTAACACAAGACCAATAAAAATACCTGCATCATTCTTCACAGTGATTTAAAAAAATTGATCTCAAAACTCATATGGAATGGCAGCAGGCCTCAGATATCCAAAGATATCCTCAGCAAAAATAAATAAATAAATAAATAATAAATAAATAAATAAATAAAATAATAATACTCCAGAAGTATTACCATACACAATCTGTAGCTATATTACTAAGCCATAGTAACAAAAACAGCATGGGTACTGGCATAAAAAAAGAAATATAACCCATTGTAAAAGAATTGAAGACCCAGACTTTAGGTCAACTAAGTACAGCTACTTGATCTTTGACAAAGTTGCCAATAATGTAGACTGGAGAAAAGACAGCATCATCAACAAATGGTGTTAGACAAATTGGATGACCATATGTAGAAAAATGAAATTAGACCCACTTCTTTCTCCATACACAAAAATCAAGTCCAAATGGATTAAAGACTTCAATATAAGCCCTGAAACTCTTCAACTAGTAGAATAAAACAATAGGAGGCATGCTTCACAAAATAGGACTGTGAAAAGACTTACTTAACAGAACTCCAGTATCACAGGAAATTAAACAAGCACTCATTCAATGGGATTTCACAAAGCTAAAATCTTTTGCACAAATAAATATACCATAAGAAGAGCCAATAGATTACCCACTAAATGGGAGAAAATCTTTGCCAGGCATACCACTAACAGAAACCTAACACTGGTGACTTCCGGTTAAGATGGAGGTGTAGGTACCATGCCAAAGCAGCCACAGGGGGAGGGGGGGAGCCAAAAAAAAAAAAAAAAAACAGCAAAATACACACTTTTACTAAAAAGTGAGGTGTATAGGAAATTGAAACAGCAGCGGAGAAGTAGGAGAGATCCAGAGCATCCAGAGCCCACAAGGGCCAGCAGAAGCTGCTCCAGTGGGTAGATGTATGAGGCCGCACAGCAGCCAGGCTCAGCTTGAGCCGCTGGAAAAGCTAGGCGAGGGGATTTTCCACTCACACTGGAGCTCTCTGCAAACTCAAGAAACCTGAAGGGAGAACAGCAGTGAAAAATGGAGGAGCAGATCACAAGGTGGAAGAACACGTGGGACAGCAGGCGAACTAGACCAGCATTGACTCCCTCCCCATCCACCATCGCCAGTGCCTAGTCTCTGGGAACAGAGCAGCGGTCCAGGGACCTGACCATGCCTACTTGAACTGAAAGCGCACCAAAGAGGGACCCAATCAAGAGCGCAGCTGAGACCAAAATCATCCCAAAACGTAACTGGGATTAAACCAGGTCAGTACCCACCAAATAAACCTGGTATATAGGACTGAACCGGAAGTGCTAATTGCACCTTCCATATCAGGATAAATTGTATGTTAAATTGGATGGATGGTCAAATTTGCCATTCTTAAACAAGCTGTATTTTGGGTTTGTTATTTGTTGCTTCTTGAATTATAGTGGCTTTGTTTACTCTTATGTTATACATTAGGGAAGGGTCTCAGCTGGTCATAAGCTGACTTGGAACCCCCTAAAGACAAGAAATCTTAACCTCCTTGTTGTCAGGACTAAGGGAGTGGGTGAGGCACCACACAGCCTAAGGGACAGACAGAGGATCTGGTTGTCATAATACCTACTCTTGGATAAATACTCTGTGCTGTTTTTCATTGAAAGTGTACATTGTTTAGTTAAATATTAGAAACTACCTATTTGGTCCCACTCAGCCTACTTGAATACTCTTGTAGCAGGCAAACCCAACACCTAGGGTTACTTTTGTAGATACTCTGAGAGTCCTGAGAGCCACAACTAGCACCTTAACCTCCTACCCTGAAGATATATAACATCAGATTGATTGATACATCTCATAATGCCCAACTAACTGGAAAATACAATCATTAAATAATCCAAGATGCAAAAATGTATACATTATAACTCAAGACACCAAAAATCAAGACAATATAAATCCACCAAAAAGTATTAATGCATCAGAAATGACCTCCAGTGAGAATGAGTTAGAGGAAATTCCTGAGAAAGATTTCAAAAGGATGATTATAAATATGTTCAAAGAACTCCAAGAAGAGATCAAAGGATGCAAACCAGACACAGGATGCCAATTTAATGAAATAAAGAGGTCAATATTAGACATAAATAAGGAAATAGAAATAATAAAAAAAACAGTTAGAATTACTAGCAATAAAGAAAACAGTTAATGAAATAAAAAACTCTGCAGAAAATCTCACCAGTAGAATGGATGAAGGAGAGGACAGAATATCTAAGCTAGAAGACCAGGTGGCAGATCTAATACAGTCCAACAAAGAGAAAGACAAACTAATAGAAAAGTATGAGTGGGAATTTCAAGATATTTGGGAAAATATGAAAAGATTAAACATAAGAATTCAGGGCATAGTAGAAGGAGAAATATTTCACTCCAAATGCATAGTTGGCATCTTCATCAAAATCATAGAAGAAAACTTCCCCCAAATTGGGAAAGAGGTGCCAATGCAGATACAGGAATCTTTTAGAACACCAGCCAGACAAAACCTGGAAAGAACCTCTCCTTGCCATATTATAATCAAACTACCAAACACAAACCAAAGAAAAAATATTTAAAGCAGTCAGAGAGAAAAATCAAGTTACCTACAAAGGCAAGCCTATCAGGATTACAGCAGATTACTCAACACAAACTTTAAAAGTGAGAAGGGTGTGGAGTGCTGTATTTCAAGTTCTGAAAAATAACAACTGTCAACCAAGGTAACTTTATCCTGCAAAGCTATCCATTCAAATAGAGAGAGAAATAAGGACATTCCATGGCAGAAGCAGTCTAAAGGACTAGAAGACAAAACCAGCTCTACAGAAAGTACTTGAAAGAAGCCTCCATGCTGAAGAAAAAGAAAAGCACACATAAAAGGAACTGGGAAAAACACACAATACTCAAATACTAGTTAACACAAGAGAGCAAGGTAAAACCGGAAGAACTACAAAAAAAATGGCAAAAAAATACACACCTTTCAATAATATCTCCTAATATCAACGGCCTCAATGCCCCAACGAAAAGACATAGGTTTGCAGACTGGGTGAAAAAGCAGGATCCTTCAATTTTTTTTTTTTTTTTTTTGCCTCCAAGAAACCCACCTTTCTATTAAGAATGGACACTATCTTAGGGTGAAAGGTTGGAAAACAGTCTTTCCAGCAAATGAACCTAGAAAACAAGCAGGGGTTACTATCCTAATATCTGACAATGTAGACTTCAGTCCAACATTAGTTAAGAAAGGTAAAGAAGGCCACTTTATATTGATTTAGGGCACCCTCTAACAGGAGGACACTGCAAACCTAAACACATATGCACATAACATGGGGGCCCCAAAATTCATCAAACAAACTCTGTTAGAACTAAGGTCACAGATAAGACCAAATGCAGTGCTAGTGGGTGACTTCAACACCCCACTCGCATCAATTGACAGGTCATCCCGGGAAAAAATAAACAAAGAGGCATCTGGATTGAATGACGTCATAGAAGGAATGGATCTAATAAATATATATACAGGACATTTCATCCAAATGCTGCAGAATATACATTCTTTCCAGCAGCACATGGAACATTCTCTAAAATAGACCATATATTAGGACACAAAGCAAATCTTAACAAATACAGGAAAATTGAAATAATTCCTTGCATCCTATCTGACTGCAATGGAATCAAACTACAAATTAATAGCAAGAAAGGCTATAGAGCATATACGAAATCATGGAAATTAAACAACACACTACTAAATGATGAATGGGTCAATGAAGAAATCAAGAGGGAAATCAAAAAAAAATTATAGAGTCAAATGATAATGAGAACACAACATACCAAAACTCTGGGACACAATGAAAGCAGTCCTAAGAGGTAAATTTATAGCTTTAAGTGCCTATATTAAGAAATTAGAAAGGTCACAAGAAAATGACCTAATGCTTCACCTTAAAGCCTTGGAAAAAGAAGAACAAGGCAAAACAAAAATCAGCAAATGGGAAGCAATAATAAAGATTAGGGCAGAAATTAATGAAATAGAAAACAAAAAACAATCCAAAGAATCAATGAAACAAAGAGTTGGTTCTTTGAAAGGATAACCAAGTTTGATAAACCCTTAGCAAATCTGACCAAAGAAAGAGAGAAGAGACACAAATAAATAAAATTAGAGATGAAAAAAGGTAACATCACAACAGATGCCAGGGAAATTCAAAAAAATCATAGGGACATACTATAAAAGCATATACTCCACAAAGTATGAAAATCTGAAAGAAATGATTTCCTTGATTTATATGACCTACCTAAATAAATTCAAGATGAGATTAATCACTTAAATAGACCTATAACAAGCATGGAGATCCAAACAGTTGTCAAAAATCTCCCAAATAAAAAAAGCCCAGGCCCAGATGGTTTCACTGCTGAATTTTACCAGGCCTTCAGGGAAGAACTAACACCATTGCTTCTTAAGCTTTTCCATAAAATAGAAAAAGAAAGAATTCTACCAGACTCCTCTATGAAGCCAGCATCACCCTGATACAAAAACCAGGCAAGGATAGAACAAAAAAAAAAAAAAAAAAAAAAAGAAAAGAAAAAAAAAAAGAAAAAAGAAAAGAAAAGAAAATTACAGACCAATCTCCCTCATGAACATAGATGCAAAAATTCTCAACAAAATATTGGCAAACAGAATACAACAATATATCAGAAAGATCATTCACCCAGACCAAGTAGGCTTTATACCAGAGATGCACGGATGGTTCAACATACGCAAATCAATGAATGTAATACATTATATAAATGGACTGAAGGACAAAAATCACATGATCATCTCATTAGACACAGAGAAAGCATTTGACAAAATCCAACATCCCTACATAATAAAAGTCCTACAGAGACTGGGAATAGAAGGAACATATCTCAATATAATAAAGGCTATTTATGACACTTTATGACATGCCAAAGCCAACATATTACTAAATGGGGAAAAGCTGGAAGCTTTTCCACTAAAATCAGTAACAAGACAAGGGTGTCCACTGTGCCCACTTTTATTTAATATAGTACTGGATGTCTTAGCCATAGCAATAAGGCAAGGGACACAAATAAAAGGGATACAGATTGGAAAGAAAGATATCAAGTTATCATTATTTGCAGATGACATGATTCTATATATAAAGGACCCTAAAGACTCTATCAGCAAACTATTAGACCTGATAAACACCTACAGCCATGAAGCAGGATACAAAATAAATACACAGAAAATAGTAGCCTTCATATATGCTAACAACAAACACACAGAGGATGAAATCAGAGAATCACTCCCATTCACAATTGCATCAAAGAAAATAAAAAAGTGCTTTGAAATAAACCTAACCAAGGAAGTAAAGGATCTCTACAATGAAAACTTTAAAACACTCAAGCAAGAAATTGAAGAAGACACTAGGAAGTGGAAAACCATCCCTTGTTCCTAGATTGGAGGAATCAATATTGTGAAAATGGCAATCTTACCAAAAGCAATATACACATTTAATGCAATCCCCATCAAAATTCCAAAAGCATTCTTCATGGAAATAGAAAAAACAATCCAAAAATTCATTTGGAATCACCAGAAAACCTTGAATATCTAAAATAATACTGAGCAACAAAAATAAGGCTGGTGGTATCACCATACCTGATTTTAACCTATACTACAGAGCCATAGTAACAAAAACAGCATGGTACTGACACAGAAGCAGACATGTAGATCAATGGAACAGAATGGAGGACCCAGATGTAAGTCCAGGTATCTATAGCCACCTGATATTTGATAAAAATGCCAAAAATACTCATTGGAGAAAAGGCAGCCTTTTCAGCAAATGGTGTTGGGAAAACTGGATATGTATCTGTAGTAGCATGAAAATAGCTTCCTCTATCTTTCCATGCACAAGATTTAAGTACAAATGGATTAGAGACCTTAACATCAAACCGGAACTCTGAATCTGCTAGAGGAAAAAGTAGGGTAAACCCTTCAACATATTGGTCTTGGCAAAAGCTTACTGAATACAACCCCAATTGCTCAGGCAATAAAGCCACGGACTAACCACTGGAACCTCATGAAATTACAAAGATTTTGTAGTCCAAAGGACACTGTGAATAAAGCAAAGAGGCAACCTACATAATGGGAAAAATCTTTGCCAGCTATATATCTGATAGAGGATTAATATCTAGGATATACAAAGAACTCAAAAAGTTAAATAATAAGAAATCAAACAAGCCAATTTAAAAATGGGCTATGGAGCTAAATAGAGAGTTCTCAAATGCAGAAATATGGATGGCATATAAGCATCTAAAAAAATGTTCTATGTCCCTAGTCATGAGGGAAATGCAGATTAAAACTACACTGAGATTACATCTCACTCCTGTCAGATGGGCTACCATGATGAAAACAAATGATCATAAATGCTGGCAAGGATGTGGAAAAATAGGAACCCTTCTACACTGTTGGTGGGAATGCAAGCTGTTCCAGCCATTGTGGAAATCAGTGTGGAGGTTCCTAAAACAGCTGAAGATTGATCTACCATATGATCCTGCTATAGCACTCCTAGGCATATATCCTAAGGACTCATCTCATCTCCTTAGAAGTATGTGCTCAACCATGTTTATTGCTTCTCAATTCATAACAGCTGGGAAATGGAACCAGCCTAGATGTCCCTCAACTGATGAGTGGATAATGAAGATATGGCACATTTATAAAATGGAGTTCTACTCAGTGGTAAAGAAAAATGAAGTTATGAAATTTCCAGGAAAATGGATGGATCTGGAAAGGATTATACTAAGTGAGGTAACCCAGGCCCTAAAAGCCAAGCACCGCATGTTCTCTCTCATATGTGGATCCTAGCTACAGATGATTGGGCTTCTGTGTAAGAAGGAAAAAAAAAAACTCAGTAGCAGAGGCCAGTAAGTTTAAAAAGGAGATAGAAAGGGAAGAGAAAGGAAGGGAGGAGGGTACTTAATAGGTTGGTGTTGTACATATGTAAGTAGAAGAATAGATTACTGGGGGTGGGAGCCCAAAGTGAGGTTAGGGGAGGAGATTGAGTAAAAGAAAGGTGGAAGGATGGCTAATCAAAATCTAAGAGGATGCAAATAAATCATATGGAATCCTCAGGTTTTGGACAATGGGAAACTCAGGAACAATAGATCGTTGCTAGAAAATTTTCAGTACAGGGATGTACTCACCTTCCAGTGAGTTGTTGGCTAGGGAGGTCTCTGATCCCCACAGAACATTATAGGCCATTGCTGAGGCCCTTGATTTCCCACCAGGAATAGATGGTAAGACCCTACTGCTGAACACTCCACATACTTGGCCTGCAAGGCCACTGAGAAATCCTGCTGTAACTGAGCTGATAACCTCCCCCATGTTGACCAGCTGACAGAAAGCTGGAAGAAGCCATTCTACATGCAGTTCAATGAGAGAAAGACATAGCACCAGTGAAGATACTCAACAGTGGACACTGCAAGCCTTATAATTGGCCAGCCAGGCCAAATGAAGCAATGGTTGTAATTATGGTGGAAACCAACTGCCCTCCAATTGGACCGGATGCTCACTTGATGGGAGGTAACACATCCCTGATACTGAAAACTTAAAACAGGGGTAGTCATGAACCCTAGGGTTGTAACATCTGCTGATGTCTGGATAAGTGTATATACTATGCTTATCAAACTGCCCAGTAAGCGAGTCTCTTAATATTCATACCTTCAGTTTAATGCTACTCTCACTTTGGGTAGAGAATCTTCTCTTTTCAGATGGCAGTGACCTTAGGATGACTCAGAAGGTATAATGGTGCTGGAAAGAAGTGACTAGAGTACCTAGATTACCGAGTAACATCTTGATCACACCTTCCAAGGCTCAGGGTCTAATGAGAATAGGTGGTAGAAAGAATGTAAGAGCCAAAGGAAGGGTAGGACTCCTTACAACATGCTCCCTCCAGACATAAAATGGCCTTGATATTCATGACCTCATAGTGCCTGACACTACCTACACAAGACCATTGTAAGAGGAGGGAAAGATCATGATATCAAAATAAAAGAAAGACTAATTGAGATGGGGAGGGGATATGATTGAGAATGGAATTTCAAAGGGGAAAATGGGGGGAGGGAGGTTATTACCATGGGATATTTTTTATAATCATGGAAAATGTTTAAAAATTGAGAAAAAATAAAATAGAAATAAATAATAAAAAAAGAAACCTAATATTGAAAATCTACAAAGAACTCAAAATACTAAACAAACAAACAAAACAAGATCAAATACCACATTCCAAAAGTGGGGCAAAGAACAAAATAGGGAGTTCACAGAGGAAGAATTACAAATGGCTAATACACTCTTAAGAAAATGTTCAACTCTCTAACCATTAAGGAAATGCAAATTAAAACAACTATGAGATTCCACCTTACCCCAGTAAGGATATCAAACCTTAAAAAAACCAAATGAAAACAAATGTTGTTGAAGATGTGTAGAAATAGGCACACTCACTCACTATTGGTTGGAATGTAAGCTGGTAGAACTACTATAGAAATTAATATGGAGACTCATGAAACAGATAAATATAGAGTTACCAACAGGACCTGTTATTCCCTTACTTGGCATTTACCCTAAAAGCTTCACACCTCAGTTCAGAGATAGTTGCTCCACCATGTGTATAGCTGTTCTAGTCATAATTGCTAAGAACTGGAATCAATCCAGGTATCCATTATTGGACTAATGGATAACCAGGATGTGGTCTATCTACATGATGGAATTCTAGTCAGCAGTAAGAAAAAAATGACACAATAAAATTTGTAGAAAAATATTCGAACTTGGAACAGATCATACTAAGCAAGCTCATATAATCACAGAAAGACAATTGTGGCATGGTTTCACTCATCTGTGGTTCCTAACATGGATCAGCTTGAGTTGCTGACATACCTGAATGGCATCTCCAGGCTTGGACAATAGGGAGGGTAGAGCTTGGGGGAAGGGGAAGGGTGGGGGAGGGCACAAATAGAAACCTATATCCTGGAAGTTAGACTAAAAGGTTGAACCCTTAACAGGACCTTAGGGGGAGTGCCTGAATCAAAGGGCACTAGAGAGGGTGAGATGAAGCCTAACCTAAAATTTCTCTTCTTTCTCTTTTTTTTTTTGTCTTTTTCTTTTTCTCTTTTTCCTTGGCACTGGACTGTAATTCCCTGTACCAGAATGCAGTTAACATCCACAATGAGCTATTGGTTAAAGAGATCTACAAAGTCTCCCAAAAGAAACAAGACAGACTTCTGTCAGAGTATTTGATTACCCACCAGAGGTTAATGGTAAGACTCTACTGTTGAAGACACCATATGCTGTTGGCACAGACCATGAAGAGACCTGGTTGGAATCTTGAAGAGAACCAGTCACCAGACAGTCAGCCCATATAGTGCCAGAAGGCACTACATGAGATCCCTGGGGAAAGTAGCCAACATCTATGCAAGGAACTCAAAATTTAAGCTACTCAGATGCAAATAACCTGATTTATCCTCATAGAAGTGCAACAGTTGCACACAGCCATGGTGGGCAACCAACTGCTCTTGGATTGGCTAACAAATCCACTCAGTGGAAAGGAAACCATATCTGGAACTGGGAAAAAAGACAGAATCATATCCAGATAGCAACTTTCCTTTCCAATGTCAAGCTCCCACTAATCTTGGGCTATAAGAGGCTCTATACCCTTTAAACTCTCTAAATTAATAAAGGTTATCCCATTTAACTGGTGCTTAACTCACTCTCTGTTGAAAATTCTGCTTCTCTTTTTCAGATGGGAGTGGGACCTGAGGAGATAAGTCACCCAGCACACTCCACTCTGGCCCCCACTGAAACCACAGAGGAACTGGGGAAATGAACAAGATTGCTGCTTTCGCAGTGAACCTGATATCAGCACTAGGGTGGAGATAGAAGACACTGAGTACACTCAATGCCCACCAAAGCAGAGATCCAAGGCTCCTAATAGCCCATCACTGAAGTAGACTTAAAACACACCCAACATAGCTCAGGGAATTTTGCAGAAGATGTGGAAGAAAGAGTAGAGCCATAAGTTAATACATTATGCACAGAGACATTGCCTCTTTCCATAAGTGACTGCTACCCCCATACAATCCCCATGGGGTTGACTTCCATCTCCAATGAGGAGGGCCTCTTTGGAAAAGGGTCAGGGATGAAGGAAAGGATTGTACCAACATGTGTTGTTTACATGCTAAGTATGTCCATATTTAATATAAATAACTAAATTAATTAATTAATCAAATGGGAAAAAAAGAATAGAAGACCCACATGTAAACCTTAAAAAAGAAATTAATGCTTTAGTCTGTTATAATCACAAGAGCCACATGTTTGTATGCTTTAGTAAGATTATAATTCTTTGGGAAATAATGAGTCTATGCATTTAACCTTTGTCTTCATGTTCAAGTTCCATAACATGAAACTTACATTGCTAAGGCATGGGTTGTCATTCATACCTAGACTTTATGTATAATATTGAAATGTGTGTACACTTAAATGTGTGTATTTATGTATGTGATTGGTAGTGAAAGGGGAACACCAAAGAAGAAGGGAGGAATGAATATGTGCAAAGTAAAATGATATAAAGTATGAAAATAGCTCAATTAAATTCATTATCTTGTATACTAAGAAAATAAAATAATCAAAATGATAAAATTCAAGGTATATCTTGAAAGGGAGTCAGGTAGCTTTATTAGGTAGTTTAGGGTGACTAGGCCCCAAAAATAAAGACAGCAATGTCTGCCCTTGATATCTCTACTTTTCTAGAGATCAAAGGATGATCTGATTGCTGTTTTTCCACAAACAACCTCAGCCCCTCCTGGGAGGTAGGTTCTCTTTCCTAGAATTTAAATCCATTATTAAGGTTTTGATTGGTCAAGATCAGCCCCCAAAACTTGGTAGTCATGGCTGGCCCCATCCTGAGCCAACCTCTAGCCTAGACCAATCAGCTGTCTTTCAGGTGAACCTGCACCTGAAAGTGCAGCCCACCATAATAAGGTTATATATAAATAGATATAGACCAGGAGACAAGCTCTCTTGGCTGTCCTGTACTAGGGGTTTCTGGTAAGCTTCCCTCATCTGGGCCTAGCCCAGTCATGACAAGGGTAGACCCACCTTACTCCCACATAGGCTCTGTACCTCTTCCTGCCCTCCACATGGCAGGAGCTCTCTGAATTTACTTCTCTTTTCTTCTCTTAATCTAATAGTCTCTCTAAACCTTACCCTGTGGTCTATAGATTTTGATTCTTTAAATTAATAAGACAAAAATCACAGGTACTCTAAGTTTAGTTGGTGTATTGGTGTATTGGTGCATTGATATATTGGCAAGGAATACCATAAATTTTTTTCAATTTAAGGTTTATGTTTTGACCTGACATACTAATGTTTTTTTTTTAAATGTGTACATATAAAATATGGGCATTCTAATGCATAGGATTGTTCATATTAATATTCACAGAGTGGGAGGCATGGCATTTCAGCACAATCCCTCTGGAAGAACACAGAGTCAAATTCATTTCATATGGAGATCTGATTTTTCCCTTCATTAATTGTATTCATTTGATTTTCCTCTCTTATCTTATTGCTGTAGCTAAGACTTCAAGCATCATATTGAATAAGAGTAGCAAAAGTGACACTGTTTCCTTGTTATTGATTTTAATAAGTTAACTCACAGATTCAGGAATATTAACAAATACTCAATCACAAACATAAACACGAATTAAATTACATGAATGTACTAACCAGGTTTCTCAAAAAACAAGGGTAAGTAAGAAATATTAAGAGCATTCAAGGATTTAAGCCATGTTGCAGTCATGATCAATAATAAAGAAACAGTCGGGGCTGGAGAGATGGTTTAGCGGTTGAGCGCTTGCCTGTGAAGCCTGAGGACCTCAGTTCGAGGCTCAACTCCCCAGGACCCACGTTAGCCAGATGCACAAGGGGGCGCACGCATCTGGAGTTCGTTTGCAGTGGCTGGAAGCCCTGGCGCGCCCATTCTTTCTCCCTCTCTCTATCTGCCTCTTTCTCTCTCTGTCTGTCGCTCTCAAATAAATAAATAAAAATAACAAAAAAAAAAATTAAAAATAAATAAATAAAGAAAGAAAGAAAGAAACAGTTTTTTAGACTACAGGAGATCAAGAATACAATAGATAACTTCTTAAAATTACTGAAAGAAAAATTGTCAGCCCAGTGCTGTGAAGTACACTGTGTTTTATAACTTATAAATATCACATGCCCTGACTTCCCATGACAGGGCATTTGGAACAGAGTTCTTGTGACATAAGCTGATGCTGATAAGGTCATGAGATGAGGCCTTTGTGATGAGATCAATGCCCTGGTGAGAAGAGTTCAGAGGAGCTTGTTTTCTCCCTCTTGGGAGTCTTTTTTGTTCCCCTCTGCCATGAGAGAAGGTGGCATCTATAGTCCAACCTCACCAGAAACTAACCCATGTGACTTTGATCTTGGGCTTTCAATTTCTAAAACTGTGAGAAAATAAATCTGTTATATAAGCAAGGCAATCTATGGCATTTGTTAGATCAGTCTGGGACTGATCTATCCAAGATACTTGGTGGGGGGGGGGAAACTTTTTAAATAGATATACAATCAAGATGTATTCAGATATGCAGTAGACAAATTCCATCAACATCAAGCACACACAGGGATAATGTTGAAGAAAATCTTGCAGTGAGATTAGGTAAAAAGCAAGACTAAAGTGTTTCTGTCCTGTGGGAAGTACACTTCAAATATAAAAGCACAGGAAGGTTATAAGTTTTAAAAATGGCAAGAGATATACTGTGCAAAGACTAAACAGAATCAAATTGGAATAGGTGTCATAATTTGAAATAAAGAAGTTTTAAGAAGAAAGAACACTATAACAATAAAAATTAGTTTTATAGTGACAAAACAATGCTTCAAGAGGATATAAACTAAAGATACAATTCAAGATGTATCAGGAAAAAAAAATGACATTTTCAAATAGAACTAGTATTCATAATCTTGGGTGGTAATTTCAATATTTGTATCACAATGACTAGCAGAACTTGTAAACAAAGAGTTCAGAGTCTCAACTTGCCCTAGCTGACATTTATAGAACTTTCTACCCTAAGACAAAAAAGCACGCATTACCTTAATGAATATTCCTACAGTTTACAAACATTTACCAAGATAGACATTATTCTAGGAGACAATATAGTGGAACAGACAAAAGCCCCAATGAAAATTACAAAAGGGACAATAGGGCTGGAGAGATGGCTTAACAGTTAAGGTGCTTGCCTGCAAAGCCAAAGGACTCAGATGCACATGGCACATGTATGTGGAGTTCATTTCCAGTGGATGGAAGCCCTGTCATAACTATTCTTTCTCTTTCTCTCTCTCCCTATCTCTCTGCCTCTTTCAAATAAATAAATAAATAAATAATTTTAAAGCTAGAAAGAAAAATTAAGAAACACATATACATATATTTGAGAAAATGATACAAAGGAATATCTTAAGAGTGATTTTCATGATATTGGTTGTGGTTAGTGCAAACATGAGTACCAACATATGTCACCATTTGTCAAGTTGTTTATGTTAATGGTGTGTGGGTTACTTTTTACTTATATGACAATTCTATCTCAATAAATCTGCTTTTGGCAGATTACTTTTATATATGTTGTAATGATATAAAAACTCAGTTATTTTTCTTTACTTCTCTTTTCTGATATTTCATACTTATAATTTCTTTGCCATTTGTTTGCTCTACCATAATAAAGGAAATATTCACAGCATCATCTATAGTAAACCAAGAAATACAGAAATACACAAAAAAGAGACTATGGAACTAAAGTATGTGGTGACCCAAAAGGAAAAGAGGAAGAACAAATTGACTTACCATACTCAAGCACTACTCGCTGATTCTCATTCACCATAAAATATCGTTTTCTAAGATTATAACAATAACTCATGTCATTGTTAAATCTTGATACTCATCCCTGTCCCTTCCTGATATGTCTTCATTGTGGCGGGTAACTATTTTTGAAATACATATTCTTCGTTCATATTATTGATCACATGATCTTGGTAACAGACATGTTGCTATTATAATATAAATTGTCTCTGCCTTCTATATTACTCAGAAGTATTTCATATCTCACATCAACTGTCCTGCAGTATAAACTTTCTAATGTCTTCCACAGCAAGCAGAAAATGGCTGCAGGAGAGTGAGCCAATCTCTTGAAAGAGAAAGCTGGCTGTAATACCCCTAAGCCAGCTGAAGAAACACACCTAGTCCAGCAAGGTTCTACCTACCAAATTGTCACCAGCTGTGGACCAAGCATTCAGAATACACCAATTTATGAGGACATCTGATTTAAGCCACCACAGACAGAAAGAAGTACTTTGGAATACTGTTTGGGGGATGTGAAGTGACTGTTGCGTTCATGATTTCACAGTGGCTGTCATTACCTGAAGCTGACCTGCACAGTACTGAATCCAATAATAGTCCATCATGTTGGAGGATGGTAAAAAAACAGTACACCAAAGTAGACAAGTGACTACTTGGAAATAAGAAAGAATTCAGTGTTCGGGGATGAGGGATAAAAGGCACTGGAAGAGGATTATGATCAAACTCCATTAAGCACATGTATGAAAATTGTCTATAGAATAGTTATTTAAAAAGTAATACCTAGCTGGGCTTGGTGGCACACGCCTTTAATCCCAGCACTTGGGAGGCAGAGGTGGAGGATCACCGTGAGTTTGAAGCCACCCTGAGACTACAGAGTGAATTCCAGGTCAGCCTGGGCGAGAGTGAGACCCTACCTCGAAAAAAAAAAAAAGTAATACCTGCCTTTGTCCTTGTTCTGTTAACTATTACTTTCTTATTCAGTTACTTACCATATTATTATTTTTGGTTAACAATCACTTTATTTGATTACCACATTATTATTTTGGGCCCTGGAGAGGAGGTTTCTGAGTATAGTCTTACTTCCATAGACCTCTGTGTTTTGTAGTGTTCATTTTGTTTGCCTTTTCAGAAACTTGGTAAGCATCTTCAGATGATAAATTGTTCTTTATATAATTTTTTAAAATGCCTGGTGGGGTTTCTGATTCCAATAACAGAAGAATGAATTATAGCATTGCTTTTTTTAAGGTTCACTTTCATTAATGTTGTACCACAAAGAGTATGGGTAAAACCAAAAGTTAATAAACATTATCACATTTGTTTACAGCACAATCTAGTTCTTCCCATTAAGTCTACTACTATTCAAGCAACAGAGGGAGGTGGCAGTTTGGGGAATGGGAAGAGGAAACCAAAAATCTTTCCACATTCGACGCTGTGTACAGCTGTGCTCACAGAGGCGGCTTCTTGTACCTCTATGCACAGGAGCTCAGTTGTATATAAAACTGAACCTGCTTGGCAGCTGAGGGAGACTAGAAAAGATGGGTCCATATCCTGGTGCATTGTCACACAATTCAAACAGTGCAGCTACTAGCTTGTAATTTTTAGGGTCTTCAAACAAGGCTTTTTCTTGAAGATGAATGAGAAATAACTTATGTTCTTTAGGCTTTGTAATAGGTGCCAGAATATACGGACACTGAGGAGGTTCAAAATTTATTCTCCACCAGTTACCAGTGCAGTCATCTATGACCCAGTCTTGCAGGACTCCATCTTCACGACCTATATCTCTGTCATTAAGCGCTTTAGTTCTTCATCTTCATCTTCTCCTGGATTATGTTCACCACCAGGTAATTTGAAGAAAGTTGTTCCCAGCTGTAGCAGTAACATGTGGGGTAGCCCAGGCTCGTCATGTACAATCAGAACCCCTTCTAATGACCTCCTTATGGCAAGATTTTGTTTGTTTATTTTTATTTACTTATTTATGTGAGAGAGAGAGAGAGAGAGAGAGAGAGAGAGAGAGAATGGGCGTGCCAGGGCCTCCAGCCCCTGCAAACAAACTCGAGACGCATGTGCATCTGGCTTCAGTGGGTCCTGGGGAATCAAGCCTGGAACTGGGGTCCTTAGGCTTCACAGGCAGGCCCTTAACTGCTAAGACATATCTCTAGCCCTCCACATGCCAATTTTACCAATTCCTCCCCCATGTGCTGAAATATGGCTGTAATAGAGCTGTCTTTCTCATAAGAGTGGCTCTTTTGTGCCAAAAGTATAATTGGTAAGAGGATACAGGTTGATTGTGCTCTCCGGGGTGAGGGGCTTGGTCTGCGGGACTGGCTGATGCCCTGTGGCCTGGTACCACAGACATGAGGGGGGCGGGGAGGGGCTGGAGGAGGGAGGGGCAGGTTGAGACAGAGAGGCCTATTGGTGTGTCAAGTTGTAGATACTTTTTTTTGTGGGGTGGTAGATTGAGGTAGGGTTTTGCTCTAACCCAGGCTAACCTAGAATTCACTATGTAGTTTCAGGTTGGCCTTGAACTCACAGTGATCCTCCTACCTCAGCCTCTCAAGGGCTGGGATTAAAGGTGTGCACCACCACATCCAGCAAAGATGTCTTTTGAACTTCCTAGTTATACTCAGTAGGACCATGACAGTATATGTTTGGAGTACAAAGAAATCTGCGTTAAAGCTGTAAATTCCAGAGTCTTCACATGCCCACATGCCCACATGACCACATGCAGGGCCATGAGACTGAAGACCATCCAAGACCTTATCTATGCCAAATATGTAAAGAAGGAGATTCAAAGTTTGACCTCTAGGAAAACAATAACTTAAGTTTTTAGGGTAATCAACTTAATAATAATTATAGATAATTAGATAAGAATACATTTATGGAGGCCATTGCAAAGAAATAGTCCATAAGGTCAAACAAAAAAACAAGCAAATTGCGTGTTTTGTGCAGGCAGTGACATCAACATTTCATGGAGCACACTGAATATCTGTCAGTCACTGATGAGGCCATGGAAGATAAAGACTGGGAAATAACCACTGTGTTTATCACTGAGAAGATACTGGTGGCAGATACAAGAACATTTTCTGTGAAATTGTGAGAATGAAAACTTGGCTGTTAGATAAGACAGAACTAAAAATATTAGAACAGTGAATGTAGACTGCTCTTTCATGAAGTATCATTATAAAAATGAGCAGAAATATAGAATTCTAGTTAAAAGAAAATGAAATAAAGCTATTTTTAAAAATTTGTTTTAAGATGGAATAAATTTCAGCATATGTGCATTCTGATGACAGTGATCCCATGAAGAAAGGAAGCAAGTGAAGATGCGGAAAGGAGCGGGAGGGAGATGCAAGGCAGTGTCCTTGGCCATGTTGGGAGGCACAAGTGGTGAGTTGCCTTTGGATATCTGAAGCAGTAAAGGTATATTAAAGGAAAGAAAGAAACAGAGGTGTTTCACTGGTAGCTATAATGATGGCATTGTAAGGGAGTTTTTCTGATTATGTCTACATTCTCAAAAAAGTTGTGAGGTTATCAGAATTCAAACAGGCTTGAAAAAGTATTTACAGTTTAAATAAATGCCTTAAGTTATATCTATTTGAATGGAAGAATATTGGACCACTGAAACTGAATATGATTGCCTGCCAGCTTTTTTAATATTTTGGAACAAATAGCCGGGCGTGGTGGCGCACGCCTTTAATCCCAGCACTCGGGAGGCAGAGGTAGGTGGATCGCCATGAGTTCGAGGCCACCCTGAGACTCCATAGTGAATTCCAGGTCAGCCTGGGCTAGAGTGAGACCCTACCTCGAAAAACCAAATATATATATATATATATATATATATATATAGGGACAAAAGCAATCTCCACCATTGTATACTCCTTTGTGATTTCTGTGGTTGAAAGGGTAGGAAAATGAGAACAAGATCAGAAAGTTGGCAAAAAGTGAGTACTTTAAGTACTAAGATATTGTTTATGTTACAGGATTTTTTTCTATTGTATCAGTCATTATTACTAATGAGCAAGAATGCATTATCCAATTATAAATAATGATGTATAACAATAAATGTAATATTAATAGCAGGTATAAGTGTTAACTGTACCTGTTGCTGGCATTATAGAATGCTATCCTGCAGAGTTCCTTACTGAAAAGGCAGCTTTGAGTATCTGTGGCTGTATTCAAAGTTGCCCCACCTGACAGTATAGACATTAGTAATTACAACCCACTGCTTTGATCATCTCTTCACATCCAAGCCAGTTTAATTCCATTAACGATTGCTATAATGTTACCCTTCATATTTTCTGAAAAATTTAGTAAGCTTTTTTATGATAATCTGACATATTTATGTCAGAATTATTTTGACTAAACAAATGGTACAGATGGTAATGCTTGATAAGCAAAGCTGCATTTAAAATCTGTCTTTAAGAAAGTCACTTGCTAAATTTGTTGTAGTAACTGTCTACATGGGTTTTCTTTTGTCATATGAAAGAGAAATTTTAAAAAAGCTTTAGGGCTAGAGAGATGGCTTAGTGGTTAAGGGGCTTACCTGCAAAACCACGGGACTCAGGTTCAATTCCCCAGGTCCCAGTTAAGCCAGATGCATAAGGTGGTGTATGCATCTGGAGTTTGTTTGCACTGGCTAGAGACCCTGGCAACATTCTCTTTCTCTGGTCCCCCCTAATAAATTAATTAACAAATAAAAATTTTAAAAATAAAGCTTTATTCTTAGATCTAAAGCCCCAGAGAGTCTAAGAATAGAATTGAAGCAAATTGGAAGGCTCTTGTATTTAGAATGGGTGTTTTGTTTTGAGAATGGAATGACAAAAAAAAAAAAAAAGACTGGATGTATGTTATTTTAAAATTCTTTCAACACCATGGTATATTTCTCTAACACCACACAAACTGGCATGGGAAGTGTTGACAGTCTTGCTGGAACAAGTGGTAGCAATGAAGAATTAATGGTCTTTAACTTTGTCTTGAAAGATGATCTTTTTGTTACAAAAGGGAAAAACAAACCAACTGTTTCTGAGGCATTACAATTGAAGTACTTAAATGTGCCATTCCTATGAATTTAACATATATAATGCAGAAACTTAAAGGGAGTGTACTCTACAGTTGTTAACAACAAGGAAAACACTTGTAATAAGACAGAGTATGAGGATCATCAAAGGGTATGCAAGAACTGATTTGTGTGGGTATTTGGGCCCTGGCCAGGTAGAGAAATAAATTGACTTAGGGAAAGGCAAAAGTTAGAAAACATTGGGCCAAATGATGAAGAAGGATATGAATGAACACATCCAAGGGGTAGGCTTTCAGGAAGACAGTTGACTGACATTCAGAAAACTCCTTAAATATAATGTTATTACTTGACTGGGACTTTCCAACTCAGACAGAATGTAACACTAAAGTGCTCTAGTATTTGTTTATGCTATCTTAATAAAATAAAATATAATTTATATTCAGACTGTCAGAAAAATAATGCATAAGTATCCATGTTTGTTCATTGTGTAATGGTATGATATTAATTCTTAAAACACCAATAGCATTGAAAGTTTTCTGGGCTGGAATGATGGCTTAGTGGTTAAGGCATTTGCAGGCAAAGCCAAAGGACCTCAGTTCAATTCCTCAGGACCCACGCAAGCCAGATGCACAAGGGGGCGCATGTGTCTAGAGTTGGTTTGCAGTTGCTGGAGGCCCTGGCGTGCCCATTCTCTCTCTCCCTCTCTCTGCCTCTTTCTATCTCTCAAATAGATAAAGTAAAAAAAAAAAAGTTCAAAAAAAGTTTTCTTCTCTACAAAAATAAAATTTATTCATGTTCTCATTAAATATTTATTGTAAGCCCAAGATAAAACTCTTAAAGATAATTTCTTCATTAAAAAATTAAATGAAAAAGAGAAGCAGATTCTCCAGCGGAGAGTGAAGTCAGCATAGATTAAATGGGATAAGTGTTCTTCAGACATGACCAAGACCCAATGAGATAAACTACCCAGCACACTTCATTCTAGCCCCAGCTGAAACCAGAGGAATTGGGGAGATGAGTGAGTTCTACTTCCATGGTGAACATGACAATCAGCCCCAGGATGAAGGAGACAGACACCGAGGACACTGAAAACCTACCAAAGCAAAAATCCAGAGGCTCCTAAGAGCCCATCACTGAAGTAGACTGAAAACACACCCAACATGACTCAGGGAATTTTGAAGAAGAGGGGGAAGAAAGAGGGTTAGAGCCACAGGTTGGGACATAATTTCCTGAGGCAGTGCCTCTCCCCAATAACTGACTCTTGCTCCCATAATACATGACCCACAATCCCCAAAGTGATAACTAATCTGTGACCCCAATGAGATGATACCTTTTTGGAAAGGGGGCAAGGATGAAGGAAAGGATGGTACCAACATAAGATGTTGCCATACTATGTCCACAATCAATAAAAAAATAAATAAATAAATGAGAGCAGGGCATGGTGGTGCACGCCTTTAATCCCAGTACTCGGGAGGCAGAGGTAGGAGGATCACCATGAATTTGAGGTCATCCTGAGACTACATAGTGAATTCCAGGTCAGCCTGGACTAGAATGAGACCCTACCTCAAAAAACAAAAAGAAAATTAAATGAATAAATAAATAAAAATAAATGCATACACATATATATCTTCTCTTGTCTTTCTATAACAAGCAGACCACATGACCACTTCTCACAAATATCTCTAATTCCTCCATAAAGTTTTGTCCCCTAGGCTTCCATATAATCTGAAACTTAAACTTTTACTTGGACCATGTAGACATTTACCCTGCCCCTTAAGTTTCCACTTTTGCCTCCATCTCAAATTTTCAAACTTTAAAGCATATCTCATTGAAATTTAAATAAAATTACATCAGTCCGTGTCAAATCCTTAAGTAGTTTCTAATATTTCGTTGTGCCAGGACCTCCTGGTGGTGTCCCCTTTCTCAGCTCCTTTTACTCTCCTACAAAGCACTGCTGTCCATTCAATTCAGTACTAAAGACTCTGCTATCCCTTTTATTCCCTTGAGCCTTTCGCTTGACCTCTACTGTCCTTTCAGTACATGTCCCATAAGGGCTGCCTCTATTGTGGAATTCACGTCAATCTGAATCTGCCTCCTCCATCCAGGAAGTCAGGACCCTGGCTGCCTTACTTATTACTGCTATCATCATGTGAATTGGGACCACGCATATAAAAGCAATCTGTTTTTCCTTAACAGAAGAAATGTGTATTTCAAATATTTCCATAACGAGTGATTCTTTTTCAGTATTTACAGATTTATATCATATATGTATAAGTGTTTATATGTATTTGAGTTGAGCATGTATTTATACTTGGCTACATAAATTCAATCACTATAAATATTGTAAGCACTACAAAGAAACTTTTCAGTTAACTTAAAAAATTTGCAAGGCCAAGCCTAGCATCAATATCTTAAGAAAGCTTTTCCTTTATTTTCCAGGAAAAGTGTCCCAATAGATAGGAATATTCTTGCATTGGTCTTAAAAATAGGGAATGGGGTCTTAACCCCAATTCCTATTGAAATTGTTTGGAGCCATCTCAGTTTGGAATACTCAAATAAAAACTCTCATTTCCCCTCTCAGATTTGCCTGCCCATTGTATCCTCTGACTCAATACTTAGCAAAATGATCTAACTTCAAACTGCGTGTGATACCTGAAGTACTTTTCATTCGCACCCAACTTCTAATAAGTCAATAAATATATTCAAGATCTAACCATATCTTACCACTTTCACTTCTAACCAACCTGTACAATTCTAGTAGCATACTTGTCTCCATTCTCAAACCTTACACTTTTAAAATTTTTAATATTTATTTATTGATCAATTAGTTAACGGGCACAGGGTCTCATACAATAGCCTGGTCTAGTCTGGAAGTCATGGTGCAGCTCAGGTCTACCTCTAACTTGTACAGATCCTCCCAAGTGCTGGGATTATAGGCAGAAGGCACTACATCCGGCTCTTGGTTGTGTTGTTGAAGTCTATCCCCCAAGTACTTCAAATGATTGTGAGAAATGGAAACTAAATGTTAACCCTGCTGTATGAGTACACACCAAAGAAAGCCCACAACAGATGGTAAAATGTAACCAGAGATGTTTTCTTATGTTACTGCTACCTTCTTTATTCCAGCCATACTTGTACCAGCCACATTCCTTGCTTTTCTGAAATAAGGCAAGTATACTGCCCTTGAAATACACATGGTGCAATCCTCCTCTTCCTATTGGTCTCCACTCATGCCATTTTTTAGGAAGCGTTTGCTGAGTACCATATGTGTATCAGTGTCTCCACAATCCTTTAATCTCACTAGTAAAGGTCATGGCAATTATTAACTTTTGTCAAATGCACATACTTATTTTCTTTCTATTCCCTCCAAATACATACCTGATAGGGGATTTTCTCATTTCTATATGTTAAGTTGTTTATATTTTACTTAGTTATTTGAAAGATAGAGGAAAAAAAGAGAGAAAGGAAGGAAGGAAGGAAGGAAGGAATGGGGCATTCCAGGGCCTCAAGCCACTACAAACAAACTCCAGATGCATGAGACACTTTTGCATCTGGCTTTACATGGTTAGTAGGGAATCAAACCTGGGTCCTTTGGCTTTGTCAACAAATGCCTTAACAGCTAAGTCATCTCTCTTCCAGCCCTCATTTCTGTATTTTGTATTTTGTATTTGCAAAGCTCAAGACCTACATGATAGTCTGCTGTGTGGTAAGTTTCTGATGTACCTGTTGTGTGCGCCAAAGACATAAAGAGAAAATTGAACTAGCATCTAGAGTGAAAACAAACCAGTGCCCTCCACCTCCCAGTGGTACACAGAACACAACACTACTACTTGTAGATCAATAATAAAAACAATTCTTTGATTTTTGGGGGCAGGAGGTATAACTATATCTCACACACATACACAACTCATGAGGTTAGTGACAAAAAAAATAAGCCTTATGAAACACTCTAAACTTTTGTTTGAAAATGCAAAAGAAAAATGTTTTACTCTAGGCTTAAACAAGGTAGTAGAGTAAAGAACAACCTCAAAAAATATAATTACAGTAAAAATTGCAACCTATGGGAGACATATATCAGGAATGTAATGTTCTTATGTAATTTATTTCCAATAGGTTTTGAGGTTTTTTTTTTATAAACATACCCCTTATAATTCATCTGAATTAAAAATTGATCATTGATAAAAAGACATTAAAGAGAAAAGCTCATGTCTAATGATAATTAAATGTGCTGAAAAACATAATAAAACTTTCAAACATTGTAATTTAAAAATAACTCTTTTTTGGCACTATCTTTCTATCCTCCACATCAAAATGTTACAATTAACCCATTGGATCATTATAAAAACTGAATTAAAGTCCATCCATCTTTTTTATTATAGTTCTATAGTGTTTCTCAAAATTTAATAAATCTTTGAAGAACTTAATAAAAGAACAGAAGATTTATATATCTAATAAAAATGTATTAATTTCATGGTTTTATTTAATTTGTTACCATATGTCTTATCACCTGTTAGGAATTTTGTTTCTTAATATACAACGAGTAAAAATCACTTCTAAAATTTGTGTCTGGGGAAAAAAAACATCCAGATTGCTCAAGTATTCCTTATGTCTGTGCTTTTAAAATGTGGTAGATTTTGAAGTTTCTTGCACAATAAGGGAGCATTAGAGAGTCTTATTGGTTGTCTTACTTCAGACTATTTGTGATGTTAACACTATTTTCTTCATAAGTAACATAGATTTTCTGCAGCATGTTCCAGAGAATAAAGATGAGTTTCTATTAAGTATTCCATGATGCATTTGAAATTCATTTCCAGTGCTAAACAATATAAGGTAAACCTTGGCCTTTTTTTTCCATTTTTTGTTTATATTTATTTTGAATAGCAATGAGGCTACTTTCCTGATGAATCTTTCATGACATGTCAAATTGTGCTATAATCCTTTTCTTAAGAAGTATAAGCCTACTTTAAGGTTTTCTGAGTATGTGCAGTTCATCAATTAACACCAATTAAGGAATCTGTAAAATTAATCCCTTGTTGATAATTGATCCATTTTGATTATAAATGTCTGATGACATGGATAATAGGGGGCCTTTGCTTCCTGAAGACATCATTGGATGTCAGCGTAATGTTCATATCTTCCTGCAAGTTGTGCCCTTCTTTGAGGATGAGTGGTTTTTACATGTTGGGGAGACTCAATAACTGAGATGTCAGCATTAGTTTAAGCCTTCTTGAACGTCATGGACCATGTGCCAGCACTTACCACAAGCTTTTTGCAGCTTCTTGAGCCACACGGGGACCTGCACCAGCAATTATCAAGAGCTCTCTGCAGTACCTTCTTGAGCTACATGAAGACTGTGCACCAGCACTTACTAATAGCTCTGTGCAGTATGTTCTGGAGCCACATGGAGACTGTGCCAACTTTTACCAAGTGCTCTGTGCAGTACCCTCTTGATCCACACAGATACATGTACCAGCACTTACCCAGGGCTCTGTGCAATACCTACCACAGCACCAGTGGAGAAAACCATTCTTTTAATCTGTTTTCCCATTAACTAGCTTTGTGACATTGAGTAAACCTCTTAACCTCCTGGATCTTATTTATTTTCATGAAAAATATTAATAATTTTTATCATGATTTTTCAGGTTTAATTTTCCATCTGTTTCATAAATGTACTTTTTGTTAAATTGTGCTTTGTTTATTTGAGATACAGTTTTATGTATGCCAGACTTGGAACTTCAGATCCTTCTCCTGAGGGCTGGCATTAAAATGTGTAGCTATATTGCTCAGGTTTAAGAGGTGCTAGGGATCCGGAATTGAGCCCAGGGCTTTGGACATGCTTGGCAAGCATTCTATCCACTGAGGTTCATTTTTAGTCTTCTTACATAATGTAAATTCATATTGCCTGTATGACAAAACTTAATCTCGAATATACATATTAAATGTACATTTACTACTAACATGAATCTTTTCCACATATTCTAACTCTAGCTCTTTGTCTCAGTAAACTTGCTTTCAAGCAGTTTGGGATTGTGTTTTCAGTAACTATGAATGAAGTCTTTTTTAACTTGTTTAACTTTGTCCAGTGCAACATTCGTTTTTGCCCAGCTAAATTTACCCTGTGGGATTAAAATAAAGCAGGGTCAGACACTCGTGTTCATATGCAGAGACATTTAGCTTACCCATAACTGTGGCCTAAAACCACAGTGCATGACCCGTATACCTCAACCAGGAGGGGCCAAGGGGAGGGGGTAGGTCACGGATGAGCCTAATAATGGTACCAAACTGACTGTATTTGCTGAATACAAAACTAACTAATAAAGAAAAAAATAGAAAATAAAAAAAAAGAAAAAGAAAAGGAGGAAAAAACAAACACTTCTCAAAGTAACAAAGGTGAGCAATCATCCTTTCAAACAGTAAAGTCAGAGGCCCTAGGTGTGGAGCACACAAGCCATTGGCCAGTGTGGTAGTCACCGGGAAGTGCCACAGAGAGAAACATGGTAGGAATCGGAGGTCACGGAGCCCAGGCTCTCGGTCCTCACAGACTATTGTGTACTCTTCTGCTCTTGTTCTAACACAAAGATAATGGTTTCCAGTGAGGACTTTGAGTCGGCGCAGGCCATGCTCTTAGTAGTTTTAGGTAAGGGCCATAGCTATATTGAAAACAAGTATTCATAGACAAGAGTAGAAAGGAAGGAAGTTAGAATTGCCAAAACTTAAGGAAAAAAGAGAGACAAAAAATGGCTTTTAATTTTTTTTTTTTTTTTTTTTTTTTTTTTTTTTTTTTTTACTTTTACTTATTTGAGAGAGATTGAGAGAGGAGAGGCAGAGAAAGAGAGAATGGGCATTCCAGGGCCTCTAGCCACTGCAAATGAATTCCAGATGCATGTGCCACCTTGTGCATCTGGCTTATGTGGGTTCTGGAGAATCAAAACTGGGTCCTTTGGCTTTACAGGCAAGTATCTAAACAGCTGAGCAATCTCTCCAGCCCAAGAATGGCTTTTGAATCAAAGTAGAGAGAGGTGTTGGCCGTTGAATGTATTTTCAAAGTAGCATTGATAACATTTATTTAACTGAGTTCTGAGAATAAGACATATTGTTAAGCATGAACTGAAGTGTCTCATTTTTTTTTTTTTTTTTGGTTTGGTTTTTTTTTTCTCAGTTGGTTTTGAGTTTGGTTTTGTTCCTCCTTGAATCACTGCATTCTCAAATATGGAAAGTTTGAGGGAGAAGTTCATGATTTTGATTTCTTGTATTATTGACAACCTCCATTATAGAAAATAAAAGGTTCTTACATCTGGACACAGAGATAATTAGTTCTTTAAAATGTTAATATAACATTACACAGAAACTTAGGGGCACTGCCAATGTCACATCTAGTCTGTCTTTAACTACTCTAGAATTACATTTATAAAAATGGATAAAACATAAAGGATCCAACAACACTTTAAAAATAATATCCAGGGGCTGAGGAAATGATTCAATGGCTGAAAACACTTGCTAGCAAAGCCTTGCTGGCCTGTGGTTCAATTTCCCAGCCACATACACAGAGTGGCACATGTGTCTGGAGTTCATTTACAGTGGCAGGAGGCCCAGTCATACTCTCCCTCTTGCAATTTCTTCCTAAAATAAATATATTAATTAATTAAAATAAAATAAAAATTAACTTCAAGAAATAATCTCTTGGTAGATGTCCTATCACAGTACTGAAGAAAATAAACCTAAGCAGCCTCAAAATAATGTCAGATTTTTACAAAAATGATTGTTTTCAAAACCCAAAGTAACTCTTGGATTTTATATGTTGCTGACAATTTTTAGTTATCTGATTCTAAGTTTGTTAAAAGAAATATATGTCTTAAACATTTTCAGTGGAATTTATTGATTTTTACAATAACTGCACATTAAAGCATTCATTTTTATTTAGTTGACAGTACTATAATATATAAAACAAACAATATGCCCAAAGTTAATAAATTCAATAATTTTGAGAAAATGTCTTGTCAAATTTAAGGTTTTATTAGATTCAGACTTTCTTCATAATAACTTCATTTAAAAGTATATATTACTGGTTTACATTTTAGTTGGGGTTAACAGGATGGGATATTTGAAAATAGTGTTGGACTCATGTCAGTTCTCTATTCTACAAAAATTAAAGATTAAAGTGGTTGTATACTTTGCTTGGCTCTCTAATAGGACATAAACTGAAATTTTTTATCTAAGGTCTCACTTTTTCTGAACACTTACAAGCCATTAGAGACAAGTATACTGGCCCCTTGGTTCCCAAAGCCTTGATTTTTACTTATTTCACATTTAAAAAAAAATTCTGGTGTTAATTTAAATATGACACCACTACATATCAGAGCTTATAAGAATAATACTTTATCATTATTATTTTAATTTTTACTAATTAGTAACTTTTGTTGTTTGGACAAATCATGTGTTGGTCCCATTCCCCTCCTCCCCTTAGTAGGATTAATGGGCATATGAGTTATGAGAGTAGCAGTCAGTCATTGTGTGTGTGTGTTGGGGGGCAATGCCTCTGGATACTCCTCCCCATTTGTGGCTCTTCCAATCTTTCATCTCCTTCTTCTGCAATATTCTCTTAGCCTTGGTGGTTGTGTTATTTCTACTTTAGTGCTGAGTTCTCAGCAACTTTTGAACTTCATAAGTTTTGTGTGTTCTCAGTGTCTATAACCTTCTCCCTAGTGCAGGGTGTCAGGCTAGCCATGGAAGCAGCACTCCTGCTTAACTAAACATCTGCTCTGTGGTTTCACATGGATCCTTGCTGATATACAAGAGGTGGCTCATCTTATGATAGGGAGTCAGCTATCTTTTCTTACCATATTGATGGATTTTGGTTCTCCCTACCTTCTGTAAAAGAGAAAACAGATTTTCCAATGGAGGGTGAGAGCAGCTAATTAATTAAGAGAGTTAACTGAGAGAAATTTTGATGGGTGTAGTCTGTCTTTTTGGCCAAAGATTAGTGGGAATTTCTCATTCAAATCTATAACCATTATCTCTGTAGTAATCTGGCTTGGTTCCTAGTAGTACCTATGAGTTCTTTCCCATTAGGAGAATTTCTTATCCAATCAGAGAGCCATTGGTTACCAGCATAAGTTGAATGACACTATTGCACAGGTGTGTACATCTTGTCCAGCTGGTTGACTTTGTGTCTAGCAGTATCCCCTGCTATGCCCTTCACAATGCTGGTGGCCATTTTCTCCCAGCTCATTTTCCTAGCTCATGTAGCACTTTCCAGCACTATGAAAGCTAGCTATTATCAAGTCAGCTTTCTTCTAAATTCCAGTGTGATCTCTCAGTGTCCTGTGTTGGCATCTTGTGGTATATTCTGCAATAGGGTCTTACCTTTCAGCTATGGTGGGTAATGAAGGTCTTTGACAAAAGCCTGCCTAGTTTTGGGAACTTCATAGGTCTCTCCAACCAACAACTCACTGGGAGGTCTAACACATTTCTGGCACTGAAAATTACAAGCCAGAACCCATGGTTTTAGGATTAGGCTTCCTCACACTCTTAAAGCCAATATAAATCAGTGCCATAGAAACCTTTTTCTCTGGATATCTAACTAAAAGGAGTGAGGAAGAATCATCTATCTAGGCAGACGACTCCAGTATAATACTTTCTATCACAGGAAGCTCAGATAAAATGGATCTCTTTTCCAGATCAAGCAAGTAACCACAAACATACTAGACTAATATGTGGATGATTGTCTCCCAGGAACTCCTGTTCCTACAAAGCATGGTACTCATGGAAGCACTGCTCTTAGTGTTGTAAGCTCAATTAGGAGAGTAAGATGCCCAAGGTGGGGACAAACAGGAGGTCTCCAGGGGATTAATAGGTAATTCTAGGACCCACAAATATGAGAAAACAAGATATTTGTCTCTCTTCATCTGACTTATTTTACTTACCATGATGATCTCCAGTTGTTTTTAGGATATCATTTTTATTTAGGGCTCCATTATGAATATATATAACACATTTTCCTTATCCAGTCATTTGTTGTGTTTTATATGTAATATGAAGGCAGAAGGGTGACTAGGGCAAGGGAAGAGACTAAGCAGTTGGGGGCGGGGGGAGAAGAGGGGAACTAAAATGAGGAGATAAAATAGGGTAAATATAATCAAGGGAATGATAGAGTTAGCAAAATTGTCTATGTGTGTGATCTGAAAAAAAATCTTCTTCATCAAATTTGACCCACAGAGGCAAAAGTTGTAGATCCCTGGTCTACATCTGGCCAATATACACCAATACCAAAGAAGGACACTTCATGTAAACCTCTCTTATAGAAGTATTAGGAGAGTAAAATGGCAGAAATGGTGCTGAAGTCCCCTAGAGTACTTCATAAAGTACTTCACTAAATTGGGGATACCACAAGGGAAGAAGAGGACAATCAGAACCTTGAATTCACAGGGAGCAATAGGGATGGCCCTTGGTTCATTGTGGTAAAGTAAACCACCTCTGTCCAGACCCAGGAGATGCTCAGTGTCAGCTCTCCCACACTATGGGAGAACAAACCTGGTATAGCCTGTTCTCTGATGCCATAAAAGACCAGTGCAGCTGCTGTGGCACTTCTGGAAGAACTAAGTGAGACAAAAACATAAACTTACTCCATCTGGCGCCCTTCTAACTGCCTTTCCACTGGCAGAAGCTAACATGCATGAGTATGTTTCATATTCTTCTGGCATGGAACTTTGAGGGATTTAAGGCTGGTGATATGGCTCAGTGGATAAAGTGCTTGCTGTGCAGTATGATCACCTGAGATCATATCCCCAGAACCCAACTAAAGGCAAACACAATAACATGAGAATCTGTAATTTCAATGAGGCTATAGCAAAAGGGAGGTGGAGACAAGAGAATCCCCTGGAAATTTGTGAGCCAGCTTGCCTGATAAATACAGCAGTGAACACAAGAGACTTTGCTTCATATAAGGTGGAAGAAGAGGTGTTGCAGTTAGGTTCACTGGTATAAATCACCCAACCTAGTGCAGATTGTGGGGAAAAAAGAGGTTTATTTTGGCTTACGGGCTTGAAGTGGAAGCTCCATGATGGCAGAGAAAATGATGGCATGAGCAGGGGGTGGACTTCCCCCCACAGCCAACATAAAGTGGGCAATAGCAATACAAGAGTGTACCCAACACTGACAAGGGGAAACTGACCATAATGCCCAAAAGTTCACCCCCAACAATGCACTGCCTCCAGGAGGCTTTAATTTTCAATTGCCATAATCGGGGGAGACTATCATCCAGAACACCTAATTTTATGGAGGACACCTGAATCAAACCACCACATTCCTCCCGTGACCCCCATAAGCTGATAACCATACATGATGTAAAATGCAGTGTATTCATTCAACTGTAAAAGTACCCATTCTAATGATGTTCATACATTCCCATAGTTTAAAAAAAAAAAAAAGAAAGAGGTGGAGTGCCAATTTGTTAATCCAGGAGGGAGTAAAGCAGACTTTAAAGAACAGGACATACATTGAGCACTTAAACCCCTTTCAAAAGAGTCTACATTCTTCCTGTTGCCCCAGTGCAGGTCATCTGGCCCAATCTCAAAGGTTATAATCTCTCAAGCAATTGCAGGTGAATAGGAAGTAGATTAGGCGTAAAGATTTCTTTCTGTGCCATATCCCTCTGCACACAGCAATCTGTTCCTATGCAAAGCAACCCTGCATAACTTCTCAGGACACGGTCATAACAGTGAGCATCTCACACAAACTCCTTCTAGCCTGGTCTAGGCAAAACTCTTTCTCACCCTCACAAGCCAAACCTCACAGTCCATAGTTCTTACTGCATTCAAGTCTTTCAACTCTGACCAGAATAGTCCATCAAGCTGTACTTACAGCACTGAACAGCATCTCTTAAACCAAGGTTTTAAATCATCCCACATTCCTCCTGAAAATAAGTTCCAAAAGGCCAAAGCCACAACAGTCAGGTGTCTAGCAACAATGCCAATCTCGGTATCAACATTACTGTTGCAATCAGGTTTGGATTGCTGGTAGAAATCACCCAACCAAGAGCAGCTTGTGGGAAAAAAGAGGTTTATTTTGGCTTACAGGCTTGAAGGATAAGCTCCATGATGGCAGGTAAAATGTTGGCATGAGCAGAGGGTGGACATCACCCCCTGGCCAACATGAGGTGGACAATAGGAACAGGAGAGTGTGCCAAACACTGGCAAGAAGAAACTGGCTATAGCACCCATAAGCCTGCCCCCATCAATACACCACCTCTAGGATTAATTTCCAATTGCCATCAGCTGGGAGCCTAGTATCCAGAACACCTAAGTTTATGGGAGACACCTGAATCAAACCACCACATGAGGACAGACACCTGAATTTGTCTTTTGACCTCCACATATGTGGTATGATATGTGCATGCCTACACACACACACATCACACACACCAGAAAAAAAGAGACAGTTTGAGAAATTTGGTCTATAGAGGCACTGTCTTATTAGCCTCAGAGAGAAAACAGAATAATCAGCCAGAAGCTGCAGAACAGTATGTAAACTATAAGCACTCATGGTAATTAATTTCAAGAACATAACAATGTGACATTATGGTATTATTATCCCCTTTTTTTAGAGAAAATGAAATCAAAGAAAATATAAATTGAGGGCTGTAGGGATGGCTTAGCAGTTAAGGTGTTTGTCTACAAAGCCAAAGGACCCAGGACTGATTCCCCAGGACCCATGTAAGCCAGATGCACAGGGGGGTTCAAGCATATGGAGTTTGTTTGCAGTGTCTAGAGCCCTGGTACATCCGTTCTCTCTCTCTCTGTCTCTCTCTCTCTCTCTCTCTTTCTCTCTGTCAAATAAATAAATAAATAAAATGAAAAAGAAAATATAAATTTAGACACCTGGACAGGTTTGCATAGCTGATAAGGACAATGCTGAGATATGATGTTGATGTCAAGCATCAAACTTTGGAATGTAAACCCCAAAACAGTGGTCAAAAGCATATTTTTAGATCATAATAGAAAAATATTTTGTCTTAGATGATTCCTGTAAAGCCAATGCCCTAGGCTCAAATACATGTGGTGTCTTAGTAGTAATCATTTTAAATATGTTACTCTGGGCTGGAGAGATAGTTCTGTTGGTAAGGTGCTTACCAGTAAAGCCTAATAACCTGGGTTTGTTCCCTAGGACAAATGTGAAGCCAGATGCACAAAGCGGTGCTTGCATCTTCAGTTCATTTGCAGTGGCTAGGGGCCCTGGTACTCCCACTCTCCCTTTGTCTGTCTCTCTTCTCAATCTCTCCCTCTCTGCTTGCAAAATAAATAAAAATATTTTAATCTAATTACTTGACTTATACATTTGATCATGCATTTGGCATAAATGATTTTAACGCTAAATAATACAGATAACTATACATTCTAAAAAGAACATTCTAGAAATTTAGCCTGTAGGGCCACTATCTCATTAGCTCAAGGGAGAAAACTGCATAATAATCCATTTAAAGTCTATACCTGATAGAAGGGTAGCTGTGAGTTCATGGCCAGCCTGGGCTACACAGTGAGTTCTAGGTTTCCCTGGGCTACAGTGAGATATTGTCTCAAAGCAAACAAGCAAATAAAAAGACCACATGTTCACAACTTTCCTCTCTCAAAGAGTAAATTAACTAGAATATCTAGGAGAAACATATATCTTATGCTTAGTACTATAATTTCTTGTTTGTGTGTATGTATGTTGTGTGGTATATGTGTGTACATGTCCATGTGTGTGCATGTGTGTGTACATTTGTGAGCGTGTGTGTGGAGGCTAAACAGATAACTTTTTTAGACACTCATTTTATTTGAGAAAGTCTCATTGAACCTAGAGCTCATCAATTCAGAAATACTAACTGGCCAACAAGCTTCTGGGTTGGTTCTGACTCTGCCTCCCCAGTGTGTCACTGCATTCTGCTTTTTAAATTGGTGCTGAGGATCTAAACTCAGGTCCTCATACATGCATGACAATCAATCCACCAACTGAACCAAGTCCCCAGTCCCTGTTATTCCTATGCCTACATATTTGTGTAAATATCTTCATTAAAACTCATATTGGGCTAGAGAGAGTGGTTAGCAGTTAAGGCACTTGCCTGAGAGGCCTAAGGACCCATGTTCGACTCTCCAGATCCCACCTTAACCAGATGCACAAAGGTGAGGCAAGTGCAGGGTCACACATGCCCACTAGGAGGTGCAAGCATCTGGAGTTCGATTTCAGTGGCTGAGGCCCTGGTTCACCAATTCTCTCTCTCTCTCACTCTCTGTCACTCTCGCTCTGTTACTTTATAGAAAATAAAAAATATAATATAAACTCATACTAATTGAAATTGTCCTAATATTAATAATCTTAATTAAATTCTTATCTAACAAATTAACTATTACCATCATCATAAGTGCTGTTAATGTAAGTAAATATACACACCCATTATTCAAAATCAAGTAATAATTTTGTGGTGGTTTTATTCAGGTGTGTCCCATAAACTTGGGATCTTATTTTCAAGAGGAATGTGGATGAATTTGAAACCTAGGCATAAAAGACACCATGAAGTGCTGTAAGTATAGCTTGATGGATAACCCTGGTCAGAGTTGCAATATCTGAATGCAGTAAGAACTATGGACTGTGAGGTTTGGCTTATGAGGGTGAAAAGGAGCTTTATCTGCACTTGGCTAGAAGCAGTTTGTGTGAGAGGCTTGCTGTTATACAGGTGTCCTGAGAACTTGTGCCAGGTTGCAGTGTGTAGAAATTGACTGGTGTGTGCAGAGGGATATGGCACAGAAAGAAATCTCTGGGCTGAAACTTCTGCCTATTCAGCTGCAATTATATGAGAGATTACAACCATTGAGATTGGGCCAGCTGACCTGCATTGGAACAACAGTCTTTTAAAGGGGCCTGAATGATCAAGGAGTGTCCTGTTCTTCAAAGTCTGCTTTATTCCCTCCTGGATGAACGAATTGGCACCCTGCTTGGTATTGTGAAGTATAAGAAATACAGGAAAGAGAGGCTCATTGAGCTTGCAACACAGTCTTGTGTTTTGGAGATGGCCATGGGCAGTGTGAAGCAGGTTTGCTGGATGCCTGCATGGAGACCTGATGGAGCTGGGAAGATGGACTGTGAGTTGCAGTAGACATCCAGCGGAGATGCCGGGACCATGAAATGGCTGCTCAGTAGAGCTGCTGGCCCTGGATGAAGCTTTCCAGGACTGTGAGTAGCCTAGCTGGAGGGGTGAAATTGGAACTCCAGAGACTTTTTGCTGGTTAGGATTATCACATTTGGAGATTTGTCACTGACTGGAGTTGTTGAACTTGGAGCTACAGAGTTTGATGTTTGCCCTGTTTAAATCTTGTATTGGTTGAATATTTATTTTCTGTGCCCAATAACACCTTTTGCAGTGTGAATGTTTATTTGGTGCCATTATGGGGTTTGGGGTGGGAGTTTTTGGTATTATGGCTCAGTTAGAAGACCTTGGATTATGGGGCTGTTAGAACAACATTAGGATAGATAAAAACTATGGGGGCTTTTAAAGTTGGACTGAATGCATTGTGTTTAATATCATGTATGGATATCAGTTTAGGGGGCCAGGAGTGAAATGTGGTCATTTGATCCAGGTATCCCCCATAACCTTGGGTGTTATGAATGCAGGTTCCAAGCTGATGCAGATTTGGGAATTAACGCTTCCAGGAGGCAGTGTATTGTTAGGGAAGGGCTTATTATTGCTGGTTTTCCCTTGCCAGTGTTTGGCATAGTCTCCTGTTGCTATTTCCCACCTTATGTTTGCCAGGGGGTGATGTCTACCCTCTGTTCATGCCATCATTTCCCCTGCCATCATGAAGCTTCCTCTTGAGGCTATAAGCCAAAATAAACCTTTTCTTTTCTCCCAAAAGCTGTTCTCGGTCAGGTGATTTCTGCCAGCAATGTGAAGCTCACTGCAACAAATTTCATGACAAAAACAAATTATCTAGATTTATCACTGAATTTGGAATTGCAAATAGTTTTTCAAATGACTAAAATATTTATCTATTAAACAAAACCAAATCCCATGTAAATCAACATCGTATCTTCCATTTTAATTACTGATGATTACCTTTTAAAAAACAAAAATTCCATTTGTAATTTATCGTTAAATCCCCCTACTTACTATGTTTTATTTTGAAATAATAAGGAAGTTAAAGAATGTTAAGATTTTGTTATTGCCAAATTAGGAAATGCTGCACTTAGTAAGTACCTCACAGATTAAAGTTAACCTCATAAAAATTCACAATTTTGTCTAAAACTGAAGCAGCTTTGTCAAATTGTGTGGTCACTACATCATCTCATTCCTAGCCTTGTGCACAAAATAGGTTTGGAAATATAAACATTTCACCCTAGCATCCAGGTGCCCTTTGGCTTCCCAGCCACTACTCTGACATTTGCTTATGTTTGCGAACTGACTGTTGAGCTGGATTTTGAGTTCTATAGCTTAATATCTACAATAATTTGAAAATATCAATGAACCAATGTCCCTAGAAGCATAAGTCCAGAAAGTAAAAGTTACTTGTCTTTTCCTGTCTGTATACATGCATGAACTTGTTGCAGTGCAATTATTTGGTTGGAAGAAATGTCCTTTGCAACTTATTTCTGTAAGATATTTTTTGAAATTAGTCCACATAGTAGATGTAAGAGTAAACCTGCTTCCCAATGGGCTATTGAGTAAAGTATTGAGCTTGATGCTTTTTGCTTGCTGTGTAGTTGGAAGCATTGAAATTCCATGCCATTGCTAAACTGGGAATATTTCTTCTATTAATAATAACAAATTACTTGATGAAAATGTACTATATGTTTAGTACTTTTGATATCTGACAAACAAACAGGCAAAGGGAAGGCAATTTGTCTTTTGATAAAGATATGATGAAAGTTAAACTTCTGTGTGAAGGAGCATTTTGTGAGGCCTAGACTGCCGTTGCTTCCTAGGTCAGTCTGCACCTGTCATGGTTCATCTCCTGCTGATAGCATGAAAGACAAGAACCAGCCCTCAGCCACCCATCAACAGAGCTGGGACATCACTCTGAAAGACCAGCTGTGAACTGAGCTAAGTCCCCACAGTTCACTATCACACTGTCCAAATATGACTCAAAGGGAAGTTGAAGACAAGGTTCCATTGTTTTATGTTTTATATTTCTTATAAATTCATTTTATTTTGAATTTTTTGGTTTTGAGGTAAGGTCTCACTCTAGCCCAGACTGACCTGGAATTCACTATGTAGTCTCAGGATGGCCTCAAACTTACAGCGATCCTCCTACCTTTGCCTCCCAAGTGAGTCCTGAGTTTAAAAGCATGCGCCACCATGCCTGGGATAAATGTCTTTATGTTGTATCTGTTCTTTGGTATAGAATTTGCTTTCTCATAATGAATGGAAAATTATAATTTTATTTACTATAACTATATGAAACTGAAGACATATTCATGTTTATAAACTCATATGGAATTTTCAAGGAGAAATGACATTGCTATCATCATGATCATCTCTGTGTCAAAGCAGAAAGGAATTTTTTGAGTAGTTTCTTACTATGCATTAAAAATGAAAGATATATACTTGCCCTATCACCAAGAGAACTATGATAATTTTAATAGCATAATTATTCCTAATGTAGCAAGTATATAGAATTTACATTTTCCAAGCTGTATATGAAACCAAACACAATCACATCAATCATTCACTCAATAGCCCAATGGGAAATTAGAATCATTCTAAAAACCTATAATTTATATTGTAATTCAACAAACATCAAAATATGGAGAATTTTCTCCATCACCATCACACTTATTTAGTGTTTTATTTGGAAATTCAGAACTATAAAATTTAAGCAAGATATTTTCAAAGACATGCAAAGAGGTATGAAACTGGAACTTAGGTTATAGAACTCATAGCAGGAATGGTTCGGGATTGGTTTTACTGTTTCATACTTATTAATGCATTAAGTTTATAAGTATGTATAAAATAATATGTATTACATAGATGTAAATAATAAAATGTATATATTTATTGCACTTTGTATACTTACTATTTGTTATTATATCACTTATGACATCTTAGGGTAATTTTTATGTAAGTTAAAAAGAAATTAGTGTTAATTTATTTAGCAAATCCTTTTAAATTTTGGAATTATGCAGAGATGAACCTTAAACTTTTCATAGTTACATTGATTGCTTTTAAATTTCTTCATACAAACCTAATTTTGTACTTCTTTATACAGTCTGGCCTCTCTCAGGGCTTTCTCTGGTGCCAAGATCAGCATGTTTTTGGATGCTATTAGCTTGCAATGCTGAGGCATTTGGGATTTACTGGAAAATAAAAATAGGTTTGAACTTGTTCATATTCACCTGCTGTTCTCAAGATGAAAACACACAGCAAAGCAAATTGGAACTGCATAAGACTTTTTTTATTTTTTAATTTAGGGAAATTATTGTATTTAATAAAAGTATGTCAGCTCAATTTTGCACCCAAGTGAGAGCCACTAAGCTTTAGACAATCATGTCCTGGCAGAAGCCTAAAACCTTTTTCTGCTTCAATTTCTTTTACCTACTAATCACTTATAAATTTAATGTAAGAAAAAAACAAACAATATCTTATCTTAACCTTTTTCTGTCCAGAAAATTTACAGAACTTTGGCAGGTGATCCAAGGGAAGGTATTCCATTTCCAGTGCCATTGTGTCACTTCCCTCAGAGTCCTAAGGCATGAGGTCAGCATGGTCAAAGTGATTACAGAGACATGTCTAATATCACAACGTACCAATAGGACTAATAGTCATGGAATCACCTACTGTTAAGAGTTGCTCTCATTTTCAGTTGGATTTTATTTTTGGTCAGCACAGAAATTCCAAGTAGAACTTCCATGTGGTCCGTGAGATTCTTGAGAGAAAGTTTGGATTTCACTTGTGTCTAATTCTTAGGAGTATATAATAGGGGAAAAAATGCTTCTCTGAAAGTCAATGACTTAATCTGTAAAATGAAGACAAAATCATAAGCATTATAGAACAATTGTGAAGATTAGATAATTAAATTGAAAGATATTTGTAATGGAGCTCGTGCAAAATAGATGTGTCTTAATTTGCCTACCTATATTCAACACATTTGTTTGAGAGGAGTCACAATTTTCACTATATGTATCTCAGTTGGTCCTTTATACTTTGCTAAAGTGGATACTTTATTGCTTTACCTTTTATATTTACTTATGATTAATATCTACTAATTGTATACATTACTGTGGTTCTGTGCTGTATTTACACATATATACAGTATACACATTGATCCAGCCTCCATTGAACCACCTCCTTTATAAAATTAATAGTTTCATCCAGTTAAGAATGCTTGAGGAGAAAATTGGACCCTAGGGGCATCTGTCTTGGTACTGGATTAGAGTGTTTACCAGAGACCTCATATACTTGGCATTTCCTCCCTAGAACTATGTATATACGCTTGCTGAAACAAATCCTCTTGAACATGCTGCAAGAACAAATGCACATTACTCTAGTAACTCCTCCAGGTTTCTATTTCCCTCTTTATATTTATGATCAGCTACAGCTGGAATTTTTCTCTCAATTTGTAGAACACCTGTTAATTTTGTTAATGGTTTCTTTTATTATAAAGAAGCTGTTAAGTTGGGGTACTTATCCTTGTTTAGTTTCATTTTCTTATTTGATTTCATAGTATCATGTTCAAGTATGAAGGCCAATGTCAAGTAATTTTTCTCTTATGTCTTCTCTAGAAATGTGCAATGTCCATGATCCATGTCATGTATACAAAAGATCAGGAATTGAGCCTTTAAACTGTACATTTTGTTAAGGAACTAGCAACCTGAGAACATAGTGGATTAGCATCTAAAAGATCCATCTTCCCTTTTTCCTTAGCAGTTTTACAAGGCAACACATAAAGTTCAGTCTTGTCCTTCTGGCCAGATAACCCAGAGATGTTATGTCTTCTTCAAGAGCTTGTCTCTGTAGCAGGGGAGGATTCTACTTTCCCCTCATTATGGTGTCTCTGTAAACCACAGCAGGGGTCACATCCTCCTAAAACCACTGAAACTTGCTATCTTCCTCTGTTTGGATTTTAACTAGAATAAAGATTAGCTGAGAATAAACAAACAAGCCATTAGCAGTGTGTATGTGTCTAGAATATAAAATGCCTCTATCATAAACTCTGATTTTAGATCCCACATTTAAGTCTTTTGTCTGTTTTCGATTTATTGCTGTGTATGGTGCAAAATATATAAGGATATGACACACCCCAATAGCCGGAAAATATTTAAAATAGACTAAAGACCTGAGTAGATATTTTTTCCAAAAAAATGTAAAAATGACAAATGAGTACAGTAAAAGATGCTCAACATCACTAAATATCAGGGAAATTCAAGTCAAAACCATACTGACATATCATCTCGCATGTATGACAATGACTATTTTAAAACACAAGAGATAACAAGTAGTGATGAGAATTTATAGAAAGGGGAAACTGCATGCTATCACTCTTGGCAAAAATGTAAATTGTCATTGTCATTGTGGAGTATAGTATGGAGTTTCTTATACATACAAAAATAAGATTACTAGATGACTCAACAATCCCTCTGCGGGGTATACACCAAGAAGAATTAAAATCAACATCCCATAAAGCTATCTGCAGTGCCTTGCTTATTGGTTTGTCATAGCATTATTCATAACAAACATAAGAGCTAAGATACAGAAACAACCAAGGGTTCACTGATGGATGAATGGAAATACTGCCATATATATATATACACACACACGTGTGTGTGTGTGTGTGTGTGTGTGTAGGCATGTGTACATATCATAATTTCTTTTCATAAAACTATGCGTGTATGATTGTGATTCAGGCATATCCACAATATCACATTAGCATTTGTGATAATGATGGTATGCCTGGCAGACATTATGCTAAACAAAATAAGCAAAGCATAAAAAGAAAAAACAACTTCATAATCACCCTTATACAAGGAAATTTTAAAAAATTTTAAAAAATTATTTGCAATCAGAGAGAAGAGAGAATGAATGTGCCAGGGCCTGCAACTGCTGCAAATGGACTCCAGATGCACATGCCACTTTGTGCATCTGGCTTTACATAAGTACTGGAGAATCAAACTCTTGTCATTAACATTGAAGGAAAGCACCTTAACCACTGAGCCATCTTTTCAGCCCAATATGGAGTTAAAGATCTAATATATAGAAATGCAGAAAAAGTGTTACGAACGATAAAGAACAGAGAACAAATTTTAAAGTGGCCCAAAGCCTATGAAGTTGAAGGGATTACTAAGTAGAGATGTTGTGTACTTCATTGGTCCATAATTAATAATATTGTACACTGAAAAGTTACTCAGAGTAGAATTTTAGATTCCTTTATACATGCACACACAAAGGTATCTATGGATGGTTATTGAATAGGTTATTTTCCTTAACTACAGTAATTATTTCACTTCGTGTATATATATGAAAACATCGTATTTTAAACTTTGTGTATATACATAGGAGGAAAAGAGGACCAAATTATGAGTATATTTTTACCTAATGAATGAAATGGACAAAGGGGAAGACAACATGACCCTCTTCATTGTTTAAAAGATTTAGTAGTCATATTTCCAAACTTGTCTTAAATTAGTACTGATTCTAAACATTTTTTGTATCTTGCTTTTTCTGAGATGGGCCTTCTTGAAAGTGAAGAGCCCATCACAGCTCTTGGCTGGGCTTTATTCAGGAACTGGGTGTCAGATTCTAAATGGTCACCAAAGTTTTCCTGAGTTAGTGGCTCTGTGTTCTTTTTGTTTGTTTGTTTGCTTTCCTTTTTTGTTTTTTTTCCCCTTTTTTGTTTTTTTGTGGTAGGGTCTCACTCTAGCTCAGGCTGATCTGGAATTCACTATGTAGTCTCAGGGTGGCCTTGAACTCACAGTGATCCTCCTACCTCTGCCTCCCCAGTGCTGGGATTAAAGGATGAGCTTTAAAGGAAAGACTTCATTACAGAACAAACACAAACTTTGTTATGTAGAAAAGCCTGGTGGGGTGGGAGGGGGTCAAAAAGCTTAAAAGCTTAAAGATCTCTGTAACAGGGAAGGGAATTGAACAGTTTACCAAGTAGATTTCTGCTTTATATATTAGAGAACAAAGCAAGTAGTTTTATTGGTCTAAAGGCAACCCCCTCCCATCTAGATAGGGACCCTTGGTTCCAACTGAGGTCTTTTTCCTCCCTTCCCCCATATGATGTCACATCAAGAGGCGGGGAGTGGGTCAGCTCTGCTGCCAGAAATAATCTGTATTCCTGTTATTTCTTATCCAGGTCCTGCAGTAGTGATGCGGGCCCTTCTGGTGCTGTCTAGCCTTGCTGTCTAGGGGTTTTCAGAGTTGGTTTGTTCATTAGGTCAAACAAAGAATTGGAAGACCCAGGGCAGACAGAAAGAAAGAAGTTCTGAGATGCAGAGTAAAACAAAGGTAACTGGTTTACTATGCACAAAAGCTCTCATAGGTATGGGAGGAGTCCCAGAGCTAGGAACCTGGATGATCAGGATGACTGTAAAGGGTTGCCCTCTTACCCCTTCCCTCCCTGTATGTAAATGATGAGTCTGGTTCCTCATCTTCTTGTTTGTCCCTCTCATCAAGGGAGTTAATTCCCTTGACTGGTGGAGTGTAAGTTTCCATCTGTCGCATCTCTCTGTGGTCAGATTTGCTGGTCTACCTGATGAAGGGCGACTTCTCTCATGTGCTTCCCAGGGAGAGCAAGGAAAGCTGCCCTCCCCTCACAGGAGTCCCTGCAACAGGACTCCCTTCCTCCATTTCCCCAACACCCAGATGTCCTGTATCATAGCTCCACAGCCCAGGAGGGCAGATGCCAAAGCCTACCGTGGTGTTGGCCCTGGGCCATTTACCTGGAAGCCTGGTGCTGGGCTTGTAGCAGGAGTGTTGAACGTCATAGCCACTGTATTCACAGTGGTCAGGACCCTACAATCACAGAAGGGCTGCATCTCAGTGCCCACAGCCATGCTCAGGCTCTGACAACAGGACTGTAATCTTCACCTGCAGGTGGTCTTTCTTCTGGTCCAGATTCAGGTTCACTGAGATAAACTTCCAGGCACAGTTATGGAGGAAGGGATATTTATTGAAGCTTACAGATCCAGGGGAAGTTCCATAATGGCAGAAGAAACTGGCCTGCCTTCACAGGACCAAGCAGAGAGAGAGAAGTGCAAGCCTAAAAGCCTCAGCACACTTCAGGAACTCCTGCTAGACACACTTTGCATATCTTTAGATTGGAATCTGAAACCCACCACCACACCTTAAGATCCACACAATGGCATTGCCTCCAGCCAGATGGCCAGAGATGCAAACTACAAACAAATAAACAACTGAATATATTGGGGGCCATCTATTCTATTCAAACCACCACACCATGTACCACAGCTTGTGCCTGCATTGAGCAGCAATTTACTCTGTCAGCCACAGGCATCACTGCACTATCCATCAGTGATCCTTATCACTTTTTTTTTTTTTTTTCCGAGGTAGGGTTTCACTGTAGTAGAGGCTGACCTGGAATTCACTATGTAGTCTCAGGGTAGCCCAAACTCATGGTAATCCTCCTACCTCTGCCTCCTGAGTGTTGGGATTAAAGGCATGCATTACTAGTTTCAAGAGCTCATGATCCACAGACAGCCCATGTAGGGCTGGAAAATGCTACATGGGCTACGGGGGGAAAATGGCCAATAATGACATGAGCAACCAGGGGTCTAAGGTACTGAAAAGCAACCAGCCTTACAAGAAGTACACACCAGTGCAATGGTGGCACACAGGCTTGGTGGGTAAGCAATGGCTTTCTGATTGGCTAAGAGATCTGCTCAGTGGAAAGGAACCAATATCTGTAATTGGGAAACAGGTCTGTCTGAATCCTATGGAAACAAAGATTATGCTCTCCAAAATCAAGCTCCCACTTGTCTTTGGCTAAAAGAGGGCCTACATCCATCAAACTCCCCCTAAACTAATAACACTTATCCAATTTAACCCATGCTGACTTCACTCTACATTGGAGAATCTGTTTCACTTTTAATGAGACCCAAGGAAATATACTACCCATTGCATCTCAGTCAAGGCCCAGGCAAAGCTACAGACCAACTGGGGAGATAAGCAAGAGTTCTTTCATGGTGAGCCTGACAATCAGCACCAGGTAGAAGGAGACAGATACGCAACATATACCAAAGCAGAAATCCAGAGGATCCTGACAGCTCATCACTGAAGTAGACTTACAACACACTCACCAAGGCCCAGGGAATTTTATGAAAGAGGGGACAGAAAAATTCTAAGATCCACAGGTTGGGATGCCCAGAGGCATCGCCTTCCCCTAGTAACTGACTGCTGCTTCCATAAAGCATAATCCACAACCCCATGGGGAATACCAGAAACCCCACTGAGAAGTGGCCCCTGCAGAATGGGGGCAGGGAGGAGGGAAATGATGGTACCAACACATGAGGTGTCCATGCAAAGTATGTTGTAAGGGCCCCGGCTGAAACTAAGAAAAATTGGAGAAACAAGCAAGGGGGCTGTTTTCCTGATGAACTGGATACCAACACAAGGGGGAAGGAGATCAGCACAGAGAAAAATCAACTCCTACCAAATCAGAGAGCCAGAGCCTCAGAGGCCCCCCAACACCTCATCACTGAAGCAGACCCAACATGGCTCAGGGAAATTTTGCAGAAGAGGGGGCAGAAAGAATGTCAGAGTCACATGTTGGGTCATGATATGCAGAGACATTTAGCTTACCCATAACTGTGGGCTAACTCCACAATGCATGACCCATATACCTCAACAAGGAGGGGCCAACGGGAGGGGTAGGTCACGGATGAACCTAATAATGGTACCAAAGTGACTGTATTTGCTGAATACAGAACTGACTAATAAAGAAAAAAAGAAAAAAAAAATCTAGAGCCCAGCACAGGGGCCAAGATGAAGCAAACTCTGAACCCCATTTCCCCCAAGAAGCAGTTGCTTACCTACATAGCTTTCCACATAGGATAGAGATTTTTACCTTAGTCCATCACAGAGCTGGATCCTGATGCCAGCACTGCACCTGGCCTAGGATTCAACTTCTGTGTGTGAACAAGGCTGATGGCAGCATTCCCTGAAGTGTCTGCTGTGTACAGGGACCTGCTGCTTTGAAGAGACTTCTATTCTGGATTTTGTGTTTCAGCCCTGAATATGGCACAGCTGTAAGAGAGCAGCTCGAAATAGTGTTCCACGGCTTGCTGGTAATATGTGTATCTGTTGGGAGTTGCTCTACTCAAGCCATTGCCCCTTTTGTTTCTCGCCTGGATCTTGTTGAGGCACATATTGTCCAAGCTGCCGTGCATTGCTTGTCCACTAGAAAGCATTTTGCTTTCTATGGAGATCTGCATACAAAATATAAAATGAAAATGTAAGAAAGTTCAGCATAAAAACTCTTGGAAGTGCTTCTTATTCCTGTATATCACAAACAAATATATTTTTGTAATATTTAATTATGCATTTCAATTTACCACATCATTTTTATATGCAGTCAGTTTGAAAAATACTGTTTTTTTAAATTTTCTTATCATTAAGAGAAAATGGTGTTTCATATATAGTATAACTTTGTAATCGTGATTTGAATGTAGCCTCTACACATCTTTGATTTTCAAAATAATTGTCTATTAAAATTTAAAATCTACCTCCTTTCAAGAAAATAAAATTCCTGGTACTTGTCTAACATAAAGCATATGTAAATTATGCAAATCATGAGAAAATGCTAATCAGTGCATCTCCCATTGGGATTACAAAATTCATTGTTGAATGCAAAAAGTAGGATATGAACAAATAAAGCATAAAGATTGTCTGATAGAATTCAGGATATTAATTTGTGGAAATTGATGCAGATTAATAAGCAAATGAAAATACAAAAAATACAACCAGAAGGCATGACTGACATTGTGGGTTGCAGTCAAATGGATGAGGCAAGTGATATAGGTCAAAAGATATTCAGATAGGACATATTACATATGTTAGTCATGGATTATATACTAATTATTATATGTGTGATATATATTATACATGTACACATATATTGAAAGAGAGATCGCTTAATTAGAACAAATGTGAAAACCTGTCAAAAATAGCAGATAAGCAGTTAGTGTGAGGTGAAAAAGCATGATGAAATCAAAGCAAAGTCAAATTTAATGGTTGAAATGTAGAGACTAGTAAAAGAAAAGAGATTATCAAAGTAAAAAAGTAGAGTGAAAAATGACATCCAGTAGGGAGGAAAGAAAATACAAATAACATATTATTTCTACTTAAAAATAAATATGGATTCATTATGCAGATAAACAAAGTAAAGCATATCATTTCCACTGGTTGCTTTTTTGGCACTGGGTATGTCTTATAAAAGTAAATCTAAAAGCAACTGTCAATAAGTAATAAGGCCTTTTAAAAAGTATTTTATTGAGAAAGACAGAGAAAGGAGAGAGAATGGCCATTTCTAGGCCTCCTGCCACTGCAAATGAACTCTAGATGCATGTGCCGTATTGTGCATCTGACTTTATGTGGGTACTGAGGGCCCAACCCTTGGCTGACAGGCTTTGTCACTGAACAACTTTAACCACTAAGCAACCTCCCCTGTTCAAGGCATTGTTTTAAAGAAACCATAACAACCGGTTAACTGCTATTATATACTTACAATACAAAAATAAAACCCTTCAAATGGAAGAGGAAAAAATGTATAATGGAACAATAGAATGATGATCAGGCTTTGAAACCTCATTGCTAGAAATAAATGGCTGTCAAGATGTTCATTTAAAGAACTACCCTGTTAAAAATATATGTTTTAGGAGACTTAGAACAAATATTATCATAGTAGCAAAACAAAGAAGAAATCATCAGGATTCTAAAGGGCCCATGCCCATGAGGATGGTTAAGGAAGGAAATATACAAGGGAGTAGCAAATATGTGGTTGGAAAAACCAAAAGGAGTAGAATAAAGAATTTGAATAAGGAATAACCAGGGACATGGACAATAAAAGAAGAATGTAAACAAGACACAAATCCAGTGCACACATTTGTGCTGTTCAGGAACAAGCTGTATACAAGGAATACCTAGTTTGGTTACAGTTGATTTCCAGTGCTCCATCTTACCACACTTCCTGACTGGCAGCAAACTGATACACTGTTCCTGTGCAATGTTTTAACGAGGCATGGTACAGCAAAGCGCCTGCGGTTTGCACTCACATCTGATCTGCTACATAGACTTGAGCTGAGAGTGGATCTCACAGTAAACAAATGGAAGAAAAAAACAAGGGATGTGTCAGAGAAAATAGTAATTAGGTATATGTAAGCTCCAGGAGAAAAAGAAAAGATAACATTTCCACAGTTGGCAATTTTGTATCCCAGCTACTAAGTATTGGCCAAAAACGTCCATTGAAATTCTGCCCTGAACTACTTTCTTCATTGCTGGCAAAGCCATTCATCAGTTCTTTCACGCTGGTTCAATTAAATCCTATAGTGCTCTGAGGCACTGTAGCATCAGCTCTGGTGAAGAATTTCAATTCCGTAAACAGGCCTGTAAATATGCCGCTGAGGATAAATTGGCCATCAGAGTGATAGAGAGCAGTGAAGGAAAATGTGTGATTACAGCTAGTTTTAGTGAGCCGGCACGCGGCTGAGCCATGACTGTGAGCAAGAACAATGCTTCCCCTTCTGCTTATCAAGCAGTTTTTGCTCTTTACATATTAGCCATTTCCCAGCCAATATTCTGTCTGATTTATTTTTCTCCCTGAGTCACTTTTGCAATAACCCTGACCTAGATTTTGGGGATAGCTGAAATCTAACTTATCCCACTTGCTCAGTCATACTGTGTGCCACTTGCATTACCGCTGGTCCTTGAGGCCCTCCAGGCTGAGGGTCACGGGAACTTAGTTGGGTTTCTTGGATTTTTTCTTTGTTTTGTTTTTGTTTTTGTTTTTGTTTTTAATCATTAAAACTTAATGAAAGACTCCCATTTTTCTACTCTTTTGACTTGTTCCGTTTGTACATCTTTGTTTCTTCATGTTGGTTTGACAATATATTTTACATTGTGGAAAAGAAAATGATTTAAACTTTTTAGCTCTAATATTCTATACCTAAAGCCACACTTGTCTTCTAAGCAAATGTGTTTTTTAAAAGTAGTCACGTTGTTTAAAAGTATATGTATATATATATATATATATATATATATATATAATTTTCCTCTCATATAATAGTGATCTCTAAAACTTCCAGAAATAAGAACTTATGTACTCACAGAAGAAAGTCATTCTGAGCAGAGAATTGCTAGTACTTTTCTCAGATATCCTGGAATTTGTTTTGCAAAAGAAAATGTTCAGTAAAATAAATACGCTCTTAAACCCTTGGAATATATGAGTGTTGAAATGGAAAAATGAATAAATAATAAATGCAACTATGTAAGTATTTTGGCAACGCTCATCACAATATGTTGCAATTCAAATTTTCAAGTAGTTTCCTGACACAGAATTGATGTGAAAGTCCATTTGCATTGAATCATGGATAAAATCCACTAAGTGGAAGATTTCTGCTGTCTTCTCTACCTGCTGTCTATCTAGTCAGCAGCCTCTCTTGCTGTTACTTTACTTAGTCTGAGAAATCCCAGTTCTGGGGCTGATGAGATGGCTCAGTTCACAACACACATGCCATGAAAGCATAAGGACCAGACTTTGAATCCTCAGCACTCACATAAAAAGCCAGTGGCAGTAATTTGCTCTGGTGATCTCAGCACTGGGGAGGCAGACACAAGGGAATCCCTGGCTCTTACTGCCTACTCTAGCAAAGCCAGTAAGTTCTGGATGAGAGATCCTGTCTAAAAAAAAAAAAAAAAGAAAAGAAAAGAAAAGAAAAAGAAAAAGAAAAAAAAAAAAAACCAAGATGTAGGGGCTGGGAACATGGTTTAGCAGTTAAAGTCACTTTCTTGTGAAGTTTGCCATCCTGGGTTCAATTCTCAAGTCACCCATATAAGCTAGATGCAAAAGGTGGCACAAGCTTCTGGTGTTTGTTTACAACAGTAAGTAGCGCTGGTGTGCCCATAAACATACACTTGCAAATAAATAGAATTTATGAAGAGAAAAAAAAGGTGGAGAGGAAATAAGGAAGATACCCAACGTCAGCATTTGTCCTATGTGTGTGTGCATGCATACACATGAACACACACATATGTATGTATGTATGTATGTATGTATATATATATATATATATATACCACAAATACTCATGCAGAAAAAGACAGCTTACTATACTGCCTATCTGAAAATTTTATATGCTAATTGTTTTCTATGAGGGGAGTAAAGTAGAATCGATTCCACTAATTAACCTACAAGAAAGTTCATTTGAATACAGGTAAATATTGACCTTGCAAATTTCATTAAAAAATATGAAAGTGTTGTTGCATCATGAAATGATGTCCTAGAGAAATGTTTGAAAGAGTTGGGAAATATAAAAAGGCATTCATCTTTTAATGAATGTTTTAATGTTATATATAACAGAACATTATGAATACAATGGAACCAAAGTTTTATCAATTTAATGAAAAAATTTCAACATAAAGTGGGGAGATAATAATTTTCATTCATTTTTAATAACAGAGGCAAGTGGGGAAATGTAAGTGGCTCTTGAAATGGAGAACTAGACTTGAAATTCAAGGATAATAAATTGTTACATGGACTGAGACATGTTCCTTTGCTTTGTTTTTAAATTATACTTCATCAGTATCTAGGGTTTTAGTAAACTAACTTCTTAGATCTGCAGTGCTATTTTTCTTTTGTTTTGTGCTCTCTCTCTCTCTCTCTCTCTCTCTCTCTCCCTCACTCCCGCCCCGTGTGTGTTTTGAGGATCTCCTTTAGAGGATGGCCTAAAACTCAACATCCTCTTCTGCCTCTCAAATGCTGGAATAATAAGTATGTGCCACCATACTTGGCTTATACCTGAATGGCTTTTAAACTGATTAAGGCAAATTTTGATTTTGCATATGAAATGGGAGTATCTATGTCTACTTACAAATATATCTCATTTAGCTGTGGGGTTATAAAAATTCAAGACAAATGAATTTTTACAAAGAGATCTTATGGGCTGGAGAGATGGTAGGTAACATACTTGCCGCATAAGCGTGAGGACCTGATTTGAAATGCCAGCACCTGTGTAAAATGACAGGTGTGATGGCATGCACCACTAATCCCTGTGCTAGGAAGGCAGAAATGGGATGATCCCAGCGGCATTCTGGCTGGCTGGTCTGATGGGGTCGGTGAGTTCTGGATTCAGTGAGAGGCTCTGTCTTAAAACAGGAAGGTAGAACACTCTGGCCATCACATGCACACTCACATGTGCATTTGCACTCAAGCACACATATTGTCCCATGTGCATGTGGACATGCATACATGGACTCACAAAGCAGACATGTACACATACAAAACATTAAAAATTAATGTACATATTACAAGTTTTTATCAAAATCATATTTTAGAATTCTAAAATTTATAAATTTTGCATTCTAATAAACCCATAAATCTTAGAGCTAACCAACCAAGCTGCATCCTAATACTATCACAAACTACTGTGGAATGGCTGAGTTTATATTTAGTTGAATCAAAGTTATAGCTGTTCTACCAACTAGCTGTGAGAAACATGATTTAACAATTAATGAAGGGTTGTTGCACACGAAATATATGTCCTCACAAGCCCTGGAGATACTGTAAATTTTAGTATCTTAATTTTTTAAGTGAAAACTGATCATAACAAGTAGTTTATTGGGGTTGATGAAGCTCAAGTAATAGAACATGAAAAATCCCTTAGCATTTTAAGTGTGCAACAAATGTTAGCATTCCCACTACCAAATCAGACCAGTAATTGCTGGCTTATTTTTCTATCTGTATCATAGTGAAGTGTTCCATCTTGTTTTCTTTAAAATTAACATCATCTCCAAGAAGAGGTCTACACTTTGTTAAGAAAAATGAAAATTTCAAATAAATGTTCTGATGGTCTTCACCAGAAATTCACAAACTACGCCTCATTGGCCAAATCAGGCCAATTTATCAAATATATTTTTATTTCTCAAATATAGTTTTATTGAAACATAACTTGCCCAATTTGTTTGCATATTGTCTTCAATTGCTTTCCCATTCCAAAAACAGTGCCAAAGAGTTGTGACAATGACCAGCTACTCACAGAAATGTGCCAAACTCTTGCCAATAACATGGCAAATATCTGGATTTGTACACTCAATAATTTTACCAGAATTTAAATTTTCGCAAAGTTTTTTATTGTCAGACTATTTTATCCAGAGGCTGTCAAGGAGCTGAAGCATGGCTCTCTGAAACAGAGCCATGGGTTTTTGTTCTCTCTACTTCCAACACTGATTTCCCCCACAATCTTACCCATCTTAGCTAATTCCATTGAGTTGCCTATGGTGAATTTTAAATTGCTCATTTTTCTTCCAACCATACTCTATTTAACCCACCATATTTCATAGAACCTAGTCCTAAGATACTTCCTCACAGTCTTCACTCCTCGGATTCCTGCCGTCATCCTGCTCAAGCCATCTATATTAGTTTCATCCTACTATTAGAAGAAACTATGATGCACAGGGGACTTTACACAAGTGTACTATCTGCCAGATCAAAGAACAATGAAAAAGGTGGAATGGGGTTATGTAAGACGGAAAGCATAGTGTCAATAGATGGGCTCCTTTCTGGAGGCTGTGGGGAAAAGTCATTTACATGACTTTTGCAACCTTCTTAAGCCGCCTTGATTCTTCAAACCAGGAACTGCCAATAGAATCTTTCTGTTGAAAGAGCAGTCTCTCTGGTTTTAACATTTTAATTTCCTTCTTAGAATTTAGGAATCCTGGGAAATCCAGAATAATCTCCTGATCTTCAAATGAGAAGATTTAGAACCTGGATTGTACCTGCAATCTTAATTCATTTCTGTTGTTTTTCTATGAATCACGAGGTTCAAGGATTAGGGTGTGAATGCCTGTTATGGTGAAGAAATACTCTTCAACTGGGTTTAAGAGTTTATCCATTGGACAAAAGTATAGGCTCTTCTGTAACCCCTTGTTTATATTTGTATCTCCTCAAAACCATACTTATCCATGAGGCTTCCATGTGCACAGCAAACATTTTCAATAAAGCATGTTGCTTCCATAACTAAGACCTCTCAGCAACTTCTCACTTTGCATGGATAAATGTACAAGTCCCTTCCAAGCCCTCCAAGGTTGTGTGTGATGTGGCCTTGGCTTCTCGAGTGTCATTGCCACACACTTGCCAAGCTGGTTCACTGCATTCCAGAAAGAATTTGATGTCAGCACCTTTAGCTTGCCTGGCTGGTGACTACTGTCATCCCAGTGTGTTTCATTCTATCCACAGGTTGTCACATGGCTAGTCTTTTTGTCACTTCAGTTTTAGTTCAGTGGCCATTCCTTCAGAGCATTGTCTCCACTTGACCACCCTAAAACTTCCCTCTAACACATTATTCACTGTCAATTACAGTCTTTTGTAAAGTATTTGCTTTATCGGCTTCCATGGTTATTAATTTATTTGGTTGTTTACTGTCTGTTCTTCCATATCAGACTTTAAGTGGGAGCTGAGACTCCATCTATCTTGTGGAGCGAGCTATTCTGGCACATTGAGTGAAATGAGGAACTCAGTTAATGCTAGATGAGTGAAACAAGGAAGCAGAAAAATGCTGATAACCATTTATGATAATGCTCTCAGTCACAGGCAGATCTCATTTGAAAAACAAATTTAATAACTAATGTGATAGATTGTGTGCACAATATCTCCTTTATCCATAGTTTCACTTTCCACAGATTCCATTAGCTGTACTCATTCATGGTCAGGAAATATTAAATCACAAGTTCTAGACAGAAACCATTCATGTTTTAAATTGTGTCCCATTTTTACAGCATGATGAGACCTGTTATCATTCTCTGTCTGTCTGGAACATGAATTGTCCTTTGGTCCAGTGTACCCACGCTATGCACACCATTCCCTCACTGCTCACTTCATCTTGATTATCACATCCAGTGATGGTATCACAGGGCTTGTGTCCCTGTAACTCATTTTGCTTAATAATGCCTCAGTCTACCAGAATATAGATGCCAGCAATTTGAATATGCCAAACAGTGCAAAGGTGAAAATTATCAACTTTATAAGAAAAGAAAAAAAGTATGTTTGGGATTGCTGATATTTTCAGTAAGATATTTAAGAGAAAGTACATTAATATGACTTTTATTTTCTTGGTAATTATAATTGTTGTACTTTATATAAATTATTACTTTGTTGTATGATTAATTTATAAATTAAAATTTATCATATATATGTACAAAGTAAATACAAGCTATATAGTATTCATTACCACTTCTCTCTTCAGTCATGCATTGGGGTTCTTAGAATGTAAACTCTATAGATATTTGAACAATACTGCAAATAAATATTAGCTATAGTAATCAACATTAGCTTCCTAAGTTGTATTAGTTCTCTAATATTATACTTAATGACCTGAAAGAACATAAGAACTAAGTCAAAAAGGAGAGTATAGCATTGTATCAACAGTTAACAAAAATTCAGAATTCTCTTATGTTCAACATCTCAAGCACTTACAAAGACTATTTAATTTCAGCATTATCTCCAAAGTCCAGTTTTACATATGAAAAAACTAGGACTTCATTACTCCAGGCTGACCTGGAATTCACTATATAGTCTCAGGGTGGCCTGGAACTCACAGCAAGCCTCCTACCTCTGCTCAGGAATGCTGGGATTAAAGGCGTGTGCCACCTCACCCGGACAGCTCACTTTTTAAAAAATTTTTTTTTGTTCATTTTTACTTCTTTATTTGAGAGTGACAGGCAGAGAGAGAAAGAGGAAGATAGAGAGAGAGAGAATGGGTGTGCCAGGGCCTCCAGTCACTGCAAACAAACTCCAGATGCGTGAGCCCCCTTGTGCATCTGGCTTATGTGGGTCCTGGGGAATCGAGCCTCGAACTGGGGTCCTTAGGCTTCACAGGCAAGCGCTTAACCACTAAGCCATCTCTGCAGCCCCAGGACAGCTCACTTATATCAGACTTACCTTGTTCAGTGACTTAACTTCTCCTCTGTGAGAGAAATTAATTTTGCTTCCATTTTTTGCAGTTACTTTAATATTCTTATTAGGATGGTTCTCAGATCTCTTTTTGAATCTATTATACTTCTCATTTCTTCACTATGATTACATATAATAACTAGCATCCATTTACATTTATATATGTATAAATCATTCTTACTGCAGAAAAGGGTGAAGAAAGATTGTAAGACCAACAAATTGGTAGGAATATACTAATGCATGATCCCCCCACTATTCCATAGGAAATAACCGAGGCCTTCATGACTGGCAACCCTACTGAGGAGGGCTCTCAGGGAAACAGGAATAAAAGAGTATATATATATAATGAAATTCACTGTCTTGGGTTCTAGAAGCCCAAAGCTTAAGATCAAAATGCTTATAGGATTAATTTTTAGTGTGGATAAGGTTTCACTTCCTTGTTCTTTGGTGTTTTTCTGAGGGAGGGAAAAGAGAGAATGAGAGAGACAGAAAGAGAGAGAGAGAGAGAGAGAGAGAGAGATTCTACTTCCAGAAATGGCAGAAGCATTATAGCCAGGAAGGTAGATCCATTTGGATTTTTGTGGTCCTAGTAGAGTGATACATATACTAACAATGAAAAACTTTTGGAGAGTGGTAGCCCACCAGTGAAGGACAGTGGAATAATTGAAAACTTGGTAAAGGAAGGTAAATTAGACAAAGCAATATGATACAATCTAAATTGTAATATGGGTCCAAACTTTCTTGCCAAGATATGGGGACAAGGAGGGCAAGGGGAATTAAATTAATTCTCTATCAAATAAGCCACAATTTTCCTACCCATCAGTCTCAGGCAGTTTTCAAAGAAGTGTAAAGACTCACAGAAATGAGGAAGACCAGAAGCCAAGAATCCTGAAGATGTGCTTCAGCTAAGTTTTCATTGAAGCACATTTTTCAAGTCCTTCTCATTCTGATCAAAAGATAATTTCAAAACAAAAAAGATTTTAAAAGCTTTTTATGGATAATTTTCAAATTATACATCATGCATTTTTATCAGATCCTCTCCCATTACCTTTTAATGTCTCCTTATATCATCCCACCTCCACTGAACTTTTTCTTCTGTCTGAGGAGTCTCTCTTCTATTTTGATAGCTTTTTCTCATTTTTGCCCACTTTCACTGTTCAAGACAATATACTGATGGGCCCAATATTGTGCAGGTCTACTGTAGGTAATGACAGCTGCTGTAGGGTCATGAATGCAATGGCCATGTGGTAATTTGAATAAATGTCCCCCAATAGATTCAGAAGTTTTATTAAAGCTTCTTGGATTTCCAGCTACCTGGCTGGAGGAGGTGTTACTGGGGGTCAATCTGAATTCCAGTCTAAGATATGCAAAGTGCCTGAGTTCTGCTGGCCTGGGTTCCCTGCATTTTGGCTTCTGGTTTTTGCTGTTGCTTTTGGTGGCTGGTTTTCTCTTTCTCACAATTATGGAACTTCCCCTTCATCTGTAAGCTTCAGTAAATCCTGTCTTCCTCATATAAATTGTGTCTGGTCTGGAAGTTCATCCCAGCAATGTGAGGCTGTCCACTACAGGCCACTTCTTGTCCTGAAGATGGTATTCCAAAGCATTTCTCCCTATCTGGCTTTTCCATTCTTTCTGCTCCCTCTTCTTCTATGCTCTCTGAGCCTTGAAAGGTGTGGTAGAGATGTCTCATTTAGTGTAACTAATTATTCTCAAGATGATGATGAGTTTTAAGTCTCCCAAGTATTCACTGCCATATGAAAAAAAAATTCTTTGAGTAGGGTTGAGAGCAGCACTAATCCATCTGGGCACAGTGCATTGGCCAGGTCTTTCTGGCAAATCTGTGTTGAGAATTTGGAAAGGTACTTGGTGTTTCATTGTGTTCACTTATCTTTGCTCGGCTTTGTGCTGCTTGTAGCTCAGTCTTGGTCACATTTGGTGCCTTGTGGATGAGGTGATCTCTGTTCTATTGCAGCATTGCTCCAACTCATGCAGGATCATAGCTCTAATCGTGCAGTTCCTGGCCAGCTGCAGTAGAGGGTAAGTAGAAGGGCTCTGGGGGACTGTGTTCTGGAACTTATGTGGAGTGGATCCCCTAGCTCCAATGACTGCATGGTGAATCAGCCACCTAGAAAAAAGGAAGCAAAGTTAAAAAGCAGCAGAGAGAAAGAGAACAGGAGAGGGAGAAAGCAAGGTAAGATCATTTTGATCAATAAATATGGCTGGTCTTAATAGATTTGGCATGATGATATCCAGGCAGCAAAACAGGTAATTTACCAAATAAGTCTTAAATGCTTTGTTGGGCTGGAGAGATGGCTTAGCGGTTAAGTGCTTGCCTGTGAAGCCTGAGGACTCTGGTTCGAGGCTCAATTCTCCAGAACCCACTTTAGCCAGATGCACAAGGGACGCACACCTCTGGAGTTCATTTGAAGTGGCTGGAGGCCCTAATGGGCCCATTCTCTGTCTAGCTGCCTCCTTCTCTCTCTGTTACTCTCAAATAAATAAAATAAATTAAAAAATTTAAGGTTTAAATGATTTGCTGAAAGTTTTGGCAAACAATTCAGCATGTAAGACTAAGAATCAAAGCTAAAACTCTCTTTCAGACTTCACTTGTAATACCTATTAACTTGAGGAAAAGTCTTCTTTTCTACATCCTCCAAGTATCAAAACATTCTGGGCATGTCAAGGGAAATAGGCTTCTTTGCTCGCTTTGAAGACTGGCAAGTGTGTGAACCAAAATCTGGGCCAATTTTCCCAACCAAGTCAGCCTCATAAGCTTTGCTTTATATGATTGTCATATGTGATATTCTAAGACAGATCTTGGTGCACAGTCCAAGTTTTCAATTATATTCTAGTAACAGGGAAACATATTGTTTTTCAAGCAATGCAGATAACTATACTACTTAAAATTTCAAACATTTATTAAGACCTATGAGTTTCCTAACCCTGTAATGCTTAGAAGAAAAGAAGAAAGTAATTTATAAATACCTTATTCTTGGTTGGAAAAGCATTATTTACTAAACTGCTATGAGTATAGACAGTTTAATAGAAAGAACTTCAATACATATCCAGAAAATAGAATATTAAAATAATGCAAAACACTCCAAGCCAAACCACAACTGTCATTTATCAATTTATTAAGTCCTAAGTATTAGTCCTTGCTCTACTTAGTCATTGGTTAACAACCTCATTTCACACAACACAATACAATGTTTGGAAACATATGAGTGGCTAGGAAAGGCGAAACAGCAGCTCATGATGAGCACAGAAAAGAGTGACAGAATGAGAATCCAGAAAGAAAGAACCCCTACTTCAAGCAAGGTAGAAAAGTGAGAATCAATCCAAAAGTTGTCCTGACACTTACTTACACTTACTTCATGGCATGCATGTGTGTACACACACACACACACACACACACACACACACACACAGAGAGAGAGAGAGAGAGAGAGAGAGAGAGAGAGAGAGAGAGAGGAGAAGCCATCCTTAAAAGATGTTAAGTCAGAAGCAATTTCTTTAAAATGCAGGGTTAATGCAAGATTTTTTTCACTAGTACTGTTTCTATTCAAATAGTATTACAGATCTTACTGTACTAAGAATAAGAAATGTGTTAAAACATAAATATGAGAAAGGAAGAGAAAAATAATTAATGTTAGCAGATAAAATTATTGTACTTGTTTAAAAGGTAAGAGGATTGTCATGGTTTGAATATATGGCCCCCAATATATTCAGTTTTTTATTATTTTGTAGCTTGCATCGCAGCCACCTGGCTGGAGGTGATGTCACTGGATGGATCTTAAGGTGTGGTTGTGGGTTTGAGATTTCAATCTAAATATATGCAAAGTGTGCCTAGCTTGAGTTCCTGAAGTGTGCTGTTCTATGTGGCTTTTAGGCTTGTGCTTCTCTCTCTCTTCTTGGTCCTGTGAAAGCAAGCCACCTTTTGCAATTATGGAACTTCCCCTGAATCTGTAAGCTTCAATAAATGTCCCTTCCTCCATAACTCTGCCTGGTCTAGAAGTTCATCTCAGCGAACCTGAAGCTGTCTGCTACAAGGATTAATAAAAAAAAACATTGAATATAACAAAAGACTATACTAAAATGAATATATGTCTTCCTATATAGTCCAGTCTGGCCTTGAAGTCTTGATATACATCCTCCCAAATGCTAAGATTACATGCTCCACATGCATGTAGCACAGTAAGCAGTGCTAAAATTGAATTTATGTGTGTGTGTAAGTGTGTGTATGTATGTGTACATGTGTATACAGGTGTGCATGCATGTGAGGAGGCCAAAGATCAATGCTAAGTGTATTAAATCAATCTCTACCTTATTTTTGAGACAGGATCTCTCACTGAACCTGGCACTCACCAATTTCTGTGAGACAGCAGACTGCAGGGATGCTGGAATTACAGGCACGTTCTGCCATGAGCAACCTTTTCCACACATTCTAGGGATTCAAACACAGGTCTTCAATATTGCACTGCAAGCGCTTTACCAAATGAGCCATGGTTTTAGTCCCTTTAGTTGAATTTTTAAAATACCTTTACATCACCATCAAAAAACTAATTTATCTGTGAACATATATACCAAAAGAGGTACAAAGCAACAGTGGAAGACATTACAACAATATATTGCAAAACTCTAAATGTGACTTAGTTAAAGTAGGGATTCATAGTTTGTGGAAACATAATCATTGACATATTGGTTTTAAGAATATGAAGTTAACATTAAATCTATCAAAATCATATTGAGATTTTTTTATTTTTTCTTAATTTTTATTAACATTTTCCATGATTATAAAAAATACCCCATGGTACTATCCTCCATCCTCCCACTTTCCCCTTTGAAATTCCATTCTCTATGATATCCCCTCCTCATCTCAATCAGTCTCTCTTTCATTTTGATGTCATGATCTTTCCCTCCTCTTATGATGGTCTTGTGGAAGAGGTGGTGGAAAGAATGTAAGAGTCAAAGGAAGGGTAGGACTCCTTACAATGTCCTCCTTCTACACAAAATGGTCTGGATATCCATGACCTCATAGTGCCTGACATTACCTACATATTGAGATTTTTTAAGGGGATCTAGATGTCGTAATTTTGACCACCTGATTCTCAAATATGGAATCTATGGGAGAGAAAAAGTCTAAGAATATTCTACATACACTGAAAGAAAAATGAGTGGAAATGACTTGCTTTAAAAGATAAGATGGGGATGGGGAGATTTCCTTAGTGGTTAAAGACTCTTGCTTATAGAGCCTGTTGGCCCAGGTTTGATTCCCCAGTAACCCTATAAATCTGGAGTTCATTTGTGTGTTTGTAGAGGCCCTAGAATTCCCATGTTATCATTCTCATTCTCCTCATTCTCACTCTTTCTTTCAATCTCTCCCCTCATAAATTCATTAATAAAAATATTCTTTTAAAAAGATAAAATGCTATAAGGTTCTGATATGGGAATTTTGAGGTATCTTAAGAGTAACCAAGTCTTGGCTCTTGTGTGGGCAATAACTCAGAAGGTAGGGTCCTATACTGTTACAGTTATACACACTTCCACTAAGTCAGAAGCCTCCAGCTCTCATCTGATGAATTTGATGACATAAATACACAGACCATAAGATAACATTCAGAAAGAATTATAGCTTAGAGCTTTAGGAGGGAGAGCACTAAAAGGAGATCCAAAAAGAAAGAATGAATTCAGAGCTTTTGCCCAAGAAGGGGGCAAGAGAGGCATCCTATAAAATGGAGGGCTTATGCCAAGATCTCTGAGAGCTTCTTTCAAGAGCCAGTGGATGGGCCATTGGTCTAGTCACTTCAGCCAGTTCTGATGTTGGATGTATGGGATCAGGCTCTCTGGGAAAGAAAAATCTCCCCAGAAATCTTAATCCTTCGGGAAGGACCTTCTCAGAAAGTAATGAAAGGACTCCCTAAGAGGAACAGAGATAACAAAGGCCAGACCCTTCTGATATTTCTGACCTGCAGCAAAGTGGAAGGAGCTAGATTGCCCTCGACAGGGCCAATGGAAACTCCCACATGTAGCAATGAGAAAGCCTTCTCCTTTGGAGAAACTGTCACCCCTAAAATGCCTCAGTCCCTTCCACACACAACCACTGTTCCCAGCATTCTCAGTTTTCATGATTATAGTTATCTTTAAAATCTGTCTATAACATATTTACTTATGCATGCACATGATTTCCTTTGGTTTTGCTCATTTTTAAGCTCTTTCAAAAAAGATAAAACATTACTTAAGGTCTTGGTTTTGTTCACTGAAATTTTCCTTTCTGACAAAAATGACTTTAACTATTACTGTGGTTCATTTATTCTTGGTATAGCATCTTTCATTTTGAACAATACACAATATCACAGTATATATTCATTATTATCATTGTATAAATTTATAAGTTATGATTACTTTTCTGAGTAATGCCAGAGTATTCTAAATAGATATATCAAATAGTATTATTAAGGCTTAGAATGATGGCCTCTTCAAATTGAATATTTAATGTCAAATGATTTGCTGAGCCTGAAAAGTCCATAGACCCTAGTTTCACTACTTTCCCTAGTTCAGTTGATAATTACTCATGGCATGTCTTACAAATATATCATTAACTATAGACAAGAATAAAATTACAAGCTTCAAACTTATTTTTAGATAAGGTGATTTTGACCACATAGATTGTAATATTTTGATAAATTTCAATTAAAATATATAAAATTATAAAAATATTATAAAATATATTTTATCTATTTATTTTATGTGTATAAGAGAGAGAATGGAGTGAGAAAGAATAAATTTGAGTATGGACTTGCCAGGGCCTCTTTTCACTACAGATGATCTCCAGATGCATATGCCATTTTGTGAGCCTGGTTTCACATGAGGACAGAATTGAACCTGGGTTGACAGAGCTTGCAAGCAAATGCCTTTAATCATTGAGCCATCTCTCCAACCCCCAAATTACTTTTTTTTTTTTTTTTTTTTGGTTTTTCGAGGTAGGGTCTCACTCTGGTCCAGGCTGACCTGGAATTCACTATGTAGCCTCAGGGTGGCCTCGAACTCTCGGCGATCCTCCTACCTCTGCCTCGCAAGTGCTGGAATTAAAGGCATGCGCCACCACGCCCGGCTTCAAATTACATTTTATTAGTGCTATTTTGTCTAAAAAGTTGTCTAACATTTGAAGAATAGTGATACAAATTTAAACATTATATACACGAATCAAGTCCCCACCCATTAGATTGAAGACAACACTGATAGATTATGGTGGTGAGTCTTCATCATCCACTTGATTAGGTTTAGAAGCACCTGAGAGATTTGTGAGGCACACAGGTGGTGGTGACTGTGAAGACATTTCTAGATAAGGTTAGCTGAGGAGGGAAGTGTCACCTTGACTACAAGTAACACCATCCCATGGACTAGTAAATCTGGTGGAATAAAGAGGGATAAAAAAGAAAGTTCGAAGAACACCAGCATTCCTTTTTCTCAAGCTTCCTGGTCACCATGATGTGAATCTTTGCCACACCCTCTGTTTCCTTGTTTAAGTCATAACAAATAATGAAATATATGACTTTAATAGCCACATTTAATATTAATAATATATATGAATTCTGCTACCTATATTTACATAGGCATATGTAGATAAAGAATTTAAACAGTCACATGAATATGGATTACAGTATGGGAATTTAATATTTGTTCATACTTAAGATATTTGTATGTGTAAATGGGTAGAGGAACCACATGTGAGTTGGCTTTTATTTTTATTTTTCAGAAAATGTTATAGAAGTTTCTTTGTATTAAATAATACTTTGTTTCTTTCAATATGTTTCCAAATTTTGGTAATTTGGACATTTTCTGGGATGGTTTGTGAAACACTGTCATCAAAATGGTTATATAACAAGTTTGACAGGAGAAATGTACATGAAAATTTTATTTTCCTGGAATAACTACCAACTGTGCCCTACTGAAATTCTATTTCCTTTTTCAGTACATTTTCTTAATGGTACCTAAGCCTTATCCCATAACTTTTCAATCACTCTCAATTACCAAAATTGTTACCCAGCCTATTCAAATTTCTCATCTGTTCCATTAGTGCAGCCCAGACTAGTGGTGGTTTCAACTACTTAGAGAAAAGAGGGAGAATTATCTTCTCCCTTATTTCTCTTATTATTTTTCTCCTGTACCCCTTGATTTAGGATATTGACAATAGGAGGTAAGTGCTGACAATATTCTCTCTGTTAAATTATTCTAATTTATAAGAGACAGGTCCTTTTTCCCATGTAACTGGTTATCCTTAATACTACTGACTACCTCGCCCCACCCCCTACCCCCATGTACCTGGTAGCCATATTCTGACTCTTTTGTTGGTCTACTTACCATCTTTCTTTTTTATTTTTTTCTTTTGTTCTTCTTTTTTTTCACTTACCATCTTTCTAGAGCATGCTAGAGTACCCTGTTCTCTCTCTAAAGCCATTGTGGAAAACATGGTTAATGTGCACTAGCTCTTTCATTCTCTACCTTTATTTCACGCAGTTCCTTGCTGGGATGGTCCACTACTCCAGAACTCAGTGCTCTTGGTAAATGGCACTTAGAACCAGCAATGAATGTTGCTTCAACCTAAAGCACAATAAAATCTCATCCTCACAATGCTAGAGACTGGGGATAAAAGATATCCTAGAAATAATCTTCAGTTCTGCCATCTCTACTGAGTTCCTCCAGTATTGCCTTCTTTGCAGTTTAATTTGTTTAGGTTTTGATTTGGAGGCTCAAAACTTGAGGCAAAATAAAATTATCATTTCCTGACTCCAATATCCCATCTCTACCACATCAGGGAAGGAAAGAGTAATTGCTCCTCTAAGAACAAAATATTGTGCAAAATATGCCTGGCCTCTCCCACAGCCTCTTAGGTTTGTATTTATCAATTTACCTGGGACTTTCACAAATGCTACCCTTAATGAGTTTTAATGTTGTAGTTATAAATACACTTTATACTATAAATATGACCCTGTTCTTTAAAGATTTGGAGTCCAAAAATTAATGGTTAGATATTTTTATAGTATAATGAAAGCTGACCTTCTGCAGAAAACACAAAACTATTCTTTTGAAAATTCATAGTAATTTTTCTCTTCTGGGAAGTGAGAAGATAGCTTTCTTATACTGATAACAGATTCTGTCCTTTTCCCATTTTCTCTTCCATAAGCTACTGTAAAGTAGACAGAGCAATATTCATTCCTTAAATTATAGCCCCAGAGGGAAGACTGAATGAACAAACCAAAAGAGAGAGAGAAAGAAACTTTGTGAAAAACTAGAGAGGTTCATTCTCAACCATTCAGATGAAATACGTTTGGGATAAACAGTATATTTGTTATGGTGAAAACAAATGTGCAAGTTAAAATGAATGTAAGACTGTTATGGTTAGAATGGTGAGTTTGGGAGCCTTGGTGAAAGAGAAGAAGGCTTGCAGTAGGGGATGAAATAGCCAAGCTCAACAAACAGGACTCTGGGAAAAACTATAAAGCTGGTTTTAGCAGGCTCCAGTCAGGCACAAAGCCTTGCTGAGGAATACATGCAAGGCACTATTACCCTTTTAAATATTATTGTATCTAGTTGGAACTGATTAAATTTGAGTAAGAATGCCTTTTAAGAAAACCTACACCTATTCCAGAGAGAAGACCACCTCAGTCCACTGAATAGACCAGGATTAACTATAGTAAATCTTGCTTACTGACTACTGATGACCAAAATGTCTCTATAGGAAAATATCCTTGAAGGTCAATATTGTCAGTAGTACTTCTTTTGTTAAAGAAAAAAGAAAAAAAAAGAAAAGAGAGTAAGTTTAATAAAAGCTAAGTCATTACAATAAAAAAAATATTTGTGGTACATATGATTGGAACTGAATGATGTCTTTAGGCTCAATTTTGTTTTTTATGACAGCAAAGTTGTTTTCTATTCTTTTTTATGTTTATTATTATTAACAACATATTTTATATGGGTGCATCATATGTTGGTGTCCTCTTTTCCCTCGACCCTGCCCCCATTCCATTGGGGGCACTCCTCAGTGAGGTTGCAGGCATTCCCTATGGGATTGTGTTTTATGAATTCTGAGAGCAACAGTCAGTTATTTTGGGTGAGAGGGAATTCCTTCTGGTCATGATGTCTCAACCTGTGACTCTTACAGTCTTTTTGCCCCCTCTTCTGCAAAATTCCCTGAGCTGTGGTAGGTGAGTTTTAAGTCTACTTCAGTGATGAGTTCTTAGGAGCCTCTGGATCTTTGCTTTAGTAAATATTGAGTATCCTCAGGGTCTGTCTCCTACACCCTGGCACTGATTATAAGGTTCAGCATGGAAGCAGCACTCATCATCATCACCCCAATTCCTCTATGGTTTTAGCTGTGACTTGGCTAAGGTGTGAGGGGTAGCTTATCTTCTGCAGTCTTGCTACCTTCTGAAAAAGAACAGATTCTCCAATGGAGAGTGAAGTCAGCATAGGTTAAATGGGATAAGTATTATTAATTTAGGGAGAGTTTGGTGTATGTAAACCCCTCTTTTAAGAATATTATTCCTTTTTTTTAAAAGTTTTTCAGGGAAGGGTCTCTCTGCAGCCCAGGCTTACCTGGAATTCACAAGATACTATCAGAGTGACCTTAAACTCATGCCCATCCTCCTACCTATGCCTCTGGAGTGCTGGGATTAAAGGTGTGTGCCACCATGCCTGGCTATATGTAACCTCTCTTTTAGGCAAATACTAGTGAAAGCTTGACAATGGAAAACATAAACTTTGTCTCCATAGGATTCTGATCTGGTTCCCAATTCCAGATGTGTGTTCCTTTACACTAAGCAGATCTCTTAGCCAATCAGAAAGCTATTGTTATCCACTGAGGCTGTGTGCCACTACTGCACTGGTGTGTACAACCTGTCAGAGTGTTTGATTCTGAGTATCTTAGATCAATGGCTGCTCAGACCATTGTTGGCCTCTTTCCCCCAGTAGCTCATATAGCACTTTCCAGCACGAGACAGGCTGTCTGCAGACTGGCTTTCATCTGAATTCCAGCCAGATCTCTCCAAGCTCTGTTTCAGCAGCATATGGTCTCTTCAGCTTTTGCCTCAGGAAGGTAATCAAGGGCTTTGCAGAAAGCTGTCTTGATTTGGGGACCTAGTAGTTCTTACCAATCAACAGCTCAATATGTGTAGCAACTAATCTGTGGTACTGGAAGTTACAGGCCAGAGACAGAAAAATTTTCTTTTAAGTGTGGGATTCATCACACCCTCAACTGGGCCCTACTTTCCAGGTGTTCCCCCCCTTACTCCTTTTGAGGGCTATATCTTCTGGCTATCTCCAATGATAAAGGTTCCTATGTTATCAGCTCATTTTGGATTTAGTTTTGTGTTTGTTTCCTCCCCCTCTCCTTCTCCTCCCCCCAAGCCCTTCCATACCTATTTTATAGGCCTTGAGTTGCCTATCAGGTATATCAGCAACTCAAACAGGTCCAGGTTAGGAATGGGAGATAAGTAACACCATGTGGTGATTGTCTTTCTGTGATTGTGTAAGTTCTCTGAGTATGATCTGTCCCAAGTCTGTCCATTTTTCTACAAATTTCATAGTATAATTTTTCTCTTACTGTTGCGTAGAATTCCATTGTGTAAATGTACCACTTCTTCATTATCCATTCATCCAATGATGGGCATCTGGATTGATTCCAGTTCTTAGTTATAATGAATTGAACAGCTATAAACATGGTTGAGGAAATGTCTATGTATTGATACATGGAACATATAGTATAAATGCCCAGTTAGGGAATAACTGGGTCTGTTAGTAGGTCTATGTTCATCATTTACAGGAATCTGCAAATTGATATACATAGTTGTTATACAACTTTACATTCTCACCAACAGTGGATGAGGGTTCCTCTTTCTCCACACCCTTGCCAACATTTGTCTTTGTTAGATTTTTTTTAATGATTGCAATCCTTATTGTAGTGAAGTAGAATCTCATGATTGTTTTAATTTGCATTTCCCTAATGGTTAGAGATGTTGAACGTTTTCATAATTGTGTTAGCCATTTGTAATTCGTCCTCTGGGAACTCCCTATTCAGTTCTCTGCCCCATTTTTGGAGTAGGTTGTTTGATTTTTTATTGTTTAGTTTTTGAGTTCTTTGTAGATTCTAGATTTAAGACCTCTGTTGGTGGTATAGCTGGTAAAGATTTTCTCCCATTCAGTGGGTAACCTATTGGCTCTGCTTATGGTATGTTTGTCTGTGACAAAGCTTTTTAGCATCATGTGATCCCATTAGTTGAGTGATTATTTAATTTCCTGGGTTACTGGGGTTTTGTTCAAGAAGTCTTTCTTCACTTTTATATAGTAGAGAATGTCTCCTATTTTTTTCTTGCAGTAGGAGTACTGTTTCAGGTCTTATATTGAGGTCTTTAATCCGTTTGACTTTATTTTTGTATATAGAGAAATGAGTTGGTCCAGTTTCATTTTTCAACATACAGCTATACAATCTATCCAACACCATTTGTTGAAGAAGCTGCTTTTTCTCCACTCTACATTATTGGCACCTTTGTCAAAGATCAACTAGCTGTAGTTACTTGATGTGAGGTCTGAGTCTTCAATTCTTTTCTATTAGTTTATGTTTCTGTTCTTATTCCATTACCATGTTTTTGTTGTTGTTGTTGTTGTTACTATGGCTTTCTAATATAGCTTTAGATTGGGTATGATGATACAAAGGTGTTTTTTGTTTGTTTGTTTTCGGTGAGGATATGTTTGGATATCCGAGGCCTGTTGACATTCCATGTGAATTTTAAGACCATATTTTCTACTTTGTGAAGAATGATGCTGTTATTTTCATTGCTATTGCATTTCATCTGTATATTGGTTTTGGTAGGATTGCAATTTTCACAATACTAATTCTACTTATCCAGAAGCATGGGAGGTCTTTCCATCTTCTCAAGTCCTCCTCAATTTCTTTCTTGAGTTTTTTTTCTTCTCCCCATTAATTACTATTTGGGCTTTTGGTGATTTATATATAGCCTTATTGTGTTGAGGCATAAACCATCCATCCTATTCTTTCCAGAATTTTGATCATGAACTGGTATTGTATTTTTGTCAAAGGACTTCTCTGCATCAATTGAAATGATCCTGTGGTTATTATGGTTAAGTTTATTTATGTGGTATATTACTTTGACTCATTTCCATATGTTCAACCATCCTTGCAACCCTGAGATGAAGCCTACTTGATCAAAGTGGATAATGCATCTGATGTTTTGTTGAATTCAGTTTGTGAGGATTTTGTTCAGGATCTTTGCATCTAAATTCATCAGGGATATAGTCCTATCATTTTCTTTCCTTACTGTATCTTTGTCTGGTTTTGGTATTAGGGTGATGCTAGCTTCATAAAAAGAGTCAGGGAGGATCTGATTATGTGAAACAGTGTGAGAAAAACTGGTTGCATTTTTTTCTATGAAGGTTTAATAGAATTTGGCTGAGAAGCCATCTGGTCCTGGACTTCTCTTTTTGAAGAGGTTTTTCACTACTTTTTCAATGCCCATGGACGTGAGAGGTTTGTTTAAGAGATTAATATGTTCTGACTTTAGTCTTGGTAGGTAGTATGTGGCTAGGAATTCATCAATTTCTTCCAAACTATTCAATTTTGTGGAGTAGAGATTTTGGAAGCATGCCCTGATAATTCTTCCAATTTCATTGATGACTGTTGTGCCCTCTCCTTTTTCATTTCTGATTTTGTTAATTTGAGACTTCTTCTTTTTTTTTTTTTTTTTTTTGCTTCATCAAATTGGCCTGGGGTTAATCAATTTTGTTTATTTTTTTCAAAGAACTATCTCTTCATTTCATCAATTTTTGAATTGTTTTCTTTGTTTCCAATTCATTAATTTCTCCTTTGATCTTGATTATTTCTTTACATATGGAGCTCATAGTGTTGGATTCTTCTTGTTTATCCAATGCCTTTATGTGGATAGTTAGGTTATTAATTTGGGATCTCTCTGTTTTTGTTATGAAGGCAAGTAGCACTATTAATTTTCTCCTTAGGACTGCATTCAGTGTTTCCCATAAATTTTGCTAGGTTGTGTTTTTATTGTCATTCACTTCCAGGAAGCTTACAATTTCTATTTTTATTTCTTTCACATCCCATTTATTGTTTAAAAGTGTGTTGTTTAGTCTTCAGGAGCTGGTGGAGTTCTTGATGTGTCTCTTGTGGTTAATTTCTAGCTTTAAAGCATTGTGATCTGATATGCAGGAAGTTACTTCATTTTTCCTTAATTTATGGAGGTATGCTTTATCACCTAATATGTTTTGGAGGAAGTTCCATGGGCTCCTGAGAAGAATGTCTATTCTGTAGAGTTGTGGTGGAATGTTCTGTAGATGTCCATTAGGTTTATCTATGGTATTGTTGAGCTCTATTATTTCCCTGTTGATTTTTCTGCTTGGGTGATCTGTCTATTGATGATATTGGAGAACTGAAGTCTCCAACTATGATGATGTTGGTGTTTATTTCTGTTTTGTTGTCAAGTAAGTTTTGTTTTATAAAATGTTGTGCATCTGTATTTGTCACCTATAGATTTATGATTGTGATATGCTCATGTTGGATAAAGAGCTTGATGCATAAGAAGTGGCTCTTTTTGTCCTTTTTGATTACTTTGGGTTTGAAGTCTACTTTATCAGATAGTAATATAGCAACACCCCCTTGTTTCTTATTTCCATTTGCTTGGAATATCATTTTCCATCCTTTAACCCTTAGGAGTTGTCTATCTTTAGTGGTGAGGTGGGTTTCTTAAAGACTGCAGATAGAACAGTCCATGATTTAATCCACCCTGTTAACTTGTATGATGGGTGAGTTAAGACCATTAATATTTAAGGTTATAACTGTGAGGTTCAATTTAATCCCTTCCATGATGAACTACTTTATGGCGCACATTGTTTTCTTGAGTTTTGGACATTTTTGAGCCTGGTCTATTTTTGGTTTTTGTGATCTTCTTGTTGGCTCTTGAAATTGGTTGTTTGACTGTTTTGTGTGGAGTATTCCCTGAAGTATACTCTATAGGTTTGGCTTTGCATTCATATGATCATAAGGTTAACTTTTTCATGAAAAGTTTTCCTTTTACCACCGATAAAGAGGGATACTTTTGCTGAGTAGAGTAGCTTGGGTTGGAAGCCATAATTTTTTAAACTTTGAAATGTTCCATTCCAGGCCCTTCTGGCTTTCAGGATTTCCATTGAGAAATCTAAGGTAATTCTGATGGGATTACCTTTATATGTGGTGAATTGTTTCTCTCTTTCTGCTTTTAACACTATCTTTGTTTTCATTGTTAAGAATGTTAACTATGATGTGCCTTGGAGAGTTTCTTCTTTGGTCCTGTCTCTTTCATGTTCTGTGGCCTTCTTGTACCTGATGTGCCTCTCTTTTGACAGACTGGGAAAATTTTCTTCAATAATTTTGTTGCAAATATTTTCTATGCCTCTGGCCTGGATTTCCTGTCCTTCTGCTATACCCATGATCCAGATGTTTAGCCATTTTTTTTTTTTCTTTATTAGTTAGTTTTGTATTCAGCAAATACAGTCAGTTTGGTACCATTATTAGGCTCATCCGTGACCTACCCCCTCCCCTTGGCCCCTCCTTGTTGAGGTATATGGGTCATGCATTGTGGAGTTAGCCCACAGTTATGGGTAAGTTAAATGTCTCTGCATATCATTACCCAACATGTGGCTCTGACATTCTTTCCGCACCCTCTTCCGCAAAATTTCCCTGAGCCATGTTGGGTTCATTTTTGGTCTGCTTCAGTGATGAGGTGTTGGGAGCCTCTGAGGCTCTGGCTCTCTGATTTGGTAGGAGTTGATTTTTATCTGTGCTGATCTCCTTCCCCCTTGAGCTGGTATCTGGTTTATCAGGAAAACACCCCCCTTGCTTGTTTCTCCAATTTTTCTTAGTTTCAGCCGGGGCCCTCTTGAGGTATTATGTTTAGCCATTTTAGCTTATCCCACAGTTCCCTTGTATTGTGTTAGCTTGATTTTTTTAACTTAGCACTTTTGGGCCTACTGCTCAATTTTTTCTGTCTTGTCTTCCAGGTCAAAGGTTCTGTCTTCTACATGAGTAACTCTGTCAATGAGGTGTTATGGAGAGGTTTATAAGCTCTATTTGATTTTTGTTTTTGATTGTATTATTTTGCATCATGTCCATCCCTTTCTTGAGGTACAATTTCAATTTGAGTTCTGATTTTCCTGATGCTTCCTGGAATTCATTCTTTCATTTGATCAAGTCTTCATTAAGCTTAATCAATTGGTTAGTCAGATCTTCCCTTTGTTAACTCACCTTCAATTCATTTATATCTCTTTGAGGATTCTTATGTTTGTTTGTTTGTTTTTTCAATCAAGTTAAGCCTACTGTCAAAAGCTGAATGCTCTAAGAGAAAATTCTCCTTAATTTCATTGATATGATTGCTAGGCTTTTGATGTTTTGATTCCAGTTCATCAGCATTTTGATTAGGGTCTCATTGGTTATTGTACTTTCATTTTGGGGTTGAATTCCTGTTGATATGTCTATGATTTCATTGGAGGCTTCCATTGTGAGATTAGGTATCCTTGATGGAGATCTCTCAGTTTTCTGACTTTTATTGTCTTTTTTGAGTTGTGGTCTACCTGTTGTGGGGAAATCCTTGATTGTCTTGGGGAGGAAGCAAGTATTTGTCTCTGTAGGATCTTCAGAGGGAGTTTGTTTCAAATGTGAACTGACTTGGTGTACCACTATGCAATGGGTTATAACCACAGATTATGGAGATTGCAGGTATATCAAGGGTACCTGAGGAACTGGGAGCTCTGATCTACTCACACTACTTGCACATACTCCTCAGCACATGGGGATCAGTGGTTTGGGAACTAGAAGCCAGGAAGTTGGAGAGCCAAGGACAAGAGGTCAGTTCCTACAGTGGCCCATGCACCCTCTGATTCAGGGGAATAGGGATTTGGGTACACAGGGGCCATTCAGGATACCAGAGCAAAAGGCCTGCGTCCACAGCCCACACACAGGGACCTGGCTTCTCTAAGGAAGCTTTAGGGGTACTGGGACCAGGAATTTGGAACATGGAGAACTAACTAGGAGCTCTAGCTTACTCTGTACATGCAGCTTCTGGAGCAGAGGATCCAGGAATTCGAAACACAGGAACCCTTCAATCTGGAAGGCAGAGCAAGGGGCCTGCTTCCATAGCATGCTCACAGGATGTAAGCAACCCAGGCCAGCTGCAGGGGCACCTGCCAGGACCTTGATACTGGAAGGAGGGCATGAAGAACACGGAAATCTGGCCTACCCACTCCTGTGTACACCCTCCAGAGCAGGGAATCTGGGAATTGGAGACCCAGAGGTCCTTTACTCAGGAAGGCAGAGAAAGGTGTCTGCTTTCACACCAAGTTCACAGGGTCAAAGAAACCCAAGCCAACTTCAGGGGGATGTATCAGGGCCAGGGAACTTGGAGGAGAGGAGGGAGAACCTGTTTTTGTTTTTGTTTTTACATTTTTATTGTTTTTAGTGGGTGCACCAGGGCCTCTCACCACTGAAAACAAACTTAGACACATGTGCCACCTTGTACATCTAATGCTTTAACAACTAAGCCATTTCTTCAGACCCTAGTCTCAATTTTTAAGTTAATAGTGGAAGTGGCTATCATGACTCTATTTGAATTGAATTTCACAAGGGTAGGTGATATAAGAAAAATAAAAAAAAAAACTTGTTAATGTTAGTTACAATCAATTTGTGCTATCATTGATATGGCAAAACCTTTCTAAGCTATAGATGGGCTTAGCTTAGGGGTTAGAGCACAGGACACCGAATGGTCATTAAAACTCAATCCAATGGCCCTCCAGTTTGTTGTCTTCCAGTTTACAAAGATGGTGAATGCAAACTCAATGTGACAGGTTAGACAAAGTTTTTCACATCTATTCTAGCACTCAGGAGGCAGAGATAGGAGTACTGCCATGAATTCGAGGCCACCCTGAGACCACATAGTAAATTCCAGGTCTGCCTAGGCCAGAGTGAGACCCTACCTCAAAAAAAAAAAAAAAAAAAAAAAAAAAAGTGAAAGTAAGGCAGAATGTAAAAGTTAAGGAAAAGGACTTCAGAGCTGGGGAAAGTCTTGTGGTGATTATGATATAGGATTTGGGAGCTAGGAAGGAAATTAAACTCCAAAAAAGAAGCAGGAGATCCCAGGCCCTTGGACCCCAACTTTTGGGGCCATATCCAAATTAGAAAAGAAATGAAAAAAATACCAGACTCTGAGAAGAGTAAATTATGAATTATGAGGTTTATCTCAGGGATTGGGATCCAGAAGGAAGGCTTGCTAAGAGGGTCAAGCCAGAAGGGATTCTCCCCCCTGCCTGGCTGGAAAGCAGGAAGGGAGATGAAGAAAATCTCCTTCACAGAGAAATCTCCAGAAAAAGCCCCAGCTGGGGACACACACACACACACACACACACACACACACACTGGAGCAAAATACAAGAGTGCCCAAGCTAAAAGATCGCCTATCTTCACACACACATTGGGGGTCAGAAAAGCTTAAGAGATTGGGTAGCAAAGAAGTCAGGTCTTAACAAGAGATCACCATGTGTAGAACAAGAAAATATGTAGAAACAAGCAAGAAAATAGCTAAGCACAAGGAAATCTTCTTCCCAAGGACACACACTTGTGTTCAGGTAGAACCACAGGCCAAAAGAGGTCAAACAAAGAAGAGATTACACGTGTGGTTAAACAAGAAAGCCACAAGAATGAGTTACATATAGAAAGCAGGTAGAAAAACAACCAAGCAGAGAAATTTTCCCCTTCCCAGCCTGGCTGGAACCAGGAAGAACTGATTAAAGCAAGGACAAGGGACATTCAGGTGCCAGGAGAATGAAAAGGGACCAAGGGAGATTCCAAATAGGCAAATAGCTACTTTGTTGTAGCAGCATAAATACAAGTACGTACATATGATCTCAAGTTAAATTTGAATACAGATTTTTTTTTAATGAAACAGGGTTCCACATATTTCAGGCTAGCCTAGAACTAGCTCTGTATGAAGAGTAACTTTGACCTTCTGAATCTCTTGCCTTCATCTGGAATACTGGGATTACAGATAGGCCAGGGAACCACTGTGCATGCTCCACCAACTGAGCCACATCTGTTCCTTCTTCAGTCTGAACCAGATATCTCCCATAAAATTTTAAAATAAAAATTTTGTGTAAAAATTTAAAATACAGAGCTCTGCAAAATGTAATTTAATTTTCCTTTGGCTCCACTGCCTTATTGATGTTTTCAATTAAAATGAAACTATAGTCAGAAATACTGAAAACAAATCACAGCTTGGGGAGCATAAAAGGGATTTAAGAAAACAAACTAGTAAAAGTATATCATTAAAGACAAAAAGGATGTATAATGCAAAGCTGTGGAAAAAGACAATCCTGACAAATTCACTCTTTAATTTTCTATCTTTTATCTCTTTTCACATATATTAATTTGTTTTAGGTTTTCTTCTTCCATGTTTTTTGGCAGTGCTGGAGATCAAACCCAGGGCATTGAATACAACAGGTACTGTATCACCTGCCTTAGTTTCACATATTTGCATGCATATTTCACATATTTGCATGCATAATGATCCATTAGAGGAAAATATAGCTACCTTCTTGCATATTTAATAGGAGCATAGTTCCTAATCTGAAGACTAAGGCATTTGGACTTGAAATCAAAGAAAGGGTGAATAGTTAAGATGGAAATCACCTCTGAAACTGGATTATGGGTGTATGAACACATGCCAAGTAAACTGGATCATGGGTATACACGCTAAGTAAAGCTATGTATTGTCTTCTGCAGCTTTAAAAAAAATATTGGAGAGAAAGAGGGAAGGAGAGAGGAAGAGAGAGAGAGAGAGGGAAGGAGAGAAAGAGAGAGAACATGCCAGGGCCTCCATCCGCTGAAAATGAACTCCAGATGCATGTGCCACTTTGTGCATTCTGGCTTAAATAGGTCCTGGGCGATCAAAACTAGGTCCTTTTGCTATGCCAGCAAGTGCCTTAACCACTAAGCCATCTCTCCAGCCCCTTCTGCAGCTTGTAAAAGGCAATTAGATTTTTCCCCCCTGGGGTAGTGTCTTGCTAATCCAGGCTGACCTGGAATTCACTATGTAGACTCAGGGTGACCTCAAACTCACAGCGATCCTCCTACCTCTGCCTCCCAAGTGCTGGGATTGAAGGTGTGTGCCACCACGCCTGGCAACTTGTTTTTTAACAACAGTGGGACAAAAACTCAATCAAGAGTGGCGAAGAGACAAACATATCTTCATTTATTAATTGCCTATGACATAATTTCCCAGACAACTTTAGAAGTTTTAATGCAGCAAGTAAAATACATCAAGGAAAGTGTGTTTTATGCTGCAGAGCTCTTTTAATGCACTCATATTATTGCTGAGAATTATCTTGCTAAGGTTTATTTATGACATCAACATTGTTATAAGCTTAAAACAGCAACCAAGTATGAAAGGACATATATAAGAAGTAACTTACAGAGACAAGTAGAATATCAAATAGATGCCATACGTTAAAAACAACATGATTTTAAGTGGAAACTACTTAAAGAGCAAAGCTTCCATGTTGCTTAATATTCTTTTTGTTTTTACTAAATATGTTGACTGAAAATTAGCAAAAGAAAACCAAAGGCGGGTTGCAAGATGAAAGTTAAGAAGGATACATCAACCTAAAATATAGAAACAAACAGTAATAAAATAAAAACAGCTGTATAACCAGCAATTTTGGGCTAGGTAGCTTTTGAAATAAGAATAAAAATCACCCATGTGATCAATATAGCTCTCATGTAGGGCAAACAACTACATATTGCAAACCGTCTCCAGGGTACCTTTAGAGCACAGATAGTTGATGTAGTGTCATTTTCTCGCTTCTGTTGATTCTACTGAGGCCCAAATACAAGCAGTATCTACTCTGCTGTCACCTATGACCTTTCTGAGATGAAGTAAAGATTGGACTGTTGTCTCCTGAGTAAGAGATAATGTAAGTCTTGTCGAGAAAATCATTTTTTCATTATACCCAATGGTTCTAACACTGATAACCAGAAATTATAGGTAACTCAAAAAATATTCAGAAGTGTTTAGGAAAATAAAACAATGTTTAGAAAGTTTCAGAGGCTATAGTTGTCATATAATTTTCATCTCTACTAGTTTCCTATAATTAATAAGATTTTCTCTAGCTCTTCATTCCAAAAGGATAACATAATTTATGAGGTTAGTAAACATTTGACACATTTTAATATACCCCATAAATTTCAAGTGGGAACATTGGAATAACGCCTTCTTCTATAACTAGTTTTCTTCTTCCGTAAACAAGTTCTGTATTTACTACGCAAACTTCTTTTCTAACATCGTATGTTCTAACAACCAAATGAACATTTTCAAAACAGACAGGTCACTCCGGTATCTTTCCATGCCAGCCAAAGTCCTTAGGAATGCAGAGCTCTCCACTTGCCCAAGGGGCCACGGTCGGGGACGTACTTGACTCCGCAACCATCGGGTATGAGGCACTTCGCTGCCACCTTGTCTTCGAACTCATCCATGTTGAACTTGGTGAAGCCCCACTTCTTGGAGATATGGATCTTCTGGCGGCCCGGGAACTTGAACTTGGCCCTGCGCAGGGCTTCGATCACGTGCTCCTTGTTCTGCAGCTTGGTGCGGATGGACATGATGACCTGGCCGATGTGCACTCTGGCCACGGTGCCCTGCGGCTTGCCGAAGGCCCCGCGCATGCCGGTCTGCAGGCGGTCTGCGCCCGCGCAGGACAGCATCTTGTTGATGCGGATCACGTGGAAGGGATGGAGCCGCACGCGGATGTGGAAGCCGTCCTTGCCGCAGCTCTTCACCATGTACTTGTTGGCGCAGATGCGGGCGGCCTCCAGGGCCTCGGACGAGAGCTGCTCGTACTCGTCGGACACCATGTGGCCGCAGAGCGGGAACTCGTCCACCTTCGCCTTCTTCCTCCCCAGGTCGAAGATGCGGATCTTCGCATCAGGGACTCCCCGGCAGAACCGTGACTTCGGGTACGGCTTGTTCTTACAGTAGCGGTAACAGCGAGCGGGCCTGCGACCCATGGCCACACCGGCAGCAAGCCCCCGACGCCCTCGGCAGGCCAGGCGGGAAGATGGAGCCCACCCGCATCCGTTACCCAGCGGCCTTCGCGGGAGCCACGGAGTTCACCGGAAGAGCCGGAGAGACTTCCGCCCGGCCTGCGTCTCGGCTTTGAATGCGTAGACGCAGCCAGTGTGCTGGCCAATTAAGAACACCCGGTGTGTGGTTTAGCAAAATAATCGACTGTGCAGTTTGCATATCACTGTGATGTTTGCAGGTCAGTTGTCTTTTTCTCTGAGTAAGTGACCAGTTTCTCAGCTTTGTTCTTAGTGTTGGCTTTGCCTGAGGGCTCTGTCAAGGCTCTGAAGAGCGAGACAGAAGTGTCCTGCATCTTGCTTGATAACTGTTTTACATATATAAAGGTTATTTACTTGCCTTAGTGGAGTGATTTGGGGGCAGAAAAATAATTGAAATACTATCTGAATTTTTTTTTTTAATTTAGGGCTGTTTGCATTTCTGAATATGGAGATAAAACAATAAGTAACATACTATCATACAAGTTGAATATCCATTTTCTAGACTACAAAATGCTCCTAAAAAGGAAAAGAAAAGAAAGAAGAGAAGAAAAGAGAAAAGGAAAGATTTCCTGAGATCCTGGGATGATGTTTTAGTCGACTAAAGAATGGTCAAGGATGTCCATGAGGAAAGAGATTTTAATAGTGACTGTGGCACATGAGGCCTCTCATGTACAAAGGCCCTGCACATGGAAGAGTAAAAGCACGGCCCAAATGGCTGTTGAGGTGTAATGGCATAATATGATCCCAAAGTATGTGTATGTGTGAGAGCAGCCTAGTGTATCACACCTAGATCATTTTACCAAGTTATGGATTCTAGTCCATTCAATAATATCAAAGGGCTTTCTTTATACAGATATTGTCATTGTGATTATAGTATGGTTAATAGGACCAAAACAAAAATAGATGTAAGATTAGGAAGGTCTACTTTGTGACACTGAAAAAATGAAATGATAACTTGTGCATAACTTATTTTATTGTAGAAATGTGACTGTGTGCCCAGAATCCATAATAATGACTGGGGGAGAGAAGATTATATGAGGCTAAAAGAGGATGACCAATTGGAGTTCATTTGCCATCGAGCCCTTACTTCCATCTGTCCAGACCATGCTTTCTATTTCCCAAATTATAGAATTTTCTGACCATTAGATGCTGTGTCACCATCAGGGACTGCCTACATAAGTTTTTTTTTAAAGCCAAAGGGTTAATAAATCATGACTTAATCTGTCTTGTACCAGGTTTAGAATTTGAGCACCAAATCGTAGCATTCAGTAGCACTGAGTCTTAGAGAATCCCTCAGTCCCAGGGAAACCAGAAGATGGACCTGCTAACAATAGCCATGCATGAAGCACTTTCATAGTTATAGGACAGAGTTACAGGGCAGAAATGAGAAGGCTAGGCTGCTATCCTCCCTTTATACTGATTTCTTACCAATACAGATATTAAAAGAAGTACTGTGAGAAATGTATAAACCAAATCCTTTTATTCAAATGTTTTAAATGTTCTTAATTCCACAAGTTTGAACATTCTGTTACTAACTCCTTATTAATGTCACCCACATACCCCATCATGCCAAGCAAACACTGAAAAACAAAAGACACGAAGAAATGTGTGAAAAGATGATACATAGGGAACAATTTGGATTTTTCTTATTTGAAAATGTTTGATATTGATAAAAGTTTATAAGATGGAGGCACTAATGGCATGAAAATAGAGCTGGCTTAAAGAATAGTAAAACATGTAAATGTGGAAGTGAGGAGTGAAGAATTCGGTGATACAGCCACATAAAATGATTGTGATCCATGAGAACAGAGACTTCGCCTGTTTGCTTTAGTTTTGTAACTTGGCAAATTATGTCACCCAGAATACAGTGAGTATTCACTACAGAGCGTCACTATAGTGTTGATGGATGGATATTTAATAACCTGATTATTGTGGAGGTTTATGGATGAGGAGGAGAAGACCTGATTTACTTTTTTTTCTGACATGAGTTAGGGATACTCCTCCCTCATTCTCAAACACCATCATGATGTTACTGAACACAGCCTTGAAGAGAAGAACTCAGTGTGCTTACATGAACTATGTTCCAAGTGACTAAGGCTAATTAATAGTGTATACCCTGGAATGATATGTTTGGGGACAGGCAGGATAAAGTGATTTTCTAGGAGTCCTTGGAACACAGACAGGCACACATGTTCATCAATGTCTCTGTTGCACAGCCCCATGTAAAAGGCACTGTCGTTTATGGACTGAGTAGCAGTGCTACAAGGCAGCCTTCACATTCTTGGTCTATGCACTAGAGATTGTTAAAAGTTGGTGGGGGGGGGGGCAGCTCCATGCAGTACTTTCTGATTTTGACTTCTTTTCTTTTTCTTTTTTCTATTTTTTTTGATACCATATTTCAAATATTTCACAAATGGCTAAACCTGACTGTATTTTCAAGAAAGAATATGAACTGAAGGCTGTAATGAATGCACACATGCTGGATGCCCTCTCCTGCCACAGGAAGCTTCTGCACTGTTGATCACTCAGCCATTATACAGTGTGCCATCATTTAGTGTTTGACAATATACCATGATTCAGAGATCATGTTCCCTCTTGGGCTCCCAATGACATGTGAAGGCTTCACTGATGACTAACTGTTCATTTTCATCTGCATTTCATAGTGTCTTCTTTCTGGGAGCTGTAAATTCAATATTTTTGAGAGCCTTGATTAGTAATTTGAGTACACATTCCTAAAGTTGAGCAGTGAATGTAAAAGAGCTGCAGTTATGATTGGCCTTTCTTCAAAGTCATCCAATTGTGCCTATTGTTAGGGCTAATAGGTGCTCATGCTGCCTGTCTCTTCTGCACCTGATTCACAAATGTTTCCTTATCTATTTGACAAATGCACATTTTCTGAACGGAAATATCATCAGGTAATTTTAACGGTTTAGTCCCAGGGGTGCACTGCATCTTCTTTTGAAACTGACATTTTCTACATTTCAGTAATCCTCCTCCCTTTGGGCACTTCTTCTTTTTTTAATATATAGGAATTGAACATTGATATTCCCCTTTGCCCTAATTTGGTCAAATAGTATAACTTTGTGTACCATGAGTGATTTTTGACATTCTTCCAAAAAAAAAAAAAAAAAAAGAAAGCTGGGAAATGAAAAGTTGTAAAAACTAAATGAGGTAGAGGTGGCAGTCAAGTGTAGTCATTCAAAGTTGGTTGATTGGTTGATTCTTCCTTTGTAATTAAAAAATATATATATCTTCAGCCAGGCATGGTGGTGCACGACTTTAATCCCAGCACTCGGGAGGCAGAGGTAGGAGGATCACATTGAGTTTGAAGCCACCCTGAGACTACATAGTGAATTCCAGTCAGCCTGGGCTACAGTGAGACCTTACCTCAAAAAACCAAAAAAAAAAAAAAGCATCTTCAACAAATGGTGCTGGACAAACTGGATAACCATATGTAGGAAACTGAACACTTGATCCACACATTTCACCATGCACTACACTCAAGTCCAAATGGATCAAAGACCTCAATATGAGACCAGAAACTCGAATACTACTGGAAGAAAATGTAGGAAGTACTTTCCATGATATAGGAATGGAAAAAGACTTCCTGAAAAAAAACCCAGTAGCTCATGATCTTAAACCGTCACTCAACCAATGGGATCACATGAAGCTGAAGAGTTTCTTTACAGACAAGCATACAATAAGCAAAGCCAATAGATTACCCACAGAATGGGAGAAAATATTTGCGGGTTATCCAATTGATAGAGGCCTAATCTCTAGAATCTACACAGAACTCAAAAATCTAAACAGAAGTCAAACATCGCACTCACAAAATGGGACAAAGGGCTGAACAGGCAGTTCACAGAGGAAGAAACACACATGGCAAACATACACTTAAGAAAATGTTCATCATCCCTAATCATCAGAGAAATGCAAATTAAAACAACTATGAGATTCCACCTTACCCCAATAAGGATAGCAAACATCAAAAAATCAAATAAAAATAAATGCTGGCGAGGATGTGGAGAAGTAGGAACACTCATCCACTGTTGGTGGGAATGTAGGATGGTACAACCACTTTGGAAAGCAATATGGAGACTTCTGAAAAAGCTGAGTATAGAGATACCAACTGACCCAGTTATTCCCTTACTGGGCATCTACCCTGAAACCTTCAAACCACAGGCCAGAGAGATTTGCTCAACCGTGATTATAGCGGCTCAATTTGTAATAGCTAAGAGCTGGAATCAACCCAGAAGTCCATCACTAGAAGAATGGGTAATGAAGATGCGGTATATCTGCACAATGGAATTCTATACAGTAGTAAGAAACAATGGCACAATGAAATTTGAGGAAAAATGGTTGAACCTGGAACAGATCATTCTCAGTGAACTTACCCAGTCACAGAAAAAAAATCGCCACATAGTCTCACTCATCTACAGCTCCTAACCTGAATCTACCCAAGATACCTTACATATCCAGCAAGCATCTCTTGGACTAGACACTAGGATGGATGGGGAGGGAGGGGAGGGCATCAAAGTGGTGGGAAACACAAATCTAGACCCAAACAGAAATGGTACCATAATCTTCTACTTACTAAAAGACAGACCCAATGGCTGATCCTTCACCAGGCCCTTAAAGGGAACACCTGAACCACAAGACACTGGAGAGGGTAGGATCAAGACTATTTAATCTTCTACATCTTCCCTCCCTCCATTTCCCTCTCTCTCTCCCTCTCTCTCTCTCTCTCTTCTCTCTAACTCTTGTATATTAGTTATCTTTTTCCTCATTTTCTTAGTGGGCACTGACCTGTAACTCCCAGTACCAGCATGGGGCTATCATCCACAATGAGCTTTTGATCAGAGAGACCTACAAGGTTTCCTAAAAGATTTCTGTCAGAGTACTTGATGACCCACCAAAGTTTAGTGGTAAGACCCTACTGCTGAAGACACCTTATGTGGTTGACATGCTAAATAGAATGGCATGGCTGTAAGTTGGAAGAGAGTCAGTCCCCAGACAGTCAGCGTGTCTAGTGCCAGAAGGTGCTACGTGGGCGACTGGGGGAAAATGACCAATATCTGTCAAAGCAACTCATGGACTAACCTACTAAGCAGCAAATAACTTGTTGTGATGCCCACACACGTGCAATTGTGGCACACAGTCATGGTGGGGAACCAACTGCTCTTAATTTGGCTAACATCTCAGTGGTATGGGACCCATAGCTGGAACTGGGAAACAAGTCAGAACCATATCCAAACATAAGCCCACTTGCCAATATCAAGCTACCATCAATCATGGGCTACACTATTAAATTCTCTATAAAAAAAAAAAGTAAGGGTTATCTCATTTGTCCTGGTGCTAACTTACTATCCGTTGGAGAATCTGCTTCTCTTTTTCAGATAGATGCAGATCCTAAGAAGAGAGCCACCCCATCATGCCTCAAAAGGGCCCTTCGCTGAAACTGAGAAAAATTGGAGAAACAAGCAAGGGTGCTGTTTTCCTGATTAACTGGATACCAGCAGAAGGGGGAAGGAGATCAACACAGAGAAAAATCAACTCCTACCAAATCAGAGATCCAGAGCTTCAGAGGCCCCCAACACCTCATCACTGAAGCAGACCAAAAATGAACCCAACATGGCTCAGGGAAATTTTGCGGAAGAGGGGGCTGAAAGAATGTCAGAGCCACATGTTGGGTCATGATATGCAGAGACATATATCTTACCCATAACTGTGGGCTAATTCCACAATGCATGACCCATATACCTCAACAAGAAGGGACCAAGGGGAGGGGGTAGGACACGGATGAGCCTAATAATGGTACCAAACGGACTGTATTTGCTGAATACAAAACTAACTAATAAAGGGGGGGGGACCAAAGAGAAAAAAAAGCTGGGAAAATAAGAAGTTGTAAAGACTAAATGAGATAGAGGTGGCAGACAAGTGTAGTCATTCACAGTCGGTTGATTCTTCCTTTGTAATTAAAAATATATATATCTTAAACCGGGCATGGTGGTGCATGCCTTTAATCCCAGCACTTGGGAGTCAGAGGTAGGAGGATCACTGTGTGTTTGAGGCCACCCTGAGACTACATAGTGAATTCCAGGTCAGCCTGGAACAGAGTGAGACCCTATCTCAAAAAACCAAATATATATATATATATATATATATGTATATATATATATATATATATATATATATATATATATATATATATAGTTTATTTGCAAGCAGAGAGGAGAGAGAGTGGGGGGAGGTTTAGCATGTTTGTGCCAAGGCCTCTAGCCACTACAAACTCCAGATGCATGTGCCACCCTATATATCTTGGCTTATGTAGGTACTGGGGAATAGGGGAATAGAATCCAGGTCATTAGGCTTTGAAGGTAAGCTCCTTAACTGCTGAAGCATCTCTCTAGCACTATGTTTTTTTTTTTGTTTTTTTTTTTTTTTTTTTTTTTGTTTTGTTTTGATTTTTTTTGCAATTCCTTGTACAAGGACCTTTCACATATTAGTAAAGTGATCTGTCTCTGCTAGGAGTTAGCTCCCCATGTAGATTTATAATATGCTTTTGGGGGTTACATGCTTTAGAAAACTCAACAGCTACTAATTGCCTTTTTCTTTCTTTCTTTCTTTTTTTTTTTTTTTTGTTTCTTTTTGTTTTTTGTTTTTTGAGGTAGGGTCTCACTCTAGCCCAGGCTGACCTGGAATTCACTATGGAGTCTCAGGGTGGCCTCGAACTCACGGCGATCCTCCTACCTCTGCCTCCTGAGTGCTGGGATTAAAGGCGTGTGCCACCACGCCCGGCTTACTAATTGCTTTTATAGGGTAAACAATTGTATGGTTTTAAGATTACGTATATTTAATATTATCCTATCAAATGACGTGATATACAATAAATATGACTTCAATCAACATAAGAATTTACAACTATATCTACAACTATATTTACTTTTCTCTAAAGAGGGCATGGTCCAATTTGTAATTTCAAGTAGAAACAGTTATGTGGGTTTGAATACTGGGTGACTCTCACTTATTGAATGCTTGCATTTCCTATCCTGTAGAATAAAATTTATGTCCATTCACTTAAAATGCATAATTATGGGAATATTGTTATCTTTAGTCCAACATACAAGTTGCTTGTAGTTTTGGGAATAACAACAATTCTTGAAGCAAAAAAAAAAACTTTTTATTTACTGAATATGGCCTTTGCTTTGTGAAACTGAGAAATCAACCTCCATTTCAAGGTTCTTCAATTATTATGCCAGTAATTCAAAAAGATAAAAAGTTAACTATGTGAGACTTAATTTAAAAAAACAGAGAAAAAGGAAACCTGTGCCTCACTTGCAATAGTTTGAATGTTTGTGTGTCCTCAAGATTCCTGTTGAGCCGGGCGTGGTGGCGCACGCCTTTAATCCCAGCACTCGGGAGGCAGAGGTAGGAGGATCGCCGTGAGTTCAAGGCCACCCTGAGACTCCATAGTGAATTCCAGGTCAGCCTGGGCTAGAGTGAAACCCTACCTCGAAAAACCAAAAAAAAAAAAAAAAAAAAAAAAAGATTCCTGTTGAAAACCTCCTAATCCCCAAGGTAATAGTTTTAGGTTGTGTGGACTTTCAAAGTTAATTGCTTGAGGGTGCAGCCCTCATGGGTGGTTCTTTAGATTTGCAAAAGCTATTTCAGAGTTGTTCACTAGCCAATTTTCTACCATGCAAAAACAGGAATCATTGATAGTCTTAGGACCACCAAAGCACTATCTTCCAGACCCCAGAGTAGGCTATAAACTGCTCTAGTTTACAAACCACCCAGCCAGTGGTACTTAAAGTAGTACAAATTGAGACACTTGTCATAGACCTTGTCCCATTCATCATTTATTTTTCATGGCAGTACATTTTGAGGTCTAGATCAGAGAAGAAAAAGTCAGGTAGGCTTGGGGTTCATGATGACTATTACATTACTTCCCTACTGGTTCTGAAATCAGAAGAGTTTTGGCTTGCCCAGAAGTAGGTGTGGCTTCCTCCCCATACATCTCAGAAATAATCTCTAGTCAGTCTGCCTAGGCCTTTCAGTTGTACTGAATAGTGTAACAAGATGACTCCGGGTGGGGCTGACTGTGGCAGAGAAACCAACAGTGTAAGTCTTCAGTCACACTAGAAACTTACACCAAGTCCAGGGGTAATCAATCAGTCACCATGTTTTGTTTGCATAGGGACCCAATAAAACCTATAAGTATGGATCCTTTTTTTTTTTTCTGTTAGGCAATGTTCTTTAAATATGGTTACAAATTGTTGCTGGAAGAGAAATGCATACTGAAACCATAGGGAGAGAGCAATGGAAGCTTCATATTTTAGCCCTTCTGGAATCACTCATTTTTTTTTTTTTTTTTTTTTTTAGCTACACTCAATTCAGATTCTTTACTGCTGTAATCAATCACCATAGACACACAGCTGTTCATATGTTCTGTGAACCCATATAATAATTAACATCTGGAGAGATGGCTCAGAGTTTAAGGCACTTGCCTGCAAAGCCTAACAACCTGGGTTCAATTCTCCAATACTCATGCAAAGTGAGATGCACAAAGTGGCACATGCATGCAGCAGCTAGAGGCCCTGGCATGCCCTTTCATTCATTTTTTTTTCTCTCAATCTCCTTCCTCTTGTAAGTAAGAAATAAATAAATAAATAGAAATGTTTTTTAAAGGTGGGCATGGTGCTACACACCTTTAATCCCAGCACTTGGGATGCCAATATAGGAGGATTGCTGTGAGTTTGAGGCCAGCCTGAGATGATATAGTGAATTCTAATGAGCCTGGGCTAAAGTCAGACCCAATATCAAAAAAAAACAACATAAAACGTATTAGTAACAAATATGAAAATCATTTCAGGACTCCCAAATTTTTGCTTGGTATCAGTCTTGTGGATTCTGTCTTCTAACAATGTAATTGACTCAGGTAATTTCACCTCAATATCCTGACAAATCTAGTGAACCCTATATAAGTGGTGAGGCACTAAAAAGGAAATGGAAATCTAGCTTATATACATAATAAACTTACACTGATAGACAAAGATTGCTTAAAAATATATTTTAACTGCTTAAACTCTTATATGTATTTATTAAAATTTAGTATGTGTGCAGATGTATAAAAATATACAAGTAACTGTGATATGTATTTGACTTGAGGTCAATACTCAGGAGCTAATTGATCATAAGTAAGGGTTTTCTATATCCAATGAAGTAATAGTTTTAAAAATGAGGTTCCTGAGCTGGAGGGATGGCTTAGTGGTTAAGGTGTTTGCCTGCAAAGCCAAAGGACCCAGGTTCAATTACCCAGTACCCACATTAGCCGGCTGCCCAAGGGGGCACATGCATCTGGAGTTCATTTGCAGTGGGTGGAGGCCCTGGTACTCCCATTCTTTCTTTCCCTCTTTCTCTGTCAAATAAATGAATAAATAAAAGATAAATTATTAAATTGAGTCTACTGATCTGTCAAGGAAGCAGCAAATATGGATTGGCCACAAATGATACTAGACACCAGCATTATAAAACAAGATGAGATTCTGATATTGGCAGTAGCATGGATGAAATAGAGCAAAGTAAATGTGGGCTCTGACGAATTTTGGAGATGATCTTGACTTCAAAGAAGAAAGAATTCTAGTTCCTTACTAGATAGTAAGGAGCTCATTAAAATTTCTGATAGGACCTGAAAGATCTTATTTCTCCTTGAATATATGTAACATAATATTTTTAACATCTGTTTCTAAAGAAAATTCCAAGATTCAGGAGAAAACCTCATTCCTAAATATCACCTCATATTTTTACATGTAAATGGTGAAACTTCCTTTGTGTTAAAGGATATCACATTTTGCCTTGTATTTTAATTTGAAATTCTCATGACTATCACATTTGTTTGAATAGATTTTAGTTCAATCTAATTATATTACCAACTTATTTCTTGTAATTGAACAAATTTTAAGAATTACTGTGTTGATGCTGGACGTGGTGGCACACACCGTTAATCCCAGCATTTGGGAGGCAGATGTAGGAGGACTGCCATGAGTTTGAGGCCAGCCTAAGAATGCAGAGTGGATTCCAGGTCAGCCTGTGCTAGAGTGAGACCCTACCTCAAAAAAAAAAAAAAAAAAGAGCCGGGCATGGTGGCGCATGCCTTTAATCCCAGCACTCGGAAGGCAGAGGTAGGAGGATTGCCATGAGTTCGAGGCCACCCTGAGACTCCATAGTGAATTCCAGGTCAGCCTGGGCTAGCATGAGACCCTACCTCAAAAAACAAAACATCAACAACAACAAAAAAAAAGAAAAAGAAAAAGAAGAAGAAGAATTACTGTGTTGAATTTTGCCATAAGGTCACAATATATACATAAAAATTTAGAATGAGGTTCTCTTCAGGAATATAAATCTTTGAGCTATAAAATATTTATATCACTTGACTATAAAATAATTATTTTAGAAGGTATACAATGATGATTATTTGCCTGATTTTTAGAGTAAAGATTTAATATCAAGAATATCAAGTGGCTTACTCAGAAATAAAATGGGTAAATGGTGGATTGTGGAAAACCAGTCAATCAGCCAAAAAAACAAAGAAATAAAAAAAAAAACCACTAAGCTCATTGGTTAATACTTTTTCCAAATATGCCTATTCTTCATATTTCACCCTGACAGTTTTAATGTAATGGGAAAAGATATCACTTAACAGCAGAGCAGTAGGCTAGTTTTGAGATGAAATCGGTTGTGGGGTTTGATTAGTGAGTGGATTATAAAACTGACATTCTGAGTTGCTTTAAGAAAAAGGGAACAAATTTCAAATACCAAATTAGATACACATAAAATCACTATTTGAAATGAGAAAAGAAAATATATTGAAATCCAGATAGTAAACAGCACTTACATGACATGCACACTTAAGGTAATTGTTGATGGGCTGGAGAGATAACTCAGTGGTTAAAGGTGAATGTTTGCAAAATCTGGCAGCCTGGGTTTAACTCCCCCATATCCACATAAATCCAGATCCACAAAGTGTTACATGCATCTGGGGTTCAAGGACTTACTCAAGAAGATCAGTAAGCACCCCCATTTTCTTTTTTCATTTTTTGATTTTTAAAATACAACATTTTATTTAGGTTTTACATAGGAGTGCAGAAAGAGGAAGCCTGAGAGGTATGGGAAAACAAAGTGGGGAGAAGAGTACACCACGTGGAGCCCCAAAGCCCATGCGAGCCACATGTAGTGCAGGCATCCATGTGACTGGATAGGGATCTGGGGGAAAAAAAGTGAAAGAAAAAAGACAGTTCAAGGAGCTCCTGCCATGTGGGGAGTTGGAGAGGATAAAGAACCCATGTGGAGAGTAAGGGCTAGGGGGCCTAGGAAAATAACCCTTTTGACATCTATGGTTGTTTTTTCCTTATTATAGAATTAGAACTGTTAGAGCTGGGGACATGTCTTAAGGTCTTGTTTGTTTCCCTGCTTGGAAAGCTCTTGTTGTATTACTTAATAGGCCATTCATATATTTGAGGCATCCCTTTATCTTTGGTTGTATTTTTCTCTCTGAGCATTTAAGACCAAGCAGATAGCTAAAATTTAATTCAGGATTAATTTTGGAGGTCACTAATGGCTCTCTAAAGGCAACTTTAGGGACCCAGGAGTAGCCCTATAGCTTACTGGTGTTTTCTGTCTGTTAGGATGAGTCAGGGCCATGTTGGCCAAGTAGTTTTTCCTTTTTTGGAGAAGCCAGGAGGACTGATTGTTCCTCAGTTGTGACTGTCCTGTTTCAGACTATATACCAGTTTTTGTTTGGGTCTCCATATCCTCCATTATCATGAAGACAGGTGACTTACCACAGGACCAGTATAGAAGTGTACCATCATCTCCAGTGGCCTCATGTCATGGGAGCACAGGCCAAAATATTGGCCTTTTACGCTCCAATGATTCTGATTGGTTTGGCTTCTGCATAGATTATTAATACACACAGAAAGGAAGTTACACCAACCTGGATGTATGTACATATAGAGCATATTTGGTTACTAAAATAGATTTAGTTAAACAATGACATAAGATTAATCCAGGCATGGTGGCTCATGCCTTTAATCTCAGCACTCGGGAGGCAGAAGTAGGAGGATTGCCAAGAGTTCGAGGCCACCCAGATTTCATAGTGAATTCCAGGTTAGCCTGAGCTAGAGTGACACTCTACTTTGAAAAACAAAAAACAAACAGAGAGAGAGAGAGAGAGAATGGCATAAGTGCTTAAAGTCATTTTTTCCAACCTTTTAAAATTTGGTTGTCCTGTGGAAGCATAAGCCTTATCTGAGGCATAGAAAGTAGGCATATAGCTTTTAAATATCTGTTATAAATACAGGCAGAACCTGTTATCAGTCTGGAAAACAATACAAATCTAAGCCAATTAATTTAACCTAGAAATTGTTATAAAAGGACAATAAGACAGTAAAAAGTCTTAGCACCTGTATTTGAAAACATCTTTGATTAGTCCAGATACTTGTGTGGGTACCAATTACCCAGGGAACATTGGAAACAGAACCAGAGGGCTTGAAAATATTTTTCTCAAATGAGGACCAATGCTTGAGCATGAGGCTGTACCCTAAAGTAGGGAATATGTCTTAAGAGTTAATTTTGTTATAAGCACTGGACTTGAGATGCCAGAATTGAGACAGTTACTTTACATATAATAGAGCAGAATCTGATATTTATTGAGCCCAAACAGCTAAGCTCTAATACAACCCTTGAGAAATCAGTTTTGAAAGAGAAAACATCATTTGACAACCAGTGTGTTTAGCTTAGTCTTGATAGCAATTGATCTTAGGTACCATAGAAATTTTTATTAACATAAGGCAATTTTATGTTTTACCCATGTATTAAAATTGATAAAGCTTAGGAAAGCTATCACAACATATTTTACCTAACAGAAGATGAAAGTTATCATTACCGAAACTAAATCACTTAAACCTAAGTGATTAAACCTAGTTATAACTATTTAATAGAATTAGAATAAAACAGAAGCTACCTTTAAAGTCACAATATCCTTAGGTATGAGTACCTTAACTTTGGAAATTAAACACTTATATATGAACCTTTATTTTAAGACTCAGTTTTTTCAATAGGTAAAATTTTGATGAATAGAGGAAACTAATTTACTTTACTGAGAGCCTTACGGCCAGCTTTTATAACTCTTAAATCATAACAAATTAGCATCAGTGAGTTGTTAATGAGTGAAGCCTTAACCATGAGACTCAGTTTCTCTGATTAAAACTTTGGCATCAGGTAAACATATTTTAGATTTTATCCAATTAAATACCCTTCCCTGAGCAACCTTTATCACTATCATGATGTCCTGGTGACATCTACTTTTTTTTTTCCTCTCCCTCTCTAGTCTCTGCCCCTGCCTTTCTTTTTCTTTCTTGACTTCCCAATTATAATAAAACAGACATTCCCATCTGAATCAACTGTGTTAAAGTTCTTATCTAGCTTAGTTACAATTTTTGTAATTTCCTACAAATATCAGATGTTGACTGAGTTAAGAATTTATAAGAAGGATTTCCTCCTCCTGGTGGTATCTGGAGTTACATTAGTATGTTTTCTAATTGTCTCTTTATGTCTTTGGATAAAAGTAATGCACAATTCCCATTCTCCCCTGTATTATCTAAATGAGCTCAGTTATTCAGGATACAAGCTAGCAGAGACTTTTGGACTGTCTTGGAAGCCTATTGTCCCATCTGAAGCAAAGTGGAGGACAGTGAAAATAGTCTAGAGCCAGGTTATACCCCATCCTGGCTTTCATCTTCTCAAAGAAGGGGAGGCATCTCTCCTAACCAGATTTGGGAGAAGAAATCAGGGCATTACAGGAGTCCTTACCCAAATTTCCCTGTTTTCTCCTCAGCCAAACGGGGAGGCAGAGTGTGGTCTATGAAGCACCCCCACTTTCTTGACAGTGTTCTGGATTTGAGCTTTGCCTTGAAGTTATTTCTGAATTAGTAAACTTTCTACTTGGAAAATCCTGAATTGTGAAGCAGTTTTATTTTTGAAATATGCTAATTTGGTACTTTTATATTTAACCATCTGTTCATTAACTGATCTCTCTCTTCATTTTAGTGTAGGCAAATAGAAGAACCCAAGTGTCATTTCCAGCACATGGCTTGAAATCCCTTTGGCTAGATGTCTAGCTAGTTAAATAGATTTTATATTTTTCATGCTATTTCAGACAACAATGTTGATATGAACTTTCTTCTAGGTCATACACCAATGTTCTCCTTAAAATAAAATCATCTTTTCTCACTTTTAAGTGTCAACAAAATCCTCATCAATTCCATTCAGAATTCCATCAACTCTCGGGGCCTTTGCATCATTTTACACTAGTGAATCTCAAAGCCAATGTTACATAAAGTTTATTATATTAACTCCATGCCTAGGACCCAATTATATGTTACTAGGTTACCGTGAACTCTGGCATATAATAATTCATTGTTACTGTTTACTGGTTTTTCTGGGAGCTGCTAAAGCTTAACTGCATCTTTACTCAGAGTTTTCCTTGGAGTTTGCCAGATGGTGACTGAAAATCATTTCCATGTTTCTCTCTCAAACACACATTTGCAGTTGCTGAGAGCTATTTTGTGGTGTCTCAGTGGAAGCTATTCATCAGATTCACTATGCCTAATCTCATGGAGACAGGGTTGAAGACCAGTGCTTCAGTGAAAGACAGTGTTTGTCTCACATGCACAAAGACCTGGATTTGACCCCCAACAGTGCTAAAAACATAAACTACTTCTCCATGAATCCTTTGATTCTTGGAAGATTGTTTTGCTGGTGTTTTTTTTTTTTCTTTCTTTCTTTTTAATGGTGAAATCCTAAGAGAAAGAGTTGGGTAGTTCCTGGGTTTTCTTTCATTACCTGCCATGAGGAGCTATCATATTTTATTTGTTACATTAGTCACCATGGGAACTTCTAAAATGGAATAATGGGAAAATGCCCTATGATAACCTTTCTTATTAAGGCAATGAGAACACTGAAACATTTTAATTTTTTTCAGAACTTAGTGTTGCCTCAGTAGGAAAAGCTACATCATTGAGTTGTTTATTGAAAACAATTATTGACAGTTAGTTAACTTTGGATGCACCTAAAGAGAGTTTTCCATTCAGAAGCAGGTGGAAAATTTAAAGGATAAGTCTTGAGAAGGAAAATTCTGGAGGGATATTTGAAGATCTTTAATAAACCTAGGAGTTTACATAATCATTTATGTGTGTAAGGCTATGTTCATGCCCAGGAAAATCCCGAGGGAGCTCCCATCTCTTGTCCATGCCTGGATCTGAGAGCAAAGGAAACAAGACAGAAACTATTGTCATATTTTAATGGTTAGGGCATGCAGATAGTGAACACATAGGCCTGCAACCAAGAGTAGAAAACACTGGTTTAGAGAATTTAAGAAAATCCCTGTTTAATCATTCCAACCATTAGCACACTCCTCAGGGAATGGAGCAGTTTTCATTAGACATGGAAAATACAATGGAGACTTGTAAGAGTGATCTCAGGAATGCCATGGTTCAAAACAGTAACCACACAGTAAGCGTAATTAATATTAGTAAGAATAAGAAATTACCAACCACTGAAGTTACAGTCTAAATGAACAGGGCACCTGTGTCATCATTGGAAGAGATAATATTGTTGAAATATTTCAATGGCAATATTCTTAGCATTGATCTAAAATTTGAATTCAGTCTCAAAATCATTTTTGTTTCTTTTTGCAAAAACTACTAAGCTGAATCTAAATTTCACATGAAACTATAAGGATTCAAGAATATACAGTACACTCTTGAAAAAGACAAAGTTACAGGATCCATACTTCTTGATTTTATAAAGATTTTAAAATTTATAGTAATTAATGTAGATGGGTTGGAGAGATGGCTTAGTGATTAAGACACTTGCCTGCAAAGCTAGAGAACCTTGGTTCGATTCCCCAGGACCCACATAAATCTGATGCACAAGGTGGCACATGTGTCTGGAGGTCATTAGCAGTGGCTGGAAGCCCTGGCATGCCCATTCTCTCTCTCTCTCTCCCTCTCTCTCTCTCTCTTGCTCTGCATCTTTCCCTCTCTCAAATAAATATGCAAAAATATATTAAAATAATAAAATTAAGAAATAAAATAATATAGATTATGGTGGCACATGAGTATCATCCCAGTACTTAAGAAACGGAAGTCAAATGTTGAGTTTAAGGTCAGCCTCTAAACAAGATCCTCAGAACACCACAATTCCCCCATCCCTTCCCCACATGCACACTCACAGAAAGACATGTCAAAGAAGTGTAAGCATATTAAAAGTCTAGACACATATGAACTGTTATACAACAAAGGAGCATGTCTCAATCCATTTAACAATTTATTATTCTCAAATTTCAAATCCAGTTCTCTATTTCAAGGGCCACTTACATTTCCCCACTTGCCTCTTTTATTAAGAATTAAGGCCTTGAGCTGGAGATTCTCAGTGGTTAAGTCACTTGACTGCAAAGCCTAACAAGCCAGGTCTGATTCCCCAGTATGTACATAAAGCCAGATGCTCAAAGTAGCCCATGCACCTGGAGTTCGTTTACAGTGACTAGAGTCCCAGATGCACCTATTCTCTCTCTCTGCCTCTGGTCTCTCTTTTTTCTCTGTCTGTCTTTGCATGCAGATAAATAAATAAATTACTTTTTTAAAAAATTAAAGCCTTTATGTATTTTTCAACTCTTTCAAACAATTCTCTAAAAAGTTAGTTTGTATGTGACTCTTTGGTATGAAATATTAAGCAAATGATTAATAATCAGTAATTTATGTTAGTATGCAATAATATTGTTAATCAACTCTTATTAGTTCTTTAAGTTAATTTACTAATATTTTTGTTTTTTGAGGCAGAGGTAGGAGGATCACTATGAGTTCAAGGCCAGCCTAGGATGACCTAGAATGTACTTTGTAGCTGTAGGCTGGCCTTGAACTCATAGTGATCCTCCTATCTCTGCCTCCCAAGTGCTTGAATTAAAGGGGTGTGCCACCATGCCTAGCAAACTTGCTAATTTTGAAAACAACAAAAAAGTCAGCCAAAATTTTAAGACGTTTTTCATAAGCATTCATTATTAGAGGATGCAATAATTTATCTGGTTCATTTTTTAGAATTCATTTATATGGATGATTTCCATAATTCCAATCAGTTGGAATTAATAAATTGTTATGAAACAGGTAACTGGCTTCTTGATCATTGTAACTGCTTTACCTAACTAGAGATATATATGCTGGAGCAAAATTAGCAGTTCCTAAGTTTAAATTGTGCTATGGGTTGGATAAGTGTCTTCCAAAAGGCCATGTGATAGCATTATTGTGAGGGGTTGGAGTTTTTAAGAGATGGATCTTAGTAATAGGCTTTTTTGTCCTTGTAGATGTGCATAAATGGTGCTATTGAGATCATAGTATTCTTCCTCTTCTTTTTATGACCTAGCCATGAGTTGAATGGTTTTGCCTCATGTTTCGGCCATGATGTACTGCCTTGCTACAGGCCCAAATGCAGCAAGACCACCCAGTTATAAACCAAAGCCTCCAAAATGATGATCCATGATAAACCCTTTCACTTATAAGCTGACTAACTCAGGTATTTCTTAGTTTAATGGAAATATGGCTAATGCAAATGTTACAAAAGTCCTAAGGCTTGCTGGAATCATTGCAACCCTCCATCACAGTGGAGGTGCTCAGACTCAAATATTGACTGACATCTATCACCAGTGAGGCACAAAAGTTAAATTCACAACATATTGAATATTTGAATATTTGGGCACATACACAGTTTTATAAAATCATGCAGGTTTCTGAACCTTGGAGTATGGACATTTAATAAGACTTAGTAGCTCTTTTAGAAAGAAAAGTGAAAGTCAGTTTTTCTTGTAGATTTTATTAGCTACCAGGAAGTAAAATATGCCTTTTCTGAATCTTTGCATAGTTTCTATAACCACCTTACTTACATAAAACCACCCTTTTCCTGTGACAGGAATGAATATTTGAAGTTCATGTTTGCAGAATCTCTTCTCTTGATGGAGACTTATAAACATCTACCCATGACTCTCAGTCCTGCCTGTCATATGCCTAGCCTTCTAGAGGGTTCACTTTAAACTTGAGTCTTTCTGAAGAGGAATGGGTTAGAATACTCACACTAAATTGTCATCTGATTATAACTTTCCACATATTTATTGTCACATTTACAAAGCAGCTTATCCCCCTAATTTTATTCTTTTCATTGATAAACTATTAATTAAAATTAAATCTATCACTATAATATTAGGATTTTTCTCTTTTATCTTATCACATTTTATTGTGATCATTTTTGTCATATTAGTTTATTATTAACAAGACACAGTGATTTAATGATCATTATTAATACCTTATAAATTAATCCATTGTTCAGTAATCAGGTATGGACTGAGTGATTGATGTTCAGCTGGAGATTGACAAGACTTTACATACCATTAGGCTGATGTCACTCAGATTAGGTAAAGGAGGGAAGGGAACAAGTTTGCTTTAATTCAGTCCTGAGAAAGTAAGAAAGCATCAGCAGATTTAAAATCAAATCAGGAGAGCCTGCTTTCTTGCCCTTGTTAGTGGTATACATTTTACTGACTGAAAAGATTTAAGCAAACATTTGGAAATAGATGAGCAAAGGGCAAGTGAGAAAGGAAAGACACATCCCAGGGTCAAGGTGCTAGGTCAGCAGGAAGTGCTGAGGTAAATGAGAGAAGTAGAAGAGAGAACTAGAAGCTCACCAATTAGATGAGACTACCTGGCTAGTGAGTTCCAGGTATCTGCCTCTCTTTGGATCCCTGGCACCAGATTTAAAGGTGTGTTCCAATGTGCCCAACATTTTATGTGACTACTGGGGACCAAACTCAGGACCTCATGCCTGTGAAGCAGGTGCTTTACCAATGGCAATCTCCTCATCCATAAAGCATATCATAAAACAGAGAATGAAAAAGCCTAAAACCAGAGAGGATAATGTGGGTTAAGGAACTTGTTTTTTTTTTTTAAAGAAAAACAGTGATATCAGTTTCAGAATGATATCTTTTAATGCTCTTAGCAATTGTTCTTTACAAAAGACCATGTATTTTATTAAAAGTAAGTATAAAAATAGGCAAGCTAGTCTATATAGTCTGCCAGTATGTTAGTATTGATAGATAACCTTAGCAGAAGGTGGTTAGTAACCAAGAATATGTGAAAAGAGGACATCTGGCAGTTAACACTGTTTTATTAGTTGATCTGGGTACGTCTGCACTTTCCATGGGAATACTAGTGTTGCAGTCAGCTTTGCATTGCTGCCCAAAGAACCTGACAAAAAACAGATTGTGGGAGGGAAAAGGAGAAGCTCAATAACATCTGGGGAAAACAATAGTATGAGCAGAGGGTGGACATGACCTCCACCTCCTGGACAACATCAGGTGGACAACAGCACCAGAAGAGTGTGCCAAACACTGGCTATAACAACCATAAACCTGCCCCTACAATACGTGGCCCCCAGGAGGATCCAATTCCCAAATTGTCACCAGCTGGGAACCTAGCATTCAGAACACATAAGATTATGGGGACACCTTAGTCAAACCACCACATTCCACCCCTGACCCCCATAAACTGATAATCATCCATGATATAAAATACATGCATTCATCCAACTCTAAAGTCCCCATAGATTTTATCAATCCCAATGATGTTCAAACATTCCTATAGTCCAAGGCCTTTTACTGAGCCATACTACAAAATAATAACAACAACAATAATAATAATAATAATAGTAATAGTAGTAGTAGTAGTAGTAGTAGTAATGGCACAGAATAAACATCAGACATAGGACAGAAATATTCAACCAATACAAGATTTAAAACACACAAGGCAAACATCAAACTCTGTAGTTCCAAGTCTGACAACTCTAGTCAGTGACAAGTCTCCAAGTCTGATAATTCTAACTACTGATGAGTCTCTGGAGTCTCAATTCCCCCCCTTCAATTAGGCTACTCCCAGCCCAGGCAAACTCTGCCTTATACCAGCAGCTCTTTTTGGCAGTCATCCTATAGTTCTGGCATCTCCATTGGATCTCCACTGCAACCCATGGATGGTTCATCCTCATGGCTCTAATGAGCCTCCACAGAAGCTTGCTTCACACTGCCCATGGACATTTACAAAAACTCAAATCACATTGCCAATTTAATGTCCCACTCTTTCCTGCATTTGTTATACTCCATAGTACCAGGTGGGCTACCAACTTGTTAATTAATGGGGAAAAAACATACTTTGAAGAACAGGACACTCCTTCAGCATTCAGCTCCATCAAAAGAATCTGCATTCTTCTTCTTGTCACAATGAAGATTAGCTGGCACAATCTCAATGGTTGTAATTTCTAAAACAAACAGCTGAATGGGTAGCACATTCAGTGAAAAGACTGAATTTTTTTGTGCCATATCCTTCTGTTCATAACAGTACATTTCTATGCAATGGAACCCTGCACAAGTTTTCAAGATACAGTCTTAACAGGAAGCCTCTCACACAAACTGCTTCTAGCCCAGTCCAGGCAAAGCTCTTTTCATCCTTATAAGCCAAACCTCACAGTCAATAGTTCTTACAGCATTCAGATCTTTCAACTCTGACCAGAATAGTACATCAAGCTGTATTTACAGCACTTCAAAGCATTTCTTAGGCCAAGGTTTCAAATAATTCCACATTCTTTCCTCAAATCAGTTTCAAATGACCAAAGTCACAGGTTCCTAGAAATAGTGACACCACTTCTTGGTCCCAAATTTACTGTTGCAGTCAGCTTTGTGTTGCTGGAAGAAAACACCCAACCAAGAGCAGCTTGTGGGAGGAAAAGGTTTATTTTCATTTATAGACTCAAGGGGAAGCTCCATGATGGCAGGGGAATATGATGGCATGAGAAGACGGTGGACATCACTTCCTGGCCAACATCAGATGGCCAACCTCAACATGAGAGTATGCCAAACACTGGCAAGAGGAAGCTGGTGGTAACACTAACATGCCCACAAGTCACCAGGAGGATCCAATCACCAATTTTCCACCATCTGGCAAACTAGCATTCAGAACACATTAAGTTTATGGTAGGCACCTGATTCAAACCACTACAACTAAAAAAATATAAATTTGTATGCATATAATAGGTATAGCATTTTTAAAAACATGAATAAGTTGATTTGAAAGGGGAATCATTTTTGACATTTACATGCCTTAAGTGAATGGATTTATAGCTTCCCCTCAATTCTGGCAGACGACCTAGTGTTGCAAGATGGCTAATGCACAGATGACCCATGACAGAGTCCTTCTTGTTCTTCATAACCCACCTCCCTGCTTCAGTATTTGCCACTGTCCTCACTATATAAGGAAATGGTATAAACAGAGAAATCTTTAACACTGTGTCTTGAGATAGGGTGGATAAAAGAACAGTCATGGTATCAGCATAGGGTACCTTCAAATACATAGTCATCTTCTTGAAATATATCTAGTCAGGAGCACATATTTTTGATCCTACTTAGACCAGGAAGTGGCAATGACTTACCTCTATATTTCTATGCAGCTATAGTTGCTTTTATTCATGACACACTATTCAGTCCCACTGGGTCATGGCAGCTACATTCTATATCCAGGGTTTGACCTCTTTTAGAACTCTCTTCCCCAGACCTGCTCCCTTATATACCATGCACGTTTCTTTGGCTTTCTCTTCCAAGTGCCATTATGTCAAGTGTGAGGTCCTTAGTTCCTTTTACATTGTTTATATACATCAGATGACACATGGCACTGTGCATAATTTCCTGGGGAAGTTTAATTGAACCTTAGAGTGCTATAATAATTGGTTAAGCATTGCTTAGGATGTGCCTGTGTTTTTAGATGAGAGTGAGATTCTAACTGATCAAATGAACACAGAAAGCTATTCTTCACATATCAGAGTTCATAATGTCCATTGAAGGGTTGAAAAAATAAAAAGATCATTGCCAAAGATCTTGTTTACCCACCAGAGCTAAATGGTAATAATGTTGTTGAAATCACCACAAGGCATAGACACAGGTCAGTGAGAGATCATGCTGGATATCCTTCATGGTGCTGGATAATGCTGTTAGAGTGGGTGGGGATAATGGCCACCAACAGCATGAACAGTCAAGGGCTTCTAAAAGCTACAAAGTCAACCCACTGTACAAGATGTACACACCTGTGCAATAGTGACACACAGCCTAGATTGGTAACCAGCAGCTCTCTGATTGGATATGAGGTCTGTTCAGTGGGAGAGAATTCATAACTGGTACTGAGAACCAACTCAGAATTCTATATCAGTCATAGATTCCAGAGAGAAAATTTCATAGTCTTTGGCTAAGAAGAATAGCTATACCCATCAAAAAATCTCTTCAGGGTTGGAAAGATGGCTCAGCACTTAAGATGCTTGACTACAAAGACTAATTACTCAGGTTCCATACACTAGAAACTATGTAAGCCAGATGCACATAGTGGCACATATGTCTAGAGTTCATTTTCAGTAGCTAGAGTCCCTGGCTTGCTTATCCTCTATCTCCCCATCTCCTCTCTTATAAATAAATAAAATTAAAATTAAAATTCTCTTAAATAATTATGCTTTTCCATTTTAACCCATGCTGCTCTTATTCTTGGTTATAGAATCTGCTTCTCTTACATATGGCAGTGAAAACTGGGAAGAATCAATATCCATTAATATGACAAGAAAAAGAGAGCTGACTGTCCAACATGAGATGAGTTATCTTTATTACATCTGCCAAAGCTCAGGAGACATTACAGAGGAAGTGGTGATGCTAGGTTGGAGAGAAGGCTTAGCAGTTTAGGCACTTGCATGTTCAACTCTTCAGATCCCACATAAGCCATGCACAAAGATGAGGCAAGGTCAAGGTCGTACATGTCCACTGGGTGGTACCTGCACCTGGAGTTCAATTCCAGTGGCTGAGGTCCTGGCACACCAATTCTCTCTCTCTTTCTCTGTCTCTCTCCAAATAAATAAATAAATAAATAAATAAATAAATAAATAAGCATGGGTGCTCCTCTTACTGATGGCCTGACATCCAGCTCCAGGGAGGCACTGAAGGCACTAAAAACTAATCAAAGCAGAAATTAAGAGGTTGCAGATTGTGTAACACTAAAGTAGACTATCACATCCACCAAGGCTCAGCTAACAATGTGGCAGAGGGGGAAGAAAGATCATAAATGCCACCAGGCAGAAAGGAATGTCCTGGGGTATTGTCTACCACAACACAGAGACTGACTGATGCATTTCTGACCACCCAGTTGATTGGGGGCAGGGGAGCAGTAAATGATAGTATAAACATATGGAAATATGACTAACATGTGATATGTTCATACAAGAAAGTTAATGATTAATTAGAAAACAAAAAAAAAAACATAAAGATAGATCCTCTACAGGTCAAGAGGGAAGTCTTACTGCCTAGCTACTGGAATAGGGGTAGCTGTTTCACTCTCCAGTCAACTGACCTTCAGATGAAAATTCATGTTATTGGTTCTCCATCTCTCAGTTTACTAACTGTAAATCTGTTATGTTTATCTGGAGAACATGGTTAACACATGATCTAGATGTCCTATTAATCAGAGTTTTAACTCCTATAATGTAGAGGAACAAGTTTATGATAACTTCAGCGAAAGCAAAAAAATTTAAAAAGATATTATTTTGACTAGATGGTAGTAATCAATACTGACTAATTCTTTTTTCAGGATATTTTTAATTAAGACACAACTATGATATTATTTAATATAATGTAACACATATGATAATTATTTTATAAAGGTAACACAACCAACAATATGTTTAATAAGAAGAAAAATCGTCCATACTGTGTTGGTTAGTCTTCAGTGACAACTTTAATTATTTTCTTTATTTGAGAGAGAGAGAGAAAAAATAGGGAGAGAGAGAGAGAGAGAGAGAGAGAGAGAGAGAGACAGAGAGAATGGGCATACCAGGACCTGTAGCCACTACAAACAAACTCTAGATGCATGTGCCCCCTTGTGCATGTGGCTTACATGGGTCCTGGGGAATAGGTCCTGGGTTCTTTGGCTTTGCAGGCAAGTACCTTGACCACTAAGCCATCTCTTTAGCCCTAAAACTTAATATTTTAAAGAAATGCTTAGGGTTTTCATGTGTTACTCCTTTCAACAAGTCTACAAGGGCATTTTTTTTCTTTCTTTTTTTTATTAATTAGATTTATACTCAGTGAATACAGTCAAGTTGGTACCATTATTAGCCTTCTCCCTGTCCTCTTCCCTCCTCCTGGCCCCTCCTTGTTAAGGTATGTGGGTCATGCATTGTGGAGTTAGCTCTCAGTTATGGGTAGGAGGAAATGTCTCTGTGTATCATGAGCACAACATGCGGCTCTGACATTCTTTCTGTACCCTCTTCCACAAATTTCCCTGAGCCATGTTGGGTTCATGTTAGGTCTGCTTCAGTGATGAGGTCTTGGGAGCCTCTGTGTCTCTGGATATCTGATTTGGTAGGAATTGATTGTTCTCTCTGTCAATCTCCTTCACCCTTGTACTGGTATCAGGTTCACCATGAAAACAGCACCCTAGCTTGTTTTGCCAATTATTCTTAGTTTGAACTGGGGCCCTTTTGAGGTATGATGGGGTGATTCTGTCCTTAGGCTCTACATCTATCTGAAAAAGAGAAGCAGATTCTCTGATGGAGAGTAAAGTTAGCACCAGATAAATGGGATGACCCTTATTCTTTTTTAGATAGAATTTAATAGGTGTAGGCCCTCTTGTAGCCCACGATTGGTGGTAGTTTGATAATGGACAGCAGGCTCATTTTTGGATATGGTTCTGACTTGTTTCCCAGCTCCAGCTATGGGTTCCATTCCACTGAGCACACCAATTAACCAAATCAAGAGCAATTGGTTTCCCACCATGGCTGTGCACCACTATTGCACTTGTGTGAACATCACAACAGGTTATTTGCTGCAAAGTAGGTTAGAGCATGAGTTGCTTGGAAAGACGTGGGTCATTTTCCCTGAGTCATGCATGTAGCAACTTATGGCACTAGATGCGCTGACTGTCTAGGGATTGACTCTCTACCAGCTTCCAGCCATGTCACTCCATGTTATGTGTAAACCGCATATGGTGTCTTCACCAGTAGGGTCTTACCACTCATCTTTGGTGTGTCATCAAGTACTGTCATTCTTTTAGGAAACCTTGTAGGTCTCTCTGATCAAAAGCTCATTGTGGATGTTAGCCACCTGCTGGTACTGGGAGTTACAGGTCAGTGCCCATAAAGAGAAGGAAGAAAAAGATAAGTAATATAAAATAGTTAGAGAGAAGAGGGAGTGAGAGAGAGAGAGAGAGGAAGAGAAAGGGAAGCTGTAGAAGACTAAGGTCAGTCTTCATTGTACCCTCTCCAGGGCCTTATGACTTCGTTGTTCCCTCTAAGGGCCTGGTGAAGGTTCAACCATTTGGTCTGCCTTTTAGGATGTAAACTTTTATGGCACCATTGTCATTTGGGTCCACATTTGAATCTCCCACCCACTCCTCTGCCCTCCCCTCCCTCCAAACCACCCTATTGTCTGGTCCTCGAGATGCTTGCTAGGTAGTTGGCATCTTGGGTAGATTCAGGTTAGGAGCTATGCAGCGATTATCTTTCTATGATTGGGTAAGTTCAGAGAATGATCTGTTCCAGGTTCAACCATTTTTCTTCAAATTTCATTGTGTTGTTTTTTCTTACTGCTGTATAGAATTCTATTGTGTAGATATACCAAATCTTAGTTATCTATTCTTCTAGTGATGGACATCTGGGTTGATTCCAGCTCTTAGGTATTATGAATTGAACTGCTAAAAACATGGTTGAGCAAATATCTCTGGACTGATGCTTGAAGGTTGTAGGGTACATGCCCAGTAAGGGAATAACTGGGTCTGTTGGTAACCCTACAGTCAGCTTTTTTAGGAGTTTCCATATTGCTTTCCAAAGTGGTTGTACCATCTTACATTCCCACCAACAGTGGATTAGGGTTCCTATTTCTCCACATCCTCACCAGCATTTATTTTCATTTGATTTTTTGATATTTGCTATCCTTTCTGGGTTAAGGTGGAATCCCACAGATGTTTCAATTTGCATTTCCCTAATGATTAGAGATGATGAACAATTTTTAAGTGTGTGTTTGTCATTATATTTCTTCCTCTGTGAACTGCCTGTTCAGCTCTGACCCATTTTGTGAGTGGGTTGTTTGCCTTTTTATTGTTTAGGTTTTTGAGTTCTTTGTAGATTCTAGAGATTTGGCTTCTGTCAGTTGGATATTCAGCTAATATTTTCTCCCATTCTGTGGGTAATCTATTGGCTTTGCTTATTGTATCTTTTTCTGTGAAGAAACTCTTCAGCTTCATGTGATCCCATTGGTTGATTATTTAATATCCTGTGCTACTGGGGTTTTGTTCAGGAAGTCTTTTTCCATTCCTATATCATGGAAAGTTTCTCCTATATTTTCTTCCAGTAGTAGCTGAGTTTCTGGACTTATATTGAGGTTTTGATCCATTTGGAATTGAGTGTTGTGCATGGCGAGATGTGTGGATCAAGTTTCAATTTCCTGCATATGGTCTATACTCCTGTTTTTATGCCACTAGCATGCTGTTTTTATTACTATGGCTTCATAATATAGCTTTAGAACAGGTATGGTGATGCCTCCAGAGGTATTTCTTTTGCTAAGGATATGCTTGGATATCCGAGGCCTTCTGATTTTCCATGTGAATTTTGAGATCATTTTTTCTATCTCTGTGAAGAACAATGTTGGGATTTTAATTTCATTAAATCCATGTATTGCCTTTGTAGGATTGACATTTTCACAATGTTAATTCTGCCTACCCAGGAGCATGGAAAGTTTTTTTATTTTCTCAAGTCCTCCTCAATATCTTTTTTGAGTGTTTTTATGTTTTCATTGTATAGATCTTTCACTTCCATGGTCTGTTCATATCTTAACATAATAAAGGCTACATACAAAGCTCCTGTATCCCAAATAATACTTAATTGAGAGAGACTGGAGGAATTCCCATTGAGATCAGGAACAAGACAGGGGTGCCCACTCTCACCTCTGCTTTTCAATATAGTACTGGAAGTCCTCACTCAAGCAATAAGAGAGGAAAATGAAATAAAAGGGATACAATTTGGATAGGAAGGAGTTAAGTTAGCTCTATTAGCTGATGACATGTTTGTATACATTAGAGACCCAAGAGACTCCATCCTAAAACTCTTAAAGATGATTAATTCCTTTAGCAAAGTAGAAGAATACAAAATCAATGCACAAAAGTCTGTAGCCTGTCTATATGCAAATGACAAAGATGCAGAGAAAGAAATAAGGGATATGGTCACATTTTCGATAGCAAGAAAAAAAATACAATACAAGGGCATGTTTGAAGAGGTTTAACTGAAGAAGAGACACCTACCTTGAATATGAGTGGCACTCTCTCATGGGTTGATGCTCTAGAATGGGTAAACAAGGGGAAAGCTTCATGAGTGCCAATATTCATCTCTCTCTGCTTCAACTGTAGACATACTGTCATGGGCTACCTCACACTCTCACCATGTATTCCCTTGCTTGATGTACTATACCCTTAAACCATTAGTCAAAATAAATCCTTCCTCCCTTAAGTTGCATCCTTTCAGAGACTGGAAAACAGTGATGAGAAAAGTCCCCAATGTACATACATAGCTTCACATTCACATGAGGATTATGTTGGCTTTCATTTAACCTGAGGTTAAGTGATCACAACCAAAATCTTAAGCCTTTTTTCTCTGATGAATGTGCTGGTAGAGAAGCAATAGTGTGCTACTTGGGCCCACAGCAGGTGCACATATGGTCATCACTTCTACAGAGAGGGAAAATGGCAGGTGGATTGACATTTGAGCATTTCCTTTTCAGTGAGAACTAATAGTAGGGTCAAGAAGGTACTCTGTGGGGTACTTAGCCCTTACTCATTGGGAGAGCAAGTCTTTTTCTTAGTGGTGATAGTTATCTATTTCTGATGTAGTCAAGTACTTCCAGCCTGGTGTGGACAGTATTTATTTTATCATTTTTCAGTTTTTGAATGAGAATGGCTTCAAAGAGTTCTTATTCAGGGGAAAGAGAAGTCAATTTAACATTTCAACTTATACTGGAAAGGCTTTCTATATCAAACATTTGAAGCTTGAAAGAAAGAAAAAGTGGAAAGATGGGAAAATTCCCTATTAGAGCTGAGTTAGATAATTGGAATAAATGCACCCTGACTTTTGAATTTACAACTTTAGAGAGAACCTGTTAGCTGACTGAAATGTGTGCAAATACATAAGGAGTAGTGAATGACTTACTTTGCTAGATTATAAAAGATTTTATATAAGTAAAATCATGCTCAAACAGCTCATTCCCTCCTTTACCTCCCAAAGGCAAAGGATAGACACAAATAGCACCAAACCAACCTCTAAAGGTGCCTGACCAAGACCACTTGATTTTGGCGATAGCAAATGTTACACCAGTTTAATAGAATACATGACTTTTAAAGTGAGTGTGAATCAAATAATATGACAAGAAACTTCCTTGGTGTTATAGGATATATGACATTCTGCAACTGAAAGTAATAAAATTATTACTTGGGTGGACAAGGTAATTATTAAAATATGCCTTTAACTAAATTAACATTGAATATTTTCTCTTTAATTCAGAGCCTTTCTGTCTAGATACACTGAGAAAATATATTTTACTTAAAATATGCCTTTGAAGCTTCAGAGAGTTTTACATCTTAAAATTACATGGTGGATGATTTATTGCTTCAATGCTATTTGCAAATATCCCAGTGAAGCAATGTCACATCACCCCACCAGCAAGTTACAGATGTTTCTGCATCACCTTTATGAATATACTGTGAAGACAACATTTTGGTCAATGGCTAGGATAAAAGCATTCTGCATTTATTTTGTTAGTTAGTTTGTTTGTTTTTCACAACAAGGTCTCCTTCTAGCCTAAGCAGACTTTGGACTCATTCTGTAGCCCAGGGCTAACCTTGAACTAATGGCGATCCTCCTACCTCAGCTTCCTGGGTGCTGGGATGAAAGTCATGTACCACCATGTCCAGCAGCATTTATTTATTCTATTAATTTTAAATGTATATAGTAAAAGCCAGTTATTTAAAATACACATGAGGGACTGAAAGACTCAGCAGGTAGCCCTTGCTGTGCATATGTTAGGAACTGTGTTTAATCCCCAGCACCCACATAGAAAGCTCACAGTGCAAGCTCCTGGATCAGTGAGAGACCCTGGCTTAAGGAAATAGAGTGGATGAGTGATACAATTGGATACCAATATCCTCTGTGAGCATCCATACATGTGCACACATACATGCATGAAAACATGCCCCTCCACACAACAGAACAGACATGCTATATTTAGAACACACATGCTATATGTGTACACACATCAGCAGCAGCAAAGACCAACTAACAAGATCAATTACCAGAGTTTGTCCTGAAAATTCAAGTGACTAAAGCATGGCAGCCTCTTTTCAAATAAGAAGAGACTGAGCGTCAGTGGCCTGTGGTATCTGTGGCACTTAGGTATTAGACAGTTGTTTTGTCTGTTGTTAGCTTTGCACAGGAGTTAAACTTAGTGTCTTTACAGATCTTATGATACAGGAATGAGTAGGCAGTGCCTCTTGGTTATTTTAATAGGTAAATAGTAAAAATAAAAATTAAAAGATACAATCAAATTAAGCTTCCAAAACTAGATTAAAACATAATGTCAAAGTTGTAAAGAAACAGACATTTAATTGTCCTATTCATAAAGTACCATTTTTAGTGTCTATTTAGAATATTAGTCAAATTTTATAATGCATGAAATCTTTGAATTCACTATTCTAGTTCCAAGATTTTATCCTGAAGACATAAGATACTTCGTGGGCTTTTATTTTTGCAGGAAATTTATGTATAATATAAATGTTCTATAGCAGGAAGTAGAAATAGTATAACAACATACTGCTACAGTGCTAAAATCTTGATAAGATTGTTAAAATAATAAGGCTGTACTAACAAGAAAGCTTTTGATTAGATTAAAAATTTGTTAAGTAAAGAAAAATATATTTTATGTGTAAACTAGGTGCTAAAAATACCCAGTTGCCTTCACACCCTGCTTTTGATAACTATAATTACCTGGGGGCTATCTGTGGCCTCAGCAGAATGCACTATAGACCTAGAGTGACATTCAATACACTTGACCCCAATTATCAGGCAGTGATAGGTAAGTTTTGGTGAATCCATTCTTCCAGTAGGTAATCTACTGGGTGAGACATAGTACATAAAAACAGGGTCAGAAAGGCAGTATACTGGGCCCTGTAACAGCACAAAGGTCTAGGCTGAGGAAAGATGTGGTCAAGATAGAAGAGAAAGATGTTTGCAGTTCATATCCTGCCTTCCTGCAGCAGACTTGCTCTTACTGTTCTGGAACTGGACAGAATAGAGGTGGAAGGTGGAGCTTCTTACAAGACCAGCAATGAGAAGCTAGAGCAGGCAAAGGATCAGACATGGGTAGACACGTGGTCATACACAGAGAAATTCAAGCCTGGCTTGTCCTGTAGGATATCAATTCAGTATCAAAGGGAGGATGATTTGCTAGGGTAATTTAAGCATATAGTAAGAACTATTTACTGTTTTTTTTTTCAGGGTAATCTTTCTGTAATTTTAACTGTTTTTAAATTGCTTTAAAAAAGAACTCTGATTCTAAAACAACAGAAGACTGTTAAAATAACAATGTGCATGCCCATGTCTTAGAGCAGATGAAAGACATTTTCTCTCGAGAAGCATAGATACACATGAAGGAATATCACAATGAACATGTATGAATTTAAAGGAATAGAATTGCACATTTAAAATGATCATTAAGACCCATTTCCTGTCTCCTCCCAGCTCCTGGGTCAGAGATCGTATCAATGAAATTGAACAGAATCTTCTCCTAGAAAACATTACAACCCTCCAAAGAGATGTGAATAAATTGAAGGTAAGTCAAGAAATGGAAGACCTCAACAACCAGTTGATTAAGCTTAATGAAGACTTGATCAAATGCAAGAATGAACTACCAGAAACATCTCTTTCATATGTGGAACCTAGCTACAAATGATTGGATTTATATGTGAGTAGGAATAAAACTCAGTGGCAGAGGCCAGTAAACTAGAAAGGGGATATAAAGGGAATAGAAAAGGGGGGGGGGACTTAATAGGATGGTACTGTATATATGTAAGTAGAAGAACAGATTAATGGGGATGAAAAGGCCTAAGTGAGGTCAGGGGAAGAGACTGAGTAAAGGAAAGGTGGAAGGAGGGCTAATCAAAATCTAAGAAGATATAAATAAATTGTACTGAAACCTACTTTTTTCGACAATGGAACACTCAGGAGCTATAGATTGTTACTAGAAAATTTTCAGTGCCAATGATGGGGTACATTCCAGTGAGCTGTTGGCCAGGGATGTCCTTGATGCGCCCAAAACATTACAGGCCATTGCCAAGGCCCTTGGATTCCCACATGGAATAGATGGTAAAAACCTATTGCTAAAGATTTCATATACTTGGGCTGCAAGGTCACTGAGAAACCCTGCTGTAACTAAGTAGAAAACCTCCTCTATGTAGCCCAGCTGACACATAGCTGAAAAAAGCTGTGCTGCATGCATTTCAATGGGAGACAGAGAAATCACCAGTGAAGATACCCAACAGTGGACACTGAAACCTTATATTTGGCCAGCCAAGCCAAATGAGCAAATGGGTACAATAATAGCATGTCTGTTATGGGGGAAACCAACTGCCCTCTAATTTGGAGGCCTGCTCCATGGAAGGGAATACATCCCTGATACTGAAAACCTACAACAGGGGTAGCCATAAGCCCTAGGGATGTAGGGATCTCTGCTGCTGTCTGGCTAAATGTATATAGTATGCTCATCAAACTGCCCAGTAAGCACTTCTGTTAATGTTCATACCCATATATTAATGCTACTATCATTTTTGGTTAGAGAACCTTCTCTTTTCAGATGGAAGTGGCCTTGGGATGACTCAGATGGCACCATGGTGCTGAGAAGAAGTGACAGAGGAGTGCTCAACACTGCAATATCTCTATATATCTATATATCTATATATCAATATATCTATATATCTTCCAAGGCTCAGGGTCCATTGTAGATGAGTTGGCAGAAAGAATGTAGGAGCCAAAGGAAGGATACGACTCCTTACAATGTGCTCCTCCACACACAAAATGGCCTGGATATCCATGAAGTCAAAGTGCCTGATAACTACCTACAGAAGTCCATCATAACAGGAGAAAAGTTGGTGACATCAGAATAAAAGAGGGACTGATTGAGAGGGGGAGGGGATATGAAGGAGAGTAGAGTTTCAAAGGGGAAAGTGGGGGGAGGGAGGGAATTGCCATGGGTTATTGTTTACAATCATGGAAGTTGTCAATAAATAATAATAATAATAATAATAATAATAATAATAATGATAATAAGAAGAAGAAGAAGAAAAAAGAAGAAAGAAAAAGACCTCTCTATAACCACTACCAACAGTTACTCATGTGGAAGACAGGAAGATAATACAGAAGAAATTGATTGGGAGGCCAAAAACTTTACTAAATTCAAAAATCAAGTGAACAGAATATGAGGGAACTGTGGGATACTCTAAAATGACCAAACATCTGTATCATGGGCATACCAGAAAGAGAGGTGTGGTGGTTTGAGTCAGATATCCCCCATAAATTTAGGCATTCTGAATGGTACATTCCCAGCTAATGGAGATTTGGGAATTAATGCCTCCTGAAGAGGGTGTATTGTTGGGGGGCATGCTTATGGGTATTATAGCCAGTTTCCCCATGCCAGTGTTTGGCACACTCTCTTGTTGCTATAGTACAGCTTTGGTTGGCCAGGGATTGATGTTCACCCCCTGCACATTCCATCATTTTCCCTGCCATCTTGGAGCTTTCCCTCAAGCCTGTAGGCCAAAATAAACCTCTTTTTCCCATAAACTGCTCTTGGTTGGGTAATTTTTACCAGCAATGCGAACCTGACTACAACAGTACAGTCGTACTGAGGAGTGGGATTGCTGCTAGATACCTGACTGTGGTTTTGGCCTTTTGGACCTGATTTTCAAGATGAATGTGAGAGGATTTGAAACCTTGGCCTAAAATATACCTTGCAGTGCTACAAGTACAGCTTGATGGACTATTCTGGTCAGAGTTGAAAAGTCTGAATGCAGTAAGAACTATGAACTGTGAGGTTTGGCTTCTGAAGGTGAGAAAGAGATTTGCCTAGACTGAGCTAGCAGTTTGTGTGGGAAACTTGTTATTATGCCTGGGTCCTGAGAAATTGGGCAGGGTTGCTTTGCATAGAAATGAACTGGTGTGCTGGGAGTGGTGGCACACTCCTTTAATCCCAGCACTCGGGAGGTGGATATAGGAGGATTGTTGTGAGTTTAAGGCCACCCTGAGTCTACAGAGTAAATTCCAGGTCAGCCTGGGCTAGAGTGAGACCATACCTAGAAAAACAAAAACAAAAAACAAAAAACAAAAAACAAAAAAAAAAAGAAAGAAAGAAATGAACTGGTGTGGGCAGAGGGATATTGGCACAAAACAAATGAAATCCTTGGGCCTAAACTGCTGCCCATTCACCTGCAAATTATTTGAGAGATTACAACCATTGAGATTGGGCCAGCTGACCTGCACTGGGACAACAGGAAGAATACAGACTCCTTTGAATGGGCCTGAGTGCTCAAACTTTGATTTATTTATCCTGGGATTAACACATTGGCACCTTACCTGCTATTGTGGAGTCTAAGAAATACAGGAAAGAGAGGATCATTGAGTTTGCAACAGTCTTGTGCTTTGGAAATGGTCATGGGCAATGTGAAGCAGGTTTGCTGGATGTCTGCATAGAGACCTGATGGAGCCATGAGGGTGAACCATGGATTGCAGTAGAGACCCACTGGAGATTCTGGGACCATGACATGGCTGCTAAGGAAAGCTGCTGGCCCCAGTGAAGTTTTCCAGGATTGTGAATAGGGTAGTTGGAGGGGCGGAATTGGAATTCCAGAGACTTGTTGCTGGTTAGAATGACCTGACTTGGGGCTACAGAGTTTAGTGTTTGCCCTGTTCCAATCATGTATTGCTCAAGTATTTCTTTGCTATGCCCAATGCCATCTTTTGCAGTGTGAATGTTTATTCTGTGCTGTTATGGGATTTTTGAGGTAGTTTTTTGGTATTATGCCTCAGTTAAGACATCTTGGACTATGAGGATGTATGAATATCATTGGAGTTAAAACGATGGGGACAAGCCAGGCATGGTGGTGCATGCCTTTAATCTGAGCACTCCGGAGGCAGAGGTAGGAGGATCATGCATCATGTCAGATTAAAGCTAGAAATTAACAACAAGAGACACATCATAACTCCACCAGCTCCTGGAGACTAAACAACATACTTTTATACAATGAATGGGCCATTAAAGAAATCAAAAAAGAAATTATAAAATTCCTGGAATTGAATGATAATTAAAATACAACCTACTAATATTTATGGGATTCAATGAAAGTAGTCATACAGGAAAAATTCATAGCCCTAAATACCTTCATTACAAAGACAGAGAGATCCAAAATCAATAACCTGACTATCCACCTAAAGGCGCTAGAAAAACAAGAATCCAACCCAAAGAGCTACAGATGAAAAGAAATAATCAAGATTAGAGCAGCAGTTAATGAAATGGAAACTAAGAAATGAAGAGGTGGTCATTTGAAAAAATAAACAAGATTGATAAACCCCTGACCAACTGATCAAGCACAAAAAAGTAAATAAAAAGATAAGTCTCAAATTAACAAAATCAGAAATTAAAAAGAAAAGATTACAACAGATATGAATTAAAATGGAAGAATCATCAAGGCATACTTCCAAAATCACTATTCCAAAAAACTAAATAATCTGGAAGAAGTGGATGAATTCCTGGACACATACCATGTACCAAAACTAAGCTCAGAGCAGCTTAACCACCTAAACAAACCTATCACATCCAGGGAGATTGAAAAGGTAATTAAAAAACCTTCCAAGGGCTGGAGAGATGGCTTAGCAGTTAAGCGTTTGCCTTGAAGCCTAAGGACCCCTCGATTTCCCAGAACCCATGTAAGCCAGTTGCACAAGGGAATGCATGCATCTGGTGTTTATTTGCAGTGGCTGGAGGCCCTGATGTGCCCATTCTCTCTCTCTCTCTAGCTCCCTCTCTCTGCCTCTTTCCCTCTCTGTCTGTCACTCTTAAATAAATAAAAAAAACAAACAAACAGACAACCCCCCCCAAAAGAAAAGTCCAGAACTGTATGGTTTGTCAGCTGAATTCTATCAAACCTTCATAGAATAAGAATAACTGAAACCAATTTTTGTCAAACTATTCTGCATAATCAGAGACCAAGGACTCATCTTGACTCCTTTTATGAAGCTAACATCACCTTAATACCAAAACCAGAGAGAGATGCAACAAGGAAAGAAAACTATAGGCCTAATACCTAATGAATTTTTATGCAAAGATCCTGAACAAAATTCTCACGAACTGAATTCAACAACACATTAAAAGCATTATCCACCCTGATCAAGTAGGCTTCATCCCAGGGATGCAGAAATGGTTTAACATATGGAAATCGGGAAGGTAATACACCACATGAATAAACTGAACCATAAGAACTACATGATCATCTCAATTGATGCAGAAAAGGCCTCTGGCAAAATGCAACACCACTGGAAAGAATAGGTATCAATCATTTATATCTCAATGCAATAAAGGGTAGGTATAAAGCTCCTAAAGCCCAAGTAATACTTAATGGGGAAAAACTAAAGGAGTTCCCACTGAGGTCAGTAACAAGACAGGGGTGCCCACTCCAACCACTTCTCTTCAACATAGTACTAGAAGTACTAGCCCAAGCAATAAGACAGGAGAAAGAAATAAAAGGCATTCAAATTGGAAAGGAACAAGCCTAGTTAGCTCTACTTGCAGATGACATGATCCTATATATAAGTGAATTGAAAGTCTCTGTCTCAAAAGTTCTAAAGGTGATAATTTCATTCAGCAAAGTGGCAGGATACAAAATCAATGCACAAAAGTAGTCATTTTTTGATATGCAAAGGAAAAATATACAGAGAAAAATATCAGTAAGGCTGTCCCATTTTCAATAGGAGCAAAAGAAAATTAACTACCTTGGAATAATACTAACTAAGGATGTGAAAGAATTATAAAATTAAAACATAAAAATCTTCAAGAAAGCAACAGAGGAGGACTTGAGAAGATGGAAAGACCTCCCATGCTCCTGGATGGTTAGAATTAATATTATGAAAATGGCAATTCTATCAAAAGTAATATACAGATTTAATGCAATACCAATAATTATACCAACATCATTCTTCACAGAGATTGAAAAATGATCTCAAAATTCACATGGAATGGCAGAAAGCCTCAGATATCCAAACATATCGTCAGCAAAACAAGCACCTCTGGTGGTGTCACCATACCTGATTTAACACTATATTACAAAGCCATAGTGACAAAAACAGCATGGTATTGTAATAAAAACAGAAACATAGACCAATGGAAAATAATTGAAGATGCAAACCTTAGGGCAAGCAACTACAGATGCCTGATCTTTGACAAGGGTGTCAACAATGTAGACTGGAGAAAAGACATCTTTCAACAAATGGTGTTGGACAAATTGGATGACCATATGTAGAAAAATGAAATTAGACCCACTCATTTTGCCATACACAAAAATCAAATACAAATGGATTAAAGATCTCAATATAAGACATGAAATTCTTCAACTACTGCAAGGAAACATAGGAGGCACTCTCCATGATATAGCACTGGGAAAAGACTTCCTGAACAAAATCCCAGTAGCCAGGGAAATTAAACAAGTGCTCAACCAATAGGATCTAATGAAGCAAAAAAGCTTCTGCACAGACAATTATACCATAAGCAGAGCCAATAGATTACCCACTGAATAGGATAAATCCTTGACAGCTCTACCATTGACAGAAGCCTAATATCTATTCTCTACAAAGAACTCAAAAAAGTAAACAATAAAAAAATCAAACAACCCACTCCAAAAGTGGGGCAGAGAACTAAACAGGGAGTTCTCAGAGGAAGAATTACAAATGACTAACACACACTTAAGAAAATATTCAACACCCCTAACCATTAGGAAAATGCAAATTAAAACAACTGTGTGATTCCACCTTACCCCATAAGGATAGCAAGCATTAAAAATGCAAATGAAAACATTGTTGGCAAGGCTATGGCAGATATAAGAACACTCATTCACTGTTGGTGGGAATGTAAGCTTGTACAACCACTGTGGAAATCAATATGGAGACTCCTGAAAAGGGTGAATATAGAATTACCAACAGACCCTTATTCCCTCACTGAGCAGTTACTGTAAAAGCTCCACAACTCAGTTCAGATATTTTCTTAACCATTTTTTTTGCTGCTCAACTCATAATAGCTAAAAACTGGAATGAACCCAGGTGCCCATCATTGGATGAATGGATAACCAAGATGTCATTGGAATGGAATTCTATTCAGTAACAACAACAACAACAACAAAATGACACGTTCAAATTTGAAGAAAAACGATCCAACTTGGAACAGATCATTCTAAGTGATCTCACACAATCACAAAAAGTCAACTGTCACATGATTTCACTCATCTGTAGTTCCTAACCTGTATCAGCCCAAGTTGCTCACATAAATGAATAGCATCTTGAGGCTAGGACAATAGGAAGCGTAGGTCTTGGGGGAAGAGTAAGGGTGTGGGAGACACAAAACTGAACCCAAATTGAACTGGTACCATAGAATCCTGTATCCTGGAAGTCAGAATAAAAGGTGGAACACTCAAGAGAACCTTACAGGCAGCACCTGAATTGAAGGGCCCTGGAGAAAGTGAGATAAAATCTAACCCTGAATATCTGCTGTTTCTCTTTCTTCTCTGTTTTTTTTTTTTTCTTTCCTCTTTTCCTTTGGTGCTGGCCTATAAATCCCTGTACCAGGATGTGGTCTACATCCATAATGAGCTGTTGATCAAAGAGACATACTAATCTCCCAAAACAAACAAGACAGACTTCTTTCAGAGCACTTGATTACTCACCAGAGGTTAATGGTAAGACCCTACTGCTGAAGGCACCAAATGCTATTGACCTGGATCATGAAGAGACCTGATTGGAATCTGGTGGAGAGCCAGGCCCAGACAATTAGCCCATCTAGGTGCTACATGAGGTACTGGGGGAAAGTGGCCAATATCTGTCCAAGCATCTCAAAGTCTAAGCGACTCAGAAGCAAACAACCTGACATGATACTCACACAAATGCAATAGTGGCACACAGCCATGGTGGGTAGCCAGTTGCTCTCGGATTGACTAACAGATCTGCTCAGTGGAAAGGAAACCATATCTTGAACTGGGGAACAAGTCAGAACCACATCCAGATAGTGATTCTGCTTTCCATTGTCAAGCTCACACTAACCTTAGACTATAAGAGAGTCTAAACCCTTTTAATTCTCTCTAAATTAATAATGGTTATCACACTTAACTAGTGCTGACTTAATTCTCCATTGGAGAATCTGCTTCTCTTTTTCAGATGGGAGCTGGACCTGAGGAGATAAATGACCCAGTGCACTCCACCCTGGTCCCAAGCTAAAACCACAGAGGAACTGGTGAAATGAGCAAAAGCGCTGCTTTCTTAGTGAATCTGACACCAGCACAAAGGTGATGGAGAAAGATACTGAGGACACACAACACCTACCAAATCAGAGATCCAGAGGCTCCTAAGTGTCCATCACTCATGTAGACTTAAAATTCTCCCTGCATGGCTCAGGGAATTTTGCAGAAGAGGGCACAGAAAGATTGTTAGAGCTACAGGTTAGGACATTTCACACAGAGACATTGCCTCCCCTGCCCATAATGCATGACTCACAATCCCCATGGTGTTGACCTGCATGCCCAATGAGGAAGGCCTCTTCAGAAAAGGAGCAAGAAGGAGGGAAATAATGGAATCAAGAAGTGTGGTTTACAAGAAAATATGTCTATGTCTAATAAAAAATGATGGAAAGAGAAAAAAAGATCATTAATTTTCTTGATGTGAAAGGCAATAATGTATTCCATTTCTCTATATGTAGCATGTGTTTGGTTTGTATAACTTTCAACTTGTTCTCTAAAAAGCAGATTCTTACAAATTATACATCTTGGTTATAATTTGATTTTCTCTCATTATATTACTGAACTAAAGTGTAAATAGATACATACATGTCAATTTTACCAACCATTAATGTCATGGACTTTTAATTTTCCTCAATTAAGCAATAATGTCATATTTAAAAATTAACTTGAAATTTGGCATGTTTTTTAATAAATTAAAGTTATGCATATTCTTAATAACTATCTTGGTTTACTTGAAAACTAATCACTAGCAGGAAAACTCAGATTAGTAGTGTGCATACATTTTAATGCATTAATTCTATACTCTATATCCAAGTTACCTAGTGTGTGAATATTTTGTGGAACAATATATTTTGTGTGTTGATTACAATGATAAAATGTTAACTGCAAAGTTAAATTGTATGACCATATTGTATTTCGATTATCATTGTGATACTTGGACTGTATGATTTGGATAAGGAAAACTGAAAGTTCTGTCTCCATGACTATTAAATAATGCTACAGGGCTAAATGTAAAAGAAAATTAACACATCATTTGTTCATGTTGTTTGTTTATAATTGTGTTGATTTTTTTCAATTTATTGATTATTTCACTAAGCATTCAACCCCCATTAACCAATGCTATTTGGAAATAAGTAAATTGTCAAATAAATTAGTTTTTTTCTCCTCACTAGGATAATTGAGAGTATGTGGCTAATCCAAGTCTATACAGCTTCCTAGCACAAAACCTGGGATTTGAGTATTTCTAATATAGAACCTGGGCTCTGGTTATTTAGTGAAACCAAGAAATTATCTTACTACTTCCTCCAAAACTTTCATTGCTTACCCTAACCTTATGCCTACTACCTGTCATAAGAGTTTAATCAATTCTAATGAATTCTTTCATTTAAAATCCTGTTTTTCTATAATTTTTGGAAAGTTGTGCAAAAATACCAAATATAAAAGTACAAATATTTTAGGATACCAAGAATGTATATCTCGTACCTTTGTTCCCTTTCTAGATTTATTAAACAAATGGAAAGAGAATACATAGTTTTAGAATAATGTTCTTTTATATAAAGTTATTGAGGATGACAAAAGACCACACACACACAAAAACTTGTATGATTGGGGTCACATCATCTGTACTGTGGTTGTATGAATATGTGATATGGGAATAGTTCATTTTACCTGTTCTTGCTTCTGGTTCTTTGTAGAATGTGCAAGCCCACATGCTGTGGATGTGTAGGGATGGTTCAAGTACATAAAAGTTTGGAATGATGACCAGTAGACAGTGTTCAGTTACAGCCAGTGATTAACGTATTTACAGTGCTTAGCTAGCATTAAGACTCAGAGAAAATGTTAGGTTTCACAGTGAAAAGAATGATAGATTATACATATGTGAGGCGCTTATGCCTTTTCCATACAAGTGATCCCAGTTCCCATCTATGTTCTACTTGATTTCCTTTTCCTTATAAATTTTAGTGACATTTTCCCTAGAAATATGTTTTCTTCATTTTTTCATTGCATTAAATAAACAAGCTTTCTTGATTAAAAAATGCTTGGTACTTTACAGTAGCTTTGGATTATTTCTATTCTTCTGGGCGAGTGCACAAAATATAAATTTAGATACTTTCTAATCAATCACTTCAAGTGTGTAGGTTTGGCAATGCACACTGGTTGGTAAATAGCTTTAATGATGTTCTCAGTGGTAGGATGGCTTTTTTAGCACAAGTTTCAATCTTCACTAATATTCCTTGCAACAGTATCTTTTATCATTTTGTCATTTTCCAGATGGATTTCCATACACTGAGTTATTTGTAAAATCTATCAACTATCAATTTTAGGATTACATTTTTGTTACAACAGGTAAATCTTCTACACATTTGTTTGAAGCTTAGAAATGATCATTTCTTTCCTTTTTGTGAGAATGATTTTCTTCTCATTATAAAACAACTTATAAAATTCAAACTCATCCTGATTTTATTCTGCTAAAAAAGTAGGCAAAGTGAAATATCTTTAGCTATTTTCAAATAACTTTGTCCCCATATTATAGTATTCCAATGAGTTAGTAAAACATAAAATCAAGTTTTAAGCCTTAAAGAAAAATTTTTAGTTTCTTTAATCAGATTAGAAGGGAATATCACTAAGAAATATCTAATTAATATATTTATTTTTATACAGGCTTATAGAATTTTTAAATTTACTGTGAGCAGACTTTCTGAGAAATTAAATTTATATGATTGAGGAAAATATAAGAAACTTTTTTAGTTTCATTTTCAATAAGGTATTTTGGGATAGTTTCTGAAGAAATATACTCACATAAATGAAAGTATTTGTTAGACTAAAATATGATGTTTCAAAGAACATTTTTTTTCTCTATTAAGTCTAAACCTATGTTCCTAGAAAAATAAAGTTAACTATTGAAAAAAAAGATCAGCCGGGCATGGTGGTGCATGCCTTTAATCCCAGAACTCCGATACAGAGGTAGGAGGATTGCCGTGAGTTCGAGGCCACCCTGAGACTACATAGTTAATTCCAGGTCAACCTGGACCAGAGTGAGACCGTACTTCGAAAAACCAAAAAAGATCAATATAAATATGTCCCAGAGCCTGATCAAAATTACTCCCTGAATCTTGTTAAGAAGGGCAAACAAACTAGAGCTTATAGCAGGCACAGGAAATAAATGAGATAATGGCAGCCCACATATAGAAAACAAAGAATTTCAAAATAAAGTGAGTGCAAATTTATGTCATTGTCCAATTTGGTCTTGCCATTTGAGAGTTAACTATAGATTCTGTAAAACAGACTCTGTTTCCTAAGCCCAAACCACAGGAGACCCCAGGTTAGAACAGTCAGCACTGTCAGCCCATCAAATGACTTAACTCTGTAGCCTCTACCCACGCAGTCCATTCCCACAGCTGTTCTTGAAACTGCAATTTTCTTAGAATGGCTGCTATTCCAGCATTTCTCATGTCCCAAAAGCCATCTGCAATCTCCTATCAGTCCAATTTTCTCATTCTTATCAACCTATTTTATAAGTCCTAAGCCCCTTGATCCCTCCACATGTTCACACTTCACCCCCTTTTGAGAATTTTTTTTTTTTCCCTGAGCTAGGATATTACCCACCACTTACATGACTGCTCAGTAGCTCTCTCCAAGCCCTTTCTTTCTTATCCCACTGTATCCACTCTGAGAACAACTCCCTTTCAAGATCAATGTGGATCACTTGTACCCTAAGCTGAGTAGTGTTGCAAGAAAAAGAAAAGAAAATCTTCAAATTGGCAGTCTTTTGTCACCATGCATCTAGGATGGAATCAACTATCCTCTGAAATAATATTTATTTGAAGGCAGTTTTCTGTCCCATTCTTTTACCTACTTTCCCCCCAAGCACATCGCACTTTTTGTTATCTTTTCTGGTCATTGCTTACCTGACTGACCCACAGGAATCATTAGTTGTATTTATGAAAAGTCAGGCTTAGTTTGTCTGGACATTATGACAGCATCATTGATGGCCTAGCTGTTATACAACAGAATTGTGCTACTTATCTTGCAGGAGGCTGGGAAAGGAAGGCTCTGTAAGGAGCTGGAAGGTTCCATGCCTTGGTGGTCACTGCTTCTTCATAAATGGCAGCCTTCTCATCATTAGCTCATTTGGAGAAAGAACCTGGAATCTCTGTGAGGTCTCATTTCAAGGACACTGATTCTGTTTATGGTATCTCCAACTTCATGTACCAGTGCCCTTGTCATGACCCACTTCCTACCTAGTCATACTGCCTTGGTGTTTCAGCATATGAATTGCAAAGAAGTGCAAAGGTACAAACATTCACATAGCAAGCAAAAATACTTAATGGTCTAATTTCCAATTGCCACCAGAATGCTCTTTCTGTCTGCAGTCATTTCCATATCCCATGATAGTGGTGACAGAACTAAGGACCGCATTTCAGTAGTTGCAGGATTCTTTGTTCTTCAAATAAACCGAGTGAAAAGAATCTGTATTATCTGTTGTTGTTTCCATATAGACATTCAGGTCTTGCTAGCATGTCCCAGAGAAGTATAACTAAGAGAGCCTGAAATCAAATTTAGTGATAACTGCCATCCTTATCGTTTTTCCTAATTTTCTAGGGTTTTGGTAATTTTACAGCAAGTCTTGAAAATACAGATCATCTGATCCTTCACAGTGGAGTTTGACCTTCCAGTAGCCAGAAGTCTATCTCACTGGGCAAGATGGCAGCAGTAGCATTCACCAGAGAAATTATTGATTATTGTCAAAGGTCCAGCTACTCTCCTAGAATAGTCATTAATACATTTATTCCCCCCTTTTGGGTTTACTCTCTTCATCTATCTCCCCAAGTCAGAAATTATAGATTGTTTTCCTGCAGAAGAAGCAAAATAATGTAAAATGTGTTAAATCCTCAATGTGTCATTCTAGGTCACTTATTAAAATGAATGGCTTCACTCATTGTGAAAACCGCTTTTGGTTACCTACATAATAGACATACCCTCTGCCATCATTCCTCACAGAAAACATATTACTCCTCCCCGGGCAGTCATTTCTCACAAATAAACCTCTCAGCTGTAACTATGATCCCCACCTACCTCTAAGCCCTAATGTGAATGAAACATGGCTTGGCCCAATCATAAATGTCTGCATGGATAGTTGTCATAGTTTTTACTGATGAGATAATAGATATCACTTTTATTCTTACAAAAGTTCTCTGTTAGATGAACAACTACTAGATGAGGAAAATCTACTCATTATATAGTGTTATGCTCGGAGCTGAATTCATCAAGCATTAGTGGAAGGAGACATCCTGGCCCACTAGGAAGGCCACTGGGGTGCCAATGAGCCTGAGTAACATGCCCAATAGCCTTTCCCCTGCACTCCTTGTTCCATGGGGAGAAGAGGGCCTATACTTAAACTGCCTGACAAGGCTCTTCAGGTAAAACTGAAGTAAGGGCTGGAGAGATGACTTAGTATTTAAGGTACTTGCCTGCAAAGCCAAAGGACCAGGTTCAATTTCCCAGTACCCACACAAAGCCACAAGCACAAGATGGCTCAAGTGTCTGGAGTTCCTTTGCAGTGGCTAAAGGACATGGGGCACCCATCTTCTCTTTCTCTTTCTCTCTCTCACTCTCAAATAAATAAATAAAATATTTTTAAAACTGAAATAAACCTTCCCATATGTGGATCTTTTTTGATAAGTGACGTTGCAAATATATTTGTCTACTAATAATGGATACTAAAATGTCAAAAATAGATGAAAACTACCCAACAGGTAAGTATGTTGCTCTCTAAAATAGAAGCATATGTTATATTAAAGAAGTAGTGTATATCTCATGTGTTTTTTCAGAAAATCATATTAATTTAATTCTCTGAAAGTACTTATGTACCCAGCTTTAGTTAAAAATCTAAATTGTCAAGCCAGGTGTGGTGGTATAGGCCTTAAATCCCAGCACTTGGAAGACTGAGGTAAGGAGTAGCTCCATGAGTTTGAGGCCAACCTATTGCTACAGAGTGAGTTCCAGGTCAACCTGGGCTAAAGTGAAAAGCTGCTTTGAGAAAACAACAAAAACAACAGTGAAAACAAGAGTCAAAACTGTCAAAAATGTCAAGCTCATATATCAGTTTACTTCTTCAAAGAAGCTATGGCCACATTGTTACATGCTTTGCTGAAATTGTTTTAATTTTATACTAAAGTAGCTTCACTTATTGCTTCAGGCTTTTTGTGTATCTGAATATGATGTACCTGCTTGTGTACAGGTGCATGTATGTGTCTGTGTAAGCATCTTCACTGGTTCTAACTTTTTCTTTGAAGTAGCATCTCTATTTGGAGCTGATTCAGCTAGACTTGCTAGCCTGCGAGTCCTAGTGAGTCTTCTGTTCACATCTTTCCAGTACTAAAATTACAGGCATATGTCTTCCCACCACACTTTTATTGGTTACTGAGTGTTAAATGGAGGTCCTCATGATTGTTGGGCAAGCACATTGCACACTAAGCCACCCATCTCCCCAGACCCTGCTGTAGTTTTTGACCAGGTATAGTACTTCTAGGGCTCCATTCTTTATGTTGTGAAAAATCATGTTCCTTCTTTTTCTTCTCCCTGTTTGTGTCTTACCCTTGTCTTCTCTTCTTTTTCCTCTACTGTCCTCTTTTCATTGTGCTAAGCATGCTACTTTATAAACGTCTCTAACAGTGATAGCTCAGTTTTGTTCCCAAATGAGTGTCTTCTAAAATCTCAATACATGTTATTTAACTACCATCACACTCATAAGCTGATTTCAGTATTGCATCAAGTTCAGCTACCTAGTCAATCTTTTTGTCACATGAAACTTCCTTCTATACCTATGGCTTCTGTATCTATAGATGCAAGTCACCAACCATGTAGCAAAAACATTCAGGGTAAAAATGTATCTGTTCCAAACATATATAGAATTTTTCTACAAATATCAGATGTATAAATGTGACTCATATCTAGAAAAAATAATGGATCCTGTAATCTATGTGTAATTGATTTCAACTTTTTTCTTCTTTACTTGTTTAACTAGTTATGCTGTTTGATCATCTTTCCTTTTTTTCTGATGTTCCTTGCTTGCTGATTTACTACTTTCCATATCTTCAATCTTTTATCAAGTTGTAAAGACTTTTGCATTTAAACCTCTCTTGGATGATTTAAGTTCCCAGTGAAATCATTGTAGGAAATGCCCTGACATTGCTCTTTAAAAGCTCTAAGAGATAAATTCTCTCCTGGTCCCTTATAACCCATTCTCTTTTCCTGTAGGCAAATAACTTTTTCAAAGTTAGAATTTAATTATGCACTTTTATGCTATAGCTTCTACGAAAACAAAACAACCCCCCAATGTCAAATCCTAATTACCTAAATATAGATAACTACCACATCCTTGAGGACTAAAGCTTCAACGGGAACCCATTCATGTTCTGACTCCATTTTTTTCCAGCCCAGAGCCTAAAAGATAACATCCCATCCTGTCTGTAGATGAGTAGATGGATTTTCTATTTCCTTCTTTCTCATCTTCTTGCTCCTCTCATTGTTGTGATATTTGTATTTATATTTAATGGAGAAACTAGAGCACAAAAAGATTAAGTATGTGTATTTTCCTTGGGCAGATATATAACAGAGACAGAGACATCATAGGCACAATGATATGTTAATTTCCTTGGGCAGATATATCAAAAGCAATAAAAATTTGATGATTCCATACTTTTCATAATTAAATTGTCACAGTGTACCCCTCAAGTTTATGTAATTAAAACAATTGGGCTGGAGAGATGGCTTAGCAGTTAAGGTATTTGTCTGAGAAGCCTAAGGACCCATGTTCTACTCTCCAGATCCCATGTAAGCCAGATACACAAAGGTGAGGTGAGCACAATGTCACATGTGCCCACTAGGTGGCGCAAGCATCTGATTTGATTATAGTGGCTGAGGCTCTGGCATGCCAATTCTCTCTCTCTCTTTCTCTCCAAAATAATAATAATTAATTTTAAATGAAGAAATGACATGAGTAAAGGGTACTTGTATTTTTAAAAGAAAATAAAAATGCACACCGTTTATGATCACTGTATATGCACATTATCTCTTCTGTTTTGAATTTCAGATTTTCTACTATGCAATGGATCTTTTCACTGACATGCTTAAAAACTCAAATAAATACTTTTATTCTGATTTAAAAAATGAAATACGGTATAGCACTGCTCTGGAGGCAAGAAGAATGAAGTCAAGTGGTTGAAAACAGGGAGAATTATTTTTGCCTCTTCCTAACCCCTAGGAAGGTGGTTAACACTTGCAGTTCCTTCATCACTCCATCAGAGATGCATTACTCTTTATCTGCCTCTGCCATGGCCCTCTCTGTTCATTGGCATTCTCTCCACCATGTCTTTCTTGTCCTTTTCAACAACAACAATCTTAAATGTGCTGAGAGCTCACAACATTCCAGAGTAGCCTTGTATTAGCTGGTGACATCAACAATAACCACATTTTTAAAATAAGTTTATATTCTGAGGTACCAGGTTTAGAATTTCAGCATAACATTTTTGGGTAAATAATTCAACCTGTAAGGAGCTGAAAGCTGATTCAAGCTGTTTGTTGTTTAGCAATGAATTTAAGCTTTTTCTCCCTATTGTAATTCCAGGAATGACTTTCTATTGTTTCAGCAGTTCTGAATGAAGATCAATAATTACCATGCTAGTAAGAACTCTAAAATATGCTCAAAAGATAGGCTTGATCCTAACCGGTCCAGAATATTCCCATACATGTTATACTTTTCTTGGTGATCTGCCTCTGTGTGTGTGTGTGTGTGTGTTGGCATGAGGGACTAGATAATAGCCCCAGGGTGTGCTGCTCCCTACAGCTAAAGGAATTCTTTTTTAAAACTTACTTATTTTTATTTATTACGAGAGAGAGAGAGAGAGAGAGCGCAAGTGAGAGCGAGCGCACCACGGCCTCTAGCCTCTGCAAACAAATTCCAGACAAATGTGCCATCATGTGCATCTGGTTTATGTGGGTTCTGGAGAATTTTATTCAGGTCCTTAGGCTTCCCAGGCAAATGCCTTAATTGCTAAGCCATCTCTCCAACCCCAGAGGACTTCTTTTTAGAGACCTTCACTCAGGTAAAGCCAGATCCTTTACTTCAGAAAAGAATTTCAGCATAAGCAAGTATGAAGCAGACTTGGAGTTATTAAGACATTTTAAAATATAAGTTTTAAAAGGGGTGCTCAAAGAAAAAATAGGCAATATTCAAGAATGAATATGAGCTTCTCAAAGCTTTATTAGGTTTGCAATAGCCATATATAGGATTTTGGTAAGTTCTGAAGTAACTGTCTTCAAAGGAGATAGACAAATACTGCGTGTACTATTATATGCATATCCTAGCTTCTAATTGTTATATATGTGCATTTATGATTGAGTAAGTGTGAGATCAGGAGACTAGAAAGAATCCCATGAGATTGGGGAAAACAAAGAGCTTTAAGGGGGGATAAGAAGGATAACAGAACACATATAATATAAAAGTTGAAGGGGTGGTAGTAAACCTGATCAAAAGTCTATGGCACATGATGATTCTAGTGGAGAATCTAGTACAGGGATTTTCCTAGACATGTACTTTTATCAAATTGCCTTCTAAATACTTGTATTTATGCACACGTAGTGCTGTTCTCAGCTTTAGTCAGAGAAGCTTCCCCCTCCCCCCTTTTTTTTGTAGTGGGCAGCAGTTACTGCTGAGACCTCTAATTGATCAAAGTGTTCTATGTGTATTAGTCAGGGTTCTCCAGGGTAACATAACAAATAGAATGAATATAAAGGGGATTCATTGGGATTAGCTTATAGGATATGAGCTCTGCAGTCCAACATTAGCTATCTGTAGGCTTGTATGCCATGAAACATGGTAACTGCTCAATCAACAGGTCTGGATGCCTCAGTAGTCTCAATCTGCCACTAAAGGCATGGATAATTCTACTGTTCTTTAGTACATGTTGAAAGGCTGACAAAACTCAGTTCCAAAGTCCACAAAGGAGAGCTGAAACAGGATAGATTCACACATGATAAGTAGCATGAGCAGGCAAGTGGAAGAAAGGGCTGTGTTCTCTTTCTCAGTGGGCTGCACACTCTGGGAAAAGACTTTCTCCCTCAATTAACCCTTTTTGGAAACAACCTCACAGACCTTTCCAAAAGATGTGTCTCTTCCTTAATATCTAATCTGATGAACTTGACAACAGAACAATCACACTATGGAATGTTCAACATGAGAAATCAGTATCTTTTACTCTAAAGCTCAGGAAACATCAAGAAAGGGGGAGCAGAAAGAATGTAAGAGCCAGAGGAAGGGGTGTTGTGCCACCGTCCTTATGGGATGAGCTATCTTACACTCTTGAACTTTGAGTTGTTTGTGTAGGTACAAAAGACCTTCACAGAGAGTAGGGAGGGGCTCATAAGGCCAGGTCTCTACTTGAAGATTAATAGGTAGCTAATGGTTGCTGGTGGAAGTGCAAAGATTTTCTCCCATGTTGTAGTCATGAGCAGTTTACCCATCATCTTGTAAATACCCCTTCACCCATGATCCTGAAAGGACACTTAATTAAATTTATCTGGTCACAAAAACGTAGGGGGGACTGGGAAGAGGAAGAGAATCAGCATGAGTGGGAATGGGGACAAAGAGGGTAATAGGAGGAGCACATAATCAAAATTCATTATATACATCTATATACATATGGTATAAAAGATTATATATATGTGTATATAATTATATGCATGTACATACATATGGTATATGCTACAGAAAATAAAGGGCGAAGCACAGTGACTTAAAAAATACTGCAAAGGACAGGTTTTCTTTTCCTTTGAGAACTTTTTGTGAATTGATCCAAAATAAAAATGGAAAGGATAATGGACAGGCACTGAGCAACACAGATAGGGTGGTCTGTGGGCAAGGAGCTGGGGAGATGAACAGGTGATGGGGGACAGTTAATCAAAACTTATGTATGTAGGGAAATTTCACAGGGAAATTGGTCACTTTGTGCGTTAATTAAAAAAATAACCTGTTTTATTATAATTTTAACATACTTAAAGTGGATGCTGTGCTGGGGAGATGGCTTAGTGGGTTAAGGCACTTGTCTATGAAGCCTAAGGACAAAGGTTTGATTCCCCAGTACCCATGTAAGCCAGATGAGCAAGGTGGCACTTGCATCTGTAATTTGTTTGCAGCGTCTGGAGGTCCTGGCATGCCCATTCTCTCTCTCTCTCTGTCTCTCTCTCTCTCTCTCTTTCTGCCTGTCTCTGTCAAATACATAAAAATAAAAATAAATTAAAGAAAACAAAAACAAAAGGGAATATTGTGTCTATATGGGCAACTTTCACAGCAAATGTTAATTCCACTGAATTTTTTTACTTGTAGCTGGCCAGAGGATTCAACCAGAGTCTAGTGAGGGGCTACTTTTGCTTCCCATGTCCCCATAATTTTTCTTTCTATCTCGCCTCAGGATTAAATGTTCCATCTTCAGTAAAGCAACAGTTGATTCCTCCAGGCAGAGTTTATACACCTATTGAGCTTATGAACTTTCTTGTTTACTGTTCAGAAGAATTGACTTCATTCCCTGGGAACTTTTCTGCTGACTTGTATGCCTTTGGACTGCGAAGAAATTCTGAGCAGAGGGCATATTTTTTTTCATCCCTAAAAAAGTGACTATTTTAACTCCTGGCACAGAGAAGAAGGTCAATAATTGTTTATTGAATCAATAAATGCTTATCCACAGAGAAATGTGGAACTGAAGTGAAAACACAGACTGAACCACTGAGCATGTTTCCTAATATATGTATACAACTGAAAAGAAATGACATGAGGATTTTTGATATTTCAATAATTATTCTCAAAGTCTATTTGCAAAGATAAAATGTTGAATTCAACATATTTAGTTCAGAAATTGTCAAGATACAAATGTATCTAAGTAAAGAAGAGAGGCTTTAGACCAGAAGTAAATGTAATGGTGTGGAGTTTATGAAAATATATTCACTGTATCTTTAAAAAAAAAAGTCATTTGAAACATCACCCTCATGTTAATCAAAGGAAAGTAATAAATTGCTTTGTTACTATTACCAGCTAAATTCAATTTGCCTCATATTTTAACTTCACCAGGAGATGCCCCAGTGGATGGAGTGTTTACCATGAAAACATGAATACAGAACCCCAGCACTCACATCTGGACATCATAGCAGACATTTGTAATCCCAGCCACGCCTATAGACAAGAAGGGGGAATACACAAGCAGCTCCCGGGCCAACTAATCTGGTGAAAAGAAACAACAGTGAACAGTGGGGGATCCTGTCTTATAGGAGGTCGAATGTAAGGACCAACACCCAAAATTGTCCTGTAATTCTCTCCCCCTTTCTCTCTCACACACTCACATCATAAAGAGAACCTTGGAATTATTTGTGTTCTCCCAACATATTTATTAATATTTTAAAATAGGTTCATTATTTTTATATTTAACTTGTTAATATGTTGTGCTTTGTCCTAATCACTAATTGTCTAGGAGAACAAGATGGTCTAATATACTTGAAAAGTGGAGTTTCCTTCACTCTCCTATCTTATGAGGGTCTCCGTGAGGCTCACGTGACAAACGTGTAAACAGCTTCTAAAGCATACATCCAAAAAATCCTTCCCTTTCTTGCCCCCTTCTTACGGAGCAGGAGTGAAGGCAAAAGGTCCTGGGATGCCACAATCTTCTTTGGGTCTTTTCTGTAGGTTCTGCATGCAATACAGCTGGAAAATGGGTGCTCCAGCTCCAAGAAGATGGGACTGGCCCTCCCCCAAAGTATTTCCTGATTAATCTGTTGAAACGTTCAGTGACTCCTATGATTCGAGTCATGCAATCATGTGAAGGTCGGGAAGAGCAAACTGATGGTCTTCTCACCTGCAGCAAGACCACAGTGGATCTTGTTAGGACCTGCTCAACCCCGGCAGCTCAGCGAGTAGTGAGCAAGGCAAGGCCAAAGGCACTTCTACTCAGTTCCCTAAATAGAAGGTCATGGAGTGGCTGGACAGATGAGCTCACTGAGACAGAAGCATGAAAGAGACAGAGAGAGAGAAAGAAAAACCTCTCATGAACTCGGGCTCTCTCTGAAGCCTCTTCTTCAGGGACACCAAATGAAAACGCTCAGAAAGTTCCAGAATGGCAGTCTGGACAAATGGGGCAGCAGTGTCTTCAAGGGAAATAAGCAAGGTGTGGTCCTGTGTGTCTGTAGCAGCTCTGAGGGGTGGAGATCTGAAAATTAGACAGATTTGTTCTGACTCCCCAAAACTAGAGGAGGGGCAGGAAACGGGCTCCCTGACCCGGGCAGAACTCTTTCCAGTTCAGTGAATCCAGTCCGAGCACCTTCACCTTCCACCTGGTTAGCATTGGCTCTGGCGCTCTGCATCTCTTCATCTGCATATGATGTGAGCACCTCTGGCACGGTGAACCCAGAGGTGTATATGCTCAGCCTTCCCTAACCATCATCCTGAATGATGTGACCTCTCTGTGCTCTGCCTCATATTCCAAGCAGAAAAGCCTGAAACTGAAGGTTCCAGCTCAGAGACGCCACCACCCTGTTTTCACCTGACTCCACCTAGTCGGTTAGAGAGTGGGTAGAGCCTCCTTTGTGATGTTGCAGGTCACCTGCATGTCGGGCTTGCAGGCTGTGTGCACAGGGGTGTGTGCCAGCCGCTTCACCTTCTTGTCATAGTTGCCCCTGTGGAGAGCCTGGGGGTTGAGAGAGAATCAGCCTGGGCTAGGCTAGGGGTGGCAGTAGCAAAGCAAGGCTGCACCGAGCCCTCCCAACCTGAGTCCCAGACCTGGGATCTTGCTGGAGTCCTGGGCACAGAACCCCCTTAGCCAACAAGGTAGATCATGCCCCCCCACCTGGCAATTTTGTGATTTCTGCCCCTCAAATTGTAAAAATTGCATTTCATTTCCAATGTTGTGACAACAGCCACACAATTACAATGTGGAACACTGAAATGCCGTACTCTTCTAAAATCAAGTGACTATAATTTATGGATATTAAGAAAACAGAATGCCATTAGTCCTGGAAGAATTTCTGGGCTTTATAAAAAAAAAACAGCTTAATTATGATATATGATGGGCTATCTCAATCATGTGGTACCCAAGCCATCAGAAAAGCTAATTTAGAAAGAAGGGCTGGTATGGAACTACTTTCAGAACAAAGAAGGAGAAGGCACAGACAATGGGTAAGCGCATCCATGAGGTGTGCTTGGTTTGGATAAGATATATCCCCAGATGTTCAGGGCCTGGTCTCCAATGTTGGGGCTTTTGAGGTGTGGTTGCATGGTGAGTGCTATGACTAATGCATTTATCGACCCATTTCTGGATTCACAGCTTAATGGATGATTGGGAGGTGATGTGACTGGAAGGTGGGAGCGGTGGAAGGAATTAAGTGGGTCACTGGTTGAAGAGGATATCCTGCCACTAACTCTTCCTTTCTCTGACTCTTTTCTTCCTGGCTGCAATGAAGTGAGCAGCTTAACTCTCCCATGCCCTTCCACAATGCTCTGCCTCTTCTTGGGTCCAAAATCAATGGAGCTAGCCACCATGGGTTGAAATATCTGAAACTATGAACCAAATATCTGAAACCATGCCTTCTCAGAGTTGATTTGCTTAGATATTTTGTCAGCATGATTAAAAGTAACTAAAAGAATTGAGAAAAATCATTTAGAAAGTATTCAACTGCAAACAAAAATACTCTAACTAAAACAGTTTAGGCATAAGGCTTTACTAATTGTCATAATAAAACATCTGGAAAGAAGACAGTGAAAACATTCAATGCTGCAAATGTATTTTGTCAAGAAACCAGAGATGATTGTCCTTTCCTCCTGTCATCTCATTATGAACGGTTAGGGGATGCTGCAAAGGTACAAAAAACAAATTTTGAGCCTTTTACCAAGAAAAAAAAGTCCTAAATAAATTTTATAGCTTCACTACTTCACAGTTGGCATTGAAACTACTAATTTTTGAGGTCACATAGCTGGAGTATACACTGTCACCTATCCAGACATGATGCTATGCATAATAGCTCTGATGTGGATTATGACAGTTGCCTAGGTCATTTTGCAGGGATGAACAGGTTACTTTTTTCTAAAAGCCTCTGTTACTTAAGCCTGAAGATATCTAATGAGCAACCAAAATAAAATAGAAACTGCATCTCTGTCTTCATCCCATGTTCTTTCCTTTTCTCTGTTATTCTTTCTGTATGTCAACATACTGACTTTTTTAAAATTTAAATTTGTTTTGTTTAAGATGACAATACAGGGTTAACTTGGCCTGTTGCCTATTGGAGATAGTATTTATTTGTTCTATACTAGCCTTGTGTTTCTTAGCAATTTGGATGCCTAAAATCTACCAGCCTTACAAGGCCCAAAACAAATCATGAGGCCAGAGCAATTATGGAAGGTAATACCAGCTATAAGAGTCTCTCAGTGATACTTGGGTTAAATCTACTATTCCTTAGCTTGCACACCTCAAGGTCAGAATGCTTGCACACAAGAAGAAAAAACATCTTTTGGAACTGTGCCCATGACCAGTGGGAAATTACCAAACCTGAGCCCACCACAGAAATCAATAAAAGCTCGTGATTTCCCTTGTTGAGCAAGTGGCCTGATCACCTCTCTGATCATTGTTAGCTCACTTCAGCTTGTGAAATGAAGCCTCAGTAAAGAAGCCATGCCAGCCTTGCTCATGATGCATGAACTTATCTCTCTTGTTTGCATGGCACAAAATCACATGGTCCAGTATCAATTGGACTGATTTTCCTCTTCAGTGGGTTCATTCATAGTCCCAAGATGGTGTCCAAATTTTACTTCATCACAGTGTGCAGAGTTAAGAAGAAATTGACATTATTACATCTCTTTCAAGTGAGAGAAGAAAATCTATGAGAAACCCTCCAATAGATCTGTCATTGTATCTCATTGGCCAGGATTCTGTGACAGATGATGTCTAAAGGAGGACTTAGTGATGGGTGGGAGACAACTGATGTTAGTAGAGGTGAAGCAAAGGAGGAGCACTTTCCTTAAGCTCATGTGGAAAGAGAGGAAGCAACATGAGAAGTCTGATGCATTTTCATTTTTGCTTGCAGCACCACAAATTGAGAGCAGGGCCATGTGCATGCTATGTAAGTGCTCTGCGACTGAACTGTGCTCCAGCCCTAGCAGACATCAAGAAGTAACTGCTAGAATTAGAAGAAAAATACCTGAGAGTGGAAGAATTTTCTTCTTCTGGAAGACTGAAATCCATTTGAAACCAGGATGATGATACTTTAGAAGACATGCTACTATATACACAAAATGACTGTGTTTTCTCTACATAATAGGTCTGAAGAGATGAAAACAGAATATTACACATTATAGAAATATTCATTTAGCCCCAACACATCAATAAATCACTAAACAAACAAAGTGAAGACATGCTGAAGAGTACCTGCTGTGAAACAAAAGGATTTCTGAGAGAACAGGTGTCAAGAAACAAGTATGAGGACAAGAATAATATATATTTCATGTGAGCCTTGTAATAGTCCTATATTAACTCAGAGGAAAAAAAAAAAAACCTAGTATGGTTATTCACAGAAAGAGAGCATGTATTGGAGGGCTCAAGTGTAAACTTTCTTTTTTATTTTTTAATTTAATTTTTATTTATTTATTTATTTTCAGGGAAAGGGAGATGGACAGAGAGAGAGGGGGGGGAGGGAGGGAGGGAGAGAGAAAATGGGCATGCTAGGGCCTCTTGCCACTGCAGATTAACTCCAGATGCATGTGCCAGTTTGTGCATCTGGATTTATGTGGGTACTAGGGAATCAAACCCAAGTCATTAGGCTTTGCAGGCAAGTGCCTTAACCACTGAGGCATCTCTCCAGCCCTTAACTTTAAAGTTTCTAAGTGAGCCTTTTGAGGGATTTTTCCCTTTTAAAAATTCTATTATAATTGTGATGGCTATTGTTACAATCCTAAACCTAATTCAATAGTTATTGGATATGATTCTACATCTCTTGTAAAGGCTCGTCCAAAATGCCCATTAAGTTTTATTTTTCTGTTATATTTCTAAAGATAATATCCTCTGTTCCTCATTCAGTGACCATTGTTTTAATCCTTAATGGTCTCAATGGAAAATCCATTTCATGTTTTAGTTGATTAAGCCAGAAAATTAGGTGTATTCCCTATTAATGTATTATACAAAATTTATGTTCTCCAAATGTAATCTCCAACAGAACAGAAAATGAATTTTATTCTTTATTTTAATCCTGGTATCTAGTTTAGTAGATAATGAATATTTTTCAATTAAAATAAGCTATAAAAACTGCCCTTCTCTGTTAGCAGGCATTCTGAAATCCCATTGGGGATATGCTTGGCTGATTCAGCTCCACTTTACTGAAAGCAAACAACACATAGTCTAATATCTTTCTAGTTCACACTTAGAAAATCCTCTCAAATATCTGGGAAAATATCAGTGATGTGTTTCCAAATATGCTTTATTGACTGAGTGAATCAACCATGGTAGTGTTATCAATTGCTACCATGGTTATATGTAATTCAAAACCCATGTGTGGATCTATCCTCAAGCTTGTATTTCACTTAAACATCAGATTTTCACATGCCCAAGAAATGCCTTTTAGACCATTTCTACTGCGGTGTACCAGTGATTCCCTATTTAAAAATAAGGTGTAACAAAAATGCAAGGTAGTCATTTTACCTTTCATTCTGTATAAATGTGTAGTAGTCAGTTGCACAATGCTGGGACAAGCATCCAAACAAACACAATTTCATAGCAGGAATACACTCATTTCTAGTTTACACATCTAGGGGAAGTTACACTAATGGCAGAAGAAGCTGGATCCTATTCATAAATCCAAGCACAGAGAGACACCACCACTAGCCAGTAAACACCAAAAAGCAGCAAGCACAAAATCAGCAGGAAGCAGAACCACCTTAACACCTTGGGCTGGAATTCAGCCCCCAGTGACACCTCAGGGCTGGACTCCAGGCTCAACCTACAGTGGCACCCCTCCATCCAAGTGGTTGGACATCCAAGTTCCAAGTTTAATTTTAACACCTGATTCAATGGGGGACATGCATGCAAACTACCACAGAATTAATATGATTCCCTCAAGAAGTCAGAAGGAGTGTGTCATACTGCATCATCCCTGTGGATATATGTTCAAATGACATGTTGTATCATGTGGCATATTGTATCATCTGTATGGGTATATGCTCAAATGCTTAAACCTCAAATATAGTATTTACATTATATTAAAAGGTTGTTTGACTTATCCTGAGAACTTGTGGATTTGATAAACATTTAAAGTGTTAGATTGTCTTTAACTTATGAACTGTTAATTTTTTTAAAAAGTTAAATAGGATCCTAGCATTTGAAGGACTAAACTTTATTCTGAAATTATGACCATCCTAAATCCAACGGCTATTTCTTTCACAAAATGGTCTTAATCACAAATCGTTTAATTAATATCAGTTGTTATTTAGAAATCTTAAAAAGTGACAGCTTGAGGAGAGATCCATATTTTTGTTTAATTAGTAGAGCTTGGTGTCACAGGCCTGTAATCCCAGCTCTTTGGGAGATTAACACAGGAATTTAAGATGAATCTGGGGAATTTAGTGATGTCATGTCTCTAAAATAGGCAATTTAAGTGATATCATGTCTCAAAATTTAAAAAAAATAAACGTTAAGTGGTATATATAATTTATATATCAGTGATAGATTCCTCATCTAGCATGTTTGTGGCCCTGGATTAAGTCCCTAATACCAAAAGCAAAGTAAACAAAATTTGTTTTTCTAATATTAGCCCATGAAATGCCCAAAATTGGAAATCACTGCTTGGGAAGTATTACTGTATCTTCACTGTCATAATATAGACTATAGTTGCTAACGAAGGAGCAGAACTGAACAGGTGAAAGGGTGAGGGGATATATAATTTACCCCAGGAGCATCCTGGTAACTTTCTCATAGAAGCTTCCAAATGCTACTGTCTGACTATAGGTCCCAGGATTATTGACATCTTGAAGTACGTGCCATCCCTAAATTACCAAAAGCAACTTACTTTATTAATTAAAAATTAAAATGCTCAACTATGTTCTTGTTAGAGGTCAGTTTTGTTGTAGATGAAATGGCAACCTGATGTTATTTAGAGAAGCTGAAAAAATAGTTTACCCACAAATACTTCTTCCATTGATTGTAAAATTCATCTTAGTTTATTGTTTGCGATGTTTTCCTTGAATGTTCATTCATTCATTCACTCATTCATTCATATGGAGCTCTTTTAAGAGTCTCTTATAGCTCATGTTAGCCTCTTACTGTTGATCCTCCCAAGTACTAGGAGTACATATGTTCACCACCACACTTGTCATAAAATGTCCTGTTTATTTTCAAGGATTTAATCACTTATTTGACCATTTCACAAATTTATATAATGCATTTTGATCATATTCATCCCTATTACATTCTCTGTGCTAATCTCGCTCCTTTGAACTCCTTATTATTCCCAGAAATGTTAAGGGAAACAAGTTACCTTTCTTCCAGTGGTTTTTGGAATGTTTCTTCATGCATTTGTGAAAAATTAGGTAGATAAAGTAAGTAGTTTGATGCCAATTTATGAGGTACGTTACAAGTCATTTAACTTTTCAAAATTTTTATCTCCTTTACTTTCCCATATTTAGGCTATTTAGCAATGCTAAGTAACTTTATAGATGAAGGCAAGAAATAATTAATTGGCTTGATTTACTCAAATTCTCATCTGTTATTGAGTTCCTAGGCTATGGTTTCTCCTGCCAGGGAAAACTCCCTCATGAACAGTTTTTAGCATGCCAATCTTGTGAACTTCTTTTAATTCCACAAATTAGCTGTGCTCCATAATGGAAAAAAATAAACATTATATGAGCTAACTTATTATTATGTTAAGGAGAACTATATAAGTAAGCAAGAAGTAAGATGTATTTATAGTCAAAAAATACATGTTCACAATGTTGAAAGCAAGAAAGTTAAAGGTCAGAAACTTATGTCTCATATATTAATAGGCCAAAAGTGTCATAAGAAACATAAAGAATAAAAGGGGGCTGGAGACATGGCTCAGCATTTAAGGTATTTGCCTGCAAAGCCTAGTGTCCTGAGTTTGATTCTCCAGTACCCAAATAAAATCAGATGCTCAAGCCACACGCATCTAGAGTTCCTTTACAGCAGCTAGAGGTACTGATGCACCTGTTATCTCCTCCCCCCCCCCCACATCTCTCACTTCTTTCTGTCTGTCTCTGCTGGGCATGGTGGCACATACCTTTAATCCCAGCACTCAGAAGGCAGAGGTAGGAGGATGGCTGTGAGTCTGAGGCTAGCCTAAGACTACATAGTGAATTTCAGGTCAGCCTGGGATTGAGTGAGATCCCTGACCCCTCCCCCCAAATAAAGAACAGAATGAAGAATTGATTTTGAGTAACCAGTATGGTTTTTCTGGTAAACATGTCGGGGAAGAGACTGTTCAAAAGCAAGGTATCTAGTAGTTTTAAGTAAGTTTTGAAAAGTCTGAGGAAGCTGGACAGTCATGCATAAACTAATAATTTAATTTCTACCTGTCAGGAGTTTGGATTTAAGTTGATCCAGGATAACATTAAAGAAAGAATAAGGGTTCTGCACAGAAACATGATATGATCTAGTGTTTGAGGTTCACTCATCCTCAGGCCATGGGTGTAACAAAGAGAACTATGTTGCACTGGGTACTGAGAAGCCGATAAAGGTCAACTTTTTAATGAGCGATCAGTGTGCAAAGTGCTGGGCAATCAGAGATGAGCCACAAAGCTGGCTGTGTAACAAAGTGAGTTATTTAACTTTAACTTCTCATTTAATGACATATTGTGTGGTTATCCAAGTACTCAGTATGACTTGAAATATTTTCTACTTCTCATTTGGCCTTCCTTATTTGCTTCTCGTTCTGTTCTGTTAACCCAAATTCACTTTCTTTCTCATTTCTATTAGTCCAAGTTTTCCTCATTCTTAAAGCAAACTCTTATGTGGATCTTTCAATTTTTCTCCTCACATACAGTTATCTCTTCTTTCTCTTACCAGTTCACTGTGCCAAAAATGGGTGTTAAGCTCGGCATGGGAGCTCATGCCTTTAATTCTAAAAAGACTGTGTTAAAGAGACAGGAGGATCACTGAGTTTGAGACCAGCATGTGATAGAATGATTCCAGGTAAACCTAGGCTAGAGTGAGACCATGTTTCTAAAAGTTAAAACAAGAGCTAGAGAGATAGTTTAGTGGTTAAGGTGTTTGCCTGTGAAATCTAAGGAACAAGGTTTCATTCCCCAGTATCCACCTAAGCCAGATGCACAAGGTGGCGCATGCATCTGTAGTTCCTTTGCAGTGGTTAAAGGCCCTGGCATGCCTTTTCTGCCTCTCTCTCTTTCTCCCTCTCTCCTTCTCTCCCTCTCTGCCTTTCTTTCTCAAATAAATAAATATATAAAAAATAAAAACCAACACATGATGCATCCATACAAACACTTTGTTAATAATAATAATAAACATTAAGTAATTAAAAATATTTTGGAGAAATTGTACTTTTTATTAATTTGTGTAGTTCAATGAAACATGATAATTAAATAAAATTCTAATTTCAAAAAATAATAAAAACAAAAAAATATCTTTCATTAATGGCTGGGGAGAGGTAACGGCCCAGTGAGTAAAGGCACTTACTTCCTCAGTCTGCCAGCCTGGGTTCAATTTCCCAGCACCCACATAAAAATGGATGCAAAATGGGGCACACACCTATGACTCCTGTGTGCCCGTGACAATGAGAGTTGAAGCCAGGAGAATCCAAAGCTTGTGGGCCTGCTACTCTGAAATTTGTTCACTTGCATCTGGCCAATTTGATTGTAACATTAAGAGATCCCCTCTCAAAGAAGGGTGAGCACAGTCATCCTGAAGTCATTCTCTGACTACCACATGCACACTATGGGGCACATGTCCCCCAACAAATAAATAACTAAATAATCAATAAGTAAAATAATAAATTTTAAAAATTTATTTTTAATAAAGAAGTTTAATGAATAAAAACTTCAAACATCTACTTTAGAAAGGAGTACAAAATGAATTAAAGTAAGATATAAATTTGTCCGGCCAGGTAACTTTTGGGTCCTCACAGGAATAAGAAGACAGAAAGAATAGCATGAGCAAAAGATCATTGAAAAGGTGAAAATTAATCTAATTCTTAGTTCTTGGATAGGATTTCAACATACAGTATTGACAGAGAGATAGCATCATCAAATATTAATGGATGGTGAATAAAATTAATTGAGATTTTTGAAATATAAGTAAAGCAGAATAAAAAGAATTAGAAAGGTATGCAAAAATGAGGATATTTCTATCTCAGTCTGTTTCATATTGCTATCCTGGTATGCCTGTGATAGAGTAATATATAAAGAAAAGCAGTTTACTTAGCTCACAGTTTTATAGGCACATATATTTAAGATCAGGAGTCTGCGTTTGCTTGACTCTGGTGAGGAACAGATACTCCTCCATGAAAGAAAAAGCAGAAAAAGTGTATATGTAGACTCAAAGGAGCAAACTGGCCCAATTTAAAACAACTACCTGCCCAGGAACTGACTGATCCTCTCATGACCTAATCCAGTCTCTGAGAAAGACATTGTCTTAATGGGTCTACATTCTAGTGTCCCTGTATTTTGATAAGAATTTTGATGGGGTCAAACTCTGCAGAATATAGATTGCAGAGACTGTGATTCCACATTCAGTAGGCAAATCTCAAAAATTGTACCTTCTGTATCCTGTCTGCACCTCAGAACCTTACAATTTGAAATGTAAGTAGTGCATTAGGGCCCTTCAGGGAAACAAAAACAGGATCTATGATCCATAAAAGATGGCTTATTATGGGAATTGGCTAATTGATTATTGAGACCATGAAGTTCCATGATATGCTGCTGTGAACTGGAGAAACAGGAGAGCCAGTGGTAAAATTCAATGTGAATTTGAAGACCTAAGAACTAGGGAAGCCAATGGTGAAGTTCTCAGTCTAGACTGAAGGACTAAGAACCTGAGAATCTAATGGTGGCTAGTCCCAAACTCTGAAGGCACAAGACTGTCCATGTCTGATGGGCAAAACATTGTTTGTTTTCTCCAGTCATAAACAGAATGTAAATTGTCCCTCATCTTTTTAGATAGGAAAATATTATTTAAATATTAAATATTTTTATTTATTTATGAGAGAGGAAGAGAGAGAGTGGGCATGCCAGGGCCTCCAGCCTCTGAAAACAAACTCCAGATGCATGTGCCACCTTATGCATCTGGCTTACATGGGTCCTGGGGAATCTAACCTGAGTTCTTTGGCTTTGCAGTCAAGTGCATTAACTACTAAGCCATCTCTCCAGCCCATCCCTCCACCTTTTTGTTTTGGCACACTACTACTGAGCATCCCTGTCCCATATACATACATACATATATATATATATATATATATATATATATATAGAGAGAGAGAGAGAGAGAGAGAGAGAGAGAGAGAGGGGGGGGGCTGGAGACATGGCTCAGCAGTTAAGGTGCTTGCTTGCAAAACCTGATAGTCTGGGTTAGATTCCCCAGTGCCCATGTAAAGCCAGATATACAAAGTAGTGCATATGTCTGAAGTTTGTTTGCATAGGTAAGAAACCCTGGAATGACCATTCCCTTTTTCTCTCTGTCTCTCTCCAGGCAAATAAATAAATAAAAAAGGAAAGAGACAGGTTTAAAAAATAAATAATAATTTTTTATCTTGAAGCAAGTTTTTTCAAAATGTTCTCAAACAACTTATGCAGCCCAAGCAGGTTCTAAACCTGTGGTCCTCTTGCTTCAGCCTTCTAGGTAGCTGAGATTACAGGTGTGAGCCATTATACCCAGTTAGATCATCTTCCCTTTTCTAATTCAAATGTTAGTACCTTGCAGAAACGGTTTCACAGACACACCCCAAAATATGTATTACCAGCTATCTATCTGGATATCCCTTGACCCAGTCAAGCTGACAGATAACCATCATGAGCAGGCCTGCCCCTTGCACTCCAGAAGTAACCTGCCCAGAAACACCACAGTGGTAAATATTTCAGCCAGTCAGCAGAACACCCAGCATAGCCCCAGTCTTACCCTGCATTGCATGCCTTTGAAAAGACTTTCTAAAAAGTAATTAGATTATCAAAGTCGCAGACAATAGTGCACTGCTTGAAGGGGACTGTATTTCCCATTCACATTATCTTTTTAATCATACAAATTCTAGTTGAATAACAGACATTCATATATACAAAAGTGACAAATTTTTCCCATCATTTTCTTGTTTATCAGTTTGACTTTGAATTTTTCTTGTAGAACAATTATATCTCAGGAGATGGAGGAAAAAATATTGCTAAATCAACTCCTACCAAATCAGAGAGCCAGGGCCTCAGAGGCCCTCAACACCTCATCACTGAAGCCGACCAAAAATGAACCCAACATGGCTCAGGGAAATTTTGCGGAAGAGGGGGCGGAAAGAATGTCAGAGTCACATGTTGGGTCATGATATGCAGAGACATTTAGCTTACCCATAACTGTGGGCTAACTCCACAATGCATGACCCGTATACCTCAACAAGGAGGGGCCAAGGGGAGGGGGTAGGTCACGGATGAGCCTAATAATGGTACCAAAATGACTGTATTTGCTGAATACAGAACTGACTAATAAAAAAATAAAAATAAAAATAAAAAAAAATAAATAAAATAAAAAAAAAAAAAAAAATATTGCTCCTAACACCAAACCATAAATTTGTCTCATTTTTTTTTCCTTTTTTTCTGCCTTTCCTGTCTCAGGTATTTTTAAAACTATTTTTGTATCTATCTCAATACAAATTGTTATTAATAATCATATAAAGATCTTACAAAATATGTTTTCTATATTATCTAATCTTCCTAGCAACATTCTCTTTTTTTTGTAGAGGTACACATTTACAGGTTACTACATTAATTCTTCAAAGTCTTATAAAAGTAGATAGAAGAAGTGGCTCTTGTTTTACATTGTTTTATTACAAAGGACAATTATTAGACTGGCTTACAGAATAGAGGTGAAAGTCCAGCAATGGCTATCTGAAGGCTAGAAAAGCTAAGAGCCTTGTAGCTGCTCAGCCCATGAGGTTGGATGCTTCAGCAGTCCCAATCTAGTGCCAAAGGCCTGAATGATTCCTGGACAGCTGCTGGTCTTCAGTCCAAGTTGGAAGGTTGATGAAGCCGATTCCCATGTCTGTGAAGGAAAGTAACAACAGGGTAGATGCATGCATGAACAAGAAGCAAAATCAATCAGGCAAAAATATCCCATTAAAAACAACAACAACAAAATTTAAAAAAAAAAAACTTCAAGATTGTTTGATTCTATAACCTGAGCTTCAAATCCTTAATTCAGACTCACTGTAAATACCTTTCATGAAGCCATATGCCTTCAAAGTGACCAAATGATTTGTCATGTTGACTTGTCATACCATTTGAGGAGTGTTATATAAACATTTAGCTTCAGTTATAGAGGGAAAATAATAATATACTGAAAATCGAATCAAAAGCCTGGCAGGTGTTGTGGCACATGGCTTTAATCCCAGCACTTGGGAGGAAGAGGTAGGTGGATCACCATGAGTTCAAGGCCACCCTCAGATTACATGGTGAATTATTCCAGGTCAGCCTGGGCTAGAGCAAGACCCTACCTTGAAAAACCAAAACCAGAACCAAAAACAAAACAAAACATAACAAAAAAGCCTATGGCAGGGGAGATCATGAGCCCTAGAGTTATAACACCTGCTGGTTTCCAGCTAAATGCATATATTTTACTCACCAAACTGTCCTTTAAAGACTTTACTTAACTTTCATACCCATATATTAATGCTACTCTCACTTTTCATTAGAGAAGCTTCTCTTTTCACGTGATGGTGACCACTGGGAAGACACAAAAGGCACCATAGTGCTAAGAAGAAGTGACAGAGGAGTATTCAGCACTGAAATATCTCTATTATACCTGCCATGGGCCAGGGTGCATTATGGAAGAGGTGACAAAAGAATGTAAGAACCAAAGAAGGGTAGGACTGCTTACAATGCAGTCATTCAGACAGAAATCGGCCCAGTATCCATGACCTCGCAGTGCCTAGCACCACCTTCACAAGATCCTCATGATAGGAGGAAAAGATACGACATCAAAACAAAAGAGAGACTAAGGGACAGAGGGAAATGATATGATGGAGAGTGGATTTGTGAAGAGGAAAGTGGAGAAGGGGAAGGAAGAGAATTATTATGGTTTTTTTGTCTGTAATTATGGAACTTGTAAATAATAAAAAAAAGTGGGCTTTTTGTTGTTGTTGTTTTAAAAGCATGCTGTTGCCAGCATGGCCTTGTGTTGCCTCATCTTTTTCATCTGTTTAGATGTCTCTTTGGAATTAATTTAGAAATTAGACATATGGAAAATGGCAGGTTTTTTTTTATCAAAATAATGAACTTCATCACAGTGTTTTCTATTAGCACTTTCAAATAAACAATCCTACTGTATCCACAGGTGTTCTTTACCTCCTTGTCAAAATATTCACTGGAATGTTTATAGACTTTTATTATTTTGATAGGATTTGAAGAACAGTTGCATGTTAACCCTTCAGGGTACAGAGAAGTCCTGAGATCTTTTATACTGGGAAAATGCATACCACTTTGATGCTTTTAAAACAACGACTTTAAGATTAGCCCTTTGACTTTGTTTGGTTTTCTTATGGTTAGGATTCACTGTGTGCTGCCCTCCCCTCTTATGTTAAAACCATAATTCTCAAATTGATGGTATTAGAAGATGGGGTCTTTGAAAATTGATTAGACTATAAGGAAATAACTCTAAATGAATGTGATTAGGATTCTTATTTGAGTCCTCAGAGACCTGCCTTGCCAGTCAACAATGCAAGGATACAGCACAAAGACAGTCACCTATGAACCAGAAAGCATTCCTTCACTAGTCATGGACTCTGCTGGTAATTCTGTTTTGAACATTCACCTCTTGAACTGTAAAAACTGACTGCTTTTAACTGTAAGCCACCCAGATGTACTTCACTACAGTAGCTCAGACAACTGATCCTCCATTGTCCAGGCCACTTCAACATTTGGCAGACAAAGGGTTATTCTGCCTTTGACTTTCTTCAGAAGACAATTTGACTTCTGATGGAAGTCTTAACCTATTTTCTAAAAATTTACTTATTTGTACAATATTTCCTTTATGTAAGAATTTTAATACAAATATTGAATTTCCTATGTTCATAATTTTAATCCAAGTATAACTAAAATCACTATTCTTAGACATATTTATTGGTAGTAACACTTGGGAAGCCATTTGTTGTTCAAAGTAAAGTTTCTTCATGATGTGGAGAAAGTACATGAGGAGAATTCATAGAACAGATGCTTTTCTTTATATAATTTGATTAAATACATGCATTGAATTTTAAACATTCATATAATTTATGAATTTAAATTCATATAGCTCATCTTTTATATTAAAAACACAAAATCTCATAGATAGTTCAAAGTCACTGAATTGGGTAATAGCTGAATGGGGAACAAAATCTCTATGAGTTGATCCATAATTCTCTCATGTTCCATACTATCTAACATACTATAGATTAAACTAGGTAAGGCATTTGCAGGAGTAATATTTTTCAGGCAAATAAAAAAAAAAACTTATCTTGGGATGCCAGACATCTTTGAGAAAACACTCAAGAGACATTTCGTCTTATAGGTATCTCAGTATTAAAAATATTTTTTAATTCATTTGCTAGGAAAGAAAGAATGGGAATGGGCACACCTGACCTCTTGCCACTGCATATGAATTCCAGACACATGCAATACTTTGTGCATCTGGCTTTCTGTGGGTACTGGGGAATTGAAGCTGGGCTGGCAGGCTTTGGAAGCAAGTGATTTTTAACCATTAAGCCATCTTCCCAGTATGATATTTCAGTTTTGAATTTACATACCTGTTATATTTTGTAACCTTATTTACCTTTTTCTCATTTGTGATGTCATATAGTTATAACATCAGTTTTATGAGTAACCATATACTCATTTTGTATTCTGGATCCCCAACTAATTTAAACACTAATATGCTTATTTCTATATTTTCCCTTACAATTTCATTAATTTTTGTTATACTTAGCCTTTTGTAAATGTTTGGTTAACTTGATTACCTGCCAGAGCTGAAAGGTAAGACCCTGTTGCTGAAGATACCATAGGCTGTGTTCACAGGACATCAGAATACCATGCTGGAACAAAAAAGAAAATCTAGCTTCCTCCTGGGTAGCACTCATAGTGCTGGAAAACCCTATGGGAGCTTCTGGAGGACAAGGGTCACCAACAGCATGAATAAGCAGGAGACCCTGAACAATACAAGATCAACCAGCCAGACAAGATGTCCACACTTGCGCAATAGCAGCACACAGCCTCTGCAAGTAACCAACTGTTCTCTGACTGGATATAAGGCTCATTTAGTAGGAGAGAATTCATATCTGGTACTAGAAAGCAAGTCAAAATCCCATGGTTATGAAACTCAGATTCCAGAAAGAAGCCCCCATCGCTCTCTGGAGAACAGTGGGCTTTCACCACCCCTCCACAAAAAAAAAAAAAAAATACTCAGATAACTTTGTATATCCCATTTAACTTAAGATGGTCTTACTCTTGGTTGGACAATCTGCTTTATTTTACAGATGGAAGAGAAAATGGAGGAGAACCAAGATCCATCAATAAGACAAGAACATAGCCAACCGTCTATCAGTAAACATGCTTCCTCTATAACATCTGCCAAGTCCCAGGATAAATTTCAGAGAAGTGGTAATATTAACACTGCTCTTACAACTAGCCTGACAACCAGCTACAGGGTAATGGTGGGAGACATGGTGATCAATTAAAACACATCAAAGCAGAAATCCAGAGGCTCCAACAGTAAATCAGACTGCCAATAGGCTTGCCATGGCTCAGGGAACGTTGCAGAAGAGTGGGGTGGGAAGATTGTAAAAGCCACAGAGTAGGACTATCCTAAAGCAAGGACCCCCATATATCCCACAGGGACTAATTGAGGCCTTCATGAACTCACAGTGAATACATAATCCCACTGAGGAAGGACCCCGGAGTAACAGGTGCTGGGGCAAAGAGATAAAAGTCTATAACCTGGGGATGGAGAGATGGCTTAGTGGTTAAGATGCTTACCTGCAAAGCCAAAGGACCCAGGTTTGATTCCCCAGAACTGATGCAAGCCAGATGCACAAGGTAGCCCATACATCTGGAGTTCATTTTCAGAGGATGGAGGCCCTGGCACGTCCATTGTTTCTCTCTCTCTCTCTCTTTCTCTCTCTCAAATAAAATAATAATAAATTTTGGAAATAAATTTAAAGAGTATAACCTATTATATGTAAAATAAATAAATGAAAAGTGAAAACAACCTTTGTTTAAATTGTCTTCCTGACTTTCCTTTCCAGGTTCTAATCTGTGTCTTCTATTTCCGTTGGATACCTGACTATATTCCATGTTGCTATTAACTGATAAGCCATGTTAATCAAAAAGTTACATTTTAGGGGCTGGAGAGATGGCTTAGCAGTTAAGGCAATTGCCTACAAAGCCAAAGGACCTTGGTTCGATTCCCCAGAACCCATGTAAGCCAGATGCACAAGGGGGTGCATGTGTCTCGAGTTCAATTGCAGTGGCTGGAGGCCTTGGGCCCCCATTCTCTCTCTCTCTTCTCTCTCTCTCTCTCTCTCTCTTTCTACCTCTCTGCCTCTTTCTATCAAATAAATAACAATGAATAAAACTATTCAAAAGTTTAAAAATAAGTTTAAAAAATTACATTTTAAAGTATGTAAGGAGTGTTGTTACAGGTTTTATACTTTCATAAAGTCACTTCATACAAAAATAAATTTGATCTGTTATAACCCATATCAACACACAGCAGCAAAATATAATGACAAGTCATACACACAACATTACTTTTTCTTGGGACTTCTGTGATGTGATATATAATTTTTTATATTTTAATTTCCTCCAGTATTGGAAAATTCTTAAGCAATTGAACATGTAAGAATCTTATCTTTAACAAGCAGTGCAAATTAAATCTAACTTCAACAAAGCCTAACTTTTTTTCCTAATTATTATATTCCTTGAAAAGTAGGCTATTATTAAGCCTTGAAACCTTTGTACCTAATTTTTTTTGTTACAGTGTTACGTTTGTGAAATATAATTTGAACTAAAATACTTGAAAATGATGTTAAAATGTGGTAATATAGTACTGAAAATGGTGTGTCAAGAAAATTATATACCAATTCATACCATTACAATATCACATTGCTTAAAATTCCCTAGCATTTTCTGGAAAGCAATAGGTAATGCTTGAAATAATGTGAAGTCAAATGTTAAAACAAATGCTGATTTTAGTCACCTTTATTTTAAACTTTCTAATGACAGTTTCCATAAGCATAGACAATAAACCATGATATCTATCACCAACTACCTCCAATTTCCCCCTCCCAAATTCACACTCCATTGAATCTCTTCTTCTTCCCCATTAGTCTCTCTTATTTTGATGACATCATCATTTCCTCCTAGTATGAAGGTCTTATGTAGATAGTGTCAGGCACTGTGAGGTTTTAATATGAAGACCATTTTGTGTCTGGAAGATTGCAACTGTATGCAGTCCTACCCTTCCTTTGGCTCTTACATTCTTTCTGCCACCTCTTCAACAATGGGCCCTGAGCCTTGGAGGGTGTGATGGAGATGTCTCTGCCCTGAGCATTCCACTATCACTTCTCAGCACTATGGTGACTTTTGAGTCACTCCAATGGGTCACCACCATTTGCAAAAAGAAGTTTCTCTAACCAAAAGTGAGAGTAGCCATAATATAGAGGCATAAACATAAACATTAAAAAGTTCTTAGGGGTCAGTTTGGAGGACATAATATATGCATTTAGCCAGAACACATATTTTACTCCTCTAGGGCTCATGAGTTCCCCAGTCATAGGCTTTTCATTAGGTTTTCAGTACCATGTATTCCCTCCCATGGGTTGGGCCTCTAATCCAAAATGAGAGCAGTTGGTTTCCCCCCCATAACAGACATGCCACTATTACACTAGTTGGCGTATTTTGTCTGGATGACCACCCTTAAGGTTGCAGTGTCTACTGGTGTTTGACACCATTGATGTCCCAAAAGGCTGCATGCTGCCTAGCTCTTTCCAGCATCCTGGTTTCCAGCTTAGCAGTTAAGGCATTTCCCTGCAAAGCCAAAGGACCTTGGTTCCAATTTCCAGCTTAGTTCCAGCTTGATTTCTCAGTGACCTGCAGCCCAAGCATGTGATATCTTCATCAAGAGGGTCGCATCTGGTCTCCTTCTTACCTTCTGAGGTGGTGGCTGTGTCTAGGAATTGTACTTTCCATGTACAAAGTACATTGGTGTGCTAGTGGTCTGTGCTTTTCTTATCATTTAATGCTTTGCATGAAATTCTTATGATAATTTTTCAAATTTTACTATTCCTTTTAAATATCCATAGGAGTCAAGACTTGATAAATATAAATGAACTTTAATGTAGTCATTAGCCCTGGCAAATCCATCCATGGGTTGTTTGTGCATTTATTATCTACAATAAGTATTTGGCATGAGTCATTCGGTATTTACAAAATAGGCAGCAACTGAGTAGTATTAATACAAGGGCCAAATGCCAAAATGGCATTTGTTAACAGATACACCAATACAAGACTACATGTGAAAGCCACAATTTACCTTCAAAAAACCCATCTTTCGAGAGCTAGACATACTAATATTAATCAACTACTAATATAGAAGTACTAATAGAATAATAATAGAAGTACTAATATCAATCAATTACTTCAAGAAAGTAATTTATTTCCATTCCTTTTTGAAGACAATAGGATTTGTGTGGAGCATTATTAGCCAACTAATATTTATTCACTCAATTGATTGTGTTTAATCTGTGTCAAAGAATAAGTAACAGACCATATACATTATGTAAATATTCATAGTATATAATGTGATTATATATATGTACATACATATTCATATACATAGTCATATATATAAGGTGAAAAAAGTAAATGTAGCTAATTTACATGGGGAGAAAATTTAATATGCATGTACTCTTAGTAGTTTTCAGGTTTGTTATACATTATCATTAACTACAGTCATTATGTAAGGCAAAAAAGCTTCAGAACTTACCCTGTCCAACTGCAACTTTCTATACTTTGGGGTGTGTGTATGTACGTGTGTGTGTGTGTGTGTGTGTGTGTGTGTGATGCATGTTCCCCTTGCACACAGACATATGTGCTGTGGTTACAGAACCTTCTCTGTCAATCTGCTGTTTTATTTCCCTGAGGTAGTCTGTCACTGAACATGGAGCTCCTTGTTTTTAAATAAAGCTAGCTAACCACAGAGCCCCAGCAATCTTCTTGGCCTGACCTGGCCTCCTCAACAACCAGACTTGGTATTTACCTGGGTGCTGGAGGACAAAATCAAGTCCTCGTGCTTGTGCAAGTGCTCTTACCCACTAAGACATCTCTTTAGTCTTACTGGAAAACTTTCAACGGGGTGAGAAGAAATATTACACTGGTTTTTTATTAATTAATTTATTTTTTATTAATTAGTTTTTTACTCAGTGAATACAGTCAAGTTGGTACCACTGTTAGGCTCATCCATGTCCTACCCCCTCCCCTGGACCCTCCTTGTTGAGGTATACGGGTCATGCATTGTGGAGTTCGCCCACAGTTATGGGTAGGAGAAATGTCTCTGCATATCATGACCCAATGTGTGGCTCTGACATTCTTTCTGCCTCCTCTTCCGCAAAGTTTCCCTGAGCCATGTTGGGTTCATTTTTGGCCTGCTTCAGTGATGAGGTGTTGCGGGCCTCTGGGTGTCTGGATATCTGATTTGGTAGGAGTTGATTTTTCTCTGTGTCAATCTCCTTCACCCTTGTCCTGGTACCCAGTTCACCAAGAAAACAGCACTCTTGCTTGTTTTGCCAATTATTCTTAGTTTCAGCTGGGGTCCTTTTGAAGTATGATGGGGTGGTTCTCTCCTTAAGATCTGCGACTATCTGAGAAAGAGAAGCAGATTCTCCAATGGAGAGTAAAGTTAGCACCAGACAAATGGGATAACCCTCATTTTTTTTATAGAGAATTTAATAGGTATAGGCCCTCTTGTAGCCCATGATTGTTGGTAGGTTGATAATGGAGAGAGGGCTCATGTTTGGATATGGTTCTGACATTTTTCCCAGCTCCAGCTATGGGTCCCATTCCACTGAGGGGATAAGTTAGTCAAATCAAGAGCAGTTGGTTTCCCACCATGGCTGTGTGCCACTATTGCACTTGTGTGAGCATCACGACAGGTTATTTGCTGCTAAGTATGTTAGACCATGAGTTGCTTGCACAGATATTGGTCATTTTCCCCCAGTCACCTATGTAGCACCTTCTGGCACTAGATGCACTGACTTTTTTAAGAGAATGTTTTCTTGTAATAGTTAACTTTCTCAGTTGAAATTACTGTCAAAAAGTATTTTCTCATTCAGACTAACAGTTATGATTTTACAAGATGAAAATTGTCCTATTCCAAAGAGTAGTATCACGCTTTCACCCCCGCAAATATGGCTACTCCAGCAGAGCTGTGGGCCTCATGTGACCAAGGTCCCTTTGCCTGCTCTTGTACACCCACCCATAGTGGAATTTAATTAATATTTTAATTTCATTGTGTTATTTTTTCTTTTATAATATATGGTGATTTCCCATACTCATAAAACAGAAATGTATGCTCTGATTTTTTATTCTCTCTCTCTCTCTCTCTCTCTTTCTCTCTCTCCCTCAGCTATACCAAGGATTGAACCGAGGGACTTGTGAATACTCAACAAGCATTCTAACACCGAATTACTTCCCAGCTCTCCTAAACCAGTATTTTTGTAGTCAAGTATTTTCTGAGAAGTATAGTCTAGTCAAAATTATACTTTATATGTGATTTTTGTTTAAACTTTAAAAATTAAAACTGATTTAATGTAGTCTTGTGACAATTTACAAGTAAAAAAGTCAACTGCCAACATAAAATAAAATGTGGGGGCTGGAGAGATGGATCAGCAGATCAAAGCACTTGTTTGCAAAGCCCAATGGCCCCAGGTCTGATTCCCCAGGACCCATGTAAAGGCAGATGCATGAAGTGGCTCATATATTTGAGTTTGTTTGCATGGCAGGAAGCCCTAGCATGCCCATTCTCTCTCTCTCTCTCTCTCTCTCTCTCTCTCTCTCCTTCTCTTTCTCTTTATGTTTGCCCCTTTATTGCTGTCTCTCTTAAATAAATAAATAAAATAAAACATTTTTAAGTAATACAATCAGAAGGGTACATGTGCATGATGAACTTCTAATGATGTGAAGTGGTGCAAGTAATCCACTTCATTTTGACCAGTAACTAATTTCCAGACAACCATCTCTGTTGGATCAATGTCAGTTTTTATTAACAGGCTATGGATCAGGTTTTCTTTTCTATTATGTTAAAGCATGATCTGGGTGTTTTAGTTAGCCTTAGTTTTTCACTCTACCAGCCAAAGTGTGAACATACCCTATGCCTACTGAAAATTATGTGGTTATAGTTCCTTGTAAATTCTTCTTTGCCCAAATTACTACATAGGACAAAAATGAAAAGGCTTCTTGTGCCAGTATTTGAAGATTTTTCTCAGTGTAGTTCCTTTGTTTCTGGTGTTCTGCTCTGCAAATTCCAGTCTCATGTGTGCCTCTACAGCATGATCTCTGTCTCCTCATTTCAGCTAGACTTCCTGATTTCCTGGGCCATTGCTTCCCAATAAAGCATTGCCACTTGAAATATTCCCTTCTCTCATTCTCATGAGTCACACTATTGCACTGGCTGAGGTCCAATACTTAAAAAAAATGTTTTTCATAGTTGTGTACTTTGTACTTGATTATACTGAAAGGAAAAGTTGAGTAACAATGGCATCTTCTGAAGTAAAAGTAGGAACTTAACTTTGTGAGTAAATATATGAAATCTACACACTTTTATATTGGTCTTTTATTGGAGATTGACATTTTATGAAGATATCAGTTTCCCTCATCGTTTTCTCTTATTGAGTAGCATCAGTATCAGCAATGATGTTCTAAAATATTTCTTTTTGTCCTTCTATCAGAGACACAGTCATATCATGCAGCCGAACCTAACCAAGCAGCACCAGCTTACTGCCCCATGCTGCCTGATGGCTAAGAAGTTAATCTATTTTTTTCAGTTAAAAAAATTATCCAGGCTAGAGAGATGGATTTGTGGTTAAGATGTGTGCCTGTGAAGCCTAAGATCCCAGATTCAATTCCCCAGTTGCCATGTAAGCCCAATGCACAAGGTTGAACATACACCTAGAGTTAATTCATAGTGGCTGAAGGCCCTGGTATACCCAATTTCTCTCTCTCTCTCTCTCTCTCTCTCTCTCTTGCAAACTAGTAAATAAATAGAATTAAATGGAAAAAAATACAATATTATTATCCTTTCAAATATATAACTAAGTATAGTTGTTTATCTATGATATATAAGTTCCTCTGTGGAGGATCCTGCTACTAAGCCTCCACAAATATCAAAGCTAAAATCTGCAGGTGCTCAAGCATCTTGTATGAGATGGAGTAGTGTTTGCAAATCCTCTTGTATATAAATTCTCTTTAGATTGTTTATAGCATTAAATCCACTGTATCTGTACTGCAATTCATCTGCTACAATGTTTATTTTATAATTTCAAGAAAACAAAGTCTGGGGACTCCTGGGTAAGATGTTGGCATAGGAGCCACACCAAACCAGCCTAGGTATGGATTTAAGCAAAAACATAGCAAATTACACTCTTCTTCTGAAAAATGAAGGAGTGTAAGTTATTCTTAGACACAGAGGAGAAGCCGGAGAAACCAAGAACTACCAGAAAGGAGGAAAACAGCCAGAATCCCGCTGAAGCACTTGTGTTCCCCCAATCCATGCAATCCACACACCTTCACGGCACCGCCCCTCCAGCTGCTCCAAGCAACAGCAGCAGCAGAGACCAAACAAGGGGATTTCCCAACATTGTCAGCAGTCTTGCAAAGTCAAGAAATTTGAAGGAAAGACAGCTGAGATCAATGAAGGAGCTACTGAAAGGGATACAGCAGGATTGCATGAGTAACACCAGGCTTCTGTACTCTCCCATCCCCCAACCATCAGAACCTCGAACCTCCAGGATTCAGCCTCCGGTGGCAGCACATCCAGCACAGCTGATCAGATCAGAGCTCCAGCTCCACAGCACAACACAGAGGGATAGAGGTGGGCACTCAGCATTGGTGAGATTGGAAGCCACCGCAAAAGGTAACAAGGCCAACTGACCAAAAAAAAAAAAAAAAAAACCAAAAAAAAAAAAAAAAAAAAACACCGCCACTGGGAGAACTAATCTCTCTTTCCATGTCAGGGCAGGGCAGATTATGGGTTATATATTCTTGGTTGGCTTTACCATTTTCAAATAATCTGTATTTGGGAGTTTAATATTGCTGCCTTAGATGATTTACTTTCAGATTTATAGGACCGTTGTCTTTTGTTACTTTCATTACTGGGGGCAGGTCTGATTCAGATCAGCAAGACCTAGAATCCAGTTCAGAGCAGAAATCTCTACCTCCCAGCTGGCAAGATTAAGGGTGTACAACAACACACACCCTTAGGAAATTAGGCTTTATAAAACTATCTGCTGGTTTTAATCCCCATACTTGCATACTCTGTGCTGGTTTTTATTGAATGTGCCTATTGCTCAGTTGAAGTTTAGAATTTGTCAGTAAATTGTTCCATCCAGTCCACTACAATATTTGCTTAGCAAGCAAACTCAACACCTAGGAGGATTAAGTTTGTGCCAGGATTTGGGTACACGAACTACAGTTGGCACCTTAAATTCATATCATGAAAGTATGTAAAGGTGGATAGCCACATCTAAGAACACTGCAGATAAGTAGAAAACCCAAGCATCAAATAAATTCCAGATGCAAAAGTTGCTACATTATAATACAAGAAACACAATGAATCAAGACAATAAAATCCCAGCAAAAATTATAAATCCACCAGAAATGATCACCAATGAGACTGTTTTAGATGAAATGCCTGGCGAAGATTTAAAAAAATAATAATTGTATTTATACTTCAAGAACCCAAAGAAGAAATAAAAGGAATCAAAGAGTAAAACAAAGGAATTGAAGAAACTCCTGAAAGAGAACACAGAAAACCATCTTAATGAAATAAGGAGGTCATTATGAGACATGAGTAAGGAAATAGAAGTACTGAAGAAAAACCAGGCTGAAATTCTAGCTCTGAAGAACACAGCCAGTCAAATAAAAAGCTGTGGAAAGACTCACCAGTAGAATGGATGAAAGAGAGAACAGAATATCTAAACTAGACCAGGTGGCATATATAAAGCAGCCCAATGAAGAGAAAGACAAGCTACTAGGAAGGTATGAATAGGAATTTCAAGATATCCAAGACTCTATGAAAAGATCAAACATAAGAATTCAGGGCATAGTAGGAGAAGAATTTCAATCCAGAGGTTTAGTAGGTATTTTCAACAAAATCATAGAAGAAAAATTTCCCCAAATTAGGAAAGAAACACCAATGTTGATACAAGAAGCTTTTAGAATGCTAAACAGAGAAAACCTGGAAAGAGCCTCTCTTTGCCATGTTACAATTGAACTACTAAACAGACAAACCAAAGAAAATACACTGAAAGCAGTTTGTGGTGGGTTGATTCAGGTGTCCCTTATAAACTTAGGTATTCTGAATGCTAGATTCCCAGCTGATGGAGATTTGAGAACTAATGCCTCCTGGGGAAAGTGCATTTTTGAGGGTGGGCTTATGGGTGTTATAGCCAGCTCCCCCTTGCTAGTGTTTGGCACATTCTCCTGTTGCTATGGTCCACCTGATGTTGGCCAGGGGGTTATGTTCACCCTCTGCTCCTGCCATCATTTTCCTTGCCATCATGGATCTTCCCCCTCGAGCCTGTAAGCCAAAATAAACATTTTTTCCCCCCACAAGCTGCTGTTGACTGGGTGATTTATATAATGTGAACTGGACTGCAACAGTAAAGTAGTACTGAGTGTGGGGTTGCTGCTAGACACCTGACTGTGGCTTTGGCCTCTTGGGGCTGATTTTAAAGAGGAATGTGTAAGGATTTGAAACCTTGGCCTAAGAGTTGTCTTGCAGTGCTGTAAGTACAGCTTGATAGAAAATTCTGGTCAGAGTTGAAAGACCTGAACGCAGTAAGAACTATGGACTGTGAAGTTTAGCTGCTGAAGGTGAGAAAGAGCTTTGCTTAGACTGGGTCAGCAGTTTGTGTGAGAAGCTTGCTGTGATGCACATGTCTTGAGAAGTTGTGCAGGGTTGCTTTGCGTAGAAATGGACTGGTATGAGCAGAGGGATGTGGCACATAAAAAAAAAAAAAAAGAAATCTTTGGGTCTAAACTGCTGCCCATTCACCTGCAAATTGTTTGAGATATGACAACCTTTGATATTGGGCCAGCTGACCTGCATTGGGGCAACAGGAAGTATGTACACTCTTTTGAAGATGACTGAGTACTCAGGGAGTGTCCTGTTCATCAAAGTCTGTTATATCCCCCTGGATTGACAACTTGGCATCCTACCTGGTATTGTGGAGTATACAAAATGCAGGAAAGAGAGGGTCATTGAGTTTGTAACATGGTATTGTGTTTTGGAAATGGCTATGGGCAGTTTGAAGCATGGTTAGCCTTCATGAAGACCTGATGGGGCTGTGAGGATGAACCGTGGGTTGCAATGGACACCCAGTGGAGATACCAGGACCACAGAATGGCTGCCAAGAAAAGCCACCGTCCCTGGATGAAGTTTGCCAGGACTGTGAGCAGCCTAGCTGGAGGGGCAGAATTGAAATTCCAGAGACTTCTTGCTGGTTTAGAATTATCAAACTTGCAGGTTTGTCACTGGCTACAGTTGTTGGACTTGGAGCTACAGAGCTTTGTGTTTACCCTGCTTAAATCATGTATTGCTTGAGTATTTCTTTGCTATACCCAATGCCATCTTTGGCATTGTAAATGTTTATTCTGTACCATTATGGGCTTTTTGAGTTTTTTGTTTTATTTCTTTTTTGGTATTATGGCTCAGTTAAAAGATCTTGGACTATGGGGATGTTTGAACATCGTTGCAATTGATAAAAACTATGGGGACTTTTTTTTTTCTTTATTAGTCAGTTCTGTATTCAGCAAATACAGTCAGTTTGGTACCATTATTAGGCTCATCCATGACCTACCCCCTCCCCTTGGCCCCTCCTTTTTGAGGTATATGGGTCATGCATTGTGGAGTTAGCCCACAGTTATGGGTAAGCTAAATGTCTCTGCATATCATGACCCAACATGTGGCTCTGACATTCTTTCTGCCCCCTCTTCCGCAAAATTTCCCTGAGCCATGTTGGGTTCATTATTGGTTTGCTTCCGTGATGAGGTGTTGGGGGCCTCTGAGGTTCTGGCTCTCTGACTTTTAAAGTGGGTCTGAATGCATTGTATTTTACATCATGTGTGGATATCAGTTTATGGGGGTCAGGGGTGGAATTTGGTGGGTTGATTCAGGTGTCCCTCATAAACTTAGGTGTTCTGAATGCTAGGTTCCCAGCCGATGGAGATTTGAGAATTAATGCCTCCTGGAGGGAGTGTATTGTAGGGGGTGGGTTTATGCAAGTTATAGCTAGCACCCTCTTGCTTTTGTTTGACACACTCTCCTGTTGCTATGAACCACCTTATGTTGGTCAGGGAGTGATGTCCACCCACCATCCACTGCTCATGCCATCATTTTCCCTGCCATCACGGAGCTTCCTGCTTGAGAATGTAAGCCTAAATAAACCTTTTTTTTTTAATTTTTTGTTCATTTTTATTTATTACTTGAGTGTGACAGAAAAAGAGAGAAAGAGGCTGAGAGAGAGAGAGAGAATGGGTGCGCCAGGGCTTCCAGCCACTGCAAACGAACTCCAGACTAGTGAGCCCCCTTATGCATCTGGCTAATGCGGGTCCTGGGATATCAAGCCTTGGACCGGGGTGCTTAGGCTTCACAGGCAAGCACTTAACCACTAGGCCATCTCTCCAGCCTCTAAATAAATCTTTTTTTTTTTTTTCCCCACAAGCTGCTCTTGGTTGGGTGATTTCTATCAGTAATGCAAACCAGTCTGCAACACAGTTAGAGAGATAAAGCAAGTCACCAACAAAGGCAATCCCATCAGAATAACAGCAGATTACTCAGTGCAAATTTTATAAGCCAGAAAGTATTGGAATGATGTATTCCAAGTTCTGAAAGATAACAACTGTCACCAAAAATTACTTTATCCTGAAAAGCTATCTATCCAAATTAATGAAGAAATATGGGCATTCTACAACAAAAACAGAGGAACTGAATTTATGATAACTAAACAACCTCTACAGAAAATACATGAAGGAATTCTTCATGCTGAAGAGAAAGCAAAACAGACACTTGAGGAAATAGGAAAAAATAAACCATACTCAAGTTACAATTAAAACAAGCAAATAAAGAGAAAACAGGAAGGGGAAGCACTACAAAATGAGAAGAATGGTGAGAATAAATTTAAATAATAACTCTTAATATCAATGACCTCAATGCACCAACCACAAGACACAGGCTTGCAGACTGGATTAAAAGGCAGGATCTTTCCATTTGTTGCCTTCAGGAAACTCATCTCTCAATAAAATATAGACATTGTATTAGGGTGAAAGGATGGAAAGAGGTATTTCAAGCAAATGGGCCTAGGAAACAAGCAGAGGTTGCTTTCCTAATATCTGACAGAATAGATGCCCAACCAACATTAATGAGGAAAGATAAAGAAGGTTATTATATACTGATTAAAGGAACACTCCAATGGGAGGACATTACAATCCTAAACATATATTCACCTGATATGGGGGCTCCCAATTTCATCAAACAAACACTATTAGACTTAAGTTCAGAGATAACACCAAACTCAATTGTAGTGGTGACTTCAATAACCCACTCTCATCAATTGACAGGTCATCCCAGCAAAAAATAAACAAAGAGACATCTGGATTAAATGATGTCATGGGACAAATGGACCTAACAGATATCTACAGAACATTCCATCCAAATGCTACAGACTATACATTTTTCTTAGCAGCACATGGAACATTCTCTAAAATAGACCATATATTCGGATACAAAGCAAATCTCAACAAATACAGGAAAATTGAAATAATCCCTTGTACTCTGAACACAATGGGATTAAACTGCAAATCAGTAATATGAAAAACTATCGAGCATACAGAAAATCATGAAAACTAAAGAGTATGTTATTGAATGATGAGTGGGTCATTGAAGAAATCAAAAAGGAAATCAGTAAATTCTTAGAATCAAATGATGATGAGAATGCAATATACCAAAACCTTTGGGATACAATGAAGGCAGGACTAAGAAGGAAATTTATAGATATAAGTGCCTATATTAAGAAATAAGAAAGTTCACAATTAACAGCTTAATGCTTCATCTTAAGGCCTTGGAGAAAGAACAGGGCAAACCAAAAAACAGTAGATGGGAAGAAATAAAAAAGATCAGAGCAGAAGTTAGTAAAATAGAAACCAAAAAAAAAAAAAAATCCAAAGAATTAATGAAACAAAGAGTTGGTTCTCTGAAAGGATACACAAGATTGATAAACTCTCAGAAAATCTGACCAGAAGAAAGACAGAAGAAATAAAAATTAACAACTTAGAGATAAAAAAGGAACCATTGTAACATATACCAAAGAAATTCAGAAAATTATAAGGACATACTTTAAGAATATGTATGCCCCTAAGGTTGAAAATCTTATTTTCATATGACCTACCAAAATTAAATCAAGATAAGATAAACCATTTAAATAAATTTATAACAGAGACAGAGATCCAAGCACATATTAAAAGTCTCCCAAGTCAAAAAATCCAGGCCTAGATGGATTCACTGGTGAATTTTACCAGACTGCCATGGAAAAACTAACACCACTGCTTCTCAATTTTTTCCATAAAATAGAAAAGGATGGAATTCTACCAAACTCCTTCTATGAAGTCAGCATCATCCTGATACCAAAAACAGACCAAGACTGAACAAAAAAAGGAAATTACAGACCAATCTCCCTCAGGAACACAGATGCAAAAATTCTGAACAAAATATTGGCAAACAAAATCCAAGAATATATCAGAAAGATTATTCACCCTGACCAAGTTGGCTTTATCCCGGGGATGCAGGGATGGTTCAACATACATAAACTGATAAATGTAATACATCATATAAATGGTCTGAAGGACAAAAATCACATGAACATCTTAATAAATGCAGAAAAGGCATTCAATAAAATCCAACATCCCTTCATGTTAAAAGTATTACAGAAACTGGAAATGGAAGGAACATATCTCAACATGACAAACCTACTAAATGGGGAAAAACTTGAAGCTTTTCCAATAAATTCAGGAAGAAGAGAAGTGTGTCCACTGTCCCCATTTTTAGTTAATATAGTACCAGAAGTCTTAGCTGTAGCAATAAAGCAAGAAACATTCAAAAGGGATACAAATTGGAAAGGAAGAGATCAAATTATAATTATTTGCAGATGATATGATTCTATACATAAAGTACCCTAAAGATTCTACCAGCAAACTGTTAGCATTGATAAACACTTTTAGCAATGCAGCAGGGTACAATATAAATACAGAAGTCAGTAGCTTTCTTATATACTAACAGCAAACATGCAGCAGATGAAATTAGGGAATGCCTCTCCCACTCCCAATTGCCTCAAAACGATAAATAAATAAAGTACCTTAGAATAAACTTAACCAAGGAAATGAAGGAGAAGTTTAAAACACTCAAGTGAGAAATTGCAGAAAACACAAGAAAATGGAAATACATCCCATGTTCTTGGATTGGAAGAGTCAATATTGTTAAAATGTCAAGCTTACCAAAAACAATCTACACATTTAATGCAATCCCCATTAAAATTTCAGTGGCATTCTTCACAGAAATAGAAAAAAACAATCCTAAATTTCATTTGGAAGCACAGACAACCTCCAATAGCCAAAACAATTTTGAACCACAAATATAAGGCTGATTATGTCACCATACCCAATTTTAAACTATATCACAAAGCCATAGTAACCAAAACACCATAGTATTGGAAATGTAGATTAATGGAACAGAATAGAGGACCCAGATGTTAATCCAGGCAGCTACAACCATCTGATTTTTGACAAAAATGCCAAAAAATATTCATTGGAGAAAAGGTAGCCTCTTCAACAAGTGGTGCTGGGAAAACTGGATATCTATGTGTAGATGGATGAAAACAGATCTTTGTCTTTCTCCATGCACTAGAATAAAATCCAAGTGGATCAGGGACCTTAATATCAGCCCTGAAACTCTGAAATTGCTAGAGTAAAAGGTAGGGGAAACCTTTCAACCTATTGGCATAGGTAATGACTTTCTGAATATAAACCCAATTGCTCAGGAAATAAAACCAAGAATCAACCACTGGGATCTCATAAAATTACAAAGCTTTTGTACAGCAAATGACACTGTGAATAGAGCAAAGAGATAACCTACAGATTAGGAGAAAATCTGCCAGCTACACATCTGACAGAGGATTACTATCCAGAATATACAAAGAACTCAAAAAACAGAACAATAAGAAATCAAACAACCCAATTTAAAAAAAAAAGGGGCTATGGAGCTAAATAGAGAGTTCTCACCAGAAGAAATACAGATTTCATATAAACATCTAAAAAAGTGTTCTATGTCCTTAGCCATCAGGAAAATGTAAATTAAAACTACATTGAGATTCCATCTCTTTCCTGTCAGAATGGCTACCATCAAGAAAACAAATGACAATAAATATTGACAAGGATGTGGAAAAAGGAGAACACTTCTACACTGTTGGTGGGAATGCAATTTGGTACAGCCACTGTGGAAATCAGTACGGAGGTTATTGAGATAGCTAAAAATCAATTTACCATATGATCCAACTATAGCATTCCTAGTTATATATCCTAATGACTCTTCTCACTCCCTTAGAGATACTTGCACAGCCATATTTATTGCTGCTCTATTCACCACAACTAGGAAATGGAACCAGCCTAGATGTCCCTCCACAGATGAATGGATAATAAAGATGTGGTACATTTACACAATGGAGTTCTATTCAGCAGTAAAGAAAAATGGAATTATGAAATTTTCAGGGCAATGATTGGATCTGGAAAGGATTATACTAAGTGAGATAAGGCAGGCCCAGAAAGCCGATCGTCATATATTCTCTCTCATATGTGGATCCTAGCTACAAATGTATAGACTTGTGTGTGAGCTGGAACAAAAAAATCAGTAGCAGAGGCCAGTAAGCTAGAAAAAGGCTATAAGGGAGGGAGGAAGGGAAGGACTTAAGGGAGGGTATTGTATACATGTAAGTAGAAGAACAGATTCCAGGGAGGGTAAGTGCCTAAGCAAAGTTAGGGGAAGAGATTGTGTAAAAGAAGGGCTTGTAGGGGGGGAGGGGATGGTCAATCAAAATTCAAGATATTCTGAATAATACATATGAAAACCTACTTTTTAAAATAATGGCACATCCACAGGGATGGGATATCTTCCAGTGAGTTATTGGCCAGGGAGGTCTTTGATGCCACCAAAACATTACAGGCCATTGCCGAGGCCCTTGGTTTCCCACCAGGAATAGATGGTAAGACTCTATGCTGAAGACTCCACATAGTGGGCTGCAAGTCCACTGAAAAATCCTGCTGGAACTGAGCTGATAACCTCCTCCACGTAGACCAGCTGATAGAAAGCTGGAAGAAGCCATTCTGCATACAGTTAAATGGGAGAGAGAGAAATCACCAGTGAAGATACTCAACAGTGGACACTGCAAGCCTTATATTTGGCCAGCCAGACCAAATGAGCCAACGGGTGCAATAGTGACACATCTGTCATGGTGGAAACCAACTGCCCTCTTATTGGACTGGAGGCCTGCTCCCTGGGAGGGAATATATCCCTGATACTAAAAACCTAAAACGGGGGTAGTTGTGAGTCCTAGGGGTATAATGTCTGCTGCTGTCTGGCTAAATGTATATACTATGCTTATCAAACTGCCCAGTAAGCACTTCTATTATTGTTCATACCTATATATTAATGCTACTCTCACTTTTGGTAGAGAATCTTCTCTTTTCATATGGCAGTGACCTTGGGATAACTCAGAAGGCATCATGGTGCTAGGAAGAAGTGACAGGAGTGCTCAGCACTACAATATCTCTATCACACCTTCCAAGGGTCAGAATCCACTGTGGAAGAGGTGGAGGAAAGAATGTAAGGGCCAAAGGAAGGGTAGGACTCCTTACAGTGTGCTCCTCCAGACACAAAATGGCCTGGATATCCATGACATCACAGTATCTGACACTACCTACACAAGACCATCATAATAGGAGGAAAAGATGATAACATCAAAACAAAAGAGTGACTGATTGAGAGGAGGAGGGGATGTGATAGAGGATGGAGTTTCAAAGGGAAAAGTGGGGGTAGGGAGGGCATTACCATGGGATGTTGTTTATAATCATGGAAGTTGTTAATAGAAAAATAATAATAATAATGGCACATCCAGAAGCCATAGATTGTTACTAGAAAATTTCAGTGCCAGGGATGGAATACCTTCCAGTCAGTTGTGGGCCAGGGAGGTCTTTGTTGCATCCAAAACGTTACAGATATTGCCAAGGCCCTTGGTTTCCCTTGAGAAAGAGATGGTAAGACCCTATTGCTGAAGTCTTCACATGCCTGAGTGGCAAATTCACTGAGAAAGCAAGCTGGTGCTGAGAAAATCTTCTCCCAGTAGACCAGCCAACTGAATTCTGGGGAAAAAAAAAAAAAAAACCTGTACTATTTGCAGCCCTATGAAAGGAGGCAGAAGTCATCAGCAGTGAAAACAGTGGACACTGGAAGCCTCAAGTTTGGCCAGACAGGCCCAATGACAGAATGAGTGCAATAGTGGCATGTCTGCTCTAGGGTAAACTAATATGACTGAAGACCCACCCTAGGGAAGGTAATACCTGCATGGTACTGAAAACCTAATCAAAAGCCTATGGTAAGGGAGGTCATGAGCCTTAGGGGTACAAAGCCTGCTGTTGTCTTGATAATGTTCATAGTCATATATTAATGCTACTCTCACTTCTGGTTAGAGAAGCTTCTCTTTTCAGATGGTGATGACCACTGGGATGACCCAAAAGGCAAGGCAGTGCTGAGAAGAAGGAATGGAGGAGTATCCAGCACTGAAACATCTCACACCCTCCAAGGCTCAGTGTCCATTGCAGAAGAGGTGGCGGAAATAATGTAAGACCAAAAGGAAGGGTATCACTCCTTACATACAACTGTTTGGAGAGAAACTGGCCTCGATGTCCATGACCTCACAGTGCCTAGCAATACTGACACAAGACTCTCATAATAGGAGAAAAAGATGATGACATCAAATTAAAAGAGAGAGTCATGAAGAGAGGGAGGGGATATGAGGGAGAGCAGAGTTATAAAGGGGAAAGTAGGGGAGAAGAGGGAATTATCATGGTTTGTTGTCTGTTGTCTATAAGTATAGAAGTTATATATATTTAAGAAAGATAAAACAAAGTTTGCTTTTTTCTGGGTGTCCTCTTTCATGGTGGATTCAATCATAAATTCAGAGCATAGGATCGAGATGACCATTTGTGTATATCAAAGACCACTGAACTTCAAATTCGAAAACCTTAATGATTGGGGCTTAATATATTTTATGATTTAAACTATCAAAGAGCATGTCAATTATAAAACTGAATATCTAATATTGTCTGTCTTTCAATATAAATTATATTAAAGAGCTTTCAGGGTGAATTGAAATTATATAACCACATTTTGACTTTGCAGAATAAATTGGCTTATTGAATCCTACACTTGATATTTGACACTGACATTGAGGAATGTAAGTGTCATTGATGTCAAGGTAGTCTTTCTTGCTACAATCTTGCCACCATTACAGGTTGTTCCTTAAAGAAACTCCTGCATCAAGAAGCTGAACATAGCCTGGAGCATAGAATTCAGTGTTTTTCTGTCTCTTTGCTATTATAGATTGGAAATGGTAGAGTGAATGCAGTAATAAATTATATCAGAAATTAAAATTAGGTAAGAAGATGTTCTTCTTTATTTGTTGGGAGAAGTGAGAATAAAATGCAACTTTTTGAAACATATGGCTTAAATTTATAATTCATCATTTTTCCTGGTAATATTATAAAAGATAGTCCTGACATCTTAGTGAGTTAACACAGAGAATTCTATTTCTTTATTTCATGCTCCTATAGTGTCCGTCAGTAGAAGGGAATGAAATAGCACTACAACTAGATACTCTTCATGCGCTGTACACTTTTGGAAGATTTGTTCTGTTCTGTTCTGTTCTGTTTTTGCTCTGAGGTTAAAACCTGAGGCCTTGTGAATGCTAGGGAAGTGCTCTGCCATTAAGAAATATCTCTAGACTAATATTTCTCTTTAATAAACAGTAGAACATAGGAGAGAGAAAAGATCTGATGATGAAGAAAATCAGGATACCTACAGTTTAAAAAGCTTGCATCTTGTGTTTGGATATTCTAGCAGTTAGAGCCAACCTAGACATGTTAACTGATACAAGCTAGGCAAGTTTATCAAGTTCTGTGTGCAAAAGGCTACAGAAACAAAAGTTTGGGGCCTAGTGAGCTATTCTTTCACCCAGTGTTCATGGAACATGCATTTATTCACTGCTTAAAGCTTTCTAAAATCTGACAAGAAAGCATTATGATAAATTGTAACTACATGGCTTTCAGCCTAGTAACAACTTTACAGTCCATGGAAAAAAAATATAGTCATTATGAGTCAATAAAAATTGGATTGCTGTCTAACTTCTATGAAGAAATAAAGAAGAGCATCTTCTTACCTAATTTTAATTTCTGAAATAATTTATTACTGCATATACTGTAGCATACACTCTACTGTTTATAATCTACAATAGCAAAAAGGCAGAAAAACACAATAATTCCCAGTAGAGTAAGAATCTATAGAGACAAGTAACTACTTTATGTTTCCACTTCATCTCATTTCTAAGTAGGACCTTTAATTATAATTTTCCTATTCTTGGTCCATCATTCCATTTTTGGTAATAAGGGGAAGAAAGTGAGATTTACTTTTGTTTAGTATTTCATGCCTTCTCATGTAAAGGAGGAAATGTCAGCCAGAAATCCTGCATTGTTTCTTCATGTCACGATTAGTTGTCACTTTCAGCAGAACAACTAAGAGGAGTGTGTTTTCAGTTCTTATAAGTGGGAGGAGAAATGGGTAGATAATTTGAGCAGCTAACTATTGACTGAACTGGCTCCTCTTTTTACTGGACACAGAGCCATAGTCCTTGTTCTACCTCTTCTTGGAAAGAGGTGTGGCATGACTAAATTAAGAATATGAAAAGTGGATGGACTTTTTACGTGTCCTCTGCAACCACTGTAAGAAGAGAGAAGATAGTGAGATGAACAAAAGGACTGAACTACAAGGAGTAAGTAGTGTGAGTGTTTGAGGACTATGAAACATCGTTCTTCTACCTCTACCCACACAATGACTAGACATTATGAGAGAATATGACATCTGAAACACACTATGCTCCCTAGTATTACTTTAATACATATAAATACCATGTCCTCTATATTCATGTGCAAAACAACATAGGAAATACAAGCTTATATCATACTGATTCCAATGTTTATCCCTGATAACTGGTATTTCTAAAAAGAATAAGAAAATTTGATGAAGTGAGCTGAAGAAACTGTATATCTAATCTTAAAGTCATATTGATTGATCAATCTATGTGCTAACCACTTATTTATTCATTTATTCAACAATATTAACCATGAATGTATTGTTTGCATTAAAATAGTCCATACATATGTCAAGATCAGCATGTAGTCCTGCTGTTATGATGTCATGCCTTGTGCATGCACTGTATTAAGATGGGGTTGGTGGTGTTTATTTGATGCATTATGAATGATTATATGATAGCCTTGAGGCTAGATAATTTATGTCCAAACTCATGCAATTAAAAAGATGATTAAGCACACATCCCTTTGATACTAAAGCTTTGATTAATTTTAGATATATGGATATCTCAATGTAAATATTAATTTTTACTTGTTAAATAAAGTAAATATTAGTCTTCAGTTGTCTAAAAATTGACTCACTTATTATTTATATGTGATTTCATGGGCCATGGTATAGGTTCATTCTCTTACATACTGCACTGGAATATTTAGAGAACTATTTCCCATAATAATTTGATAAATTTAAGTGACAAGATATATTTCAACACATAATGATATTTCTGTGCATGTGTGCTTGCATGTATGTTCATGTTCACATTTGTGGGGGAATGCATGTGTATGTGGGGTGCATGTGTATGAGAATGCAGGTAGAAGCTAGTATCCAATAATACTGCCTACTTCCCTCTAGACAAAGTCTGTCATTGGCATGGAGGGTCATTATGGTAGTTAATCTCAGTTATCAATTTGACAGGGTTTAGACTCTCCATGAAAACAAATCTTGGCCTTCCTGTGAGGGATTTTCTAGATCAGGTTAATTGGAGTGGGAAGACCCACCCTAACTGTGAGTTGAGGTCTTGGTCTGAATAGGAGAAAGCTAAGTAGCTGCTCTTGCACACCCTGACTATGCCCTGCTGACGTAATGTGACCAGCTGTTTCATGCTCCTGTTGCCATGCTGTCCCCACCCTGTAGACAATCACCTCAAACTGAATCAAAAGAAACACTTCCTTCCTCAGGTTGCTTTTATCAGGTATATTGTTCATAGCAATAAGAAATGTAGCTAATACATTCACCAACTAGTCTTGACTGGCTTGTCAGTGTTTCCCAGGAACCCTCCTATCTCCATCCCACCAATCTTGGGGTTGCAGATGCATGTCACAATGCCTGACATTTTACATGACTATTGGGTATTGTATGTAGGTCCTCATACTTTCAGGGTAAGTATTTTATTAGCTTAGCTATCTCTCCAGTCCATCCCATAAAACCTATTAAGAATTTCACTGGGCAATGTATCAGCAACATAAATCTATATATTGAAGAAATAGAGAAAAATGTTAGCATGTTTTCAATTTTTCAAATATTTTCTTCAGTTTTTGTCTTCCATCTTAACATTTTTGTCAAAATTTAGAACCAATTTCTAAGCTAAGGCCTAACCAGATATAAATATAAGTATATGGTAATCACAGCAACATTCTTGTTTTTCACTGTACATTGGTAATATATATTAAAAGTAATTTACATGCCACTATAAAGTCTGGAATGAATATTGTTTCATGTGTTAAGACATAGTTGAATAACACACAGCAAAAATGCAAACTGGAAATTGGAAAATAAAATCTTTTATTTTATTTTATTTTTTTTTTTTTCCGAGATAGGTTCTCACTCTAGACCAGGCTGACCTGGAATTCACTATGTAGTCTCAGGCTGCCCTTGAACTCATAGTAATCCCTCTACCTCTGCCTCTCAATTGCAGAGATTAAACATGTGTGCCACCATGCTTGGCTGGAAAATAAAATCTTGATTACTTTTTATTATAATTCCAGTGTAGATGTGAAGAAATGAAAATAATTTTATAATAAATTTCTGATGAATGGAGTCCCGTGGACTTTGCACTCCTCATTTAAAGCTATTAGATTCCAAACCTTGATGTCAGACATGACGAATGTTGTGCTGAATAAAAAGTTCTGACTACAACTGAGGAATTAATACTGAGAAGTTTGATGAACACAGAAAAAGTTCCACACCACTTTTGTCTATGCATCCAGAGAAACTAATTAGTGAAATAATTGCTAGAATTATAATAACCTGCTCATGTAGTTACTTTTAATATAAAACCTTGGTGGCTTTCAACTCAGTTTGGATGTAATTATTTTTTAATTAGGAGATACAAATGATGAACTCTAAGGTTCACCAATATTCATTATATTTCTTATTGTAAAATGAAAATATTTACAATAAAGTGAACCCTTTTACAAATAAAGGAAATAATACCTAAAAGAACATTTAAAAATCTCTGATATTTTTTGGCTACATATTATAAAAGCAAACATGCAGAAACAAAGATTATGTGTAGGATACAGGCCATCTTGATTACTGGGCATTTTATTAATGCAAAAATAAATTACTTTCTATAGGTAGTATTTTGGAATGAAATGTAACCAGGTAGACAATGTTAATTATCATTCCATTGCATTCCTTAAAAAAATGTAGGAGCTGAAAATGACTAAGGCTTGCTATTTCATAGTCCTAGCAGTCAAAAGTTCCAAATGGTCTGCAGGGATGTATTCCTTATGGAGTGAAGACCTTGTTTCTTTGCCTCCTTTGTCTTTTAGAGGTTGCTAATGGCTCTAAATAACTCTAGCTTCTGCTTTCCTTATCTTTTCTCTTTGGGGATTATATGGGGCCTCCCACAAAATCCATAATAATCATCACATGACATAATTCCTAACATAATCACATTTGTCAAGTTTCTTTTGCAATGGAAGCTAACATGTTCATTGGTTTGGGGGATAAAGATATGTTCTTTGATAAAGCACTATAAATAGCCTACCACAACTTTGACTCTACTTGTGATGCCTACTCAGTATAAAGCTGTGTGTATGTATGGATATTTCAGGTGATGATAAGGGACTAGTTTTGGCACTAAGCTTACATAAGAGGAAGCAGAGATAATGAGCACATTAGCAAGCATTGCTAAAGATATGAGAAAAAAGCTGAATTTTAAAAGAATTGCCTGTGCTTGTCATGTCAGAACCAGAGTATTTACCATGTATGACTGAGTTACATCAAGGTGTGGACCATAATGTTTTCAAATATGGTAAAAGATAATTACTATAGAAATAGAAAAAAATGCCAAATGAGATAAAATTATAACTGGGTATATTTACACAAACACACACTCAGTTACTTGGACTTTAGAAAGGAAAACCAAGTCATGCTGTTTTCACAAGCACAGATGTACCTGGGGGTATTATGCTAAGTATAGTAAAGCAGCCAGAGAAAAACTCAAATGCTAGCTTGCACTTATTTCACTTAGAGGCAGAATCTGAAGTAGTCAAACTCCAAAGTGGATAATAGTACAGTAGGTAGTTTCCAAGACATGGAGAGAGGGAATTGAGATGACGGTAAAAGGGTATAAAGTTTTAATTATACAAGATTAGTAAATACTGGCAGTCTAATGGTTACTATATTCACTCACTATATGCATGTGATGGTTTGATTCAGGTGTCCCCCATAAACTTAGGTGTTCTAAATGCTAGGTTCCTAGCTGATGGAAATTTGGGAATTAATGCCTCCTGGAGGCAGTGTTACTGTTGAGGGCAGGGCTTATGGGTATTATGGCCAGTGTCAGTGTCCCCTTGCTAGTGTTTGGCACACTCTCCTGTACCTGTTGTCCATCTGATGTTGGCCAGGGGGTGATCTCCACCCTCTGCCCATGCCATCATTTTCCCTGCCAGTGTGGAACTTCCCCTTTGAGGCTATAAACCAAAATAAACCTTTTTTTTAACCACAAGCTGCTCTTTGTTGAGTGATTTCTACCATCAATGTGAACCTGATTGCAAAAATGCATCTTATGCATAATTATCACATTTTACTGTGCTTTACTCCACTGTGCCATGCAGATGTTGCATTATTTTTACAATTATATTTGAATTTTAGTGGTAACCTTTTGTCAGGCACGTATATTGATATGACTTTTCCAATGTGGGCACTTTTGGTAATTGTTACAATAGTTTTACAAGCTTTTTCATCATTATAACACATGTTATAATGATGTGTTCTCAGTGGACTCATTTGGATTTTGCACTCCCTATACCTACATAAGATTGAAGACAATTGATAACCTTATCTGACTGTTCCAGTTTCAGGTTCTCTCTCTCTCCTCTCTCTCCTCTCTCAAGCCTGTAAGTTCCTTGAAACTTATAAATATTGAAATTAGATGAATTCTTATCCCTGTAATGGTCTCTACATATTCAAGAGAAATAAAATGTTATGTGTCATTTACTTTCACAGCTACCAACAATTAATAATAGCATGGAAGGACTATTGAAAAACATGAGAATTTGAAAGGTTATCACATCAATTAGCCAACTTGTCACAGCAAACAAAAGGTTTTTAAAGGAAACTTAACATGATACTTCAGTAAATATACAAATAAGAAGAAAAAAAGTCTTATTGCTGATGCAGAAAGGTTTTCATGTTGTAGACATAAAGTCAAATAAATCACAACATTTTCTTACATCAGAGTAATTTAGAGTAATACTGTAATTCTCAATTGTATGAAAGATGAGAGAGACGAGATGTAGAAGCTAAAGAAGGAAAATTTAAGTTAGAAAAGTTGGTGGATGAGATTTAAGAAAAAAAGTCACACCCATGTGTTAATGTAAGATGAAGCTTCCATGTGTAGAAAACATAGCAAGATGTGCCAAAGGACTAGTAAAGAAATTTAAGAAAGATGTCCTTACTAAATGAAAGATTTTCTGTGCTTTCCTGCTGCAGTTGGGAACAAGACAGGGGTACCTACTCTCATCTCTGCTTTCAACATAGTACTTAAAGTCTTAGCTCAAGCAAGAAGGCAATAGAAATAAGTAAAAGGGATACATATTGGAAATGAGGAAGTAAAACTAGCCTGATCTGAAAGACTCTAAAAAATAAAATAAAATCCTCCCAGAAGTGGTAAAGTCTTTCAGGAAAGTTGCAGGATATAAAATCAAAACAGTAGCCTTTGTATATGCCAATGACGAACATATAGAGAAAGAGATCACTAAATCAGTACCATTTGTAATAGCCACCAAAAAATTAAATATCTTGGAATATTCCTAAGAAAGTGAAAGACCTATATAAAGAAAATGTAAAATCTCTGAAGAAAGGAGTGGAAAAAGATATGGAAGATGGAAAGATCTCCATGGTGGATCAAAGAAAATTAATATCATGAAAATGGCTATCCTACCAAATGCAATATACAGATTCAATGCAATTCCAAGCAGAATTCTTCACATAATTAGAATAATATAGTCTCAAAATTCATATGGCCTTATATTAATGCTAGTCTCACTCTGGCTAGAGAATCTTCTCTTTTCAGATGGCAGTGACCTTGGGATGACTCAGAAGGTATCATAGTGCTGGAAAGAAGTGACTAGAGTACCAAGTAACATCTCAATCACACCTTCCAAGGCTCAGTGTCTAATGCTGAAGAGGTGGCAGAAAGAATGTAAGAGCCAAAGGAAGGGTAGGACTCCTTACAATGCGCTCCCTCCAGACATAAAATGGTCTCTATATCCATGACCTCATAGTGCCTGACACAACCTACACAAGGCCATCATAAGATGAGGGAAAGATCATGACATCAAAATAAAAGAGAGACTGATTGAAATGGGAAGGGGATATGATGGAGAATGGAATTTCAAAGGGGGAAAGGGGGGGAGGGAGGGTTTTTTTAAACATTTGAAAAATGTTTAAAATTTTTGAGAAAAAATAAAATTAAATTAAGTTTAAAAAATAAATAAATAAAAATTCATATGGGATAACAAAAGGCCCTGGATATTCAAAAGTATTCTCAGCAAAAGGAATACCTCAGGTGACATCACCATAAATTTTTTCAAGGCATACTATAAAGCCATAGTAATTAAAACAGCTTGGCATGGGTGCAAAAACAGACATGACTCATAGACCAATAAATTAGAATAGAATATCCAGGTATAAGTTCCTCCCACTACAGTAATCTGATCTTTGACAAAGGGCCCAAAATGCATCCTGGACAGTCCCCAGACAATTAGCCCATCTTGTGCTGGAAGGCACTACATGAGCTACCAGGGGAAAATGGCCAACATTTGTCCAAACCACTCAAAGTCTAAGTGACTCAGAAGCAAACAACTTGATTTGATGCTCACACAAGTGCAATAGTGGCACACAGCCATGGTGGGTAACCAACTGCTCTTAGATTGGCTAACGAATCTGCTCAGTGGAAAGGAAAGCATATCTGGAACTGTGAAATAAGTCAGAATTATATCCAGATAATGATTCTGCTTTCTAGTATCAAGCTCCCACTAATTTTAGACTAAAAAAAAGGTCCACATCCTTCTAATTCTCTCTAAATTAATAATGGCTATCCCATTTAACCAGTCTTCATGCTCCATTGGAGAATCTGCTTCCCTTTTTCAGATGGGAGCTGGACCTGAGGAGATAAATAACCGAGAACACTCCACCCTGGCCCCAACTGAAACCACAGAGGAATTGGGGAAATGAGTAAGAGTGCTGCTTCCTTAATGAATCTGATGTCAGCATAAGGGTGAAGGAGATAGACACTGAGAACACGCAACACCAAACCAGAGATCCAGAACCTCCTAAGCACCCATCACTGAAGTAGATTTATAATGCTCCCAGCATGGCTCAGGGAATTTTGAAGAAGAGGGGGCAGAAAGATTGTTAGAGCCACAAGTTGGGACATTTTGCACAGAGACATTGCCTCTCCTTGCCCTTAATGCATGACACACAATCCCCATGGGGTTGACCTGTATCCCAAATGAGGAAGGCCTCATAAGAAAAAGGGCAAGGAGGAGAGAAAGGATGGTATCAACATGTGTTGCTTACATAATAAATATGTCCATATCCAATAAAATTATAATTAAAAAAACTACAAAAACAATGCATGCTGGAACAAAGTGAGCCAATTTCAACATATGGTGCTGGGGAAACCGGATAGCCACATGTAGAAGAATGAACCAGGACTCTTCTTTCACCCTGCACAAAAATCAACTCCAAATGGATCGAGGACCTCATTATAAACCCAAAACTCTAAAACTACTGGAAGAAAAGAAAATAGGCAGAACACTTCAAGATTTAGGCATAGGGAAATATTTTCTGAATAAGAACCCCAGTAGCCAAGGCAATTAGAAACAACCACTATGATCTCATGAAACTCAAAAGCAACTGTACATATAAGCAAACCATGAACAAAGTCAATAGACAACTTACAGAATGGGAGAAAATCTTTGCCATCTATACACCTGACAGAGGTCTAATATCTAGAATTTATAAAGAACTCAAAAAACTAAGCAATAAAACGTCAAGCAATCCACTAAAAAATGGAAAAAGTAAGAGAGTTCTCAAAGAAAGAAATTCAAATGGCTAATAAACATGTAAAGAGCTGTTAAACATCTCTAATAATCAAGGACATTCAATTTTAAAACAACTTTGAGATTCCATCTCACCCAGTCAGAATGCCAGTCATCAAATTTCCACAGCTGCCCACAGAGAGCTATATGGTTAGAAAAACCTATGTGGTCCCAAAAACAAGGCATGCTTCTGCCAAAGCACTGGATTGCCCACCAGAGCTAAAAGGTAAGACCCTGTTGCTGAAGACACCACCAGCTGTTGACACAGGAAATCCAGAGATTGCACTGGAACTTAGAAGGAAGCCAGATCCCTGATGGCTAGCCCTCATAGTGCTCCACAGTGCTACAGCAGTTGCTGGGGGAAAATGGCCACAAACATTATGAACAAGCAGGGGATCCTGCTAGGTATGAAATCAACCAACTGGACAAGATGTACACACCCATACAATAGTGTCACTTAGCCTAGGCAAATGACCAATAGCTCTCTGCTTGGGTAATAGGCCTGTGAAGTAAGAAACAACTCATAGATGGTACTGGGAACCAAGTCAGAATCCTATGGAGATGACAGTCATAAACTCCAAAGAAAAGCTCCCACTAGTATTTGGCCAAAAGGACTGGTTACATGATGAGATAAGCCACCTCTTGCACATCAGCCAGGGTCCAGGTGGCACCACAGAAGAAATGGCAGGTTAAGCATGAGTTCCTGTTCTCATGGGAAACCTGATTTTCTACTCCAGGGAGATGATGATCAAAACATATCAAAGCAGGAACTCAGAAGGTGCTGAGTGCTCAGTACCAAAGTAGACTTATAACATACCCACCAAGGCTAAGGAAACATTATGGAATAGGGAAGGAAAAGACTGTAAGAGCCACAGGATGGGAAGAAATATCCAGATGCATTGTGCCTTCTTACCCCAGTGACCTCTGTGTTTATAACCCATAACCACAGTGTGAATACCAGTAACCCCACTGAGGTGGGCCTTCAGTGGAATGGGGGTAGAGAAGAAAGAGATATAATAGGTTATATGAGGGTAACACATGATTTTTCCAGACAAAAGAGTTTCTAATTAGTAAAAATTAAAAATAAATAAAAAATATTTTCAGTATAGATAAAATAGTCACCTAATATATAGCAAGATGTCATCTAGAATTTTCAGAGCTAGGAATCAGAAGCAATATTTGCTTTAAAACCCTCAAATGACAAAGTAATTAATTCTTTGGCATGGCTAGATTTTGTGGTTAACGTAGTTGGAAATTTTATATTGAAGTCAATACTCATTTACTATTCCAGAAATCCTGGACTCACTAAAAATTCAACTAAATCTCCTCTGCCTGTGCTCTCAAAATGAAACAACAAAGCTAGATATAAGCCCAATAGTTCACAACACAGTTTACTGAGTAGTTGAATGTTGGAGACCTACTACTTAGAAGGAAAAAGAGAATTCCCTCTAAAACATTATTACTCCATGATAATACACCTAGTCGCCTAAGAGCTGTGATGGGGATACAATGTGATTAATTCTGCTATTCCTGTTAACACCACATTCATCCTGCAATGACACATCAAGAAGAAATTTTGACTTTTTAAAAATTAATTTTAAGCTAGTATGCAACTTAATGGCTTCATGCATGTGTCATATTTGGTCCTCATTTACTACCACCCTCTCCCTCCATTGCCTCCCCCCTCGAGTTCCACATCCCTTCTAGGTTCCTGGTTCCATTTCTTCTCCCCATTAGTTCCACCTTCTCACTTCTTATAATATGTACTCCAGTTAACTGTCTATTTCCACCTCCCTTAAGCTTTCTTAATCACTTCTCATGATCCCTTTTATAACATTATGACCTACACACAAATATACAAATGCACACATACAGATATATACAGATTATACACACACATACATATATATGTATATATGATATTAAATATAGATTTTTTAATATGTGCATGCTACTTTTTTGTTACTGTGACATAATGCCTGGTAAGAAACAATTTAAAGGAGAAAGGGTTTATTTTGGGCTCACAGTTTGAGGCGATACAGTCCATTATGGCAAGGAAGACGTGGTGGCAGGTGCACGAAAGAGCTGGTCACACTTAATCTTCAGTCAGAAAGCAGACAGCAATGACATTCTGATGTTCAATTTACTTTCTCCTTTTCATTTCATCCAGGAACACAGCCTATCAGTTGGTGCCATCCAATTAGGGTGGGTCTTCCCACTTCATTTGTTTGAATCTAGAAACTCTCTCACAGATGTGCATAGTTTTCTCTTAGGTGATTTTAGATCTTGAAAAGTTAGCAGTGAATATTAGCCATCACAGCATATGAAAGTAAAACTGTAGTACTTGTCTCTCTGAGTCTGCCTTATTTTATTTAACATAATAATTTCTGATTGCATCAATTTCCATGTGAAAGCCATGACTTCATTTTCTTTATGGCTGAATAAAGTGCTATTTTATATATATATATATATATATATATATTGTCATTTCTTTATCCATTCATATGTTGATGGACATGTGAGATGGTTCCATTCCCTAGTAGTGTTGAATAGTATAGCAACAAACATGGATGAGCAGTATCTCTGTATTATTCAATACATACCCAACTGTGGTGTGCCTGCGTCATACTGTAGTTCTATTTTCAATTTTTTTGAGGAACTTCCTATTTTCATAGTGCCTGCACATGTTTATAGTCCCACCAGCATTGAAAATAGCTTCTTCTTTCCACACATCACCAGGATCTGTTGGAATTTGGTTTCTTGGTGACAGTCATATTTGTATTGTGTATGTGTTGGGTAGAATCTTCTGAAGACTTTTTTTAAGTTTGTTTGTTCTGGTATAGTTTAATTCTCAGGATTGGTTGATTTTTTTCTTTTCTTTTCTTTTCTTTTTTCTTTTTGGTTTGGATAGCCTAACTAAAGATGAGAGTAGGGTACTGACATAATTCACTATTATTATACCACTATCTGTCTGACCTATTATGTTTCTTAGTATTTATTTTATGAAACAGGGCACCTCAAGTGTGTGTGTGTGTGTGTTTTATTACTTAATAATTTTGATTAAACATTTTATTTTAAAATATTTTTTGAGGTAGTGTCTTGCTCTAGCCCAGGCTAGAGTACTGAGATTAAATGCATAAGCCACCATGTCTGTCTTATTTAAACCAAAACAATTTGTTTCAATGTAGTGTCTCATTCTAGGGCAGGCTGCAGTGAATTTACTATGTAGCCCCATGCTGGACTTGAACTCATGGCAATCCACCTACCTCAGCCTCACAACTGCTGAGCTTAAAGGTATGCACCACCTTGTTCAGCCTATTTTTTTTTAATTACAGACATACTTACATAGATGATGGATACATCATCCTTGCCCCCATTCTGCTGGAGGCCCCCTCAGTGGGGTTGCTGGTATTCCCCATGCGGCTGTGGGTTATGCATTGTGGCATTGTGGGAACAACAGTCAGTTATTAGGGGGAGACAATGTCTCTGGGCATGATGTCCCAACCTGTGGCTATTACAATCTTTCTATCCCTCTTTGGCAAAATTCCCAAGTCTTAATGGGTATGTTTTAAGTCTACTTCAGTGATATGCTCTTAGGAGCCTCTGGATTTCTGCTTTATTATGTTTTGAGTATCCTGAGCTTTTGTCTCATTCACCATGGTTGATTGTCAAGCTCACCATGGAAGCAGCACTCTTGCTTATCTCCCCAGTTCCTCTGTGGTTTCAGCTGGGGCTTTGCTAAAGTGCAAGGGTTGGTTTATCTCCTCTGGTCTGGCTACATTCTGAAAAAGAAAAAACAGATTACCCAATAGAGAGTGAAGTCAGCACATGTTAAGTTGGATCAGTGTTATTAATTTAGGGAGAGTTTGAAGGATATAACCTCTCCTTTAGCCAAAGACTAGTGGGACATAATCTTTGTCTCCATAGGATTCAGTTCCAGGTATGGGTTCTTCTCCACTGAGCAGATCACTTAGTCAATCAGAAAGGTAGATGGTTATCCACCAAGGCTATATGCCACCATTGCATTGGTATGTACACCTTGCCAAGGTCTTTGCTTCTGTGTAGTTTTGACCCCTGCTTGCTTACACCATTGTTGGCCAGTTTCACACAGTAGCTCATGTAACTTTTTCCAGCACTAGACAGGCTAACTGTCTGGGACTAACTCTCTTCTAGTTTCCAGCCAGGCCTCTGCTCTGTGTCAGCTGCATATGGTGTCTTAAGCAGTAGGGTCTTACCTTTTACCTCAGGTGGGCAATCAAGTGCTTTGACAGAAACCTGTCTTGTTTTGGGGACCTTGTAGATCTCACCAATCAACATTTCATTGTGGATAGCAACTAATGTCTGTTACTGGGAGTTACAGGCCAGAGACAAAACATTTTTTTAAGATTAGGCTTCATCCTACCCTCTATAGGGCCCTTCTTTTCAGGTGCTGTACTCCTGTTGAAGGATATATCTTTTATTCTACTTTCAAGGATGAAGGTTTCTGTGGTACCAGTTCATTTTGGGTTTAGTTTTGTGCTTATTCCCCCCCCCAAAAAAAAACTTCCCCTCCCATCCCTCCAAACCCTTCCATCTCTATTATATGGGCCTCAAGTTGCCTATCAGGGAATAGCTCTTTTTTTTTTTTTTTTAATTTAGTTGAGAGCAACAGACAGAGAGAGAGAGAGAGAGAGAAGCAGATACAGAGAGAGAGAAGGGGCGCGCCAGGGCCTCCAGCCACTGCAAACAAACTCCAGATGCATGTGTCCCCTTCTGCATCTGGCTAACGTGGGTCCTGGAGAATCCAGCCTCGAACCGGGGTCCTCAAGCTTCACAGGCAAGCGCTTAACCGCTAAGCCATCTCTCCAGCCTAGCTCTTTTTGTTAATATGCAATGGCCTTCATCTCTTCTGACTAATTTTATTTGATCTCCACACTATCAGATATATTGTTTTTCATTTCTACTCTTGATAGATGATTGTTTTCCACACTTTGACTCTCAGCCTGTGATATCTGTCTTGTGTTTCTTGGTGACAACAGATATTTAGATCTAGTTTGTTCATCTGGTCAGCCAGTCTGTGTCTCTATTAGTGAACTGAGGATGTTTATAATTAATGTTATTATTGACAGATGTTTATTATTTCTTATAATTTTGTTTGTTGTTTTTCGATTTGGAGTGATTATTTGCTCTTTACTTTCTTTCTTATCACAATCATATTGTGTTAAATATGACGACTTCCTTCCTAACTCTATTTTCTTCATTATTTTCCCTGATGACATTTATTCTTTAATGATTGAGACACTCTTTCTTCCTCTTCTGTGTATAGTATCACTTTAAGTATCTACTGCAATGCTGGCATGGTGGTCATGAACTGTTTTAACTTATTCCTTTCTTTATTTCTCCATCAATTTAAAAATTATATATATATAACTCATGGCTGACTGTTACTTACTTTTAGCTGTTGAAATGCATTATTACATGCTTTCTTGGCTTTGAGGTCAGGATATTAGGTCTGGAGAGATTGCTTAATGGTTAAGACACTTGCCTGCAAAGCCAAAGACTGAGGTTCAATTCCCTAGAACTCATGTAAGCCAGATGCACAAGCTTGCACATGTGTCTGGAGTTCATTTGCAATGGCTGGAGGCTCTGGTATACCCATTCTCTCTCTCTCTTTCCCTCTTTCTCTCCCTCTTTCTTTCTCAATTATGTAAACAAATAAAAATAAAAATAATGTATTATTGTGATGGAACTTTGGAGGTGAGTGCCATCTTTTCCTTACAATTTTTAAATTCTTTTTTAGTTTTTTTTCTTTTTATTTATTTATTTATTTATTTATTTGAGAGAGAGAAAGAGAGAGAGAGAGGCAGAGAGAGGGAGAGAGAGAATGGACACGCCAGGGCCTCCAGCCACTGCAAATGAATTCCAGACGCATGTTCCCCCTCGTGCATCTGGCTTACGTGGGGCCTGTGGAATCGAACCCAGGTACTTTGGCTTTGCAGGCAAATGCTTTCACTGCTAAGCCATCTCTCCAGCCCTTTTCCTTACACTTTTAATATTGCATCTTTGCTTTGTGTTTTGGGGCATCTTGACTATAAGTCATGGAAGGGTTCTTCACTGGCTATATCTACTTGGAGTTATGCATGACGCCTTTTTAGATTTAGGAAATTTTTAGCTATGATTTTATTGAATAGAAACTATGTTTTTAATGTTTATTTAGATCCTTCTGTCTCACTGATTGTTATGTTTGGTGCATTGTCCATAAGCAGTATTTCTGGATGTTTTGGTCATGCTCATTTTTTTTTTTCTTTTCTTATTGATATTTACATGTTGTGTTTTCAGTCTTGTCACCCATCACTGATAATCTTGCTGGTGCATCCTACTATATTTTTAATTTGATTCACTACTGGGTTTTTTGTTGTTGTTTTGTTTTTGTTTTTGTTTTTTTAAGCTAGGGTTTCATTCTACCCCAGGCTGACCTGGAATTCACTATGTAGTCTCAGGGTGGTCTCGAACTCTCAGTGATCCTCCTACCTCAACCTCCTGAGTGCTGGGATTAAAGGCATGCATCACCACATCCAGCAATTCACTACATTTTGCATTTCTAACATTTTGTTGTTGTTGTTGTCGCAGTCAACTCCACATTGCTGATGAACATTCATCCAGACAGAGTTTATGAGAGGAAAAGATTGATTTCAGGCTTGTAGACCCAGTGGAAACTCCATCCATAGTGGGAGAAGCTGGCTCTCTTTCACTTATGAGGAGCAGAGACACCTCTAACAGCCGGTAACACCCCCACCTGCAAGCACAAACTCAAAGCACTGTCAGAACTCAAACTTCCTTTCAGTCATTTCCTTAAAAAAGAATTTCCATTCCTATTCATTCTGACTTGCTTGGATGGACTTCACCCTCGGGCATCTTTTCAATTGTTTTAATGCAAAACAGCTGTACCACTATTGATAGTGGTAATATGCTTAACAATTGCAGCTTTAATAACCTAAACCAGTCTCTAGTGCCAGTAATTTTTAACTTGCTTGAATTTTTCCAACTTTAAATCATACACCTTTCAGTTCTATACCATCTACCAAGCACACCAGTCCCTTACTTTTAAATTCAACCTTTCTTAAACTCTCTGGGAATAAGCAGCAGATGACAGCCAGCCTTTATGGCAGTAGCCCAGTTCCAACAAAGTGCTCTGCAGTATCACCTTGTCCTTTGAAAGTTGATAAACCAACACAATCCTCTTGGCATTTAACATTTTCAGATTCTCAACAGAACAGTCCATAAAATTTGGCTTAGTACACTATGAGGCTTCTGCAGTCCCAAGTAACAAGTCCATCCACCTTTCTCCAGCACATAGTTCTAAAAGACCAAACTCCACATGGTCAGATTCATCACAGCAAGACTCCAAATTCTGCTGGTACCAATTTAACACTTGCAGTTAGCTCCACGATACAGGGATGAACATCCACACAGGAAATGTTTATGGGAGGAAGGGATTTATTTCATATTTATAGACTCAAGAAAATTCCATCATGGCAGAGGAAGCTTGGTCTCTTTCATAAATACAAGCAGAAAGATACCACTAACAACCAGCATCACAAGCCAGAACTCAAACTACAATCTCCACACCTTTGGGCTAAAATTAAGATCCACCCCAATGAGACCTCCTCCAGCAGGCTATGGGAGACTTAGGCAGTCAGTTTAACATGAATCAGAAATACCTGTTGCTATTGGGGACATACATTCACATCCAAACCACCACTCTTCTTTTTAATTTCTCAGTTTCCTTACTGAATTGTTCTTCCATGTTATTGATATTTTCATCCCTATATCTGGTTTTCTTATTTATTTTTCTGATTTTTCCTCTGTGTTGCTAACTTTTCAGGTCCTAGACTCAATTAATCTGCTTATTTATAGACTCTTTCATATTCACTGATCATTTTTTTTAGTTTTTTTTAAATATTTTTTGTTATTTTTATTAATTTATTTGAGAGCGACAGACAGAGAGAAAGAGGCAGATAGAGAGAGGGAGAGAGAATGCGCGTGCCAGGGCCTCCAGCCACTGCAAACGAACTCCAGACGCGTGCGCCCCCTTGTGCATCTGGCTAACGTGGGTCCTGGGGAGTCGAGCCTCTAACCGGTGTCCTCAGGCTTCACAGGCAAGTGCTTAACTGCTAAGCCATCTCTCCAGCCCTCACTGATCATTTTTAATGATATATATATATATATATACATATATATATATATACATATATATATATATATACTTTTGAACACACTTTTGAAATATTTATCTAGATTAGTTGACTTCAGTGTATTTGAGCTCAGTACTTGAGGAGTTATGATAGTTTTAGAGGAGTAATATTATTTGCTTTTTATGGATGAGAAATTCTTTCTCCAAATTTTCTCTATTTCACAACTATGGCAACAATCTTGATTCTTGTGCTCCTAAGGGTGAATACACACACGGGCACAGGTAGAACCAGCAGTCAAAATTTATTTTTGGCAGACACATAAGAAAGAAAATCATAGACTATATCTGCTAAGGTGTTGAGTCATCTGTGCTGACAAGCAACAGAAAGATCTGTATCTATACCTGTTTATATGTCTTGGTCTAGCATTTCTCCTACCTGTGCCCAGCCTGGATGCAGTCATGGATGCTTCTATCATATTTTGGGGGGAGGAGAATAAGCAGAGGTTTTCTTAGAAGTCATCTTCACTTACAGGTCAGTCTATTACAATTAGACACATTAGATACAAGAGTATGTATAAAGGTATAGCTACCTATAAATTTTGAAAACTTACTAGAGAAATTGCAATGGTGCCTTTGCACATGCTATTCAGAGAGGTGTACCTTGGGAACATTCCATGTCAGCCTATTTATTTATTTATTTTTTCCCAGAGCCTCATCCTTCCTCTTATCTAGGCAGTTTGGCTATCTTATATCTCTGCTATAAGCCTTCTTACTTATCTTCACTAATGTTTCTGACTTTGTTGTTTTAGCCCTAACATTTATTTGAAAACATTAATAATCTGTACCAATAAGAAAAAAAAAACCTTTTGAAATATGCATCTTATACTGTACCCATTTCAGTATACTTGAGCTCAGTAGTTGTGAATTTAGAGTGTTTTCCAAGGTCATGTTGCCTTGTCTTGCATGTTTGTTGTATTTCTGTGCTGGTATCCTATGTTAACTTTTTTATGATTATCTGTAATCAATCCTGAAATATCTATGACATATTCTTGGATTGTCAGTGTTTGACATTTACCACAAGGAAAAGACTTTAAATGTTCTCACTAAATAAAGTAATTATGTAAGGTAGTGGAAATATTACCCAGCTTTATTACATTGATCTACTCATTATTTATAAATATATCAAAACATCAAGTTGTACACTTTATATACATCTACTTACCAACTGTACCTAAATAAATCTGAATAAAATAAAGCAAACTAATTCTGATAATAATACTTAAACATTTGAGAAAATGTTATTCATAAGTATGTTAACTTCTTTAGTACATATATTGGTAATCAAGATAAATGCAGATAAAATAAGTGGGATCATACTTTGATTTACGAAGTAGTTTACTGAAGATTAAATTCTCCAAAAGAAGAATAGACAGCTTCAGGAGGAAATAATGCAATTTGAAATAAAGCTGTAGGACAACTCAATTGTGAAATATTAAAAAAAACGTAAGCATCTGAGATATCTTTGACCTACATGACCATGACTCTTTATTTTTTTAAGATCTCCTATTATGTGATTATAGGAAATCCTAGAAAAAAATTCATGTGTCAGGACAAGTGGTATTTAGAAACTTTGAAACTTAGAAGGTGATGCACCATGCTAAAAGAAAAGCATGAACCAAATGGAAATAGGAGAGTGAACTTGCTCAGGACATTCTCTCACACCAGTCCCTTCTGCTGCACCTGAAGGTACTTGCATTGTTATGTTCATACATGTCTGAGAATGTCTGAAGAACTACAGAGATCAGTCAGTGACATGTCTATTTATTCACTTGAGAGACAAAAATAGTCTTAGAAAAGATCAAGCAATATGATTTCTCTGTGGTGATTAGTTCAGAAAACAGGTATGAAATATTCCTGAGCTACTCCTCTTAGATTTATCTTACAATAACCTGCAAAGGTTCAGGAGTTCCTCTGTAGTTGAAGTTGGATGAAAATAAATTTCCTTCCATCATAACTATTGGGATATATTCTGAAGAATGTATCTTTAAGAAATTTCATTGTTATGGGAATATAAGCACATGCACAAATGAAGATGTCCATAATGTGACTAGGAAATATAATTCTACAGCACCATGATTGGATCTGTAGCTTGGTGTTGGCCAAAATGTTCCTGCGCATGCATGGCTGTATTTCTGTGAGAGACATCAGTTAATATATACAACCACTTTGGGCATCTTCTTTCTATTTCCTTCATGTAAGAGGGGAGGGGTAAATTGTATTCACATTAATGGAAAAAGCCTAGTCCATTCTTTTGTCTCCTCTTGCCATCTACATGCCTCAAAATCTCAGAAGTTATATAGTTTTGTTTCATCCACATCAAATATTTTATAAAATTACTCTACAAGATATACATGGTCTAATGGTACTACCAGTATAAAGTTGAATAATTTTCCTAATTTTGTGGATGCAGTTTAAAGACTTTCTGCTTAGGACACAGCTAAAATAGTCTACTTAATACCAACTTTATTCATGATAAAGTTTTATTTTGAGATCCATTCTGGCATATTTTCATACTGGTCTATTTTCAGAATTTAGGAAGGAAGAGAGAGGAGGAATTAATTAGAACATTCAGACAGCAATTGTTACTTAAATTATCATTCACTTATTTCAGGAATTTCTTCCCAGAGTCATAGAGTACTATTTAAATCCATATTTCTATTTTTATGATGAAAAATATCACATTTAAGGAATTTATGTAGCTTAACTATGAGAAATATAAAATGAATTTATAAGCACCAAGCACTAAAATTAAATTCATTGTGACATCATAGGTAAATATTCCAAAATTCTCAGGATCTAGAAGATAAACCTAAAATGAAGATAAGAACAATTAATACAGCCATATTTTTGTTTTTGTTTACATGAAAATATAGGAACATGTTAAGATAGCATATTTCGGCTTATGCTTGTCTATTTATGTAGTTTGACTGAGGTGCAAGTGGTAGTTTATCTCCTCACTTCTCACTACCTTTTGACAAAGAAGAACAGATGCTCCAACAGAGAGTAAACTTAGCATAGTTTAAATGGGATAAAGATTATTAATTTAGGGACAACTTGATGTATGTAACCCCTCGTTTAGCCAAAGACTAGGGAGAGCTTGACACTGGAGAACATAATCTTTGTCTCCATAGGATTCTGATCTGCTTCCCAATTCCAGATATGGGTTTCTTCACACTGACTGGATCTCTTAGCCATTCAGAAAGCTATTGGTTACCCACCAAGGCTGTGTGCCCCTATTGCACTGGTGTTTATATCCTGTCATGGTGTTTCCTTCTGAGTAGCTTAGACCTCTGGTTGCTCACACTGCTGTTGGCCACCTTCCCCCAGTAGCTCATGTAGTACTTTCCAGCACTAGATGGGCTGTCTGGGAACTGGCTGTCTTCCAGATTCCAGCCAGGTCTCTCCATGCTCTGTGACAGCTGCATATGGTGTCTACACCAATAGAGTCTTAACTTTTGCGTCAGGTGGGTAATCAAGTGCTTTGATAGAAACCTGTCTAGTTTTGTGGACCTCGTAGGTATCTCTGATCCATAGCTTATTGTGGGTAGCAACTGCTTTCTGCTACTAGGAAGGACAGGCCAGAGACAAAAAAAAAAGGAAAAAAAATAAGCATAGGCTGCATCCTATGCTCTCCAGGGCCCTTCTTTTCAGGTTCACCCCAGTTACTCCTGTTGATGGTTATATCTTTTAGTCTATCTGCAAGGATAAAGGTTTCTATGATACCAGATCATTTGGGATTTAGTTTGGTGTTTGTTTTTCCCCATTCTCCCCCTCCCCTTCCTCCAAACCCTTCCATCTCTATTTCCTGGGCCTTGGGTTGCCTATAAGGAATATCAGCAACTCAAGTGGTCCAGGTTAGCAACCAGAGATAAGGGAAACCATGCTGTTTTTGTGTATTATGCTGATCATTTCTGTATATTAAACCATTCCTGCATCCCTGGGCTGAAGCCTACTTGATCAAGGTGGTTAATGCTTTGGGTATGTTGTTGAATTCAGTTTGGGAGGATTTTGTTAAGGAATTTTGCATCTAAATTCATGAGGGATATAGAGCTATCATTTTCTTTTCTTATTGTATCACTGTCTAGTTTTGGTATTAGGGTGATGCTACCTTCATAAAAGGAGTTGGGTAGGATTCTCTGCACTCTGATTATGTGACACAGTTTGAGAAAAAATGGGTTTGGTTCTTCAATGAAGGTTTGATAAAATTCGGCTGAGAAGCCATTGAGTCCTGGTCTTTTCATTTTGGGGACATTTTTGATAACATTTTCAATCTCCATGGATGTGATAGGTTTGTTTAGGAGATGAATCTGCTGAATTTAGATTTGGTAAGTGGTATGTAGCAAGGAATTCATCCAGTTCTTCTGGATCATCCAACTTTTTGTAGTAGGGGTTTTGGAAATATGTCCTGATGATTCTTCCAATTTCATTGATGTAAGTTGTGACTTCTCCTTTTTCATTTCTGATTTTGCTAATTTGAGACTTCTCTTTTTTTTTAAGTTGGTCAAATTGGCCAGACATTTATCAATTTTGTTTTTCAAAGGACCAGCTCTTTGTTTCATCAATATTTTAAAAGTGTTTTCTTAGTTTCTAATTCATTAATTTATGCTCTGATCTTTTTTATCTCTTCCTGCCTGGAGCTTTTAGGGTTAGATTCTTCTTGTTTTTCCAATGCCTTTAGATGAACGTTTAGGTTATTAATTTGGTATCTATCTGCCTTTGTTCTGAAGGTATTTAGTGCTATGAAATTTCCCCTTAGGACTGCTTTCATTGTGTACCATAAGTTTTGGTAGTTTGTATTTTCATTATCATCCAATTCTAGGAATTTTACAATTTCTTTTCAGATTTCTTCCACAACCTATTCATTGTTTAGAAGTGTGTTGTTCAGTGTTCAGGAGCTAGTGGAGTTCCTGATGTGTTTGTTGTTGATGTCTAGCTTTAAAGCATTGTGATCTTATATGATGCACAAAGTGACTTTAATTTTCCTGAATTTATGGAAGCATGATTTATGGTCTAATATATAGTCCATTGTGGAGTTAGATCCACAGGCTGCTGAGAAGAATGTGTGTTCTGTAGAATTGGTGTGGAAAGTTCTATAGATACCTGTTATGTTTAGTTGATCTATGGTGTTGTTGTGCTCTATTATTTCCCTGCTGATTTTCTGCTTGGATGATCTGTCTATTGATGATAGTGGAGTATTGAAGTCCCCAGCTATGATGGTGTTGGTATTTATTTCTACTTTGTTGTCAAGTAGGTTTTGTTTCATAAACTGTGGTGCAAACTCACTGTGACATCATTGGTAAACCTTAAAAAAATCTCTGGACCCAGAGGATAATCATAAAATATGGATAAAACAATTAATGTAGCCATATTTTTGTTTTTTGCACAAAAATGTAAGGACATGTTAATATATCACATTTCTGCTTACGTTCATCTATTATGTGAAAATGTATTTTCCTAATATTAGACAAATCTCTGTGGCAGAAACTGGTTAGATAATCTGTTTCATAACTCATCTTTAGGACTGAGATGGAAAAAAAATGAAGAGGACTATGAAACATTCACAATGAGTTCTGATTAGGGGAAAAGCGCTAGAGAAGACTTGTACACTTGTCAATAGTTATTAAATCTGGTAGAATGAAGGGTAATTACACAGTTCTTATGTTTCCCATAAAAATTATGTTGACTTAAAATATTTTAGTGAAAAAGCCTACATAATGTTATACATTTATTTATGAAAGTTATGTGAAAATTCCATCTATTATTTTCATTGACAAAACAATATATTCTTTTCTAACATTATAATTATATACATGTATAAAATAATCATATTACCTGTCTGTCTACCTACTTGTATTTTAGGACAGGAATCTCATTTAGGGCTGGCATAAAACCCTTGATTTTTCTGTCTCAATGTCCTAAGTGCTAGGATTACAAGTGTGCCTCACCACTCCTGGCTTAAAATTTATTAGTACTTAAGTATAAATATCTGTAAGATCAAATAGTAAAATATGTAAAAAGTGATACCTAACAACTCTTAAAGAATAAATATTAAATGATATTTATTCTAAATAATAGGCAGAATTTCAGTGTCTTTGAAAAGCCATTTTATTTTTTAATTATTGAGGTGGCAGAACATAACTTATTTCAAATATATATTCACCAAAATAAACCTAATTGTAAAATGAATACTTTATTGTAACTACAATATTGAGCACACTGAAAAGTATATATTGCATTTTTTCAAAAGTTTTTGGTAAGTATATAAATACATTAAATAACACTTTGACACAAATGTAAGAATGAATTTTTTGCACTGAGATAAAATTAAGTGATACTAAAAGAAAGTCATAATAAACAAAACAATCTTTCTAAAACAAGATTTGTCTATGTCCATACAACCCTGAATATTATTGAAATATCATTTTGCAATAGTAAGATCTAAAATGATAATACATTTCAAAGTGTCAAATTTAATCTTTAGCTCTGGAGAGATGGCTTAGCAGTTAGAGGTACTTGTTTGCAAAGTCAGATGGGCCTGGATTCTATGTACAGCCAGGTTCACAAAGTGGCACATGCATCTAGAATTCATTTGTAGTACCAGGAGGTCCTTGTATGCCCATTTTGAAATGTATTTGGCCATAGTTAAATTTTTTGTTTGATATATTTTCTAAACATTTACCATACATTCAGTAAGAGTCTAACTGAGTATTTCTGGCTTCATCAATATAACCAGATGCATGCATTGGAAAGTCATAAATATAAGTAAGACATTGTTACTACCTGAGATATTTTTCAATGTCAACATAAAATCCGTCAATATTTATAAATTATAATGAGAATTACATATAAATACTAGTAAATTCCCAATTCTAAGATCTCAAACATATATGACTGGTTTAACTAGTCCCTGTCAACAAAATAAGAAATGTAAACAAAACATTCACAAACAAATCAGCTATTTAGATTATTTATAAGTAAAATATATCAACTGTACAGTTAATGATTTTCAATGGATTCTGTGGGATGAAAATATTAACTTGTTTCTGTTCTTTTGAAATAATTCATAAACCACTCTTGTAAGTCTGGAGCATGGCTAGAAGAGGCCCAAGATGATGAATTCACTCTCTGTGCCAATGTGCCTCAAGAGTAAGCTCTTACATGAAGAAAACATAAATTGCATATTATTTATTGTTATAACAGTGTCACTGGGTGTCATTTTTAAATTTCCATCTCTTAAATCATGCTATTTCTTCAATTAATGATTCTGGTCTTATGATTTTGCATACACATCTATTTTATGATTTATTCTATAATGAAAATGTGCTCAGAATAAAAATCCTAAAAAATATAAGAGTCATTTAGAACAACTGACATATTACATGTTGGGTACCCACTATTATCATTGTGAGGTGATTTTACATTTTTCTCTTCACAAATATATTTATGATCCCTATATGAATTTAATAATATAAATAAAATATTACACAAATCTCTACTATTTCCATTTTGGAAGAACCAAGTTCTATATTTTTATATCTGTCATTATTTTCTCATATATGCATATATGCAACTTTTATACTCATCATTTTGAAATATGAGTTATATTTTATTATTATTTTATAACACTCAATGTCATTCCCTAGCAAAGACTTATTAAGATTACATATAGTGCAAAAATATTCTTTGGTCATAGAGCAATTCTTTGCTACATATATCACATTTTATAATGGAGTTAACCTAGTTTCTATTGTTGAACAAGTAAGCAATCTCCTTTTGCCTACTGTTAACTGTGGAATGAATGTTTGTTATAAAATATATTGTACCTTTATAATTTTTTAAAGTATAAATTCTTATATATAAAAATTTAATATCCTTGGCCTGGGAGATGCCTCAGCAGATAAGAGTGCTTGCTGCACAAGCATGAAGGCCCAATTTACCCTGAGTTTGATTCCCTAACACACACACAAACAGAAACAGCTGGGAAAAACTACATATACCTGTAATCCAAATCTGTGTGTGGAGTGGATGGGGACTACAGAACTCCTGAAGATCACTGATCAACCAGTCTGACCAAGAAAAAGAACCTGTGGGTTCAAAGAGAGACTCTATCTCAAAATAACACCTGAGTGAGCAAAAACAACAGATGCTAGGCATTCTCTTCAGTCCTTCATAAGTGTGTGCATGTTGCTTGCATCTGCACACACACATACACACAGACATATGCATAATGCCTCACAAACATCCCACACACCAGACCACACATAACAACATAACATACACCACAAAATGAAATTTAATATTTTAAGAAATAGTAATTTTTGAGCCTTTTGAAATGTCTTTGCCAAGTTGCTTATCCTTACAACAATAGTAATTTTGACTCATGCCAGCTGATAATTAGCATTTACCTGTAATTCAGTTAAACTATTGACTATCACTTTCATACTAACACTTGCTTATTATCAAGTATTTGGTTTGGAATGTAGTATGAGTTAATTTTTCCGTAATTTTTGCAAAAATTTCTATTTTAATTATATCATTTATTAACTTATCTATCCTTTTCCTCCCAAACTTAGAATGCCAATTTATCTTAAATTCAATTTGTTCATTCGTTTATTCTTATTTTTCCACTCTGTTTTTATAATAAATGAAATATGATGTTTCCTAGTATATTCCCTTCTTCTCCTTGGGTCCAGCAATCATGTGTATAGTGACACTTCCAGGGCATGACATGGATCAGTCATATAAATGTACTAAATGTTAATATCTGAGAAGGAATAAGTCTCTTTCTTCTAAATTTCATAAGGTATTTTGTTACTTTACGCTCACATTTCACTGTTATTTTGTTAAGCATTCCAACAAACTATATGCAACTATGTCAGGTAGAATATTAAATTCATTTGGAAAAAAAACTCTTGACTTTCAATATTAATTTTTTTCCACTAAAGAAACGACAGTGTATATTTCTTAGAAATTTCTAGGAGGTTTCTCACAAAAGTTAGCCATTTTTTGCATAAAAATTCCATGTATTTCTTGTGAAGAATACCACTTTGTATTTATTATTTATAAGTGAAGTATTTTATGGTAAATTTCTCAACTAGCTGCTGCTGGTATCCTGAACTATTACTAGGAGTATTTTAATATTTTTTTATTTTTTTGCAAGGAGAGAGCAAGAGGGAATGGCATGCCAGGGCCTCTAGTCACTGCTAACAAACTCCAGATGCATGTGCCACTTTATGTATCTGGCTTTATGTGGGTACTGGGAAATTGAATCTAGGCCATTAGGCTTTGCAGGTAAGTACCTTAACTGCTGAGCCGTATCTCTAGGCTACTGAACAATTATTTTTCACAGTTTTTGTTACATTTTTATGATGATTCAAGATGCATAACCTGAAATACACATTTTTATATCTACAATATTTTTTAATGTGACTGCTCTAATTTCTTTTCAGTCATGTTACATAGGCCACGACATTCTCAACTATATTCTTTTGTTTGTCTATACAGGGATTTAAGGTTTCAAAACAAAGTTGAAGTTGGTACCTTGTTTGAGATATCTTTTACTAATGCTAGAATTTTTTAAATTATTTATTTATTATGTATTTGAGATCTAGAGAGAGAGAGAGAGTATAGGCAGACCAAGGCCTCCTGCCATTGCAAATGAACTCCACAGCATGCGCTACACTTTGTGCATGTGCTGGCTTTACATGGGTACTGAGGAATAAAACCCAGGCTCTCAAGCTTTTCAAACAAGTGGCCTTTACTGCTGAGCCATCCCTCTAGCTCTAGGATTTTTTTTTAAATATTTATAGTTCATACTAAGCTTTCTTCAAATACTGAGTTTGAATTAGTATAATCACTTCCTATTGAGATTCCAACAAAAATTAATTTAGTCCTTTCTGTTTTCTTAAAGCCAGGGAGAACAAAGCAGAAGGAACATAGATGGTGGAGGTGGCATTCTTCCAAGAATATAGTTTGTACTCTCAGGCCTTGGTACATAAAGTTTCTGTTTTCATCCATTGTTTTTTATCCAATCCCTTGAAATTTAGTTTTACCAGACTTACTGAGCAACTTCAATCATTTTCTATCTACCTTCCTTAACAGTATGAACCATACATGCTGATCAATCCTACAGAATAATTTGTATATATCCACATGAAAAGATTGGTAGAAATGGTACAGGAGGACATTAATAAGAAGGTGGTAGTTGGTGTTTAGGATGAGATTTCAGTTGGGGTACAAGGAAACACTCAATGTCTGTATCAAAGGACAGGGTTTGTTGCATGCGGTAGGCTTCACATTTAATCCCAGCACTCAGGAGGCAGAGGTAGGAGGATCTCTGTGAGTTCAAGGCCAACCTCAAACTCCATAGTGAGTTCCAGGTCAGGCTGGGCTAGAGTTAATCCCTACTTTGAAAATATAATGGGGAAAGAAGAGTTTATCTCAGCTTACAGTCTAAGGGGCAGTTTTATCATGGCATGGTAGGCATGACAGAGCAGAGGCTGGCATTGCATCTTGACACAACAGCAGGGGGAAGCAACAAACTTAGCTAGTGAGCAAACACCCAGTAGAGGATTTAAAAAGCTCAAGGTCTGCCCATAATGGATCAACTCTTCTAGCAAGATTCCATTTCCCAAAGCCTCTACTAGCTGGATATTGAATGTGAAGCTTAAGCGTAAACACGTGAGGCTTTGAGAGACACCTTTTATTCAAACTACCACAATGACTGAGTTGCATGAGTGACTTTATCAATATCCCTGTCCTTAGTATTTATTAGTCCATACTTGCTGTACATGAGCTTCTGTATTTATAACTTCCTTTCCTTAGGAAATGTAAACTTGCAATTTAAAAATGTATGCCTACCAGGTATAGGATTTTTCATTAATGCATTGAATGTATTTCAAAAATTCATACCTATCAGGGGATTTGGGTAAACAATGCTATTGATACAGTCCTGAGAGCTAGATCTTCCCTTCTAGTGAAGTCATTGAAGACAAAATATATAAATAATTAAGAGGATTTAGATAATGAGAGGCTTGAGAAAAATTAAAACACTACAATGTAATGGATTTTAACTGGAAGGCTGCGCTGGATTAGTGAGAAGGAAAGAACTATAAGGAATGAAGTCCAACATTCTTCCTTGAAAAAGAATCATTTGATTAAGAAAACTTCTGCAATGCATAATCCTACTAGTACACAGTCATACCAATTTCTTTTCAGGAAATCAAAATTTTGTCAGAAGAGGCAATTTAGGATAAATATGAATGAGTAGAAGTAAAACACCATAAAGGGAGGAAAGAAAATAAATAAAAGAAAGCATAGCATGAAAAATACAAAGGAGAGAGTTTTTACCAAGTTCACACTTTTTCTCAGAGTTGACATTCAGCAGTACTTGCTATGCCAACAGTATGTGATTAGTAGCCACTGTTTATTCCAACTACTTGTAAGGTACATGAAATGCTCTGTTTTCAATGGAACATTTCTAGGATATGCACCTGTTATTACTAAAACTGGATTTTTAAAAAAAATATTTTATTTATTTGTTTGAAGAGAGAGAGGAAGAGCCCTTAGAACAACAGCTAGGGCTCAGGTGAAAACACAGAGGAATTGATGAGATGAATAACAATATTGCTTCCATAGCGAGCCTGACAACCTGATGCAGGGTGATGGAGATAGACACTGAGGATACCCAAACGATTTAAAAAAACAAAACACTATTGGGCTGGGAGTGGTGGTGCACACCTTTAATCCCAGCACTCGGGAGGCAGAGGTAGGAGGATTGCCGTGAGTTCAAGGCCACCCTGAGACTCCATAGTGAATTCCAGGTCAGGCTGGGCTAGAGTGAGACCCTACCTCAAAAAACAAAAAAACAGAAAACAAAAAACAAAAACCACTATTGAATGAACAAGTCCTAAATTTGATTAGGAACTCTATCATTTATAAAATACATATCTTTTAATTTCAGTAGTATATCTGATATATATATGTATACTTTCTGTACTTGGCAGGATTAAGAAGGAGAATTAAGACTCAGTGTTTAAAGCACTGCCCTGCACAGCTGAAGAACTGGTGTTTGATTCTCCAATACCCATGATGCACAAGGTGACCCATGTGTCTGGAGTTTGTTTGCCGTAGTTAGAGGCCCTGGTGCACACATTCTCTCTTCCTCTCTTTATCTGTCTCTCTCCTTTCTTCTTCCCTTCCTTCCTTCCTTCCTTCCTTCCTTCCTTCCTTCCTTCCTTCCTTCCTTCCTTCTTTCCTTTCTTTCTTTCTTCTTTTATTCTCTCTCAAATAAATGTATAATTAAAATATTTTTTTCAAAGAAAGAGAATTAAAAATGAATACTAAACACAGTGGTGCAGGCCTTTAATCCCAGCACTTGGGAGGCTGAGGTAGGCTTGCTGTGAGTTTGAGGCCAATCTGTGACTACATAGTAAATTCCAGTTCAGCTTGGGCTACAGTGAGACCCTGCCTGGAAAAACAGAAAAGAATGCTGGCTATGGACTTCCACTGGGATATGAGCACATTAATGGAAAGGTAAACTTTGTTGTACATTTTTTTTTTTGAGGTAGGGTCTCACTGTAGCTCAGGCTGACCTGGAATTTACTATGTAGTCTCAGAGTGGCCTCGAACTCATGGAGATCCTCTTACCTCTGACACCCAAGTGCTGGGATTAAAGGCATGCACCACCATGCTTAGCTGTTGTACACTTTTTAACTTTGAAGCATTCAACATAGCACTTGGTATATAAATAATATATAATATTTGCCAAAAATTTTGAACTCTTTCATAATGCAAGGGAAAATATGCAACTATTTTCCTTTTAGTCATTTTTGCTTTCAAAGGCCTGAATGAAAACTAAGGACTGGATTTATTGCTTTCCAATATGTAGAAGAAATCATGCAGCATGTCATAGTACAGCACAGAAAGATCACTACCAACATTACTTGCCATAGAAAATTTTTTCTATTATTCAAATCTTATGAAGTCTCATCTGAAAAGAATTTCACCGCCTGTTCATCTTAGCCTGGTCACATGAGCTCTGTGATTTGTTTCCTCACAAGAGGCATTTTATGAGATTTAACTTCAGTTTTATATATTCTGAAACTTTCCTATTAATATTTTATTTTAATCCTCTTAGTTTTTCCTATAAAATAAGCATGATTTGAATAACCTTAAGTTAGTCCTAACTTTACAGCAATGTTGTATGTGTAAAGATGCTTTTATCCTAGTTAAATTGTCTTATATATTTCAATATTCTCAATATATAAGCCAGTTATTAACACACTATTCAGACAGTAGGATACTCTCACTTCAGACGACATGCTGTTCAAATCCCTTAGTCCATGCCTGCCTTTCCTGCTGTTGTCATTCTTCACAAACTACATAATGCTTCCCAGGTGAAATCTGTATCATATCAATCCCTAGTGATGGGCTCCTTACAGGAACTGGGTTAGAGCCCCACTGATTCACAACTGAGGATATAAGCAGCATGGAAATTGTACCAATATAGACATAAATGCTTGATAGTATTTGGGTTTATGTATTTCATTCATGCCTATGTGCACAAGTACACACACACACACAGACACACACACACACACACACAGACATACATACACTTGGTTTGCTATAAATTACCAGATAAAATTCCTAGACTACCAGAGGTGCCCATGCTATCTGTGTTTTCACCCTGATATAAAAGCTATCACAGACTAGTATAAAGATTATATAAGATAATCACAACTTCATATTTTCAATTTACCATAAAGTGAAATTTGAATTTTGTGTCCCCAAATATATGCTGCAGTCCATTTACAACTTTTTGATCTGTACAACTACAGCCCAGGTCCAAGTTATATCCCGGATCTTAGCAGATCTGTGTTTGTCTTAGGTCAAACCTACGAACCAAGAACTCACAAAATATACCATCAGTGATTTGGAAGTGGGGTAAGCTATGAATTATTTTAAAAATAAGTTAATTTCCTCTGGGACTTCCACATCACTACTTATTTATACCAAGTATGCCTGGCAGCATAATGCTTATAGTCTGCTTTAACAACATTGTGGCCTTAGGGTCTCATGTCCAATGAACTTACCAGTCTGCCTTTTTAGGCATTCAAGATTTTGAGTCTGAAGTTAAGGCCTTATAAGAGTGAGCTATTACTCAGAATTTTTTAGATTTATAGAATGCTATTAGTTATTTAATAATTTTTTCCAAGGCAGATAAATGTCAATTTTTGTTTAAGAAAATATCCAAATAATAAAAATTTAAGTATGCATTATTAATGTTAATCATTTTCCTTAACATAGGCATAAAAAATATGTATAGTATCAGTGAAAATAATTATGCTTCACAGCCAAGTGAAAATAATTTCCTTTACTTCTATAAAATTTTATAAATAAAACAATTCCCTTGGGTATCTTTCTCTACCTGAAGGGAAAATACTGTGTCTGGCTCAACATTTAATATTGTCATTTGTAATATAGTGCTAAATAAATATTTAATATGTATTTGTTACATAATAAATAAAATAAACAACACATTCAGTGAGTTTTATGAATAGAAAAATATTTTCAGGTTAGATAGTCCACTTCACTTATTTTTAAAAGCACTTATTAACATTTTTGTACTTTCCATTATTATGAGTAGAATAAAGTAACTTTTACAAATGGTTGAAAAAATTGATTGTGCAGATATGATTTACTGAAAAATATATTTCCAGTTCTCAAACAGTAATTTTCCATTGTGAAAACACATTAAAAATGTATTTCCAAAAATTGCTTTAGAAAGAGTTATATGGGTACCTGATATTTGGAACTGACTGGTAGTTAAGTGTTGTACAACGTGCCTGCTCTCAATCTCCTGAAAAGCTGATGGCATCAAAACAAAAGATAGAAAATCTAGGCTGACAGAAATGCAACATTTGAGTGGAGGGTTCAAAATTTGCTTCAACAGATGCACTAGTTCTGCTTTCCCCACTGAGGATACATTATAAAACCTGACTCCCACGGAGGCCAAAGTCCACAGGTGATACCAAACACTGTATCCTGTTGCAGTTACCTTTGAATTACTGGACAAACATCGACCAGAAGCAGCTTATGGGAGGAAAGGGTTTATTTCAGGCTTATAGAATCTAGCAGAAGTACCATGGAGGGTGGAAGAAGCTTGTTCACTTCCACAGAGCATAGCAAACAGACACCACCAAAACAGCTAGCAAACGCAAACAGCAAGAGCTCCAACTGGCTCTTTACAAACCTGGTAGAGCTGGACTACATGATCTGTTGCCAGTGACACAGCTCCTCCTCAGAAGGGCTCCGCTGGCTGGAGTCTCAAGTTGCAACCTCAGTCTTAATCAAAAATATCTAAGTCTATGGGGCCATACATTCAAACCACTACAAAACATTATGCTATTTACTACACATACATATGTATAATAACATTTAATTTATAAATTTGGCACAAGATTTGCAACAATAGTAAAATAACAAAAAATGCCTTTGTGATGAGATGAAGTAAATGGCACAAGGCTCTGTGATCTAGTGTTGCACCATTACTGATTGTCTGTTAGACCAAGTATTCTGACTGCAACCATTGATCTGATAAATGAGACAACTGCTAAATGGCGAAAAGCAGTAATATATGCAGAATGTACATTCTAGGGAAAGATACAAGTGGGATAGTACAAGATTTCATCAGGCAACTCAACATAGTGAACAATTTAATTAATGACTTGTAAATATTTTTACATATTTTATCTATCTGAGAGAAAAAGATTGAGACAGAGACAGACAGACATAGAGAGAGTAAATATGAGCTCTCTGGAGCCTCCTACCTCTACAAATGAACTCCAAATGCATGTGCCCCTTTGTGCATCTTGCTTTACGTGGGTACTGGGGAATGAACCTGGACAATCAGGTTTTGCAAACAAAAGCCTTTAGCCCTGAGACATCACTGCAGGCCTGAATTATTTTTTTAATTTTCCATCTCATGACTGAATTATGGTTGACATGGATAACTAGAGCCAAGCCATGTAAAGTGAAGCCACAGGTAAGGCTTAACTACTATATTTTAGGTAAAACAAACAACATATGGCCAGAAATCCTAGTGGTATCTACTTTACATTTAATTTTCGTGCTTAAAATATTATTATTTAAATATCTTGAATTTTTATGGTTTTGTACAAATACCCAAAGCAAATTAAAATAAGTTGAACAAAGAAGCAAAAGACCAACTAATGACTTGTACCTATCTAAAATTCCAATTTATTATCTGAGATGCTGACTATACAGAGATTTTCTTTTTCTATATTTCTCAGTTTGTTTGAGTCAGCAGCCGAGTTTGAAAGTTTTTGTTTTAATATACACCTTAAAGTTTATTTACTTCTCCATTCTTTTCTCGCAGGACATGGTGGTACATGCCTTTAATCCCAGGATTTGGGAGGCAGAGGTAGAAGTATCATTGTGAGTGCAACATAACCCTGACACTACATAGTGAATTCCAGGTTAGCCTGGGCTACAAGGACACTCTAACCCCTAAAAAACAAAAAATCAAAAAAATAAATAATTATCAGGACTCACTCACAGGGAAAATCAATCAAAACATGCTTACTTTGCTTCAGATTTCACAATTTAAAATAATGTAAATGTATATAGTTATGGCAAGAATGGTCCAAGTAAAGACTTTTAAATCTGATATTAGCTCTATCTGAATTTATTTATATTTTTGATTATATAATTTCTTTGAAACCTATGTGTGGATATATCGGGAGAGAGTGAGAAGGAGAGAGTGTTTTGTCCTATCATTTTGAATTCCAGTATTATATATCTTGAATATATCCATAACTTCTGGTCTCATATTATTTGAAGCTATACTTTTTCTAGCTAAAACAATCACATCAACAAAAGCAAATGATCTTGATCTTGTAACTTTGCCTCCAAGAATTTCATTGCTGAATTTTCAATAGTTTATGTCACAGTTGCTATTGTGTATAGCCTCTAATATTTTCCCAATCTCCTATTGGATTTAGAAAGTACTTTAAGCACTGTCATGATCTCCTCCTTGCTTGGGGAAAAGGTTCCCTGAGTAATTTAGAGAATGAAAATTCTTCATCTTCTTAAGGACATTCCATTCTCATGACTGGTGCTTGTCACAGTAGCTCTGAGAGCATGATATCACCACCATGGACAACTTCCAGATTTGAGAAAGTTTTGACACAATTTGAAAGGCAGCGCGGTGTCAATATGGGAAGGCCCATGTTAATTTTGAAGTTCAATTTTATCAGACAGAATGGAGCCAGGTTATGTTCAAGCTCCAGTGAAGCATCATCCTTTTAAAGCAGGGGTTTCTTAGGCATGACACTGAGCTAGGAACATCAGTGTCATTGTACTTTGTTAAAAGCCCAGCTTCTCAGACCCCACCCCAGACTTATTGAATCAAAATTCTAAGAAGTATGGTCCAAAAAGCTGTATTTTAACAAGCTTCCTGATAACTAATGGAGGTTAACTACTGCAATACTATTCCATAGGGAATGTGATTCTCTTATACCTACAGAAAATTAAAGTTAGATCAGAGTAAGTAGAGTCAGGTGGATATTCTTTTGTACCCTTGATGTCCTCTGGAAGTTACAATGTCTAAAAAGAAACATTCACCCACTCTGAGAGAGAAGAACACAATAAGATCATGATTAAAGGGTCACACAATAGTTTGCTTCTGTGAAAAGGAGTGTGTAATGATGTTACACAGCAAGTTATATGAAGTTCATATTTCTGTACACGAACTGATTCTTTGCAGGTTGGACTCAATGTGGAATTTAATCTTTCTGTCAAAAGAAATTGAATTATAATCTCACACTTTGCTACAGCTCCATTTCAACATGTAGGAATATGGCCAAGGGCACAAATATGTGTCAAACTGACAGAGAACAGAACACTGATGGCTTAGAAGACCACAATTCTTAGAAATGAGCCACTGAAAGTTAATTGCATGAGTTTCGTGATGCTAAATAGATAACCCAAGCTCAAGAAATGTCATTGAACAAGTTGCATTTTTACTCCCGCCCTGCAAAATGAAAAGCAATCTGCAATGAAAACTGTTACAGTTACTTTCTTGTTGCTGTACAAAGCACCCGACCAAAAACAGCTGATAGGAGCAGAACTGATTTTGGCTTCCAGACTCAAGGGGAAAGATTCATGATGATGGGATGGCATGACATGAGCAGAGGCTGAACATTGCTTCCTTGCCACATCAGCTAGACAACAACAGTAGAGTGAGCCAGATTCTCGCCAGGGAGTACTGGCTATTACACTCATGAGTCCGCCTCAGCAACACACCACCGCCACCAAGGTTACACCTCCCAATTGCCACTACATGGGGAGCAACCATTCAGAACACATGAGTTTAGGAGGAAATTTGATTCAAACCACCACAGAAGCAAAACCTTAGTGGATCCTCTTTGTGTCTGCCTATAGAGAGAAATCTGAGCCTAAAATGTGTGATGGACTATTCCTTGAAAATAAGATATAAGATGACTCATCATTTTCTGTCCACCGAGAATCCTTTCCCAACTATCACAAGTTTTTGTCAAATTCTAGTTTAGCAAGAAATTCTTCCTACATATCATCTATTGTGTTTTCTTAGTAATTCTTCTGAACGGTAAATTTTCCAGTATTTGAATGAATCTTGTAACTAAAAATGACACAAACAACCCAGTTTAAAACAAACAAAAAATCAAAATCAAAAAAATCAAGTCTTTAACTCAAAAACTAGTTTTGGAAACCACTACTTTCAAAAGTGAAACCCAAGCTTCTTAAGAGCAGAAACTTCATATGTAGATCTGGAGAGATGGCTTCATGGTTAAGGCACTTGAATGGAAAGCCTATAGATCCAGGTTCAATTCCCCAGTACCCATGTAAGCCAGATCCCCAAAATGGTGCATGTGTCTGGAGTTTGTTTTGACTGGCTAGAGGCCCTGATATGCCCATTCTCTCTCTGTCTCTCTCTGTATCTGCCTCTTCTTGTCTCTCTCAAAAAAATAAATGTTTGAAGAAAAAGAAATTTCATATATCCATAAAGCTACAAATAAAACTCCAATGTGAAAAAAATATGATGCAAAGAATATAAAGTCTGTAGCATAGGCCCCAATCTGGGGGAAAAATTTACTAAATATTGCTTTACAGGAATTTTTTATTAGTTATGGACATAGTGTGTAAACAGTACATGTTGCCACCATCCTTACCCTCATCCCTGTTTCCCCCTCCAAAAGGACCCTCCTTGTTGGGGATGCCGGTTATCCCCATGGGGATTATAGGTCATGCATTGTGGGGTTAGCCAACAGTTACGGGGAAGAGGCAATGTCTCTGGGCATAATGTCCCAACTTGTTGCTCTAACAATCTTTCTGCCTTCTGTCTGTGTCATGCTTTAGGGAACTTTCTCATTTTGTTTATATGTAACCTCCAGGAACACTGTCCAGTTTTTTGAGACAGAATCTCTCATTGGCCTGGAGCTTACCAGTTGGGCTAGACCAGCTTTCCAGGAAGCCCCAGGGATCTTTCTGTCACTACCTCACCAGTGCTGAGAGTACAAGAATGTGCCACCCATACCTGAAGTTTTACTTGGTACCAGTAATGAACTTCAGGTCCTCATGCTTGGATGCCAGGCACTTTACCAACCAAGCTATTTCCTCAGCCATAATAGGAATATTTTGATACTGAAACAAAATTTTTGAGAGTTCAACTAAATTTATATGACCCATATTTACATGCTATTGTTAATCTTAGCAAAGGACCATAGTTATAATTATTTCTAGGGGTCTCTTTCTGGCTAATGTCTAACAAAACAAACAAACAAGGAACTAGAGAAATATGAACATGAATAATAAAGCCACAAGAAGCTTTACTAAGAACGAAGTGATACTAAAGATTTTTTAAAACTGCCAAGAGAAGCAGTGAGCCATTCAAGTAGAAAGTATTCATGGGTCCCAGGAAGTAGTCTAGGATATCTCTGTATAGGATTTTTAGGGCATGATAGGTTGGTTGCAAAAGGTGTAGTTTAGGCTGCCCTCAGGTGTGAATAGCAGGTTGTGTTATAGAACATTTTCTCTACTGCCCATATCCTTTCTCATTATTAATCTTACTTTAATCATATATACTCCCATTATACATAGCAATAACATAATAGAGGTTCTTCCATAAATGTTGACTTAAAAGACACAGTTTGCTTTATTTTGAAAGAACCCAAAACTAGTTGAGACAAGATGGTTCCTTATTGTTATAATCTCAGATATATCTAACAACATATTGGAATAGAAACTGACCACAAATAACACAGTCTAGGGTAGGAGAAATATATTGCATTGTTTGGAGTGGAATGTATGTGCAATTCCGTGCAGGTGGAGACCCCAGGTTGCCAACATGTTGGTCATGTGCATTGTGAATAAAAGGAGAGTGTTTATTGCTTCAGCCAACTGGTGCCTCAGCAGCTAAACGACTCCCTAGGCTTTCCTGCCTCATAATCAATGCTGGCTAATCTAGGGCATGAGGGCATCATGGGAAGCAGCATCTTCAAATTCAGGAAGAATATACTTTTTGTATTTATTTATAGGTTTTATAATTTATTAGAAATACTTATAATGTTCAAACTACAAATCCTGCACATTTTTATTAGATTTATCGCTAAGTATTTTAACTTTTTGAAACTATTGTAAATTAAACTGTTTATTGATTTACATTTTTTTTTGGTAAATTAAATATATGTCCAACATTGGCAAATACAGGTTCTGAAAAGGAAACATTAACATGAAGCTTAAATGAATGAAAGAAACCCTGTGAAGATGAGACAAAGTGTAGGCATGTTAGCATCCTGGGAGGAAGGAAGATAATCAAGAAAGATACTTGTACTCCTCCCTTTAGCTATCAGACTATTGAAACAATAGGCCCCAAGAAATTAGAATTTCCCTAAGAATCCCATGCAGGGAAAAGCGATACTTTAACCCTGTGTCCAGTCAGAGGGATAACTGGCCTCCAGGAAAGATTTTTAGCTTGTCCCTAACTTTGCAGGAGACACTGAATTTGAGACAATGAGATGGAAGAAACCACACCTTAACCCAAATTGCTTAGCACTGCATACCTCTTGTTTAGCTGTGCATACTTCCTGCCCTCTATATAGAATTAAACCATGTTGTATCACTGAACACGGACTTAGAGGTGCCATTGGATCTCTTTACAGTTCCTCCCAACATGGCCACATTCAATAAATATACTTTTTCTGCTTTTTGCCACTCAACAGAACAGACTAGAAATTGCCGAAAGAAAATAAAAAATGTATAAAGAAGGGATTATGATTTACTAGGTAGGGATAGCCTTAACTTTATAAATTTATTCTCTCTCCAATTTCTGCTCTGTCCTATTATTTGAATTACATATTTGTGTAATTAATTAATTGTGGATGGGTGGCTGAACCTGGCTTGTTAGGGCTGTCAAGGGCAAGGCTCTGACCCTAATAACTCTGGTAGCAGGCACACGACATTTTTGTTTCCAGAACATTTTTTTTGAATATTTATTTATTTATTTTATTTATTTGAGAGCAACAGAGAGAAAGAGGCAGAGAGAGAGAGAGAGAGAGAGAGAGAGAGAGAGAGAGAGAATGGGCGTGCCAGGACCTCCAGTCACTGCAAACGAACTCCAGATGCATGCACCCCCTTGTGCATCTGGCTAACGTGGGTCCTGGGGAGTTGAGCCTCGAACCAGGGTCCTTAGGCTTCACAGGCAAGTGCTTAACCACCAAGCCATCTCTCCAGCCCTTCCAGAACATATTGATGCAACTGCTTTGAACTACAACATTTGAAAGTCTTCCCTGGAGAAACAAGGACAAATAAAAGTTAAACTTGTCAACTGTCAGACATACTAGGAGATATTGTGTATGTATGAACTATGAAGTAGAGGGTGTTGTGAAAATATAATTAAAAATAAAATTTTCTCCGGGAGTGGTGGTTTCAGGTCTGATATTAAGGTCCCTGAAACATTTGGACTTCATTCTTGTGCATGGAGAAAGACAATGGATGATCTATTTTCATCTTTCTACATATAGGTATCCAGTTTTCCCAGCACCACTTGTTGAAGAGTCTTTTCTCCAAAGAATATTTTTGGCATTTTTGTGTGTGTGTGTCAAAAATTACATGTCTGTAGTTACTTGATTAACATCTGGGTCCTCTATTCTGTTCTGTTGATCTACATGTCTGTCTTTGTGCCAGTATCATGCTGTTTTTGTTACTATGGCTTTGCAGTATAACTTAAAATTGGGTATGGTGATAACACCAGCCTTATTTTTGTTGCTTAAAATTGTTTTGGCTATTCGAGGATTTGTGCTCCCAAATAAACTTTAGTACTTTTTTTCTATTTCTGTGAAGAATGCCATTGTTATTTTAATGGGCATTGCATTGAATGTGTGGGTTGCTTTTGGTAAGATTGATATTTTCACAGTATTTATTCTTCCAGTCCTATACCATGGCATTTCTCACTTGAGTGTTTTAAAGTTCTCATTGTAGAGATCCTTCACTTACTTGGTTAGGTTTATTCTAAGGCACTTTTTTTTTTTTTTTTTTGAGGCAATTGTGAATGGGAGAGAGTCCCTGATTTCACCTCCACATGTTTGTATTTAGTGTATAGGAAAGCTGCTGATTTCTGTATGTTCATTTTATATCCTACTATGTTGCTGAAAGTGTTTATTAGCTCTAGCAGTCTTACTTTTAGTTACCCAGGGATGCCTGAAAGCACTTGTAGATCCTGGGAACAGTAGATCTTGAGGTCATTTCTCTTAGATGAGGGCCATGATTTAAGCATGAGGTTGTATCTTGGAACAGCGAATATGGATGAAGAATTAAGTTATTTATAAGCAATGAACTTGAGCTATGAGAACTGAGGTAATGAGTAGAAAATATTAACTAAAAGTGTTTGACTATACATAGTTGAGAATAGAGCCAAACCTGATTGCTCTAAAGGAGCATTGTTTTGATATAACCCTTTACAAAGGTATTTGGAAAGAGAAAAACATAGCTAGATAAGTAATGCTTCTGTATAATCTTGAAAGAGAAGTATATAACAATCTGATGTACATTTGAGATATCTGGATTAAGATAATGTGATTTTCTGTCTTACCCATGACAGTTGAAAATAGATGAAGCTTAGAGAGGCTACAACAGCATGTCTGTACATAATAGGAAGAAAAAAGTTACAATTATTGAAATTAGATTTAAATCTAGTGATAACAATTTTGTAGGATTAAAATGAACGAGACAGGAACTAGAAAGCTGATAGGTCTCTATCAGATGAATCTAATATTGTGGTGGCATGAGGGGTGGCATCTCATGGTTCTCTTTGACCCTCAATCCCTAACTGAAACTGCTTTAAAAAGCTAGCTTTTTCTAATCCTCCTTCATAATCATCATATAAGAGGACTCCACCCAACAGCACAATTTATTCTAAGTTCATTTTGTAGTTGAATATCTGTCTGCACTGGCCCAATACTTATAGCCAGAGGAAAAATAAACTTCTCATATCTCTATGAGAAGCAATTATTTTCCAACAGGGAATAAGATGCCCACCAAGAAGCTTCTTCACCCTCCCACAGAGATGGAGAGGCAGAAGTCCCATCCTCTTTGATATTTACATTTCAAAGAGAACACTCCCATGCCTTTGAAGGAGAGTTCCTAGGTCATAAAGCTGACAAAGGCCTAAATAATTTTCAAAAGGATTTATATACATTTCAAAGAGAGGAGAAACTATATCTAATTACAACTTTTCTAAAGTGAATACGCAAAGAAAATGAAGGGAACTATTTTCCCTAGAGAGAATTAAGTCTCTTATTTTTAATTTTTAGTGAGCTATCTTTAAAGCTTCATTCTCATGATGTGAGTTCCACATTAGAAACATCAGGATCCCTTGGGAATTTTATAGAAATAGAGAATTTTAGTCATCATTCCAAGCCTACTGAATAAAAGCTGCATTAAAAATTTTTCCCATTAATTGTAGTTCCTATTTATCTTTAAAATTGCTGTTCTATAGGATGCCAGAGAAGCTCCGTCCTCACTTACTCTAGGCCACACATTTTTCTCAGACTTCAAATATCCCTTCTACTAGATTAATATTATCTCCAGGTGCTCAAGCCAACCTATGAAAATCCAAATCCCAAGTAATGACCCCAGAGTCCCTGACTAGTGAATGTAACTCACCATTATGAATCTCACACATTTACAATCTCCTGCCACACATGCTTCCAAGATTTCTGCATACACAGATGGCAAGGTTTTAATACTATTTTGGAATAATACCTATTTACTCCTAAAGTATGCTTCATCTTATGTTGGGGGAAAAAATGACCATATCCAATTGATGCAGGATTTGGGGGCTAAAGAGGTTTCCCCAAACTTGGGATTTTATTCTATTCTTAACAAAGAAATAATAAAAAAAGGGTTGGAGAGATAGCTTAGTAGTTAAGGAGATTGCCTGTGAAGTCTAAAGGACTCGTGTTCAAATCTCCAGGTTGCACATAGCCAGTCACACAGTATTGCACATAGCCAGTCACACAAGCACACAATGTTGTACAGGTGTACAAGAGGGCACATGCATCTGGAGTTCGTTCATAATGGCTGAAGACCCTGGCACACCCATTCTCTCACACTCTCTGCCTCTTTCTCTCTCTCTCAAAAAGAAGAAAAAAAGAATTGATAAAATAGACCCAAGTAGGTAAAATTCTGAATCATTGAGGTTGCATAGGGAAAAAATCATAATTCTAGAGGTTTACTTAGGAGAAATTGGCATCTAGGAAAAGGTTGGGACAGCTACACACACACACACACAATCAAACATAGGAATCCCTTCAAGTAATAGACCTGAAAGGATTCAGAAATAGTAAAGGACTCAAAACTCAAACATAAATCTTACACATAATCAAAGTGAGAGAGTACCTCCAAAGCATGACAAAACTAGAGGGCAGGAAGAAACAGATCCAATCCAAAGTAAGTATTTCCCCCTTTCCCAGCCATGCTGGTCCCACTCAGGCTGGGAATGAGGGTCAGACACACTTGGATGTTCAGGCCAGCTAAAGGAGCAAAAAGAAGAAAGACAGTGTATTCAGGTAGAAATCACAGGGCAGAAAAAGAAGCTGAACTATGTGGGTAACCTCCTTTTTGTGGATCCAATCAGGGTGAGCCTTGTCATTAGGCTCAGATGTGTAAGCAGAGACCTGATTGGCTTGGACTCAAGGGGCTGAGATGAGGAGAAATCAAAATCTGATTGGTTCATGGGTGTTAGATATGGGAGTGACCAGTTCTATGCAAACCACTCTGAAGCAAAGATGAAAGCTTTTATTTGGGACAGCCACAAGCTGCCAGGGCTGATTCAAAAGAGAGGAGCACAACCAGCCTGATTTTTCAGGTAATGGACCTTATAGGACTTTTTCAGTTGGGGTAAGGTGAGGAAGGGGGAAAAAAAAAACTCGTTTGTTAAGGTGAATAAAGAAGTTCCTTTAGGGAAGATTATTAAATTAACCATTTACACATGATTATGGTAAAATAGATAGGGCACAATGCCAGAAGAGTGACCAGGTAACTCATAAGATAAGGGGCAGGAAGCTGTGACCTGGGGCATTGTTTGGCAAGGAGGGGATAATGACCAGGTGGTTTCCTGAAGAATGTGGGCAGTCTACTTCACCATGCCTCTGTCACCTTCTGCTGGCCATGGTGACTCCATCTTGGGAGCCTGTCCCCAACTAACATTCCAGCCTTTTGTTGATGATAAGGGGCAGTGGTCTCTCTTCTGTAATATCTTTATGCTGACATGTTGAGTTCTTATGGGAGAGGATGTATAATGCGGTTGATGATTCTCCCTTCAGGGCAGGTGATAAGGAGGTGGTTCCATGGTGGCTAGAAGCTGGTAGGAGATAGAAAAGGGGCATCTCAGTAAAAGTTGGTTGAATTTTTGGATGCATCTCAGAAGACAGAGGGCCAGAAGAATTAGCAAGCATAGTTCAGTTATAGGCCCTACTAGTGGCAAGAGCCAGGTCCAGATCATCCCAAAGATGCTCCATGACCCAGAGAGAGTGGGGTTCTCTTCCTGCCTGAAGCTGGTCAGCCAGGTTTCTTAGTTTTTAAATTTTGACCTCTAACTTGCCTGGTTGGATAACATAGTAGCAGTATTTCTCATTCAGAAAAAGGCAGGTCCCTCCTTTGTCAGCTGTCAAGAGGTCTAAGGCTTGTAGGTTCTGTAGCACAACTGAGGCCAGTTGTATCAGGTGTTCCTGTAGCAGTCATAACGCCTCAGTGGACCCTGTAATGCAGTGCTAAGTTCTGTAGAAAGTCTTTCATAAGAGATTAGGCTATGGCCCAGGCCTCGTGCACTCAGTCCTGTGGCAGCTATAGAGGCCACCAGGTTTACCCCTATCATTACAGGCAGGTCGACAGCTCTTCTGTAATGATGAGCCTATTTGGGAAGGACTTCCAGTTCTCCCACGGTATACATGGTGAGGCTAGGTACCAAAGTGACTATCGTGCAAGGGCCTGATTCTGTTCTCAGAGAGAAACAAATATACAGTGTAGAGTAACACCAGAAGTAAATTTCCTTAGGTAAGGTGTGGTTTTTCACAATAAAGTTTTTCCTGAATAACAAGCATTCAGGGATGTCCTTATGCTAGCCATCAAGATGGTTCAAAAAGTGGGATAGGGAGTTTAGAGAAAGAACACCAGAAGCAGGGAATATCTTAAGTGGAGGTGACACTGAAGAGAGGTACTGCAGTAATGAGGGGCCACTCAAGTGAAGCACCCAGGAAGCAGGCAGTATGATTGGTATGATTGAATTGGTTGATCAGGGAGAGAGAAGACTTGAGAATGGACACCCAGGGTGTGGTGGAAAAGTTTAGATCATGCAGATCCTTCTGGAGTTTGCTATAAGCCTATTTGATGTCTGTAACAGTCTGGATATGGTCGTTTGGGGCAGTCTTAGGGGCATTTTGAGTGGATCTAAATATTTCTACTCAGCCCCCACAGCAAGAGTCCTTATTGTATTGGGTTGCTACCCCCACCATCCCATTCACTCACTTTTGGTCACATGGGTCTTTGACAGAAAAATTGAGAGTGCCCCTGAGATTTGAGATGTAGTTATTGAATATCATGAGATTTAGTTGGGTAAAAGCAGTGGTACTGACAGCGTGGTGAGATTGATAGTGAACACCCACCAGCAGCGCCAGTGTAGCATGCTGTTATGACTTGGTCTTGAACAAAACAGAGACTTCTTCCATACTGTCCCTATATTGAGCTGGCTTCAGGGCAGTCACTGGTGACATCTGATATACAGAAGGTGAGGGAAATGAGCTGTGCACACAGAACAGAAGGAAGAATCGAGAAGCTTGTTATGACATCAAATGCCTGGTGCAATGGAGGGGGATGAGCACTCAGAATCGAGGGATAGAAGGCTTGGAGTGAGGGAGAGGAGGCAGAGGGGCATCAGTGTATTCACGTGGAGCATTCGGGAACTGGAGGAAGAGTAGTAACATGAGAGACTTTAAGTTTGAGAAAGCGAGAGAGAGAATTTTTATATAAGATCTTGACCTAGGAGGAGAATAGGACAAAAGGCATTATGAGAAATGAATGGGAAAGTGGAGTGTCCCAGAGTACATAGGGTAAGGGTGTGAGGAGTAATGCATGCGGAGTGGGATAGGCATCAATACCCGATGTTGAGATTTGTGAGGGAAAAGGCTTACTTACCAGAGTAGGATGGCAGGACACACCAGGGGGCCCCTATATCTATGACAAATGAGACAAGCCTACCTGCCAGTTGGGTTGTGACCCCGGGCTCCTCAACTGTGATATAGAGAGTGTTGGTGGGGGCAAAGGTCCCATAGCCCCATCAGTCTTCTTCCACCAGGCCCAGAAGATCAGTGATTGGCTCTGGTGGGGGACTAGGGGAAGGGGATGGCCTACCTTGTTGAAGCAAAAAAGGAAAGTTAACATTCCAGTGTCCAGCAAGTCTGCAGTGGGGTCAGGGTGTGGAGGAGGGCAAGGGATGGTGCAGACTCTTGCCCAGTGACAAGTGTGACCTCACTTGAAGCAGGGTCCCAATGGTGGGTGTTGAGGCCCTGTTGCCTTCTTTGCAGGAGATGTCAGGGCTGCATCCAGGAACTGGAGCTACCATATCTCCCTTGTCACCCTAGCAGTCCATTTCTGGTTCTCTCTTTTACTGAAAACTTTAAATGAGGGTTTGGAGGGCCCTTTTCTTGATGTTTAAATTTTTTCTAATGTCAGGGGTGACTTGGGACAGCAAATGGGTATTTAGAATTATCATGACCTCTTGGGAAACAGTGTTGAGGTGAGTGTGTTGAGTGAGTGTCTTAGATAGGCAGCCCATGAACTCATCTGGATTTTCATCAGGTCTCTGGGTAAGTGTTTGGAGTTTCTCAAAATTGACAAACTTATGGAATGCTTTTGGAGGCCAGCCAGAAGGCAAAGAACTGTCCTATTATGGGCCACACATCTGGGGGAGTTATCAGGAGCATGGCTTTCCCAGTCAGGGTACACCCTGGAGACAGTGAGCATCCCTACTGGGAAAGTGTTTTCAATTAAGACAGCCTCATCAGCATGGACCTGAGCAGCCACCCAAATGCATTCTCAGTCATCAGGGGTGAGAGTGGAGGAAAGAACTACAAAGAGACCATTCCAGGTTAGGTCATAGGCCTGGGTAAGGTAGCAAAATTCTTTGGTATAATGGACAGGATCAGTGGAGAAAGAGCCTAGACATTTCTCAATCTGGGATACATCAGACATTGAAAGAGGAACATGAACACAAACGGTTTCTTTAGTGCCTGCAACATCATGTAAAGCATACATTCTGTTTGCAGGAATGAGTACATTGGGCAGGAAGGGAAAGAGGAGATGGGAGATGGTGGTGGCAGGGGACACAGAGGCAGAGTGAGAAGCAGATGAGGGGAAGGAGGAGGAGTGTGGGTGTCAGGAAGGGGATCAGGAGTGGCTGGGGGAGCTGCAGGAGCAGGAGGAGGAGCTGTTGGGGCCAGGTCATCTATGCTGTCTGGGTCAAAAGCAGAGGGTGAGCTAGAGGATGGGGGAGGGGTTGAACTAGAGCACATTCCTGAGACCTTGGCTAGAAGGACCTGATAAGAAGAGCAGGTAGAACAGAAATAGGGCTGTGCATGCTGAGTGAAAAATGCCTGAATACAGGGTATTTCAGACCAGTTGCCTGTGTGGTGGCAGAAGTTTTCTAAATCAATGAGAATTTGAAAATCGAAATTGCTAGGCAAAGTGGGGATAATAATCAGGTGGTTTCTTGCAGAATGTGCACAGTCCATTTCCTCATGCCTCTGTAACCATTCTGCCGACCTCGGTGAGTCCATCGTGGGAGCCTGTTCCAACATAACAATGGACTCAGATGGCTGACACAGGTCAAGTGGAAGCAGCAGGAATTCCACTGTGAGGCATCTTGGAGAGTATAAGTTGCTGCTGTCACAAAGCACACAGGATAAAGCTGATGTTCTCAGAATAGTGGATGTGGGTACCAGCTACTTTCACTAACAGAAAAGTTTGAACTAAAGTTCCTGAAAAGAACTACATCTATGTACTTTCTACAAGGCTGAATGGACTGGCCACTCCTGTGATCATGGATGGAATGTTGCAGGATCAGGTCTAAATTACTTTGGGCTACCTTTTGCCCTTATAAAGCCATTTGCTGTCCACCTCTGATCTGACCTAATATCCTTGTTGACTCTCAAGTAAAATATTTTTGGAATGTGCTAACAGACCACCAGCTTCCACCATCAAAGGTTAAAAATTTCATCAGACAACATCTGAAGTTTATCAGAGACTTCCTTATTTTGCCATACCCTGCCTACCTGAGGTTTCTGTCAGTCCCTGAGATCCTGCTCCCAAACCTGGATATAAGAATTGAGGTTTGAAAGAGTTGTTCTACCCATGCTTTATAAGTAAAGCCAGGCTCCAATCTGTCACTGGGAAACAACACCTTCTTATATGGTAATTCCTAAGCCCTTCCTTAACTACATGGAGGAAACAGCCCTTCCCTCAATGCTAGCATCTGGAAAGCCAAAACAGAGAACAAAGGCCAACTTCAAAATATTTAGGCCAATATGGTTCCATCATAACTGCCCATCTCTATGTGAAATGGACTGCATCTGGACAACCCTTTGCAGTGTGGACTGGACACCCCACCATACAGAGTACAAACCATTCCTCCCTGCCCTATTCTCTTAGAAGACCTTAAAAACTCTCTTTTCCTCTTCTAGGTGATTGAGAGCTCCCTCCCATTCTTCTCTTTGTTCTGAGTCCTGCCAGCAGCCTGTTTGATGGTAATAAATACCAGGGTCCAAAATTAAATTGTCTCCATGTTTTTTCTAAATCCTGAGCCTCATAGTTTCCACCAATGTATTTTATATTTATTTATTGATTTGCTTATTGGTAGGGGGGAGAATGGGCACACCAGGTCTTCCTTCCACTTCAGACAAACTCTGGACATATGTACCACTTTATGTGTCTGGCTTTCTGTGGGTCCTGGGGAATTGAACCTGGGCCATCAAGTTTTGCAAACAAGTGCCTTTAACCACTGAGTAAACTCTCCTGCCCATCCATCAGTGAATTTGAAGAGTCTTGGTTTATGACTTTCTTCTGTTTGGTACCCATAAAACTTTTCTGAACTTGTCAACATATTGGAATATTAAATTTAGGGGTAACCTATATCTGTGTTCCTGGGCCATGATCACACATATTTGACTCCAGAATAAACTATTTTTTTATCCTTTCTGAGGTGAGAGCTGTGTGATTTACATTGACAAGAGCTTCAGGGGGGTTGGGATTGGTAGAATTTCATCTTTATTCATGTTGTCTAAGATGTCTCTCAAGAAACAGGTATCTTAAGTCCCCATTTTTTCCTTCTAGTGATCTTATCTTATATTGTACTGGGAGGGTCAGTGAATTTGATTATGGCTGTAATCTTTGCCACCAAGACAAAGGTGATTTCTTCAGTCAGTGTGTTGCCTACTGTTACCATATTTATTAGGATCAGTCTCTGTAAACTTTATTTATTTTTATTTTTATTTTTTATTTTTATTTATTTATTTGAGAGCGACAGACAGAGAGAGAAAGAGGGGGAGAGAGAGAGAGAGAGAGAATGGGCGTGCCAGGGCCTCCAGCCATTGCAAATGAACTCCAGATGCATGTGCCCACTTGTGCATCTGGCTAACGTGGGTCCTGGGGATTAAGCCTTGAACCGGGGTTCGCAGGCTTCACAGGCAAGTGCTTAACCACTATGCCATCTCTCCAGCCCCAGTCTCTGTAAACTTTAAAAAAAAACCTACTAAAAGAGCCAAATTAGTACTCAAGAAATGGCTCAGCAGTTAAAGATGCTTGCTCTCCAAGCCTTATGGATAGAGTTTGGGCCCCCAACACTGACATAAAGTTGGGTGCAAAGTGGCCCATGCACCTGTAATCCTAATGTGAGGAGCCAGGACAATCTATAAACTTGCTGCCCACCTAGACTGGCCTTTCCAGTGGCAAAACAACAAAACTAAGACAAACTCTGTCACAAAGAAGATGAAATGAGAGGACTGACACTTCAGAGCTCTATATGTATGCATGCACTCCCCACCCCCCCAACACCCCCCCACACACAAAGATGCAATTTAGGATTACATCCCCTGAAAATAAAAACAAGTAATGTCTTTAAGTCTGCCCTTACACTTGGCTAGAGATCATAGAAGGATCTGGTTTCTCCTTATCTCTTGCCTAAAGGAGTTCACTAGATCTGTTTTTTTACATAGATAACTTGAGTCTCTCCCTAGGAAGGAGTTCCCCTTTCCTAAAATTAAGATTCCTAAAAGGGTCAAACCTGATCTTGGCATTTTGGTTGTTTCAGCTTGGCCACAAAAGTTTTTTTATGGCCAGTTAGCTCTGCTCCCATTCAGAACCTATAAGTAAAACTAATTTGGGTCATAGGGCTGGGCCTTTACCCACTCGTGCCTGCTCATGAGCAGAAGCTCTCTGTAATTTCTCCTCTTTCCTTCTGTTAATCTAATAATGTCTTGATAAGGGAACTTCAGATTTTCTTGCCAATGTACCAGTATATGGCAATGCACCAGTAAATTTGGGGTATCCCTGAATTTCTGTTTTTTGAAGTTATTTTCAATGGACTAATAATTTTAGATTGTGTATTGAAATAGTTGTTTACCTTTAAGAAGGTGGGAGTGTTGTGACATTAAATCCCACATAATCACAATAAAATACAATAAGTAATATTAAAATATTTTCTCCATTGACAAAGAATCTATAGAAATAAAGTGAAAATGGTTTTAAAATACTTATATTAAAAAGAAAAACCTACATGATGAAAATATTTGAAAGAAAACATAATTATGTGTATGTTTCAACAATATTTTTCCAAGTCCGCTCATTCTTTATCATTAAAAGAAACAATATACCAGGCATGGTGGCACATGCCTTTAATCCGAACACTCAAAAGGCAGAGGTAGGAGGATTGCCATAAGTTTGAGTCCAATCTTAGACTACATAGTTAATTCCAGGTCAGCCTGTACCAGAGTGAGGCCCTACCTCAAAAAAACAAAAATTACACACACACACACACACACACACACACATGCACTTTTGGGGGAAAATACTAATTTTGGAAGAAATTGCTCCTTTAAATAATTTAAAAAATATTTTATTTGTTTATTTAAGAGAGTGAGAGAGAGAGAGAGAGAGAGAGTGGCAGACAAAGAGTGAGAGAGTGCGCATGCCAGGGCCTCTAGCCACTGCAAACAAACTCTAGATACATTTGCTACCTTGTGCATCTGGCCTTACATGGATACTGGTGAATTGAACCTGGGTCCTTTGGCTTTGCAGGCAAGTGCCTTAACTGCTAAACCATAAAAGCCATACTTCTCTCCCAGAAATTACTTTTTTTTAAAACTTAGGAACAAAAATAGCATTCATTTAAACAAAATTGGAGAAATAAAAGGAAGAACTGATGGGTTATGACATTGTATTTACTTATAGTCTACTACTTTTTGTATTGTTTCTCCTGCAATTTTTTAAAAGCAAAAATGGCAGATTCTTGCTTTAAAAAAATTCTATTTTCTAAGTGTCAGTTAAAGAAAAGAAATATCCTTTATGTGTGAATTATAGAATGGTTTCATATAAAGGAAATAAAAAAAAATATTCCATTTTCCATTTGTGGAGCTCTACCCAACAGCCAGCTCAGCTGTGATCACAGGGGTTTCTGTCTGGAAGCATAGGTTTAGTCATAAGTTAGAGCATACATAAATCAGCTTCCCTCTCCAAACTCTTAGCAGAAATCCCATTTCATTCTCAGACTCATTCTTATAAGAAATGTTGACCTACAATGTTTACTCCCCCTACTAACATACATAAAATAAACAAAATGTTTCCTTTTTGTAATAAAGAAGTCAGAGGCCTTAATGTAGCTGTGTTTTAATGAAAGTATCAATTTAATTTAATGATCAATTCTATATGCTAACCTATTAAGACGAAATGATAGCTTTTACTAGTTTAAATACTAGTTTAAAGGAACTAAAAAACAATTAGTTGACAATAAGTGTTTCATGAGAAATCCAAGAAAAAATAATTATTGTTTGTGCATAGCTATCTGGATGGTTGCTGGTAAAACCGGTGAACTGTAGTAACAAAAGTGAACAATAGCTTTTTGTCACATAGTTTTCCAGTCAACTATTTTATGTACAAGAAATAAAATTTTAGATTTATCAAAATATTTTTCTTGGATTACTTTTTTCTTAATATAGAATTACATGAGTCACTTGCTTAGGGTGAAATAAAATTGATACTGCAGATTGACTCATTTTTTTCATAAAAATTTCCAAGGGAAATTATTCTATGGTCCAATACATTTTCTGGTAAAGAAATATATCCTATTACTGATTCTAAATATGTACTTAGTCATTTTTTCTCATAATATTCAATCCTATGGAAACCTCTTTATAAACAGTATAAATTCTTCCCTCTCTTCTTTGTGGAACAGAATTTTAAGTTAATTGAAGGCAATTCTTACCTACTTTGTCATTTAGGGCAAAAAATGTGAAGATAAAATTTCTTTCTAAAACTGAAAACTATAATGTGAAAACATAGGGAAGTATACTTGACTGGAAATGCTGATTTTTTTTAGTTGGCAGCTATCTTTTGCAATACGGATTAATAGTAATTTAGGCTTAAAAAATCAAACCTTAGAATTTGATTTGCTACATTTTTAGTCACAAAGATTAGTCACTTAGATAAATTTAAAAAGTTTTTGTTGCTGTTTTTAAATCTTTACTAAAGCCGGGTGTGGTAGTGCATGCCTTTAATCCCAGCACTCTGGAGGCAGAAGTAGGAGGATTGCTGTGAGTCTAAGACCACCCTGAGACTACATAGTGAATTCTATGTTAGCACTATCTTGAAAAACAAAAACAAAAACAACAACAAAAAAAAAAAAAAATCTTTACTCGATATATTGTTGGAGTCTTTTCTGAAATAATAGTTAGATGGCTTCCTACCTTTCTAACTTTTAAGCAGTACTATAAACACAACATAAAAACTGACTGGCAGACATAAATTACAATTAGGAAAGTGGGTTGTAATAGGCATTAACAAAATACAGTGAAAGGTTCTTTTGTGTTATGTATGTTGGTGTGTATGATGTGTGTGCATATGTACAGGCATGTACCTGCCACAGCACACAAGAAGTGAGAGGAAAATCTCCGTGTGTTGGTTCTTTCCTTCTACATTGAGATAGGGTCTTTTCTTGTTGCTTACTACTGGGAAGGTTAGACTAGCTGGCCTGTAAGCCTTGGGATTCTCCTAACACCACCTCCCATTGCTATAGTATTGTTGGGATTACAGACCATGTGTGTCACTTTGCCTCTGGTTTTATGTCAGGGCTAGAGATATAAACTCCATTCAGCAGGCTGAGATATCTTCCCAGCTCTGTGAAAGATGTTTTAAAAGTTACCTATTTATTCTACTTAGCAGTGAGAAGTTAGGTAGACATAGACAAGTGAAAATTTTCTGTAAAATTTTGTTTTGTGTTTTTAAAAAATGAGTTACTGCTATGTAAGACAGTATAGGTAATGTAATGTTGAAATTAATGTTTTGGCTGTTGCAAAAATAGATGACCCCAAAACAGCATTAGATGACTCATATGTCTCTCTAGCCAGGGTGTAAAAAGGTCAAGATTAGATGAAAGATATGGAAACAAGTTCCTTCAGAAACAATTGGATTCTGAGTTCCACATTTAGATCCCTGCCCCTCAGAAGTAATGTTCATGTTTATTTTGACATCTCTAAAAGTAGTCTATCTCAAAATCAGTTGTATATCATACTTTTGTAGCATGTTATTATCCTCAATAGAATACAAATTCCTTGAGAATCTTATAATTATTGGCCTCTCAGATTCAATCAAATATGGAAATGAAGGACTCAAGGGGACAGTTGGGAAGAACTTTTTATTTACTGTACCCCACAGCCAGCCCTCACCTTGCCCCATGTAAAAAGGACATGCCACATATGTTCATTTATGTCCACATGGAAGAGAGATTTAAAGAGGCCATGGAAAAGCCTGTTATGATTTCATTGAATTTCATGGACTCATGGAATGCAGGATTGATTCTGTGTTAAAGGGAGACATACAGGTACTTTGAGAGAGAATAAACTGGGTGTAGACAGCATTATTTGGGTGTGTCCTATGGGCTATAATTGAACTATATCTTGGCATGGCACCATTTGGAGCTCCATCCAAGGAATTATTGGGCTGTGGTGGGCTCAGGGAATGATTAGCAATCTAGTCTGTCAGAAAAGAGGACAAATGAACAAAAAAAAAAAAAAAAAAAAAAAAAAAGAAAAGAAAAAAGAAGAAGAAGAAGGGAAGATAAAGACAGGCAGGCTGGACTCATCTTTCAAAAGTCCTCAAATTAAGAATTGGATGTTAATTTCTCAGACAAGAGGAAACCAACTTCCTAAGCAAGGAGCAATGTGAATTGAACTGCTCTCTGTTGTTTTGTAAATTGATTTGCAGCTGAATGATGAGCAGGTAAGGGGAATAGAAATTTGCTGGCAGCAATCAATCAACAATTGTTGAAACTAGTTTGCCCAAGGTAGTTTGGGTGTCAAAAAGTAATAAGGGCTCAGGAAGGGCAGGTCTGGGGTGACGATCATTCTAAGAGTCCATTGGGATTTCACCATGTCCCCTGCACCGAAAGACTGTGTCTATGGCGAGTGTCACCTGGTGGACGGGACGAAACTAGATCCCTTCCCTTGGAAGGCTGACATTCCAAGCCCTTGCCCTGCAGGAGTCTCGCCCGCAGGGAGACAAACCAAAGGAGGAGACCAGGAGATGGCTACGGTGTGGCAGCAAGTCTTAGCAGTGGACGCGAGGTACAACACCTACAGCACATGGACATTTCCACAGTTTCCGACCCAGTATATCAGCTGCTGAGGGAGAATGCCAAGGCTGGGCACCCTCCCACCACCACCGCCCAGCACTGGGTAGACAGTACCTGAGGCTACGGGGCCAGCTATTGGGCCAAAGGTAGGGACCAGTCTCTGAGCCAGGCAGTGCTCATGGATAGCAGCAGTATTATCCACTGCACCGAATGGAGGACTTTGAGGATGATCCTGCAGCCCTAGCGACCCAAGGGCAAGCTCCTACCAGCTGCAAGCACAGACGAACCATAGAGTCTGTGAGGACAGGCCTCCTGGCAGTGTTGAACCTATATCCGTGGCAGAGGCAAGCCGAGCCATGGCTGGGACACGTCGCTGAGTAAGACTATGCCTTTGCGGGCATCTACGATGTTTTTGACCAGCCTGTGGATGAGGCAGTCCCAAGGGTGCGCTTCTCCGATGATGACCAGCACCGCCTGGCCTGCTGTTCACTGAATGGCAGCATCTCCTTGTGCGGGCTGATGCCTGCCCCATCCACTTGCCCCATCCACTGTGCTCCCTGTGCTGCAGGGTCACACCCGTGGTGTCTCCGACTTCTCCTGGTCCTTGTCCAATGACATCCTCTTGTCCACCTCCCTCGATGCCACCCTGTGTATCTGGGCCTCCGAGGGCAGCGGCTGCATCTGGGAAATCCCTGACCCTGAACTACTGTGCTACATCTTCCAACCCATGAACAACAACCTCCCAGTGGTAGGAAATGCCAAGCGCGATGTGCATGTCATGAACACCTCTACAGGCAGAAAGTGAAGAGTGGCTCCAGAAAGCTGACAGGCCACTCTTGCTCTGTCTTTTGATGCCCCTGGTTGGCTACTCTGGGCAGTGATGACCACGGCAATGTCTCCTCCTTTCTCTTGGACATGGTCACAGGGAAGCTGACCAAAGCAAGCAGTTGGTGGTGCATGAGGGCAGCCCTGTGACCAGCATCTCCAACCACTGGTGGGTCAGTTGTGAGGCCCAGGACCTCTAGCTGATGGTTAATGCTTGCCTCAACAAGCTGCTGCTCTACAGGGTGGTGGAAAATGAAGGGATCCTACAGCTGAAGAGAAGCTCTCCCATTGAACAGAGTTCACACTCTGTGCAAGCATCTTCTGCCCCCTCATGTCGTTCTGCCAGGGGGCATAGTGACAGGAAGTGAGGATATGTGCATGCATTTCTTTGATGTGGAGCAGGCAGTCAAGGCTGCTGTCAACAAGCTGCAGGGCCATAGCACACCTATGCTCGATGTCAGCTTCAACTGCTGACAGAGTCTGCTGGCCTCCAGTGATGCCAGGAGCATAGTCATCATCTGGAGAAGGGAGCAAAAGTGGGGTCTTGCCAGCCCTGCACTACCCCACTGTCCCCTCTTCCTTTCTCCACCATAGGCTTGGGCTATAAATAAAGTTTGTGTTGTGTTGAGGGCCAACTCCCAGGAGGAGGCACCAGGGGAGCTCTGAGGCCTACATTTCAATAAGGGTCTCTTATTCATGCAGTGATGTGTTCATCCACTCAGCAAGCACTTACTGAATATCTGCTGTGTCACAGTGTTTGACACAGTTATGCACTGAACAGACTGCATTATGCACCAGCTGTGTGTCAGAAACTGTTCTGTGACCTCAACTGAGAAATCCCTGCTCTTGGGGACTTGAATCCCAGTGGAAGCAAGCACACATTAGACAAAGGTGCAGCTGCCCTGACTCAGAGCCCACCTGAAAAATTTTCAACTTGACAACTCTTTGACTTTCTGACTGTGCAGAAGCATACCCTATACCAGTCTAGTTTTTCCACTTCCTGTAAGATATTTAATAAATAAACTAGCTAGTGAAGACTTTGTTACGAAATAGACTTCTGTTAGATAAGTTTGCCCATCTGTAGGCTTAATGTTAGTGTTCTCAGCATATTTAAAGTAGGCAAGGCTAAGCTAAGGTGTTTGGTATCATATATGAAGTTCATTTTCAATTTAGGATAGTTTCAACTTAAAATGAGTTTATTGGACATGACCATGGCATACATCAAGGAGCATCTGTGTGTAACAGGGTTAGCAAAAGATGAGTGGTGTGAAGAAAAGTAAAGGGAAAAAAGAAAATAGTTCCAGGAGTGGACAGGCTTTGGCTCTTGGTAATGCCACCAGGAAAAACAAAAAAATTACGGTTGGAGGGATTGCTTAGCAGATAAGGCACTTGCCTGCAAAGCCAATGAACCCAGATTTGAGTCCCCAGAACCCATGTAAGCCAGATGCACAAGGTGGTGCATGTTTCTGGAGTTGGTTTGCAGTGGCTGAATGCCCTGGCACGTCCATTCTCTTTCTATCTACTTCTTGCTCTCTCTCTCTTCTCTCTCTCTCTCTCTTTCTCTCTCTCAAATAAAAAAAATAAAAAAAAATTTAGACAGGGTGACACTTTAAAACTCTTAGTGAAATGATGCAAGTCAGTGTGTGGGTAGAAGAACATACTCGTCACAGAGAAAAGGCAAGTGTAAAGGCACGGAGACTGGGATGAGAAAGAGGAGAGTTCTCAGTGCATAGAGGTGGGTGCAAAGGGAGAAAAATGGATAAAGAGACAGGAACATGATCAAATTAGTGTATATATGTTCAAATTATGTAGAGTTCAGGCTGGGCTATAGCTCAGTAGGGCATTTGTGTACCTTGCATGAGGCTCTGAGTTCAGTCACAGCATGAACGTGGTGGTGATGGAATTCTTTCTTATATTTTTGTAAAGAATTATTTTGTAATAGTCAATGACAGACATTTTTGAGTTATGGTTGCAGTGAAAAATCTTTCATTTTCCTATTCAAATTTGTATACCCATTTGCTGGGCTTATTCATAACATTTTATTGCAAAAACAAATTAGTGTAAGCTAAAAGTCATGATTTAAAATGTATTGATGGGGCTGGTAAGATGGCTTAGAGTTTAAGGCACTTGCCTACAAAGCCAAAGGTCCCATGTTTGATTTCCCAGGACCCATGTAAGCCAGATGCACAAAGTGGCACATGTGTCTGGAGCTCATTTGCAGTGGCTGGAGGCCCTGGCATGCCCATTCTGTATCTCTCTCTCTCTCTCTCTCTCTCTCTCATAAGTAAACAAAATTAAATATATATATATATATATATATGAATATATATATATATTTATATATATTTGTATATATATATATATATTTATATATATACATATAAATATATATACACTTGAATCAATTCACTAGTGAAACAATTTTTGAGACATTCAACTCAGTATCTATCATAATTTTTTGTGTGTATGTATGCATGTGCTTGCATATTGTATGTGGTATGTGTGATGTGGTATGTGGTATGTGGTATGCATAGGTGTGTACATTCCATGCATGTGTATGTGGAGGCCAGAGAAGTATGTTGAATGTCCCTCTTCATCTGTATATTTCCTTGAGACAGAGTCCTGTCTCTGAATCTAGAGCTGCAGTTTATGTGAACCCAACTGATTCTCTTGTCTCTGCTTCCCTTAGAACTTGGGTTACAGCCATTCATGGCCATGCCCACCAATTTCCACAAGTTCTAGAGAATTAAACTCACACGGTCTGAAGTCCTCTGGGACCTATTAGACTTTCATGCTTGCATAAGAAGGTGCTCTTATCCAATGAGCCATCTCTCCAGCCCTGCAATTTATGGTCTCAGTAGAATGCTATTACTTGTATCTTAAATGTTCTCCAAACCCTCATGTGTTGAAAGGTTGTTCTCTAGTTGACAGTACTATTAGGGGATTATGGAAATGATAGAAGGTGGCATCTACTTGGAGTAAATGACTAAGAACATGCCTTTGAAAGGTATATTGGGACTGTTGTCTTATTCTCTCTGTCTCTCTCTCCTGCTGACCATTAAGACGTGATTAGCTTTACTTTACTTTGCCATGAAATCAATATCATGTTGTTCTTCTTTCTGACAAACTCAAATAAACAAGGAAGTACATAGACTTAAATTTCTGAAGCTATGAGCCCAAATAAATATTTTCTCCCTTTTAGCTTTATAACCGAATATATTTTGTAACACCCGGTAGAACCATTGTTGTGCCTTTGCTTGAAGATGCCTTGAGAATTGCTGTGTAGAAAGGGTGTATCAGTTATTTCTTCATTGCTGTGAACAAATACCTATCCAGAAGCAACTTAGTAGAGGAAAGGGTTTATTTGGCTTAAAGCTCCAGAGGATAGAGTCCATCATGGTAGGGAAGTCATGGCAGGTTGGACCAGGAACAGAACTGGTCACATCTCACCAGAATCTCAAAGCAGAGAGCAAACAGCCACAGGAGCTAGGCCACAAAAGCTTAAGGCTCACCCCCAAGGTGATCCAAGTCTTACCAAATAGCACCACCAGCTGAGAGCCAAGTATTTAAGCACATAACATGTCAACTTCACACTATAATAGAGTTTGGAAAAGATTAAAGAAATGGGCCCAAGAAAGCCTCCAATGCTAAAAGCATAGATTAAGATGCAATTCTCATGTGAACTCAAATGCTAAGATTACTAATGGGGATGGAGGTCATAAAGGATGCTGCAGACAAGGTTTCTGATATAAATAGATGCTAATGAGAAGTACACTAAAGAACTTGTGTATTACATTCTGACAAAAGAGTTGTCTACATTTTGTTGATGCCCTGAGATTTTTTTATCTTTATCTGATGAAGGAAAGTTGAAAGCATACAATGTTTACACTGTGGCATTGGTATTACTGGATTATTTAAACCAAATTCACAATGAGAATCAGGTCCAAAAAGGAAAATGGAAAGTCTGGAAAAAATTGCAATTTGGGCAGAAAAGGTCAGTACCATTAAAAAGAATTCAATGGCTGGCTGGCTGGGTGTGGTAATAAATGTCTTTAATTCCAGTACTTGGGAGGCCGAGGTAGGAAGATCGCAGTGAGTCCGAGGCCAACCTGAGGATACACAATGAATTCTAAGTCAGATTGTGCCAGAATGAGACCTTAACTCCAAAAATCCCAACAAAATGTCAACAGATGGCTCAGTGGTTAAAGGTGTTTGTTTGTAAAGCCTACTGGCCCAGGTTTGATTCCCTAGTACACATGTAAAGCCAGATACACAAAGTGGTACATGCTTCTGGAGTTCATTTGCAGTGACAAGAGGTCCTGGTGCACCCAAACACACCCCCCCCCAACACACCGACATGAAGATAGAGGCTCTCAAATAAGTAAATAAATAATATATATATTTTTTTTTAAGTAAAGAAAAGTTTAATACTCTGAGCTGTGGCAATAAGAAGGATGTGGGCTGGAGAGATGGTTTAGTGGTTAAGGTGCTTGTGTGCAAAGCCAAAGGACCCACGTTCAACTCCCCAGGACCCACGTAAACCAGATGCACAAGGTGGCACATGTGTCTGGAGATTGCTTGCAGTGGCTGGAGGCCCTGGGGCACCCATTCTCTCTCTCTCTCTGTCTCCCTCTCTCACTCTCACAAATAAACATGTAAATAAATAAAAATACAAATATTAAAAAAAATAAGAAGGATGTATTGGGGGCATCTCAGGAATTAGAAAGCACCCCTGTAGCTGCCTCAAAGACTTTTGCTTGGGAAGAGCCCCTGGGGAATCCTGGGAACCTGGCATCTAAAGAATTCTTTCCTTATGCTCAGCAATTCAGATCCTCAGGGGCTGAGGAATGATGTTCCTTGTGAGTTCCAGCAGAGTGCGTACCAGTGGTAGACCTTGCCATACTCAGAGTGAGGTTAATGTGTTTTTGAAGTCATGGCAGTTTCAGCTGAGATTTCAAGGAAAAGCCTCGGATGCCACGTAGTTAGTGGCTGGGTTAGAATATCTCTAAGTTGTCCCTGAAAGCGTGATATGTAGTGAAGCCCTGACATTTGCTCCAATTCTCCAGTGGAATTTAGACATATCAGGAATATGGAATGTTCACCACTGGAGGTTTCAAATAGTAAGTTGAGACCTAAGGAACCCAAAGACAGTGATACACAACTCCTTTAATGCTCAGGTCATGCCATCATGTGCCCCAGATGCCAGACATGTAGCCACAGGGTATAATCTTTGGCCCACAGGATTTTTAACTCACCTGTTTTTGGAGTGAGGATGTTTATTTTATGTCATCTTATCTTAGAAATATATAGTTTTCTTTTTGATTGTAGAGGAGACAACAGCTAGGACTTTGCTTTTGATCTCAAATGAGACATTGTACCTGGACTTAGTAGGGTGTCACCCTACCCCAGGCTGACCTGGAATTCACTCTGTAGTCTCAGCGTGGCCTCAAACTCACAGCAATGTCCTACCTCTGCCTTCCAGGTGCTGGGATTAAAGGCATGCACCACCATGCCTGGCTGACTTATTTTTTTATATGTCTGTCTATCTATCTATCTATCTATCTATCTATCTATCTATCTATCTATCTATCATCTATCTACCTATCTATCAATCAATCAATCATATATCTATAGATTTATCTGTTTATTTGCAAGGAGAAAGTGAGAATGAGAATGAGAGAGAGGGAATGAGTAAGCCAGGGCCTCTTGACACTGCAAAGGAACTCCAGTTGCATGCACCCCTTTGTGCATATAACTTTAGGTGTGTACTGAGGAAATAAGCACAGGCTAGCAGTCCTTGAAACAAGTACTTTAAGCCCCTGAGCCAACTCCCCAGCTCCATATCTACACTTTCAGCATTATTATATGTTAAGACTAGGCAAACTCTTAGAGATAGATTCACTACATTTGCCTTTGTGAGGTCGATAAAATACCAGAGCAATGTGTTACAATTTGTATTAAATACTCCCCCAAAGCCCATGTATTGGTGGCATAGTCCCTAGATGAGGATGTGCTATTGGTAGATAGTGAAAACTTTATGAAGTGAGGCTGAGTTATGTGAAGAAAATTATTGATGGTATTACCTTGAAAGGTACATTGGGTTCTCTGCCTCTTCCTTTCTCTTTTTCCTTGTATTAGTCAAAGAGTAAACAACTTTGCTATATTATGTGCATTCTACCATCAGGTTCTACTTGACTCCCAGGTCAAGTGACTATGAACTGAAACTTTGATTTCTATATATATATTTGTGCATGTATATATATATATGTGTATATGTATATAAATATGTATATACATATATATGTATATAAGAACATTTGTTTATTTATTTATAAAAGAGAACATGCATAGGTACACCAGGGCCTCTTGCTACTGCAAATGAACTCCAGACGCATGTGTCATTTAATGCATCTGACTTTATGTGAGTACTGGGGAATCAAACCCAGGCAGGCAGGCTTTGCAAGCATATGCCTTTAACTGCTGAGCATTCTCCCCAGCCCCACACTTATACCCTTAACAATCCTTCCCTGGCTTAATGATACTGAGTTTTGACTCCACTAAAAAGTACACATAAAATATAGTCAAGTATTTATATCAACTTGATAGGTCCATTAATGATTCTGAGACATTTCTCTTTTAATTCCCACCTCTCTATCAATTTCTCTCTCTTTTGCTTTCTCTGATCTCCCTTGCCCCTCCCTACTGTTCAATCACACAGTGGAGGCTACACGGATCATCCTTGATGAATTAATGATCTTTGATGGTACTCACTTATGTTGCTTAATCTTGGTTGCCAATTTAATAGAATTTGGAATCACCATAGAAACAAATCTATAGGCTTGTCTGTGAGGAAGTTTAAGTTAATTGAGTTGGGAAGATTTATCCTAAATGTAGACCACACTGTTCCAAAGTCTGGGAGCCTTAAACTGTGTGAAAAGGGAAAAGCAAGCTGAGCACAGGCATTCATTGCTTCCTGCTTCCTGACTGCAGATCAAACGTGATAAACTGCTTCAGGCTCCTAATGCCACAACTTCTCCACCATGATGGACTATTTCTTCTGGACCTATAAGTCAAAATAAACCCTTTTACCCTTAAACTGCTTCATGTCTGGTGTTTGGTCACAGCCACAGGAGAGTAACCTCTGTGCCAAAATATTTCTGGAACATTTCTAGCCTATAGCCCAGTCACCACTCCATTCGAAGCTCATAGCTTCTCTTCATGACTTGCTCTCTTCTAGTACTTTCTCTCCAAAACAGTCAAAAGATATATTTCAAAATCGCATCCAGTCTGATGAAATGCTTCCCCAACAGCTTCCTCCAGCCCTCATGCCAAAGGTCAAAGCCATCATGGGAGTTTCAAGGCATTTCAAGACCCAACAAGGAAAAATACATGACCTCCTTGCAGGAAGGGCAGAAGCACAAACCTAACTTTATATTTGAATCCCTTAGAGAGATTGTTTGGAAGGGAATGTCCCTCACAGTGTGAGTCTTTCTAGACCTAACCAAGGGTCACCCCCAAAGGGCAGGACATCAAGGGAACATCCAAGGAGGCAGGGAGGGTGTATTTGTCAGGGTTCTCTAAAGGAACAGAACCACTAGATTGAATTATATTAAAAAGGGAATTTATTGGATTAGTTTACAGTAGTGCAATAGCAGTTGCAACCCAAGAATCAAGGAACCTGGTAGCTGCTCAGTCCATGTGGCTAGATGCTACAGCAATCCCAATCCATCACTGAAGGCCTGGAGGCTTCCCGAGGAGCCGCTGATTTTCAGTCCACGAAGGGCTTCAGTTGATGCTGATCTTCTGTCCGCTCTGGTCTTCAATACACACTGGATGGCAGCCAAGTAGAAGGAAGGGACTCTTTGCACCCAGAACTTCCTTATATAAAGTTCCCATCTGAGAGGGGCCTGCTGCTCTGGGGGAAGGGCTCACTCTGGGGGAAGGACTTCCTCCTTCAATTAATCCTTCCTGGAAGCAACCTCAGAAACCCACCCGAAAGGGATTTTTGTGGATTACTAAACAGATGAAGTTGACAACACCTTAACCATCACAGAGGGAAACAGAAAAGTTCCAGTCTGGGAAATGGAATTTTGTTACATGGTAGAGTCTCTAGGGCAGAGAGAGAGAGCTTCCAGAGCCAGCAGAAGCTTAGAGAGAGCCCATGGGTTTGTCTTAGATGACTTCCAGAACAGGAGCAGGTGTGCATGGCACCCCAACCAAGCAGCTCTAAGTGGTTATAAAACTGCTTCACTGTGTTATACTTAAAACAACTAAGTGTATAGAAACTGAAGTTTGGCACTAATTGGCATTTCAGTTAAAGGGCAGACCCATCTGTGAAAAAAGTAACCATGGAGATAAGATGCAAGGGGCTCTTTGGGTCTCATATAAGTCACTCATCTAGTCCTGAGTGTGATTTCTCTGGTGCTTCTTTGTCACTCCCCTCTCTTCACCCACAGCCCATTTATCCAGGTTCGGGAATTTGTTTTGTTTTCCAGAGTTTTCATCATACAGAACATGTGTGCATCTTCCCTGGTGCCTTATCCTTTCTGATGGCCTCTTTTGGTTCAGATCTCATTGCTTTTCCTCAAGGAAACCTACATGAAATCTTCCTACAAATCTTGCTCTCTGTGCCAGGTGCCCCAGTGCTGTGCACTGTTTTTTTGTTTTTTTGTTTTGTTTTGTTTTGTTTTGTTTTTCAGCTGTTGCTACCTCATGGTGTTCAGAATGTATTTTCTGCTTCCTTGCTAGGATTAAAACTCCCAGGAACCCTAGTATGATGACTTGAGCAGAATATTTACACATTAAATATTCATTATGTGAATGCCAAAAATGCCAAAAATAGTAATCTAGGTAATGTCTAGGTTTAGAGGCATTTCTTTTTTTCTTTGTTATGATTGCATTAGTTTAAAAATAATTTGCCATTTTAGATTATTAAAAACTTAGTTATTTTAATCCAGGATTAACAAAAGTTAGAACTTTTTATGAAAGACTTAGCACTATGAATTCCATTATTTACATTTTTGCTATGACAGAGACTCAATGCTTTTTTTTGTTGTTTATTTGTTATAGCTTGAACTGAAACTTTAAACCATGAGTCAAAATTAATATTTTCTGCCTATAGCTTAATTATGTATTGTATTTTGTAAGTGATGAAAAGCTGACTAACAAAAATCAATTTCAGAAACAAAAGTACTTGACGATATAGTAGCTCATAAATTATACATCTTGTATTCTCATATATACTGAGTAAAAATATAACACATATAGTTGTAATACAACACATCAGATCTTTAATGAAAAAAAATCAGGCCAGGTGTGGTGGTGCACACCTTTAATCCCAGCACTTAGGAGGCAGAGGTAGGAGGATCACTGTGAGTTTGAGGCTATCCTGAGACTACATAGTGAATTCTACATCAGCCCAGTCTCAGGGGGGCCTCAAACTCACAGTGATCCTCCTACCTCTGCCTCCTAAGTGACCCTACCTTGAAAACAAAACAAAACAAACAAAAAAATCAAGGTCTTTCTCTAATGTTCATTAGTTAATGTACTATTAATTTAGCATTTATGTCATTTAGAACAAGAGGTAATCTTAATAAGCACTAAAAATGCTACCTTTCCCTTGATTTTATGATTTTCTCATTTAGTACAAAATATATTTAGTTTTGTGAATTTCTCAGTGTTATACATCTGTTTTTAATCTTCTAACTTAAAAAAAGTATTTTTAAATACCTTGTAATATTATTGTAAATGAACTAAATATATGTATATTTTGGTTTGCCTTTGAAGAACAGGTACAAGTAAATGAGCATGTAAGAGATCTTAGAATCATGAAACTATGGAAGTATAATTTTTTAAAACATTTTACTAAATCTTCCATAAATATAGACAATATACCATAATCATAATACCCTGCCACCACTCTCCTTTTCCCGCCCCTAATCCCACCTCCACTGAGTCCCTTATTCTTTCAAGTAGTCTTTATTCTATTTTAATAACATCATTTTTTTCTCCTGTTGTACTGGACTTCTGTAGGTAGGTAGCATCAGCCACTGGAAGGTCATGAGTCTCATGGCCACTTTGCGTCTGGAAGACAGTATTGTAAGCAGTCCTCCCGTTCCTTTTTCTCTTTCTTTCTACATCCTCTTTTGCAATGCTACCTGAGTCTTGGAAAGTATGATAGAGATATCTCACTTAGTGCTGATCACTCCACTTCTTTTGATTAGGTTTACAGTAGTAGGCATTTCTTTTCTCCCATGGAGTGGGCCTCAAATCCAATCAGAGAATAATTGGATATCCCCAAAACAGGCATGCTTATTGCTCCAGTTGGTACATTTGGTCTGGCCAGTCAGCCAAAAAGCTTTCAGAGTCCATTGCTGTTTAAAACCATTGATGGCTTTTTTCTTCCCAAAGGCAGCATGTTGCATAGCTCCTTCACCATCCTGACAATTATTAAGTAGATAAGAAGTTTTCAGTTTAGCTTCAGCTTGAGTTCTCAGTGACCTGCTGCCCAGGCATATGAAGTTTTCAGCAATAAGGTCTTAACCATCTAGTTATGGTAGGAAACTTACAGCCTTGTCAATAGCTTGTAATATTTTGGAGGCATCAGGAGCCTTCCTGACCAGCAACTCTCTGAAACGTATCCCACCCATGGGAATATAAGTTTTTAAGGAATGACATTTAAGCCACTATCTTTTATTGTTGAGGATACTGTTTTAGCTTGAAAAACATTTTTGGAGTCTGATGATCTTAACTAAAGAGAGCCAATTACAATTTATTCACACACATGTGTGTGCTGTATGTATGTATGTATGTATTTATGTATAAAGTCAGTGTCCTTAGCTGACAGTGTTATTGGTATGTGATGGAAACTTTAGTTTACAAGTGGTATCAGATTATTGAGTATATGCTGTAATGGTTTGATTCAGGTGTCCCACATAAACCTAGGTTTTCTGAATGCTAGGTTCCCAGATGGTGGCACTTTGGCAATTTGGCAGTGTATACTTGGGGAAAGGCTTAAGGGTGTCATAACCAGTTCCCCCTTGCCAGTGTTTGACACACTGTCCTGTTACTGTTGTCCCCCTGATGTTGGCCAGAAGGTGATTTCCACCTTCTGCTCATGCCATCGTTTTCCCCTGCAATCACGGAGCTTCCTGTCAAGTCTGTAAGCCAAAATAACCCCCCTTTTTTTTGCCACAAGCTCCTTTTGGCTGGGTGATTTCTTCCAGCAATGAGAACCTGACTGTAACATATGCCACTATAGGGTGTACTAGGACTCCTGTCCTTTTCTCTTTCTCTTCTGTTTGTTTTAGCATAGGCTCAAAGCATTGAGTCCAAGACATAATGGAATACACACACACACACACACACACACACATGGTTGGTATCCATGGATTCCAAATGTACACAACCATAAACAGATTTAAAATGGCTCAATGAAATGCTTAATCTTAATTTTCACCTTCCTGGATTTGTAATCACCTAGGAGATTCCCTCAACTGTGTCTCTGACAGTGTTTCCAGAAAGGCCTAAGAGAGGATGGAATTTCAGTCACATTATCCTATGTGTGGCAGCATCCCATGGCACAGGGTCCTGGCTATATATAAAAGAAGAAACGAGAAAACAATTTGAGCTGCAGCATTCATCATTCTGTTTCCTGACTTTAGATCAAGGTGATCAACTGCCTCGTGTTCCTACCACTATACCTAGATCTTCTCTTACCACCATGCCTTTCCTGACATGAGGGATGGTACTTCAAACCATTGATCAAAATATGCCCTTCCTTCTGAAAGTTGCTTTTGTTATATATTTTGTCAAAGCAACAAGAAAAGTAAATAGAACAAAAAAGTAGTACCAGAAGTAGGTCTGTTGGTCTAATAAACCTGACCATGTGATCTTAGGACATATGAACTGTAGTTTACAGAAGAAATGTGGAAAAGCTTAGAGTGCTGGGCTGGGGAAGTTCTAGAATTTTGTAAGCAGAATTTAATTGACAGTTATGGGAAAAGGGTGGAAGACCAAAATGCTAATACAAAGAGAAACAATAAAGACTGTAAAAATGAGGTATTAGGAACTCAACTGGGCAGAACGTCATTGCTAATGGTTTCTGACAATAAAGATACTACAGCCTGGATGCTTTGCTATCTTGAAATTTCCTTTGCCAAAAAATTAGTATTTAGTTCAGTTCCTTTGAGTTCAACTTCAAGCAAGTTTTTAGGACAGACAGCAGGCAGAATTCTGCTGTGTTGGGCTTCAATGTAGATTTTGTCTGGTATTCCCTTGTGAACCTCCCATTCTTCCTTTTTGGAGTGAGAGTGTTTACTCTGTGTTATTGTACATTGGAAGTATGTAACTTGTTTTATTATTATTATTACAATTACTTATTTATTTTATAGACACACTTAATAGATTGCTTGAGTCATAGTAGAGACTCTCCACTTAAAATTTTCAAGAATGTTTGGTCTGTTAACCCCCCTGAGTACTTTTCTAGATGGACTAAACACATTTTACATCATGAAATAGATATGTGACTTTAGGAGCAGGGATGGAATGTTAAGATTTAAAGTGATGTGATTAGGTCAAATTGGTAAGGGTGGACTTGTGGTAGTTAATGTTCATTGTCTTCCTTTACAGAGTTTGTCATCACAGTGGGGACACCTCTGTAAGAGCATTTCTGGGAGGCTGAAGAGGGGAGAACTACCCTGAATGAGGGCAGTACCATCCCATGGGCTGGGGACCTAAACTGAATATAAAGGAGAAAGATATCTAGGGAAGAGCATTTATCTGTCTCTACTTCTTGACTGCAGAGGTAATGTGCCCAGCTATATCATGTTCTTACCACCACTGCTCAAGATGTTGTCTCCACCATGTCCTCCCTTACATGATGGATGGTACCCTCAAACTGTGATCCAAAATCAATCCTTCCTTCCTAAGTTTGCTCTTGTTATTTTGTTATGGCAAGAGAAATAACTAGTATACTGGAAAAAGTGAATCTGTACTGAACATGTATAGACTTATTTTGATGTTTCATTATTCCCTAAGCAACACATTCTAGCAACTATTTACATAGTATTTACACTGTATTAGAAATAATATATAATCTAGTGTTCATTTTGTACATAAAGGGATGCAGCTGTAAGTTATAGGTAAGTACTAAGCCATTTCATATAAGAAACCTGAGCATCTGATAATTTGGTATCTTTCAGGAGCACTGGAACACCTTACAGATCCTACTACCTTTTGTAACTGTGCACAGCCTGGAATAACAACCTCAGAGGTCTTTACAACCTGCTGTACAAATGAACCAAAACGGTCGCTGTGTATTGCCCATAATGTTGTTTATTTGCTCACTACAGGCTGGGAAACGTTTGCTTTCAAAATCCCACTGGCTGCACAGTCAAAATTTTACACAACCAGTTATTATAATAGCTCAAACAAGAAGGTTTTTATTTGGGTATTTAGACGATACCTACATTGCATACCCAACAAAACTTGATAAGATATAGCCTGTGGTTATGATACATCATATTTCTGCTTTCATTTGTAACTTTATGACCCAGAGATATTTTCATCCCAGTTCTGCAGAGTAGCATCACTGAGTCATGTGATCCCCCATTCTCATTTCCTGCCTCTCAGTAATCTTCTCGATCTCTTCTTCCATTGTCTTATAGTAATGTAGCCCCTGGACAGACTCTTTCTCTGAAGTATTTCTTCTGAGATTTCTTTCACTAAAACCAGATAAGCCATGACTCAGTAACGATTCTGCTTGTTACTCTCACCTTGTCATAATCTTTTCCTTTGGTTATCTTTCCCCACGCTAATTGCTTCAGACCCTAATATGGCTTAAAATGGGAAGATATATTAAAGGTATTCTGTTCTTTATCAAATGTGTTAATAGCATAAAGTTCATTTAGTTTTAGAGTTGTTACCTTCTAAGAGGGTCTGAGGAGAAAAATGTGAATTCACTGATTCTGATGGTCTTGACTTCTACTCCAACATGTATGTATGGAAAGCTATCAGTAAGTCCAAAATGGAATACTTCCTCTTACTCCCTTTCTCTTTTACTTTCTTTCACCAATGAATCATGTCTTGAAGCATCAAATGAGGCAGTACACATGAGACATCCTTGACAGTTTACGGGGTACAGTGAAAAGAGCCAGAGTAGGGCCACAGTGTTTCAGAATAAGCAGGGCAAGAAGGACGCTTGTGTCTTTGACACAAAGCTGTGTCCAGAAGCCATTATGGCTTAGTATTATTAAATAATAATTCCCATGCAAGTAGTAAACTCCTTACAAGTCATTGGCCAGAAACAATATAAGCAATGGTCACTGATCTTTGTTTCCTCTCACCACTAGATGGTAAGATTCTATTGCTGCAAATACCACATATGTAGGCTGCAGAACATATAGAAATCAAACTAGAAACAGATTGGAAGGTTTCTCCTTTCTAGCCAGCTTCCATACTGCCAGAATTGCTATTCAGCCTGCAGGGAATAATTCTTAAAGTAGTCTTATGCAGCTTTGGGCCTTACATATTATACTATGAACCTGTCAGGCAAGATAAAATGGTCCACTGGTGCAAGACAGGCATGACTGTTTTGGGAGTATCTGCTTTCTGGCTGGTTTTAGGGCCTGCTCCACAGGAGCTAATTCCCATCTGATATTGTAAACTTTGTCAAAATCCCTGTGAAGAAGGAGATCATAGTCCCAAGGGAAGCTACTGGTACTGTTTTGCTAAATGGACTTGGTGTGCCTGTTAATTTTCCTTCTAAATATTTATGCTTATGCCTATAGATTAGTGCTGCTCTCAAATTTAAATGAGTGGTGGTTCCTTCAGAGACTCATAACTGGTCAGAGAGCTGAGAACAAGTGTGTTGAATGTGCAACTTTAAACTGGACATTTATAGTCACACCCTCTACGGAGTATTGTAGAATGTTGTCTCCCAAGAATGACATGGTAGTTGAGTTCTTGAATTATCAGCAGTTGCATTACCTGGGCTCATCACCATTCCATCATGGAGTAGGAGGAGCTCATGATGCCCCGCCTATCCCAAGGAGCTATTATGAATCAATGGGTGCCTTTTGAGGGTGGAAAAGACCTTTTCTTCAGTCATGTGGTCACTGGTAATTTGTCCATGTTCTTATAAATAATCATTTTCCATACTTTGTAAACAACCCTTATTAGAGTGAATAGGTCACAATAAAGAAAAAATTAAGAGAAAGCATAAAAGTAGAATAAGAGTGGATTAGTTGGGAAGAGGAAGAGGACCACTGGAAATAAAAGAATGATAAATAGGGTAAAAAGGGATGTATGTGATCAAAATCCATTATATACATGTATGAAAATGTCATATTGAACCCATTGCTATGTATAATTCATATATTAATAATTTTTAAGAGTGTTAGAGTGTTTGGGGGTGATATATGGGATGATAGCCAGGTCTAGGTGAAGAGGGATCTGCAGGAAAGAAGTGCTTCTGCATGGTGCCTGGTCTCATCAGAAATAGCTGAGAATGGAATAGCAGCATTCAAGCAGAGCAAGGAGGGTAGTCTCAGACAGTAGTGTGCTGGATTTCAACAGTGCAAGGAGGGTATTCATTCACTGGAAGATTTTGGGGCAGAGATAAGGAACTGGTTTCATAGAGGAAGTTATCAAGCACACAAATGCACTAAACATGGAAAGAGTCTGGGTTGAGGAAATAGCTCATACAGTTTCCATGCCAGCATGAGGACCTGAGTTCAATCTCTAGTACCCACAAAAAGCTAGTCATGGTAGTTGGCACCTATAATCCTAGTTCTGGTGGAACAGAGACAGAAAGATCTTGGAGCTTACTGGCCAACCAATGTAGCCTAATTTGTGAGCTTCATACCAATGAGAGATCATGTCTCAAAAGAGGTGAATGGTGTTGCTGAAGATGACACCCAAGATTTTGCATTGGCTTCTACATACACACACACACAAACACACACATGAATATGGTCACGAGTCATCACTTCAAAGAAGGGGGTTTCAAATATTGAAAGAAAAACAAGTCAGAATGAACTCCATTGCATTGGCTTGAAATTAGTGATGCTATATTTAATTTGGTAAGGTTAGCATAAGACAATATCACAAATTGGTTGGCTTAAACAATAGAAATTTATGTCACACAACCCTGGAGACTTAAATGCCAAGTTCAAGATGTAGGTCAGTTCAGTTTATCCTGAGGTATATCTTCATCTCTTATAAAGAGTCATTTTATCACTGTTCCCTTTCTTGACATTCCCCTCCCTTCATGACTCAGTGTATCTAAATGTCTTGTTCTTTATAAAGACATCTATTAGATGAGATTAAGGACCACCTTAATGGCCTGGTTTTAAGTTATTAAATTTTAATTGCATTTGCTCCAATTATAGTTACATTCTGAGGTGCTGAGAATTAGGGCATCAATATAGGAATTTGAAGAACACAGAATCCAGCCCATGATAATATTGCTTGTTGGGCTGGGAGATAGCTCAGTTGGTAAAGTGCTTTCTGTGCAAGCATGAGGATCTGGGTTAGATCCCTAGAACTCATGAAAAACACCAGGTATGGTGGTGCATGCTTGTAATACCAGAATCAGAGAAGCCCAGGAAGATCCCTGGGCTCACTGGCAAGCCAGTCAAGCCTATTTGGTAAGTTCCAAATTAGTGAATAACCCTGTTTCAAAAAACAGAAAACAAACAAAAATAAATAGACAGTGCGTGAGAAACAACATTCAAGGTCAATATTTGTATTAGTTACCTTTTTGTTGCTGGATAAACATCCAACCAGAAGTATCTTATGGGAATAAAGTGTTTATTTCAGGCTTACAGATTCAGGAAAAAAACACCATCAATGGTAAAGAAGCTGGCTCACCTCTGTAGATCATCATAAAGAAACACCACCAAGTAGCCAGCCAGCATGAATAATCAGAGTTCAAAACTGGCTCATAGTTAAGGGACTTGCCTACAAAGCCTAAGTACTCAGGCTTAATTCCCCAGTATCACATAAAGCCAGATGTACAAGGTGGCTCATGTCTGTGGAGTTTGTTTGTAATGGCTGGAGGCCCTAGAGTATCCATTTTCTCTCTGTCTCTGTCTCTGTCAAATAAATAAATAAAATGTTTTTAAAATCTGGCTCTTTATACACCTTAGGGCTGGACTACAAGATGTGTCCCAATGACCTCTTCCCTAGCAGGGCTCCATCTGCTGGAGACTCCATTCCAAGCTCAATCTTAAATATATATATATATATATATATATATATATATATATATATATATATGTATATATATATATATATATATATATAAATGCCAGAGTCTATGGGGCTGCACATTCAAAGCACCACATTTTACCACTGGCCCCCATAAACTCATGAGGATCTCAGTACAAATTGTACTCAGACAAACTTCAAAGGTCCCCATAATGGTCTCTATCAACTTTACCATTGTTGAAATGTCCAGACAGGTTCTTAACTGTGAGCCCTGTAAAATTAAATCACAAATATATACTTCCAACACATAATGGCACAGAGTGAGCATTTTCATTCCAAATAGATATAACAAGGAGAGACTGAGCCAATGCAAACAATAACCAGCAGGTAAACATCAAACATGTGTAGTTCAAGTCCAACATCCATAACCAGTGACAAAAGTCTCTGAAATCTAATTCCATCCCTCCAGCTGGGCTGACTGAGTAGCTCTCCATGGAAACCATTCCACAGTCTTGGTACATTCAAAATATCTTCAGGTGTGTATTTCAAGCCACAGTTCATCTTCATAGTTCCATACAATAGTCTTAGTTTGTGTCGTGGTTTGATTCAGGTATCCCCATAAACTTAGGTGTTCTGAATGCTAAGTCCCTAGCTGATGGCAATTTGGGAATTAAAATTTCCTGGATGCAGTGTATTATTTGGGGTGGGCTTATGGGTGTTATAGCAGGCTTCCTCTTGTCAGTGTTTGGCACACTCTCCTGTTGCTATTCTCCACCTGATATTGGTGAGGGGATGGCCACCCTTTGCTCATGCCGTCATTTCCTGCTGCCATCACGGAGCTTCCCCTCTAGTTTGTAAGCCAAAATAATTTTTTTTTTCCCTTTTCCCCACAAGCTGTTCTTGGTTGGTGTTTTCTGACAGCAACCTGACTGTAACACTTGATGTCCAATAGAGGGATTTCAATCCTGCTTCACTTGACAATGCTACATCTCTGAAGCTCCTGAAACTAGTTCGTCTTCATATGATAGTATTACATAGACTCTATATAGGGATTTCAAACCTCTTCTACTTTGCCAATGGGCCTTTTCCAAAAAACTAAACTGTGTTGTACAACCAGTGACCCTTTTGTCCAGCATTCTTCATGCTTCAAAAACCATTATCAGATAAGAGGCATAACCAAATTTGTAAACACAGGGGGAAATGAATTTGAAGTTCAAGGTAAATTTTTTGACTTCTTTCTTCAAGCCACCTCCTTTTAAAAGAATTTGTATTTTCACTCATCTGAGCTTCAATGGGTCAATTTCTGACATCTTTTCCATTGTCCCATTGCAAAGCAGGGGACTCACCCATAATGATGCTAATCAACTTAACAGCAGCTCAGTGACCTGAAAACAGTCCCTGTGTCACTAACTTCAAACTTGCTTGATTTTTTTTCTGTGATAAAACATCTATATTTCCTATCTTCCTGTTCTATATCTTCTCATAGATAAAACATTCCACTACTTTAAAATTCAACTTTAATCAAACTCTATGGGCAGAAGAATACAGCTAGCCTTTACTTGAGTAGCCTAGTTCTAACAAAGTTCACTCCTTTTCCTTTAAAAGTTCATAAGCCAGGGCTTCACAGTCCACAGATATCTCTGCATTTAGCATTTTCAAACTCTCACCAGAATAGTCCATCAAGCTCTTCTTACAATTATGCAAGACTTTTCCATTCCAAAATATTAAATCTTTCCATATTCCTCTAGCACATAAATGCCAAAAGACCCAAACTCATATGGTCAGATTAATTGTAGCAATGACCCCACTTTCAGTACCAGTTTTTTTTTTCCTTTATTAGTTAGTTTTGTATTCAGCAAATACAGTCAGTTTGGTACCATTATTAGGCACATCCATGACCAACCCCCTCCCCTTGACCCCTTCTTGTTGAGGTATATGGGTCATGCATTGTGGAGTTAGCCCACAGTTATGGGTAAGATAAATGTCTCTGCATATCATGACCCAACATGTGGCTCTGACATTCTTTCCATCCCCTGTTCCGCAAAATTTCCCTGAGCCATGTTGGGTTCATTTTTGGTCTGCTTCATTGATGAGGTGTTGGGGGCCTCTGAGACTCTGGCTCTCTGATATGGTAGGAGTTGATTTTTCTCTGTGTTGATCTCTTTCCCCCTTGTGCTGGTATCCAGTTCATCAGGAAAATAGCACTCTTGCTTGTTTAGCCAATTTTTCTTAGTTTCAGCCAGGGCCCTTTGGAGGTATGATGGGGTAGCTCTCTCCTTAGGATCTACATCTATCCAAAAAAGAGAAGCAGATTCTCCAACAGAGAGTAAGTTAGCACCAGGACAAAAGAGATAACCCTTACTTTTTTTATAGAGAACTTAATAGGTGTAGGCCCTCTTGTAGCCCATGATTGATGGTAGCTTGATATTGGAGAGTGGGCTTATGTTTGGATATGGTTCTGACTTGTTTCCCAGCTCCAGCTCAACCCAGATATCCATCACTAGAAGAATGGATAACTAAGATGTGGTATATCTACACAATGGAATTCTATACAGCAGTAAAAAAAAATTACACAATGAAATTTGAGGAAAAATGGTTGAACCTGGAACAGATCATTCTCAGTGAACTTACCCAATCACAGAAAAAAAAAATCGCCACATAGTCTCACTCATCTACAGCACCTAACCTGAATCTACCCAAGATACCTTACATACCCAGAAAGCATCTCCTGGACTAGACACTAGTATGGAAGGGGAGGGAGGGGAGGGCATCAAAGGGGTGGGAAACACAAATCTAGACCCAAGTGGCAATGGTACCATAAAATTCTACTTACTAAATGGCAGACCAAATGGCTGATCCTTCACCAGGCCCTTACAGGGAAGACATGAACCACAAGACACTGGAGAGGGTAGGATCACGACTAACCTTAATCTTCTCTATCTTCCCTCCCTCCTTCTCCCTCTCCTTCTCCCTTTCTCTTCTCTCTAACTCTTATATATTAGTTATCTTTTTCCTCATTTTCTTAGTGGGCACTGACCTGTAACTCCCAGTAACAGCATGGGGCTATCATCCACAATGAGCTTTTGATCAGAGAGACCTAAAAGGTTTCCTAAAAGACAGACAGGTTTCTGTCAGAGTACTTGATGACCCACCAAAGGTTAGTGGTAAGACCCTACTGCTGAAGACACCTGATGTGGTTGACATGCAAAATAGAATGGCATGGCTGGAAGTTGGAAGAGAGTCAGTCCCCAGACAGTCAGCATGTCTAATGTCAGTACCAGTTTTACTATTGCATTTATCTTTGCATTGCTGGACAAACATCCAACCAGAAGCAGCTTATGGGAGGAAATGTTTTATTTCAGGGTTATGGATTCCAGGGGAAACACTATCAATTGTGGAAGAAGCTGGTTTACTTCCACAGATCCAAGGAGAAAGACACCACCAAACATGCAGCAAATATGAGCAGTCAGAGCCCCAAACTGGCTCTTTACATACCTTAGGGCTGAACTACAAGTTCTGTACCCAGTAACATACCTCTTTTCCATCCAGGAATGCCACTGGAGACTCAAGTTACAAGCTCAAACTTAATGAAAAATGCCTGAGTCTATGGGCCATATATTCAAGCACCACAGTTATGCTCTGGTCTCTACATGTAAATATATACCTATGAGCATGCACCTGCATCTACACAAAACAGCATTCCATACTGTTAGTATATGTACATTACTGGGTATGTGAACACACATACATTTTAGTTTGTTTACTGAAGTTACAGATGGAGAGCTTTGGTTTTGTTATTGTTGTTGTTGGGGGTGGTTAGGAGTATATTGTACATTTTTGTTTTGCTATGTAATGAGTAGAAAAAAATGTAACATTGTGATAAACTAACTTGTATGTGCCTTATTCTTTTTCTTGGAGAATAAAACATTTGAACTTCCATCAAATGTTATCAGTATATTTTTGAAATTTTTCTCTGATTTCTTCAAAGAAAATAAACTTTGATAAATCTTATTCACTGGACAAAAATTCTATTTTTCTATGTGTATGTGGATTTCTACAAATATTTATAAGTAAACTATTTGATTTGTCATCTGATGTAGACATTCTGTAAGCCAGGGAGTCCCATGCTTGTTAGCTATAACATTATTCTTGGTTACAGAGTCAAATATTGTTGAGGACCTGTAGGTTTAGAAAACGAATGAAGTAAAAGCTTGTAAAACTATGGGAAATGGTGAGGTCCAAATTCGTCTAGGAAGTGTGTGCATTGACTGACAGATACAACTTTAACATCTTACCATAAAAGAAAAGAATAAGCTAGGTGCTTGAGAGATTGCTTAGTGGTTAAGGCTTTTGCCTGCAAAGCCTAAGGACCCAGGTTTGATTCCTTAACACCCATGTAAGCCAAATGCACAAGGTAGCACAAGCATCTAGAGTTCATTTTCAGTAGATAGAGGCCCTGGTGCATCCATTCTCTCTCTCCCCACTCTCTCTATCTGACTCTTTCTCTCTCTAATTAATTAAAAATAAAATACTTTAAAAAGCTAAGCTAACCAATCACATCAAAGCACATATTCTGGCTGGGCATAGTGGTGCATGCCTGTAATACAAGCATTTGTGAGGCAGAGGTAGGAGGATCACTGTCAGTTTGAGGCCACCCTGAGACTACATAGTGAATTGCAGGTCAGCCCGGACTAGAGTGAGACTGTAGCTCAGGAAAAAAAAAAAAAAATAGATATTTACTAAACACTAAAGTTATGTTCTGCTGAGCAGTAAAGACATGATATTGAAGGCATATTTTATGCTTCTTAAAGACTTTTAAGCATTGCTTTCAAAACTTTAGAGTTACTTAGTTAGGAATGGTGGTGCACACCTGTAATTACTACACTTGAAAGGAGGAGGCAAGAGAATAAACAGTTCTAGGCCAGTCTTGGCTACATAAGACTCTTTCTCAAAATAAAAAAAATGTTTTACAATTATCTGACCCACAAGTTTGTTTCCTCCTTTCCCATGATGGCAGCTACATATTTAAATATAGATATATTTACTTCTATAACTTATATTTATTATGATCAAGCATATTACTTTTATACATGCTTTAACTTTTTAAAATGTCATATATGCATATGGTGAGATAAGTTATTTCTCTTTTTTTCCAATGATCCATGGGGATTGTACACCTTTTCTTTTATCATCACAAGTGGCCATTCTATATGGCATCTGCTAAATGATTCATATTTAGCACAGATAAAATTGAATAGGGAATAGAAATGATATTTTCATTCCTTCAGGAAATAAAACTGCATTCATTTTTAAAGTTCAGTCTTTTCAAGACTATCAGTCAAAACCATCAGAAAACACTGCTTGTGTTTATGTCCTGTGGGACTTTTATTACTGTCTACCTAACCAGTAGAAAAAACTAATGGATTTCTGAGAAAGACTTCTATACAGCACCAACCTCTTTAAGAAACACAGCAAAATGATTGCTGCTTCTATGTAACAATGTCACTTTTGAATATGTGACATGCCTCCTGGGATAAAAGACCTCAAATGTAAGTGTTAACATAAAATAATATTACTGATCATTTAACAACCAGCATGCTACTTTATCATCATATTTTATGAAAACCATTATATTAATACTTGAGGCTTCTCATCGCCATGTAAAGCTGTGAAAATATGTGGTGAAAAAATTACCAATCCACATTCAATGGTGGAAATTAGAACTTTCGATACATTTTCAATCCTTTTGCAAAGTTGTGGATATTTGTATTATGATATGGGAAGAGAAATTCGATGTTAGAACAGTAACTCTTTTTTTAAAAAAAACTTTACTATTTATTCATTTATATGAGTAAGAGAGAGAGAGAGAAAGAGGCAGAGAGGGAGAGAGAGAACGGGTGTGCCCGGGCCTCCAGCCACTGCAAACAAACTCCATACGCATGCATCCCCTTGTGCATCTGGCTTATGTGGGTCCTGGGGAATCAAACTGAGGTCCTTTGGCTTTTCAGGCAAATGCCTTTACAGCTAAGCCATCTCTCCAGCCCTAGAACAGCAGTTCTTAACAATATTAATCTGCCAGGGAAAATATAGAAATTTTAGTCTACTATAAGAGTGCCAGTAAGATAGAAAGGAGATATAAAGTGAATAGAAAGAGGGAGGTGCTTAATAGGATGATATTTTATATATGTAAGTAGAAGAACAGATTAATGGGGGTGAAAAGGCCTAAGTGAGGTCAGGGGAAGATATTGAGTAAAGGAAAGGTGGAGGGAGGACTAATCAAAATCTAAGAGGATATAAACAAGTCATATGGAAACCTAACTTTTTGAACAATGGAACACACAGGAGCCCTAGATTGTTACTAGAAAATTTTCAGTGCCAGGGATCAGAAACCTTCCAGTGAGTTGTTGGCCCGGAACGTCCTTGATGCCCTAGAACATTACAGGCTATTGCTGAGGCCCTTGGTTTCCCACCAGGAATAGATGGTAAGACCCTATTGCTGAAGACTTGACATACTTGGACTGTAAAGTCACTGAGAAGTCCTGTTGTAGCTAAGCTGAAAGCCTCCTCCATGTAGACCAGCTGACAGAAATTGGAAAAAGCCACCCTGCATGCAGTTCAATGGGAGAGAGAGAAATCACCAGTGAAGATACCCAACAGTGGATACTGCATGCCTTATATTTGGCCAGCCAGGCCAAATGAGCCAATGGGTGCAACAGTGGCATGTCTGTTATGGGGGAAAGAACCACCCTTCAATTTGACTGGAGACCTGCTCCATGGGAGGGAATACATCCCTTATAGTGAAAACCTAAAACAGGGGCAGTCATGAGCCCTAGGGGTGTTACGTCTGCTGGTGTCTGGCTAAATGTATATACTATGCTCACCAACCTGCCCAGTAAGCACTTCTCTTAATGTCCATACCCATATATTAATGCTACTCTCATGTTTGGTTAGAGAAGCTTCTCTGTTCAGATGGCAGTGACTGTGGGGTGACTCAGAAGGCACCATGGTGCTGAGAAGAAGTGACAGAGGAGTGCTCAGCACTGAAATATCTCAATCACACCTTCCATGGTTTCAGGGTTTATTGCGGAAGAGATGGCAGAAAGAATGTAAGAGCGAAAGGAAGGGTAGGACTCCTTACAATGTGCTCCTCCAGACACAAAATGGCCTGGATATCCATGACCTCACAGTGCCTGGCACTACCTACACAAGACCAACATAATAGGAGGAAAAGATCATGACATCAAAATAAAAGAGAGGGGCTGGAAAAATGGCTTAGAGGTTAAGGAGCTTGCCTGCCAAGCCTAAGGACCCAGGTTCAATTCTCCAGGTCCTACATAAGACAGATGCACATGGTAGCACATGCATCTGGAGTTCGTTTGCAGTGCCTGGAGGCCCTGGCGTTCCTATTCTCACTCTCTCTGTCTCCACTAAATAAATAAAAATAAATCTTTAAAAATAAGAGAGAGACTGATTAAGAAAGGGAGGGAATATGATGGAGAGTGGAGTTTCAAAGGGGAAAGTGGGAGGAGGGAGGGAATTACCATGGGATTTTGTTTACAATTATGGAAGTTGTCAATAAAAAATAAATAATTAAATAAATAAATTTTTAAAACTGCATGATTTACCCTTACAAAGTAATTAGTTCTTATATACAAGTACATGAAACTAGTCGGGCATGGTGGCGCACACCTTTAATCCCAGCACTCGGGAGGCAGAGGTAGGAGGATCACCGAGATTTCGAGGCCACCCTGAGACTACATAGTGAATTCCAGGTCAGCCTGAAGCAAAGTGAGACCTTACCTCAAAAAACTAAAAAAAAAAAAAAAAAAAAAAAAAAAAGGTATATGAAACTAGTCCAGATGCACATTAATTAATCTGTTAGAAATTTGATTTCTAATGTTTGCAATGATTGAAACAGATTATCATGCTCATTCTTTGAATTTTTAAAACTCAGTATTAATTGTGGTTAAAGTTAACCATTGCCTTAAATATTTCCCTTGATACAAGAGCAATAACAATTCCAAGAAAAAAAATATTTCTTTGACTTTTCCACATACCAAGTCCAAATTAATTGTAGGCTGAGCACTAGCTCAGTAGCTAAAGACATTTGCTTTCAAATTAATTGTAAAACATACATATTCATATATGTGTGTGTATATACACTTATAAACTCATACACAAAATTGGAAACAAAGAAAGGGTTGGGAGTTACTTATCATTCTATCACATATTCTTGTTAATTTGATGTCTACTGACTGGTAAAATCAACAAGAATTGAAGACCTATCTATAATATTCAGCAATGCATATATAAATTCACAAATAGTAAATGAATCAAATATTTCTTCTAGAAGCACTTTCCTAATTTATAAAAAATAATAAAATGAATATACTGATGTTTTATACATGCATATATATATCCAAGCTGAATCTACATAATAACTCCAAAATATGTTGGGAAAAAATTAGTTACCTTTTGTAAGGACTTGATCCAACTTTATTAACGCCTGTCTCTTTTATCTGACCAGTTATGCAAATCTGGACTTTAGAAAGCAAAAACTCAGCTAAGTAAGCATCATACCTCACCTCCTTGTTGTCCCTTAAAAACAACTTACTTAAAGTCTAAAAATATCCCAGGTTCTTTGTATCAAATTTCAACAATGTTGAAATTTGAACAAGGTTCACTTTGAAGTGAAACCCTGTCACACTACTAGCTAAGAACCATCAGGGCTTAAATCACATATCCTCAGTTAAGGATGCCAAGTTATCTTACTTGAATACCCATAGCCACAACTTTAAAATTTGGGGCAGAATAACTAATGAATGTTAATCAAGAAGACCTTACTTGAAATATGAACTGTAAGGAGAAAAGTAAATATTTGGATCTTCAGTTTCTATTTGAGACATTTTATTTATCTATTTTGCCTGTGTATGTTTGGGGTGAGTGCAGGGTATGCACATGTATATGCTCTTGTAGTCCCCCAGGCACTCTCCTGTGGGGGTTGCTCAATGAGGTGGCCAGAGCCCAACATCATGGCCCCCTCTATGGCTCATCCACCCATTATTATTTTGAGTTGGAGTCTCTTACTGATTCCCAAACTTGTTGATTTTCATAAGCTTGACTTACTCCCTGGTGTCTGTTCCCCTTATTGGGACTGGGGTTACAGACTTGCATGGCTACACCAAATGTTTATGTGTGATCTGGAGATTTGAACTTGGGTGGTATCAGGTCCTTTCAGGCTCTCATGCTTTTACAGGAAGCTCACTTAACCAATAAGCCATCTCATCATCCCAGAGATGATATTTTATTAAGTTGCTAAAGATCTAATGTTTGCATTTTTCACTACTTCTTTCACCAACGTCCTAGAGGTTTTAACCAGTTCAGAAGGTAAACTAATTAGTCAATCAACCAATAAAACAAGAAGATATATCCCTCACAAGTGGTTATCCAATGTAGAAATGAAATAAAACATTTTTACTTTTATTTTTGGTGATTATGATAAGTATAGATAGAATATCAAAGTAGGGTGCTCGATTTCCAGGAACAAGCCCATGAGAAATAAAAACACATTATCTTATAAATATATGTATGTAATGCTCATGGGAGCATTCTCATAATAGACAGATGTCTACAGCTGATAAATGGATAAGGAAAGCCTCATATGTCCATTGAATAAAACATGGTTTGCCTTGGAAACATCTGGCTCTACATAAGACACAACCATCCAACTGTTCCTGAGCTTCTCTATTTGAGAAACAAGAGCATCGGTGAAAATGAGTAGAAATAAAGCGAACTTGAGCAGAGGTAAGGCCCACTGATAACTAAAATAGAGGTAAGCCTCTGGTGGTTGACCGGAGAGCACAAGGTCATTATGTTCTGAGCCTAAGAAAGTCCTTTTTGAGCTGGGGAAATGGCTCAGCGGACAGAACACATATGATGCAAGTGTGAGTACTGTCATTTCCTACTGACTCCTCATTTCTGAGACTTTGTATCATTTGACCAGGAAAATAAATCATCTGAACTCACCTACTCCTCCTCTACTCTTTCCTAGGACCCCACTGTTCCATACACAGTAAATGATTATAATTGTCATCCCAAGGTTGTATGTTCCCATAAATAATCTTTGGTGGCCCATCACATGCTTAGCAATCAATAGGCATTTTACTTAAAATTATATTCAACGACTGAGGTAAATAATATATAACGTTCACTTTTTCAAAAATCTTATCTATATAAAATTTATGTTTAACATATAATACAAATCAAATAGACATTTGTTCAGGGAATGTGTGAATAAAATTTTCTTTAAATATAGTTGTTCAAACAAACCCAAGATAACAATTGCAAAGAAAGACAACCTTTAAAGTGAAACTGTATTGACTAACTACATACTAAATTTTCAGTAAGAGTCAATGTAAATATAACGAAAATAGAATTCCCTTGATTTATTATGTTTTATTCAGCCTTGTTTAAATAAAAGAATGGTAAAACATTTCTTAAACAAAATCTTATTACAAAACCAGTAATATGTATAAGATAGTTTGAAGTAAAATAAACCTTCCTGTCTTCATTATAATAGTTTCTAGTATCCTTAGGTAGCTATTTTTGGTGTCAATTTTAATTATATTGAACCTACAGAGAAAATCTTCAAACATGAGCATTTCTAATACTTAAATATGCATATAAACACATTCTTGCATGGCTCCATGAGTAATAATATGGTGAACAATGCCAACAATGAGTGCTGCCCATTTGATCAGTCACAGATTATGAGATAAATTACAAACAGATGAAACCATATTTTATAGCTGCTATTTAATAACTATATTGAAGTACACCATATAATCCCACGGGAGACACTGAGGTAGAGTACTTCAAAATAATTCATGTTCTTTATTTATTTAACATACATGTTATAAAATAAATTTGTACCTTTTTTTTCTCTTTATTAGTCAGTTTTGTATTCAGCAAATACAGTCAGTTTGGTACGATTATTAGGCTCATCCGTGACCTACCCCCTCCCCTTGGCCCCTCCTTGTTGAGGTATACGGGTCATGCATTATGGAGTTAGCTTGTAAAACATGACAAAATATAATAGGCAATTTGAAACCAATGGGTAAAACTTCAAGTTAATGTTTTAATATATAAAACATGATTTTTATACTTCCTTGATCCTTTCATTTTTTTATTTTATTATTAAAAATACTTTTTGAGTTTTTCTTTTCCTGTCTGAAGTAATGGATCAGATGTCTAATCATGAGGCAACGTTGAGATAAACATTTATATTCTAAGCATGTTGTGTGCTTTGAGTTAGTTATTTACCCTTGAAATTTACACTCAGTTTTATCTGTTAGTACATAGGAATGTAACTTCATTTGTAAACTCTTCATATATGAAGTTAGTTAAGCCTGCACCCCTAATCCAATGACTGGTGTCCTTATACATAGGAGTACTTTAGTGAGAGAGAGAGAGAGAGAGAGAGAGAGAGAGATCCATTCAATGAATACCAAAGGCTACCAGAAACAATACAAGAAATGAGGAGAGGACTTAAAGAGATGGCTTATCAGTCATCGTGCTTGCCTGCATAGCCAAAGGACCCAGGTTCAATTCCCTAGTACCCATGTAAGCCAGATGCACAAGGTGGCACATGCATATAGATTTTGTTTGCAGTGGCTGGAGACCCTGGAATGCCCATTCTCTCTCTGTCTGCTTCTCTCTCTCTCTTTCTGTCTGTCTGTCTCTCTCTCTCTCTCTCTCTCTCTCACACACACACACACACACAAATAAATAAATAAAAATAAAATAAGAAATGAGGACAGAAGAATTGACTCTTTTTCACAAGCTTCAGAAAGAATCAGACTTGATCTTGTACGTCTATCATCCTGTATTAAGACAATACATTTCTATTTTTAAGCCATTCTGATTGTGATATTTTCTTAAAAATATCTATTTATTTATGTATTTATTTATTTAAGAGAGAGAAAGTGATGGGGGGTGTATATGGGCATGCCAGGGCCTCCTTAAGCTGCAAAGAAACTCCACAGGCATATGCCACTTTGTACCTGTGGCTTTATATGAGTACTGGAGAATCATACCTGGTTCATCAGGCTTTGCAAGCAAACACATTTAACCACTAAGCAATCTTAATAGCCCTTTCCTTTTTCACAGCAGCAAAAAAAAAAAAAAAAATATTGGGACATAATGCTGGAACCCCTTCCTCCACCCTGCAGTTTGTGATGATACTGAGACGGAAACTGCTTTTTGAATAGAACATGTAACACTTTCCTTTCTATAGCCAATGTGTTATTAGTTTCATATTAAACATAGCCTACGATTTCTTTTCTAATGTAATCACCTCAATGCTATTTCCAGTCTACCAATATACCAGATAATCTATGCATCACACTTTTCTGTGGATGGTCACATAGACTTAGGGCATTTTATTAAATTTAAGATAAGCTTGTAACTTGAGTCTCCAGCCACCAAGCTGGAGAATATGTCATTGTGGGCAGATACTGGAGTCTAGCCCTAAGGTGTGTTGGGGCTGGATCTTTATCCCAGCCCAAAGGTGTGGGGAGAGAAGAGGTATGAGCTCTAGGGATTGATACTAGCTGGTGGTGCTGGCTGTTGATGGTGTCTGGCTGCTTGAATTTACAATGGGAGCCAGCTTCTGCCATTGATGGTGTTCCCCTGGATTCTATAAGTCTGAAATAAACCTGTTCCTCATATAAATGATGTCTGGTTGGATGATCATCCCAGCAACATGGAGGTGACTATGACACAATACTATCAATCCATTTTTTTCAGTTTTTCGAGGAAGGGTCTCACTTTAGCTCAGGCTGACCTGGAATTCACTATGTAGTCTCAGGGTGGTCTTGAACTCATGGCGATTCTCCTACCTCTGCCTCCCAAGTGCTGGAATTAAAGGCGTGCACCACCACGCCCAGATATCAATCCATTTTGTCCATTTAGTTCATAAATTGTGATGAATTCTGCCACATGGGGAAGTCCCTTTTAATCATTGTTCTGGGAAGTCCTCTCATTTCTTTGTGTTTGATCCATGCTTCCAAATTCCATGAACCATTTTCTCAAGATGGAACACCTCATCTATGCAAAACAGTGTGAGGGAGACAGAATGTTTCAAGCCTTACACATAAGAAAATAGCTTAGTCCTATGACTACAGTGTTTGGTTGATAATTTACATGGAAATAGGATTCAAGATGATTTCAGATGAAGGCTTTTCCTTGATATTTCCATGTAAGAATCCAGTAGAAATACATTGTCAACATAAGTAGAAGTTTATTTATCAAGATAAAGTGAATAGTATGCTCCATAGAGTTGGAGTGAGGTTACAGAAAGGGTGGGTTATAGCAGCCCATTGGGTTCCACACTAATGACTATAAAGAGATTTAAATGAATATTTATGAGATGGGTGGCATCTTTATGATGTGAGATGACCCTGTTTCCTTTCCAAATCATAGTGGACTAGATTTCTCTTCTAGGATATTTTCTTCCCATGTGTTCTTGAAAAAAAATTATATATATATAAACATATATATATATATATATATATATATATATATATATATATGTTTTTGAGGTAAGGTCTCGCTCTTGCTCAGGCTGTCCTGAAATTCACTATTTAGTCTCAGGTTAGCCTCAAACTCACAGCAATCATCCTATCTCTGCCTTCCAAGTGCTAGAATTAAAGGTGTGTGCCACCATGCCCACCCGCCAAGAGAGAGAGAGAGAAAGACAGACAGAAAATAGGCTTGCCAGGGTCTCTATCCCCTGCAAATGAACTCCAAATGTATGTGCCACTTTGTGTATCTGGCTCTACATGGTTACTGAGAAAGTGAACATGAGTCATTAAGCTTTGCAGTCAAGTGTGTTAAACACTGAGCAATCTCCGCAGCCCTCTAATAATCTTTTTCATTTTTAAAAAAATTTAATTCGATTTATGTATGAGAAGAATAAGAAGTAGATGATAGAAAGGATGGGTTTGCCAAGGACTCTTACTGTTAAAAATTCACTCCAGTTGTGTCTGCCACTTTGTGTATCTGGCTTTACGTAGGTACTGGGAAAGTGAACCCAGGGCTGGCAGACTTTTCAAGCATGTGCCTTTAACCCCTGAGCCATCTTCCCAACCCCCAAATTTAATACTCTTTCAATTCGCAAACATGGGGCCTCAAGAGCAAAAGTTCAATTATAGGGGAGTTGAATTATGGACAATTAGGGAAAGTTACACTTGATCTTGAAGATTTGGATTTAGCTTCTATATCCAGTATATTTATTATACATGGCACTACCCATCTGTTTGCCTCCTTTGCAAAGCTGCATAAGACAGTATTGGTTGCCAAGCTTATGTCTGTTGCGATCTTTACTTTTCACATTAGTTTGATCAGACCCAATTGCTGCTTTGAAGTCCTGTTTGGAAAAAATCAGCTGAACAGCAAGACTTTAGTATGCATGATACTTTCCCCTAAAGAAGAAATCATTTGAGGACAAGGAGGACTGTCTTCAGAGAAAGTTTCTTTGAAGTTTCTCATGCTACTCTATCCATATCTATAGACAAGAATTTATAGTGAGTTTTGCAACGCCTGTACTGAATAGTGATAGACATGAGTTCTAATTGAGGTCAAGACATGTTAAAATGATGAAGTAACATACATCAAAAGGTATTTTTACATGAATAATCACTAGTAAGGAAGTCACCAATGAGATGAACTCCAAATATTATTTTCAGCTTTTGACCATCTAGTGAGTCTATTCACCTATGAGAGATTTTCATGCAGACATTCAGTGTACAGTTGATTACACTGCATATAGTTTCTAAGTGAAGAGATGGTGTTCTGAAGCAGGAAGCTGTGGCACTGATTTCTTTTGTAGTAAGAAGCTTCCCATTCATCTGTTCTGGAAACTTCTGAAATGTGGCAGACACAAAATTGTTTTCATGTTGCTAGTAATATTTTTCTGGAAGCTCATTCTAGAGTATTCTCTACTTCTCTAAATGATTGTAAGAATACATAATTTCTACTATGGTTTTGCCAAGACTAGCTAGAAAATATTTCTTAATTAGATCTGAAAACTGAACAATTTAGAAGCTGTTTAATAGTTTGTTGTATATATGCCATTGAGTTATTTTTCATGATGGACCATTTTATTTCAAATTTATATAATAAGAAAGTAGTGTATGGGTTTATGAAAATGCATGATAGAGTGGCATATGTCACCTCATAAACAAACAAATAAAATGTGAACAGATGGCCATAGACTCTCCAAGGAAATGTGCCTGTACTTAATAGCTTCATACATTTTCTTTCCTAGACAAAGCAAAAGAGTGATAAGTTATTATTATATTAAATACAAAAGTGCTTATTTCTCTTAGGATATTATAAGTGAATATGTGTTGATTATAGTCAATTAGAATATTAAAGAACATCACTAAATCATGTGACTATATATTGTGATTAATATTGACTGATCTCTAAGTGTAACCTAGATCTCATAGTAATGAATATGGGTGGATGAAATATATGTGAAAATAATTTTTGGTTATGTATATGAGTATGTGTGTATATGGGTGTGTGTGTGTGTGTGTGTGTGTGTGTGCATGCACACGTGTGTGCATATGTATACAAAAATAGGTGCCACCTGTGTGCAGAGGTCAAAGGAAAACAGCAGGTTTTGGTCCTTGCTTTCCTCCCTGTTTGAGAAAAGGTCTCTCTTTTTTTAGCACTGTGTTTGGATTACAGACTTCCTTGTGATTCCCCTGTCTTTGCATGCCATCTTACTTGTCTTGTTCCTGACTTTAGTGGAAAAGCTTCAAGTTTTTCTCTATTTAGTAATATGTTTTCTGTAGGCTTGTCATAAATAGCCTTTGTTGTGTTGAGATATATGCTTTTTATTCCCAGTCTCTGTAGGACTTTTATCATGAAGGGATGATGGATTTTGTTAAATGCTTTTTCTGCATATAATGATATGATCATGTGATTTTTGTCCTTTAGACCATTTATATAATGTATTGCATTTATCAATTTGTGTGTGTTGAGCCATCCCTGCATCTCTGGAATAAAGCCTACTTGATCAGGGTGAATGATCTTTCTGATATATTCTTGTATTCTGGTTGCTAATACTATGTTGAGAATTTTTGTATCTACATTCATGAGGGAGATGGGTCTGTAATTTTATTTTTTTTGTTTTATCTTTACCTGGTTTTGGTATCAGGGTGATGCTGGTTTTGTAGAAGGGGTTTGGTAAGATTCCTTCTTTATCTATTTTATGGAAAAGTTTAAGAAGCCTTGATGTTAGTTCTTCCATGAAGGTCTGGTAAAATTCACCAGGGAATTTATCTGGCCCTGGACATTTTTTAGTTGGGAGAATTTTGATAACTGCTTGGATTTCCATACTTGTTATAGGCCTATTTAAGTGGTTAATCTCATCTTGATTTTATTTAGGTAGGTCATATAAGTCAAGGAAATTATCCATTTCTTTCAGATTTTCAAACTTAGTGGAGTATATGTTTTTATAGTATGTCCCTATGATATTTTGAATTTCTCTGGTATCTGTTATGATGGTGCATTTTTCATCTCTAATGTTATTAATTTGTTTCTTTTCTCTCTTTGTTTTGGTTAGATTTGCTACGGGTTTATCAATCTTGTTTATCCTTTCAAAGAACCAAATGTTTGTTTCATTGATTCTTTGGATTATTATATATATATATATTCTGGTTTCTATTTCATTAATTTCTGCCCTAATCTTTATGATTTTCAGTTTGTGTTGTTCTTCTTTTTTCAAGACTTTAAGGTGAAGCATTAGGTTCTTTACTTGAGACCTTTCTAATTCCTTAATATAGGCACTTAAAGCTATAAAATTCCCTCTTAGGACTGCCTTCATTGTGTCCCAAAGGTTTTGGTATATTGTGTTCTCATTATCATTTGACTCTCTGAATTTTTTTTATTTCCTTCTTGATTTCTTCATTGACCCAATCATCATTTAGTAGTGTATTGTTTAGTGTCCATAATTTTGTGTATGCTCTATAGCTTTTCTTGCTATTGATTTGTAGTCTAATCCCATTGTGAGCAGATAGATGCAAGGAATTATTTCAATTTTCCTGTATTTGTTAAGATTTCCTTTGTGTACTAATATATAGTCTATTTTAGAAAATGTCCCATGTGCTGCTGAAAAGAATGTATATTCTGCAGCATTTGAATGAAATGTCCTATATATATCTGTTAGGTCCATTTGTTTTATGACCTCATTTAATCCAGATGCCTCTCTATTTATTTTTTCCTGGGATGACCTGTCAATTGATGAGAGTGGGGTGTTGAGTCACCCACTACAACTGTGTTTGGTGTTATATGTGACCTTAGTTCTAATGGCATTTGTTTGTTGAACTTGGGAGCCCCAATGTTAGGTGCGTATATGTTTAGGATTGTAATGTCCTCTTGTTTGATTGTGTCTTTAATCAACAAAAAGCGACCTTCCTTATCTTTCCTAACTAATGTTGGAATGAAGTCTACCATATCAGTTATTAGGATAGCAACCCCTGCTTGTTTTCTATGCCCATTTGCTTGAAACACCATTTTCCAACCTTTCACACTAAGATAGTGCCCATCCTTTGTTGAAAGGTGAGTTTCTGGGAGGCAACAAATTGACAGATCCTGGTTTTTTATCCAGTCTTCAAACCTATGTCTTTTGGTTTGGGCATTGAGGCCATTGATATTAATAGTTATTATTGAAAGGTGTGTATTTGTTTTGTTTTTTTTCCATTTTTTTTGTAGTTGTTCTAGTTTTACCTTTGTTTGCCGGGCTCCCCCAGCAGGTAGTGCTGAGGAAGGACCAGGCCTGCTGGTTCCTCCCAAGGGGTTGAGGAGGATGATGAGTGTCGACAGCCAGGAACACACCACCAAGCCGGGAGTCTCGTCGAAGCAGGAACTCGCTTTATTGTTATAGGCAGTAACTTATATAATGTTGAAAACGATGGTGGAGATTTTAGGATGGGGGGAGAGGTAAGAGCCAATAGTAAACCTTGACTTTTGAAATGACTGGTCCCAAGCACACGCTGGGCAATTCCAACTCCTACGCGGAAGTAACAGTCCAGAAGCCATTAGGCATCTTCCTGAGTCATAGTTTTCCAGAGGCATGTGGCCAAAGTTTAGCTAGGCTCAGGAAGTTTCACTAGGCCTCAAGTCTGGGCCTCTCAAGGCCCAACATTTGTTCTCTTGTATTAACTAGTATTTGAGTATGGTTTGTTTTTTTTTTTTTCAGGTTCCTTATATGCATGCTTTTCTTTCTCTTCAGCATGGAGGATCCTTTCAAGTATTTTCTGTAGAGCTGGTTTTGTCTTTAAATATTCCTTTTTAGCCTACTTTTGTTGTGGAATGTCCTGTTTCTCCACCTATTTGAATGGATATCTTTGCAGGATAAAGTAACCTTGGTTGACAGTTGTTATCTTTCGGAACTTGGAGTACAGCATTCCAAGCCTTTCTGGCTTTTAAAGTTTGTTTTGAGTAATCTAGTATTACCCTGATGGGCTTGCCTTTGTATGTGACTGGATTTTTCTCTGTAACTGCTTTCAATATATTTTCTTTGGTTTGTGTGTTTGGTAATTTAATTATAATATGGCAAGGAGAGGATCTTTCCAGGTTTTGTTTGTTTGATATTCTAAAGGATTCATGTATTTGCATTGGAATCTCTTTCCCAATTTGGGGGAAGTTTTCTTCTATGATTTTTGTTGAAAATGTACTATGCCTTTGGAGTGAAATTTTTCTCCTGCTACTATACCCTGAATTCTTATGTTTGATCTTTTCATAGTGTCCCAAATGTCTTGAAATTCCTATTCATACTTTCCTATTAGTTTGTCTTTTTCTTTGTTGGCCTATATTAGATCTGCCACCTGGTCTCTAGTTTAGATATTCTGTCCTTTCCTTCATCCATCCTACCGATGAGATTTTATAAAGCACTTTTTATTTCATTGACTGTGTTCTTCAGATCTAGTAATTCTGACTGGTTTTTCTTTATTGTTTCTATTTCCTTATTTATGTCTTGTATTTAATTAAATTGGGTTCCTGTGTCTTCTTTCATTTCTTTTATTTCCTTGAACATATTTATAATCATTCTTTTGAAATCTTTATCAGGCATTTCCTCTAAATCAATCTCACTGGAGGTGATTTCTGATGCATTAATATTTTTTGGTGGATTTATAGTGTCTTGATTTTTTGGGTTTCTTATGTTATAATGTACATATTTTTGCATCTTGGATTAATTTAATGCTTGGATTTTCTAATTATCTGAAGTATTATTAGACATATCAATCAATCTGATGTTATATATCTTCACAGTAGGAGCTTAAGGTGGTAGGTGTGGCTCTAAAGATTCTCAGAGTAGTTACAAAAGTGACTTCAGATATTGGCTTTGCCTGATATGAGAGTACTCAAGAAAGCTGAGTGGAACAAAATGCAAGCATATTCTAAAATTTAACTAAACAATGTACACATTCAATGAAAAACAGCACAGTGTATTTATGGAAAAATTGGTATTATGACTACCAGATCATCAAAGTTACAGTCTCTTAGGATATGTATTGCCACACACCCTTACTCCTGTCAACTGGAAGGCTAAGATTTCTGGTCTATTGAGATTTCCAAGTCAGCTTGTGACCAAGTGAGACCCTTCCCTAATGGACAGCAGAGGAGGAAACAAAGGCACTATAAATCAGAAAGCAACAAATGACAAGCCCCAATACAGCTTATTTAAGAATGGCAAATCTAATCATCCATCAGATTTAGCATATAATTTATCCTGACATGGAAGGTACAATTAGCACTTCTGATTCAGACCTATATACCAGGCTTATTTGGGGTGGACTGACCTGTTGTATTCCCAGTTACCTTTTGGGATTGTTTTGGTCTCAGTTATGCTGCACTCCTACTTGGGTCCTTCTTTGCTGTGCTGTGGGCTCGGGTAGGCTGGCTGGGTTGCTGGATCACTGCTCTGGTCAACAGTGCCAGATGCTGTATAGGTGAGCTCCCTTCCCCAGTTCTCTGGTGCTTGCTGGTGCTTGTGCTGGTGGTGGGGGAGGGGAGGCTGTAGATGGTGGCTCTAGTTCTCCCACTGGTACATGTAATCCTCTCCCTCACTAGCTACTCCTCTGTTCTTCCCTACCGTCCTCATTTCAAATTTCTTGAGTTTGTGAGGAGGCTGGTGTGAGTGAAGAATCCCCTCACCTGTCTTTTCCTACAGCTCAGGCTGAGCCTTATGGCTGTGCCCACACGGGCCAGACCAGGTGCTACCACTGCTGCTGGTGCTGCTTCTGCCTGCTTCTGTGGGCTCTAGATACTCTGGATCTCACCTACTTCTCTGCTATAGGTTATAATTTCTTATACACATAACTTTTTAGTAGAAGAGTGTATTTATTTTTTATTTATTTATTTAATTTTTTTTTTTGGCTTTTTCTCCCCTAGGCTACATTGACATGGTTCCAATGCTGCCAACTTAACTGGAAGTCAGAGTTACATATTCCTGGTTGCCTTTACCATTTTCAAGTAAGCTATATGTGGGGGTTGAATATTGTTGCCTTTGATGTTTTCAGACTTATAGGGCCTTTACCATTTGCTTCTGTCATTATTGGGGGCAGTGTGTGATTCAGATTCTGGCTGACCTGTAACCCAATACAGAACAGAAATCTAATTCCCAGCTGACAAGATTATGGGTGTAGAACAACACACACCGTTAGGGATTTTGGCTTTATAAGACTATCTGTTTGTTTTAATCCCCACATTACATAGTCTCCTGATTTTTATTGAATGTATATATTGCTCAGTTGAAGTTTAGAATTTGCCAGTAAGTTCTTCCACCCAGACAATTAGAATACTTGCTTAGAAAGCAAACTCAACATCTAGGATTACTTCTGAAGTTGGATTTGGGTACAACAGCTACACTTGGCACCTTAAACTCCCATCGTGAAAGCATATAACAGTGGATGGCCACATCTAAGAACACTGCAGGTTGGTAGAAAATCAAAGCATCAAATCAATTCAGGATGCAAAACCCACTACACTATAATACAAGAAACACAAAGAAGCAAGACAATATAATCCCATCAAAAATTATAAATCAATCAGAAATGATCACTAATAGACTTTTAGATAAATTGCCTGATGAAGATTTAAAAAAAGATTGTATCTATATTGCAAGAAATCAAAGCAGAAATCAAAGAAATCAAAGAAGAAAACAAAAGAATTAAAGAAAAAAAAAAAAAAAAAACTCCTGAAGGAGAATGCAGAAAACCAGCTTAATGAAATAAGGAGGTCATTACAAGACACAAGTAAAGAAATAGAAATACAGAAGAAACACCAGGCTGAAATTCTAGCTCTAAAGTAAACAGCCAGTCAAATAAAAAACATCTGTGGAAATTCTCACCAGTAGAGTGGATGAAGGGGAGAACAGAGTATCTAAACTAGAAGACCAAGTGGCCGATGTAGAACAGTCCAACAAAGAGAAAGACAAGCTAATAGGAAGGTATGAATGGGAATTTCAAGATATCCAGGACAGTATGAAAAGATCAAATATAAGAATTCAGGGCATAGTAGAAAGAGAAGAATTTCAATCCAGAGGCTTAGTAGGCACTGTCAACAAAATTAAAAAAGAAAAATTTCCCCAATTTGGGAAAGAAATGCCAATGCAAATACAAGAATCTTTTTGAACACCAAACAGGTAAAACCTGGAAAGAACCTCTCCTTACCATGTTATAATTAAACTATTATACACACAAAACAAAGAAAATATATCGAAACAAGTTAGAGGGAAAAATCAAGTCACATACAAAGCCCATCGGAATAACAGCAGATTACTCAAAACAAACTTTAAATGCCAGATGGGCTTGGAATGATGTATTCCAAGTTCTGAAAGATAACAACTGTCAACCAAGATTATGTTATCCTGCAAAACTATCTATCAAAATTGATGGAGAAAGAAGGACATTCTACAACAAAAAGTAGACTAAAGGAACTTACCAGAACTAAACCAGCTCTACAGAAAATACTTGAAGGAATCCTTCATGCTGAAGAGAAAGCAAAACACACACAGGAAGAAATAGGAAAAAATAAACCTTACTCAAACAACAGTTAAAACAAGCGAGTAAAAGGAAAACAGGAAGCACTACAAAATGAGGAATGGCAAGAATAAATGCATACTTTTCTATAATAACTCATAATATCGATGGTATCAATGCCCCAACCAAAAGATGCAGGGTTGCATATGGGATAAAAAGGTAGGGTCCACCAAGATGGTGACCGCCTAACTGCACCGCACCTCCCCGGGAAAGAAAGGCAAGGCATTAAGGGTTCACTGGTTCTTTTGGGGGAGACAGATCTCTAATACATTGCCAGTGGTAGGGCAGAGAGAAGAAAAAAAAGGAATAGCTGATTCCCTTGCTTGTTGGTAGCCCAGCAGTCTCCCAATGCCCCCAAGCAGCTGTGGCAGCCATAGATTCAGCCTCAGGATACTCCTGCACTTGCTGTAGGAAAGGGGACCCAGGTCAGCATAGTTCTATTTGCCTCACTGCACAGGGGCAATCGCCCTGCTATCCCCCACCCATACATGATCTCGGGCAGTCTCTGCCTGCTGGCCTGCTCGAGCTCAGGCTCAAACTGTCCATCTGCCTGACATGTGTGCCCCGCCAATGCACCCATGCAAGCTTAGCCTGCTCTAACCATTTGCCTGCTTCCTGCTCCAGCCACCTGCCCATCCACACATGATCTCAGGCCCATTCAACCTGCCCATGTGAGCTCAGGCTCACTCTGCCTGTCCACCTGCACCAGCTCAGCCCCAATCCTCATCCATCACTCTGGCCACCTGCCCATCTGTCCGCTGCCAGTGTCCCACTGCACAAGAGCTCAGGCTGCTTCAGTGTCCTGCTGTGTATGAGCTCAGTCTACTTTGGTGTCCAGCTGTGCTTGCATTCAGGCTATTCTGCCTACCCACGTGTTAGTTCAGAACCACTCTTCCCATCTGCTTGCCTAAATGCTATCTCAGGCCAGCTTCTCCAAGAGGCTCCACTTCCCCTGCCCGTCAAGACCACAGTCCTACTCTCCTTACCCATATACTGTGATGGGCAGATCATAGCACAAAAGAAATAAACTGAAAAATGAAATACAAGTATATCCATCAAGATCACTTAGTCCTACAATGAACATCTCTAATTAAAACATAGAAGAGACATTAGGAACAGAATACCAAAATGAAGCTATGAGCAATGCAACACTGACCAACATACTGGGAGAACTTGAAGAAAAGCAATAAACGGACAGATAATCATGTGGATGATGCCATCACTAGACTAGACCTAATAGATACGAAAATGGAAGGAGTTCAAAGACAGTTAAGAGATATGAAGGAAAGTGAAAAAAAAGAGGACCTCAAAAATCAGCTGGGAATGCTAAATGAAAACATAAAGAAATGCAAGGAAAAATACCAAGAAGCCTCAAGTAAATTAAAAAAAAATGACGTGAAAACAGAGCATGACAGAGGGATGGAAACTATACAAAGAAAAGTAGTAGAAAATGGAAACCTAATTGCACAAGCCCAAAGGTCTTTAGAAGCTCTCAAGAACAGAGTCAGCCATGTGGAGGAAAGAAACTCCAATCTGAAAGACAAGACAGAAGAAAATATTTGAGAGTTCAAATTTTTTTGTGAACAGAATATGATGGAATTGTAGGATACCATTAAATGTCCTAACATCTGGATAATGGGAATGCAAGAAGGGGATGAAATTCAGACCAAAGGCATGGAAAAATTATGTAACAAAATAATCAAATAAAACACCCCCACTCTCTTGAAAGAAAGGCCCATCAAGATACAAGAAGCATACAGAACTCCAAACAGATTAGACCAAAGGAGAAACTCTCCAAGACATATTGTCATTAAGACTCTAAACATTGACACCAAAGAGAAAATCCTAAAAGCAGCTAGGGAAAAACAGTACATCACCGTTAGAGGTAACACCATCAGAATTATGACAAACTTTTGAATGGAAACCCTGAAAGCCAGAAGGTCCTGGAATGGAACACTACAAAGTCTAAGAATCTATGACTTTCAACACAAACTACTCTACTCAAGAAATGTATCCCTCATAATACATGGTGAAGAAAAACTTCCCATGACAAAACTAAGCTTTACAACCATATGAACACAAAACCAAGCCTACAGAGAGTATTTCAGGAAATTCTCCACAGAAAAGTATCAAATAATCAACTTCAAATGCTTACAACACTCAGATCACAATAACCAGACTCAGATAAGGCACAAAAAACTTCATAGTCTATGAAAACACCAAACCACATGTACCAATATGTCAGGGATCAAATCAAACCTCATGGTCTTTACCTTAAATATTAATGGCATTAATTCACCCATCAAGAGACACAAGCTAACAGAATGGATCAGAAAATTAGACCCCTCAATCTGTTGTCTTCAAGAAACCCACCTCACTACTAAAGACAGACACCTCTTCAGGGTGAAAGGGTGGAAAACAATATTCCAAGCAAATGGGAATAAGAAACAAGCAGAAATAGCTGCTCTAATATTGGATAAAATGGACTTTAAACCAAAAATAATCAAAAAAGACAAAGAAGGTCACTTCCTATTTGCCAAGGGAATGACCTATCAAGAGGATATCACAATCATAAATCTTTATGCACCAAATACAGGGGCACCACAGTTCATAAAGCAAAGCCTACTTGACAATAAAACAGAAATAACCACCAACACCATCATAGTTGGGGACTTCAATACACCATTATCAGTAATAGACAGATCATCCAAACAGGAACTCAACAGGGAAGTAAGAGAGCTCAACAAAACCATAGATCACTTAGACCTAACAGACATCTACAGAACATTCCATCCCAAATCCACAGACTACACATTCTTCTCAGCAGCCCATGGAACATTCTCTAAAATAGATCATATACTGGGTCACAAAGCCTGCCTCCATATATTTAGAGAGATTGACATAATTCCCTGCATGATACCAGATCACAATGGTATTTTGCTAGAAATTAACAACAAAAGACCTGCTAAGAATCCCATCAGCTCCTGGAAACTGAACAGGACACTTTTAAACAATAAATGGGTAGTGGACAAAATTAAAAATGAAATTAAAAAATTAATAGAAATGAATGGTGATGAGAACACATCATACCAAATTATGAGACACAATGAAGGCGGTCCTCAGGGGAAAATTCATAGCACTCAATGCCTTCATAACAAAGAGAGAGAGAGATCTCAAATCAATAACCTCACAATCCACGTAAAGGCACTGGAAAAGCAAGTAGAATTGAACCAAAAATTTCCAAAATGAAAGAAATAATTAAGATCAGAGAAGAAATTAATGAATTGGAAACTAAGAAAACAATTAAGAAAATTGACGAAACAAAGAGCTGATTCATTGAAAAAATAAAGAAGATTGGCAAACCCCTGGCCAATTTGATCAAGAAAAAAAAAAAAAGAGACCCTTCAAATTAACAAATTTCGAAATGAAAAAGAAGAGATCACAACAGACATAAGTGAAATTGGGAGAATCATCAGGACTAATTTCAAAAACCTCTACTCCAGAAAACTGGATAATACGGAGTAAATGGATAAATCCCTGGACACATGCCATCTACCAAAGCTAAACGCAGAGCAGATTAATCTCCTAAAAAAAACCTATAACAATCATTGAGATTTAAAAATTAATAAAAAAAAAAACCTCCCCCCAAAGAAGAGTACAGGATGAGATGGCTTCTCAGCTGAATTCTATCAAACCTTCATAGAAGAACTCAAACCAATCTTTCTCAAACTGTGCCACACAACTGGAGAACAGTGAAAGCTTACCCAACTCATTCTATGAAGCTAGTATCACTCCAATTCCAAAACCAGGCAGAGATGCCGAAAGAAAAGAAAGCTACCAGCCTATTTCCTTGATGAACTTAGATGCAAAGATCCTGAACAAAATCATCGCGAACTGAATCCAACAACACATCAAAAGCATTATCTGGGCTGGAGAGATGGCTTAGTGGTAAATGTGTTTGTCTGAAAAGCCAAAGAACCTCAGTTCAATTCCCCAGGACCCATGGAAGCCAGATGCACAAGATGGCAAATGCATCTAGAGTTCTGCAGTGGCTGGAGGTTCTGGCATGCCTATTCTCTCTCTCTCTCTCTCTCTCTCTCTCTCTCTCTCCCCCCCCTCTCTCTCTCTCTCTGTGTGTGTGTGTGTGTCTGTCTGTCTGTCTGCCTTTCTCTTTCTCTCAAATAAATAAAAAATAATTAAATAAATGAGTAGACAAGTTGGCTTTATCCCTGGAATGCAGGGATGGTTCAACATATGCAAATTGATAAATGCAATATATCATATAAATGGTCTGAAGAATAAATTCACTTTATCATCTCAATAGATGTAGAAAAGCACTTGAAAAAATCCAATATCCCTTCATGGTAAAAGTATTACAGAAACTGGGACTAGAAGGAAAATATCTCAACATAATAAACGCTGTTTATGAAAAACCTACAGCCAGTATAATACTAAATGGGGAAAAACTTTAAGCTTTCCACTAAATTCAGGAACAAGAAAAGGGTGTCTACTGTCTTCACTTTTATTTAATATAGTACTGTAAGTCTTAGCTATACCAATAAGGCAAGAAACACTCATAGAAGGGATACAAATTGGAAAGGAATAGACAAATTATCACTCTTTGCATATGATATGATTCCATACATAAAGGCCCCTAAAGCCTCTACCAGAAAACTGTTAGCACTGGTAAACACTATTAGCAAAGCAGTAGAATACAAAGTAAGAAGACAGAAATAAATAACTTTCCTACATACTAACAACAACATGTGGAGGATAAAATCAGGGAAGGTCTCCCATTCATAATTGCATCAATCAATCAATCAATCAATCAATCAATCAATAAGGTACTTTGAAATGAACTTAACCAAGGAACTGAAGGATCTCTACAAGGGGGACTTTAAAACACTCAAGCAAGAAATTGCAGAAGACACAAGGAAATGGAAAGACTTCCCATGTTCTTGGATTGGAAGAATCAATATTGTGAAAATGTCCATCTTACCAAAAGCAATGTACACATTTAATGCAATCCCTATTAAATTTCCAATGACATTCTTCACAGAAATAGAAAAAATAATCCTAAAATTCATCTGGAGGCACAAAATAACCTTGAATAGGCAAAACAATTTTGAGAAACAAAAACAAGTCTGGAGGTATCACTATACCCAATTTTAAGCTATATTACAAAGCCATAGTAACCAAAACCGCATGGTATTGTCACCAAGACAGACAAGTAGATCAATGGAACAGAATAGATGTCCCAGATATTAATTTAGGCAGCTGAAGACATCTGATTTTGGCCAAAAATGGCAAAAAAAAATATTCATTGGAGAAAATACAGCCTCTTCAACAAGAGGTGCCGGGAAAACTGGATATCTATATGTAGAAGGGAGAAAATCGATGCTTCTCTTTCTCTATGAACAAGAATCAAATCCAAATGGATCAGGGATCTTAATATCATACCTGAAGCTATGAAATTGCTAGAGGAAAAGGTTGGGAAAACCCTTCAACCTATTGGCACAGTTAATGGCTTTCTGAATATAACCCCAATTCTTCAGGAAATAAAACCACTAATCAAGAACTGGGATCTCATGAAATTACAAAGCTTTTGTACAGCAATGGACACCGTGAATAGGCAAAGAGACAACCTACAGAATGGGAGAAAATTTTTGTCAGATACACATGTGACAGAGGATTAATATCCAGAATATACAAAAAAAAAAACTCAAAAAACAGAACAATAAGAAATTAAACAACCCCTTCAAAAAATGGGCTATGGAACTAAATAAGAGAGTTCTCACTAGAATAAATACAGATGGCATATAAACATCTTAAAAAAGTGTTCTATATCATTAGCCATCAGGGAAATGCAAAGTACAACTACTGTAAGATTCCATCTTTCTCCTGTCAGAATGGCTACCATCAAGAAAACAAATGACAATAAATGTTGGTTAGGTTGCAGAAAAAGTGGAACACTTCTACACTGTTGGGAGGAACATAATCCGGTATAGCCATTGTGGGAATCAGTGTGGAGGTGCTTGAGACAGCTAACAATAGATTTTCCATATGATTCAGCTATAGCACTCTTAGGCATATATCCTAATTACTCTTCTTACTACCTTAGTGATACTTGCAGAACCATGTTTATTGCTGCTCTATTCACAATAGCTAGGAATGGACCCAGCCTAGATGGTATCCATCCACAGATGAATGGATAATAAAGTTATGGTACGCTTATACAATGGAGTTCTATTCAGTGCTAAAGATAAATGAAATTATGAAATTTGCAGGGAAATGGATGGATCTGGAAAGGATTATACTAAGTGAGGTAACCCAGGCCAAGAAAGCCAAACATCACATGTTCTCTCTTATATGTGGATCCTAGCTACAAATGTATAGATGTGTGTGAGCTGGAACCAAAAATCAGTAGCAGAGGCCAGTAAGCTAGAAAAAGCCTATTAGGAAGGGAGGAGAGGGAAAGACTTAAGGAGATAATATTGCACATATGTAAGTAGAAGAACAGATTACAGGGAGAGTAAAGGCAAAGTGAGGCCAGGGGAAGAGATTGTGTAAAAGAATGGTGGTGAGGGGGTCAATCAAAATTCAAGTTATTCTGAATAAGACATATGAAAACCTACTTTTCTGAAAAACAGCACATCCAGAAACTCTAGATTGTTACTAGAAAATTTTCAGTGCCAGGGATGGTATACCTTCAAGTGAGTTGTTGGCCAGGGAGGTCCATGTTGCCTCCAAAACAGTACAGGCTATTGCCAAAGCCCTTGATTTCCCTTGAGAAAGAGATGGTAAGACCCTACTGTTGAAGACATCACATGCCTGAGTGGCAAAGTCACTGAGAAATCAAGCTGGTGCTGAGCAGAAAAACTTTTCCCTGTCGAACAGCCAAATGAAAGCTGGAAAAAGGTGCACTGTATGCAGCTTTATGGGAATCAGAAGTCATCAGTGGTGAAATCAATGAACATGGAAGCCTCAAGTTTGGCCAGACAGGCCAAATTACCAAAAGAGTGCAATAGTGGCATATCTGCTCTGGGGGAAACCAGCTGCTCTCTAATTGGACTGAAGGCCTGCTCTATGGGAGGGAATACATGCCTGGTTCCGAAAACCTAATCAAAAGCCTATTGCAGGGGAGGTCATGAGCCTTAGGTGTATAATGCCTGTCTTGTATGAATAAATGCATATATTATTCTCACCAAATTGCCCTGAAAACACTACACTTAATGTTCATATTCATGTATTAATGCTACTCTCACTTCTGGATAGAGAAGCTTCTCTTTTCAGATGGTGATGAACACTGGGATGACCCAAAAGGCAACAAAGTGCTGAGAAAAAGGGATGGAGGAGTGTCCATCACTGAAACTCTCACACCCTCTGAGCTCTTAGGGTCCATTGTGGAAGAGGCGGTGGAAAGAATGTAGGCACCAAAGGATGGGTATCACTCCTTACAATGCTGCTGTCTTTATGAAAATTGACCTTGATATCCATGACCTTGCAGTGCTTAGCAATACCTACACAAGACCCTCATAATAGGAGAAAAAGATGATGACATCAAAATTAAAAGAGACTAATGGGGAGTGGGAGGGTATATGATGGAGACCCGAGTTATGAAGGGGAAAGTGGGGGAGAGGAGGGAAATACCATGGTTTGTTGTCTGAAATTATGGAAGTTGTCTATCTATCTATCTATGTATCTATGTATATATCTATGTATCTATCTATGTATCTATCTATGTATCTATCTATATCTATATCTATCTATATATATAATATATATATAATTATATATATATATATATATATATATATATATATATATTCCATATATGTAATGTAAAAATAATTTGTACAATAACTATCTTTTCTTCCAGCAAATAAAATCAAAGAGAACACAAAAGATTAAAGAATATTCCATAAAATATTCATGTCATATCTGAATGCATAGTATGATTTTAAGCATTAAGTTAATGTGACACAATTACTAAATATAATATGGAAAAATCTGTTTTTTTCCCTATTGTTGCTGTTATGTGTTATAAGTACTATTTTCCTGATTAATATGGTGGACAGAATCTAGAGTAGCATCCATGAAAATACTTCTAGATATCCACACTGTAGATTAATTGTCACCCTTGAAGTGTGAGTAGTACTCAGTCTGTCAGTCTGCAAGTAAGTGCATATTGCATATAAACAGATGAGTGAAGGACCAAGTCTCTTCTGATTCAGGCATAAGTTAAGAGCTAAATCCATACTGAAACTTTGGTTGTAGCCTTGAAGTTGGCAAGCTAAGAAGAACATAGACTGCTAAACCACGGTGCTGTGAGCTCATATTTATTGTTTGAAGCCATGAAGCTTATAGTAATATTGTTGCATAGCAACAGACAACTAACTCAACTATTTAAATAATTATAATAGTTTGTGCTCATAGAATGGAACATTCCTATGTACTGTAATATGACAACAAAATTACATACATCTTATTAACAACTCACATAGAGTGATTGCAATAAATTTATAAACTATAATATTCAGAAATACACTATAAAACTGCTTCTAACTTATCCAAAATTATTTTAAAACTAATTTAATAAGAAATTTGTTATATGGAAACAAAATTACTGAGACACAGTTTACTGTAGATAACATCATGAATAGAAATTCATTTGGTTAAAATAAATTCATTTTAAATTTGCATTTAATCTGAAATTATTTTGTGTTTTATTATCTTGCTTTGTGATCTATGACATGGTAGACTTCCAGTTCTTTTAAAAAATTTATTCATTTATTTTTATTATATATGGACATATTTTGTATGTAAACAACACATGTTGGTACCATCCTTTCCCTCTTCCATTCCCCTGTTCTGAAGAGGTCTTCTGCATTGAAGATGCAGGTCAACCCCATGGGGATTGTGAGTCATGTATTATGGGGAGGGGGTAGAGGCAATGTCTCTGTGCAAAATGTCCCAACTTGTGGCTTTAATGATCTTCCCACCCCTACTTCTTCAATATTCCCTGAGCCATGCTGTGGGCATTTTACATCTACTTCAGTGATGGGCACTTAGAAGCCTCTGGATCTGTGGTTTGGTAGGTGTTGAGTGTCCTCAGTGTCTATCTCCTTCACCCTTGTGCTGATATCAGATTCACTAAGAAAGAAGCACTCTTGCTCATTTCCCTAATTCCTCTGTGATTTCAGCAGGGGGTCAAGGTGGAGTGCACTGGGTCATTTATCTCCTCAGGTCCAGCCCCCATCTGAAAAAGAGAAGCAGATCCTCTAATGGAGAATGAAGTCAGAACCAGTTTAATGGGATAACCATTATTAATTTATAGAGAATTAAAAGAGTCTAGATGCTCCTATAGTGTAAGGTTAATGGGAGCTTGACAATGGAAAGCAGAATCATTATCTGGATATGGTTCTGACTTGTTTACCAGTTCTAGATATAGTTTCCTTTCCACTGAGCATATCTGTTAGCCAATCCAAGAGCAGTTGGTTACCCACCATGGCTGTGTGCACTTTTGTGAGCACCATATCAATTTGTTTGCTTCTGAGTCACTAAGACTTTGAGTTGCTTGGACAGATGTTGGCCACTTTCCCCTGGTAGGTCATGTAGTGCCTTCCAGCTTGACTCCCATCCAGATTCCAACTAGGTCTCTCCATGGTTGGTGGCAACAGCACTTGGTATCTTCAGTAGTAGGGTCTTACCATTAACCTCTGGTAAGTAATCAAGTGCTCTGAGAGAAATCTATCTTGTTTTCGGAAATCAAGTAGGTCTCTCTGTTCAACAGCTCATTGTGGATGTAGGCCACATCCTGATACAGGGAATTACAGGCCAGCACCAAGGGAAAAGAAAAAAGAAAAAGAGAAGAAAGACAAACAGGTGAAATTTGAGGTTAGGTGTCATCTCACCCTCTCCAGGGCCCTTTGATTCAATGGCTCCCCCTAAGGTCCTCTTGAGGATTCCACCTTTTATTCTGACTTCCAGGATGTAGGATTCTATGGTACCAGTTCAATTTGGGTTCAGTTTTGTGTCCTCCCCCCCCCCATCTTTTCCCTTCTCTCAAGCCCTACCCTCCCTATTGTCCAAGCTTAAAGATGCTCTTCAGTTATATCAGCAACTTGGGCTGATCCAGGTTAGGGGCTGAAGATAAAATCATGTGACGGTTGTCTTTCTGTGATTGTGTGAGTTTACTTAGAATGATCTGTTCCAAGTTCAACCATTTTTCTACAAATTTCAATGTGTCATTTTTTTTCTTACTGCTGAGTAGAATTCCACCATTTAGATATACCACATCTTGGTTATCCATTCATCCAGTGAAGGGCACTTGGGTTGATGACAGTTTTCAGCTATTATGAATTGAGCAGCTATAAATCTGGTTGAGCAAATATCTCTGAACTAGAATGTGGAGCTTTTAGGGTAAATGCCCAGTAAGGGAATAACAGAGTCTGTTGTTAACTCTACATTTACCCTTTTCCAGAGTCTCCGTATTGATTTCCACAGTGGTTTTACCAGCTTACACTCCCATCAACAGTCAGAGTGTTCCTATTTCGCCATAGCCTCACCAACATTTGATTTTTTAATATTTGCTATACTTACTGGGAAAAGCTGACATCTTTTAGTTGTTTTAAATTGCATTTCCCTAATGGTTAGGGATGTTGAATATTTTTTAAATTTTTTGTTCATTTTTATTTATTTATTTGAGAGTGACAGAGAGAAAGAGGCAGATAGAGATAGAGAGAGAGAGAGAGAGAGAGAGAGAGAGAGAGAGAGAGAGAGAATGGGCACGCCAGGGCTTCCAGCCACTGCAAACGGAACTCCAGATGCATGCGCCCCATTGTGCATCTGGCAAACGTGGGTCCTGGGGAACTGAGCCTCGAACTGGGGTCCTTAGGCTTCACAGGCAAGCGCTTAACTGGTAAGCCATCTCTCCAGCCCTGTTGAATATTTTCTTAATTGGTGTTAGCCATTTGTAATTCTTTCTCTGAGATCTCCCTATTAGTTCTCTGCCCCACTTTTGGTGTGGGGTATTTAATTTTTTTTGTTTAATTTTTTGAGTTCTTTGTAGATTCTAGATATTAGGTTTCTGTGGTGTAGCTGGCAAAGATTTTTCCCCTATTCAGTGGGTAATCTATTGGCTCTGTTTATGGTATGTTTGTCTGTGCAGAAGCTTTTTAGCATCATGAGATACCATTGGCTGAGTGCTTGTTTATTTTCTAGGCTACTGGGGTTTTGTTCGGGAAGTCTTTTCCTAGTCCTATATCATGGAGAGTGCCTCCTATTTTTGCTTCCAGTAGTCAAAAAGTTTCAGGTCTTATATTGAGGTCTTTGGTCCATTTGGACTTGATTTTTGTGTATGGTGAAATGAGCGGTTCTAATTTCATTTTAGTATATATGGTCATCCAACTTGTCTTTTCTCCAGTCTGCATTACTGGCCCCTTTGTCAAAGATCAAGCAGCTGTAGTTGCTTGCCCTCAGGTCTGGGTCTTCAATTCTGTTCCATTGGTCTATGTTTCTGTTTCTGGTTTTTTTTTTTGTTGTTGTTGTTTTTTTTTTTTTTTTTTTTTTTTTTTTTTTTTTTTTTTTGGTGGGGGTTTCAAAGTAGGGTCTCACTATGCCTCAGGATGACCTGGAATTGAATATTTAGAACTCATGGTGATCCTCCTGTATTCGCCTCCTGAGTGCTGGGATTAAAGACATGTGCCACCATGCCTGGCATAATTTAGAGAATTTTATTTTGTTTTTGTTTTTGTTTCTTGAGGTAGGGTCTTTCTCTTGCTCAGGCCTAACCTGGAATCTGCATCTGCTATGTAGTGTCAGGCTGACCTCAAACTCAAGATGGTCCTCTTACCTCTGCCTTCCAAGTGCTAGAATTAAAGGTGGGTGCCACCACAGCCAGCTTTTCTTTCTGTTTTTATTCCAGTACCATGCTCTTTATATCACTGTGGCTTTGTGATATAGCTTTAGATCAGGTATGGTGGATGATACCACTAGAGGTTTCTTTCTTTCTTTCTTTCTTTCTTTCTTTCTTCCTTCCTTCCTTCCTTCCTTCCTTCCTTCCTTCCTTTCTTCTTTCTTTCTTTCTTTCTTTCTTTTTTTTTTTGCTAAGCACATGTTTCGATTTCTGAGGCCTTGTGCCATTCCATTTGAACTTTGACATAATTTTTTCAATCTCTGTCAAGAATGATGCTGGTATTTTTATTGGTATTGTATTAAATCTGTATATTGCTTTTGGTAGAATTGCCATTTTCACAGTATTAATTCTACCTATTCAGGAGCATGGGAGGTCCTTCTGTTTTCTCAAGTCCTCATCTATTTCTTTCTTTAGTGTTTTTATGTTTTCATCATATAGGTCTTTTTTACCCTTGGTTAGTGTTATTCCAAGGTATTTATTTTTATGTTGTTGTTGTTGCTATTGAAAATTGGACAGCCTCACTGATTTCTTTCTCTGTATATTTGTCCTTTGCATATAGAAAAGCTACTGATTTTTGTGCATTGATTTTGTATCTTGCCACATTGCTGAAGGAATTTATCACCTTTAGAAAATTTGATATGGAGACTTTCAGGTCACTTATATATAGGATCATGTCATCTGTAAATAGGGATAACTTGACTTCTTCCTTTCCAATTTGAATCCCTTTTATTTCTTTCTCCTGTATTATTGCTTGGGTTAGTACTTCTAGTACTATGTTGAAGAGCATTGGTGAGAATAGGCACCCATGTCTTGCTTCTGATCTCATTGGAAACTCCATTTGTTTTTTTGACCATTAATTATTATTTGGGCCTTAGGAACATTATATATTGCCTTTATGGTGTTGAGATATAATCTCTCCATGCCTCTTATTTCCAGTGTTTTGATCATTAAGTGGTGTTGTATTTTTTCAGAGGCCTTCCTGCATTAATTGAGATGATCATGTGGTTCTTATGGTTCAGTTTATTAATGTGGTGCATTATACTGACCGATTTCCACATGTTAAGCCATCCATGCATCCCTGGTATGAAACATACTTGAGCAAGGTAGATACTGCTTTAGATGTGTCATTGAATTCAGTTTTCAAGGATTTTGTTCAGGATCTTTGCATCTAAGTTCATTAGGGATATAGGCCTACAATTTTCTTTCCTTTTGCATCTCTGGTTTTGGTATTAGGGTGAGGCTAGCTTCACAAAATGAGTCAGGGAGGATTCCCTGGTCTCTGATTATGCAGACCAGTTTGAGAAACATTGGTTTCAGTTCTTTCTATGAAGGTGTGACAGACTTCAGCTGAGAAGAAATCTGGTCGTAGGCTTTTCTTCTTGGGGAGGTTTTTTATTACCTTTTAAATCTCTATGGATGTGATAGGTTTGTTTATGAGATTACTCTGCTCTGAGCTTTGTTTTAGTAGGTGGTATATGTCTAGAAATTCATCCATTCCTGATTATTTAATTTTTTGGAGTAGAGGTTTTGGAAGTATGCCCTGATGATTCTTCCATTTTCATTAATCTTTCCTTTTTCATTTCATATTTTGTTAATTTAGGACTTTTTTTTTTTGCTTGATCAATTTGGCTGGGGGTTTGTCAATCATGTTTATTTTTTTCAAACAACCAGCTATTCATTTCAACAATTTTCAAAATTTTTTTCTTAGGTTCTAATTAATTAATTTCAGCACTAATCTTTCTTTTCATCTGGAGCTCTTTGGGTTAGATTCTTCTTGTTTTTCCAGCACTTTTAGGTGGACAGTCAGGTTATTGATGTGGTATCTCTCTGTCTTTGTAATGAAGGCATTTAGGACTATGAATTTTCCCCTTATTACTACCTTCATTGTGTCCCATAAGTTTCGGTAGGTTGTGCTTTCATTAGCATTCAATTCTAGGAATTCTACAATTTCTTTATTGATTTCCTCCATAACCAATTCATTGTTTAAAAGCATGTTGTTTAGCCTCCAGGAGCTGGTGGAGTTCTTTTGTGTCTCTTGTTGTTAATTTCTAGCTTTAATGCATTGTGATCTGACATGGTGCAAGAAGTTAGTTCAGTTTTCCTGACTTTATGAAGGTATGCTTTATAGCCTAATATTGGTCAGTTTTGGAGAAGGTTCTGTGGGCTGCTGAGGAGAATGTGTATTCTGTAGAGTTGGGTGGAAAGTTCTGTAGATATCCATTAGGTCTAGTTGATCTATGATGTTGTTGAGCTCTATTATTTCCCTGTTGATTTTATGTTTGGATGACCTGTCTATTGATGATAGTGGAGTATTGAAGTCTCCGAGTATTATGGTATTGGCATTTATTTCTGTTTTGTTGTCAAGTAGATTTTGTTTTATAAGCTGTGTTGCACCTGCATTTGGGGCATATATATTTATGATTGTGATGTGCTCATGATATTTTTTAAAATTTTCTTTGTTCATTTTTATTAATTTAGTTGAGAGCAACAGAGAGAGAAAGAAGGAGAGAGAGAGAAGAGAGAGAGAGAGAATGGGTGCACCAGGTCCTCCAGCCACTGCAAATGAACTCCAGATGCATGCGCCCCCCCTTGTGCATCTGGCTAACATGGGTACTGGGGAATCGAGCCTGGAACTGGGGTCCTTAGGCTTCACAGGCAAGTGCTTAACTGCTAAGCCATCTCTCCAGCCTGTGATGTGCTCATGTTAGATCATTCCCTTGATGAGTAAGAAGTGGCCTTCTTTGTCCTTTTGGTTACTTTTGGTTTGAAGTCTATTTTATCAGATATTAATATAGCAACCTGTGCTTTTTAAAATTTCCATTTGCATGGAACATCATTTTCCATCCTTTAATCCTGAGGAGGTGTTTATCTTTAGTGGTGAGGTGAGTCTCTTGAAGACAGTAGATTGAGGGTCCAGATTTTTGATCCATTCTGATAACCTATGTCTTTTGATGGGTGAGTTAATACCATTAATATTTAAGGTTATTACTGTGAGGTTTGAATTATTCCCTGCCATGAGGAGGTGTTCTATGGGGTTTGGTGCTTTTTTGTCTTATGTATTGTTTTGAGCCTGTTTTATTTTGGTGACTCTTATCTTCTTGTTGGATCTTCAGATTGTTGTTTGACTGTTCTATGTGGAGCATTCTCTCAAATATTCTCTGTAGGTTTGGCTTTGTGTTCATATAATCATAGAGTTTGCTTTTTCTGGAAAGTTTTTCTTTACCATCTATTATGAGGGACACTTTTGTTGGGTAAAGTAGCTTGGATTGGAAGCCATACTTTTTCAGGCTTTGAAGTGTTCCATTCCAGGCCCCTCTGGCTTTCAGGGTTTCCATTGAGAAATCTGATGTAATTGTGATGGGATTGCCTTTGTATATTGTGAATTCCTTCTTTCTTGCTGCTTTTAACACTGTTTGTTTTCATTGTTAAGAATTTTAACTATAATGTGTCTTTGAGAGTTTCTTCTTTGGTCCCAACTGGTTGGTGTTCAGTGTGCTTGTTATATTTGGACGGGCCTCTTTTGAGAAATTGGGAAAATTTTCTTCAATAATTTTATTCAATATGTTCTCTATGCCTCTGGTCTGGATTTCCTCTCCTTCTGGTATGCCCATGATACAGGTGTTTGGTTGTTTTAGGGTTTCCACAGTTCCCTTGTATTATGTTAACTTGACTTTTTGAAATTTTTGATTTTGTTGAAGACTTTTTGGCCTCCTGATCAATTTATTCTGTCTTATCTTGCAGGTCAGAGGTTCTGTCTTCCACATGAATAACTCTGTTGGTGAGTGGTTCTATTAAAGTTTATATACTTCTACTTGATTTTTGTTTTCTGTTGTGTTATTTTTCATTGTGTCCATCTCTTTTTTAAGGTATGACTTTAATTTGAGTTCTGATTTTTTTTATTTTTTGAAAAAAGCTTTACTTTTATTTATTTGAGAGAGAAGGAAAGAGGCAGACAGAGGGGGAAAGACAGAGAGAGAATGGAGGCTCCAGGGCCCCCATCTATTGCAAATGAACTCCAGATGCATGTGCTCATTTGTGCATCTAGCTTACATGGGTCCTGGGGAATTGAACTGAGGTGCTTTGGCTTTGCTGGAAAATGCCTTAACCACTACTCCATCTCTCCTGCCTCCAGTTCTGATTTTCTTGATGCTTCCTGTGGTTCATTCTTGCATTTGATAAAGTCTTCATTAAGCTTAATCAACCAGTTGTTGAGTTCTTCCATTTCTTGCCTTACCTTCAATTTATTCATATCTCTTTGGAGGGTTCTAACATTTTATGCAATCAAGTTAAGTCTACTGTCAAAAGCTGAACACTCTAGGAGATAATTCTGTTCAATTTCATTGATAGGATCATTGGTTCTTTGATAGTTTGCTTCAAGTTCAGTGATTTTTTTAAGTCAGGGTTTCATTGATTATTGCGTTTTCATTTTGGGAATGAATTTATGTTGATTTCTCTCTGATTTCACTGGAGGTTTCTATCACAGGACTAGGCATCCTTGGTGGAGATCCCTGTTTTCTGATTTTCATTATCTTTTTTGCATTGTTTTCTACCCATTTTAGGGAGACTCTTTATTTTATTGAGGAGTAAGCAAGTTTTTGTCCTTTGGCCCATTTACCCTCTGACTCAGGTGAACAGGGATGTTGGAACTAGTGGCCAGTCAGGATACTAGAGTAAAAGACTTGATTACACAGCTCACACAGGGACCAGGCCTCCCCAAGCAAGGCCCAATGGGACCTACCAGGACCAGGGGTCTGGGAGGAACAATGGAACAGGGATCTGACCTACTTAATGTTATACGCTCCAGCACATAGACTTGTGCAGGCAACCCAGACTGGGGACGTGCGAAAATCCCAGATACAGGTATATGTCCTATTCACTCCAAACTGCTGCACCTTCCCACACACTGTTATCTCAAAGAACTCAGACCATAGAGGCGGGAGGAGCCTGGAAATAGGTCCTGCCTATTCACTCCAGACAGCCATGTCCACTCACACACTTTCTGTGCAAGGAACGCAAAAGTTTCAGTTTTTATCTGTATCATTCACATTTTAAATACATGGCACTGTTTGCTCAATTGAAGCCTTTAATTCTTTTACATTGATATGATTATGAAAAATTTGACATATAACAAAGGAAAATTGCATAATACAATCTACTGAACAAATTATCATTTTTTAAAATTATTTTTAGTTTTTATTTATTCACTTGCAATCAGAGAGAGAAAGGAGAGAGAGAGAGAGAAGAGAAAATGGGCACTCCAGGGCCTCTAGCCACTGCAAACAAACTGAAAATGTATACACTAGTTTGTGCATCTTGCTTTCTGTTGGAACTGGGGAATCAAACCTAGTCATTAGGCTTTGCATCAGTCATTTTAACTGCTGAGCCATCTTTCCAGAACAAATTACTAGTTTTTACAACTCTGAAGTCATGCTCATCCTACTTATTTTCATTATTCATGTAATTGCAGTGTCATCACATCAGCATGTATCTCTAAGTTAAAAAATACATAATTTAAATATTCACATTGCTATCCAAATTAATACTTTTCTCAAATAGATTTCTAGTATCCAAAATAGCTATTTTTTTCTCAAATATTGTTTTCTTCATAGTTTCCTTATTTGAGTGATTATCCCTATAAAGTACGAGCAGTAATTCTTTCATTATGGTCTTATTCCCTCTCCACCCTCCAATCTCTCTCTCTCTCTCTTTGTTATTTACTGCTGGCTGGAGAAGCCAGGATCATGTTTAGTTTGGCTTTGTTCATCCTGTAAATGATCCACAGCCAACCAGATTTTATTTGTTTACTCCCTCTTGATTGGAGTTTCATAAGATTGTACGGTCTTTGTTTTCTCTAAGATCATGGTTTATTAATAAAATTTCATAGGCTGATTTATGTGCTATCATAAAAGCAAAATGTCATTGAATCTAAAATGTATTGATTATTTTTAAAATATTTTTATTTTTATGTGTATTTTTAAATAAATAAAATTAAAGGACAAATCACTCATTTATCTCAAAATTTTCTTTAAGTGTGTGGACATTTTTATGTGTTTATATTACTTAAAAAGATTATAGGGGCTGGAAGGATGGCTTGAAAATTAAGGCATCTGCCTGTGAAGCCATAGGACCTAGGCTCAATTCCACAGGAACCACATAAGCCAGATACACAAGGTGGCGCATGCATCTGGAGTTCGTTTGCATTGGATGGAGGTGCTGGCATGTGCCCATTCTCTCTTTCTCTCTCTCAATCTCTCTGTCTCTCTGCCTCATTCTCTCTGTCAAATAAATAAAAATAAAATATTAAGAAAGATTGTAAATTCCACTTCTTCAGAAATATTGCCAAACTTTTGGTTTATGTACCATGAGAAAAACACTATATTTGTGGTGCTTATGTAAATTAATTTCAGTCTGCAGGTTCAACCAAAATTGTAAACCAAAATTATAATCTGGAAATCTCTTTTAAATATTTTATTTTTATTTATTTATTTGAGAGAGAGAGACAGACAGAGAAAGGGAGAATGGGTGCACCAGGGCCTACAGCCCCTGCAAACGAGCTCCAGATGCATGCACCACCTTGTGCATTTGGCTTAAGTGGGTCCTGGGGAATCAAACACAGGTCCTTTGGCTTTTTGCAGGCAAGTGCCTTAACCACTAAGCCCTTTCTCCAGTCCTGTATATCTTTTTTAAAAAAATTTTTGGTTTATTTTTATTAATTTATTTGAGAGCGACAGACAGAGAGAGAAGAAGAAGAAGAAGAAGAAGAAGAAGAAGAAGAAGAAGAAGAAGAAGAAGAAGAAGAAGAAGAAGAAGAGAAAGAGAGAGAGAGAGAATGTGCACACCAGGGCTTCCAGCCACTGCAAATGAACTCCAGACACATGCACCCACTTGTGCATCTAGCTAACGTGGCTCCTGGGGAATCGAGCCTCGAACTGGGGTCCTTAGGTTTCACATGCAAGCACTTAACCACTAAGCCATCTTTCCAGGCCCCTGGAAATCTCTCTTAAAGTACATAAATGCCACATAATATTTTATTTCAGAATGTGTAATATATTATATATGAGCACTCAAAAATATGCAATAATGCACAGGTGAAATTAAGGCTTCAATTAACCTTTTTTATTTACTTATTTCGTGGTCTTTTGAGAAAGGGTCCCTCTCTATCCCAGGCTGACAAGGCTAGCCTCAAACTCAAAGTGATCTTCCTACTACTGCCTCATGAGTACCAGGATTAAAAGCATATGCCATCACACCAGGCAATTTTTATTCACACTCCCAAGAAAGTAAAAACTAATGTAAAATTTTGAAATGCAAACCTAAGTCAACAGCTAGACATAAACTGAGTATGCACTAACTAGAGAACTAAATAACAGTACATTCATACAAAGAAATTCTCAGCAACAAAAGTACAAGAAGCCCTGGCACATACAAGCTCATAGATACTTCTTAAGCATGTGTGCATAAGTATGTTGCACACACATACACTGGCATTTTATCCTTATATGAAAATTTATAGCAAACAATGAAAACACTGATTTTTTTAAATGAAAAACGGGGTAAGGTTTTACTGTAAATGGCAAATGGTAAATTTCTGGCTTTATGGAAAATTTCTCTATTGATTGAGTTGTAAAATTATGTACATGTATGTGTTCATTGATTTATTCATGTAACAATGCACACTTATAATTAATTTTATGTGCATATCAAAAAACTTAACAAATAATAAACATGTTCTGAGAATAACCCTTAAATTATTTCATAATATTTTGTGTTAAAAATTTACCATAATATAGGTTTTGATATAAAGGTGTGATTAAATTCACTAAATCAGAAGTTCAGATTATTCATGTTAGACTAAACATAAAATATATGCAAATGACAACAGAATATGAGACATAATTAACCACTTTTGTATAGAAAGTACCTTATAATAGTGTGGGAATCACTGAAGAAAATGAATATTTGGTACTACTGCTTTAATTTTTTTTCATTGGGTTCTGACCAGAATTATTTTAGTAAACATAGTTAAAACAGTTAACTTCCATAAATTTAGTTTTATATAAAATTATAGACACTTATGAAAGGATATTTTTTGTTGGGCTAGACAGAAGGCTCAGCAGTTAAGAGGTGCTTACTTGCAAAACTTGAAAGCCTCGGTTCAATTCTCCAGTACCCACAGAAAGCCAGATAAATAGAGTGGCAGCACATGCATCTGGAGTTCATTTGCAGTGGCAGTATGCTTGGGCATGCCCACATTCACTCTATCTATTTCAAGTAAATAAATAAGAAGTATATAATAAAAACAAAGATTATTACTCAGATAATTCAAATAAAATTCTTTTGGTCTAAATGATTTGGTTCTTGTCCCCCCTTGTACATTATTACTAAGAATTCAGTGGTAATTTTCTGTGATTGGATAAGTTCACTGAGAATGATCTGTTCCAGGTTCAACCATTTTTCCTCAAATTTCATTGTGTCATTTAAATTTGACGGATAATTCCTTTCAGCAAATTCATACTTCTGGACTGGATACATTACTCAATGGTTAAAAGTGCTTGCTTTTCAGGTCTGACAGCCTGGGTTCAATCTCTCAATGCCTTTGAAAATCCAGACATACAAAGTGCACATGGATCTGGAGTTCATTTGTAGTGGCAGGAGATTCTTTCGTGTTCATTCTCTCTCCCTCCCTCCATCCTTCCCTCTCCCTCTCTCTCTAAAATAAATTTAAAAACATTCAAGGGTATGGAGGAAGCGAGCTTGGCAAAGATTCAAATGGTAAGTCAAGGGCAATTGATATTGAAAAGCAGATACAAAATTGGCTTTTATTGACGTTACATAATTCTGAGTTATTAATTACTGAATGACTCTGTAGATAATGGTGTAACCTAACATAGTTATCTTCACAATCGAAAAGAAAGAATTAAGTGATGGTTAGCTGTTTATATTGATTAAAATAGTAATATAGTTTTTTAAACTCTGGGATTTATTAGTATATTTATTTTTTTACTGAATTTTTCCCATATGATAGAAATGCGACCACAAGAGACATTGACTATTATTTTGATATTAATAGACAAACAATATTTTATAATCATTTTAAAGGCTTAATTTTGTATTCATAATTCAGTTAAGATGATGCATTTTATTTTCATTGCTCATGAAGTGAAGTGTGGTACTTCTCAACCCCACATGGTGCTTAGGTGAGGAAAGGAATTATCAGAGGATCTCACTTTTCCTTCTAAAGTATACAGCATAGAAAACAGAGATGATCACTGGCTGACACAGCTAAGATGACACCAGATACAGGAAGGCTGCAGTGTGAGTGCTCATTCCCTACACGATTCTTTCGCTACGCAGGTTGGATAACTAAATACCAGCATTTTTGCAGTTGGGTTTAACCATGTGGCTTTCCAGAAAATTAAGAGAAAGTCTATGAAAAAGTGGTTCTAGAGAATTATTTCCTCATATTTAAAGCAGGATTTCAGACACCCATTGTATAACAACCATCTCAAACTATTTAGCTTAAAACAGGAATCTGCAAACTATGGCCATGGGATCAATCATTGTCTACAAATAAATTTTATTGGCACATAGCATATTATTGATATGAAACTTTAGAACTTTATTAACTTTAATACAATAGCCTTATAAAATCATATCCCTTGTAATTTACTAAAAAATATTCATGAGCAAGTATTTTATAGTTGAAATGTTTATTTAATTTACTATAATTTAACTTATTGTAGTTGGTCTTTGTCCAGTAGGATTTTTCTTTTGATTTTTTGAAGTAGGGTCTCACGCTAGCCCCGGCTGACCTGGAATTCACTATGTTGTCTCAGGATGGCCTCAAAACTCAAGACAATCTTCCTAACTCTGCCTCCTGAGTGCTGGGATTAAAGGCATGTGTCATGACACCTAGATTCAGTAGAGTTTGATTTAAGTGTTCTATTCTCAAATATATTGGCCTATTTTAATATTTTTTATATTTATCATATATAGCCTCAAAACATAAGCGTGCTTGACAAATAGTTTGTATGGCATGGTATACTTACAAACAACTAAAGGAGAGTTTACTTTGGCTTACAGGTCAAGGAGGCCATGGCAGCAGGAGTGGGCATGGCTCATCACAGTACATCTATAGTCAGGAAGCACAGAGAATGACGAATGCTGGAGCTCAGCTCACTTTTTCTTTTTTATTACGTCTGAAACCTAGTCCATGGAATTGTGCTGTGCACATCTAGCATGGGTCTTTTCATCTCAAGTAACCCAAACTAGAAACTCCCTCTCCCAAAAGGAATCCTTTAATGAAATGAACAACTTATTCATTTGTTTTCTAAATAGTTCATCATCTATTGATATATTAATTATTAGCATTTGTAATGAAGTTTTCTTCAAGATTTGGAAAAGGACTGAAAAGATTGCTGGGTGAGGTAGTTTGAATTAGCCATTCCCATAAACTCATGTGTTCTGAATGCTTAGTTTCCCCCTGTTGGCAATTTGGAAGGTGGAGCTGTTGCTGGGAATGGACCTGTTAGTTCAACTCACTGTCTTGATGTTTCCGCCTGATGTGGCTCTGCTCATGCTATGTTTCTCCTGCCATTATGGAGCTTCCCTTTGACACTGTAAGACAAAATAAGCCCCTTTGTCTCATAAGGTGATTCTGGTTGGTATTTGTTCCAGAAATGAGAAGGTAACTACAACACTGAGTCTACTTTCAAAGGAGAGTTGTAAAAGTGATGTTACTTTTGTTTGTAAAGAACATAAATATTAAGAAGTGTTTTGTCATAAGTACTTATTCCTTTATTAATCATTCAGTTGAAAAATCTAGGCATTAATTTTATTCTTAAGTGTAATAAAACATCTAAAATTTATAATTGCCCAGGTAGAAAAAATATTCATCATTAATTCTACTTCCATTTATTCTATAAAGTACTCAGAAAATTCATTTGCTCAAATATAGGTTTGATGCAGCAATATCTCCCCTAACTTATATGCAAAATATCTCATGGTACAATATCAGCTACTAAATTAATAAAATTAATTTATGTTTAAATGATTGTGAGTGCTTGTGGTTGGTTAGGTGACTTTTTCAGGGTGGCCTTGAACTCACAGTGATCCTTTTACCTCTGCCTTCCAAATGTGTGTGTGCCACTATACCTGTTTTACAATATTGATTTTTAATGTTATTATTCATTTTTTTAATTTATTTGAGAGCAACAGTCAGAGTGAGAAAGGCAAAGAGAGAGAGAGAGAGAGAGAGAGAGAGAGAGAGAGAGGGAGAGAATGGGCACGCCAGGGCCTCCAGCCACTGCAAACAAACTCGATGCATGCTCCCCCTTGTGCATCTGGCTAACGTGTGTCCTGGGGAATACAGCCTCAAACCGGGATCCTTAGGCTTCACAGGCAAGTGCTTAACTGCTAAGCCATTACTCCAGCCCTGATTTTTAATGTTATTAAATTCAAGGATTGAACAAGTATAAGATGATATAGATCCTACATTGGACTGCCTCAGAAGCTTTGCACTTGGAGGTCATTTGCATAATAAGAATGAAGAGGGACATAGATTTTTCTTTTTTTACTTTGCCTCATTTGTCAAACATATAAATCCTGTAGGAGAATCGCTGTGAGTCCAAGCCAGCCTGGCTTAAATCCTTACTTGGCATTAAAAAAAAAAAAAAAAAAAAAAAAAAAAAACCTTCAGGCCAAGTGTGGTGATACAAACCTTTAATCCTAGCACAGAGTTAGGAGGATCACTATGATTTCAAGGCCACCCTGAGACAGGTAAGTCTGGACTAGAATGAGACCCTACCTTGAAAACAAAACAAATAAACAAAAAAAATCTGAAATTTGGTTATCAGATTGGGTCCAAGTGTTCTATTCACATACAGGGTATAAGGCCCCAAATAGGACAATTCAAAGAGCTACATTGGTAAAGCATTTGAAGATTGAATAAGGGTTGCCTGGCTATACAGAAACAGATAAATTAGAAACATTTAGAAATAGTGGCAAGTCTATCTTTCTCTCTCTCTCTCTCTCTCTGTCTGTCTCTCTCTCTCTCTTTCCCTTTCTTTCTCTCTCTGCTCCATTTCTTCCCCACCCTCATTTCAATTATTGCTTAGATGTAAGAGGTAAAATGTGGCAAAAGATCTAACTCTAATTAATGGTTGAGAGTCAATAGGGAGAGTAGATTCATGGAACATGTCTTAATTCCTAGAAAAATTTTCAGAAAATATTTAAGAATTTCACAATAAATGCTAATTTCTTCTCAAGAAAATATTGTATAAAAAATGTGGGAGCTTAAGAGATGGCTCATTGGTTAAAAGTACTTGCTTGTAAAGCCTGTTGGCCCTGGGGTTCAATATCTCTGTACCCACGTATAACTAAATGCACAAAGCAATGCATGAGTCTGGAGTTTGTGGAAAGTGGCAATAGGTCCTGGGCATTCTTTTTAAAAATTTCTTTTTTAATTTTTTCTTTCTTTGAAAGAATATATTTATTTTTTTGCATGTGGTTTCATGTGTGTGTGTGTGGGGGGGTGGATATCAGGGAGGGCCACTATGAAGAAATGCTTTACATAAGTGGCTGGAGAACTGAACCCAAGCCAGTAGGTTTTGTTAACAAGTTCCTTAAACCACTATGCCACCTCCTTAGCCACTGTTGTTTTTTCTTCTTCATTATTTTTTGTTTGGTACATAATAAAAGTATTATATTCAGTTATACCATGAATTTGATTCTTGTAAAGCTCTTGAGAGATTGGGAGGAAACCATGTATCCAAGGCTAATGGGCACAGAGACATCTGTTTTCCGCAGGTTACAGGATATTATGGAAGACTACATAGTGCATTCCAAGTCTCAAGAGAAGAATCCAATATTTGCGATCTGCTATTATCTCTTTAATCCTACATAGGAAATACATTGATCTCATTCTATGGCAAAACTTTACATGAGTGTGTCCTAGTCTCTTGGCATCTGAGTTATTTTAGTATAGATGTAACAGGAGACAGAAGTACAAGTGGGGAATATAGTCCTTATAATACAAAAGTAGGGGCAATCCTATAGCCAGAATAGAAATTCATACCCAAAGGAAAGCTGTAATTTTAAGGGAGACTGAAATTTCATGGTCCAATCCAGTGGAACAGAGTGCATGCTTGATTCATTTCAACTGATTCATTTCCCAGTTCATGACTGATATTTTTATTTATATATGAATGAACAAATGTTCTACATTCTAAGTATTTATGCATTTACTTGGGAGTTCTTAGGGCTGAGATGTTTCTGCTTTTCATTGATTTTCCCCTTTATTAAAAAATATATATTGTAGCCATTTTCATTAAAGACCATAAGTCAATTTATTTTCATTTTGCTAATATTTGCAATGAATTTTCTAGTCATTGAAAATTATGTATAGCAGTACATTATGCTCTAGGTACAGTGCTCAGAAAAAAGTGCATGTGTTATTCTATGCATGAGATGATTCTAAAAAAATTGATACCATTGTACATACATGGTAGTTGATGAAACTGAAAGTTATGTATTTTAAGAAAATTTCACAGATTGTTAGATAGCAGATGTAAATTCTTCATTTTAAAATTCCGTTGGGTCATGATAACAGAGACATTTCCTCCTACCCATAACTGACAGCTAACCCCACAGTGCACGACCCATATACCCCAACAAGGAGGGGGGAGGACAGGGAAGAGGTTGACAATGATATCAACTTGACTGTACTGAGTACAAAACTCATATTAAAAAAAAAAATCAGGCCTTTTAACTCCAAACCTGTATTCTTCATCTGTCCTCAATATCATTGAAATGCTGGTAGTTCATTTAGAAGACACATTATTTGTTCTGGGTGCACCTGTTAAAGAATTGTTAATATTGACAATAGTGACTCAGACACCATTAAATCTGTACAACTGAGCAATGCAGGAGGGGAAAATCAATTCAGCATGTCTTTGGGACTTGACTCAATATGTCATATCTTTGGATGATCCCAAGGAATTTTTTTTTCCTGTCTTCCATCCTTTGATACTAAACTTAAGTCACATGGGGGATATAAGAGTTTTTTTTTAAATTATTTTTATTTAAGTATTTGTTTGAGAGAGGGTTGGTAGATGGTTATGGGCATGCCAGGGACTCTTGCCACTACAAATGACCCTAGATGCTTGCACCACTTTGTGCATCTGGCTTTATGTAGGTACTGAGGAATTGACTCTGGGCATTCAGGCTTTGCCTAAGCACTTTTAACCACTGAACTAGCTCCTGAGCCAATTTGAGAGGTTTTAATCATTTCAGTGTCTTCAGATCCTAGACCTCTATACACATAGCCTCTGAGTAGATGCTTCTAGATAACTTGGTAAAAGACCAAACCATTGTCCTTTCATTCCTCAAAAGGTCTGTTCCCAATCCAGAGACTCCCTTGTAGGACCAGTGTTATTTTCTATTTTAATCTGGCTTCAAATGTACATTTGTAGAATTATATCCTATTGGGTATCTTCATTTGAGAAAAGAGCTTTCCCAGTTTATCTTTCTGTCACTTAACTTTTTTGACACTTTCATGACTGTTTTGATGAGAAATCTGGAGAGGAAACCATGAGCAGAGAACTCAACTAACAGCCTCTAGAAGGTCTGGCTTGTGTTCATTGATGCAAATATAATATCTGGACATCAGAGAAACCTTTAAAGTCAGTATTTTCTCGATTAGATATTAATTTAAGCAACCTCTGCTTTTCCTGCCTGTTTGTTGGAGCTGTGGCTTTCAGATAAATATACGTAGTCACTGTACACAAACATGAACCTCATTAAAATGGTAAAACATGCACAAATTATGTTATTATGATATGTACATGAGAAATAAAGGGTCATGCACAAACATCTTAAGATATTAACAATTTACTAGCAAAGCAGTTATATCCATAATGTAGGTGGGGAAATTTTCCTCAGTTGTGTTAGGGTTTCTGGCTACCTTTGTGATATAACAGAAAAATGAAAAGAGGGAAAGGATGATGGTATATTTGTTCAATGTTTTGCATGTCACAGGAAACTTCAGAAGTGAAAACCCACGATCCTGAGAAAATTGGTTTTCATGCTTAAATTTGGGCAGGAATGTACAGTGTTCTGTGTCTGTGTTTGAACAAAAAGGTGTGATGCAATACTTACAGACTGAGAAAGGAAATCCAGCCAGGCCTGTCTGTCCATAATCCTTTGGTCTGTGTGGCATTCCTTCCTTCCAGTTATAAGACAGACCTCATCTGAATGGAGGGTCTCACTATGAGATAAGGTAGATCAGAGAAGTTCTTTTTGCTAGCTCTTACATGAAAAAGAGGGGGAGGTTAAGAGTAATATTTCAAGTTTTTATGTCTCTCTTTAGGGCAAATATGTTCTAGTTCCTACGTCTCGTCTTGGGGACATCTAGTCTTTATGGCTTGCCATATGGGAGAAAGAGGAGCAGAAGAAAGAAAGGAAAGATGAGGCCTTTAAGGATTTAACATTTGAGTCTTTTTTTTCTCTCTCAAAGTATGCCACATGGCAAAACACCTTGCTGTTTTCTGAGCCCTGACCAAAAAAATAATAATAATAATTAAATAAACACATACTGCCTTTATAGTCCACTCAAAAATTTTAAAATAGTTTCATTTAGGGACTTCTGGCCAAGATGGCCACCGCCTAGCTGTGCTACAAATCATGGGCAAAGAAAGGCAAGATATTAAGGGTTCACTGGGTCTTTTAGTGGAGAGAAATATCCAACAGATTGTCAGTGGGAGGGCAAAGAGGGGAGAAAAACAGGGAATCGCGGATCTCCTCGCAGGCGCATAGCCCACCCCTCCCCCTAAATAACCGCTGTGTCCACGGCACCAGCGCTGCACTCCGATTGATCCCTGCGTGCTGAAGCTTGGACTGCTCTGCACACTCACCCAATCGCCACCTACTGCTCCGACCATCGTGCGTTCAACGACTCCTGGCAATAACAGGGAATCCCTGATTTCCTCAGGAGTGGGTAGCCCACCCCTCCCCCTATCCACAGCGCAGCTGCGTGCAGATCTATCCCTGCCTGTGGCACCTTAGACTTCTCTGCCCACTCGCTCATTTACTGCTCCTGCCACTGCACGTTCAGTGAGCCCAGTTCCACAGCAACTGCCACACAAGCTCAGATTCTGTCTCTCACTTGCACCAGCTCAGGTGCCATCCCCTACCTGTCTGCCATGCTGGCGGGCCAACATTGTCCTGTGGAAGGGGAGTGCAGACTGCTTCCAGGTCCCAGTGTTCCTAGCCAGAGTTTGGGGTGCTTCAATGCTTGGTGCCTCAGTGCCACTCCTAGCTCGAATGCAGGCAGCTTTGGCGCATTACCGCTTGAGAATTCAGGCAACATTGGTGCCCCTTCCAGGCAGTAAATAGGTGGCTTTGGCAAGTGAGAGTCAAAGCACAGGCTGCTTGGCGACTGCCCCAGGCTGCCTCATATTCCCATTGTGCTTGAGCCCAGGCTGATATGCCCACCTACATGCCCATACATGATCATGGGCAGACCACAGTGCAAAAAAAAATAGCATGAAAAATCAAATGCAAGAAAATCCAGTTAGACCACCCAATCCTACAATGAATACATCTAACCAAAACATAGAAGAACCATTAGGATCAGAATACCAAATTGAAGCAACCCTGACCAAGCTACTGGGAGAATTTGCAGAAAAGCAACAAAGGACCAATAATCATGTGGATGCTGCCATCACTAAACTAGAACTAATAGATAAGAAATTAGAAGGAGTTCAAAGAGAGTTAAGACATTTGAGGGAGAGTGAAAAAAAAAGAAGACCTTAAAAATCAGCTGGCCATGCTAAATGAAGACATAAAGAAATGCAAGGATGAATTTCAAGAATCATCAAGAAAATCAGAAAATGATGAGAAAAGGGAGCTTGACAGAAGGATGGAAATTATATATATAAAAGTAGTAGAAAATGCAAACTTAATTGAACAAATCCAAAACTCTCTGGAAGCTCTCAAGAAAAGAGTCAGCCAAGTGGAGGACAGAAACTCTGATTTGGAAGACAAGATGGAACAAACAGTTCAAGAGTTCAAAAATTTCAGAAAGTTCAAAAGTTCCTGTGAACAGAACATGAGGGAATTGTGGGATACACTTAAACATCCTAGTATCCAGATCATTGGACTACCAGAAGGAGAATAATTTCAGACCAAAGGCATGGAGAAATTATTTTACAAAATAATTGAAGAAAACTTCCCCAGTCTCTTAAAAGAAAGGCCCATCAAGATAGAAGAAGCCAACAGAACTCCAAACAGACTGGACCAAAGGAGAAACTCTCCAAGACATATTGTCATTAAGACTCTAAACATTGACACCAAAGAGAAAATCCTAAAATCAGCTAGGGAAAAACAGCACACCACTTTCAAAGGTAACCCCATCAGAATTACTTCAGACTTATCAATGGAAACCCTGAAAGCTAGAAGGGCCTGGAATGAAAGACTGCAGAGTCTAAGAACCTATGGCTTTCAACCCAAACTACTCTACCCAGCAAAAGTATCCCTCATAATAGATGGTGAAAGAAAAACTTTCCATGACAAAACTCAGCTTTACAATTATATGAACACAAAACGAAACCTACAGAGAGTATTTCAGGAATTTCTCCACAGAGAAGAAACAAATAATCAAACTCAAATGCCTACAAGAAGCAGATCACAATAATCAAACTCACAGTAGGCACAAAAACTTCAAAGTCCATGAAAACACCAATCCACATCCACCATCACAATATAGCAGGGATCAAATCAAATCTCACAGTCATTACCCTAAATATTAATGGCCTTAATTCACCCATCAAGAGACACAAGCTAACAGGATGGATCAAAAAATTAGACCCCTCAATCTGTTGCCTTCAAGAAACCCACCTCACCACTAAAGACAGACACCTCCTCAGGGTAAAAGGGTGGAAAACAATATTCCAAACAAATGGGAATAAGAAACAAGCAGGTGTAGCTATATTAATATCGGATGAAACAGACTTCAAACCAAAAATAATCAAAAAAGACAAAGAAGGCCTCTTCCTACTTTTCAAGGGAACGATCCATCAAGAGGATATTACAATCATAAATCTGTATTCACCAAACACAGGGGCACCACAGTTCATAAAACAAAACCTACTTGACAATAAAACAGAAATAACCACCAACACCATCATCGCTAGGGACTTCAATACACCATTATCAGTAATAGACAGATAATCCAAACAGAAACTCAACATGGAAGTAAGAGAGCTCAACAAAACCATAGTTCACTTAGACCTAATGTACATCTACAGAACTTTCCATCCCAAATCCACAGACTACACATTTTTTTTTTCTTATCCTAAAGCCTTCAAACCACAGTCCAGAGAGATTTGCTCAACCATGTTTATAGCGGCTCAATTTGTAATACCTAAGAGCTGGAATCAACCCAGATGTCCATCACTAGAAGAACGGATAACTAAGATGTGGTATATCTACATAATGGAATTCTATACAGCAGTAAGAAAAAAATGACACAATGAAATTTGAGGAAAAATGGTTGAACCTGGAACAGATCATTCTCAATGAACTTACCCAATCACAGAAAAAAAATCACCACATAGTCTCACTGATCTAGAGCACCTAACCTGAATCTGCCCAAGATACCTTACATACCCAGCAAGCATCTCGTGGACTAGACACTAGGATGGATGGGGAGGGAGGAGAGGGCATCAAAGGGGTGGGAAACACAAATCTAGACCCAAACAGCAATGGTACCATAAAATTCTACTTCCTAAAAGGCAGACCAAATGGCTAAACTTTCACCATGCCCTTACAGGGAACACCTGAACCACAAGACACTGGAGAGGGTAGGATCAAGATTAACCTTAATCTTCTACATCTTCCCTCCCTTCCTCTCCCTCTCTCCCTCCCTCCCTCCCCCCCCCCCCTCTTTTCTCTCTAACTCTTGTATATTAGTTATCTTTTTCTTCATTTTCTTACTGGGTACTGACCTGTACCTCCCAGTACCAGCACGGGGCTGTCATCCACAATGAGTTTTTGATCAGAGATACCTACATGGTTTCCGAAAAGACAGAAAGATTTCTGTCAGAGTACTTAATGACCCACCAAAGGTTAGTGGTAAGACCCTACTGCTGAAGACGCCTTATGTGGTTGACATGCAAAATGGAATGGCATGGCTGGAAGTTGGAAGAGAGTCAGTCCCCAGACAGTTAGTGCAACTAGTACTAGAAGGTGCTACATGGGCGACTGGGGGAAAATGACCAATATCTGTCCAAGCAACTCATGGTCTAACCTACTTAACAGCAAATAACCTGTTGTGATGCCCACACGTGCAATAGTGGTACACAGCCATGGTGGGTAACCAACTGCTCTTGATTTGGCTAACTGAGCCCCTCAGTGGTATGGGACCCATAGCTGGAGCTGGGAAACAAGTCAGAACCATATCCAAACATAAGCCCACTCGCCAATATCAAGCTACCACCAATCATAGGCTACAAGAGAGCCTATGCCTATTAAATTCTCTATAAAAAAGTAAGCGTTATCTCATTTGTCCTGGTGCTAACTTACTCTCCATTGGAGAATCTGCTTCTCTTTTTCAGATAGATGTAGATCCTAAGGAGAGAGCCACTCCATCATACCTCCAAAGGGCCCCACATGAAACTAAGAAAAATTGGCAAAACAAGCAAGGGTGCTGTTTTCCTGGTGAACCCAATACCAGCACAAGGGGGAAGGAGATAAACACGGAGAAAAATCAACTCCTACCAAATCAGAGATCCTGAGACCCAGAGGCCACCAACACCTCATCACTGAAGCAGACCAAAAATGAACCCAAAATGGCTCAGGGAAATTTTGTGGAAGAGGGGGCTTAAAGAGTGTCAGAGCCACATGTTGGGTCATGATATGCAGAGACATTTATCTTACCCATAACTATGGGCTAACTCCACAATGCATGACCCATATACCTCAACAAGGAGGGGCCAAGGAGAGGGCATAGGTCACGGATGAACCCAATAATGGTACCAAACTGACTGTATTTGCTGAATACAAAACTAATAATAAAGAAAAAAAGAGAAAAAAATAGTTTCCTTTAATTTGTAAACTATTTTACATATTACCACCTTGTCTTTAAAATTCAGAACCCTATTGCCACTAACTAAATATCATCCCTTTTATCCAATATTTGTTCTGTTTCAATACTAGTAAAGTAAGTTCTTACTGTTAGATCATTTTAATTGTGTCATTTTTCTAGAAGGCTGTTCATGATTTCTTTCTGTTATGCATCACTTCATTTTGTTTTTCTACTTTTATCTGTCTCCAGAGACGTCACAAAAGCCTTTCTGCTCTCTCCCAACAGAAAACCTCCAGGGCTTTCTGACTGTCATCCTAGTGCCAGAGAGAGATTTGGATGGTTTTAAAACTCCCTAAGGCAGCAAATCTCAAGAAATCCTCCAAGCCACAGGCTACTGGATCTCAAGCTAGTGAGTTCTTACTTGATTAGCATAGTTGAAGAATGCAGAAACACGAAGAAGGTAGATTATGAAAGATTTATCAAGAAAGGTAGGGAAGAAAAGCAGCAGTTTCTGAGGCAAAGGAGAGTTTCTCCCCCGTCAACCTGAAGAGGAAAACCAGGAAATTCTCACCGTGGCTCGGATAAAGTCCTTTGTAAATTAGGCATCCAATTAGGATGAGCCTCATTGCCAAGTTCAAATGAATATTAAAAACTTTGATTGGTTACTGGACCCAAAAGGAGTTGAGTAAGGAAGGGCCCACCCACAGGAAATGCAAGCCTAGGAAGAGTTGGAGAAGAGTCAGGAAGCTGTACCTTATTGCCATCTTGGGTCAGACTGGATCAGAATGGAGTCCTGGTCTCACTAGGGCACGGCGACATCTGTGTTTTGGTCCCAGGGCTCTAGCTGACCGCCTACAAAGGGAAGGTCCCTTCTTCCTAGTCCATACCACTTGCAGCGTCAGTCTAGATTTCTTCCCCCAAATGACTACACTCAACTCATTGTGTCACCGCTATTCATTTTCATCCCCTTGGTGGTTTTCTTTACAGAAAATGTAGGAAGAACCTGTCATGGTGGTCCATGTCTATAATCTCAACCACTGTGGAGGCTGAGGCAAGAGGGTCACCTCAAGTTTGAGGCTAGCCTGGGCAACACAGAAAGATACTATTCCAAAAACTAAAACAGTAAAAATAAATAAATAAATAAAACATGTGAACACAATTGTCAAGTTCTAATTGTTACACCCTACTATTTAAGGTCCACCTTACCTTCTACGTTTAGGTTTTAGTTTTAGCTTCTTTCATTCCTTCCTCCCTCCTTCCCTTTCTTCCTTCTTTTGTCTATGTCAGTTTTGTAGATTCACTTGAATCTTGCCAGAGAATAAATGTGATGGCTTTCCTCTAGGTTTTGAATTTCCTCCAGTGGGGTGCAAAAGAATTACAAGTGTTCTTTGTTTCTATTCTTTCCTTTGATTTGGTGTGTGTGTGTGTGTGTGTGTGTGTGTGACATTCTAGATGCTTGTTTAAGTTATATGGCCCACGGATTAGAATTTAATAACTTATTCAATTTTCATCCTAGAAGGCTCTTCATAAAATTCATAAAAGCTTAAATATCTTAGTACTCTGATAAGTTTATTAAGGGAGTTCTAGTGTGGCCAATTTTTAAGGGCTATAGTAGCATTGCTCTTTAAATATAGCTTTGTGCTTATTTGTAGCTACTTCGAAATGAGTCCTCTTCCAAAGAAATTGGTTTGCCTTATTAATTTTGATTTACTGGTAAAGGAAAGGTCTGTTTTCCAATTGGCCAAGGCATGGTCTGACAATCATGGACTGTTCTGGGTTGTGTTTCACGTCCTTGTTCTGAGCAAGGATAGCTGAGACAGGAAACAATAATGTGAAGCACGTGCCTTGTTTTCATGTGAGCAGTGCAGGTGGATGAATGACAAAGTCCCTTCTACCTCTACAAGTGTTCTCCGGATGGAAAAGGATGGAGATCCTCTTTTCATTTTTGAGGAGTCATTGTATCTTCGTCATCATCTCCTTCTTGTAGTAAAGTTAATAGTTTTGCTTTCATAGTCACAGAATTTATCAAAAATTCTTCACATATTGAAAGATGTAAAGATTCTATATAAGCTAAATAAACTGTTGCTGGCAACGTAAATTCATTTCTACAACAATATCTTCCAAAATGAAATCATTCCTAGAATAAGAAAATCTCATGAAGCAATTTGTAGTACTTCACACTTGGAAGATAGGGAAGGGTGTGTGTGTGTATGTGGGTGTGTGTAGGTGTCTGTGTGTGCTTGCACATGTATGATTGTGTGCACACATGTGTAGGCCAGAGGATAACTTCAACTTGTCTTCACCCGTTTTGAAGTAGTGCATCTTATTGTTCACTGCTTTGTTCTCCACCCTAGTTGGTCTATGAGCTACTAGGTGATTCTTCTGTCTGGATTGCAGATGCTCACACTATAGCACTAATCATTCGCATGGGTTCTGGGGAGCTGAACTCGTATACTTATGCTTGCAAGGCAAGTGCACTCTCCACTGAGCCATCTCCCCAGGCGGGAAAACTATTTTGAGTTTCATTTCATTTGCACAAGGGTAAAGTCAACTTTTCTACCAAGGATGAAAGAAAGAGAAACTTGAGGGTGTATTAGTAGATGCAATGAGTGGTTTCCTTTTTTATTTTGTTTGCTTATATATTTTATTTTATTTTACTTTATATTTTATTTTATTGTTTTTTTGAGATAGGGTCTCACTCTAGCTCAGGCTGACCTGGAATTCACTATGTAGTCTCAGGGTGGCCTCACACTTGTGGTGATCCTTCTACCTCTGCCTCCTGAGTGCTGGGATTAAAGGTGTGTGCCACTACACCCGGCTCCTTTTTTTCTATTTTTAAGATGGGCTGCATGTGACATGGATATTTACACAAAATATGACAGAATATGTGTAATATATAAATATAATTTTCTGTGTAGAATGTGCACTATCAAATTTCCCCTTGCTCTTCTTTTGTTCACAGAAAAATTAAATCTTTGTTACAAGTATTTTACCAAAAATTTCAAGAAATTATATAATATATACATTCATATATATATGTGTGTGTATTGGGTATGTATGTATGTGTGTGTATATATATATATATATATATATATATATATATATATATATATATTTACCAAGAAAACTCCCTGAATTATGAGCTGTAGAATCTATAAAATATGTCTCAAATTAATTTTACTTCTCACTTAACACATGATGATAATAATTGAGGGATATTTAGACAAAAGCTTTGAGTACTGAATCTATTCATTGATATTTATCAATCTTAATCACACTTTAAAACACCCCAGCATAAAAATACCCAATTTCAGCTGGGCATGGTGGCGCACACCTTTAATCCTAGTACTTGGGAGGCAGAGGTAGGAGGAGCGCTGTGAGTTCAAGGCCACCCTGAGACTACATAGTTAATTACAGGTCAGCCTGAGCCAGAGTGAGACCCTACCTTGAAAAACAGAAAAACAAAACAAAACAAACAAACAAAAAATACCCAGTTTCAATATCAATATTTCTTAGAGTAAACTTGTTTTCAGTTATAAAACCAAATTCAAGGGAGTTTGTATGTGGCATTGTCTTTGAAGTCTATGTCAAAATATGAAATTAAAACAAACTCCCTAAGCAAAATTTCTTTAAAATGTCTCTCTCTCCCCCCAACACACACTCTGACCTTTGTGTTTTACATACCCTTGTGTAGATTAATAAGACTTGAACTCAATAGTCAAACATATTTTATGTTTATTAATAAAATTGTCTTAAATATTTAGTTCTCTACTCATGAGTGCTCTTATTTCTGTTGACTTTGAAACCTTTAAGCATTGTGACTTCTAGTATTTTCAGGGATATTTTAGGATCATTCTTACTTCACATTTTATATATTCTAAAGGTCTGAATTTGTCAGCTACGATTTGTCCCATCCAGTTTAATAAACTTAATATTCTTTAAAAAGCTTTTTTTAAAAATCTCTGACTTCTCAAGAATTTTCAATACCTAGCTTGCTTTTGATATGACATATTTCTTCTCCTTTCTCATTTCTTTTTTTTTTTTTTTTTTTTGGTTTTTCTTTGGTTTTTCAAGGTAGGGTCTCACTCTAGTTCAGGCTGACCTGGAATTCACTCTGTAGTCTCAGGGTGGCCTCGAACTCTCGGTGATCCTCCTACCCCTGCCTCCAGACTGCTGGGATTAAAGGCGTGCGCCACCACTCCCGGCTCCTTTCTCATTTCTTGATGAAAAATTTCACTTTCATTCGTCTTCTTTCTTGAGTATACAGATGATCTAAATGGTTACAAAATGATTGCATGCTCACCTTTGTGGAGTGCATTGTTAGATCTTTCAGGCCACTTGAGTCCATTTAGTAAATTGCTACCTCAGTGCAGGGAGTGGAGCTCCACCAGCAGAAAATCCTTAATGCACTTAATCACTTGGCACTTGTAATTGCCAGTGATGGAAGTACATTTGCTTTCAGATTTTCATAGTAATGATTATAAAGAATCAGTTCTCAAAGAATTACATGGTTAGCTATTAACTTTATGTAGGCTTTCTGCAATTTATAATAAACCCCTGTGCCACCTACTATTAAATGATGTGTATTTCAGAAGACACTGCCAGAGACTTACATCTTCATAAAATTCAAAGTTTAAAGTTCATTCTTATTCACAATGAAAGAAGCATACACACTCTTTGAAATGCTATATTTACTTTTTTCAGCATACTTCATGAGATTACCATTTTCAAACCTTGTGTCAAAGGAAGAGATAAGATTCATATGATATTAATACAAATGGACATATGAGGCCACAAAGTTTCATTTATAGAGAATGGTCAAGTTCTGGGGAATGAATAATACAATTATTAAGACTTTTTTATTCTTAAAATTTACTAAGAAATTTGATCTTAAACTTTACCACAGGAACATATACATCTTATGACATGATGAATATTTTAAATGATTGTTAGTGATATATATATATATATATATATTTCAGATTGTATACTGTAAATATGTACAAATTTTTACTTGTTAATTGTACTTCAGTAAAGTTGTGGGAACAAAAGTCATAGAAGTAGAATGAATTTCAAGATTTTTGGTTGTCAAAGGACTGCACATTTCTAATGATATTTCAGTAATCTATGCTAAAACTCTTCAGGTATGTGGTGAGTGATCTGGGCTGAAATTTTAACAGGATCTGGAATCACTCAGCAGACACCTCTGGACATGTCTGTATGGGAGTTCTAGATTGGGTGATTGAGGTGGAAAGATTCATCCTAAATTGGGAAAGCACTATCACATGGGCTGGGGTCCCAGCCTAAATAAAAAGAGAAACACACACATTCATTTCTCTATGTTTTCTGAGTATAGATGCAATGTGAACAACCACCCAAGATCCTGCCACCATGAGTTTCCTACAGTGATGGACTATACCTTTAACCTATGAGTTAAAATAAACTTTTCCTTCCTTAAGTTGCTTTTGTTAGGCATATTGTCATGGCAGTGATAAAAGTGATACAGGTAGTCCTTATAGAAAAACACAGGGTTTATTTTTCCTTCTCCAAATTGAGGGAATAATCACATAATTTAATTTTCTGTGTTTCATTAGCAATGTACATGACTATCAAAGACAACCATTGGTGCCAAGTAACGAGTTTTAGTACATAAACTTGCCTTTAGGCTCATTTAAAGTCAACCATTATCCTCACTGTACTATGACTAAACCTTGTCTATATTTACAATCACTGAAGGAGCTTCTTTAAGATGCCTCACTTTCCAAAGCCTAAGTCAGTGTTAGGGATCTAATTCATTCTCTGCTTTCCAATATGACACAGAATTCAGCATATGTTTTCAAGCATTATAATTTCCTACTGTTTATTTCTTAATTAGTTACTGAGAGGTAAAGCAGGCTCTATAATCCTAAGGGGTATCTGTAAGAGCTGGGTTTAATTTGAGGTTTAGACTCACATAGAAGTTATCTTTAGACATATGGAGTCAGTCCATCATATGTTCATTAAGCACAGTTTATGTAGATAGTAAGTGGACTTTGAAACCTGACAATGAAATATTTTGCACATATAACTTTTCTGCTATAATTTTTAAAAAAGTTTTTTATCTCATTCTAGAATTATTGTTACCTTGTCTGCTCTGTTACCATTATTTCTTTCTTTCTTTTCTTTTTTTTTTTTCTTTTAACATTTTTTTTGAAATCTCAGTCTGATCTCATGTGTTGTTTTTCCCCTTGGGTAAAAGCAATCTGATTCACTTAGAGATCCTAACTTACACATTTAATATGCGCATGTGTGTTTGACTGAGCCCTTCTTCTCCCTTTAATCCAAGCTCAAAGAAGTCCTAGTGTTTGCATGTAAGGGTGTGCTCTTCTTTCAAACTTTCCTCTGTCCTTGCTCTTTGGAGCTGAGACACTGTAAAGCAGGAGGGAAAGCTGCATGTGATGCCAGTAGACAGTAAGCACACATCATACCTACAGATACATATTGGAGATGTAAAGGTCAAGGTCCTTTACATAGTGATTATTTTCTACTTTGGGCTTCATCCAATCTGTAGGAAGAAAGACAAAAAATACTCTCACTGAGAACACACAAATGTAGAAAGTGTCTCTAGGTACTGATTATTTTTGTCTTGGGATAACTTGATTCCATGGTCCCATTTGGAGGCCTCCTACTATATGAATTTACTTTCCCCTATGGTAAAAGTGAAACAAACTGGCTTCAAAAACAATCTCATCTACTTCTTAGGGCTTAAATCTGTACCTCCAAGCATTAGAGATTTGTCTTCCCTGTGTGTGGCTAGAAAGCTGAATCAGAGGAACAATTGAGTGAGTATTGGTTTATCTCTGAATATTGAACTTTTTCTAAATACTCATATTTTTTTTGACCAGTATCTTCAGGTAAATAGTTCTCATGGTGTGCTACACATAAATTTCACCAAGGGAGGGTCTTGTGTGTGTGCTGGATTTCTGTGTGTGTGTGTGTATGGTGAATGCACATGTATGTGCAGATGCATACCTGTGTACTCACACGAGAAAGCCAGAGAAGGATGTCAAGTCCCCTTGCCTTCCACTCTTCTACCCTATCTTCTTGAGACAGGGTCTCTCATTGAACCTGGAGCTTTCTGTTTTTAGCCAGTCTGACTGACTAATGAATACTAGCAATTCTCCTTTCCCATTACCTCTCAGCACTCGAGTGAGGCATGTGTAGCTAGGCTCACTTTTTTATGTCGCTGCTGGGGATCTGAACTCAGGTCCTCTTGTTTACTCAGCAAGTACTCTTGCCCACTGAGCCACATCTCCCCTGATCCTATGAGAGTTTTTAAATTGTAGCTGGTGGTGTGATGTAAAAGTATGTGTTGGGGGCTGGGGAGATGGCTCAGTGGCTAAAGCTGTTTGCTTGCAAAGACAGATGGCTTGGTGTGATCCCCCAGTACCCACATAAAAGCCAGATGCACAGAGTGACACATGCATCTGGAGTTCATTTGCAGAGGCAGGAAACTGGTTTGTTCTCATTCTCTCTCTCTCTGCTTGCAAATAAATATAAACTTAAAAAAAAGATATGTGTTGGGATAAGGGACATAAAAAAAAGAACACATGAGGGGCTGGAGAGATGGCTTAGCATTTAAGGTGTTTGCCTGCAAAGCCAAAGGACCCAGGTTCTATTCCACAGGACCCACGTAAGCCAGATGCACAAGGTGGCACATGTGTCTGGAGTTCCTTTACAGTGGCTGAAGAACCTGGAGTCCCCATTCTATCTCTGTGTTTCTGTCAGCCTCTTTCTTTCTCTCTCAAACAAATAAATAAATAAAATATTTTTTAAAAAGTACTAGGCTCTCTCTGTGTCTGTCTGTCTTCTCTCTCTCTCTCTCTCTCTCTCTCTCTCTCTCTCTCTCTCTGCTTGCAAATAAACAAATAAATGAAAACATGAATATATGGACAATCTCAAACATGGGCCTTCTGATTCTATTGGTTATGATTAGGGAAGCTAAGCAGAAACCTGTGGAGGTCTAGCATTTATAGAATAGCATCTCTTTATGTACCTCCGCTTTTCTGGGATATTGTGAACTACTTCTTTTCCTTTAGTATTAATCTTTACCCATGTTCATTGGTTCTATGTCAGATTTATTTACAAGACTTGAGCTATATAGAGATGCACCCACCCCCCCTTTTTGAGGTAGGCTAAAGCCTACTACCAAGCTGGCCTGGAATTTATTATGTTTCATGCTGGCCTTGAATTTATGGTGATTTTCCTACCTCTGCCTCCCAAGTGCTGGCAATAAAAGGTGCACCCCACACCCGGTTTACAGGCCCCTTTTGTACCATTGGGAACAGCTAGTTTCAAACTCAGTACCATATCTGGGTAATATTAGGCAGAGATTCAAGAAATCCCGATTCAAAAATTAAGGGCTTAGCATCTAGTTAACATTAGCCAACTGGTACCTAATGTTTTAATTCAGTGAAATTGGAAATTAGTTGGAAAATAGCATGTGAATGATACTTTTTAGGATGTTGGGACATATTTGCATAAGAAATTCACAAGTTGAGAGGAGAGACAGATGTCTAAACAGATACTTACAAAGCAATTTAGATAGATATGTAGTATATTGTGGAAGCTTTGAATATAATCAGATCTAACTCAGCTGAGGAAACGTGTCTGCAGAAAACAAATGTATTTTCAGAAAAGGATTACAAGAATAGAATCCTATTGAGTTATAAAATTTTGGGTTATTTGGAATTTGCCCCTACTGCCGTAAGCAGTGTCTGCTCTCTAGGATAGATAGGGCTTCAAGATTTCATTGATTACTACAATTGAAGCCACACATAGAACATGCAGTATCTGCCAAGATGCAAATTAGTAAGTATTCACACTGAATAAGGACATGACAACATTTAAAAATATGTGCTAATGAGTGAAGAGGGAATAGGCCCATGTAGACATGAAATCAGAAGGTGAATTTAGGCCCAGCATGGTGGCATAGATCTATAATCCCAGTACTTGGGAGCATGAGGCAGAAGACTAGCTTGAGATGGAAGCATCCTGGTCTACAAAGCAAGTTCCAATCCATATCTAGACAGATCCTATAAAAAATTACAAAACAAGAAAAGTGTTATTAGTAGACAACAAGTAACAGAGGAGAGTTTCATGAGAATTTAACATGCGAGTATATTCACGAGTCTACTCTGTGCAGAGAAAAGAAGACAACTTGGAAATGAAAATGTCACAAGCAAAGCATAGAATTAGGAGACCAGTGGGTATAAAGCAATTCATGCAAAAGGAATGGGAAGAAGACAAAAAAAAAAATAATGGAATATGCTTACTGGTCAGCTTCTAGATTGGTTATAAAACAAAGAAAGATAGGTGTAGTTAAACTTATCCAAAAATTTTAATGTTATAATTAGAACTATAGATTGGAAGTAGGTTATAATATCAAGGAAAGATTATATATGGGTAGCAATTGAGTTGGACTAACATTATCAACTTTCCTCATATTTCTCATATATGGACTTTAAAGGGAGAACATGAAAGTGTCAAGATCAGAAAACATAGGTCACACTAAATAAGTAATCTGTACACCTTGTTTTGAAATGGCAAGTGACATACAGTCACAACAAATTAGGCTTTGCAAGTATCAAATCCAGCATATAAAAAAAAAAACACACTAAATGTAAGGTATTAATTTAATCATTCAATTTCACATTTAAGCCACTTATCATAAGCAGGCAGGACTATAGTTTTTGCCATATTGATTTTCTTCTTTCTAAAAAGAAAGAGCTTCTCTGAAAATATTCACTTTTATTCATCATCTGAAAATCTGTGGTACACATCAGAAAGGAAGTATGGATGACTATAAATCCAACTCACTAGAAATTAAATATTATGAATTACATAATCTAAATTCCATTTAATAAAATTAATCCCAGCTTTCTTTAATCATTTGATAGTTACTTAAAATTTTAATCAGTTCTAGACCTATGTATTTCATAGTTTTCACTATTGTCTTCTTTCCCAATTAAGAGGAAAACAATACAAAGTAATTAGAAAGTTTAGGTAATTCTCATGGTTAAGTTGTTTGAAAAATGCTAATTTCTCTTTATTATGGATTATTATCAGTTTATTTCTTAAAAATTTCCTTATGCCTGTCAATGACAAGTGATCTTACACTATCCCAGAATCCCAACACAATTTTTTTTTGCCACCTTTGGTATATCGTTTTTTTTTTCCCTATGGCATTTGTCACTGTTAAACATATAATATTGTTTACATAATGTTCCATGTTTGTAGTACTGAATGAATTTCTCCCATAACTAGAAATTTTGCTACATAAAAGCATTTTTTATCCACTTACCCTGTTGTGTTCTGAGAATGTAGAACAATGTGCAGCTCATAGCTGTCACTTTCTTGTTTTTGTTATGGGTAGATAGGCAGATGCATGTGTGTGTCTATCAGGTCAAAGAAGTCCATAAACTACTTGTGAATGAAGCATTTTCCTGCACTGATTAAAAAATTAGCTTGTATCATCACCAGGAAAGCTGACATTCACAAAATTATTGAATCTACAACATTTCTACAGACTGGGAACAAAATATGGTTGCTATAAAATAGAGGTGGTTCTACAAATTGAACAATTTTATTTCTAAGCTATTTCTCTTTTGTACTAGCCAATTAATCTGGAAGGCTGGCTCACAGTAGCTAATCAGATAAATATGGCTTTACTTAAGGATAAGGAGAGTCAGGTTGGTAATAGCTCCTTCAGAAGTGGGCATATTTGATCATAGGCTCTTTAAATATGGCTTCATTCTCAACTGAGTTCATAGCACCACAGACTTCATTAAGTTCCTGTCAATGACATTTTCATTTTAAAATTAAATCTAAGTCTCAGATAAGAGCTAATCTCACAAAGGATAATTTTCTTATATTATATCCTCAGAAATATAATGCATTTAATTTTTGTAAACATCACTCATAATTTTGCAAAATATTTGTTCTGAGAGAAATGAGGGATCTTTGAACAACTGGCCTTCTCATAGCCTCATAGCATTCTTTGTTTGGAGCTAAGTCTCTCTTCTATTTATGGGCTCAATATTCAGGAATGTGGGGTGAATGTTGTATATTTAAGATATATATATATATTGAAAACTTATAAAATCCACAGCAAGTGCACACGGATCCTTTACTCAAGATTTATTGCTGTGTTTCCCACTCAGATGATGCAGACTAGATTGCTTTAAATTTAAAAATCACAGTCACATATTTATTGGTGATATTAACTTAAGAGTGGTGGTATCATGCATCTGGTTCATATCCCTTTATCACACTTAGCTGCATGCCTCAGCCTCACTCATACCAGGATGTTATATAGTTCTGTTGAGTGAACAAATGCTTGAAGAAATGAATTCACAAGGAAGAGGAAACAAAACAGGCTTAAATTCAGCTTGACTAAATTGGAAGGCCTGAGTTACACAGGGCATGCATCTAATAACCTGACTTTTCATAAATAATAAAGACAACCAACTTGCCAAAAAATTTGAAAAAATATGACAAACTAAAAAATAAAATTAAAACTAATTTTACTGTCTCAAATATTCCCATTATGCAACATTTACTCAGTCTTTATTTCCCTTTCTAACAAGAGAAATAGGATTTTATATAGGTCATTACTCTTGGTAGAGTTTGTAAAATGAATATTTTCCCAGTCTTAATCTTAGAAAAAAATTATTTAAAGGAACAGGGAGTGGTAGTGATGGTAGAAAATTATTTGACAAAAGGCATGTGTTCTTTATAGTTTTCTTATTATAAATCACAGTTTTCTCCTCCTTGGCCTTATTGAAATTCTATGTAATGACATTTCTCTATGCTCAATTTTGACATTAAATTAATCTAAAAATCTTTTTGATATTTATAATCTAATAGAAACAGACATCATACTCAATGAAATTTTGAAAAGAGAATCATAGAACAAGCCTTTCCTGACACTAGGTTATGTCATTTCTTTATCTGGAGCAGCACACTTACACTGAAACCCATTAGTTACACCAGGTTCTCAGTGTGTGTGTTAGAAAACATCTTTAATGTACTTTTTGTTATCAGAACATTTCATGTAACCACCATGGATTTTTCAATTCTTCTCTTCAGCCTCAGGTCAGTACTGAGGATGAATGAAGAGGACAAAGCAAGAACATCATGTTTTCCTGGTATAATTTGCAATAAACTCATATAGTTGAGTTACAAAGTGTCCCAAGGGACCCAAATCAATATTATACATGTGTAGACTGTTGAGTACAAACCATATCCAAATAATTGAAATGACTGAAGTTATGTGAACCTCACTTATTCTGCTGTTGCAAAATAGCATGAGGATGACTAAGTTTTAAATATATTTTATTTAATTATTTGAGAGAAAGAGGCAGATAAAGACAAAGAATGGGCACACCAGGACCTCTATACACTGCAAATGAATTCTAGATGTATATGCCACCTTCTACATTTGGCTTACATTAGTACTGGGGAATTGAACCTGAGTCCTTTAGCTTTGCAAGCAAGAGCCTTAATCACTAAGCAATCTGCCCATCCCATGATTAAGTTTTCATGAAAATAAGAGTTTTCCAGTTTTGTTTCTTGTGATTAAACATATGGTGTACTAATGTGATTCCTTGTCAAATGACTAATATGGCCTCTGAGCCACTAAGACTTTTATTTTAAAATCATAAGAATATTGAGAAAAAATAAGTCTGTGCTGGGTCTTCAATAAAACATAAACACTTGTGTGTTGTTAATATATGTGCACAGTATGTAGTATCTCAATTGTATCTATGATTGTATATAATTGAAAAACAACTATGTTCTCATTATTGCATTCATTCTTTTCACCATCAGTTTTTGTCTCTTATCTTTCAGAATATCTGGCACATGGTCTACACCTAGAATGTTCTGTGGTAAAAGAATCAACTCTCAAGCACCATTCTTATAGCAATTAAATTTTCATCTGCACACCAAGCTATCAATAGATGAGAGCATGTGTGTTATTATGATAAATATCCAAAACCTTTTATTTTGGTTCTTTGTTATCAGTGTGTTATCTATGCAGGTGAATAACAAAATTCCAACTCCACTTGTTGATCCGTAGAATGAGGACTATTTGCTCTATCACACAGCTTCTGGGAACATAATATTAATGTTTTATTAAAATTGATGAAAATGTAATCTTATAAACAGGACTAATGTTAAATATAGTAATAAATCAAATAATATAGCAGTAACAATAAATTCTTTGTTCTTTACATTCTGATATACAAAATTTGCTGATTTCTTGAATTTTTATTTTCATATATGTACACATTTTTACTAGCTTCAGTTCCTATGTATTTATTAGAATGGGGGCACAAAGAAAATGGAGGCAAACAGTTAAACACAGCTGACTGGAAATCTGAGAGGAAATTGATGTTCATATTACACAAGGCACAGTTTTCATAATTGCATAATTCACAAAAAAACATTTGATTTTTAAAGAAGAGGAGCCTGACTTATGTTGGGACTACAGAGTACTAAATCATAAATTGGAATGATTTACAAAGTTCAGGAGAATAAGGTCATTTTGGGCATCACCTGTTGAGAGATAGCTCTTGTGATAGGTTTGATGACATGAGAAAAATAAATATAGACCATTTGAAATACCTTTACTTAGAGTAAGGAGGATATTAGCAGGTGATAGGGAATGTTCAAAACAATCAAGCAACTCCAGAAAATACTTAGACAGATATCAGTTATTTTAATCTCAATATTAAAAAGAGTCATGAAGACTATCCTAAGAAACAAAATAATCAGACACTATGACTCTTAAGGGAAATGTTTGATTTGGCTTCTAAAGGATATGTAGTAGGCAAATATACCCATTCACTATTGTGTAACAACTGCTTGAGATCTGCTCCTTTTTGTTTTCTTGAATGTGTAGTATAGTGAGTAAGAGCTCACAATAAAACACTTCAGTATTTACTTAAACTTTTGATAAATGTTTTAAGGGAATTTAGAATGTGAATATAATATCAGAAGAGACTGACTTGGGGTCTGGAGGCATGGCTTAGCTCTTAAGGCACTAGTCTGCAAAGCCAAAGGACCCAGGTTCATTTCACCAGGTCCCACATAAGCCAGATGCACAAGGTGGCCCATGCATCTGAAGTTAATTTCCAGTGGCTAAAGGCCCTGATGTGCCTATCCCCCCACCTCTCTCAAATAAGCAAAATTTTTAAAAATTATAAAAGAGACTGACTTAATGTCCATGATGAAGAATGGATTCCCAGAGGAGCATGTATTATGCTGATGCCAGAAATGGGAAGTAGTGCTTAAGACTCAGACACAGCAAAATTAGATTTGAGGGCCCAAGTATGTGGAGAAAATTTTGGAGAAACTAAAGAAAAGTACTTTGGCTAGGAAAAAGAAAAATCCATGAACAGTAGTGAGAGTAGTGGAATAATTACTAATTCTTTTATTTATCTTTGATAATGGGAATTTTATGTGCATTAAGATTCCCAGAATCCAGCCCACTTAGGTTAGTCGGAAGAACTAAATCATGTAGACATCTTAAAGTAAATGTAATTAACTTACGGCTTTTAATTATTCATTTCTTATTTGGTAAGCAATGGGGAACCATGAAAAAAGTTAAGAAAATAATTGGACATGTATTTAAATTTAAAGAAGACCAAATATGTTACAATGTTGAATATGTCTGAGGCTGGTGGGATTGGATGTAGAAGTCTACAATGGCAAGCTTTTGTAGCATTTTAATAAAAGCACAAAGTGACTTGTTCTAGGGTGGCACACTAGGCGAGTAACAAGTAAATACATATAAAATATATTCAAATAGCACAAACTGTGAAGCTGTGATAATGGGTTTGATACAAGAAAAAAAATGCATAGGCCTGAAGGTTGATTCACAGGTTTTGGGCTATGTGCATGTGACTCTTGGTATCATTCTACACACAAGGAAGTCTGAAGAAGCAACAAGTATATATATATATATATATATATATATATATATATATATATATATGCATTAGGTTAAAGAAAGATTTTGAAAGCTGGGCTTAGTTGTGGATATCTTTAATCCCACTCGGGAGGCAGAGGTAGGAGGTTCGCCACGCTGAGACTACACAGTGAATTCCAGGTCAGCCTGGGCTAGAGTGAGACCCTACCTCGAAAAACCATAAAAAAAAAAGGTTCTGAAATCTTATTCAACACTGATAGTGAAAGCCATTCATTTAGCTGCAATATGTCTTAGTTACCTTTCTGGCTGTTAATAAGCATTGCTCAGATTTTAGGTTGAAGTTAGCACTATGTATCCAAGGGAGCCTATGTATGTGTATCTATGGAGTCTACATATATGTATCCATGGAGATCTATGCATGTGTATCCATGAGAGCCTATTTATGTGTATGCACGAGGATCTATGCATACATATCCATGAGAGTTTATGTATGCATATCCATGGGATTATATGTATGTGTATCCATGGAGTTTATGCATGTGCATCTATGGGAGTGTATGTATGTATACCCATGGGGGGTTTATGCATGCATATCCATGGGACTCTACTATGTATGTGTATCCATGGGGTCTATGCATGTGTATCCATTAGGGATTCTATGTATTTATGTGTGTGTACCCATGGAAGTCTGCACAAGTGTATCCATGGAGATCTATGCATGTGTATCCATGGAGGACTACACATGTATATCCATGAGGTTCTATGTGTGTGCTTCCATAGGGGCTCATCAGGATGGGATTTGCATCCACAGCACTGATCTCATTAGCATATGTCCAAATCAATAGTACTTGGGTCATAAAGATGAAAATAAATGCATTCATTGTGATAGAGATTGCTTACATGTTCAGTGTACTCTTTTCTAGAACAAATAAATACAATTGGGAGATTGGAATTGACATCAACAAATAGTGAACAGGAGAAATGCAATAACAATGGAAAAAATTATGCTAAAGAACATATCCATCATATTCTAACTCAGAATTTCTGAATACTTCTCTTGTCATGCAGTCTTCATTATTGTCATTGTGAATATGCATATTGCCATTTTCCAATAACTTACAAGCTTGACTTTTACCTTTTCTTCCCAAATTGATATTCCCACCCTTAACTCTGAATTAATTGTGCTTCACTAAGTAGAACATATTTTAACTCTTTATTTTGACTGATTTACCTGGCTAATCTGCAGTGTATTTTTATATGATATTTTGCCTGTAATTATTATTCTGTCTTTACTATTCCAGTTTTGATCTAAGATGTGAAGAGGCAGATGGGTGTTTCACTGTATTCTGCTACATTCCACCTCCATTAAGATAGCCTGATTTGGACTTCTGGTCAAGATGGTGACCACCTAACTGTGCGGCAAAAGGCAAGGCATTAAGGGTTCACTGGGTCTTTAGGGGAGGGAAATCTCTAACATATCGCCAGTAGGAGGGCACAGAGGGGAAGAACAAAAGAAATCTCTGATTCCCTCTGTCTCAGGCAGCCCACCAGTCCCCCAATTCCCCCAAGCAGCCGCTGTAGCCACAGCCTCAGCCTCAGGATACTCCTGCTCTTACTGTAGGAAAGGGGACCCGGGCCAGCATAGTTCCGTTTGCCTCACTGTGCCGGGGTGATGGCACTGCTACCCCCACCCACGAATGACCTTGGGCAAGCTCGGCCCACTGGCCTGCACAAGCTCTGGCTCAATCTGTCCATCTGCCCGCAGCACACGCGCCGCCCATCCACCCATGCAAGCTTAGCCTGCTCTGCCCATTTGCCCACTTGCTGCTCCAGCTGCCCACCTGTCCACGCATGAGCTCAGTCCCATTCCACCTGCCCATGCAAGCTCAAGCTCAGTCTGCCTATCTTCCCACATCAGTTCAGGCCCAGTCTCCCATCAGACATGCCAGATGCCCATCCATCTGCCCACCACCAGCCACCTTCAGCAAGAGAGCTCAGGCTGCTTCAGCAGCCCACCGCACGCAAGATCAGTTGGCTTTGGCATGCGAGCTCAGGCTGGCTCCTCCAAGAGACTCCACTTCCCCTGCCCATCCAGACAGCAGTCTTATTCTCAGGATGAAAGGGTGGAAAACAATATTCCAAGCAAATAGGAATAAGAAACAAGCAGGCGGAGCTATACTACTATCAATTAAAATAGACTTCAAACCCAACATCAAAAACTCAAATGAAAAAAAATGCTGGTAAGGATGTGGAGAAATAGGAACCCTCTTCCACTGTTGGTGGGAATGTAAGATGGTACAACCACTTTGGAAAGCAATATGGAGACTCCTTAAAAAGCTGACTATAGAGTTACCAACAGACCTATGTATTACCTTACTGGGCATGTACCCTAAAATCTTCAAGCCTCAGTCCAGAGAGATTTGCTCAACCATGTTTATAGTGGCTCAATTCGTAATAACTAAGAGCTGGAATCAACTCAGATGTCCATCACTAGAAGAATAGATAACTAAGATGTGATATATCTACACAATGGAATTCTACACAGCAGTAAGAAAAAATGACACACTGAAATCTGAAGAAAAATGGTTGAACCTGGAACAGATCATTCTCAGTGAACTTACCCAATCACAGAAAGATAAATCATCACATAGTCTCACTCATCTACAGCACCTAACCTGAATCTACCCAAGATGCTGACATACCCAGCAAGCATCTCTAGGACCAGACAATAGGGTGGGTAGGTAGAGAGGGGAGGGCAAGGGAAGGGGTGGGGGACACAAATCTCGACACAAATGGCAATGGTACCATAAAATTCTACATCCTAACAGGCAGACCAAATGTTTGAACCTTCACCAGGCCCTTAGAGGGAACACGTGAGTCACAAGGCACTGGAGAGGGTACAATAAAGACTGACCTTAACCTTCTCTCTCTCTCTCCCTCATCTCTCTAACTCTTTTGTATTACTTATCTTTTTCTTCCTTCTCTTAGGAAGGGCACTGACCTGTAACTCCCAGTACAGCAGGTGGCTATCATCCACAATGAGCTTTTAATCAGAGAGACCTACAAGGTTTCCTAAAAGAATAACATATTTCTGTCAGAGTACCTGATGACCCACCAAAGGTTAGTGGTAAGACCCTACTGCTGAAGACACCACATGCAGTTGACACGTAACATGGAATGACATGGCTGGAAGCTGGAAGAGAGTCAGTCCCTAGACAGTCAGCGCATCTATGACCAATATCTGTCCAAACAACTCATAGTCTAACCTACTTAACAGCAAATAACCTGTTGTGATGCTTACACAAGTGCAGTAGTGGTGCACAGCCATGGTGGGAAACCAACTGCTCTTGATTTGGCTAACTGGACTGCTCAGTGGAATGGGAACCCATAGCTGGAGCTGGGAAACAAGTTAGAGCCATACGCAAACATGAGCCCACTCTCCATTATCAAGCTACCACCAATCGTGGGCTACAAGAGGGGCTACACCTATTAAATTCTCTATAAAAAACATAAGGGTTATCCCATTTATCTGGTGCTAACTTTACTATCTGTTGGAGAATCTGCATCTCTTTTTCAGATAGATGCAGATCCTAAGGAGAGAACCACCCCATCATACCTCAAAAGGGCTCCAGCTGAAACTAAGAATAATTGGCGAAACTAGCAAGGGTGCTGTTTTCTTGGTGAACCCGGTACCAGCACAAGGGTGAAGGGGATCAACACAGAGAACAATCAACTCCTACCAAATCAGATATCCAGAGACACAGCGGCTCCCAAGACCTCATTACTGAAGGAGACCAAAAATAAACCCAACTTGGCTCAGGGAAATTTTGTGGAAGAGGGGGCGAAAAGAATGTCAGAGCCACATGTTGGGTCATGATATGCAGAGACATTTCTCCTACCCATAACTGTGGGCTAACTCCACAATGCATGACCCATATACCTCAACAAGGAGGGGCCTGGGGGAGGGGCAGGACAGGGAGGAGGCTAATAGTGGAGACTGTGGGATTTCTAAGAATCTGATGCTTTGTAACTGCAATCATCAGAAGGCCCTGGATCCCGGCTTTGATTTCTGATAAAATCTCTCTTCCAATTGTCAGTCTTCAGACTGTACTGAGGTATTGAAGTTGGAGCAGAGGTATAAATAAAGCAATTCTTCCATCAACATTTTCTTTCTAATGGGAACTTAGATCATTCCAGTGGTTCTGCCATTGTAGACTACCATAGCTTCCTCAAACAGAATAACTGTATGACTGTCTGACTAATTCCAGCATATAATTAACATGGAATTAAAGATAATAGAAAACATTAAAATTTGTAATCTTTGGGTGTGTTTTGGGATAAAGATAAGAAGCTATTTTTCTTAGGTGAACATTTATAATATAGTCAGAGAAAATCATATAATTAACTTTAAAGGTAACACTCTATATTTAAAATTTTAAGTATCTGTATTGTTAAATGTGTTTGTCTCATTATTCTTCATCTACTGTTATTGCTATGAGTATAATATCAACAACTATATATATATATATATATGGTTGTTGATGTTATTTATCAAGGTAGAGACTCACTCTAGACCAGGCTGATGTGGAACTCACTCTGTAGTTCCAGACTGGCCTCAAACTCACAGCAATCCTTGTACTCTGCCTCCTGAGTGTTGGGATTAAAGGCATGCATCACCATGCTCAGCTAGAGTTAATATTTTAAAGTGAAATAAATACTCTTACTATTGTACCACGACTTAAAATTTGGGCAATTTTTTTCACAGTACTAAAAGGGAAATATTGAATAAAAGCATGTAAAATATATTTCTGTGTCTTGATTATGCATCACTGTTAGGAATGTGATAGTGACATTGTACTACATACAATTTTGCAAGAAACATTGCGGGGAAAGTGGGGAAAATATTCATGGGATCTTTGAATTATTACATATACAACTGTATGTGAATCTAGTTCTGCCCGTGAAGGGTTTATTTTAAAAAGATCTAGATATCTGCCTAGAGTCTTATTGCATATGTAAATGTTAATGGCTAACTTTCCAACAATGCTCATTTGTCTTTATTCATTAAGAATAATCTAATTTTTCTAGCTAAACTTTTAATATTCTTTAAGTAAGCAAACAATTCAAAAAACATGTATGCTATTAAGTAATCTCAGAGAACTCATTTCATTTAGTGGCTAATATAATACATGTTGGCTAAATCAAGAAATTAAAATAATTTCATCACTAAAATATTATGGAAAAATTCTTCATAGTCTGTTTTTAATGTAAAAACAAGCAAAAGCAAATGATGGTTATTCATGAACAGAATTTCAAAAGAAGTTACTTAAAACATATATTTTACTTTATTAATTCAATGTACAAAAATAAACACTGTCTTTGTTAAGTACAAATATTGCTTCATGTAATGAGTATGGCATTCAGATGGACGCTATTGTTTAAATTTCACAGGTGAGCAACCTTATGAGTACTGGTTATATATACACCAGTGTAATATTAAGTGTTTTAGGCATAAAACATACTGTGCTTCCTTCTAGAGACAAAAATGAGGGAGATTATGTAAGGAACAGAGGCAGTCTGGCATATCCCCAGTATCTCCAGGGGTCATTAAAGTATATGGAATTATAATGATATAGGGTCTCTCTCACCATAGCTCAGGTTAGCCTAGAACTTACTATGTAGACTAAGCAGGTTTTGAACTCACAGCAATCCTCTTCCCTTAGACTCCTTCTGGGCTTACACACATGAACCACCAAACCTAGTTTAGGGCATCCTTTTTTATAAGAGAGAAAGATAGAGACAGAGAGAAAAAACAGGAGGAGAATTGGTACGCCAGGGCCTCTAGGCACTGTAATTGAACTCCAGATGCATGCACCACCTTGTGTGCATGCGTGACTTTGTGCATGTACCACCTTGTGCATCTGGCTTATGTGGGATCTGGGGAGCCAAACATGGGTCATTAGGCTTCATGGGCAAGCACCTTAACCAGTAAGACATTGCTCCAGCCTATGATATAGTTTTTACACCATTGCTCAATGTCACATAGCTACTAGGGATAAAATCCAGATCAAAAATGATGTGCTGCCTGATACAGTATTAATTGCCTAACTGTGGTGATATTGGATTATATATATCAGATGTAATTAAACCTACTTCTAAAAAGCTAGTTCATCTCTCTGTTCACCAACTCTGTTGAATCAGAATTTCTCCCACCAAGACTGTGGAATCTGGATTTTCAACAACTATCCTGAAAGATTATGGCTAACTTTGAAAGAGAGTTCAACTTCTTATTCACAAAGATTTTTTTGTCAGGTTCACATAAAATGACTTAAAATTAAAATAAAGTCACATTTCATAATTTTAAAATTGAGTTTTTGATCACAGTTTTGAATCCCTGAAATAGACTACCCCTATAACTGGTAGTATGCTATCATCACAATACAAAGAGAATGTTTTATTATTTTTAGTACCATACAAATTACTGTGGATTTAGATTTATTAGTTCACAGAGGTTCACTGGGTAATGAAATAGAAAATCATGTTTATTAAATCTCTGTTCTTCTTAGTCTTGGGTCACCTGTGAAGGGATACTCACCCATGTCATGAGAGCAGATTGCTGGAAAGGGACTATATATATATATATATATATATATATATATATATATATATATATCCATTTCCAAACATGGAACCTGTGTAACCTCACACACAGTTTGACTTTTAGCATTATGATTTTCTAATTTCAAAAAAGTAAACACTCATCAAAACTTTGGCATGTCTAGTTCTTGGAAACCATGTAAGTGCTTTACAAGGATTATCTCACATGCACCTAGTGCCAATCTTGTAAAATAGCATATTATCACTACTGCCATTATTCTACTTTACAGGATGAGATGTAGGGACAAATTGCTTAAAATTATATCATCAGAAAGTTGTAGAGAGTGTTAGCAGAGTCAGTTTGAGACAGAAACTTTTTTTTGAAGTATATTTTCCAGTAAATTTATTCTGGAGTAATGTCAATACCATGAATTTGCATAACAGGAAGAAGATGGCCAGAGAAGCTAGGCTGCCAATATAGTCAGCTAAGCAAATGAAGAAAAGAAGCACCATGTAATAAAATATTTGCAAGCACATTTATTATGATTCTCTTTAAAACTTATTGGATTTAAAGACTTTATTTTTGTTTTCTAGTTTATGTGTATATATCCCAATGCATTAGGTAGCAAGGTTTTCTTCATTCGTTTTTACTGATATGAACACTGCAGGTTAATTTCACTGTAAGATCCACTATCCATTCTCTTCAGGGAGTGCTTTGCTGTCTGTGACCCATTGCTATGCTACAAGCTTTAAGGTTGTGTCTTTTACTGGTATATGCACTTTCATACTTCTCATTGAACTTACCCTGCTCATTCTTGTTCCTTAATCTTTAATGGGGGCGAACTGTTTTCAATTTTTCTAGTCATTAGTTTCTCTTTATGGAGTGTTTGGAACTCAAGAGAAGGCTAAGAGGAGACAACATTGCTAAGCATGAAGGAATGAGCAGGTAAGTGAGAAACTTCAGGCCACAGTGGCAGGTGCAGTTCCAGAATGGGTGGCCTTCTAGTGGCCTCAGATAACTGCACTGCAAAGTCCTCTTGGATACATGAACAATCCAGTCCGAAACTTTTACATGATGCTGTCAAAACTCAAATCAATGAAAAAGGAGAGATGCATGTTTATTTTATTAACAACTATAACAGGCAAAAATATCTTTTTTTTTTCCCTCTTGTTCAGCAGTTATGGTTGTCATACACTAGCACTATGTCATTGTTTTATTATGGATTCAATGGCATGTTGAATTGTGTTAATTTATGAAACTAAAGCATAGAATTCAAAGCAGAAACAAATTAAAATAATAAGTCATTACTGTTTAGCACCATTTCCCACTTTGAAAATTAGTTTCTCATATTTCTTTTGCTGTATATAATGGTACCCAAAGGTAGGATTTTGTTTGTTCATTTGAGATAGGGTCTTGTGTAGCCTAGGCTAATCTGAACTTTTAGTGATTCTTCTGCCTCATTCTACTGAGTGTTTGGAATTGGAGGTGTGTGCCACCATACCTGGCTGATATCTTCTTATTTTTACAACTTCTTATTCTAATTACCAAGCCCTTCAAAACTTTGTGTGTGTCCTATATTCAAGTTTTGTGGGTAATTGAAGCACAGGATATGTATACTGCAACAGAGATAGAAAGTACTTAAGACATTGAATTCCATTAGAACTTATATGATCTTATGCAGTCTAAAAAATGCCAGTTTAATATTCTGTACTTTAATGTTCTATACTGTTACTGAAAGAAGAAATCCTATAAAATATTATTTTCATGTATAATACTGACATCTAACATAGACATACAAATTGGTTTAATTTTCTTTCACTTAACCACATGATAATTATCTTACAATGATAATATTCATACTTTCATTAAGAAGGATTGAGTGAGGTGTGGTGGAATATGCCTCTGATACCCACATTTGGAAACTGTAGCATTATCTGGAGTTCAATGCCAGCCTCATCTATGTCCTGGGTTTGGAGTTTGGGCTTTGGGGACACCATGTGACCCTGCTTCAAATTAACAAAAAGAAAGAGAAAGAAAGAAAGAAAGAAAGAAAGAAAGAAAGAAAGAAAGAAAGAAAGAAAGAAAGAAAGAAGAAGGATATTGTCTTTTAAATTAAGAAATGGCAAAAAAAAAAAATGTGCTGAAAAGTACCTCATTTTGCTTCTGTTGGATTCTCATTTTCTTAGTACATAAAAACTATCTTCTTATCATAAACTTTCCTTCATTTTATAAGTGAAAGATAAAAGTTCTATGTGTTCCCTAGACTTATTGAATAAGTTATATTTAAATGTAGGTCTAAATCATGGATTAATTCAATAATAACCCATGCTGTGATCTCTATAGGACCTAGCATTAAACCTTACCTCAGTCTTCCAAAGGCTATCACAGATATATAGAAACAGATAGCTTTCCCATGGAGGAGGTTACAGTTTCATTTGGGAAACAGAAGGCATAGAATAAAGGACTAGTTTATAAGTACTATACATGTGAATCAGGTTCATGCAATACCTATTGAGTTAGAGTGGCTTATGGTAAATACATTTTAATTTAATACTTTGGGACACAGTGGAAATCACAGTTAATGGATTTTAATGTTAATTACAACAGATCTTTTCGAAAGGTCATGGAATTCTTTAGAGGTATAATGACGAGAAAAGAAAAAAAATAAGCTAAATGGGCAGCAGGGAAACAATGATATGCAAATTAAGTTTTAGTTATCCATATGAACTTTGATTCATACAAACCGTTACCGACCAGTATTATTTGCTTCCCTCAGAGACTCACATTTAGCACAGTGTCCCTGGGCAATATGTAGTCACAGCCGGAATAATATCAGTACCACCGAGCTGCACTTAGTGAGCATGCCCTGCAGAAGCCTAGAGCTGTTAAGCTGCATCATACTTGTTGTATCACATTCCTTGTGGAAGACTTCAGTGCCTATTTATCTAACACAGTCTTGTAAACTATCTCTCACAAATAATGCAAGAACCTATGCACATTGTATTGGTCTGATTGTGCCTTGTAGTGTTGAGTCCATAACAGCATCTTAAAGGTGAAAGAAATAATGGCATTTTCATTTTAACTTGTAAATATAATTGTCACTCTAAATATCTTTTGCTTTCTAAGTTAATTGCCTATTGACAGCAGAAATTTCCTCCAAACACTAGTAGAGTATTTAACATAATTTCATTTATTGAAAAAAAAATCCAAGGGAAAATAACACACAGCTATCTGAAACTATTTAGCATAAGGAAAATATAAAAATGAAAATTAAATTAAAACTAAAATTTATGATCTCCAATATAACTAATAATCCATATAAATTTAACACAATGTGCATTTGATTAAACTTATACATTTAAATATACCGTTGAGACTCAAGAAACAAACAAACAAAAAAAGATATCCTGGAAACCCAGGGTAACAATTAAGAGCCATACAAAACAAACCAAAACTAACAACCTAATCCTTACGTCATAGAACTTCTCATCATTTTATTTGAAAAAAAGAACACATTTCAGCTCAACTTATGGAAAATTAGTACATTTGAAATTAAATTTAATCAATGTAAATCTTCCCTTGAGATAACTATTGCAGTTTATGTCCAGAGTTTAACCTCTGATTTATTCCAAAATTTTGAATTCCAGTTCTTTAATTTCAGTATACTTGATGTAGGTTCATCATAGTAAAATCACTACTCATAATTCAGCTTTAAATGAATATGTTAATAAAGTAATTCATATATAAATGTATGGAAGCTGTATTTCTCTCTCTGTCTTCTCTTTTCAAGCAGGCATGACCTATGAAGGACTGCTCTTGAATTGGCATATTTCACATTAAATCTTTAAGTCTTCATGTCTTTCTTTTGTTTATGTAATAACAGCACACATGTTTATTTGTACACATTATAGAAACTTGGCAGACTTTTTATATTAGATTTGAATAAAATTCAGATTATTTTGTAGTAGCTTTTCTCCTAAGTCAAAGTAGAAAATGCCAGACATTGCTTTTTAAAAATAAGCATTAAGAAAACTAATTAAACAGGTTAGCCACAAAGGGAACATTGTAGGAAAGGAAATAGCTTGGGATTGAACCCTATGATTTTATTGTTTTCACAGAAAATGTAATAACTCCTCATTGACATCAACTGCCCAGTTGCAAGAAGAGTGTACCTTCTACTCTGTTGAGACCCAGATGAGGCAATTAGTAAGTAGTCATCAACCAGAATGTATTAGGGGTGGGGAGGCAATTTTTTCCTGTTTCAATGTTTGAGTGGCCCTGATCTTTAAAAGGCACAGTAAAAAAAAAAAGAAAAGAAAAAAGAAAAAAAAAACCTAAAAAGTTCTGTGATAAAGAACATATATTCAAAAGAATCCTGTGAAATCAGCTTACTGAGAGCAGATCAGTCTGTCACCATCCTTTAAATCACCCATTAAAACATACAAACAAAAATAGATCATTAAAGTACCATAGCCAGTTTTACAGTCTCAAGTACAGAACTAAATGAATTAATTGTTCTTCAAATTACACATTTTATTGACAGAGAATTTTATTATAAATTTCTTAAAATAAAAATGCATGTTTGGTGAAAAATTAGTACATTTGTAATTTGTATTTCATCATATTTTTAAATATAAAAGTAAAGAGTGGGATTATTTTTACTGTTTATTACATGATATAACAGACTAGTTGGGCTCTAATTGTGGTATAATTCATTGCCATGCCAAAGTCAATTCTGTGATATATGTGAATGAAATGCCATTAATTTCAATGTCAGGTTGCATGACATTGTGGTGTACCATGCATTTTCAATTCTCTTAAAGAAAATATAATTGTAGGTGAAACTCTTGATCTTCTAAGGACTGTGAGCCAAATGGAACCAGAAAACATTATAAAACAGAAATACATTGCATGTTATAAATCATGATGAACTATAAAGTTAATGCCAGCAAAAATGAAAGGGCAAAAAAGGTTAGAGGTGTATGTAAAGTATCAAAAAGAAGTCTCATAGCTTTTAAGGAAACATAAGTAGGTTATTTTTCAACACTGCATAGTCCATGAGTACTATAAATCCTATAGTTATGATTGGGCAATAGTCTTTTTTTTTTTTTAATCTCACTTTCGGGTTTGAATGAAAAAAGTAATATTTGGCACTTCTGGTAACTTTAGTGAATTTCTTACATTTAGATTCCATCAGTTCTAGGGTGTAGTTTATATATCACTACACAAAATTTCTGCCAATATATTTAAAATAGGCCCAAATGCAGAGAAATTCAAATGAAAAGAAACAAACATCTTTGAACTGCATTGCTGGATGTCTTTCTGCATAAAAGACATCACCATCATCATCATCAACAAAAAAATGTTACCATCAATTATACTTTAAGCACATTATCTAAATGGAAAAGGGGATATGTTGATGACTCTAGCTTATATTAAACACAACTATGTTGGGGAAAGGAAGGAAGTTGCTTAAAGTTTTCATTATTATTATGACTATTAAGAGGCAAATTAAGAAAATTCATATTTCATTTACCAAAATCTTAAATTTTTAAAAATATTTTACCCAGGTGTTTTCAAATGAATATAACTGAGCATGTTATCTGAAATACAACACAGTGATTCTAAGTTTGTTAATTTATCTAAATCATTCAAATTTGAGATATACATGTTATTAACATCCTAATGATTCTGATTGCTTTGCAGTATGGATAGCCCCTTTTATCTTCACAGTCTTATACAATTTCCTACAAGCGTAATCAAAACTATTTTGGAAGTACCAGCCAGTTCTCATGGACTTCTGAAGTGTACATTTTCTTAATGTGCAAAACTTTAGTAAATATTTTAGTTTTTAATAAATGCTTAAAAGGACAACTGAACCTTTCATTTACAGTACTTTCTTTGTGCAGAAAAACTTAGACAAAAGAGCAATTTGGTTATTTTCCTTGGAATGACATGTTTATTCTAATATTTTAAATTTATATTTTTTTCTTTTCATGTATTTGCAAAGCCTCACTCAAATCAACCTAAAGATGACTGAAAGACACGCGGCCAGCCTCTCTTTATATATAACACATACGTTTTGATACAATGAAAATGCAAAAGTAATAGGTGATTTATTAATATGGCATATTGAAGAGATGTGGTTAGTTGTTATAAAGTGGAATTTGGGGTGAATAGAGCTTTTTCAAATGCTAAGTGCCTCAGATATCACTTACTTGAATCTCTTTGGTTTCATAAAATAAATGGGTAACTTTGAAATTTTGAAAAATTTTCACTGTGATTAATTTATTCAAATACGTTATAATATTCATTTGTTGTCGTTGCTTAAAGAACTTGGTTTAGCTCAATTCTATCACTAACTCTGATAACTATTCTGTGATGTCCTCTTTTGAGCTATGAAAATATACATTAAATTTCAAGATGTACTGTTTCATATTTTACCTACAGAACATTTACTTTACATGTATTACAAATAAAGGCAAGTGCATCAGGGTTTTCCTATTAAAATTTCTTCCTGCACACATTATGTGGTATGAAGCACTGAAGATTTATCCCAAGATAACATAACCAATAAATTGTGTAACTAATCTCAAATCAGTGATATGTGAACATTGTTCAGCAAACACACATATACCGTTTTTCATATCTTACCTGGAAAGAGGCTTTATTGAACATAGCTTTAAAATTATATTTTAAGTTGAATTACTGAATTTGCACAAACATATCTACAGATGTTTTAAAAAATCAAGCTTTGTCATTTTCACTACATTTTGTTGTGCTTTTTATATTAATGTTTGCAAATATTAATAATTTAATACTGATATCCCAATTACTTATTATCAGTTATTTTTAATCCTGGGGTATGAAAAGAACAAATAATAGTAATAATAGTAATAATCTTTTTTAGACAAAGGCTTTTTTTAAATGAAGTTAAAAGCTCAAATAATTTAAGGAAGAAGATCTTCAAATTTTCTTAACCAACAGGTTTAAGTGAAATTTACAATGCATTGGAAAACTGGCTGGTTAAAGTTATGATTTCTCTTCAGGTAGCTCAAAATCATTTTTACAGGATTTTGTTTTTCTTGTAAAAGTGTTTTTTTTTTAATCTTGGTAAAATAATAAAATAATATTTCACAATTTGCAGAGTCTGACTAAAGGGCAGAGGCATATTACCCTCAGTGTTTAGAATAAAGCCAGATTGTTTCAGGCCCAGTCCCGTGGCAGAGTTTGTATACACGACCAACATTTTCTTGTTTCCTCTAAAGCTAGGGCCAATTTCCTTTCGAATGGAGGTTAGAGTAAGAAAATCACTTTTGTTTCTGACCACCTTCTGCGCTAAGCATTATTGTAACAACCTTTTGCTCTGGTTGACCCTTTTAATAACCTGGAAGAAAAAAGTGTTGCTCCCATATCTGGTCTCTGTGGAAGTTATTTTCTAATGGACAATAAGCCGAAAGGCCATGGCTGTCTAGGAGGTGAAACAAATATCTTGTCTGCATGGGCTTACGCAGCAGCTCGGTCCTTTCTTCTTCAGAAGCGGCTTTGTGGTCTGGCCTGTAAGTTTGCACATGTGGGCTGTGTAGTCTGTTTACAAAATAGTTTTACACAAAAACCATTCTTAGCAGTGCGGGCTTCTGAGTTGAAAATTATTCAGGCTTGTTTCATTGAAGGCACTTGGTTTCCATGGCAATTTATAAAAGATGGTGGTTTGGTTTCTTCATTGGAACAGATGACATAGTTTGGGTGTTCAAGTGGCCGCAAGCAAACTCCGATAAGCCTGTGTAATTATGTAAGCCCAGGTTTACCGTCTTGGATAGTAAGTGCATGCAAAAAGAGACAGCATACGGTTATCTAGCTTAGCCATGGGAGGAGGAACCCAAAACAAAAACAGTAAGGAAATAAAGAAAACAAACAATAGTAAAATTGGGATGGTGACACCTTGGGGCAGAACATGAATGTTTTAAATAATTCTGAGTTCGGGTTGTTTTTAAGGAAGGGTAACAGCCAAAGGTAAAAGGGCCTACATTTATTTAATTCTCTACATAAAACCTTCTGGAAAGGAAAATAAATGCCAGCTCTCCATGTACCCTGTTTACAGTGAGGTTTTTGTTGGCAGGCCATTAGGTTTCCATGGTAACAAGCAAACTATTCATTTGAAACAAAACCAGCCATGACTTTGTGCTTTGACAAGGATTTCTATAGCTCTTTTTTTTTCTTTTCTTTTTTTTTTTTTTCTTTTCCTTTTTCCAGAGTTCAACCAGCTGACGCTATCATCATTTTAGCCACAAAAGCACCTGAAGGTGTCTTCTCTACTCAGGTTAAGACTATCTTCTTTGTGTAGTTTGGAATAAGTTATACTTCCATGATGTCTTTAAATCCCCAGTGCTTAAAAAATTTTTGTATTTATTATTTTATTTTTGAGTCAGTAGTCAGTGGAGGAATCTTTGGTAGTTTGTTTTTTCAATGTCCATTTACAAAGACTCTTTCTTCATGCCAGCGCCTGGTGAATCGTTTATAGCCTCTGCCAGGGTAAGGTCACCTTCGAGGACTTAAGATAGAGATGAGGACAATAACTGGAAAAAGCCATATATGAACTAAAATCCCAACAGCACCATCAACGGAATCTAGAGAGAAAGAAAATAAGTACCAAAAAATAAACATTGAGTAGATAGACATTCCACCTAGCTAATGATACAGTCTCAGTGAAGTAATAAAAATAATGCAATGTGTGGAAAACAGTTTCAGGAAAGAGCTTTGGATTTATGTATTAACTTTATTCCTAAGGCCGGTGAAAGTGAGAATAATGTAACTATAGAATATAGAGACCCACAGAGAGAACACTGAGGAGGAGGGTGTTCTCTTATGTAAGTTTGCAGTTATGATGGGCTTTCACTGTCATTACATTGTGGCAAGTTTCACCGCTTCTGTGTTTTTTTCTTGTTTCTCCCTTCTGAAAGTTTAATTTAATTCACTGAATTTTATTTAATTTTCAGTGGTAAACATATGAAAATTTTGTATGTAAAGAGGAAATTGACTTCAATTAAGATAAGGTTATTTTATGGTATGGTTTTTATGGTATGAAAATTTGAAAAAAAATCCACTCGTATCTGAAAAACATGCATGTTTTTCTGTGTATTAGGTAAGTTGGGTTTATTTGGGTCTCTAAGTGCAGCTGGATTTTCTAATGTAAACACAACTAGACTCAGGAAGTTTTTTACAAAAGTGTATTTTAAATGTTAAGCATAATGACAAGAGACTATGAGCAAAATGGCTTATTGTTATATATAATCTGAGCTTTTGTCTTTTTTGTACTGCTAAAAAATGGAGTCAATTCAGTTCATGAGAGAAATCGCTAGATAGATGTGGAAATTTTACTTGCAATATCTGAACTAAAATAATTTCTCCCTGGATGTACCAGAACAAAAGACACTTTGATTTGCTCTAAACTTGTATGCCATGTAGTTCTGTGATTACATACATGCACAATTATTGATGAGCTATTTGTATAACTTTAACTTGATTGCTTTTTCTTAAAAACTTAAGGATGAGCCTAATAAAATCCTGTAATTGAAAGAATTTCTAGTGAGAATGATTTTGAATATATATTTCAAATATGGAGAAGAGAATTTTAGGAAGCAGTTTTAACACATAATTGAATACTTTCTCTCTCTTTTTCACCATATATGTGTATGTGTGTGTGTGTGTGTATACACATATATACACATATATATGGATCTTTATACATATATATATATATATATATATGTATATATGTATATTTGCTTATTCTATTAAAAGGAACCCCAAGGGATTGGAGAGGTGGTTCAGTGGTTCAATGATTGCCATGAAATCACGAAGGCCTGAGAGGATGTGAGACTGGCTGAGTTCAGTCATCCAGAACACATATCAACAGTTGAGTTGGGGCATGCACATCTGTAACTACAGTCTCTTGTGGTGTGGAGACTGGAGAATCACCAGGTGTGGTGGTTTGAATAGAATAGATGGCCCCCAATATATTCAGTTGTTTATTTGTTTGTAGTTTGCATCTGCAGCCACCTGGCTGGAGGCAGTATCACTGGGTGGATCTTAAGGTGTGGTGGTGGGTTTCAGATTTCAATCTAAAGATATGCAAAGTGTGCCTAGCTGGAGTTTCTGAAGTGTGCTGTGGCTTTTGGCTTTTTGGCTTGTGCTTCTGTTCTCTCTGTCTGCTTGGACCTGTGAAGGCAGGCCAGCTCTTTGGTCATTATGGAAATTCCCCTGGGTCTGTGAGTTTCAATAAATATCCCTTCCTCCATAACTGTGCCTGGTGAACCTGAAGCTGTCTGCTACACCAGGGTTCATGAAAGCTCAGTTCTGGTTTAAGGGAGAGATTCTGTCTCAAGGAAATATGCAGCTGAGCATTAGAGAAGTATTTCTAACATTCCTCTCTGGTGTTCACAGGTATGGACTTATGCACATGTATACATTTGCATACACCATATCACAAATACTACTACTACTACTACTACTACTACTACACACACACACACACACACACACAGGCCTGAGGTGGTAAGACAAATTTTGAAGATAACAGTAAAACATTTCAAAGTAATGAAAATATGCTAATGATACTTATTTTACTTCAACACCCCAACAAAGGATTCCCAGGAGAAAGAACACTTACTCTTAGTCGTGAGGTCTTGCTTTGCACATTCACCTTCAGCTATCGATACATCATCAATTGCTATGTCACCTTCTATTCCAGGTCCTCGAATACCTTCGAAAATGAGCTACAAATATAAAAGATTCATTAGAGTTTTATTTTTCAGATGTAGATTCCTCCATGATTTCTTGAATCATTTTTAAGAAATATTTTAAGGAATGAACTAATTCTTTTCTTCAGCATTATTCTTGAAGCTAGGAACACTAGTCTACCATTTCTGAAATACTTTGATGTTTTGAAATAACACCTGTATATATTTTTCATGTTGACTGCATTCACCTTAATATTTACCTCTCTGGATTTATTTCTGGAGTTCTACTTTTAAACGACCATATTTATGAATCTATATATTCTGAATGTCTAGTGGTAAGGCTTTGAATTTTATCTACAAGTCTGACAGGCGTTGGTGCCCAACAAATTTAATTTGCCTTTATTACTAAATTGTGGAAATAGTAACAATATAAATACAATTAGAAAATTTTCATTATTCATTTGCTTTTGATAATCAAGAATTTAAATTTTAATAGATGGCAGTGTAAAATGAGAATGTAAGGAGAAAATATGCTGTTTCCATAGTATGGCACTGGGTTTACAATGTAGTCATGGCAAAGACAAGATTGTATTCTGGTAGGTTCTGTGTAGGGAAGTGAGGCAAGGAGGTGGAGTCTCTAATAAGGGAAAGTTAAAAATGTTCTCCCTTGCAACCACTTAAAATTTACACATGCAAAGCTGACATCAGAATCTTTTCATTGGAAAGGAAGTTACAGAAGCAGGCTTGGGAGTATATGGGCTTCTGGTAACAGTGAATCATTTCATAAATTTACCAAGTTTCTGAAAGCACACAATTATATTCACTTAGTAAGATCTTGTTTGCATGCAGGAGTTAATATAAAATAATAGGATTATATTTAAAAATCAAAATCATCCCTGAACTTCTAACATTTTCTTCATGCTTCCCTGAGCAGCTTGATTGAAATCACAAGATAAGATGTAAGTTTTGTTGAACACAAAGGTCTCCAAGCAGAAAAGATGTGAAGAATATCAACTTTTGTAGTTATACTTAGAGGCCATGTTGAGAAGCAGATTGTTTGATGTAATTTAATATGCATGCTGCCTGCCTGCTGGAAAAGTGTGCAGTGTATTTAGTTTACAATTGCTCTTATGTCCAGAGGACTGTCTATACCTGGATTAAACCTTAAATGGATGTTCCAGTTCTTGAGGACACTGAATTATGTGGGACAGTAAAAAAAAAAAAAAAAAAAAAAAAATTGACAAATTTGCCAATGACTCTCATTGATTTTTAACCACTGGTAGTACAGTTTGTTATGGAATAAGAAGTTGATTTCTTGATACATAATCACAGTGTGAATTTTTAGATGGTACGTGGAAATAACTCAGGATTTAGTTGCTATATATTGGGATGATTAAAAATTCTGACAAAATTCTTACTACAAATGTAATTGTTCTTTTGAAATATAATTTAAAATATTTATTTATTTATTTGTGACAGAGAAAGACAAAGAGGAAGTCAGGGAGAAAGAGTATGGGCATGCCAGCATATTCTGCTGCTGTAAATAAACTCCAGATGCATACACCAGTTTATGCATCAGGTTTTATGTGGCTTTGGTTTAAGTGATTTGAAGATGAACTTGATGGCATCTGGGTACCAGAGGGGAGAATGTGGAAGTTTATTTTTCTAAATGGGGAGAAAACTGTGCAAAACATGTTCTTCCCACTGACCCATGTTGATATGTTGATATTACTTAAAATAATATCCCTTAACTGGTGACAGGTTTTTTAAAAATTTTTTGTTAATTCTTTTTAAATTTATTTATTTGAGAGCAACAGACAGAGCGAGAAAGAGGCAGAAAGAGAGAGACACAGAGAGAATGGGCGCGCCAGGGCCTCCAGCCACTGCAAATGAATTCCAGACGCGTGTGCCCCCTTGTGTATCTGGGCTAACATGGGTCCTGGGGAGTTGAGCCTCGAACTGGGGTCCTTAGGCTTCACAGGCAAGTGCTTAGCCACAAAGCCATCTCTCCAGCCCTGGTGACAGGTTTTAAATTTAAATGTTCTCATATTGTCTTCATGGATTTTAGCAAACTAAAGTTGTAATAAACATTTTATCATAAGAAAATTAACTTTTGGTGTCCAAGCTCAAATGGAAGTTAAGCAAACTATGTAGGCTCTTGTATTGTTATACAATATTGTTTCAATTAATAAACTGATAGTTTCTTATAACAATTCATTAAACTACATATAGATGTCAATATAAAGATATAGGGAGATTACACTGTTAAATCTGTATTCCAATATAATTTCTCAGCAAATGAAGAAGTGTTACATGTAGCTTTAATGAGTAAAATTAGTTGGTAGAATCAGAGAATACAATGTACTTATGATAATGACTTCAACCTTAATAGTGCCTTTTACATATGTTCACAGCATATGTTCTTTCTGACAACAGCAAATTATTCTAATTATTAATGAAAGAAGTGCAAAAATTTAAGAACTCTGATAACTGACTAAGTGTATCACTAATAACAATATCATTATATATAAATTTAATTATAGCAGTTGGTATCAGTAATGTTACTTTTTATCATTGCAGCACATAATTGAACTTTCTTCAGCTATGATGGAAGAGATTCTCAGTGATGCAATCCAATAGACAAGGGTAGTCTTGACTTTTTCCCTGGAGAAGCCATCCCTAAGAACAAGGCCATGAGATTGTCAGTTCTACTTGCTGGATAAATGACACTGAGTTATCAAAGCTTCTCATATGGAAAATGACATGAGATTTGGACTGCTGAAGAAGACAGAAACAGAGAACACTGTGAACTTTATAATTGGAAAAGCTTTAAAATGGTTAATTCAGGGGTCCTCATGAAGTCTTGATAATTAGCCTGAAATTTGCATTATTATGTTGGATATGGAACTGTGTAAGTTTATGTTTCATAGTGACTGGACTATTTTCCTAATTATTTTTGTTACTAGTCAGATTTTAAAGACATGATGCAATGAGAATACTCATTTATACAGTTACCTTAAAATCTGTTTCCAAATCTTTAAATGATGATATGAGTAAAAGATGTTCACTGATATCTTGAGCTAAACTAATAAAATGTGAGCAGTAATTCTTGTATTATAATGCCTCTTTATACATCATTCCATCAAAATATATAGAACATACTATGAAGGAAGTAAAGCCATAACAGGAAAGGGCAGTTTTCTTGACATATATAGTCTGAAATATAATTGATATTATTAGACAACAGTATATTAACCTTACATTTTTTTCTAAATTTTGCTCCACTCCATTCAAATATAATAAAATATATTTTCATCTCAGGTATTGATAATGCCAAATAATGCCAGTAAAAATGTCTACAAATAAATTTCAGTAGAATAAACCCTTATTGGCTCTACAAAATAATTTTATTTTCAGCTAACCAACTAATTGAAGACACTCCAACATAGGACTTTGCAAGTGGTTATTTTTCCAAGGGTTTATAAATCAAACTAATTTAAAAGCTAGTGCCTCCAATCAAATATAACTACAGAAGTGTTACTGAGAGACTCAAAGTGATTTCACTACTCTAAAAGAAACAAAAGATATTGCCTTTTACTTGAATTAAGGATAGCTTCAAATGTCAGAAATCTGACAATAAGAAAGTGGTTTTGAAAATCATGATAATTTATAAAGGAGTTCAGAAAAAAATATTTGAAATAATTATAAATTGCAACAAACCAAAACAAAATAAACTGAAAACCCAAAGTGTGTCATGAGGTAAACCATTTCCTTGTTTCCTTATATAGTCATGCTTTATGAACTAAATAAACATCTTAGTCAGTGGACCTACAAATATGTTGGGAAATGAAGGAACATAGAGGACAACCTTTTTAAAAAAATTCCTTATCTTGCTGGGCGTGGTGGCGCATGCCTTTAATCCCAGCACTCGGGAGGGAGGCAGAGGTAGGAGGATCGCCATGAGTTCAAGGCCTCCCTGAGACTACAGAGTTAATTCCAGGTCAGCCTGGGCCAGAGTGAGACCCTACCTTGAAAAACCAAAAAAAAAAAAAAAAAAAAAAAAAAAATCCCTTATCTTGATTCCTACTGGAAGTGTAATAGCTAAAATTTTACTGTTCCAAAATGTTCATCTTTTGATGGCTTCTACCCCAAATAAAGTAGTTAAAATCAGATTTATCCTTCCATTGAAACAACCAAATTATTGGACAAAGAATTCATAAAAATGGTGTTTAGGTCACTGGACATCAGGTAATAAAAATGCTAATAACAATAATGATAAAAACAATAGTGGTCTATGAGAGATGGAAATCAAATGAAATGCACCCATGGTTGCCCTATATAAATCTGTAGGCAATGGCACAAGTAAACAGAACCAATGCGATACTTGATAAGATATATGACCTAGAGATATGGAACCGAGAATCCAAGTGAACAAAGACAACAGGAGTGTGAATGCCATAAAATACGAAAAAAAGAAGAATTACAGAAGAGGAGGGACAAGAGAGGAAAAGGAGAGAATTGATCTAGTATTTCCTATAAAAATTTAAGGTTTAAAAATAGACTTTCCAACTAACAACATTCTCATAAGTGCTCTGCACTAATTAAAAAGATCCCCAAATATCTAGATTAAATTTAAAATTCACAACTTTTGCCATCAAATCAAATTTCCAGATTTGCAAAGATGTAGGAAAATAAGGGAATATTCAGAGAAAACAGTCCAGTCAAACCAACAAGAACTGATATAAATGTGAAAATTAGCAGATAATGGGTTCACATCATTATTAAACCTGAATTTCATGTGCTGCAACTATCAATAGAGATACGATTATTTTGTACAAAGATTCAACTTAAATTTATAGAGAAGAAACAACACAGTGATTCATGGATAAAATGCTACCACTTGGGTGTCTGAGGTAGGAGGATCATCATAAGTTTGAGGCCAGCTTGAACTACAGAGTAAGTTCCATGCTGTCTGAGTTAATGTGAGACCCTGACTAAGAAGTAAGCAAGAATATACAGAGCAAAAGCTATTAAAAATCAAAACATAAATTTTATAAATCTTAAAGATGAAGAACAAATCACAAGTGAGCTATACAACCTCTTCCTAGGGGTTTATAAATGTGTAATTGAAGTATTTAAAAGGAGGAGGGAGAAACAAACATAAGTAAGGAAACTACCCAGACAATCACTGAATTTTATCAAACTATAAACCACAGAGCCACAAAGTACAATAAACCCCAAGCACATGAAAAGTGAAGGCTACAACAAAGCATTAATCCAGCATCTAAAAATAGAGAGATAATGAAAAGATAAAGAGAAAATCTTATTAGATAGCAGAGAAAATATTCCTACCATTATATCTAGGAAAATAAATATATCTCCATATGTATGCTTAGAAACAACACAGAAGAAGACAGAAAAAGAACTTCTTAAATCTCAACATTGTTCATCACAGAGATAGAAAAAATGATCTCAAAGTTCATATGGAAAGGCAGAAGGCGTTGGATATCCAGGCATATCCTAATCCAGGCATATCCTAAGCAAAAGAAATACCTCTGGAGGCATCACCATACCTGATCTAAAGCTATATTACAAAGCCATAGTAATAAAAACAGCATGGTACTGGCATAAAAACCAGGAGTATAGACCAATGAAATAGAATTGAGGACCCAGACTTTGGGTCAAGCAACTATAGCTACTTGATATTTGATAAGGGCCCGAACAATATAAGCTGGAAAAAAGACAGCATCTTCAACAAATGGTGCTGGACAAACTGGATAACCATATGTAGGAAATTAAAATTTGATCCACACATCTTGCCATGCATAACACTCAAGTTCAAATGGATTAAGGACCTCAATATAAGACCAGAAACTCAGCTAGTACTGGAAGAAAATATAGGAGGAACTTTCTGTGATATAGGAATGGAAAAAGACTTCCTGAACAAAACCTCAGTAGCACAGGATCTTAAACAATCACTCAACCAACAGGATCACATGAAGCTGGAGTTTCTTCACAGACAAACATACAATAAGCAAAGCCAATGGATTACCCACAGAATGGGAGAAAATATTAGCTGAATATCCAACCGACAGAGGCCTAATCTCTAGAATCTACAAAGAGCTCAAAAACCTAAACAATAAAAAGTCAAACCACCCACTCACAAAATGGGGCAAAGAGCTGGACAGGCAGTTCACAGAGGAAGAAATACAAATGGCAAACACACACTTAAGAAAATGTTCATCATCCCTAATCATCAGGGAAATGCAAATTAAAACAACTATGAGATTCCACCTTACCCCAGTAAGGATAGCAAACATCAAAAAAAAAAAAAAAAAAATCAAAAGAAAATAAATGCTGGTGAGGATGTGGAGAAATAGGAACCCTCATCCACTGCTGGTGGGAATTTAGATGGCACAACCACTTTGGAAAGCAATATGGAGACAACGAAAAGAGCTGACTATAGAGTTGCCAACAGACCCAGTTATTCCTTTACTGGGCATGTACCCTAAAACCTTCAAGCCTCAGTCCAGAGAGATTTGCTCAACCATGTTTATAGCAGCTCAATTCGTAATAGCTAAGAGCTGGAATCAACCCAGATGTCCATCACTAGAAGAATGGATAACTAAGATGTATTACATCTACACAATGGAATTTTACACAGCATTAAGAAATAATGACACAGTGAAAGTTGAAGAGAAATGGTTGAACCTGGAACAGATCATTCTCAGTGAACTTACCCAATCACAACCATAATCACTGCATAGTCTCACTCATTTAGAGCACCTAACCTGAATCTACCCAAGATGCCAACATACCCAGCAAGCATCTTGAGGACTAGACAATAGGGGGGTAGGGAGGGAAGGGAGGGCAAGGGAGGGCATGGGGGACAAAAATCTAGACCCAAATGGCAATGATACCATAAAATTCTACATCCTAAAAGGCAGACCAAATGGTTGAACCTTCACCAGTCCCTTAGAGGAAACACCTGAGTCACAAGGCACTGGAGAGAGTATGATGAAGACTGACCCTAATCTTCTACAGCTTCTCTCTCTCTCTCTCTCTCTCCCTCTTCTCACTAACTCTTTTGTAATACTTACCTTTTTCTTCCTTCTGTTTGTGGGCACTGATCTGTAACTCCCAGGACCAGCATGTGCTATCATCTACAATACGCTTTTGATCAGAGAGACCTACAGGGTTTCGTAAAGTAATGACAGATTTCTGTCAGAGAACTTGATGACCCACCAAATGTTAGTGGTAAGATCCTACTGCTGAAGACACCACATGCAGTTGACACGTAACGTGGAGTGTCATGGCTGGAAGCTGGAAGAGAGTCAGTCCCTAGATAGTCACCACATGTAGTACCAGAAGGTACTACGTGGGCGACTGGGGGAAAATGACCAATATCTGTCCAAGCAACTCATGGTCTAACCTACTTAACAGCAAATAACCTGTTGTGATGCTCATACAAGTGCAATAGTGGTGCACAGCCATGGTGGGAAACCAACTGCTCTTGATTCAGCTAACTGATCTGCTCGGTGGAATGGGACCCATAGCTGGAGCTGGGAAACATGTCAGAACCATATCCAAACATGAGCCCACTCTCCATTATCAAGCACCACCAATCATGGGCTACAAGAGGGCCTACACCTATTAAATTCTCTATAAAAAAATAAAGGTTATCCCATTTATCTGGTGCTAACTTTACTCTCTGTTGGATAATCTGCTTCTCTTTTTCAGATAGGTGCAGATCCTAAGGAGAGAACTACCCCATCATACCTCAAAAGGGCCCCAGCTGAAACTAAGAATAATTGGCAAAACAAGCATGGGTGCTGTTTTCTTGGTGAACCTAGTACTAGCACAAGGGTGAAGGAGATCAACACAGAGAACAATCAATTCCTACCAAATCAGATATCCAGAGACCCAGAGGCTCCCAACACCTCATCACTGAAGCACAGCCAAAATGAACCCAACATGGCTCAGGGAAATTTTGTGGAAGAGGGGTCAGAAAGAATGTCAGAACCACACGTTGGGTCATGATATGTAGAGACATTTTCTCCTACCTGTAACTGTGGGCTAACTCCACAATGCATGACCCATATACTTTAACAAGGAGGGGTCAGGGGGAGGTGCTATTACATGGATGAGGCTAACAATGGTACTAACTTGACTCTCTTCACTGAGTACAAACTAATTAATAATAAATAAATAAATAAATAAATAAATAAATAAATAAATAAAAAAATTCTGATTTGACTAGACACTGCTATGCCCAGAGGAAATAGTTGTTTACAAAGTGATGGTGAAATTGACTATTTTCAAAGCATGGAAGGTGAAAATTATGTATCTTCTACAAGCCACACTTCAAGAAATGTTAAAGGAAGGGAGAAATGAAGGCCAGAAGATACCAAATGGAAGTGAAGACCTTCCAGTGTTCTAAGCCTGTGGAAGAATATGAAAAGCACCGCATGCGGTTACTACATAGACAACTATTGGTACAAACCAGTGCTGACTTCTATAGTGGAATCACCATAGAGAAGGTCCCAAATGTTTACACCCTTATGAAGAAAGTATTATGAATCTAAACATTCTTGAACATCTCTTTTATACATTATATACATACATACATACATATATATATATATATGTGTGTGTGTGTGTGTGTGTGTGTGTGTGTGTGTGTATAGTGAATTTTTTTGTAAGTCTCTATAGCTACAGAAAACATACTGTAAAATCTTTATGCTGAGATTTTAATAGACCCTCTTCCTCCTCTTAACAAGAGATCCTCATTCTTACAGTTCTTTCTTTTTCTTTCTTTTAGTCAACACTTGTGTGGAGAGAATTCAGTGGACTAAGATACTGCAAAGCAACAACAGCCTTGAAGCTGTCTCTCTGCCTCTTGTCCCCTCCCCGTATGAAACCTTTCTCATTACTCATATTCAGGTGAACATTACCTTCTTCAGTCTTCATTCTGTATCTTGGGCAATGAACTAGATAGCCTTCAAAAACATTATGCACTAATCAAAACCTATAATTCTCCTAATGTGAAAATGATACAAACATAATGATCTGAATAAATCATATGATAAGGTAATATTTCCTTCAGGTAATTCTACTAACTCTAAATGGAGAAACACTTTTAGTCAACATGATGATTCATTCAATTTTCTTGCTTTGGGAAAGTAGACATTATATCTAGTTATACAGTATAATTGAGGAATCCGTGACTCAACTATAACTACTCAAAGTTTACATTACTTCCTATGGACTAGTCCACTGCATTCAAGCTACTCTCTAATTTGGATTTGACTTGCTTTTAATTCCATGGGTATTTGAATCACTTTTCTTTCAACTTGTTAAGATAATACTTAGGATCGGGATCCTGTTTTACAGTTCATTATCAATGAGTGGTTAGTGTTCTTTGTGGTTCCATACTTCAAGTAGCTTGTTTTCATATGTAAATCTTTTCTTATTTTCAATTATTCTCCAAGTTTAGGGAGTACATCTAATCTGATAACAACAAACATCTGTGAAGTTCAGACAAACATCTTTAACTTCTTGCTCATCTGCAAAATGATTTTTCTTGGGCATTTTTATTAACATGTACAAAACAAGTAACCATATATATTCCTAAAGCTTGTTGCATATCCTCTTTCCCATCTAAACTAATGTATAATATATTCATCATTCAACACTCTGTAGATCAAAAATTTTGTCACTCCAAGATTTCAAAGGTCAAAATGTCATGCTAGTTTTTACATCTCATTATTTTTAAGATTATTCTCTCTTCTGAATACCATTTTCCTAGCTTATCATTCAATACCCTTGAATGCCATCTTCCTTCTTTGGCCAATTCTCTACAACAAAAGAACTGTGCACATCAACCCCTGAGTGAAACTTTTGGTTACTTCCCATTGCCTAGGCTCACTGTGTTTCTTACCAGTCCTTGATTTACTTTTGCTTACCAAGGTCAGATAAATATCTTTTTGTTTTATGGCTTTCATAGTTTGCTTTTACTAAATGCCATATTCTTTCCCATTGTGAAGGAAAGTATTCATTTTATCACCCTGATTTGATTTAGAATTTCAATTGCTCAAGCAAGTAGAATTTATAAGTTGTATTATTACAAAAAAGAACATTCCTCTAATTAAATAATTACATAATTGGATCAGTATGATTTTCTTTTCCCAGAAATACATGCTGTGAAATGCATACATGACATCATAATGTTGATATGACTCTTTTAAGTATGGGATAGAGGGGTTGGTTTATTTACTTGATTAGATTCAAAAGTTATTTTTCTACATTTCAAATACATTAAAATTTTGATATGTGTTGGACATGGTCTTAGTAAACATAGATATGTACACTTAAAAATTCATATGCATATGTTCTTATGGTTATTAAAATTACTAAGATATTTCTAGCTCTCTTGAAATAGTTTGGAAGTCTATTGTTGGTTATAAGGGCCCTGTTAAGGTCATTAAAGTTTCCTTAATTAAAATTTCTATCATCACTTTAGATAACTTTTTTTGTATTCAATTGAAGCTTTAACTCTCTCAACACAAACAGAAAATAAGCTATTTAAACTTTTCTTAGATTCCAGTGATAAATTACTAAAGTAAAAGTACTTCAAAGATTCATTTTATTAAATGTGTAAAAAATCCCATGAAATAAAGATCAAATGGAATAATAGGGCATTGACTATCTAATACCATTATTTACATATCCATTTTATATTTTTAGCAAAATAGAAATGGGTGACATTTTCTGCAGGCAAAATCTGTTGGATTTTACAAGATTATTATTTTAACACGTTACTTGATGGGCATAACAAAATCCTATCAAAGAAAAATCAAAAGGGATAATATAGCATTGACGATCACCATTATTTAAAATTCTATTGTTTTAAATATTTTTGTTCTTATTCATTTGACAGAGAAAGAGGGAGAGTGAGAGAAGGGGCATGCCAGGGCTTTCAGCCACTGCAAACGAACTACAGATGCGTGCAACCCCTGTGCATCTGGCTAATGTGGGTCCTGGGGAATCGAATCTGGCTAATGTGGGTCCTGGGGAATCGAACCTGGGTCCTTTGGCTTTGCAGGCAAGTGCCTTAACCACTCACTAAGCCATCCCTCAAGCCCTAAAATTCTATTTTTTAAGCAAAATAGAAATGGGTAATATTTTCTGCAGGTAAAATCTGTTGGATTTTGATAGATTATTATTTTAATATATTACTTGATGGTTATAAATAAACATGGCTTTTAGGACTAAAGAGAAATAAAAATATGTGAATTTTTTTGTTGTTGTTGTTTTGGCTACATCACAGACTTTCTGAGTCTTAATGTTTTATTTGATACTTACTTAAGATCACCATTAGCATTTATGGTCATGCACAGCTATTTTTAAGCAAGGTTATTTCTTACCTGAAATGAAGTAATTGGATATATATTGACATGAGCCTCATTCCATCGCTGTCCTTTATTCCCACTTGAAGACCACAAGGGATTCTCTATTGCTGTCTGCCCTTTCAAGCGTAGATACACATTTAAAACACCTACAAATAATAATGGAATTTTATATATTAGTTTCATTTCAAATTTGTTTCTCCTTGATCACATACTTGTAAACATCTTTAATGATTTCTTGTGGAACATTTTAGTATTGTCTTTTCTCATTTGCTCTCTTGCTATTTGTGGGTGGCTCAAACATTATTACATCCCAATTCACATGTACCATGAACATTACTTTGCATTGCAAAAATGTGTTTCCAGGGCTACATTTTTAAGTTGGATAGATTATTGTAAATTATCGAACTGTGTTCAAAATGAAATCACACAGAAATTTTTTTTTTTTTTTTTGTGAGAGCAAAATTCAAATCAGAAAGAAACAGTAGCTTCTGGCTTCAGGGAATTGCTCAAGAGTTCTTTTGTTTTGGTGGAGCTAGAAATTAAACCCAGGAGCTCACACATGGTAGGCAAGCACTTTGCTACAGGTGCTATTTCCCAGCTCGCAGAGATTTTTTTTTTTTTTAGACTCAGAGACCAAAGAAATTTTGATACGTAGGAAATGGCAATGTGAGAGAGGATGTTAGCTGCTTTTGAATCAGTTAAGGAATACAGCCTACCTCTACCAGCTAAAAGAGACAGAAAATGGATTTTCCCCCAAAGTCCTCAGAAGGAACGAGCCTGTATATATCTTAATTTTATCACCACATATTTATTTTGGATTTCCAGAACTGTAAGAGTGTACCTGAGTGCTATTTTAAGTCCAGTTTGTGGTCCCTGATATTCGTTACTGCTGCAACAACAGGAAGCTAATATTTAGTATGTAACTATGCACTTCATAGTCTGTGCATAGCTGGACCCTCATTGTTATGACTTGGATTATCTCTTAGCATTTTTGTCTTTTTTTGTTGAAGCAAGGTCTCACTCTTGCATTGGCTGGCCTTAAAGTCATGATGATCCTTCTACCTCAGCCTCCTGGGTGCTGTGATTTTTTTTTAATGCAAATAACATCTTCATCTAGTTACTATATTATATGTGTCATCTTCTTTTCTTGTTTCATTTTCTCCTTTATTTCTATATTTTATTCAGGTCCTGCTTGATCCACTATTCCACCATTGTACCTTTTGTTTCATCAAGTTCATATTCTGTATTTTACTACAAGTTTTGCTCTTACCCGAAGTTAATGTTTTTCAATATACATGCATCTTTTCTGTGCCATTTTAACTCTAACTCTCTCGTATTCCTTTGTAGATAATATCATGTAATCTTGTAATGTTTTCCCAAAAATCACCTTTATCTCTTTTGGTCATCATTTGGTATGGAAGTTTTACTTCTCTTGGTTAGCATGAACCATTTTTTTTTTTTTATTGAATTGACAGGAAACTGATCCAGTCACTATTATTCATAAATGGCTGTTTGCCAAAAATAAACAGAATGGTGATATTTAGATCTAATAGTTATAGTTCTCAACCAAGAAAACATGCTATACATATATTAATCTTCATTTTAAATGATAATCTTTTTAATGACTCATCTATTAATATACTATTATATGCCTCTGAAATGTTTCCCAAAGGCTCATATGCTGATGGCTTGGTCTTCAATGAAGTGTTCAGAGTGAGTGCTTGGACTAAAGGAATGTACCCACTCCTGGCAGAATTTTTTTTTAACTTTATCAACAGATTCCAGGCTCAAAACATAGCTAATTTTATGCCGGGTCACCTTACATTATTAAAACTTGTGAAACAGAATAAAGAGAATAAAGATACTCAAGAGAAGTCTGATTCAGCAATGACGACTCAGCATATTATTACATTATTATAGTAAAAGACTTACAAAGTGAACATGATGGATTGTGTTAATACTATTTTAAAGTATTCTAAATCCCGAGAGACTATGTTTATGCTTTCACAAGCACTAACTACCAAAGTATATGAACTTAGTCATCCCCATGGATTCTTTAATGCTATCTAGTTCTATGAGAAAAGTTGTACATAGCTAAGTAAAATTGGCTATTTCTTTTTCTTGGCTCCAAGTGCTTGTCTTTTGCTCAGCTCTCTACAAGTGTCTGGCACTGCAACTGGGAAAGACTTTGTGTATCTCTTACGCTAAGGATTACAGACAGTGAACAGCTTTTAAAGACCTTATAGTACCACATTGTATCACAGGTAGTCATCAGAATTTTGAGTTCATCATAGAATTTTGCAATAGTATTATGTGTATGTTATATTATTTCTTCTAGATGTCTGTAGAAAATATAATTTTCATAATAGTATTTATCCTCATTTTTTCCAGATTCTCATCTGCCATTAAGTCCTTCATATAATTTTACTTTTAATTATTTGACTATAGAATGCAGCACAATACTTTAAGAAATAATGTAAATTCACATCATGAGATGTACATGTATCTTTAAAATAGAAACTTAAAATTGACAGGTTTGTGTGGATTAATTTGTAATTTGTTTTTCCTAAGGTCTGGATATCAGTTGCATATGAATAGCATATTTTGTAATCAGCAACATAGACTCAATTGGACTTTCATCCTTTATGAAAAGTTGAGAGAATTTGTTAAATCTGGCTCTAGGCAAGATCTATGTATATTGATAGGTAATTGTTAGAGTCATTTGTTTTACACACTAATATAAAGTGGAAAATTATAAAATAATTATTTTCTGCTTAAATAGACATGGATGCATTAATATTCTTTTCCAACATATAATTGCAATTGTATTGTATCTTAAACCAAATGTCAGTTCATGTCTCTCATTATTACCATACCTCTGGTATCAAACTGAATTTGTGTATTAACATCTATCAAATTTTACTAAAGTTTCACTTTCCTCAGACATCCTACTTCTATGGCATGTGTCATAGTTTAAATCTTTGGTTCTAAGACTTTCCCCTAAACACTGTTCTCCCGGGGCTGGAGAGATGACTCAGCCATTAAGATGCTTGCCTGCGGGCTGGAGGGATGGCTTAGCAGTTAAGCGCTTGCCTGTGAAGCTTAAGGACCCCAGTTCGAGCCTCGATGATTCCCCAGGATCCACGTTAGCCAGATGCACAAGGGGGCGCACTCGTCTGGAGTTCGTTTGCAGTGGCTGGAGGCCCTGGCGTGCCCATTCTCTCTCTCTCTCTCTCTCTCTCTCTCTCTCTGTCTCTGCCTCTTTCTCTCAATGTCTGTTGGCTCTCAAATAAATAAAAATACCAAAAAAAAAAAAAAGATGCTTGCCTGCAAAGCTTAAAGACCTGGGTTCAATGCCTCAGCACCCGCATAAAGCCAGATGCACAAGCTGCCACATGTGTCTGGAGTTTGTTTTCAGTGGCTAGAGGTCCTTGTGCACTAATTCTCTCTCTCTCATAAATAAATAAATAAACAAAACTGTTCTCCTTTCTCATACCTTAGTTCCCTCTGACCTCTACTTTCACATTGGTGGCATCAACATTATCATTATTAAATAAAAAAAGGACTTCATTGAAGCCAATGGTTAATTCTTACAGAAAGGGTGACATAATATCAACTATAAACCAGTGTTTAAATGGAGAACACTGGAATAGCCTTACATATTTTCTCAGAGATCTAGAAATTGTCAGTTGCACAGAACTTAATTTTGAGAATTTATCAGTATGGAAAAATCTTACAATTGCATCTTTATTCAATTATGGATCTTCTAGACATTGTAGTTAAGGTTCTAAAATAATAGTCTCACTCCAAAGAGAAAAATGCCTGTGAGAAAATTTCCTACTTGACGAATATATTCTTGATACAAGCCAGAGCCTTCGTGGTCATAAGTCTAATAAAAACTGGCGTTGACAAAATATGGAAATAAAAGTCTCTTAAAGCCACACAAAATATAGTCAGTTTGTATTTTCTGTTTCTATAAACATTTAAAGTCTACTATAAAGTATTTGAATTCTGTCATATTACATGGGAAAAATCTTTTAAATGAATTCTTGCAAAAAATAAACTAAGAGACTTTATTGAGATAAACTTACTAAGAAAGTGACTCTATAGTTCAACATGTTATTTTTATATTAGTTTAAATCATAATAAGATGGCATGCCTCGACCACAACCTTTCAACTAAAGTCACCTACTTATTCTCTTGTTCATTATAGCTCGGCTATATGTATACACACACACACACACACACACACACATACATACATACATATATGATATTTTATTAGAGTACAATTTATATCTTTATGAGAATACTCTAGTAAAGTTATTGTCTATTATATAACTCAAGAATACTTTTGACACTTTGCAATATATTTTGCTTTAATTTCCAGAACACTGATACACCAATTCAATCTGAGATGATAATTAACTAAAATTTTATCTTACTTTTACAACAGGTAAAGTTTTTATGAAACTATTTTTTATTTTCAATCAAAACTATGACTTCAGTTTCCTTTCTCTGTAATTCTTCTAACACATACAAAACTAATATATTTAGTTTAGGTCATGTTTAACCTATTGAACACTTATTGTTGCATAAATTAAATATGCATCATACTTATTGTTCTCAGGAATATTACAGTAGAACAGGCTTCAGTGTGGCAAATGTAAATATTCTGCACTGTGAGTAATGGGAACAAAAAGAGAAAAGCACTATAAACAAAATCCACAGATGTCCTTCAGTTGTATTTTAAGAAAAAATATGAATTATGGAGATGATACAAAGCAGAAAACGTACTTATGCTATCACATAATTTAAAAAGTTTATTCATTTATCAATGAATGTTTATTGAATGCATAAATAAATGCTTATATAAAGGGTACCAGCTCATGAGAGGAGAGATTGCTCCTGCTCCTATCATTCATACAATTTAGCAGGAAAGGGGACAGAGACTAATAGCAAGCCTTAGGTCACACTGAATTTGATTTCAAGACTATCCAGTGAGATTGGGATGGACTGTAGGGATATTCCTAGGAGAAGCCAAAGGGGAAAATGTCCTTGAGGCCATATGTTACAGATTTTACAGAATGACCTTTTCCCTGTAACTGTGGAAAAGATAAAGAAAGAAAATCATCACTCTAATTCAATACAATTTTCTAAGAGTGATGGGGAATCATGCTGAGTATCACATCCTGAATCCCAATTCCAGTTCCTAAGGATGCCTGTCTCTAACTCTAACCTCTTGGATTATCAGTTTATTATACTCAATTTACTCTTCTGCTAAAGCTTTATTCTCTTTGAACATGCACTTTATGCTTACTTGGAAAGAAAGTAAAGATCTTCACGTTTCTGTCTCTTATTTCATTGAGGAATAGACCCTACTTATTAATTTTTCTTGCATATATATATATTTGGGGTATGCATGCATGTATGTATGCAGATTTGTATGTGTGTGGATGTGTATACATGTGTGCGTGCAAAGGCCAGAGGTTGATTCTGGGCACTTTCCTAAATCACTCTCCACTATGTTCTTTGAGACAAGGCCTCTTGTTGAACCCTGGGCTCACTGATTCCATTAGACTAGTCATTGAGCCCCAGGGATTCCCTGTCTCTGCCCAAGTACTAGAGTTTCAGGTGCATGTCACAATACTGGGAATTTTATGCGGATTCTGGTGATCCTTAAGTCCTCATTGTTTGCATGGCAAATTCGTGACATGCTGAGCCATATCACCAGATCCTTAAAACAGACCTTTATTGCAACCTGACACTTCTTTATTCAATCACCCTTATGATCATTGGAGTCACCAAAGAGTAACTTCATTCACAAAATCTTTTTCCTTTCTTTGCCTTTTTTTCTTTCTGAAATTACCTTTCCAGAGTCACAACTTCACTGAATCACTCTTAACAAGCACAAGGAAAATAATCGTGACTATCTTCTGTAGTTTACAACTAATTTTCTGATATGATGGATTGCTTATATCTTATCCTCTCTTGTAAAGAGATAATTGTGTATATTTTTCTGTTTTAATGACATTTTGTCATATTTAGTAACCTCATATGAGATTCAATTTCTTATAGAAACATTAAAGTTTAGCTGATTCATCAATAATTAACATACTCACTTGTAATTATAATTATAATATATAATACAATATATAATATAATATAATATAATATAATATAATATAATATAATATATATGAAATCTGTGACCAGATATCATATTATTTACTTATGTTAAGAATTAAAGGTTGGCAGATTGCATCTTTCATTTGGAAACATTTTTCCTAAGTCTATTTTGATGAACCATATAGCTAACAAAAATTGTAGGTAAGTTTTGAATTTTTAACTTGTCTTTCAATGATATTTACATCCTAATATTAAGACTCTTGCTCAGTTCTCTCTCATGATATGTTAAGTATGGTCTGGAAGTGATAAATAGAATTTCCTTTTTCTCCTTTCTCTGTCCTTCCCTTCTTTCCTTCTTCCATCTCCCCTTACTTTCTTCCTTTCTTTTTTCTGTCTTTCTTCCTCTTTCTCTCCTTTCCTTATTTTCTTAAATTTTATTTATTTATTTGAGAGAGCAAGAGAGGGAAGGAGGCAGAAAAAGAGAGAGAGAGGGAGAGAGAAAATGGGCATGCCAGGGCCTCCAGCCATTGCAAATGAACTCTAGATGCATGTGCTTACATAGGTCCTGGGGAACCGAACCAAGGTCCATTGGCTAAGCCATCTCTCCAGCCTTCCCTCCCTTCTTTCTGTCTCTCCCTTTTCCTCTTCCTTTCTCCCTCTTTCCCTCCTTTCCTCCTACTCCCTCTCCCTCCCTTCCTCCATCCCTTCCCCTTTCTTTCTTTCTTGGTCCTGGGGGACAAAACTCAGGACCTTGTGCTTGCTAGCCAAGAGCTTTACCACTGAGTTAAAGTTCTCCAACCAATAATTTAGATCAGAGATTAAATTATACCAATTGGTCTACATTAACTCTCTCTTTCTCAATCTCTCTGTCTCTCTGTCTCTCTCTCTCTCTCAATGGATTGCTTACTTTTAGGGAATCCTGCTTCATGATATGAAACAGTTCAGGAGAGAAAGATATTTACATGAAGAATTGAGTGAAACCCGTGTCAATAGCCAAGAAGAAATGATCATGATATGTGAATGAAATAAGCAATGTACTTTTACTCCGATAGAAATATTGTTCATGCTAAGTACTCAATTATTTTAAAAATGACCAGTTAATTGTAATAATGTCAATGGTCAACCATGGTCAACATCTGTGATCTGAGCTCTACAATAGTCAGAACATACTTGCATTCACTTGTTGTAATACTTGAGATTTTAAAATTTTATAATTTATTTATGAGGAGAGGGAGAAAGAAAGAGAGACAGAAAGAGACGGGGTGGGGGAGAATAAGCATGCAGAGCTTTTTGTCACTGTAAACTCCAGACATATAAGCTACTTGGTGCATCTGAAAATATGTGGGTACTTGGAAATTGAACTTGAGGTCAGCAGACTTTTCTAGTAAGTGCTTTGAACCACTGAACCATCTTTCTAGCTCCTAACCTTTGCTGTTTAATGATCAACCTTGTTTAATAATTCTAATTTCAAGCTTTTTATTTTTATTTTCACCCTAAACTTTTGAGTCCATATTAACTTTTATTGTAGCCCCAGCTTACTATAAGTGGCACATATGTACTTATAAACCAATTTATTAATAAATTATGAAAATCATCTAAAAAAAAAAAGAAATTGCCATCCATAGTCCAGTATTTCTGAGGGAATAAGGCCTCAAGATAGCACACAAGTGACATTGATAGTGAACATTTTCTAAGTTGACACTGAATTAGACTGAAATCCTTCCCTGAAAACTTGGTTGCAATGTTATGAGTGCTCTAAACACAGGGCACTAGCTCAGCTACTGTCAGGTTCCTGACCCACAGACACTGTGAAGTGACAAATGCTTGTTATGTTAAGCCATAAATTTCAGGGAATTTGTTATGCAACAATATATAAGTAATATAACACATCTGGTTTTATTTCAATGAAGAATCTCTGGGCATGTTCCCCATTCTTATTTCAGGTTGCCGCTCCTACTTGTAAGCCCTTCTAGCTCCTGCAAAATCCACTTTAGCTTCATCTCTTCTAAGTTACATATCAGCCAGTTTTGAACCATTAGGCAATTACAAGTCCCCTCAATCCTGAATGTTACACTACTCTTTATAAGTTAAAGTTACAAGACGTAGTCACAATTACCAAAGAAATAACAAATGGAATTAGGATATCAGACATCTGGGAAAAGACATTTTTGAGTCTAGATTTACAAAGGAATAAATACAACCAAGAGTGTAATTTTCAAAATGAATGACTATAGTTATAGGATACGTGTTCCCTACCTACTGACAGTGTGACACTATGTTCTCATGTGTGTTGGGCTCATTCATAGCTCTCCTAGGATGTAGGATAGGCCTCAGTTAGGACTTGACTATGCTAGCCTTTGAGATAACTAAGGATGTGAATAAATATGTACCAAGCTGGCAAATTTGAACTCTAGGCATCACCCCTGAAATGAAGTGTAGGCATACCTTGTAGATGTTGCAGGATCAGATCTAGATGATTAGAATAAAGCAAATATCAAAATATAGACAGTCACAGATTTTTTTGTTGTTGTTCTTTGTTTTTTACTAAAAATGCATTATTTTTATAAACAATGTACAAACTTTTATTATGATACCTTAACAGTCATCAATCTTGAGAAAGCCATAGAATCTTTTTAGGGTAGAGTATCTGAACTTTTCAATGGTTGCGAACAGGGCACAGTGATGTTTCCTGAGGGTTATGTGGCTCTCTGTGCAAATTCTTAAAATAAGACAGCAATGAAGAATTGTAGCACTGACTCACTCATGACACAGGATTTCTCTGTAGCTTGTGATGCTATTTGGAAGCATTTTATCCACAATACAACTTTCTTCAAAATTAGTATCAGTTCTCTCAGACCTTCTTGTCCCTTTATCAACTAAGCTTACGGTGTTAATATAATAAATATTTTGTTGTTATGTCAACATGGTTCACAGCATCTTCAGCAGAAGTAGATTCCATCTCAAGAAAGTACTTTGCTAATCTGCTAGAATAAGAAGCAATGCCTCAGGTGTTGAAAGTCACATCTTCATGGTGAATTTTTCCCAGATTTTTGATACATTGTGAGTAAACCTATCAGAGTCATCACTGTGCAGGGCAGCTGTGGCCTTACAAAATGCATCCTACATAACAAAACTTGAATGTCAAATTTGCATTTGTTTCATGAACCCCAGAATGGATGCATTAGCACGTAGGAAACGAATATTAATCAGAGTTTTTGGGTTAACAGCAATATTTTGAAAGGTATTTTTATAGCTTATCTGTACAGTCAGCTTAAAAAATCAGTAAACTATTTTCTAAGCATACATGTCATTCATCATTTGTTTTTGCATTTATAGAACAAGACACAGTAAGGCTAGGAAAATTTAGAGGGGCTCGAGGAGTTTTTAGGATGGTACGTGAGCATTGGCTTCAATTACAGCCACTAACTGTATTCATTCATCTTGTTTTAATAATTTTATTATTTATTAAAGAGCAAGATCAAAAGAGGAAGAATGGGCATGCCATGGCCTCTTGCCACTGAAAATGAACTCCATAACCTGTGCCAATTGGTGCATCTGGCTTTATGTGGTTATAGGGGAACTGAACTTTGGCCAACAATCTTTGCAAACCAGTGCCTTTAAACACTGATCCATGTCTCCAGCCCTGCATTAATTCTTTACATTAATTCCTAACAAGGGTGTTGGTCTTCCCTTTGAAGCCTTAAAGCCAATCAATGACTTAACCCAAGTTGTCTGTCTTAAAAGTATATTGTTGGGAGGAGGGTTATTTAAAACAAAGGACATATGAAGAAGCCATATAGAAACCTGCTTTTTTATTGGATAATTAAAAATACCATGAACAAAAGTTGTTGGGGGCTGGAGAGATGGCTCAGTAATTAAGGGACCACCTTGCAAAGCCTGATGGCTTACGTTCAGTTCCCAGTAGTCACATAAAGCCAACTACTTAAAGGGTAACATGCCTCTGGAGTTCCTATGCAGTGGCAGGAGGCCCTGGTGCACATATTACCCTCCCTTCTTGCAAATAAATATTTTAAAAAATTTGAATAGAGGTACCTGGCATGGATAGATGGCACTTCTCCCAGAAGTCACAGGTTATTAAAAAAAAATCTCATTGCCAGGTATGGGACACCCTTTTATGAGTCAAGGAGATCCCAATGGCCTCCAAAAACAATGACGACTGTTAGAACTGCTCTTGCTTTCATACCAGGACTAAATGGTAAGATTTTATTACTAAAGATCCCAAAAGCTGTATTTGCAGGACACAGGGAAATCAAGTGATACTGAACTGGAAGATTCCTCCTTGTTTTCTATCTTTCATAGCATTGGGGCTGCTGAGGGAGTAAAGTTCTCAGTAGTCTTAACCAACAGTTGACCATTCTAGATAGGTAAGTTGTGCCTACTGTTGGAATAGTAATGACTGTTATGGGGCTTACCAAATACATTCTGATTAGATATGAGGCCTGCTCGACAGGAGAGAATTCTTCTCTGGTAATGTAAATCTGGCTGGGATAGTCATAGTACCTAAGGGGGAACCTTCTACTGTTATTTTGCTAAATGTAATTTGTTAAACTGCCTTCTAAGCATTTATGTTTATTCCTGTGCATTGGTGTTCTCAGCTTTTGTCAGAAGTGTCTTTTTTCAATGGATGGTGGTTACTCTGGAGACTCAAAACTGGCTAAAGTGCTGAGAATAAGTGACTGCTGACTTCTCAGCCATAAATGGTACTTCCATACAACCCCCTCCAAGGCTCAGGGACCATTGCAGAAGATGGGGTGGAAAGAATGTAAGAGCCAAAGGAAGGAGATGAGAGCCACTGCTCTCAAGAACCTGCAGGCCCCTCAATATTCTATCACTGATCATGAATAGCCTCATGAGGCTGTAATTCTCATTGAGGAGCTATTGGCAGTTTGCTGAGAGCAAAGGGGACATTTTCAGTGCCCAAACCTGGTAAATACGCCCTCCCCCATTCTCATGCAAGGACTCTTAACTTAAACTCTGTGCATTCCCACACCTGAAAACATGGGACTAGTTTAGAAGAAGTAGTTCAACAGGAGTGGAAGTGGGACAGAGAAGGAAAATGGGAGATGAAAATAAAATGAAATACACATATACATATCTGTATAAAATCTAAAATCAATTTTTAAAAAGAAATAGAAAATCATGACAGTGAAAATAAACACATACTGTAGTGTAGTGTCATGGGGAAAATCCAGTTAAGTGTGGTCACATTCCTCCTTCCCTCCTTCATCTTGGACAGACCATCTGGATAACTTCATGCAAGGTTCAAGCGCTACGCCAGACTTGTGTTTTTCTTGAATGTTCTTGCTATAGATACAACCTACTGCTATAAGCCTCAGGAGCCAATTTCTAGTAGCTTTAGATATTTTCTCTTCAACTTCCCCACCTCTGTTGGCCAGTGCAGGAATGAAGAGTGAAGGCCTTGTTTGCATGATGCTTTGGCTAAAGGACATGTTGTGGCTGCATTGATCTACCAGAGCTCTATGACTTTCTATATATCAGCAATATGACTGGTTTGTTTACTTATCATTTGTGTTCATGTGAACATCACTTTTAATTTCCTTCAGCCATTTTTTTCTTTGCATTGACAACTTGTTAATGGTTTGCTGCAATGTGCTTAGCTTTGGGCCTGTCTGGAATGATGTCATGACTTCCTGTCTAACCTTGATCATTTTCAGCTTCTCTCTTAAAGTAAGAGATGAGTTTCATTTTCCTCTCTCCTTCCCTCTATCCCTCCCTTCCCTCCTTCCCTTCCTTCCTCCCTCCCTTCCTTCCTTCCTTCCTTCCTTCCTTCCTTCCTTCCTTCCTTCCTCCTTTCCCTTCCCTGCCCTTCTTTCTTTTCTTCCATTTGCACACTTGATGGGCATTTTAGGTAGCTGATTAGTTGGTTGGCCTAATTTCCATACTGGTGTGTCTCATGGCATAGAAAGGCCCAAGGAGAGGGAGATGCACAGAGAACAACCTGACAATGGAGTTTGCAGAAAGCACTTAAGAAAAGCTTAGTGCAGGATTGTGCAAATGTTCCATCTCTAAATTATGCAACATCTGCAAGTTGCAATAAAACAAGGTATGCCTGTCTGTATTGCATCTGATTCTATAGTATTCAGTGTCTTAAATAAGTATTTTTATTCAAATTTTGTGCCTGTGTACTATTGAGAGTACCCAAGTAATAAACTTAGTATCCATCCTGCAACCTTTAACCACCTCATGAAACTGAGAAATGGGACAAAAAGGCTACAAATGCTAAAAATCTACTTAGAAAAACAGAACTGCTCTCCCAACTTTGACTCCTCCTCAAATAATCACAATAAGACGAGTAGAAAGTCAACTAGACAATATTTGACAAAAGATAAGCATTATGAAGGTAAATTTTCATTAGAGTTATCTTAGAACACATATAGGTATCTTTAATGGAAGCACTGAAAATCTGGTCTCATATGTAAGATATATGCATACTTTTAAACTTAAAGTAGATCATAGAATATTTAATTTAAAATTCTTACTTTTAGGGAAATTTGAAAATGAAAAAGTTCTTAAAATGTACTAAAACTCTAGAGTAAATAACATATACATGATCAACTAAAAATAAGAACTAGATCTAAGTGAATCTTACCATGAATGAAAGTACCATATAAAAATAAGTTTGGTGGGCTGGAGAGATGGCTTAGCAGTTAAGCGCTTGCCTATGAAGCCTAAGGACCCTGGTTCGAGGCTCGATTCCCCAGGACCCACATTAGCCAGATGCACAAGGGGGCGCACGCGTCTGGAGTTCATTTGCAGTGGCTGGAGGCCCTGGCGTGCCCATTCTCTCTCTCTCTCTCTGCCTCTTTCTCTGTCTGTTACTCTCAAAATAAATAAATAAAAATAAACAAGAAAATAAGTTTGGTAATTTTGTGAAGTTCAATTTCCTTCTGTAGTTTATACATAGAAAGTTCTATGACACTTCCTGCTATAGCTTTCAGAGTATTTTTTCTAGTTTCTGTCATGTCCCAATAATGAACTCATATTTATAGCATTTGTTTTTCTTAATCAAATATCTGATTTTTAACTATACAGTGTATGTGATGACTCACTGTGATGGCTAGAAGTGTGTCACATACTTAGTTCAGTTTTGGGGACACACTAATAATTTTCCTTCAGAGCAGTGACATAGGCTGACTCTAGGTCCCTCTTCCCAGTATAGGAACTATGGCTACACTGTTTACCAGCTATGTGATGGGCATACAGTCAAAACTCACTAGATTGAAGTATCATTGTCTAAGAAACAGGGTCACCACTTTAATGTAAACAAGTGCTTATTGTGAAAACTAAAAAAAAAATAATCCACAAAGCATAATTGTCTAAGATGAGTACCCCACTAATGACAGAGTTTATTAGTGCTGTTTGTGCTATGAATTGACTGATGGCTGGTCTGTCACCTGATAGAAGGTGATGCCTCCCACCCAGCTCCGGTTGATGTCTGCTGACTTCAGGTTGAGGGTATATTTTACTTTATAATACTCTCTGTCCTGGTTGTCACCTGTCACTCTACTGGGTAGAAGTGCTGACTATGATTTTTAATACTCACACATCATTACAAATTAATCCACACTAATGTCTTGAAGTGATGGTCACTGCTGCAAACTTCATTCAGAGAACAAATGAAGGTCAAATAATATAGTCTTTGGTGTATACATTGTGCCCAGTTATAGTCAGTTATGACAATGTACATTTGTCATATTTTGTTATTATATAATGTGGTTGTGTGAATGGAAAACATCCCTGTAGCTTCAAGTGTTTGTAAGTAAGCCTCATAATCCTCAGCTGGTGACATGTTGGGAGGTAGGTAGATAAGCTGCTTCAGGTTAGACGTTTTGTCCCAGCAATGAAACAGTAACTGCAACATATGAGACACTAGTACCATCCTTACATTCCGTATTTTACCAATATCTTAAATCCAGGGCTAGCCACTGCCTACTGAATGAAGAAATGACTACCTTTGTTAAAAGCATTGCTTCATTCCTCACCTTAATTCAGATTCACAAAGATTATAAGTGTATATAGTATATGCCATCCACTGCAATGGTCTAAAGCAGAAGTTAACAATTTAACTTTGTAATATTTGTTCTGTAAATGGTATAACTATTTTCACTTATTTGCACAAGTAAAAGCTATAAATAGTTTCATATCAAATTAGTTCATTTATTTCCAAAATATATAGACCAACCTAATGTACTGACAAATAACTAATATTTCATAAATTTGGTGTTGACTTCTATAAATTAAAAAAAAAACATGTAAAGAAATGGAGAACTGTGTGATATTTCTCCACGTAAGTTGTGTGGGGTCCACTCAGTGTTAAGTGATACTATGTTTAGTAAAGTTAGGCATTGACTCATCTGAGCCTTTATGATGACTGTGCAAGATCTCTACAGGGCCAACAATGTTCTTATAGCCTAGGTAGCATACTTTATACAGAGAAAAAGCATCATGTCAATGTTATAATAGGTAGATCACGCTAACAATACTTGTAGATATGACAATATTCCTTTCCTTGTTCTTTACTGATGTTTCCTTTAAAAGAAATAAACTAAATTATGCTGTACCAATTTCTCATAAAGGATTTAAAACATGTAGTAGCTTAAAACTCTAATCCCAGCATTCATGAGCCTGAGGTAGGAGGACTGCCATGAATTTGAGGCCAGTTTGAAATACAGAGTGAGTTCTAAATCATACTATGCTAGAGTGAAATTCTGCCTCAAGTCACCCATCCTTCTTTGAAAAAAGCAACAAAAATTTAAATGTTGATGGTATAATTAAATAAGGATCCTGAAAGAGGTAAGTAATGCTCTAAATTTGTAAATTATAGTTTGAGTTTTGTAAATTAGATGACAGGAGGACATTCACAGCATTTTATTTTGCAATTTTTACATAAGTGTGTCAAGCTGTAATATTATTTGACTAAAACCTTCTTTATAATGTATTTGTAATTTTTCCTTCCCTGACCATCTTAACAGAAAATAGAACTTGTTGCTTTCTCACCTATGTGCTGTCCATACATATGATAAAAGAAGCTGAAACAATATGCACTGTTTGTAGGTCCGTAGGGGTTTCTGGGAGCTATGCTGAACACAGGGCTAAGAAGTCGGGCTTTTTCCCCTTCCAGTCTGGGCCGAGATGTCTCAATGTACATATAAAAACCTTAGAGGAGATGAAATAAAACATGTGAACACATTCTCATCATAAAACACCACATGTTGGACTGCAGAAATGGCTTAGTGGTTAAGGCATTTGCCTGTAAAGCCTAAGGACCCCAGTTTGATTCCCCAGGACCCACATAAGCCAGATGCACAAGGGGGCACATGCATATGGAGTTCGTTTGCAATGGCTGGAGGCCCTGGTGCACCCATTCTCTCTTTCTCTCTGCCTCTTCCTCTCTCTCTCTCGCAAATAAATAAATAAAATATTTTTAAAAAGAAGACAATACATGTTAAACTACCAGAAAATTCTGGTGCTTTCATATAAAGTAAATATTAGTAGCAAGATTTAACTCTCATAAGATTTGCATGTGTCCATACAACAAATGATGGCTTTAACCAAAGAATAAATGATCCAAGTAATTAAAAAACAAAAGTGTACAAACTTGAGAGAAATTGGGGTTTTAAAGCTGGAATAGTAAAATAAACCCTTCTGATCTCTCAACTACATGTCACTGAGTTCTGAGAAAATCTTAATGTCTACAAACTTTGGAGATACCTTAAGTTTTGATAGTATATATAAAATATAATATTTTACTCCATAATAGCTGAATGACTAACAATATTCCTCTTCCACATAATGGTAATAACATTATCAATTCTCCAATCTCTATAAATACAGCTCTGCCTATCCTCTTACCTTCTTTGGACCCACTACGATCAGCATTAGGTCCTGTGTTAGGAGTGTATTTTGTGTTTCTTGTTGCCGTACTTTGTTTTGTCCAGTCAAAATTATCTGTATCATCTTGGGTGAACAAACATATATTACCATCCTCAAATCCACAGTGAAATTCTCCTGTTAACAAATTTAAATTAAAGTAATTAATAATAATTAAATGTGACATTTCAATGTCTTTTTAGAAAAATTCCAAGCATTATATAGCAATAATAGTGCAACATTGAGGTAATGGCATCAGAGCATTAATGGTTGATGCAGTTATGGCTAAACATAAAACTATTGTAATTTTATTAAAAAGGGGGAACAATTTTATTTTCTGATTTTAATTATACAACATAGTGGGTTTCATTATGAGATTCTCATATATGCATATAATATACTCCACTACCTTTTCTTATCCCTCCTCCCCTTCTTATATTTTCTCCTTCCACCTTTTACCTTCCTAATAGTCATCATTTAAAAGTAGGAATTTTTAGGGCTGGAGAGATGGCTTAGCAGTTAAGGCACTTGCTTGCAAAGCCAAAGGACCCATGTTCTATTCTCTAGTACTCATGTAAGCCAGATGCAAAAGGTGGCACATGTGTATGGAGTTCATTTGCAGTGGCTAGAGGTCCTGGCATACCCACTCTCTCTATATGCCTCTTACATTCTCTCTTTCTCAAATAAAAAAATAGCAACAATTTTCATATGAAATAAGTATCTTATTATACATTTAAGGCCCAAAGCATTTTCTTTAGAAATACCCAGATAAATTATGAGGTCTGCTCTTGAGATAGTGTTTTTTTTTTTTTTCATTTTTTTTGAGGTAGGGTCTCACTCCAGCACAGGCTAAACCAGAATTCACTATGTAGTCTCAGGGTGGCCTTGAACTCACACTGATCCTCCTACCTCTGCCTCCCAAGTGCTGTGATTAAAAGTGTGCACCACCATGCCCTGTGAGAGAATGTATTTATTACTGGTACTGAGAATCAAGTCAGGGGCCTATGACTTGGAATGTCATAGACCCTTGGGGGAACCTTCTAGGGTTCTTTGGCTAAATGGAGAGGTTTTGTCCATGAAAAAGTCTTCCAAATGTATATGCTTATCCCCTTGGATCAATTCTGCTCTTACTCTTAGTTAAAGAACCTACTTTTTACAGAAGGCAGCAAATATCCAGGAGAATCTAGAATGACAAGAATAGAAAGCTGGCTTCCTAGAGTGAGACAAGTCACCTCTATCATGCAAGCAAGGGTTCAGGCAATACTAAAGAGGCAGTGGTGGAGTTCCTATCAGTGCTACTCCCTATAGTGAGAACCTCCTTCAGTGAGATGGTGGTAGATAATGAGGAGACTCACAACTCATCAAAGCAGAAAATTAGAGGCTAATGACAGCTCAACACTAAAGGAGAGTTGTTCATACTCTCCAAGGCCCAGGGAACATTGAGGAAGAGTGGTGGGAAGGTATATACTGAGGCACTGCTACTCCCCCCCCCCCAAACCGAGACTGACTGGTACGATCATGACCACTGTGTGGTAATGATTTACAGATATCCCACAAAGAATGACATTAAGTAGAACAGGGTGGAAAAGAGGAGACATAAGAGGATAATCAGATGGGAATATGACCAATTTGCGATATGTTCATATTTTAAAGTTCTCAATAAAATTATTATAAAAAGAGACAATGCAAGTTTAAATTTTGATTGAAGAATTTTCCTAACTTTTATTTTTGTATGTATAAGAACAGTTAATGCAATTAGAAAATTCTAGGTGTGGTGACTCTCACCACAAGTTCAAAGCCAGGGCTACATAGTAACTACTAAGCCAGCTTTCTCTAGAGAGTAAGGATCTTGTCTTAAAATACAAACAAGGCAACAACAACAAAAAACCCAAGCAAATGAAAAGAAAATGAGCTTTGTTAATTTGCTGGTGGAGTTTTAATAATATATGCTTTGAGTTGATAATTTTTTGAACCATGTTGTCTAGAAATGCTTTTATCTATACACATTTGCATAAATGGAAATTTCTTAGGGCAAGGTAATAGCAAATTATTTTGAAAGGCAGACATCATTCATGTTACATTTGAATGTGTGTTTGCCAGATGTTTGAAATTTATTTGAAGTGAAGTTTATAAAATGGCTGTATGAAGACCCTGGGGAGTGACTGACATTTTTTAGATGCCTACCGTATGCTGGGTTCAGATAAAATACAACCTCAGGGAGAGGCTTTGTTCACTCTCCATGAAGTTTGAGTGGTAGTGATGTTTCTAGATATGTAATGTTTTCATATTGGGATTTTGGGATACATCCTGCTTTAAAAAGGTATAAAGAAGAGATAAGATCTACCAGACACATGAGAAGTATATAACATTAATTGAGAAAATTTAAATGTAGGTCCTACTAATTTATGCAAAATAATAAGCCAGGAGAATCACAATAATCTTTTCACTGTCTTTCATCTTTGTATCTGTGAGTGTGTGATTTTCCTGTCTGTATGTATGTATATGTGTGGGGGCATGTGTGTATGTACAGGTAAATGTGCATGTGTGCACATGTGTGTGTAGGCCAGAGATTGACATTGAATGTCTTCCTGTATGACTTTATTACCTTATTTATTTATTTATTTATTTGAGAGTGACATACAGAGAGAGAAAGAGGCAGATAGAGCAAGAGAGAGAGAATGGGCATGCCAGGGCCTCCAGCTACTGCAAACGAACTCCAGATGCGTGCGCCCCCTTGTGCTAACGTGGGTCCTGGAGAATCAGGGCCTCGAACCAGGGTCCTTAGGCTTCACAGGCAAGCGCTTAACTGCTAAGCCATCTCTCCAGCCCTATTACCTTATTTTTATGGGAGATGGTTTCTCTCTGAACTTGCCAACCAGGATAGACAAGCTACCCAGCAAGCCCCAGGGATCTTTCTGTCTCCTACTTCCTAGTGCTAGGATATCAAGCATGTGCCACCACTCCTGACATTTTATGTGGGTGTTGGAAATCTGACCTCAGATCTACATGTTTGTGTGGTAAGCATTTTACTCACTGAATCATGTTTCAAGCCACAAAACTCACAATATCTTTATTCATGAGGCTCACAGGGAGATCACCTTGGTTAAGGCAGCTATTATATATAGTATCGGCACATTCAATTCACAGAGAAAGAAACGTCTACAGAACAGAGTCTTCTAAGCTGAGAACCTTGTCCTTTGCACAGGGTATCCTTGGAATGTAGCCTTCTGTGGGGATCATATGCCTGAACTAACTGAAAACCATTGACACCAATAAAAGTGAAAGAGAAGGCCTTCTGTTTAACCTAAGGAATATGATTTGCATTTCTTTTGTTCCTGTTAGATTATATCTCTTCATTCTTTGTCTATACTTAGATTGTATCTCTTCAAAATTGACATTCTTGGTTGGTATGTGATAAGAAATATAAGGATTTAAGAGAATCTATATCTATAAATTTCTTTGGGAACAATATCCACATAAAATATTTTAGACACCTATATTTGTGGTGCTGACACTAAAATGATGACATCTAGGTAGCAAAATTATTAAGTGTAATGTCACTTCTGTCACAGCATTGTAGTTACATACATGAATATATTTTAATGTTATTTAGTTATAAAATGCAGTTATTTTAGTTGAGTGTTTCGATCTGATGTGAACCCAGTTCTTAGCTAATTTCCATTGTTTAATATATACTCTATTCACAAACAATGGAGTAAAAGCATAAACGAAAAGAGATTAGATTTTAGTTTGCAGAATTGTCAAATGTTACATCTTATTTGATATTACTAGGAACTTAGGCACTATATAAACGATTCATACTTGTGATTTAGTTAATACTAAAAAAAAATCTTTGAAAATAACAGAAGAATTAAGTGATAATCTATATTTCTTATAGTAAATTCAAGAATAACATATCTTACAAATACTAAAAATTAGTTATGACTAAAGTTGTCCAGAATTTATGTAAGTTATTTATAATATAATTGGCATAATAATTAAGATTGGACAAAATACATGAGGAAAAATAATGCCATTGCTTCTAAGGAGATATGCTATTTTTTTGGTGGGGGAAGATTTTTAAAAGGAGTTGACAGATAAAATGACAAAAGACATACAACACCACAAAATAATTTTATAATTATCCTACCACTTTAGATGGGATAATTATGAACATGTGCAATGTTTGTTGATAAAATGTTCATTAAAGATACCTGATATTACTGCAAATGCACTGAGCCTTATAAACTTATCAAAAATCAATGTGATATTAAATTTTAATAGATCTCATAAAATGGAAAAGTAATAAAGTCTAGGAGTTTCATAAAGATATTAAACTGAAGACTGACTAAATCTTCAATTTTTATTGGTTTTCTGATAATTTTGGTCTGGGTTTCAGGAGCAGCAGAAATAAAGATATTTTTATATTCTGCATTACAGAATCTCCAACATTTTACTTCTTCCCTCAATACTGCCCAATATGGTGAAGAAAGAATACATAAATTCAGAATACATAGCCTGCTAATGTACTGCCCCTGGGTATCTACCTATTCTCCTTTGTAATTCATTAGAACCTATAAAATCTAACCTTATATTAAAAACAAAATGTTCTCATGGTCTGATACTTAAGAATGTGTTCTCATAGTAAGCCTTATTTCCAAGATAGGGGTGTGTGTGTGTGTGTGTGTGTGTGTGTGTGTGTGTGTGTTGGGAAATCTTCATTGTCAATTCAACTAGATATAGAATCACCTAGAAGACACCTTCTTCAGTGTATCTGTGAGAATATTTCCCAAGAGGTTTAATTAGAAGGGATGTTTCATCCTGTATATGGGCTGTACTATCCCATGAATTGAGATCCTAGACTGAATAAAAGAGAAAAATGAAAGCCAAATGAGCACTAGCATTCATCTCTCTCCAATTCCTGACTTCAGCTCCTATAGCCAAACCTTACTGCTTTTATGGGCTATATCCTTTCTCAAATCATAAGTCAAAATTAATCTTTGTACTTGTGTGAACATCACATCAGGTTGTTTGCTGCTAAGTAGGTTAGACCATGTGCTGCTTGGACAGATATTGGTCATTTCCCCCAAGTCAAATAGTAGTACACAGCCATGGTGGGAAACCAACTGCTCTCGATTTGGCTAACTGATCTGCTCAGTGGAATGGAACCCATAGCTGGAGCTGGGAAATAAGTCAGAACCATATCCAAAAATGAGCCTACTCTCCATTATCAAGCTCCCACCAATGGTGGGCTACAAGTGGGCCTACACCTATTAACCTCTCTCTAAAAAATAATGGTTATCACATTTATTTGGTGCTAACTTTACTCTCTGTCAGAGAATCTGCTTCTCTTTTTCAGATAGACGCAGATCCTAAGGAGAGAACCGCCCATCATATCTCAAAAGGGCCCAGCTGAAACTAAGATGAATTGGGGAAACATGCAAGAAAGCTATTTTCTTGGCAAAGAGGGAATCAACACAATGGTAAGGGAAATAGAAACAGAGAACAATCAACTCCTACCAAACCAGACATCCAAAGACACAGAGGCTCCCAAGACCTCATCACTGAAGCAGACCTAAAATGAACCCAACATGGATCAGGGAAATTTGCGGAAGAGGGGCGGAAAGAATGTCAGAGCCACACATTGGGTCATGATACACAGAGACATTTCCTCCTACCCAAAACTGATGGCTAACCCCACAAAGCACCACCCATATACCCCAACAAGGAGGGTCCCTGTGGAGCGGGGAGGACAGGGAGGAGGCTAACAGCTAACAATTGTACCAACTTGACTGTATTTACTGAGTACAAAAATAAAAAAAAAAATTGAATCTTTGTGCCCTTAAGTTGGTTCTGTGTTTTATCACTGCAATGAGAAAAGTAACTAATACAGGTTTCTTCATGTATGATGATATTTTCCAAGTATATATATACTATACTTGTACTTACAACAATTTATGTTAGCTAAACAAAAATACTTTGTCAATTTTATAGAATTGGTAAACAGTTAACTTGAATTTATAACTAAAAAAATAACAAATATATTTAGATTAAATAATGAGTTATGGTCAGGCGTGTTGGTGCATGTCTGTAATCCTAGCACTTAGGAAGCTGAGGTGGGCAGATCATGAATTCAAGTTCTACACCAGGCTACAAACAAAATATTATGCTGTCTTTAATAAATAAAACAATAAATAATGGTAGGCATTTATGAGAAAAGTGATCTTAAAAATTTAAGTATCAATTTAATAATTTACTGTATACTTTTAGAGGATAATATTAAAAGAAAAGCATCAAAGAAAATGTGATATCAAAAATGATACGCATGTGATACTCATGAAAGGAACACCAGTCCCATAGTAAAGAAAGAGCAAATAGTAAGCATTTGAATAATTTCATTTTTAGGAAAATATATAAACATCAATTATCAATATTATATACTTTGTCTTTATACTATATGCTTTAGAATTTGAAATTCATACATAATGTTAATTTCACTGATTATAGATCATTACTTTATGACAAGTGAACTCAATAATCTTTATATATTTACACATAACCTATTTTTCTTCACAATGGCATTATAGTATGATTCTTCACGTAAAAATATACTTACTCAAATGAGGATTTACAGGTGCTGAAAGAAAAGGAAATGAAAAATATTAGTAAGACTTAGAATTCATTTGTAAATAAATGTGTAATCAGTCTTCTCAGTATGCATCATTCCCTATTAATCTTAATCATCTTTCTCAACAACAAAGAATTATATCTGCATCCATTTTATCCCAGGGAGTTGGATGTAATAATCCACTTCAGACCTCAACAATGGCAGCCTCAAATACCAAAATATTAGCACTAAATAGCAAGTAGGAGCTATTCATTTTCCAACAAGTAGAATTGCTAACCTCTTATATTTTAACCAGTGCCAACATAAACCCAGAATTTTTTTAAAATGCTGATAATGGCAAAACTTGAATCTAGATGAGTTAACTGTGAAAACCATTACCCACAAGCATTAGGTTTTTATTTTCTGCTATTATCTACTTTATTGAGATTAATATGTCATTTAGGGAAATAATATAGTCCTCAAATCATGTCATTCATCCTAAAACAAATATCTGTCAATACCATTTGATTTAATAAATTAAAACACACAGAGAGTTGTCAAGGATTCAATGATATATTTTGCATTCTTTGCACACCAAAATAAATATTTATTTCAGAACAATATTTATGTTTACAATACAAATGCCAATTGATTTCCATCCAATAGTAAATAAATAATTCAAGTAACAAAAATATATCCAATCTGAAAAAAATGGGATGGGTATATGTTGATCAGGCACTTGTAACTGAGGTGAAATTCTCTTCTCAATGAAGCAGAGTATTTTGGATTTTCCCAGAATTTCAATGGGCTGTTAATTTACCCTGCAGAAATTTCATTTTTATTTTCTAATTTTTCTAGTATCTATTTTTAACCACATGTATGAAATTTGCACATTCTTAGAAAAATAAGATGGGTCAAAATAGATACATGTGCACTGAGCATGTTTATTGTTAAACAAGTACATATAGAACAAGTTTAACACATTGAATGAGTTTCTCATTCAATTATTTGTTCTGCTTCTACATACAAAAGACAGTTTCTTGGTTTGTCTGATTCTGCATTGCACATAGAAAATTATGAATAAATAACAGAGAAGGCACCATGCATTTTCTAGTTTCATAAAAGAAGACTAAAAGGTAACACTCCATTTTATTGCCAGATATCAATATGTTTTCATGTGGAAAACATAAATTAGTATAAATTAATGCTATTTCACATTTAAAACATTCTATTAAATTGCAAAAAATATTCTATATATCTTTAAACTACAATATATGTTTTAAAAATATCTTACTCACATGTCACCTGCCTGGAGTGAGCTGTAACTATCTCTTTGGCTATACTTTATGGAAGGAATGAAATTTATTATTGATACTACAGTAAACTTTGTGAAACTTTGCAAGTATAAATTCTAAATAATGCAGTAAGTTCATTACTTTCCTCTTTTTTATTTGCATGTTAATTCTTCTTATTATGATTATAATGCATGTCCCAGATGGAATCCACAAAAAACAATATTTGAGATAGGGACATTAGTGAGATAATTTAGGTTAAATGAGGTCACAATTGTGTGGTTCTAATCCAATAAGATTGCTGGCTTTATAACTGGAGGAATGGATACCATCTGAGGTTATTTGGATAGGCCAGGAAGACAAAAATCAAACATGCTCCTCAATCATGACCTTCCCAGCCTCTTAAGCTATGAAAAATAAATTTATGGTTTTCAAAACACATAGTCCATAATATTTTGATAATGCAGACCAGATCAAAATAGACTAATATATTGTCCATATATCATTAAAGTGAACTTTGTCTAACTCCTTATTACATTAAATTAAATTATAACTTTAATATTTTAAGAATGTGAAGGAGGGCTGGAGAGATGTCTTAACAGTTAAGGCACTTGCCTGCAAAGCCTAATGACTCATGTTCAACTCTCCAGGTCCCATGTAAGCCAGATATACAGTGATGCAAACACACAAGGTCACACATGTGAACAAGGGGGCATATGCATCTGAATTTTGATTGCAGTGGCTAGAGGCCCTGATACGCCAATTCTCTCCCTCCTTACCTCTCTCTCTTTCTCTCTCTCTCACTCTCCTCTCTCACTCTCGCATAAAAAAGGCAGTCTATTGTGGTTGCCTTTAAAAAATACAATAAAAAAGAATGTAAAAACAAATGTTAAGTCGGCCTGTGGTGGCGCACGCCTTTTATCCCATCACTTGGGAAGCAGAGGTAGGAGGATTGCTATGAGTTTGATGCCACGCTGAGACTACGTAGTGAATTCCAGGTTAGCCTGGGCCAGAGTGAGACCCTACCTTGAAAAACCAAAAAACAAGTTAAAAACTAAACTACAAATGATATCTATTTTCCACATCATTTTAGTTTGTTACCACACATTTTTTATAAACTAATAAGCTTATGGTTATTTTTATATCCTGTAAAGTCCAAACACTACCAAAAACTTTAATAAAAGAACATCTCTGTCACAGATGTAGTTCAGGCTTGTATTTTATGGTTGTTCAAATTTGTAGGGAAACAAAACCTTCTGGGTCTGAATGTCACCATTTTTTGAAGGAACTGTATATTAATGGGTGATTTCTAAGGTCTTTATTGTCAGAGTCTTTAATCATAATTTAGGAGATGGACACAGAAGAATTAGATAAGAAGAAATAGTTCATATTTATAAAATATATGAAACTGAAATCCTTAGAAAAATATACTGGAACATTATGAAGTTTTCCTAATAGAACTATGGTGCCGAGTACAAAATTTGTGCTAATATTTACATAGCTGACATATGACTGAGCATATTTTAAGGATGGCATTTAAGAAGATATATGCAACTATTCTACTAATTTTATATTACTTGTACAAATTTACCATCCTCTACTACATTTCTCAAAGTTTTTGGTGAAAACTAAATATGGATACAAACAACTTTAATGAGTTAAGAAAATTTTATTTTTCATGCTTTTGGAAAAACTGACTGCTTTAGTCTTAAGTGGAAAGAATCTACTTTGTACTAAACAAAAGTAGAACACTTCAGCTGCAAAAGATCAGTTAACTTTTATACTCAAGCCTTTAATGAATAACATTCTATTGAAGGATTGAACTTACTGTGAAATATTATACATATGATTCATTTGACCCTGTAAATTCCCTTGAAATATTTAGGGTAGGTTGTTTTATCAAGTATTATATTTTTAAAATGCATATAAGTTAAATTTATAAACTATTAATCATTTTAGTATACACTAAGATAATCATTTAGTATACACTAAGATAATGGAAAACCTATTTGCCATCATTTTCCTTGAGGTATTAACTCTAAAAAAATGTGGATCAGGGCTGGAGAGATGGCTTAGCGGTTAAGCGCTTGCCTGTGAAGCCTAAGGACCCCGGTTCGAGGCTCAACTCCCCAGGACCCACGTTAGCCAGATGCACAAGGGGGCGCACGCCTCTGGAGTTCGTTCGCAGTAGCTGGAGGCGCTGGCGCGCCCATTCTCTCTGTGTCTCTCTTTCTCGCTCTGTCTGTCACTCTCAAATAAATAAATAAACAAAAAAAATTAAAAAAAATGTGGATAAACTTTTAATTGTTTTACATTTCTACTCTAATTTTATTTTTTCTTAAATACAACATTTAAATAAGTGAGGAAATATTTTATAAATATAGTTTACAAAGGCAAACTATCTGACACACACAAACTTTCAAACATTAAACATTAACAATCTGAGAAAGAAAAAAAGTAAACATCATGGTCTCCATCCAGAAAACAAAATCAGCAAGCAGGATGTCCTTCCAGATGTGACTAGATAAGCAGTGAGGCATTTATATTATTGGATACTAACCGACAATAAAAAGGAATGTGCTATCAAGACCTAAGATGAAAAAACTTTTTTTGTTGTTGTTGTTAAGTGAAATCAGCTAGTCCCAAAAGACTACATACTGTCTCATTTTCATTTTATATACCATTTGGGAAAAGGAGAATTCATAGAAACAGTAAAATGATTTGGTAATAGTGTTAGAGTGGGTGGGAGATATAGGAAATGATTTTTAAAGCAATGAAACTTCAGGGTTAAAATGAAATGCCAAGTCAATAATCATATTAAACACTTTTCAGAATCCATGTAATTGTACATAATATGCAGTGAACACTAATGTAAACTATTAACTTCAGTAATATATCAATATTCACTCAAGAATTCTAACAAAAGGACCGCAATAATTTGGGATATCAATAACAGGGAAAACTGTATATAAAGGGGAGAGTTCCCTGTACTTCTCAGTTTTATGAAAACCTAAAATTACTTGGAATAATGAAGTATTAATTTTATTTTGAGTAACTCAAACATTGATCTTATACATAATATCTTAAAAAATTAAATTTATTGACAACTTTTATACATGTACATGATCTTTTTTGATTATAATCCCCTCCCATTACCTTCTTGTTACCAACCTCCCCTTTCCAGTTCTATGGAAGCCTTCCTCCCTCAACTAGTCTTTTTTCTTTGATGCATTATTTATTTTTCTTGTATATGGGTGAGACACACTGAGTTTAATTAAAGTTGACTGCATGGGCACAAGTGGGGGCTTATTTACCAGGCACATTGGTCCCCCAGTGGCCATTTCCCTGTGGAGGATATCTGACAGCCCCTCAGTCACTATTAACTGTGAATAGCATCCCTGCATCTGGGAAGGATGGGGTCCCTATAAGCCCTCATCCATTATCCTTGATAAGTTTGTAAGCCATCAACAATTGGAAAGTTAACATGCAGACAGATATTGATATCATCATATAGCATTTTTAAAGGGGGGGTGGATAGTGCTGACAGAATCGTATGGCTTAATTTTCATTAAGGCATCATGCTGTGGCCCAACTGTTGTTATCATATGTTAACATTCATGGTGGTTAAGTTTGTGCGGATTTTATTTATTTTAATTTGGTTTGTTGTTTTTACAACATGTTTTAACATGTTGTAATTCAACATGTTAAATTTTGCTTTGCAGATATTTTCAACTGAAATATTCCACATTGTTTAATATACAAATACATATTTAAAAAAAAAAGCTACTTACCAGTATATTTGATCACACGAATTGTCGAATCTCCCTCACCAAATTTAGTGAGAGGAGTCAGTCTAACTTCATAAGCCTCTGGTTTAATTAACTCAGTCAAATTGTATGTAATTAATTCTCCTTTTTGAATATTCCCATTTATTTTAATCTCCTGTTCCCACCAACGTTGCTGTCCCGCCTGAAAAAAACGTAATAACCTTTTTTAATATCTAAATCAGAGGTATTTACTACTTCAAAGAAAAAGAAAGACAAATTGGGAGCTCATCAGCAACATTTTTTACATAAATATATTTTATTAAAGTTTAACATTTTGTAGATGGAACTGCCAAGTAATCAGAGGTTAATTAAAATTAATGGGTTTAACAGGTCATTGAATATTAAGTGAAAGTCAAAAATATACAAATAAGACCCTCATCAGGTCTACTAAAGAGATGAGAGTTTATCTACTTCTTACATAAATTATGAATACATACTAGATGATGAATACCCGTAACTTCTTTATCATATTAACAACCATGTGAATTGCATCCCTAACAGTTGCTAGGATAAACTATTGACATTGGGTTACAAAACAGGGATCACTATTTCTTTAAGTTTTTGAGTCTATTTCAGAGGTGGACATAATAAACAATGCAATAAGTATACATTATAAAATGCTTGTCAATAGTCATAAATTCAATTAGAAAAATTAAAAGTTACAAAGAGATCAATAGTGATAAGATATTTCTATACTTGATCTTAGCCAAAAGTGATTTCAACATGGCTCAGGAAAATTTGCGGAAGAGGGGGTAGAAAGAATATTAGAGCCACACTTTGGGTCATTATGCACAGAGACATTGCTCTTACCCATAACTGATGACTAACCCCACAATGCATGACCCATATTCCCAGAGGAGTAGGGTCCCTGGGGAGGAGGGAAGACAGAGAGGAGGCTAACAATGGTATCAACATGACTGTATACACTGTGTATATAACTAATCTAAAAAAAGTGATTGGAAGGACTCACTTTTGGGTAATTCTTAGAAATTCCATAGATTGAGGGCTTGGTATTTGCAGTTGGATCTGGGAAGATGGTAAGATGTATGACTTTGAAACAAATGGCTCCACTGAACAGTGGAGATTAAAGCTGACTGGCAGATGGGAAAGAAGAATGCTTGTAAACCCACTTCCCACTCTAAAATCACAAAGCTCAGTGTTACAGAGCAGTTATATGAACTGTTCAAGAAACAAATCAGATCTCATAAAAATCTTCCAGAGATTTGTTGATGAAACCAAAGTAGCTCTTCCTCAACACATTTCATTCAGTTCAAATAAAAATAAACTAACAGTAGTAAAAGAAAGAAAAATTATTTTTAAATAAATGGAATTCCTATCACTTCCAGATTGGTTTATGATACAGGTATGAGTGAATTGCTTAACATTAGAAAGTATGCTAATATAGTCTGTCAAAGCAGGAAAAATATATATCTATCAGAAGGAGACACATTGAACAAATTTCAATTTTTAATTATAATAAAACTATTCATAAACAAAAAAATAAGAAATTGATTAATTAAGAAAATGAGACTGAACAGAACTATTTAAGATTTTTTATGTATTATCATTAGTTATCTTATAATCAAAAGTAAAAATGTCAATTTTTTTAACTTTTGAAATATTATTTTTTTTTATTTTTGGTTTATCAAGGTAGGGTCTCACTCTAGGCCAGGCTGACCTAGAATTCACTCTGTATTCAGGATGGCCTCAAACTCACTGTGATCCTACTACCTCTACTTCCCAAGTGCTGGGATTAAAGGTGTGCATCACCATGCTTGGCTTAGTATTTTTATTTATTTATTTATTGATTATCATTATTAATTTGGTTTTTCCAGGTAGAGTTTCACTGTATTCCAGGCTGACCTGGAATTCACTGTGTAGTCTCAGCATTACCTAAAACTCAAGGTGATCCTCCTACCTCTGCCTCCCGAGTGCTGGGATTAAAAGCGTGCGCCACCACACACAGCAGTATTTTATTTTTATTTGCTTATTAGAGATGAGAGAGAGAAATAATGGGCATGTCAGGACCTCTAGCCACTACAAGTGAACTCCAGACACATGTGCTACCACATGCATCTGGCTTATGTGGGTTCTATGGACTTGAACCTGGGTCCTTAGGCTTTGCAGGCAAGTGTCTTAACCACTAAGCCATCTATCCAGCCTGCATATGTTCAATATTAAAGGCAATGTCATAACAAGAAAGGGTATAGTAATGGGAAAGATGAATTCATAGGTGTCAGTCCATATGATCTCTCCCAATACTTCTGATTCTCTTCCCTTCTTGTAGATATACTTGGTATGTAGGGTCAGGGTGGCCTTGGACTCATAAAAGTCCCCCTACCTCTGCCTCCCAAGTGCTGGGATTAAAGGTATGCACCACCACACCTGGTTTAGCATTTGAATTTTTAAACATTAAGTTTATGCATATAATTAATTAGATTTGTTAATAGGTAATTTATAGATTTACATGTCACTGCAAATGTTTTCTGGTATATACAATTCTCATGGATTCTTTTTTTAACTGTTCTGATATTCAATAGTATAGATAATAGATGATAGCAAGTATTACTCCTCTTCTAATTCTTGTCTGCAACTTTTCATATCTAAAATATATAGAAAACAATCTTATTCATGATGCTTTTTTATTGTATATAACTGGTGACTTTTGACTATTGATCAATTATATGTTTAAAATTTTATTCCTGTGGGCTCTTTGGGGCTTAGGTCAAAGATATATTCTTTCAGAGATATACGTTTATTCTGACATATTCCTAGGGTATCAACAATGTCAACCATTCTTACTTTGATTGTAAGACCCTTTGCTATTTCAGACTAAGGAAAAGAAAATTCCTTATTCTCAGATCATCTTCAGTTTTCTTCTCTGCCTCAAACTATTAAAGACCAAAGTTCAGGTCTACCTGAATTGGTGAATAGCTGATGGCAAAATTTGTTTGAGTATGAATGGCACTTCATACTTTGAAGTCCTAATTTCCCTTGCATTTTTGCCTGATAAATGTTTTTTTTTCTCTCTTTCTCTCTCTCTCTCCCATGAGTAACCTATAAACATACACATTTATAAATACATATATTAACATGTTTATCTATCTATCTATCTATATATCTATCTAATTTGTTTACTGAAAGTGGATTAGTCCCAACCTAAACTGGTACTGAAATACTTCTGGAATTGAAAATCTCCAATATGTGTGTTATTAGCAGTTTCTTACACGAATGACACATAAAAAATGCAATTTAAAGGAAGATACTACATATATAATTCTTTAACAGAAAAAAAAAGGAACAATGTCTTTGTTTCTCTCAGCAGTCTGTCCTTACAAATTCCTATCAACATATCTCACTAAGCACTGCTTGTAGCATTCTAGGGTTCTTTAAGCCCAAAGTTTCAATTTTTTCCACATTCCTCCTACAAATCAATTTCAAAGGCCATAGAATCACATGGTCATATATATCACAACTCTAAGTGTCAATTTTCTGTGTTAGTTACTTTTCTCATTTCTGTAACTAAATACATGGCAAGAAACAGTTTAAAGACTAAGGGCTTATTTGGTTTGTGTTTCTGACAACATAGTTCATCGTGGTGAGGAAGGTGTGGCAGCAGGAGCAGATGGCTGGTCAGCAGTCAGGAGACATAGAGGGTGAACAGGAAGTAGGCTGGACTATTCTACCTCAAGGCCTTGCTCCAATGACCTAAGTCCTCAAGTGAGCCTCTACGTCCTCAAGGTTGTACTTCTTCATAAACAGTGTTACCATCTTGCATAAAGTGTCTAAACATTAAAAATTCAGACTACAAATGTATCAAGGATACTAGCTGAAGACTGGAGAACATTGTCTCAAAAGAATTTATGACTCAGTAGACATCAGAAGCTGTCTGAAATCTTGTTTCCCCTTCCTTCAGGAATCACACAAGGGTTTCATAGAATCTGCCAGTTTTATGATCTAGATGCTTCTGCTGTACATTACATCTGAGGGACTCTTACCTTTGAAAACCCTTTATAATTGGATAATCACTGCTCAAAATAAACACATTTTTATTATGCTGTATATCAAATCTTCTCTCTACTCCATAAGGAAGTACTATTTTTTAAAGTGTGCTGTCTAAGTGAACTTGAAAAAAATAGGCTGGGGCTAGAGAGGTGGCTTAGCAGCTGAAGGCACTTACTTACAAAACCTAGTAGCCTGGGTTTGATTCCTCAGTACACAAGGAAAGCCAGATGCACAAAGTGGCATATGCACCTGGAGTTCCTTTGCAGTGGTGAGAGGCCCTGGCCTGCACATTCTCTCTTTCTCTTTATTTCCTTATAAGTAAATAAAAATACTTTTAAAAAATAGGCTATAATAAAATGACAAATTGTATTTCTCTACACAGACATGCAGAAATCCAAGATCTATGAAAACTGTCTCATGAATGTATATGTAAACTGGTATGAGATTGTAGAGCACTAAAAACATGTTATAGAAGCTGTGAAGATGGCTGAATGGGTAGGAACACATATTGGGTAAGCAAAGAGACGTGAGTCCAAACCCCAGCACACATGTAAACAGCTGGGTATAGTAACACCTTCCTGTAACCTCAGTAGTGGGAGATTCAGAGGAGGCAAAAGTATCACCTTGGCTCTCTGGTCAGTTGAGTCTGGGAAAAAAAATGGTGAGCTTCAGGTTTACTGAAAGACTACGTCTTAAAGAAGTAAGACAGAAGATTTATAATGCACACTCAGTGTTCTTCTCTCTCTGACCTCAGCGTGCACACACACAAGAGATTTTGAAGCTGTGCACACATATGCATAACACACACACACACATATACACTCACACACACAGTACATTCACACAAAATACACAGAGAGAAAAAAGAAAAAAATAATGTTTTGTATGAACAGATAAATTCTTATATTTGGGAACAGGAATATTTACCACACAGAAGACATCAGGAAATGCTGTAAACAAAAATTAATAATCTTTAAAAAGGCCTAAGTGAAGTCAGGGAAAGAGATTGAGTAAGGAAAGTTGGAAGGAGGACTAATGAAAATCTAAGAGGATATAAATAAGTCATATGGAAACCTACTTTAAAATTTTTTTGTTTATTTTTATTAATTTATTTGAGAGTGACAGACAGAGAAAGTTGCAGAGAGAGAGAGAGAGAGAGAGAGAGAGAGAGAGAGAGAGAATGGTTGCTCCAGGGCCTCCAGCCACTGCAAAGAAACTCCAGATGCATGCACCCCCTTGTGTATCTGTCTAACGTGGGTCCTGGGGAATCGAGCCTTGAACCAGGGTCCTTAGGCTTCACAGGCAAGCACTTAGCCACTAAGCCATCTCTCCAGCCCAGAAACCTACTTTTTGGACAATGGAACACACAGGAGCCATGGATTGTTACTAGAAAATTTTCATTGCCAGGGACAGGATACCTTCTAGTGAGTTGTTGGCCAGGGAGGTCCCTGATGCCCCCAAACACTACAGGCCATGGCTGAAGCATTTGGTTTCCCACCAGGAATAGATGGAAAGACCCTATTGCTGAAGACTCCACATACTTGGGCTGCAAGGTCATTGAGAAACCCTGCTGGAACTGAGCTGAAAACCTCCTCCATGTAGACCAGCTGGCAGAAAGCTAGAAAAAGCCATGCTGCATGCAGTTCAATGGAAGGGAGAGAAATCACCAGTGAAGATAACCAACAGTGGACACTGCAAGCCTTATATTTGGCCAGCCAGGCCAAATGAGGCAACTGGTGCAATAGTGGCACATGTGTTATGGGGGAAGCCAACCACCCTCTAATTTGACTGAAGGCCTGCTCCCTAGGAAGGAATATATCCCTGATACTGACAACCTACAAAAGGGGTAGTCATGAGACCTAGGAGCGTAACCTATGCTGCTATCTGGCTAAAAGTATATACTATGCTCACTAAACTGCCCAGTAAACACTTCTCTTAATGTTCATACCCATACATTAATGCTACTCTCACTTTTGGTTAGAGAACCTTCTCTTTTCAGATGGCAGTGACCTTGGGATGACTCAGAAGGCACCATGGTGCTGAGAAGAAGTGACAGAGGAGTGCTTAGCACTGAAATATCTCAATCACACCTTCCATGGCTCAGGGGCATTGCAGAAGAGGTGTCAGAAAGAATGTAAGAGCCAAAGGAAGGGTAGGACTCCTTACAACATGCTCCTCCAGACACAAAATGGCCTGGATATCCATGACCTCACAGTGCCTGACACTACCTGCCCAAGACGATCATAACAGGAAGAAAAGATCATGACATCAAAATAAAAGAGAGAATGATTGAGAGGGGGAGGGGATATGATGGAGAGTGGAGTTTCAAACGGGAAAGTGGGGGAGGGAGGGAATTACCATGGGATGTTGTTTACAATTATGAAAGTTATCAATAAAAAATAAAGAAATAAACAAATACAATTGAAGGCCACTCTTAAGATGGAACACAAAAATATAGAATATAAAAGAAAACTAGGCTAGACATATCAATATAGATGTTTTCTAAAGCAAAGAGATACTGAAATGAAGTAACTTTTAAGCAGACATAAAATTTAAATGTAATCCACATATTTAGAACAATGACATATAATTATATATTACAAGAAGAGTCAACAGAGTTCAACAAACTTGTTTCTCAGGTTAGAGGGTGTCAGAGGAGAAAAGACAATTGCATGACCACTGAAGGATCTCCATTCAGTTGACTGATTTTTGTTCCTTGAGATTGGCAGTACCTATGAGCATCATAATTACATTTCAAATTAACTTACGTGCTTATTTTTTTAAGAGAGGGTATTGAAGAGTAAAATTTAGAGACTGCTAATTCTGAACTTCTTTATGCTGCAGTTTTGGACTCTTTCTGGAATATTTTCCTTTATAGTTTTCCTGAGTTGGTGGTTTCTAGGGATTTATACTTGCTTTGTGACTCTGTTAGTGGTTCTCTCATAAGGCAATGCATGAGAGTCAGTGGATGATTTGTAAAAATCCTATGTGCCCAGCCTTGTGGCATATACCTGAAATTTTGTCACTTGGGAGCAGAGATGGGAGGATTTCCATTTTGAGTCATCCTGGGATACACAGGAAGACCTTGTCTAAAACTAAAAAAAAAAAAAAAAAAAAAAAAAACCAACCAAATCCTTCCCCAAACAATTATAGACAAAAATTTCACGTCTCATCCCCCAATGGTAATGCTTCAATGTGGTCTAAAAATAGAACTTCTACACAGAATTTCTTCCACTTTAGTTTGAAAGTAGATAACCCTACATTCTAAGAAACACAACTTGATTTTAAGATTACCTCACTAATGTAGTAGCTTCTTATGATAGATCTACAATGATATTTTTATCTTCATTTCAATAATCAGGAAAAAAGAAATATACATATTAGTCATCCCTTTGTGCTTGCCACTATGGTAATTGCATTGTAGTGATTATACATTAACCCACCATAAACTCTATTATGTATATACCAAACCTAGTTTTTTGTTACAAATGAGGAAACAGGCAGAAGGAAGCTAATGTATTTGCTAATAAGTGGAAGTTTGTTTAGCTACAGATTGACAACCTTAGAATTTGTTATACCTAAAATGACTCCTTTGCTTCCCCAGGTCATTGCTCCTTTTTTGTGTCTCCCAGCTCCATTACACATTAATTTCAGTACACTTAGCAGTACTGTTATTTTTTTGCATACACATTATTAGCCAGAAACAAGTTCTTTTTAATTTTTATACTTATTTTATCTGTTCATTAACTGGATAAAGATATGATGGAATAAAATTCCAGCACACAATGTATATTTAACTGGTCTCAGAGAAGTGGAGTCGGAAACCCAACCTATTTCTGTGCTAACTACAAGCAGTCATTGAATTTACTGGTGAACTTGAGGCAAATGACATGAAAGGATATATTGCCAAAGGTTATAAAACCTAATTTAACAGAAAGTATTTCTCTTTTTCATGGACAGTGATGAAAAACACTAGGTAGTACTACCTTTCTATTAGTTCTGGAAGTCACAAATTCTACAAGATAATTAATGTAAAGACAATTTCATTCATTGTCTATAGATGTTAGGTTTTTGTATGTATAAGCTAAAGCAAAGTATTATTTTTTAAAATAGTATATATGTAGGAATAACTTAAAGCTGCAAATATATATTACTATTATCTAAAGATATATAAGTTTAATAAATATAACATTTTTAAATTGTAATATAAGTTTAATACCACTTAGTATTTGTAGTATGTTCCAAAGGAGAGTCTTGTAGGTACTCAGTTGATGAGATGTTCTACTCAAGTAATTTTAGATGAGAGATACATTGATATTATTTGTTATCAAGTCCAAATATATAACTTGATATGTGTATTAAAAAGCCATAAATTTGATTGTTAGGCTTTAATTTAAAGTTGTAATCAAAGTACGTACTTCAGTAGTTCTATGCATATGCAATTAGTACTTGAGATTCTATGTCAGGAAGCTTGTGGAATGCAAAAATGCAAAATTAAATGCAGTGTTCTCACAGACACAGTTATTCCACTTCTCACTGAATCAGCACACACTCAGAAAGTATAGGACCCAGACTGGAACCACCAATGACAGTCTCAGATCAGTTCTGAAACAGGTGGATAGGAAATTGTTAACATACGTTGTCATGACAATTTAAAATTTATTTTCTTTTCACTAAAAGATTTGTTCCTCTCATATGACTTGGGGCAAATGTACTCTCTATTGTGGCTTTTTCATTAAAAGCTGTGGTTTCTGCTTTTTACCACAGAGGATAATTAAAGGGATATTACTGAACAGGTCTCAGAGGAAAAGCCATATTAATGTATTCTTTTCATGTTTAAAGGAACAAAATTAGATCCCTTAAGCATACTAAGCAAAAAAAAAAAAAAAATGTGTAGTAGACTTAAATCTCTCCCCTTTCCTTGTGGACTATGAATATTTTCCCACACTGTAACAGGTTCCTTTGGAAAAAACTGGATAAGAAAGAAACTGAAGAAGGACAGGCATGAGTATATCAGCCAAGTATAAGGCATGCACTTAGTTTAATGTAACTCTGGAAGAGAAGGATTATTATACCCTTGGTAGGACACTGCTGTTTCTGCTTACCAGCCTTGCTGCAAGGGAAAAAAATAATAGCTGGATTAACAATACAGACAGAATTGCCATTATTTTTAAACTTTTATGATTAGTCCACCAAATGTGTACTTGCTCCAATGGCATTTCATGGCTTGCAATAGTTTCCTTTGTATTTCTTGCATGTATTGATTACAGAGGAGTAACTTTCCGTATGTGACTGCGTTTTGAGTATATCCCCTTCTGTTTCTCTCTCTTTTTTCAGTCTATCCTACTCTCTCCCCTTTTCCCCTTCCCTTTCACGTCATCCACAGTAGTTTGAAATATAGCTTCACCTCCTTTTTCTTTTTTATATTCTTCAAGTTTCCAAAGGTTTTCTTATCACAGGCTTAGGCAATTTCATTAAGCATGATAATATTGAATTCCTTCCATTGTCCTGCAAACAATTCCAATCTTTTTCATGGCTTGGTAGAAGCCCATTCTGTACATATACTACATTTCTTTATAGTCCCACATAAAAGATGGATGGTATGGCTTTAAGATGCACTATTGTTTTAATTGTGTCTCATGAAAAAAAAAAGGAATAGCAAACCACATGTTGTTAAATGTACCTCACTGATTTATGTATATATATACCCATCTGATCACATTATTTCCTTCCTCCATTAACAAAACCTTAATTCTTTTCTTCCTCACAGTCTGTAGGATTTCTAGAAAAGTCAATTTTTCACAAATTCATGAAGATACATCATGTATCCCACCTTGCTTCTGTTATTATCACCTGTAGAAGCGGCAGTGTCCTTTTCACATAATATAGATGTTTATTCACATTTGTCTGCCATGTCTCTTTGGAAGCTTCTATTTTCATGTCTAAATTAGAGTTAAGTAGCTTTCCTTGAGCATTTTGACACACTGATTTATGACTAGTTCTTCAATAGAATGAATCAAAATATACTCATTAAAAATTATGTGATCCTTGAGGTATGAAGGTAACATCTACTACTGTGCATTGCCTTTCCATTGTCAGAGATATGACAGGTCATTACAATGACCACACCATATTTGGCTGTCTAGATACACCAGGTTTCAATAAAAACGCATTTTGGAAAACATTGGGGATCTCTATTTAAGTCAGAATTCAAAGCTGTAGTGTTTCTCCAATAGAAATATTCAAGCTTGAATGACATAAAACTACAAAGCAACATTAACTCTTTTTTAAGCCTAAACACCAAATACATAGTCTACTATTTGAAAAAGGTACAACCATCACATTCTTGCTATTGAATTCTATAATCTGAAATGCATATAATATCTGAAAATTGTGATTACAGCCTCAATGTATTGCTACAACATACAATTGAGTGGTATTAGGAAGTCATACTCTGCAGCAGTGAGAGGAGGAATAGATGCTATAAAAATTTCTTCTCCCTAAACAGATGTACTCTTATTTTTTTCTAAAACTGGATTTTACCTCCTTTTGGGTGACATAAAACTAACTCTTTCCATGTTTAGTTAAACTTGAATGTGGTAAGCTCAGCCATGTTGACAAGTGTGTAGAAGAAGTACTTAAGCTGGAGTTGGAGGGATGCGGTGCCGTCTGTAGGTTAGGGCCATCCTGGTGTGAAGTAGAAGGGATGGTTATTGCTAGGGATTTTGTTTTCTAAGGTTATTCTCTAAGATGTAGCCAAGTTCATCTGATATTTCTTGTTCTGTCCTAGCATGTAGCATCCATTACTTATGGAGTTGGAACTAACCTGTGCCTTTCTCAGCCACTTATTCAATCTATCTAATTATGAATAATCACAAATCTTTGTATCTAACAGCAGTGTATTCAACCTTCATGCATTTGGTGGACTCTCGTCTGCTGCCCTAAGTGCCAAAGTGACACAGAGTCAGTCACCACTCTCCCAAGTCTGATTCTGTGTGCTCTGCCATTTATTTTAGGACTCTCACACAGAATCTAGAGCTCCAAGGAAAGGTCCCTGCCTCCTGAGTGATAGGCTGGACAGTGGGCCACATGTCCCCTCCTCAAGTGGAGAGTAAGGGGGCCTTTTCAGAGAGGAGTCTGTGAACTTAGTCTATTGCTCTTCTCTCACTTCAACAAAACCACTTTTTTTTTTTTTTTTTTTTTTTTTTTTTACCATTCTTAGGAACTCTGTACTTGCACTAGGAATTCCTCATGACATTTTCATTTTTATATGAAGCACTTTTATAACTCAGTACTTTTCCTCCTCAAACATCTTCTGCTCACTTCCACCAATATAACCTTTTTTTGATCAAATGTTCAGGTTTTCAGAAGCACTGTTTTTGCATGGATTTTATTAAATCTAACCAAAGCTCATTTTCTGTTTTGTTTTATGTGAGTGTGTATTTGTGGTTACCTTCCCCTTCTTGGCCCATAAAACCTTACCCTCTTCTATTATAGTTTTAAATAATGACATAAGAACTGATAAAGAAAATTATAAGAATAAAATATATATTTTCAATATTTAAAATTATCAACAAACCCTTACAATGTTTTTTTTTAACGTAATATGTCAACTGCTTTCAAATTGCATTTGAGTGCCTTGAAATTCATTCCCTATAATATTCCTCAATTATACTTGACTTGGAAGCATATACTTGATTATTAAATAAAACAGGCTATAACAGCCTTGAGTGTGGCCTATGATAGATAAGGAGACCATCAAGTAGATGCACAGAAGTGGGAAGTACACAGAACAGCCTTCTGTGATAACCAGGTGAAATGTCTTTACTCAGTGATTATGAAAATAGAAAAGGGAAAAGTAGGAATGTGTAGAGCCTAAAATTTCCAACCTAGATAAAGGCCATTTAACAAAATCTTAAAAGCAGTGCAAGGAAAATAAATAAAAATATTACAAATGATCTTTAAACAAATAGGTCTCTTTTAGTGCCTAAAGAAACACTTGTAATGCTGGTGGGTGAGGAGGTACATCAGTGACTAAAATGCTTGCTGCATATGGGTGAAGTCTGGAGTTTAGATATCCAGAATCCACATAAGTGCCAAGTTTCATGGTGGCTTGCCTATAATTCCAGCACTTGGGAGGCAGAGACAGGGTATTCCCAAGGGCAAGCTAATGTTAGTCTAGTTGACTCAGTGAGGTCAGGATTCAAGTCAGAGGCTCTGCTCCAGTAAATAAGGTGGTCAGTGATTATGGAAGACAAGCAATATGAACCTCTGACTTTCACAAGTATGTACTCACATGTGGAAATGCATCCACACAAATGTGTAAACACACACACACATATCACAACACACCACACCACACATGCATGCATATCCACCCCAAACGAACCCCACATCTACAGCTTCTGCAATAGCTAAAATTAAGCTGAAAGGGCTGCAAACAATGCTAGAATTTAAGTCTCTGACGTATATACACATAGTTCTATGTGAATTCATGCTCCTTATATGATAGTATAAAGTATAGAAAATCCATGTAGAAATAATTTAAGTATTCGTTGAGTGAATATAATGAACTATGATATGTCCTAAACACTTTAACAAACAATATCAAATGATTCAATGAGGTAGTTATTTAATCTTTAAATTTCATTCATATTCTTATATTTCAACTCAATTAAAATTTAAATTATATTTTCTCAATATGCAATTTTCTGTAAAACTAAATAAAATAAGAAAATTAGAGAACAGGAAAATACTATATGTTAGAAGCTATACAGATATAGAATATTAGAATGAATTGTTTCTTTACATTTTTATTTGCACATGCATGTGAGTTCATGCATTTCTCCCCCCTCCCCCCATGTGTGTGTGTATGTCTGTTCCAGGGTTCTTACTTGTGTATGTACATCAAAAATTATGTTATATGTTTTAAATATAGATAATAAAAATAAACTAAAATGTACTAATAGTGCATTCACATTTTGCTACAGGTGATCATTTAGTTATATCATAGTTGCACCTTATTGAACCTATTATAAATTGAAAATATCATAACTTGGAAATGCATGTAACATGCATAGTCTACCACAGATGAACAACGTATAGCACTACAGAGTATCAGTTTCTCCTTCTTCCATGGCAGCATGGCTGACAGGAAGCTGTTGCTTCCCACTACCTCCTGCTATCATGAGAGAGTACATACCACATGCTGCTAGCCTGGGAAAACAGAAAATCAAAGTAGAGCTTCTAAGTAATGTCTATCACTTTTGCACTATCAAAAAGTTGAAAAATGAGGGCTGAGGATGTAATTCTGTTTGCAAAATATTTGACTATTATGCTTGACCCTCAGGGTCCTATCCCCAGCACTGTATGCGCTTGGCATGGTGGCATGTGCCTAGGAAAGTGAAAGCAAGGTCAGAAGTTCAAGATCATCCTATTGCTACATATCCTGTTTGTGGAGAGCAAAGCCCACAGATGACTTTCCTAAAACCAAAATCATCAAACAAATGTAACAGCAAAAATAAAAATGCTGTGAAATCAAGTTGAATCATCATAAACAGGGAATCTCCTCTTTTACTTTAATTAAATTTCTAAGAATTGTGACACATCATGTTCTTTATATTAAGAATTCAGAATTTAGTGAAAGAAACTTGAGTTTACTCATTCTCTTATATGATTTTCCTGAAAACTATTCTGTCAGGCTTCATTGTCATACCAGCCAAAAGAGAGACGTAAGTGGGGTCTTCTACAGAGTGTGTTCATTTTACCAGTTCACATCAGAAGGCTCTTCATTCAATGGCACATTGCATTTCTGTCATAATTTATGGAATCACAGTTTGATATAACAGTTGGGAATTACCCACTAAAGTAATTTTCTTAAATAATAACTCTCAAAAACAACAGATATAAACTACAGCCTGAAGATTTTTACATATTATTTCATTTAACTTTTGTAAAAATCCACTTAGATTGATATTATGTTTCTTAGTTGAGGCAATTGATTAACAAACTTTCCTAGGCCATACATTTTATAAGTATGAAGTAATATTTCTTAATAAAGGAATTCAATATTGCCTAGTTTCAAAGTTTCAGTTTTAATATTCATCATTATTCTTCATTTTCTAATGCTGAATTTCATGTGTTATTCACATGGTTTTTCTTGATGAGTGGTTTCTGTATTCATATCCTCTCAGAGGAATCATAAAGAATGCTCTCATGTGAGAAAGCCTGATTTTGTTTATATAGCAGTAGGTTATAGAGCAAGATAATAAATCCATCTTCAGAAGGGCTAGACCTACAAAATGCTTTAGATTCTGTGATGTTTGACAATTTAAGTGAGTTCAGTATCTCCTCTGAAATTTTATTTAGGGACTCCAGTGAACGTGTGCTCTCGCTGTGAGGAATTTGTATTCACAACTGTTACATGAATCATTAAATGACAGGTCATTTCATACTGCCTGAGGAAAGAATTGTGTGTGCCCCTGATGCCTTCTCAACCTAGTATTTATGACTTCAAACTGTTAAAACAACATGGAAAGCCACCCACAAAACTGTATATATTAGTAAAAATCAGTATTTTTGGTAGGCTGTGGCATATTAGTATGGAAAAATCAGTTTCTTTCTAACAAGTTAGGGAATCAATTTGTCATTCATAGGAAGTAACTTAAGGTTAGCATATTTTTGCAGATTTTATTAAATAATACTGACATAAGTATATGTTTAAATGTATTCATGTGCTTCAGTTTTATTTAATTATTAATAATAATAAAAGGCTAATCATCAGTGCTTAAACTTATAGATGGGAAAAGGAGGCAGAACACAATGCTTACACAAATGTTTACGTAGAGATTAGCATTGTCAATTGAATTAAAGAGTATTTAAATCACTAAAAAAAATTGAAACATTCAGTTATCAAATCAAAATCATCTTAGGAAGGAATGATAAACAAAAGTAAGGAAAACCAACCCAAGAAATACTTGTGAACAATTTTAGTACTAAACTTGAAAGAGTAAGGGATAGTAGACAAGAAAATAGAAGCCTTGGGTAAAACAATCTTCAAACATTGTTTAACAGAATTTCAAATTTTGTATAACTATCTTAAGTCATATAAAATGCTTAGCCCTAACACAATTGCCTGTGTCTTGTAACTTCAAATACAAGAAATAGGTTAGAACCCACACTGAGCTATTGATCAGAGAGACACACGATCTCCCCAAAACAAAACAGGCTTTAGTCAAAGCACTTAATTAACCATGAGGTAAAAGGTAGGACCCTATTGCTGAAGACACCACATGCTACTGAAACAGAACATCAAGAGATGCAATTGGAATCTGGAGGTAAGCCAATTCCCAGATGTTCTGTCCACATAGGACTGGAAAGTGCTACATGATCTGCTAGAAGAAAATGGCCAACAACATTGTGACCAAAAGGGGACACTGCTATAGGAAAGCAACTAGCCTGATAAGATGTACACACTTGTGAAATGCGGCACCCAGCCTAGGTGGGTAACCAACTGCTCTAGGATTAGCTAACAGATCCAATCAGTGGAAAGGATCCCATATGTAGAACTGGGAAAAAAAATCAGAATCATATCTAGATAATGAGTTTGCTATCCAATATCAAGCTCCCACAAATCTTGGGCTACAAGAGGGCCTACACCCATTAAATTCTCTCTAACAATGGTTATCCCATTTAACATGTGCCGACTTCACTCTTTGCTGGAGAATCTGCTTCTCTTTTTCAGGACCTGAGGAGAGAAAGGGTCCATCACACTTCACCAGGGCCCCAATTGAAACCATAGAGGAAATGTGGAAGTTAGCAAGAGTGAACAAGGTTGAAGGAGATAGACACTGAGAACACTCAAGTCCTACCAAACCAGAGATACAGAAGCTCCTGAGAGCCCATCACTGAAGCAGACCTAAAATGTACCCAACATAGTTCATGGCATTTCTTGGAAGAGGGAGCGGAAAGATTGTGAGATCCACAAGTTGGTAAATTTCACGCAAAGACATTGCCTCTCCCCCACAACTGATGGCTGCCTCCACAATGCATGACCTACAATCTCCATGGGGATGACCTGCATCCCCAACAAGGAGGGTTCACTTAGGAGGGAGGGCAGGGATGAGGGTAAGGATGGTTCCACCATGTGCTGTTTACATACTACGTCCATAACTAATAAAAAATTAATAAAAGATAAAAAATTGAAATGTCATAAAATGGCATATTTTCTCATACACAAAATTAATTGTTATTACTCATCCCATTAGACTTGAAATAAAGCTAAACAGGAAGATTGTTAAATACAAATTCACAACGACAATTGAAAAAATTCCAACTAGCATCAAATATCTTCTCCTGTCCCTCTGAGGCAGAGAATAAGAAGGAAGTACACTGTTCTGAGAATTTCACCTGGGAGAAGGTTCCAGGAAAGGTCCATGCAGAGTCACCAATGCCAAGCCAGTCCCACGATTCAGCCTCCAGAGAATCTGTGTGCCCTCACCCTCCTTGTATCCAAGATCTTCCTCAAAATTGCATCTGGAACAGATTCTACTTACTGCCTGAGATTTACAATGGCCATCATTGTGTCTGAAAGATAACCCCAAACTGAAGGCCTCCCTGATCCTCTTCTGCAGTCCCTTGGGGACCCTCAATTTCTTCCTACATAAGGACTCATGTTCTCAATGCAGCTTTGGAAACCAATGGGTGCCTCATCAGAGGGAATGTTTGTCACCTTTCTACATTCACAAAAAGTTCTTTTTGACTTGAATCTTCCAGGAGGCAACCTGATAATTCTTAATCGAGTGGCCCTTTTGATACAGGAAGTAAGATAACCAAATTTTCTGGGTTACTCAACACTGTCTGGGTTTTAGTACTGAAAATCCAGAATCCTAGAGATTACTAACACTCACTTCCCACACCTGAAAATAAGCATTTGAAGAAAGTTTTGTTGTTTTATTTTTCCAAGAGATAGTATTAGACAGATGTGCTTCCGGAGGAGGCTGGACAGTGGCTGCTGGTGGTGCTCTGGTCATAGTCACCTTTATGGGTTCTGTGTCCCCATACTTTGCCCCTAACATCTCCTAGCTGCAGAGAACTCCCCTGGGATATTGGATCTGCTTCTCTGGACCAGTCAAAAGCCTGAGGTTTATATAGACACCCATACCACCTCCCATCCTAGAAACACAAAAGCAGTAATAGCTGATACAGAATTATGAAAGCTTCCCATTTTTTCTCACACTGGAAACCAACTCTGAAGCGGAATTTACATTTCCAAGCTAATTGTTTGTTATGGTTTCAATGTGAAATGTACCCCCAGAAGCTCATGCTTTGAATGCCTGTTCCTTATCTAATGACACTCATTTGGGAGGCTGTGGAGCCCTTAGGTGGAGGCTGAAAGGCCTATTTTGAACCACTTCTGGTTCAAGTCTAAGGTCTCTGCTTCCTGGTCAACCACAACATGAAAAGTATTCACAATAGGTGCCTTCTGCCATGCGATTGCTCATCCATGCCTTCCTGGCTATGAAAACCTGAAGTCCCTCTAAAATATGATCCAAAATAAACCTTTCTTTTCTTCTCTTTGGTTGTTCTGTCACATATTTTGTCAAAGTGACTAGACTAATATACTGTGGGACAGGCTAGAAGTTGAGGCATCACCTGAACTCACACCCTTGGCTTCTTTCCCTTCCTCGTCCCACTTACCTCACTATACCTTATTGATTTCTTCCGAAAACACTCTGTAGTGGTTTGATTCAGGTGTCCCCCATAAACTTAGGTGGTCTGAAAGCTAGGTCCCCAGCTGATGGCAATTTAGGAATTGAAGCCTCCTGGAGGCAGTGTATTGTTGAGGGCAGGCTTATGGGTGTTATAACCTGCTTCCCCTTGTCAGTATTTGGCACACTTTCCTGTTGCTCTGTCCATCTGATGTTGGCCAGGAGGTAACGTCCACCCTATGCTCATGGCATCACTTTCCCCTGCCATCAAGGAGCTTCCTCTCAAGTCTGTAAACAAAAATGAACCTTACAAAAACAAGTTTACTTGAAAATTGAAATTTTAGATACAACAAAGCAAAAATAATGTGATGTTTCACCTGCCTCCCCCCCCCGGAGTACTATGTAGAAACAAGTAAAAAATCTTATCAGCATATACTACTAAGCATGCATGCATGTCTTGCTTCTCTGTGTGCAGTCTGTCGGAGTCCTAGCTGATCTAAGCTAGTTCATTTCTAGCCATGTGTAGAAGTCAAGTAGGTTAGCTCTATGTGCTTCATTCTCTTGGACCATCAAACTGCCTAATACAGGGTCCTGTCATTAGTGTAGTCAAATGGTCTAGGGAGAAGAGCAGGATCATGCAAGGCCTCCTAATGGCCATGCAGAGAACTGGCATCATCCTTTCTCCACAACAGCAAATCACATGAATGTCAGTATCTTGGGGCTGAAATATTTTCTCCTAACAGATCAAGCTTAGGCAGAAATAATCTTAGGTGAAAAAAAAAACAGCTGTAAGATTCCTGTAGAACTTTGAGTAGATTATACATTCCCAACTCCAAAGTTTTGTTAGTAAATCAAAAGTGTCAAGTATAAGTAATTTCACAATAATTAAATGTTTATATAGTCACTAAACTTATATTTTTATAATATTTTTCATGTAGTACTAATAAAAGCAAAGTTTTAAGAAGCAATTGTCTACTTTAAATTAAAAGGCTCTCCACTACAGCTGATTCTTATTCAAATGCATTCTCTCATAGCATGAGAATAATTCCATTATTTGTAAAAGGGATTATTCTTAAATTATTCTACAGCTGTTTAGAAGGAACTATTGAAATAATAATATGTCATCAGAGTTTTTTTACTAAGAAAATACCCACAAAACAGCACAAAGCTAATTGATATTTGAAACAGTTAATGAAATTGGAGTAGACATTTAACTGTTTTTTTTTAATATTTTATTTTTATTTATTTATTACAGAGAGAGAGAGAAACAGAGAATGGCATGCCAGGGCTTCTAGCCACTGCAAATGAACTCCAGACACATGTGCCACTATAAGCATCTGGCTTATGTGGGACCTGGAGAATTGAACCTGGGTCTTTAGGCTTGGCAGGCATGCGCCTTAACTGCTAAGCCATATCTCCAGCCCCATTTAACTGTTTGTTTTTTTTTTTTAAGAAAACTCTATGTAATGTCCACATTTATTCCTATATAAAATCCTTATCTATGGCATTATTCTCTACTAACAATTTATATGCATTTGTTAAAAATATAATCTAATACAACTTTCATTTAAATATGCCCATACTTAACTATTATTATTGCCACCCATTATTTGCTTTGTTTAGAGTGTTATGCATATTAAGCAAGCAATTTACTGTTGTATTACACCCTAAACTTTAAATAAATGTGTTATAATTTGATATAAACTCCTCTGGGCTATATATTAATGTCACTTTGCACAAGCATTTCAACCTTCAGTATTCTTTTGTATTCAGTATTGCTTTTGAAAATGGAGATTTAGCCTGCTGGCCTGGGTCCCTGCACTGAGGTGGGGGGAAGAGGGCAAGTGGAACAGCGTTTGTGTGTGGAGTTCCCTGGGGAAAAGCTATCCTGCTGGCCTGGGTCCAGACACGGGTGGGGGCAGCCAGTGAGATGGCCTTCACCAGCATGAGGAGCACCTCCAGCTACTCTGGCCTGGACTATGCTCAGGATGGCTGCTTGAGGGGATTGGGAGACTGGTGGGCTACCCTAGAGCGTGGGAATCAGCAGATTCCCTGCCTTGCTCCTCCACTCCCTCCCACTGGAAGTCTATGACAGTCAGTTTGAAATGCGTATTTAGGCCATTTGATATTTAGAAATAAAATTTTGAATAGGCAAAGACCTAAGTATTCTAATTTAATGGAAAAATTTTCACAATGTCATTATTCCAGTGACTCATTGAAAACCATCTGTTGAGAGTTGATGTTTAACAAATTAATCTTATCTCCATAGAAATTATAGTCTAGCCTAGTGTCTGTCTTACTGAAATGTAAAAATTGTGAAATAATACATTGAAAGTACTTAAAAATGTTGAACACAAAACAATATTGTATGTGTTAGCTAACAGGATAGACACATCTAATATTATTTCTATTTAGATTACTATTACTTGGTGGATGTTGTGTGCATGTGTGTGCACGTGTGTGTGTGTGTGTGTGTGTGTGTGTGTGTGTGTGTGTGTAAAGGAGGCCAGAGAGGTTAAGACAATGATTACTCAACATTCTGACTAACTCAGAATACACAACATGAACAATTTGGTTTGGCATTCATGGGAAACTGTGATCTGCTCCATCCCCATTTCTATATGCTGGAAGATTTACTAAAGTAAATACCAAGATACTAATTTTAAAGTTAAAAAACATAAATATGTTAAAAGTAAACTTTTGAGAATATTGTAGATTGTTGAATATGCTAGTTTCTGCCCACCAGGAACACATAAAGTTCAGTGACTATAAAATTTAAAAATGTAATTGAATATATTTTTAAATATACATGCTTAGGAAATGGAAAGTAAGTTCATGGATGATTATTTCTAAAATGAGAGTCTCACTAGCCCAAGATGACCTGAAACTAACCCAGGCTTGCCTTGAACTCAAGGCAATTCTCATACTTCAGCCTCCCAAGTTATAGAATTAAAGATGTGAATCATCACACCTAGCTATGACAAAATTCTTAATATATGCTGTTTGTGTAAATAGAGAAGAAAACCTCAGTGTTTAAAGATATAGTGGCTAATTGTGGGAAACAATGTGGAGGAGGACAAAGTTTTATTAAGGTAGAGACTGAAAATTTATCTGGAAGAACTCGGACTTGCTATTTGTAGATATGCAAAAATAAGATGACTTGTGGACAATCAAGAGACAAATTATCAGTAATCAGTGATAAAGAGATATAAGGAATTAAACAGCAAGTAGTGTCAAGAAATGTTCTCACTTTCTAGTCTGAGGAATGGTATTGATATTGACCATTCACTGTAAGGGGCCATACTAGAGGGGAACCACATTTGACACAGAAAAGGTGAGATTCAGAAATGTTCAGTTTGAGAAGTCACTGAAGCATCCAGGTATAACAGTTTGTTTCAAATGGGCAGCCCTGGGGTGATGACACTCAAACTTTAACAGCCTTACTCATTCATTCATTCTTTGGTATTTGACAAAAGTCATGACAATTCCATACTGTGTGATAGCTCCTTTAAAGAAAAAAAATAAACAAAAATTAGGACAAAAAGAGGTTCAAAGAAAATATTTCAAGGGAAGACTACAAGATTGGATGGCAATAGATAGTTTGCAGGAAAATGAAATGTTTCCTCAAGGTCAGACAACTAATTAAGAACAAAGGCTGTCAATCATCTTAATTAAACAGATGGCATCAATGAAAGTGCCACCGAACAGGATAAGCTCGATAGGATTTGGTGGTCCATAATGCATTTCTGTAAAAAAAAAAAAAAGTAATTGGACAGGGTTAGGGTTATTTATTCTTCCTTAAACCCAACCCCAGAGACATCATAAAACAAGAAAAAGATAAGTAGTCCTTAGGGGAAAATTGCAGCCCCTACTGGAAAATGGTCTTATAAATAGGAGACAATTTAGCAGAGTGTTTTATTTTTTCCTTACCACTTTTCATGGCTGGTTATTATTCAGATCTTTCTTTCTGAGAAACAAACTCCTCAGATCAGGAATGGATAAGAACACTTACAGGAAAATTGACCATCTTAGTATCTTCTCTCCTCCTCTCACTTCTTTCCCCATATTTCTGAAGTATAAGGCTTCCCAAAGCTGAAGTCAAGATTTCACTGAGAGGTAGGATGGTGTATGGAAAGGACTTAAACTAAGGCTAAGAAAATTCTTTTGTACCATCCAGTCAAATAGTTGGAAGAAACTATGATTTGAATGTCAATTTCTTTCATTAAAACATATCACTATCCTAGATCTGGATACAACTGAGAAAACTTGCAATAATCAAGTGCATTTTAAAGAGGGAGAATGAGTAATCAAATTGGCATATTCCTATACTATTCCATATCATACCACAGAATTCTCTGCAACCATAAAAGAAAGACTATTAACCTGTTCAACAACTTGTATGAATCACAAGGAAATTATGCTGAGTAGAATAAAGTAAAGTTAAAATGGACATTAGATTTGTATATCTGTGTAAAACATACATATAGATATGTAAAGGGAGTTAGTGGTTTCCTGGGTTTGGGAATGAGTGTAACTGTCAAAAGGTACCATAAGGACATCTGAGGGAATGGTACAGTTTAGTGTATTGATTGTTTTCTGATGACAAAAATGTAAATGAGTATCTGATTATATCCTATCAATTGTAGCAATGTCATTTTCCTTGTTTTGGTAATATGCAGAGTACATATACTATTTTGAATTTCTAGGTAAACTACCTTCTTTACTGCAAAAATACTTGGTATTGGAAAGCTGGGAAGGCACTAAAGGGTAGGAAGAGGGCACACGTGTAAAGCAACACACACTGTTCACATGTTATAGAGAAATTTGAGAATATAAGAGGAAAGGAGTATACAAAATCCTCTAGCAAGCAGCATTTATTGAACAACAAATGGAAAATAACATTGACATCATGGTATCAATGTGTTAAAAAGAACAGAAAGATACTTCAAAGTTTTACAGCAAAAGTTTACAATAAATATCATCTAAATTGTTCATGTATGCTTTTTCTATTTATTAATCAAATCTTTACTCCATGACCACTATTTTCCACACATGGCTACTGGTATTGAAAACTTAACAGTGAACACATACTCCAAGATCTATCATTCTATGGTTCTGTGCTATAGTGAATGTGAGTATATCCATCTGTAAAACTCTCCACATTTCCTGGCTAATCTATACCATGTTTCATTTCCCGTTGGCCTAAGTTCAGTGGTGGAGCAGAGATGGTGATCTGAGGTTGGACCTTTCAGGGACCATCTTGGCATGCCAATCTTTATTGGAGGAGTATGGCAAAGCCTTGGGATAAACTTTAAAAGGGCAAAAATATGCCACGTGTTGGGACCTTGTTATTCCTCCATATTAGCAACACTGGCAGTAGAGGATTGTGAAACATCAAAAGGCATGGACAGCTGCCATGAAACCTACATGCAGCTATCCCAGGAGCCATTGCAGAGGAAGCATTAATATGAGTACTTCTCTGCCTGCTAGGCCAAAAACCAGTTCTAGGAAGATGGCAACAGACATGTGATCACTAAAATCTCATGAAATAGAGGTTCAAATGGTACAGAGCATTACAATAAATAAGATCTCTAACATACCCACCAAGGCTCAGGGAACATTGAGGAATAAGGGGTAGTAAGATTGTAAGAGCCTCAGGCTGGGTGGGATTAGCCTAAAGCACGACTCTTACCCAGAAACTCACCAGGGCCTTCAAAACTCCTCAATGAACCCAATAACCCCACTGAGGAATGTCCTCAGTGGAGCAGGAGCAGAGGAGAGGGCATATAAGAGTCTAATATTTATTTAAAACTAAATAAAATGTAAGTAAAATTAGCTGTATCTTGATATATTGGATCAATAAGAATTGCATATGTGTAATGTATAAACTCTTACTTTTTTTTTTTTTTTTTTTTTTTTTTTTTTTTTTTTGGTTTTTCAAGGTAGGGTCTCATCTAGCTCAGGCTGACCTGGATGGAATTCATTCTATAGTCCCAGAATGGCCTTGAATTCATGGCAATCCTCCTACCGCTGCCTCCCAAGTGCTGGGATTAAAGGTGTATACCACCATGGCAAGCTAAACTCTTACTTTTTAAGTATATACATATTATGAAACAATGACCTTTAAATCATCAATTTGCAGTTTTTTAAAATATTTTTAATTTTTTTTGTTTATTTGGGAAAGTGAAAGAGAGAGAGAGAGACAGAGAGAGAGAGAATGGGCACGCCAGCACCAGGGCTTCCAGCCACTGCAAATGAACTCCAGATGTATGTGCCACCTTGAGCATCTGGCTTACATAGGCCCTGGGTAGTCAAACTGAGGTCCTTTGGTTTCACAGGCAAGCGTTTTTACCACTAGGCCATCTCTGCAGCCCCAATTTGCAGGTTTTTTATTTATTTACTTGAGAGCAACAGAGAGAGAGAATGAGCTCTCCAGGGCTTCCAGCCACTGCAAATGAACTCAAGACACATGTGCCCCTTGTGCATCTGGCTAACGTGGGTCCTAGGGAATCGAGCCTCGAATTGGGGTCCTTAGGCTTCACAGGCAAGCACTTAACAACTAAGACATCTCTCCAGCCCAGTTTTTTTTTTTTTCTTTTTAAACCAGGTATATCAAGAACTTGGAGGTTTGTATCTTTCTCAACAGTTACGGGCAGTATAAAGAATCCATTATAAAACCAGGCATGGTGACACATGCCTTTAGTCCCAGCACTTGGGAGGCAGAAGTAGGTGGACTGCTATGAGTTTGAGGCCAGCCTGAGACTACATAGTGAATTAGAGATCAGTTTGGGCCAGCATGAGACTGTACCTACAAACCATCTCCTTCCCCTCAAAAAAAAAAAATATATATATATATATATATATATATATATATATATGTGTGTGTGTGTGTGTGTGTGTGTGTGTGTATATATATATATATATATATATATATATATATATATATATATGCCAGGTATGGTGGCACACGTCTTTAATCCCAGCACTGGGAGGCAGAGGTAGGAGGATTCCCATGAATTCAAGACCACCCTGAGACTCCAGAGTAAATTCCAAGTCAGCCTGGCTAGAGTGAGACCCTACCTCAAAACCTTCCCCCCAAAAATCCATGGACAGGGGAAATTGCTTAGTGGTTACAGAATTTGTCTGAGAAGTCTAAGGACCTGTGGTCAATTCCCCAAGACCCACGTAAGACAGATGCACAAGGGGGCACATGTATCTGGAGTTTTTACACAGTGGCTACAGGCCTCGGTGTGCCTATTCTCTCTTTCTCTCTATCTGTCTCTTTTGCTCTCATAAATAAAATATTTAAAAATATTTTTAAAAAAGAGCATCCGTTATAGAACTAAATTGGTCAGTTCTAAACACGGGTGGATATCTAATTTTACAGAAGAGATGAAATGGTAACACTGTGTTATTATCTCCTATTAGTCCTTCCTTTCTATTAGAAATGTAGGTATCTGAATGATTGCTATTATTGCATGAAGGTCATTAATTGAACTAGTAATGAAACTAAATTCCTGAACCACAGAAAATCCTTAATTTGAAAACAACCTTACTTCATGATCAATATATTGGAGAGAATTGGCATGGTTGGTTCGTATCTTAACATAATAAAGGCAATATACAAAGCTCCTAAGGCCCAAATAATACTTAATGGAGAGAGACTGGAGTAACTCACATTAAGATCAGGAACAAGACAGTGTTGTCCACTCTCACCTCTGCTCTTCAATATAGTACTGAAAGTCCTAGCTCAAGCAATAAGACAGGAGAAAGAAATAAATGGGATACAATTTGGAAAGGAAGAAGTTAAGTTAGCTCTATTCACTGATGACAAGATTGTATATGTAAGAGACCCGAGAGACTCCATCCCAAAACTCCTGAAGGTGATTAACTCCTATAGCAAAGTAACAGGATACAAAATCAATGCACAAACATCAGTAGCCTTTATATATGCAAATGACAAAGATACAGAGAAAGAAATAAAGCACATAGTCCCATTTTCAATAGCAACAACAACAACAACAAAATAAAATACCTTGGAATAACGTTAACCAAGGAAGTGGAAGATTTATATAACGAAAACATAAAAACACTCCAAAAAAAAAAAAAAGAAAGAAATTGAGGAGGACTTGAGAAAATGGAAAGACCTCCCATGCTCCTGGATAGGCAGAATTAACATTATGAAGATGGCAATCCTACCAAAGGCAATATACAGATTTAATGCAATTCCAATTAAAAAACCAACAGTGTTCTTCACAGAGATAGAAAAAATGAACTCAAATTTCATATGGAAAGGCAGAAGGCCTTGCATATCCAAACATATCCTCAGCAAAAGAAATACCTCTGGAGGCATCACCATACCTGATCTAAAGCTAAATTACAAAGCCATAGTAATAAAAACAGCATGGTACTGGCATAAAAACAGGAGTATAGACCAATGGAGTAGACTTGAGGACCCAGACTTTGGGTCAAGCAACTATAGCTACTTCATATTTGACAAAGGCCCTAACAATATAGGCTGGAAAAAAGACAGCACCTTCAACAAATGGTGCTGGGCAAATTGAATAACCATATGCATGAAACTGAAACTTGATCCATATATTTTGCCATGCACTACACTCAAGTTCAAATGGATCAAAGACCTCAATATAAGACAAGAAACTCGACTACTACTGGAAGAAAATATAGGAAGTATTTTCTATTATATAGGAATGGAAAAATACTTCCTGAACAAACCCAGTAGCTCATGATCTTAAACAGTCACTCAACCAATGGGATCACATGAATTTGAAGAGTTTCTTTACAGATAAGCATACAATAAGCAAAGCAAATAGATTACCCACAGAATGGGAGAAAATATTTGCTGGTTATCCAACTGACAGAGGCCTAATCTCTAGAATCTACAAAGAACTCAAAAATCTAAACAGTAAAAAGTCAAACACCCCACTCACAAAATGGGGCAAAGGGCTGAACAGGCAGTTCAAAGAGGAAGAAATACAAGTGGCAAACACAATGAAATTTGAGGAGAAATGGTTGAACCTGGAAGAGATCATTCTCAGTGAACTTACCCAATCACAGAAAGAAAATCACCACATAGTCTCACTCATCTACAGCACCTAACCTGAATCTACCCAAGATGTCTTACATACCCAGCAAGCATCTCATGGACTAGACAATAGGCTGGGTGGGGAGGGAGGGGAGGGCAATGGAGGGGGTGGGAAACACAAATCTAGACCCAAATAGCAATGGTACCATAAAATTCTACATCCTAAAAGGCAGACCAAATGGCTGAACCTTCACCAGGCCCTTAGAGGGAACACCTGAACTACAAGACACTGGAGAGGGTATGATGAAAACTGACCTTAATCTTCTACAGTTTCTCTCTCTCTCTCTCTCTCTCTCTCTCTCTCTCTCTCTCTCTCTCCTCTCTAACTCTTTTATATTAGTTATCTTTTTCTTCCTTTTCTTAGTGGGCACTGACCTGTAACTCCCAGTACCAGCATGGGCTATCATCCACAATGAGCTTTTGATCAGAGAGATCTACAAGGTTTCCTAAAACAAAGACAGATTTCTGTCAGAGTACTTGATGACCCACCAAAGATTAGTGCTAAGACCCTACTGTTGAAGACACCTTATGTAGTTGACATGTAAAATTGGGTGGCATGGCTGGAAGCTGGAAGAGAGTCAGTTCCCAGACAGTCAGCATGTCTAGTGCCAGAAGGTGCTACATGGGCAACTGGGGGAAAATGACCAATATCTGTCCAAGCCAAGTCATGGTCTAACCTACTTAGCAGCAAATAACCTGTCGTGAAGTTCACACAAATGCAATAGTGACGCACAGCCATGGTGGGAAATCAACTGCTCTTGATTTGGCTTACTGATCCTCTCAGTGGTATGGGACCCATAGCTGGATCTGGGAAACAAGGCAGAACCATATCCAAACATAAGACCACTCTCCATTTTCAAGCTACCACCAATATTGGGGTACTGGAGGGCTTATACCTATTAAATTCTCTATAAAAATGTAAGGGTTATCTCATTTGGTGCTAACTCACTCTCTGTTGGAGAATGTGCTTCTCTTTTTCAGATAGATGTAGATCCTAAGGAGAGAGCCACCCCATCATACCTAAAAAGGACCCTGGCTGAAACTAAGAACAATTGGCAAAACAAGCAAGGATGCTGTTTTCTTTGTGAACAGGGTACCAGCACAAGGGTGAAGGAGATCAACACAGAGAAAAATCAACTCCTGCTAAATCAGATATCCAGAGACCCGTAGGCCCCCAACACCTCATCACTGAAGCAGACCAAAAATGAACCCAACACAGCTCAAGGAAATTTTCCAGAAAAGGGGGTGGAAAGAATGTCAGAGCCACATGTTGGGTCATGATATGCAGAGACATTTATCCTACCTATAACTGTGGGCTAACTCCAGAATGTATGACCCATATACCTCAACAAGGAGGGGCCAGGGGGAGGGGGTAGGACGTGGATGAGCCTAACAATGGTACCAAATTGACTGTATTCAGTGAGTACAAAACTAATTAATAATTAAAAAAAAACTATGAGGACACTGAAGAATTATAGGAAAATATACAAACCATTTTCATGTACTTATACGTAAATGTATTTGTAGTTTATCATATTTTCTGAGATATAGTTTTGAACAATAATAAAAATAGAATTGTAAAGAGCTATCATTTTATCTGTTCTGGGATTTATTCCTTTCATCACTCAATATACAGATACTACATTTAGAATATACATTTTTAATTTTTCAAATATAGGGTTATACACATTTTCAACATATACTTCACTACATAGAGGTTATGCATTTGAGGGAAGAAAACCTGTATCTTTCTAAAACACTTACTTTCTTTGCTATACTAAAAGGAACTTTTTGTAAAGCTGAGGTGTTTCATTTTGTTTCAAGCACTCTCACAACAAGCATATCCCTGTGTTGCTACAGAATGGGTATAATGCAAGATTATGACACGAATACCTGCTATTTGTCTACTTTCATTGCCTCCTCTAGGGCCACAATACACTCATACTACAAAATAATAATGACATAGATTCCAGTTTATGTTCAAGGTAACACTAGCTAGCATTTTTAGTGGACAGATATGCATGGTTCTCAAGCTTACGCTACTAGTCATAGCAGTCTACACAGTAGGAGAATACAGAGACCTAGTTAAACTTGTAGATTACTCAGTATTTTTTTTGTTTGTTTGTTTGTTTTGGTTTTTCGAGGTAAGGTCTCTCTCTTGTTCAGGCTGACCTGGAATTAACTATGCAGTCTCAGGGTGACCTCCCGAGTGCTGGGATTAAAGGCGTGCACCACCAGGCTTGATGCTTAAAAATTTTTGAATCTTAAACAATTCTATGCTAAGTTGGTTCAAGGAAACTTCATTCTATTTTTAATCAAGGATGTACTTACATCCTAATCTCTATTTGAACACCACTTTGTCAGATAACCAATATAACTTACACATTGCCAAAATACATAGAATAACTTATTCTTTTTCAATTTTTTTCATTTATTTTTATCTATTTATTTGAGAGCGATAGAGAAATAGGGAAGGAGGGAGAGAGAGACAGAGAAAGAGAGACAGAGAGAGAGAGAGAGAAAGAGAGAGAGAGAGAGAGAGAATGAATGGGCACTCCAGGGCCTCCAGCCACTGCAAATGAACTCCAGACGCATGCACCCCCTTGTGCATCTGGCTAACGTGGGTCTTGGGGAATCGAGCCTCAAAGTGGGATCCTTAGGCTTCACAGGCAAGCGCTTAACTGCTAAGCTTTCTCTCCAGCCCTAGATTAACTTAGTCTTATCTTAATATAAGCACATATTGTATTGTTTCTGATATATAACATTTTGGAATTTCCTTTATTTCTAATACAAAAGCTTCAACTTCTTGGGTTATGTCTCTTTTTCTTAAGTAAACATTGCTTGAGCATCTTGTTTTCCCAGCAACAGTTGTTTATATTCAAATTAAATTAAATACTTGTGGTAATTTCTTTCCTGTTTTCATATAATTGGTATTGTCAAATTCAGACCATGCTTGAAAATAATTTTTCAATGTACAAAGTTATAGCCAAGTAGGAGAATAGTTCACACTGTATTGTGCAATAAAATTACTATAGTTATTGTATTGTGTATGTCAAAAATAGCTAAAAAGGTTTTAAATGTTCTTAACATGAAGTGATGATAAAAAATAAGAATGATATCCTAGTATTCTGATTTGACATGCTACAATGTATTAAAGTATCACATTGTCTCCTATAAATAAATGCAAGCATGTATCTTTAACTCCTGAGCTATAATATAATGATAAAAAATTATATTACCTAAAAGGAAAATTATTTTAACGAATACTGACTGAAATATGATTACTTTATAAACAGCAGTCATATCTTTTGTGATGTACACATTTGTTAAAGCAATGAAGATTTACAAAAATGCTAAGATTTTCTTTGGACCATTTTATTAAAAATTAAAACTAGTATGACTATTTCTTTTAATGCTAGCATGAGTAATAACATTAGAAAAAAACATAGATTTTATTTCCCAAAGGGTACATATCTAGAGCTTTGGATAAGCTGAGATCTTCCATGAGCCTTATGCTATTCAAAGAAAGTATTATGAAGATTCAGTTGTAACAAGCATATTGAAGAGTTAGTTGAGATTAAAATACCAGAAGCGAGCTGGGCGTGGTGGTGCATGCCTTTAATCCCAGCACTCGGGAGGCAGAGGTAGGAGGATTGCCGTGAGTTCGAGGCCACCCTGAGACTACATAGTGAATTCCAGGTCAGCCTGGGCTAGAGTGAGACCCTACCTCAAAAAATCAAAAAAAAAAAATACCAGAAACATTATTTTCAATAAATTATTTTTGTTGGTATTTTGTTTGCTTGTTTACTATTATGAGCATCTGTCATAGAGCCTCTTACACATTAGGCAAGACAGCTACCACTGAGCTCTACTCAGCACTCAAGTTGTTGATGTTGACGGTCTCTGACATAAGTTAACGTCCTAGCTCAAGCAATAAGACAGGAGAAAGAAATAAATGGGATACAATTTGGAAAGGAAGAAGTTAAGTTAGCTCTATTCACTGATGACAAGATTGTATATGTAAGAGACCCAAGAGACTCCATCCCAAAACTCCTGAAGGCGATTAACTCCTATAGCAAAGTAGCAGGATACAAAATCAATGCACAAACATCAGTAGCCTTTATATATGCAAATGACAAAGATACAGAGAAAGAAATAAAGGCATAGTCCCATTTTCAATAGCAACAACAACAACAAAATAAGATACCTTGGAATAACGTTAACCAAGGAAGTGAAAGATCTATACAACGAAAACATAAAAACACTCAAAAAAAAAAAAAAAAAAAAAAAAGAAATTGAGGAGGACTTGAGAAAATACAAAGAAATTGAGGAGAACTTGAGAAAATGGAAAGACCCCCATGCTCCTGGATAGGCAGAATTAACATTGTGAAGATGGCAATCCTACCAAAGGCAATATACAGATTTAATGCAATTCCAATTAAAAAACCAACAGTGTTCTTCACAGAGATAGAAAAAATGAACTCAAATTTCATATGGAAAGGCAGAAGGCCTTGCATATCCAAACATATCCTCAGCAAAAGAAATACCTCTGGAGGCATCACCATACCTGATCTAAAGCTAAATTACAAAGCCATAGTAATAAAAACAGCATGGTACTGGCATAAAAACAGGAGTATAGACCAATGGAGTAGACTTGAGGACCCAGACTTTGGGTCAAGCAACTATAGCTACTTCATATTTGACAAAGGCCCTAACAATATAGGCTGGAAAAAAGACAGCACCTTCAACAAATGGTGCTGGGCAAATTGAATAACCATATGCATGAAACTGAAACTTGATCCATATATTTTGCCATGCACTACACTCAAGTTCAAATGGATCAAAGACCTCAATATAAGACAAGAAACTCGACTACTACTGGAAGAAAATATAGGAAGTATTTTCTATTATATAGGAATGGAAAAATACTTCCTGAACAAACCCAGTAGCTCATGATCTTAAACAGTCACTCAACCAATGGGATCACATGAATTTGAAGAGTTTCTTTACAGATAAGCATACAATAAGCAAAGCAAATAGATTACCCACAGAATGGGAGAAAATATTTGCTGGTTATCCAACTGACAGAGGCCTAATCTCTAGAATCTACAAAGAACTCAAAAATCTAAACAGTAAAAGTCAAACACCCCACTCACAAAATGGGGCAAAGGGCTGAACAGGCAGTTCAAAGAGGAAGAAATACAAGTGGCAAACACAATGAAATTTGAGGAGAAATGGTTGAACCTGGAAGAGATCATTCTCAGTGAACTTACCCAATCACCACATAGTCTCACTCATCTAGAGCACCTAACCTGAATCTACCCAAGATGCCTTACATACCCAGCAAGCATCTCGTGGACTAGACAATAGGCTGGGTGGGGAGGGGGGGAGGGCAATGGAGAGGGTGGGAAACACAAATCTAGACCCAAACAGCAATGGTACCATAAAATTCTACATCCTAAAAGGCAGACCAAATGGCTGAACCTTCACCAGGCCCATAGAGGGAACACCTGAACTACAAGACACTGGAGAGTGTATGATGAAGACTAACCTTAATCTTCTACAGTTTCTCTCTCTCTCTCTCTCTCTCTCTCTCTCTCTCTCTCTCTCTCTCTCTCTCTCTCTTCTAACTCTTTTATATTAGTTATCTTTTTCTTCCTTTTCTTAGTGGGCACTGACCTGTAACTCCCAGTACCAGCATAGGCTATCATCCACAATGAGCTTTTGATCAGAGAGATCTACAAGGTTTCCTAAAACAAAGACAGATTTCTGTCAGAGTACTTGATGACCCACCAAAGATTAGTGCTAAGACCCTACTGTTGAAGACACCTTATGTAGTTGACATGTAAAATTGAGTGGCATGGCTGGAAGCTGGAAGAGAGTCAGTCCCCAGACAGTCAGCATGTCTAGTGCCAGAAGGTGCTACATGGGCAACTGGGGGAAAATGACCAATATCTGTCCAAGCCAACTCATGTTCTAACCTACTTAGCAGCAGATAACCTGTCGTGAAGCTCACAGAAATGCAATAGTGACACAGAGCCATGGTGGGAAATCAACTGCTCTTGATTTGGCTTACTGATCCTCTCAGTGGTATGGGTCCCATAGCTGGATCTGGGAAACAAGGCAGAACCATATCCAAACATAAGACCACTCTCCATTTTCAAGCTACCACCAATATTGGGGTACTGGAGGGCTTATACCTATTAAATTCTCTATAAAAATGTAAGGGTTATCTCATTTGGTGCTAACTCACTCTCTGTTGGAGAATGTGCTTCTCTTTTTCAGATAGATGTAGATCCTAAGGAGAGAGCCACCCCATCATACCTAAAAAGAACCCTGGCTGAAACGAAGAACAATTGGCAAAACAAGCAAGGATGCTGTTTTCTTTGTGAACAGGGTACCAGCACAAGGGTGAAGGAGATCAACACAGAGAAAAATCAACTCCTGCTAAATCAGATATCCAGAGACCCGTAGGCCCCCAACACCTCATCACTGAAGCAGACCAAAAATGAACCCAACAAGCTCAAGGAAATTTTCCAGAAAAGGGGGTGGAAAGAATGTCAGAGCCACATGTTGGGTCATGATATGCAGAGACATTTATCCTACCTATAACTGTGGGCTAACTCCAGAATGTATGACCCATATACCTCAACAAGGAGGGGCCAGTGGGAGGGGGTAGGACGTGGATGAGCCTAACAATGGTACCAAATTGACTGTATTCAGTGAGTACAAAACTAATTAATAATAAAAAAAACTATGAGGACACTGAAGAATTATAGGAAAATATACAAACCATTTTCATGTACTTATACGTAAATGTATTTGTAGTTTATCATATTTTCTGAGATATAGTTTTGAACAATAATAAAAATAGAATTATAAAGAGCTATCATTTTATCTGTTCTGGGATTTATTCCTTTCATCACTCAATATACAGATACTGCATTTAGAATATACATTTTTAATTTTTTGAATACAGGGTTATACACATTTTCAACATATACTTCACTACATAGAGGTTATGCATTTGAGGGAAGAAAACCTGTATCTTTCTAAAACACTTACTTTCTTTGCTATACTAAAAGGAACTTTTTGTAAAGCTGAGGTGTTTCATTTTGTTTCAAGCACTCTCACAACAAGCATATCCCTGTGTTGCTACAGAATGGGTATAATGCAAGATTATGACACGAATACCTGCTATTTGTCTACTTTCATTGCCTCCTCTAGGGCCACAATACACTCATACTACAAAATAATAATGACATAGATTCCAGTTTATGTTCAAGGTAACACTAGCTAGCATTTTTAGTGGACAGATATGCATGGTTCACAAGCTTACGCTACTAGGCATAGTGGTCTACACAGTAGGAGAATACAGAGACCTAGTTAAACTTGTAGATTACTCAGTATTTTTTGTTGTTGTTGTTGTTGTTTTGGTTTTTCGAGGTAAGGTCTCTCTCTTGTTCAGGCTGACCTGGAATTAACTATGCAGTTTCAGGGTAACCTCCCGAGTGCTGGGATTAAAGGCGTGCACCACCAGGCTTGATGCTTAAAAATTTTTGAATCTTAAACAATTCTATGCTAAGTTGGTTCAAGGAAACTTCATTCTACTTTTAATCAAGGATGTACTTATCATCCTAATCTCTATTTGAACACCACTTTGTCAGATAACCAATATAACTTACACATTGCCAAAATACATAGAATAACTTATTCTTTTTCAATTTTTTTTTCATTTATTTTTATCTATTTATTTGAGAGCGATAGAGAAATAGGGAAGGATGGAGAGAGAGACAGAGAAAGAGAGAGAGAGAGAGAGAGAGAGAGAGAGAGAGAGAGAATGAATGGGCACTCCAGGGCCTCTAGCCACTGCAAATGAACTCCAGACGCATGCACCCCCTTGTGCATCTGGCTAACGTGGGTCTTGGGGAATTGAGCCTCAAAGTGGGATCCTTAGGCTTCACAGGCAAGCACTTAACTGCTAAGCTTTCTCTCCAGCCCTAGATTAACTTAGTCTTATCTTAATATAAGCACATATTGTATTGTTTCTGATATATAACATTTTGGAATTTCCTTTATTTCTAATACAAAAGCTTCAACTTCTTGGGTTATGTCTCTTTTTCTTAAGTAAACATTGCTTGAGCATCTTGTTTTCCCAGCAACAGTTGTTTATATTCAATAATTAAATTAAATACTTGTGGTAATTTCTTTCCTGTTTTCATATAATTGGTATTGTCAAATTCAGACCATGCTTGAAAATAATTTTTCAATGTACAAAGTTATAGCCAAGTAGGAGAATAGTTCACACTGTATTGTGCAATAAAATTACTATAGTTATTGTATTGTGTATGTCAAAAATAGCTAAAAAGGTTTTAAATGTTCTTAACATGAAGGGATGATAAAAAATAAGAATGATATCCTAGTATTCTGATTTGACATGCTACAATGTATTAAAGTATCACATTGTCTCCTATAAATAAATGCAAGCATGTATCTTTAACTCCTGAGCTATTTCCCCAGTTACCTGTAAATTAATTATTACTTGCCAGTTAAAAATAATATAATGATAAAAAATTATATTACCTAAAAGGACAATTATTTTAACGAATACTGACTTAAATATGATTACTTTATAAACAGCAGTCATATCTTTTGTGATGTACACATTTGTTAAAGCAATGAAGATTTACAAAAATCCTAAGATTTTCTTTGGGCCATTTTATAAAAATTAAAACTAGTATGACTATTTCTTTTAATGCTAGCATGAGTAATAACATTAGAAAAAAACACAGATTTTATTTCCCAAAGGGTACATATCTAGAGCTTTGGATAAGCTGAGATCTTCCATGAGCCTTATGCTATTCAAAGAAAGTATTATGAAGATTCAGTTGTAACAAGCATATTGAAGAGTTAGTTGAGATTAAAATACCAGAAACGAGCTGGGCGTGGTGGCGCACACCTTTAATCCCAGCACTCGGGAGGCAGAGGTAGGAGGATTGCCATGAGTTCGAGGCCACCCTGAGACTACATAGTGAATTCCAGGTCAGCCTGTGCTAGAGTGAGACCCTACCTCAAAAAATCAAAAAAAAAAAATACCAGAAACATTATTTTCAATAAATTATTTTTGTTGGTATTTTGTTTGCTTGTTTACTATTATGAGCATCTGTCATAGAGCCTCTTACACATTAGGCAAGACAGCTACCACTGAGCTCCACTCAGCACTCAAAGTTGTTGATGTTGACGGTCTCTGACATAAGTTAACATCTTGCAATGAATCAGTTAATATCCATGAATTATTAGCATATTGTATTTAAACTAATCAGAAATTCACAAATAAAGGATACCCATACCTGTTTTAAATAATCCTTAATCTTATAAGATGAAACCTTTTAAAACTCTGGGCAAAGGTAAGTCCTCCTAAGAAACATCAAAATGCAGGCTCCTAAAGCGACATATATATTAGGAAAATCGCCTTTTCTCCACTGAAGTGCTGCATCCTATTTCTGGAGTTGTTTTACTAGATGAGTTATGTGCAAGCACTAGAAATGTGAACTGTGCAGAAGTGAGTATGCTAGTAGTGCCAGCACTGTGCAAGACAGATAACCAAATGCAATCTTAGTATCCAGAGAACTATTCCATATCCCCTAAATGACTCTTCATCTCATTATCTTTAAGTACCTTCAAAAAAGTTAAACCCTTAACTTCACTGAGGAGTCTAAGATTTCAATAACTCTGGAGGACTCATCTTACATAAGACTAGTATGGACAGAGATCATTTCAAATATTCAAGTAAATACCCAGAGGTACAATTTCAAGATTGGGAAATCTATTCTTAAGAAGATGGTACATTTTGAAATTCATATCTGAACACTAACTACTAACCTTTTCTCATGGGCTAAAATGAAATTTTGCATCTTTGCTTTGCACTTGACAAATATTATGTTTTGAAATTACATTCAATACTTTCATTCATACTAGCTTGAGGTTTATTCAAACTATACTACCATAATTATCTACATCAGTATTTGTTATAATGTATATGAGTACTAAAGCACACATACTAGAAAAATAGGCAAATGTACTAAACTTGAAGAGTATATGGTGCTCATTTATCAAGCCAAGACATACTGAATTATAAGAGACAACAGTCACTGTCTTGCTGGAGGCTTTTCAGCATCACTGTAACTGATCAGCTAGGAAACAGAAAAAAAGTTAAACACTGATAGTGTGAATTTTAATTCGTATTAATTCAAAGAAAAATACAGCTGAAGTATCTGTGATAATCAGATATTTAAATCAAAACAAAAATTTCGTCTTTGGCTGGAAGGAATAGTTAATCTTATGGATAGTTATAGAAATAACTGAAGTATGTTCAAATCAATGGTATCCAACAAATAACACAATGAGCATTGAAAATGTGCATAGCTGGATAGATATATGTTGAAAAGGTCAAGTTAAAAAATAATATTGTTACATTGATACATTTCATAAAAAATTCTGTTAATTTAAGATGATGTTACTTGAAAGTCATTATTTAAGTGGATCATCAATAACTAGTGAGTATCTCATAATTCAAGTTAACACTGGGCAGTTTAAAAGAAGCTTGTACACTCAGGTCACTTGGATGATGCAGGTGAAAAGTGAGAAAAGACTTTTCTTCTGCTTCTGAAATGATCACACTCATTTACCATCAGGCAAATTCATATCCTCAAAATGAGTGCTTACTTCTAATTCTTTTCAAATGAAGTCAGTTGTCCTTTAAAAATAACAATGAATTATTTATTGAATATGTATTATGTGTTTGTAAGCATAACCTTATGAGTAGTTCCAAATGAAGTAATTTCTTTTTTTAATCATATTACTTTATTTGAAATAATTTATAAGCAACTAAAAATATTTTACTTTCATTTTGTGAGTGGAGAAAACAAATATTTCATAAAGCTAAACTGATCTGGGAATTGATATAGAATTTGAACTTTGTCATTGTTTTATCATGGATCTTCTTAGTAAAACCCCAAACAATATGACATGATCACATTGTTTCCTCATGGCCTCTTTAGGGTCTGGCAACATCTCAGCATTCCAGCTGTGCGGGCAGCCACAGCACAGGATACCCTTGCTGCTTGGTAGCTAGAGCTTTGCCCTTTACACTAAAATCAAAAGGATTAATTTACCCTTCAGTAAGTATGAAGAGAGAGAAGTTTCTTTATGTCCCCTCTATTCAAGGATCTAGAATGTATAACATAATAGAGTTAGGTACGCAGTAGATAAGAGTATTTGTTTTCATGAAAAAATATTGTTCAATTTCTTAGATCTACTGGAAACTATGAAAAACACAGAGGCAATACCCAGAAAGGTGACACCCAGTCTTTTGATATTCACAATTACTATTGCAGCTATATGCTTTCTGAGGCTTTGTTTATAGAAACTCAGTTTTTCAATTTTACATTTTTCTCCCTCCCATAACCAGGACTTTATCACTCTGCTCATCTAGCAATCTGAGAACACTTACACACCTAGCAATCATGCTTGTCCTTTGCAAGATAATCAGGTCTTTTGTGTTTGTCTTTTCATGATCATATATGAAATTCATCCTACATTTCCGAATTAGATGGTCTCCATTATTCTAGTAATAATTATTTCTTTTCCACAGATTCTTACAAACATAGTATCTAAAAAATGTGTTGAAACATATATAGTCTACATGTGTTTTTGGCTCCCTGTGACATAGCTGTTTTCTTTTCTTTTTTTTTACAATTAATAACTTCCATGATTGTAAATAATATCCCATGGTAATTCCCTCCCTCCCCCCACTTTCCCCTTTGAAACTCCACTGTTTTCTTGAAATTAGGTTTTGGCTCATATTTTTCAACACTCTGCATATCTCCACACAAATGAAACTCCACAGAGGCATTCTCTGACTGCAAGGTTTTCCAAAGGACCAATGCCTCACAATACTAAGAGCATTAAAAAACCTCATCTAGATTTTAAGAAACAAAGTTTTTCTTTTCTTTTTATTTTTAAATCCAATATCAGTGCACATAGCCGACTAACCAGGAGGAGATGTGGAGAGCTCAAGCTATAGCTCAGCACTTCCTGGTGTTCATGGTGACACAGAAAACTCTCCCCATTAAAATATGATCTTTTGTCACCTGTCCCTAAGCATTGTGTTACAGTAACTTGTATTGTTATGGAGGTGTTTGGTATTATTTATTCAATTTAAAATTTCTGATTATTGGGACAGAAAATAAATAGTTCAATAAGCAAGAAAAAAGTACAGTTGTGATTCAAGTATTTATGAGTCTTAACTTTTTTTTTTTTTTTTTTTTTTTTTGCAGGGGGAGGTTGATATAGGGTCTCGCTCTAGGCCCAGGCTGACCTGGAATTCACTATGTAGTCTCAGGGTGACCTCAAACTCTTGGTGATCCTCCTACCTCTGCCTACCAGGTGCTGGATTGGTTTAAAGAAGTGTGCCACTATGTCTGACTAAGTCTTAACATTTTTGTCAGCAGGGATTTTGCCTCAGTGATAATGCCTCACTAATACTTATCTGACTATCTTTTTTTTTTCTCAGAAAAGTCATTTGCTTGAAAATTGCTAATAGGTTTTTACATAGTTGCAAGTCCTAACGTATCCTTAATATATCATAATGTGAACAATACATAAATTTAAACTTTTTAATTTTTGAGATTTTTTTCTCATTCTTAAACATAATTTAGGCTTTTAATATAGGTATTGAAATCTTAGTTCCTTGATTTTTATATTATGTAAAGTTTAAGGATACAGTAGCACATAAATGTGGGCGAGGTTATAATTTATTAATCTTAGGAGGAGTATGTATGTGAGCATACAAAATTAGAATCCCCTTTACCTCACATAGAGCTATAGGTCCACTTCCCTTCAATATGGTTTGAAAACTGTCTCATAATAATAGACATGAAAACATGAAGACTTGCCTTTTAAGACCTTCTAAAATCCCCATTGTGGATGCAGAGTGAAATGCACTGATATCATTTTCACTTCAAACTCTGCTGAAGTTTTACATAATATTACTATTATTCTTTCATCTATTTTAGTCTACTCTCACCATATCATGAACTTTCAACCTGCTTTGTTTTTTATTTTTTTATTGACAGAGAGAAAGAGACATATAGAGAGATACATAGAGAGAAAGAGAAAGAGAGAGAGAGAACTGTTCAAACAAACTCCAGATGCATGTGCCACCTTGTGCATCTTACATGACTTACATGGGTCCTGCAGAATTGAACCTGAGTCCTTTGGCTTTGCAGACAAGTGCCTTAACTGCTAAGCCATCTCCAACCCCTCATTTTGTTTTGTTTTACTGAAGCAAGATGCAACTCTAGTCCAGTCTTACTAGGTACTCACTCTGCAGCCCAGGCAGGTCTTGAACTCTTGGAAATCCTTCTATATCACTTCTTAGCTATGATTAAAAATGTGTATCACCAAACCTGGCTTCTCATAAACTTTTTTGTATCTATTCAGTTTTTATTTCCATGTATATCTAGTGGTGTGCAAAATATATTTATAAAAGAATAAAAAATAGTTTGTTACATTAGTTATGGGAACATGTATCCTATTTTAATATTTTTTTGCATAAAACATATATAGAACAGGATATTTATTTAATAATTATTCAGGAATTCAGTGACAAGACTTTTTATTCATTTCCATTGAGTTCTTTACAAATATTTGCATTGTCACAAATTCATCATCAATTTTTTGCTTTTATCCTTTTACTAGTCTAGAAATAAACTTTGTTTTTTAAAGGATTTTATTTATTTATTTATTTGAGAAAGAGTACAAAAGAGAAAGAGGCAGTTAGAAAGAGGGAGAATGGATGCACAAGGGCCTTCTGCCTCCATAAACAAACTCTAGACTTATGCATCACCTTGTGCATCTGGCTTTGCATAGGTTCTTTCCTATACTACATATATAATATAATTTATAATATATAATATATAGCATGTGTCATACAACATATAATAATACATATGCATGGCAGAGAGAATTAAATCATACACATTCCCATATATATAATTAAAGGAATATAATATAATATTCATCTAAACACATGAGCATGTTTATCAATGTAGAACTATTTCATTTAAATAAAATATAAATAGCAGGTAAAGTTTATATCCAAAAAATTAACTGTCATTAATTAAATACATGCAGCAGTAATAAAAATATATATTTACATGCAAAAAAAGTAGAACAACTTTGTATAATAACTCTGTGAAAAAATGAAAAGTAAAAGGTAAAGAATACCATTAAAACAGAAGGAAAATAAAAAGGAAAGGGCATAGGCTTAGATGGTATTCAACAGAGTTTCATCTGTCAATCTCTAAAGTCAGATTGATTTGGCTCAAATACCAGATTCATCTTTACTTTGTTATCCTGGGTGAGCTATTTATCCCCTTGGATTCTTTATATATGAAATAGAGATAACTGTGTATGCTTCACTGTGTTCTTTTCTATAGTTAAAGTGGCAGTATGTATAAATCATCTAGTCAGACTGTATGACATATTTGCTTTGAGCACAGCTATTCAAAAAAAGGTAAGGCCTATGATAGTCAAACCTTTACCCTCAAATTTCTGTCCAAATTCTTATTACTGTGTTCTCAGAAATGATCCCTCAAACTTGAAGTGCACATACATACTCCATTATGTTTTTCTGTATTTCTTGTTTTCACTTTGTAAAGCAGAGAACAGAACTTCAAAAAAACTGCAATCCATTAGAAGAATTTGTATGGCAGCAGGCATCCTGTAATTTTTTTTAAAAGCTGTCAAATTCAGCATTTCTTATTCGAAGTGAACATTATTTTGACCCACTTACATAAATATTTTTAGCTGCTAAAATTGGTCATGTTTCTAGTATAAAATATTTATCAGTTTAAATATAATATGTATATATATGCAGATTGCTATGTGATATGTGTTAATCTCAGTTTTCAACATGACAGGATTTACAAGTGCCATAAAAACCAATTTCTAGGCATGTCTATGAGGTATTTTCTACATTAGGTTAAATGAGGTGAGAAGACCCACTCAAAAAAAATGTTACATGGGCTGGGGTCTTGAACCACATAAAAAGGAAAAGTAGAGCTGAGCAATCCGTTGTCACACTTGGATTCTATGGGACCTGTGCCTCAAGTTTCTGCTGCCATGACTTCTCTGCCATGACAGACCATGCTTTAGTCAGGTACAATGGCACACCAATGAGACAAGTCATCAGTAGAGAAAATATGCAAACTTCAAATTCATTGACTTCAGAAATGGTTTTGGACATCCTATATCAAACATCATACTTAAACTCATATTTTACATAAACTACCATTTTTTATATTGAGATCATAACAGACTCTCAAGTATACAAAAAAGATACAGGATGAAAATGGTATATAATCTCAGTCTACTTCTGATAGTGTGACAACATAGAGAAGTTATTCTCAAAATGAAGTAAGCACTACCTATCTTAACCTCATGCTGGTACTTGGTAGGTATCTATATATGGCCATCCCAGATCTACCAAACAAGTAACTATTTAATGACCCTATAGAAAACCTTGTACTCTCAAATCCAAGAACCACTACTCCTGGACAAAAAAGTATGTCCAGTTTATAAATAGATATAGTAAACAAAATATATACTTAGAATATAAACTAATTTAAACAAGCAACTTGAAAAGTATGAAATCCTGGAAAAGTCATTAACAATGATTAGTCTAAACACCATAGTCTTTTTTTACATCTTTTTTTTTGTTGTTGCTGTTGTTGTTTTTGCGGTAGGGTCTCACTCTAGCCCAGGCTGACCTGGAATTCACCATGGAGTCGCAGGGTGGCCTCAGACTCACGGCAAATCTCCTACCTCTGCCTCCCAAGTGCTGAGATTAAAGGCGTGCACCACCAGCCCAGTTTACAAGTCTTTTTTTAAATCATTTTACTTTTTGTTTAAAAGTGCTTAAGAATGAGTATTTTTTCATCAATTGGATACCAAGGATAACATAGATCAATTGAATTAGATTTGCTATTAGTTGAATGGAAAATTGTTAAAGCAATGTGCAATCTTGTATTTTCATTCTCATAATTGTCCATACAATTTTTTTTTTTACTTATAATAAACACTGGTTTGCCAGTACTTGGTATTTTCAGCATTTAGGACTTTCTATTCCTTTTAATTTTGTTTAAAAGTTCCAGTGCCACTCTTTCATTTCATGTGGACATTCATAGACTTTTGTCTTATCTTTAAAGTGTCAGATTTTTCTACTTCTAGGTGGTATGGTATATAGCTTCCTGGAATTTCCATTACAGTGTCCTTCTGGTAATTTCCTTCCTCAACATTTCTCAAACTTTGGCTTTAATGTTTAATCTGTACAACCTGAATATTTACATATCCATGAGGCTTGAGCACTCAAGTTCAAATAGCACCTTACTACCTAAGGTACCCACTTCCAGCCCTCTAGCACTATTTGCCATCCATCATTCACACATCAAATTCACAGTGTGGAAAAATGTGCATACTTGTGAACATTGATTCAACATCTTATTTCTGTCAATAACATTCTTTCTTGCCAAGTCAGAAGTTATCCTAAGTAAAAAGCATCCATGTACTGATACCAAATATCACTTTGGCACATGAAATTACAAGAAAGAAAAAAATAATGATAAGATGTGTACAAAACCCCACACATAAGGAAATCTCAGAAAACAAATATTTGGGGCTGGGGAAAATGCTTAGTGGTTAAGGTGTTTGCCTGCAAAGCCTAATGACCCCAGTTTGATTCCCCAGGAACCACGTAAGCCAGATGCACAAGGGGGTGCATGAATCTGGAGTTCCTTTGCAGTGGCTAGAGGTCCTGGCATGCCCACTGTCTCTTTTTCTCTGACCCTTCCTCTGCCTATTTCTCAAATAAATAAATAAACAAAAATTTTTAAATGAAAGCAGTATTTGGAATTTTCTAAGACATGTTACTCATTTTATATAGTTGTCTATATCAATCAAAATTCCATACATTACCAAGTTCATTCCAGTCAATCAAATTATATATATATATATATATATATATATATATATATATATATATATATAATTTCTTGATATACTCATCAAGAATTAGTATTCACATGAATAAAACATAGAGGTGTGTTGTTGTTTGTTTGGAAGATGGTATTAACTTCCCTTTTTATCCATGACAATGCTTTATTCTTTTTTCAGAACCAAGAATACCATTTATACAATATTTCATATCCCACTATTTCCCTCTCTCATCTGTGTGCATGATTCTTCATAGAACATTCACTGAGTGTGAAATAAATTGCAGTGAATATAAGACCACTGTCCTTTTACAAACTGTTTCCTCAGAATTAAATCAATATTCAATTCTTCCAAGTACAATATTTTCTTAATTCAATTTTTCTTCCTGTCCCTTTTCACTACTCCAACCTAAATCATTGGTACTTACTTCAACTATGTGCCCAACTATGGCTCTGTCTTGGAAAACAGATGTTATGATCTCCATGTTACAACATTAATCTATTGAAGATGAAATGTTATTAGTGCTGTACAACTATGCAAAATTTCACATTATTTAACAAATTTCCACACAGTGCCCTGGACTTGTATAGAATACTTCACATCAATTGCTTTGAAGCATCTGCTTCAACCAGCTTTGCCAAATTGGCCTAAGCCAAGCACATACATTATTCCAATCTATCCCATCTAATATGTTCCTCAGGATCAGTAGACTGTAGCACTATAATTCTTTGCGTCGTTTCCAAAGTCGGAAAAGTTCAGTCCACCTAACCAGTAAACTACACTGCTCACTTTTCAAATTTTCTGTTTGTTCAGTAGACATCTTAAACTAGATGCTTAATTCAACATAATTATTCACACATTAACATTCATATATAGTAATTTAATACACTTTAATAGAATTTATCATACTGAGTCAATTACAAAATGTATAAAATACACAAACACAAAAAAATTATTATTCAACAAATCTATGTTTAAAATATCTTACCTTGTGGGAAAATAATAAATAGCTCAATTATTATACTAACACCAATGGAAAGTAATAAAAAGTGTATAATAAATTCATCTTATAATCAACTGTAACAAAATGTGTGCTTGACTACTATTACTAATTCTTGTTTAAGAAATAAAACTAGTAAAATTTCTATCTTGAGGCTGAAGGGATGGCTTAGTAGTTGAGGTGTTTGCCTGTAAAGCCAAAGGACACCTGGTTCAATCCCCAGGACCCACATAAGCCAAATGCACAAGGTGGCACATGTGTCTGGACTTCGTTTACAGTGGCTGGAGGCCCTGGAGCACCCATTCTCTCTCTCTCTCTCCCTCTCTCTTTCCCTCTCTCTCTCTGACTCTCTCCAATAAATAAAACTTAAAAAAATGAAATTAAAAAGTAAATAATGTTTTTAAATTCTATCTTGATAATCATGCCTATTACCTTACCACTCAACTGCACCTCCTGCTCACAAATAGTACTGTGTCTTATTCCTGTTACAATATTTATTTTAGCAAGACATTAAGCACAATACTTCATTTTAAATTAGTAGTCAGTATTATATGATCAATTTACTCAAGTTAAATTGACTAAATTGATGGGCAGATGAATATGATAATTTTAACTAAAAAGACAAGAACCAGAGAAATTAAAGAATTCTATTCAATAAAATACCACACTTTCCAAAAGTGATAGTCCAAATGTCATGCTCATTGTGTCAGAATTATAAAAAAAACTCTGAAAGTCTAAAATACTGTAAGAGTAGAAACTATAATAACATAAATTTCAAATGGATGCAAATGTTGATGTAGCTGGGTATGTTCAGATAACTCAGGAGGTGCTCTGCTTAGTTCATAATTTCTTTGATACCAAAGAATGCAGACATTCAAATAACCTTTATCTCTTCATCTTAAGCAACAAATGAAGCAAATAATTGGAGGCTAGTAGCTGCCTAAGGAGATTAAACAATTGCTTAGCTGAATCTTAAAAGTATAACATAAGGACATGAAGATTTTGGAGAAACTTGGTATCCACAAATTAATTTTTTAGCACTTCATGGTATATTTGTTCTTTTAACATTTTTCAAAGCAATGCTCCCAGACTTCCAGTGCTGTTTTCCAAATATACTGGGATGCTTTGTGAGTAAAGCAGATGATGTTCCAAGTTACAATTCTGAGACATTGTTTCTCATCATCTTCAATTTTGGACCATTCAGTCAGAGTCAGCTAACATTCCAATATAAAGCTGAGCAGAATTTTTGGTTCAGGCTAACAAACTCACTGAGCTGTGGGTTGAATAATGGAGATATGATTTTATAATCATAAAGCATGTAAGAATAGCTAATGCATTTCTAAAGTTTTTAAAATTAAGAACACAGTAGGATCTTTTAATTTCATTTGTTACACATTTTAGTGTATTGAATTTTCAGACTTCAACAGATTGTCTAATTAACTGTATGTTTCATATTAAGCTTGGAGATATTTCATATTGGGCTAGGACATTCACATATGGAAGATATTTACATTTATGGGCTTATAATAAATATGTGGCCTAAGATTATTACATTTATAAAATGATAAAATTGGGTTATGGGTGTAGCTTAGTCATAAAACACTTGCCTCATATGAATGAGGCCCTGAATTTGACTCATAACAAAACAAGTAAGTGGATATAAGTAAATAAAATAAGTATCATTGCATATGCAATGCAAATTACTAGATTATGAAAGTGTGATCTCATTATCAAATGCATGAGTATTAATTACCAGAGAAAATTAGAAAATCTATATTTTATGTTGACTATCACCTTGCTGTTCATATTAGTAAAACCACAACAGTGCAAGCTTTGGCTAAAGCATATTATTATTATTTTTGTTGTTGTTGTTTTGTTTGTTTTTGTTTTTTCGTGGTAGTGTCTTGCTCTAGCCCAGGCTGACCTGGAATTCATTATGCAGTCTCAGGGTGGCCGTCAAACACACCAAGATCCTCCTACCTCTGCCTCCCAGGTGCTGGGATTAAAGGCATGTGCCACCATGCCTGGGAAGAATATTACTAATGCAGTCTCAAAAGATATTTCAGTTTCTCTCCAGTGGTGAGATATAAAATATGAGTAAAATATTCAGTTAGACTACATCATGGCAGAAATCACACTAGGTAAAAGATATTCATCTTAAATATTCAGATAATCCTAAGAACAAATGAGCCCATAAATAACAGTATGACAAGAAAATAAATGTAAACAATGGAGTAAGGGATATGATTGATATTTAGAACACAGTTTACAGCAGCAGAAATATGTTTTCCTCTAGCAGATGACATTGTATCATATGTTAGCAGAGTGATCTGATAGAAAAAGAGAGAGAGAGAAAAGCTTTAGCTTAGACTCAACGAAATGATAGAGAAAATGTGAACTAGCAAGATGGATCTTATGGAGGATAATAAGCTAGAAATTTAAAAAAATAAGAAAGAACAGTGAAAAATGTCTAAAATCATTTTTTTTTCATGGCTAGGAATAGTACTGGCCTGGAATATATGATGTACTATATAAAACTTAATACAAATATATAACGCATATTAAGTTTGTGAAATGCACTGTTTAAAAAAGTTTACACAGGGCTGGAGAGATAGATGGCTTAGCAGTTAAGCGCTTGCCTGTGAAGCCTAAGGCCCCCTGTTCGAGGCTGGATTCCCCAGGACCCACGTTAGCCAGATGCACAAGGGGGCGCATGCGTCTGGAGTTTGTTTGCAGTGGCTGGAGGCCTTGGCGTGTCCATTCTCTCTCTCTCTCTCTCTCTCTCTCTCTGCCTACTTCTCTTTGTCTGTTGCTCTCTAATAAGTAAGTAAAAATAAACAACAAAAAAAAAGTTTACACAAAGCTGTGTGTGGTGGTGCACACATTTAATCCCAGCACTCTGGAAGCAGAGGTAGGAGAGACTACAGAGTAAATTCCAGGTTAACCTGGGCTAGACCAAGACCCTGCCTTGAAAAAAAAAAGTTTACACAATCTTGCTTAGTAGTATTAAAACACCCACAAATATAACCAGGATTAACCTGCTCAAGAGCGCTTTGCCCATCCAATAAGTGGGGCCACATTCCATCACTATCCATTCCAATTGGCTGATTGATATCATTATCCTCATTTTATACACCGGGGACTCAGGCTTAGACTCAGGTTCAGAAATATGCTTGAGGTTTTACAGCAAACATATGGTAAGGCTAGATTGTCTAGATCTCTGGAAGCTTGAAGTACTGAAATTTATAAATAAAAAGTACTAAGGGGAATCTTATATAAATTCATTGCACTCACAATTTATTTTACAGAACAGAAAAGAACAAGCTTTACTTAATTTGTATAAAAACAGTGAAGTGACTAGGAAAAGTATGCCACTGCAAGTTGGAGGTTGTATAACAGTTTAACAATCTAGAAATTCTTAAACAGCAATTTGGAGAGAATAATTATATCACAAACGCAAAACAGAGAAACTGCCATTGGAAAAATAGGATATCAAACTAGAAAAATTCCTACAGAAGATAGTTTGTTAAATAATGTATACCAGACATGCTTGATAAGTGCTCTCTCTTTCTCCCTTCCCCCTCCTTCTCTTCCCGCCTTCTTTCTCTTTCTCTTTCAAAAGGAATTCAAACACTGCCTGAAAGCTCTCATCAGATTTGAGGGTGAAAAGACTCCACTGATAGCTACTTTTATGTTAAATTTGACATCTAGAAGAGGATTCTGAGATGAGTCCATGAGGGAAATATTAGGTGGAAAATGTTTCAAGAAGAGAAAGGGAAAGATGAGGAGACTTGCATAAGCTCCATAGGCAAAAACAGGTAAGTTTCATAGGCAAAAGCATTATTTGTAGTAGGAAATTACTAAAGGCAAAGAAATGCAAATGAAGAAGAAAATCAGAAATTAAGTATAAAATTCTGACTCTAACATTAGAAACTGGTTTGCCTGCAAAGCAAAAGGACCCAGGTTACCTCAGGACCCAAGCAAGCCAGATGCACAAGGTGGCACATGAGTTTGTTTGCAGTGGCAAAGACCTTTGCATACCCATTCTCTCTCTACATCTGCTTCTTTCTCTTTTTCTTTTTCTCTTTCTCTTTGTTTTTGTCTTTCATTCTCTCACTTTCTCTCTCCCTCTCAAATAAATAAAAAAAATATTTAAAAAAAACTGGCCTATGGAAGGAAGAAAGTAGTAAAGAACTTCTAATGAAAACAATTCATTTTTACAACAGGAAATTTGGGTTTAAGTATGTATATATATATTGCTAGATAGATAGATAGATATATGCATATATATACTAATTATATATAATAAAAAAAATGAATAAATAATGTAGTAAGGAATTGACATAACACTATGAGGTGTGAAATATCAAGGATGTTCTAAGATGCTCCTCACATAAAACAATTTAAAGTCTGAGCTGTGTTAAAAATATAAAAACGAAGTTAGAGAGATTGCTTAGTGGTTAAGGAACTTACCTACAAAGCCTAAGGACCCAGGTTCCATTCCCCAGTACCCACATATGCCAGATGCACAAGTGGGCACATCTGTTGGAATTCATTTGTAGTGGCTGGAGGACCTGACATGCCCAATACTCTCTATATATCTGCCTTTCTCTCTCTCAAATTATATATATGGATAACCATGTCAGCTTAGAAAAAAAGCAGTGTTAGTCTGAATTTTCTTCTCTTTATCAACCTCATCAAGGAAAATATCAAATTGGAGCAAGCAGGACAATTTTGTTTTGTTTTTTCCAGGTAGGGTCTCATTCTAGTCCAGGCTGACCTGGAATTCACTATGTTGTCTCAGGGTGGCCTTGAACTCACGGTGATCCTCCTACCTCTGCCTCCTTAGTGCTGGGATTAAAGTGTGTGCCACCACACCTGGCTAGGCAGGACAATTTTGATATGGATTTGGGGTTTACACAGGGACCAATGTAAATGAAGTGACAGCATTCTGTGTGGTCCACAATGGTCTCCTGGCTCATAATGGTAAGAACCTAAAGAAATTAGTATCTAATGCCAGATATTTTCACTCATTCACTTTTCTGAGTTTATTGGAAACTCACAAGCAAATGTTTTCCTTCTACTGCTAAAACTCAAAATGAAAATATACATGAAATTCAAAGTCCTCCTCCAAAATGTTTTGTCAAAAAAGCCATCTACTGTAACACATTATCTAGCAAGTAACATGAGACAGATCTATGTTGAAATTGTGAGAATATCATTCCTACCAACAAAAAAATAAGTATATTTCCCAATTATTCATTTGAAGAAAATAAAAGCCATTCCATATGCCCATATTCTTCAGCTACATTAGAAAATATGCACTATTATTTCTCTCGAGTTACTAAAGTATTTATATTGTTTAGACATAGTAAATCAACTCTTAAAAATTGTGTGTATAGCTTGAGAAGATTCTTGTCATAGTTGTTCTATATGATTTCTCCAATGTATCTTGTGATGAAGGATTTCTGAAGACTCAAAGGAAGCTACTTGACCAAGTTTCCTGCCATCATAGAAAATGTACTGATTGATTTCAAAGATTTGTAAATAATTCAGTACCATTTGCATAATGTCCTCAGTGATATACAAAAATATATTTTTAAGTCATACAAAATGATAAAATAAATTATAGTAACAAAGTCTTTACAAGAAGCCACACAGAAAAGCAAATTGATTAAATTCCTTACCTGCCGAATACCCAAGCGATATGCAACAATACGGTCCACTGCATCAGGATTCATCTGTGTCCACTGTAGACTGTAGGAATACACTCGGTGTCGGTTCTGCCATACGGGATTATAGGTGTCATAATAAAATTCTGGAGCATAAGCCTTCCCTGCAAGCAGAAAGTGCGCTTAGATATCATTGATAGCACCTTCCAGTTTGAATATACTGAATATTTAATTGGTCCTATTACTAAATTTTATTGCACATTTATTCCTTAAGTAAGGAATTTCTACTTGAAAAGTCATTATTACTAAAATCTAATAAATTTCCTAATTTTATTTGATTGAATGAGCAGAGTGAAAATGGAGAATCAAAGATAATGCTAAGGGTATAGGTTAGAACCAGCTATAGGGACAAAATTTCTACCAGTTGAAATGGAGAACTATGGAATGATTAAACTGGGAGGGTAAGAAGTTCAGGAAATAATTTATAAAAATTATGAGGGAAGTGGTGTCACACATGTATTCCTGATAACAATATTCAACAGACTTTCTAGAATTTCAGCTTTGAATAACAGCTATCACAGAAAATAATATTGTAAGGATGTCTGTGAACATGAGTGATACCACCCTTGTTATTGATCCTTGTAGCCAAGTATTACTGTTTTAAGATATGATGTGTATGCAATCCTCCTCACACAGTGCTTAAAACTTACCTTTAACTCCACTACTTTGAATACACTTGAAGTTCACTATGACATATGTTCTACTAGTCCCAAATAAATATCATTCCAGGTTGGAGAATATCTCTCTATCTCTATCTATCTATCTATCTATCTATCTATCTATCTATCTATCTATCATCTATCTTTCCCACTCTTCCCCTCATTCTCACTTAACTAGATAAAATAATCACTTGACAATAACAAAAACCATGGTTTATATGTAAGGAGCAATGTAAGGAAATACAAAGTCTATACTGTAGTACTGAATACAAGTCAATCATCTTATTTTTTTTTTCAATTTCCCAAAATAAAGGGTATACAGATGCTTTGAAATTATAGAATCAATTTTATGATATTCAGAAGCATTGGTTTTCCTACTTTAATAAATTTATTCTGTAATTCAATAATTTTGGAGCATGAAATACATGCTAAGTATGAAGAATACAATGAGTGAGGAAGCGTGTTATCCCTTCTCATGAGAATTGCTTACTTTTTCTCAGTTCCCAAACAATTTCATGAGTCTATAATTGTCCATGGGTAAGTTGAAAAGCTTAATTTTTACTGTCACCCATTCAACATTCTTTTTTTTTAAATTAACACATATCTTCCTGAAGTTTTTGCTTTGTGTAGAAATTGTCTCACCTTGTTTCTGCATATTTCTTCCTTATTAATGATACTTATCTAAGAGTTTTAGAAAAGTTGTTTTGCAAAAATGGGTGACTATAGGGTAGATGTAGAACACTATGTCCTTTATTACCCTGGTACATTTTATTAATGATGTCTTAAGTGCTGAATTTAATTTTGACCAGGTTTGCTAGTAAAATTAAATATGTTTCATGAATACATGATTTCTGGAAACACCTGGCAAAGTCACCTGCATTAACAGTGCATGCAGATTTAAAATTAATCTCTTTTTCTATGAAATCCAAGAATCAACACAGACTGGCCTTGGCTTTGGATTTAGTTTCATGGGATAATTCTGAATTTCTGACTCTAGTATTCTATGAGAATAATTTGCATTGTTTTGATCCACTAAACATTTGTGTAAAATGTTATGACAGCAATAAACTGATACTTTTAGTTTAGGACTATAAAAGTGATATTATCTTATAAATAAATTGAAGTGAAAATGGATTACTGATTGCCAGCAAAATTTTAGATAGAAGGAGGATTCTAGAAAGGGATCTTCACTCTCGTTTTATTTTCCTCTTGTATCTTACATCACATTTTCATTTATTACTTAATGATACCACAAATTCATTCATAACATCTTATAGAAAAGTTCAATGAGAGGAAAATGATGTACTCAGTGAATGAATCAGCATTCCAAATTTTCTTGACAATTTGCTTTTGAAACTAAACTTTACAAAATGCACTCGCAAATAGTTGTAGTAGCCTTGACATAGAGCCAAGTATATGGAAATGACAATTCAGGCTTGACATTTGCTTAACCTGGTAAAGAAGTTCATGGTTCCATCACCAGGACTGAAAAATTCAACACCAACACGTGAATTAATGAGCTTATTATTTAAGTAACATAAACCTAGAGAGCATTCACTAGAGAGCAATACGTAGACTGAATTGGAGAGGTAAGAGACTAGTGGAGATTTTGCTGTATATTGGTGGGAGATGGTTTTGCTGTTTAGTCATGAATCAACTACAAATCTACCTAGAAATTTCTTTTTTAAAAAATATGAATGTTTTAGTAACAGAAAAGCAAGGAGATAATGGAGAAAAAAAATTCTCCAAAGTAAGGAAATAGAAGTATATGAGTTGAAGCCATTTCCAAAGAAGGAAATATAACTACATATTCACAGAGATATGAAATCAGGTAACTCCCAAAGGTAGAATATTATGAGGGTCTATATTTTGATTTACAAAAATCTTACTAGTAATCTTTAAATAAGGAATGGCATATCCTGTTGGTCCCTGAGTTTCCCTTTAGTAGAAGTACCTAACCAACACCCAAACAAACAGCTATATGTCCAAACAATATGAGTACTTGACAAGCTAGGCATTAAGGCATGTCTTATTTTTGAATTTCTAGGGTGTGGTTTTACCTACTGCTGTAACTATTTTAGATAAAACCTGACTTAAATGCCAAAGAACTATCACATAAGCTACCTTATAATCTTATGTAAATATTTCTCTTCAATGACCACCTACTGATTTTAAAGAATAATGTCTTGCCAACTATAGTATGCATAGCAGGGAATCCATCTCTGAGATGGGGCCTGGGAAACAATACATAAGGACCCTGGGCAATTGTGCTTCAGGGAAATTCAGAACATACATTCTGAAATGCCTTAAAAGGCTGGGATTTCTCTCCTGAAATTATTTCCAAGTATATAAGAAAAGACATCAAATCTAAGTCTAGAGACAGAAATATCTTTGGGGTCCTTTCTTTTTTCTGTCAGGTGGCAACTGCCTGATTCAATAATCAGAATCTCTGTGGCATGACATAGCAGTTAGAAAATGGGGCTCGAGAAATGGGGGCTAGAATGACAACAGGGTATCAGAAACTGATCATTTCATCAGATATATATCCTTGTACTTTTAGTTGAGTTCTGGGAGAAAAATATCTGCATGTCATAAGTGTAAATTGCCAGAAGTCTAGAAGATTCTTTATCAAAATAAACACTTTTAAAGTTACTAAAATTGTTTGACTTCAAGCGAGTAAGGTCTTCATGGATGAAAGCAATACTATACTTACAGCCTTGACCACAATTCCCTTGCAGTGTATTCATTCAATAAAGTTTTTGTTGAAAACAGAAGCAGACAGAGCGTCATGATCTTTTGAACAATCTGAATTTGTCAAGACCTATTTTGAAGGTAATAAAATGAGCTACAATCTTATCCTCATTTAAAAAAATCCAAATTCATCACATTTTGTTGATCCATGACATATATGTATTTAATTTCATACTACTACAAAGTATTTCCAATATATTTTATATAACTTCACTTTTCTGCATTAGGTAATCATATATAATATTTTTATGGAACATAGGATTTGTAATGGTTTATACATATTATGGAATGTTTCATATTACAAATAATAAGATAATAGTGACGTCAGTGACATATGAAACATAAGATACATTGAAATTTGTTTTGCAAAATTTTAAGTTTAGAAAGGTTTCATTTTGGTTGAGTAATTATACTGGCTTAGAATTAACATGATGAGAAAATGTTTAGATGATAACTAAACAGCATTGCTGGTAATAAGTGCTGACTTAAGTTGGTTTTGAGTAGCTATTGTTATAGAAATACTTGCTTAAATCTGAATTATTACTGAATTGTTTTGTAGAGATGTTGAAATGGAAAATATTTTCTGAATTCATTTAAGAAATGTATGCTATAATTCTTTAAAAGCATGAATTAATTTTCTTCTGTTTTCAGAGCCAATCATATTTAGCCTCTCATTTGTAAGAAGTTCATAGTAATAACATGAAAATATTTCAAACAATCTTGGGCTCTGGCAACCAAATATGACATCTGCTGGTAGAAGAGAGAAAGAATTCATAAACTTTTTTTTTCTTTCTTATACTTCAGGTGTTTTCCTTCTATGGAGTACATGAAGAACACTTTCTTACTCTCTTATATCCTAACCTCATTTTATACATTGTTCCAGGTTAAATCCTTTTAGATTAACTGACCTAGAACTGTATTCCCTGTCCACACTGGGATTTAGCTTTTAGAAGATTATACATGATAATATGCATATCTTCACTTTTAAAATATTCTTAAAATATATAGATGGAAATCATTGCATTGTTTAAAATTTTACATAGGGTTTATATAACAATGACGATACTGTATTTTGCAAAAAAAATCTGTTTAAATGATTAACTTGTTTAGAAAGTACTTCATGCATAAAGCTACATATACACTAAAATAAATTTTTATATTTAGAATATTTAAACTGTTCTTAATTATATGTTCTGATTAGTACTGTTAGTAATATTTATAAGAAAAATGGTAAAGAATATAATATTTGTCAGGAACACAAATGATGTTTTTTAAATTATATTTTTGGAAAAGAGGAAATAACAAGATTGAGAAAAGCAAGCTGCTCTAGAGAAAGACTTATAGAATGTGTTTGCACACTTGATGGGTATATTTTATTTATTTATTTATTTACTTTTTAGAAGGTAAGTAGTTAAGATAGATCACTTTCCTAGGAGTACTGATAAATTCCTGGCAAATAAAATCCACCCAGGCTCCATTACATAGAAAATATACACTCACAAAAGACCCACCTGTTATGACAGCATTCTTCGTTATAACAGAATAACTGAAACAATAACTACTCTGAAGTTTTTTTAACCTAAGAATGTTAGAGTATAACAAGCCTCTTTTTAGAAGTATGCTTTGCTTACTAACAAGGAACGCAATACTCTAGCAGTCAGATACCAGAGAAGTAAGTACCAGACTGTGAACAAGTTTAAGGAGAAGAAAGCGTTGCTGTTCTTGATTACTTTGCAAACCTAGGGAGATGAGGTCAGAATGTCAATGCACAACAACAAGTTGAAAATGATGTCACCACATATCAATAACCAAAGTCATAGGATGCTATAACATGCACACAGTATACTAGAAGGACACTGACATTCATCAGCAGAGGGCCACAAAAATATTGATGCTAACAACAACAACAAAGCCTGTTGACACAGAAAGAGCACCTAGGGGAGCAACTGCCACATTGGTCTAACAGACAGACATGCTCGCAGTCTGAAGTAGAGACTTCCTCCAGATCAAGGCCACCCCTACTCCCACTTACAGTGAATATGATTTCAATATTTTATTATTTATTTATTTATTTGACAGAGAAAGAGAGAGAGAGAGAATGGGCATGTCAGGGCCTCCAGCCACTGCAAACAAACTCCAGATGCATGCGCCCCCTTGTGCATCTGGCTTATGTGGGTCCTGGGGAATTAAATCTGGGTCCTTTGGCTTTGCAGGCAAACGCCTTAACTGCTGAGCCATCCCTCCAGCTCGAATATGATTTCAAAGTCCAGGATTACAGACCAGGAGAAAAGACCCCACTGTATGACCAATAGGGCTAAGGAAGGGCAGTTTTGGACCTCAGATAATAGAAATATGAAATGAAATCTATATAAAATTATACTTAATTGGAGCCAGAGAGATGACTCAATGGTTAAGGCACTTGCCCATAAAGCCACATGACCAGACATCAATTCCCCAGTATCTATGTAAAACCAGATTCACAAAGTGGTGCATGTGCCTGGAGTTTGTCTGCATGTGCCCATTCTCTCACTCTTTCATTCTCCACCCTCTCTCTTTCTCTCCCTCCTCCCACCCCAGGCTTGGTGATGCAAGCCTTTAATCCCAGCACTCAGGTGGTTGAGATAGGAGGATCACTGTAAGTTCAAGGTCAGCCTGAGACTACATAACTACATAGATAGTGAATTCCAGGTTAGCCTGGGCTAGAGAGAGAGAGAGACTCTACATTAAAAAAACAAAACAAAACCATATATATATATATATATAATGTTAAGAATCATAATTGAGAGCCGGGAGTGGTGGAGCATGCCTTTAATCCTAGCACTTGGGAGGCTGAGGTAGGAGGATCACTGTGAGTTCGAACCCAGCCTGAGACTACAGAGTGAATTCCAGGTCAGACTGAGCTAGAGCAAGACCTTACCTCAAAGTAAAAAAAAATAAAGAATCCTAACTGATATTTATTATTGGCACCAATGACTGGCTTCATGTTGAGAAAGTAGGAGTGGAAATACCTGACATTTTTATTGATCTTAGACAATATTTATCAGATACAAAAGGGTGATCCATGGAAAGATAACGAGAAAAATAAAGCATGGTCAAAGAATGAAACAAATGAATATGAAATATATAATACTTTTAAAACTACCACAGGATGTGTTGTGGTTATAACAGTTTCCCTCCTCAACACCAAACCAAATTTTCAGAGTGGTGTTTCATCAGCTCATACTTCAGCAGCTGACTCAATGCTTGAGTATAGGGAAGTGCTGATTCATGAAGCAGCCTGTTGGATATGATCAGGTGCTCAATAATTACCCTATTAACTAGTACCCACACATTAATAAATGAAAAGATTTTTGTATTATATATTCTGATTTCACTTTCCAGTATGAAAACGAACCCATGATAACAATTAATTTAATGGAAACTCAGATAATAATCAAAATGAAAGCAATGAAATAATTTTGTATGTGCTTGAAAGCCACACCAAAAAATCTTAATTTAAAACTTCTCAATAGTGTATTTTTTAATACACAAAGTTTCCCATAGCAAACTTAACCAAATATTAGTGATACCCTGATCAAACCCTTTCTTTTACATTAGTTGAGAAATTTATTGCATGAACATATTGCATGTTGATCATATCCCCAATGGTCTATGCTCTTATAACCCCTCTGTCTATCTCCATTCCACTGAGGGCCCACCTCAGTGGAGTTAACAGTATTCAGCTGTGGGTCATGAATGCACCAGTCAGTTTCCGTGCACGGAACAATGTCTCAGAATACATCTTCCCACCATGTGGCTCTAACATTCTTTGTACTGCTCTTCCAGAATATTTTTGAGCCTTGAAGTACACGTTGTAAGTTGCCTATGGTGTTGAGCTCTCCCCAGTGGCTAATTTTCTGCTTTGAAGAATTTGAGTCTCCTTAGTGCCTACCACCATATCCCTAGAGAAGGTTCTTTAGTTAGCAATAGGAGCAACACTTAGGTTTCATCTGTCCTTTCTCTAATGGTTTGTGGGCTGATTTTGTTTTTTTGAGAGAGAAAGAGAGAGAGAGAGAGGGAGGGAGGGCGAATTGGTGGCCTTGGCTTCTGAATTTACTCTAGATGCTTGTACCACCTAGTGTGCATGTGTGAACTTGTGCTTGCCTCACCTTTGTACATCTGCCTTTAGTGGGATCCAGAGAGTGGAACATGGGTCCTTAGGCTTGCAAGCAAGTGCCTTAACCATTAAGCAATCTCTCCATACCCAAGAGAGAACTTTTTAAAAATCTTAAGTATAGCAGATCTTTGTGTTCACTTCTAGTAGAAGCTATCTATCAGTGAAGTAGTTTTGGAGTCAGAGTTAAAATACATTTACATACACAGGCAAAGGCAGTGAATTGTTCATCTTACAGTAGGTCTGATACACCATAAAATATACACACAGCTCTGGTCTTTGTTCTTAAAGTAGAAAACTAATGTACATTTTTGGAGTTAGAATTATAATTTCTTCAAAATTAGTAACTCTTGAGCAATATTAAAAAGAATAGAAAGAAAATAAGTCAGATATTCCTTGTATTAATAAGCTGAATTGAGCTATTGTACAATATGTACATCAAATTTTATGTTCAACACAGTACAGTTTGTTGTAATTTTAAATAATAATATTTTTAAAAAGTATTTAAAAATAACAATGACAGAGATGCTTCTACAAACATGGGGATTTTCCTAGCTTATTCATCAGGAATTTATATTAATTTATGTCATCTTTTCATTGATAATGATAAAGATGAGAGTGGACTGAATGGAGGGGAAGACTTATCTGGGATCTCACTAACCTTCTACTGTCCACCAAAAAAAAAAAAAAAAAAAAGACATAATTTGGGTGATGTAGAAAGAGGGGCTGAAAACAATCTATAAACGAGCACTGAGCACTTTTCCTCTCACTGGAGACCTAGGGTAGACTCCTAAATGTCCAGTCTTCAGAGTCTTCCCAGATTCATGTGTCAAAGGAAGTGGAAAACGAATTTACTCATCTTGTCTTGGAGAGGAGGACAGAATTTCATTGCTGCTCGGAGCCCTATACTTTTGAAAGTTTATTATTTTGACTCAAACTCATGTAAGTGTTATTGAGGAGAAAAACAAAGTTAACTTTCTTAAATTAAAGGTAAAATTTAAACAAGCAATCAATGTATTCACATTTGTCATGATTATTTGACATTTAGTTGTATGACATTTATCACTGACCTTGTTACATCAATAATAAAGGAATTATGATCAGGTTAGAGACTATAATGATCCTTATTTGATTTGAAAGGTTATATATAATAAATTCATTTTTAAAATGAAATACACATAAATAGTACTTAATAAAATAAACTATAATGCCTGATGTTTTTTTTTTAAATCCACTGTTTGGATGTTGCTGCATGCCTCTAATCCAGGCAAGTCTGAAGAGAGGGGAAGAGGTTCTCAAATTATAAGTTAACTTGGGTGATACCTTGTGGAACAATGGTAACGTATCTGATTTCAGAAGTCAACCTGGGAAAGTTAGTGAGCTCCTATCTTGGGATTAAAAAGAAAACAAATTAAAATAGTGCTAAGTATGTAACTTGATGGTAGAGTACTTGGTTTGCATGTGGTCAATGCCCAGCATCATCATCACACACACACACACACACGCACACACATGCCCCTGAAAAGTAAGGTGACTATCACAGCAGTAATTCAGAAAATTTAAAAAAATGTAACAGTTATTTAATAGATCTGTAAATTCAGTGAGAGTGTCACCTGGTGCAAGGTGGTTTAGAGTCATTTTCATAAAAAACACAACAATTTACCACACAAATAAATCATTTATGTAAGCCCTTTTGTAGTGGTAACAATGTCTTATCTATACAGTGTGTCCCCAAGTGGGGACTGTCAACATATTTACAAATGACTGGTTGTTGTTACCACACTGTTTTAAAATTGCCACAAAATTGGCTTCATTCATCCCTAACTGAGTCCACATTCTGCTGAGTCCATGCTAGTGTTTTCTGTATTCATGGCAATTGAGCACCCATTAGAAATCACTAACTTGTTCTGGACTGTGGGCCCAGAGCACAGGTTTCTTGCTTGTTACAAACTGATAACCTGCCAGTCTATATAAATCACAGCGGCCTATATGGAGGAATTTTGAAGGTCTTCTGGCAGAAAGTATGCTTTCCTGGGTTACATTACTAAGGTTTCTCATTTAAGTTATGCTTTCCAAAATAAAACTACTAAGGAAAAAGTTTCTCAACCTCCACAAATGATTTCACTTAGAGTAGACTATATTAATACCCTGTTTTGGTGGACCAAAAATGGGCTACTTTAAAAGAAAATACCATCAGCCTATTATTACCTTGTATAAGTTTGCACAGAGTAAAATCTTGGCAAAAAAAAAAAAAAGGTTTTCTTCAGGGTCTATTCCAAATTGACTTTTCAGAAGCTTGCTTCTGCCACTAAACAAATTCTCAATTACAAGGGTATTCATTTAACTATCTAGGGGGCACTGGCCTTGGTGCTGTAATGTTATTGGCCTTCAAATTACCGGGTCATGGTGAGGTTCTTGTTGGATGGGTGTGGTCAGAGATGATTTTTGGATGTATTTTAGTATTTTAAATAAGAAGTAAGCACTAAACAACTCTCATGCATAGTCTCTCTTCCCCTCTCCCTACCCCCTCTCTTATTTTCTCTCTCTGCATTCCAAACAGGAATGGGATAATTGAGATTGAGTCCAGATGTTTATGGTTAGTCAGATTTATTTTAGGTACTGTTTTGAAACTTAAAAAAAAAAAAAAAACAACAACACTCCGTTACTGGCCCTTATATTCTGTGTGCGCACTTGGTTCTGGGGATCAAACCCAGGGCCTTCTGTATGCTAAGCTCACAGAGACACACCTTCAGTGTGCTATTATGCTTTTTAACACTTCATTTGATATCTCATTAATTAAACCTGGTTCATTGAATTTGCATTCTAGATAGATAAAAATTAAAGCTATATAGACTAGATGAACAGGAAAGAATGATGACAGAGCTGCAGTCCTCTTGTGGCTTGTTTTAGTGTGTAGAGACAGACACAAGAAAGCTGATCTGTCTCCAAGTGCTGCAGCGGATATGTTCCTGGGTGTTGCTGTCTTTGAGAAATATGTTTGAGCTGGCAGGCATCCAGCCATAGGGAAGTCCAGGGGTAAAAGATTTCAATCCAGGCAGGAAAATGACTTCAAGGCCATCTGGGGCTACAAAGCATGCGACCCTGTCTCAAAGGTAAAAGGAAAGTTCTAGTTCACAGGAGAGTGTGGAGATTGGCTACAAACACAGAGATGATGGGCCAAAGTCACTGTAACTTCCCTTTGAAGGAAGAGGCTGGAGATATGGGTCAGGGGAAGAGCAATTGCCTTGCATGTCAACAAACAACAAATACAATTCAAGGGCAAACTGGAAGGCAGTAAGGTTTTAGATGTAAGCTAAGTGGGATGATACAGAGAGGGGTTGGATTTTATGCCAGGCATTCTTGGAAACTATATGAGTTTTGAAATAAGGACAGGTCCAAGATCTGACTTTTGCCTGAAACAGGTTGTTCTAGACTAAATGTAGAAAATCAGTTGGGGTTGCATGGGCGGGAGAAAAACAGGGAGAAATGGCATCATCTATGCACATCTCGTCAGTAAAATAATACTTTCAGAAACCCAGGGCATTAATATTGGTACTCATATGTTCCTAAGAATGTGTCTACATCAATTTTATGAAGAAGATGGTGGCTAGAAGGCAAGACTGATCTTCACAGGAATCATGGCTGCAGGCATTCCTAAATGGAGCCTTTACCCAGCTTCTTTGCCCCTTGGTTTCTTGCACTGAGCTGATTCATCTTTTGGACACTCTATTGTTTGTAAGCATCAGAATTTTCTCTATTAACGTCAAACGGTACTCTCATCAATTCACACTAACAGAATCCTCACAGCTCATATTTGTTGAGTAAATGAATCAATGAGCTTTTCTACTGCATTGCATTTCTCTTGTTCACATTTTAGTGACTCAGCTCACCCATGAGTCCATTTCAAAACCTTCATTACACCTGGACTCCATGAACCAAAATGCTTTCCTAGTGGAATTCCTCTTTGTCTTCCAGTTCTTACCCATTTTTCTAAACCTGGACTATCGTTCCTTCATTTAGCTAATATTTATTCTATGATAATAACTTATGTAGTATTGACCTGACATATGTTTAACGCACACACACACATTTTTTTCTTTCTTTTTCACTTTTTTTTCTTTATTACTTAGTTTTGTATTCATCAAATACAGTCAGTTTGGTACCATTATTAGGCTCATCCGTGACCTACCCCCTCCCTTTGGCCCCTCCTTGTTGAGGTATACGGGTCATGCATTGTGGAGTTAGCCCACAGTTATGGGTAAGCTAAATGTCTCTGCATATCATGACCCAACATGTGGCTCTGACATTCATTTTTAAAGTATATACAGTCCATGATGATATAATTTTATAGAGAGAGATGATATATATGTAAAACTCAGTTAATTGCACAATGGGTCAAATATTTTATATATATATATATTTATTTATTTATTTATATTTATATACATATATTTATATATATATTATTTGCATTTTAAAGTGATAATTATAGCAACTATATATTCAAAATCCAAGAAGGAAGGAAGTAATACGAAATGTGAAAACACTAAGACATTCAATATCCCTCAAATGTAATCATCAAGAGTTGACAAATACTTTTTAAAAAGTTTAATAAAATTGACTTCTTTTCATAGACAGTTGCTTACTACTAAATACCAATAGGGTTGCAGTTGTAGCCATGCAAGCAATGCATTCTCAAATTCTGTAGAACAGATTGAGAGGAATTTTAGATATCATCATGTTTTCAACAATTCAATTATCCTATATATTAGTTGGTAGTATATCAGCACCAGTAAACAAATAAATCTTGACAAATAAAAAAATATTGTAATAAAGATTTAATACATGTTCTAAAAGTATCACAATTTGAAAACCTTCAAAATAAGACAAATTAAAAACAGCCAGCTTCTCTTTTCATTTTTAATATCTTATTCACTTATATGAGAGAGAGAAAGAGGCCTATGAGAGATAGAGAGAATGGCCATACCAAGGCCTCCAGGGAGTGCAAAGGAACTCCAGGAGCAAGTACCACCTTGTGCATCTGGCTTATGTAGGTACTGGGGAAATGAACATGGGTTCTTTGGCTTTGCTGCAAATCACCTTAACTGCTATGTCCATCCTTCCAGCCCTCTCTTGTTACTTTTGATTTGTGTACCAACACATTTTATAGTTAAAGAATACATTTTTCACATACATTTGAAATTGAGACAGTATGAAAAAACTACCATGCCATTTCTTTTGTTTCTTTAGGATTATTGAATACACAGTTATATCTTTCTTTGTTTTGGTAAGGTAACAGTTGCTATAGTCTAATTTTTCTCCATTTAATACCTCCTATACAGTTTACTACATTTATATAGTAATTTTAATTAAAAATATAGACTATAAGCTTCTGATGGGTGATGCCTTTTCTTGTACATTTTCCCATGATGTAAGAATCTATAAGAAATATGGACTAAAACTCTGATAATTGTTTTCACAGAAATAGTCAAATAGTCATTTGCATTTTTATGGGGAAGAAGGAAGTAGAATAATTCAAGTGCCAATATTTAGGATATTTTTGAATGTTGTAACCAAACATTCAAATTTCTTCCATACTGTGAAAAACCTCTGGGAAGAACCCATGGTGTCATTGAATAGGGCTTTGCTATAGTAAATAAAGATCTCTACTACTGGGACAGAATGAAGTTTGGTGGTATAGCACTTGTATAAGACTCTAGGTTCAACTCCCAGCACATACACACTACTACAGATAACAATGAGCCCAGCATAATTAGCAAAATAATATTCACCATACATTTCATTCCTAGTTGGAACTTTCAATTGATTTGTTTCCAAATAATAGTCAAAAAAGATAATTATTTCATCAGGTTGGAATAAAAATATATAATTGGAGATTAGAATGAATCAAACTGTACAATTCATAATTTTTTAATTATTTAATTAGTCTATATAGAACACTTGTCCTAGCAGTAGGTAAATAATGTGTTCAATAATTATTAATATCCCACTATTTGGCCTTCTAAAACAGTAGAAAGAAAAAGAAGTAATTTTAAGTTAGATGTTAAAACAAGTTTGCATTTTTTAAAAATATTTTTATTTATTTATTTGAAAGAGAGTCAGAGAGAGAGAGAGAGAAAGAGAGAGAATGGGCATTTTAAGGCCTCCAGCCACTATAAATGAACTCCAGATGCATGTGCCGCTTTGTGCATCTGGCTTGTGTGGTTACTGGGGGATCAATCCAGGATTCTTAGGCTTCACAGGCAAGCTCCTTACCCAGTAAGCCATCTCTCCAGCCCCAAGTTTGTGCTTTTTTTAAAATTTTAGTTTATTTATTTGCAAGCAGAAAGAGATTGAAGAGAGACAAAGAAAGAGAGTGGGCAGGCGAGGGCCTCCAGCAGCTGCAATGAAACATGTGCCACTTTGTGCATCTGGCTTTATGTAGGTACTGGGGAATCAAACTTGGGTCATTAACGCAAGTGCCTTAACCGCTGAGCCATCTCTCCAACCCCTTTGTTCTTTAATTTTTAAAGAAGCAATATTTCAACACAATTGAGTCACAATAACTTTTTATGGCATAATCCTAAAACCAAAATAAGTTATACTGGAGGTTGATACAGTATTGTCTTTCGTAGTGTAAAATAGTTAGACTTCCTAGAGAATGATCATTCAACTTAAATACCTCTTTATTCTAAAACCCTCAACACACTTCACCAAAATGATACAAAAGATAATATTTTCAGAATCGTTTAGTATTTTTGTATATTTTAGTAAATAATCCCTTAGTAATCTTTAAAAATAATCTTAGTTCAAGACCTAATTCAAAAAGATATTCTGGTTTGCTGATGTAATCAGCATTCACACTCATCAAGTAAACAGAAATTATCCAGGAATTTATTTATAAATAAAAATTACCCCACTACATTGAAATTTTACTTAAAAATATCTGAGTAAATGTCATATGTATGAAAAGCACAAGTCTGAGAGAAAAATAACCTGAAGAACTCTTTAATAAAGATGGTCGACTATGGATGAAGGAAAACACCCAGGCCTGTACTTACCACCCATTTATCAAATATTTAAGATCTATACCTACTGCTTGGTTTTGGACTACAGTTTACTATTACTCTTTCATAATTCACAACTGCACACAGGGGCCTAAGACAAGGAAAACCTTGGTAAATGAAAGTGGAATCTCAACTTTATATAGGAATCTGAGTTTCAAAAGGAACTTTTACTGATAATTATTTTATTCTTCACAAAGTCAGGTAAGGGCAAACACACAGAGGGATATTAGTTGGCCTGAAATGAGATTCTTCAAAGTTAATGAGAGCATCATAATTACCAACAGGCACACTTGACTGCCCTTGTCTGGCATGTGGACCATCCTTCAAAAAGATTCAAGTGCATATATTGTTAGAACAAAAAGGTTATATCCTTCACTGAAGCATATGAAGTTGTGAAATAGTACCACAGATTCCTCCCTTCCTTATTGTATGTTAGGAATATTAAGACAAAAGGAGATCATGAGAACTCTCTGCTCTGGGTATATTACAACAAATACACCTTAAGGTGGAGGACACAAATCTACGCTTGTTTCATTTTACATAAGAAAACATTTTTACTACTGCATGGTGCCCACCAATAGTCTTTCTCACTGTCTTATTGAGAAAGGTCATCATAGCTATCTGGCTTGCTACATTGGGCAACATTTTTGTCAGTTATAGCTATAGGTTGATTTTGTGATTGATTTTTTTTTTTTTTTTTTTTGCTGATCTTTAAAGCTTTACAGACTCACCTTCAGTGATTGTGATACTTTATTCACATGTCATAACTGTATTACCTGCTGAGCTGCCTCTAGAACATGCAAGAATATGGCTGCATGGAATGCAGAGACATAATTAGGACTACAGAAGAAATTCCATAGGTATGATTAAATTTCACAAGTCAGGGCTCAGTGTTAGAGGATATGCTTAGCATATGCAAGGGCTGGCTTCAAGACTCAGCACTGCATAAAAATGTATGGTTTCATATGACAGAAGCAGAAATGAAATCAGCAAATGATTAAATATATAAGGCTAGTTCCAGCTAGTTCCAGAGAGTTGCCCAAATCTCACCTTTGTAGTGACCATACCCTTGTTACAAATCTTACACAGAGTAAAAATGGTACATTTACATTCTCTTATCAACCTTATATTTTCTGGCTTATCCTATAAATCCCACTTCTGGGAAACATGGCTTAATTCTCTCCTGAGGAGTCAAATCAATTAAGTATCAAGCAACCATTTAGAAACTCATTTGTGAATTCTTATTTTGGTTCATAAAAATAAACACTATTTGTATTTCTCTTAAATATACAAATATGCTATAACATGTATGTCACCATATGAGCTAATAAATAATTCTGCTCTTTAAGAAGGCCTCCTTTTTATCAAGTACCAAAATTTTCCCTGGCTTTTTATGGGAATCCTCAATGGAGGAGTCAGTCAGTAGAGATGAAATCCAGTTTCTCTTATCAACACATCTGGCCTGGAATAGGAAATATATCTACACAGAGAAAGGAGCTCTCTCCACTGTGCCCACAATTCACACATAAATACTGGTGGTGGATAACCTGAAAAGGTGCTACTTTCAGTAATAGAAAAAGAACTTCTACTTTCCTATTTTGTCTTCTAAGTAAAGAAACTTGGGTTTTACATGTGTCACTGGGACTCAGTATACTTTCCATACTATCTCACTATTTGAACTCAGAAATTTATACCCTCAACTCAGAAATTTATAAGGAGAAGGACTGACTGACTAAATTTCTAGAAGGAGAACTGTAAGAATTTTATTAACCAATTCAGGAATAATGAATATATACAGTAAGTTGCAAATAAATGCATTCAATCTTCCCTCAAGCTATATGCTTTCTAAAACACTCAGGAGTTGCAAATATCTAAGTCTTGCATTCATTTAAAGGGCCATTGGTTGTGCATGTGCATGGAGCGGGAACAGATGGATGAACTGACCCAGAGGCTCTCAGGCTGAGAGAACTGAATGTTCAATGGTGTGCTTATAGGCCACATTAACTTCTTGGCAAAGGATGTAGCTGCACATGTGGGTGGTCCATTGCTGCATATGAATGTGCTTACTGTCATTCAGGCAGGGAGCAAGAGGTGTCCCTGTGAGTTGGAGAGCAGCCCAGAAGATATGCTGCTAATCTTCAAGAATCAATTGCTTTCTCCAAAACATATCACTTGAACTAATATAGGAGGTTTATATGGGAATAAAGGAAATTAGAGACTGAAACTGCATCTTGACAACTCATGAACATGGCAGTACAAATGAGAGTTCTTATAATATCACTAAGGACCACTGGTCTGAAACATGTACTAGTCTTAAATTGGACCTTCTCACTGGGCGTGGTGGCGCACACCTTTAATCCCAGCACTAGGGAGATAGAGGTAGGAGGATTGCCACAATTCGAGGCCACCCTGAGACTCCATAGTGAATTCCAGGTTACCCTGGACTAGAGTGAGACCCTACCTCGAAAAACCAAAAAATAAATAAATAAATAAATAAAAATAAGTTAAAATAAATTAGATCTTCTCAAAATGTTTACCTTGACAATATCTTGAAAATCAGGACACAGTTTATTAAAATATTGAGAGTTTTTTTTAATAAATAAATATTCCCCAGTCCTATGAAACTACAATACTTTGATTACAGACTGGTTATTATATTATTATATGACCGTATAAAACAAAAATAGATTTAAAAAAAACTTCTCAACTTATAATCAAATAAAAAAAAAAATCCCTTGAGAAAAAGAAGCCAATTTCAGTTCTGGGCTATGCAATGTGGGCTCTCTCTCTCTTGACTACTTTAAATCCAGTTTCTGGCACACTGTTGAAATACCTTCTGCACTGTTCTCATCCATTAATCATCCCTTCAGGATGATGGACAGGTGCCAGGTGCTTAGCCGGCACTTGGATGTTTGGGAGATGGTTTTGATTCCTCTGGTCTAAAAAAGCCCTTTGATTCTTTCACAGATGGGTTTTATTACCACTAAATATCTATGGAAACAACCAACTATATTAAGTGCTATGCTGGGCCTTGAGGATAGGAATACCAATCAACTGATGCTTGTGTACTCTTGTGTGTATTTCCACAGTCAACATTATCTCATTCTTCTTTGCAGGATAGAAATACTAACCACACAATGTCTGTATATTTTCATAGTCAGCATTGACTCTTCTTCTCTGGTAGGATAGAAATACTAAGCACATGATGCTTGTGTACTCTTGAATGCGTTTCCACAGCCAGCATTATCTCATTCTTCTCTTCTGCCATTGAACAGGCTCTTTTCCTTCAGAGAAAATGGTTGCGACTTCAGACTTTCTTATTCTGGTTAAAATATCTAATGAGGACTCCAAAATAATGTAAGGGCATTATGAGAAAAAACTTGGGATCCCTGTATTCTGGCAGATGATGCTGGTGTGTCTGTGGTCCCTTTATCTGTTCCTGAACCAGTGAGCATTTGTACACTGACTTATATTTCTAAGTTAACTTTGTTAATATCAGATTTTGCTACCAATGTTTTTGGTTATTGTATACCCTTAGTTTAATAGTAACTAACTACCTTTCAAAACAAGGAATATTATTTAGGAAAGATAATATTGGTTATCATGGGAAAAGGGACATACCATGAAGAATAACCAATTTATAGAGGTATGTAGATGCTAGTGGAAAGGAAAAAAAATGAACATAGGCTACTTGAAAAAACAAATAATTTTTAAAATATCTCATATACTAGCATAATATGAATATAAGTTTATATATGTGGTTAAGATAGTTATTATATAGCATTTCCTTTTCCCAAGCCTACTTTAGTTGCTGCACACCATTCATTTACTGAACATTATTAAGGCAAAATGTACTCTTTTGGGTGGGGTTTCTGAGGATTGAATGCTAGCTGTGCATTGTGCCATGGAGCCACAACCATGACCTCTAACATGCTTAAATCTTAGTGAGAATTTTGATGAGTTTGAAAAGGTATGTATTACTATGTAATCAGTACCCAAACAAAATATAGATTTCTTTGTGGTGGAAAGTTATTTCTTTACCATTTGGAAAGCCTCATACTCATCTTCAGTCCTAGGCAAACTAGAATCCATTTTCTAAAGACTAGAGTTACTTTATAAAACTTCATGCAAAAGAAATCATCAAGTATTCACTTTATTTGAATCAACACACTGTTTTGAAGTCCATACTTCTGCAGTATCAATTGTTCTTATGACTAAGTAAAATGCATTTCATTAATAGAATTAGGTTGTTTAACATTCTGCTGTGGATGGATAATTTTATTTATTTGTTTGAGCTTTTATTTTTTCCCAGATAGGGGCTATTAAAAAGAGCTGATATTGCCGGCCGTGGTGGCACATGCCTTTAATCCCAGCCCTCAGGAGGCAGAGGTAGGAGGATCACTGTGAGTTCGAGGCCACTCTGAGACTACATAGTGAATTCCAGGTCAGCCTGAGCTAGAGTGAGACCCTACCTCGAAAAATCAAAACAAAACAAAACAAAAAAAAGAGTTGATGTTGAAGTTTGTATGTAGATTATTGTATAGACATATTATTATTGTTGTTGTTTAATGATCTAGGAATAGAATTGCTAAATCATTTGATGAGGGCAAAGATATTTCATTTATAAAAATCCCCACCTAATATTGTGTAATAGAGTATGTTATTCTATGTGTTTACCATTTAGTATTGCCAATCTTTTACAACTTTAGTCATTATAATGCATGTGTATTATCTCATTATGGTTTAATTTCATTTTTATTATAAAAATAGTGAAAATTTTTTACATAGTTTTTGGTCAATAGTACACTATTTTTGTGAAATATCCAGCTAAGATTTTTGGCTGCTTTAAATTGGAATATTCTTAATGAGATACAAATTATTTGTGTACTTTGAACATAAACCCTCTGTCAAGAACATATAATTCATGTATTGTCTAACAGTCCAATGATTGTATTTTATTTTTTTTGTCTTTTGAAAAAACAGGAGAATTTAGTTTTATTGTTATTTTTTAGTAAGAAATTTTTGCCATTGTAATTTTGTACAGATATACTCTAAGTTTTCTTATGTAAATTTCTTTTTTAGTTTTTTATATTTAAATCAATAATCAACAATGTTTGTGTGAGTAATATGAGCAATTGTTTTACCTTTATTGCTAATATCCAGTAATTTTGGTATAATTTACTCAGAATACTTTTTTCCCATTGGATATGTGCTGATGACTTTTGGAACTCAATTGACTAGATATATATCATAAATGTGTCCACAGACTCTATTTCTGCATCTGCGTTCTGGCCCACTTATCCATTTGTTCATCTTTTTACCAAAACTACTCTTATTTGATTACTTTGGTTTCACAGTGTCCAACCTAGCTCACTTTTGTTTTCCTTCATATGTCTAAACATAGTTGGGATCTAGTTTTCCATGTAAATTCTAGAACAAATGTTTCAATTTCTAAAACGCACACACACACGCACACAAACACACGCACACAAACACTATGCTGAGAGCCTATTAGGAAATAATGTATCTATCAATTGATTTGGCAATATATTATTACTAAATTATTAAAATATGCTTCAATCCATGAATTTGGAATATTCTCCACTCATTTAGTTCTTACTTCATTTCTCCTTGCAGTATTTTGAATTTCTCACTGTATATATTACATATATTTTATTCCCATTTTGAAATTGGTATTTTTAGACTTAGATTTTAGTTATATTGTAGCTATCATAGGTGGGCTTCTGTATTTCCAGCATGAGTTATTGTGGACTTAATCAACCAATGATAGAAAATATTCAGGAAAAAATTGTGTCAGCACCAAACATTATTCAGGAAAAAATTATCTTAGTACTGAACAAGTACAGACTTTTTTGATTTTATTCCTTAGGTATGAGAATTCATAACTATCTACCTGGCAAATACATTGTTCTAGGTCTTTGACAGTATAAGAAATCAAGGGATTGTTTGAAGTTCAAATGAGGAAGTCAAGAGGTCATATGCAAAGATTATGACATTTTATATAAGAAACATGAGCATGAACAGTTTTGGGTATTTGAGGAAGATTTGGTGGTCTCCTACAGGTTCTGAAGGATACCTCTGCAGAAATGTCAATACTTTACCTCTTGGCTCATATTGTATGCCATTGATAAATAACATCTGACTGGAATATTAAGTTGATTTATCTTTGATGAGGCAATTACTTTATTTTATTTTATTTATTTATTTATTTATTTTGGTTTTCGAGGTAGGGTCTCACTCAAGCTCAGGCTGACCTGGAATTTACTATGGAGTCTCAGGGTGGCCTCAAACTCACGGCGATCCTCCTACCTCTGCCTCCCAAGTGCTGGGATTAAAGGCGTACGCCACCATGCCCGGCCTTGAGGCAATTATTAATAAGTTAAAGTTTACCATCTTGTTCCAGGTTTTGTTTCTCCCTTCAGAGTTTTATCTATGCTCTTTTCTTGGAATATTTTGAATAAATCCAAATACTTTTGAGTTTCTTTCCAGCACCACTTGACAAAAAAGGCTAATTAAAAAGTTTTGTGTGCTTTAACTAGTTGATTTTGCTTAGAATCAATATTGTACCACTTTGATATATCTCATTTCATAATTCATGATGTTCACTTCCAACATCATAGAGTATGATGTTGGAAATTTTGCTGCAAAATCTCATAAATTATAACATGTGTATGATAACTTATTGTTACCATGTTTTTCAAAACAGAGATTGATTGCCAAGGTATTTCTTAAAGGCCCAGATATTAAATGTTTGGGCTTGCCATTTATGGCTAGCTTTGCAACTCTCTCTGCTGGAGTAGCATAAAAGTGATCACAGTCCATATTTACATGGCAAATTAAATAATAACTGGAAATTTTTTGCTAGGCAATGCCATGATTGTGGGAATACATGTCATGATTATAATAAGAGATTAAACTATGAAGACTATCATTAGTTAAAATAGCAGTAGAGGGCTGCATAAATGGATTAGCAGAGGTTCAATGTGGTACTCAGGTGAGCCAGATACACAAGGTGGCGCATGTGTTTAGAGTTTGTTTTTAGTGGCTAGAGACCCTGGTATGCCCATTCTCTCTCTCTCCCTCTCTCTCTTTCTCTCTCTCAGCCTGTCTCATTATAGCTATTTCTTATCTCTCAAGTAAATTAAAATAAAATAATTAAAAAAAACCTGCAGTTGATATAGTGATCCCTCATTAATACGTTGTATTCAGATATTACTCCTAATGTAAGGAAATTACATTCCTGGCATGAGAAACACTCTGGTTCCCAAAGATTCCTACCTCTTAGTTTTCATGTTTTTGTGTAATTTTCTCCAACTGAGTGGAAAATTATGATTATTTTCATAGTTAATGTCATGTAGAAAAGATGATGGGATATAACTTTTGTGATTGTGTTACATTATATGAGACTGTAGTTTAGCAGATGGGAGCTAGAGATTCCTCTTGTGGGTTTGTTGTGACTCAAGCAGCCAATGTGGAAGAGCAAATGTGATACAGTACTGAATATGGCTTCAAGGCTGTTGTAGGCATTTTTCATTTTTCTGGGAGCTATTGGTACACTCTGAACATAGCCAGAAATAAAATGTCTGGGTAGTCTGTCATAACAAAACAATTCTTATGACACAAATAAGTTTGGAAAGTATTCCTTCCAATTGAGCATCCATATGTGAACATACTTCTCTATGAGATCCAGGACAAGAGTATCTAAAGCATTGTTTTGAGACACATCAAAATTATGAAACAAAAAATTTGCATTGGCTTTAGCTCTAAATTCATAGTAATTTATGCAGACTTATACTAGTGACATGATAACTTCATTTCACTTTGCTTAGCTGTAAAACCTGTTAAGATACTATGATTCAACTTCCCAGCTTTAAAAGTTATTTAGATTCTAAATGTCCATGGGTGACAAAAAGGGTTCTTGGAGTTTACGTAGATAAAAACCATAGAACTAAGATTTTCCTTGACAATGATATTTAGTCTTGCTGAAATTTATTTTCAATGGTAGAAATTTGAAAAGAATATGAGATAAAACACAATTCAAACTTTTCATTACAAACTTTATACCCACAACTTTTGTTGCAAGTAAAACAAAATAACTAAGTAGAAAATTTATCTTAAATTCTTGGGAAATATTCCTCACCAAAAAATTTAATTTCACTTTTTCCTGTAAAGTGAAAGAAATGAATACAACATCAGGTTCATTAAGACTATGTGATTCTCTATTTATTGATGGTGTTTGAACAATAGCATAAGAGAGCCATAATTTCCAAGGTCTTTGGGGAGTAGAGTTATTATGTTACCCTCTAATGTAATATATCAAATATAATTCAACATTTTTCTGTTCCATTTAAATCATGGGCAATTGGTACTTACTGACACTTTCTTATTCCTGTAAATGTTGATGTACAATTAAATTATGAATCCTAAAATAACATGCCATAGCCTGTATCTCTGTCTGACTAAAGAGTAAAAGTCAGCATAATATACAAATTTCATTATAAATCTAAAAATATAATACACAAGAGTTATTATTTCATAGTAAAGTGTCATATGAAAAGTGGTATAAAAATGTGTAAAAACATGTTTAATCCAATGTGAACTGAGTTTGCAGCATCTTGTATCACTGAAATAGAGATGAAACTATATATTATATTTTCTCTATACATTTTTGAGTGATTTGAAGACTTGTGACAATGAAAATTTTATTTACAATCTTATAGTATATTTGCTGGCACATGCCTTTAATCCTAGCACTCAAGAAGCAGAGGTAGGAGGACTGCTGTGACTTTGAAGCCAGCCTGAGAGTATATAGTGAATTCCAGGTCAGCCTGGCCTAGAGGGAGACCCTAACTCAAAACAAACAAACAAAAAAGGAGGCATTAGCATTTATTTAATAGGAAGACAAATCCTCTAGGTAAATAAATCCCAGGAATATAGAAAGTGAGCAGAATGGAACAGAACATTGGATAAAATAAAATGCTATTATATTATCCCAGAATGTCAGACCTAACAACTACAGTAAAAAGAATATGAAATTTTAATTTCAAGATATTATGCAGAAAGCTACTGAATTTTTAGAATATTTATTGTTCTAGTTCAGGTGTCTCATATAAAAGCTCACATTTATTGTGTACTCATAGACAGTTGTCAAATACTTTAAATTTCAGGTCAGACTAGTGTATAGTGTTTGTTTCCTACCCCATTATAATGTGTACTTATATAATAAAGTATGCTAAATAGGCCTCGAAATATTACCTTTTAAAAAAGACAGTGTGCCTTTAATATTTTTTTATTTAAAAGAATCTAAGCTGGGCATAGTGACTTACACATTTATCTTAGAACTGGGGAGGGGGTAGCTAAGATAGGAGGCTTACTGGGAGTTTGATGCCAGCCTGGGGATACACAGTGAGTTCCAAGTCAGCGCAGGGTAAGAGTGAGACTCTGCTTCAAAAATATATTCTAATTTAAAATTATCTCCAATGATCAAATTACTAAGGCTTTTATAAGTCTAATTATGTATAAACCTGTCACTGTCCTTTCTAGAAGCCAGAAGGACACTATTTTTACTTACTGGGTTATACAAGAAACAATACTTGGCATTAAATTTTTTTTCATTATTGTACCTATGACTACACTAAGAAATACTGAGACTTATGTTGTCATGCGATAGTATCTGTATTTTATTTAACCAGTTATTTAAATGTCTATTAAATAAAGATCTACTTTTTTCATCATCTTTGTCTGTGATTTTAATGAATCTTCATCCTCTCATATACACAAATACTGAAACCAAAACATATTAACAGAAGCAATAGGAGAAAGGAAAGGGTTATTGAGAAAGAATTCTTAGTGGATACATAATTGAAACAACTTAGAACATCATAGTTGCTAAATGTTCAAAAAGCTCTACTAGAATTATTTGAAAGACATAGATAAAATAAGATTTTGTCAATCAGCACTGTTTTATTTCAAATAGCCTAATCTTTCATACTGTATAAAGAGTAAAAACACATCTTTGTTAACTTCTGGTACTGTCAATGGAACATGTCCACAGATTCCTTACAGTTTCCTACACAATGAAGAAACTACACTTTAGCATCTTGTGTAATGTGTGTGGCATTTTGATACTAAGGCATCGTTGAGGTCTTTGGCAATGGAAAATTTAAACCAACCCATAAAACTGATGCAGGTGCTATGTCAATCCTCCCAGGTTGATTTTCTTCCTGTCTCCACTTCTTGCAGCTGTCACAACTTTGTTCCAGTTTGCTCTTCCAGACATGAGGGAAACCACCCCTTACAGCTCTATTGAGTTGTGAGAAGCCCTACAGCTGTGGCTGTCTGGTGGTTTAACATGCCCAGAGTAATACCAGTGAGCACTCTTGATAAGGTAGTCCCATTTAGCTTGCAGAATTTTAAGTAGAGGAGTTCCTCACAATAATGAATTATAATGGATTAGTTGTCTAAGAGTGCCATCAAGTATTACTACAAACTGGTTGGTGGATTAACAAAGCTTACTCTTTTTCGGTTCTGGAAACAACAGACATGAAGCCAAGTTTCAGCAGGGCCTCCTTTGCACAGAGCCTCCAGCACAGAGTTCGTTCTTTGCATTTTCTAGCTTCTGCTAGTTTCCAGAGTTCCTCGGGATTTTGCTTGCATAGTCCATTATCACATTGCTTCTTCTCTCTCAAAAATCCCCTGACATTCTTTTGTGAGGACGCAAATAACTGTATTTAGTGCCCACCTGTGTGAACCAGGATAAGCTCCTTTCAAAATCATTGAAATGGGCGTGGTGGTGCACGCCTTTAATCCCAGCACTCGGGAGGCAGAGGTAAGAGGATTGTCGTGAGTTCGAGGCCACCCTGAGATTACATAGTGAATTCCAGGTCAGCCTGAGCTAGAGTGAGACCCTGCCTCAAAAAAAAAAAATCATTGACATAGTCATACTTTGGGCCATATAACATAATATTCATAGACAACAGAGATCAGAACATAGACATATCTTTGTGAGGGAGAGGGTACATACATTAGAAGATATGTATTACTCATTTTTAACTTGAGCCAATCTTTCATTCTGTCTGTATTCATCTTTTTTTCCTATTTTAAAAATATTTTTGATCAAGCTTTCTTTCTTGAAGTATTTCTGTTGTCAAATCCTGTATCAATTTAATCACTCAAGATTTACTGTCCTTTTTTAGATCAACTTATGTGCTAGGTTAGCACATAGAATTATATTTAGTCATGCCATGAAACAACAATAAGCCTTGATGTTTTGAGCATTTAGGAAATATTTTTTAAATGTTGAATCATTTTGAATATCTTATCAAGTAAAGTTCTTGTTCCACTTAAATTCTCTGCTATAATATATTACAACTAAGTATTAAAATATAATCATTTATGCTTAAATGCTGATATAGAAATCCATACATATACACATGTATATGTATATGATGAACATGAATACACACACACATATATACATACATACATACATACTTGTGATTTACTATTCACAAATGAGTTAATTCTAATAAATAAATGTATAACATCATCCCTAAAACCTCTTAAAATTCCCAAGTAGTAAACATGGTAAATGGTGTCTGGATTCTCACTGTAGCTTACAAAGCTTACTTAAATCATATAAAGCTGCTGTAACCTTACCACAAAATATATGCAAAATGCACACTACTCAATAGTATCACAGTTAATGTTCTCTCAAATGGAATCTTATCTAAAAGCTAGGCAGTTCAGTAGCTTTGGTTTTGGTGTCCCCAAATACATTTGCTTAATTTTGTCTTTAGTTTAGCAGGAAAATCTCCCACTTCTTCTGATGTTACAGAAAATACAATACCATTCTCTCATCCCCATGCACTCATACAGATGTTACATCTATGGCAAATATGAAGAAGGTAAGAAAGAGCTTTCAAGCACAGCTCAGAACAAAATAAGCATCATCAGCCTTACCTGCTAATTCTGTTCTGTATGTTCTCTGTATATTGAAACAGATTCTGCCAAACATTTGTGGAAGGTGGAGTTCTTAAATTAAAAAATTTTTAAATTCACTAATTTACATCTCAGCAAATACAAAGGATTGTCATCAAAGGTGTTTTTTAAATACAGAATATATGCACTCATGTTTTCTGTTGCCTGCCTCTCTTATTTTTAGAGGAATGTTGAATTGTGGACTATTCCCAAGGAATTCTGATATGTTTTAGTAGAGATACTATATATTGTTTTAAAAGGTTTTTGGACAGACACTAGATTCTATGAAAACACCTATACATATTATACCCATCTGTATACGTATATATGTACTCATATATATGTTGTATACATGTTTATGCAGATGCATGTTTATAGATATATACATCTATTCCAATACAAATATATTATGCTGTATTCCCATACAAATATATTATGCCTTTTTATTTGTTTGAAAAAAAATAAATTTCATGTTAACTGGAGATCTTGAAATAATAATGTTGACATGAAGATTGAAAACACACACTGGAAAAATATAATATTTGGGGTGATTTCTCCTTCTTCTATGAAGAAAGCCATAACTGATTTATTCCTTTCCAAAGATATTGACATTGACTTGATGTGCCCAGTGGATTTGGAATGAGAGGGGTATACTCCTGGTCTCAGCTTGTTTTTTACTTTAAAAATAGAATTTGGGTCAGCAAATGAAATTCTTGCAGAAATAGCATGGACTTAAACCTTCTTGTTAAAAGTTAGAAAATAGTGTCATGCTAGGAGATTAGAAATTGGCTAAGGCTAAAAATGGTTGAAGGAAAGGAGGAAATTAATTTTACATTTTCTTTTTAATTTTGAAGATTAGTGAATGAAAGTCAGATTCTCCATTTGAACTAATATGAGAAAGGTAATTGCCTTTAAAGGATTTGCATTATGAAAAATTTGTTATGAAAAATAATACATAAAGAAAAGGACTGTTTAAAATACCCTCTTGAATAGTGGACTAGATCCCTTCTCTTATAAACATTACCATATTCATAGTAAGACAGTGTCCTGGAAAGTTTTGGTTCTGGGTTAATAAGACTATTAACTTTAAGAATAGTAATATAAAAACCTTACATTGATATGAGCCATAATAGAAAGGATTGTATAATAAGAGATGGTAAGTATAGCAGAGAAGACTTCTTCATAAATCTTTGCTTAGTCAGGTATATTTCATCTACCTTGTTTTACATTTCAGGAAACAAAAATGGATCTAAGCACATTCATATTTAGAGAGATGTCATAAAAAATAAATTAACATTATTCTTAATATTAACAGATTATCAAAAAGTTTTGAAAAATAATTTTGTTAAGCATTTAAAATTAAACAAAAGGGAAATTTAATAGATAATGACCTTGTAAAGTATCAGTAATTCTCCATGTTTATTTCATGGCAGATAAAACTTACTTGCCTTTCTTTGGAATGCTTAATACATGGCAAGCCAAGGACAAGAGGGAAATCCACTGTACACTGAGATATGATAAACTAATAAATATGAAAATAAAACATTTCTACTATCAATAAGCACCATATAGGATGTCTGATCACATTTTCAATATTATCTAAATAATGGTACTGTTTACTACAATTTATTATGTTATTAATGAAATTTTAAAAAACAACAAAAACCACACATCACTCACCTCATTAGAATTCACATATACTTCTGCGTTATTTTGCAAGCACAGGTAGTATTACAACTGAATAGACTTACCTTGGAAATAAACTACAAGAAGCTATAAGTACAATAACTAAGCTGCTGGTGGCACGTTCCAGCATTTTGTGTTTTCATCCTTATAGTAACATAAGTCTAAGATCCCTAGGTCTGTAACAGTAAAAACATGAAAACCAAATTAGCATAGAATCTTACCTGTCACAAGAAAGCTGCATCTCCCAGCTCCAGCTTCATTTATGATGCTACAATTATAAACCCCATAGTTTTCATTGGAAAGACTCTTCACTGGGTACTCGGTGTACTCCTGAGAGTCAAATTGACCAGTCCTTAATAACTTGTTGCCCAAGCGCCACTCATAAGTCAACACCCTTATCGGGTAGGCTCTCAGTACCCGGCAACTCATGGTCACACTTCGGTCCTGTCCTTGTCGGATTTCCAAGAATGCTGGCTCTACAGCAGGGGGATCTGTAGAGAAGATAAGTTAAAACAGAAGAGAGATGAAGCTTTTGATAAGATGATCTCATTGTCTATTCTTATTATAAGAAGGTATTTATTTTTAAGAACACATGCCCCAGTGAGGTGGGTGGAGAACAGATAGAGGACTGAGAATTTCATCATGGGCTGAGAAAGGTGATTTACTTTCTTTCTAGCTGATTCTTAAAAAAGAAAACTTGCAGTCTAGAGAGATTGTCTAGTGGTTAAAGTGCTTGTCTGTGAAGCCAAAGGACCAGGTTCAAGTCCCCAGAACCTAGGCAAGACAGATATACATGGTGGCACATGCATGTCAAGTTCATTTGCAGTGGCTAGAGTCCCTGGTATACCCATCTTTCTCTCTATATATATTTGTATCATTCTCTCTCTCTCTTATAACCAAATAAATAAAATAAAATAATAAAGAACACTTGCCATGACTGATTGTTTACATGCTCAGCCACTAATGATGCAGCATGAAGCTGGGGCTCCAACTAGGATGAAAATATAAAGAGAAAAAAAGGGATATTGGTTCATCAGGGAATTTTAGTTATTAACCATTGAGGTTCAGTCTGGGCTTTGGGGTATAATTATTTAACAAAATAGGTTAACACAATTATGCAAATCTATCTTCTAAATGACTTGGTCAAATCTTATTTGTCTGCAAGTTATAATATCCATGTGAAAATCTTAAGCAAACATTACAAATTATACCACAGGTGGCGACTGTTTTCAACCCTCTGCAGTGCCTCATTTATTTGGCATAATTATGATATACTTTCATATAATTAAAACTTACTACATTAGGTACCTAACCTTTTTATTTTTGATTAGTAGATTCATGAAATTTAAAGTATATCCACTTATAGCATACAAAATACACTTTTTTTCCTCTGGGCTGAAGAGCTTGCTTAGTGGTTAAGGCACTTGCCTGCAAAGCCAAAGAACCCAGGTTCCATTCCCGATCACTCATGTAAAGTCAGATGCACAAGGTGGTGCTGTAGTGGCTAGATGCCCTGCTGTGCCCATTCTCTTTCTCCATCTGCACATCTCTCTCTTTCTCTCAAATAAATAAATTAATAAAAATTTTAAAATATCCCTTTTTTCTTATTTAAAGCACTTAAAATAAATTCTGCATCTCAAACTCTCAATGATGATAATAAATTAAAGTTAAGCCCTGGGTCTTATGATATGACTCATTCATTCTAAGGAGACTGCAATCAGGTTGCACTTGGTGACAATTCCACTCTAAAGTACATGTACGTGGCCCCTGGTGAACTGTGGCATTTAGAAACTCTACAGTTGCATCTAGTAGATTTCCAAATGCTATATGGTAAGGCTTGGGACTCTAAAACTGTAAATCTTTAGTCTGGCATTCTTATTTTGTGTGTTAATTAGAATATGTTATTTTGTGTGTTGTTTAGAATTTTGGGATTCATTCTCATCAATTTGTTAAATCAACTTTCTTGCTTTATTCAATAAATATTTTTGAATGACCCTATTAATTCTAAATATAACCACTAACTCAATTTTTGTCTTGGAATTGTTTTTCTACAAGTTATCATTTTTTAAATGAGAGAAAAATAATATCCTGTCTATATATGCTTCATGGTATAATATTGAAGACAGCCATTGAAAAGCTAATTAACAAAACTGAAGTGTAAAAATGACTCTAGGTAACGAAAGTAATGAAAATTATACCAGTCTGTCTAACTGATCAAGCAAGGCCTTTCAAGCAAGTTAGTGCTCAAGTTGTCTTCTAGAAGGCACATAAAATGTCAGGTGTGCATACCATAGAGGGAAGGACCTACATAAGCAGAAGCTAGAGAGGAGGAATGTTCAGAGAAACACAAGTGAATCAACACAGCTAGTACACAAACCACCACTAGGACTGAAAAGAAATAAGGATGAAAAAGCAGATGGGTCTTTTCAAGAATATTTGGGCATTGAGGTGGAGAGATGGTTTAGTGGTTAAGGTGCTTGCCAGCAAAGCAAACAACCGAGGTTCAATTTCCCAGGACTCATGTAAGCCAGATGCACATATGTCTGGAGTTCATTTGCAGTGGCTGGAGTGTCCATTCTCTCTCTGTCTCTCTGTCTCTCTGTCTCTGTCTCTGTCTCTGTCTCTGTCTCTCTCTCTCTCTCAAATAAATAAATAAAAATAAAATATTAAATTTTTTAAAAAAGAAAGTTTGGATTTCATGTTATGAAGGATCAGTTTTACAGTATAGATTAGAAGGACCAAACCACAGAGCAAAAAATTGCAGAGATAATGACATCATTGGTGAACATCTGATCTGTTGTGAAAGCACTGGAACAATGACAGATGAGGTGGATAATGGAGTCAGCAGTGCAAATTGGGCAAAAGGATGGACAATAGGGAGTAAAGGGCACATGTGTGTCACAAATAGTTCGTGTGCTTACCATTTGCAAGCATATAAGTAATACCTGATACCTCTGCTTCTGATAACCTATTCAAAGGAATAATGGTCAGAAAAAAAGTCCATATGGTTTCAATCCTCCAAATATGTTGACATTTGCTGTGTGGCTGCAATGTGTCAGGATATTGTTCTGTGTATTTGCAAAGAAGGAACTGTGCACAGGGTGAAACATGGTTTGGACTATGTAGTTAAGTCAGAGGGTTTTATTGATTGATTGATTGTCCATTCCTTCTAGTTGGATTAAAATCTTGCGAAAGGGTATTAGTTAGATCTCAGTCTTTTTGCTATGCTATCAAGGACATGCCAAATACAAATTGTACTAATTGAAGCTTTACTACTATAACTTACCTTTATCTCTAAACTTTACTTGTTTTATTTATTGTTTATTTATTTATTTTCTTGTTTTCGATGTAGGGTGTTGGTCTAGCCCAGGCTGACCTGGAATTCACTATGTAGTGTCAGGGTGGTCTCAGACTCACGGCAATCCTCCTACCTCTGCCTCCAGAGTGCTGGGATTAAAGGCATGCACCACCATGCCTGGAAACTTTAGTTGTGTTAAGTGGTCTGTTTTGTATATTATTAGTATAGCTACCCAGACATTAATTTTTTTATTAGCTGTGTTTTATTTTTTTATATTTTCCCCTTGCCTTTATTCTAAGATTTTTAAAAGCACTCTTTTGAAAAGCATGTGCTTATGTTTTGTCATTTCAAGAGATGCTGACACTCTTGTTTCAGATGAGAATAAGAAATGAGTTAGTAACCATCTGAAATTATCTGTTTATGACAAAGTTGGAGACCATAAGGGGTGCTTCTTTTTCTTTTCTGGCTTCTGGGATATTCATCTCTCAGCACCTGAGGTTTTCACCTTTGGTAATGTTTTGTCCTTTCCATCCTGGAAGCTTAGCTACTGCCAGGGGAAAAGATTATTTTTCCACCTAGGCGCATGGACATAGGCCATCACTCCTTGGTGAATCCACTTCTTTTGTCTGCAGACTCTCACTCCTCCTGACTTCTGAATAAAAAATATTAATAATCAAATATCCTTCTCAGACTTGTTTTATCCAGTTCTTTCCTTAAAAAAACAGATGAGCTCATGATTGGGGGCTCATGTTTGAACCCCCATAAAACATAATCCCATAAATTCATATATCCATCATAGCCTCTGGCATTGTATTTGATCTTTGTGATCATAGGTATCTCTCCTGCCAGGCAAGTATTGTATTTGGTCTTAAATCACTCTTGGTGGAATAAATGATAAATGAATGATATACAGAAATACAGATGTCTGCCGAATTCACAAAGTTCTTCCCATCCAGTTCTTAAGTATTTCTCTTTCTTAGTAAATCTGTATGGAGAATGGAGCATGTGAGTACAGGACCAATAGAACTCAGATTTGATGCCAGAGAATATTTTAGGCTAATGTACCAGATAATGTTATTTCACTTCCTATTAGAAATATTCACTTTTTCAGCCCTGAAACCTCATGCGATACCCTTATACATGGACCATGAGAAAACCCTGGGATGATATGTATAAGGAGCAAGAATAGTTTATCTTAGACTTTCCAATGTCCCAACCAGGTGTGCAGACTTATGAAGCTATGTTTACCTTCCAGACCTGACCAGGTCCCACCAAATTCCACGAAATGATCTGAATAACACAGGGTCCTTGAGTAACAGAAGACTAGGACAGTCAAACCTTGTTCAAATGTTTGACTCACTAAATATTAGACAACTAGATATAACAAATGTCTTTCTTTTAACAACCTAGTTGTTGTATTTGATATGCAGCAAGGACTTCATGAAGCATATGTGTCTATTGTCTTTTAAAAATTCAGTAGCTTTGAGCTGCAAAGATAGCTCATTGGGTAAAGTACTTGCCATTCAAGCATGAGGGTCTGGGTTCAGATCCTCTGAAGGCAAGGAAAGTCAGAGGTAGTAGTGCACATCTGTAATCTCAGAGTTCCTATGCTAAGATGGGAGGAAAGAAACAAAAGAATCTCTGGAAGCTCTTGGGCCACCTAACCTAGTATACACAGTGGCAGACAATAAGGGACCCTTCCTTACATGAAGTATTAGGCAAGGACCAACCCTCGAGGTTTCCCTCTACATGTATGCCACGACACAGGTGCTGACACACATAAACACATACATATATCAAACGCACACATCATACACATACACACATCATACACATAGTAAAAGTAAAAATGCAGGATTTTTCCTTTGTTTGGTTTTTAAGGTAGAGTTTTACTCTAGCCCAGCATGGCCTGGAATTCACTCTGCCATTTCAGCCACTGCAAATGAATTCCAGACACATGCACCACTTTGTGCATCTGGCTTTAAATGGGTACTGGGGAATCAAACTCAAGTCATTAGCCTTTATAGGCAAGCATCTTAACAGCTGAGTCATTTCTCTATCCCTAAAAATATAGCACTTTTTAAATCCATGAATGGGAGTATATGGCTTTAATCATAGCACTCAAGAAGTGGAGAATTTCAAGTTCAAGGCCAGCTTGAAGAACATAGAGAGTTCCTGGCCAGCCAGTGTTACATAGTGAGATGCTACATAAATTGAAATTGTGAGTACAGATTCAGTATAATGAGGTGAAATACAAGGACAAGGGGAAAGGCATTGAAAAGGCAGACTTAAGCGGCAAATCAAGCAGATTCTTTAAGGAAAAGAACTCAGAATGAAAGTAATGAGGGAAATCAGTCAACATATTGAATCAGCAGAACTTCAAAACCTGAAAAGCAAGTTCACTTAGAATTGGTAGTCCTGAAGCCAGAAAATCATAGTGAAGTTAATAATTCAGAGACAGAGAAATTGAATTGCTTATAAGATTATAGATGAGACTAATGAAAGTGCTAAAGTTCAGTGAAGGTTGACGATGCTGGATTCAAATCCAACAATGTTAAGTAAGCATGCATTTTCTCTCAAGTTGTATTTGTATTTGTAGCAAACTTTAAAGTATTTGCAATCACTTATCTTTCTTCTCATTGATTCTTTTAAAAGTAGTGACATAATTAAACTTTTCTTACTAAAATATATATCTTAAAGTCCATGTAACATTTTCTGTGAATGGCTATCATCTGTAAAAATACCTAGAATATATCTAACCTCTTAGGTCATTTAAAATAATGAATTTTAAGACCATCTCTATATGTGAATGTATCACTTCTCCACAACTAAAAGACTCGGTCTATTCTAATAGTGGTCAAAAGTGCTATCTAGTAGTGTTGAGTTACCATTTTTCAAATATAGTATGTTTTTATAACATGTAGTATATTGAGTTGGTATGCATTCTTAAATTAATCATTACTTCTGCTTAAAAAGGTTGCCAAAATGGCTGGATTCCAGTGTGTATTTAACCATAAAAAGAAATAAGATAAAAGACAAAGCCGGGCATGGTGGCACACGCCTTTAATCCCAGCACTTGGGAGGCAGAGGTACGAGGATTGCCGTGAGTTCGAGGCCATGCTAAAGTGAGACCCTACCTTGAAAATCAAAAAAAAAAAAAAAAAAAAAAAAAAAAAAAAAAAAAAAAAAAAAAAAACAGACTGTTCTGAATAGTCCAACCAAATCTGCCTACAGGAACTTTCTTCTGATGTCAGGTTCACTTTAAGGCATACTGGCTACTAATGAGATGCTACATAAATTGAAATTGTGAGTACAATTTCAGTATAATGAGGTGAAATACAAGGAACAATCATTCTTAGAACTAGCTAGTGAGAAGGAACACCCTTTGCGGTTGAGATGGAATGAATGGTGTGAGACTTGGCTGTGATGAAAGAAAGCTGCTGGTGCTCAAAAAATAGCCCATTACGCCAATAGAATCCAGTTTTCTTGAGTTATTCAGAAAATATATGTAGTATTTATAAAATGATAGATGATAGATGCAATAGTATGCAACAAATTCAATTCGTTATTGAGTACTTAAAGTAGAATTGTTTAAGAAAAATGTTACTCTTTTAGTTAAATGAAATGATTCATTTAAATATACAATTACACAGAATATAGGCCCTCAGAATAACTATTTAAAACTTACATTTTTACTACTATTAATATTAACCTACATTTGTCAACATTTAATATTTACTGTGTCTAGACATTGTGTGAAGATAGATTAACCTTTTAAAAATATTTATTTTAGTTTATTTTTATTCTCTTGTTTTTTTTTTTTTTTTTTTTTGAGGTAAGGTCTCACTCTAGTCCAGGCTGACCCAGAATGCACTACTAGTCTCATGATGGCCTTGAACTCACAGCCTCCTATCTTTGCCTCCCCTGTTCTGGGATTAGAGGCATGCGTCACAACATCCAACATGTTATTAATTTATTAATTATTCACTTATTTGGGAGACAGAATAAGACTGGGTGAGCCAAGGCCTCCAGCCACTGCAAGCAAACTCCAGATACATGTGCTACCTGTGTATCTGGCTTATGTGGATCCTGGAGAATCAAAACTGGATCCTTAACTGCTAAATCATCTCTCCCTCACAGATTAACTTTCTATAACAGCAACAAATTTTAACACAAAATTCTCAAAAATAGAGGAATTAAGAAAGGTGACCCATCTAAAAATTCACAATGCAATCTGATTTCCTAATGTTTTCTCCTTTTAATAATTATGCTTCATTATTTGGAAAAGCAGATGCCAACATATTATGTTTTGATTCTTTCCCTCAAAAGACACTTTGAAAAATATTGTCCTCTTGTAAAATTTCTCTATTCTCACTAACACTTATATTGGCATAAGAAAATGAAAAAAAAAAACAGAAATTGTATTTTCTTGGAAGCATCATATTATTGGGATAAAATGTGTATGTTAAAGAAAAAATATTAGTAACATGTTTAAAACCAGAGTCAACTTGTAGTTTATTCAGTACTCCTTACAAATGATGGTGATATGTATTTCCTATATGTAACTACAGACAGAATATTATATATCTGGAAGTACAAGTGTTGCCTTTTGAGTAATTAAGGGCTTCAATTGGAATAAAGTCCTTAGGTAACAAGAAAGTGCTCAAAAAGATTTCTAACTGTAAGCTCAAAATGGGTGGATAGTGTTATAAATGCACTAATGTTCAAATCCATGTGGAGATGCCTAACCTAAGATCTATAAAAACATTACTCTATACAGTGATGTCTGTATTAGTGTTTATTTCTTAATAGAAGGATTAGGTAGTTCACAATTTCTTTTTATTTTTTTATTTTATTGTTTATTTTGACAAAAATATACTTGTGACATAATTTCTGGAACAGTTGCCTGATGCGTACCAGAAATCTAAGTTAAAAAAAATCTTTACATAAACTATTTAGCCATGAGAAAAAGAAATGCTAAACTTGTTTACATAAGGGATATTTATTTCTTCTTAAGCTATGTCTTCTCAAGAAAAAGAATAGTTTAATAAACCATCTGTTTTTTTTTTTTAGAAGGGCTATAGAAATTCTACTTTGACTAATTAACAAATCCTATAGTTAGAGGACAAAATCAGGAGTAGGCATATCCAGTCAGTAAATTGAATTCTTCCATTGTCTAATACAAAGAAACTGGTGAAGTTAATGTGTGGTAAGTCTGATAATGGGCACATAGAGTAGCTGAGAGTGATGCAATCATGGACAATCATCAATCACACCCATGCCTTACCCCATGCATCACTTTCAGCTGACTGTTCTTGGATTGTGGTTTTTATAAATCAATGAACGTATCTAAGGCATTTTGCTTTGCTTTGAGAAATGTTCTAGAAAGTTATCAAACCAAAGGGAGGGTTCTGAATTCTCACAAGAGCATCTGAATTTGTTGAATTTACTGTTAGTAGGACAGTAGTCTGGTTAGAAATCTTGGGTTGTGAGTGGTATCTTAAATGAAGACACTCTTGACGAATTTGTACCAGGTAGTTACTATGAAAATTAAAGGTAATTGGTATATGCCTGGTGGGGAAATCATGCCAAATATTTGGTATCCAAAGAAAGAAGAAAGTTCACAATAAAGTTTGAAAATAGCCCAGTTTATCCAAGGCATTAAAAAAGATAAATCTGAAAAAGATATTGATATGATTGTAACAGTCTCCTGACCAAAAACAAAAACAAAAATGAGATAGTAACACTTGTAATGATATTACATGCTTATTAGGAAGGTCAAAAAACTGGAAAACTGTCAGCATCAAGTACTGGTGAAAATTGGAGCCACAACAGCTTTCATTCATTTCTGTGAAGTGCAAAATGGGCCAACAAGTTGAGATAGTTTGGCAGTTTCTTACAAAAGTATATACTTGCCAGATGATATAGTAATTTTATAAGTATTAATCCAAGAACCTGCTCACAGGTACTTAATAACACCTCCACATAGAACTGTGAAATCTTGGAAACAACCAATATGTCCTTCATCAGGTAATTCATAAACAAACTGTGGTACCACCAGATAAATAAATATTATTCAGCACCATAAAGAAAGAGTTACCATGTCATACAGACTTATCCCTTTAGATAAATCCCTGCACCTTTAGTCAGAGAAACCTTTTTCCAGGTGACGGTGACCAAAGTGCTGAAACTAAATGAAAGCTGAGTGCTCAGCACTGATACAAACTTCTGTAACATCCCCTCCATAGATAAGAGAACAAGGCAGAAGAACAGTTAGAGGGAATGTCAGAGCCAGAATATGAGGAGAAGTACTTTTGGACGTTATTTTCCAGATCTGACATGATTGTTACATTATGACCTCAGAGAAGCTGTTACTACTTCAACACCTCTACAAAATTGAGCTTGTCAACATTTCAGCATGGATAATGAAAAGGTTTTTAAAAGGTTATCAAAAGAGAGCAAGGTACAAGAGGGCCTACACCTATTAAATTCTCTATTAAAAAAAAAAAAGGGTTATCTCATTTGTCCTGATGCTAACTTACTCTCCGTTGGAGAATCTGCTTCTCTTTTTCAGACAAATGTAGATCCTAAGGAGAGAGCCACCCCATCATACCTCAAAAGGGCCCCGGCTGAAACTAAGAAAAATTGGAGAAACAAGCAAGGGGGCTGTTTTCCTGATGAACCGGACACCAGCACAAGGGGGAAGGAGATCAGCACAGAGAAAAATCAACTCCTACCAAATCAGAGAGCCAGAGCCTCAGAGCCCCCCAACACCTCATCACTGAAGCAGACCCAACATGGCTCAGGGAAATTTTGCGGAAGAGGGGGCGGAAAGAATGTCAGAGCCACATGTTGGGTCATGATATGCAGAGACATTTAGCTTACCCATAACTGTGGGCTAACTCCACAATGCATGACCCATATACCTCAACAAGGAGGGGCCAAGGGGAGGGGGTAGGTCATGGATGAGCCTAATAATGGTACCAAACTGACTGTAAAAAATAAAATAAAATAAAAAATAAAAATGGAAAAAAAAAGAGAGCAAGGTATAGTTTTAAAGTTCAGTGTAGAGGGATGGCATGGCGGTGTCAAAAGAAGGTATTTGGAGGAAATTATGTTCAAATTACATTGTCTTCATGTATGACAAATATCAAGAAAATGTTTTTTTAAGACACAAAGAGACATCAGGAAAATTAAGCATTTGTTACAAAGGTCACAATGTGAAAGGAGCCAAAATTAGAAAGCTAATATATACATACATACACACACATACACATATGTGTATATGTACATGTATATGACATATATATATATATGACACTATCTATATGATATACTGTAAGACAGCAAAATGTTTACTAAATATACAAAAGACAGTGAAAAAGATCAGTGGTTGCTAGGGAATAGGAGAGGAAGAAGAGATAAAGTATAGAGGATTACAGAATTGTAATCTATTCTATGTGATACTGTAGAGATTAATTTTATCACTACAAGTTTGTCCAAACTCATAGACTGTGGACATTCAGGAGTAAATTCTTAAGCTGATAACAAGGAAACATAAAAGTAAATTCTAAGACACTATCACTTTCAAAAAGTATGCACAACGATACTTAGATTAAAATAATGTATGCAAAGATTATTTGTGCTTTTACTCTATGGAAAGAAGTTATTTACATAATGTCTATATTTGAAATAATAGTTTATAAGTTAAAATACTCTGTTAAGAGCTGGGGTGATGGCTTAATGGATAGGGTAGTTGCCATGCAACTCTGAGTACATAAGCTTGTACCCCAGACACACATACACACATACACACATGTGGCAAGCTTCTGTTATCAATCTTAACATTCCAAAGGTGAGAAGAGAGTCAGAGTCAAAATTTTCCTAAAGATTCTTACAAATGGAGCAGTGAGCAACACTGAACAGAAATACATAAACACACAGTCTAAATGAATAATATCAAATAAGTATAATATTACAAGAACTTTCTGGAACCCTTGATGAGTGGATGAGTAGCTGCAGCTACTTGAAGTGAAAATAGAGGCTCCTTCCCACTTCCTCTTTGGCTCTAGCCTCCTCACTGGTTGTAGAAAATAGCATAAGAAATCACTATGATGATATCACTTACTATGGCAAGCCCAAGTCTTCCCAGGAAAGCAGTCTTATAGGAAACAGTCTGTGTGCATGGAGTTCCAGAGCCTTGGAGAATGGATTATTCCATGGAATGATGGCAGTCTGAGGGAAAATGATTTCAAAAGCTCATACTGACAAAGGCAGGGAAGATGGCCATAAAATAACATGCCATGGTAAAGGAGACCAAGAACTAGGACTGGAGCCAGGAGATACTGTGTTAGATAAGAACCACCTGATGGTGATCTAATCTTAGGTAGGGCTGTACATGCGCACTTTGCAGTGTGTACGTGTTTACTCAGAAGGGGAAGCAGGAAGTGATGCTTAGTCATGATACTTGGCAGCCAGCCCAGGCGCCATCTTGTAATGGCCGCCATACCTGCAGAGACTTGGCAGGAAGCCCAGGCGGTGACTTTGGGATGGCCGCCACACCCACTCTCCACAATAAGAGGTACCATGTTGTGTCTACTCAATGAGAAGACCTTTTCATGTATGTACATACAGCTAATTGACGTACTGTGTGACTTTCAAATGACCATATTTATTCTTGACAACTGAACTGCAATCCTCACCTCCAACTCAGATCAAATTGTCATTCTGAGATGCCAAAGGTGACATTGACTATGTGAAAAGGCACATCTAATCACTGAAGTTAACATGAATTACTGATTTAACAAAATCTTTTTTAATTAATTATTTTTTATTGACAACTTCCATGATTGTAAACAATATCCCATGGTATTTCTATCCCTCCCTTCCCCACTCCCCCCTTTGAAACTCCACTCTCCATCATATCTCCTCCCTCTCTCAATCAGTCTCTCTTTCATTTTGATGTCATGATCTTTTCCTCCTCTTATGATGGTCTTGTGTAGGTAGTGTCAGGCACTGTGAGGTCAGGATATCCAGGCCATTTTTTGTCTAGAGGAGCACACTGTAAGGAGTCTTACCCTTACTTTGGCTAAATGTGTATACTATGCTCATCAAACAAAATCTTTGATAGGTAACTTTCTCTAAGAGGAAGGAAGCCAAAGTGACTGATAAAATAAGTCAGATGGAACTGGTGGAATTTGATCTAAATCTGGAAGAAAAGCACCCTTTAATAGACAAGCTTATCCACATGTTTGACATCATCTCAGATGGTGTCAGGTGTCAAAGCTCTTGATAGGACCAGTTCATGACACTGCTGGGCTCTCATACAATTGCTAAATGAATAAAGAGCCAAGCAATATGCTCATCCCTTTCTATTGTCATTATAGTTTTAAATTAAATAAAGATTAAACAAAAAAACATAACAGCTCTGTATTTTTCAAGAATATAGGATGACTTCAGTATGCAGGAGCCTCCATGATCCTCTTGTCTCTGTTCCGTGCAGTGCTGGAGTTATAACATAAATGGACACACCCAGCTTTTAAAATGGATGCTAGGGATCAAAATCACGTCATCATGTTTATATAGCAAGCATCATTTCCCACTGAGCCATCTCCCTAACCTCAATGTCTTTTTAATGAACTAATTATAAAGGAGAAAATACTTTATTACTTCATATTCTAAACCTTTAATGTCAAAGAGCTGCCAGTAAGACAGTTTTGGCAAACATGTCAATGGAAGATATATTTTTACAAAATGTTTATTCATCTACAGTGACTTTTAAAATTATTTAATTTATTTATATGGGGGGTGATGCCAGGGCCTTTAGCCACTGAAAACCAACTCCAGATGCAAGTGCCATCTTATGCATCTGGCTTATGTGGGCACTTGGGAATTGAACCTGGGTCCTTAGGCTTTACATCAAGGGCCTTAACCATTAAGCTATCTCTCCAGCCCTACAATGACTTTTTATTTCTTAGGTCCATGTTATTTTTCTGAAAGAAGTATATTTAACATGGACTAGGTTGAAATCTTTAATTAACAATGTGTTGACTTCATTTATTTAGAGTAAAAAAGGCAAAATTAAATAAAGAAATAAAACATATTCATAATACAACTACCCAGAAAGTATTTTTAAGGTCAATCAGAGTTGTGTAATATGTAGTTTAAAGGTCAGCCCTGGCACTAAAACTGATTTGTGCCTCTGATGAGATAAGGAGACTGACAAAATGTAAGCCAGTATCACAATATCACTACACAGTAATTCATCTGATTTTTTTCTTTTTAAAAAATTTTTTTTTGTTTATTTATTTATTTGAGAGTGACAGACAGAGAGAGAAAGAGGCAGAGAGAGAGAGAGAATGGGCATGCTAGGGCTTCCAGCCACTGCAAACAAACACCAGATGCTTGTGCCCCCTTGTGCATCTGGCTAACGTGGGTCCTGGGGAATCTAGCTTCAAACCGGGGTCCCTAGGCTTCACAGGCAGGCGCTTAACTGCTAAGCCATCTCTCCAGCCCTGATTTTTTTTCTTTGTTGTTGTTGTTGTGAATTATTTTCTTAATGACAGAAGTAGAGCATCAAATTACATTGTAATAAAAACTATGTATCCTATGAGATAGCCTACATACTGCTTCCTTTCCTGAACACTGCTGATAATCCAAGGTTAGACCCCATAATTGTTAAATACTCTTTAAGAGGCATATAGAAAAACACAAAACCTAATGCTTGGCTTAAAGTTGCTTTAAAATTAAAAAAAAAAAACAGTGAGTAGGAATTAAATATGTTTGCATTCAAAAGATAGTTATTGAAACTTTGTGGATTAGAGTAAAACCTAGAAGCAAAACACAATGCAAGTATAAAATGAATCACTAAGATAATTCAAAGATTTTATGAAAGTCAGGGCTAGAAAAAATATTAGACTGGAGTTACATTGTAGAGACACCTAGAAATCAGGAAAGAACTCCTATATAGGAAGGGAAAAATACATTTTTTGAAAAACTACTTATAATTTTGACATTAGTGGAAAATCATAAATATGGTAAGCTCAGTAGTGTAGCATATGATGAGACCAGTCAAACAACAGTGCCTGATTTTTCCCATAGGCTTTCCAAGAATTAAGTCACCATGTTGGTTTCACCACTAAAACAAAGATGGAAGCTGAATATCTGACTGCTAGTTACAAAGTCAAATGAAGGGATCAGTGAGGCAGCAGATGAACTGAAAGGATAGGAATGCCATCTTCCCTGGCTATTGTACTCATTAAGAGAGGAATATGTGAGTAACTGTGATCAATAACAATTATTTCAATAAAAAGGGCTCTTTCAGTTAACTGAACAACCCAGAATTATCAATGAACAAAATAGCATTAATAGAAAATAAAGTTTCTATTTCCATAATGTGTATTCATAAATGATTTATAATGTAGAGAAAATGAAATATAAAAGTCTAAGTTAAAAAATTTCAATTTTGGTTTACAGACTTTGATGTATTGGGACTACCTAGTGCTTAGGAAATTCAGGCATGATGTAAAATTCTATTTCTCCTATTAAGTCAACTGAAAATTAAATTGAAAATAAAATTGAATGATAGTTTCTAATAACAATATCTTAGAGCACATTTTAGGAATGAATGAGCTGGGGAATCCATCTAGATCAACTATTCATACAACATAACAATAGTCTACATAATGGAATTTAGTTGGGAGGTGGAATAAATTGACAATGATCTGATCGCTGAACTACTTCTTGAAAAACTAGGGGAAGAATTTGCATTCCATTATTAATTTTATGTTGAGGAGGATATATTTTCATTGTGGAAAAAAAGTACTTACGAAGAGATTAAACACTTTGAAATGATATTAAGAGGAACTGAGAAAGCATTTAAAAGAGTGATTCTAACTCAGAAAATGAAACTTGGGATGAGATATAGATTATTAACATTATTTTGGTTTGAATGTAAAATGCCCTCATAGGCTCATGTGTTTGAATACTTAATCCCCAGTTCATGGTGCTTTCAGGAATACTGTGGAACTTTTAGGAGGTAGAACCTTGCTGGAGGAAGTGTGTCACTAGGAGGTGGACTTTGAGAATTTTTAGCTGGACCTCCACTGTGGTTCTTGTCTGTGCTTCCTGCACTGCAGTGTGCCTCTGACTTTCCACTCCTGCCATGCCTTTAAGAGCCCTTGAACCATAAACCATATTATATATCCTTCCTTCCATAAGCTGTTCGTGGTTGGGTTTCATAACAGCAGCAAGAAAGTACCTGATGTAGAAAATGGACCAGAGAATATCTATTATCAGAACACATTTGTTAGTAGATTTCAGAGTAAAAATTAACTCTAAAGATAATCTTTAAATACCTACAGGTCAGTATAGAGTCCCAAGCCATCACTATTTGCTGATATGATGATTGAAATTATCACTTGAAACTGCTGCAATGACAGGAATGTGATTTAAAAACAAGTGCTAAATTTGTGATATTTTCTTGTATCAAAATACAGAAAAATATGTCCTGGAGAGATGGTTTAGGAATTAAGCCACTTGCCTGTGGAGTCAAAGGACCCAGATTCAATTTCCCAGTACCCTCATAAAGCCAGATGCACAAGGTGGTGCATGCTTCTGGAGTTTGTTTGCAGTGGCTGGAGGTCCTGGTATGCCCATTCACTCTCTCTCTTTCTCTCAAATAAATAAAATACTTGAAAAAATTGTTTGAAATTTTAAAAATGTATATAAAACTATTAATACATAAAAAATGATAGCAACGAAATATTAATTTTCTATGTTCATAGTAAGTAGTTATGATAAGACACTTTTGTATTTCTGCAACCCAAAATGAAGTGGTAATGTTATATTAATTCTAATTTAGGAAAATATTTACCTAATGAAATTATAGCTAAAATGTGACATTTTGTATTTGAAAGTCAATCTCAACTAGTTGTCCTACGTACTGACTGGTCTAACTGAAGAGCAATGTGTGTTGGACACATACATATAAATTTATTCCTGCTTTATAAATCACAAATAAAGATAATAGACATCGCTGACAAACTTTTAAACTTAGCTATAGAAATTTTAAGAAATAAAGGAATTTTATAATTTCACAGAAGCTAGGGAAATACTATAGACAAAATCAGCAAGATGATTATAGAAAAATCTTGATAAGATTGTAAGATCTAATTTTAGGCCAAAAGAGATGACGTGTTTCTTCAGACTCAGTGGTAACCCAGTATAAAAATGAACTCTATACCCTAAATAAATATGCCTTTTCAGATTTTGCTCATAGCTTATTATTTTTGTCAGAATCTTCTTATATGTAGCAGAGACCTTATTTTCTTGCTTTTTATGCATTTTGTACTTATGTATAAAATTCTCTAGCAAAAATGAACAAAACAAAGTTTAACTATATAGCTGGATGAGTATAATTCAAGTGGTGGTAACATAAAGTCATTACATAGTGATCACAGGGTATTAAAGTATTCATTTTTATAACTTATTTTTTATTGACAACTTCTATAAATTTTAAACAATATCCCATGATAATTCCCTCTCCCCCAAAGTATTCTTTTGCCTATCATAACTAAAAAAAAAAGACTAAAACATGATTTTTAGGAACCACTTACATACAGATATAGATCTATACATTACAATATCCCTCCAGTTATTCTGCAAAGTGGCTTCTTCATCTATTATCCTTGAAGAAAAACATCTATCTCACGTGCATTATTATTATTACCACTCAAGAATTATATTAACTAGCTTTATGTAGGTTAAGGTTAGTGGTTTTGAAAGGAATCTCTTAAGGTGCTGGTTTCAGTTACTGGGCCTTACACACTTCAAAACAATGCACAAAGTCTTGAAAAGGCAATATAGGTTTTCACCAGCTTTCATAAGAATAATGCGACCAAGAGAAAGAGGGTGTATTAATTACTTTTCTTGTTGGGATCATGAAAGATTTACCTCACATTTTGAGGGTGGGGAAGTCATAATGGTTGTGACTCCATCTGAAGTGGTTGGAGCTCGCTATTGAGCTGTTAAGGTCAATAGGGAAACAGAGCCAGGTGGCCAGAAGCAGGGTATGGCTAAAACTCTGTCATCTCTATAGTCCTGTGTCAATCATTTAGGCCTCATGTTCAGAAAGCTCCACAACCTCCCTGAACATCAGTCAGGGAACAAGGGTCCAAACACAGGAGTCTGTGGGAGACATAGCCCATTCAAATCATAACACAGAGTAAATTGTAGAAAATTTTCTTTTAATGTGGACAGGGGTTTCAAAAACTGAATATTGCATGCTTGCAGAGAATGTGCATTTTCATTATTCATATTATTTATATTATATCATATTATTTCATTAAGTTGGACCTTAGTTAACTGAAAAATTGGAACTCACCACAGAGGGAAATAAATTTATGAACAAGATCACAGAGGTGGCAGACCAAAAAATAATGTTGGCAGTAGTGATAGATAAGAGGCCATTTTCAGTGTGTAAAATATGAAGGGTCAGAGTCATGTATTCAAACAATTCACTTCAAAATTTGCTAATCACTTAAATATCAAAAAAACCCTTTCTATTAATTTATTTTAGAGTCCTATCCACATGTATCCAGGCAAAAGTGTCCTCTCTGTAGACTTTATATGTGCAAAACCTATGACACAAGCCACCATGTGATATAAGTACCACCATGAAGATTCTACTACAATCACCATGCCATTCCCTCTTCCAAGTCTTGCATGAGGACCCTAAATCATTTAAATGATGTAAGTTTTGAAATGTTTACTTATAGGTATATCAGTTTATATGTATCAGGGAGCTAAAATTCAATTCCTTTAGAATAAGTCTAAACAATTTTTCAAAGTAAAATATACCATAAATATACCATAAATCAATGAGTATTTATACAAATAATTTTAATTATTTTAAAGCGACATTGTAAATACAATGAAGAAGCTAATTGCTTTAGCATATAATCCTGAGCCTCATTAAGCCTTTATATTAATCATTGTCTACAGTAATGCCATTAATATTTTTCTCATAAATTTAGTCTTGCAATACAGTCATATAATTTTTAAGTTCAATAAAAATTCTTGTTTCTTCATAGTTGTCATTTCTGATTTATACATTTTAAATTAATGAACTATCTAATTTCTTTTTCATTGTGACTAAGGATTTTATGTTTAAAAAAAGTCTTTAAATTTGCTTCCAGAGATACACCATCAAAAGATTCCTACCCGAAATAGATATATCACGAAGTGTTACTGGAGCTCTAAATCTATCATGCATGTAAGTACATGTTCATTGTTTTTCAATATCTTCTTACTCTATGGGAGCAAATTTCAGTATGGTCCTGATTGTAGGCCTGGTTTTCAAAGATGCCAATGTTGAAAGTTTCAAAACCGGACAGTGTTTGACAGTCTACATACTGAACAAGCATGAACTGAATCATGTGATTAGCTTTACTTAACACTACTTTTCTTGATTTTGTTCCTCAAAAAAGAGAGAAATGATGATAATATTTTTGTTCATACTCTTTTTCATCCAACAGTTACCATCATCATACCTACTAAAGAATGTTCAATAAATGTGTTCAACAAAATGTTCTACTAATATAAAGAATTTTAATATTAACATATTTAAGTGTATAAAATTAATGTGATTACTAAGTTAGTAAGTACAAAGCTGCTGATATTTTAGTAATATTAATAGCATATTCCTCTAATAAAGTTGCCCATATATTTTGCATGACACCCCTAGATTCCCAAATGAGGGGTCCTTATCCTCATACACATAGACCAGTCTTTACATCTTCAGTTTTGCCTGTACACATATATTACCATACACAGTAAATGATATCTAGCATTTCATTTTTTGGGTCTTCATATGAGTAACTGACATGAAGTTTAAATCCTCAAATGATGTAGGAGAACAAATAGGAATTATTTCCTCTAGGCATTAACTGTTACAATTCTAACATGTTTTCTCTTCTTCATCAACTCTTGTAATTCACATTACTTGACATGTTTCTCAGAACATTTATCAAGAATGCTTATGTAGTATACAGTCTCCAGTTAAAAGCTGATATATAACACTACAGTTTCTTCACTGTTGAACTGTATCTTCCCTGGCCACTATATCAAAATATTTTTAGATAAATTCTTGCAGTTTCCAAACATGCAGAAAGAACTAGCAATTTTTTCTAGTTTTACAAATTAAATGTAGTTTTTATGCATAATTTCTGTTTACATTTTTATATTTCAGACCTCATACTTTATATATTCTAACACTGGCAAAACTCTAAGTTAGAACTAATAATGATCACTCTTAATAAAGTTAAAAATAGCATGGATTTTAATAAAAATATTAAAGTCCCTTTTCATTTCTGAAGCTGACAGGTTATATACCATTTTCTTAAATTGGGTTGTAATCTCCTAAGGGGTAACTTAACTGAATGTATGTGAGATGGATCATCATAAAAGTAGACATTAAAAGATTCTAAATGCGCAGCCACCAACGATTAATTCAAACCCAAATGTATAGTGACTCTTAGGTATTTCTGTCAGTGATCAGCTGTGTTGGGATTTGTGACTTCACTCAGCCTTGGTTCAGAACACACGACATGTGCACTTTGCACTGCACATGTCTCCACACATTACAATACCCATGAATGCTCCCTGAAGTGCCTCAGCTCAGATTTGTGACTACTATATGTTAGGAATTGTAGTACTTTTGTTATATACAAGGTTTTCTGCTTTTATAGAAACATAATAGTGTAATTATGCAAAATAAAGACTATAACTCTTTTGCTACCATCATTTTCAGTATGTAAGCATCAAATTAATATATATTTGGATTGAATTGTATTATAATGTTTGATTTTAAAAAATCTATTTGAGTTACTGACTTGTTTCATTAAAAAATAAATTAAAGCCGGTGGCGCACACCTTTAATCCAGCACTCGGGAGGCAGAGGTAGGAGTTCGTCGTGAGTTCAAGGCCACCTGAGACTCCATAGTGAATTCCAGGTCAGCCTTGGCTAAAGTGAGACCCTACCTCAAAAAAAAAAATACAAAAAAATAAATTAATTTGCTCTTGTTTTTAATAAATGAAGAAATTATATATAGGCCAAATAATTGTTTGTAAATGAATTTCTTTATTTTTCCTCTTTGTGAATGTTTTATTTGTGTACTTATTTTATATATTGATATACCTATAGTGGTAAGAGGAGGGAAGAAGTAAAAGTTTAAGAAGCCCTGGGTTATATGACTGAGAGGAAATCATGAACCTTCCTGCAGATTTAGCTTCCTTGTGTGTAATTTGAGAAGTTTTGATGTAGACATCCCTAAAATAAAGCAGTTATTTATTTTATTTTATGAGATTGGGTCTCATTTAACCCAATATGCTTCAAATTTGGGAGATAGATTATTCTTAAATTCACCACCCTTGTCTTCACCTCCCAAATCCTGGAGATTACAGGTCTGTGCCAACAAGTCTGGTTTTAGTCAGTGAGTCTTTGTGACAATTAATGAAAGAAGATATTAAAGGGATTAGGAAGAAATAAGAAACATATAAAATAATATCATGATAGGAAATAAATATATTATCAATGTTGTTTTCTATGAATTAATTTGATCATTGTAGATCTGGTACATATCTTTTAATAAAAGTTTATTTCAAAAGAAACTTATTGAGAAGAATAAAACAGACTGGAAAATTATGCATTTACAGGTATGTAATCATTCTCTAAGTTTTAAAGCACTATGAATGCTGAATTTCTTTATTTATATTAAATTTGAATAAAAATACTGCTTTTAAATGTCTGAGGGTTTATATTACAATGATTTTGTCATAGTTAGGCCTTTATTTTTTTTGAGAAATGTCAGTTTACTTGAAGTTATATGTATTCCTTAGCCTAACTTATTGTGACCTAAAATAATCTGTGCTGACAAGGATTTAGACCACACTAGAATAAACTACTCATTAAATTAGGCAATAAGCATGGTGCTTTTACTGATATCAGAGCAAACACTATCTTGAATGGTTTACTGTGGAGATAGTAAACAGTTTATCATTAGGGAAATATATTATGTAACAACATATCTTGGTCATGAAAGCAAAGATAATGCTTCATGAGCCTCACATAATTTTCACTCATGGGAAAACTACTGTCTGATACGAAAATCAGAGAACTCATCAGCATATTAAAACTTCTACAATGCTGCCTTTCACCTTGTTCAGAGTCAGATTAGCTATCTGCAACTGAGAAATTTCTCTATAAGGAATAAACAAATTTCAAGCTTTTTTGTTTGTTTATTTCACAGGTTGCTCCATAGTGTGATTTGTAAAATAAATAACCATTGTTAGTAGCATCTCTGAATCTTAAAAAGTGTCACTGCCTTTTGTTAGTTTTCTACTTGGGGAAGCTGGCTAGAAAGTCAGATTTTGAGTGAGTGCTATTACACTGCATTTTTCACAAACCACTGTTTTTACCTCATAGTGGTGGTGCTTGGCACCGACACAAAATAGCAGATGGCACAAAGATTGTTCTCCATTCAAGAAAAGTGTCACATACAGAACTCAATCATGCTCAAATGGCTTCAAAAACCTTCTGTACAATAAGTTTTATCATTACTCCTGCCTCTCTATTATCTGTACTAAGCCTTTTCTGGGATCTTATCTGAAGTAAAGCTGGATTCCTTAATTCAAAAGCACTGGAATGCTTTGCTCTGAACTTATGACCACATATGATGCAGAAACAACACCAAAAGGAAAGAACTTATGCATCTGTCTATAGTGATCCCACAATATCCTCAAGGTTTCCCTGAAAAGACTGTTAGCTATTTTTTAAGATTTATTTTTATTTATTTGTTAGAGAGAGAAAGAAAGAGAGAGAGAGAGAGAGAGAGAGAGAGAGAGAGAGAGAATGGGCATGCCAGGGCCTCCAGCCACTGCAAATGAACTCCAGACACATGCACCACCATGTTCATCTGGCTTATGTGGAACCTGGAGAATTGAACCTGGGTCCTTAGGCTTCACAGCATGTGCCTTAACCACTAAGCCATCTCTCCAGCCCAGATTGTTAGCTTTTTTAAAAATTCTCATTTATAAATTTATGAATCATAGATTCTATTAAATTATTAAAAGTTAGGCATGTAGCTCAGTGTCAGAAGACTGGCTTAACATGTACAAGGCACGGAGTTCAATTATCTAACTGCAAAAGAAGAGAAAATATTAATTTTCCTCAACCCTAAGTCATTTTAACCAGGTTCTTGAGGAATGTCTTCAAAAGAGAAATTTTCTCAGGGACCTGGAGTTTCAGCAAAACTCATCTATTCGAAAAGTTTAGCATGCTGTCTTAGATTTCCTATGAATACACGATGAATTGTTTGTTTCAGAGCCTTAGTAAGAATCCATATTAGGTTGCCTAGATTGATTTAATTATGCATGCTAGTGGAATTGATTATCACATTCTATACTTCTTATAATACCATATTAAATGTATCTGATTTTCTATCAGAAATTTCCTAGAAGTCTTGACTCTTAGAACTGTCTAGAAGGAGTTTATGATCCATAAACACAACTTGTCAACATTACTCAAAGTGTCCCTAGTTTGATTTCAAGCCATTAGACTGAATAAGTCTTTCTCAATTATACTTGTGCGCATATATTGGTGCATGTTTTTATGTGTATGTATTGCTGCCTACTTACATGGTACAGTTTATGACAGTAAATTGCTAAGATATCTATGGAAGAATATACATTTATCTCAACTTATCTTAAGAAATTTATTTTTCAAATGAAAGACTTTTCAGTAAATGATTAAAGTAGCAGTTAGGAATGTGAGGCTCTGGTGGGATCTGGGAGCTAACTAAGCGTGAGCTATGAGATGGAGGTGAATAAGAAAAGAGCCTGCAACTATGGCCTCTGCCTTTGAAATAGAAAGCAGGCTACATCAAATCCACTAGAAGAATTTGAGAAAAATACCCCATTGACCTTCAGAGAAAAAGTAAAATATTTTCTAAGAAGCATTATAGACATAAAGAAGGCAACTGTCAATTTAAACCACACACGTGAGTAGAGTGTGATAACAACAAAACTAACTTATATTTCCCCAAATGTTATGGTAGAAGGGAACATTTCATAAATTTAAAAGTAAGAATTATAAATTGGCATCAATGGTATATCAAACAATGAAGGTATACCAGTTTGGAATCTTGACCAAGGAAAACAGTAACCTGACTCATTTGAACACTTGCAAACTATTATCTTTCTCATTGCTTGTTCTAAACATCTGATCTCTCTTTCATCTTCCCTTTGATCACAAAGCTAAAACAAGAGAAGAGGCAGGAATATGGCAAAGGACAAACTAAAGAGCTCTTTCCTGTAAAGAATTCTGTCCTTCTGTCCTCTCCCACACCCTTCTTCTGTCCAGCCATCTAGACTCACAACTGCTAGTATTTCTTCTTTTCTCTCCACCTCACGTTTACTTTCTAACTCTAATTCTTTTATTCACACCCCTGAATTTCTCAATGTAGTGTAGGATTTGAGCAAGAAGACAATGTTAGCACAAGGGAAGAAATGTGGATAAACGTGTCTTTATAAGTATAAAATAGTAAATGACCACATAAATCTTGACAATACCATTAATAATAAAGTGATTCCATTATAAAGTATGCTTATGACCATTAGTCTTAAATTAAATATAATTAATTTTTTGAGACACACACACACAACAGCAAGAGAGAGAACACATGACACAATGGAGCCTGTTGCCACTGAAAATGAACTCCAGATGCATGTACCACTTTGTACATCTGCCTTTATAGGAGTCTTGAGGATCTGAACCTTGGCCATTAGGCTTGCAAGAAAGTGTCTTTAACTGCTGAGCCACATCCCCAACACATATCATTAGTCTTAAATTGTATTTCCTGTCTCTTCAAGAGACAGCTGGGCCTGATTGCACAGACCTATAATTCTATCTATTCTGAAGGCTCAAGAAGGTGGATTGCAAGTTAAAGGCTTGCCTGAGCTACAGTGAGTTCAAAGCCATCTAGGGTAACTTCATGAGACCCTGTCTCAAAACAAAGTAAAAATGGTTTGGAATATATCAGTTATACAGTGCTTACAAGAATGGCTGTGATCCGATGTTTAATTCATAGCAATGCAAAATTAGTTAATTTATGTAATAATAATCAAAAAATAAGAGTATTTTAAATTCTTATGGCATACTCTCACTTATTTCAAAATGAATGTGTTTTCTTTAGATGGCATCATCTAACAAAGCCACATATGAATGTGGGGAAAGATGATGTTTTTTTTTTCTCTTTTGTCTTTATTACTGTGTTCTCATATTTCAAATGACAAGGGTATACTGTTCATTCTATGAATTATTAAAAGTAGGAATAGGAATTAAGAGTCAAATATAGTAGATAGAGTCATGAGAGTTTGTTTTTAACCATATAGTATTGATATGAAATGAATTCATGAACAAACACAAAGTAAAAATAGCATAATTCTGGCTGCACATCTCAGACAGCTGCTGCCAGAATGTCTAATTTAAACATAAGCAACTTAATATAATAAGAGACAACAGGGGAACAAAGTAGGATGATGACATGTTGGCTGATAGAAAGCTGCTCACGCCACGTGTGGTGACAGCCATTTCACCTCTCAAAAAATCCAGAGTTGTTGCTTGATATTCGGTAAGTATGGTTGCTCAAGAGTGAGCTAAAGAGTGGCAGAATGATGCTTAGAAACAAATCTAACAATACTAATGACGAGAATGAGCAGGTGCTGTCTCCATATGCCAGCAGGAGGCCATATGTGAGCTAGAAGGAGGGATGCTGCAATACTGCTCCAAGGTATTTTTGAGGAAGACTTGCCTGTCTTTACTAGTTACTGTTGAAATGCATCCCCATAGTGATTAGTCCAGTAGAATGAGACCTATTTAAGAACAAATGCCTGTAGGACAACAATTATCAACTATTTCTCCACTACATTTGTAGAATAGTACTCTACATAGCCTAATAATTATATTTCTCAGACTAGGGGCAAAGAGTATAAGGAAGTTCATTTTATGATCTGTCCCTTGACTGTGGTGTGAATTCATTTCTCAGTGTAATTAAAGTATATTATGAGCTGGGGAGATAGATCAGTCAATAAGGAACTTTCCATGCAAGCATGAGTTCCTGAATTTGGCTCCACAGCACCCATGTAAATGCCAAACAATGGGATGCACACTTGTAATCCCCGTGCTCAGCAGGCAGAGACAGGAGAATCCATGGGGCTTAATGGCCAGGTGAATTGAATGACTTAGCTGAATTGATGAGCAGTAGACTTGGTGAGAGATTATGCCTCAATAAAATAAGGTGGACAACAATTGAAGAAGACATCTGATGTCAACCTTTCAACTCTAGATGCATATATGCATATAGGTGTGTGTACACAAGTGTGACCACACATATTAAAATGCACATTCATATACACCACTTATAGCAATGCATATTATCAAGGTTATACTCATCCTATCTAAAGTCTACTTAACAAGCAAAGCTGTGTCACACATTTTACACATAGTATAAAATTGCTACTCATAATAATCTCTGACTCTGTTGTCGCTTCTCTTACATTTTTTGTATATCTCCTAAAGTTTCTGAGTTCAATAAATATTTCAAGATACTTTCTGTATCTATATACCTTGCCCTTATTCTTCAGAAACTCTTACCGGCATATCATTTCTTTATCAGTTAAGAACATTTGGAGCAAAGTGAAGGGGAACTGAATTCTCCCACATGTATCAAGACAGGATATAGCAATGAAATAAAAACACACTTATTAAGGAAACATGTACATGCCAGGGTTAAATGACTTCTTATTGGAAAGAGAACAAGGGGAAAATTATAATAGAAGATGAAAAGTTTATAAATTATGAGATATTTTCTCTTCATATATGCAAATTTAATATATTTGGGGATATAATTTTCAAGGGTGATAATAGTGCTTAACTCATAGGTTTGTTTTGAAAAATATATGAGGAAATACATTTGGAGTGCTTGTTATCTTATCTTATTCCCTATCAGTAGTAAAGGGTTTATAGAACACTGGTCCTATGAAACCTGCCTATTACAATATAAGCCCATGAAAGATGGAATGTTTACAAGGTGATTACCATGGTAACCTATGGTTACCCTGAGTTTAGAGAAATTACACAGGTAACAGGATTAGAATTAGAGAAGTAATACATTGATAGATATGGAATGTAAGGAAAATATTAATGTGGTAGATTCAGAGACAAGAAGAAAGCATAAATAAATTTGAAATGAGAAGCTATCCCGAGATATAAAACAGAGGTAAGCAAAGATTTTTTTCAAACCAAGAAACAGTATTGTGCACCCCCCCCCCCCCCAGCATAGCTGAGTGGGAGGGAAGCCAGACTCATGTGTATCCAAGCAGCATAGCATAAGTCCAGGAGAATGACCTTGGGGGTGGGGGTTGGAGGCCAAGCACAGCTTTATAATGATTGATAATGCATTTTTCCATCAGATTCACGTATGTAAGTGGAAGACCCAATTGGTTTGTAGATTTGGAGGACAGACGCCAGGGGGTGGCCCACCTAAGTATTATGCTAGACTATGGACAGCAGGGGGCAATGTAGCCATTGTACATGAGTCTAATAGATGTGTTTTGATCAGACACAAGTTTTATTCCTGCCAAGAAGGGTTGGTATGGGGGGTGGCATCTTCTTATTCCCTCTGGGTTTCAACTTCTTACTAAAACTGTCTAAAAGAATCTAGCTTTTTCCTATTTCTCCTTGTAGCAGACAGCTTCAGGTTCGCTGAGATGAACTTCCAGACCAAGCACAGTTATGGAGGAAGGGTTTTATTGAAGCTTACAGATTCAGGGGAAGTTCCATAATGGAAGAAGCTGGCCTGCTTTTGCAGGACCAAACACAGAAAAAGAAGCACAAGCCTAAAAGCCAAAAGCCACACAGCACAGCACACTTCAGGAACTCCAGCTAGGCACACTTTGCATATCTTTTGATTGAAATCTCAAACCCACCACCACACCTTACTATCAGCCCAATGACACTGCCTCCAGCCAGGTGGCTGCAGATGCAAACTACAAACTAATAAAACACTGAATATATTGGGGCCATCTATTCAAACTACCACACTCCTTCACTGTTAATGCACAATATTGAATGACATATACATTGCAAAAATAGATACCTTTGAAACATACTGTTTGAAAAATAACTAAAGAAAAAAATTTCTAGTAAGAATATAAGATACAGATAAATAATAAAATGCCCTTTTATGTGGAAAATGTGTCAAACTTTTTAATATACAGGTATAAGCCTCAAGCTTCCAAGTTACAAACTTTTCTTCACTTATGGAATCAAACACACACACACACACTCACAGCAGAAAAGAAAAGTGAATTCTGGCTGGTTTCACAGTGGTTATGGGATTATGATGACAATGAGCAGAGCACATTCTCAATTGAGCTCTATGCTCAGTGACTTTTTTTATAGTTCCATCTGCTCCTTCAATGTGAAATAAGCAGTGTTAATATATTTAATGTGTCTTATTGGGGTCAAACAGACAGTCATGGCTTTATTATTATGAATGTACTTATCGCTCTGTCCTTTCATATTTCTATCTAAAGTTCTGTGGAAATGTCACATACTTCAATGGAACTTCAGGATACAGAATAATAATCAGAAAAAATATCCTCTGTTCCATGAAGGTCATCTCCTGAGGATTATTTTAAATCCTTTATGAAACATAATAAAAGTTCTTATTGTTTTCAGAAAGTACAGAAATAGTATGCTCATCTGTGTACAGTCTTTGTGTACAGTCTTTGAGAAGTAGTCACTTGTCTCTTCTTTTAATCAAATAGCAAGTCCAGCTATCACTCAACAAATTACCTAAGAGTTCACAATCACCCCCTTTAATTTTTTTTAATTGAAGAATCATAGCAGAAAATTAATTTATTATGGCTTTGATTTTTAAATTACTTGGAGAATTGACATGTAGTGAAGGGTGCATGAAAAAAATATTTTTTCACAAAAACACTGAGTGATATCTGAAGATATTTCCAAACATAACAGTTTACATTGAGAATTACTTTTTTTCTTATCACACATAGATGTTTCTAGGGGGAAATGGTTAAATTCCTTTATCCACTGAAGTGAAAAGGTAGTTACTTTTGCCTTGCACTTTCAAAAGGCACAAAATTTTCAATGCAGTTATTTTTATTGTAAACTTCTAAAATCAGAAATAAACTATTAACTACCTTTGTTCATTTAATACACTAAAATCTTACAATGGTACTGCCTGTTAACACAGAACATGATGTAAGACCCTCTTGAATGCTATCCTAAAATACAGAATGAGCATTGTTTATAGGTTAAGTTTTCATCGTGGATACAGAAAAAGACAGTGTTACATAATCCCAACCAGAGAATAATTATTTCTGACTCATGATTTTGTGAGAATAGCTGGACCTAAATATAATCTTCTGTCAACACAATGAAACTAACAGCTGCTACAAGCATTTGAAGGGGATACATGGCAATAAAATTACTTCAGTGACAATGCTGAGAAAGTCCACACTTGCATCATCGGTGTGAGTCTCAACACAGGAAGAGAAGCAGCCTCATGCTTGATGTCACTAAAATATCTGTGTGAAACTGAATCTGTACTTTATCCAAAATGAAAAAATATATATATGTATATAGATCGATAAAAAGCTGCCAACATAACCAGAGTAGTTCATGCATGCTTCCTTTCAGAGTGATTAACTAATAGGTTTTAATGCTTGGGAGGGTAAAGATAACAATTGCTCACAGCTTTTTTTATTATCATAAAATTCTATTGGAAAATTATCTAGAAACATATTAGTCATACAATCTGATAACAGTCATTTATAACAAAATGCCTTATGCAAACTAGTGCCCCATGATAATTCTTATTTGTATAATGTTTTTCATTCTATAAGAGAATATTCTGTTGTACCTTTCTGATCACTGACTGGTACATTTTTTCTCCATGGTTAGAGAGAGGGCTGACTCCTTCAGTGATCAAATCCTTATTTGCACTTTGCTAAAAGCTCCTATGTAATGAGAAGTACTACATAAATTGTTTTACTTTTCATATGCAAGGAAATTAAAATTTTAGCTCAACTCTACAAAATGAACTATGAGACAAAAATAGGTTCCATGACTACGCTGATAATTCCAGAGACATGCTTGAATTTTACTAATCACAAAGTAATATCTCTTGACTAAACCTAATCACTGACATGCTATCTAATATTGACAAGAGGAAATGAAAGATGTGAAAATATTTTCCACCCAAAGTGTTAAAATCATATAGCTTTTTCTTCCAACTCTAATTATTTAATCTTGAGTTTTACCTAGCTCTTAAATTTACTGTTTTTTTAAACCATTCTTAAGTTCACATTGATAAAAATAACAAATAACTTCCTTATATACTAGGAAAGGAGCTATGATGAAAACAATGTTAACTTATTATTAAGGAAAGATAAATTTCATTTACTACCATGCAGTATAATGACTGATATTCAGTGAGGTAGAATAGCTTATTAAGCATGTCTTACTCCATTTATCCATAAAAATAGGAATTATAAAAACACATGCTTACTATATACCTCTATCAATATTTTACTTCCAGAAGGTTCATGATATAAGGTGAACTTTGGAGTCATACTTTCATCATTTCATCAGGAGACTGAGATCAGCTCTGGGGCAATCAGTCATGCCTATATAGTGTAGTTTCAATGAAAAACCTGAAAGAAGAGTGTAGATGTTTCCCTGATTGGCAGTAATCTGCACAGATTGTCACAAATCAACTTTGGGAGACGATGAACCCTGATTCCATAACTAGGACAATGGAGGCTTCACATTTGGAACCCTAGCAAGTTCCACCCTTTGTATCTCTTCCACTGGTTCACTTTAACCTGTATATCTGCCCATTAATCGTGTGCAACTTTAGACATAGTTGTCATTCAGTGAGTTCCGTGAATCCTAAGAAATTATCAAACCTCACTGTTTTGGGGACTGTATCCATCAACATTTGTGGTTGGTTTCTATAAGCCTGGGCCCTCAAGCTTTGCTGCTGTATTAACCTCCAGGCAGAAGGGTTTAGATATTCATAAACTGAGGGGCAAACATATATACATAAGTATAGTTATAGACTAGAGTCAGAATATTTAGATACCTGAATACAGAAACTCAGTGCAAATATAAAATGAACACATAGACCAAACATCAGATAAATAAACACATTTTAGGAGTATAATTACTTTCTTGTATCACCCTTTCTTTGCCTCATGCAGTATAATTGGATTTTCCGAGAAAATTCAAGTGTGAAGTCTTAAATATAAAAATAAAACTACTTACATATAAAACTTCCATATTTGAAACAATCAGAACATTAATTTTATGTCTTGATGAACAGGATACTTTCTGTTCATATAGAATAATAAAAAATGCAAAAATTAAATATAATGTTCTAGTACTTTTTCAATTTCAAAGAGCACAAAGAGTAATACCTTACATAAATTTTTAAGATATTGTTTACAAGCCTAAAAACATCATGATATTATTCATGTTTATTTGTCAATATTTCCCATTATCAGTTTTAAAATGAAGTATTTGAAATTTCTAATTCAAAACAGTATATTGAGTACAAGATTCTTAAATTTGATAAAAGTAATGTTTCTCTGAACAAACAAGAGGTGGTGTATAATTAAATAACTATGGATAGAGTTTTATGGAAAGGTCTTACGGCAACAAGAGAGAGAGATTGATTTAAGCAGGGAAACATCATTTTTACTTGCTTGCATTCTATTTCCTCTACTGCATCATCTTCTATAGGCATCAAATCAGTCAATGTCCACTACAGCCATTGAAGAAGTTGACTTTTTAATCTTAATCAAAGATATACTATAGACATCTCTCTCCTGAAAGTTTAGATCACCTTGACTAATCTTTAAGTTGATGAACTTTAGAAAGGCACACATACCTCACAAATTAGAAAGTACAAGATCATTTACTCTGTTGCCCGCACACATTTATAGGTGGCTGAGTTTCATGTGAATGCTATATATTCATTAGCTATAACAAACAGGATCTATTCATGATGACAAATGTGGCACACCCAGTATCTAGGATTGTTGGTTGTTAACTGCAGGACTTTTATTAGCTATTTATTCTTTACATTTCAAGGAAATTAAAGAGTAGAAAGCCTGTCTTCAGATCATTCAACTGTTGAAAAGAAAAAGAGATCACTGTTGCCAGGCCTCATGCAGCCATGAGTATACCATAAAAATGTGAGCAGGAACTATGTGAATTAAATTGATTAAAGAATTGTTATTAACTAGTACAGTATGAGGTCCAAATGATAGTCTTTCAAAGACAGAGGTGTTTACCTAACTCATAATTTATTAGAGTAATTTATAGTACTATAGGATGTTAGAATCATCATAAAGCTTTTCATTTAGGCCTCTGCAATTTCTAAGTTCAAAAATCAGATACCAAGCAGTGAGGTGAGCTTTTTGACTCATGGTCATGTAGCAGTGAAAATTGGAAGAGATGCCAGTTCTTAGACTACAATCTTGTGCTTTTTTAGCTGTTCTGAATGAAGCTCCCTTTTTAGTGTCTGACTTGTCATATATAAATTTCTTTTAAATATTAACATAAGGAAGAAAATAATATTTAAAAGTTAAATATTCCTTCAGTTATTAAAACTAGGCATAGCTTAATTCTAAAACTAAGAGCATCCATCATTTCATTATGTCATCTAAAGAAAATTTGTTAGAAAGCTTTCAATGTTTTTTAAGTGAACCAAAGTCCAAATTCATTAGCCTATATTTGTGGACACACAATAGATATCTTAATGAGAAATTGACTTCATTAAAAATAGCATGCATCATTGAGCAGTTAATACCACACAACATGAAGGAACAAGAAACTGCCTTTAGGGAAACTTAATCACTAAAATAACCAAGGGAAAATAAAGAAGTGATAATGAGAAGGTTAAAAAATACATGCAGTTCAAAGCTAGCTGCAAACATGGTAGAAAGGCTAGAAACAATCAAGGTGTGTATACACAATATAAGGCATTTTCCAAATGAGAAAATAAATCAAATGTAGGGATTACAAACACTATGCATTATATATATTAAGCATTTCTGATTTAGTCATCTGAACTAATAACTGAATAATGTGTAAACATATATCTTTTTTCTTAAAATAATGAACTTACATTATTACAAGAAAAAAATATATATATGTCAGTATCGGTATATATTCTGGTAGGGATATTGAACTTCACTGATAAAAATTTAGATCTTTAGCAATCCAGGACGACATGATAAGATGCTTGGGAGAAGTATTAGGAGCATTTGTGGTGAATATTTTCAAGACATTTCTACAGTGAGAATGGGACAGTGTGTGTGTGTGTGTGTGTGTGTGTGTGTGTGGTATGTCTAACACAACCATGAAGAACACATCCATCTTCTAAATTTCTTTACAATACTTGGTAACTCATTTTTCCCAACAATTCTATCTCATGCTCTGACAGAACATGATCTGCCTTTTATCACTATAAATTAGTTTGCTTTTACTGGAATCAATTTAAGGAGAATTGAGTATTATGTGTTATTTTCTGTGGCTTATTTTACTAACAACCATATCTAGAAAAGGAATGATACCTTATGATGATGTGAGTGCTAATGTTAAAAAATACAACTATTGTTCTGGGTAGATAACTTACCAGTTAAGGCACTTGCCTACAAAGCCAAAGGACCCAGATTCCATGCCTCTGGACACATGTAAACCAGATATGCAAGGTGGCACATGTGTCTGAAACTAGTTTCAGTAGTTGGAGGCCCTGGAACACTCATTCTCTCTCTCTCTCTCTCTCTCTTTCCCTCTCAAGTAAATAAAATAAAATCTTTAAAAATACAATTATTGGGCTGGAGAGAATGGCTTACCAGTTTAGGTGTTTGCCTGCAAAGCCAAAGGATCCTGGTTTGACTCTCTAGGACCCACATAAGCCAGATGCACAAGGGGGTGCATGCGTCTGGAGTTTGTTTGCAGTAGCTGGAGGCCCTAGTGTGCCTATTCTCTCTCTTTCTCTCTGCTTCTTTCTCTCTCTCTCTCTCTCAAATGAATAAGTAAAATATATTTTATAAATACAATTATTATTTTTGTGCCACAGTGGTTGTATATTTTACATCTCTAAACAGGATATATGGGTTCTATTACTTATTCACACCCTTCAACACTTGGCCTATCTAGTATTGGTACTACTAGCCACTTTGATATATAAGTAGTATTATAGGATTATAGTTTTAATGTATATTAAAACTAAAACTTTCTGAGGAGTAAGAATGCTAACCATTCATTTAGGTGACTATTTTCCATATTTAATAAATATTTTAAAATATTTTTTCTAATTATAACCCACCCATAAGTATCTATCATATTGGAAACACTAGTATGGTGAATAGATCACAAACATCATATAGTTTTCATGATGCAATTCATTTCATCTTGCGTGAGTTTTCAGGACATTTAAGCATTAATGCTGATAATGCTATTTCTAATTTTCTGATTTTTTTTCTTTCTTTGAAGGAAATAGTTAGACACAATCACTGTGTGTGTGTACAAAAATATCTTTAATGATGTTTGTGTGTCAAGACACAGAATATTATTTGACCTGAAATAGGCTGTAGACTTAAATAACTTTTTGGAGAATAATTTTGGCCGTGTCCATTCCCATTGATAATATCTGGCTCCATAAACCTATATAGATGCCAACAATCTTTAAGAAAAAGATTATTGCTCTTAAAAAGTTCAATACTGTGGATAACTGGTAAACTGCATTAACATTATTGAAGTAACAGGTTAAGTGGTCAGTTAGGAATTCCTATAGGATTTTAATCATGTATAAATGAGAATTATGAAATGATTTAAACTCTGAGGTAGCAATTTTTAGGGAAGAGATGGATTAATGTAGAGACGTCTGGTAATGGAGAAAATTATATACTTTTGGTAAGTAGAAGATTATGGTACCATTGCCGTTTGGGTCTAGATTTGTGTTTCCCAGCCCTTTGATGCCCTCCCCTCCCTCCCCTTCCATCCTAGTGTCTAGTCTAGGAGATGCTTGCTGGCTATGTAAGGTATCTTCGGTAGATTCAGGTTAGGTGCTGTAGATGAGTGAGACTATGTGGCAATTTTTTTTCTGTGATTGGGTAAGTTCACTGAGAATGATCTGTTCCAGGTTCAACCACTTTTCCTCAAATTTCATTGTGTCATTTTTTTCTTGCTGCTGTATAGAATTCCATTGTGTAGATATACCACATTTTAGTTATCCATTCTTCTAGTGATGGACATCTGGGTTGATTCCAGCTCTTAGCTATTACAAATTGAGCCGCTATAAACATGGTTGAGCAAATCTCTTTAGTCTGTGGTTTGAAGGTTTTAGGGTAGATGCCCAGTAAGGAAATAACTGGGTCTGTTGGTATCTCTATACTCAGCTTTTTCAGAAGTCTCCATATTGCTTTCCAAAGTGGTTGTACCATCCTACATTCCCACCAACAGTGGATGAGTGTTCCTACTTCTCCACATCCTCGCCAGCATTTATTTTTATTTGATTTTTTGATGTTTGCTATCCTTATTGGGGTAAGGTGGAATCTCATAGTTGTTTTAATTTGCATTTCTCTGATGATTAGGGAACACCTGAACCACAAGACACTGGAGAGGGTAAGATTAAGACTAACCTTAATCTCCTACATCTTCCCTCCCTCACTTCCCCTCTCCCTGTCTCTCTCTCTCTTATCTCTAACTCTTGTATATTAGTTATCTTTTTCCTCATTTTCTTAGTGGGCACTGACCTGTAACTCTCAGATCCAGCATGGGGCTATCATCCACAATGAGCTTTTGATCAGAGAGACCTACAAGGTTTCCTAAAAGACAGACAGATTTCTGTCAGAGTACTTGATGACTCACCAAAGGTTAGTGGTAAGACCCTACTGCTGAAAATACCTTATGTGATTGACATGCAAATTAGAACGGCATGGCTGGAAGTTGGAAGAGAGTCAGTCCCCAGACAGTCAGCGCGTCTAGTGCCAGAAGGTGCTACATGGGCGACTGGGGGAAATTGACCAATATCTGTTGAAGCAACGCATGGTCTAAACTACTTAGCAGCAAATAACTTGTTGTGATGCCCACACAAGTGCAGTGGTGGCACACAGCCATGGTGGGGAACCAACTGCTCTCAATTTGGCTACCTGATCCCCTCACTGGTATGGGACCCATACCTGGAGCTGGGAAACAAGTCAGAACCAGATCCAAACGTAAACCCACTCTCCAATATCAAGCTACCATTAATTGTGGGCTACAAGAGGGCCTACACGTATTAAATTCTCTATTAAAAAAAAAAAAAGTAAGGGTTATCTCATTTGTCCTGGTGCTAACTTACTCTCCGTTGGAGAATCTGCTTCTCTTTTTCAGATAGATGTAGATCCTAAGGAGAGAGCCACCCCATCATACCTCAAAAGGGCCCTGGCTGAAACTAAGAAAAATTGGAGAAACAAGCAAGGGGGCTGTTTTCCTGATGAACCAGATACCAGCACAAGGGGGAAGGAGATCAACACAGAGAAAAATCAACTCCTACCAAATCAGAGAGCCAGAGCCTCAGAGGCCCCCAACACCTCATCACTGAAGCAGACCAAAAATGAACCCAACATGGCTCAGGGAAATTTTGCGGAAGAGGGGGTGGAAAGAATGTCAGAGTCACATGCTGGGTCATGATATGCAGAGACATTTAGCTTACCCATAAATGTGGGCTAACTCCACAATGCATGACCCGTATACCTCAACAAGGAGGGGCCACGGGGAGGGGGTAGGTCACGGATGAGCCTAATAATGGTACCAAACTGACTGTATTTGCTGAATACAGAACTGACTAATAAAGAAAAAAAATAAATAAATAAATAAAATAAAAATTAAAAAAAGAAAATTATATACTGATCAAATAGTTATAAATATGTAATAATAATGTTTTAGGGAAAGTCAGTCATAGGTTGTTCATCTCCCATAATTTTTCCATAGACACTTAGCTGAAGATTGAGATTTCATGAGATGTGATGTTTCCATGATGTGCTTGCTGCAGGATTAGACAAGTCTCATAATGAAGACAGAAGGAAGTACCTTGTGATATGTGTTCACTGTGTACTTGCATAGACATAAGAGCTATTATAGTTGCATTAGGACTGTGTGGTGTCCTGTGAGCTGTATGGAAACATGAGACACTTAATGAAGGTACTATGGTTTTTCCCTGCTGCTTTGAGAAGTAAGAAATAAAGTAACATAGAATATTAAACCTGAGCAGTAAGAAATAATGTCACATAGAATATTAAGAATCTTTCTAATACAACTGTAGAAAGTCTCTTTCCTTCTCTGATTATACCATGGGATCTGACATGTAGGAAAGTGAACGCATTGCAGATGGGCTAATAGAAATTAATGTTCTCTCATTTCTGACCCTTATTGGTTAGGTATGTTCTCTCAGTTATGTAATGTGCATCAAGGAGTTTTTCTATCATGTTAATAGGCTGATTTTATGACTCTGAGGTGTTGGTTAGAATTATATGAACTTTGGTACTTTTGTGAATAAAATTTTTAAAGCATTCAATTATGTTCATTTCCAATAATAATTTAAGAAACAGAAATTAACAGAGAGTAGATTATGACATCATGAAAATTATTTTGGAAAACATGCCATTTCTAAATGTGTTTTGAGACCATTACTTGTATCTACAATTGAAGTCTTAAGTTTATGGAATATCTATGGCAAATAGTAAATAGCCATAATGAATAGACCCTTGTACAAGAACCTCCATTTCAAGACTCTTAAAGGTGATTAATTTCTTCAGCAAAGTAGCAGGATACAAAACCAATGCACAAAATCAGTAGCCTTTCTACATACAAAACAACAAAGATGCAGAGAAAGAAATAAGTCACATTGTACCGTTTTCAATAGCAACAACAACAACAAAATACCTTGGAATAATAATAACCAAGGATGTGAAAAACCTATACAATGAAAACATAAAAACACTCAAAAAAGAAATTGAGGAGGACTTGAGAAAATGGAAAGACTTCCCATGCTCCTGGATAGGCAGAATTAACATTGTGAAAATGGCAATCTTACCAAAAGCACTATACACATTTAATTCAATACCAATAAAAATCCCAACATTGTTCTTTATAGAGATAGAAAAAAATGATCTCAGAATTTATATGGAAAGACAGATGGCATCGGATATCAAAGCATATCCTCAGCAAAATAAACAACTCTAGAGGCATCACCATACCTGATCTACAGCTATATTACAAAGCCATAGTAATAAAAACAGCATAGCATAAAAATAGGAGTATAGACCAATGGAACAGAATCAAGGATGCAGACTTTGGGTCAAGTAAGTACAGCTACTTGATATTTGACAAAGGCCCTAACAAATTAGGTTGGAAAAAGACAGCACCTTCAACAAATGGTGCTGGACAAACTGGATAACCATATGCAGGAAATTGAAACTTGATCCACACATCTTGCAATGTACAACAATCAAGTCCAAATGGATCAAAGACTTCAATATAAAACCAGAAACTTGGCTAATACTGGAAGAAAAAAATAGGAGGAACTGTCCATGATATAAGAATGGGAAAAAACTTTCTGAGCAAAATCACAGTTGCTCAGGATCTTAAACAATCACTCAACCATTGGGATCTCATGAAGCTGAAAAGTTTCTTCACAAGCAAACATAAAATAAGCATAGCCAATAGATTACCCACAGAATGGGAGAAAATATTTTCTGGATATTCAACTGAGGCATAATTTCTAGAATCTACAAAGAACTCAAAAACCTGGGATGGAGAGATTGCTTAGTGGTTAAGTGCTTACCTGTGAAGCCTAAGGACCCCAGATAGAGGCTTGATTCCCAGGACCCACATTAGCAATATGCAGAAGTGGCCACATGTTCCTGGAGTTCATTTGCCATGGCTGGAGGTCCTGGCACACCCATTCTCTCTCTCTCTCTCTCTCTCTCTCTCTCTCTCTCTCTCTCTCTCTCTGCCTCTTTCTCTCTGTCTTGCTCTCAATAAATAAAAAATGAACAACAAAAAAAAAACAGCAATAAAAAGTGAAACAACACACTCACAAAATGGGGCAAAGAACTGGACAGACAGTTCTCCGAGGAAGAAATACAAATGGCAAACACACACTTAAAATGTTCATCATCCCTAATCATCAGGGAAATGCAAATTAAAACAACTATGAGATTCCACCTTACCCCAGTAAGGATAAAAAAAATAACATTAAAAATCAAATGGAAATAATGCTGGGAAGGATGTGGAGATATAGGAACCCTCATCCACCTATGGTGGGAATGTAAGATGGTACAACCACTTTGGAACAGCAATATGGAGACTCCTTAAAAGGTTGACTATAGAGTTACCACCAGACTCAGCTATTCCCTTGATGACTATTTATCCAAAAAGCTCCACACCTCAGTTCAGAGCGGTTTGCTCAACCATGTGTATAGCTGCTCAATTCATAATAGCTAAAAGCTGGAATCAACCCAGATGTCCATCATTAGATGAAGGGATAATCAAGATATGGTATATCTATACAATGGAATTCTACACAGCAGTAAGGGAAAATGACACAATGAAATTTGAAGAAAAATGGTAGAACCTGGAATAGATCATTCTCAGTAAACTTACCCAATCACAGAAAGATAATCACCACATAATCTTACTCATCTACAGCTCCTAACCTGAATCTACACAAGATGCTGACATGCCTAATAAGCACATCAAGGACTGGACAATAGGGTGGGTGGGGTGGGAGGAGAGGTTAAGGGTAGGGGTGGGAGGAGAGGTTAAGGGTAGGGGTGGGAAAAAACAAAACTGGACCCAAATGGCAATGGTACCATAAAATTCTACATCCTAAAAGACAGACTAAACGGTTAAACCTTCATCGGGTCCTTAGAGGGAACACCTGAATCACAAGGCCTTGGAGAGGAAGAGGGTATGATGAAAACTGATCTTAATCTTCTCCTGTCTCTCTCTCTCCCCCCCCTTCTCTCTCTTCTCTCTGTCTCTTTTATATTACCTAATATTACCTATCTTTTTGTTTCTTCTTTTCTTTGGCACTGGCCTGTAACTCCCAGTAAAAGCATGTGGCTAACATCCACAATGAGCTGTTGATCAGAGAAACCTACAAGTTTTCCCAAAAGAAGACAGATTTCTGTCAGAGTACTTGATGAACAACCAAAGGTTAGTGGTAAGACCCTACTACTGAAGACACCATATGCTGTTTGTACAGAACATGGAGTGACCTGGCTAGAATGTGGAAGAGAGTCAGTCCCCATACAGTTAGCGACTCTAGTGCCAGAAGGTGCTATATGGGCGACTGGGGGAAAGTGACCAATATCTGTCTAAGCAACTCATGGTCTAAGCTACTCAGCAGTAAACAACCTGACATGATGCTCACACAAGTGCAATACTGGCACATAGCCATGGTGGGAAACCAACTGCTCTTGATTTGGCTAACTTATCTGCTGAGTGGAATGGAACCCATAGCTGGAGCTGGGAAACAAGTCAGAACCAGATACAAAATGAGCCCACTCTCCATTATCAATCTCTCATCAATCATGGGCTAGAAGATGGCCTACACCTATTAAATTCTCTCTAAAATAACAATGGCTATCACATTTATCTTGCACCAACTTCACTCTCTGTTGGAGAATTTGCTTCTCTTTTTTAGACTCAGATCCTCAGGAGAGAACCAGCCCATCACACCTCAAAAGGGCCCCTGCTGAAACTAAGAGTAATTGGGGAAATGAGCAAGAGTGCTGCTTTCTTGGTGATCCTGATACCAGAACAAGGGTGAGGGAGATAGACACAGAGAATACTCAACTCCTACAAACCAGTTATCCAGAGACACAGAGGCTCCTAAGACCATATCACTGAAGCAGACCTAACTGAACCCAACATGGCTCAGGGAAATTTGTGGAAGAGGGGGTGGAAAGAATGTTAGAGCCACACATTGAGTCATTATGCACAGAGACATTGCCTCTTACCCATAACTGATGGCTAGCTCCACAATGCATAACCCATATTTCCCAACAAGAAGGGTCCCTGCAGAGGGGGGAGAACAGGGAGGAGGCTAACAATGGTATCAACATGACTATATACATTGTATATATAACTAATAAAAAAAATCCCAGGAAATTGTATTTGAAAAAAGTGGCCAATGTCTAATGGCTTAATGCCCTTGTGGATCCTCCCAATATCTATGCAGTGATTACTCTATATATGGCCTATGAAACTTAGTCTTGGAAAACAAATAATTTCTGGAATTTTTTGCTCAATGAGCTACATTCCTAGAACTCATATTCTTATTCCTTGTGCTCTACAGTTAAGAGTTCGGACATACTTTTCATGTCTTCTCAGAAAGGCTATTTTATACAGACTTTTAAATATTTTACATAATTTGATAGCATGAAAGTGTCACTGGAACAGAAACCCTGACTCTAGTTCTGTCATTAATCAGGTGTGTGATTTAGTTAAGCCATTTAACCTTTTAAGCCACAATGTCATTATCTATAAAATATCTTCTCATGGAGTTTAGGTAAAATAAATTAATGTGCTCTGAGGAGGTTTTTAAAAATTAAAACACTCAATAAGTTGAATTCTGTATCATTTTATCAGATTTTTCACTGTCTTCAATAGTGTCATTCTTTTTGCAGTCATGTTTGTTATTGAAAAATATCTAAGTACCTTACTAAGCAATTTTTCATGTTTTATCTCTCCTCAAAACACAAATTAGCTATTTATTCATTACGTTTTATTCAGCAGACTACGTTGTTTTGCATTCTTTCCTACTTTTAATGTGGAACTCCAAAAAAAAAATACTCTAATCACACCAATCATAACTAAAACAACGTTAATCTGTAGTTAGTGATTAATGTCAAGTTACCTATGAAGTCAGAAAAATTCAATGAAATATTCATTTAATTCAACTTAATTATAGATATATATTGTATAGTATTGCAATCCAGATAGACTGATAGATGAGTTTACTACATAAATCATGTTTGTCCTACAAGTATTTGTTCAAAATTAAATATAAAATTATTCTGGGGCTGGAGGATTGCTTAGTGGTTAAGGCTTTCGCCTGCAAAGCCAAAGAACCCAGGTTTGATTCCCCAGGACCCATTAGCCAGATGCACAAGGGGGCATATTCGTCTGTAGTTCTTTGCAGTGGCTGGAGGCACTGGCACGCCTATTCTCTCTCTCTCTCTCTCTCTCTCTCTCCCTCTCTCTTCTTCCCTCCTTCCCTGTCAAATAAACAAATTAAAATCATTCTGTTTCTTGGAATCCAAACCTTAATTCAACATGGAAGTGATCAAATGAAGTCACTGAATGTTCTAAAAACGTTGGCTGATTAGTGAAGAATCACCATTAACCCAGCTGATTTCAACTTGACTGTTCTCCATATGTGTTAAGGTTCATATTACCTGAAGCTTTCCTGTCTCCTCTGACAGTCATGAAATCCTGACATGTTAACTGGTCTCTCTGGTACTCAGCTTCCCAATCATTAAAAGCTAATCAATATCTTCTTTTCTCTAACCAAGCACATTTTAAATTCTATCAACATAAGAAGCTTAAGTTGGTAAGAAAAGAAGACCAATGCAAGGTGGATTTGAGAACAATTTCATTATAATAGTTAGTATACAGTAAATTTTGATTCCATGTTTTATGTAGTGAGTCATCACATTTTAATTTCTCTGCTGTACATATGACTGAATTGACTTAAAAATGGGTAGAAATTTTGAACTCTTAGTCTTAGGAAGGCATTAGAAGGGGCAGGTGCCTAAAGGAAGGAATGTTCTGGAATTTGTTCTCCACATATTCTTTGTGCAGCAACCCTATTTTGATTCTAGCAATACAGAGTCTATTTCTGTCCCTTGAACTCCCTTGTATATTTGGCCCTCTGAACCTTTATCCAAGCTGGACTCCCTGCCTTTTACAACAAATCTTGGTGTCCTGGTCATCCTTCAAAATTTAGTTTATACACCACCTTAGGAAAAGTTTCCAAGTAATCAAAGAGCAAGATGGGATCTTTCTCCATTAACTTTCATGTGGCATCAGAATGTGGCAATATTGCCCTGCCGGTACTACGGAAATGACCCATTACTGCTTCTGACTTTCAAGCCAAAGAGAAGGTCTTGTAAGTATGAGAATTAGATTTGAACAATCTTTGCATCTTCAGCATTTTATTCCAATTGCTGACAGGGAAACACTCAACATTTGCTTCTGTATGAACTGATTATATATATATATATATATATATATATATATATATATATGGCTTAGAAATAGTCATATAAACTTTGAAATTATAGGAATAGTATGAAATTAGATATGAAAAATAATATAAATTCCTGGCACATTATAGGTGAATGATGTATACACTGTCAAGAAGAGTCTTGAGATACCTGGTTAAATAAAATAATTTTATTTTCCTTCTAAAATATTCCAAATAAAATGTTATTTGTATCTGTATATTATAAAGCAACTTACCTCAATTCAAAATTAGATTTTTATAACCTGTTTTTGGCATTCTACTTTATTTTAAAAGGCTGGCAGAGATGAGTAGATATGTAATACCTATGGGATACTGCATTCTAAAATTTTAATTTTTTAGCCATTCAATATAAATAATTGCACAAAAATTTTTCAAATAATGCTTTGAATAGCTAGCTTCCATTTTAATTAAATTAATGTATTAATTAAATTTGGTGCCTCATCATTATTATATGGTATAAGTGATAGGCATGTGAGTGTAAATTATTTACTCAGATTTATTTCCTATAAATAGCCAATTTTAATGGGAGAAGTACAGTTTTTTATACTAATTTATAATTTATATTCTATTCATATAAAGTTTGAAGTTGGTGATAAGTTTACATTGAAGAATAAAGAAGTGGATAATTTTTTAGCATCATATCATAAAGCATAAGGGAACCTGGAGCTAGAAAATGTCAAGCAGAGACACTAAATATGAAGTGTGACTTACAATCTTCAAACCAACCAAAAAAAAAACTAACTAATTAACACTGTTTTGTGGAACTAACAATCTGGATCTATTAACTTCAAATTCTAGAATATTTTTAAAGCTTTCTAAAATGCCATGTTAACAAAATAAGTTGGAAAAATATATATTTATTAAAGGCTGTGTGTAATATATAAATGATATGTTTTAAGAGTTTATTTATAAGTATATGACAATTAGAAAAATTTGGATTAAGATGTCTAAAGGAAAGTAAAAAAGTATCATCATAAGGAAAGAATTAAAAAATAAAAAATAATAATGTATATATAAGTTTCAATTATGGAAATTTAATAGTGTAATACACTACAATTAATTATTATAAAATTAATTATATGATATGTTTTCCAGAACATGGAAAAGTAGAATCAATAATATATTTTTTGTCATTTTACCTAAGTTTAGTCTTCATCAATAAAGAAGAAAGACTATACCCAGGTTTTCAGTTCGTGCACAATTTTAATCAGATCTTTCATAATTCATGTTATTATTAGTTCTTTAGATATTCTCATTCTTTACATTAAGATTTTGATGCTCATTTCAATCTCCATATGTACTTCAACTGTGTTCATGCATATTACATGATGGCAAGATTAAAGAAAAAACTAAAAGATTAAAGTAATAAAAAATCAAATGTAAAATGAAAGATGGTCATTCATTCAAATGTTTCCTGAAAGTTCATAAGCTGAATACAGCCATAAAAGCAGGGAACTGCATGAAATGGATTGACTTGTCATTGACATGATCAATTGAATCAACATTCATGATTCAAATGGTAATCAGTTCAAAGTAATTGAAGGTCTGAAGGTCTGAATTCTCAGGTGGGCATTTCCCATTGACTTATTGCTTTATTTAATCATTTGCTACAATTGTTTTCAGATACCAATCTAGTGTCTAGCACTCAACCAGAAAGTACAGACAGATCAATCACAACTTTACCTTTAACAAGCTTAGTTTTTAGGTAAGAAGAGGAGCATGGTGGGCTTTAATACCCAAAGAAATGAATAAAAGTATGATGCGTATTAAGTTACTCTGCTTGTTGCTGTGTCCAAACACCTGGCATAAAGCATCTAAAGGGAGGAAAACTTGATTCTGGCCTTCAGTTACAGAGGTACAGTCAGCAGGACTGGGAAGCCAACTGATAACTTTGTATTCATATCCAGGAAGCAAAAGAAGAACAGGAAGTGTGGCTGGGGTATAAAAATCACAAGGCCCACGCACAGTGACCCACTTCCTTTAGAAAGGCTCCACTTAGTAAATGTTCCACTTCCTTCTCAAACCCTACCACTAGTTGGGAACCAAGTGCTCAAACACATGAGCCTATGGGGAAATTTCACAGTCAAACCACAACAGATGTGATATCACGAATATAAAGATTCAATCAAATAGTGCATGTGAAGAACTCACTGTAATATGGAACACGAATTTCCACAAATGCCACTGGGAACTTGCATCTAGAGGAAAGAGGACATATTTTATTGGAAAATTAAGAACAATTACCCTTACTGAAGTGGTGTAGAGTGATGGAAAGGATCATGGGAATCTAACACAATGGGGCATGAAGAAATGAAATACATGGATGCATAGATGTGGGGTGTCAAGAAAATTGGATAGTCTGCTATGGCAGCAGTGAGAATGTTGCATAGAAACATAGCATCCAAAAATGCTGGAGATCCACAGGTGGGCTGATAAACAAGCTACAGGGATTGAGATTTACTTGTGGCATAATGAGAAACACAGAACCCCTAGAGGTCAGAATGTTAGAAAGTGAAGCCAGAACTCAAGCAAAGATAGAAAACAGGCAGTTTCTGTGAAGTAGAACTTGAAAGATAAGGAGAGCTCTGTATGGTTCAAAGCACTGGAGTCTGAGAGATATTAACAAGGAAAAGTGAATGCCCAAAATGCAGAATTTCAGAAACCTAAGGAGCCAGGACACACAATAGTAAGATACATACAGTGGAGAAGTAAGGTAACTAAAGAAAAGGAAGTCAACCACTTGGAAGGAGTCTCCCAGACTAAACACAGTGGTGGTTCCAGTAAACCAGTGACAGGTTTTTCTTCTTGTTTGTATGGCTACCACACAGAGAACATTACCAGTAAGACAATGGTGCAAATCCACTATTATATTACTTTAATCAAATTTTTACAAGCATCCAGAGAAAAAGAAAATACTCCAAAGAGTTTGAAAAACATTCTGTGGATCTCACATCTTTCCGCTGCTCCCCTAGTCTTCTCAGTTCAAACCATGTCATGTTAGGAAATGGTAGTATGTGTGGTCTTCATAGTATAATTCACAAGAATACTAAAATATTCTTAATAATGTATGGAACTTTACTGTTAAGTTAGTATAGTACTTAAAATATTGTTCACTCAGGGGTGTTACTAAGGATATGGAAAGGGTAAAGAGAGCAGTGGGTGGGTGATAAGAATGAGTGATAGAAAAAAATGTGAGTCAAGTTACTCTACTTCTGCATTAAAGTGTCATGTAGATATAGTACAGCTTCCCTTTAATTCTTATTTAAATTCCATTACTCTGGCCCAGAAACTTGCAATGGTTTATTGACTAAATTAATATTTACTAAATTAACTGACTAAGCATTCATTGAAACAATTTGCTGCAGTATTCTGAATGAATGAATGAAAGCAAAAAATAAAATAAAAATTGTCACTACCTTAGAAAAGCAGAGATTATTTAACATGCTATATGTATCTAAACCAAGAATTAATACAATACCAAAATCTTGAGATTATGAGATATACAAAAATCAGTCATTATGTAAATCAATTTTGCAGAAATAAGGAAGGGCACATATTAATCAAAGAGAGGTATAAGAATAGGCTATGTGGGGCTATATTTTTTGTCTTTCAAAGGCAAACTATTGTTAATATTTTAATCATACATTTTAAAACAAGATATAAAGAAATTATAAACACTCAATATTTGATACAGAACATTTTATTCAAAACAGTATTTATCTGGCAAAAATGTTAAAACATTTCAGAAAATGAATATCACATCTAAACTGGTTAGGTGGAATTACTATGGATAAAAGGTAGATGGTGTGTGTTTTATTTCTATGAGCTTTAGCTTTCATCACACTCTATTTAAATTTTTTAGAAATATTGATCCTAATTTTGCTGGTCCCTACTCAACAAAATTTTAAGTGTGAAATGCAAGACACTGATATTTTTGATTCAAGTGTTAATAAGAATATATCTAGGTATATCATTAATGTTTTATCATGAAAATCTAACAATATGAATAAATATATGAATGTTAAGTAATTATGTTGATGAGATAAGTAGAATATGAAAATATTAAATTATTAAAACCTGAAGTTGAAGGTTGTAAAGACAGATACAATTATTAATAAACACAGTGTTTTTTAGACATTGATATGAAAAAAAAAACTTCTGATAAATATCTAACTGGGAAAATGTAGTGACCACCAGGTCCACCTTTAGAAGCACAAAGGAAAAATACTGCCTTTCTTTCGCAGAATTCTCCAGAAAACCAGTCTAATTGTTTACAGTGAAGAAATGACAAGGTATGTTCCATCTTCAAACAAAGAACAATGAATCTAAACCATAATCACTAAAAGCATGTACATGTGCATGTAAGCATGAGATGAATAGGTTGCATGGGTATTTGGTATATGTATGTATGAAAGAAAGAACAGAGGAGAGGAAAGGAGAAAAGAGTTTAGCAAAAAGGTGAGTATAATACACTCTTCTTTCTGAAAGGAAAGCTGCCCCTTCCCAAAATTCATACTTTCCCAAGACCATGTGTATTGCCCAAGATAAAAGTGGCCGGTTCTTATTTTTTAACATCAAACAATTATCAATGTGTGTTTTCTGACAAAATTAATTTTTTCTTATCAAAATAAACTGATATCATCCATTTAAAATATTGGAAATAATTTTTTAACAGACTACTTTGAGGGAAAAAAATAAAAACTTGTCTAAAAACCGATACTTTCCACAGATAAAAAGGAAATATGACTTTTAAATTAGAGATTTGACATAAAATGGCTTTTAGGAGACATATTAACTTTCAGACTATAGTATCTTTCCATTACTTTGTAACATGTATCTTCTTTACAGATAAGCTCAGAGTATCTACGTAGAAACAGACATGAAAGCAAACATGAAATGTTAGGCTGATTTACAAAGCATTACAGCATAGTTTTCGCTTTCTATTCATGCCAGTGTTTTGCTAAATCAAGAATGAAAGTTATTCCTTTAGTAAGACAGCAGGTCCATACTCCTTAAAAATGACTAATTTAAACATAACATGCTTTTGTGTGTATGCCATTTAGACTAGTGACCATATTTATCTAAATGGAAATGAATCATAAACCAAACAGTGGGAAAGATTAAGATGAAATTCATAAAGTAATGTCTTTTATAAATTAAAAAACAATTCATCAGGTAATTGAATCCTGTCATCTATTTTAGGTATTTTCAATAAGATTTCAAATGTACTGCACTTTCTCTAGATGCAATATATCCAACAAAGACAAGTGCATGTAATTATCTGTGCTTCTAATTTCTCAATTATTTTTTATTCTTCTGTCTCTTTGGAACACACATCTGAGTTATTTTTACACTAGGGTCTTATTGCAGGAAAATTTTATTAACTATGACTCTCTTTTTAATTTTAGCATTCAATTTTTTTGAGATTCTTGAAATAATAGAATATACATGTCTAGAATGTAAATCATATAATTTTTGGTAACAAACTTATACATGAAGTTTACTTAGAGACTATTTTACTATATGCTTAATTTGCATAGGAAAATTGCATAATTAAAATTGGCATAGTTAGAATTAGAATCCACTGCCAGAATTAGAATTTATTCCATATATTCATACTTCCCTTTTTTCTTTTTCCAGAATATTCCTATGGTCATTATGTATGTGAGGAAGGACTATGAAATCTGCATTAATGAAACTCTAGGTGAAAATGTGATCCACAGCTGCATATTTCAGGGGGTTCCATGGGAGAGGAGAAATGACCTCTGAATGACCCCCAAATATGGTAATTTTGTTTGGAGTCATTACATATTATTTCAAGGATATATGTGACAAGGAGGATGAAATGATAAAAAGCATTGAGATTCATTGTACACAGGATTAATATGCTGCCGCTGTGATTACAGCATTGAACATAATTTCCACAAAGGGTAGGAAACACTGTTCACCAGTTTTGGAGACTGGCCTTTGAATTCCAAGAAATAAGCCATAGTTATCAGAGAAGAAAAATACATTCATGCCTCCCTTATCCAAGCCATTTGTATTCATATAGAGTTGGAATTAAATGTTGAGATAAATGCAAAAGGGACACCCTGATTTCAAATGTGCATGGAAAGGGGAAGCTCCCAGCATAAAGCAGGGATATAGAGTTAAGAGTTGAGAAAATGACAGTGTGAAAGGTCCTGAAGCCCACTACACTTTCTTGCCTACAACAGCTAGAAAAACAACCTGCCATTTGTAATTGAAAATATTCTTTGACAAATATAAATATTCACTTGACAACAATGTTGTTAGGAAAAAGAGAAGACCAGAGAAGAAGGAAGTGAAAGGGCTTTCTTTTGAAAATGACAGAATCTAGATGCAGGAAAGGATGTGGGAGAGGAGTTTAGAATTAAAAGTAATAGAGCTAAATTCATGTCCACCATGAAACTAAACTCTTCTCAGGCCTCATCATATCTAATTTTCAGAGAAACCCAGGGTCCCTTGAGATTAATTTTCATCGTACAAAACATGAAAAGAGAGTTTATAGATAAAATCATTAGGAATGCAGACACTGAGAATTCACATCAGGTCTCTAACTTAGTATTCAATATCCTTTTTTTCATATGCGTGGTAGGGCATAAAGCAAAGAGCATGGTCACTCAAGGTTTGTAAACACAGAAGAGGATCCCAGATCCTTTTAGGCAAAAGAGTTCTCAGAGGAGAAAAAATAACTGAGGAGCATTACTATAATTTTAGTCATATTAGAAATTAGAATTCATCAGGAAACTATACTGACATTTTGCACAAGCTAGCAGGATAGCCCAGATGTGCATTTTAAGAAGTGTGCACAGCAGAGATGATTTCAGCCAGTACAATCCCAAAGAAGGGTGTATAGAGGATGAAGATAGTAGGAGCAAAATTTGTTTTGGAGATATGGAGAATAGATTGTAACTAAAACTAGACCAGGCGATTAAAGTAGATTTACTACATACTTCCCTGTCATGAAAGACAAGAAAGAAAACTCTACTGACAGGGAGAGTATTTAAGGTAAAGAGAGATAGAGAAGTAGAAAGAGATATAGCATAAATATTCAGATATCTAGATATTATATCATTTGAATCTATATGAATGCATATATGTGATTAATTGACTAATTCAATTAATTGTACCTTAGGATTTCAAGTGAGGACATGAAGTGAAAACTTTGTCTTTTAACTGAGCTACACAGTGCTAAATCATTCATTTTTATAGTATACACTAAGCACTTGTCTTGTGTATAAGAACACATATTCAGACAGTAGAACCTGCAGAGAAATTCTTGACAGTGTTGGACACAAAGACACTCAGAATTCTAAGTATCATCAGATTACCTCTGCCATTTAATGCAAATAACTTAAATGACAGGAAGCCACATCCCATTTTCCTTAAATACTATTAAATTTTACATTCATTTTAATATTTATATACCTTTATAAATTTTTAAAATGCCACTCAAGTTATAGAACAAGTTTTTTAAAGAAAAACAATGTTGAATTTCATACCTTAAGAGAATATAAAAGAATGAACTCTACCTAGTCATTGACTTTTTAAGAAAAGATGTGACTTCTTTCTCTTTGCAAATAGTTTGGAATTAAGGAAAAACAAATTCCACTTTTGAAATAAGTTTTATACATATGAAATCAAGGAAGAATTGCTTCCAATTTTACCATGGCTGCTCAGTTGAAGTGAAGAAGTTTCCATTTGAAGAAACTTTCCATTAGTTTGCTACAATTTTTAAGACATTAAGGAAGTATAAATTTACCACAAAAAAGGAACACATGAGCTGGATAAGAACAAAATGATGGAATAGCACTGAGTGTAAACATTCCTTGCCAGACACAGACACAAAACCAGGAGTCCTACAAAAACAGAATACAGATACAGCAATTCACAGGTGAATTAAAAAAAAATAGTTGAACAAAAGAACTATGTTGAAAATGTACTTGCCTGTTCACAGGGCAAACAGTGATGAGGAAGTCACTGATATTTGATAGGAAGCCACAGCTTGAACTCAGTGAAGTGAGTCTTGGAACCCTCCAAGGAATCTGGAAGTTCAGCCTACACAATAGTTCTAAGATACCTGGATGCCAGCAGGGCAGAGAATTCTGCAACTGTTTACATCTCCCAGTTATGTAGACTGTCTCCTTGTGTATGAGCTATCTGCAGGCCAGTGGATCTTGACCTTCGGTGATTGTAACAGTTACGGGTCATTTCACAATATCTGGAGATATTTTATAATCTCATGTTATGGGGAGAATGCTATCAGAATTTAAAGACTAGAGGGAAGGGATGACTCTAAACACTCTGCAATTATCATGTTAGGCTATCCTTTCCCAACCAATAATTAAAATCTAGTGGGAAAATTCTATGTTGGAGACTTTTATTGCTCTCCCTGTCTTTTGACCACCAGATGCCAGAAAAATCCCTCCTCAAATCATAAAAAGAAGATTCCATATTTTGAAAGTTCCCTGAGGAATGGGAAGTTAGAGGACATTCTGGTAAGCTTGTACTTTGTGTCTTAAATCTTTGTGAAGAAATTTGATATTAATCATGCCTAAAGTGCTCCCATGCTTTTGAAAGCAGTTGAAATTAACATCATTGGCATATTAGACAATAGAGGAGTATACCACAACATTATGTGTGTGTGTGTGTGTATATATATATATATGGGGTTCAGTTGATTAATATTTTAATAACTATGGCAAACAACAAAACAACTAATGTTGCCATTTAATCCAAATAAAAGAGTGCTGTGTAATAACTGCTGGGTTGTATTTAATAATTATTAGTGTTAAAAACATGAAAAATAAATGCTGAAAATATTAAGTACTTTCTCAGTGAACTAAAAGATTTCTTCAACATACTTTCTGGTATACTGTATTACATAATGAGAAGATAAACTTAAGAATTTCTTAACAGTTTGTATTCAAGGTTTGTTTTTTAGAACACAGAGACTGATATTGGATCAATAAATCAAAAATCTAATTGTCACATGTTGTAATACTAAAAAATTAAGTATATGAGGTCTTGAGTTCAGTCTTAAGCACTGCCAAATATTCTATATATATGTTGTGTGTGTGTACAGATACTGTCTTTGACTATGAGCAACATAGTCAGAAAATGAACCAGCTATCTTTAATAAAAACAGTAAGATACTGTATTACGATCTCAGTGCTTTTGCCCTTCCACTACATAGGTTGTAACCTATTGTGATCACTAGAAAGCGTGCCTTTGTGGAGCACTCTACTCTCCTAAATGAGATCAGTACATTTACAAAACAGACCCCAGAGAAATGAATGTCCCCATGTGAGATCAGTTAGAACATGCCACCACTGTAAGAAATTTCTGTAATTTAAAACACCCAACTCATAGCAATTTTGTTTTAGCAGTGAAAGTTGTTTGGTGACAAAGTCTGCCATTCTGGGTTCAACACACAAGCCACTCACACAAGCCAGAAACAAAAGGTGGCATGGACACCTGCCATTTGGTTGTTTGTTCATGTACATTGGGAAGAGGAACTGGCAGGCCAATATGTACATACAACCACACACATTAAGATAAAAAGCTTCTGCTCAGTAAATGAAGCAATCAGCAGAGTGTGGAGACAGTCTACAGAATGGAATAAAAATTTGGCAACTACACATCAGACAGGATGAAAATATTTACATTATATGAAGAATTTCAAAAATTAAATACTAAAAAGTCAAATTTTCCATTCATTATATAGGCTCTTAACTGAAATAGACAGTTCTCAAAAGAAATACAAATGGTCAATAAATATTTGAAAATGTGTTCATCATCCTGTTTAGAATTTGGGAAATGTAATCTAGCACAAAGGTTATGGAAACCAATATTTAGGTTATAAAAAATAAAAATAAAAATAGAATTACTTTGATTTGCCTGAGCTATGCCACTCTTGGGACTACATAGATACTTTCATATGCATGTTTTATTGCTACACTATTCATAATAGTTAAGAAAGTGAGCCAGCCTAGATACCTATTAACAGATGAATGTAAAAAGGAAATGTTGTGCATATACACAAAGAAATTTTATTCTGGCACAAAAGAAAATTAAATCACAATTATTTGTTGGAAAATGGCTATAACTATAAATCACTGAGAAAAATAAACCAGACTCAGAAAAACAAATAGTATAAGTTTGTTCTCTTTTGCTATCTCTCTCTCTCGCAATATATAGATATAGATATAGATGATATAGATATGCATAGACTGTTTATTACATACATATATATATAATATGTAGTCCTATATACATCTATATCTATATGTGTGTATATATATATATATATATATATATATATATATATATAGAGAGAGAGAGAGAGAGAGAGAGAGAGAGAGAGAGAGAGAAAGAGTTTGGAGCTAGAGAGGGACCATGAGAGGAAAGGAAAAGATTCTAAGGGTGGGATATGGGTAAGAGAAATACAAAACAAAAACAGAAGAGTATTTGACTATGTTTGACCTTAAAGTTGAGGAGAGATTTGGGGAGATAAAAGGGACCGGAAAGAGGGGTCAGAGAGAATGAGGAGGAATGACTATGAACAAAGTATGTATGAAAATTTCACAATTACAGTAGAGTGTTTTGGCACTGAGTGAGACATCTCTGTCACACCCTTCAACACCCAGGGACCATAATGGAAGAGGTGATGGAATGAATGTAAGAACAAAAGGAAGGGGAGGAATGCTTCCTATACTGTTTTTCATATACATAGTAGCCTTGATATTCGTGAACTCACAGTGGCTGACTATGTACACAAGACTTTCATAATAGGAGGGCAAAAGTATGACATCTCAATAGAAGAGAGACTATTTGGAAAGTAATGGGATTCAGTGGAGGGTGGATTTGGGAGGGGAAAAGGGAGGGTGGTGGGAGGGGATTCTGATCATGGTACATTGTATTTATGGAAGTTTTCAATTAAAAGGTTTTGAAAGAAAATGTCATGATTAAACCTTTGAATTACAAATTAACTTCAAATGAAAGTAAACAAAATCAAATTCCTTTGGATAGACTTTCACATTTTCCATCTTGAGTATGTCAAGCTGTTTGATTGTGTCATTTTGATAAATGGTTACTCATCTTTGTCATTAACTTCAGAGGAATCTATAGTATCACTGATGTTTTCAGAACAATTTTGCCTTTTAAAAGTCTAACAAGTTGACAAGTTGTAGTGTTAGTTTTTCATGTTTATTCTTTCTTTCTTTCTTTTTTTTCTTTTGTTTTTTCAGGTAGGGTCTCTAGCCCAGGCTGACCTTGAACTCACAGTGATCCTCCTACCTCTGCCTCCTGAGTGCTGGGATTAAAGTTGTATGCCACCACCACACACAACTTCATGCTTATTCTTTATCTTTCATCAATGAAACAAAATTACATAGTCATTTGTCTAATAGTCTTCACATCTTTTATAGCACTTTACAATCTGTCTTTAATTTTCTTTTTATTCATAATGCTCATGAAATTCTACTTTTTTGTTGTTTTTTTGATTTTTTGAGGTAGGGTCTCACTCTAGCCCATGCTGACCTAGAATTCATTATGGAGTCTCAGGGTGGCCTCAAACTCACAGCGATCCTGCCTACCTCTGCCTCCTGAGTGCTGGGATTAAAGGTGTGCGCCACCATGTCCACCTCAAAATTCTAGTTTTGTTACATGTTCATTTTGATTAAAAGTAATTGACTTGCACTCTTTACTAGATTTCTTGAGAAAAAACAAAACAAGAGAAATAAAGCTCTAATCTTTGGTTCTCTGTTGTCCTAATATTTCTTGCTTTAGAAACTAAACAGGCAAATAAAATGGGTTTCTCAATATCCCCAATTAACATTTTCATTTTTCTTTATTAAGAAAACATAAGGAATGCACATGATATGGAAATATATAATATATAACATATAATATAATATAATATAATATAATATAATATAATATAATATAATATAATGGATATAAGTAAAACTAAAGAAGGAAAACATCCTGCAAATAGCAGATTTTATTTTCACATATTATCATTTATTATGTTTTAAAGGTGAGATGATATTATGAGTGTTGGTGTTTGTGAATTGACAGTTCTAGTGTTTTCCAAGATAATAAACATTGTAATTCAGGAAATTTTAAGCTACCATCCAGAGTTTTAATCCAAAAAATGGTGTTCTTAGAAGTTAAAATAATTTGACTTATTTTCAGTTCGCAAATTTTAAGACTTTCAAGTCAAACAATATTGAACAAGTTATCTAGTATTCATGAAATCTAGATTTTAAAAGGCACCTTTGGAGTGGAAATTATGTGTGAGCTATGTATGGACTTATATGTTTAAGTATCTATTTACAAATATGTAATTGTTTATTATAAGTTACATTCAGTTTTGGCATTTTTAGTTATTATTTAAATTACATTATGTTAGAAATACAAAATGTATAAAACATAGTTTTTTTATATATAATGATAAAATTGATTGCTAAGGTTGCTCTGAACTACAGATGTATGTTTGTATACACACGCATGTACACGTATATATTAAACAACAGGAGCTAGTGTTTCATCTCAATATTCTTTACATGTATTGTAGTTATCCCAATTAGCCCAAACCATATCAACTTAGAACTTTAATAGATCACTGAACAATTTACAATATGTGCCAGTTTACAAGTATTATCTGGGTTCCTGTACTTTTAGTTTTGCAGAAGTATCATCAGGTACACATACAGACTGTGCTGCATGAGAGGCATGTATTTCTGAAGCATGAACCTCTAATTCACTCAGAAATACCTAGAGATGTTACTACCCAAGATGGTGCTATTCATAGAAATAAAGATATTCTTCAGAAAAGGTAAATATATGTAAGGAGATTCTGGAAAGTCATGATGCCTGGCATGTACACCTGGAACTGCAAAAGCTGCTGGTGCCCAGCTGCCAAGTGGATAAAGCTGGGACATTTGACCCCCAAGCAATGTTGCTACCAGGTGGAAATCCCTGTTCTATGAAGCCATCTTTATTGAAGGAGCTAACCCTTGTTGATGTCTCTTATGAATGAAAACTGTCATCATAGAACCAAGTGTGCAATACTTATCATCCTAAATTATAAGATTACTTTTTTAAATCTTGTCCTTATTTTAACATGTTTTCAACATAGGCAACACTAGTAACATTTCTTAAATTTTACTGAATCTTAAATTTATGGATTTAAGTACATTTAAGATACAATACTAAGCCTGCTACATCTATAATTTTTATAAGAACTGCAATTATGATTTCAATTAAAGCATTTTATCTTAACTCTTACTCCACATTTAAGTGAAGGGATTTCTTAAAATAGATGGATGGTGTGGGCAAAGAACATGCAATTGTCTAAAGTAGAAATACGAATTGCTTCATTGCTCATGGGCAGTCTTAACCATTAGGGTTGTGGAATCTGACATTAACCACCATCATGATGATCACATACAGAGAGATGGAACCCTTTTCTAATAGCTAAATGATGACAAGATACATGGTCAATTGGACAGAAATGGTGTCGAAATATTTCATCCTAATCATATTCACGAAACAATGCAGCCATTTCCTCCTGTCTCCTCAAACGCAGCACAAGTTGTGAAAGAGAGCTTACTCAATGGGAGCACACAGACAGGGAATTTACTCACACTGAACGATGAGCTGAACCAAGGCTTCTCGTGGTTTCACGTTGAATCCATTATACTGGCTCGTCTGACATCTGTACAGTCCTGACATGTCCCTAGACACGTTCACAATCCGCAGGGTTCCGTCGTAACTCTCCATTTGCATTGACCCATCAGGCATTGCAACCTCTTTATCTGCTCTAGACCACAGGATGATTGGTTTAGGCTTCCCAGTGACTTGACACTGCAGTTCTATTGTGTCTCCTTCTCTGGTAACCAAAGGTGATTTTTCCTGTGGAACAGTCAGATTGGGTGGAACTTGAAATGGGAAAAAGAAAATTTTTCAAGGTTAGTATAAACTGGTAAGACATTCAGACACAGAAAATCATAAGGAAACAATTTCTGCTGGTTGAAGAAACATGACAATGCAGGTGACAAAAATATAGAAACCGTGGGAATAAATGGAAGGTATTCTTGCTTAATGTTATTCTAAACTAATTTCATTGTATATTCAAAAATGAATACTTCAACAATTCTATGATAAAAAGTTATTAAATTGGAAAGTGTAGAGTCAATGTAAGAAAAATCTATTCAATGCCTTCAGCCTTTGTTTAAACAGATGAATGATTGTACATCTGCTAACTGTTGTCACCACATACACACAAATACAGCTATTTTCAAATGAATAACTCATCATCAGATATGTGGGGAAATATCATTTAAATTGTAACTCAAAGGTGTGGCACTATCTCATCTTAATTCAGTTTTAAAATCACCTCATTTTACTTTTAGGGTCTGTGCCTTAGCAATATAATCTATGAACATCTAGGAAAATAAATAAAACCCTGGGATAAAAAATCAGAAGTTTTGACTGGTTTAAAATGATTGCCAAATTGCTAAGATTGATGGTCTATTTTTTCCCTAGTGAAGAATATAATATAACAAAGGACTAATGACATGCTCTGACAATTCACTGTACTCTCGTATTTTTAATTTTTGACATTTAAATTACTTAAGATTACAATTTAAGACATGTTGAATCATGTGAACAACTAATCATGATGTTTTCATGATTTCTATAAGTATAGCATAATCGATGCAGCAATCATAATTTTCTCAAGTAAAGTTTATTTCATTCCACCAAGAATATTTAGGAGAAAATTAGATTAATCTTATTGGAACTTATTTTATTGTCCTGGGATATATTGCTGTCAAATTTTAGGGGAAAGCATGGAGTACTATGAGAGGAGCACCCTAGAGTGGTGCTTCATATGGGCATGATCGCCTGTTCCAGTACAGAACGTTAATTAATTAAACAACTGTTTCTGAATTCTATCTATTTATTTATTTTGGTTTTTCGAGGTAGGGTCTAACTCTAGCCCAGGCTGACCTGGAATTCACTATGGAGTCTCAGGGTGGCCTCGAACTCATGGCAATCCTCCTACCTATGCCTCCCAAGTGCTGAGATTAAAGGTGTGCGCCACCATGTCCGGATTTTTGTTTCTGAATTTTTGTGGACTTATGCAATAAAGCAACTATCAAAAAGCACAAGTTAAATAGATCCATAGGACTAAGATAAAACTTTATGTGTCTGCTTTCTCTCAGCAGAAAAATATTAGAATTACTGCATATAATTCTAATGTACAAGACAAACAGATTCAAATTATTATTAATTGTTATTAAAATACATTATCTTATTACATATAGAAAAAATAAATTCACATCAGTGACATAAGAATTATCTTGCTATTCACTAATTTAACATCTACCATTTCTTTTAATTCATTCATTTTAAGTTAATAAAAAAATGTTACATTACACACAATGCATCTCACAATTTACAAACTAAGATAGAGTAACTTCCATCTATTTGAAATAGCTATATGCATTGTGTGGATTAACATTAACAAATTTTATGTTTAATATGGCTGCATTAAAGTCAATTAAATGACTTTGAACCTCTATTAACAAGAACTTTTCAATTAACAAGAGAATTCTTTATTAATTTCTTTGGAAGAAGAGAGAAAGGTGTAATTTTTTTCCTTACTCAAATCTCCCTTACTCATACCATTCACTCACTCTCCTTCACTTAAGTTTTCTTCTCTCTTTAAAGTATCTTAATTTTTACATCTTTTGTTCATTTTCTGCCTTGGGATTATGGTGTTCAATTTACTCAACACTTCGCAACAGAAGTGTCCTTCCCTTCATGTGTAGATGATGCATGCCAACATTAGCACCTCCTCTGTAGGTTCCATCCCATGTGACACCTTAAGTATTTCACAAGTGTCTAGTAAATTCTTGATTGATGGGTGAGTCAGCAATGAAAGTTAGAAGGCAACCAAAGAAGGAGAACTATTGACAAATGACTGTCTCTGGTTTATCTGATGCTCAACTACAAGGCAGAAAAATTCAAAATCATTTTCTCATACCTAAATATGCCTCTGTTTTAAAATTTTAAAATCCACCAAACAATTATTTTTATAACATTTGCACTGCTACAACAATTTCATTTGTTCATGAGTATGATATAGTGAGGCAGGAATAATAGATTAAAATGTAGAAGGGATCACTTTAGCAGTATTGAGTAATTTGTCCATTCTATTGCTTTCCTCAGTTCGCATCCAAGAAAAGACTAACCATCTGTACAACAGAACCTTCATGTGGACCACTCTCTAAGGCTTCTATCATTTACAGTCATGTGGGTAACTCATATATGAACAAGTACTTATTTATAAACATGTCTTCACACCAGATGGTATGCCTACTGTTTCTGTCCATGATATGAATTAATATAAGGACATCTCTTTCCATATTCTGTAAATAAAAATTGCCTTTTTTTTCTGGACTGACATACACCTTTAAGCAGCTCACCCATACTAAATTAGAAGATGCTAACGAGGCAGAGCTGACAATGGTTTACAAACCTAGCAGCAGAGCAGGAAGAATGCCTATATCAAGAACAACCATGAGGTCAAAATACCACAGGATCTGCTCCTGCAAACTCTAAGGGCCAGGGAAATGCACACTCATGCACCGACACACACAATGCTTTAGCTTTCAAAGAGTTGGAAAATCTTATTATATGAACATTGTTAGTTACTTGAAACATATGGGGAGGTGCAGGATCCTGGAAGTAACCATTCTGAAGGTATTAGAAATGGAGGACATGCCGTGCCATTCATTAGGGAAAACAGGCTTGGCAGGCAACCCTTATGGCTGTTCCAACATTCCTCTCCCAGCAGGTGTTGCTATGGCAAAAGAATAGTCTCTGAGGAATTCAATAGAACACAAAGTGGAAGAACAAAATAGAAAATAATTTTCTGTATGACATTGATATTTTCTTTGCTATGCAGGCCAAAATACAAGTTTCAAATACAGGTTCTGTGCTCTCTCAACAACAGAAAAGAGGTGGGGCTCCAGGCTCAGGCCATTGGGGTACCCCTTGGTTAAGTTTTAAGGTACCTTCAGTTGTTATGATCTTTATGTAATCTGGTTATCTAGTTTGAACTTTTAATCAAATATTTCTGATAATTATTAAAGAACAGCTCAGTCAACATGTAAATTCTCTAAACTCTTTGGGAGAGATAGAAAAGTACAATTTACCTTACTCAAACCTCCCTCCTTCTGACTTACATTTTTTTCTTCATACACCAAAATAAATAAATGAAAGATGGTCCCTGATTAAGGATATAAAATCAAACCAATAAGACTTTGTCTTTCCTTCAACAACTAAACAAAGAAAATGAGGTTTTCACCTGGTTAAGGACCTACTGTGCTAAAAGTTTAGCAAGTAAGAATGTGAAGTAGGCTGAGAACAATAGAGGAAATGGACTCTACTCCAGAAGCACCTGCTTGCTTTCCATACCGAGAGTCACCGCAGCAAATATGATGCTAAGATCTTTTGCTATTGAGCTAAAACTAGAACATTTCATAAAGTAGCAATCAATATATCTGAGAATTAGTAACTAATTCCTGAATTTAATGAATTTATAAAAGTTTCATGTTTGATATGTGTTTTCTAAACAGTGCCAACTGAATCTAGAAAACTATAGTTATTTGGGTACAATTAAATGGTTTGAATTGTTTTAAAAAATAAATATCACTCCAAATTTATACAATTTAATGATAGTCAAACTGTATTTTATTTGACTATTCTGTGTACCTAAGTTTGTAAGAATATGAAAGAAAAATATAAAATAGGTATAGTAAACATGCTATAAAAATGTTAATTAAGAGTTACAATTCTTATAACCCATAATATATTTTCATATTTATCTTATTGTTCTTAAAAATGATGTCCATCAGGCTGGGGAGATGGCTTAGCAGTTAAGTCTGGCCTGAGAAGCCTAAGGACCCAGGTTTCACTCCCTAGTACCTACATAAGCCAAATGCAGAAGGTGACACATGTGTCTGGAGTTCTTCATTTGCAGTGGCTAGAGGCCCTGGTGTGCCCCTTCTCTCTTTATCTGCCCCTTTTTCTCTTTCTCTCTCAAATAAATAAATAAATAAATAAATAAATAAATAAATAATTTTTAAAAAAATGATGTTCATGATTTATCCAAATGCATCCATATATGTGTTTACATGCATTATCTCTTAAGTTAATAGCAAGTACTCTGAAACTAACAAGTATAGAAGTCCATATATAAAAATTCATACTGCTCTAGACTTAAGATCTGTTTATTTTAGCAAGCATTTTGACTCCCTTCAGTTGGCTGGTATGCTTAAGACTGGACAAGGGACATGTCAGATGAGCCATCACCTTAAAGAATTTCACTATGTATTATAGAAACTGAAGAACATGGGGGCTTCTAAGCCATACCTTCTCATAATTATTTCTTAATTACAAGGCCTTTTAACATAAATATAGGGAGTTTGGAAGAATTATAATTAAATAAGATTAAAACATTGACTTGGACTAAGGCTCTAACCCACATTTTAAATGTGTAATCCTTCTGAAGGAGGAATTTATCACAGTTGCTCCGTGTGCAAATTAGATAACCAAAATGGAGAGTAACAAAAATTTAACAATGAAGTGATACAATTTATAGAATAATGTCATAAACATAGCTGTAAAGTACAGTGTTTGAGTATGGATGCTCAGTTTCTAATGCCACCTTTGTCACCTGCTGGGTGACCTTGTGTAAGTTACCTATCCTCGTTTCTTAGTTCACATAAAAAAATACCTACTTTATATTTTTCTTTTATATTCTCACACACTTAAGCACACAATTTAAGATACACTAAAAATGCAAAAAATATTTATGTCTTCTTATTGCCCCATCACTATAATATTAGTTACATTTCATTATTATGAATGTGCTTGTATATTGAAAACATAGCATATGTTTTAGTCCTACATAGAATGTCTCAAGTACTAAGCACAGGTGTATATCTATCCGAACAAATGTTAATAAAAATAAAAATTAGAAACACACATATGTGTAGAGGGGGTCAAGGGTGGATGCAATTGTCTTACAGATATTTAGATAATACATACACATTTTAAATAAAGATATTCTTACAAAAACATTTTGGGAGGAGCAAGAATGAAGCTTTATAATATGAATAATCAGAGGCAACACAAAAGACGTCCAAGGAAAGAATATTACATTCATCTGCCATTAAATGTATTTATTTGACTTCTTATATTATCATAAAATGGCATATAATACAGATATCCCAGTTCTCATTCTATTTCTATAAAATGATAAGGTCTAGACATCCCTAAAAGCATCCTTTTTGCCTTTGTGAGGGTGCCAAAATGTCAGTGCTGTCCATTTTCACAAAGGTCAGGGTGTTACCATGAAAACCAGGGGCCAAAAAGTAAAAGGAGCTGTCAGATCATGTTATTTATGCTATTGCTTTCTTGTGGATGAAAGCATTCTAAATTAAGAGAAAAGATAAGCTATAAATTATATATCAAGCACATCTTATAAAATCATGGCAAATGAAAGAGGCTTTAAAGTGATCCACGATTTATTTTATTTTCTAGAGTAGCTGTTGCTCACAGTAGTAAACTTTTGAATGCAGAATGGTGAGAAAAATCAATTTACTTCTACAATGAAAAAGCCATTTGTCTCTTTACAGAACTCATGTGACATTGTTAGACCTCTATAAATGACCACTTTGGACAATGCCTGTGGTTTACAAATTCCCTAATTACACCAGTGATTGTGCACCACTGAATACGCCTTGTCCCCTGGAAATAGATGCTATCACCATCTTAATAAACATTTTAACATGAAATGAAGCTGGCTCTTTTATGCCTTATCAAGAGTGAACTAAAAGGACCAGTGAACACAATGTTCCATCATCAGTTCAGGGCCACATGTTCTTTAAAGCAAATGAGGTTTAATTAACAGATCTGTTAGGAGATAACTGGTCAATTAAAAAATAGGAGGAGGGTTTTCTTATAACACATGAAGTCCTTTTAACAAACATTTTACTGATGTATGATTGCATTTTATAATCCATTCAGCTCTTCTGAGAGGCAGAGTGCTACAATAAAAATATAGACTTAATTTTAAAACCACATAGAGGCCCACATAATGTCATTGACTGGAATGATATGTAACTTATCCTGAGCTAATATGTTTGAACAGAGTTTAGTATAATTTTATTAATATTGTTTTACATTGCATTTATATTCAAACAAGAAGATTTCTGTTTAAATGTCAACTAAATATATTTTGTTTACAACTACTATTTAGATCAACTTAGTAAAAGTGGACTACTTATGTTTCATTTATAGTGGACTGTAATTCATTCTAAATGTATTTTTGGCACAGACATTTGATTAGCTTGCCATTTTATTATTTCTACTTCACATATATAAATTGCCCATATATTTCACCCTGTGCAAAGAATCTTTTCTAAAGTATAATGATATTCCTCTCATTTCATACATTTTAATCTAGTCATTGCTACTGACAATTCTATAAAACCTGGGAAAATCTGATTTATTTGCCTATTGTGTATTTGAGAGAGAAGAGCTTAGTGTTCTCAATTATTCTCTTCCCCTGAAAATCATTGTCATCTGCTCTTCCCTAAAGATTTCAGACCTGATCCTAAACTGCCTGGCAGGGTATCCATCACCCAACAGGATTTCATAGGCTCAAGTTCTTTAGTGGAGTAGACTACAAGTTAGCCACAATGTGATTGAAGGTTTCTGAAACTAGTGCACACATCAAAATGACCTGTCTTTCAGTGTATGTCAGGAGCTTGAAATCTTATGACTTGAGCTTAGTCCATTGGGTGTGTGTGACACCCCTAGGTTCTTTAGCCAGTACTTACCTGTGTTCAACACCCCAGGTCCCACCTGAGGACATGTGAGGCCAGTGAAAGTCACTCATCCCTCCAAAGCTCAAACTTCTCAAGAACACGTGAAATGAATGTAACCACTTCATACCTTTCAAATGACCTCCTGATGTCTTACTGTCCCACAAACTAGAGTAAAATAAACACTCCCAACACTACATTTTTTCTGTGAATTTCTAAATATCTATTCTGTAGCCTGACACTTTGAAAAATATCATTATATTCATTATTTGAGTTGAGTAGGAACAATCATGTCTAATACTTACCTTACATATTTACAATTTAGGCAGTTAAAAACTGTGTGTGGGGGTCTCGCCACTGAAAATAGGATTGAACTGTAGGTTGGCAGGCTTTGCAAGCAGGTACTTTTAACTGCTGAGTCATCTCCCCAGACCCAATTCAAAGTATTTTTAAAATTTTATTTTGTATTATAAAATTTTAACACTCCTTAGTGTGCTATAAGTTTTAGCATGTACTCCAGCTCTATTATTCATAGTTAAAATTGTGTTATTCAGAAATAATTGCCAGTCACGTAGCAATTTAAAAACCCAAACCTTGGGGCCACTGACTTCTGAGTTTTAGCCAAACACAGTGTTTAAAATGATCTTCCATAGTGAACTCATAACCATTCAAACTATATGCATTGGCTAGAAAGGATTAGATCTTCCCTACTTTGTAATTGGGATATGAGACAGACAAACTAGATGTATTGTCCTAATGCTCTTTAGTGGTATTTTAGAGTGAGGATTCTGACAGTCTTCTCTACCATCAACATATTTGGTCATATGATCCAACTAAAAGGTTATCTGAATCCTTCTGGAGTACTTTCATGCCTATCTACAGAAACTCCCTGATGTAAGGTACAGTACATTGAATAAAAATATATGTCCCCCATAGCCTGAGGTATTTTTGACTAAATTGCTACTTGAGTGAGTCTCCAGCAGGCAGAGCCCTACTGAAAGCGGTGTCACTGGGGGTGGATCTGGATCTTATCGTCTAGCCCTAAGGTTTGTTCAGACAAGTTTGAGCTCTGGCTGTTAGTGCTTCCTGGTGTGTTGGTGGTATCACTCTGCTATTGATCAATGAAAGTGATCCAGCTTCTCTATCATGATGAAGTTTCCACTGGAATCTGTAAGCCTGCAATAAACCCTTTCCTCCCATAACTACTTCTGGTTGGATGTTTGTCCATCAATGTGAAAGTAACTGCAACACAAGGGCTTTGTCGAAGGAATGTGAATCAGTATCAAAATCAGAAGAGATGGGAAAGGGACATCCATGTACCCTGAGTTACAAACATTACTGTGAGGTTTAATGCAAAATGAAGTTATGGCTATAAATTGAACAAATAACCCAAGTTATGGGGCAGAGGACTCTATTGCTTCTCCGAAAAACAAAAGGTATTATGTGATTTACAAGTGTCTTCAATGTTTGAAGACCATGTGAATAATTAAGACATCTGGAAGTCATTATGTTTACTTAAACAGCACATACACTAAAACTAGAATGATGCAGAGATTAGCATGGCCCTTCTATAATGGTGCCATATGGATTTGTGAGACATATTAGTTTTAAAAAGAAGTCATTTTATGTATATCATAAAATGGAAACATAGAGATTGGCTCCAATAATACTCTATTTATGTATTCAGAACATCAATATCCCATCATCATCCTATGAAAATCCTTTCATACTAATAATCTCACAATTGTAGAAAACACCACATTGCTTTAGACATTAAAATACATTTATTGGGAAGCAAATTTGAATTTGGAAACATTCATATTGATCATATTTCTAGTTTCTACTTTGGAACACTTGAAATAAATACCTTTGACTTCAGAATTTGGCAACTGTAAAGTGAAACTTTAAGACATTAATTACATAGACGTTAAATTTCTAGCAGAGGTACTCAGTTAGTGAGTACTTACCTATCATGAGAAAAGCCTTTGGTTCAACCTTTAGCATCACAGAAAAATAAAAGTAAATTTAAAAAAATATATTTGTATTTGGCTAGGCCTGGTGACTCACGCTGTAATCTCAGTATTTAGCTGGGTGAAGAGACTGTGAATTTGATGTCAGCCTTAGTATTGTAGTCAACTTCACATTGCTGTTAGAAATCACCTGACCAAGAGCAGCTTGTGGGAAAAAAAAAAGGTTTATTTTGGCTTATAGGCTCTAGGGAAAGCTCCATAAAGGCAAGGGGAAAATGATGGTATGAGCAGAGGGTGGACATCACCACTTGGCCAACATAAGATGGTCAACAACATCAGGAGAGTGTGCCAAACAATGGCAAGGGAAAACTGGCTATGATACCTGTAAACCTGTCACTAATAATAAACTGCCTCTAGGAGGCATTAATTCCCAAATCTCTATCAGTTGGAAATTTAGCATTCTGAACACTTAAGTTTATGGGGGACACCTGAATCAAACCACTACACTTGGCTACAAGATGAGTTCTCAGCTAGCTTGGGCTATAGAATGAGACTTTATCTCAAAACAACAATAGTAAAAACATATATAATATCTGTTCTATCTGATGCTTGAGGATGTAGAAATTGTGCTGTTGCACCAGTTAAAATTGTGATCAACAGTCTGTTGTGGCAGTCACTGTGGCTACTTTTATTTGTTGCTCTTGCAATTGCCTTATGATAACAAAGCAGCATCACATCTGAAGGTAAAACTGTGGAATGGAAATACTGCCTAAGTAGGTGTATTAGTTTGAATAGATGGCCCCAATATATTCAATGTTTTATTAGTTTGTAGTTTGCATCTGCAGCCACCTGGATGGAGGTGGTGTCACTGGGCAGATCTTAAGGTATGGTGGTGGGTTTGAGATTTCAATCAAAAGATATGCAACGTGTGCCTAGCTGGAGTTCCTGAGGTGTGCTGTGCTGGGTGGCTTTTAACTTTTAGACTTGTGCTTCTACCTCTCTCTGCTTGAACCTGTGAAGGCAGATCCACTTCTTCTACCATTATGGAACTTCCCCTGGATCTGTAAGCTTCAATAAATATCCCTTCCTCCATAACAGTGCCTGGTCTAGAAGTTCATCTCAGTGAACCTGAAGCTGTCTGCTACAGTAGAGAAAATAATACCACATCCCAAACTTGTCTTCTTCTCCAGTCAAAACAGCAGGGTTAACCCAGACATTACAGCTTTAAAATGATAACCCTAATTTATGTGCCACTATTTAAGATCAACCTAAGGGAGACATTGATACTTCATCTGTTAATTAAGATGTTTGTCATAAGTCTTTTTTAAACAGTGTAAAGTGTTCCTAGCTACTATAAATTTACATGCAAATTGTGGATTTGTCAGTCCCCAATAGATTAGAGAAACTATATTTAGCTATTTCAAATTCAGGCAGCTTCTATGCCTCCATTGCTCACACTAGAAAAGGGAGAAGGGCAGAGGTAGCACAGTCAGGTTTACTTGATCATGTATCATCAACTATTGAATACAATAAGGGAGACTATAGCTTGTAAAGCAGATTACTTTAAGATGATAATTGCAGGGAAAGTATAGATCCACTATCACTTCCATAATTATATAGTTTGACTTTTATAACCAAATTATAACCTACAAATATGATTATGTGTTAAATTATTACAAAGAATATATAACTAATTTAATGTAGTTAGCCAGTCTTTACATTCATACTCTTGCTTGCTTGCAAAGCCTGCAGGCTAGGTTCAATTACCCAGCACCCACATAAAGCCACAAGCACAAAGTGGCTCATACATCTGAAATTCATTTGCCTATCATCCATCTATCTATCTATCTCAGTCTCTCTCTACTTGCAAGTAAATCAATAAAAATATTTATATTTTAAAAATAAGTTGCAAACATTAGTATAGCCTGGTGTGGTGTTATACACTTTTAATACCAGCACTCAGGAGGCAGAGGTAGGAAGATCACCATGAGTTCAAGGCCAGCCTGGGATTAAAAAATGAATTCCAGGTGAGCCTGGGTTAGAGCGAGACCCTACCTGGAAAAACCAAAAAAAAAAAAATTATGTGTGTGTGTATGTACATATATGTGCATTTACACACACATATACACATACATTCACACACACATACATACATATATATATATATAAAATATATATATGTATATATATATATATATATATGGTCACAAAATAATTTACAACTAAAAAGGTTTAAAATATTTATTCTCACTCCAGTAAATACCACTGCAAAGAGCACTTATATAATTGTTACTTCCTGTGAGTGCCTATAATGGTATCTATGACCTGTTTTAAAAGATGCAAAAAAGAAATCTTGGGGGCTGGAGAGATGACTTAGTGTTTAAGGAGATTGCCTGAGCAGCCAAAGGACCCAAATTTGATTCCCCAGGGCCCATGTAAGCCAGATTCATGAGGCTCACATGTGTCTGGAGTTCGCTTTCAGTGTTTAGAGGCCCTGGTGTGCCCATTCTCTCTGTGTCTCTCTTCTCTCTATCTCTCTCTGCTTGCAAGTAAATAAATAATTCTTTTTAAAGAATTCTTGGAATAGATATTCTTTATGTCATAACACCAAATTTAAACTCTGATCATCTGATCCCTCCTCTTATGTTCTCTCCTGACTCTTTTGTTCTTTCTTCTGTTCTTACTAATCTCACTTTAATTTTGCTTTTTCACTGTTTCTCACTCGTTCAAAATGTAATCATTTCATTTAAAGGACAATAAGAACTTACTTTTATTATCAAATGTATACATTAATACAACTACCCAGGCCTAGGGTAAGTCCTTACACAGCCCTTAGTGGTGAGGAAGAGGTACTGTATTGACTGAAGGCATCATACAGAAGGCTTTACCTGAGATATTCTTGTTTTCTACATAAATTTAGGAGCTCTTTGCATGGGTCAAATCATATTACTCCCTAACAAAATCCTTTGGTTGTGTTTTTGATTGTGTGAATATGTGCCAAAAAGAACTGCTATGATGTTTCCCCTTAAATTAACGTGATTGGTTTCTTATGCAGTTCAGGTGTCAGCTGTCCTTCCAAATCCTTGCTGATCAGGTTCAAGTATTTCCTTTTGTCTGTGTTCATATAACTTTGGTAATGTATTAAACAAGTACTATGTCTGGTATTAAAGTTAATCAAGTGTAGTCTCACTGGAATATGCACAATAATGAATCAGATCTACGTATTTTTATTTCTCCTTATGTCCACCTTCTTTAAATGGCTAGTTATTGGTTAAATGTTGTAAGTAAATGGGCATGTTCATGAATTCACTCAACAGTTGTGGGTGACACATTTGACTTACCACTGTGAAGTACTTGACATTATCTGCTAGCTTTTACTCCTCATTTTGAATTTCTGATACTGAATGTTCCTCTGGAAATAATAGTTTCTTGAAGGATTTGAGGGAAGGTCACACAAAGCAAATAGAAGGGGAAATACTAATGGTCACAGCTGTGCATACTGTGGCTATTTTTGCGGTAGGTTTCTTGCCTTTAGCAAGAAAACTCCAGACACTTAAATAGGTTTTCCTAAATTCTTTCTGCCTGCTACAACTCACATATACTTTGTGCTGTTTTAGCAATGCCTCTCTTCAATCATTTAGCACTTTTTAACATGGCAGTAAGACTTCTGAAGGTGTTTCTACCTTAAAACATTCAAAGCCTTCTTGACTACTTAAGGGTTGTGTTAAGAACATAGGAAATGGGGCAATAGCTGCACATACTGCATCAGTGCTGACTGACTCAGAGACAACATGGTGTGAGTAAAACATTTGGTGTGAAAATTCACACCACCACGTTATTTAAATGAGAAATTGAAGTCTATAGGGAATTTTGCTACTTTTGTTATATTTTCATTTTAAACATTAATTTCAAGCAAGTGTAATATCTATTCAAACAGATTTTCTGGAAGGTCATCTAGGTACTCCATATTGGTAGTTTTATATAATTCCTTTGTGGAAACTGCAATAGACACTAAACAATGCAAGACCAATGTAAGTCAGCAGAGGTAACAATTCCATTAATATTTAATAGTTCTTGAAAGCATTTGAAATTTTAATGAAGACCTTTCAAATTTTAATAAAACACACTTAAAGCACAAAACACATTTTCAAATAAAGAATGTTAACAGTAAAATGTTCTTGATGAACTCATATCCCTAAATATGGATTTATGTAACCACGTCTATATAATTTAGGCTGACACTAATGCTATCTTTTACTAAAATGACAAATGTAAAGAATTAATTCTTCTATGAGCATGCTTAGAACAGAATTTGCTAAAGTGCTGGCTATGCACATACTCAAACAAAGGCACAAACCCAAGAGAATAGTGTGTTGTAGTTCAGTGTCTCCCTGGGAAATCACTGAGCAACACAGTTTCTTAACACTCTAACACTAGCACAATATAGACATCTTGTAGGGCATGTTTAATTCTACTCTCAGCGGAAGGTGGACAGGTAGAGAAGAAAGCCTACAAGAAAGAAAATGAGAAGAGCTATAGAAAAGATGACCCATTGTTTTTAGGGGGCTTTTCATGCTTTTCAAAAGACTATGCTTCTTCCTGGCCCATATGGAAGGACAGTCATACCATTCCTATCAATAAATGCAAGTCATTTATTAAAACTTTAAAAGGAATTTTAATCTTCATGATATCAATTTTATGGGAAATGGCCAGTCAGCCACTCAGAAAAGATGAATTTGACTTCATAGTCAGGAGACACTGGAGTTCAGAGCTTATTTGTTTATTTGGTTTTTTGTTTGTTTTTTGTTTGTTTGCTTTTATAATGTTGTTATCTATTATGCCTTTTCAGCATAAGAAGACAGACAGAGAGAGAGAGAGAGAGAGAGAAGAGTTCACAAATAGCATATGGACAGCAGCAAAAAAAAAACCAATGATGTTAGGAATGATACTGGAGCAATTTCAAAATTATCTCAGGTCATCTGTAACACTATTGTACCCTTTGGGCCACTGCAGCAGACAGTGATCCATCCAACAATGTGAAGTAGCTAGACAAGTGTCAGCATCTTGGAGGCCATTGAAGATGATCAGCTTTGAACTCATCCTGTCTGCCTGGTAAACTGAGGAGGAGGGTGGAGGTATCAGCGCTTTGTTGAATGAAAGCTACTTCTTTCTGCTCAAAAGAGAATTTGAGTTTTACCTCTGACTCTGGGTGGAAACATGACATTCTGAGCTACCTAAAACATAAGATTAAGATGTCCACCCTTAAGGACTAATCTAACTGAACCTGTGATTACCCAGCCAAGAGACCAGCCCTCACGTAGAGACATGTTAAAAAGGCAGAGGGAATATTTATCCCCTTAATGAGGTAAGGCACTTAAAGTCACTGAAATCCCTCCCTCCATGCAGCTGCTCACAGATCTGCACTGCTAAGCCTGCCCAATTTTCTGAGTTCTATCTCAAAAACGTGCGACTTTTCTTTATCTGTTTTACATCTCTTCTTTGGAAACTCATCAGAATCCTACCCATGCTTTCCAAGACTCTAGGGGTTTCTCATTGCTTCTCTGAAGACTCTGTGCACCATGCAGCTGCTTGCTAATGTCCCTTGCTGAGCCTTTTGGCTTCCTGGATCCTAACTCAAAAGAAATTACTTGTTTTCTTACTGTTACCTATCTCTGTCCTCCAAAAAGCTGTCTGGATTTACAGCTTTCCTACCCTGTTTTTTTTTTTTTTAATCTCAAATATTAATAAAATTGTCTCCAAGCTTCTAATTCTCTTCCTAAATTTTAATGAATGAGACACAACCTACTAGAGGGATTCTCAGGTCCTTAACAGTAAGAAATTCTGTAAAATATGCATTTGAATGAAACATAATGAAAATTTGAGATTTTTGCCTCAATCTTTAAAAAATGCATTAATGTTTCTATAGGCAAATGATTATTTCAGATAAATTTAACTTAATTTCCCATAGTCTACTCTTTAGTTATGTTATTTCTCAATACATAGGGTTTCCAGTATAGTTCAGAGGCCAACATACTATGTCCCCTAGACAAAATATGCCTTTTTTCCTGTCTTTGTAAATAAAGATTTATTGAAACATAGCTATATCCATTTATCAGGGGTGAAAAGCAACCCATTATCATAGTAAAGTAGAAGAGTTGTGACAGAACCATATGGTCTGAGGTGCTAAAAATTACTATCTATCCCTTCACTAAAATATTTCTAGCCCTGGACTCTATCATTAATTCAGAGTTCATTTATTAAATTTTACAATTTTGGATTCAAGGAAAGAAATAAATTTTTCTCTGGCCAGTCGTTCAGGTACTGTTCCCATGAAAGTTTCTTCTGATCAAAGCATTATTTCACATTAGATTTACATTAAGAACTTCAGTTTACATAAAACAACCTATCCCTCACTGTAGCCATTTTATAGCAATGCAGTTTTCATCAGCAAAATTTCCCAAGTTTCTTTTCCTCTTGAAATAGAACAGGGCATGGGAGCAGATTCCATTAAATGGATTTAATCATGCTTTTCTTTGCCCTCATGCACAGTACAAATTCTCACTCATTTAGCAACATAGTCATATGTTATCAAGACCTGTGCATTTCAGATATGAATGGCTGTGCAGATACTTGCTGGCTGCCATAAGTTTAGTGACAAGACAGGTAGCAAGCAACAAATACAAAATGTTGAAGCATGTTTCTAGTTCTTTATGACTATGCTTGCACATTGATATTTCAATCTCTTGTTTAATCCTCTAAATCTTGCTCCACTTCATGCTATATAAAACCTCTTTGTACTCTAACAAGAGGAAAACAAATCCTAAGATCCTTTTCAGAGTCTTCTGCTTTATTTGCCTACCAGATGTCTCACCATGAATTCCACAGATTACATCTCACTACTTAGATTTTCAAGGCCAGATGCACATGTTTCTGAGTTTACTGTAAACACACAAGTTTATTGAGTCATGCAAGGGAATTCATGCAATCTAAATGAACACTCAAAGAATTTACCATGAAAAAGCCATAGGATTTTTGAGAAACCTGAAAATTCAAAATCTATCACAACAATTATATTCATGCAAATGAACAGCCATGTGGCAATATTCCAAAACTGCAACTGTTGTTACCAATATAGTAGGCCAAACTACATGCATTATTCAGCAGGTATGTGAAGGATTTTCATCTTATAAAACTGAATTTCAACATTTAAAGTTATGATTATTGAAATTCTTAATAGAGACATTTAAAATAATTCTTACACTGTTTTAAGACACCAGTAGACCAGTCTAAACATTACAAACATTATAGCATCACCCATAAACATTATAAAAGCAAAAGAAACCAACATGATTTTCTTATATTAATATTAGTCTTATAGAAAAAACTAGAAATAAAGAATCATTTGAGTGTTCCTGAAACTGTCTTCATCCTCATATTCTTCTGTCCTTCCCACATCACCACTGCCTGTATCAGCTCCAACTGTTCTTGATCTACATTGTAGAAATCATCACAATCTATACAAACTTTGAGCACAGCACTTTCCTCCTTATATTGTAACAACTTAAGAATGTAAACTACCCCAGATCAAAGGCCATGAGTGACATCACCATGTAACAGAGAGCCCAGTGTATAAAGTACTCAGTAAAGGGTGGAAAGAAATATAAATTTAAATTAAAAGCAAAAACAATAAATGATCACAACAAAGACAATATGCATGATTATAGACTTAAAGAGTAATATGTGTCAATACTGAATAAATTTGTAAAGAAGGCATAAATTATGGTCACATATGTTGTGTTTAGTATCCCGTCCAATTCATGAGTAAAAACTCAAATACATGTAGTCTATCCAGGGTTTTTTTTTATTGGTGCTTGTGAATATATGTGTAGGTTTGTGTGGAGGTGTGCATGTACATCTATACTTGTGTGTGGGCACATATATTAGTGTGTATATGGAAGCCACAGAACAATCTCAGGTGTCGTTCCTCAAGAACACCATCCAGCTTTTTTTTTTTTTTTTGTTTTTTTTGTTTTGTTTTGTTTTTCGAGGTAGGGTTTTACTAGCTCAGGATGACCTGGAATGACCTGGAATTCACTATGGAGTCTCAGGGTGGCCTCGAACTCACAGCGATCCTCCTACCTCTGCCTCCCGAGTACTGGGATTAAAGGCGTGTGCCACCACGCCCGGCTCAGCTTGTGTTTTTTGATGTAGGGTCTCACTCTAGCACAGACTGACCTGCAGTTCACTATGTAGTCTCAGGGTGGCCTTGAACTCACGGCGATCCTCCCACCTCTACCTCCCAAGTGCTAGGATTAAAGACATGCACCACCATGCCTGGCCCATCCAGCTTTTTTGAGACAGGGTCTCTCACTGGCCTGGAACTGGCCAAGTAGACTAGCTTGGCTAGGCCATTGGTCTGCAGGATTTGCCTCTTCTCCCTCTCAGCACTAGGATTACATCACTAATCACTATGATGCATTTCTTCCATGGGGAGTCTGCAGTTCCAACTCTAGTCCTCATACTTCCATGACAGGCATTTTACCAACAGAACTAAGTCTATGGCCCCAAATTATTATCTTGCAAAAATATTAATAATTCTATTAACTAGTATTTGCATTTCTGTAATGCTTTATATTTCATTGTTAAAAGTCATCTAACACATGTTGACTATGGCATAATATATAAATAAATGGTTTTCTATATCAGACAAACATGTTCTATGGCAACATATACTCATATTATAAGTAACATATATGTCTCTTAAAACAGGAACAAATGAGATTAAATGTAAGGTATTTGTATGAGAAATAAAACAGCTTATACTTAATATCATGAAAATATTTACTACATAATAAAATAATTGACAATTTATTGGGTCAATGCTCATTTCCCTGAAATAACTGTGGCTGAGAAAATCTAGATCCTATGGGGTATCCTCATAACTACTCTTTGTGGTACTGGGGACCAAACCAAGGACCTTGAACATGCCAATAACTGTTTTATCCCAATTACATCCTCAGGCCTATACATTTATATCTTAATAACTATGTCATTTTCTTTGAGTCAGCCAACCAATTGGTATAAATTTCCTCTATAGTCTCTGTAGTTATACAGAGTATTAATATAATGTGAGACTTTCTTTCATGTTATAGCTTATTAATTCTTCGTTTAAACTCTAGCTTGTACCATATCTGTTTTTATATTGAAGACCTGTTTTTTGTGCAGTTTTCTAGGATATAGAGATAATACTCATTTCAAAGGTATGTGTTGAAGCATAAACACCTCAGATATGTGTAACTTCACTTGGCACTTGTATTCTGTTGCCCTGCGGTCAAAGTGGAACATCAAAACCAGTTTAGACATGAAGACAATGGCACATCCATTACGTTAAGTACAATGTTTGCTACTCCTTTTCTCATATGATTTCTTGCTAGATCAGTCTTCTGAGCATAGCACCTATGTGGCCAGAGAGAATGGGTCCTAAATTTGGCTTAATATTCTTATTTTGTTATTGTGAGCTGTTAACAATTCTTTTAGCAAGTGGGCTGCATTTTTATTTTTAGTGGATATTCCAAATTATGAATCTACCTCTGTCCTGAGAATGATAAAACATTATAATATAGATTATGCATTGGATAACATTTTTAGCATAAAATTGAAAAGAAGCAAAAAGAATATGAAATGTCTATTATAGAGGTAGAATGAGAGAACATAGAAATGTAAATCTGGGTTCACAAACAGATCAAGTTTTTATAAACTACTCATATTTTTAATAAATTTGTACCATGCACTGTCCAAGATGCTAACTACAACAGAATACAATAGAAAGCCTCAGACTTCATAAAAAATCTACTCTAGGGAGGAACTAGATTTGTCTGTGGTAGAAGGGGCATCTCATGGAGTAGGTTTGGAAGCCTTAACACATGTCTTTTATATCTCACATAGATAACTTTAGTAACCAAACATATTAAAAACAGTTAAAATAATTAAATGATTACAACTGATATTTTATTACTAAGAGACCCTTTTTATGTTTGTTTGTTTGTTTTTGGTTTTTCCAGGTAGGGTCTCGCTCTGGCCCAGGCTGACCTGGAATTCACTATGTAGCCTCAGGGTGGCTTTGAACTCACAGCGATACTCCTACCTCTGCCTCCTGAGTGCTCGGATTAAAGGAGTGTGCCACCATGCCCGGCTCATAAGAGACCCTTTCTGAATAAAGTGTATTATCTGAACATTCTGAATTTTCTTTTTAAAGGTTTGGTAAATTTATGAATAAGTAGGCTAATTTTAGAATGCTCCTTTCTTCATTAGATTCTTGATTCCTTTTTAAATAAAATAGCATATGAACCAAATACCCATCAAATGAATTCATTCAGACAATAGCATTGATTCTTTGGTGTGTGTGTGTGTGTGTGTGTGTGTGTGTGTTTGGTTGGTTTTAAAAAAGGAAACGTGAACAAAAGCAGAGAAACAACCACATGAAATGAGTTGATGCATATGGTTAGAACAATTCTGAAGTATGCTTCGAAAAATAAAGACATATACTTGGAATTGTCCCTAAATAATAATAAATAATAATAAATAGTAATAAATCATTACAGGAAATGATTTATGTGGCTGTCAGTACAATTTCACCAGCAATGATGATGTAGAGAGTCAATGAACATTTATCAACAACTTTCCATCAGTATCCTAAATGAATCCAGAAGTGTATGCTAGCTCAAATTTTGAGAGATCAGATAGATCAAAGGGGGATTTTGTAATCTGGAAAATGACTAATGTCAAAACACAGGTCCTTCCATCACCCTACTCTCATTCACCACTCATTTCATTACTCTTCCTATTAATTATACAAAATAAAAGTAAATATCCTGTAGAAAACAAATTTGTGAAAAGCAAGCAAATTTTGGTAGCCTGACATGTGGACTTCTGTTCCTTAAGGAGTAAAACCAATCCAGTGTGCATTGAGAAGACAGGAAGTGACCTGTGAATACAAATGTACAAGAGTCAAAATGGTGTCTAGCTGGAAAGATAGAGCCAGCTGTGAAGCATCCATCAAAACAGCTGGTCTCTTGCACTTGGGCTCTATGTTTTCCAAACATGTTATTCACTTAGTTTTGTACAAAAATATCAGATGAAAACTCAGTCTGGTAACAAATTGTCAAAGCACATATAGCTACTCTGGAATTCTCTCTATATTCAACAAATCACAAATCTTTAACTTTTCTTGAGAGTTAACCTAGTATGTTATCCCATGACAAACCACTGCAATTTTCCTCATCTATGGATGCACCTTAACCCACAGAAGAAGGATAACCTATTTTCACTTTTACCTTTAAATTATTATAATTTAGAATTTAACTATCTACATTATGAAGAGATAATACCACAAGGTTCATCAATAATCCATACCTGATGACAACCTGAATAGCTTTATCATTGATGGAAGATGTACTTCTTATATAACATTTACTTAAATACTCCTAGATTTCTTCAAAAGATTAACTTCTTAACAATAAATAATTTCTATTCACATAAAATTTCTAAAAATTGTCTCAACTTTGGTCATTTGTTGTTTAACTTTATGAATATGATTTGAAGCTTTATACAGACTTTGTGGTTAATAAAAATATATTATTTAACGTAGAAGCTTTCATCTCTCTTACCAACATTTTTAATATTATTTTATACAATTTACATAAAATCTCTTATAAACAGAAATAAAAATAATTATGTCTAAAGCCAGGTGTTTGCTAAAAGAAATTAACAACCAAAGTGTCCTTAGCTTGATGAAGACTATTTGGCCAAACTCAAAGAAGTGATTCTGAACATGAACTTTATCTTCATATCATACACATGCTTCTTACCTGTGCTGCTTGAAATGTTAACATCAATACTGATATCAGAGATTCCTCCTCCCTTCAGAGAGGCCACACATGTGTATGTCCCAAAATCCGTGAATTTTAAATCAATGATATCCAAGTTTGTTGTGCCAGGAGAGATATCAGGATCAGTCTGAGTAATAACCATCCGCTCAGAACTTCTTAATGGGCGACCATTTTTAAACCAGCTAAATGTTAACTCCTCAGAAGGAACAGCTTCTACTTGGCAAGATATTTTCACCTCACGCCCAATCTGGATGTTGTCATCTTTGTGATAAGGATCAGGAGTGATCCAAAAGCGGCCTTTTTTTAATGCTAAAACATAAAAAATACAGGAGTTAGTGTTACTTTCATGATTTTAGGAATTCATTCACTGTCTAGGTAAAATCATCTCTGGGAAGAAATAGTGTAAAGCAGAAAACAAAAATAAAATGTACCATGTTTCTTTGTTTTTTCTAAGTAGCAAACAGACCAATAAATCTTACTTAGATATGCCAGAAATAATACCATTCACTAAGCCACTTAGACTGTCAACACTGCTTTGCTATGCACCAGATGAAGTTTTACAATTATATTAAAAGTATTCTTTGTCTATTTATTTATTTATTTTTATTTTATTATTATTATTATTTACTTATTTTTGGTTTTTTGAAGTAGAGTCTCACTCTAGCCCAGGCTGACCTGGAATTCACTATGTAGTCTCAGGGTGGCCTCGAACTCATGGCAATCCTCCTACCTCTGCCTCCCAAGTGAGTGCTAGGATTAAAGGCATGTGCCACCATGCCCGGCTCTTTATTTATAATTGAATTTTAACGTACCATACTATAGTTAAGTACTATTATCATTGAATTTTTGACAAATTATGAAATGTGTAACATAAAGTCATAGGGTGAATATGCATTCTAATTAAAACTAGTTCAGAGAAGGTGGGAGACTTCCGGTTAAGATGGTGGCATAGGTACCACGCCCAAGCAGTTTAGGGGAGAAAAAGCCAAAAAAAAAAAAAAAAAAAAAAAAAAAAAAAACTGCAGCAAAATACACACTTACTAAAACGTGAGGAGAATAGCAAATTGAAATGGCAGCGGAGAAGTAGGAGAGATCCAGAGCCCACACAGACCGGCAGGAGCAGCTCCAGCAGGTCTGCGGACTGCAGTGGCGGCAGCCAGAAAGCCAACAGGCTCAGCTTGAGCCACAGGAAAAGCCAGGTGAGGGGATTTTCCATTCACACCTGCACTCTCCGCGAACTCAAGATATGTGAAGGGAGAACGGCAGTGAACAACGGAGCAGCAAATCACAAGGTAGAAGAACACGTGGAACAGTGGGCGAACTAGAGCATCATCGGCAGCCTCCCCTCCCCCACCGCCAGTGCCCAGCTCCAGCAAACAGAGCAGCGTTCCAGGAACCCGGCCACACCAACTTGAACTGACAGCGGGACACAAGCAGGAGCAGAGGCAACTGGGATTACACCAGGGAAGGGTCTCACCTGGTCACAAGCTGGCTTGGAACCCTCAACAGATCAGAACTCTTAACCTCCTTGGTGTCAGGATTAAGGCTGTGGGTGGGGCACCACACACGCTAAGGAATAGTTAGAGGATCTGGTTGTCATAATACCTACTCCTGGATAAATATTCTGAACTGTTTTTCATTGAAAGTGAACATTGTTTAATTGAATTTCAGAATCTATCTGTATTTGGTTCCACTCAGTCTACTTGAATACTCTCATAGCAGGCAAACCCAACACCTAGGGTCACTTTTGTAGATACTCTGAGAGTCTTAAGAGCCACTCCTAACGCCTTAAGCTCCTACCCTGAAGTTATATAACATCAGATTGACTGATACATCTAATAATACCCAGCTAACTAGAAAATCAATCATTAAATAATCCAGGATGCAAAAATATATACATTATAACACAAGAAACACCAAAAATCAAGACAACATAAATCCACCAAAAAGTTTTAATGCATCAGAAATGACCTCCAGTGAGAAGGAGTTAGAGGAAATGCCTGAGAAAGATTTCAAAAGAATAATTATAAATATGTTTAAAGAAGTCAAAGAAGAAATCAAAGGAATGAAAGAGGAAATCAAAGGAATCAAAGAAAATGCAGGACACCAATTTAATGAGATAAAGAGGTCAATACTAGACATAAATAAGGAAATAGAAATAATAAAAACCAGTCAGAATTACTGGCAATGAAGAATGCAGTTAAAGAAATAAAAAACTCTGTAGAAAATCTCACCAGTAGAATGGATGAAGGAGAGGACAGAATATCTAAGCTAGAAGACCAGGTGGCAGATCTAATACAGTACAACAAAGAGAAAGACAAACTAATAGAAAAGTATGAGTGGGAATTTCAAGATATTCGGGACACTATGAAAAGATCAAACATAAGAATTCAGGGCATAGTAGAAGGAGAAGAATTCACTCCAAAGGCATAGTAGGCATCTTCAACAAAATCATAGAAGAAAACTTCCCCCAAATTGGGAAAGAGGTACCAATGCAGATACAGGAATCCTTTAGAACACCAGCCAGAAAAACCTGGAAAGAAACTCTCCTCGCCATATTATAATCAAACTACCAAACACACAAACCAAAGAAAAAATATTGAAAGCAGTCAGAGAGAAAAATCAAGTTACCTACAAAGGCAAGCCTATCAGGATTACAGCAGATTACTCAACACAAACTTTAAAAGCCAGAAGGGCATGGAGTGATGTATTCCAAGTTCTGAAAGATAGCAACTGTCAACCAAGGTTACTTTATCCTGCGAAGCTATCCATTCAAATAGACAGAGAAATAAGGACACTCCACAACAAAAGCAAGCTAAAGGAGTATTTGAAGGCAAAACCAGCTCTGCAGAAAATTTTTGAAAGAATCCTCCATGCTGAAGAAAAAGAAAAGCACACATATAAGGAACCGGGAAAAAACAAACAATACTCAAATACTAGTTAACACAAGAGAGCAAAGGTAAAACTGGAAGAACTACAAAAAAATGACAGAAATGAACACAAACCTTTCAATATTATCTGTTGATATCAATGGCCTCAATGCTCCAACCAAAAGGCATAGGTTCACAGACTGGGTTAAAAAGCAGGATCCTTCAACTTGTTGCCACCAAGAAACCCACCTTTCTGCAAAGGATGGACACTATCTTAGGGGGAAAGGTTGGAAAATGGTGTTTCAAGCAAATGGACCCAGAAAACAAGCAGGGGTTGCTATCCTAATATCTGACAAGGTAGACTGCAGTCCAACATTAGTTAAGAAAGATAAGGAAGGTCACTTTATATTGATTAAAGGCACCCTCCAACAGGAGGACATTACAATCCTAAACATATATGTACCTAACACGGGGGCTCCCAAATTCATCAAACAAACACTTTTAGAACTAAGGTCACAGATAACACCAAACACAGTGGTAGTGGGTGACTTCAACAACCTACTCATCAATTGACAGGTCATCCCAGGAAAAAATAAACAGAGAGGCATCTGGACTAAATGAGGTCATAGAAGGAATGGACCTAACAGATATATACAGGACACTTCATCCAAATGCTGCAGAATATACATTCTTTTCAGCAGCACATAGAACATTCTCTAAAATAGACCATATATTAGGACACAAAGCAAATCTTAACAAATACAGGAAAATTGAAATAATTCCTTTCATTCTATCTGACCACAATGGAATCAAACTACAAAACAATAGCAAGAAAGTCTATAGAGCATACACAAAATCATGGAAATTAAACAACACACTACTAAATGAGGAATGGGTCAATGAAGAAATCAAGAAGGAAATCAAAAAAATTATAGAGTGAAATGATAATGAGAACACAACATGCCAAAATCTCTGGGACACTATGAAGGCAGTACTAAAAGGTAAATGTATAGCTTTAAGTGCCTATATTAAGAAATTAGAAAGGTTGCAAGTAAATGACCTAATGCTTCAACTTAAAGCCTTGGAAAAAAAAGAACAAGGCAAACCAAAAATCAGTAGACGGGAAGACATAATAAAGATTAGGGTAGGGCAGAAATTAATGAAATAGAAACTAAAAAAAAAAAAAAAAAAAAAATCCAAAGAATCAATGAAACAAAGAGTTGGTTCTTTGAAAGGATAAATAAGATTGATAAACCCTTAGCAAATCTGACCAAAAGAAAGAGAGAAGAGACACAAATTAGTAAAATTAGAGATGAGAAAGGTAACATCACAACAGATGCCAGAGAAATTCAAAAAATCGTAGGGACATACTATAAAAGCATATACTCCACAAAGTATGAAAATCTGAAAGAAATGGATGACTTCCTTGATTTATATGACCTACCTAAATTAAATCAAGATGAGATTAATCACTTAAATAGACCTATAACAAACATGGAGATCCAAGCAGTTATCAAAAATCTCCCATCTAAATAAAGTCCAGGCCCAGATGGATTCACTGCTGAATTTCACCAGACCTTCAGGGAAGAACTAACACCATTGCTTCTTAAGCTTTTCCATAAAATAGAAAAAGAAGGAATCCTACCAAATTCCTTCTATGAAGCCAGCATCACCCTGATACCAAAACCAGGCAAAGATAGAAGAAAAAAAGAAAATTAAAGACCAATCTCCCTCATGAACATAGATGCAAAAATTCTCAACAAAATATTGGAAAACAGTATACAAGAATATATCAGAAAGATCATTCACCCTGACCAAGTAGGCTTTATCCCAGAGATGCAGGGATGGTTCAACATACGCAAATCGATAAATGTAATACATTATATAAATGGACTGAAGGACAAAAATCACATGCTCATCTCAATTGATGCAGAAAAAGCGTTTGACAAAATCTGACATCCCTTCATGATAAAAGTCCTACAGAGACTGGGAATAGAAGGAACATATCTCAATATAATAAAGGCTATTTATGATAAGCCTACAGCCAACATATTACTAAATGGGGAAAAACTGGAAGCTTTTCCACTAAAATCAGGAACAAGACAAGGGTGTCCACTGTCCCCACTTTTATTTAATATAGTACTGGAAGTCTTAGCCGTAGCAATAAGGCAAGAGACACACATAAAAGGGATACAAATTGGAAAGGAAAAAATCAAGTTATCATTATTTGCAGATGAGATGATTCTATATATAAAAGACCCTAAAGACTACCAGCAAACTGTTAGAGCTGATAAACACCTACAACCATGTAGCAGGATACAAAATAATTACACAGAAATCAGTAGCATTCCTATATGCTAACAACAAACACACAGAGGATGAAATCAGAAAATCACTCCCATTCACAATTGCATCAAAGAAAATAAAGTACCTTGGAATAAACCTAACCAAGGAAGTTAAGAATCTCTACAATGAAAACTATAAAACACTCAAGTGAGAAATTGCAGAAGATACTAGGAAATGGAAAAACATCCCTTGTTCCTGGATTGGAAGAATCAATATTGTGAAAATGGCAATCTTACCAAAAGCCATCTACACATTTAATGCAATCCCCATCAAAATTCCAAAGGCATTCTCACGGAAAGAGAAAAAACAATCCAAAAATTCATTTGGAATCACAAAAAAACCTTGAATATCTAAAATAATACTGAGCAACAAAAATAAGGCATCATCAAAATCAGGTGGTATCACCATACCTGATTTTAACCTATACTACAGAGCCATAGTAACAAAAACAGCATGGTACTGGCACAAAAGCAGACATGTAGATCAACGGAACAGAATAGAGGGCCCAGATATAAGTCCAGGTAGCTATAGCCACGTGATATTCGATAAAAATTCCAAAAATACTCATTGGAGAAAAGACAGCCTCTTCAGCAGATGGTGCTGGGAAAACTGGGTATGTGTCTGTAGAAGGATGAAAATAAATTCTTCTCTTTCTCCATGCACAAGAATTAAGACCAAATGGACTAAAGAACTTAACATCAGACCTGAAACTCTGAAATTGCTAGAGGAAAAAGTAGGGGAAACCCTTCAACATATCGGTCTTGGCAAAGACTTTCTGAATACAACCCCAATTGCTCAGGCAATAAAACCACAGATTAACCACTGGGACCTCATGAAATTACAAAGATTTTGTTCTGCAAAGGACACTGTGAATAAAGCAACCTACAGAATGGGAAAAAAATCTTTGCCAGCTATATATCTGATAGAGGATTAATATCTAGAATATACAAAGAACTCAAAAAGCTAAATAATAAGAAATCAAACAAGCCACTTAAAAAATGGGCTATGGAGCTAAATAGAGAGTTCTCAAAAGAAGAAATACGGATGGCACATAAGCATCTAAAAAATGTTCTACATCCCTAGTCATCAGGGAAATGCAGATTAAAACTACATTGAGATTCCATCTCACTCCTGTCAGATTGGCTACCATCATGAAAACAAATGATCACAAATGCTGGCGAGGATATGGAAAAAGAGGAACCCTTCTACACTGTTGGTGGGAATGCAATCTGGTCCAGCCATTGTGGAAATCAGTGTGGAGGTTCCTAAGACAGCTAAAAATAGATCTACCATATGACCCAGCTATAGCACTCCTAGGCATATATCCTAAGGACTCATCCCATTTCCTTAGAAGTACATGCTCAACCATGTTTACTGCCGCTCAATTCATAATAGCTGGGAAATGTAACCAGATTAGATGTCCCTCAACTGCTGAGTGGATAATGAAGATGTGGCACATTTATGCAATGGAGTTCTACTCAGCAGCGAAGAAAAATGAAGTTATGAAATTTACAGGAAAATGGATGGATCTGGAAAGGATTATACTGAGGTAACCCAAGCCCAGAAAGCCAAGCACCACATGTTTTCCCTCATATGTGGATCCTAGGTACAGATGATTGGACTTCTGTGTGAGAAGGAAAAACCTCAGTAGCAGAGGCCAGTAAGTTAAAAAGGAGATATAAAGGGAAGAGAAAGGAAGGGAGGAGAGTACTTAATAGGTTGATATTGAATATATGTAAGTAGAAGAACAGATTAACAGGGGGGAAAAGGCCCAAAGTGATGTCAGGGGAAGACATTAAGTAAGAAAGGTGGAGGGAGGGCTAATCAAAATCTAAGAGGATGCAAATAAATCATATGGAATCCTCCAGTTTTGGACAATGGAACACTCAGGAGCCATAGATCGTTGTTAGAAAATTTTCAGTGCCAGGGATGGGATACCTCCAGTGAATTGTTGGCCAGGGAGGTCCCTGATGCCCCCAAAACATTATAGGCCATTGCTGAGGCCCTTGGTTTCCCACCAGGAACAGATGGTAAGACCCTATTGCTGAAGACTCCACATACTTGGGTGGGAAGGCCACTGAGAAATTCTGTTGGAACTGAGCTGATAACCTCCTCCATGTAGACCAGCTGAGAGAAAGCTGGAAGAAGCCATTTTACATGTAGTTCAATGCAAGAAAGAGATACCACCAGTGAAGGTACTCAACAGTGGACACTTCAAGCTTTATAATTGGCCAGCCAGGCCAAATGAGCCAATGGGTGCAATAGTGGCACGTCTGTCATGGTGGAAACCAACTGCCCTCCAATTGGTCTGGAGGCCTGCTCCATGGGGGGGGGGAATACATCCCTGATACTGGAAATTTAAAACAGGGGTAGTCATGAGCCCTAGGGGTGTAACATCTGCTGATGTCTGGAAAACTGTATATACTATGCCTATCAAACTGCCCAGTAAGCACTATTCTTAATATTTATACCCTTATATTAAAGCTACTATCACTTTGGGTAGAGAATCTTCTCTTTTCAGATGGCAGTGACCTTGGAATGACTCAGAAGGTATCATAGTGCTGGAAAGAAGTGACTGGAGTAACAAGTAACATCTCGATCACACCTTCCAAGGCTCAGGGTCTAATGCGGAAGAGGTGGCAGAAAGAATGTAAGAGCCAAAGGAAGGGTAGGACTCCTTACAACATGCTCCCTCCAGACATAAAATGGCCTGAATATCCATGGCCTCATAGTGCCTGACACTACGTAAACAAGACCATCATAAGAGGAGGAAAAGATCATGACATCAAAGTAAAAGAGAGACTGATTCAGATGGGGAGGGGATATGATGGAGAATGGAATTTCAAAGGGGAAAATGGGGGGAGGGAAGGTATTACCATGGGATATTTTTTATAATCATGGAAAATATTAATAAAATTTGAGAAAAAAAACTAGTTCAATAAGAACTAAGTGGGTTTACAGTTATAAAATATATTCAGAAATAGAAATAATCAGAATTGAAAATAATGTCAAATATTTTTGCTAAAAACTCCATCATTCTACCATGAGTAGATGCTTCCAGTTAATCTGTATTCAGGCTCTCTCATGCAGATGAAGAAAGTCCTCCTCAAACTGGTGGCTTGGAATGCCTGCTACACTTGAATCCTAACAGCAATGCTCTCTGGATCTAAGGTCAGTGCTGGGTCCCAACTTGAATCAGCTGCAATGACTGGGAGGGATTTATAGACTTCCTAAGGGCCTAACTTAGATTAACATTAGAATTGTCATATGGAATATATTTTTTCTTTCTTTTTACAGCTGATTCTCTTATGCACACATATTTTTCCCAGTGGTGTCTGAATTTTTCTTTAGCTTAATACCACTAGACCTATATAAGATGAAATGTAGCAAAAACAGTGGAACATACATATCAGAATATAATATTCGCCACTCACCTTTACCATTAAACCTACATCCACAATGAAACTATCAAAATCTATGTGACTTTAGTGGACCTGCATATACCAGAGGCCACTTGGCTGAATTAGTGCTAGGATTAAAGGCATGCACTGCCACACCCTATCTCTCAAATTTAATCTGCTTTTTGTTAGTCCAAGAAAGACCAAGGACAACCACAAAATTTGGCAAGCATGAGTAGAATGAACTAGCAATGAATGTTTCCCAGTCTTATGACATACTGCTTCTATGTTTTGTTTCTCTTCATTCTCCCAACATGGTTTTGTTACTTTCTTGTTTCTGTCTTAAAAAAATAAATAAATGAGTATGAAAAACAACATTTGAATCTCTTGTTTTATTCTGGTCATGTGTGTAGGGAAACTTCTCAAGACTACATACTAGATTTGGCCCTAACCATTTGTGATGAACAAAATTTTAAAAAGGAAACTCATATATTCAAAGTTTATAATAATTTATAATTTATTTACCATAAATGAATGATATTTGTATCTAGAGGAACCGCAAGCTATATATGCATGAATATTTTACATGCTTGAGAAAGTCTGAGTCAGAGAAAATAAATTCACAAATTATTACTTAGAAAATGCGCTGTTCCAAGAGTAATAAAAATGCCAGAAGATAAATTCTTACATCATATTTTAATACTGTTATTTGTTACATTTTTTCCTACTAGGACACAATTCATGAATATTTTTTACACTGAACCATATTTCTGAGTTGGTTACTATAGGATAAAATTATGATGCCTTGTGGTGTTGTGCTACCTAGAGTCATAGATTCCTATTTTTATAGACAATGAAGTATGAACTCAGTATCTTAAATTAGATCAAAATGCCCATATCTGGCTATCATATTTGGTACATAACACTGAACACATTCAGTCCTAGTCTATTCTAATTCTATTTCAAGAAACAACTTAGAATTATAAGCTATCCTTTTCTTTTAAAAATAGATCTAGGGGGCTAGAGAGATGGCTTATCAGTTGAGTGCTTGCCTATGAAGCGTAAGGGCCCTGGTTTGAGGCTTGATTCTCCAGTACCCATGTAAGCCAGATGCACAAAGTAGCATATGTAATCTGGAGTTTGTCTGCAGTGGCTGGAACCCCTAGTAGGACAATTCTCTCTATATATCTGCCTCTTTCTCTCTCTGTCTCTCCCAGATAAATAAAAAGAAAAAAGAAACATTAAAAAATAAAAATAGATCTAGGGCTGGAAAGATGGTTCCGTGGTTAAGGTGCTTGCCTGCAAACCCAAACAACCCGAATTAAATTCTCCATTACCCATGTAAGCCACACAAGGTGGCATATGCATCTGGAGTCAGTTTGTAGTGGCTAGAGGTCATGGAGTGTCCATTCTCTCTCTCTCTCTCTCTCTCTCCCTCTCTGTTGTGTGTCTGCATCTCTTTGCTTTCAAATAAATAAATAAAATATATTTTTAAAATAGACCTAAAATATAATGTCAATAATATTTATGTTTTAGCACTGTAACTCATAATCCTACAAATATTCTCAACCTACTTCTAATGAAAATGATAAACTTAAATAGAATTTTTATACAGATACCATAATTTTGAAAATAAATCAATCTTACATACTAGCGCATTAAGTAACTTCATACTAAAGAGAAATGAGGTAATACTGGATACTTTTAAGAATAATTTTCATTATAAAGTATTTTTCCCCAAACACACACAGCAAAACACTCAGATGCCTATGTAATTAGCATTTACTTACTATGTAGCTATTACTCCCTGTTATGCATTATAATATAGAAACATGATATTGATATTAAAAGTATTTCAAATTTGTCCTATAAATCATGTTTAAATTGATCAACTCAACACTGGTAAGATATATGAACTTAATATTCATTTTATATGTTACAGACTTCTATGCTCATTAAAAAAATCATGTGTGGAATCCAAAGTAAAAATAAATTAGTAAGATGAAATATCATATATAATTACAGCATTTTGATAGCAATACAGTTAAATACATTTTCAAGAATAAACCTACAGAAACTGAATAGTGCTAGTGCCAAAAATATTTGTTGGTTGCCGTATCAGGTAATTCAATGAAGTGACATGAGGCAATCATAAGTTTCCACAGGAGACCAAGCCCAAGGTTAAAACAGGGACAAGTCACTGTTAAGGAATATGGGAATAAGTGCTTTAGGTCAGATCTCTTGGTTGGAGAGCAATCTCTGTATGTTTGCTTGTGTCCTTTCTATAACAACATATCTTGTGATGAACACGGAATGGAAATGGTCTGAGGAAAACAGTGTGTGTGTGTGTGTGTGTGTGTGTGTGTATGTTTGGTTTTCTCACTTAATTTGCTCAGAAATCCCAGAGCCTAGTTTCAGCAAATGAGGCATGGGCATTTAACAACCTCCTAGTAACTAGGTTTTCATTTCTATGTGGTCCAAGATGGCAATCTAGTTTTTGGTGGGTCAAGTGGGTTGTTTATAAAAATAGGAGGTGATAGTATTAGGCTCTTTGGCTCCACACCCCCAAAAACCATTATGAGAAACAGCTTATTAGCAATTGTGTTTGGACTTTGAAAATAGTTTAATACAATCATCTGGAAGCAAGTCCTTTCATTCATAATTAAAGATACTCTTTTACGGTAACAATTTAAAGTTACACAATGTTAAAGTCATACAATGTTAACTTAAGGTTGTTTCTTGCTACCAGTTAAGATTTCATACTCTTCACATCAATATGAGATTAGTACTGGAGTATAACAAGGGTCCAATAGATTTAAAGAGACTCTATAGCACTAAAGACATTCCTTGAAAAAAAGAGGAGAAATCCCTTTCCCCAAATGCAATTTCTTACCTTGAATACTGAAAATCCCCTAACACCAGCCTCAGAGAACACAAGGTTTGGCTTAATGTATCATAAATTATGATGGATGAACCTCAAAAGGCACTTGTTTAGTCTGCCCCATGCATTTAAGACTAGCATGAAACAAGCCTTTGCTCTGGATAACCAGTTTGAAAATATTATAATATAATCAGAACCTTCTTTCTTTCTTTCTTTCTTTCTTTCTTTCTTTCTTTCTTTCTTTCTTTTTTTTTAACATAGTGTGAATTAAATGCAGACTTAGTCCACATTTTTTTTTGAGATTTCCTGTGAGCACATTTTAAATGGACTTTCTGAATTCCTACTTCAAGATATACAAAAATGCTCTGGGAATGGAATGAACCCAGTGCAAAGACAACTCACTGCAAAATTCTAGGGAGAGTTTGCTGCTTGTGTTCCCTAGAGGAAGCCGAAAAGCAGATTGCCACTGAGAGCGCCAATGGGTCCGTGAACTATCCATTATTTGACACTAGATGGCTTCTTTAGTTTAGGCTTGAAACAGGGAACACTGGCTTTGAATGAGTCCAGGGTTGTGGCCTCCACGGGGAGGAGTCTAGGAGGTTGTATCTTGACTGTATCTGTTAACATAAAATTATAAAATACATTTTTTGTTGGTAAAATTCTTCATAAAGCAGACAAAATGTAAGAGTTTAACATTAAAATAAACCTTATATAGAGAAACAAAAATAAAAGGGTGTTTTTACTATTGATGAGAAAGCGTCTCTTTGGAAGTAAGAAATATCAACTTTCAGCTAAGAAATATCAGATGTTGGTTCGTGGATTTCTGGTCATGAGGCAGTTTGGGGCTAAGAGGGCCATAAAAGTAAAATAAAAGTGGCTGAAAATGAGAAATATCAATGAGGCTGTATGGGGAGAAATGTTCATGTCCCTGTAAGGGAACCTTCCTTATCTCCTTTTTCCTAAGGAAGTCTGCTGCCACCTTGCTAGTGACTACAAGGATTATTTTCTTTCCTAGCAATTACTTTCTTTCCTGAAACATTAAGGTTCCTGGAAAGCATCTGTACTCCATGCATGGATACTGGACTGATGAGCTCAGCCTATCTAGTAAATTCCCATAAAATACCCCACTCAGACTCAGCAGGTGGGTGTTCCCATGTATGGGAACACCTTCTTGCTTTACAGCAGGAGCTCTGTCTTCTCTGTTTCCCTTAAGCTAAATAATAAAATCTTTCTAAATTTCACCCTTTATGGTCTGTGGAATTCATTTGTGAAAATTCATAAGACAAGCACCTGGAAGAAACTGACTCACTTTAAGTTTTGCATGTCCAGGAACATCCGGCACACTAAGTTATAGATCAACTGAGTTACAAATCAACCAAGAGCAGAAAAAAGCTCTGTAGTTCTCAAAGGCACCCCAAATTATATATCACTAAAATCACATTTTAGAAGAATGATGAGATACAGGTTGTAATGGCCACTGATTACCAATCCAAGTTGCTAAATTAGTGAAGCCTCTCCAAATATATCACTTTTGTAACTGAGCTAGAATTTCAAATGAAAAGTCTATAACCTGTTGCCAAAAGTGATGCATGTAGAAATAATTTGTAGTGCAATCAGATAAATAAAGCATTGATTTTCCTATTCATTTATCCTCTGCTAAAGAGAATGAAATATTTGTATGAGAAATGAATTATTTTCCAGTCCCACCAGATGCCAATTGAATGAGCAGTTGGAAACAGATCATATCAGTGAAGATTTAAAAGAGTTAACAATAGTATTTATAATCTGTACCTTTATAATTAAGCAGTTCATTCCCCAAGGCAACTGTGAACAGTTGAGGACTGGGCCACTTCTCACTCTCTTTATTGTCCCCAAATTTTAAACATGTTTCCTAGTTATTTTTAGTCAATAATTTTCACATAATTTAATTAAAATTGACATTTTGAAAATTGGCTTTACAGATATTAATGGCTTCCTTTCAGTTTGAGGTGTCTCGTGTAAGCATCGGTTTTGTTTTATAGCCTCGTGATGCTTTGGGCAAATCGGACAGTAAGAGAGACTATCAGCCACAGGATTTGAGGATTGTTTTGTGGGAGAGGAATGCAGTGCATGAAAATAAGGATACAACGGAAGAAAAAGATTTGGTACAGAACCCAGAAGACCTCATTCCCATGTAGCTACTGACCATGTGCCATGCCACTGTGTCAGGGACATCAACTATCAAACATTCCACCATGTAAAAGAGACTGAATTTCAGACCAGAGTACTGTACCTGCTTCAGAGAACAGCTGATAATCATTTCTGATGAAAGATGGAAGACGGAAAACTGACATCGAAGCACACTTACAATATTTTAAACAGTGTTTGTCAAATCAGTTTCAGAAGGTTAATAAGGGTTATGTTCAAACAAAGCAGAACAAATGAAGTGTGAGGTCTGACTCTGAGTACAGCTGGCATTTGTGCACTGCTGTTCACAGTCTGGGAATTCCTGGAAGGTCTAGTTTGCATCTAGCAAAGTACCCATTACTTCTATCCCAAGACTGATATCCCAGGAAGAGGTGGGGAAACTGATGATAGAAACAGATCAGTTGAGAATCATTGAAAGACTGCAAACAGATTAAACTCTTAAGGATTTGAACATTTCTATCAAAATAATTAGAAGATAAGCAACAGGATATAACTTTGCAACAGAAACACACCAGGGTAAAACTGAGAGCCCAGGGGCAAAATCTTAATTTTTATGTTAGAAACTACCTAAAGATACACTGAAGTAGTAAAACATATTTCAGAACTGCCTAACAGTATTTTCTACACCAATGATAACATGCCCCTTTCCTATACCAATGTACTAATAATCTATTGAACTAAGTTATCAACATTCTTACCTTGAAAATGGATATGTCAAAATATGTAGACAATATTAAGAAGCAATTACTATGTTAAATTATGTACAACTTCAATTTTAACTTTATTCACACCATATAAGAAGCATAAAATGAACTGGCCATGGTGAAGCATGCCTTTAATCCCAGCACTCAGAAGGCAGAGGTGGGAGGATAGCCTTGAGTTCAAAGGCACCCTGAGACTACATAGTGAATTCTAGATCAGCCTGGGTGAGACTAAGACCCTACCTTGAACCCCCACTCAAAAAAAAAAAGCATAAAATGTTATAAAGAGTTAAAAATATTAGAACTTTCTAGAAGATGGTGAACGTAATACTTTAATCTTGAAATTTTTCCTCATCTCTTTGCAGGTATTCTAAGATTCACTTGCCTTTACAATGCCAATTGCCTGTCTATGACCTGAATGGAAGCTCAATAGCAATGCAGGAACAAGAAAAACTTGACTTTCTTTCCTAGGAATGGCTTAGCATAGCACCCCTGATTTTTGGAATGCAGACCAGATACTAAAAGGAAGCAAAGGTTCTATTTAATTAGAAAGTATCAAGGCTCTATTTATTTTGTAAATTTACTCAGAGTTAATCCACACAGTTAGTCATTCAAGCTGTTTAAAGCAAAGTGTGCTTAATTTTATGATGTTTTGAATGTCCTTAATGAAAGGACTGTAGGTCAGTATCTTGGTAGGAAATTAAAGAAAATGAATGGTATTTTAGGGAGGCAAAAAAGATAGTCTTTGGGAGAAAATTATTCCTTGAGTAGGCAGAAAGTAGATTAAAATATCTTTTCTAATATTGTCATCATAATTTTGTTATTCCTACTACTTCAGCCTGGTCTTAAGAGAAAACATAAGTCACCCAAAATGTCCACTTGTGTACCATAAGCAAGAACATTTTCACTGTATGGCTAATATCTAAGTGCTATGCTATATTGCCTGAAATCTTAGCACATTTATTTGATGAGAGAAATATCAGCAAAATTTGTTAGCCCTGTGATGCTCAAAATTAGTATTTTGATTGCACATTTACATTAAAATTTAAAAATACTCCTGTAAACTGTATAACCTCTCATAAGCTTTCTTGCTTTTGCTATTTTCTCTATCTAAAATTTCCAAAATGATTGACTCTATCCCCCATCTTCTCTCATTGTGTCTTATTTCCAACTCTCCTCCAGTTACTTCTTTTGACATTTAAGTGTTTGTTTTTTGTTTTTGTTTTTTTTTTCCTTCTGATAGGGGATAGCAATTGGCCAGTCAATTTAGGGTAGCAGGAATCAAAAATAAACAGCATTTTCCTTGACTAAAAGAGGGAAATGTCATTAAGCCTACAAAGAGAACCTGGAGTTTTCCTTATTTGTTTCTTCGCTGAAAACTTATACTGTCCAAGAAAGATTTTAAGATTAAGCTTCCTAGATAAGCCTTAAGATTTCTGAGAATATTGCCCACTTTCACAGAAACCCTGATCCTTTTCCAGGAATCCTACCTAGAGACCTCTCCTGAAAGGAATTCTCATTTTCATAAAAAAATCTAAGCAATGTCACCTGATAAATTCTCCTCCTTCCTGGAAACTATCCCCTGTCCTATAGGAGTCCTTCCTTTCTGTCAAATGCTAATAAACTTCTAAATTCTCTATTTCACCCTCCTGTGGATTGTGAATGTTATTCATCAAATTCATAAGACAACAACCCCAAAAAAAACAGACTCTTTGAAGCTCTTTGTGACCATTGAGTGTCTGATGCCTCAGCTCCTGAGTCACTGCCCACCTAAGGCCAAGATAAATGTTCTCTAGGATACATCAAGAGTCCCGAATCAATTATGCCATGTGGTGGTTTGACTCAGGTGTCATAAACTTTAGGCATTATGAATGCCATATGCCCAGCTGATGGTAATTTGGGAATTAAACCCCCCTCAAGGCAGTGTATTGTTGGGGGCAGGCTTATGAGTGTTATAACAGCTTTCTCTTTCGAGTGTTTAGCACACTCTCCTGTTGCTGTTGTCCACCTGATGTTAGCCAGGAGGTGAGGTCCACCCTCTGCTCATGCCATCGTTTTTTCCTGCCATCATGGAGTCGTAAACCAAAATAAATCTTTTACCCACAAGCTGCTCTTTGTCAGGTGTTTTCTTCCAGAAATGCAAACCTGACTGCAACATGCCATTACCTCAGACAAAAAAAATTTGTTTAGGTCACATGTAAACTTAAAACACTTTTCTAGCGGTAGGCTTGGAGGTCATTGAAGGACAGACCCAACTTCCTATTTCTCTGCTAATAATTGAAAGGGGAACATCACACTCACTCCTCCATAGGACTTAAAATACCATATGAAAAATAGGAGAGTAGAAGTATCAAGGTATTTGTTTCAGGGAAAGATAATTTGAGTTTTACCTCTGCTCCTGGAAGGGACATGACATTATAAGAGACTCAAAACATGAGATTATGGGCCCCTTCCTTAAGAGTTAATCCAACTGAGCCTGTAAAATATGTTGGGAAGAGACCACCCCTCACCCAAAGATAAGAAAAGGAGTTGGGAGGAATATTTACTCCTTTAGAGAAGGAGATAATGTACTTAAGCTTGCAGAGATCACTCTCACACAGTTGCATTCACTGCTGAGCCTACCTACTTTTCTGATTTCTAACCAGAAAAGAATAACCTTTCCTCCCCAGCCTTTTTTTCTCCTCTTTGCACATGGACAAAACCCCTAAGCATGCTCCCTGTGACACCTTGGGGCTTTTCCACTTGTGTTCCCAGTCTAAAGGGCCTGATCTGGAATCTCCCTCTCTCTTTCAGGGACTCCCCACCCCAATTCAGTGTTCTGTTGGTAGTTTTTTTCCATAACAAAGTCAATTTTTTCCCTGCTCACTTCCTTTTTGAATTTCTCAAGTTCTTTTAGCATTTATATGGACTGAAGAACCACTGACTTGCAGTAGCCCTGGTGATGAGCTTTCTGTGTCTTAGCTGCAACACTAGGTCTCCCTTAATGATTTGTGGCACATTTCTTGATAAAATGGCAAGATTCCAGTTGTTTCCTTTCTATCCTCAGGCTTTTACTCACTTGGACACTTAGGACATTGGTGCTGTTTGGTGTATGTACACAGAGTGGGAACACAGCTGCTATTCTGGCCTCAATGGCTTAAATATTAGCAATGACCTTTAACCAAATAACACAATGTTTTCTAGTTCTTACACATTTTGTATCTTTTATATTTTGCACTTCATATCAGCTTAGTTATTATTTCTTCCTGAAAACCTCTTTTTCTGGGCAAAGTATAAGATAACCTTTTAAAAGATAACAGAGTGCTTTTGTTTTGCTTATTGCATCACAATTGTTATCCTACTCTCCCTAGTTCATTCAAATTCTTACCTAGTAAAGTTGTAAAGAAAGCAAAGACTAGCTGGGTGGGTGTGGTGGCACATGCCTTTAACCCCAGCACTCAGGAGGCAGAGGTAGGAGGATCTCCATGAGTTCGAGGCTACCCTGCGAATACTGAGTGAATTCTAGGTCAGCCTGAGCTAGAGTGAGACCCTGCCTCAAAAACAACAACATAAAAAATTAAAAAAAAAGTGAACACCGCACAGCTATTCCTACAGGCTCTATACTTTGTATTTTGCTGCCCAAGTTTGAGAAACATGAAATTATTCATTTGATTTACTTTGTTTTGTTTCTCAGGGTGAATAATACAAAATCTATGTACATTTCAATGTAGGTAGAAAATGTGTTTAATAAATTAACCACTCAACAATGTCTTTCATAAGGATGTTCAAGTGCAATCCAAATCTCTCAGCTAGTGTTCCCACCCCTCAGTCTTCTATCACTGGAGACTGAAGGGGTATGGCCCTGAAAGTGAAAAGAGACATTTAGCAAAGATAGATAGCTTCATCATGTTGAACAATTATCCCTCATTCTGCATTTGCTCTGCCCAAGCATTCAAAATTCCTCCATTTCTGTTTCATTAGTATTGAGTTCCACCTGTCTCTCCATTGGCAATGGTAGTGATTATGATCATGCATTTTAAACAAATGTTCAGTGTGATTTTGTTTTTATAACTAGATGAATCCTTGTGCACTACTGAAATGGATTAGATTGGGATCCATCTAGGTAATTCAATGTGTATTTCAAATGACAAAGAAAACACTTATGGTTCCAATACACACCCACACACTCTAGTATGTTGCTCAAAGATGGAATGAGACAGAAATACAAGGGTATGTCAGTTAGATAGCTTAATTTAATCTCTTTCTAATGCCCTAATGCAAGTTTCTGAGAATAAATCACAGGAGAGATTTGAATTTTTTGGCTATCAATATTTAGACAGATTGTCAAAATGAGGTATATAGAAAGTCTAAGATGAATTAAACATACTATTTAACATATGCATTACAAATATGTTTAATGTTTTCTTTTCATAAAGAACACTATACTCCGTTTTAGATGTTTCAAAAGATTTTTAAAGTACATTTTTATGAAAAAAGTATTTAATTATTCACAAGGGATTGTCTTGTTAAGCAAATGCAGACATGAATACAAGTTTATATTCTATAAAAATGACCTAGAAATATGTTTGTTTTAATGCAGTGGTGGTGGTGAAGGAGGAACAGGAGAAAGATAGCATTTTGTATACAGTCAGCCAGAAACAAGGACGAAGGAGAACAAGGAGCTGCTACTTTGCTTGCCCTGGCAGAACTAGAACCCTTGTCTGATCCAGACTCATCCAAGATGGCTGCAAGAAACCCTGCCTCAGCAGTAACTTCCTGCTTCTTCCTCTGCTTAGCACACCTGGGTGGGCTGCTGTCCTATCTGCCCCCAGTCAGTCCTGTGAGTCCATGAACGACTCAGGTCTCTCCCTTACACACCTGAGTCTGAGGGCTCATCCTACCTGGATGTCTAATCCATATAAATGGACCTGCCATGAATATAAATCTATCCTCTTTCTCTTGACTATTCATTTCCTGGCACTTAGCTCTGCTGCTCCCCACTTTAGTCAGCTCTCCTTCTTCCCAGGTTAGCTGAGAATTCTTATTTGCCTGTGTATTTTCTTTCTTATTTCCACATGTATTTTATTTTCAGAAGCTTTCTTGCTTTTTCACATGTATGATTTTCCTCTAAGCTCTGGGCCCTTTTGTTAGAACCAGAATGTCTCCATGTTTGGATGCTGACTGCCATTTCATTGTAACTCTTTGTTTCCCAAGTGACCAAAACCATCCCTTCCATTTATCACCCATCCCCATTACCACTTTCCTAGATGGTCCAAATTACCTGTCCTTCAAGTGCCCATGCTCGCAGGCAAAGTGGACTGCCCTCAGCCAAAGAACTCCAGTGATCCCACTGCTCATGCCCATCAGTACCCTGTTGTTTGTAAGGGAAGTGGCTTCTGACAGAGCCCTTCTCAGGCTCCAGGGAATAAAGCCTGTCTCTGCTGTTTAGCCAAGTCATCTCTCTCTCTCTCTTCATTTCCTGCTTTTTTCACACCATTACTGCCCAATCTCTTAGCATTCTTCTATGTGAAGGTGAAGGGCTTGCACTTTCATAATTTGATTCCCACATGTATGTGCATACACTTCTAAATCTTTTGTCCTGAGCTCCCATAATTTGTTCTTTCTTTATCTCTCTCTCCTTTCCATAGGCTGCTCCCCTAGAGATTTCCCTCTCTTTTCTCCCCTATACCTTGGGAACTAATTCTCCCTAAAATAAACTTCATAATTAAAAATTTACCCATCTTGGAATCCATTTTAGAAATTCTTTACTAAAGTCAGATAAGGATTTAAAAGTGTGATTGACCGGTGTGGGAATTCCTCCCTGAACCACAAAATCCTGCATCAGTAGCATATGGTGTGTAATGATACATTCTTTTTTGAAGATTATGTAAAACTATGTGCTTTGAGAATTAGCTGGCAGGTGATTCATAGACCCTTAGAAGGGAATAACACACACACACACACACACACACACACTATATATATATATATATATATATATATATATATATATATAGTGTGTGTGTGTGTGTGTGTGTGTGTGTGTGTGTGTCCCAGACTCTAAAGAGGTACACACAAAGAAGTATTTGGTAAGGAATAAAATAGATATATTCACATGGTAAGTAAAATAAACCTTTTCAGAATGAAAACTATGAACAATTCATTCAACAAAAATAAACAAAAAGCCTATGTGACTAGAAGTCATTTGTAATGGTAAGACATAACTACTGGAAACAGGGAGAAATCAGTTGGAAGAGAAGATCCGAACTTCTCCTCAGAGAGATTACATTTTTATCTTACTAATGCACTCAATTATCCCTGTGAATACAGTGACCTGGATGGCTCAAAGTAGTGGTTCTTCATGTGTGGCCTGGATCAGCATCTTCATTCTCTAAGAACTCATTAGAGATGTGATTCTTGATTATCTCAGACAAAATCCTCCAATACAACCTCTATGACTTAGATATATTGTCAAATTTGAGGACCTCTGCCTCTGAGAGTTATCATGCCATTCTAAAATTCAGGGCAGATGAAGGCATGCACAGACCTGTCATGAGAAACATCAGGTTGGGAAGGCTCACACTGACAGAGTGCCTGGAGCACAGCTATAGTCTTCAGTGCCCTCAAGAACATGTTCATTCTGACTATGACACTCCAAACATTAATAAGAAACAGTTTGTATAAAAATCAATGACAAAATGGTCTGCATTTATCAAACAAAGGTAACATGTAATAATTTCTTTCTCTATAGCCAAAACCTGAGGAAAGTGGAACAAAACATGTATTTTCAGATTTTTCAACAAATGATAAGAAGGTTGATTGGTCAATATTAAGTACTTTGAGTAACATTATTTTTTTTGGGGGGGGGGGCTTGTACATCCCTACAATGATCATGATAATGATATACCCAGGATTAATTGTCAATCTGTTCTCAAGGCAAGCTAATAATATGAAATTTAAACAGGAAACAAATGAGTATGGTACAGTCACAAAGGGATTCAGGCTTAATTCAAGAATAAATCTAAAGATAATGTCTTCTTAAATCATACAGAAGTGACTTCAGGTTTATACTCTATGACACTGATCTATGAAGGTGGTTGTTGATGGTGATGGTGGTGTCATATGGTGGGTAGTATTGCCTGAGCTCTTTTGGTACTAGACATGCAGTTCTGACCATGCTGATGCCATACAATCTACATGAGCAATACATGTCAGCTGCCTTCTATTAAATATGACTCATATACTCACAAAATGCCTATCACTACTGTTGATGTCAAGGGTATAAATGAGAAGAGGCTAATGATGGACAAATAAGGATTGAGGGTATTAGTAAGATAAGACAAAATATTTAAATGATAGAAAAGTAAAATTATGGAGGGATCTGAGAAGGGTCATACATTTGGTGCTTCCTGAGAATTCAGGTGTCAATGGAAGCCAAGTGAAGATAATGAAGGGCACTGAGGGCATGGTAATATCATGTGCATATGGAGAAGTTCTCACCATTGCGGCCTTTGCAGCTGCCTTTACTAACAGTAACCACTCCTTATGACCACTCCTTGCATTTTTCATGCTTCTGAAACCAAGACCAGGTGTGTAGGACACTGGCATATTATTAATTCAGGGACAAAATAAATCCTAACATTGAAAAGCAGGTTCCTTCTCCAGTCAACTCTTTCCCAAAGAGTTTGCATTTCTATGATAGTCTTTCCTCAGGCATTGTTTCCATTGTTTTAATGTAAAGGAGTCTGGCCCATCTTCTTAAGATTGCTATTGTGTTTGACAATAGCAGGTTCAGTAACCTAAGACCAGTATCAGTGCCTGTAATTCTAACTTGCTTGAGGTTTTCCAGCTTAAAAATCTTAAATCTCTCAGTCCAATTATCTTTAGCCGAGCTCATTGGTCTATTACAAATTTAACCTTGATCAAACTCTCTGAGCCTGGGCAGCAGGATGCAGCCAGCCCTTATGCCAGTAGCCCAGTACCAACAAAGTCCTCTGCAGTCTTTCCTTCTTAGAAAGCTCATAAGCCAAGCCTCAAAGTTCAATACTGTCTGCACTTAGTGAAAGACCTGGAAACCAGACTGGCACCATGACAGGCTTCAGTAAGGTGCTGCCCTGGCTAGGCCTAAGTTTCAAATTCCCACTTAGGCAGAGGACCTGAGTCAGCCCCTAGACATGTCCAGGCATGCCCAAGACTTGCCCAAGACTTGTCCCTTCTGCCTCTCTGCCCCAGCCAATCAAGAGAATACAAATACAGTTTCTATTTAAAACAACCAATCATGAAGCCATCCCCTACTTCTATGTTCATATCCCTGTAAAAACCCTGCTGTCCTGTCACTCTTGCATGGATCCACTGTGCTGGTGAAGTCAAGAGTGTGAGCTTAAGCCCAAAATAAAGCTCTTTGCCTTTACATGTGTGTTTGGTTCTCCTTGGTGGTCACTGGGGGTGCCAAGAACTGGGCATAACATTTGCGGGCTCATCCGGTATCCCTTCAGAGACCCCTGAGGACCACCAACACTTGGACCTCAGATTTCAGGCTAGTAAGTGTGTTTCTGTGTTTTCTCTTTCCTAAAAACCTGTCCTTCGACCTTCCTTTCATCAGAAAATTTTGGTTGGGCAGATGAACCCCTAGAGGCCACTCTGTCTAGACTGTGGGTCCTGGGTGCCCCAGGCCTGCCCGAGGGGGATTTCACTCCCCTGTTAGATTTGCAGAGGCAATGCAGGTCACTACCAGGGAAACGCAAGAAGCCGCTGTCTCAGTTTCAGTTTTGTAGTCTCTGGCCAGCTGAACCTTTTTGCAGTCTCTTTTTCCTTTTCTTTGTTGGAATTACTATTTGTGTGATTGGACAGATGGGACAGATGCAGACTACCTCACTTTCTTTACTGACCAGCCACTTTCAGGACGTTAAAATCAGGGCTCATAACCTCAGTGTAGAAATAAAGAAAACTAAACTCATCACTCTTTGCAGGAGCAAATGGCCCACCTTCAGTGTTGGCTGACCTGTCATACGGAGAGTCCAGGAAAACATCTTTCAGAGACCTCCTGGCCACCCAGATGAAATCCCCTATATCCTGGTCTGGCAGGGCCTGGTGGAAGACCCTCTCTCTTGGGTTAAACCTTTTCTTCCCCCTCCACAGGAGACCACCACTCTTATGGCAATTAAGAATAAGATAAACCAGATGATTCCTCCTCTTCTTCCCCCTCTGCTCCTCTAAATCCTGTACTCCCTGTTGAGCCTTAAGAGGTCCAGACATGAGGCCTAGTGGAACTTCCTGAGCCTAGCCAAAGTTTGGCGACCTGTCTCTGTCCAGCTATGACTCAGCAGGGTGCCAAATTGCCTCTGGCCTGCTACTTCTGCAAAAAAGTTAGAGTTCCTGCACCAATCATATCAAAAGTCGCGGTATACTATTGGCCCTTACCTCTCCCCCCATCCTAGAATCCCCACCCTCGTTCTCAACACTATATAGGCAACCGCCTGTAACAATAAAGCAAACCCTGCTTCGACAAGACTCCCGACTGAGTGTGCTTTTTCCCAGTGACTAGGAGAGGTTCTGAGTCATTGACACTCACCATCCCACTCAGCCCCGGGAAGAGACTGGTGGTACTGGCTCTCCCACAGCCCTACCTGCGGGTGAGCCCAGCAACTCTCAAACTTACAGGAGGAAAAATTGATCTTCCCTTCTCCCTACCCTCACTTCTTTCCCCTTCAGGTAGCCAGAGTCCTTGGACTCTGGCAGTCATCTCGGCCATTACCTCCACGTGTAATAGACTGGACCCTGGGTGAGTGCTAGGAGTAGGACAGGGCTGATTCAAGGTGTATGCAAGCCCTGCCCAGCTGCCACAGTGTACAAATGCATCAAGACAGAAAAAAAGAAGGTCATGTTTAACTACAGCCTATAAAGAACTGAAGTTTTATATAAAAAAATGTCATACTTTGTTACATGACATCATAAATATAATTACTGAATTTATGTTCTAGGTCAGCTTCAACTTACACAGAGGATTATTACAAACAACAGAATTCTCTCTAAAGTGGTAACTTATAATTTGTCAGGTATTAAAAAAAATAATAATCACATTGCAATGTCCTGTTACTTAAAAGGAGGAGGCAACTGACCTGACTTCTAGGCCAGCCTGCCTCAAGATAGCAACAAAATTTGCCTTAGTTACTCCTAATAAAATCATTTCCAACTGTCTTATTGGTATTAATGACATAAAATTGTCTTTAGACTACTCACTTGTTAGTGAGTAATAGGATTAATCAATTTGGTGTAGTTTTTCATAACAGCCTTATAAGAAAAATGTTTAATAATGGGGTGAGATGAGTTGATTGAAGGAACTGGGAAGGAATTTTTAAATGTTGGGACATAGAATGTTCACTTAAAATGTTTTTTGAGTGGTACTTAGATCAGAATGTTAAAGTATGTGGATAAAGATGTGCATATGTAGGAAAAAAAATCAGGCTAAAATATGGTGGGATAGCTTGCTTACTTAAGCTTTATCAAATTTAAGTCATGGGTAAAACATAAAATTGTTTTATGTTAATAAAAATTTATGTGGTACATTAAATCAATAGCTATCAAGTTTAAGCCAAAATCATTGGTTGTCAAAATAATGTTTTTTTCTTTCAAAAAGTTTTATCAAGGGTTATATTAGAATTTAGCTACCTGTTTTGGTTAAAAAAAAAAAAAAAAGACCAGATTCTGCTCTATTGTATGTAAGTCCAGTGCTTATAACAAAATTAACTCTTAAGACATATTTCCTGCTTTAGGGTACAGCCTCATGCTCAAACAATGGTCCTCATCTGAGAAAAAAAAAAAAAATTCAAGCTCTCTGGTTCTGTTTCCAGTGTTCTCTGGGTAATTTGTACCCACATGGGTATCTGAACTAATCAAAGATGTTTTCAAACATAAGTGCTAAGACTTATACCATCGTACTTGTCTTTTTCTGACAATTTCTAGTTTAAATTAGTTAGTTTGTAAATCAATTGGTACTGTTTTCATGACTGACAACAGGTTCTGCCTATATTTATAAATGTTAGATATTTAAAATGTGAGATGTGCCTACTTTATATACCTCATATGTAAGGCTTATGCTGCCACAGTACAAAAAAAAAAAAATTAAGAAAATAGACGAAATGATTTTAGAAGCCCTTGTGCCATTTTTTAACTAAATCTACTCCAGTAATCAAATGTGCTCTATATGTACATACATCCAGGCTGATGTAACTTCCTTTATAAGTATGTTAATTACCTACATAGAAGCCAAAGCCAATTGGAATCATCAGAGCAAGAGGTGCCAATATTTTGGCCTGTGCTCCCAGGTCATAAGGCCACTTGAGATGATGGGACACTTCTACACTGGCCCCTTGGTAAGTCACCTGTCTTCCTGAACAGGGAGGATATGGAGACCAAAACAAAAATAGTGTACAGTCTGAAACAGGAGACTCACAATTGAGGAGTATTCAGTCCTCCCAACTTCCCAAAGAAGGGAAAACTACATGGCCAGCATTACCCTGACTCATCCTAACAGACATAAAACACCAGTAAGCTATGGAGCTACTCCTGTGTCCCTAAAGTCTCTTTGGAGAGCCATTAGTGGCCTCCAAAATTAGTCTTTAATTAAAATTTGGCTATCTGCATGGTCTTAAACACTCAGAGAGAAATGTATAACCAAAGGTAAAAAATACCTTAAATATATGAATGGCCTATTAAGTAATACTTCAAGAGCTTTCCAAGAGGGGAAACAAACAAACATTAAGACATCTTTTCCCCATAGTTCTACTTCTATAATAATAATAAAAACTATAGATGTCAAAAGGGTTATTTTCAAATCTAAAATATATAAATAAGTTCTGAGACCAAAAATATATATTTTTATAGTTACAGCCTTTAGTGGCACCCAATAGCTCTCTATTATCAAGGTTAAATGTTGTGTATATGTTTCTGATAATTCTGCTAGTATCTCATCTGTTTTACAAGCTATGTCAAATACTACTGTGCCATTTAATGAACAGTTCTGGAAGAAAATCTCAGCCAGTTCATCTTCAGATGGTCCTGAGACAATCCAAGCCTGTCTATCTGGATTCTCTTCAGCCTCAAAAAGTACCAGTTTGCTGTGTGCTCACTTCTCATTATCTACTTACTTTTATTCTTTCTCCCCAATATTCTCTTCCAAGACTATTTTCCTACACTCTGGGGTCCATTAAAATAGTTCCCCTCTCTGGGAGAGACTCTCTAACTGCAATAACTCCCCACTTTGTGTCCCATTCAGTAGGAAATAGTAAATGATCTGATGTCTTCATCCCAATCCCTAAAGCTGTTAGAGTGTCTTCTCATGAGAGGGAGAAATAAAAGGGGATTAGATCTTCCTACAACAAGGAGGACTATGCCAAGCCCTGGAAGAGCAATGTTGTTTTTATACCAACAATTCAGGTATTGTTAGAGATAGCTTAGCCATGGTCTGCAAGAAACTAGAGGAAAGGGCTAAGGCTAGACAGCAGAATCAAAATTGGTATTAATCCATGTTTGATCAGTCCCCATGGCTAATGACCTTGCTTTCAGCTCTAGCTGGACCCCTGTTTCTATTATTGTTGTTACTAACCCTTGGGCCCTGCATAATCAATAAACTAATCTCTTTTGTCAGGGAACTAATTAACACAGTACAATTCATGGTGCTAAGAACCCAGTACCATTCTTTACAACCTCTTCCCTAATAAAGACCCAAGATTGGGTCCTCTTAAGTTACAAGTAGAGGGGGTACTGGCACCATGACAGGCTTCAGTATAACGCTGCCCTAGCTAGGCCTAAGTTTCAAATTCCCGCTTAGTCAGAGGACCTATGTCAGCCCCTAGACATGTCCAGGCATGCCCAAGACTTGCCCAAGACTTGTCCTTTCTGCCTCTCTGCCCCAGCCAATCAAAATAATACAAGTACAGTTACTGTTTAAAACAACCAATCATGTAACCATCCATTACTTCTATGTTCATATGCCTATAAAAACCCTGCTCTCCTGTCACTCAGGGCTCTTGCATGGATGCACTGTGCTGGTGAAGTCAAGAGTCTGAGCTTAAGCCCAAAATAAAGTTCTTTGCCTTTGCATGAACATTTGGTTTTCCTTGGTGGTCACTGTGGGTGCCGAGAACTGGCCATAACACTTAGCATTCTTAAAATCTCATCAGAATAGTCCATAAAATTTAGTTTACCACTCTAGAAGGTATCTTCAGTTGCAAGCACCAAGTCCATGCCCATTCCTCCAGAACAAAAGTTCCAAAAGATCAACATCCACATGGTTAGGTTCATCTCAGCCCACTTCTCAGTACCAACTTCTGTAGCAGATAACTTTAGGTTCACTGAGATGAACTTCCAGACCAGGCACATTTATGGACAAAGGGATATTATTGAAGCTTACAGATCCTGGGGAAGTTCCATATGGCAGAAGAAGCTGGCCTGCTTTCACAGGACCAATCACAGAGAGAGAAGCACACGCCTAAAAGCCACACAGCACAGCACACTACAGGAATTCCCCCTAGGTACCTTTTGTATATCTTTATATTGAAATCTGAAACCCACCACCACACCTTAAGATCTGTCCAGTGACACTGCCTCCAGCCAGGTGGCTGCAGATGCAAACTACAAACTAATAAAAAACTGAATATATTGCGGGCCATCTATTCAAACCACCACACCATCTACCCATAAACACCAGTGTAAACTCCTCACTAACTTAAACAAACAAAACAACCACAGCAATTAAATAATAGAGACAGCCTTTCCTCAAATTATTTACATCATAAAGCTATCTATGTACCCGCTTTCCTTCCCTCTACCATCAGACCATAAGAAATAAAGCACCAACCTTTACCCTCTTGTTCATAGTGTAAGTCCACCAGGAACAGAACTTTTCTGGTAACAACTGTGGGTGCAGCTGAGTTCCCAGGAGCTGAGTTCAAACTCTCTGGTATATTTGTTACATGCAATTTATCCTGAACTTTTTTTTCTAGCTCTCACACTGGTTCAATCTCTACTTGCTTTACCCTATATCCAGAGTCCTTTTGTTTCCTGTGTGGTCTACCTCCATGGCCTGTTTCTATATCCATCATCTTGGTCCCAATACAGATGCTATTCTTAATAGAACCTGCAAGCCCTGACATTGAGTTACAGACACTTGTTTCTAATCACCTGCAGGGTTTTTTGGAGATGTAACACTAATTAAATATCTCCCATTGACCACTTTTAAACATGTCTTCACCTTTTCTTTTTTCATTTTTTTCTCTTTTCCATACATGCTATTTTTATTGTTTTCAGTCAGACAATATTTTACATTGCTGCTATTTTTATATGGAATGGTAGTTTTCTCTATGTTGTTTGCACAAATTGATTCAATTACCAAACCTAGATCCTAGTTTAGGCCATTATATTGCAGCATATTTTGGTGAGGTGAATGTAAAATGTAAAAATAACCTCAAGTTTTTGTAATTAAGTTTCCAACTTGGCCCACAACTGGAAGTTTGAGAATTTCTTGGGGTGGTGGGACACTTGGGGGCAGGTTTCAGGATTTTTATTGCCCAGCCAACTTACCAGTGCTAGTTCATTCTTACTACTTCCTTCCTACTTCTGTGACAAGATGTGACTCATGGCTGTCTGCTCTGGTGTGCTTTCCTGTCATGAGGGAGCTTCTGTCAAAACTGTAAGCTGAAATAAACCTGTTTCCTCCCATAAGCTACCTTGGATTGGGTTTTAGGTCACAGAAATAAGAGAATTGGTACATATTTCTACTTTTCTATATATGTCAGAGCTATTAAATATTTTAAAAATATTTTTATTATTTATTAGAGAGAGAGATAATGGGCACAGTAGGACCTCTAGCCACTACAAATAAACTCCAGACACATGCGTCACCACGTTCTTCTGGCCTATGTGGGTCCTGTAGAATCAAACCTGGGTCTTTAGGTTTTGTAGGCATGCACCTTCACCATTAAGCCATGTTTTCAAGCCCCATATTTTTTTCCAAAGAATTTGTATTCTTTTGACACTCAAGCTTTCTCAAACAGAGATAATCCATATTTCTATCTTTCTGAGAGTCTATTCTCTTATAAAATATATACTGTCATAACAGATGGGCTGGTAGTAAGAAACAGCTTGATAAAGAAGGGAAGAAGGGGAAATGACAGTCAATCATAGAGGACGTGTCTGAAGCTGTTTCCAAGTAGCCTTCATATTGAGGGCAATGATATAAACATTAACCTGCACAAATTTACTTAATTTGGTCAATTATGAGCCAGCTGACAAAATTTGCATATGGACTTCTATGAGTATTGTGTTGAAATCAAATATCTATATTTAATGGCTTTGCTATAGTTACATGGAAAATGTTCACTGAAAAGATTTTGGGTAAAGAACTTATTCATCTCCAATCTACCTCCAAATGGCACATAAAACATATTTCATTAAATATGTGTATGTAAATGTGTATTTATATATAAGTAATATATATGGTATCTGTCCCATGGTATATATGTATATAATATATATGTGTATTTGTCCTAGTGAGAAGTATATTTTTTGAAACATCATTAATCTAAATCTCTTTTTTTAACTATCTGTTTTCTAAAATAAAACACATAGATATATAGACACATATATCAATAGAGGAAATATGAACTAATAGTGAAGGCAGCTAAAAATTATATAAGCATTCCAAGTTTTGTCCCAATATTTAATATTTTTCTTAAGTTGTCTGATGAGTTACTAAAAAAGCAACAGGTCTATTGTTGTCTGTACCCACCAATTTGAAATCTGTTGTCCCAGTGACAACATTGGAGTTTATGTTTTACATATCTTAATGATTATTCTCATATTAAGTTAAATCAAAATTTTATAACCTTTTGAAAATTATCAACGAACAAAATCATTATTAAATACTGCCATGAAATCTAAAGACACAGAAAATAAATTGAGTCTTGGAAACTGATTTCTCAATAAAATATTTGTCAAGTAAATAGATTAATACACCATGCACAAGTGGAAGGCAATTAGTGATAGAGCATGATAAATGTTAGGCACTTTTAGTAAACTACTTTTGATAACCTTGTAGAACATTCAGGCAAAATATTTTTCTTAATCAAATTAAAACACATGCTCTGTCATTCTGAAAAATTCTGACTAGGAGAAACAAAACCTTGTAATATTCTGCATTAATAATTATGTAGATATTTTAAATTATGAACCTGAAATGGAGTATCCTCTAATACATACCATATCTACTTTTCATTGATATTCACACTTAATATGCTTTTTACAATGAGATTTTTTTAAATTCTATTTTGCTCATACATGTGTTCACATATAAGTGTGAGAGACCACACTGTATGGAACAGACACCATTATCTGGAAGGCTACTTGAAACTTGAGAACAAGCCAGTGGGAACTTTATAGAACTTTTACCCCCCCCCAAAAAATCTCCCAGGGATGGAGAGATGGCTGACTGGTTAAGGTGCTTTCCTATGAAGCCCAAGGACCCTTGTTTGACTCTCCAGGTCCCATATAAGCCAGATATACAAAGTGATGGAAGTGTGCAAGATCACACATGTGCACAATGTGGAATACATGTCTAGAGTTCAATTGCACTGTCCTGGAAGCCCTTGCATATCAATTCTCTCTCTGTCTTTCTCTTGTTCTCTCTCTGTTGAATTAAAAAAAAAAAATAGAAAAGGCTAGTCTGTTGGGTATGCCTCAAAAACATAAATGTTCCCAAATTAATTCTCTGGAATCCATTTTGATCTGGCCATTAAACATTAGCTTCATATATTTAGTCTTGGTATTATTCAGAAGTATCAGTTGGAATTTTTCTGATGTACAGCTGTTTTCTTAATTTCATATTGAAGTCTATTCTGTTCACTCATTTTAACTAAATATTGCTCATTTAATAGGATGTGGTAGCAAAATTTAAAAAATGGATCACACTATATATCACTTTAAAATTACAAATTTAAATAGTTACATAGTTCATTAAGTATCATGAATTTCCCCAACTGCAGAGTTAGGTACTGGAGCATTTTTTTTTTTTTTTTTTTTTTTTTTTTTTTTTTTTGCGGGGGGTGGAGGCTCTTCTCATTAACTGCATATGTTTTTATTTTGTGGCAGTTGATTTGTAAGCATGAAGGACTTGGCATCAGTATCCTTAAGGACTTAGGGGCAGTGACTTCAGACTGGGGCCCTTCAGTGGTATAGGCAGGGCTCAGCTAGGAAGACACTGTGGATATAGACAACAAAAAACTTGATTGTGTGTTTTTCCCTTTTAACCCTTCAACCATGACTTCATTTGTGTTCATCTCATATCATGTCATCTTAATCCTTTTGTTATTTTAATTATTGCCCTATTTAGTTTGTTTCTCACTGGAAAGTCCAAGATTAAATTACTGACAGGTTTGGAATCTGGTTAGATCTTGTTTCCTAGGTCATAAATTGCAATATATTAATGTACCCTCTACCCTCATAACCTTGTCACTGCCTAAAGGTAAGCTCATGAAATTGGTAACTAGCTGTCAATATATGGAGTATGATGGGAAACAAGTGTTCACACTATCACAATGCCTGACACACCTGTCACACTGGACAGTGTTTCATCTCTCCTGATTGGTCATAACTATTAACAAATAATGCATTAGTGAGGGATAATCCTACCACTGGCACTGGGGGAAGACTGAGGCAAAGAAATTTTTGTTGGAAGCCAGCCTGGACTACATAGTGAGCTACAGGTTTGCCTGGGCTACGTGAAGACACTATGTTCTCAAAAATAAATAGACAAAGACTGATGGGTAAAATGGCAGCACACAAGCCACACCAATCCTGCCTAGTGAGGGATTTAAGCAAAACCACAACAAAAATACATTCTTCTGAAAAGTTAAGGTGTATAGGTTTTTATTAGCCATAGCAGAGAAGCAGGAGAAACCAAGATCCACCAGGAAAGAGGAAAATGGCCAAAATCTTGCTGAAACACTTGCTGCCCCAATCAGTGTGATCCATACACCAGCTCAGTGCCACAAACCTGGTGCCACCTGCCCTGTACTAAGCTGCAGGAGCAAAGACCAAACAAGGGGATTTTCCAACCTCATCAGCCTTCTTGCAAAGTCAAAAAAACCTGAAGTGGAGATGAGCTAAAGAGCTGTTTAAAGGGATACAGGTGGGACCACCTGAACAGTCCCAGTATAACTCCAGGCTTCCTGAACTGATAGCACCACAACCCTCCAGAAACTGCATTCAGCACCTGGCAGCAGGGCATAAATTACAGCTGATCAGAACACCAGCTCCACAGCACAACATGGAGGAATTGAGGGGGGCACTCAGCATTGGTGATATTGGAAGCCACCTCAAAAGATAATGAGGTCAACTGACAGAAAAGCAGGAACATAGGCCAGCACTGGAAGTGTTAATCTCTCTTTCTATGTCAGGGCATGTTATGTGTTACATGTTCCTGGTTGGCTTTACTATTCTCAATCAAGCTATATTTAGATGTTGAATATTGTTGCCTTTGATGATTTCAGATTTATAGGGCCTTTGCCTTTGCTTCTGTCATTTCGGGGGGCAGGGTCTGAATCAGATCCAGCCTGATCTGGAACCCAATTCAGAATAAAATTCTCAAACTCCCAGCTGACAGGATTAAGGGTGTAGAGAAAGACACACTGTTAGGGATTTTGGCTTTATAAGGTTATCTGTTTTAAACCCTACACTTGCATACTCTGTGCTGGCTATTATTGAACATGTATATTGCTCAGTTGTAGTTTAGAATTTGATAGTAAATTGTTTCACCCAGTCCACTACAATATTTGAATAGCAGGCAAACTCAACACCTAGGATTATTTCTGTGGTTAGATTGGGATACAAAAGATCCACTTGGCACCTTAAACTCATATCCTGAAGGTATATAAACTTGGATCTCCACATCTAAGAACATTAAAGATAAGTAGAAAGCCTAAGCATCAAATCAACTCAGGATGCAAAAGTAAATACATTATAATACAAGAAACAAAAAGAATCAAGACAATACAATCCCTCCAAAAATTATAAATCCATAAAAAATGACCCCCAATGTGACACTTTTAGAGGAAATGCCTGGCAAAGATTTCAAAAAATGATTTTATCTATGCTCAAAGAAGTCAAAGAAGAAATCAAAGCAATCAAAGAAGAAAACCAAGGAATTGAAGAAGAAAACAAAGTTCTTTTTTTTTTTTTTTTTAAAGATTTTACATTTATTTATTTATACCAAGGAATTGAAGAAGAAAACAAAGTTCTTAAAAGAACACAACAAAGAGCTTAGTGAAATAAGGAGATCATTACAAGACATGAGTAAGGAAATAGAAATACTGAAAAAAAAAAAAAAACAGGAAGAGATTCTAGCACTGAAAAACACAGTCATTCAAATAAAAACCTCTAAGGAAAGTCTCACCAGTAGAATGGATGAAGGAGAGAATAGTATATCCAAACTAGAAGACCAGGTGGCAGACTTAATACAGTACAACAAAGAGAAAGACAATGTAATACAAAGATTATGAATGGGAACTTCAAGATATTTTGGATACCATGAAAACATCAAAGAAGAATTCAGGGTATAGGAAAAGGGGAAGAATTTCATTCCAAAGGCATAGTAGACATTTTCAACCCAATTATAGAAAAATTTCTCTAAATTAGAAAAAAAATTGCCAATGAAGATACAGGAATCTTTTAGAATACCAAACAGACAAAACCTGGAAAGAACCTCTCCTTGCCATATTATAATTAAACTACTAAACACACAAACCAAAGAGTATATATTGAAAGAAGTTAGAGAGAAAAAGCAAGTTACCCAAAGGCAAACCCATCAGAATAACAGCAGATTACTCAACACAAACTTTAAAAGCCAGAAGGGCTTGGAATGATGTATTCCAATTCTGAAAGAAAGCAACTATCAACCAAGATTACTTTACCCTGCAAAGGAATCTATCCAAATTGATGGAGAAATAAGGATATTCCACAACAAAAACAGGCTAAAGGAATTTATGACAACTAAGCCAGCTCTCTACAGAAAATACTTGAAAAAACCCTTAATGTGGAAGAGAAAGCAAAACACACATATGAGGAAATAGGAAAAAATAAACCATACTCAAAAAAAGTTAAAACGAGAGACAATGGAAAACAGGAAGCAGTACAAAACAAGAATAATGGAGAGAACAAATATATACTTTTAAATAATAACACTTAGCATCAATGACCTCAATGCCCCCCCCCCCCAAAAAAAAACAACAACACAAGCTTGCAGATTGGATTAAAAGGCACGAACCTGTGGTTTGTTGCCTCCAGGAAACACATCTCTCAGTAAAAGATAGACACTGTCTTAGGGTGAAAGGATGGAAAGTGACATTTCAAGCAAATGTGCCTAGGAAAAAGGAAGGGGTTTCTATCTTAATATCTGACAGGATAGACTTCAAACCAACATGAGTGAAGAAAGATAAAGAAGGGCACTTTATACAGATTAAAGGAACACTCCAACAGGAGGACATTACAATCCTAAATGTATATGGACCTAACATGGGGGCTCCCAATTTCATCAAACAAACACTATTAGACTTAAGGTCACAAATAACACCAAACACAATTTTAATGGGTGACTTCAATACCGCACTCTCATCAATTGGCAGGTCATCCCAGAAAAAAAAATAAACAGAGAGACATCTGGATTAAATGACATCATGGAACAACTGGACCTAACAGATATCTACAGAATATTCCATCCAAATACTACAGAGTATACATTTATCTCAGTAGCACATGGGACATTCTCCAAAATAGACCATATATTAGTAGTCAAAGCAAATCTTATCAAATACAGGAAAATTAAAATAATTTCTTATACTCTGACAACAATGGGGTTAAACTACAAATCAGCAACAAGAAAATCTATAGAGCATACACAAATGAATGGAGAACAAACAGTACATTATTGAACGTGTTGTTGAAGAAATCAAAAAGGAAATCAATAAATTTACAGGATCAAATGATGATGATAATAAAACATACCAAAACCTATGGGACACAATGAAGGCAGCCCTAAGAGGCAAATTTATAGCTCTAAGTGCCTATATTAAGAAATTAGAGAGTTCATAAGTAAACAATTTAATGCTTCACCTTAAGGCCTTGGAAAAAGAAAAACAAGGAAACCAAACATGAGTAGAGATGAAGAAATGATAAAGATTAGGACAGAAATTAATGAAACATAAACAACAACAAGAAACAATCCAAAGAATCAGTAAAACAAAGAGTTGGTTCTTTGAAAGGATAAACCAGATTGATAAACCCTTAGAACATCTGACCAGAAGAAAGAGAAAAGAGACAAAATTAATAAAATTAGAGATGAAAAAAGTACCATTACAGCAGATAACAAAGACATGCTTTCAGAATATATATACCTCTACGTTTGAAAATCTGACAGAAATGGATGATTTCCTTGATTCATATGACCTAACAAAATTAAATCAAGATGAGATAAACCATTTAAATAGACCTATAACAAGTATGGAGATCCAAGCAATTATAAAAACAAAACAAAACAAAACAAAAAACTCCCAACTAAAAAATGTCCAGGCTCAGGTGGATTAATTGGAGAATTTTATCAGACCTTCATGGAAGAACACTATTGCTTCCCAAACTATTCCATAAGCTTAGAAAAGGAAGAAATTCTACCAAACTCCATCTATGAAGCCAGCATCACCTGGATACCAAAATCAGACAAAGACAGGACAAAAAAGAAAATTACAGACCAATCTCTCTCATGAACATAGATGTAAAAATTCTCAACAAAATATGGGCAAATGGAATACAAGAATATATCAGATAGATTATTTACCCTGACCAAGTGGGCTTTATTCCAGAGATGCAGTAATGGAGCCAGGTGTGGTGGCACATGCCTTTAATCCCAGCACTTGTGAGGCAGAGGTATGGGGATCATTGTGAATTCAAGGCTACCCTGAGACTACATAGTGAATTCCAGGTCAGCCTGAGCTAGAGTGATTCCCTACCTCAGAAAACAAAAACAAAACAAAAATGATGAAGGGATGGTTTAACATATGCAAATTGATAAATGTAATACACTATATAAATGGAAGTTCAAAAATACCATGATCATCTCAATAGATGCAGAAAAGGCATTTGACAAAATACAACATCCCTTCATGGTAAAAGTCCTAGAGAAACTAAGAAGAGAAGGAACATATCTCAATATAAAAAAAGCTATTTATGACAAACCTATAGCCAACATAATATTAAATGGGTAAAAACGTGAAGCTTTTACACTAAATTCAGGAACAAGATAAGCGTGTTCACTGTCCCCACTTTTATTTAATATAGTACTAGAAGTCTTAGATATAGCAATAAGGCAAGAGACACTCATAAAAGGGAAACAAATTCGAAAGGAAGGGATAAAATTATCATTATTTGCAGATGATATGATTGTATCTAAAGAATTTACTAGCAAACTGTTAGAGGTGATAAACACTTTTAGCAATGTAGCAGGATACAAAATAAAAGAATAGAAATAAGTAGCTTTCCTATAACAACAAACACACAGAGGATGAAATTAGGGAATCTCTCACATTCACAATTGCCTCAAAAAATAAACAAAGTACATTGGGATAAACTTAAACAAGGAAGTGAAGGATTTCTACTATGAATACTTTAAAACACTCAAGGGAGAACTTGCAGAAAACACTAGGAAATAGAAAGACATTCATGTTCTTGGATTGAAAGAATACATACTGTGAAAATGTTAATCTTACCAAAAGCATTCTACACATTTACTGCAATACCCATCAAAATTCCAATGGCAATCTTCATGAAATAGAAAAAAAAATCCTAAAATTCACTTGGAAGCACAAAATAACCCTTGAATAGTCAAAACAATTTTTAGCAACAAAAACAAGACTGGTGGTATCACCATACCCAATTTTAAGCTCTATTACAAAGCCATGGTAACAAAATCAGCATAGTAGTGGCACAAAGACAGACAAATAGATAAATGGAACAGAATATAGAATCCAGATTTTAATCAACACAGCTACAGCCATCTGATTTTGGACAAAAATGCCAAACACATTCACTGTAGAAAAGACAGACTCTTCAACAAGTGGTGCTAAGAAAACTGTATAACTATAATTAGGAAGATGAAAGTAGATACCTGTGAAAGTAGCATTAATATATGGGTATGAATATTAAGAGAAGTGCTTACTGGGCAGTTTGGTGAGCATAGTACATACTTTTAGCCAAACAGCAACAGACAACACATTCCTAGGGCTCATGACTACCACTGTGGTAGGTTTTCAATATCAGGGATATATTCCCTCCCTTGGAGCAGGCCTCCAGTTAAATCAAAGGGTGGTTGGTCTCCCCCATAACAGATATGCCACTATTGCACCCATTGATCATTTGGCCTGGCTGGCCAAATATAAGGCTCACAGTGTCCACTTCTGGGTATTTTCACTGGTGATTTCTCTCTCTCCCATTGAACTGCATGCGGCATGGCTTTTTCCAGCTTTCTGTCAGCTTGTCTATATGGACAAGGTTTTCAGCTCAACAACAGCAGGATGTCTCAGTGACCTTGCAGCCCAGCAATAGTGTCTTACCATCTATTCCTGGTGGTAAACTAAGGGCCTCAGCTATGGCCTGTAATGTTTGGAGCAGGGGAGCATCAGGGACCTCCCTGGCCAACAACTCACTGGAAGGTATCCTATCCCTGGCACTGAAAATTTTCTAGTAACAATCTATGGCTCCTATGTGTTCCATTGTCCAAAAAAGTAGGTTTCCATATGACTTATTTATATCCTTTTAGATTTTGATTAGCCCTCCCTCTACCTTTCCTTACTCAATCTCGTTGCCTGACCTCACTTAGGCCTTTTCACCCCCATTAATCTGTTCTACTTAAATGTATACAAAACCATCCTATTAGATACCCCCTCCCTTCCTTTCTATTCCCTTTATATATCCTTTCTAGCTTGCTGGCGTATGCTACTGAGTTTTCTTCCTACTCACACAGAAGTCCAGTTATTTGTAGCTAGGATCCACATGTGAGAGAGAACATGTGACGTTTGGTTTTCTGGGCCTGGGTTACCTCACTTAGTATAATCCTTTCCATATCCATCCATTGTCCTTCAAATTTCATAACTTCATTTTTCTTTACTGCTGAGTAGAACTCTATTGTATAAATGTGCCACATCTCCATTATCCACTCATCAGTTGAGGGATATCTAGGCTGGTTCCATTGCCTAGCTATTGTGAATAGAGTGGCAATAAACATGGTTAAGCAAGTATCTCTAAGGAAGAGAGAAGAGTCCTTAGGATATATGCCTAGAAATGCTATAGCTGGGTCATATGATAGATCTATTTTTAGCTGTTTCAGGAACCTCCACACTGATTTCTACAATGGCTGGACAAGATTGCATTCCCATCAGCAGTGTAGAAGGGTTCCTCTTTTTTGCATCCTCACCAGATTTTATGGTCATTTGTTTTCATGATGGTAGCCAATCTGACAGGAGTGAGATGGAATCTCAATGTAGTTTTGATCTGCATTTCCCTGATGACTGGGGATGTCAAATATTTTTTAGATGTTTATATGCCGTCTATGTTTCTTCTTTTGAGAACTCTCTATTAAGTTCCATACCCCCTTTTTTAATTGGGTTGTTTGATTTATTATTAAATTTTTGAGTTATTTATATATCCTACATATTAATCCTCTATCAGATGTATATCTGGCAAATATTTTCTCCCATTTTGTAGGTTGGCCTCTTTTCTCTATTCACAGTGTCTTTTGCCATACAAAAGGCTTGTAATTTCATGAGGTCCCAGCAATTAACCTGTGGTTTTATTCCCTGAGCAACTGGGGTTATATTCAGAAAGTCCTTGCCAAGACCAATATGGTGAAGGGTTTCCCCTACTTTTTTCTTTATCAGTTTCAGAGTTTCAGGTCTGATATTAAGTTCTTTGATCCATTTGGACTTAATTATTGTGCAAAGTACCATCTGAAATATCTAGACTGGGTGATTTTATTCTATATTATTTTTTCTATATAACAAAGGCTCATATTTGAATAACTATGGATTAATGTATTATTTTCAGATTGAGATATGTGTAAACTAACTGCTTAAAATTATCTTAAGTTAAACATTTAATCAGATCCATCATCCCAAAGTTTCTGTTTGCTAACTTTAACATATCAAAAGCATTAAGGAAATTTCATACATATCCCTTAATTTATTTTCATTAATTCTAATTAGTTAGATGTCAGAGTAGAGCAGCATGGCTCACACCTTTAATCACAACACTTAGGAGACAGAGGTAGGATGATCACTGTGAGTTCAAGGCCACCCTGAGACTACATTAGTGAGTTGCAGGTCAGCCTGGGCTAGAGTGAGATCCAACCTCGAAAAACAAAAACAACAACAACAAAAAAGTCTTTTAATTTTTCATTATCCTAAGTAGAGGTAGAAGTTGGCACAGGTAAGTCAAATATACAGATAATTTCTTGTGTAATTTTAAGTTTGGTAATAAATTTTAATGATTAGGAAAGCCAAATTATACCTTTCTGTACAGGTCAACAACATAATGCATTTATTTAATCTAAATCAGCAGTAAAGATAATAGATTATGTTGACAAAAGATGAGTATTGTCAAATGCACTGTGTTATTTAGGTCAAGGTTTTTTTTCTATGTGTTCCATTTTCAGCTCACTGAAAATTCAGTACAATAGGGGAAAGTATAGGAAGGTGAAGGTCTGTAGGTTATCTAATTCAGCTAAACTGGCAATTACTGAGTATCTGTTATATACTGGCAGCATCAGGGTGAACATGGTCCCTATTGTAACAGATAGAGTAGAAAAGAAAAACCCTTCTAAATCAAAGCTGACTATCTTAGAGATCAAAAGGAGCAAAAAGAAATTTATATTCTATTCATGCCTAATTCAGTGATATCTGGTTGCAAAGATGTCTGTTCAATTTGCATAGTCACTACTTTGTTAGCAGGCACAAGACCAAGCTTATTTTCCAGTATAGATACTTCAGAACAGTTTGACTTCAATAAGAAAACACACTTTTTGACTGTTATTTTAAAAATAGATTTTAAGAAATAAATTCAGAGATATTAGGTCATTTTATAATATTAATTACTTATTTTATCCTATGTCTTACTGAATATATATTTGATGCAATTTAGTCTTGTTCTTTTTGTTTTTTGAACTAGTATGCAAATACAATAGTTAAAAAAATTGGCATTTGGTCTATTTGAGTAGGCACTAATTAGCCATATGTTATAATTACAATATGATAAGCACAGTAAGTAATATCCCATGCTAACAAAATTTTCAAGATCTTGCTCATAAGTGGTTCCTAAGCTGGAACACCTTGAGTTGCAGGCATACTTGTCAGGCAACTTGAGGGATAATAAGAATAGAAGGATTTGGAGGGAGGACAATGGAAGAGAGGAGGAATATACATACAAAGTAAAGCCCAAATGAATTGGTACCATAGAAACCTTCCTGTACAATGGGATACAAAAAGTTATAACCCTCAATAGGAGTATGGGGGGGGATCATCTGGTAAGAAAAGTCCTGGGAAGGGTGTGATAAAGCCTAACCATAAAATAATTCGATTTCATTTGTAACTCCCAGTACCAGAAATCAGTTACAACCCACATTGAGCTGCTGATCAGAGAGACCTACTAGGTCCCCAAAAGGAGACAGGTTTCTGTCAAAGTATTTGATTACCCACCTGAGGTAAAAAGTAAGTTTCTATTGCTGAAGACACCACCTGCTGCTGATACAGAACACAAAGAGACATCTGGATGAAATCTTGAAGGAAATCAGTTCCCAGATGTTTAGAACATATAGTGCTAGAAAGCCCTACATGAGATGCTGGGGTAAAGTGGACAACAATATTATGAGCAAACAGGGGGACACTGCTGTATGAAAGCAAGCAGCCTGACAAGACATACACACAATGCAATTGTGGCTCCCAGCCTAGGTGGGTAACCAGTGGCTTAGAGATCCACTCAGTGGAAAGGAACCCTAGCTGGAGCTAGAAACTGGAGTCACAATCCTATGGAGACCAAGATTATGCACTCCAAGAATCTCCCATTAGTCTTAGGTCAAAAGAAAAGTTACACCAATCAACAACTCTCTAAGTTAATAATGCTTATCCCTTTTAACCTATGCTGATCTCACTCTCCATTAGAGAATCTGTTTCTCTTTTACAGAAGGCAGCATGAACCAAGCACAACCAAAATCTATCAACAAGACAAGATAAGAGAGCTGACTCCCTGGCAGGAGAGGAACCACTCCTTGCATGTCAGCTAGGGCTCAGGTGAAACCACAAAGGAATTGGCAAGGTGAGCAAGAGTTACTACCCCAACAAGACTGAAATCTCTGGCAGGGTAATGGCAATAGGTGTCGAGGATAGTCAAAATGTACCAAAGCAGAAATCCAGAAGCTGCTGAGAGCTCAGCACTAAAGTAGACATGAAGCACACCCACAAGAGCTCAGAGTATTTTGAAGAGGGCACAGAAAGATTGTTAAGAGTCACAGGATGGGAGGGAGTATCTAGCGGCATTTCCAAATCCCACAATGACAGACTGCTCTTCTCACAACTCACAACCCAAAACCCCATGGTGAATACCAACTAACCTATTGAAGAGGGCCTTTTGCGGAATGGGGTCAGGGAGGAGCAAAATGATATCAATACTTGATGTGTCTATAAAGAGTTTCTATTAAAGAAAAAAGATGCTACCAACAAGCCCTGTCATGACATCATGATAATTAAAGGTTAGTTTCAAGTTTTCTCTTGTTTGAAATGAAGGCAAATTAAGAACATGACTATATAAAGTGCTATAGTTGCCATTGCTCCTCAATGTTGAAAGTTTCTTTTGAATGCTGTACCACTTTTACCAAAGCCCTTGCCATCATCCTCAAACCCCACATCCTATCCCTGCTTGTAATAATCACCCCAAAGCCTCTTAAGTCTACTTCAGTGAGAGAAACAGCAGTGAGTATAAATGCTCAAACAGAACTCCATACCAAGTGAAAGTTGATTAATGTCCTCCTTGTTCATCTTTTCCATTCAGTCTTAGAAAAACATTCCTACATTTTCTCTTATTCCCTTTCAAGTCCTTCAAATAGTTCATGCTCAAGTAATCTCTCAGATGCCAGTCAGTCTGTTAAAATGTGCTGTCAGATCCACTTGTTTGATTCAAAAAACCTGATGGCACCATTTTCAGAAACCCATTCATCTTAAGTTTCTCTGACATGCTACATTGTTGACTGTCTTTATTTTTGAAATCTGCTATTTAAAGAAATATCTGGGACAGTATTAGTTTTTATTTCTCTTTTTAATCTTATAAAAACTCTTTCTCAAGGAGGGTGTGGTGGTGTACTCCTTTAATCCCAGCACTCGGGAGGCAGAGGTAGGAGGATCACTGTGAGTTTGAGGTCACCCTGAGACTACATAGTGAATTACAGGTCATCCTGAACTTGAATGACACCCAAAATCAAAACAACAACAACAACAAAAACCTTTCTCAGGCTGGAGAGATAGCTTAGTGGTTAATGTGCTTGTCTGCAAAGCTTAAGGACCCAGGTTCAATTCCCCAGTGCCCACACAAGCCAGAACCACAAGGTGGGGCATATGTAAGGAATTTATTTGCACTGGTGTGCCCATTCTATCTGCCTTTCTCTCTCTCTCTCTCTCATAAAATAAAATATTTTTAAATACTCTTTCTCAATTAGAAATATGTTTGATGTCTTAAATATAGGCATTGTTCAAAGGTTCATTTCTATCTAGTTTATAACACATTGCCTTTAATCTGTAACTAATGAAGTACCACTGTCATAAAAACCAAATATTGCCGGGTGTGGTGGCACACGCCTTTAATCCCAGCACTCGGGAGGCAGAGGTAGGAGGATCGCCATGAGTTCGAGGCCACCCTGAGACTCCATAGTGAATTCCAGGTCAGCATGGGCTAGAGTGAGACCCTACCTCAAAAAACCAAAATAAATAAATAAATAATAAAACCAAATATTTCCATTCCAGTAATATTTTAAATATTATTTCAGTATTTAAATAACACAAACATTATTATAAATAATATTCTTTTTGTTAATGTATTTTCTAGATGTATACATCATTTGTGTCTTTGTGCTAGGATCAGAAAAACTAGACAGAGAATTTGGACATATGCTTTACAAGAAAACATGGATAAAGACAAAAGAAAAAAGGCAGATATGATGGTGCATGCTTTAATTTCAGCATTCAGGAGGTAGAGGAAGGAGGATTCAAAAACTCTGGGGCCACCCTGAGACTACAAAGTGAATTCCAGGTCATCTTAGGCTATTGCGAGACCCCACTTTAAAAATAAAGAAAACACACCCAACAACCCAATATTCTTAAGTCAGGAAGAGGATGTCAATTACTGTATTGTGAGCTTACATTTGGAAATTCATATCCCTTAGATGCATTGATTAAAGTACACATAATGCTATATCATAGAATAGTCAGTAACTGAATAGTTCCTGAATTACCATTGGGTAAATACATACTTATTGACATATGATTTTCAGTGCACAATGGATATAATTAAGACATGTTCAGTTAGGGAAGAAAAAAACTGAATACATATTGCTTAATTTAAATTTTCATTATTTGATGATTGAGTCATTTACCAATTATTGTTTATGTGCTGTTGATTATTATATTATAAGATTATGCCTAGCATGAGCATCTTTAAATGAAAATACCCAAACTTTCAATATTTTCAAATTCCCTTTTCCTACAGTAGTTTACATCATATAAATTACAGAGGAAACAAAAAACAACCTAATATAATTAGTTATTAACAATTTGGTTTGCTTATTAGGTTTGTTTTCTCTACTGTATCATCACTGTCCCTCAAATGCATTACTGATTAAAAAGTATTTCATCAAGGTTCAGAGATTATTCAGTGGTTAGCCCCTTCAGTGCCATCAAGAGAATGTATGTACAAAACCCTAGAACACTTGTAAGATGCTAGGCATGGTGGCACATACCTGTAGTCCCAATGTTGGTGATGTGGAGATAAGAAATCTGTAGAGCTCACTGGCTGGCTAGTCTCACTAAATCATTCCACTCTAGGTTCAGTGAAATATCCTGTCTCAAAAAATAAGGTGGAAAATAACTGAGGAAGATGGTGACATCAGCTTCTGGCCTCCACACACATGTCTACACATGTGCGCCCATGTAGATATGAACATGCATATACACAGACATGCTTAATACACACACACACACACACACACAAACATTGGGCCACTTTTCTGTTTCACACTTAGTCACATGTGGCAGACCAACCATTAGTAGGGAAAGCAGTGATAGTTTTCAAAAATTACTTTTGAAATTAACAGATATCAATTCTGCTGAACTGACCTTAATGAGTCAAGATTTTAGAGAGAGAGAGAAAAAAAGTTAAATTTCACGTATTACAGTGACTTTATTTTACAAGTCATTTGCCTGTTTGAGGCCTTTAGCACAAGTATGAAAACCCTAGAGTAAGGAATACAGAGTACCTAATTGGAATGCTTAATGAAGGATGCCTTGGGATTGGGGAAAACAGACAATAAAGACAGCATTGTCCAAACAAACCTCAAACCTGCTTAAACTGATTAGATTGAGCCAATAATACCATACTATACTACCTGCTTATCATAAAATAATTTGAAAGATAAGGGACACATTTCTGAAGGACACATATCTTGAAAAAAATTGATTTAAAATAGATGTGAGCCACTAGACTTTCTGGGTAAGATGGCTGAGTAGGAGTCACACCAATCCAGCCTAGGGGGGATTTAAGCAAAACCACAGCAAAGTACACTCTTTGTCCAAAAAGTGAAGGTGTTTAGGTTTTTATTGGCCACAGTGGAGAAGCATGAGAGACTAAGATCTATTAGGAAGAAAGAAACTGGCTAGAATCACACTGAGGCACCTGCAGACTGGGACCCTATCTGTGCAGATCTGCACACCTGCCCAGCACGTGGCTGCAGGAGCAGAGACCAAACAAGGGGATTTTGAAACCTCATCAGCCTCCTTGCAAAGTCAAGAAACCTGAAGTAGAGACAGCACAGATTAGCTGAGTAGCTGCTGAAGGGGACATAGGCTGAAACAGCTGAGCAGTTCCAATACAACTCCAGGCTTCCTGCACTCTCCCATCCCCCAAGGGACAACACTACAACCCTCCAGAGAATGAATTCAGCTCCTGGCAGCAGGGCATCCAGTACAGCTGATCAGAACACCAGATTCACAGCACAACATGGAGGGATCAAGGTGGCGAGATTTGTTGTTACACCAAAAGGTAATAAGACTGACTGACAAAAAAGCACATACTAGCTGGGTGTGGTGGCACATGCCTTTAATCCCAGCACTCAGGAGGCAGAGGTAGGAGGATTGCCGTGAGTTTGAGGCCACCCTGAGACTCCATAGTGAATTCCAGGTCAGCCTGGGCTAGAGTGAGACCCCACCTTGAAAACAACAACAACAAAAAAAAAAAAAAAAAAAAGCAGGTACTTAGGCCTGCACTGAAAATGCTAACTAATCTCTCTTTCCATGTTAGGACACGTTATTGATTACAGATTCTTGGTTGGCTTTACCATTTTCAATTAAGCTATATTTGGGGGTTGACTATTATCTTTGATGCTTTCAGATTCACAAAGTCTTTGTCTTTTTCTTCTGTCATTATTGGGGGCAGGATCTGATTCAGACCCAGGCTGACCTGAAGCCTACTTGAGAAAAGAAATATCAAACTCCCACCTGACAGGATTAAGGGTGTAGAGTAACACACACCCTTAGTTATTTTAGCTTTATAAGGTTATCTGTTTGTTTCAATCCTCAGACTTAAATACTATGTGCTGGTTTTTATTAAATGTGTATAGTGCTCAGGTGAATTTCAGAATTTGCCAGTAAATTGCTCCACCCAGCCCAACACCATACTCGAATAGCAAGCAAACTCAACATCTAAATTACTTCTGCAGTTGGACTGGAGTACAAGACCTACACTTGATACCGTAAACTCTTACTTTGGAGGTACATAAAGTTGGATGTACAAATCTAAAAGCATTGAAGATAATTAGGATGTAAAAGTTGTGACATTATCATACAAGAAACACAAAGAATCGAGAAAATACAATCCCACCATAATTACACATCTATAATAAATGGGCCCCAAAGAGACTGTTTTAGATGAAATGCCTGACAAAGATTTGAAAATAATAATTTTATCTATACTCAAGGAATCAAAGAAAAAAAGCAAATGAATCAAGTAATAACACAAAGGAATTAAAGAAGAAAACAAACTCCTGAAGGAATTCCAAGAGAACACACAAAACCAGTTTAATGAAATAAGGAGGTCATTACAAGACATGAGTAAGGAAACAGAAATAGTGAAGAAAAAACAGGCAGAAATACTGGCACTGAAAAACACAGTCAGTCAAGTAAAAAACTGTCAAAAGTCTCACCAGTAGAATGGAAGAAAGAGAGAACAGAATATATAAACTGCAAGAACAGGTGGAAGATCTTAGCTATTGTGAACAGAGCAGCAATAGACATGGATGTGCAAGTATCACTAATATCACAATAGCTAAGAAACAGAACCAGTTCAGATGTCCCTCAATAGATTAATGGATGTTAAAGATGTGATACATTACACAATTGAGTTCTATTCAGTAGTAAGGACAAAATGAAATTTTGTAATTTGTATGGAAATGGATGGATCCTGAAAGGATTATACTAAGTGAGGTAACCTAGACCCATAAAGCCCACTATCTCATGTTCTCTCTCATATGTGTATCCTAGCTACACATGTTTAGACTTGTGTGTGAGCTGGAACCAAAAATTAGTAGCAGAGTACAGTAAGCTAGAAAAAGGCTATAAGTGAGGGAGGAGAGGGAAGCACTTTAGGGGTTGGTATTGCATATATGTAAGTAGAAGAACAAATTACAGGGAGTGGAATGGTCTGAGTGAGGCCAGTGGAAGAGATTGAGCAAAGAATGGTGGGAGGAGGGTCAATAAAAATTCGAGATATTCTGAATAAGACATACGAAAGCCTACTTTTTTGAATAATACCACATCCAAAAGCCATATATTGTTATTAGAAAAAAAATTCAGTTCCAGAGATGGGATACCTTCAAGTGAGTTGTTGGCCAGGAAGGTCCCTGTTGCCTCCAAAACATTACAAGCTATTGCCAAGGCCCTTGGCTTCCCATTAGTAACAGATGGTAAGACCCTATTGCTGTAGACTTCACATGCCTGGATGGCAAGGTCACTGAGAAATCAACTCCATCTCAAAAAAGGTAGATAATATTCCTGAATACATCACAACATGTCCTCTGCCCTGCAAGTGTAGGCGCACACACACATACACCACACACGTGCAAAAAAAAAAAAAAAAGATAAAACATTATTTCTAATTGAATGTCCTTATGCTGAGTTGAAAACTTTCTCCCTGTATACCAGCTAAGTGAAGGCTGGAAAAAGCTACATTGCATTCAGCCCTATGGGAAGCAGAGGTCATCAGCAGTGAAAACAGTGGGCACTGGAAGTCTCAAGTTTGGCCAGACATGCCAAATGACTGAATGGGTGCAATATTGGCATGTTTGCTCTGGGGAAAACCAACTGCTCTGTAATTGGAGTGGAGGCACACTCTTTGGGAGGGAATACATGCCTGGTACTAAAAACCTAATCAAAAGCTGATGGCAGAAGAGGTCATGAGCCTTAGTGGTATAAAGCCTGCTCTGGTTTGGCTAAATGCATTTATTATTCTCACCAAACTAAGAACTACACTTAATATTAATATTCATTATTAATACTAATTAATTAATTAATACTAATTAATTAATACTAAGAACTACACTTAATATTCATATTCATTATTAATACTATTCTCACTTTTACTTAGAGAAGCTTCTCTTTCAGATGATGGCGACCACTGGGATGGCCCAAAAGCGACATAGTGCTGAGAAGAAGGGACAGAGGAGTGTTCATCTCTATTATACCCTCCAAGGCTTAGGGTCCATTGCAGGACAGGTGGCAGAAAGAATGTAAGAGCCAAAGGAAGGGTACAATCCTTTCTTTTTAAAAAAATATTTTATTTTTATTTATTTATTTGAGATAGGGATTGAGAGAGAGAGAGGGAGAGAGAGAAAATGGGCATGCCAGGGCTTCCAACTATTCTACAAATGAGCTCCTGATGCATGTGCCACCTTGTGCATCTGGCTTATGTGGGTCCTGGGGAATTGATCTGAGGTCCTTTGGCTTTGCAGGCAAGCACCTTAACTGCTTAGCCATCTCTCTAGCCCCCAAGGGTACCATTCTTTACAATGCAAATGTCCAGACAGAAATTGGCCTTGACATTAATGACCTCACAATGCCTCTGCAATACCTTCATAAGACCCTCATAATAGGAGAAAAAGGTGATGACATTAAAATAAAAGAGAGACTAACAAAGAGGGAGGGTGTATGATGGAGAGTGGAGTTGTGAAGGGGGAAGTGGGGGGAATTATTATGGTTTATTTTCTGTAAGTGTAGAAGTTGTTAATAAAGAAAACAAACAAAAAGAACATTCAATTAGAAAAATTATGTTGTTTTATCTTTTATTTATTTTTCTTTTTGCACGTGTGTGGTGTATGTGTGTGTGTGCATGTACTTGCAGGGCAGAGGACATTTTGTGTTATATTCAGGAATATCATCTATCTTTTTCTGATATGGGGTTTCTCATTTACCTTGAGTTCCCAATTAGTCTAAACTGGCTAGTTTCTTAGCCCCAGAAATTGTCTGTGTCCACCGCATAGGAATGAGATTACAAGTGCATGCTATCACACCCAGTAGATTATGTAGGTGCTTGGGACGTAGAGCAAGGCTCTAGTGCAAGAATTTTGCCCACAGAGATGTCACCCTAGCTCACTACATTTTTCTTTAAAAAAGAAAAATAACATTAAACCACAAGTGATCATGTTTTTAGACTTAATGGATAAAAATACTGAAAAAGAAGCTAGAGCAATTGCCACACATGTATTACAATATTAGTTCTGATCCAGAGAACCCATGTAAAGCCAGATGTGGTGGCATATGTTTGTTATCCTTTCACAGATGGGAAGTAGAGATAGGGAATCTCCCAGAAGCACTTGGGCCAGCTATGCTGTTTATACAGTGGTGAACAAGAGACCCCACCACAAACAAGGTGGAGGACAGGAACTGAAACCCACATTTGTACTCTGACTTCTACATGTTTACCTGAAGACATCCACAAACACACACACACACACACACATGTACGCATACCCTGTACACATACACACACGTATACACACACAGACATACACACACACATGTACACATACACATACATGTACATGCTCACACATGCACGCACACACTGTTAAATCATTTATGCTTGAAATGCCTAAGGAAATAAGATAAAATGCTAGGAAATGCTAAACAAAAAGATAGAAAGCTTTGTTCCACAAGTAGAATTTATAAATCTAAATGAAATGTAAATTTTACAATGGATAAATGAAAATGAAATAAGGATTTCAATAAACACTTTGTTATTTATTCATTTTTTATTTTTCAAAGTAGTGTCTCATGCTAGCCCAACGGAGCTGGAATTCACTATGCAGTCTCAGGGTGTGCTTTGAACTCATGGCAATCCTTCTATCTCTGCCTCCCTGGTACTGGGATTAAATCATGTACCACCACGCCAGGCTTCAATAAACATGTTGATCAGTAAATTAGAAACCACAAAATACCAGAGACATAAGTTAGAAGATGGAGCAATACAAAGTGCGTAGACCAATGAACAGACAGGGAACAAAGTGAAGTTATTTAAGAAAAGAAAAGTAACGAAACATGAAATTTGATGAAAAGCCTGACATATGTGTAAGTGAGAAAAATGGAAGATAGAAGAAAAGGAGGAAAGGAATATAAAAAGTGATGTATCTGCCTACGATTTCCAAAATTTAACTAAAAATTGCATCCCACAGACAAAATTGTCAGACAAATTCAGGCAACACGAAGAAACTACATCCAAGTAGATACTACTGAAGGTAGTGAAATGTGCAATACCGAACGTGGGCAAATCATCAGGAAAACACTGCATAAGAAAGTGCACTCACAATTAATGTATATAAGTCATATTTGAACCCCAAATTAGCTATGTTTGGGGGAAGAAAGAAGCAAAGGTGTTATCTATTCTATATTCCTGGAAAGAGAAGTATTCCTAAGGCAGGTAATCCACCTAAAGACAGAACAAAAGACTCAGGAAAGAAAAAAAAGAAAAGAGATGACAAATAGAGACAAACAAACAAACAAAACAAACAAAAACTATGGGGCAGAAGTGAGCTGCTTAAACTATGCAACAGTCTAAATATTCTATCAAATGCAGATGAACAAAGTGGATAAATGAATCATTACTCAAGCATTGATTACTAGAAACTCAAGTAAAATAAAATAATATACAAATATCAATGGTAAGATAGAATACATCAGTAAAGCAGGCTTAACCTAAAGATAATTGTAGATTAAGAAAGATGCACAGTATATCATATCATATATATCATATATATCATATATGTATATATGATATATATATATGATATATATGACATATATATGATATATATGACATATATGATATATATAAGATATATATCATATATATATCAACAAATGATATACTACTTAAATCTCATAGTAATTCTAAATGTGTACACACACATCAAGTATAACAGCAAAGCTCCATAGCAATAATGCAGCAAAATCCAACAGAACTGAGTGGAAGAACAGAAAGCCACAATTACAGTTGGAGAATTTTACATCTTTCTTAAATAGGGCAATTAACTAGCAAGTCAACAAGAATGCTAAAGACCTCCATCAACCTACATGGGCAAATTGACACGAAAGGCATATTTTTTGCATTCAGATGTCCACGAAAACATAAATGGCTGGCCAACAAGCCCCAGGATCTTCCTGTGTGTGCCTCCATAGTACAGGGGTAGCAAGCACATGCTGTCACACCAGGTCAAGAATCCAAACTGAGGTGCTTGCATGACATACATTTTATCAACTGAGATATCTCCTGAGCCCCACAAGTTCTAATAAAATAAGCATGTGTCACCAAGCTGTTTATCTATCATAATAGAAAAGCAATGTAAGGGTAGGCAATGTAAATATGTTTCACTAGATAATGTATTTTATGAAGTTTTTCATATATTATTTGAATGAGCAAAGTAAAATTACATTGTTTAGAACAAAAAAACCCAAGCTATCTATATTCACAATGTGTGAATTTGATCATTTTTAGTTTATAGCTCTGATTAATCTTCAAAAGAGAATATTGGAAACATTCTAGAATGATAAAACAATATAATACAATTCTCCCTAGTGTTTTGGGGAGGTGTAATTACTATAGAATATTAAATTGGGAAAAGAAAAATACAGCATTTAATCTGCATGGATAATTGGGACACCTGCATCGAGCAGACAGTGTTGCTTTGGGGAATGTGAAAGCTGTGGTTTCTACCATTTTAGCTAGTATTGTTGTAGTTTGTTATTAATGAAAGATTATGGAACAAGGCTATGCTTACTGAAAACTAAATTTGATAACTCTACAGGCTTGTGAAAGATTGCATTGCCTCTATAATTGAAAATTCACAATTTATATTTAGGAGATATAAAGGGAACGGAAAGGGGGGAGGGGGTTTAGGAATGCACTGAGGCTCAATCTGATAAATTCTTTCTGAAAAATTTCCACTTAAAGTTGGTTGACTTTCTGATCAAAAGATTAAATATATATACTTTCTAAAAGTATATATATATATATATATATATATATATATATATATATATATATGCATATGTAGTCATAATAGTTAGCTATGCATTTCTGGTTACATTGAATGTTTTACGTGTGCAGATGTTTTGTGATTCCACTGATCTAATAACTAGAAGTTATTTTGATTTTTAAATTTTTTTTCATTTATTTTTATTTATTTATTTGAGAGCAACAGATAGAGAGACAGAGAGGCAGATAGAAAAAGAGGCAGATAGAGAGAGAAAGAGAATGGATGCGCCAGGGCATCCTGCCACTGCAAACGAACGCCAGACACGTGTGCTCCCTTGTGCATCTAGCTAATGTGGGTCCTGGGGAATCAAGCCTCGAACCAGGGTCCTTAGGCTTCATATGCAAGCACTTAACCACTAAGCAATTTCTCCAGCCCTATTTTGATTTTTTTGTACAATAATTTTAAAGAATCCAGTTAAAGTCAGAGTAAGAGTACATCTGTTGCAGTCAGGTTCTCATTGCTGGTAGAAATCACCCAACCAAGAGCAGCTTCTGGGAAAATGAGGCTGATTTGGGAGTACAGACTCTAGGGGGAAGCTCCACAATGGCAGAGGGTGGACATCACCCCCTGGCCAACATAAGGTGGACAGCAGCAACAGGAGAGTGTGCCAAACACTAGCATGGGGAAACTGGCTATAATACCCATAAGTCCACCCCCAACAATACACTCCCTCCAGCAGACATTAATTCCCAAATCTCCATCAGCTGGGAACCTAGCATTCAGAACACCTAAGTTTATGGGGGACGCCTGAATCAAACCACCACTTTTGGCCCTTGACCCCCATAAACTGATAACCATACATGACGTAAAATGCAATGCATTCATGTTACTTTACAAGTCCCCATAGTTTTTATCAATTCTAATGATGTTCATAGGGGACACCTGAATCAAACCACCACAACACCATATGGTTTACTTTAATTTAGAAAATAATAAACGATATACACCATGCAAGTAAGACCTTGATCTAAAATAAAAGTATTTCTGTGATTGTTGAAAAAATGTTAATAACATAACTATGAAACAATAACAATAAGGCAATTTCTTTTCTCCAATTTGAAGAGGTTGTATATTCAGGAAGAAAACAATCAAATTACTAAACTATATCTCAGGAATCTATATTATACAGGGTTATTTTCTATGTATAAAGAAAATACATTCTCAATAGCGAAAGTGTCCCTATTAAGACTCATAGGACTATTTACTCTGCAAAGATAGAAGAAATAGTAAAAGACTTTTGGAAAGGTTGGTTGGGATGTAACAATGATTTTCAACAAACTTCTGGATTCAATGGTGTTGCAATCAGCTTCACATGGCTGGAAGAAAACACCAAACCAAGAGCAGCTTGTGGGAGGAAACGGTTTATTTGGGCTTACGGACTCAAAGGGAAGCTCCATGATGGCAGAAGAAAATGATGGCATGAGCAGAGGGTGGGCATCAAGTCCTGGCCAACATCAGGTTGACAAAAGCAGCAAGGAGAGTGCCAAACACTGGCAAGGAGAAGGTGGCTAAACTACCCATAAGCTCTGCCCCAACAATATACTGCCTCCATGAGTCTCCAATTCCCAAACTGCTACCAGCTGAGGATCTAGCATTGAGAATGTATAAGTTTATGAGAGTCACCTAAATTAAACCACCACAAATGGAGAAAAAGTGAGAAGCAGCGAGCAAGAGAGAGAGAAAGAAACACTAACTGAAGACTTTGGTCAGTTCACATATTTTCGAAAGTCTACAGCTAGAAGTTAAGACCTCATTACTGAAAAGACTACATACTTTGATTGTAGGATAATGAGAAATCAAGCTAGAAATTAGGTAGAAGCTTTCTCCCTGCTGACTCTTGATCATATTTCTGGAAAGTACTATGCTGCCTTCTGGAGCAAAAAAATGTGAAAAGTCATCAGTGGTCTTAAACAGAAGTGAATCCTGTGAGCTACACAACTGCCCAGCAGATAGATGCTCCCATGATTACAAGAGTAGCAAGACTGTTATGGGGGTAATTAACTGCTCTCTAAAGAGATTTGAGGCCCACTCCACAGGAGGCATTTTACGCTTGGTACAGAATATGGCTTGGAAGGTCATAATCCCCACTACTGTAAATACACTAACAGTATATGCTGTTTCCATCAAAGTGCTCTCTAAGGGTACATTTTTTGTGCCTATAGATTAGTGGTGCTCTCATTTTTGGTCAGAGAGTTGGATGTTTTGCAAATGGTGGTCACATCTGGGGAAACTCAAAACTCATCAAAGTGCTATGAATATGTGACAGTTGAGTCCTCAACACTAAATAAGACATCGCTGTTATGCCCTCCAGTGGCTCAAGGACTATATCAGTTGAGAAGGGGAAAAAAAAAAGTAAGACCCAAAGGATGGGGAGGAATGCTTGGGAATGCTGTCTTCAGACCAAAAGTGGTTGTTGGACTCATGACCTCACAGCACCTGTCATTGCCTATACGACTTGCATCATATTGAGGCTCATTAACAGATTGTCATGAATGGTAGAGGAGAGCAAAAAAGAAGAAAAAAAAAGTATCAGACAAAATTAATAGTAGGATAGAGGAGAAGGTTTCATGGAGGCGAGAAGGAAAATACAAAAAGAATTATATAAATTTAAAAGTTTTATGTTAAAAATATGGTACTGAACAAAGAAAAATATTGAATTTTGAAAAACCGCAAGTATTTGGAAGGTATTTAAACATGTGTATAAATTTGACAAGTGGGATGGAAGATTTTTGGGAGAGAGGAAGGGAAGCATGGGGGAAAACAAATACAAAACTGAATCTAAAATGAACTGATACCATAGAAACCTTTATCCTTGGATATAGACTAAGATATATAACCCTCAACAGGAGTAAGGGAGGAGCACCTGAAAGAAGGACCCTGAGGAGGGTTGGATAAAGCCTAACTTTTTCTTTTCTTTTTTTTTTTCTTTTTTTTTTTTGGATCTGGTCTGTAACTCACAGTACCAGAAATCAGTTGCAATCCACATTGAGCTGTTGATAGGACAGACCTATGAGGTCCCAAAAACAAGAAAACAAGACAGGTTTCTGTAAAAGCACCTGGCTACCCGCCTAAGGCAAAAAGTAAGATCTGATTGCTGAAGACACTATATGCTGCCAACACAGAGCATGGAGAGTCCTGGCTGGAATCTGGAAGACAGGCAGTACCCTGGTAGCCTGTCTAGTGCTGGAAAGCACTATATGAGCTACTGGGGGAAAGTGGCCAACAGTGGTCTGAGCAATCAGAGGTTTAAGCTCCTCAGAAGCAAACACCCTGACAGGATGTACTCACCAGTAGAATAGTGGCATACAGCCTCAGTGAATAAGTAATAGCTTTCTGATTGGCTAAGTGATCTGCTCAGTGTAAGGAAACCTATATCTGGGATTGGAAACTAGATCAGAATTCTATGGAGACAAAGATTATGTTCTCCAGTGTCAAGCTCTCATTAGTCTTTGGCTAAGAGTGGGGTTACATACATCAAATTCTCTCTAAATTAACAGTGCTTATTCCATTTAAACTATGCTGACTCACTCTCTGTTGGAGAATCTGTTCTTCTTTTACAGAAAATAGCAAGACCCAAGGAGATAAACTACCCATCACACTTCATCCAAACCAAAGATGAAACCACAGAGGAATTGGGTAGACAAGCAAGAATGTTGTTTCCATGGTGAGCCTGAAAATCAGCACCAGAGTGAAGGAGACAGACCTGGCAGATACTCAACACTCACCAAAGTAGAGATCCTGAGGCTCCTATGAGCTCATCAGTGAAGTAGACTTAAAATTCACCCAACGTGGCTCAGGTCATTTTGTGGAAGAGGAGCTCGAAGATTGTAAGATCCACAGGGTGAATCATCACAACCAGAGGCATTCCCCCACAGCAAAAAAAAAAAAAAAAAAAATCAGTCCTGCCACAATGCATGACCCACAACCCCATAAGAAAAACCTGCAACCCCACTGAGGAGGGTCCCCAGAGAAATGGGGGCAGGGACAAAGGAAAGGAGGGAACCAACACATGATGTTCTCTTACAAAATATGTTGTTAATTTAAAAAAATGGTGAAAATTTAAAGACAACTTGACTATGACAGGGACCCTGAAGCCGTATGTCACACTTTCTGAATCTCAGCTCTTTTGCTCTTGAGGACTGCATAATGCATCTCTCTTTATTTTTACTTTTCTTTTAAAAATTACATAATATTTCTACCTCATAAGTATTTTGAGACAATTGTAATGTCAATGTCTCTAGTGTGTCTATGTAATATGTGGCATAGTTGGTGCTCAATTGATGCTAGCTATTATAATTACCAAACAGAAGTGCTTTAATCAGAGAATCAAATCTTACCATAGAATATTAAAATTGTGAAATTTTACAATAATAATAAAGATTATCACTCTGAAGTGTTTTCAGTATTAATATGCCATTCAGTGATATCTTTTCAGAACAAATATGTACAAAAATAAAATTCAGATTTTTTTTAAATACAGCCATTTCAATTGTTTAAACTGGAATTTGGTAAATCACCAGTTTTCAAAACAGGGGCTTATGATGGGGGTTATATTATATTTCTGTGCAACCAGGAAATTATAAATTCATGCCCCAATGAATACATACTGACTTCTTCCATAAAGGTTAACTGTATCTCAAAATTGAAATTTTTTTATTATATCTCCATAATAGGAACCTAAGATCACAACCAACAAAAAATATGTTGAGATAATTCTCAAAATAAAAGCAAAAATTTTACTTTGCAGAGGTTCAGGAAAAGTGTGATAAAATAAAAGATTACTAAGATTTAAAAATGCAAAGCCACCAAATGAGAAGGAAGGCATTCTCGGAGAGTGATGTTCTGAAGAATAGAGTTTATGGCACACAATGCATACACCCATCTAAAAGTGGACTCTTTTATCCTTCCTGGAGCAAGACCAAACTTACCAGTGCCTTAAAGAACAGAATGTAATAGTTATAGGCATAATGACAACTGGGGCTGGGTTAGAAGACCCTATGCAGCTCTGATGGACATTCAATCCTGGAGCTTTATACAAGCCTTGTTACCTTAAAACTGCCAACTGCCATGTGTCCTATCACCAAATTTCTAAGTTAATATTGAAAATGATCCTGGTTCCAGTTGTTTTCTAATTGCAATTATTTGTGAGACCCTGAATTTTTGTTTTCAACTGAACATCTCAATCTTTGGATCTATGAGCAAAAGTAAGTGATGCTATTATAACCAGCTAATATTTGGTGGTGCATATTATCCAGCACTTAAAATCATAACAATGTGTCCTTTCCAACAAGCTAGTCATGTCACATAATGCATTTATGATGACAGTGGTGCACTGTGTTCCTACGTTAGACTGACATCACTGCTGAATATTTGAGCCAGGGAACAGTGATATCTAGGAGAAATATTTAAAGTTAACTAGTGAACTTTTAAAAGATTCATGCATTCAACATGTATTTGTGATACACTATCTATATGCTGGAAAACTGCTGTTTTATGCTCTGGGAATACAACATAGCATGTAACTAATAGTCAATTTCTTTGCCACTGCAGCCACAGAAGAGAGACTGAAATAAATGAAGGAATATGTACAAAACAATTCCAGGTAGTTGTATGACAAGTAATAAATCATAATATTAGAAAAAGGGATGCCTGTAGTGCAGCTACAGAAGGTATTTTCCAGAATATAGTATTAGAAAATTAGCACTCCAGGTAGAAGGAATGACAGATAGGTAAGTCTTAGGTAATGGAAGATGGTAAAAATGAGTGTGCATTGGGTTAGTAAGGTGGAGAGGAGTGTCATGAGGAAGAATTTAAGTTCTGTTCTGGGTGAGATGAAATTCATAGGAGAAATGTGACCAGGTGGACTGGTACATCCACTTGAAGCTGGCTTGGGGATGCTTGGCCCCTGCGAGCTTGCTGTGGAAGCAGGCTCCTTGCTCCACCTTCTGGATTGAAGTGCACTTGGGTCCCCAATTCCAGTTACCCTGTGCTGGAAGGTACACATGGCATGGAGTAAGCAGGCCAGGTCCCTGCTCCATGGCTCCTTCCAGTTTCCTGGTCCCTGTAGGTCTTGCTGCACCTGGCTCAGGGAGCCCTGGTCCCTGTGTGGGGGATTTGGAACCAGACTTTTGCTCTGGTATCCTGACTGGCTCCTGTATACTGACATTCCTATTCCCCTGAGTCAGAGGGTGCATGTGCCGCTATAGGAGTTGGCCTCCTGCCTCTGGCTCTCCAGCTTCCTGGCTCCTGGTTCCAGAACCCATGATGCCCTTATGCTGAAGAGTATGTTCAAGTGGAGGGAGTAGGTCACAGCTTCCAGTTCTCCAGGTACCTTTGATGTACTGGCAGTCTCCACAATCTGTGCATCTATGGATATAATCTCATCATACACCAATCTGGTTTACATTTAAAACAGAACTCCCTCTGAAGATTCTACGAGGTTAAAAACTTGCCTCCTCTTCAATAGAATAAAGCATATCCCCAAGATGGGCAGACCACAAGGTAAAAAAATCCAACAAAAGTGGGTATACTGAGCAATCTCCACCAAGGATGCCTTGTCCCACAATGGAAGTGTCCAATGAAATCATAGACAAGTCAAAAGAAATTCATTCCCAAAATAAAAACCAAATGAGACCCTGATCAAAAGAATTGCTGAACTGGAAGCAAACCATCAGAAAACCAACAATCGTATCAATGAAATTGAACATAATCATCTCTTAGAGTGTTCAGCTTCTTTTTTCTTTACATTTTATTTCTATTTCAGCTATCTATTCTTTTTTATTAGTTATGTACACAGTGTGTATTTAGCCATGTTGGTACCATCGTTCGCCTCCTCCCTGTTCTCCCGACTCCACAGGAACCCTCCTCCTTGGGGAATGTGAGTTGTACATTGTGGGGTCAGCCATCACATTCAGCTTTTGACAGAAGACTTAACTTGACTGAAGAAAATGTTAGAATGTTTTCTAGGGATCCTCATCAGGATCAGCTAGTATATTCCACTGAAAACATTTGTGTCTTCTTACAGAATTTATTGGTAAGTGTTTGCACTATACAGATGTGACTCTTCCATAAAATGAATTTACCTTGACCTCTGTTTACTTGCCTGTCTGCAGGATAGAAAGACCCTCTGCAAAAAGGTAGGTGCTCAGAAAGGTGGCATGTCAATGGACTTTTAGAAGACTGCCATCAGTGGACACTGTTTTCTTTGATTTCATTTATTTATTTGTTTGTTTGTTTATATTTATCCTTTTATTTTGAAGTAGGGTATCACTCTAGCCCAAGCTGATCTGGAATTCACTGTATAGCTCCAGGGTGGCCTCGAGCTCACTGTAGTCCTCCTACCTCTGCCTCCCCAGTGCTGGAATTAAAAAACATGAATGACCACACTCAGCTTTCTTTGATTTCTTATTAGTAATATGTTAATTATATAAAGTAAGTCATTTCTTCATGACATTTCTATGTCTGTATATAATGTACTTTGATCACATTTATTCATTTTCTTACTCTTTCTTATCTCCTCTCCCTCCATTTTCTTTCCCCTATCTATATTACTAAAGCTCTAGATCCTTCTTGATCACATATAAGACTTGCATATCTCCTAGGAAGAACTTGATAGGTCTACTGAATGTGCTGCATAAGAGAAGAGTGCTATATGTAAATATGATCTCATATCCCATCCCAAGCCAAGGTGGTCAGAACTCACCTATCAGTCCAGGGATAGATAAGGTACAGAGGAGGGTGGTAAACTGACAGACGAAGAACAAGAAACTACCCATGCTTCATCTTCCTTTCTCACCACAAGTTTCCATCCTAAAATGTACCTGAGGTGGGTCTACCACATCAAATTTAGAGACTTTTTTTATTATTTTAGACCATTTGGACATTGAATTAAATGTATTTGTTACTTGAATGTACTACAGGCTTTGGTCATCTTATTAGCCATGCTTGTTAAATAGTAGTCTAAATTATGTGGTCATTTCCAAGCACAGTGCATCATGGCAGCAGAAAATTGCAAATTGAAATATCGAAACAGCATGCCCTTTAATAGTATGGAAAGCTTTGAGCTCACCCTTCCAAAATGTGACTAAACATAAACATAATTTTCATACATATTAGGTAATAGCTTCTCTCTTGACAGAAAGGTATGCCTCAATCATTAGATAAAGGGTCACAAGAAAAGCATTGCTGCTTTAGTCAGAAATGTTATACTCAAGTAGTAAATCATAGGACATTTACACTCTGCTTGAGCTTCTTATATTTATGGAGTGAGACATAATATGACAAAATATATTACAGATATAAAAATATACAGATACTTAAAAGTTTTCTTTTTAAATTGAAATAAAGATTAAGAGGTTGGGGATATGGCTTAACAGTTAAAGACACTTGCTTGCAAAGCCTTCCAGCCCTGGTTTAATCTCTCATTACTCACATAAAGCTAGACATGCCAAGTGGCACATATATTTGGAGCTCATTTGCAGTGGCAGGAGGCCCTGGCACACCCATTCTCTCATATTCTCATTCTCTGTCTCTCTCTCTCTTAAACAAATAAATCAAATATAAAATAATCAAAAGACTTGAGGCTGAGATTTGTCTTTAAAAAATAAAAAAATAAAGATTAAATGAAGAGTTTAAAAAATGTTTCCAGAGTTGTATTTGTTCCTGAACCCTACACTTTCTTTTGTATATAGACATTCACAAGTGGATGTTTTGTTTTTGAGGAAGGATCTTATTCTCATCTAGGCTGTCTGTAACACATTCTGTAGCCCAGGCTAGCCTTAAACTCACAGTGAAATCTGAACTCACATTTCAGAGTGTTGAATTAAAGGTGTGCGTATGAACCGACAAGCCTGGCTTGCATCCACAAATTGAAATGGTAAATCAATTCCTCAAATAAATATCCTTGTGCTTGCTCAGAAACCCACTCTGTGGATTCCGGTTAAATTACAGAGAATAATGAAAGGAAATAATCCTAGTATTGTTTCTACTGTACCTGTGATATGTCATTCTAAGAAATTATTCAAGAAACCTGAGGATAATTTCTTTGTTAAAAGGAAAAATAAGAGGAGGAACTGGGGAGATTTTAGTATGTCATTTAGCAAAGTGTTTGCCTGGCAAGCTTGAGGACCTGAGTTCGAATCACAGTACCCATGAAGATCCTTAATCTGATAATTGGGAGGCGAAAGCAGGTGGATCCCTGGGGCTCCTGAGTCAGTCAATCTAGCCTAATTGATGATCTCTAGGCAGTGAAAAAAACCCTGTTTCTAAATGAAAGAAAGAGCATATAAAGGACAACGCAAGGTTGTCCGCTGGCTTCCATATACATGTGCATAAATGGGCATATGTATCCTCTCACAAGTGTGCTCCTACACACATACAAACATGCATACACACAAACATCAATAAACCCTTTTTTCTCTGAACTGACTCTCTTATCCTCATTGACAGAAAATGTCACTGTAGAAACTTTCTTTTGCCTAGTTTAATCTGCCACCTATTAACTAAGATGATCATTATATTTAGCAAGATTAAACAGACTCATTATGGTGAATTATTTGGATGTTATTATTGTGAAGTCTCATTGTTAATATGATTATGACAATGTGCACATCAGAGAAATCAAATCTATAAAAAAGAAGTTATAGGTCATAGAAACTAACTATTTAGACCTTTATTTAATTCAGGTTATTCATGTCAAAGTTGGGTAGTATCCTTTGGATGGACACAGATGAAAACTGGAAGTAGGGAGAGAGCTTGCATGATGCTGAATGTTGAATCAGTCCTTTATGGAGGGCTCCTGGGCAGGATGGACTTTCTTGGGTGCATGTTTTATCAGAGCTACATGGATTCCATATTACTAATTATCATATGCTGCAATATAGATTGACTCCATCTGCTTCCTCTGATAAAATAATAGAATACACAATTTACCATTCACAGTGCTTACAACAGGATTGGACAGATGATTTCATGGACCCTTGATAAAGAAAATATTTTAAAAGCAAACAAAAAAGAAGAGAAAAATGCTGATGACTGTACAATTTTTTTATGTTCTTTCCTTTTTATAAATTTGGAAAAGGAGGCTAAATGTAGTTGCTAAATGAAACAAGTCTTAAAATTTCAGTAGTACTAATATCCAGAACAAGAAGTTTGAGTATTTTGATTTGTAAATCTATCTTTTCATCTCACAAGAAAATGTTGTAGTAACTGGATTAGCATTAAATTTCATTTTGTCATAATACATAAAGTGGTGATAACTCTTCCAGTTTCTGAGTATTCCACAGGATACAATTTTGTGACAGAGACTGTACTAGGGATAGCTTTTTACACTATAACCTGTTTGAAGTATTTTGAAGAGTATATTCTAGTCAAGTAGCATAGTTCTAATAATTTTGATGATGACTAATATACATGGTCACTAAAATTGCCACATTGTATATTCACAAAACCACATGTTAGTTCAAAACACTCAATTATATTTCACTTACATTATAATCTATCATCATAAATAAGTTTTATTGCAATATGTGAGGATTCTTCTTGGGCATATAGATGTTTCTTTTAACTTGAGAGACATCATTGTCCGTCTCTAACCACAACCCAACATGATGGTAAGGGAAGACTGACACAGAAAAACATGGTCTTTTTGCAGGTCCTCCTTGAATCTCCTCTACATCCTCCAAGAGAGGGATGTTCATGTACCCATCAACACCCTACCTTGTGGCAGCCACAGATACATCAATGCTACTGCTAGTTTGGTGACCCATATTCTACTTTAATTCTTCAAATAAGTTCTGTCTTTCCTATATCTGAATTTTTCTTGTCTTTGTTCAATTTCAGTCTGTCAAAACCTTATTCAATCTAGTGCAAATATCCTTAGATATTCAATAATAGTCACAGCCCAAATGACTATTCTTTAACAAAAGTCTATCCTTTATGTTTGTTAAATAGCACATTATACAATTTAACTATGGACCTGGCTCATTTTCAGTGTATGGTGGTACACATTTAAAGTGTAGGGACACATACAGATCTTTATATTTTCTTCAGTAAGTATTAAATATCAAATTCATAAACTTATTGACTATTCTTATAATCAATATGTGTAATGATATTTTATTTTATATTCTAAGCTACATTTTATGTTTAATGGTTTACTAAGAGCATATTATAAAAAAATTAGTCAAAGTATCATTATGAGTGTTGTGAAAATAGTCCCATTCAACATAAATATTGTTAAAATTTTATTTTAAAACATTAGGATTTTCTTTTAAGTTCGGATTATATAACTACATGGCAACTGGTCATAAACATTTTCTCTATATTTTACATATAAATGTAATATTTGAGGACATAACTTTACAACAAACATACCTGTATTTTCCTCTATTTTCTTTTTAATTATCTGGCATACTCAGAAATCTAGGTTCTACCATTCTCCAGGCAAACTTACCTCTCACAATGATGTTGGTGGACTTTTTTGCAGGGTTCCCCACATTATTATTGGCAATGCAGCTGTAAGTACCAGCATCATCTGAGGTGATAGCAGGTATGGTCAATGTCCCTCCATTCAAAACAATCTTTTCCGGCAGAGTTCCAAAGGACCTGACCCAGGTGAGAGAGGGTGTAGGTTCACCTCCTGTTGTAACACACACCAATGTAATGGCCTCTCCAGGATTTACAACTATAGGGTCATCCACCAAGAGCTTAATTGACGGAGATGCTAAAAGACATAAGCAAAGGACAGATTTGCTATAAGAGGAAACCAACAGCAGGGTTTATATTCATTCCAACAATTTAAATGAATTATTGTCTTCCTTTCCACAAATCAATGGCACTGCTAAAACAGTAGTATGATGTAATACACAACATAAATTTAATTAAGTGGCAAAACATTATAAAGCTACACTAAGAATTTTATATCTGGAGAGGTGTCATGTAGTTATTTCCTTTAAATTGAAACATAAAACTCAGGAAGTTAACCCAATATCTCAGACTCAGGGAGCTTCTGAAGATTCACAAGTCTCCTCCTGACATCTTATAAGCAGCAATTTCTGCCCAAGATGGACAAAGCTGCATGGAAGTTGTTCAGGAAGCTCCAGGGATGCGGCATGTCTGGTCATTATCCATGTTGAAGTGGGCATCTTGGTGATGTAACGGCCTTTGTCTCAGCCACGCTCCTGTTAGAAGACCATCACCCATGCTTCTGAAAGTAAAACTAATAAAGTCCTTGATACTCCAAGCTAGATTTGGTTTATTTGTTTCTTTGGTCTGTCACTGGGACACAGTCTTGGGTAAACAGGTATCTGTTCTCATCTCCCCAGAAGAAAGGTTATTATTCTGAGACTGAATCCATAACAGTGATCAATGTTTTCAAACACAATCTCTTTGTCTTTAAGTGATTTTTCTCTTTAAGCACCTTTTGATTGGTTTATTCTCAGTACATCTACCATAGCTATTTTATCCTTGTATTTTCATGATGAAGATGGACAATTAGTTAGCTTTTGCATGACAAATTCTATAAAGCTAAACAAAACTAAATTTTTAAAATAGCATAAATCATCACTGTCACTTGCCATTCACTAAGCACAAGATGTTGTTCTTAAATATTTTAATAAAATCATCTAATGTTAATGCCACTTCTTTACATTTTCTTCTACTTTTTCAGTCAGGAAGGCTTAGGTAGTGAGTTCTCATAAACATAGCTTTAAAACTTAGGTAAAAGAAAACACCTGAGAGCAGTAACACTGACACCAAACCTACCCCTTCTCTAATGTTCCAGTTGTAAAATTTCCCCTATAAAATAAGTCTTTGGAATCTTCAAGTTAAAGAAGACAGTGATAGGCATCACTCAAATGAAAAAATCTGCTGTTATGGCTGTTTCATCAAGTACTCAAAATAGATGCTTCAGAAAAGAAATAAAACTATGTTCATACAAGGCACATTTTGGTGTGCGGCCAAAAGTACATGCATAAATAAAAATGGAGGTGGGGCATTATGCTGACATTTTAGTTCATACATTCAGAATGTTTTATGTTGAAGAAGGATCTGTCTTGTATGAAATCAATATGCATTAGAAATATTTAGACTACTCAAGAGAGCTGTATGGTTTTTAAGATATTAACCTCAGCATAGAGTTGTAATTCAGAATAAAAGCTCAACAGCATGTGTGCTTTGACAGTCTGTCATCTTTGAAAAAGGGAGAAAGAGCAGAGGAGGACAATCACTCCACATTATGGGTTCAGGAAAGGGACATGAAGAGTCTTTCTGACCTTTTGAAGCACCAACTGTGGCATGCTGGCTCTTCTAACATCAGATTAAATCATACGAAAAATTTCCAAATATCACAATATTTGTCCTTCTGCTGTTTTTTACATGAAATTATAAAGATTTGTATGCTTAATATAAATATGTTGTGGAAAACAACCATAATTTGATAAAAATAAAGCATATTAAAGTTTTCAAGAATGTTATTAAACTGATAGAAGATGCTACTACTTAAACATTTTAATGATATATATTTTATACTTAGTTATTAATACATCAACTTAAAGAGGTACAGGAAACACCATGAGTGAAATAGCATAATTCATAAAATATTTAGTTAAAATATACTTATAGCATTCTTAATACTTACATTAAGAAAGCTTACTTTGTTTTTATATCCCATTTAATTAAGTTAAAAGGCATAAAGTCAAAGATTATTAACATATATTTGAAATACAGAAGTACATAAGGTTTACATTAACTGAAGGAGTATTTGCCCCAGTACTTCCATTGTATAAAGTAAAATGTTGAAAAGAATATCAAAGTTCAATACATAGTACATACTATATATAATGGATAGCTGTATATATACTCATACATAGCAAGAAGTTCAGTCTTAACTACAAGTCATGCATGAATACATCCATAACCTCTTAATGTTCTTTCCAAATCTAAGTTGTCTATGATAGCTTTATAAACAATGGTATTTATTTTCTTATTTTTCCCTAACTAAAAATAGCTCAAGCAGCCTATAAAATTGGTTAAAAATTTCAAAGCTTAAATAATATTTAGACATATTTGTTGTACCCAAATTTTCTACTTTAAAATCTCAAGAAGAAAAAAGGTGACATTTTTGTCATGTGTGTTTGTAAGTAATTTTCCTTTCATAAACTCATTTTAAAAAAAACTGTACCAATAGAAGAAAGTAATTGAAACTTGTATGCACATGATGCAACGTCTGTCAAGTGGTTACAAGAATGCTGTGGTGGTTTGATTCAGGCGTCCCCCATAAACTTAGGTGTTCTAAAGGCCAGGTTCCCAGAAGATGGAGATTTGGGAGTTAACACCTCCTGGAGGCAGTGTGTTGTTGGAAGCTTATGGGTATTAAAACTAATTTCCCCTTGCCAGTGTTTGGCACACTCTCTTGTTGCTATTGTCCACCTGATGTTTGTGAAGAGGTGATGTCTACCTTCTGCTCATGCCATCATTTTCTGCTACCATCATGGAGCTTCTCCTCAAGTCTAGATGCCAAAACAAACCTTCTTTTTCCCCTACAAGCTACTCTTGGTTGGGTGATTTCTGCCAGCAATATGAACTTGACTGCAAGAGTAAACTTGGTACAGAGGGTGGTGTCATTGCTGCTTGAAACCTGACTGTGTGGCTTTGGCCTTTTGGAGCTGATTTTCCAGAGGAATGTGGATGAAATTGAAACCTTGGCCTAAGAGACTCCTTGCATTGCTGTAAATATAGCTTTATGGTCTGTTCTGGCCAGAGTTGAAAGACCTGAGCACACTAAGAACTATGGACTGTGAGGTTCGGCTTATGAGAGAATAAGAAAGAGCTTTGCCTGGACTTGGCTAGAAGCAGTTTGTATGAGAGGCTTGCCATTATATCTGTGTCCTGAGAAATTGTGCAGGGTTGCATTGCATAGAAATGGACATATGTGAGCAGAGGGATATGGCACAGAAATGAAATCTTTGGGCCATCACTGCTGCCCATTCAGATGCAACTGTATGAGAGATTACAAACATTGAGATTGGGCCAGACTGGGGCAACAGAAAGAATGCAGAGTCTTTTGAAGGGGCCTGAATGTTGAAGGAGTGTCCTGTTCTCCAAAGTCTGCTTCATTCCCTCCTGGATTAGCAAATTGGCACCTCTCCTAGTATTATGGAGTATAAGAAATGCAGGAAAGAGAGGGTCATTGAATTTGGAACAGTCTTGTGTTTTGGAAACCGGCATGTACAGGTTTGCTGGATGCCTGCATGGAGACCCGATGGTTCCATGAGGATGAATGGTGGGTTACAATGGAGACTTTGTGGAGATTCTGGGACTACAAAATGGCAGCTAAGGAGAGCTGCTTGGCCTAGATGAAGCTTTTTAAGACTGTGAGTAGCCTAGCTGGAGGGGCGGAATGGGAACTCCAGAGACTTGCTGCTGGTTAGAATTATCTGACATGGAGACTTGTCACTGACTAGGGTTGTTGGATTTGGAGCAAGAGTTCGGTGTTTGCCCTATTTAAATCTTCTATTGGTTTAATATTTCTTTGCTATGCCCAATACCATCTTTTGCAGTGTGACAGTTTATTCTGTGCTACTTTGCGTTTGGGGGGATTTTTTGGTATTATGAGTCAGTTGAAAGATCTTAGACAATGGGAATATTTAAGCATCATTAGGATTGATAAAAGCTGTGGGAAATTTTAAAGATGGACTAAATACACTGCATTTTACATCATGGATGGTCATCATTTTATGGGAGCCATGGGTAGAATGTGGTGATTTCATTCATGTGTCCCCAATACTTACGTGTTCTGAATGCTAAGTTCCCAGCTGATGAAGATTTGGGAATTAATGTTTCCTGGAGGCAGTGTACTGTAGGGGGTAAGTTTATGGATACTATAGCCAGTTTCCCTTTGCCAGTGTTTGGCAGACTCTCCTATTGGTATTGTCCACCTGTTGGTGAGGAGATGATGTCCACCCTCTTCGCATGCCATCATTTTCCCCTGCCATCATGGAGCTTCTGCTGGAGTCTGTAAGCCCAAATGAACTTTTTCTTCCCACAAGCTACTCTTGGTCCAGTGATTTCTGCCAGAAATTCAGATATGACTGCAACAAATGCCTACTATAAAATATGCACTGAACAGTATTTCCTGTCATCATTATTTTTTTCCTTACCACCCTGCCTTGTCCATTCCTTGGCCCACCATGGGTTCAAGGTTAGCAAATTGACTACAGAATGTTATTATTTTTATCTTGCATGACAGAGTTATTTAAAGAAACTTTTGACTTTTTCAAGATCCTAGACTATATCATACAAATATTTTGATATATAAATTTGAAGAGGCATGAATATTTATTAATCTTATTTAATAATAATCTTATTTATATAACAAAATTATTGTTTTAATATTCATCTTAATAAGAGCCTTTAAAGGCTCATGGACATTTCTCACTTGCCTTGCAGGCAAATGCTATTTTTTCCAAATGTTCTAAAATTGTTCAACCACCTTGAGACCATGAATTTCAAGTTTTCATTTATTCCTGTGTTTATATGAGTATTTAGAAAATGAAAACAGATAAAACTCATCATACTAACTCAGGTAACTACCTCAGAGTATATATTGGGCAACTAACCCCACTGCTATAATAGCAAACATAGAAAGTCGTGGAATAATGCATTTTCCCATTAATATGAAAATATTCGTATTTCTAAAATAGTTACTTGATCTAGATTTTCATTCCTTCCTCTTAGTAACATGTAGGACTGATAATCATTACTTTGAGCTCATTTTATAGTAGTAAATGCAAAAGCTAAAAACAAGAGAAACACTAAATAGACCACAACCATTATTACTTGACAGACTAAACTGAAGCTTGGGCTTTCTGAAAAGTGAGAGAAATCAGAAAGATATAAGGAATATTCTCATCCTCATCCTTGTGTGGAAGCTGAGAGTGGATTTTAGAGAAGCAAAGGGTAGGCTAGTGGTCCCAAACAGCTAAAAGGAGTTAAGAAGGAGGTTGGATACTAAGTTGCAGGAAAATCAGTTCTAGTGTTTTATAGCACAGTAGGGTAATAGCACATATAATTAATTAACAGCAATTTATTATAAATTTTATAAGGAAATTGACTAGAGAAGCTTTAAGTTCCCTGTACAGGAATCCTAATTAGTCTGATTTAATCATTACACATTATGTATGATATAGAAAGAACACACCATTTCCCATAAATATGCATTAATATTATATTTTAAATAAAGTAGACAAAAGAAAGACAAAAAGACAAAACACATAAAGGGAATTATTCAAATTCATAAAACATTTATAGTAACAAATTATAACAAACATGTTTTGTAGGTATTACTGAAGACTGATCAAAACACATAATATCATTACAGAGATACCATTACATATAAACATTCTCTGTGTACACAGTACTTGCATCTGACTATGGTGCCAATCAGAATTTCAGGCTAACAATCTGCCAGAACGTAATGATGGAGTCAGAACCACCAGAGTCATAGAAATTAGTCTCTTTTTCAAGATTAGCACACCAGAGTTTGTGCATTTATGATGTGCTCTGCAAGAAGATTGCTACACACATGATGAATGGATAGATAGATAGATGAGAGATAGACAGTACATAGACAGATGATATATAGATGAGATGATGGAAGATGAAGTTAAAAAGCGATGAGGAGAAACAGGGATAAGCACAAGAAGAAGGGCAAGAGTACAAGAAGAAGAGGAAGAGGAAGAAGATGAGGATGAGGAAGAGATATTGTGTTATGGGTTAAATAGGAAATACTCCCTACACTGCAAACTTGATACTCAGCTCATCATGCATTTTGCTGACTTTCTGGGAAGTTTAGGACTTGGGCCTAGCTCGAGGGAGTTTCTCATTGGAGAATTCATTCACTTGAGAGGCTCTTTAGAGGCTATATCTTATCATTAGTTATTCCCTCTGTTTCTCTTGTGCCCTCTCTTTCTTACTCTCTTCTGGCTGCCATGATGTACATTGCTTGGCTATGCTATGTAATCCCCACCATTACAGACAGAAACCTTGGAAACTGTGAGCTAAACTAAACCATTCTTTCCTTGGGTTGTTTTACTCAAGTGCCTGCTACAGAGATGAAAGTATAACTAACTAGCTATACAGATGACAGATTGATAACAGATAAGATGATAGATAGAAAGATGATTGTTCAATCTTGGGAGAGACAGAATGCCAAGAAAGATAAGGAAAGGGAGACATGTAGAGAGGACATAAGAGGGCAAAGAGGCCACATTTTTGTTGGGAAAATCTTAAACTCTCTTGTCGTCATCATTATTATTATTACTAATTATTATGTGATTTTTAAGCCAGAGTCTTATGTAGTTCAGGCCAGCCACTAACTTTCTGTGTTGCCCAAGTTAGCCATGAACTCCTGATCATAATTCTTTCATCACTCCAGTGATAGGATAGTCACTATGCCCAGCCAAAATTTTAAACTCTTAGTCTAACTTCCATACTGAAATATAACATGGACATTTTCAGAACTATAACTGAGAAAGGGATTCTTCCTATTTCCCCATTAGTAATTTTTTCCTTAAATAATAACAAATCTTTCCTTGGGGTGAACAAGAGATACTTGAATGGGTCCAATAGAGGGATGATTGGCCTCCTGATGTGCATACAAGGTCCTAGAAGATTGGATATTGCACAGCAGAGGGAACTGTGTCCTTATTTTTTGTGAGTTTACTGAATGTTGCTGACTCTGTAGGAGATAAACATTACCTAGGTGGCTTAGGGCAACAGGGCCCCCAAAGGGGATAGCTTTCTCTTGGCTAAACATGGGAATTGTCTTTGAGATTGTAAGAAAAAAATCAAGGTCTTCCAGTACTACATTGAAGAGCAGAGGTGAGAGTGGACAACCCTGTCTTGTTCCTGATCTCAATGGAAATTCCTCCAGTCTCTATCCATTAAGTATTATTTGGGCCTTGGGAGCTTTGTATATAGCCTTTATTATGTTGAGATATGAGCCAACTATGCCAATTATTTCCAATTATTTGATAATGAAGTGATGTTGTATTTTATCAAAGGACTTTTCTGCATCTATCAAAATAATAATGAGGTTTTTGTGTTTAACCTTGTTTATGTGGTGTATTACATTGACAGATTGCCCTATGTTGAACCACCCCTGCATTCCTGGGATGAATCCCACTTGACCAAGGTGGGTAATGCATTTGATGTGTTGTTGGATTCGGTTTGCAAGGATTTTGTTCAGAATCTTTGCATCTAAGTTCATCAGGGAAATAGGCCGGTAGTTTTCTTTTCTTGTGGCATCTCTGCCTGGTTTTAGAATCAGGGTGATACTAGCTTCATAGAAGGAGTTGGGTAGCTTTCCCTATTCTCCAATTGTGTGGCACAGTTTGAAGAAGAATGGATTGAGTTCTTCCATGAAGGTTTCATAGAATGCAGCTGAGAAGCCATCTTGTCCTGGACTCTTCGTTTTGGGGAGGTCTTTTATGACTTTTTCAATCTCAATGTGTGTGTTAGGTTTGTTTAGGAGGTTAATCAGCTCTGAGTTTAGCTTTGGTAGGTGGTATGTTTTCAGGAATTTACCCATCTCCTCCACATTATCCAGTTTTGTGGAGTAGAGGTTTTTGAAATAAGTCCTGATGATTCTCCCAATTTCACTTATGTCTGTTGTGATCTCTCCTTTTTCATTTCGAATTTTGTTAACTTGAAGCATCTCCTTTTTTTTTTTTTTTTTTTTTTTTTGCTTGATCAAATTAGCCAGGGGTTTGTCAATCTTGTTTATTTTTTCAAAGAACCAGCTCTTTGTTTTGTCAATTTTCTTGATTGTCTTCTTAGTTTCCAATTCATTAATTTCTGCTTTAATCTTAATTATTTTTTTCTTTCTAGAGCTTTTTGGGTTGGATTTTTCTTGCTTTTCCAGTGCCTCTAGGTAGATGGTTAGGTTATTGATTTGGGATCTCTCTGTCTTTGTTATGAAGGCATTGAGTGCTATGAATTTTCCCCTGAGGACCACCTTCATTGTGTCTCATAAGTTTTGGTATGATGTGTTCTCATTGTCATTCATTTCTTAAAGTTTTGCAATTTCATTTTTTATTTTGTCCACTATCCATTTATTGCCTAAAGGTGTGCTGTTCAGTTTCCAGGAGCTGATGGGATTTTTGGTGGGTCTTTCATTGTTAATTTCTAGCAATATAGCATTGTGATCTGAGATCATGCAGGGAATTATGTCAATCTTCTTGAATATATGGAGGCAGGCTTTGTGACCCAGTACATGATCTATTTTAGAGAATGTTCCATGGGCTGCTGAGAAGAATGTGTAGTCTGTCGATTTGGGATAGAATGTTCTGTAGATGTGTGTTAGGTCTAAGTGATCTATGGTTTTGTTGGGCTCTCTTACTTCCCTATTGAGTTTCTGTTTGGATGGTCTGTCTGTTACTGATAATGGTGTATTGAAGTCCCCAACTATGATGGTGTTGGTGGCTATTTCTGTTTTATTGTCAAGTAGGTTTTGCACTATGAACTGTGGTGCCCCTGCGTTTGGTGCATACAGATTTATGATTGCAATATCCTCTTGGTGGATCATTCCCTTGATAAGTAGGAAGTGCCCTTCTTTGTCTTTTTGATTGTTTTTGGTTTGAAGTCTATTTCATCCGATATTAATATAGTTATGCCTGCTTGTTTCTTATTCCTGTTTGCTTGGAATATTGTTTTCCTCCCTTTCACCCTGAGGAAGTGTCTGTCTTTTAGTGGTGAGGTGGGTTTCTTGGAGATAACAGATTGAAGGGTCTAATTTTCTGATCCATCCTGTTAGCTTATGTCTTTTGATGGGTGAATTAAGGCCTCTAGTACTGGAAGTCTAGCTCAAGCAATAAGACAGGAGAAAGAAATAAAAGGAATACAATTTGGAAAGGAAGAAGTTAAATTATCTCTATTCACTGATGACATGATTGTGTATGTAAGAGACCCAAGAGACTCCATCCCCAAACTCCTGAAGATGATTAACTCCTATAGCAAAGTAGCTAGATACAAAATCAATACACAAAATCAGTAGTCTTTCTATATGCAAATGACAAAGACACAGAGAAAGAAATAAGGGACATTGTCCCATTTTCAATAGCAACAAAATAAATAAAATACCATGGAATACCGTTAACCAAGGAAATGAAAGGTCTATACAACGAAAACATAAAAACACTCAAAAAAAAAAAAAATTGAGAAGGACTTGAGAAAATGGAATGACCTCCCTTGCTCCTGGATAGGAAGAATTAACATTGTGAAAATGCCAATCCTACCAAAGGCAATTTACAGATTTAATGCAACTCCAATTAAAATCCCAACATTGTTCTTCACAGATATAGAAAAAATGATCTCAAATTTCATATGGAAAGGCAGAAGGGCTTGGATATCCAAGCATATCTTCAGCAAAAGAGATACCTCTGGAGGCATCACCATACCTGATCTAAAGCTATATCACAAAGCCATAGTAATAAAAACAGCATGGTACTTGCATAAAAACAGGAGTATAGACCAATGGAATAGACTTGAGGACCCAGACTTTGGGTCAAGCAACTACAGCTACTTGGTATTTGACAAAGGCCCTAACAATATATGCTGGAAAAAAAGATAGTATCTTCAACAAATGGCACTGGACCAACTGGATAACCATATGCAGGAAATTGAAACTTGATCCACACATCTTGCCATGCACTACACTCAATTCCAACTGGATCAAAGACCTTAATATAACAGCAGAAACTTGACTATTACTGGAAGAAAATATAGTAAGAACTTTCCATGACATAGAAATGGAGAAAGACTTCCTGAACAAAACCCCAGTAGCTTACAATATTGAATAGTCACTCAGCCAATGGGATCACATGAAGCAGAAGAGCTTCTTTACAGACAAGCAAACAATAAGAAAAGCCAATAGATTACCCACAGAATGGGAGAAAATATTTCCTGATTATCCAACTGACAGAGGCCTAATCTCCAGAATCTACAAAGAACTCAAAATCCTAAACAGTAAAAAGTAAAACCCACCCACCCACTCCCAAAATGGGGCAAAGAGCTGGACAGGCAGTTCACAGAGGAAGAAATATAAATGGCAAACACACACTTAAGAAAATGTTCATCATCCCTAATCATAAGGGAAATGAAAATTAAAACAAGTATGAGATTCCACCTTACCCCAGTAAGGATAGCAAACATCAAAAAATCAAATGAAAATAAATGCTGTTGAGGATATGGAGAATTAAGAAACCTCATCCACTGTTGGTGGGAATGTAAGATAGTACAACCTCTTTGGAAAGGAATATGGAGACTCCTGAAAAAGCTGACTATAGAATTACCAGCAGACTCAGTTATTCCCTTACTGGGCATGTACCCTAAATCCTTTAAACCACAGTCCAGAGAGATTTGGTCAACCATGTTTGTAGTGGCTCATTTTGTAATCGCTAAGAGGTGTAATCAACCCAGATGTCCATCACTAGAAGAATGGATAATTAAAATGTGGTATATCTACATGATGGTATTGTACACAGCAGTAAGAAAGAATAACACAATGAAATTTGAGGAACAGATCACTCTCAGTGAACTTACCCAATCACAGAAAGAAAATCACTACTAGTGTCACTCATCTACAGCACCTAACCTGAATCTACTCAAAATGCTGACATATCCAGCAAGTATCTCTAGGACTAGAAAATAGAGTGGATGGGGAGGGAAGGGAGGGTCAGGGAGGGGCGTGGGAGACACAAATCTAGACCTAAAAGGCAATGGTACCATAAAATTCTACATCCTAAAAGGCAGACCAAATGGTTGAACCTTCACCAGGCCCTTAGAGAGAACACCTGAGCAACAAGACACTGGAGGGTATGATGAAGACTGAGTTTAATCTTCTACAACCTTCTTTCCCTCTCTCTTTCAGTCTCTCTTCTCTCTAACTCTTTTATATTAGTTATCTTTTTCTTCGTTTTCTTAGTGGGCATTGACCTGTAACTCCCAGTACCAGCATGTGGCTCTCATCCACAATGAGCTTTTGATCAGAGAGACCTACAAGGTTTCCTAAAAGAAAGACAGATTTCTGTCAGAGTACTTGATGACCTACCAAAGGCTAGTGAGTGGTAAGACCCTACTGCTGAAGACACCATATGCGGTTGACACTTAAAATGGAATGTGATGGCTGGAAGCTGGAGGAGAGTCAGTCCCCAGACAGTCAGCGCGTCTAGTGCCAGAAGGTGCTACATGGGCGACTGGGAGAAAATGACCAATATCTGTCCCAGCAACTCATGGTCTAACCTACTTAGCAGCAAATAACTTGTTGTGATGTCCACACAAGTGCAATAGTGGCGCACAACCATGGTGGGGAACCAACTGCTCTTAATTTGGCTAACTGATCTCCTCAGTGGTACGGGACCCATAGCTGGAGCTGGGAAACAAGTCAGAACCACATCCAAACATAAACCCACTCGCCAATATCAAGCTACCATCAATCGTGGGCTACAAGAGGGCCTACACCTATTAAATTCTCTACAAAAAAGTAAGGGTTATCTCTTTTGTCCTGGTGCTAACTTACTCTGCATTGGAGAATCTGCTTCTCTTTTTCAGATAGATGTAGATCCTAAGGAGAGATCCACCCCATCATACTTCGAAAGGGCCCCTGCTGAAACTAAGAAAAATTGGCAAAACAAGCAAGGGTGCTGTTTTCCTGATGAACCAGATACCAGCACAAGGGGGAAGGAGATCAACACAGAGAAAAATCAACTCCTACCAAATCAGAGAGCCAGAGCCTCAGAGGCCCCCAACACCTCATCACTGAAGCAGACCAAAAATGAACCCAACATGGCTCAGGGAAATTTTGCAGAAGAGGGGGTGGAAAGAATGTCAGAGCCACATGTTGGGTCATGATATGCAGAGACATTTATCTTACTCATAACTGTTGGCTAACTCCACAATGCATGATCCGTATACCTCAACAAGGAGGGGCCAAGGGGAGGGAGTAGGTCATGGATGAGCCTAATAATGGTAACAAACTGACTGTATTTGCTGAATACAAAACTAACTAATAAAGAAAAAAAGAAAAAAAATTCTTTAAAAAAATCATAAGCAACTGCAGGTATCAATCATTATCTCAATGTATTCCATTGTACATTCTTGGTATCAACATGATTAAGCTATGATGGTGTCCCAAATACAATAAGCTATTGAGAAATTAAAAACAAAATTCCCAGCTCAAGTATGGAGGTGGCCTTTTCAAACCCCTCCCACTCTTTCCTCCCCAGGCAGGAGCTCTGCCTTACTTCCTCCTGTGAAGTATGGGGCTTCACACTGCCCTTTTAGCTCCCTGAACAAGAGTTCCATCTTGCTTCCTTCTCTTACCTTCTTGGTTTAAGCCCACCTTCTCTTCTCCCTCCTAAAACTTTAAGCTATAATAAAATCATTATGAACATTATCCTCTGGTCTATGGATTTCATTCACAGGATGAGAACCTGGGAACACCCTAAAATATTCAGTGCATTGGCATATATTGGTACATTAACAGAGGAACCCGAAAATTCCTGTATCAGCTAGACAGACAAGGAAATAGTACTCTCCCATGGCCCAGGGGAAAAGCATATAGCTGCAAAACCATTGAGTGAAGGATCAGGTGTTCAGCTAAACTGAATGAACGAGACCATAGGAATGAAGGTGGCCTCAGACAGCATGCTATCCTAAGTTTCAAGTTGGGTTATAAGTGTGACTCAGTGATAAAGTTTGTCCTAGCCTATATCAAGACCTGAGTTTAATAACCAATTGTGGAAAAGGGGGGAAAACAGCTATATAAAAAGGTTCAAAAACTTCTAGGTTGTAATAAATTGACTGGAATTGGGATAAAATTTCTAAGATTATGAAAGGATACATAGCTGGAAGGAAAAGGTAAATTTTGAATAATAAAGGTATTTCTTTTGAACATGAATTTGTGGTTGTTTAATATTTTATTTATTTATTTATTTATGAGAGAAAGAGATGGGGGATGGCAGAGAATGGGTGCATTAGGGCTTTTAGTAAGGTGAATTAGATACCTTCAGTGCAGAAGAGCAGAATATTTTAGTAAAAATCAGTGTCTTTGCTATCTAGTGAGGAGTCTATCTCTGGGAGCTCTGTGAGAGGAAAAGTAGGATGGACCTTGGAACTCTTTCTCTGAGAGGGTTTGGCCCTCATCTGTGCCTCAGTGAGTCTTCTATCCCCAGGCTCTGCCTGCTTCCAGGTAAAGACTTCTTCTAGAAGTGTGAATTTAAACCTTTCTACAGAAACTACAATAATCTTCAGGACATGAATCAAGACGTGCCATTCAAGGTGTCCTTATGACATTGTTTCCATGTAAATTTAAAATCAATTACTGACTACATGGAGATAATGTGAAAAGGATAAAGCAAGAACAAGAAGGGAGTAGCCTTTGTTAATCAAGAATTAAGGGCAGATGAAATGGATGGAGGTGCAGCATGAATTAGAGAACAGAGATAAAAATAGGCAATTAACTTTCTGTTTTTGTTCTATGACCCTACATTGTTTAAAATGCCGGCTTGTTTTTGCAGAGGAATGCTTGGAAACTGTGCTTACAGTTTCAAAGGACAGAAAGTGTCCCTCAGAAGAACTACCATTTCACTGAGGTAAATGCCTCACTGTATTTTTATTCATTTGTTTGAAATTCCATTTTCGATGTCTATTTCATTCTACTTGTGTAACCGTGAACATTTCATACAGTAATATGAGAGAATTTATTAGAAGTTGATTTGAAAACTCAAAATAATGTATCCATTTATGTGAGGTCGTTGTTCAAATATTACCATTCACATATTGATTGGCTCTCATGAAGTCCAAGAATGACATCATGCTGGAAAATTCTATTTAAAATTATATTCTAAGATACTGCAGTATTGAAAAAGTATTCATGAATAGTGTTTAATGCAGGGGTAGACCTTGCTATAAATATCAAGACAAATATGCCTTTTTCATTATTTGAATTTTCATAGGACAAAATTTTCTAGAAAAGATTATGTAAACAGCATGCATTTCTTTAAGGAAATGTACATTAAAATATCCAAATAGAGATGGAGTTTATAATACCACACATATTAAACCATAAATGCCCTATATTGTTTTATGGGAGCAGTAGATTCACAATATCTGCTGTTATAATACTGTTATTATTACTGATTGCATACCTTCATGAACTGCCAGTGAGTCATACTAGCTGCTCAGCTATTGAATAAATATTTATAGAGCATTTAAAAGCGTGAGGTCCATTAATAGATATCTGATGTGTGTCAGTTAAAACAAATCTGATGCTTACAATCTAGCAAGCTAGTGTCTTCAGTGGCCTCACATATTTGTATTATCAGCTTGTATTCTCAAAGCATACATGTTTGTGACTCTTGCTCAGGATGCTCATATCATCAGAACATAGATATTGAAGAAAACTGTCAAACAAAATACCTTTCAGTGAAATGAGTTATCATAACCTTTTACTAGCGACACATATATAAGTCTTATCCTTGAAGAACAGAGCTCAATGAAGAATAAAGATTGTCACAGTTAATAAATTATGCCAATATGAGCACACAATGGCCTTCATAAACATGGGGAAGGTGATGACAAAAAACACTGCACGAATTTCCCTCTGTTGTGGAGAATGTATTAGTTTTCTTTTCAGAAGGCCTGGTGTGGGCTGACTTGGTCTCATTTATCAGAGACCAACCTGCTCTAGAATCCTAGATAATCAATTAGCACACTGAAAGACAATCGAAGTCAACTATATCCCACAAGGAAGCTGCTGATTCAGGACATTGTTTTGTCCTGCATGGGAGATACAGGAATGTGTAGGGCAGAAAGAAATTACAAAGATACATCCAGGGCTGGAAAGATGCCTTAGCAGCTAAGGCAATTTCCAGAAAAGCCAAAGGACCCAGGTTCAATTCCCCAGGACCCTCCTAAGCCAGATGCATAAAGTAGTACATGTGTCTAGAGTTTGTCTGCAGCTGCTAGAGGCCTTCGTGTGCCTATTCTCTCTCTTTCTCTTCTTATGTATCTGACTCTCTCTCTCTCTTTCTCTCTCTCTCTTTCTCAAATAAATGAATAAATAAAGAATTTTTTAAAAGATACATTCACTATGTAGGCAGGGTAGGAATATACCATTTCTTATCTACTATTCACTTCCAACAGTTTATTTTTATTTAATAATGAATCACCAAATATCAATACCAGTTCTTCACCCAAATTTCTACCTTTTTCCAGGTTTTGCTTCATCCTTTTTTATGAGAAATGATGATTAGAAGATTCTATCACAAAGCAGTTACTCTCATTTCTTAGCATGGGTTACCTATATATGAAATCAGGGTGAAAAGGGTGCTGCTTATTTTTTTTTTTGTACATCTATCACTATCACTGAGAAATGGATATGACAAAGATGTGGGTACTTAATAAAGTTCTATTTAATATATACCAAATACGATATATCAAAATGTAACAGTATAGAGAAGAGTTTGGTGTGGTGGCAGACACTTATAATCTCTATGGTCATATTTGAGAAGAAGATGCAGGAGGATCTCTATTTTGAGGCCAACTTAAACTATATAGAAAGATCTTGTTAAAAAATAAAAACTAGTAATGAAGACCTTCCTGACTCTAGTGAGATGTGACCTTCCACTCTGTCCTGCCATATCTTCCCTGCCATGATGAAACTTACTCTTGAAACTATATATATATATACAGCCAAAGCACATCCTTTCCTTCCCTAACCTGCTTCTGCATGGGTCCCAGCAACGAGAAAGTAACTGACACATGTACTATATGAAAAACTCTTCTTGGGCTGGAGAGATTGCTCAGAGGTTAAGGCCCTTGCCTGCAAGGCTGAATGACTCAAGTTCAATTCCCCAGCACCCCTGTAAAGCCAGATTCACGAGTGGGCACATGTGTCTGGAGTTCATTTGCACTGGCTAGAAGCCTTGACATGCCCATTCTATCTATGTGTCTCTTTCTCAAATAAATAAAATAAAATTTAAAAAAAACTTTAAAAAGTATTCTTCTTAGTTTCAAGATTTATTTTATAAAATTCACTTTTGCTTTTTATCGCCCATCCTGGAAACTTTTATTCAGTGTTATATTTTGAATTTTTCTTAATTATATAACTTAATTTTATGAAGGGAATTTTTATATGTTTTGTATATCTTTACGTATATATTATATATTATCTATGTGTCTATTTCCATTACATTCAACCCTTGTATTTTATCCCATCTTTATTGTCATGTTCCTTTTTCCCTATTCCTCTTTTGCACTCTAGTGTTACCCTTCTCAATTAATGTTTCTCTTTCTCCTACTAGCTTTCATACCTGAAACTAAACATGTGAATTTTTTTTTTCAGGCTCACTTGGAATTTATTATGTAGTCTCAGGCTAGCCTCAAACTCACATCAATCCTACTACTATGGATTCTCAAGTTCTGGAATTAAAGGTGTATGCCATCGTGCCTAGCAATTTGTGATTTTTAATATATTTTTAATATTTTATTTTAATTTATTTATTCATTTGATAGAGAGAAAAAGGGAGAGAGAGGGAGAGGGAGAGAGAGAGAAAAGGAGAAAGAGAAAGAGAGGGAGAGAGAGAGAGAGAAAAGGAGAAAGAGAAAGAGAGGGAGAGAGAATGGGCACACCAGGGCATCCAGCCACTGCAAACGAACTTCAGACACATGTGTGCCCTTGTGTATCTGGCTAAACTGGGTCCAGGGGAATCGAACCTGGGTCCTTTGGCTTTGCAGGCAAATGCCTTAACCGCTGAGCAATCCCACCAGCCCAACTTGTGATATTTTTGAGTGGCTTTATTTCATTTAACAAGATGATCTCTGGTTCCTTCCATTTTCCTACAAAAGGCATTACATACCTTTTCATTCTTTCAGTTTTTTTTCAATTCTTTCAGCCTTTATTTTATGTTTAGTACATATAAGTAAGTCTACTTTCATCCTAGCCTCTGCTATTCTCTTCCTCTGTCTCTCTACTTGTCACTGTTCCTCTACTGTCTCTTTCTGCTTTCATGCCACATGTCCTTCATCTGTGTGACATGGCTTCATGCAGCACTGGCTCGTCTCAACTTGCTATGTAACTGAGGATGGCCTTGGACTTTTAATCCTCCTGCCTTCACCTCTAGTGCCTAGATTAGAGTTATTTGCCACCAAACACAGTTTTTGTTTTACTTTTCAATGTTAGTCATCCTAACTGGGGTAAAGAATTCTCATTGTGGTTTTGAATTGCATTTCATTGATAGGTGGAGATGTTGGAACATTTTCTCATCATTTATTGGCCATTTTACTTGCTCATTTGAAAAATCACTGCCCATTTCCATTATCCTTTGATTGATTGTGTTATACCTCTTCTGTATTTAATTTTGAAGTCTTTTTATATTTAGATGTTGATCTGTTGATATGTTGTATGAATATTTGTGTGTGTGTGTGTGTCTGTGTGTGTCTGTGTGTGAGTGTGTGCATAGCATGTGTGCTGTGTGAGTGTATATGTGTGTGTACCATGCAGAAGCACATGCCCTGTGAGCAGCTGATGCCAGGAGGACACTGGGTGTCCTCCTCTGTCATTCTTCCATTATATTTCCCTCAGAAGGATTCTCTCACTGATACAGCTTGACATTTTTTAGTCAGATGAGCAATCCTGCTGTCCCTTCTGACATAGCAACTAGGCTATAGGCATGTTTGGCTACACCCCACTTTTACATAGGTGCTGGGGATTAAACTCAGGCCCTCTTCCTGCTTGTGTGGCAACACTCTTATCTATTAGGCCATTTTGTGGGATGAACATCCAGCAGGATTTCAGCCCCCCTTCTCGTGGCTGTCTGTTCAGTATGTTAGTTGTTTCTTTTACTGTGCAGAAGCTTTAAAAATCAATACAGTTCCACTTATTAGTGCTTGTTATTTATATTTTGTTTTAAGGGAAAAATGCTAATTCAACGTATATTTATTAAATATCTACTGCATGTTAAACTTTGTTCTAGGAAGTATCAAGACAGAATAAATGAAAATTTTCACCTAGAGTTTGTAATGAAATAGAGACAAACCAGAGCTCTTACTGTCTCTGTGGCATTCTCCAGAAAAGCTTTATGCATATTAATGCATTAGTTTTATATGCAAAGTAAGGGGCACAACTTCTACAGATCTATGGGATAGTATTGCATTAATATATTCCTATAAATTAAAGAGCACAAAAAGGGGCAAGCACAAAATATAAACAACTGTGATCATATAAAACTCACTATTCTGTATAGCAAAGAAAACAATCACCAGAGTGAAAAGGTAACCCATAGAATGGAAAAAAAAATAATTGAAAATCATACATCCAATGAGGAGTTAATCACTAAAACTTATAAAGAACAACTATAATTCACCAACTAATAAAAAATACTCTACTAGTCTGATTAAAAAAATCATCTATTAGATGACCTACCAGCTCCACTTCTGTTGTCATATATTTACCCATAATTATTAAATCAAGACTCCCAAAATACTGACTCTACTATTCACAGAAGCACCATAGTTCACAGGTTGAAAAAGTCTACTTGTACATGAAGAGGGGAATGGATATGGCAAATGCAGCATAAACAGAGTGATTTAGCTTTAACAATAAGGAAATTTTGAAAGTATAAAAACATGGATGAACTTTGAGTACATTAAAGGGTGAAATAATCTACTAACAGGGAAATACATGGCATGATTTCACTTCTAAGCAGTATATAACATAATGAAATAATAAAAACTCAAGGTGTGGAGTTGTGGCTGCTAGGGCTTGAGGGAGAGTAAAATAGGAATTACTAATTGGTGGGTATAAAGTGTGCAGGTTAATCAGGATCAATAACTTCTACAGATCTGTGGGATAACGTTGTATTAATATATGCTATACTTTTAAGTGCACAGATATCATAACAATTTCTCACTACGAAAAATAAAAATAAATACATTTCAAGGTAATATTTAGAAAAATAAGTACCAAATGGGGATTTGATTCCAAGTTGTGTGTCCAGGCATAGTCATTTTAATTCACTGAATTAAAAAGCTATAAAGTTGTGCTTCCCACCAGAGAAAGTGATAATGTTAACTCATAGACCATATAGTATATTTCACTAAATTATCATGTTGATTTACTGTGAATACTAACTTCTCCTAATATTACTATAGACATAATTCAAACAAGAGTCAATTCATATCTCTTCATTTAAACAGCTATGTTTCCTATCTTTGGGTTTCAGACGGAATTCTTAAATATAATGTTGCCATGTACTAGGACAATGGTGCTATAGGATGATAGGCATTTAGTGTTTTTTAAATAAATGATACAGTAATGTACATTTATAAAAATATACAAACTTCACAGAAAAGAATACTACTTCAGAAAAAGTAAACAGCAATAAAAGAATTTCAGTACTATTTTAAAATGAAATACAGAACATTAAAGCACTTCTTAACTCACTTCCTCTCTATCCAGAAGAAATGGATGAGCACAACATTCTGTGACCATCTTATATGTCACATACTGAAAATATAGCTTTCATATTCGAGTTCAAGTAAATTTTATATCAATTTTTGTAAAACTAAAATTCCCATCTATTGAAATATCTTTACAAAGCAGATATTTACCATGTTTTTAGTGAAGTTTTCCTTCAACTTTGAAATATTCATATGAATTTATTTGCATTTTCACCTCAGTAGCAACTTGGAAATTAAATGTGTATTAAAAGTATAAGTAGGGGGCTAGAGGGATCAGCAGTTAAGGTGTTTGTCAAGCCAGGCATGGTGGCGCATGCCTGTAATCCCAGCACTTGGGAGGCAGAGGTAGGCTGATCACTATGAGTTGGAGGCCACCCTGAGACTATATAGTGAGTTCCAAGTCAGCCTGGACTAGAGTGAAACCCTACCTCAAAAAACCAGAAAAAAAAAAAAAAAAGAAAGAAAGGAATCAAGAAGTTCCTAGAACTTAATTGAAGTCAAAAAAACATTTTCAAACATATGGGAAACAAAGGCATCCCTTAGAGGGATGTTTATACCTCTAAGTGACTAAATTACAGAAAGAGAGCTCTGTTTAGTGATGTTTTATCTGAAGGCCTTGGAAAAAAACAAAACAAATCAAATCCAAAGTACCAGATGGAAAGAAATGATAAAGGTCAAGGCATATCAATGGAATAGAAATTTAAAGAAAAAAAGTAACTGAAAGAATTAAAACAAATAATTCTATAAAGGGATAAACAATATTGACATACCCTAAGGTAAATTAATAAAAAGAGAGAGAAGACCACAATAAAAAATATTAGAGATGAAAAAGGAGACATTACAAGAAAAGTTGAATCACAAGGGTATACTTCAAAAACCTATAATTCCACCAAATTTGAAAATAAAATAAATAGATAAATTTCTTAATGAGTATGACCTATCAAACTTAAAAGTAAAATGAGACAAATATTTAAACATTTTAAGCAAGCAATGAGATTAAAACAATAATTAAAAATCTCTCAATCCAGGGCTAGAGAAATGACTTAGCAGTTACGGTGCTTGCCTACTAAGCCTAATGACTCAGGTTCGATTTCCCAGGACCCACATAAGCCAGATCCACAAGGTGGTGCATGCATCTGGAGTTTGTTAGCAGAGGCTAGAGGCCCTGGCACCTCCATTCTCTCTATCTGCATCTTCACTCTCTCTCTCTCTCTCTCTCTCTCCAATAAATAAATAAAATATTTTAAATAAAACAAATCTCTCAATCAAAAAGGATCAAAGTCTAGATGTGTTCACTATAGAATTCTATGAGACCATTGCCTTTCAAATTATTCTGCAAAATAGAAAAGGATATCATTGTTCCTAGCTACTTCTACAAAGCCAGAAACATACTATTAGCAATCCAGGATAAAAATATAACAAAAAGAAAACTAGACCAATTTCCCTAATGAATATAGATGAAAAATGCTTAATAAAATACTTGCAACACAATTTCAAGAACATTTAAAAACGATCATTCATTTGATCAGTTAGGCATTATTCCAGAGATACAGGTATGGTTCAACTTCCATAAAGCAATAAAGGAAATATACTACATAAACATACTTAAGGTTAGAATCATATGATGATGTCAATAGAATTAGAAAAAAAGGCATTTGAAAAAATTGAATATTCCCTCATGATAAAAGTATTGAGGAGTTGAGGGATGATGAGAGCATATACTTCAGTATAATAAAGGCTAACCCTAACAAACCTGTAGCCAACATCATACTAAATGGAGAAATAGCCAAAGTGTTATAAATAAGATCTGTACCAAGATAAGGATACCCACTCTCTCCACTGCTCTTTAATGTAATTAATTAAATCTTAGCTAGAGCCATGAGACAAAAGAAATAAATAAAAGAGATGTAATTTTAAAGGAAGAAATCAAACTATCCTAATTTGCCAATTATATGATCTATATATGAGACCTTAAAGGCTCTACAAGACAATGCCTAAAGGTAATAAACACTTTCAGCAAAGTGGCAGCATACAAAATTAACATATAAATTTCTGCATGCTTCTTGTATACCAATGACAATCATATGTAGAAGAAAATCAGGGAAACAGTTGCATTACAATAGGAAGAATATTAATATTCAGAATATTTCCAAAATTTATTTATTTCAATTTATTTACTTGAGAGAGAGAGAGAGAGAGAGAGAGAGAGAGAGAAAGAGAGAGAAATAGGCACACCAGGGCCTTTTGACACTGCAAACGAACTTCAGACATATGTGCACCTTGTGCATCTGGCTTATGTGCATACTGGGGAATAGAACCTGTGTCCTTTAGCTTTGCAGGCAAGTGATTCAATAGCTAAGCCATCTCTCCAGCCTCATATTCAGAACATTTCTAACTAAGGAAGTAAAATATCTCTCCAGTGAAAATTTTAAAACACTGAAGAAAAGAACCACGGAAGACACCAAAAGATGGAAAGACCTCCCATGATTATGGATTGAAAGTATTCATCTTATGAAAATGGCTATTCTACCAAAACAATATTTAAATTCAACGAATTACCAATCAAAATTCAAGCACCATTCTTCATTCAAATAGGAAAAAAACACATTAAAATTCAGGAGGAAGTACAAAGGACCCAAATAGGAAAAATTATCCTTAGTAAAAATATAATGCTGAAGATATCACTGTACCAGAATTCAAATTATGCTACAGAGCCACAGCATTAAAAACACCATAATATTGGCATAAAAACAGATGTTTGTTTCAGTGGGAAAGAAGATCCATGTCGGGCTGGAGAGATGGCTTAGCAGTTAAGCGCTTGCCTGTGAGGCCTAAGGACCCCGGTTCGAGGCTCGATTCCCCAGGACCCACGCTAGCCAGATGCACAAGGGGGCACATGTGTCTGGAGTTCATTTGCAGTGGCTGGAGGCCCATTCTCTCTCTCTCTCTCTCTCTCTCTCTCTCTCTCTCTCTCCCACTCTCAAATAAATAAATAAAAATGAACAAAAAAAATTTAAAAAAAGAAGATCCATGTCTACCATGTAACTACAGCTACCTGATTTTTCAAGACAGTGCCATAAATACACTGTAGAAAGGAGAACATTTGGAGGGTGCTAAAGCTTCTGGGGAGACTCAAAACTCTTCAGTGTTGAGAGAAAGTGACAGTGGGGTGTTCAGTGCTAAACGAGGTATCTCTATCACACCTTCCAAGTCTGAGAGCACTATGGAAGAGGTGGTGGAAATACTATAAGAAACACAGGGTGAGGAAGAGTGCTGTATTCTATACAGTAAATGGCGGCTGCATTCATTCTCTCATAGTATCTGTCATTACCTGTACAATCTTGGTGTCAAGAACAGGTCCACATGGATAATTGAGGAGGGCAAAAAAAGACATGAAAGTAGAGTTTAGTTGGAAAGAGGAGGGGGTTTAGTGGAAGGATGATGAGGAAAGAGGGGAAAATAAAGCAATGGGAGGGGATTATTATCAAAATGTATTATGTACATGTATGAAAATTGTGAGTAAAAGTATATATAACAAAAATGCCTAAACTAATAACTATAACTGAAACATCATTTCTCCAAATTTCTATTTCCCATGCTCCTTTCAGGCTGGTTTACTCTAAGAGCAGAAATTGTCCTGCACCATTGATCTATGTACTGTCCAACTATTTACTGAGTGTTATCTATGTGCTAGATACTTTTCTAGCTTATGATTTTAGAATTTACTGCTTGCCAAACCAAACAGTGTAGGTCTTTTTCTTGTTATCCCCATTTTAAAGAAATTTAAATATGATTATAGAAGTTAATTAAAAGCCCTAAAATTATCAAAACAGAATTTGCTCTTTAAACATTTCAATTTAAACACTCATTAAAAATTATGGATAAGATTTTGCTTTGAGGGGTATAAGACAGAGTCTTGCTACATAGATCTTTATGTTTTGTATCCACTATGTACCCCAGAATGTCCTGAAACTTGAAAATCCCGCTGCCTCATCTTACCATGTGAAGGGATTGCAGGTTTGAGACACCATGACTGACCACATAACATCTTATTCTCCCACTATATTCTAACATTTGTTATTTTTCATTGGCTTCTTTACTAACAAATACTATTTTCCCTATGACATAAAAACTTTAAATAGAAATATTATTGTTCTTAGGAAAATGGTTTAGTGGGTAAAGTGCTTACTTTGCAAGCCTGAGGATCTGAGTGCAGATTCCAAATACTCACATAAAAAGCTGGGCATAGTTGTGCATGCCTGCAATCCTAGTGCCTAGAAGGCTGAAACTGGGGGATCCCTAGAGCTTGCTGGCCAGCTTGCCTAACCCAGTTGGTAAGCCCAAGTTCTGTGAGAGGCTCTGTCTCAGAACATACAGTTCGGCATCTGATTTTGACCTCTTGCCTACATAGGCACAGAGAGAGAGAGAGAGAGAGAGAGAGAGAGAGAGAGAGAGAGACCACACAGGTACACACCCAAAATAATCTTTTTTAAAGGATTGAATTTTTGGACTAGTATAGCTTATTTAGTAAAATGCCTGCCTTGAAAGCATGAGGACTTAAATATACACCCCTGAACTCATGTCAAAATGCCAGACACCTTGAGTTTACAATCCTAACACTAGGAAAACAAAGACAGGATGCTCCCTGAGGCTTGCTGGCCAGTCCATCTAGCCCAAATGGAGAGCTCCATGCCAGTTAGAAACCACGTCTAAAAACAGAAAGGTGGACTGTGTTCCTTAAGCATAACACTCGATGTTTCCCTCTGGCCTCCACAGGCACCTGAAAAATGCCTGTACAAGCATACTTACACAACAATGAACACACAGACATGCACATACACATACACAAAAAAAGCGCATTTGTATTTCTAAGAGTTTGGGGGTTCAAAATGTAAAAAAAGAATCAATTATTTTTTCCTAGAACTTCATATACTATCTTCAGCATTATAAAAAGGTTAACAGAGAAAAATGCATAGGCTCACTGTCATGTAATTTATGTTACCATTTTTTTATTGATTACCATGCTCTCAAGATTTAGTTATGGTGGTTCGGAAGATGCCTCAGTGTTTAAAATGCTTACTGTGCTACCATGAGGACCTGGGTTCGGATTCCTCAGAACCCGTATAAAAAGCTGGATGCTGTGATGGATTTCTGTAATCCCAACCTGCCTGACGGGAGAAGGGAGGTGAGATAGGAGCCTCTCTTGGAAGTTTGTCAGTGCGTCTTCCACATGCAGTGGTGGGGATCGAAAGGCCCTGTCTTAAACAAGGTGGGTATAAGGACTGGCACCTCGCGTTGTTCTCCGACTTCCACGCACACGCAATGGCGCACTTGCACCTGCTCTCGTACAGGAACACACACACACACAAGAGTAATACTGCACAGTTAATGGCTGTCCCTTTTAAAGCTTGACCTTAATTTCTTCCTTTAGAGCTGCCACCTCTTTTTTTTTCCAAAGCAGAGAATATAGGAGTTTAAATAATTTCAGTGGAGTTTCTATTTCTAATAATGTTAATTTCCCAAAGGTGAATAGATTATTTTTCCCCTAATATATGACTAATTATCTTGCTTTGATTCAACATAATATAAACATATCTGAAATTTTAAAGGAAAATATGTCTTAAATTTAGAGATGACTGCCAATTACTTGTCTTACGGACTTGACTAAATCTCATCCTTGAATTTACATGTTGAATCTCTACCACCAAATGGGGACCTATTAGAGATGAGCGAATTTTGAGATAGGCCATTAAGAAAGTGATTAAGGTTAAATAATGTCTTAAGAATGTGACACTGGGCTGAAGTGATGGCTAAAGGCACTTACCTTACCCGCTGGGATCAGATTCTTCATTACCTACCTAAAGCCAGACACACAAACTAGAGCATGGGTCTGGAGTTCATTTGCAGTTGCAAGAAGCCCAGGCATGCCCACACTCTCTCTTCTCTTGCAAATGAAGATATTAAAGAATGTGACATTGATACAGAGAGAGAATGTCCTTACATGAATAAGAGCAAGCACAGAAATTTTCATCTTTTACTCCATCCACTACAGAGGAAAGGGCACAGGACTACCTGGTAAGAAAGCAGTCATGAACAGCCAGGGAGACAGACAGCTCTCACTGGAAGCAACTTAGATGCCACTTTGATCTCATACTTGTAGTCGCTAGGATTATGGAATGTAAGTTTTTGTGGTTTCTGACTACTGGTTGAACATTCTGTAGTGGCTGTTTCAACAGCTACTACAGGAAAGTGTTCTACATGTGTTGCAAAAACTAGTCTTCCTTGTGAAATGAAGTTATTGGTGAAATTACATACCTAGATTAGAATCAATGATAATGAGCACCTAGATTCTAAATCTACTGGATTGGGTTGGGGAGATGGCTCTGTGGTTAACGGCACTGTCTTGAAAATCCTGCTGGCCTGAGTATTATCCAGTGTTCTAGTTACTTTCCATGTTGCTGAGACAAAACTCACATCCAAAAGCAACTGATGGGAGGAAAGAGTTTATTCTGGCTTAAAGTCTCAAGGTGGTGCTTCATGAAGGCAAGGGGAAGCATGGCATGAAGAACACTATGCTCTTGCCACAACTGGTAGCAAATAGCAAAAAGAGAGTGAGGTGACCTCTGGAGCTGGATATTATATCACAAATCCCACCCACAGCAACACACTCATACCAGCAAGGCTACACCTCTCAAACTGCCACCAACTGGTGACCATACATTCAAAACACATGAGTTTATGGGAAACATCTGAGTCAAACCAGCCATATCCAGCATTCATGTAAAGCCAGATTCACAAGTGGTACATGCTATTGGAGTTTATTTGCAGTAGCAAGAGGTCTTTGTATACCCACTTTCTTCTCTCTCTTCTCTCTCTCTCTCTCTCTTTCTCACTGTCTTGCAAACAAAAAATAAAAATGAAATAAATCTATATGATTAAGAAAAGTGGCTTATGTCCATGTACTTCCTCCTGCACTCAAATAGGCTATCTACTTAAGCACACATCATTAGAGGAAGTATTGACATATCTTAGTTCATAACTTGAGATATTAAAACTCATATACCTAAAATAGTATTTAGTTTTTATAATAATTAAGCTGCACTCCTCTAAACATAGAATACTGCCATGAATGTATTACTATGTGCAAAAATTTTATGCCAAAATTCACAACAGTGGCTGGCCACTTCTAGAAAGTCTGTGTGAAGCATGTAGAAGTGTAACAGCACACACTAGATGCCTAAATCTGTCTCCTGTTATAACAATTCACTTTGGCATATTGAAGGATTATAGAGACAGAGAGAGAGAGAGAGTCAAAGAAAAGTGAAAACACTGGAAGGAAGGAGCAATGGTAGGAAAAGAGAAGGAGGGAGAAAAAATAAAAAGAAAAGAGATGAGTAGATATAGGCTTCCACTAAAACCTGTAATATTTTTCAGATAAGTTACTTTGTAGATGTACTATACACTAAAGGAAGATACCTTAATAAGATAGTATCTATAAACACTAAGTTAAGTTTGAGTAGAATAAATCAAGAGACCTATATAATTAAGTAAAATTAGGTCTACCTGTCCTGTTTCTTTATAGAATTCATTATCATAAATGTGTTCTTTCCTCCTAATATAGGTAACCTACTTATTTCTTATTTGCCTTTAAAATCATGAGCCATCAGCATATAACTGCTCAAAATAAATTAAGATAAACAGAATTTTTATCATAGTTTTATGTGTCCTTACATTGTAAATGTACATAATCTGAGCAATTTAAGATAATATATACTAACCATAATTATTATCATTAAAAAATACACATGTTTATTAAGAGTCTACACTTACAAATCTTAACATGCTATTTAAATAAACATGATAACTAAAGCTACACTAATAACATATCAAGAAAGAAAGGAAGAAAGAAAGAAAATAAGCTATTGTAATATTTTTTCTCCAAAATGAGTATAATTAGAACAATCAGTAAGTTCTAATTTCTGCCACAGCACTATGGCACTTGGCCCATATACATGACAGGAAATAAATACATGTGGCACTATATATTTTCATGTAACATACTATGAATGGTCATGATAAGGTTTCAGGTTACTACATTAGGTGTGATATATAGTGACACTTCTGTGACAGGAAACATTTTCATAATTGGTCAAACAATCATTGAAGTCAACATATTATAAGAGACTTTCTTTGGCTTGACATGAAGTAATGAGCTGTAATGCCAACTCATAGTAAGGAAATTAAAACAAATCATTGCGACTGGGCATGGTGGCACAAGCCTTTAATCCCAGCACTCAGGAGGCAGAGGTAGGAGGATTGCCAAGAGTTCAAGGCCACCCTAAGACTACATAGTAAATTCCAGGTCAGCCTGGGCTAGAGTGAGACCCTACCTCGAAAAAAGAAAAATCACTGTTAATCTATAGATGGCAAAGACTTTTAACTGCCACCAGGATATTGCTCTTCTAACAAACATTAGAAAATGTGTTTCTTTTAATGATGGGCTGGAGGGATGGTTTGCAGTTAAGGCGCTTGCACAAAGCCAAAGGACCCAGGATAAATCCCCCAGGACCCATGTAAGCCAGATGTACAAGGTGGCGCCTGCACCTGGAATCCATTTGCAGTGGCTGGAGGCCCTGGCATGCTTATTCTCTCTCTCTCTCCCTCCCTCCATCTCCCTCTTTCTGTCTGTCAAATATATATATATATATACATGAATGTGTTTCTATTAATGAAAATCCATATTCACAAAATGGAATGAGCACATAAAAACATTGTGTTGTTAATTTCATTTTCCTGCTATGAAAAGCAGTTATTCAACCTTTTTCTAATGGGTCTATTCCCAGGTTCCACATTAAAAAAAAAAAAAAATCCTGCCGGGCGTGGTGGCGCACGCCTTTAATCCCAGCACTCGGGAGGCAGAGGTAGGAGGATTGCCGTGAGTTCGAGGCCACCCTGAGACTCCATAGTGAATTCCAGGTCAGCCTGGGCTAGAGTGAGACCCTACCTCGAAAAACCAAAAAAAAAAAAAAAAAAAAAAAAAAAAAAAATCCTGCCTCATTTACCAGGTATTGAATGAACCAGGAATCTACTCATAGTGGAAACATTCTGCCATCAAAACTGAAAACTAGTTAGTCATAGCAGATCCTGTTTGTATTTTACTTGCTGTATTATTTGTACATTGTGTAAACAGTTCTATACAATGATTGTAATTAAAAAGTTTAGTGCATGAGCTCTGCCTGGTATCCTGCCTGTTTTGTTCTTGCTTGTGGGACATACATACAAATCACCACAATAAAGAACCAGTGAACATTGAAAAAAAAAGTTTGTGTGACTATATATAGAGGCTGTAATAAAAGCATGTTCATGCCAAAATTAAATTTGTCAATATTTGACCTCCATTAGGAAAATTCTTTCCAAATGTGGCATTTCAATAAACATATTGGTTAAGGAGGAGGTTAACCAAAGTTATTACCTCATTTATATCCAATTTTCTCCCTCTAAATAATGTATACAGTTTTTTTTTTTATATTTTGCAAAACAAAAGTTTATTGTAAGGTCATTTCATCCATGTCACAGCAGAGAATTATATAGAACACATGATCCCAAATTGACTATGACCTGTGCTCCCCTTCCTTGTCATTTTCACAGTAAAATGGCTTTTATTAACTTACTTGTTCATTCACATAACTAATTTCTCCAAGCTGAGTTTATTCCCAGTGTACCTTGAGAGCTATCTGAATGATTTCATATATTTGAAATGCACCAATTCTTCCAATTCCAAGCACACAGATGGGGAAAACATGAAGGAAACCTGGTTTGATTATTTAAAGGGTTATGCAAGCAAGAAACCTGGGTGCCACTGTTGGAACAGTAAACAGGTATTGTCTTCTATGTTAAATACAATTATTTCCTACAATTCTAATACTTACTTTGTAATGAATACCAATCTCAACTTTAGTGAGATAATAAAGGAGAACAAGATTATTTGTTACAATGATTTCTGAGCCTATACATTAGCTTCAAAAATAAAGGAACAGAAGGCTGAAAGGTTAAACAAAGTATTTGTATTTATAGCACAACTGTGCCCTCTATAAGAAAGGTGGACATGACTCTGTTTTCTTGTTAAAAATAATCCTGGCAACAAAAGTGACCCAGTTGATTTAAGGCACTTTAGGAATTCTGTCATCTTGCATGCTAATACAATTCACTGAACATTAGAGGAAGAAGTTATTTATTCCGAATAAAACAGCCTAGCTTCATTTTGAGACTAATATGGTGGCCAGTCCTATTTAAGATAATTCTTCTTTTCCCTAGGCTGTGAAACCTTGGGAAAGACAAAAACAACATACAAAAAATTTTATTGCATTTTTCTATGTTATGTTTCCTATCTCTTTTGATAAAGTTGACTGTCCTTTCCCTCATAGTTCTTGGACTTGCTTCTAATTACTTTCCCCTGGTACTTAGTATAGCACCCTGTTCTAGAATGCAATTTACATCCTGGCCAACATCCCTTCACCTGAAATTCTGACTCATAATAGGAGCTCACAAAATTGCTGATGAGTAAGTGAGTGAATTATAAAGCAATAGATAATTCAATATATCAGAAACTTAATAGAACATATGTTGGTGAATTAATGCATTAAGTCACAACCTATCAAAGCAGAAATCCAGAGAATACTGAGAACTTAACACTAAGTCAGACTCCAATAGACCTGCCATGGCCCAGGGATTATTGCAGAAGAGGGGGCAGAAAGATTGTAAGAGCCAGAGTGGATGGGAATATTCTGAGGCACAGTTCCTCCCACTATCCCATCCCATTGGCATTGAAATCTGAGGCCTTCATGACCCCACAGTAAATTCTATAACCCCACTGAGGAGGGCCCCAGGGTAATGGGGACAGGGAGAGGGAATAAAGGGAACAATCTGTTAAAAATACAAATTAAATAAAAATTAAATAATATTATCCAATAAAATCCTAACTCCCATATTTTCACCAAATGAGTATTTGGAATTTTTGGACCATCTCTTTGCTCAATGAAGGAATACCATGAACTCTCCATATTTTCAACCTTTCATCTCATTAATTCTTAACCATGGCTTTATGAGTTTATGAGCAAATGAGGCAAACAGTGAATTGACTCACTTAATAAGATCCAGTTAATAAGAGGTAAAATAAGGAATTAGATCTAAATAAAACAATGTCCTTGGGAAAAAGTCTTTAAAATTTTGACTTTGATATAGTTATCTAAATTAAAAAAAATCAATGTCAGTAGACATTAGTATTTCTCAAAACCAACTCAAATATTAGTTTATTCTGGTGATTCTTGAAGTAAAATCATAAAAGAGATCATTCAGGCACTTTCTTTGTTGTCTTTGCTTAATTTATATTTAATCTGTTTGTCTTATACTATGTTCTGTATTACTAAACACAAGCAAACTTGATTAATGACCTTTGACATTTTTCATAAATATAATGTCCTAGCACCTGCCCAAGATTTCCAATTGTCTTTCTTGATTTCAAGAGTTTAAGAAAAGTTCTTTCCTGATTTTGCATCAACTAAACACTTAAGCAACTTCGGAGAGAACAATTTTTATGAAAAATCTCTGTGAAAGTGATATAGGTTTCTTTGTGGCATTTATAACCATATTATTTTTTTAAAATCACAATTTTATACATGCATAAAAGCATTATGTACTATGCTGTAATACAAATATATACTGTTGATTTGTCAAGAATCTTTCAGATATGCTAAATATTTCTGGGGAAATAAAAAAGCTGTACACGGTCTGAGGACATGACTCGGTGGTTAAAAGTGTTTGCTTACAAAGCCTGAGGACCCAGGTTTAATTCTCCAGCATTCACCTAAAGTCAGATGTAAAGTGGCACGTGTATGTCATACACACATTCATTGTCACTCATATATACACAGATCATATAGCATAAAAATATTTAACAGATTGGAAGGTAAATAATCCCAAATATTTATAACAACTGAGTTATTTTTTAAAGTAGTTACGGAAACTAGACAAAAACACATGGTGAAAGTCCATACCTGTCTTGTTGGAGAGTCTGAAGGACACCATTTTATCAGGAATATTACACACGCTCCTCACTGAAGCAATGCAGCTATAATTAGCATAGTCCTGAGGTCGAAGATTCTTTAGTTTTAAGATCTTTGTTTCACCCTGTAAATGTAGGAAAAGCCTTTTTTTAAAAAAAAGCCAGTTAACTAGAATGAAGGAACAAAGCATATCAGTATATTTTATGAAATCATATTATTAGTAGAATGTGGCAGAATGACTTATTATTTTAAGGAATAGATTCTAAATAAAAAAAAGAAACACTGCATTTTAAAATAATACTGTAACATGCCTAGAGGTAAAAAACTAACAGACCACAATGAAAATTCATAATGTTTCTTTGCAAACTTGCTTCCTAGGGGAGAAACATCTATTTCTGGTGGTAGTTATGCAAATTATTATGCAAAGATCAGAACAGTACACTTAATAATAGAGTTTATTCAACAAACACTGCAGTCTATGCAGACTTCAACATGAAACATTATGAAAGAAAATTCTGAAGAGGAGCCAACAAATGAAATACTGTTTTTAGAACAAATGAGTGAAGAAATTCTAATGACTGATAATTAAATTTATATGCATAAATATTTGGTGTAGTTGGAGCAATGACAGATGAGAGATGTAACACTGAAAGAAAGGAGTATTTACCAATGTTTCTATATGATTATTGCCCTAGCTGCTTAAGGTGCAAGAAAGCAAGAAGGCATCTGCAGGTAAATCAGTGAAGTTGTAAAGGGTCCCAAAGCAGTTAAGAGAACTGAAATATCCTATAACTCCTACTATGCCTGGAATGCAGGGACATTAGATTGAACTCTTTCAAAGATTAAGAAGAACAAATAAAAAGCAAAAACATTTCTGCTCAATCCATCAATATGAAATCCTTCCTTCCTTCTCTGCCCTCCTTTGCTGATTTCCTCTTCCTGACTCAGTGTGCCCTGGCTTCCCTGGTACTCAGCCTGGGGAGGAGGTTGGGAGGAGGGGGCCTGTCTACTGCTCTTCCTGGTTCTTGGCAGCTAGCTTAGGTGGGTAGACTATAGGAGGGACTGGTCAGGTGTGCTGCTCTGACTTTCCTCCCCTGGTTAATAAACACAAATGCTTGTTTCCCAAAACAAAAAAAAAAACCAAAAACAATAACAGAACTTCCTAGGCTTTTGAATAGTCTTTAGTTCTTATCAATCAAGATTCTCTCACCAGTAACTTCCAGTTACTTCCTCATTATCATAGCAGAGCACTGTCCCAGTGACTTCAGGTTTGAGATAACTTTCCATGCATTAATTTTCCTAGAAAACATTTGTGTGGACCCTGTGTTTCTTCACTTTCTTTAAGTAAGATTACTCAAATCCTGAAAATTAGTGTACAACATATGATTGAGAAAGATTGGAATAATTAATAACACATAAATATGCCACTATTGAGAATAAAATAAAAACAAACAAATGACTTTTTTTAAAAACATCACTTAGCCAGAAATTGGTACATGGGACAGATTACTCTCTCCAGAGCACACAGCATTGCGGCCATAGCACAACATATTTTCCATTCACCATCAACATTCACTTTAAAAACATTTTTCTTTCTTTACTTGAGAAAAAGTATTTGGGAGAAGCAGACAAACATGCACACAAACATGTGCACACATACAGAGAGGGGGAGAATGGGCATACTGGGACTTCTAGCTGTTGCATCCAAACTCAGATCCATGCAGTACTTTGTGCATCTGGATGTACATGCACATGGATACCAGAGAATTGAACCTGGACCACAAGGCTTTGCAAGAAAGCACTTGTAACTACCAAGCCATCTCTCCAGCCTCAACACTCATTTATAAATCATTCATATATTTAGCATTTTCCTCACTTGAATATGCATTAATCTATTTTATATTTCATATTGTGAAGTAGTCACAATAATTAAGAACTGACATACCATCACCTAACATAATTATTATTTTTTCCTCCTTTTTAAAAATCTGTATTACACAATATTCCTACTAAATCACATGAATAATTTGGTTCTGGAAAGACCTAACATATTTTTTTTGGATACAAGTATAAATGCATCCTATACAAGTATATGTATATATGTAAGTTTGTAATTTTTAGAATAGTGTTATGCATGCTTTCAAAGAGTTATCATGCATTAACTATTGCAGGGGATGCATAGAAAATGTGCTTAGATTTGTTGAAAGAAGTGGTACAGTGGTATTAGCTGACACACTTAACAATGTGATGTATCCTGTCTTCCTTCCCTCTGTGATACTTCTTCTACTAGGATGTCTTTATATTTCTTCTTTTCAACATATCATTATTAGTATCACCCGGAATTCTATTTGTTCCACAGTTAACCTTATTTTAGAATATTTCTCTAGGTGACAAGTTATGCTTGCTGAAGATTATTTACAACTAGCTCTAGTTTCTGTCTGTGAAGTCTGTATCCTTGTTTTTCAGAATTGTCCTTAAGCTTACATTAGATATTTGTCTTCTACTGTCCAAATTTCTGCCTCAGCATGTCTTTTTGATGCGTCACAAACACCTAAAACTTAATATATCTTAATTTGAACTACAAATGTATTGCTTTAAGCCTATGCTTCCTTCTTTAATAACATGAATCTTCAATTCATATAAATGCATATGCATAAATTCCATCTCTCTCCGTGAGACTTTTACTGACCTTTAAAAATATTCAATTTAATATTAATTTTTAAATAATTATTTTTTATTTTGATTTATTTATTTGAGAGAGATAAGAGAGGCAGATAAAACGGAAGAGAGAAAGGACACTTCAGGGCCTTCAGCTGTCACAAAGTAACTCCAGATGCATGTGCCACCTTTCGCATCTGGTTTATGTGGGTCCTAGGGAATTAAACCAGGGTGTTTTGGCTTTGCAGGCAAGCTCCTACTACTATGAAATCTCTCCAGCACTTATTTATTTTTAATTGTATTGCTATGAACCCCCCATTCAATGGATCAACTCTGAATTGTACTTAGTGTAGTTTCAGGATACACACAGACACAAGAGACTACACCATAACTAGATTTCCTGTCAGCATTATTGAGGTATGACAATTATATATATTTAAGAAGAACTAGTTGATGTTTTCATAAACTTTTACATGGTAGAATAATTGACCAAATCAATCTAACTGCATATGTATGACATCACATAGTTGCCATTTTTTAGTTTTTAAATTTTCATTAGTTAATTGAATTTTAGAAAAATTCTAGCTATATGTCCCAGGATTGCCTGGATTGTGTACACTCTTGCTTCTTCAAAATCCAAGTGCTAGGATTACAGGTGCATACCACAATACTGGTTATTTCACTATTTAAAAATTTAAATCTGAGCTGGGTATGATGGCACACACCTTTAATTCCTGTACTTGGGAGTTGGAGATAGGAGGATTGTCATGAATTTGAAGGCAGCCTGAGACTACATAATGAATTTCATGTCAGCTTGGGCTAGAAGGAGACACTACCTCAAAAAAGACTTCAGACCATTCTCTCATATCCTAACACAAATCTGAGGTCCTCTTTTCATATTCTACTTATGTCTATGCTAATTAATTCCATCCACTTCTTAGAAACCAACACTCCCAAGTCTACACAAGTAAGTTTACCTGTATTTTCTGGAGTAGGAAGAACCTCTGTTAGTGAGATATATTTCTGTCTCTTTTAACAGTTTCATATTTCTTATTTCATTTAATTAGACAATGGATTTATCTTTGCCAGACTCCTCCCTTTGCCAGTAAGAACTTATGAATAGGGATTCTGAATTTCTCTGTCATTGAACTCAAAGCATGAAGCACAGATTTAGCACAGAGTAAGACACTTTAAAATTAGCATTTATTTACAACTCAAATTGATATCATCAAATATCTTTCACCACCCTTATCTTTGCTTAATATTGAGTTATTTCTGCATAACTTGCTACCAAGTTGGTGTCTGGTATGAATTCAATGGATCTTAAATAGATGAAACACCAGTCAGAGATTAAACACACTTAGGTATAAAAAGGTCCTCACTGGGCTGGAGAAATGGCTTGGCGGTTAAGTGCTTGCCTGTGAAGCCTAAGGACCCCGGTTCAAGGCTCGATTCCCCAGTACCCATGTTAGCCAGATGCACAAGGGGGTGTATGCGTCTGGAGTTCATTTGCAGTGGCTGGAGGCCCTGGCACGCCCATTCTCTCTCTCTCTCTATCTGCCTCTTTCTCTCTCTGTCTGTCACTCTCAAATAAATAAAAATAAACAACAACAACAAAAAAAGGTCCTCACTGCATTACACAAAATCAGTAAATATTTATGTATGTAGTAAAAGAGAAAAATGTAATATTCCATTAGCAATAATGTATCTAAATTAGAGTTTTATCATTGGACAAAAAATTGCACAGAAGACAAAAAAAATAGAATTAGGTGAAAATTGTAACTTACCACAGGAAATAAATGTAAATCAGAAATACAAGTGGCATATGCAATATGTAATTATATAATGAAATGATAATAAAATATATAGAATAAAATATGTGTCATTATTTCTTCTATTTCTAAAACAAAAAACTCTTTTTCTGAATTTTTTAATATATAGCTAATTCTAAAAGCAACTATTTAGTGATAATAGTTCTTAAATATATACAAAGGAAGAATACTATCATTTTAATATGTAAAGTAATGATGAATTTTCATTCAACATAAAATTAATTGTAGTCCATTAGTACATATTACTTCTGTCTTCATGATATGTCATTTTTAATCCAAATTTTTCTGCAATTCCTACTGTATGTTGGGATTCTTTCATATCCATTGTATAATGGTTTAAAATTTTGGTACTCCAACCCAAAATATTATTTGTACTAAATATAATTATAAAAATAATACATTTTAGGGCTGGAGAGATGGCTTAGTAGTTAAGTGCTTGCCTATGAAGCCTAAGGACCCTGGTTTGAGGCTCAATTCCCCAGGACCCATGTTAACCAGATGCACAAGGGGGTGTATGCATCTGGAGTTCATTTGCAGTGGCTGGAGGCCCTGGTGTGCCTATTCTCTCTCTTTGCCTTTTTCTCTGTCTGTCGCTCTCAAATAAATAAATAAAAATAAACAAAAAATTAAAAAATAATAATACATTTTAAAAGCAAAATATATAAAATTAAATTTATCCAATTTTTCAAGAACCAGTCATAAAAGATTGCCCATTCTTTATAGCGTGTTCTATGGTCTATGTGTTGGTTTTTATGTTCATATCAAATATGGCTTTGCAGTATACTTTGAAGTCAAGTAATAGGATGACTTTCGTTTTATTGTCTTTTTTTTGCCTAAGATTATTTTTTATTATTCAGGGTTTAGTTTATGTGATCACATGTATGACAAAAATATTCTTGCTCCAATAGTCTTCATTGGCAAATAAACTTCTGCAAGGCCTGTCACTGGTTCTTTGCGAAGGACTGCATTTATTCTGCAAATCACTTTGGATATTAGTCACCTAAACAGCGATTCTTCCAACCCATGAATGTGAGATGTCTTTCCATTTTTTTGTGTGTGTTCCCTTAAATTCTTTTGTCAATGTCACACAGTTATCAATGTAGAGATTTTTTTTACCACTTTTGTTAATTTTTTCCCTAAGTATATGTACTTTCAACCTGTTAGAAATGGGATTGTTTTCTAAATCTTGGTTATTAGTATAATGCTATGAGTATACAATGTGCTTCTAACTGTGTAGGTTTACTTTGCATCTTGCAACCTTGTAAATTTTATATATTCCTTTACATCCATTTTTTTGGGGAAAGTATCTTTGCAGTTTTCTAAATATATTCAAGCAGTGACAATCTGACTACATCCTTTCCAATTTATATGTCCCTTGTTTTTCATCTTATCTCATCACACTGGCTGGGATTTCCAGTAACCTATTGAATAAAATCAGTGAAAGTGGTCTTTCTTGTCTTGCTCCTGATCTTAGAAAATCTTCATTGTTTTTCTCTATTTATTATGGTATATTACCTGTGGGCTTGTTATATATGACTTTTATTGTGTTGACTTATATTGCCTCTATACCTAATTTGTTCATAATTTTTATCATGATGATATACAGAGTTTATAAAATCCTTATGCATCTATTGATAAAATCATATGACCTCTAGTTCTGTATGTTGTTTAGTCATTTGTATGTGTTCACCCATCCTTGCATACCTGGATTCCACTTGATTACCATTGAGTCTGCTCATATACTTTGAGAATTTCTGCATACATGTTTATGAAAGTTAACAGCTCGATGTGCTTTTCTTGATTGTGTGCTTGTCTGCTTTTACTATCTGGGTAATCTTGTCTTCTTAGGGTGAATAAGAAAGAATTGCCTGTCTTCATTTTTCTGAAATAATTTGAGAATAACTAGTATTACTTCTTTAAATGTGTATTAGAAACCAGCAGCAGCAGCACTTAGCCCTTCACTTTTGTATACTGGGAGATATTCTCTTGATTCATATTTGGAATCTAAGAAAGTCAATACAAGAGAATTTCCGTAATGTTGAACAGAGGCTAATTAGAAGCTAGAAATAATAAGGGCAATAGGAAATGTGGCTCAATGAGTACTAAGTTAGAGTGAAGTAAAATAATTTGATTCCTTATTTAGCAATATACTATTACACTGTAATTTAAAAAGAAATCTTTCAGAAAGAGCTGTTAATGTTTTCATCACAAATGGAAAATATTTGTATAGTTATACTTATCCTGATTTGAACACTGAACCACATATTCATGTCAGAGCATCACATAGCACAAATAAGCATTATAAGTTTATGTCAATTAATAAGTACAAAATCATCTAAGACATATAAAATTTGGACTTTTTCATACCTCCCATTAAGCACTCTATCCTTTGCTCATATTTGCTATATTCCATCCATTATAATCAATAGTTTTTTTTTTTTAATTGCCCTATCTTTATGTATTGTCACACTAGTATTAGATTGGAAAACCTCTGGTCCTCAACACATCTGCATTTCAATATTTCCATTAGACAAGTAGAAAGGATACATGACCATGTCTTCCCTTTCCTTATAAAAATCAAAGTTATTACAATGAAAGTTAATTATTTAATTGTTATGCTGGTTATGCCACATTTGTTGTTGAATTTCAAGAAGTCATCTGCTGCTTAATAAAATTAACTGTGCTGCTCTAAAAATCTGGTTTTTGATCTTTATGCTAAGAGTTTCATGATGTCTGTAAAATCTTATCAAGCATCATGTATTTCTCTATAGGCATATTATATTTTAATAAAATATGTTCATGCAAAATTAACTATAGTCTCAGTTCATTGACCAAAGGATCATTTAACACTTGCTCTATGCCAAGTTATTTCTAAATAATACTGGTAACACAATGTTTCGAAAGTTATGAGAGCATTTATGTCCAAAATAATAATAACTAAACAAATAACAATGGAACATTTTAAATAGTACTAACAATTTATAACCGATTAATAATAATCTATTTAAAAATATTAAAGGGCTATGAAAAGTACTAAAGAATTATGTGTGTCTTGAGAAACATGCTAAAAGTATACATTGGTGAAAAAATAAATGCTGACAGGAAAATTGAATTTCTACATGTAGTATAATGAAACTAGATAACTTGTTTCACCATTCATAAAACACTCCAAAAGCACAGCTCAAGATACAAGCATATATAAGGATTCTCTGAATAGGATTCTGGTTACTTGTGAATTAAAGCCAGCAATTGACCAATGGGACTCATGAAATTAAGAAGCTTTTTTTTTTTTTTTTTTTTTTTTAGCAAAGCAGTGGAAATTTTCCCTTCAAATGAAGTGTAGCACACAGAATGGGGGGAAAAAAAAAACTGTTTTCAGTTATACATAGTAAGGGGAAGAGTAAGCATATAGAATAAACAAATAACTCATAAAACTAAAAATGAAGAAAGTAAACAACCAAACAAAAAGTAAGCTATGATATTAAGCAGAGTAATAAAATGAAGAAATACAAATGGCTTGTAAGCTCTTTAAAAGTATACATGGCTGTGGCTGGAGAGATGGCTTAGCTTCCCACATAAGCCAGATGCACATGCATATGGAGTTTGTTTGCAGTGGCTAGAGGCCCTGGTGCACCCTATTTTTTGTCTGTCTCTCTGCCTCTTTCTCTTTCTGTCACTCTCAAATAAAGAAATATAAATAAACAAAAAAATGTTTAAATATTACCCATGGCTCTCATGAAAATATGAATTAAACCTACTTTGAGATTTCATCTCACTTCAATCAGACTGACTGTGATCAAGAAAACAAATGACAAAAAAATGCTAGTGAGGATGTGGAAAAGGGTATCCATTATTCACTGCTGATGGGAATGTAAACTGTTGTCATTGTCATGGGGAGATCAGCATGGAGGTTCCTCCCAAAGCTAAAATTAGATCTATCATATGATGATCTACTTGTACCACTCCTGACCCAAAGTAGTCTGTACCCTACAATAGAAATACTTGCATATCCATGTTCATTGCTACTCTATTCACAATAGCTTGGAAATAGAATCAGCCCAGATGTCCATCAACTGATGAAAGAATATTGAATATTTGGTACATATATATAATGAAATTTTATTCAGCTATAAAGAAAAATGGAATTTGCAAGAAAATAGATAGAACTAGAAAATAGATCATGTGAGTCCCAGAAAGTTCTCTCTAATATGTAGATCCTAGATTCAAAGTTTTAGGTTTGTGTATAACTTGGAGAATCTGTAGAGAATGGGAAGCTACAAAAAGGCCATGAAGTCTTAAGGGGGAACAGTAAAACACAAGTGATATGAATGTAGTGGGAAGGTAATATTAGGGTTGGGAAGGGTTAAGTAAAGATGGAGGACAGAAATAAGTTGGGATGGTAACCAAAACTTAGGAGATATGAAAGATCTGTATGGAAACCTACTTTGTCAGCTAACTATAAATACAATTTTATTCAACAATGGAAGTATCCTTCATGGACAGTTAATGCTGCTCCAAGCAATAGTTGGTTATTAAAAGAAAAACCTGGTGTCATGTGTGGGTTACTTCTCTAGGGCTTTTGGTCAGGGCAGCCCCAAAGCTCCCCCTAAAAATATATGCTATTGTCATTGTTCTTGGTTGGAATGTTCAGAGATTATTGCTGAAGAAACGATACACTTTGGTTGCAGGATATAGAGAAAAATCAAACTAAAACTTACCTAGAAGCTTCCTCCCTCCTTGGTAGTTTGTGATAGGAGGTGCTTTGCCCATTACTGGGGGAAAAAAGCTCATTAATGGTCTCACCCAGCTGTGGACCCTGTGTGCTACAATACTGAACTACTAGGCAAGGTGTGACTACCAACTAGTACAAAAGAAGCATACTTGTTATGGGGATAAAAAACTACTTTCTGATTTTATTTGTGGCTCTCTCCCTCTCCACACGATAAAATTCTTGGGTAGGACTCTAAACCTGATTGAAAATGAAAGCCCATGCTTCAGAAAAAAAAAAATTAGACCTGGAGGGCAAGGATCATACTACTGTTGTTTTGCTAAATAAATGTATCACCAAACCACAGTCTAAATATGTATATATATACTCACTGACTAGTGATGCTCTCAGCCTTGTTCAGAAAAGCATTTTTTTTTTTTTTGCCTGTGATAATTAATGCAAAGACTCATAATCGGTCAACATGCTGAGAATAAGTGACTGTTGAATGTTTAGACCTATATTGGACATCTATGAAAGGATGAAATAACATAATCAAAGAGGAGATGAAGAGTATAAGATCTGGAGAACAGGGATGAGAGCTGTCTGCTGCACATGATAAGGCCATCACACACAAAATTATAGCAGATTTGGTTTCCTGCACAAGACCTACAACAAGAATGGGTCTTTCAACATTCCAGGTTGGATGGGGAGGGTATTGGAGAGCCAACCCCACTCCCAGAGGAGTCACTGCAGATAATGGCTACAAGGGGAAAAAAGTGTCATCTTCTGCAATGGTGTGGCACCAGGCAGTTTTCCATACTTCAGTAGATAACCCACCTCTCCCCTCTACCAATGCACATGTAAGCATCTCTAATTAAACTGAGTGTGTCTCAAAAAGTGTACATGAAAATGTGGGGGACTTTCTGGGAAGACAGGGTTCAGTAAGAGTGGGAAGGAGATAAGGAAAGGTAATGGAGGGTGAAAATGATAAAAATATTATATGGAAAGAGATATAGATATGAAATAAATTTTTAGTATTAAAATGAGTCAAACAAATAAATAAATTGGAATGTGAAAAGCTACGTAGAGGAGACTTTCTGAGGAACTCTAAAAATATCAAGAAAGACCAGATATGAATGAGAACTAGCAATAATGTGACTAAGGGGACCAAGACTACATAGACCCTGACATAACAGAAAGTTTAGCATGATGCAATGCTAGATTGAAAATCCACAGGACTAGAGTGAGGAACCATATAGTGTAGACTGAATAAAAGCTTAAAAGATGGAAACATTCTAGATAAGGTGCTTGTGAGCAAAGATGCACACTCATGTTGGTGTGTGTGTTTCCAAAATGATATGTTATGTTTAATGCTACAAATTTCAACTTTCTTGTTTTCAGCAAAGTCTGCCTTAAAGCTTTTCCTGTTGGAATTTGTTATTTATTTGTTTATTTATTTATTTGAAGGAAGGTCTCATTCTAGCCCTGGCTGTCCTGGAACTTACTCTGTAGCGCCAGGCTGGCATCAAATTCATGGTGATCCTACTTCAGACTGCTTAGTTCTAAAATGAAAGGCACACACTACCATGGCTGGTACATAAAATATTTTAAACGTTAGTGTCACCATTCTATTAAATATAACATTGTACTCCACCAAAACACTACCCATCTGTCATCATCCTCCTTCCCTCCCTCTACTCCTCCCTTCCTTTTATCTTCTTCTCTTTCTCCCTCATTTCTTCCTTCCTTCACTCCCTCTTTTCCTTTCTCACTCTCTCCCTTGCTCTCTCCCTCCCTTTCTCCTTCTCTCCCCTCCTTTTTCATTTCTTCATTTCTTCTTTATGAAACACCCCTCAGGCTTGTTTATTTTTTTCGTTTGGGATTTAAATTTTTGAGATAAAATCTCCACTATGTAACCCAGGCTAATCTTAAACTTGTGATTTTTCTGATTTAGCCTCCCAAGATATGGGATTACAGGTCTGTACCACAATATCTGTCTTCCATTCATTTATTTTGAATATTATTTGATAGCTATTATGTCAAGTGTTTTCAACATGAAGCTCTTCTCTGTGCCAATCTTTAAAAAATGTTATATAGCTTAATATCTTTTGTCTACTTTTCTTGATATTTGAATTTCATTTATATAGGATTTTCTGTTTTATTTAAATAAAATATATCTATTGGGTCTCTTTTTTGCATGTTGCCAATCATATAGTAAAAAAATTTAGTCAAGTTCTTGCCTTGTACATAACTCTTGCATAAACATTTTTGAGCCACTGAAGTATAATAAGAACATTAGGAATAATAAAATAATATCAAAATAGATTACAGGATGGAGAATACAAAGAGGAGATGATGCTCAAAGGAAATATATATATATATATAAATCAAAAAGCCATAGCCAATATCGATGCAGCTTTGGCCATTAAAATTCAGAGGATAATTTTATAACAGAGTGTTGCAGTTAGGTTCACACTGCTGGTAGAAATCACCCAACCAAAAGCAGCTTGTGGAAAAAGAGGTTTATTTTTGCTTACAGGCTTGAGGGGAAGCTCCAAGATGGCAGGGGAAAACTATGGCATAACAAGATGGTAGGCATCACCCCCTGGTCAATATAAGGTGGACAATAGCAACAGGGCAGTATACCAAACACTGGCATGGGGAAACTGGCTATAACACCCATAAGCTTACTCCCAACAATACACTCCCTCCAGGAGGCATTAATTCCCAAATCTGCATCAGCTGGGAAACTAGCATTCAGAACACCATAGCTTATGGGGGACACCTGAATCAAACCACCATATTCCACCCCTGGCCCCCATAAAATTATAACTATACATGAATGAAATGCGTTCAGTTCAACTTTAAAAGCTTCCATATCAATCCCAATGATGTTCACACATCCCCATAATCCAAGGTCTTTTAACTGAGCCTTAATACCAAAAAAAAAATAACCTCAAAAAACCCATAATGGCACAGAAAAACATTCACACTGCAAAAGATGGCATTGGGCATTGTAAAGAAATGCTCAAGAAATACATGATTTAAACAGAGCAAACACCAAACTCTGTAGCTCCAAGTGCAACAATGCCTTACACTGCCGATGGCCATTTCCAAAACACAAGACCATGTTGGAAACTTAATGACCTCTCTTTTCTGCATTTCTTATACTTCATATTACCAGGTAGGGTTCCAATTTGTTAATCCATGGGGAAATAAAGCAGACTTTGAAGAACAGTACTCTTTGAGCACTCAGGCCCCATCAAAAGAGTCTACATTCTTCCTTTTGTCCTAGTACATGTCAGATAGTCCAATCTCAAAGGTTGTAATCTCTCAATTGCAGATGAATGGGCAGCAGTTCACCCAAAGATTTGTCTTTCTGTGTTATACCAGTTTATTTCTACACAAAGCAACCCTGCACAACTTCTCAGAACTCAGGCATAACAGCAAGCTTCCCATGCAAACTACTAGCCCAGTCCAGGCAAAGCTCTTTCTCACTCTCATAAGCCAACCCTCAAAGTCCATAGTTCTTACTGTAATCAGGCCTTTCAACTCTGACCAGAATAATACATCAAGCTGTACTTACAGCACTGCAAACCGTCTCCTAAACCAAGGTTTCAAATCCTTCTACATCCCGCTTGAAAATCAGCTCCAAAAGGCCAAAGCCACACAGTCAGGTGTCTAGCAGCAACCCCACTCCTAGCACCCTTTACTGTTGCAGTCAGGTTCACATTGCTGGTAGAAATCATCCAGCCAAGAGCAGCTTGTGGGGAAAAGAGTTTATTTTGGCTTACAGACTCGAGGGGAAGCTTTACAATGGCAGGAGGAAATGGCATAAGCAAAGGGTGGACATCACCCTCTGGCCAACATAAGGTGGACAATAGCAACAGGGGAGTGTGCCAAATACTGGCATGGGAAAACTGGCTATAACACCCATTAACCGACCCCCAACAATACACCACCTCCAGGAGGCTTTAATTTCCAATTTCTATCAGCTGGGGAACCTAACATCCAAAACACTTAAGTTTATGGGGACGCCTGAATCAAACCACCACACAGAGGTAGTCTTGAAAGTAGTCTATTTTTCTCTTTCAGAAATGCTGTTGGCATTGATATTACTCAAAAGTAAAGAATATAATTTGAACTGAAATATTAATATTTTAAGACACACAAAGATAATTGTTTTCTAAAATATTTATTTATTTATTTATTTATCTGAGAGGGAGAGAGGCAGATAGAGAGAAAGAGATAGAATGGGCACACTGGGGCCTCCAGCCACTGCAAACAAATTCCAGATGCATGTAGCACCTTGTGCATTTGGCTTACATGGGTACTTGCGTCCATAGGCTTCACAGGCAAATGTGTTAACCACTAAGCCACCTCTTCAGCTCACAAAGAGAAATTTTTAGTGATTTCTTGACTCTTTACATAAGGTCCACATATACACCTTGGATAATGTATCTAATTAATCTCTTAAACAGAGAATACTAATCTTTGAAATAATTTATTCTCTACTAATATATATGGCCCAATTAGTACAAAGATTTTACATGCATATTCTTGTTAGTTTTTAATTACAATAGATTAGCCAAATGGGCTTATTACAAAGATAAATAAAAAAGAAGAATCTCTCTAGACCCAATGATTTCCTACTAAATTCACTAGTGTACTTTTGGAGGATTGTTCTAGGTAAGATTAGGTGACTACCTCATAAAGTTGGAACTAAGATATTAAAGGGTAGGAACTATACCTGTCACATAAAGTAGTCCTCTAAGTTAATATACAATGCTAATTTTCACACATGTGAAGGATAAGGGTGATAATACATTATATTAATTTGTTTAATGGATATAAGCAATTAGGCAGAATTATGAAAATGGCTGTACCTTACCTATTTAATTTACCACATTCAGAAACTTTTGAGAAATAATTTCATAAAAATACATATAATGCATATGAGAATATCAGTGGGTGTATGTGTGTATACATATATATATATATATATACATTATCAAATAGCCTGTGTACATAAATGTTTACTATATATGACTTAGGTTTTACCTTTTAAATGTTTTATCAAGTACTATTGATTTCATTTTATAGACACTCTTTGCCAAAAGGAATTTTGAGTTGATTATTATCTAATTGTCTATTTAATTTATTTAGCCTAATTATAACTAGTTATGCAAGTGATGTAAATATGTTTAGTATTATAGTTAGTCAGTATTATTATAATACACAAGAGTTCATAAATATTTTTACAAAAATTCTAGTAACATGGCAAATAGATGTGCAATTCTAAACTTAAGTACATCTTTTGACAATCATCAATCAATAAAGAAAAACTTTTAAAGGTTGAAATAATAAAAAGTGAGTATACATCATTCAATGGCTGTTCCAGTGTTGACATGCTTTAGCCAAATTACCTATAACTTCAAGCAGTATTTTTATGTTACTTTGATAATAGACAGGAACTTTTAATAACATTTATTTTACTTATGTATTATTATCCTAAAATACTGGTAAAAGCATAAAGCCTTCCAACTTGTATTAATTTTTGTTTCTCTATCTTATTACTAACTTATTCATAGTTTGAAATACATGCATCCCTCTCTCTTTCCATATTGAGTAGAAAATAATGATTTTTCTTTTTTTTATTATTTTTCAAGGTAGTATCATGCTGTTGCCCAGGTTGGTCTGGAATTCACTGTGTACTCTCAGTGTGGCCTTGAAATTATGATGATCCTCCTACCTCTGTCTCCCAAATTCTGGGATTAAAGGAGTGTGCCACCACACTTGGCTAATTATTTCTCTTAAATTTATATGCCCATGATTTCATATCAGCCTCAGGAACACAAGCCAATTTAATTTCAGGACATCACATGGGAAAAGCTATAATAACAATTTGTTACTCAATAAGACTATAAAATAAATATTAAGTTCAAATTGATGTTATTAACCTAGTAGAAACAGGCATGCAAGATAGAGACACCTCATTGCCTTAGATATTACTTGTATTAAAAAATACATTCTAATCGAATAGCATTAATATTGAAAATCTAATATCTTCACAGAAATTTAATTTCCTAATATTAAAAGAATAAGGGTTACATGATCTATCATCTGAATCCTTGCACACTATTGTCCCAGAATGCAATCCCTATCTCATATCTCACTGCTTCCATACACTGAATTTTTGTCCAGTTGTGCCACAGATATGAGAGACCCTTATAGACACTGTCAGCCCTCTGCCTTATGACTATCTCTCTCTCCAATACTTTAAATAATTTTTATTAACAATTTTCACACATATGCGTAACATATACCTTAACTTGTTCCGTGTGTATGAATGAAATTAGGAAGGGAGGAGCCTTGCCTAGTTACCTCTATATCGTTAGCAAAGATTCATCCATATCTTGCTCATGCTGGACCTCTTGTTTTAACTGAATTTCATTTATATTATAAAACTAGAAGTCATAGGCTATAGACTAAAAGTACTCTGCCCTGTTTTGAATGTATGAAACCCATTAGTTACCTTGTCAGTATTGGGACAAGTAGGAACCTTGATGGAATGGCTAGGTCAAAGTGCTCTGCCTTCATGAATAAATGGATTCCTTTATTTTGGAAGTGGGTGGGTTGACCATAGCAGTAATTTTGTTAATAAATTCTGCCTTCTTTTGTGTTTCCTCACCATGTGATGTATCTAGAAGTTCTTCATTTGGTGGTGACAGGTTAATACTGTACATTCTAGATTTCAAAGTTAGGATAAATAACTTTTCTTTAGAAATTACATAGTTTCTGATTATAGAAGTAGAATATAGACTAAGACATAATCTAATACAAATGACTAAGGGTTTTTCAGTATTATTATTTATGATTGTTTATTATAAATATTCATGGAGATCGATGAGACAAAGTAACTGAAGAAATTGATTATGTTCAAAGATATATGCATGAACATTAAAGAGAGTAGCACTTTATGAGAGAAGAAAACTTCTTATTTCATTACAAATAGCAAAGTCACTTTATGAAGACATTTGGAAATATTTTAGGAATAATGCATATAATTAATTTTACATGTTAACCAAAGTATATATAGAGAGGAAACAATTCATCCTTTAACTCATCAATAAAATCAGAGTATATGATTTTATCTTTGGAGGGAGAGAAGAAGAAGCTAACTTTGTAAATTATAGCATAACAAAATTTAGCACTATAAAGAGTAGGAGTGCTTTCCACTGTCTGCCAATTATAATTTTGCAGCACTTCTAAGCTTCTTAGGCAATTACCAGGAAAAAATAAGAACTTTAGTTGCTATCAAGTAGACTTGTAGCTAGAAATATTCTATGTCTTAGTGCTTGATCCAATTAATCCTTCAATTAACATAATTTTAGAGAAACTGAGATTGGTCCATAATATCCCATTTGTGAATCATAGAAAACTATACTGCATCACAGAATTCCAATCCTAAAGAAGATCTGGGCTCATAGATAGTTGAATCATGGCATCACAGGGGTCAAAATAGAAAATGCTGTGCTGTTTTCTAAAGAAGAGACAGGCACTGTCCACTGCATAGCCCACTTACCTGCTGGCCTCATCAGTACTTAGATTATTCTTTCTAGCACTAGAAGCTCTGGCTGTCTGGGGACTGACTCTCTTCCAACTTCCAGCCATGCCATTCTATTTTGCATGTCAACCACATAAGGTGTCTTCAGCAACAGGGTCTTACCACTAACCTTTGGTGGGTCATCAAGTACTCTCAGAGAAATCTGTCTGTCTTTTAGGAAACCTTGTAGGTCTCTCTGATCAAAAGCTCATTGTGGATGATAGCCCCATGCTGGTACTGAGAATTCTAGAAAATTAACATGTTAGATTCAATAGGCACTTGCTTTTGTGATGTTTACATTGAAGTTAAAACAATATGGCCCAGTTGAAACAGAATCCATTGTCTTGCTGGAGGCTTTGGTTGACTTTTGATGTTTCTCATGAAGGATAATTTCTTTATAAGAACCTGTCCAGAATTTCTAAAGAAAATGAGCAAATTTCTATATTTTATGATAAATACACATTCACACAGAGACTCAAATCTATACTCCAAAATCTGATAACCCTATATAAAACTTGGACTAGAAAATGTTGTGTGTGTTCTGAAATTGTCAATAGAACCATATACCTGACAAATAAGTTTACTTAGAATGAATTGTATGCATATTTTTTGCTTGATTATGGTAGATTGCCAATATCAGTCACCCTCAGATCAATAGCCTCAATATCAATCTCCCTAAAATGCTCCGTTTATTCAACACAGCCATGTTCAATGTCTTATCACCCTTTCTGAGGAGAATGGCAAGATGATTCTAAAATTTAAGTGGGAATTAAAAGGAACCAGACCATCCAAGATGATTTTGTAGAAGATGATCAGAATGGGAGCAATCATATTCTTCCTGATTTGAAGACTCATTATCAAGGTACAATGATGAAGGCTGGAGAGATGACTCAGTGGTTAAGGTAGTTGCTTGAATAGCCTAATGACCCAAGTTGGTCCATGCTTTTCTTCTTGTTTTAAGACATATTCTCTCATTTGCATTGCTCACTGATTAATTTTCCAGGCTAGGTATGCCATAAGCATGAAGAAATACTCCTGTCTCTTCTTCCCTTTTCCCCTTTGGCATGCCGGGAGTATAGATACTTGCCACAGAGTAGGGCTTTTTACAGGGATTCTGAGGATCTGAACTTGGGTACTCACACTTCCACAAGAAGTACTTTATCTACTGAGCCATCTCCCCAGCCCAAGGATCTACTTTTTAGACTAAGTCAAAAACTAAATGAACAAAGAAACTGAAGGCATTTTTTTCTAAAACAAAAGGAAATTAAATTACAAATAGATTCCTTCATTCTTTTAAGTTATTTGCCACTGAAATTTGGAAAATTAAAATATAACCTTAAAAATATTGGTCTATAAGCCAAACCCAATAGCAAAGTATACAATTATCTTCATTAGAATTGAACCTAGGTAAATTAGTGAAGAAAGAAATGTGTCAGGATATACTAAATTCAAAATTATTTCAAGAACAGAGTGAGGTGGTATACACCATTAATGCCAACAATCAGAAGATTGAGGTAGGTAAATAACTATGGGGCTGCAGAAAGAATTCTAGGTCAGCATAGACTAGAGTGAGACCTTGCCTAATTTCAAGATTTATAACTTCAAATGTAACTATCACATATAAAGAAAGTTGCTTTTCATATCTCAGCCTTCTAATCTTTCAGTCAAACACAAATTGGTTTTGAAAAATTATATTTAGAAAAATATCTTTCCAAATAGCCATACTAGTACATGTTTTCTAATCAGGAAAATATCCTAATAGACATACTATTCCTCAACTCCTACCTGGGTAAAGAAGGGTTCATAAATCTCCACTCCTTTATCAGATCCTTGTAATAACACCTCTTGACCACGTCTCCAGCTGTACCGAACAGGTGGGTTGGAATTGGCAACGCATCGGAGGAAGACTGTTCTCTCATAGTAGAACTGTTCTTTCGCTTCTCCTATACTCTGATGAACAGTTACCACCGGATCATCCAAATCTAGAAAAATGAAAACAAGTACATGACAAGGTTTCTAAAGTATTGCACTCATACAGCTGAAACAAAGACTTTCAAGTGACTGTACCAGTTCCATTTGCTTCATTGAGTTTATTGAAATCATCTACAATAGAAGTAGCCAAGGGATAAGAAGAAGTTCAGTAGTTACATGTCTTAGGATCACTGTTTGTTGAAGCAGTACACCAAACCTTGCACATTTTGACTTCCTTGCCAAAAGTCACATGTAAAAAAGTTCTGTGAGAGAGATCACACTACAGAATTCTAACATTTAAGCTTACACACAACAAGTCAGAGAAACCTACATTGCAGAAATCAAGCATCATGTAGCCCCATGAAACTTTTCTCCTAAGGCACACTTTACTAGTAATGAATAACAGTTTTCTTTAAAAAAAATCAAACTGTGTACAAATTATTATAATTTTATAATAGCAATGCATGATATAGAGTTATGTAAAAATTACCTTCATTTTTTAGATTTTATACCCCAAATTATATTTGTTAATTTGCTTGCTTTTCTTTTTTCCAATAGTTTATTTAAAAATAATTTTATTAAAATTTTATATAATCCTCTTCCACCATCTTCCTTTATGCCCCCTCCAATCAATCTCCATTTGTTTTCTATGATTCCCTTTTCTATATTGATGTCTTTCTTTTTCCTTTGCCTTCCTACATCGTCAATGATAATCTGTTGGTTGGCCAAGTTATACAAGTGTTGTGCAGATAATGACAGCTGCTATGAGGTCATGAGTTCCATGTACACTTTATATCTGGAAGATAATATGCTCCAAAGCACTCCTATCTACCCTTGGCTCTTTCATTCTCTTTGTCACCTCTTCCACTATAGTCCATGAGCCTTTGAAGGGTAAGACAGAGATGTCTCATGTCAGTCTTCCCCATCTGAAAAGAGACTTCTCTAACACAAAGAGCAGCATATGCCTAACTTACATACTTAGAGGGTAATTTTGTATATATAATATATCAATTTAGCCATGCAGAAGTAGTAATGTCCCCCCTAGGATTTGTAAGTCTCTCAGCCATCTGCTTTTCATTAGGTTCTCAGTATCAGGCATGAATTCCCTACATTGGAGCAAGCCTCAAATCCAAGTAGAGAACAATTAGTTACCCCCAGAACAGAAATGTCACTAGTATACTAGTAGGAATGCTTTTTCTGAGTGGCCAGTTGTGCAACATACAGGGTCCACTGCTGATTAAGGTTTCTGATGACATCTCTCTCCCAACAAGCTGCTAGCACTTCCCAGCACTGTGACAGCTAGCTATCAGGGAGGATCCTTCCAGCTCAATTCCAGGTTGATTTCTCAGTGTCCGTGCAACTGAATTATGTGCTGTTTTCAGAAACAGAATCTTACCATGTAGTTCTGGTGGGCAACCTAGATCATTGGTAACGGTCTATAACGTTTCTGGGCACCTCAGAGGCCTTGCTGACCAACACCTCACTGGGAGGTAACCCAACCCTGGCACTGAATTTTTTCTGTATCATTCTGTGACTTCTGGGCATAATGCTTATAAACCCTGAGGGTACTTCTGCCCCAGCCCAAATGGAAATATCTTTTTAGCTTGTATGCATATTTTATTTTTAAATATTTTATTTATTTGAGAGAAAAGAGAGAGAGAGAAAGAGAGAGAGGAGTATAGGGTAGTCCAGTCCCTCTAGTCATTGCAAACAAACTCCAGTTGCATCAGCCACTTTGGCATTCGGCTTTACATGAGTACTGGGTGATTGAACCCAGTCCATCAGGCTTTGAAAGCAAATGGCTTTAATCATTGAACCATCTCTTCAGTCCTACATATGTATTTTAAATTTATTTATTATTTACTTTCAATCAGAGAGAGAAAAAGAGAAATGGGTGCATCATGGTATCTTTCCACTACAAATGAACTTCAAATGCAAATGGCATTTTGTGCATCTGACTTTACATGGGTTCTGTGGAATTGAACCTGGCCTACAGGCTTTGCAAGCAATAGCCTTTAATCCCTGAGCCAATCTCCCCAGTCCAAACTTATATGTTTTTAATTAGATAACAAAGAAGTAGGTTTCCACATGGCTTATATTTAACTTCTTTAGTTTTGAGGATCAAGAATATGTATTTATAATTTGAAATGAACTAATAGAAGGCACTTGTAACAGGCATTAATATTTTTACTGTCGAATACTGAAGAAAGATGTGTACCATTTTACATGTATACAAGGGGACTGTACACCTCAGTGTTTAGCATTCTCTGAGAAGAGGCAGCTGGAAAATATTTAGATTTGTAGCTTTTATTGTTCTCACCACTCATCTTCAAAACTGGGGCATGGAAGCAGCCAAGTCAGTGGATCAATGAGAAAAAATGAGTGATACTTATAATATAGTATGGTGCTTTCATGTTATCCATGTACTATCATGGGAATTGGCTGATGGGCCATCATTCACCAACCCTTCATGCAGCATTTCACATGTGCCATAGAGAATAAGCTTTTAGGGCTGGAGGGATGGCTTAGCGGTTAAGACGTTTGCTTGCAAAGCCAAAGGACCCAGGTTCGATTTCACCAGGACCCACGTTAGCCAGATGTACAAGGGGGCACATGCATCTGGAGATCTTTTGCAGTGGCTGGAGGCCCTGGCATGCCATTTCTCTCTCTTCTCTCTCTCTCTCTCTCTCTCTCTCTCTCTCTCTCTCTCTCTGTTGCTCTCAAATAAATAAATAAAAAATAACAAAAAAAGAATAAGCTTTTAGTCCCATGTTCTACCATGCAGTATGAACAGACCTATTACATGTGATACCCACAGTTGTCATTTTCTCCAAGAAATACGCCCCCTTTAGTACATAACCAGGAAAGATTGCTTACCTTTATATTCTTCCACTTTATTATCTGTAAATTAATATTGTATTATTTATGCTGCTATTATTATTTATTAATGTGGATTGCTTGACTGTTCTACTTTGATTTCTGTTTTTGCAATATCCTGAAATATTTTCTTCTGGTAGCATTAGAATCTGTTCACAACTATCTCAAAGGTCTCTTAAATTTAGAAGTGCAAATTACAGTACACTGCCTGTGGTGGTTTGAATAGAATAGATGGCCCCCAATATATTCAGTTGTTTATTTGTTTGTAGTTTGCATCTTTAGCCACCTGGCTGGAGGCAGTGTCACTGGGTGGATCTTAAGGTGTGGTGGTGGGTTTCAGATTTCAATCTGAAGATATGCAAAGTGTGCCTAGCTGGAGTTCCTGAAGTGTGCTGCGGCTTTAGACTTGTGCTTCTCTCTCTCTCTGCTTGGGCCTGTGAAGGCAGGCCAGCTTCTTCTGCCATTATGGAACTTCCCCTGGATCTGTAAGCTTCAATAAATATCCCTTCCTCCATAACTGTGCTTGGTCTGAAAGTTCATCTCAGAGAACCTGAATCTGTCTGCTATACTGCCTTTTGGGAAATACTAAACTTAAATTCACTCGGGGGCTGGAGGGATGGCTTAGCGGTTAAGACATTTGCCTGAAAGGCAAAGGACCCAGGTTTGATTCCTCAGGACCCACGTTAGCCAGGCCCTGGCACTACCATTCTCTCTCTCCCCTTCTTTCTCTATTAAATAAAGAAATAAATACAAATAAGACATTTAAAAAATTCACTCTGGTGGCTGTGCAGGAACATATGAGATATTTAGGATTTTACAATTATTTTCATGCAATATTTACAAGTTTTTCAAATCTGTCAAATTTGTTGTGATATCAAATCTAATAGGTGCATTGTTATCTGAATTCTACCTCAATGATTTGGAAAAAGAAATATTTTGCATGTTAAAACTTTTATTTCTTATTAAAACATGACTTTTCCAAAAATATAATTTTCTTTACTGAGTCCTTTCATTTGTTTATATTTTAGAAGATTTAAGCTGTATTTTGTGGTAAGGAAAAGATTCCTAAGTCCCAAAGCTTAGGGATCAAACAGAATTGGCTGTTAAATAGCTGAAGATGTAACAATGGTGATGATTCCTTGGGTTGTAAATGTATTTGTTATTTATTTACATATTTATTTTAAATATATTTATTTATTTATTTATTTGAGAGAGAAAGAAAGACAGGCAGAGGCAGAGATAGAGAGAGAATGGGTGCACCAGGGCCTCTAGCCACTACAAGCAAAACCTAGACATATGCAGCACCTTGTGCATCTAGCTTATGTGGGTCCTGGGCACTCAGACCTGGGTCCTATGGCTTTGCAGGCAAGTACCTTAAGTGGTAAGCCATCTCTCCAGTCCCCGCCATCATTATTTATTGACTTACCCTTAGTTATTTTTTTTTTCCTTTTTAAGAGATGGTATGAACAAACTAAGTTGGGAATAGATGAGACATGAGTTATAGTTTATAAAAACTCTCTTCCATGGTTCTGATCATATTTGTGTCATTGGCCATCTAATCTTGTGACAGTAACTTCTTGAACATTCTGTTAGATTCACTCTTGTATAAGAATTTAAACTTTAAAATATCCTTAAGTGATATTTTTTATGAAGGACAATTACACACAGCTCTGTATATATGCCATATATATATATATATATATATATATATATATATATATACATAGAGAGAGAGAGTATATACATACAATATAACTTAAGTAACACACATGTGTTACTAGGGATATATATTAGTGTATATATATATATATATATATATATATATATATATATTACATATTCATATCTAGATTATATTCTTATATATGTATATGTTCCTAAATTTATGCTATATACATTCCTAAATATATACTGATCATATGTATTTGTCTTAAATCAGATTTCTGAGAAAATAAAGCCTAAGAGATGTGTGTTCAGAAAGTATACCAAAAAATATATCATCATGTAATTACGGTAAATGATTTAGAATTTCACTGCACCCAGAGGAATGCACCTTCTTCTCCTTACATATTATCATTTTAAGAGTATGTTGACTTTTCAATAGTCCATCCTATCATTTCTTAAGCTGTCATTTTCGGGTGACGTCGTAATCCTATGCGATGTCCTCACTGAAAAGTCCTATTTGTCTGACTCAACACAGTTGAGTATTACAGTTCTGAAAATGTTTCAGGAGTCCTTTACCCTGGTAAGCAAGTAAATGGATGCATGCTCTTTGCAGAAACATTCTGTTGAATCATTACCATACATGCTGATAGTGAGACTGCAGTGTGATTTAGATGCACCAGCAGCCAATAAGCACAAGTTCTGAAAATTGTCTCAGGCTCAAAAAGGACAAGGACAAGTTCATTTTTTTTTTCTTAGATGTCCGTATTCAGCCTCTTCCTCCGTGTATCTTCAATTTGTTTTTATTGTGTGTACTGTGAAATAGTGAGTGGTTGTACACTCTGTTTTTTCGACAGAGATGACATATTCTACCAAACATGTCTATAGATCTTTTTGGTCCTAGAATCTTGGATGCATTCAGATTTTTCTGCTTATTAAGACAATTCACCCAGATAAGCACTGTTACCCAGCCTCTGTGAACTTGAGGTCCCGTCATCCCACTGTTCTCACAGAGTTCACTTCCATAGTACTATCTTCTGGTCTACCAACATTTTTCTATTTTATTTTATTTTTTTAATTTTTTTGAGGTAGGGTCTCACTCTAGCCCAGGCTGACCTGTATTTCACTATGTGGTCTCAGGGTGGCCTTGAACACATGGCGATCCTCCTACCTCTGACTCCTGAGTGTTGGGATTAAAGGTGTGTGCCACCAAGCCTGGCTCAACATTTTTCTGAAAAGTACAGTCACAGCCAACTCCTCAATGATGTTTAGGTCTCCACTCAACAGTACATTCTTAATGTCTTTGTTAATGAGATATACTCAAAGCCTCTACATAGAAGAGGGTTAGCTGATGTCATTTCTGGATGTAATATGAGCCGATATACCTTTTAGTAAGCATACAAGTCTGTTTTGATTTTTTTCTTTAAAAACCAATCTTCACAGCATTTCTGCCAAGTATGAGAACCACTACATTTTCCAAGATTCCAAGAACCAAACCTGCTAAACTACTCACAATGATGTTATACATATCAATAAATGTTTACTTCCCATTCTTACCTAATCTCCTTTGTTACTCAAAAATTCATCCAGCTTTGTTCTCCACCTCATAAAATCCAGTAGTCTTAGCATCTACTTCCATACAAACTATCCTGGTTCCTGCTCTGAACTATTGTCCAGAATCTACAGGCGATCTGTGGTGGGCTTTTTCTTCTTGTGAAGACCACACACTTCCATTGCAAATTACGTTGTTTCTTTGGTTTATTTGGTTTGTTTGAGACAGTCTTGCTGTGTGGCCTTGCATGTCCTGGAATTTGTCCTGTAGATAAGGCTGTCTGGGAACTTGCAGCATTCTTTCTGCTTCAGTCTTTATGTGCTAGGATTACACAGGTGCCCAATCCGTCCAGGCCAAAGTAGTTTTATCTGTTGACTGTTATGTATTGATCTAATGGCCAGAAATGAAAGTAAAGGATACATCCTGAGGGGTATATGTTTACTCAAAGGCAGGAAGTTTCTGTATCATTCCAAGAAAGGTGGATGTAATATCCTCTAATAAGGACAGGATACTTCTATAGACCTTGAGACTTAAGGAGATATGGAGTCTCAAGGTTTTTGAATTAATAAACCCTGATATAACCAATTTACCAAATGAAGATTCTACTTTCCTCAGTTAGAGTTCACATGACATAGTTTAACTGCAGATCTACCTTCCTGAAGCTCTGTGATATTTTCAAACAAGAATATCTTTATATTTTGTTAATGAGGTCATCTATTCTCACATATTCCCCTTAAGTAGTGATTAAATAGCTATCTTTTCATTTCTTTCTGCATTTTTTAAATTTTTTGCCCACTGCATGAAGAAAACTCTAAAGAAAGTGATTCCATTATTCATATTATTATTACTTTCCCCTGACATCTTCAAAAGCTAGATATACTTAATTCATAGTGAGTTGTATTGCAGAGTCCCTCCTAGTTCAGCATAGGTGAAGTTTTTACAACCACCTTGACAACATTAGGAGTTAACTGTGCTCCACCCACGGTGGCTGAAGAGTGATGCATCATGCATCCTTAAAGTCCTTTATAGATGTAAATTCCTGATGCTTTGAGGAAGACATGTCCATAGAAAAATGTATTAAGGAGTGCCTTAAGTGGGTGGGAGATATAGTTCTCTGGAAGATTGCTTGTCTAACATGATTTGTCAGGAGAAATATAATCAATATTCCCTAAAGATTCATTTATGATTGAATGCAAAAGGAAGAAAAGCAAGATTAGACAAGTTATGAGGTATCGCTGGACATGATTTAATGATCTGGATGGGTATTTTGAGCTGAGGACCCATGAAAGTACCCCGTTATGTATTTACAATGGAAACTTTTAAGTCATCCAATTGGGAATTCTGGTGAGGAAGCTTGGTCCTGGACTAGGTGGTCCTTTCTGGTTGAGGACACTTCCCTAAGAAAGTCTCACTTGACATTACCTATTTTCTGACACTCCAAGGATTTATTTCTTCAGTAAATATATTTATTCTAAAGCCGGGTGTGGTGGCGCACACCTTTAATCCCAGCACTGGGGAGGCAGAGGTAGGAGGATATCCGTGAGTTCGAGGCCACCCTGAGACTACATAGTGAATTCCAGGTCAGCCTGAGGTGGAGTGAGATTCTACCTTGGAAAATGAAAAAAAAAAAAAAGTTAAGAAATATATTGACTTAAAAAACATAGCCAGGTGTGGTGGCACACGCCTTTAATCCCAGCACTCAGGAGGCAGAGGTAGGAGGACTGCCATGAGTTCAAGGCCACCCTGAGAGTGCATAGTGAATTCCAGGTCAGCCTGAGCTAGAGTGAGACCCTACCTCAAAACAACAACAACAACAACAATATATATATATATATATATTTATTCTAGGACAGGGAGGATTTCCCAGTGAGTAATGAGCTTGCCATGCCAGCATGAGGACCTGAATTTGAATCCCCAGCACCTATGTACAAGCCAGGCATGGCAGTGCATGCTCGTAATCCCATCTAGGCAGGAGGGAATTAGATAGCCCCCAGGACTTACTGACCAGTTTGTCGAGCCAAATCAGTGAGTTCCATGTTCAGTGACAGACCCTGCCTCAATAGTAATAATAATAATAATATTCTAATTTTATATTGTAGATATAAAAAACTCAAGTTAAAAATATATTCATCAACAATAGAGGAAAAATATGCTTCAAAGTAAAAGCATGTTTTTTCAAATTTATTTAGCAGTAAGAAATTTTCCATATTTATCAAGTTATATAAATCAAAAACACATTATTTGAATTATGAATATTTATGTCTAGCACTTTTAAATTATATAGCTTATATAATTTCTAAATTTTATTTATTTATTGGAGAGCAATAGAGGGAGAGGGAGATACCAGATACCAGTGTCTCCAGACACTGTGAACAAACTTCAGATGCATGCGCTACCATGTGCATCTTGGCTTATATGGGCACTAGGGAATCATACCTGGGTCCTTAAGCTTCAAAGGCAAGTGCCTTAACCCCTAAGCCATCTTTATAGTGCGTGATTTTTCTATCAAATATATCTCTATGTATACAAAACTTATATATTAAATTTGCATTTCTAAAAAAAACATAACTAATACTAATCTACTAAATTAAAGACAAGTTTGTTACCAATATGAGGATGATTAGTTTTAAGCAAGGCTACCCATACATACCATAATAATTATCTATGAATATTCATTTTCACTTTTATGTTTGGCAGATATCAATTTCTAACTGAAGTAATTTCCTTGATTAAATATGATTTAATTTCCTGATTAAATATGTCTGAAATTTATGGATTAAAATAATCTTTAGAAAAAAATTAAAAATTATATAGTACCTTAATAATCTAGAAAAAAATCTATGAAAATAACTTATAGTACCAAATATTTGACCTGTATTTTTGTGAAATAGTTGAATTTTTCAAGACAATCTAAACTTTTCACACAGTTTTACTTTGTGCATTTAGAAGAATGATCTATTTGTCTACTTTGATTTTTGGCATTTTCTGAGCTTCTGTGAGACCACAACACATAGGTGCTTATGGCACTGTATACATATCCCAAGCTAATGGTAATGGACCAAGCATTATGGGTACATATATTTGAACCAAGCTATCTTGAAAGAAACCATGTATGTCAACAAATTTTCATTATGGAAACTTTGTCTCTTTTAATCTCCAGTGACACTGAGTTTCAGAGGGATTAAATGATCTCTCACTATGTTAAATATATATGTAATATACACACATACATATACAGGCCAATATTACAACCACATTTTCAACATGTATAAATTTTGTACCCAATATTTTGATTCATAATTTCATATGTCTGAAATATTCTCACAATTATATAAACCACTTGGTTTACAAGTTGACTGTAATTTGTAATTTATCAGTCAAAATGAGTAAGATGAAATAATGTCACATGGTTATATACTGATTCTGTAAAGATATAAAAAACACAGATTAAAAATTGCATCCTTGAATAAAAGAATTGTAAAGGCTTTCTAATAAGATGGCATATGAGGTAAATTCTGAATCATGAATGAGAATAAACCATATGAAGAGAAGAAATTGGCATTATAAAGTCCTGAGTTCTCAAAGAAAACGTTTATTTTATTTTTATTTATTTATTTGACAGAGAAAGAGGGAGGGGGAGAGAATGAGCAAGCGAGCAAGAGAATGGGTATGCCAGGGCCTCCAGCCACTGCAAATGAATTCCAGATGTGTGCACCCCCTTCTGTATCTGGGTACTTTGGCTTTGCAGGCAAATGCCTTAACCACTTAGCCATCCCTCCAGCCCAAAGAAAACATTTTGATGTTATATATCCAGTATTGAAAACAAGAAGTTTTCTTTGGGTGAGGGGGTGGAGTGAAGGAATAAGAAGTGATAATATGATAGCCTCTTGAGAGACACAAAATGGGCTAAAGCATTAGGAGGTCATGGGTTGTATAAGAAATCACTCATATTATTTTGTAGCTCATCATGCTTTCTTTTTATGAATGCTATAATAGCCTTTTTTCCCTGGTGAGAGATTTGAAAGTGGCAAAAGTAATAGCAAGGAGATAATAAGAAAGAGACAAGGGCAATTGATATGAACACTGATAAAGAGTTGAAATAAGACTGTGATAACCAACTCGGACAGAATGTATAAATGAAGTGAGTCACCCATGACTAGACAGAGGACTGAGGAGATGGACTGAGTTAAGGAAGACACTTAGGATTGAGCTTTCTCACTATGGTAGATAGGGTACTTCCTGAAATGTAAGTGTGAAATGAGAGCTCTGTCTGATCATTGGCTGGAAGGCTATGGCAGCTGTGGAATGCAGGGCATTGGTGACATCTGTGTGCACCATGTTGAAGGTCAGCCACCTACATTCCTGCAGACACAAGATATATGACCTGGAGGCATAATGAGAAGCTGGACCCCAGATATGGATTTGGGATTTATCAGTATGCTGTGTGCAAAAGTAACTGTTCAACGAGTTGAAAACAATAAAGAAAATGAGCACACAGAGAGCTGTAGGCAGCGCTACAAGCACTCAGGAGGAGAAAATATTGAATGAGACTGAGGCAAAGGTATAGGAGAGACACAGCCAGAACGAATCAGTGGTAATAAAAGAAATTTAAATAGTACTTTCCCGATCATGGGGAAGTTGGAATGTAGAATTAATGACGAAAAGAAGTCAAGGCCAGAACAGACCTGGAAAGTGAATTCACATTTGCCTGGAGATGGATCACCAATGGCCTTTGCCTGCTGTGTTGTTTGATGGGACTAAGTAACTGCCCTATGTTTCACAAAGTGAAAGTCAGATATTACACTAATAAGGATAATCCTTTAGAAAACTTGGCTTTGACAACAGAGATTGGAGTAGTTGGGGCAACAAGTGATGAAAGGAGTCAGGTTTTGTCATTACTTTGTATGTGTTTTCCAAATTTAAAAGGTTTACATTTAAATCCAGATAAGGAAGAACATTGAGTTTCAACACAAGTGAACCACAGGAAGCCCCTGCAAAGCGGTCAGTGTTTGAAATATTAATTTTAATAAAAATGGCCATGTTAATTGTAGAATTTTTAGATGTAATTTTACAACTCATTATTATTTAGGTTTCTTCATCAGTAGTGTCTTTTGTTTTTCAGGGGGTTTTCATTAAAATTCTCTGTCTTCTAGATTGCCCCTCTTGATATCAAGGTATAGATGTCCTTTTAAATTAAAATTTAGTTAAAATTTTTCAAAATTTAGTTATTTCACACTCAATTGCTTTGCATTTCATTCAGTAAACACTGGACATGCTTGTTTAGCTTGCTAATCACAATAACTGATGGCTTTCTAGTGCCCTGAAAGAGTTAACAGACTCCCAGCATGCACTGGCAAAATTAACCGATCTATTATAATTAATCACTTATTAACTTCAGCTGAAGTCATGGGATGTAGTTATAAGTTAAAGAATCAATTAATCTCAAAAATAATCACAGCAGAAGCATGTTTTCCACAGGGGCTTATTCTACCATTTGGTCCAATTTTTCTGTCTTTAATCTTTGAATTAAACCAAATGAATCTGAAAACCCAGATGGCACAGACAAACTAAATACTGTATTGGATGCCATCTTTCCCTCTGGGAAGTTCCAGAAATCTTAGTAATTGTATAAAGAAAATATGCAAATATGTTTTCTTAAGGAAAATAGCTATTTAATATACTTGAGGCACTAAAGTAGTGGGGTTTATTATTTTCTCAATTTATGGTTAAGTTTTATATCATCATAGGAAGGATGCATATAACAATATATAATGCTAAACTATATACATGTGTCTGTGAATTGCCACAACTTAAATAAAATTGTTACTCTGAAGGCCTTCAAGAGAGAAACTAATTAAATCTTTCTCAGCCTGTCAGAATTTAAGAGCTAAACATTTGATTAATAACAAAGAACTAACATCAATTATTTGTAGCACTTTCTGTAGATTCTAGTTCACAAGCATTGTTTTCTACAATAAATCAATGGGAAATTATCTGTACATGTTGATAAGAAATGTTTTATATCTTTTCCTGCAGAATGATTTCTGAACAATGGATAATTTTATCTGTTAACTCATAAAAGAAAATAGACAAAATGAATACTTAACAGCCAACTTCTCCAAGCAAGACATTATTTCTCAAAGCAAGACATTTAACACAGTGAAGCTACCCATGAAATTTAGACTCATCCTTGTGTCAAATTTTGCTCTTAGTCATCTACTCACAAAAGTTAGAATCCATTGCCTTTGTGTAAGGCTTTACAAGTGCGTATATCTATATGTTCTAAAACTCCTAGGAAGTAGTTTCCTGCATATCACTCTGGGGAAAGATACTCAACTTTCATATGTCCTTGAATAATAATCCTAGTACATTTTTATCTTCACTTCTTTGCTGAGAAACTTCTAAAAATGTGGATAATAAATGAAATAAAACTTTCAGCATATGTATATATGCCCAGAGAATAGATGGGAAGACACAGAATAATGCATGTAAAAACATACTTAATTATTAATGATATGCAACATTATTTCATTAAGTATTTTCTTCTGAATACTTTCCAACCATTACCCTTTCTTCTCTGAAATTTCAGTCTCCTCAAATAGACCACATGTATATGCTGGACTCTTCCACCTCTTTTAGGACATTTATACATTCATGTAAGTGAACACATCACATAAGTATTTGTCTAAGTGGTTTTGTTTCTTTTTTTAATTCTTTTTTGTTGTTTATTTTTAGTTATTTATTTGAGAGTGACAGACAGAGAGAAAATGGGCGCGCCAGGGCCTCCAGCCACTGCAAACGAAGTCCAGACGCGTGTGCCCCCTTGTACATCTGGCTAAAGTGGGTCCTAGGGAATCCAACCTCGAACCGGGGTCCTTAGATTTCACAGGCAAGCACTTAACCGCTAAGCCATCTCTCCAGCCCCGTTTTGTTTCTTTTTAAATACAAAATACTTTTGCTTTTCTTTCGTGAAATATCTCATGGAAATATATTCCTCCATTTTTTTTATATAAAAATGGTTATGAGGGGTTGGAGAGATGGCTCATTAGTTAAGACAGTTCCCTGAAAAGCCTAAGGGACCTAGGTGTGATTCACCAGTACGCATGTAAAGCCAGATGCACAAAGTGGCTGCATCTGGAATTTATCTGCAGTGGCTAGAGGCCCTGGCATGCCCATTCTCTCTCTCTTTCTCTCTCACTCATTTTCATTCTCTCTCTCTCGCTCCTGGCAACTAAGTAAGTAAAAATAGTTAAACAATGGTTGTGATATATTCCTGGTCATATGTGCATAATAATATACTCATTTATTTCTGTATTATGGACAATGGATTTTTTTTTTTTTTTTTTTTTGCTTAGGCAAGCAGTACTACATTAATTGTCTCTCAATGAACAAATTGATAAAACAAATTTTATGGTCAGGAAACTCATGTATAAATCATTGTAACTGATTATGACTCATTGCTTTTCCAAAGGAACCCACACCTCACCAAGCAGATGAGTATCATTCTTCTTGCAGCTTGGCCATAATAATTTTTTTCCTGTTTTGAATTTCTGTGCACCTAGTTATGTAAAGTGACAGCTCATTGCTATTTTAGATTACATTTTTCTGCTTACTGGTAAACTTGATTATCTCTTATTTAATAAATAGCCTTCTATATACTTTTGTACCCTAACTAATTAACATGCCTCTTTTCGTTTTCATTTTGGTAAGATACAAAAATTCAAAATTATTATTGCATTACAGACTGAAATCTTACTAATTTTGACTGCTTATTTAATTTTAATTTAATAGATATTTTGTCAACAAAATCAGTTCTTTTTTTTTTTTTTTTTTTTTTTTTTTTTGGTTTTTCGAGGCAAGGTCTCACTCTAGCCCAGGCTGACCTGGAATTCACTATGGAGTCTCAGGGTGGCCTCGAACTCACGGCGATCCTCCTACCTCTGCCTCCCGAGTGCTGGGATTAAAGGCGTGCGCCACCACGCCCGGCTAAAATCAGTTCATTTTTATACAGAAAAAACAGACTCTTCTTACATAGCCTTGGTTGGAAAAATTATAAAATTGGGCCAGATTCTCCTTAAATTGCAGATTAAACCCTTATTCAGAATTAAATTTTCAATGCTATATCATTTAAATATATTTTTTGTCTTTCTTATAGGTGAACAGTAGTAGCAGTATGACTTAGCATTCCATTCCACAACAATGAGCTGAATGCCAACTTTATCATATCATAATATCTCCCCTCCACTGGAAGCTCCCTTGGGCTTGTGCCCTGGTATATGACTCTGTCTCCTCCTACACAGAACTACATTAATGTCATATAGGAGATTACTAGCTTACAAGTTCTATTAAGACAGTTTCTCCCGTCCCAGTGCCTTGCTGCTGTTCAATTTCACACAGTGTTGGTTATTCTCAGACTCCTGTCATGGAGTTAATGTCTAGATTATTTTATTCTACTCAAATTAAAAAAGCTTAGACACATACACAAACAAATCTGTTGTAATTACTCCCTGAGATTGCATTATGTTCATGTTCATTTTAATTTTAGGTAAAGGAAGACACAGAACCTCTTCTGGGCTGGTGCCATGATTAAAAAAAAAAGGGTAGCCACATATCTAATGTTAATTAAATAAGTATACTTTTCATTAATCACTGTTATCAGTCAACATTTTGTAATTTAAGTTTGACTTAGCCATTTATGGAAGAGCTACCTGAATTATCTACCAATCTTATGATTTCCAAAAATCAGAACTTGATTTTTGGTTATATTTCTTTCTTCACTACAGATCTGGCAAATGTTAGCTTCCTTTCTCTTTCATTTGTCCTTTTGATATGTTTTGACACTTTCTACTTATTTTTGTTTGATGGTCTGCTATTTTCAGTCTTTCCTTTAATGATTGGATCTTTGCAATTTACTTCACTCATTTATCTTTATTTATTTTTTATTTTTATTTATTTGCAAAAGGAGAAAGGGAGAGAGAGAGAATGGGTATGCCCGGGCCTCCAGTGACTACAAACAAACTCGATATGTGTTCACCACTATGTGCCTCTGGCTTATGCATGTTCTCAGTAGTCAAATCTGGGTCCTTAGGCTTCACAGGCAAGCACCTGAAGTGCTAAGACATCTCTGCAGCCTATCTCACTCATTTTCATTCTATTAGAAAGCATTAATGTATGTAGTAGGTTTTGTTTGTTTGTTTAGTGACAAAAGCTACTACACATTTTCAGTTAAATCCAGTGTTTAGAATGTGCATAGCCCTATGATGAATGATTTGCTTAATTGTTTTCTAGATGGTTTCTAATTCCTTTCAACACTAAAGGTATCTAAGTGGGAATGTGTTCAGTAGGAATAGACTTATGTTATGTTTAGAACTTCTATAAATCTTTGCATGTTAGAATTTAAAGTTTACACAAAACTAAGAAAACAGTTTGAATGTACTCAATAATATGTAATTTTTTCTTTTCCAAAATGACATTTCTTCCTTTTCCTGTCATGTCAAAATTTTTAAATAAACATGATGGCAATTTCTAATTCCAGGCTGTGCTCTTTACCTCCTGACTGGAGAATTTAGAATACATTTCATTTCCCCCTATCCCGAACTTCAAACTCATCTCCAAGATTTTGCTTTGATTAATTTTAGGTCTCTTTTCTGGAGCTCACAGTTTTTTGTTTTACGATATTTGGATTCTTATTTAACATGGGCAAACTGTCCAAAGCCCTCCTTCTGCTGGGTCCTTCTGCCTTATAAGCTTCACCCTGTTTCCTCCCCTTTCCCTAGTCTTTGATTCCACACACTGCTTCTGTTTCAGTTCATGGAATCCACAGAGCTTCTGCACATTCCAACAACTCTGCAGGCTTATGCCTTGCCTGAAATTCTTCCTTAACTCTCCCCTACCCCCCCCAAAAAAATCCATCTTTAAGCACACTCTTCCTCAGGGAATGTGTCATTTACATGGCTTTCTTTATTCTCATAGCATATTAGGCCTCTCTCCTACCATTTCAGATAGTCATCAGTGTCAACAAGATGAATATTAAATAAAATGTTATTGAATTTTTGTCCATTTTAGTAGAATATAAATCTCACAAGGGCAAAATTATAACTGGTCTTTCTCTCAATATCATTTTCTTTTCTTCCTTCATTTTCTATCAAAAACTCAGTGCCAGGTCCAGAAAGATGGCTAAGTGGTTAAAGGCACTTGTTTGTTAGGTCTGTGGACCCAGGTTCAAACCTCACACGACCCACGTAAGCCAAAGGAAAAGACTTCCAGTTAAGATGGCAGCATAGGTACCATGCCAAAGCAGCCTGGGTAGGGGGAAGCCAAAAAAAAAAAAAAAAAACCCAGCAAAATAAACACTTTTACTTAAAAGTGAGGTGTACAGGAAATTGAAATGGCACCAGAGAAGTAAGAGAGATCAAGAGCATCCGGAGCCCACACAGGCTGGCAGAAGCAGCAGTGGCACGCCAGCCAGCCACCAGGCTCAGCTTGAGCCACAGGAAAAGCCAGGTGAGGGGATTTTCCACTCACACCTGAGCTCTCCGCAAACTCAAGAAATGTGAAGGAAGAACGGCACTGAACAATGGAGGAGCAGATCACAAGGTAGATTAACACATGGAACAGCGAGAGAACTAGAGCAGCATCAGCAGCCTCCCCTCCCCCACCACCAGTGCCCAGCTCCAGTGAACAGAGCAGCGGTCCAGGTACCCGGCCATGCCTACTTGAACCCACAGTGCACCAAAGAGGGACCCAAGCAGGAACACAGCTAACTGAGACAAAAATCATCTCAAAATGTAACTGGGATTATACCAGGTCAGTACCCACCTAATAAACCTGGTATATAGGCCTGAACCAGAGTGCTTATTGCACCTTCCATATCAGGATAAATTATATGTTAAATCAGATGCATGGTCAAACTTGTTGTTCTTAAACAAGCTGTATTTTGAGCTTGTTATTTGTTGCTTCTTGATTTATAGTGGCTTTGTTTCCTCTTCTGTTATTCATTAGGGAAGGGCCTCACCTGGTCACAAACTGACTTGGAGGCCTCTACAGACCAGAAACCTTAACCTCCTAGTTGTCAGGATTAAGGGAGTGGGTGAGGCACCACACAACCAAAGGGACAGACAGAGGATCTGGTTGTCATAATACCTACTCTTGGATAAAGACTCTGTGCTATTTTTCATTGAATGTGTACATTGTTTAGTTAAATTTTAGAAACATTAGAATGGATGAAGGAGAGGACAGAATATCTAAGCTAGAAGACCAGGTGGCAGATCTAATACAGTCCAACAAAGGGAAATACAAACTAATAGAAAAGTATGAGTGGGAAATTCAAGATATTCGGGACACTATGAAAACATCAAACATAAGGATTCAGGGCATAGTAGAAGGAGAAGAATTCCACTCCAAAGGCATAGTAGGTGTCTTCAACAAAATCATAGAAGAAAACTTCCCCCAAATTGGGAAAGACGTGCCAATGTAGATACAGGAATCCTTTAGAACACCAGCTAGACAAAACCTGGAAAGAATCTCTCCTCACCATATTATAATCAAACTACCAAACACACAAACCAATGAAAAAATATTGAAAGCAGTCAGAGAGAAAAATCAAGTTACCTACAAAGGCAAGCCTATCAGGATTATAGCAGATTACTCAACACAAACATTAAAAGCCAGAAGGGCGTGGAGTGATGTATTCCAAGTCCTGAAAGATAACAACTGTCAACCAAGGTTACTTTATCCTGCAAAGCTATCCATTCAAATAGACGGAGAAATAAGGACATTCCACAACAAAAGCAACCTAAAGGAGTATTTGAAGACAAAACCAGCTCTACAGAAAATACTGGAAAGAATCCTCCATGCTGAAGAAAAAGAAAAGCACCCATATAAGGAATGGGGAAAAAGCAAACAATACTCAAATACTAGTTAACACAAGAGAGCAAAGGTAAAACTGGAAGAACTACAAAAAAAAAATGGCAAAAATGAATACACACTTTTCAGTATTATCCCTTAATATCAATGGCTGCAATGACCCAACCAAAAGGCATAGGTTTGCAGACTGGGTTAAAAAGCAGGATCCTTCCATTTGTTGCCTCCAAGAAATCCACCTTTCTACAAAGGATGGACACTATCTTAGGGTGAAAGGTTGGAAAACGATATTTCAAGCAAATGGACCTAGAAAACAAGCAGGGGTTGCTATCCTAATATCTGACAAGGTAGACTTCAGTCTAACATTAGTCAAGAAAGATAAGGAAGGCCACTTTATATTGATTAAAGGCACCCTCGAATAGGAGGACATTACAATCCTAAACATATATGCACCTAACATGGGGGCCCCCAAATTCATCAAACACTTTTAGAACTAAGGTCACAGATGACACCAAACACAGTGGTAGTTGGTGACTTCAACACCCCACTCTCATGAATTGACAGGTCATCCCGGGGGGGGGGGGGGGAACAGAGATGCATCTGGACTAAATGAGGTCATAGAAGGAATGGACCTAACAGATATATACAGGACATTTCATCCAAATGCTGCAGAATATACATTCTTTTCAGCAGAACATGGAATATTTGCTAAAAATAGACCATATATTAGGACACAAAGCAAATCTTAATAAATACAGGAAAATTGAAATAATTCCTTGCATTCTATCTGACCACAGTGGAATCAAACTACAAATCAATAGCAAGAAAGGCTATAGAGCATACACAAAATCATGGAAATTAAACAACATGCTACTAAATGATGAATGGGTCAATGAACAAATCAAGAAGGAAATCAAAAAATTTATAGAGTCAAACAATAATGAGAACACAACATACCAAAATCTCTGGGACACAATGAAGGCAGTCCTAAGAGGTAAATTTATAGCATTAAGTGCCTATATTAAGAAATTAGAAAGGTTGCAAGTAAACCACCTAATGCTTCACCTTAAAGCCTTGGAAAAAGAAGAACAAGGCAAACCAAAAGTCAGTAGATGGGAAGAAATAATAAAGATTAGGGCAGAATTTAATGAAATAGAAACAACAACAATAAAAAGCAATCCAAAGAATCAATGAAACAAAGAGTGGGTTCTTTGAAAGGATAAACAAGATTGATAAACCCTTAGCAAATCTGACCAAAAGAAAGAGAGAAGAGACACAAATTAATAAAATTAGAGATGAAAAAGGTAACATCACAACAGATGCCAGAGAAATTCAAAAAATCATAGAGATATACTATAAAAGCATATACTCCACAAAGTATGAAAATCTGAAAGAAATGGATTACTTCCTTGATTTATATGACCTACCTAAATTAAATCAAGATGAGATTAATCACTTAAATAGACCTATTAAAAGCATGGAGGTCCAAGCAGTTATCAAAAATCTCCCAACTGAAAAAAAGCTTGGGCCCAGATGGGCTCACTGCTGAATTTTACCAGACCGTCAGGGAAGAACTAACATCATTGCTTCTTAAGCTTTTCCATAAAATAGAAAAAGAAGGAATCCTACCAAAGGAAAAAAAATGGTGTAAGTGTCTGGCACGTCCTTGCAGCAGCAAGAGACTCTGATATAACCATGTACACACACACACACACAAACACACAGACTTATACATGGCAAAGTAGGTTGGGGGTCAGCATTCTCTGTTCCTGAGGCTGAAAGTTACAATTTAGAATAACAAAGTTTATAGGTAGCTTTTCTCAGAAAGTGTCTTTTCTTCTTGTCCTCCACTGACCTGTGGACTGGAAGCCTCAGTATTACTACATTTTTGAAATTGCTTAAACTTGTACTCATTAGTAATATCATGCCCCACATGTGTCCTGTTATCAAAAAAAAAATGTAGTAAATGAACACCCAGAGAAGCAGAAATTAAATACAAATAGAACTTCTGAAGATCTGTGTGATGTCTGGATATCCTTCCCTGTATTTGCACATGTTGACATATACTGGGACTAAAACCATAATTTTACAACTAAATTCAGCAAACAAATTAGAAATGGAAATGAAATTAATGCACTAGGACAGAAAGAAATAGAAATACTTCACAATGCATAGAAGGTGTCTAAAGATCAACAAACCATGAAAAGGAAGTAGGGGAGTTAAAGGGTATGGCCATAAGAACTAACATAGAAATAACAGATGTTACAGGAAAAAAAAAATTGAGTTTAAAAACACTTGAATTTTTAGCATGTTACTTAAATTAAAAAAAAATGTTGCCGGGCGTGGTGGCGCACGCCTTTAATCCCAGCACTCGGGAGGCAGAGGTAGGAGGATCGCCGTGAGTTCGAGGCCACCCTGAGACTCCATAGTGAATTCCAGGTCAGCCTGGGCTAGAGTGAGACCCTACCTCAAAAAACCAAAAAAAAAAAAAAAAAGTTAAATTCATACTAGATCAAAAGAAAAACAACCTACTTAGTATTTGACACAATAATAATTCTGGAACGTAAGGAGAAAGAGTAAAATCACGTAGTGACAAAGAATGAAGAGTTACAAGTGATTTGTGAGTTCTTAATTTTGATATCAGAAGCTAGAAGACAATATAATTAAAAAAAAATAAAACTACAACCAATGAAGATAATAACCAGTGACCAACCAGTGACCGTACCATTGACTTTTGAGGTCAAGAAAACTTGTTTACTGTCCAGGAATTCAGTAATTCATTATTTATCCAGAGGAATATAGTATGGAAAAAGTTGGGAATGTGTTCAGGAGAGTGGTTAAGCCGAAGGGTATGTATAAACAGTTTGTTCCTTTTAAATAAGTATCCAAATATAAAAACAAAAACATTGAGATTCAGAAAAGAGATTGAAACTTAACCAAAGCAAAATCTAGGAATGGAGCTTGAAGTTTGAGAAAAGGAAATAAAAGGTTTTCAAAAGTCTGTAGTTGGGGTTAAAGAGGCTGGGATCAGAACTTGCCTTCAAGGTTAGCTTTTATAAAGACTGAAGAATATTCTGGCGTGAACACATTTGACTTTTCTGAATGTTCCAGCTTCAATGCTGAGAATATATGGCTGAGGGAAATTCATGAATGCAGGGTGAAAAGGTAAATGATCCAAATATGTCCATGTGGCTAGAGTGGTGCGCACAGCAATTGAAGTTATTTGTTTAAATTGTTATATAATAGTCTATCCTACAGTTGCATTGTAAAACAAATTACATAAGAATAAATTGTATTGGGTCAGTTGTGTACAGATGATACTTTGAATTTGAGCTCATGGTATAAACTAGAAAAACCATAACATCAATAGACAGCTTGCTCTTTTTATTGTGCACATTACAGTTAGTGTAGCTTTATTTTATTATAAGCAGTGAAGATCATGAAGAGGATGCTTTTCGTGTGTTAGATATTCAAATCTTGGCAATTAAGTGGTCTTAGATTTTGATTGTCAACTCAATTTGGTCTAGAACTAACTAGGAGACAAATCTCTGGACTTGTCTGATTGGGTTTTATAGATTCCATTAGTTGAGGTGTGAATACCCACACTAACTGTGGGTGACACCATGCCATGGGGTAGGGTCCTGGACTGAATAAAAATGAAATAACAAGCTGAGCACCAGCATTTGTGACTCTCTGATCCTGACAATGTATGCAATGTGCCCACTGCATTATGATCCTACCTCCATACCTTTCCTACCAATACGTAGTATCACCTCAAATTGTAAGCCAAAATAAAACGTCCTTCTGGAAGTTGCTTTTGTCAGGTATTTGTTGCGGTGAGAAAAGCGACTGATACATGTACCCAACATCAACTTTGAATTATCAGTTACTGAGGCAAAGAAGATGGGGCCATGTGGTATCCACTCCAGTGGCATATAGTGAGGTGGTGATAACAATGCCCAGTTACCAGGGACACAGAGCACCACACTCCAGTAGCACCCAGTGTTTTATGTGACTGACAGCAACATACACTAAAGAGCTCTGGCTGTTGAAGTGATTGTCCGGTCTGCCCTGGCTTGTGGAGAGACTGAGGTCTGAGGTCCTCTATGCTCCTCTTTTAAAACGTAATGCTCTGTTGGTGTGTCTGAGGGTACACATGTGTTTCAATGCACATTTGTGTATACTTATGTGCATGTGGAGGCCAGAGAACACCCTCAGGTAACATCCACATGAACACATCCCACCTACTTGAAGGGTCTCTCATCGACTCTTTACTATAGGCTCACTGGGCAGAGAGCACTGGTAATGTTCCCATCTCTACATGTCCAGCACTAGGATCACATGCAGCATTTTTTTTTGCAAGACACAGTTTTTATTTACTTATTGTTTCTTTTCAGTAAAGGAAGAAAAGGGCAGTAAAGTCTAAAATCTCCCAGATTTAATGCCTCAAGAAAGTTGTTTGTTCTATCCAAGTGTCATAGTATTTTCTCCCTAATGATTTTTTTTTAAATTAAAAGAACTCTAAAGGTAATAAGGGACTGAAATAGCATCTGCTACTCAAATATTTTCCAATTCAAGACTCTAAACATCTTATACTTGCCTTATTTACTCTCATATTTCCAGCCATGAGGCAGAATATGTAAAATGATAACCATGCATAGTGCTGTCTATGCCCAAATGTATAGATGAACAGATGGATGATGGCATGATGAGGCCTTTCATTTCCTTCCCTGATTCAAAAAAAAATGGACTCATAAAAATCTGAAAATAAAATAAGACTTTAAAAATTCAGCATTTTTGTATGGGTTCTGGGGATGGGACTTGGGTTCTCAGTTTGGGAAGTGAGTATATTACTAACTGATCTTTCTCTCTAGCCTTTATTTAGCTTTTGTTTTCCTGGAATATTTTCTAAACTTCTCCCTGTGTCCTTAAAACAATTTCTTCAAATTTAATGTACATATTTCTAATTGAGTTACTCAGTTGTTTTGGTAGATAGGCATGCAGTTTACATCAGTAAGATTTGATATGTGGCACTTTAATACAATGGTTTATTGAACTAACACTATTCAGTTTGAGGAAGCTATAAGCCACTTTTATTCCTTGTCCTACTGGCCTGTAAGCTTTAGGTGATATTATTTTATTTTAACCTACAATTGGATGAAATTTTAGACGCATTTCACAGTTTCCAAGTTCTCTATAGTTCGAACAATCTCATTTCTATAATTAAAATGTTCACCTCAGTAATTAAAAAGAGAAACTTGTGAACTCTGTAAATTAGACTCTCCATTTCCTATAGCCGAGTACTGGTTTAGGCTTGATATGCTGAGTCTGAGTCTGAGGGGGCAAGAGCAGCAGGGGCATGTATTATTCACCACTTTTCAAAACTCATTTTCTTCTTTAACTCCTTTCTTCTACTCTAACTAGTTATCCTACCAAAGGAAAAAATGGTTGTAAGTGTCTGGCACGTCCTTGCAGCAGCAAGAGACTCTGATATAACCATGTACACACACACACACACAAACACACAGACTTATACATGGCAAAGTAGGTTGGGGGTCAGCATTCTCTGTTCCTGAGGCTGAAAGTTACAATTTAGAATAACAAAGTTTATAGGTAGCTTTTCTCAGAAAGTGTCTTTTCTTCTTGTCCTCCACTGACCTGTGGACTGGAAGCCTCAGTATTACTACATTTTTGAAATTGCTTAAACTTGTACTCATCAGTAATATCATGCCCCACATGTGTCCTGTTATCAAAAAAAAAATGTAGTAAATGAACACCCAGAGAAGCAGAAATTAAATACAAATAGAACTTCTGAAGATCTGTGTGATGTCTGGATGTCCTTCCCTGTATTTGCACATGTTGACATATACTGGGACTAAAACCATAATTTTACAACCAAATTCAGCAAACAAATTAGAAATGGAAATGAAATTAATGCACTAGGACAGAAAGAAATAGAAATATTTCACAATGCATGGAAGGTGTCTAAAGATCAACAAACCATGAAAAGGAAGTAGGGGAGTTAAAGGGTATGGCCATAAGAACTAACATAGAAATAACAGATGTTACAGGAAAAAAAAAGTTGAGTTTAAAAACACTTGAATTTTTAGCATGTTACTTAAATCAAAAAAAAAAAATGTTAAATTCATACTAGATCAAAAGAAAAGCAATCTACTTAGTATTTGACACAATAATAATTCTGGAATGTAAGGAGAAAGAGGAAAATCATGCAGTGACAAAGAATAAAGAGTTACAAGTGATTTGTGAGTTCTTAATTTTGATATCAGAAGCTAGAAGACAATATAATTAAAAAAAATAAAACTACAACCAATGAAGACAATAACCAGTGACCAACCAGTGACCGTACCATTGACTTTTGAGGTCAAGAAAACTTGTTTACTGTCCAGGAATTCAGTAATGTTATCATTCATTATTTAGCCAGAGGAATATAGTATGGAAAAAGTTGGGAATGTGTTCAGGAGAGTGGTTAAGCCGAAGGGTATGTATAAACAGTTTGTTCCTTTTAAATAAGTATCCAAATATAAAAACAAAAACATTGAGATTCAGAAAAGAGATTGAAACTTAACCAAAGCAAAATCTAGGAATGGAGCTTGAAGTTTGAGGAAAGGAAATAAAAGGTTTTCAAAACTCTCTAGTTGGGGTTAAAGAGGCTGGGATCAGAACTTGCCTTCAAGGTTAGCTTTTATAAAGACTGAAGAATATTCTGGTGTGAACACATTTGACTTTTCGGAATGTTCCAGCTTCAATGCTGAGAATATATGGCTGAAAAAATTCATGAATGCAGGGTGAAAAGGTAAATGATCCAAATATGTCCAAGTGGCTAGAGTGGTACGCACAGCAATTGAAGTTATTTGTTTAAATTGTTATATAATAGTCTATCCTACAGTTGCATTGTAAAACAAATTACATAAGAATAAATTGTATTGGGTCAGTTGTGTACAGATGATACTTTGAATTTGAGCTCATGGTATAAACTAGAAAAACCATAACATCAATAGACAGCTTGCTCTTTTTATTGTGCACATTACAGTTAGTGTAGCTTTATTTTATTATAAGCAGTGAAGATCATGAAGAGGATGCTTTTCGTATGTTAGATATTCAAATCTTGGCAATTAAGTGGTCTTAGATTTTGATTGTCAACTCAATTTGGATTAGAACTAACTAGGAGACAAATCTCTGGACTTGTCTGATTGGGTTTTATAGATTCCATTAGTTGAGGTGTGAATACCCACACTAACTGTGGGTGACACCATCCCATGGGGTAGGGTCCTGGACTGAATAAAAATGAAATAACAAGCTGAGCACGAGCATTTGTGACTCTCTGATCCTGAAAATGTATGCAATGTGCCCACTGCATTATGATCCTACCTCCATACCTTTCCTACCAATATGTAGTATCACCTCAAATTGTAAGCCAAAATAAAACGTCCTTCTGGAAGTTGCTTTTGTCAGGTATTTGTTGTGGTGAGGAAAGCGACTGATACATGTACCCAACATCAACTTTGAATTATCAGTTACTGAGGCAAAGAAGATGGGGCCATGTGGTATCCACTCCAGTGGCATGTAGTGAGGTGGTGATAACAATGCCCAGTTACCAGGGACACAGAGCACCGCACTCCAGTAGCACCCAGTGTTTTATGTGACTGACAGCAACATACACTAAAGAGCTCTGGCTGTTGAAGTGATTGTCCGGTCTGCCCTGGCTTGTGGAGAGACTGAGGTCTGAGGTCCTCTATGCTCCTCTTTTAAAACGTAATGCTCTGTTGGTGTGTCTGAGGGTACACATGTGTTTCAATGCACATTTGTGTATACTTATGTGCATGTGGAGGCCAGAGAACACCCTCAGGTAACATCCACATGAACACATCCCACCTACTTGAAGGGTCTCTCATCGACTCTTTACTATAGGCTCACTGGGCAGAGAGCACTGGTAATGTTCCCATCTCTACATGTCCAGCACTAGGATCACATTCAGCATTTTTTTTTTTGCAAGACACAGTTTTTATTTATTTATTGTTTCTTTTCAGTAAAGGAAGAAAAGGGCAGTAAAGTCTAAAATCTCCCAGATTTAATGCCTCAAGAAAGCTGTTTGTTCTATCCAAGTGTCATAGTATTTTCTCCCTAATGATTTTTTTTTAATTAAAAGATCTCTAAAGGTAATAAGGGACTCAAATAGCATCTGCTACTCAAATATTTTCCAATTCAAGACTCTAAACATCTTATACTTGCCTTATTTACTCTCATATTTCCAGCCATGAGGCAGAATATGTAAAATGATAACCATGCATAGTTCTGTCTATGCCCAAATGTATAGACGAACAGATGGATGATGGCATGATGAGGCCTTTCATTTCCTTCCCTGATTCAAAAAAAAAATGGACTCATAAAAATCTGAAAATAAAATAAGACTTTAAAAATTCAGCATTTTTGTATGGGTTCTGGGGATGGGACTCGGGTTCTCTGTTTGGGAAGTGAGTATATTACTAACTGATCTTTCTCTCTAGCCTTTATTTAGCTTTTGTTTTCCTGGAATATTTTCTAAACTTCTCCCTGTGTCCTTAAAACAATTTCTTCAAATTTAATGTACATATTTCTAATTGAGTTACTCAGTTGTTTTGGTAGATAGGCATGCAGTTTACATCAGTAAGATTTGATATGTGGCACTTTTATACAATGGTTTATTGAACTAACACTATTCAGTTTGAGGAAGCTATAAGCCACTTTTATTCCTTGTCCCACTGGCCTGTAAGCTTTAGGTGATATTATTTTATTTTAACCTACAATTGGATGAAATTTTAGACACATTTCGCAGTTTCCAAGTTCTCTATAGTACGAACAATCTCATTTTTGTAATTAAAATGTTCACCTCAGTAATTAAAAAGAGAAACTTGTGAACTCTGTAAATTAGACTCTCCAGTTCCTATAGCCGAGTACTGGTTTGGGCTTGATATGCTGAGTCTGAGTCTGAGGGGGCAAGAGCAGCAGGGGCATGTATTATTCACCACTTTTCAAAACTCATTTTCTTCTTTAACTCCTTTCTTCTACTCTAACTAGTTATAGCTCCTTTGGAATTATAGAGATAACTAAAAGAGGAGCGGCAGGGAGAGACAGAATCCCATTGCGGAACGAGAAGTCTACTTTGACTTGTATCCCTGAGAATAACTTCTGGTAAAATATCCAATAATTCTACTTTTTCTAAGTTCATTTGTATTGCCTGTATTACACTTTGATATATTTAATTTTTATCAGCAACTTTGTGACTATTTTAACCTTCAGTTTATCCTTAGAAACTTTTGAAAAGTTCAGTAGTAGCAGGTATATTATTTATTCTATTAGCATAAAAATATGTATTATACATTTTTTACTATTTTTTCTTCTCAGAGAAAATTCAACTTTTATTTCCCTTTTTAACATGATTTGTTGTATGCCTAACCCTAGCATCAATCCTCTTTAGGCAACATATCCTTAGTAATATGTTTAATAAGAATTGGTCCTTAGCACAGATCTCAAATTAAGGTCCAACCCAAAAGTACTTATCTCTAGTTTGAGACTGCACAGTTTTAAGGAACAGAACTCAACACACATGGCTACTAAAATAATAACTAAAAACCACAAACATGAAGTACCATCAAAAAACTAAAACCTCACCTTCATACACACACACATACACACACACACACACGCGCGCGCACACACACACACACACAGCTTCGCACTAGCCTGCTTGTACTAAAAGAAGTAAAACGAACATTGTATCTCCCACTAATTAAGAGATACTCCTCATTCTAATTATTAATTGAAAAACCAATCAACAGGGGCTCCACACAAGCAAGCAAGATGCTATATTAGGCCATTCAGCCTAATATCTAGTACTTACAATTTTCCTCTCAACTGCCATTCCTTAAGGGTCTGGATTTAGGGGTCAGAAAACAGGATAATTAGCAAAACTCACAAATGTCCACCCTGGCCAATCAGCACTGGCATGATGACCCTACTCTGAGAATAACTCACAGTCTTTAAGGTACCCTTCCCAATACAGATTCAGCCTTTTGTTATTTTTCAGTGATGTTAGTAACTCCTTTTAAAAGTAACTGAATTAAACAATTTCTTCTTATACATTAATATGAAGCAGTTTAATCTACTGCTTAGAAGAACTGAATCATTATGAGCCTCAGCTGTCCTCCTTACTAATCTTGCAATTTGAGGCAAGGTGTTTAACCTCTGTCTGTACACATGGAGTTTCCTTATAAAGGTTTGGCTTCAGGAAGACCTTTGAGCTATTTGTTTATGAAAAGCAGAATTTCCAAATTCTTCCTTAATTCTTGGCAATAAGATTAATCAGAAGAAATTTGGAGGCTGTAAGAATTCTCCTCACAGTATAAGAGAACTAGCAGATGCCAACAGGAGCAGGAGGGAGCAAAATCAAGAGATGCCTAACTGCAGTGAATGCTCTGATACAGCTATTCTCCTTGGATAGCAGATCAAAGGGCCTAAATTACCATTAAATGTACAAGTAAACTCCTCAGAGTTCCTAGAAATACTGCTATAGCCAAGAATGTGCATTAGAATTCCTATGTAAGTAGGGAGAGAAGGCATATGTGTGTATGTGTATGTCTATTTTTATATGTGTGTGTGTATATATATATATATATGTACATATATGCATACATACATGTGTATACACACATCACACGTGTGCAAAACACACACACACACACACACACACACATATATATATATATATGTACACACACACACATACACACAAATATATGGCATTTCAGGAATTTCACAGATTCTAGGAATTGGTGGGAGTGATAGCTGCCTGTGTATAATGTCTCAAGCATGTATCTTGCATTTCTATAGCACTGGCATTTTCTTTATTGTGAATGTAAATGGGCAGCTCTATTCTCTTAAGCCAGTTGTACATTTTTAATGTGACCATTTTCAACATTTTGAACATTTGTTAAGACCTGTGTATCTGTAACTGGCGTGACTATTGGGGATCTATATCTCCCTTTTAAATATGCTTTCCCTCTTACAGAATTTTGCAGATAAAAAAGCAAAAACAGCCAAATTGAGAGCAGTTGGTTCCCCACCATGGCTGTGTGCCACCACTGCACTTGTGTGGGCATCACAAGTTATTTGCTGCTAAGTAGGTTAGACCATGCGTTGCTTCGACAGATATTGGTCAATTTCCCCCAGTCGCCCATGTAGCACCTTCTGGCACTAGATGCGCTGACTGTCTGGGGACTGACTCTCTTCCAACTTCCAGCCATGCTATTCTAATTTGCATGTCAATCACATAAGGTATCTTCAGCAGTAGGGTCTTACCACTAGCCTTTTGTGAGTCATCAAGTACTCTGACAGAAATCTGTCTGTCTTTTAGGAAACCTTGTAGGTCTCTCTGATCAAAAGCTCATTGTGGATGATAGCCCCATGCTGGATCTGGGAGTTACAGGTCAGTGCCCACTAAGAAAATGAGGAAAAAGATAACTAATATACAAGAGTTAGAGATAAGAGAAAGAGAGAGAGGGAGAGGGGAAGTGAGGGAGGGAAGATGTAGGAGATTAAGGTTAGTCTTAATCTTACCCTCTCCAGTGTCTTGTGGTTCAGGTGTTCCCTGTAAGGGCCTGGTGAAGGATCAGCCATTTGGTCTGTCTTTTAGTAAGTAGAAGATTATGGTACCATTGCCGTTTGGGTCTAGATTTGTGTTTCCCACGCCTTTGATGCCCTCCCCTCCCTCCCCTTCCATCCTAGTGTCTAGTCTAGGAGATGCTTGTTGGGTATGTAAGGTATCTTTGGTAGACTAATCCCCTCACTGGTATGGGACCCATAGCTGGAGCTGGGAAACAAGTCAGAACCATATCCAAACGTAAACCCACTCTCCAATATCAAGCTACCATCAATTGTGGGCTACAAGAGGGCCTACACCTATTAAATTCTCTATTAAAAAAAAAAAAAGTAAGGGTTATCTCATTTGTCCTGGTGCTAACTTACTCTCCATTGAAGAATCTGCTTCTCTTTTTCAGATAGATGTAGATCCTAAGGAGAGAGCCACCCCATCATACCTCTAAAGGGCCCCGGCTGAAACTAAGAAAAATTGGAGAAACAAGCAAGGGGGCTGTTTTCCGGATGAACCGGATACACGCACAAGGGGGAAGGAGATCAGCACAGAGAAAAGTCAACTCCTACCAAATCAGAGAGCCAGAGCCTCAGAGGCCCCCAACACCTCATCACTGAAGCAGACCAAAAATGAACCCAACATGGCTCAGGGAAATTTTGCAGAAGAGGGGGCGGAAAGAATGTCAGAGTCACATGTTGGGTCATGATATGCAGAGACATTTAGCTTACCCATAACTGTGGGCTAACTCCACAATGCATGACCCGTATACCTCAACAAGGAGGGGCCAAGGGGAGGGGGTAGGTCACGGATGAGCCTAATAATGGTACCAAACTGACTGTATTTGCTGAATACAGAACTGACTAATAAAGAAAAAAGAAACAAAAAGAAAAAACAAAAAAATCTTCGTTAACTCCTAATTAAGCAAGACATATATAGCAATTTCTATAAAAATGATGAACTTTGGGTAAGAATATCCCAATTGGACAGACATGTGACCAAGCTACAGTGGCATCCTAAAGTGCAAGCCCAGCTTCATTTTATACCCCCAGTTTGCTTCTGTGTGACTATGTTTGGATCCAGCATTCAAAATCTCTCCTTAGAAAGCTGTGAAAGACACAGGAATGGATGTTCTGCTGTTAAGATTGCTAACTGAATCTGATGCTTTGTTCCTACAAGAACCAAATAACTATTTAAGTCAGATTTACTTTTTGGGAAGAAGTAGAGGTAGAGGATAATCAGTTAAAATGATCAGTGGCCAATTATTCGTGAAACAGTTAAGATATATCTGGGTTCTTCCATAGCATCTTCTAAATCCCCAACAAGGGAGGAATCATAAGGTCAGATGATCTCAGGACTTAAAGCAGTGAAAAAGTGTCTGAACTGAATATTTCCATTTTACCAACAGCTAACATCATATGAAGGTATAGGGGATAAGATCTTCAGAAACCCCAAATAAGTGATCATGATTATTATTTCTTTGCTTTATGCAAGAAAAGCACATATTTCTATTTGTTTTTCAAGCCGTTTCACAAGATTACTTCAGATTAATAACCAAGGTTATGATTCTGCTTATAAAAGCAAATTGGACATGTGGTCTTTGGGTATGAGATGAAGTTGTGTGTAAGTTCCACCTAGACTTGTGTGGAAGGATGAGAAAATCTATTATACTAGAAAGTCTTATTTAGAAAACCCTAACATTTTAGTAAAAATTAAGTTTCCATATAGCTTTCAATAGGCATCTCTACAATAAATAATTTTTCAACACTTCTTACTGTAAATTTGGTAAGTTTCTGTCAAATTAGTATACATGTTATCAATTGGTATAAACTATTTTTTTCCATGGCATTCTTTTTCCTAAACATCTTGTATTCTTACTGGGAAACTGGAAAAAATGGTAGTTAAAAACATTATTAAAAGGCACTTTAAAAGTAATGTTTTGAACAGTTCAGAATATATTGCAACTAGATAACATGTGAGGAGTTCTAGAAAGAATACTTGTAGAATAAATGTGCCTACTGAATTTTAAACTCACATACTAAGCTATAAAGCATGTTACATTTTAAGGAACTGCCTCAAACTCAAATTAACTCACCTTAAATTATATTTATATATTATAGGTAAGAGGTTGGATTTTCACAGCAAAATAATAGAATACTGATATGGCTTATAGTTAAAATTCTGCCTTCAAGACATTAATTCAGTGAAAGATTTTCCTTGTGACTGAGAACTGATTCACCTGAAGTATTTCAGTATGTCCAATATGGTATGTGTGGATTTAAATGAAAAAAATGTAAAATTATAAACATATGTGTTATAATATATAAAATTTATTAGCAATATTTAGGCTGATCTACAAGTTCATACATGAACATTTAGTTAATCAATTTTTGTTTGATTTTTCTTGGGTAGAAAAGAGTTTTTTATGAATCTATTTAAAATTCCCCCTTCTAATGGACAGAGTAGGATTATAGAAACTATTATCATTTTTTATTTATGTACTTTAAAATAAGCAAGTTAAGCACATTGTAAATTCAGTTTAGCAGTTTTTAAGAATATTTTATTTACTTGAGAGAGAGAGAAGATGAAAAGGTGTACAAGGGCCTCTAGCCACTGCAAACAAACTCCAGACGTATGCACCACCTTGTGCATCTGGCTTTACATGGGTACCGGGTAATTAAACCTGGATCCTTTGGCTTTGTTGGTAAGTGCCTTAACTGCTGAGCCATCTCCCCATCCCACCAGTTTAATACTATGACTAAAAAAATAACATTCAAAGGGTTAGAAAAATGGCTCAGCAGTTAAGGCACTTTCTGGCAAAGCCTAATGATCAGGGTTTGATTCCTTATACCCATGTAAAGCCAGAGGAACAAAATGACACATGCATCTGGAGTTTGTTTGCAGTGGCTAGAAGCCCTGGACATGCTTGCTTTCTCCCTCCCTCTCCCTCTCTCTCTCTCTGTCTCTCTCTCTCTTTCCTTTGTAATAAACTTTAAAATAAATAAATTTAAATAGTAATATGTGAATCTTCTACTTTTACAGTTTTACTTGTTTTTTTTTTTTTTTTTTTAATGAGATAGGGAGAGACAGAGAGAGAATTGGTGTGCCAGGGCCTCTAGCCACTGTAATCAAACTCCAGACGTGTGCACCAACTTGTGCATGTGGCTTGGGATCTGGTGAGTGGAACCTGGGTCCTTAGGTTATGCAGGCAAGTGCCTTAACTGCTAACCCACCTCTCCAGCCCCACTTTAAGTTTTTATACTCAGAAAATTTACTTCCACTTTATACTCACTATATACATACTTATGTAATTTAGGAATTCACCTACAGTCATAAAACAAAATTATATTCATAAAATATAATTGCATTACCTTCATTGACATATTAGCACCAAAAACATTCATTAGTAACCAATAATTTCTATTAATGATTAAAAAATATGATTAACTTGGAATTAAATTATTATTTACATATGAAGTCATATTTTATCACTAAGACATGATCATATGGATTTCATTATAAAAAGTAAGCAATATTAATTTTAGAACCAAGATATTTTGTGTATAATTCATACAATGATCCATTCTACTAGAGTTTTGATGAAGTAACAATAATTATAATATAAATTATATATGATTATAATATAAGCACCTATAGTTTATTAAAACCAGAAATATCTTTAGTTCCTTGGCTAATTTATATAAAACTCCTTACTTCCATGAAAATCAAATAAATAAAATTAATTAATTAAATTTCCATGTGCTTACCTGAAATTTAGGCCAAGTCTGACAACCTAATTTGTGCTTGCTATGACAATAAAAGAACCTTTTTTTACATTGCATGTATTTTGTTTATATCCATATATATCAAATTGTGGTAATGTTGGACATACTAAAGTACTTCGGATGAATCATTTCTCAGTAAAAGAAAAAACTCCCTCAGTGAAATTATCATTGAACACAGGATCTTTAAGTGTGTGTCCATTTCACTCAATTGTAAATGACCATATGCATTCTGTGTTCATATGGGTATGTTTAGAAACTTTACACACACACATACACACACACACACTGTATTTGTAAATTTAAAAATAGAATATCATCTACATATATTTCATGCATTTGTGACATACCTAAGTTTTTCATAATCTAACCTATGAAGCTAACTCACCTTTTCATTCAAACTGTCAAGAGCTACCTGTACATTCTGTGCCTTCCCAAATAGCCCTATAGATGAACCCATCCAGGTCAGACAATATTTTTCGGGTAGCGTCTTCAATGATCTTGGGCTAATCTGTTTGTATGGGGAATCACCAAAATAATTTCTGACCACAGAAGTGAAGTTCATGCGCCCTTTTTTCATAGTGATTAGCAGCTTTCCTTTGGCTTGCAATTCTGTTCTATGCCTTTATACAATAATAAGTTAGTTCCTGGCTTAATTACTAAATCCTCGGATAATTAGAAATAAATTACAAGACAGAAAATGACAACAGAAGTAAGAATCGTTCCTTGGTAATAGAGGCAGTGAGAGACTGATGGTGCAAAAAGAAATTATAAACCATATAAAAAAAACTAAATTATTTTCTATGATTTATAAGAACCTACTCTGTTCCAGACACTGTCCTCACATTTGACAATTTGTCCAAGTTGTGAAAGAATGCTCTGAAGTAGGGACAAGAATTGCCAGTTTACAGGTGCAAAATATATCCTGTAGTTCCTGAAGCTGTTGAATAAATTGATCAAGACATCAAAGCAGAAATTTAAGAATGCCTTTGAACCTCAAAGCTTTTTCTGTAGTAATTCTTATGTTGAACTCTACGCACATTTAACCCTAACCCTGTCTACCACATTTGAACTATAATGGGTGACTATGAATTTGAAAATATAATCAGACATAATATTAAGACAATAAATGAATGAATAAAACATTCTTAAAGACCACCTGTTAAGTTTTCGTGCCAGCACATATAAAAAGAACATTTCTGTAGATGAGTTTCAAAACTAATGTTGGTTATGTTGATTTTTATCCTTCCAGATGAAAGTGACTAACAAAAGGGTATTAAAAGGTTAACAACATGACAAAAACATTTGATTTTTTTTGAATTAATATAACCTTAAAAATTGTTGGCTTTATAGTTCACTGAGTATTTTGACATCTATTTAAACTGACATATCAAAAGATAAGGATGTCTGGATTTAATACATATTAGCTTAATACCTACAGTTTGATTACAATATATGTAAAAATCTAAAATCACATGCATCTCATAAACCACTAGCTCATGATCCCTTGTATAGTTCACTAAGGTAACCTTTTGAAATCATATATTTTAGATAATACATGAGAAACATTATGATTTCTATACTCTAGAAATATATATGCTCTGAAGTAAGTATAGGGAAACTTCAGTCTACAATGTAAAAACTCCAAACAGCTCCCTTTCTGCCCCCACTGCCGCCATGGCGCCTGTGAAAAAGCTTGTGGCGAAAGGGGGGCAAAAAAAGAGTGGAATCATGGATGCTGACAGTTTCGAGCAGTTCCTCCAAGAGAGAATCAAAGTGAATGGAAAGGCTGGGAACCTTGGTGGAGGGGTTGTAACCATCGAGAGGAGCAAGAGCAAGATCACCGTAGCTTCCGAGGTGCCTTTTCCCAAAGGTATTTGAAATCATCTCACCAAAAAATATTTGAAGAATAACCTACGTGATTGGTTGCGCGTAGTTACTAACAGGCAAGAGAGGGTTACGAATTGCATTACTTCCAGATTAACCAGGATGAAGAAGAGGAAGATGATGAGGATTAAAACACTGGTCTGGGATATTTTGTATCAATTCATGAATAAAACTCAGGAACAAAAAAACTCCAAACATAAAGAATATAAACACTTATATTTATTATATCAATAAATAATTTTATACCAATAAATAATGAATTAGTCATAAAAACTGCACATGCATGTTCCTATAAGAAAAACATACACTACTCATACTTAACAATACACATATACACACGACATTGTTGTTTTGGGTATTTCCCTTTGATAAGAATATTACTTGAAATTTTTGCTTCTATTGCTTTTCTTCAAGTTATATTTTCCTTTTTTTTTTTTTGAGTCTAGCCCAACAGACTGGCCTTTTACTTTATGTGACAGAGCAACAGTGAGAGACAGTGAGAGGTATGCCAGGATCTCAGGCCACTGAACTCAGACTCCAAATGCATGCACCACCTAGTGTGCATGTGCGACCTTGCTTGGCTGCATCACTGCATCTGGCTTATCTCCAACTTGGAAAGTCAAACATGAGTCCTTAGGCTTCACAGACAAGCACCTTAAGCGATAAGTCATCTCTCCAGTCCTCACATAATTCTTTATATTATAGCTTAAAGCAGTGAAAGCCAAATATCCTCATTGTATTTTTGTAGCATTTCCTTCCTTAAAGTTTATGTATTATTAAAATAAAATATTGTATATTTTCAAGGAACTGAAATTTCTATATTATTCCAATCTTTAAACAAGCACATAGTAAATATTAAAATTCATTCAAGTCCTATTCATACTTCATTAAAAGTTTTGTATTTTCTTCATAAAAAGCATTCGTGCTTTTGATCATATATTCTAATAGGACTACTGATACACGATATTTAATTATGTATTCCCATATGTAAAATTATGCACTATGTGTGTTTCACAAAACCCCTAAGCTGATAACGACCCATTCAGGAGGACAGAGTAGCAAGTGAAGAATTTCAAGCTATTAGTTATAAGAAAGCTTTTAATTGTCAAATTTAGACATTTCAAAATCAGCAGTTCTAATCAAAATATTATATTTGAGTAGTTAAAATTCAAAATATTGAATTATTGTAGTTTATTCTATGTTAACAAGAAGAACACATTTTTAAATAAATTTATTTTGGCATTTCCTAAATTTGACAGGTTCTTCTGACTGAGAACTAAAAGAAATCATTTTATTAGTTACATCAGTATAATTTACTGTGTTCTAACAAATGACTCCCTTTTATTCATTAGCTCATTGTGCTTTTCTATTCTTACTCTTAATCTATTTCAGTTTGGTACTCAATCAGAAATATAGTAAGAGAATTATGATTTGTCATTTTTATAGTTTAGTGTTTCTCACTTCTCATCCATGGATCACAGTCCCTTCCAACAGAGATATAATTCATACATTTTCTTTTCAATGATTTAATGTTCTTTCCTTTAAGCAAGTTAGCCTGTCTTCCTTTTGTCTCTTTTTCTCTTGTTTTCTAAATTAATACTTTGCTCTGTAAATCATATTATTATATGTCTATTCCTTCAAACCATCATACATCATGGACTAATGAGAATAAAACTTAGAAAGACTGAATCCCATACTCAATTTTTTTCTTTTAAATAACTATACCATTGAAAAAGCAATTAGACTATATTTTAATTTCATTCATATCTGTATTAAGAAATTGAAACTAAATGAATTCTTAACTACGTATATAAACCCAAAATTTTCCACACAGTTTTTGCTGAAATAGTCAAATCATTTTTTCAATGTGTATTCCAAACTCAATAGCTTAAAACTTTAATCTATTATAGCAATGTTCCTACTATGAGGGGGATGTGCTTTTCCTGAAATTTGATGGTTCTATTTACTTGAAATATAAAACAAATATTCTAATTACTATTAATAGAGATATAAAAAGGACAGCTTGTTCATGAACATTTTTGAATCCAGTTTTAGAAATAATGTCTGTATATGAAAAGAAGGAGACAACACAAGAACACAGACATAAAGGAAAGGCCCAGAGAGGAGATAGCAGTTCAGCTGTCAGAAAGGCAGGGAGAGAGGCCTTCCCAGAAACCAATCCCAAAGTCACCTTCAGCATGGACTAACAGCTTTTAGAATCTTCAGGCTATGTAATTCTTCTTACAGTCTGAGTACATAAGACAGCATGGACGTGCAAATATTAATGTGAAAATGAGAGAATGGTCTCAGTCATAGCTGACATTTACAGGGCACTCAAAATGGCACTAACACATTCCAAGAGTTGCAGCTCATGGAAGGTTTTAACACACCAGCTTCATAATTTCACATAACGGTGGAATTTTCAACTAAATCTGATTGCATTGTTAGGTTATTTGGGTGAGCTCTCATTTTTCCAATATTTTCATGGGGGTATTCTTCACATACATTCTTATATTTTCTGTACCTCAATTCAATATAATGATTCCAGTTACATTAACTGTTGGGGTATTGTTTTCAGGGTTTTATAACACAGCTGAGGATGGCCTAGAACTCACTATGTAGCTCAGGGTATACTCAAATTCATTATCAATCAGGCTGCCATGTGTTGGGTGATATGCATACACCACCATACCAGCTTTATGGATTTTTTTGTGGGTATGGATGTAGTGAGCATGCATGTGTGCAAGTGTGTTCATATTTGCGTGCATGTGTGCATGTCTGTTTGTGTGCATGCTGAGGTCATAGGTCGACATCCGGTGGCTATCTCTAGCACTCACCACCTTATTTATTGACAGAAGGTCTCTCAGGGCATCAGTAGCTCATGGATTCAGCTTGTGTCACTATGGCCCTTTGCCCTGGGTTCACAGCCTGTATCCAACTCACAAACACTGTGATTATAGCTATGTAGTGAGACACCTGGTATTTATATGGCTTCTGAGGCCAAGTGCAGGTCCTTGTGCTTACCTGGCAAGTGCTTGAGAGGATCAAATTTGCTCCAGTTTACAGCTAGGCCTATGTTTCAGTTGCCTGGAGAGGTATGCAAGATTTCTGGGAAAACTATGAACAAAGGGCTGTTAATCAACAGAGACTCTAACATGTGGCTGGGGAAGATAGCTGCCAAGGGGCCTAAGTCAGCTCCTGCAATGCCTCTGAACTATGACCAAAAAAAAGGACTTCAAGAGACAGCAGGCTCCAGGGCTGAGTCAGTTCCTGCAAAGTCTCTAAAACATGTCTAAACATGTCCAAGGATGATAAAATCTGGGCCACAGCCAATCAAAGGTATACAAATATAACTGCTGCTTGCTTAGCCAATCACATTAGAAGATGATATAACCCTCCTAGAATTCCCCTAGCTGTGCTTAAAAGGGGCTTGTGCTCCTCTATGGGTGGCCATTTTGTATGAGTGGTTGAGCTCTGCATGCTGGCTGATTCTGCAGAATAAATGCTCCTTGTTTTTACATACTATTTGAGTCTGGGGTCTATCTTCAGTGATTCTCAGGCCCTTACAGTTTGGGGCTCATCCCGGGATTGCTGGCAAGCCCCCAGACTCAATAGTAGAATGCTTCTAGGGGAGCAATTTGTTCTTTGCCAATTGGTGAGTTGGGGTGCCCCCTGCACTGTGTGTCTTTGTTCTGCTCTGTTCCTCGTTTTTCAGGTCTGGTGTCTGGACACAATCTTGAGGCCCATGAAGGTCAGGCCAGACATGCCAACTATTACCTTCAAGCAAGGGGGTTCTGAGAACACTCCTGACCCCCATCTGTTCAAGCCAGAGAGATCCAATTTAACTCTGGTTTTGATAAGTACTGATGGTGTGATGGTTTGAATAGAATAGATGGCCCCCAATATATTCAGTTGTTTGTTTGTAGTTTGCACCTGCAGCCACCTGGCTGGAGTCAGTGCCATTGTGTGGATCTTAAGGTGTGGTGGTGAGTTTCAGATTTCAATATAAAGATATGCAAAGTGTGCCTAGGTGGAGTTCCTGAAGTGTGCTGTGGCTTTTGACCTTTAGGCTTGTACTTCTCTCTCTCTGCTTGGGCCTGTGAAGGCAAGCCAGTTTCTTCTGGCATTAAGGAACTTCCCCTGGATCTGTAAGCTTCAATAGATCCAATATTCAATATTCAAATTCAATAAAGCTGCCTCCATAACGGTGTCTGCTCTGGAAGTTCATCTCAGCAAACCTGAAGCTGTCTGTTACAGAACTTGGTACCAGGAGTGGGGTGAGATGTACCTGGCCATGTGGATGTTTATCTTTTGGAACCTTTGTTTTGGAGGAATAGGCATAGACTTGGTGCTTGCAAATGAAGATGTCTTCTGGAATGGTAAGCCAAGTTTTATGGACTATTCTGATGAGAGTCTGAGAATGCTAAGTGCAGACAGCATTGACCTTCGGGGCTTGGCTTATGAACTTTCTAAGAGGAAGGAAACACTGCAGAGGACTTTGTTGGAACTGGGCTACTGGCATAAGGGCTGGCTGCGTCCTGCTGCCCAGGCCCAGAGAGTTTGATCAAGGTTAAATTTGTAATGGACTGATGTGCTTGGCTAGAGATATTGGACTGAGAGATTTAAGATTTTAAGCTGGAAAACCTCAAGCAAGTTAAAATTACAGGCACTGAGACTGGTTTTAGGTTACTGAACCTGCTATTGTCAAACACATTAGCAATCTTAAGGAAGTTGGTCCAACTGCTTTACATTAAAACAATGGAAAGGATGCCTGAGGAAAACCTCTCATAGAAATGCAAACACTTTTAGAAAGAGTTGACTGGAGAAGGAACCTGCTTTTCAAGGCTATGATTTGTTTGGTACCTGAATTAAGAATGTAGTTGTGTCCTGCACAACTGGTATTGGTTTCAGAAGCATGAGATATGCGAGGAGTGGTCGTGAATTGCACATGCTTCCAGGAGCTGCTGCTGAGATGTGGCATGAGGTAGGACCTGATGTCCTGATAGGCTGAAAGAGCCTTTGGAAAATGTGAGGAATGGCCATGAGTTGCACACGGTTCCAGGAGCTGCTGCTGAGATGCAGCATGAGGCAGGGCATGATGCCCTGATAGGCTGAAAGAACCTTTGGAAAATGGACCGTGGTTTGCATGAAGACCTCAAGATGTTTTGTATATACCAGGACAATGCAAGGGCTACCATAGAGTGCACTGTTGGCCTGGGATGGAAGTGTTCCCTGGCTACTCTGCCCAGCTGTAGGGGCAGAATTGGAAAATGTGGAGACTGTCAGTCCCTGGTTGTATTGAACTTGAACTGCATAAGTTTGATGTTTGTTTGATGGTGGTTGAGTTTGCATTGTTTTAGTCTTTTCTTGCTATGCCTTATACCAGTTAAAAATGTTTACTCTGTGCCTTTATATGTTAGAAATGTTTAACTTGTTTGATTTTACAGGTCGTAATACCTTAAATTGGTCAAGACTGTGGGGACCTTTGAAATTGAACTGAGTACAATTTACAATGTGTGATAGTTATAAATCTATTGGGGGCCAGGGGCAGAATGTGGTGGTTTGAATAGAATAGATGGCCCCCAATATATTCAGTTGTTTTCTTGTAGTTTGCATCTGCAGCCACCTGGCTGGAGTCAGTGCCATTGTGTGGATCTTAAGGTGTGGTGGTGTGTTTCAGATTTCAATCTAAAGATATGCAAAGTGTGCCTAGCTGGAGCTTCTGAAGTGTGCTGTGGCTTTTGACCTTTAGGCTTGTACTTCTCTCTCTCTGCTTGGGCCTGTGAAGGCAAGCCAGTTTCTTCTGCCATTATGGAACTTCCCCTGGATCTGTAAGCTTCAATAAATCCCTTCCTCCATAACTGTGTCTGCTCTGGAAGTTCATCTCAGCGAACCTGAAGCTGTCTGTTACAGATGGGTCATGCCCATTTTGCAGAGCCCGTTTATGGGATAAGCCACCATTAGCATCATTTTGGTTTCTTTTTCACTCACCAGGAAGTTTGTGCATTGTTGTCTTGTTCATCCTTTTCTATTTTCTTGTAAGATACCATGGGACAGGCACCGAGTTCCACCCCACTGGACCTAGTCCAGTCACACTTCAAGGATTTCTGATGCCTGGCAGACAATCTGGGTTTAACAGTATGGCCAGGAAAACTAACCATTTTTTGCAGGAATGAATGGCTGACTTTCAATGTGGGATGGCTGGAGGGAGGCACCTTCCACCTTCCCACCATATACTGAGTTAAAGGTATTGTTTATGGGAATCCTGGGCATCCTGACCAGGTCCCATACATCTCTGTTTGGCAATATCTAGTGGAAAGCCCCCCCCCCCCATATTGGCTAAGACCCTTTCTGCCACCAACTCCAATGATCCTGTTGGTTAGGGAGTCAGGACCACCGAAGGAGGACCTGTACCCACCTCCCTATGTACCTGACTCAATGCTGGAATACTACAGGTGGTCACTGCCAATCCAGACCCAGGGGAAGACAGTGGGAATATGATAAGTCCCTGCTATACACAGGCCCAGACTGCAAGACAAGCAGACTCCAATACAATAGCACTGCCTATATGAGCAACTGACCCCCTGATCAGGAGGGCCAACAATATATGGCCCACATCCCTTGGCCACTAGTGACCTATATAACTGGAAAGTGCAAAATCTCAAGTTCTCAGACAAATCCTCTGCACTGCTATACCTATTAAACTCTGTAATGATTACCCACCAACCCACATGGGACAATTGCCAACAGTTTTGCAGGTGCTCTTCACAACTGAAGAAAGAGAGCAGGTGCTAGCCACAGCCTGAAAGTCAGTCCCAGGGCCAAACAGCCAACCCATGGCAGTCCAGGCTGACACTGACATGGCTTTTTCCTTGATTCGGCCAAACTGGGAATCTAACGACCCTGCAGGTAAGGAGAGGCTGAAGGTCTACTGCCAGATTCTAATGGGTGGTCTCCAGGAGGCTGCTGGAACACCTACAAATTTGTTTAAGGTAGGTCAATTCCTACAAGGTAAAGAAGAAAGCCCAGGGCCCTTCCTAGAGTGACTGTTGGAGGCTTTCCAGACTTACACACCCATTGACCCTAAAGCAAAGGAAAATCAGTCTGCTGCAAACATAGCTTTTGTCAACCAGGCAGTGACAGACATCCGCAGAAAGCTCCAACAACTGGATGGATTCACAGGTAAGCAAATGGCAGAGCTCATAGCCTTAGCAGAAAAGGTCTACAACAATAGGGATACTCCAGAAGACAGGCAAACAAAAGGACTCTCCAGGGCACTACTGGTGGCTACAGGGAGAGAAAGATCTTATTCCTGAGAATTAAGAGATATAGCTTATGGAAGGGGAAAAAACAAACAAACCCCTCAAAAAAGGAGGGATGACCCATCTCAAAAAAGACCAACACACCTACTGCAAAGAAATAGGACACTGGAAGAATGACTGCCCCAAAAAGCAGAGGGAGAAAGGACCAAAAGTTTTGGAGATAGAACTAAGTAACTGAGGGTGTCAGGGCTCATATCCCTTCTACGAGCACTGGGTGACCCTAAAGGTGGAGGGGAAACCAGTAGAATTTCTATACAACACAGGGGCACAACACTCCATCATAAAACAACCTATGCAAGCCCCTGTCTAACAAGAAAACATGGGTTCAGGGGCCATTGTAACTAACCAATATCCATGGACTACCCAAAGAAAGGTGGACTTGGGACAGGTAACTCACTCATTTATGGTCATCCTGGGTGCCCATACATGCTCCTGGGATGAGACCTTCTGACCAAGATGGGGGCACAAATCCATTTTAGCCCCAAGGGAGTACAGTTCTTTAATAAAAATGGCCCCATACACTATCTGACTATGTCCCTAGAAGAAGAATACAAACGCTATGCCCCGCCCCCTCTGACTACCAACAAGGAACAATACTTGGAAAAATTATGGAAGGAAATTCCAAGAGAGTGAGTAGAAAGAAATCAGATGGGACTAGCTAAACATCCAGTCCCACTTTTATTTTGTTTTATTTATTAACTTGAGAGTGGCAGACAGAGATACAAGGAGGCAAATAGAGAGAGAGAGAGAATGGGCACGCCAGGGCCTCCAGCCACTGCAAATGAACTACAGACACATGTGCCCCCTTTTGCATCTTCTTGCTAACGTGGGTCCTGGGAAATTGAGCCTTGAACCAGGGTCCTTAGGCTTCACAGGCAAGCGCTTAACCATTAAGCCATTTATCCAGCCTGCTGGTACCAATTTTGATGCAACTAAAAGCTGATGCTAGTCCGGCAGGGTCAGTCAGTACTCCATATCTCGGGATGCAAAAGTCAAGATAACACCTCACATAAACTGACTCTAGGAACAAGGGATATTAGTTCTTTGCCAGTCTGCCTGGATTGGGGCACAAATCCATTTTAGCCCCAAGGGAGTACAGGTCTTTAATGAAAATGGCCCCATACACGTTCTGACTGTGTCTCTAGAAGAAGTATACAAACTCAATGACCTTCCCCCTCCAACAGCCAACAAGGAACCATATTTGGAAAAATGATGGGAGGAAATTCCAGGAGTGTGGGCAGAAGGAAATCAGATGGGACTAGCTAAACATTGGGTCCCAATTTTGGTACAACTAGTCCAGCCCGAGTCCATCAGTACTCCATGTCTTGGGAAGCAAAAGTGGGGATAACACCTCACATAAACTGACTCTGGGAACAAAGGATATTAGTTCCTTGCCAGTATGCCTAGAATACCCCCTTTCTGCCTTATGAAAACTCCATTCCAATGACTACTGGCCTGTGCAGGACTTAAGGGAAGTAAATAAAAGAGAAGACATTCTCCCCACAGTGCCCAATCCATATACCCTGCTAAGCAGCTTGCTGCCTGAGTGAGATGTCTATATGGTGTTGGATCATAAAGACACATTCTTCAGCCTGCCACTGGCTCTAGCTAGCCAACATTGTTCACCTTTGAATGGAGTGGCCCAGAGTGTGGCTTCAATGGGCAGTTGACATGGACTAGGCTACCACGAGGGTTTAAGAACTCACCCACCATCTTTGATGAGGCACTCCATAAAGACCTGGGTGATTACTGGCAAGCACACCCCCAAATAACCCTTCTACACTATGTAGATGACCTCGTTATAGCTGCCCCAGATGAATAAACCTATTGTTTGATGACTGGCACCTTGCTCAGAGAATTGGACCAAATGGGATATCGAGTGTCTGTGAAAACGGCACAGCTCTGCCAAAGGGAGATAACATACCTAGAGTACATACTCAACGGGGGCCAACACCTGCTGTCTCAAGCCCAAAAAGAGATGATCCTCAGTATCTCCACTCCCAAAACTCAATGACAAGTTCATGAGTTCTTGGGCTTGGCAGGATTCTGTAGACTCTGGGTGCCAGGATTCACGGAAGTTGCTAAGTCTATGAGGCTACAAGGGGGCAGGAGATTGCCTTGGACTCGACTCCAGAGATGGATAAAGCCTTCCACTGGTTCACGAAGGCATTCCTTAAGGCCCCACCACTGGCCCTACCAGACATCTACAAGCCTTTCCACCTGTATGTGGATGAAAACAAAGCATAGTTAAGGGGATGCTGACTCAAACTCCAGGCCCTTGGAAAAGACCAGTAGCCTATCTGTCCAAAAAGCTGGACAAGTAGCACAAGGATGGCAAGCCTACCTGTATATTGTGGCAGCCACCACATTGCTGGTTAAGGATGCAGATAAGATTACTATGGGACAAGAACTGATCATAATTACCCTACATGCTATTGAAGGGATTCTCAAGAATCCCCCATATCGATGGATCTCTAATAACCGACTGGTGCATTACTAGTCTCTGCTTCTGAACCCGCCCCACATCCGATACCACCCTACCTCAGCCCTCAATCCAGCCATGTTACTGCTGGACCCAGAGCAGGATATTACACATGACTGCTCAATAGTGTTGAACCAAGACCAAAACGTGAGGCTGGACCTGACAGACATTCCCTGGCCGAATGCAGAGGGGGATTACTTCACAGATGGGAGAAGTTATGTGCAAAATGGAGTCAGGTATGTGGATGTAGTATGGGACTCTGCCCTACCACCCAGAACTTTGGCCCAGAAGGCCAAACTAATTTCCTTGATTCAAGCCCTTAAAATGGCCAAAGACAAAATTGCAAACAACTTCACGGACACCCAACACACCTTTGCCATGCTCAGGTCCATGGGATCAAGAAAGGGGGCTGCTCATGGCAAAAGGAAAGACTATCAAAAATAAAGATGAGACTTCCAGGTAAGATGGTGGCATAGGAGTCATGCCAAAAAAGCCGAAGGAGAGATTTAAGCAAAACCTCAGCAAAATACACTCTTCTTCTGAAAAGTGAAGGAGTATAGGTTATTCATAGACACAGAAGAGAAGCTGGAGAGACCAAGATCCACCAGAAAGGAGGCAAAAGGCTAGAGTCCCACTGAGGTGCTTGCAGCCCACAATTCTCGCTCCACACCCACCAGGTGTGCCACCCAGACAGGCGCACCAGGTGGCAGCATCAGCAGAGACCAAGCAAAATATTTTTCGACTTCATAAGCCTTCTTGCAAAGTTAAGAAATCTGAAGGAAAGATAGCTGAGTAAAGATCTACTTAAAGTGCAAGCAACTCCAGAAGTCTGAATTCTCCCATTCCCCCACAATTATAACCATGAAACTGCAGCATTCAGCCCCCAGTGACAGCATAGCCAGCAGAGGTGATCAGAAGTACAGCTGCACAGCACCACATGGAGGGATCAAAGCAGACACTCAGCATTGGTGAGATTGGAAGCCACCACAAAAGGTAAAGAGGCAGACTGACCAAAGGAAAAAATAAATAAATAAATAAAACGAGGTACACAGACCTGCACTACAAGAGCTAATCCATCTTTCCTTGTCAGGACAGGTTATGGGGTATATATACTTGGTTGGCTTTTCCATTTTCAAATAACTTGTATTTGGGGGTTTAATATTGTTGCCGTTAATGCTTTCATATATACATAGGGCCTTTGTTTTTTGCTTCTATCATTATTGGGGGCAGGGTCTGATCCAGATCCAGGTTTTTCTGGAACCCAATCAGAACAGAAATCTCTACCTCCCATCTGACAAGATGAAGTGTGTAGAACAACACACTTTTTTGGCTTTATATGATTATCTGTTTGTTTTAATACCCACAATTGCATAGTTTGTGCTGGTTTTTATTGATTGTGTATGTTACTCAGTTGAAGTTTACAATTTGCTAGTAAATTATTCCACCCAGTCCTCTAGAATACTTGCTTAGCAAGCAAACTCAACACCTAGGATTACTTCTGGCTTGACTGGTGGACAAGAAGTACACCTGGCACCTTGAACCCATATCCTGAGGGTACATAGAGATGGATTGCCATGTTTGGAAACACTGAAGATAAGTAGAAAACGCAAGCATCAAATCAATTCAGGATGCAAAAGTTGCTACAATATAATACAAGAAACTCAAAGAATCAAGACAATACAGTCCCACCAAAAACTATAAATCCATCAGAAATGATCACCATTGATCCTGTTTTAGATGAAATGCCTGACAGAGATTCCAAGAAAATGATGGTATCTATGCTCAAAGATATCAGAGAAGAAATTGAAGGGAATCAAAGAAGAAAACAAAGGAATTAAAGAAGATAACAAACTTCTAAAAGAGAACACAGGAAACCAGATTAATGAAATAAAGAGGTCATTACAAGACATGAGTAAGGAAATAGAAATGCTGAAGTAAAACCAGGCTGAAATCCTGGTGCTGAAGAGTATAGTCAATGAAATAAAAACTCTGTGGAATGTCTCACCAGTAGAATGGAGGAAGGAGAGAACAGAATATCTAAACTAGAAGACCAGATGGCATATCTAATAGTGTCCAACCAAGAGAAAAACAAGCTAATGGCAAGGTATGAATGGGAATTTCAAGATATCTGGGACACTATGAAAAGATCAAACATAAGAATTCAGGGTATGACAGAAGGAGAAATATTTCAATCCAGAGGCTTAGTAGCTGTTTTTAACAAAATAATAGAAGAAAAATTTCCCCAAATTGGGAAAGAAATGCCAATGCAGATACCAGTAACTTTTAGAACACCAAACAGACAAAATATGGAAAGAGCCTCTCCTTGCCATGTAATAATTAAACTACTGAACACAAACCAGAGAAAATATATTGAAAGCAGTTAGAGAGAAAAAGCAAATCACCTACAAAGGCAAGCCCGTCAGAATAACAGCAGATTACTCAACACAAACATTCAAAGCCAGAAGGGCTTGGAATGATGTATTCCAAGTCCTGTAGGATAACAACTGTCAACCAAGATTACTTTATCCTGCAAAGCTATTTATCCAAATTGATGGAGAAATAAGGACATTCCACAACAAAAACAGGCTACAGGAATTTATGACAACTAAACAAGCTCTACAGAAAATACTTGAAGGAATACTTAATGCTGCAGAGAAAGCAAAACACGCATGAGGAACTAGGGAAAAATAAACCACACTCAAATAACAGTTAAAATAAACAAGTAAAGGGAAAACAGGAAACACTACAAAATAAAAAGAATGGCAAGAATAAATACATACCTTTCAATAATAACTCTTAATGTCAATGGCCTCAATGCACCATCCAATAAGCACAGGCTTGCAGACTGGATTAAAAGGCAGGATCCTGCCATTTGTTTCCTCCAGAAAACTCATCTCTCAATAAAAGATAGACACCACCTTAGGGTGAAAAGATGGAAAATAATATTTTAAGCAATCAGGCCTAGGAAACCAGCAGGGGTTGCTGCCCTAATATCTGACAGGATAGACTTCAAACCAACATTGGTGAGGAAAGATAAAGAAGATCATTTTATACTGATTAAAGGAACACTCCAGCAGGAGGACATTACAATCCTAAACATATATGCACCTAACATGGGGGCTCCCAGTTTCATCAAACAAACACTATTAGACTTAAGGTGAGAGATAACATCAAAAACAATTGTAGTGGGAGACCTCAATACCCTACTCTCATCAATGGACAGGTCATCCCAGCAAAAAATAAGCAGAGACATCTGAATTAAATGATGTTATGGAACAAATGGACCTAGCAGATATCGACATAACATTCCATCCAAGTGCTGAAAAATATACATTTTTTTTTTCTCAGTAGCACATGGAATATTCTCTAAAATAGACCATATATTAGGACACAAAGCAAATCTCAACAAATATGGAAAAATAGAAATAATCCTTGTACTCTATCTGACCAGAGTAGGATTAACCCCCAAATCAACAACAAGAAAATCTATAGAGCATACCGAAATTCATGGAGCATAAACAGTACACTATTGAATTATCAATTGGTCAATGAAGAAACGAAAAAGGAAAAATTCATAGCATTAAACTATGATGGTAATACAACATACCAAACCTTTGGAACACAATGAAAGCAATTCTAAGAGGGAAATTTATAGCTCTAAAGGCCTATATTAAGAAATTAGAGAGTTCACAAATAAAAAAATTAATGCTTCACCTTAAGGCCTTGGAAAGAGAAGAACAAGGCAAACCAAAAAGCAGCAGACAAGAAGAAATCATAGATTAGGGCAGAACATTGATTAAATAGAAACGAAAAACAATCCAAAGAATCAACAAAACAAAGAGTTGGTTCTTTGAAAGGATAAACAAGATCGATAAACCCTTAGCAAATTTCACCAGAAGAAAGAGAAAAGGACAAAAAATAAAATTAGAGATGAAAAATGCACCATTACAACAGATACCAAAGAAATTCAGACAATTATAAGGACATACTTTAAGAATATATATGACTCTAAGTTTGAAAATCTGAAAGAAATGGATGATTTCCTTGTTTCATATGACCTACCAAAATTAAATCAAGATGAGATAAGTCATTTAAATAGACCTATAAGTGAGCTGGAGAGATGGCTTAGTGGTTAAGTGCTTGCCTGTGAAGCCTAAGGACCCTGGTTCGAGGCTCGACTCCCCAGGACCCACGTTAGCCAGATGCACAAGGAGGCACATGCGTCTGGAATTCGTTTGCAGTGGCTGGAGGCCCTGGCGCGCCCATTCTCTTCCTCTCTGTATCTGCCTCTTTCTCTCTCTCTCTCTCTGTCACTCTCAAATAAATAAATAAAAATAACAAAAAAAAATTTAAATAGACCTCTAACAAGTACAGAGATCCAAGCAGTTATAAAATCTCCCAACTAAAAAAAGCCCAGTCCCAGATGGATTCACTGGTGAATTTTACCAGACCTTCATGGAAGAACTAACACCAGTGCTTCTCAAACTTTTCCATAAAGTAGAAAAGGAAGGAATTCTACCAAATTCCTTCTATGAAGCCAGCATCACCTTCATACCAAAACCAGGCAAAGACATACCAATAAAAGAAAATTACAGACCAGTCTCCCTCATGAACATGGATGCAAGCATTCTGATCAAAATATTGGCAAACATTATACAAGAACATATCAAAAACATTATTCACCCTTACCAAGTTGGCCTTATCCCAGGGAAGAGGGATGGTTCAACATATATAAATCAATAAATGTAATACATCATATAAATGGTCTGAAGGACAAGAATCACATGATTATCTCAATAGATGGAGAAAAAGCATTTGACAAAATCCAACATCCTTTCTTGATAAAAGTATTACAGAAACTGGGACTAGAAGGAACATATCTCAACATATAAAAGCTATTTATGACAAACCTACAGCTAACATAATAGTGAATGGTGTAAAATGCAAAGCTTTTTCATGAAATATGGGAACAAAACAAAGGTTTCCACAGTCCCCACTTTTATTTGATACAGTCCTGGAAGTCTTAGCTATAGCAATAAGACAAGCAGCACTCATAAAAGGGATGCAAATTGGAAAGGAAGAGATCAAATTATCACTATTTGCAGATGATATGATTCTATACATAAAAGACCCTAAAACTCTACCAGCAAACTGTTAGAGCTGATAAATACTTTAAGCAATGTAGCAGGATACAAAATAAATACACAGAAATCAGTAGCTTTCCTATATACTAATAACAAACATGCAGAGAATGAAATCAGGGAATCTCTCCCATTCACAATTGCCTAAAAACAACAACAACAACAACAAACTCTTGGAATAAACTTAACTAAGGAAGTAAAGATTCTCTACTATGAGAAGTTTAAAACACTTAAGCAAGAAATTGCAGAAGACACAAGAAAATGCAAAGACATCCCATGTTCTTTGATTGGGAGAATAAATATTGTGAAAATGTCAATCTTATAAAAAGCAATCTACACATTTAATGCAATCCCCATTAAAATTCCAATGGCATTCTACACAGGAATAGAAAAAAAATTCTAAAATTCATTTCGAAGAACAAAAAAACCTCCAGTAGCCAAAACAATTTTGAGCAACAAAAATAAGGCTGGTGGTATCACCATACCTGATTTTAAGCTATATTACAAAGCCATAGTGACAACAACAGCATGGTATTGGTACAAAGACAGACATGTCAATGGAACAGAATAGATGACCCAGATGTTAATTCAGGAAGCTACAGCCATCTGATTTTTGACAAAAATGCCAAAAATATTCATTGGAGAAAAGACAGCCTCTTCAACAAGTGGTGCTGGGAAAACTGGATATCTATATGTATGAAAATGAAAATAGATACTTGTGTTTCTCCATACATAAGAACCAAATCCAACTGGATCAGGGACCTTAATATCAGACCTGAAACTCTTAAATTGATAGGTGAAAAGGTAAGGGAAACCCTTCAACATATTGGCATAGGTAATGACTTTCTGAATATAACCCCAATTTCTCAGATAATAAAACCACTAATCAACTACTGGGATCTCATGAATTTACAAAGTGATTGCATAGAAAAAGACACTGTGAATAGAGCAAAATGATCACCTACAGAATAGGAGAAAATCTTTTCCAGCTACACATCTGACAGAGGATTAATATCCAGAATATAAAAAGAACTCAAAAAACAGAACAATAAAAAAATCAAACAACCCAATCAAAAAATGGGATCTGGAACTATATAGAGGGCTCTCCTCAGAAGAAATATTGTTGGCATACAAACATCTAAAAGAGTATTCTACATCCTTAGCCATCAGAGAAATTCAAATTAAAACTACCTTGAGCTTCCATCTCTCTCCCGACAGAATGGCTACCATCAAGAAAACAAATGGCAATAAATGTTGGTGAGGATGTGGTAAAAGAGACAACCTTGTACACTGTTGGTGGGAATGTAATCTGGTACAGCCATTATGGAAATCAGTGTGGAGGTTCTTGAGACAACTAAAAATATATTTTCCATATGATCCAGCTATATCACTCCTAGGCATATATCCTAATGACTCTTCTCACTACCTTAGAGACACTTGCACAACCATGTTTACTGCTGCTCTATTCACAATAGCTAGGAAATGGAACCAGCCTAGATGTCCATCCACAGATGAATACATAATAAAGATGTGGTACATCTACACAATGAAGTTCTATTCAGTGGTAAAGAAAAATGAAATTATGAAACTTGCAGGGAAATGGATGGGTCTGAAAAGGATTATACTAAGTGAGGCAACCCAGTCCCAGAGAGCCAAATGTCACATGTTCTCTCTCATATGTGGATCCCAGCTACAAATGTATAGACTTATGTGTGATCTGGAACCAAAAATCAATAGCAGAGGCCCATAAGCTAGAAAATGGCTATAAAGGAAGGAGGAAAGGGAAGGTCTTAAGGGGATAGCATTGTATTAATGTAAGTAGAAGAACATATTATGGGGACGGTAAAGGCCTAAGCAAGGTCGGGGAAGAGATAGTATTAAAGAAGGGTGGGGGGAGGGTAAACCAATATTCAAGATATTCTGAATAAGATATATGTAAATCTATTTTCTCAAATAATGGCACACCCAGAAGCCATAGATTGTTACTAGAAAATTTTCAGTGCCAGGGATGGGATACCTCCCAGTGAGTTGTGGGCTAGGGAGGTCTATGTTGCCTCCAAAACATTACAGGCTATTGCCAAGACCTTTGGTTTCCCCTGAGAAAGAGATGGTAAGACCCTATTGCTGAAGACATCACATGCCTAAGTGGCAAAGTCACTGAGAAGTCAAGGCGGTGCTGAGCAGAAAACCTTCTCCCTGTAGCCCAGCCAACTGAAAGCTGGAAAAAGCTGCACTGTATGTAGTCTTATGGGAGACAGAAGTCATAAGTGGTGAAATCAGTGGACACTGGAAACCTCAAGTTTAGCCAGACAGGCCAAATGACTGAATGAGTGTAATAGTAACATGTCTACTCTGGGAAAATCCAACTGATCTCTAATTGGACTGAAGGCCCACTCTCTGGGAGGGAATATGTACCTGGTTCCGAAAACCTAATCAAAAGCCTATGGTGGGGAGGTCATGAACCTTAGGGGTATAAAGCCTGCTCTTGTCTGGATAAATGCATACATTGTGTTCACCAAATTTCCCCAAAAACACTACACTTAATATTCATACTCCTATGTTAATGCCACTCTCACTTCAGGTTGGAGAAGCTTCGCTTTTCAGATGGCGATGACCACTGGGATGACCCAAAAGGCAACATAGTGCTGAGAAGAAGGAGTACAGAGGAGTATCCAGCAGCACTGAAACATCTCACACCCTCCAAGGCTCAGGGTCCATTGCAGAAGAGGTGACAGAAAGAATATAAGAGCCAAAGGAAGGGTAACACTCCTTACATACAACTGTCTGGACAGAATTTGGCCTTGATATCCAAGACCTTGCAGTGACCAGAAATACCCACACAAGACCGTCATAGTGGGAGAAAAAGATGATGACATCAAATTAAGGGAGGTACTAATGGAGAGAGCAAGGGTATATGAATAAGAAGGTGAACAGAGTTATGAAGGGGAAAGTGGGGGAGGGCAGGGAAATACCATGGTTTGTTGTCTATAAATACAGAAATTGTCAAATATATATATATTATTTAAGTAAACTAATAAATGAATACTGGGAGTACAAAAAATAATTAAAGATGAGATCCTAGCCCTATTAGAGGTGACATGACTGCCCTGAAGATAGCAATCATCCATTGCCCGGGCCATCAAAAGGAGGAAAATAAGAGAGCAAAGGTGGGCTGGAGAGATGGCTTAGTGGTTAAGCGCTTGCCTGTCAAGCCTAAGGACCCCGGTTCGAGGGTCAACTCCCCAGGACCCACGTTAGCCAGATGCACAAGGGGGCGCATGCGTCTGGAGTTCGTTTGCAGTGGCTGGAGGCCCTGGCATGCCCATTCTCTCTGTGTCACTCTCTCTGCCTCTTTCTTGCTGTCTGTTGCTCTCAAATAAATAAATAAACAAAAAAAAATTAAAAAAAAAAGAGAGCAAAGGTAAACAGACTGGCCAATAAGGCCCCAAAAGAGGGTGGGGTGCACTAGACTCCACAGCCAAGGCCTTGGTGGCTATGGTTCCATCAGAGCACCCTCCACCCCCCCCATTACAGCTCAAAAGATAAGGAGGACCTAACCAAATGCCAAGGACTCTTAAAAAGAAAGATGGCTCCATATAGCTGAAGGCTGGATAATCCTCCCTTCAGAATTTGCTAAACAACTCATTCATCAGATTCATCAAAATACCTATCTGGGTCTTAGAAAACTCAAGGAGCTGCTGAGAAATGCTAACTACAAAATTTTTCATGTAGGGCCCTTAGTGAATGAGATCATTTCCTACTGCCTTATCTTTAAGCAGTGAATCCCTTGACTGTAGGACAAATGGCCCCAGGAAACCAGCTATGCAGAGACCAGGCACAAAATAGGAAATAGATTACACCAATGTCAAACCGGGTTTATATGGATACAAGTACCTTTTAGTTCTTGCAGACACCTTTTAAAGCTGGGTGGAGGTGTTCCCCACCAAGAAAGAGACCATCACCATAGTGGTTAAGAAGCTGCTAGAAGATATTATCCTTAGGTATGGACTGCCTTCATTGTTGGGATCTGATAATGGACCTGCCTTCTTATCTCAGGTAACACAGTCGCTTGTTAAGGTTGTGGGGACCAATTGGAAACTTCATGGTGCCTATCATCCCCAGAGTTCAGGCCAGATAGAGAGAATGAATCGGACCTTAAAGGGGACCTTAACTAAATTAACCCTAGAAACTGGTGGTGACTGGGTAGCCCTCCTTCCTTATCCCTGTATGTGGCTAGAAACACCCCTATACCCTAGGCTTAACTCTCTTTGAGATACTATATGGGAGGTCCCCTCTCCTGCCTAATCTTCAACCTGAGATCCTAGCAGAATTGGACCATCAAAAATTCCTGGAATCCCTGCAAGCTCTCCATACGGTCCAAAAACAGATTTGGTCAGATATATGCCAAATCTTTGAGTCAGCTCCCCCTCCTAACCCCCATTGATTTGAACCAGGTGATGAAGTCTGGATTAAGAGACACAGTCATAAGACTGTTGAGCCATGCTGGAAAGGCCCTCACATGGTAATCTTGACCACACCCAGAGCCGTGAAGGTTGATGGAGTCAGATCCTGGATACATCACTCACACATCAAACTTGAGAGTCGAGAGACCACTCAACAGTTTAAACACCGACTGGAGAAGACTCCTGATGACTCAACTCCAGAAGGACGGAAGATTCAGCCCCACCCACTGGACCCAATAAAGCTAAGACTTTACAAATCCTGATCTTGATCTTATATGGATTTGGTCCTTACTGGACCTAACCCTCATGAGCCACATGGGTAGTTACTAATTTACAGGGACGATTGTTAATTCCATGTCCCACTCAGCCCCTATTGGAACTTGGTTCCCTGACATAACATTTGATTTGTGCACATTCACTGAAGGGAATTGGTATACCTATACTGAACTCCAAAATTGCGACCAACCAGGCAGGCACAACATAGTGCTGACACACCGCCTTCTATGTCTTCCCTGGGGGCAGGAGACCCAAGTCTCAGAAAACCAAATATGGAGGGGGTCAGAATCATTCTTTTGTGCAAACTTGGGTTGCAAGTCACCAGGAACAATCTCTTGGGAACCCCCCAGTTAAGGATGACCTCATTGTGTTTAAACAAAGCCCAGGGTCAGACTCACCAAGATGGGGATATGGACTTTACTTAAATGGTCTCAGTGGACCATGAGCTTCTAGTACCTGTAATCCAACCACTATTAAGTTTACCCCAAAAGGTAAAAAAAAAAAAAAAAAAAAAAAACTGTGGAGCAGGAAATACATGGGGACTACAACTCTATAAACCAAATAGTGATTTTGGGATATTATTTACTATTCAGCTCCTAACTCAAAAGATAAAATTAAGGCCTGAATACCACTAGGCCCCAGCGTGGTCCTACCTCCCATTAAAATGTCACCGCAGGAGCAGGAGGCTGTGCCTAATGAAAGGCCCAACCTAACAAATAAGCCTATGGTAACCTCTGTCCCATCCAGGAGTACTGCCCCAAGTCAGGAGCCCTAACCCCGATCCAGACCTTGGGACTTTCTCCGGGCTACCTACCAAGTGATAAATAACTCTAAGCCTGAACTCACTGATGACTGCTGGTTCTGCTTAGATGCGAGTCCCCCCTATTATAAGGGTATATCCATCCTTGGGAATTACACCACCTCTGAGGATAATGGGGCCTGCCTCTGGCACCACCTGGGTATTGGGAGGTTAACTTTGGAACTGGTTGAAGGGAATGGACTCTGCACTACAGGGGGGGGGGCCTAAACCTGTCCCCCATACTCATAAACACCTATGCCATGCCACCAGAAAATCCCCAAATCAGGAGATGTACCTCATCCCTCCAGATGATGCCTGGTGGGCCTGCTCTACTGAGTTGACTCCTTGTGTTCATACTTTAACTCTCAACCACACTGATGGATTCTGTGTGCTGGTCTTGAACTCCTAAGATCCTTTGCTATTCAGGTGAGGACATGGAGACTTGACTCTCCCTTCTCCTGACTGGAAGATCAAATTAGGTGGCAGTCACTGCAGTCCTAGTCCCCACCCTGCTAGGACTCAGCATTGCTGGGGCCACCAGAGTGGGCACCTCAGCCCTAGTTCTCCAAGACAAAAATTGCAAGACCCTAAACCTAGCAATAGATGCTGATCTATCCAAGCTAGAAAAGTCTGTCTCACATCTTGCAACTTCCTTACCTTCACTAGCCAAAGTTCCCTTCAGAACAGGTGAGGACTAGACCTCCGTTCCTCCAACAAGGTGGACTATGTTTAGCTCTAGGAGAACAATATTCTGTTTATGCTAACTGTGGTGGCTTCATTCAGGTGTCCCCCATAAACTTAAGTGTTCTGAATGCTAAATTCCCTGCTGATGGAGATTTGGGAATTAACGCCTGCTAGAGGGAATGTATTGTTGGGGACAGGCTTATGGATGTTATAGCCAGTTTCCCCTTGCCAGTGTTTGGCACACTCTCCTGTTGCTGTGGTCCACCTAATGTTGGCCAGGGGGTGATGTCCACCCTCAGCTCATGCCATCATTTCCCCCTGCCATTGTGAAACTTCCCCTCAAGACTATAAGCCAAAATAAACCTCTTTTCCAAAGAAGATGCTCTTGGTTGGATGAGTTCTACCAGAAATGTGAACCTGACTGCAACAGTAAAGTGGTACTGAGGAGTGGGATTGCTGCTAGACACCTGACTGTGTGGCTTTGGCCTTTTGGAGCTGATTTTCAAGAGGAATGTGGAAGGATTTGAAACCTTGGCCTAAGAGATACCTTGCAGTGCTGTAAGTACAGCTTGATGGACTATTCTGGTCAGAGTTGAAAGGCCTGAATGCAGTAAGAACTATGGACTGTGAGGTTTGTCTTATGAGGGTGAGAAAGAGCTTTGCTTGGACTGCACTAGAGGCAGTTTGTGTGAAAAGCTTGCAGTTATGCTTGTGTCCTGAGCAGTTGTGCAGGGTTGTTTTGCATAGAAATGAACTGGTGTGAGCAGAGGAATATGGTACAGAAAAAATGAAATCTTTCTGCCTAAAGTGCTCCCCACTCACCTGAAAATTGTTTGAGAGATTACAACTATTGAGATTGGGCCAGCTGACCTGCACTGGGGCAACAGGAAGAATGTAGACTCTTCTGAAGGAGCCTGAGTGCTGAAGGAGTGTCCTGTTCTTCAAAGTCTGCTTTATTCCCCCCTGGATTAACAAATTGGCACCCTGCCTGGTATTATGGAGTATAAGAAATGCAGGAAAGATAGGTCACTAAGTTTGCAACATGGTTTTGTGTTTTGGAAACGGCCATGGGCAGTGTGAGGCAGGTTTGCTGGTTGCCTGCATGGAGACCCATGGGGCCCTGAGGATGAACCGTGGATTGCAGCATAGACCCAGTGGAGATGCCTGGACCATGAAATGGTTGCTAAGGGGCTGCAGGCCCCGATGAAGTTTTCCATTACTGTGAGTAGCCTAAATGGAGGGGCAGAATTGGAAGTCCAGAGACTTGTTGCTGGTTACAGTTATAGGACTAGGAGATTTGTCACTAACTAGAATTGTTGGACTTGAAGCTACAGTTTGGTGTTTGCCCAGTTTAAATCACATATTGCTTGAGTATTTATTTGCTATGTCTAATGCCATCTTTTGCAGTGTGAATGTTTTACTCTGTGTCAATATTTTTTTTTTGAGGTTATTTTTTGGTATTATGGCTCAGTTAAAAGATCTTGGACTATGGGGATATATGAACATCATTAAAATTGATAAAAACTATGGGGACTTTTAAAGTTAGATGAATGCATTGAATTTTACATCATGTATGTTTAGCATTTTATGGGGGCCAGGGGCAGAATGTGGTGGTTTGATTCAGGTGTCCCCCATAAACTTAAATGTTCTGAATGCTAGGTTCCTAGCTGATGGAGATTTGGGAATTAATGCCTCCTGGAGGGAGTGTATTGTTGGGGGTGGGCTTATGGGTAATATATCCAGTTTCCCCATGCCAGTGTTTGCCACACTCTCCTGTTGCTATTGTCCACCTTATGTTGGCCAGGGGGTTATGTCCACCCTCAGCTCATGCCATCGTTTTCCCCTGCCACCATGGAAGTTCCCCTCAAGCCTATAAGCCAAATTAAATCTCTTTTCCCCAGAATCTGCTCTTGTTTAGGTGATTTCTAGCAGCAATGCGAATCTGACTGCAATACCAACTATGCTGGAATCATCAGAGAATCAATGTCCCTAATATAGAAAAGACTACAAGTCAGAGAAAAAGAGAGGCAAAAATCTGAAAGGTGTTATGAATCCTTTCTTAATTGGCTCACGACCCTCCTTTCAGCAGTGGCAGGACCCCTGCTGCTGTTGCTACTTGGTCTCATCTGTGGGCCCTATATCCTTAACACTCTCATAAGGTTTGTCAAAGAACGCGTATCTACTGTTCAGCTTACGGAATTAATGTTCCAATATCAACCCCTAGACCTCTGTCAATGATTTGAGATGGAACCTACCTCAAGGGGGGAATGAGAGGATCAAATTTGCTCCAGTTCACAGCTAGGCCTAAGTTTTAGTTTCCCGGAGAGGCAGGCAAGATTTCTGGGAAAACTATGAAGAAAGGGCTGTTAATTAACAGCGACTCTGACATGCGGCCTGGGAAGATAGCCGCCCAGGGCCCTGAGTCACTTCCTGCAATGCCTCTGAACTACGACCAAGAAAAGGACTTTCTGAGATAGCAGGCTCCAGGGTTGAGTCAGTTCCAGCAAAGTCTCTAAAACATGCCTAAACATGTCCAAGTATGGTAAAATCTGGGCCACAGCCAATCAAAGGTATACAAATATAACTGCTGCTTTCTTAGACAATCATATTAGAAGATGACCTAACCCTCCTAGAATTCCCCTAGCTGTGCTTAAAGGGGCCTGTGTGCTCCTGTCAGGGTCGCCATTTTGTATGAATGGTTGACCCCCAAATGCTGGTTAATGCTGCAGAATAAACGCTCTTTGTTTTTACATACTATTTGAGTCCAGGGTCTTTCTTCAGCAATTCTCAGACCTTTACATGCTTTTCCTGCCAAATGATCTCCCCAGTCTGAATTTAATTTCAATTATTAATAACACTAAATTCTTTACTTTTTTTTTTTTTTTTTTTGCTGGCACAACTCCTACTAGGAATTGTAGTTCAACAAAACATGTGTTATGCATTCACATTTGATTATTCTGCAGGTATTTATACCTATAATTACAAAAGTGGTCTTATTACTATCCTCATTTTAGGGGTTCATACTTCTTTGTTTATTATTCCAGAGAATAGTATAATCATCTATCTACTTTGCTCTGTGATTAGTTGCTTAAATATATTTTGTTTATTTGCATTGCAGACACAGATAGAGAGGAGAGAGAGGGAGAGAGAGAGAGAAAATGAATGGGCACCCCAGGGCCTCCAGCCTCAGAAATAAAACTCAAGATGTATGCACCAGTTTGTGCATCTGGGTTTAAGTGGGTACTGGGGAATCAAACCCAGATTATTAGGCTTTGCAGGAAACCACCTTAACTGCTGAGCCATCTCCCTAGACTCTATGGTCATTTTTGATTCATTACTGCTGGATCTAAGAAAATTCTAATCCTGGCACATCCTGCTGCTTAAGTATCTAGCAAATTATATCAATCTCTACTATACCTTCAATGAAGGAACATATAATCTTTAGCTTATGTTACATGCATTTCACTCCTCTAGGTCTCACCAATGGAAAACTTCTAATGTCGATAATTACTTCAGTATATTCTTACTTCAGAAGAAAAATGTTCACATATTTTTATAAGGTTCAAGGATGGTCCATGACCTGTCTAATTTACCTCTTTTTTTTTTTTGTTTATTTATTTATTTGAGAGCGACAGACAGAAGGAGGCAGAGAGAGAGAGAGAGAGAGAGAGAATGGGCGCGCCAGAGCTTCCAGCCTCTGTAAACGAACTCCAGATGTGTGCGCCCCCTTGTGCATCTGGCTAACGTGGGTCCTGGGGAATTGAGCCTCGAACCGGGGTCCTTAGGCTTCACAGGCAAGCGCTTAACCGCTAAGCCATCTCTCCAGCCCTAATTTACCTCTTTATCCAACTCTAAATCTTACTACTCTCTCTTTAAGAAGTCCTCAGATCAGGGTGATATGCCTACATATTGGTCACATATTTTGGGCTAAAAACTACAAAACACACACACACACACACACACACAGCATGTCTCCAAAAAAGTTTGACATAGACAATACTGTAATTGAAATTAACAAAATTCTTTAAAATGAAATTCCTTCTATATATAGTGAACTTCCAGAATTTGAACTCAGATCTTCCTGACATCAGAAGATAGGTAGCTGACTTGATGCATTTACCTGCCTCTGGGCCTCACAAGTTTTGCTCACTCTGGAAATGTTTACATTACTTCTAGCATTCCTAACTCTTATTTAGTTATTAATTTTCATCCTATAGAGTAGTTTCACAAATAAGCCTTCCATAGTTTCCTCTTACAATGCTGTTTAAAACTTCTTTCTCTATGAGCTCAGAAAAAAAGAAACTGAATACTTATTGTATACTCATTTTACATGAATCTTATTTAGTAAATATTTTAATTGGATGTATATGTATGTTCATGGAGTTTAGGAAAGAAACCTTTATTCATAAGTTTTATAATTACTTGGTATTGAAAACTTAACCCTGATTTAATGTTGTATGTCTTGCTGGCTTACATTTTGCTGATTCAATATTTTTCTAATGAAAATGTATTAGTGGTCAATACCTCCTTGAAAGCTCATCAAGAAGTCTTTATTCATGCAAAATTACTTTGTAGATAAAAGTAGGGCAAACAGTCAAACAGCTGCAAATTGAACCACTATTGGGATATTTTATAACATTTTTGACCATGTAGTTCATTAGAAATCAACCCACACAATGACAAATTTTATAACTTAGTACTGATATAAATCTGTTACTATTCTAAGTATCTTTGTGCTCCAATTTCTGTAGTAGGCAGCTTCAGGTTTGCTGAGATGAACTTCCAAACCAGGCACAGTTATGGAGGAAGGGATATTTATTAAAGCTTACAGATCCAGGGAAAGTTCCACAATGGCAGAAGAAGTTGGCCTCTTCTTATAGGACTAAGGAGAGAGAGAGAGAAAGAGAGGGAGGGAGAGAGAAACAGAGAGAGAGAGAGAAAAGTCACAAGCCCAAAAGCTTCAAGCCACACAGCAGGCTTCAGGAACTCCAGGTGGAACTAAGCACTTTGCATATGCTTACACTGGAATTTCAAACCAACCACCATACCTTAAGATCCACAGTGACACTTCCTCTGGGCAAGTGGCTGCAGACCCAAACTATAAACTAATAAAACACTGAATATAATGGGAGCCATCTATTTAAACGACCACTTTCGCCCCTCCCCAATAAATTCAAAACTGTCACACATTTTAAATTGTATTCAGTCCAGTTTCAAAGGTCCCCACAGTCTTGACCAACTTAGGTATGTCTGAATTCCCAAGTCCCCTCTGAGATTTAAGATTTACTCTTAGCTGTGATTCCTGTAAAATAAAACAAGTTAAATACTTCCAACATATAAAGTCACAGAATAAATATTTTCAACTGGTATAAGGCATAGCAAGGAGAGACTAGAAAAATGCAAACTCCACCATCATCAAGCAAACATCAAACTTCTGCAGTTCAAGTCCAGTGATTGGCAGTCTCCAGATTTTCCAATTCTGCCATTCCAGCTGGACTGGGTAGCCAGGGAAAACTGTTATCCTTAGCCAGCAGCTTCCATGATAGCCCTTGCACAGTACTAGTATATCCAAAACATCTTCCGGTCTCCATGCTAACCAAGGTCCATCTTCAAATGGCTTTGCCAGCCTATCAGGGTCATCATGCCCTGCCTCATTCCACATCTCAGCAGTGACTCCTGGAACCATGTGTGCACTTCTTGACCCATTCCATGCATTTCTCATGCTTCCAAAACTAATACCAGGTGTGCAGGACACAGCTGTATTCTTAACTCAGAGATGAAATAAGTTGTAACCTTGAAAAGCAGGTTCCTTTTCCTCTCCAATGTTTCCAAAAGAATTTGCATTTCTATCATAGTCTTTCCTTAGGCATCCATTTCATTGTTTTAATGTAAAGCAGCTGGGTCATCTTCCTTAATATTGCTAATGTGTTGACAATAGCAGCTTCAGTAACATAATATTCTGGGGGCCATCTATTCAAGCTACTACAGATACATATTAAACTTGTATAAACATAGTCTCTCCTTTTCTTTTGTCTGCCTGCATCTCTCTCATTCTCAATCTCTCCCTTTTCCTGCCAAGGTTGTCTCAGTATTTCCCAATGTAAATAACTAGCAAATTTTGTACTTCAAAAAGTCATTTATATGATGAGCTATTATAGGATATGACCTATAAAAATAAATTTAATTCTATGACAGCATCTATTCTTCTCTTGCATATAATTCATTAATTAAATAATACTCAAGATAAAAACGTTTTATGAAGCTGGGCATGTTGACTCATACCTTTAATGCCTAGCACTCAAGAGGCAGAGGTAGAAGGATTGCCATGACTTTGAGGTCACTCTGAGACTACATAGTAAATTCCAGGTCAGCCTGGACTAGAGTGAAACCCTACCTCAAAAAAACCAAAAAAAAAAAAAAAAAAAAAGTCTTATGAAAACTAGGGTATGAACTTCTCTGGTAAACTGTCAGCAATAGTAACAGAAAACAAATGATTAAACTCATTTCATAACATATAATATAAAAATATAATTGTTTTGTTTAATGCTTCTCACAGAATATTGAATTGTTATTCTAAAATTTTAGGCATTAAAATATAAAATTAGAGATTTAGAGATTGCTCTTTTGTTAAAAATGTTTGTTTTTAAAGCCTACCAGCCCAGGTCAATTCTCCAATATACATGTAAAGCAAGATGCACAAAGTGGTGCATGCATCTGGCCTTATTTGCAGGGAGAAGAGGTCCTGCTGTGCCCATTTTCTCACATTCTCCTCAGAAACAAATATTGTTTAATATATAAAAATAAAATGAGTGGGGCTGGAGAGATGGCTTAGTGGTTAAGTGCTTGCCTATGAAGCCTAAGGACCCCAGTTCGAGGCTCGATTCTCCAGGACCCACATTAGCCAGATGCACAAGGGGGCGCACGTGTCTGGAGTTCATTTGCAGGGGCTGGAAGCCCTGGCGTGCCCATTCTCTCTCTCTCTGTCTCTCTCTCTCTCTGCCTCTTTCTCTCTCTCTCACTCTCAAATAAATAAATAAATAAAATGTGTAAAAAAATTAAAAAAATAAAATGAATGAATTTTAAATCCATTGAAAGTATATTTGAAAGCAAATCAATCACAACCAATTAAAAGGTCTGGTAGTACTAAATAAAACAAAGAAATCATATAAAGCAGGGATTACTGAATCACATTTTAGAAATATGTAAATTCTATGCCAGTTATAATAATGAAAATGGAAAATAACTAATTTTTCAAGTAACCGAACATACATCTTATAGGAGACGGATATAATCTAATATTGATGCAATAATGTAATGCTTTTGAAAGCATTAATGAGTGAACAAAGGTAAATATCCAAACTAATATGGCAACTCTAGAGGAGAATTATAAATAGTGATGAAGTATACCATTACTGTGAAAAACAGACCAAGTTGTTTTCTGTTTTTTTTGGGCGGGGGGGGGGTGGGCATTTGAGGTAGGGTCTTGCTCTAGCTCAGGCTGTCCTGGAATTCACTATGTCATCTCAGGGTTGCCTCAAACTCACAGCAATCCTCCTACCTCTGCCTCCCATGTGCTGGGATTAAAGGTGTGTGCCACCACGCCCAACTCAGACCAAGTTTTTAGGTAAACAGTGAGGGTGCCTATGAAACACCGGGTTCTTAACCACTTACATGTGTTGTCTTAGCTAATCTCAGATAGTATTAATATTCTACTTCCTAGATCATGAAGCTTAACAGACACGTTAACTAATTTACCCACAAGCATGAACTATCAGAAAACAGAAATGCATATGCAATATTTAAACATATGCACACACTATTGAAATTGACTCAAGAGGAAAGAAAAGATGTGAACAGGTTTTCAAAAAATAAAATCAGACTAAAAACTAGAAATGAACTGTGTTTACTAAAGTATTAGAAGTGAAACTGGTGAAAGATGGGAGAAAGAGACAATTTAGCTAATTATGTTTAAAAATTGCATTATTAATAACCATATTCAACAGTTATACAACACTAGAAGCAGAACTTAGGAATTTATTATCTTTAGCCATTATTTGTGATTGTTTTTGTCATTGCACTATAGGTGAAATATTAAAATTAAAATAAAGTAATTCTCCCTTGAGAAGCCCACTTGGCTGTGTAGTTCTTTCCTTTTCCCCTCAGTAATGCTTAAATCTATATTAAAAACTTTTCTTAATAAATCCCAACTTTTTCACAAAAAGATGAAAAGTTAAAAAAATACCATAAATCAATACAGGCAGTTAAAAATATTCAATGGAATTGGAATTTACTGCTTATTTAAGATCAGGACAAAGAAAACTTTTCAAACTATCTTATCATGGTGAAATATAGCTTATCATATGAAATATACAGCTAGCATAACTCTGAGTGAACAAAATAAAAAAAAAACCTCAGAAAAAAATTTGCTGTTTGTTTTAAAGACTTAAATACACAAAGAAAACATTAATTTTGTCAGTGGAAAGGGAAATGCTAATCAAATCTGCTATCATTTGCAAATTGTATGATAAAAGAAACTTATCTATAGAGTTATCTTTAAATAACTCTATTAAATTTGCTATATCCAAGCTTATTCTATAAACACAGGTACATATAACATATTAGCAGTACATTTAGTAAAAAATTAACTTCTATTCATGAGAACAATAGACTCTTTCTGAGGATACCCAAATTAATCCAAGGAGAAAATTATTTAAATAAAAATTGAGATCTGAATGGTAATCAAAATGGAAAGGGGTTCATTCCTTACTATTATTAAAAAATACCAAATAAGAGTCAGTAGATATCATTTCAGATACATGTAATTCTAGATGATTTTATTTAAAAATTAAGGTTTTTTTTTTTTTTTTTTGGTTTTTTGAGGTAGGGTCTCACTCTGGTCCAGGCTGACCTGGAATTAACTCTGTAGTCTCAGGGTGGCCTCAAACTCTCGAATTCTCAGCGATCCTCCTACCTCTGCCACCTGAGTGCTGGGATTAAAGGCATGCACCACGATGCCCGGCTTAAAAATTAAGTTTTTCTGATACCAAAAGCTAAAGGGTTATGTTTTTCAAATACATTATTGTCTGTACATCCTTTAATTTTACTAAAACTAATATTTATATGGTGCTAACCATATGCTATTTATTATACTAGTTTTATAAATAATAACTGACTTAATGCTCAGAGTAATCTTAGGAGACATGTGAATTACCAGCAAGAACATAGAACTGAAATATTTATAAAATTGTCATGATTGAGAAACTATAAACTGATAAAGCTGTTTAAGTCCAGATATCTATCTCATGTTACTAACCATAAACTCTTGTGAATCTCAATATATCTTAAACATAAGTTGACTTTAACTGTCATTGGCACCTCAGTCACACATCCTTTTCAAAATTACTTAGGATTTCTAAATCAGCAAATAGACACCATCTACCCTGAAGAATAGATGTTCTGGATTATTTGATACTCTGGGATTATGGTATATTATGGACTATCATTATTACTACTTGTTTGTTAATATGCTCTCTTATTTTGTTATGAGTTTATGATCATTTGTTTTGTCTAATTTTGAAAGTCACTGTTTCTGTGATGAGCCTAGGCCAATGTTATTGTTTATTTCACCTGCCAATAATGAAGACTAAGGAAGATGCTATTTACACCTGTGATCATGTAAAATGTAAATGCTTAGGCACAGCTCTAAATTAGAGAAATGAGGATGAGATGGCAATGCAAAGAAGTCTACCCATTTTCTGGGCATTCAGAATAAATATGAAAGAAGAAAAGGATTATTTGTTCTCATACACTGCATTTCAAATCGGATAGACCTCTATAGATACTAGTAACTCCAAACATAAAATATGAATATCACCACAAGTTAAGCTAAGAATTAAAGCTGAAAAAAACTAAAATTGCATGGGAGTTTGCAAAATATCATGTTGAAATTCCTATATAAACAATTGACAAATTAAAGAATATGGTATGAGTAAGTGTAACTTTGTTTCAGAAAAGGGGTTTTAAGGGCAGGAGAGATGGCTCAACAGTTAAAGTGTTTTGCTTGCAAAACCTGATGATCTAGGTTCGATTCCCCAGTACCCAGGTAAAGCCAGATGCATAAAGTGGCACATGCATCTGGAGTTCTTTGCAATAGTAGGAGGCCCTGGCCACCCATTCTCTCCCTCTCCCTCTCCTTTTCTTCCCTCTCCTCTCCCTCTCTCTTTTTCTTTGTCCTTATCAGTCTCAAATAAATAAAAATATTATAAAATAAATTTTAGGGGCTGGAGCGATGGCTCAGCAGTGAAAAGTGCTTTTGTGTAAATCCTGATGCCCCAGGATCGATTCTCTAGTATCCATGTAAAGCCAGATGCACAAGGTGACACATGTGTCTGATGCACAAGGCGGTGCATGTGTCTGGAGTTCATTTGCAGGTGTTGAGCTATTGATTGGAGAGACCTGTGAGGTCCCAAAACATGACAGACTTCTGTCAAAGCACTTGACTACCCATCTGAGGTAAAAGATAAGACCCCATTGCTGAAGACAGCACATGCTGCCAACATAGAACATTGAGATATAGGGCTGGAGTCTGGAAGGAAGTCACTTCTCAGATGGATCACCTGTATAGCGCTGGAAAGTGCTACATGAGGTGCAGGAGGAAAATGGCCAATATTGTGAGCAAACAGGAGACACTGCTACATGAAAGCATTGTTAATGAACTTCAGACACATGTGTCACCTTGTGCATCAGGCTTATGTGGGTCCTGGGTAATCAAGCCTTGAACTGAGGTCCTTAGGCTTCACAGGTAACCACTAAGCCATTTCTCCATCCCTAAGATATTAAATTTTATGAACAGAGCATAATTTATATATGAATACTAAAATTAATGAATATATTCTTATTTTTTTTAATTTTTGGCACTCTAACAATCTTTAACATAAACTTGTGAACACATATTATGAAAACCCCATTAGTTTTAAAACAAACAGAAGATAATGGATTTAATAGGATATATGTATGTGTGTGTTTGTGTGTGTGTGTGTGTGTGTGTGTGTGTATGTATTATATGGAATGCGATGGTCAGTTTCCAGCCTCCTTTCTATCACCTGTTTTCCTCCTTTCTACCACCTGTTAAATGAAATAGCTACTGCTTATTTGCTGGTTTTAAAAAGAGAGAAAAAGCCTATGCCATGAAGCAAAATATGTCATGTAATTAATCCCAGAATTGTCTCCTTAGACATATAAACAGCAATTTGGTTTCAATTTATATTTAAACCACTGATGGGATAAAGAACTTGGATACATAGATGTGGATGAGTGTGGATCACTAGAAGCATTCAAACATTGTGCCCGTGAAGAGATGGATTTAACATGCCTGAAATCTTTTTTATTTATTTATTTATTTTTAGAGAGAGCAAGAGAGAGAAAGAGAGAGGGAGAGAGAATTGTCATGCCAGGGCCTCAGCCATTTTAATTCAACTCCACATTCTTGTGCCACCTAGTGGGCATATGCGACCTTACACTTGCCTCACCTTTGTGCATCTGTGGGATCTTGAGAGTTGAACCTGGGTCCTTAGGCTTCACAGGCAAGTGCCTTAACCATTCCTTCTTGGCATCTCTGAATTATTTTATTTTTGGTGGTCAGTCTCACACATATGGTGATAATTAACATTCGAAATGTATATCCATGTAACAATAAAAAGGAGTAAGAAGGCCATTTTCTGACATTTCAGTAAAATGTCACTCTTATGGCATCTATGGACTATCACTGGCTGCCAAGTCCCATCATTTTCTAATTTATCTGTTGCTTTGGTGATATCAGAGTGACAACAACTTATAGCAGCAATTAGGTTTCTGGTTTTTGTATTTACCAAAAGAATAAAACAAACAAAAACCAGCTAGTTCTGAAAACACAGGCCTGCAATCACAGCTGGCGGGGAGGCTGGGGAAGAAGGATCAGACCTTTTAAGATCTATTTGGGCTATACAGTGAGTTCAACGCGAGATTTGGAAACTTGATGAGACATTGTTTCAAAATAAAAATAAGCAGACACTGAAGTTATACCTCAGAGGTAGAGCACTTGCCTCACATACATGAGATGAGGTTCTGAATTTAAACCCCAACAGCTGAAGAAGGAATTAATAAGTAGCAGATCATGGTAACTTCAGGTCAGAATGGCTTGCCATGGCACCCACATGAAGTCAGAGTTGATCCCCCACATATTTGAAACTTGCAGCTTCTTCCTCTTCTCTCCATGTAATGTTTGAAATGACCACTTTGAAATCTGTGACTTGGAACCCACATTAATGCACACAGCTTCTCAGAATGGAAAGTCAGGTAGAAATTGAGCATGTGTGTCAAAAGAACTGTGACAGGAAGAACATGTCCTGTATCAACATGCGTTCTGCTCTCACGGCAAGTGTCTTTGGCAGTTTTTCTCACAATCAGTAAAAATATGCAAACATCTGTGAATTCAATAAAGTACTTTACACATTGACTAGAATGGAAGACCAAAGTCCTTATGATGGCACAATCATTAAAATATTGCTTTGACTAGATAAAAAAAGTCTATCTTTGTAAGATTGCCATATCTGAATCACATTATGTATATCTAGTCTAATCTTGTTCCAAATGTGATGACTTCATACAAATTACTCAGTATCTTTGTTCCTTTTTCCTTCAAACAAGAAATTTCATCAATAAGAATCTTTGGTGGGAAATAACTAAATCATTTTCTTCTCACATCCACAGTGGAATATTGCTATGACTGGCTTTTGTAATACAGTGGAAAAATCCAGTGCTGGAGATTTGTATGTGCACTGGAGATTTCAGTGTTGCTACACTGGTTGTATGAGACAACTTAGAGAAGACATTGCAGGATTCCTTCTGCATAAACTCAGTTTGTCAGGGGCTTCATCCAGCTATTTAGGGAAGGAGGTTAAGTTTTCAACTGAATGTTAAGGAGATAAGTATTTGAAATTTAAAAAGATTTATAGCACCTGAATTTAGTTTCCATAATATGCGCACATACATGAATGTATTCACACACACATACACACACACAGCATATAAAATTTTGTATGTGATGTTTTCTCTTTTAGAACCAGAATTTCATGAATATTAAACATGTCAAATATTCACTAACAATTTGAAACTCCTAAAAACATACTGTGTTTATGTATGTATACTTATTTTATACATTTTTATTCTTTACAGTACTTCTTTTTTAAAAAAATGTATTTGCAGAGAGAAATAGAGAGAGGAGGGACATACAGAGAGAACAGGTACACCAGAACTTCTAGCCACTGCAAATAAACTCCAGATAGAAGTGCCTTAACCACTAAACCAATCCCTCCAGCCCTTCATTTGTATTCCTTCCTGACCAAAAATATAGGATCCAACCAATAATTTTCATTTGAAGGTAGCAAAAATTTCTTTCTCGATCAATTTCTGAATCCTAACTTATGCATGCATATTGGTGTGGTTTGAATGTGAAATGCCCCCATAGGCTCATGTAACATTTGATCCCCAGCTGGTGCCATTTGGAAGGTTGTGAAATGCTAGGCAGTGGAGCCTTGCTGGGAGAAGTAGGCCACTAAGGGCTTACCTTGAGGTTTTATAGAGGGGCCCCGCTTCTGTTTGCCTTCTCACTTTCTGCCTCTGGCTGCAATTAATGGAGCCTGTCATACCTTCCCTGACATAATGCTCCCCTTGAAACAGTACAAACTTATCATTCCCTTCTTTAAGCTGCTTCTGGTCAGGCATTTGCTTACACCAAGGAGAATGTAAGTGATGCATGTGCATTCAAACCTTTTAAAATTTGTAAAAATGTAGTATATTTAAGATAGGGTCTCATGGAGCCCAAGTTGCCCTCAAATTTGTTACCTCATTGAGGTTGGCCTTGAACTCCTGGTCCTCCTGTATTAATTTCCAAAGTGCTGAGATTATAGATTTGGAACACTACATCTGGCTTAGAAATATTATTACCGCTTATAACTGCATCAAATATTAGAAAAAGCTATTAAACATAATATTTATACTCTTGTAGATTGAAGTTGTCTCATATATATAGTATGACATCTTCATTGGGTAACTGTGGGGAACCACTGGACACTAGGAAAGCAAAAGTACCTCCATCTTAAATAATGACTCCATTTTGTAATAAGTTGTCTGTTCTGGAAAGTCGCAAGGTCTGCAGTTGTTAACCCATGCACGGAAAAAGAATAATGTAACCCATAAAGAATGAGAAAGTCGTTATCTCATGGCTTTGGGGCTGGGGCCTTATCCTGTGAAACATCTTGTGCCTTTGGGGCCGGAACCTTATCCTATTGAAACGGAACTGTAGCAATACCTAAACTGTTGACAAACTTCCCTGTTCTGCTGCATAAGAGGCACCCTGAGAAAAATTAAAATTGGCAGCTTGATCAGACTCCTGTCTTGCTGTCGGTTCCTTGTGTCTCTTGTCCCTTTCATTCCAGGTTTTCTGGGGTCCGTGCTCCCGTTGAAGCCCCGCTGGCCGGGGCAACTGGCGCCCAAACGTGGGGCACGAACCTAGGATCGCCTGAAACACCGTCTGCTACCTGCCCATTGGGATCCCGCACCGAGGCCGCCGCAACCCAAAGAGGGGGTTAGACACAGGCCCGCTAGTGATCACCACGGAGTCGCCCGCCCGTGAGACAGATCCGTTGGAACACTCGGACGGTGAGGTAAGATAAGATTTTTTTTCTTTACCATGGGACAAGCATTTTCAAAAGAAGACTCTTTTGTGACTGGGCTAAAACAAGCTCTCAAGGTACGAGGAACTAGGGTTAAAAGAAAAGATTTAAAGATATTTTTAGATTTTATTGGTGATCTCTGTCCTTGGTTCCCAAAGGAAGGGACTATAAATGAAAAAACTTGGTTAAGAGTTGGAGATTGTTTACGTGATTATTTTGAAGCCTTTGGCCCCGAAAAGGTCCCTGTTTCTGCCTACTCTTATTGGAATCTTATAAATGATGTTCTCAAGGTCCACAATCATTCTATGGCTGTACGGGTTCTTGTTAATGAGGGAGAGGCTGCTCTTAAACGCTCTTCTAGGCCCCCTTCTGCTTGCGCCTCTGTCATTGTTGAAGATGAAACTCAAAAGAGACCTAAATCTCCTGCCTCTGAAAAGCCTTCCTGCCACCTTTATCCTTCACTAGTGGATCTTGAAGCTGGTGAAGTTGGTGAAGCTGGTTCCCCCCTTCCCCCGTTGCTTGATGTAGGCCCCACCAATAAACCTCCTCTAGTGCCTCCGCCCTATTGCCCGCCACTCTGTGCTCCTGTTCTCGACCGCTCTGCCGCCTTACTTCCCTCTGCGCCTGCTGAACCTCTCGCTGACTCTCCTTTCACAGAACTACAGTCTGCCACATTAGCTTCTGTCTCTGACCTCCGTAGGGCACTTCAGGATAAAAAACTTCAGCTGCAGCTTCTCCAGGAACTTGATTCTGTCACAAAAGAACTTGCTGCCTTTTCTAATCTTTCCTCTGACAGCCGTAGGCGCAAAACAAAAGCAGACGCACACACCCGCAATACTGGCTTTCTTGCTTTTCCTGTTACCCGCACACAGGCCCGCTCTGCTCCTGCTTCTGCTTCCCTCCCTGCGTCCAATGCGGACTCTGATGAGGAGCCTGCTCCCTCGGCTGCTCCAGCTGATGGGAGTGTTGCCTCCTCTGATTCTGAGGATGAACCTGCCCCGGAGTCTGTTCCCCAACCTAAATATAAAACTCTTAATTTAAAGTTTCTTGAGCGACTAAAAGCGGCCGTCTCTAATTACGGGCCCACGGCTCCCTTTACTCTCACTCTTCTGGAAAGCTATAGTGATAAATGGCTTACGCCTAATGATTGGAATCGCCTTGCTCGCGCGGCTCTCTCTGGTGGAGATTTTGTTCTATGGCGCACTGAATTTAATGAAAACTGCTCTGACTTTGCTCGCCGTAATTTACGAAAGGCTGTTTCTAAAAATTGGACAAAACAAAAATTGTTGGGGGAACATCCCTACAATTCCAACGAACAGCAAGCACACTATCCCCCTGGACTTTTAGCTCAAATACAACAGGCAGGCCTCGCCGCCTGGAGGCACCTCCCTCCTAAAGGGGCCGCCACCACTTCCCTGGCTAATATTAGACAGGGTCCAGAAGAGCCTTACAGTGACTTTATTAGTAGACTTAATGAAACTGCTGAGCGCCTTTTTGGTGTTGGGGAAACCAACAGCCCCTTTATCAAACACCTGGCCTTTGAGAATGCTAATCCTGCTTGTCAGTCTATTCTCCGCTCTCACAAGCTGGAGTCCATATCTGATTATATCAAGTTATGTGCAGGCGTGGGCTCCTTCCACGCCATGGGTTTAGCAATTGGAGCTGCTCTCCGTTCTGCTGGTCTCACTCAGGGTACGAAAACATGTTATAGTTGTAAACAACCTGGACATTTCTCTCGTGAATGCACTGCTCCTAAACAGCTTTCTGTTTCTCACCACCCTCACCCCTTAAAAATTCACCCTCTCCCAGGGAAGGCTCCCTGCCCCCTGAGGTTTTTGTCCTTTCCTTTTCAGGACTATGGCTGCACCTGCTTTCATTGGCCTCTTGCTCCTGACATCTGGATTGATCACTGCTGGCCATCAATCCATGAATTTCACCTGGACCGTGCTCAGTGAAGTCGGTGATGTGATCTGGACACACTCTACAGTTTCTCAGACCATCCCTTGGCCGACCCTAACTCCAGACCTCTGCAAAATGGCCCTTGGCAGCCTGAACGCTTGGGGACTTGGCACCATTTTTGCACAACATACTGCTCCTGAAATTAATCTTCACCACTCTTATGGTGAAGGGGATGTTATAATTCAAAAAAAGAGGTCCTACTTACAGTCTTTCTCCCTCTATGTCGCCCCCTGGCCTAGGTGCAGAACCTTCGCCCTAGTTAGCGGGTGTGCCCCATATCTCCTCCCTTATTGACACTTATCTAAACTTAAAATAATCTGAGTGACTCCCCTCCTTTAGGAGCTGCATAGGATTCAGACCTGTGCATGTTGACTCACAAATGTGTGAGTACAATATGGGCACCAACATGGGTGCGAGGCATAGCACCGCAAGGGAAGGTCCCTTTTGACCGCTTCTGAATTCCCTGAGAGTCAAACCTGACTTGCATGGAGGTTGGTACCGTTCTTTCTGTGTTGGCTCTGCCTCCCCTCCCCAAAAGGTACCAAGAGCAACCAAGGTGGGGTACGAACCCCACGGGAGGAGTCAGGTCACTGCTCCCCCAGTTGGTTACAGGCCCACCGTGAAATCACGGGACCCTGGGAGTCCTACCAAAATTTACAAAAATTGGCCACCACAGAAAACACCTTCTAAAACTAATAGAAAGGGAGGAGATGTGGGGAACCACTGGACACTAGGAAAGCAAAAGTACCTCCATCTTAAATAATGACTCCATTTTGTAATAAGTTGTCTGTTCTGGAAAGTCGCAAGGTCTGCAGTTGTTAACCCATGCACGGAAAAAGAATAATGTAACCCATAAAGAATGAGAAAGTCGTTATCTCATGGCTTTGGGGCTGGGGCCTTATCCTGTGAAACATCTTGTGCCTTTGGGGCCGGAACCTTATCCTATTGAAACGGAACTGTAGCAATACCTAAACTGTTGACAAACTTCCCTGTTCTGCTGCATAAGAGGCACCCTGAGAAAAATTAAAATTGGCAGCTTGATCAGACTCCTGTCTTGCTGTCGGTTCCTTGTGTCTCTTGTCCCTTTCATTCCAGGTTTTCTGGGGTCCGTGCTCCCGTTGAAGCCCCGCTGGCCGGGGCAGGTAACATGTATTATAATACAATTTTTGATATTTCATTTTTTAATTTATTTGAGAGAGAGATACAGAAATAGGGAGGTAGAGAGAGAGAGAGAGAGAGAGAGAGAATGAGAATGGGCATGTCAGGGCCTCTAGCCACTGCAAATGAACTCCAGATGCATGTGCCACCTTATGTATCTGGCGTATGTGGGTCTTGGGGATATGAACCTAGGCCCTTCGGCTTTGCAGGCAAATGCCTTAACTGCTAAGGCATCTCCCCAGCCCTATTAATACAATTTTTATCAAATATTTCTGGTAAAAAATATCCCATATTCTTGAAAATAAGGTATCTAAGGAATATTTTTTTTTGTTAAAAAAAAAACCTATTATCTATTTATTTCCAAGCAGAGAAAAGCAGAGAGAGATTGAGCAGCCACTGCAAATGAACTTCAAATGCATGTGCCACTTGGAATATCAGCCTTTACATGGGTACTGGGCAATCAATTAGGTTTTGCAGGCAAGCACCTTAACCACTGAGCAATGTCTCCAATTCTATTTTTTGAAAAATGTTTATTTATTTATTTGAAAACAGAGGAGAGACACTGAGAGACAGAGAGATCCAAGGAATCTTAAAAATTCTTATTGATAGGTCGCAACTTGTCAACCTGGCTTTGCTTCAGCTAGTTAACCTTTGTGATTCGTAGGCAGACCATAATCAGAGTAAATCTCTAGATGTACGAGACAGAGAGATGTAGTAATAAAAGTGTATGTAGGGGCTGGAGAGATGGCTTAGTGGTTAAGCGCTTGCCTGTGAAGCCTAAGGACTGCAGTTTGAGGCTTGAATTCCCAGGACCCACGTAAGTCAGATGCATAGGGTGGCACATGCATTTGGAGTTTGTTTGTAGTGGCTGGAGGCCCTGGCATGCCCATTTTCTCTCTGACTCTTTCTCTCTCTGTCTGTGTGTGGCTCTCAAATGAATAAATAAAAATTAAAAAAAAAAAACTGCATGTAAACTTTCCCTTTCCAACTAATAACAGAGGAAGATAAACCCACCTGTGATGAGCATATAACCAACGACTACCAAGGCAAGAAAATACAAATGCTAATCAAAGTGTAGAAAGCTCAAGTTAGGTAAATGAGAGACACAATTCCAGATAATGAGCCTTGGACTGTTTGTGTCTGACACAACACGAGTACCTTATGTGATTAATGAAACCTCTGCATAAAACATCTGAACTGTGTACAAATTCAGGTGTTGAGAACTATAGGAAATTAATAGGTAATAAGGGTAGGTAATGACAATGCCAGGGCACCTAAGCATGACAGGGACTAAGAGAAATTTGTTTCTGACCAGAAGATATCTAATTGCCTTTCCATGTCCTTGTGAAAATGATTAGATATTAATAATTATAGCCCTCTAGAATATATTGTATGGAGTCTGTTATAAAATACTATGACTAATTTATCTGTGACAACAAGTTGTATATAATTATTATTTTATAGACCATGTACAGAGATTCTCAGCATCTATTAAATGACTAGTTACTAACAAGGGATGGTAATGCATAACTGTATTCCTAGCACTTGGCAGCTGAAATTTGATGTCCCCTTGGAATGCACAGTGAGCTCCAAGCCAGGCTGGGCTAAGGAGTGAAAACTTCTATCAAAATAAATGAATAAATAAACAGAATAAAACAAGACAAACATGATCATAAAAATGTGTCAGGTATAGAGGCTAATTGTGTATTCTTATTAACTGTAACAATGCTGTCTTCTAATCAGCCACCTACTGAAACAGAATGGTGGTCACTGTAATTGGTAAACACTTATCTCCAGGTTCAGAGGCAGTTCTATAGATACCTTTTGCACATGACCCCTCCCTAAAAATACTAGAAGAAGTCTGTCTAGTCCTGTCTGATGCTAAGTTTCAAAAATCAAATGTAAGTTTTTTTCTCACTGTAATAGCTAGAGTGATGACAGGGCCCCTTTAACAGTAACAATTACAGAAAGAAATTTTGTACTTAATATACCTGATACACATTACACATTGTATTAATTCACCTAGGTTTCTTTTTTCTTTTTTTCTTTTTTCTTTTTTTTTTTTGTTTTGTTTTTTTGAGTTAGGGTCTTGCTCTAGCCCAGACTGACCTCAGGGTGGCCTTGAACTCATGGTAATTCTCCTACCTCTACCTCCCAAGTGCTGGGATTAAAGGTGTACACCACCATGCCATCTTATATAGTATTTTTAACTACACTGCATGATACATATCATCTAAGTAATATTTGGAAATTTAAGTTGTATCTCAAAGCTAGTTATAGTGCAATTAAATATTGGACACATGGATCCTAGAGCCAGAGATTTTAAACACATGACCACATATACATTGTCATTACATATCATATAAATATCATTCCCCACCAATTGTGAATTAATTGCACTGTTCTGTCAACTTTTGTGGTATAAGATATGTCCTCCCCTTCATCTTTGATCTCTTAGTACATGGGGCAGAACCAGAGAGTTGGGGCTTAGACATTTGGTCTTAGTCAAAGTCCTGCAAATGATTTAAAGTGGAGGTTACCCTGCATCATCTTCACAGGAGAATATTAGAATTGATGGGGTGGTACATATAAAGGGCTTGACATACTGGTCTCTGAAGAACCTATAAATGACAGAAAAAAACACTTTTATGTGTCCAAGTTTGGATTGGCAACACACCTAAAAGAACTCACTGAAGGATAAGAGTATACTCATTTATCTGGGTATTTTTAATGGCACATTTAGGTAACTCCTGAATACATTATTTGCCATTTTTCATGTACTAAACAATTATTTTCTTTTTTTTTTTTTTTTTTTTTTTTTTGGTTTTTCGAGGTAGAGTCTCACTCTAGCCCAGGCAGACCTGGAATTCACTATGGAGTCTCAGGGTGGCCTTGAACTCACGGCGATCCTCCTACCTCTGCCTCCCGAGTGCTGGGATTAAAGGCGTGCGCCACCACGCCCGGCTAAACAATTATTTTCAATGTACTATAATAGTAGAAGATAGCAGGAACAAGACAGGTTTTTTTTCTTTTTTTTTTTTTAGTACAAGTATCTTCAATTTACTCAAATTAATTAATTCAAGTATACTTGTTACAGGGTCAACATACAAGTATAGCTGGTGGCAATGGTTTGCTCTTTAGCCACTAAATTAAATGGCAGAACAAACTCTGAAGTCTCACCAAGGTAAGTAAGTAACTCACCCATCATTTGCCCAGCATAGTGTATCTCATCTATCTTTTCCCTTCTTCCTTCCTTCCTTTCTTCCTTCCTTCCTTCCTTCCTTCCTTCCTTCCTTCCTTCCTTCCTTTCTTTTCTTTCCTTCCTACTTTTTCTCCTCCTCCTCCTCTTCCTCCTCCTCTTCTTCTTCTTCTTCATTTTTATGTATGGTGTTGCTATAGCCCATGCTAACCTGGAATTCAGTATGCAGTCTCAGGTGTCCTTGAATTCATGGCAATCCTCCTACATCTGCCTCTCAGGATTAAAATTCCAGGATTAAAGGTATATGCAACCACACACAGTGTATCTCACATTTCTAATTTCCTTTTGTTATTCCAGATCCTGGATAGCTACATTACATTCTAGGAAGGTGAGCTGAAGGAATTTCTAGGAACAGAAATAATGCTTTAATTATTTAAAAATAAAAGTCTGATTTAATAAAGATTATAATAGCCTTAAGCATCTCATGTTCAAACTGATCCACAAAAATGTGGTTCATTAGTTATTGCCAGTAGCAAAAGGATTTTTCTAACTTTATTTTCAAAATAGCTCTCTTTTATGTCCATATACTAGATAAATGACTTTAATCATCAGTAACTTTTTGATGAGAAGTTTCAGTTAATTCACCTAATTTGATTAGTATTTCCTTTTTTTTTTTTTTTTTCCCTCTTCATTTAAACAGCATTCAGGCTTGAAAGTCATTGGATTTAAAAAGGGGAGGGGGGCTGAAGAGATGACTCAGCAGTTAATGTCCTTGTCTGCAAAGCCTAATAACCCATTTTGATTTTCGATAAAGCCATGTATCTGGAATTCACATGCAGTGACTGGAGGCTTTGATATGCTCTCTCATGCTCTTGCACTCTCTCTCTCTCTGTCTCTCACCTCTTCTGCTTGCAAGTAAATAAATAAAAATATTTAGAAAAAACTATTTATGAGATATTTCTTTTCTGTAAGAGAGAGTCCTGAAGAGTTGCATTTAATGAGGCTGACCAAACTGGGCCCAATTAGTCCCTTTTGGAAGAACTATTCCAAGATTTGAGGAAGTAAAGCAAGAAGGTCGTAATAAACCCGAAAACAACAATAAAATTCTAGTGTGAAAGGGATTAAGACTACAAACTGATGTAGGTGTTCTAAGTATCCTAGGACTATAGTAGAGGAATGAGATGGATCTCTCAACTACAACATTGGCAAGTTATTACCTTTATTCTAATTTTAACAATAAAAATCTGGGTTATAGTTACTTCATAACTTTCTCAGAATCTTTTTAACCATTAAAGGCATCACAGTACATGACTATCTTACATGACATATTTTGCGAAGACTGTAACATGAATGTGTCTGATATGAGACACAGGCTCCAGACTTTCCACACAGCTTCTCTGAAGTACAAGTTCTGAATTTCAGCATAACTATATTGGTTAAAAAAGTGTACATTGTATTTAAAACCAACTGGGTGAAAGTTTTCTTTCATGCAACTTCAAATTGCATTCCTTTCATGGCACTGGACTTATATTTCAGGTTCTAATGGTTATATTTCCACTTTTTGAGTTTTCATCTGTGTTTATAATAGGTTTCACATGCATTGGAACTACCATGAAAAGCAACTTCTTTTCAATCAAATGAGATAATAGCATTGAAATTCAAATAGGAAGTAGGTCAAATATTCATAAATTCCTAGTTTTAAAACTTAAGTTAAAAATTTAATTGCCAGGAAGCACCTTGTGTTGGAACAGGGAGACAGTGACCCTTCATTTGGTGAATATGTCTCACTGCAGGGATTAATGAACACTATTTCATGAGTTGGTTTCATTGGGCTATGTTAAAATGATAAAGGAAATAATACAGATGAGCATGTACATTTCCCTCAAGTTTGGATGTCTTTGATATTCTGATCAGGAAATAAACTGAGTATCTGGAAAAAAACTAAAAAGCATGAAAAAGTCTGTTTATTGAATTTTGCTTCATATCTTGAATAGGAATTTGAAATGCTAAAGCACAGGGTTTAAAACATCCCTCAGAAGTCAGAAAGGCATCTCAGGAACTTGTAAATAGATTACACATTCCTTTCCATCTGTGGATTACATCTTAAGTGACAGAGTCCTGCATATTGCTGTAGAGAAACATCAGGAAGCCATGCCTGAGTCAAGTAATAGAAAATAACAAGTCAAAATCTACATTAGGGTACTGGCAGTAGAGCTTAGCGGTAGAGAGTATGCTTAGCATTGTTTACTTCCACACACACACACAATAACTATATACACAACAGGAAATGCAATAACTTTTTGTTTTGGACATTTGAAACTAAGTTTAATGAAATTTTCTAATATATTCTTTTTTGACATTCAGTCCCATATACGTGTGTGTTTATATGTATGAATATATATATATATATATATATATATATATATATGATATCTATATCTATATATATATATATCTATATCTATATCTATATATCTATATCTATCTATCTATCTATCTATCTATCTATATATATATATATATCAGTACAGGTTTATATAACTTCATAAGGAAAAGTTTCAAAATAAAATACCTTCATTTTGTAATTTAATAAGCTATATTATTTACAAAAGTTGCACTTGTTAAAAAAGAAATGTGTTTTGTTTTTTTCATTTTTGAAGCATTTTTATTTAATTTTATTTTGTTAATTGGCAAGCTGAGAGAAAGAAAATGGGCATTCTAAGATCTCTTGCCACTGTAAACAATCTCCGTAGTCATGCACCATTATGTGCATCTGGCTTCCTGTGAGTACTTCAGAATTGAATTGGGGCTGCATGCCTTGCCAACAAGGGCTTCTAACCATGGAACCATTTCTTCAGCCGGGAAAATGTATTTTTAAATTTTAGTCACCCCTTATGAGCAAAAGTTTAGCTGGATACATTAAAATAGACTAAATTTTCTCTTTACTTGAGAAATGTATTAAAAATACTAATCACAAACTTGGTGTGGTGGTGCATGACTTTAATCCCAGCACTCGGGAGGCAGAGGTAGGAGGATCGCCATGAGTTCAAGGCCACCCTGAGACTACAGAGTTAATTCCAGGTCAGCCTGGACCAGAGTGAGACCCTATCTCAAAAAAAAAAAAAAAAAAGTACTAATCACAGAGCTGGGGAGATGGCTCAGTGGTTAAAAGCACTTGCTTAAAATACATGATGGTCTAACTTTTCTTCCAACGTAAAGGCAGATGCATTAAATGGTGCATGTGTCTGGAGTTCATTTACAGTGGCACTAATCCCTGGCATGACTATTCTCACTTTTTGTTTCTCTCTCTCTCTCTGTCCTTACAAATAAATATATTAAAATATTTAAAACATACCAATCACATTGTGTGAAATATTTATTACATAAGTATATTAAAGATTTAACAGATAGTTGTGCTAGTATTATCATAATAGTGGGAGTAGAAATAGTAATATTAGTACTAGCATTTGTATTTTAATATATTTAGCCCAAAAAGAATCACGAATGGTCATTTCCCAATTTCATATGTACTGGTCAAGAGTGGATTCACATTTCCTTATTTAACACTCACAATTTGGGGCTAGGGAGATGGTTCTGTGGTAAGAACACTTGGTGCTCAAGCATGTGGACTTGCATTGGATCCCCAGCACTTAAATAAAGTCTAAGTCTGATGATGCATGCTTGTAATGCTAGCATCAAGTGGGGAGGTTTTCTGGGGTTCACTAACCAGTCTAACTGAAAAAGTATGCAAGCTCTGTCTCAAGGATTTAGGTGGGAAAGCTATATTGGGAGACCCCAATGTCCTCCTCTGGCCTCTGCATGCATGTACACATGCTCCTATATGACACATATGCATATACCACACACACATATGCCCTACACTGGCTATATGGACACAAAAAATAATACTCTCAATTTAAAATTCATATATCACAATTTCTAATTATAGTATTTTAATAATAGTGATAAGGGTTAATTGCTGCTACAAACTGCAATCAACCAGAATTATTACAAAAATTTATTCAGTGACAGTATTAGAAGGTGTGGATTTTGAGAGATAACTGGGTCATAAAGGTTGAGCCTTCGTCAATTGATTTAGTGACTGTATAAGAAACCTGAAAGCTTGCTTGCTGTCTCATTGTAATGTTTCCCTTCTTACTTAGAAGACAAAGCAAGAAGGCCGACAGTATCAAACCAGAAAATGAGCCTTCATCAGAAAACACATCTACAGAACATTCATCTTAAGCTTACCAGATTCTAGAACAGTCAGAATCTTTTTTGATTAAGCCACCATCCTATGATAGTCTGCCCTACCTGCCTGCTTATTTCCATTGCCTTTCAAAACTGATTTTTATCTCATGCTACCTGAATTTAGAGTACAGCATATTATTATCAGGGTTTTTATTTTGTTTCAAACATGGGTACTTTTGAATTTAAGGACTACTTAGTATTTTCACACCTAAGTAATATTGTGCTAGACAATTGCCTGAAGGAGTTTGTTGAGATATCGCAAAGACAATTTCCAGAATGAAAATGATAAGAAAAGAAAAAAACATCTTATGGAACTGTTGTTAGTTTATTTACAAACAGAGAACAGGTATGCACAGGCGAAGAACCAAACAGTGCCTGCAAGAGGGCTGCTGCTGGTTGGAGTCAATTCTGCCACATTATGAAAATACAGAAAACAAGCAAATAAACAAAAATAACTATCAGACTGGAAGGTTAATTCATAGGGCAAAATGATTAGTTGATCATAATTCAAGATCATTTCTAGCCTAAAATAAATAAGTAAATACATGTGGCTTGACGATGATGTCCATTTATTTGGCCAAACAGGGCTTATAAATCAATTTTGGATGTGATTAGTACTTAATAGACTCTGAGAGAAACATATTGTCACCCATAGTGGGGATGATCTTCATCTAATCAGGTAAACTGTGAAAGTTTTAAGAGAAAAAAAAAACAGGTTTTCAGCAGAAGAAGGAATTCTTGGGATTCCAACATAGAATCTGTGCCCAAGTTTTCAAGATGTTGCTCAGAGAAACCTGTCCAAAATTTCCATGTCACATATAATCAGAATGTCAAGCCTCTTGGCCTGTCTTCAAACACTGCTCATTCTCTCTTTTGCTCTCTCTTTCTCTCTCTGTACTCATATTCATATATATATATGTATTTGAAAACATTAATTTAAATTTAATAAAATTATGTTTTAATAAACAGAAAACTTGATCTAGGTATTTTTCAACTTTTAATTTAACATTGCAGTAATTTTGACTATTTATCCTAAGAGCACTATGATACAGCACAGTTCTTTTCACAATCATCATGACAAAGTTAAGATATTTGAAAGAAACAAATCTACACAACTTCACTTTCTTCTAAAATTGTTGGTTATTTATAGAATATTTGAACCTATATCCATTTTTCTCAGCAGTGACTAGCATCAGTAGAATGCCAGTGATAGGTTGAATGTTAGGAAACCTTGCCTTCCGAGGTCCTCATCTTACAATAACTGTACATCTGATCTCATGCACATAACAACACAGCAGGATGAGTCCACCTTCTTGATTGTCAGGAGGTCACTACAAGGATACTGACAGAGTGAGAGAAGACAGTGACTCCAAGTGCCAGATACTTAACAAGCATGAGAGTGTCTGTTGAGTAAGTGAAGAAGATAAATATGGACACTGTTGTTCTCCACTGCATAATAATACTCAGATCTGTTTGCAAAGAATATAAATGCAAATTTGTTATTCATAAAGTTTAAACAGCATAATGTATAACAAAAAAATACTTCACTGTAAGTTTTGGCTTCCTAACAGCCAAAAGAGTCTCCTTAATTAAGTCAAAAGTATAAAATGTATAATACCAAAGCCTAGAAAAAATGTAGATAAAGTAAAATGAATCAAAAAAAAGGTGTGAATATATAAGGTGACTAGACAAATGAGAAAAAAGCTAATAATAGTAAAAGTGAAAAGAAGAAAACACAAATCAGATCTATCTAAGTAAATCTCTTTCTGTATGTAAATATCTTCATTTATATATTTATATATGCTATATGCAAGCATACACTTCTGTGTATTACCTGTAGTAACACAATCAAGGAATGAAAAATGAAAAATGATGCTTATGCCTGTAGTTTGTTTGCAGTAGCAAAAGGCTCTAACATGTCCATATTCATTCATTTTCTTGCTCTCTTCCTCTCCCTCTCTCCTTCCTCTACTTCCCAAATAAATACATTAATGACAAATGTAGAAATTATGATTTCAAGTAATATGATGAACACTGAATTTGAGACATTGATTTGCCAGTGACATGTAGAGCAAGTTCAGGAAATGTGCTCTTGGAGAACAGGTCTGCTGGGAAGTTTGTGTGCAGAACCAGGTGTGTAATGATGAGGGACTGAGATAGGACACAGGGGGTGGGATTAGAAAATAGAATATCTATCTCAGCTCATTTTGAAAATTGGAAGATATTTCTAAAAAGCCTTTTATTTCATGTTTACTGCTACATTTAGGATATAATTCAAAGTAATGGACACCTGAAAATGTTTGAAATTAAACAAATCCATTCATTTACTTCATTCACAGCCATCTGGATGCTTTGATTGTATATCTGTCTCAAAGCTGCTGCCTGGCATGTGGATATTTATATTCTGAGCCTGGTGACACACTCAAGTGACCATGAATAGAAAACCCTGCAAAGTCTTCTAGTAGGATGGGGATGTTTTACTCCATTCATAGTTTAAGAGACTGAAAGTAGTGTAATTTTAATATACTTCAATATTTAATATTCACTCTTTCCTCTATGTTTCATGAGTTAAAATATATACAGTTTTGGAAGTATGATATATCAAGGCAAGATTAGATGTCCTTTCTGCAAGTGTAGCTGCCCTCAGTTGTCAATAAGGAATAAAATAAACTCATACCTTAAAGTTGGAAATAGACATCACTTCGGTTGCTTTTAGACTCAAATAATATTACTATTGTGTTTTATTTGTACAAAACATAGTTCTCATAACTCACGATGCCTTCTTTTTTTTTTTTTTCTTTTTCTTAAATGCAATGTTTCTGTAATGCAGACATGACAGGAGACTTTGCTGTCAGGAGAAAGCTACCTTCAGATGCTCCTGAACTGACTGCAGAACAGCCACCCTGGATGCCTGTCTTGGTTCTCTGCCTGACACAGGAGTCAGGAGTATCAACCTGACACTTAACATTTAGCTACAGAATCCCACACAGCCCCCAATCTGTGATCCTAAGGAACTTTGGTGACTGTTTAAAATGACCACTGAAGTGTGTTTTAAAAATTAGGTGGAGTGATTAGGCCAGATCCCTGTTCCCCAGATCCTCCCAGTTTCTTGGTCCCAATACCCTATGCCAGAAGGTGTGCTTGCATGTCATGGAGTAAGTAGGCCAGATCCCTGTTCCCCAGATCCTCCCAGTTCCCTGTTTTCAGTAGGTCCTCCTGGGCTGGCTTGGGGAGGCCTGTTCCCTATGTATGTGTGGGAGGGGAGCTGTGGAAATAAGCCTTTTGCTCTACTATCCTGACTAGATAGTCAGTACTAGGGTACCAATGTCTCCATTCCACTGAGTCAGATGGTGCACAGGCCACTGTAGAAGCAGGCCACTTGCCTCTGGCTCTCCAGCTTCTCTAGTGCCTGATTCCCTAATCCATGATTTCTTTGTGCTGAAGAGTCCCTGCAAGTGGAGTGAGTAGGCCAGAGCTCCCAGTTCCCCAAATAACTTTGACGTACCTGCAATCTCCACAATCTGTGACTCTGTGGTTATAACCCCATTTTACACCAGTATACCAATCTGGTTCACATTTAAAATAGAATACCCTCTGATGATACCTCAAGGACAAAAACTTGCTTCCACCTCAATAGAATAAAGTGTCACCTCAAGATGGGTAGACCACAATGCACCAAAGCCAACAAAAGTCAGAAAACTGAGAAATCTCCACCAAGGATGCCTAGTCCCACAATGGAAGCCTCTCATGAAAACATAGGGAAATCAACAGTAATTCAATCCCAAAATGAAAACACAAAAACCAATGAGACCTGATCAAAAGAATTGCTGAACTGGAAGTAAACCATCAAAAAACCAATGAAGTTATCAATGAAATAGAATAGAATTGTTTTAGAGTGTTCAGCTTTTTACAGTAGACTAAACTTGATTGAAGAAAACATTAGAACCCTCAAAAGACATATGAAGGAATTGAAGTTCAGTAAAGAAATAGAAGATATCTATAACCAATCAATTAAGCTTATTGAAGACTAGGTAAAATGTAAGAATGAATTATAGGAAGCATCAAGAAAATCAGAACTTGAACTGAAATTGTTCCTCAAAAAAGAGATGGACATTATGAAAAATAACAAAACAGAAAACAAAAATCAAATATAGCTTATGAAAATTCTCTACAACCCTTCATTAATAGAGACACTCATATCAAAGACAGAACCTCTGACCTGTAAAACAAGACAGAAGAAATTTATTGGTAGGGCAAAAACTTTGCTAAGTTCAAAAAATCAAGTGAAGAGAACATGAGGGAATTGTAGGACACCCTAAAATGACTAAATACCTGGTTCATAGGTATATAAGAAGGAGAGAAAAATTAGGACAGAGACATAGAGAGCATATTAAAAAAAAATTTCCCTATTTTTCAAAAGAGAGGCCCATCCAGATACAAGAAACCCACAGAACACCAAACACACAGGACCAAAGAAGAAACTCCAAGGCACAACACAGTTAAAACTCTTAACAATGAAAACAAAGAGAGAATGCTAAAAACAGCAAGAGAGAACAAACTCACTACTTACAAAGACAATCTCATAAGAATTACTTCAGCTTCCTCAATGGAAAACCTGAAAGACAGAAGGGCCTGGAATGGAACACTTTAAAGTCTAAAAAACTTTGGCTTCCAATCCAAGCTACTATACTCAGCAAAGGACCCCTCATAAAAGATGAATAAAGGAAAACTTTCCATTAAAAAAGTCAATTCTATGATCATATGAACATGAAGGCAAACATACAGAGAATACTTCAGTCAAAGAACTAATCTCAAGAGGCAACAAGAAGATAGCAGTAACCAAAACCAGACCAGGCTCAAAAATGTGCAAAACATAAGAAAATACTAAACACCATAAAGCACCCTGTCATGGCAGGGATTAAATTGAACCTCACAGTTATAAACTTAAATATTAATGGTCTTAACTCACCCATTAAAAAACACAAGTTATCAAGGTGTGTCAAAAAAAAAAAAAATAGACTCTTGCATCTGCTGTCTTCAAGAAACCCACCTCACCAGGAAAGATAGATACCTCCTCAGGAGGAAAAGATGAAAAATGATATTCCAAGCAAATGTAGATAAAAAAAACAAGCAGGCATTGCTATATTAATATCTGATAGAAGACTTCAAACTAAAAATAATCAAAAATAACAAAGAAGGCTACTTCTTACTTATCAAGGGAATGATCAAACATGAGAAAATCACAATCATACATCTAAATGCACCAAACACAGGTGCACCACAGTTTATAAAACAAACCCTACTTGACAACAAAACAGAAATAAACACCAAGACCACCATAGTCAGAAACTCAAAAGTCCACTATCATCAATAGGTAGATCAGCCAAGCAGAAAATCAGCAGGGAAATAATAGAGCTCAACAACACGATAGATCTAATGGACAACTACAGAACTTCCCACTCAAACTCTGCAGAATATACATTCTTTTCAGAATCCCATAGAACGTTCTCCAAAATAGACCATATATATGCCATAAAGTGTGCCTCCATAAATGTAGGAAAATTGAAGTAACTTTTTGCATCAGTTCACAATGATTTAAAGCTAAAAATCAACAAGAGGACTCATCAAGAACTCCACCAGCTCCTGGAGAATAAACAACACCCTTTCAAACAATGACTGGGTTGTGGAAGAAATCAAAAAAGAAATTGTTAAATTCCTAGAATTGAATGATAATGATAATACAACAGACCAAAACTTATGATACATAAGAAAGGGAACATTGATATCATTAAATGCCTTCATAACATTCATAACAAAGACAGAGAGAGCCCAAATTAATAACCTAACTGTCCATGTAAAGGCACTTGAAAAACAAGAATCATCCAATACTAAGAGCTCCAGAAGGAAAAAATAATAATCAAATTAATGAATTGGAAACTAAGGAAACAACTTAAAAAATGGATGAAACAAAGAGCTGGGAGTTTGAAAAAATAAACAAAATAAACCCCTGGCCAATCTCATCAAGCAAGAGGGAGAAGGAGAGAGAGAGAGAGAGAGAGAGAGAGAGAGAGAGAGAGAGGATATTTGCAAATTAATGAAATCAGAAATGAAAAAGGAGAGGTCACAACAGACATCAGTGAAGTTGGAAGAATCATAAGGGCATACCCCCCAAATCTCTATTCCACAAAATTGGATAATCTGAAAGAAATGGATGAATTTCTAGACACATACCACCTACAAAAACTAAGCTCAGAGCAGATTAATATCTTAAACAAAACTATCACATCCATGGAGATTTAAAACATAATAAAAAACCTCCCCCAAAAGAAAACTCCAGGACTGGATGGCTTCTCAGCGAAATTCAATCAGACCTCCATTAAAGAACTGAAACCAGTTGGTCTCAAACTGTTTCATATAATTGAAGACCAGGTAATCCTCCCCAGCTCCTTTTATGAAAGTAGCATCACCGTATTACCAAAACTGAACTGAGATGCAAGAATAAAAGAAAACTATAGGCCCATATCCCTTATGAATTTAGATGCCAAGATTCTGAACAAAGTCCTTACAAACCAAATTCAACATACCAAAGGTGTTATCCACCTTGATCAAGTAGGCTTCATCCCAGGGATGCAAGGATGATTCAACATTTGGAAATCAGTCAATAGAATAAACCTCATAAATAAACTTAATCATAAGAACCACATGATCATCTCAATGGACACAGAGAAGACCTTTGACGAAATACACCACTTCATGATCAAAATGCTGGAAAGAATAGGCATGGGAAATTTATATCACAACACAATAAAGGCCATATATAAAGCACCCAAAGCCCAAATTAATGGGGAAAGACTCAAGGAGTTCCCATTTAAATTGGGAAAAAGACAGGGGTGCCTGCTCTTCAACGTAGTACTAGATATCCTAGCCTAAGCAGTTAGACAGGAGAAAAATAATAGGGGTTCAAATTGGAAAGGGAGAAGTCAAGTTAGCCCTATGTGCAGATGATATGATCCTGTACATAAATGACCCAAAGGACTCCATCTCAAAACTTCTAAAGTTGATTAATTCCTTCAGTAAAGTGGTGTGACACCAAATTAATGCACAAAAGTCAGTAGTCTTTTTATATGCAAAGAACAAACATATAGAGAAGGTAATCAGTGAGTCTCTTCCATTTTCAATAGCAACAAAACAAAATAACTCCTTGAAATAACACTAACCAAGGATGAGAAAGAACTATATAATCAAAACACTAAAAAGGGCTGGAGAGATGGCTTAGTGGTTAAGCGCTTGCCTATGAAGCCTGAGGACCCCAGTTCGAGGCTCAATTCCTCAGGACCCACGTTAGCCAGATGCACAAGGGGGTACAAGCACCTGGAGTTCGTTTGCAGTGGCTGGAGGCCCTGGCATGCCCATTCTTTCTCTGTCTATATCTGCCTGCCTCTCTCTCTCTCTCTCTCTCTCTCTGTCCATCACTTTCAAATAAATAAAAATAAACAAAAAAAATTAAAAAAACATTAAAAAGTCTCAAGGAAGAAATCGAGGAGGACTTGAGATGATGCAAAGACCACCCATAATCCTGAATAGGTAGAATTAAATATTGTGAAAATGGCAATTCTACCAAAAGCAATATACAGATTTAATGCAATACCAATAAAAACACCAGCATAATTCTTCACAGAGATTGAAAAGGTTATGTGAAAATTCAAATGGAATGGCACCAGGTCTCGAATATTCAAACATATCCTCAGCACCAAAAAAGCAAGAAACAAACAAAAAGACCTGTGGAGGTATCACCATACCCAATCTAAAGATATATTACAAAGCCATACTAACAAAAACAGCATGGTACTGGCATAAGAATAGAAAAATAACCAATGGAACAGAATTGAAGAGTTAGACCTTAGTTCAAGTAACTACATCTACTTGATCTTTGACAAAGGTGCCAATAATGTAGACTGGTGAAAGGCAGCATCTTCAAAAATTAGTGTTAGACAAATTGGATGACCATATGTAGAAAAATGAAACTAGATGTACTTATATCTCCATAAACAAAAATCAAGTCCAAATGAATTTAAGACCTCAATATAAGACCTGAAATACTTCTCCTACTGGAAGAAAAATGTAGGAGGCACTCTCTATGATATAAGAGTGGGGAAAGACTTTCTGACAAAAACTACAGTAGTCCAGGAAATTAAACAAGCACTTAACCAATGGGATCTCATGAAGCAAAAAAGCTTTTTCACAGACAAACACACCATAAATTGAGCCAATAACGTTCCCACTGAATGGGAGAAAATCTCTGCCAGCTGTACCAATGATAGAAGCCTAATATCTGGAATGTACATAGAACTCAGGAAAACTAAACAATAAAAAAAAAAAAAAATCAAACAGCCGACTCCAAAAGTGGGGCAGAGAATTGAATAGGGCATTCTCAGAGGAAGAATTACAAATGACTAACACCCAATTAAGAAAATGTTCAACATCCCTAAACATTAGGGAAATGCAAATTAAAACAACTGTGAGATTGCACATTACTCCAGCAAGAATGGAAGTCATTAAAATAAATCTAAGTAGCACAAACGTTGGTGAGGATGTGGGGAAAGAAGAACCCTCATTCCCTGTTATTGTAAATGTAAACTTGTACAACCACTATGCAAATCAATTTTGAGACTGCTGAATGGATAGAGCTACCAACCTACCCAATTATCCCCTTACTGGACATTTATCCTAAATGCTCCATGCATCAATACAGAGGCATTTGCTCAACCATGTTATTAGCTGCTCAATTCATTATAGCTAAGAACGGGAATCAACCCAGATGCCCATCATTAGATAAAGGGATACTGACGTTGTGTTACATTTGTACAGTGGAATTCTACTCAACAGTAAGAAAAAAAATACAGTGAAACTTGTAGAAAAATGGACAGACTTGGAACAGATCATACTCAGCAAACTCACACCACCACAGAAAGACAAATGCCACATGGTGTCATTTATCTATGCCTTTTAATGCAGACGTGCTGGAGTTGCTGTCATACCTGATAGGCAACTCAAGGCCCAGACAATAAAGTAGGGCTCTAGTGAGGGAGGGATGAAACCTAAGCTTAAAAGAAAAAAAAAAAAATCCCTCTATGACCTGTAACTCCCAGCACCAGAAATTGGTTGCTATCCACATTGAGCTGTTGATAGGAAAGACCTACAAGGTCCCCAAATCAAGACAGCACTCTGTCAAAACACTTGATTACCTGCCTGAGGCAAAAGCTAAGATCTTTATTCTGAAGACACCATATGCTGCTGACAAAGAGCATGGAGAGACCTGGCTGGAATTCAGAAGAAAGCCAGACCCCACACATTTAGTCTGTCTAGTGCTGGAGAGAACTACATGAGGTACTGGGGGGAATTGATCAATGACAATCTGAGCAACAGGAGGTCTAAGCTACTCAAAAATTTCACACCTTGACACGATCTAAACTTCAGTGCAATAGTGGCACACAGCCTCAGTGGGTAACCAATAGCTTTCTGATTGTCTAAGAGATTCACTCAGTGTAAAGGAACCCATATCTGGAATGGGGAACCAGATCAAAATCCTACGGAGACAAAGGTTATGTTCTCCAGTGTCAAGCTCTCACCAGACGTTGGCTAAAATAGGGGTTACATACATCAAATTACCCTCAATTAATAATGCTTATCCCATTTAAACCATGATGACTTCACTCTCTGTTGGAGAATATCTTCTTCTTTTTCAGAAGGTAGTGAGACCCAAGGAGATAAACTGCTCCTCACATTTCAGCCAAGCCACAGTTGAATACATAGAGGAATTAGGGAAACAATCAAGAGTGCTGTTTCGATGCTGTCCCTGATAATCAGCACCAGGGTGTAGGAGAAAGACCTTGAGGATACTCAACACCTACCAAAGCAGAGATCCAGAGGCTCTTAAGAGCTCATCACCAAAATAGATTTAAAACTCATCCTCTATGGCTCAGGAATTTTGGAGAAGAGGGGGCAGAAAGATTGTATGAGCCACAGGTTGAGACACCATGCCCAGAGGCTTCTTCTCCCCCCGCCCCCCCAAAATAAGTGACTACTACTCCCACAATGAATAAAGTGCAACCCTATGGGGAATACCTCCAACCCCACTAAGGAATATCCCCAACAGAATAGGGGCAGGCACAAGGGAAAGGAGGGTACCCACACATCATGTATCCATATGAAACATCTTGTTACTAATAATAATAATAATAAAACACTAAAAAAGCATTATCCACCTTGATCAAGTAGGCTTCATCCCAGGGATGTAGGGATGGTTAACCATATGGAAATCAGTCAATGTAACATACCACATAAATAAACTTAACCATAAGAACCACATGATCATCTCAATTGATGCAGAGAAGGCCTCTGACAAAACACAACACCACTTCATGATCAAAACTCTGGAAAGAAGATGCATGGAGGGTTTATATCTCAACACAATAAAGGCTATATACAACGCACCCAAAACCCAAATAATACTTAATGGGGAAAGACTTAAGGAGTTACCACTGAGATCAAGAACAAAACATGGGTGCCCATTCTAACCATTGCTCTTCAACATAGTACTAGATGTACTAGCCCAAGCAATAAGACAGGGGAAAGAAATAAAAAGGATTCAAATTGGAAAGAAAGAAATCAAGTTAGCCCTATTTGCAGATGACATGATCCTGTGTATAAATGACCCAAAAGTCTCCATCTCAAAACTTCTAAAGGTGATTACTTTCTTCAGTCAAGTGGTGGGATATAAAATCAATGTACAAAATCAGTAGGATTTCTGTAGGCAAAGGAAAAATATACAGAGAAAGAAATCAGTGAGGCTGCCCATTTTCAATAGCAGCAACAACAACAAACGAATCAAATACCTTGAAATAACACTAACCAAGGATGTGAAAGACTACAAGTACTTGATTTTAGACAAAAGTGCCAATAGTGTATATTGGAGAAGAGTGCACAAAAGACAGTGTCTTCAACAAATGGTGTTGGAAAAATTGGATGATCACATGTAGAAAAATGAAACTAGACCTACTCATCTCTCCATACACAAAAGTCAGGTCCACATGGATTAAAGACCATGATGTAAGACCTAAAACACTTCTGCTGTTGGAAAAAAAAGTGGCATTTTCCATGATATATTGAGTGGGGAAATACTTCCTGAACAAAGCTCCAGTAGCCCAGGATATTAAACAAGCACTCAAACAATGGGATCTCATGAAGCTAAAAAGCTTTTGCACAGACAAACACACCATAAGGAGAGTCAATAGAGTACCAATGGAATGGGAGAAAATCTCTGCAATCTGTACCAATGGCAGAAGTCTAATATCTAGAAGCTACACAGAACTCAAAAAGCTAAACAATAAAAAATCAAACAACTCACTCGAAAAGTGGGGCAGAGAACTGAATAGGATGTTCTCAGAGGAAGAATTACAAATGGCTAACACCCACTTAAAAAAATGTTCATAATCCCTAACTATTAGGGAAATGCAAATTAAAACAACTATGATATTCAACCTTATCCAAATAAGTATAACAAACATTAAAAAATCAAATGAAGGCTGGGCATGGTGGTGCATGCCTTTAATCCCAGCACTTGGAAGGCAGAGGCAGGAGGATTGCCATGAGTTCGAGGCCACCCTGAGACTACAGAATGAATTTCAGGTCAGCCTGGGCTAGAGTGAGACCCTGCCTTGAACCCCCCCCCCACCCAAAAAAAAAAAAAAATCAAGTGAAAACAAATGTTGGTGAGCATGTGGAGCAAAACCAACCCTTATTTTCTGTTGGTGGGAATGTAATCTGGTATAACCAATATGGAAATCAATATGGAGATTCCTGAGATGAATCTAGACTTACTGACAGATCTTGTTATTCCTTACTGGGCATTTACCCTAAAACCTCCACACCTCAGTTCAGAGATATTTGCTCAGTCATATTTATAGCTGCTCAATTCATAATAGCTAAGAACTGGCATCAACCAAGGTGCCTATCACTGGGTGAATAGATAACCAAGATTTGGTTATCTACAGAATAGAATTCTACTCAGCAGTCAGAAAAAAAAAAATGACACAATGAAATTTGTTGAAAAATGGTCGAGGGCTAGAGAAATGGCTTAGTGGCTAAGCACTTGCCTGTGTAGCCTAAGGATCCTGGTTCGAGGCTTGATTCCCCAGGACCCACATTATCTAGATGCACAAGTGGGCCCACGTTTTGTTTGCAGTGACTGGAGGCCCTGGCGTGCCCATTCTCTCTCTTTCTCTCTCTCTCTCTCTCTCTGCCTCTTTCTCTCTCTGTCTGTTGCTCTCAAATAAATAAATAAAAATAAATGAAAAATATTTTAAAAACTGGTCAAACTTGGAACAGATCATACTCAGTGGACTCACACAATCACAGAACGACAATCGTTGCATGGTCTTACTCATCTGTGGTCCCTAACCTGGATCAGCCCAAGTTGCTGACATACCTGATTGGCATCTCAATGTCTGGACAATAGGTAGGGTTTGGGGGAAGGGATTGTGTGGAAGGGACACAAAACTGAACCTAAATTGAACTGGTATCATAGAAACCTATATCCTGTAAGATAGACTAAAATGTTGAACCCTTAACAGGACTTTAGGGGAAGCACCTGAATTGAAGGGCCCTGCACAGAATGAGATGATGCCTAACCCTGAATTTCTCCTGTTTCTTTTTCTTTCTTTCTTTCTTTCTTTCTTTCTTTCTTTCTTTTTCTTTCTTTCTTCCTTCCTTCCTTCCTTTCTCTCTCTCTCTCTCTCTACCTCTCTCTCTCTTTCTTTCTTTCTTTCTTTTCCTTGTCTCTTTTCTCATGGTGCTGGTCTGTATCTCCCTGTACCAGGATGCAGTTAGCACCCACAATGACCTGTTGATCAGAGAGACCTACAAGGTCTCCCAAAATAAGACAGACTTATGTCAGACCTCTTGATTACCCAACAGAGGTTAATGGTAAGACCCTGCTGCTGAAGACACCATATGCTGTCAGCACAGAGCATGGAGAGACCTCGCTGGAATCAGGGAGAGAGCGGGTACCCAGACAGTTAGCCGGTCTAGTGTTGGAATGTGCTACATGAGCTATTGAAGGAAAGTTGCCAACATCTGTCCAAGCAACCTGAGGTCTAAGCTGTTCAGAAGCAAATAACCTGATGTGATGCTCACACAAGTGCAATAGTATCACATAGCCATGGTGGATACCCAGCTGATCTTGTATTGGCTAACTGAACTGTTCAGTAGAAAGAAAACCATTCTTGGAACTGGGAAACAAGTCAGAATCATATCCAGATAATGACTTTGCTTTCCAATACCAAGCTCCCACTAATCTTGGCTTATAAGAGGGTCTACACCCTTTAAATTATTAAATTCTCTCTAAATTAATAATGGTTATCCCATTTAAGCTGTGTTGACTTCACTCTCCATTGGAGAATCTTCTTATGTTTTTCAGATTGGAGCCAGACCTGAGGAGATAAAGGACCCATCACAATTAAGCCTGGCCCCAGCTGAAACCACAGAAGAATTGGGGAAATGAGCAAGAGTACTGCTTTCTTAGTGAATCTGATATCAGCACAAGGGTGAAGGAGATAGACACTGAGGACACTTAACACCTACTGAACCTGAGATCCAGAGGCTCCTAAGAGCCCATCACTGAAGTAGACTTAAACCGCATGAAACATGACTCAGGGAATTTTGTGGAAGAGGGTTAGAAAGATTCTTAGAGTCACAAGTTGGGACATTATGCACAGAGACATTGCCTGTTGCCCATAACTGACTACTGCTCCCAAAATTCATGACGCATAATCCCCATACAGGTGACCTGCATCCCCAAGGAGGAGATCCCCTTTGGAAAAGGGGCAGGGATGAGGGAAAGGATGTTATCAACATGTGTTGTTTACATACCAAATATGTCCATAATTATTAAAAATAAGTTAAAAAATAAATCAGAGTGGGCACAAGTAATAAAATTACATGTGATTTTTTTCTGTTCATAATAGAACAAAATATAAACATAGATATATATTACAATAATCTTCAACTTTTGTGGAAATTATCATAACTTTTAACTTATAGTTTTCATTCAGGATTTAATAGTTTTTATCAAAATAATAGCATACATATTTAATGCCATTTAAATGTAATAACTTAATTCATTTCTTGTACTTTTAATATATTTCATAGAGTACTTTAATTTTTTATTATTTTCATTAGTACTTTTAATATGCAACCTATTTTTAGACTCACTAGTCTAATTTTTAACTGTTTATTTTTATATCTATACTTTTCAAGTAATCAACTCATTATAAACTTCCTTTAGGACAAAGAGAGCAATTTTATTTTTTTTATCTCTTCTCTGAGCTTCTAATAAAGTATTTTGCATACCATCGGTCCTCAATAGCATTGCAAACTGACAAACTCTAATTGGAAGTTGTCTTCCATTGCCTTCAGTCAGCAAGGTTCAAACTATGTCAGGGATTTTCAAAATCAGGTTGAATGAACAGAGAGCTTGAAGGCAACAAGGTCGGGTGTAAAGCAAGTGAAGGAAAGCTGTTTGCCTTTCTGACTGGGTATCTGTGGAATGCTGGTAAGGCTGTTTGTGGTGTTGTGAATACCTCTTAAAAGCCTACCTTTTAACAGCAAATAGTGAATCATAATAATCACCTTCATGAACAGAGAGAAATATCTTATGAATACCTCTTCTCTCCTGTATTTTGTACAAGAAGCAATGAAATGGCATGCTCTAGCTGATCATTTCTAAACTCTTTGATGAAGCATTCCAATGCTATCTAGAAATCACATCTAGATCAGGGTGTAGCCCTCTACTAAAGAACATTCACACACAAACTTCTGTTTTTTTTTTTTCATTTGTTGCATACATACAATGGCAAGATGCTGTTATGAATGTTGTTAATGAGGTAATTACCAGGAGAACCTCTTATTTTCATAAGCACTACAATTAACCACATCAAACATCATTGATACTTTCTAAATCCAGGGTTGATGTTTTGGGATGATATGTGATAGATGATAAAATTGATGCTTAATGGGAATAACTTGGGGCATCCATGTTCCTCCAGAGATTGTCATAGTTATCAGTTATTCTAGCCTCTTTCTTAAAAGTTTCTACCCTAAAATAATTGACAAATACTGTAATGACTTTAATCCCAGCACTGGGAAGGCTAAGGAAGGAGGATCTTTCTGAGTTCAGGGGCATCTAGGGATTATAGAGAAAGTTCTATGTCAGCTTTGGTAGAATGAGAACCTGCCTCAAAAAAAAAAAAAAAAGACAAATAAAACAAAAATAAATTTTGAAAAGGGAACCAAAAATTCATTGTCATTTCTAATTGTGCATTTTATAATTTTATCATAGATAATTTTTATGGGGTGAATTAATAATATGTCATCTGAGTCTCCCACTAATTTCTTGGGTAAAAATATAATAATTAAATGTAACAGCCAAAGACCAAAAAGAATTATGGCTTTAAAAAATATAATGAAATACAGCAATCTACCTCAGTGAAATTAAAGTATAGGAGCTATTTCAAAAATAAGAACGCTCTTGGAAAATATTGAAAAGATTTGTCTCATGTGTGAACAGTGTCTGCACACACAAAAACTTATTAAACTAATGCCTCCACATCTCATTTCTTTTTGAATTAAGACTAAGTTTTAATGAAACCTTAACCTTTAATATTGCATGACCTCTATTACCCTGTGAGCAACATAGTCGTGAATGAGAATAAGTGGAAGAATTAGGTGAACACATTTTAAGAAAACTGTTTAAATAGCACAGATCTTAGTACAACAAATATATCTGGAGGTTATAATTTCATATCCAGAATCATTTTTTTTCTGACATAGAGTACATTGTCTCTTTCATCAAATGGACCTTGGTGCTCTAGATGGATTGGAATTACTTCTTATAGGGAACAAAGTATGTGGATGTTGAGAGAATGATGATTTTCACTGGTCCTTGTCTAGTTATAAAACTATAATTTACTCATCCTACAGCTTCCATCAATGGTCAATCATCATGTGTAAGGTCCAGAGACCTTGTTAAGTAATAGCTAACATAATTTAATAGCTAATCATTCAAAGTAAGCTCTCTATCCACTTAAATCCACTATTTTAATTGCTATTCTTCTAAACAACATTCTTAAATTCTTAATTTTGTGTCTTTATTCAAAATTTTCATTGATTAAAGAATACCTGTGACCTTCTCCTACCAATTTATATTATACTAGCCAAGAACCAGGAGGGATCTAAGATTTTCCTCACTTATTGATCAATAGTAGCCTATCACAGTTTCATGGAAAATGAAAGCTAGGGGTTTCCTGGGGCAGAGGTCAAAGGTTTTATTAATGTGGTGTCTGGTCTTGAAAGAACTAAGTGGATGCCAAGATAGGCTTTAGCAAAACACCTTCTATGTTAGGCCTAAAATTAGAACAAAGGGACATTAATCTCTGCCCCAACCAATCAAAGATGTATAGATGTAATTGTAAACCAATCAAATGCAACCCTTGTTCAAATTAGCCAATCAAACTGTAGAACTAATTGCCTACCAAAACCTTCCTTAGTTATGCTTAAAGGAGCCTGAGAGCTCCTCTCAGGGTTGCCATTTTGTATGAATGGTGGACCCCACATGCTGGCTGATTCTGCAGAATAAATGCTCTTTGCTTTTACATACTATTTGAGTCTGTGATCTTTCTTCAGAGCTTCCCAGACCCTTACAATCTCAAATGGAAATAGGAGTTTTATTATTTCACACATTCACTTCTCCCTCAATTTTTAAGAGGGCACTATGAAAACCTCACATAGAGGCTTTCTAACACAGCTAAAGGACACTGGGTTTTGAAAATTCCTTGTCTTACAGAAACCCTGATTGAAACACACCTAGTCTTTTTCCTTTGGGGAAACATTACTTCATTATTCTGCTTAGGAAGGCAAACCCTCTTCCATGAAGGTAGGATACTGTATTGCCCCAGGCTGTTTGATACATACACATTTGAAGAGGGGAGTTTAGCATGCAAATTGTCCTGAGACATGAAATGGCAGGAAGCAATGTAACTTAAGACAACATATCCTTCAGGGGCTGGAAAAATGGTTCAGTGGTTAAGGTGCTTGCCTGCAAAGCTTAAGGATTTCCCAGTACCCATGATGCACAAGGTGGCTCATGAGTATGGAGTTTGTTTGCAATGACTAGAGACCCTGGAGCACCCATTCTCATTCTCTCTCTCTTTCTCTCAAATAAATAAACAAAATAAAACAATAGCAAAGTCAAAAGCAACAAAAAAGAACAACAATATCCACGCTACAGCAAATCTAACTTCTTTCATGCTAAGAATCTAGAGGAGCCATTTATCCCTCACATTATGTTTTCTGTACCACTGGCACACTATTCAATGTCGTGTGTGTTGATTTGTTATGACCATAATTACTTAAAGACTGATTTTATATAAATAATTCTATACTTAATTTTATGTTTAGGTAGTTTAAACTCAATGAATGTACAATTTAATATTCGGTAAGTGAAGATAAACATTATCTCAAAAATACTTCATTTTAAATATGTGTGTGTGTGTATACACAAATGACAGTGGAAAATATGAACCTGAAAGAATTTTATCATAAAAATGAAGGAACGTTTTTAATTATCCAGAATGTGGTAACAGCATTACCTATGATTTTGCTTATTTATTTATTTAGTTTTCTTTCTTTTTTCAATTTTTTATTTAGGGGATGTTCTTACAGTTACTATTTCTCTTGTCAAATATTAAGTAGCATCAATACTTAGACTTAATTAAAATGTGAGTACAGATCTCTTTTAAATTTTAGAATTGGCACAAGATATTCTGATAAAGTTTGGCTTAAGTATGAAGTAGACACCCCAAATACTCATTCACTGGAGGCTTAGCTTCCAGCAAGCTGCTCTGTTTTGAAGACCTGGGAACATTAGGAGATGGGGCCAAGCTGGAGGAAGTAGGTCACTGGGACTGGGTCCTGGAGTATCTTGTCCCTGATTCCTTCTTCTCTCTCAATCCCTGCTTCCTGCTTGTCATGAGGTAAAATATATCCTGGATGTTTCTGCCCAACCACCAGAGGCATTTAGACCCTGTCCTGAAACCTCTGAGGCCTTAAGTCAAAATAAATCTTTCCTCAAAATTGTTTATGTCTGGTATTTTGTCACAGTGATGGAAAACTAGGATACTTATAATCCATTCTCTTTTCTGAAGACATTCTATTCTGCCCTTTTAAGCTGTTCTGTTCACTTTGGAAGCATGGTGTAGCTCTCCTCATGGTGAGCATTTCCACTTCTTCCTGAGTTTCTCCTACATATAAAATCTGCTTTATAAAAAGAGTACCTCTTGCTCTTCTGTTTTACTTCCATCTTTTCATAGACTACATATAATTTGTTTTCTGAGACAGAATACACGGGGATTTATTGGAAACCTTATATGTTCAAAACAGATAATCTTTTGTTGTCATTTAAAAGAAACAGAATATATAGAAAAATCTAGTTTAGAAATAGGACACTTTCATAATTTTAAAAGCTTAAGTCAATTATTTTATAGACCCCATATTTCTGCTGAGAAATGTGTACTATATTGATTTCTCTTCTTTTTCTTCTTCTTTTTTTGTTTTTTTGAGGTAGGGTCTCACTCTAGCCAAGGCTGACCTGGATTTCACTATGTAGTCTCAGGGTGACCTCGAACTCAAAGTGATCCTCCTACCTCTGCCTCCCAAGTGCTGGGATTAAAGGTGTCCACCACCATGCCTGGCTTAATCTTTTATATGTGATCATATTGAAAAAAAATATCTGGAAATTTGTTACATCTTCATTTTGTTGCTAATATTTTAATTTTATGAAATTTAAAATTTCATGTTGTTATTCTGGTGTGTATCACTTTATGACCTTGATTTAAATGCATTATTTTGCCTCTTCTTTACATGACTTCTTGTTCATTTAACTAAAAGTTTCTCTTACTCATCAAAAATAAATTTCTAGTGGTTTAAACAAAGAAATTAGTTGAGATTGGAGGGGTTAAGCACTGTGTTGTGTTAAATGTAAAGGCAATGTTGCTGTGTAAGACATATTATTCATAGTTTGACTAATCAGGCTTACAGACTCAACTATATGTTCAACCTAAGAGAGAACTCTGATGATTTTAATTACTGGTTTTTAAGTCATTTGAGAACATGAGTATGCCGAACTCTCTGTCTTTCCTACTGAAAAGCTTGATTTAAGCTATTTTTTTTTTATTTTTTGGAAGAATAAACAGTGACTACCCCTGAATCTAATTCTTTTCCTTCAAAATTGTTTTCTGTCTTTTACTTTCCCATTCTCTGTCCTTATCAATATGTGTTTCTGACATAGTTGTCTTTGTTTTATGCTGTTTCAGTTAGGATGTTTTCAGGGAGGAGAGATGATGAAGACATGTGTTTAAAACAGTATGGTAAGAATAACTACATATTTCTCTTAAATATGTCATGTAAACTTTAGTCTCTCAGAAGCTATTTTCTACCTTAAGAAAGTACTATATTAGGTTATAAAGAATTTTATCACAGTTTCAAAAATCACTATGTGGCTTGAATAATGCCAGTCTAGACATATTTTTTTAATTAAGAAATTGTGATAACCTTTATTTTTAACTGGACCAGATCAAGAGCTGGCAAGAGACATATAACCTGGGTAGATATGTAAGGTTATTTCCAGGGAGGACTAACTGAGGGAGGGGATAAGACCGATTGTTAGAGTGGACATTCCTTTAGGCAGCAGCTGATATATCAAGAAGTCCCAATGAAAAGCACCACTTTTAGAATTTCCCAGTGATAAAACATTAAGATTGAATAGAAATAATTCAAAATACTTAGCAAAGATACTGTATTAGTTACCATTGTAGTCGACTTCTTTGCTAAAAATCCTAATTCCTAATCAAAATAATGAGTGTTTTCCACTACATTTAGTTTTAAGTAGCTTTTACCTCTAAATTCTAGAAATCTATGGTCAGAACTTTACTGACTTAAAACTGTTCATTTTCAAGAGTATAATAACTCTGCAGATATACAGGTGGCATTACATGGATACACTAGAAATAATATCAATACATTAAGTTAAAGTTTTGAGAAATAACATAGTTCCAGAGAGTCAAAGATGAATTTGAACATCACTTGTCATTTTTGTTAAATATGCATCATTATCTGCCTGATTTGGGTGTTAAAATTATAGACCTCATGGCAAAGTACTTTTTTTCTTTTGTATTTAATATTCTATGCCCACTTTATATTCCAAGTACATTGATGTTGATGGAGTGTCATGCAGAACTACCTTTGAAGAATTCAAAACCCATAGATGGTGATTATGAGAACATAGCTACAAGCATAAAAACCTCATGTAGTATTTCTCAAATTATTAAGAAAAGTATCTTAAACAAAGTTGCTCTCACTCATTTAGAGTTTGTGAATGAAAATCTAGTCATTCAAGTATCCAAAATCAAATCAAATCCTTGTATATTATTGCCCAAATATAGACACCAAAGTTGCCATATTTAAACACAGCATTGATATTTTACTCATGTTATTAATAATTAAATATTACAATTTATAAAATTCCAAGTAGAGAAAACATATAGAAACCTAAATACTCTAGTCTTTATTGAATGTTATATTCAAAGCACAGATTTCTCAAGCAGGATAGTATGTTTTTTTTTTTAATTTAAAGTTTTATCACTCAAAGTGTGATTAAATTTATAGTGTAATGGAATATAGTTATCCAAACTTTCATAAATTGGCATAATTATGTAAAAAATAATAGATTTTCTATATCCAGAAATAATGCTATTTTCTCAAATTTTAGGTAACTTTCTAATAAAGTTTAGCTAGCATAAAAGCACAGAAAATAGTTCTTCAATATGGCATGCATCACAGTGACATTTACTTAAATAACATAGGAGAAGATGGTTGTCAAGTCTACAGTATATTTGAAGGATAACAGGAAATCAAAGGAAAGAAGGGAACACAGAGGGTGGTTTGAGGGTTTGGACTTTAATAGGGCTAGGAAAATGGAGGTAAGAGTGCTCTCATTCCAATAGTTCTTGCAATATTAACCATAACCCAGGGTGAAGAGTGATAGGACTATAGAAAAAAGTAGATATAGAACAGGTTAGTACTGAAAAATTGTGGGTTATAAAAAGATAGTTTTCCACGTCTCTAAAAATAGGATTCCCTTTAGTTTGTATCTGGCATTTTAAGTCAGCAACACAAACTTTTTATTATCATCAAACCAATTTTCATAACAATGTAGGTCACAAGCCCTTATTCAAAATCAGCAGCAAGTATGTTCTAGAACTATTCCATATTTTATGAAGAAAATACAAAACATATAGCATGCATTAGGCAACACACCAGGGAAACTCTATCCTCTGCAAACATTTTCTAAGCTCAAGGTAAGTGAAATAATACAGTGTCTTTACATTTTTCTGTTCAATTAGTTTCAGGTCATACTTTTCTAGCAACAAGGTTGATATCAAATTATACTGAAAAAAATATTACCAAACAAAGAACAATCTATTCCTTTTTAGAACTTTTCACATTTCTGTATTGGATTTAAGATGCTAGAGATGGGCATTTTATACTTTATGATAACAAAACAATATGTTCTCTGAAAAAGTAACATGAGAAAAATTTTAATTTACTGAACTAAAATTTATGTTAAAGTTTATGTTACTTTACAATTCCAAAAAACTGAGAGAAATATTCGGAGGCAGGGAGCTGAGCTAACGCTGGGAAGTATGCAGGCATGTCTAATCTGGGTACCTAATAGATAATACATGGCAAATGGGTTGAGCATGCCCACATCATGTGAGCTGGTGTCTCAGGAGCTAGAAGATACTGAACAGAATGGAACATAGGTTCCTGTCCTACCCAGAATGGTAACAAACCATTAACTGTGAAAGTTGACGCACAAATACTCCTCTCCCCAACCTCCTCATTGTCTCAATAAATAAATGAGGTAACAGTGCTCTATGAATAGGCCGTGTATAATTTCTACCTCTTCCTAAACTTGTAACACCTGTATAATGAAAGCAAAGGAAAGGACCAGAAAAGGAAAAGAGATAATAACAGAACTCCTAACTTATTATGTCTGAATTACTTTAAGGAGAGAAAAACACATTCTAATATTAGAGATTTAAAAATAAATTCCTTTTCCTCCGCACGAGAGAGAGAGAGAGAGAGAAAAACAGAGGAACCTGTGTGAAAGACCAAACTGAATACAGGCACTGGGATTCTTGTCAGGTAAAGAAGTGGGGAGAGTAGAAGGCCTTAAATATAACTGTCAGAGGTCAAATGTAGGAAAATATAAATGAGAACAAAACATGTTAGCCACAACTTTTCATGAGGTAACAACACTTCTCAGCATTGGCATGGATTACCTGCAAACCGGTTGGATCAAAAATAGCATCTACACAAGAATCTGTAGTGATTCCCAAACCAACACAGATAACTCCAAGGCATGCATAATGTGCATTAAAAAATAAGAATGCTTGCATTTCCATTTAGGCCAAATGAGCAAACAAACATTAGACTACATTTTAGCATAATCTTTTCTTCATACAACATAGATATGTATATATGTGTGTATATATACACATAAAAACAGATACATGAAACAGTAAGTGATTGGTGGTAGTAACAAGACTATTTTATTAGAGTGATACTGTATATTCTCTACTGAATATGTATTTTCATAAAATTATGAAAATTTAGAGTGAAATGTATTAAAACATTTATTGCTCTTATTAACTTTTCATTCTAAACTAATCCAAACTGCATCTATGTTATTTTATTTTTGAGAAAACATAGTTGTAGGACAGCAGCACTACACATGATTCTGAACTGTACTTTTGTGAGAACTTTACTTACAGTACACATCCACTCTGATTGACTTTATCGCTGGGGACCCCAGACCATTCTCTGCTTTACAGTAGTACCGGCCTCCCTGGTGTCGCTGAATATTTGTAATCCTCAAAGTCTCGTTGAAGACACTGGAGTCTTGGAATCGGTCAGAGGCACTTCCTGCTGTTTTGGTCCACCTGATCTGAGCAAGCATCAACAAAGATTGTTACCTTAGGTTGGTTTTCCCACAGAACTGTCAAAGAGCAACTACCCATATGAAGAGTTGGCCTTCAGATCTGCTGTATTACCTTTCCTATCTAATAATTGGAAACTTAATATATAATAATCATATCATTGCAAATGTAAAAACATCATTTTAGAATGAAAATAATTTCATTGTCACAGAAATCATAGTCTCATTGGTTGGAGTCAATATAAATTATAAAAAACAAAGCACAAGTAATATATGAGAAATGTGGATTATTTTTCTTTCTGTTAACTAGCTATATTTTCCTTTTATGTGTTCCAAACTTTGTAAGATACTTTTAACTCATCTTTTTGGACACGCGTCATTATTTTATTTTAAGTTTCCTATTTGATTTGGATAATTTAGGCATATTACCATAATGGCTTATTGACATTATGTATAATTTTATACACCTGGCTGTTAAAAGTTTTCCTTTTATTTAATAGGTTTGCTTTAAAAAGCCCACAAACAATTTGCTATTTTGAAAATTAGAACTCACTTTACATCAATAATTATTTTCAAAAATATATAGTCTTTAAGAACATTTCTATTAAACTGCAAAACACTTTGAATAGCTACAACAGTTTATTATAAGCAAAACTATTCTTTTAAACACAGCTGTGTGCAGCAAATTTTGTTTTTACCAGCAATAATGATGAGCATTCAACTTAAATTTGGTTTATAGGGCTGGAGAGATGGTTTAGTGGTCAAGTGCTTGCCTGTGAAGCCTAAGGACCCCAGTTCTAGGCCTGATTTCCCAGTACCCACGTTAGCCAGATGCACAAAGGGGCGCACATGTCTGGAGTTCATTTGCAATGGCTAGAGGCCCTGGTGCGCCCATTCTCTCTATATATCTGCCTCTTTTTCTCTCTGTTTCTCTCAAATAAATAAATAAAAATAACAAAAAAGTTTTAAAAACTTTGGTGTATTTTAATACATCAGAGGCCACATGCCGATACTGTGTGATAACACAAAATAGAAAGTAAAAGCTATTTAGTTTCATTTTCATTTTGTCTCTACTATGTTTTTTGTTCTTGCTTACATTTTAAGAATAGGGAACAACTGATACAAATCTTCTGCGCACATGTGTGTGCATACACATGATGAAACATGAGAAAGAAGCTGAAACATGAGTGTTCAAAGCTTAAACCTTTTAATACTATCATTGGATATGTCTCATAAGCTTTCATTAAATTTACGGCATGATGGTATTAAGCCATATTTAAAAGTTACTACATAAAATAACATTCTGAATATAATCACATTGACTTCTCATTGTCAAAGCAATGACAGTGTTTGAAATTAATAAACAAAAATAAATACCAAATATTTATTAATATTTTACCTGCTCAAGCAAAATAAAAAATATAGTTCATAACTAAGCAGTCTATAAAATTATTACTTAACAATCTACAAAGGAAAAAGCTTTAGCAGTTGTGATGTTTTAATTTTAGTAACATTTCTGTAGGAAAATATAGGCTTATATTTTCACTTATCTTAAAATCTACAAATAAAAAAGAGGAACATTTAGGGCTGGAGAGATGGCTTAGCAGGTTAAGCACTTGCCTGTGAAGCCTAAGGACCCTGGTTCGAGGCTTGATTCCCCAGGACCCACATTAGCCGGATGCACAAGGGGGCGCACGCATCTAGAGTTCATCTGCAGTGGCTGGAGGCCCTGGCACGCCCATTCTCTCTCTCTCTCTCTGCCTCTTTCTCTCTCTGTCTGTCACTTTCAAATAAATAAAACTAAACAAACAAAAAAAGAACAAATTGTTGAAGAAAATTATAAAAAAAGAGGAACATTTAAATAAGTGACCTTTTTGTTTTTATGAAGAGATAATTTAATTCTGTTTAAAATTACATAAATTGATCTAGAAGATAATCTGACATTGAAATAGTTTAAGGTGACTGGGCCCCAAATATAACTAAATTACTGTTAAATTAGTGTTTGCTTTGAATTGTGTAAGATAATACTGAAGTTAATTGGAAAAATGAGTATTTCAGAATATAAAAGTAAGTCCAAGATAAAAAAGTTATAGAAATGGCATAGGCATTTAAAATTTGTGAAAATATGTTGTTCATATACAATCATTTGAAAGCATTAATATGATTTTGTTTATTCATATATTTATTCATAATTATTGAAGTAGAATTAGAAATATAAAATATTAAACTATCCATTACAGGTAATACTAAGAAACTTACACCATGTTAATACAAGTAAGGCTTTTAATGAAAAAGGTAGGTTTGGGGGGCTGGAGAGATGGCTTAGAAGTAAGGCGCGAGCCTAGGAAGCCTAGGAACACTTGTTCCAATGTCCAGGTCCCCCTTATAGCCAAACGCAAAAGTGACACAAGAGTGCAATGTTGCACATGCGCAGAAGGGGGGCCACACGCATCCAGAGTTTTTCACAGCAGCTGAAAGGCCATGGCAGGCCCATCCTCTCTCTGCCTCTTTCTCCCTCTCTCTGCTTCTCTCCTCAAAAAAGAAAAAAAAAATGTTAGGTTTTCAAAAATAAAATAATTCCGTTGATTGCTAATTCCTAATCTGTTTAACATTAGTTTCGGGAGAACAGTGTCAGCTGGATTTCCTTACTAGCTTCTGCATTTAATCTACTGTAAGATGTTGCTTTGTATTGAAATAAAGAAAATGTGAATTCAAACTGATGGTTAGTCGGAAAGACAGGAGGATTTCAATAGCCTTTTCAGGTATTTGTACACTTTTTTTTTTTTTGTTTTGTTTTTTGGAAACCACACAAAACTCCCCAAGTGGTAGCTCCTCAAAAGCTTTATGCAAAGTATCATTTAAAAGCACACCAAAGACCTTCCCTGCTCCCTTACGTTAAACCCACTAGTCTATTCTGTTCTTAGAATAGACCTTTTATTCTGCATCATTGTGTAACAATATATGTTAGTCACTTGTAAAATATAGGATTGCAGAGGTCTAAAGAGTGTTGTCATTACAAAATACAATGGGAAGGGCATTTATTAATTTAACAACCAGTCTCTTCATTAGAGCCTTTAAATGTGTGGAAACCATTATGTCAGATTTTCTAAAATGTTACTTTTTCTCTTAAAAACATAGACTTCATCATTACTAACAAATACAGTTAACGTGCCTTGGGGGAATTTGGCAAACTCATTTCATTCATTTTTGAGAAAATGCTTCTCAAATCCACAAGTCCAAATAACTACATTTTGCATAGAAATCACCCTTTTAAGTCAAAATGGTTCTCTATGAAAAGTAGGTGGCTAAGTCCATCACAAAATGCAACCATATACAGCCCTTTGCTTTACACTTTATGTAAGGTGTAGACATTCTTTGTATTCTCTCTTCTATCACACAGAGTATTAAAGTTATTGAAGCTTCAAGATATTTTTAGGGATTTATCAGAGAAATACTTAAAACCATTGATTTTTTTTTTTTTTTTGATGGTAAGTACGTGGTGGAGAAGAAGGGTTAGAAGAAGGTTACTATGAAATTGATGCATTGCACTGGTTTTTGCTAGTTGACACTTGTTCAATCCCAAATTGCTTTACACCATTGCAAAAACAAGCCAGTGAAAACGTAACAGTTTCCTGAAGATCACTGCAAGGATCCCACAGACGCACCTGGAGATGCCTGGACTTCTTTAAAGGGCCTCTTATCATTATGAGTACAGAAACAGTCACATGTATCTGTACATGTGACTTACAATCTCATACAGGTAGAATTTAAATAAAAGGGGGAAGAGAGGATTGTTTACAAAAGGGTTTGAGGCAACTGAGTATGTATTTGTGAAGAAGAAAAAGACTAATTTTATAGCCAGAGACGCAATAGAGACATACATGTGGAAAAGTGATTGAATAGAAACTTTTTTTCCAGTGCTACAGTTATCAGGACTTCTAATATAAAGCCACCAAACCTCAAAAGAATAGTTTAATGGACTTGCAAATCATTTCTAATCATGCAATTTTTAAAATGATAAAATGCCAGTATTTCTGTATCATTTTCTACTATATAATGTATACATTGACACACACACACATACATACATATACACATACACACATGTTACAATGTGCTAAAGGAATAAGAATGATAATGACTAAAAGACAAAGGAGAATAAAGAAACACAAATTTCTTAACATCCTTCATTTAAAATATCTGTATAAAAGCAAGGGGGTAAGTGCAATAGTGGCGCACAGGCATGGTGGGAAACCAACTGCTGTTGATTTGGCTAACAAATCCTCTTAGTGGTAGGGGACCCATAGCTGGAACTGGGAAACAAGTCAGAACCATATCCAAACATAAGCCTGTTCTCCACTATCAAGCTACCACCAATCGTGGGCTACAAGAGGGCCTACACCTATTAAATTCTCTATTAAAAAAGTAAGGGTTATCTCATTTGTCGGGTGTTAACTTTACTCTCATTGGAGAATCTGCTTCTCTTTTTCAGATACACGTAGATCCTAAGGAGAGAGCCAACCCATCATACTTCAAAAGTGCCCCTAGCTGAAACTAAGAACAATTGGCGAAACAAGCAAGGGTGCTTTTTTCTTGGTGAACCGGGTACCAGCACAAGGGTGAAGGAGATCAACACAGAGAAAAACCAACTCCTACCAAATCAGAGATCCAGAGACCCAGAGGCCCCCAACACCTCATCACTGAAGCAGACCAAAAGTGAACCCAACATGGCTCAGGGAAATTTTGCGGAAGAGGGGGCGGAAAGAATGTCAGACCCACATGTTGGGTCATGATATGCAGAGACATTTATCCTAGCCATAAATGTGGGCTAACCCCAGAATGCATGACCCATATACCTCAACAAGGAGGGGCCAAGGGGAGGGGGTAGGACATGGATGAGCCTAACAATGGTACCAAATTGACTTTGCTGAGTACAAAAATAATAAATAAATAAATAAATAAATAATAAAAAATAAGAAAACAAGGAGAAATAAAGTTCATCAATCAGTCAGGAATAACAAGAAGATTATGGAGATTTGTAGAATTAAAGACAATCCCAGCACTGGGGAGACCAAGATTGCTGTGAATTCAGTCAGCCTGAGACTACATAGTAGATTCCAGATCAGCGTGAGGTAGAATGAGATCCTATCATGAAAAAAATAGTAAAAATAGAAATAAGTTCAATCTTCCTTTTTAGCAAAGTTTACAAATTACTTGATAGATACAAATATTCCTGTTTTAAAAAAGTATTTATTTATTAATTTGAAAGAGAGAGAGAGAGAAACAAGACAGATAGAGAATGGGTACGCCAAGGCCACTAACCACTGCAACAAATGAACTCCAGATGCATGTACCACTTTATGCATCTGACTTTATGTGGTACTGGGGAATCAAATCAGGGGCCTTAGGCCCTATGTGGTACCAAGTGACATAGGATTACAATGCAGTAAGCTTATTTTATCCATTGTTATGGAAATACCAGGTAGGATATGTTTTAGCCAGGTAGTTGTTAAGTCAAAACAGGAAATCTATTTCAGGAAACAAATTATTACTACAGTGGAATAAGTACATAAAAGAAACACAAAACCTCACCTAAAGACCAGCTATATGTTGAGATGAATGAATGTATGAAGAGTGCTCTTTAATTTGATATGGGCCTTAGTGAGGTCTATTCTAAACTACCATTAACCTATATGAAATGAGCAGTAAGTTAAATCTTTATTTCTTTGCTTTTAGTGTTTCCCCTGCAAATTTTTCTAAGCTACGCAACCAGAAATATGCATTATGGCCTTTGGAGGGTGAAAAAAGACATCATGGATAATTTAGCACTTGATCCCTAACACTTAAATTCTTTACACAAGTTGAATGAAAACATGATACTTGAGTTGAAATATAAGTGTTTGTGGTATATTATGCTAAGGAATATGTTAGCTGTAAGGAAGATACACTCACCAACAGTGACTTATCCCAGAGCATATGAAGATTATGGCATGGAAAACAGTACATCTAGTGCAAAATGGGGCAGTGTTGACCTAATGGCTCTGTTTCACTAAGCACTGAGGGACACAGGTTCTTTGCAGGGCATTGCCTTCATGGTGTGGCTTGAGTTCAAGGCCCCACAAAAACAACTACTGATCTAGTCTTTGTTTCTCATTCCAAGAAGGGAAAAGGAAGGGACAAAAAGCAATTGTTAGTGGCCTTTTATACAAGTTCTGGAAAGATGCTCTATAATATTTGTTCATATTGTGTTGCCTTTCTTGTGTACAAAATAGGCTGGGAAACAATCTCTCTTCTCTGAATAGCACATTCCTGCCAGAATTCAATGGTCTATAACTCTAAAAAAATAGGAGTGGTTATTTGTGACAACTAAATGTCCCATAATAAAAGTAAAGTGCTTATGATTTTAAGATATGAAGATTTCTGAAGTAGGCTTGTATTTAAATTTGGTAATAACATTATATACAATCAATTATTTCTATATAAATAACATTAACAGTCAAAGAAAGGTGCTAGAATTCAGAAAATACTTTTTGTTATTTTTTAAAATTTTATTTATTTGAGAGAAAGAGGAGAGAGAGGGAGAAAGAAGAGAGAGAGAGAGAGAGAGAGAGGGAGAGGAGAGAATGGGCACACCAGGGCCTCCAGCCACTGCGAATGAACTCCAGATGCATGCACCCCCTTGTACATCTGGCTTATATGGATCCTGGAGAATGAAACCTGGATCCTTTGGCTTTGCAGGGCAATGCCTTAACTGCTAAGCCATCTCTCCAGCCCAGAAAATACTTTAAATTGTAACTCTTTCTGGGAAAACAAAAACAAAACAAAACAAACAAACAAACAAAAAAACCAGAGATCTGCTTCAACTGCAAAAGATAGCACTTTGATTAGGACAAGCAAGCCAGTTCTTTGCAGTATGTCTGCTTTTTGTTTTTGATATAATGATACTATCGAAACAGTATTGCTTCCTATTATAAATATAGCCTTAAATAAAATCAACGTTTACTGAGATAGTCTTAGGAAAATATTTAAAACATGAATCATAGATTAAAAGACAGACTCGTCTGAATTTAAAAATTATATTGTACAATGATACAGCTACTGCACACAATCAGGACCCAGATCTCAGCACCGCTGAGCTCCACGGTTCCCACCTGTCCTCAAGTCCACTCATTGAGGAGCCATTCATGAAAGCCATTGGTTGTCAATGAGTGAATCCAAATATATTCTGGGAAATCTTTAGAAACAAATCTGAGTTTATCCTAGCATTATTTGTATTCAGCATTTCTTGCATTTTAAATGAAGATCTTTCAGCAGCAAAAGGCCAGGGGAAAGTTAAGATAAACATGATCTGATCTGCTATATAATTATCAGGATAATCCCACACCAGAGCCACAAGGAGCTAAACCTAAAAGTCCACTTAGAGAGTATCAGCCTGAGAGAGCAAGCAGAATATGTGTGCTGGTGATTATGAGCAGACTGTGTTCATTAGATGTTTGAAAATAAAGGTCATCCTCATCTCCTGCCCTGATATCAGGAAAAATGACAGAGGAAGTTAGTTCTCTCTGACTTACTTAGTCCACTGAATAGAATTCTTAATGGCAGAAGGCTTTAGATCATACAGGTTAAATTTTAATAAATTGTATCACTATGAAAAAAATTGTAGTAATATAGTAATATGACACGTTGCTGCTAAGTCTGCCTTTATGGAAAGAACCATAATTTTCTGACAATGCAGTACAATTTTAATCTAAAAATCTCTATACTTCATAAAGTCCTAGATTTTTCTAGTACACCTAGATTATTGAATTATTGAATTACCTAGATTATAGATTGATTACATGACTGTCTCCATTGCTATTATAGATAATACGCAGTTTTGAAACTTTTCTAAACAATAAAGTATTTTATCTGAAATTATATATGTTTATATATATATATTTCATGCCAATGATGAAAAGAAAGAAGTCTGAAGTAGCAAATGGGACAGGACCTAAAATGACTTAGGGGACAGAACCATCATGAATTGGAAATATAAGGAACATAGTGAACACATGTGTATTCCTAGTTCTAGGCCATAAAGCAGAGAACAATATGTTGCTTTTGAAAATTTATTATTATTAGTTATTTATTTGGGGGAGAGAGAGAGAGAGAGAGAGAGAATGGGCACACCTGGGCCTCCAGCTGCTGCAAATGAACTCCAGATGCATGGACTGCTTTGTGTGTCTGGCTTACATGAATCCAGGAGAATCAAACTTGGTCCTTCAGCTTTGCAGACAAGCAGCATAACCAGTAATCCATTTCTCCAACCCAACAGTATGTTGGTTCTGTGGGTAAAGAGCTTGCTAAATAAGAATGATGATCTGGGTTCAGATCCCCTAACCCCAGCACTGAAGAGGGAAATATAGGGAATCCCTGAGGCTTATTGGCTAGCAAGAATAACCTAATGGGTAAGCCCCAGGTTCAATAAGAGACTTCTCTCAAAGAATAAGGTGGAAAATAATTGAGGAAGATACCTGACACCTGGTCTCCATGAGCACATACATGCATGTGCATGTGTACCCACACACATACCACATGTGCCCACATATACACCACATGTGCTCACATACATACAAATATGCATATATGCATACAAAAATATACATGCAACTATATATATGATCAAAATGTATTACTAATAAATCTGCAGTGATTCTTCCATATGCCTTGTCTTTGTAGGTAAAACAAGTTATTCATTCACCTCTTATATAAAATAAGCAGTGAGGCAAACTATATACATTTAGCATTTATCATTGACATGATAGGATATTTATATGCATATAGAAGCTTATGACAGCCTGATAGTGTTACTTCATACCAGAGAAGAGCAAAGAGGATGCATTTTAGTGTAAATTATTTTTGAGTATTTTATTTATTTATTTTATGAGAGAGGGAGAGAGAGAATGGGCACTCCAGGGCCACTAGCCATTACACATGAACTCCAGTTGCATGCTCCACCTTGCACATATGGCTTACATGGGTACTGGGGAATTGAATCTGGGCTTAGGTTTCACAGGCAAGCACCTTAACCACAAAGCAATCTCTCCAGCCTGTAAATTCTTAAAAATACAAAATATTAGTGGTACATGCAAATTGCAGGGTGGAATGCTTTTGCTTTAGTACATAACTAAGAAATAAACCATGTGGTCTCAAACATTGGAAAAATGATTTTACTTTATGAAAAGTTTACAAAGTGACTCCTTTTTCTTATTGGAATTGTATCATAAGCTTAAGAAGTAGCATTTTTTTCTCCTCATTTTACAATTCCCATTCTTCTATGACTTTGTGACTTTGGGGTTTAGGATATCATGTTCTTCTTGATCTCAGAAAGCATTGTATTACAAAGTCTTCCCTCTCCCATGATAATGCATGATGTCTGTCCTCTTTGTTGTGACAGTACAATCTCTCTTGCTATAGAAGTGCAACAGGGCATGTGTGCTTTCCTGGTGTTCTTACAACCTAGTTCTTCCATAATGTCATTGTCTAGGGTGCCTTGTTTCTCAAAGGAAGTGTGTGGTGTGTGAATAACTGTGCTACTCAGGGTAATTGAAATACCAAAAACCTCAGGAATTGCTTTTTAGCTCATGAAACTTTTCCCAATTAATGTTTGGTAGGGGATATGAAAGCCCTGATTCCTCCCTCAGGTCAGGACAAGTTCTAAAGCTTACTTTAGATACTTGCAGTCTGTAGGACGTGCTGACCTTGGAAGTCACAGGCTTGCTCACCTCCCTCCCTTGTTTACCTGTGCATTAGCACCTTCTCCCAAGATCAACTATTTCATAACATTCCTTACTTATGGACCCTATCCAACTCTATTGTGAAAGAACCAGTCTTAAAATATATTCTTTTTGCCTTAATTAACTGTAAACTTAGTATAGCAAGGACTGTTCTGGATCTGGTATAACTCCAAAGAATTACACTTCACATATAGTAGTTATTGGTAAAATTCTTATGGATTGGATGACCTCCTGGTGTTAAAATACACATCTAAATTAATAAAATTTTACTATGCAAGGCATCCGCAATGCAATGAGTTTTGGTTAATTCAGATGTTAATCTTTTAATACATCTTTAAGTGAAAATGGATTCTACTGCTGACAATTTAGAATATACACAGTGGAATTTTCATTTAAATTCTGTATTTTTAATAAACTTATTAATATCTGTAAGTGGTCTCTTCCATCCCTCTCTATAGAAATGGGATTATAAATTTAGAATAGGAGTGGTTGAGATTGTAGAAATATCAAAGGTTAGCTTTCTAGTATCACTTTTTAAATTGTTAATTAATGATAAACTAGAAGTATTAGATGGAACTAAAATAAATCACTAAACTCAGCTCTCTCCTTTGAATATCAGACTTGTATCTATCAACTATTGTCTACTATCTAGAGGACAACATATAAAAAATGAATTCTTGATCTACCCTCCAGACTGATCCTCCAAGCCTTTCCTATCCTAGGTACTAGTACCCATCCTTCCAGTTGTTAAGACCAAACAGTTTCCATGTCATCTTGATGAAAACAGAATTTAAATAAACTATTAAGTCATATCACTGACCTTTGCTTTAAAAAAATGTAGCACTTAGGATATAGTATAGTGGTATGTCAATTGTCAAGATGCAGAAAGCCTATATTCAAACTCTTAACACTTTTCACTCCACCAAAAGAAAACTAGACATGTCTTAGACTTTTTAATTTACTCATTAATTGTATTTTTTGGGACAGGAGTCTCATGTAGCCCAGGCTGACTCTGAATTTCTCATCTTTTGGCCTCCACCTCCCCAGTGCTGGGATTATATTCACACACTATCATGCACAGTTCTTGTGATGGAGTTTAACATAGGTGTTATAACTTTTGTAGTGGTAACAAACTTCATTTCATCTCAAGGTTTATCAGGAGACTCAGTCCACACTCAGGTTCAGGGACTCAGAAAAACATACAGAAGTATGTAAAGTCAGTTATGGTACAATACATGATAAGCTAGCAAAATGAAAATGATATACAGGGCAGCTGAAGAGAAAGGACACAAGCATCACCCAGTATGAATTATAATTGATATAAAATGCAGTGTACCAAGGAAACTTATTAGATACCCAGTTTCCACATTTTTTTTCACTGGCCACTGCTCACCCTATGCCTAGCATATGTTAAGATCCCAGTCTTCCAAAGTAAAACAAGAGGTCAGCATAAACTACATTAACTGTAAAAATAATTCAGACACAGGGAGCCTCTTATCAGTTAAAGAGTGATAGAAAGGTTTCTAATTCACAATTCCCAGATACCAGGCAAAGTCCAGTCTAACATTGTATGAACAGTGTTCACATAATTGATGAGGTAACATTTTACTACATACCATGTAACGAGAAGTATTGCATTCTCAAGTAATTTCTTTAAAAAGTAGCAAATTGACCTATTTATGTTTCCCTTTTATTCCCTTGCTGCCTGAAATAGAAATGTGATAACTCAGGGTTCATGATCCGTGTAGGTGTGACCCAACTTCAAAGTAGAAGTCACATGCTATGGCCACGTTCCTTATGGCACCATGACATTGCAAACACCCTGAATGTTATTTAAAACTAGACTTTTCCATGTCAGAATCTATGCCTGTCTTGTTAGAGCTACTATTACTGTACATCCAGTCATCACTGAACAAATAAAACTTACCACAAAAATTTGAACAGAATATAAGAATTGTATTTTTATAAAGTCTGAAGACACCTTAAATAAGCAGCCTGCTATGTCCTACAAATTCAAAAAACAAAATGAAAGCAATACATTCAGAGAAAGAAGTAACTAAAAGTGTCCAAAGAAATGAAGGAAACTGTGTGGTTTGGAAATGCTCTGTTTAAGCTATCTAAATAATTTGAGTACCATCTCAGAAAAGAAAGAATGTACTATTAATCACCAATATATCAATTTTATATAGGGGGAAATTTTGTAATAAAATTCAGTAAATTCCAAACACATTTTTAGTTTGGTAATGTGAATACATAGAGGAGAATATTCTACTTTTATTGCAAAGTTTCTTTCAGAACTTTAAATGTTTCCTTGATGTGAATTTAGTGCTTCTGTAAGTATTAATCAGTATTGATTTTCTGCAGAATTTAGAAATCAAGGATATTTCTTCAACATTGTTATTGCACAGCATTTCCACTTGCTTCTTACAGGTTTCTTATGGGACTGTTTTTCCAACATCATTCTCAATCTTGTTGGAAGTGAAACAGTAATTTCTTTAATGCCTGTTATAATAGAATATAATCTAAATTAACAGTATTGCAGACACTGCAGAGTATTAGAAATGTAATAAAATGTAAATTGCTCTGTTCCATTCACTCCAAGACAGCAATCTACTAAAGCCATATTTACATTTATTCATAAAGAGACTAAATGAATTCCTTCCCTGTAAGGTAGGACAAAAGCAACAGTAGCACTCATAGAAAACTAGAAACAGCACTTGCTCAGTGGTTAAAGGCCTTGCCTTGCAAGCACTTGGTCTTGAGTTTATATCATCAGTATCCACATAAAATCAGGGCCTGGTGGTGTATGACTGTAATCCCAGTGTTGGGGAGGGGAAAGTGAAGGGATCCCTAGGGCCTGATGGCTAGTTTATTTAACCAAATAAGTGAGTTCTGGGTTCAGCAAGACACCCTTTCTCAAAAATTAGGCAGAAATCAATTGAACAAAACAACCAACATCAATCTCTGGCATCTACATGAGAGGGAGTAAGGTAGTTTTGTTAGGCAGTTAGGGTAACTAGGCCCCTGAAAGTAAAAAGCAGGAATATCTTTGAGCTTTGCTAGAGATCACAGACAAATTGGGCTTCTCCTTATCTCTTGCTAAAGGAGTTCCCCAGAACTGTTTTTCCATATCAGAGTTCCTCCCACCTGGAAGGGAGATCTTTTCTAGAATTCAGATCTAACGGTGACATTGTGGATGATCATGCTTAGACCCCAGCACTTGCCAACTTGGTTTGCCTCTTTCTGAGCCAGCCTCTATCCCAGATCTTTCAGCTGTCTCTCTGATTCACCAGAGCTAGAAGGTGAAACCCACCACAATAAGATTATAAATAGATGTGTCTAGGGGACAAGCCCCTTTGTAGACTGCCCATTCTTCACTCCTGAACCCAAAGGTTCTGTTAAGTAAGTCTCCCCTGCGCTACACCCAGCCTAACTGAGAGGAGGGGAGAACCCCTTTGACTCCTCTGTATCCCTCTTGCACTCCACATGGCAGGAGCTCTCTGTATTTTTTCTTCTCTTCTCATGTGACTTCCAGGTCCATATGTGCTCTCAGACAACATGTGTGTGTCAATTTTCCTTCCTTTAGTTTTGTATTTCCTAATATAATAATTTAATAATTATCCTTCTCATTTTGATTTGCCCAACTCTTTGGATGAATACAAACACAAACTCAGGGTCTGGCATTCAAGGACTTTCCTGGACTACCCACAGAGCCTGTATCCTATTCCTTATCACACAAGTGTGTACCCACGTATACACTTGGGCCCACACATGTGAACACTCATAACATAACACACATGCATACATGCCCAACTCAAAATATATTTGATGCACATGCACTTGACAGATTTTTACCAATATAACATCATCATAACAAGCACATTTAGATTTAGTGATGTTATAAAAAATAAGAATGAAATTCTATTTCATGTTCTCTAAAACTTAAAACATTCTCCCAAAGTTATAGTCAACTGGCCAAAAAAATATTTTAGATGGAGTCATCCATTCCATTACCTTTTTTCGTGGTATTTTCATCTAGATATATTCTTTACATATCATTTTGGTACAAAATAAAATCAAAAGGCTTAAGAAAACCAAAACCAAAACCAAAGAAGTGGACCCTGAAGGGAGTGGGGGTGGGAATAGGGGCCATAAGTAGATAATCCAATGAAAATATAATCAATTTGGAATATGTACATATTAAGGTTCTCATAAAAATTTAGAAAAGAAAAATGATGAGCATATTATGGTGCATTGGAACCCTTGTAGTTATAACATTTAATTATCAGCATAGAAGTTAAATTCTTGTCAGCATGCAGATGGTTAAAATATATCAACAAGATAAGCAAAATAAAAAAGAATGCATAAGAAAAAGTTATTCATGACATAGGATAACTTTAAATGTTCATTTAAATCACCCAACCTCAGAACTCATAAAGCATGTGATACTAGCAGTTGGCTACGTATGGAAATTTTTGGAATATTTCACTTTAGTAGATTAGTGTTAGGGATAAATACTACCTGAATTTATATTTAACATGTTTTGATTTTGTATAAAGCAAAGGAAGAGAAGAAAAAAAGGAAGAAAATTTTTGCTGATTTCTGGACTCTCAACTTCTGCATAATTTTCTTCACATAAGCCCCCGCAGGAAGAATTGTTATGCTTCAGCTGAAAATGACAAAACAAATTCAGAAAGCTATCTGGCCTGCTAATACCAGGTAGCTAGTAGTGCTCTCCAGGACTCTAAGATGAAGACTGTATGGCAGTGGTTCTTCTCAAAACCATACATATTTTTGAAGGGCTTGCATTGGCAAATGTTTTACCAACCACATTTAATCCTCACAGAAATACTTACTACCATATTCTGATTTTATGATGAGAAAATGGATGCCTTAGGTAAGAACATAATTTTTCTCAAATCCTCACAAACTAGTAAATGGCAGAGGTATGATTCAAGCCATCTAAATTCAGAGCTGTGCTCTGTTTTCCTCTTATATCCACAGGAGCAGATCCTCTGTCTGAATGCAAGACATTCTCTAACAGCAAGTGAAAATGGAAGGCTATGCTTTCACTTGGTACCAAGAACATTCATGATTGAATTGTACTAATCTCTTAAAATTCCTGTATGCATTTATATTCTTTAATTGAAATGGTGGTAAAGAATAAAATACAAAGTTTTCTTATCTATGATGCTGGGGGTAAATAATACTGGGAAAAGAAAAAAATAATGCAAGAAGGAAAATAACTTGAACCTGTTAGCTAAGCAAAGGACTGTGAATATGGAGAAGTTAAAAGTTAAAAGAATAAAAGTTTCAAGATAATTCCAAGAGGTAAAATATAAACATCATTTATAAACTATCAACTAAGTTTAAAACATATCTGAATGTTTAATCATCAGTGGTTTTCATTTCTGTATTCTTTATGCAAAAGAAATAATATAGATATAAAGATGTCATTCTTCCAAATGCACACCTATCTACACAACCTATGTGATTGGTGTCTTCTAGACACCTACTAGGGTCAAGTTACCAAAATTATTCAAACACATTTAAAATAAATAGTATTTCCTGACAGCAGCCCATATTAAACATACAATGCTGAAAAGAGAGAGATCTATGTTAAATTTAAGGCAAGACAAAAGTACATATGTTCCAAGATGCTCCCATAACACCTGAGGAAAATAATTTGCCCTCTTGATAAATTTATACGTTCACTGTTTCATATGGCAGATTTGTCATACAATTCACATCAAAATTCTTATAAAAAATGAATGCTACAATGTACACAGAGGCATATTACATAACTATATGTGTGTATTTTCATTTCCCCCTACATTCTTTGATGGAAGTACCTACTTCATTTAGACTCTTCAGTTAATTCCTGTGTGTGTGTGTGTGTGTGTGTGTATGTGCATGCACGTGTATATGTGTTTTTTAACAGCATACACATAATTAGCTATCATCATGATGCTTTTTAAAAATATTTCATTTTTATTTATTTATTTATTTGACAGAGAGAGGGGGAGAGAGAGAAGGACAGAGAGAGAATGGACATGCTAGGGCCTCCAGCCACTGCAAATGAACTCCAGACGCATACACCCCCTTATGCACCTGGCTAATGTGGGTCCTGGGGAATCGACCAGGGTCCTTTGGCTTTGCAGGCAAATGCTTTAACCACTAAGCCATCCCTCCAGCCCATCATCATGATGTTTTTAAAACAGCTTTTGTTTCTTGTTTCACTTACCCATTTTCTCCCAACTCATTCATCCTTATCACCTGCCTTTATGTCTTCCTGTCTGCTTTTCTGTTACATGTTTTCTTTGTTCTCCCCCAAATTTCCAATCTATTCCGTTCCCATATCATGCTCTTATCTTCATTCATAGGTATGCAAACACTCAAATCCTCTTATTCACATACATGCAAATACATAAGAAACAGAAGATGTGATTTTTGTCTTTCTGGGCCTGTTACCTCATTTAGTATAAGTTTTTCAGTTTCATTTTTTTCCCGCTAATTTTGTAACTTTATTTTTATTTATAGCCAAATAAAATTTACAATATTTTCATTATTCAGTCATTTGTTGTTGCACATCTAGGTTAACTCCATTATTTCGCTATTGACAGAAGAGTAAACTGGTGCACCCACTATGTATATCAGTGTGGAAGTTTCTCAGAAATCTAACAGTTGAACTACCATATAACTCAGCTACACCACTCCTGGGAATATGCCTAGAAGACTGTACAACCTACCATAAAATTCATACATTGTCTGTACAATTTTCTCTAGGTAAGAAATAGTGTTCATTAATATAATAATTGGAACATGAAATTATAACATTTAATTTCATACTTGAATACTATAAGAAATAATCAAAATAAATATTTTACCTATTTTTAAGACAGCATATTTAGTACAGACCTTAAAAGAATAAAGCATCACTTAGAATATTGCCTTTCAACTTGCTTATCTTCCAAACTTAAGATATGAGAAAGAAATAATAGTATAAATTTTACTTATTCATATCAGATCATAGGACAATGTGTGGCTTACTGCACATTGTGGTATACCAAAATGCCTATTAGTTATAGAAAAGTATTCCTTTATTCAATTTTAAACTTATGGTACATGTAATATTTGCAAAGTTTTTTTGTAGGGATGGAAATTGAAATAGGGTCTTCCTATATAGCCTAGGCTATCCTTATACTCCCTATCATTTTCCCTCAGCCTCCCATGTGCTGAGTACAGATATGTGCTACCACATGGAGTTGACCCCTACACTTTGGATGGCAATTTGAAAAGCATCTTGACAAGATCATAAGAAATAAGATGTCCATGTACTTTGAAAGGGGATTTGTGGTTTTGTTTTTGTCTTTATTAGAAACTCATCATAAAAGGAACCACATAAAAACCTGATAGCAGTTGGGACAGTACACACTATTCATTACAATTTTGCTAAATGAATAGATTTATAATACTGGCAATCTTAATGGATCCTTTAAATAAAAAGGAAAGCAGAGCCTGAGGCAAGGATGAGAGTTTCAACATCGTCTTTGGGAAGTTCAAGACCAGGAAATGAAGAGGGAGGGAAAGGAGGAGAGCTTAACTTGTAGGCAATGCAGGGAACCAATATGCTGCTTGTGTCATGTTGGGTTCTGCATGCAGAATCAGCTGGAAGGTATGAAAAGAGCAAATATACTTTCATGGCAGTTTTCTGATGGGAAAAATACAAAGAAATTAACCTGTTCTTACCCACTCATATTTTCTATTTCCTATTCATCTAAATGCATGACAAGAAGAACTAACTCTCCTGAATGTCTAAATTTCATCGTTAAGCCTGCAGTGCAACAGATGTATTACATGTTACCTGTTCCAAATATCAAAACTGGAGGACACAGTTAAATTGCAGAAATTTAAAACACCTATTATTAGCAGAAGCAAAGAGTGGCCAATGGTAATGAAGGAGTTGGAGTGTTGCATGCCTTTATGGAATATTGAGAGTTAACTCCTAAAGTTTTGTTGAAACACACACACACACCAAGAGAGCATATATACACACCAATTTGGTAATGACATTTTCCACAGATGATTTCTTAGTTTCTGCATAAGGATTGATGATACAATGATTATTGGCACCCTTCAGCAGCCCATAAATGATTTTAAATGGAACAAATAACCACTTCAAATGCCTTCAGAGGGTGTAGAAACAGATAAGCTACTTTCCCACCTTAGCAAAGTTAAATAAATTAAAATATCCAATAATCAACTTATTTGAAAATGTTTAAAATTGAATATTAACTAGTAGCACTAATTAAAAATATATTTTAAGAATCTCCTTGACCTATGCCATAAAGAACAAAGGGGAGTCTTCATGCAGAGGCACATTTTAGCTCCATTTGTAAAATGATACATTTCCTGTTGAGAAACATTGTAAGGCACAAATTTAGTTTCTTCCCCTAACCCAGTTCTGAGAAATTTGTTATCAAGTTACTGTGGTGGTTTGAATCACATGTTCCCCACAAGTATGTTCTGAATGCTTAGTGCCCAGCTGATGGCAATTTGGGAGGTGGAGCCTTGCTGGAGGAGGTGTGTTGTTAGGGCAGGCTTGGGGTATTATGGCCAACTCCCCATTAAAGCTCAGCTCACTGTCCTGCAGCTATTTTCTGCTTGCTGTGGCAGAGGTGACACCCAGTTTCTGCTCATGCCATGCTTTTTCCTGCCACATGAAGCTGCCCCTAAAAGATGTAAGCCAATAAAATAAAATAAAATAAAAACAACTTTCCTCCTATGACCTGCTTTTAGTCAGGTACCTTATCCCAGCAAAAAGAAAGTAACAAGTTGCTTATTAGTATCCTACTAGTGCAAATATCCCAAATATGTAATACTTATAATATGCAGTATCCCAAAAATGCAGTAATTAAATTATCTAAGTTCTTGTCAAAGCAGCTAATGCCTCCCATCAAGCATATCATCTTCCTTTCCCCACAACCTAAATCTAATTTAGATAGTCTTATTATTACTTCAAAGTGTCAGAAAATATAGTGCACAAAGAAGAAAGCCAAGGAAAAATGTCACTCATTTCTTGGGCCTGTTCTGAGAAGGTCAAATTATTAAAGCTAAAACACCTTAATTTCCCAATTAAAGCAATTAAACTTATTTCAGTCATTGTGAAGAACTCTTAATTACTGATATAACCAAATGATTCACAATACTTCCAACCCACATTTTTTCACCCACATTTTCTAGTCTTGGCTTCAATGCAAGATGATATATATATATATATTTTTTTCCCAGTGGATGTGAAATGACTCTAAATGATGTTAGTGCTTTTAGTATAGTACAGGGAGGAATAATGAAATATTGCTTTTAGTCACTCAATCATGGAGTGAAAAAGAGGCAAGAATCATGACATTCTTTATAGAATGGTCAAAGCATCTCTTTGTAGCACAAAAATACTAAAACTTAAGGTTTTACAAATATCTTTTGATAATACATACAGAAGGCTGCATGAAAAATAAGTAGATTAAAATTCTGGTACTGCTTGTCAGAATATATACTAAAATAGATACAGTACAGAGAATAACATGACCCCTGAGCAAGGAAAACATTTGTGAAACATTTCATACTTTACAAAAAGATGGAACTGAAAAATATGCTAAGTAAAGCATCCCAGACTCAGAAAGACAAATGCTATATGTTCTGTCTCATATGAGGGCCCTAGCTTTAAAGCTTTAGATTTGTATATTAGTTGTACTGAGAGTCAGTAGATGCTAGGAAGCTAGAAATGGGTCATGGGGTGAGGGGAGGCACTTAAGGCGAGGTGATGGTAGAACACATGTGATATGAAAGTAGTGAGGTAGAATATTGGGGCTGGGAAGGTGTAAGTAGGAGTGTGGTGGATGGATAGAAAAAGAGAGTGGAGAAGGGATAATCAAAGTTAAAGATATGAAAAAGACATAAGGAAACATATTTGTTAGCTAATTAAGAATAGTTTTAGAGCTGGGTGGAATGGTGCATGCCCTTAATCCCAATACCCTGGAGGGAGAATGAGTTAGGAAGAACATTTTGAGTTGAAGAGTGAAATCCCAGGATGAAATCTATATATGTATATGTGTATATATATATATATATATATATATATACATACATATAGATAGATAGATAGATAGATAGATAGATAGATAGATGTATAGATGTATAGATGTATAGATGTATAGATATATAGATGTATAGATGTATAGATGTATAGATATATAGATATATAGATATATAGAATGTATATATGTATATATAGATATAGATATAAATATACAGAGAGAGATTAAGTTCAAACAGGAATACTCTGCACAGGAAGCTATTGTTGCTATCAGAAGCCATAAGTTTATATATATTATTATGGGAAAATTCCAGGGTCAGGGGTTGGACTTCTACATGAGTAGCTGCTCAGGGAGAAAACCAAGGCCTTCAGAACAATACAGTCTATTTGTTGCCCACCAAGACAATAATACAATACCTTGTTATGAAATACAGCAAATGCTTCAGTTGCAGGATACCAAGAAATTAAGCTAGAATGAAGTTAGAAAGCACCTATGTACTGAATAGCTTCCATAGTGCTAGCAGGTGCCATGCAGACTGCGGGGGGTGAATGATCAGCAATAGTCTTATAAAGCTCTGGGCCCTCTGCTTCTTAATGGGCCAGCCAAACAGACATAATTTGCCCACTGGTGCAATAAAGGCAAGATTATTATAGGGATAACCAATTTCTCTCTGATTGGATTTGAAGCCCACTTCACAGGAAAAACTTCATAATGCCTGGTACTATAAATCCAGTCAAGTATATGTGTCTGCAAAAGTCATTGGCCCAAAGAGGGAAGCTACCAATGTTGTTCAGCTAAACAGATATGTTATACTCATCAAGGTATTCTCTAAATATTTATATTAATTCTCACAGAGTAGTGGCACTCTGAGCTTTGGTCAGAGAAGCTTCTCTTTACAGATTAACTGGTGATTACTGGAAAGACTCAAAATTCATTAAAGTACTAAGAATAAAGCCACTGTTCAGTGCCCCTCACTAAGTGAGACATATATATCACAATCATATACATCACCTCCTCAAAAGCTCAGGGAACATAAAGGAAGAGAGGTTTGAAAGAATGTAAGATCCAAAGGATGGGGAGAAGTGATGTGGAAGGCTGTCTTCAAGACGTGACATGGCTTTATATTCATGACTTCACAGTGGCTTTCCTTACCTGTACAATACTGCCACATTTTGTCATGGATAGTGTAGGTGGGCATGAGACCCCTATACCTCTAGAGGCATTATTGGTAGTTAATAGTCACTTTTACTAGGAGACATTTTCTTCAGTGGTGTGGCCATTGGTAAGTTGCATGTGCTCTGGTAAATAATCCTCCCCCATTCTTATTCAAGCACCCATAATTTAACTCAGTAGAACACACACATTCCCTGCCATACCACCCTCCAGCAACAAATTGGAATAGGAATTGGGAAGAGGAGGTTCAGAGGAAGGAGGAGGAAAAAGAATAGGAAATGGCAGGTGATTATGACCAAAACCTATCGCAAATATGTATAAAATTGTTACTAAATTTAAAAAGCGGGGTTGGAGAGATTGCTCAGTGGATAAGGCACTTCACTTACCTGCAAAGTCTAATCACCTGGGTTAAATTCCCTGGTACTCATGTAAAGCCAGAGGCACAAGGTGGTGCATGCATCTGTAGATTATTTCCTGCAGTGGCTGGAGGCTCAAGTATGCCCATTCTCCCTCTTTTTCATTCTTTTTAAAAAATATTTTATTCGTATTTATTTGACAGAGAAAGAGGGAGAGAAAGAGAAACAGAAAGAGGGAGAGAGAGAGAGAGAGAGAGAGAGAGAGAGAGAGAATGGGCATGGCAGGGCCTCCAGCAACTGCAAACAAACTCCCGATGTGTGCGCCCCCTTGTGCGTCTGGCTAACGTGGGTCCTGGGGAATTGAACCTGGGTCCTTTGGCTTTGCAGGCAAACACCTTAACCAATAAGCCATCCTTCTAGCCCTCTCCCTCTTTTCCTATCTGCCTCTCTCTCACACACACACACATTCTCAAATAAAATAAAATAAAGTTAAAAAAATTCTCTCTCTTTGTGTGTGTGTGTGTGTGTGTGTGTGTGTGTGTGTGTGTGTGTGTGTGTGTGTGTGTGTGTGTGTGTGTGTGTGTGTGTGTGTGTGGTGTTTACCATCAGTACATTTTTTAGGTCAAAAATGTGCAGCATCTTTGACTGTTTTCTCTGACACCCTCTGACAACCAATTGTTCAGTGAAGAACTATCACAATAGATCTACTTCTCCCCACTGTAAACATGCATTCCCTTGCCTCCACCATTACTCCCAATACATGACACCCTGACTTCTCTCTTTTTCCCTCAAATCTAGATCCCAGGTTATACCCAAAAAGTTTCTGTATAAATACAAGTCATGTTATAATAACTTCATAAACTCATCCTTGGCTTCCTACTTCCTATAGAATGGAACTAGAGTCCTCTACACCAAGCTCATGTTCTTAATGTCCTGTCACTCTAACCTTGGTCACTGCACTCTGGGTAGACTGAGTGCCTCAAACACACCAACCATCCGCCTGCTTAAGAATCTGGACTTTCAGACATCCCTTTGTTCTTAACTCTATCTGCTAAAAGTTCAAAAGAGGAATAGTCCTAGAAATTCCTTTACACACTAATGGCTTCTGTTTTTTCTCAATCAATTTTATTTGTTATAATTATCTTCAGGACATATCAATATTAGAAATAAAAATATTTTATTGCCCTCTTTTCTCCTTTAATATAAAACAAACAAAATCAAAAAGGTCTATGTAGTCAGAAACAATATAAATCTTGCTCACTGGTGCATCATAGCACAAAACAGTGACTCCCTCTTAGCAGATGCTTAACACTCACCTCCTTACTTTGGCATACTGCTGTCTTTCTCTACTATTCCCTGTGTAAGCATTAGAAAGCAGAAAGGACCTCATGAATGCCCACATGTGATTCTGAGGTAAATCTGCACTGTAAGAAGCTCAATTTCAGTCCTGCTAACAAACAGGTTAGTCTCTCAGCGATAATGAAAACATCAACATCATTAATTAAAGTGTTTGTGGTTTAGGTTACTCAATAGACTTCTCCAGATAAATGTGAAAACACTGCATTCCCCAAAGGGTGTCTTATTCAGAGAAGAGGTTTTATGAAAAGACTTAAAACCTCAGCAGTTTTAGAAAAGAAGGAAGACAAAAGCTAGGAGCAGAAAGGAAACCCATCCACTAGATTCTTCACATATATAGCAAGATAATCTTCAACATAAACAAAACAAAGTATATGCTATTTTTGGTAAAATGTTACTCACTTTAATTCCCCCAAATGCACCTTAATTTAGGAAATGTGTTTAAATTAATAGTATTTACAGATGAGTGAAAAGGTAGAAAGACCAAAGTAGGAAGAGATAGCCACATTTTTACTATGTAGTAGACAACTATTTGATTATTCTCCTTTCTTATTCACTTAGGTATTTCTTTACTTCGATGTTTTGAAACAGGGTTTCCTATAGATCAGGATGGCCTTGACTTCTACATGAAGCAGGGAAAGACCTTGAATCCCTGATCCTTCTGCCTCCACATCCCAAGTGTTGGTATCTGTTTGTTTTACTAAAGACTACTGTGCCAGTGTTTAGGTACAAGTCTCCAGTTTTCTCTGAGTAATTTTCAGATATGAATTATCTGCCACAAATCTCAGTGCTTTATAATAGTTAACACTTAACATTTCATTGAGAACCTAATGTGAGCCCACATCAGCATGGTAAAAACAAGGCATATTTTGTGACTTTTCAAAGGCCTCAAACTTTATCTAAGTTCAAACTTATGAGAAAACAACTCTTATTGTGCTCAGTTAAATTGTGAAGAACAATTTATCATGAAGCTTTAGTTTCATGGATTAATACCAGTTAGTTAAATATAAGTATCATTAATTTAATAATTATTTCATTACATCATTTTACCTTTAAAGGACTAATGTAAATTAATGTACATGGTATGAAATGATTTATAAATTTCTTTTTTTTTTTTTTTGAGGTCTCACTGTAGCTCAGGCTGACCTGGAATCCACTATGTAGTCTCAGGCTGGCCTTGAACTCACAGTGATCCTAAAACCTCTGCCTCCCAAGTGCTGGTATTAAAGGCATGCACCACCATGCCTGGCTTGATTTATAAATTTCTAATGCAAGAGAAAATCAACCTTCTCAAAGATGTCTGCATAGAGAAAGGAAAGCAATATACTTTGATCTACAGGATGTGGAACATAAAAGGCTTCTTTCACATAAGACACCAGGCATATAATATTAATTGAAGATGATTTTTATCATTTTTTAATATTTCAAGGAAGTCCATTCCAAAAGAATCTTCAAGTCACATGGCTATCTTATTGTTACCTTTACAATAAAACTACCATGTATCTTTTTAAGGACAAGTATATCATCAATGCCTAACATCAGAACAGTCTCAGTTGCTTATCAGCCCCAAAAGTTATTAGTTTAATAAGCATTTGACTGAGTCAATGTTTTTGTTTATTTTTATTTTTCTACATAGATAGCTGTTATTGCATCATTATTTTCTGAAACAGTGGGTTTTACATTATGTTTAGGTACTTTTTTCTGGAGTGTAGCAGCAATCGTTTTCTCTCAATATTTTAGATCTTTAAACATCATGGGCAAATTCAGTGTTATAATCTTGCCACTCAATGTTCTGTTAAAACTCAAAGTAGTCTCACCAAGAGTCATGGGAGAGTAGACATTATACTTGGAGAGAAGCATTCTCCAGAAGAGGAATGTTGTGCTGTCATTGTGCAGGGCCTTGCCTTGGGTTAACAGGAGTGTGTGAAGTCAGTGGGGACTCAGTAGACTTGCGACTATAATAACCATGTGTAAATAATTAGAGAATTTTAAGAAGCTCTGTGCTTGTCAGCATCCAGGAAGGACCATGAAAAGTGCCTATGCATATCCATGGATGAGAAGATGAAAATCAGAAACAAAAATGAACATGGTGGAGTACGGAGGGGAAAAAAAATGAAATAAAGCCACAAAAGTCATGTGTAAAAATGGCTGATTGGTAGTTGCTATGTTGTCACACACAATTTTGAGTATATTCAATGAAGGCTTTAGGTAAGTGAAAGAGGAAGTGGAAGCAATGAGCTAATTTGCTACTGCTTTGTTCTGATCTTTCAACTAATGAGTTCTTAGTGAATTCTCTGGAAAGTAACCCGGCCAAGGAGAGGGACGCCCCTCAATTGTTCCTTTAAAAAAATAGGCAGATTATTGATGATTTCTTCAAAACATTCAGATGAGTCAGCTGAAGTTAAGTACCATAGGTATGACAGTATGAAAAGTTGCATATGCCTCTCTGTATGATTTTAGAAAATAATTTATTTTGAGGAAAGCTGCCCTAAATATGTTTGTTGAAATCTTTCTGGTCTTTCAGAATTCACTAACATGAACTTGAGCAGTGCTTCCAGAAGGAAGGCTTTATGATTTATTAGATAACTTAAAACACTACTGTAACAGTTCCTCAGTAGGTTTGCAACTCAGCTCTTAGACACCTTCCGTGGCCTGGGGCAGTGAAACGCAAGCCAAGTCTGTGCTTGAAGGCTCGAACTCATCATAGGCAAAATAATGAAACTATGGCTTTCATTCAAGGCCCAATTTCCCTTTCTGATAAACATAGAAACATGCTCACACTGCCTGAGGCTATCATCAAGGCATTCCACCCAGCTCTAGAAAAGCCTTATTTCTTCAATAAAATGTCAACCCCTTCACAGGCAAAAAGGAAAATAAATGATGCTTTATAAGTTAAAATATAATCAGCCATCTACCTGTAAGTATTACTTCCAAAGATATAAGCAACTGTGCATCAAACATGGCCCTTTAAATAAAAATTCACATCTCTAATGAATATGCACTATTTTTTTCTTTTCATTACTCAGTGAACAATATATTATACTTACTTATAGTGTATTTGTGATTTTTCTCATTGTTGTAACTAAATACCTGGTATCAATGTCATGGAGGAAGGGATTATTTTGGCCCATAGTGTAAGGTTCAGCAGTGACCAAGACCACGGAGACCACTCTGAGGCAAAGATGGAAGCTTTTATTCAGGAAAAACACCAGCTGCCAGGACTGACTCTCAAGAGCAGAGCACAGTCAACCTTGAGATTACAGATAGTGGGCTATATAGAGTTGTTCAGTTGGGGGAAGGTGAGGAAGGGAAATAGCTAGGGCATGAGACCAGAACACTGACCAGGTGGGAGATAAGGAGGCAGGAAACAGACCTGGGGCATTGTTAGGCAAGGAAGGGATAATGGCTGGGCAGTTCCCTGAGGAATGTGGGTGACCCACTTCCTTAAGTCTCTGTCTCCCTCCTGCTGTCCTTGGTGACTCCATTTTGTGACCTAACACATAGTATGACAGGGAACAGCCTATCTGGCAGGAAAGGCAGGCTAGCAAGTGCATGAAGTAACTGGTAACACTGTGTCCATAGTCAGTAGTGAAAGAGAGATGAATGCTGCTACTCAGCGCACTTTCTCCTAGTTCAGTCCAGGACCTCAGTGTTGGGATGGTGACAATCATATTCAGGCAGCATCTTCCCTCCAGTTAATCCTCTCTGGAAACACCTTGGCAGACATCTCCAGATGTATGTCTCCTAGGAGATGGATTCTAAATCCAGTCAAGTTGACCACCAAGATTGATTATCAGTAAAACATAAGCCCCCATTCCTGAAGACATCATGTACATTGGATGCAGGACACTGAGAAATCAAGTTGGTGTTGAGCTGGAAGCCTCCTTCCTGCAGATAGCTGCCATACTGCTGGAAAGCGTTATGAGGCTGCTAAGAAAGAAAGTCATTAGTAGTATTCACAGTGGACCCTGTGAGCAACACAATTGCCCAGCCAGGCAATATGTGCCCATTGGTGCAACAGTGGCATTATGATCAAAATGCATTATGAACATGTATGAAAATTATCAGTAAAAAATAAAAAAAGATTAATCATCATACTTAACATTTACCTTGAGTTAGGGAGATGTGCCTAGCTTATATGTAAACACTATGCCAGTTTATACAAGATATTGGAACACCTATGAATTTTGGTATGAGGATGTTCTGAACAAATTCCCAAGGATATTGATGTGTGGACTAGAATGTTAAATGGAGAACTTTGTGGCTTGTCAATATGTCTCTTTAATTATTCATTAGTCCTAGAATTGAAAGATTATATCCCTGGAAAATTACTTTTTTGATATTTTAATTTTATTTATTTGAGAGGGGAGAATATGGACATACCAGAGTCTCCAGCTGCTGCATATTAACTCCAGATGCATATGCCACCATGTAAATCTGGCTTATGAGAGTTCTGGGGAATCAAACCTGGGTCCTTTGACTTTGCAAGCAAATGCTTAAATGCTAAGCCATCTCTCCAGCCTGGAAATTACTTTTGACCCAAATAGTTGTATGAATTCCTATGAAGGGTTTTCCAACAATTTTGCATGTCTTAACTGATTTTCTCTGAATGACTATCCTCCATTCCAGATATTTCTTTGTATCCTAAAATGCAAGAATATATTCCATGGTTTTTGTACTGGGGTAAAATAACATTTAATATTCACAATGGCAAAGTTATATTTGCATGCCATTATAAATAGATGATAGATAGCTAGATGATAGAGAGTAAGGAAGAAAGAAAACAAAATAACTAGATCTTTTCTTCTACCATCAAAATACTTTGTGGTCCTGAGAAGTTACTCGTTTTTGTTGTTATTGTTCTAGAATCTCGCAAGGCCTATAAACAAAATGAAGATAATTATTCTCAAAGCATATGACTTTTGTAAAGAAAAAGGGAAACAGTAATTGAAAATAAAGACAGGTAATATTTTTCATTCATGTTAGGATCTCCACTGCTTTCTACCACTCAGTAAAATGTCTTTTATCCTTCTAAAACCTAGTGTCATTGCCACAACAGGTATTTCATTTAGAATGACTATTAATATAGATCATAATCATAAATCACAGATACTTGAAGTTCCAACTTTTAATAATTATACAATTACTCTATATCTTGATGAAACATTGCCATGACAATTTCTTGGGTCATCAGGAGGCCACATTATGATGGTGACAATATGCATAACATAGCTTCACTTCTGCCTAAAATTGTACAAATAGAGTAAGTGCTTCATTGATCTCCTCTTATTGAAGAAATTTCTGTCTGAAGTAGAAATTCTACCATTCCAGTCTACACTGATTACTCATCAGTTGCTTCTCAGAAAGTTTTTCTCAGGTCCACAGAGATTCATTGTCAGGTTGCTTCTCTCCTCAGCTCTCTTTACATTCTGAGAAAATTCTTAATTTAACTGTTTTTGTTTTTGATGTTGTTGTTGTTTTTTGAGGTAGAATCTCATACTATAGCCCAGGATGACCTGGATCTAACTCTGTACTTCCAGGGTTGGCCTAGAACTCATGGCGATCTTCCTACCTCTGCCTCTTGAGTACTGGGACTAAAAGTGTGTGCCCCATGCTTGACAGCATTTTTTTTAATCTACATTTTTTTTGGAATTAACATTATTAAATCATGGGCCTCTAGCATGGCTTCTTTCTTTATCTTTTTATTTTTTTGTTTTGCTCTAATTTATATTTGATTATCTATTTGCTCATATTTCTGAGAGCTTGTTTTTAATTTCTAAATATCCTGTTGAGATTTTCCTCATACCTATTTGACCTTGTGTTATTAGGAGCTCATATGGCTTTCTAATCATTAATTTTCACATTCACCTTTCATCATAGATATATTGTATGAATATCAATTAATCCATAATCAAGAGTAGATCAGTAAATTGCTGCTTGCATTCTGTGTTAGATGGGACTTGTTAACTGTGCTCTTCATTACATGATGATGTATGAGCTATTTCCTTGGAGATCTCTGATTCTTTTTGGTTGTTGTTGTTTGGTTGGTTGGTTTTTAGAATTCCCTCTTCCTTAAATGCCCTGCAAAAGCTTCTTCCATTTTGTTCCTGGAAAGTACATTTCATATTTATAGCCTGGTATATGTAATATGGCAGATTAAGGCACAGATAATTTTTCTCAAATCTATCAAAAAATTCTCACTTTCGACTTCCAGCCAAGATGGCGACCGCCTAGCTGCACTGCAAATCCCGGGGAAAGAAAGGCAAGATATTAAGGGTACATAGTGGCTTTTAGGGGAGAGAAATCTGGGAGGGCACAGAGGCGGGGGAACAGGGAATCGTGGATCCCCTCGCGGGCGGGTAGTCCACCCCTCACCCCAAATAATCGCCATGTTCACAGCACCGCTGCTGCCGCTGCTGCTACGCTGGTGCCGGCACTGCTGCCACCGCACGCCGATTGTTCCCTGCGAGGAAGCTTAGACTGCTCCGCACTTTCTTCCACTCTCCCACTTACTGAGCAAGCCCAAATAATACTTAATGGAGAGAGACTGGAGGAATTCCCGTTAAGATCAGGAACAAGACAGGGTTGTCCACTCTCACCTCTGCTTTTCAATATAGTACTGGAAGTCCTAGCTCAAGCAATAAGACAGGAGCAGGAAATAAAAGGGATACAATTTGGAAAGGAAGAAGTTAAGTTAGCTTTATTCGCTGATAACATGATTGTATATGTAAGAGAACGGAGAGACTCCATCCCAAAACTCCTGAACGTGATTAACTCCTATAGCAAAGTAGCAGGATACAAAATCAATGCACAAAAATCAGTAGCCTTCCTCTATGCAAATGACAAAGATACAGAGAAAGAAATAAGGGACATAGTCCCATTTTCAATTGCAACAAAGAAAAATAAAATACCTTGGAATAACGATAACCAAAGAAGTGAAAGATCTCTACAACGAAAACATAAAAAACACTCAAAAAAGAAATTGAGGCCGACTTGAGAAAATGGAAAGACCTCCCATGTTCCTGGATAGGCAGAATTAACATTGTGAAGATGACAATGCTACCAAAGGCAATATATAGATTTAATGCAATTCCAATTAAAATTCCTACAGTGTTCTTCACAGAGAAAGAAAAAATGATCTCAAATTTCATATGGAAAGGCAGAAGGCCTCGCATTTCCAAACATATCCTCAGCAAAAGAAATACCTCTGTAGGCATCACCATAACTGATCTAAAGCTATATTACAAAGACATAGTAACAAAAACAGCATGGTACTGGCATAAAAACAGGAGTATAGATCAATGGAATAGACTTGAGGACCCGGACTTTGGGTCAAGCAACTATAGATAATTGATATTCGATAAAGGCCCAAACAATATAGGCTGGAAAAAAGACAGCATCTTCAACAAATGGTGCTGGACAAACTGGATAACCATATGCAGGAAACTGAAACTTGACCCACACATTTCGCATTGAACTACACTCAAGTCCAAATGGATCAAAGATCTCAATATAAGACAAGAGATTCGAATACTACAGGAAGAAAATTTAGGAAGTACTTTCCATGATATAGGAATGGAAAAAGACTTCCTGAACAAAACCCCAGTAGCTCATGAACTTAATCTGTCACTCAACCAATGGGATCACATGAAGCTGAAGAGTTTCTTTACAGACAAGCATACAATAAGCAAAGCCAATAGATTACCCACAGAATGGGAGAAAATATTTGTGGGTTATCCAACTGATAGAGGACTAATCTCTAGAATCTACAAAGAACTCAAAAATCTAAACAGTAAGAAGTCAAACACCCCACTCACAAAATGGGGCAAAGAGCTGAACATGCAGTTCACAGAGGAAGAAATACAAATTGCAAACATACACTTAAGAAAATGTTCATCATCCCTAATCATCAGAGAAGTGCAAATTAAAACAAATATGAAATTCCACCTTACCCCAATAAGGATAGCAAACATCAAAAAATCAAATAAAAATAAATGCTGGCGAGGATGTGGAGAAGTAGGAACACTCATCCACTGTTGGTGGGAATGTAGGATGGTACAACCACTTTGGAAAGCAATATGGAGACTTCTGAAAAAGCTGAGTATAGAGATACCAACAGACCCAGTTATTCCCTTACTGGGCATCTACCCTAAAACCTTCAAAGCACAGGCTAGAGAGATTTGCTGAACCATGTTTATAGAGGCTCAATTTGTAATAGCTAAGAGCTGGAATCAACCCAGATGTCCATCACTAGAAGAGTGGATAACTAAGATGTGGTATATCTACACAATGGAATTCTATACAGCAGTAAGAAAAAATGGCACAATGAAATTTGAGGAAAAATGGTTGAACCTGGAACAGATCATTCTCAGTGAACTTACCCAATCACACACACACAAAAAAAGTTGCCACATAGTCTCACTCATCTACAGCACCTAACCTGAATCTACCCAAGATACCTTACATATCCAGCAAGCATCTCCTAGACTAGACACTAGGATGGAAGGGGAGGGAGGGGAGGGCATCAAAGGCATGGGAAACACAAATCTAGACCCAAACGGCAATGGTACCATAATTTTCTACTTACTAAAAGACAGACCAAATGGCTGATCCTTCACCAGGCCCTTACAGGGAACACCTGAACCACAAGACACTGGAGAGTGTAAGATTAAGACTAACCTTAATCTTCTACATCTTCCCTCCCTCACTTCCCCTCTCCCTCTCTCTCTCTCTCTTATCTCTAACTCTTGTATATTAGTTATCTTTTTCCTCATTTTCTTAGTGGGCACTGATCTGCAACTTCCAGCACCAGCATGGGGCTATCATCCACAATGAGCTTTTGATCAGAGAGACCTACAAGGTTTCCTAAAAGACAGACACATTTTTGTCAGAGTACTTGATGACCCACCAAAGGCTAGTGGTAAGACCCTACAGCTTAAGAAAACTTATGTGATTGACATGCAAATTAGAATGGCATGGCTGGAAGTTGGAAGAGAGTCAGTCCCCAGACTATCAGTGCATCTAGTGCCAGAAGGTGCTACATGGGCGACTTGGGGAAAATGACCAATATCTGTCGAAGCAACGCATGGTCTAACCTACTTAGCAGCAAATAACTTGGTGTGATGCCCACACAAGTGCAGTGGTGGCACACAGCCATGGTGGGGAACCAACTGCTCTCAATTCGGCTAACTGATCCTCTCACTGGTATGGGACCCATACCTGGAGCTGGGAAACAAGTCAGAACCATATCCAAACATAAGCCCAGTCTCCAATATCAAGCTACTGTCAATTGTGGGCTACAAGAGGGCCTACACCTATTAAATTCTCTATAAAACAAAAAATAAGTGTTATCTCATTTGTCCTTGTGCTAACTTACTCTCCGTTGGAGAATCTGCTTCTCTTTTTCAGATAGATGTAGATCCTAAGGAGAGAGCCACCCCATCATACCTCAAAAGGGCCCCGGATGAAACTAAGAAAAATTGGAGAAACAAGCAAGGGAGCTGTTTTCCTGATGAACCGGATACCAGCACAAGGGGGAAGGAGATCAGCACAGAGAAAAATCAACTCCTACCAAATCAGAGAGCCAGAGACCCAGAGGCCCCCAACACCTCATCACTGAAGCAGACCAATAATGAACACAACATGGATCAGGGAAATTTTGTGGAAGAGGGGGCGGAAAGAATGTCAGAGCCACATGTTGGGTCATGATATGCAGAGACATTTAGCTTACCCATAACTGTGGGCTAACTCCACAATGCATGACCCGTATACCTCAACAAGGAGGGCCCAAGGGGAGGGGGTAGGTCACGGATGAGCCTAATAATGGTACCAAACTGACTGTATTTGCTGAATACAAAACTGACTAATAAAGAAAAAAAATCTCACTTTCTTCTCCTGCCTAAGTTTTATATTCAATTAAATGCGCAGAGACCATCACCATCTTGTTTATCCCTTGAAAATGTTTTGATCCTTGTGAGAATATGGGAAAAGCAGCTACCGAACAATACAGAGTCTTATAGAGAAGATTTTTTTGTTCTCAAATGGACTTTAAAAATTAATGTATAGTTCATGATAATTCTTCAACCAATGTGGTCCAGAGAAAATCAAAATTGGATCACTTGCTTTTAAGCAATTCCCCAAGTGTTTGTTTTTTTTTTTAATTTTCTGTGTGTTTGTGTGTGTAGACATGCACACATGCCTGCTGCACATGCATGGGGAGGCCAGTGGATGATATCAGGTATGAGTCTTTGCCTTCCACTATGTTTGAGGCAGGATCTCTTGTTTACTCCTGCATTCACCAGGCTAGCTGGTCCACATACTTCTGGGATTTTCATCTCTCTGCCTGTTTTATCACTGCTGCAGGTACACTGGGATTACGAACACCTGCAACAGGGTTTTGATTTACCTGGGTTCTGTAAATCTGAATGTGGGTACTCATATTTCCATAGCAAGGGTTTTAGTCACTGAGCCTTCTCCCCACCCTCTCCCTCAATAATTGCCGCCCCACCATTTCCTGTTATCTGTTGCTCCATGTTTGTAAGATTTCAAAGAAGAATGGATTTTGCACTTCAAATCATATTTCCCCTTGTAGTATCAATGCTAGCTTTGTATTCAGCTGCATACCCCCTCTTTCCTGCTGACTCTGCTCTTTATTTCCCACTGATATACTTTTGATGTGTCTTTCCCCATTGTGGTCATCACTTTTACCACTTTATAACATAATGGTTTTAATGCTTTTGTCCAGGCTATTATTTTTAACTATGGTTTAAAAGATTATATTGCTCTACATTTAATTATTCCCCTGCTGTGTGTATGATATTTCAGGCAATTAAACAGGTTTTACATTTCTTACACAAAATAGGAAGGAGTATTACTAATAAGAGTTATTTTCTCTCATGGGAGTAGGGTTGGGTTACTCTAGACAAAAGTACCACAAAATAAGGTGGTACTAATTATGACACCTTTTGTAGTAACATAGACTGCACATTTTTAAAAAGGAATTTGAAAAATTATAATCCTTCAAAGAAGTATAATCAATTATGATACAGAGGCAGAAGGAAAGGAACAAAAATATAGATGCACAATGGTACCATTTTGTATAAAATATAAGATTCTAAACTTAATTTCTAATAGAAAATACAGAAAGTATTAAGATAGTTCAATAACTGTTAATATTCATCCTTTAGTTGCTGAAGAAAATAATGGCTCTAACTCCATGCAAGGAAGCTATCTTTATTTTTTTGTTGCATAGTCTGGCCTTGAACTCACCTTATCCTCCTGAGTGGTAAGATTACAGGCATGTACCTCTATACCCTTCTTAAAGAGTTTCAGATACATTAACCAATTTAATAATTATAACACTTTAAGCAATAATCCTTATTACCTCTAATTTTCAGATGAGGAACTGAAGTAGGGAGCAATAACATTTCTTGGCAAAGTCTCTTAACACTAATGATCAGTGGATCTGGGCTTGAAAAGGGCACATATTCTTAGAGACCAGGTCTCCTCAAACTAACCTTCTCTATTCTATGCTGCTCAGATTTTTAAAATAATATATTTTATTTGTTTATTGAGAGAGAAAAGACAAAGAGGGATAGAAAGAATGGGCAGGCCAGGGACTATAGCTATTGCAAATAAAGTCCAGATATGTGCACCATCTTATGCATCTGGCTTTATGTGGGTAATGAGGAATTGAATATAGGTCATTAGGGTTTGCAGGCAAATTCCTTAATGGCTGAAACATCTCTCCAACCCTTCTCAATCTTTTTAACAATTCTGCTTTCTCCAAATAGTAACTCAAACTTAATGCTTATAGAAAATTTGGACTTCCTCACCATTTATATTATAAATATACAATTATGCACAGAGTATGAGTTTCAATTATGCACAGAGAATGGTTTGATGGTCTGAACTCAGTAGCTCATGGGTCCAGTTGTCGGTTTTTTTTATCATTAATAACTATCCCAGAATGTATCACTTGTCAAAGTTCTACCCAATCTTTTCAGAACCATTGATAACATGAATGTGATTTATAGAAAAATAGAGACTTCAGAAGTTTCGGGAACTGATACAATACAGAGGACTCAATTTTCCAAAAGCACTTAAATAACCTTGAAGGATTATGTATTAAAATAAGTGCTACATGAATACCTACAGCAAATTGTTAATGGGTGGAAGAAGTCCATGAAGCTAATGCATAAGTAATTTCTCCAGTTGGGAATGGAATGAAAAGTTATATAATGTACCTTTTCTTAAAAGGAACAAGTCTTTCCCAGAAATGTGGACTGGCAAAACAAAACCTTCCAACCCTTAAGGTGTTTCTTGGCATGTATTTGAACACAGTAGAAAAAGAAAAATTGATAATAAAATGTTACTAATCTTAATTTTGCAAGAGAGCAGAACATCTCATAATATGGCTCTAATAAGGTCACTATTATACTCAATAACTCTTTGTCAATTTTTCTTTTCTTTTATAAAATTGATAAAATAATTTTACATCCAACCAGATTTACCTACAAGAAATGTTCATGAAAATAAAAATTCTCTCCTATATACTGCATTTTTAATGGATAAGAAACTAATTTTGACATTGTAAGACCCTGCTATCCAAGAATATGATGTAAAGTAGTTCAAGGTGAGTTAATTGTATAGTGCTTTTTTTCCATTTATATTTTTTAAAGAGCCAAATATATACATATGTATATATATATGGAGAGAAAGAGAGAGAGAGAGAGAGTTAGTTCCAGGACCTCCAGCCATTGCACACAAACTGCAGATGCATGCACTACCTTGTGCATCTTGCTTTACGTAGGTACTGGGGGCATCAAACTTGGGTCCTTTGGCTTTTCCAGTATGCACCTTAACCACTAATCCATATCTACACTTAGTTTTTTTAAGGGTGGAAAATGCACTGAAACTGATGACTAATATAACCAATGGCTGATTGTTCTGTTCTCTATTCAATGATTTTATTATACAGCTGTGTGTGTCATTAGAGAAGAAAAGGAGAACAAGATTCAGATTCTGCCAACAGTGAATATTATTGTGAAAAATATGATCAGTTAGCAATTATTATCAATACAACTTTTATTGCACAAATTTCTCCTCGAAATGAGAAGGAATAAGCAAAGGGATTAGAAAGGGACAAGGTAAATCGGTCTCAATAAAAACATAGTAGAGCTTGTAATGATTTTTTTCAGTGAATTTTTTCTCTAGTCATCTTAGCCATTAAACATGTACAATCCAATAGCATTTAGTAGGTAGGCATTCGTGAATGATGTATCTCCCCAATTTTTTCAACTAATAAAACCCAAACTCTATAGCCATTAATAACAGTTTGCTGCTTCCCTCTCCTCACAGAACCTCCCCACAGGAAGACTCTACTTCCTGGATCTATGACTATATCTACTTTAGGTAAGTCATATAAATGGAATTGTATCCATTTTCCTTTGACTTATTTAACTTATACAATGCCCTAACATTGATTTATGTTTAGCATGTAGCATAATTTCCTTCATTTTAAGACTAGTCATCTATTGTGTCTATAAAATGTTCAATAGATACTAATGTTTCATATCTTGACAATGGTAAATAATCATGCTATTACATGGGTGTGCATATATATCATCCCAAGATTCTCAATTGCAAACATGGAATTAGGGTTAGAAGTAGTATTACTAGATCATATTGTAGTTGTATTTTTAGTTTGTGAAGAATTGTCATCCTGTTTTCCATGGCAAATGCACCATTTATAGCTCCTATAAAGATTCCAATGTCTGCACACCCATATGAATACTTTTTATGATATTATCTATATTTTTAATAATAGTCATTCTGTTGAATATGAGATAATATCTAATCGTGATTTTTGTGTACATTTCTTTGAATGTTCACTAAGAGGAAACATCAGTTCTTATGCTTATGGGCCATGTCTATATCATCTTTAGAGAAAGGTCTATTACATTTTGTATAAGCTTAACAAAGCTAATATTCATAGGCTCATTACTATTTTCTCAGCATTGCTCTGCCAAGTAATTACCTTAATTTAATTTTCATAACAATAAGAAACCTAACTGAATTTTTGGAGTTTTGTGCAGTTAGACCAATTGAGGAATATGTACAGATGTGCTGCATGAATACAGCCACTAGTGGGTGAAAACATAACTCAATTATATAATGCTACTAAATTACTATATTATTGAATCATGAAGTTTTCAAAGTATTAAAATATCACAAACTTCTAAAGGGGTTAAAAATAGATATAATGAAGACTGAAAAAGAGATAGAAGGAAGTAAAATTCAAAGCATGAAACATTATGGCTTGAATAAGAAAAGAATGTCAGAAGAGTCTAGAATGGGTTTGACTAGAGCATAACCGACCTTATAGGAAGGTGTGTGATATAAAGCACGTTGGTAGGGTTTGAGAGATGGCTCTGGTTAAAGATGCTTGCTTTCAAAGCCTGACAGTTCTGGTGAATTGAACCAGTACCCACATAAAACCAGATACACAAACTGGTACATACATCTGGACTTTGCAGTAGAAAGAGGCCCTGATATGCCTATTCATGCTCTCTCCTTGAAAATCAAACAAATTTAAAAAATAATTGTAGAGAACAAGACAATTATGATATATCTTAAAATATAGTATCTACATACAGGTATCTTCTACACAGATTACATGTACCTAGATCTCAGTATTAGTCTGAAACTTTGCATATCTAGCTAATAGTTGAGACAATAAAAATGTTTTGTAAGGAGGTACTGGAGTGTTTAGGGCAGGTACATTCAGACCTGGTGAGGTGCCAGCATGGTTGGAGATGGTGCACTCAAACTGGGTGAAATGAAGGTGTGTTTGGGCATGTGCAGTACCTGTGTTTCATGGAGGGAGAGGTGCTGATGTATTTAGTGTCTGAGCTTGTTTGGCCTGTGGCTCAGACCAGGTGAGGGTCCAGCTTGCTTTGAGCCTGTGTGTTCAGGGCCTGGGAGGTACAGGTATGATTGAGACCTATGCACTGGGACTAGGTGAGGTGGTTGGTTGGTTTGGTGTGTGAACTCAGGCCAAGGAAGAATTGTCAGCATTTGGGGGGCCTGCTCCTGGGTGGGTTAGAACTGATAATTGCAGGCATTTTGGGGGCTCCAACATGGGGGGTTTCAACACCTTTTTCAAATTTGGAGAAAGCACATTAGACTGGAATACCCAAACTGCTAAGCCAGTGGCTGCAGTCCTAGTGTCCACACACTTTTGGTAATGATTGCACTTGAAATCTCCACAATATGCGGATTCAGTGCCACTCCACTCCAAGCAGATTCAAACCTAAAACAGTACTGACTAAGGATCCTACAAGGGCAAATTCTTGCTACCCTCTCAAAAAAAAAAAAAAAAAAAAAAAACCAACCAAACAAAAAAAAAAAAAACGATCAATCAATGAAACAAACAAACAAACAAAACCCTGATAAATCTCCAGCAGGATTGCCTAGTGCCAAAACTGAAGTCTCCAGTGAAATCATACAGGACACAACAGAAATAGAATTCCCCCCAAAAGCATAATAAGCTGATCAGGTAAATTTCTGAACTGGAAGCAAATCATCAAAAAACAACAATTGCATAAGTGAAATGTAACAGAATCATCTCATACAGCACATAGCTGTCATCACTAACTAGCCTTAACTGAGGAAAACCAGAGAGACTTAAAATGAGAGATAAATAAATTGAAGGTGAGCGAACAAATAAAGCATCTCAATAACTGGCTGATTAAGGTTAATGAAGACATGATTAAATGCAAGAATGAATTCCAGGATGTATCAAGAAAATCAAACCACAACCTGAAATTGGAACTCAACAAAGGGATGCTGTGGTGGTTTGATTCAGTTGCCTCCCTTAAACTTAGGTATTCTGAATGCTAGGTTCTCAGCTGATGAAAATTTGGGAAGTAATACCTTCTGGAGACAGTGTATTGTTCAGGGTGGGCTTATGAATATTATAGCCAGTTTCCTCTTGCCAGTGTTTGACACACTCCTCTGTTGCTGTTCATCTGATGTTGGCCAGGAGGTGATGTCTACCTTCTGCTCATGCCACCATTTCCCTCTACGTCATGGAGCTTCCCCTCAAGTCTGTAGCCAAATTAACCTTTTATTTTTCCCACACAGGCTGCACTTGGTTGTGTGTATTCTGCCAGCAATAGGAACCTGACTGCAACAGTAAAGTTGGTATTGAGAAGTAGTGTCACTGCTGCTAGAAAACTGACTGTGTGGCTTTTGGCCTTTTAGAACTGCTTTGCAGGAAGAATGTGGAAGGATTTGAAACCTTAGGCTAAGAGATGCCTGGCAGTGCTGGAAGTACACCTTGGTGGACTATTCTGGTCAGAGCTAAAAGATCTAAATGCAGTAAGAAATATGAGCTGTGAGGTTTGGCTTACAAGGGTGAGAAAGAGCTTTGCTTGGACTGGGCTAGAAGCAGTTTGTGTGAAAGACTTGCTATTATGCCCATGTCCTGAGAACTTGTGCAGGATTGCATTATGTAGAAATGAAGTTGTATGAGCAGAAGGATATGGCACAGAAAGAAATGAAATATTTGGGCCCAAACTTCTGTCCATTCAGCTGCAATTATTTGAGAGAATACAACCATTGAGATTTGGGCTAGCTGACCTGCATTGGGACAATAGGAAGAATGCAGATTCTTCAGAAGGGGCCCGAGTGCTGACTGAGTGTCCCATCCTTCAAAGTCAGCTTTATTCCCCCATGGATTAACATGTAGACAACCCTGTTGGCATTATGGATTATAACAGATGCAGGAAAGAGAAGGTTATTGAATTTGCAACACAGTTTTGTATTTTGGAAATGGCCATGGATGGTGTGAAGCAGGCTTGTGGATTATCTTCATGGAGATCTGATGGAACCATGAAGATGAATTGTAAGTTGCAGTGGAGACCCAGTGGAGATGTCAGGACTATGGGATGGCTATTAAGGAGAACTGCCCACACCAGAGAAATTTTCCAGGAATGTGAGTATCCTACCTGGAGGGCTGGAATTGGAACTCCAGAGACTTGTTATTGGTTAGAATTATTGGACTGGAAGACTTGTCACTAACTAGTTGTTTGACTTGGAGCTAGAGAGTGTGATGTTTGCCCTGGTTGTTTTAAATCTTGTATTGGCTGAATATTTCTTTGCTATGCCCAATGTCATTTTTTGCAGTTATTCTGTGACATTATGGGTTTTGGGGGGATTGTTTTTTTTTTTTTTTTGGTATTATGGCTCAGTTAAAAGTTCTTGGACTATGGGGATATTTGAACATCATTGGGATTGACAGGGACTTCTAAAGTTGGACTGAACGCATTGCATTTTACATCATGTATGGATATCAATTTATAGGGACCAGGGGCACAGTGTGGTGGTGTGATTCAGGTGTCCTCCATAAACTAAAGTATTCTGAATGCTAGGTCCCAAGCTGATGGCAATTTGAGAACTAATGCCTCTTGGAGGCAGTGTATTGTTGAGGGCAGGCTTATGGGTGCTATAGCCAGTTTCCTTGCCTCAGGCACACTACCCTGTTGCTGTTGTCCATCTGATGTTGGCCAGGAAGTGATGTCCATCCTCTGCTCATGCCATTGTTTTCCCCTGCCATCATGGAGTTTCCCCTCAAGCCTGTAAGCCAAAATAACCCCCTGTTTTTTCCCCCACAAGCTGCTCTTGGTCTGGTGTTTTCTATCAGTAATGTTAACCTGACTGCAACAGATGGATATGATAGTGAAAAATGTAACAGAAAATTAAAATCAAATAGATCTTGTAAACAACTCTGTGAAAGGAACCAGCCTGACAAGATGTGCCCACCTGTGCAATAACAGTGGCACCAAGCCTAGGTGGGTAATTAATGGCTTTCTGATTGGCTAAGGGATCCCATTATGGAAAGCAACACATAGTTGGAACAGGGAACTGAGTCAGAATAGTAAGGAGACCAAGATAATGAACTCCAAGGAGAAGCTGCCATTAGTTTTTAGCCAAAAGAGAGGCTTCACCCATCAAAATCTCTCTAAATTAACAATGCTTATCCCCTTTAATCTATGCTGATCGCAGAATGTGTTTTCTTTCTTTCTTTTTTTATTTTTTTGGTTTTTCAAGGTAGGGTCTCACTTTAAAGATTTATTTTATTTTAGTTATTTATTTACTACAGACAGAGAGAGGGGGAGAGAGAGAATGGGCACACCAGAGCCTCTAGCCACTGCAAATGAACTCCAGACACATGTTCCACCATTTGCATCTGGCTTATGTGGGACCTGGAGAATCAAACCTGGGTCCTTTTGATTTGCAGGCAAGTGTCTTAACTGCTAAGCCATCTCTCCAGACCTCTTTCTTTTCTTTTCTTTTCTTTTCTTTTCTTTTCTTTTCTTTTCTTTTCTTCTCTTCTCTTCTCTTCTCTTCTCTTCTCTTCTCTTCTCTTCTCTTCTCTTTTCTTTTCTTTTCTTTTCTTTTCTTTTCTTTTCAGAAGGCAGTGAGAACCAAGGACAACCAAAATCTATCAACAGGACATGATAACTAACACCCTGGCAGGAAATGAACCACCCCTCACACATTAGCTAGGGTCCATGTGAAACCACAGAGGAATTGACAAGATGAGCAAGAGTGGAGCTTAACTACCTGAGCCAGGGTGATGGAGAAAGACACTGAGGATACTCAAAATGTACCAAAGCAGAAATCCAAAAGCTGCTGAGAGCTCAATTCTAAAGTAAACTTAAAACACACCCAACACAACTCAGGGAATTTTGCAGAACAGGGGTTAGAAAGATAGTAGAATATCTAGAGGTGTAGCCCCCCAACGCCGGTTTTCCCCAATGACTGATGCTTTCAGAACTCATAATCCACAACTGCATGGTGAATACCAGCAATCCCACTAAAGAGGGCCTTCAGTGGAGTAAGGCAAGGAGGAGGGAAATGATGGTACCAACACATGATGTACCCATACAAAGTTTCTACATAATAATAATTTAAAAATAAACAAAAAAAATTCATTTGACCTCTTTCCTACCCCTTTACTTCTATTTCCTATTGTTTACACTTAGTAGAAAGCCCGATGACAACAGCCAGATTCATACAAATTCTTAAATACTTGTATTATTTTGATATGAGTATCTTAATTTTCATATCTGTTTTTATTTCAGAATGCCTGTTGTCTCTTACATCTTATAGTCATGAATGAGATGCTATCAAATAAATGTCAGTGTTTTCTTTTCGATGCCATACAGAGACCAATATAATTTATTCCATATAAGTCATTACCAAGAGACAAATAACAGGGGACAGGTATAGGAGATATATAACATGGGATAAATGGGGAATACCGGATATTATTTCAATTAACATGCAAACAACTGTCAAATAAAATACTTAATGCTCATGATGAATCCCCAAAATTTTCAGCCACTTTCACTCAGCTCTAATCAGATCATTACTGGTTGGCAGTAAGCCACTCTGTCTCTCCTATCAGTACACATGCTCCCTCATCTTATCCCCTGACCCTCCTGCTTTTCTCTGGGATGCCTTACTTACAAATTTCAGCAACTTTCTCCATCTGGATTATTATTTCATGATTTGTCCAACCATACCATGTACACAAGTACTCTGTACTTACTTTACAAGAAGATATTATTTTAGACAAAACAGCCCTACTCTGGAAGGATAGTCTAATAATCCACCAGGAGAGGTGATTCTACTCTGTTGAAACTGTAAGCACAATATTTTCTTTCTCTACTAAAAATTAATTGATTTGGATTTCTGATTTTTGAGGAAATGGAGCAAATTACTATATAAAATGCCAAAGAAGCATCACAAACATTATGTAGATACCATGTGAACCAAAAAAGGAAAGAAAAACAGGAGTTAGGGAGAGTTATAAAATGAGAGATAAGTTGACAGAGAGGTATTCCAGCATCAGTTCCAAACACTCCAAATAGCTTTTAGCTTAGAATAAAACATAGTGTTTTCCATAGACGACCTGGTCTTTTTTGTGCTGTCTTGACTGTCTGTCAAGCCTTACCCCCTCCATCCTCACAGAACATGCTAGTTAAGGCTGAGTGACACTTTTCTTAGTGCTCTTACCTCAAGCACATTTTTCTTTCTCTTTCTTCTTCAGGGAATGTTTTGCCACAGATTATTGAAATGTTTTCCTCTTCATATTGCTATCGTCTTAACTCAAACTTTATAAATTCTTTGTGAAGGACATTTTCCGTTCTAAGCATTTTAATGAATTATAATATAATTGCATTATATCACTTATTCAAGCTAATCTTTATGTTCTGCTGAAATGTGTTTACTAACTATCACATCATTAGAAATGTGTTAGGACAGATTTATGTAGTTTTCATGGTTGATGATTTATCAAACACCATTAACCATGTCACATCATTGCCAATAAAAGTTTAGTAATGGATGAGCCTCAAAACTCAGTCATAAGTTATCTAAACTTACTACAGATTTTGACCATCTAATTATTGCTCTTTCATAGTTCATGAGCACTACTCATAAAGGGCCACAAAACCAAGAGAAGAACCAGGAAGAAACCATGCACCAAAGAAAATCAAGGGAGCTCTCTCTTCAATGCATGTCAGAGTAAGTTGGTGGCTAACGAATGGCAATTATTTTAGATGTCAAGCCTAAGCATGTGTGTTTTGGTGGAATTTTATTTTCAAGCATTCATTGTTCACATATTACCTGGGAGAAAGTTTTCAAATGTAGATAGTTTATATATTCAAATATCATTTGTGCCTATTTTTCATATTAGCTTGGTAAGAAATATGAGCATATTTTGAGATTGACCCCTCATTTTTGAATGATCACTAAGTGAACCAAATAAAAACACATTTCATAATTTGTAATGTATTTACTGGGAATATATTGCTTAATAAAAGACATAAAGGTGTTTTCCTCATTTATTCAAATATCTGAATGACCATGATTTATTGCTAGTGATACAGGGAGTTCATATAGATGCTTAGTTTTGTTTTTCATTTTTCTAATTAAAAGTCAAAATACTTGCACACCTGTATTAAAATATGGGATTTTTATTCATAATTTTTTTTCCAAGGAAGTAGAAGGACATCCTATAATACCACAAAGTCAAAAATTATTTCCAATAACCTTTTGGCTAACCAGTCTAGTAGGTCCAGCTTGAAATTCTTTGAAATCAAATAAAACAAAAATCACTTTAGTTGCTGAAGTATCTGTTGCTCAAACCTACAATTCATTCACTTTTTTACATGAAGAACAATTTTAGTTTGTTGCTTTGACAGTTATTTCATCATGGAGTGCTGTATCAACAATAAGACTAAGGTTGCTATGCAAAGACTTGTGTCCTGTTATAAAAAGGAATGAGAATGATTACCAAGGGCAGAATAAGAGTACTGAAATAAGTTCACCTCTTTCTCAACTAGATCACTATTAGTGACTTGTAGACATGGAGGTTGATGACGAGGGTTGATTCCTTCATGACCATCTTTCTACATATGCCCTTGGTTGAAGGTAACTGCTTAAAATAGCAAAAAACAAAAAAAAAGTGAAATAAACCATCATATACCATGAACAAAAGTCTAACAACAGTTACATGATAGGCATATTCAGGAAATTCTGATTCTGTTTTTCCCTTCAAGTGACTCACATTGCTCACCATCAGCACATAATGAAAACATTGGTGTTCTCTGGTATAGAATTGTGTTTGGTTGGTTTAACTCAGGTTTTCTAAATTATTTGAAAGCAGAACACTCTTTCTCTTGCTATATTATTTGAAAACCTATAGAATTCAATGTTATAATGGTTGCACCTAAATGAAATAAGATCTCTGAGAATAATGTAGAATTTAGAAGAAAATGGCTTGATGAGATATATTGTTGAAGTAATAGTAAGGGAATTTTAAAAACTACAGAATGTAGAAGATTGCAGAGGGACTCAGAAGTTAAGCTGAGTATTCAGACTAATAAAGGGGCTAGCTCTGAAACTTGGGGAAGGGAGAAGACTCAGTACCATCAACAATCTATTATATAAGAGTCTTTGACAAGATGATCTAATAATCAGGATATTTCATACATATTCAACAGTTAAGCTGCTGCTGACAATAGAGTGTTCTTTCTTCTTGAAGCTGGGGGTGGATGGGAGGCCAAGACAGAAAGTAACTGCATCTCCAGAGACCAAAGGAGCTAAGAAAATTCAGTCAGCCTTGAATTGATTGTAGATAGAAAATTGTAAGTTTGGGAAGGGGTGGAAGGAGAGCATAGATCAAAATACAATGGTGTGCAGAAAGGGGACTGACCTGAACAGGATTACTCAGTCCAGATGAGAGCAATGAACTGCAAAAAGTAATGCAAGATTATTTAATGTGTGAAATGAAGAATTAAGATTTTTAAAATGCACTTTCTTTTGTTACATATTTTGTTTCTGTACAAGATTTCTTAGCACTTTAGTAATGTGGTATATGCTTAATGTAGCTCACAAAAAATTAAAAGAAGTGAAAGCTAGTCAGCAATTAAGCAGAAGTTGGACTCTTTACCAAGTCCACATTTAGGAAAGCAATTGTCACACAAAAACAGAGCAGGCATAAGGGTGTGACTACAAGATATCTTTCTTTAAAACCTTCCTATAATATGCTTTTTCTATTCTGAGAATCTGGAGTATAGTTTTCAAAATGTTAGAAATATAGAAGCATGGCAAAGGTAGGTAAAAATGAGTGAAATAAAATGGAAACATGAGAAATAACCACACAGAATAAACACATTTTTAAATGCAAAACCATATATTAATATTTACCTAAGGTTTCTCCTTGGTATTCTTTGAACATTCATTTGATGGAACAGGACTAAGTTTGAATAGATCCCAACTGTAACTAATACTAAATGTCACAGGATTAGTTCAAAGAAATCCAACTTTTCACAGCCCTATTGTACAAAGTCCTATGGTCAGCCAAGGATGTTAACAAAGAATGCAAATACCAGCAATAATTTAAATGTGATATCCAAGAGACAGATTATATTTAGCTTTAATATCAGTTACTATGACAACAAATGGGTTGTTAGCATTCTAACCCACTGAGTTGATAATATGTACAAGAATGGCATAGAAGTTGAGAAAAAGCAAATTGCTCTAATTTCATATCAAATGATAATAAGAATGAGATCCAGAAAGGCTTAAGAGGGTTCATGGGCCTTGAAAAAGCATAGCTAAAAGAACAAATCAATCAGCAAGTTATAAATATCCTTATTTATGAATAGCAGCTCATTATAGGGACTTCCTCAATATATTATTCAAGCTTTTAAAACTTTAAACTTGAGATTAAAAAAAAAAAAGCCAGAATGTTAGGTTACATTGGAATGGGAAAATTCATTTTTATTTGGAATCTTTTACAACTACACGGTGTTGTTTTACTAACTATGTCCTTTTTACCTTAAGTACATGATCAAGAGCAGGGTGTGTAACTAGATCTGGTCTAGCCTTAGGATCTTAACAAGACAACAAAATAATGCAATAAGAAAGCAAGGATCAAGTTTTAGGAACTGGTATTTAAAGGATTTATCTGTTAAATCCAGTAAAGAATGAGATGTTAAACTAAGTCATCACACGAGCATGAGCACTAGAACTAAAATAACTGAAAGACATTTTCTTTTTTTTTTTTTTTAATTAACAAGATGCTAAGTACAGTAGCAAAAATACCTTTAGGAAGAAATCACACTTTTCAAAAGGTTTTTCCTCCTTACACTTGATGCTATTTTCTGAGTATTATTTTTTTTCTTCTCTGTGTTTGTGTTGAAGCATTTGGTTGCTGGCCACATTTCTATAAAAGAAACTAACCTGCTTCCTGAAATGAGGCCTCCTTGTCTTGTGTACCCAACTAAGCAGGGGAAAGTAATGAGAATAAGCCCATAAACATAGAGTCCACTGTTCTGCATACATTTGCAGGGGGGTTCTTTTTGCAAGCAGACTGGAGAATTCACTGGCCTTTGTATTTCTTATAAAAACAGGGCACTCATTAAGTCTCTTGACACTAAATGTTGCTGAAGTGACCTTAAAATTAAATGTGAGGTTGGAAAATAATTTCAGAACATGGACACATAGAATGGAGGGGGCGTGGAGAGAAAGCTATGGTTACTCACAGACATCTCAACTCTAAATGAGGCCTACAAGCAGACCAGAACAGAGCACAAATACCTGGAGATGTGTGAAACGTGTTGCCATATCAGAAAGAGCAGGGTAGGGTGGGACAACGGATTGGGCCCTACCAGTAAATAATGTTCACTAATGTGTGTGCATTCATTCTCCTGCAAACACCGAGAGGCATTGCACCTGGACAGGAGGCATAGTGTCATGGCTAAAAGAACAGACTCAAGAATTTAGGCAAAATAGGTTTGAGTCTTCATTCTCACACTAAGTGATTTAACATGACTAACCTGGATTGTTTAGACCTCAATATCAAATTTGCTTTAAATCCTTGATGTAGTGGGTAGGACACAATCTGGACCTATACTATCTGATGCCATTAAATTATAGTGTAAAAATACATAAAACTGAAAAGGTGATGAGAATAAGCAAAATTATAAATTCAAGCACTTCCCTCCCTTGCTCATGAAGTTTTCTGCACTTTGACCCCCAGCCAAAAGGAAAAAAAATTGAATAGAGAATGTTTTGAGTAAAGAGACAAAGATGGCCACCCATGCTCAAACACAGACTTGGAAATAAATTCTAGACCAAAACAACATGAAGTTTCACTGACAACCCTTCATATCTTGGTCTTCACTCTCATAGAGATGAGAAAAATAAAAATTTCATAACTGATAACTCTATGTCTTAAGTTATATGCCCACTTTATTAAAATATAATTTCACTTACTGCTTTCCAGAAAGACAAGAATGGCCCATTCCATGAAATAAACTACCTTCCTGAGAGTTAAAATTTTCATTTCAGGTATGTAGCATTCTCACATAACTCAAAATTATGTTAGGATTGGTAGGTACTAGTTGGCCTTTTGAGATCACTGCAAAGCTTGAGTTTCAGCATCTACCGAGCTGAGGTTTCAAGCCTGGAGGAAAGCAAATTCAATAGCATCATTCTTCCTTGCTAGTCTTTTGCCTATCAGCCTGACTGCATCATCAGGTGACATCCATATTGGCTGGAGCTATTGCTTCAAGGTCTTTAAGTTTAAGAAACCACAGGTGTTGGAAAGCTGGTTAAATAAGCAGGATATTTCTATTCTCTGTCTTCATGTCATACCATTTCAAGGATCCAGATATATTCAGATATGCAGATTCAAATGAAATGCTTTTGATATTGTTCTTGTGTCTGTATAGTTTTATCTAAACCTATCATATTACTGAAATGTTCACTAAAGACAAGAATGCAGGATACAACTTAATAGTAGAAGGTAGTGACATTTCCCTATCTTCTCTCAGCTATCTGTGGTTTACATTTATTGATTTATTTTGTATTTATTTTCTGAGAAGTCATCATTTGAAATAGAAAGATCTTTGATAGACTGCTGCTGGTGCTTCTGTGTGTGTGTGTGTGTGTGTGTGTGTGCATGTGAGAGAGAGAGGAGAGAGATAGAGACTGTGTGTGTTTCAGTGAGGTTTTTATTAAAATAATTCTTAGAAGGTGGATGACTAATGAAATTATATTTATTTTATGATCCTGTCACTGAAATGGCTACCTATTCAAGGATTTAGAAAATGCTAATTTAGCCATCTTAGACCCTCAGTTCAACTATCATGCTTTATCCAGTGTGGTGATAGTGTCCTAAAAGCACAAACATCACCTCATCACATTTGCCTCCCAGTTTTCTGAAGGTGATTTCCTTTCCAAATATTCACTTATAAGTAAACATTGGTTGCCAACCCTTATATTAAGATGGAAAACTACTTTATTCACTTTATTCTAATTTTAACCATTTATCATGGATTGTTACAATAACTCCTTTACTCTTCATAAAGAAAAATAACAATTAAACTGTGTTCAAACACACTAATATGGACCAACTTGTGACAAAGCCACAGGAAGCTTTTAGTTAAATAAAATGATGGTATTCAATCTGCATTTTTTTCCACAAAATTTCCAGAATTCATGAGAAAAAAAATCAGGAAGTAGGCTACATAAGTCAAGGTGTCCTTGACTACAGAATAATTTAATAACTTCTGTTATTCTGAAGGAATAGAGTGGTGCTATTTCTGAAATATCTCTTATATTAGTACTTCTGGAATCCATCTATAGCACACTGTCTAAAAATGCCTATGTCATTGAAAATTCTTCACCTATTTTTATGTTCTTAAATCATTAACTATAGCATATGAACATGTAATTATAGATACTATTAAAAGGTAATACACAAAAATAATAATATAGCTATACCTTTACCATACTTATTTTTTTAATAGGCTGAAAATATGGTGCCAAGTTTGAAATTGCTATTTAAAGCAGGATTTTGGAAACAGTAATGATGTCTGCTATAGCTTTTTAAAAGAGAAACTGATTTCCATTGTTAACTTAGCTGCATTTGGAATCTCTTGGGAAAAAACAACAACAGAAAAGTTATGGGTGTGTCTTGGAGAGTGTTACCAGAGAGATTCCAATGAGGAGGGGAAGACTCACACTGAACATAGAGGCATACTCACACAGAGTGGGATCCCAGACCAAATAAAAAGGGAATAATGAGTACCAACATTGAACTGTCTCTGCTTCCTGTGGAAGTGTGGGATAGCTGGTCACATTGTATCCACAGGAAGCAGAGACAATTGAGATATTGAAACAAAAAATACTATTCTTTTCTTATCAAGTATTTTGTCAAACCAACAAGAAAAGTAACTAAAAACAAACATACCTTACAATACTTCACATATTCTTTCAGTGTAATCTACAGTGCAAAATTGAGCTAAGTGTTCTATATTGGGCTTTTTATATTTTAGTGAAACTCTAAACAATTTTAATTGTTTCTGTAATTAATGTGTTATATTTTAAAAAAATATTAATTCTAAAGTTGATGATTTCATGCATAAGTAGTGTATTTTGGTCATATTCACTCAATTACTATGTCTTATTCCCATACCACTAGACTATATATTCTTCTTAATAAGTCCTCTTTTTACTTCAATGTCTTCTTTATTTTTATTTATTTATTTTTAATTATGTATTTATTTGCAAGCAGAGAGAGAGAGACAGAAGAGGGACAGACAGAGACAGAATGGGCATGTCAGGGCCTCTACCCGCTACAAAGAAACTACAGATGCATGTGCCGCTTGTGCTTATGGCTTACATGGGTCCTGGGGAATCAAAAATGGGTCCTTTGACTTTACAAGCAAAGGCCTTGACCACTGAGTTGTTTCTCCAGCACTCTTTTTCAATTTTTTTTGATCCATTTAGTTAAATTAAATTAGGTTGAATGAGGAAGAATTGGGAGTTATTTACTGAAGTATGTACAATTTACCAGTGGTTATTGTACTGATGAGCATGACTTCTCTTCCACAGTGACCATTAACTACAGATAGCTCCTTCAGGAAGAAGTAGATCAGTGAGCCCCTCTCCATCTATGATGGAATCTTAACCTTCTGTAGAAAACTGTAGATGTGAGTTCATGAGTGTAGTAGCCATATTTTTCTGAAGGTAGCATGCTCTCATCACTAGATCCTTATAGGTGGTTCTCTCTACCTGGAGGGATGATTCTCCATCTTCATCCTTCTTCAATACTTCCACAGTACTCTTATCAATTTCTCAACTCTCAACTTTATGGTCTTTTCCTCTGGGAAATCATTTTGGACTTTCAAGGTCTAGGTGATTCCCTTTTACATGAGATCAACAATGCCTCCATTCAAAATGCTTCATTTAATATATCATAATTATCATCATTACAGTGAAGTCAGTAATTATGTTTATTGTGCTTTCTCTCTCTCTCTCTCTCTCTCTGCTATGAGGGAGAGAGAGAGAGAGTGTGTGCGTCTATGCTCAAAAGTAGTAGATGTGCTCACCCTGTGTACATGTATATAGGAGACAGAGGAAGATGATCTCTCTATTGATTTGCTGTCTTAATTTCCTGAGAGAGTCTCACACTAAACTTGGTTGACCAGTGAAACCCACCCACTCTCCTGTCTCTACCACTTTCAGTGCTGGTGTCACAGTGTCGGTGTTGGGGATTAAACTCAAGTACTCATGTTTACATGAGTTTACATAACATGTTTACATAATAAGCACTCTTACCCACTCCACTATTTCCTCATGTTTCTCAATATGTCAAAACCTTAATGCAAAATAGAATGGCATGGCTGGAAGTTGGAAGACAGTCAGTCCCCAGACAGTCAGCGCGTCTAGTGCCAGAAGGTGCTACATAGGCAACTGGGGGAAAATGACCAATATCTGTCCAAGCAACTCATGGTCTAACATACTTAGCAGCAAATAACTTGTTGTGATGCCCACACAAGTACAATAGTGGCACACAGCCGTGGTGGGGAACCAACTGCTCTTAATTTGGCTAACTGATCTCCTCAGTGGTACAGGACCCATAGCGGGAGCTGGGAAACAAGTCAGAACCATATCCAAACATAAGCCCACTGGCCAATATCAAGCTACCATCAATCATGGGCTACAAGAGGGCCTAAACCTATCAAATTCTCTATAAAAAAGTAAGGGTTATCTCTTTTGTCCTGGTGCTATATTACTCTCTGTTGGAGAATCTGCTTCTCTTTTTCAGATAGATGTAGATCCTAAGGAGAGAGCTACCACATCATACCTCCAGAGGGCCCTGGCTGAAACTAAGAAAAATTGGCGAAACAAACAAGGGTGCTGTTTTCCTGATGAACCGGATACCAGCACAAGGGGGAAGGAGATCAGCACAGAGAAAAATCAACTCCTACCAAATCAGAGAGCCAGAGCCTCAGAGGCCCCCAACACCTCATTACTGAAGCAGACCAAAAATGAACCCAATATGGCTCAGGGAAATTTTGCAGAAGAGGGGGCGGAAAGAATGTCAGAGCCACATGTTGGGTCATGATATGCAGAGACATTTATCTTGCCCATAACTGTGGGCTAACTCCACAATGCATGACCCATATACCTCAACAAGGAGGGCCCAAGGGGAGAGGGTAGGTCACGGATGAGCCTAATAATGGTACCAAACTGACTGTATTTGCTGAATACAAAACTAACTAATAAAGAAAAAAAAACTTAATATAATCACCTAAATAATAATGGTAATCAATGATCACTTATTGAATGTTTGATAAGTTTCCCCAAGTGTTAAACATGGTTAATGACCTAAATTCTTGGTAACAGTGAATGCTTTAAGAATCTAAGCAAAGGCCATGTGTGGTGGTACATGCCTTCAATCCCAGCACTTGGGAGGCAGAGGTAGGAGAATTGTTATGAGTTCAAGGCCACCCAGAGACTACATAGTGAATTCCAGGTCAGCCTGGACTAGAGTGAAATCCTACCTAAAAAACAAAAACAAACAAACAAACAAAAAAAGAATCTAAGCAATATAAACCCAAAAAGCAATGGCAATGACAGATCACAGGAATAGTATAGGTCTTCTATTTCCATCTCAAGATAGGAGCTTTACATACCAATCTGGGTATATCTCAGGTGACAAAAACCATCCTTAAAATTAAGATCACAAAGACAATTTAATTACTTGAGAGAAAACTAAATGATTTAAAAATGCCATTAGCATTCATTTTTGTCAGATGTTTTACTTTACATTCATCACTGTTATTATTTTAAATGACTTGATTCTTTCATTTGATTTTGTCTATATCAGTTTTACTTATTTTTGACAATTTTTTTCTTTTTAAACTTTAAAAAAAATTTATTTATTTATTTGAGAGCAATGGACACACACAGAGAGAGAGAGGCAGATATATATATATAGAGAGAATGGATGCACCAGGGCCTCCGGCCACTGCAAACGAACTCCAGACGTGTGGGCCCCCTTGTGCATCTGGCTAACGTGGGTCCTGGAGAATCAAGCCTCGAACCAGGGTCCTTAGGCTTCACAGGCAAGTGCTTAACCACTAAGCCATCTCTGCAGCCTGACATTTTTTTTCTTTTACTGTTATTAGGTTGTTATGCCTATTGAGTTCTACTAAGAACAAATTTGGAAACTAGAAACTCTGTAGATTTACTTTTATTGTTTACTACAGGTATTTTGCAATTTATGCATATCAAAACAATGCTAGTTTTATATGTTATTTAAACATAGAAACATGCCTAATTATTCTATCACATAAAATAATATCATTTGCTTTGTTCTTTTTTAAATTTTACATTGTTCAATGTAATCTATTGTTACCTTTAATATGTGCCAATTGTTTTAGTAGTATTTATTATGAATAATAAAACCACCTTAAATGATTTAAAATTCTCAAGTAGGTCAAAGTTATGCTTTCTGGGTTCTTAGTTTAAGAGTCAGAATGCAGTTTCATTAATAAACATGGATTTTAAGTATTGTGCCACCTTCTTTCCATCCTTGACTTGAATAATTATGTAGGTGGCTAAGGCTGTGCCTACTCTTGTGCCCTCAAATATACTGTATTTTCCTGTAGTATGTAGGTGATTTCATCAGAAAAGGAAGTTTGAAGGTTTTAGTTGCAGAAGAAACTCAAAGAGCAAATGTCTATTAATCATTCTTAAAATAGAAAATATTAAACTGCAGCAATAAAAACAGGCTTCCAAAATATTTCCTCCTATAACCCTGTGAACAATGAAAAAACAAGATGGTGAATGCTTTCAATCCTCCATTTCTTAAAACATGAACTATTCTACTACCAGAGTCTAGATAAAATTCTAATTTCTTTAATGTCAAAAATATATAGTTGTTTATTTATTTGAAATAAGATGAAATAAGAATGCAATTCAGGCTGCTCTGTGATTGTCTAATGATATCATAACTCTAAACAATGCTCAAAATGTCCTCAGCACCTATGAAGAATGATGCTAGGCATAGGGGCAAGGTTAGTGTAAAACAGTATTTAGGAATATGTCATACAATATTCATAGACACAAAATCTGGTTTAAATTAATAAACTTTCATTTTACTAAAATAAAATCATGTAACAGAGGCAGAGAGGACAAGATAGGTGTGACAAAGCTGGCTCAGCATGGGAAAGATCGCTAAGGAACAGTAGGTCTAGGAGTGAGGGTCACGGGTAGGAAAGAGACTAGTGGGTTGCCACCACTCAGAGGCAGCTAGGACAGCCATGGGTTCATCAGCAGGAATAGTGAGAGTTCTTTCAGTGAAGAGACAGAACAGTTCATCATGGAATTTCCTTGCCAATTCTTATTGCCTTCATAATGATCAAGAGAGTGGATCATGGGAGAAGGGTTTCTTCAGAATGAGCTGAAGCAGGGAGGTGAACTGCTAATAGTTCTCCTTATCTGTATCTTTCTCCTCTTTTTCCTAATGGATGTCTTAGTTACATCTTCTGCCAACTGGGATGAAGAGCCTTTTCACTGAATGATAGCTGACTTGCAGGTAAAATTTGTGCACAAGCCGAGTGACAGTCTTGCAGGATCCCTGGGAGAAAGAAAAATTCCAGGAGGTATACTCTGAGAATCTACCTGGACTGGGAATAATCATTCACTCCATGGCCACTGAGAAAATCACTGAGAAAATGTTTCTGCGTGATGTAGCTGAGAGTCTTAATGTTACTGAAAGGATAGAAAGTTGTCTTCAAATCTAAATGGCACAGCTGAGACAAGAGTGGAAGAGGAACCATATGTTGGCTTTGACTGCTCAGTCCAGAGGCAGCAGCCTTTCACTTGGACAGAAATCTGGGTCCAGGCTAAGCTCTTGGTGGTTCTCAGATCTGCTACTTTGGACAGAGATCAGGACAGCTGCCATGGAGCAGCTGTTGAATGTTTTTTTAGCTGTAGGAGAAAAATATTTGTTTCTATGAGAAATGTTCTTTCTGCTGAGAAATAGAGCTAACTTGTACAGATGGAGACAGAGTAAAGGCACTGGTCACACTTTGGTTTCCATATGTGTGGTCATTGTGGAAACATTGACACCTGTGGGGCGGGAATTACAGTGAAGTCAAACTACCCATGAAAAGCCTGCTGAGTGCTACTCAGAGACTGAGTGACACAGCCCACACCTCTTTTCCATCACTGACAGCTTTCTGTGGTAACTTGGTTGACAGCCCTGGTCACAATGACTGTAAAATTTTCCAGATGATAAGGACACAGCATGCTCAGGTTTGCCAGTGATTCCCTTGACAAATTCTCACTTGATAAGAGCATTCTTGCTCTCCCTATCAGTGTTCCATCCTGTGGGCCTTTACTTGGAACACACTGAGCTACCTAAAGAATGGAGTGCTAAAAAGTGTTCCTTGTGCTGAAGAGATGGCTTAGTGCTTAAGGCACTTGTCTGCAAAATCTAAGGATCCTGGTTTGATTCCGCAGTACCCATGTAAAGCCAGATGCAGTAGCGCATACATCTGGAGCTCATCCGCAGTGGATGTAGACCCTGACACATCCATTCCTTCTCTGTCTCTCTTCTTTCTCTCTCTCTCTCTGCTTGCAAATAAATAAATAAAATATTCTTTAAAAAGGAGCCATGAGTTCATCTCCATCATTTTTTCCATTCCTCACCGGGAAGCTGTAGAACAGCCAACCCCAAGTGTCCTGGCTACCATGCACTGAAAAGTTTGGCTAGTGGAAGACTGAATGATTTTGTACAACTTGAAATTCTCACCACAATATGTTTTTAGAGATAGAGAAACAGCACTATTGAATCCAGCCAGTAAGATGTGGACTAGGAATGGCCAGCGGCAAGGCCAGCAGGGTGGTCTCTGGTGTCTTTAATATTTTCTATAGTATCTAAAAAATATGGAAAGTTTCAGTAAACAGTTATTATTGTGGAATCAGACTGGTCTGTCCTAACTCTCATGCCAAAGGTCAGCTAGAGTTGTGTAGTATTTGGGCAGGTGAATGCTAGAATTAATTCTAACAAGTGTGTTCTGAGATGAAACTACACCTTGCTCCACACATGTGAGTTTTGTAGAAACACTCTACAGTTTCTTCCTTCCTTTTTATTCTCTCCATCCCCTTGTACTGGTGAAACTGTAAAGCTTTCTGCTTCTCATGAAAGAGTGATGGCAAATAAAATCTTGCATTTTGTTGAAAAATATTCTTATTGCTTTTGAGATTACAAAGAAATTTCCAGAATGTTTTGAAGCAGAAGACTGGTCTCTATGCACGAAAATATGGTAAAATTAAAGAAAGAAAAATTCCTTGTAGATCAAAACTGCATCTAATGGGACTTCTTATAATTAAGGTAATGTGAAAGACATGTTTAGCAAAATATGCTATAATTCTTAAGTTCATAATTTAATTCTGTAGATGGGTCCTTGCACATACATTACTTGAGCTAGTATATGTTATATATTTATTCTATAAAAGTGAAGCTATATGTATGATTTCAAATGATTGATGGTCAGCATTAGCTATATTTACCTTTTGACCAGCCAAGTTTCCTCATCCATAAAATAAAGAGACTGGCCCAGATATCTTTCATGAAATTATTGCCTAATATATATTTCTAAATTAGAGAAGTTTGATTTTTACTATGACAATTTAAGGAACCATAATTAATAAAAGTAATAAAGAAGTGGTAGGGCTGGAAAGATGGCTCAGCAGTTAAGGCACTTGGTTGCAAAGCTTAATGACCAAAGTTCTATTCCCCAGTACACAAATACAGCTAGGGACACAAAGTGGTACATGCATCTGGAGTTCATATGCAATGGCTAGAGGCCCTGGCATGCCCATTATCATTCTCTCTCTTTATGACTCTTTTGCTTTGCAAATAAATAAAGTAAACTATTTTTTTAAAAAGAAACAACAGAGATAACTGATTCAAGGCAGCAAGTAGTATTTGTTATATGAAATTTCAAACCAATATAAATCATTGATATTAAAAGGAATTGTCCCAGTATCAGAAATCAGTTGCTACCCACAATAAGCTATTAATTGAAGAGACCTACCAGGTCCCTAAAAGAAGACTGGCTTCTGTCAAATCACTTGATTAATCGCCTAAGGCAAAAAGTAAGACCCTATTTACTGAGACACTATATGCTGCCAACATAGAGCATGGAGAGACTTGGCTGGAATCTGGAAGAGAGCCAGTGCTCAGTTACCCTATCCAGTGATGAGCTATTGGAGGAAAGTGACCAACAATGATCTGAGCAAATAGAGGTCTAAGCTACTCAGAAGCAAACACCCTAACAGGATGTACATGCCAGTGCAATAGTGACACACAGCCTTGGTGGGTAACCAATAGCTTTCTGATTAGCTAAGAGATTCATTCAGTGTAAAGGAACCCACATCTGGAATTGGGAACCAGACCAGAATACTATGGAGGAAAAGATTATGCTCTCCAATGTCAAGCTCTAATTAGTCCTTGGCTAAAAGAGGGGCTACATCCATTTAATTCTCCCTAAATTAATAATGCTTATCCCATTTAAACTATGCTGGATTCACTCTCCATTGAACAATCTGTTTTTTTTTTTTTTTTTTTTAGAAGGTAGTGAAACCAGAGGAGATAAACTACCCTTCTCACTTTACTCAAGCCACAGCTGAAAACCACACAGGTATTGGGGAGACAAACAGGAGTGCTGCTTCCCTGGCGAAACTGGCAATCAGAGCCAGGGTGAAGGAGACAGACCCTGAGGATATTCAACCCTTACCAAAGCAGAGATCTAGAGGCTCCTAAAAGCTCGTCACTGAAGTAGACTTAAAACTTACCCACCATGGCTCAGGATATTTGTGGAAGAGGAGGCAGAAAGATTATAAGAGCAACAGATTTGAGATGTTATGCCCAGAGGCATTGCCTCTCCCACCAAAAACCTGTCTGCTACCCCCACAGTACAGAATCCACAACCCTGTGGGAAATACTTGCAACCCCCACTGAGAAGGGTCCCCAGTGGAATGGGGGCAGGTATGAGGGAAAAGAGGTTGCCAACACATGATATATCCATACAAAATACGTTGTTAATTAAAAATAAAAATAAAATAAAAAACTATTAAAAAAGAATTGTAAAATTAAAAGCTCTAGAATAAAACATATACTCTGTTGATGACTGTTTATTTAAAATATCACCTAAAAGTATGAGAAGAGAGAGAAAGAGAGAGAGAGAGAGAGAGAGAGAGAGAGAGAATCTAAAATTAGGGATATATTGAGCCTTGCATGGGAGATGGTTGCTCAGATCAAATTTTAGTCTAAAACTCCTACTTCTGTGGCTGGCCTCTGTGAATACCCAGATGAGGAATTCTGAAGAAGACCAAGTGGTAGTGGTACTATCTGAACAGGCACAAAATAGGGTCTGTTTTCACCTACAAGGTTAGATTCTTTCCATATACACTATAAAGACTGAGGAAATTGTTTGGAAAAGTATCAATGTGTTTTTCCTTTCCAATCTTTTCCATCAGCCAGCATTCCTGTGGTTGTGATTATAACATTATGACTTGATTACTAACTATTATTGCCACAGTTGGAGAAGTGAAAGCACAGCATGGGGCCATTTCCATTAGAGGAATATGAAAGTGCCATAACAAGCTCTGAGGTTGCATGGCTGCTGAGGGGTTGAATTGAGAAGTGCATAAGTATCTACTTAAGATGCTGTTTGAAGGAATACCATAACCTACATCATTATTTCATTTAGCTTGTACCACGTGTTTGTCCATTAAGCAATGTTAGACACTTAAACAACCTATTGAGCTTCATCATATTCTAAAAATAAGATAATGTACGAGTTTTTTTTTTTTGCTCATTTTCCAGAGTACCAGAGTATGCTACTGCATGGAATTTCAATCCTGATTTTGCCCAACATACTAAAGTGTTTCCATAGAGAATGCCAGTCATATTAAGTGGCATAACTGGGGAGAAGCATAAATGTTCATGTTGGCAACAGATGCTGCTAAGGAAACCATAGGAAAAAATGCTTAGTATTTTAGTTATCAAGCCCAGAAAATATAAAATAAGGAGGATATATATTTGCAACATATAGATGTTGTTAATGGAGCAAAAGAATGACCATACCATTGTGTATCTATTCTTTATTATGTGTGGCTCAAATTAAAATATGTTACATATTAAAAAAACAATGGATGATAAATCATTAAAACACTATGGTTCAGATGAGAATGGACAAATGAATGATGGAATGTGACATCTGATGTTTCACTCTGGCCACCACATGTGAACACACCCCACTGCCAAGTGCATGGGCACAACAAAGGCAAATATATGTTCATAAACCAGATACACACACACACACACACACACACCAACTAACAAAAACAAAACAAACAAAAAGATTGACCATAAATGTGAACATGTTCTGAATTTGTGTATTGGGAAATATACATTCAAAATAATAAAAAAAAAAAACTTAATAAAAGTAGATGTTGTATTTGAGTTTCAAAACAATGTATTTGTTCATTTCTGTGATGTTCACTGTGGTAATCTTGTATTAAAAATGGAATGTAGAATGAATAATGCTAGCTTTCTCCATGTTAAAAGGAAGTTACCCCCACTGCCCAGGTCTGAGTTCCTTGCACTGTCAGTGTGTGGGCGGGCATGGCTGTCTGGATTGAGTATTCCAGACCCAGTTCTGAGCGCCTCCCACTTCCTCCCAGGTCTGAGCTCCTTGTGGTCAGTGTGTGGGCAGGTGCAGCAGTTTGGGGTGAGTAGGCCTGACCAATTTCTGGTCACCACCAACCACCCACATCTGAGTTCCTTGCATGTTGGTGTGTGGGAGACCATAGCCCTCTGGAATGAGTAGACCAGAGCCCTGTTCCTGGGCTCCTCCCACCTTCCCAGTCTAAGTTTCCTGCACTGGTCCATGTCCTGGTAGGCTCAGCATAAAGTAGGTCAGATCCCTGTTCCCTTATTCCTCCTAGTTCCCTGGTCCTGGTAGGTCCCATTGTGCTTTGCTTGGGGAGGCCTGGCCCCTGTGTGAGCTGTGGGATCAGGCCTTTTGCTCTGGTATCTTGACTGGCCACTAAATACCAACATGCCTGTTCACCTGAGTCAGAGTGTGAATGGGCCAAAGGACACAAACTTGCTTCTTCCTCAATAAAATAGTCTTCCTAAAATGGGTAGACAACTATGCAAAAAATCCAATGAAAGTCAGAAAACTGACAGATCTCCACCAAGGATACCTAGTCCTACTATGGAAGCCTCCAATGAAATTATAGAGAAATCACAGAAATTCATTACCAAAATGAAAACACAACAACCAAATGCAACCTTGATTTAAAAAAAAAATCACTGAATGTGAAGCAAACTATCAAAGAACCAATGCCGGGGTCCAGCCCTGGCTTGAGAGAGGACCCCGAAGAGAGGTGTGAAAGGGAGCAGCGCAATAATGACTCAAAGTCAAGTTCTGATGCAAGCTGACAAGCTAATGCTGAAGGCAGCTGAGTTTCTCTGTCTCTTTTTTCTCTCTCTCTGCTGCCACAGCTCTTAACCTCAGTCTTTCCTTTTCCTTTTTAAAATTTTTTGTTTATTTTTATTTATTTATTTGAGAGCGACAGACAGAGAGAAGGAGGGGGAGAGAGAGAGAGAGAGAGAGAGAGATTGGGTGCTTCAGGGCCTCCGGCCACTGCAAATGAACTCCAGATGCGTGCACCCCCTTGTGCATCTGGCTAACATGGGTCCTGGGGAATCGAGCCTTGAACCGGGTCCTTAGGCTTCACAGGCAAGTGCTTAACTACTAAGCCATCTCTCCAGCCCAGTCTTTTATTTTCTGATCATGTCATGCAAGAGCAAACTTCAAGAAAGGTACAGTTCCATAGAATTCATAGAAACTTTTTGTTATTTCCTAACATTAAACAATCCCATAATTATTTACCTCAAGCACAGCCATCAGGCCCCTATAATGATTAACTATTTTTACACTTTCTCCATGTACTTGCGGTCAAGCACTTGCGGTTTCATGAGCTGCTACTTTCAGTTGTTATATTAAAGGTGAGAGACAGAACAGCCACAAAATGGGGGTTCCCCCCATTGACCATTGATCCAATAAGCCCATTTAATCCCCAACCATTTCTTTTGAATTCCCCTTTCTACATCCCTCCAATACTTAGATTTTGGTCCCCCTGATTGAACTTGTTCTGACCTCGGTTGTTCTTCCTGTAAAGATTCTTGGTAAAGAGTCATAGTTTGTAGCAATTGCTACCATGTAGAGAAACTCATCATGGAACAATTCTTACATTGTTCCATAAGGTCCATTACTTTCTCCCCATTGTACTGTACTCCATGCCTGACCTTTTTTTTTTTTTTTTTTTTTTCTTTTTTTGGCACAGATTTTAAGGTTATTTTATATTAAGACATTATCATTTAAGTCTTTTAAAGAAATGGTCTCATCACAAACTTCTCTTCTGTTTTCCATATCTAAGTGCAATGAATGAGGAAACAGAGCAGTAGCATGGAGTGGGAGGAGAGGCATGATCAGGCCTCAGTCCCAGCTGTACTCCTCTGTGGTAGTTTGATTCAAATGTCCCCTATAAACGTAGGTGTTCTGAATGCTAGGTTCCCAGCTGATGGAGATTTTGGAATTAACGCCCTCAGGAGGGAGTGTAATGTTGGAGGGGGGGAGGTGGGCTTATGGGTGTTATAACCAGTTTCCCTATGCCAGTGTTTCATGCCTGACCTTCTTTAAGGCCTTAAGGAAAATAATTATTTCTGACCCATTTTCTTGTTTTCCCAATTCTATGCCAGAGCTTCTTTCAGATACATTGACCAACACTTCACTAACATCCATTTTTGCTGGAAAAGCAAAAGTAGATATTGGTGCACCAAATGAAAGACAGTAAAAGACAAGTATTATAAAGAAAACCATAGATATCTGTAGTACACAGAACCAAAGATGTTTTCTATGGAGGGGCCACTTCAAGGAAGAAACAGCTGGGCTGGAACTGCGTCATGCAGCTCTTCAGTGCTCAATTCCTTGTGATCCTTAAATGGCATGCTTGCCATCTCCAGAAAACAAACAATTGTATCAAGGAAATTGAACAGAAGTGTCTCCTAGAGTGTTCAGCTTTTGACAGTAGGCCTAACTTGATAGAAGAAAATATTAGAACCCTCCAAAAAGATATGAATAAATTGAAGATAAGTCAAGAAATGGAAGACCTCAACAACTGGTTGATTAAGCTTAATGAAGACTTGATCAAGTGCAAGAATGAACTATAAGGAGCATCAAGAAAATCAGAAGCCAAATTAAAATCATACCTCAAAAGACAGATGGACATTTTATAAAACAACACAACAGAAAACAAAGTCAAATAGAATTAAAAAAAAAAAAAAAAAACCTCTCTAGAACCACCCACCAACAGAATTACTCATGTGGAAGACAGAACCTCTAACTTGGAAGATAGGACAGAAAAAAATTGATCAGGAAGCCAGAAATTTTGCTAAGTTCAAAAATTCAAGTGAACAGAATATGAGGAACTGTGGGATACTCTAAAACAATGAAACATCCAGATCATGGACAGACCAGGAGCATAGAACATATACTCAACAAAATTATTGAAGAGAAATTTCCAAATCTTGCAAAAGAGAGGCCCATCCAGACATAAGAAGCCCACAGAACACCCAACAGGCAGGAACAAAGAAGAAACTCTTCAAGACACATCATAGTTAAAATTCTTAACAATGAAAACAAAGATAGAATGTTAAAAGCAGCAAGAGAGAAACAATTCACAACATACAAAGGCAATCCCATTAGAATAACATCAGATTTCTCAGGGCAAACCCAGAAGGGCCTACAATGAAACACTTCAAAGTTTAAAAAACTATGGCTTCCAACCCAAGCTACTTTATGCAGCAAAAGTATCCCTCAAATAGATGGTGAAAGAAAAACTTCCCATGAAAAAAGTCAACTCTATAATGACGTTAACACAAAGCCAAACCTACAGAAAATACTTGAGGGAATACTCCACAGAGAACAGTGAAATAACTATCTCAGGAGCCAATAAGAAGAAGATCACAATAACCAACTTAGACCAGGCTCAAAACAGTACATAACACAAGTAAGCTATCTATCATCAATAGAGAGATCATCCAAGCAGAACATCAACAGGGAAATAATAGAGCTCAACCACATCATTGATCAACTAGACCTAACGGATATTTATAGAACATTCACCCAACTCTACAGAATACACATTCTTCTCAGCAGCTCATGGAACCTTCTCCAAAATTGAAGATATATTATGCCATAAAGAATGCCTTCATAAAGTCAGGAAAATTGAAGTAACTTCCTGCACCATGTCAGATTACAATGCTTTAAAGCTAGAAGTTAACAACAAGAGACACATCATGAATGCCACCAACTCCGGAAGACTAAACAACACACTTTTAAACAATGAATGAACCGTGGAAGAAATCAAAAAAAGAAATTGTAAAATTCATAGATCTGAATGATAATGAAAACAAAACCTACCAAAAACTTATGGGACTCAATGAAAGCAGTCATAATGGGAAAATTAATAGCACTAAGTGCCTTCATTACAAAGACAGAGAGATCACAAATCAATAACATGACTGTCCACCTAAAGGTGCTAGAAAAACAAGAAATATCCAAGCTAAAGAGCTCCAGACAGAAAGAAATAATCAAGATTAGAGCTGAAATTAATGAATTGGAAACTAGGAAATCAATTTTAAAAATCAATGAAATGAAGAGCTGGTTCTTTGAAAAAATAAACAAGATTGACAAATCCCTGGCCAAAGTGATCAAGCACAAAAAAAGAAATCTCAAATTAACAAAATCAGAAATTAAAAAGGAGAGAACACTATAGACATCATTGAAATTGGAAGAATCATCAGGGCATAGTTCCAAAAGCTCTAGTCCACAAAATCAAATAATCTGGAAGAAAGGGATGAATTCCTAGACACATACCACATACCAAAACTAAACTCAAGCAGATTAATCTCCTTAACAAACCTATCCCATCCATAGAGATTGAAAAGGTAAGCAAAAACCTCCCCAAAAGAAAAGTCCAAGACTGGATGGCTTCTCAGCTGAATGCTATCAAACCTTCATAGAAACAATGAAACCAATTTTTCTCAAACTATTCCACATAATCAGAGACTAATCCTCTCTAGCTCCTTTCATGAAGCTAGCATCACCCTAATACCAAAACCAGACAGAGATGTAACAAGGAAATAAAATTATAGGGCTATCTACCTAATGAACTTAGATGAAAAGATCCTGAACAAAATCCTTGCAAACCAAATTCAACAACACATCAAAAGCATTATCCACCTTGATCAAGTAGGCTTCATCCCAGGAATGCAGGGATGGTTTAGCATATGAAAAGCAGTCAGTAATACACCACATAAATAAACTGAACCATAAGAACCACACAATCATCTCAATTGATGCAGAAAAGGCCTTTGACTAAACACAATACCACTTCATGACCAAAACACTAGAAAGAATAGGCATGGAGGGTTTATATCTCAACACAATAAAGACTATATATAAATAACTAAAACTAAAAATAAAAATAGGAAGTTACTTCTGTCTTATTTAACACTTTTCTTTCCTGTGTGAGAATCCAAAGTTTTATTTGGAAGTCATACACTCTGATGTAAGTGAAAGTTTTCAGAGCCAAAGTATTAAAGAAAGGAACTTAAAGATGTTTCCAGATCTTGCTATGTCTACCCTGGACTTTCTAATTGTTTTTCCCCTAAAAGCATGGTTCTGCCTCCCTTTGAAATAAACACTACTCTAATATGAACAACAGCTTTACTTATGAATTTCTCTCTTTTATTCTGGGGCATTTAAAGACTTTGAATTTAACAAAAACACTAATATGACTCCACCTTGTTACTGCTTTTATGAAGTTTCAAATGAAAATACATATAAAGTTCAAGAAATTGTGAGGTCAAGTTTGTTAGCTAGCTATTTAATTCTGTGTATGGGCTCTTTAAGAAAGATAATAGTATAAATAAAAAACAATAACTTAAGATGTGGTAGTGGTCCCTTTTTCAGAGGGTGACTGTGAGACACAGGATTAGTAATGAGCTCAAGAAGATCCTGTAGAAACTCAGAGTCAGTGTTTGAAAACATCCTGAGAGTGCTGCCCTTGAAAGAATCTTCAAACAGCAAGAATAACAAAAATCAGAGTTCCCAACCCATTTCTGTGGCTGGTTCTACTGAAACCCCTTCAACCAAGGAAATCAAGATTGTCTCTCTTAAGGCACAGCAACTCCAATAATGTTAGAAAACAACTCAAAAGTACCTTTAAAAATATTAATAACTTCAAATTATGAAGATGACTGTACTTATTAAGCTGGATGGTGGCACAAACCTGTACTCCCAGATACTCAAGCAGCTAGGGCAGGAGAATAGTAAGTTCCAGGCCAGCTTATACAGCTTAGCAGGATGTCGTCTCATGAAAAGTTCATAACTAATTGCCCCAGAGTCAAATATAAGTTATTTATTTCCTTTCTGATTTCTCAAATGATTTCCTTTCTCAATTGAGGGAGACTGGCTCTTACAAAATTGGCTGAATATAGAACTTCATTCATTCATATTCTTAGTTGTAATTCTTTGCTATGATAGATATCCACCATTTACAACTGCATGTATCCCAATGTTTATACTCTGATATCCAGCATTAGCAATACTTTCTTTTCCTTTTCATACTCTTATCTCATTAAAGTACATTGAAATCAAAGCCTTGAAAATGTCATCAAAGTGATTGTCATTTCTTTTTCATATATATATATACTATATATATATATATATATATATATATAATATGTGTATATACATATAAATATGAGAAAGAGCGAGAGCGAGAGCGAGCGAGTGAGCGAGAGAGAGAGAGAGAGAGAGAGAATGGGTGCACCAGGGCCTCCAGCCACTGCAAAAGAACTCCAGATGCATGCACCACCTCGTGCATCTGGCTTATGTGGGTCCTGGAGAGTCAAAACAAGATCCTCCGGCTTTGCAGGCAAATGCCTTAACCGCTAAGCCATCTCTCCAGCCCATGATTGATATTTCTTATCACATATATAAGTAAGATGCAATACATTAAAAATTAAAATGAAAATTTACAAAACAGAAAGAAGCCTGGGAAACAACAAAAATAACTGAAAAAGGTCAATTGTTGCTGTTTTAGGGACTCTCACTTCAACCTTATAGCCTGCCAAGTACTTTCTAGAGCCCTTCTCATCTAGTCATCACAGGGTCCCTTTGAGGAGCAATCATGGTGATCTTTATTGCACCTATGAGGTAACTGGAAGGAAAGCAAGAGGCTTATTGAAGGCCCCCTTGTGAGTGAATGGCCAGGCAACATCTGGTTCTCAAGTAGAAGAAACCAAAGAAAGTAAACAGAAACCAAGTTAGGGAGCAAAGCAGAGAGAGAGAGACAGAGAGAGAGAGAGAGAAGAGAGAGAGAGAGAGAGAGAGAGAGAGAGAGAGAGAAAAGAGAAAGAAGGAGGAGGAGGAGGAGGAAGAAGAAGTGCCTACTCTCACCCACCTATCTGGAATGTTTGGTCCTCACTCTCTTCCCTAGTCTCATAGTCAAATTGGGGGTATTCATCAGCCCCTGAGCACATACTCTACTATCTTCTCCAGTACCCTAATTTAGGCTTTAATAGAGCAAAAGAAAGAGAATAAAATAATTTCACTATAGGAGAAACCTTGTATTTTTCAAGGAACCTAATCACAAAAGTAGACATTTTAGATATTACAGATAATTAAAGGCATTCAACTCATTCCATAGTTGTCTTCATCATGTTTGTTCATTTTTTACTGTTGTCCCAGTCAAAATGCTGTATAAAAAGAATTCATACATATATATCTATGGATATTGAATTTTTATATAAATATTTAATGTATATACACACATATACATGTAATATGAGATCAGTGTTAGTGTTTGCTAATAAGTTAAGAATACACCATTAATTAAGATAATTGGTTACCATAAAAATATTTCCTTAGCTGTAGGGAGATGTGCAGACCTACTTTCTATAGAACTAAAGCATGATTGTTACTCTAAGGCACAATCTTTGGGAAGTGAGGGGAGTAAGGTGGCTAGAGGTTAGGTTTTTCACCACTCTCCTCAATGCCTAAAAAGCACAACTTGTTGTTGCATGATTCATATGCTGGATTTTGAGTAAGATTGAGTAAGGTTTGGGGTGAGACAAACAGTTTGGATAAACCTTTCAAATCAATAGGTGCAAACTTTCTATTTGCTTCATGCACAATTTTGAATATAAAATCAATTCTTGGGGGCTCACTTTTGATAGAGTACTTGCCTCACAAACCTGAGGACCACCATTTGATATTCAGTATCCCACTTAAATGCCAAGTGGATAGCATACATCTGTAAGCTCAGTGCTTGCATGACAGAGACAGGTAGATCTCTGGAGCTCATTGACCAGTCTATCTAGCCAATTTGTGAGGTCCAGGCCAATGTGAGATCCTACCTCAGAGATAGGTAGACAGTGTACCTGAGGATAACACCCAAGGTTATACTTTGGCTTCTACATTTATGTCAACTTACAAGTACATGTGATCATGCACACGCACTCACACACACACAGCCATGTGTATGCCCATGCTCACACATCACATTCATTTGCAAAAAGAAATGAAAACAAACTCAATTTAGGAATGATATTTAAAGTTTAAAACATCACACCCCTGTCACCTTATGTGGTGGTATTATAATGAAACTAGGATGATAGAAAATATTTTGGGAAAAAAAACATATATTACTTGAATAACAATGTTTTATAATTAAATACCACCCTTTCACTTAAATATACAGAGGTAAAGAAAAGTCACAATGAATTAACAATGTCTGAAAGGCTCAATGGTACTTTAACACAGTATAAAATGATTATAAGGGTTCACCTAGAAAATGTGTAAAATCTCTATAGCAAGAACAAAGAGATGTCTGGTCTGATTTGTCCTTCATCAAATCATATTAATAACCCAAGACTGTGACCATTTGTGAATGGAAATATTGACTCACATTCTTATAACTCACCCTTTACACCCACATGCTCAAAGGAAAATATATCCTTAATTGAAAAGACAAACTTTTCACTTGGAAATTCTCCACATTCAAGGTTTTTTTTTTTTTGCCTATCTATAATTCTTTAAAATATTCTTAAATTTTGGTATAATACTATAAGGCAATTTGATAGTAAGGATTATAAAATGAAGTCTAGTTTTATGTTTCCTGAAAGAAACTTTGCTAGACTCACAAGAATAAAAATAAATAACTCACAGCTGATCATGAGAACTTTAGTTTAGTGGTAGTGACAGACATATGAAGCATTTTAGTGTTAGTACAAATGTAGACAGCAGAAATCAGATAATGATAATTAGTAAAAATCGAAGTCAGACATATTTATGTAGACAGCATATTTCTGTTTAGGGCTTAAAAAGAGTCATACAGATATCATTGAAATATAATTTACAACTATATGATCCAAAAATTTAGAGTATACAATTCAAAGTTTAGTGTGGTTTATTCATATTGAGAGAGTAACAGGAGCAAAATATTTTCTTCCCTCCCTCCCTCCCTCCCTCCCTCCCTTCCTTCCTTCCTTCGTTCCTTCCTTCCTCTTTCTTTTTTTCTTTCTTTCTTTCTTCCTTCCTTCCTTTCTTTCTTTCTTTCTTTCTTTCTTTCTTTCTTTCTTTCTTTCTTTCTTTCTTTCTTTCTTTCTTTCTTTTTGTTTCATAGACAGTAAGAAAGAAGCAGAGAAAGAAAGTAAGAGAAGGTATTTGCGTGTGCCTCCTGCCACTGCAAATGAACCTCCAGATGCATGTGCCACCTTGTTCATCTGGTTTATGTGGGGTATAGGGGAATTGAACTGGGTCCTTAGGTTTCACAGGTAAACACCTTAATAGCTAAGCCATTTCTCCAGTCCAACATAGTTTTTTTATAGGTAGTCATACAGGGACAAATGCCCAAGAAGATGCCACCTGGTCTACCCTGGCAGGACTAGAACCCAAGTCTGATCCTATCTTATCCAACATGGATATAAGCAACACTCCTAGGTAGCAACTTCCTGCTTCTTCCTTAGCTTAGCACACTGGGTCAGTCCATTGCAGCCACTAACTAATCACATCTCTTCCTTACATAGTTGGGCCTGTTAAAGAGTTTCATTATAATTGTATGTTTAATCCATAAAGGAATGTGACACATGTGTATAAGCCTCTTGGCTATTCATTCTCCAGGCACCTGACTCTCCTGGTCCTTGCTTTAGTAAGCTCTACCCCTTCTCAGCCAAACTGGGAACTATGGTCAGAGATGGATTTCTTATTTGCCTGAGCATTTTCCTGCTCATTTCCTACATGTATTTAGTTCCACAGTATTTTAATATCTTAATTTCATTGGCAGCACAAACATTTCTAATTTGTATGTGGTATGATTTACCTACTTCTGTTATAACTACTGTTGCATGTGCATTTTATGTCATATGTACAAAGCATCTGAGCTTCAATCTTAAATAGAAAGCATTGTAACATTATAATTAATAACAGAACTGTATTGTCTTCCACTTTAGAAAAAGTTTCATTTACATAATTATTTTTAAGTGTGAAAATCTTGGTTAATTTTGTTAAAGTGTGTTAAAATATGATGTCCTGAATTGAAATAGCAGGGTCCTGATGGTCTGATCTTTCAGCAGAAAAATATCTCTTTTATATAAAAACAGTCTATGTAGTACAGAGCTGAGGTCTAATTGTCAACACAGGTTTCTTATTTCTTGCACTGTGTTCTCTGACACACTGCCTTTATCCTCACCACACTACCACTGTCTCATTTGAAAGATTAGATTTGACTAGATACATTCTCCAACTGTGATGTTCTTGGATGAACTGTCTGAAAAGGAACTAAAAGTGAAAAAGGATGTAAATGCTTCAGACAAGGCAAAGTAGACAGGCAAGCAGATTTTCAGCTGCATTGTTTGACTTGTGATCGACAGGTAAGCCTCTTAAAAGTACCCACAATGCATGACCCATATACCTCAACAAGGAGGGGCCAAAGGGAGAGGGTAAGTCACGGATGAGCCTAATAATGGTACCAAACTGACTGTATTTGCTGAATACAAAACTAATTAATAAACAAATTAAAAAATTAAAAAAAGAAATTGTCACAGGAGCTTAAAAAAAAAAAAGTACCCATCAGACATTTGTCTCTTCTTTAAACATAACCAGACATTACATATAAAAACAGACAAAAGGGGCTGGAGAGACAGCTTAGGGGTTAAGTGCTTGCCTATGAAGCCTAAGGACACTGATTCAATGCTTGATTCCCCAGGACCCACGTACGCCAGATGCACAAAGTGGCGCATGTGTCTGAAGTTTGTTTGCAGCAGCTGGAGGCCCTGATGCGCCCATTCTCTCTCTCTCTCTCTTCCTTTTTCTCAGTCTGTCCACTCTCAAATAAAAAAAAAAGAACTAATTTTTTTTAAAGGACAAAACAGGAGATTGCAAAAAAGAATCATTAAAAAAAAAAAAAACAGATACTATTACTTGTTTTCAAAACATGAGTTTTGATCCTATTTCTAAAATGAATGAAACTGTATGTTGATGGATGAGGAAACCAAATCTATGTGATGATCATTAAATTGACAACAACTCTATTACTCTTTTGTGACCAATTAAAGATACTAATCTGAAAAGACTAATCCTATCATCTTCCTATCATGTGTGAGTATTTTTAAATGTGTAACAGTAGAATATATAGTAAAAAAAAAAACATGTTTCTTTTGGCTTGTATCTCTCCAGATTACTTATCAGAAGATAAAATAACAACTGTAAATTATGCCATGCATAAATCTAATATGCATAAAATATGTACTAAGTAATACTAAATTAACTTACTAAAGTACCTACTAAGTTACCAAATTTTGATGAATGTAGGTTAGTTAACACATTACACTGCCTTTATAGAAATGGAATATATTTATTATCCTAAGATAAAAGGGATAATAGCTCATACTACTATTCTACTTATCTATGCAATGGAAAAATCACTTGAATTTATGAGATGAACTTCCTTTAAAAAATGACACTAGGAAAAGAAGGAACTTGGTTTTAAAGGACAAAGATACAGAGAAAGAAATAAGTGACACCATACCATTTTCAATAGCAATAACAATGACAACAACAACAAATACCTTGAAATAACAATAACCAAGGATGCAAAAGACCTATACAATTAAAATATAAAAACATTCAAAAAAGAAATTAAGGAGGACTTATGAAAATGGAAAAAGCTCCATGCTCCTGGATATGCAGAATTAACATTGTGAAAATGGCAACCTTTTCAAAGGCAATATACAGATTTAATGCAATACCAATAAAATCCCAACATTGTTCTTCACAGAAATATTAAAAAATGACCTCAAAATTTATATGGACCTTTAATCCCAGCACTCGGGAGGCAGAGGTAGGAGGATCGCCGTGAGTTCGAGGCCACCCTGAGACTCCATAGTGAATTCCAGGTCAGCCTGGGCTAGAGTGAAACCCTACCTCGAAAAACCAAAAAAAAAAAAAAAAAAAAAAAAAAAAAAAAAAATTTATATGGAATGGCAGAAGGCCTCGGATATGCAAGCATATCCTCAGCAAAAGAAACACCTCTGGAAGCATCACCATACCTGATCTACAGTTATATTACAAAGGCATAGTAATAAAAACAACATATTACTGGCATAAAAACAGGATTAAAGACCAAAGGAATACTATCAAGGACGCAGACTTTAGGTCAAGTAACTACATCTACTTGATATATAACAAAGGCCCTAACAATGTAGGGTAGAAAAAAGACAGCATCTTCAACAAATGGTGCTGCTGTACAAACTAGATAACCATATTCAGGAAATTGAAACTTGATATACACATCTCGCCATGCACAAAAATCAAGACCAAATAGATCAAAGACCTCAATATAAGATGGGAAACTGGGCTTCTGATGAAAGAAAAAAAATAGGAGGAACTTTCATGATATAGGAATGGAAAAGACTTCCTGAACAAAATCCCACTTGCTCAGGAATGTAAACAATCACTCAACCATTGGGATCTCCAGAAGCTGAAAAGTTTCTTCACAAACAAACATATAATAAGTAGAGGCAATAGATTACCCACAGAATGGGAGAAAATTTTTGCTGCCTATCCAAGTGACAGAGGCCTAAGTTTTAAAATCTACAAAGAACTCAAAAACCTAAACAATAATAGTCAAAGAACCCACTCACAAAGTGGGGAAAGAACTGGACAGGCATTTCTTCGAGAAAGAAATACAAATGGCACACACACACTTGAGAAAATATTCATCATCCCTAACCATCAGGGAAACAGAAATTAAAAAAAAAAAGTATGTGCTTCCACCATACCCCAGTAAGGATAGCAAAAATTTAAAACCAATTGAAAACAAATGCTGGTGAGGATGTGAAGAAATAGGAATACTCATTCACTGTTGGTGGGAATGTAAGGTGGTACAACCACTACGGAAACATTATGGAGACTCCTGAAAAGGATGAATATAGGATTTACCAAAAGACGCTGTTATTTCCTTACTGGGCATTTATCCTAAAACCCAACATGGCTCAGGAAATTTGCAGAAGAGGGGCCAGAAAGATTGTTACATCACATGTTGGGTCATTATGCACAGAGACATTGCCTCTTATCCATAAGTGATGGCTAACCCCACAATGCATAACCCATATTCTCAGATGAGGGGGTCCCTGCAGAGGGGGGAGGACAGGGAGGAGGCTAAGAATGATACCAATGTTATTGTATACACACTGTGAACATAAATTTTAAAAAGTAAATAAAAATATATGTATTCTATATTATAACATATATTATATAAATATAAATAGTATATATTAGTAAGTTTAATAGTTGTACCAATCACACACACACACACACACACACACACACACAAACTACAGGTTCATTACAGACATAATAATTTTAGACTGGAAAAATATTCTGTGGTCAGTTGAGCCTACATATGGAGGACATGTGGTGCCCATTTCAGAAGAAACAATAAATATACTCACTAAAATGCACCTGTTGTATCCTATCTGTCTTGCCTAAAGTATCACAGAATTATTGATAGTATTGTAGGGGCACTGAAGGAATTGCCAGGGAAATGATAGTACTGTTTTTCCCCAATAGCTTCATGGCAGTTTAATATGAGACCATAATAAGGAAGCCTTAATTTTAATTAATTGCATGATATTCCATTTTAATTAACTTACTTATTGAGTCTTCTAATTTTAGCACTTCAATTGTTTGCACATTTTGCTAGTATAAAAATGTTATAATAGACACCTTTTATATGCATGTATTCTGCAATATACCCCATAAACAGATGCAAGAATATATTCATAAGATGAATACCCTGGAATGAAATGGCTATCAACATGTTATTCTTAATTTGTATATCCAAATTAACAAATATCACAATTATTGTTCTTGCCATCAATATACCAAATAAATTCCTTTTTATTGTCATAAATTGAGATTTTTTAGAGGATTTTAATTTTTTAGCTTTCACCCTGCTTACTAATAAATATTACATCATTGTAATTTTGGGCCCGAGAGGTTTGTGTTTATTTGCCTTTTAAAATTGTTTTTATTTATTTAATTTACTTTATCTTAGATTTGTTCTATATTTATTTGAATTGTTAGTATTTAACTTATTCAAGGATAGCAGTCTTTTACTCTGGCTTCAGGACATCATCCTTTATAAGGTTTCCCTACTCAGAGTTCTTAAATATAAATTCCTTAGTACTTGTGTCTGTCTTTAATGTTTGACCCTTAAAACTCTTCCAGTGAAATGCAAACATATGTGTACACATAGACAATCACATACAAACCTTAGTTAAAAGAAGTTCAGGGCTGGAGAGATGTCTTAGCAATTAAGGTGCTTGCCTGACAAGCTTAGGAACCCATGTTGGATTCTCCAGATTGCACGTAAGACAGACACATAAGGGGAATGCATGTGCAAGGTCACACATGGGCACAAAGGTGGCACACATGTCTTGATATTCGATAAAGGCCCAAACAATATAGGCTGGAAAAAAGACAGCATCTTCAACAAATGCTGCTGGACAAACTGGATAACCATAAGCAGGAAACTGAAACTTGACCCACACATTTCACCATTCACTACACTCAAGTCCAAATGGATCAAAGACCTCAATATAAGACAAGAAACTCGAATACAACTGGAAGAAAATTTAGGAAGTACTTTCCATGACGTAGGAATGGAAAAAGACTTCCTGAACAAAACGCCAGTAGCTCACGAACTTAAACCATCACTCAACCAATGGGATCACATGAAGCTGAAGAGTTTCTTTACAGACAAGCATACAATAAACAAATCCAATAGATTACCCACAGAATGGGAGAAAATATTTGCGGGTTATCCAACTGATAGAGGCCTAATTTCTAGAATCTACAAAGAACTCAAAAATCAAACAGTAAGAAGTCAAACACCCTACTCACAAAATGGGGCAAAGAGCTGAACATGCAGTTCACAGAGGAAGAAATACAAATGGTAAACATACACTTAAGAAAATGTTCACCATCCCTAAGCATCAGAGAAATGCAAATTAAAGCAACTATAAGATTCCACCTTACCCCAATAAGGATAGCAAACATCAAAAAATCAAACAAAAATAAATGCTGCTGAGGATGTGGAGAAGTAGGAACACTCATCCACTGTTGGAGGGAATGTAGGATGGTACAACCACTTTGGAAAGCAATATGGAGACTTCTGAAAAAGCTGAGTATAGAGATACCAACAGACCCTGTTATTCCCTACAAACCACAGGCTAGAGAGATTTGCTCAACCCCGTTTGTAGCAGCTCAATTTGTAATAGCTAAGAGCTGGAATCAACCCAGATGTCCATCACTAGAAGAATGGATAACTAAGATGTGGTATATCTAAACAATGGAATTCTATACAGCAGTAAAAAAAAATGACACAATGAAATTTGAGGGAAAATGGTTGAACCTGGAACAGATCATTCTCAGTGAACTTACCCAATCACAGAAAAAAAAAAATTGCCACATAGTATCACTCATCTACAGCACCTAACCTGAATCTACCCAAGATACCTTACATATCCAGCAAGCATCTCATGGACTAGACACTAGGATGGAAGGGGAGGGAGAGGAGGGCATTAAAGGGGTGGGAAACACAAATCTAGACCCAAATGGCAATGGTACCATAAAATTCTACTTACTAAATGGCAGACCAAATGGCTGATCCTTCACCAGGCCCTTACAGGAAACACCTGAACCACAAGACACTGGAGAGGGTAGGATTACGACTAACCTTAATCTTTTATATCTTCCCTCCCTCCTTCTCCCTCTCCGTCTCCCTCTCTCTTCTCTCTAACTCTTGTATATTAGTTATCTTTTCCTCATTTTCTTAGTGGGCACTGACCAGTAACTCCCCATACCAGCATGGAGCCACAATGAGCTTTTGACCAGAGAGACCTACAAGGTTTCCTAAAAGACAGACAGATTTCTGTCAGAGTACTTGATGACCCACCAAAGGTTAGTGGTAAGACCCTACTGCTGAAGACACCTTATGTGGTTGACATGCAAAATAGAATGGCATGGCTGGAAGTTGGAAGAGAGTCAGTCCCTGGACAGTCAGCACATCTAGTGCCAGAAGGTGCTACATGGGCAACTGGGGGAAAATGACCAATATCTGTCCATGCAACTCATGGTCTAACATACTTAGCAGCAAATAACTTGTTGTGATGCCCACACAAGTACAATAGTGGCACACAGCCATGGTGAGGAACCAACTGCTCTTACTTTGGCTAACTGATCTCCTCAGTGGTACGGGACCCATAGCTGGAGCTGGGAAACAAGTCAGAACCATATCCAAACATAAGCCCACTCTCCAATATCAAGCTACCGTCAATCATGGACTACAAGAGGGCCTACACCTATTAAATTCTCTATAAAAAAAAGTAAGGGTTATCTCTTTTGTCCTGGTGCTAACTTAATCTCCATTGGAGAATCTGCTTCTCTTTTTCAGACAGATGTAGATCCTAAGGAGAGAGCCACCCCATCATACCTCCAAATGCCCCCGGCTGAAACTAAGAAAAATTGCCGAAACAAGCAAGGGTGCTGTTTTCCTGATAAACCAGATACCAGCACAAGGGGGAAGGAGATCAACACAGAGAAAAATCAACTCCTACCAAATCAGAGAGCCAGAGCCTCAGAGGCCCCCAACACCTCATCACTGAAGCAGACCAAAAATGAACCCAACATGGCTCAGGGAAATTTTGCAGAACAGGGGATGGAAAGAATGTCAGAGCCACATGTTGGGTCATGATATGCAGAGACATTTCTCTTACCCATAACTGTGGGCTAACTCCACAATGCATGACCCATATACCTCAACAAGAAGGGCCCAAGGGGCGGGGGTAGGTCACGGATGAGCCTAATAATGGTACCAAACTGACTGTATTTGCTGAATACAAAACTAACTAATAACAAAAATAAAGAAAGGAAGGAAGAAAGAAAGAAAGAAAGAAAGAAAGAAGAAGGAAGGAAGAAGGAAAGAAAGAATTGACCTGAGGGATTATACGTTTCTAGTTTGATACCCTTGGACAATCAAGTGTGCTGGTACATGCCAGTAATTCCAGCATGGAAAGTCAAGGTATACTCAAAAGTTCAAGTTCATACTCACCTGGATAGTTTAAGAACCTGAGCTACATGAGAACGTGCCTCAAAAAATTATTTAAACATGTTTCCAGAAATTTAAATATATACTCTGTATTCTGTCTCATACTACAACAAAGTTACTTTCTCATAGCTGAAACAAAATACCCAACCTTTCTGTTGGCCAGGATTCCCATAAGGTCCTTAAAACAATGCATGCAGTTGTCAAAATATTTGATTACCTGGTAGAGTTAAAAGTTGAGACCCTATTGCTGAAGGCTCCGCAATCTGTGGTCACAGGATATTAGAATACCAGGCTGGAACTGGAAAGGAAACTAGCTCCCTCCTGGCTAGGCCACATAGTGCTGGAAAGCCCTATGGAATCTTCTGGAAGAGAAAGGTCACTAACAGCATCAATAAACAGGGGACCCTATAGACTATGACATCAACCAGCCAGACATGAAGCACACACTGGTGCAATAGTGGCATGTGGCCTCTACAGGTAACCTACTGTTCTCTGATTGGCCATGAGGCCCACTCAGTGTGAGAAACTCATATCTGATACTGGGAACCAAGTCAGAAACCCATAATTAGGAAGGGCAGACTTCAGAGAGAAGCCCCCACTGCTCTCTGGAGAAGAGTGGGTTTGCTCACAAAAATTCCCTCAAATAACTTTGCATACCACCTTTAACCCAAGTTAGTCTCACTGTCAGAGAATCTGCTTTATATTATAGATGGCAGATAAAAAGGAGGAGAATCAAGATCCATCTATAAGACAAGAAGATAACAGACTGCCACCAGACTTGCCACCTTTTCTACATCTTCCAGGTCCCAGGAGAACTTGCAGTGGAAGTAGTGCCGTGAATATTTCTCTTACTGCTAGCCTGACAACCAGCTCCAGGGAGATGGTGGCAGACATGGTGGTCAATCAAAAGCTATCAAAAGAGAAATCCAGAGGCTGCATAGAACTCAACACCAAATTAGACTGCCAACAGGCCTACCATGACTCAGGGGATACTGAGGAAGAGGTAGTGGAAAGATTTTAAGAGCCACAGGATGTATAGGAACACCCTGAGGCATGGTCCCCGACTATCACATAGGGCTGACTAAGGTCTTCATGACCCCACAGTGAATCCAAAACCCCAATGAGGAGAGACCAAAGGAAACAGGATCAAGTATGAGGGGATTAAAAAAAGTATAATTTGTTATAATATATATTGTTCAAATGTAAAATTGAAAAATATTTTTTGTTGAAATACTGTATGTCAGAAAAATATTTGTTTCTTTATTTATAGGTGTGAATCTTGGGACCCATTGATTTTATTTTTGAGGCAAGCCTTTTTTTTATGACACAGCAAGAGCCACAACAAGAGTGAGAGAGAGAGAATTGGCATGTCAGGACCATCAGCCACTGTAATTGGACTCCAGATGCATGTGCTACCTTGTGCGCATGTGCAACCTTGCAACTGCATCACCTTGTGCTTCTGACTTATGTGGGATCTGGTGAATCAAGTCCAACATGGGTCCTTATGCTTCACAGGCAAGTGCCTTAACTTTTAAGATGTCTCTCTAGCCCCCATGTAATGCTTTGTAATATATAGTTTGCATTAATAATTAGAAGTAAAGGTATGTGGAGAATAGATAAACACAAACAAAGAATGTGAAATAAAGAATGTTAAACTGGCCTGCAGAGATGGCTTAGTGGTTACGGCATTTGCTTGCAATACCAAAGGACCCAGGTTCAATTCTGCAGAACCCATGTAAGCCAGATGCACAAGGTAATGCATGTATTTGAAGTTCGTTTGCCATGGCTAGAGGCTCTGGCATGCCCATTATATTTATCTGCTTCATTCTCTCTCCTTCTCTCTACTAAATAGATAAATAAATAAAGTAAAATATTTTTTTAAAAAACAAGAAACTGAAAGGAGGTAATGAGTTGGGAGGTAATAGAAAAACTCAATAAGGACTGAGTAGAATTTAATCCAGTCTTCAATTTTTTAAAAAAATTGGAGATAGAGAGATGGAAAAGCAGTCAAGGCACTTACCTGCAAAGCCTGAGGAACCAGGTTCAATTCCCTAGCACCCATGTCAGCCAGATGCACAAGGAGGCACTTGCATATGGAGTTCATTTGCAGTGCCTAGAGGCCCTGGTGAACACATTTTGTCTTTCTATCTGCTTCTTGCTTTCTCTCTCTCCCTCTCTCTCAAATAAATAAATAAATAAATAAATAAATATTTTAAAAAGCAAAAGAGAATGGGAGTTAGAAAGGTTTGGTATTACTACTCATATATTATTCTGATAAATCCTGTAAGACTTGGCTCAAATTCCTTTTGCTGGTTAATACATTTTAAAATTGTAATAATTTGCTGGTAGGTTGCATAGTGTGTATCTATTTTGCAGTAACAGTAAGAGCATGACATTACACATGTTCCTCCATGCCTCTTTAATGTTTCCAGGAATAAACATTACATGAATATTATTTCCTAATTTTGATATAAAATACAAAAGCAACAATGCAAACTGCAATTAAAATCCCAAAGTAAAAGAAAATTTATGCATTGAACCCTAAATTTATTTCTTGAATAATTAATTAATTAATTAATTGAGAGAGGAAGAGAGGGAGATAATTGGCATTTCTTAGTTGAGGAATGTCCAAACCACATTTTTCTAGTTATTTCAAAATAGATAATAAATCATTATAAAGCACATTCACATGACTGTGCTATTTAATATTGAAACTTTCCTTTCTAATCTGGGTATAGTGTGGTTTCCACTATTCAGCCTGTTTGTCACCTCTTCTCTTGTTCCTAGCCTCTACTGAACTCACACATTTTTGGAAGGAATGCAAATGGACATAGCCTCTATAGAAATAAGTATGGAGGTCCCTCAAAAAATTAAAACTAGGGTTATTGAGGGAGAAATAGGAGCCCGGCAGATCTTTTTTAATACGTAGTCAGAGACAAAGTCCCAAATACAGAGAACACGATGTCACCTCAATTGTGTTGGCAAATCTGAAATCTGGTGTCTGACTTAGTCTCATGCAAAATGTTTATGAACACTTCTTCAGCAGCAGCACCCCCTTCTTCCCTAATCTGACATGTTCTGGTATGCTAGCCTCTTAAACCAGTCCCTTGAGTTCAAACCACCCAGCTCTCTCCCAGACTCACCTGAGACTGATATTAAAGCCCACCCAATAAGCTATAAGGACGCTTACCAAGTTGGTACTTCTCCTCTCCTGAACCTCAGGGTCCCTGTTTTAGTAAGACTTTCCAGGCAGTCTGCCTGGAAGGTAGGGGTGGATTTTTTTCCTTCTCATTTTATTACTTTCTTTAAAGCTATGAGGCCTTTCCTAAGTGATTCCTTAGCTTCCTTTTATTTCTAACGTGAAGGAGAGAGCTTCTGTACTCTTTCGCTCCACTTCCCGTGTGTGTGTGTGTGTGTGTGTGTGTGTGTGTGTGTGTGTGTGTGTGCTTTTACATTCTGGCCCTTTTCAAATTTCTCTGGAAATCCCTCGACCATTCCAGACTTTACCAAGATAGCAACTTTCCCCCAAATAAACCCTTTCAGAATCCATTTCAATTCTTTGTTGGAATGGACAAGGATCTAAAAGTTGGGATTCATGGGCCAAAGGAAAAAATCTCTCTGCTTCCTGAAATCCCATAACATAACCACTTGGTCAAATATTCTCACTCCAGGAAATATAGACAAAGTAAATAAAATGAATATGTTGAAGAGTTGCCTGCATGCTCTTGCTTGTCCCATTACTAGTAACAATATTAAGAGTATAGAATTATATGAGGCATCCACTGGTGGATAAGATTTAATATGTATACACAAGTGAATATTGTTCAGCCATAAAGAGAATAATATCCTGTCATACGTGGCAACATGGACAGAAATGAAAGAAGATGGATTTAAGTAAAATAAAGCAAACATTAAAAAACAATTGTTACATCTTATTCATACACAGAAGCACAAATGATTATGTCTCTTATCAAGATTCACATTTTAATTAAGAATCAGTATCCCTTTTCTACAGTTATTTCCGTAAAGAAATAATAAGTGAACAGAAATATTCCAGATGGATCACTTATCATTTTCAGTATCTGGAGATGAATATTATGTAAAGAAGAGGACAGGAATAATGTGAATATGAAGATATAGAAGGATATGGTATGAGGACCATGAGTTCACCGTCTTGGCACTATCTGGTGATCTAGTCTCAGCCTCCCAAGTCTGGGTGGCCTTGGCTTCAACACTGTTTTTAAGCCTTAGTCTAAAAAGCTGTGAAATACAGAGGAGAGCAGAGGATATATTCAAAGTAATATTAGAATTTTGCCTTTGTAATAAGATGTACACATTCCAAAGGAGTTTGAAATATAGGAAATAGGATTATCCTGGTGAGGGCAGTTAAATTAAATAAGTAAACTCAGAACAGATATATGCAAAATTAGTTTAATGAAACCACCATATTAACAAATCTCTGGGATTTATCTATAATGTGAATGAATGTATTGATCTGTCTTATGAAAGAATGTATTGATCAAAACAGGAAGTGATCAGGCTTGAGAACTGAAAAGCAAGCTTCTAGTAGGACAAATTGTCAAGTAGTACATTTTGGAACTGTGCAGGAAAAGCCTTGACTGTTGGATTCAGACCTCATAGGTTCCTCCACAGTGGTTCCTCCACAGTGGAAGACTTGATGGCTTCATGTGCTTTGGTTGATCGCCTTTGCCTTTCACCTCATTTCTGTTTGGCCTCCCTGATTGCTTGCTTACAGGAGCACAATCATACTCCAAAAGAGCCATGCCCAAGTCACTTACCATCATAAGTTTTAAAATGATGTTTTGATTATAATTTAATTTGTTCCTTGTCCACACAGATTGATAAGTGGGAAACTCTCCTCTATTTGGAATTTCATTTCTCATAAATGCCAAAGCTGATTTCAAGATTGTTTGTGTGTAGATAGCCCTTTGTGAGAATTGGAAAACATCAATGTATCCTTAATTTTCTCATATTATAGAAACGAAATCAGGTTTATGAACCTGGATAAATAGTATTAGATACTGGCATATTCTTTGTTACCTAGGAAAATGTCTCTTTGTGGGTAGCTGCATGAAAATGCAAGCCAGCCTTCCACAGGTGGTACCTTGCTGGTGAGTAGTCTATTTTGAATACAAATTTACTTTTTTTGGTTGTTGTTGTTGAGGCAAGCTCAACTGACTTGCTGATTTTTATGAGAGACAGGAAGAGACATAGACAGAAAGAGGCCTGCCAAGGTAGAGAAACTCCAGCCTTGTATGGCATCTTGTGCGCATGTGCAACCTTGCATGTTTGCATCACCTTGTGCGTCTGGCGACCTCTGGAGACTTGAACAAGTCCTTAGGCCTTGCTGGGAATTGCCTTAACCAGTAAGCCATCTCTCCAGACCACAAATTCACTTTTCTAATGTCTCTCTTCTCAACTGTCTTTATCTCCAGGAAAACGAGAGAGAGAGAGAGAGAGAGAGAGAGGAGAGAGAAATATAAACATCTCCTCTGTATCCATCAGCTTTAAACCCAGAATTTAAAAAAAATAAGATTGGTTTTTGTTTTCCTTGTTCAGGGCTGACTGGTATATTATATGACATTTGAAACTAACAGTAAACCCAGCCACTTACCTCTTCAAATATTATGAAGTATGAATGATGACATAAACAGACGCATTTATAATGAAATTATATCATTTTGATTTGTGTCTGTTCCTTTATTTTTTATTTTTTAATTTTTGTTAAGTTTTTCTTTGGTAAAGTTTTGGTTGGGCAGCCACCATAAGGTACAATTATGTGGCTCACTGTGATTGGAAACTGATAATTAGAGAGATTATATTTTTCTTTTAAAAAATAGACAAAAGATTGTGAGAGGAATTATAGACTTAGTAAGTGTGTATATTGAAATACAGGTTAAATACCATTATCTGTTTAGCTAAAAAATTATCAACTTACTGTGTAGCTGGAGAAGACTGTAGGAATGATCACACTGAAAAACACCAGAAGTTATTGCAATATTGGAACATTTAGCAGATTTGTTGATTTACTAAGTCCAGGCAGCAGATCAAGAGATATATGAGAAGTAGTTTATGTTTCATAGAATACAGAATGGATTGGTCACCCAAGCATCTAAACTCTCTTAAAGTAAGAGGGAAATGACCACCCTGGGGGGTTTGGTATTGTGTCACATGACTAAGCATCTCTTACTTGTGAAATGAACTATGGATAGTTATTGATATGAAGTTGAAGATATATTAGTATACATTTTTTCTAATTCTGTTTTGTTATCTATGATTTTTAAGCCCATTTTGGAACCAAACGCCCTTCTGTATGTTATTTAGAGATTGACTTTGTAGTTTGATGTTATCACTGAAATCCTAGGTTTATGTTTTATCCTTTGTGAATGTTCCCCAGTTACATTCATCTCAAGATGCCAACTTTCCAATGTTACATCAGTACTTAAAATGGGTGCTGCTGTCAAAAGAACATGAAGTGTATTCACTTATTATTGGACTTTAATCACTACATATTTCTAAATCTTGTTTCCTGTGGATCTTCAAGTTCTTAGCAGTGAAAAACAGGAAGATGCCTTAAGTTTTGGCAGCCACCAGAGGAACATTTAATGTATTCCCTCCAACAGCACCTCACAGACACAATAATCCAAAGCTCTCTTCAAATGCTCCATGCTTAGAGGTAACAACATATGCAGAGGTAGATATAATTTAGCAATTTTATTTTAAATATTTTTATTTATTTATTATTTATTTATGTGTGTGTTTGTAAAAGAGAGAGAGAATATAGGCATGCCAGAGTGTCCTGCTACTGAAAATAAACTCCAAACAAATGTGTTACTTTGCGAATTTAGGTAATAGAGAATCAAACTCAGGCCATCGGGCTTTGCAAACAAGCAACTTTAACTGCTGAGCCACCTCTTGAGCCCTAATTCAAAAAAGTTAAAAAGAAATAGAATTAGAATACCAAACAATTACCCAAAGCAATAATGCCTGTGACAATCACTCATTTAATAAATTTATGAAACTTTTGCACTTAGGTTCCTGTATATTTTGTCCTTCATAGCAGGATAGCAGGATACTTTTTAAGATAGAAGACTATATTTAAAATATATGAAAACAATAGCCACAAACAATGCCTAATTTTGGCATGTCACCTTCTTAAAGACATTAATGTAATGAAAAATGGAAATGTAAAACCCAGTCATTCTTGGTAGAAGAATGTAAAAGAAGCAAGAAATTTAAAAATGAGTACTATAATTTCATCATTCTAGCACTACCATTACTATACAAAGTTTTTATTTAAGTATTTTATATTACTCTTTGATCTATAATTGTTATATACTCATTTTATACATGAGGAAAACAAATGAATAGAAGGATAAATAAGGCAAGAAAATGACAAGATTGAAATCTGAAACTGTGAGGTTTGATTCTACTGTGTTAAACTCCAATCACTCCCTAAGGCATCATTGTTTGTAGTGCCATGGTAGAGAAATGGCCAGGTATTCTAGGGCCACACATGAGAAACTTTTAAGATGTTTTCCATGTAATTATTTAAGATGAGAATTTTTTAATAGGATAAACCCATTATCCATTGCATCCAGCATCTTAGAAGAGGAGGAAAAGATGGTGTGAAGCCAGCCATGCAGTCACATACGGAATGGCAGTGGCAGAAACTGGAGCGGCACAGCTGAAAGCAAAGGAACACCAAGGATTAGTGGCTGTCACCTGAAGCAGGTAAGGGGCAAGAAGGACACGATCTCTGATCCCAGAGGAGAAAATGGTCCTGTAGTTCCTCTGATTTTGGAATTGTGTTCCCCAAAACTCCAAGGGAGTAAATGTGTATTGTTCTAAACCAGTTCATTGGTGAGACTTTCTTAGATAGCCTTAGGAAACTATCACAGTATATGACCATGTAATTCAGCTGAAGCAGAATTTATAAATCTCATAAAATGCTTTTGTAGTACCTCTGGAAACAGTTTTCAAAGTGCTCTGTAAGTTTTTTTTTTTGTCATTATTGAACATAGGCCACAGTTATTCCAGTGTTCTGTGGCTGAAATTATACAACGTTCCAATGCAAAGATTTCCTACATATACGACTATACTGCAATACTAGATGCACACAAGTTAATTTTAAAAAGAAGGTCCAAATTTCTATGACACCCAACAGAGAAGGTGCTAATTAAGTAAGGTTTGTTCTGTGCAAGCCTATCCAGTATCACATAATGATTTGTGCTAAAGGCAAGTAAGTAAAAAGGGCCATGCTACACTGGATAATGCTTTCTCATGTAACACAAGAAACAGAGAAATCAATGTCTGATGATGGAAAAAGATAAAACTGTCAAGGAAAATAGATGTTATTTTTACTTTTTGTTAAGATCTTGACAGTAAGAGAAAAATCAAAAGATTAAGAATTCCCAAAAAAGAATTCATGGAAACATCCTTAACCACTGTTTTCTCATTTTTCAGTCATGGGAATACTCCCATTTTGCACTTTCCTATTTAACATAAGTTTATTTATTCAGATGAACAGAAGATCTTTTTAATCTTTATTGATTTTATTTGAAGCTTTCTGAACATTTCAGGAAAAGGCTATGATGAGCCTAATTTAGAATAAATGTGTCATGTTTGTGACCAGCATTGGTGTAAATTATTGACCACTGACAGCCTATTCTTTAGCATGGTATTAGATAGGAAATATCTGCTATGATTTTCATTAAAATTATTAAAGTTGAATTTTTCACTTTCTTATTTAGCAGTCATACTAAGGAGGTCTACTGAATCAGAGACTTGAAATTTTAAGCAAATACAATTGCTTTGATTGGCATCTCAAGTGACCTACCCATAAGTGGAAAGGATAAATTTGATGGAAGTACATCATTACTATATTCATTTTGAAGCTACTTATAAAACACAGTACACTTAAATATAACTAAAAATAATCATTTACAGCATGTAGAATGCACTCAATGGCTAGTATGTCTGGACTTGCAAACAAAAGCACACTCAGTTGATGCACATATGGGTGAAAAAAATCATGAAAATAACCACTTGATTTTATCATTTCATAAGTAAATATTCACCTCAGGTAATGTTAAAGTCGGTATGTTTTGACTCAACATCTGTATTGCTAAAATGTAAGATTTTAGAGATGGCTTAGCGGTTAAGCGCTTGCCTGTAAAGCCTAAGGACCCCGGTTCAAGGCCTGATTCCCCAGGACCCACGTTAGCGAGATGCACAAGGGGGCGCATGCATCTGGAGTTCGTTTGCAGTGGCTGGAGGCCCTGGCATGCCCATTGTTTCTCTCTCTCTCTCTCTCCCTCTTTCTCTCTGTCTCTTTCTCTCTCTGTCTGTCACTCTCAAATAAATAAATGAAAATAAACAAAATTTAAAAAAAACAGTGAATAAAGTATATGGTGGGATATTTAATATTTAAGTTATCCCCAAGTTATGTAATGCCTCACTGTATTTCAGTAAGAGTATTCTTTTCATAGTAAAACTAAAAAAATCCAATTTATTAATATGTGACTATTAAGAGTGCTTATGTAATCCAATTTCTATGTATATATGGCTATTTAGGGTGTATATTCTAAAGGAATTAGCAAGCGAGACAAATATAACTAATATAATAAAGAATGCATCAATTATAGGTTGATAATTAGTAAATAGTAAGTTTTCTCTGTCTTCTTCCAAGTTTATGATAATCTTCAACTATTTATGTGTGCCACTGTAATAAATTAGATAATTATGATCATATCACAACTAAATATATTTTGAGAAAGTTTGTTGATTTCCAAAGAGATTTCTAATTTCAAGTTTCCATGCAGTTCTGTGGTTTCCATGCAAAAGTAAAGTAATCATGTATCTGATTATTTTACTTCTGTGTCTTGAGATCCATTTGTCTCCTCTCTCATGATCTAGTTTTTATCATGAAAGAATGTGAGGGGAAAAGTTGTTACTCCACTCTATATTTAAACCATAGATGTCCATCACACAAAATCCCTCATGCATGAACCTGTAAACTCTCAGCGCTTAGTCTTAATTTAAGTAGGAGACAGGTGTGTGTGTGTGTGTGTGTGTGTGTGTGTGTGCACATACTTGCTGGGTGTCTCCCTCTTATTGCTTCTAGTTTATTTTATCAAAACAAGTCTGTTACTAAACCTAGAACTCATTGATTCTCATCTAACTAGCCTGATTGCTCCAAGAATCTTCCTGTCTCTGCCTTCCAAATTCTGGGATTATAGGTGTCTTGCCACATTCAGTATTTATATGGGTCCTAAGGATATGAACTCAGGTCCTGCACATGCATGGCAAGCACTTTTACTTACTGAGGTATCTCCCCAAACCTAAAAGACATATATTTTAAGAGATAAGGAGAATACTTTAGGAATTAACAGACTGCAATGATATTCTGAGAACAATTGTGTCCTTTGCAAATTCATATGTTGAAATCCTACCTCATTGAGGTGACAATGTTAGAGTAGGTGACTTTGAGAGGTGACTACGACATTAGAGTGGAGACCTCCAGAAAGATGCCTTTGTAAGAGATTCAAGAGAGTACATTTACCTTCCTCTATGCGAGGTTACAATTACAAAACCATGAAGAAACACCAGACATGGAATACACAGGCCCTTGATCTCAGACTTGTTAGCCTCTATAAATGTGAGACATACTTCTGGTGACTATCAACTGAATATTTTATTGTGTGATATTATAATAATCCAGGTGAGCACATATAGTTGCATAATAATGTACAAATCAATAAATTTAAAAAAATTGAATATCATACCTTCACTAAAAACCTGAAATTGTTTTTTTTTTTTTTTTAATTTGAGAGAGAGACGGAGCAGATAGAGAGAGAAAATGAGAATGCAAATGAGAATAGGCATGCCAGGATCTCCAGCACTGCAAACAAACTCCAGATGCATGTGCCGCCTTGGACATCTGGCTTGCATGGGTCCCAGGGAATCAAACCAAGGTCCTTTGGGTTTTTAGGAAAATGCATTAACTGCTAAACCATCTCTCCAGCCCAACATACAGATATATATATTTTTTTATTTTTTGGCTTTTCGAGGTAGGGTCTCACTCTAGCCCAGGCTGACCTGGAATTCACTATGTAGTCTCAGGATAGCCTAGAACTCACAGTGATCCTCCTACCTCTGCCTCCTGAGTGCTGGGATTAAAGGTGTGTGCCACCAAGCCCGGCCCAACATACAGATTTTTTAAACATGTTCTTCATCACAATTATCACAAGCAACAGAGAAGAACTTAAGGCCATGTATACATATGTGCTCCTCATTATCTTTGAGTATAACAGATGTGTATTGTCTTGTCCTGGATTGTCTCAAACAAGGCAGCCTTAGCCATGAGCTTAAGAATAGATACCTTAATTTGTGAACAAATATCAGGGAAAGAGACTAGGGGATTGAGAACAGTGACATAGGGAAGGAAGAAGGAGGAAAAGCAGTTTGTACTAAAATTTGAACATGGAACACAGTGTTATCTTGGTTTGTGGCCTATTGGACATCAACAGTCTTCACATTTAACTAATGAAGTGACTTGGAATAACATTTCACATGTGGTGCACACAGCTTTTATGATTCAAAAAGGCCTACAAGATGATGGATGTGATTCTGAGTGGTAGGGTTAGTAAGGAAGAACTCTTATCCTTTTATGACCTGCATGTATCTTATGATGGCACTCAGAATACTCACTAGAATGGCAGTGGTATAATAAAATATGTTACATTGCAGTAAATAGAGTGGAGTAGTATGATGGTCTATAGATTACTAAGACAATAAAATTGTACACTATAATATTACAGAGAATTATAGTCAACTCTCTTCTAATGCAGAGCTTTATTTATGGGCTACTATCCATCTGACAGGAAAATGAATATTTCAATTTAATTCCTTTGTGATCATACAAAGGCACATGTCTTTGTCAGATACTAATGATATGGTAGCTAGTGTCTGAGGTGAAGGGACTGGTTCACTGAAGAGAGCACATTTGGGCCTGCAACTATGCTATATTATTGGCTCACTGTATTTTTCCTCCTACATCACAATCCATTTGATGTTTCATATATCTTAGATCTGAAATGAGTAGGTAATTGTGGTGATTTGAATCAGATGTCCCTCATAAACTCATATAATTTGAATGCTTGGCTCTCAGATGGTGGCAGTTTGAGAGGTAGAGCCTTGCTGGAGGTGGTGTGTTGGGGGGAGGGCCTAGTGGTGTTTCAGCTAGTTCCCCCTTGCTAGAGTTCTGAACACTCTCCTGCTGCTGATGGAGCCCACTGTTCATTCACTGTCTAGTTGTTAATAGCAACATACAACAGGTGAATTTTTTCTAGGATGCAAGATTACTAAGGAGTTAAAACATTGGCTCAGGAGGGATAGTTTGATGGAATTTTCACTACAAATGATTATGACCTCTTTCATGATCACATAATCAATGTAAACATTTTCCTAGATACACATATGTCAAAACTAATTATGCCTGAGACTCTGGATCAATAATCATGGAGCTCCTCATATGGGTCATGACTCCATTTACAACCTGTCTTCCATATGTTCCCACACTAATCACATTAACATTTCAAGTCCAGAGTACAATACTAGCTCTAACTCCTACCTTTAAGAGCTTTCAGGAGGCCTAAGATTTGTTGTTATTCACCACCTTGAATGACTATGATAAAGGGTCATAAATTCCTTTGGAGAAGGACTCAAATGGGATTTTCATTTTTCATTTACTTAACCTGGGTTCCCTTCAGCTAATGGGTATTGGCTGCTTGAACTAGTCAAGATTTGGAAACTGGATGCATGATCATGGTTTTTCCTTGTAACAGAAAATGTCAACATTTTCAAGGTGTCACTTTTATGAATTTATGTTATACAAGTACCACTGGAGCCAGCTGCTCCATATTTTACCTGCAAAGGCATGGTGATATGCTATCCATCATCATGAATTCTTGATGATGAAATCACTCTGACCGCTACTCTGGTCTTGCTGCTTATTTATATCAACACTGAAATTTCTGGTGAAGTATTGGCACCCAAAGATTTAGAATGCAATCATACTGTTTGTTTTAGAGATCCCATTCCAAAGCCAACATCACCTACTGCAACTGATTGTTTTTTTTTTTTTTTTTTTTTTTTTTTAGAGGATGGTCACTCTTATTTAAATTGGTTCCAGGTAGGGCAACTGTACTGACTATTAGGTTAAATGATTTATCAATTAGTGATAGTAGTAGCCTAAAATTTATATTGTAGGGGCTCAAAAGATTGCTCAGTGGTTAAGGCACTTGACTAAAAAGGCTAAGAACCTGGGTTCAATTCCCCAGTACTCACATAAAGCCAGATGCCCAAAGTGGTATATATGTCCCGAGTTCACATTTGCAGTGGCTACGCATTTACATTATGCTACACACACTGTTAAAGGATCTCCATACATTCAATGCATTGTCTTATTAAGGAGATTGTCTTACTTTTTGTTATTTTTATTTTTACAAAGTTTCTGGTATACATAATAGCTATTTTTTTATGCACACTGGTTATCCATACAAGTAAAAAAAATGAATTCTAGAAGAATACCAAATAAATTTAGATAATATAAGGAGCAAAAATTACTCTGTTACTATGAGAGATTTAATTAAATTAATGTTACTTGATGAGGTACTGAGAGTACAAAGTATTTGCTGTTTTTTTTAATTTTCTTATTTTATTTTTTAAAAATTTATTTCATTATTTATTTATTGATTTGAGAGAAAGAGAGAAAGAAAGAAAGAGCAGAGAGACAGAAAAAGAGAATGGGTGTGCCAGGGCCACCAGCCACTGCAAACTCACTCCAGACGCCTCCTTGTGTATCTGGCTTATGTGGGTCCTGGGAAATCGAACCTGGGTCCTTTGGCTTTGCAGGCAAGCGCCTTATCCACTAAGCCATCTCTCCAGCCTATGCTGTTTTTCTTTTTTTAAATGTAATTACAAATGCTGCTTTCAGGCCAGGAGTGGTGGCACACATCTTTAATCCTATCACTTGGGAAGCAGAGGTAGGATGACTGCCTTGAGTTTGAGGCCACCCTGAGACTACATAGTGAATTCTAAGTCAGCTTGGGCTAGAGAAAAACCCTGCCTCAAACAAAACAAAACAAAACAAAACAACAACAATAGGAATTGATTTGAAAAAATATAAAAGGTTAATGGGGCTGAAATGGTGGCTCAGTCAGTAATGTGCTTGTCTTGACAGAAAGTGGACCCGGGCTTAATCCTCAGTTACCCATGTAAGAATTCAGGGTGTGGTGGCATGTGCTTATCATCCCAGCCCATCACTAGGCAAATGAAGAAAGGAGGATGCCTGAGACTTTGTGAGCAACCAAGTTTGCCAAATTGGAGAAATCTAGGTCAATAAGAAACCATTTTTCAAAGGAGCTTAGTGGCTTTCCTAGAATAGTACTTGAATTTGTCCACTGATCTTCATAAGCTCATGTGCATGCACACACAAGCACATATGTGTGTGTGTGTCCACGCATGTGCATGTGTACACACACACACACACACACACACACACACACACAAGCTTTCTTTATACTATATAAAATCATGGGAAGCAAAATTATATGGAGCTGTAAGATCAACCATCAGTAAAGCCAAACACATTTCCCCCATCTACACCCACATGTGTAAACTTTTTAGCAGCTCTGACTATATATACATATATGTACATATATACATAGATATGTATATGTATGAAAAATATAAAGACATATATATGTATACATATGTGTATATATGCATATGAAATTAGCCAAAGATGGGGCATTTTCATAATAAAATTTTGAATGTCTTTTCAACACCATTTTCATATCACATCCAAAGATTTATTTAAAAATAGCATAACTGAGTTGGCAATTCTCTCACATAATACTGAAGCTCAATCTCGTTTAGATAGATATATTGCAGATGAAAGAAGTAAATTATTTTAATTTTCTAATCCATGGAGAAGGATAAGAATAAGAGATGACTTCTATAGGATAAAAGAACCTAATTTTTCACACATTAATTACATACAAGTGGAACAATTTAGTACGTCTATTTTCATGTGCACAGATTATCACTTTTGATAGAAATTTACTAGGTTGAATTGGAAATACTGTATGGAAATAAGAATCAAGGAATATGAATTATGTGTGAAGAATTATATTTGAGCAGCACTGATGATTTCAAATTGAAGAATTGGTTAAAGGTTTGCAAAGATGAAATTTTTAAAAATGTTTTATTATATTTATTTGAGAGAAAGAGGGGAGAGAGAGAGAATGGGTGGTGCAGGGATGTTTGGCAATACAAACAAATCTGAGATATGCCCACTATTTTGTGTGTCTGCCTTTACATGGATATTGAAGAATCGAACATAAGGCAGACTTTACAAGCAAGTGCGTTTAACTGCTGAATAATCTTCACTGCCATAGCTAAGATTTTCATCATGCTTAGAATATCATTTGGAACCTGAATAGAAGATTAACAAGTACAAAAACATCAATAAGTCTAGCATAGCCTAGATAGTCAATAATACATCTATAAAGCCACCAAGTGACTCTGTATAATCCTAATATAAGTTTGAAATGGCCTTGTCTTATTTTCCATGCAAAAGCAAACATTTACTAAGGTTAACTTGTAATAAACTAGTAAATACTTTTAATACTTTTTATATTAGTTCTTTGACTATATACGTAATTACCTTTAAAGAATGGCATCAAGCATATTTTAGTGATGGCAAATACTATCCAAATACAATTTTATGCAAACATGCAATACACAAAATTTACAAAGATCTTCAGTGGATGCACAATTTTCTTTTGCATTTGAAAGAAATCAGTATATTCTAATTTTCCAAATATGCATATTTGGGTTTTATTATTATTCTTAGATCAAATTCAAAGATACCCAATGTTGCTGTAATAAAGTTGTCTTCCTGCCCAAAAATCTGAAATACTCAAAATATACTACTGAAAACTGCCTTCTCAAAGTCTGTCATGCCTTCTGTCACATGACTTCATTGAAGGCACAACACAATGTAATTAAAATCACAGTTATCTGAGTGATGAAGATAAAAAGCTCATTTTATAACTCATAAGGAAAATAAAAAATATTCAGTTTAGCCAAGTCATACTGAGTCTGTAAAAATTGCTGTCCTTTTATAAGTCATATTAGATTACTGTTATAGAACGTAAAATAGTGTGACATTGATCCAACAGGGAAAATAGAAAGAATAATACAGTTTTATTAACAAAAAATGTTATTTTAAATCTGGTTACCTTCTTTGTATAAGGTCAAAAGAGAAATTTAAAAAAACAGAAAAGGAGTAAAGTAGATTAATACTTCATACTATGGACAAAATAATTTTCTGATGATCAGATCTATCTATTAATATGGTATGGGCACCTACTATAAGAAATCTCATATGATATAAAGAAGACTTTGCTAAAGTAAGTAAAATTCAGAAGCCAAAATTTAAAAAGAAGATTAAAATGATTCATCTTTTAAAACTTAAACTGTGACAAAATTAACTTGAACGATGTTAAAAGATAAGTAACACACTGGGGTTTTAAATTTATAGCATATTTGTTAGCCATGAATTTTATTTATGTCATATATGAAATTTTCCACAAGTATTTAAGATAGTATGTGACAGTTAAACTGAAAATAGAAGATACAAGCAACCAATAAGCAATGATGTGCAAGTTATTGTTTTGGAAAATGTTGAAATTCACTATGAATTAAACAATGTAAATTTAAATTTAATATTTTATTCTATTTTCTCAAACATAATACAATACTATCTTCATATAACTATATTTGTTTTTGCATAATATATGTACATTTATACATTACACTCAAAATGTGTCTATAGTATTGCTATAATGATTATAATTTCTGTTGCATAGACAAAAACGGAGATACAGGAAACAAAGAAACTAAGAAACTTTTGCAGAGTCATCTCTCAGTCCTCTCATAACCATGTATTACACAAGAACTCTGGTTTTGATGCTGTGTCCTTATCTGTCTTACCTCTGTCACTGTACTGAGCCCTCCTTCACTTACTCTCTATCCACTGAATACATAAAACCCTTAGGCCATTTACTACTCATCTCCAAAAAGCATTTTTTAGAAGGAACCTAGGAAAATGCTTATTTTGGCTAGTGCAATAGCTAATCTCTATGATTCTATTTGCTATAGGCCGAAGCAACAGATTAAGAAATACAGTGATAAGTGAAGGAAAAACTTCTCTCTTCCACTGCATTTACAATCATCTTCATGCTCAGGCTAGATATGTAAGGGAGCCATCCCAGCTTTGTGTTATTAATTTAGAAAATCAACCTCAGGAACAGCTGCCAACTCCATGCACTTGAGTCTTTGGCCAGAATACGAAGCCCCAGCTGCTCTGTCAGCAAAGAGGCCTAGTTAACTTTTCTCAAATAGGCAACATAAGCTGAGACTGGGTGATCTACAAATCCAAGAGTTCTACAAATGAAAAGAAAGATGCTTGCTTTGAAACAGCACATTTTTTTAATAACCAGAGAATACTGAAATGACTCCAAAATGGAATTGCTAAGAAAATAAGAGTAATCCATTAATTGTTTGTCTCAGAGCTTCATGCAGGTTGTCTGAAGACCAAATATTGTGCTTCTGGTTTTAAATGTTGAAGGGAAGTTATACAGAGGACACGAAAGATTTCTAATATTAAAGGAAATAAGGCAATATGGAGGGAGCAGAGTGATTCATGAGGTGCTACATACAGAGAAGAGTTTGATTTTAATCCAACTTGGAATTCAGAAGGAGCACTTTCTGGCATATCCTATGTGAAAGTCATGGCACCCTCATGGTCTTCCCTTGCCACGTGCTACCTGTCATCAAGCTCCATGTGGCTTCTGTCATTTGGATCCATCTGTTATGAATCCAATTTTAGACTCTAAAAATTTCATTCCATGACTTTAGATTTCAAGTATAGTCAAATCATAACACCAGTAAATTTTCTTTGAACTACTATTAAAGTTATTTTTTTATTATTTCCTACTTCTTTTAAAAGTATTTTCACTGTGGGCTGGAGAGATTGCTCAGTGGTTAAGGTGCTTGCCTGTAAAGCCTAACAACCCAGGTTTGATTCCGCAGTATCCACATAATGCCAGATGGGAAAAGTGTTGCAGGTATTTGAGTTTGTTACCAGTGGCAAGAGACCCTGGGCCTTTCAGCCTATGCTGTTTTTCTTTTTTTAAATGTAATTACAAATGCTGCTTTCAGGCCAGGAGTGGTGGCACACATCTTTAATCCTATCACTTGGGAAGCAGAGGTAGGATGACTGCCTTGAGTTTGAGGCCACCCTGAGACTACATAGTGAATTCTAAGTCAGCTTGGGCTAGAGAAAAACCCTGCCTCAAACAAAACAAAACAAAACAAAACAACAACAATAGGAATTGATTTGAAAAAATATAAAAGGTTAATGGGGCTGAAATGGTGGCTCAGTCAGTAATGTGCTTGTCTTGACAGAAAGTGGACCCGGGCTTAATCCTCAGTTACCCATGTAAGAATTCAGGGTGTGGTGGCATGTGCTTATCATCCCAGCCCATCACTAGGCAAATGAAGAAAGGAGGATGCCTGAGACTTTGTGAGCAACCAAGTTTGCCAAATTGGAGAAATCTAGGTCAATAAGAAACCATTTTTCAAAGGAGCTTAGTGGCTTTCCTAAAATAGTACTTGAATTTGTCCACTGATCTTCATAAGCTCATGTGCATGCACACACAAGCACATATGTGTGTGTGTGTCCACGCATGTGCATGTGTACACACACACACACACACACACACACAAGCTTTCTTTATACTATATAAAATCATGGGAAGCAAAATTATATGGAGCTGTAAGATCAACCATCAGTAAAGCCAAACACATTTCCCCCATCTACACCCACATGTGTAAACTTTTTAGCAGCTCTGACTATATATACATATATGTACATATATACATAGATATGTATATGTATGCAAAATATAAAGACATATATATGTATACATATGTGTATATATGCATATGAAATTAGCCAAAGATGGGGCATTTTCATAATAAAATTTTGAATGTCTTTTCAACACCATTTTCATATCACATCCAAAGATTTATTTAAAAATAGCATAACTGAGTTGGCAATTCTCTCACATAATACTGAAGCTCAATCTCGTTTAGATAGATATATTGCAGATGAAAGAAGTAAATTATTTTAATTTTCTAATCCATGGAGAAGGATAAGAATAAGAGATGACTTCTATAGGATAAAAGAACCTAATTTTTCACACATTAATTACATACAAGTGGAACAATTTAGTACGTCTATTTTCATGTGCACAGATTATCACTTTTGATAGAAATTTACTAGGTTGAATTGGAAATACTGTATGGAAATAAGAATCAAGGAATATGAATTATGTGTGAAGAATTATATTTGAGCAGCACTGATGATTTCAAATTGAAGAATTGGTTAAAGGTTTGCAAAGATGAAATTTTTAAAAATGTTTTATTATATTTATTTGAGAGAAAGAGGGGAGAGAGAGAGAATGGGTGGTGCAGGGATGTTTGGCAATACAAACAAATCTGAGATATGCCCACTATTTTGTGTGTCTGCCTTTACATGGATATTGAAGAATCGAACATAAGGCAGACTTTACAAGCAAGTGCGTTTAACTGCTGAATAATCTTCACTGCCATAGCTAAGATTTTCATCATGCTTAGAATATCATTTGGAACCTGAATAGAAGATTAACAAGTACAAAAACATCAATAAGTCTAGCATAGCCTAGATAGTCAATAATACATCTATAAAGCCACCAAGTGACTCTGTATAATCCTAATATAAGTTTGAAATGGCCTTGTCTTATTTTCCATGCAAAAGCAAACATTTACTAAGGTTAACTTGTAATAAACTAGTAAATACTTTTAATACTTTTTATATTAGTTCTTTGACTATATACGTAATTACCTTTAAAGAATGGCATCAAGCATATTTTAGTGATGGCAAATACTATCCAAATACAATTTTATGCAAACATGCAATACACAAAATTTACAAAGATCTTCAGTGGATGCACAATTTTCTTTTGCATTTGAAAGAAATCAGTATATTCTAATTTTCCAAATATGCATATTTGGGTTTTATTATTATTCTTAGATCAAATTCAAAGATACCCAATGTTGCTGTAATAAAGTTGTCTTCCTGCCCAAAAATCTGAAATACTCAAAATATACTACTGAAAACTGCCTTCTCAAAGTCTGTCATGCCTTCTGTCACATGACTTCATTGAAGGCACAACACAATGTAATTAAAATCACAGTTATCTGAGTGATGAAGATAAAAAGCTCATTTTATAACTCATAAGGAAAATAAAAAATATTCAGTTTAGCCAAGTCATACTGAGTCTGTAAAAATTGCTGTCCTTTTATAAGTCATATTAGATTACTGTTATAGAACGTAAAATAGTGTGACATTGATCCAACAGGGAAAATAGAAAGAATAATACAGTTTTATTAACAAAAAATGTTATTTTAAATCTGGTTACCTTCTTTGTATAAGGTCAAAAGAGAAATTTAAAAAAACAGAAAAGGAGTAAAGTAGATTAATACTTCATACTATGGACAAAATAATTTTCTGATGATCAGATCTATCTATTAATATGGTATGGGCACCTACTATAAGAAATCTCATATGATATAAAGAAGACTTTGCTAAAGTAAGTAAAATTCAGAAGCCAAAATTTAAAAAGAAGATTAAAATGATTCATCTTTTAAAACTTAAACTGTGACAAAATTAACTTGAACGATGTTAAAAGATAAGTAACACACTGGGGTTTTAAATTTATAGCATATTTGTTAGCCATGAATTTTATTTATGTCATATATGAAATTTTCCACAAGTATTTAAGATAGTATGTGACAGTTAAACTGAAAATAGAAGATACAAGCAACCAATAAGCAATGATGTGCAAGTTATTGTTTTGGAAAATGTTGAAATTCACTATGAATTAAACAATGTAAATTTAAATTTAATATTTTATTCTATTTTCTCAAACATAATACAATACTATCTTCATATAACTATATTTGTTTTTGCATAATATATGTACATTTATACATTACACTCAAAATGTGTCTATAGTATTGCTATAATGATTATAATTTCTGTTGCATAGACAAAAACGGAGATACAGGAAACAAAGAAACTAAGAAACTTTTGCAGAGTCATCTCTCAGTCCTCTCATAACCATGTATTACACAAGAACTCTGGTTTTGATGCTGTGTCCTTATCTGTCTTACCTCTGTCACTGTACTGAGCCCTCCTTCACTTACTCTCTATCCACTGAATACATAAAACCCTTAGGCCATTTACTACTCATCTCCAAAAAGCATTTTTTTAGAAGGAACCTAGGAAAATGCTTATTTTGGCTAGTGCAATAGCTAATCTCTATGATTCTATTTGCTATAGGCCGAAGCAACAGATTAAGAAATACAGTGATAAGTGAAGGAAAAACTTCTCTCTTCCACTGCATTTACAATCATCTTCATGCTCAGGCTAGATATGTAAGGGAGCCATCCCAGCTTTGTGTTATTAATTTAGAAAATCAACCTCAGGAACAGCTGCCAACTCCATGCACTTGAGTCTTTGGCCAGAATACGAAGCCCCAGCTGCTCTGTCAGCAAAGAGGCCTAGTTAACTTTTCTCAAATAGGCAACATAAGCTGAGACTGGGTGATCTACAAATCCAAGAGTTCTACAAATGAAAAGAAAGATGCTTGCTTTGAAACAGCACATTTTTTTTAATAACCAGAGAATACTGAAATGACTCCAAAATGGAATTGCTAAGAAAATAAGAGTAATCCATTAATTGTTTGTCTCAGAGCTTCATGCAGGTTGTCTGAAGACCAAATATTGTGCTTCTGGTTTTAAATGTTGAAGGGAAGTTATACAGAGGACACGAAAGATTTCTAATATTAAAGGAAATAAGGCAATATGGAGGGAGCAGAGTGATTCATGAGGTGCTACATACAGAGAAGAGTTTGATTTTAATCCAACTTGGAATTCAGAAGGAGCACTTTCTGGCATATCCTATGTGAAAGTCATGGCACCCTCATGGTCTTCCCTTGCCACGTGCTACCTGTCATCAAGCTCCATGTGGCTTCTGTCATTTGGATCCATCTGTTATGAATCCAATTTTAGACTCTAAAAATTTCATTCCATGACTTTAGATTTCAAGTATAGTCAAATCATAACACCAGTAAATTTTCTTTGAACTACTATTAAAGTTATTTTTTTATTATTTCCTACTTCTTTTAAAAGTATTTTCACTGTGGGCTGGAGAGATTGCTCAGTGGTTAAGGTGCTTGCCTGTAAAGCCTAACAACCCAGGTTTGATTCCGCAGTATCCACATAATGCCAGATGGGAAAAGTGTTGCAGGTATTTGAGTTTGTTACCAGTGGCAAGAGACCCTGGCCATATTTTTTTTCTCTTTCTCCTTGAAAGTAAGTAAGTAAGTAAATAAATAAATAAAAAACTTTTAAAGGTGTTTTAACTTGGTCTGATATTTTCTGTATGAGTTTTCAAATAAAATGCTTAATACATGAGTTTCTTGTACCAAATTTTAAAATCATCACTCCTAACATTGCATGTTTCCTCTTAGAATCATTGTTAAACTTTGTTTCAAGTTTAACCTGAGTCAAATTTTATGAAATTTTATTTTATTAAGGGAATTTTATTCTTTAATTTACATGCAGTTAATAGCAAATACTGCAATGTAACTTTACCTTTATTTTTCAATTAATTTAATAATTGTTTTAGATTACCTTACTTTTTAGATTTTAACAACAAAATTAATTTTATAAAACATTTTTCTTTCATCTTCAGTTATAATTCTGTCATTTATCTACCATCTACCATCTTTCAATCTGTCTAATATACTACTCTGTAAAACATCATATGTTTACTCTTCTTATTAAATCAGGATAAAGTCAAGAAAGCATTAATTATTAATTTAGTAGTGGCAAAAGTAATTTTAAAATGATGAAATCATAAAAAGCCACATTTTCATTCATTTCTCCACTATAGGTATGTTAGCTAGAATTTTTTCTTCAAATATATATGTTTGTGTACTAAATCAACTTTCTTTTCTGCCATAGCAAATTAGTGCTATGGGTTTTAAAGTTGTCAGATTAAATATAGGAAAGAAGTGTTGTCAGTTAAAGAGTAAAAACATCCTATATATTCTACATTTCTGCATAGATTCCTTATGCATAGCCCTTTATTTTGCCTCTTTTTAGATTTTTCCTGGAATATTAATTGAAACCTTTTGAATGTTTTTTTCTTTTCCCCCTTAGCTTTAAAACAGCTTAAGAAAGTTGTAGCTGAAAACTCTGGAAGTCCTATGCAAAGAATATCTGTAAACTTTTTTTAAATTTTTGTATGAATATAATGACTAGGGATAAGGCAGGTGCATGTGACCCAGGCATCATATTCTTTAGAACAAACGTCTTCTTGGCTGGAATTTCGTCAGCATGAAATCATGTTCCACATTCTAAAATAAACTCATTGCCATATGCATTATCTTTCTGAGTTATTTTTGTACTTGTCTTTTTAACAGCTTCCGTGGAAATGTCTTCCAAACTTCTCACAATGCAAAACCAAAGATTTCTTGCTTCATCTTATGTACATGTATACTTGCTTAAATTTCATAAATTACTACCCTTATTCTGCACTTTAAATACACACACTAGTCTTAGCTAAATCTGAAATACATACTTTTTGACTTCTGAGAGAGGGCACATAGAGACAGAGTGTTCTCCAATGTCACAGCTGGGGACTCACCTGTGGCCGTGGATGTCCTGTTACCAGGCAGGTCAGTTCTAGGGTTTCTCCTTCCCGGATTGTGTAGACCCGTTCAGAGTAGCGTTCCTCTTCAATGTTACAGGCCAAGCCTGAGTGCACAATCCGAACCGTGGGCGGAGCTGTGGGGTCGGGCAGAAAAGAAGACAGGAGAAGCTAAGCAATTATCTTCCATGTGCAACCTTAACAGCAAAAGCAAAGCTAACTATTCTTGACCACAGTCAGAACCACTCGGAATAATGTTTTGCTTTCCCAAAAGATTACAGACTTTTCTTAATAGGAATTTTCTACTTTACCTAAAGTCACCACAACACTTTGAGAATGGCAGAGGGGAGCCAAGCACTGGGAGAAAACAAATAGCTCTAGAAATCACTCTTATTAAAGATCACTTGGTAACTTTGATGTTTGAATTGCTTTCCTTTTTATAACTTTTTTTTTTTTAAGATAGGGTTTCACTCTAGCTCAGGCTCTCCTGGAATTCATTATGTAGTCTCAGGGTGGCCTTGAACTCTGGGCGATCCTCCTACCTCTGCCTCCCGAGCGCTGGGATGAAAGGCATGCACCACCATGCCCAGCTATAACTTAAATTTTAACATAAGCTACGCTGGGCCAAAAATAGGTGGTGAGAAAAAAAAGAAGGGAAGGAGAGTAGGAGGAGGATGAGAAGGAGGAGAAAGTAGAGGAAGAAGGCGACCACCACCACTATAGAAGAAGAGGGGGAAGGTTTTTGTAATTGAAAACTTTACAATTAATGCACTAATTATAAAGTTGTCTTGCAAGTAAATACTAAAGTGATTTGATTTTAAAGAGCAAAATATCAATTCAGTTTGCATTTTATAGAACACCTCCTCTGGTGCATATTAAAGATGGTCACTGATTACATATTAAAGATGGCAGTAAATCATTGATGACTAAGTACAGATTTTAATTCAGCAGGGACCCAACTCTGAATTAGCTACTAGGTTCCTAGATTCATCTGTTTCTGTGCCCAAGCACCAATAAAATTAGATGAACATTCATTGTGTTACATATCACCAGAAACCAAAATCACACAAAAATTCCACAGGTGATGATAAATACTGAGCTAATAAGATACACTGCTTGCCATCAATATGCGACAGGTTGAAGATGATCTCCATTTATTCAGTCAACATTTTTTTATTTATAATATATTTGGAGGTGGAATAGAAATTTATCTAATTAAAAGAAAATGAAAAGACTTCCTATACAGGTACAAGACAGTGGTCTTAAACATTTTCCAACAAAAATATTCAACATAAGCAGCCATCCATACTATAAAAATATCTGTCTATTTATTTATTTATGTATTTATATATATTTTTGGTGCTTTTGTGTGTATGGGTACATGAGAGGTTTTTGCCATTGCAAGTAAATGTCCATCTGGTTTTAAGTGGGTTTACAAGCAAGTGCTTTTAGCCTCTAAATCTTCCTCCCAGGCCCAACAGCCATACTCTTAATAGAAGATATCCTTGCCTTCAAGGAAAAAGAAAACAAAACAAAAACCCTAAAACTGGAATATTTAGATTTTCTTATTTTGCATTAAAAAGATCATGAATCTAATAGTTTATGAAAATCAATCTGGTGGTTCTATGAAAGAGGAAAAACATTATAAGGCTATCAAGAGAAAATTCTTGGGAAATATGTTTGAAATAAACATCATCTCTAATATGTAATGATTTGCTTTATGTAACACAGATGCACAGGCCATTCACAGAGATGAATATCTTAAAAGGGCATATTTTGTTATCTTTCTCAATTTTAGGCAGAAATAAGAACAGAAAACCCCATTCATCACACACAAAGTAAACCTGTTTGTCTCTACATCTTTGTATGTAACCGCATCCAGTCTGTTTTTCAGTCTCACAACCTAGGAGCTGGCTGTCCAGTAGCTATCATCAAAAAGATGCAAACACCGGATAAGAAAAAAAAAATCTAAAAAAAAAGTACTACATATACTCAGTGTGCACAATTCATACCCCAAGAGCTTGTTATAAATACATTTCACAGGTATACAGAGAGACCTGTTAAACCTTCAGCAAATTCCAGGAATCTGCATTTTACCAAACACCATGTGGTTATAATGATACTGCTTCTTTGAGGACAAGTTTTAGAAGTATTTCTCTATGTCTTATAAATATTTGTTGAATAAATAAACAGCTCTAAGAGATAAAGTGTCCTTGTTCTTTGAATTTTCTTAAGTAACTAAACTTCATATTGTACAGCATTTTTTTTTGAAAAATGAAATATTCTTAAACAAAAATATAGTTTGGTCTGTGCAATTAATTTGTCCAGCACTCTTTGTCACTGCTTTGGACTCCGTCTAGACATGAAAATGGTTTGTTGGTTTCATGGTATTGAAGATTTTAATATTTAGTGTTACTGTGGAGGATCTAATGGCTCATACAATGTTTCTCACAAATCATTTCAATGATCAAATTTAGAGTTTAATTTAGATAAATAATCCTAGCAAAGTACTTCTCTTAAGATATATGACTAATATAATTAAATCTGCATGATAGAAGTTAACAAGCCATTGACAATCAATAAATGCTTGCAAAGCAAAAAATAAAAAAAGAAACAAAAAAGATCTTTATCCTAAAATAAATACCCATGCTAAATTTAGCTTCATAATTATAGTCTTCACTTATTAATATGTCTAATTATATAGTGACATGATATCCTTTCTAGACTAATTTGTACTTGTTATTTTTATATATATTTCAACTCAATGTGTAATGTTATTTTAAGATATATCTTTCAAATGCATCATTATGTAAATAAGTAGCTTTATTTGAACCATTTAAATTATACAGTAGGCAAATTGTGACATTTACAAGGGTTAATTTTCTGCTATTTTCTTCTATATTCTAACATGTTTTTAGAAAAGGTAATTGCTTTTATACTGTTAGGAACCTACCACCTATCTTGTAGGAGGGAGGAATAGTCTACCAGATTTAGTTGTGAATACACATTCCCAGTAAGCATTATACCATATGCTCTATACTTTAATCCAATAATGAGGTAAACATTTGGGAGGCATCAGTGACTTTAGTCTTCAGAAAACAGAGCTTAGAGGGTCTTAGTGTCCAACTGTGTCAATAGTCTGTTTACAAATTAGAGGAAAAAATAAATAAACCTGAGGTTATGAAGTGCCTTGCCACAGTCTTATGAATGTAGCCTACACATAGCATCTATTAAAGCAATATCTGGAGTAGTTATATTAGGATTCTTAAGACTCCCACAGTAGACCTAGAGCAAATTGGATAAGAAAGGATTGCAAAATCATCCATGCAATAAAGCAACATAAGTACATTAACAATGTAAGTAGTGTCATTGCTTAGATGTAAATCATATAGCATCATCTTGGATGTAAATCATATAACATCATCCCATCTCCATCTTGCCAAATTCTTGACATCTTACCACTGTCAATATGGAGTGTGCCTCTAACACCTGTCTATGGATGATGAAAGTATGATAAGACAAAGGTTGTGGTACATTTGATCAGAATGTTCTCCCATCTTAGATTTCCAGATGGTTATTCAAATTTATGGTCCTCATATATGTATAATTATTGGCCAATGACTTCTTCTCCAATTTCCAGCATATAGGTATTTCCTTGCAATTTTCCACCCTTCCACTTGATATGAAGTACTTTCAGTGTGGGAATGAACATATATGACAACTGTCATACATCACATAATTTAGAGAACAGAGTAGCTAATAATGTATAATTATTATTAATATAAATTATGCATGCTTATGTTAAATAATTTGCCATTTAAAATATTTTATTTTTTTCATTTTGACATCATATACACACATAATGAATTTGATTTTATTCAGCCTAATTTATTCACATTTATAATGAGTATGACTAAAAGTACAGTGATATCAACTTCTTTTAGTAAAATACCAAGTAACATGGTGCTAAATTTATCGACTTTAAATGAAATTTGCTGTGTTAAAGCAGGAACAAGACATTTTGTTATCTTCTACTTTGTTAGAAAAAGCCCCAATTCATCACAGCGAAATTGGAGCAAAGGTTATGATCCTTTTTGCCTTAAAGGCTCTGCAATGAATTAAAATGTTAAAATGTTGCACAAGACTTATATTCATCCCAATATTCTTGAGTAAACCAAATCTCATTACTTTCCTAGTATTAATCACATCAAATATCTTAATTTGAGTAAGTTGCCTTTGGGTTCAAGAGGTCAGTCTAAAAGGAAAAAAGAGAGGTACTCTTTATCTTATTAGGATATTCTTTTGAAAGTTAAGCTGAATTCTCTCTGCATTTCCTTGGAAAAAGCACACAAATTATTCTCCAACAGCAACAGCCAGGAGAAGTTTCATCTTTCTGTGTCACATACAGACTTGCAAGCCTATTTTACTAAAGCAGACATGAGGGCACACAGGGAGATTAGTGTCATGAGCTGTGCCTTCAAAGGGCTGACAGTCTATTGTATCTGTCAAAGTCATTAACCATAAAAACATAGGTGAACAGAATAGGTAATGTAAGAGTTGAAAATGCAAAGAGCAATATAAGAACAAAGCTTAGGAGAATTAAGTCCATGTGTAGAAATCTGAAAGGCTTCACAAATTCAATGGAATTATACCAAAGTGGGAAAAGATACTGTGGGAAGGAAAGAGAAGAAACATTCCAGAGATATGTTTAAAGACATATCTGTAATAGAAGATCTGCTGAAAATTATACATTCATATGTGTTTTCACTTCAAACTTTGACACTGGCCTTACTCTGTTTAGCAATCTGTCTCCCCATGCAGTATAGATTTTTAAGGTCTGCAAATAGACATGAGTTGTTGGGGATGCAGGTAGGGGTCTTGCTCGACAAGACTTGATGATCCATTGAATACAAATGTGAAGGAGAAGAGGTGAGATGACACTGATGTGTATCCCTGGCCTTACTGAAAGAGGATTCCTCATAGCAGACACCCTCTAGATTACCATGGAGGTCACATGACTCAGGCAAATCCTGAGATGAGGGTCCCTGCACCCAACCCATGGCAGGGTTTTTTAAGGTGAGGAATTTCATGAGAAATATTGTAAAGATGCCTTTTCCCATAGCAGTCACACTGCCAAGGGTTGTGCTGTTATTAGGCAGCAATGGCTTGGTGCTAGTTTTCTCTCCTCTTAAGAGCCACAAATAAGAGCTTTCAGCTTGAGTAAATTTCTCAAATTCCTCATGCACCCATTCTATGGGAACTCAAATTTCCACTGGAATGTTGCCACTCTTCCACACCAAGCAACACAATGTAGGTTCTTAATACATGTAATGCATTCCTGGGATAGGCAGCTTGGAGATGAGCACACTCGATGGCCTTCTCTTAGGAACAGCAAAGTGGAGACTTTCAAAGTACCATGCATAAGGACTCCTCACACAATGTAGGACAAGGGAGAAGACTGAGGGAAAGGGAGGGGAAGGTTGTAAGAGGAAAGAGGAGGGAAGGGAAGAAAAGGGAAAGTATGAAAGATAAAGGAGAAAGCACCACTCTCATATTGCCAGACAGGCAGCAGAGTGAGAATGCATTATTTATTGTGTTCTCTCTTGCCTGTCATTCACTTTTGTTTCTCAAAGTAAACAGAAAGCATTTCCATATTTCCTTCTATTCCTCTATTGATTTAAGAAGCCATATTCTTTCTTAATTTGTATCTCGTTTTCCTTGTCCTTTTACACTCAGTTGAATAACATTGATAATAACTGATATGTTCTGCTTATCTATTTCTGAACTCCCTTTATAGCACAGGTTTGTAGTACATATGGCTTCTATTCTTATTTCCACTCTTTCTCACCCATGTTACTCATTTTATAATGCTTCCTCAATCTTTTTTTTTTAATGATGTCCTAATTTGGTTTTTGAATTAAACATTGCATATGCAGGCCTAGCCAACAATTATTTCTATCATTTTTGACAATTTCATTGCCAAATCTTTGCTTTTTCATAAAATTACATAATATATAATTGTATAACATATTACATTACTCCAAATTCAGATATGGAGTTGGAAAATAGACATTTTAAGGATAAATGAAAAGTTCAACTTGGGGGCTGGAGAGATGGCTAAGCAGTTAAGGTGCTTGCCTACAAAGTCAAAGGACACAGGTTTGATTCCTCAGGACCCACATAAGTCAGATGCACAAGGTGGCACATGTGTCTGGAGTTTGTTTACAGAGGCTGAAGGCCCTGGAATGCCCATTCTCTCTCCCTCTCTCTCTACCTTTATTTTTACCTCTTTCTCTTGCTCTCTCTCTCTCTTTCTCTCTCTCTCTCTTTCTCTATCTCTCTCATAAATAAATAGGTAGGTAGATAAATAGATAGAGAGATGATAGATAAGTAGATTTTTAAAAAAGAAAAGTTCAACTTTGGATGCTGACAGTGAGCTCAGTAATGGCTGATAAGTTTTGCTGGCTATAAGGAAGTGGTTTGAAAGGACAAATGAACTTTTCTAGAAGATTAGGTAGAGTAAGAAATTTGAAGGGTAATGATAAAACCTAACAATCTGAATTCATTTTTAGTATTTTATTTACTTGGAGAGAGAGAGAGAACACAAGAATGAGTACACCAAGGCCTCCATCTACTGCAAACTAACTGCAGATACAAGATGCATGCACTACTTTGTGCATATGGCTTTACGTGGGTACTGGGGAATCAAATTCAGGTCAGTCATTAGGCTTTGCCAAAGTGTCTTAAGCACTAAACCATCTCTCCAGCCCCTACAATGTGAACTGTTTACCAAGAAAGCCAGGGAAAGAAACTTGAACTGACAGTCAGAGAAGTTGAAGAAGAGCAAAGGAAATTAGGCTATTCAGAAATTACTTAAAAAGAGGCAGAAGCATTCTTCAGAAAGGTTGTCACTTAGGAGGATCAGGGGAAAAAAGTAGAAATGAGGATTTTTGACTGACATATGGCTATAAGAAAAGGGACCAAAAGAGGAGTGATGTATACCTCAAAAAGCCCCCAGCTAAAACTAAGAATAATTGGCGAAATAAGCAAGGGTGCTGTTTTCTTGGTGAACCTGGTACCAGCACAAGGATGAAGGATATCGACACAGAGAATAATCAACTCCTACCAAATCAGATTTCCAGAAACACAGAGGCTCCCAAGACCTCATCACTGAAGCAGACCTAAAATGAATTCAATATGGCTCAGGGAAATTTGTGGGAGAGGGGGCGGAAAGAATGTCAGAGCCACAAGTTAGGTCATTATACACAGAGACATTTCCTCATACCTACAACTGAGGGCTAACTCCACAGTGCATGACCCATATACCTCAACAAGGAGTGGCCAGGGGGAGCGGGGAGGACAGGGAAGAGGCTAACAATGGTACCAACTTGACTGTATTTACTGAGTACAAAACTAATTAATAAAAAAAATAATAACAAATAACGCAAAAAAGAGGAGTGATGTGAGGTGTTGTTAAGGGAGAAAATTTCAATAGGTCAAACCAAGCTCCAATATATAGAAAGGGTTGGTGCATAAACAACAGAATAGTTTAACTATCATCATCTCAGGATATGAAGGACTCATTATTTACATTTTTTATAAGAGACAAAATACAATGCTTGTATTTCCAACATACCCGTAACTGTGTGCCAATAAAGATTTTTATTTGAGAGAGTCTTATTCTAGCCATGCTGACCCAGGTTGGCCTCAAACTCATGGCAGTCCTCAATTTCCAGCCTCCAGAGTGCTTGGATTAGAGACATAGGCCACCATGCCCAGCTCAATTATGAAATTTCTTAGGGCTTTCATTATCCTTTTAAAATGTTTTTAAGCCCATTATGATTTTTTTTTTTTACTGTTAGTTAATTATTTTGCAAGGTTGACTATTGTAAATTCTTTCTGTTTATAAAGAACTTTCTTCAAGTTCTTTAATCTCTTCTGTAAAATAATACCCAATCTGGGGCCATATCCATAGTATATAAAGATAGAACATCACTTCCAGATTAAAAATGCAGACATGACAAAACAATGGCATCCTCTCATCACCAGCCCTGTTCTTGTTTGCTTGAAAGTGTAGTGATTACAAATATCCCTGCACATGCTTAGGGATGCCTGTGTGCATGTGAGGTCAGTCTGCCCTCTCCTTGTCATTTGGGATTTGGAAAATCACAGGGCAAGTCAAAAGACCACTTCGGCAAGCTGTCACTTTTTTCACTATTTTGTTTCTTTGCCCTGTCCTTCAGCCTTTGTTTACCTGACTCTGTTTCTTTGGCAAGGACCTTTTGAAATGAGATACTTCAAAACAACCTCACTACATCTACAAAAATAAACATAGATCCCAACATGCCCACAAGCAAGGTTTTAATTTATACATTGATACACTTCAATAACTTCCTTAAAAAATGATAAAATCAGGGGGTGGAAATTTAGGTTTATTGTTTATACTCATGGAAGCTGTCAATAAAAAGTTAAAAAATGCTTAGAATCTTTTCAGCATTGTCACTTAAGTAGCCCCCAAATGATAATATTCTAATATACAAATAACATAAAGACCATTTTAGATCCATATTTAGCTTATGGAATTTATTCTCTTTCTTTGGTTATCTTTAATTAGCTATAATTTCAGAATCAATCTATTACCTGGCTTCCATTATGACTTCTTCCCACCCTTCCAATGTCTTTAAACTTCATTCCTCTCCACTAAAGGAAACTATTTCCTAATTATTAATTTGGTGAACACTAAAATGAAAGCACTAAGAACATATTCATTACTTTTAATTTAATCAAATGAAGGTCATTTCTACTCTATATGACTTGAGGGACAGATTTTGATTGTCACAGGTTTGGAATATTTTGTATTCTTTCCTCAGCATGTCTAATATTGGCATAATTTACTGCTATCATCCCAAGACTACAAAGTTCAAAGAAAGGTTAAAAAAATTAAACATTAAAATACCTGGTTTTATCAGAAAGTCATTAACATTCCCCATATAGCAAAAGTTAACATGTTTTTTAGTCAGGGTTATGTGTGAGCTTAAAGAAAAAGTCCTGTTTAGATGTGATGTTATTGAAGACAATAGAAGAAAGTTTGTTATTAAAAAGAAAACATTCACATGCTGGGGAGATGGCTCCATAGTAAAAAGAGCTTGCTTACAAAGTCTATCACCCTGGGTCTCATTTCACGGTACCCACATGAAGCCAGAAGCACAAAGTGGCACATGCATCTAAAGTTTGCAATGGCAAAAGGACCTGGCACACACATATTCTCTCTGTCTCATATTCTGTAAGTATATAAATAAAAGAAGACATTGTAAAAAAGAAAAAGAAACCCATTCATTAATTATGTGCATTCAATTTAATGTTAAGCAAAATACAATTTACATATTAATGCTAAAACAACAAGAGCAATAATGTCTGGTGTAAAACCTAGCTTGTAATACCCCTTTTAATATGCTAAAAACAAGTTAGTAACTTCCTAGAAAATTTAATTCAAAATTAGAAAACAAAAAATCTGAACTCTGTCATGCAATGACAAGTATGGTGGTTTGATTCAGGTGTCCCCAATGAACTTACATGTCATGAATGCTAGGTGCCCAGCCAATGGAAATTTGGGAATTAATGCTTCCTGCAGGCAGTGTATTGTTGGCAGCAGACTTATGGGTATTATAGCCAATTTCCCATTGCCAGTGTTTGGCACACTCTCCTGTTCCTGTTGTTCACCTTGTTGTTAGCCAAGAGGTGATGTCCACCCTCTGCTCATGCCATCATTTCCCCCTGCCATCACGGAGCTTCCCCTACAGCCTGTAAGCCAAAATAAACCTTTTTCCCACAAGCTGCTCTTGGTCGGGTGGTTTCTGCCAGCAATGCGAACCTGACCCCAACAAGAAGTAAATATCCTTTTAAAGAAAAGCTTTATGGTTTCATTTTTAAATGTATTTACTGGTTTCTGTAGCTGAAACTTCACATTTCATTTGAAAAACCATCCTTTGTTTTCATCCATTATTTTACACATTAATATTTAAAACTAACACTTCAAACACCCTTCTGTTTTTATAGAAGGAAAAACAAAAGTTTCATGTAATTTCAGGCTTCAGCATTCCTTTCAAATCCAGCAGTTGACAACTTTTACCATGCAGACCAGAGAAGGAACATGGACCAATCAAGTCTTATACACTTATGCCCAGGCACTAATCATCCCTGTCTCTACAAGGATGTCTCCTCCAAACCCTTCACCAAGTTCTTCCCAGCAATCTCTGGGAGAAAAAATTAAATTATATCTAAGCAATACTGGAAAGCCCATCAAAAAGTTCATGATTTTAATGTTTTGTTCATGTAGGACTTATGTAAACTGAGTTGAATACTGCAACAGGGAGTTTGACTTATGTAAACTGAGGGAAGTACTGCAACAGGAAGTGTGACTTGTACAAACTGAGGAGAGTACTGCCACAGGAAATGTGACATGTGTGAACTGAATGGAGTACTGCAACAGGAAGTGGGACTTATATGAACTGAGTGGAGTACTGCAATAGGAAGGAAAATGTGGGATTCAGAGCTTTCCTTCCTTGGGTAAGAATGTAATATTCTGCATCAAGGACCTACTTTTGTAGCATATCCTATATTTTCTTCAACTATGGTTGGATTAGGACTTCACCTAAAAGGACATTAAAAAAACAAAATAAAACAAACAAACATAAAACTACTCCAGATATTTTGAACAGGCAACAGGCAATCAAACAAAAAGCAAAACAGATAGCAAAAAGGCAAGGCAAACACAAGGATGTCTCCTTGTTCTCATGGAATTCCTTATACCTTTTATCATTTTTGTGGGACACAATGAAGAAGTCAGAGGTTGTCATAACTGGGCAGGGCCAGAATGTAATCCTTAAATCTTTGATAATGTCTCTCACCCCTTCTAAATCAAACGTGAAATGAATTCCTCTTTAATAGTGTCAGAAGCCATATATCATGCTGTCAATGAACCCGCCAAAGTCTTCTGAACTAAATCATTTCTGCTTCCCATAAATTATCATCAGATCTTAAGAGATCACAACTCAAAAGTACAGGTGCCTGGAATGGTAGTACATGCTTTTAATCCCAAACTCAGGAGGCAGATGTAGGAGGATTGTCATGAGTTTGAGGCCACCCTGAGACTACACAGTGAATGTCAGGTTAGCCTAGGCTAGGGTGAGATCCTACCTTGAAACCACTCCACACCAAAAACATTAAAAGTACAGGTAATAACAGCATCATCTTTTACCCTTCGGGATAGAAAGGCATACCTGGATATACCATACCTTTATAAAATTAAAAGCTTTCCAGCTTTCTTGGAAATGACTACAAAGCTTCAGTACTTACTAATCAAAATTCAATTACTCTCATCATTATTTTCTTAGCTTAACCACAATTTGAGTATTCTTCCAACCTAGCTCATTAAGAAACAAGTGAGATTTACTACAAAATGTGCCAAAAATAAAAAAAAAAAAAAACTTCAATTTGCTTTTCTAAGAGGGATGAGAGTAGCTAGAATTTTGAGGATTTGGTCTGCCAACTTTTCTAATGCTTCTTTCCATTGAGAAATTGCAGCTACTGTCTGACTAGTCCAAAAGAGGATAAGTTCTTCAGCATGTTGCAGGAATACCGTTGGACCCCATAAGAAAGAAAACGCTTTAGAGATGACATGCACCCAAACCTGAGCCATTAAGAGTAATTAGAGCAAGTGAGTTGCTTATTGTGAGCTCAGTAAATGTCAGGCACTTGTCAACACAACATCTTTACAGCTCACATTCTCTTTAAAACACTGAAAAGCAAAGGTTTTCAATTCCATTTGAAAAAATGATTATTGCCAGGTAAGATTAGTGATTTGGCAAAGTTAATTTTATCTTCATTTCTGCCTTCTACCAGAAGCAAATTATATATATTTTATTAGGAAATATATGTGGATATTATTTATTTTACTGTGATGCATGCAAAGTAACTTTAAAGTTTAGATAGTATATTTTTGGGATCTAAGGAGTAAGAATTTATTTATTTATTTAATTATTTATTTATTTATCTTGAGGTCTTGAGATAGGGTCTTGCTGTAGCCCAGACTGATCTGCAATTCACTATATAGTCTCAGGCTGGCCTCAGATTCACATTGATCATCCAACCTTAGCCTCTCAAGTGCTAGGATTAGAGTTGTGTACCATAATGCCTGGCAAAGAGAGGGAGATAATAGGCATGCAAAGGGCTTTCAGCTGCTACAAATAAACTTCAGATGCATGTACCACTTGTGCATCTGGCTTTACAAGCATACTGGTGTATCAAATTCGGGTCATTAAGGCTTTGCAAGTAAGTCCCTTAACCACTGAGCAATCTCACCAGCCCCTACAATTATTATTTATTTTCTGATTAGAAAATGATAATTTTCTAGAATTATTTGATGTGATAAGAGCTCAAAGGATGTCCTAGTCTTTGAGGTGATGATTAATGAAACTCTGAACAATATATAATAGTCAAATCCTACATTAATAATTGGTGAAACATGCATAAATCTATTACTATGCTATGAGTATGAAGTGGTGGAAATTATTCAAGTAACAAAACCCATAATACATGGCTAAGATATATAGGTATGATTTGATCCCATTCATGTAGGATTATGAACTATGTGCCTGAATACATGTGTCTGAAGAAGGTTTACTAGAATGTTAACAATGGTAATAATTTTGGACAGCTAATTTCCTGATTTCGAAGTATTATTATTATGGTTATGCATTTCTATCTTTCATAACAAGTGTATTTTTTCTCAAACTAATAAAGTGGTCTTGTAACTTATTTACATGTTTTAAAACTAAGCTTTATCTCACTGTAACATTTTCTCTATTTTCACTTTACAGCTGCCCTAGTTCTTTGATCCAGATAGACATAGAACAGACTTATCAGTATCTAGAATATTTTCACCATTAATTTCAGGCTATTTGTTAATGAATCATAATCTTACAACTATTCTTAACACCCTCCCATTCCTCCCCACCCCCTGACAACCTTTCCTGGAACATAGTCAACATTGCTGTTTGTAACTTTGAAGATATTCTAGTTTCTTACTCACTGTTACTCTAAGTAGTCATTTATCTTGTGTAAAATTTATCTTTACAGTATCACAAACAGATTTGTGTGCTACTGAAACTTATGGTTATAACTGTTGATGTGCAACTCTTTTTCTATCTCTGGGAACATCCAGAGCTTATCCAAAGGTGTAGGAAAGACCCACAGGCTTCTCAATTTATTGACAGAGAGAGACTGGAGGATTGAAAGTTCAAGGCTCAACTTTGCCGAGCAGTTTAGGAGACTATTGAGAGTCACAGGATTCGGCCAGGTGTGGTAGCCCACACCATGAATCCCACCATCTGAGATAAAGAGGCAGAAGGCTCAGGAGTATGAGATATGCCTGCCTCCGGGCAATGACAACAGAAACTTTCTTAATCCCCGAGGCTACCAAATTAATTTGGGGGATGTTTCTCATACTGTCTTAAAACAGATTTCAGGATTTTATTCTGTTTTAATTTTTTTTTTAAACAAAACAACTTAAGTGGTTTTGAATTCATTGGTAAGAATATTTCTAGGACTATTAAAATGTTTTGCCTGTACTTATAAATTTACACTTTCAAGAGTGGAGCAACTCCTTCTGACTGCTTAATAACCACACATAGAAGCCAAAGCTAACTGGAGACACCAGAGCTGAAATAGGCAACCTATATTTTGGTTTTTGCTCTCAGGTCAATCATGCCCCAGAAGATAACGGGACATTTCTAAAAGTTCCTAAATCTCTGCTAAATCACCAATTCTCTTGATTAGAGAGATTATGGAGGCCCAGATGTTAGACTCAAAATCTGTTATGTTTATTTCCTGTAATCTTCCAAGATGCAAATGTAAACTGCTTGTGCCTTTTCCCAAGTACATTAGTAAACTCTTAATGTTATCTGGCATTCTCTCAATGTTATTTTAATGCTTCCAACTCATGTTAATAGCAAATAGGGTACAATTAAATTTAATTTCAATTAAAATTACAATGAATGACCAACCTCATTATGGTTCAAGTTGCCTGCTCCACTTTATTCCCTCAGCCCTCTGCTGAATGATGAATGACTCAGCATTCATGCATCATCGTGCCGCAGCCAGGTTATTTCCCATTTTTTATTCATTTCTATCTGTGCAAAATGCAACACAGTATCTTCACATTATTAGCATAAAGAAAACCTTTACATAAAGGACTGGAATTTCAAAGCAGAGGAACAGGGAAGTTATTCTTATAAGAGAGTGTTTCTTCTACAAGTAATTTTCTTTCAAATCTGTTTACTGAGTTTGACAAATAATTAACAGAAATCTATCAGTTCAATGAGTACCTGCACGTATTTATTCAATTAAAATTCTCCAAAAAGAGTTAAATATTCACTTTGTTGATGATTTCATATTTTGGTTTTGGAGTTAGATTTCCTGTGCTAGGAATGCTAGTATGTAATCTTGAATAATCTCCCTTTCCTTGCTTTTTTTTGTTGTTGTTCTTTTTTGTTTTCTTTTGTTTTGTTTTTCAAGGTAGGGTCTATGCAGTCTCAAGGTGACCTTGAACTCTCGGCAATCCTTCTACTTCTGCCTCCCTCCCGAGTGTTGGGATTAAAGGTGTGTGCCACCACACCGGTTTCCCTTTCCTTGTTGATAGAAACAGGATGACCAGACTTTCTAAGCATAATGTCCTAATAATAATAGTGTAGGGTTTATATCTAGGGCTTGCCACAATTTTATTTTTGTTGGATGTCTAAAATATCAATATATGGACTATATATATATATATATATATATGTGTGTGTGTGTGTGTATATATACATATATACATACATGTATATGTAGGAAATAATTATATTACTTGTTGATAAAATGATTATAATTTTATCTTAATTTTTATACAAAACAGAAAAGCTAGAAATAAAAAAATGTAAAAATGACACCAACTTTATATAAATTACTAATATCAGGAAAACATCAAATTTGTCAATAAATCTAAAGTTTTCTTCTGTGAGATAATCAAATAAATACAATAAAAATGATTTCTGAAAATGAGTATTTATAAAAATGCAGAAATAGGTTCTTAAGGAAAATATTATTTAATTTACTTCATTTCACTGAGCACTTTTATTTTTATTTTATACTTTAGAGAGAAAGAGAGAGAAGAAGTTGAGAGAATATGGGTTGCCAAGACCTCTAGCCATTGCAAACAAACTTCAGATGTTTGTATCACCATGTGCTTCTGATTCATGTGGGGAATCAATCCTGTATTCTTGAGCTTCACAGGCAAGTGCTTTAACTGCTAAGCTATCTCTCCAGTCCAATAACTACTTATAAACAAATAGAAATGAGTAACACTGAATAAATAACTATCAAGTTTGTTTACAGAGAAGTTGAAATTCAGATATGCTTGTATCTTTTTAGTAACTCTAACATTTTAAGAAACATTATATCAATATTCAGGCTATAAAGTTTTTACTTGCTTCCTTAATACAGCCTGAAAAGGAGCCAAACATGAAGAAAATTCTTTAAAAAATCCTATGAGGGTTCAATACCCAAATATGTCATGAAATGACATAAACCAAAAATATTATTATGCAGATGAAATCTCCATTTTAATTAAGGGCTGAGATCAAGAGACCTAAGGGTCTAATTCTAGAGATATTCTGACATATATCAAAAGTTTCTTAATTTACAATGAAAGACCTGCTTGACAAGTTCTCACCCCACTGTTCCTATTAGCTAGCAGAACTTTTAAGTAGTGTTTTGTCACTGACCTATATTAGTATATCAAATTATGACAGCAAATTAATGGAAGAATGTCATAATAATTTAGATTACTGTCTCTAGTCAAATATCCCAATGCCATCCTCAATAGCACTGAAATAAATGCACATATCTATTTCTACTTGCCTCATCTGATAATAAGCACTAAAGTAAAACTGTATGCAGTGATAAAAATAGCTGCATAAATTTTCAAGATTTTTTTTTTTTTTTTAACCTTAGCACCATGGCTTAGAGGAACCAGCTACTGAGGACAGCAATGTCTGCAAAGCCTGGGCATGGTGGCATTCAAGAGGCAGAGGTAGGAGGGTTTCTATGACTTTGAGGCCACTACATAATGAATTCCAGGTCAGCCTTGGCTACAATAAGACTCTATCTCTAAAAAACAAACAAATAATAATAATAGTAATAATAATAATAAATTATGTATTTCTTCCTTGATGGGAAGAGCCTGAAGTAAAGAGATTCAAGACAGCCATGTATATCTATATATGTGCCAGGTTTAGAAGAATGCTAGCTATCCCTGCCATTTATCTGTGAAATACCTCAAACCAAAATTACATTTAAGTAAACTTTTAAGATTTAATAGTCAACAGTATCATGAGAAAGAACTTTATCTAAAGAAGAGCCTGAAGGATGCTCCCTGGAATACTAAAGTAACACAACCTTCCCAAGAAACACATATAAAATGTAGATCTAAATTATACCAAGGATATAATTTAAAGTAGTTGAAGACAGAGAACATTATTGTTCCTGAGTGGTTAGCTCCGGTTGTTTTTTTCCTTAGTCCAAGAATTGAAATGCCATATACATGAAAGTGACTTTGTAATTTGGGGATCCTACATATTTTCTCCTGGGGTTCCTTCTTGTGTCACTGTTTAACCAAGGTCCCACAGAAAGGGACAGCTTTGTTCTTATTTTTACTTGTATTTTAATTACTAGCTCTTTGACACAGCTGGTATTCAATATACTACCATTAACATCACATATAATAGCTCCTGCCGACTTTATTCTCAAAATGTTTGAACTAAATGATACATTCAATTTCTGGCTGTCATATATTGATTGCCCTAAAGGCTGGTAATTGAAACCCAACTGCTACCTGCTAAGCATGTCAGAATTTTGTGCCAATTGTCTCCAACCAAAGACTGTGATTCCCTTCTGCTCTGTTGTGGCTTCTTCAGTATTACCAGCAGATACAGCGAACTATTTGAGCTGATGAATAGTCATGTACTACCCTGTATTATTCAACTTAGTCTGGTTTTATCTGAGCCAGGGAAAACAAAAGAGCATCATTGTGGTTGTTTAGTTATGCAAGTTAAAGTTGCTAACAAAATGAGGGAGGTGATGGCCTCAATAAAGAAGCAGTCACCACGCATTACCAAATCCACTTTAACAATTGTTTTGTGAGGAAAATGCTAATGTCAATACTTTCATCTTCTCTTATGCTGAAAACTACTAATCATAGTAAAAAAAATCACAATTATTTAATACTTGTTTTTTAACAATTTATTTTAACAGAGTCTAATTCAGGTCTGGAAATTATGATTATTATAACTATATGCATTTAGAAATAGCTAGGTTATTTATGATTAAACTATTACAAATGACTCTTCTTATTTTACCACAGTGCTCAGTTCATATGTAATAGCGAACTGAGTGAAGGAAGTGACAGTGATCCAAAGTACTACATATGAAGAACCTTTTCTATTAATAGTGGTTTATTTGGAATGATTCCCTATCACAGGGGAAACAGACTCTCACAGACACACCATATGTTACAGAGCATATGTTTTTAAAACTTACCCAGCAGGAATTGCCATAGACAGTAGAATATCCAGTTGTAAAAGGGAAATCACAGGGCTTCTACATGGCAAAGAATGTACCCCCTTTCTTCATAGGCACTTTCCTGGTAAGTTTCCAAATGTAAAACTGAGGCTATTTCCTAACAACAGTCTGTGAAGTAATTTTGTGATGGAATTTATTCTCGTATTATGATTATCTTAATATTTAGGACTTCTGCAAGAAAATAGAAATGCTGCTTAGAGGCACAGTTTAATGAAGTGAATACCTGACATGGAGATGTGGATATAGCAATGGCAGCTCTTTCTGACTTTATTCCCTTCAGAAGAAGAGCTGGAAGTGCAGGGGACAGGAGTTTTGTCATGATAGAACCCAGAAAACATAACCAAAAGTAGATAGAAGAAAAATTGTAGGCACATGTATAGCTCAGAATGGATGTCATGGTTGGGTATACAGGTTCTGTTGAGTGATGGTAACTTATTACTTATTACATTTTCATGTTCTTTCATTTGAATTAGCTTTAAAATTATCAAAGTAATGTGTTTTGTTAGGGCATTCATAGATGGATACTTTTTTCTTATTTGTCCCCTGCTCTTTCTCTCTGTTTGCCTCCTTTTGGTCCCCTACTTCTGCCCTATAGTGTATTTTTTAGCATTTTATTACCATATTCTCCCCCTAATATCTCTCCTCCCCAGTTCATGATCCTTTCCTAGTTTCATAGTCTATTCCCCCATATGTATATATAATGTGCATATGAGAGAAAGACATTTGTTAGAAAGATATTTGTTATCTCAGTGTATTCTTTATTTTGAGATGGAAATTGAAAGTTTGGCAGTACTCAACACATGAGTCAGTGTCACCGTGATAAACTACATCCTTCTGTTCATGTCCTGGGTGAAATAGGCAGAATGAGGGACAAAGACTTTAAATCAAAAGAAGGATGTGAGAGATGGGGATATACAGGGCCAGTCTTGATTGCTTGTCATTGGAAAATAAACATCTACATTAACACATGAGGACCTGATCAATGAATCAGAATCTCTTAGATCAAGAGCCCCAAGCAGCTACATTAGAGACATTTACCATAAGATATAGAGATATATTTTCTAATACAGCAATACTTTGAAAATTGTTTGAAAATTGTTGTTATAGACAACATGTAACATGATATAAGTAAACAAAAATTAAGGTTATAGAAGAGAATCCAAAAATGGCATCTGATAAACAGATTGAACTGATCATTGCAAAGTTAGGGTATTCTTGTTTTTTTTTTTTTTGTTGTTGCTGTTTTGTTTTGTTTTCTTTTGTAAATGATTAGAACATTACTGGACACAAAGAGAAGAAAATTTACATTTCAAATACAAATAGTAAGCTATAACAAGGGTCTAAAGAGGAAAATCAAGATTTTAAATAATACTTGAATACATGATAACAGAAGACAATGAGGAAATAAAGCATTTTCATAGGCTGACTCAACTAATGAGGGCTCAGAATTCTAAACAAAGGACATATGCTCTGGAAGTATATTATGGTTAGTATGTGCAAGAAATTATCCAATGTGATAGGTAGATGACATATTAGATAGATAGATGATAATAGACATGTGGAAATTTGTCCTTGCAACAACTCTACTAGACAGTAGAGTTATTTGAAAAGATGAAGAAATTGTGCCTCCAAAATGTAAACTAATTTGCTCAGGATCACAAAGATGGTAAGACACTGAGTATAGATAGTCATTGAATTATATAACACTCAAGTAACTGCACATTTTTCCCATAGTACATATTTCCTCCCACTGATCAAGTTGTGGGCATGCTAACTCTTACCTGAAATATACAACAGGCCAGGAGAGATGACTCAGCAGTTAGGTGCTTGCCTGAAAAGCCTGAGCATCCTGGTTCAATTCCCCAGTACCCATATAAAGTCAGATGTACAATGTTATGCATGCTTTTGGAGTTCATTTGCAGAGGCTGGAGGATGTGGCACATTGTGTGTGTGTGTCTTGTCTTTGTCTCCTTCTCTTTGCAAATAAATGAGTAAATGAATAAATAATAAATAAAATATTAAAATATGCAACAGTCTTTAATGATTTTTTTGTTTGTTTTGAGTTACTAGGAATTGAATTTAGGGCCTTGTATATGCTACATAGGGTTTCTACCACTGATATATCCTTGGGATCCTTTTCTTCTTTAATTACTAATAATGGGGACAGAGTCTTGCTCTGTAGACTAGGTTTTCCTTGCATACTAGCTATTTAGCCTATGTTGAATTCAAATCCATATCCTTCTGTCTTGTCTCACAGCTCACAAGGTCTTGTATTAAGCCTTCCAACACTACAGCTGGCTCTCCAAATGCATGTTTCAACCTTCAGTTTTCTTCTTTCTCAAACTTATGTTCTACATATGGTCCTAACAGTTATTTGCAAATGTAAGCCATAGCAACATTTTCTTTGGGGGACAGAAAGATAGTATAGACATGCACACAGAAGTACCATTTTTATAAATTCTTAAACAGAGGCAGAGAGAAAGAAGGAGAGGGAGAGAAGACAGAGGAACTCAGACAAATCACAGTTTGTCTTGCCTCAGAATGAGAAGCGTTAAGTGCTATTGATCCCTGGAGTTGAATAATCTATTATTCCTTCCTCTCTGTAGAGAAATCATTAATTTTATTTCATTTAAGACTTTTTTTTTTTAGCTTTCGAAGTTGGGCCAAGAATTGGAGGACACTCACCAAGTGTGTGACTTGGGGTATATTAATGAAGGGACTGCTTTGGAAAAGAGAGTGTGATGAAGAAAGACAAAGGCACCTAGAGAAGAACCTATGAGTTGTGAGAGCTGGAGCCCTTCCCCACCTGGTCCTGGGTAGACATGCTTGGATCTAGCTAGACTTCAGCCAGAGAAGAACACACTATTTGATCAGAGGAACAGTCATGAACAAACAGCAGCCTCTCCAAAAGAAGGCCAGGGAAGTACACTCCCCAGCCTATTCATCTACATACCAGTCTTCTTCCTCTTTATCAAATGTCCTAACCAAAGCCCAGTTAAATTGGCCACAGAGGTCAGTGTGACAAAGAGTAAAGCAAACAAGAAAAAGCAGAGAGTGACAATAGATGCATATGTGGGGAATATCCAGCTCATCTCCCTGATATTAGCGATAGGAATGATGCCTAGGCATTGCTTCCCATTGCTTCATTGCTGGAACAGTTCTGTCAGCAACAACAGGATCAAGAATCTGACAGGTGGAGATTTCACAGATACACAGTAAATCCTAAATCAGAGTAAGAAAGTTAGCACACTCATCTTCCTGGACTATGAGTTTCTTTCATTCTCATGCATATTACTCTGTGTGTGTGTGTGTGTGTGTGTGTGTGTGTGTGTGTGTGTTTGTGCGTGCATGCACCTATTAACAGATTTTTAAATGAAGTTGGCTCAATGTTATTTACTTTATATAAGAAGAGTTTGTTGCAATTTCTTAAAAGCCAGCTGTGTCATTGTCACTGATGCAGGGGAACCCTAAAGCTCAAGAAGGTTAAGTGAGCAACATAAATTAAAGAAAACAAACTAGTGTGAAAACTCTATGAACCTACTACTAAGTTAGATTCCTAAGGCTTACTGCCTACAATTGCTGAGTGGCACAGAAGAATATGATTTGTTTGTGGAAAGCAAAAATGAAAATATTGCCTATCCTACAGTACCTTTCAACTAATTTCCTTGAACTTCTTTCATGACCAAAAGATTGAAATGATTATCTAAGCACCATTTGACATCTGTATAATTTTATAGTCTGAACATTCCATAGTAGGCAAGGAAAATAAATTAAATCACAATCTGTTAGACAATATGAATCTAGATACAAATTTCTGAAGACACATACAGAGAAAGGTTTTCTCCAGAGAACTTTTAGTAACTGCTGAGGATGTGATCAGAAAAGGAAAAACAAAAAGCTGCATGTCTAAAAATTGATTTTTTTCAGCAAACAGAATTACACTTGTGTTTAAGACCATGCTGCATTTGAAAGTTATGAACCTGATTTTTTCCCATGTCCGCATTTCATGCACTATCCAAAAAGACTTCACTCACAGTGAACATTCTCATGGCTTAGATTCTTGGAACAAATTGGCAAGTATGAATGCATAGGTCTGTCTGAAAGAGCTGTGTCCTTGATGAGTACTCCTATAGGTTCATGTTTTGATTTATTTATTTGTGTTTTCACTTTTTATCATATTGAGTGTGAGCATAACAAATGACCTTCAGAGAAAAACCTTTACACAAACTGTTTTACTAGAGTAAATTCTCACTCTACATAGAAGACAAAAGAAAGCAAGCAAAATAGGTGCTCCTGAAATACAAGTCGTGGATTTATTTTAAGACCTTCTGACCAACTAGCCAATAAGGACTATGAAGCATCCATGCTTTGTTAGGGGTGTGTGGCAACTCCAAACCATGTGAATGAGAATCATTGCAACATCCTGCCTGTTACTATCATTGTGCTGATGTGCCAAACAGGGTAGGTGCTACAAGAGTATTAAATATTCTCTTGGTTTTGATCTTAATTGTGTACATAATAATCATACTTGTAATATGTAAATCTATTGTGCTTTTAAAAAATGATGCTATAAATTAAGGAGAAAAGTTCTTGTTTGTACAGGGACACAGAAGGTATATAGCAGATCAGGTATAAGAAACCAAATGCAGGGTGGGCTTTGCTAAAAACAGAAAGGATTTGATCAGTGAAGTATATACTGGTGGCTCCATTACTCTGGTCTAGCTGATAGCTGCCAGATAAGAGCCATTGTTCACACATGGCTCCTATAAGTAAGGGAGAAGGGACTGTCTGTGTCCCAATTTTAAGTATTGAAAATAATGCAAGAATGTTTGAGATTATGTTTGTGGACATTCTGTATGCAAAATCTTATACATCAGTAGGTAGGTGGCAGGCCATAGGCTAAAAGTTGTGTTCTCAATGACATGTAAAAGCCATTTTGGCAGCTATTTTTTCTAGGGTCCACTTCTTCTTTGTGATTTTTGTCTCCTCTGATTTTTTTTTTCCTATAACTTTCTAGGTTTGAGACTTGTAATCCAGTGACACATTCCTGGAGCCTATTTTCACACTGAATGGGCAAATAATTTAACTGCATTGGCTCATCTATCGCAAATATTCAATGGCAAGGAAGGTAAGCTTCTATTGTTGCTATAGAACCAGTGGCCATTGTTTCTTGTCATCTTTATTCTGCTAAAGAAATGACCTAAACCAGGCAGCAGAGATCAGTCTGTAAAGTGATTACTTAGAAGCTCCTGGAGAGTATTTTCTTCAATATGTCTTCTTTAAATAGAAGAAAAAATAACTGCCTTAAAAGGAATGAAAAAGAAATGAGGAACATGGGAAAATAAGAGTACTTTCTTAAGTATGCTTTATTTAGAAGGAGAAGAAGTTGTTGTAGTAAAAGAAAGAGAAGAAATGGGTTAATGGGAAAATTGAAACTTCTTTCTGGTTGTTCACAATTGACCATTTTCAAGTTTCTATTTGCAAAGGAAATTTGTGTTTTAACAATTAAAATATGTATGAATGAAATATGGAACAATTAAAACAGTTCATTTGGACAACATTTTCCCGATCCTTTGTTTATCTAAAGTTACACATATCCAAAAGGCAAACTTTAACAATTTATTTGAAAACAATATACATTCTGTACTGCTACCTTGTTTGGGAAATGTGTGGAACAGGATGCAAGTCCCACTATTATTGAAATTTAGGTTGAGTTGACCAATTTTGTAAGTATTTAAAAATCCCATTCTTAGTACAGAGTATACTTGGTAAACTAGAAAGCTTTATATGATGAAAATTCTGTCAAATGCAGCACCTAGCTATGAAAAATTTCACTAAAGATCAATGAAGTTATAATAGTTAATATTCAAAGTTATATATATATATATATATATATTTATATTTAAAAGCAATGCAGCTTTCAATATTACAGGAAAACATTTTTAAAAAGTCCTTTCCTTATAAGATTGAAAGTGACAGTGCTTCACTCAAATGCTGAGATTAGAAGGGAAAATGCAATTGTCTGTATTTAGCCCTGAACAATTTGGTGTGAAGCATTGGGGGTAGGGAGAAGACAGGAAAATTACTATACATGCAATTATGACAAGAAATTGAAAGGCAGTAAAATAAAATTTGTATGGTATAGATGGCTATTTGAGTCTATATGTATTTAGTTTAGCTTATAAATCTAGACATGTGAAATATGTTCTCTTTTCATAACAAATGTTTTGCACAAACTTTAAACTTTTCTACTCTTATATGAAGTACTTCACAGCAATAAATTTCTTTTTTTTTTTTCTCAAATCATGTGATGTTTATCTGGATTATTTTAAAACATGCATAGAAAACTATTCAGCACAACTTGATTTTCATTACCACCTTAGCCTTTCAGGACTATAGGAGAGAGAAGGCTATTATGCTATGTGGTAATAAGATTAATAAAGACTGTTGCTTTATTTTGAAAGCACTCATTACTTTAACTAGATCAGGTAGGCTTTTGTGATTAGTGATTATTTTCAATAGTTAACTTTCACTTCTGAATCTCAAACATTGCAAAAGCTCACCTTTATTCTTTGTAATAAGTGGCCAAGGACATGTGTTTCTAAAAGAAAATCAACCCATTCTCATTTAATACCTACACACATCTCAATGTAAAGAAGTCAGACCATTTACTAAGAAGACAGTAACAAAAGAGGATATAAAATACTGTTTTTCTCATGCTTAATCATAATAAAACCATTCAAAATGATTGAACCACTTCTTAAAATGTAAAGTAACAGTATTGAGTCTGACCATAGAAATAATTTTGTTCATCCCACATAACCTGGGGTCAAATCTAAACCTTCCTTTAGCTCACTGTGTAACCCTGTGAAAGGACAGTCATATTCACTAAGTTTCAGTATTCTCAGCTGCAAAACTGGAAGTGAGTAATTTCTGAAGTCTCCTGAGTACTCAGATTCTGTTAATCAGTAATTGGTTTGCATTCAGAAACTGGCCAAATGGCCACTGGCCTTGCTCCAGTCACTTTTGAAAACAGCATGTCAGCTCAACAGCAGTAAAATTCAGACATGCTGTTCAATCAAAACAACATTTAAACATGGCAACAAAAAATAATATAAATAGTCTACTTGAGTTAATATAGGAAGCTGTAATCCTGCCAGAAGAAATATGCCTAGGTAGCCTATGAAGCTAAGAGAGAAAATACATACTGTAAAGTATTTTATAGTGAGTTCAAAGAGTAAATGAATCTTAAAAAGTCACTGAGATTGAGCAGGTCCTTGCATCACAGGCTTGTAATCCCAGCTGCTAAGGAGGACAAAGCGAGAGGACCACAGGTCAAGGCCAACCTAGGCAATTTAATAAGACCCTGTCTCAAAATAAAAAGAAAAACAAACAAACAACAACAACAACAACAAAAAAAGAGGAGTGTGGGATGGGAAGGCAGCTCAGTAGCAGAGCACTTTGCTAGCTTGAGAAAAGATTTGTTGTTCAATCCCCAGTGTTACTACCACAAACAGATAGGACAGACAGACAGGAAAAGTAAGCATATATGCAAACAAAGCAGAAAATAAATTGAAACTGGACATTAAACCAACTAAATAATAAGGCAAAATACTTTCCAAAAATATCAAATGTTTTGTGTTTGAAAATCACAATTAAAGTTTTCATTAAAAACCTTGAAATAACATCTTATTTTTCAAATTCTTTAAGTAGTTACATACTAATATGTAGTGACAGTAGATAATTTGAATAGTGTATGACCAATATTTTTATCTCAAATTATCACAAGTGTCAAAAGTCAGTATTTTAGCTATCATATCTTGAAGAAATTACCAAATTATTTTTGTTTCAATGGTGACTTTTGATTTTAGTAACACAATAACTGTAGAAATAAAATTTGATAGTTAAAAATTGCAACTCTACTGTCAATAGGTCAAACAAAATTTTCTCTCTCCAGTCTTTTAGTTTTTACCTTGAATGGAATTTCATACATTAGTAAGTCATTATTTAACATAAGAAAACAATTTTACTGATTAAATGATTCTGTTTATTTTAATCAGTAATATAGGTTGATATTAAATTTTATTTGGTTTCAACAAATAAAAGATAAAAATATACCCAAGCTAGTTATTAAATACAGCTTATATTAGTAATGATAGTTTATATTTGAAATAGCTTCTTAGTAGCCAGTGACATGAAACAAAACTTTGGGGATCCCTACATATTGTAAGTCATGGTTGAGGAATACATCCTAGGACAAATGTCACTGCTAAGAATTTAGGGGAAAAACAGTTCACCATAAGATGAACTGTAGTCAACATGTGATATCTGCACTGTTGGAAATCTTAAAAATCACATTCTAAAACATCAGAAAGCTTCCTAGCTTTTCATATTTTATTTTCCTTTCTTTTCTTTTTTCTTTTCTTTCTTTTCCTCCTTCCTTTCTTCCTTCTTTCCTTCCTTCTTCCCTTCCTTCCTTCCTTTCTTCTTTCTTACTTTTTTAAACATAGACACACTGGGGGACGGGAGAAGGGAAAAAAATCTACCTATATTTGAGGTATTTCAGACCAGTTTTCAAACCATAGGTTCTGTGATTTTTGGGTTGACAAAAATATAAATACATGCATGAACACGTTTTAGTAGGAAGTTTCCATCCTCAATGCATTGTCTGTTTTACAATAGTGTCATCTGTAAACTTCGTTGTCCTAGAGGAAGTTTGTGTAGATCTGTGATTGCTACTTTTGCCATCATAGGCAAGCCACAGAAATTTCCTAAGTACTACTTTCCTGAGCTACAACAGGGAGAAAATTATCCCTGATAGGATTGTTCAGAAGGCTAGTGAAATAATCTCTGTATAGCACTTGCATTAAGTAAATAGTGCTCATATTTAATTTTCTATTTAAATATATGTGCTTAATATTATTTATTAACTACTAATATAACTACTAATAAAATAACTATTAATGAAACGTAGGTTTTATGAGTTTTTGATATATACCAGGTACCCCTATAAGCAAAGTGCACCTCCTAATGATATCTCTGGCTACGCCTTCCATATCACAAGTATGCCTTCTATGGCAAGACCAATTATGCCAGCAGTTGATAAAGTATAAAGGAAGTTGACTGTTCAGAAAGCTAGTTTGGTTGATTATGGAAAGCTTCCTGAGGCATAGAGATAGCATGGCTAGATGTCTTTACACTGAATCAGAACTGGCTCCTACCAAATCAGAGAGCCAGAGCCTCAGAGGCCCCCAACACCTCATCACTGAAGCAGACCAAAAATCAACCCAACATGGCTCAGGGAAATTTTGCGGAAGAGGGGGCGGAAAGAATGTCAGAGCCACATGTTGGGTCATGATATGCAGAGACATTTAGCTTACCCATAACTGTGGGCTAACTCCACAATGCATGACCCGTATACATCAACAAGGAGGGGCCAAGGGGAGGGGGTAGGTCACGGATGAGCCTAATAATGGTACCAAACTGACTGTATTTGCTGAATACAGAACTGACTAATAAAAAAAAGAAAAAGAAAAAGAAAACATAAAGAACAGCACCTCACTAAAACATTAAAGTTATTATCAACATTAAAAAAAAACTATGTTCTGCGTAAAAACTAATGGTATTTGTTCCATAGGAAGCATGATGCTTAAAAAATAGGTACTGTCTTGATAAACTACATATTCATTTGCAAACTGTGATATAACTTCATCATATTATACATGAAATGTATGCATATTTGCTCTTAATAGTCTTAATGCCAAGCATAAAGAATAATTACATTTTCACTGATCTATGCAAATTTATAGCTCAATTAAATAATCATAAAATTTGTTAAGTGCCTCATAGCTTATAAAGCTTTCAAGTCCCACGTGAGAGAAGAATTTGACATATTTATTGGATTTTGGCTTTAAAAGGCAATAGTAAAAATTGTGATTACATCATAAATGATTATGCAAATCTGCAGGCTCTCAGACAAGTTTTAGCTATTATTCAGGTACTCAGGGGATTTTGCTCAAAGCATAGAACAAGAAAATGACCTCTGAGTATTACCAACATAGTTTGATGCTCTAGTAAGTTGGTTTACTTAGCTCAAACATATTGTTTTCTAAAATACAGTTTCTAGCTTCAAAAAGGTGTCTTATTAACCCAGTTGGATATTTGCAGTCATAACAAAAAGCAGTACTCATGTATTGCACAAATAATAATAGTTTATGTAAAATAGTGCTTCAAGCAACACAGCCATTTTAGTCACCTCTACCACATTTGCTGGGGTCCATGAGAAATCACAGAGGAAGCAGCATTGGTACTGCACCCAATGCTAGCTGACAACCACCCCCAGCGAAATAGAAACAAATGTGGAGGTGAACTGAATCATGTAATGGAAATACATCGGCTAAAGGGAACTCAACACTATAAGCAATCTGCTAACACACCCAAAGCTAAGGGACTGTTGTGGAAGAGGGGATGTGAAGACTGTAAGAGCCACAGAGTAGGTAGAAATATCCCAAGATACAACCTCCCTGAAACTAACCGAGGCCTTAGTTACCCCACAATGAACATCAAGGACCCTAATGAGGAGGACTCTCAGGGTAATGGAGACTGAGGATAAAGGAAAATAAGAATATAACCTGTGTTTAATTATATATGTGTGTGTGTGTGTGTGCGTGTGTGTGTGTGTGTGCTGTTGCTATGATTTTCAGTGCATTCTAACTGGGTCATAACAATTCTGAATTAAACACCAAAGAACAATGTGTCATTATCTTCATTAAAAACTTCTCATTGTTAGAGCTGATGTAGCCCCATTATGCATCTAAGCAGAAAAAAATCCCATGTGTTTTAGATACATTTCTTTTTTTTTTTTAATTTGCATGTCCTGAACCTTTTTATTTTAATTTTTTATTTTTTTCTTTTTTTCTTTATTAGTTAGTTTTGTATTCATCAAATACAGTCAGTTTGGTACGATTATTAGGCTCATCCGTGACCTACCCCCTCCCCTTGGGCCCTCCTTCTTGAGGTATATGGGTCATGCATTGTGGAGTTAGCCCACAGTTATGTGTAAGATAAATGTCTCTGCATATCATGACCCAACATATGGCTCTGACATTCTTTCTGCCCCCTCTTCCGCAAAATTTCCCTGAGCCATGTTGGGATCATTTTTGGTCTGCTTCAGTGATGAGGTGTTAGGGGCCTCTGAGGCTTTGATTTAGCAATTTTTTAAGTTGCAAATAATATCAAAGAATATTTCACATTCTTTATGCCATGGACATTTAAAACTAGCATGCTTCATAGGCTATCTGCAAACATTTAAAATTGAGAAAGCATGATTTTGTGGGAGATTTGCATTTAGTTAAGCATAGGTATACATACACTTTTACAAATTTATATCAATACATGACTTCCTAATAATTTCATTATTAAAATTTTAATATCATTAATCCCAGTACTCAGGAGGCAGAGGTAGGAGGAGTGCTGTGAGTTTGAGGCCACCCTGAGAATGCAGAGTGATTCCAGGTCAGCCTGAGCTAGAGTGAGACCCTACCTCGAACCCCCCCACCAAAAAAATTAAAATCATAAGGTATAAACTATCAAGAAGTAAAAGACTTCCTCAAATATGTATACCCTGAAATTTCATATACAGGTAATAAATTGCTTTTTAATTGTGGACTGCATCAGAAAAAGGAAAGGAAAGCTATTGCCAGGATGTTGGCTAGCCACCCAGAAAGTTTCCAGAAAGTGGTACATTGGGTCCTAAGTTAGATAGGTAATGATTTAATTTTGTCAGCAAAATCAGAGAAAACCACAGGGCATTCTCAGATGCAATGATTTTGACTAATGGAACTCACCTGACACCAATTCATAATCCAGTTTACAAATACATTTCCTGATGTTTAACTTATAATGAGAAATATAAATGCCAAACAAACCAAATTCTTATACACATACACATTTCATCAGTATAGTCTTTCCCAATTGTGAACCAAAATGGGAAGTAAAATGTGTATAAATTATTCATTTTATCTCTGAGTTCAGGGTCCAGAAGAAGTAGAAAGAGGACATCAAATAGGTAGGGCCATCTAGTTATGAAATTGTGGTTAATATGTTTCAATCTCAGACATAAACCTCCAAGGGAGTTCTCTGATATTGGTGACACTATCATTTTTTGCCACCAAAGTAATTCATTTCAATTTTCCTTTTAAAAATTCTCACTGGAGTTGGGGATACAGTTCAGTGGGAGAGTGCCTTTGCAGCCCTGGTCTTGGATTTAGTCTTCAGCATCACAAATATATAAATGAAGTTTTTCTAACCTGTTATCTTTGTAACAGTGTATTTTATGCTACATGAAAAAGGAACAAGAGGATTGGCAGTTTATTTGATTCCAAAGCAGGTAATGACTATAGCTTCCATTTATTAAAAAAAAAAAAGTGGACTGAGTTTTGGACTTTTTTTCAACTTTGAGAATCACTCACTACCTGTTGTTTATAATTGCTATTGCCATGCTAGAATTATCATTACTTTATTTTTTGTTTGTTTCTTCAAGGTAGGGTTTCAAGGCAGGCTGACCTGGAATTCACTATATAGTCTCAGGGTGGCCTTGAACTCATAGCCAGCCTCCTACCTCTGCCTCCCAAGTGCTGGGATTAAAGGTTTGCACCACCACTCCTGGCTCAGAATTATCATTATGTTTCTGGAGATTTTATATGTGAAATTCACCTTGATATAATGTCCTCTTCTGTATAAAGTTCATACCCAACTATTAAAAAGACTCAGCTTATTTATACTAACAATTGATCTTTCCTTATTTAATGATTACAATCCCACTCAATGAATACCTTATCATCAAATTTTGGTAGCAGCTTATTGTACTCTACATACTAATTGCACAGTGTTCCATCTGCTATCTCATAATATTGGACTTCCCTATCCACAGACCTAATTCTAAATATTCCTTTTAAGGAACATTGCAGTTAATGACATGCAAGAGAAAATTGTATTTTACATAGCTGTCTGACTAGGGAAACTATTTTTTGAAAAAATATACTTCACTTTTAGGACACACAAGTAAAATTACTACTATCTACATTAACAAAACCCACATATTCTGGTTTTTGACACAATAGCATATAGCAAGATAAACCAATATTAATGATGTCATAAAATGAATTGACTAAGCCTGGATTCTTTTTTCTACACTAATGAAAAATGAAATGTAAAATCAATCACATTTAAGGTATAAGAAATGGATATAAGGTATAAAAAATGTATGTTTCTTGGTAGGTGTGTTGGTCAACTCCTCATTGTGGGATGAAAGACATGATTTAAAAAAAAAAAAAAGCTTAAAGGACAGTGGAGTTAATTCAATTTGCAGTTCCATCTTGGGGGAGAAGGCATGGTGGCAGGAGCTGGAAGCAGAGCGGGTCACATTCTGCTCACAGTGGGGAGGCAGAGAGCAATGAATGCTGGTGCTCACTCAGCTCTTTCTTTTATTCATTACAGGACCTCTGTCCATGGAGTGGTGTAGCCTACAGTTAATATGTATCATCCTACCTCAATTATCCTAATCAAGATAATCCCTCACAAATGATTCTGTTAATTTGACAATCTATAAACAACCACAGCAAAATAAGAGAAATATATTCTGTTCTATTATCATATTCATACATGTGTGCTATTCATTAAGAGTGGGTTTCTCATGAAGGCAGTAGAGAATGAGATTATATATTTCCCTAGCAGAAAACATATATATGAAATCTTCTGAGAATGGAGTGCTGGGAAAAGACAAGAATGATTCTCAAGTAGACCAGCAGATTGGAAATTGGATAATTGATTCAGAAAATTCTTAGGGAGATAAACTATCCTAGACCTAAGAAAACAAGAGGCATTATGAGTGGGATAAATAATAGCATGAAAGTGATTTCATGGGAAGGAGTCTGGATTAGGATTGTGTGAGAAGTGGATGTCACAATATTAATATGTTCTCCATGTGCAACGTCTATTAACCATAAAAGAAGTTTCTTTAAAGCCTATGTCTTTAAAAGATATGAAAAAAAGAAGAGGCTCATATTCACACTTGACCATAGGTTTGTGGGAACAGTATTCTTTTTAGGGAAGTAAGTATAGTGAGCTAGGAAAGGTGCACTGCTTGTCACAGCGTAGGGCAGCAGACAGCATGACTATGAGACAGGAGATGGAGCCTCAGGAATTCACGCTTAGACAGGAAGGTAATTGTAATACCCAATGTTTAGCACACTACAGGGCTTAATGAAAGTGGTAAGACTACTTTGATGTCCAACTGTTGGAAATCCTTTTGGTAAAACATCAGACCACTGCAAAAAGGGATGGGTCTTATTTTTTGGGGCAGATCAGTGAATTCTGACCAATGAATTGTACTAGGGAGGCAATGTGACCTGAATGTTCATGAACAAGGATATTTGGTAAATCTGAAATGAGCTGCTTACTCCCACATCTCAAACAAGGACACAACCAAAATACATGTCTGTGTTCCTTGCATCAACATTATTAAATTTTCATTCATCTGTCTCATATACTCACTGCCATTCCCTTTCTTCCAATCCTTTTGTCGTTTCCCTCCCTATGGTTTTAGGATGGTTTCTTTTGAGCTTTATCTTGAGTAGATACAGCATAATTAACTGTCACAGAGAGAAAATAATTTGTCTAACAATAAAGCCAGACCCCAAGGAACAAAGATGTCATTTCCATGCATTATCTAAATATACGGACATTTAAACACAACAAACTTGATTCTCCCCTTATTAAAAATGTTGTGTTGGGATTACTATAATTCTATATTGCTCTGTTAATTGATATGTTAAAGCTTCCCCCAGAACTTCATGTCTTTGATGCTTTTAGTACATTTCTGATCATCACAAAATTGTATGGCCTATATGCACTTAGAAATACATTAGAAAGAACTTACATAAGACCAAATGTAATACTTCAGAATCAAATAGTCATATGTACCTAAAAACTCAGTAGTCAGGTACTATTCAGTTCATCAATAGGGCTTACCACTTTGTAGCAATTCATTTATCTTAACCCTTAGAGAAATCAGGAGTGTGTATCTCCTCTCATCTAGGAATTAACTGAACTGGCAGTGTAGCTTCTGAGAGCAAACAGCTGATCAGTGTTTACCACACAATCATGATGAACTACAATTGTTTCCCTCATTTTCTTTACAATTTCCTTCTGCCTTCTTTATCCTTGGCACTTATCAAAAACATTTCCTGTGTGGTATAAGAGATTTCTTTATTTCATAAAGAGGATTACATTTTTAGTTTTTGAATGTGCATAAGGTAAGAATTTGTCACAAAGCCATATTGTGAGAACAAATATTTTGCATCTCATCCTATTGTGAAAGATTGGCCAGGTGAGGCCTACTGACACTCTTTTGTGTGAAGAACCTCCGTTCCATAATAAGAACACTTTTGATGCAATATTTTGCTAGGCAAAACCATAGCCATTTAGGAACCCAGTTCATTCTTCCTTAAATACTATTTTGTAGTCCCACACGAATAATTAAAGAATGTGAGTCTCTTCACCTATGTGGACTGGAAAGCTAAACTCAGTATTAGATATTTTTTTATAAGCTGTGTGATAATAACAAGCTGAGCTCTCTGGTGTCTGAGCATATTTTGAAATAGAAAAATGTTACTAAGCTGGAGGGAGGGCTTAGCACTTAAGATGTTTGCCTATGAAGCCTAAGGACACAGGTTTGGTTCCCCAGTACCCATGGTAGCCAGATGCACAAGGTGGTGTATGCGTCGTGAGTTTGTTTGCAGTAGCTAGAGGCCTTGGAACATCCATTCTCTCTATCTGTCTCGTTATCTCTCTCAAATAAATAAATAATTTTTTACAAAAACAACCACAAATATTTATGACTTATCTCATTCCTTGCTTCCATATATACAAGTAACATCTATATGTATTTACTAACCTCTATTAAAATGGCTTAATTAGATTTTTATCTCATTATTTCATGTAATTTCAAATCTGCTGGGCTAGTTTTTAATCATTAGTAAAATTATATACATATATGTATAATTATATATATATAATGTATATATATACATATATATAATTTTACATCCCAAAGGGTGTATATATGTGTGTGTGTGTGTGTGTGTATATATATATATATATATATATATATATATTCATCCCAAAGGGCATCTAAATCATATAAATTGACCTTTATTACATTAATACAGTTTAAATATATGTGAATCTTGAAAAATTTTGTGATTTATACACAGTCAACGAATTGATAACAATTACTTCATAACAGCTTACTTAAAACCACATACAAGAGCCCGAGGGGATGGTTCTGCATGTGAACTGCTTGCTGCACAAGCTTGAGGACTAGATTACAGACCCTCACCACCCACATAAAACCTGGGCATTGTGGTGTGGTATGTACCTATATCTGGGCACTGGCTAGTTCAAGACAGTGGATTCCTAGAAACTGCTGGTCAGACAGGTTCCCAGTCAGGTCATCTATATAATTGGATAATTCCAGTTTTAGTACCTCAAAAAATTAGATGGAAAGTGATTGAAGGAAATACCTGATGTCAATTTCTGGCTGCCATACACATGTATACATATACCTACACAGATATAAAAACTTTCAAGACAGACAAAATCTTAAAATAATAGGATCTTCACATAATTGAACTTAAAATTCAACCTAACGTTTGTGTGAATAGAAATAAAGAATAAGTACCTACACTTCTTTATATACTTTAGTTCCTATGGAATATAAAGCTTATTGTAGAAGAATTCAAAAACAATTGGAAAAGAGACTCCAATTCAATACTTAATTTTATTTAGGACATGCCAAAACCAGACACAAGGTGTATTTCTGGAGTTCTGTACAACAAGCATTCAACAGATGGCTTCCCTGAGATTTCATCCAGTCTGGAAATACCCCAACAGGAAACAAAGATGGTCTTCAAATTGTCCCTTTTTTAAATTAAAGTGTATTTTTCTTATGCATGTTATAACTTGGAGGTAAAACAACAATCTTGTTCTTATAAAATAATGATAGATAAAGGACTTTACAATATTCTGTGTGCAAATAAATGCCAGTCCTAATGAAATTTTTCATAATTGTAAATAAAACATCAAGAGAATTAAAGATGCAATTTTTAAAAATGTTCTTGAATTACTACTTCTAGCTCTTGGAAGATGGCTCTAAACAATTTACTGCTTCTACAAACTGACTTTTGAAACCCACCCTACTCCCATATACACACCTCTCACATCAAGCTACTTGCTTAAACAATAAAACCATCGGAGGTCTGACATTTCCACAGCATAAAACATCTTCCACTAAAGGACTGAAGATGAATTTCAAAGAAGCGCAAAGAATGGCCATAAATAATCTAACCAAAATACTAGATTTAAAAGAAATATTTTATTTATTTTTGAGAGAGAGGTAAAGAGAAAGAATGAGTGTGTCAAGGCCTGTAGCCACTGCAAACAAACTCCAGACACTTGCACCATCTTGTGCATCTGGCTTACATAAATTCTGGTGAATCGAACCTGGGTTATTTGGCTTCACAGGCAAGCACCATAACTCCTAAGCCATTTCTTCAGCCCCAGAGATTTTATATTTTATAGATATACAGTACATATTGGTTCCTTTTATTCATTATAGACACGAACACACTTGTGAATAGTATGTAAGCAAGTTGAGTGCAAAGTAGCTCTGTTCCAATAGTCACTTCACATTAATTACAGGACACCTAGTCAGTAACCTAGCAAACATTTAATAAGTAGAAACTATAATCCTTTGACTTACTGATGATTGGTATCAGTTGGAAACCACCGTCTAATGGGATGGGGTATGTCAATTTTGTAGTTTTAGCACTTTAGAATTATGTGAATCAGTGGAAGCAAAACTGAACCAAAAGTCCAGGTTTTTCGAACTGCATTTTATGAAGTCTACTCATTTTTTACATGAAGCATGTAACAAAATGTCTTAAAGTTTTAGTTTTTTGATGTATAAAACAGCAGTCTTTCTTAAGGAGTTTTTGCTAGGAGTGCATAATGTCACCTATGTGAAAATACATGTTAGATATTGTTAGCCCCTACAACTGCAGCACATGATCCTTTATGTTTAAATTTTCTTAAGACAGCTCTTATTTTTATCAATCCAAGTATAAATAGTTACTAAATATTCATTCCTTCTGCGAGTTGTGATGCAGGAGATGTGATGATGGACAAACATGAAATGGTTACTGTATTTACAAAGCTTTTAATCCATGAATAATCACTAGAAGACAAAGACAGAAACCAGGGAATTATGAAACAGCAAGAGTGTAGTTGGTGAAGTATATCCAGTACAGTAGTCTGTTGGGATTTAGGAAATCTGAGGATAAAACATGATGGCTAATCTGAAGATGAGACAGTGAGCTTTGTGGGAGGAAAACAAGGTTAGAATACATCACAGACATGTCCATGCATAGGAAGCTGCAAACAGTAAGGCAAAATTAAGACACTGAAATGCTCTTCACGGTGATACTAAGGTATGTTTAATATGATAAATGAATCCTGCCTGGGCAGTAGAATTTTAAAACTGGGCATTTGCAATGGCTTCTAAGTGGAAAGATTCACAGGGAAATGGGAAGAAATAATTGACTATGAGTCAAATGGACAAGGCATCTGTTTTACACTTACGGAAGTTTGTGGTATCATCATTGTACTCAAGAAGACAAGAGGAAAAGGCTTTGGAAGACTGTGCGCTCAAAGTCCAACATTTTTCATTTAAGATTCTTCCGACTCTTGTCCAGGATGCTTTGATGAAGAGATTGTGGCTGCAGATCAAGATCTGAGAATCATCAACATAGTAGAGATTCATCATGGAGTTTGAAAGCTCACTGGACTGATATGGAGAATGAGCACAGAGCTTTATAGAAACCAGTATGAGAGGTACCAATAAATGAAGAATACACAGAGTCTAAGAAAACAAGTCTCTGAAAGAATTAGGTACATAGATGTACTGTAGAGAAAACAGTGTTGTAGAGTCCAAAATAGGAGGAAATGCTGGACAAGGTATGACAAGAGAAGCAGGTAAAGTATAATCAGAACTGAGAAAGGTCTGAAAAAAGAAAGCAAGAGGACACAGGTTAAATTGGATTGAGTAGTGTGACTCAGACTTGACGTAACTTAGGAAAACAAATAACTTCACAATAAATTTGGCTGGGAAGCAACTTAACTACAGTGACTGAAGAAAGCAATTTTATTCTCTTTTCTCTCAAGAAAAATCATGACGTCTTTAAATGTTGATGTGTGTTGACTTGTGCAAACAGGAGTATAAAAAGTTACTTACTGTGTTTCCTAAAAATGAGGAATAAGGGCTGGAGAGATGGCTTAGCAGTTAAGTGCTTGCCTGTGAAGCCTAAGGACCCTTGTTCGAGGCTTGATTCCCCAGGACCCACATTAGCCAGATGCACAAGGGGGTACACACATCTGGAGTTAGTTTGCAGTGGCTGGAGGCCCTGGTGTACCCATTCTCTCTCTCTCTCTCTATCTGCCTTTCTCTCTCTGTCTGTCGCTCTCAAATAAATAAAAAAGAAAATGAGGAATAAAATCCACAGATCCATAGTACTTTGTAACAAATGCACTTTGAGAGGAACTATGCTTATTTTTACATGAGCATATGTATATATGTGTATGAGAGAGAGAGGAATATGAGTACAGAGTCAAATATTTATGTAGATATAGTATCAAGAACTTCAGAAAATTCTAAATCAATTGCTTCCATTCATCTGAATGTCATCTGTTGAATATACTTCTGTAAAAAGGAAGTCGTAAGCAATGAAAAATATCTGCTAAGAGGAAATTGAAAATTACTTCCAAGTTCAGAAAAAAAAAATCCTATGTATTAAGAATCTAGTTGAGGGGCTACAGATATTTCTCAGTGATTAATGATACTTATAAAGCCTGAAAACCCAGGTTTGAATCTCCAGTATCCATGCAAAGTCAGATGTACAAAGTGGTGCATATATCTGGAATTGATGTTTGCAGTGGCAGAGACCTTAGAGTGGTCTCTCTCTCTCTCTTTTCATTCTCTTTCAAATAATTTTTAAAAAGGAACTTTATTTGAGGGCTGGAGAGTTGGCTCAATGGTTAAGTGTACTTCCTGCATAAGTTTGAGGGCCTGAAGAGGGTTTTAGTTCATAGACTACTGAGTTTGAATCTCCAGAAAACACTTAACTATCTGAGTAGAGTGATGTACATGTATAAACCCAATCTTGTGAGTGAGTAGAGTTAGGATAATTGCTGGGACACACAAAAGGCAATCACCAGAATCAAACTCCATTACAAGGTAAAATCGAGCAGGTGAATGAAGGGGTCATTCAACATTCTCCTCTGGCCTCCTCAGGCAAACGCATGGCATCCTGCATCAACAGCACATATACATACAACACACACACACAAAGAATTAAGCTAACATTTTGGGAAGACATCTCAGTGAATAAAGTGCTTGTGTAAGCATTAGTTCCTAAGATTTGATCTCCAGACTCACATAAAGCCAAACTCTATATCACAAAATTTTGTAATACCAGCATGATTAGAGGGGAAATAGAAGCAGTTTTAGGGGATTTCCCTTGGGCCAGATGGCCTGACAAACACAGAGATGAGTGATGAGAGACCCTACCTCAAAGCAAGATGGAAGATGACAACCGACATCTGATAGCCACACTTGAGCCAAGGAATACAAGTGTCCAAGTTCATATGCATAAACATGTGCAGATGTACACACCACACACATATGCACACATATACATGTGCACAGACGTGTACACACACAACACACGCTCAAAACAATCAGTTGGGTTGTTTGTCTTTCTTTGATCCAGCACAGAATTCATGGAATAAGAAAATAAACAGTGGTTTTGATATACAGTATTATCAGTCATTGATAGAGGGACAAAATAGAACTGGTATTTACCATATTTCCCAGAGTCTAGGTTAAGAAATAAGAAATTTGAATATATAGCAGAATAGGAGGTGCAGAGGCTTTATGCAGGCAGTGAGGTTTAGTCTTAGGTACAAGACTGATTCACACAGGAGTCAAAAACTTTCTTTTCACTTGCTATTTTGACATTGGTTGAGTCAAACTTAAAGAATGCAAAATAATGTAAATTGGCTTAACCTTTCAAAAACATTGGGCAAAAATTATCTAATTTGGTATTTATTGTGAACAAAGATAACATGCAATTTCTTAGAACAAGGCTAATGAACTTTGGTAACAAAGAGACTGAGGGTCATGCTTATCATATAACAAATATGTGCCATTGGTAACCATCATGAACACTATTGACAAGATCAAAATTAGTTAAGAACACTGGTGGAAACCACATACTGAATATCTCCAAATGTCAATTAATTTTGCAGAATTAAGATGCCTTCCTCACAAGTATATGGCGATTTCCAAATATGACTATATGAGTACTCAAAGGAAATAAAATCACATTGCTTCAAAACAGAAGGCTTTAGAAGAATATTAATACTTTCATTGTATACTAAATTTCCCTTAAAATATTTATTACTTAAAGTAACATGAACAGCAGAATAAAATATATTGACTGCAATCAGGGAATGGGGAGAAGGTCTTCAGAGGAACAAGAAATCTAAACTTGTAAAGCCATTTTCCAAAAGAAAGAAAAGCACAAAACCCTCATTTTTATCTTTGGCAACATCAGAGGATGAGTAGGGGAAAAATTCAGTGCACGCATGTGTTTACAGACCAAATTGTAATCCCAGCAATTACAAGACCAATCCCCATTTTGGAAAGATGTCACTTGGCATGTTTCACTGCATTTGGGGAAACACAGCTCCAGAAGGCAAACTAATTATTTGTGACCATAGTGCCTGGGGCAGAGGCCAGAGTGTCAAAGTTGGAGGGCAACTCTCCTGCGAAACAGCTGTGTGGAAGAGGAATACTAGCTTCATTCTCAGAATATAACCTGGTTCTTTCAGCAACATATTAACATATTAAGAGATTCTTTCTTGTCTTGGGAGGTCTTAAAGTAGAAAAAGCTTTCTTTTACATTTACTATTTCCTAAATAAACAATAAAATATTCTCCATTACTATGAAAATAAAACCACTTTTATTATTTAAATAATATTAAAGTAGAATAAGAAATAAATGAAACTTAGTCATAGAAAACAATGATACAAGACCAGTTTTAACAACATTATTCATACATACAATAACCAGGAGAGTCAACAGATTTTGGAGAGCCCCAAACCTAAAATTAATTTCAAAAAAAGTCATAAAATATAAATGCCATGTTTGTACACGTTCCTTACATGGGTTCATACTAGTGGGAGGTCTGTAGTTTAAAATCATTTAGATTTAAAGTGATACCTCTTCACCTCCTACTCTGTTCATTGTGAAGAACAAATGATCAACATGAAAGTTTATGTGCAAAACTAATATTGCCATTCAAATGTGAGTTAAATCTTAGGGAAAGTACAAGTTTGGCACTTGATATGATATCAACTTAGTATTTAGTTTCATCAACCATTTTTATAGTCTAATACTTAAGCAGAATTCATAAAAAACATGTGCAAGTGACTTAGTGCCATAATTTGAGGAGATCTGAGAATGTCACCTTGTCTAGATACATCCCCCCTTTGGGAGTGACAGCATAGGTGATGTTTCTAGTAAAAGTTGAGTCCTAATCAGATAGTTTAGTGGAATCTCTAGTACACAGGCCCCACTGTGAAGTACTGTGACAAGTAATGAACTGAAATCTCTGCATGCTTATTAAAGTAACTCTGCTTACAAAAATGTAGAATTCAGATGAACCTGTAGATTCTACATAAGTGTAAAATCAGGTACAGGAAAATTTTAACAGACAAATAGCAATGTCCTTCTATAAGAACAAAGGGAGAAAAGAGGGAGAAACAGGAAACAGATGAGGTAGAAGACAGAACTTAACAGGACATAACCAACGAATGGAATTTCAGCTACACAAAATATGGACTCTGCATGAAAAAAGTTGGTTCTAACAAATCAACCACATTTAAAAAGTGAGACAATTAAGCGCATCTGATCATTGCTTTTGATTTTGTGACTAATGACACTGTGATTATGTTTTCAAGTACTAGGTCTAAAGATAGCTTCTGAAGTGTTTAGCACTGAAAAGAAATCAATAATACCGTGTGTTTTGTGATGCTCCCTGAGTGTCAAACTGACTGCTGAACTTCTCAAGTGTAGTCTCCCCTTTTCTCACACTTTTATCCTCAGAGGGCAGATTTTTAAGGTCATGCATCTATGTGGCCCTCAGCCAAAGAGAGGTACTGAGAGGACCTGGAAGGTAGGAAAAGAAACAAGCCCAGTGTAGTTACCGGAAGTGCTCTCTAAAAAGAAAACAAGGCTGGTGCTGTTTGTATTTCTCTTTAAAAAGCCATAACCCCTGTTGAGTGGCCCCTCCTACAGCTATGACACTCATACCATGAGTAGACCCACTTGTACTGCTCAGCAGCAGCCCTGCAGCAGCGCCCCCACCTACCTACGTTTTGAAACACTTTATGGAATGACGGAAGAAGGCCTCTTTACAACCAGGCTTGATGGATCAATCTTGACTAGACTCATCAATGCCTATTTCTTCTACTGTTAAGACGTGACTCACATGAACAATGTCATTGATCTGGAGACCTACTGTGACTTGTGTGACACATATTGACCTTTTAACTAGACTTTATTAAAGGTTAACCATTTTATACCAAAGATTTTATCTTTGCTGTGTTGGTGAATAAAATGTAGAATATAATGGAAAATTCTATCAAGGGACATGGAAAATAAAACAACTTATTAAGATATATTTTCCAAAAATGTCGTTTATAGGGTTTTTAAATAGTTGTCTTCAAAGTTCCTTTGTGACTTCTTGTCATTTTCTATCCAGGGGTAAAGTATGGAAGTGAGTGACTTGACTTTCCCCTTCCAAAAATCTAGAGTACAATTAACAGACATTGGAACACTGGTTACAAACTGAGCATGTCTCAAGATCTATAACTATTCTTTGCTTACATAGGAAAAATTAGGGACATAGATCAGTAAATTAGATGACACAGCCTGAGTCCAGCCTGCTTGAGATTTCCATTTTTGCTTCATAATCTCTGTTAGATGATGGAAATCTCCCTCTCAATTCTATGACAAATTGCTAGGTAGCCTCAATATTTGATATCCTTTTGTCGTCCAATTTTATTTTAGGCTTTTAATCTGTCACAACACTTTTTCAATAAAGACTATGAAAGGCTAAATTTCCCAGTCTTTCTTGAAATTAACTTTGATCATAAAAGTCAGTATCCCCCAGTAGTGTATAAGTAGCAATGATATACATCACATCTAAAAATGGCCTTAAATGGAAGGATTTTTCTTTATAATATCCTCTTAACTGCTAATTAGAAATAGACAATAATGTTGAGAATTCATATTGCTACCCTTGACCTTTAAGATAACATTGAGGTGAGGAGAAAATAAATCGTGTGTTGGGAGGGTAAGGCAGGGGGTGGTGAATGTGCTTTGATGCGTCCTGGCAGTGCCTCACATGCTTGCCTGTGGAGCGGAGATGCTTGTCGTATTGGCTGGAATCGGCATCAGGGGCACTGCTTCCTTGCTCTTCTGCCCACTCTTATTTGATCTGTAATCACTAACTGATACTAAAAAATGATGTTGTTTTTTCCTCACAAGCCTGTGTGATTCTCTGGTCTCTTTGCTCCCTTTTGTGGGGCTAGGCTTACTGGTATGCATGGCCACACCCAGCTGCTTATGTTTATCTGGATATTCCAACTCTGATAGTGTCAGGCCCTCTCAGGCCTCACTAGTAGTACAGAAAGGACTCTTAGACTGGGGACATTTCTCTAGCTACAAAATAAATAAATAAATAATAAAAAGAATTCCTGATTTCTGAAATCATGAAGACCAAAGTGAATCCTTCATGAAATGCTCATGAAGAAACTTCTATTTTACTTCATCAATGTATTTCTTCATAACTTAATCAATTAAAAAGGTGTGTCTTAAACATCTCTTGCACTAAATGGATTCATACCACCATGACCCGGGTTAGCTTGTTGCATTGATATTATGTCAGATACAAGAGTTCACCAAAGTCAGGACTTGGGTTTAAACTTCCTTGCAGGAAGGGGAGTTAAAAGTTAGGACTTTAAAGTCAATATATACTTGCTTGGATTCAAACTCTCTCTGTTCTGCTGATATTCTTTCTGGTTACTTCTTTGTTAATTTCATTGTCCTTCACAAGTGACTCTGATCTATCTTCTTTGAAATAAATACATGTTATCTGCTCCTTTTTTTTTATCATGTTATAAAACTATTTTATATGAGCCTATCCCAGGGCATTAAAACATTTCTAAGATCCATGCAAAAGCAAGATTTGCATAAACTGGCCCTTGCTTTCTGATAGGAGTAACATTAAGGTAAAGGAGCTCTGGGCATCATTAAAGGAACAAAACTGTCCAGTTAGACTGGAACACAACCCAGATTTGGAAATATAAGTGAATGAATTCATATTCTAAGTTGGAGCAAAACATTAAGATACTATTTTAAGTACAGTATATTATATATTTACATTTGCATAACAAAGATTAAATTTTAAATATATAAGATGAATTGTTTATGATAATGAGTTGATCCCTTTAATAAGGGACATACATGTTTGAGAACCTGTATGCAGAAAACATTGTGAATATCTAAAATCCAAAGTAAACTTTTTCTTTTTGAGGCAAGCCCAACAGAGTGCCTTTTTTATAAGAGAGAGAAAATGGGTGTGCCAAGTCCTCTAGCCATTGCAATTAAACTCCAGGTGCATGTGCCGCCTTGTGTCCATGTGCCACCTTGTGTGCTTATGTCACTGTGTGTCTGGCTTATGTGGGACCTGGAGAGTGGAACATGAGTCTTTAGGCTTCACAGCCAAGTGCCTTAACCACTAAGCAATCTCTCCAGCCTGAAAATAAACTTATGAGAGAATTTCTTACACCTGAGGCCCCACTGCTAGAATGAATTTTTGAAGCAGAGATACATAACCCTGCCATTTTAATGAATTTCTACTTCAGTAGCACCCATGAATCTAAGTGATTTAGATGAACAGATCTATGGAACATAACATGATTCACATGAAAGTTTCAGCAAAAGACAAGGGGATTTGTGTGCAGCAGGTAAGACCAGTGGTTGACTGTGCAAGTGGATTTCTTTCATAGCCCCAAGTATTGGTTTCATTTTCATGACTGGTATCAGATTGATATTTTTATTTTTTCTTACTCAGCATACTGTAAACTCAAGGGCAAGTTTTTGGTGTCTTTAAAATCATAACTTTTTAAAATAACTCCCAATAAACAGTTTTTAGATGTGAAACAGGATCTAAAATACATACTCCCTAACTCTTAGCCTGCAATGAATTTCCTATATATCTGCTGTCTGATTGTTTTACTCAAAGAAAAATCTTATATTGATTATGTTTTTCCATAATTGGTCTTAGGTTAATACCTAGAAAACAAGATAATCATCCTTTTAATTATTAATTTCCAGCTCACTTAAGATGAAACAGTTTTATAGATTATTTTAGAGAAATGAAATATGTTAGGAAAACATGCTCAAACAACTTGAAGATACAAATGATGAGAATAATTTGTAACAGTTCATTATAGGCATTATGTTTGTCATATACACTTTAAAGAAGAAAGCATATGAGTGTATTTATGATAGAAAATATATATTTTTCATATCCTTGCTTAGTTTTATATAAATATAAGGTATAGCTAAAGTTGACCTTGGAGTTAGAATTCCCCTGTCTCCAGAATCCCACAAACATGTGCTACCATGCCAGTTTTATGTGGGGCTAAGGATTCAACCACAAACTTTGTGCATCCTAGGCAAACACTTTACTAACTGAACTATATCCTCACCCCAAGTTTGACTATATTTACTGTGACTTAGTTTTCTTATAGGAGCATAATATATAAAAAATAGAGAATATTTATATAAAAAAGATCATTGTATGTTACTGAACATTTTAAGAAAAGGTAACTATTTTACCATTTTATTTATTTTAACATTTAAAAAAATATTTTATTTATTTATTTGTTACAGTCAGAGAGAGAGAGAGATAGTGACAATGGGTGCGTCAGGGCTTCTAGCCACTGCAAATGAACTCCAGATGCATGTGCCACTATGTGTGTCTGGCTTATGTGGGACCTGAAGAATTGAACCTGGGTCCTTAGGCTTCGCAGGCAAGCACCTTAACTGCTAAGCCATCCCTCCAGCCCTATTTTAACAATTTCATGGTGGAATTTTTATTTGTTTGCTTTACAATGGATATGAAGATTGCTCCTTTGGAAATATTTAATGGTATAATGAATACTCTGATTCTTTCTGTGCTATGTGTTAAACTATGCCATCCCCACTGTCATATGTTGAAGTCTCAATCCGCAGTACCTCACAGTGTAACTATATTTGAATATAAAAATTAAGAAGTCAATTAATTTAAAATGATTCTTTCAGGGTTAATCTTAATCTACTCTAACTATTGATTTTATCAGAGAAGAAATACAAAGTCTAAGCCAAAAACATATCAAAGATATTGAATTAATAAACATTTCACAATAAACACTCAATTTTAGCATCAGATGACTTTGTGGCTTAAATATACCAATCAGGGATGGAGAGATGGGTTAGCAGTCAAGGTACTTGCCTGCAAAGCAAAAGGACTCAACATTAGATTCCCCAGTACCCATGTAGGCCAGATGCACAAGGGGGCACATGGTATCTGGAGTTCATTTGCACAGGCTGGAGGCTCTGGCCCACTCATTATTTCTCTCTCTCTCTCTCTCTCAAATAAAAACAACAACAACAAAAACAAGCAAACAAACAAAAAAAAACTTTAAAACATCTTCCAATCAATCACAGATGCATTATTACCAATCCTTCTTAAGTAATTCCAGGATATTAAGTAGTAGGAATGCATCTGATCGGAGGAAAGGATTTATTTCGGTTCATAGTTCCAAGGGGAAGCTTCATCAAGGCAGGGAAAAGCATGGCGGGCCAGAGACTGGGAATCATGTTTTGTCACAGCAGCTGGCAGGAAGCAGCAAGAGTGAGCTGAGCTCTGGCGTGGGGGAAGCTGGCTATACCGCCCTCCCCAAGCCTGGCCCGAGCAACACTTCCTCTAGCAAAACTCCACCTCACAAATTACTACCAGTTGGGGACCAAGCATTGAAAAGACATGGCACTATGAAGGACATTGTGCTCAATGCATCCTCATTATATGAGTTATTATAGAGTTTTCTCAAAAAGCTAAAATCATATTTACCATATGACACAGCTGTGCTGCTCCTGGGCATATACCTTAAGGTCTCTACATGTTACTATAAGTATGTTCAGCCATGCTTATTGCCCAGACACCCATCAACTGATGAATGGATAATGTAGATGTAGTACACATACACATGGGGAATTATTGAACTGTAAAGAAAAGTGAAATTATGAAATTTGCAGGAAAATGTGTAGATCTGGAAAATATACTGTCAGGTAACCCAGTTTCAGAAAGACAAACGCATATGTTTTCTCTCATACTAAGAACCTGAATTTGAATAACTAAGATGTTTTGGTAAATTGAAGCAAGACATAGGAAGACAGGAAGAAACTATGAGGAGGCAGAGTGAATACGTACACATCAGATCCTCCTGCCCCTGCAAATGAATGAATTCCAGATACATGTACACCACCTTGTGCAAGTAGCTTTATGTGGGCACTGAGTAGTTTAACCAATGCTGTCAGGCTTTCCTTTAAGTGCTTTAATTGCTGAGCTATTTCTCCAGCCCCACCAAACTTCTTTTTGATTAGGTCTATGTTCCTGGTACTTAGAACCCAGGAAAAGTCTATAAACGAGAAGAACATAAACCCAGACTACCAGGCAAGGGTAGGGGTTGCTACTGTTGATTGGGTAAATTGATATGATTTGCTCGTCAAATTGCCTCCTAAACATTTTACTTTATGTTCACAGATTAATGCTGTTCTCACCCAGGTGGAGAAACTTCTTGCTTGGGGATACCCCAAAACCACCAAAATGCTGACAATAAATGGCTTCTGAGTGTTTACCACTAAATGGAACACTTCTGTCACCCCCTCAAAAGTTTGGGGAACATGAAGAAGCAAGGGTCAGAATATAAGAACAAGAGGATGAGGAGGAGGACATTGGAACAGTGTTTCCCTAGACATGAATTGACTGTCACTTTGATGGCCTCATAGCAGCTGTTGGCTGTTGTTACTTATACAAGACTTGCATCATCGAGTCCATCAATATTTTGACATATATTATGAAGGTGGGAAGAAAGACATCAAAACGAAAGTGGGACTAGATTGTAAGAAAAACAGGTTAAGTGAAAGAGGGTAGGGAGGGACGAGAATAAAAGGTAAAGATAGGAGATTATGATCAAACTGAAGTATGCTCTTGCATGAAAATTCTTAATAAATACAAAAAGCAAATATACTGGACCGGGCTGGAGAGATGGCTTAGCGGTTAAGCGCTTGCCTGTGAGGCCTAAGGACCCCGGTTTGAGGCTCGATTCTCCAGGACCCACGTTAGCCAGATGTACAAGGGGCCACACGTATCTGGAGTTCGTTTGCAGTGCCTGGAAGCCCTGGCATGCCCATTCTCTCTCTCTATCTGCACTTTCTCTCTCTGTCACTCTCAAATAAATAAATAAAAATGAACAATATATATATATGTACGTATATACTGGACCAAGTTCTATAATCTGTGAAAAAATTATCTGTGTATTTTTAGAGAATACAACTTGAAAAAGAACACTAGATAGCAATTCCATTCATGGTAAAATTTAAAAAAACAGAAATAAATTTATTCAAGGAAGCAAAAGATCTATATACTGACAACTCTAAGACACTGACAAACAAAATTGAACAGTATAAAGATAAGTGAAAAACATATTAAATATTTATAGGCTAGGAAAATTAATATTGTTAAAATGGCTATACTGAGAGAAACAATAATCAGATTAGATGGAATGCTTTTTGAAATTCCAGTGACAATTTACCCAGAGGCAGAAAAATGTCCCTCCAAAATTAATAAGCAAACATAAACAACAAAAATTAGCCAAAATAATATTGAGAAAGCAAAAAAAATGTGACACACTTATGGATTTCCACTTATATCACAAGATATTATAATCAAAACTAGGGCAGTGCTGCCTTTAAAACAGAAAAACAATACAATAGAATTAAAAGCCCATAAAAATTCAAGCACATATGGTAACTTTTTAAAAAAATATTTTTGTTCATTTTTATTTATTTATTTGAGAGTGACAGAGAGAGAGAGAGAGAGAGAGAGAGAGAGAGAGAGAGAGAGAGAGAGAGGATGGGCACACCAGGGCCTCCAGCCACTGCAAATGAACTCAGATGCATATGTCCCCTTGTGCATCTGGCTAATGTGGGTCCTTGGGAATTGAGCCTCAAACTGGGGTCCTTAGGCTTCACAGGCAAGTGCTTAACTGCTAAGCCATCTCTCCAGCTCTGGTAATTTTTTTTTCTTTAATGGTAGACGAGTTGCCATTTTTTCTTTTTTTGGGTGTTTGTATGTGTTAGTATGTTTGTGTTCATGTGCATGAGGGTGAATGTACAGATTCCATAGCATACATGTGAAGAAGACAGAGACCAATTCAGCTGGTGGTCCCTGCCTTCTACTTAGTTGAGTTAGGGTTTCTTGTTCACTACGTCATTTTCCAGATTAAATGGCCTGAAAACTTCTCATATTCTTCTGTCTCCACTTCCCTTCTTGCCATTGGCTATCTGGGATTACAGGTGCAAACATGCTATGTTCACCAGGCTTCATATGGGTTCTTGGAATACAAACTCAGGTCCTCATGCTTGTGTAGCAAGTGCTTTATCCCCTCACCCATCTACCCAACTCTGAACTATTTTTTTATTAAGCGAAAAATCTTGTATGGACACATCTTGTGTTGTTATCATCATTTCCCGCCTCTCTGCGTCCACTGCACTGAGGGCTTTCCTTAGTGGGATTGCTGGTATTCACCACGGAGTTGTCAGTTGTGAGTTGTGAGAACAGCAGTTAGCCATTGTGTGTGTGTGTGTGTGTGTGTGTGTGTGTGTGTGTGTGTTGGGGGGTAGCAATGTTTCTGGATATTCCCTTCCATGCTGTGGTTCTTACATGCTTTCCATCACTTCTGAAAAATTTCCTGAGCCTTGGTGGGTGTGCTTTAAGTCTACTTTAGTGTTGAGCTTTCAATAGTTTCGGGATTCCTGCTTTGGTGCATTTCGATTATCTTCAGTGTGCATCTTAATAAGGACAAACAGAATACACAATACAGTAAAGATGGTCTTTTTAATAAATGATGCGAGAAAACCTGCATAGCTATACATTGATCCTGTCTCCTTAACTTACACCACACACTAAATAAACTCAAGATGGAATACAACCCAATATAAAAGATTTAAAAACATGGAAAAGATCCTTGACCTCAGCTTTGGCGGTGAATTATGGATATTGCATGAAAAGCTCAGACAACAAAGGCAAAAGTAAACAAGTGGGACATTGTCTGATTAGCAAAAGAAATAATCCACTCAAAGGCAGTCCACAGATTGGTAGAATACATTTACAAGCCATATACCTGATAGTGAGTTAGGATGCAAAAATATATGAGCATAACTCAATAGCAATGAACTTGATTTAAACATGCACAAGGGACTCAAGTAGGCCTTTCATTAAAGAAAGAGAAACAAAGTGGCCAAAAATATATATAAAAAGGTACTAAAAATCTCTAATTTCAAAGAAATGAAAACTAAAGCCATAATGAGATGGCACCTCACATCAGTAAGGATGGCTATGATAGAAATAATAAGATGTAACAAGCCTTGACAATGGTTTGGAAAAACAGTGAACTTTGGTACACTGCTGGTAAGAATGTAAATTGTAGGAGCAATTATGGGGGCAGGGAGGACAGAAATCATGGCATCAACACATGATGTGTCCATATAAAGTTTTTACTTGATCAAAAATAATTATTTTAGGGTTGGGGAGATGGACGAGAGGATAAAGCACTTGCCACACAAGCATGAGGACCTGAGTTTTGACCCCTAGAGCCCATGTAAAGCCTGGTGATGCAACATATGTGCATCGGTAATCCTAGAGTGCCAATGGCAAGAAGGGGGTGTGAATATTTTCCCTAAATCATATCTATCTTATGATTCAGCAATTCCCCTTCTAGTTTTATACACAGGAAATAAAACTAACATCTTACAGATATATTCTTATAGATTTACTTATACTCATGTTTATGGTAACTTTACACAAAATAGCAAAGCTATTGAAACACATTAATAAATTGATAAATGCATAAAGAAATTGTGAGAAAGATTGCACTCCTGAGACTTCCTGTGTCTGACTTATTTCACTTTGTTTAATGTCCTTCCCACCTATGTACAATGAGAAAATGGCCAGACCATATTCCTTTAAAAGACTGACTAAAATCTACTTCACAATTTATAAGAGAAGGGGAAGAGGCACAGTTAAGAGAAGGAGGGCGGATGTGAGAGAAAGAAAGAAAGACAGAAATAGTGTGCCAAACTAGATGACTAGAAGTATTTCTAGAGAGCGTGTAATTCACCTTAGAAAGAAGGCATATTCATATCTAATGTATATTTAGAAAAGTTATTTTGAAACTCTCATATTTAGATACTAAACCTAAAATACTCAGTTACATGTTAAAAACAAGTTTGGGGAGATACTTATTTTAAAGATTAGAAAAAATCATCTGAAAAAATCGAATGGAATCTTGACACTTCAGGTACTCATCTTCATATCTTCATTTCAAATAATCTAGAGATTTTTTTTTTTAGTTTTATTAATTCTACCTCAAGAGTATGAATGAGGGATTTAAAGATGCTTAAAGGATAAGGCTCTTGCCTGTGAAGCCTAAGGACCCAGGTTCACTTACCCAGAACCCATTCAGATGAACATGATGGAACATGCATCTGGAGTTCATTTGCAATGGCTAGAGGCCCTGAATTGCCCTCTCTCTCTCTCTATCTTTCTCTCCCTCTCACTAATACATAAATAAATACAATAACAATTTTTTTATTTTATGAGTTATTTTTATTTTAATAGTTATTTTAAGAGTATGAATGAGCATTTCCAAAGGGTACATAGAGCATATATATATGCAATTCTTCAATACTGGAGTACTGATAAGGTAATACCAAATTATATAACTTGAAAGAATACAGTTCTCCTATTGAGTGACACCCAAATGAGGTATTTTCTTTAAAGTAATTTAAGATAATTACAAGTGATTGACGCTAATCGGTACAGCACAAAACTTCACCAAGGGAATTGGGTCTCCAGGAAAATTTCATCCTGTTGCTTTAAGTCTTAAAGCTTGGTCTTAATGTTTATGTCCTCATAAAAACAATGTGAACAGAGATGCTTCATAGAATCAAATACAATTATTAGCATTCTATAGTTAAAATTGGATCCCATGATCTCATCCAAAATCTGATCACTAAATAAAACTCTGTCTTCATGACACAGTATGTATTAAAGCTAAAAACAGCTTAAATTAATTTAAAAAACGTATTTGTACATAATGCAATTATTTTGGGAGAAATTCTTAGGTTGTTTTCCACACTATTTAATGGAACCAACTAAAGGTCTACTTGAGTGCTTTATAGAAATAAAATCAAACCCAATGACTTTACTTGCACCCACTTTAAAACAGGATTTTTTTCCCCCCAATAGTCTTATGATGAGGTTCAGTGCTTTTCTTTCCCTCCTACAGAATTAAAAGACAGGCATGGTTTTCTGAGTACAGCAGAAAATGTGTATCATAGTACCAACTCCTAACTTGTGATTGCCTAACGTTACCCATGGTGACAGTGGCTATTAGTGAGCACAGCTTTCATAATGGAAGCAACTGTCCCCATAATAAATGAGTGGTGTTCTTTACCCATGGAAAACAGAGCTGTGTGTGCTCTGAGGGATGAACTCAGTACAGTTTTGCTGCTGGCATCTAACTCCTTTGCCAATTATTAGGAGTTCAGTGTCCATGGCCAGCATTGGTAGACAGAACCCCAGAGAAGTTGCACAAATTTTTTTTCTTTTTTTTAACTTTATTTATATTTATTTATTTGAGAGAGGGGGGGCAGAGAGAGGAAGAATGGGCATGCCAGGGTCTCCATCCACTGCAAATGAACTCCAGACACATGCACCCCCTTGTGCATCTGGCTTACATGGGTCCTGGAGAATTGAACCAAGGTCCTTTGGCTTTGCAGGCAAATGCCTTGACTGCTAAGCCATCTCTCCAGAGCCCCCTTTTTTTTCAAAAAAAAAGAAAAAGATTTAAAATCATCATTCTTATTTTTCCTTTTTTCCCTTTTAGCACAACCAGAATAGGGCTGTGAGTTTACCTAAATATTGAATGGTAAGCATTCCTTTTCCAGGAGAAATATGGCCAGAAGATTTAGAGAGAAAATCCAGAAGAAAGGGCATTAACATCTGGTACTAACCTTCTCCTTCTTGAATAACTCATTGCCTCACTGGACCAATGCAAAGCACTTTGCCTTTCCCACTATTTACAAATATTTATAGCCATAGGATGGCACCACATCCTAATTTGATGCCAGGCCAAGGCATAGTCATTTGTTTAATCTTTTCTCATAAATCAATACAACTAACTCTTTCATCATTTTTGTGGCTTTTCTCAGAAGCTCTTTTAATTTGTCTAAATCTTTTTTAGAGCTGAGGTGACAAGAACTCAATCACAAAGACAATCTCAATGCATAAAGGGAAAAATAAAAGGAGGAGAAATCCAGCTTCAAGCCACTGTAATAAGTCACACTTCCAGCAAGTACAGCTCTCACCACAAGGTTTATTTGCCCCACAGAACAAGCACATTCACAGGGCCTTCTACAAAGCTGGTGGAGGGTATTCAGTAAAACTATCAGAAAAGTGCACAACAGGGGAGTCTGAGTACCAGTATAACAATGTATTTCTGCAAGAAAGAGTAGAGAGGTTTTTAAGTATGAATGTTCTAAATTCAGCTAGCTCATATTTATTAAGTACAAAAAAATACCAACAAAGAACTATACTATCATTTCCCTAAAGAGATGAAAATTATTTTTTAGTCCTTCTAGATCTATCCAGGGTTTACTAGTTGTTTTGTTTTACTGTTCTTTTTGGTAAGTGTTCTCTAAAATCTGAATGACCTTTCCTTTCTTCATCTTTTACTGGGTTAGTTTTATCAGGAATTTGTATTATATTAAGTGCTCTAAGTTAAAACATGGAGAGAAAAACCTCATCAACCAAAAATATGGGATCTTTTTAATCCTGGTATTATTTATTTATTTTTCCTTCTGGATCAATATTAAAATTTCAAATTGAGTAGAGTTTTACATTATTTTTGTTAGCATCATATCCCTTTGCTTATTAAACAGGGTATTTTGAACTATTATTTTAAAATAAAACAAAATACACAATAAGATGTTGTGAATGTGACTCAGCAGAGAGCACAGGACAATGTGTGTTGAATATGGCCTCTGATGCCGGCACCGAGGGAAAGAAAAAGTAAAGACTCAAACCACCATACAGCTGAACTTTTAAAGGACTATGTATGATACCAAACTTTACAAAATTTATAACAAAATAATTTTCAGTTTGACTTTGGCCTATTAGATTTTACTTCTAACAGAAGATAAGAAATAAATATGTTTCTGAAAAGAACTAATGATCAGAGACATATATATTTTAGAACAGTTATAGATTAATGTGTTGTTACATAGTTAAACTATTTTTCATCAAATAAAAGGCTGAGTAGCAACTCAGAGTTTATTAGCCAATTTTGCTCCACATATGCAGAGGAAGAGAGATATGATACCATCTTAATTGTTGCCTTTTATATAGTAAACAAAGAACAGTTTCTTTTCTGTAATTACAAAAAGTTACCTTTGCTCATTAGTGGTATCCAAACATCTTTGATTCAGATATAATAACATTTTGGAATTTCCAAAAACATCTAAATAACAATAGGTACATATGTCTAGAGATATTTATCTCTGGCTCTTTAATAAAAAAGGTAAGGCTAGTTGAGAGTTAAAGTAACCAAAATGTTCATAAACTCTTGAACTCTTCAGGAAATAAGTAAATGTGATACCACTTCTACAGGAAGTATTCTTTCCTTGGTTACATAATAGCTTTTCTAAGTTGTGAATAAAGCCTTTCCCAAATAAATCTATGTAAGAGGCCAGTGATTTCTGGATGATGAAGATGGAGCTATTCCAAAAACCTAGATATTCTTCTTCTCCCTTTCAGTTGATGTTGAAACAGACCATGGGCATCAACTCAGGAAGAGTACCATCTGCAAACATGTGTTTCCTGACCTGTGGAATCACTTAGAAATTTAGTGGGTTTTTGTTGTTGTTGTTGTTTTTGTTTTTGTCTCCCTGGCTTATTTTAAGTTACTCCAAGGAAGACTCAATTGTCAAGGCATTGTTCTAACTATTTATTAGAAGAATAGATTTTGAAAAGAATAGTGGTTTGAAATATAATATTTTGTATTTTTTTCTAACAACCCAAAGCAACCTGTTAGCCACAGGCCTTAATTTTTTTTTTTTTTAAACGGGCCTAGGTAGATAGAGGCTCAAATGATATAACCCACTCTGTGCAAGCTTGGGTGTCTGAGTTAATATTCCCAGAAACCACTCAAAAGTCAGAGACATTGTAGGCTGCTATACTTCCAACACACCAACTCACAGTTGGGAGGGATGACAGGAGAATTGCCTGGAAACTCATGGACAAGCACAGCAATGAACCACAGATCCTTCCTCCAAGGAGGGGGAAGGTAAGGACTGGTGCTTGAAGGTGGTCCTCAGACCACAGGAGTACAACCATATCCACACATATGGACATGAGCACACAAACACACCCAAAAATAAATAACAATAAAACAAGGTAACACTAAACTGGAACTTCTGTAGATTGTGTTTATACATTTACTTTTTTTACATGACATACTCACAATTTGAATATTTCTGCTCTCTAGATTTGGTAGTTTTACACACACATACTCACAGAGAGAGGTATAGAGGGAGAGAGAGAAGTAGGGAGAGAATAATCATATAGCATGATAAAATATGATTTCTTTATTGGAAATTCATAGAGAAAACAAGAGAAAAAAGTTTAAATAAGTTCTACATTAGAACTGTGCTTTCGATGTGAGCCTTGTATAAAGAACTGTAAGCATTGCTTCTGAGTGGCATTCACTTGCCATTTAGATCTAAGATGTATAATTCTAGTTATTTCATTTTATCTCATTTTCATAATACACTAGTCTATATACTATAATGACACCATATATGTACTAAATAATATCACAATATTTTATATTTATTCAGATTTTAAACTGTCTTAATGTAGCCTTTTGAAGTCAAAATTACAATTTTACCCTATAGTGTACAATTAGGAAGCCTATGATCATTGAAAAATGCTTGAAAAACTTATTTTGTGGCCTGCTGACTTAAAAATTAAGGCTAAATTTTTACCTCAATAAGTTACAATTGACTTCCACCACTTTTATGACATACACACATTAACTATATAATATGACTTTTCAATAAAATTTACTAACTCTTTTTGTACATGTGAAGCATGATATGTATGCCAAAAGGAAAATAATGTTATAACATTTAAATGAAAAACTCTAAACATAATTATGGAATAATATTACCTGTATGTTCAAAGATAAACATTAGTATACACTTTATAGTTTTATGTCTAAATATATGACATAGATCGGTGGATAGGTAAATCCATAACCTTATAGATTTATAGGATTGGACTACAGTTAAAACATCTCTAATAAAAACTGTATGTAGTTAAAATTTTTATCCTCTGGATTCTTTCTTTATTTAATTCTTCTAATGCTTTTGAAGATTTATTTTTCCTTTGGTTTCTAGAAATATGGTCTCATTCTTCAGCTTAGCCTGGCCTAGAACTTGACCACTTAGCCCATGCTATTCTCAAACTCCCAGCAATTTTCTTGCCTCTGGTTTCTAAGAGCTGGGATCACAAGTGTGTGGCACCATGTCCAGCTTCAACATTTTAACAAAATGACAATTTGTTTTTAATTAATGAAGAAGTTGTTTATATATACAATATTCATAAAAATTTTCATAATAGATTTTGAGATTCAAAACTCATGATCAACAGGTAAAATGTTGTTTTAAGATTGACACTATTTTTTCTGAAATGAATTCTTAAAAAATGGTAGTTTTTCACATCTTCTCACAATAGTGTATGAAATCTGAGAAATCCCGCTAAAATAAAATTTGGCCTTCAGGACCTTGGTATCATGGCTTTCATGTGGGTACTGGGGAATCAAACCTTGGCCAGTAGATTTTGCAAGCAAGTGACTTAATGACTGAACCATCTCCCCAGCTTGGATATGATACTTTATCAATAAATATAATAGTCATTTATAAATTTAAGGTATTTTAAAACTCCTTTAGTTTTAAATTAATCATTTTATGAGGCCAAATATGTTTCATCATGATTGGTAAGACCTCATTTTATGTATCTGTAGTACATACTTCCTTTAGATAAGCATTTAGTTTTTATTGTATTTCCAGTATTTTCCGTGTACAAACCATTAGACTTCTGTGAATTTTCCTATTAGCTCATAGCTGAAATGTGGTATTTTATTTCATTTTCCTGACCATAGTCTTGCAAAAAGGAAAAAAATTCTAACAATTCTGGCATTTTTTTTGAAGTATGAAGAAAGAGGCATACTCTTCATTTTAAATTGTTTTCCCCAATGGTAACTTACCTTATTTTCTCAGCATCATTCAGGGAATGCATTCAATAGCATATTCAACAGTTAGTTATGTCATTAGCATGAGCGCGGACTGTGGCACATGATCAGATCAACTGGTAAGACACATCCTTTGCTCTCAAGGAACTTACATTTACAGATGAAGAGGAAATAATTATTCCAGCTTACAATGCCAGGTGTTAACAAATGTTTTCCAGAAAAAAAAAATCAAAAAAGGAGAACAAGTAAATAGTCAGGAGCAAGCACTTGTGGATAAAGCAGAGATACAGCAGGAGACAAAAGGCCACCATAAGAAAAGAGAGACTGGTATCTGAACGAACATTTTATAGTCTTAGTTATCATCTCTCTGTGTGTATGCATATTAGAATTTTGGGGTTGAGAATCTTTGAAGAAATTCATGTATGAGCCATATCCTATTTTAATTAATATCTGTAAAATATAAGGAATTATCTACTTAACTAAAATCTTATGTTTATACTGTATATAACACAATTTCCTGAAAAATCAAAGAATATTCAGCATGTTGATAAATTAATAAAAGTCAATAATTTTACAAAAATATAATCTCAAATAAATAGCTTAACTCCTTTTCAATCAACATTATACCATCTTCACCTTTCGCCTTGGGAAAACTACTCCTTTTTAGAATAGTAAATTATGCAAATCACACACATGGTTTTTTTTTAATTTCCTTGAATCATCAAATAACATGGTATATCCATTTTTGGGAAAATATGCATGGAATTAATACATAAGCAGTTTTGTTAAAGCTACTTAGCTATTATAGTAAAAATTATGATTATTAAAAATTACTCCATTTGCTATTTTGAAATACTGACCTTTCCAATACAATTAAGAAAAACATTCTGAAATTTTTATTTAAGATTATTAAATATAAATACATTATTTAAAGTTTCAAAACTGTCCAAGTTACTCATTTGGAAGTAACAATCTCTTTTAGTCATCTAAATTAAGTCACTTTTTGTCAGCCATGAATTTTATTCAAGACAAAAGGACTTAATATACACTTCATAAAATATTAATATAAAAGTAATTAATCATTTAACCCTGAGCACTTTTTAATATTCTGAATAGAATCAAGGAAGCACACAACCAGTTAAATAGCTTGAAGATGGTAATGCAAAAAAGTAGTTTCTTAGTTGGTAATATTCTTGTAATTCCCTTGTCCAAAAAAATGTCATGTTCGGGGCTTGCCTGTGAAGCCTAAGGACCCCGGTTCAAGGCTCGATTCCCCAGGACCCACGTTAGCCAGATGCACAAGGGGACACACACATCTGGAGTTCCTTTACAGTGGCTGGAGGTCCAGGCATGCCCATTCTCTCTCTCTCTCTCTCTCTCTCACTTTCCCTCTTTCTCTCTCTGTCTGTCGCTCTCAAATAAATAAATAAATAAATAAAAGTAAAAATTAAAAAAAAATGTCATGTTCCACTGGGTCATGCACATTTCAAGTTTTCCACAACCTCAATGCTTTTCTAACTATAAAAATAATGGAATTTATTGTAACTGAGACAGCTATAGAAAATAGTAAATGCTCAAATAATTGCCAGTTTACAAGTTGAGATGTTTTATGTTATAGCATCAGGTGAATCACTAGTTCCTTTTCTTTAATGATAACATCACTTGGCCTTATTTTTCAATATACAATCTAATAACATGTGAAGTGGTCTATGTTTTTAGGACATTCATACTACATATGATGATTTACAATGTCCATTTGAAATAGTAGAGAAAATGAAATGTGTATACTTTTATAAACTATTTTATATGTCATAAAACAATATTTAGAAAAAGAGCTATGAAAATGAGTTGGGCATCACTTGATCAATGGGAGCATGACTGAGCGTGTAAGTGACATAAAGTCCTTTAACTTAGACTATTAGCTGTCCAACATTCTTTCTTTTAAAATATATTTATTTATTCACAAGTAGAGAGACAGAGAGAGAAAAGAGAGATAGACCATGAGAATGGGTGCACCAAGGCCTCCATCCACTACAAACTGACTCCAAATGCATGTAACACTTTATACATATGGCTTTATGTAGGTGCTGGGGAATTGGACTTGGGTCATTGGGCTTTACAGGCAAATGCCATAACTGCTAAACCATCTCTCCAACCCCTTAGAATTATATCTTGATTGTAATTTTTTTGAAATATATATAAAATTCCTAAATATTATTTTAATTCTATAGTATTAGAAAAAAATGTCTTACTTTTCATATTCATGGTTATGCAGCATTTTTTAAGTATGAAAATTTTCTATCACTAGCAGGCAAAGAAAACTTTCCTAAGAAAAGGATAATGACAAAAAAGGAGAATGAATGACAATGTTTCAGTAGAGCAAAAATAATTCTATGGCAGAGGACAACAAAAACAGTAAAAAAAATATTGATAAAATATTTACCATGCAAATGATAAGCAAATGCTAATATAATTAAGTATAAAGCGCTTCAGTGAATTAAAAGAAGAAATAAAGAGATTTGATTGAAAAAGGGCAAAGGAGAAGAATTAGCATTTCTCAGAACAGGATATTTAAATTGCTAATGAACATATGAAAAGATGTTCCCTCTCATTTGTAGTCAGAGAAAATGCAAATCAAATCAATAATGAAATACATATAATATTGGCAAATTTAAAAAGATTTATTATATCCAGTGCTGGCGACAGGCTGTTGAAGTTGCTCTTTTTAAATACGAATTGCTATGCTATTTTCTGAATATGAATTTAGCAATATATATTAAAATTAATGGAAACTTTTGAGCAACTCATTTTGCTTTGGGGAATCTAGCTCATACAAATTATTGTTTTATTTATAATGAACATATGTACAAAGGTTATTACATGGAAAATAACTCAATTTAAATATCCAATAAGAGGTAATTGTTTACAAATGTTTTGCTATTATAATTCTGTAAATTGTTCTGCATTAAAAAGAATGTTTCAGAGTCTGGAGAGATACACACATGTTGTTTTTAATTGAGAAAAACAGTTTTTGTTACAGAAAATTGCAAGCATCATTATTTCATTTTGAGAGCTCGTACAAGTTATATAGACATGTATTTATTAGATTTTGTATTTGTATAAGTTTTTGTATATATTTTATGTTTGCAAGCATGTAAGAACCATAGGAGATATACAATGATGTGAATCAGTCAGTAACTTTCAATTATTTGAAGGAATTTATATAAAGAAGGAAATGTTGATTTCTTGTTTCATATGTCAACATTAAATTCATTTAATCTTGTTCAGAAAACTGAATTTGAAAAATCAGAAGAGTTAACAAATCAATCTCCAGATACTCATCCAAAAAATACCTGGTATTAGTTATCAATCTGAGCAAGGAAAACAAGCCCCATAAAAATGTTCAGTGACAAACATTCACAGGATGACATAATTATTTCAAAACGGTGTAAACAATCCAATACCTGTCCACTCATGAATGGTTAAGACTATGGATCACAGCCATGTAATGGGATGTTATGTAGTAGTAAACAGGAATGCAAAGTAAAAAACAAAAAAAAAGAAAAAAAGGAAAACGACTAATATCAGCAGTAACATGAATAAACCCTCAAATATGCTGCTAGGTGAAGGGTTCCCTCACAAATGATGACACTGTGTATAACTGCACTTACACGAAATGTAGTCCAGCATGATGTGGGTAGAATAGCAGCTGGTTAGGGATGCTGGGCCAGTAAGAACAGGATGGTGTTATTAGTATTGCAAAACTACCCTTTTTTCTTTTCTGGAGGGGATGCTGGTAGGGAGATGGTTTTAAACTTAGATTGCTGTGAAAACTACATGATCTTGTGAATATGTTAAAAAATATCCACTGAACACTTCAAGTGAGCGAATTGTAGTATATTCAATTATATCTCAATAAAACTGAAAAAAGTGTCCACGTTATATAACATATAAACTATAAAATTAATCGTAAGGACAGGTTAGATTGCTCAGTGGTTAAAAGTGCTTGCTTGAAAAGCCTAATGGCACAGGGACCCATGTAAAGCCAGATGTACAAAGTGGTGCAAGCATCTGGAGTTTATAGTAGAATGAGGCCCTGGTACACCCATACTTAATTACTTACTTTTTACTCTTTCACCTGTCTTTTTCTTTCTCTCTCTCCTTGCTTGCAAATAAATAATAAATAAAATAATTTTTTAGAAAACAATTTTGAATGTTATGTCCATTGTATGAAACATCTTATGGTCTGACATCTGATCAAAAGGTAATGCATATAAGCCAATTTTTGGTTGTCTAAGAAATTTGCCTTCAAAATTATACCACAGTGATGCTTCCCAATTGCCCCAGTGATGGGGAAGCAGAAACAGAACAAGTTTAAGGCCAAGGAAAGAAGGAAGGAGGGAGAAAGCGAGGAAGGGAGTGAAGAAGGGAAGATGGGAACAAAGAAGGAAGGAGGAAAGGAAAGGAGGGAGCAAAGAAGAGAGCCAGGGAGGTAAGATAGGAGAAAGAAAGATAGAAGGAAATTTTATGATTTAAATTTTTAAAACTTGTTCTAAATATCAAATATATGGGTGGGAAAATTCTGCAGGTTGTTCCAAATACATTTTAAGCTTAAAGGCAATGTGTAGTTCAGATATGTCATGCTTTTCTTGAAAGTGAGAGTCACAATAATCAGTATCTTTACACTATGATGCACTGTAGCTTGAGTGTAATACTAAAGTTAAGAGTGGTTTCAGTAGAAGTGTTTCTTTAGTTCCTAGTTAGTCTCAGTTCATTAAACTTACTCTATGACAAAACTGATTTTTGTTAACTAATTGATCACTAAGCAAATCTCACTTTCTGGGAAGCCTTGGTTCTTATGTATAGTCATACCTCACTGATAATGATTATATATTGTGAAACCAATCTTTACTGATCTTTTTTTTTCTCAACTTTTCATTTCATTGCATTCTGCACATAACCAGCAACCAGACAGTGTGATATTGCTATACATCTGTAACACCAGCTGTGGTGGTTTGATTCAGGTCTCCCCCACAATGTTAGGTGTTCAGAATGCTAGGTTCTCCAGCTGATGGCAATTGGAAATTAAAGACTCCTGGAGGCAGTATATTGTTGGGGTAGGCCTGTGCCAGAGTTTTGCACACTCTACTGTTGCTATTGTCTACCTTATGTTGGTCAGGGGGTGATGTCCACCCTCTGCTCATGCCATCGTTTTTCCCTGCCATTGGGGAGCTTGAGTCTGTAAACCAAAATAAACCCTTTTTCCCACAAGCTGCTCTTGGTCAGGTGATTTCTGCCAGCAATGTGAACCTGACTGCAACACCTGCTTTGTGAAGTTAAGTCTAGAGAATCACCTTGAGTTCAAGGTTAGCTATAGTGAGTGCCTGGTCAGTCTGGGCTATAGAAATAAATAAATGTGATATTAATATCCCAGCTATAAACTTAGCCAGGAGTCCTAGCATTCTCTATGCAACATTTAAAGGATTCAGATTTTTGTACCTATTTCTATTCATGGTGGAGTTAAATTATTTCATGTTTATCTACTCACACTCTAACATTTGTCAAACATACTTGTTATCAATAAATGCAGCCACTAACATTTTCAGACTAAACAGAAACATGATTTTAGATTCATTGACAGGTCAATTTATAGTTGATATGCAAGAGCAAGGAAAAGGTTAGAGTGCTGGAAAACAGAATGGATTTATTTCTATGATTTTCTTCATTTTTATCCCTCAAACTCCTAAAAGCTATTTGAAATTTAAAATATATAATCATGTCTGTTCCCATCTTCTATTTTAAATGTATTCTTACATCCAAAATTTGTGTTCAAACTAATACATTACTAGATGATGAAGTGGATTAAGTATAAAATCTACTACTTGTCCAAGTGAGCCCTCCTTTAGCCAATGTCACTTTCCACCAACTCCACTTTCTTTCACCCATGTTCTTATAACTAATCACTTATCAGCCCTTTAAGTACTCTTCATTGTGTTTTCAATCTTGAATTTTGTAGTTACCTTTTTAAAAAAAATATTTCATGTAAGATATAGCAGATTATACTCTTCCATCCCCTTGCTTCAGCCCATGCCACCCTGTAACTGCCATACAAACTTACAGGTTTCAATGGAATTTTCATAATATTCTGTTTTGATCTTTCTGCCATATTCTTGATCCCCCTCCTCCTCCTTATGCCACACAGTGGGCCCTACACTTTTGCTTGCATGTCACATATAATGTGTTACACTGTTTTCTTCTCTCCCTCCTCAACCCTTCCTTCAAACTTTTCCCCTCTCTCACAATGCCTTTTAAAGTTTCATGATCTATGCCCAACCCTACACACAGAAATACACATAAAATTAAAATGTTAGGATCAGCATATGAGGGGAAAAGTGAATTTGTATACTAATTCTGGGATACATTTGTTTAGTATAGTAATTTTTATTTCAGTCCATATACCTGTGAATGTTGTGATTGCGTTTTCTTTTTAGCTGTACAAAAATTTCCAGGGTATATGCCTATTCATACGGTGATGGCCATTTAGACAGTTTTATTTCCTAACTACTGTGATCAGCACATCAATATACTTGGAGAATTCTAAAGTTAGATGGAACTTATTTTGCATTCTGGCCCAAATGCTTTCCAAACATTTACTTGGTAACTTACATAACCATTACAAACCTATTTCTTTACTCTCAAAGTAGAAAAACAGGATCAACTTTGTAGTTCTTGAGGTGTCATTAGTTGTCATTAGTAAATAATCATACAGGGCTCCTTATAAAAAAACATCATTCAATAATAGCTAATTCTCTTTTTCTTAACCTCTTAGCCCATTACTGTCACCTTGATCAAAGCTCTTATCCCTGCTTGATCTTGACTTTGTATAAACAGTCCTGCCAGCTTTATCTTCCTAATATCACTTCATCTTTTTATTCCTCAAAAGTCTTGAATGCAAGGTTATAGTAATAACTTGCCAAATAAACTAAAAGCTTAGCTTGACCTTTAAAATCTTCCTTAGTCTGGTCTCATCTTCCTGCTAGTCCAGTAAAAATTGATGCACTCATTGTGTTTGAAATAGTTTCTTCTCCCAAGATCTGCCATTTTTTCCTAAGGTCATCCATAAAAGGGGAAAAATGCCAAGAATATTAAATTTTATTTTTTTACTCTGTTTGGCTACTTACATTATACAATTTTCTTTCCATTAAAAAGTGTGATGGTATCTTACTTATCCCAATCCTCCCAACCCCTAGTTCTGAATTTTTCCAACTTCACATACCTAGTACTAATCATCTTAACCCAAAACCACACTGGCCTTCCTTTCAAGCCTTCAAAATGTGGGAGTTTAGAATGCACAATGTTATCAGTTTAATTTTTAACAAAATGTTTGGATATTATTTCCTGTGATTTATCTTCTTTTATTGGTTTCGTGTGTACAACAAAAGAGTTTATTTTTGTTGTTTGTTACCCCCCCACACAACTACAGAGGACTTAACAAAATTCTACATTAACACAATTGACAGCCTACAATCATGTGAAAAACTTGATTTTCTTCTTTGGTAAATTTCCTTTCTATTGAGTCACTGTGTATATTTACCAATTGTTAAAAGTAATACATGTTTCTAGATCATGAAGAAATTAAAAATCTACTCTGTGCTCCTGAAACAGAAAGTATTTATGCCAATCATTTTGTAAAGAACAGAAAGACATCTGCAGCTTTATCTCTTAAGTTCATTTTATTCTAATATACCAGCCTCAAAGTGTACCCTTCAATATTTTATATATAAATTATGTTTTTTTTTAAAAAGCATACATATCCCTGGAACTGGCCAAATAGTTTATACCAATCATATCCACACTTGTTTTCCTGGCTTGTATTATTATCATTCTTATTACATATCCCTTGTACATAAAAGCCAATAAATTTAACATAAAGAAAAATTGTACTAATCAAACTGTCATATTGCTTTATAAAAGTTGTAAAAATAATTAATAAAATTCAAATTTCCCCCAAGTTCTAATTTATTTTTCAGTACAATTTCAAATAGATACTAACATTAAGAGTTCTCTGTGTTTGTTTATTCCTTACCTTGTAGGGAAGCTCGAAATTTAAGATATACTTCCTGATTTCATTTAGCTCTTTCTTGTGTAATACTGCTCTTGTATTCCATTTCCCTTTCTCAATATCATATAATTGATTCCAAAGTTACTTTTTTAAAATACTTCATTTATTTGTTAGAGAGAGAGAGAGAGAATGAGAGCACCAGGGCATTTAGCTGTTGCAAACAAACTTCAGACGCATTCACCAACTTGTGCATATGGCTTACATGGATCCTGGGGAATTGGATCTGGATCCTTTGGCTTTGCAGGCAAGCACCTCAACCACTAAGCCCTCTCTTCAGCCAAAAGTCACTTTTATTTTTTTAAACAGAAATCTAAGTTATTATGGAAGGCCATAATAATTTAGCAAAAATTCATGTATTGAAAGTAGTCTAAAGTTCACCTAAAGGATGAAGAAATCACAAAATTTCTTAATGACTAATTATTACAAATAAGGAAGATCAACATGACTACAATAAAGCTGCTGGTGGGAAGGTAAAGTAAGGAGAAAACTGTTGAAGTTTACAGAGAGTATATGTTTTCTGGGATTGAAGTAGGAAAATATTATAAGCTTTGTATTTAATGGAACAAAATAATTATTTTATTTATTTATTCATTTATGACATAGAGGGTGAGAAAGGGTGCATCAGGGCCTCTAGCCACTGCAGACAAAGCTCAGATGCATGTACCACCATGCATATCTTGTTTATGTGGGTTCTGGGAAATGGAACCTGGGTCCTTAGGCTTTGCAGAAAAGCACCTTAATCATGGAACCATCACTGCAGCCCATGAAACAAATTAAGACTAAGAGGAGGATGGCTATTTAGAGAGAAATGGTATATACAAAGGCAGAGAAGTAGAATATGGAACATTAGCCTATGCTCCACGACTGTAGAAAAATATATGAAGCTAGGGACTTTTCTCAGTTTTGGACATGGAAGATTCAAAGAGAGGAAGCCATGTGAACTTATTCAAGGTTGTACTAGAACTACCTGAAACCCTGAAGAGTGCAGTGCCTCCTGCTACATCTCCTCAAGGATCTACTGCAGTTCTCCAACACAGCCATACTGAGGAATGAGTTCCTAATATATGGACCTTTTCTGGAAAAAAAAAAAAAAAAATCACACCCAATACATACTGAATTGAAACTAAAACTTAGTGGACAGTACATTGATTAGGTTGAAGCACAGCATTCACAAGACTAAAGGAACAAACTTGAAGAAAAAGATCCTGGATTACATGGTAAAATATAACAAATGGCTACTTAATATCATCCATGTATTAATTCATCTTTAATTAACTGCTAATTACTTAAGGGAATCATTTATAAATATAAGCATCAAAAAAGGATGCATACTATACTGTTCTGAATATAAATACATAAAATTGCTTATATACAAAACACTGTACTTGGGAACATGAAATCAGCTCATGGTACCCATGCCTATGACAAAAGGTTCTCATTGATGGCCCACCTGGTGTTTATGGAAGCCTAGCCTAAAGCCTCTCTTTGTGGGATTCAAAAGATAGACGGACACATAGAACACAGAGGATAATGGTGGCACATATTTGTTAGTTACTAGTCAATACAAGCAAATACTCCCATATATTCTTGAATGTGAAAAATAATACAGAGACTTACAAAGCATTATGTGATAGAACCTCTTAATCATGTATACATAACAGGAAAAAGTCCAGGAGATAGTAATGTAGAAACAACATCAATAAAGGCAAAAATAGTGATCAAGGGAATGGACCATTCTGATAATTACTGCTGAGAAACAGAGAGGTACTAATATGCAGAGGTGCCCAAAGCTTTGCTCTATCAAGGCAAAAAATGGTCTATACATTCTTAATCATTTAATGCAACTTCCTGATGATATTATATACCATGATCTTAAATTGTGGGGAAATTCTAATGCACATACTACATTTGTCATTTTATTTTTCTTCACAGTTACTTTTCCATGATTGCTTCTCATGGAATTTTGCACTTTATATGCTCATCCTCTCTTTGTGTGTGTTTTCTGTTTTACCTTGGGTGATACATCACCTTACTGGGAACTACTGTTCTGATTTGTCATTATTTGCATCCCCTCTTCTCTAACCTCTTATGTTTCATACCTTTATATTCTGTAGTGTGGCTCAAGAGAACAACTTTGCCACATCCTGCAGTCAAAATCACTGATCCTGATGGCTTGGGTGGGTGCCACAGTACTTCCATACAGCTCCCAGTGGCTCCATCCCACCCGATATACCCACTTAGACACTCTCCAGTGCAGAACAAAGTATTGCAGAAACAAATTGAAAGTCACTGAACAAATGAGGGTGTTGAAGCCAAGTTGTGGACCAGATGAACAGAGCATTTCAGAGCTAATCAGGGAACTGTACAACCTGGGATCACAGAGATATAGCTGAGCCTACAGCAGTGGAGAAATCACATGCTGCATCCTTCTGATGCCCCAGGCTAAGTTAAGGATGTCTTTTCATGACATCCTAAGAGGAAGCAAATGTTCTTGATGGGAGCACACAGTATTATGCCCAGCTGTGTAATTAGCTGTTTTTTTTTTTTTTTTATCATCATGGGTAAAGCCACTAAACTGCCAAAAATGCCCTAGTTAAAAAAAATAATATTGATGTGCCTCATGCAAATAATATAGTTCTAGTAAAGACTATGAACAAATTAGAAGTACAAAACTATATTTATAAGAACAAAATATTTTTCATAAAAAGTAAATGTCAAATTTTCAGATTACAACTAAATAGGTATCAATATCTACTTTGTTGCAAGTACTTTCTGTATCCAAACAAAGTCCTTTAAAAATGTTCCCATTTACCATGACTAAGAATCGACATTCACATTTAGTGAAATGATTCTGGTAAATAATGATATAGAACACCAAAATAAGTGACAAATACAATGTATTTGATATAAATTAGCATATATTTAGCATCTTTAACATTTCTCAGAGTGGAATTCAAACAGAACCAGGTAGATTTTCAAGAATGGAATTTAGTTCATTGTTTTAAAATGGAGTCACATTATTATTTAAGGAATAAATAGCTTATGCTCAGATACTAGCAATTAAGTTTTTTTTCTTTCCAAAGATGAAGGTGTGTCCAACATTTTGACACTGTTAAACAATGTTTCCGTCTGAAAATGTGTTGAGCCATATCAGTAGCTATACTAGAAAAAATGAACCCAGCAGGCTGTAAGTTAGACAAAACTATTGATACTTCCACAGAAAGGCCAGTGGGCATTAATGCCTCCTCTTTCCACCTTCACTCTTCCTCACTCATTAACAAATTTGTCACTGTTTTCCTCCAAATGCCAGGAGCACAAGTATTACACATATGTTTCCCCTGGAGAGAAAAGGAATAGCCAAGCTTCTATGAAATTATTCCTAAGATATTTTCAGAAAAGTCAGTTAGGCTAGCCATTGAGGCTGCTGCTTACCCATGTTTCAATTAATAATGAATCTCATGATGATAATTATCATGATGTATAAAAGAGAGAATTGAAAGTAAATGTAGATTATCTCTCAGAATGCTATAAGGAAGTAAGGTCACCTGGATCATATTCACTGGAATAATTTAAATTCATTTTTTAAAAATCCATGTACATATAGATTATATTTGTAACTTTTCAATGATTGTAATTTCACAAGAACTGATTATGGTGGATTCTTTTGAAGTATAAAACACAGGAACCATTGATTCATAGAAGTTAACAAAGACATACTCATCACAATTGGTTTCACAATAAAATGACCACCAGTTCTCAGAGATGTGAATGTTGTAATCATTTCAGAAAAATAGTAACAAAGGTGAAAATTACAAGATGGAACAGTTTTCAGGAAATGACAATATAAAATGTGATACTTGCTGAAAGGTACTGATTAACTACAGAAGCAGAGGAAAAACATTAAAAAAAAGTGAAGACAGAAAAATGGGCAAGGAAGTACCAACAGCATCAATATCTGCTTAAACTGGCCCATGGAGATATGCCAAATTAAAAATGAAGCCACAGTTTAGGGATGTGTGACATTCAGTGTGTGTAGAGAAGCCATGGTGATGTGTTTGTGAGAAGTCACTTACGTGGCAGGATACCTGGCTTCATACCCTGCCCCACATCCTACATTATGACCTAAGAAGGATTTTGTTTTATAACCTGTGAAAGAAGTATTTTAATCCCTACCTCACTAGAACTCAACAGAAGAATGAAAGACTTAAGACAATGTGTATGCACATGCTCAGTCATTAACAGATGGCAGTTCTGACTAAATAATGACATTAAAATAGCAAAGAAAACATGACCAGACATCACCTAGAAGATCCCATCCATGTTAGACCTTCAAGTTACCTACAGTAAGGGCTTGGGTCTGTCATTGGTGTTACTCTTTTACAAACTAGATAGCTACTATAAACGGGGGAAGATTAGGGATTGCTCTAGCAACCATTTTTAAATTAAATAGGTTCAATTGTTCCATACAAACAAAACAGCTTCCTTTCTTCAATTGTGAACAGGTATTTTGTGAGGGAGACAGAGTGACATTTCTTTTTTCTTTTTTTTTTTTTTTTTGATTTGCTGTTCACACTCCTGCCTTTTAGAGGGAAAGGTTAGATGCTAGGTAGAAGCCAAGGTTTTATGAATTCTTAGCTACCCAGGCCACAGAAGATTTGTTATTATGCACAATGAAATACTCCATATATCCATTTCCCTTACACTTTTTTTGGTGTAATTTCAGCTAAATAAAATTAAAAGGAAGGAAATTAGAAGTTGCCATATGGTCCTGTACATTAACCAAGACAATCAACTGTCCTAAAAGCTGCTACTGCCAAAATAGTTCAATGTTCCAATGTCATCATCGGGCATAGTTCTGACTAACATATGAATGAATACCTGTTGGTCATGTGGACACAAACCTGAAATTCCAGCTACTCTTAAAGTTGAGGACATGAGATTGTAAATTCAAGAAAGACCTGTCTGGGCAAGGAATGAGTTTAAGACTAACCTAAGGCTACTTAGAAAGACCATGTCATAAAAATAATCTGGGTGCTATAACACAGTCCTATAATTCTAGCACTGAGGGAATAGAAGCAAGGAAGATTAGAAGCTCAAGGAAAGCTTCTTATTTTCAATGAGTTCCAATTGAGCCTGGGCTATGTGGGACCCTATTAAAAAAAGGAAGAAAGAAAGAAAAAAAGAAAGAAAAAAGTAAATAAAATCAAATGACTGGAGGTATAGGTCAGAGGTAGAGTACTTTCCTAACATAAGCAAGGTTCTAGGTTCAATCCTCAGTACTGGAAAAAAAAAAAAAAAAAAAAAAGACACATAAATCTGGATTAGGGCAGCACTGACTTCAATGCACTTGAAATGGTAACATATGGATGGGAAGTCCCACTTTAATACCCACCAATCCTATTTCTCCCCTGATTTCACTGTTGACCATTAGAGATGATTTTACCATCTGATTATTGAGAGACCACAGACTAGAAAAGGGTGACAAGCTCTATTTCCACATTTCCCTTGCTAATCCTGAATACTAACCCTTGATGCACTGTTCTGTCTGCTTTTGTTTTGTTGTTGTGCTGATGACTTCCTTTCCCCTCTCCAGCATCCGCACAACACTAGTTAAGCTTGTACTGAATACAGAGACCTGAAGAATTTGTAGCATAAACAGCACTGCCATCCTTCAAACCTTGCTGATCTGTCTGGCTATCTGACTAAGCCTGTCTTCTCTGTGCTCTGATCCCTGGACAGAGGACTCAAGTGTAATGCACTTGAGTAGCATTCCACTATTGAATAGGACATAGTAAGTGGCTCATAGGAGACTGGAAATGAAGGCAAAAAGTTTTACTTGGCACTACCATTCTTCTTAATAACTTCTTGTTACTTGTGTTTCCAATTTGGAACATAGCTTTAAACCTTCCAATGAGACATTCTTCTCTAAAATACATTACTGTTGTAAAATGGTGCCACCAGTTGGATGGACATTGTTAGTTTACCTCATATCAATACTGATGTTGTGCCTTTCCACATGGCTCTGCCCTGCCTCAGGTTGTCCTTCCTGCCATGGCCTACTCCTTTCTAGGAAGTGTGATTAGTGACATCTATTCAAGCTAGAAAACCTCCTGGCCATAAATTTGGGGGCCTTATTTGACAGCCATATTCTCCTTTTCTTGATAAACCAAAGTCAAGGGTTTGACATGATATACCTGCTCTTACCTTCCGGGTTTCCAATTTCTCCTACTTTTAATTCCTACTGCTCTGTTCCTTCTCAATTTCCTTACCTGAATGCACATTATTGTCATATTTTGTACTGAATTTTTCAAGGTCTGGTTGGGCTGTTTCTACCTTTCCAAACCTTTTCTTGGCCACTTCTAACCCTTCTCATTGCTCAGCAACTCTAAGATCCTTTAGCACAATGTATTAGAGATATGGGATTTTACTTCTGACTCTTTGCTTTAAAGTTGTATCTTTCAGGCTAGAATCATCTTCATTCTTCTGGCAAAGTCCTTAACTGCTTTCTGGCATTTCGTTTCTCAAGTTTTCCTGGACTACACTCAGAAAGAGTTAACCATGCACTTCAGCGCAAACTGCCCTGATTCATGCACCAAATCCCCTTATGATTCTGCATGCAGTTTCAATCTGCTATGAGAAGAAAACACAACAGTCTGCACCAAAATTTCTGTTGAGGTTACAATAATGTCTCATTATTAAATAGTCAGTTATTGCTTTACCATAATGTATTTGAATGAATTTTTGTGCTTTTAAGTAAAGGGATGATGCAAGTGGAATATTTCTCAAATATCTAGACCCAATGAAATGTCAACCTGTGTAATTCTGAATACCAGCTAGTGGGGCTTGCCAGGTTTTATCCAATGTCACCTAATTTTGACACCTATTTTAATTGCACTTGTTTTACTAACTGTATACATATAAATATAACACATTAATCCAGACAGCTAATTTCTCTCATCTTGGGTTTGTCAATTATAGAATGTAAGATTTGAACATTATTATTTCCAAAATCCATTTTGACAGGAAGTCATATGATTCTGAAAGCATCTTTCTAATTTGCAATGTCAACAAATTACTAGAAACAACCTAGTTTATACACATGATCAGTGTCAGACATTCAACTTTCTCCTTAGTGAGCTATGATGATAAAATTACTTCTACACACATCTGATGACATTACAGTCTATTTTTTTCAATATTTTCCAAGTCCTACTTTGGGTCTATTCTTCTTATCTTAAAAAAATAAATGTTATCTTCTTTTGAATTGTATTTTAATTTTTTTTATTCATCTTTCTCAGATGCACCGTCAAAAGGCCAGAGATGCCAATAAGGCTGTGACTGGCATGCTGTGAATCAAAACTTGTCACACACACACCCCTGTACTTATAAGAAAAGTATATTACAATACATGCAATATCTTGTATTGTTGAGCTTCCAAGATTCCATGATTTTATATTTGAAGGTACCTAGGGAGGCTATCAATTAAGTGAAGGGTGTGTGCTAATAAAGGACTAATACAAGGTGAGTATGATGGTACATGCCTGCACTCCCAGTACTTGGAAGGTAGACGCATGGGGATCAGGAGTTCAGGCTAGCCTTAGCTACATACTGTGTACAAAGCTAGCTTGGGCTATGGAAGACCCTTTTGAAGTAAATAATTAATGAATAAATACATGAAGGAACAAATTAATACTTTTTAAGGATATATTGAGAAGAAAAGATAAAACTAATGAAGTCCATGGGGTTACAAAAAAGTAAAGGTTAGACATCATTAGTTTTATTTATTATTCTTATAAATATTTACTTTTTTGCAAAGAGGTGTGTGTGTGTGTGTGTGGTGTGTTAGGGCCTCTAGGCACAGCAAACAACTCTAGGTGCATGCACCACTTTTCTGTATCTGGCTTTACATGGGTAATAGGGAGTAGAACATCAGTCATTGGGCATTGCAGGAAAGTGTCTTAAATACTGAGCCATCTCTTCAGTCTCTAGTTTTTATTTTTACCTGAAGGAGTTAATCCAACATTGGCATTGATGGAAAGTTATAATCAGAACACATTGTAATGTAGGAACTAATTTTTGTTGATCTCATGTCAAGTCACATTTACTTTTAAAATAGAGATTCCTGCAACTAGGACTTTGACCCTGAAGGACTCAGGAACCAGATGGACGCCATGACAGGCTTCAGAGTCCTCAGTAGGCCTAAGTTTCTGTTTCCCGGCAAGATCTAAGTTTTTTATCTTCTGGTAAGGGTGGGTTTAACAGTTACTGGAAACACTATGCCATACATTCCTGAAGTCATAAGATAAGTTCAATTCCCCTAGCTCCAGCCCACCGACCTTGCCTTAAGGGTAGGTTTAACAATTAAACTGATGCCATACATTCCTGAAGTCATGAGACATTCCTGTAGTCACAGATAAGCTCAATTCCCCTAGCCCCAGCCCGCCAACTTTGCCCGCCGAAATCCTAAGCCAACCAGAAGAGTACACTGTTTAAATCAACTAATCATGTACCCATCCCCTCCTTCTATGTTCAAATCCCTATAAAAACCCTACCCTCCCACTACTCGAGGCTCTTGTACGGATCCACTGTGTTGGTGAAGTCAAGGGACCCAGCTTAAGCCCGAAATAAAGCTCCTTGCCCTTGCATACGTGTTTGGTTCTCCTTGGTGGTCACTGGAGATGCTGAGAACTGGGCATAACAGACCCCTGCTTGAACTCCAGCAAAGGGTTTTTTCAGAGTGGAAAATAGAATGTAATCAAAATAAATACAGAGCCTGTATTTAAGATGCAGGTCTTGGTGAGTCATACATGTCCTGTCATGTTTTTGGAATCTTCCTCTGCAAGAAAAGCCAATAGCATATCTCTGTTAGCATCCAGGCCACAGCTGAGGGGCAGCCATACATACTCACATGTGTCCAGAATTTACATTTGAACTTACTGCATAGAGATACACATATGTTCAAGCAACAAAAATTAATATAGGAAAATATCTGATGTCTTAGAGTTATGAATATAAATAAGAACCATGTCAGCATGAATAGAAAGAAAGATCTCATTTAGGGAAACAAAGAAAGAAAACAGGAATGTGGAAACAATGTGAATTTGAGGACCACCTTACTCTCATTTCAAGAAAGTTCTGGAGAGAACTATTAGTTCAGCTCAGTGTTTTTTTTTGTTGTTGTTGTTTGTTTGTTTGTTTGTTTGTTTGTTTTTGAGTTAGATTCTCACTCTAGCTCAGGCTGATCTGGAATTCACTATGTAGTCTCAGGGTGGCCTTGAACTCATGGCAATCCTCCTACCTCTGCCTCCGGAGTGAGTGCTGGGATTAAAGGTGTGTGCCACCACACCTGGCTTTTAATTTTGTTATTTTGATTGCAGTCATTTTACATGAAAATAAAAAGCAATTGTGCATTTAATGTAAAGATACATTTTTTAAAAAGTAAAACACTGCAGATAAAAAGCTGCTTTTTTTTTAACCTGAATACAGTATTAATCATTAGTTCACATTGGATGTCAGTGGGGTCTTTAGATACTTGTCTATCTTTCAACACTGAGGCAATCCTGTGACTTATCCTTGCACAGGAAATGTGTCTGTGACTCAACTAATTATGATGGTTTTTAGAACTGAGAGTTTTCTTAGAAGAGAGACACTTGTTGCTAAAAACTGGTACAATTAATTACTGAGCATTTGGGTTGGACAATGGTTTAGCAAAAAGGAGAAAAATTAAGTCTGTTTACTCATGTTCTTCAAATACAAAATTGCTCGTTATTCTACCTTCCTCTGACCTCTCTTTTGCCTCTATGAAAATTGAAATTTAGTCATCATGAAATAAATAACATTATAAGGAAGATTTATATATAATAAGTGGTGCATATATCTAACATTTTCCTAATTACTTTTCCATCTAGTCAATGACTTGAAATATTAAACAAATCATTAAACATATAAACAATATATTTACTTTTTTAAAAAGTAAAAAGATAATTAAGACACTGAGTTTTGAGTGAGCAGCTGGCTATAGAGGACATTGTTTTCAGAGCCTGAAACAGGACCAGAGCTCCTAGAGTCATAACACGTCAGAGCAGCAGCAAGGAAACATCTGAAGCTTCCTGGAAAGGTTGCAGACTCCAAGTAGTTACCACTCACAGCCACCTGGGAGTTATCGAACTTGCATTATGACAATGCAACAAGTCAAAGTTTATTTTATCAAGGTAATTATCCAATTACAACTGAAAAATTTTCCCTTGATCCCTTTGAAAGAGGCTGTTTAATTTCCCTGTGGGTGGACCCATATGAAGTTGAAAGCAAAGAACATTTAACATTTCCCTCATACTACTGTGCACGCCTTCCTGTCTGAGGGGGTGTCTTCCCAAATTATAACGGCTTTAGGTGAGGATCTCATAGCTACTAAAATGCATAGATTTATCTACAGAATAAAAATGTGAAGGGGCCAATTAGATATATATTTGGAAAACAATTATAGTCAGAATAATTCTTAGAATTTTTTAACAAATCATTCCTTATGACAAATATAAAGTAAGGTAGCTCATATATGGTTAGACAGTCATATATAGTAACATGAATCTGACTTAAACAAATTAATGAAAATAGAAATTAAATCACTTTTATTAAGTTTTAAAATGTTTTGTAAATATAGCTATAACTCAGTGATTTTTAATAGTTCATTTATTATTTGCAAGTGAAGAGAACAGAAAAAAGAGAGAGATTGAGAGAGAGAGAAAATGGGTATGCCAGGATACCCAGGCACTGCAAACAAACTCCAGACACATGTGCTACCTTGTACATCTAGCTTACCAGGCTACTGAGAAATTGAACCTGGGTCCTTAAACTTTGCAGGTCAGTGCTGTAACTGCTAAGTCTTTGAAAACCATATTTGTGCTCATTTTTATGGAATCTCCTACCACTCTAGGATTTTTAATTTTTCTAAAACTTCATAGAATAAAAGAAAACTAATTTTTAGCACAAAATTTTAGACTAAAATTAGCTTAAATTAATTTATTTATTTTATGGATGAAAAATAAGGGTATATACTAAGTAGAAATGTAAAAATTCATCAAAATAAAGAAGAAAAGCACTTGCCCTAAGTTATGGGCCACAAAAATACAAAGGCCAAGTAAAAAACAAATAACAGGAACAGCACTCAAAGTGCCACTGTGCCCAACCAGTGAGGTTGAGTGGATAGAAAGGATGAACAGAGGTGTCTGAATGGGAAAATTAAGTAAAGAAATTGGAAAGGAGTCATAGATGAAAGATAATGAGAAGTAATCAGTCCATATCTGTCCCCTTTGGCTCAATAGCTATTTCTCCATCACCTTCAAATAAGTTTGATTTCATTTGCTCTGAGACCTAGGGAAACTCTGTTATGACTTAACCAGATTCCAAATTACTTTGAGGGATGGAGAAATGGGTTAGGCATTAAGGTACTTGCCTGTGAAGCCTAAAGATCCAGGTTTGATTCTCCATGTACCACATAAGCCAGATGCACAGGGTCGCACGCATATGTTCGGAATTTATTTGCAGTGGCTAGAGGCCCTGGCACACCTGTTCTCTCTCTCTTTGTTTCTCTCACTTTCTCTGTCTCTAGTAAATAAATAAATAAAATTTAAAAATAAATCACTTTCAGTACCATTCTAGCCTGAACTAGTGTGCTCAGCTCTAAGGAAAATGTCTTTATCCTCCTCAAAGTTCACATACCACAGTAATTGATACTAGACTGAGTAAATTATTAAAGTATATAATGATGTATCCAGAACATACTTCATGCTCCTTAAATGGTGTTTTACTTACATGAAAAATATCCAAAAAAGGCTCTAGAAAAATGTGTCTGATTTATAAAAAAGTGAGGCTACAATAACTATATAATTATTATCAAATATGGGATATAAACATAGCAAGCCATGGGATTTCAGAGATAGGGAAAATCATCATGGGTGGGCTGATGTCATCAGATGATGCATCCACAAGGAGGCAGGCCTGGTGATTACCCAAGTCTCTTTGTGAGAGACAGAGAATAAATAATTAACAGTGACACCTAAAAGACTAATTTTACTACAAGAAGAGCACATACCTCCGACTTGCTTCTTTTTATTTCTGGCAATGTTCTTCCAGATTGAAATTATATTTCTCTGATAAAAATAGTCATGTTGGCAGAACAATCATATGTAGAAAAATAATTCAAACTGCAGAACACGTAAAATGCATATTCATAATAAAATACACACTAACATTAAAAGGTAAACTGCAATAAATATCCCATAGTATATTTTTTGTAATCATTCATAACTTTGCATAAATATATTTCTGTAATTTTTTTTGTTTTCTTTTCAGATACTCAGGATTGATCCTAGGGCCTTATGGTACCATTGCCATTTGGGTCTAGATTTGTGTTTCCCACCCCTTTGATGAATGCTCAGTATGTGATCTACCCCAGAATGTAAAATGAACATTCACACTGAGTTTGTATACTTATATCGGTCTGTGCACCAAAAATATAAATTATATCTGTTGTTCAATATTGAGGTATATGTTATAGGATTTACCTTGGTAACAGAAAGAATAAACAAATGAAATAGAAAGAAAAATAATATATAGACTTTATTACTCTTGATGGTTCTACCTCTTTCCTTTATGTCCCCTGTATTGTTCAATATGAATAATTTGACTAATTAATAGTAGAACCTCAAAAGAAACATGTCAAATAAATGAATATGGAATATAAGAATAAAAATCATTATTTGTATTACCTGCATAGATCCATGTAATTTGACTAGGAATTTGAGAGGGGTGGATAGGGGGAGGAAGGTAATTACCATGGTTTTATTGTCTATAGTATAGAAAGCTGTCAATAAAAAGTTTTTTTAAGATACCATAGATCAATCTTAAAATTAGTAAATGTGCATTTTAATGGGAACCTACAATAGGAATCTACATAATTTAAGCAGATATTGTTTCGATGTAACATGTGACACAAAGGGAGAAGATATCTCAGCAAAGTTTATCATGTAGCCTAATTATAGCAACTAGCAAAACCTAGTCCTAGAGTTAAGTATCCACTAAGATTCTCAGATATTTATCAACAATTTCCATATAATCTGGCTATGTCTGCTTGTCAATATTAAAGAATTAAACAGAATTAAGGTGTGAGTTTGGGTTATGGACATATTTAGTACCAGGCTACCTGGCAGCAAATGACAACACAGGCAAGACCCACAGTTGTGTTCTCAGTCTATTCACTTCCTAAAATGACTTCACTCAGAAATATGAGTCATGTCTCTCATCCAGTTACCTGAGAACTCACTTTCTGGGATCCTTGTGACAAACAAGGTCAAGTCTGCCCAAGCCTTTAACTGCATATCTTTCCATTGAAAATTAAGTGACAAATTATAATGTCTGTGTGTTGAGGGGCAATGTTCTTCATTGTTAAGTAGAATTATTACAGTAGTTCTCCAAGGAATGATAGAGGAAAGACAGGAAAGAAATTTTGAATATTTGATTATCTAAGAATAAGTAAAGCTCTGGATGAGTGGTATGAGATCTAAGAATATGAAATTCGGTAACCATCAAATTCTATCTTTTGGGCAAAAGTTAACAGAAATATGATTTATCAATCTCTATTTTTTATAGGCTAGAGGAAATACTTAGGACTTCAGGGTTTCTTCCTCATTTAGCAGTTAACCCTAAAACCCGCAGAGTATGTTGGTATAATGTCCTAATATCCCTTCATTGTTGCACACAGTGTGACTTTATGCCAGACTTCTTCCTCCTTCATTCTCCCTCCTCCTCTCTTCAAAGTTTTCCTTCTTCCAAGTTTTTCTCATGCAAAAACGAACAAGAAGGAAAGCAAAAAGAAACAGGAAACAACTATATTTCAACAGTCTCTCTCCCAGATACCATGCTATGCTTCTCCCCGCCCCAGCCACCGTACCTTCTTAATGTTCATGTCTAGTCACCACCCTCCACCATGTCCTGGCAAATTTCATTCTTCACAATGTGAAGGACACATTCTTGCCAAGTACTAAGATTATGTACTTGCTAATTTAATTTATAATTCCCTTTTCTACTATGATTATTGCCTTCAATTTCTTACATTGTTCATTTTTTCTTAACAATCACTTATTCATTGTTGTTAAGGAATCTAAATATCATTTTTTTCACATATTCATTTTTGTCTTCACTTGGTGTCTGAAAATATTCCTTCTTGTGCTGTTTAGAAGAATGTAAAATGGTCACATTGTCAGTCATAAATGTACTCTCTCCTTTCTCACACTTCCTCTAGCTCGTCCTGAGTGACTATTCAGCCAGCTGCCCTATCACTTGCAAATTGCTTTCTAGCCTCTGTCTTTTCTCATCTCCTTTCCTTTTACTACCTCACCATTATTTGGATGGTTGCATAGTTTGGTAACATTTCTCCCATTATTGCTCTGCCATCAATGCTATCAACAAAAATAAAACCATTCATTTTCCATGAAAGTCAAATTGTTGCTTTCCAACTGTACTTGGCAATCCAGAAAGAAGACAGTCTTTAAAAGATCAAGCCCGTTTTGTAAGTCTTGGCTTGCTTCCTTTGTGTTTCCTCTCTGACACATTCCAGTTCTGAGCTCCAGCCTGGCTCATGGGCTGTGCTGCCTCTCATTATCCTGTTCCAGGGAGGCACCCCATCCTCTGACTAGAAATGTCCTCACTGTCTCCCTTCCTCCTATTATAAGCAGGCAATCTCTTCTTGAGCTAGACATATGACCTCATTGCCTCTCCTTCTCCTGTTCCAGGCAGACACACCCTTCTTGAACTAAAAATGTCCTCCATGCCTTTTGTCTTCTAAAGCTTGAGCTTTTAGTCATTTCTAAGCATTCTCAGCACTTCCTACATTGAGTTTGAATTTAGTCATTTGGCTCCATAAATATATAATTATATATAATATTATATGATAATTAGACTCAGGACATGCTATCTCCAAATGAGACATCTTGGTATCTATGAAAACAGCTGAAGGAAGGCTTTGTCCCAGCAATCTTATACTCTTCTCCCTGTGGACATGAAAGGACCTTGGATTTTCTATCATCTGAAGCTCACCCCAGTATGAGGAGGAATGAAATGTCTTTGACATGGACACAGAGGTGAATTTGAACTATGGGACCTGCTATTTCCCCAGTTTATTATTAAACCATGCCCTCCTTTTCTAAACATTTGCATCTCCCACAACACTATACCATTTTTTAATCTATTAGGAGGTTATTGGTCTATTTGCCTCTGCCATATACTTTTTTTGAAATGGTTATGCTAGATTTATTTTAAAAATTGTAAGCAGACATGTGTCCTCTTCCTTAAAATGGATATCACAATCTTTCTTTCTGCCATAAAGACTTTACATAGGATGATAGGAATGAAGCACTACAAGTCAGGTTCTCTCACAGTAAACATAATGCATATCAGAGTTTGGTGGTGGGGTGTGTAACTTCAACCACTAGGGAGGTATAGGCAGGAGGGTCAGGAGTTCCTAGTCAGTCTTAACAACATATCAAGTTTGAGGCTAGTCTGGGATATATGAAACCCTGTCTCAGTAATAAATGAATAAATATATAAATGATTAAGTAAATTAATATTTGTGTTTTAGAGTCAGAAAAGTAAATAATGTTTAATCAATTAAACTGTACATTCTCAGCAAAAATTCAAAAGCATTTTCTTTAAAATATTTTCTTTGATATAAAATGTATTTTGGGGCTGGAGAGATGGCTTAGCAGTTAAGCACTTGCCTGTGAAGCCTAAGGACCCTGGTTTGAGGCTCGATTCCCCAGGACCCATGTTAGCCAGATGCACAAGGGGGCGCACATGTCTGGAGTTCGTTTGCAGTGGCTGGAGGCCCTGGCATGCCCATTCTGTCTCTCTCTCTCTGCCTCTTTCTGTCTCTGTCTGTCATTTTCAAATAAATAAGTAAAAATAAACAAAAAAATTTTTAAATGTATTTTGTTTATGGAATATATTTTGTTCATGTAAATGGATTAATAAAATGTATGCCTCAATGCAGCATTATCAAGAGAACAAAGTAATTAATTAAAAAGTCTTTTAAATCAAGGAAGCATAATATGTCCTTTATTGTGCAGTTATTAACTGAATTCTTATGTAAAATATACCACACATTCATTTATGCCTTTCTCTTCTTTCTTTTCTCAGCTAGAGTGGAATTTTCTGTCATATCTATAAATTCCACAAAGTCTTAAACCATGAAAAAGATGGTTACATGCTGTTTTCAAAAATGTATGAGAATTAATCATTTATTTCCCTCTTCTGACATGTCTTTTACACTTTGTATGTTTCTCAAAGATAAGGAGAGTAGTAATGCTTAGCCATGCTACTCTTCTCAATGGTGGAAGAAAATAAACCTATCAATCCACCACGTAAAAAGCTATGCACTGAACTTGGAAGGTGCATTAGGTTAGTCTTCCAAATACCTTTCTTGAGTCATGAAAGTAAAATCACTTTGACAGTTACACACTCTATTTTTAGAATCTGTGCCTTTTGTCACATAATTTTGCATAATCTCCTAAGCACATGAAGCATGAAGACAATAAAGGGAAATTTTAAGTGCCTGAGCTACTAGAGTATAAACGACACATGAAGCGATCATAGAAATTTAATCAGCAAATTCACCTCTGCGAAGAATCTTTGCAAACTGTTTCTATGTTCAGTGGTGGCTCCACATTATCTGCAGCTTTCCCATCAATATTTGACTGAAAGAAAAACAATGGAAACATTCCAGGCTTGATTTGATTTAAGCCTTTAGAATATCAATATGATCCAAATTTTTTTCTGTAAAGTACAAATTTCCAAGCCTAGGCAAAGATTTATGGAAGCTGATATTACTTATTGCAGAAATTTTACACATGCTTTAAATGTGCACGTGTATTAACACAGGACAAGACTAACAACAGGACAGGAACTGGTTCTAATAGAAAACTGATACGTGTCCAAACAATACTTAAACTGACTGACCAAGTTTTGTTAGAACAGCAACTACCATCATATCTTGAAAATAAATTTGAAATAATTATAAAAACACCGAGCGAGTTTTACCCAGGTAAGGCCAATATCAATCAGAGAAGTCAGGAAATAATAGACATGCGTAAGTCAGACATTCACTGAAATAACATGTTAAGGTTTAGTTGAATAACAAGAAACCCTGTCTCAAATAAGGAGCAAGATGAGAAAAGGCCTTTGGGGTTGTTCTTTGACTTCCACACATTCTCTGTAGCACGCCTGTATCTATACTCATACACATGAGTATACACACACACACACTAAACACACCCTTAGAGATAATTAAAATTCAATTTAAGTGGCCAGAGAGATGGCTCAGCATATAAAGACACTTGTTTGCAAAGTCTGATAGCCTGGATTCAATTTCCCAGTACCCATTTTAAATCCAGATGCACACAGTGGCATATGTATCAAGTTTATTTTCAAGTAGTACTAGACTGTGATGTTTGCTCTTTGTCTCTCTCCCCCTACTTTCCACTCTTTCTCTCTCTTTCTGTCTGCTTACAAATAAATAAATAAAAATACTTAAATGATTAATTTAAAAGCGGGTAATATTTGTAAACTTTCACAAAATAGCTAAGTAAACCTTTGGGAGAAATCCTACAAGGCAAAGAAACCTTCTAGAAAACAAACTGCAAAGGATAACTGGCTTCTCTAAAGAGCAGCAAGGGGCCACTTATGCCTGGAGTGGAGTGTCTTAGGCTAAAAAAGAGCAGGTAGAGGACATCAGAGAAGTGTGGGGCCTCAAGTGAATACACTATCTCAGCCTTGGCAATGTTGGGATTCCTACGGGTGAAAAGTGGAACAACTATGACATCCCTACATAGCTTTACACAGTGATCATAACATCATATAACCATCATACTCATTATCACATAGACCTGAAATTATTAGCTACTTATTCTTTCCTTCCTCCTAAACTGTAAATTGAACTCCACGAAAAGCCATTGCATATTATCAGGTGAGTCTAGTCAAAACTTATAAGCTGTCATCTCTGCTTCTAATATGTATCATAGGTACACTTCGGACTTCTAAGAGTGACCCTGATGTCACAGCAGAGGTCCTCAAGGCCACTTCCCTCAGAAACCCAGCCACCTCAAATAACTAGGTGAACTTAGATGGGCGAACTAGGTCCAGATTCATAAAGCTTTGAGTTGTGATTTTATTAGGAAGACAGTATCAGGAATAAAGAATGATCATGGTAGGAAAAGTCCATATAGAATATAATATTATTTCTTTGATTTTGATTCAGGTGAAAACCTTCTGGTGTTGGAGTATTCTATAGAACTAGCCTAGAATAACTTGATGTCCTTAAAAGAAGTCAGCTCACATGTTACTGAGTATAGTTTAAAACTTGACTAACCATGTGAAGTGTGGCAGCAACTGACTTCTGCTCCAAAAGAAGATGAAGTCAGAACAGGGCATGAGTTTCATTTTGTTTAACTTTTTCATATCATAACAATAAGAAAAGCCAACAGATATGTGTTACTTTCAGACTGGAAGTTTGTCAAGATGTAACCAAGGACCATATTGCATCGTCAACATTGACTAGAATACATATCCAAAAATGAATCTCTAGCACTAGTTGCTCTCAGCATTTAGTACTAACAGAGGCACAGTTAACATGAATTAGCTTTTTTTTTTTTTTTTTAACCCAATAAGATAATGAAATATAGGAAAAACAATAAGATGAAAGAAGTGGTGACTCCTTTCTGATCATTGCAAATTTCATAAGCAAGAATGCTAAAGGTCATTCAAAGAAACAAAGAGGTCATGTGTGTTCTTATTTTTATTCATGCATATTAATTATAAAAAGTAATTGCTTTCCTTATGGTATTTTGATCATGAATCTACTATGCTTTGATGGTACTCACTCACATCACCCTTGCCCTCCCTCTAACTTTTTACTTCAATATCCTTAAGTGACTGTGTTAGTGCCCCTTTCTCTGAGCAGTCATTGCCATCTCCATCACAAGAGGTTGGATTTGCTAGCAAGAGACCTTCAACACTGGGTATCACTGAAGTAGGGTTTAGGGAAGGTCATCAAACTTTACTGGAGATCTCAGGCACTCTTTCCCTCACCTCCCAGACAGCTTTGTGTGATTCGGTCCCAATTCCATTCTGTCTCATTATTTCAGGAGGTGTTAGAGGATATAGTCCACGGATGATTAACTCAACAGAAGCTGTGTGGAAGTTCTCATCTATGCTGGGGTGAGACTTTTCAATGTTGCCACTGCTCTGTGGTCATCCATGCTCTTGTATGCAACCCTTCCCTCATACTCTGTAAGTAACCCCTCTCACATGCTCCTGTAAGTAATTCTTCTCCCATGCTCTGCAAGCAAGCACATTAAGCTCATAGGTTCTCCAATTTGGAATCTGGTGGAATTTTACTTTGATCATATTTGTCTTACCTAGAGAGAGCAGATGTTTGCTTATGGTTTTCCAGGTAAAGCTCACACAACAGTATCCTCCTCTAACTCCCTGACTTTTATTTCTCCCTCTAAATTCTTTTTTTATAATTAAGTCCTTTATTTTTTATTTTAGAAAGAGAGAGAGAGAGAGAGACAGAGAGAATTAGCTTGCCAGGGCCTCAGCCATTGCAATCAATTTCCAGATGCTTGCACTACCTAGGAGGCATGTGCAACCTTTCACTTGCCTCACCTTTGTGCCTGTGTCTTACATGGGATCTGGAGAGTCAAACATGGGTCCTTAGGCATTTCAGGCAAGTGCCTTAACTGCTAAGCCATCTCTCCAGGCCCCTCCCTCTAAGTTCTAAATTCTCTCTCATTTTTGGTGCCCTAATTAGATCCAGGCTTTATCACTTTTTTTTGATATTTTTGTTCACTTTTTAGTTTCTCTTAAAGTTAACCTTTGTAATATGTTTATAAAAAGTTATTTCAGACAATAAATAAAATATTAGCTATATTCATTTACCATAAAAGATAAATTTGTTACATGCATTTTGAACATTTGATTGTATGGATGAGGAGAAAGTGAGGAGTGAGGGAAGCAGGAATAAAGGGAAAGGAAGAGAGAAGGGGGGAGGAGAAGGGGAAAGAGAATTCCTTTAGAGAGAAGAATTTTCAAATTTTACTATTCAAAAAATAATTGTAAAGTCTTCTCCCTCCCTATTTTCCTATATATAAATAAATTTATTTTTTAATGTTTTATATAGCATAAACTTAATAGTTTATACTTGGAAAAATGAACTACTATTCATGTGATTATAACAAGTAGCCACCAATCATTAGAAACAAATGATGTTTGAGACAGATCTAGCCTATGAAGGTTTAGCATGCTTTTCTAATTCAATATTATCCTGTCAAACAGGCTTATGACTATGTGAAACATGTATTTTGGGGGGATGGACAACTAGATAACTCAGTTGAGAAATCTCTCATGTGTATGGGGAGCAACCTATTTCCTGTATGCAGAGATAGGTCATTTTTCATGAGGGAAAAGTTAAACATCTAACAGGATAGAATTAATCAGAAAAGGGAGATTTGTAGGTTGTCATGAGAAAATAAGACAATATGTATTTTTGCCAGCAGAATAGGAATAACATTATAGTTCTTTACTTTCCAATATGGGAGATAAATTAGTGGCTATACAACAATCACACAATACTGCTAAGATTGAATTATACAGCAAGGAACATGATGCCATTGGATAGAAAGAAATCAGGTCATCAATAAGTATCTAGAGCCTAAACAGGAAAAATGAAAAAAAAAAATCATCACATTTGTACCACTGTCCAAGTAAGGAGGCTGAAATTTGCAAGCCTAAAAAGTCTAAATCAAGCCATGGAAACTTTACTTTTTCTTCACCATTTAAATTTCATCATAACTCAGAATATAACAGTGGCCTTGCTAACAACAAATAGTAACTATAAGCTGAAAAGCTGCATTGGACAAATAATGGCAAGATGAAGCATATGGAAATGAAGAACATTAACTAGCATTAGGCTAATGGTCAAGCATATAAGGCAAATGTCAACACGAAGTCAACAGCCAGATGCTCTCTAGGCCTGTCAGATTTTCATACCCAGATCACCAATGCGTATTCTAGAAGGATTATCAGATAGAACCAAATCTCTGGACAGAGTAGGACAATTGAGAAAACCCCAAAGAACAGGGATAAGGCCCTCAGAGTGCTGTGTACCAGGTACTCCTGCTGTTACCTTTATTATTTAGACAATAGATTTGCAAAGAGAGGGGCAGGAGAAAATGAAATAGGGGTTTCTGGGTATAAACAAACCTAGGCTCTTAACAAACATAGATTCCCACACTTCCCTGAAAAACTGTCCCTGAGGTTTCAGATGCTATTTATAGCCATGTACAAACCACATGTTGTTCATGAAGTTTCAAGGTGAGATTGTGGGGAAAGGCCTTTAGTTAAATAACATTGCATCCCACCCTAATCAGAAGTCAATGTAATTATTCCATACTATGTATAATATATGTACTTGATGTTTTCTGAAGATGGAAAATACATTATAATTCTTTTTAAATAGAAGAGCAAAGAGAAAGACAAGCAACCTGAAAAACAGAAATGATACCAACGTTCTAAAAGATTCTGAGAAAAATCTCCAAACACAAATTAAAATTCTACTTACAATATCTGCTACAATAGACCTTTACAAAATAACTGCACATCACAAAGGCAAATTTTCTAGAGATCATCCAGAGATCTTATATGTATTCAATACAAGCAATGGTCAATAATTCTAAAAAGTGAGACAGAAAAATACTCATCCATTTATCAAAGTTGGATCAAATCCTGACCTATAGGTTCTATATGCAAAAGAAATAAATAAAACACAAAATAACATTAATGAAATTGGGGAATAGAGTGTGTCAGTGAATCAGCCATAGTAAAAATAAGCACAGAGATGTTTGAAGATTCAAGGACAAAAGTCAAACTTCAGTTCTGTCTTCCATGTCATGAACACTATGCTCTGTCTGTGGATTAATCTCCAATGAAAGAAGAGAATTGAGAGTCTCTAATACAAGCTTTCTGTGACCTGAGAGATTATTCTGAATGAGACTGCATCGATAAAATGGTAAAGGACTGTTCTTAAAAACATGAAAGAGAAAAGGAAATTAAAGGTCATATGGGAAATCAAAGAAGGGAACAAATCCCAGTGGGATATACTAATGACAAAACACTTCTATGAAACTGAGTTACAGTATTGCATTACTACTCATCTACATATAAAGGTGAAATTTCTTCATATCCTACATTTTAGGGCTAATGCAGCTATCACCACAGATAAGAAACAGCACTTTATAATATCCAATACACCTTCCATACATATTGTATGGGTTTGATCTCATATCCTAGACATTCCAAGTTTGATTATCTTATCAAAAGAGAATAATAAAGTGATCACAGCTAGTCATATATGATTTAATTTATGTAATTCATAGGCATACCTAGTACAAACTAGCATAATATTGATGTTACATACCATTACTGTATACATATGTTAGCTATCAAAGAAACAATATCCTTGCTAAATTCCTAGTCAAAATGTAGAAATAATATTCTTGAAATGCATGTATGTATGTATGTGTACACACACACACACACACACACACACCCTAATGTATACAAAAGGAAATGGAATAAGATGAACCAGGTTCATCACTGATTCATTAATTTAAGTGAAAACTAAATTACATTAAAGGAGCTCTATAAAAATTCTCATATGTATTTGTGGGTGCAAAACTTACCAAGGTTGGAGTTTTCAATATTATATTCTTTGATTTATATTTCATTTTGTATAGCTTTACTATGTAGAACCTTGGAAAATTATTAAGAGTTATGAACTTCTTTACTGACATAAACTTATACCATGTAACCAAGAGCCCAACAAAAATTTAAATGCAACAAAACATACATTTAAAAAGAAATAAAAGCAAGTCAAAACAATAGTCATCAAAATTAACAATTTTGCAATTTTGAAGGCTCAGATTTAATTTCATTGAAAATAAAACACATAAAAAAGAAATTATTTTCTGACAAAAGAAGCTTTGATTAAAATGTAAATGTTGGTATATATTTACATATAAAGTTGGGTACTTTCCATTGGGAAGACTTGTCTAGTTCATCCAGTTCATTTCAACTTATGGACTAATATCATAATTCTGACAAGATAAAGTCTGTTTAGAAAACTTTGATGTAATAAACCAAACTATGCAAATATCGAACAATTTCCATGCCAACAGTCTTTACGTTAAGAATGATTTTAGTTGATTATATGTGTTCATATGTAGCTAATATATAATACAGAAACATGGATTAATCAATATAGTTGTTTTCAGTATGACAAGTCCTATGAGCTATGTTTGACTTAGTTAGAGTCACAGACAGTAAACACCATACTGTTGCAGTATACAAAATCATCAAAAAGAAACCAGTAGCTTTTCTATATACTACAACAAAACAGTTGACAAAAATTAGGGAAAATAACCAACTTATAATAATTTCAAAAAGACAAAACAAAACAAACAAAAAAAATTAAGAATAAACCTAACCAAGGAGGTGAAAGGCTCTTGCAGTAAAACCTTTAAGACAGTTTAAAAATCAATTGAAGAAGAAACTAGCAATTGAAAAGGCCTTCCATGCTTCTGAATTTTCAGAATTAATATTGTGACCATTGCTACATTACCAAAAGCAATCTGTAGATTTAATGTAATTTCTATCAAACTTCTATTAACATTGTTTTCATAACTAGAAAAAAAATTAATCTTAAACTTCATATGAAAACACTAAAGGATACAGAAAGCATAAACCCTTGTAAGTAGAAAGAACCTTGTCATCTAAACTAAAATTATGTCACAGAACTATAATGACAAAGAAAGCATGCTACTGGCATTAAAAAAGACTTGTAGACCAACAGAAGAGAATAGAGTACCCACAATTAAACATACCCATCTATGGCCACTTAATTTTTGATAAAGTTGTCAAAAATATACACCAGAAAGACAGTCTAATCAATAAATTATGTTGATCATATTGGATTTCCACTGGTGAAAGAATGAAATTGGAAGCCTATCTCTTACCCTAGAGAAAGAGGGTGCTACATGGGCGACTGGGGGAATATGACTAATATCTGTTGAAGCAACGCATGGTCTAACCTACTTAGCAGCAAATAACTTGTTGTGATGCCCACACAAGTGCAGTGGTGGCACACAGCCATGGTGGGGAACCAACTGCTCTCAATTCGGCTAACTGATCCCCTCACTGGTATGGGACCCATAGCTGGAGCTGGCAAACAAGTCAGAACCATATCCAAACATAAGCCCACTCTCCAATATCAAGCTACCATCAATTGTGGGCTACAAGAGGGCCTACACCTATTAAATTCTCTATAAAAAAAAAAGTAAGGGTTATCTCATTTGTCCTGGCGCTAACTTACTCTCCGTTGGAGAATCTGCTTCTCTTTTTCAGATAGATGTAGATCTTAAGGAAAGAGCCACCCCATCATACCTCAAAAGGGCCCCGGCTGAAACTAAGAAAAATTGGGGAAATAAGCAAGGGGGCTGTTTTCCTGATAACCAGATACCAGCACAAGGGGGAAGGAGATCAGCACAGAGAAAAATCAACTCCTACCAAATCAGAGAGCCAGAGCCTCAGAGGCCCCCAACACCTCATCACTGAAGCAGACCAAAAATGAACCCAACATGGCTCAGGGAAATTTTGCGGAAGAGGGGGTGGAAAGAATGTCAGAGCCACATGTTGGGTCATGATATACAGAGACATTTATCTGACACATAACTGTGGGCTAACTCCACAATGCATGACCCGTATACCTCAACAAGGAGGGGCCAAGGGGAGGGGGTAGGCCACGGATGAGCCTAATAATGGTACCAAACTGACTGTATTTGCTGAATACAAAACTAACTAATAAAGAAAAAAAAAGACAAATTAAAAAAAAAAAGAAATATCCATTCAAAATGGATCAAGATTAAATTAGAGTTTGAAAGGCTAAAACTTCTAGAGAAAAAACATAGGTTAAAGGATGATATGGATATAGACAGGAACTTTCTGAATTGCATTTCAATGGCCCAGGAAGCAACCAAAATAGATAAGAAATGGGTTTCCATGAAATTAATCTGAATAGCAAAAGAAACTGCCAGTAAAATAAGCAGACAACACACATAATTGGAGAAAATCTCTGCTAAGTACAGTTGAGAATGGATGCTCATTCTCCAAGTTAACTCTCCCACAAAGATCTCTCAAACTGCCAATCAATAAATGGGATAATGAATTCACAAGAAAGTTATCAAAGGAGAAATATGAATGTTGAATAAATAGTTTTTAAAGTATTCAACATCTTTAGCCACCAAGGGCATGCAAATCAAAACTATTTTGAGATTACTTCTCAGCCAGTAAAAATGGCTACCATCAAGAAAACAAAATGCAACAAGGGTGTTGGAAAAGAATAACTCTTATTCACTGTTGTGGAGAGTAGTCACTATGTAAATCAGTGTAGTGGTTTCTCAAAAGTCTAAAATTAGAACTATGATATGGTCCTGCTGTACTATTCTGGGCATATACCTAAGGGACTCTGTTTTCTACCACGGAACTACCTGTACATTCATGTTTATTGTGCTCTGTTCAGAAAACCAAGGAAAACAAATCAGTCTAGATGCACATCAACAGAAGAATACATAATGAAAATATGGCACATGTGCAGAATGGAAATCCATTCATCTGTAGAGAAAAATGAAATTATAAAAATTAAGGAAATTGGGTAGATCTAGAAGTTATCATTAACTGAGGTAAACCAAATTTAGACAAATATTGCATGGTCTCTCTCATATGCAGGTCATACTGTAGAATTTTAATTTATGTGTATATATTGCTGTTGGTAAAGTATCATGACTAATTTTTGTCTAAAAAGGAGATCATGAGAAATGAAAACAAGTTATTAAGAAAGGATAGGGAAAAGAAGGGCCTAGAAAAACATGAAGTGTGAAAAGAAAAATGGGATTATTTGGCAAAGAAAGGCACAAGAGGATGGGGGAAATTAGGATAGAGTATTGCAGGAGAAATACCAAATAAAACAATATATGCTTGAAAATGCCATAATTAAACTTATTACTTTGCATGGTAATTAATAAACAGATAATTAAAAAACCTAAAGAGTAAGATTCATAGAAAAAAACAAACAAACAAAATGAATGTTCATTTTGCTAAATCAAGTATTACCTCATACTTGTATCCACTAATCAGGGCCTTTCTTGATACATTTCTTATACCACTAATTTGCACATTCTTGATGAATTATGTGATTTCTGTTACAATTACATAAATAAAAGTACACCATCAATCTGAAATAACAATATATGATGGTATTCATAAATACTCTGATTATAATTTTAAATAGCAACTGTGGAAATGATCTGATAATTCAATTGTGAAGAAAAACTCTACTTCATCCAGAACATTTCCCCCTTGAGGTGACAGGGCTTCATCCTCTGTGCAGGCAAGAACGTCCTGATCAGAGGCTGAACTCTCTTTAAGAGATATAGAAAACATAAAAATATGAAAGACAACACTAAAATACAAAAGATAAAAATGTATAACTTAGACCAACCTAGAAAATATTTGACATTTTAATATTTATAATATGTTTTGTTCAATTTTTAAATTAACATACAAGATAATGGGCTCATTTCATTATGGCATTTCCATAAATACACTATAATCATTAAAAAAATGATTTTCAGAATAATGACTCTAAATTGAAAGCCACCTAAACAATTTAAGTGCAGTAATTGACATTTCAATTCACACAAATCTTTCAGAAATAAGTCTTCTGTAGTAATATGCTTGTGTAACAAGATAGAGATGAATGATAAAGAATTTAAATGTGAAAGGAAAGAAATAGGCTGGATCTAAAATAGTTACTGGTATTCTATTTTAAGCATGCTAGTCTCTACTGTGAACCCAAAATTTCTACATTTAGGAAACATTTAGTTACTGAGTTAGCATAAAAGTATTTTAATTAACACTGGGGATAGTGAAAATGAAAGAAGAAGTAGGGTGGAAAGGATAGGGAAAGGAGGGGAAGATTCATATGAATATATGTTGACATTTTCTTCCTAGTTAGTTCTGTAAAATACAAACACTAAAATTTAGAGAAGAGAAAAATGATCATATTAGGTCAGATGTGTTTAATTGCTTATAAAACTCTGAATATTATAATAACATTTTCTTGTTGTTACCCTTGTCACATGAAATTGTAAGAGATACACATTTTACTTGATGAAAAGTGACCTTGTAATATAAAGCATTGATTTATATAATGGCTTCCATTTTCCTTATGTGTGAAGGAAGTGTAGGAGGAGGAAAAGGGGGCAGAAAGAACATTTATAAAAAAGGCATCACAAGGCTCTATTTCTTCTACCAGGAAGAAGTATAGATGATGCATCTCTTCAGAAGACATCTTTTTTTTTTAACATCAATTTTGATGGAAGGGAAACATTTTAATTTCAAGAATAAGACTTGAGAGTAGTACTCACAGTCAGGCAAACAGACTGAAAAGCACAGAAAAAAAAAAAAAAAAAGCCATTCTTTCTCCCACATAGCCAAGCACTTATATTAAAGATTGCATTTTATCTGGTTTTTCATAACCACTAATGCAATTCAAGTATCTATTTTCTATGTGACTTTAATGCAATATGTCTGGGGAATTTCATTCTAGGGTTTCCATTTATACCCATCTGAAATACTTGTATTTTAAAATCATGTTATTCAAAGGGGATAAAAGATTAAAAGCTTTTATTATGAGTCATTGAAAATGTGATGATTCAAGAAGGCTAAAAACAATTAACTGAACCACAATATAATCTGTGGGGAAGAACCCACTTTTTTTTGGTTAGCTTAATGGACAAATAAAGCAAATAGGTGCAATCACTATGATCCCAGTGTTTTTAGGAAAAGATGGGCAGAAACATTTATTTCTTTAACTTCTATCCCTTAGTATGTGACAAAGTTGAAAAGAAAATAGAAACATTGGGCTGGAGAGATGGCTCAGCACTTAAGGAGCTTGCTTGAAAAGCCTAATGACCCAGGTTTAATTCCCCAGTATCCACATAAACCCAGATGCACAAAGTGACTCATGCATCTGTAGTTCATTTGCATTGACTGAAGGCCCTAATGTTCCCATTCTCTCTCTTTCTCTCTCTCTCTCTCCCTCCCTCCTTCCCTCTTTCTCCTTTATATCTCTTTCTGCACGCAAATAAATAATAAAATACTAAAAATAGAGAATAGAAACATATATGCTGAAAGTAATTTTGGTTTCATTTTTTAGGATAAAAACAAAAACATGTCATATCTAAATATAAGGAAAATATATTTTATATACTAGTGGCTAAAAGAAGAGGTGTATATTTTATATGATAAATCATTTAATTAGTACTGAATACCAAATGTGTATAAATAGATGTTTGTGAGGATATAATGAAAATGAATTTAAGAGGAGTCATTCTTACATAGGGACTAAACTTTTACTCATTTATTAACAGTAATGAAATTATAGAGAATTATTACTTAACAAATTCCACTTTGTATTTCCTAAATGTCCTTAAGTTTTTAAACCATCTGAGTGTGCATTATCCAAAAAATGTGATATATTTTAATGTTAGGTCATCTGATAATTGTGTTAATATTTAAATTCACTTCCCATGTCAAAAAAAGTTTGCATGTTGCCATTTTAGAAGTATAGTTACTCCAATAAAACATTTTACAAATTATACAGATTTGCCTGAAGTCTTTGTGTTACTGATTGGAATATTATCTCTCTATAAAAGGCAGAAGCTTCTCTTTTTGTGCTATGACAGATATTCACCTTATCTCTCCTGTTTACCAAATTGCCAGGCCAGCAGTTTCTGATTTTTATCTGTAAATACATAAATTTTGAGTTCTTTTCCATGCTCAAGTATCCCCAGCAATCTGTAATAGCAAGAAATTCAATACTTGAGTTTATATTAGAGAAAAATCTTATGCACCGAGAAGAAAATGTGAGAGCCAATGTTAACCTCCACAGCATCTTCTATCTAGTGAAGAAAGCCTGGAGTTTTCTGTGTTTTGATCAGCATACTAAGAATTCTTCTGCCTCCAGGCCACCACTGCTTTCCTACTCTAACTTCTGTGTTATCCAAAGGAAAATACCACCAAAGGAATATGTAAAAGCAAGGATAAAGTGAAAAAGCAGCTTAAATTGAAGATGCTTTTGTACTGAGTAGTGTTTTGTTTCTATCATTTTGCATGAAGTTTCATATTTGCTATATTTGTTTATTTTATTATTTTTTAAGTTAGCATACGAAATAATGCAATTCATTGTGGCACATTCCTACACATGTCCTCATTATCCCTCCCCACTGCTTCCTCTAACCATCTATCCTCTCCATTTTCCTAGATACCTTCTTTCCCAAAATGTGTTGATCAAGTGAATGATATAGGTGGACACTGGAATTAGTCTTTTGAACTCAGTGCTCTTTCTAATGTCCCACAATTTCCTGTGGGTGTAAGAGCTTTACCATGATTAACATTCATTAGTATTATCTCTTTTAGGAGCATTTCTGGTTTACCAATTAAGCAAATGGTAAGATTCTAGATGTTGAATGGACTCCACAGAGTGGAAATAGTAATGACCGTGCAGAAGACATAACTTTTCATGTCTAGTGTTCTCTCTTATGTGATATGAACAACTAGTTTCTTCATGTTTCTATTTAACATAAGAAAACTTACAGAATTTCCTTCAATAAGATGAATGTTTTCTTCTTCCATCTACCCTCCCATTGCCTAGTCATTGGTAATACAAAGTAAATAGCAATCAATCATTTCCTTTTCATTTTATTTTTTTACTTAGATTTTTTTGATTTTTCGAGGTAGGGTCTCACTCTACCTCAGGCTGACCTGGAACTCACTGTGTAGTCTCAGGGTGGCCTTGAACTCACAGCGATCCTCCTACCTCTGCCTCCCAAGTGCTGGGATTAAAGGCATGCACCACCATGACTGACTTTATTTTATTTTTTTAAGTAGTTTATTTATTTATTTATTAAGTTGTGAGAGACAGAAAGAAGCAGAGAGAGAGGCAGATAGAAAGATAATGGGTGCACCAGGGCCTCCAGCCACTGCAAATGAACTCCAGATACATGCAGCACTTTGTGCATCTGGCTTATGTAGGTCCTGAGGAATTGAACCTAGGTTCTTTGGCTTTGCAAGGAAGCACCTTAATGGATAAGCCATCTTTCCATTCCCCCTTTCTTTGTATTTAAAAAAATTGTTTATTTTTATTTGAGAGCAACAGACAGAGAGAGAAAGAGGCAGAGAGAAAGAGAGAGAGAATGGGTGTGCCAGGGCCTCCAGCTCCGGCAAACTAACTCCAGAAGCATGGGCGCCCTTGTGCGTTTGGCTAACGTTGGTCCTGGGGAGTTGAGCCTCGAACCAGGGTCCTTAGGCTTCATAGGCAAGTGCTGAACTGCTAAGCCATCTCTCCAGCCCTTCCTTTTTTATTTTTCATCACTAAAGATAACAGATCATGGATAGGCATCTTTTGTTGCTATGTTGTGTGAGATGGGAGGATCATAAAGAAGTAGTCCAAATGGGATGGGAATTAGAACAGCTCCCAAGATAGACCTTCAGACAGAATTTCTCATTTAAAGTTACCGAGAAGTTTAAATTTAGCTTATCTGATAAGCCTTTATCATCCCTTGTGTGTGTCTGTAAATTTGCAAAATCCTTGTCCTTGAAAAATGTAGTTCAATGTTAGTTCAATGTTAATGCCTTCTTAGGAGTAGCTGCACCAAGATTTACGTGCACTTTATTAATTTCAGACTTAAAGGTATTAGTTTCAGTACTTCTTAGCAAAGGAGGTGGAAATTAATAGTGCTCAGTCCACCCAAATAATGAGTGAATCCTCACTAATTTTCAATAGGACATAGATGCAGAAAAACTCACCAAAAAGCACAAAATAATGGTAAAGCATCACCACTACATCATACAAACATGTTCTAATGGACTATTCCTGAGTACTTGTGAATATAATGCCAGTAAAATTGCTGTAATTTACAGACAATCAACACATACCCATAAATGCACACAGAAAAGCTAACACTTTCTAAGAACAGGAAATGAAATTGTTTAATTCAGGATGCTGAGGGATATTAGGATATTTCCAATTAATGTATAATTTAAGAGAAATCATTCTTCAGAGAACTCAGGAAAATTATATGCATTTTATGTGTTCATGTGAATAATTTTAAATCCTGAGTTACATATAAGTTCCACATGACTTCTACCCTGCTTCCTTTTATTATAACATATAATACTGTCACAGATCATCAATTAAAACAGAGAAATCAAGTATGCTTTCATATTGAATATACAAAAATACAGATTTTTTTCAGATTTAATCAATTCTTTCACTATTCGTCTTTTATTGTTCTAAGCTCCACTCAACAACCTCACAGTGGATTTTATTTATTTATTTATTTATTTATTTATTTATTTATTCATTTGAAAGACAGGCAGATAGATAAAGAAAGAAAGAAAGAAAGAGAGGGAGAGAGAGAGAGAAAAGAATGGGAGTGCTAGGGCCTCTAGCCACTGCAAATGAACTCCAGATGCATTTGCTACCTTGTGTATCTGGCTTATGTGGGTCCAGGAGAATAGAAACCTGGGCCCTTTGGCTTTGCAGGCAAGTACCTTAACTGCTAAGCCATCTCTCCAGCCCTCACAGTGGAATTTTTACATTCACCTCTCTCCTGTCTCCTCTAATCTGTGATGGTTCTATGTCTTATATAGTTTGATATCTTCAAGTGGCCCTGGACATATATTTTGTAAATATCTCTAAATTTGGCTTTGTCTTCTACTTTCTCATGATTAGATATGTGGTACTGTATTACTGAGAGTCGTCCAGAAATTGTGTGTTTTTCTAAATATATCATAACTGTGGTGCATGATAGTGACACATATTAAAGGCACTGTCAACTCAGATCATATTGCTAAGGAGATGTCTGCCAGGATTCTCTAAGATAAGCTTTTTTTTTTTTTTTAATTCTCCTTTGTGATGAGCAACTACCTCCTATTGCTATCAGAAAAAAAGAAAAAAAAAACTATACACAAATGTAACTTAAAATAACACACATTTGTTATTCCACAGGGCTCTGTTATTAGACACAGGCTTCACTGGGACAAGATCAGGGTACAGTAAGGCTGTGATTTTTTGTGGTTTTTTTTTTTTTTTTTTTTTTTTGCAGGTTCTACTGAAGAATTCTTATCTTGAAAAACAACGTCAGCAGATCACTGTCCTCACAGCATGCCACTGATCTACCTTCCACTGTCATTACACTGGGGCTCATAAAGATGAGCCAGAATCAGTGCCTTGCTTCAAGATCACCTGATGAACAACGTCAAATTTACCTGCAAACTTAAGTACTCTTGTATATATTCATGATATATTATACATTCATGAGCAACGGAGATTAGGGCACAGAAATCTTTGAATGAACATTATTCTGCCCACTGTTCATTTTAACTGTCCCCAACTTTTGCTCACTGATTGGAATTCCACAAGAGATTCTGGTCTGTAGTTTTGTAGAAGGATGTTTATTTATCTCTTTTTTATATTTCAGTGCTAAAATATGAATTAGAGAAATAATTGTCACTTCTAGTCCATTTATTCACTTATTCAGCTATGTATACAATGGAAAGTCATAGATACTAATTTATTTCTAGATTACTGTCTAATACTACCATTATTTTTTAAATCTGGTACAAGTTATTCTGAATGTGATTATTAGATTCTCCTTTAGAATGGTTCTTGTGACATAGAGATAAGCCACCACTTTTTTCAAGACCTATTTATGTTTTTCAAACATTACTTAAATGTTTTTGTTCTACAGGATGGTACATATAACAGAATTACAGCAACTCTTTGAGTTGTGGAATATAGTAAGTATTAAATTACTTGATAAATAATAAGATGATCCAGCTTTAAATATATATTAAAAGTAATTTCCAGAAAATAGTTAATATTTTGGAGAAAGGAATTATTTTAGAACTCATCCAAATATACATGGAGACACATACAGTGAATTGCCTAGATGCTCAAAAATATAGGTTGACTAAAAATAGAGTATTTTATACACACAACCTGCAAATTATGTTGCTGAAAACCATGTCCACAGAGGAGGAAGGACAAAAACAAAACACTGGTTGGTGGAAAAAAAAAATCAAGCTTTGGAATTCTGTAAATATTGTGTTACTATTTTTATACCAAGGATAAATGAAAGGAAATACAGAAAAGAAATAATAGTCAACCTTATCCATGGTTTTATCTGCCACAATTTTAATAATTCACAGTAAAATGTGATTAGAAAATATTATCCGGAAAGTTCTAGGAATCAACAATGTATGAGTTTTAATATGTGTGCCATTCTAAATATAGTGAAAAATCTTATGCTGGCCTAAACCATCTTGTTGGAGATGAGAATCACACGCTTGGTACATGCTGCTTTCTTAGCCATCACTCAGTAGCCAACTCAGTTATCAAACTGTTGGGGTATCTAAGTACTTGTGTTAAGTTTATCCTTACTTTTATAACATAGGGTTCCAATGATAACTTTTCACCACTTACATCATTACAAAAGGAATGAGGGTAAGGACAGTATGATGAAAAGAGCACCCAAACAACTTTCATCACAGCATGCTATTATAATTATTTTATATTATAGTATTAATCTCTAACTATACTAGACTTGTGAATATAAATTTATAATATGTGTATAAGCTGAGATTAAAAAAAACAAATAATGTTTATAGGTTGTCATATCAACCATGTCCCGGCTGGATTAAGATTCCTATAAGACATCTTTTTTTGTGTGGTTTTTTTGTTTGTTTGTTTTTGGTTTTTCGAGGTGGGGTCTCATTCTAGCCCAGGCTGACCTGGAATTCACTATGGAGTTTCAGGGTGGCCTCGAACTCAAGGCGATCCTCTTACCTCTGCCTCCCGAGTGCTGGGATTAAAGGCGTGCGCCACCACGCCCGGCGCCTATAAGACATCTTTTGTGGATGAATGGGGGGTGGCTTTCTGTGTTCTAAACATTTCTGCTATTTTCTAATTTGATAATGGTAATAAGTCAAAAGAAATCTTTCAGACAGGTTTGACCTGATGTTTTATTATATTGATATACAAACACACACAGTCTCATGTCTATAGCCCCTATTTGTTTGCAACATTCTCAATGGAAGCAAGGATTAACTAGGTTAGGTGACAAGAGTCAAGACAGACGGTCAGAAAAGCAGAAAAATTTTCCTCTTCTCTGGTACTCCATGAAAAGGCAGATACTTTCTCAAATTGAGAATTTGTTTTAATTGTCTAATACACCATCTGAGTGATATTCTTCTCATTATTAATGAATCTATCATTTGAGCATGCCAAGATTAAAATCTATCATGCAGTTAGTCAAGGTCTATGATTTAGCTGCAATCTAAGAAATAAACTGGTTCCAAACTTCTCCGAAAGACAACTTATTCCTTGACTTCACTCTAGTATATTTAATGATCTTGCCAGATTTTTTCTTTCTATTTTTAGAAAAAAAAAATTGTAATTTCATAGTCAAGTCACATATCGCAAAACTTTCCTAGGGATATTTTGCATTGAAGAGACATTATTATTTTCTTTGTGAAACTTAAACATTGATATTGAATAGGAAAAAAAGCAGAAAACTTAAATGATACATTTTATGTCATTTTGTTGTTTGATTTATTCATGAGTAAGAATAATTTATCTGGATAACAAACTGACAACATTCAGTTTTATTCACTTGAAAAGATGAATGGACAATTCTAATGTTCTTGATGTTTTACTGAGACTTTGTTGTATATTAATTTCTACGACGCAATTAACTGTTTTCTTTTTTTAAAATAAAGTTGTACCAGTTTTTATGAGTTGTTATTGAACAGCACTACAAACTAAGAGAGTACTGAAATGAAGTCTTATTTAATTTTATTTGATTCCTACTATTTAGAATGTGGTGCTGTTTCTGGTAACATTGTTACCAGATAAAAATATGATTTTCAAAAATTTGAGTTGAAAAATCTCACAGGCTTCTTTTTATTCTGTTTCTTAGCATCATCAGTTAATCCCGAATACAGAACTACACTGGGAGAACTTTCTTCTATTACATTTATATGCATGTGGAGATATCTGTATGTACATAGGTGATATAGATATATTCTTTCTATGTATACATATATATTCTCTATTGCATTAGTATGTGTGTATATATACATGATCCATTTTATATGAATTATATATGAACATTTTCTCTGTTCTTTTCCTTTATCCTTACATAGGCATGTATTTATAAATCCATGTATACCATGAATTCTTGACATTGATACCATGTTTTTATAGCATTTTAAATTTACTAATGATTTACTCAAAACATAAAGAAATATTTGACCCACTTCAACAATCCAAGAGAAAATAAAGCTCACAATATTGTATATTAAGATTAAGGAAATTGTAAAACCATAATTTATAAGGAATTTTATGTATTATAAGCACACAGAGTTAGTTCTAGTTCTTTCTCCAAAAGTAGACTATAATTAACATTAGCAAATTTAACTCAGATGATGATTTTAGAAGATCTTCTAAATTTCTCTCCATTTTATTCATATTTTACAGAATTTCTGCATTGTTACATGTTCCCTTTTATGCTCATCATGTTCTTTGGGGGAATTGTCTTGCTCCTGTCATAAAGTATTCATCATCATCTGTATCTCTGTGTTGTGAAGCATCATACTCAAACTCTCCTTGAGGTATGTTCTTTATGAATCAGTTTTTGAAGGTTTACTTTTTCGTCCTGACAATGCCACTATAACTTACTATCATGCTTTGATGCATTTAATCACTCATTAGAAGAATTTTGTGTTGAGCCACTCACTGTTTCAGTCAACATTCCTAGAACTCATGACAAATAAGTGAGCAAAAGAAATAAGATTTACATTCTAGTGGAAAAGATCAAGAAATGATAAAAAAAAAAGGCATGTAGCAATGTGAAATCAGAGGAAGATAAAGTGATGTGATACAGGAACTGGCTATGGAAAAAATGAGGTGCATCACTTGTCCTAGTCTGGAAAATTCAGCCTGGATGATGATGATGAGAAAGAACATTCCAAAAGGAAAGAGAAGTGTGACATCCCCAAGGATGGATGAAAAAGGACACTCTATCAAGAACATGATGAATTCATGGGATAATGAAGATTAAGAAAGAGGTAAGAAAGGGTGATAATGTGTAGTGCCTGATTGACTCTGCTAAAGACCTTCATTTTTATTGTAAGAATAGTAAGAATAATTTTAAGCAAACTAACATAATTGAGATAAACTTACACAAGATCCATATGCAGTGATAAGTAGGAAACCACTGCAGGAGACAGATAATTCAGAGAATATTGATGCAGAACACTTGGAAGTAAAATCATGAAAATATGCTAAAGAACTTATGAGCAATCAAAACTGGGAGAAGAAACAGAAGTAATTCATTTTTTTTCCTTCCTCAAGAACTGAGTGAATGGTAATGCCAACTATCTGTTCTCCATCTGTCCCCAGCAGGAGTCCTGTAGACAGCCACCTTCCATTTGACCTCTGTGCCTTGTTCAGGATTCTTTATTCCAAATTAAAGAAAGTACATATCTTACTAATTTCATTGAGGAGAAATTTTATTGGGGGGCAGATGCAAGAGCATCAAGAGTTCAAGGTTGGCTGCATTTTAATTTCTAAGACAGCCTGGACTACATGAAACTCCTTTGAAAATAAACAAGGAGGAGGAGAATGTAGAAAGCAAATGAAATAAAAATTAAAGGAAGGAAGGAAGGAAAGAAGGAAGGAAGAAAAGAAAAGAGAATTGTTTCCATTGGAATTCAAATGATCCTATATGTGGAATGCAGTTAACATGCTGTTCTACATTGTGGTGTAAAGTCTTTCAAATGATATTATTTACACAAATGATAAAATAATGCAAATTCACCAAATATGATTATTTAAATTCAAATTCTGGTGGCCCATTCTATCTGTTTGACCTGGGGTGCATTTATTCATTCTTTTAAACTTTCATCAGCTGTAAAATTCAAAGTACAAACTGTTCCATGTGACAGGCATAGAAGTTTAAAGTCATTAAGAATGAATCAAATATTCTTAAATTTTCTTTTTGTTCATATGTCATTATCTGATTTGATTTGGGCCTGTAGTCACCTAGGTCCAATCTCATAATTAGTCATAATTCCATAATAACATGTGATTGCATAGGCAATTTCCACTTTTTCCTACATGAATACATACACATACATACATACAATGTATATATTGGGATTTTGGTCTATATGGAATACACATATATAACATATGAAATATATAGTGTACATGAAATGTATATGTAATGTACAATGTATTCAGGTATATTTATGTGTATATTCTAATAATCCTTAGTAAGAATACTGAACAGAAACAAGAGCTTATAACTACCACGGTAAATAACTATCAAATTTGGGTATTGACCAAGAAAAAAAATGCTATAAAATTTTCTAAAACACATATTGAGGAAATTTATCAAAATCTATCCTGAAATGTTATTTTTATCTGAACAATGAAAGATTTATGGAGAAATATTTAATTACAAAAATAAATTACAATTTGCTACACAGACTTTAACACATGGCAAAACAAGTAACTAAGAAAGTATAAAATAGAGAATAATTTTAAAAATAGGAATTCTGTGCATTCCATTAATTGCAAAATTACAAAAATCAATATGCATATTTAATGCAATACCAATGCCAATAAAATCCCAACATTTTTCTTCAAAGAAATAGAAAAAAAATGATCTCAAAAATCATATGGAATGGCAGAAGACCTCAGATATCCAAGCATATCCTCAGCAAAAGAAACACCTCTGGAGGCATCACCATACCTGATCTAAAGGTATACTGCAAAGGCATAGTAACACAAACAACATGGTACTAGTATAAAAAACAGGATTATAGACCAATGGAACAGAAGCGAGGACTTTGGCTTTGGGTCAAGTAACTATAGCTACTTGATATTCAGCAAAATCCCTAACAATGTAGGTTGGAAAAATGATAGTATCTTCAACAAATGGTGCTGGACAAACTGGATAACCATATGCAGGAAAATGAAACTCAATCCACACATCTCACGATGCACAAAAATGAAGTCCAAATGGATCAAAGACCTCAATATAAGACTGAAAACTCTGCTACTGCTGAAAGAAAAAATAGGAGGCACTTTCCACAACATAGGAGTGGGAAAAGACTTCCTGAACAAAACCCCCGTAGCTCAGGAAATTAAACAATAAGTCAACCATTGGGATATCATGAAGCTGTAAAGTTGTTTTTTTGTTTTGTTTTTTTTTTTCACAGACAAATATACAATAAGTAGAGCTAATAGATTACCCACAGAATGGAAGAAAATTTTGATAGCTATACAACTGACAGAGGCCTAATTTCTAGAATCTATAAAAAACTCAAAAAATTAAACAATAAAAAGTCAAACAATCCACTCACAAAATGGGGCAGAAAACTGAACAGGGAGTTCCCAGAGGAAGAAATACAAATGGCAAACACATACTTAAGAAAATGTTCCTCATCCCTAATCATCAGGGAAATGCAAATTAAAACAACTATGAGATTATACCTTACCTCAGTAAGGATAGTAAACATGAAAAAACCAAATAAAAGCAAATGCTGGTGAGGATGTGGAGAAATAGGAACCCTCATTGACTATTGGTGGGAAAATAAGATGGTACAACCACTATGGAAAGCAATATGGAGATTCCAGAAAAGGTTGCCTATAGAGTTACCAACAGACTCAGTTATTCCCTTACTGGGCATTTACCCTAAAAGCTCCATGCCTCAGTTAAGAGATCCATGTTTATAGCTGCTTAATTAATAATAGCTAAGCACTGGAATCAACCCAGATGCCCATCACTAAATGAATTTATAGCCAAGATGTGGTATAACTACACAGTGGAATTCTACACAGCAGTAAGGAAAAATTACACAATGAAATTTGAAGAAAAAATGGTATAACCTGGAACAGATCATTCTCTGCAAACTCACCCACTCACAGAAAGACAATCATTGCATTGTGTCACTCATTCGTGGCTCCTAATTTGAATTTACTTGAGATGCTGACATACCTAATAAGCATCTTGTGGACTAGACAATAGGTAGGATGGGGCAGGAGTGGTGGGTAAAGGTCAGGGTGGGGGACACAAAACTGGAACCAAATGGCAATGGTACCATGAAATTCTACATCCTAAAAGACTAAATGGTTGAAACTTCATCAAGTCCTTAGAGGGGACACCTGAATCACAGGGCCCTGGAGAGGGTTTGATGAAGACTAACCTTAATATCCTGTTTCTTTCTCTCTCTCTCTTCTCTTTCTGTTTTTTATTACCTATCTTTTTCTTCCTTCTTTTCCCTTGGTACTGGCCTATAACTCCCAGTACCAGCAGGTGGTTGACATTCACAATGAGCTATTGCACAGAGAGACCTACAAGGTTTCCCAAAAGAAGACAGATTTCTGTCAGAGCACTTGATTACCCACCAAAGGTTAAGGGTAAGACCCTACTTCCAACGACACCATATGCTATTGGTATGGAACATGGAGAGGACTAGCTGCAATCTGGAAGAGAGTCAGTCCCAGACAGTTAGCTTGTCTAGTGCCAAAAGGTGCTACATAAGCGACTGGGGGAAAATGACCAACATCTTTCCTAGCAACTCGTGCTCTAAGCTACTCAGTAGTAAACAACCTCATGTGATGCTCACCCAAGTGCAATAGTGGCACATAGCCATGGGGGGAAACCAACTGCTCTTGAATTGGCTAATGGATCCCCTCAGTGGGACAGAAGCCATAGCTGGAACTGGGAAACAAGTCAGAACCAAATCCAAAAAAGGAGTCTGCTCTCCAATATCAAGCTCCCACCAATCTTGGGCTACAAGAGGGCCTGCACCTATTAAATTCTCTCTAAATAATAATGATTACCCCATGTATCTGGTGCTGACTTTACTCTCCATTGGAGAATCTGCTTTCCTTTTTCAGATGGATGTAGAACCTGAGAAGAGAATCAGCCCATCACACCTCATCAGGGCCCCAGATGAAACCATAGAGTAATTGGGGAAATGAGCAAGAGTGCTGCTTTCTTGGTGAAACTGGTACCAGCACAATGGTGAAGGAGATTGACACAGAGAACACTCAACTCCTACCAAACCAGATATCTAGAATCACAGAGACTCCCAAGATATCATCACTGAAGTAGACCTAAAATGAGCCCAACATGGCTCAAGGAAATTCAAAGAAGAGGGGGTGGAAAGATTGTTAGAGTCACAAATTGGGACATTTTGCACAGAAACATTGTCTCTTCCCCATAACTAATGGCTACCCCTACAATGCAAGACCCACAATCCCCAACAAGAAGTTCCCTTAAAAAGGGGAGTACAGGGATTAGGCTAATGATGGTACCAACATGGCTGTTTACACACTGAGTATGCATATAACTAATAAAGAGAAACAAACCTGTAAATGGAAATTCATGACACACTTCAGTAAAATGAAAATCTAAAAGTTCCTACAGTAAAGGAACTTCTAAATCTGCCTCATGGAATTTTCTGCAATATATTTGCCAATAAGCATTCTATTTTAGGTCCTTTAATAACATGCTGAGGAATCAATAATGCAAGGAATGTAGTGTGAGAGGAAGAAGTGGGGGAAGAATATTTGTTGAGGATGAACATAATTAGCTACTCTTGAAAGAGAATGCCCATTAACTACAAATTCTCTCAGACTAGGCAATCTATGGACACTTTTGCCTATGTATGCCCCTGTATTAGAAGTTGTTGTAAAAAACTGGGTTTCATGTGTGAATATTTAGCTAATGGTTTAAACATTTTTTTAATGTTCAGAGCAAACCTTATATTACTGAATTAGCATTTCTTTCTGATGACTACAGAAATCTTATACTGTGAGGTTTTAGTTCTATTCAAATTTATCTAACATATTAAATATTTCATATTATGTTGCTTCACACATATATGAAATATTAGACATATAAACCCTGGTATAGGAATTTACATATTCTTGTTATTTTATAAGTACTTTGTGGTTCCTATTTCTCTTAATCTCATATAGAGAAATTTCTCTGTTTTTCTGATAACAGATTCTAATAAAGATAATAGAATCTCAGTCATCTCACAGTTTTCCACATTTAATTATATGAACAAATGTCTCACTAGCTACCTGTTATTTTATATAATTTTGATATTAAAAAGGGGTAGGAGACAGACCCTGATGATACTCAACACCTACCAAAGCAGAGATCCAGAGGCACCTAAGAGCTAAGTAGACTTAAAACTCACCCACCACAGCTCAGGGAATTTTGCAGAATGGAGGGCAAAAATATTGTAAGAGCCACAGGTTGAGATACATGCCCAGAGGCATTATCTCCCCCCAAAGATAACAGACGAGACTGCTGCTCCCACAATGCATAAACCACAACCCCATAGAAAATACCTGCAACCTGACTGGGGAGTATACACAATGATATGAGGGCAGGGATGAGGGAAAAAAGGGTCCCAAAAATGATGTATCCATTTGAAATATCTTTTTACTAATCATAATAATAAACATAAAAGAGGTTATATCAAATATAAAATCTGAAAGAGAATTCTAAATGTAGACACTTTGGCAATGTCTCTATTTTTATATCAGTAATATATTGTTACAGTCAGGTTCACATTGCTGGTAGAAATAACCCAACCAAGAGCAGCTTGTGGGGAAAAAAAAAGGTTAATTTTGGTTTACTGGCTTGAGGGGAAGCTCCACGATGGCAGGGAAAATGAAGGCATGAGAAGAGGGTGTGGCCCACATAAGGTGGATAACAGGAACAGGAGGGTGTGGCAAACACTAGCAAAGGGGGAGCTAGTTATAACACCCATATGCCCTCCCTCAAAAATACACTCCCTCCAGGAAGCATTAATTTCCAAATCTCCATAAGCTGGGAAGTTAGCATTCAGAACAACTAACTTTATGGGGGACACCTGAATCAAACCACCACTTTCCACCCCTGGCCCCCATAAACTGATATCCATACATGATACAAAATACAATGCATTCCCTTCATCTAAAAGTCCCCATAGTTTTTATCAATCTCAATGATGTTCAAACATCCCCATAGTCCAAGATCTTTAACTGAGCCATAATACATCCCCCCAAACCGCATATGAAACAGAATAAACATTCACACTGCAAAATATGGCATTGGGCATAGCAAAAAAAATATTCAATCAATACAAGATTTAAAACAACCAGGGCAAACAACAAACCCTGTAGCTCCAAATCCAAAAACTCTAGCAGTGACAAGTCTACAGGGCCAATAATTCTAACCAGCAACAAGTCTCTGGTGTTCCAATTCTGCCCCTCTAGCTAGGCTACTCACAGTCCTTAAAACCTACATTGTGGCTGGTAGCTTTCCTTAGCAGCCATGTCATAGTCTGGGCATCTTCAGTGGGTCTCCACTGCAATCCACAGTTCATCCTCATGGCTTCATGGGGTCTCCATGCAGGCATCCAGCAAACCTACCTCACACTGCCCATGGCCATTTACAAAACGTAAGACCATGTTACAAACATAATAACCCTCTCATTCCTATATTTCTTATACTCCACAATACCAGGTAGGGTACCAATTTGTTAAGCCAGGGGAGAATAAAGCAGACTTTTAAAAACAGGACACTCCTTGAGCACTCAGGCCCCTCCAAGAGTCTACTCCTTCCTGTGGTCCCAGTGCTGGTCAGCTGGCCAATCTCAAAGGTTGTAATCTCTCAATCGCAGCTGAACAGGCAACAGTTTTGGCCTAAAGATTTGCCATATCCCTCTGCTCACATCAGTCTCTTTCTACACAAAGCAACCCTGCACAACTTCTCAGGACATGGGCATAACAGCAAGCTTTTCACACAAGCTCTCTCTAGCCCAGTCCAAGCAAAGCTCTTTCTCACCCCCATAAGACAAACCTCACAGTCCATAGTTCTTACTGTATTTAGGTTTTTCCACTCTCACCATAAGTCCATCAGGTTGTACTTACAGCACTGCAAGGCATTTCTTAGGCCAAGGGTTCAAATCCTTCCACATTCCTCTTGAAAATCAGCTCCAAAAGGCCACAGCCACACAGTCAGGTGTCTAGCAGCAATACCACTCCTAAGTACCACTTTACTGTTGCAGTCACGTTCACATTGCTGGTAGAAATGACCTGACCAAGAGCAGGTTTTGTGAAAAAGAGGTTTATTTTCGCTTACAGGCTCAAGGGGTAAGCTCCATAAAGGCAGGGAAAATGATGGCACCAGCAGAGGGTGGACATCACCCCCGGTCCAACATCAGGTAGACAGCAGGGATAGGAGAATGTGTCAAACACTAGCAAAAGGGGAGCTGGGCATAACACCCATAAGCCCTCCCTCAACAATACACTCCCTCCAGGAGGTGTTAATTCCCAAATCTCCATCAGCTGGCAACCTTGCATTCAGAACACCTAAATTTATGGGGGACACCTGAATCAAACCATACACACACAAACACACACAGACGCACACAGACACACACACACACACACACACACACATAGAAGGTAGTTTAAACATATATTCTTCTAAATAATGGATTTTTGAAGAAAAATATTTCAGAAGCACTACTTTAAATAATCATTTTTATTTCACTGTTTATTAACAAGGTAAATTAGGTAGGAGTTTTAAAAATCATCATTTTCTTAGAGTTTGGTTACACCTCAGGACCCAGGCATTAATATAATTTCATTTATTCCTTCCAAAATTTTTGAATTCTTAGCATGTCCCTGGAAATGTGCCAAACTTTGAGAAAAAGATGAAGAGCAATGAATGAGTCTCCATGCTCTGAGAGAGCTGTCCTCAAGGGCACATGAAAAAGGATCCACTGAGACAATTATAGATAGAATTGCCTTTTCAGACAAAAAAGTGTAGGCGCGTATGATGGTTCAGAAAATAGAGCGAGAGAGGAAATATTAATTTGGGTAATTATAGAATGGACATAGCCACAGCAAATAGTCTTTCATTAAAAGCATTCAATAATATCAGCTGTAGAACCCATAAGAGCCATCAGAGTTGCCATTCTGGGAACTACACTCAGCTCAACATTTGTCATGGCTTTGTGAGTAGGACTAACTTCTGGACACACTAAATATTAATTCCAGAGTATAAGTGACCTTCTAGTGGACTGATTTTTTTTTTGAGAAATTACTCTTTGATTACTAAAACCAAATACAGAGAAAAAAATTTTATGCTCTCCGAATTAATCAAGAATAGTGTCAGGTTTGAAGGACATTTTAGTCTGATATCTTAGTGGAAATACTGAGGAAGTATTTGGAAAACTACTCATTAGGGAAATTAGAAATTCCAGATTCAGGACATGAAAGAGTTGAAGTGTTGTCTTGTGGGCCGATGCTGCCATTGACATTGCTGCTCCATGGGAATGGAAAAGAGCTACGAACTTGAATTATAAGCACACTGAGAGAAATGGAATCATCTCTTTGTAATTCAAAGCAGACAGAGAATCCTATGCTATTTATAGTTTATCTAGTTATGCAGGAAGCTAATGCATGCACTGATTCAGGATTGTGTTGAAGCTCTGGGGAACATGCTCAAAGGTAGGGTCAAGGGAGCAATGGTCTGTCATTGCTACATTTCTGTGTGTGTTTGAGAATTAAGACATGGTGGACATATATAAAATCGGCACATCTATCCATGATTCATATCCTCAAATTAATTCTGACTGGCAAGCAAAAGAAATATGTGTTAAATATATCCCTGAAAAGATAAAATTAGGGCTTTGGTATCTTAAAATAAATTATGATATTATTAAGTCACTTTGATGACAAAAAATGAGATTTTTGGCTATATAACAATATAATGATATTCCATATTTGGGGAAATACTGTTGCCATATAGCTACATTTTGATCTGATATGGACTGATATTCAACTGTTACAATAATACTAAGGCTGTCTTGAAAATAATGCTTACCAGTGCCCAATAACTAATTACTTATAAATGCTTTATGACATGGACTATCAATTACCTTTTAATTTATTCCAGAAAAATAGACTATAAACAATAATGGGATCTGTTTGTCTTTAAAGTTGATAGCTTATCAAGTAATATTCTATTACAAATTAATTCCAGGGTATTTATGTGCTATCAAATAAAGTAAAGCATCATTGTTAGTGTGCAAATAAACTTGTCTGACTTTTATATTTATTGTTTAAGACAAAATATAACCTTTGCCAGCTATAATCAAGCAGTTGGTTGATTTAAATAACGGTAAAATTAAAAACAAAATATTGAAAGAAAGAAAGAAGAAGAAAAAAAGAAAGAAAGGAAGAAAGGGGGAGGAAGGAAGGAAGGAAGGAAGAAAGGAAGAAAGGAGGAAAAACAAAGAAACCCAGGTGTGTTGAGAAACACATATGGCAGCAATTGTTCATCAATATTTGTTATCAGAAAAAATAAATCAGATTAAAACCACTTTGAGATTTCACCACACTTTTTTGACTATCAAGAAAGCTAACGAGTACAATGCTGGTGAGTTGGTGTGGAAAAGAGTACCAGTTTGCATTGTTGGTAGGAGTCTAATAAAAGGGAAAGGAAATCAATCAAGATGTCTATCAGCATCTGGAAAGGTGGTGCATGCACAAAATGGAATTTTACTTAAAGATATCAATAAAAATGAAATTATGAAATGTTCAGAAAATTGGATGGATTGGGGAAAATAAGTATACTAAGTGAGGTAACCCAGACCCAGAAAGACAAAAATCACATGTTCTCCATGATGTGTAGATTTTAACTTTTAATATTTGTATGTATGTAATTAGGGATTGTGAGAGATTAAATGGGATAACACAAAAGGGAGGAAGAAGTGTTAAGAGAGGGTGAATGGGCCAAAGGACTCTTAATGTTGAAGCAGAAGTAAGGCTATGGTAAGGAGAGTACATGGATAGAAAGATGGGAGGAAGAGAAGGAAAAGAAAACAAAATGTATTGTTTAAAGGACACTATAATGAAGCTTTATTCCTGTATGTTAACAAATGTTTCAAGTTAAATGACAGTATTTCATGAACGATGATCAGATATCCTTAAAATAGCTAAGTAGTTAAATTCATCACAATGATGTACAGATTGTGTTGAAACAGATTGTTGCATTCTTACCCTCTTGTTCAAAGGAACACTTGAGTCTGGGGAGCAAAAATCTTGAATTTGTTGTTCTGGACTCTGATACATCAATATGAGGAATGATTATATTGGTTTAATTAAAACCAGTACAATGGACTTGAGAGATGGCTCAGCAGTTAACAGCACTTCCTAGGCAAGCAGGAGGACCTGAGAGAGTCTGCAAGACACACAAATAAAGCTGGGCATGTCACATGCAGTTCTCTAATGCCAGTGCAGGAGGGAGTAGAGACCTGAGAATCACCAGGCCTCACAAAAAAAAAAAAAAACAAAAAAAAAACACAATGGTGAAAGCTGAGTCAGCAAGCACTCTGACTCAAGTCAGGACAGAAGAGCAAAGAAGAAGACACCTAATGTTCCCTTCCAGCTTCCACGACAAGCTAGGATACCACTCACATACACCAAAGCAGACAAAGACTACACCCTCTCTCTGTCTCTCTCTCTCACATACACACACACACACTCACACACTTGTAAAAAGCGTGATATGATAACATGTATGCAATGCAGTCAGTAATATACTCAGCTATAACAGGCACATCATTCATGATGAAGATCAGCTGCACCTTCCTAAATGATCAGATTACCTTAATCTTTTGCTAATCCAAGATTTTTCTTTTTGTATTCTACTAAATATTTTTAATGCATTTCCGAATTGCAAGTATGTTTGTCTGTTTGGTTTTTTTCACAAATTTCTCTCAAATCATTTTTTACCTGAACCCACACATCTATAAAAGGTTGGTCTTGGCAGTGGAGACTGGAGCTGCATGCCTGAGTAAAACCTAGAAGAAAGTTTACATTGGCATACTTCTTTCTCTAACCTTTCACGCATAGTTAGAGAGCATGTCTTCACAAGCAAAGGTTCTTCAAGTTCAACTTATGCATTCTCTATGCCAAATCCTTTGATAGATATACCCTCAGCTTATAATTTTCTGCCAATTGGGATATTTCAGGGAAAATCCACAGATAGGTACATCTGATTTCAAATATTATCATTTATCTACTTGAAATAACAAGGAAGCTGAGATGAGATTCAAGTTTTAAAGAATGATTGGTATTTTAATTAAGGATGAATGCTTCTGGCATTCTAGCGGAACGGAGTAAGAAATAGGTTTAATGCTGTTACATATGTTTCTAGCTTATGTGTAGAATGAATTATATTTATGTTCTATTTAGCTTATTTCCAGTAGTACAGGCAAGCTGAATGAAGGGTATTTTGTTTTTAATATCTAGAAAGAGGGGAATCTAACTGGAGTCCAGAGTAGAATTTAAAGGAGAAAGTCATGAAAATGGCCTTCCCTTGAGACACAATGCTACACTCTGTTTCAAGCACACATGGTTGTGTATAGCATGCCAGGCTTCTATGGAAATCATAGACACCATCCTTAATCTACTTAATTACTTTTTAAAATTTTTGTTTTTATTTTTATTTATTTGAGACAGAGAGAATGTGTGTGAAAGTGGCAGATAGAGAGAAAGAGAGAGGAGGAGAAAGAGAATGGTCATTCAAGGACTTTCAGTCACTGCAAAGGAACTCCAGGCGCATACACCATCTTGGGCATCTGGCTTATACAGATCCTGGGGAAGAGATCCTTTGGCTTAGCAGGGAAGCACCTTAACTATTTAGCCATCTCTCCAGACCTAGCTACATCATTTCCTGAAGAAAGCACTAGCCTCAGGGTCTGAGCTTTGGTTCCCCACTTATTGAATTTCACCCTGCTGGATAGAGATCAGAATGCACAGGGGCCTGTGTTCTCCTCTGGATACACATCAAAGTCATGTGCCTGTATGCCTTCCGTGACACCTCCGAGTTCAGTTAATTGGTGACTGCTTGGATTGTCTCTGCTACCACATACTAAACTGCCCAGGGAGTAATCACTTAATCATTCTTATCTTAATCAAGGTATCAGTCACTTTTCTAGTTAGTTCCTTTAAACTCAGTTCTATTGGAAGTGACCTCACACAAATTATTCTCCATTCTAAAGCAGCTAGATAAGGATTTGATTATATGTGACAAAAGCTAACTATATGTCCTAGACAGTGGAATATTAAAGCAAACCGTTTAAGTGCTTTGTATTTCAGGTACCTCAACTGGAAGAAAAGAATTCTTCTGCACAGGGTAAAAACAACAACAACAACAACAACAACAACAACAACAAAACAATACCTAACATTTTCCTCGTCCATGGAACATGGTAAATTCAGAAAATTGTATCCAATTTTATATCTTTGACATGCTCTTCAGTGTTACAAGTATATAATTGCGTATATTGTCAATTTAGGATGATTCCAAGTTGCTAGGAGACAATGTCTATGCCTTGATTTATTTACTGTCTCTATTTCCATATGACTTGCACTCAAATCTACCCACAGTTTGTAAATAAAATGGGTTAACAAACCTCAATTTGAGTACCAGGTGGAGTGAAGACAACAGACGTCAGGAAGCTACTCTGTGAAATGACTCAGCTCTCAAATATAGTTGGGGATCTGGGGCCATTTCCTAATTTAAGAATATGATCAGAATTTCTTCTGCAGCTGATCTTTTAAATTAAACAAACAAGCACAGCTGGAAAAACACATGCAAATTTTGATATTTCAGTCCAGCAATATGCAGGCATATTCCACAGTAAGGGCAATTTGCTGAAGAAGCCTCATTAATGAGCTCTGGCATCCGATTATTCTGAAGTCATGCTACCCTCTAATAGAGCTGCATTTTCTGAGTACCACATAAGGTCATGTCTTAGAACAATGTCTTTCCCAATAAAGTATTAGTCTTTACACTCAAGAACCTTTTCCCATTATTGGAAACTTGTCAAATATAAACAAAACCATGGAGTTTTCAGACCTTCACTGGTTTCTCAAGGTATAGTTAAAAGAAGCCATTCAACATTCGAGTGTGATTCAGAAACAGTTCTGGGAGGATGGACTAAACCTGGTCATTTCACAATTGCACTGTTACTAGCTGTCAGTACAGTGATTGAATTTACTACTACATTTGCAAATTTAAAGCCTAAAAAGAGAATAAAGGGAAACCAGTGTTGGTTCCTCTCCAATATAAAAAGAAAATAAGACTGCAATAGTGTAATGAGAGCCACTATCCTACTAAAAGTCACTCTGAAACTAGCAAGCTTAGATTCAAGCTGTGAAAGAAGCATCATTGGACCTGACAAGATGGGGAACACTCTGTTCCACCCTTGCTTGCAGCCTGACACAATACAATTTCAAGGGATTTTAAATATCTTTGTTCAGGCTCTAAATGGCTCCCAGTTCTTACATTTGTAAGTAATATATCCACTTTCTTCCCCGAGTTCCAGGATGCCATTTTAATGAGACAGTAGCCAGAAATCCACTGCAGCTCTATGCCCACAGCTGTGACTCCTAAGCTGGAAAGAGGAAATGTCAGCAATGCAGAAAGCAAAAGAAAAACCAGACCAATTGGTTTGTGCTGGTGCCTGACTCATTAGCATGGGCCAGGGCTTCTTTTCCAGGGCAGAAAGGAGCTGGCACAAATGCTTGGCAAGTCACTCCAAGTTCTATCAGGGAAAGGAATTGATCATTGCTGTAAGAAAAATAAAAGTCTCTCGCTGCCTCACTGTGTCTCTTGATGTGAGCTGCTACTGTACTACTTTCCGAACAAGCATAGTGTGTCTATTTTTAGGGCAAATGTGCCTACTCTATCTTTGCCAACTAAATCTTTCTACATGACTAATTTGCAATTTGAATTATCTTGGTAAATAGGCTGACTCACTTGCAAATAATCTGCAGAATTTAGCTCTCCTTGAGGCTTCTCTAGTGAATTAGGTCCTTTTGTCTTTTTCAGGATGCTAAAATGAACTGCAGTAGTACTCTACTTAAAAAAAAAAAAAGACAAAAAGTTATTCTAAAGGCAGAGAGTCTATAGAGATTCTGGTTATATATATGAGGCTATATTGAGAGACATATCAAATAACGATATGGATCGAAGGACTGGGAAGATCGCTTAGTCATTAAGGCTGTTGGCTGTGAATCTTAAGGACCCAGGTATAAGTCCCCAGTACTGATGTGAGCCAGATGCACAAAGTAGCACTTGCATATGGAGTTTGTTTAGAGTGGCTGGAGGCCCTGGCATGCCAATTGCCTTTCCCTCTCTCTCCTTCTCTCAAATAAATAAAATATTGAAAAAGTCTTTAAAAATATATGAACTACAGATAGAAAAGTATGCATGGTTCATAGGTGTGTACACTATATGCTACACATGGTATATGCATTCATGCATCCACTGCATGAAAGTCTTCACAGTGTTTGTATGTATATTTCCTACTCATAGAATAGTTGATGTTCCCATAATCAGTTGTCTCAAAACATCTTTAGTGTTTTAAACCCAACATATACTAGTTGTCCCTCAAAGATTTTGGGGGAGAACCAAAATCTTGGCCTAACATGCTTACTTCTCACATGGTTCTGCCTCTCCATTACCTTCCATTCTCTCCAAAGGGCCTGGGGTTATTCAGTAGCAGGCAGGTACATCTATACTTCATAGATGTAGGAAAATAGTTCCTTGGTTTTGTTTATTTTCATGTGGTTCAAAAAAGAATAGTAGGGCTAGAGAGATGGCTTAGGGGTTAAGCGCTTGCCTGTGAAGCCTACGGACCCCGGTTCGAGGCTCGATTACCCAGGACCCACATTAGCCAGATGCACAAGGGGGCGCACGCATCTGGAATTCATTTGCAGTGGCTGGATGCCCTGGAGCACCCATTCTCTCTCTCTCTCTCTCTTTCTCTGTCTGAATCTTTCTCTCTCTGTTGCTCTCAAATAAATAAATAAAAATGAACAAAAAATATTTTTAAAAAGAATAGTAAATAATTTAAACACATGAGGATAATGACTGTTCTTTTTCTTTTTATTTTTTTTTGTTTTGTTTATTTATTTATTTATTTATTTATTTGAGAGTGACAGACAGAGAAAGAGGCAGAGAGAGAGAGAGAGAGAGAGAATGGGCGTGCCAGGGCCTCCAGCCACTGCAAACGAACTCCAGACGCGTGTGCCCCCTTGTACATCTGGCTAACATGGGTCCTGGGGAATTTGAGCCTCGAACCGGGGTCATTAGGCTTCACAGGTAAGCGCTTAACTGCTAAGCCATCTCTCCAGCCCATGACTGTTCTTTTTAAATACTTATAAGTGTTTACAATAAAAATGATGTACAAACACTGTTCTTTAAAAATGGCACGGACCACAATTTTATGTAGTTAAAACCAGGGAAGTTCTGTGTGTGCATGTGTGTGTATGTGCATGTGCACATGCACATACACACACATGCACATATGTATGAACACACACAAAGGGGAGGGTTTTGAATATGTAATCAGCAGCAGGTATGCAGAGGTATTGGTACGTGATCATAAAAACAGGTTCTAGTGTATAATTTTATCTTATTATATATTTCTACAGTGAACACACTTGCTTCCTGCCTGCATCTGGATATACTGTTCTTGTCACCTGGTGTGCCTGGGCTCAGGTTGACAGCAGGAACTGCCTACGGGAACGTGGCCGGGGCACTGCTCTCATGCTCCTAGGATCCCTTTATAAAGTCATGCATTGGCTCCAACTCATCTCTGGCTCTCTGGAGACTGGCTGCCAGCTCAGCAATGGGGGTTTACCTTGCCTGAACACAGAAGGTGAACCATCATTGGGACAGATCCCCAGAAAAGACACTTAAATATCGTGGCCTGGATGTGAAGTCTCTGAAATCTTATTCCACTATCACCTAACTTCTAAAGACTGATTCCATGAGGCCTTGTTCCACAAACTGACTTTTCTCTATGCCTTTCTTACTCTAAGAAATATGTTCTTATAAATATCATGAAACCTAGTTCTGCTTTTGAGGAGACAGAGAATACAAGCTTAGCACAGCCAGCTGTAAACTTAAAAGCATCAGTGCTGAGAATCCCTGGGCCACTTCATATACTCTCTTCTGGAGAAGAGTGAGAAAATACATATCTCTAGTTGGCATCTATGGTAGAAATCATAAATGCATGCAATAAAAGCTGACACACATCAATGTTCTTACTCAGCACGATTCTACCCTGTCAATAATTTTCTAGAGAGTCCTTGGAACAGATGTGTCCACAAATCATGAAAAAGTAAAGCAAGACATTAATGTCACACTTAGTGCCCTTTGTACCCAGAGTTATGCTCATATGATGGACAGATGTCATTTCCCCCCTTGGATCTAGAGTATCTCTTACATAAAAAAAAAAAAATCACTTCTATCATATTAGCCCTTTAGAGTTAAAGTCAATGGAACACCTAAGTTCTGATTTGATTTGGGAACTTCATATACTCAGTCTAAGACATTTTCCATTGTCAACTGTATTGCAGTGTAGTCAGTGGCAGACCTGTGCACAGCAGCTATTCAGCAAAATGAAAATGACATGCCTCAGAAGGTGAGATACACAGATCCTTCACTGAGCAATTATGAGACATAGTATGATCAAGTTGCTCTTGAAGAGACCATCCTTCCATATGAGAGATCTGCTCAAGGTCAGTCAAGGTGCAAGCCTTTCAAACTGAGAACATAACAGAGAAGAGATCAGGGCAGCTGAACAAGGTAGTAAATGTGTAGAGCACAAATGTGATGGGTCCACAATTGTTGGAGTTACCTTTGTGTTGCTGGGACAAATACCCAAACAAAAGAAATATATGGTAAGAAAGGGTTTGTTTCATGCTTACAGATTCTAGGAGAAGATTCATTATGGTGGAAGAATCTGGCTCTATTCATCATACATCCATAGCATTGAGACAAAGAAAAAAATGAATAGTCAAAGATCAATCTGGCTCAGAACATATTTCGTAGGGCTAGACCTGAGACCCACCCCAGTGACACACATACTCCAGCAGGAACCTGCCTGCTGAAGACTAAAGAGGAAACATAATACAAAATAGCTGAGTCTAAGGGGCCATTTACACTCAAAACACCACATTCTGCTCCTGGTCCCCATAGATTCATTATCATCTCACAACACAAAATGTACTCGAACTACAAAAGCCCCCATAGTCTTTACCAACTTTAACTCTGTTCAGTAGTTCAACATTTCATCCATGATTCAAGACTGTCTCTTAACTGAGAACCCTATAATATAAAAACACAAGTTACATAGTTCCAACAAATAATGGCACAGAATAAATATTTCCGTTGAAATAAAGAAGGCATAGAAGTAGAGACTGGACCTATGTGAAATCAATAATCAGCAGGCAAGTATCAAAAGTCTGTATTTCCAAGTCCATCTGTAACCAGGGACAGATTCTCTAGGTTCCCTCAGTCCTGATATTCATAAACCATCCTTGTGTTTAAGCTACAAAGCACAGTTCATCTTCAAAGCTTCAAATCTTCAGTTGCTTTGCTGGGTCTCCATACAGGCATTCCAACCCTGCTTCATATGGTCACATCTCAGTGGCTTCTGAAACAATGAGCACTTCATGATCCATCTCCTTGCATTTTTCATGCTTCCAAAACTAGTACAAGTTGAGTGGTGTTAAGAAGATTATTAGGATTAAATGTGGGGCAACTGTATTGCATTAGGGCAATGGTACAGATGCCCTGGTAGTGAAAACCAATGCATAGAAGGCTCAAGCTAGTAAAGAGAGGTAACTTGAAAGGAGGGGGCTTACAGAAAGACTGGCAAAGGAGTATCATGGTCTTCAAGGATTCTGCCCAGTACTTAGAATTTGGCTACACCACTTAACTTGTACAAATTTTACTGTTGCAGTTAGTTTCATATTTATGGGAAAAACACTTGACCAAAAGTAATATAGAGGAGAAAGTGTTTATTTCAGGCTTACAGATTCCAGGTGAAGCTTCATCAATGCAAAAGAAACTTGCTCACATTATCATACATCCATAGCAGAGATATAGAGAGATAATGAACAGCCAAAACTCAAGCTGGCTCTGAACACAACTTTTAGGGCTGGACTCAAGATCCACCCACAGTAATATACCTATTTCAGCAGGTCTCTGCCTGCTTACAACTAAATAAGAATATTAGTCAAAAATACCTGAGTCTATTAAGTAATTTATATTTAAACAACCATATTATTTTCCTGTTGCAGTTACCTTTTCATTGTTGGCACAAAGTACATGACAAAAATCAGCCTGTGAGTAAAAAGGGTGTATTTTGAGTTACAGACTCTAGGGAATGCTTCATGATTGCAGGAGAATGGGTGGCATGAGTAGAGATTGGACATCACCTCTGTCACAGAAAGTAAAACACTACAGCATGAGAGTGGGCCAAACACTGGCAATGGGAAGCTGGTTATAACACCCACAAAGCCCTGTCCCAACAATACTGCCTTCTCCAGCAATTTCCAAACTGCCACCAGCTGGGGCCCTAGTATTCAGAACACAAAAGTTTATAGGGGAAACCTATTTCAAAGCACCAAAACCATGTATATAGCTTCAAGAAAGACTGGATCAGAAGCAGGTTGAGTCTAGGGCTACCAGGAAGACAACAAAGAATCCATTTCCTAAATTTTATTGTGACTATACTTTCTTGAATGACGTTGCACCCAGAAGCTATAGATTGTTAGTAGAAAATTTTCAGTGCCAGAGATGGGATACCTTCCAGTGAGTTGTTGGCCAGAGAGGTCTCTGTTGCCTCCAAAACATTATAGGCTATTGCCAAGGCCCTTGGTTTCCTGTGTGATAGAGATGGTAAGACCCTGTTGCTGAAGACTTCACATGCCTGAGCAGCAGAGTCACTGAGAAATCAAGCTGGTGCTAAACAGAAAACCTTCTCCCTGTACCCTAGCCAACTGAAAGCTGGGAAAAGCTGCACTGTATGCAGCCTTATGGGAGACAGAAGTCATCAGTAGTGAAAACAATGGACAGTGGTAGCCTCAAGTTTGGCCAGACAGGCCAAATGACTGAACGCATGCAATAGTGGCACGTCTGCTCTGGGGGAAACAAACTGCTCTCTAATTGGACTTAAGGCCCACTCTATGGGAGGGAATACATGCCTGGTACTGAAAACCGAATCAAATACCTGTGGCAGGGCAGGTCATGAGCCTTAGGGTTATAAAGCCTGCTCTTGTCTGGATAAATGTATATATTACTCTCACCAAATTGTCCTGAAAGCACTACACTTATGTTCATACTCACATATTAATGCTACTCTCACTTCTGGTTAGGGAAGCTTCTCTTTTCAGGTGGCAATGGCGACTGGAATGACCCAAAAGGCCACATAGTGCTGAGAAGAAGGGAAGGAGGAGTGTCCAGCAGTGCTGAAACATCTCACATCCTCCAAGGCTCAGGGTCCATTGAGGAAGAGGTGGCAGAAAGAATGTAAGAGCCAAAGGAAGGGTACCACTCCTTACATACAATTGTCTGGACAGAATTTGGCCTTGAAATCCAAGACCTTGCAGTGGTCTAGCAATACCTACACAATACCCTCATAATTGAAGAAAAAGATGGTGATATCAAGATAAAAGAGAAACTAATGGAGAGAGGAAGGATATATGATGGACAACAGAGTTATGAAGGGGAGAGTGGGGGAGGGGAGGGAAATACCATGGTCTGTTGTCTATAAGTATAGAAGCTGTCAATAAAAATTTTTTTAAAAAATTGAAAACTTTCCACATTACTATCATTTTTATCTTTGAGTGATTTCTGAAATGTTTTGGTTCACAGCTGGGTTTAAAGGAGGGAAAGTATATAAGATGTTGAAGCAACTTCCTCGGTAGGTTAGGGTGAGAAAGTGAACGGAGCAACGAGAATACAAAGTAAACTTTGTTAATATGAACCATGAAAGTATTATTTGGGCATTTCCCATAGCCACAAATAAAAAATGAACAACAAAGTGAACACGCTACCTTGCAATGAAGGAGAGTGAAGTAGAAAATATCTGCTAATTATATTATTTTTTTAGATTGAAATTCTCTTGGGCATAACACAATAATGAATTAGTCAGCTAACATGAATAAAATTTGATAAGAAATTATAGTTAAAACAATGTCACAGTAGTTTAGTAGAACTAAGATGGTCAAAACTCATGCGGTCAGAGTCACATGTTGGGTCATGATATGCAGAGACATTTAGCTTAGCCATAACTGTGGGCTAACTCCACAATGCATGACCCGTATACCTCAACAAGGAGGGGCCAAGGGGAGGGGGTAGGTCACGGATGAGCCTAATAATGGTACCAAACTGACTGTATTTGCTAAATACAGAACTGACTAATAAATAAAAAAAAAAATAAACTCATGCGGTAAAATGAAATATCTAATAGTCAAATAATAAATAGAAATAAAATAGAATATATTCATTTTAACACAAATTGAATAACTTCTAGGGAAAATTAAAAACAAACTTCAACTGCCAAGCTAAGTGTATAAATATTATCAACATATTACACAAACCTTTTCAATACCAGGATTATATTGTAGAACCATGTAGACTTCCTTTTCTCCCATACAAGTACTAGCCAGACCTAAACCTGTCTAGCATTTAAGTTCAGCAGAGATAGAAGATATCCAGTGTGGCATGACTATAAATCAGACTTCTTTTTGTCCTGGAACTTACAACTTTTCCTAACATCAGGTTAATAATGGGAACAAACTGGTAGAGTATGAAAACGTATGACATGTAGCAGGGTAGAAAATATGTAACTGGTAGATAAACTACACTATTTCTCATATGGTATTATAAGGATAGGTAGAAGACTATTAAGCTTCAATGTATCATGCTAATTAGGACTAATACCAGGAGCATAAAGCTGAGATTAAAAAACAGCTGCCACACATATGTCCTCAGATAAATAAGTGCCAGATCATCCATTCTGTGAAACAGAGCAAACATTTCCATATAAGACTTCAAAAAAGTGAAAACGTGGTACACATATTGATCCAAAGTTCTACATTGATAATAATAGTACTAATGATGATGATGATGGGGCTGGGATATGGCTCTTTGTATAAAGTGCTTGCCACTTATGTCTGAGTACCCAATTTTGAAACCCAGGCCCAGATATGAAAAGCTAGAAGCCTAGGTAGGCTTCTGTAATCTCAGAATGCTGACATCAAGATGGAAAACAGAACTTTTGGGATTCTCACAGAGAATAAAGAAAGACAATAGCAGAATGAGAACCAGAGAGAGAAATCATGCTTCAAATAAGGTAGTAAGGAAATGAATGACACAAAAGTTGTAATTCAAACTCCACACGAATGCTGTGGTACTTGTGCACACACAAGCCCCCCCACCAACACACATGTGTAAAACCAAAAACTAAATCTAAAAGCTTATGTTATAGAAATGTTAAGAATCAAACATCCTTCATCATTATAGGATGGCATCAATTTATAATAATAACGATGATAATAAAGGTAATGGCATATTTTGGGGGTTACTCTTTTGCAATATAAGTCTATAAATAAACTTATAAATATCTACTCTCTTTTCCTTTATATATCAAACCTATTTTTATTTTAATTCAATACAAGGCAATGTACCATATGTTCATATAATGGAGAACATATAGTAAATGTTCTTGTCCTTGTCATTCAACATTCTAATGGTGGAAATAGAGCCAACATAATATTTTAAAAGAAGAACAGTATAACATCATAGCTTGTGAAAAGTGCACTAGTGGTAAAATCCAATTGTTACATGAACTTTCAAGACAGGCTTCTCTGATGGTCTGAGACAAGACCAGAATGCATGCTGCATGCAGCCTTCAGGAGCACGGAGAGCAGGAAGTACAGAGAACACAGAGACACACTTAACATGGCCACAGAATTCCCTGGTGGTATGAATAGAAAGTGGGACCTGACAGAGTACCAGCAATGATGGCATTGTCCTTACAATAACATTATTTTGTAGGTATTATTAGCCCTCATTGAAACATGTATAAACAAAAGCTTGAATGCATTAAGCAACTGTGATATACTAATCAAGCATCCAGGGAAGAAGCATGAAGCCAGATTGTATGCCCTAACCTGAAGATTCATGTCTATACATCCACCACATGTTTTTAGTCTAAAAATGATGATTTTGATAATTGTATCTTAAACTTAAAGGAATTATTTTTACATACAAATCTCTTTTTTTCTATGTGCTACATAATTTGTTGTAAGTTTCACTGGTGCATTATTGAGTACATGAAATATGTGCAGATACCATACTTAATACTTATTGTAAACTACCAAGCATATTTACTAATCATCCAATATCATTCCCAACACTACAATACATAAAGATATGTTCAATATCATATAATTCTAAAGGAAATACCAATTATATTCAACATTGTTTCCATGATAAATCTATCCAGAACCAAAACTTAGATGACAACAGCTAAAATGAGCTAGCTCCACAATATGATACCACGTAACTGAAAATTTCTAGAAATGTCATTGTAGGTTGCTAGGGGTGTTTCAAGTGAGTGTGGGAATTCCACCATTTAAAAGGTAAAGAGTCCCAGGTCTTTGACTTAGACTACTCTCTTCAATGAAGATCCTGTCTAAGGAAGTCTTATTTCTCTTCCTATGGAAGTCTGTGGTTATTGTGTTCGGCTAAATTCTACTGTTGCAGTCAGGTTCACATTGCTGGTGGAAATCACCCAACCAAGATCATCTTGAGGGAAAAAGAGGTTTATTTTGGCTCACAGGCTCAAGTGGAAGCTCCATGATGGCAGGGGAAAACGATGGCATGAGCAAAGTGTGGACATCACCCCCTGTCCCATATAAGATGGACCACAGGAACAGGGGAGTGTGCCAAACACTAGCAAGGGACAGTTGGGTATAATGGCCATAAGCCCACCCACAAAAATACACTGACTCCAGGAGGCATACATTCCCAAATCTCCATCAGCTGGAAACCTAGCCTTCAGAACACCTAAGTTTATGGGGGACACCTGAATCAAACCACCACATTCTGCCCCTGGCCCCCATACACTGATATCCATACATGAAAAAAATACAATGCATTCAGTCCAACTTTAAAAGTCCCCATAGATTTTTATCAATCTCAAAGATGTTCAACCATTCCCATAATCTAAGTTTTTTTAACTGAGCCACAATACCAAAAAATCCCCCTGAAAAAACCATAGTAAAACTAAACAAATATCTGCAATGTAAAAGATGGCATTAGGCATAGCAAAGAAATATTCAACCAATACAAGACTTAAAGCAACCAGGGTAAACATCAAACTCTATAGCTTCAAATCCAGCAATGCTAACCAGTGACGAGTCTCTAAATCCTATAATCCTAACCAGCAACAAGTGTCTGGAGTTCCAATTCTACCCTTCCAGCTAGGCTACTCACAGTCCTGGAAAACTCCATGTGGGGTTGGCAGCTGTCCTTGGCAGCCATCTTATGGTCCCAGCATCTCCACTGGGTCTCCACAGTTCATCCTTATGGGCCCATGGGGTCTCCATGCAAGCTTCCAGCAAACCTGCTTCACACTGCCCATGGCCATTTCCAAAACACAAGACAGTGTTGCAAACTCAATGACCCTCTCTTTCCTGCATTTATTACACTCCACAATACCAGGTAGGGTGCCAATTTGTTAATCTAGAGGGGAATGAAGCAGACTTTTAAGAACAGGACACTCCTTGAGCACTCAGTCCCCTTCAAAAGAGTCTATGTTCTTCCTGCAGGTCAACTGGCCCAATCTCAAAAGTTGTATTCCCTCAATTGCAGATGAATGGGAAGCAGTTCACCCAAAGATTTTTTTTTCCTGTGTTGTATCTTGCTGCTCACATCAGCTCATTTCTATGCAAAGCAACACTGCACAACTTCTCAGGACATGGGTATAACAGCAAGCTTCTCACACAAACTGCTAGCCCAGTCCAAGCAAAGCTCTTTCTCACCCTCATAAGCCAAACCTCACAGTCCATAGTTTTTACTGCATTCAGGTCTTTGAACTCTGACCAGAATAGTCCATCAAGCTGTACTTACAGTACTTCAAGGCATTTCTTAGGCCAAGGTTTCAAATCCTTCCACATTCCTCTTGAAAATCGGCTCCAAAAGGCCAAAGCCTCACAGTCAAAAGTCTAGCAGCAATCCCTCTCCTTGGTACCACTTTACTTTTACAGTCATGTTTGCATTGGTGGTAGAAATCACCCAATCGAGAACAGCTTATGGGAAAAAAGAGGGTTATTTTAGCTTATAGGCTCGAGTGGAAGAGTGGACGCTCCACAATGGCAGGAGAAAACGATGGCATAAGCAGAGGGTGAATATCACACTGGCCCACATAAGGTGGACAACAGGAACAGGAGAGTATGCCAAACACTAGTAAGATAGAGGTGGCTATAACATCCATAAGCCTGCCCCGAACAAAACACCGCCTCCAGGAGGCATTAATTCCCAATCTCCATCAGATGGGAACCCAGGATTCAGAACACCTAAGTTTATGGCAGTCACTTGAATCAGACCACCACGTCTACTATGCACTCACTAGAGTATAATTTCATGGAGAGTGGCCTTTACTTCCTTATTTTTCTTTCCTATAGCATACTCTCACATGAAACACTAAAGTAGTAAATGGTTAAAAAAGAGGGCATCTTGCCTTTAGAGGGTAGTTTCCCTGGTACACTCCTTGATGAACATTAAGATTTCTCTTTAGTTTATAATCATAAAGCATACATATAAGACCTCTGGGTCATATTGTGTCAGAGACTCATTTATTCACCAAACATTTCAGAGTAAAGAAAGGCTGAGTGAATGATGACATCTCCTCAGATACACAGGGTTTGGCTTTAACAGTAGAGGGATTGGGCACTGCACTAGGGAATCTGTGAAAATTCCTACCTCAGCTTGCACAGCTGAAAGTAGGCATGATACAATAGAATCATTAGGCCCCAAAATGTAATCGAGTTATAATAGCTGATTTGCCACTTCAAATGCCTGAATATTCAAAAGAATTATAGACAATATACATTAGAGAGGAATAATACTTGAGAAAATGAAAACAGCGTCTGTCACATATTCTGTCATTACACATGGAAACAAAAATCAAGAAGACGTTGAGAGTTAAATCTAAAGCTGTAATATAGATCAACCTTACAGAATGAAAGCAAGATCCTGGTTGTCTCTGCATTACTACCACAGTATCCTTCTTTCTGAGGATAGCTAGCCCCAAAGAGGGCATTTTGTTTTTCAATTAAAATTGGCATTAAATGTAAGGAATGTGTAGAAGCAAGAAAAGAGGTAAGAATAAAGCAATGAGGGTGCATCAAGGTGAGAACACCCACCATTCCTCACTGTCATTACTCTGTTGGACTTTCAAATAGCTCAGGAAATAATTTTCTCACCACATGTTCTGAAAACAAATGTTTCCCTCACATGTATCCCTGGAAGGTCAAAAGAATAACAACAGCCTGGTGTGGTGGCACACACCTTTAATCCCAGTACTTGGGAGACAGAGGTAAGAGGCTGAGACCACCCTTAGACTACATAGTGAATTCCAGGTCAGCCTGGGCTAGAGTGAAACTCTATGACAATTAAAAAAAAAAAAATCCAACTATTAAAGTAGCGAATCATACCTGGAATATTTTCATTATTTTAAGCCTGAGAGTTTTTTATTTAGTATTTTAATTAATGATTTCTTTTTCATGAACTTCCATTTTTATTATTAGGTGATAAGAAAAGAGTTTATACAAAATTATTAGATAAAAAATCACAACCATTGGCATACTTTGCATTCTTATCAAAACTCAATAACACAAAGCAAATCAGCGAGATGACAATGAAAATAGCACTGGAGAAATGGCTTAGTGGTTAGAGTGCTTGCCTGCAAAGCCTAAGGACACATGTTAAACTCTCCAGGTCCTACGTAAGCCAGACACACAAAGATGATGCAAGCGAGCAAGGTTGCATATGCACACAGGGTGATGTATGCATCTGGAGTTTGATTGCAGTGGTTGGAGGCCCTGGCATGGCAATTCTCTTTCTCACATTAAAGAAAAGAAAATGGAGAAAATAATCAAAGGTGACTTTAGAGAATGAGAGGAAGATGAGGGAAAAAGCAGACTCCCAGCACTCCAATATCATGTGACGTCATGTGGTTCCTTTGCAGCAGGATAGGATGAGGGGATGACAAGAGGCACAAACAGGAAAAGTCAAGCAGTGAGTCAGACTGGAATTCAATTTCTTGATGCCACAGTGCCAGAGGTATGATGAGTGACAAAGAGAAAGGCAAACATAATGGAACAAATTATAATTTATTTCTGTAACTCCTGTAGGAACACAGAAAGTATTCCAGGTCAATACATTAGTCAAGTCAAAAGTGCATGAATTTGAATTTTCAGCCTGCAAAATCACTTAGCTATTGCTTTTTACTTTTTTTTTTTTTTTTTTTTTACTAAAGACTCTTTCAAATGCACACCCCTTAGAGGTCATTTCAATATGCTCACAGAAAAGGGTATAATTGTGAAGTTTTAAATACTTTGTTAGTAATAGTATCTAAAATACTTATTCAGAATTTATATATTTAAAATAATTTATACAGAGTCACTCTCACATAGAAATATTTAGAGAAAAAAATTGGTCATAGCCACAATATCACTTGTTTGGAAGTTATTTTATTTTCTTTTTTTATTAGTTATATACACAGTGTGTATACAGCCATGTTGGTACCATAGTTAGCCTCCTCCCTGTCCTGCCCACTCTGAAGGGTCCCTCCTTGTTGGGGATTGTGAGTCATACATTTGGGGTTAGCCATCACTTATGGGGAGGAGGCAATGTTTCTGTGCATAATGTCCCAACATGTGGCTCTAACAATCTTTCCGCCCTCCTCTTCCACAAATTTCCCTGAGCCATGTTGGGTTCATTTTAGGTCTACTTCAGCGACAAGGTCTTGGGAGTCTCTATGTCTCTAGATATCTGGTTTGGTAGAAGTTGAGTGTTCTCTGTGTATATGTCCTTCACCCTTGTGCTGGTACCAGGTTCACCAAGAAAATAGCACTCTTGCTTATTTCCCCAATTATTCTATGGCTTCAACTGGGGCCACAGAAAAAAATTGATATGAAGATTTGCTTCAGGACATGGTTTGATCTAATTCTCTCTCTCTCTCTCTCTCTCTCTCTCTCTCTCACACACACACACACACACACACACACAAACACAAATCCACCTTGGAAATTATGTGAGAGTATATTATACAGGAAATGAATGAAAGGTTATCTAGTCAGTGTGATTAGCAAAATGCTTATGTGTTATGATACAGAACTTATACTGATTTCTGTTTTAGCTGGAAGACTAAAAGATGAAAAGAAAGTTGTCATTTAAGCAGATGCATAATTTCCTTCCTTTCCCTTTCAGGTGTGGCTGACTTGAGAGAAGTGGAAATTTACATATATATGTAGTGGTTGTGCTTTATTTTATTTTATTTTTTTATTATTGTTTGCAAAAAGGGAAAATGGGGAATGTACTTGGGCCTTAGGAAAAAGCAAAAGAACAAGCATTGTTGTTTCATGAAGACTTGAAAGGCTTAGGTGATATTTGCATAGCATTCACATAGATAGCTTCTCCCCACTGTCACCAAGATAGTCCACCTTCCTTTGCACGCCCTTACCTTGTTTCTAACATTAAGTAAAAACAAAAAAATTTTTAAAAAGTTGGGTTTGGATGGATTAAAGAAAAAGAAAATGCAACAAATAGTGAGAGAGGTACAGACTGGAGGGCAGCCACTTTCCAAAGTCAAATTTAAATTGGTGATATTAATATCCATCTTATTTATTTTAGCCTACTTCCTCTGCAGACATAAATGCTGCAGCACTGTGCATTCTGTTGCCACAGTGGATGAATTCCACTCATCTTTACAGGGACTCTACTCATTACAGTGAATGGGTGGAAAACAACACTATGTAATCAGAAAACAATTTATTTTCCACACTGTTCTCTTGAACCTGACCCATATAGACTCATTCTTCCCTAACCCCTGGGTGAAGCATTTTCCTATTGCTTCTAGCTAATAAAATATTTTGATGTTGCTCTCATGTAATAAATATTATACTTTTAGCAATAAAAATGTCTAGCACAGAGATTACCAAAGTACAAGAATTTAGTGCTTTTCTTCTATATTGTCACTCAGCTTGGTAGTCTGAGAAATATCTTGCTATGGACAAGGAGAAAGATCAGATCCATTTTGCGTTCCCACTACCTCATTCTGCTCCATGGCCACATTTTTTAATCCAATTACAGAGTTAAAGCAAGGTAAAGGAGAACAAGGATGGGAAATGAAGACTCCTGGTTTGGCAGTTGTATGGTGATAGCTGACACCGATAGTTTCCTTACGGATGCTTTGGTGAGATACATGAAGTCCTCTACAACGACAAATTTGTGCCAATGAAATATTTCTTCTTTTGCATGTCAATCCTTAGCATTTTACCAGGGTTTATAGCTGTCCATGAGGCAATTTAGAGCTTCTAGACAGCACTTATCAAAGTTCCTTTTAAAATCTCTCCAGGTAGTTTTCTCTCTAGTGATCTACTATGACCTTTGGGAAATGTGCAGTTTTGCAGTAACCATCAGAAGAAATTATTTCCTTCCCAATTCATTTCATTTGTGATCAGCCAAGCAGCTCTAGTGAAAGTCTATATCCTCTAAATTGTACAAGTGAAAAAAAAAGTTGTCAGAGCTTTTAGTTTCCCTAAAATTCTCTAACTGACTTAGGAAAATGAGGCTCAATTAATATAAATTTGATCATTTCCCTTTTATTCTGACAGAGAATTCCTAAAGTACTTATAATTTCCTGAGTTGTGTGGATAGTGGTGGCAACTTTCGATCCTCAAGCCTATGGATCCACTGAAATTTGCTGGTTAATAGAATGCTCTTATCTTCTAAAGAAGGGACCATTGTAAAGGCCTTCAACTGGTTCTGGTTTGTAGAAATATGAAGCCTTGATTAGGACCCTAGAACACTGTTTCAACTCCACTCACTTAATTCCTGTGGAGGGGAGAAAAGCTGGAGCTAGAATTCCTAACAAGCTATGTCTTTGTGAAGAACTCTGCAAGAATGCTCCTCACTGAGGAAGTTCCAATGTTTCCTGGTTCCAGAATGATGCACCAGCAGGGCATTGTGAAGTACCTTGATTTTGTGAGACAGAGGTCATTCTGAACCTCACTCTATGTGCCTCTGAACCTCCAGTTACACTTTAGACTGTAAAATAAGAGGGCAGAAAGCCAGGTATATTCTTGAGGTCTGGAAACCATTCTAACACAGTGTTGAAACTGCGGTGGAATTTGTGGCAATCTCCTGAGTTCATTGCAGTATGTCAGTCTTCCCACTGGCTTAAGACTTAAAAGGGACATCAGAAGGAAGTAGAAACAGGTTAGGAAGACCTTAACTTTTGGTATCTGATAGCAAGTCCAGTTAATTATTATTAAAAATGAATTAATTTATAGATTTTTGGAGAAGTGACAATAAACTGTTGGGGTCAGAAGTATTTTGAAATGGATTATAATAGGTGGGAAGGAGCTATTCCGCCTTTCTTTCCAGAGGACCTTGAACTATTTGATTCTTTGGCTTCTTCTCTAGTTTTGAAGCAGGGGAGACCTGACTCATTCACCCAGTAGCTTGTGTTTGCCTCTGCCTCTTTCACAGGGCTCAGCACTATGTCTAGAAATGTGCTGATACTTGGTCTTGTTGTGTTTGTTTGGTGACCTCTGCTCTATCTGTGTCACAGTCTGTGTCCCTTTGTTCAGTCCTCATTGAAAACATGAGAACAGTAAAACCTATATTCTTTTTTTTTTTTTTTTTTGGTTTTTCGAGGTAGGGTTTCACTCTAGCCCAGGCTGACCTGGAATTCACTATGGAGTCTCAGGGTGGCCTCGAACTCACGGCGATCCTCCTACCTCTGCCTCCCGAGTGCTGGGATTAAAGGCGTGCGCCACCACGCCCGGCTAAAACCTATATTCTGAATCTGGATCCTCCACTGAAGGTCTTCTGAAAATAAGCAACTCTGCCTTCTTGCTGTTTGGAAAATCACTCCCATCCTGTTTATGTATGAGCCTCTTAGCATGTAGTAAGCAAATATCAGGTGACAGATGGTTTTTCAACTAAGCTCTATGGAGCTGTTCCTTCTCCTCTCTAATTTCTCTGAGGAAGAAATAAAAGGTCCTTTGAAAAACACTCATCAATGTCCCCCACGTTAGGGCAATCAGAAAAGACATACATCCTTCTCAAGTCACAGTTAAAGGAACATCACATTTTTCGTATTTGAAAGGAAATTTTAGGAAACACAGAAGTTGAGAGATAACTTCCAGGAAGTGATGTGTCTATTAATGGTGTTGCTGAACATTTTCAGAACATATGTAAGTGAGTAATTTTAGATGGCAATGTCAATTAACATTGCTTTCTGTCAGCTGTCACTGGAATGATTCGTATCTCATCTGTGTGTCTCTAGTAGGATATTTATCATAACACACCATAATGTGTTACATTAGAAAGGGAGTTTCTTTTCGTCTTTTGATAGACAAGAATTGTACACATGAATATAAGTGCAGATTGCTTTTTTTAGGTTACAATGAAGCAGAAATCTGTACAAAATTATGAATAGTATAATTTTTTTCAAGTGTTTGCTATTAGAATTCACAATAAAAGTTAATGGAATAGAAAACTAAAGAACTTTCTATTAAAATAACCTTAGGAATTCAAATTCAAATTTCTTACTTGGCTGGGGCACTATTTTTATTTGTACTAAGTCAGGTACTATTGGCTTCTTTTGCTCGCTAGCTCATGTGAGGCTGATGAGAGACACACATGTGAGAGTCAGTATAAAAGAATTCTAAACAAGAAGTAATGCCATATAAACTGCCTCAAGAGATCCTTGCCCAACCCTATCCATTGCTACACCCCCTCACAATCCTGGGAGAGGCTTACTACCTGCAGATCCTAAAGTCTTCCTAAAATGTCACACGATATGATATATAGAAACAAGTAGAGCAAATCCTCTGCCTTTCAAAAATCTCTTGTCTTGGACTAAATATATCTAGAGTTCTATAAGAACAATGAAAGAAACTAGTCAAAAGTGAGAAGCTTTAGAGGTCATGCTGAAGGAATGAAGTAGTAATGACTAGATCCAAACTTGGAAAAATGTGTTCACCTTGGTTTGTTTTTCTAGTTTACTTAATTTGCATCATGTGTACTTTAGTTTTAAATGGAATATGTCTGCTTAAATTTTCCTGCATTGGAAAACCATATAGCTAGATCTACTTTTGGAAATCACATTTAGGTAATACACTCTAATCTTAACCTTAAGCAAAGGAACTTTGAGGTTAATAAGCAGTTATATAAACTGGCTAAGACAACATGTTAAGTCCACACAAAGTAAGAATCAATGTCTATCCTAAGATTTTTCTATATGTTTCTGTTAGCTCTACAAACGGAATAGTATAAATTCCACAACTAGCTATTTAATGTAATAAGAATTGGTCCTGGCCAATTAATTTTATCTACCTTTCCTTGTATAAATAAAAACTCAACAACATATTTTTGTTGGCAAAAACAAAGTATTGGAATTTTTTTTTAATATTTGCACATTGGCATAAAACTAAACTAAGGAAGGTATTGTGACATAATGGGAGAGAGCCTTGGAGAGACTCACCACTGTTGAATAATGATGAGAACAGAATATGCCACTTATTAATTTGATGGAATTTGTAAATAAATCTTTTCTTTTCTTTGAAAAATGCTAATATTGAGAATTATTGCATTTGTACCTTTAGGAGTAAACGGCAAATTTTTCAATAAGACACATTTTCAATTATTCCAAAACAAAAGCTAAACAAAAACAACAATAAACTTCTAATAGGCTTGTTCAGAGATGACTAGAATCGTTTTGCGTGGTAATCAGCACTGTATCTCATGTCTGTTATGTACATGTGGATCATACATTCCTTCTTGCTCCCCCCACAGATAGATGATGCATGTAGTTGTGAAATGCTTACAAAGTTACCCAGATTTTGATGAAAGAAGCTTACAAATAGATTTGACAGTCTGTAAATTATGGAGAATTTCTACAATATTAAGAAAAGGTGCAAGCGAATGTGAGTGAAGGTAACAATGAAGAAATGGCCTATATTTTAACAGAACTATTTTAATTTATGCTATCAATTAAAACTTGTTTCTTGATTGGCATATGTATTCAGCTGTATTCTAATGTACTGAGAACTTATGGAACAAATGGTCACTTTCCTGAATTCATAAAAATTCAAACATTGGAATTGCAGTCATATTGGATGATTTTTACAATTCCTTCCAAATAGAAATTGTATCAGACTGTAACAGTGGTCATCAAAATCCTAACAATGATTTTTGCTCTCTTTCCAAAAATCAGAACTGGATATAAAATATCAGTCCCACCAAGGGCATACCGTCCAGCCTCATGGCACCTAGATGGGGGCATGTAACTCACTTTCTGATAGGTGCTAATGGACTGTCTCTGACGCAACAGTGTCTTCACAATACTCTCAATTTTTCTTTTCCAAGAAGGTTAAAACTCTAATATTCTAGGGGAAGGCAAACACATTAAGGTTGAAGACACTGGAGACCATCAATCACATTGAGGAAGGCTACCAGTTTTGCATACACATTTTATTATGCTAGTGAAAAAGCTTCCCATAATGTTGCTAGAGATAGGACTGCTTTCTCTTCTACTGTTTCTTAAAGTACTCTGCAGAGTTCTTTTCTGTAGTAATGTTACTATAATCGGACCATGCTCAAGTACTTTATAGATGTTTAGCCATGGAAGAAAAGAGTACCATTCAGAGATACTATATGATTTTTTATTCACTTGACCAGACCTGGGTCCAGCATTTGGCTATTCCAGCTTTGTTATATTTTCTTCAATTCCTGTGTCATTATCTCATCATTTTTAAACATTAAAGACATCATAAAAGAAGATGCTACGGAATTTCAAAGCATAGTTCAGTCTGACAAATTTGACTTGCATTTCACTATAAAATACTAAATGTAGAGGTAGTTTGTGGCTCAGCAAGATAATTGCTTGGAGTTTCATTTCCTTCCTTTAGTAAAATTGGAGTCAACCTTGAATTTTTTATTTATTTGAGTCATTTTCCACTTTACTTATAAATACCTTCCCTCTTGAACATACCTCTATCTAAATTTAGCTTTTACCTAAAGGCCAACTTGAAAATTAAAAGTTTTGAAATACCATACATTTTCAAACCAAAAAGTAAAGATTTTCAAAATAATAACTAAAAATAGAACATTTTAATAGTACCTGTTGTAATAAGAGATTTATAACACCATTGAAATTATACGGTAAGTTCTGAGTAATTGTTTCATTTGTAGCCAATATATGAAAGGCTCTAAAGAGATGGGAACTTGTAGAAAAATCTGACAAGTTCTGACTTTGAGGGGGCTTGCACACAACAGATGTAGTGAATTCAAGCGAATACATGAACCTATGTGAGTGTTTAAAAGACAGGCACTCTGCCTGATCCACTTAGTGTTAATTTCATGGAAAATCAAGCTACATAGATGAACATTTTTAAAAGATGAGGTAACAGATGCTGAATGTCATGCTGAAATTAGAGCATACAGTACTTTGAAATCTTTGATTTGTCAGATTATAGTGTCTTTGCTGCTAGGATTGGGTAAACACGCCCACAGGGAGGTTTAGGATTATAAATGTAGCCACTTTGTTCCTCCCATTGCTGGTACCTGTGATTGACTGAGGCTTTTGTGTCATCCGGGCAATGTGAGAGTGTTGTAGAGAGTAGATTCTTTGATTTTTTTTTTTGATGTCTGACAGAGCAAATGACATGTGTGTGTCTCTTCACCTCCAAACTACATTAGCATTTATTTATGATTAAGGAGAAGCTGAGTGAGAAGAGGCAAGATTGTTTACCATATGCCATGAAATTTCACACTCAGTTTTGTAGGAAAAGGGAGGCCTAATCTGTACTATGTTTGTAACCACAATCTTTCTTTAATATTTTCAAAGCTATACATAAGATAATCTCATAATACCTAATTCTTTAAAGGGTCAATTAAAATTATTACTCATTCTACCATTATTTTGTTTTTAGACTATAAATATAGCTTTACACTAAGTAAGAGGGAAAAAAGTTTCCACCCAATTATCTGAGCTTATAATCAGTTCTGAGATTTAGTGTCAATGGTATCTAGGAAGACCACAGTTGATAGGTGAGTTAAAGGACTACCAACATGGTCCTTGGAGTCAGAGGCCTTGAAAGTATGTGGAAAAATTGCCTGAAGCAATGAGGCAGAATCATGTATCTTTCATTTTCTCAGATCTGGAACATGGAGATTACTTCACATGCTTCCAAATCAAGATGATGCTGAAAAAATACAACATGGAAAGGATCAGGAGATAAAATGTCTTCCAGAAATGGGAATTCAGGAATAATCACACTCACAAATGAATGCTAATAACAATAGCAAAGAATAGAAAATAATTTTGTGAGCAACTACTCATACAGATATCAATTTGCCCTAATCTAAGCAGATGCAAAGAACACCTTGTATTTCTTCTTGATGGTGAGCATCAACTTACATACAGTATAAACATTATGTGAAGGTGAAAATGCTTAGTCCTGGGGAGTGGGCTATGTCGTCAAAGTACTTGTCATGTAAGCTGTGAAAATGGGATCAAATCCTCAGCACCTGTGTAAAACCTGGGAATGGCAACACACACCTGCATCTTCAGCCCTGGTGAGGTGGAGACAGGAAAGCCCCAGGACAAGTAGACTAGCTAGACTAGCTGAATTCATGAACTTTGGGTAAGAGAAGAGACCCTGTCTCAGTAAGTAATGTGGAGAGTGATTGAGGAAAAAACTTGCTGATAATGTCTGTCCTCCACACACATGTGTACACATGTTTAATGATCACCCTCATAAACGTGTGCCCACATATGAACACACATGCATGCACTAAACACACACACTCAAAAAATAATAATAAGGGGTTTGAGAGATGACTTAATGGATAAGGTGCCTGCCTGCAAAGCAAAAGGACCCAGGTTTGGTTCTCCAAGACCCACATAAAGCCATATACACAAGGTGGCACATGCATCTGGAGTTCTTTGCAGTGGCTAGAGGCCCTAGTAAGCCCATTCTCTCTCTCCCTATATTTGCTTATCTCTTTTAAATAAATAAATAAAATATTTTAAAAAAGAAAGCCTGGAGTTCAGTGAATCCCTTTCTAGGCTAACCCATTAAAATAAACAAACAAAATAAAACTAGAATGTTAATCTAATTGTAATATTTCTTCTTCTACAAAATAAGGAGCCATTATGAATATGAAGGTATTTTTGAATATTTTTTAGCAATTCAGTAAGTAGGAATGTAAGATATGGAGGGGAACATTTACTAGATTATCTTTAAAGCACTGAATTATCTATTAGATGACACTATTAGATAACATACATCTCCAAAGTACTTTAATAAATAAATATCATGAATATGATCCGGAAAACATAGCTGTTGTTTTATTTTTATCATTATGAAAGAATACACATTAGTTTCAATATTATAATGTAAGTGAGATTCAGCTGCTGTGGGCAAAGTTTGTAACATTGCCTGAATGAGTTTGTATCATACGCAAATCAAAAGACACAAAGGAAGGGGAAAGCTCTCTAGTTTTAATGCCTGCTACAGGGCTTTAGTGGATGTAATAACTAAGACTATTAACTGATAATAGGAGAATTTAAAGAACTAATTGTACCATTCATACTAACTTATGCAACAGAAACAGCATGGGTAAGATAGCAGGATACTCTGCATGCTTAAAGAGTTGCAGAAATGTGAAAGCATGGGGATGGGGGATGAATCAGACGACAAATGCCAAGTAGGACAGTTGCTATGTGAAAAATAAGTCATTGCAGATGACTAAGAAGGATTGCCTTTTGTTATTTTTTGTTTCTTTCTCTTAGAATTTAAATTCAGTTTTCAAAAAATCAGTAATCTATCCACATTTAGAGGAACATTGTAATTTTTGACACTTGTTTACATTGTGTAATGTTCAGTCAAAGAAAGTCATGCCAGTCACATATCAGCTCAGTGATCAGTATACATTTCAGAAAGCAAGCTTTGTACAAATATTTGACCAGTGTAGTGAGAATTGCAATAATTCAAACTCATTGCCTTCATAAACTACAGCAAGCTTAGAATTAACACAAGGGGAAAAAGTGCCAATGATAAGTGGTTTTGGAATAGTACAAACAATATTTTTGGGAAGACAATATTTAGAATAGTTAGCAGTAATAAATTTTATTCAAAAAATACACTTCCGGTCAAGATGGTGTCTTCCTAACCTCCCTTCATCTCATAGGGAAGAAAAGCCATGACCCTTAAGGTTCATTTTTGTTTGTTTGTTGTTTGTGTGTTTGCTTGTTTGTTTGTCTGTTTAGAGGTTTGCTGAATCTTGTAGGCTTTCAGTGGGAAGGTACAGAGGAGTAAAAAAGGGAATCCACTGATTCCCACACCCTTGGTAGCCCCCCATTCCTCCAATCCCTTCAAGCAGACATCCAAGCAAATGGAAATAAGAAGCAAGCAGGTGGGCTGGAGAGATGGCTTAGTGGTTAAGTGCTTGCCTGTGAAGCCTAAGGACCCCGGTTCGAAGCTCAATTCCCCAGGAGCCACATTAGCCAGATGCCCAAGGGGGCACACTCATCTGGAGTTCATTTGCAGTGGCTGGAAACCCTGGCATGCCCATTCTCTCTCTCTCTCTGCCTCCTTCTCTCTGTCACTTTCAAATAAATAAACAAAAAAATATATTAAAAAAAGAAGCAAGCAGATTGAGCTGTACTTTTATGAGACAAAATAACTTCAAAATAAAAGTAATCAAAAAAAAAAACAAAAAAACAAAGAAGGCCACTTATTACTTATCAAGGGAATGATCCAACAAGAGAATATCACAATCATTAATCTTTATGCATCAAACACAGGGGCACCACAATTCATATTTGGGGACTTTAGTACTCCACTATGAGCAATAGATATCATCCAAACAGAAAATTAATGGGGAAGTAAGAGAGCTCAACAACAACATAGATCAATTAGACCTAACAGGCATCTATAGAAACTTCTACCCAAAATCTACAAATTGCACAGTCTTCTCAGTAGCCCATGGAACCTTCTCTAAAATAGATCATACACTGGGTCATAAAGCCTGCCTCCATATATTTAGGAGGATTGACATCATTGCCTACATGATATCAGATCACAATGCTATATAGTTAGAAATTAACAACAAAAGATGTGCCAGGAACACAACCAACTCCTGGAAACTGAACAACATACTCTTAAACAATAAATGGGTAGTGGGCAAAATAAAAACTGAAATTGCAAAATTTCTAGAAAGGAATGACAATGAGAATACAACATACCAAATCTTATGGGACACAATGAAGGCAGTCCTCAGGGGAAAATTCATTGCTCTAAATGCCTCCACATCAAAGACAGTGAGATCCCACATCAATAATCTAACCATCTACCAAAAGGCATTGGAGAAATAAGAAATATCCAACCCCAAAAGCTCCAGATGAAAAGAAATAATTAAGAGCAGAGCAGAAATTAATTAATTGGAAACTAAGAAAACAAAAAATTGATGAAACAAAGAGCTGATTCTTTGAAAAAATAAACAAGTTTGGTAAATCCTTGGCCAATTTGATCAAGCAAAAAAAAAAAAAAAAAAAAAAAAAAAAAAAAAGAGAGAGAGAGACACTTCAAATTAACAAAATTAGAAATGAAAAAGGAGAGATCACAACAGACATAAGTAATATTGGGAGAATCATCAGGACTTACTTCAAAAACCTCTGCTCCACAAAATTGGGTAATATGGAGGAAATGAATGAATTCCTTGGTACATACCACCTACCAAAGTTAAACTCAGAGATGATTACTCTCCTAAACAAACCTATCACAACAACCAAGATTGAAAGGGTAATCAAAAACCTCCCTAAAAAGAAGATTCCAGAACCAGACAGCTTCTCAGCTGAATTCTATCAAATCTTCATGGAAGAACTGAAACCAATTTTTCCCAAATTGTGCCACACAATTGGAGAACAGGGAAAGCTCTTTAACTCCTTTTATGAAGTTACTATCACCCTAATACCAAAACCAGGCAGAGATGCCACAAGAAAAGAAAGCTACAGGCCTATTTCCCTGATGAACTTAGTGTTTTTTTTTTTTTTCTTTTTTTTTGAGGTAGGGTCTCACTCTTGCCCAAGCTAACCTGGAATTCACTATGGAGTCTCAGGGTGGCCTCTAACTCATGGCAATCCTCCTGCCTCTATCTCCCGAGTACTGGGATTAAAGGCGTGTGCCACCACGCCCGGCTTCCCTGATGAACTTAGAGACAAAGATCCTGAACAAAATCCTCGCAAACCAATTTCAACAGCACAACAAATTCATTATCCACCTGGATCAAATAGGCTTCATCCCAGGAATGCAGAGGTGGTTCAACATATGGAAATCTGTCAATGTAATACACCACATAAATAAACTTAAACACAAAAAACACATGATCATTTCACAAGATGCAGAAAAGGCCTTTGACAAAATACAACATCACTTCATGATCAAAACATTGGGGAGAATAGGCATGGATGGTCTATATCTCAACATAACAAAGGCTATATAAAAATTCTAAAGCCCAAATAATACTTAATGGGAAGAGACTGAAGAAATTCCCATTGAGATCAGGAACAAGATAGAGTCTACACTCTCACCTCTGCTTTTCAACATAGTAATGGAAGTCCTAGCTCAAGCACAAGCAATAAGACAGGAGAAATAATAAAATGATACAAATTGCAAAGGAAGAAGTTAAGTTAGCCCTATTTGCAGAAAACATGATTCTATACAGAAGTGACCAGAGAACCTCCATCTCAATACTCTTAAAAGTGATTAACTCCTTCAGTAAAGTAGCAGGATACAAAGTTAATGCACAAAAATCAGTAGCCTTTCTATATGCAAAAGATAAAGATGCAGAGAAAGAAACAAGTGACACTGTCCCATTTACAATGGCATAAAAAAATAATATTTTTTTTAAAACCCTAGGGATAACATTAACAAGGAGGGGAAAAACCTTTACAATGAAAACATAAAAACAGTCAAGAAAGAAATTGAAGAAGACTTGAGAAAATGGAAAGACCTCCCATGCTCCTGGATAGGTCAAATTAACATTGTGAAAATGGCAATCTTATCAAAAGCAATATATAGATTTAATGCAATACCAATAAAAATCCCTATCTTTCTTCACAGAGATAGAAAAAATTGATCTCAAAATTTATATGGAATGGAAGAAAGCCTTGGATATCCAAGCATATCCTCAGCAAAAGAAACACCTCTGGGGCTGGAGAGATGGCTTAGCGGTTAAGCGCTTGCCTGTGACGCCTAAGGACTCCGGTTCGAGGCTTGATTCTCCAGGACCCACGTTAGCCAGATGTACAAGGGGGCGCACGCATCTGGAGTTCATTTGCAGTGGCTGGAGGCCTTGGCGTGCCCATTCTCTCTCTCTCTCTCCGTCTCTGCCTCTCTCTCTCTGTCTGTCACTTTCAATAAATAAATTAAAAAAAATTAAAAAAAAAAAAAAAGAAACACCTCTGGAGGCATCACCATACCTGATCTAAAGCTACACAACAAAACCACAGTAATAAAAACAACATGGTACTGACATAAAAACAGGAACATGTACCAATGGAACAAAATTGAGGACCTGGATTTTGAGTCAAGTAACTATAGCTACTTGGTATTTGACAAAGGCCCTAACAATGTACACTGGAAAAAAGACAGCATCTTCAACAAATGGTACTGGACAAACTGGATAACCATATGCAGAAAAATGAAACTTGAATCACACACTTCACCATGCACAAAAATCAAGTCCAAATGGATCAAAGACCTCAATATAAGACTGGAAGCTCTGATACTACTGGGAGAAAAAAAATAGGAGGAACTCTACATGATATAGGAGTGGGAAAAGTCTTCCTGAGCAAAACCTTAGTAGTGCAGGAAATTAAACAATCATCACACCATTGGGATCACAGGAAGCTGAAAAGGTTTTTTTTTTTTTTTTTTTTTTTTTTTCCACAGACAAACATACAATAAGCAGAGCTAACAGATTACCCACCAAATGGGAGAAAATTTTTGTCAGATACACATCAGATAGAGGCCTAATTTCTAGAATCTACAAAGAATTCAAAAACCTAAGCAAAAGAAAGTCATACAACTCACTTACAAAATGGGGCAGAGAACTACACAGGGTGTTCTCAGAGGAAGAAATACAAAAGGCAAACACACACTTAAGAAAATGTTCAACATTCCTAATCATTCCTCATCAGGGAAATGCTAATTAAAACAACTATGAGATTCCACCTTAACCCAGTAAGGACAGCAAACATTAAAAAATCTAATGACAACAAACCCTAGGGAGGCTGTGGAGAAATAGGAACCCTCATTCACTATTGGTGGGAATGTAAGCTGGTACAACCACTATGGAAAGCAATATGGAGAGTCCTAAAAAGGGTGACTATAGAAGTATCCACAGACCCAGTTATTCCCTTACTAGGCATTTACCCTAAAAGCTCCAAACCTCAGCTCAGAGATTTTTGCTCAACCATGTTTATAGCTGCTCAGTTCATAATGGCTAAGAGCTGGCATCCACCCAGATGTACATCATTAGATGAATGGATAACTAAGGCGTGGTATATCTATACCATGGAATTGTATGCAGCAATAAGGAAAAATGACACAATTAATTTTGAAGAAAAATGGTCAAACTTGGAAGAGATCATTCTTCTGAAACTCACCCAGTCACAGAAAGATAATTGTCACATGGTCTCACTCATCTGTGGCTCCTAACCTGAATCTGCCCATGATGCTGACATACATAATAAACACCTTAAGGACTGTACAATAGTGATGGGGGTGTTGGGAGGGGAGGGTAAGGATGGGGAGAGGGACAAAAACCTGGACCCAAATGAAAATGGTACCATAAGATCCTACATACTGAAAGACATAATAAAAAGTTGAACCTTCATCAGGTGCTTAGAAAGAATACCTGAATTACAGGGGCCTGGACAGGGTATGATAAAGACTATGTTCAGTATTCTTCTGTTTGTCTCTCTCTCTCTCTATTTCTCTTTTATACTACCTATATTTTTCTTCCTTTTTCTCTCTTGGTATTGACATGTAATTCCCAGTACCAGCATGTGGGTAACATTCACAATGAGGTATCAATCAGAGAGATCTACAAGGTTTCCTAAAAGAAGACAGAATTCTGTCAGAGTGCTTGATGACCCACCAAAGATTAAAGGTAAGACCCTACTGCCAAAGACACCACATCCTGTTGGGATGGAACATGGAACGATCTGGCTAGAAACTGGAAGAGAGTCAATCCCCAGACAGTTACCTTGTCTAGTGCTAGAAGCGCCATGAATTACTGGGGGGAAATGACCAACATCTGTCTGAGAAACTCATGGTCTAAGCTACTTAGCAGCAATCAACCTGATGTGATGCTCATACAAGTGCATTAGTGGTACACAGTCATGATGGGTTAAAAATTGCTCTTGATTTTGCTAAGGGATCTGCTCAGTGGAATGGAACCCATACCTGGAATGGGGAAATAAGCCAGAACCATATCAAAAAACAAGCCCACACTCCAATATCAAGCTCCCACCAATAGTGGGCTACAAGAGGGCCTATACCTATTAAATTCTCTCTGTTGGAGAATTTGCTTCTCTTTTTCAGATGGATACAGAACCTGAGAAGAGAATCAGCCCATTGCACCCCACCAGGGCACCAGCTGAATCCACAGAGTTAGTGGGGTAATGAGCAAGAGCTGCTTTCTCGGTGAACCTGGTATCAGCACAAGGGTGAAGGAGATACACAGAGAACACTCAAGTCGTACCAAATCAGATATCCAGAGACACAGAGACTCCCAAGACTTTGTCACTGAAATAGTACTAAAATGAACCTGACATGGCTCAGGGAAATTCGCGGAAGAGAGGGCTGAAAGATTGCTACAGCCATAAGCTGGGTCATTATGCTCAGAGGCATTGCCTTTCCCCCACAAATGATGGCCACCCCCACACTGCAACACCCACAATCCTCATGTTGGGGTGACAGAGAGAAGGCTAACTATGGTACCATAATAGCTGCATACACACTACATACATAACTCTTAAAAATTGCAACTTGACATCTTCTAATTATATTCCTCCATATTTGTTTTTTGATTTTCTATAGCCATTTTTTTAAAAATCAGATTTTTTACAGTTTTGTTTTTAAGCAGTTTCCTTTGTTTTGCTATTGTGCAAAATGCTTCGTGTGTATTTAGAATCCAGATGCTATATCACATGCATAGTGTGCATATATTTTATTTCTATATTCTGGAGGCTTTTATGTTTATTGTATTCTTTTCTGTATGCACATTTTGTCTGATGTAGGCCCACTTGTTCACTTTTGATCTTGGTGGCTGAGGTTTGATGTTATATCAGAACAACAAATAATAAAACTAATAGTTGGCATGGCCAATGTTGGAAGCTTTGTTGTTGTTTTTTGTTTGCTTTTTGATTTTTTCTACATATTAACTGTTCAGGTCCTAAGTTTATTTTTTCAATTTTTTTTAAATCTGTACTTTGCATGTAGACAGCTCACAGTAGAATGGTAATTACCAAAGCTGGAAGAAGGAATAGAGATAAAGAGAATTTGGTTAAGGATCATAAAATTCCATACACAAAATTATTAAGGTATTTAATTCAAATGGACAATGTTATGACTACAGATAATAATAAGCTACTCTCCACTTGAAATTTCCCAAGAAAACAGATACCAGACTGCTTCCAGCAAGCAAAAAAAAAGACAATATGGGGCTTGAGGGATGGCTTAGTACTTAAGTTATTGGCCTGCAAAGCCAAAGGACCCAGGGTGGATTCTCCAGGACCCATGTAAGCCAGATGCACAAGGTGGCACATGCTTCTGGAGTTTGTTTACAGTGACTGAAGACCATGGAGTGCCAATTATATTTCTCTCTGTTGCTGTCTCTCTCTTTCTCTTAAAAAAATAAACAAAAAGAAAATATGTAAGGAGATAAATGTACTAATGCATTTAGTTGTGGTTATTACTTCATAAGAGGCACACATCTACTATAAACAGTAAACAGTCAACAAATGAGTTTTCAACCGGATGGGATATGTAGAGTAATTTTTACACTGATGTTCTTCTCTAGGCATGAAAAAAATACTACATTTTTCAGGCTGATATGCAGAGCTTCTACTTCAATTTCCAGCAATAGCCAGATATTTATCTACTATGGTTCTATGGGAGGAAAGTATATTCTCTTCTGTCCTCTAATGTTCCTTTAACAGGAGGTGAAGTATTTATGTTCTAGTGAATTTGAAGTGGTTTATAATTCTTTGACCAGAAAAAAAAAAAGCTCTAAATTCAGAAGGCTCACCTGTTTCTACTTTTTGGCAAAACCTCATGAACTAGAAATATGCCTTCAGGAGGCAAGAGTATGTCATCAATCCAACCTCCACTATTCTCCTCAATGTCTGTGAGCTATGGACTTAGCGATGATGGGTGGAAGGAAAACAATCCTGACTTTTCTAAGAAGAATAACCTGTAGAAAGCTGGCAGAAGTCCTGGGAGATCAATGATAGACAGAGGCCTGATTTCTTCCTTGGGACAGTCTTGCATTCAGGTTGAAAAACTCCCTCCATATAGTGGTCATGGTTAAACTTCAAATTTCCATTTTTTTTTCATAATTGTGTGACAGATCTATCAATAACCTCCCCCCTCTTTTATTTTCATTTTTTGTCTTACTTTTATCTGCTTCGTTTTAGTTTGTATGTTGGGGAGGGGGTTGTTAATCAGTAGGAGCAAGTTGTCCAGATGATATCTCAAAGCTTCAAGTAAAGTTATATATTCAGAGACAAATTTCAAGTAACATGAATGCATTTTACCTCATAATTTGGTATGCTTCAAGCATCATTGATCCTATCATTTTTTTGAACTGTGATTAATACCTAAATAGACTATTTTACATATTATGGTAGCTACTTCAGATTTCCATTTAAGAGGCTAATAAGCAGAAATATTTTTGAAGTAGTAAGAAGAAAGAAGAAAAGGAAATGAGTGACTTGATTTATTATTACATGTTGTAATGTGTGCATTTAAATATAATGGAGGTTGCATCACTTCATTCGGCATTGCTATTTTTACCTTCAAATTGAAACAATAAATTTACAATTATTTGTACTTGGTTTGATTCTAGTATTTTGTGAGAAATTTTAGGAAAGCTAAGTAATTTTCATTGACTGCATTCTAGTATATCCTCTAAAATATAATGCCATTATATTCCTTGTTGCTCACTGCCTGTTTTAATATTGACTCCTCAGGGATCCAGTTTGGATGTGGATCACACAAAACTGAGTTTGTCAATATTCTAGAAATCTTGTTCTTATCCAAGGTGTTACACCATTTGATACTTAAAATTACCACAGACCATACACAATAAGTACTCTTCACTACCAGTCAGCAAACAAGAACACAAAGAGAAAATGATACCTGGGAACCTGGAAATATTTAGAAATTGATTAAGATTTAAATATAAAAATATGAAATGTGTAAAAACCTAAAAAAGGGTGTATATAAAGAAAAGAACTATTGCATTACAGTGTTTACATTTTGGTGTGGTGTGTCTTTGCCTTTCTGATTTTAGAATATAGTCCAAGTAAGTCTTTACTTACAAAAGACAGAGGAATGCCAGGCGTGGTGGCGCATGCCTTTAATCCCAGCACTCGGGAGGCAGAGGTAGGAGGATTGCCGTGAGTTCGAGGCCACCCTGAGACTCCATAGTGAATTCCAGGTCAGCCTGGGCTAGAGTGACACCCTACCTCAAAAAAAAAAAAAAAAAAAAAAAAAAAAGACAGAGGAAATAATTCCTCTGAAAAGGAAAATAAATCCAAAAATACCTGACACACAAAAAAGATATGTTAAGTGATGGAAGATATTGAATAGAACTTTATACAATAATTTAGTAATCCATGCATACTGCACTGTGCACCCCATCCAACAGTGTAAGTTCTTTAAATGATAGGATATTACATAAAGGCATAACCCGGTGCACTGAAAATAAAATTCAGAAGGCCTCCCTCTGGTTCTGTAGACTATTACAAAGGCAGATTCTCATTACTCATCTCAAAGCAACTTCAAATCTAAACTTATGTGTCCACAACCCCCAGGAATAGAAATGCAGAAAGCAACAAGTAAGAGATTTTAATTCCATTTACTTGAATGAGAGCATATACTCTCATTACAGAATGAGAATATTATAAATCTTTAAGAAAGGTGCACATTATTATTAATTTCACACTGCTTCATATTCTACACAGGAGACGCCTACAATCTGAGTCATCTTAAAGGGAGTGGAAGAATCTTCCAAAGTTGTATTTCAAAATTGAGGGCATCCATTTTTCTCATGAAAGAGTGAAACTGCTCTTCTGTTAAGAATTGTCCCTACACAATTGGTAAGGTGACTCCCACTACAGCTGTGTGGATGGGGTTGGGTGGACTAGATGTGGAATCTAAGCAGACTATCCCAAAGGAGTCATTTATTATTTCAGTGTAACAATGTCAAAATTAGTTATTCCAGGGGTGGAGAAGATGGCTTAGTGGTTAAGGAGTTTGACTGAAAGCCTAAGGACCCCAGTTCAATTCCCCAGGACCCATTTAAGCCAGATGTACAAGGACACATGCATCTGGAGTTTGTTTGCAGTGGCTGAAGGCCCTAGCACACACCCATTTTTCTCTCTCAAATAAATACATAAATAAAGTACATTAAAATTAGTTATTACAATAGTTCCATTATTTGGAGAAAGAAAGAGAGGGAAAGGAAAGAGGGAGAGAAAGAGAGAGAGAGAGGGAGTGGGGGAGAGAGAAGAAGAAGGAAAGAAGGAATCAGCAGGAGACAGGCAGTTTTGCCAAGGAGAAAATTTGGTCAAATTTCTTACTCAAATTAGAAATATGAAAAAAATTGTAAAGATCTTAGACCAGAGGGGATTCATACATGGAAATAATAACAGAAGCATGTCTTAGTTTTATAAACAGAATAGCACTATGAAAAAAATGGAAGCAATTTAAGTTTTCTGTGGTACATTTATTTCTCAGGAAAGTGGCTTCCTGCTGTGAGCATTCTCTCTTTTACAGGCTGTGTGTTCTGTGGTGCAAATATGTACATGGCCAGAAAATACCTGCAATGAGGGTGGACTACAGTGTCAAGCAAAATATGGCCTCACAATCCAGGGGCAAATGGATACCAAAAGTAGATATTTAGTGAACAACATTTAAGCAACATGTAATCCTTATTTTCTAACCTTCATGTGGATACACTACCGCGTTTCAGAGCTGTTTCCTTTTCCTGGAAGTCTAATTTCAAATTATTTCAAAGAGGGACACTTTCCAAAGCTTGAAACACAATTAAAAAAATGTATAGATAGACACCATGCTTTTAACATAGTCCCTGAATTCAAATCTGTCAGATACCTGAACATTTGATTAAGGACAATAAATGGTTTTAATTAAAATATAAGCCCTGAAGATAATTCACCAGCTAACAATACTCTTAGGTGAGTGATTTTCTTTGTCAATAAAAGAACCTTAATTGCTTTGCTGCCTTTAAATCCAACATGCAAGAGATGTTCTCAATAAACCAGTGACTGTGTTGCCCACAAAGCTGTGTAACAAGTAATGAAGGAGGCAGCCAACTAGGACGACTACTTCACACTGATGTTTCTGTAGAGTTCCTGCACATAAAATACTACCTGTTGTATTTAGTAAAAATATGGAACTCTGAAGGAATAGAAGTGATATTTAAAACTACAATTTTTTTGTTAAATTTATTAAAATTATAACTTCCACCTATGAGCTGCTGACTCAGGCTTTTCCAAGAAGGCACAGGAAACTATGTGTCATTGAAGAAAGTGATTATTACCACTGTGGACATTCTGGAAATGCAGATACTAAAAAGAGATTGTGCTCAACCTAAAAATAATTGAATAAAGGCAGATAGACCTCGTCTGGAAGATTTCAATACTAAACAGTTGTTTGGAAGTCCCCATCCATCAAATTCTCATGTGAAGATATATATATATACACACACACATATATATGTGTGTGTGTATATATATATATATATATATATATATATATAGAGAGAGAGAGAGAGAGAGAGAGAGAGAGAGAAAGAATGATTGTGGGTGCATCAGAGTCTCTTGATACTTCAAATGAACTCCAGATACATGTGCCACTTTGTATATCTGGTTTTATGTGGGTACTGGAGAATCCAACCTGTGCTATCAGGCTTTGCAAACAACTCAATTTAACCACTGAGAAATCTTTCCAGGCCCCATCATGTGTAGACTTTTGAACAGAGTTGTTGTTAGACACACATACACACACACACACACACACACTTTGCAGAAAAAAAAAATGATCATTTGAGTACAGAAATCCCATACCCCACATATATGTAGGTGTTCAAGAAACAAACCAATATCTAAGGAATGAAAAAGAGCAAGGATATTCTATAAATTTTTCATTGCTTAAAGAAACAGATTTGGCCTGTGGGCAAATACCTGCAACATGACCACTTGGGAGGTAGAGTTAGGAAGATCAGTTCAAGGTCATTCTCAGGTACATAGCAAATTCTCAGCCAGCTTGAGTTACATGAGACATTATTTACCACTACCCTGTTCCCAAAGAAACCCAATTGTCAGAAAATAGCTTGCAAGCAAATGTGAATTTAAATTTAAATTTTAATCAAAATAATTTATTTATCTCTATTCATTAGAAAAAATCCTTTGAAATATATTTATTTACACATTCCTGAGAAAAATAGCAAACAACAACAACAACAAACATTGCCCCAAGTATATATTGCAATGATGGAGAGGGATATTTTGCACATTGTATTTCATCTTGTAATGTTTTATTTATTATTTATTTGGGAGGGAAGAAAAGAGAGAAAGAGAGAGAGAGAGAGAGAAAATGGGCATAGGAGGCCTCTAGCCACTGCAAAAGAAGTACAGACACATGTGCCACCTGTGCATGTGGCTTTATGTGGGTACTGGGGAATGAAACCCAGATCTTTAGGCTTTGAAGACAAGTGTCTTAACTGTTAAGCCATCTCTCCAGCCCCTACATTGTATTTTCTTAAAAAAATATATTTCTGAAGGAGCTGGGTGTTGTTGAGCACACCTTTAATCCCAGCACTCGGGAGGCAGAGGTAGAAGGGTCGCTATGAATTCAAAGCCATCCTGAGACCACATAGTGAAGTTCAGGTTAGCCTGGGCTAGAGAGAATTTCTACCTTGAAAAACCAATATATATCTCAAGATATTCCCAATTTATGTTGAAAACAGAAGGGACACATGCATGCAAAAAAATTATATGAGTGAAAGTCAGAAAGTGAAAGTCAGAAAGAGATAAGATTACTAATAACTATAAACCATCTAATGTGGAAGTCTTGAATATCACTAAATACGGCATTTAATAAAAAATAAATTGAATTAGTATATTAGCTTTGTTCAGTTAAGTGGTATTCACATAGAAAGCAATAAACCAGGTAACCTTAAAAATATGGAAACTCTTGTATTTCAAGGGATAGATAGTAAATGCTCAATATAAAAGTTCTAATTTCCAAGAGAATGTAAGAGAATACACACACACACACGCACACATACACACACACACCACAATAACTGCAAGGTATATGTCATCTGTGATGGTTTAAGTCAAATGGCCCCTATAAACTCAAGTGCACTAAATGATTGGTCCCCAGCTGCTGGACATGTGTGAGGTGGAGTTTTGCTGGAGGAAATATGCTGCTTCTTTCTGTTGATGCTGATTTCCACCTGTTGTGGCAGAGCTGATGTCCAGCGTCTGCTCATGCCGTGCTTTCTACTGCCATTGTGGAGCTTCCTCTTGACGCTGTAAGCCAAAATTAAAAAATGACAAAAAATGTTCCTTGCATCAGCTGCATGTGCTCAGGTCCTTTGTTCCAGCAATAAGAAGGTAACAACAAAATATGTGTTGTACTAAACACTTTCCATCTAATTTTCACAACATGGCTAAGAATGCATTTCCTGTAATAATTTAGAACATATAAAGTTTATATTCCTATTTAGTGACTTTTTAATATGCATCACTGTTCCTGGTGACACTTCGATTTAATATTCATCTATTCCTCCAGAAAACTACTTAGGACCGATCACCAACTGACAGAATAAGGATATGTATCAATGGTCATGAGTCTCCCCTAGAGGAAATGCTGTAAGATAAGCCAACAAGGTTATTTTGACAAATCATTCTTATGTATACAGAGTTTAGCAGGTATCAGCAGACACAAACCAGAACTGAATGAACCAGACATAGATCTTTTTAAATTTAAGAGAAAACAACATATAAACTATGAAAAACATCAATTCAAGTGTCTTCCTTACAATTATTTGACATGAATTCACAATTTAAGTACTAGATTGCACATGTTAAAGTAGCTACTAGAATGGATTTTGAATATTCTTAAAACAACAAAATGATAAAGTAGTTAAGATGACAGGCATATTAACTACCCTGATAGAACCATTGGTCATTATAGATATCCATTAGCATGTCAGGTTTACCTCATAAGTACATACAATTATCTTGTGCCTATTAAAACCTATAGTTTAAAATGTGATTCTTGATAGATGGCTCAGACAAGAATACACATATTTATTTGTAATTATTTGAAAGCAAGTAAAGTAATGGGAGGAGATAATATCCAGATAAGTAGAAGAGAACGGGAGCTATGGAGAAAATATCAAATGACACCATTGTTATTCTCCAAAGACAGAGAGACGAATCTGTTCTTTTTCCCAGCTCAGTTCCAAGTTCATGTCTCACTTACAAGATTTGAATGCCCATAAAAATTGCTTGATATCACATTTCAACGTATGTTAAAATGGATGGGTTCTTGTTCTTTAAATTATGGAAACATCTTTCACAAGAAATTTTAATTTAGGGTAAAGTATTCAAATTTCTACTCTGAAATACATATGTGTATACAAATAACCATAATAAATTAGATATAATATTCATGTTACTAATATTTTAGCACACTGTGATGTAAAATTAAGCACACACAATCCATCATTTTTAAGTAGCTTTTATTTCACTTTCTGAAGCTTCCTATTTGCTGTGCAAAGCAAAAATACTGGTAGGAATTGTGCCAGGAAGGAGGATGGGCACATGCATCCCTTTGAGAAGGAAACATAGCCATGTGTTTGGGCAAAGCCCCAGCTATGGGGCTGAGGCCTGGAGTAATTGTAACCAAAGGAGATAGTAGAGATGCCATGAAGAAAGTCACTATCCTTTAAAATAGAACCATGATCATAAATTACTACTTCTCAACAAGAAGCTACAAAATTTTATGATAAATGCCTGCCAAAACAGTAAAAGAAAATCAGAGTAAGGTTGGCAGTTAAAAAAGGGGAAAAATAGGCCTTCTTAGTATATGAGAAAGGTTTTATTTTTCACCCTCATCAAAGAGTAAGCACTGTTATTCATCAACTGCTGACTATGGGAGGTAGAGATCAAAATGACAGCACAAGAAGTCCTTTGCTTTGCCAAAACATAAAGGCAACACAATAAAAGTTTTGAGCAAAAGAGAATTCCGTGAGAGGAGGGCCATGAGTCTGGGCACCATGACATCCACTAGCGGACCCTAAGAAGGCTCTGGGAAGTGAGACTGGCAGCTTTTACCCTCTATCTGCCCTCCCTGCGTGCTCTCCAATCACATGGGCAAGGGCATCATTTTGGTAGACTTAAAAGTGCTTAACTTTCAGTGTTCAGAAGTAGCTATAGAGAGAAGAATTATGTGTGTAAACCATAGGCTACAGTCACAATGCTTGGTGTGTCTTCACTCCATGTACCAGCCTTGTGACCTGGGGCAGGCCACGGAGTCCTCAGTGACTATTTCCTAATGTGTGAAGTTATGGATAGATGAAATGTTTTTTTTTTTTTTTTTTTTTTTGTGTGTGTGTGTGTGTGTGTGTGTGTGTGTGCATTTAGGATAAAGTTTAACACACATTCCATATCATGTTTATTGTTTAGTAACATTTAAAAAGTTATTTTTGTGAGTTGTTCTTACTCAAAGAAAACTATATATTTGGGCCAGGGAGATGGCTCAGTAGTTCAGGGCTCTTGCTTAAAAAGCCTGCCTGGTCATGTTTAATTCCCCAATATAACATAAGGCTAGATGCACAAAGTGTTGTTTATGTCTGAAATTAGCAGTGGAAAGAAGCCCTGATATGCTCATATTCTCTCTCTCTCCTCTCTCTCTCTCTCTCTCTCTGTCTCTCTTTCCCTTCCTCCCTCCCTCTCCCTTTCCTTCATTCTCTCCCTCCTTCCCTCCCCCTCCCTCCTTCACTTTCCTTTCCTCATGAATCAATAAATAAAAATATATAAAAGAAAACCATACTCAGTAAAGACGAAAGATTGCAGAAATGGTCTCAGTCTTATGTAATAGATAGCTGTGAAGGGTGTGGCATACTGAAAGGGATGTTGACCCTGCTTTATATCTGGTCAGTATAGGAGAGAGGAAGGGCCAAGGGGTAGAGGCAGTCAGGAAAGTGTCACAACAACTTAAAACAATCAAAATTATTTCTAGGTGGTAAGAGTCAATCTTTCGATTGCCTCAAACTGACTTCATGAAAAGTGGTTCAGTACGCAAAGGTCCTGCTCTTAAAATGCACAAAAGGTGTTTCAAAGAAAGAAGAGACACAGTGAATATAATGACAACTTAAAGATAGATGGATACTCATACGGACTTGTTGATCTTTATTTTACATCTCAGTTAAAAAACCCTGACACCAATCATTTCTCACTATATGTAAAAGAAATCTAGTCAGAGTAGAGAGAAGTTATTATTTATTATTATTATTTTCTTTTCAAATCCTCTGTAAGAGAGGACAGATGGGCAGAATGCTGGCTGTGATGAGGACAAGAAAGTGAGGCCCACATGAAGCCAATTCTAAGTGAAGTTTCATAAACTTATAAACCCATTGTAGGGGCTGGGGCTGGGGAGATGACTGAGTGGATAGCATGCTTGTCACAGAACTATGAGAACCTTAGTTTGTATCTCATGACACACATAAAAGCCAGACGTAACAGCACATACCTATGATTCCAGTACTGAGGAGAGAGGACAGAAGAATTCTACAGCTTGTTGGTTAACTAGTGTACCAAACTGGTAAACCTGATGTTCAGTGTGTCTGGTGTGAGACCCTGTTTCATAAAATAATTCATTGAGAGACATATTTAATTATAACCTCTGGTTTGTACATATACTCCCATACATATGTATATGTACTCACCTAAGGACATATGTCCACAGATATGAAAATGAAAAGACAAAAAATTCTTCCGGTAGACTGGAATATTAAACTATTCTTAGCAAAACTCCCTGACCTCACAAGCTGAATGTCCCAGAGTTACCCTTTCTCATTAAGTTAAAACAGCATTACAATCCAGCTTAAACCAATGTAAATTTTTTTAAATATTTTATTTTTTATTCATTTGACAGAGAAAGAGGGGGAGAGAGAGAGAAAGAAAGAAAGAGAGAGAGAATGGGCGTGCCAGGGCCTCCAGCCACTGCAAACGCACTCCAGACACATACGCCCCCTTGTGCATCTGGCTAGCGTGGGACCTGGGGAATCAAACCTGTGTCCTTTGGCTTTGCAGGCAAATGTCTTAACCGCTAAGCCATCCCTCCAGCCTCACTGTACAAATTTTTAAAGTACATTCAAGCTAAACTTGGAACCTCTGTTGGAGTCAAATACCAGGTGCATTGCTTTTCAAATGCCTTGATCTCACTGCAAAGTATCTTAGCATATATGAAATCTTGAGAATTTACTATGCAAATAATAATCACTTAAAATTGTCTTTCAAATGTCAGCTCTGCTTCATGTTGAAGGAAAGAAATTAATTTTTCTCAGATTTTACATCATTGAGAAGTCTCCAGAAACAAATGTACTTCTATTCTATCTGATTGCTATACACATGAAATACCCCAGAGAATGTGACAATCATGTGAAATGACCTGCATGATATGATATAAATATTCAAACTAACTATCTCAGCAGGCTTATTTACCATGATTGTGGATTAAATTCAGAAAGAAATTAGCACCTTTATATTATATTAAGAGGCCAACGTGAAAGCTAATATTTGTTACAGTACATAAAGTGTGTCCTCTGGCCCACTCCTCCTGTTTATCCTCCGCATGAAAGAAAGCTCAGCACAGGGGCTCCATGTGGCCCAGCTTCATCACAGAGGCAGCTAGGAGGTTTGATTATGTTATTTAATATGCACATACCATTGTACATACTTGCAAAGTAATATGAGATTCTTTTTCCTCAAATACTAATGCAATGTGTAATATTCAAATCAGGAAACATCTAATTACTGAGATATTTATCTTATTTATGAAAACACTCAAAATCTTTTATTCTTTTTCTTCTAGGTCTTTTTAAACATACATTATATTTAGATATGTCATTTTTGGTGTGCTGTAGAATGTTGACTTTCCCAGTTGAATAGGCCTTCCACTAAAGGATTACTTACTCTTTCTGTCAAGACAAGAATGAAGACTATTCCCAGGATTAGCTATTTCCAGGGGCCAAATAAGCATCAATCAATGAAAACACATGCAGGTGAAGCTGGTTTCAAATTCAGCTCAAGGTAGCATTTTCCCCCAAAGTATACAGTGGGAATGAGAGGAAGGCAATTCACATGATGAGAGTCCTCAGCCAGAGCAGATTCATATTCTGCATCATCTCAAGATTAGTGGTGAAGTGGGGGAATGAAGGAACACTATTACACTTGTTGGTGTTGTTCTGGGCAGTAATCTCTAGCCAGCAATCACCCCTCTTCCACTATCTCAACAAATCTTAAGTTTGTAGAGCAAAAGATGAGTGCTTTGGCTATTTAAAAAAAATATTTTTCATTATGCCTGATAGATATGGTAAGTCAGTATAGAAAGTAGAGAGGGAAGGAAGATAGTCTTGAGTTTCCTTCTACTTCCTCTGCCTAATGGTATTAAAGGAGGTTTTTTTATCCTTTTTTTTTTTTTAATCACCAACAAACTAGAGTGTCATCACATTACCATTTTTACAGAGTCTTAACTAAATCTTTCAGTAGTGAGAAAGTTGTAAAATTATCTTGACATTTAAAAATGTATCATCCTATTTGTACTCCATATTAAATAAAGTGAGACATATTTTAAGTCAACCTAGTGAGAATGAGGCAGAAAATTTATTATATGAATAAGCCTATGAAATATAATTTAGAAAATTAATTTATTCAAAAACAATAACAATATGCAACTGTTTTATTTGGGGTCATAATTAATCTTTATTGGCAAAATCCTATATAGTTTTAGTTTAGAAATGTCTATTCTTAAAAATAAAAGAAATGCATACTCTTGGTTAAATTAGTTTATTTAAATCAAAGTCACTACTACTATATAATGATAGTTTGTAAATAATCTAATTTTAAAACTGAAAATATATTAGCATTATATTTACAAATTGGCAATTGATTTTCATTGTACTTTTAAAAATACATATTAATTTAGTTGAGAGAGATAGAGAGAGAAATAGAAAGAGGCAGAAAGAGAAAGGAAGAGTAAGGACAGCACTCAAGGGCCTCCTGACACTGCAATCAACTGCAGACAGGTGCACCATTTTGTACATCTCGCTCTTATGTGGGTACTGGGGAATCAAACCAAGACAATCAGGCTTTGTAAGAAAGTGCCATTAATTACTGAGCCACTTCTCCAACCCAGGAATGATTTTAATAATAAGCTCTATTAAAGCAAGAATAAAATAAAATAGAAAATAAATCTAAAAAAATTGGAGGCTTAGCAACTATAAACATTTTTGTGTTACATTAAGAATGTCAACTTTGTGTAAAGTCAAGGCCCAGGTGAAACCACAGAGGAATTGGGGAGATGAACAAGATTTTTGCTTCCATAGTGAGCCGGACAATTAGGACCAGGGTAAAGGAGACAGATGCTGAGGATACTCAACTCATACCAAAGGAGAAATCCAGAGGCTCCTGAGAGCTAATCACTGAAGTAGACTTAAAACAAACCCGCCAAGGTTCAGGGAACTTTGTGGAAGAAGGGGTGGAAAGATTATAAGAACCACAGGTTGGGATCTCATGCCCAGAGACATTGTCTATCCCCAGTAACTCACTATTGCTTCCACAACACATAAACCACAACCCTATGGGGAATAACTGCAACCCCACTGAGGAGAGCCCCCTGCAGAACAGGGGCAGGGAGGGGGGAAAAGCCTGGGGACTGCTCTTCAAAGCTACGAACCAATCAGGTCTTACCTTTGCATACCTGAATCTGAAGAGGCTACAGTTTCAATCAACTATAAAGGCTATTCCAGCTCCCCCTTTACTCTCTCTGGAGTCCCTCTCATCTCTGTTTGGATTCATAAGTGGCTTCCCCTTTCCCCTAGCCTGGCTGCGGGCCCTTGCGGAGTACTGATTCTTGGTCTGAGTGGTTTTTCTGCTTGCCTCAGCTTTACCTTTACCTTCTGGAGTAACTGCTCACTTTAATTACACTTACAATTTTCCTCTGGACTCTGAATCTAACATGTGTGTGTTTCCCTTACTCTATAATCTACCATGTGGGTGCTTTTTCCAACTCTAGGCCTATTACTTGTGTAATTACTCTAAACTTGGAGTAACCATGTGCATAACTCTCTTTAATACTCATTTCTCATGCTAATTTCCTGGTGTCTGCTTTGATACTTTTCTTCTGCTATTCTTCCTTAAGCTCTCACTGTTTGCCCTCTTAACTTCCATGGGGAAGCATGAGGTGGATGCTATGTATGTTCCTTGTAAGCCTCCCTACACAAAGCCTCTACATTCTATTTTCCACATGATTTTGGTTCTACTCCAGTCTTTCCCTAAAAACATCAATTTCTCTTAATTGAGCATTGTGAATTATTTTCTACATGCTTGTGGCTCTAGTCCAGTCCTTCCTTAAAAACCTCAATTTCTTTTAAATGAACCTTATTAACTATGCTTATAAACATAAGCATGTATTTCCTACTTCCAATGTTTAGGACTCTGCTGTAGCCTTCTTTCTAGATACCAATTTCTCTTAAATAAACATCCCAATTTATGATTCTCCATAAGTAAACTTAATAATTCATAATGGAACAATGTGATATGACCCAAACTTGAGGTTCATAAATATGAGGGACCATTCCTGAATCCCAAAATACTGCTCCAGTAACTAAAAACTCATTTATTTGTCCTTCCAAGAAAACTCAAGCCTATTACAAGATCAGTCTTCCACAAATTGAATGCATATGATATTTTTTTCAATGTTTTTATTCAAATAAGGTATATTTGGGAAGAGGAATTACATAGGAAACAACAATATGATTATTTTCTTCCACTCAGTAGTAAAAGTAACACATCAGTGCTAATGTTGATCAAAGAAAAAAGAGAAAAAATGAATAACCTACTTATATAAGCACATTTTATTATTAGTTATTCCAGTTTGGTTTTAGCTATATGTATATTTTAGCTACAAAATAAATATATGTATTCATTATATATACACCAGTATACATGTGTATAATTTTATATTGCTCACTTAAAATTTATCTCACAGTTTGCATTTTTTAGTGTCATTAAGTAACAACAGTATACTATGCAATCAAGACATCACTATACAACTTTTTAACTGAAATATTTAAGACTTTTTAAAATGTAAAACGAGTATTGAGCATGGTGACATAAGCCCTCATATTTCCAGGAATTCACCTTCTTTCTTTATAGAGAAAGGAACTGTATCCTAAAGGCTAAGCTTCTTGACTACCATTAAACACTAATTAGTACAAGAAAACACTGAGATCTGATTATAGGCCATTGTCCTTCTCATCCTATCTTGCTGTTTTTAAGGTACTAAAGATAGACTCAATATGGCTGAAAACTAGTGTTATTGTTTTAAGAATGAACAAACTGTTTAATATTACTCAATGTGCCTAAGGAAAAACACAACACAACATATTCTTCCCAAGGGAAATAAAAAAAAGATTATAGCTTGGATTATGGCTCAGTTGATAAAGTGCTTGCTGTGCTTACAAGAAATCTGTGGTTCAATCTCCAGCACCCCATAGAGCTGGAAATGGTGGCACATTCCTGTAATCCTGGTACTAAGAAGGGGAAGGCAGGAGAATCTGAAGTTCAAATTCATAGCAAGTTCAATGCCAGTCTGGGATACCTGAGACCCTTTCTTAAAATACACACACACACACACACACACACACACACAGACAGACACACACAAACACATATACATGGCAGGGAAAACTGAAGAAGTTTGGCTTTGGAAAGATCCAGTTCAGTTAATAGTTTGACTTTCATCTAATAGATTAGACAAACTTCAATGTAGAGTTTTGTAGCAAGAGGTGCATCTTTCAAAATACAGAAATGCTCACATTTTCATGATGAACACATCAACATGAAAGCAATAAGAGTTATGCAGTACCAAATGGTTCATTATTATATACTTTCACTGATAATCCCATTGGATTTATCAATATTTTGTTTCTGTTTTCTTACTGTTTTTGAGACACAGGCTCAAATTGTAGCCCAGACTAGCCTTGAGCCCAGTCTTCTTCACCCTCATGGCTCTCACATCTCTGACTTTCCAGTACTGGGGGTACAGGAAGAACAGCCACCCTGGTGTCAGTATTTTCAAACATAAGAGTAAAATTTATCCAACATCAGTGAGTTCTAGTAGTTCTCTTCTAATGAAAGAGAAAATGTCATAAAAAAAAAATATACTGCAAGTGAGGAAGAATTCAGCGGAGAACATTTAACTGGTGCTTGGTAGGTCATGGCAAGTAAATGAGGACAATGCACGGCTTTAAAGTGTTACAAATCATTTGACACCATGAAACCTTTGAACTAGTAGCTAATTTGTAGAGTTTCCTCTTTGGCTTTCTGTAGACAAGACAGATCTGCCATGTTTCTTTACTGTGCTTCATCAAGAGGAACCATATGCCATTCTGAATTTATAGCAATCATTTCTTATTTTTCTTTTTTATTAGTAGTTATGGGCATACTCAATATACAAAGAGCACATGTTGACACCATCCTTTCCCTCATCCCTGCCCCCCTCCAATGGGGCCCTCCTCATTGGGGGTGCTGGTCATCTCCATGGGGATTGTGGGTCGTGCATTGTGGGAGCAGCCATCAGTTATGGGGAAGAAGCAATGTTTCTGCGCATAATGTCCCAACTTGTGGCTCTAACAATCTTTCTGCCCTCTCTTCCATGAAATTCCCTGAGCCATGTTGGGTTCATTTTAAGTGTACTTCAGTGATGGGCTCTTAGAAGCCTCTGGATCTCTGGTTTGGTAGGTGTTGAGTGTCCTCAGTGTCTACCTCCTCTATCCTTGTATAGCAATCATTTCTGAAAGTAAGAGTAATAGTAGCCACTTTTAGTGACAGCAATCTTACAAATATAACCTGTTCCTCTTCAAAACTAAATTTGCAAAATGATCTGTGAGTAGAATTCCAGAAATACTGATATGAACTCAGAAACAGTTTGAAATTGGTAACATCCGCCCTTCCAAGCCAGACAGTGCAATAGTGGAGAGATAAATAGTTATCTGGAATGCTAAGCATCATTATTTAATTTTCAAATAGATCTTGAATCATTACAAAGGAAAGTCTTATAGTGAGAAACACTGATAATTCTGCCCATGCTGTAGTGCTGTAGTCCTAAGCAAACCTGCAAACTTAGTCATGCAGTGAAGGATGACTGCCTCCTCTTACCATTTCATATTACTTACAAAAGAAGTTATTTTCCAACAAATATTTAATGAGATAATTATTGCTTTTGCTTAAAATATGTCTTATTTTGTAAGTAACTACTGGTTCAATATCTCATAAGTAATAAAAATGATCTTATAAGAATCACTTTGTTCTAAACAGTAATCATTTATGACATATTCTACATTCTTGCCCTTGGTGATGTCCCTTACCCATATGCACTACGACCCTCAAGAGCTAACTGTACAGAATCCGCAGTCATTCTTATTTTCCACCTTCTAACTTCTGCAACAGATCTTAAGTCAGGTCTGTTCCATTTCTACTGCCCAACCATTAACAATGCTCTACAATATATATATATATATATATATATATATATATATATATATATATATATATATATGTATGTATAAAACCTGTCAAAGTTTATGCAAAGTGTATTTTTGTTCTATCTTTATGTTCATTTTTTTTTCAAATTGCATATGGTAAACTGAGAATAAACAATATAAACCATATGATTTCCTTACAGAAGAAAAGGCTTTTTATTTAGAATTTATTTCATATGCAATTTCCTCCTTAGTATTTGTAAAAGAAAAACTGTCATGGGCTGAAGGGATGGCTTATTGGTTAAGGTGTTTGCCTGTGAAGCCAAAGGACCCAGGTTTGATTCCTCAGGATCCATGTAAGCCAGCTGCATAAGGTGGCACATGCATCTGGAGTTCTTTTCCAGTGGCTGAAGGCCTTGGCATGCCCATTCTCTTTCTCTCTCTTTCTCCTTCTATCTCTTTCTCAAATAAATAAAATTAAAATTAAACATCTTAAAAAAACTTTTTATGAGCTGTGGAGATGGTGTAGTTGTTAAAGGTGCAAAGCTTGATGGTCCAGGTTCAATTCACCAGTAACCATAGAAACCAGATGCAAAAAGTGGTGCATGTGTCTTGCACTGGCAAGAGGCCTTGCAACATCATTCTCATTCTCTCTCTTGTACATAAAAAGAAAGATTTAAAAAATTAATAAACATCTCTTTAAAATTATTCATATTTTGGCACATGCAAAATTCATTCATAAACATTAACATAGCTTGGATCTTAAATGTTCCCCCAAAGAATATGTGTAAAAAGCTTGATATTCATAGTGGTGGAGCAGAACGTTTTAAATGATGAGCCGTAATGGGAGGACATTGAGCTTTTAGAGCATATTATTGAAGGGGATGGTGAGACACTGGCCCCATCCGCCTTGCCTTCACTTTCTTATTACAAGGTGAGCAGTTTTACTTAACCACTCACTCACATCACTGCAGCCTCACTACAGCCCCCAAATCAATGAGGCCAGTATACTCGAAGACAGGACTTACAAAAGCATGCATCATGTGTACCTTTGCATAAGTTATCTCAGGTACTTGTTCTAGTGACAGAAAACTAACACAAACCCACAAAAAGTACACATACATAGACATACTTCCAGAGAAAATAACTGAATACACCAATTTTCTAAGTCACACACACACACACACACACACAATGGAATTGAAATAGTAAACGTCACATGATTAGTAAAATAAGTTTTGTAAATTCTTTAACACTGAGTGATTATTTTAATATTTCAAAAATTGCTCCCAGATCTACCTGGTAGGCTTAAGCAACAACAGTATCATAAACAAAACATACTTTATCTATAAAATATTTTTATTAAAATTAAGAACATTTCATGCACAATTTATTGTTTCCACTTAAAAAATAATTGTAAACTGGGTGTGGTGGTGCACACCTTTAACCCCAGTACTTTGGAAAGCAGAGGTAGGAGGATCGCTGTGAGTTCAAGGCCGGCCTGATAATACATAGTGATTTCCAGGTCAGCCTTGACTACAGAGAAACCCTACCTTGAAAAAAAAACAAAACAAATTTAAAAATGTAAAGGTTAGTATTGTTGTGTCTGGGGAGATGTCTCAGCAGTTAAGAGCTCCTGATGCTTAAGGATGAGGACCTCTCAGCAAGGGTATCACCAAGTTTGACTTCCAGAATCCACATTAAAATCTAGGCATTGCCACCCCCATCAGTCACACCAGCCCATGGATAGAAGAGACTGTGGAATTGCTGGAGCTTCCTGACAGACAGAAGCTCTGGGAGGAGGGAGAGACCCTGACTTCCTAAAATATGCATATGAATGATAAGAGGACAACCAAAGCTCTCTTATAGGGTTTGCATACACATACATGGAGCACACACATCTGCAATTACACAAGCATATATCACATACCACACACACCCCAAACTACATGCATATCCTACCCACACCACACACACACACACACACACACACTATTGACATTCAAAGCAGCAAGTACAAAAATGCCATATTTTTCTATTAAAAACATAATTTAGGTTATTTACTTATGAAATACACTAAACAAACATTATGAAAAAAGAAAAATACATTGTTCTTATATCTCACTTGACATTTTTTAAATGATAAATATGTAGTTTATTTTAAGAGTATTATCCATAGGAAGGGATAAACTTAATCTGTCAAAACTGGTCCTTACGTATCTATTGTGGTTTCTAGAATCTACTTTTGAAGGCAAAATATGAAATAGTAGCTTTTTTCTTTGCTCAAATTAGCTTTTAGAAGAATGTAATAATTAAAATTCCTGTGTAATAAATATAAAATCTTATTTCATATCTTAGTTATCCATTCGTCTAATGATGGACATCTGGGTTGATTCCAGCTCTTAGCTATTATAAATCAAGCAGCTATAAACATGGTTGAGCAAATCTTTCTGGACTCAGGCATGGGAGCTTTTAGAGACCTTGCCCAGTAAGGGAATAGCTGTCTCTGTTGGTAACTCTATAGTCAGCTTTTTGAGGAGTCTTCATATTGCTTTCCAAAAGTGGTTGTACCATCTTACATTCCCACTAACAGTGGATGAAGGTTTCTATTTCTCCACATCCTCGCAAGCATTTATTTTCATTTGTTTTTTTAATGTTTACTATCCTTACTGGGGTAAGGTGGGATCTCATAATTTTTTTCAATTTGCATTTCCCTGATGATTAGGTATGATGAACATTTTCTTAAGTGTGTGTTTGTCATTTGTATTTCTTTCTCTGAGAACTGCCCATCCAGTTCTTTGCCCCATTTTATGAGTGGATTGTTTGATGTTTTATTATTTAGATTTTTGAGTTCTTTGCAGATTCTAGAGATTAGGCCTCTTTCAGTTGGATATTCAGCAAATATTTTCTCCCATTCTGTGGGTAATCTATAGGCTTTGCTTATTGTATGTTTGCCTGTGAAGAAACTTTTCAGCTTCATGTTATCCCATTGTTTGAGTGATTGTTTAAGATCCTATGCTACTGGGGTTTTGTTCAGGAAGTCTTTTTCCATTCCTATAACATGGAAAGTTCCTCCTATATTTACTTCCAGTAGTAGCCGAGTTTCTGGTCTTATATTGAGGTCTTTTATCCATTTGGACTTGAGTTTTGTGCATGGCAAGCTGTGTGGATCAAGTTTCAATTTCCTGAATATGGTTATCTAGTTTGTACAGTGCCATTTGTTGAAGATGCTGTCTTTTCTCCAGCCTATATTGTTAAGGCCTTTGTCAAATATCAAGTAGCTGTAGTTGCTTGACCCAAAGTCCAGGTCTTTGATTCTATTCCATTGGTCTATACTCCTGTTTTAATGCCAGTACCATGCTGTTTTTATTACTATGGCTTTGTAATATAGCTTTAGATCAGGTATGGTGATGCCTCCAGAAGTATTTCTTTTGCTGAGGAAATGCTTGAATGTCTGAGACCTTCTGCCTTTCCATATTAATTTTGAGATCATTTTTCTATCTCTGTGAAGAACAGTGTTGGGATTTTGATTGTAATTCCATTAAATCTGTATATTGCCTTTGGCAGGATTGCCATTTCACAATGTTCATTCTGCCTATCTAGGAGCATGGGAGGTCTTTCCATTTTCTCAAGTCCTCCTCAATTTGTTTTTTGAGTGTTTTTATGTTTTCATCATATAGATTTTTCACTTCCTTGGTTAATTTTATTTCAATGTATTTTTTTGTTGTTGCTATTGAAAATGGGACAATGTCACTTATTTCTTTCCCTGTATCTTTGTCATTTTTTTTTATTTAGAAAGGCTACTGATTTTTGTGCATTGATTTTGTATCCTGCTATTTTTCTGAAGGATTTAATCACCTTTAAGAGTTTGGGATGAAGGCTCTTGGGTCTCTTATTACCAAATTATAGGAATATTATATGATTCATTCTTACAGTGGAGAAGAAACACCCTAAAGAATTGTTCTGATAGTAATAATTATCTCACTATTATATGGTAATCTTCACAGTGTATGACAGAAATGAAGAAAAAAGGTGAAAAAGCCATGAGAAATTAGAAGTCTTTACATAAGAAAAACTTATCAATTGGAAATGACTAATCACCTTAAATGATACATGAGTAGTGACATTGCTTTTTCCAACACAATTTAACGAGGTCCAATTCCTTGTGTAAGGCAGTGTGATAACAAGAAAAATACTAACCTTATTTCCCTATTCATCCACTACTCTAATTGCCATATAAACAGTGATCAGTAGAGGAGGATGTCTGACTTGGGAGAGTACTATTACCAGGGTGAGGTTAAACAAAAAAGAGAGTGAGGTTAAAAAGAAACCATTTTAACTCAAAAACTTTTAATTCAGCATCTGAGAAAACAATCAGAGTTTGACAACTTTCACAAGATGCACTAGTTTACAGGAAATGAAATTTGCAAATGATATCATGTGTCTGTAATGGAAAATAAGGGCTGGAGATGCAAGGTATTTTGTCCAACATATTAACAGGCAAGGGGAACGAGTTCCAACAGACACTAATATCCTGAACCACCAGCATAATGTTTTCTGTGTCTTGATTTAGAGTGCAAAATATCTCTACTTCAAAAACACCCAATCTTTGCCTACAGACAAAAGTAACCAAATTATCTCAAAGTCACATAACAACTTCACAGTGAGGAAATATCTCAAGTCCTTCTTATTATCAGATAAACTTAAGCACATATGAGAAAAGATGTTTTGGTTCCTCCACCCTAGATAGAAGACCATTAAAGACCAGGAGACGTTTATAGTGTAGGAATGATTTATATTTGGTTTATAAATATTATGTTGAGATACATGAAGATAATTTTTCTATAAATAAAAGCTAAAGTTCAAAAAATAACTAAAAAACCTCCAGTAGCAGAAGAATCACAAATCCCTTATGAAAAATATCTAAAAGCAGTTGTTTTTGAGTGTGTATGTGATTATGTATGTGTATGCATGAGAACACATGCATTTGTAGACTCATGTGTATTCATGTGGAGGCCAGAGTTCTATTTCATTTTACTGAGGCAGCCTCTGACTTGAACCCAGAGCTCATCTATTTAACTAGTCTCAATAGATATTCAAACTAGGATCCACATGGACTCATAATGAGTGAGATATAGCTCTTGTCACTTCCTACATACATGACAATATGGAGCTGAAAAGCAAAGAAAGGTGGTATTATCTCTGGTGATTTTAATTCCAGATAGGGAAGAAAATATTATGTTCTAAAGAAGGGCAGTAGTCTGGAAAGAGCAGAGTAAAAAAGAAATAGTTTCCATGAGATAAAACATTATTCTGTTGTAGTACCATTTATAAATCTGCATTCAGTATGACACAGAGAAGCACTTTCTTGTCCATAGTGCACATGTACATATTGAGGGAGAGTTGTGATATTGAATGGAAGGAGCACGACTGGAGATCAGTGTGAGGTAATGGAAACTGCGGGTGGGTACATATCTTTCATAGAGCCTCAGCTCCCTCTCTGGACACATGCAACTAAGTAGGGTTTGTGCTGACTGAAGAATCTGCATGTTACAACTTTAAGAGCAAAGTAGATTTATTTTGCAAAACAATCATAATGCAAAGAAACCTGCATGAAAGACTCAATCTTCCACCTTCCTGTGATCCCTGTACTTGAGCGGTAAAGGCATGGGGGTCAGGAGTGAAAGCCAACATCCGCTATATAGTAGTTTCAAAGCCAGCCCGAGCTCCATAAGTCCCTATCTCCAAAATAAATGAATGAATGAATAAAAAGAATAAAATAGGCAAAGAAAAACAAACCAAAAGTGTCTCTTTCCTTTCTCTATTGAGCCTTTTACTAATTAATCCCATGTCATTGTCCATCTGCAGATGAACATTATACCCCTGTGTTGAAAAATCTACATAAAGTGGGATCACAGAAACGTTTTTAGAGGCAATAAAACTCTGTGCTTTCTACCAAACAATTAGCATCAGGGGTGGTGAAAAAGTGGTTGGATTCTAGACACATTTTAGAAGCATGGGCAAGAGAACTTATTAAAGGACTGAATATACCAGAAAGGTAGGCAAAAGAAGGATTAACGGGAAGGAGGGTAAGAAATGGGGAAAGGAGATGAAGTTTCTGTAATTCTCCTTTCACAATTTCCCCTTTTCCCTTCTAAATACATTTACTTTTAAGTTTCCTTTCCACAACATTACAAAAGCATTTCAAAATGCTAAACTGACATTGCATGGAAAACTTTCAAGTTTCAGAAAAGTAAAATATTTCTATTTATTTCAAGTCATAACAATAAAAACGTAAAGCACTTCATCCCGAGTGTCTTTACTGACCCCCTTCTTTCCCTCTCCACAATTCTAATACCTCAAGGTTTCCTTAAAAACACGGTAACTTTTATTTTCTACTGTTCCTCATCTTGCGTGCATCCAATAACCATGTACTGCATTCAGTTCTCCCTCTCTTTCCCATCAAGCTCCCTGCCTTCCTCATGCTCTAACCAGAAATGCTAATGAGAGTCTTGGCTTCAGACTCACAATCACCATAATGATGTCTGCAGCTGACTCCTTTTTTTAATTTTATTTTCAGTCTTCCTGTCCCACCATTGTCATGTCCAAAGCTGACCTTCAGCTCAGAGAGGCTTTACTTTTTAGTATCATTTTCATTACTTCTCTGCAAACTCACATCCCAGCAGCCTCAACAGAAAACTTTAAATCTCGTCGTGCACAGCATTAAGGTCCACCACGAGTATGCAGGGAAGTGCAGATGGTGATGGGCAAAGCTGCAAGCTCGCGAGTGCATCAAAAAGTCAAACTCACAGTGGCTCTCCATCTGTTAACATATTCATATCTGCCTCATTTTCCCAGGAGCAATCCTCCTTCCTCTCCTCTCACACTGTCAAATCTCAGCAGGCAGCAAGTGGCTAGCATCTATTTCCATCTTGTAGTAGATCTTGAGTCTCCATTTTCTAAACAGCATGACATCAGAAAGACAAATGCCCAGGACATGCTCTAGCCCCTGCAAAGCACTCCAGTGAATATTCCCACTCCTGAGCAGTGTTTAGTTTAACAGCTCTGTACCAGTAAACGGCATCCCTGCTCTCTGCCTGTGGCTATGAAAACATGCAAACCAGTGGCATACAAATTTTATCTAACCAGTCATCTCCTTTTCATACAAAATAGAGTATCCCTAACTTATTTATTATTTGTTTGGATTTTATTATTTAGTTGGATGTTTATGTATATATGTGCATTATGCATGTACACATATGATATGCTTGTATATGGACATGGGCACACCACATTGCATAATTGGTTATAAGAAGACAACCTTGGGGTGTTTCTCCTCTCCTCCCACCTTCTTTTGAGGCAGAGTCTCTCTAGCCACTGATGGGAGCTTCTGGTTTCTCCTGGTCCCACTTCCAATTCACATAGGCTCATGGGATATAAATTGCATGTGTTCACTTTGTGTCTGGTTTTATGTAGGTACTGAGAAAGATCAAACTTAGATCAGCCATCTTATGAGCAAGAACCTTTAACCACTGAACAATCTAATGTGTGTGTAGTTTGTGTGTAAAAGCAGGTGTATTATCCTATGCACAAGCACGGGAAGGCAAAAGAATGATATTAGGTACCCCCCTTTATTACTCTTCTACCACCTTTCTTCGAGACAGGACCTCTCACTGAACATGGAGCTTGATGTTTTTCTGTAAGACTGGCTGACCAGCATGCCCTGTAGATCCTTGTCTCTGCCTGTCTCAGCACTGAGGTTACACAAATGTGCAGCCATACATACTATAGACAGCTATTATTTTAATGTATATGTCATGATTACTCTATGACAACACTAAAAGAAACTTCTCTCAGGTATTAATTTTCAAAACCAGTAGTCATCTTGAGGAAATTCTCTACCATAAAAGTTATTTATATTTAGCCACAGAATATTGACAGTATTTTCATTCCTTCTGGTTCTATCTACTTTTTTTTTCATAAAATATAGTAAATAAGCTGCTCTTCTATTTATGGAAAAGGCATGATGTAGATTCAGAATCAGAACGGTAAGGTATTTGTCCACACAAAGGTCTAGCAATCTATGGCCACTCATGAATCTGAACTATGAACCACCATCATAATTTCCTCTTTCCTTCCAAAAATTTCTCATGCCAAGAACTTCTAAATAAACCTGAGTAATTGTGCACTCATTTCCAATGTTAATTTAATCTTTCATTTTCCAGGATTAGCATATTAACAATGCTGATTTTGTTGCAGAACAAACATAAAATTCTAGTCAAATTTGTTATGTTTCCTAGCCTTGGCAGCTAGTAAGACAGACATGAACAAAAGACAGAGATCACTTTTTTTTCATCTAATCATCTATATAACACACTTTTAGCAAGTCTTTCTATTTTTCTACCTTTTTTCCCATTTGTAATGCTGAGGATCAAGTCCAAGGCTTTGTACTGTCAATGAACTATGTCTGCAGCCAAAGAGCCAAAGAGCCAAAGTCTCTGTATCATTTAATTACTCTGTTCAATATACCTTTGGCAAAAATGCAAGGATTATTTAGACAAAGCATATACACTCATTAGACTTGAAATATAAGTAGTCATTATATTTATATTTGCATATATATATATATATATATATATATATATATATACATTTTTATGATTCAGGACATAAAATAAAAACATGACAAAAGAGAGAATAAAAGGTTAATACTTTCATTTAATATCATTTATTAAATATCAAATTTTAAAATATGCTCAGTTTCACACAATATTATATGAGCTTATTTTCACTTTGGCAAGTTAAGTTTTTTGAGATAGCATCTTGCTATAGCCTAGGCTGACCTGGAATTCAATATATAGTATCAAGGTAGCCTCAAACTCACAGTGATCCTCTTACCTTTGCCTCCCAAGTGCTGCGATTAAAGACCCAACAAGTTAACTTTATATGATTGCATTATTGATAACTCTTTATAAGCAATATTATAAAAAGCATATGGTGTACATGATAAAAATTTCCTGAGCTATATTCAAGACCTAAAAATTATATGGAACATGGATGTTCTTTTTGTCCATAATTCAGAGAATCAGTTAAATCTTAAATGATCTTAAACAAAAGTTGGGAAAATGGCTTAGGGTCAGTTATTTGCTTGTCAAGTCTGTCTGTGTGAGCTTGATATTCTCTACTGTCTATGTAACACCAGAGACAAACTGGCTCATGTATCTGTGACCTCAACATACCAATGACAAAGGCAGGCAGAGTCAGAAGAATCTCAGACTTGTAGACCAACAAGACTGGCTTTCAGCCCTTAAATTGTAATAGATTCTATCTAAATTTTAGTAAGCATTTTAACTAAGAAGCATATGTTAACAGATTGGTAATTTCTGTTGTATGCAAATTTGTGAGGCTAAATAATTTATAAGGTCATAGGCTATTAACATGCACATAACTCATACACACTTTCTACATTTGCATTGTTTTTACAAACATATAAAATATGACAACATAATAATTCATTTTGTATATTAATTTGATGGGAAATATTTTTTGCATATAGGTCAAGAATAAACTATTCTGCAGGCATTATGTTCTGCATTTTTGGGGAAGTTAGATTATTATCCAATGTGTTTCAGATGGGAGGCAGAAGAGAAATAACAAAGGGAAGAGAAATAGAAATATGTCCATTATAAAGGAAAGCTGTCAAATTAATGATAGATCTCCAATTTCTTTATCAATATCTGGAGACTAGCATCTTCAAAATAGGCCTTCTTTGCTGTCCGAGGTGCTTTTCAGGTCAACACAGTGTTTCATGGCAGGTTTCCTAAGTATTGACTCTAATTACATGTGTTACAACTGGTTTCTGAGCCTATGTTTGCAATAAAATTTTGAGCAAAGAGCAAATGAATTATTTTCTATCAGAAAGTGGTAACTAGAACAACAGTGGACATGGAAGATCAAGGAAGTCTTGTTCTTATAATCTAGTGTTAGGAAATATCTGTACTTGCAATGCATTTCCAGTTTGACACACACAACAGAAATAGTGCGTTAAGAGCCAGGTATGCTTGTGCACACCTTTAATTGCAGCACTTGGGAAGAAGAGGTAGGAGCATCACCATGAGTTTGAGGCCATTATGAGACTACATAGTGAATTCCAGGTCATCTTGGACCAGAGTGAGACCCTACCTCAAAAAATCAGAAAAGAAAGAAGGCGGGGCAGGGAAGAGAGAGAGGGAGGGGGGGGGAGAGAGAGAGAGAGAGATTGGGAGAGAGAGAGACGGAGAGCAAGCAAGCAAGCAAACGAGCTTCAAGAAAAACACCAGGATTGCTTTACTAAGTCTTTCTTTAAAAAAAAAATAAACATATTGTGGCTCAAGAAACATCTTATTGATTAAGGTGCTTTCCTGTGAAGCCAAAGGACCCAGGTTCAATTTCCCAGAACCCATGTAAGCCAGATGCACAAGGTGGCACTTGTGTCAGGATGTCAGGCCCTCATGCACCCATTCTCTCTCTTTCTCAAACAAATAAAAAATAAAATGAAAAGTTTTTAAAAAGAAATATTAATATTTTAAATTAGAAATAGAAATAATGACATTAAACTGTTATCTTATGTAATTAAACAGGCACTTGAGCACCATGTATAAAATAAAAGTCAATGTTTTGCAAAAGTATTTTAAATATATTAAGTCTAACTTAAAAGTTGAAAAAAATACACACTTGTCATGAGAATGATTTCAGCATATCAGAACTTAGCATATAAACATACTACATATCATTACATACTTTGGACTGAAAACTTCAAAAAATAAGAAAACAGTTTACTTACAGCCATAATATCTATATTTCAACTTGTTAAGTTATAGCTAATGAATCACATAGCTCAGAAGCAGTGCTCAAATGTTTTCACACATTAGAATGTGAGTATTTTACTGATCAATAGGATTGTATCATTTGCCCTCCATTCACATTTCTTCAGGAGAGCTAAGCCTAGCTCATAGTCGAAACTGTAGGTATGTGTTCATTATTTAGGCATATTTCTTCAAAATTATCGCAACTGGATCTGGTCCATAATATAATGGAACAAATTTGCATAAAATGTACCTGGCTGTCTTTCCTCCAGCTGGTATTTGATAAAGGGTAATATGTTAGATTCACAGCAAATCTTAGAATATTAGTAATACCAAGGGAAGTTTTATGCATTTTATGTGTCTTTAACATAAAATTCTTAAAGTTCAAAAATTGTTACCTTTTTATAACATGCCAAATACAATATTAAATATGTTTGATTATTACTGTTTGTGTAAAACTATAATCATTCAATCAAATCAATATCTTCCCCACAATGGTCACGATGTATCCAAAGAATATTGTTCCCCATTCTTTTAGAAAACTAGTCTTATTCAAATTTTAGGCAGGAAATGAATATATTTGAATGTACATTGTCAAAATTTTAACACTGCAATTGTACTATGATTTCCTGCTAGTAACAATTTACCTACTTATAGCTTCTAGCATTAGAGATTCTATGGCAATGGTGGTAAGGAACAGTACAACAGGAGCAGAATATGCACTTAACTTCTGATGAGCTTTATATTTACTAAAGCAGGATAGCCAGTCTTCTGAGAAGAGAAAGTTCACAGGTATTGCAATTCAATACATGAGAGTTTCCAAATAGATTTTCATTTTCAGTCAGATCTAATTTAATCTACTAAATTGGGCATTCTCTCACGTTGTTTCTTGGCATTTATCTTTATTCTGATAACCATGAGGATTTATGTATGTATTTAACTTGGAGAAGAAAGAAAATCCAGTTTAGCAATGGACATTTCTAGAAAATATGACAACATTAAATTTGCATAAAAGAATGTAGAGGGGAAAATAATTCTTACATGTCTACTTCTACCAAAAAAGTCATTTGCATGCTTCTGTAAATAGTGTGATGAAAAATGAATGGATTCATATATAATCCCTATATGTCTGTGGCTTTTATGCTTTTACCTAGGCAAAAAAACAAAACAAAAAAACTGTCATATTTCCACTTAGCCTTCTGATAATTTAACTTTTGGTTATTTTCAAATTCCTTCTAAAGTTAAATTGTACTGTGGTGGAAGGACCAATTAGAGCTTAATCCAGTGATAGGAACTGCTTCCCAGTTTAGATTATTTGGGATGTTGTCACTTTGATGAAGATTATTCTCTATTTGTTGAGAATATGAAAATTATGATGAAAAATCAAAACTATTAACTGAGAATACATACTGGTTTCATTAATATCTGAGCCATAAAGTGTGAAATGAGACTTCATTAATAATGGGGTTAGGGAGATTGCTCAGTGGGTAAAGTGTTTGCTGCACAAATGCAAGGGCCGAAGTTCAGATCCCTAGGGCACTTCGGCAATCTCATCATGGCAAATGGTGGAAGACAGAGACAGGAGAGTTCTCAGAGGCTTGCTGGTCATTACAGGCCAGCAAACAATAGATTCAAACTCAAACAAAGGAGAAGATGAAGACCAACAACCAAGCTTGTCCTCTTATCTTCACAAGTGTGCCTGTACTCATATACCCATGAACATACAAATATACACACAAAGATTTTAACATTTTTTTGAGGCAAGCTAAACATGCTGTCTTTTTTGTGTGTGAGAGAGAGACGAAAGAGAGAGTGAGAGGGAATTGGTAGACCAGGGCATCCACTGAAATCTAACTCCAGACATGTGTACCACCTTATGTGCATATGCTATCTTGTGTGCTTGCATTACTTTGTGCATCTAGCTTAAGTGGGACCTGCAGAGTTCAACATGGGTCCTTAGACTTCACAGGCAACCACTAAGCCAACCCTCTGCCCCAAGTATTTTAAAATTTAAAATCTGTTTCTCACCAAGTTTGAATTAGCCAAAAACAAACATGTATTACAAACCTAGTGATCTTCAGAAGAAAATCGCTGATATTTGACTCTGAGAGATATTCAATGTACCTGCCTGGGACATGAATTTACAATCACGGGTGTTCACAACAGGGGAATGGATTCCACCTGCTCCATCTTGCAGCAATTTTGATATATTAAAAGAAATATAAATAAAATGCTCAAAAACATTAATTATTTAACATCTACATATCTATAATGATATTACCAATAGATTTAAAAATAAATATATGTGGCATGATAGGACACAAGATTATAGAACTCTGAACATTTTTGTGATTAAGCCTTTGGACCAAAGTGCCAATGTAATGCTGACAAGCAGAAGAGTCACAGATACCCAGATAAAACAATATGTGAAAAGTTCTACATGAATGACATATCATTGAAAGCACAATCATTTTTTGATTGTGTTTCATAACTCAATGGCATTTCCTCAAGAGAAGACAGGTTAGGATTCATTAGTAACAGAGAAGCCATGACAGTCCAGTGACATGAAATACGGTGAGCAGAATAATATACTATGTAATCAAAAAGAAAGCAGCAAAAATTTGAAAGCCTTCAACAGGAACAAGTGATAAATCTTTGAGAGAACTAATATGTTTAAGCTGGTTTACATATTGTACAATGTGTACATGATTTGAAACATTATTTTATCCCATTCATCTTACCATTTTAGTTATGTGCATCAATTAAAAATATCCTCATGTCACTTTCTTTGTTGGGGGATATATTATAACTACTCATAATTAAATATCCTTACTCATTCTTAGTCTGTATAAATTTTCTAATTCCTCAAAACTTAATTTTGGCAAATGATAGACATCCAAGAATTCATCTATTTATTCTAATTTATTTATTGTCATGTAAACTTTATAATAATGTCTTCTGATACTTGTTATTTCTGTGTCATTAATTGTAATGTGTCCTTATAATATCTGGATATTTATTTTACTTTTTAATATAGGTAAGAGCTTATTAATTTTGTTTAAGTTTAAAATATCTTAATTTATTACCCTAAAGTTTTTGGCTTTAACTTTATTTATTGTTGTCTAAACCCTTATCATTTATTTCTTTCATTTAATTACTATGTCATTTCTTGTTTTTCTAATTCTTTAACATGTAATTAGGTTATTTAAAACCTTCCTGGATTCCATGTACATGAATTTCATTATAAAGTTTTCTCAAAAATGTTTTTTGCTATTTACTGTAGGTTTTGAGATATCATATGTCCATGTTTATTTGCCTGAAGAAAAAAATAATGTTCTTTTCCACGATTCATTGATTTACTCAGAAGCTTGTGGAAATAAGGATTTCCACATATATTTCTACTTATGAAACTATCTCCTTTTAAGGATTTCTAGTTTCATATCACTGCAATTAGAAAAGATACTTGATAAGGTTTTACTTCCCTTAAATAATTGATCCTGGAGAATGTCCTTTTTGGTCTTCTGTCAGTGTATGGAACATTTCTTGTATGTTTGTTAGGTCATTTGGTGTTTAGTATAGTTTAAATCCATTGCTTTATCTGTTCATTTAGACTAGCCTTTAAAAATTTTTAATTTCTGGGCTGGGGAGATGGCTTAGCGGTTAAGCACTTGCCTGTGAAGCCTAAGGACCCTGGTTCGAGGCTCCATTCCCCAGGACCCACGTTAGCCAGATGCACAAGGGGCTCACGCATCTGGAGTTTGTTTGCAGTGGCTGGAGGCCCAGGTGCACCCATTCTCTCTCTCTCTCTCCCTCTTTCTCTCTCTGTCACTCTCAAATAAATAAATAAAAATAAAAAAATATTTAATTTTTTAAAAATTTGTTTCTGTAAGTGTGTGTATGTGCACGTGCATGGTATATGTACAAATGAGAATGCATGAGTGTGTAGAGATCAGAGGACAATTTAAGGATATTGACCAGCATCTTCCACCTTGGCTGAGACAGGGTCTCTCTTGTTTTTGCCAGTATGAAAGCCAGGCTGTTTGAACTCTGGAACTTCAAGGATTTTCAAATCTGCCTCCAATTGATGCAGGCTTGCTGGGTCTACAATGGGCATGCTATTTGCATACAGCTTTATATGTGTTCAACAGATTCAAATTCCAGTTATCAGGCTTGGGGAGCAAGTCCTCAACCTATCTCCACAGGCCCTTGATTTATCTCTTGAATAAAGATAAGCCAGTATGTGAACATAGACATGAAATTCCCTACTATTTCTGCTTGTCTCCCTGTATGTATATCTGCATTATGTATTTAGGTATACCAACGTTTGGTGCATATATATGTATAGTTGTTAATTCTTCTTACATACTGAATTGGCTCCCCTTATTATTATATAATGACATCATTTGCCTCTTCTATAGATTTTGTTTACTTAAATTACATGTTATCAGACATAAAAATGGCTTGGTTCTATGACATATATCTATAATTCTACAACTTGTCATTAGAGAAGAATGATGAAAATAAGGTGGCTTATACTGTACACTGAGGCCTTGTCTCAAAGTTTTTAATTAAAAATAAGAGTATATACATCTATATTCACAAAGACAGTAAAAACTAATTATTGAGTATGCTGTGTGTGGATCCTGAATTGAACAGATCAAGTCTGAAAACACATTTTAGATAAAATTAAGAAATCCTGAGTGGGAACTGGGTATTAGATGCCATCAAGGATTTTGTTAGACTAACATGGCATTGAATGGAATAGCACTTAATAAAGTATATTTCCCTAAATGATATGTCATTCTAACCCACAAGAACATAGAAAGAGGTCTTATTTGCAGAGACTTACAAGAGGTAGAGTTATATGAGCTCAATTAACCTCACTTGAAAATGGAGGCCACTAGGGTGGGCTCTAATCTAGTATGACTCATATGACCTAAGATTAGGACAGAGATAAACAAAGGGAAAAGATGGCCATTTATAATCCAAGAAGAGAAGCAGGAAGAGTTTTCACACAGCACCTTCACAGGGATCATGAGTATGGAATATGGATCTTGGATGTTCAGCCACTGCTGTGTCAGATACTAAATTTCTTTTTATTCCAAAACTATGCTATATTTTTATGGTATCCTTGAACAACTAATGCACCAAGAAGATGTGCTCATTAGTTGAAAATGCATTATTAAACACTCACACATGTAATAATGTACTATATTTACAGTGAATCAGTGAACAAAAGAAGGAGTGGGTAAAAGAAATAGAAGAAAATTAGAAATTATTCTTAATTACTGAAATTGTATGTAGTTATTTGGGATTTACCATAGGCTTTATTTGGTGTGACTTAACAAGTCCAGAATAAAGACTTAAAATAAGGGAAGAAATACATGAGATCAATATTTGGGTTTAAATACAAACACATAGCTAAAAGAAGGCTGTGTTACAGCCTTATGTGGATAGCCCCAAAGTTCAAAACAAAAGACCCTAGCCACAGAACATAGCCACTCACCAAATTTATGATGAAGATATTTATATCTGAACTCATGCTTCTATAAAGTTAATTAATAAGTAGCTTTCTGAAGAAGTTTTCATACACTTTACATAAAAACTATAAATAGCTTCCGAGTCCATTGTAACATATTAGGAATATTCAAGAGTGTTTCAGGCAAAAATGAAAAATAAAACACAATGCATGCCCCTTTAACATTTACAAATTTAAACCCAACCTCCAAAGCAGCACTTGGCTGGCATTTTTCCACTGTGTTATGGTACTGAGAGATGAGTGATGCTGTTCTTTTTTAAATAATATCTGAGATCTAAACCTCTCATAATATTTAAGGATGATCAGAATATAGTAGATATAGGTGGGTCCCATGTCCCACATAGTTCTCTGAAAAGTTAAGGGGTCAGAGAGTAAAATGTGTTTCATGTGCCATTTAAAAAAGTCACATATAAGTAGCTAAATCCAAATAGTCCTAGATAAGAAATATTATTCGTAAAAATTCAATGAGTCACTACTTCCTACTACACTGTCTCCTAATATCTCAACCACATCCTAGACTCCTACCCCTCCTTGACTGCAAATACCAATATACAGTCTCTGGAATGTGGACAGATGGCACTAATGTTGGAAATTGTCTTTGCATATTTCTCTATTATTACTTCCCTGTGACTCTTAAAATGTGATTAACTTGAATCTAGTTTGCGAACACTTAGTTGTAGGTATCTTCCCCATATAAGGATTCTCTCATTTTACATAATTTGTACTGACCACAAACGGGTTTATAAAGTGGACAACTCTAAAGTCTTCTAATTACCTAGCATACATGTCAAAAAGGTGAGACAAGCATATAAATAACTAATAAAATACAATAAAGAACTATGGGAGTTCTGTAGATTCCTAGATAGAGAGGGAGAGAGAATGGGTGTGCCAGGACCTCCAGCTACTGCAAACGAACTCCAGAAGCATGTTCTCCCTTGTGCATCTGGCTAACATGGGTCCTGAGGAATAGAGCCTCGAACCAGGGTCCTTAGGCTTCAAAGGCTAGTGCTTAACTGCTAATCCATCTCTCCAGCCCTAGAAACATTTTTTTAAATTTTATTTTTAGAGAGAGTGAGAGAGACAGAGAAAATAGGCACGACAGGGCCTTAGCCACTACAATGGCACTCCACAGGCTCCCGCCACCTAGTGGCCACATGTGACCTTGTGCTTGCCTCACCTTTGTTCGTCTGGCTAATGTGGGATCTGGAGAGTCAAACATGAGTCATTAGGCTTCGCAGGTAAGCACCTTAATTGCTAAGGCATCTCTCCAGACCCTACTTTAGAAACTTTATCCCCATGCCTTGCTCAGAAGGTGTATATGGCTACTTGAGCAACTTCTATTTCCTGCACAGGAATGAGTGCTATGTCCAAGCCCCTTCTGGATGCTTTCAGTTACAATCATTGCCTTGGATTCTTTTTGTTGTTGTTGTTCATTTGTTTATCCCTATGCCTTGTTTTTATGGCTGGAAGTTTCTGACACTTGCCTAGAAATTAAATATGTATATGAGAGCAATGCACTTAGGTATGGATGTGTAATAGAGATGGAACATGATTTGGTAGAGTCTAGACCTCTGGCCTCCAGAATTTTTCTTATGGTCTCAAATATCAGACTGAATTTATACTTTTTCTCACTTTGATAATCATTACAAATGAAGTAAGAACAGAAAGAAGCTCTTATTAGTTGTGCTCATCAGGTGTCACAAATGTTTTGTTCCATGTTATTTACTATACTTCAATGAAAAGAATTTACTAACAGTTTTGTATTCCATTGATTGTAGCAACAATAACAATATTAAATCAGCATTATAAATGAGAATATGTGAGTGCACAGATAAATTGTGCAGAATGTAGAATTTTGTTTATTTCTGATTAGCTAGTTGTGATAATAGCCTATGCGAAAAGGAAGACTAATTTTAAATTAGCTAGCAAAATGAAGAAGAGTATTTAAGAATATTATAAATAAAGAATATAAAAATTATGTTTAGGAGTGAGTAAAAAATTAAGAGAGCAACCAGCAAGAGAGCAGGGCTGAATAAAACAATTTGCAAAAAAAATATACTCAAAAACAAACTCAGTGGATTATCAGTCATAGACAGTACACAAAACCAAAAAACAAAAAGACCTGAAAGAGGGAAAAGACAGGATGACACACATCCCTATTTGATCCTAAGTAGGAAAGAGCTGATAAACTTCTCACTTTACCTTCTTTTCAAGTAACTATAACATGTTAGCTATATATTATCAGACGCTGGAAGAAAGGTTTTGAGTAGTGACTTCAATGTCTCCCTACTGATAAAAGTAATGCATTATTCTCTTAATATTTTTCTTTATACTTTCCTAGATAATATTTGCAAGGATCTTGTCTTCACTGTCAGAACTATCTAAATAATTCATAAAAAACATTGCTTTTAACAAGATTATGTCAGTAGCTGAAGAAAATTAAATTTTGGTTTAGCATCTCCAAATTCATTACCTACTCTGCCCTTTACTGTGCATCAACACAATCTCTGAAAACTGACGCTATGATCACACATGTTGCAAGTCTAATATACTCCAATGCCCTCATACATGAATCTATGCAATTATGCCTGACAGGTGTTCCCTATATCCATACAGAATCAGGTACTCTGGACATTACTGAAAAATAATTTTGTTTTAATATCTCTATGCATTAATGAGTTTTCTTGATATACAAGTATTATCATATTAATTCTCCATTGAAGATTCCCAATGTTGAACAATTTCTCTTCAATTTGACTGCAATTCCAAATAATTTGAAGATTTTTTTTCTTATAAATATTTCCAGCTTGAGCATTTTCAGCTCCTTAAGCCATCATTTATATAGATAGTTGTTTTCACTATTGTCACCATTTATGGTTTTTCATTATGGAGTAAGTGTCTCTATGTCCACATTCTGTTGACATCTGGATAGATTACAATATTAAACAGTTTCAAGAAAAAAGACTCAAGGGACCAGACAGATGGTTTAGAAATTAAGTACACTATCTGTACAAGCATGAGACCTGAGGGGTCCCCAAGATTGCCCAAGTTCTAATCTCCAAAACCTATGAGCATCTGGATGTGGCCATGTACAGCTATAATTCCAGGAGATTGACAGGAGATCCCTGGGTCTTGGAAACAGCATGTTCCCGAATTAGTAAGAAACTCCAACACAAGGGAAAAACAGGCTGGTGAGTGATGGAATGGAACAATTGATATTCTCCTCTGGCAACCACAGGTGAACCTGAGGGGAACCACAGGGAAGTGCATGGGGCATAACATCAAGAACACAAATGCATATATCACACATACAGCACATGTACACACAGACACACACACACAAACACAATGAAAAATGAGAAAAAACTCTTCTTATCTATTATGACTAAACTATTACAGTAAAACTGGTATTTTGTTGGCCTCAAAACTTACTAATGTGGGGTGTTGGAGAAATGGCTTAGCAGTTAAGGTGCTTGTATGTGAAGCCTAAGGACCCAGGTTTGATCCCCCAGTACCAATGTAAGCCAAATGCACAAGATGGCTCATGTATCTGGAGTTTGTTTGCAGTGGCTAGAGGCTCTGGTGCACCCATTCTCTCTCTCTTCTCTCTCTCTCTCTCTCTCTCTCTCTCTCTCTCTTAAATAAGTAAATAAGTAAAAAGTAGGCCTTCAATTACAACACAAATTAAATATTTATAAATGTTAATTAAATTCAATTAAATTAATTAATTTAAAACAATATTCTTTGTATGTGTGAAGTAAAATATTCGTATAAGAGTTTCTATTAGTTTTTATTAAGTTTCACTTTACCTGACTCATAATATTCTTCATAATCAATTGAGAACAAACAGTGCCTCCTGGTCTTATACCCAGATTATTCTTCACTGCTTCACCTGTGGAATTAGCTGCTTTTTTTTCTAAATAATATACAATAATTCTTAAAAGAACACAAATGTGAGATGAGCTCAGAAGGACAGAAGCACATACCTTTCTTAGGAGATGGACTCACTATTAAGATACATGCAGCCATTCAGCTCAACTGCCATGATCTGAACTTGTTCCTGGAAAGCTTATATGTAGGTCACTTGGTCTCCCAAAGGAGAAGTTTGAGACAAAGGGCCTTCAGGAGGTGAATGAATTACAAGATCTCTGCCATCATGAAGAGGACTCACCATTCATGGATTAAGGAGAAGATGACATTGAAAGCTTTCTCCATCTCCTCAACTCCTCATATTGTGTCTCCTGCTATATTATGATATAGTGAGAAAACATTCACTATACAGAAGATGTTGGTACAAAACACTCTTGAACTTCCCAGAATCAATTAATTTTCTATTCTTTATAAATTGGACAGTCCACGGTATTCAGTCATAGCATCAGAAAACAGAATAACTTGCTATAACTGAGGCTATCATAATGCACTTTGCCATTCAGACTTTATTTCTTCAAACAAACCAAAATTATACCACACCATTCATTATTAAAATATGTTTAGGGATAAATATACCAACTACATCTCTATTGGAACATTGTCAGGTTTACTCATCTAGTTAACACATCTAGTTAACATCTAGTTAAAATATATAGATATTGACAAAAGCAATAATAAAATAAAATAAATTGACATACTGTTCCATGATATATTCTTCATATATAAGTATGGCTCTAGGGGATGAATCTCTTGATAAGTGCTACTAATTACTCAATTAAAACAATAATCAATGATGTAATGTAATGGGAGATAAATAACAATGTTGGATTAGTCTGTTTGTTTTTGAACAAACATGCAAACTATATGTGATTAACTTATTATTTGGGGCTTCAGAGATTGCTTAGTGGTTAAAGGCACTTCACTGCAAAGCCTGATGGCCTGGGTCCTATTCCCCAGTACCCATGTAAATCCAGATGCACAAAGTGCCACATGTGTCTGGAGTTCTTCTGCATTGTCAGGAGGCCCTGATGCTCCCATTCTCTCTCTCTTTCTCTGCCTCTTTCTCTCTGTCAAAAAATAATAAAAGATAATCATTTGATTTAGCAATTTCACTAAAAATATTTCAATAATGGAGAATTTATTAGTCCAAGCCAGCTATTTCCTAATTTGTTGATTGCTTTGATTCTTGTTCTACCAGTAATTTTCATATATTTACTAAGAATGCAAAATGAGAAGGCAGACGAGAAATGGTGAGATAAAGATCTTCTTATTTCTGCTAGTACTGATATGAACATAAAGCTCTCAGGTTAGTGAGGTACAGACGGTTATTTGCTTGCTATTTTAAATTTGAGCTGTGCAGTACAGGAAATACAGAGAAAAGAATTGTACAGAACCAAACTTGGTACAAGTCTCCAAAGGAGTGAAGATGCTTGCAGATGGAAATAAGGTTTTTGAGGAAAGTTGAGTTGAGGGCAACATAAACACTTACAGACAGAGAAAAAGAGGGGAGATGTGGTGGCTTGATTTAGGAGTCCCCATAAACTTAGGTGTTCTGAATGCTAGGTTCCCAGCTGATGGAGATTTGGGAATTAACACTTCCTGGAGGGTGTGTACTGTTGGGGGCAGGCTTCCCCATGCCAGTGTTTGGCACACTCTCCTGTTGCTGTGGTATACCTTATGTTGGCCAGGGGGTAATGTCCACCTTTTGCTCATGCCATCATTTTCCCCTGCCATCATGGAGTGTCCCCCTCAAGCCTGTTTGCCAAAATAAACCTTTTTTCCCCACAAGCTGTTCTTGGTTGGTTGATTTCTACCAGCAATGAGAACCTGACTGCAATAGTAAAGTGGTACCAAGTGGGATTGCTGCTAGACACCTGACTGTGTGGCTTTGACCTTTTGGAGCTGATTTTCAAGAGGAATGTGAAAAGATTTGAAACCTTGACCTAAGAGATGCCTTGCAGTGCTCTAAGTACAACTTGATGGACTATTCTTGTCAGAGTTGAAAGACCTGAATGCAGTAAGAACTATGGACTGTGAGGGTTGGCTTATGAAGGTGTGAAAGAGCTTTACTTGGACTGGGCTAGCAGTTTGTGTAAGAAGCTTGCTGTTTTGCTTGTGTCCTGAGAAGTTGTGCAGGGTTGCTTTGCATAGAAATGGACTGGTGTGAGCAGAGGGATATGGCACAGAAAAAAAAAATGAAATCTTTGGGCCTAAACTGCTGCCCATTCACCTGAAAATTGTTTGAGAGATTACAACTATTGATATTGGGCCAGGTAACCTGCACTGGGGCAACAGGAAGAGTGGACTCTTTAGAAGGGGTCTGAGTCCTCAAGGAGTGTCCTGTTCTTCAAAGCCTGCTTTATACCCCCAACCCCCCGGATTAACAAATTGGCACCCTATCTGGTATTGTGGAGTACAAGAAATGCAGGAAAGAGAGGGTCACTGAGTTTTCAACATGGTCTTGTATTTTGGAAATGGCCATGGGCAGTGTGAAGCAGGTTTGCTGGATGCCTGCTTGGAGACCCCATGGGGCCATGAGGATGAGGGTTGCAGTGGAGAACGAGTGGAGATGCTGGGACCATGAGATGGCTGCCAAGGAGCTGCTGGCCCTGATGAAGTGTGCCAGGACTGTGAGTAGTCTAGTTGGAGGGGTGGAACGGGTTAGAATTATGGGACTTGTAGACTTGTCACTGACTAGAGTTGTTGGACTTGAAATTACAGAGTTGGATGTTTGCCCTGATTGTTTTAAATCTTGTATTGGTTGAATAGTTCTTGGCTATGTCCAATGGCATCTTTTGCAGTGTGAACGGTTATTCTGGGCCATTATGGGTTTTGGGGGGGAATTCTTTGCTATTATGGCTCAGTTAAAAGATCTTGGATTATGGGGATGTTTTAAAATCATTAGAATTGAAAAAACTATGTGGAATTTTAAAGATTAATTGAATGCCTTGTATTTTATATCATGCATGGTTATCAGTTTATAGGGTCCAGGGGTGGAATGTGGTGGTTTGATTCAGGTGCCCCCATAAACTTAGGTGTTCTGAATGCTAGGTTCCCAGGTGATGGAGATTTGGGAATTAACACCTCCTGGATGGAGTGTATTGTTGGGGGTGGGCTTATGGGTGTTATAGCCAGTTTCTCCATGCCAGTATTTGGCACACTCTCCTGTTGCTATGGTCTACCTTATGTTGGCCAGGGGGTGATGTCTACCCTGTGTTCATGCTATCATTTTCCCTGCCATCATGGAGCTTCTCCCTCAAGCTGGTAAGCCAAAATAAACCTCTTTTTTTTTTTCCACAAGCTTCTCTTGGTTGGGTGATTTCTACCAGCAATGTGAACCTGACTGAAACCGGAGGAGAAGACAGAGAGAGACAGAGAGAGAGAGAGAGAGTTTGTATTTGTCATTTACACAAAAACCATACAAAAAAAAAAAAAATCAAAGTGAGGAGCCAGACATGGTGGAGCACACCTTTAATGTCAGCACTTGGGAGGCAGAGGTAAAGGACTGCCGTGAGTTCAAGGCCACCCTGAGAATACAGAGTGAATTCCAGGTCAGCCTGAGCTAGAGTGAGACCCTACCTCGAAAAACCAAAAAATAAAACTAAAAAACTCAAAGTGAGGATTGGAGAAATGGCTCAGCAGTTAAAGTCCTTGCTTGCAAAGCCTGATTACCTGGGTTTGATTCCCTAGTCCCATATTAAGTCATACGCACAAAGTGGCCCATTCATTTGGAGTCCATTTTTAGGGGCATGAGGCCCTGGCATGCCCATAGCCTGCCTCTCTCTCTCAAATAAATAGCATGTAAAACACATAATCAAAATGACCAATGAGTGAGAATTTAGTCTAGCATAGAGTAAGGGTTGACTCTAATCTGAGAAAGAGAATGATAGCAAAAACTGCACTGGGATGGGTATGGTTGGATATTGACATGCCTCCTAAAACCCTTTAGATATTTTAATACTAAGAAAAGTAAGTTAAAGAGGGCATTTCCAGAAATATAAGCACAGTAATTATCCAGGAAGTGAATCAGATCATTCTAGACATATGGTATACAACACAGGAGAGGTGAATTTGGGAGGTTGTGCTTGTTTCAAAAGAATGGGAACAACTTAATACAAGGCAGTTATAGTAAAGAATTTCCCAGCAGATACTACAGGGTTGAAATCCACCACTTAAATCTCAAAGGACAGGGCCCCATGCCACAACCACAAGCCTGCAAACTCAGGGCAGCAAAACTACAGAAAGAGATACAGATGATTTAAGGGGCCTTTCTCTGAGTTGTGCCTCTGAACATTGTTACCCCAATGACCTAACGAACAGAAGGGAGCCAGAGTATTTTTTCCAAGCCTTAAGATCTCATGTAATTTGCAGTTAGACTTAGGGTTCATTACTTTTGTTTGGTGGTTTGTTGTCCATTTGTAAAAGAAGTCCCTGTGTCATGCATATCCCTTATGTCTGCCTCATATGCCTATAATTTGGAAGCAAGTTACATGTTTGGTCCCATAGGTTCATAGGAATAGGAGCAACTTTCCTCAGGATGAATCATACCTTGAATCTTACCCATATCTTATTTAGATGAGGTTGAGTGCAGAGTTCAGATTTGAGATACTACCCAGGGAGTTGAGACTTAAATTTAGGGCTATATAGTTGCAATGAATATATTTTTTGCATGTGTTGCATATTAATCTGTGAGGGAGTGGTCAGGTATGTGATGCCTGACTTTTTTTTCTTCCTAAAATGCATATATTAAATGACTGACTCAATTGTGACATCACTGGAGAGTGGCTTTTGAGAGTAATCATGTTATGAGAGAAGAACCTTCTGAAATAGAATTAGTGCCTATATGAAATGGGCCTCAGAGAACTTCCTTTCACCTTCTACCTCTTGAGTACAGAGGGTGATGGAATCTGCTAACTGGAAGAGGGTCTTCCCCAGAAGCCATGCTCTCTAACAACTAGCCACCAGAGCTGTGTGAATTGCATTCTCTAGTTTACAAACTATTCAGTCTATGAACAAGCCAGACTAACATAGAGATGCATAGGAAAGAAACAGAGGTAAAAATGAAATGATGCTATATTGCTTAAAAGAAAACTAAGAAATTATTTGGTTGTTATGAACTTTACACATGGCATTTTATTTAGCCTCATTTTTCAATAGTACCTTGTGTGTTTTATGTAATATTAATGATTTTCTATATTTCAATCAGTGTCTTTTATAAAACCTAAGTTGGCCAGCATAGCTTCAATTGGTTATATTGCTCCCTCTAACTACTGCCCTCTCTCATTCTGCGATGGGCTGATGCCTCTAAGGTGATATGAGGATACAGGGGCTGGATACATTCTTTCCAGTGACTTCCTGTTGTGATTATGATACAATCTAAAGTCCCCACATTGCCAATAAGTCTTTATAGAGCTGGCTCCTGCCTCCCTGACCTCATCACAACTTACCTTCCAGCAAATATGCATTCTGTCTGACCCTGCTTGAACACAGTCCTGCCTGAGTGACTTTGTTCTCCTCATGTTCTCAGCTTAGAACATCAGTGATTTGTGCCCATAATTTGGACTTGGGCTCAAAAGTTATTTTCTTGGCACATACTTCTCCATTTTGGTTAAAACAACTATCTTTTTACAATTTGCTGCTCTCTGTTCTCTTGCCCAGTCTTAACTTCATTATGTAAAAATAGGCTATCAATAGTCACTATTTTTAGTGATTTCTATTATATCTGCAAACCCACCTTCACAGGAGGCAGAAATGTTTCCTTCACTGAGGTGTTTTCATATCCCAGAAGAATGCTTCCTTAGTGGAAAGCCCTCAATAAGAAACCTCAGTTAAATGAATTCATGATTAAATGAAGACAATTTATAACTAATGAATCAAACAAAAAATTAATTCTGAAAGACTGTGCTACACAAAGTCAATATCAAATCTGTTAGTAGGCAAATCTTTCAGTCTTTTGAAATATCAAAAACATTTATTAAATTACTACATTTTTCTTTTATGTGGATGCAATTCACTTGTGTAAGGTTTATATGTTTAAAGTAAGGCTAATATCTCTTAAATGATTATTTTTCAAATTTATTTCATATTCACTACAATATGTAAGCTTTTTTAAAATTTTAATGTTTTTGGTTTTTTGGTCGATTCAAATCTAATAGACCTGAACATGGATTATATCTTCTTGAGACTAAAACAAAAATGTTTGCATTTTTTAAATTAAATCCACTGTGTGTGGGGGGGGGATTGGTTAGGAGATGTCCCAATGAGTAAAAGAGTTTCCCATTCAAGCATAAGGACCTAAGAGGGTCACAGTTGTATCCCCTATATAAAACTGAGCATGGCCACATATGCCTGTATTCCCAATGCGACAAGGCAAAGAGCTAGCAGAGTAATTCGCACTCGCTATTCAGCCAGTATGACCGAAAATAGAAGATCCAAATTCTGTGAGAGATTTCATATCAAAGAAACAATGTGGAAGAAAACAGTATAGGACACAATATTTTCCTCTGATATTCCCCCATGTGGGCACATGGATGCATACATATACCTACATACTACGCACTCACACCCATCACACCACACATAATACACACAAACATGCAAAACAATGAAAGCTAGTGTGTATTGCTCATAAGGAAGTAAGAAGAGTTGACTTAGCCTACAGACCCACAACGTTTTTAACTGAGAAATGCCATTGCAACTAATGAAGCATCCTGCTCAAGGATAGAGTCTTTCTTATTGAACTGAGCATGAAGAAGATCAGGAAAAGGAATGAAAAAGGGATGAAGATTGACTCTGCAGCTGAAGAAGAAATAGTCACACATAATTAGCTATGTCTCTAAATGAAACAGTATTTTGTGATTTTTTTAAATTTTGAACATAGAAAGTTCTACATATGCCAAATTGTTTCAGACATTTCAGTACATGAACATAATTACATAATTACATAAAATTACATAAACAAATCATATAACATTGGTTCAGCAAAGTTCAGTCCTTACCAAGTGTCTTCAAGGTGACACGTGCTACTGTCTCACAGCACATCATTAGAGTTACTGTGAAATGTCCAGTGAATGTAGTCCTATCAATTCATTTAATATTCTTTTTTCTTCGGATGTTCAAGTAGCGTACTCAGGCAATGAAAATATTAAAGTTTAAAGTATTTCCTGTTTAAAACTGACATGGAACTCGGCAATTGAATTTAAAGGAATTGTGGTGTCAGATGAAAGAAATTGTGCCTTAAAAGCATACAGTGCAGATTTTTTTATCCTAGTGTTTATTAGAAAAGTCACTAAGACTTTTTGTATAGAGTTGTTCACTGGATATATGCAATTAATAAAATCAAAATTCCACTATAGTTCAAAATCACTTGCAAACAATTTGAGGCTTCAAAATTAGAAGGCTATAAAATAATAAATCAAATTCTTCACTTTACTTACTGAAATGGCATCAACCTTACAAGTCCCAAAGATCTGAATGATTTATGAACAGATGCTTTATTCTATTGACATCATAATTCTATCATAGTCTGTGCCAAGGTTCATACTTAATACCACTTCAACTGTGAAATGCTAATTTAAATCCACAGTTCAATGATTTTCTTATGCAATGACAGCATTATGTTAAAATTATTGACAGTGAATCTTATAACACAAGTTCCCCAAAGTGCTGCTCAAAACTCATGTTTCCACATACTAGCATGGTAGCCATCTTTGAGTTGGAGAAAAAGATGGGAAGAAAATATGGTCCAAGTTATTACACTCATTAAAATGTTATTTGCTCAATTTCAAACACAACTCACAGATGAATCTGTCCTCTTACTATATAATACGAAAAGAAAATTTGAACAAAATGATAATAAATTAAGAATAAATATTAATAATATTGTTTATGAAAACAGTTAATTATCAAACAATTTTAATGCATGTTTTGGTAATTTGTGGTTTGCTTTTTTATATAGTTATTCATTTTTACAGTACATGAATTTACTTCATATAAATTTTTATTTCATTGTGTTATAGGGGACAAAACTCAAACTTACACTAGGTACTCTACCACTAAGCTACAACCCTCATACTCTTTTTATAATTATTCGTTAAAGAACTGTAAAACATGTAATGACTTTTACAGACAACTAAACTCCTGAAGTACATGTAAAGTATCAGGAAATTAAAATAAGAAATTAAAGGTTATGTAATATAAGTAGTCACTCAAATTCTTTAAATATTTAATCGGGGTTTCTATATACCTGAAAGGGCAGTGAATAAATACATATATAATTTAATACTTTGGGCTAGAGCTCTTATACTGAAAATACTACATTATGTAACCTTCTTCCTTTCAATATTTTTAATGAATTTTTCCTACTCATACAGAGAGAATGATAATTTGAGTGTCTAAACAGATGAGTTAACACATGAGCCTTCACAAGTCATAGAGAGCAGAACAATTTCCTAGCAAGTAAATCCTGATGCATATTGTCCCTAAGGCTAAGAGCCATTAAAAATGTTTGACTTGGGCTGGAGAGATGGCTTTGCGGTCAAGCACTTGCCTGTGAAGCCTAAGGACCCTGGTTCAAGGCTCGATTCCCCAGAACCCACGTTAGCCAGATGCACAAGGGGGCACACATCTGGAGTTTGTTTTCAGTAGCTAGAAGCCCTGGCACACCCACTCTCCTCTCTCTCTCTCTCTGCCTCTTTCTCTCTCTGCCTGTCACTCTCAAATAAATAAATAAAAATAAACAAAAAAAATTTAAAAATGTTTGACTTGTAAGGACCTCAAAATACACAATATGTCGTATTTCCTATTATTCAACTGGAGTTAAACATTAATTTACCTCTTAGGGGGAGGAAAATCAACTAAAACTAATTGCATTTGAAAATGCCAAATGAGAAAAATTGTTTTCAGTTATTTCATGGAAGTTTGATAAAATTCAGCTGAGAAGCCATCTGGTCCTGGACTCTTCTTTTTGGGGAGGTTTTTGATTACCTTTTCAATCTTAATGGGTGTGATAGGTTTGTTTAGGAGATTAATCTGCTCTGCATTTAGCTTTAGTAGGTGGAATTAATCCATTTCCTCCATATTATACAGTTTTGTAGAGGAGAGGTTTTTGAAATAGGTGCTGATGATTCTCCCAATTTCACTTATGTCTGTTCTGATTTCTCCTTTTACATTTCTAATTTTGTTATTGTGAAGCATCTCTTTTTTCACTTGATTAAATTGACCAGAGGTTTGTCAATCTTGTTTATTTTTTCAAAGAACCAGCTCTTTGTTTCATCAATTTTCTTAATTGTTTTCTTAGTTTCCAAATCATTAATTTCTACTCTGATCTTAATTATTTATTTCCATCTGGAGCTTTTTTGGTTGGATTCTTCTTGCTTTTCCAGTACCTTTAGATGTCAGTATGCCCACTGAAAAGATTAAAATGAAAATAAACAAATTCTGGCACAGATATGAAGAAGAAGGGACTCTTATTTATTGTGGGAAGGATACAAAGTGGCTACCATGGAAATCAGTATAGAAGTTTCTCAGAAAGTAAAGATTAAGCTTCCATATGACACAGCCATAAGACTTCTGGACACATTCCCAATTGGATCAAAATCAGCTAACTACAGAGATACCTGCCCAGATATGATTTATACAGTCAGCCTAGGCACCCATCACTGGATAAATGGATAAACAAACATAATGTAGCATAAATGAAATTGAATATCATGTTCCAAATTAGCACTCAGCTTATCAATTCTATAAGCATTTATCATGGTTCTTGCACCTTTTTCACATCCATTCAACTGATATTGGGATATACAGAAGATGAATAAGTAATATCTGAAAATGTAGTAAATATTTTGAAAACTGTTCATTTCTAGTCCTAAAGCACAAGACAGAATGTAGTGACATAAAACTAAGAGTTGTCACTTAGAATCTGACAAAAAAGAAGTCAACAGCAACTGCACCGCAAGGAGTTCTGGTTCTTTGAAGTAGCTACCATTAGCAGTATTTCAGACAGTTATCTTATGATAGGCTTTTGTTTGAGATGGGTGTAAGGAATATGTTCTACAATACTAGCTGCAAGTTGATAAAATACTAAACTTGGCACATGTTCCCCCTTTAAATAATGTGCCTAACAGTTCAAAGTCTAAAAGAGAAGCACAGTATTCCCAAGTTCCTGAGGAATGCAACACTATCCATCATTTGTGAGCTGCTAGTTGGTCTTTGGAAGCAGGTAAATTTGGATCACAAAGCCACTCCATACCAGAATGAACCAGTGAAATTATGTCCTCTGAATTTTTGAGGATTTTAAAGAACTATGAATCTTTGAGTGCCTCTAAAATGAAGAATTTGGAAATTTTGGAAATGTTTTCTATAAGATCACTAATCTATTAATTCCAATGCTGGGTATATAGGAATTGTATCTCTATAATTCTATTATATTCCATGCTTTGCAAGATACCTTGCATAAGTGTATCAATTTATATGTGTACAGATTAAATCTTATTATGTATTTTAAAGATCTTAAGGAAAAACAGTTCTAACCTTGGGGTATTCTCATTGTCTTCTTATAGTCTGTCTGTTCTCCATTTTTTACCAAAGCATCACATGTTGCTTATTTTTGTTTTGGTTTGTTTTTGCAATCTCAGATACCCCTTAACAGCTCACACTTAATTATAAGGTCACATCACAATAATGCTCTCTCTTCTTTCTCACTTTTCTTGTTACACTTGTGACATCAGGAGAAAGATACTCCTGGCCCATCTCCTATGATGAAAAGCTCTAGATAGTTGAAGCATGATTACCTCTGAAATACATATCAACTATATTTTATCTCTTCATACAGATGAAATCCTACTTTGTATGTATAATGCCTTTGTATGTTCTTGTAAAGTTCAGTGAACAAACAGAAGATTAGTTTAAAGAAAGGAAGTAGAAGGTTGGCTCTGTCAGTCAGAGTCAGAAAGTAATCATGATGACCTTTACAGAAAAGGAGTTTATTTTAGGATTGAGAATGGCTTACAGACTTGCATAAAAGACTAAAGAATGAGGTATGGATCAGAAACCAGAAATGAATAAATATTTAGGATAACCCCACAATCATTGTAATTTTCAGCATTGTTGCTAGAGACTCGATTTGGCTAAAACTAGTCTGAACAACTTATGAATACCTCATACACATAAGGATGTGAAGCCACATCTAATGGACCAAGAGGGTTTCTTCTCAGAGAGCAAAATATGCTTGATGTCTGTGTATACGTACAGGTCAGTGGGGCATCATTTTCTAAGTCTCACTGTAACTTCTTCCTCCTTACTCCCTCAGCCACACACATGCAGAAAACATAACAAGTATCCACTGGCTTGCTGTCAAATAGCAACGAGTCCTTAAGACAAACATTCAAGAAGAATATTATTTTCTACGATGTTAATTCTCCTTAGCTGGACATAGGGGCAAATATGGTTAGAATTGTGAGTTCAAAGTCTGAGTAGTCTATAAACCCTGTTTCAAAACACATCAAATTTCTGAATAGTTGCTCAGGAGTATGAAGAGATAAATGAACCACAGTGGCCTAGGATGAAAACATGTATCTTTTAATAGTACAAAATTTTTAAAAGAAAAATGTGCCTTATGTCAGTAACTTTCCCCATTACTATTACATAACACCTGGCAAGATGCAACTCAAGGGACCAAGGATTTATTTCCACTTACATTTCAAGGAGGTAAAATTCATCATGGATGGAAGGGCATGAAGGCCTCTGGAGCATGGAGTAGCTGGTCACATTTAATGCACAGTAAGAGAAGAGAGCAATGAGCAGTGGTTCACAGCTCACCTTCTCTCTCTCTCTTCTTTCTCTCTCTCTTTCTCTCTCAGTCCAGGACCCCAGCACATAGAATACTGTAGATTGGCTCTTACCAACTCAATTTACTTAATCTAGAAACTCCTTCACCTCACAGATATTCTCAGAGATTTGACTGCTTTGTGATTCCAGATCCTAACACATTGATTATCAACATTAAGTTTGAACTATGCAATTATTAAGATAAGGTCAAATTCTACAGACTCATTTCAAGTGAAGAACCACCCCAAATACTTAGCTGAAGACTGTGTTCCATTGTCAGGAACATGAATAGCATGAAAATTCATTCTAGGTGCCAATGTGAAGCAACCACAGCTCAATCCTCAAGGACTCAGTACTTTTTCTTATATGTACTGACTTTGTTAATTCATAGTTCTCAGGAATTGGGACCTGCCAACTCAAAAGTAATGCTTTTGTCTCCATCAGGGGCTCACTTGGAGGTTCATCAACCCTAGATTGGACCAATTAAGAAACCAAAACTTTGCTCTGTGTTGAACCTTACCATGTAGACCCATTATCTCATATAAAAATTTAAAAAAAATCACTAATTCCTTTAGAAGGATTGTTACAAAATGGTCTTTTACTCACACACTTGTATAAGAAATTTGTTGGCTTCTTCCAAAACATAAAATCCCCATTTGTCTCCCATACACACCCAGAATTTCCCCTTGCAAATTCCTCTATCCTGGATCATGAAGCTATGGCTTTAGGAAGCCACATGTTTAAATACTATTTGTGAATTCTATAGTCTTGAGAACACACTTGCTTTCAAGAGACAGAACACAACCCAGATCAAGTGAATGGGACATAAGGAGACAATTGCTTGGGCTTCCAGAGGAACAGATTTTCTTTTTTAAGTAAAGAGGTCCATGGATGTGATTTTTCTTCTCTGAACTTCAGGATGAATTTACATAGTTTGAGCTTGAACACAGCTGAAGAACTGCAGAGAAACAAGACCAGATTTTGATGACATCATGAAAATTATTTTTTAGATTTAACTATGCTTCAAGTCAATGAAATCTCTCATTTCCAGCTACATAAACCAAATTATTATATTGTATTGATAAGCAAGTTAAGGTTAATATAGGTGATAGTTTGAGTGTATGTCCTCCATAGACTGATGTGTTTTACTGAAACTTGTAACTTGGATTTCCAGCTGCCTGGCTAGAAGAGTTGTCACTGGGGGCAGGTCCTGGAGTCTAGCCCTAAAGTGTGTTTGGGGGCAATGCTGATTTCTAGCCCAGAGGTGTTCAGAGCAGTTTGAGCTCTTCCTGAATCCCTGCTGTTTGCTGAGGTTTGTGCTTGTCGCTTCTGCTGTTTGCTGGCTGGTGATGGTTGCCACTGGATATATGGAAGCAGCTTCTTCCGCCACTGATGGAACTTCCCCTGGTTCTGTACACTTGAGATAAATCCCCCCCCTCTCAACTGTGCCTGCTTTGGATGTTCATCCATACAACGAGAAGCTAACTACAACAACATGTGTATCTGAAAGATTCCTTACTCAAAGATAAAACAGAGAGGCTGGTCATCTTGGCTGAGCTGTTAAACATATTTGCTTGCAAAGCTTGATGACCTAAAGTTGTTCCTCCTCAGCACTCACACAAAACAAGATGCAAAGTGGCACAAGCATTTATGATCTTACTGCACCCGGAGAATTTGAAGCTCATGTTACAGATAAACTGGTGTTCATTTATAGCAGTGAAAGAAACTGTCTCAAAAAAAAAAGGAAGAAGTTCACAAACATTCCAAGATTATCCTCTGACCACCACATATGCACCTTGGAATGTATGTTCCCTCACATAAATATATAAATAGGAAACCAGAAAATGTATTCTTACACACACAAACCAAATTAGTAAATATTTTAAGTATGACACATAAATGCCAAGTACACTATATATTTATCTACAAAAGAAACAACTGGAATTGAAAATTTCAGATCAGGATACTTGTAATGTTAGAAATATCTTATAAATATCAATAAATGCTGCCACACATGACTATCCTCCTGTTAGATGTAAAGCATCTGATATAAGGCACCTTTGGATGTATTTTTTTTCGTAAGTACATGGGAAACAGGACTGCATATTTAAGGGTGGGGTGTAACAGTGACTGCAGCCTGGTATGGGTTACTTTCAATCAGTATATTAGAGGCAAGTCAAACTTAAATTAACACAGTGCTCAGAGAGAAGTTTTGAAGGTAAAATACATCATCTAGCAAAAGGTAACGGAGAAATATTAGTATATCACCAAGTTTTCACATATCCAAGGAGTAGCTAAGAAGAGAAGATATAATAAAGAGCAAAATGTTTAGAAAGTAGGTCAGCTATCTAAGCTGTTAACATTTTATGTTTTATTTTGATAAAAAATATGTAAGCCATAGAAATAATTTAAAAATATAATCACATGCTAAATTTTTATTAAATACATAATACTATTAATATCATGTTTTATTCATTATGACTTAGTATAAAATAGCCTGTTTTAGAAAGACACAATGAACTCTCATTTAGATTCTACCATGCAGTCAGTAGTGAAATTGAATACCCAACAGGCTCCATGGTACCATATTGCAAGCACATTTGTACATAAGGTTATGGCTGATATGGTGTTACTCACCCATCCTGAAAAATGACATGCCTGAGTGTGAGAGACAACAGACGTGCCTAGCCACCGAATCACGGGACTTTACTGGTACCTACTTAGCGAACACGTGTGTCAGCATATTCTGTACCTCACATTCCCTTACTTTTCTGCTTTTAGTTGTTTAACTACTGATTAAAATTAACATGGTGAGTGCTTACGACAGTGTAAAATATAAACATGTATGCTTTGCTATGGAGTTGTATTGGCTAGGAAATTGTTATGGAAGTTATTTTGTTTTGTAATATTACTATAAACTGTGACAAGGAGTACTGTAGTACAATATGAGTACACACACCTATGTAAAGTTGGACAAAGAAGTAATTGTTCTCTAGCAACTATTAATGGTATCCTAGATTTAAGAAGCAGAATACCATGGACGTAAAGGATCAGGTGGGCCTGAGTTGAACAGAATGCATGTAAATTGAATTAAACGTTTGTTAAATTTCAGTAATAAGAAAACAATCATATGATTTTTGGCATGACCATACAGAGATTAAAAAGTCTCTGGAGAAAATATATGTTAAAATTAAACTATATCCATATATATATGGTACTATGCATTTCAAGTTGGAACATATTATTGCATGAAAATAATTGTTTAGAAGAAAACAAAACACTATTTAGCATTTTTTCATTGATGTATATATAATATACTGTTGCAGTCCAGTTCACATTGGTGGTAGAAATCACCCAACCAAGAGCAGCTTCTGGGAAAAAGTGATTTATTTTGGCTTACAGGCTCAAGGGGAAGCTCCATGATGGCAGGGGAAAACAATGGCATGAACAGAGGGTGGACATCACCCCCTGGCCAACATAAGGTGGACAATAGCAACACTGGCATGGGGAAATTGGCTATAACACACATAAGCCTGCCCCCAACAATACACTCCCTCCAGGAGGCATTAATTCCCAAATCTCCATCAGCTGGGAACCTAGCATTCAGAACACCTAAGTTTATGGGGGACACCTGAATCAAACCACCACATTCTGGCTCTGGCCCCCATAAGCTGATAACCATACATGATGTAAAATGCAATCCATTCATCTCACTTTAAAAGTCCCATAGTTTTAATCAATTCCAATGATGTTCATACACCCCCATAGTCCAAGATCTTTTAATTGAACCATAATACCAAAAAATAACCTCAAAAAACCAATAATGGCACAGAATAAATATTCACACTGCAAAAGATGGCATTGGGCATAGCAAAGAAACATTCAACCAATATGAGATTTAAAACAACCAGGGAAAACATTAAACTCTGTAGCTTCAAGTCCAACAATTCTAGTCAGTGACAAATCTCCCAGTCTGATAATTCTAACCAGCAACAAGTCTCTGGTATTCAAATTCTGCCCCTCTAGCTAGGCTACTCACAGTCCTGGAAAACTTCATTGGGGCCAGCAGCTATCCTTGGCAGCCATCTCATGGTCTGGGCATCTCCACTGTGTCTCCACTGCAAGCCACAGTTCATACTCATGGCCCCATGGGTCTCCATGCAGGCAACCAACAAAACCTGCTTCACATTGCCCATGGCCATTTCCAAAACACAAGACCATGTTGCAAACTCAATGACCCTCTCTTCCCTGCATTTCTTATACTCCACAATACCAGGTAGGGTGCCAATTTGTTAATCCAGGGGGGAATAAGGCAGACTTTGAAAAACAGGACATTCCTTGAGCACCCAGACCTCTTCAACTCCTATTTTTTTCTTAGTTGTTAACCTAATTTATATTTTATTCATGCCTGTGATCTAATTTTAGAAGTTAAATTAGATGTTTTTCATCTGCATTTTTAACAATGAAATGGAAACATACATATGCTTTTTTTGTTACATGTTTGACCCTGTATACACATACACATACACACTGCACAATTCTATCTGTTACTTTGTGTAGAACATATGACTGAAAGCCCTTCACTTTTAAGAAGTCTATCTTTGGAAAGGCATTTGAATTTATATGCAGTACTTTAAAATGTTTGCTGGCTTTCCTTGGAGAATGTAGGTTAAAGGAAAGCACAGAAAAGTCAAAGCTCTCACACGCTTTCATTTATACCTTCTTCAGAGGAGAGATAGAGGAATTTTGTCCCTCATTACTCTTCTTGATTACTTTTCAAGTAACTTCATCTACAGCTCCACGAGGATTTAAATCATTTTGAACTATTCTCTTTTCAATGCTGTTTTTTTCTTCTGTATTAGTCAACCTACACTTCAGAGTCAAGGATTATCCTAAATATTACAAACAAAACACAATACATGCAGAATACCTTGGGTTCTCAAAATCTCAACACACTGATAGTAATTGACCAGAGACATAGTTGTGGCTAATATCCAAGTAGAAACAAACCTGCAATTAAAGTCCCAGAAGAGGCTGTCAATGGTAAGTGAGGCTGCACATGAACCCCTGTGAACTTGCTAATGTAAAAATCTATAATGTGAACATTAATGTGTAACAAGCTTCCAAGACTTGAAAAATTATAATTGTCATTTTTCTATGACAGATCACAAGTAACTGTAGTCAGAAAATTGATACAGAACAAGAACCTGAGAAGTTGACATTTTATTAACAATTACATTAAAATAAATGAGCTCACAGCCCAGCAAAAATTAAGAATCAATAATTGCTTTAAATTAAGCTCTTGACACATTGGGAAAGAATGAGCTAGGCATAACACTGAAGGAATTCAGCATCATTCCAGGAAATATGATTCCCAACCATCAGGCTTATTACATGAGAGACTCAAATAAATTTCCCTCAACATAAAGATTAAACCCAAACTAAAGCTAACACAGACTGTCCCCAAAGTCTAGTATAGTATCTTAAGAACTAGAGAAAAATAATCTATAAAACACTATTAATGAAGAAATGGATTTCAAATGACATGGAGATTTTCTCTTCTAATGTCTACTGAAGAGCTTTGATATCCTGTCATCAATTTAAACTCAAAAATGGACATAATAATTAGCAACAGTAATTTAGAAGATGCTGTCACACACAAACACAGGGATTGAATCTTCTCTTTCTTATTGGTTCAATATCTGTCTATCATCCTTAGAATTGAACTATTAAATAGAACCTGTACACAGAGGGGTTTGGGCTGGATACTGTAACTTACCTTCCTATTCATAAAGTAGTTGGAACAGTTTTCTTACTCATCATTAATTTAAAACAGTTTTACTTTGAGAAAAGACCACATACAGAATTGGGGACAATATCTGTCAACTATTATCTGGCAAAGGGCTAATACTCAGAATATAAAAGAAAATCAAAACGTTTATAATTATAAAACAAATGATACATTATAAAAGTGATCAGGAGAGACACTTCAACAAAAGTAAAAAATATATTTTGAAATAGTAAATATGATTAGCCATAAGACAAATGAATATCACACCTCAAATGGGATCTTATCTCTCAATAAATTTGATATTAACAAAATTAAAAGAAAATTAATAAAACAGTGGGTAGAGAGATGACTCTGTTGTTAAAGCCACTTTCTTGTAAAGTCTGATGTCCCAGGTTTGATTCTCTGCTATCCATGAAGTACCAGATACAGAAAGTGGTACAAATGTCTGGAATTTGTTTACAACAGCAAGAGGCACTGGCATGTTTGTATTCTCATTGTATTTCTCTCTCTCATAAATAAAATAGCCACAAAAAAGCACAACCATGATGCAGAAAAAAATTGAATTCTGTACATTCATGGTGGATATATAAATTAGTACAAATATGGAGAACAGGTTTAATTTTCCTTAATAAATATATCTCTCATATACTCTGATTACCCCACTATTGAAAGCAGATAGATGAAGTGGATTGACCATACCTGAGTGCCAATATTTAGTGCAGCACTATTTACAATAACTAAGATGTTGAATCAGCCTAGGCGCCTGCTGTGGTTTGAATGTGAAATGTCCCCCATAGTCACTTGTGATTAAATTTTTGGTCTCTCGCTGGTGGCACTAAGAGGTGCATCCTTGCAGGAGGAATTGAGTTACTGGAGGTAAGCCTTGAGTTTGTTTTAGCCTTGTCTCACTTCCTGTTTGCTCTCTATTTCTTGACTATGGTTGCAATGTTGTGAGCCAGCATGGTGGACCGGTTTAAGTGGTTAAGGTGCTTGCCTGCAAAGCCTAAGGACCCATGTTAGACTCTTTAGGGTCCACATAAGCCAGGAACCCAAAGTGATGCAAGTAAACAAGATGGCACATGCATCTGAAGTTCGATTGTTGCAGTGCTGGAGGTCCTGGTGCAACAATTCTCTCCCTCTCTCTCTCTTGCTCTCACTCTCTCTCACACACAAAAAAGATCATATTCTCTTTGAACATACCCCCAAGTCAAATAAATATTTCATCCTTAATTTATTTATGGTTATGTATTTAGTCCCAGTAAGAAGAAAATAATCACTACAATTAATATTGTGAGTAGGGCTATTGTAATAAACTTGGCCATGTGGTCTGGAGGCCATTGGAACCACTCTGTAGAATGAATGAGGAAGAGTTTGGAATTTAGGCTAGAGAAACCGTACAATGCTGTAAACAGAGCTTAAGGAGTCATTCTGGTGGGAGTTTGGAAGACCAGGAGGCAGAGGAAATGTGGACTATAAAGGTTCAGTTCTTGATGTTTCAAAGGGAAACAGGGATTCTGTTGAGAACTGGGCTAAAAGCAGTTCATGTTATAGTCTGGCAAAAACTTAGCTGCATTCTGCCCACATTCCTGAGAACCTATATAAGGCTGAAATTAAAAATAATTCACTAATGATTTAGGAAGAAGAAATCTCAAGCTGGAATCACATTGAGAATGTAGCATTGCTTCCATTGGTTTTTTTTTTTTTTTCCTTAGGTATACAGTGATAAAGAACAAATGGAGCAGGAAGATATTAGAAAAAAAATGTAAGGTTAGACAAGGAAGAAACTGTGAGCAAATTTATAGGCATTTAATTGTGCATGCCTTTAAAAGAAGCCCTACACTGGGATATTAGGATAGATGCCCTATGGGCAAACCCCTACCCATGTAAAGTTTTGACTTTAAGAATGCAAGTTATTTTGTAATGTGAAGACCTAGAAGGAGAATGCTAAAAGAGTTCCCTTCTTCTATAATGAAATTTTTTAGAGAAGTGTTTTGCTAATATCAGCATGGAAGGCATAGAGTCGCCCCTATAACTGTGGTCTAAGGAAGCCAGACTCACGTAAGATTATGGGATCAAGGAACATTTCAATAAGATTTTACAAATATACTGAGGCTAGGCAAAATAGGAGTGCCTGCATGGAGGACCTTAAATACCACACTGTGAAGCTATGAAACACTAAATAGTGAAGATGTCAGGACCATGGGATATCTGCAAACAGAAATCATAGGCTTGGAGTAAAAGTGGCCCAAGGAAAAGGCAGCATATGCTGCTGGCAGTAGAGCTGCAGGAAGGGAGCTACCCAGGACTTTTTGAGCTGACAATTTAATCACAACTCCCAGATACTGGATATGGAGCTTCAGGGTTTGCACTGTTGGTTCTGGTACTTTTTTTGGAATGACCCCAATCTACCTTTCCAAAATAGGCATATTTACTCTGTGTCATTATATGTTGTAAGTATGCCATTTTTTTAAATTGTGGTAATGGGAATACTGTTAAGAGATTAGCTAGACTTTAGACTTTGGAACAGTATTGGAACTGTTAAAGACTATAGTGAGTCTTGAAGCTGGACTAAAGGAATCTTAAATCATGAGATTGCCATTCATCCTATGGAAACCAGGGAAGTATATAAGGATTAGAATGTAAAAAACTCTTCGTGGGCTCATATGTTTAAACACTTGGTCTCCAGCTGGTGGAATGAGCTGAGGAAGTTGTGCAGCCTTCAGGACCTTGGGATTTTATAGCCTGACTCAGTTCCTGTTCACGCTCAGCTTCCTGATTCTGGCTACACTTTGGTTAGTAGTTGTGCTATACTTCCCATGCTATAATGGACTATCCTGTGAAACATCTTGGGCTGGCTCATGACTCCCTATGTATCTCAGATTAGGCTCAAATACATGACGAGCATCATGCAGTATTCCAAGTGCTAGGGTTATAGACATGAACCACTATACCCATAAAACATAAAAGTAAATTTTACAAGAGTAATTTTCACACCAATATCTATTGCATACAATTTAGTATTTCAGTACTGTTTTTAACCTTTATGTTTTAATTAATCACCAAAGGCTAACAACAAACAGTCTTATAACTTGTAAGAAAATAGAGGCTTTGGAAATCTAATAATTTGTCTGAAGTAAAAAGGCTAGTAATGAGGGTTGGGGGCTAAAAATTGAATGAAATCTTTTGCTGAGGATATGTTTGGATATGTGAGGCCTTCTGCCTTTCCATATGAAATCTGAGATCATTTTTTCTATCAGTGTGAAGAACACTGTAGGGATTTTAATTGGAATTGCATTAAATCTGTATATTGCCTTTTGTAGGATTGTCATCTTCACAATGTTAATTCTGCCTATGCAGGAACATGGGAGGTCTTTCTATTTTCTCAAGTCCTCCTCAATTTCTTTTTTGAGTGTTTTTATGTTGTCGTTGTATAGATCTTTCACTTCCTTGGTTAACGTTATTCCAAGGTTTTTTTTTTTTTTTTTTTTTTTTGCTATTGAAAATGGGACTATATCCCGTTATCTTTCTCTGTATCTTTGCCATTTGCATTTAAGAAGGCTACTGATTTTTGTGCATTGATTTTGTATCCTGCTACTTTGCTTCTCTTTTTCAGATAGATGTAGATCCTAAGGAGAGAGCTACCCCATCGTACCTCAAAAGGGCCCCGGCTGAAACTAAGAAAAATTGGCGAAACAAGGAAGGGTGTTGTTTTCCTGATGAACCGGATACCAGCACAAGGGTGAAGGAGATCAACACAGAGAAAAATCAACTACTACCAAATCAGAGAGCCAGAGCCTCAGAGGCCCCCAATACTTCAGCACTGAAGCAGGCCAAAAATGAACCCAACATGGCTCAGGGAAATTTTGCAGAACAGGGGATGGAAAGAATGTCAGAGCCACATGTTGGGTCATGATATGCAGAGACATTTAGCTTACCCATAACCGTGGGCTAACTCCACAATGCATGACCCATATACCTCAACAAGGAGGGCCCAAGGGGAGGGGGCAGGTCATGGATGAGCCTAATAATGGTACCAAACTGACTGTATTTGCTGAATACAAAACTAACTAATAAAGAAAAAAAATAAAAAAAAATAAAAAATTGAATGAAATCATGTAAACTCCAAAATCTAGTAACTACTCTTTAAGTCCTTATAAATGGGAATTGATCTCCATAGATATTTTATATTTCTTTTCAAACTAATGAAATTAACATGATAATTAAAATCCTTCTGCTTCAACTGCAACCTCTCAAGTCCTGAATGACCCTTGGATACACATATTCTACCCTTGCAGTCCTCCTTATTTTTACTATGAAGTAACTGAACTAAAAAACACAAACAAACAAAAAACAAATGCATGAAATAGTACAAAGAACTGTACTCAAAAGCGCTCATATTTATTTTTATTACTGGAAAACTAATGAATTTTTTCTCACAGTATATGTATTTGTTTTAAATGTGTGAAATGGATTTGAAAACAATGTAATGTTGTCACCTAATATTTGAATATCCAGAGTATGTTTATATGTTTATGCATCTATTTAAATGCAAGTGGAAATGTTAGATTAGATTAGATGTATTTGTCAAAAATGTGGTTTTCTCAAATATTTATTATTATTATTATTATTTTAAGATAGGGTCTTGATCTCTTCACTTACATATCCCACATGCAAGAATTACATTCATGTGCCACCATGCCTGTTGAATTAAACACATGTATACATGCAATTTCATGCAGCATCATTGCCATTTGACTAAGAAAAATCTTTCCAATTGCAATGATTGAGGAGACTAGAAGAAATAAGGCAACAAATAGCTATTGGGATGGAATGACAGTTATAAATGTTATCAACTAGAAAGAAGGTCCATGATAGTCATGTAGGCATTTCTTCTTAGTATAATGGAATTAGTGAATCAATTTATGTCTACATTAACTTTGAAATAACTATTATGCTCAGAAACTTACTGCTACCTTACATTACGTCTACCACCTGTCTTTTTTTTTTTTTTTTTTTTTTTTTTTTTTTTTTTTTTTTTTTTGGTTTTTCGAGGTAGAGTCTCACTCTGGCTCAGGATGAACTGGAATTCACTATGTAGTCTCAGGATGGCCTCGAACTCTCGGCGATCCTCCTACCTCTGCCTCCCGAGTGCTGGGATTAAAGGCGTGCTCCACAACGCCCGGCTTGCACCTGTCATTCTTGAACAGTACTTCCATCACTAGGTAAGAATTTCTATTGACCAAAACAAGATTGACACTTTTGGGTAATTACCACAATTTTAGAGTCAATTCCATCTACTTTGATTTAAAATTGATTAGCATCTTTGGAAATAATGCTTAGGGAATTGCTGAGATAATCAACAGAAATAGAGCCATGCATTAAACATTCAAGAGTACTATTCAATCACAAAATAACCCACCCACATTTCCAAATTCCAAATCAACAAATTAAAGCTGCCCTTTGCACAGCTCAATTTCTTTGCCTCATCAGTATTGTTGTATACACTTATACAGTTATCAAATACTAGGAACTTGGTCTGGAAACAGGAAACAGCTTTTCCTCCCTGTCCGAGCAAAATTAACAATGATATTAATAAGGAAAATTCAACTAACAAGTCTATTTATTTTGCTTATTTCATTTTCAGATGCCAGAGGACTTGGTAGGTGTACAAACCTTACAATAATAAGAATCACCAATATAATTTAAGGTGCATAAGCAGGATTTTCATCAAACAGTACTGTGAATATATTTTAATTAATATTAACTCTAAAGTTATTTAGTATTTATTTAACTTTAATTAAAAATTAAACTATAGGGCTGGGGAAATGGCTTAGCAGTTAAAGTGTTTGCCTGAGAAGCCTAATGACTGCGGTTCAACGCCCCAGGACCCACGTAAGCCAGATCCACAAGGGGCGCATGCATCTGGAGTTCATTTGCAGTGGCTGGAGGCCCTGGTACACCCATTCTCTCTTTCTCTTTGCCTTTTCCTCTCTCTCTCTCAAATAAATAAATAAATAAATAAATAAATAAATAAATAAAATATTTAGAAATAAAAATAATGAAACTATAATTGGCTTTTAGCTTTAAGAATAATCCACTTGAAGTAGAAAAAAAGAGATGGGGGATGGAGAGATGGCTTGGCAGTTAAGGCACTTGGCTGTGGAGCCTAAAGATCTGGGTTCAACTCCCCAGAACCCATGAAAGCCAGATGCACAAGGTGACACATGAGCACACATAGCTCATGCATACAAGGTGGCTAACACATCTGGAGTTTGTTTTCAGTGGCTAAGGTCCCAGCATGCCAATACTCTCTCTCTATCTCTCTCTCTCTCTGTCTCTCTCTTGCTTTCTTGCTCTCTTATTCTCTTGCTCTGTCATTAAAGAAAGAGATGGTAGACAGTGAAATTTGAAATGCATAAAATTCACATCTGTTCTTGGCCCATCGACTTTTTAGGCTTCTTGGATATAAATTCATGGGAAACACTAAGGGCTTACCACAAGTAAAGAAGAGAAAGTGCTTGGCAAAGGCATGTGCACTCTGTTCTGGTCCCCAGAGAGCTGGTTCTGAGGGTGACCCTTCTAGACCTGTGCACTTGCCTATAGGCCAGTTCATAGCCAGAACATGTATGTACCATTTCATTAAACATTCAGCATACAATCTCAACAGGTTTTCACTTTTCTATCCATCATATCAGAAACTGCGGTGTCTTATTTTGTCACTGAAACAAAATGTCCCTATTTCCTCCGTTAACAGCTTACAAGTTGAAAGGTGTATCAAATGGGAATACAACATCACAGTCGAAGCATTTATTTTCCTCCAAAACAATCTTCAGGCAGTGAAACTGACAATATTTTCTAGTGATGCTTGAGGGCAAATCAAGGACAGACAAAAAAGACCCCAGATAAGTGACATTTCTCTTTCCCCATTCCAGTTAAACAATGCTTTTAAATGTAAAGTGTCTTTTGTACTAGATGATAGTTTTAAAAATAGACTTCGATGTGAAAAGTATGCTTTTGGAGATATGTATTCTTAACATTTCAGACTACACTGTTAGCCAACCCAATAGCTGGAGCAATTAAAATGATAGGATCAAAGATTTTCAAACCTGTCAGAGATAGTTGGGAAAAAAATGTTTGGGGTAGGAAATTAGTGCAGAGGGTTTTAATTTAATGGAACATAAAATGCCTTTAAAATTGTCATTGTCATTTTTTCTCAGAAGTTACATAAACACACATTAGATCACTTCATGCCAGAAAATTTAAATTATTGCACTGGCAGCTAGATTAGAAGTAGACATATTTGAAGAAATACAAGACCATTTGAATTAAGAGCACTGAAGCCCCAAGCCTGGTTTCTTGAGCATTAAGCTACTGCACACTTGGCCCATGTAGTTGTCCTGAAAAAGGAATATACTTATGGCAGTTTGGTTCAATATGTGACAAACAGCCTGTAATTCAATATATCAAATGGAATAAAATACCCATTTGGTAGAGATGAATTATTATTTTACACTATTTGGCTCCATTTTAATAATATATGTCCTGTCTTCCCCTTTACTAAGTTACATTATAGTTACTTGAATAAATTATAAACTCTCCTAAATAGGCTTTCTCCTGTGCACAATCAAGATGATGTCAAAGACAGTGTCTTATGACTCTTGATTGGCCTTAAGGCCTGTGGTAGGGATTTCTGTGAAGCAGGTATTCAATAATATTTGCTGAGTTAATGATTAAATGAATAGTTTCTTATGTTAGTTGTGGTCATGAAAATACAACAGTCAGTCCCTGAAATGCAAATTATAGAGTTATTTAACCTTGGAGTTGTAAGGCTTCTTTGAGAGGAGCTCATTAAACTCACATTCAATTTAAGAATACCTTCTTCAATGTGAAGTTTGGTCATCTAAATCCCAGCTTAAAAATTTCAATGATTGTATATTCATCATTCCATTTTTACTCAGCTCTATTTGTTAAATTTTCCTTGTTCAGGTCCAAATTGCTTCCTTGAAACTTGCATTCTGGCTCTGTCCTCTGGATTACACAGAACAAGAAAATTGCCTTTCACCCTGACAACATTTCAAATTTTTTAAGACTACTATAATTGTCTCACTCCTTTTCTAGCTTAACATTCCCACCTTTTTATTATCTTATAGTCTCTTAGTCCAGTCTAGTGGTCTTTTACTGTTTCTGCACAGCTGCCTCTGTACACACTCTAGTTTTCAATCACCTTCTATACTTGTAAAACTCAAATGTGAGGAAAATTTAAATGTACTGTGGCCACGTTTAAGATTCTTTCAGTTTGGATTATTGCTGTTTTATGTGGCTCATAGCACGTTTACCATGTTGTACTCAGTTGGTTCCCCCCCTCCCAACAGTACTTATCTGAAATCTAAAGATTTTTAGTCTGTAACTTAATTATCAGCTCCTTAAAATAGCTCATTGATTCTGTCCTATTCTGTTCCTCATATTCTAGAATTTGAAAAGACACATACACACACACTTTATAAAGACATGAGTCTGTGTGTGTGTGTGTGTGTGTGTGTGCATTAGACACATGTCACAAATTTTCATACATTTTGTCCATTTCCCAATCTTTTTCCTTTGCTCTCTGAGCTTTATCCTAGAAAATTTCGAGTCATTTGTTTTCCAGATCACCAGCCATATCTTTTCACTTGCCAAATCTCTTCCTAGCTCATCTATTCAGATATTTTGTTTTGCCAATGAATATTTTTTCTCAGATTCTCATTCTCTGGAAAAATTCTTTAATTCTTCTATTTCTTCAAAATATTAATAATAGCTATTTAAGGGTACCTTCACTATCTCATAGATAAATCAACTTTTGAGTCTATTTTTACACTTCATTATTGCTGGTTGTCAATATCTATTCATGCACAGAGACTGAAAGTGAATTCTAATTTTGGTACACAAAATATTGTAAAGTTCCTAATGGTCTCATGTATCTCCAGACAGAATGTTTCTGTATTCTGGAAGGTATATAGAGTACTGACATCTTTAGTTAAGCATGGTTTGCTAACTTTGTTGGAACTAGGTTTTTTGTTTTGCTGTGTTTTCCTGATCGGCCCTTATTTCAACATCATTGTACTATTGGGACTGAAATTCAAGCTTGTGGAATATACAAGAGTCACTTCACTTTCCTGGGCACTGAACTCTAAATTTTCTCTCAGGAGCCACCAGACTGATAATAACTCTACTCATTTTCTGTTCCTCTGGGAACAGTTTTCTACTTGATTTCTAGGCTTCTCACTGTGAATTTGTGCAGTTGAAAATTGGCAATCTCCTACAGAGGAAATCACATACATCATTTCTGGTTCAGTTCTCTGAGATTTCTTCTGTATCTTCAAGTCCTGATCTACTCTGCAGTTCTGAATGTTAAAGTCTTTCTCTCCAGACTAACAGTTATCTTCCAAGACTAGATGATACTGTCTTCGTGGCTTGTCTTAGCTTTAAAGCTTGATATGGACATTGTCTCTCAGAGGTAAGTACAACAATCATGATGATCACCAGAGTGATCTTTTAAATCTATAATATTGGCATAAGTCCTGCCTGCTTTGTGTTTTCATCCATGACTGCCAATATTTTAATAAGTGAAAATCTGGGCTGGAGGGATTGCTTGGTGGTTAAGGCATTTGCCTGCAAAGCCTAATGACCCAGTTTCTATTCCTCAGTACCCACATAAAGGCAGATGCACAAAATGGCACTTGCATGTGGAGTTACAAAAAAGAATTAAAAACAGAAAAAAGTGAAAATCATTTGTGCACAGTGCCATGAGGCTGTCAACAGAACAAACATGTTTTCTGAGTATTTACTGTAGCCTGTGTAATGCTCTATATAACCCACATAGATGATTACAATGCCATTCCTCCCATCATTTCCCTTCACACAGAGAGCCAAGTTAAGTGTCTGTGGGCGAGTCAAATAAAGAAGTGATTATTAAGAATATAGTTCTGTAGTTTCTAGTTGGAAACAATTTTATTTTTAACTGTTCCTTATAATTGTAATTCACACTCATAAAAAAATAAAGAAAAATAATGCTACAGAGAAGATTAGAAATTAAGTTGATTTCTACCTGGAGATGCTGGAGATGGACACTGTTCTATTGTCCATATTTGTTTTTTGAGGCAAGCCCAAAAGACTGGCCTTTTTTTATGAGAGAGAGAAAGCTAGAGAGTATGTGTGTGTAAGAGAGAGAAAGAGAGAGAGAATTGGTGGGCCAGGGCCTCCCACCACCGTAGTCAAACTCCAGACATGTGTGACACCTTGTGTGCACGTGTGACCCTACACATGTGTCATCTTGTGCATCTGGCTTATTTGGGATCTGGGCAGTTGAACAAGGGTCCTTAGGCTTCACATGCAAGCACCCAAGCACCATAACTGCTAAACCATCTCTCCAGCCATGTCCACCTTTTAAAGATATATATATATATATATAGATAGATAGATAGATAGATAGATACAGATATATAGATATAGATATATAGATATATAGATATATAGATATATAGATGATATAGATATAGATATAGATATAGATAGATATAGATGATATAGATATAGTTATAGATATAGTTATAGATATAGATATATAGATATAGATATAGGTGATATAGATATAGATATAGTTATAGATATAGTTATAGATATAGTTATAGATATAGTTATAGATATAGTTATAGATATAGATATAGATATATAGATATAAATATAGATATAGATATAGATATAGATATAGATGATATAGATATAGATGACATAGATAGATGTAGATATAGATATAGATATAGATATAGATATAGATAGACACTATATAGACACAGGTTATGTACTATTATCCCCCTGTACCAACTCCCATTACCTTGGATGAACAAAAGAACAAGAGCAGGGATGAAAGACAGAGAAAACGAAAACCTAGGAAGTAGTAATGAAAGTGAAAGACACTGCTAATCATGTAGGCTGTATAAAGTGTGCATGCACAAGTGTCCCCCCAGACACTTTGAAAAGAATTATCAGTGGTGCGTGTATACATGAAAAGACCACTGCTCCAACGGCACAATATATGGGAAAGCTTAAGTACAAAGCAGGGCTATGTGAGGTTACTTAGTGAGAATAGAGATATTGAAGACCTAAAGGGCAAAACAGAATTTCAAGAGGAAAACTTGAAAAGTCTCAAGTGTAGCCAGTATTTCTTACAAATTTCATCTGCATTTGAGCCTCATCATGTCAGCATTGGTAGTTTAAACAAAGCTAGTTTGAGCATAAGCTTGTGGAAAAGACAGATGGCAGAGGTACTGAAGAAAACCAAAAAGAAATTAGAGGCACTGACTTAATTATGCCACTTAATAATTTGGGCATGAAAAAAGAAAGCATTATTGCCCAGTTATCTTTTTTTCTGAGTTTTAACTTTGAAGGAATGGTCATGTTCATAAAAAGGAAAGGAAAAATCAGAGAGCAGAAACTACAAATGCAGGAAAGAGAGTATGAGGCTAACAAACAAATATGTGTATATATATTTTTCTTGAAAAGGGCCAAGTTAGGCTTTTTCTTCCCTTGCTTGTTAGTCACAAGTCCCATATCATAGTCCTTATGAGCCCTGGCAGAAGTGTGGTTTTTTTTGATCAGTGGCCATGGGAACATGTGATGATTTTCCATCTTCCATTTAAAGGTGGTCATCTTCTGTTGTTGACTGAAAATGGATTTACAACAGACTTTTAAGACTGTAAGAGTAGAAAAATAAACAGTTACTTGAATTACATATACATGTGGCAACATAATTAAATTTAAAGTAAGTTTATTTAAGTTATAATTAAGCCATTTAAAATTGTATGTGTATTAGAAATTATCAGTTAGACTAATATTCTTCTCTTTCATATGTTTTGTGTTTTAGACCAAATTGTTTAAAACAATTTTCTTTGAAACATACATGCCTAAAAATAAATTTACTTTTGGCATTGAATTGAATTGTGAAATTGATAGACAGGATTATTGATATATTTTACTTTATAAATTATCCATCTACTACAGAGAAAATATTGTACATATACATTCTTTTATAAAGATGATTCACTTATTTTACAAGCTCATACATGCATTTTGATCATCCTCACTCTCTATGACCTTCTCTGGACTCCTTCCTATTCCTGTTAAGCCTCTTCTTCTTTCCAAGAATTTCTTATTAATGACCCACTGATCTAATTCTTTACTCTTAGGTACAAACTATTTATATATTCCAAGGAATGATTTCAGAATACATTCAGGAGATTGGGATACCATTCACTGCTATGATACAGAGAGAGTTCTTTTCCCATAGGCTGCATCTGGCATGGCCACCATCATTGCATAGCTGCAATTATTTTCTTTCATGCTGGAATCTACAAATATAAGACAGTTGTTAACTATATCATTTCTTATATATGAGTACTTATTACCTGTACTGTTGGATAGATTTGTTTAGCAGTTTTTTTCAAAAATATTTTTATTAATTTATTAGAGAGAGAGAGAGAGAGGAAGAGGGAGAATGGGTGCATCAGGGCCTCTTCCACTGTTAATAAATTCAGATGCATGCACTACCATGTACAACTGCCTTATGTGGGTTCTAGGGAATCAAACCTGGATCCTAAGATGTCACAGGCAACCACCTTAACCACTAACCTATCTCTCCAGCCCCTGTTTAGCAGTTTTAAAAGATGAGTTTTCTGTAAAGGTATAGTATAAAATGTTCTTTTTTCATATTACTTTTTCTTTACATTAATTTTTAATTTGTTAGCACAGAGACATTCAGATAATTAGGATTCATTACACTATTTTTTCATATATTGTTCACCTTTCTCCCTTTCTCGCCCTCCTTCATGCAATCCCTGTCCCACCTCATATAGTCTCTCTTCCACTTCCAGGTCAATTTTATCCTTTCCCTTTTCTCCAAATCTCTTCCACTCTCATAGGTCTTAAAGACTTTTTAACTCCACTCTTCACCTGCATTATGCATTCCTGAGCCAAATTTCTAAATTATTTTCTTTCTAGCTAGAGCTATACTTGGATAACTAGGGTCTCTGATGGGTGAGGGATAGTTTTCATGACTAAATTATTATGCATGCCACAGCCAGCGACTTTCCACTTTGGAACTGTCATTTAAAGCCTTGACCCAGATGCATCAAACTTTCAGGGTGGGCATGACTATAGAATTACATGATTGCAATCCCTTTCCACCACTCCTCACTCCTCTGTATATTTGAAAAGTTACATGACTCATATTACATTAATTTGAATTTTTTGCTAGACAGAAATATGAATAATTTTCTTCAAGTGATTACCTTATTTAAAATATAAATTAATTAAGTTCACTTAATCTACATTCCATTAAAATTTTAGACTACAATTAATTTTCAGAATGTGGTAAAATGCCTAGAAATTAACTTTACACTTTGGTTGGGTGATGCAACACTTTGGGTTTAGCACTTGTCACACAACCACTCCCTGCGGTCATGTCAGAAACTGGAAACATTCCTTGCGTGAGTGGACGCTTAGTTCCCCAGTCTCAGGAAGTCCACACATCTGAGAAAACGTTGCCAGACCCCAACCTTAAGGCTACTTAAAAGGAAAACAAGGGCAAGTCAGTCATAGAGTATACTCGAGACTCTCCAACCAGCCCAGATGACTGCAGGTTGTGTAGAGGGCTTCAGACATGCAGCTTCCATGAGTGTCACCTATGCTGAGGTGAGCTTTTTGGTAATGTAGCTGGCCTCTGAGTCAAAGCACTATGGGAGGTCTTCATCCAGCATGCAGGAGACTTCTTGATGCTGCAGCTGCTTTGGGGTTTCCATGCTTTGTAAGGAAGGCCTCACCCTGAGGCTGAGGGAAGAGCATCTGTAGGGTAATTTACTCATACAGAGCTCAACCTAAGTGGTTATAGGGAGGTTGTCATCCAGGACAGGATGGAATTTTGTGGTGGTGTGGCTATTTTGAGTCGTCCATTGATCCTGTAGGCAAGTTCTCACCCTGCTTTGTAAGTCAACGCAATAAACTCATTGGTTCACCAAATTGGTTTTGGTCTAATCATACTTTGGTTTTTGTACCATGTCTGGGGTGAAGATGTGTGTTTGGGTTTCCCCAGGAAAAGTTTCATGCGACATAAAAGCAATAACTTCTCACATATACAGAAGAAAAAAGACACAACAAACCACATTAAACAACTAACTTTGCCTTCTGATTAACTGCCTATTTTTTTTAAAGCAGAGAAAAATGTCCACTTCTTATCCTTCAAATTAATTGCCATTGAAGTAGTATTAAAGCAATGCATCATATCTACTCATCCTAATAGGGTAATTGGCATGTAAATGTTCCTCATATAACCTTGACAGTCCCTGACTTGGTCTTTCTGTTTTCTCTTATCTTTTTTTTTTTTTTTTAAATCTTCTCACTGTGCAGTTTTGCCTTAACAGCTGATGTCTGCTGAATTTTACTGTTTATTTTCTGAGTTAAAGTCTAATGAAGTTAACTCTCATTCTAATTGATGCCCACAGATCCCTACCTGTAGGCATTATATCATTCCTGACCCAGTGCTTTATTCTCAGGCGTTCATAGGACAGGCTTACTATCTTACTTTGTTGTCCTTACATGATGCTCACCCCTTACTCCACCGCTTTTAAGAGAACCTGTGCATACTAGGGGTACTACTTTCTACTACATTTTACTCTTGGTCTCTTTTCCATTATCGTTTAATACCCTGAAAATTATTCTTTAGGTGAGGTAAAACCTTTCATATTTGCAAATAATGGTAGAAACAATCCATGTCCACTTTGAGAAGTTCACCTGTCTCAACAAAGTTGAAGGTCAGATCTGGTTTCTATCTGATTTGAAGTCGTATCCTGTTCCATATTACCATGTATCCAATTTTTATGTGTTTCCCTAATCTATCTTCTATGGAAATAGCTACTTCTTGGGTTCCTTACCATGGTCCCTAAAACAACATCATAGTAGCAGCATGGTTGCATCAGCTCCATTCCTCTGATCCTCATATCACACTTCCCATCAAAGAAGTGGGCATCACTTTTGATGCTGTTCACATCTGAGATAATGTTTCTTACAGTTTCACTTAATTTATATGCCTTTAGCTAAGTAATTCCTGTGATCCGATACTGACACAGTGTGCACTATTATCCTCAATTTTCCCCACAGCATAAGCATTAGAATAGGTATAGAATGAATGCTTCAAAGGAAAATCAAGGTAAGGAAGAAAGGTAAAATAAGCCCTAGGGAGGAAAGCAATAGATGTGTGACCTGCTCCAGTGAAATAAACTCTGAGCATAGGTTATGTGGATGCACTCCAGTTCTCATTCCCATCCTCTTCTCTTTCATTACTCAACATGCAGCCCTTCAGAAAACCCATTATTTGATTCTTAGTATATATGCTGGAACTTATACATTGATAAATAAGTATAATTCTTATCTGAGAAACACATTTAAATATGTCACATAAATTCATCTAACACTAGGTCAGATGCTTTAAGGGCAAGGTCATTTAAGAAGATATGATTCTACTCATGCATTCTACCTCTATTTACCTAGGAAAGATGTTCAACACATATGCATGCAAGCACACACGCATACACACACACACACACACACACATTAGAATTTTAAATCAGCATATACTAGCTGTAGTGGTTTGATTCAGGTGTTCCCCATAAAGTTATGTGTTCTGAATGCTAGGTTCCCAGATGAAGAAGATTTGGGAACTAATGCTTCCTGGATGCAGTGAATTGTTGGGGGTGGGCTTATGGTTATTATAGCTAGTGACCCCTTGCTGGTGTTTGGCACACTATCCTGTCACTGTGGTCCATCTGATATTGGCCAGGTGGTGATTTCTACCCTCTGCTCATGCCATTCTTTTCTCCTACAATTATGGAGCTTCCCTTAGAGTCTATAAGCCAAAATAAACCTTGTATTCCCAACAAGTTGTTCTTGGTCAGGTGATTCCTGCCAGCAATGAGAACCTGACTGCAACACTAGCATAACTATGTTGTATTGTTTATTTGTGGATCAAGGAAATGACCCTGGGTGTGACATTACTAATCACATGCTCTACCAGTGAGTTGCAACTCCAGCCTTTTTGTAAATATTTTATTTGGAAAAAGTTTCTCTCTACATTGCCCAGGGCAGCCTTAAACATTCTTTGTGGAATAGAACAGCCTTGAACTCATGATCTTCTTTTCTCAGAATCCCAAGGAAGTAGCATCTAGGCTTACACCACTAGGCCAAGCTACTTTCATATACCAGCCTCAGAACTTAGCAGAAAATAGGCTATATTGGTCCCAGATATCTACTTGTTGGATTGCACTAATTATTATTTTTTTATTAAAAACAAATGGTAAAAGTACTAAGTGTCATTCCCTTAGTCATGGTAAATACTGTGAATGTTCTTTATATTTGTAGGAAGTCTTACTTTTAGACTCTAGCCTTTTTCTGGCCTTAGTGGTCAAATGTATCTGTGTATGCCTTAAGAGCCATATATAACTAAGAGAAATTGATAGGGGATAAACAAAATTTTACAAGTGAGATGTAAGGTGAAAAGATAGTTAAGCTAGTGTTGGAGAGGTAAATGTTTTAAAATGATGAAAATAACTGTTACTCTAATTGAGCTGTAGTCTAGCCTTTATTAATTCATATATTCCAGAATAGTGGGGTGAGTGATTGGGAGGCTGGGAGCTTCCATTCATGAACCAGTAACAATAAACAGGGATGGATTTAGATTCCACTGCTTTGGCACCAAACTATTTATTAGCCACATGAGCACAAGTTGTCTTGGTAATAGCACTGACTCTCTGAATCAGGACCAAGGACTTTTGAGAAATGTGTTAACATACCAACACCTGGAAAGCTAGAAACTGTCAGAGTAACTCTGATAGAACATGTGGAGACTACACTGAATCATGTGATATACATGTTTCCCAGAACTTCTAGATTATTTGGAGAGAAAAATGGAAAGTCCTAATACCTTATATATCAGTTTGAACAGCTGAAGGATAACAACATTTCTTTTGGTGTCTCAACCTTCCACAAATATTGCAGTCAAAACCTTGAAAATGCAGATCATGTTTCAAAATTAAGAACTATTTTGAAAACTTAAATGGCAGGATGAACCTTATTGATACCCTAACATGGTTTTCATATTTTGTTACCATCATTAGGATTATTTAGTATTTATTCAGTCTGTAGTATTTTAATTCTAGCCTAGCAAAATAAAACAAATTTTAAAGCCATGTAAGTTCCATTTAAACCACTTACCTAATATTTCCATGTACAGTAAGGTCAAAATTCTGGACCTATCTTATTCTGAAGGTGCCAGGATAGGAAAGAAGTTTGCACCTAACAGTGGCAGTTACTTGGTTTCCATGCTACCAACAATTGAAAAAAAATTCTTTCTTAGAGTATATTCTGTGCTCTAGAAAGAGCCATTTAACCTACCTCTTTTGAACATACAGATATAAGCCAGTTACTTAGTTTATTGAGGTTAACTCCTAATTTTGGAAAATTAAATAAAATAGAAAGTTTAAATGGAATGGCAGTGGTATCATGTCCTATATTAGAACTCAGGGGAATGGATGCTTTATCTAAAAGACGTTTTTGAATGGCTAGTCACTTTGTTGAGCTTGTTGTGCCTTTTTTTCTGAAAATCTTAGACAGGGCTTATCAATCTCATATTGGAAAGGAAGAGTAAAAGGTTGCTCTGAGTTGCAAGGCATACATTTCAACATATAGTAACAAAGTGAATCACAGAGTCAAAAAACAGATATTAGGAACAATGATGTCCTATAGACAAATGATACCTTAAAGACAATAAATAAATAAATGAATATGAAGCAGAGTAATTTTTTTCACTTTCTTTAACTTCTAACACAATAGTTGTAAAGTTTAAAATTGATATTTTTTTTCCAAAATAAAGGCCACTGTATCTGTTAAAATTTCAGCCAAAAAATAATGTATGATCAACCGCCCTTAAATATAATGACTTAAAAGAGCAGTCATTTCTCACTCCAAGGTCTTTAATTTTGTTGGGAACTAGATGGCTTAAGCTGCCTTTATCTACTCTTGCCTTCCATCTTGGCTCCTCATGTATCCTGTGCTTCTTAAAATAGCAGTCTTGCTTACATGGCAATGGTTAGTGAGATCAGAGCACAGGAGAGCAGGCTCCGTGACTCACTGAAAGTCATTGGGTGTTTCCACATCTATTAGTATCCCATGAGCCAATCAAACAATGAGGCTGGACCCAGGTCAAGAAAACCTTTCTTCCTCTTGTTGGAGGAATTTCAAAAATATAAATAAATGGTGTAAACATAGGACATGATAACCAAATGAAACCAATTCTTTAACATAGACTCAGTCAAAGAAATGTAAATTACCAGATGGGATATGTTCAAATACATAATTAAAAAGCTTAACTGTATTGTATTTTTCCAGTGCTGTATTTATGAAACACACGTCCACAACCCTGGCCACTGTGTTTAAAGTGTGATATGCAAAGTAGCATGACAGAATTATAAGAAATGACTGTCTCTATTTTGTCTGTTGTAAAGTAAGAGGCTTTGGGGAGTCTTACATTGCTGTAGACAATAGGAATTCCCTTCAAAGTGAAAACTCATAAGGAGTCAGTCGAGTGACCACTCATTACAACAGTCACAAATTCAAACACTAGCACTGGTAGAGAAGTAGAACCATAAGATAATCATAATATTGCAAGTAATAAATCACAGTGTAGCCAAGTGAGAACTTTCCAGCAAGACTATGCAGTACCATTAACCTACTTATAAGACATGAGTGACTTTCTTTAAATTACTAACAATCATGACAGCTCAGCATGAATGTTCCATGTAGCCTTGCCATGAAGACAGCTTACTGGTCTAATTTCCCAGAACATATGATCTTGTCCTGAAGTTAGCTACATAACAAAAGATGTAGATATCATTTTGCCATCTGTTCAAAAGTAAAATATGACACTAACTCTGAGCACATAATTAAAGCTGATAGACCACTCCATAGAAGAATGGTAGACTTAATTAAGCCATGAAGAAAAGAAAGACTTTGAAGTGACTGCAGAAGAATATAAGAACTGTGGAATCTAGAAGTGCAAGTTGTTTCAACATGCAACCATCACAAATTACACCAGCTGTTTACACAGAAGAGATGACACTATGCAGTCCAAGTATTACTAGGGAACCCTGGGAGTTGCTATTATACACTGATACCTCCTCTTGTCTGGAAAATCTTAAAAAATAGGCAAAAGCTGATTACTGTAGTAAAATGTGGCACATTACTATTTAAATTCATCACGGACAGATGGCTAATTTGACTAAACCAACCTTTGTTTACACTGGAACTGATCCATTGATGTTACGCCAAAAGAAAAAAAAATGTATATATATGTAGTTAAAACTTCCCCCTTCTTCAGCTACCACATTAATTCTAGGGGTTGCTGCATTTCTGCATCTCAAAAGAGCAGGATTAAGATATCAACATATTTTCTTGGATTAAAATGACCAGATGAGTTCATACTAATAAATATTTAGAAACTAGACTTTCCCCAGACAACATAATGAAAAATAAGCATGCTCAGTTCAGGTAGGAAGCTTTTATTTATTTATTTATTTATTTTTATTTTTTTGATTTTAGAGACAGCGAGAGACAGAGAGAGGGAGAGAAAATTGGTGTGCCAGGGCTTCAGCCACTAAAATCAAACTCAAAATCCTTACTTGTGCCACCTAGTGGACATGTGAGACCTTGCACTTGCCTCATCTTTGTGCATCTGGCTTACCTGGGATCTGAAGAATCGAACATGGGCCCTTAGGTTTCGCAGGCAGGTGCCTTAATCACTAAGCCATCTCTCCAGCCTGGGTAGGCAGTTTTATATCTTAAAGTAGTACTTCTATGTCAAAAAATATTGTAAAATGAAAAGTAGTGCCACCAGCACTGATGTCTAAGATATTAAAGATTCAGATAAATAGATCTAATATATATGTGTGTATAGTGTATAGGTATCCATGTGTATGCACATGTCTGCAGATGCAGGTACATGAGTATGTGTATGTATGCATACAGAAGACAAACTAACTGGCAGCAAGCCCCAGGGATCCTTTTGTCTCTATCTCGCCAATGCTGAGATTACAGGTACACATTAGACAGCCAAGCTTTTAACATGGGTGCTAGTAAAATGTACTCAGGTCTTCATTTTTGCACAGAAAGCATTTTCTCAATTTAATCTCCTCCCTGGATCTTCTACTTTAATTTACAATAAAATCAAAAATCTAGGCTAATTCTAATTATTTTAAACAGGCAGTAAACAAATGTATGACATTTCAGACTTATGCTAGGACACGTTAAGTGCATGTAAATGTGGTTTAGTGTTGAAATGAACTTACTGAATCACTTTTATTAATGTTTGATTGATAAGCATGATGTTTCAAATTTGTGATTGCTTTCTAATAAATAGTAAAACTGACTAGTAAATTATTCTGTGAGTGTTATGTAAACACCTAATAAATTATTGCATTATTTAATGAGCAGGTGATATCCAGTACATTATTCAAAAACACTAAGTTGTAGGTCGGTCTTATAACCAGAATAAGTGTTCTCAGAAAGTGTGTTTCTCATTCAGGTTTCATATAATGCAAAAAGCCAAAAATGTAAAATCTCTGCTTTAGATATGGATATATATATATGTATATATACACACACATATATATGTATATATATGTATATATATATACATATATGTGTGTGTGTGTGTGTATCATATCTATCATCTACCACCTATCATCTATTTATCATCTATCATCTGTATTGTCTTATAAATGAACAAGTTTTTCTCATAGTCAAAATATTTCTCCCATGGATAGACATTTGTGACCTTCCAGTTATATAATACTCTTGTCAATCCCACCACATGTCTCATTTAATTTTGGTGTGTGTATATTCTCTTCTCTCCCTCTCTCCCATTGGCCTTATGCTGTTTATAAGATATAAATTTTCTGTCTTTGACTGGGTGTATGGCTCAGTGGTTAAAGGTATTTGCTTACAAAGCTTGTTGGTCTACATTTGATTCCTGTAAAGTCAGATGCACAAAATGATGCATGCATCTGGAGTTTTTTGAAATACACAAGAGGCCCTGACATTTGACCATTCCATTCTCTCTCTCTCTCTCTTTCTTTCCCTCTCTCTCAAGTGAAATATTAAAAATTCTTCTCTAATTATTTGAGATTAAAAATAAATTACCTATTTATCTGGGTGCCATCATTTAATTAAGGAAGATGGTGGGGGCAGTTTATTAATGTAATCATCATACATGTATATAAATATATAATCTATCTATGTCTATATCAATATATACTTATCTATCTATATATTACAAATGAGTGTGTGTATTTCAGGGCAAAGGGTATAGGCCCTTTGCCTATAAAAGTTGTTCAACTTTTTCAACCAATATTTGTGGCCTAGAATTAAACTCTATCTTCTTCTTCTTATCATCATCATTACCATCATCATTATTTAGAGAGTATTTTGCTGGCTAAATATGTTTGCTGTTACTTGCCATGCTTCCTCCACCCATAATGCTAGCTTTATTCCTGAGTTCTTTGGCAATTTCTACTGATTACCTTGGTTGGCTTCTTCAACTCATACACATTTTATAATACTGAAAAGACAGCTATGTGTCTGCCTGTAAGTTTTAGAATTAATTCTTCTGCTCTCACCACCTGAATTATTCTAGGTCCAGTCAGGAATCAGAAACTACACTATAATTTGACTAAGTACATTTAATACAAAAATCATTTAATGTGGAAGAGATATGTTTTATGATATAAATAACATATGACTGGGGTGTATTATTTATACTATGCATAATAAATACTCATGAAATACTGTCTTTTATACATATGTAAAGAGTATAAATAAGCACAAAGCTGAATGGGAGTACCTGGGAGAGAAACAACTTGGATGGGTGGGATTACTACACAAGTCTACTATCTCGACCTCACTGGAAGAGAAACTGTAATACCCTGGGTACTGAACTCACAGAATTATCCAGACCAGAACTGGTCCACAGTTGCTAAGAGAGTGGGTAACATCCCTCAAGTGGCAGAAAGCTTGTAGCTGGCTCTGGGAACATAAATGGAGTCAAGACATTGGTGTCTGCTCATCAGCTGAGCAGTCAGAGACCCACTGTGTATAGTATCCCACTGGGAGAGCCACAGCAACGTGGGGCATAGGAAGGAATGCCTTGGGTGCATGGCGCGAAAAGTTCCACCAGAGGCTGCATGCAGGGATTCTTTATTAAATTATCTTTTCTTTGTTTTGTTTTTCTGCTTGTCTTACTCTTTTATGATGATCTCCTTTGGTCTCTCTTCCCTGTACCCTCCTGCTAAATCCCCTCTGCTCTACAACTGGTCCTTTCTCTAGTTCAATGCCTTTTCCCCCTTCTCCATCTTGCATGAAGGAACGTTGTTGCACAATACAAGCACAGAGGTATTCTTGCAATCCAAAGAGGAAAGCCAACCACACCAGCACTGAGAGAGAAATTTTCTTCCTTCTACAGTGCCTCTTTACTGCCCTCTACTGACAAACTTCATTTCAAGATCACGAGGAAGAACTGCTTAATGGGTTGAACTCTACTATGGCAGAGCAGATAAAGAAGGGTAACTTTGTAGCTGAGAAGCAGTGAATTGATACCAGGGATATCATACAGCCATTAAAATGAGTATTTACATTCCACAAAGACCACATATTAGGACCTGATAATTCCTATCTTCTCTCATTTTGATTCGATCTAAACCCTTTCTTATAACCTATCTGAATAAAGTGTATACAAAAACTTAAAGAACACAACATACTTACCTGTAGATGTGGAGAAAAAAAAAGGGGTGTTTACACAAGGTAAGTCAGATTCGGCTTTATGGAGTAGTTTTAAAAAAAAGATTTGTCGTAACCTGCAGCCCTTAATATTTTGTTATTTGTAATTGTATTGTTAACACAGTTAAAGCTGGGAGTGCTAATATGTACCTGTGAAGAACTACAGATCAGGGTCTTTACTATCTTTCTCAAAGATTCACTCTACCTACTCCCACTGGTTCTCTAAGTATCCTATAACACAATCACAAATCTGTTAGACCATCTGAACATCATTTTATTCCCTTTGTTCCAGAGCAATTTTCCTTCAAAGAATCACAGGTTTTGTTCCCTCATTTTCTCCAAATACTACCTTCTTGTTATGATTTTTCCTAAAATAATAACCCATTGATATATTCTTTTTCATTTCCTGATCCTATTATATGTCAACAGTACCCTGAAAATACTATTGTATTGGTTATTGTGTCTCCAGCACTCAGGAGGCAGAGGTAGGAGGACTGCTGTGAGTTCAAGGCCAACCTGGGACTACAGAGTGAGTTCCAGGACAGCTTGGACTAGATAGAGTGACAGCCTACCTCAAAAAAAATCTTCATAAATAATTATCTTTATTGCATCTAGGTCTTAGGTAAGGTGCCTGTCATACACTACATAATCCATATACTATATTTAAGATCAGGTTATCCTCTGTTCTCTACTCAAATAATAAAAACAAAAGTCCAAATCTACGTAAAACAGGTAAAATTTATGGCTGAAACAGGCTGGATGCCCTAGTGTGAGGTGCATGTACATTCCAAGAAAGCAGATATTAAACAGCGCTAATGGAAACTGGAGCATCACAGGACTGAGATAAGTCTTGTCATTTTTAAGATTTTTCAGAAGAGACAGTGAATAGGACTTTGGAGTACATTCTCCTATTCTTTCCCTAGAGTACATGGAGCCACTAATTTATCTTAAGAGCTAAAAGAAACCAAACATGAACCCGAACAGTCTGTGAGATAAAAGAGGTCTGGAGGCAGAGTATAGTCGTCGCCAGTGCCAGAAAGCCACATGACTGCCTGACAGGTACACTAGTGACAGATTTCCTTTCATGTCTATATCCACTCTTCCTCAAATGAGGCACAAACTCTTAATACCTCAGTCTTTCTTGTATCAAAGAAGCCCTGTCTTATAGAAGCATCACTGCCCTTCCCCCTGCCCTCCCTATATTCCCTTAGTGTTTTAGTCTACCAGCAGCCCCCACACAGTAAGTTTTCAGAAGGAGCAGCTGCACTGGAAGCAGAAAGCAAGTAGGGTGGCGAGTTATTGTTCTGAAACCTTGGTTGCTGTGAGAACTTGGATAAATTTCCACATTGGCTTCTTCCAATTTTCTCTCAGTATTTCAGACCCCTGGAAACCACTCCATTTTGTGCACTGCAGCCTGGCCACTGTTCCTCTTAATATCCTTGGGGTGTCCTCCAGACTGCTGGCTTTTTGTACCCCTGTAGAGCCCAAATCAACCTCTATTTAATAGGGACAAAAGGGGGAAATGCTGGTTCTGTACCTCCATTGTACCTGCATGATGTTCTGATTTACTGAGCAGCTAATCCAATGCATTCCCATTTAATGTCCTTAACCATAGGAGGGAGAAGAAAAGAGAGGGAACAAATACCATAAAGACAGGAAGAATACCAGGGGGAAGAATAAATAGTGGTTGTTTTGTTTCAAGTATCCCCTTAGAATGCAACATGGTATGTAATATTAAAGCACTAGTGATGTGCGTTAGGTCTGTCTCCATGACCAAAACAAACAAAAAATTGCTAGAAGATTGTACAATAAATGAAAATAGTTATTTTTAAGATAGCAGATTTACAGGGGCTGGAGAGATGGCTTAGGGGTTAAGCACTTGCCTATGAAGCCTAAGGATCCCAGTTCAAGGCTCGATTCCTCAGGACCCACATAAGCCAGATGCACAAAGTGGCACATGCATCTGGAATTCATTTTCAGTGGCTGGAGGCCCTGGTGAGCCCATTCTCTCTCTCTCTCTCTCCCTCCCTCTCCCCCCCCCCCTCTCTCCATATTTCTCTGACTGTCACTCTCAAACAAAAATTTAAAAAACAGTAGATTTTTCAGAAACTCCACTGAGGAGGGCCCCCAGCAGAATGGAGGCAAGGAGGAGTACAAAGATGGTACCAACACATGATGTATCCATGCAAAGTATGTTCTTAATTAAAAAGTAACAAAAATAGTTCATAAATGGGATAGTCTATTCATAATCACACCTGCCATTATGCCTCCAGCTAGTATTTCAAAACTTATGTTTATTTCTGTAAATAATTGCAATTAGTAAACTTTTTGTGAGTGTCCATGAGTTTTTTAACCTCAATCCTCTCAAGAACAGACACTGAAATTATGTGCTACCACTCAACACAAGCCAGGAGTAGGACAGGCATGGTCTGGTTGATGGTCTTTCAGTTTTCCTTCTCCTTGTCATCTTCTACATATCTGGTAAGTTCAATCAAAAATTTATTGATTTTAGACTGCACTTCATAGTAGGGACTGAAAATATTACTATAGGTTTTTATAAGTTTTAGTATTTCTCATGTGTGGGACAAAATACCTGACTAACATCCTAAGGGAGGAAGGGCTTACTCTGGCTCACAGTTTACAGGTTTACAGTACAGTCCATCATGATAGGGAGGGCACAGGAGGCTCAATCCATGATGGTGGCAACTTGTGGCAGGCCACATCACCATGGTAAATTAGAAGCTATACCCATCAAAGGTCTGACCCTGTGAGCTTCTCTTCCAACCATACCTCTGTAAACAATGTGACCTAACCCAAATGTTCCTCAAACATTCAAAACAGCATCAGCAGCCTAGAAGCCCATGTTGAAACACATGATCATAATGAGGACATGTCACAGTCAGATTGTAGTGATTTTAACAACAGTAAATTTATGTTGGTAAAAAGTTTTAAGGGAAAGTACTATTTACCCACAAATCAACTCTGGTAAAATTCATCACATTCACTGAAAATAATTTCTTAAATAAAATTTCTAAATCATTGCAATAACAAGGTGATATTATTTTTATTTTTATTTTTATTTTATTTTTTATTGAGGGGGATTGAGGGATTGCTTAGTGGTTAAGGTGCTTGCCGGCGAAACCCGAGGATCCAGGTTCAATTCTGCAGTATTCATGTAAGCCAGATGTACAAGGTGGCACATGCACCTGGACTTTGTTTGCAGTGGCTAAAGGACCTGCCATTCCCATTCTCTCTCTCTCTTTTTTTTCTCTCTCTCTCCTCCTTTTTCTCTCTCTTTAATAAATACATAATAAATAAATAAATACTTTTGAAGAAAATATTTTATTGAGACCTTTAACATAGGAACATATTGCCAATTGATCATATTCCCAACAAGTTATACTATTACATACCCTCTCTCCTGCCCCAATTTCACTGAGGGCCCTGCTCAGTGGGGCATTGATAATTGATAATTACTGTAGGTAGGGTCATGAATGCACCAGACAGTCTGGGAGGGAGAGGGCAATGCTTCAGAATACCTTCTCAACCTGTGGCTCTTACAATCTTCCTGCTTCATTTTCTGCAATGCAACCTGAGCTGTAGGGGGCATGTTCTAAGTCTCCTTTAGTATACAGCTCTTGTATTTCATTTGTCAGCCAATTTCTAGATATCAGCAACTGCTCAATGCAAAGATGCGGCAAGCCTTGTGTTGTATCTAGAGATCCAGAGGCTCCTAAGAACCCATCACTGAAGTACACTCAAAACACACCCAACATGACTCAGGGAATTTTTTGGAAGAAAGGGGTGGAAATATTGTTAGAGCTACAAGTTGGGACATTATTCACAGAGGCATTGCCTCTCCCCTATAACTGACTGCTGCCCCCTACAGTGCATGACCCACAATCACCATGGGGATGACCTGCATCCCCAGTGAGGAAGGCCCCTTCTGAAAAGGGATGAGAGATGAGATGGTACCAACATGTGTTGTTTACATACTAAGTCCATAACTAATAAAAATAAAATTTAAAAAGTCAATAAATGTTGGTTGGCAAAAAAATCAATCTATTAAGCCATTTATTTCTTTTTTTAATTTTTTTTTGTTCATTTTTATTTGTTTATTTGAGAGTGACAGAGAGAGAGTGAGAAACAGGCACATAGAAAGAGAGAGAGAATGGGCGCGCCAGGGCTTCCAGCCACTGCAAACAAACTCCAGATGCGTCCGCCCACTTGTGCATCTGGCTAACGTGGATCCTGGGGAATCGAGCTTCAAACCAGGATCCTTAGGCTTCACAGGCAAGTGCTTAACCACTAAGCCATCTATCCGGCCCCTATTAAACCATTTCTTAATCTAGGTGATAAATGTTCACTCTTAAAAGGCTTAAGATGTAGAAAAGCTGGAGAGATATTTCATGAGTGTTTATAATTCACTCTTATAGCCTTAAAATGTTGAAGGAATGTCAACATACACCAAACAAAGAGAAAGGTGGTTATACTGTCAATACTCCTGTTTGAGGGATAAGGATTTAGACATGATTGAAAGCAATAAATTTATTGTGACTCCTGAGCAGATGACACCATCAATTTCCTAGTTTTTCCCCATGGTTAATAAGTTAATGATGCTTATTCTCACCACTTCAAATGAATTTTCTCAGATGATTTAAATGTATCTTGCATTTGCTCATGTACTTTGCTATATTTGTGCCCATAAATCATCTAATCTAACAACCAGATTCCACAAAAATCTATAAATCATCAAGAGAGATGTTTTTGAAAGATGCTATCTCGGAGATTAAGCACTGAATATGATTCAGCAAAGTGAATAGTGCAAAGCAGAAATCTTTTGAAATTTCTTGGAAGGGATGGGTAGTGTCAGCTGTTTATTCCTCTTTGTGACTACCCCAAAATAGATTAGCATCCAAATTTTTTTTTAAATGTTATGGCAGAAAAACATGAGTAACTATATTAACTTAATCCAATGTGTTTACATCATATTTATCTTGAAACATTACCAAATTTGTTCCTCCCCAGGAATATCTCAGGTTCATATAAAGTTCTAGTACTAAACTTATTCAAATGAGTTAAAGAAAAAAATCACACATATGAAATATAAAGACTAGAAAGTATGTCAGTCAGTAAATACTAGGGTGAATGTCATCAGTGAGAAAATAACAGTTGTTGAATATCTAATCATGTTGAAGCTTAACCAGTTATAAAGCTAAGTGTTTAAGCTCCTTTGGTGTTCACAGAACTATGAGCAGGTTAAATTGTACTTTATGAACTTGCTTTCCTAATATAAAATATATAATTTGCATACTAAAATGTGTAGTCAGGAACTAACAACTATAATAAAATATATGCTTCCTAAATTGCACATGTTTTTTAATTACCAGAAAGATCCACGTGAAGTAATCACTGCCACTTCGGATTCACTGCTGAATGAATGGGTGTACTGCACATGTCAGTCACACATCTTTGAAGTCTGAAATCTCTCTGCAGCTAAGATGCTTTTTATACAACAGTGCTATGCTTTTTGTTCTTTGTGTTTGCTTTGCTAGTACTGCTTTTTGTCATTTTATTTTTCACACAGTGTTTTGGTCATGGATTAAATGAACATCTACTGGCCATGAAGTACAGAGCAAGAAGGACTGTCCATCTACCACAATGACACTGACTAATAAAGGGAGAATGATATGATGAACAAGATCAAAATATATTGTATGCCTATATAAAATTGTGAAAAAAGATATAAATAAATGAAACAATAAGGCCAGTCATATTAGGTCCTTCACTAGATTTGCAATAGGGAATAGAAGTAAAGATGATTTAATGTGACTTTATATATCAATCCTTTTTATATAAAGAAATAAAGATACTATGAAAATACTTATACTTAAATTAGAAATGTTACAGACTCAAACTGGGCTTATAAGCCAGTCTTTCTACATTTAATGTAGTTTTCAAAAAGTGTGAAACCAGTAGAGGGGGTTGTAAAATAACATCCATATCACATGTGCCAAAGTGTAGAGATATTAACTTTTTAAAAAAATATTTTTTTATTTATTTACTTGAGAGGGAGAAGGAGAGAGAGAGAGACGCTCTAGGGCTTCCAGCCATTGCAAACAAACTCCAAATGCATGCGCCACCTTGTGCATCTGTTTTATGTAGATACTAGGGTATTGAACCGAGGTCTTTTGTCTTTGCAGGCAAGCCCCTTAACCACTAAGCCATCTCTCCAGCCTGATATTAACTTTTAATGGAGAATTATGTCCATTACTCAGGTGTGTAAAATCAAGTTCAGTATTTAAATGAAGTATCCTGACCTTGTATTCCTATAGTGAAAATGTGACAAATTCTATGACAAACAAGTTTCATATTCGCAGATTAATTCTAAGCCAATGATAGTTGTTTCTACTATTTGTGTGAAAAATAGAGCAAACACACAGAGGGTAATGCCACCAAAAGATGATGATAAACCTTTAAATACATGTAAGTATCCTTATTTAATGAATGAGCAGACTACATACCATAAAATCCATCAACACACACTGTTATTTAACAAGGATATCTTCAAATTGTCATCAAAGATTCAGTATTCGGCTGAAAACAACATGTTTTGATGGATTAGAAAAAGATTGAGAGGGGAAAAGATCATGTGAAAGTTAAAGGATATACGATTGTCTGCAAAAAGGCATGTGCCCATTATTTGACATACATTGTAAAACAATAAAACCTATAGATTAAAGTCTGCACATATCAAAAGTCACAAAAACTACATGGTCCTATTTATGATGTATTATTAACCAGGCTGACTTTCTATCAACAAAACTCTCTTCTCTAAAGCATATGTCAACACCAGAGAAACCAATGACATTTCAGAACTCTACCATGGTCAAAGGGAACAATTCAGGATTCAATAATGTTAGTGGTAACCATAGTGATGATGATAACAGATCGCAGCATCCTCAGGTCAAGTAGAATACTATGAAAGAAAAACTTAGAATGGGTCTGGAGGGCCTTGATAGCAATGCCTGTTGAGTGCACTAAATAAATTAAAAATCATGAGAGTTCATTGAGATGCTTGTCTAGTGTTATTATAACCCAGTTTATGACTGTGCTGTGCTTCAAGTACTCATTTAAACATGTAATGCAGTGCTTGGCAATTCAGAATAATTTTCAGATGGAAAAAATACAATTTCTGTCTTTAAAGGACTTATATGATGGGGCATGGAGAAGAACATTACATATTTAGGATGACAAAATTATTATCCTAAGTTTCCCTATCAGTATTCTCATGAAGCCAATAAGTATAAATACAATTTTATGATTCTTTAGAAAAAGAGCAGTCACTGATAGAAGAGAAAATGCTCTAGATGGAAGCTAGCTTTTCATATGAATTTGAAAAATGTTATGAACTATGATAGATCCTAACAAGCAAAATCATTTAGCAAAAACTAGAAATGAAAGCTAGTATGATGTTATCTGAAAACAATATGTAACTAGGTGATCTGGGAAGAGCAACTCTTACCAGACAGTACAGGAAGAATGAAGAAGGCTTAGACAGCAGAAGCATTCGTCAATCAATAATCTCAAGTCATTTGGGGTAATATTTGGATCTGAATATATGATCCCAAGACATATAATTTTATGTCTGGAGGAGCTTTGATAATATATATTATATATATGCACACACACAGCTTTACTTGAAGTTGTATGTGAAGATTTATATATACGTAAATCTATAAAATCTATGTAAGTTAAATTTACTACAACAACCTTCATTAGTCTTTGAATATTTAATATGAACAGAACCACCTAATTTCAATAGGAAAACAAATTAAAAATTCTTATTTAGATCAATGGCAACTTAAAGAAAAGTAGAAACTCAGTTTAAAGTACATTAAAAGCTGAAACTCTTCAGAGCCCCACAGAACACTTTGGTTTTGAAGAGGGATCTTCCTGTTAAAGAAGGGAGTAGAAGAAGAGTGTCCAGTGACAGGCTGAGGGTCTGGGGTTTACATTACTTTAACACCTTAAGGGTATTCCTAGGCCCCAATTCATGAGCTTCCACCTTTGTTTTTGTCACCGGAACTCAAACAAGGTAAAAAGAAAATGATTCTTATGAGATTACACAGTGAATTCCATGTCAGTCTCAGCTAGTGTGTGACCTTACCAAAAAAAAAAAAAAAAGATCCTTTATGCACTTTTGAGCCCAATACCTTGAATAGGATGCAATTCATTGTAAGCACAAAATAATCAAATTAAATAACATTAAACTTTCTCACTTTTGCATTTTTTTAAATTTAATCAATTAATTTATCATTTGAGAGAGAGAGAGAGAATGGGCATGCCAGGGCCTGTAGCCACTGCAAATGAACTCTATACATATATGTAACCTTGTGCATCTTGCTTATGTAGGTACTAGGGTATCAAAGCTGGCTCCCTACACTTCATAGGCAAGTGCCTTAGCAGCTAAGTCATCTCATATCTCCAGCCCTGTGTTTTTTAACAAAATTTATCTTCTGAGTTCACAATGAAACTAAATAGGCTGTTTTCACAAATTCTGGACAATGTAGATTTTTCTGAAAGCCGGTACATAGGCCTAAAAATTTCAATGATAGTGTCTCCCACAAATCACCTAAAGGAAATCTAGAACAAGACAGGTCTATTTTAGTTCTAACTTATCTTTTTTTATTATTTTTTAAAGCTTAGTATTTTATTTATTTATTAGATACAGAGAGACAGAAGGAGAGAGAATGGGCTCGACAGGGTCTCTAGCCACTGCAAACGAACTCCAGACACATGTGCCATGATGTGCATCTGGCTAACGTGGGACCTGGAGAATTAAACCTGGGTCCTTAGGCTTCGCAGGCAAGTGCCTGAACTGCTAAGCCATCTCTCCAGCCCTTTTTAAAAAATCTTTTTTGATATTCCAGTGAATGTAAGATGATACATGTATTTTGCACTGGGATATTCTTCACACAAAAAAATGAGTAAGAGATGAAGCTATGCATTAAAGAAAGTTTGTGTCCCGTAATGCAGACATTTCATGATGGAAGACAAGCAGGGCTGTAATACAAGTCTCCAAGTAATGGAACAAAATTGTACTCATCAATTATGGTATGCCTTAACTACAGATTTTGTAAACTAGTCTTTTTCTTTTTTATCTTTTTTCTTCTTTTTCTTTCTTTGTCTACTTCTTTCTTTGTTGGTTAATGGTGATGGTGTGTGTGTATGTGTGTGTGTGTCTGTATATGTGTGTGTCATGGCACACAGATGGATGGCAGAGGACCCTTGTGGTATTATTTCTCATGTTTTACCTTGTTTAAGACAAGGTTTCTTACTATTACTATTCATTGATACTTTCACTAGGCTATCAGACCTGTCAGCTTCCAGAAAATTCTTTTTCTGCCTACCCTTTTGCCATAGGTGTGTTGGGATTACAGAAATCTGCTATGGCTTCTGGATTTATGTCGGTCCTAGAAATCTGAACTCAGGCTCTCATGCCTGTTTGGAAAGCCCTTTATCCAATGAGCCATGCCTCTAGCCCAGTCCCTTGGCTTTTCTACTTGTAGTTAGTCATGCAGCTGAATTCAACAAAACCAATTACTGGAACAGGTAAGCCTTTGCCCTCTTGACCTTCCCTACATCTCTCTTTCCCTTTCCTTTCCAAGTATCTCATGTTTCTATCCAGGATTTCAGCTACAAAAATATAAGGTGAACAATAGCTCTACTGAGAAGCATTCTCAGGAAAATGGGGATGGGGAGAAGGGACATAATACTATAACCTAACTAAAAGTAAATAAATAGAAAATATGAGGCGAGGACAGGAGATGCTATACAGTCTTAATAGGAGGGTAAAAATTGACTGTGGCTGAGAGAAGCTGTATTTCCATAGCTTCTTGACACTCCCAGGTTTGTCTATGTAAAAGCATAAATGTTTGTTACTGCTTTAGGAAATATTTCAAAGTTTAAAACATGCTAGGTAGGGCTAGGAAGATAGTTTAATGATTAAAAGTGTTTGCTGCCCAAGTACGAAGGCCTGAGAGAGTCCGAGACTGCTCAAGGTTAATTTCCCAGTACTCATGTAAACAGCTGTGCATGGAAAAGCACATCTATAATGCAAGGCCTGAAGGAGAGCAGACACTGGAGGATCACTGGATCTCACTGACTAAAGAAATAGTGAAAATGCAGCTCTGGGATACATGGAGGGCACTATCTCAAGGAAGCAGGTGGATGAGGAAAATGAGAACACCCAGCATTTAACACACACTCCACACACACACACACAAAATATTAGGAAGAATTTCATTTACAAACTCTTTCTGTGCTTACTATTTGTATAATCACTAGCAAGTTTCTTAAATTTTGTAAACAGCTGTGTATTTGAAAATGAATGCAAGTTATATCCTTCAATTCATATGTAGTAATGTTAAAAATGAGTAGCCTAAAATACTTAGCATCAAGGGGGCAAGCATGGATGCACAGATATGGAACGGGACAGTTGTTATAGCTTGTTAATGTGTGTGTGTGTGTGTGTGTGTGTGTGTGTGTGTAGTATGTTTTGTGGTGTGTATGTACTGTATGCAGATGTGTGAAGCTGTGTGTGTCCCAAGCACATACATGAGGAAGCCAGAGTAGGTCATTTCTGGTCCTCTATCATTTGGTTCATCTGCTTGCTTCTTTGAGAGGGAGTCTCTCATTGAACCCAGAGCTACTATTTTCTCTCAGACTGGCTGACCCATGAGCCCCAGCAATTCTCTGCTCCCACATAACTGGGGTTACAGGCATTTGTGGCCACACCCATATGCTGTCTTGGATGTTGGGGAATTAAACTCAAGGGAACTTAGGGCAAATTAAGCCCACTCAGGACCTCACACTGCATAAGGGGTTTTACTCACTGAGCCCCAAAGTAGTTTTTTAAAATAAAGATTTATGTTTGACATTAAAAGTTGAGCCTTATATATTATGAAATATTATATGTGACACACTCATTAAATATATAATATACATTATATATAATTATAATATGTAAATTACAAAAGTGAGTATGGCAAAACTAGTTAAATAATGAATATAGCAGTGATCTTTTTTCTAATTGTTGTTTATACTCAACATCTTTCCTTACAACTTCAGAAATTTTCATTTGGCATAAAGAAAAATGTTAATAGAGATGATAAGTTGGTTTCAAAACAAACTAACTCCTCAGTTTACTCACTTTATACATGATGCAGATATAGGTAACATTCATAGCAGATATAGGTAATGTTGATAGCATTAAAAACTGCACTTTTTGTCAATCCTTTACAAATAGTATGAAAACTGTCACTACTGATGCAAATAGCCCAAATCTATATTTCAGTAATAATCTTGAAAATAAGAAAATTTTATGCCTTATTATCCATAACATTTTATTATGTAATAAATTAATTTAAATTATATTTTATCTATTTCTCACTTTCAAGTTTTCATTCAAAATGGGATAATAATATATTATCTTTGCAGTAGCATTCCTACATTTCCCTAAATCACTATAGGTTCCACTTCAAAGGAATAAGGTAATTTTCAGCCAAGCTGTGAACAAGATTATTTTACACTTGAAAATAATATGAAATACACTTCTTTGTAAAAGTGAAATGTAAACACATTGCTATAGTCAGTGACATATTTTTAACAAAGCTACTGCAACAACCATGTTAGCTCTGAGTGACTTTTGTCTACTCAATTAGGATGACATGTTACACTTGAATTCTACTTTCATGTAATATCTCTGAAAGATTTCTGAAGGTTTTACCATATGTGAATAATTTAAGCATTAAATTCATGTCTATTACACTGGACAGGAAATATATAGTTTGAGAAAATGACTGTAAACTTTAACATCATGAAAGAAATAAAAGGATAAAAATAGTACAAAGTCACATTTACACTTGCTTTTTAATACATTTATTCTGGAGATACAGGTTAAATGTGAGAGAAAGAGGGGCTCTGTTGTCCATATGTGGTGACTCAGGCCTATAATCTCAATAGTTTGGAAGCTGAGAAAAGTGAACTATTCCTAGTTTGAAGCAAGCCTGGACTATATGGTGAGTTCCTGGACAGCCTTGGTTATACCAAGAGAGATACCATTCCAACATACATATATACATACATACATATACAAATATATATGTACATACATACATATAATATACTGACTATGTCTTAAATAGAAAAAAAACTAAGTTAAATACGACAATGGTTATGAATAAAGGTAGTGGGCCTGTTTCTCTGGATTCAGATATCAGCTGAGTCTCTCAGTAATGCTGTTCTGTCTCCTTGACATTCTGTGTTTGATCTAATCATGAGGTAGTTATCATGAATTTCTGAGTTCAAAAAGGTAGACATTGAAATACTGGAACCCCATCATAACCTATTTACTACCTTTTCAAAGGATGAGGTTTTTAAAAAGAGAAATTTCTAGGCCAACTTTTTTATATTAATATATAACTTCTTTTCTTTAATATATAGCTAAAGAGAGTTATATACTCTACTCAACCATATTTCATCATTTCCACACTGAATGGATATATTTTCATCTCAAGAAAATGATCAGATGCCTTCAATATTCCTTGTCCAGGTCATGGATTCACAGAAGAGTCCATTAATGCACTTATGCTGCACTTAATATGTGGGTAAGACATTTCAATGATGCTGTATGGATGTCAAGGATTATAATGTTTTAGATATCTGTGTGGATAATATTAGAAAAATCAAATTCTTAACTAAGATCATGAATATATATATAATATTGCCAACAATTGACCAAAAATATTAGCACTGGGATGTGAATTATAGAACTAACAACAAATTATGCAGGCAGATGACTCAAGTTCAAATATTTCACATACTCTGGACAGTCTTATAATGTCAACAATCCATTAAAAGCCGCCAGGTTATTATGGGGCTTGTATGGGACTTTTCTGGGCACAATATATGAAGCTTTTATTTATAATGTGGCATATGTCAGTTCCTCATGACTACTTTTGCCTAAACATTCTGGTGCACATGTATTTTGCCAATTCACCAATCAATATTTATTTGTGTGGCTTATTATTTCAGTTTCCTGTGGAAAAAACTTCCTCTTATTGTTAGATATTTTCTATGTTATTTTCATAGCCATAGAAATGCTATACTATGTGTCAACTCAAATTTTTTTTCATAATGACTTTTTCATAATGATTATAATACTTTAAATTCCTACATACAATTTGTGAGTTTGGATTTTTCACCATCTGCCATACCATTGATTATTCTTTAAGTCATCATAATAGTTCTGATGTAGTGTCACACTGGATTTTTCCTTAAATTCCTCTGGTGATTTGTTTCTGATCACAGGAGAAAAGTATTTAGTCTTTGTTGATCACTAATAAAGTTACTTATGGTTTGTTTGGGGTTTATTTCTTTTTGTATATTTTTAAACTATGTTGAGGAAGTTCATTTCTGTTATTAGTTTCTTTCTATGTCATATTTATTTCAAATGCTTTTCTAAATCAGGTGAAATTAACATGAGATTTTATCCAATAATTATTGATTGAAATTTAAATGGTGAATAAAATTTAAAGTCTGATAAATCCCACCTTGTCTTTTGTATGTTGCTAGATTTGGGTTGTTAGTGCTTTAAAAAAATATCCATTGAATATATTGATCTTTCATTTTTTTAGTAAAATTGTGTATTAAAATACCAAGATAATTCTGAACACATGGAATGAGAATATTCCTGGACTGAGAAGATTAAAAATTTTCCCCAGATATAAGAAGAAAAAAACAAAGTTAAGTATCTGTTCAGATTGTCTTTTTGAGAGTTTCCAGTTTTCATCTAACTAGAGATCTTTCTACTTCATTTAGATTATGTAATTTGTTGATATGCTTTATTCATCGTTTGGCAGGTAGATGTCCCCCAAAATTTCCATATCCTAAGCTGGAAAGATGGCCTAGCACTAAAGGCACTTGCCTGTGAAGCCTAAGGACCCATGTAAACCAGATGCACAAGGCGGCACATGTGTCTGCAGTTCATTTCCAGTAGTTAGAGGCTCTGGTGTGCCCACTCTCTTTATCTCTCTCTTTCTTTCTATCTCCCTCTCTGTATGTCTCAAATAAAAATAAATTTACAAAGTAAAAATAAGAATAATAAAATAACTTTTTCCTAATCAACAGAACCCATGAATATTTTGTCAAAGGTGAATAAAAGTGGCAGGTAAAATGAACGATACAAAATTCTTGATTAGCTATCTCTTTACTGTTTTGAATATCACCACTTTCTCTGCCCTCCATCATATTGAGTTAAGTCAGCTGTTAATCATATGGATAATCTCTAGCATGCCTATAGGTGGTTAGTCATGTCATTTTTAAGATTTTCTGTTTGTCATTGAACACTTTGACCATGCTGTGTTCAGGAAAAGTGTCATTTTGAGCTTATTCATGAGTCCATTGATTTTTTTCATATGCAGATTGAAATCTTTCATTAAATCAAGGATGTGACTCTTTTGTTCATATATCCATTATGTCAGTTCCTGATCTCTTTATAGGACTGTGGATAGGTGTCTCTTGGAAAACCTAAATGTGTTTCATTTAACAGGTTTCTGAGACTCTTGTAATTTGTCTTTTTTTCTTTTTCTTTTTAATATTTTATCTACCTATTTATTTTAGAGAGAGAGAGAGAGAGAGAGAGAGAGAGAGAGATAGAACACCAGGGTTACCAGCCACTGCAAACAAACTCCAGATGCATGTGCCACATTGCACATCTGGTTTACATGAGTCCTGGGTCCTTTGGCTTTGCAGACAAGTGCCTTAACCACTAAGTCATCTCTCCAGCCCTCTTTTCTTTTTCTCCTCATTAAACTGGATAATTTAAATTCATCCTTTCACCTTCCTTCTAAGAGGGTACATTACTTCTTTATCCCTTCAAATCTGCTATTCAGACAATTTACTATTTTGTTAACTTTAGTTATTATACTTTCTACTCCATAATTTCTATAGCTAATATTTCAAAAGTGATGTCTTATTCTTATATTTCCACTACGTTTGTTAGACATGACTTACTTTTTATTGACAAACAGATTTATAAATAAATGATGTGCAGTCTTTCTTTATTAAGCTGATCATTTGAGCTTCCTTGGAAACAGTTTTGAGCACAGGTAATGATTTGAAAACCTAGGACGTTGCTTGGCTTGGGCACCATTTCTTCATAGTACTTCACATTTAGAGAGCTGTTGGCAACCTGGGACCCCATGTTCATCAAGCTGCAGGTATGTCCTACTCAAATAATGGATATGTTTGGAACTGTTGGAACCATTAGTTACTCCTCATTTATGGTTAGTTTCTATTCAAGTATATTCTTACATATAACTTTAATTAAAACAGCTGCCTGAACTGGTTTTGGGTGCATGCCTACTAGGCAAATTATGAACTCTAAGTGAACTTTTAGGGATAATCCTCTATTTAAGATCTTATGCCTATAATATTTTAGTGTGAATATAGTTAAAATCAGATGTATTATTGGAAGTTACTAATGATTCACGCTTCTAGGCACACACTGTCTAGTAATACAGATTCACGAAATCTCTTTGAGACATTTTTAACCAAGAATTAAAAGATGCATAGCATTTTATTTCTCTTTTAATAATGCATTCTTTGTCAATAAAAGTATTTTAGTCTCCCATGATTATGATTATGAACATAATAAAGAATATGGTATTTTTCAAACTACCATAATTCGTTAATGTTCTTGTACTTTCTTCAGGGTCAGTAATATCAAGCATACAAGCCATGAAGAGAAAATGACTCATATTGCAAGAAATGTGCATGTGGTATTAAATTCCTATGGCACTTCTAAACAAAACATCAGTGGGACAGACTTTTACTGTAGGAAAAACAAACAAAATCACAATAATTCTCAGATGTTATATAAGTCAATATAGGATTCAATCATTGGGTTTTATTTTCATTTTTAATTCATTACTCTGAAACAAAATAAGAACAACTTCCTTCTTTACCAACCCTTCTTGGAACTGTGTTGCTTATAAGCAGACACTGTCCTGCACTGAGTGGAATGAGAGTATCAATGCTCTTGCTTCTTCCAGCCTCAACTTTATATGAGCAAGTTTCTCTGTCCAGTTGCCATATAACACCATCATGGAATCTTCATTTAATAAAAAAAAATCTGGTATCTTATTTTAAATATTTAAGCCCTTTCCTTAATCTGATTTATTATTACTTTCCAATGAAGGGGCCTCAGCATGATCAGACATATCCAAATTTATAGTAGCTGCCCCCCCAGAATTAAGACAAAAATAGTAATAGATACAGACCTAGAGTCAACTACCCCAAGTCTTTAACATTATTCATAAATATTACTTGACATACTAGTTTTTAATATTCAAAAGAGTTTATAAACATATTTCTAAAATATTCTAAGTGATAAGAAAATAGTATGTGGTAAAACCAACTTTGTATTGTCCTTGCCCAGTATCTCATGACTACCTTGATTATTTTTAAGAAGTAAGATAAAATCATGCATGTGAAAGAAGAAATGGAGAAACTGGCATAAACAGTCAACAAAAATATCTACAAAAGAATCAGATTATAATTATTTCCCAATAAGAAAGCATAATCAATTCCTAAATGGTCATTTATGCTCATTTCAGATACTTTTTAAAAATTACAATTGATTAGATTTCAACACAAATGCTTTTACAGTTTCTTGTTTCTTCTGATGCCATCCCACATAAGTCTCCTTTGGATCCCATCTCAATTCAGTGGACCTACCATTTTGGGCTTCCAGGAACATTCTTGTCCTAATACAGGAAAAGCTCACTCTTCCAGAGTTATCTACCACAGACCAATATTAAGTGCCCAGTCTGGCTGACCATTCCCAACTGCAACTCTTCAGCTGGATTGTCATTTGAATTTCAGACTCAACCATCCTACTCAAGGGCTCTACCTGGGTATTAAATGGACATTGAACAGGCTAAAATTGGATTTTTAAATAGGAGCAAAATTTTCTATTGTAGTCTAACTTTCTATGCAAATTACTGCTGCATCCTTTTCATGGTCCAGGGGAAATATCCTCAGTAATTCCCAATTCTTTTCTTTCTGTCATACCATGATATCTCATCCTTCTGCAAGTCCTGTCTACTATAATATCAAAATATACTCAGAATAGGATCCCTTCTCATGTTCTCCTCTGCTTTTACATCAGTCCAAGCAATAATTAGTCTTTCATGCTCACCCATCTTGTCACAAGAGCTTTCTAAATGATCTTCATCTATTTGTGAAAGAAAGAAAGGAAGGAATGAAGGAAGAGGTGATAAATGTCATAAATGTCAGATCATGTCACTTTTTTGGTCAAAGTCTATGAATGGCAGTGGCTACCTGAGCTGTTGTTTTCCCTTTCTCCTTTTTCTCCTCCTTCTCTTTCTCTTCCTCCTTGTTCTTCTCTTCTTCCTTGTCTTCCTATTTTTTAATTACATTAGTCTTACACAGTGTAACACTTAAATGTTTGCAATAGCTGAAAAAAGCACTACATAATCTGTTACAACTGCCAACTACAACTTTTTCACAATGTATTTGGCCCCTTTGTAAACTTCAACACACTCAGCTAGTCATTATACATCGTTCCAATGCATTGAATTTCTTGAATAATTATTGGCTGACTCCCTCACTTAACTCAAATCTTTGTTCAAATACCACCCTAGCAAGTCATTTACATAACATTGTATTTTAAAATGTAGAACCAACCTCTCCTCGGCATGCTTTATGCCACTTTGTTACTTAGCTGTACACTTACTATCATCTGATGAATTCATATATTTGGTATTTTATCATCATGATCTAATGTTAACTTAATAAAGGCAAAATATTGCATGTATTTTTTAATTGCTCCTCAGCATCATAAGAAAGTGTTTGATGCAGAGAGTAGATGCCCAGTAATCAGTTTTACTCTCTGGTAATGAGGCCTAGAGATGTCTGGAAATCTACTATGTTACAGTATGCTCGATAGAACCTATGATCACAAGGAAATAATTAAATCACTATTTGGTAGAAAAATGATCATTAAGGACTATCTAAAATATATGAAACCTTTAATACATGTTAAACTTTTAAATAGTTCCTTCTGTCAAAGTTTAAAAGTTCTTGGAAAATATTGAAAGGTAAAAAGAATATGACACTTTTATCTCCATATTTCTTCTCTTTTTATTATATTTTATTTTTTTATTTATGAGAGAATGGAGGGGAGACAATGGGCACACCAGGGCCTTTAGCCACTACGAATAAACACCAGACTCATAGGAGGGTCACCTTGTACATCTGGCTTACATGGGTCCACTAAGCTATCTCTCCAGCCACTATCTCCATGTTTAAAATATTTTAAAGGTTTATTACTGATGTTCTTCTGTGCATATATGCATGTATATATGTGCCTATACATGTACATTAAAACACTGTAAGATATATACTCTAAGATATAAGGCACCATATAAGAAAATGTATGAATAGTAAACACTGTAAGTCCAATATCCATCAAAGCACATTATACTTTCATTATAGTTCATTTCATGTATATAAATTGTTTAGCAAGTTCCATATTACTTGAATTTAAGTTGCCTGAAGGATCAGTTCAAATCTAGGATGATGTTTTCCTGACTTTTCCAATACAATGACCAATCTCCAGTATCTCAGAATCACTTGTCAGATTCTTCAGAATTGTAGTTTATGTGGCTATCACATGAGAATAAATGTCATCATATATGTTTTGTTGCTCTAGAATCTTCCAGCATTCTCTACATACTAGTAATTTAACAAATATTCATGGAAGTACTCATATAGTCTTCACATTCCTAATACTAATGTCACAGATTAAAGAAAACAAATATTATATTGATTTTAAGTATGTAAATAAAAATAGTAGTTTTATATGCTTTGATTTCAGCTTTTTATTTTAACTTTATTCCTATTTTTTTCTGTTATCCTTTAAGAAATATATTGACTTTTTGCCTCTGTGTGGGTTTTGGCATGGGTGTTCCATTACAGGTCTAACTGATTTGGGATTTGTTCTTTTCTCTGAGCTGTAGTCTCATCTGCCATATGACTCTCTGACGATGAATATACTCTACTCAATGCACATGTAGTAGTTTTTCTGTATTTCATTCAATACAAAAATAAGTATGTAGATGGAAATATTACAGCTAGAAAAAATAAGCTTAATGATTACTTTTTGAAATTTTATATGTTTTTGAAAAGGTTTTAGTAGGATGGAAACATATACCCAAATACCTTGCAAAATTATCTTGTCTTCATAGTTCACCCTGTAAACATTGTACCAAAACTATTACAACTGAGAGACAATGTGCATGTTCTAGTCCACTACACAGCTGAGGACTAAACCATTCTTTGGAAAGGTTTCCAAGTAAATTAATTTTATTATTGGTACTTTTAAATAAATTTTTGTTTCCAAACTATATTAATAATAAAATAATAAATTGGATATTTTATTTGAAAATGTATTTACTCAGTGTTTCAAACTCAAAAGCAAAGGAATTAATTTTCCATTTGATCTAACAGTTAGGTCTTGAGGCCAGAATCATTGGAAGACTCATTCTGTCCTTGACCACCACCTCTCCCTCGTGGTTACTGTCAGACACATTTCAAGTGGTTATAGCAATCATTTCCTTCAGTTTCTTCCTTTTATTGATGTGAAAACTGAGGTCAAACATCATTTGCCACAAACTGCTGTTTCACTTTTCTTATCTCCATTCCCATAGTTCTCTTTCCTATTTTTTCCCCAGGAGAGTTACAGAATAAGTTAGAATCTACACTATTAAAGAAGTTCCAGCTCAGGCATACATAAGCCACATATGATGGCACAGGATGATAATCTCAGTAAGTCAAGAGGGTCAAGAGTTCAAGGCCAGCCAGAGCTATCTGAGCAATTTCAAGACCAGAATGGTTTTGAATGCAGAGTTCTGCCCTACAAATGCTATGAGAAAGGTGAATCTTAGCAGAGGATGGTTATATTTGACTCAGTATAAACCTACAAGATACAGGGTAATCTCACTGAATAAAATACAAAATAACCCATCAATGTTCTCTCTGGCTTCATCTGCCAAGCTGACAGCAAATGCCATCTAATCTTTTGAACTGAAGCTGGCTATCTAATGATGTCTAGACTCAGGACCCAGAAGTTTGATCTTGCTTTATTATTTCTACTAGTACTGCAACTTCCCCATCATTAGCACGTGATACTCGGAAGGCTTGGTGTGAGTCTGAGACATTTGAGAAAGACTGATGGGAAAGACATGATAGTTTATTCTGATCAACATATGTGCTGGGGATACCATGTCACCATACTCAGTATTGGCATAAAGTTGCCATGTATGATGTTATAATGACCCCACATGCTCTGATGGAAGACACATATGCAGGCATGTAAGAAAAAATTCTTTCTAATAATGTTAAGAAGTTTAATAAATAGTTCTTATACATTGCTAGGAGGATTTCTACACTAAAAGAGATCTAACCAGTCTGTGGAAACAACAGTCACTACTTCTTCTCCATCTCCTGCAGTGAAAGAATTCAGTTGGTTAAAAAATTACTGGATTTCCTTTTAAACTGATCATCATCTCCAAATTCTCCTCTCTAATATGGGTGGATCACATTAATTTTTTATACAATCACAGTTCTATCATTTACCTGCCTTTTCATAATCAGAACATGCATAAATGTCAAGGGATTCCTCCATCTCTCCACTCCTGACAGAGTGAGCAGCAATTCTTCAAACTGGATGTTTGCTTTGCTCTATGTCTTGTCTTTTCTAAAGGTAAGGCCTATTGTGAACTCAGGCTCTTACAATCACTCTCTGCAGGGATTTCCTCCCAGAAACACAATGTGCTATTCTGCTTTCTTTCCAGCAGTACTTAGATGAGTAGGCTATCTTCTGTCTCAGTATCAGACCTTAGCTTGTGCCTTAACTCTGGCTTCAAAGTTAACTCTGTCATTACAAGTGCCGCATAGCACAGGCTATGAAGCCCTATATGCCAGAAAATTAAACATAAACTCCAGCCACTGACATTAAGACTCAACAATAAGATATAACCTAACCATCAGAACATGTAATTCATTGCCTCCTCACTTCTCTCCAAACAACTACACAAGTCATTCAAATACTTCCAATGCTTCCTCCTGAAGCTTCCCTCACATTATTTCCCTTGTGGGATTGGCTCTTGTCTAAACTCTGCTTTCATATGAGGGAATGTGCTGGGGCAGATAAAACCCAAGTTGTGACTAGCCTAAATTACATGGTGAGATCCTGTCTTAAAATGTAAAAGTTCCATGTATTTTCCAAGGCTATACTTTATAAGACCACTTTTCCACCTTACAGTGGAGTTAAATTAAGTAGAAAAACAATACTAACTCAGTTTGAACCTTCATTCTCCAGGCAGAACATCTTGTTCAAGTTGTATTTACTTAGATTTGAAATCTGCAGATTAGATCCACCTTGATAAAATCATTGGGATGATAATCTGAGTTTAAAAGAAAAAAAACCCTGACATATAACACATGCCCAATATGTTATTCCATTATAGCTCCAAGGTACTTTGCTACAAAAATAGTGAGACACTTAATAGGTATAAAGTACTTTTTCCCACACACCTTTCATCCCAGCATTTGGGAGGCAGAGGTAGGAGAATCCCTGAGAGTTCAAGACCACCCTGAGACTATCTAGTGAATTCCATGTCAGCCATAACTAGAGTGAGACCCTACCTTGAAAAATGAAAGAAAAAGAAAAGGAATTCATAGAATCAGTCTGTGATCTGGAAATTACTCTCATCTAACCAATAAGGAAGCTAAGATTCTGGGGATGAACTAATGGATGCAAAGACGCATAAACTCAATCAACAACCTTCTTTGACACCAGTATCAACAAATTACACAATGGTCCTGTTTCCCTCAAAGAAAAAGGCCATGTGTTTTAGAATTTCTTCTACTGTATATAGCATATAGCACTTTCATAGAGAGTAAAACTGTAATACACATTTGAGCAGTTGTTATCTATGATGAGGTAGATTTACCTCTACCACAATACTATACAGTACATGGGCTTGGCCAAAGAAGAGAAACAACAATATAATAGATATAAGATTTATAGAACAAATGGAAGAAAAGTTGTAAAATTGTGAAGATGGACACATTTTGGTATTTAACTTCTCATACATACTCTAAAACAATCATGGATATTTCAGATATGGGATTATTTTCTTTGGGAAAACTTGTCTTGTGTGTCATTTGTAAAATAAAATAACATTTAAATTTGTTTTATAGTCTCCTAGTTGAAATCTTAGGTTTATAAAAATTTCCTGAGAGCCTGGGCTAATGAATTAATTGTGAGTAAAGATATTTCTATAACCTCCCTATAAGAACTATAGAATGAGAGATGACACTTCCACCACTTTGGGGTGTGGACAGGAAAGGAGGAAGGATTAATACTATGTACCTTGGATAGCATTCAAAAAATCAAAAATAATTTTTTACCAATGTTAAATTATTTCAAGCTAAATTTACTTCCTCATTTATTTCTTTCAACAAATTTGTGCAAAATACCTAACAGTACTGTTTTCTACTTTAGACATGTATAACTTGGTGAACAGAATATCTATTTGTTATGAAATAGTATATTTAACACTTGGTCTATTGTGTGTGTGTGTGTGTGTGTGTGTGTATGCATATGTGTGTGTTTTACTTATAAGTAATAAAGAAACAAGTAATAAATATTTGTTTTGGCTTCCCTTATTTATTTCATACTGACAAAACTCACGTTTCCACATTCATATAAGAGGTAACTTCCTTAAGCTAAGTATATTAATTCTCTGACTATAAACAGTTTCATTAAAGTTCAATTATACAACTGAGATATTTTGAATCATCTAATTCCTTAGACAAACAAAACAAAACAACAACAAAAATACATAACAAAGGTCATCCTGAACTTAAAAAAAATAGGATTCTACATAATTGCTAACAGTAATGTTTAGCAGCAGCACAAAGAAGGCATAATAATTCATATGTGAGAGCATTTTTCTATACTATCACTCTAATATCCCTAGTAAATAAGAATCGTGGTTGCCAGAAGACATCTAGTCTGAAGTATATGTATAGATAAAAGTGCAATGCCTTAGGGCTGGAGAGATGGCTCAATGGTTAAAGGCACTTGATAACAAAGCTTGCCAACCAGGGTTAAATTTTCCACTACCCAAGTAAGGATAGATGCACAAAGCAGCTCATGTGTCTGTAGTTCCTTTGCAGCAGCCAGAGAGGCTCTGATACACCCATATGCAATCTCTCTCTCCCCCCGCCCCTTGAAGAGAAGTACTGTTTTACAAAAATGAAATGCTTTCTAAAAGTAGTGTTATTCATTGAAGAACTTCCAATCCTGAATTTAAAAGATGTATGGAAATGCTAAGTAGAATCCCCCAAAAGACCACTGTAATATCCTCTAGGAATGCCAGCTTTGAGTGTAACATGGCATCTGCAGAAGTTATATTTTCAGTAGAAAAGTAATGTTTATTGAAAATTAGTGATTCATCATGGTATTTTCTGGGGGAGTATTTTATTTGTACCCAAACAAAATGAAGAACAACTGTGAACATTCCAAAAAATAATGAGTAAACATACTCTATTTAGTAATAAAAAATAATCAGAATTAACAAAAGAAAGGAGGCCCTTCAGAGATGAATTTTGTAATTGGCCTCTGTTTTTGAGGAAGAGACCCATGCATGTGATATTCATTCATTTCCAAGAGGTTTCTGTCTTTATTACAATCATTGTTGCCTGCTAGTCAATGATACTCATACTGTTTTAAGGTGCATGTAAACTTAATTGTTTCTTTATAGATAGACAGAGGTTACATAAAGGCAATTATAATAAAGTCTCTTGTGTATTTTTAAAGACAAATGATTTTTTTAACAGTATAACTTCTCACAAACCTCTGATTATGGAACTAATCACTTCTGGCTGGACCTATTCTTTTAAAGAGAATAAACTAAACAATTATGAACTGCAAATGGTCCCAATCAATTATCTATATACATATATAGTTCTTTAAATTACATCGACACACTTTTTCAAAGGGATTCTAAATGAAATCATTCAAGTGTTTGTGCAAGAGTTTCAAATTAGTAAGTACTTCAAAGTGTTAATTAATAAGATTATACATAAAAGAATTATCAAATATTTTAAAATATTGAAAAAGATATCTCTCCATACATCAATGATATACCCTTACTTGTAATACATTTCTATAAAATCTGGGCCAAACAAGTATCTGCAATAGTATGTGTGAGTAAGCTTTCTATAAGCAAAACATAACAAAACAAAGTTCGATTAAAATGAGAAACAAACTCTTAACATATATTAAGCCAAGTATAGATAAATACTACCAACTATTGAACATTTGCATGCCCAGGAAAAAAGACTATTCATCTAAAAGCTAATACTTCTCTATTTCCCTACCCCTTTCCAACCAGGGAATGCCTTCATAAAACTTTGGTAGTTCAGGTGTAATTAAGAAACTTGCCTAAGGAGATCTGAAATCAGTGCCCACAACCCATGTGAACTCAATGTCACACACCCCTTTGAGGTAGCTGTCCTGTCTTCAGTTGTGTGACCCAGATATCATCTTTGCTTTTGGTTTATTTCCTGATTTCTTGTGTTCTTATTGGGTCATAGACTTGATTCAGGAGTGTTAACCTTAACTATGGTCTCAGCACTGTAAGGTGTTTTGTTTTTGCTTTTAATACATGTGCCACCAACAACAGATAATATTTTTATTGCTTATACTTGCAAGAATGGCTGAAGTTTAGTCTTTAAATCGTCAGATTGTCTCAGAACATTAGACCCTCATCTTGCCAGCATGCTCCATACACCTTGATACTGTTATTGGACATTCCTGGACACACTGCTCTTAGCTCACATATAAGAAGCCAGCCACAGTTGGTGCCCGTAAGTCCCTTTTCCTTCTTCTTACCCCTTTCTCCGTCTCCTCCTCTTCTTCTTCCTTTTTTTAACTAGTCGGTACTGCTGAAGCTCTAATAGTATGGATTATGTTCCAGCCTGCCCCAGTTATGACACAAGCAAGGTTATTAAAGTTAAAAGTTTTAAAATCACATGTGGATTTTATGGACCTCAAGCTGTCTATATAGACGAAAGTCATCAACCAACTGCTGTTCTGGGGGATTTTATTCCTGCACTGCAAGTAAGAGTGTGAAGGTTCTTCAACTTCCTTTACTCCTGCCAGTTTTAAGCACTCAAAAACAACCCCTTTCTAATATTAAAATAAAGCAACACAGAATGAATTGTTCCTATTTAAAAAATGAAATTACTCTGGAATTTGTTTTCATGACAACGTCATTTAAACACTGATTGTGATAGTACTGGATACACATTAGTAGATAATTTCAGCCAAAACATTTCACCAAAAAATAAAAGTGTCCATGATACATAAATATTCCAAACATACTTCGGAAGAAACTAATATAGATGACTGAAACCACTGAATGTCTAATTTATTAGTCTCATTCTCTCCAATTTCTATATAATGGAAATTTCCTTAAACACAAGAAGCTTATATTCTCTGGAGAGACTGTGATAAAAAAAAAGTGTTTAGATAATTATTGTTCAGAAAGATCTTTCCAGACTGGTAAAAATATACTTTCTTCCTTTGGGTACAATATATTTGGTATATTTAAAATTGTTGCTAGAGCCAAAATAAAATTTTAAATGCTGTCCATGTGGTGAGTTTTAGATGGCATATAACTTTCTGGATATAAAATATGATTCTAATTCTTTATGTTAGCGCTTTTTCACTAAGCCTCTAAGATTTTCTTATTTCTTTTATAAAGGTTCTTTTTTCACACATAACTAAAACTGTTATGTCAGTCTGATGTAAAATGAGTGAGTAGTAACAAATCAATGAATCTGTGTCCTTTATTTCTGATGGCCTTATATGGTTTTCAAATAAACATGCTTGAAAGTTCAAAGATCCTGTACAAATACTATAATTGGAATGCACAAAGTATTGATGTTGGATTGTGATGCACTATATGTTTATAGTTTCTAAGGTCAAATAGAATGATCATTCTCTTCTTCTTATTCCAAAAAGTTAATCTTGGATCTTCCCCTCAATGTCTCCAGTTGTGGTGGTTTGAATTAGATGTCCCCAAAACTCATGTGTTATGAATGCTAGGTCCTCAGTTGATTGCAATTTTGTAAATTGGCATCTTGCTGGGAGAGGTGTGTTATTAGAGGCAGGCTTACCAGTTTTAGCCATTTTCCCCTTGCCAGTGTTTGTACACTCTCTGGGTGCTGTTGTCCACCTACTGGCCAGGAGTTAATATCCAGCCTTTGCTAACGTCACAGTTTCTCTTGTCATCATGGAGTTTCCCCTTGAATCTGTAGGCCAACTTCAACCCTTTCTTCCCACATGGTGCTTTCAGTCATGTGCTCTGTGCCAGCTTTCTCTCTGCCACCTTGCAACCACCATGGAATCCATCCTGACACAACAGGAACTGCAGAGCTGTGAGGTAGGAAACTATGATACTGGATACAATCAACAAACAAAAGTTGTTTTTTTTTTTTTTCTTTTAGTACAAGAGACTGAACTTAGGGCCTCAGACATGGTAGACAAGTTTCTCCCACTGAGCTATGCTCAGAGATCTTTAAAGTTCTCCAGGTGTCCTCTACATATCAGAGAGGCCTTCATCTTTCAATCCTCCTGCCATATTACCCTGAAGAGATGGCATTACATGCTAGCACCAACAGGTACGGCTATCAATTAATTCACTACAATGTTCTGGAGGTAACAAATTTCTGTATTGCTTAGGCCAGTTTCTCAGAATTTTCATTACTTATAGCTCATATCATATTGAATGTTTTAAGAATGAAAGAATGATCTAGCTGAGGATTCAAAGTATACCAATGAAGTACAAATAATAATTTCTGGAAACTTAATTTCACAGTGAAAAGTAAGCTTGAGGGATAAATTTTCAACAAGTATCAGAAACTTGTAAAGGTGATTTTAGAGATCAAAGACTATAATAACAAGGCAAGATTTTTAATGAAGTTCTGAATAAAAATGTTTAGGAAAAGCAATTCTCATGATTAATAAAATTGAAAACATTTTAAATGAAATTAAATTTGATTTCACATGTTTAGCTGATTTAATAAGTAAAGGGGTAATGTTTATAACTCCCTATATTAGGAATTATGTCCAGCTAAGATGCAATAGAAGGTTAAGCATTATTTTTATTAAATGTAATACAGAATTAATTGCAAAATTAAAAATTAAAAGGAGGCATTCTTTGTGACTTAAGAAAACAATACACTCTAACACTCTATTTTCTAAGTTTTCTAAATTATGTTCAAGTGCGAACTTCAAACCTAAATTGCTAATATAATACTCAAGTAAGTACAGGGTTTGGAGACAGATACGTGTGTTGAATTTAGGTGAGTCACTTAGCATCCCATACTCTTTTACCCAGTTCCTCGAAAATTAAATGGCTTATAACATTAGAAATGAATTTATATTCCTTCTCTCCATTTCAAATTCAGAACCCAAAGCATATTTTATTTTAAAGTTATGTAGTTTGTATACACACACACAATCTATATAGTACATTCATTTAAAAATCATTTGTGGGCTGGAAAGATGGCTTAGCAGTTAAGGTGGTTGCCTTCAAGGCCTAAGAAGCCAGATTCAATTACCCAGGACCCATGTAACCCAGATGCACAAGGTGGCATATATGCGTCAGAAGTTCATTTGCAGTGGCTGGAAACAATGCATGCCCATTTTCTCTCTGTGTCTATCTGCCTCTTTCTCACTCTTAAATAAATAAATAAATAAAAGATAAAAAAGTGTGTGTATGTTGTGTCTGTGCATGTGTGTGTGTGGGTGTGTGTGTCTGCGTAAGAAACCATGCACACTATGATCTCTAGTTGCTGTAAATAAATGCCCAAAGTACTGTGTGTGGAGGAACAATTGAACTCCAGCTAACAGTCTTTGTAAGAAAACACCTTTAACCACTGAGCCATCTCCCAAGCCTCCATCGTGCATTCATATGTGCACATATGCACACTTTCATTTCATAATAAATAAAAACCAATGGAGAAGGAATGCAATACTTTTTGGTCTCTGCCATGTCTCTTTTTCTTTCTTCTGCTTAACATACCTACTCTCTGTGTTTCTTTAGAATGAAATTTCAAAGAGAAACCTAGGCTACCAACCCCATCCTGTGTTTCTCCAAATTGTTGTGCTGCCTATATTATTTATAATTTATTGCAGGAGAAACCTTATAATTTGTCAAACAAAAGGTATGTTTATAATGACCAGGAATAACAATTCTCTTATACATATTACTCATTTACTTTCTAAAAGTTACTGATATATTTCTTTTTTAAAACTTATTTAAAAATACTTGTATTCATTTATTTGAGAGAGACACACAGAGAAAGAAGGCAGACATAAAGAGAGACTGAGAATGGGCATGCCAGGTCCTCCTACTACATACCAGATATATACATCACTTTGTGCAACTGGCATGATGTGGGCACTGGGGAATATAACCTCATCCATCAGGATTTGGAATTAAGTGCCTTTAGTCAGTATTTCTGAGTCAAAACTTTATTTTTTGCTGAATTCATTTTCAATGTAGCAAATCTTCCAGGTAGAAACTATACTAAAGCCCCCAAAAGGCAATGCATGGTCTGCTTGAATCTCCGAGTAGGGTGAGCTCAGCACCTGCACTGGTTCTAGTGAAGATGAATAGCCACATACCTGGGGGGGGGGTAGTAGCTGGGGTGTAACAAACATATCCTTCTTCCTGGAAAATATACTGGTCTAGATATAAATGGAACCAGAAACACCTGCCTGACAGCATCACCCAATAAGACAAACCAATGCACCTACAAACTCACAAAGCAGCAAGTCTTCCCACTTACATTTTTAAGTCAATGTTCATTGATCTTTTAATTATTTTTACATTTCATTATAGCTACAAAGCAATAATTATGGGCACAAAGTATAGTAATTCAACTTGACTCATTTACCATGTTTTCCTTTTGTGTTTGTTTGGAGCATGTCACTATGAAATAGCAATGATCAATCCTCTGTTAACTGATTATTTCTGTAGTTTTACACAAATTTCTGCAATGAAATTCAATATTTTGATTCTATGCTTCATTTCAGATCTCTGAAACATAGACATAAATCCTATTAAATTATCAATGAAAATATGAATTAAAATGAGACTTGATTTAGCTACCAATTGTAAAGTATAAACATTATTCTTGGAGGTGGTGTTTTCAGGGCATTTCAGAAGAGGATGTATGTTAGAGAATGCAACACACTTAACTGAACTACTGAACTATTTCTAGCACAGAAGAAAATGCTTGTTATTAACCACATTATAATTACTTGGATAACAGAGGAAAGTGTGTTATTAGACTTCTCAAAGCCAAAGTTCTGAAAACAGGAATTTATTTTTTTAAACAAATCCAACATTTGGTTTCTGTGTATCTTCATTTACCCAGTAGAATACAATACAAAACAAATCATTCTCATGCTCAGTTTCCTTATTTGTGAAATGGGGGGGGGGGTTAATAATTACCTAATGTGCTCGAGTGTTCTGTGATTTAACTAATTAGAGGCTGCAAAGGCTGATAAAACACTAAGTAGTATTAGATATCTATACAGCCTGCATTTACTGGCCAACTTGTGCTCCAGCAGTTTCAACACAGCTTCTTTTAAGAAGCAGGAGAAAACCAGCTAAAATCATATGAAGAGCTTGAGTGGAGGAAATGATAAGGAATGGGTGTTTTACAACTCATGAATTTGTTAACCTACTTTCAGAAATTAAGAGGTGATTTCATTGCAGAATGTTTGCTTCTTTAAATATTCCACAAAACTGACACTGGAAAGGGTAAGCTATTTAAAATTGATAGCAAGAAAATGCTCTAAACTCTATGGACTGTACAAAAAGTACCTTTGAACACAAACCAACTCCCCTCCCCTTCAGTATTCTCCTTTTACTTAGTGTGATATAAAGAAAAAGAAATGCACAAGTAGGGCTTCTCTAGGTCACTGAAAGGAGTTCTAATGGGGAAGAAAAGGCAGGTTCTGAGGGCTGGGATAGGGGTTGGGGGTGTCTCAGGGTTTAAAAGTGCACACAATTGTGATTGCAAAGCACCCATGACAGTGGGACATGGAAGCAGGAGCATCTGCAATCTTCCAAAACAGCCAGAATGGCATGCATACATTGGCAAAAGAAAAAGTAACATCTTAGGTCAAAAACAAAGCAGTTGCTACAGAAGCCATCGGGTATTATAGGACAATCTCAGTTGAAGGTGTGGGATACCTCCCAGTGAGTTGTTGGCCAGGGAGACTTTGAAGGCCTCCAGAACAATAAAGGCTATGCCAATGCTTTTGGTTGCCCGCAAGAAATTGATGGCAAGACCCTGTTGTTGAAGACAACACTTGCATCAGTTGCAAGACAGTGAGATATCAGGCTAGAACTGAGCTGGAAACCTTCCCCCTAATAGCTAGCTGTCACAGTTCTGTAAAGCATAATGTAGGCTTCTGGGTGAGAACAATGCAGTCTTACACATCATGCTACATAACTGACAGGCAACATGTATCCACTGGTGCATAGTGACATGACTGCTATGTGGGTAACCAATTGCTCTCTGGTTAGATTTAAGATCTACTCCATGGGAGGGAATTCATGTATGGTAATGAAAGGCGGAAAGAATGTCAGAGTCACATGTTGGGTCATGATATGCAGAGACATTTAGCTTAGCCATAACTGTGGGCTAACTCCACAATGCATGACCCGTATACCTCAACAAGGAGGGGCCAAGGGGAGGGGGTAGGTCACGGATGAGCCTAATAATGGTACCAAACTGACTGTATTTGCTGAATACAGAACTGACTAATAAATAAAAAAAAAAAAGAAAACTTAATGAAATGGCCAAATGTGCCTATCAACTTGCCTTCTAAATATTTATGTTTATTCCTATAGATTAGTGCTGCCATCATCTTTTCACAGAGACCTCTTCTTTTGCAACTGTTTGTGGTTACGTGGAAGTCTCAAAGTGCTAGTAAGTGACTCAGCACTCATTGAGATCTCAATCACACGGCTCAGAGAGCTCAATCTCTGTGCCTTATAGAGAACATTGCAGAAGGAACAGTGGAAATAATGTAAGAGACAAAGGATAAGAAGGAGTGCTTTGGAATGTCTTCTTTCAGACATGAAATGACTGTTGCTTTTAAGAGCACACTGACATTACCTGCACCAGACCTGCATAACAATACATCAACATTTCATTGTGGATAATGGAACAGGGCAGAAACATAATAAATATAATAAGATGAATAAAATAAAATTAGAAGAGGGTCTACAGATGAAAGAATGGATTTAGTAGATGGGGACAAGGAAGAACAAAAGGAGATAATTGGAGGGCTTTATAACAAAAAATTACCTTATACACATGTAGAAAATTGTCAGTAAAATGTTTGTAAAAGTAAGAACAAGAATGTGAAAGAAGAAAATAAACACTCCAAGTTGTCTTCTGACATCCACATGCATGCTATACACACACTACACACACTATACAGTCACACACATATATAAACATTCAAAAAATTTAAACAAAGAAAAGGGGTCTGTGCCCTATGGGTTCTCTTTCAAGTTAATATTAGACCAAAAAAGAAAGATGATTAAACCCAAGCAGACAGAGGATGAAAGGACAGCGGTCCAACCTGAAGACTGCCGTCTCCAGCCCCAAGCAATAACAGCCTATAAGTTCCTATATGCAAGTGCTCCTTTATAGTCTCACTTCTTGGCTTTCCTACTGAGGTCCAAATGCTTGAATGCAAACCATCTTTACAACATGCTCTTCTCTCTTTTGTTGGGTTCTTGACTTAATTCAGAATAGAATCTTCCTGTGCCTGGAACCTGGTCTCTCAGCCTACTCATCCAAACTGCATCCCAATTTTGTATGTCTCACTCCAATTTGATGAAATGAACAAACTTTCAAAAGTTCTAAATAATATGTTAATAATATGTTTTGCTTTTCTGATCAAGAAGGTATCTCAATTTTAGTCTACTAAGTTCAAACAGACTAGCTCTAAATTCAAAGTTTTTCTTTGGCTTAAGGAATGATCTTCAACTTCTTCTCTAGTACTATACTGAAACAAAAAATACTATCTGGAGTTTATTCACTGGTTTTCATGGAGTAGAAACTTCTCAGTTGTCTAGGTACAGTAGGTACTTAATCTGGACATCAACTTTTAGAGGTGGTGGCTATTGCTGTCTCCTTTTTATAGATCAGAATATTGAGGGGCTGAAAAGTAAGACCTTGGCAAAAGTTATGCAGACATAAAGTAGATCTAAAATTGAGTCCAGGAAGGCTAACTCCAGAGTTTGTGTCCTTGACCATTGCTGTGCAGCTCTCTTATTGCACAGGCTACTAAGGGTTTTCAGTATCATTCTCTATGTTTCACTAATGAATATATGTATGTGGGTCTTTGGACAAAGCCACCAGGCCTTCTTGTTTGAAAACCTACACCTGTCATTCTAAAGCAAGTAGCGTTTGCATAAACTGTCCCAAGTTATTTTTAAGAAAAGTGTTAAGGTGATTTCTAATCATCACATCCATTTCTTTTTTTTTAATTTTTATTTATTTATTTGAAAGAGACGGACACAGAGAGAGAAAGAGGCAGAGAGAGAGAGAGAGAGCGCGAGAGAGAGGGCGCGTCAGGGCCTCCAGCCACTGCAAACGAACTCCAGATGCGTGCGCCCCCTTGTGCATCTGGCTAACGTGGGTCCTGGGGAATTGAGCCTTGAACCAGGGGTCCTTAGGCTTCACAGGCAAGCACTTAACTGCTAAGCCATCTCTCCAGCCCCACATCCATTTCTTAAGTGTGTTCTATATGTTAACTTTTCAGAAGGTGCCACCATATTAGGTTAAATATATATCCTTTCCCAAACTATAAGAACATTTTATTAGATAATGGGTGGAAATATCAAAAAAAAAAAAAAACACTTCAGTTCCTCATTGCAATCTCATTTTAAATACTGATGATATGCATTTTATCATTTTAAGGAATTTACTCATATAAAATATCAAACAAGATATATGGTCCTATTGCTTAAATATCAAAGAAATAAAATTTCTATCTTAATTCCATCAAAACCCATTATTATTGGTGATGATGAAAATCATCTAGTATATTAAATGCTGTACAAACTTAAAGGAATTCTATCATATCACTTGTTACTACTGATAAAATATCTGACTATGGTAACTATTTAGGCAGGTTTAAAAGTATTTCTAGGCAAAAATTACTTGCCATGTCAACCTCATAGCATTAGAATATGCAACCTCAGATGCTCTGCCATCCAATAACAATGAAGGACACAGAATGATGTTTAAAGAACTGTGAGCCATCACTTCCTCTCATCACTGTAAATTTTATTAGAGATCCAACCAGCTACTGTAATGACATTAATTTGAGTTGCATTATTTTCTCCCCTCTCAGAAACATTTTAAAGACATTTTAATACTATGCCCCCAATTTTTAAGATCATATAAAATATATAGGACATTGAGTACTTAAAATATAAAATATAATTTAAGATATACCATACCAATTTATATATAGCAAATAAAATACACTGGAGGAGCTACAGAGATGGCTCAGCAGTTATGGCACAAAGCCTAAGGATACAGGCTTGATTCCCCAGTACCCATGTAAAACAAGATGTACTGAGTGGCACTGTGTCTTGGGGGTTTGTTTGCAGTGGTGAGAGAGCCTGGTGTGCCCATTCTCTCTCTCTCTCTCTCATTATCTCTCTATCTGCCCCTTTCTCTCTGTGTCTATCAAATAAATAAATAAAATACTTAAAAATAGACTTGATATATTTCAGTAGGTTTCTTCTGCAGAACTATTATGTATATGTGTGGGTATATACACACATACATACATATCATACACACACACACATATATATAGAGAGAGAGATGTGCATATATATGTGTGTTTGTGTGTGTGTGTGTGTGTGTGTGTGTGTGCCTTTGAAGAATTTCAACCATATCAGATGGTCAGAATATAATGAACCAAGTGGAAATTAATGCTAGGAATAAAATATCTTGACCATTTTCAAAAAGGCTCACTTTTGAGTCTAATGAGCATATCCTTGAAGAAAGTTGATAATGTTTTGTTTTAATTTCTATTTTTTATCAGAGAGAGAGAGAGAGAGAGAGACAGACAGACAGACAGACAGAATTGACACAGCAGGGCTTTCAGCCACTGAAATCAAACTCCAGATGTGTGTGCCCACTTGTGTGCATGTGTGAACTTGCATGCTTGCATCCCTTTGTGTAGCTGGCTAATGTGGGATCTGGAGAGTCAAACATGAACATGAGTCTTAGGCTTTGCAGGCAAGCACCTTAACCACTAAGCCAGTTTTCTAGCCCAAATATTGACAATGTTAATCACATGAATATGCTTAGTTCTGGAATGTCGAAGTTAAATGAAAGAGAGTATCTGAAGTGGTGAGTCAAAATGACTTCCAAATGATGTCACAGTGTTCCGTAAGCTGCATGTTCACCTTCCTTTGGAAGCCAGGAAAGTCTGAGCTTATCTCCCCAGCCAACCATATGATAATAAGGCATGACCCAATGAAGGAAATATTTAATATAAGCTGATATGGCTCATTTGAATTTTTGGAATCTTAGAAAAGCAGTGCTGTTAATGTTTTCCTTTATCAATATACAAGAAAATACTATCAAATAAAGGAATACATGCATCCAATATGTTGTAGTTTTGTAGTTTTCAGTGAGTCTCATAAATATTTTCTCAAAATTCCTGTTTCCCTAATTTCTACTATTAAAAATAGCTTGCTATGCCATGTGAACGGTGCAACATGTTATTAGTCATTCTGTGTTCTGGGGTTCAGATTATGATACCCACAGTGACGTGTGACCTTTTACACAATGGCAGCTATATCACTGAATTCTAGAAAGCTATTGGTGTTTCACATTCACCTTTCAATTAATTTGATGATTATAAAATCTTCTAATTTTCTTCTATACTCATTTTTATAATAGTTGAAAAGGAATGATGAATAAAGAAACAATTCCTAGAAAAAATAAATACTTTGTCCTCAGGAAGATTTCTGGTAAATTAAAATGGATGTTGCATTAATTCTGAAAACATGTTAAAATTTGTACCAAAAGATGAAAAATTCTAAGATTGAATTCAATAGGCTATGACAATACATAGAGGACAGATAGTTCTTGCTACAGATCCATGACTGCCTTTATATTATTCAGTTAAAAACAAATTACTAATATCAGTTCAACAACCATTACTATTTACAACAATGTATTATGTGAACATATATATGTATAATTTTTAACTATCTTATTTATTTACTTATTTAACACAGAGAAATAGATAGAGGCAGATAGAAAAAGAGAATGCCACTGCAAATGAACTCCAGACACATGCACCAACTTGTGCATCCAGCTTCTATGGGTACTAGAGAATTGAACCTGGATCCTTAAAACACCTTAACTATTAAGCCATATGTCTAGCCCAATATATGGAAATGTATACTTATATTTAATTTACAGGAAAGGTTCAAAAGAGAAATCATTATTCCTTTGTTACACATAGGGAAGTAAATCCAAAGAAACATTTATCGCTGTGAAATTTCCTTTACAATCAAATGGCCAAGCAAGAATTTGAACCCAGCTCCCTTTTCTATTCTGAAAAGCTCAAACTTTCATATATGAGTTAGTGCCCTAAATAACTTAGTTCGTTTAGGTTGCTATAACAAAACTTTTCAGTAATAATTTATAATGAACACAAATGTATTATTCATAGTTACATAGACAGGAAGTCCAAGTTCAAGGGATCAGTAGGTTCAGTGTTTGATGAGGGTTCAGTTCTCTTACATGGTACTTATGTGGGTCTTCTCAGATAGTAGGGACTGACAAACATCTGGAGACTTTCTTTATAAGGGCACTATTGCCATTCCTACTCAACTCCTAGAGGCTCCATCTCTTAGATTATCACACTGGAAATTAGATTTTAATATATAATTTCAGGAGATATACAACCATTCAAGTTATAACTGTTAGAGTTTACAAAGTATAATCATACAAGTAAATTTTCATTCAAGCTACCATTCATCATAATATGGTTCACAATCATGATGATGGGAGTATAGGAGATGGCCCAATGGATAACTTACTTTCCATGCAAGCAGGAGTACCTGAGTTTGGATACCTAGAACCCATGTAAAGCTGGACACAATAGCAGATGTCATAAATCCCAGCACTCTGCCAGCAAGATAGAGAATCTCCCCAAAGTTCACAGACTCAATGGTAAGACAAAGAAACTGCTTAAACAAGGTGGAACAAGGCCCAGTACCCTAGGTTGTCCTCTGACCCCCACACAAGTGTCACACAATGGCACACACAAGCCCACATTCTCTCACACATATGTATTATGCAAATACATGCATCAAAAATAAGACTCTATAGAGATGAAATATTTTACTTGTCATTAACTTCTGAAGAGACAAGAATACATAGGTCACTACATATTTGAAAGCACAAGGAAAAAAAATGCCAGCATGTCCTTTAGAAGTCTTTCTTTTTTTTTTTTTTTTTTTTTTTGACAATAGGCGTTTGCATTTTCCTGAGATTTTCAGAACAAGGCCGGGGTGTTCCAAGGCCCACGGTTTGCAATTACAGGAAATAATGGTTCTGCTGAACCTCATGCTGCCCATTGCCTCTCAGCCAACCTGATGACAATGGCCTTCTCCACAGGCCACACATCAAAGGGTGCACATCAACAGCTGTTGCCTGGCTGAGCAGGCTTCTGTAACTTGTGTTGTTTTAGGAATGAAAAATGGTTCTTAATAAGTTGAAAGCTATGATATCTCCACCACTGGGTAAGGAAAGATTTTAATCATAAAAAAAAATCAGGAAGCACTTACAAGTTATTTCAATGCTTTCTGTTTCTTCAGCAATTTGCTTTAAAAGCTTTCAAGTCTTTATTCTGCATTTAAGTGCATAGCAGCCATAAACATGTATTTTCACGCATGTATGGGAAAGAATCTTCTCTCTCCAACCACTCCTCTCTTTCTGTCTTCATTTGGGCTACTGTCTCACTAGTGAAGAACAGCATATTTTAAAAAGAAGTCCTCAACAGAATGTGGGAATAGGAGTAAGATGAGAAGGCACCATGTCCAGAACTACTGTCCTGTTAACATAGCTAAGTACTATTCATTTCCAAATATCCAAGCCCTAATTTAGGATGGTTATTTGGGTAATTTGAGTTTGTGATAAATGACATTTGTCAATAAACACATTTTCATGGTAATGTATTAAAAGAGATGTTTTGAAAAATAACTAGCAAACAAATGGGATGCATTTTAGAATAACCTTAGTAAGTTTGACACTTTGTTCTTAACAAACATAGAGAGACCCAATGTGAAATGCATACTGTTCATACTGCCAACCTTCAGTCATTACTCTCTAGTGGAGCACAATTGCCCTATAGAGTTTGGACTTGGTTATGTGACTTGTGCTGATATTGAATGGAGCAGAAGCAACAGTCTGGGTGTAGGCTCAGAGCAGAGGCTTTTAGTACATATAAAATTGTGTGCTTCCTCATGAGAAGAGGATACCCCAGAGCCACTGGACAAAAATGAAAACATAGGTGAAGAAATCTAAACTTCTGAGGGAAATATTATCAGTCTCTGAAATCCTCAATGTGTTGCACACAGGAGATCCTTAGAATATATAATATTAATACATATTATATTTAAAGAATTGTTTTTTATGCTTGTTTCCCTCTATTCATTATTTGTAAGTAATGTAGTTAAGTAGGCAAGCACTAAACATAAAATGAATCATCAGTGAGATGGCTTCCTCGAGCTGATTCATTTGTAAAAATTAATTAATATATTAGAATCTATCTCATCATTATGAGGATGAAGTAAGGTAACAGACTTAAAATCTTCAGTCAGGTGTTTGGTATACAGTGAGCACTCATTAGATTTTATTATAGGGATGGAGAGATGGCTTAGTGATTAAAGGCATTTGCTTGTAAAGCCTGATGTCCTGTTGTTTGATTCACCAATACCCACATAAAGCCACATGCACAACGTGGTGCATGTGCATGAAGTTCATTTGCAGTGGCATTAGGCTCTGTGCTCATTCTCTGTCTCTCACAAACACGTAAATTAAAAACAAAATTAATGTGCTATTATATTATATCATATTGTTTTTAATTACTTATGATTTGATCACACTAACTGTCTTTGTAAAAGCTATGACCATGGGCTTCTGTGGGTAATGAAAAATGAATATAGGATAAAGGGAGAGTTTTGGGCTTACCTTAGGTATCCAATACCTCATGACGATGACTCAAATGTATCACAACAAATACATTTTTTAAAACATGATGTTGATACACTGTGAAGGACAATGGGACCATTTGGTGCTTGTTCATAAAAGCTGATTTTTCTCAAAAAACTTATCTCAGAAAAATGAGAGTGGAGAGTTTTGAGTTCTGTTGACTGTGCTGTGTTTTTGAGAACTGCATTCTAGCATTATCATATTACTTCTATGAAATTAGGGACATACAAAGTGAAAAGAAATGTGATGTTGAGATAGGCCTTCAAATGTGACTTAATTTGTATTCTTCCATACAAAAAAATGGCTTAAATCATTTCAATGGAAATATTTCTAAATCCTGTGCTAAATGTACCTTCCTTAGTATAGATTTCTAACAAAATTTAATTTTTTGAAGACTGCATTTCTTAAAAGCATGTTTACTTTTAGTAATTATAATGATGCCCATTTTAAATATGATGCCTAGGGACATTCCTGCAGACTCTAGCACATTATGTAGTTTGTATTATGAAATGCAAACATTTATTTAGTTTAAATAAGAGTAGAGTACGGTGTGTATAGCTGTCATATGATTATGTCCTATGTCTTTTGTTCTGCCCCCAAAAAGTGATTGAATACAAGAGATGGTAGTTTTTTTTTTTTTTCTGAAGTAATTTTCGATCCCAGAAAAACCTTTGTTATTACCTTCTGATAATATAACATTATTCAAAATCATTTCTTTTACTTCATAACATATCATTTCATTCTCCTTGAGTGGTTCAGCTCAGTTTCCAGCTTACATATGCTTCTAACTATGGGCCTTGAAACAACGTGAACCTCACTGTGCTTCCAGTAGCATTCCCTGGGGAAAATTTGAGGTAGTTGTTCTAAAGATAACTAATGCAAATTGTAATTATTATTGAAAACAAATTAATTCAATACATTTTTACTGAACACTTTGGATTCATTGTTTTGTTGGCTTGTATGGTTTCAATATTTATGATTTATTCCATTTTCTACATGTGTGTTATGTGTGCATTTGTGCATGTATGTTGGTCTGTGCATGGATATTACGTGTGTTTCACCTTCCTCAATCATCCTCCATCCTATATATTTTTTTCAAGACAGGTTCTCTCCCTAAACCATGAGCTCATCAATTCAGGTATACTAGTTAGACTCAGAGATCCTACTACCTCCACCTTTCCAACACTGGGTTTACCAGTACATCACACCATGCCAGCTTTAATGTGGTTCCTGTAGACCTGAACTCAGATCTTCATGTTCACATGACAGGCTCATGACTGACAGAGGCATTGTCTCAGCCTCTGTTATTTTTTTTTTTTTTTTTTTGTTCTGCTTTGTTTTATTTTAACTGCAGATAGAGGAAAGCAAGACAGACAAGATCTCCATTCTCATTGTGATTGGGGGCACATGTATTATGAAAGTCAGTAAATAAATAAGTGAATTTTGATGCCAAGACTTGAGACAGAATTATGTGAGAGAAAACAACTATATTTGTTATGTGGTCAGAAAAAACATCTCTCAGGAGGCAAAATTTAAGCTGGGCTTGAATGGCAAGCAAGCAAAGCTCCACGCTGAGACTCCTGGTTTAAGTGAGCACTTCAGATTTTGGATCACCTTAGCAATTCTTTTTAAATCTCTTTAATTGGTTTCTATTTAATTTACATAGGACACCATACTTTAGAGTGAGTAAAGAAGTTTTCATTGAAATATATTTGTGTACATTGATTGGATTCTATCTTAAAATGTTGATAAATATTTAGGCCCTCTAAACAATTATTAAGATGAGATAAAAAATGGTAGATTTAGTCGGGCGTGTTGTCCCACGCCTTTAATCCCAGCACTCAGGAGGCAGAGGTAGGAGAATCGCTGTGAGTTTAAGGCCACCCTGAGACTACATAGTGAATTCCAGGTCAGCCTGAGCTACAGCGAGACCCTACCTCAAAAAAAGGCGGGGGGGAACTCAGCTAGCTGGGTGTGGTGGCACACGCCTTTGATCCTTTGATCCCAGCACTCAGGAGGCAGAGGTAGAAAGATCACCTTGAGTTCAAGGCCACCCTGAGACTCCATAGTGAATTCCAGGTCAGTCTGAGCTAGACTGAGACCCTACCTTGATAAACCAAAAAGAAAGAAAGAAAGAAAGAAAGAAAATGGTTGATTTAATATAGCTGTTTATTAATAACTACTTATTTTATTTAAATCCATGCATTTAGTTATTGGATTAAATTATATATATATATATGTAATAAAAAGCACAGTAAAGTTTAAACTGTATTGGACTTCAAGCCAAAACAATATGTGATTACTTTCTAAGACAATTTCTTTATTGTCTGACTTAAAGTTGGAATGATTAGCTCATGTGCAAAGAGTATTTTTTCAAAAAGGCTTAGCCAACACTTGACTTTATTTTTAATTACTTTACACTTACATATTCCTCAAAATATCTTAGTGATCTAAAAGGAAACTAACTTTACGCTGTGCTAAGGCGTAAACTATGGCACTGTATCATTATATTACATATTCTAAGGCATGTACTTTCATGGCCTCAAAAAGACTGAATAAAAAGTTACTACCTTATCTATTATTTCCTTGAGGTAAAGAGGATGGACATCTTGTAGGATAAATATTTAAGATAGTTATCTAGATAATAAAATATTTCATTCTCATGAGATATTCAATATTTTAATCCACTGATTCCACAAAATATGTTAACTTCTCATTCACTGAACAAGCATTCATTGTGTACCATACATTCCTCACTAAGAGAGGAAATTAGGATACAAATAAAAGTCAAACTTGGCCTCCTCTAGCCATCCAGTCACACATTTTTAAATGTTACATGTTGTACATTGTAATGCAATCACATGTTGAATAATCATCTGTTTTATGTTTAGCAACATACATGTACAAATGCATGTATAGCACACATTCAGTGGCAGAAAACAATTTGCCAAGTAGATATAATTTAACCAATAAGCCTACAAATAAGACAGAGTATTGCTTACAGGTTATGTGCATACAACTATATTTCATTTTCATGAAATTCTTTACCAACTCATAACAATGCCAGCCCATTCATTCTGTGTTGCCCATAGTTCATAAATTTAGACCCTGAAAAAAAGTGAGTGAGGTTTTAAAATGTACTATGTTGAATATGTAGACCAATTATGAATGTGAGACATTTTTATATCATTCATATTTTCTTTTTCCATCAAATTGATGGTTATTAGTATAAAAATCTCCACTTATTTTCTAAGATTTACTCCTAGGTATTTTTGAAAATATTATAAATTGAAATTCTTCCTTAACTTCATTTTGGATTTTTATTCCCAGGGCATGGAAATATGATTGACTTCTGTGGATTGATCTCATACTCTAAAAACTTGTTGTATTAGCTTATTGGTTTTAATAGTTTGAGAGTGTACATACATATTCCTTAAGACTTTATATATATATATATATAAAACATTACCTGGCAGAGATATTTTATGTCTTTTCTAGCCTGGGTGCCTTTTAGATTCATGTGGTGGGTCTTAAAGAATGAATTGTAGTTCATTATTTACAATAGAAAATGAACAGAATAAAAGGTATAAACAAAGATATTCAGAAATATCCATGCACACACATAGTACTGATAACTTGCTATAACTTGTTATATTTACATGGTAGAAAAAAAATGAGGTATGATTCCATTTGAGTTCAGTTATCAAAACACTAAGATATTATAGAATTAAATGAATATATTTTCATAAAATTATCTCAGAACAATTATAATAATATGATAATGTGAGATATGTCATGATGCATTCATTGATTACCCAAATTTAGGACAAGGGAATTTTTCCACTGACTTTACCAAGCATATTTTTTGAAATATGATGACTAATTATATACATATATATACATAATTATAAACTATGAAAAATATCTATTTAACCCAATAACAGCCTCATTGTGGAGTAATGTGGGATATTTCATCTTGGAACTGTGATAAGTAGAAATTTGATAAGGTCTAAGAACTTGATTTATTCTGGGGAATCTTATTAAATTTTAGCACCAGTTTCACCAAACAGCATTACTCTACATATCTTTATGGCAAGCAGAGAAATTCCCTTTATGGCCAAAGAAAACTGTTAATCCCTGATGTGAAAATTCCTATGTTTGACTGCTGAGATTGGCTGTCTGCCATTCGTGCTTTCACACTCATTTGTTAAAGTTCAGCAGGAATCAGGCAACCCGAAAGTCTCAGGACCATGCAAACACAGCAGTTTAGTTAGGTCTCTGCTCGTTTCTTTCTGAGCTTCGTTACTGTAAGCAGTTTCTTGCAGAAAGACATTGTTGATAATTTGTACACTTTGAATGATATTTAAATATAGATTAAATTCAAACTAGTGAAATTTGAAAAGTGCTAGAATGTTTTTAAGTGAAACTTACAAATTGAGGATAGAATAACCAATGCACTTCCTACCAAAAAGAGTTTGATTTTGTATTGAGAGCAATAGTCCTTACACAAAATACAATTAACTTCAAAAGTAGAGAATGCTCTCCATGTCTTTCTGGGTGCATGTGAGTACTCAACTGCTTATACATATGTGTGTGTGTATGTGTGTGTGTGTGTCTGTGTGTGTGCGTGGAGGCCAAAAGATGAGTCAGTTGCCCTACCTGAGATGCCATATAACTGACCTGATGTTGGCCAAGTAGCTACACTGGCTGTCCAGCAAACCCTAGAATCTTCTTGTCTCAGTGCTAGGATTCCAGGAATGAACCTTCACACCTGACATTTTCACATGGATCTTAGGGATTGAACTCATATGTCCTTATTCTTGCAAAGCAAACACCTGATTGAGCAACCTTCCCAGTCTCAGCTTTCGGGCTTTCATGACTGCTCATGCTCTGGGTATTATCATCAGGTAGTAGAAAATACAGTATGTTTGTTAAGAGCCTGTGAACAAATAGAGCTCCCCATGAAAGGAAGCATTCTTATTCAGATTCCTCTGAAGGACATGTATAATTATTCACACTTGAAAATGATAATTGATAAAAGAGTTTCAGGTTGAGTAAGATTCTCCACCATCACTTTTATGAAACAAACTAGGTTCTGGGATCTTCAGAATGTTCACAGGACATCCTAAGTGCCCTATGTATTATTTGGAGTCAACTGTGCTTCTTAAGTATGACGATTATATCTCATTGATATCATTCTTTCAAACAGTATTTACTGAATACCTACTGTGGAGCAAAACAGCTTGTCTGTTCTCAGGTTGCCTCTAAGACATCAAAGATAATATGTGATGTATGAGTTATTATGTGTCTCCCAAATTCCTCCATATGACATCAACCTTTTGGTCTATACTTTTACCACCCCATAAGTATGCCTCCATGCTCTTCACAATGAAATCACACCAACTTTTAAAGTGAAGATGAATTCCCCATTTTTTTTTCACAAATCTCATTCTCATGTAGACATTCATCTCTAGTGCAAAGATGTTTACTTTCTCTCCCATTACTGAAAGTAACTAAGGTGTACATAGTGTACATACATACCCGATGACTTCAGACACATTGTTTAATTCACTACTTGAAAAATTCAATGACATTAGAAATTCTTACCCACATTTTTGTAGGCAAAACTATAAAATCAGGTATACTATGATGAAAAACAAGCAACAGAACTTAACTATTCTGTGTGAACATTCATGTGATGAATTGACTCAAGGGTATGACAGTACAATGAAGTGTGAGGCATTAATTATACACGTTGAAGGAGTTTATCACCTGAAATGAGTCACAGAGGAAATGCCCACGTAAGACTAACTTGTGTAGGCATACAATAATCATTGTCCCATGACTCAATTTCCCCGTATGATTTTGTCATTTTCAAAGCTCTGACTAAAGATACAGAGACTGCTTGCATGAGGTATAGCACTTTTTTTTTCTTATAGGCTAAACTTCACTTTAGTGAACCTTAGTGTGGAATGAAAGAAGCCAAATATGAATAATGTGTTTTATATAGTACTGATTTATAGAAAAATCTTATAATATACAAATTAATGTATAAGACCAGAAGTAGATTAGTTGTGGTTTATGGATGAGTTGTCTCAGGTGTTGAACTATAAAGGAAAGCCAGATCCTTTTGGGAGGGTTCATAAAAATAGCTCATATTTAGATTGCCAGAAGGGTTATGCAGGTACATGAATTTCTCAACACTCATTGGCCTGCATATTCAAAGAACATGTGCTTGATTGCGCATTAATTAAGCTTTACTGAAGTTTATCTAAAGGTTAACTAAAGTGAAACCCAAATATACTGAGTTTATTATTAGCAATTCTAGAGTCATCCAGTACATCTTCATGAAAATTCGAGAAGTTTAATCAATGGGCTCTCAAGAACTTAAACCTAAAAGGAGATGACAGCATGTCATCTTGAAATCATTAAGTCTGAGTCACTCTGGAAGGTCAGACAATGGCCTATGTCCTTATTAATGATTCTCTTTTATGGTTCCATGTTTAAGTATCCTGCGAGGTTTGATTGAGAACATCATCCACCCCAACTTGCCTTAGGCCCTTCCCATCTTCATTCAGTCACTTGGCAGAAAACCCATTCTGTTCTCTGGCTATTCTGTAGGGATCCTTCCTCTACTTCAGATGGCTATAAATTGCATTTTCTTTTTCCTGTCACCATATACCTCCTAAAAATGTCTACCAATATCATCATCAACTACTTATACTTCCTGTCCATGTGCTAGCTCCAAGGCATCTTGATGAATGGAATACATTGTTGAATATTGAAAATACTCCCATAAAGTGAGTATTTATCCCTATTTTCACAGATGGAGATATTAGTCCTATAGATTTTAAGCAACATTCTCTAGCTACTAAAATTTAATAACTCACAAACTTGATTCAAGTCCAGATCAAGAGTTGGTCTCCACAACCAATATGTTCTAGTACATGAGTTTAATCTAGAAGATCCCTGCTTTGATAGCTAATAAAGTTCATACTAACATATTATTGGACTTTGTATATCCTATGCTTAGATCATATACTTAAATTCCTATCAATAAACTCTTCTTCTAGAAGACTGGAAGGTTCTATGAAAGAATATGACAGAGTCCTCCAGAAGCATACTGATATAACACTTAAGGTCACAAAGCTGTCCTTTACATAGACAGTCCAAGAATATTGTGATGTTTAAATTTTATTGTCAACTTGATTAGACTGGGAATCAAGTGTGAGACTTGCCTCTTGGGCAGGTCTGTGAGGGTGTTTCCAGGAAAGAATGATGGAGGGTAAGTGTCACAAAGTAAGTAGTCATTCCAGTAATGAACTATGTATAAAGGAGTTCCAAGAGAATGTTTCCCTGCCAACCTTCATTGTCTTGCATCTGCCTGGTTGCTACTATCCCTTGCAGACCTTGGAAGCTGGATGGTAAGTGACACAGAGTAAGTGGTCATTCCAGTAATGAACTATGTATAAAGGAGTCCTAAGAGAATGTTTCCCTGCCAGCCTTCACTGTCTTTGCATCTGCCTGGTTGCTACTATCCCTTGCAGACCTTGGAAGAGGGATTCTTCAGTCTTCCAATGTGGACTAAAGACAAGCAGCTCTCCAGGACTCCTCCAGGCATTCCATGCCTCATTGGAACTGATGAGGCATTCGGCCTCATGAACAGAGCAGCTAAAAGTTCTCTGTCCCTCCATCCTGAAGTCATCATTGGACTGCCCAACCCGTATGATGTAAGCTAACCTAATAAATCCCCTTTATAATATGCATACAGATATACATATAGTCATACTATTGGTTCTCTTACACTAGATAATGTGATTAATACAAGCATCCTCAAAATAAATTCACAAAGAACAGTTCATGCAGATTTCTCCACATGGTCTGTTTTCACTTGGGAAATGTTACCTAGGAATAAAATTGTGTTTATCAGCACACAAAATAATTTAATTGGATTATTTTCATCTACTAAACTCAAGTTACTTAGGAAAAATACCTAGATAAAATTTGCCCCCAAGTTTTTAAGAAATGCAATACTTTTATTTTCCCAACAATGAAAACAAATCAATACTGTCAATAGTACATATAAAATATAGTAAGTCACTATACCCCCTTCATTTTATATTTTTCCATCTCAGAAACTAAAAATTTTGAAAATAAAATTAACTTTAAAAAAATTGTGTGTGTGTGTTATTTGTGTCTTTATGTGTCTGGGCACATGTATGGTGGGTGTGATGGTTAAGGTTTGTTGTCATCTTGATCTATTTAGGAAACTGAAGACATTCCTCTTCAGTGGGTTTCTGAGGTTGCTTCAGTGGGTTTCTGAGGAGAAGGAAGTCCTTCCTCTGTAGTGCACCCTTCTCCCAGAGTGGGCAGGCCCCTCTCAGAGAGGGATTTTATCTAAGACAGATATGAGAAAAAAGAATTCCTTCCTCCCACCTGGCTGCTGGTGCTGGTGCTGCTTGCTGCCTTCCAGTGTGTACTGAAGCTCAGAGCAGACTGAAGACCAGCACGGACTGAAGCTCAGAGCAGACTGAAGACCAGCATGGGCTGAAGACCAGTGCAGACTGAAGACCAGCATGGACTGAAGCTCAGAGAAGACTGAAGACCAGCAAGGACTGAAGACCAGTGCAGACTGAAGCTCAGAGCAGACTGAAGATCAGCATGGACTGAAGACGAGTGAAGACTGAAGACCAGCATGGACTGAAGACCAGTGCAGACTGAAGACCAGCATGGAATGAAGATCAGCCCAGCGTGGACTGACGACCAGCAGCTCTCCAGGAAGCCTTTGGGTCTTCAGGGCTGGATTGAGACTGCTGAAGCATCTAGTCACTTGTACTGAGCAGCTACCGGGTTCCTTGATTCTCGAGTCCACAGAAAGGTATTTTTGGACTGCCATAAACTAATCCAATAAATTCCCTTTTCCACACAATTCATGCTATCACTTGTGTTCCTCTAGAGAACTAATAGAACCAACTGTATACATAGATAGGTATACCCCTGTATTACTGAGATACATGGGTGATACTGTGGTGGTTTGATTCAGGTGTCCCCCATAATCTTAGGTGTTCTGAATGCTAGGTTCCCAGCTGATGGAGATTTGGGAATTAATGCCTCCTGGAGGGAGTGTATTGTTGGGGGCGGGCTTATGGGTGTTATAGCCAGTTTCCCCATGCCAATGTTTGGCACACTCTCCTGTTGCTATGGTCCACCTTATATTGGCCAGGGGGTGATGTCCACCCTCTGCTCATGCCATCATTTTCCCCTGCCATCATTGAGCTTCCCCTCAAGCCTGTAAGCCAAAAGAAACCTCTTTTTCCCAGAAGCTACTCTTGGTTGGGTGATTTCTACCAGCAATGAGAAAATGACTGCAACAGATACCTATCCATGTAAAGGCATATGTGTAGAAGCCAGAGGACAATCTTGGGTATAATTCTCAGAAACTCTATTCACTTCCTTTGAGACAGGTACCCACATTATCCTAAAGCACCCAATTAGCCTAGAATAGCTGGCTAGTAAGTCTCAGGGATTCTCTTATCACTGTGTCTGCAGCACTAGAATTCTAGGTGCACATTACTATGTTCAGCATTTGATGTGGGTACTTGGAATAAAAGGTCATCACACTTGTTAGGCAAGCATGTTACTCACTAAGCTATCAACTCACCCTATTTTATTTCCCTACTGAATAGATTTTCTTTTGTAAATATAAATGTGATGCAAGTTAACAGAATTTCCAAGCTTTGCTCAACTTCCTTGTCCATGATAATGATAATCTTTCTTATAACTAGAGAACTTTTGCATAGTTTTTTTTTCTTGGTTCAGTAGTAATTTTCTTTATAAAATGCTAATATTTAGAGTTTATTACTGAGGGGTTGTGGTGGTTTGAATAGATGGCCCCCAATATATTCATTTACTTATTTGTTTGTAGTTTGCATTTGCAGCCACCTGGCTGGAGGCAGTGTCACAGGGTGGATCTTAAGGTGTGTTGGTGGGTTTCAGATTTCAATTTAAAGATATGCAAAGTGTGCTTCTCTCTCTCTCTGCTCAGGCCTGTGAAAGCAGGCCAGTTTCTTCTGCCATTATGGAACTTCCCCTGGATCTGTAAGCTTCAATAAATATCCCTTCCTCCATAACTGTGCCTGGTCTGGAAGTTCATCTCAGTGAACCTAAAACTGTCTGCTACAGGGAGCTAGACATATAAAAGATTCCTTATGAAGACATAAACACACATGCTAAGTCTGGACTTCTTACCTCTAGATATAATGATCTTAGCTCTAAGATATAACTGATGAGGGAATCAGAATTTTATCAAATAAAGTTCTAAAAGTTATTGACATGAACAGTGCTTTAATATATATAAAACCCAGTTTAAGCATAGAAAAAATACAGAATTCAAATAATAATCATAATGAGATGAGATTTTATTGGCAATCACCTGGCTGAAGCACTTTTTCTCTGTCAGATGGAACCTGGATAATAGCAAAGGTCTGGATGATGGGTAATGGAAGTTCTAGTCCCTTGACAGCAACTATACTATCAGGGTGTTAAGCTCTGGGTACTGATAACTAGATGGCTACTGCTCCAAGATCTAGAGGCCAGATAGTTAAATCTCTAGATATTCTGTATCTAAGCTTATAGTCCTGAGTCTTGAGGGTCAGTGGCCTCATATTCTGCCTGCTACCCATGACTGATGGGCTTCACACAGCAGCTGATGTCCAATTCTATAATAACAAGCCTTGAGTGTTGGAGCTCTTGGTTCCTGAAAGGTCTAGGGCTTTGGATTGAGGGATTCTAGCTTCTTATTGCTAGGTAGCTTCCTATAACTCATCCAGCAAACCATAGTTTCTTGTCTTTGGACTCAGCCTTCCACAGTCAAAAAAGGGGTTTGAGGCATGGGTGCGGTTTGTAAATTAAAAATTATATACATACCAATCATAGCACATCTTAATTCCAACAATAACAGGCTCCACATAGGGACTTACAGAGACATCCATCACAAATTTCACATGATAATAAACAGCTGGTTTATTATTTCTTTTGCCAAGATAGGGTCTAGCCCTATCCCAAGCTGACCTGGAATTTACTCTGTAGTCTCAGGGTAGCCTTGAATTCACAGCAATCCTCCTACATCTGCCTCCCGAATGCTGTGATTAAAGACACGTGCCACCACGACCAGCTTAAACACCTATTTTCTACTTAGCTCCTCTGCTCTCTGTCCCTGTGATTTAAGTGGGAATAGTTATAGGATAAACAGACTCATCGGGAGTTTGCTGAGTGCTGCTTTGTGCTAACATCCTCCAGGGCTGGTAAATTGTCTGGAGTGGCCATGACTGGAGTAAGGGCTCCTGAAACAGCAAAGTTTCAAAGCAGTGAGACTGTCATGAAGGCAGTCTAGCCAACTGCCACAAAGGAGCAACACTGCCTGAAATCTCCCAACTCAAGGTTCCCCGGTAAAATAAGTGATGTGTCAGCTGCCACCAAAGGTCTGGATGACCATCATCAACAGTATCACTGTCATAGAAAAAAACTAATGGAAGCTTCCAATAATGACAATAAAAACTCAACATAAACCTACATTTTCAATGATATTTAATAGTGTTTAAGTTCTAGCCAAATATCCATAGGAAGAGCTGGTTCCCTCTAATACATCCATGCATAAAGTTACAATAAACATATAAACAAAATATCAAGAATGGGAAAGGATGTTGACAAACTATGACCTTTATGCACTGCTAGAGAAAAGTAAAATGTTACATTCATTATAGAAAACAGTTTGTTATTCCTTAAAAGGTTTAACCTAGAACTCTTACATGAAACAGTTATATCCCAAATATCTTAGAGACATAATCCAAATGAGTATGTGAATTTCCATTTTCATAACAGTATTATTCACAATATTATTCAAAGGTATTAACAAAATCAACTGTCCATCAAAAGATAAATGGATAAGTTTATGTATGCATATCCATGTCAATATATATATATATATATATATATATATATATATATATATATACATACATATACATATGGTGATGTAATAGTGTCCAACAATTAAACAATAATAAATTTTTTAAATATACTTTTTTATTTACTTTTATTTATTTCAGAGAGAGAAAGACAGAGAAAGAGGCAGATAAATAGCATGGAGTGTGTGTACCAGGGCCTCTAGCCACTGCAAACAAACTCGAGAGGCATGTGTCACCTTGTGTATCTGGCTTTCATGAGTCGTGGGGAATTGAACCTGGGTCCTTAGGCATCACAGGCAAGACCCTTAACTACTAAACCATCTCTCCAGCCCAACAATAAAATTTTGATCCATGTCACACATGGATAAAATTTAAACACATATTTAGCAAAACAGGTCAAACATAAAGTACAAATATTATAGGCTTCCATTTACATATGATACTCATAACAAATAAAGTATTAGTAAAATTGGAGTAATTATGTTGGGAAGAAAAAAAAACTAGAACTATTATTAGATATGAAGCAAATGTGATGGTTAATATTGCTTGACAACATAATAGGACCTAGAATCACCTAGGAAATGAGCCTTTGGGTAGCCTGTGAGGGATTATCTTGATTATGTTAGGTAAGGTGGGATGACACACCATAATTGTGAACAACACCATACCAAGGGCTGGTGTTCTTGACTGAATGAAAAGGAAAAATTTAGTTGAGCCCTAGCATTCATCCCTGTTTGCTTCCTCACTGGGGAATGAATATGACCAGACGCCTTAAGTTCCTGCCACCATGCCTTACTTGATGTACTAACTTTGAACTATAAGCCAAAATAAACCTTTCTTTCCTTCCTTAAGTTATATCTTGTCATGTATGTGTTCACAACAAAGAGAAGGTGACTAACATTGTAAGGAAGAGATATTTAAAAAAAAATCTGTGTGCTTCAATAGAAAGAATCCAAATGCAAGTTATGAAGCTGGATGCTATACCAATGATCTGTCCTTCTGTTTGTTTCCCACGGTTCATTCCATCTACTAAACCTGATAATGGGATAATTTGGGAAGATATGCTCCTGTCCTTGTCTGGCATGTCTCACAGCATCATCAAGCAGAAAGATGTTATTGCATAATTAAGTCAATGAGTGTAAGTTAAAAGAAATCTGTCAAGTCACTCCATCAGAAGCATGAGACAGAAAAATCTACTAGCAGGAAGGAAGTCAGCTGGAAGCTTAGACAAGTACTCATTTCTCCATGAATTGTATTCAAATGGCAGTAAATCAAATTAGTATAATTACAGATATATACTTATGCACAAAAATAAAAGCAAATGCTTTAGACTCAAAGTACACAGATGAGAATGTCATGTACTTATTTCTTCCTAAACATAGTAGGAAGTAGCTTGTACATGCAATAAGGAAACTGACTTGCTCATTTCACCACATCAGTGAAGTTAAACAAGAACCAAAGAACCAACGTGAAATAAATTATTAATTTTGTTTGTCTTTATTTTGCTAGTAAAAAGCAATATACACTTTCCATATACATTGCAAGTCTGAAGTCTAAAGCAGTATGATTTAAAACTGAAATAGATTTCTTAAATAAGCTTGTCTTCAACTCCTTTCTGAGATAAATCAGGCCAAGACAATGATAACATTAATTACCTGGCAGGTTAGATATCTAGAGACAGACTGAGATCCAAGTGTACTAATATATAATTTTGTCATTTCAAATCAATATTTTTGAAATGAATATAACATGTACATGGGAAAATTAAGATTTGAAGAGGTTTAGGTAGATAACCAATTGTATGTTCTGTATATACACAGTAACAGCACCTCTGCAGACAGAAAATTAGTATTGACTTTATTTTGTGTAAAGAATTAAAATTCAGACTTGCAAAGAAGTGGCATATATCTGATTTGTAGTCATACAGTACATGTACCTTCAGTGTGTTTCCTCTCACTCTAAAATGTATATAGTTATTGCTGCACATTTTATTATTTTACCATACTTAGTATCTGCTGAGTTAACGTATGTAAAAGATGCTGTGTCTGTGCACTCCCTGGGATTCTCCAGTAGCCTTCATTCATTAGAGTCCTGGGCTGCTGAGAATAAAGACAGACATGTAAAATTGGTGGGAGTGTTTGAGGGCCATAACCATAACCTCAGTCAAGCTTACCCTAGTAACTGCAGCAGAGCTGTGTGTCTGCATTTCAGATCATAAAAATGAGCATGCAAGAGTGCATTTCAATTGACATAAATCTATCACTGCAGCTAAAAGGCAGCTTTCAATTAAGTGTCTAAAAACTATATAAAATTCATTTTCTACCACTGAAGAAAGTTGTTATCCAGTAAGTTTTGCCTGACTTAATGGACAAGTTTCATAAGAATCTTCAATTTAGTCATACAAAAATTGTGTGGCATGATTATTACCAGCATTTGCTTACAACATGCAGAGACTACAAAATATGTTTTAAAAACCTGAAGGGCTACAGAGCTATATCAAGCAATAGGAAGTATCTGCCTTCATAAGTGTTTCACAGTACAGCTGACAGATCATTTGATATCATCTCGAGCAGAAATACAAAATAAATTAATTTAGAAAATGATTTTTAGCACTAGACATACTGTATATTGAGGACTATGATATAGATTCCTTTTGCTGTGCGCATTCATATCAGTTGTCAGCTGCATATGAGGGGTTATCCAGGAGGCATGAATAGATGAGTGAAGATCATTTGAGCTTTGTTTCACTTTTGAAACTCCCTCCAAAGCCCTTATTATTTAGATCTAGAAACAAATTTTTACTTGCATATTTAGGGCAGTTTTTTTTTTTTTTTCCCTGAAGGATGACAAAGGAATAAAGACAAGCGTTTTACAGATGAACCTTAAGTTATAATGGATGGAGACTTCTGGCCAAGATGGCGACTGCCTAACTGTACAGCACATCCCCGGGAAATAAAGGCAAGAAATTAAGGGTTCCCTGGGGCTTTTGGGGGAGAGCAATCTCTAGTAGATCGCCAGTGGGAGGGCACAGAGGGGAAAAAACAGGGAAATCGCTGATTCCCTCATGGGCGGGTGGGCAGCCCTCCCCTCCCCCAACCAGCCACCATACCACAGTCCCAGCCTCAGGAAACTCCCACACTTACTGTAGGAAAACGGTCAACATATTGCCACTTGCCTCACTGCACAGGGGCGATTGCACTGCTACCCCTGCCCTCGAGTGATGTTGGCCAGGCTACGCCTGCTGGCCCATTGGAGCTCAAGCTCCCTTGATCAATTTAAACAGTGCCCACCACCACTCTGATCCCACTTGTAGAAGTTTAGTCTGCTCTGTCCACTTTCCCATTTACTGTTCCAGCTGCTGCACATTCATGCGGGCGAGCCCAAGCCAATTTCCAACTCCACACGTGAGCTCAGACTGTGTCTGTTGCTTAAGCTAGCTCAGGTGTCATCCCCTCCCTGTCTCCCACACTGGCTGAACACCATTGTCCTGTTGTGGGGGGTGGGGAGGGCAGACTGCTTCCCGGTCCCAGATTTCCACCACACCAGAGTTTGGGCTGCTTCAGTGTTTGCTGCCTCTGTGTCCCACCTAGCGTGAGCACAGGCAGCTTTGGCACATTACCGCGTGAGAGCTTAGGCTACTTTGGCACCCGAACCAGGCAGGAACTCAGGCGGCTTTGGCAAGAAAGACCCAAAGCCCAGGCTGCTTGGCAATAACCACAGGCTGCTTCAGACTCCCATTGTGCTTGAGCCCAGGCTGGTCCACCCACCTATGTGCCCATACACTGCAATGGGAAGACCACAACACAAAAGAAATAACATGAAAAATCAAATGCAAGAAAATCCACTTAGATCACCCAGTCCTATAATGAACATCTCTAATCAAAACATAGAAGAGTCACTAGGATCAGAACACCAAAATGAAGCTATGACCAATGCAACCCTGACCAAGCTACTGGTAGCACTTGTAGAAAAGCAACAAAGCACCGATAATTGTGTGGATGCTGCAATCACTAGACTAGACCCAATAGACAAGAAAATGGAAGGAGTTCAAAAACAGTTAAGAGATATGAGGGAGAGTGGAAAAAAAAAAAAAAGAGGACCTCAAAAATCAGCAGGTGATAATAAATTAAGACATAAAGAAATGCAAGGATAAATTCCAAGAAGCATCAAGAAAATCAGAAAATGATATGAAAAGGGAGCTTGACAGAGGGATGGAAATCATACATAGAAAAGTAGTAGAAAATGCAAACCTAATTGAACAAGTCTAAAACTCTCTAGAAGCTCTCAAGAATAGAGTCAGCCATGTGGAAGACAGAAACTCTGATCTGGAAGACAAGATGGAAGAAACAGTACAAGAGTTCAAAAATTTCAGTAAGTTCAAAAGTTCCTGTGAACAAAACATGAGGGAATTGTGGGATACACTTAAACGTCCAAATATTAGGATCATTGGAATAATAGAAGGAGAAGAAATTCAGACCAAAGGCATGGAGAATTTATTTCACAAAATAATCAAAGAAAATTTCCCCAGTCTCTTAAAAGAAAGGCCCAGCAAGATACAAGAAGCCAACAGAACTCCAAACAGACTGGACTAAAGGAGAAACTCTCCAAGACATATTGTCATTAAGACTCTAAACATTAACACCAAAGAGAAAATCCTAAAAGCAGCTAGGGAAAACCAGCACAACACTTTTAAAGGTAACCCCATCAAAATTACTCCAGACTTCTCAATGGACACCCTGAAAGCCAGAAGGGCCTGGAATGAAACACTACAAAGTCTAAGGACCTATGGCTTCCAACCCAAACTACTCTACCCAGCAAAAGTATCCCTCATAATAGATGGTGAAAGAAAAACTTTCCATGAAAAAAACTCAGCTTTACAATTACATGAACACAAAACCAAACCTACAGACAGAATTTCAGGAAATTCTCCAGAGAGAAGAAACAAATAATCAACCTCAAATGCCTACAAGAAACAGATCACAATAGCCAAACTCAGAGTAGGCACAAAAAACTTCAAAGTCCATGAAAACACCAAACCACATATACCATCACAATATGGCAGGGATCAAATCAAATCTCATAGTCATTACGCTAAATATTAACAGCCTTAATTCACCCATAAAGAGACACAAGCTAACAGGATGGATCAAAAAATTAGACCCCTCAGTCTGTTGTCTTCAAGAAACCCACCTCACCACTAAAGACTGACACCTCCTCAGGGTGAAAGGGTAGAAAACAATATCCCAAGCAAACGGGAATAAGAAACAAGCAGGTGTAGCTATATTAATATCAGATAAAATAGACTTCAGACCAAAAATAATCAAAAATGACAAAGAAGGCCACTTCCTTCTTATCAAGGGAACGATCCATCAAGAGGATATTACAATCATAAATCTGTATGCACCAAACACAGGGGCACCACAGTTCATAAACCAATACCTATTTGACATTAAAACAGAAATAAGCAGCAACACCATCATTGTTGGGGACTTCAATACACCATGATCAGAAAGAGACAGATCATCCAAACAGAAACTCAACATGGAAGTAAGACAGCTCAAGAAAACCATAGATCACTTAGACCTAACAGACATCTACAGGACATTCCATTCCAAATCCACAGAGTACACATTCTTCTCAGCAGCCGATTGAACATTCTCTAAAATAGATCATATAATGGGTCACAAAGCCTGCTTACACATATTTAGGAAGATTGACATAATTCCCTGCATGATATCAGATCACAATGCTATATTGTTAGAAATTAACAACAAAAGACCCACCAAGAATCCCAACAGCAACTGGAAACTGGACAGCACACTTTTAAACAATAAATGGATAGTGGATGAAATAAAAAAATGAAATTGCAAAATTTCTAGAATTGATTGACAATGAGAACACATCATACCAAAACTTATGGGACACAATGAAGGTGGTCCTCAGGGGAAAATTCATAGCACTCAATGCCTTCATAAAAAAGACAGAGTGATCCCAAATCAATGACCTAGCCATCCACCTAAAGGCACTGGAAAATCAAGAAAAATCAAACCCAAAGAGCTCCAGAAGGAAAGAAATAATTAAAATCAGAGCAGAAATTAATGAATTGGAAACTAAGAAAACAATTAAAGCAATTGACAAAACAAAAAGCTGGTTCTTTGAAAAAATAAACAAGATTGACAAACCCTGGCCAATTTGATCAAGCAAAAAAAAAGAGATACTTCAAATTAACAAAATTCAAAATGAAAAAGGACAGATCACAACAGACATAAGTGAAATTGGGAGAATCATCAGGACTTATTTCAAAAACCTCTACTCCACAAAAATGGATAATGTGGAAGAGATGGATAAATTCCTGGATGCATACCATATATCAAAGCTAAACTCAGAGGAGATTAATCTCCTAAATGAAACTATCACACTCATTGAGATTGAAAAAGGAATTTAAAAAAACCTCCCCAAAAAGAATAGTCCAGGACCAGATGGTTTCTCAGCTGAATTCTATCAAACCTTCATGGAAGAACTCCAACCAATCTTCCTCAAACTGTGCTACACAATTGGAGAACAGGGAAAGCTACCCAGCTCCTTTCATGAAGCTAGCATCACCCTAATTCCAAAACCAGGCAAAGATGCCAAAAGAAAAGGAAATTACCAGCCTATTTCCCTAATGAACTTACGTGCAAAGATCCTGAACAAAATCCTCACAAACCAAATCCAATGACACATCAAAAGCATTATCCACCTCAACCTAGTGGGATTCATCCCAGGAACACAGGGGTGGTTCAACATATGGAAATCTGTCAATGTAATACACCACAAGAACAAGGTTAAACACAAAAACCACGTGATCATTTTGATAGATGCAGAAAAGGCCTTTGACAAGATACAACATCACTTCATGATCAAAACATTGGAGAGAATTGGCATGGTTGGTTCATATCTTAACATAATAAAGGGAATATACAAAGCTCCTAAGGCCCAAATAATACTTAATGGAGAGAGACTGGAGGAATTCCCATTAAGATCAGGAACAAGACAGGGTTGTCCACTCTCACCTCTGTTCTTCAATATAGTACTGGAAGTCCTAGCTCAAGAAATAAGACAGGAGAAGGAAATAAAAGGGATACAATTTGGAAAGGAAGAAGTTAAGTTAGTTCTATTCGCTGATGACATGATTGCATACGTAAGAGGCCCAAGAGACTCCATCCCAATACTCCTGAAGGTGATTAACTCCTATAGCAAAGTAGCAGGATACAAAATCAATGCAAAAAATCAGTAGCCTTTCTATATGGAAATGACAAAGATACAGAGAAAGAAATAAGGGACATGGTCCCTATTTCAATAGCAACAAAAAATAAAATAAAATAAAATACCTTGGAATAACGTTAACCAAGGAAGTCAAAGATCTTTACAAAGAAAACATAAAAACACTCAAAAAAGAAATTGAGGAGGACTTGAGAAAATGGAAAGACCTCCCATGCTCCTGGATAAGCAGAATTAACATTGTGAAGATGGCAATCCTACCAAAGGACATATACACATTTAATGCAATTCCAACTAAAATCCAAATGGTGTTCTTCACAGAGATAGAAAAAATGATCTCAAATTTCATATGGAAAGGCAGAAGGCCTTGCATATCCAAACATATCCTCAGCAAAAGAAATACCTCTGGAGGCATCACCATACCTGATCTAAAGCTATATTACAAAGCCATAGTAATAAAAACAGCATGATACTGGCATAAAAACAGGAGCATAGACCAATGGAATAGATTTGAGGACCCTGACTTTTGGTCAAGCAACTATAGCTACTTGATATTTGACAAAGGCCCTAACAATATAGGCTGGAAAAAAGACAGCATCTTCAACAAATGGTGCTGGACAAACTGGATAACAATATGCAGGAAACTGAACACTTGATCCACACATTTTGCCATGCACTACACTCAAGTCCAAATGGATCAAAGACCTCAATATAAGACCAGAAACTCAACTACTACTAGAAGAAAACATAGGAAGTACTTTCCATGATATAGGAATGGAAAAAGACTTCCTGAACAAAACCCCAGTAGCTCATGATCTTAAACAGTCACTCAACCAATGGGATCACATGAAGCTGAAGTGTTTCTTTACAGACAAGCATACAATAAGCAAAGCCAATAGGTTACCCACAGAATGGGAGAAAATATTTGCTGGTTATCCAACTGATAGAGGCCTAATGTGTAGAATCTCTAAAGAACTCAAAAATCTAAACAGTAAATAGTCAAACACCCCACTCACAAAATGGGGCAAAGAGCGGAACAGGCAGTTCAAAGAGAAAGAAATACAAATGGCAAACACACACTTAAGAAAATGTTCATCATCCCTAATCATCAGAGAAATGCAAATTGAAACAACTATGAGATTCCACCTTACCCCAATAAGGATAGCAAACATCAAAGAATCAAATAAAAATAAATGCTGTTGAGGATGTGGAGAAGTAGGAACACTCATCCATTGTTAGTGGGAATGTAAGATGGTACAACCACTTTGGAAAGCAATATGGAGACTTCTGAAAAAGCTGACTATAGAGATGCCAACAGACCCAGTTATTCCCTCACTGGGCATCTATCCTAAAACCTTCAAAACACAGGCCAGAGAGATTTGCTCAACCATGTTTGTAGTGGCTCAATTTGTAATAGCTAAGAGCAGGAATCAACCCAGATGTCCATCACTAGAAGAACGGATAAATAAGATATGGTATATCTACACAATGGAATTCTATACAGCAGTAAGAAAAAAATGACACAATGAAATTTGAGGAAAAATGGTTGAACCTGGAACAGATCATTCTCAGTGAACTTACCCAATCACAGAAAAAAAAATTGCCACATAGTCTCACTCATCTACAGCACCTAAACTGAATCTACCAAAGATACCTTACATACCCAGCAAGCTTGTCGTGGAGTAAACAATAAGATTGGTGGGGAGGGCAGGGAGGGGGGGTGGAAAACACAAATCTAGACCCAAACGGCAATGGTACCATAAAATTCTACATCCAAAAATCAGACCAAATGGCTGAACCTTCACCAGGCCCTTGGAGGAACACCTGACCCAAAAGACACTGGCGAGGGTATGATGAAGACTGACCTTAATCTTCTTCTACAGCCTCTCTCTCCCCCTCTCTCCCTCTCTCTCTCTTCTCTCTATCTCTTTTATATTACTTATCTTTTTCTTCTTTTTCTTAGTGGGCCCTGACCTGTAACTCCAAGTACCAGCATGTGGCTATCATCCACAATGAGCTTTTGATCACAGAAACCTATAAGGTTTCCTAAAAGAAAGACAGATTTCTGTCAGAATACTTGATGACCCACCAAAGGTTAGTGGTAGGTCCCTACTGCTGATGACACTTTTGTGGTTGACACATAAAAATGAAATGGCATGGCTGGAAGCTGGAAGAGTCAGTCCCCAGACAGTCAGTGTGTCTAGTGCCAGAAAGTGCTACATGGGCGACTGGGGGAAAATGACCAATATCTGTCCAAGCAACTCATGGTCTCATCTACTTATCAGCAAATAACCTGTTGTGATGCTCACACAAGTGCAATAGTGGCACACAGCCATGGTGGGAAACCAACTGCTCTTGATTCGGCTAACTGATCCCCTCAGTGTTAACGGGTCCCATAGCTAGAGCTGGGAAACAAGTCAGAACTATATCCAAACATAACCCTGATCTCCACTATCAAGCTACCACCAATTATGGGGTACAAGAGGGCCTACACCTATTAAATTCTCTGTAAAAAAAAAAAGTAAGGGCTATCTCTTTTGTCTGGTGCTTACTTACTCTCCAATGGAGTATCTGCTTCTCTTTTTCAGATAGATGTAGATCCTAAGGAGAGAGCCACCCCATCATACCTCAAAAGGGCCCCGGCTGAAACTAAGAACAATTGGTGAAACAAGCAAGGGTGCTGTTTTCGTAGTGAACTGGGTACCAGCACAAGGGGGAAGGAGATCAACACAGAGAAAAATCAACTCCTACCAAATCATAGATCCATAGACCCAGAGGCCCCAAACACCTCAACACTGAAGCAGACCAAAAGTGAACCCAACGTGGCTCAGGGAAATTTTGTGGAAGAAGGGGCGGAAAGAATGTCAGAGCCACATTTTGGGTCATGATATGCAGACATTTATCCTACCCATAACTGTGGGCTGACTCCAGAATGCATGACCCATATAACTCAACAAGGAGGGGCCAAGGGGAGGGGTTGGTAATGGATGAGCCTAATAATGGTACCAAATTGACTGTATTCACTGAGTACAAAACTAATTAATAAATAAATAAATAAATAACGTCATTCTAAAATAAAAAAAATATAATGGACGTTTGTATATGAACAATTGTTTAATCCAGGCATAGTAGTTGAAGCTCAGCATTCCGAAGGTTGAGATAGGGGGGTTGCAAGGTCAAGGTCTGGCTGGGCTACATGGGGAGATGTATCACAAAGCATAAAAACAATTTTCTATCACTAGTCAAGAATAAACCTGCTCTGCCCTTTACCTTTTCCACTATCCAAGGTGGAAAATATAAGGTTAAAAATGTACTTGAAATAAAAATGACAGTATTCTTTCAAAGTTATATGCATAGTTGGAATAGCCAACACAAATGAGTATAAAAGATTGTCTCTTTCCAGTTTCAAGGGCATGTGAGGTGATGTCAGTTACTCACTGAGTGGTGCTTGGATATGTTAAACCAGAGTAAGCAGCTCTGGGTATGAAAGCAAGTTTATGTGTGCATTGGCCTGCACTAGTACATAAAAGTAAGGCCATTGTGAAAAATTCACTCATTCACAAAAAGAAGGAATGGTAAAATGTATGCTAGATAAATAATTAACAAAACTCCCCTCAGAAAGAACCTGTAATGGCTCTAATTTAAATACAGAGACTATGATAAGAAAGTGGCATATGATTGGCCTCAATAACATACTGGTAATATTTCTAGGAAATGCCCATGTTAAACAACTATCCAATGGAAAGACCTGATCATGAAGGTGCCAGAAAGTGTCAGCCATTCTGAAACACACAGAAACTGGCAAGACCAACAGGCCCAGCACAGAATGATGCATTGAAAGCACTCATTAGTGTCTGCTTTTAGATCAAAGAGTTCCAAGATAGATAAGCCATAATAACTTTGATCAGATGAATTACTCATTAAAACAGGCAAATATTCCACTTTACTTTTATAATGTGTTTACAGAGCTCTAAAACTATAAAATACAACCAGTTGCAATCCTACTGAAATCAGGAGGAAAAGGAGAACTCCCATGTTCCCTCTCTTACAGGGTTAAAATTGTATATACTTAGTTTTCTACTTTATCTCTATAGAAAATTACTTCCAAGGCTGGTGAGATAGCTCAGCAGTTGAAGTGCTTGTCTGCAAAGCCTAACAACCTGGAATTGACTCCCCAGTATCCATGTAAGGCAGATGCACAAAATACCTGATTCATGAACTTCTGGAGTTTGTTTGCAGTGGCTAGAGACCCTGGTATGCTCATTCTCTCTCTCTCTCTCTCTCTCTCTCTCTCTCTCTCTCTCTCTCTCTCTACCAATCTATTAATCTGCTTGAAAATAAGTAAAATATTAAAAACATATATTTCCAGTAAAGAAGAGTTTTCACAGGAATTTGTTTTGCCCCTTTAGAAGACAAAAAACAGTGGAGAAAACTGTTCAAATTTTTCATGAGGCCTTCAATAACAGAAATATGTCACCATTTTATCTCTAGTATGCAATGCTAGAAAATGAAATGGTGAAAACTAGCATGCTCAGTGCATACATTCCCCTTGTCTACTGCTCAGAGACATGGATATGTCATACTAGCTAATAGTGGCTTCACAGTACAGGTCAGGACAAACACTGCCTAATACTTCTGAACTTTGCTGTGATTGAAAGTGTCACTGGAGTCCAAGTAAGGTACTTTGGAAAGCTGAGAGCTTAAGGTTATCAGCAAGAAGGAAAATAACACAGACCATAAGTCATGTATATAATAAACCCTTCATGACACTTCCATGCATTTACTGCAGACACAAAACCACAAGAGGCCACTTGTCCTTGCAAGTCCATCCAACCAATTTCAGGGATGAGTTTGATGTGGCATACATGAAATACCCCAACAGAAATTAGGGCCTCAAAGCTCCTTGCAATAACATCTTACATTTGTCAAATTGCATAACATGAAATATTTTTGTTCTTTCTATCTTTAATGATTTAAATAAATATTCTAATTCTATTTTATATCACTGATTGATTGTGCATTTATAATTCTTTTCCAGTCATTAACAAAATTAATAGATTTATTTTGAATATTTTATTAGAGCATCAGCCTATCACAGTTCCACATCTAGTGATGTATCTTCACATCATCTTCACATTAGGGGCTCTCCACATCAAATCATCACTGCTCAGAAAGATGCTTCACAAAGGGATAGGTTTCAATGTAACACAGGAAAGTGCTCTTCTGTGAGGCTGATCCTCTGAGCTAAGAGATATTGGCTCTGAGTTATGCTGATTAGGGAATGAATGAGCTAAAATTTAAAGTGTGAATTCATTGACAGCTCCCCATCACTCTACCATATCAATCCAGTTCCTTCCTCTCACCCTTCTGCCCACACCCCTTGTGGTAGTTAGGATATAATATGCCACCCATAGACTTATGTGTTTGAATACTTAATCCCCAATGAGTGGCACTGTTTCAGAAACTTGTGGGATCTTTAGGAGGTGCAGCCATGCTGCAGGAGGTGTGCCACTGCAGGCAGATCTTGGTTTGTCTTAAACTGGTCCCATTTGCTCTTTGTTGGTTCTTTCTGTGTCAACAACTGTCTGTTTCTCTCTGTCTCCCTCCCTCTGACTGTCTGTGTCACTTTCTCTCCCTGTCTTTCTATTTATCCTCCTTTGCAGCTAATATGATGATGTGACACTAGCTTGCTGCTCCTGCCAAGCTTTGCATGTCATAATGGACGCTGCCCTCTGGAACTGTAAGAGGAAACAAACTTTTCCATTCCCTTAGTTGCTTCTGATTGGGTATTATGTCCCAGCAATGAGAAGTTAAGTGACAGACCCCTCTGCCCTCTGTTATCTTCTCTAATATCCTCACTTTCTAAACCATTGGATGATTTTACTAAACTTCCATGTGACTGATTGATATTCTGTTAACAAAATCAAGACAAAGCACTGAAGGAATATCTTTAACCTTCACCTAGGCATTCTTGAGTGGCAGTTCTGTTGCTTCCTCACCTCCTCTTTCTATTTTGCTTATTCTCTCCTCTCTCAGGTACCGCGACTCTTACTGTTCTTTCCTTAACGCTCATCTTAATCTTCTACTAATTTCTTTGTATTAAAGGTGACCAAGCAGACCTGGAAAAATGGCTTAGTGATTACGGTGCTTACCTGAGAAGTCTAAGAACTCATGTTCAAAAATCCAGGTCCCATACAGCCAGACAAATGTTGCACATGCGCACAAGGGGAGCCCACATCTGGAGTTCACTGGCAGCAGACTAAAGGTCCTCGCATGCCCATTCTCTCTCTCTCTCTCTCACTCTTTCTCTCTCTCTCTCTCTCTCTCCCTCCTTCCCTCCCTCTGTCCGTCCCTCCCTCCCTCCCCCTCTCTCAAGTAAAATAAGGAAAAAGGTAACCAAATATTTTTGTAACACTTTTCACTAAGAAAGGGAATCTATTTTCCAACATCTTGAATATAACCAGCCTCATATCGTTTGGTAGAAATAATTTTCTGTAATTTCCAAAAATGTCTCATTATCACACTCTAGGTACCCTGAAGAATCCTGTGCCTGGATCACAATATGTGGGCCTGCCAGCTTTCACCTGCTGCGGCACCCTCATGTGACGGCGCAGAAAGACCAGTGGGTTCAAAACACCATACTCAAAAATCCCTTGTCGTAATTCATATTTAAGCCACTATATTTAGATGGAGTTTGCAATGAAGAACTACCGAGTTTATATACTGTTTTCAGTCTCATTTTCTGCCATTTTTTCTCAAGTTTTTTTTTCCCCTGTAATCAAAGTCCCCTATGATACCAATGTTATACACAGTGCTCTAGGCATAAGAGTTCTCTTGCATTTAATAAAGTAATTTTATCTTAGTAAATAATGTGTAGTGATAAATCCATTCCATAATTTAACTTTTCAAAAACCAAATGAGAGTGATTAGTGTTTTTTTCAGTTAAAAATAAATAAAATAGGGTTGGAGGAATTGCTCAGTGTTTAAGGCATTTGCCAGCAAAGCCAAAAGGACCCAGGTTCAGTTCCTCAGGACCCATGTTAGCCAGATGCACAAGGGGTTGCATGCATCTGGAGTTCATTTGTAGTGGCTGGAGGACCTGGAGCGCCCATTCTCCTCTCTCTCTCCCCCTCTTTCTCTGTCAAATAAATGAATAAAAATAATAATCCTAACACTTGAGAGGCCGAGGCAGGAGGATTGCAGTGTGTTCGAGGCCCTCTTGGGCTAAACATGGCACATAGCAATACCCTGTTTCAAAAGAAAGTAAATAAAAAAAATAAGTAAAATACTTACACGGTAAGGCCTGAGTATTCACATGTATTTAAATACTGCATATTGTATTATATCTACAAGAATTTGATGTACTAGTAGATACAAAGTCTAAAGTGTGAGTGATACATATGGTCCCACAGGAATGAATGAGTCATCTGACTGAAAGAGAGAAAATAAGAAAGTGCAGTATCTTTCATAGTTTTTTTTTTTAAATATCATATTATCATGGCTACTTATCAGAATTAAAAAAGTAATTTAGTAGAATGGAAAAATCCCATCAAACCATCTCAGTAAATATTTAAGAAAATAGGATTACAATAATGCCCAAATTTCTCATAATTATATGGGTAAAATTCATGGTGTAATGATAGAACAAATGAATTCCCTGAAGTAATTTTAATATTGGTTTGGAAGGAGGTTTGTGAAATACCACTGGACACAGTGAGTACCAAATACATCCAACAAAAAGAAACAGATTTTGTATTAATTTTCAAGAATCTTTGTTGCCTTACACATTTTCTGCCTGACTCATCTCTCTCCCTGTTTCTTTTCGCTAGTGTAGTCTTGTTTTCTTTTTTTTTCCTGAGCCCAGCCCTTCATACTGTGTTCTCCTGATTACCATCAGTCTCCCCAATCACAATGCCATCACCCAGAGGCCACCTCCCACTCTGAATCTAGTTTTCCCCTCCCTCATAACATCTGAAAAATTATTTTATATAACAAAGTCACTAAGTGAAATGACTTCGCTTATTATTTATTTTTCCCAACTAAATTATAGACTGCAGCCTATGAGATCAGGGACTTTGTATTGTGCTGTTAATGTTCTCAGCAGTTAAAATACACACATTTTTCAAACAAAGAGGACGAATGAACTAAATATGAAATACAGAGTTGGCCGCTTGGTTGAGCTAAAATATTGAATCTCATATATATTTTTTAGCCATATAATATAATTTGGAATTTCTCCCATTTCTTTCAAAACCAATAATGAGAAGAGATAAATTTTGACATGAAACTATTGAGATATTTTAAATAATAGCTATTATTAAAAAGAACATAATTTAGCTGGGCATGGTAGTGCATGCCTTTAATTCCAACACTTGGGAGGCAGAGATAGGAGGCTCACCATGAGTTTGAGACCACCCTGAGACTACATAATTAATGCCAGGTCAGCCTGAGCCAGAATGAGTCCCTACCTTGAAAAACCAAAAAAAAAAAAAAAAAAAAAAAAAAAAAAAAAAAAAAAAGAATATAATTTAAACCTGAGAAAGAAATTCCTACCTAAATGTGCTTTATGCTTTGTTAACCACAATATCAGGACACATAAGCTGCCTCCACTTTCACTTCTGTCAGTAGAGGTAATTGTGACCTGTCTGTTTAGAGCAATCCTAAAATCTTAGCCTCAAGCAAAAACCCTGCATCTGAGACTACATAGTAAAGGTACTGTTTGCCTTATGTCAGCATATCCACCCACACCACTTTGATGATGCACACCCTCCCTACAGTGCACAGTACACTGATAAAGATGTATGATATGATTTGTTTCCCGCTGGGAAGAAATGGTTTGTAGGACAAAAAGAGCTACTGTGAGTCAGAATGCATCTTGTGCAAAACTGAAATGCTGTGCTCCATGAACCACACAGAACTTAAAAGAGAAAAATCAGTAGCTTCCTCGGCCACCTGAACTTTGTCATTATGTTTGCTGCTTAATGAATGATAAGAAAGAACATTTGATGCTGATAAAGGTTATAGCATAAGTATATTTGAGTAAAGAAAATATGCATGTTAAACTATAATCAAATGACTGTAAGTTTTAATCAGTACATGGAAAGTAGCAACAAGTTCATTTCCAGATGTTGTTGTTTGCTAATGATCATGTCAATAATGACTAGGAATGGTCAAAATTATATTTAGAGTTATTTTTTATGTTTTATTTATTTTATATTTGACAGAGAGAGAGAGAGAGAGAGACAGAGAGAAAGAGAGAGAGAGAGAGAATGAGCAACCCAGAACCTCTAGCCAATGCAAACAAACTCCAGATGTATGTGCCACCTTGTGCATCTGGTGTATATGGGTACTGGGGAATTGAATCTGGGTCCTTAGGCTTTTCAGGCAAGTTTCTTAACCACTAAGCCATCTCTCCAGCCCCAAGAGTTATTTTTATTATTGAGAAATACGTCCATATGGAATAAAAACATATATTTCACTGCAATGCTGCCTGTTAGAGTTGAAAACAACTTGATATTGGTCTCCACATAAATTTGGCTTCTGAATCGTGCCTTTCTTACTCTTCCGTGTGAGCAAAATGGAAAAACAATAAAAAGGCAAGAGAAATGTGAACTTATGAAGCCGAGAAGGTCAGTATCATTTATTGAATAGGGGACAGTGCAGGTAATGGTAAAGGAACCTTGTTCATCCCTTTATGTTTCAACTTTCTCATGTTTTATTATTCTAAGAAGGAAAATCATTAATTATTTTGGTTGCTATTGATTAACAAATCCATTCACAGCCCAAATAAAAACTTAAATACAGTCTTTAGTAGCTTAAATTTAAAGACTTGGTGAAGCATCAAAGGCAAGTTTTGTCATGGATCTGAAAGACAGAACAGGGAGCTTCTGCAAGCCAGAGAGTTTGAGGTGAAGGGGACCAATGAACAAGGCCAAAATGGCCTTGGATCCAGAAAATGTGGTTTTTACTTCATGAGGCATGCCACAGAGTACATGAGATTGTACTTTTCAAAAGCTGGTTAAGAGGGAAATTTATTTCACTATGTTCAAATAAGCAATCGATAATTATTCTACTATATAATACAAGTTAATGATCTTATACATATAAGAAAGTGTCTAATCTGTCCCCATGGGAAAAGTGTTTATACTGTGACAAGATCAAGTATTAAAGCCAGACTTTGGACTACATCATTGCTATGCTTTTTTTCTCTGATACACTTACTGTATATTGATTGATACTCAATGAAAAAATATAAAATCTATAAGACTTGCCATTATATAAATTACTATAATTTTCTTTTTACAATTCTACAACCACACTGACATTGACAAAGGTCTGATATATTCAATGTAAATGCAGTAAAATAAATGTTTTTTATCCAGTTAATACTATCTGTACCTCCTGATGGGGAAGACATCACTGAGTGAGGCAAAGCACACATCATCCCTCCACAGCAAGGGAGAGGTGTGAAGAGTTAATAGTAAGCTGGGTTACATTTCTTTTATTTGGACCTGTCCCTCTTTTTCCAACAGAACTAAGAAATAAATCACCACAATTATATATGGCAAGTCTCGATACTGATGCAACAAGGTAGGTTCTAGGCCAACTTTAATGTTTTCATGTTTATGTTACCAGGTTCATATATTCTTACAAAAAAATGAGAACCCATAAAAATCAAGAGAAAAAATACAAACATAGTAAACAGTGAACAGAAATATCTGTTCTCCTGAGCTTAGAAGAGTGGTGGAATTGAAAAAGAAACAAGAATGCAGGGTAACTGTATCTGTGAGGGTTAATCTCTGGCGTCAACTTGACAGAATTTAAAATCACTATAGAAACAAATCTTTGGTCAAGTCTCTGAGAGATTTTCTAGATTAGTTGGGAGGACGCACCCTAACGTGAGACTCGCCCTCCCATGATCTGGGTTCTTCAACTGTATACAGAGGAAAAACTTCACATTCAGCGTTCAGCTCTTTCTATTTTCTCCATGTGATATGATGAAGAGATGCCAGTTTCCTGCTCCTGCCATGCTTTCCACACCATGGTAGACTCTACCCTCTGGAATTACAATCTGAAATACATTTACTTCCAAAAATTGATCCTGTAGAGTATTATATCCCAGAAACAATAAAGCAACTGATACAACATCTGGTGTTAATAAAGTATAGTGAAAAGTGGTTGATAGAAGTAAAGGAACCTCTGAGTAGCCTGGAAAGACCGTGACATGCAGACGGGATTAAGGAAGCAGTGAGGCTACTATTAAGAGTGTTCAAAACATAATATAATTCACACAAAGTCAGCAAAGCCCATGCACACATCTGGAGAATAATGAGCAAAAGGTAACAGATCTACAGCCCTGGGTAATGGCTATTGTAGAGGCAAGTTCTGATAGGTAATAGGGGCCAAACATGTAGATCCTGGTATGCAGAAATCCCTTCCCCCACTAAAGAGCTTTACCATTGAGAAAGGAATTACTGGAAAGTTCAGGAGAAAAACTTCAAACTATTGTAAAAGAATTACTCTGGCTGCTGTATTGAACACACACTGTGTGTGGGGGGGGAGTAAAAAGGGGAGAAGTTTATTAACTGGTACAGAGTTACATAAATAATTAAATTAAATAAAAAGAGTAAGTGCTAATGTTCTGTTGCAGAAAAACTATGGTTAATAATTTATATTCCACAATTTCTAGAAGACAGACCTCTTCAATGATCTTACCACAAGGAAATGATAAATGCACAGCATAATGGATATGCTAATGATACTGATTTGTTCATTACAGGTGTTATCTCTATCAAATTTTCACACTGCACCCTATAAATATGTACAAATACTATGCATTGATTGGCAAAAAACTATAGGTCCATAAGGGCAAAGTCAAGGAAACAGTAGACAGTGATTCTTTTGACATGTTATGATATACGATTTGGATGAGGGACATAGAAGGAAATTTGTCTAGAGTCTGGCTATATATAGAAGCAGATCAACATTCACAGATAGTAATTCAATCTAGGGAGGGAAAAAAAAGGGGGGGAGTCAACAATTTTTGTCCTGAACATGTACTGAGAAGGAAAATAATTCTATAAGACAATCCAATAATAGAAAAATCAGGCATTTATTCTGATCTTAAATTTGAATTTGCTGAAGTCTCAGGTGGTTGAAAATCCATGTGTCAAGCAAAGCACAGTAGAGCTAAGGGAAGCAAGATCATCTGGGATACAGTACCCACTGACTAAGCATAATATTGGCCAACAGAGCAACACAGCAAACAAGAAATAATCATGAGGAACCAAAACAGGTGCCTCACATTGTGGAGTAGTGTGCACTGAAGAGGTGGGAAGCTCCAGTGTTTATTACATCTCAGAAGTTGAAGAGTGTGTTCAGGCAAGTATACAGAGCATGGAACCATCAAATTAAGGATCACAATAATTTCTGAAGACCTTGAACATAGCATTTAGAGGGAAAAATCTCTTCCTCACTTATTTGGATATTATTTCTTAGGTCTCCAAAAGAACAGTTAATCTAAGAAATATGGTACCTACTTCATCAGTTTTAAATATGTGTTCATGTATATTTCTTCTGTGCTTTGACAAGCTCTAGAATCTGGCATGGAGTGACATATTGAAAAGGATAAGGAATTACTACATATACTTCAATAACTTAAGAGGTTACACACCCTCTCAGAAAAAAAAAACATATCTAAATAACTATCTTGGTCTTAGGCTTACTAATACTTTAAAATGGATATGTATGTTCTATATACCCAAGATTATTAGCTGTTAGCATGTGACTTTAAATTTGACTAGAGTTCAAAACTGAATTGTATCAAATCTATTTTTAAGGTTTATTAGTATAAATTAGTTATACAGAACAATGTACTTCATTATGTCATTTTCCTACTCATATACATTATATTTTCATCACATTTACCTCCCAATTACCCTGTCTTATCTCTGTTTCATGCTCACTGATCCCCTTCCTCTTCCCAAGCAATCTCCTTTCATGTGTTTAATGAAGGTTGCTTACAGGTGCATGAGTGAAGGCTTATTTCAATGAGCATGAGCCACATATCAATGCTTATACCACTGAAGGAATTGGCTTTCCCTTTCCTAGGGAGGTAGACAGCTTTATGGGCTACTCTTCACTCCTTCAGGGAATGCTGACAGGCCTCATCTTGTGCAGGAATAGTGCACACAATCACAGCTGCTGAGAGAGAGTACAGTAGCTGTGCTGTGAACAGGACACAGTGTTACACAACACTCCACCCTTCCTCTGGCTCTTACATTCTTTTGCCCCATCTTCCATGATGTTTTCTGAACTTAGGAATGTGTCATAGAGATGCCCCACTTAAGAATGAGTTTTGATGAATTTTCCTAAATAACACTTGCAACTGTTTTCTAATATTTGCTTTGTAAAAATTGGAGTGAATAAAGACCTTAGAAGTTAGTTTTGCTAAACAGCATTAATTCCTCACCAGTACCCAAAAGGTAACTCACAGTAGGATGAATGCCTGATACCTATGGCTTTATTTTCTGTTTGTTCTTTGACTAAATGCTCAAAACTAAATTATTTTCCTTAACCTTTCCTCTTGAGTCATTTTTAATTCCTCAAAGGACCACACCCCACCTGATGAGGATACCTGTCTGCACCCCCAGAGATTAACAATTTATCAGACCACCTAACTAAATTGGACTCAGCTAATGATGAGGCCACAACTTGGACTCAGTTGTAGCTGCTTCATTAACCATCCCTCTTGCCTTCTATTTAAACCTAATATTCCTATCAGTAACCAAACACAGACTGGGAGGTAACTGGGCCTCCTTATTTGCTCCTTTTCTCAATATGTCCAACTGAATGAATATTCTTTCTCTGCTTGTCACCCTTACTCATCTGTTTGCTTGGTAGATAAAGGCAGATGGCAATGCTGAGCTCAGCTGAGCTCCTTGGGATAGCTAAAGGCTAGGCTTTGTGCTAAAAGTATGGTAACAGACATGCTTTTTAAAAACTGCTAAGCCTTCTTTAAGTAATGCTACCGCAGGTGCTTATCAAACATCATGTATGTTTTGTTTTCCACAAAGATTCTAAAATATCAAGTCTGGGAAATTTTGTAATACACAGAAGATATGTGTTCTTTAAGCATATTCTACTTCCACAGGTAAAAATATACAAAGTAAAATTCATATATAATTAAAATATAGGCAAATGTGCCTTGGAAATTTAAACCTGTTCATCTTTAAAAGCAGACTAAGTTGTCTGGAAGATACAGGATTTCCTATTTCAGGGGTCTCTGACATTTTGTATCCTCTGGAGACCTGCTGATATATGTTTTCTTTACCTTGCTATCTCCAACTGAAAATGAAGTCAGAGAACTATCTCTGACAGCCATGCACACTCAGTTTTAAGTACCTCCTGTATGCCAACTACTGAGATAATTGCCATAGTTTACTCATTTTTCTTTCACTGCAATTCTTAGGTAACTACTATTACCTTATTACCCTAGAGAGATAAATGAAGGCTCTAGAATACAAACAATTTCCTATGGACACTTATCACATCACTAGCAAGTGTCACCCTCAGCTTTATTTGACCCTAAACACTCTTTTTTTATTATACTGTAAAATTCATCAAACACCTTTATCCAAATTGTATTTTTTCATCTTAACACATTGCCAACACCTTAAATCTAAGAAATAAAAACACATTTCCAGGTGGATTTGAGATGGAAATATATATTTATGCACGGAGAAGTCCTGAATTCACATTTTATAGAAAATATAATATTGCTCACAGCTCAAACACTGTCCTTCAAAAACAAGTCCCAAAATTTTTACAATATTATTTATGACAAATACATATTTATTTCAAATTGTGAGACATAATTCCCAAATAGTCTACAATATGGAATTATATGCTAACTGGACATCATTTATACATGGCTTCCCTGATTTCCTTGTGAATCATACATATCTATAATTCAACATTAGTCATACAAGATGACAATATAATTTTATTTAGTAGTAAAAGATCTCATGTTATTAATTTCCAATGTCACATTAAATTTTTTTTTCATGAACAAGGCTGAGGAAATAGCTCAGCAGGTAAGAGCACTTGTTGCTTAAGCATGAGGCTCTGAAAGGGTCTGAAATCACCAGAGCTTATTCCAAACCCCAACATAAAAATAGCTGGCCTAACTACAAAGATAACCCCAGTTCTACAGGGGGTAGAGATCATAGAATTGTTGAACGAGCAGACTCACCATTATGGGTTGAGGGAAAGATACCCATCCCAAGAAAATAAAAAAAAAAAAGAGTGATAATTTGAATGGAGGAGGGTCATAGTTCTCCTCTGGACTCTACACATCCATATATACACAAACACACACACAAACACATACACATGGACATGCTGCACACACATCACTCACCATAAATACTGCACACATACACACACAAGCAAAAAAAAACAGATATGGTGTCTAGATACCATACATATTGGCTAATAGTTACAACTTAAATGAAATATATATACAAATCTAGAATCATATGATTTTCATAAAACATTGGCTAATTATGCCTCATATAATTATCTTTTGAAATCTTATTGTTTAGAGAACTAAATATTTAATAAGAAATATGGCCACAGGCCAAGTGTGGTGTCATATGCCTTTTAATCCCAGTACTTGCGAGACAGAAGTAGAAGGATATCCATGAGTTTAAGGCCACCCTGGGACTACAGAGTGAACTCCAGGTCAGCCTGGGATAGAGTAATACCCTACCTACCAAAATTAAAAATAAATAACTAAATAAATATAAGGAAATACCATGGCCTTTATTTCCCGGAAACCCATAAGCTCTAGAGAAAGTATGGGGAAATCCTACATATGGAATGTGCAATGAAAACCTTTAAGTGTAAAAACATCCCCTCCTATGTGCTTTCACTCTCTCCTGGAGGCCCCTGGTAACTGCTGACCACTGCTTGTGCACTTTGCCTCTCTTCCAGAGACCTGGGTCTCGCAGCCATGAACATACTTCCCACCTCTTCTGGAGGCCCCACCAACTGACCCTGTGCTTGTGCTTTGCCCTTCTTCTGGAGGTCTCACCCCATTGTCTCTGGCCTAAATCTGGCCCCTACAGGCTGCTCTAACTGAGCCTGCAGCCACCTGCACTCTTGCCCCCTGTCCTATACACTTGGTGGGCTGGCTTGAAGGCTGCCTCTACTCCCCTGGATTGCAGTTCCTCAACAACTTGTGCTGCCAAGAGGTGCCCCTGTGTGTGTCGTTGGGCCAGTGCTCCTGTATTTCCCACACCAGGAAATTACCTGATCTAGCCTGAGCTGTGGAACCCAGCCACCCTCACCATCTCTCCAACATACCACCCCACTCCAAGTGACTACTGGGGATATCGAAACAGCCACAGAAGGGGAACACAGAAAATCCAGGCAATCACCAGCCTGGAAGAACTAGGGAGTCCTCCCTAACCTGCCCATTTGAGTTCAACAGGAGAACAAGAGCAAGTGCTACAGCCCCAGAATCACAGACAAGACACAGCTGAGACCAGGTCAAAGGAATTCCAGACCTCCAGTGTCATCTGTGGTATTAAGCACCAACTCAGACTGGGTGGTGTAATTGCACCCTTCACAACCTGCACATCCAAAACACATAGCCATGATTAGCCTATTCTATTCAAACATAAAGTGGAACACTAACTGAAGACACTAAAAGGAAAAACTCTTGCTTCCTCCTTAATTACATAAGATCACCACTCTGTGAAGATGCAAGATGCAAGAGAAACAACACAAAACATCATATGGAGCTCCAACAAGGATGCATAGTCTCACAATGAAGTCTCTAATACAAACATAGAGGAGACATCAGGAATAGACCCCCACAATGAAGACACAAGAGATGTGACCCTGGACAAGCAAATGGCAGAACTGGTAGCAAGTCAACAACAAAAATAACATAAATGAAATCCACAAAGTTGTCTTCACTAGGCTTGACATGATAGAAAACCCAGAGAAACTTCAAAAGAGAGTTACATGAACTGAAAGGGAGCCAAAAACAGAGGATTTCAATAGCTGGTTAAGCTTAATGAAGACATAAATAAATGCAAGAATGAATTGCAAGAAGCATTAAGATTATCAATAAAAAAGTCCTGAAATTTGAATTTGACAAAGGGATGTATACTATAGAGAAAAGGACAACAGAAAATGCATACCAAATTGAACTAGTAAAAATTCTCTAGAAACCCTCAAGAACAGAGATAATCATGTGGAGGACAGAACCTCAAAGCTGGAAGACAAAACACAAGAAACAGTACAGGAGTCCAAACACTATAAATTCAAAAATTCTTGTGAGCAAATGATGGGTGAACTGTGAGATACCCTAAGACATCCTAACATTTGGAAATTCAGACCAAATGTGAAAATTCATAGCACTAAATAGCTTCATTACAAAGACTGAGAAATCCCAAATTAATAATCCAACCATCCACCTAAAGGCACTGGAAAAACAAGAAAAAATCTAACCTAAAGAGCCCCAGATGGAAATAAACAATGAAGATCAGAGAAGAAATTAATGAATTAGAAACTAAGAAAATTTATGAAATGAAGAGCTGTTTTTCTGAAAAAATAAACAAGATTCATAAACCCCTGGCCAATTAGATCGAGGAAAAAAAGAGATGTTCAAATTAACAAAATTATAAATAAAAAAATAGAGCTCTCAACAAACATAAATAAAATTGGAAGTATCACCAGGTCTTACTTCTAAAACCTTTACTCCTGAAAATTGGGTAGTCAGGAAGAAATGCATAAATTCCTAGAAATATATTACCTACCCGAACTAAACTCAGAATGCATTAATCTCCTAAACAAACTTATGGCATCCATTGAGAATGAAAAGATAATAAGAAACCTTCCCAAAAAGACAAGTCCAGGACAGGCTGGCTTCTCAGTCAGATTCAATCAAATTTTCAGTGAATAATAGACTCCAATTTTTCTGAAACTGCTTCACACAATCAGAAACCAGAGAACGCTACCAAACTCCTTTTATGAAGTTAGCATCACCTTAGTACCAAAACCAGACAGAGATGCAATAATAAAAGAAAACTATAGGCATATATGCATGATGAACTTATAACAAGATCCTCATAAATCAAATTCAACAACACATCAAAAGCATCATTCACCTTGATCAAGTAGGCTTCATCCCAGGGATGCAGGAATGGTATAACATATAGAATCAGTCAATGTAATATGTCACATGAATAAACTTAATCACAAGACCCACATGATGATATCAATATGTGCAGAAAAGCCTTTGACAAAACATATCACTTCATGATCAAAATGGGGGCATGGACAAAAAGAAGGCATGGACAATTTATATCTCAACACAATAAAGGTAATATATAGAGCACCTAAAGTCCAAATAATACTTAATGAGGAAAGAGTCAAGAAGTTCCCATTGGGATCACAAACAAGACAAGGGTTCCCACTCTCACCACTGTTCTTCCTTCAACATAGCACAAGAAGTCTTAGTCCAAGCAATAAGCCAGGAGAAAGCAGCGAAAGGGATACAAATTAAATAGGAAGAAGTCAATTAGCCCTATTTGCAGATGACATGATCCTATACACAAGTGACCTAAAAGTCACCATCTCAAAATTCTAATAGTGATTGATTCTTTAAGTAAAGTGGCAGGATACAAAATCAAGACACAAAAATCAGTAGTCTTTCTATATGCAAAGGACAAATATACAAAGAAAAATTAATGACGTTGTTTTATTTTCTATAGCAACAACAAATCAAATACCTTGGAATAACAGTAACCAATGATGTGAAAGACCTATATAATCAAATCATAAGAACACTAAAGAAAGAAATTGAGGAGGACTTGAGAAGATGGAAACACCTCCCATGCTCTTGATAGGTAGAATTAATGTTGTGAAAATGGTAATTGTACCAACAGCAATATACAGATTTAATGCAATACCAATAAAAATTCCAGCATCATTCTTCACATGAATAGAAAAAAAGGATCTCAAAACTCATATGAAATGGACGCAAACCTTGGATATTAAAACATACCCTCAGCCAAAGAAACACCTCTGGAGGTATCACCATAAACGATCTAAAATTATATTGAAAAGGTAAAAGGTAAGGTCCTATTTCTGAAATGACCATACACTGCTGGGACAGGACAGAGTGACCTGGATAGAGTAACACAGAGAAACTCAAACAGTTAGCCTGTCTAGTACTGGAAAGTGCTACATGAGCTACTGGGGGAAAGTGGCCAACGATGGTCTAAGCAACAGGTTCTAAGCTACTCAGAAGCAAAGACCCTGACAAGTGTACACATGAGTGCAATAGTGGCACACAGCCTTGGTGGGTAACCAGTAGCTTTCTCACTGGCTAAGATATCCACTCAGTGGAAAGGAACTCATATCTGGAAGTGGAAACCAGGTCAGAGTCCTATGGAGACAAAGATTATGCTCTCCAATGTCAAGCTCCCACTAGTCTTTTGATAAAAGAGAGGCTACATCCATCCTAAATTAATAATATTTGTCCCATTTAACCTGTGCTGACTACACTCTGCATTGGAGAATCTGTTTTTTCTCGTTTGGAAAGTACCAAAACTCGAGTTGCTAAACTATCCTTTCACTTCAGCCAAGCCCCAGCTGAAACCAGAGGAATTGGGGAAATGAGCAAGAATGCAGTTTCCATGGTGAGCCTGACAAGCAGCCCCAGCCAACAACTGAGCACTGCTTCCACAATGCCTAACCCATAACCACACAGGGAATACCTGAAACCCCACTGAGGAGGACCCCCTGAGGAATGGGGGCAGGGATGAGCAAAAGGATGGTACCAATACATGATGTACCCAGACTAAGTATGTCCATAATTAATAAAGAACAAATGGAAAAAAAGTTTAAAAACAAGTAAAGATTTATATATTGTATCAATAATTAGTGATAAAACCTTTAATAACATAATTTTAAATATAAAAATGACAATAAAATAGATATGAAATATTACATTGGTTCTAGTGTGAATAAAATGAAGAAATTATTGTGGTTAAACTAAGGTAGTTATATGTTCTTGATCTGAGGCAAGGCAAATTATTTGAAAAAAATATAACTACTATTATAGAATGCTGTTCCATTTTTCGCTGACAACAAATAATACAACTCATTGCAAATAATATTTTTCTAAATCAAAATGCATGTGCCACCATGTGCATCTGCTTATATGGATGGAACCTCAGTCCTTAGGCTTCACAGGCAAGTGCCTGAACCACTACGTAATTTCTCCAGCCCAAAATGAGATAAGTTCTTTAGTGACATTCGAGGTGTCATTTAAGAGCCTCACTAAAAATAGAGAGAAGTTCTGTCAATCATTTCAGTGTTTGTTACACACTTTCATAATATTTCTTCAGACGAAGATCTCATGTAGTCCAAGCTTTTATTTTTTTTTTTAAACCAAAGCAGTCTTAACCTTCTGATCCTCCTCCTTCTACCACCCAAGTGGGATTGTGTGCATGCCCCACCATGTTCAGGTAATGTTTTTAAAACACACTGCACTTACTCTGTATATGATAACTGTTTAGGAACATATCTTAACAGAAATGCTTGGGAGCTGAGGATATAGCTGAATGATAGAGCATTTTTCCAGTGTGCACGAGGTTCTGAATTCTACCCTTTGCATAAAAAAAAATCAGAAATGGGGGCTGAGAGATGGCTTATTGGTTAAGTGCTTGCATGTGAAGCCTAAGGACCCCAGTTTGAGGCTGGATTCCCCAGAACCCACGTAAACCAGATGCACAAGGGGGTGCATGTGTCTGAAGTTCGTTTGCAGTGGCTGGAGGCCCTGGCGCACTCATTTTCTCCCTCTTTTTCTCCCCTCACCCCCTCTCTCTCTCCCTCTTTATCTCTCTGTCTGTCACTCTCAAATAAATAAATAAAAATAAACATTTTTTTAAAAAAGTCCAGAAAAGATACTTTGTCAAAGCCAATTCTGCTTCATGGCCAATAATGTCACTTAAGAGCTCCCTTTGGGATGTACTCTAGGGAAATATTTCTTATGGAATCCATCTCAAAAGTGGGAAGACAATGTTTTAGTCTCTATAATCCAAAAACATAGTCCAGGAACACCTGTTTTGAAAGAATTTTAAAAGGTGCTAATAATACTAAAAGTTTTTACAAAACAGCCATTTCATTTGATATGATGCTGCAAATTTCAAGTTTAATGCAGGAAATCCACTTCATTCCCAGACCTTCTCTGAGGTACCATTATGTTTTATAATCGAGGTGCATTCAAAAACATCGTCAGTTGCTCCAAAGCTAGTACACAGACATCAACAATTTTATACTTCTGAAAAGATAGTGTAACTTGGGACTATGCAAGTAAAGTTGTGCACATGCACACACACAAACACACACACACAAAAAAAACACAACACAAATCCTGATCACACATGTATGTATGCACATGCTAAAAAACAATTCCCATGCACTTATTTGGAAATGAAATCTTTTAAATATTTTTCAACAAAAATAATTTCTTTTAAAACACTTTTGCTGTATTTTGTGTTCTCTTAAGCATGGTCTATTGGAAGGATTCTCAGCAAAATTCATGCTACCCTGGAAGACATTTATATGCTATTCAAAACTGTATATTGAACATTTCCTCTTAATTTGTTTTCTTCATAAAAATCCTTGGTTAACTTTGCCAAAACATAGTTAATTAACTTTTGAAAGTAACGTTTTCTCTCATACAGATTCTACTAGATTTTTATAGCACAAAGGCTACTTATCTTACAGCAAATACTGGTGTGTATGTGTGCGTGCACGTGTGCATGTGTACACACAAAAACAAAAACTTGCATACAGCAGGGTGTGGTGGAGCACACCTTTAATCCCAGCCTGGGAGGCAGAGGTAGGAGGATCGCCGTGAGTTCAGGGCCACCCTGTGACTCCATAGTGAATTCCAGGTCAGCCTGGGCTAAAGTGAGACCCTACCTCGAAAAACCAAAACAACAACAACAACAAAAAAAACTTGCATACATGTATTCATTTTGCTTGTTTTCATACTGCTTGCTAACTCAGAAACTGGTTGCAATTGATTATAATTTATCATAATACAATATTTTTCTGAATCCATATTAATTAGACAAGGCTCCCCAGAGTAAGCATTATGAATGCCTATGCAGAAAATAAATAACTGCCACACTTTCAGATTTAGAATCCTTGCAGCAGGACAGGACACAGTTCATAAGTACTACCTCATAACATTAAAACTATGCTAATTCATAATATTTATTGGCTAAATTAAGAAAATAAGAAGTTCAGCAAATTTTTAGTGTGTTTCACATATCAAGCAATTCCACATCAAAAGTTATCAAGATGTAACTTCTTTACATCTTGTTACCTACACCCTTATAATATTGTAACCAGTAATAGTATCCCCTCCATGTGTGGGTTGGATGAAATTAGGCCCCATTTTTAAGGACTTAGTCCTGTATCTGAAACATAATAAATGTTCCAAGTCAAACATCATCATTATTATCATTTACATGTCTAAAAGCAGATTCTGAAACTGGCATAGGCTTTTTAAAGACTGATTTGTTTAATAATTTTCCTAGGGATGATTTCTTGTTTTAAAAATAACCTTCAGCACATTTGATCCATATCCCTGGCATGTCAGGTTTGTTTTCCAGAATCTCTTATGGATGAGTGCCCATCAAAACACACCTATTTTATTTACCTGGATTTTTCACAAGAGATGCCAAATTAATATAAATTGATACTCAGATGATTTATCTTATAAATGACTGGATTGAGAATCACATACAATAATCAAGTACACTTCTAAATGATCCAAAAATGAGACTTTCAAGACCATTAGAACATGTATGCTGTGACTTAATGAATAGATTAATTCCATGATGATCTCACAGCATGTTGCCATTACTATTATAGAAGCAGTGAAGAAAGTAGGTCACTAAAGGAATGATATCCTTGAAGCCTCTTCCTTGCCCTGGCCCCTTCTTCTGTTCACTTTTTTCTGATTCTTGGCCACCATGATATAAAATGTTCTCTTCTGCCATGCCATAATAGATCAGCATCTCTGAATTCATGAGCTCAAATAAACTATTTATCCTGTAATTTCTATTACTATTGGATCACAAGTAACTAGTATAGATGCCATTGAGAGTATATATTTTTAAATCATGTAATCGTGCTTTCAATTCTTACCAAAGTAATGTTTTTAACATTCTAATTAATATGTATTCATTATAAACTAATGCAGCTTTTAAAATTCATGAACTTGGGTAATTTCAAGTATGCAGATTAATCTACAATAAGCATTGAAAGGGAAAAATAATATATCCTAAAATTTGTGATTCTAGCCTAAGACAACAGACAGGGCATTCATTATATGACAGCCTTGTAGATTCATGGAATAGAATGGAATGCGGGGTATGAAAGTCTATATGAAGCACAATCATAACTGAGTCTTTCCATTATTTGATCAGTTCTCAATGGAGACACTAATAGGGGTTCCTGTATGGTAAGGTCAGGTGAAGAAAGGGGAGAAGAAAAGGATATAGCCAAAGGCACTTTGTAAAAACCACACTGGAAGTTTTAGTTTAAAACCGTCCCAAAGTGTCATATCTGATCATCTCAGGTGTTTGATTTAAAGGACTGTTTGATTTAAAGGAGTGTAATAATTAAGAGCCCTCTTCTTCAGCTGAATTCTGAGCCAACTGTGACATGAGACCAGTATTTTGCCTTGACCGTTGATAAAGCTGAAATGTAACTGTGTGCCTCATTTTGCCAGCAAGTGGGATCCCTGATACTGATCCTGAAACTAAGTGGAATGATGTGCTTACTCCACAATGGCACACTGCCACACTAGGTGGTCTGATCTTGCATCCTGCAAGTGTCAGGCCCCAGCATGGGTGGGGCCAGAAACAATTAAGTGCAAACTTTTTCCTCCTAATCTCACCAAGCAAAAGAATGACTCAATTTTCCCTGGAAGAGAGGCAGCTGAAAGAGAGAAAGGAGAAGAGAGAGAGAGAAAGAGAGAGACAGTGCAGTGGCAAAACTGGTACCACAAAACTTCAGGGTGAGACCCCAAAGCACCATGAGTTTTGCTGTAACAAAAATAAACTTAACTCTGACATTTTTACACTTGTGTGTCTTGTGCATCCATGTGGCCATATGTGTTCATATGTGTGGGGGTACACATGTGTGAACATGCATGTGGAGGTCAGAAGTCATGTGTATTCTCCTTTGCTCTACACCCAGTTTTTGAGATAGGTATTTGCAGTACTCAGCAATTTGGTAATATTTGCTGGCCAGAAAGCTCTGGGGTCTGTCTGATTCTGCCTCCCCAAGACTGAGATTAAAGTACAGATCACCACAGCCAGCATTTTATGTAGATGCTGGGGATCTGACTTCAGGTCCTCATGCTTGCACAGATGGGACTCTTGCCCACTGAGACATCTCCTTGGCTCCATTAACTTTGAATGGTAAAGCAGACAATAAAATAAGATAGGACACGATTGTCACAATTGAGAGGAGTAGAAAGTGCCTGCTCACTGTCTGTACTCTTTAATGTACTGCAACCCTCCTAAAGACTGTTCCTGGCACTAAACTCTGATTTGGCCAGTTGTAAGATTTATTTCAATAGGGTCTGCCTACACATTTATACTCCTTATACAGTTTGTGTTACTATTGTTCCTGGTGCTAGGATAAGATAGCATTAAAACAAACAAACAAAAAAAAAAAAAACAAGTTTAGTTGTGAGATGCTGTGAAATGATGCATCCTCTTTCCTCCCATCAAAACAGTTTCAACCAGGTGTTTGTTTGTTTGTTTCAGAAACCTTGATCTTCAGCCTTCTACTTGAGTCACATCTGAGTTTCCAAATGCCTTTCTCTATGCTTCTATTGATAATTACTGGGTGTGCTAGAAGCAAAATACAATGAGTCAAGTGGTAACTTCTGTCACTTGTGAGTTAGTTACCCATATGAGATAACTGAAGCCCCACTGATTTCTAAAATCTTCACCTTCTTCATTATGTCAAGAAAGAAAGCACCCCTTTTAGAGAATAGACTATTTTAAGCTACTTTCTATATTTGCATGAGTTAATAGAATTTTCATAATACATTTGATCCAAAATAAAAAAAAGTGACCTAACCTATCATTAGAAATCGTATTATCCAATCAAAGCCACTAATAGCATGGGGCTATTTAAAAATAAATTAAAGCCGGGTGTGGTGGCGCAGGCCTTTAATCCCAGCACTCAGGCAGCAGAAGTAGGAGGATCACCATGAGTACGAGGCCACCTTGAGATTGCATAGTGCATTCCAGGTCAGCCTGAGCTAGAGTGAGACCCTACCTCAAAACAAACAAGCAAAATTAATTAATTAAGAAAAGTTAAACATCCACTTCTTAATTTTCCCTAAAATCATCTCAAATGCTCACAGTCCAAGTGTGGCCAGCTCTATTGGATAGTACCACTTTACAGCACATCCATCATCCAGGTAAGCTTTGTTGACAACGGTGACCTTACAGCAGCACTGGTGGACATTAAGCATTTCTCACATTATCTCAATGTTATTAGTCCTCTTGAAATAAAAGATTGTAGAATGTGCTTGGTGCTACCAGTAAGTTACTATAGTCTTCAAAACATTATTCCTGTACTAAACCTATCAGCTTGCTATATATGTTATATATCACCTGTATTTAGTGTCTTGACTGATTCTCTCCTAGGACAATTTCTTTATAAGTGACTTGCAAGAATATTAATGTTGTTGGCTTTCTAGGTTCACAGTAACTTGCAGTCAATGATTATTTCTTAGGTAAGGTACATATCATTTATGCTGGGCCATTTCCAATCATAATATCCAAAGTAATCTACCCTTCTTTAGATTCCCTAACACCCCATTTGTACATACTTCCAATTATATATTGTATATTAAACGGTCTATATTGGTTATGAGTATGTTGATTAACCTGCTCATTTCATAAATCTTTTTGAATGCCCAATACAACATTGTATATTATCTACTTTCACTTTCTTCCTTTTAGTGTATTGCTTATAATCTCTATACTTTGGCCATAAAACTAAAACAAAGATCTCTAAACTAAGAGCATGAACAAAATGTGCTTGTATTGTAAACAAAGTCAAAACACAAAATTAGTTATAATGAGGAAAATTAATATAGCTATTTCCCTTATGAAATGATTTTTCATATGCATGACATATTTTGATCATAATCCCCTACCATTATTTTCTTTGGCTCCACACTCCCATCTCATCCCCATTCATTGAACCCTTCCCCCTTTTCAAAAAGTATCTCTTTCGGTGATTGAATGAGTTTACTGAGTGCGATCTGTTCCAAGTTCAACCATTTTTCTACAAATTTCACTGTGTCATTTTTCTAACTGCTGAGTAGAATTCCATTGTGTAGATATACCACATCTTGGTTATTCATTCATCCAATGATGGGCATCTGGGTCAATTCCAGTTCTTAGTTATTATGAATTCAGCAACTATAAACATGATTGAGCTAATATCTCTGAACTGAGGTGTGGAGTTTTTAGGGTAAATGCCCAGCAAAGGAATAACAAGGTCTGCTGATAACTCTATAACCAACCTTTTCAGGAGTCTCCATATTATTCTCCATACTGGTTGTACCAGCTTACATTCCCACCAACAGTGAATGAGGGTTCCTATTTCTCCACATACTTACCAGAATTTGTTTGCTTTTCCACAATGTTCCCTGTGATTTGTGCATGGTTAAGCTGCATTTCAAATACCACAACTTAGCAGGCTTTGGATCATTTCACACTTTTGATAAACAATTGATGGCTTGCTGGAAAAAAAAAGAAGACTATGGTGCTCAGTGCCTACAAAAGGCCAGAGTTTCCTGGACCTTCTTCTAAAAGTCCCCAACAATCTATGAATTTAAGATCATTTTGCGCTCTCTGTGAAACAGTGTGAGGTGATCACTATGGAATAATAGACTTATTTTTAAATAAATAAGAACAAAATACATACACTAAAATTGATAATTTTACAAGTAAATCAAAAGATTCTCTAAACCATATATCAAGTAGAGGGTAGAATTAGCCAAGAATCAGAGCTGTGTTTTCAGTTAGAATGCATGGAAGGAGGTGGATAAAGGACTCAAAAAAGACTGTTTCAGCTCCTGGAGGGCTGAGATGTATTCCCAGCATAAAGAGGCCTGAAAGCGCTCAAGAGACTTCACAGATGAGTAGACACTTCCCTGTGCTCCCCTCGACATAAGTGCTGCTTTGCCCTTTTCACGCCTGGTCCTGACATTTTAAAAGGCTGTGAATTTTTGTTTTGTTTCTCTCTACCAATTCAGTGATCTGGTTGGACATTCTTTTCACCACACACATAATGTTTGAGCAAGTTTTCAACACTTGTCTTGAGTGTACCTGCAATTTAACTTATTACTTGGCTAACCACAGCTCTTCTAATATCAATGTGGAGGCAGAATGACTCAACGATTGATCTGTTGCTGTCTCCATCACAGGCAGCGCAGCACCATCCTCAGCCCATCTACTTGATTCTGATGGACCAAATTGTCCTTCACATTGTGGCTACAAAAAAGGCTGTGACAAAAGGTTCACAGATATAATTTCAGCATACTTGTGATACAGAGGCAGAATTGCTACATGTGTGAGTCCAGTCGGGTTTACTTGACAAGATGCAAGCCAGCCATGGCTATAGGGATGCCCTAGTTCAAAAGCTACCTCTCCCCAACATGCACTGGAAGGTTCACAGGAAGCTGTTGTCTCTTGGATATAAGTACATGCAATCCTTGGCATGATACTGATATTTTTGAGATACAGTGCATTTATCATGATTTCAAGGCAAGATGTGGATGTCAGGTTTGAGAAATAAATGAATCATCGGGAAGCTAATGGCAATATAATGCTTTTCATTCTATTAATCATTACATACAATTCAAGAAGATATAAGTAAGTGAGTTTTTAAAATAGAACAATAACCAGCAGTCAATATCTCATAGCCTATTCAAGAATATTATGAAAAAGGTGGCATGCAAATTGTTGAACAGTACAGTGGTTCCAGTAAAGACACTTCAGGTAAACTTTTAGGAAAATTCATTAGCTACTGCAAATGGAATTATACTGTGATCTTTAAAATCACAAAACTTAAGGGACAACATATTTAGTTCTTTTTTAACCCAATGTTATATGAACTATACATAGCGTATGCGTCTTTCACAAAAGAAAAACAAAGTACTGTGAAATTCAAATAGGTAGTTAAAAAATAAAACTGTTTTTGAATTCTACATCTTTAAATCACAAAGATATGATTACATGTGAGCACATTTCATTTATTCATACTTGTATTATCTATTCTTATATAATAATATACTTCCTTCTTTAAACAATGAGAAAGAAAATGGACAAATCTAACAACTTCTTGCTTTATCATGCCACAAACATTGCATAAAGCCTATATACAATCTTGTTTCTCATTGATAAAATTAACCTATCTAAGACTCTTTAAAACATCAAAAATACTATAATAAAATCTAGCTGTCATCTTGGGGCTTAAGTGATAGAAATAGATGTGAGAGAAGATCATGTACAGATGGGAGCAGCAGACTATCTGCCAGCAGCATAGGGCTGAATTTCTGTCTTCACCGTGACTAGCTTTGGTGGGCTGCCACACATCATCACTCCAATCAAGACAGGGCAAAACATTAGCTAACAAAATTGCACAGTGTTTGTCATCTGAATAACAATTACAACTGTTCCCATTGAACATCCCTAACTATACAAGTTAGACTCAGTCTTTTACCTGTAACATTCATTAATACATTAAGTATTGCAGATTTCTAAGAGTAGAGCCTTTGGGATAATCTTCATCCTCTGACTGGTTGCCAAATTTATGACAATTTTTTTTCTAAATACATAGTTTTTTTTCATTTCAGACCACTCTGCTAACTGCCTTTCTCACCATTCACACCAATGCACAGAAGAATTTTATATTTCTTTCATTTACAATCTCAATATCACTGAAAAAGTGCCTAAATACTTTATTAAACACAACAAAGTTGAAGTACTTAGTAATTATTACTCTTTTCTTCCTTTTCATCTCACTTTTATCAAAATTCAGATATTCAGGGTGATCCTCCCCACCCTTTATGAATAATGGATTCTTGCTGCTTTTCATGTATTTCTCTTGACACATACTCAGAGCAATGGGGATTTATTTATATGTACCCATATAAATAAAATAAATATTTCAACAGAAAATAGGATCTATTTACATGAGCAATACATGAAAACACAGGCATCAGGACTTTGGGTCAATTAAATCTTCACAAAAATTATATATTCCCTGAGAACCAACAAATGGCTCTTCCACTTCTTTTGTTTAATTCTACAAGAATGTCATGTCATACTCTTGCCTGAGTGGCGTTGTCCTCACAGATGGAATAAGACATGTTTCAAATAGTATTGCTCCTTCAGCTCAGTGTCCAAAGTGAGGTCACAGGGTAGAGTCACAGCAGAATCTCAGCATATATTGTGAGAAATAAGTTCATTCTATTAAAAACAATGGCATTCTGAATTATCTGAAACTAGAAAACATAGATAAAATCTATGGCATTGCACAGATTTGTATGACAAGTAAATGAGGTAATGAGTAGGGTGAGTAGCCTTGTTCTCTTTACACAGTAAATATTCTGTACATTCAACCTATTAAGTAGGTTTCATTCCATACTTCTATAGTTAAATTCCTCATATCCTCTAATAAACCAGACCTTGAATTTTCTCAATGGCCATTACACTATGCCTCAAAAACTTGACAGAAACTTTGCAAATATGTATTACATAGTATAAGAAAAGAAAGGAAACAGAAAAGGTAATTCAAGAAAGCCACTTTAGGAAGAATAAGACTTAAAGGGAACAATAGGACAAGTGAACACTTAACTTTGGATCAGACAGTGATGAGCATTAATGAGATACCTGAGAATGAGGCATTTCTTCAAGCAGCAATTAGAAGCCTTGGGTCTTCCAATAGAGAAAAGTGCTGTGACTTGTAAGACCCACAGACGGCACAGGAAGTATTATTTAGGTTGTAGCCTCAGTAATAAATGAGAACCAGGTAGATGAACCACAATTTGAACATCTAGAAAGCCTGTTTCAAGCAGAGCAGATAGCTCTGATTATTTCTCAATGAAAGCAAATGCTGTCAACCATAATCAGTGGAGGAGGTAGGGCAGGAGAGAAAAGCTAATCTTTGGGAGGTAGATGAGGTTGATGCAGCCATTTCAGAAAGCAAATGAGGAAGTTGCATGGGGAATGAAACAGTCTCTGAGCCACTATCGCAGCCTACTGGAAACACAAAGACACTGATCACTGGAGTTGGGGAATTTTCCTACAGTGACACTAAGTCTGACTACAGTAGGCAGATGACTTATGACAGAGATGCTCTGACTCAGGGGGATGCACTAAGGTCAAGAACGTGCACTTGTGAATATTGCCAGAGTATGCTGCTGCCCTGGACCATGATATCTAGATCAAGAAAATGAAAAAAGGGCTGATGGTCAAGGTCTCTCTACTAATAAATACTATAGAGACACAACTTCTGGAGGCCTGGTAACCTCAGGGAAGATGAATAACAAGCATAAAGTAAACACAAGTGTGACTAAAGTGACTTAAAGGCTTAACATCACGTCATTTGCATGTATACCATTTCCCTCCATGTGCAATGGCTCCACATCCATTGAAAATACCTAATTTGGGGCAGGAACAATGGCTTAGCAGTTAAGGCATTTGTCTACAAAGCCAAAGAACCCAGGTTCAACTCCCTAGAACCCACATAAGACAGATGCACAGGGTGGCACATTTGTCTGTAGTTCGTTTGCAGTGGCTGGAGGACCTGGCATGCCTCTTCTCTCTTTCAAATAAATAAATAAAAATAAAATATTTTTTAAAAAGAAATGAAGAAAATACCTAATATGATTGCTATTATATCTTTTTTAACTTATAGAAACCAGTACAAGTATATTCATTTTATTATTGTAAAAATTGAATTTTGTCCTTTTTTAATATACTAAATTTGTCTAAAATCATAATAAAAGTTTGTAATAAATTAGAAAAAAAGTCCAATGTAGTATATTTTTTCAAAAAGATATTTTTGTTTACTTACCAACAGAGGGAGTGAGGGAGGGAGGGAGGGAGAGGGAGAGGGAGAGGGAGAGAGAGAGAAAGAGAGAAAGAGAGAAAGAGAGAAAGAGAGAAAGAGAGAAGAGAGAGAGAAAGAGAGAAAGAGAGAGAGAAAGAGAGAAAGAGAAAGAGAAAGAGAAAGAGAAAGAGAAAGGGAAAAGGAAAGAGAAAGGGAAAGGGAAAGGGAAAGGGAAAGAGAAAGAAAGTATGGGTGCACTAGAGCCTCTTGACCCTGCAAATGAACTTCAAATGCATGTACCACTTTATGTACTTAGGTTTATATGAGTATAAGGGAACTGAATCTGGACTGGCAGTCTTTGCAAGCAAGTCCTTTTAACCATGGAGCCATCGCCCCAGCCCCAATCAAACTATTATTACATCTACCTAAATTGAAACTCAGAAAGAGGAAAATATTATAAGAAAATACAGTAAATCCTGAAATTATCCAAATGTTCAACGTAGCTTTTTTTTTAATTAATCATGAAACAATAGGCAAATTGCTGGCATATTGTGGTTATTTCATGGAAAATATGGTCAGCTAGTTTATATCTTCAGGTAATGTGAGACTTAGCATTGCTACTTTTGAAATATAGATTTTCCTTTAATGTCTACTTATATGATATCAATGGTATTTTAATTTAATCATTGGAAACTGTAAAGGATGCATCTACAACTTAGTAACGTGGAAGGTCCTTGTTTTTATCTGAAAAACCTTATTTACCCTTGAGAAAAAAATCTATACATTGGATTAAACTACAAGGCTATAAAGAGCCAAGGGGGTGGTTACAGGACCTGAAAATAAGTGAATATTGTTATAGACAAACAGTCAAGAAAGAAAAAATGCCCAAGGCTATAAGACAAATGGCAAACAATTTCCCTATGTGCTTCTAATTTTAAATTAAAATTGAGGTCACATTGAATTGATGGAAGTCAAAACCAATTTAGTGCCTTTGATCTCAACCTCAGGAAACATGCATTTCTACAAATTTTCTTTCTACCCAAAAAATGTTTTGAAAATAATACACAAGCTGTACTACATAGACATAAAGGGACTATACGGAAGAAGACATATTATAAAACTGTTTGCAAGTGTAAGATAATTTCAATTTGTACAGATACATTTTTAACATTTGCTCATATAAACTTTCTGTGAGAACTATAATAGAATGTTCATTCAGACCCAATTGTACCACCAAAATCACATTTGAAATTATAAGAAAAGCACTCAATTTCCAATGTTTAAACATATCCTGTTTTTAGAAAGGATGAAGTTTATTTTTCCTGTCCAATTCATTGACTTTAAAAGGTAAATGATAGACTTGAGAGGTGGCTTAGTGGTAGGACATTTGCCTGTGAAGCCTAAGGACCCAGGTTCCATTCCCGAGTACCCACGTAAGCCAGATGCACGAAACGGCATGTGCATCTAAAGTTCATTTGCACTGGCTGGAAGCCTGGCCCATCCACTCTCTCTATCTATCTGCTTCTCTCTCTCTCCCCCCCCTCTCTCCATTAAATAAATAAATATTTTTAAAGCAAATGATTTTTCTAACAAAGCCTGATGGTTCAATTCCCCAGTACCCCTGTAAGCCAAATGCACAGAGTGGCACATATGTCTGGAATTCTTTTGCAGTGGAGGAGGTCCATTCTGTCTACCTCCCATCTCTACTTGAAACATAAATAAATAAAAATATATTTTTTGAAAAAATGTAAGCCAAAGGTACACTTATTTGGTAGAACATTTCACAGTAAAAATTTGAAAACCATTTCCTGATACTGGGCTGATTAACCAATGCATAGACTAGATATAATATGCCTTGAATTCAGGATGGTATTTCCAAAATCAGTCTGTTTCAACGGACTATAGCCAGGTAAACTGAAGATACTGAGAGCAATATCAAAAGAAGTTTAGAGATGAAGTCCACTAATATTAAAACCTGTACCTTGGTGATGGATGGCAGCACTTATGTGAAAAAAAAAAAACATATCTTTCTAATTCTATTAGATTTACTGATGATAAAGATGTTACAGAAGAATTGATTTCTTCAGGCAATTAAAAGACACAACTAAATCAAGGGATTTATGTGAAGCCATAAAGTGATTGTCTTTGTTTATTGTCTACAAATGCAGTATAGTAAATTACTGATATTGGCCTAGCAATAGCAGGGAGGAAGTTGGAAAATTAATAGAATATAATGTAATGGCTTCTCTAAACTCATTTTTAATGAAGAATCATTGCATGGTACATCAACAAAAATTAGGCACAAAATTGTTAAAAAGACAGTTATGAAAATTTTCATCAAGATTGTAAATTTCAGGACCTGCATGATGGTCCAGGAGAGTAAGAATGCATGTCTGTGCAAAGATAAGCAGCTGAGTTCAAGTCCAAGCTCTCCCAGAAAGAAGCCTGGCAAGGTTGCTCATGTCTGCAGTCCTAGCACGGAAGAGTGTGGAGACAAAAAGATCACTGGGACTCTTCGGTCAGCTAGATGGTTACCTAATGAACAAAGACCTCCATGTTCGGTGACAGATAAACAAGGAAGAAGAAAGAAAGTGGAGGACACTTGACCTCCGCCTCTGGCCTCCACATGTGTGTATGGGATGTATGTCTGTGCATGGACACCTGCATATACACACAAATACACTCCCCCACAAAAAAAGAAGGAAAATGATTGTGAATTTCATAAGGAATGGTCAAGGGATTAAATCATCATCAATTCCAGGAATACTTTAAGTGCTCATATTGATTATGGCAACATCATTTATTGTTCAGAAGAAGTCTAAGTAGAGGCCAAATGTTGAAAATATTGTTGATTTATAATATGTTTCTAGTTGTTTATGACATTTAAAAAAATGTACTATAACTTACCAATGCAAACTTTTTTTCAGATATAGCATTTTTAGTGGATTTAACTGTTCTTAGGCTACTTGAATATACATCTACAAGGGGAGAGCAAACTTACCAATATGTTGTTTCAAATCACACTACCATTCTAAATAAAACTGAAATTACAGCAAGCTCAAAGTGAGACAATTTTATGCACTTCAACACATTAATTAAACACAGCCCAGTAAGAGTGAAAAACATCACCTTTGACTTTTTAAAATTTTTATTTATTTATTTATTTAAGAGGGAGAGAATCGGTGCACCAGGGCCTCAAGCCACTGCAAAAGAATTTCAGATGCATGTGTCACCCTGTGTATCTGGCTTATGTGGGTACTGGGGAATTGAACCTGGGTCCCTAGGCTTCACAGGCAAGTGCCTTAATCACTAAGCCCCACTTGCCTTCTGATTTAATAAGAATTTAAAAACAGATTTCTGAGAAAAAATAATCGATATTTGGGTGTATCTAACACCCATTTTCAGTTGACAGACCAATATTACCTGCCAAATGGAAAGCACAGAACTGCAGTCACACAATAAAATGTTGCAGTCTGGCTCACATTGCTGGTAGAAATCACCCAACCAAGAGCAATTCTCTGGGAAAAAGAGATAAATTTTGGCTTACAGGCTCAAGGGGTAGCTCCACAATGGCAGGGGAAAACGATGGCATGAGCAGAGGGTGGACAATAGCAACAGGAGAGTGTGCCCAACACTGGCAAGAGCAAACTGGCTATAACACCCATAAGCCCGCCCCCAACAATACACTCCCTCCAGGAGGCATTAATTCCCAAATCTCCATCAGCTGGGAACCTAGCATTCAGAACACCTAAGTTTATGTGGGACACCTGAATTAAACCATCACATTCCACCCCTGGCCCCCATAAACTGAAAACCATACATGATGTAAAATGCAATGCACTCATCTACCTTTAAAAGTCCCATATTTTTTTATCAATTCCAATGATGTTCATACATCCCCATAGTCCAAGATCTTTTAATTGAGCCATAATACCAAAAAATAACCTCAAAAAACCCATAATGGCACAGAATAAATATTCATACTGCAAAATACGGCATTGGGCATAGCAAAGAAACATCCAACCAATACAAGAGTTAAAACAACCAGGGCAAACCTTAAACTCTGTAGCTTCAAGTCCAACAACTCTAGCCAGTGATAAAACTCCAAGTCTTACAATTCTAACCAGCAACAAGTCTCTGACATTCCAATTCCGCCCCCCTCCAGCTAGGCTACTCACAGTCCTAGAAAACTTCATTGGGGCTGGCAGCTCTCCTTGGCAGCTATCTCATGGTCCGGGCACCTCCACTGTGTCTCCACTGCAAGCCATGGTTCATCCTCATGGCCCCATGGGGTTTCCATGCAGGCATCCGGCAAACCTGCTTTACATTGCCCATGGCCATTTCCAAAACACAAGACTGTGTTGCAAACTCAATGACCCTCTTTCCAGCATTTCATATACTTCATAATACCAGGTAGGGTGCCAATTTGTTAATCCAGGGGGGGATAAAGCAGACTTTGAAGAACAGGACACTCCTTGAGCATTCAGTCCCCTTCAAAAGAATCAACATTCTTCCTGTTGCCCCAGCACAGGTCAGGTAGCCCAGTCTCAAAGGTTGTAATCTCTCAATTGCAGCTGAACGGGCGAGAGTTCAGCCAAAGATTTTTCTTTCTGAGCCATATCCCTCTGCTCACACCAGCTCATTTCTATGCAAAGCAACCCTCTACAACTTCTCAGGGCATGTGCATAAGAGCAAGCTTCTCACACAAACTGCTAGCCCAGTCCAGGCAAAGCTGTTTCTCACCCTCATAAGTCAATCCTCACAGTTCATAGTTCTTACTGCATTCAGGTCTTGCAGCTCAGACCAGAGTAGTACATCAAGCTGTACTTACAGCACTGCAAGGCATCTCTTAGGCCAAGGTTTCAAATCCTTCCACATTCCTCTTGAAAATCAGCTCCAAAAGGCTAAAGCCACACAGTCAGGTGTGTAGCAGGACTCCCACTCCTCGGTACCACTTTACTGTTGCAGTCCGGTTCACATTGCTGGTAGAAATCACCCAACCAAGAGCAATTTTCTGGGAAAAAGAGATTTATTTTGGCTTACAGGCTCAAGTGGAAGCTCCACAATGGCAGGGGAAAACGATGGCATGAGCAGAGGGTGGACATCACCCCCTGGTCAATATAAGGTGGACAATAGCAACAGGAGTGGGTGCCAAACACTGGCAAGGGGGAACTGGCTATAACATCCATAGCCCGCCCCCAACAATACACTCCCTCCAGGAGGGATAAATTCCCAAATCTCCATCAGCTGGGAACCTAGCATTCAGAACACCTAAGTTTATGGGAGACACCTGAATCAAACCACCACAGTCAGCTTCAAGAAAAATCTGAACATGGCTCTTTACTAGACTTTCAGAGGTCCTGTCCTCCTAAAGTCAAATACCTTTCACTTCAATCTCATACATATCCATACCATCACTTTCTGGAAACACCTACATTCATGAATTTCCATCTGTTTCTAAGAATGCAGCACACTAATAGTAAAATTAGAACCAAAATAGCTGATGAGTATCTTGAGGACTCACTGAGAATTGTAACCCCTCCCACTGACTATCAAATCATTGGTTTCTCAAATATAATGTCAATTGTCTCACTAGTATGATGTTGTCCTTCTTTACTTTTATAACCAAAAATTAATTCATGAAGCTTTGTTGCTTACATATCTTCACTTTCTTTATTAGTGATCACAAACATAGGAACTTCTCAGTGATTTCAAAAGACTTTGATAATGGGGCACTACATAATTTAGAGTACTTGTGTGAAGATGTTTGTTTATGTGGCATGGTGAATATCACAGAAACATGTAATCATTTACTGCTCATGAGCTTATGTGGGTGTTTATGTATTTAATGTTTGGCCCAATATCATTCTTCTTCACCTGATAGGGACCAGAGAAACCAAAAGGTTGTACACATACCCATTTGTTCCTGAAATCATTGTGTCTTTTTATTTTTTTTATTTTTTAAAAATTTTATTTATTTATTTTTTATTTATTTGAGAGCAACAGAGAGAGAGAGAGAGAGAGAGAGAGAGAGAGAGAATCGGTGTGCCAGGGCCTCCAGCCACTGCAAACGAACTCCAGACGTGTGCGCCCCCTTGTGCATCTGGCTAACGTGGGTCCTGGGGAATCGAGCCTCAAACTGGGGTCCTTAGGCTTCACAGGCAAGCGCTTAACTGCTAAGCCATCTCTCCAGCCCTCATTATGTCTTTTTAAACAACAGACTACAGTACAGTAGTTTCTAAAATTGGTTTTAATCCATTTTTTCCATGATTTTATTGAGAACACTTAGGACAGCAGTGGTTTTTATTCAAATCTGGCTAAATTCTTTATATCTGCATCAGTAGTGGAATCGAAGAATACTGAAAAAAAGCTACTTCATTTAACTCCAGAGTGCAATATTCTTCACTTCACCAAATACTTTGTATGATGTTTTACTTAATTTCCTATTAAAACTTATATTGTTCCCCCTAATCTTGTATCAGTGCTGATACTCATAATATGTACTTGTCAATGATGCAGCACAAAATATATATTATGCTTACAATTCTTAAAAAGAGTAACTATGGCTTCCAGCTACTCTAATTGCTCCCATGACTTTATGTTATTAACTAAAACTGGTAACTGAAAACAGACATAGGGATTCCTTGTTAAAATTTCTAGATTGTGTTCCTCCTTCTTACATTTCAATGACTTAAATTACCCTTTTACATTTACTATCTGTCCTACTAAGATACTTTTCTGTACATCTCCCTGTTTCTAAACTTACCACGTTCTAGTCTCCATTCCACCGGGCTCAGTCATGTCTCTACTATACCCACCAGGCTGACATTTGCCTGCTTTCTTGCTTCACCTTTTCTCTTTTTTTTTTTTTTTTTTTAGAATAAATGGGAAAATCTTTACCTCATGCCCAAGGCCCCTAAAACTTTTAGGCTGCACTATCTTTAGCCTGAGGCTCCTCTGCTATTCTTATAAAGTTAATTATAGTCAAATGGAGCACAGGACAGGAGCTTCTTGTTTCTATAAATTCCAAGTCCTACTCCTTTACCAAGGATCTGTTCCTTCCCTACCTTAGTACAGCTGAGCTGAGCTCAGAAAGCAGTTCTTTACCTCAGAGTCTGACCAGATGGTCTCCTATGCATTCTTGCTGTATCCTGTGAATACTCGTTCTTTCACTCAAGAATTCTTCACAGCAGTATGTTTTAAAACGTAAATCTAATATTATTTACTGACAGTCAAAACTGGTCTCCTGAATTCTGAGCAGTAGCCTGCATAGTCCCTCCCCTAGCTTGGGCAGCCAAAGTCTCCATCCTTCTAATGTCAAAGAAATGTTCAATGAAAAGTTCCTCATAGTGTTCTCACTAAATATTATACCAACAAATGAACAGTTTCAAGAGCCAGAGCCATTCTGAGCAGCTTAGCCTTTCTTTATAGCATAGGAATGATCATGAATTGCTTTACTTCTGCACTGCAAAAAGAAATGTGCATGTTGTGACATGCCACTCTGATTCCCATCAGAAATACAGACCTATCCCCCAGCAGGTGACAGTGCTTCCTTTGTCCACTCACTGTGCCAGGTGCCTCATCTGAAGAAAGCCACTGCTTCTGAAGTCTTGGTTCCTTCCAAGGACACTCAATCTTAGGATGTATAAAGATACTGCTGGCTGGGCTGGAGAGATGGCTTAGTGGTTAAGGCACATGCCTAGGAAACCTAAGGACCCAGGTAGGATTCTCCATGTCCCACGTAAGCCAGATGCATATGGTGACACATATGTCTGGAGTTCATTTGCAGTGGCTAGAGGCCCTGGTGCACCCATTCTTATTCTCTGTCTCTCTCTCTCCCTTTCTCTAATAAATAAATAAAAATAAATCTTAAAAAAAGATACAGCTGGCTGTGGTGATGCATGCATATAAACCTAGCACTCAGAGATTACAGCAGGAGCATATCCATGAATTTAAAGTCAGCCTAAGAATTCTGTGAGACTCTGTAACCTGGGATGATGCTGAATGGTCATGCTACATCAAGAGTTTTCTATAGGATCTCCAGAGGTTGCCAACATCACTGTAGCATTACTCAATTTCTTCCTACCCCTTATTGCCTTTTCCTTTTCCTTTTCATATATACATGTACCAGCCCCAAATACCATCCCTATCAATTGTCCCAATAGATTAAAACCTATCTCCAGATATGCTTCATAGCAAGCCTGTCTATGTTGAGAGAGAGAAAAAAAATGGAGACAAAGAACTTGTGACACTTCCCTACAGTCAAGATTCAACTGTCATTATTAAATAATTGTTTAAGCTATTGGAAGAGAGACAAACATTCTTTCAATAGCATTTAAAATAATTATTTTGATAAATGCATCCTTATTGCTCCATGGTTATTATTGTTTTAGAGTAAAGACTATTATCAAGCACTATGTTCTGTGCATAAGAATGCAGTATGAAAGAAGTATCCAATCTTCAGGCATTGCGACATGATATTGTCATGTACAAATGTGTTGGCCAGTATTCACAGCCATCCTATGCGCCAGAGGTTGGATCTGCCTGAGGATGCTCATATATTAAGGAAGGAAATGATGGAGGGTAGTTGTGCTGAATTTATGCTACATTATTGGCCTTTTTTGAACCTGACAAAACAAAGGGAGTCCATCATTATGAAAACACTGGTCAGATAGTAAGTGCTATAGGATAAAGATGCAACTATATCGGGCTAAGAAGTGATGTCCAATACAAAAGGAAGACAAATTTCTAACTACATTAAAATAGGCATCCAGATGACTTTGGCAGTTGTTTATTAGCAAACTAGATAAGATGTAAGCCTTATTATTTACCTTAATTGTGCTTAGTTTATAGGTAAGCAATCAAAAAATAGGCACATACTTCCTTTTTAAGGAAAAATACTTGCCTTGGCATCTACTTATAAAATGTTCACAGGGGAAGTACCAGTTTCCTTTGTGGCCACTGGGTTTTCTTAAACTTTACTGTGAACACAAATCACTGGAAAGGTCTCATTAAAAAGAAGATTACATACTTCAGAGGTTTTGTGCTGAAGGTGGACATAGCATTTCTAACAAGCACCCATGTGGTGCTATATCTGTTGTTGCTGGCCAATGGTCATAGTATAAATCATTAGGCATACAAAAACACAATAACATGTGGGTACAATTCAAGAAATGGTTTAGATACAAGGAAACATTTAATATGTATTGCTTAGTAGGAAGACAGCTGATGCCCAATGTGAAGAATAAAATCACACAGGCACATGCAAAAATTGACATGCCTTGAAAATGTCACTTAGCCACTTAAGAGATGTACACAATCCAAACCCTTGTTAGCCATTATAAGTTATTGTGGGTAGCAAATGGCAACTATGTCTGCAAGTGTACCATAAAATATTATGTAGTTTTATAAGTATGAAATATATGTGTCAATAAAAATATCAGTACGAGGGCTGGAGGGATGGCTTAGCAGTTAAGCCCTTGCCTGTGAAGCCTAAGGACCCTGGTTTGAGGCTTGATTCCCCAGGATCCACGTTATCCAGATGCACAAGGGGGCACATGCATCTGGAGTTCATTTGCAGTGGCTGGAGGCCCTGGCATGCCCATTATCTCTCTCTTTCTCTCTGCCTCTTTCTCTCTGTCTCTAGCTCTCAAATAAATAAATAAAAATAAAAATAATTTTAAAAAATATCAGTATAAGCCAGGTATAGTGGCATACATCTTTAACCCAGCACTCAGGAGGCAGAGGTAGGAGGATCACTGTGAGTTTAAGGCCAGCCCTGGACAATAAAATGAGGTCCAGTTCATGCTGGACTAGAGTGAGACCCTACCTTAAAAATATAAAACTATGTATTTCATATGGTATTCTTTTACTGTGTGAACTAAATTTTCAGGGTAGTAATCTGAGTACATACGAATACAATGTATCTGGCAATACATGTGTATATGTGTATATGTGTGAGTATCAGACACAAATTCAAATGCTGTATCTTAAAGTTTATACACTACATTTAAAATACAAAAATGTAAATGAATTGTAAAAATGCTATTTGTGTTTTAGTTTGGTTCTTTAGAACAAATTTTACTTTTCCTACACATATAGAATTATCCATATAATACAGATATTCTTTCTGGAAGGAAAACTTTTATTTTCAGGTGCCTCAATATTTAAATCCAAGCCAAGCATGAAAATAAACCGTGTGCACATATGTGTTATATATCTGAAAATTAATTTCTATGAGAGATTAGTAAGAAAATAAAGACATCTAGAGTATCTGTTTACCCACACCAGTGAAGCCAATTCTGCTATGCTGATTCCCTGAATAAATGGAGCACCTAGATATTAGAAAAGCAACCCAGCAAGGCCCATTTGGTTGCAAAGCACAACAGAATCAATGTTGAGAAATGCCACTCTATATTTCTTTAGCTATTCCGTACAGCCACTTTTTGAGGTATGCCATTTAACAAATGAAAAAAAGGATAAGTAAATTTCTGAAGTAGTATGTCCAAAAATAAACCCACATCTATCCCAACAAAAGTTTCTTATTATCGATTGTTTCTAAAAGCAATGAAGAATGCCATTATTCAACTCAATCTCAGAAATGTGAATGCACTCCCAAAGCCTCTCTCCTCCAACAAGCATTCAACTCTTAAGGCTTCTTTCTCCATTACATCATATGACATCATCCTGGAACCTGTCATTCGGCTGTGGTTATCTAGTGTCTTGATTATTATTCCCACAGTTCCCTCCACCTCAAATTTTGTTCTTTGAACTCCATCCTATATGTGAGAGTCATGGAGATCACTGTGAGAGGTAAATTGTAAAAGATTGCTTTCTTTATCATTTCCCTCAGAATAAAGTTGAAATTTACCGGTTCTTAAAGGACTCTGCATAGACTATTACTTTACTCTTCTGGTGTGATTTCCTCCTTCATATTCAGAAAAGTATTACAATGAAATTCTTAAATTCCCTTGAATTTATGATGCTCTTGGCTTAAAGTTTCTGTGGCCTGGACTAGTGGTTTTTCTTTGTCTTTCCTTCCCCAGACTCTTTCCCCTTCTGTATAATACTTCACTTACTTTTCAGGTGTTTATTTAAAAACAGATGCTGAGATTTTAGACTCAGCCTATCTTTGTGAGGAAGCCTGCCCTCTACTTAGTTGGGTAGGCTGAAGCCATTTGTTTACCTTCTCTAATTTGTAGTCACTTTCTATTTAAAATGAAGATAATGGAAATATGTTATCACATAGACATTCATAAATGTTAAATGAGATGATGCTTGTATAGAGACTGGCACACTGCCTGATGTATATTTCCAGTAAATGTTACTAATCACATGCTCCTGGGAAAGCTTCACTGTTTCTAAAAATAGTTTTGGTCACTTACTAACTACTCTGACCATGCCCTCTTCTGCTCCTGTCATTGTCCCTACTACCTAGAGTGACTACATCTCTTTTTATTGTCTTCTGTCTTCTACTATAATGACATTCCTTAGGGTCAAGGCAATATCTATTTTATTTACTGCTGAAGGCCTGAAACACGACACAGAGATGACTCTAAGAGCACCACTTAAACATTAGTGCAATAAAACAGAAGGGGCTTTGGAATTTGAGAGAATCCTTTCCAACTACAACAGCCCTGCATTTTTCAAAGCACCACCCAGCACACTATGTGTGTTTATCTGTACATTAAATAATTCAGGAATAATCATTAACATGCATTTTTTTTCAATTTTAGATGACTTTTAAATTCGATGGTCATCATGCCATAAACACCTTCTTAAATGTTAACTTTATATACAATCATGGGTAATTATCTTTGGTGGTTTGAATAGAGTAGATGGCCCCCAATATATTCAGTTCTTTATTGTTTGTAGTTTGCATCTCTAGCCACCTGGCTGGAGTCAATGTCACTGGGTGGCTCTTAAGGTGTGGTGGTGGGTTTCAGATTTCAATCTAAAGATATGCAAAGTGTACCTAGCTGGAGTTCCTGAAGTGTGCTCTGTGGCTTTTGGCTTTTGGGCTTGTGCTTCTCTCTGTCTGCTTGGTCCTGTGAAGGCAGGCCAGCTTCTTATGCCATTATGGAACTTCCCCTGGATCTGTAAGCTTCAATAAATATCCCTTCCTCCATAACTGTGCCTGGTCTGGAAGTTCATCTCAGCGAACCTGAAGCTGTCTGCTATAGCACCACTAAACAATAAGGAGGTTGTATAAAAAGAAATATCAAAATTTGGTTTAAAATAGAGGAATCTGGTACATTTTCAAATAGTATCACATCAATAATTCCCATGGTGAACTACAGTGTACACTTTGGTTATTGACAATAGCTGTGTGAAAAATTGAGAATTCTATAATCAACTCTAATCACAAGCTACATTCTCTTACCTGGATCTCTACCCCCAAATCATCTCCAAAAAAAGCGTTATGGAGGTTTAGCTATATGACCATAAGTTTTGCACCATGAGGGTAAAGGTTAGTGAGATGAGAAACTCTCCATTTTGAAATACTATGAAGGTTAAAGGTTTGAAATGCAGATTGCTTGTCCTTTTCCAAGATGAATTATGTAGCAATATATACCTAACCAGTAAATGGATGCTTTAAGAAGAAAAATTAGCTGCTTGTCTTTTAGATGGTAATTTAGAAAACCATCCGGATAGTTTGACCTAGTAATCCTTCCACTGGAAACTCACTAAGAAATGTGTTCAAAGGAGAAAAAGCCAAATACATCAAAATATTTATTGTAGTATGTCTCAAAATATAGAGGAAAAAAATAAAAACTATCTATATTCAAAATGTGAAAAGACTTCACTGTATTTTGACAGTTCATGTACCACCCTTAGCAATAAAATTATAACTATATCCACAGACATTTTTATTGTTGCTTTATAACTACAAATAACATGTTATATATTGATTTCAATTATATGGAAATTACATATTTATATCAATAGGAATAAACAAGAAAGAAATAAGTGATTGATTATTTATTCAGAGTTGTAAAAGTATGAATATTCACTTTTAATACAATCCATAAATTTTGCTTGCTGAATATAAGATCTGGCCATTAAAAGACCCAGGGATGAGTTACTTACCAATGAGTTGTTGGTCAGGGAGGACCCCTAAAACTGGACTGACTGTCATTGCTCTTGGTTGCCCACCAAAACTACACAGTAAGTCCCTATTGATGAAAACAACACATGCTTAAGTTACAGGAAATAAAGAATCCCAGCTGGAACTGAACTGGAAACTTAAACCCCATAGGCTAGGATTTGTTGTGCCAGAATGTACTAGGCAGGCTGTTGAGGGAAGAAAGGTATTAACAATCCCTCACCCAGCTATGGACTCTGTGCATTCCACAACTCACATGCCAAATAAGATATGTCCTACTGGTGCAATAGGGGTATGAATGCTATTGTGGAAACAAACTGCTTTCTAATAGGATTTGAGGGCAACTCTAAAGGAAGTAAATCATGCCTGGTACAGTTAATCTGGCCAAAATTCTATGTTTAAGACTTATGCCCTAAAGGAAAACCCAATACTATGGTTCTGCTAATTGAACAGCATGTAAAACTACCTTCTAAATATCTGTTTGTTTACATAGATTGGTACTACTGACAACCTCAAACACAGATTTTTGTTGTTGTTGTTCAAAGGGTAAAAGTGATTACAAAGATAGAGTTACCAAGAATAGCTGAGTAGTTTGTGCTCTCTTTTCAACTTGTCATATAATCCACTCCCTATAAGAATCAAGAAAACTCAAGGAAACGTGGTTGAAAGATTGTAAGAGCAGGCAGATGAGCTGCAGAATGCTGTCTTCTGGATATGACAAGTCCATGAACTCACAACACATGGGGTTTCCTGTATATGATTCAGTCTGTCAATATCTCATCATAGATGAGGGAGGGTCCATAAGACTCCACACCTTTCAGAGCAAACAGTGGAAACTGATAACTGCTTGAAGAGGGGAAGTTATGCCCTTCAGTGATGTAACCAGTGGAGGAATGAGTAAATAACCTCCCACCCATAATTATGTAAATAATTCTAATTTAAATCAGTAGGCCACAAATGACATAAAATGAACAAGGCATGGAATTATTATAGGGATCTACTGGGAAGAAGAAAGGTTTGAGTGGGAGGAGAAGGGGAAAGAAAGAGTATAAGCGGGGGAATCAATATGTGTTACATACATGTATGAAGTCAAAAATTAGAAAAAAATAAGTATGAAAAAGTTCTTATTTATTAATATCTGTTCTAAAAAGAATAAATGCTCTCATACATGGCATTGAGTAGACAAAATTTTAAAGGTGATAAAATATATTCATACTTTATATACTATAATTTGTATATTAAACTTTCATATTTTATAATTAGCTACAATATGTATAAAATTATTATAATATCTATCATATTCTTAAACCCTGGAATCTGGGTACAAAATCTGATGGATTCCAGTGCCAGAGTGTTTGAATTCAGTTTTTGAATTCTCAAGGTTCAGTGAATATAGGATGAAAGCTATGTTTGTTTATTGATTTTATAACAAGTAAGTAATTTATAAGTTGCTAGGCAAAATAGAGCCTGTTTTGGGGCTCTTTCATCCAGTCATTATTAGGTGTCACTTAACTGAGTCACTTTCAATAGAGGTCACTAATGCAAAAATAAAAAAAAATAAAAAAAGTTATGTTAAAGACAACCGCTAAAATGATTCCAGCTCCCTCTTTATTAAGTTATGTGACCTTAGGCAAAGTACTTAACATCCCTATTTCAAGTTGCCCACTCAAATTCTTATCTTCAGCTATTATAAAATGTACACAATAGAAGGGGGAGATAATTGCACATTTTTTCAGATGGAAAACATATAGAACAGCTTATAACAAGTAGGAACATAAATGTTTGGGATTCATATCATTATCACCAGATCTTAATCAATGTTAGGATAAGCTAGGATATATACACCTTAATATGCTCTAAAAATAAAGGCAACCCCTAAATTTTAAGGTTTTTTTCTAAGTAAATGTATAATAATTGCATCTGCAACATTTTTTGACCTTGTTCAGGGCACTTAGTTCAGTGTCAAGTGCCTCAAAAATAAAATGCCATGAGTACCTACATTGTAAGTTTTATTTAGGATAAGATGACACATACTATAGAATTCAAGGTAATAAAATCAGTTAGTTATGCTTCAAATATCATATAGCTTGACATGGGATATAACAGAGTTGATAGTTGACAAACAGTACTTTCAAAAAGTAGGCAAAAAGTTGTGCCAAAAAAATCCCTCAAGGGGCCATAAATTTAACACATAAAAATAAATTTTACAGGCCAAATGTTGTAAGTTGTCATTTTCTTTTACATATTCAATACATTTTGATGCCACACTACAGATACCTTCCTACAAGTTTGTCAAAAATATCAGTGTAGTGTCCAAGGGTTATTCATTACAGAAAAAAATTAGCCTCCTAAATTCAGTGATTTTCAAAGTCAAAAGCAAATCAAAATTTCAGAAACAATAAGGCCTTGAGAGCAGATTCCTGACAAGAAAAATGCCCCTGCCTGTTTTTATCCTTCAGGGATCACAGGTTTCATCCAAACTAGTGTGAAAAATATTCAACAATACTGTGGGAAGGTGTTAAGTTAGAAGAGCAAAAAACAGACTTAGCTTATACAAAACACCATCCAAGAGAAGGATGGCCGGACACTAAATTTCATTCAAAATATTCATTTAAAAACAATCTTGCTTAGCAATTCTCAATGATCAATGACAAGAAATCTGGATAAATTAAAATTTTTTGAAAAAGTTGCTTAGGGAATAAGGCTCACCAGTAAAGGACAATCATTTCTTAGAAACATAAATATCATGGCATCTGATCTTTTAATACTAATATTATACTTTGAAGTATTTGATGCCATTGACTCAACTGTTACTAAACAAGGGCAAACTCTTAAAGGTGTAAACTTGAATTTAAGCAAAAACATAACACAGACTATTATACTTAACACAAAAACTAAGCATAACAGTCATATATATATATATATATATATATATATATATATATATATAATATACATACACATATATATAAACTACAATGATACCTAAACATGTCTTCACAAAATCTAAATGAAGGAGGAAGGAGACAGCTTTTGTTCATTTCTAGACTTGAATTACCAGAGCAAACTGTAGTGAAATTGTTGTATAATTACAGACAGCTTATCAATTGAAGATATCCAGTGTCAGAAGGTAGCATTAAAGAATGCATGGATATTTATGCGTGTAAATCCAACAACACTACATGAATAAAAATGTGTACATACTTTCAATTAGCTAAGCATTTTAACTGAGGCATTCTCCAATCTACAGAACTACCTTGAGACCTTGTATGAGATCCACAATTTACCAATGAGAAAAGACAGAGAGAGAAAATATATAGTTCCATTGCATCTCTCTTACCTATGTCTTACTCATGATCACCCAACTGGCTACATGTGCAAAGAAGATTCAAGTCAAATGGAAAAATCCAAGTTTCAAAGTCTAAACACAATGAGATCGTTGTTTTGTTGGTTAACAGGCTCACAGATAAAAATCTACAACAAAAAATTTTATTTCATTGATACTGTATTAGACAGCTTCAGGTTCGCTGAGATAAACTTCCAGACCAGACACAGTTATGGAGGAAGGGATATTTATTGAAGCTTATAGATCCAGGGGAAGCCCCATAATGGCAGAAGAAGCTGGCCTGCCTTCACAAGCCCAAGCAGAGAGAGAGAGAAGCACAAGCCTAAAGCCAAAAGCCACAGCACACTTCAGGAGCTCCTGCTAGGCACACTTTGCATATCTTTAGATTGAAATCTGAAACCTACTACCACACCTAAATATCCACCAAGTGACGTTGCCTCCAGCCAGGTGGCTGCAGAATGCAAACTACAAACAATAAAGAACTGAATATATTGGGGGCCATCTATTCAAACTACCAGATTCCGCCCCTGGCCCCCAATAGATTTATAACCATTACACATTGTAAATTGTACTCAGTTCAATTTCAAAGGTCCCCACAGTCTTGATCAATTTAAGATATTAAGACCTGTAAAATCAAACAAGTTAAACACTTCTAACATATAAAGGCACAGAGTAACCATTTTCAACTGGTATTGAAAGTCCCGCTCCGGAGTACTCCCCGGGATCAGTCTCGGGAAAGACGGCACCCCAAATCACTCACGAGAAACCTTCTTGATGCAAACAGCAAGAGGATTTTTATTCCAGCGCACTGGGGCCCACAGTCATATGCCACACAGGGGTAGAGGGCTGTGGACCCCGAGTGCAGGGTCAGGACAGCTTTTATTAGGGTGACAACAAAGCCCACGCATCGTGAACCAATCATTCCATAACCTCGGGTACCCGTGCAGTGTTGACCAATTAATGTGTAACATTTTATGGTTCTTAGGCTAATCATTTTAAATTGTCCAAGCCCACACACTGTGGACCAATCAATTTGTAACACACCACAATCTTTTTCCCATGGTCCCAGAGGTCGGTATTTGCGCAGGCTCCTAGGTGGGAGTGGCAATAGTCAGCTCTTTTCCTGTTATTTGCGCGGGCTCCTAGGTGGGAGTGGCAATAGTCAGCTTATTTCCTGTTATCTCACTAGGCCAGAGTCACGTACTCAAAGGCCTGCTTTGTGTCCCTTTTTAAACTTTTAATTTTTTCATCCTTTCATTCCCCACTTTTTCTCTTGTTGATAGTTCTAATCCTAGAACTGAGGGAGCTAGGAGTCAGTCTCCTCCTGGTTTGGAAGGCCCCTGTACTGTTGTCTATGCACCATGAGTTGGACCACATTCACCCATTCCCTAACAAGAGCAACAAACCTGTTAATTATGCAGGGCCCGACTGTAAGCAATAGAAGTAAAATCATTAAGGGTCTCATCAGGGCAGAAAGTAGGGTGGTCATCCAAGGGGACCTGTTAAACCATCCTTCGAACCACCCTTGGTTAGTCTCCCTTTCCCTTTGACGTCTTTCTAGCCTCTCTCTGAGCTTGCTCATGGAATCTCTAATAGCTCCCGAGTGATCTACATAAAAGCAGCATTGTTCCTTTAAGGCTTCACATAATCCACCTTTCTTTAGGAACAGTAGATCTAATCCCCTCTGGTTCTGTAGGACCACCTCAGATAGAGAAGTCAGAGATTCCTCTAAATTGCTAACAGACTTTTCTAGAGCTTGGAGATCTTCAGTCATAGCAGCATGTAGTTTGCCAAGTCCTTTTTTTTTCTAACTGTTGTGGTCCTGTGACCAGGGCTGTGGTCCCTGTTCCTATACCCGTGGCCATCCCCAATCCGAGCATAACGGCTAAAGTTATGGTTACAGGCTTTGTTTTAGAGCGAGTAGGCCGATAGTCATACTCATTGATGATCACCTTCTCAGGGTGATAGCAAACCCGGGGAACTAGCTGGATCATGACACAGAAATGCTTAGACTGATCAAAGGCTGTAGTAGAGACACAAGGGGTTAGTCCCGTATTGCATGCCCACCATTGATTTTTCCCTGGCACCAGGTACTTGTTTGACTCAGTTTGGTTAAGAGTTACAGAAGAGTTGCAAAGATGTAGATGGGTCATGGATACCTTACCTATGCAGAGCCCCTTCCCGGACACCTCCGTCAGAGTTAGCTTCTTTTGAGACCCCCAGGAGCATTGCTCCTCAGGATGGTTAGAAACATGGAAAGTTCCTGTCAGGGCCAAGCCTTCATAATAAGTGGGGCCTGACGACAAACAGAGCCAGCAGGAGGAGGTGGCTTCTGGGTCAGTGGCATTGAGGGCCCGAAATGCTCCCTGTACCAGGTTGAATAACCTTTGCATTGTCTGCACTGGGGGGTGATGGGGCGTTTCTCCAGTAGTGATGGTTGAAACTCCTGGGATCAAACTACTAGTGGTGAGGCTAGGCATGGGTTTTTGGGGAAGTAGAGGTAGTGGGGCTGAGGGGCCTCACTCAGCCAGTACTGGATTAGGCCCTAGGGGCAATGGTGAAGGACTTTGTATTTTTAGTCTTATAGTCATAAGGACGCCTGTGTCTACACCAGACATGTAGAATCGTAACCCCCACTGTCTCCCCTTAATCCAGTCTCTAGCCTTTTTCCCAGGTCCAGTAAAAGTGATGTTTAGAGGGTTGCATGTAAAACTTAGGCAGGGCCCTTGTCTCATCCAGACTCTGGGTCTACAGTGGTGGCCACCAGGACTAAGAGGCCATAGGCAGAGCCCTGAGGACTCGGACCCGGAGCAATGTGATTTTTGGAGGCCTGGGCTCTCTTTGTCAGAGGGGGATGCCCAATTAAGGATAATAGCATCCCAACTGGATTGAGGCTTCCAGTAGGTGGTTCCAGTTGTCTCACATCCCCAGCTTTTACAAAAGTAATGTTCTATCCCCCCACATTCAACAGCTGTGCTTCGATCCCTCCCATTTCTGGGACAAACATAAATGTCCAGCTTTCGGAGCTCAGCTCTTAGTTGTGGGTGACCGCAGCCTAATTTTCCTCCCCCTATTCCCCCTGACGGGCAGGGGCAGCTCCCGGATAGGCATATCGGGGTGTTCTTTCTGGGGTCTACCTCAGGTATATCCCAAGTTTCTAAGCCTGCTGCCAGCTGACAGAGATCTGGATACAGTGGTGGCCACCAAGTCCAAGGTGGGGCGTCTTTAGAGATGCTCCATATTACATCTCCAGTATCGGAGATCACCTGCCAGGTCAGTTTCTGGGGGGCGTGGGGATTAGTAGAGTCACTTAGCTGAAGAAGCAGAGTCCACACGACGAAGCTTAAGTTTAAGAGGGTTGTTAGTCTTTTCGATTTTCCATTCTGGGTCCGGCAGCGGAGCAAGCTTGACATGGGAGGCATGTGTCCAAGTGGGGATACCTTCAACCTTTAAGGCAGTTGGCATGGTCAGCAGCATGATGTAGGGGCCCTTCCACTGGGTCTTAAGGTTTCCTGCATGGTGGCATCTAACGTAGACCAAATCCCCGACTCGGAAGCGATGTGGGATTTGCAAGTCTCCTTCTCTTGAGTAGGCCTCCCGTAGCTGCTTCCACGCTCCTTTTCTCACCCATTCAAGTGCCTTGAGCCTAGAGAACAAAGGCTGGGAAAGCAGCACATCAGCACTATGTACAGAGGCAATTTCTACCAGTGGAGGGGGCCCCCCATACAGCAATTCATAGGGGGTCAGCCTGAACTGTCCGGGGGTGTTCCTAACCTGGAAAAGCACAAAGGGTAGGAGAGCTATCCAATCATTAATGCCAGTCTCTGTGGTCAATTTGGTGAGGGTCTCTTTAATGGTTCTGTTCATTCTCTCTACCTGTCCTGAGCTTTGGGGTCTGTATGCACAATGTAATTTCCAATTTTCTCATATCTTTGCCATTGAGTCTCTAATTATACCTCATTATACCTAATTATACCTAATCAATCAGTTGATATAAGAACAACAATTTTTTTTCTAAGGCCACATATAGTCCACCTTAGTAGGTAGGTGTGATGAATCCAAGTGGCAATTCTGTCTATCTTCACAGCAGTAGGTGTGGTCAGGATGAAGACTTAGGGTCCATTCCAGCATACAGTCTCTTCCAGCAGGGTTCCAGTGTCTCGCAGCGATGGCGACACCCAGTGTCCCGGATTATTTACATATTTTAGGTTTGAAAATAACCCTTTGAACATCTTTTTTTTTTTTAATTATAGAATTAAAACTATGGGGAAAAGATGTCTTATTGTTTGTTTCCCCTCTTGGAAAGTTTTTGTGTTACTTAATATGCCATTCATATGTGCAAGGTATTTTTTAATCTTTGGCTATACATTCCTCTCTGAGTGTTTAAGACCATGTAGATAGCCAAATTTAATTAAGGATTAATTCTGGAGGTCATTAATGGCTCTCCAAAGAGACTTTAGGGACCCAGGAGCAGCCCCATGGCTTACTGGTGTCTTCTGTCTGTTAGGATGAGTCTGGGCCGTGCTGACCAAGCAGTTTTCCCTTCTTTGGGAAGTCAGGAGGACTGATTGCTCCTCAATTGTGACTCTCCTGTTTCAGACTGTACACCAATTTGTTTGGGTCTCCATATCCTCCCTGCTCAGTAAGACAGGTGACTTACCAGGGGGCCAGTGTAGAAGTGTCCCATTGTCTCCAGTGGCCTCATGACCTGGGAGCACAGACCAAAATATTGGCGCCTCTTGCTCTGATGATTCCAATTGGCTTTTGGCTTCTACGCAGGTAATTAACACATTTAGATAGGACGTTACACCAGCCTGGATGTATGTACATATAGAGCACATTTTATTACTAAAATAGACTTAAAGAATGGCACAAGGGCTTTTAAAATCATTTTGTCCTATCTTTAAAATTTTAGTTGTACTATGGCAGCATAAACCTTATATATGAGGTATAGAAAGTAGACACATTTCATATTTTAAATATCTAATATTTATAAATAAAGGCAGAACCTGCTACCAGTCTTGAAAACAATACCAATTGATTTACAGACTAAGTCATTTAAGCTAGAAATTGTCAGAAAAGGACAAGTAAGACAGTATGAAGTCTTAGCACCTGTGTTTGAAAACATTTTTGATTAGTTCAGATACCTGTGTTGGTACAAATTTCCCAGAGAACATTGGAAACAGAACCACAGAGCTTGAAAAAAAATTTTTTTTAACCAAAACACCTAGATAAATTTTAATACAACCCTTGATAAATCTTTTTGAAAGAAAAAAACATTATTTGACAACCAATGATTTTGTCTTAAACTTGATACCTGTTGATTTTATGTACCACAGAAATTTTTATTAACATAAAACAATTTTATGTTCTACTCATGACTTAAATTTGATAAAGCTTAAGCAAGCTGTCTCAACATATCCCAGGAAGATGAAGGTTATCATTACTGACATTAAATCACTTAAATCTAAGTGATTAAACCTAGTTATGACCATTCAATAGAATTAGCATAAATAAGACAGAAGCTATCTTTAAAGTTACAATGTCTTTAGGTAGGAGTAGTTTACCTTTGGAAATTAACAACTTCTATGTGAACCTTTACTTTAAGAATAGTTATAACTTTCATGAAAAGAGGAACCTAATTTATTTTACTGAGAGAGTCTTAAAGTCAGTTTTATAACCTTTAAATCATAACAAATTAGCATCAGTGACCTGTTAATGGGTGAGGCCATATCATAAGACTCAGTTTCTCCACTGATTGAAACCTTGGCATCAGGTAAACATTAGATTTAATCCAATTAAATGTTTCAGTGAAGGGGCCCTTACCCTGATATACACATTAGATAAGCCTGATGCTTGTCTTATGTAAGGAGTTTGTAACCTGATCAAATACCTTGACTCAGTTTACTTAACATTTTGTCTAGTGAGAAATTTTATCATAACAGATGTGACCTTAGGTGTTCAAAAGAGAAGAACTAAAGAGAACCACAGTTATATGCTGTACTCCTTTTTCTTTGTCAGAGACAATTGGCCATTGTCTCTAGTCAGAGTCTGGGGGACACATGGCTTAAACTTGCATGGGGCCTGAGATAAAGGGTGTTTCACCCATTTTTTTAGAGTCCAGCTTTCCATGAATTTAAGTAGCATATGTTGAAAAACAAGAACAAAATGAAATTACAGAGCAGAGAGATAAGTATCCTGACATTTTTTATTTTATTCTGAAGTCATTTTTACATAGAAAATTTACCCAATTGCAAAACACAAGGTGATAGATTCTTGTCTATGTTGAACCTAGTTAGACCTCCAATTACATCTGTACTTATGACTTTGTGACCCACCTAGCATAGGCATCACCTGTGTCTAATATAAGATGAATTTAGATTAAGACTATGTCGCTATATAAAACTTTTAGAGTATCCTTAAGAGTCTGTAAACAGTTGAAAAATCTCTAACTTTAGGCATGGTGTTTAGCCTGAAAACTTTTTCTATATATGCACACCTTTATTCACATACTGTAACACTTTTGTCTAAGTACCACTCAAAAGGCATTCTTAACGAGCACTCTATGTCCCAACATTGAAAAATTCCTTCCCAGTTTCTTCAATCAATTTATCTTATCCCATTATTAACCACCTTTCTTATAAGGCTATTATAAAAAACTACACCACATTAATTAACCCATTACTCACTAACAAGTGAGTAGTCTAAAGACAATTTTATGCCATTAATACCAATAAGATATTAAACTAAGGCAAATATTGTTGCTATCTTGAGGCAGGCTGGCCTAGAAGTCAGGTCAATTGCCTCCTCCTTTTAAGTACATTACAAATTTTTTCAATACCTGACAAATTATATGTTACCACTTTAGAGAGAATTCTGTTGTTTTTAATAATCCTCTATGGAAGTTGATGTTGACCTAGAATATAAATTCAGTAATTATATTCATGATATCATGTAACAAAGTTGACACATTTTTTTATGTAAAACTTTAGTTCTTTATAGGCTGCAGTTAAATGTGACCCTTTTCTCTCTCTCTCTCTCTCTCTCTCTCTCTCTCTCTCTCTCTCTCTTGCCGCTTTTTGGTGTGCTGTGGCGGCTGGGTGGGGCTCGTATACACCTTAGAGCAGCCTTGCCTTATTCCCTGCACTCACCAGGGGTCCGGTCTAGTACACGTGGAGGTAATGGCCAAGAAGACTGCTGGGAGGCCAAGGATTCTGACTACCTGAAAGGGAAAGGGGGGGGGGGGGCTCCAGGACTGCCAGGAGGCCTCTGAAGAAGGCGGCCCACTGGGAGGCTGCTGAAGGAGTGGGCCCCTCGGCGACTACTGGGAGAGGAGGTGGAGACATGGCACCCACATGGGCAGAGGGGCCATTGTCTGTCCGCCACCTGACTCTGACTCAAGCCGCTTTGGAGCGCTTACAAAGCTGGCTTGTAGATTTGCAGCTTAAAGGAAGTGAGGGAAAATTTCCTTCCTGAACTTTTTATTTCTTAGCCAGATAAGCTATGTGGGTCCACATGGATGCCCAGAAATCCAGAAATGACCTGGACGATTTCTTCCCAAAAAGAGTCTGTCTCCCTCTGGGAGAGCACTCACCCACCCTGTCCATCTCATCAGTGCCCCCCGCGAGAATTGGGGCTGAGGCTTCAGCAGTGGTCTTGGTGTCTCTTTTGGGTGTAACTGCCAGCACCTGTAAAGGAGGGGGCAAGGAAGGGAGGAAAAACTTCACCCAGGGGAGAGGCTCTTCTATTAGGTTCCTCCAGGTCACAATATAAGGGATTGGATCAGGGTGTCCACTCCTAGGGTGAAGAACAATTTTTTCAACCTCAAGTATAGTATTTAGATGAAAGGTCCCCTCTGGTGGCCATCCTACATTGAAGGTAGGCCATTCAGAGGAACAAAATGTAATCCATCTGTCTTTTTAACGTTTACCCCGTTGTTATGGGCAACTGCTTTGACGTCCTTCCAGTGCACAAGGCAGAGTCCTAAAGGGGAGGAAGAAATCTGTCCCATGTTATTGAGTCAGGGGAGGAACGTCCATAGGATTAGAGCAATGACAAGACACACAAGTATTACACAGACACACGGGGCCCAGAAAACAAAACCAATGCGCACAACAGATTAGCAGGTTTGCTCTGTCCCAGAGGACAGAGCCCCCGCTCAGATTAGCAGGTTTGCTCTGTCCCAGAGGACAGAGCCCCCGCTCAGATTAGCAGGTTTGCTCTGTCCCAGAGGACAGAGCCCCCGCTCAGATTAGCAGGTTTGCTCTGTCCCAGAGGACAGAGCCCCCGCTCAGATTAGCAGGTTTGCTCTGTCCCAGAGGACAGAGCCCCCACTCAGATTAGCAGGTTTGCTCTGTCCCAGAGGACAGAGCCCCCGCTCAGACTCGGTCCTCAGACCGACAGTAGGAGGCCACCAGGGATACAGATCCGTGACAGCCAGACGAGCCTACGCCCTTAGGGGATGGCTCTATAATACCAAACACGGTACAGATGGGAGCTTGTCTCCCTAGCCCCTGGCTCTCCTCAGCTCCCGGGGTGTCCCCCAGGGTGGCAGCCTGTGATCCCCTTAGCACCCTTGCTGATCACAGTCCTCCGGTCCTTACAGCCCGGGAGGACAGCTGCAAACCAAACCAAAAGCGCGCGTTTCTTACAACAAAAACACTCAGAACAACTTAGTACACAGAACTAAGACGCCGGCCGGCACATGCATATACACACACACATTTCAGTGGGGATCCCCTTACCTCCAAGTTGGTTCTCGGGCGTGAGGGGTGGTCTCGATTCCCGGTCAGGGAACCAAATGAAAGTCCCGCTCCGGAGGAGTCCCCGGGCTCAGTCTCGGGAAAGATGGCACCCCAAATCACTCACGAGAAACAGTCTTGATGCAAACACAACAGGATTCTTATTCCAGTGTGCTGGGGCCCACAGTCATACGCCACACAGGGGTAGAGGGCTGTGGACCCCGAGTGCAGGGTCAGGACAGCTTTTATTAGGGTGACAACAAAGCCCACACATTGTGAACCAATCATTCCATAACCTCGGATACCCGCGCAGTGTTGACCAATCAATGTGTAACATTTTATGGTTCTTAGGCTAATCATTTTAAATTGTCCAAGCCCGCACACTGTGGACCAATCAATTTGTAACACACCACAATCTTTTTCCCATGGTCCCAGAGAACAGTATTTGTGTGGGCTCCTAGGTGGGAGTGGCAATAGTCAGCTTATTTCCTGTTATCTCACTAGGCCAGAGTCACGTACTCAAAGGCCTGCTCTGTGTCCCTTTTTAAACTTTTAATTTTTTCATCCTTTCAGTATAAGGCATAACAAGGAGAGACTGAAACAATGCAAACTCAACCACCATCAAACAGACATCAAACTTCTGCAGTTCAAGTTCAATACAACCAGGGATTGACAGTCTCCAGATTTTCCAATTCTGCCCCTCCAGCTGGGCAGAGAAGCCAGGGAACACTTCCATTTTAGGCCAACAGTGCACTCTATGGTAGCACTTGCATAGTCCTGGTATATACGAAACATCTTGAGGTCTTCATGCAAACCACAGTCCATCTTCCAAAGGCTCTTTCAGGCTCTCAGGGCATCAAGCCCTGCCTCATGCCGCATCTCAGCAGCAGCTCCTGGAACCGTGTGCAATTCATGACCACTCCTCACATTTTCCATGCTTCTGAATCCAATACCAGGTGTACAGGACACAGCCATATTCTTAATTCACGGACAAAATAAATCATAACCTTGAAAAGCAGGTTCCTTCTCCAGTCAACTCTTTCCAAAAGTGTTTGCATTTCTATGATAGTCTTTCCTCAGGCATCCTTTCCATGGTAAAGCAATTGGACCATCTCCCTTTAAGATTGCTAATGTGTTTGACAATAGCAGATTCAGTAACCTAAAACCAGTCTCAGTGCCTGTAATTTTAACTTTCTTGAGGTTTTCCAGCTAAAAATCTTAAATTTCTCAGTCCAATATCTCTAGCCAAGCACATCAGTCCATTACAAATTTAACCTTGATCAAACTCTCTGGGCCTGGGCAGCAAGATGCAGCCAGCCCTTGTGCCAGTAGCCCATTTCCAACAAAGTCCTCTGCAGTCTTTCCTTCCACTTAGAAAGCTCATAAGCCAAGCCTCGAAGTTCAATGCTGTCTGCTCTTAGAATTCTCAGATTCTCATCAGAATAGTCCATAAAACTTGGCTTACCACTCTAGAAGACATCTTCAGTGGCAAGCACCAAGTCCATGCCTATTCCTCCAAAACAAAGGTTCCAAAAGATCAACATCCACATGGTCCGGTTCATCTCAGTCCACTCCTCAGTACAAAGTTCTGTATCAGACAGCTTCAGGTTCGCTGAGATAAACTTTCAGACCAGACACAGTTATGGAGGAAGGGATATTTGTTGAAGCTTACAGATCCAGGGGAAGTTCCATAATGGCATAAGAAGCTGGCCTGCCTTCACAGGACCAAGCAGAGAGAGAGAGACAAGCACAAGCCTAAAGCCAAAAGCCATAGCACACTTCAGGAGCTCCTGCTAGGCACACTTTGCATATCTTTAGATTGAAATCTGAAACCCACCACCACACTTTAAGATCCACCCAGTGACACTGACTCCAGCCAGGTGGCTGCAGAATGCAAACTACAAACAATAAAGAACTGAATATATTGGGGGCCATCTATTCAAACTACCACAGATACCAAATCAAATTTTAGCAAGAAGTTATTTAAAATACTAATTTTGACCTAAATATCTGTAAGAGAAAATTATTTTGAGAAAATATCTTTGACTTTTTATGGTATATTCTCTTTGGTATAACATATTAAAATAGTTACATGACTATTATAAAACATATCTCTAAGTAATAGTCTAAGTACAATGTCCTTGTGAATATTTCAGGAAATATTTTTTTAAGAATTACAAAATCCCAAAAAATGATAGTTCCATGTAAAACAAGACAAAATTTGGTATAATGTAGATGTCTCTGTTTCTGAACACAGATGCTCTCAAACAGTGTATCATGTGAAATACAAACCAGTGTAAAATCAACAGAGGAAATATTATCCACCAGGATTTTTTTAGATAGGGCAAAGTGTCAGATTTCAGATGTGATATCTATAATCCTAAACATAGCCAGTCTCATTTCATTGTTCTTCCTGAATGAACTATCATGTTAATTGTATAGCCCTGTTCCCACACTGGCTTTGGCAAGGCAAACAGAAACATGCACAGATTAAATATCTATGTGGTTACCCAAGGAGATGAAATGACACAATATTCATTCATTGCTACTCTCTCTTTTGTCATCATCATTCTCAATCAAACCCTGCCAGGCTTTGAACATGTGATTATAGTCTTCAAAGATACAATGGAGTCAAAGAGACTGATTGAAGGACGCCTAACACAGAGAATTTAGATGAAGCCCCTGGCAGCCACAGTCAGAAAAAAAAAAAATCGTATTAGAGGGATTAGTAATGATAAGTCTGTTCAGGACCAAAGATCATGCCTATGCCTACAGATGTGTGTTGTGTACAGACACATTTGTTTAAATATAAAAATAAGATCTATTTTGCAGTTGACTATTTTAAAATAAATTGGAGTGAGGGGCAGAGAGAATTTGTGTTATGATTATAAATTAGCAATTCACTTTTGTTACAATAAAATGTAGGAACAGTAATAGTTCTAATGACTCTTTGCACCTAATCCCATCTTCCCTACATGTTTCCCCAAGGATGAAGCTGAGTCTGAGGGCAGTGTCATCAAACTCTCACTCTTTGAGGCTCTTTGGGTCTTGTAATGCCTAGTGCACGATAAAGAGAAGGAATTGTAGCTCTCTCCAGATACTGCACTCTCTCAGATTTATTCAGCCTAACTCTACATGGTTATTCCCCTGACTTCCCAATGTGCAATTCTGTGTGTCACTTAAAAACAAAACAAAAAATTCCACATTGTGAATCTTTCCATTTCATATCTCAGTCCAAACTATATCATCTATCTCCTTAACCATGGCAAATTCTTTCAAATGTGCTGTGCAAGTTAACACTTTGCAGTATACTCTCCATCCAACTCCCAGAGTGCCCTCTTAAGTGATGGAGAAGCCCACAGCTCTTGCCTACCCCGTGGACCCTACTCTAGAACAAACACAAACATATTTAATGCAGCCATCAAGGCTTACATGGTGGTCTCTTCTTACCTGTCTGGTCTTATCATTTTTATTTCTCTTTCCAGTTCTCTGCAGCTTCTTTCATTCCTTCAGAAAATCAGAAAAATACTGTGAAAACTACAGCTCCTTCAGGCTAGCCTGCTTGAATCTAGCATCCTCGTATAATTTCAGTGTTTGATGAAACGACTGCTTTATTTAAATAAGAACCATCTGATATTTCCCTTTATCTTCTCATCTTAATTGATATCCTTATAGCACATATTACCATAGCATATATATGTGTAGATAGGTACAAATCTGTTGTCTATGTCACCCCATAGAGTGTGTCCTTAGGAGCAAAGATAGTTCTGTCTTTTTAGTATGTTATTGAATGAAAAATACAAAATATGGAGACTGGAGAGATAGTTCAGAATTGAAAGCATTTACATGTAAAGCCTGACAACCTATGTTTTATTTCCAAACACCAATATCAAGCCAGATCCACAAAGTAGCACATGTGCTTGAAGTTCTTTTGCAGTGCCCATTCTCTCTCTTTCTCTCTTTCTCCCCCCTCTCTCTCATGCATATGTATAATTATTTTTAAAAAATGAATTAAATAAAACATACATATATACACATACATATATTCATGTGTGTATACATGTGTGCATGTGTGCATACATGAAGGAATGCGTGCTTCTCCAAATATTACATCATTCCTCCAGGTACTTCACTCTCTGACTTAGCTACTATGTCCCAGATACAAAGAAATTTATTCTTTTTCTCCATTTATTTCCCCTTTGAATACAATACAGAAGAGATGGCATTTGTTTGTATTTTGTCTGATGAATTGTCCTCCTTCTTCACAAACCCTCATGACCTCAGGCCTAGTTCACATCTTCCATCAAATCACTACAAGTTAATTTCCACTCTCATCTACACTGATTATTCCAGAGTCATAAATAGCCTCAAATTCTGAATGTAATGAATGATATTTTTGTGGTCTTTCTATTTGAGATATTCATGACATTTCAGGTTGTAGATTCTTCTCTTAATGAGACTTTCCCATTCACATCCTGCATGAACTGCTGCTTTTTGCTCACATTCAACGATTACTTCTTCCACCACAATCATCAAAATGTTTGTGTTCCCTAAAATGCCACATGGACTTACTTCACAATGCACATACTCTTGCTTGACTGCCTCTAACTTGAAACTTTACCTTATTGGCACTTTCATTCTTACATTCTTGAGAAATGGGGCCAAAATCTTCTGGTTGGACGATAAGCTTAGTACCTGATACAGAAAGTAAGTCAAGTGTACAGAATGGAGAATTTTGGCTTCCAATCAATCTGTACCACCCCTTTTCTTCCTAGTCTCCAGAGCCCTAGCTGTGTCCAACTCCTAACTATGAGGCATGATCATCTGACTTGGAGTGTCTTTAAGCATTTGGGGTACGGTATGTCCAAAACTTGTCATGAATTTCCCCATTCTCCTTTCTCCCTAGCCTCAAGTACAAGGCAAATAATCCTCTTGTTCAATGTTCTACATATTGAAAAATGAAACATATTAGGTAAGACTTCAAGAATGGCTTCTCAGTAACCATACAAATGCAGTGTTCTACTTCCATAAACTTCTTCTAATTGTGTCTTCAAAGAATCTTACCTCATTTAATATTCCCATAATTATGCTGATGTATGACCTGATCATTGCTTATTAGATTTACTTCAGAGATGTATTTATCGTACACCTACCTCCACTTTTGCCTCATGACTCTTTCCTATGCATCATTGTATTTTTAAGATAATATTAATCATACCATATTACCTGTAAGACACTGTGGAAGTCTGTTTATATATTTCTAGAATGCTCACAAATCACTTATGCTAGCACATTATATAATGCCCCACAGGCTGAGGCTTTAACTCTTCTTGAATATACACCTACACATATGTATGTATACAATGTAAATTAAGTAAACTGAAACTTGATATGCTTGAATTTAAGCAAAGTCCTCCATGTTCTAATCAGAGATGCAGATCACAACTTTGAATTTTATACTACATAGCTTTCAGAAGGTTATTCTGACAAGCATAAGCAAATATGACCAATTATTTCATCAGTTATAGAGTAACATTTCCTACTCTGGTGAGCTGAAACTCCTAATTCCATGGATACTTCTCTAAACAACTTATCTATTTATTTTATTTACAGTGTAAATGTGACTATAAAAAGTAGACTAGCAATACTATATTAGAGCCTAAGCACTCTAGAGAACGGGAATGCAGAAAAAGAAAACTGTAGTACAGGCAAGGGTGCCTTCAGCAGAAAGTATTCAAATGCAGAGCTGAATGATGACCAAGAATTTTAATTCCATACCAGAGATGCTCAGAAATCAACAGAATGAAGGGCAAGCAGTGGCTATATTCTAAGAACTTTTATTCATCATCATGAGGATACAATCCTTATGTAATTCATTTTGCTTAGAACACTTGTGATGATCATGGCACTATGCTAAGAAACAATTAAAATGTTTTTACTGTAATATTTCATCCTACTATTATCAGGTACTCCACAATAACTTCCAGTTCCAAAGTATGTAAATGCATTTTCCAGTCCATCAGTCTATTGAACTGATTTGAAAGCAAATAAAAAAAAGGGGGGGGTGAAAAGGAAGGGAAGGGAAGGGAAGTGAAGGGAAGAAAGGGGGCAAGAGCAGAGATTCAATACAACTGAGAACAGGAGAGAACCCCAGTAATATAGAATAAGCTACCATGTTACTTAATTACCTCTTTCCAGTTATAATAAGAATATAAGGAAACTGTGAAGTGGACTAAAATCAGGAGGGGAGAGGATTATCTTCCCATGGGAACTTCTCTTAAATTTGAACCATTTGTTTATAAACAGATAATGAACTCTGGAGTCAGATCTTTCTATATTTGAATCCTCCTAACTGGGTCTATTATTTCAATATGTTGTACAGTTGGCTCATTCTCAGTACTCAGCTCCCTCACCAGTGCAATGGAGATCATCTCAGAACTTATCTCACAAGTCTTTCTGAATCCAGATGTACATTCACTAGAGCAAGGCTTAATGCACATCAACACTGTATAACTTTAGGTGTTAAATAAACATGACATGTTTGTAAATAACCAGTAAGTTTATATCTACTAACCACTGTAAAGGAGGCTTTGGGGAGAACTATTGTCCCATACATTGTGCTCCAGAAATAGCTGCCTCAAAAATGGCATTTTCTCAACCTGACACATATTATTTCTTCATGACAGCTTTTAATCCTACAAAACAATGTTCTTAAATCCATATTTTTAGAAACATTCAATGTTGTGACCCCTTAAACTAACAACTTCATGTCATAAACATTTTAGATCCTGTACCTCAACCTGTTAACCAAATGTAGCCAACTTTGTAATTTTAATTTCCACAGGATTTCCAAGTAGGATGCAGTATTTGTATATTCATCAGGATTAAATTTTGATAACATTTTAAATAAGCCAATAATTGTTATAAGCTCAGATTCCAGACAGATATAATGTTTCAGCTGTTATTTACTAGTTATGAAAAACAGACTTAAGCTTTATTTGCCTTATTCCCTTCATATGTCAAGTAAAGATAATACAATGTAGCATAGATATATGTATATATATATATGTATGTGTATGTGTGTATGTGTATGCAAAGTACTTAAAATACTACCTGCCAAAATAAGCATTATATAAGCATTTCCTATTTTACTTGTTAAAGCACAGTAATTATTTGAGAAATCATACTCTATTCTTAAATGAATAGTCAAATATGATACAGAGCCTGTACAATGTTATTTTAAATTCTCTATATAATAAAAATTTGAAAATCATAAAAATGCTTTAAAGTACAACTACATGATTTTATTAAAATGTCTGTCAAATTTTGAAAAGATGTTTAATGAGCAGACTCTTAGTATCTACAGTTCTTCCTGCCACTCATTTGCAAATGATGCAGAAATCACTAACATTCACCATTTCTGACATGAATATGTAAATCTTGGTTGATTTTCCCAAGCCCATGGGCTTTACTTAGTGAGATTACTAAAATAAATAAAAATAGAAGTTGCTTTCCTATAGTTCCTCCATGCTTATCTCCTATAAGTTGTCTAATATGCAAGGGAACTGTGTCTTAGCTGTTGAAAGAAAGACTTGCATCTTTTTATCACCAGCCATTCAATTGTAGGGAAGAAAACAGCCACCAACTGTTAACCTACCTAATGGGAGCAGTTAATTGCTCCTTAAGAGTTCTGCTGTGTCTATAAAATACCAAGAATTCATAATTTGGCATTTTCTTTATACAATAGTAATCTTCTTTTGAATGGGTAATGAAAATGTTTTACTTTTCATTTTACTCACAAAGATAAACTTGGGGGCAACCAGTGCTGAAATAAAAATGCAATAGTTTATATTCTCACCCTTGTTCTTTTAAATGAAAAGAATTTTTAGAGAGTAACTAATTAAATAAGTTTAAAAAATACAGTAATATCTAAAAGCTCATTAGTTGAGGGCTGTCTTTGTTGGGCATAATTTACATAGTGAAAAGAAGGAAATGAACCATTAAAAGGTCATCCCATGTGCAGGAGTGTGAGCAGTTGAATTTTCTCACAGATATTTTAAATTACCTTATTAAAGCATCTACATATGTGCAGTAAGGTAAATAAAGACTTGTATTTTATTTTTAAAAAAATGGTTCCCTTAATACCAGATTCTGTCTGTGATAGGCAGAATAAGGACCTCTCAAAGATGTTCATGCCCTTATCCCAGAATGTTCTGAATGCACTGCCTTCTATGGGAAAAGAAATTTTTCTGTGCAATTAAAGATTTGGAGATATGAGGATTACATGTCATTATGGGGGAGAGGTGTCAATGTAATAACAAAGGGTCTGATAAGAATTAGTTTCAGAGTAGGAGAGAGTTTTGAATATGCTACTCAGCTAGCCTTGGAAAAAATAGAGATGGGGTCATAAGTCAATTATAGGCATCTTCTCAAAACTGGAAAAAAATTAAAAGAAATTCATATTGGAGCTTCCTGAAAGAGTCCATCTGTGAGTGTTGACTGACTTTAGCACTGTAAGACCCATTATAGCATTCCAACCTCAAAATTGTAAGATAGTGGCTTTCAACTGTGATAGAAGACATTTCACAATGAAACCAGACACAGATGATACTCTAAAACACAACTTCCTGTTGTACAGGCTTTTCCAGGGAGACAGCATGACCTGAATTCTCTTCCCTATCTATGCAGCTGCACCTTATTTGTATCTGGTTAGTGCAGCCACAGGCACAAACACCCCAGAACAAACATCTTTCTGTTCTACGTTTGTACTTCCTTATCACTGACTGATTACTAATGAATTTTCTGATTGTGCCCCCAAATCACATAACTTTAGAATCTTGTAACTCATCAATAGTCTAAAGATTTCAAGGTCATGTTAGACTGCCTGCCATATTGTCTATAAAAAATCTGAACCATCAGAGCTCATTAATCAGGTTTTGGAAGTTATTACCCCGAGTCCATGGTCAGCATGAATAAATTTTCTGATTCTCCCTTATCTCTGCTGCCATGTGACTCAATTTCCCATAAAACAACCACTTGCTATATTATTATAATTTTTTATGATAGTATTAAAACTTAATTTTTTGCCTCTACTAGAAAAATTCCTAAAAGACACTGTGACTTACAGGGTTATCCAAGGAGTATGCTTATGCTACTAACAAAACTCATGGCTCTCCTGTTGGAAGTTTGACTGTAACAAGTATGTAGTATAATCTCTAGCTGTAGTAACGCATATGGTGATCTAGTATCTCAAATGAACATAGAATTTTTTTTTACTCATACATGCCACACTTAAATCAGAATGTTTTTCTTCTCCTTTCTCCTTTATTCTTTCTTTTCTTTCTGTATTTCTTTGTTGTTGTTGTTCTGTTTTATGTTTTAATTTGTTAATTGACATTGGAATGAGAGTCCTAGTAAATATCTCTTACTCTAAAATTTTGGTTGTTCAAGACTTTTTATTGTTTACATACATTCAAATACTCATAAAATGTCCATCAAAATTTTTTTTTCTATTTGCTACAGTTTACATTATCAGGAGTAACATTATGACTCATTTTAAATAAATCGTTCCCTTCACTGCACAATATTCAACTTTGTAATGCAATTGGGAGATTACTTTCTCTTTAATAGTGTACAATACCTTAAATATAAGTCAAAGTATTCATAATTCCTTTAAAATGTGACTCCAATTTATCATTTGGCTCAGACACTGGTTGTCATAAAATTTCTCATCTAAGATGATTAAAATCTAAGTGGCAAAACAAAGTCCATCTTTACAAACCCTACAGATAGTACTGATCTTCCTGGTAAACAAAAACATTCAAACTACCTGTTTTTGCAATTAAATACCTACTCCATATAGAAGAGTAATTTGTGGATGTTACAACTTGCTCTTTTACTCCTACTACAAAGTAATATAAAAATTCAATATTTATGATCATGGTTTCAATAATTTAGAACACCAAGAAGGAGATGCTACCAAATATAGGCTCTGATATAATAAATATGGATTTTACCTTTATCCCATATTCTCTTCAATCCTATAAAATATAATTATCACAGAAATATTTCTACAAAATACTAACTAAAATAATAATAAACTCTGAACAACCACTTTAAGTTTTGCCTTCAAATATATACTGAATTCCCAGATCTTCAACTTATACTTACTGGGAATCTGCCTTTCTCATGATGTATTAGATCTAAATGCAGATTATAGCATTAGGTTACTTCTGCTTATAGTCTGTGTTTTTGTGTTTATTGATGTCATAATTTTCACAAATTATGTAACTTAACTAAGGCTCTGTGTCTTGCTCTGAATTTTGGGATAATTTTAAGGCACCATTTTGAGAATTAGTGAAATGATGGGCCTGGGACATAGCATTATCTCACTAAATAGTATGATTATGATGCATTACAGATTCCCTTGTACAGTAGTATATTAAGACAAAAACCATTCTAATAATTATTTGAATGTTTTCATGAATATCTACAAAGTACTATGCTATGTACATAATGTCTCCTAATAATTTTCCCAAAATACAATTGTAACCAGAAATAATAGAGAACAATTTACCACTAAACCATGAGGTAGCAACATAAAAGCAATACTCAACTTCAGAAAATAAAATCTGAGTGTGGAGAGATAGATCAGTGGATACAGCACATGCCATACATATGTGAGGGCCTGAGTTTGCATCCTCAGCACCCATGCAAAATGCCAGGTAATCACGAAGGCCTTTGGAATGCCAGTGCTGTGGGTGCTGAGACTGAATCCCTGGAGCAAGCTACCAAGCTCCACTAGCTGAATCAGAGGATTCCAGTGAAAGACCCAGTCTCCATAAACACGGTTGGGTAATCAAGGAAGACGCACAACATCAGTTTCTACCATGCACACAAACACATGCATACCACTCGCCATTCCATGCATACCCCCACACACAGCATGTGCACAGAAGAGAGAGAGAGAGATCTGAGTGGGCTTGGCATCCAGGGAAAGATCAATGGCAAAAAGCACATGTAGTTAACATCATTTTCTAGATTGAACAACATTAAATAGTCTTGGCAGAATAAATTTCAGAACTGTATGTTGACCTAACTGAAATGGGTCATAAAATAAAGGCCATAGACTGCTATCTTTTGTGTTCTCTTCCTATATATGCAAAACTTCTTTATGAAACTATATGTAAAAGATGTATCTTTTTGTTAATGTCAATAACATGGGTAAAAGATTATGTATTTTTTATCTAAAATTATATTGATAACAACTATATACCACATCAACACATAAAAATGTTGGTTCATGAATTCCAATTTCATATATATTTCATATATATATATACATACATACATATATATATATATACATATATATATATATATATATATATTCACTCACTACTTCTAAAGTCTTAATGATTCTCACTGGTTTGTGCTAACAGTCTTATGGGTAATGTGTTCTTCTTCATGGATAAGGAAGGAAATGGTAATTATCAGTAGAAAATTTTCTTACTGTCTGATATTTTGAGGTTTTAATGATTATCTCAAAGATTACAGACAGATGGGTGTAGTGACATGTGCCTATAAATCACAGCTACTGGGGAGACTGAGGTAGAAAGATTACAACACTGGAAAACTCAGTAAGAGCCTTTCTCACTAGAAAAAATGTTAAAGAGTTCGAGGGATAAGGGCTATATTGCTTGCTTGTTTGTTTGTTTGTTTGTTTGTTTGTTTGTTTTTAGCACTGAATCCAATCACTAAGATAACTGACAGAAAACGTAAAAGAACCTATTTATGGATCATCTAAACACTCTGGCTCCAGCAAAATGCAAAATTTTGTTGTGTAAGGCCAAGCATTAATAGGCCTCAACATACTAGGCAGGCCCATCAGGGTAGCTCACTCAAGTTATCAGCAAAGGGACACAACAAACACTTTCATAGAAAAAATAAACCATGATAAGTAGTGAAAATTTGATATTATTAAAGACTTAACAGTATATTTAAATCTAAATGAGGGTGTTGACCATGGAAGCCATTCCATCTTTAATCTGATCATTGAAAGCCAGAAAGTTAAAATGGATGTCTGGGAGGGACAAAGAGATTGTGATGCTTAATCTACATGGATAACAGCATGTCTGGATATTTGGTGAAACTTCAAAAATTTCTTCTTGGGTTTTGTTGCAAAAGTTTTCCATTTACATTAAAAATCCTGTGTAAATTTATAAGTTGGCTTCACAGATGTGGATGATGTGGTGGTTTGGTTCAGGTGTCCTCCATAAACGTATGTGTTCTGAATGCTAGGCCCCCTGCTGATGGTAATTCAGAAATTGGATCCTCACAGAAGTGATGTATTGTTGGTGGCAGATTTATTGGTAGTGTAGGTAGCTTCCCCATACCAGTGTTTGGCACACTCTATTGCTGGTATTGTCCACTTGATGTTGGCCAGGAGGTGATGTCCACCTCTGCTAACGTCATCATTTTCTCCTGCCATCATGAAGCTTCCCCTCGAGTCTGTAAGCCAAAATAAACCCTTTCCTCACACAAGCTTCCCTTGGTTTATGGTTTTCTGCAATAACACAAAGCAAACTGTAACAATAAATTGGTACCATGGGAGTATGACTGTAGTTTTGGTTGTTTGGAACTTATTTGAGGAAGGAATGTGGAAAGATTTGAACCTTTGGCCTAAGCGATGTCTTTCAGTATGTTAGTACAAATTGATGGACCATTCTTGTCAGAGTTGAAAGACCTGAATGCAGTAAGAACTATGATTTGTGAGGTTTGGCTTATGAAGGTAAGAAAGAACTTTTTGTCAGGACTGGTCTAGAAGTAGTTTTTGAGAGAGGCTTCCTGAATTCTGCCTGCCCATGTCTTGGGAACTTGTACAGGCTTGCATTGCATAGAAATTTACTGGTGTGAGCAGAAGGATATTGCACAAAAGAAATGCAATCTTTGGACTGAAACTGTTGCCTGAAGCTTCAATTGTTTGAGATATTACAACCACTGAGATCAGGCCGGATGAACTGCATAGGAACAGCAGGAAGAATGCTGAATCTTAAAGAAAGGGGCCTGAAATGGAAATAGTTTGCTATCCTTGAAAGTTGGCTTTACCAGGCCCCTGGACTAACAAGTTGGTAGCCCACCTGGTACTATTGAGTAAATTAATGCAAGAAAGAGGGGGTCATTGGATTTGCAAAGAAGTTTTGGTTTTTTGGAAATGGTCATGGGACATGTGAGGCAGGCTTGTTGGCTTACCTGCATGGTGACCCGATGGAGCCATAGCATGAACTGTGGGTTGCAGTGGAAACACCAGAAATGGGATGACTTTCAAGAAATGCTACCAGCAGCAGATGAAGTTTTACAGGACTGTGAGTAGCCTAGCTGGAGGGGCAGAACTGGAACTCCAGAGATTTGTCACTGGCTAGATTTATGGAGACATGACACTGGTTAGAGTTGTCAGAGGAGGAGCTACACAGTTTGACATTTGCCCTATTTGTTTAAAATCTTACATTATTTCTTTGCTATGCCCAATGCTATCTTTTGCTATCTGAATGTTTATTTTGTTCATTATGCATTAATTTTTTGGGTATTATAGCTCAGTTAAAAGACTTTGTAATATGGGGTATTTGAATAGCACTAAGATGGATAAAGGAACTATGGGGAACGATGGGGACTGCAGTACATTTTACATCATCTATGGTTATCAGTTTATGGGGTCAGGGGCAGAACACAGAGTTTTAATTTAGGTGTCCCCAACAACCTTAAATATTATGAATGCTAGGTCTCCAGCTGATGGCAATTTGGGAACTGGAGTCTCCTGGAGGTGATGTATTGTTGGAGGTAGACTTATGGGTATTATAGCTAGCTTCTTCTTGCCAGTGTCTGGCACACTCTTTTGCTGTTGTTGTCATCCACCAGATGTTGATCAGGTGATGTCCACCCTCTGCTAATGCCATTGTTTTCTCCTGCCATCATGCAGCTTCCCCTCAAGTCTGAAATCCAAAACATAGCTTTCCTCCCACAAGCTGCTCTTGGTTGGATGTTTTATGCCATGAACATGAAGCTAACTATAACAATGGGATTCTTCCAATCAATTGAACAAAAGACTTATTTTTCCCAAAATAAGCAAAATTCATCTATCCTATATGTCTTAAACCTGAGACATAATTTTCATTTCTTTCCCTTCCTCTATACTCAAATGTAAACATCATCTCAGACTGCAGATATAACTTAGCAGTTAAGGTTCTTGCTTGTGAAGCCTAAGAGCCCAGGTTCAATTCCCTAGTACCCATGTAAGCCACATGTACATGGTGGCTCATGCATCTGGAGTTCATTTGCAGTGCTTAGAGGTCCTGGTCCACCCATTCTCTCTATCTGCCTCTTTATCTCTCTTTCTGAAATAAATAGTATTTAAACATCATCTTCTTATGGGTCTGTCTCTTGTCATTCTTCTGGCTGGAAATGAACCATGGACTCTTCTTCCATTTGCTAACTATGGTTCTTGGGGCTAATTTATCTCCCATAACCCCAAATATATGAATGCACAAACATACACTTATGCATACATGCAGACACACTTTATTTGTTGGTTCTTTTCTCTGAAGAACCCTGACTGATATAGGACAGAATACTTCAGAGCCATGGATAGGTATGCACAAAGATTCTGAGGCCAGAAATAACTTATGGATTTATGAAGTGGAAAAGTAATCATTGTATCTCCATAACAATGCTGAGATAAAGCAAAAGTGAGTCAAAATGAAGCTGAAGAGGTGAAATGCACCCAGTCTTCAGTGCATGGGGATGATCGTAGAGTTGAAATTTATTTTCAGAGAAATAAGAAATCAGTGAATCCTTTGTAAAAACAGAAGAGTGGTAAAATGATTTTGCATGATATATGGGTGTATTGTAGAGTATGCAGAGGGTTATTAAAACAGGAGTTTAGATGATTGACAGAGAGATTACTAGAGCCATAGAGATAAAGTGTTAAAATAGCATCAATCATGGTGGTGACAATGGATATCCGAGACCCATTTTGCAATCTTGATCTATGTTACAAAACAAATGACTTGTTTTAGGCATACTTGGTGCTAACTTTACTCTCCATTGGAGAATCTGCTTCTCTTTTTCAGATAGATGCAGATCCTAAGGAGAGGACCACCCCATCACACCTCAAAAGGGCCCCAGATGAAACTAAGAATAATTGGGGAAACATGCAAGAATGCTGTTTTCTTGGTGAACCAGGAACCAGCACAACAGTGAAGGAGACAGACACAGAGAACAATCAACTCCTACCAAACCAGATATCCAGAGACACAGAGGTGCCCAAGATCTCAACACAGAAGCAGACCTAATATGGGCCCAATATGGCTTAGGGCAACTTGTGAAAGAGGAGGCAGAAAGAATGTCAGAGCCACACGTTGGGTCATGACATGCAGAGTCATTTCCTCCTACCCAAAACTAAAGGCTAACTCCACAATGCACGGCCCCTATGCCCGAACAAGAAGGGTCCCTGTGGAGGGTGGAAGACAGGAAAGAGGCTAACAATGGTACCAACTTGAATGTATTCACTAACTACAAAAATAAAAAAAAAAAATTAAAAAAAGGGGAAGTGCAGTGTAAATCAGGACTTCTTCGTGACTGACCCAATAAATGCATAGGCACCAGGGGAGAGCAGGTTAATAATAGGGGAAGGATGAAGAACAGTGTTAGGTGAAAATCAAAATGGGCATTTGGAATACTAATGTTAATGTCTTTGAGTGCACCAAGTATAAATATGAGACAGACTTATCTGTCCAAAGTAGGAACCAGTTCACTTGGAGCTTGTGATAGTTAAGGTGTTGTCAACTTCATCTGTTTAGTAACCCACAGAAATCCCTTTCACGTGGGTCTCTGAGGTTGCTTCCAGGAAGGATTAACTGTAGGAGGAAGTTCTTCCCCCAGAGTGAGCCCTTCCCTAAGAGTGGGCAGCCCCTCTCAGAGGGGAACTACAGCTCTGGATGAAAAGAGCTGCTTCGTTCCTTCTACTTGGCTGCCTTCCAGTGTGGATTGAAGAGCAGCACGGATTGAAGACCAGCGTCAACTGAAGACCAGCATGGATTGAAACCCAGGAGCTCCTCAGGAAGCCTCCAGGCCTTCAGTGCCATATTGGGACTGCTGAGGCACCTGGACACATGGACTAAGCAGCTACCAGGACCCTTGATTTTCAGGCCTGCAACTGCTATTGGACTACTGTAAGTGAATCCAATAAATTCCCTTTTAAAAATAATTCATTCTAGCAGTTCTGTTCCTCTACAGAACCCTGACTAATACAGGTTTTTTTTTTTTTTTTTTTTTTTTTTTTTTTTTTTTTTTTTTTTTTTTTTTTACCAGGAGTGGTTCTAGAGAAACAGAATTGTACAAATGGATTTCTCTACTGGGCTTGGTGCTATCTGGGGTTGCTTTCCAACTTCAATGCTACTAAAGGCCCTACTGGTGATAAAGAGAGAAGTTTTACTGTAAATAAGGAGGGCTCTAGTAATACATGGTGTGAACTATTTAAAGAACTCCATGAGATAGATGTATTTGGTAATCCTGAGTCATGTCTTGTGAAGAACAAGGAATGTAGTGACTCTGTATTTAAACACTTGAATTATCTATGGAAAAGTAAGACCAATGATGAAGCTGGTTGGTTGCTTATAGCATCTCTGGACAAACTAGTGAGGGAACAGCAGAAGCTCAGAAAAGAAAATTCCAAGCTTAAGACACATGTACATGATCTCAAGGTTTCTAAGGGTGCCCTGGAGGAGAGTCTCCTCTCTAGCCAGAACAGGGCTCAAATTGCAGTAAGCCAAACCCAAGCTCTCATTGTGAGATTGGCTAGCTTGCAATGTAAACTCAAGCCCCTGCCTCACCTGCTATCAGAAGTTAAAGTGAGGGCACTTGTTGGAAAAGAGTGGGATCCTGTGACTTAGGATGGTGATGTGTGGGAAAACCCTGAAGAATCTGGGGACATTGAAGTGTCAGATTCTAAATAAATTCTTTTGGATGAAAATATGTCCTCCCTTCACTTAGCAGCAGTTCTATTCCCCACCTCCACACCCTGAAGTATTAGCCTCCCCACCCTTGCCTAAGGGAAGTAATCCCTCTTTGTCTGAGGAATCAGAAGGAGGTGCTGTTGCTTCTCAGGTCCCACCCATCTTTGCCTCTAGGCCTATAACTGGAAGGAAGGCTAGGCAGACCCCTAAAGGTGAGATAGAAAATGTGACCGAAGAGAAGGTGAGGTACACTCCTAAAGAACTTCAGGAGTTTTCTCACTGGTACAGGCAAAAGCATGGGGAATATGTGTGGGAATGGATCTTAAGGGTGTGGGATGATGGAGGAAGGAACATAAGATTAGATCAGGCTGAATTTGCTGAAATGGGCCCATTGAGCAGAGATTTTAGATTTAACACTACAGCTTGCACAGCTGGAAGGGGACAACTCTCAAGGACTGTGGTGAAGGGAAGTCTTCACAATGGACAAAACTTCGGGCAGTGCACATGGTTGTGCATTTTGCTTGGAAATAAAAATGTCCAGATGTGTGGTTATACACTGATTCATGGGCTGTGGCCAATGGTTTGGCTGGATGGTCTGGGACTTGGAAAGAGCACAGTTGGAAAATTGGTGAGGACATGTGGGGAAGGTGTATGTGCCTAGAACTCTCTGAATGGGCAAAGGATATAAAGATAATTGTGTCCCATGTTAATGCACATCAGAAGATGATCTCATCAGAGGATGACTTTAATAGTCAAGTAGATAAGCTGACCCATTTTGTGGATAGTGGTCAACCTCTTTCCTCAGGCAGGCCTGTCATTGCCTAATGGGCCCACGAACAAAGTGGCCATGGTGACAGAGATGCAGGCTATGCACGGGCCCAACAACATGGACTTCCACTAACTAAGGCTGACTTGGCTATGGCTACTGCTGAGTGCCAAATTTGTCAGCAGCAGAGACCAACTCTGAGCCCCCAATATGGCAGTATTCCTTGGGGTGCCCAGCCAGCAACTTGGTGGCAGGTTGACTACATTGGACCACTTCCATCATGGAAAGGGCACCATTTTGTCCTTACTGAAACAGACACTTATTCTGGGTATCCATTTGCCTTTCCTGCACATAGTGCTTCTTCCAAAACTGCCATCCATGGGCTTACAGAATGCCTTATCCACCATCATGGCATTCCGCACAGTATTGCTTCTGACCAAGGAACTCACTTCACCACCAAGGAAGTACAGCTGTGGGATCATTATCATTGAATTCACTAGTCTTACCATGTGCCCCATCATCCTGAAGCAGCTGGCTTGATAGAAGGGTGGAAAGGCCTTTCAAAGAAATAGCTACAGTGTCAACTAAGTGGCCATAGCTTGGAAGGCTGGGGGAGTGTCCTCCAGCAGGCTTTATGTGCTCTGAATCAGCATCCTATATATGGTACTGTTTCTACTATAGCCTGGATTCATGGGTCCAGGAATCAAGGGGTGGAAATGGGAATGGACCCACTTACCAGCACCCCAAGTGACCCATTAGCTAAATTTTTGCTTCCTCTCCTGCAACCTTACGTTCTGCTGGCCTACAGGTCTTGGTGCCAGAGGGAGGATTGCTTTTGCTAGAAGTCACAAAAAACATTCCATTGAACTGGAAGCTAAGACTTCCCCCTGGCTTCTTTGGGCTCTTGATGCACTTGAGTGAACAGGCTGAGAAAGGAGTTATAGTGATAGCATGGGTGATTGATCCAGATTACCAGGAGGAAACTGGACTATTCCTCTGCAATGGAAGTAAGGAAGAGTATGTCTGGAGTACAGGAGATCCTTTATGGCATCTCTTAGTGTTACCATGCCTTGTTATCAAAGTCAATGGACAACTGTAATAATCCAATAGAGGTAGTGTGATAAATGGTCCAGATCCTTCAGTAATGAAGGTATGGGTCATCCCTCCAGGTAAAGAACCAAGACCTGCTGAGGTGCTTGCTTAAGGTGGAGGAAATACCAAATGGGTAGTAGAAGAAGACAGTAACAAATAAAAGCTAAGGCCATGTGAACAGTTACAGAAACAAGGACTGTAATTGCAATGTTTCTGCACTACCGTGATACAGAATGTTTGTACAGACAGATCTACACCAATGTTAAGATTATATAAGTGGCTGTTGAATTTATATTATACCTACTATATTAGAGGCTAAGAATTCCTCAAGGAACCTTGCTTTGCGTTGGGGGAACATTTTGTGGTTCCCATTGTATGTGGGATAGTTATCCCATGTTGCGTGGAATTATGAAATTGTTACTATTTTTGTTTGGAAATTGAGTGTAATATGAGATACGGTTTGGTATCAAGCTGACAAGAGGTGGACTTGTGATAGTTAAGTTGTTGTCAACTTGATCTGTTTAATAATCTACAGAAATTCCTTTTGGGTGGGTCTCTGAGGTTGCTTCCAGGAAGGATTAACTGAAGGAAGAAGCCCTTCCCCCAGGGTGAGCCCTTCCCTGAGAGTGGGCGGCCCCTCCCAGAGGGGGCCTACATATAAGGAATGTCTGGGTGAAAAGAGCTGCTTTGTTCCTTCCACTTGGCTGCCTTCCAGTGTGGGTTGAAGACCAGCATCAACTGAAGACCCGTGTGGATCAAAACTCAGGGCCTCCTCAGGAAGCCTCCAGGCCCTCAGTACCAGACTGGGACTGCTAAGGCACCTGGCAACATGGATTGAGCAGCTACTGGGTTCCTTGATTTTTGGGCCTGCAACTGCTATTGGACTATCATCAGCGAATCCAATAAATTCCCTTTTAAAAATAATTAATTCTAGCAATTCTGTTCCTCTAGAGAACCCTGACAAATACAGAGTCTATGTTTGAAAGTCATCAGACAATACAGTTAAATTGCCAAAGGTTAAAGCCTACCTAAGAGAAAAAGGGGAAAAAAAAAAAAAAAAAACAACTCAGAATCTTTATTGTTTTGTCATTAAAGGAGGAGAAGAAAATACAAGGAGAAGTATTATTTACCAAAGAGGATTCTATGTTAGAAGGCTTCATTGTTTCCTTTTATCATTAAATACCATTGAAACATCTCAAAATCTTTTAAATAAGGTTATTTACGGAAAATTTAAGTACAGCCAATATTCCCCTCATCTATTATTCCTGAGAACAAAATATTATATAGACCTCATAAATTATTCACAGAGAGACCTGAACTTTCATTATACATACATAAGAAGCAATAAAAATATCAGATAACACATGAATATTCTTAAGTTTTCAATAAGTGACACTATTTCCAATTGTATAAAAACCACAGAGTAAATTTTTCTTTTATCTAAAATATTAATTTATTCATAGTAATAATATTTACACATTCTTAAATAAAATTTAGTTTTGCTTCACAGTCAACAAACTCATAAAAATTACAGTAAAGTTGTTCCAGGACTATGTAACTCTTGAGATAAAATCAAGTCCTGTAGTGCATCAGAAAAGCAGGCAAATAGATATTGAATAAGAAAATATTAACTCTCTAACTCTTCAACAATTTATAAATTTGCAAAGATTTTTCCATTATCACATTTTCACACATATATAAAAATCTCTCCAGTAATTGGCAACTGAGTGGTAGTGGAAAGCATATATATCACTTTATTCTGTATAAAGTCAACAAGTGAATAAGGATTACAACTCAGATTCTGAAATCAGAACTTCAAAGTCTGTAAAGTTGGCAAGTGGTCAAGATTCTTAGGCCTCTGAGAAGAAAGTGGAAATATGGGGAAGATGCTAGATATAGACTGAAGAGAAGGAAACATTCCCTTCACTCTATTTTTGTTCCCCTAACTACCAATAACAAACTCATAGAACCATTGTGTGTATGATCCTCAAAATCCAGTATGAATCTTAGAAAGACAGGAAAAATTCTCATAAGAAGAATATATAAACTGTATGGCACATATGAAACTCAAGAAGCAAAAGGAAAGTTGTAATGAATTCTCCATAAAATAGCCTTCATTCACCCAAAGAAGATACAGGGAATATCCCAGTTGTTTGAAAGTTTGGGGTTACAGTGGTTATAATGAGCACAGAACTAAATAGCTATTTCTGGATATAACCCATGAGAAAGACTATGAACTTCTAAATCTAATTTATTACTATGATTAGCAGAATAATTCTCATCTCAGTGGATGCTAAAACAGAACCTTCTGGATGATCAGGATGAGCCCAATGTACTCCTTAGGGACACTGAATGTGGAATAATAAGAAAAAGAAGAGTTCATATATGACTATGTAGAGAGATGAATTGCTGCTTGCTTTGGAGATGGTACCAGCATTCAGGAAACAGAGGTCCAGCACTCTGGAGACAGAGGTAGGATGATCACCAAGAGTTCAAGGCCAGCCTGAGACTACTGAATTCCAGGTCAGCCTGGGCTAGAACAAGACCCTACCTTGGAAAAAGAAAAAAAAAAAAAAAAATGGCTATGTAACAAGGTGAATAAGGAAGCATGCATAAGTCAGGAGATCCAAGAGAGGATTCTTCCTTAGCCTCCAGAAAACCAAAACAAAAGGCAGGTCAGCTAAGCTCTTAATTTCAGTCTAATGGACTCATGTCAGACTACTGACCTACAGATCCATAGGACAATTCATATTTATCTGTCAAAGTTCATAGTGAATTAAATTCATTAATGTGGGAGGACATACAACTTAGTCCATCACAAATGTTTCAGAAATCAAACACATGATCAAAATGTATAAAATACATGCTTGCATCATAGTGAAGTTTTATTTTTATTTTACAAAGTAACTGATAAAGGTATAGGGCAGGGATTGAGTATGAATGTAGCTTTATTATTATCATACTATCTAAAATCAGTTATCTAGACCAAACAAAGTTTGCTGTCATTGAGTCACTAAGAATATTTTTAAAGACTAAAGAGAAGTCAAAATATTGTCATACATGTATACAACTTCAGTACATAACACATAGCAGTTGTATTAGTGACAGTAATCACCACATTGCTAAGAAGATGACGAATAATAGGATACAACATTATCGTCATGGATTCCCTCAAAGAGGTGGAAAAGCAGGACCCCTAAATAAATAAGAAAACACTTTGAGGGACTGGGTCATCAAAAAATAATGTTGGTACAAATACGTAATGAGGCTATGTAGGAGACATGACAGTTAGATTGAATTTTTTTTCTAAATTATTGATAGTCCCACCCTAAGACAAAACAGTAGATCAAAGACAATTATTCCATTCAGGGAGTAACAAAAGAGAGTTTTTCTGCTCTCCAATTGTCTGAAGTAGGCATATATTGTAGTTTCCATGTAATCTCCTCTTTATGTCCTTTCTTAATGAACAACCATATGGATGCGGGAACAATTTAAACAAGGAGAGGTCCCAATCACAATACAGTTTTATGTCATGGTACTTGGCAGTTGATCTAGAAAATCATTCTTATCCTTCTCTTTAAAAAAATCTGAATCATGGGCTGGAGAGATTGCTTAGTGGTTAAGCACTTGCCTGTGAAGCCTAAGGGCCCCAGTTCAAGGCTCTATTCTCCAGGACCCACGTTAGCCAGATGCACAAGGGGGAGCACGTGTCTGGACTTCGTTTGCAGTGGCTAGAAGCCCTGGCGTGCCCAGTCTCTCTGTTTCTATCTGCCTCTTTCTCTCTCTCTCTCTGTCACTCTCAAATAAATAAAAATGAACAAAAAAATCTGAATCACTCATTCACATGGTACAAACAACAGTACATACCTCCCATCCTGGAGAAGACTTTACTAACTTCCTTTGTGATCTGTTGCAGTGTAGTCTAAAAGAATGTGTGCTTATGGATATTTGAAATAATATTATACCCCATTATATCAAGGAAATTCATAAAGTGGGTCATATTAGCAGAGAGAGATACATACATTGGAAACACTGAAAAAAGATACAAGGGCCTAGAGTATGGATGATAAACATGTCCAGTGAAAGTTCTTGGAGTCTAAGACTCAAGTCATATGACGACAACCTTTCCAAAGGAAAGATAAAGTTATTTCACATCATACTACTCATCAATAGGGCTGGGGCTGTCTGAATACAAGAAAGAACACAGCACATCATATCTATTTCATGTCAAAAAGGATATTGGCTAGTAGTGAGACTTGTAGCAGGCACAGTTTCTGCTGATGAAATTCTACCACTTGCATCAAATGACTCAAAACTCTATATTAGAGGTAGCTTTGGTAGGACAAAATACTACGCAGAGTTTATGGCAAGACCCAGTAGGAGAATCACAACATGAACACCTAATGCTTTTGAATGATCTCAAGCCATTGCAAAGAGAATTACAAATAATTTGAAAAGCAGCTTATGGTATACCACTGAGCTTTTGTTTAGGCACTGTGCCTGAAAATAGGCTATTAAGAAACCATGTTGCCAAAAATATTCATTATAAGCTACATTCTGTCAGCCAATTCAATTCATAAGAAGCAGGTCCCACAGCAATCCATTATTGGATGGAAGTGGTATAGTTGAGACTGAGACTCAATAGGAAGATTATATGTAAGTAAGATATGCCCAGAGGTGATACATACATCTACATATCCCTGTGGTACTAATGCCCCTGGATTCATAATCATGGCTTCCTGGGGAGTCTTATAGCCCCTATGTTCCAGGTAAATTCACAGACAGTCTGGCTTTTTGTATGGAACGGATAAAGGATGACTATATCATTGGCAACAGATTATAGATTGGCTGGTTGTTGGTTGGAAGAATGAAAACAGAAATAACAGAATATCAGTAACAATAATGCAGGAAAGGAGATATGCACGTCTCCTTCGTCTGCAAGTGGGGAGAAAGTAGACAGACTATATATGTTTATTGCTCCAAAATAAGTCACTAACATGAAAGGGGCATACATGTTTGTATCCATAAAGAGGACAAGACAGTTTTACTAGCTCCTCTTTAAATATGAACTTGACCATATTCCCATACCGTAATAGGATTTATATTCCTTTCTTTTCAACCTGGGTAGATTTTTGCTTCTGTCTCAAGATTTGTGTTATGCAGAGTTGATGCATGTAGCTGCCATGGCAAGATCCCATGAAATGGCTTCTATCTTCTAAGGGCATTTGGTCTCAGTATCCTGCAATCTTGCAATGAGAGAAACCAAATAGAGAAGCCAGGTGCCACAAAGCAGTGGAAGGATGTTCCAGCTGTCAGCCAGTATCTTAACAACTGCGCTTGGGAGTGAAGATACTTCTAAATGATTCCATTCTCAGATATGAAGTAATGCTCTACCATCTCTGTCTTCCCAGGTCCAAGTAAAAAATGTATGAGTAAAGATAAGTCATTCTAGCCATCCCATTTGGTAAATAGAATAAAAATCTAGTTGATGACATAAAGTTATGGTGGCTTGTTATATCCCAATAGCCACAACCAACCAAGCCTGTAGGATGAAGCTAGTCTCACTAACTTTCCATTCAAATGATTGCTACATTATCTCTCCACCTGTACCTCTTCTATCTCTCTCTACTTGCAAATAAATAAATAAAAATAAAAAGTAATCAATTAAGAAGCTGGAGAGATTTCTCAGCAGTTAAGGCACTTGCCTGCAATGCCTAATGTCTATGGTTTGATTCCCCAGTGGCCATATAAATCCAGATGCACAAAGTGGCACATACATCTGGACTTTGTTTGCAGTGACTGGAGGCCCTGGTGCATGCTCTCTCTCTCCCTCCCTCCTTCTTTCTGTCTCTCTTCTCTTTATCTCTCTCTCTCTCTGCTTACAAGTAAACAAATAAATAAATATAAATAAATAAAATAACATAAATAAATAAATAAGACTCCTAAAGAAAGGAAACCATTTCATGGATCAAAAGTTTTAGCTGAGCACCACAAGGGGTAAAATCTAGAAAATGCAATGTACCATCAGAACCACTTCTGTATGATGACATCTACTCCCCCAGGTTCCAAGTGTGTTACCTGCTGAATGCTCACCACTGAGTTTCCCTGTAGAATTTGTTTTCAACCAAAGGGTTCCATCTCACTGAGAGATATTGTGACCCCACCACCACCACCAAGGTAGCCTGTACCGAGTGATAGATAGATCATAGTGAAAGACCTTTCCTCTACTGGGGACATCTTTGAAGGCCCTTGCTAGCTTTATAGGATCCCAAATACTCGGAATAGTATTATCTCACAACTAACCCTGGGTTCACCTTCTACCTTGACTTATTCCAGGCTCTCTCTTTTTTTCCCTACTAAAGATTTTTTTTTTTCCAAAAGCAGTTTCTCAAAACTGCATCCATGTAAATTTTGCCCTGGGGAAGCCATCCTGCCACCTTCCACCTTGGCCTATCCCACTAAACTTCCATGATCTGGGAAAGTCTATCTCTCTGTGACAGTAGCAAATTGTTCCTATTGACTCTGCTTGTTTATACCGAGGCTAAGACTGGAAACATGCCATTGTATCCACTTCTACCTATGTAACCACAAGTCCAGTTCCCCAGGGCAGAGCACAATACTGTGCTAGAAATATGCTTTGCCGTTTGCCACTATTTGCTTCATTAATGATTTCCCATCTGAAGAAAAGGACAAATCTTTCACTAATGTGAAAAGTTCAAAAATCACAAGAATTGATAAGAAGGTGACACCTCTGAAGATTGAACAAAAATCACAAGTTAGGAAGCCTCTGAGCACACTAACAGGTCAATTTCAGAATACTCTTTAAGAGAATCTAGACTTTAGTGGACTTTGGTCACAGCACTCACATTTCCATATTTATAAGGTATTTTTGTCTTCCATTTTATTGAAATGTCTAGTCAAGTTTTTCTAGACATTCAATTAACTTATTATAATTATTAATATCACCCAATATTCATCTATAAAATAAATCTTAACAGCTAGATACACTTAAATAGTAGGATTTTAATTTTATGACTCAGTGATTATGTCATTGTTCACCTTTACCCAAAATAGAACATGCATCTAGGGTATTAAAAAGTGCAAAATCTGGAAGTGGAACTCCAGATGTGTGAAGCAGTAAAAACATAAAATCTATTAAGCTCTTCTGAACTTGGATTTCACTCCTTTTCCCCCTGTATTCCTTCACAAAGCAGTGAACTTTAATTTGAAATATTTGCTTACAAAATAATGAGGACCCACACTACCTGTGAAATTCATCACAATAATCCCATGTGTAACAAAAATTCATATCCCACTAGTTTAAAGTATTTGGCTAGAGTATTAAAAACCCCCTGTTTGGAGAAAGAACTCACCACAGCAATATTTGTCTATGTTTTTAAAATAAAGTGATCTTGTTTTAAAATACAATATCAACACAGACCTGTGAAATGTGAACACAGAAGAATTTCAGGGTGCTGCTCTTCTGCCACACTGAATTAAGAGTTAAAGTTCTAAATGACTCAGTTGCCTCTGATGATTTGGGAGGTTGTCATGAGTTAAAGAAAACATCAGCTGTTTAGAAATGCATGGCAGTACAACTGAATATAATCCCTTTCCTGTTCTCCCTTGAAAAGGTTTCTTATCGAAGCAGGCACAGGGTTATATTATATGACACAATAACCGCATTCAAAAAGCATAGGAAAAACTGACTTTCATAGTAGCAAATGCCATAGCTAAATGCCTACAACAAATCACTAAGCTGCACTAATTTGTAAGCTTTGAGGTTTGAGGAACTCACTGGCAGCTAAGAGAAGGGCAGAGCTTGCAATCAACTTTCCTCTTGAGCACAACAAGATTTTCAAGAATTCAGCTGATATAGTCTCTTCAATTAACTCTGCATGATAAAAATGCTCAAGCAATACCCAGAGGGAACTCGAGGCAAAAAATCAGGCCAAATATGACATTTAACTATCAATCTTTCCAAAGCCAGCGATTGTTAATCAGCCTAAGGGAAAATAAAGTTGCGTACCTGACAGTATTATTTTTATAACCACATTCCTACTACTGTACAGGGAGGAACATAACTACTTTTGCAAAGTATAGAGTACAGCCATTTCTTCATTTTTTATAGGTTTCTAATTGTGAACAAGCTTAAGATATCCTATTAGCAAAAAATAGGTAAATAATAGATTATACCAGAAAGAGAGTTCAGTAGGTGCATGCTAACACTCAAAAAAAAATCTTTCTATTCCAAGAAAGAAAGCTATAATGGTATAAAGTGCAGACACTTGATACCTCTATATTTCTTAGGTGAAAAGCTAAACTGTACATATCATTCAACTTGCATTTTTATAATGTTTGAGATAGCTTCATGCACAGCCCAATGTGAGCTAACTAAGTTAAATGATTTAATCTAAGTGTAAGTATTCATATATTTGAATACCATTTTAATTATAGGTGTAAGAATGTATGCAAGTATTTATTTTTTAAATACATGGCATATTTGGTCCTAAATTTAGGCCAAATAATCTATAGTAGGTAAAAAACCATTATGATTTTCAGATTTCAAATACATTTCAAAGATAAGAGTATGGTAAAATATGTATAAAATTCCAAATTCAAGATGTGGAACATAACAGTCATTTTTTAAATAGCTATTATATTTAAAAACTGACTTTCACTAGCACATGAAAAAAATCAAGTTATGGGCTGGAGACATGGTTTGGCAGTTAGGCACTTGCCTGTGAAGCCTAAGGACCCTGGTTCGAGGCTCAAATCCCCAGTGCCCACCTTAGCCAGATGCACAAGGTGACACATGCATCTGGAGTTCATTTGCAGTACCTGGAGGTCCTAGTGCACCCATTATCTTTCTCTCTCTCTCTCTCTCTCTCTCTCTCTTTCCCCTCCCTTTCTCTGTCTGTGTGTTTCTCTCAAATAAATAAATAAAAATAAATGCATTTTAAAAAAATCAAGTTACATAAGTTTTGGTTTGTGGATATAATTTTGGGTCTACATTTGAATATAGATATGTTTGAATATCTTAAAAATCACAAATGACAGAAAAAACACAAAAAAGATTTGCTAACAGAAGAGGTAACATGGTCTTCTGAGTATACAAGTGACACCAGGTTCAATGCATACATCACTAGAGCCCATGTACAAGAAGCTGCACTTGTATTGCTGTTGTGAACCAGAAAATTAGTTCTCATAACATTATATGGATATATAATGCAAACATATATTCAATGCAAATTGGATACAAAACTCTACATACAAAAGTACTTTTGTAGGGGGCATGTGTGTGTAGTCCCTAGTCCTATAAACCTAGAGAGGTTACGAAGGGTTTCCAAAGCTCTATCTCCATCAGTAAGCTCAGAGAAGTAAGGCATTATCAAGTGACTCTCAATGATGACAAGAAAATGCTTTTTGAAACATTAACCAAACTAATATAATGATAATAGAATTCAAGAACAGTGTCACAGTGAATAGGGAGAAGGCTACTTTCAATACATGCTGCTGCAATTGGAAGAATGCAAAAGTGAAATACAGGAAATGATCTCAGAAATCCCAGAATAAGTAGTCCAGGAGGAACTAGGCAGAGTGTTTTAGGCTGTTGTCCACTGGGAGTCATTCTTGTTTTAGGGAACGGCTGAGAGGTTTTGAGCCCCAACCCCCAATCTTCACCATGTTCACATCATTACTGTGCTGACAGCATTGTAGCAGTGGTCATCATGTAAGACAGCTGCACCTTCTTCAACAAGTTTATGCGGATGAATCTAAGCAAAGAAAGAGCTGTTATAAAGATTGAGCTTTGGTTAACTGTGAGCTAAAAGTGCAAACACTTTAAAATGAAAATCACATCTGTTACAGGGAAAGGCATAGACACAAGGTGGTATACATTAGTGTGAAAAATGAAACAAAAAAAAAAACACAAGAGTCAAAGTATGGAGAAAAATCACTATTAAAGAAACAAGGAAACGGAAACAAGTGCAGGAACAGCAAAAACACTAACTATACTGCTTCTCGATGTCAACTCACAGATCTTATTACTGAGAGATGATGGAAGATAAACTCTATAACTACTTACAGTTGTATTTTTCCATGTTATAGTTGACTATATAGTATGTTTGAGATTAAAAGCTTAAGAGTAGTTAAGTTATTCATTATGCATAATGGAAAAATTCTTCTCTGCTAATAATGTTGTTATCTGTCTAGAGTCCCGAGTAAAGATGGACCCAAACAAGGTACAGACAATATGCTGATGTTTAGAAGACCAATATAATTGATTTACACATATAGTCAATGTTAGAAATATGAGTATGAGTTACAGGTGTGAAAACAGAAAGTGGGGCTTGTGTGATGGTTCAGTGGGAAAGTGTGCCCAAGAAAGCACCTGAGTTCAGATCCCCAACATCCAGGTAAAAACGCTGCCCATGAAAATATGAACCTGTAATTTCAATACAGGGACAGCAGAGACAATAGGATTTCTAGAGCTCACGGAAAGGTACGCTAGCCAAATATATGAGCTCTATGTTTAGCAAAAGACCCTGTCTCAAAGAATAATTGAAAAAGGCATCCAATGTTGTCCTTTGGCTTCCACACACATGTGTACACAGATGCATGGACACATTTGAATATATATACCCACACTCATAGAGACATGCACACATACCAAACACATACCCACAACAAAAGAAAGCAAGTGTTTGCCACAGATAATTGAAATGCATTATGAATGAAAATACTTTCTGGGCTGGGAAGGTGGATGTGTGCATAAAGCACTGACCACTAAAGCTGGAGTACCCGATTTCAAGTGCTAGGCTCCAAGTAAAAGGCTAGAGACCTGTGTCAGGCTTGGGAAATTTCATTACACCCATGCTGAAGCTCACAGCAAGACAGGAGGCAGAAAAGGAGCCGTTCCAGGAAGCTTGTGCCATAGCAAAGAAAGGCAGAACAAGAATCCAGAGAGAGAAACCCAGACTCAAGCGAGATGGGAAAGCCAGGACCTACACAACAGCTGTCCTCTGACCTCCTCCATCCACACTTAAAGAAATGCACACACTCATGAACACACACACATGCATACACACACACACGCACACGCAAATATGAAAAGGACATACTTCCAACTGAGGACAAACTTTGAAGAAATTGGGTTTTGTCACATATCCATTTCAAGGTTACTTTTTTTCCCCCCACACCATTCCCCTTCCAGGTAGGATCCCCCTGTGTTATACCAATCTACTTTTAATGTTCCTCCACCCATGATGCACCAGCAATTTTGTTTCCACTAACTACAACAGAAAAATAATACATTTTGCCCAGACACAAACATTTATGTATTTCTAATAGTTAGAGCCAAATTTTATTTTTTCTTCCATTTGGTTCATTTCTTTTTTTTTTCAATTAACTTGCAATCTCATTGAGTTTGTAGCCCTTACTACATAACTATATGATGTATGCATAGCAGATATACACTATTTTATTGACTAAATTTACTCAAACTTTATCTATTTCTCAATTGAATTCCCACTGGCAACAACTTTTTGAAATATAGTTAATCTTCCTGAAGATTTTCTCCCCATCTTTTTTCTTAGGATACAAATAGCAACCTCCTCCTCTGTCATACAACATTCACCAGAGGTGTGGCATAATCCCAATTCACCAATATCCTTTGAAGTAACAGAAATTTAGCGTAAAAGCTTAATCTGTGCCCACCTTTTCTATATTCCAAAATCATGCAATTAATCTGCAGAAAAATAATTTAACCCTCAGCAAGCATATCATATGCTGCATTTAAGAGCCCTCTGTCCTCTCACTTGTCTTCTCAAAAAAAAAAAAAAAAAAAAAAAAAAAAAGTCCCAGAGATGTCTTTCAGTCAGGCAGCCGGCATTTTTCTTTTTACTCTGATATACTTGAACAGAGTTCTACTTGCTTAGGAAAACAAATTATGATTTTGCTATTTTTCCATTACTAAAAGGACAGATACATTTTTAGAACAGTCATTCCTTCCTATGCATGTCTTTCATATATCAGCTGTTTGTGTAGTCCATTAGGATTCTTGGATTGCAAGCTAAGCAAAAACTTTTTCTTGGTCATACAGGCGAGTTCTGATGGCGCAAAAATCATTCAGTTATCTGTGTTCCCCTTATTATCTTTACAACAATAAAGAAACAGAATATTTGGCTGAAGAGATAACTTTGTACTTGCTCCCAAAGCCTCACAACCTGGGTTCAATTCCCCAGTACCCACATAAAACCAGGTGCACAGAGTGGCACATGCATCTGGAGTTTGTTTGAAGTGTCTGGAGGCCCTGGTGCACCCATTTGCTCTGTGAGTCTATCCTCCCTCTCTTCTTCTTCTCTCTCTCCTTATAAATAAATAAATAAATTTTAAACGAAAGATGTTTGAAAATATGGTAGCAAGTCACTAACTTGACCTCATCTGAGATCCACACATTCCTTAACATAACTTTCATCATGAACAGCAATAAAACAATATCACCAAATATTTATTTAAAATTATAGAGGTAGCTTAAAGATGTGAAAAATAAGTGATAACTTCTAACACTTTCCACCCTATCATAAATTTATTTAAATTACAAAGCGACATTAAATTATGATAAGTAAGTTATTAATAGTTGAAATTTATGATAACAAACTTCTGGGAATACATGGTTTGAATTTTGAAAACAGAAATCTCAATGTTTATTCAATATGGTCAGTGGCATATGTAGAACAGGAAATAAAAGTGCTTTCAAAAATAAGAATAGAGATAATAGTTAGAAAAGTAGTAACGAACTAATATGGAGAGAGCTTATACAGGAGTAGTGCAAGGTTAGAAAAGAAAATGGAATTGTTCTTGTATAAAACACAAAAGAACTGAGTTTATGCTAATGGTGAAGCCTAGAAAGATTCAGTAATCTGTAAAAAAGTAATCACCCAATGAATAGTTGTGCTGTGTAGAAAAAAAGAAATTTCACACAGTACAGGATCAATTGCCTGACATAATATGTCATAAATAGGTGGGTTGATTAAGTATCTTAAAAATTTCCTCTCACAACTTTGTGCTTTTGCAAGATCAAGAGTTTTTAATTGGATTTGAAAATGATAATAGGGTCCAGATTTCTAGATGTAATTTTTTTTTCAGTTTACTCTAAGTAATATATTTACATTGACAGTTACTGAAGCAAAGAAATGAAATTTCATCTTGTGAGACTATTCAGTTAATAATAATTACAATGAAGCTAAACTGTTCTCCAATTCATACCTGGAGTTCATTCAGCAGAATACCTTGCATATTCTTTCAAAATCACCAACAAAGTTCAGAAAAGCCTCCCCAGCTGATAGCCCACCTTAACCTATCAAACAACACAAGGTACAGAGTTCACTTCCAGGGTTAAGCTCATATATGTGGTTATTTGCAATTTCCTTGGTGGGTTACAAGTCTTGAGTCCCAATCTTGAAAGACTCATTCCACAGCATGAGGACCAGACCAGGGGGTGGGAATGATGGACCACCGCTATACTGGAAAAACAACCTATGGCCACAGCTCTCCTCACAGTCTTAATAAGTGACAAAGTGAATCCATAAAGCCCATGTGTGAGTGCAGTGTCAAAAATTCTGTCCAAGTTACATTAAAACCATAAATTTAAAAAGACTACTAAGTGTAGCTTCTTTGTATAGTCTTCCAGAAAATTTTGTCTGGGTTTCTCAAAAAGTTGTAGGTGTTTACAAGTATAAAACAAAACATATAACATAAAATTAGTATATATAACAGTTGTCTGATCATTATCAGAGAGATTAAAGATATAAATAAATAAATTATGATAATGAAAATTGCTTCTGTCATTTTTTTGTGTCATCCTTTCACCAGAATTATCTAAACTGTATATATTTATCCTCTAACTTCCTATGGACTGGACCCTGGCACTATCCCTGTACTGTCCTGGCTTTGATAAATAAACACCTCAAGTAAAATATGATTAGACAACTTGAGGACTTCTTCAGATACATGTAGGACATGAGCTTGTAATATTGTATAAAATAACCTGTCCACCCAGCATGGAAAGAAATCTTACTAGTTGACAATCCTGAATGTGCAAATTCTCAAGATATGGAATGCAGACAGACCACACTTTTCTTTGGTAATGGTTGTGAGGCACTAGCAAGAGAAGAGTATATGAGAATGTCCAGTTAGGTGAGTGGACATTGAGAAGTGGAAAGGTTAGGGATGACTATACATAATGCACTTTCACATGATATTTTCTTTTCTAGCATTTAGTGAAATCATCTCCTCTTTTCCAGGTTAGCATCATAAATAGAGCTAAGTCAAAAGCAATGTCTTTACATAAAGCCTCCCTAAGCCCAAAAAAGAAAAATATTCTTATCATTCTTAAGAATAACTTTTCTATTAGCAGGTACCATCCTGCAACTGGGTATAAATGGCTGACCTTCAGTATCTATCTTATTTTGGGGGGTCAATGTGTGTATCAGCTTCTACCAACAGACAGAAATTTCTTCTAGAACCTTCTTGTCTACTTATGTCCTTATTCTAAATTCTACCATGTCATTTCTGTTCAGCTACTGCCTAAGGTATCACACTTGAATTGTATGAGATTTGTTGATCTTACTTGAATTAATGAAGATAACTACTCTGTCATACACATTTGATGAATTTACTGTTCCCAACATACCCTAGAGTCATTATCAGTGCACTAACTATTTGGGGGGGGGTACCAAGTTTGATTTGATCTCCACTAAATCTACCCCTACTTAGAGATTTGTTTTTCATTTGCAGTGGAGATTTGCTTGTACTAATGCAATTATAAGGGTTTATTAACATCCTTGAAAGTCAATGGAATGACGACCAGAAGTAAAAATACAGTGTGTGTAAGTGGAGCATATTTTGCAAAACAACTGAGAAACACAGTAGGTAAGGTGCTTGATGTTAAGTCATTATCATTATGGTATTTAGTGAATGTGACTTGACAGGAACATGCTTCAGAATACCTACTTCACCAGTTTCCATTCTGATATTTCATCTAACTTGTGTATTACAAACAATGTAATATGAAAAGACAAATAATTATACACATATACACATATATAGTTACACACATATATAGTTAACTTAGTATAGTTTTTGGTTTCTGGCACTGTTTAAATAAAAAGAAAATTCTCACAAAAACTGTTAGATATAAGAATATGTGGGGAATTTTTTTTCATGTAAGTAATTATTTTTTACTTCCAAAAGGTAGAATGTGTTGCTCAAGAAAATTTTATTAGAAGATACACAAATTTCCCTGAATGGGTAGTGTCACATTAAAATAGTCATCTTAAGAAGTTCACATGTGTTTTATGCTATTATATCATTAATTTTTATAGTTTTCCCTTCAGGAATATTTAAAATAGTTTATATCTGATACAAATTATGTGAAGAACAATTATATTCCCGTAGGCCAAATGATATTCTAAAGAATTTTTAAGTCCATCAGAATTATTAGTAGAGGATAGCAGGCAGTAACCAGTCTCCATTATCCAAATGCTACACCATATATAAATGTTAACCATGGAACAGTTAGTTTTCCAAGCATCATGCAAGATTTATGTCAGTAAGTTCCTACTTCTACCACAGAAACTATTACTGTCCTGCTCATAGATGCCAAGCTGATTGAAATCATAGGAAGATTATATTCCTCAAGATTACATAATATCTGCATTAAAACAAAGATCCTCAATTGACCATAAACTAAAATCTGAATTTCATGTTAGGATTTTTTTCTTGTTTTAGGGCAAGGAAGAGATGAGTAAAGAGATTACCTGTGTTACTCAGAAAGCACTTATTTCCTCTTGGTCTTAGTTACTAGAAAATGTTAAGAAAGAGTACTTTGTGGAAAATGCGTGGTTTTACATATTACAAACAGAGGCAAATGAAAGATTATAGGAATATAGACTTTTATACTAGCCAAGTTCTCATCTACTTTTAGACATTTCTATTTAAAATTGCCTTGCATTCAAAATTAATTCTCTTCAAAGATCTTAATGTAAAATGTTCACAACATTTTACAACGTTACACTACATCTTATATTTCTGTCCTTCACAACTGATCAGTATTTTAAACTAAGTGAAAACTGTTCTCTTTATAATAAATACTTCAGCAAAAAGTGAAATTACTTTAGGTTAAGAAAGGTCATAATTTACAAAGTCAAATCCTGAAAATGTTGGTCCACTGGCTCTCAGATGGTTACCTTAGGTAATGTGCTAGACTAGAAGACCCTGAGTTCTTGATGCAAAGAATTCTGAGCAAGGCCTCACTCCAAATTTTTACTTCTCACAAGTTCCAGAATGATGTTGGTGCTGAATTTGAGAGCCTAATTCCTGCAATCTCTGAAGCGATATGGCAAGTAATGTCTGAATGCTTTATGTTTACCCAGGACATTTATCATGACCAATGATGTTAATGATTATTTATTTTCACAAAGCCAATGGTATCCCCAGATACGTGAACAACAGCTACATCCATAGAAAACAAAACAATGAAAAACAAAGGCCATCATCCTCATCATCATTACCAACTCAGTGCTGGAATGGTCTTCTCTTTACTGACATAGGCAAGGGCTTATTTTTAACTGATTCCTGATTATCTTCCCTGCTAGACCTTATCACTTTTCTTCTGCCCAGCAGAAGACAATAATATGAAGGACCAAAAGTGTCAGGAAAATGGAACCATTTTTATTTCATCCTTACAGACCCAGCCTTCTGCCCTCCTCCCAGTCTCCATGCTCCCACAAGTCTAAAAGCAAAACAAAACAAAACAACAACAAAAAAACTCTTTTCATCTGGGAAGATCTGAATCAATAAAAAACAGATGCAAACTTGGACATGGGATGAGGAATTCAGAATGTTCTAGCCCAAGAAACAGCCCTTCAAGCAGCATTATCTCCTTCAAGCCTCAGCCATTAGAATTCCCAGCTTCTTTCTCTGCCCTGCTACCCAGACGGCACAGCACAGTCACTGGATCATTGAGTGAATTCATGCTCTCTACAGGCCCCACCTCCCGACATCAGTCAAGCTTTCAGGAAATTCAGCATCTCTCTCCTGTACTCAAACACCCCTCAGCCAACACCCTCACCCACCACCAGTGTGAGAGGCTCTGCTGCCATCAGGCAAATGGCTTTGATTTAGGAAGGAGAAGGTCAGGAAAGGGGAAATGATGATGCTCCCAAATGGTAGAAAATGAAGGTTTTCTGGTACAAGACAGAGACGCCTAGGAAGACAAGAATGGGGAGTGCCACATAAGCTGGGGTTCACCCCCTTCTGCCCATGAGTAATGCATATCATTGGACAGAACACAGTAAAGACTGGGCGGGATCTGCTGCACTCACTTACGCACTACAGGCTCAGTACAGGTTACCCAGAGAGTTGGCTATTGCAGGACCACTGGTACCTGGGATGACTCCATAGGCAGTTCTAAGGTGCGCAGGGAAAGCGTGACTTCAGGGAATACAAACGCTTTGTTTTCCCGGGGCAGTCAGCGACTAAGCCCTGAAGTGATTGGATCCAAATCCCAGATCAAGAGCAAAGACAATGTGGGGAGGATTTTCCAGCACACGTTCCATGTACTTTGGCCCTGCGAGGAAGGCTGGTGAGAGTGTTGACCCAATGCCCCTTCTAGTGCTGTCCTTCAACCTTGTCATCAAACATACCCTGGGAACACCAAAGTTCTTTCTCTTTGGGAGCACTTCTTGCTCGTCCTACAATACTGCTATTTCAGCCCACAATTGCCCAGGTGTGTGTGTGCGTGTGTGCGTGCGTGTGTGTGTGTGTGTGTGTGTGTGTGTGTGTGTATTTCAGTGACTAAACAAGAGTGCCAACTGCTGACAGGCAAAGGAAGCTGGATTTGCTTTTAAGCACTTCAAAAGCCTTCCAATTAATAAGCTCACCTTCCCCTTGGTCCTAAGCCTCTCTCCGATCTGGGTTTTCTGGAAAGCTGAGAAGGTGTTCTGGTTGCAGCGAGTGGTGTCCTGTCCTGGAGCAGAGACGCGCGGACGGACTTCGCCCGCCGACCGTTCATTCATGCATTTGCTCATCCATTCACACAAATATGTCCCTTAATTGTGTCTGGCACTGAGAATCTTGCCTGCTATTACCCCTCCCCAAGTCAGTGCTCATGGCAACGGCTGGTGCAGAACGCAACTCAACTGTCACCCTACTTCCTGGGCCTGAAAATCAAGCCATGTATGCATACACAGGAAAAGAAAAAAGAAATGTGGAAAGGAAGAGAGGGCAGCGGGTGGTGCAGAGACAGGTGGGGAGACTTAAGGGGGGTCACATTCCAAGCTACACTTCAGGGGAAACCGCGGCACCCACACCGCTGCGTGCAAGGAGACAGACCATTATTAAATACAAGACAGCTAGAGCTTGTGCCCCCCCCCCCCCCCGGGGATAAACGAAGCGCAAAGCCGTTCGTACGCACTGGTGCGATGCTGTCGCCCCGACCCAACTCCAATCCCCAGTCCAGGCGCCAGGGGAGCCGCTCACAGCCCAATCCGCAGCGCGCTCGCTGCCTCCTTAGAACTCCCAATAACGTGAAGTGTAAATCAAATGCCACGCCGGGAGGGGCCCCGGAACGGCGCGAGTCGTGCATTTTAGCTCACCAGCCTATCTTGCCTAGGAATCACAAGGTCACGATAGCGTCGCGATTCCACTTACCGTACACTCCTTGGCCAGAGATCCCCTCCAGGACGACTGTGAGCAGCCACACGAGACCGTACACTAAATCCATCTTCACGTGAACATGAACATATCCAGCCCAGGGGGGACGCAGTGGGACCTTCCGGAGGCCGGCGACCAGCCAGGCGCACTCCACTCGCACCCGGGCCAAGCGGAGATGCCCAGGAACCGTTCGCTGAAGGAGGAAGCGCCGTCCGTCTGTCCTTCCCCGGCGGCGGCCACGAGCGGAGCGCAGGAGCCCCACACACCCCACACTCATGCACACACTCTCATGCACACACTCATGTACACACACACGCACGCACTCCCACTACACAATACCCCGACACACTCACACGCACGCCGCGCTCACACCGGGCGCCTGGGAAGATCGCAGACGCTGGGGAGGAGCGGGGGGCGGTGATGTTCGCAAGGGGAGCCGCGAGGCTAACTGTTCTTCGGGGACGCGGGCTCCGCTCTCCGCAGCTCGGGCAGCCCCGGAGCGCTGGGCTGGCGGCCGGCGCAGGCAGGGGGCCGAAGGGGTACCCTGCGGTGCCAGCCTGGTTTGGACCGCCGAAGAGCAGGAAGTGGCCTCTGACCCGGGACCCGAAGCAGGGATACCTCGCCTGGGCTCGCCTTTACAAAGTAACTCGCGAAGGTCCCCAGAGGAGCATCAAGAGGCGGCAGCGGCCCGCCCGCCCGCAGTCCGGAGCCCCCAGCCCTGCTGTCTTGCCTTCCCCCATTCCATCAGTTGCCATTGCAACGCCAATCCTGTTACACGATACAGACTCGCATGGCAGAGCGGGGAGAGGAGGAAGAGGAGGAGGAGGAAGACGAGGAGAAGGAGTGGGGTTAGGGAAACGGGGATGGGGAGGAGGGGACCAGAGGAGGAGGAGAGGGTCCAAGAAGGAGCGGGGTGCGCGTCCTGAGCTCTCCAGGCACGAGCCTCAGCCACCGCCACCGCTCTTCAAAACAGCCCTGAGCGCCCCGCCGGAGAACAGGGAGCCCCGGCCGGCCGCGCGGATTCCCCGGAGCTGGAGCTGAAGGCAGAGTCCAGACACCGCCACTTGCAGGAGAGGGTGGATGCCCGGCGGAGCCCCGATCCGCACACGTCCACGCGCGCCTACCGGCACTGCGCGCGTCCTCTCCGCGCCGCCCCCGTCAGGTGGAGGGGGTGGGGGGCGGTGGGGACCGGCGGGACTTCAGTGAAGGGAGCCGCGGCAGGGCTTCCCCGCCCGGGCTAACGGAGTGCTGGCATCCAGAGGCGAGGCGGAGAGCGGCCGCCTGCGGAGGACACCCGTCTGCTGCGTGGCCGCCGCTCGGGCCGCGGTTGCGGCAGAAGATGCCCGAGCCGGGCGGCAGAGCGTCCGGAGCCCGACGCTGGCCGGAATCCCGGGGTTGGCGAGGGCGGTGCGCGGCCTCGAGGAGGAGGAGGAAGAGGAGGAGGAGGAGGGCGAAGCAGCCCGACGCGGAGCGCAGGCGGACCCGCGGCCCGGAGGAAGGCTGTGTGTGGTCACGTTGTGCGCTACGTGCTGAGAGCGCGAGCTGCTAGCCGCAGCCCGGCGACGTCAAAGCCGAGTGCGCGGCTGCTGCCTGCCTCCGCGCTCCGCTCCGGCTCCTCCTTCGCGCTGTCACTGTGTCAGACCCCGAGCTCGTCAGCGTGGACAGCGCCCAAGGGCTCCGCGAGCCTCCCGCCACCCCACCGAGGCCTCGCCGCTCTCCCCGAGCTCCGCGGGGGCGAGGGCCCATTATGCATTTCCGATGCCTGCCGTGGTTGGCTTCTGCTCGCCCAGGGGCCAGCTACCGCCTTACACTCGCGGTAATTACGCGACACGTTGTCCCCCCTCCCTGCCGTCCAAGGTCTTCCAGGATCCGTTCTGCTTGGCTAGAGGGCAGAACAGGCCACAGCACTGGGAAGCGACATCGTTATTCTCCATTTCTGTCATTTTTAGTGAAAACATGGTCATCACAACATCCGAAGGTTAGGGGTGTGTGGGGAGGGGGAGGGGAGCACTGGGAGTTCAGAATTGATCCGTTTTAAGTGGAATGCCTCCTAAAGTTAACTGCTTAGAAAATCTTTTATTTTTTCCCCCTTCTTGAGAATGACGGAGTCTTTTTTGGGGGGTGGGGGCAGAGAGAGCTGTTTGAGTAGCTTACCAAAAGCATGCTGACAAAAGAATTAAAGAGCCAAAGTGTCTTTGATTTCCTTTAGAACAGGTCTAGAAATGTTTCACCAAAAATTAACAAGGAAAATCAGAGGGCATACAAGTAGCTGTGGTTTACTTCAAAATAATTAGTGTTTACTGTACACAATCCCCTTCATTGAGGACATTTATCATGCTCAAACATGGTAGAGAAGCGACCGACATGGTTTAAAAAGAGCACGTATACGTGTGCTGCAAAAGTAACTGCTGTGGTAGATCTGGAGTCCGGGCTTCCTGCATTTACCCCTGTGATAAACTGACAGAACACACTGCAGGTTCCTCTCTATGTAAGCTCCTTCTGCTGGGGGGAGGGGACCCCAAGCACTAGAAAATGAATAGCCCCTAGTACTTCCACCAAGCTCCTTTCCTCTCTTTAGTGAATTATGCATACGATTTTATAAGGTGAGAGCCAGAGCTTACCCTCTGCGTTTACAAGATAAGAAGAAGCAAGACTCTTCAAGGGTCCCAAAGCATGGCTCATACAGTGTAGAGGACCCTGGGTGTGTGAGATGCCACTTTCACTAGATGGACTGAAGCATCATTGAAGAAGCGGGATTCAAAGTGAAGTTTTTCTGCAAGGCAATGATTGAAGCTCTCCCCTGTTCAGCTGTGGGGGAAAAGCTTCCTGATGAAGCTGTCTTTTATGAGAAGCTCATTCCAGCACACTGCAACACAGCATCTTATCGGGGCGAATAGCCTGCATCTGTCTCACATGCAAGTTTAGAATATATCTTGTTTGGGACTCTGGGATTTTATCTTACTCTGTGCTTCACCTCCATATTTCTACCACCCAGTTTGAGTTTTAGTTATGGAATCAAAGGCCCTTAGAGTGTTTGCAGGACTCCCGTAGATTAGAAATTCTATCATGCCCCTAAATCAGTATATCATTTTAGAAGGACCCCAGACAGAATGTGTCTACCTAACCCAGGTTATTCCTTAGCCTTCCCTATCAGGGCACAAATGTCAAAAATACCAGAAATTCTATTTCCCTTCAATGCACATCTCTGCATAAGGAGTCACTCACCATAGAGCCCTTAGCAATGCCTGGCAGAAATAATTAGGGTTTGTAAAAATCTTGCTCATTTTCTAATTTGTTTCAACAGTAGTTGAAGTAAGAATTGGGGAAACAACCAGGAACACCTACACTATGTCTGGCTGCATCCTAAATATTGGACATTTAAGAATCTAGAAAACATAATGTCTTCATTAATGCAAATTCAGGAGGGAGAGAGCAAAGAATGTGCTGCAGTGACCAACACATGAACCACTACTTATATTGGCATTATATAGGAGGTTCTCAGGTACAGAATCAGAAAATTTTTGCATGCCATTGTTATTGCACTATACGACAGTGACAAGAAAACTTTGCCAGGCCTAATGTGCCTTTTCATGTTCCTGTACAAATAAGCAAATAACATATAAATTACTTATAGAATTGATTGCCCTGTCCAATCAGCTCAGGTATTCATTTCTTCTGGAAGTTGAATCTTATTTCAGCTGTATGGATCAAGCAGGCATGGAGTTAGAGCCACACCTTAGCATTGGCTACTGAAGGCCTCCAGGTGGTGAACCTGAGCTGAGACTTAGGGACAGGAGGACAGAAATGAATGGCTTAGCAGAGATAAGGTAAGTACTGGAGACAGTAGCCACATATCCTGTTACAGAATCAAACAGAGGACACTGTATGTGGCCCAATTAGAGCAGCTTTCTGTAGAAGTAGGGCAAGGCACTTCAGAGATATCCAGTTTTCTGGACTTGCACACTGAATATGGGTGCCTAGGGAATCTAGCATCTTAAGGCATTACTAACAGGAACCATTCAAAAGGAGTCTTCTGTTTCTGAACAGACACAAGAATGGACACCATCATTTGTGATGGCAATTTATGAATTTTTTTTTTGTTCTTCTCTGACAGCTTGAATTTCCTGAAACATTGGTTACATTGTTTCTAAGTGTAGTTTAACATTTATGCCTCTATTCACCAGTATGACCATGATGTGTCATCCTGTGTATCCCGAGGGAGACAGTATCATGAAGGATACATACCATCCACCCAAGGTAGTAGGATGGAAGTGAGGTAGTAAAGATAACTGTGGTAGTACAAACCTATGATTCCAACAACAATCAGAAGGCTGAGGAAGAATGCTCTAGGATAGACCGTAAGACCCTGCCGCAAAAAAGAAAAACGAAAGGGCTGGAAAGATGGCTTAGTGGTTAAGCACTTGCCTGTGAAGCCTGAGGATCCCGGTTCGAGGCTTGATTCCCCAGGACCCACGTTAGCCAGATGCACAAGGGGGCACACACATCTGGAGTTCGTTTGCAGTGGCTGGAGGCCCTGGCGCGCCCATTCTCTCTCTGTCTGTCTCTGTCTCTGTCTCTCTCTCTCTCTGTCTGCCTCTTTTCTGTTGCTCTCAAATAGATAAATAAAAATTAAAAATAAATTTTAAAAAATTAAATGTAAGTGTTAACATGGAGATACAACTAAGTAAGCAAGATACAGAGTATGAATGACAAACATATTTTCCCATTTTAGTCTCACAACACAAAAAGAAATTAGTTGTAGTCATTTACCTTTGTGTTTCTGGGACAAACCACCCAACCAAAAGCAGCTGAAGGGAGGCAGGAAAGAGTTTGTTTTGGCTTACAGTTTCAGTAGGAAATTTCTTCATGTCAGGAAAGCATGGTAGAGCAGAGGCTGGTTATCACTTTTGCCACAGCAGCTGGCAGAAAGAATAAAGAGAGAAAGCTGAGCTCCAGTAAAAGGAACTAGTCTATAACACCCCGAAGCCCGTGCCAACAACTTTTCTCATGCAGACAGCCTCTAGCCCAGTTCTGGCAAAATTATCTTTCCCCTCAGAAGCCATGCCTCCTCAGTCCACAGTTCATTCTGTTTTTAGTTTTTCAACTCTCACATAAATGGAAAACCCACACAGTCAGGTCTCTAGCAGCAAGGAATCTACTCTTCTGGCCCAAATTGTTTTTCTGTCTAACTGCCAGCCAGTTAAATCGCCCACTTTAGCCACACCAATGCCAAACAGTTTATGAAAGCAAACAAGAATAATCAAATCATTATTGGTATACAGGTAATCTCTTGGAAATTCTATGTACTGGCTTGTTCCACACTTCCTTACTGTTGCTCTGAGTTTCTTGGTCACAGTTCCCTGGCCCATATAGCAGCATGCTAGAACTGTGCCACCTATCCTGATTCATACACTGGTTAGTTGCATATCTGACCCTCTAGCTTTGTTCATTTGTTCTGGTACTAAACCTACTTATGTTATTTCCAGAGCCTGTTAACACAAACTCCATTGTTCTGTGGCTCAGATATACACCTGAGACACCAGCCATCCCCCGACCAAACAGTTGATCTTTTAATAAGCTCTAACATAAAACAATAACATGGGTGGAAACACCAAACAGGAACACCTCTCTGATGCACAAAATCTTCTACACTGATAAAAATGTTCTGTTAGCAAGTCTTCGTCAGCTTGGGTTTCTTTTTTCTTATTTAGAAATAGATTCTGACCTGAAAATTCAGAAGTCTAAGCAGCATCACACACAACTGGCCTGTTCAGGTGACAATGACAAACCTGAACAATCACATTGCTTAGGGGCTTCCCAGTGCTGGGTATTAGCAAAAGTCAGAGAGGGTAGTTGCTCCTTAGCAATGGAACCCCCACTGGAGTTAGGTAGGACATGAGGATTTACTTTTGGATGATATGTTTGTCTTTCAATGGGGCTTTAGTAAAAACAAAAAAAGAATAGTAAAAGCTAATGTTAGAAATAAGGAATCAAGTTGAATGCCCATTATACACAAAATAAAAGAGCCTAAAAATAAAACTCAGCTTGAGGAAGCAGCAAAGTAAATCTTTGGACTTAGCAGATCCAGAGTCCAAATAAAAAGGGAGGTGCTGAGCAGAAGTGCACATGCTGCTCTTTCTAAAAGGGTGCCAGGGAAAGCTGTACCCAGTCAATGGGGCTATGTCTGGGATACACTGAGACTGAATTTGAGACGTATCTGGCAAACTGTAGAAAGCAAGAGCCTTCATTTTCTTTATAGTCTTCTCTTCAGCTTCAAAGTAGCAATGTATTCCTTAGAGTTTTCACTCATTTGGTAAAAGGAACTTGCTCTCATATACTCTATTTCTTTGAAGCTAAATATTCTAGTCCTTCTACTAAGATATCCAGAATTTTAGGAGCCACATAAGATTTCTGTACCAATTTTTATCTTGTACCCATAATTAAAAGCCTACCCTTATGTGATATGGCTTTGGTAATTTTAGTAGCCTGCCCTAGATTTATTCTAATTTTGTCTCCTTTGAACTGTGATCATTCTAGTACAAATTCATGAACAGGCACCAAGATTATGTAGCCTAGAGTAGATGTGCAGTGCAGGAGAGTAGAATGGAGCAGGTGAATGTCAGAGTTAACATCATCTGAGCTTAAGTTGATAGGATGAGAGTGGCCTTAATGGCTTCTTTATCCCATAAAACAAAAGGAGAAAAGGTGACTTAAGAGTTTTAAATAGAACAATACACATAAAACACAATAGATCAGCAGCTGGCCAAATAGTTCTCAAGGAATTTGTTGTTGCTATTATCAATTTTAATATTTCCCTAGATAACATCTGCTGCAAAAGAGTTTTAATATATGGGCTTTATAACTTGAATGATCTCCATCTTGGGTTTAGCTCACATCTTATAACACTCAGTTTTATAAGTATGAGCAAGAATTACCGTACCTGCTTTTATTCAGTTCATCTGCCCTATTTCTGTCCAGTCACATTGAAGTCTGAAGGCTTTCTACAGTTTATCTGAAAAGGTTTGGTATTTCAGTTCTTAGGAATAGCTTAATATCTTCTGAAAATGTGAAGGTATAATTCTGCTTCATAATTCTTTTTTAAAGTGCTGTAATTCCTGGCTGGATCCTTGGAGAACTTCATAGTTTAAATGTTAATTCAGATGAGTGAGTAGTTCCTAATGAGAACTTTCTAAGTTAACAGTTTACTTCTTTAATAAAAATAGATTAGTATGAGGAGATACTAAAACATCTAGATCACCAGGAAAAAAAAGGTTAAAACCAGACTGTGTTGAAAGTATTTTAAAAATCTGTTTCTGATGAACAAGTGCTTTGCTTAATTCACAGATAAGGGAAATATAACAACAAAAAAGTGTTAAACAAAAATTTCTACATGATACTATATTTGAGCTCTTTGCTTTGTACAGGAAATAAAGGAAAACTAATTTGGACCATAACAAGAAGATGGGTTTGAAATTTTCCATTACAGCATGTATATATAGAAATGTAACTGTTAACATTCTGCATACTTACACTAAGTAACTAACTCACTAACCTACTAACAAACTAGTTGCAACAGCTAGTCATTGACAAGATGAGTAAGAAGCATGACCTTTTGTATTTGATCCTCTTTTATATAATTTTATCAGGTTTTTACAGGCTTCTCTCACACAATTTTCTCCTTGTCTTTACTCCAGATGTTTGATTCCTATTTTTTACTGTTCTTGGAAGGAATATCCTCTTGCCCTCAAGGCTGGCCTCCACTTATCTTTGGGTGTCAGCGACCACTTTCCTGCCAACATCCATAGCTTATACCTTTACCTACAGCCTTGAATTACAGCTCAGTGTGTTTGTATTCTTAGCCTCAGACTTCTCCAGTAACTGGAGCATTTCTCATTCTCCTGCAAGGCCAACATGAGGTCCTGGACTTGCCCACACATCCTCATCAGGGGACATCAACAAGTCCTCATTTTTTCTTTACCTCAATATCCATGTTACATTTCTGTTCTTATCTAGACTCCTGACTAGTATTCTTTGAGCAATTTTCATCACAGATAAACCATGATTCAAAGAAACATGTCCAAAGTGTGAATGTGTTTGTGCAGATGCATGTACCCCATGTATATATGTGCATGCAGATGGAAGACTATTTAGTATTTTCCTCCATCATTCATACACATGTTTCCTTCCAAAAAAACAACATTTTTGCCAGTCCCAGTGATTTTCCAGCCTCTGTTCCCCAGAAGATTAGGGTCACAGACATGTATGTCCATGGCTAGCCAAAGCAACTTTCTATACATGTGTTTTGTACAGTTCCACATTGCTGGTTTTCAAACCAGATACAGCTTATGGGAAGAAGGGATTTATTTGAAGCTTACAGATCCAGGGTAAGTTCCATAATGGTGGAGCAAGCTGCCCCCTTTCAACGATCTAAGCAAAGAGAGACACCACCAAACAGCCAGAAACACAATCAAGCAGAAAAGACAGCAAAACAGTAGGAAACCAGCAGCCAGCAGCAAGGATCTATCTCAAGAAGAGCTCAGACTAATCTGTATACCTTTTTCCATAGAAATCAAGGAAATCTTGCGGAAGAGGGAGTGGAAAGAATGTCAGAGCCACACGTTAGGTCATGATATACAGACATTTCCTCCTACCCATAACTGTGGGCTAACTCCACAATGCATGACCCATATACCTCAATAAGGAGGGGCCAAGGGGAGGGGGTAGGACATGGAGGATGCTAACAATGGTACCAACTTGACTGTATTCACGAGTACAAAGCTAATTAATAAAAGAAAAGAAAAGAAAAGAAAAGAAAAGAAAAGAAAAGAAAAGAAAAGAAAAGAAAAGAAAAGAAAAGAAATCAGAACAGCTCCCAGTGATACCTCCTCCATCCAGGTGGCTGAGACAAACTTTCTTTAAAACACCAAAGTCTCTTGGGAGCCATGCATTCAAACTACCACAACATGGGACTGTTGAAGTACAAGGATCATTATAGATAGTTCTATTTTCCAGTTATTCCTCATTGTAACTGTTTCCTTTCTTCTTCTCTCTTTCCCATATGTTTCTTCTCTCCAAAGAGACACCTCCCACTACCCACTACCACCTTCCCAAGAAGCCTAAAGGGTTTTTCTCTTCCTTCTAAAGAGAAAACATGTGGACTTTAGTTCAGTATTTCATTTTTTTCTGCTCTCTGGGTTATAGAAAAACTGCATCAGTTTGAATCCTTGAAGAGTTTAGTAATTTAAAGCTTGGGTCTTGGAGTTCCCCCTAAAAGTCTTTTTTCTTAGATATCTGACACGTCTTTGTTCCCTGGATTCTTCCCTTTCTCTGAATGGATACTCAATTTCAATAAATATAAAACTTTAGAGTAGAAAAAATTATAGGTCATGGAACCTAAATTGAATATAGAAAACTTTTTCTGAAAATATGAGCTAGGGCTACATGTACCAACCCTGTATGAGTAAGTTAGTAAGGGTGTAGGATTAGGAACTATTTGTAGTGGCAATGTTATACAAACTCAAGAGCAGAGTCAAAGGAGTATGTGAGTTGGGTTGGAAACAACCAGGGAAATCAATGCAAACCAATCCTTTCCTGGTGAATAAAAAACTATATATAGGAAATTCGGAGGCATAAATAAAAAGACCAGACAGATAGACATATATCCAAGTCACACAATGTGTCTCATCAAGCAGGAATATATGACACAAATGGAAGAAGAGATATGATATGTGGAAGGCTGCATGGAATTGATAGTGTCTACCCAATATCAGGTCTCTTATAGGATCTTACAATTTTATCTTATGAGGCTTGGAAGTGGCTGATTAGGAAAAAGCACTTGTCACACAAACAAGAAGTCCTGAGAGGGCCTTATTGACCTTGAGTTTGATTCTGTAGCACCCATGTGATAAGCTGGGCATGGTCATGCCTACCTGTAACCCTAGTTCTGAGGGAAGCAGAGACCAGATAATTGCTGGAGTTCCCTGTCTAGCCAGGAAATGACAGCTCCGTATTGAGAGTTTCTTATTCAAGGAAAAACCCAGGAGATTAATAGTAGACACCTGACTGTATTTTTTGGCTTTCTCATTCATGTACATGAAGTGTACACATCAGCATATGCATGTGCATGAACTATATAACACACACACACACACACATGCAAAATAAAAAGAATTTGATATATGGGGCTAGAGTGATGGCTTAGCAGTTAAGGCACTTTCTGGCAAAGCAAAAAGCCCCAGGTTTCCCATGTAAAGCCAGATACAAAGGACAGATGACCTTATTTGTAAATAAGGAGTGCCATGGGCCCTTAATCTTGAATGACTCATGTCATTGGTAAAAAGAAGAGAAGAAGGAGTAGTGGTAGGATGTTTTTCCTGAATGCATAAGGCCCTAGATTCACTGGGAAGCACTGAAAACACAACATAAAAAGACAAAGCAGCAGAGGATAGACAATATTGACATTTTAACCCACTAGAGATGGAAGTGAAGGGTCTCTAAGTTACTGCCAGCAACACAGGAAGCTAATAGAGGCATGGAACACTGTACTGTAGAGCCTTCAGAGAAAGTATGGCCTAGAAAACACCTAGATCTCCATCATCTACCCTCTGGTATTGTCAAAATGAACTTCCATTCCGAGCTGACTAATGTGGAAGCTCAGTCACCCTATAGAAGACAATTGACTTAAGTTATCTTGCTGAGGCCAATAGAGACTCTCTCCAACTTTTGCCTGTGAGAAGTTTTCTTCTAAATCATTATAGAACCACACAAATGTAACTTGGGCCAAACAGATGACCTTTTAGCACTTGAATTTCCAAGTATGCAAAATACTCTACTTGCTTCAGGAGGATATTGTGAAAGTTCAACCAAAATGTTCAATAAACCATTAAAACAATTCTAATTCCCATGAGATGTTATGCCCTTTCTCAAGGAACCAGAGAGAAGTAGGAAAAGTAGACATGAAGGATTCTTATTCCCAAGTTAGAACTTTTATAAAATACTCTTAAGAGAGGAGTGGTAAGCTGGGGGTGCCTGAGTGGCAGCAACAGAAGTGCCAGTGTTCTGTGTGGGCCCAGAAGGGAATCTGCTTCTTTCGGATCATAAGAGAAACTCAATTTTACATCTCTATCCCCCTTAAATAAAATACACTTAAAACAGACTTTCAAACTTTTCTTAATGCATTGATAATCTCCACCACAAGAACATATTATATGGATGAATTAACTAACACACACACACACACACACACACACACACACACTCCATTTTCCATCATAAAGCAATCACCCTGGCCATATCCAAACTTTTCTAACATGCTCTTTTCCTTTATTATAATTGTCATATGATAACTGAACATATTTATGGAGTATAATGTGGTATTTGAATGCATGAATACAATAAATAATGATCAAAATAGAGTGACTGCTATATTTATCATCTCAAATATTTACTATTTCTTTATATTAAATATGTAATTAATTGTTCTCAAGTCAGTCATAGTACTGTACTATAAGAAATTAAAATGTATCCCTCCTATCCAATGCTGTGCACATTAAAAAATATCTCTTTATTTCTCTTCTCTCTTATCTTCTTGGTTCCTGATAACCAGTGTTCCACAACCCACTTGTACGATAGCCAATTCTCTTAGCTTTCCCATGTAAATGACAACATGCAGTATTTATCTTTCTGACTTATATCATTTAACATGAAACTCTATAGGCTCATATATGTTGACATATAGTATAAAATTTTTGTCATTGTTACAGATTAATATAATCCCAATATATATATATATATATATATATATATATATATATATATATATATATCATGTTTTCTTCATCCACTTACCCATCAGTTGACACCTCAGTGGATTCCCCATCTGGACTATTGTGAACAATGGTGCTGCACACATGTGAATGTAGCTATCCTGCTTCTTCCCACTCTCTATTTAGTTGGAACAACAGACTTTTTATTATTTTATTTTATTTTATTTTATTTTATTTTATTTTATTTTATTTTATTTTTTGGTTTTTCGAGGTAGAATCTCGCTGTGGCTCAGCCTGACCTGGAGTTCACTATGCAATCTCAGGCTTGCCTTGAACACATGGCAATCCTCCTACCTCTGCCTCTTGAGTCCTGGGATTAAAGGCATGCACATATTTTTCTGGATACTAATCCCTAATCAATAGTTTGGCAATATTTCTCCCCACTCTGTAGGTTGTTTCTTACTGTTGTTCACTGCTTCCTTTTCTGTTCAGTGCCTTTCTTCACAGACATAATCAATGCCCTTTGTTAGTTTTTGTCTGTATTTTTTGAATTATAGACTAATACACATATATATGTCTCTTTTTTTACACTATATTCTGGTGTATTTTTCCTACATTTTTGTTTCCTATTTGGAGTCTTACATTTAAGTGTTGGCCCATTTTGAGTGAAATTTGTATATAATAGGAAATAGACATCTACTTTCATCCTTCTGAATAATGATATCAACTTTCTCTGTACCATATATAAAAACCTGTTGCTTTTTTGATGCATATTCTTAGTACCATTGTTGAAAATCAGTTGGCTATGTATGCACTGATTTATTTCTAAGTTCTCTTCTCTGTTCTATTGGTTATTATGTCTGTGTTTATGACAGACAGCTACTAATTTACTTACTGTAGCTTTATAGTATATTTTGAAGATAGGTATTATTTACTTGCAGCTTTGTTGTCTTTTTTTTTTGACTATTTGCATTCTTTCTTTTTTGTGTATAGCTGCATGCAGAGTTTACTACTGCTTTTTTTTAGTGCTGTGATCTCATTATCCTGATGGGTGTGGTGTAAAATCTACAAGGAGATTTGAGTAGCATGGATGCTTTCCCAGTATTAATCTTTCTAGCTAATAAATATAAATGTGTTCCATGTGTGAGTCCTCTTAATTTCTTCTTAATTTTTTGGAGACAAGATGTCCCACCTACACTGGCCTCAGACTCTCTCTATAGCCAAAGATGACTTTGAAGTTCTGATTTTTCTGCCTCCATTGCCTGAGTGCAGTAGGCTACGGTTTTACCACCATACTCTGTTCATGTGGTGCTGGGGATCCAATCCAGAGTTTCATGAGTTAACATCATCCCCACCTCCATATCCTCTTAATTTCTTTCATCAGTGCTTGATAATTTTCTTTCTAATATTCATCCATATTGTTACTTAAATTTATTCAGAAATATTTTGTAATTATTGTAAATAGAGTAGAATATCATTCCACTACAAACTCAGCTGGTAGGTTTTACAAGCAGGTGCCATTAAATATTGAGTCATCACCCCAGACCCCTTTTGAATTTTTTTTTGATGATTAAGTAACCCTTCCCTTTATTCAGATATCTATATTTTTTTGTCCAATGCCCTGTTTTGTTTGTTTGTTTTTTTGGTTCCACAATCTCAGCCAGCATTACATTTGTTGAGCCTTATCTCCTTAGATTCCTCTTGGTTGAAAAAGTTTCTGAAGACTTCCTTGTTTTAATGACCTTGCAATTTTGCATTTTGTGGAATGTTCCTAAATAGGCCATTCACCTGAAGTTTTTCTCATACTTAGTCTGAACTGGTAAATCTTGAGGTGGAAGTGCACAGAGATGGAGTCTTACACCATATCACATATCCAGGATACATACTGTTAAAATAACTTCTCATTGTTGATGCTAAGCTTGCTCACTTTGACTTACGTGATGTTAGTCAGGTTTCTTCCCAAGAAAAGTTTTATTTTTTGTTTTATAGTCCTTTTCTTTCCATACTTGATGATTTTGGAAGATATCATTCTACAAACCCTATACTTTAAGAGTGAGGGGTTATGCACCATTTCCTGGAGGGAGGAGCATCTGAACAAATGATTTGGAATTCATCTGCACAGATTTATCTGTTTACTCTCATCATAATTAGGTTTTGATAAGAAAATTTCTTTTTTTTTCATTATGTACACAGTGTATACAGTCATGTTGATAGCATCATTAGCTTCCCCCCTGTCCTCCTTCCACCATAGGGACCCTCCTTATTGGGGAATATGGGTCATTCATTGTGGGGGCAGCCATCAGTTATGGCTAAGAGGCAATGCCTATGTGCATAATGACCCACTGTGTGGCTCTAACATTCTTTCTGGCCCCTCTTCCACAAATTTCCCTGAGCCATGTTGGTTTCATTTTAGTTCTGCTTCAGTGATGAGTTCTTGGGAGTCTATGTGTCTCTGGATATCTGGTTTGTTAGGAGTTGAGTATTCTCTGTGACTATCTCCTTCACCCTTGTGCTCATACCAGATTCACCAAGAAAGCAGCACTCTTGTGCATTTCCCCAATTACTGTTAGTTTCAGCTAGGGCCCTTGTGAGATGTGATGGGCTGGTTCTCTTAGAAACTGCATTCCTCTGAAAAAGAGAAGCAAATTCTCCAACGGACAGTGAAGTTAGTGCCAGATAAATGGGATACCCCCCCCTTTTTTAGAGAGAATTTAATAGGTGTAGGCCTTCTTGTAGCCCATGATTGTTGGGATCTTGATAATGGACAGCTGGCTCAGTTTTGGATATGGTTCTGACTTGATTGCCAGCTCCAGCTATAAGGTCTGTTCCACTGAGCAGATCCATTAACCAAATCAAGAGTAGTTGATTTCCCACCATGGCTGTGCACCACTATTCGCTTGTGTGAGCATCACCTCAGGTTGTTTGCTACTGAGTAGCTTAGACCATGAGTTGCTTGGACAGATACTGGTCATTTTCCCCCAGTAGCTCATGTAGCATCTTCTGGCACTAGATGAGCTAACTGTCTGGGGATTGACTCTCTTCCAGATTCCAGCCAATCACTCCATGTTATGTACCAAGAGCATATGGTGTCTTCAGCAGTAGGGTCTTACCACTAAGCTTTGGTGGGTAATTTAGTACTCTGACAGAAATCTGTCTTCTTTTGGGAAACCTTGTAGATCTCTCTGATCAACAGGTCATTGTGGATATTAGCCACATGCTGGTGCTGGGAGTTATAGGTTAGCACCCAAGAAGAAAAGGAAAAAAAAAGATAAGTAATACAAAAGAGATATATAAAAGAGAGAGAAGAGGGAGAGAGAGAGAGAGAGAAACAGGAGAAGATTAAGGTCAGTCTTTATCATACTCTCTCTAGGGCCTTGTGATTCAGGTGTTCCCTCTAAGGGCCTGATGAAGGTTCAGCCAATTAGTCTGTCTTTTAGGGTGTATAATTTTATGGTACCATTACCATTTGGGTCCAGTTTTGTGTCCCCCACCCCACCTTTAATCCCCCATCTCCCCACTTCAGCCACTCTATGGTCCGGTCCTCGAGATGCTTATTAGGCATGTCAGCATCTAGGGTAAAATCAGGTTAGGAGCCATAGATGAGTGAGACGATGCAATGACTATCTTTCTGTGATTGGGTGAGTTCACTGAGAATGGTCTGTTCCAAGTTTGACCATTTTTGTTTTTTACATAATTGAGTTCTTGGTAGAATTCAGTAGTGAATCCATTCAGTTCTGGGCTTTCTTTGTTCTGATAATGCTCCTCCAATTCATTTTGTTTTATTCTCCATTTGTTTGTGCTTGTGTGTATGTGTATATAGTGGGGGTGCTCATGTGTGCAGGTGTACATGCACATGAGTGAACATGCATTTGGACGACAATGGTAGATGTTGTGTATCATCCTCAACTGCTCTCTATTTTATTTACTGAGACAGGGTCTCTCACCAGAACTAAGACTTTGTTAATGGTGCTAGTCTTGCTAGTCAGCTTGTCATTGGGACCCATTGTTCCTGCCTCCCCAGCATTAGGATTATAGTGGGCTGCCACGCCCAAATGGCAACATACGTGTTTTCTGGGGATCCAAAAATCTGCTTCACATACAAGTACTTTATCCACGAGCCATCTTCCCAGCTTCCATTATTTTATTTTTAGAAGTGTTGAACTTTATTAACTATGTCCTTTAAATGCTTAATGTGTCATACATTAGATTAAGTGCAAATGATTTGATTTTTACATGCTTAAGTGTTATTTTAAAAATTAAAATTTCTATCTCTTAACGTCTGAACAGATTTTGAGAAATATTTATCCTTACTTTTTGCCTTGAGACTATAAATCTTTTGCTCAGACTCTGGATATCTGCTAAAGCATATATTTGAATGACTTTCTTCTTCATCTAGTTTATATCCAGTTACATCTCTCATTACAGAGTGACATTTGTCCATTACAAAAGTGATGATCTTCAATAATATCTTTTTACTGATTAAATAGCAAGAATCTCAGTACAGTGGTTCAAATGCAGTGTACTCATTTGGCCAAGCTTCTTTTGTTGGACATTTGGTATGATTCAGGTATTACAATCCAGTGTCAATAAATGAATTACCAATAAACAAAACAAAAAGATAATGTGAGATTGTCATAAGCATGATAAAGAGTTCCACTGAAGAGTTTGAATAGGTAAGGGATTAAATTAGATAATGTCAAATAGGGCATATTACTGACACAGGTATGGATGGTACAGACACATTAGGATGGTTAAGTTTGTGACAACTTGATCTGTTTAGGAATCCACAGACATTCCTCATAAGTGGGTCTCTGAAGTTGCTTCCAGGATGGATTACCTAAAGGAGCAATCCTTCCTCCAGGATGAAACCTTCCCCCAAAGTGGGTGGTCCCTCTTGGAGGGGAGGCTTTATTAAAAGAAGTTCTGGGAAGAAAGGTATTCTCCTCCTCTCCTACCTGGCTACAGATGCTGCTTGCTGCTTTCCAGTGTGGACTGAAGACCAGCATGGACTGAAGACAGGCGTGTCTCCAGGACACCTCCATGCCTTCAGTACCGGATTGGGACTGCTGAGGCATCCAGCCTCATTTACTGAGCAGCTACCGGGCTCCTTGACTCTCAGGCCTGTAATCTGATATTGTTGGACTGTTGTAAAATAATCCAATAAAATTCCCTTTTAATACAAATCATTATATTGGTTCTGTTCCTCTAGAGAACCCTGACTAATACAGAAGTTGGTACTGCAGAGTGGGCTGAGATGAACCTGACCGTGTGTATGTTGGTCTTTTGGAACTTTTGTTTTGGAGGAATGGGCATGGACTTGGTACTTGCAACTGAAGGTGCCTTCTGGAGTGGTAAACCAACTTTTATGTACTATTCTCATGAGAATTTGAGAATGCTAAATGCAGAGAGTATTGGACTTGAAGGCTTGGATTATAAGCTTTCTAAGGGGAAGGAAAGACTGCAGAGGACTTTGTTGGAACTGGGCTACTGGCATAAGCGCTAGATGCATCCTGCTGCCCAGGCCCAGAAAGTTTGATCAAGGTTAAATTTGTAATGGACTGATGTGCTTGGCTAAAGATACTGGACTGAGAGATTTAAGATTTTAAGTTAGAAAACAAGAAAGTTAAAATTACAGGTACTGAGACTAGTTTTAGCAACACATTAGCAATCTTAAGGAAGATGGCCCAATTGCTTTACATTAAAACAATGGAAAGTATGCCTAAGGAACAACTATCGTAGAAATGCAAACTCTTTTGGAAAGAGTTGACTGGAGAAGGAACCTGTTTTTCAAGGTTAAGATTTATTTTGTTCCAGAATTAGGAATATACCTGCACACTAGTATTGGTTTCAGATGCATGGAAAATGTGAGGAGTGCTTGTGAAATTCACATGGTTCCAGGAGCTACTGCTGAGATGTGGCATGAGGCGGGGCCTGATGCCCTGATAGGCTGAAAGAGATTTTGGAATATGGATGTGGTTTGCATGAAGACCTGAAGATGTTTTGGATATACCAGGACTGTGCAAGGGCTACCATGGAGTGCACTGTTGGCCTAGGATGGAAGTGTTCTCTGGCTACTCTGCCCAGCTGGAGGGGCGGAATTGGAAAATCTAGAGACTATCAGTCTCTGGTTATATTGGACCTGAAGCTATAGAAGTTTAATGGTGGTTGTGTTCGGATTGTTTTAGTCTCTCCTTGCTATGCCTTATACCAGTTGAAAATATTTTCTCAGAGTATATATATTGGTTTTCGAGGTAGGGTTTCACTTTACCTCAGGCTGACCTGGAATTCTCTATGTAGTCTCAGGGTGGCCTTGAACTCATGGTGATCCTCCTACCTCTGCCTCCTGAGTGCTGGGATTAAAGGCATGCACCGCCATGCCCAGCTTGTGCTTTTATATCTTGAAAGTATTTAACTTGTTTGATTTTACAGTACTCACTATTTTAAGTTGGTCAGGACTATGGGGACCTTTGAAATTGGAGTAAGTACGATTTGCAATGTGGGATGGTTTCAACTCTATTGGGGGCCAGGGTGGAATGTGGTAGTTTGAATATATGCCCCCCCATATATTCAGTGTTTTGTTAGCTTGTAGTTTGGATCTGCAGCCACTTGGCTAGAGGCAATGTCCCTGAGCATATCTTAAAGTGTGGTGATGTGTTTTAGATTTCAATCTAAAGATATACAAAGTGTGCCTAGCTAGTTCCTGAAGTGTGCTGTGCTGTGTGGCTTTTGGCTTTTAGGCTTGTAATTCTCTTTCTGTGTTTGGTCCTGTGAAAACAGGCCAGCTTCTCCTGCCATTATGGAATTTCTCCTGGATTTGTAAGCTTCAATAAATCCCTTCCTCCATAACTGTGCCTGGTCTGGAAGTTAATCTAGGTGAACCTGAAGCTGTCTGCTACACATACCATAAAAAATTGTTGAGAGATATCTACAGAAGAAAAAAAAAGATATTAAAAAATGAGGGGACTGGGAGAGTAAATAGTTATACTCCAAAACAAAGATGCTTGGAGGCTAGTGATTTCTGAGAAGTTATTAGGGACCAAGTCATGAAGGACCCCAAAGCCAGGTAAATGACAGACTTTATTCTCAGTTCAAAGAGAATTCTCTTAACAATTGAAGTTAGAAAGAAAGGACAGAGATGGAAAAAATGAATCTTACCCATAACTGTGGGCTAACTCCACAATGCATGACCCTTATACCTCAACAAGGAGGGGCCAAGGGGAGGGGGTAGGTCACGGATGAGCCTAATAATGGTACCAAACTGAGTGTATTTGCTGAATACAGAACTGACTAATAAACTAATTAAAAAAAATTAAAAAATGAAAAAAAAGAGAGATAGATGGATAAATCCTCTGTTCTCTACCAGAGCAGAGACACTGAAATCAGAAATCTTGATGTCTATAGAAGTGGAATAAATTATTTATATTTCAAAGTTTGGAAAACCAATGTCCACAACATCCCAGTGCATGGATTGTTTCCGTGTGTGTGTGTGTGTATGTGTGTGTGTGCATTGGGCTTTATGTTGGTACTGGGAAATTGAACCCAGGCAGGTAGACTTTCTAAACAAGCACCTTAAACTGCTGAGACATCATCCAGCCCTTAAATGATATTTTCTATTGATGATTGTTCATATGTAGGTACACTAGTCAGCTTCAATTGAAATAACCGAACATTCATTGAGTGATTTAAATAGTATAACTTATTTTCTCATCATGTGGGGGTTAGAAATTCAAGAGCAAAATGCACCATGCTTGGGTTTACACCAGGTTCTCCTTGCTTTTGGACAGCCAGCTACTTCTCCAGTCTTCATATGTAGAAAAGAGGAAAGGCAAATAAAATAACCTCTCCTCTCTTCTCTCATAAAAGCCATCATTCCATCATGATGGCACCTTCCCCATGACCTCTTCAAAGCATAATCATCACCAAAAAGCCCCTATCTACATACTGTAAGAGTGGAGTTAGGAATTAGCAAATAAATTTTGTGTAAACACAGTATAGTCCATAACAGTAGGATAGTTATGTAATTTTGTATATTTACTCATTAATCAGACGAAATTACATGATGAGTCCATTTTCTTTTAAAATTTATTTTCTTGATTTTATCTCTTAGTGAAACAAATAAATAATCTGCTAATGATGACAATTTTGTTTGATTCTTTGCAGTACTAATGAGTCTTTATTCTTCCTTTTGTAGGATTTCATTGTTAGGACTTTCCATTATAAAACTGAAAAGTATCAGTGATAACGTGTTCCTGATTCTAATTGGAATGTTTCTAGAGTCACACAGTTCAGAATGTCATAGTTTGTTTCAAATATAAAAAACATGTAATTCCTAGATTCTTAAATGATTATCTACATTGCTTTTTCTGATTGCTTCATACACAACTATCACATAAAATATATCATTATGAGTTTCATCAGTATTTTTGGTGTGAACTATAACCAATTATTTTATAATAATTTAGTATTATATTTATTGTGATGACAGTCACTATAAATGGTATAATGTACTAGGGAACATTCAAGTTATCACATCATTTTGTAGCTATACATCTAGAAGAAATTTGTAAAACCCTCCTACACAGAGAGATTAATTCATTGATAAAATTTCTAAATACAAAGCTATCTGACACACAGCTACTTTGATATATTTTAGTTTACTAAAAATAAATTAATTGATCTTAATTGCTATTAGCAAGTATGGATATCTACTATTCTTAGAGATATTATAAAACCAAATTTCTAGAGATATTTTAAATTTCCAAGATAATTTTAAATGAACCCTGCCACGTTATGTAGTCTCAAGAAGAGGAAGTTAAAGTTCAGGTGTTATTTTGAGGTATTTTTGTCTTTCTACACAATGTCATTTTGGGGTGCAGGAGAAAGCTCCATCAGTAAAGTGTTTCCTGTGCAAGCATGAGAACCCATGTTTAGATCCACAGCAGCTGTGAATGCACACCTGCAATCCCATTGCTGGGGAGGCAGACATAAGAGGATCCTCTGGGTCGGCTGATAAGATAATCTTCAAAATCAGTGAGCTCTGAATTCAGTGAGTTACACTCTATCAAATAATAAAGTGCAGATGAGCTGCAAAGACACCCTACACCAATGTCTAGCCTCCACACACTCATGCACCCCACATATGCACATAACAAAAAAATAACCTTTTACTAATATGCTAGGCTTTATTAAAGTGCTGCATTTGCTCGTGATGGTAACGGAATTTTGTTGCATTTATTTGAAAAAGATCTGAAAATTTTCAACTACAATCCTTAAGCTAATTGAAAAGTTTTTTAATGATTTTCAAAATAGCACAGAAATTATTACATAGAGGTTTAAACTAATTTTGTCAATCTGTTAATCTGTTGGACTTTCACATTTTGGAAGACATTCAATATCAATCCATTAACTTGTTGCACGCTACTTATTTGTGTGGTTTTCACATTTACTCAAACACTTTATGAATAGTATAATTTTACAATTTAATAAACATTTTGCTAAATATCTATTTACATTGTCTTTCTCCTTTTTTTTTTGCTTTGTTTGTGGATATATGTCATTGTATATTTTCAGTTAGCTTTCAAGGTTTATCTCTTTTGTAGGTCTTATGTAGCTCCTGGGAATCGGAATTTTTAATTTCTTTACATCTGTCTTTGCTTTCTAACATTCTGTCAGTGCCAGCACCATCACTAGAGTCAAGAATGCTGGGATTACAGAAGCCCACCATTGCTTCTAGCCTTTTAGGCAAGATCTGGATATAGAACTCCAAAATTCCAGTTTGAGCAGCAAGAACATTACCCACTCAGGCATATCCTCAGGCCCCTGTTTTGGTCTCTTTAATCACCAAGTCTTCCAATGTATTTGTAAACTTGACTATTTCTCATTTTCTAATTAATTGTCTTAGTTTTACTTTCATCTCTAATTATCCTTCTCTTACTTTCCATGGGATAAGTTTGGCATTCCAGTTATAGCTCCTTAGATCAAGTAATTAGTTTATTTTTATCCTCACCTATTTACTCGTGAAAGAACGTGTTGCTGACCTAAAATCAGATAATAATTGCCTGACTATGGAATTCGCTATTTAGTTCTATTTTTAACATATTGTCTATTCTATCTGTTCCCATGTACACTGTAATAATTTTTTGAATTCTTGGTTAATTAAGGTTGCCATGGGGAATTTTTTTAATTTGCTCAGATTAGTTATCTCCTGCATTAAGTATAACATATTGAAGAGTGCAGACTATTCCATGTGTGATTTTTTAAAAAAAGTTTGCTGAAGTTTTCCCTGTGGCCTTTTACAAGACTTTTTTTCTAGGTAAATATTTTATGAACTTGAAAAATACCTTGAATGTCTGCAAGTAAGATTAAGTTTTTTATATAATTGGAAATATATAAATCAAACCTTATAGTATTGGTATGCTCCACTTCTGAACACATTTTAGGGGTGCAGGGGTGAGTATGTATGTGTTTTATAGTGTATGATGTGTGGTATATGCACATGTGTATGTGTGCAGATGTGCACACGCCATGTATGTGTGTGTGTGGAGAGAACAGGAGAATATCTGGTGCCCTTCTTTATTGCTTGTCTGCTTACTTCCTTTTCATGGGATCTCTCTCTTTCAACCTGCAGCAGCTATTTCAGTCATCTAGCCCCGATAATTCTCTGATCTCTGCTCCCCTCCATCTATTCGTATGCCAAGCTGGAACTGCAAATGCATATAGCCACACCCAGATTTTTGGGTGGATTTTGGGAAGCAAATTCAGGTTGTTTCAGGCTCAGGTAGGCCCTCATGTTAAAGTGGCAAGTACTCTTAATGACCACGTCATCCCCAGCCACCCCTACAGCACAGTTTGATGCCCATTACCCCAGTGCACTTTGTTGTTCATTTGCTGCAGAGGGCAAGCCTGTAGCCAGCATCGTTTTTGACCACTGGGGTTCTACCATGTGCCTTTCCTCCTCGTGATTTCATTTCACTCACAATAAAATTATGTAGATTTTATGTTTCTCTTATTTATAATTTTCCTTGAATTCTTCAGTAATTACTTTATTGTATTCATTCCTTTACTTCATTTTGTTTCCTTTTTCCATCCTCCTCTAACCTTTAGGATATCATAGCCCTGTTTAAGAAATAACAGCTTCTCTTAAGTATTTTTCCTTTACACCTTTGATGCAGTTATCTTATTAGAACAGTTTTGATTGCTCTTTTTAAAGAGAATGTAGATCTATGAGGGTTTAATTTTGTTTTACTCACTAAATGGATTTCTTAGGTATGTCCTCTTGGTACAATCCTGAAGTGCCCTTCTGAGAGTCATGGCTGCGGTAGGTTAGCCTTAGTACAGGGAAGACCATGCAATGCTCTATTCCCTGTGTGGTTTCTACTGCTACTTTGTAATCTGATTTCTTTGGGTCTGAAGCAATATTATGGGAAAATATGATCATTCCCATAATACTACAGAACTGTTTTTTTTTTTTCTGTCCCTTTCTAAGTATTCACTTTTAGTAATACTTCCAGAAACTATGCATTCTGTTGCTTCTTTTAGGAATTGTTTCTGAAAGGTGAAAGGGCTGGCTGCCAAGCATTTGGTTAGTGCATACTGTAGACATCAGGGATGTATAAAGCATGTTACTTTTCCTCAGGAAATTTCTTGGCTTTTGTCAAGGGCTTAAGTCAGAAAGCATTCATTGGTCGTGTTTTCTTCTTTCATTCCACCTTCCCTACAGCCCCTTCTTTTCTTTTTCTTTCCATCTTTCTTTCTATCCACCCTCCCAAACTATTTCTATTATGTTTTAAATTTGCCAGTGATATCTGGATTCTAGATTAAGATTAAATATCTTTTTATACTTTTCTAAGATAAAAGTTTTGTCTTTCTCTATTTTTTCATGTAAGGAGATTTCATAAATGGGATCTTAGACATATGTCAATTGAATGGGGGTTATAGAACTTAATTTTCTAGACTGCTTTCAGAATAAGGCAATCTTTCTACTTCTAGGCTCATAAGCAACTCAGACCAAGAGGTCATGTTAGTCATGAAGATTTTTTTTGGTCTGTATTTTTTTTTATATTTCAAAACACAATGTCACACTGTCCTTATTGCATGCAAGATACCCATAATGAGAATGGTAAATAAAATCTCTAAAACTACAAATCTTAGTGCATGGCAACAGAAAGGACACTAAAACTGACTCAATACTTTGTCATCAGCATTGAAAATGAGAATTCTTATTTAAAAATCTCAAAAAATATTTAAAACTGAATGCTTTCAAAATCATTACTTCCAATATATTGACCATCCTCTTATTTTGTTTATTATCAATTTCATAAGAATGAAACAGAAGCAAAACACTGAGGTGTATTTGAAAAGGCATTAAGGGTGTAGCTGAGAAGAGAGTATTTGCCTATTATGCATAAGGGCCTAGGTTTGATGTCTAGCACCACCAAAACATGATAAATTAAGCTAAAGAGTAAGTTATTAAATGGAAACATTGGTTAAATGCATGTAGAAACAAGTAACCTTGCTGTTATGCCCTGACCTTACTCTCTTGGCCCTCCCTGGAGGCCACCAGAAGCGTCAGTGAACAAGTTTCATGCAAGACAATAATCTTTCCTCTTAGGCAACTCAACCTAAAGGTTTTTCAAGCTATAAAACCACATTCAGGGGACAGGGAAATCTGGTTTGGAGGAGAGCCAAGATCCATCCAAGTTACATTGATAAGACAAGAAGATAACCAACTGACCACCATGAGACTTGCCACCTCTACCACATCAAGAAATTGCAGAGGAAGAGGCTATATTAATGCTGCTCTTACTGATGGTCTAGCATGCTCCAGGGCAATGGTGACAGTCATGGTGATTAATCAAAACATGTCAAAGCAGAAATACAGAGAACTAACACTAAATCAGACTACCAACAGGCCTACCATGGCTCAGGAAACATTACAGAAGAGGTGGCAGAACGATTGTAAAAGCCACAAAGTAGGTAAGAATAACCTGTGGCACGGTCACCTCTGCTACCCCACAGGGACTAAATGAGGCCTTCATGCCCTACAGTGAATACCATACACTGAGGAAGGCCCCCAAGGTAATGGAAGCTGGGCGAAGGAACAAGAGTCATGTATGTGAGGGTGTGTGTGTTATATCATACAGAGAAAGACAGAGAGAGAGAGGGCGGGGCAGGGGGAGGAGAGAGATTATGATCACTCTACAAGGCATATATCAAAGAGAAAGTAAAAATTAGGTTCAAATAAAAGTCTGCATAAAATGGGCTGGGGAAATTGCTCAGAGGTTAAAAGCCCTTGCTTGAAAAGCCAGGCAGCCTGGATTCCATTCCCTAGTAGCCATGAAAAGCCAGGTGCACAAAGTAGTACAAGTGTCTGAAGTTCATGTGCAGTGGCAAGAGACCCTGGCATTCTCGTATGCTCTTTGTGAAATCCGTAAGTAAATAAATAAATAAATTTAAAATCTACATAAAATATTGTACTCACCTGGATCTTCATTTTAATAATAGAAATATTGGGAGTGGACAACTGAGGTAGTTGGAATATTCAGGTGTTTTATTAAAATTGAATTTGTGGGCTGGAGAGATGATTTAGCAGTGAAGGCATTTGCCTGCAAAGCCTAAGTACCCATGGTCAACTCTCCAGAACCCACATGTCCACTAGGTGGCACAAGCATCTGGAGTTCAACTGTAGTGGCTGAGGCCTTGGTGTGCTAAGTCTCTCTCTCTCTCTCTCTAAAAAATAAAAAATAAGTAAAAAATAAAATAAAATTTATTTTGCAGCTTCAGCCGCTAGCTGGCAGATTTCTGCTACAAGGGGCTTTTCATTGGGGGTGGATCTGCATTCCAGCTCAAAGGTGTACAGAGAGGTTTGAGTTCTGGCAGGGTCCCTGCTTGCAGCTTTTAATTTCTTCCTAGCTGGTTGTGGTTTTTCATTCTCTGCTTGAATTTATGAATGTTAGCTAGCTACTTTTGCCATTGGTAGAACTTCCCTTGGATCTGTAATCTTAAAATAATTTCTTTCTTCCCATTAAAAAATAATTAGGGCTGGAGAGATGGCTTAGCAGTTAAGCGCTTGCCTGTGAAGCCTGAGGACCCCAGTTCGAGGCTCAATTCCCCAGGACCTACGTTAGCCAGATGCACAAGGAGGCACACGCGTCTGGAGTTCATTTGCTGTGGCTGGAGGCCCTGGCGTGCCCATTCTCTCTATCTGCCTCTTTCTCTCTCTGTCTGTCGCTCTCAAATAAATAAATGAAAATAAATAAGAAAGTTTTTTGAAAAATTAGTATTCCTAGGTAGAGAAATTGGTGCCCAGAGAGCAAATACCAAACAATAAGGAACGTGTGCTAGTGTATAAATATGGCAGCTACTTATCGCATGGTGGAAAAGTATTTAGTGGTAATCAGCAAGTCTGAGGTCTACTGGGCCATAGTGTCATAGACTGACATTCACTGTCTCTTGTCTAGTCTCCCGTAGGATAGTGCTCTGTTTTGGGCAGAAAGCCACCTAAGAATGTTGGGAATACCCAGAGGTAGACTTAGAATTGCCCTCAATGTGTGATACAAACCAAGGCAGAATGATTTAAAGTATTAAATAGAAGCAATCAATTCATAGAAATTTATTCTATTCAGTTGAACATGTTTTTCATCAACATAGTTGTTCTACGAAATTATTTTACACTGTTACAGTTTTGCTAGTTATAAACAGAAATGTTTTGTGTGAGGGTGTTAACAATATTCAATCAATCAGCTTGCTTCATGTCATCTTGTCTTTGTTTTTAAAAATCTGTTCTTTGAAAATTCCAAAACATTTCAAAGTTCTAAGAGTATAAAACCTCACATAACCTGACATCTAACTTAAACAAATGTCATCATTTGTTATATTTTCTGTGTGCACCAAGATTTATTTTTTAATCTTCATGGAATTAACACATACATATATAGTAAGTATGTGCAAATGAATTTTCTCAGACAATGTAATCAGAAGGCAGATAAAATAAAAATGAACCTTAGCAGTTCCCCATAAACCTCCCCAATTAAAGTCTTTCTCAGTTGCTACCCACACCAAAAAAGTAAATATTATTTTAACTTCTTGTGTGAGTTTTTGAAGCAAATACACAAATCTTATCATTTCTCCTTTCACTTCTATACTTGCTGTCTTTTATTAAGTCAAAAGACAAAATCACTGTTAATCCCACCATGCTTTCTCAAATACTTAAAAAAAAATCTTTATTGGAAAATGCTTCTTTTCAAGTAGAACTGATCTAAAACCTGGATTCTATGAATTTAAAAAGAGGTCTAATGAGAAAATAAAATACATGGCTTCACTCTTGGAAATTAAATCAGGAATTGGTACCCTGCATTCAAAGATTATGAAAGGTATACATATAGTTTTGACAGTTTTTAACCTTGCCTAATATGGAATTAGATTTGTTTCTTTTGTAATACAAAAGACTGTGATTTAATTGATAAGATCCCTATAGTATTGCATTCTAACTTTAGGTTTGCAAGTAATTGTATTATAACATAAACTAATTGAAGTTTTACTTGAAATGATGATACATTTTATAATGATAACTTTCTTTTTGACTGACATAATTTTTAAATGTTCAAGATAATATTGATGATAACATAAAGCGATGTATTATTGGAATTGTTTTTGCAGCAAATGTGAGTGGTACAATATCAATAAGATGTGTCATTATTTGATTATATCCAAAGAGGCAATTATTGTAGTGCCTAATTGAGAGTATTATCCTTTCTGCTAAAATATAGCCCTCCTATTGTTAACATAATAATAAAGAGCTGATAGGGAAATTTATCAATTTGTCTGTATCTCCAAATAAGAGTTGCTTTTTATGTTTATTTGCCATATTGAAATAACAAGTTTTTTTAAAAGAAAAATATATAAAGAAGTTGTTAAAAATATATAAGAAGTTGTTAAAAGGCATCAGGTTAATCATCACTCTGAGAAACACTATATTTATGAAAAATATTTTTTTTTGAATGAAGGTAGGTTATTTATTTTACAAAGCATAAGTCATCAATAGCCATTTAGCACAATCAGTTTTATAAAAGAAAAATCAGTAACTAGTAAGTAAATATGGATCTTATTAAGACTCAGTTTCTCTAGTTGTCAAAAGCTTAACATAGAAACATTGCCAACTTGATTAGACATTTTAAAGACAATATGTAAACTGTTATAACTACTAACATCTTAAGGCATGGTGACATAAATTTATAACCTGAATGCCATAATATTCTTTTTTTTTTATTTTTTTTTATTTTTTTTATTTTTTTTTTATTAGTCAGTTCTGTATTCAGCAAATACAGTCAGTTTCGTACCATTATTAGGCTCATCCATGACCTACCCCCTCCCCTTGGCCCCTCCTTGTTGAGGTATACGGGTCATGCATTGTGGAGTTAGCCCACAGTTATGGGTAAGCTAAATGTCTCTGCATATCATGACCCAACATGTGACTCTGACATTCTTTCCGCCCCCTCTTCCGCAAAATTTCCCTGAGCCATGTTGGGTTCATTTTTGGTCTGCTTCAGTGATGAGGTGTTGAGGGCCTCTGAGGCTCTGGCTCTCTGATTTGGTAGGAGTTGATTTTTCTCTATGCTGATCTCCTTCCCCCTTGTGCTGGTGTCCGGTTCATCAGGAAAACAGCCCCCTTGCTTGTTTCTCGAAGTTTTCTTAGTTTCAGCCGGGGCCCTTTTGAGGTATGATGGGGTGGCTCTCTCCTTAGGGTCTACATCTATCTGAAAAAGAGAAGCAGATTCTCCAACGGAGACTAAGTTAGCACCAGGACAAATGAGATAACCCTTACTTTTTTTTTTTTTATAGAGAATTTAATAGGTGTAGGCCCTCTTGTAGCCCACAATTAATAGTAGCTTGATACTGGAGAGTGGGCGAAAAATATTTTTCAACAGCAATATATATATATATTATATATACATATATATATGTTTGTGTACATATGTGTATATACACACATATACTCACTATTCCAGTAATAATATCATATTTAAACAATAAAACAGCTAGTATAGCAAATATATTGATTTCTTATGAATTGCTGAAAACTAATAAGCATAGAACACAAAACTTACCTACACAAAACTTAACATATAAAATTATTAAATAACTCATAATAGCTGTTATTTTCGCTTTAGTATTAATGTTTCTTTTTGCATATATGTATGTGGTGTGCATGTGTATGTGTGTTCTTCTGTGTATGGAGAAACGTGTGAGGATGTATGTGCATGAAAAAGTGAAAACTATTATCCCTCTTTAGTCTGCACTTAACAAATATTATATATTCATTTTTCAAATGTACCAAGTATCAAAATTATATGTATTTTTGACTACTGAACCTTATTATATATGTGTGTATATATATATATATATATATATATATATACATATATATATGTTTGTGTACATATGTGTATATACACACATATACTCACTATTCCAGTAATAATATCATATTTAAACAATAAACAAAAACAGCTAGTATAGCAAATATATTGATTTCTTATGAATTGCTGAAAACTAATAAGCATAGAACACAAAACTTACCTACACAAAACTTAACATATAAAATTATTAAATAACTCATAATAGCTGTTATTTTCGCTTTAGTATTAATGTTTCTTTTTGCATATATGTATGTGGTGTGCATGTGTATGTGTGTTCTTCTGTGTATGGAGAAACGTGTGAGGATGTATGTGCATGAAAAAGTGAAAACTATTATCCCTCTTTAGTCTGCACTTAACAAATATTATATATTCATTTTTCAAATGTACCAAGTATCAAAATTATATGTATTTTTGACTACTGAACCATCTTCTTAATCTCTCATATGTGCTTATATACAAATGGACTTAATCAATCACATCTTACTATCTAAATCAGTTTTTGCAAAAAATCATTTAAGAGCATAAAATTTCTAGGAATTTTTAAAACTGGGTAAACAAGATTATATGAAACGTAAAAAATTATGTTATCATCATACTTATTTATTTTTATCATGTGTAAATTATATTCAACAAAAAGAATAATATCATTTGAATTTGCTTCTAGTTATGTAAAAATAAAACTTACCAATGTAGATTATGACAAGTCCAAATAAAAAGTCCAAGTATTTAAATTATATATTTTGAAAAAGCTAATCTTAAAAGTGTTGTTACCATGTCTGTTTTCTCTGGTTAATTTAGTCCATTAAGAAACACCAACTTTGGGCTGCAGAGATGGCTTACCTGTTACAGTGTTTGTCTGTGAAATCTAAGGATCTAGGTGTGATTTCCCAGTACCAATGTGAGCCAGATGCACAAGGTGGCAGATGCTAGAAGCCCCGGCATGCCTATTCTCTCTCACACACATACAAACAATAAAATATTAAAACAAACAAATAACAACAATAAAAAGAAGCACCAGGTTTGAACTTAATGAGAACAGATAAGGTCACCAGGACTACCATTTCCACCAGAAAGTGCAAAGATGGATCATGAATTTCTGAATGTATCTAAGCATCTGCCTTTCTTTCTCTCCCTGTATATATGTAATAGAGAAATGAAAATTTTAGCTCAAGACAAAAGAGAAAAACTAAAATTTTATAAAGGAAGCCAAGCATCTGTAATCAATTTCTTTCAATATTAATTATCATATTTCTGAAGAGGATCTCAGATACTAAAAAGCAAAGTGAAAATTTAAAAAATTCATGGCTTATTGGAACAGTATTTGAATTTTGTTGCCCATTAAAATATAGAGCTTGGTAAAATACCAATTGATTTAAAATGCATGAGTCCTTCACCTCAGCAGTAAGAATGAAAGTGAAGCAGACCAGTGACTCTCCCTGAGTCTGACACACAGCTTTGGATGTACTTTCACACTTACCAGACTAAGGTGACTCAAAATTACTAATACACATGGAGTGTGCCAAAACTAATGGCAAATGAACTCTCAGGAAAGGCAACACCCACCATCTTACCTGTCAAATCCTAAATGCTTCAATAAGCAATATTGATAACTTGATCCCTGTAGTGGTTTGATAACTTAGGTGTTCTGAATGATAGGTTCCCAGCTGATGGAGATTTGGAAATTAATGGCTCCTAGAGGGAGTGTATTGTTGGGGGTAGTCTTATGGGTGTTATAGCCAGTTTCACCTTGCCAGTGTTTGGCACACTCTCCTCTTTCTGTTGTCCACCTTATATGGGCCAGGGTGTGATGCCCACCCTCTGCTCATGCCATCATTTTCCCCTGCCATCTTGGAGCTTCCCCTCAAGTCTGTAAGCCAAAATAAACCTCTTTTCCCACAAGCTGCTCTTGGTTGGGTGATTTCTACCAGCAATGTGAACCTGACTGCAATAGTAAAGTGGTATCAAGGAGTGGGATTGCTGCTAGACACCTGACTGTGTGGCTTTGGCCTTTTGGAGCTGATTTTCAAGAGGAATGTGGAAGGATATGAAATCTTGGCCGAAGAGATGACTTGCAGTGCTAGAAGTACAGCTTGATGGACTATTCTGGTCAGAGTTGAAAGACCTGAACGCAATAAGAACTATGGACTGTGAGGTTTGGCTTATGAGGGTAAGAAAGAACTTTGCTTGGACTGGGCTAGAGGCAGTTTTGTGAAAAACTTGCTGTTATGCCCATATCCTGAGAAATTGTGCAGGGTTGCCTTCCACAGAATTGAACTGGTGTGAGCAGAGGAATATGGCACAGAAAAAAAAAAAAAAAAGATCTCTGGGTGATTGGGGCTAAACTGCTGCCTGTTCAGCAGCAATTGAGTGATTACAAACTTTGAAACTGGGCCAGCTGACCTGCACTGGAGTGATAGGAAGTATGAGTACTCTTTTCAAGGGGGCTGAGTATTCAAGGTGTGTGCTGTTCTTCAAAGTCTGCCTTATTTCTCCCTGGATTAACAAATTGGCACCCTACTTGGTATTATGGAGTATAAGAAATGCAGGAGAGGGTCATTGAGTTTGCAACACAGTCTTGTGTTTTGTAAATGGCTATGGGCAGTGTGAAGCAGGTTTGCTAGATGCCTGCATGGAGACCCGATGGAGCCATGAGGATGAACTGTGGATTGCAGTGGAGACCTAGTGGAGATGCCAGGACCGCAAGATGGCTGCCAAGGAGAGCTGCCATCCCCAGATGAAGTTTTCCAGGACTGTAAGTAGCCAAGCTGAAGGGTGGGAATTGGAACCCCAGAGACTTGTTGCTGGTTAGTGTTATTGGATGTAGTGACTTACCCTGGCTAGAGTTATTGGACTTGGAGCTACAGAGTTTGGTGTTTGTTCTGTGTAGCAGACAGCTTCAGGTTCACTGAGATAAACTTTCAGACCAGACACAGTTATGGAGGAAGAGATATTTATTGAATCTTACAGAACCAGGGGAAGTTTCATAAATGGCAGAAGAAGCTGGCCTGCCTTCACATGTCCAAGCAGAGAGAGAGAGAGAGAGAAGCACAAGCCTAAAGGTCAAAAGCCACAGCACACTTCAGGAACTCCAGCTAGGCACACTTTGTGTATCTTTAGATTGAAACTTGAAACCCACCACCACACCTTAAGAGCCACCCAGTGACATTGCCTCCAGCCAGGTGTCTGCATATACAAACTACAAACAAATAAACAACTGAAATATATTGGGGGTCATCTATTCTATTCAAACCACCACACCCTGTTTAAATCATATGTTGCTTGAATATTACTTTGCTATACCCAATGCCATCTTTTTCAGTGTGAATATTTATTCTGTGCCATTATGTTTTTTAAGGGGTGGGGTTTTGGTGTTATGGCTCATTTCAAAGATCTTGGACTATGGGGATGTTTGATCATAATTGGGTTTGATAAAAATTATGGAGATTTTTTAATTTGGACTGAATGCATTGTATTTTATATCATGCATGGATATCAGTTTATGGGGGCTCTGGGTGGAATGTGGTGGTTTGATTCAGGTGTCCTCCATAAATTAGATGTGCTGAATAATGGGTTCACAAGTGATGGAGATTTGGTAATTAATGCTTCCTGGAAGGAGTGTATTGTTGGGGGCAGGCATATGGGTGTTATAGCCAGATTCCCCTTGCCAGTGTTTGGCACACTCTCCTCTTCCTGTTGACTACCTTATGTGGGCCAGAGGTAATGTCCACCCAATACTCATGCCATCGTTTTCCCCTGCCATCATGGAACTTCCCCTCTAGCCTGTAAGCCAAAATGAACCTCTTTTTCCCACAAACTTCTCTTGATTGGGTGATTTCTACCAGCAATGCAAAGCTAACTGCAACAATCCCAGTTACCAAAGATGTTAAGAATATGGTAAATTAATTGTTTTGTGATAGAATGTTTCAACCCAACTCCTATGTACTTCAGTAATATAAGATGTGACTAGCGGACGATAGGGTTATAACTTGGAAAGCATATGGCATGTGAAAGAGACATAATCCTTATAAGAAGGTAAAATTCAGACCCACAGAGGGGGAAATCCATGTGTAAACAAAAGAAGGTAGCCATCTACATGAACACTGAGGAAGTAACTTTCTGCTAGTGACATCACCTACACATGGTTCTTTATCTTGCTGTTTCCAGCACACTAATATAGTGGCCAAAGCTCATACTAAGAAAAGAGAGATGTCTACAGTGGATTCAGGGTATTCAGATAGCAGTGATATTAATCACTGACCTAAAAAATAGCTGACATGTTTATCATATCTAAGGAAATAAACAGGGTTCTACACTGAGATAGATGTATCATAATACCCCATGAGTGCACTAGTACTGAAAAATTCTGAAATGGACAATAGGAACTCATAGATGGTTTAACAATATGCACAAAGAGGTACAAAGAGATAGAGAAAGCACAACAAGAAGAAAGATTAGGAAAAAAATGAGTAAAGCAGAAAAAAATATAGTGAACAGAAAGGATAAAAATGTTCTTGCCTGAAATAATAGAATATATGAAATAAAGTACATGAGACAAGAGATTAAGAAAAGGAAAATAATCTATTTGCAAATTCTTTAATTGTAAGAAGGAAAAATTATGGATTTAAAAATAGCTGAAGTTTTTTTTTTTTATAAAAAGGAATTATTTAACAGCTTATATTAAGATACAAATGAAAATATATCCACACATGCAAAAGTTAGTGTGCAAGTAAAACATAGCAACCTCCAAATAAAAATAAAGACAGAATAACACACTGACAATGAACTTAAATGAAAAAAGAAATCATAAAAGCTTTCAGGGAAAACAAAACTGAATTCTCAGTAAGGAAGTCACATAAGAGTCAAAACAGATTTCTCAACATCAACAAGACAAACACAAAATTAAAGATGAAGACAATGGGAAAGGTCTTCAAAGAGTAAAATATAGAATTCTATATCCAGAGAAAATGTTCTTCAAAAATGAGATGGCAAAGTCATAACAACAGGAGAAAGTACTTTTACTTACAGCAACAAAAAATGCAAAATTGAGCACATGAAATTACGCTTCTCAACAATTTAAGAAGGAAACATTTTGCAACTAAAAAATATTATTTTACTAAGAGTTTGAGAACACACATACATGTATAGTACAAAATGGCTCAATAGCTATAGAGGAAAAATAAGGTCATTTGGAAAAATCCATATGTAATTTTATCTAGAAATTTTTCTAGGAACCTATCTTAAATGTATACTGGCAAACTGGTATAAAAAGACATATGTGCAAAGGAATGAATTTCAGTGCTGTTTTCAATAGCAGCAGAATACCATGCATCCCAAACACACATAAACAGAGACTGAATGAATTATGGTACACTTGACTATGGAGAAGTACAACCTAATTTATGGAGATATGAAGTGCCTAATTTTTGGTAATTGTTGTAAAAGTCACAAACAAAAGATAAATTTAGAGAATTATTAAATTTTCTTAAAATTAGTATTTTGGAAATTCCCATCCTACCACAAGGAAATTTTTTAAAAAATTAGCCAGGCATGGTGACACATGTCTTTAATCCCAGTACTAGGGAAGCAGAGGTATAAGGATTTGCATGAGTTCTAGGCCACCCTGAGACTACAGAGTGAATTCCAGGTCAGCCTGAGCTAAAGTGAAACCCTACCTTGAAAACCAAAAAACAAAAACAAAAAAAAATTGAAGTATTTCATTTCCATGCAGAAAGTATAAGCTAGGAAACTGCTGAGGAAATGGCTATAAAATTATGCCAAGGAATGTCAGAATAAGCCAAATATGTATTTAGCCATACAAAAAAATTGCCTTTGTAAGAGTTGAAGGATATGACTCACAAGTAATTTTAATTAACCTGTCTCTGTATTACACAGCATTCCATTTCAGCATACCTGAAATAATTAGTTTATAAGTAGAAAGTATTCACATTCCCTTACTTTATTTACCCTCACAAAAACCAACTGTTTTGTTAATTTTTTATATTGAATTGAATTTTATTCTGTCACTGATTTTTTCTAAGATAATCCTAATTTGTACCAGTTCTTGGTAACCATAAAAATATATAGCTAAAAATATGATAATTAGAGAAAATAATGTATATGTACAGAGTAAGACTATGGGAACTCTTGGCACTAGCTCCTTAATTAAATTTTTCTATAGATATAAAGCTGTTTGAGATGTAACACTATCATCTTCCTTAGTTGGCGTCATTATGCATGTAGAAAAACTAATCTTTTTCAATATTTTGTTTTAATTCTAGGGATTGAACTAGAATTTCCCACATGCTTAAACAAGCTTAAACACTGAGGTAACATACCCAACCTTTTAAACGTTAGAGTTGGTTTCACTATGTTACTCAGTTTGACCAGGAATTTTCAGCCCTCTTGCTTGGATTAAAGGTATGTAGCCCTTCATCTTGCTTTTAATACCATTTTTTTTTTTTTTTGGTGATACATGCATTTTGTTGTAAATTTAATTTTTTTTTATTTCTATTGACAGTTTTGATAATTATAGACATAAACCATGATACTCCTTCCCCTCTCAGACTTTCCTCCTCATAAATCCACCCTCCATCATATCCCTCCTCTCTCAATTAGTCTCTCTTTTATTTTGATTCATATATTTTCCTCCTATTATGAGGGTCTTGTGTAGGTAGTGCCAAGCTTTGCAAGACCATGGATATACAGGCTATTTTGTGTCTGGAAGATTGCACGTTAAGCAGCCCTACCCTTCCTCTGGCTCCTTACTCTTTTTGCCACCTCTTCTGCAGTGGTTCCTGAACCTTGGGAGATGTGATAGAGACGTATCAGTGCTGAACACTCCACTTCTTCTTCTCAACACTATGGTGCCATTTGACTCTTCCCAGTGGTCACCACCATCTGAAAATAGAAGCTCCTCTAATCAACAGTGAGAGTAACGTTAGCATATGGGTATGAACAATAAGAAAAGTGCTTATAGGGAAGTTGGGTTAGCATAATGTTTACATTTAGCCAAATAGCAGGTGTTACTCCTCTAGAGCTCATGGCTTCCCCCAGCCATAGACTTTTGACTAGGTTTTCAGTACCAGACATGTATTCCCTCCTGTGGAAGGCCTCCAGTCCAATTATAAAGTTGTTGGTTTCCCCTATAACATGCATACCACTATTGCATCAGTTAGCACATTTGGCCTGCCTGGCCAATCTTAAGGCTTGCAGTGTCCACTCCTGTTTTTCACGATTGGTTTCTCTCACCCATAGGGCTGCGTGCAGAATATCTTTGTTCAGCTTTCTGTTGGCTGGTCTACAGAGAGGAGTTTTTCAGCTCAACTTGAGCTTGATTTTCCAGTGACCTGCAGCCCAGGCGTGTGGAGTCTTCAGCAGTAGGGTCTTACCAACTAGTTCTGGTGGAAAACCAAGAGCATTGACAATTGCCTGTAATGTTACACCTTTTTAATGAGATGAAATCCACATAACAAAATTTCTAATATCCAAGTTTATAACTCCATAGTTTTAGTGCATTTACTTGTCAGGCTCCATCATCCTCCAATTTCATATTTTAATTACCCTCAAAAAATCCCCATATATAACAATAACTCATTTACTTTCCTCTGCCTCATTTCTGGAAACAAATAACATTTTTGGAGCCTAGATTTTCCCATTCTAGACACATCACTGTGAAATATATATCCTTTGTGTTCTACTTTCACTTTACATGGTATTGTTAATATGTACTGAGACCTATGGTCCTTCTCTTCTCCTCTGCTCTCCTTCCTTCTCCCATCCCCTCCCCTTCCTACTTTTGTTTAATTGACAGGTTTGGGTTATGTAATATTTCTAATGTGCATGCTCTTTTCCATGGTGCACCTGGTTTTAATCATATGTATGTCAATTTATATATATGGATGATATGTAAATAAGGTTTTTCCCTGAAATTTCACTTAGACACACAGGTTGCCTTACTGCTCATACACTGGAAACCATGCATCAGTGGAAGGGTTTCCTTCCCTTCTGATTCTGGATCTATCTAAGAACATATTTGAATAGGTACTGGTAAAAAAATAATAATAACCAGAATCACTAAGGGGCAGAGGAGTATAGTTCATTGTTTGAAATTGGGTATAGGTGTAGCTGAGGACAGGTGGGTGACCTAGGTTCCCAATAGTTAGTGAGGTGTTTTATGTTGAAGAAGGGTGTGATTACTGCTCAAGCCAAGCAGTGTCCTGGATGAATATGCCCTAGTGCCTGTTTCATACATTTTTAGAGGTGATTATGTTTTTACATTATTCATTCACCACATTTTATGTGTCAGTTTACTAGCTCATGGACATTTTAGTGGTTTTCACTTATGAACGTATTTATAAGTGGATATATGCTTTTATTTCTCTTGGGAATGTACCCAGATGTGAAATGTCTAGCTCACCTGGTAACTAACTGTATGCTTACCTTTTTCAAGACCTGTGAAATTATTCATCCCTTCAGGGTCCAGTTTCTCCATATCCTCATCAATACTTGCTGTTTTATTCTTTAAGTTGTAGTATCCCTAGTTAGTGTAACATAACATCTTATTTTAGATTTGACTTGAATTTCCCTGATATCAAGAAATGTTGAGCACTTTTTAAAATATTACTGCTTCTTGGAGAACTCTATTCAAATACGGTACAACATATTTAAAAGTTGGTCTATTTTGCTTTTTATTGGTGAGCTGTGGGAATTATTGTCATATTTTGTATACTAAATGTGTAAATCAACTGCAAATTCATTTGATCTAAGATATCTAAATTATTTGTATATAGTTTTAAACTATTCTATTATATTTTAAATTTACCTTACTTTATTCACATATTTACTTTAAAGTTTTACTTTTGAAAATATTTTTATTTATTTGAGGGAGGGAGGGAAACAGAGAGAGGGAGATATATATATATATAGAGAGAGAGAGAGAGAGAGAAAGGGAGAGAGAGAGAGATAGGCTGCTAGGGGGTCTAAGTGCTGCAAACAAGCTTTATAACATGAGCCAGTTTGTGCATCTAGCTATATGTAGGTAATGGGGAGTCAAACCTGGGCTAGCAGACTTTGCTAGCAAGTGTGTTTAATGCTCAGTCATCTCTCTAGCCAAAATATTTTCTTTATCTTTCCTTTTTCAGTTTTTCATCTTTTTAAATATTTTATTTTTATTGTTTATTTATTTGACAGAGAGAGAGAGAGAGAAAGAGAGAGAGAGAATGGGCACTCAAGGACCTCCATCCACTGCAAATGAACCTTAGACGCTTGTGCCCCTTTGTGCATCTGGCTAACGTGGATCCTGGTGAATAGAGTCTGGATCCTATGGCTTAGCAGGCAGACGCCTTAACCACTAAGACATTCCTCCAGCCCCACTTTTTAGTTTTAATTTTAGTAGCCATGTCATTGTTTTTATTGTTTATTTAAATGAGAGGTTTCTGTTATTTTTTTTAATCATCTATGTAAAGTTTGCCAACCTTTTGATCTTTTTGAAGAATCAGCTTTCTATTTCATAGATGTGCTATTCTTTTAAAACATCTTCCATTTATTTCTGATCTGTATTGCTTCCTACTTTCTGGCTTCATTTCCTTTTTCTTTAGTTTCCGAAAGTGTGACTCTAGGTTTTCTTTTACAATGTCAATGTTCCTTGCATTTTTTAATAAAAGAGAATCATTATGTTGCTCAGGCTCACCTTAAACTCCCTATATACTTAAAGACCTTAAACTCATCCTTATTTCTGTCTGGTGCTGGAATTACAAGTGTGCACCACCACACCCAGATCAAGTCAATTTATTTCTTTATTTATTCATTTATTTGATTATTTTGGCTTTTCAAGGTAGGCTGTCACTCTGGCTCAGGCTGACCTGGAACTAACTATGTAGTCTCAGGGTGGCCTCAAACTCATGGTGATCCTCCTACCTCTGCCTCCAAAGTGCTGAAAGAAACCTTTCTTTATCAGTAGATAAATTTAATGTTAGTAGATTACTAATGTAATGTTTTCTTTATCAGTAATGGTATTAAATTTTAATTAAATTCTCCAAATTAAGGTGGGGGGCATAAATTTTTAAAGTCTATAGCTAATATACTCACATTCAAAGAATCAAAAAGTTTCTACTTGTATATACTAAAAAATTAAATTTTCTTTTTTATTAGTCTAAAAATATCAGTATTTTACCTTTCCTATTATATAACTTAATATTTTAGGTTAGTTTTACATTCTTTCATTGATTTTTCCTGCTCCATATGGCTGTTTTTAACTATGCATACGTTTGGCCTGCACTTATGAAAATTTGCAATTTCCTTTGTAGTTCACTTTTCTTTATTTTTAAGTTTTATCACAGTATTTTTTTTTCTTCGAAATTTTTATTAACAACTTCCATGATTATAGAAAATACCCCATGGTAATACCCTCCCCACCCACATTCCCCTATGAAACTCCATTCTCCATCATGCCCCCTCCCCCTCTCAATCAATCTCTCTTTTATTTTGATGTCATGATTTTTTCCTCCTCTTATGATGGTCTTGTGCAGGTAGTGTCAGGCACTGTGAGGCCATGGATATCCAGGCCATTTTGTGTCTGGAGGGAGCATGTTGTATGGAGTCCTAACCTTCCTTTGGCTCTTACATTCTTTCTGCCACCTCTTCCACATTAGACCCTGAGCCTTGGAAGGTGTGATAGAGATATTGCAATACTGAGCACTGCAGTCGTTTCTTTCCATCACCATGATACCTTCTGAGTCGTCCCAAGGGCACTGCCATTTGAAAACAGAAGATTCTCTACCACAAGGGAGAGCAGCATTAATATAAGGGTCTGACCATCAACAGAAGTGATTACTGGGCAGTTTGATCAGCATAGTATATACATTTAGCGAGACAACATCAGATGTTACACCCCTAGGGGTCATGATTAACCCTGTTTTAAGTTTTCAGTATCAGGGATGTATTCCCTCCCATGGAGCGGGCCTCAAGTCCAATTACAGGGCAGTTGTTTTCCCCCATAATAGATGGGCCACTATTGCACCTGTTGGCTCATTTGGCTTGCCTGGCCAAATAAAAGGCTTGCAGGGTCCACTGTTGAGTATCTTCACTGGTGATTTCTCTTTCTCCCATTGAACTACAAGCAGAATGGCTTCTTCCAGATTTCTGTCAGCTGGTCTACATGGAGGAGGTTATCAGGTCAGTTCCAGCAAGATTTCTCAGTGGCCTTGCAGCCCAAGTATGTGGAGCCTTCAGCAATAGGGTCTTACCATCTATTTCTGGTGGGAAACCAAGGGCCTCGGCAATGGCCTATAATGTTTTGGGGGCATTAGGGCCTTCCCTGGCTGGCAACTCACTGGAAGGTATCCCATCCGCGGCACTAAAAATTTTCCAGCTCCATTGTCCAAACAAGTAGGATTCCATATGATTTATTTATACCCTCCTTGATTTTGATTAGCCCTCCCTCCACATTTCCTTTACTCAATCTCTTCCTCTGACCTCATTTTGGGCCTTTTCACCCCCATTAATCTATTCTTCTACTTACATATGTATGATACCATCATATTAAGTACCCCCTCCCTTCCTTTCCCTTCCCTTTATATCTCTTTTCTAGCTTACTAGCCTCTGATACTGAGTTTCTTCCTTCTCACACAGAAGCCCAGTCATCTGTAGCTAGGATCCACATATGAGAGAGAACATGCAACGCTTGTCTTTCTGGGCCTAAGTTACCTCACTTAGTGTAATCCTTTCCAGATCCATACATTTTCCTGCAAATTTCATAATTTCACTTTTCTTTACCACTGAATAGAATTCCATTGTATAAATGTGCCATATCTTCATTATCCACTCATCAGTTGAGGGACATCTAGGCTGGTTCCATTTCCCACCTATTGTGAATTCAGTGGCAATAAACATGGTTGAGCATGTACTTCTAAGGAAATGAGATGAGTCTTTAGGATATATGCCTACAAGTGCTATATCTGGGTCATAAGGTAGATCAATTTTTAGCTGCTTAGGAACTTCCACTCTGATTTCCACAATGGCTGGACAAGATTGCATTCCCACCAACAGTGTAGAAGGGTTCCTCTTTTTCCACACCCTCTCCAGGATTTATGGTCATTTGTTTTCATGATGGTAGCCAATCTGATAGGAGTGAGATGGAATCTCAACGTAGTTTAGTCTGCATTTCCCTGATGACTAGGGATGTAGAACATTTTTTTTAGATGCTTATACGTCATGCATGTTTCTTCTTTTGAGAATTCTCTATTTAGTTCCATAGCACATTTTTTAACTGGCTTGTTTGATTTCTTATTATTTAATTTTTTGGGTTCTTTGTATATCCTAGATATTAATCCTCTATCAGATGTAGAGCTGGCAAAGATTTTTTCCCATTCTGTAGGTTGCCTCTTTGCTTTATTCACAGTGTCCTTTGAAGTACAAAATCTTTGTAATTTCATGAGGTCCCAGTGGTTAATCTGTGGTTTTATTGGGGTTATATTCAGAAAGTCATTGTCAAGACCAACATGTTGAAGGGTTTCCCCTACTTTTTCCTCTAGCATTTTCAGAGTTTCAGGTCTGATGTTAAGGTCTTTAACCCATTTGGACATAATTCTTATGCATAGAGAAAGAGAAGAATCATTTTCATCTTTCTACAGATAAATATCAGTTTTCCCAACACCATTTGCTGAAAAGGCTGTTTTCTCCAATGAGTATTTTTGGCATTTTTATCAAATATCAGGTGGCTATAGCTACCTGGACTTGTGTCTGGGTCCTCTATACTGTTCCATTGATCTACATGTCTGCTTTTGTGCCAATACCATGCTGTTTTTGTTACTATGCCTCTGTAGTATAGGTTAAAATCAGGTATGGTGATACCACCCGCCTTATTTTTGTTGCTCAGTATTATTTTAGATATTCGAGGTTTTTTTGTGATTCCAAATGAATTTCTGGATTGTTTTTTTCTATTTCTGTGAAGAATGACATTGGAATTTTGATGGGGATTGTATTAAATGTGTAGATTGGTTTTGGTAAGATTGCCATTTTCACAATATTGATTTTTCTGATCCAGGAAGAAGGGATGATTTTCCATTTCCTAGTGTCTTCTCCAATTTCTCGATTGAGTGTTTTAAAGTTTTCATTGCAGAGATCCTTTACTTCCTTGGTTAGGTTTATTCCAAGGAACATTATTTCTTTGATGTAAGTGTGAATGGGAGTGAATCTCTGATTTCATCCTCTGTGTGTTTGTTGTTAGCATATAGGAAGGCTACTTATTTTTGTGTATTTATTTTGTATCCTGCTACATGGCTGTATGTGTTTATCAGCTCTAACAGTTTGCTGGTAGAGTCTTTAGGGTCCTTTATATATAGAATCATGTCATCTGCAAATAATGATAACTTGATCTCTTCCTTTCCAATTTGTATCCCTTTTATGTGTGTCTCTTGCCTTATTTCTATGGCTAAGACTCCCAGTACTATATTAAATAAAAGTGGAGACAGTGGACACCCTAGTCTTGCTCCTGATTTTAGTGCAAAAGCTTCCAGTTTTTCCCCATTTATTAATATGTTGGATGTAGGCTTGTAATAAATAGCCTTTATTTTATTGATATATGTTCATTCTATTTCCAGTCTCTGTAGGACTTTCATCATGAAGGGATGTTGGATTTTGTCGAATGCTTTCTCTGTGTCTAATGAGATGATCATGTTGTTTTTGTTCTTCAACCCATTTATATAATGTATAACATTTATAGATTTGCGTATGTTGAACCATCCCTGCATGTCTGGGATAAAGCCTACTTGGTCAGGGTGAATGATCTTTCTGATATATGCTTGTATTCCGTTTGCCAATATTTTCTGGAGAATTTTTGCATCTATGTTCATGAGGGAGATTGGTCTGTAATTTTCTTGTTTTGTTCTATCTTTGCCTGGTTTTGGTATCAGGGTGATGCTGGCTTCATAGAAGGAGTTTGGTAGGATTCCTTCTTTTTCTATTTTATGAAAAAGCTTAAGAAGCAATGGTATTAGTTCTTCCCTGAAGGTCTGGTAAAATTCAGGAGTGAATCCATCTGGGCCTGCCTGGGCTTTTTTTAGTTGGGAGATTTTTGATAAAAGCTTAGATCTCCATGTTTGTTATAGGTCTATTTAAGTGATTAATCTCATCTTGATTTAATTAGGTAGGCCATATGAATCAAGGAAATCATCCACTTCTTTCAGATTTTCATACTTTTTGGAGTATATGCTTTTATAATGTGTCCCTATGATTTTTTTAATTTCTCTGGCATCTGTTGTGATGTTACCTTTTTCATCTCTAATTTTATTTATTTGTGGCTCTTCTCTCTTTCTTTTGGTCAAATTTGCTAAGGATTTATCAATCGTGTTTATAGTTTCAAAGAACCAACTCTTTGTTTCATTAATTCTTTGGATCGTTTTTTGGTTTCTATTTCATTAATTTCTGCCCTAATCTTTATTATTTCTTCCCATCTACTGATTTTTGGTTTGCCTTGTTCTTCTTTTTCCAAGGCTTTAAGGTGAACCATTAGGTCATTTACTTGAGACCTTTCTAATTACTTAATATAGGCACTTAAAGGTATAAATTTACCTCTTAGAACTGCCTTCATTATGTCCCAGAGATTCTGGTATGTTGTGCTCCCATTATTGTTTGACTCTATACATTTTTTGATTTCCTTCTTGATTTATTCATTGACCCATTCGTCACTTAGTAGTGTGTTGTTTAGTTTCCATGATTTTGGGTATGTTCTATAGCTTTTCTTGCTGTTGATTTGTAGTTTGATTCCATTGTGGTCAGATAGAATGTAAGGAATTATTTCACTTTTCCTGTATTTGCTAAGATTTGCTTTGTGTCCTAATATATGGTCTATTTTAGAGAATGTTCCATGTGCTGCTGAAAAGAATGTATATTCTGCAGCATTTGGATGAATTGTCCTGTATATATCTGTTAGGTCCATTCCTTCTATGACCTCATTTAATCCAGATGCCTCTGTTTATTTTTTCCTGGGATGACCTGTCAATTGATGAGAGTGGGGTGTTAAAGTCACCCACTACCACTGTGTTTGGTGTTATCTGTGACCTTAGTTCTAACAGTGTTTGTTTGATGAATTTGGGAGCTCCCATGTTAGATACATATATGTTTAGGATTGTAATGTCCTCCTGTTGGAGTGTGCCCTTAATCAATATAAACTGACCTTCCTTATCTTTCTTAACTAACATTGGACTGAAGCCTACCTTGTCAGATATAAGGATAGCAATCCCTGCTTGTTTTCTAGGTCCAATTGCTTGAAACACTGTTATTCAACCTTTCACCCTAAGATAATGTCCATCCTTTGTAGAAAGGTGGGTTTCTTGGGGGCAACAAATTGTAGGATCCTGATTTTTAACCCAGTCTGCAAACCTATGTATTTTGATTGGGGCATTGAGGCCATTGATATTAAGAGATATTATTTAAAGGTATGTATTTATGTTTGCAATTTTTTTGTAGTTCCTGTTCTACCTTTGCTTTCTTGTGTTAACCTGTATTTGAGTATTGTTTCTTTTTTCCAGGTTCCTAAATGTGTGCTTTTCTTTCTCTTCAGCATGGAGGGGAGGGTTATTTCAAGTATTTTCCATAGAGCAGGTTTTGTTTTCAAATACTCCTTTAGTCTGCTTTTGTCATGGAATGTCCTTAGTTCTCTGTCTATTTGAATGGATATCTTTGCACGATAAAGTAACCTTAACAGTTGTTATCTTTCAAAACTTGGAATACATCACTCCAAGCCCTTCTGGCTTTTAAAGTATGTGTTGAGTAATCTGCTGTAATCCTGATGGGCTTGCCTTTTTAGGTAACTTGATTTTTCTCTCTAACTGCTTTCAATATTTTTTCTTTGGATTGTGTGTTTGGTAGTTTGATTATAATATGGCGAGGAGAGGTTCTTTCCAGGTTTTGTCTGGCTGGTGTTCTAAAGGCTTCCTGTATCTGCATTGGAACCTCTTTCCCAATTTGGGGGAAGTTTCCTTCTATGATTTTGTTGAAGATGCCCACTATGCCTTTGGAGTGAAATTCTTCTCCTTCTACTATGCCCTGAATTCTTATGTTTGATCTTTTCATAGTGTCCTGAATATCTTGAAATCCCCACTCATACTTTTCTATTAGTTTGTCTTTCTCTTTGTTGGACTGTATTAGATCTGCCACCTGGTCTTCTAGCTTAGATATTCTGTCCTCTCCTTCATTCATTCTACTGGTGAGATTTTCTACAGAGTTTTTTTATTTCATTAACTGTGTTCTTCATTGCAATAATTCTGACTGGTTTTTCTTTATTATTTTTATTTCATTATTTATGTCTTGTATTGACCTTTTTATTTTATGAAATTGGTGTCCTGTGTCTTCTTTGATTCCTTTGATTTCCTCTTTGATTTCTTCTTTGACTTCTTTGAACATATTTACCATCATTCTTTTGAAATCTTTCTCAGGCATTTCCTCTAACTCATTCTCACTGGAGGTTATTTCTGATGTATTAATACTTTTTGGTGGATTTATATTGTCTTGATTTTTGGTGTTTCTTGTATTATAATGTATATATTTTTGCATCTGGGATTAACTTAATGCTTGGATTTTCTAGTTAGCTGGGTATTATTAGATATATCAATCGATCTGATGTTATATATCTTCAGGGTAGGAGCTTAAGGTGTTAGGTGTGGCTGTTAAACTCTCACAGTATCTACAAGAGTGACTCTAGGGGTTTGGTTTGCCTGCTATGGAGTATTCAAGTAGGCTGAGTGCAACAAAACACAGATAGATTCTAAGATTTAACTAAACATTGTACACATTCAATGAAAAACAGCACAAAGTATTTATGCAAGAGTAAGTATTATGACAACCAGAACCTCTATCAACAAGGAGGTTAAGATTTCTTGTCTGTTGAGGGTCCCAAGTCAGCTTGTGACCAAGTGAGACCCTTACCTAATGTATAACAGAATAGGAAACAAAGCCAGTATAAATCAAGAAGCAACAAATAACAAGCCCAAAATATAACTTGTTTAAGAATGGTAAATCTGACCATCCCTCAGACTTAACTTATAATTTATCCTGATATAGAAGGTGCAATTAGTACTCCAGTTCAGGGTTATATACCAGGTTTATTAGGCGGGTACTGACTTGGTGTAATCCCAGTTAACTTTTGGGATGATTTTGGTCTCAGTTATGCTGCACTCCTGCTTGGATCCCTCTTTGTTGCCCTGTGGGTTCAAGTAGGCTGGCTGGGTAGCTCGACCACTGTTCTGTTTTCTGGAACTGGGCTCTGGCTTTTCCTGTGGCTCAAGCTGAGCCTGGCAGCTGTGGCTCCACAGACCTGGCACCACTGCTGCTGGAGCTGCCGCTGCTGGAGCTGCCATGGTTGGAGCCACAGCTGCCACTGATGGATCCGCTTCTGCCTGCCTGTGTGGGCTCTGGATGCTCTGCATCTCTCCTACTTCTCTGATGCTGTTTTAATTTCTTATGCCCCTCATTTTTTAGTAAGTGTGTATTTTTTTTTTTTTTTTTGGCTTTTTCTCCCCTAGGCTGCTTTGGTGTGGTTCCTACACTGCCATCTTAAATAGAAGTCCACTCACATTAATTTTTTACCAACATAAAACAAAATTGATGAAATTTACTACTAACCCCCTAATTGATGTACTTTCTAATGTTATTTTAACACTTCAAACATAAACAAAAATGGCATCTGAGTCTACAGTGAGGTAATTAGTGAACTTCTATTTCCCATAAACTTGAAAAAGCCAAAAATAAAGCAGATTTGGGAGCATGGAAAATTCAGTTATATAATCTTTAATTTTGTTTCAGTTTGATTGACTCATAGTATTCTCAGATATTGGGAGAGACATTCTTTTTGGATATTTAGGTGAGAGATTAGTATTTGATTATCTTACCAAGAGGAAAACCTGGCTTTCTTCCATTAGGGTTGTTATCCCCTCACCTGTTAAGTGCAAGAAAGTAAAATACAAAGGCACTGGGAGCTGCGTTCTCCCCTTTTCCTGACTGGATGAGCTAAGGCATTATTTCCTCATGTCTTTGGACTGAGTTTTATAATACTGATTTGCTATTATCAAGCTTTGGACTTGGACTGAAGTTTACATTACAGGATTTCCAGTTTATATGTGGCAATGTTTCAGTCAGGGACCATGTAATCCAATACCTAAACAAAGAAAATTTGAAATATTACCTTATAAAGTATATAAATATGTTTTTGCATATACTTGAATATATATACATATTCAATGCTAGTTAACAAAACAAAGTCAAGTAAACAGATACAGACAATTTTTAAAAATAAGCATAGGTTATCCATAAGTTTTTTGTTTTACTTTTTGTCATTTATTATTTTTATATTACTATTATTATTAACAACATATTTCATATGGGCACATCATGTGTTGGTACCCTCTTCCCTTGTCCCTGCCCCCATTCTGATGGGAATGTTCCTCAGTTGGTTTGCAGGTATTCCCCATAGGGTTGTAGTTTATGCATTGTGGGAACAGCAGTCCTTTATTTGGAGGAAAGGGAATGCCTCTGGGCATGATGTCTCAACCTGTGCCTCTTACAAACTTTCCACCCCTCTTCCACAAAATTCCCTAAGCCGTGGTGGGTGAGTGTTATGTCCACTTCAGTGATGAGCTCTTGGGAGCTTCTGAATCTGTGTTGAGTAACCTCAGGATTCCTGAACAAAACCCCAGTAGCCCAGGAAATTAAACAATCACTAAACCAATGGGTTCTCATGAAGATAAAAAGCTTTTCCACAGACAAACATACAATAAGCAGAGCCAATAGATTACCCACTGAATGGGAGAAAATCTTTGCCATCTATACCACTGACAGAAGCCTAATATCCAGAACCTAAAAAGAACACAAAAAATAAACTATAAAAATTCAAACAACCCACTTCAAAAATGGGGTAGAGAACTGACTAGGGAGTCCTCAGAGGAACAATTAAAAATGACTAATACAGACTTAAGAAAATGTTCAACATCTATAACCATTAGGAAAATACAAATTCAAGCAACCATGAGACTCCACCTTACTCCAGTAAGGATGGCAATCATTAAAATATCTAACAACTTCAAATGTTGGCAAGGATGTGGGGAAAGAGGAACCCTCATCCACTGTTGGTGAGAGTGCAAATTTGTCCAACCACTATGGAAATCAATTTGGAGATTTCTGAAAAAGATGAACATAGAGCTACCAATAGACCCAGTTATTCCCTTACTGAACATTTATCCTATACTTCATGCATCAATACAGTGGTATTTGCTCAACCATGTTTATAGCTGCTCAATTCATTACAGCTGAAAACTGGAATCAACCCAGATGCCCATCATTGGATGAATTGATAATGAAGTTGTGGTACATTTACACAATGGAATTCTACTCAGCAGTTAGAAAAAAATGATTCAATAAAATTTGCAGAAAAATGGACAGACTTGGAACATATCATACTCAGCGAACTCACACAATCACAGAAAGACAAATGCCACATGATGTAACTTATCTGAGGCTCCTAACCTGGATCTTCTGGAATTGCTGGCATACCTGTTATGCAGCTGAAGGCCCAGACAATAGAAATGGAAGGTTTTGCAGGGAGGGCATATGTAGGGGAGGGAAACAAACACAAAATTAAATTCACAATGAGCTGATACCATAGAAGCCTCTATCCTTGGAGATATCTTAAATGATATAAGCCTCAAAAGGAGTAAGGTGGGAACACCTGAAAAGTAGTGCTCTGGTGAGGGTGGGATGAAGCTAAGCTTAAACTAATTTTTTTTTTTCTGTCTCTGTCCTGTAACTCCCAGTACCAGATATTGGTTGCTACCCACATTGAGCTATTGATCAGAAGACCCATGAGGTCGTCAAATCAAGACAGCTTTCTCTCAAAGCATTTGATTACCTGCCTGAGGCAAAAGCTAAGACCCTATTGCTGATGACACCATATGCTGCTGACACAGAGCATGGAGAGAACTGGCTGGACTGCAGAAGAAAGCCAGTCCCCAGACAGTTAGCCTGTCCAGTGCTGGAAAGTGCTGCATTAGCTACTGGGTCAAAGTGGCCAAATGAGGTCTGAGTAACAGAGGTTTAAGTTACTCAGAAGCAAACACCCCGACAGGATGTACATGCCAATGCAGTAGTGGCACACAGCCTCAGTGGGTATCAATAGCTTTCTCATTGGCTAAGAGATCTGCTCAGTGTAAAGGAACCCATATCAGGAATTAGAAACCAGATAATAATCCTATGGAGACAAAGATTATGTTCTCTACTGTCAAGCTCTCATTAGTCTTTGGCTAAAAGAGGGGTTACGTGCACCAAATTCTCTCTAAATTAATAATGCTTATCCTATTTAAAATATGCCGATTTCACTCTCTGTTGGAGAATCTGTGCTTTTTTCAGAAGGTGGTGAGACCAAAGGACATAAACTACCCCTCACACTTTAGCCAAGCCAAAGCTGAAATCAGAGAAAAATATGGGAGATGAGCATGAGTGTTGCTTCCATGCTGAACCTGAAAATTTAATTTTCAAAAGAATCTCATGAGGTCAAGAGGAAGAAGTCAAATGATGCAGAGATGATTACTTCCTATATTTTATAATTATACTGTGGAAAACTTTTGTTTGTCTCTTAAATAAAATATAACTTAATTTTTACTCTTTAAAATCTATTATAAAATGTAGCAACACATATTTAAATTAACTTTGTGTCAGCTACTTATTTGCTACCTCTCTGTTTTAAATCCACCCTTTTCTACCTTCCTTTGTGATCCTGGAGATAGACTCTGCATATATCTCATGCTCTAGTAGGTCTGCTATTGGTTTTGCTGATAGGGAACACTGCAAAGGCAGTGCACAGTCACACCAAGATAAAGGACTTCCTTTGCTTTGCATGCATACTTTGAGAGTTTATGGGCATGCAAGGAGCTTTGTGCTATTCATCACAGCAGCAGCTCACAGTGTTTGGAAGGCTAGCCTATCATAGCCTAGCAGTCATATGACTCTCTTGAAGGAGGGACCCTTCAGGAAATTTTTCTCCACCTCAAATATCACCATTGCTTTCTACAATAGCGGTAGTTGTAGTTAAGGTAAACCTGAGGTCTTTCACTACTTTGCCCACCATGTGCTCCACATTTTCCTGCAGGCAGATTCAAGCCATCCTTCTAGCAGTTCTAAATATGTCATTGAAATGGCATATGTATCACCTGAAAGAATCTCTACGTTACCTTCATTGTATAAAGGGCAAAATATATGGAAAGTACAAGTGAAAATCCTTGAACCTTTCAATCCCTGTGCAGGTGTTAAATTAGAAAAAAATAAAATACTCAAATTAATTGAAAATTAGTATTTCATAAAAAAGATTATAAAAGGTTCAGAGATGGATCTCAGTGATAGAGTCCTTGTCTTACATGCACCAAATCCTTGGCTCAATTCACAGTATACAAAAAGAAAGAAAACAAGATTGTAAAAAGTAGGGTGATAACACTTATTTCATTTTCATCTAACTTAATGGTTTATACAAAGGTTTTGTGTACCTTAGGTAATGACTTTAGTGACACTATGTTCAGGCAAGCATTGGGATATGCACTTGGTTTTCAGGTGTTGATTTGATCCATTCTTTTCATTCCACATAGAAAACTGCAGAAACCATCATAAGTTTGTCTCTTCTGACAAATAAACAATGCTTTCTCGCTCACACAGCCAGGTTATTCTTACTCAGTGTTGTAGGTAGGTTCGCATTGCTGGTGGAAAATATCTGGCCAAGAGCAGCTTGTGGGAGGAAAGAGTTTATTTTGGCTTACAGACTTAAGGGGAAGTTCTGTAACAACAGGGGAAAATGATGTCATGAGCAGAGGGTAAACATCACCACCTGGCCAACATCAGATGGACAATAGCAGCAGGAGAGTATGCCAAACACTGGCAAGGGGAAGCTGGCTATACCCATAATCCTGCCCCCAATAATACATCATGCCCAGGAGGCTCCAATTTCCAAATTGCTATCAACTGGGACCTAGCATTCAGAACACATAAGTTTATGGGGGACACCTAAATCAAACCACCCCACCACATTCTGCCTTTGGCCCACATAAACTGTTAACCATTTCATGATGTAAAATGCAATGCATTCAGTCTAACTTTAAAAGTCCCCACAGGGTTTTTTTGTTTGTTTGTTTGTTTTTTGTTTTTTTCAATTCTAGTCATGTTCAAACATCCCTTTAGTACAAGGTCTTTTAACTGAGTCATAATACTAAAACCAAAACCAAAACCAAAACAACAAAACAAAACAAAACAAAAAACATAATGACACAAAACAAACATTCGCACTGCAAAAGATGGCGGTGGGTATGCAAAGAAATACTGAAGCAATACAAGATTTAAAACAGGGAAGAATTAAACAAGGCAATCATCAAACTATGTAGCTTTAATCCCGACAACTCAAGCCAGTGATAAATCTACAAGTCTGATAATTCTAATCAGTGATGAATCTCTGGAGTTCCAATTCCTACCCTCCAGCTAGGCTATTCACATTACCGAAAAACTTCATCTAGTGCCTATAGCTCTCCTTGGCAACCATCCCATAGTCCTGGCATCTCCATTTGGGTCTTCAACTGCAACCTACAGTTTATCTTCATGGCTCCATTGGGATTCCATGCACGTAATCCAATAAACCTGCTTCCCGTTGCCCATGGCTATTTACAAAGAACAATGCCATGTTACAAATTAAATGGCCCTTTCATTCTTGCATTTGTTATACTCCATAGTACCAGGTAGGCTACCAATTTGTTATCCCGGGGTGTGGGGGGAGGTGGGGTTAAGGCAGATAAGACACTCCTTCAGCATTCAGGCCCCTTTCAGAGAGTTTGCATTCTTCCTGTTGTCCCAATGCAGGTCAGCTAGCCTAATCTCAATGGTTGTAATCTCTTAAACAATTGCAGCTGAAGCCACAGTTTGGGCACAAAGATTTCATTTCTTTCTGTGCCATATCCCTTTGCTCACACCAATCTATTTCTATGCTATGCAACTCTGTACAAATTCGCAGGACATGGGTGTAATAGCAAGTCTCTCACACAAACTACCTTTAGCTCAGTCTGGACAAAGCTCTTTCTTCCCCTCATAAGCCAATCCTCACAGTCCTTGCAATGATGTAAATACAGCTTGATGGACAATTCTGGTCAGAGTTGAAAGACTTGAATGCCATAAGATCTAGGGACTGTGAGGACTGGCCCTTGCAAGTTACAAAGGTAAAATAAGTTGTATCACCATGTAGATCTCACATGAAACCAGGTCTTACTGTATTGGCTTATCTCTCTTAGCCTGCACTTCTGGCTTCATGGAGAATTCCTTGTGACCCATGGACTGAAGGAAAATAAACACATCATATATATTTTTCTACAGTTATAGTTGATATCCTGAGATAGCCTGCCAGTGAACTGGTACAGATTTACAATCTCACATTCTGATCATTCTGGATACTAATACTGAAGGGTGATGTCCCACTAGGTAGAACCTCAAGCAATGCAATATGCTGTCTAAGTTGAATGTTCTGATAGGTAATTAGACATAAGGACTACACTGGTTAATGAATATTGTTAGCAGTTAGTTTGGATGTTGGGAGCCTTAAAAAATAGGAATGGAAAATTTGGTTAGAAGGAATGCTTGTGAAGAAGAATGTGAATGGACATTTCTTAATAGACACACTTTAGGAAGAAACTTTTGTTCCTTGTAAATATTCCTTAAATGTGTACAACTCAGCATCTAAATAATAAGATTTGCAAATGACCATGTGTACGTCACTGACCTTTTCTCTCAATGGACCCATGAATCCAAAGGACACAGAACTGGAACTGAAATATTAACTCTAATGACATGGACTTTCTTTTGCCAAGGGATAATCTGCAGGTAACATAGGATTGCACTGAACTCTGAAAATGGCTCCTTCTAGAAGGAATGATTACATTGGACCTATTTCCATGAAGAGTTGAGACAGAGAATAAGACTCCCAGTAATGAAAATAGTGTCTGAAAAATGGTCATTCCTATCGTAACCAGGAGGCTTTCCCTATGATAACTATTTTTTTCAGTCAGAGTACTTTGATCACTGAGATGTGATTTTGTACAGAATTAATATCTGATCCAGTAACTACTCCACTGTGGTGATATTACTGATGTAATTTGTCTTAGTATATAATCTCTCACCCAGAAGAGGTTAGCCTAATACAAAAAAGGGATGCCTTTTTTTTGCTTTCTCTCTCTCTCTCTCTCTCTCTCTGTGTGTGTGTGTGTGTGTGTGTGTGTGTGTGTAAGAGAGAGAGAGAGAGAGAGAGAGAGAGAGAGGAGTTGTGTGCATGGTATGTGCATTTGTATGTGCTCTTGTGGAGCCTCATATGCTTGCCTGTGATGGCAGTCACTATCTGTAGAGGTCTGAGTGGACCATCATAGGGTGAACTGCTCCAACATTTTTCTGCTGGACCTGTTTGCAGCCTGAGCCTCATTTTACTAAATTGAAAATCTATATGTTCAGAAGATTCTCAGGTTTCTGCTGGAATGGGTTACAGTAGCATGTGGCCATGACCAGATGTATGATATGGGATCTGAAGACTTGAATTCAGCTGTCCTCAGGGCCTCATGCTTGTGCAGAAAGTGAACTTAACTCTTGAGCTGTCTATTGTGTCCAGGTATGACTTTTTAAAGTCATTTGTTTGTGTTTACTGTGATATACCATTCTGAAATTGTGTGTGTGCGTGTGTGTGTGTAATAGAATGTACTATATGTGAATTGCAGACAATATGCTTTTTTTCCACATGTTTTCTAGAAAATGATTTTCAAAGGTAGGGAGTGCATGGATTCCTTCAGAATTTTACCTGCTCACCTAAGAAATGTTTGCTTCACAACCTAAAACCTGTTATACTGTAGGGAATGCTTTCCTAAGGAAATCCAATACTGCTCTCATTCACTTCTTTAAATATGAGTGTGTGTGTGTGTGTGTGTGTGTGTGTGTTTGAATGTATATTTACATGTGAACTTGTGTGTGAAAGTACATGTGCAGGTACACGTGTGTGAGTTGTATGTGAATGTGGAGGCCAGGTACATGTGTGTGGGTTGTATGTGCATGTGGAGGCCAGAGGCTGATGCTTGGTATCTTCCTAAGTTACTTTCCTTTCTACCATATTCTTTAAGACAGGTTCTCTCAAGAAACCTAGCATGCCTTTTCAGCTAATGTAGTTTAGCCATTGAGCCCCAGGGATCCACTGTCCACACCTCAGCTGTGCTGTAATTATCGATATTTACTGTACTACCACACTGGACATTTTACAAGGGTGCTGAGGATCTCAACTCCTCATGCTTGAGGTGGAAGTCATGCTACCTACTGTGCCATCTCCCTAGCTCCTTGAACTCACTTCTAGGAACAGATTTTTGCCTGTAATTTGGGTTTCCCCAATCTCTAAGTTACTGGACAAAGGAGTTATTATACTGTGTAGAGTGATTGATCCTAATGCTTAGAGAAACAGAGATTATTTTTACATGAGAGGACAAAGAGGCTTATCTAGAGCCTAGGGAATTCAGCAATGATCCTTTATACATTTACATGACTGCTGGTAAATGACAATAAAAATCAAGTAGAAAAAATTTAAACATGGGTCTAGTGGCATAGGCATGTAGGCACATTGGGAAACTGAGACAGGAGGATTATAAGTTCAAGGACTGCCTGGACAACAGTGTAAGTTCAAGATCAATGTGGGAAATTTAGTACGACCTTGTTTCAAAAAAATACTTTAAAAAAATTAAGTGTGGATCTATGGAGTTGGCTTACTGAATAAATCACAAGACTGAGTACCCATTTCAGATAGACCCCACATAAAAGCCAAAAGTATGGCAAGCTTTGAAGGCCCAGCATGCCAAGAATGAGGTGGAGGCAGAGACAGGAAAATTTTGTAGAAGCTTACAGACCAGCTGGTTTAGCAAGCACTGTAGTGAACAACTTTTACCAAGGGATAATCTGCTGGTAACACACACACACACACACACACACACACACACACAGAGAGAGAGAGAGAGAGAGAGAGAGAGAGAGAGACAGAGAGACTGAGAGAGAGACAGAGAGATAAAAAGTGACTCAAACAATGTGGAAGACAAGGACCCATACTCGAAACCTGTCTTCTGACCTCACATGTGTGTTGTGTCCTGTGAATGCCTGGACACATACACACATACACACAGATTATTAAAGGATCATTTCAGAAATGATGGCATCTCCTATTACATGATGAACCCAACCACTTCAGATTTCCAAGAAAATTTAAAATGTAAAATAGTACTAGGAAATAGATGTTAGAGACCTGTAAGTGACTAATTACTTCAAAGTAAATGGGAGTAGCACCATGTTTCCTAAGGGAAATATTCCCCTTGTTCAGGAAAACAAACAAACAAACAAACAAACAAAACCTCTATACCAACAGATTGCATATTTTCATGGTGGGAAGGGTGATTTTAAATTCTTAACTTTTTTCTTGCCTGATATAAACATGTGTGTATATCCATTGTACATAAGCATGTATTCCATCTTTTAATTATATAAAATTTAAAGTCAATCTAGTAGGACTATGAATGAGTTGAAGAATGAAATCATATAACTAATAAAGGATGTAAGGACTAACATCTGTGAGTCTCCTCATTTGGAGGAACACATGAGAACCTGCTTATTTCCCTAAGGTGTGCCAGCATCTTCTCAGAGGGAAATGTAGAACAATGTTGTTCACTTTCCTTCAGTCATAGCATATGAATAGAACAGTTTTCTGTGCCAGTTTTATGCCCTCTTGAGTCTATATTTACTTCCGATCAGTTAACCACTTTTTATTAGCTAATAGATCTTCATATGACATCTTCTCATACAATCTGCTGTTGTGGTTTCTAACTCCTTCTGGACCCTTTAACGATCACTGCTTCTCAATATCTATTGCTGGATAACAAAACACTCCAAAACTTAGTAACAGAACACTCTGATTCTTTACTGTTGGTCATGATTCTGTAATTTGATTGGCCCCAGGAGACACACGCTGAGTATTATCTGTAGATGTAGTGTTTGCCATTTAGGTTTCAGTGATGATTAGCCAGCAACTCCTGTGGATTGGAGGTGGTGCTGGAGCTAACCTAAGCCTCCTGATTACAGACACCATCCATGTGGTACCTCTCCATGGGACTTTGGTTTATTCAGCATGGAAGGTGAGTTCCCAAGGGACTCCCTCCAAATGAAAGAAAATGGGACTCAGTTAGCCAGGTCAGAGCTCAACTTCAAACACTAATGTCTATGCCGTAGCTTATTTATGTTCAGAAAAATAAAGCATAACTCTTCTACCATGACTGTTTTCCTAAGGCTATTGAACTTGTGGTTTCAGTTTATCAGTTGAGTTTCTTATATGCAACTGCCATGATTTTATTTTGTGAATTTATATGCATATAACCAATTATATTAAATGGATGCCAAGCATCTTACATAAGTAATATAAAGGGGTAGGCCTGGGCTTCTACAGTTGATAAGAAAATAGACAGGCTACAGCTCTACTCTAATTTTTTTCCTACTACATCTATTATATCCACTGAAAAAACAAATTGTCAATAATCAAAACACTGGGCATTAAATGTTTTCCTTAAAATGTTGATACAGACTTCATGGGGAATTCCTTATAGTGCTTAATTCCTTGTACTAGCAGTTCAAATTTGCCTTTAAGAACTTTATAACTATTGCCAGATATAAATAATATTTCTAAATCCAGTCTGTCAGGAGAAAGGGGTGCATCAGTATGCAATGCTTTCAGCTTCCATAAGCATAATAACAATTTGCTTCCATTCAAGAATAATAACCCTGATACTTCCCCAAACATAGCAAGTGGATATAGATATGAGACCCCCAATATGAAAATGTCTGATATACATATCATGTACTTAATTTCAAAATGATTTACATAAACATTGAACCTATTTTGTCCAAGTCTCTGAGGTATGAACTTATTAGTCCAATAACTGTGTGAAAAAAACCTTTAGATACACTAATTTAAATCAGGGTGCAGTTTAACAAGTGTGTAATATGGTCACCATACACCTGTTCTGATTATTGGAGAGGGAAATTAAATATACAATTTCTTGATGAACACAAGCTTGAATGACTTAGGGTGACATATTATAATACACTTCATTTTCAAGGATATCAATGTGTATCCAAGTAATTATTTTGTTGGAAGCATGAAATTCTGGTTTGTACTACTGTAACTTTGATTATAGATAACCATTTACTTACCAGTTGTTACCAATATAAAATATAAATGTTGGAAATAATCTTAAGAGATATCATAGTATCAAAGGAAATAATATGAGAGCAATGATAACAGATTCTATTATTATTCTGTGCTCCCAGGGAGTATTTCTTGTGACACCTGCTTTCTAACTTATATTTCATTCTTCTCAAGTGAACTTGAGGTTTAGTGATTAAGACAGAAAAGAAAGGCCATGGAGAAAACAGCTACGTTTTGAAATCTTAACCTTATTTTTGATAAGAGATGAAGGGATGTATATCCGTCAGGCATGACTTTACCAAAGAGATTGTGGAAAAGTGTTCTGTACAGAATTTTGGGAGTCTGAATGTATGTCCCCCATACACTCAGGTGTTTTATTTACTCTTGTAACTTGGGTCTCCAACAGGCTTGCTGGAGGAGTTATCATTGGGAGCTACCCCTGTGGTAAAGCCCAAAGGTCTGTTTGGGGGCAGATATGAGTTCCAGCCCAAAGTTATGAAGAGAAATTTGAGCTCTAGGGGTCCTGCTTGCTGCTTGCATTGTGTTTGCTGCTTCTGGGGTTTGCTGGCTGGTAGTGATTTTATCACTCTGCTTGCATTTATGAACGTGAGCCAGCTTCTTCTGCCAAATATGGAACTCACCCCTGGATCTGTAAGCTGAGCTAAACCCCTTCCTTCAATAAACAGTGACTTTTTGGATATTCATCCCAACAATGTGGAGCTGTCTCACAAAAGAATATAACATGATATAGGAGACAACAGGTTCATATGCAGAGAACCTTCCTGCAATATAATACATGTTACTATATGATGGCTATCAAAGGAAGGTTATAGGCAGAAGAGTTTCAAAGCAACTGGTTATTAGGAACTGATATAAATACGAAATTCAATATTCTTTACACAGTTGATATTAAATGTATAAGATCCATTCAATTTTTATCTAATTGTCAATCAAGTCATGAATTGTTTCACACATTTACTAAACATTTATTAATTTACTATTTGTATATCATCAATACAAATATTGATGAATAAAAGTATAATTTTCTCCTATATGTCATGGTAAGGTAGGGCAGAAAGAAAAGCTAAATAAATAACAATGAAATTAAAAATACATACACATAAATAGCCAATAATAACATATACAACCTATAATGCAGAATTCATATATTAATGTGTATTGCATAGGTTTTGAACATCTGTAAGCTGTTAGTGGTCCACATGTTATAATCACTGAAACTGATTATATCTATCTACTGTTTACCTTTTATTTTTTGGTTTATTTATTTTTCAGGTAGGGTTTTGCTCTAGCCAGACTGACCTGAAATTCACTATGTAGTCTCAGGCCAACCTTGAATTCACAGTGATCCTCCTACCTTGGTCTCCCAAGTTCTGGGTATTGTAGGAATGTGCCACCATGCCTGGCATATAATATCCACTTAGAAAATTATAGTACATGTTAATTAGTATTTTTGTACTACAAGTCCAGTGGTAAAATATTCTTTCACCTTTGTCTGTAAAATCTTTATCCCTCATTCATTTCTTATGTGTCCATGTGTTTGTATATGTTCCCATAGCCCAGAAGAAAACCTCAGACATCAGTCTTCACCTTCTACCTTATTTGAGGAAAGCTTCCAGGAGATTTTCATGATTCTGCCTCCCACCTTGCCATAGTCATGCTTGGATTTCAGATGCCTACTTCAGTATTTGGCTTTACATGGGTTCTGGGCATGTGAACTCAGGTTGTCATGCTCCTGTGGTAAATTATTTACCTACTGCACCATCTCCCCAGCTCCCCTTTGCTCATTTCTAATTGATTTATTTACCCACCCTTATAGTTGTATACTATAAACATCCTTGGTTGACAGGTTTTTGTTCATTTTGTACAATAAAATTTCATGCCATTTTCTCCCGGCCTGTAAGACTTCTATAGAGATGTCAGCTGATAGGAAAATTGTGGAACCACTATGAATTAATAGTTTCTTTTCTCTTAAAATCTCAAGCATCTTCTCTTCATCTTTCACAGGTGAAAATTTCATTACAAGATACCTTGAGGTAGACATGCTGGGATAAAATTTGGCTAATGACCTTTGACCTTAATATACAAAGACCAGGTAGTGGCCAAAGTGATAGTTTTAAAATAGCTGATGTTTTAAGGACACTCAGTGACCTGGAAACAAACACAGAAATAATCCACTATTCCAACAGTGAAATTTAAAGGGATGATGATAATTTTAAAAAGTAAAACAGAAATTCTTGAGTTAAAATATCACTATGAAATTATGAACATGATTAATGTTATCAATAATAGTGTATACCAAATATATTGAAGAATTAGAAATCTTAAAGACAGGCTTTGAAAAATACCCAAATTGGAGAATTTTTTTTTTTTTTAAAGAATGGGGCTGGAGGGATGGCTTAGCAATTAAGGTATTTGCCTGCAAAGCCAAAGGACCTAGGTCCGATTCTGCAGGACCCACGTAAGCCAGATATACAAGGGGGCACAAGCATTTGGAGTTCTTTTGCACTGGCTGGAGGCCCTGGCGTGCACATTCTCTCTCTCTCTCTCTCTCTCCCTCTTTCTCTGTTAAATAAATAAATAAAAATATTTTTTTTAAAAAAAAGAATGAATAAAGCTGGGCATGGTGGCGCATGCCTTTAATCCCAGCACTCGGGAGGCAGAAGTAGGAGGATTGCCGTGAGTTCAAGGCCACCCTGAGACTCCATAGTGAATTCCAGGTCAGCCTGGACTAGTGTGAGACCCTACCTCGAGAAACAAAAAAAAAAAAAAAAAAAAAAAAAAGAATGAATACAAATGAAAAAAAATTTCAAGAAAACCGTGATAGGGTATAAAGAACAAAAGTATAGAATAACAAGGTTTAGGAAGGACTTAAGAATACAATGAGGTATAAAGTCTATTGAAAGAAAATGGTTCTTTTTGGATGAGGTCCATGGTGTTCCTATGACTGGATGGACACCTAGCCCCAGACTGCTGAAACCAGCCACATATGGTATAGGCTGGAATATACACTTACTAGGATTTCCATGGCATTGGACTTATCTAGAAGCTCTATTTACAAGAGAGCACAGGAGTGAAGTTTTTCAGGATCTCCCCACTCTTGGGCTCCCTAGGCCCAGTTCTAAGTTACAAAGTTTCTAGGGCATAGTCATGTGTTTACAACACTATTCATCCTCAAGAAAATTGGAGCCTAACACTACATTACACTCATCAATGTTGGATACTGTTCCCAAAGGCACTACTTGGGCCACCTGAGCTGATGCTAAGCTGGGTAAAACTTGTGTCTCACATTTGCAGGGAGCTGCATGGTCTCTGGAGTAAGGGGCATTTGTACCAGAGTCCCACTTCAAAGTTGATGCTAATGTGTCCAAAATCTAGGACTGTCCCACTGATGTTCAGTTCTCTGTCTGATGCTGGAGCCAGTCTAGGGGCTTTGTCTATGTTCAGTGTCCTATGTGCAGGACCTTAGGTTTATAGTGGACACTGAGTCCACCATCACTGGTTTCAGCATTAGGTTCTGAGACAAAGCTCTGAGTTAATTTTCCTGGCTTTGCAGTGAGTGAAGTCCTGTTTTGCTCTGTATTTTCCAAGGTTGGGGGTCATATAGTGGGAGCCTCCAGCCACCTGACCTAAGGCAGTTCCAGTAGCTGGCTGTCAGTGCTATTGTTCTGGGAGTAACAGCCCCAGAGCTTTTGTCAGCATTGAATTTTGCCCTAGCCAAGTTGGCAATATGTTTTAAATCCGAAGCACCATACTTAATTTTCTTTCCTTCTCCCTATCAGAAAGTGTCCCCTTGATGTTGAGCTGCTTAGAGTTTGGAGTAGGGGTTAACACAAGCAAATCTTCATGCTGTCTTCAATATATCTTCTGTTTTATGACAACAAGAGCAGATTCTATCATCCCTACTCTGTCTCCTAGCTCTTGTGGTGGTATTTTGGTGCATGAATAGCTGTTCAGCTTGGTAGGTCTTGGGAGAGATTGCGGAGGTTCTTATAGGACTGTTGTATGGTTCCATCACAGCATCCTAGTTTATTGTGTTCTACAAAAAGTTTCATCTATATATATTTGGGAGATAATAAAAATGTTGCCTCTTCCTAAATTCAGTTGGAAAAACCCTGTTCCTGACAGTAAACTCTACTAATTTTCTTGTCATTTTCTTCTCATAAACTCAGGGCCATTCATAATTGGTCAATATTAACTACTCAGTCAACATTCTTTGACTAGTTTTCATGATTTTCATCCCACTCATAGTTCCTATTTCTCACATCATAACAGATAAAATGCAAAAAGACACCAGAAAAGATAAACAGAAAAAAATAAGAATATATAGATTACTCAAAATATTAAAACTAAACATGGATGAAATAGAAACTATATCCTCATATAACTTCAGTATTCTTACTCAAGACAGTACTTGATCTTTATGGTTGGGATCCTGCACAAAGGAGAGAAATGTTATGAGCGTACAAGCTTTATGATGATAAGTGGTATACTCATATGTTGTAGCAAATTTGAAAATGCACAGCTGAGGAGCTGTACAGATGCTTCTCACACATTGCTCTTAAGATACCATGACTACCTTTGCAGCAGGTCCTCATTAGATCAGTGTAGCCATTGCCATAAACTTTTACAGATTTTAAAAGTAATCAAATTCACACTGCAAGAAAATATAAAAATAAACAACAGGCTAGGTTTATTTCTGACACCCGTGATATAAAAAAAAGTACCACCTGGAAGCTATTAAATTGATCATCAAAATCAATTATGTAAAATGTAGAGCATTATGACAAATGGTCTTTCCTTTAAAAAATCCACATTGCTATCAGTAGGCTGAATTTTGTTTTATTCATGTATATATTTTATCACATATATGATCACATATACATGCATATGTATATATATAATATATAATTTTTCTTAAGTAAATGAGAAGGGAATTATCATCTGTAAGTCCTGGTATAATAAAGTTTATTTATTTATTTTTTATTTTATTTTTTTTTACGAGGTAAGGTTTCACTTTAGTCCAGGCTGACCTGGAATTCACTATGTAGTCTCCGGGTGGCCTCCAACTCACAGTGATCCTCCTACCTCTGCCTCCCAACTGCTGGGATTAAAGGTGTGAGCCACCAAGCCTGGTTAAGTTTATTTTTAACATAAGAAAAATATTGTAAAATTTTTTCACACGATTTGATATGGTATGATGTATTGCATATTTTTTAGAATCTAATGACTAGCTCATAAACACTTCCTAAAATTAAATGATCTAATCTGTAAATTATAACTTAATGGTGTTAAACACTGGGACAAATTTAATATTCAATTATTGTAAGTATTTTCCATAAGAAAATCACAATAGAAATCAGAAATAAATAAATAAATATGCTAGTTTCAATATTTGATTATCTGTACTTTTTACATTAATAAGTATAAAATTATTATTTTATATTCCCCAAACAGGAAATTTTTTCTAAACTTTTTTTATATGCATCTTCATGATGTATTTTGATCATAATCTACATTCACTTGTTTTGTCATCCTCACATATCCCTTCAACTGAACCAAGTTTCCTTTCTTACTAGTCCTAGTATCATGTTTTCTTTTCCCTCTTTTCTTTTTTTTTTTTTTTTTTTTTTTTTTTTTTTTTTGGTTTTTCGAGGCAAGGTCTCACTCTAGCCCAGGCTGACCTGGAATTCACTATGTAGTCTCAGGGTGGCCTCAAAGTCACGGCGATCCTCCTACCTCTGCCTCCCGAGTGCTGGGATTAAAGGCCTGCGCCACCACGCCCGGCTCTTTTCCCTCTTTTCATCAGGTGTGGTGGCATACACCTTTAATCCTAGCACTGGGGAGGCAGAAGTAGGAGGTTCACTGTGAGTTCTTGGCCATCCTGAGACTACCTAGTGAATTCCAGAACAGTCTGGGCAGGAGTGAGACCCTACTTTGAAAAAAAAAAAAATGCTGATGTGCCTGATTGGTGCAGGTATTGACAGTCACTGTGAGTTCATGGATGCAACAGCCATCTCATGTCCAGAAAATAGCTGCCAAAGCACTCGTCTCCCTCCTCTGGCTCATACAGCATTTCTACCCCTTCTTTTGCAATTTTACCCCAGCCTCAGAAGAGTACTCAATAGTACTTATTATCAGCACTTTGATGAATGTTGAGTCTTCTCAGTAGTCACTACCAACTTGGAGAAGAGGAAGCTGCTGTTACCCAAGATGAGAGCAGCATGAATCTATGGCCAGAAACATAAATATTTAGAGGACATTTTATGAATATAATGTACCCATTTAGCCAAACATTAGAAAGTAGTTTCCTCTGCAGGGCCTACTAACTTCCCAGGCTTTTGACTAAGTTTGCAGTACCAGGCATGAATTCCCTCCAATGTTCAAACCCTATTAGAGAGTAGTTGTAACTCCCATGACAGTCATGGCACTACTGTATCAGTGGACACATCTTACATAAATACTGGTTGTGTAGCACAAAAGGTGTACTGCTGCATAAGACTCCAAACACGGGAAGTCTTAATGAATCATGATGAAGTTGAACAAATTCTCCCATATCCACAATATTATTAGATCAACAGAGATTATATTTGCCATATCCTTATGCTTACTCAAGTTTACCTTTCTTCATTTCCTTTGATTAAGATAGTATATGTTTACCACTTAAGAAAGGAATCAAATCATTTTAAGAAAGAATCAGTCAGGCAAGAAAATTTTGCCATCTTGGGAACAATGATTTTGACTGTTATATTCTGAATAAATTCACTTAATCTAAATCTGTAGATAGTTCAATGGATGACAGATCAGGGTACAGAAAGAAAACTACTGAGAAGGGTAAGCAAACATATAAAACCTTCCTGTGTTGGAACTCTGTTACAAAAAATAGGACAGACCCGAAATTTTATGATCACACTTATAATTTTATTTTATTTACTTACTTATTTATTTATTTTGTTTTTTTTTTTTTGAGGTAGGGTTTCACACTAGCCTAGGCTGACCTGTAACTCACTATGTAGTCTCAGGAAGGCCTCGAACTCACAGCAATCCTCCTACATCTGCCTCCTGAGTTTTAAAGGAATAAAAGGAGTGTACCACCACACCCGGCTCACACTTATAATTTTAAATAATTACTATTAACTGAGCCTCATACACTATGACTTGCAAGTGCTACTACTTGGATATTGCTGTCAATTTTCAAGTATTTTTTTCTTACTTTTGTCTATTATGACTTTCAAGATGATGTGGTTATTGTCAGGCCTCCATTTCCCCAAACTGTCATCTAGTGTTGCCATCATTAGCATAAAGAAAATAGTGATTGAACGTGTTGTAGGACAAACATGATTACAGAACAAAGGAAAATATTTCTGATGAAGAGTTGTCAAGCAAAAATATTATCAATGGATGTGTTCTAAGAGTTTAAATGTCTATTGCAGACGGATCAACATATAACATTTCATTTTGCATTACAACGCATCACCTGTCTTTAGAGATTTTATAATATAACAGACATATGACCTGTGAGGGGTTTTGAAGAAAAATCTACCATTTTCAGACAGTGAAAAAGTACACATATTCTCGTGGGTTTCTAATCTGTATACCATATCATGAAGTGCTTACATTTTAAAAATAGCTATTGCATTTAGAGGCATTTCTGAGCTCAGGTACCTCCGTGAATGACCAGTTCTCCTTGAGAATCTTGAAATATAAGCCTCTTGGGGAGGGGAGTATCTTTTTGGTTTCTGAATGTTTTCTCTTGTTCTTTTTATTGCCCTTAAAAGAAATTTCAATGATGGCACAAATGACTAGAGGCCGGAGCAGTGAGTGATTCTGTGATGATAGCTTGGAAACTTGAGAAAGCGTTTCAGGATAATAAGTACCATGAAGAGTATCAGTAGCAGCATTACCTACGGTTCACAGCCAGTTCAGGCTCCAGATTTTGAATACATAGTCTCCTCTGAGAACATATTGTCTGACAATTTTTGCAGGAAGATAGAGTGAATTCTTGTAGCAACAATGGTGACCAAGCATACACAGAAAGTAGATATATTTTTTAAAGCAAAGCAATCATTTCACATGATAGCAAATGACATTTTAAAAATGTTTTGGCCTGGTATCAATCTGAATATGGAAAGATGACAAGTCTTTTAGGGACAATCTACTTATAATTATATCTGCATGAAAAAAATTTCACATCATCTATGAAATTATTTTTTTCTGGAATTTTACTTTATTTTTGCCAACAGCCTTTTTAAATAATTTAATCACATAGATAAAAAAATGTTTTGTTAGTGTAAGAGTAATATTTCCTAGTATTTATTCTAAAATTGTTATCTGTTTTACCCCAAGGAAAATTCATAGTAGGCTTATATATGGTCTAGAGAAAAGTAAATCAATATGCATTTTCACAGCTAATTCAAATTTAACTATTCAAGATGTTTGCTAAGTGGAAGTTAATGTAAATCACTAAGGAAAATTTGGGGTTTTCAGTTAAAGTAAGCTCAGTTAAACATGGCTTAAACGACATAGAGGAGGAATTCAAGGATTTCCATAAGCCATACTGATGGCTGGGGTCCAGAGCTGTTAAGTTATTCACTCTGAGAAGTTCAGCATTTCCCTTTCATGATAATAAGGTCAATCATTCTGTCCCAAGCATTGTATCTGTCCCGATCAGTGAGTGAGGTATGTAAGAATGGAAGAATGGCATGAGTTCCCTTCAAGTGACTGTCAAGGCAAAGGTCCAGTGTAAGGTCAGCAGCAAAATCGCTTCTAAACAGGACCCTAAATATGTGCTAAATGAACCACATATCCATAAACATGCAGTAACTCAGCAAATTAAACATTTAACACTATTTATTGAATACTTGCTGTTACACAGGCACTTAACAAATCTATTTGCTTACTTATTTTACTTCTTTTAATTACTAATTAACAATTTTTTATGGAAGAGTGAAGAGGTCTGAAATTTCACACCCATTGGATAACTGGACAAAGAACCAAATTCAGACATCTTTTCCTCTGCAAATATAGTCTAACTGTGATGTTGTCTTTGGTTTTAGGTACTCTAAAATTCATTTACACCAGGTCTTTTCTCTTATTATCATTTTTTGCTATTCCTCAATATTACTTAAAAATACTTGTGAAGTTATTTTTTGAGAAGTGGTAAAATTAATGATTAGATTTTTTATATAATCTTTGAGCAAAGAAATAATTTTTTGCTATTGAAATAGATTTTTTCCTCTGAATTACTTTTCCACTATCTAGCCATGTAAGAATAAGAATATATATATATATATATATATATATATATATATATATATATATATATACTCATGAGTAATTTGACATTTTCTATTTTACTATAATCTTGAATTTTGAGTGAATGAAATAAATATTCATAGTTAGTGACAGATCATTCATCCTTTGAAGACCTCAGGTTTCCAGAAAGTGGCTATATTTGAAAATAGATCCTTGAAGGAGGTGGTTAATTTTAAATAATGTACTTAGTATGGCCTTAATCCATTCTGCCTGATGTCTATATAAGAATATTATATTTGTACACACAGAGAGACAATAGGCACACAGGTGCAGAGAAAGATCATCTGAGGACAACAAGCCATATGCAAACCATGGAATGAAGTCTCAGGAGAAATCAAACCAACTGACACTTGACCTTGGACTACCAGTCTCCAAATCTGTAAGAAAGCAAAGTTCCATTGTTTGAACCACTCAGTATGTTAGATTTTATAACAGCCCTAGAAAATTTATGAAGAGTTTTTATTCAACAATATTTACTATAAATCCCACATTACTCCAGGTATTTTTTTAAAATATCATCTTTTTTCCAGATATATTTCTAACATTATGAGAAAAAAAGGTAAATCAAAGACAGTATCCTGGCAACTCTGAAGTGTACATAAAATGTCAGCACCATGGAAGAAAGTTCAGAATATAAAGGAAACTCAAAAGCTTATTATTCTCATTGTTGTTGGAGAATATGGGAAGAAGCCTAAGAATGCATCACAAAAGCAAAAAAAAAAAAAATTTAAAAAGGCTAGAGAGATGGCTTAACAGTTAAGGAACATTCCTATGAAGCCTGAGGACCCAGATTTGATTCTCCAGTACACATGTAAGCCATATGCCCAAGGTGGCACATGCATCTAGACTTCATTTGCAGTGGTTAGAGGCCCAGGTTGTACCCATTCTAGCTCTCTTTCTTTCTCTGTGCCTCTTTCTCTTTCTCAAATACATAAATAAAATTCATGTTTTAAAAGTAATAAAACTGGTAATTTATATGAAAGGTAAATCTTTTCTCATGATTATGAAATGTATATTACATACATATATGTATATAACAATTTAGATCCTAAGTGGATTGATTTGTATGGTAATATTCTTTTCGTTTTAGCAAAGAAGTTTCTTGTTAATGGGATAGTTTAATATTAGGCATTGTTTAGAGAAATACTTCACAACATCTCTCTTCTAATTTCCCATCACCTAGTCTATAACCTGTGGTTTATACTGAAATATAAATGCATTACAGAAAGTTGGTAATACTATGGCTTGTATCTGAAATATTCCTCCATGCTCACTTGTTCTATCTTGGATCAAGAGCACTCTGATCTTATCAATAGATTTGTCCTTTGATGGATTTATAATGAATGGATGGTTTGGAGGTGGTGGAGACTGTGGAAGGGAGAGTAGGGCATTTAGGGTTTATATGGGAGTGGTGCATATCTTTCTCTGCTGCCTCCACTCTTGCCTTCTTTCACTCCCTCTTGTCTTCCATGATGTTTTGTCTTACTTGGACCCAGAAGCAATGCAATCACATGATCATACACTGGAAATTCTGAAACTTATTAAAATAAGTGTTTTGTCCATTACTAAGCAAGAAACAAAGAGGACTGGAAGAATAGGCTAACCAAGATGTTTTTGATTCTTGGGGTTGACTGCACATACAATCCAGGTATACAATTTCTGGATGGAAAGAGCCTATTAGAAGGGGTAAGGGAGCAAAGTTCTGAGCTGTGATGTTACAAAGTGTATGATCAGTTGCTAACCTAACCCTTTGTTTTTCATCTTTATTTATTATTTATTTTTGGTTTTTCAAGGTAAGGTCTCAGTCGGGCCCAGGCTGAGTTGGAATTAGCTATTTAGTCTCAGGGTGACCTGGAACTCACGATAATCCTCCTTCCTCTGCCTCCCGAGTGCTGGGATTAGAGGCACACACTTCCACGCCTGGCACCATTTTTTTTTATTAATTAGTTTTGTATTCAGCAAATACGGTCAGTTCGGTACCATTATTAGGCTCGTCTGTGACCTACCCTCTCCCCTTGGCCCCTCCTTATTGAGGTATATGGGTCATGAATTGTGGAGTTAGCCCACAGTTATGGTTAAGATAAATGTCTCTGCTTGTCATGACCCAACGTGTGGCTCTGACATTCTTTTGGCCCCCTCTTCTGCAAAATTTCCCTGAGCCATGTTGGATTCATTTTTGGTCTCCTTCAGTGATGAGGTGTTGGGGGCCTCTGAGGCTCTGGCTCTCTGATTTGGTATGAGTTGATTTTTCTCTGTGTTGATCTCCTTCCCCCTTATGCTGGTATCCGGTTCATCAGGAAAACAGCACCCTTGCTTGTTTCTCCAATTTTTCTTAGTTTCAGCCGGGGCCCTTTTGAGGTATGATGGGGTGGCTCTCTCCTTAGGATCTACATCTGTCTGAAAAAGAGAAGCAGATTCTCCAGTGGAGAGTAAGTTAGCACCAGGACAAATGATATAACCCTTACTTTTTTTAATAAAGAATTTAATAGGTGTAGTCCCTGTTGTAGCCCATGATTGATGGTAGCTTGATATTGGAGAGTGGGCTTATGTTTGGATATGGTTCTGACTTGTTTCCCAGCTCCAGCTATGGGTCCCGTAACACTGAGGGGATCAATTAGCCTAATTGAGAGCAGTTGGTTCCCCACCAAAAAAGACAAAGAAGGCCACTTCCTACTTATCAAGGGAATGATACATCAAGATGATATTGCAATCATAAATCTGTATGTACCAAACACAGGGCACCACAGTTCATAAAACAAAACATACTTGACAATAAAACAGAAATAACCACAAACACCATCATAGCTGGGGACTTCAGTACACCATTATCAGTAATAGACAGATCATCCAAACAGAAACTCAACATGGAAGTAAGAGAGCTCAACAAAACCATGGTTCACTTAGACCTAACGGACATCTACAGAACTTTCCATCCCAAATCCACAGACTACACATTCTTCTCAGCAGCCCATGGAACATTCTCTAAAATAGACCATATACTGGGTCACAAAGACTGCCTCCACATATTTAGGAAGATTGACATAATTCCCTGCATGATATCAGATCACAATGCTATATTGCTAGAAATCAACAACAAAAGACCCACCAAGAATTCCAACAGCAACTGGAAACTGAACAGCACACTTTTAAACAATAAATGGATAGTGGATGAAATAAAAAATGAAATTGCAAAATTTCTAGAATTGAATGACAATAAGAACACATCGTACCAAAACTTATGGGACACAATGAAGGCAGTCCTCAGGGGAAAATTCATAGCACTCAATGCCTTCATAAAAAAGACAGAAAGATCCCAAATCAATAACCTAACCATCCACCTAAGGGTACTGGAAAAACAAGAAAAATCCAACCCAAAGAGCTCCAGATGGAAAGAAATAATTAAAATCAGAGCAGAAATCAATGAATTGGAAACCAAGAAAACAATTAAGACAATTGACAACACCATTTTTATCAAGCAGATGTGTGAGGCCTTGAAACATGTGTTAATGCCACTGAGAAATATCCCCTGAATCTGCAATAAGATGAACAAACTGATTCCTGAGTGTCTTTGTTGGAAATGTCCCTAATGCTTTATAATATAAGTTGTGATGTAGCACTTCTCTAAAATTTCTTAGCACATGATTTTATGAGAATAAACATATCATAGTTATTCTTTACAATAATCCACATCTTTTACTTCAGAAAAACAAATTTTAATGCTGTAATTAACTTATAGTTTCTAAATTTTGATTATGTTTCAAGAACATAATCACACCCACATAAAACCACATAAAGCACCCACTATCCTCTTTATAATTCTCTTTCTCTCTCTCACTTGCTTTCTCTCTGTTTATGTCTATGTTTGCATGTGTGTATGTGTGTGTGTGTGTTTGTGTGTGCATTTATAAATGTGTGCATGCTCTCAGGGATTGAATCCAAGGTCTCATAAATGATAGGCAAATGCCCTTGCACCAAGCTAGACCCACAGCATTCTACTCAACAATTCTAGAATTAAAGACTAAAAAAAAAAAAAAGAGTGACTTGTTCATGTTCAGTAATTTTCTCCATTTACAGATAAAAACAAAGACAGAGAACAATGATGCCTACAATCAGGCAACAACCCCAGTAAAAATCAATTTCAGTAAAGTGAAATCACGATGATAAGACAGTGTTACACAAATACAAATTCAACATTATTATTTAATTGACATGATTTATGAGAATTATTATCTGGCATTTTTACTTACTATATTTTTCTTTGAGACGTATTTTTTTTCTGAATGAAATACCTTATGCATAGTTTTTTTCCAATTTCTTTTTTAAAATTATTTTATAAATAATATAAAAAATAATTGCAAGCGGACCGAGAAAAAGAAAAGAGAGACAAACAGAAAGAATGGGCATACCAGGGCCTCCAGCCATGGCAAATAAACTTCAGGCACATGCACCACTTTGTGCATCTGACTTCATGGGGTGCTGGAAATCCAACCAGGTCATTAGGATTTGCAGGCAAGCACCTTAACTGTTCTGCCATCTCCCCAGCTCTGTCTTACCCATTTCTTAATCTTTTATGTGTCTAAGACTGAAATGCTGAAAAGAGTACACCTTTACATTACTATTTGCTCCCTTTATATGAAGATCACAAATCACTCTAGGCTTATGGGTATCATGATTGCCACACATTTAATACAACAACAACATATTATCACTTTATTTCAGAAAGGAAGTTAAACAAGTCATTCACACCACTATAGCCATTTCACATAAGTATAAAATTTATCTTCTTTTTTTTTTATAAAGTACAAACTCTGAATAACCAAAGCATGTATTGGTACCATTCCACTCCTCCTTGTCCCTACTCCACTGAGGCCCCTCCTCAGTGGTGTTACTGGTATTCACCATGGTGTTATGGGTTATAAGTTGTGGAGCAGCAGCTAGTCATTGCAGGGGAGGGGAAGCAATGACTGTGGATACCCCTTACCCACCTTGTGACTTTTATAATCTTTCTGACCCCTCTCCCACAATGTTCCCTGAGACTTGGCAAGTGTGCTATATTTCTACTTTAGTGTTAAGTTCCCACCAAGTTATAGCTTTTTGCTTTAATACATTTTTAGTGTCCTCGGTGTCTATCACCATCACCCTGGTATAGGTTACCAGACTTGCCTTGAAAGCAGCACTCTTTCTTAACTCTCCAATTCCTCTCTGGACCCTCCCTGATATGTAAAAGGTGGCACATCTCATGAAAAGGATTCAGCTATCTTTTCATACTATGCTGATATATTTTGGTAATCCCTGGTTTTTGCTGCCTTCTGTAAAAGTAAAACAGATTCTCCATTGGTGAGTGAGAGCGGCCTAGGAATAAAAGGCCCTAAACTTAATTAATTAAGAGAGATTTCAATGGATGTAGCCTCCCTTTTGGCCAAAGGTTTGTGGGACCTTCTCACTGGGGTACATTGCCCTCATCCCCATAGGATTCTGACTTGGTTCCCAGTACCAGCTATGAGTTCCTTCCCACTGAGCAGGTCTCAGACAATCAGACATTGATTACTCACCTATGCTGGATGCCACTATTGCACAGGGGTCTACATCATGTCCAGCTGGTTGATTTCATATAGTAGGTTCCTTGCTTGTTTACAAAGTTGGTGGCCATTTTCCCCCAGCAGTTCATGTAGCACTTTTTATCACTATATGAGATAGCCATCAAGAATCTGCTTCCTTCCATATTCCAGCATGATCTCTCAATGTTCTGTGTTGGCAGCTTGTGGTGTCTTCAGCAATAGGCTCTCACTTTTTCTTTTTCTTTTCTCTCTCTTTTTTTAACCTCAGGTGTGTAATCAAGTGCTTTGATAGAAGCCCGTCTGGTTTTGGGGACCTCATGGGTCTCTCCAACCAAAAGCTCACTGTGAGGTGTAACTGATTTCTGGCACTGGGAGTTAAAAGCCAGAGCCTATTGTTTTAGGCTTCATCCCACCCTCCAGGGCCCTTTTCTCCAGAAAATCTCCCTATACTCTTATTGAGGGTTATATCTTTTAGCCTGCTATCCAGGAGAAAGGTTTCTATGGTACTAATTCATTTTGGCTTTAGTTTTTTGGGTATCTGCCCTGCCTTCCCATTCCCCTCCTCCCAAACCCTTCCATCCCTATTATCTGTCTGTTGAGTTGCCTGTCAGGTATGCCTGCTAGCTACTCAAGCTGTTCCAGATTAAGAACCACAGATGAGGGAGAACATGCAGCATTTGTCTTTCTGTGTATGAGTTCACTTAGTATAATCCATTCCAAGTTTGACCATTTTTCTATAAATTTCATTATTTCATTTTTCCTCACTGCTAAGTAGAATTCTATCGTGTACCACATCTTCATTATCCATTCATCAGATGATGGGCAAATGGGATGATTCTTAGCTCTTGTGAATAGAACAGCTGTAAACATGGTTGAGCAGTAACTATCTCTGAAGGGGAGAGTGGAGCCTTCAGGGTAAATGCCCAGGAGAGGAATTTTCAGATGGTAGATCTATGTTCATCTCTTTTAGGAGTCTCCATATTTATTTCATAGAGGGTGTACAAATTCGCATTCCCCCAGCAGTGAATGAGGGCTCCTCTTTCTCCACATCTTTGCCAGTGTTTATTGATAATTGATTGTTTAATGGTTGGCATTCTGACTGGAGTAAGGTAGATTTTCATAGTTGTTTTAATTTGCATTTTCCTGATGGCTAAGGGTGTTGGACATTGCTTTAAGTGAGTACTCTACATTTGTGTTTCTTCCTTTGAGAATTCTCTATCCAGTTCTCAGCCCCATTTTTGAGTGAATTGCTTGATTATTTTTCTTTTAATTGCTTTGTTTGTTTGTTTGTTTGTTTGTTTGTTTGTTGAGGTAGGGTCTCACTCTAGTTCAGGCTGACCTGGAATTCACTAGGTAGTCTCAGGGTGGCCTCGAACTCAACTGTGATTCTCCTATCTCTGCCTCTCGAGTGCTGGTACTAAAGGCGTGTGCCACCCTGCCTGGCAATTGCTTGGTTTTTTGAGTCTTATGCAGATTTAGACTTCTGTCAGTGGTATAGCTTGTGAAGATTTTCTCCATTTCTGTGGGTACTCTCTTTTCTCTGTTGTGGTATGTCTATCTATACAATAGCCATTTATTTTCATGAGATCCCACTGGTTGAGTGATTGTTTAATTTTCTGGGCCACTGGGTACTTAGAAAGTCTTTCCCCATTCCTATATCATGGAGAGAGCGCTCCCTATTTTTTTTTTTTTCTTACAGTCATTTGTTTCAGGACTTATGTTATGGTCTTTAATCCATTTGGAGTTAATTTTTTTTCCATGGTGAGAGGAATGGGTTTAGTTTCATTAATTTTTTTTTCTACAGGTGGTTAGCCAATTTCTCTAGGACCATTTATTTAAAATGTTATTTTTTACTCCAGTGGGCATTGTTGACTCCTTTTTCAAAGATAAGGTCACTTTAGCTAACTAATTGAACTAAGACCTGGGTCTTCTGTTCCATTTATCTTTATGTCTGTTTTCATGCCAATACCATGGTGTTTTTATTGCTGTGGTTTAGCTTTAAACTGGGTATGGTGATACCTCCAGAGGTGCTTCTGTTGCTCAGGATATTTTTGCAGTCCCAAATGAATTTTGAGATTATTTTTTTCTATATATGTGAAGAATGATACTGGAATTTTTATTGGCATTATGTTGAATCTGTATATTGATTTTGATATAATGGCCATTTTCACAATATTAATTTTACCTATCCATAACCATGGAAGTTCTTTCCATCTTCTCATGTCCTCCTCAATTTCTTCCTTAAGTATTTTCATTGCATGGTCTTTCACTTCTTGATTAGTGATGTTTCAAGGTATTTAACTTTTTGTGGCTACTAAAACTGGGGCAGCATTGCTTAGGGAAAAATCAGTTGCACCAAGATGGTGAGACTCATATAGGTTCATTATAAAAACCTAGGTTCCTAGCAAGAAGGTTCTTATGTGATAGGGCTCATAAAATACTTAAAATTCTTTTCAAGCAAATACATAAGCCTCCCAGTAGACTTTGATCCTTATATTCTTTGCCAAGTGTGGTGGTTTGATTCAGGTGTCCCCATAAACTTAGGTGTTCTGAATGCTAGATTCCCAGTTGATGGAGATTTGGGAATTAGTGTCTCCTGGAGGGAATGTATTGTTGGGGGGGTGGGCTTATGGGTGTGATAGCCAGTTTCCCCATGCCAATTTTTGGCACACTCTCCTGTTGCTATGGTCCACCTTATGTTGGCCAGGGGGTGATGTCCAACCTCTGCTCATGCCATTGGTTTTCCCTGCCACTGTGGAGCTTCCCCTTGAGCCTGTAAGCCAAAATAAACCTCTTTTTCCCACAGGATGCTCTTGGTTGGGTGATTTCTACCAGAAATGTTGAACCTGACTGCAACACCAGCCTTCCATTTAAACCTCTACCTTTAAATCCCTACCTAATGAGACAAAACCATTTCCCATTTCCTTGAAGCATTATAATGTTTTTATTTTTCTTAAATGTTTTCTCATGGGCAAAAGACCTATTTACAGATAGTGAAGAGACATCAGACTGGCTCACAGGTTTCTCTCTTGGGCTTCTAGTTAGCTCCCTGCTCTGGGAGAAACCCTGACCAGTACAACTTTTCACCCCATTCAGCCTGAAGAAGTTAAACAGATGTCTACATCTTGTTCCATTTAACAACAGTTAGAGTTTAATCTCAGAATGGGGGTAATGTATGAGACTCATGAGAAAGCTAGCTTCTTTTAGACAGTTTCAGTTAGGAACAGAGGCTCAAAGACAATCAATGCCATACTGCTTTGACAGAAATGGAACTTGTGTCTGATCAAGACTCATCTACAATAGATACAATATCCCCTGCTGCCTACAGTCTACCATGCTATCTAGATGGGCAGCCTTCACTGCCCAAGTGGGATCACCCTGGGGCCTGCCCTTCAAATCTACAGACCAATAGGGTCTTCCCTTTACTTGCCTGAATCTGAGGAAAGAATCCATTTTCAATAGACTATAAAGGCCGCTCCATGCTGTTTCCAGGCCCCTCTCTCTTCATCTTCACAATGGTCATGGGGATTAACATGAGTTTGGCTTAGACCCCTCTACACACACACACACACACACACACACACGCACACACACACACACACGCACAGCCAGGCAGACCAGAGCACTGTTTCTTGGCTTGGGTAATTTTCTATCTCTTTCTGTTTTATGCTTTGAGGTAACTTCTTACTTTAATTACATTTATTATTTTCCTCTGTTCTCTGAATCTTCCACATGTATATTTTCCTGACACTGCAGCTCTACAATATGGGCACCTCCTCTAAACTCTGGATCTGCTACCTGTGTAATGCTTTTAGATTCAGGGCAACTATGGGTATAACTCTCTTTACTGGCAATTTCTAAACTGAAGTTTTTGGTTTCTGCTATGACATTTCCCCCTACTATTCTTTCTTAAGCCACCACCATTTGCCCTCTTTGACTTTTTTATCTGTGCGGAAGCTCAAAATCATTGTTCTACCTTCCACAGAGTGCATGTTTCTTTGAAATATCTCTACATACGTCTTAACTCCTAATTGCTTATGGCTTCACTCCAGTCTTTCCCTAAAAATCCTCCATTTTTCTTAAATGAGCCTCATGAGCTATGTTGTGGCTTCCAATGGTGTGTGTTTCCTACTTTCCAAATGCTTATAACACTGTCTAGCCTTCTTCCTAGATCCCAATTTCCCTTAAATAAACCCCACAATTTGTGTTTCCACCCTAAATAAACTCAATAATTCATAAATTATCCTTCTAGAGTCTATTTTTATCAACTTTTGTTAACAATAGAACAAGACTCAAAATTGGGGTTCATAAATTTACAGGATCCCTCCTGAATACTGAAATTCTGCATCATATTTGGAGAGTTTTCCTTTCTCCCTCTATTATTAGGGATACTTTCTCTGGGTAGAGTAGTTTGGGTTGGAAGCCATGGTTTTATAGACTTTGAAGTACTCTATTCCAAGCCCTTCTGGCTTTTAGGATTTCAATTAAAAAGCCTGAGGTAATTCTGATGGGATTACTTTTATATGTAATGATTTGCTTCTCTCTTGCTGCTTTGTAGCAGACTCAGGTTCACTGAGGTGAACTTCCAGACCAGGTACAGTTAAGGAGGAAGGGGTATTTATTGAAGCCTACAGATCCAGGGGAAGTTCCATAATGGCAGAAAAAGTTGGCCTGCCTTCACAGGACCAAGCAGAGAGAGAGAGAAGTACAAGCCTAAAGTTCAAAAGCCACAGCACACTTCAGGAACTCCAGCTAGGCACACTTTGCATATCTTTAGATTGAAACCTGAAACCCACCACCACACCTTAAGATCCACACAATGGTATTGATTCCAGCCAGGTGGCTGCAGATGCAAACTACGAACAAACAACTGAATATATTGGGGGCCATCTATTCTATTCAAACCATCATATGCTTTTAGTACTCTCTTTGTTTTTGTTATTAAGAGTTTTAACTCTGATGTTCCTTGGAGAGTTTTTTCTTTCATCCTGTTTGTTTGGTGTTTTGTCAGCTTCTTGTATTGGACAGGTCCCTCTTTTGAGAGAGTGGGGCAATTTTCTTCATAATATTGTTGAATATGATCTCTATGCCTTTGCCAGGTATTTCTTCCTCTTCTGTTCTATCCATAACCTAGATGTTTGGGCATTTAAGGGTATCCCACAATTCCCTCTGAGTCTGTTCACATGTTTTCTATAACATCAAATTTTTGGGGCTTCTGAACAACTTATTTTGTCTTGCTTTGAATTCTGAGTCTCTGTCCTCCACATGATCTACTCTGTTATTGGGGTGTTCTATGGATGCTTTTGAAAGCTCTATTTGATTTTTGTTTTCTGTTATATGTATTTGCATTATATCCACACTTTTAGTGAGTTCCAATTTCAGGTTATGTTTTAATTTTCTTGATGTTTCTTGGAATTCATGATTGCATTTGATCATGTCTTCATTAAGCTTAATCAAGCAGCTTTTTAAATCATCTATTTATTGAATTGCCTTCAATTTGTTTACCTTTCTTTTAAGATCTCTCTTGTTTTCTTCAGTTATGTTAAAATGAGTGATGAAAGCTGTTTTTTTTTTTTGTAATAAATCGTTCTGTTGCATTTCATTCATGTGATTGTTGGTTTATTGAGGATTTGCTTCTAATTCTGCTATTCATATGGTTAGGGTTTGTAGCAGACAGTTTCAGGTTGCTAAGATGAACTTCCAAACCAACCACAGTTATGGGAGGAAGGATATTTATTTGAAGCTTACATATCCAGGGGAAGTCCCATAATGCTAGAAGAAGCTGACCCAGTTTCACAGGCCTGAGCAGAGAGAGAAACCAACATAATCACCAACACAAGCAACACACTTCAGGAACTCCAGGCAGAACTCAGCACCTTGCATATCCTTAGAAGACTGGAATTCCAAATCCATCACCACACCTTAGGGCTGGACTCTACGATCTGCCCAGCGAAACCTCCTCTAGCCAGGTGGATACAGATCTAAATTACAAACTTTAATAAACTCCTGAATATATTGGGAGCTATCCATTTAAATTACCACAGGGTCTCATTAAATTTATTTAATAAGCTTATCATGCTTTAATTTTGAGATTCTATTTCCAGTGTATCCTCTGTATTTTCAATGGAGACCTCCATTGTCTGGCTAGGCATTTTTGGTGTAGATCTCTCAGCTTGGTGTCTTGTATTATTTATTTTCAGTTACAGTTTGCTCATCTCTGGGTAGGTGTTTTGTTAAGGAGGAAGCAAAAAGTGGCTCTAGTAGAATCTTCAGGGAATGTTCTGTTTTGGGTTTGAACCAGATTGGAATTGGAGAGTGTTATCTCTGCAGATGCGCAGTTTGTGGAGGTCTCAAATGCACCAGCAGCTCTGGACTGGTAGCTGGTACCAAAGCACATGGGTGTCCATGTTGTGGGTCCAAAGAGTCTTCAGGCCAAGATTCCAAAGTGCCACCACTGTGGAGCGCAGGAGCTACTCTAATGCATGAGCACTTGTCCTAGCTCCCCCACTGTACCTGTTACACGGATGTGGAGATTGCACTGCAACTTCCTTGGAGCATGCATGCCAGCCACTCTGAAACCCACCGCATTGGAAGTTAGAAGGACATTCAACTTGGAGCCCCTGAAGCTCAGAGTGTTGACCTACCCATGCATGTGAAGAATATGCTACTCGCCAGTGGAGAATGGGCTAATCACCAGAGTGAGCACTAGCCTGTGCCAGTGCAAATGTGAGCTTTGGTTTGGGATTGCAAGTCGCCTGCCATGAGGGGTTGGTCCCCTGTCTGAGAGGACTGGGAGTGAAGGAAGGCCAATCACACACCTGTTCCTCCTGCCGGAACTCAGCTAACATCAGTGGGAGTTAGGCAGGCATCAGCCTTCTCCAGTGGGAGACTAGTAAGGTTTCTCCTTTTGTGCCCTAGCTGTGCCACAGAGTGTGTATTAATTGGAAGATTCCAGAGTGGACAACCTGTGCCCACTCAGTGAGGGTAAGCTAGGTCCCTTATAATACTGGAGTCCCCCAAATTTTGCCTTATTCACCCCTGGAATTCTAGCATAGTTACTAATCTGTCATCTTGACCAGACGTCCTCAACACTAAAAGTTATTCAAAATACATAAAAATCTTTTTTCTTTCCAAATAAATTTAAAATCCAGCTATTTCCCATTTATCTGTGGTTTAGGATACACTAAAATTGTCCTAGTAGTTATTCTATATTTATGCCAAACACATCATGTTACAAATAGAACAAGCTTTAATATACTAAAAAAATTTTAATGTCACTCATGTAGTTGTTTGGCAGTTCCTTTTTATCCATTATTTTACTTTATATAGTTTCATTCACCAATAGCTCAGCAACATCTGAATTATTTTCCTGATTCCAGAAATGAAGTAGCCATGAAACCTTATCAATGAAGCACCTCCACAGTTACTCTCACTTCATAGAAAGAAACCTTGTCCAGCTGTTTCCTGTGCCTCTTCGGTGCCACTAAGAAGCCCAGTTTTTAGGATACTGTAGCATAGAAAATAGGCTTCACTAACATGACAGTATCTGTATTTTTCTAAATTAAATTAGTGCATCAATGTGTTTTCATAGTATGTTTTAAATGATCAATGACAATACAAATACTGAAATTTATAGGAGACATAAAAAATAATTATCCAATAAAAACAGTTTCAGTAATGTTTTTGCAAATTATAATATTCTTAAAAATAGTTATAAAATATTATTCATTAACTTTAATTAAAAGTTTATATTTGGGCTGGAGAGATGTCTTAGCAAGTAAGGCACTAGCCTAAGAAACCTAAGGACTGATGCTTGTTTGACTCTTCAGATCCCACTTAAGCCAGATGTACAAAGGTAAGGCAAAACTAAGGTTGCACATGTCCACTAGATGACATGAGTGTTGGGAGTTTGATTGCAGTGCCTGAGGCCATAGTACACCAATTCTCTCAATCTCTCTCTCTCTCTCTCTCTTTCTCTGTCTCTATATTTGCCAATTGAAAAATGAGAAAGGAAATATAATGAAAAAATAAACCATAAATTACAGTAAAGATTTGTCCTTCGTGGATCTATGATATTTCGGCATAGTACTAAATTGAATTCTTTGTAAAGGAAGGCAAGATAAAGTTGGTGAGGTTGGTCATTTTCTTATCTCTAGGTAAAATTACCCTTTGATGTTCCCTGACATTACATTTAGGTAGTTTTTCCCATGTAGGTATTGAGTCATGACTGTAGATTAATTTTCCAGTTATAGTCCTTAAGGAATTAGGGTGTTTTGATTCAGGTATCTCCCATAAACCTTGGTTTCTGAATTGTAGGTCCCCAGCTGATGGTAATTTGGAAATTAAAGCCTCTTAAAGGTGATGTATGTTGGGGGGCAGATTTATGGGTATTTTAGCCAGCTTCCTCTTGCCAGTTTTTGGCACACTCTCCTGTTGCTGTTGTCCACTTGATGTTGTAAGGAGGTGATATCCACACTCTGCTCATGCCATTATTTTCTCCTGCTATCATCGAGCTTCTCCTTTAGTCTGTAAACCAAAATAAACCTTTTGCTTCCCCCTCAATCTGCTGTTGGTCAGATGTTTTCTGCCAGCAGTGCTAACCTGACTACAACAGAAAATATGAGGCATTGTGAAAATTTCCCATCAATAAACTTGATTCTGACAAGTCAAATAAATGTTAAGTAATTAGTTTTCAGGATTAGCATATTCTAGTAAAGCTGTAGGACTTAAAAATGAATAGTCATAATATTTTAATAACTTGATATTATTTTTGCTTAAGAAAATCATATTTAGGGCTGGAGAGATGACTTAGCTGTTAAGCGCTTGCCTGTGAAGCCTAAGGACCCCGGTTCAAGGCTCGATTCCCCAGGACCCACGTTAGCCAGATGCACAAGGGGGCACATGCATCTGGAGTTCGTTTGCAGTGGCTGGAAGCCCTGGCGTGCCCATTCTCTCTCTCTCTCTAGCTGCCTCTCTCTCTGTCACTCTCAAATAAATAAATAAAAATGAAAAAAATTAAAAAAAAAGAAAATCATATTTAAATGTGATAGATAGCATAATCAAAGTAAATAAATAATACACTTTGTTATCAAATTTCTTAAGTCAATCAATAGCTATTAAAACATACTTTCAAGAAAGTTTCTAGTACTATCTTATTTTGGTAGTGTCAAGTTTTCCTTTTTTCATTTGCAGCTATATTACTAAAAACTGTATCACAATATGCCATAAAAGTTGTGCTGAAAGCAGCTATAGACTCTCCCAAAAATCTTGTTTCCTACTTTTATTACCTTGGGGGCAGGGTCTTGTGAATCTTGTAGCTTTCATGAGCTTCCTGAGGCTTGTAAGTTTCCATAGCCTATTGAGTCTTATGAGCCTCAATCCTCTCTCCAATTTCCAAATTTACCTATTTTAGAAAATTAGAGGCAGGGTAGAAAGTAAATTGACCAAGATTAGCTACTAGCATATTTACTTAGCTGTGTTGCAAATTGTTATTTCCTCAGCATTAAGTAAACATACTTTGTTTGGAATGAAAGCAAGATAACCAGAGCTAGCAGTAGAGTGTTTACAATAAATGTTATAGGACGCTATGATATTTGATGGTATGCTTTTGTAACACTGGATATAAAGTTTCAAAATCTGCAAAAATAAAGGTAAATATTGATAAATTCATGAAATTCTGAGACCAAAGCTGCCTTTTACTCATTAATTTTTGTGTCATTAAGATAAATTTGCTTTATTTTCAAAACATTTTGGCACAAATGTAAAACAAAACATTAAGTACTGCAAAAGCCAGATTAATGTAAAGACCCATATGGAGAATAGTCTTCAACAGCTTTCTCTCTGTATGCCAACATGTCTTTTAGCTAGTACAAAGGTTTAATGGTGTATGGAAACTGTTTTCATTTTACATCCATCAGGGAAAACTTAATATGAAAACTCTGACTATGTCAAATTTAAAGCCTATTTACATGTTCATATTACATTCAGTGAAATTTTAACTTCATCAGACTTAAAGGGCCTTCAGAATCAAACTCATGGCTTACCTCATCCATATGTCTTATAACTCTCCATGTTGCATTCAGCCAATCAAAATCTGTGTTTGAGTACCGACTTTGAGTCAAGAGTTGATATAACTTTGGAGCATATAAAGCTACATAAGGTCTATTATCCATTATCAGTATTGCCTTAAAACTTAAAGTGAGGGCTGGAGAGATGGTTCCGTGGTTGAGGTACTTACCTGCAAAGCCTAAGGACCTGGGTTCAGGACTCCAGTAGCCATGTAAAGCCTGATGTACAGAGTGGTACCTGCATCTGGAGTTTATTTGCAGCACCTGGAGGCCCTGACCATTCTGCCTGTCTCTCTTCTATCTCTTTCTGCTTGCAAATAAATATTAAATAAATTAAAGTGAAAAAGAAGAAAGTATTCCTAAACACAAACACACATAGTATACACATACACACAGTATACATACATATATATACACATATAAATATATACACACATATACATATACATATAAATTTATACATACACACATATATACAAATGCACATATGGACACATGCATAAATACATATAAACATAGATATATACACACATACGTGTGTATACACCCACATATAAAGGTACATATATACATTTGTATATACAACATATATATTATGCACATATATATATATACATATATACATTTTCCATTCTTTAGGAATGGAGATATTCTAAAGGACAGCAAAAACTAAGTAGAGACAAAATAAGTGATTGTAAGTTGCTAAATGCATTCATTCTAGAATGTTTTAGGCTCTCATGTTGGCAAATAATAAAAGGGCTGGGAGATGTGACCATTTATGCATATCTCTATATCTTTTAGGAGGAGGTGTTTAAGTTTATATGTATATTGTTGCATAACACACTGGGGACAGCCTGGGCCAGGAAACAACTTGGAATATTGAAGGCTCTGAACAGACCTGAAGAAATGAAAGTTAGGGAGCATCAGAAGGATTCTTTAAAAAAGTAAGAAGCAGGCGTAGAGGAGTACTGAGTGGTGAGATACTGGACTTGTGTCATATATTAAAAATTTTGACTTTTTCCAGCAGGTGCTGTATGTCCTATTGATAATGCTTTTTCCTTTAAAACTTATGACTATGATCCTGTTTTATTTTCTGGTAATCCTTCCTTATCCACCTCAGTCATAGCTTGTAACATATAATATTTTAAGTGACATTCTTGTAGGTTGGGGCTTCTGTGGGTCTATTCTATTTCATTTTCATCTTTCTATATCTAGCACCTAGCACCAAGGCTGGAACCTAGAGAATGCCTGGAAAACATTTGTAGAATATATGTGTTCACTTTCTAGTGTCAGATCTGCCTCAATGCATTTCACTCAATGCTAAGCTTGTTCAGCTTTTGAACTGTCAATCATCCCCAAAGCCAAGCAGCAGTGTTAGACATGGAGACTGCTCTTCTAAGGACCTTCACTTCCAGCTGGGATCCTGGACTGGTACTGAGGCCAAGCAACATGTGATCTAATTAGTCCTTTGGATATTTCCAAAAAGATTGGATGAACTAGGATGACCCAAAACCTGGGACAATGCAGAATTTGATGAGAGCCACAATGTTGGGGTTGCAAGATGTAAGTCTTTTAGATAGTTTCAAAAGTTTCCAAAACAAAGTAGTCTGCATTCTAATTGTTGATAAAGGAGCCTTTATCAGCAAAATATGTTTATTGACTAATGAGATCTTGTACTGGATTAGAAATTAACAGTGTGCTGGCCACAGAAATAAGATATGGAGTCTCTTTTCCTAGCCTGGCTAAAAAAGAATTCGTGACAGCAGAATTCAGCCAGATGCTATTTATCTTTTCAGAGTGTAATTTGGGGCTAACGAACAGTGAGCTGCCTTCAGATCTCATGCTCTAATCAACGTCAGGGACTGGATGCTAAGAACAAGACTCTCCCTGGAAAACTCAGGACTTAATGGATCTTTGACAGGCTCTTAGTGCTTTTTTTCCTAAAGGCTCATCTCCTGCTTCACGGTCACAGTTTGTTGGTGAGTCTGATGGCTGATGTCACAGATAAGTGGAACTAATGTCCTTTTGGTATCTTATTTACTCAAGGGAAAAGTTACAGACAAGATATTCTTCTAGCAAGACAACATTCATGGAGTAGCTGATGGATTTAAAGTTTAGTACCATGTATTTGAGGGGATGGTGGTTGTTAAGAAATTATCCTCAATTTCTGTAGCTGGCTACCACACAATGCAGTGTAGGAATTTCTTTGAGGAGGCTTACATCTCATTCTGAAGCATTGAAATAGCTACTGAAAGTCAAAATATTCATCTTCTTGGATACTGTAGACAAGCAATTGAGCAGAACCTATTGTAGACATGCTTTCATGGGTTCTATATGTGCAGTTCTGGCAATGAATAGTAAACAGTGTCTAGTTTTGACAATCCAAGATGCAGCTTGAGAATCCAAACAGGCAAAAACAGTAAGTAAGAAGTGTGAAACCCAATATGACTCAGGGCTATATGTGGAAAATTTTAAGAAATAACTAATGCCTTGATGAGAGCTAATTCTCCTTCATTTCATTGCTTGTGCAAAATGAAGATACCGATGGTTATACCCACTATGGGAACTTTAGTCATTTCAAAAATTAGGTAACTAACTCTTGCCTTGAGCCAATTGAGATGTGCATATTTACACTAGAAATTGACAATTAACAGATGACTAGAAGAGAAAGAAGCCTAGAAAATGAAATGCAAATACCTAGGGTAGTTCAGTTTTAAAGTTATTCATTTTAAAGTTCTGCTCTTCTCAAATTAATTCTTCTCTTCCATACTTCAAACATTGTCCAGAGTAGTACAGATTTATTCTGCCTTGGTAGAAATGTCAATCTTCCTATAAAACTCTTTTCTTGTTTACAAAAGCATAAGTAGGTCTTTTCTGTGTATATAATTTTTCTAAACTCACTAACTGATAATTTAAAAATTGATCATAAGGGTAAAGTTTAAACGCATTTCTATACAGTGGGTATGGAATCATTTTGGCTAAAATATGAGTTATGTTTTAGATAAATTCCCTTGCTTTAATATAGTACATGTGTGTATATAAACCTCTTTCACTGCTGAGTAGGATCTCCCTTCTTGTTGCTTCAGAGCTCGGACTCTGTGGGTCTTGAGCTAATACATTTTCAGAAGCTTCTATACTGAAAATGAAATTAAATTAACATATAATTATAATATAATGAAAATTATATCACATTACAAACGAATGGCATGACACTTAAATTTTTAGAAATAAAAATAAACACCACAAATTATGCATTCAAGACAATTAAAATTACAAGCACCAGGAAGTAAATTTTTTAATTCCATTACTTTTTAAGCATCCATTGACAATCTAACACTATTTTTTGCACTTTTGTTTTCTCTGTCTTCTTTTTTTTTGTTGCTGTTCATTTCTATCAATAAGTGTGTGTGAGGAGGTAGGTGTATGATGTGTATGTGAGATGTGAGTGTGGACTCACACATGCCACAGTGGTTCCTCTCTTCACACAGGTTTGGGTATATATATATATATATATATATATATATATATATATATATATATTACATTGGTGAATGAAATCAAGTTGATCACGCTTGCACTGCAAGCACTTCTACTCACTGGGCCATCTCCCAAGTTCTTGTTCTTGGTCTTGAACTCTGTAAGCTGAAAGATTCTACTGTCCTCTCAGGATTCGTTCCTATGAAACTATATGCTTCCAGTATCCTCTGACATCTTTCCTGGGTTTTTCACTTCTCTTGGGTCCCTCTTCATGAGTATTTAAGAGTTTTATCGGACTTCCGGCCAAGATGGCGACCGCCTAGCTGCGCTGCAAATCCCGGGGAAAGAAAGGCAAGATATTAAGGGTATATAGTGGCTTTTAGGGGAGAGAAATCTGGGAGGGCACAGAGGTGGGGGAACAGGGAATCGCTGATCCCCTTGCGGGCGGGTAGGCACCCCTCGCCCCAAATAACCACCCTGTTCAAAGCTCCACCCCTGCCGCTGCTGCTGCTCCGGAGCCCGCACGGCTGCCACCACGCGCCGATCATTCCCTCCGCGCGTAAGCTTAGACTGCTCCGCACCCTTGTCCACTCGCCCACCTACTGAGTGTGCCCAGTCCCACAAGCTCAGACTGTATCTCTTGCTTGCGTCAGCTCAGGTGCCACCCCCTACCTGCCTGCCGCACCAGCGGGCTACCATTGTCCTGTGGCGGGGGAGCGCAGACTGCTTCCGGTTCCCAGCGTTCCGAGCCAAAGTCTGGGTGGCTTCAGTGCTTGGTGCCTCAGTGCCACTCCTAGCTCGAATGCAGGCAGCTGTGGCACATTACCGCTTGAGAACTCAAGCAACTGTGGCGCCCCTGCCAGGTAGTAGATAGGCGGCTTTGGCAAGTGAGATTATTCCCTGCGTGCGGAAGCTTAGACTGCTCCGCACTCTCGTCCACACGCCCTCTGTCCACCGCGCGGCTGTCCACAATTGTCCTGTGGCGGGGGGCGCAGACTGCTTCCGGTTCCCAGCGTGCCCAGCCAGAGTTCGGGCGGCATCAGTGCTTGGTGCCTCAGTGCCACTCCTAGTTCGAACGCAGGCAGCGTTGGCACATTACCGCTTGAGAACTCAGGCAACTTCGGCGCCCCTGCCAGGCAGTAGATAGGCAGCTTTGGCAAGTGACAGCCAAAGCCCAGGCTTCTTGGCAACGCGCCCAGGCTGCATAAGATTCCCATTGTTTTTGAGCCCAGGCTGATATGCCCACTTATCTGCCCATACACTGTCATGGGCAGAACACAGCGCAAAAGAAATAACATGAATAATCAAATGCAAGAAAATCCAACTAGATCACCCAGCCCCACAATGAATACTTCTAACCAAAACATAGAAGAACAAATAGGACCAGAACACCAAATTGAAGCTATGAGCAATGCAACTCTAACCAACCTATTGGTAGAACTTGCAGGAAAGCAACAAAGGGACGACAATCGTGTGTATGCTGCCATCACTAAACTAGAACTAATAGATAAGAAATTGGAAGGATTAGATAAGAAAATGGAAGGATTTCAAAGAGAGTTAAGAGATTTGAGGGAGAGTGAAAAAAAAGAAGACCTTAAAAATCAGCTGGCCATGCTAAATGAAGACATAAAGAAATGCAAGGATGAACTCCAAGAATCATCAAGAAAATCAGAAAATGATGTGAAAAGGGAGCTTGACAGAGGGATGGAAATTATACATAGAAAACTAATAGAAAATGCAAACTTAATTGAACAAGTCCAAAACTCACTAGAAGCTCTCAAGAATAGAGTCAGCCAAGTTGAGGATAGAAACTCTGATCTGGAAGACAAGATGGAAGAAACAGTTAGAGAGCTCAAAAATTTCAGTAAGTTTAAAAGCTCCTGTGAACAGAACATGAGGGAATTGTGGGATACAGTTAAACGTCCCAATATCAGGATCATTGGCATACCAGAAGGAGAAGAAATCCAGACCAAAGGCATGGAGAACTTATTTAACAAAATAATTGAAGAAAACTTCCCCAATCTCTTAAAAGAAAGGCCCATCAAGATAGAAGAAGCCAATAGAACTCCAAACAGACTGGACCAAAGGAGAAACTCTCCAAGACATATTATCATTAAGACTCTAAACATTGACACCAAAGAGAAAATCCTAAAAGCAGCTAGGGAAAAACACCACACCACCTTCAGAGGTAATCCCATCAGAATTACTTCAGACTTCTCAATGGAAACCCTGAAAGCTAGAAGAGCCTGGAATGAAACACTGCAAAGTCTAAGAACCTATGGCTTCCAACCCAAACTACTCTACCCAGCAAAAGTATCCCTCATAATAGATGGTGAAAGAAAAACTTTCCATGACAAAACTCAGCTTTACAATTATATGAACACAAAACCAAACCTAGAGAGAGTGTTTCAGGAAATTCTCCACAGAGAAGAAAAAAATAATCAAACACAATTGCCTACAAGAAGCAGATCACAACAACCAAACTCAGAGTAGGCACAAAAAACTTCAATGTCCATGAAAACTCCAACCCACATTTACCATCACATTATGGCAGGGATCAAATCAAATCTCACAGTCATTACCCTAAATATTAATGGCCTTAATTCACCCATCAAGAGACACAAGCTAACAGGATGGATCAAAAAATTAGACCCCTCAATCTGTTGCCTTCAAGAAACCCACCTCACCATTAAAGACAGACATCTCCTGAGGGTGAAAGGGTGGAAAACAGTATTCCAAGCAAACGGGAATAAGAAACAAGCAGGTGTAGCTATATTAATATTGGATAAAATAGACTTCAAACCAAATATAATCAAAAAAGACAAAGAAGGCCACTTCCTACTTATCAAGGGAACGATCCATCAAGAGGATATTACAATCATAAATCTGTATGCACCAAACAAAGGGGCACCACAGTTCATAAAATAAAACCTACTTGACAATAAAACAGAAATAACCACAAACACCATCATAGGAGGGGACTTCAATACACCATTATCAGTAATAGACAGATCATCCAAACAGAAACTCAACAGGGAAGTAAGAGAGCTCAACAAAACCATAGATCACTTAGACCTAACGGACATCTACAGAACCTTCCATCCCAAATCCACAGATTACACGTTCTTCTCAGCAGTCCATGGAACATTCTCTAAAATAGACCATATATTGGGTCACAAAGACTGCCTCCACATATTTAGGAAGATTGACATAATTCCCTGCATGATATCAGATCACAATGCTATATTGCTAGAAATCAACAACAAAAGACCCACCAAGAATCCCAAAGGCACCTGGAAACTGAACAGCACACTTTTAAACAATAAATGGATAGTGGATGAAATAAAAAATGAAATTGCAAAATTTCTGGAATTGAACGACAATGAGAACACATCGTATCAAAACTTATGGGACACAATGAAGGCGGTCCTCAGGAGAAAATTCATAGCACTCAATGCCTTCATAAAAAAGACAGAAAGGTCCCATATCAATAACCTAATCATCCACCTTAAGGCACTGGAAAAACAAGAAAAATCCAACCCAAAGGGCTCCAGAAGGAAAGAAATAATTAAAATCAGAGCAGAAATCAATGAATTGGAAACCAAGGAAACAATTAAGACAATGACAAAACAAAGAGCTGGTTCTTTGAAAAAATAAACAAGATTGACAAACCCCTGGCCAATCTGATCAAGCAAAAAAAGGTGAAGCTTCAAATTAACAAAATTCAAAATGAAAAAGGAGAGATCACAACAGACATAAGTGAAATTGGGAGAATTATCAGGACTTATTTCAAAAACCTCTACTCCACAAAACTGGATAATGTGGAGGAGATGGATAAATTCTTGGATGCATACCATCTACCAAAGCTAAACACATAGCAGATTAATCACCTCAATCAACCCATCACACTCATGGAGATTGAAAAAGTAATAAAAAACCTCCCAAAAAAGAAGAGCCCAGGACCAGATGGTTTCTCAGCTGAATTCTATCAAACCTTCATGGAAGAACTCAAACCAATCTTCCTCAAACTGTGCCACACAATTGGTGAACAGGGAAAGCTACCCAACTCCTTTTATGAAGCTAGCATCACCCTAATTCCAAAACCAGGCAGAGATGCCACAAGAAAAGAAAACTACCGGCCTATTTCCCTGATTAATTTAGATGCAAAGATCCTAAACAAAATCCTTGCAAACCGAATCCAACAACACATCAAAACCATTATCCACCTTGACCAAGTGGGATTCATTCCAGGAACACAGGGGTGGTTCAACATACGGAAATCTGTCAATGTAATACACCACATAAACAAGGTTAAACATAAAAACCACATGATCATTTCGATAGATGCAGAAAAGGCCTTTGACAAGATTCAACATCACTTCATGTTCAAAACATTGGAGAGAGTTGGCATGGTTGGGTCATATCTTAACCTAATAAAGGCAATATACGAAGCTCTGAAGGCCCATATAATACTTAATGGAGAGAGACTGGAGGAATTCCCATTAAGATCAGGAACAAGACAGGGTTGTCCACTCTCACCTCTGCTTTTCAATATAGTTCTGGAAGTCCTAGCTCAAGCAATAAGACAGGAGGAGGAAATAAAAGGGATACAATTTGGAAAGGAGGAAGTTAAGTTAGCTTTATTTGCTGATGACATGATTATATATGTAAGAGACCCAAGAGACTCCATCCCAAAACTCCTGAAGGTGATTAACTCCTATAGCAAAGTAGCAGGATACAAAATCAATGCACAAAAATCAGTAGCCTTCCTTTATGCAAAGGACAAAGATATAGAAAAAGAAATAAGGGACATAGTCCCATTTTCAATTGCAACAAAAAAAATAAAATACCTTGGAATAACGTTAACCAAAGAAGTGAAAGATCTATACAATGAAAACATAAAAACACTCAAAAAAGAAATTGAGGCGGACTTGAGAAAATGGAAACACCTCCCATGTTCCTGGATAGGCAGAATTAACATTGTGAAGATGACAATCCTACCAAAGGCAATTTATAGATTTAATGCAATACCAATTAAAATCCCCACAGTGTTCTTCACAGAGATAGAAAAAATGATCTCAAATTTCATATGGAAAGGCAGAAGGCCTCACATTTCCAAACATATCCTCAGCAAAAGAAATACCTCTGGAGGCATCCCCATACCTGATCTAAAGCTATATTACAAAGCCATAGTAATAAAAACAGCATGGTACTGGCATAAAAACAGGACTATAGATCAATGGAGTAGACTTGAGGACCCGGACTTTGGGTCAAGCAACTATAGCTACTTGATATTTGATAAAGGCCCAAACAATACAGGCTGGAAAAAAGACAGCATCTTCAACAAATGGTGCTGGACAAACTGGATAACCATATGCAGGAAACTAAAACTTGACCCACACATTTCACCATGCACTACACTCAAGTCCAAATGGATCAAAGATCTCAATATAAGACCAGAAACTCGAATACTACTGGAAGAAAATTTAGGAAGTACTTTCCATGATATAGGAATGGAAAAAGACTTCCTGAACAAAACCCCAGTAGCTCATGAACTTAAACCATCACTCAACCAATGGGACCACATGAAACTGAGGAGTATCTTTACAGACAAGCATACAATTAGCAAAGCCAATAGATTACCCACAGAATGGGAGAAAATATTTGTGGGTTATCCAACTGATAGAGGACTAATCTCTAGAATCTACAAAGAACTCAAAAATCTAAACAGTAAGAAGTCAAACACCCCACTCACAAAATGGGGCAAAGAGCTGAACAGGCAATTCACAGAGGAAGAAACAGAAATGGCAAACATACACTTAAGAAAATGTTCAGCATCCCTAATCATCAGAGAAATGCAAATTAAAACAACTATGAGATTCCACCTTACCCCAATAAGGATAGCAAGCATCAAAAAATCAAATAAAAATAATTGCTGGCGAGGATGTGGAGAAGTAGGAACACTCATCCACTGTTGGTGGGAATGTAGGATGGTACAACCACTTTGGAAAGCAATATGGAGACTTCTGAAAAAGCTGAGTATAGAGATACCAACAGACCCAGTTATTCCCTTACTGGGCATCTACCCTAAAACCTTCAAACCACAGACTAAAGAGATTTGCTCAACCATGTTTATAGCGGCTCAATTTGTAATAGCTAAGAGCTGGAATCAACCCAGATGTCCATCACTAGAAGAATGGATAACTAAGATGTGGTATATCTACACAACAGAATTCTATACAGCAGTAAGAAAAAATGACACAATGAAATTTGAGGAAAAATGGTTGAACCTGGAAGAGATCATTCTCAGTGAACTTACCCAATCACAGAAAAAAAATCGCCACATAGTCTCACTCATCTACAGCTCCTAACCTGAATCTACTGAAGATACCTTACATACCCAGCAAGCATCTCCTAGATTAGACACTAGGATGGAAGGGGAGGGAGGGGAGGGCATCAAAGGGGTGGGAAACACAAATCTAGACCCAAATGGCAATGGTACCATAATCTTCTACTTACTAAAAGACAGACCAAATGGCTGATCCTTCACCAGGCCCTTACAGGGAACACCTGAACCACAAGACACTGGAGAGGGTAAGATTAAGACTAACCTTAATCTCCTACATCTTCCCTCCCTCACTTCCCCTCTCCCTGTCTCTCTCTCTCTTATCTCTAACTCTTGTATATTAGTTATCTTTTTCCTCATTTTCTTAGTGGGCACTGACCTGTAACTCCAAGATCCAGCATGGGGCTATCATCCACAATGAGCTTTTGATCAGAGAGACCTACAAGGTTTCCTAAAAGACAGACAGATTTCTGTCAGAGTACTTGATGACCCACCAAAGGTTAGTGGTAAGACCCTACTGCTGAAGATACCTTATGTGATTGACATGCAAATTAGAATGGCATGGCTGGAAGTTGGATGAGAGTCAGTCCCCAGACAGTCAGCGCGTCTAGTGCCAGAAGGTGCTACATGGGCGACTGGGGGAAATTGACCAATATCTATCGAAGCAACGCATGGTCTAACCTACTTAGCAGCAAATAACTTGTTGTGATGCCCACACAAGTGCAGTGGTGGCACACAGCTATGGTGGGGAACCAACTGCTCTCAATTTGGCTAAGTGATCCCCTCACTGGTATGGGACCCATAGCTGGAGCTGGGAAACAAGTCAGAACCATATCCAAACATAAGCCCACTCGCCAATATGAAGCTACCATCAATTGTGGGCTACAAGAGGGCCTACACCTATTAAATTCTCTATAAAAAAAAAAAAAAAGTAAGGGTTATCTCTTTTGTCCTGGTGCTAACTTACTCTCCTTTGGAGAATCTGCTTCTCTTTTTCAGATAGATGTAGACCCTAAGGGGAGAGCCACCCCATCATACCTCAAAAGGGCCCCGGCTGAAACTAAGAAAAATTGGAGAAACAAGCAAGGGGGCTGTTTTCCTGATGAACCGGACACCAGCACAAGGGGGAAGGAGATCAGCACAGAGAAAAATCAACTCCTACCAAATCAGAGAGCCAGAGCCTCAGAGGCCCCCAACACCTCATCACTGAAGCAGACCAAAAATGAACCCAACATGGCTCAGGGAAATTTTGCGGAAGAGGGGGCGGAAAGAATGTCAGAGTCACATGTTGGGTCATGATATGCAGAGACATTTAGCTTACCCATAACTGTGGGCTAACTCCACAATGCATGACCCGTATACCTCAACAAGGAGGGGCCAAGGGGTGGGGGTAGGTCACGGATGAGCCTAATAATGGTACCAAACTGACTGTATTTGCTGAATACAGAACTGACTAATAAAAAAAAAAAAAAGAAAAAAAAAAGAGAAAGAGGGAGAGAGAATGAGTGTACCAGGGCCTCCAGGCAGTGCAAACGAACTCCAGATGTGTGTGCCCCCTTGTGCATCTGGCTAATGTGGGGCCTGGGGAATTGAACATGGGTCCTTTGGCTTTGCAGGCAAACACCTAAACTGTTAAGCCATCCCTCTAACCCAAAAAGTTTTCTTTTTCTTCAACCCCCTTCTCCCTCCCTTTCCCTGTCTTTCTCTCTCTCTCTTTCTGACAGTGTATGTATGTACTTTACTGACATCATAAAGAATCATTTTTTCCCTCAAAAAAAAAAAAAGAGTTTTATCTCCTTATCTATACTTTTTTCCTGGTTTCTTTGAAACATGATTTATAATGTTTTCAAATCATAATTTCTGCTTTTAAAGCCTATATTGTCTTCTCCTTAATATTAAGTAAATATATTGGGATGGAAATTTTAGTTTTATCTCTACTTTTTTCCTTTCTGTTTCTCTGATGCTTAAGATGGTGTGTATTGTCTTCTGTTTATCCTCCTGGACATTTCACTTTATTTTCTTCATTATTATTATTATTATTAACAAGATGTTTTGTATGGATACGTCATGTGTTGGTACCATCTTTTCCCTTGTCCCTGCCTCCATTCCGATAGGGAGGTACTTCAGTGGAGTTGCAGGTATTCCCCATAGGGTTATAATTTATGCATTGTGGGAGCATTAGTCACTTATTTTTTGGGGGAGGGAATGATTCTGGGCATAATGTCTCAATATGTGACTCTTACAGTCTTTCCTCCCCCACTTCTGCAAAATTCTCTGAGCGGTGAGGCATGAGTTTTAAGACTACTTCAGTGATAAGCTCCTAGGAGCCTTTGGATCTCTGCCTCAGTAGGAGTTTAATATCTTGGGGGTCTGTCTCATATACCGTGGCTCTTATTATCAGGAACAGCATGGTAGCAGCACTGTTACTCATTTCCCCCATTCTTCTGTGGATTATGTAGCTTGGTTGAAGTGTGATGGGTAGTTTATCTCCTTGGGTTTCACTGCCTTCTGAAAAAGAACAGATTCTCCAATGGAGAGTGAAGTTAGCCTAGTTTAAATGGGATAAGCATTATTAATTTAGGGAAAATTTGATGTATGTGATCTTTAGCTAAAGACTAGTGACACTGGAGAACATAATCTTTATCTCAATAGGATTCTGATCTGTTTTCCAAATCCAGATATGGGTTCCTTTACACTGAGTGGATCTCTTAGCCAATCAAAAAGCTATTGGTTACCCACAGAGGCTGTGTGCCACTATTGCATTGTTGTGTACATCATGTCATGATGTTTGCTTCTGAGTAGCTTAGACTTCCGGTTGCCCAGACTGCTCCTGGCCATTTAACCCAGTAGCTCATGTAGCATTTTCCAGCACTAGATAGGCTAATTCTTTTGGGACTGGTTTTCTTCTGAATTCCAGACAGGTCTGTCCGTGCTCTGTGTCAGCAGCATATGGTGTCTTCATAATCAAGGCCTTAGCTTTTCCCTCAGACAGGTAATCAAGTGCTTTGACAGAAAGCTGTCTTGATTTGGGGACCTCATATATCTCTCTGATCAATAGCTCAATTTGGCTAGCAACCAACCTCTGGTACTGGGAGTTACAGATCAGAGATAGAAAAAAGTATTTCTTTAAGCTTAGGCTTCATCCCACCCTCACCACAGCTCTACTTTTCAGGTTCTCCCTCCTCACCCCCTTACTCCTTTTGAGGATTATATCTTTTAGGCTTTCTCCAAGGATAAAGGTTTCTATAGTATAAGCTCATTTTGGATTTAATTTTGTGTTTGCTTTTCCCCGCTCCTCTTCTGCTCCCCCAAACCTTTCCATCCGTATTGTCCCAACATTGTGTTTCCTTTCAGGTAGGACAGCAACCAGAGCAGGTCCAGATTAGCAGCCACAGATAAGTGACACCATGTGGCATTTGTCTTTCTGTGATTTTGTGAGTTCACTGAGTAGGACATGTTCAAAGTCTGTCCATTGTTCCACAACTTTTATTGTATCTTTTTTTCTTACTGCTGAGTAGAATTCCATCCTATAAAGGTAGCACAACTTCATTACCCATTCATCCAATGATGGGCATCTGTGTTGATTTCAGTTTTTAGTTACAATAAATTGAGCAGGTTTGTAGGTTTGGCTGTAAACATGGTTGAGCAAATGTCTCTGTATTGATAATTGAAGCATTTAGGTTAAATGACCAGTAAGGGAATAACTGGTTTTGTTAGTAGCTCTATGTTCATCTTTATCAGAAATCTCAAAATTTATTTCCTTAGTGGTTGTACAAGTTTATATTCCTAACAATAGTGAATAAATGTTCATTTATCCCCATATCCTCACCAAAATTTGTCATTGTTCAATATTTTAATGATTCCCATCATTACTGGAATAAGGTGCTATCTTTTGGTTGTTTTAGTTTGTATTTCCCTAATTTTTAGGGATGTTAAACATTTTCTTAAGCGTGTGTTAGTCATTTTCAATTCTTCCTCTGAGACCTTCCTATTCAGTTCTATGCCCCACTTTTGGAGTGGATTGCTTGATTTTTTTATTGTTTAATTTCTTGAGATCTTTGTAGATACTAGATGTTAGGCTTCTGTCAGTGGTATAGTGGCAAAGATTTTCTCCCATTCGGTGGGTAATCTATTGACTCTTCTTATGGTGTTTGTCTGTACACAATGTTTTTAGCTTCATGAGATCCCATTGGTTGAGTGATTGTGAAATATCCAGGGCTAATGAGGTTTTATTGAGGAAGTATTTCCACCTCTATATTGTTAAGAGTGCCTCTTACTTTTTCTTCCCATAGGAGAAGAGTTTCAGATCTTATATTGAGGCCTTTAATCCATTTGGACTTGATTTTTGTGTACAGAGAGAAGAGTGGGCCTAGTTTCATGTTTCTACATATGGCCATCCAATTTGTCCAACAACATTTGTGAAGATGCTTCTGTTTCTTCAGTCTACATTTTTGGCACCATTGTCAAAGATCAAGTCACTATAGTCATTTGACCTGAGGGCTGAGTTGTCAATTCTGTTCCATTGGTCTGTTTTTGTTATTGTTTTTATGCCAATACCATGCTGTTTTTATCATATGAGTTTGTAATATTGCTTTAGATGAGTTATGGTGATATCTCCATTGGGGTTTTATTTTCTTTTTCTTTTTTTCTGAGGATATGTTTGGATATCTGAAGCCTTCTGCCATTCCATATGAATTTTGATATCATTTTTTGAATGTCTGTGAAGAATGATGCTGGTATTTTTATTGGTATTGCATTAAATCTGTATATTACTTTAGATAGAATTGGTAAAATTGCCATTTTCACATATTAACTCTGCCTATCCAGGAGCATGGGAAGTTTTTCCATCTTCTCAAGGGCTTCTCATTTTCTGTTCTGAGTTTAAAAAATTTTTTTTGTTTGTTTATTTTTATTTATTTATTTGAGTGTGACATAGAGAAGGAGGGAGAGAGAGAGAGAGAGAGGGAGAATTGGCATGCCAGGGCTTCCAGCCACTGCAAACGAACTCCAGACCAGTGTGCCCCCTTTTGCATCTGGGTAATGTGGATTCTGGGAAATTAAGCCTCAAACAGGGGTCCTTAGGCTTCACAGGCAAGTGCTTAACTGCTAAGCCATCTCTCCAGCCCATCTTTATTGAGTTTTTTATAGCTTTTATTATATATGTATTTAACAACCTTGGTTGGTGTTATTCCAAACATTTAATTTTGTTGTTCTTGTTGTTGCTATTGAAAATGGGTCAGTCTCACAGATTTCTTTCTCTCTATATTTTTCTGTTGCATATAGTAAGTGCACTGATTTTTGTGCATTTATTTTGTATCCTGCTAGCTTACTGAATGAATTAATCACCTTTACAAACTCTGAGATGGAGTCTTTCAGATCACTTATGTATAGGATCCTGTCATCTGCAAATAGGGTTAACTTGACTTCTTCATTTCCAATTTGAATCCCCTTTATTTCTTTCTCCAGTCTTATTGCTTGGGATAGTAATTTTAGTACTATGTTGAAGAGCAGTGGTAAGATCGGGCACCCCTATCTGGTTTCTGATCTCAGTGGAAACTCCTTGAGTCTTTCCTCATTAAGTATTATTTGGACTTTGGGTGCTTTTAATGTAGCCTTTATTTTGTTAAGATATGAATCCTCCATCCCTATTCTTTTCAGTGTATTGACATGAAGTAGTGTTGGATTTTGTTCAAGGCTTTCTCAGCATCAAGTGAGGTGATCATATCATTCTTATGGTTAAGTTTATTTATATAATGTATTACATCAACTGATTTCAGTATGTTTAGTCATCTCTGAATCCCCAGGATGAAGCCTACTTGGTCATGGTGGATAGTGCTTTCAATGTTTTGTTGAATTTGGTTTGCGAGGATTATGTTCAAGAGCTTTGCATCTAAATTAAATATGGTTATAGGCCTATAGTTTTCTTTTCTTAGTGAATTTCCGTCTGGCTTGGGTATTAGGGTGATGCTTGCTTCATCAGAGGAGTTGGGGATGATTCCCTGCTCTCCAATTATATGAAACAGTTTGAGAAAAATTCATTTAATTTCTTCAATGAAGGTTTGATAGAATTTGGCTGAGAAGCCAGCTAGTCTTGGACTTTTCTTTGGTGGGAGGTTTTTCATTACATTTTCAATCTGCATGGATGTGATAGGTTTGTTTAGAAGATTAATCTGGTCTGAGTTTAGTTTTGATAGGTTGCATGTGTCTAGGAATTCATCCATTTCTTCCAGATTATTTGATTTTGTGGAGTAGAGGTTTTGGAAGTATGCCCTGATGTTTCTTACAATTTCATTGGTGTCTCTTGTGACCTCTTCTTTTTCATTTTTGATTTTGTTAATTTAAGAAATCTCTCTCTCTTTTTTTTTGCTTAATCAAATTGGCCAAGGTTTATCAATATTGTTTATTGTTTTTAAGGAATCAGCTCTTAATTTAATCAACTTTTAAAATTGTTTTCTTAGTTTCCACTTCATTAACTCCTGCTCTGATATTGATTATTTCTTTCCATCTGGAGCTCTTAGGGTTGGATTCTTCTTGTTTTTCCAGTGTCTTTAAGTGGACAGTTATTTTACTAATTTAGAATTCTTTTTCTCTGTTATGAAGGCATTTCGTGCTATGAATTTTCCCCTTAGGACTACCTTCATTGTTTCCCATGAGTTTTGGTAGTTTGTGTTTTCATTATCATTCAATTCTAGGAATTTTATGAATTCTTTTTTGATTTCTTCCACAACCCATTCATTGTTTAAAGTGTGTGGTTTAGTATCCAGTAGCTGGTGTAGTTCTTGGTGTGTCTCTTGTTGATTTCTAGCTTTAAAGTATTGAGATCTGATATGATAGAGGAAGTTACTTCAATTTTCCTTAATTTATGGAGGCCTGCCTTATGGCCTAAAATATGGTTTATTGTGGAGAAGGTAGGGTTGGCTGCTGAGAAAAATGTGTATTCTATAGAGTTGGGGTGGAAAGCTCTGTAAATATCTGTTAGGCGTAGTTGGTCTATGGTATGTTGAGCTCTATTGTTTCCCTGTTGATTTTCTGCTTGGATGATCTCTCTATTGATGGCAGTGGAGTATTGAAGTCTCCAACTATGATGATATTGGTATTTACTTCTGTTTTGTTGTCATGTAGGTTTTCTTTTATAAACTGTGGTACAGATGTGATTGTCACATATAGATTTATGATAGTGATTTTCTAATGTTGGATCATTCTCTTGATGAATAAGAGATGGTGTTCTTTGCCTTTGTGATAACTTTTGGTTTGAAGTCTATTTTATCAGATATTGATATAGCAATACCTATTTGTTTTTTTTTTTATTTCCATTTGCTTACAATATCATTTTCAATCTTTTCACCCTGAGGAGGTATCTATCTTTAGTGGTGAGGTGAGTTTCTTAAAGGCAGCAGATAGAAGGGTCCATTTCTTTGGTCCACTCTGATAACTTGTGTCTTTTGATGGGTGAGTTAAGATCATTAATATTTAAGGTTATTACTGTAAGGTTCAAATTAAATGCTGCCTTTATGAGTTGCTTTATGGGGTTTGGTGTTTTTTTTTTTTTGTGTTTTGTACTTTTTGGAGCCTGGTCTACTTTTGGTTATTGTGATCTTCTTGTTGGCTATTGAGATTGTTTGTTTGACTCTTCTGTGTGGAGTATTCCCTGCGGTATTCTTTGTAGGTTTGGCTTTGTGTTCATATAATCACAGAGTTGACTTATTTCATGGAAAGTTTTCCTTTAACAATCTATTTTGAGGGATACTTTTTGCTGGTTAGAGTAGCTGGGGTTGGAAGTCATAGTTTTGTAGACTTTGAAGTGTTCCATTCCAGTCCCTTCTGGCTTTCAGGGTTTCCACTGAGAATTCTGTGGTAATTCTGATGGGATTGCCTTTGTATGTTGTGAGTTGTTTCTCTCTTGCTTCTTTTAGCACCCCTTAATAGTCATTGTTAAGAGTTTTAACTATGATGTGCCTTAGGGAGTTTCTTCTTTGGTCCTGTCTGCTTGGTGTTCTGTGGGCTTCTTGTACCTGTATGGGCCTCTCTTTTGAGAGATTGGGAAAATTTTTTTCAATGATTTTGTTGAATATGTTATCTATGCCTCTGGCCTGGATTTTTTTCTCCTTCTGGTATACCCATGATCTGGATGTTTGGCCATGGTAGGGTGTCCCACAGTTCCCCCGTATTCTGTTCACTTGATGTTTTTGAACTTAGTAAAGTTTTTGGCCTCCTGATCAATTTCTTCTGTCTTGTCTTCCAGGTCAGAGGTTGTTCTCTACATGAGGAACTCTGTTTGTGAGGGGTTCTAGATAGGTTTTTATAAGCTCTGTTTGATTTTTGTTTTCTGTTGTGTTATTTTGCATCATGTCCATAGGTATGATTTTAGTTCAAGATTTGATTTTTCTTGATGTTTCCCAGAGTTCATTCTTACATTTGATCAAGTCTTCACTAAGCTTAATCAATTGGTTGTTGAGATCTTCCATTTCTTCTCTCACCTTCAATTCATTCATATCTCTTTTGAGGGTTCTAAAATTTTCTCCAATCAATCTACTGTCAAAAGCTCAATGAAAGCTGGACATGGTGGCAAACACCTTTAATCTCAGCATTCAGGAGGCAGAGGTAGGAGGATAACTGTGAGTTCAACACCACCTGAGAAAACATAGTGAATTCCAGGTCAGCTTGGACTAGAGTGAGACCCTACCTTGAAAATCTAATAATAATAATAATAATAATAATGATAAATAAATAAAAATAAAAAGCTCAATGATCTAATAGATGATTCTGTTCAATTTCATTGACACAATTGATGGTTTTTTGATGGTTTGCTTCCACTTCACCAATTCTTGTGATTAGGGTCTCTTTGGTTGTTGTGTTTTCATTTTGGGATTGAATTTTATGGATTTCTCTGTGATTTTATTGGAAGCTTACATTGTGGGACTAGACATCATTGATTGAGATCTCATTTTTCTGACTTTCGTTGGTCTTTTTGAATTGTAGTCTCCATCTTGGGAAGATACTTTATTCTATTTCAGAGGAAGTAAGTTTTTGTCCTTGTAGGATGATTAGAGGGTGTTCTGTTTTAAATATGAACTGGATTGGTGTACTGGTATACAATTGGCTTATAAACACAGATCGTGGAGTTTGCAGGCACATCAAAGGTATCTGGAGAACTGGGAGATCTGGCCTACTCACTCTACTTTCACATACACTTCATGGAAATCACGGGTTGGGTAACCTGTCACCAGGAAGCAAGAGAGCCAGAGGCAAGAGGCCTGCTCCTACAGTGGCCCATGCACCCTCTGACTCAGGGTGATAGGGATATTGGTACCCAGTGGCCTCTCAGGTTACCAGAGTAAAAGGCCTGCTTTCACAGCCTCCATACAGGGACCAGACCTTCCCAAGCAAAGTGCAGGGGCTGGCACAGGGTATCCAGGAATTGAGGACCCATGGGTTTCTTTAATCAGTAAGGCAGAGGAAGGGACCTGGTTGTGCAGCAAGCTCACACAATCTAAGCAGCCCCAAAACACCCACAGGGGGACCTACTGGAACCAGGAACGTTTCACTTTATTTTTATCAATATTCTCTGCATTGACATGTCTCTTGTTAATTCTCTGGAATCAGCATTTTTTTTTCATTTTCTTTATATTCTAGTCTCCCATGTGAATAGTTGTACTCACAGTAGGAGTGTTGCCAGGATTAAAATGTGAGGACTATTCCCAAAGATACTTGACATGTTTTCTGCCCTGAATTTGTCAACACCTGCTTCGAAAGCACACTGGGAACTTTTGGTTGAGAATTTATCTAATGAAAGGATAAATGTATCCTGTAGGGACAATAACCACATGGTAAATACACCAAGATTTTTAGGTTAAAGCTACACTTGCTACTGATCTCCACATGTAAATGCATGAATATAGCTTTCTGTTCTACCCTACCTAAATATCAAATATCCAGGTTATTTGTTTATGTACTCTCTTGTTCTGAAAATTAACCAAGGAAATTTAATGATTTATAATAGGAAGAAAGATATACAATGCTATGCATTCAAATTAGAAGATAAAGAAAAATATTAAAAAGGCAGAAACATAAAAGTTAAATCTAACATGAAACAAAAACTATAAAGCATCATTTATAATATGATTTAAAATTTTGTGGTTAGCATTATTTCTGTTTATGGAAACCTAAATGGGATTTCTCTTATGAGAAATGTTGTATGATTAGTTTTACTTATTCACACTTCCCAATTTTAACATGTCTGACAAGCACAGGGCGGATACTTTTGCTTTTGAAGTGATCCACACAAGTATTTCCTTATTTATTATGAGAATTAAAGACGAACTTGAAATAATTTCTATGACACATGTTTATTCTCTTGGGAAAAGTGCTGTATTTAGTGAATAGGTAATGACATTTGCAGACATATTCAGCTATCCACTCTTTTTTCCTTATGCAATGAGAGAACCTTCATTTTTAGGTGCAAATTCCTGATATCCAAAAATATAAAGCGAAGGAAGTAATAAGTGATGTTTTAGGATTCCAGAGTAGCTTCTAAAAGCCAAAACAATGAATCACTCTGAAAGTTAGTGATTTTGACTTTTTTTTGAAATGTGTTTGATTAGAAAAGAAACTACCTTTGAGCCTAAAAAAAGTCAAGATCTCTGGTTGGCTGAAGGTAAGCACAGAATAAATCTAAGGAAGTCAGAAGAGCAGCAGTTACTTGGGAGTTGCTGAGATCTGCACTTCCAGTAGGACAGACACTAACCTGAATGTGAGCCACTGTCTGGACAGACCATATCAGCGCTGAAACCACTGTACTTCTTGGCTCAGGTGCAGTCAGTTAGACAGAAATTGAGACATGTACAGATTGTGCAACAGCATGAAAGCTGGTACTGCATTTGCCTTTTTTGAGGCACCGTGATAGCTGTTCTGGTTCTGGCAAGTGACAGCCATCATTAATGCCAGGTGCATGATGTTCAGAAGGGATCTGAAGCATAGTCATATATGCATGGTTCTAAGCAACAACTGAATGGAGAAATTGGAGGGCAGAATGGCAGGAAGAGTAATAAGTGAAAAGCTTATCTATCCATCTATCTATCTATCAACTATGTTTCAAACATGTTGCCTGTTGATCATATTTCTATCTCATATTCCCTCTCTCCCACTCCCATTCCACTGAAAACCCTCCTAGGTGGGGTTATTGGTATTCAACATGGGGTCATGAATACACCAGTCGGTCTCTGTGTGCGGCTCCCAAAAAAGGGGGAACCCCGTTAGGGGCTCCTAGCTCCAACTGGCCAGCAGTCGAAGCTGTCCCAGAGGTTGCCGCACAACGTGGTGGGTGTAGTTCTCCTGAGTACCTGTGGAAGCAAAAAGTTAGTAGGGAAGGGATGACTCCAGACAAGGGATGAGGTCTGAGGCGCTTTATTTCTGGGGGCGAAACCTTTTATGCAGTTGGAGGCAGGAAGAAAGGGTGAGGGGGAAGAGAAGGAGGAGTGAGAGAGGGGCGTCCAATCAGTAGTTGCCAAGACAGTCTTTTGTGGTATCACATTGCACAAGGGAAGCGGTCAGGGACCACTGACATGTTCTGCACGTACACATTTCGATGGTATGCAAGATAAGTTGTTTTCACAGATCAGTTCCCAAGAGTATGCGCACACAAAATTCTTCCTGAGTAACTGTTAAACCCATAGGAATTTCCTGTATCCAATGTTTTCTTAAGTCTGTTCTATATCATGGCCATGACTACTTGTTTGATCAGAGTGAAGGTGGGGGCAAGACGGCAGCGCTTGATTTACTCAAGCCTGTCTTGTGACAGTTAAATTTGGTTTGCACACATCCTGTTTGGCAAGCCTTCAGGCAGCTGCTTGTTTCAATCTTGCAGGAAAGGCAGGCAGGAAGTCAGCCAAAGGTTAGTGGCGGAGAGCTTGAGGAGGGGGAGGTCTTCATGGTTCCCGACATCTCCCCCGTTCTTGTTTTAAAAATGGATGGAGGTGGCTAGGAAGGCTGCCCCGGGCAAGGTTACCGGCTGGGTGCTGCCTCGACCGGGTTCCTAGCGGCGACAGAGTCGTCTCCACGTGCCCGCGATTCGAGACTTGAGCGAGCGAGGCTGATTGCTGATTTTTTGAAACATCTCGAATTTTAAGGCGGGAGGAGGAGCGGCAGGTTCTTCATCAGTATTGAGCTGTTGGTACATCACTGCGGGGTGGCTTTTAGTAGCGTCATCTATTTGTTTCTTTACAAATCCAGTGAGTCTTCGGAAGGCCCATGGGCCAAAGGATATGAGCAAAAGGAAGCCAATAAAGGGTCCCAGAAAGGCTGGGAGTAAAGTCGACAACCACGGGGTCGTCGAGAACCAATTCTTGTACCAACTTTCACTCTGATCAATCTCCCTACGTCTCTCCTCCAGGCTATCCTCAATGCGTTTAATGCTATCTCTGACTAGTCCTGTTTCATCCTTAAACACGCAGCATTCCTCTTTTAAGGCGGCGCAAACTCCCCCTTCCTTTAAAAAGGCAAGATTAAGACCACGGCGGTTTTGAAGAACCATTTCTGCAAGAGAATTAACAGTATTAGTAAGGTATTTAAGTCCTTGTTTAAGTTCGGCAATATCAGAGTCAACCTTGCGTTGAAGAACCGCTAGGTGGCGGTATTGGTCGTGGGTTTGAACGAGGGAAGCGATGCCCGTGCCGGCACCTGAGGTGCCCAGGGCTAGGAGGACACCAACAGTGATGGCAGTGATGGGCTCGCGTTTGGAGCGGCGGTAGCCAGGGCCGGACAGGCGAGATGGTAACAGGTCCTCGGTGTGATGGACGGAGAGGCGGGGAAGGAGAAGAATAAGAACACAATAATCATGAGTGGCAACAAAGGCATCAATAATGATGTGAGGAGAGAGGCCCGAGGCACAGGCAAAATAAGTGCCGTTGGGGGCGAGGAGGAAAGGGTTACGAAATTGTCCCGGAAGAACCAGTGTCGAGTTGCAAGTAGAGTCAAGTTGTGGGGGCAAACGAGTATGATTGGGGCGGAGGCAGAGGCCAGAGCCCACAACTTGACTGACCGTGATGGCGTGGTCGTTGTCCATACCCCAGGGGAGAGCGTGTGGGTCAGAGGTGGGTAGGGGGGTGTCCAGGACCGCGACTCCTTCATAAAACGGAGGGGCAGGAGAGAAGCAGATCCAGCATTCTTTGTAGGCAGGATCGGTGATGGCCATGGCAGAGGCATTCATGAGGTCCAGGAGGCGAGAAGCATCAGAGGGGGCACCGGGAGGAATGGTGAGTTGTAAAGGGGAGTCACTAGCGGGTGTGAGAAGGCGGGTGGGGACATGTGAAGGGATCGGGGGAAGGGATGGCCGGGGGGTGGGGGGGCGAGGAGGGGTGGTGTTTGGTTGGGGTGCTTGCAGGATATTGGGGCCTAAGGAGAAAGGGCGGCGGGGGCGTGGTAGGGAGGTAAGAAGTTGGACTGTGAAAAGGAGGCCAGGGTCCGTTCCGGAGGTGTAGAGGCGAAGGCCCCAGCGATGTGGGCGCGTCCATTTGGACTTATCCCTGCCGGCTTTGGTAAAGGAAATAGTGAGAGGGTTGCACCAGTGGCTCGGCGAAGAGCGGCAAGTGAGGGGCCTGTGATGTCGGCGGACGGAAATAAGATCCCAAGAAGAAGAGGGGTGCCAGGAGGTGTCGCCAGAGGTCTCACAACCCCAAGAGGCACAAAAATAAGCGTCGTGGTGACCACAGTTAGACTGTAAGGAACGAGGACGGTGATCACCGGGACAGACATAAATTGGAACGGAGCGCAAGGCATCGCGACGCCGGGGATGGTTGCATTTCGGTGCGTCATCATCAACCGCGAGGCCCCCGGAGAGGGGCCCCGGGCGGGGGAGGAAAGAATTGGGTGTACCCCAGACTTTATCAGCGCCAAGGGCTAGGGCACAGAGGTCTACCTGGAGCGGGGACCACGGGGGTTCGGAGGAAATGGAGGTGGTGACGTTAGCAACATCGCCTGCTTCATTGATGATAAGCCAGGTATAATTATATAAGGTGTATGGTGAGGGCTTACGGGGGTTGCGGGCACAAAGTATCGGAGGAAGGAACAAATGTAGGAGCAGCGGGATCCAGACAAGAAGATGCAGGAGCAGTACTGGCTGGGCCCGTGCCGTCATGGCGAGGTGATGTTGGGTTTTCTGAAAAAGAAACAGAGGGGAGAACCTCAGGGGCCGGGTCCCTGGGCGGAGTGAACGGCTTTGAGCAGATTTGTAGTCAGTGGAAAAGGAGGAAACCTTGCCATTAATGGAGACAGCAGCGGTGCCTGAGGAGCTGCCATCCGTAAAAATAGAAACAGCAGCTGGGATAGGCGAGGGCCGAGAGAGGGTAGGGAAGATGACTGGATGATGGTTAAGAAACTGTATAAGTTTGTCAGAAGGGTAATGGGAAAGAATGTGACCAGGGTAGGAGGGAAGAAATAGTGCCCAGTCAACAGAGTGAAGCTGCAGGTGTAGGAGGTTTTGGGGGGTATAAGGAACAATAATAGAGTGGGGGTAAATACCAAAAATTTTAACAGAGAGGGTAAGGCCCTGGCGGAGCAAAGAAACAACAAGGTCAGGGTATGTAGCAAGAACTTTGGAAGGGGTGGAGGGGAGATGGACCCAGTAGAGAGGAGCATTCTGATAAAACACTGCCGTGGGGGCAAAGGTGGTCGCAAGAACGATGAATTGCAAAGGAAGCTTGGGGTCAAAGTAGGAGAGTGATTGTCCCTGGATGGCTTGTTCAACAAGGTTGAGGGCTGAGCGGGCTTCGGGGGTGAGAGATCGGGGGGAAGTGGGGTTAGAGTCACCTTGAAGAATGTCAGTTAAGGGCTTGAGGTCTCCAGTAGAGAGTTTCAGGTAGGGACGAAGCCAGGTGATGTCCCCTAAAAGCTTTTGGAAGTCATGGTAAGTTTTTAAGTGTGAGGTGCGGAGCTGGAGTTTTTGCGTGCGGACAGTAGAAGGGAGGAGTTCAAAACCAAGAAAAAGGTGAGGAGGATGCAGTTGAACCTTGTCCTGGGAAATGGAAAAGCCGTGAGCCTGTAAAGAGGAAACGAGGTGGGATGCAGCGCGCAGGAGAGCATCAGGATCGGGACCGAGGAGTAAAATGTCATAACCCTTCAAAATGTTTTCCATTTAATTTTAAAGTTAATTTTGGACGTTCCTTACTGATAGGTTGAACCCAGTAAGCATCTGATGAACCAAATCCTTGAGTCCCTCGACCCTGAACATTAGCAACCCTTCCAGTTCTTATCATAGGAAGGAGCAACAATTGAGCTATTCTCTGACCAGGCAATATTGTAAAGATTGTTTTTGGAGAAGACACCATAATTTTAAGTTCTCCTGTGAAATCTGCATCAATAACTCCAGGTGCTATTTGTAATCCCTGCATAGTACTGCTACTTCTTCCCAAAATTAAGCCTACACTGTCCTTTGGCAGTGGGCCACATACTCCGGTAGGCAATGCTTGAAGTCCCATTTCTGGAGTCAATACTGTGTAGGTGGAGGAACTGAGGTCGAGTCCGGCACTCCCTGGGGTGGCTCGGAGAAGTTGGGAGACTGGCTGTAACTGGCTGTTTGAGGAACGAACTGAATTTCCCCATAAACTTGTCTTTGCGGGGCCTGGGGCTGGCCCCTCCTCCCGTTTCCCTGCTGCTGGACAATAGGGTTGCCATCTCTATCTGTTTGAGATCTACATTCCTTTGCCCAGTGTTTTTCTCTTCTGTACCTTGGGCAAAGACCAAAAGCTGGATTATTGGGAGTTCCATTTTTTCTTTTAATTGGACAATCTTTTTTTTATATGTCCTAATTTTCCACAAGAAAAGCACTTGCCAGATCTTGCTGCAGTGGCGGCCATTTGAAAAGGAATTCCTTGTAATGCTGCAGCCATGGCTATCCCCTGCGTATAGCTAGGGCCAATATCAGCACATAATCTAATATATCCTTGTAGATCAACTTTCTTTCTATAAGGCCGTACAGCTGCTTTGCAAGCACTATTTGCATTTTCATAAGTAAGCTGTTTTACAAAGTCCATACCAGCGCCAGCATCTCCAAATACCCTCCCTGCTGTTTTTATCAATCTATCAACAAAATCAGCATAATTCTCATCAGGACCCTGTATAATCTTAGTTAAATTCTCCCCCACAGCCTCTCCTTTTGAAGGAAGAGTAAACCATGCTTTACGAGCTGCTGTGGCTATTTGTTGATAAACAGCACGGGGATATACAATTTGATTGTCATTTCCAGCATAGTTTCCTTCCCCAGTAAGCATATCAACATTCCAATTACCATTTCCTGCCTGTTGATTCAACATTGCAGTCTTTTTGCATAACATATAGAATTCTACTTTCCAAATTAAATATTCTCCTCCTGATAAACAAGCTTTGCCTATAGATTTTCAAGTAACAGGACATTAAGATGCCAAAATTGAGACAGTTACTTTACATACAATAGAGGAGAATCTGGTCTTTTCTGAGCTAAAACAGCTAGCTAAATATTAATATAACCCTTGATAAATCTTTTTGAAAGAAAAAACATTATTTGACAATCAATGATTTTGGCTTAAACTTGATAGCTATTGATTTCATGTATCACAGAAATTTTTATTAACATAAAACAATTTTATGTTTTACTCATGAATTAAATTTGATAAAGCTTAAGCAAGCTATCCCAACATATTTAGTTTAACAACCTCTAACTTTAGGCATGGTGTTTAGGTTTAGCCTGAATATTTCTTTCTTTTTTCCTTTCTTTCTTTCTTTCTCTTTTTTTTTTTTTTTTTTTTTTTTTTTTTTTAAACATCCGCACACCTTTATTTACATATTTTAACATTCTGATCTAAGTACCACTCAAAAGCATTTTTTAATGAGCATTCTATGTCCCAACATTGAAAAATTCCTTTCCAGTTCCTTCAATCAATTCATCTCACCACATTATTAACCATCTTTCTTATAAGGCTATTAAAAAATTACAGCAAATTGATTCTAGAAGAGAAAGGGGTGTCACCTGTGTTCATCTCATCTCTTTAGGACAGTGGACGCTGGGCCTGAAGAGTGTTATAGGGCTTTGAGCCAGAGATCTGGAGAAACTCAAGCTCATCATCATGAACGAGTTCTCTGCAGTTGTTGATGAATTCAGCCTCCCAGAGAACGATCTGATCTGGTTTGAGGCAGCGGCGAACAGTTATGCGCCATTCAAGAGGGTAAAGATTGCCACCATAGGAAAGACTTTCAAGGCAAGAGAGAGTGTAGGGGGCCTGGACCCCATACTCAAGGACAGCCTTACGGACCTCCTTGAGGCTAGCCTGATCAAGATCGCGAAACTCTATGTCTTCCTGAAGGACGGCACCAGGGCCGCGCCCAGCTGGAGGGGGGGTGCGTGGGGGCGCAGCGGTGGGAGCGGCGACAGAGGAAGCAGGAGAAGGGGGGGGGCGAGAGGGAGATGGGAGGGAGCCGAGAGCGCGTTCGAGGCGGTCGGCGATGTTTTGGAGACCAGCCTGCGAGCGAGTAATCATGGGATGAGTAGAGGAGGAGGAAGCGGCGGCGGGGGACGAAGATGGGACGGCTGCACCAGAGTCTGGGGCATGAGGGGGCTGGGGGGGTCGAAGAATCGCGGGATAGGCTTGTAAAGCAGAGGGAGCGGGTGGGGGAGGAGCGTCGGGGGCAGAGACGCGGGACAGAAGGCGGTCCAAAGAGGAGGAGATTTCCTGAATTGCGAGGTGAAATTGAGTGGGGGATAGAGGGGGAGAGGGCAATGGCTGAGAGCGGGGATCGTAGGCGGCTGCAGCCGTATCTAAAGCGGCTGCATCCTCAGGAGAGAGCGGCTCCGGAGAGGGGGCGCGAGCGAGCGCCACAAAGGAGGACACAGGATCGGAAGGAACAGAGGGCTTAGAGGGAGCGGGAGCGTAAGGTGGCGGATAGGAAACGGTAGACTGAGAGTCCTCGGAGGGGGATACGGGTGTGTGGGAGCGAGACGCGGAGGTTAAGGCAGCCTGTCCTGCCTTGAGAATGTCGGCGCAAGAGGATGAAATGGGGGCGGCAGTAATAATGCCGTCCAGGAGTTGCCAGTATTTAAGGATGCAATCTTTAAAAGCAGGATCATTCTGTTTGTCGCAGAAGGCGGTGAGATCTTTACCTATGGTGAGCCAGGTAGAGCGGGCGATCTTAGGGGCAGTGAAGACAAACCAGGGAGAGGCCCGGTGAACGACATTAAGAAATTGACAGAGATCAGCCTTGGAAACATGGACCTTGCGAGAAACGAGCTCGTCCTGCAGGAATTGGAGGAAACGAGCCTCGGAACTAAGGGAAGAGCCCATGGCGAAGGGCGGGGGCCAGAGGCCGAGAAGAAGGGGACTCGCGAGGGAGTCGAAGGGGTCCCAAGTGGGACGAACGGGGGCTCAGAAAAGAGCCGGAGGGGTCCCGAAGGGGACGGGGGTCGACTAAGGGGTGACAAAGTCACGAATGTGCGCACAAAGGGGAGAAACCACGCGAAAAAAGGGGGGTCTTACCCGAGAAGAAATTGGGGCGTGGAATCCCGAACTAACCGTCGACCGGTAAGGAGAAGAAGACACGCACGTTGGGCGCCAGATGCGGCTCCCAAAAAAGGGGGAACCCCGTTAGGGGCTCCTAGCTCCAACTGGCCAGCAGTCGAAGCTGTCCCAGAGGTTGCCGCACAACGTGGTGGGTGTAGTTCTCCTGAGTACCTGTGGAAGCAAAAAGTTAGTAGGGAAGGGATGACTCCAGACAAGGGATGAGGTCTGAGGCGCTTTATTTCTGGGGGCGAAACCTTTTATGCAGTTGGAGGCAGGAAGAAAGGGTGAGGGGGAAGAGAAGGAGGAGTGAGAGAGGGGCGTCCAATCAGTAGTTGCCAAGACAGTCTTTTGTGGTATCACATTGCACAAGGGAAGCGGTCAGGGACCACTGACATGTTCTGCACGTACACATTTCGATGGTATGCAAGATAAGTTGTTTTCACAGATCAGTTCCCAAGAGTATGCGCACACAAAATTCTTCCTGAGTAACTGTTAAACCCATAGGAATTTCCTGTATCCAATGTTTTCTTAAGTCTGTTCTATATCATGGCCATGACTACTTGTTTGATCAGAGTGAAGGTGGGGGCAAGACGGCAGCGCTTGATTTACTCAAGCCTGTCTTGTGACAGTTAAATTTGGTTTGCACACATCCTGTTTGGCAAGCCTTCAGGCAGCTGCTTGTTTCAATCTTGCAGGAAAGGCAGGCAGGAAGTCAGCCAAAGGTTAGTGGCGGAGAGCTTGAGGAGGGGGAGGTCTTCATGGTTCCCGACATCTGTGGAATGGGGACACAATGCTTCAGTTAACTCCCTCCCACCCTGTAGCTCTTATTAACTTTCTGCAACTTCTTCAAAAATATGCCCTGATGTTGGAAAAGAATAGAGACATACTAAGATGGCATCACTTATCCATCACTTATCACTTACAAGTTCTTGACAAATTCTTTCCCATACACTCTAAATTACACATTATTATCTAAATATTCCACCTGTATTTATATTTTCATCTGTTACTTAAAATTATGCCTAGCTTTCCATTTTCTCAAGTGAAGTAAAGGAATGACTATCATCTATATATCATTCAATCTACTTATCTAACCATCCATTGATCCATCAAGGTATTCACCTACCTACTTTTCTAATCTATCTTTACATCTATTCCTAACTCTGTGTCTATCTTCATCCTTATTCCATCTCTATGTTCTTTTCACTTCTTCATAAAATTATGTTTATGATTTCCTTATATATTGAAAATTTGAACTTTTGATTTCCCTGTAGCAGTGGCCAGTTCATCCCTCTCTTATGCCAACCTTCTTTTGTGATGCATAGTCACATAGTTTGCTAGCCCAGGGAAGCTGAGGTCAGTACTGGCTCCCCATCTTAGTGGTACTGTGGCTTGAATGCTGCTGACCCTTGGATAACCTTCCTTCAAAGCTAATTGTATCAGTAGCATTAGTTATTATCAAAGAAGGTATTTGTAGATGGTGCTGCTTTATATTCTGATTTCACAATATCAGAGGTTTAAGATTTTTATTTGCATTTTTATTGCAGCACCTTAGGCCTAAGACTCAACTGGAACATGAAGGCTAAATCAACTGATGATCTGACTGGTCACCATTGATCCTGTATATAACCATCTTCCCCAGCACAGTCCAGTTGCCCACCTCCCTTGTAGGGTGTTCTACATACTAAGTTTGTTCACATGAGATGACTTATTTCCAGAAAGTTTCTCATGGCTTTATATAAATTGACTTTAGAAATGTGTTCTCTGTACTATTTTCTCCAAGTAATTAAAATTTAGGGTTATTTATGTTCTTAACAGCTAAGTCAGCAGTTAGAACATCTATTTGAGGACTATTTTTAACTCTTTTATAACTATTTGGAATTTAAAATCCAGCTGATTATAATTTCTTCCATAAACTTCAAAGATCAGGTGAATACTCATTTATGTGTTTCTATAATGAAAAGCAGTCACTACTTCCCACCAAGAAATTTTCCACTAGATCTTATACTATAGATTTATGATTTTTTATTATAGCAAATTTTGTCCTTGCAATTCTAGCCACCAGTGTCATGAAGTGAATATTTAATTTGTGTCTTTATTCAGAAAGTGAGTAGTTCCAATGTGGCTTACTCAAGACCATGGTATGTACATAAAGTATTCTTGATATTAGTGGGCATTGCACCAGGCTATCTTACCTGCGTAGCCAGTGGCTGAAAACTAGGTTCCTAAACCCAGGCATGCAAGTAAGTAGCAGAGAGAAGCTGAGTTGAGCACTGATGATCTAAGTCCTGTCAGCTTTAACAACAATGGCTTTGTTTCCTCCTGTGTATCAATGAGTTCCATCTCAGATTTCTTTTCTCCATCTTCTTGTCTCCCCCATAGCCTCTCACAATTCCCCCTTTGGCTCTTCCTTATATCTCTTCCTCTCTCTCCCTTGTTCCTTTACTTTTCTATCTTTCCTTTTGTTCCTTCTCAATTTTTCCTACAAAGGAAAAAAATGCTAAACAGTTATCTCTTGTGTTCTCATTTAGCATCATTAGTCTTCAATATCCTTTTATATTTGTTTCCAATAACAGATAATAATGGATAAAGCTAAAGATCCCTTCAATATCATGTTTTCTACTCATATACACCTTCAATTCAATACACCTTCTTCCTGCTAGAGAATAAAGTTTTCACAGGATTTGTTAAACTATATGTTCTTTCTTATTATTGTAATGCAAAATAAAAATAGATTCATTCCACATGCATCTTACAGCTTTTAGTTGGGTAATATATTCTTTTTACCTATTGAAATGAATATTTATTGTTTCTTCATAGTATACAATACTTTCTGGGGAATTGAATACATTTACATATTTTATGACTAGCTTATTAAGAAAATTACTTTTGAATTTTCCTGAGAGATGAGGTGTTCTAGTGTTCAGCCATATTCACCAATGATTTCCAAGATAACCCAGATATGATTATCAGAAGTTCAAGACAAGTTATAAACCTCTAGAGCTTCTATAAAATGTTTGCTTTTAATATTAAGTATTTCAGTGGGAGCTTCATACTTTAAATCATTCAAAATTTTCAGTTGAATGCTGCCCTGTTCCAAAGATCTATTATAGTTTTGTATTCAGCTTGTCAGTATAGTATTTCTATTTTTGAAAATATAAATAGGTCACATTATTCCTATTTATAAAGCATACAGACAACTATGAATATTTTTCACTACTGTGAGAAAATTACATTGACTGTTTGCTATGAGGATTTTCACTACTATGAGAAAATTATATTGAACTGTTTGCTATAAGGATGAAAAATGTGCATGTGATGATTTGGGTTTTATTTTATAGTGTGTACCCAGTCTCCCAAGCCCTGGCATCACATAGGTGGCCCAGGAGCCAAGTAAGTGTTCCCCCACAACTCTGTGCCCAGTCTGTGCAGCAGACACAACATGGGCCTCTATGCACAGATTGAGGATCAGGCCCATGTGACACTGACCTTCCCTCCTGCACTGCCCTGAGTCCCTACTCATCTGAGCTGATCACACTCCCTAGACCCTGGCTCTGATCATGTGGTCAAGGGTCCAGCTGAATGCTCCACCACTCACCTGTACCCATTCAGTCCACAGGTATCAGAAACATTTGGCTCTGACTTCACTAGCTAGACTATCTACTTGCACCTTCCTGAATAGGGTATGTGGCGCTGATCTCATACTTCAGTCCAGACCCTCAAATACACAAGAAGGATTCTGCTCAGTTTCCAGTATGTCCAAACCAGACCTGTGGATAGACCACCAGTGCACATCCACTTGGATCAAAGCTGATCATCCCACTCAAAGCAGACTCCACAAGTGTCACTATGGCTGCATTCTCAACAAGGCAAGTGGACTACCTTCAGATAAGCAAACCTAAAACAAATAACAGAAGAAACCAAAGCAAGACATCCCCACCAAGAATGTTTAGTCCCATAGTAGAAGCCTCCAATGAAAACTACTTAGAAGAAACTCCAGGCAAAGAATTCCAAAATGCAATTATGACAAGTATATTCAAGAGACATTTCTCCTACCCATAACTGTGGGCTAACTTCACAAGGCATGACCCATATACCTCAATATGGAGGTACCAGAGGGAGGGATGGCGCATGGACAAGCCTAACAATGGTACCAACTTGACTGTATTCACTGAGTATAAAACTAATTAATAAAAAATTAATTAATTAAAAAAAAGCTATGGCCTTAACATGATATCTTTAATTTCAATTTCAATTTCAATAAAACTTTGCTTACCTTTCAAAAAAATAAAAAGAAACTGTAGGAGGCCATGAATAAACAGCTGAATAAAATAGAAAAGTGGAAGAAAATCAACAAGAACTCAATAGATGGCTGAGCGAAATGGAAGAAAATCAACAAAAAGTACTGAGTGGTTAGTAACATGAACCCAAAGAGAACATGATCAAATGTAAGAATGAATTTCAAGAAACAATAATAAAGTCAAATTAAGAAATGAAAATGGTCTTCAATAAAGAGATGGAGATATTTATGAAAAACATAATGGAAAATGAAAATGAAATAACTAATTTAAAAGGCTCCCATAAATCCTTTTAAACAAAATAGATTAGGTAAAGGACAGTTGATCAAGGCTTGAGAATAAGATGAAGGAAATAGATCAGGAGGCCAAAGTCAATGACAAGTTTGAAAAGAATACATGAGAACACAATGTGTGGGTAATGCAGGCCACCTTATGAAGGTCAGACATTTGAAACATGGCCACAGAAAGAGAGGAAGCACAGGGCAAAGGTATAGAGAATATTTTCAATAAAAGTGTCATAGAAAATTTTCTGAATATTACAAAAGAGAGGCCAATACAGGTACAGAAGAAACACACACACACACACACAGACACACACAAACCACAAATATACAGGACCAAAAAAGAAATTCTATATGTTCCAGTATAATTAAAACACTAGAAACACAAATAAAGTGAGAGTAATAAAAGTTTCAAGAGAAAAACAGCTCAATACTTACAAAGGTAAGCCTCTCAGAATTATATCCAATATTTCAATGAAAACTCTCAAGTTTAGAAGGGTTTGGAATGGAGTATTTCAAATTTTGGAAGACATGGCTCCAACCCCAAATACTCTACCCAGTAAAATTGTCCTTGATAATGGTAGATGAAAGGAAAAACTTTCCACAATAAAAGCTTATAGTAGTAATATATGAGCACTAAACCAATACTACAGAGAATATTGGATGGAATACTTTGAATTGAAGAAAAAAATAAATATGCTAAAGCAGCTACAAGAAGGTGAAAAACAATAATCAAAACTAGAATAGAAGTGCAAGTAGCTAAAAACCAAGAAAACATCAAATGTCACAAAGTATTCAACTTGACAGGGATTAACTGATATATCTCAGTTATAACTCTGAACATCACTGGACTCAATTCCTCAAACAAAAGATACAAGTTAACAAACTGAGCCAGAAAACTTGATATATCCATTTGCTCTCATCAGGAAATCCACCTTACCTTTAGAAACAGATGCCACCTTAAGGTAAAAGGATGGAAAAAGATATTCCAAGCAAATGGAAATAGGAAACAAGCAGGTATGGCTGTACTAGGATCTGACAAAACAAACTGTAAACTGAAACTATTCAAATGGAATGGTATGGCTGGAAGCTGGAAGAGAGTCAGTCCCCAGACAGTCAGTACATCTAGTGCCAGAAGGTGCTACATGGACGACTGGGGGAAAATGACCAATATCTGTCCAAGCAACTCATGGTCTAACTTACTTAGCAGCAAATAACCTGTCATGATGCTCACACAAGTGCAACATTGGTGCACAGCTATGGTGGGAAACCAACTGCTCTTGATTTGGCTAACTGATCCCCTCAGTGGAATGGGACCCATAGCTGGAGCTGGGAAACAAGTCAGAACCATATCCAAACATAAGCCGGCTCTCCATTATCAAGCTACCACCAGTCATGGGCTACAAGAGGGACTACACCTATTAAATTCTCTATAAAAAAATAAGGGTTATCTCATTTGTCAGGTGCTAACTTTACTCTCCATTGGAGAATCTGCTTCTCTTTTTCAGATAGACATAGATCCTAAGGAGAGAGCCACCCCATCACACCTCAAAAGGGACCCGGTTAAGAACAATTGGCGAAACAAGCAAGGGTGCTGTTTTCTTGGTGAACCGGGCACCAGCACAAGGGTGAAGGAGATCAACACAGAGAAAAATCAGCTACTACAAAATCAGATTTCCAGAGAACCAGAGGCCCCCAACACCTCATCACTGAAACAGACCAAAAATATACCCAACATGGCTCAGGGAAATTTTGCCGAAGAGCGGACAGAAAGAATGTCAGAGCCACATGTTGGGTAATGATATGCAGAGACATTTATCCTACCCATAACTATGGGCTAACTCCAGAATGCATGACCCATATACCTCAACAAGGAGGGGCCAGGGGGAGGGGGTAGGACATGGATGAACCTAACAATGGTACCAACTTGACTGTATTCGCTGAGTACAAAAGTAATTAATAAAAATAAATTAATTAATTTAAAAAAAGAGATACAGAAGGCCACTTTATACTCATTAAGGGAACAATTATATAAGAGACTATTACTATCATAAACATATATATGCCAAATACAAGTGCACCAAATTTTTATAAAGCAAAATCAGAAATGAATTTCAACAGAATAATAGTGAATGACTTTAACACCCCACTACCATCAATAAACAGATCATCTAAATAGAAAATGAAGAAACAATGGAGTTAAACAACACTATAAATCAAGTGGACTTAAACACATCTACAGAATATTTATCTAAACTACATAATGTACATTCTTCTCAACAGCTTATGGACTGTTCCCTAGAATAGATTAAATATTAGCACATAAACGAAGTATCCACAAGTTGAGGAAAATTCACATAATTCTCTATGTTATATCTGATCTTAATACAATAAAGCTAGAATCAACACGAGAAACAACAAAAATGCAAACATTTCTAGAGATTGAATAATGCAACATGGTGTTTTGAAGAAATCAAGAAGGAAATAAAATGATTATTGTAATTGCATAAGAAAGAAAACATAAAATATGAAAACTTATGGGAAACAACAGAGGCAATCCTAAGAGGGTACTTTATAGCCCTAAATGCTTATGTTACAAAAATGTAGAGATCCCAAATAAATGTCTTAATAACATATCTGAAGGTTTTTGAGAAAACAATATGATTTTGAAAATATCAGACAATTTAATAATCTAGATCAGGGGAAAAATAATCATATAAGAAAATATAATTAATAGATCAGTATCACTGATGAAGTTATATTCAAAAATTGACAAAATTCTTGTTACTCATATCGAAGAACACATTAAAAATATAATTCACCTTAACCAAGCAGGTTTCATCCCAGGAATGAAGAAATGCTTCAGCATATGAAAATCAGTAAATGTGACATAGGAAATGAATGGGCTTAGAAACAGAAATCACATGATCGTTTTGATAGATGCAGTAAAAGACCTTTGACCAAATACAACATTCCTTTAAGATTAAAACCCTGGAGAGACTTGTGGTGGAAGGATCATATCTCAACATAACAAAGGCTATACATAACAGAATTAAAGCCCATATCATACAAAATGGTGAAAAACAGTGAAGCATCCCAACTGAATATTGGGATAAGATAAGGTTGTCCACTCTCCTCCCTGCTATTTAACACAGTTCTTCAAGTATTAACTAGAGAAACAAGATAAGAAAAAGATATAAAAAGATACAATCTGTAAAGGAATAAGTCAAAATACACTTATTGTGAGATGATAGTATGCTATGATTAAGTAACCTGAAAGACTCTATGAAAAACTCTTAAAGCTGATATGCTCTTTCAGAAAAGTGGCAGGATTTAAAATCAATAAACAGATATCAGTAGCCTTTGTATATATGCTGATGACAAACATACAGAAAATGAAATCAGGGAAATTCCCATTTGTACTAGGCACAAAAAAAGAAAACGTCTTAGACTATCCCAAACCAAGGATGTGGAATAGCTCTACAATAAAAACATTAAAACACTAAAGAAATAAATTAAGGAAGAGTCAAGAAGATGGAACAAGTTCCCATGCTCACAGGTTAGAAGAATTAATATTATGAGAATGACCATCCTACCAAAAGCAATACACAATACACAGGTTCAATGAATTCCAATCAAATTTTCTGCACCATTCTTCACACAAATAGGAAAAGTATCATCTCAAAATGCATATGGAAGTGCAAAATACCTCAGATAGTCATAAATGCCCTTAATAAAAAGAGTACTATTGATGATATCTCCATTACTTGATTTTAAGATATGCTAGCAAGCAAAAATAAAAACATCCTGGTAGTGGCACAAAATAGACACATAGATCAATGGAATATAAGAGAAGATACAGGTTTATGTTCTAGTAACCACAGCCACTTGATCTTTGACAACAAATCCAAAAATGCACACTGGAGAAAAGCCATGCTTTTCAACAAATGGCACTACAGAAATGGCAGAAACATGCAGAAGAAGAAACCTAGACTTTCTACTCTCAGCTTGCACTAAATGTACTCCAATTTGATGAAGAACCTCAATATAATACATTATATTCTAAAATGACTGAAAGCAAGTATAGGGAGCACATTCCAGGATGTAGGCATAGGGAAACACTTTCAGAATTAGACCCAAGTTGCCCAAGGAATTAGTCAAACACTTGACCACTGGCATCTTATGAAACTAAAAACCTGTTGTATAGCTAAACAAGTGATCAATAGCATCAACAGACAACATACGGGATGGGAGAAAATATTTACAAGCTATAAATCTGACAGAAGTTTAATATCTAGAATATACAAAGAACTGAATGTAAATCTAAGCTATAAAAGAAAAAAAAATAGTCAACGTAGTCAAAAAAATTGGAAAGGAGCCTGAAGAAAGGCTTATCAAAGAAAGAAATACAAATATAAACATCCAAAAAGATGTTTAACATTTTAGCCATCCTGGAAATGAAAATTAAAATTACTTTGAGATTCGTATCACTCTGGTAAGAATGACTATCTTCAAGAAGAAAATTAAATGTCAACAAATGCTGGTGAGAGTACGGGAATGAAGAACCCTCATCCGCTGTTGATGGGAGTAGAAATGTGTATGGCCACTCCACTATGGAACACAATGTGCAGGCTCCTCGGAAATCTAAAAATAGATCTACTATTTAACACAACTATAACACTCCTGGGCATTTACCTCAAATCTTCATTATAAAAAAATATTTATTTATTTATTTATTATCAAAATTTATTTATTTATTTATTAACAACATATTTTGTATGGATACATCATGTGTTGGTATCCTCTCTTTCCTCATCCCTGCCCGCATTCCACTGGTGACCCCCTCAGTGGGGTTGCAGATATTTCCCATGTGGATGTATGTTATGCATTGTGTTGGCAGAGATTTAATTAGCCGTGTTTGCTGCTGCTCTATTCACACTAGCTACAAAGCGAAAGTAGCTCAGATGCCCATCAACTGATGGATAACGCAGATATGGTACATAATACAATGGAGCTCTACACAATAGTATGAAAAATGTAAATATAAATTTTGCAGGAAAATGGATGGACATGGAAAAATCATACTAATGAAGCTTACACAATCCCAGGAAGACAAATGCTGGATATTATCTCTCATATTCAGATCCTAATATGGAATACTTTGATTTATTTATAAGTTGTAGCATGCATCTGTGTGGCAATTTGAATGGACGTCCCCCCAATAGATTCAGTTTTACTCAAGCTTGTAACTAGATGTCATTGTGTGTGGATCCTGGGGTTCAGCCCTAAGGTGTGTTTGGGGGTGAATCTGAATTCCAGGTAAAGATATTCAGTATGTTTGAACTCTGCCTGGAGTTCCTGAAGTGTGCTTGCTAATGGTGTTGGTGATGACTTTTCTCTCTGTGTGGATCTGTGTAAAGGGGCCCAGCTTCTTCTGCTATTATGGGATTTCTCCTGGATCTGTAAGCTTTAAATAAATTTCTTTCCTCCTGTAAACTCTGCTTAGTTTGTAAGTTCATCCCAGCAACCTGAAGCTGTTTCTACTATTGGTATTATTGTTAAGTAAGAGAGAATGAGGCTTGGGAAGAAGAGAAGTAGAAAGAGATCAAAGGAAAGAATACTAGGCAGACAAGTGAAGGAAAAGAAAACAGGAAGTGGAAGGGTGTGGGGATGCTGGGTTAAGGGACTAGGTAAGGTGACTGGAATATTGAAGGGAGGAATACTCTCTTAAAAATAAATAGTGATAGAATGAGAGGGGTACTTTGGGCAGAAGTACCCTGCAGGAGTGAAGACAGTTTTACCCTAAAAACATACACTGTTAAAGGTAAATCATAGTGCCAGAATTGAGCTATCCTTCACAGTGTACTATTGATCAAGGAGACCCATGGGAACCCCAAAACAATATATGCCATTGCATAAGCACTTGTTTAACCAACATGAACTAAATGGTAAGAAACCATTGCTAAACACATCATAAGCTACAGCTGCAGTACATTGAGAGATCATGCTAGGACTGAGCTGAAAGCCAGCTCTCTACTAACTAGCTCTCATAAGGCTGCCATGCACCATATGAGATTCTGAGGGATAAAGTTTACTAATAGAGTGTTTGTGCAGTGGGTCCTGCAAGCTACAGAATCAACCAGTCAAGCAAGATATATACACTGGTGCAATAATGGTACAAAGGCCATGGTGGTAATCAACTGTTCTCTGATAGGATATAAGGCCATTAATTTAGATGGCATTTATACCTTGTACTGAGAATCAAGTCAGAAGCCTATGGCTTGGAAGGTGATAGGCCCTAGAAGGAAGCTTCCACTATTCATTGGCTAAAAGGAGAACTAATGTCCATCAAAAAATTTTCAAAATATCTCTTATCCCCTTTGATCCATGCTGCTATCACTCTTAACTATAGAATCTGCCTTTTCAAATAGCAATGAATCCTGGGGAGATCCAAGACCCAACAGTGTAAGAACAGAAGGCTAATGCCTATCATGGGTCAAGTCATCTCTAATACATCTGTCAGAGCCAGGAAATATTAGAGGCAGTGGTGGATTAAATATGAATGCTACTCTCACTGTTAAACAGAGAATCCACTCCACAGAGATGACAGTAGATCCCAAGGAGACTCTAAACTCATCAAAGAAAACCAGAGGCTATTGAGAGCTGAACACTAAAGGAGACTTTTAGGCTGTCCTCCAAGGCTCAGGGAAAATTGGTGAAGAGGCTCAAGAAAGAATGTTAAGAGTCACAGGTTGGGCCACCGTACTCTGAAGCATTGTCCCTGTACAGAGACTGGCACATTCATGACCCCACAGTGGTTTACTGATATGCCCATTGAAGAGGGCCCTCAGGGGCATGGGGTGGATTAGAGGAAATATAAGACTATAATTTGATGGAAATATGACAAATTTGCAATGTCACATATTAAAGTTATCAATAAAAATGAACAAATGGATGTTTAATCAGAACAGTTATTATTGCACATTTTGTTAATAGAATGCCTTGTAACCCACATTACCTGTTTCTTTAACAAATGTGTTAACTTATCTAAGGGTAGAATACTGTGGCTCCATTTGCAGTAGTTACCCTTTTTTGCTGGAAAAAAACCATGCAAAAACAATCAATTTATAGAAGGAAAGGGTTTACTGTCTCTTACAGTTTTGTGGGGGTGGTTTTATAAGACATGACAGGAAAGCATGGCAAGAATATAGAGACACACTTCATATTCAATTACATAACCTGTGAAGAAGCAGCAAGTGTGAGCTCTCCATGAGCATCCACCAGACTGGATTAATAAACCTTAAATCCAGCCCTTAGTGACACAACTACCCCAACAAGGTTCCACCTCCTAAAGGCTCCACCAGTGGGAGATTCTATGAAGCTTAATTACAAACATATGAGGCCATCATGGACATCCTACATTTGAACCATCACACCAATTTACAGATGAAGATTTTGTGACTCACTGGAAGACTGGATTTTGACTTCTGAATATCTACATGAGGTTTGTGTTTTTTTCAACAAAAATATTTTATTTATTTATTTGAGAAAGAGAGAGAGAGAGATAGAGAAAGAGAGAGAGAATGGGCACACCAGGGCCTGTATCCATTGCAAACGAACTGCAGACAAAGGCATCACCTTGTGCGTCTGGCTTATGTGGATCCTGGGGAATCAAACCGGGGTCCTTTGGCTTGTAGGAAAGTGCTTTAACTGTTAAACCATCTCTCCAACCCAAGGTTTACATTTTATGAGCTTCTTCCTGGGCATACAAAGGAGAGCCAAAATACAATAAATAAGTAAACAAGCAAAAAAAATGTTTGAAAATGTTTGGCTCCATAACAAAAAGAATTATAGATGTAGGTGCTGAAAATGGAGGCTAAGGTACCAATTTTGTATCACACAATCAAGGAAAGATTGTGGAAATGAAGAAAACATTGGAAGGAAATTATCATATGCACAGCTTTCAGTCACAAAGAAGAATGAATGCAAAGGTTTTCAGGCAACTTGTCTATCAAGTAGTGGAATAATGAGGAACAGAGAAAAGTAGAGCAGGCAAAAGTCAGATAAAAAATCACAATGGAAAATAATGCTTATGTTTAGATTTTATAGAGCCCTGGACATTTTTAGGAATTTGACAAGAGAATATTGCACTAACTTTTCTGCAAAGGGAGATGAAAAAGATGTCTTCCTTTTAACTTAGGCCAAGTAAACTGTTGGACATTGTTTCTTGGACATGTGAGAAGTGCAGTGTGAAGTGGCAGTGAGGGCAGGCTATCTGGTGGAGATGAGCCTTGGGAGAAAGTATTTAAAGTTCATTCTTTCACTACTTGAGATTATCAAATATCTGCCAATGCATGACAATTCTATTTTATTCAAACCTACAGTTGACCATGTTTGAATTTGAGAATGTTTTATCATAAACTTTCTGTGATTTATAGTAATCCAATTCATTAAGTATAAAAATATTTAATCATTCTCTTCTCAGTGTGCATGTCTGGTTATTTCAGGCTTTTATTAAGATAAGTCAGTTTTTGTTTTTAAATGAGAGAAATAGAGAGGAAGAGGCATAGAGAAAGAGAGAATTGGAATGCCAGGGCCTCCAACCACTGCAAACAAACTCTAGATGCATGCAGCCCCTTCTGCATCTGGCTTAAATGGGTCCTGGGGAATCAAACGGGGTCATTAGACTTCACAGGCAAATGCCTTAACTACTAAGCCATGTACCCAGCCCCAAGATAAACCAGTTTTAATTAACATCCATATAATTTTCCAAGCACTTCCATACAACAGTTTCTCAACATTTTTATAGCAGTTGAATTATGTTGTCCTAATATGCACATACATTTGACTATTACCAGATGATTTAAAAACTTCTCCAAATTTGAAAAAAAAGTAAAGTGTACCAGTATTTGTTCTGCATCCTCACAAATATTTAGTATCACAGAGCATTCTGATATTTTTCTACATTGCAAGTGCAAAACTGTTTTATACTGTGTTTGTACAAAGGACTTCTTTTTTCAGTTAGAGGTTAAGTAATTATTTCATATGTGTATTGGACAGATTTTTTCCTTGAAATGCTTGTCTTTTTCATTTTACATATTCTTTTGAAACAACCATATTTAGTATGATAGTTTCTAGTATTCTCTGGGTACCAATATTTGTCAGCTTTTTTACTGTTGAAAATTTTTCTTTGAACTTATGTGTTACCAGGCATCATAATTTCCTGTTTTATGTTTTCGCTGTTAGTTTAAAAGTTTGATTTTCCTATTTGTATGCTGTTATAAAGAGTTTGTACAGGAGATGATATAGAAATTTCACTTATTCATTAAGAAGAAAGTCAACTAAATTTCTTGGGGCAATTTTTAGGGCTCTGTAATTTCCCTGTTGATTGTCAATGATAATGGTATGCTATACCAATTTCTATATGTGCCAGTCTGGGTACCTTGTTCCATATATATATATATATAGATAGAGAGAGAGAGAGAGAGAGAGAGAGAGAGAGAGAGAGAGAGAGCCAAAAGCTACACAGCACACTTTAGAAACTCCTGGTGGAACTAGCCACTTTGCATATCTTTAGATTGGAATCTTAAACACAATACCACATCTTAAGATCCACCCAGTAAAACCTCTGTAGCTCCAAATTATAAATTAATACCACACTGAATATATTGGGGGTGATCTATTTAAACTATGACATTCTGCTCCTGGCCCCCAGTAGATTGAAAAATATATTGTAAATTATATTAGTCCAATTTCAAAGCTCCCCACAGTCTTTACCAACTTAAGATAGTTCTAAAGTCCTGTGGTGGTTTGATTCAGGTGTCCTCCATAAAATTAGGTATTCTGAATGCTAGTCTCCCCAGCTGATGGCAATTGGAAATCAAAGCCTCCTGGAGGCAGTGTTTATTGGGGGCAGGCTTTTGGGTGTTATAGCCAGTTTCCCCTTGCTGGTGTTTGGCACACTGTTCTGTTGCTGTTGTCCAGGAGGTAATGTCTACCCTCTGTACGTGCCGTCATATTCCACTGCCATCATGGAGCTTCCCCTTGAGTCTCTAAGCCAAAATAAATCCTTTTGTCACAAAAGCTGCTCTTGGTCAGGTAATTTCTGCCAGCAATGCAAACTTGACTGCAATAGTAATATTGGTACCAAGGAGTGGGATTGCTGTTAGACACCTGACTGTGTGACTTTGTCTTTTTGGAACTGATATTCAAGATGAATGTGGATGAATTTAAAACCTTGGCCTAAGAGATGCCTTGAAATGCTGTAAGTGCAGCTTGATCAACTACTCTGGTCAGACTTGAAGAACTGGAATGCAGTGAGAACTGCGGACTGTGAGGTTTGACTTATGAGGGTGATAAAGAGCTTTGCCTGGAGTGGGCTAGAAGCAGTTTGTGTGAGAGGCTTACTGTTATACTTGTGACCGGAGAAGTTGTACAGGGCTACATTCCATAGAAATGAACTGGTATGAGCAGAGGGATATGACACAGAAAGAAATTTTTAGGCTGAAACTGCTGCCTATTCAGCTTCAATTGAGAGATTACAATCACTGAGATTGGGGCAGCTGACCTGCAATGGGACAACAGAAAGAATGCAATCTTTTTAAGGGGCCAAAATACCATAGGAGTGTCCTGCTCTTCAAAGTCTGCTTTATTCCCCCCTGGATTAACAAATTGGCACTCTACCTGGTATTGTGGAGTGTAAGAAATGCAGGAAAGAGAGGGTCACTGGGTTTGCAACATGGTCGTGTGTTCTGGAAACAGCCATTGGGCAGTGTGAAACAGGTTTTCTGGATGCCTGCATGGAGATCTGATGGAGCCATGAGGATGAACTGTGAGTTGCAGTGGACATCTAGTGGAGATGCTGGGACCATGAGATGACTGCTAAGAAAAGCTGCCAGCCCCAGATGAAGTTTTCCAGGATTGTGAGTAGCCTAGCTAGAGGGGCGGAAATGCAACTCCAGAGACTTGTTGCCGGTTAGAATTATCAGACTTGGAGACTAGTCATTGACTAGAGTTATTGAACTTGGAACTACAGAGTTTGATATTTGCCCTGTTTAAATCTTGTATTGGTTGAATAATTCTTTGCTATGTCCAATGCCATCTTTTGCAGTGTGAGTGTTTATTCTGTCATATTTTTTGGTTTATTTTTGGTATTATAACTCAGTTAAGACTTTGAACTATGGACATATATGGACATCATTAGGGTTGATAAAAATATGGAGACTTTTAAATTTGATGAATTCATTGCATTTTATATCATGTATGGTTATCAGTTTATGAGGGCCAGAGGTGGAATGTCATGGTTTGATTCAGGTGTCCCACATAAAATAATGTATTCTGAATGATAGTCTCCACAGCTGATGGAAATTTGAAATTAAAGCCTCCTGGAGGCAGTGCATTGTTGGAGGTGGGCTTATGGGTATTATAGCCAGTTTCCCCTTGCTAGTGTTAGGCACACTCTTCTGTTGCTATTGTCCACCTTATGTTGGCCAGAAGGTACCATCTATGCTCTGCTCATGCCATTGTTTCCTCTGCCATCATGGAGCTTCCCCTCAAGTCTGTAAGCCAAAATAAACCCATTTCCCTCCCAAAGCTGCTCTTGGTAGGGTGATTTCTGCCAGAAATGCAAACCTAACTGCAACAAGTCCCAAGTCTCATTTGAGATTTAAGATTGTCTCTTAGCTATGAATCCTGTGAAATCAAACATGTTATATATATATATAAAGCCACAGAATAAACACTATTAATTGGTGTAAGACATCAGAGAGAGAGACTGGAATTATGTAAAGTTAACCCCCATCAAATAAAAATCAGACTTGTAGTTGAAGTCCAATATAACCAGAGACTGACTGTTTCTAGATTTTTCAATTCTTCCCCAGTAGCCAGGGTCAACTTCCATCTCAGGTCAACAGTGAACTCTATGGTAGCTCTGTACAGTCTTGGTATATACAAAACACATTTGGCTCTCCATGTAAACCATAATCTATCTTTTAAAGGCTCTTTTAGCCTATTTATGAGGGTCATCATGCCCTGCCTATATGCTGCATCTCAGCAGTGGCTCCTGACACCATGTGCATTTTATGACCACTCCACACATTTTTTATGTTCTTAAAACCAATACCAAATGTGTAGGACATAGCAATACTTTTAATTCAGGGACAAAATAAATCATAACCTTGAAAAAAGTTTTTTATTTATTTTATTTTTCCAGTCCACTCTTTCCAAGAGTTTTCATGTCTATCATAGTCTTTCCTCAGGCATCTTCTCCAATGTTTTAATGTAAATCAGGCAGGCCATCTTTTTTAAGATTGTTAATGTGTTTTACAATACTAGCTTCGGTTGCCTAAAACCAGTCTCAGTGCCTATAATTTTAACTTGTTTGACGTTTCTTAACTTAAAATCTTTAATCTTTCAGTCCAGTGTCTTTAGCCAAGTACATCAGTTCATTACAGATTTATCCTTGATTAAACTCCCTGGGCCTGGGCAGCAGAATGCAGACAGCCCTCATACCAGTAGTCCAGTTCCAACAAAGTCCTCTGTAGTCTTTCCTTCCCCTTAGAAAGCTCATATGCCAAGCCTCAAAGTTCAGTACTGTTTGTACTTAGCATCCTTAAACTCTCACAAAAATAGTCAATACTTGGCTGACCACTCCAGAAGGTGTCTTTAGTTATAAGCACCAAGTCCATATCTGTTACTCCAGAAGAAAAGTTTCAAGGACAAAAATCCACATGGTCAGGTTTATCTCACCCCACTTCTGGTGCCAATTTCTGTCTCAAGTAGCCTCAAATTCACTGAGATGAACTTCCAGACTAGGCATAGTTATGGAGGAAGAGATATTTATTGAAGCTTACAGATCCAGGGGATGTTCCATAATGGTAGAAGTTGGAACCCTCTTAAAAGACCAGGCAGAGAGGGAGAAAGTCAAAAGCCACACAACACACTTTAGGTACTCCAGGTGGATCTAGCCACTTTGTATATCTTTAGATTGGAATTTTAAACCTACCACCACACCTTAAGATCTTCCCAGTAACACCTCTTTCTGCCAGGTTGTTGCGGATCCAAATTATAAACTCATAAAACACTGAATATATTGGGAGGGGGGCATCTATTTAAGCTATCATAATGATCCACACAGAACTTGAAGTTATTTTGTTTAGTGTTTTAAAACCTAGCTTATTTTTAGAAAACATGTATGTTGTTCTCATTAACTTTAACTGATATTTCTGTTCAGAGGCCCACATTCACATTTGCATTCTGTAGCTGGATCTATGGGCTTAAAATCTCTGCTTCCCCAATGTCCTGTGAACTGCAAGGTGATTGAATTCTTCCACAGTTAACTCTCAGGAGAATAAAGAGATGAGGAAGGCAGAAGCTATTGGACTTTTGGCTTCCACAGATAACTTTTTGGTTTTGTCCATGCCAAGAGTCACAGTGGCGGTGTATAACAGTGCTGAATCGCAGTGATGCTACTGAAATTTGGAAGTGAATGTGAACTTCTCTGGCCAGAAGGATGCAGTGGGGCCAGAGACATGTAGGTTCAGAAGAGCTCAGGTATAGAGACTTGAAACAAGCACAGAGTGGAGTTGCCTGAAGGAGTACCTGCCAGTGGGCAGATTGCCTGATATACTTTTGGAATACAGCTACTTCCTATATTTCTTGATTTTTTTTCCCTTTATTTTTCCTAACTATCCTGAACATTACTGAATATCACCCCCTGCCTTTTCTTGTCTAGTCTACCTAATAATTTTATAATCCAAGTACTGGTGTGAAATTCATTTCCTTCTATTTTCCTAACTATTGAATTACATAGTATCATACTTATTGATCTGTAGATTTTTTGTTTTGTATTTAGATATTATAAGATATTTACTGTGAAATAGTTGATTATTATTTTCAAACACATACATAGTATTCCTTCAATCTCTCTTACTGCAATGAGTTAACAAATAGAATGAAATTGTTCATAATAGACTTACATTAGATTTATAATGAAATTTTAATTCTAAAAGTAATACAAAATTTCAATATTTTCACTATACACTATAAATTTTGTATAAATATACATTTTCTTTTTGCTCATATGTTTAGGTATTTAGCATAAACGATTATAGAGTTTTTGTATTTTTTTTCCTTAACTTATCAAAATGATCACTTATATTTTATCCTTTGGTCTCTCAATTTAGTAAATACACACTTTTTGATATTAAACAAACCTTGAAATTTCAAGTTAATCTTATCTTTTTTTTCTTCAGGCTTTCTGAATCTGCTTTTGGCTTTTTTTCCTATCCAAGAGTGAGTCAAATCAGAAATTGTCTTCATTTTTCAGATTGCCTTCCCATTTGATGTGGTTAGCACTCTCAAAATGCCTGACATGCATGCAAAAGTTGATATTGGCTTCCTGACTATACATTCACAGAATAGAATGTAAGCTGGAGTCTCAAGGATACTTTGTGAAATTATTTTTCCCCATTGGACTTGCTATGGTTGAATATGAGGCCACAGTTTCAATGTCAAAGCCTTAGTCCACAGTGGAAGGCATTTTCTTTAGAGAATCTAGAACATTTAGGAGATGAGACCTAGTGGAGGAAGTAAGTCATTGCTGACATGTCTTTATGAGTTATTCCTGGTCTCTTGTTACTTCCTCTCACTTTCTGTTTTCTGTCTGCCATCCTCTGTATCATAATGAAATGAAACTCTGTAACAAGTCTGTAACCATGAGCTAACTATATCTTTCTGCCTTAAAAGTTGTTTATGAAGCCCATTGTGATGGCATATGCCTTTAATCCTAGCACTTGGGAGGCAGAGGTAGGAGGATCACTGTGGTACGAGGCCACCCTGAGACTACATAGTGAATTCCAGGTCAGCCTGAGCTAGAGTAAGACCCTATCTTGAAATGAAAAAAGTTGTTTATGTCACATGCTTTGTCACAACAAAGAGAAAGCTAATGCAAGGTTATCTCTGGATTTTGTGAGACCTACCACATACTAGACAGTAATAATGTCCATTTATGATTGATTAAACTAAATAGTGAAGTAATGTACAGTTTCAAAGAAAAGATATATGATTTGAACACCCTGATTTTCAAGTACTTGGAATTTTTGCATAAAATATCAAATATAACTTTCATGCAGGTATATGTGTATTCACACTATATTTATTTGACCTGATGTTAATAGGTACAACAGAATATAATAGGCAGGTGTTATAAACTATAATTTAGAATTATGTCAGATCAATAATAACTATGCTAAAATTACTGCCTAATTATTAAAAATATTAAAAAATCATTCTAATTATATGTAAAATAGATTATCAAACTCTTATTTTCAGTAGCTTATTAAAATATATTTCTTCTTCTGCAATTAATTAATTGAAGAAAATAAACTACTATCCAAGTCCTGTAGTTTTTTATTTTAATATTTTATTTTTATTTATTTGACAGAGAAAGAGGGAGGGAGAGAGAGGGAGAGAATGGGCACACCAGGGCCTCCAGCCACAGCAAACAAACTCCAGATGCATGCACCCCCTTGTGCATCTGGCTAACATGAGCTCCAGGGAATTGAACCTGGTTCCTTTGTCTTTGCATTCAAATGCTTTAACCACTAAGCTATCCCTCCAGTCCAAGTCCTATAATTTTTTATGTATTACACCCTAGCTTCATAATAATATGTGGATAAGCAAATTTATAGCACAATGCAAATTACTGAAAAACAAGAAATAGTACTTGATTACAGTCTTAAAAGATTTTTCAAAAATCAAATATAACAAATAAAATAGATATAAACAGCCATTATCATCTAGCCTTTTTTGAGCAAAATTATGGAATATAATAGATTTTAATGACAAGTGCAGATGTAGATCAACATAAAAAACAACCAAAACTCAACAAATATTATTCCAGAATTTAGGTTCAACTGACAACTTACAGAAAGGAGTACATTAAATATCACTAAAAGTAGAACATATTTTAAGCTCTCCCTCTTTCCAGGGTATCTAATTTGGTAAGAAAACAACAGCAATAAAAATCCACAAGGAAGTCTAGAATATGTCTCATGGAGAAAAATATTGAAACTCTGAGGGGACTCTTGCTAGCATGCATTTAACAATCCAATCAATAGTCAAGAAGGATGTCCTTTAGGTAGGTAGAAACAACAGTAGGTCTGGATGGAAGAAATTCTAGGCAGGTGCAAGGACACTCACACAAGGACACTGGGATTTCAAGTAAACATGAGTGCACTGTGTTGGCAATAAAATACCAATAGAAAATACAACAAGAAAAGAAATTAGGTCTGGGGAGATGGCTTAGCAGTTAAGACATTTTCCTGCAAAGCCAAAGGATCCTGGTTTAATTCTCCAGGACCCACATAAGCCAGATGCACAAGGGGGGTGCATGCAACTGGAGATTGTTTGCAGTGGCTGGAAGTTCTGGTATGCCTATTCTCTCTCTCTCTCTCTCTGTCTCTCAGATAAATAAATAAGTAGCATTTTTAAGAAAAGAAATTAGTGTTTCAACCTCATTTTATTTTGACTTTTGACTTTTCGTATTTTGGAAACAGGCTTTTTCCACGTTGAACCAGGTATGCTCCAGGGCAAGAATCACCTCACTTTAATATATATTCAGTAATTATCAAACTCTTTTAGCTAGGGGAGCGGATAATGCAGAATGCTAGCATTGGCTCATATTATGTGAACTTACATTTTCTAGGGAAGAAAAAAAACATAGTCTATTTTTCTATCCTCTGTGATTAATTTCTGGAATGTTTATGTGGGGAGGGAGGGAACCTGAATGATGCTATGTACACCAAGCTGTGGTGGACATCTGCTTAGTGGCTGTGTAATCAGTTCTCTGTGGGTGTCACATGTGTGCAATGATGCAGAGGGAAAATATAGAGAACATGAAAAGGAAACGATTAATGCCATTCGTGTTTCAGATTCCATGCCAATTTAATAATGTGTATAAATGATGAATTTTGAAATAAATCTATTTAATAATCATTAAACAGACCCTGCCATTCTTCATGAACACAGATTGTCTTATAACACCTTGTCTAATTTCTCATTAAATTCAATACAAATTAAATGACAGATTTTGTGTGTACAGCTAAGGAGAAAGGCCTTTTTGTTGAATTTCCTGGAGAAAGTAATAAATATCACTGGAGAAAATTGGCCATACCTTGATGCTATAATTATAACACAAAACAGAAAGCTTTTTTAAAATGTTTAATGCTAATAATGAATGAAAGTGAATGTGGAATTCAAGCTTCAAATATATAACTTAAAAATATGTTTGACTCCTGAAGAGCTTAAAATTGTTACAAAAGGTTAAATTCAGGGATTGTAAGTATCTCAGGAAGGTGGGGAGGAGAGCACATTGAGTCTATCCTCTCTTGCTCTCACTGGAAACGTGTGGTTGGGAGATACACTATAGAGATAGTATTGAGAGATTTCAGTCCAGTGGGCAAAGTATACATGTACACTTCTTGTTTCTGTATGGATCCATGAAATTCAGAAGACATTTGAACTAAAAACCTATTATTCCTTTACACCACAGTAGAAGTTCAAATATAGTGAATGTTATTTGATATTACAGATGTAAAAATGTTAGCTTAATGCTAGGTGTGGTGGCATACACCTTTAAGCCCAGCACTCGGGAGGCAGAGGTAGGAAGATTGCCATGAGTTCAAGGCCACCCTGAGACTCCATGGTGAATTCCAGGTCAGCCTGTGCTAAAGTGAGAACCTACCTTGAAAAATCAAATTATATATATATATATATATATATATATATATATATATATTAGCTTAACTTGATTATAAGAAAATCCAAGAGTGACCTCTACCTAGAAAAATAATAATAAAGGAAGACATAGAAAAGTTTAGTTATATTCAGAAGTTATTTGAAGACTTGGTTTAGGACAAAAATTGTATATAAAGTTTGCAAAATCTTTTGCTTCTGTCAAATAAAACTTGGAATATTTTAACATCATTATTTTTGTTTACATATTTTCATTTTTTTTAATATTGCTCATTGTTGTTTGCACCTCTTAGCTTTTTTGTGGGGTAAGGTTGACTATAGGCCCTAGCCAGGGTTTGGTGCATGCACAGTACTGAGCTACAGTTCTGAAAGTTATTTAAATTTCTGTGCCTACATTTCCAATTAGAAAATGTATGTTGAGGCAAAAATATTGTATTTGAATTTACAATATTGAATACAAATATAATGAAATTTTAAAAAAAGCTTGAAGGATGGGGAAATTGTTCATTGGTAAAGCACTGCAGCACAAGCATGAGCAGCTGGGCTCAGCCCCCAGACCTGCAGAACCTACGTGAAGCCGGGCACGGTGGCAGGTTTTGTAATATTAGCATGCCTCTCAACACAAGATGGGAGAAGGAGATAGGTGAAGCTGCAAGAATCTTATGGGCCATGTAGCCTGGTGAAAAGAGGGAAGTAAAAAGAGGAACTTTTCCTCAAATGAAGGCAAGGACGCCACCTGAAAGATGCCCAATGACCCACGTACATGCATGCCATGGCATGTGCAGGATCACACTCATGCTCATGTACAAACATAAAAAGGGGTTTAATAGGTATTCATTTTTTTAAATATATAAATTGTGAGAACTGGCCAATTGCCTTATAGAACCTCTGTCACATTTAATGGGATAATTAAGCAGAGAAAGCAATTACTTTCCTATGATTCAATTAGGTTGGTTTGTTTAAAAATAATATTCTATTTCAAAATGTTTTTATTCAAGGTTAAATATTATGCTACATGGATAATGTGAATCTATGATTGATGGCATATTCATAATCTTGAACCTTGTAATTTCAAAATAAAGCAAGGAAACTGTTTCAATACTTTGTTAATTATTCATGTAGTTGAATCCCTCTCTACAATTTTGTGAAGAGATTTATTTAGGTATCCAGACTATTGGAAACTTCTTCATACTATTTAATCTATCACTTCCCTTTTGCTAAGAAAGGACAGTACCAGAAAATTTAGGCAGTCCTATAGATTCTGAATCTTTTAAAATACAATGTTCTTTAAATTTACCTAAAGCTAATTATGTCTTACCACATTACTCTACTTCTGATTTCCCTAATGTCTGATCATAGCTTAATCCAATGTCAGTAGTTCTGAGTTCCTATTCAGGTGTTAAATGAACTTTTGTAAAGGCATGAACAGTGCTAACACCACTAGATTTTTTTCTTCTGCCATTCGAACACTTTTTTAAGTTAAAGTGAAACTGCTTGGTCTTTACTGGTCCAGTTCCCACTATTCGTGCTTTCTCCTTAACTTCTCTACCAGTCAAGTTCTAATCTGTTTTTTAGTGCAGGAGCCCATTAACATCCAACTGGGTTGGATCCATTACCACCAAGGATATCTAATCCTGCAGATAGTCTATTCCTTTGTATAATAATTTCTTAATATTTGCTTATAGCTTACATATATCTTTCTGAATACAGCATACTTATGATAATCAGTACACTATAATTACTCTAACTTTTATACTGAATTGATTAGGGAACAGTGACAGGGAAAATTCTGAATATATGTATCCACTATATACACAAATTTCAAAATATCTGTGATCCTCAGTTGTTTAAATCCTTGAACACTGTGGATTAAAATATATCACTGCACCCCCTCCCAATTGCAGATGTCATTTTTATACTCTAAAAAATGTGTTGGTTTTCACTAACATATCTCTTAGTTCTTTTTATATTAGTACTTTGTTCACAACACACTAGACAGTTTTTTGGGGGGAGGCACCTACTAACAAGGTTTTACTAACCTCAATACAATTTTTTTTTAATTTTTTGTTCAGTTTTATTTATTTATTTGACAGAGACAGAAAGAGGCAGAGAGAGAGTCAGAGAATGGGCGCGCTAGGGCTTCCAGCCACTGCAAACGAACTCCAGACGTGTGTGCCCCCTTGTGCATCTGGCTAACGTGGGTCCTGGAGAATCGAGCCTCGAACAGGGGTCCTTAGGCTTCACAGGCAAGCACTTAATGGCTAAGCCATTTCTCCAGCCCATCAATACAAATATTTTTAACCCTGTCTTTCCTTCTTTCTTTCTTTCTTTCTTTTTTTTTTTTTTTTTTTTTTGGATTTTTGAGGTAGGGTCTCACTCTAGCTCAGGCTGACGTGGAATTCAATGTGGAGTCTCAGGGTAGCCTTGAACTCATGCTTCTTCCTATCTCTGCTTCCCAAGTGCTGGGATTAAAGGCGTGTGCCACCACATCCGGCAACCCTGTCTTTCAATAACCACTGCACTAAGCTCTTCCTGCTTATGTCCAATGACTGCGGTAGTAGACAGCTTCAGGTTCACTGAGATGAACTTCTAAACCAGGCACAGTTATGGAGGAAAGGGTATTTATTGAAGCTTATAGATCCAGGAGAAGTTTCAAGATAGTAGAAGAAGTTGGCCCCCTCTTAAAGGACCAGGCAGAGAAAGAGGCCACAAGCCAAATTCCTAAAACCACACCAAAAAAAAAAAAAAAAAAAAAAAAAAAAAAAAAAAGCATTCTTCAGGAACTTTAAGCACTTTGCATATCTTTTGATTGGAATGTCAAATCCACCACCATACCTTAGGGCTGGACCCTAAGATCCACCCAGTGACTCCCCTCCAGACCACTGGCTGGAAATTCAAGATGTTTTAATAAACTCCTGAATAACTTGGGGGGAATTTATCCAAACTACCATAACTGCCTTCATATAAATGATTCATGGTGCTGGACATGGAATCTGTTCCATATGAACCATGTGAGGAAGCAGTTAACCACGATGGAAGAACTAAACACTAGTCAAGGATCATTTTCTATAGCTTGAGACTGAGTAGACATGAAAACAAGATAGACTGACAACATGAGATACTAGTATGTAGAATAACCAACTTCCCCCACACCTCAGATTCATCTCCTTATGACCAGCCATAGTAGCCATCCTGCAATAGAATCTCCAGCAACATTTGTTGAAGATGCTGTCTTTTCTCCAGTTTGTACTTTTGCCCTTTTGTCAAATATGATGTAGCTGTAGTTGTTTGGATATGTAGATGTGTCTTCTAATTTTATTGTTCTGTGTATCTGTTTTTGTGCCAGTACCATGTTGTTTTAGTTACTATGGCTTTGCAACACATCTTGAAATCAGATATGGGGCTACCTCCATGCTGACAATTTTGGATATCTGAGGCCTTCTTTTCTTCCATATGAATGTTGAGACTATTTTTTCTGTCTCTGTGAAGAATATTGCAGGAATTCTTATTGGAATTACATTGAATTTTCAGAATGCTTTTGGTAGAATGGCAATTTTATGGAATACATAGTTTGAAACATGCTCTGATAATTCTTCCAATTTCATTGGTGCCAATTGTGAGACTCCATTTATGTTTATAATCTTGATGATCTGAGTCCAGTGCCTTCAAACGGATGCTTTAGTTATTTATTTGACATCTTTCTGCTTGTGTAATGTAGGTATTTGGTGCTTTAAACTTGCCTCTTAGAACCGCTTTCATTGTGTCCCCAAAATTTTAATATGCTGTGCTTTTATTGTCATTAAGTTGATAAATTAAATTGATAGATTTCCTTTCTGACTTCTTCCACAACCTATTCATTGTTTAGTAGTGAGTTGTTCAGACTCCAGGAATTGGTGTGTTTTCTGTTGTTACTGTTGTTGATTCCTAGATTTAATGCACTGTGGTCAGATATTCTGTATATACTGCAGGGGGTTATGTCATTGATTCTGAATTCATGGAGACATACTTATATCCTAATATATGGTCTATTTTGGAAAAAGTTCCGTGAGCTGCTGAGAAGAATGTATATTCAGTAGAATTAGGGTGGAATATTCTATAGATATTTGTTAAGTCCATTTTATCCATGATGTTGTTTAGTTCCATTGTTTCTCTGTTTACTTTCTGCTTTGATGACCTGTCTATTGATGATAGTGAGGTATTACAGTCTCCTACTATTATAGTATTGGGATTTGTACCTGTTTTATTCTTTAGTAAATTTTGCCTTACAAAGTTAGCTGCCCCTATGTTTGTTGCCTATGAGTTTTATGATTGCAATGCTCTCTTGCTATATTGTTCCTTTACTGAGTCTTCTTTAACTCTTTCAATTACTTTTGGTTTAAAGTCTATTTTGTCTGAAATCAGTATAGCCACTAATGCTTCTTTCTTGTTTCTGTTTGCTTGGGATAATTTCATATTTAGGCAGTGTTTATCTTTAATTGTAAGGAGGGTTTCTGGTACACAGAAAGTGGATGACTCCATTTTTCTGATCCAGCCTGCTAACTTGTATCTTTTGATTGAAGAGTTGAGCTCATTAACGTTCAGACGTATAATTGTAAGGTATGAGTTAAACCCTGTCATGTTGAATGTTTTGTAGAATTTGGTGCTCTTCGATCTTTCAATGCTTTTATGTCCATTCTATTTTTGATTATTTTCTCTGCTCATAAATTTCTTGGTTTCTCTCTTAGGTGTGGAGAATTCCACACAGTATTCTCTGTAAAGCTGCCTTGGTGCTCATGTAATCATACAGCTGGTTTATATTGTAAAAGGTTTTCCTTTTCCCTTTTATTTTGAAGGATAATTTTGCTGGGTACAATAGTTTGGGTTGGCATTCATTGTCATGTAACTTTTGAAATGCTCAGTTGCAGGAACTTCTGGATTTAAGAGTTTCCATTGAAGTTTGGGGTAATTCTGATGGGCTTTCCCCTATATGTAATAAGATGTTTTTTCTCTTCTAGCATTAATTATTTTTTCCTTATTTTATCTGTTTAGTGTCTTATTATTATGTGATGTGGAGTGTCTCTTCTATGGTCCTATATATTTGGTGTTCTCTGCATATCTTGTACCTGGATTGGTCTCTCTTTTGTAAGGATCAGAAAATTTTCTTCAATAATTTTGATGAAAATATTCTCTATGAGCTTAGACTTTATTTCTTCCCATTGCTGTATGCCTATGATCCAAAATTTGGTCTTTTTAAGGTGTTCCAAAGTTCCTTCATGTACTGTTCACTGTTCTTGGGATCTCAGTTTAATTCTTGTCTCATATACTCAAGTTCTGATACTCTGTCCTAGATGTTGTCTGCTCTGTTGGTGAGGTTTTTTAATGTTTTGATTTGGGGTTCTCATAGGACTCTCTGATCAACAGCACAGTGTGGGGAGCAACCAATCTCTGGTACTGGGAGTTACAGGCCAGAGACAGAAAAAAAAAAAAAAAAAAAAAAAGTCCTTTTTTTTTTTGGATTTTTTGAGGTAGTTTCTCACTCTAGCACAGGCTGACCTGGATTTCACTATGTAGTCTCAGGGTGGTGTCAAACTCATAGTGATCCTCCTGCCTCTGCCTCCTGAGTACTGGGATTAAAGGTGTGCACCACCATGCCCGGCTTTAAAAAAATTGTCTTTTAAGCTTAGGCTTCAGCTCAACTTCACCAGGGCCCTACTTTTCAGGTGCTCCCCCATTACTCCTTTTGAAGGTTATGTCTTTTCGGCTATCTCCAAGGACAACATTTTCTATGGTATTATCTCATTTTGGATTTAATGTTTGTTTTTGTTTCCCCCTCATGCCCTCCCCCCAAACCTTTCCACCCTATTGCTTGGGCCTTGAGTTGTCTTTCAGGTAGGACAACAACTCTTGCAGGTCCAGGTTAGAAACCACAGACAAGTGACACTGTGTGGAGTTTGTCTTTCTATGACTGTGTGAGTGCACTGAGTATAATCTGTTCTAAGTCTTTCTGTTTTTCTATAAATTTCATTGTATCATTTTTTTTTCTTACTTCTGAGTATAGTTCTATTGTGTAAATGTACAACTTTGTTATCCATTCATCCTGTGATGGACATCTGGGTTGTTTGTAGTTTTCAGCTATAATGAATTGAGCATCTAGAAACATGGTTGAACAAATATCTTTATATTGATGCATGGAGCATTTAGGATAAATGCCCAGTAAGAGAATAAATGGGTCTGTTGTTAGCTTTGTATTCATCCTTTTCAGGAATTTCTAAATTTATTTCCATAGTATTTGTACCAGTTTACATTCCAACCAAAAGTGGATGAAGGTCCCTCTTTCCCCACATCCTTCCCAACATTTGTTGTTGTTAGATTTTTTAATGATTGCCATCCTTACTGTAGTGAGGAAGAATCACATGAGTTTTTTAATTTGCATTTCGCTAATGGTTAGGGATGTTGAACATTTCGTTAAGTGTGTGTTAGCCTTTTCTAATTCTTCCTCAGAAAAATCCTTGTTCAGTTCTATGTCACATTTTTGGAGTGAGTTACTTTATTTTTTAATTTTTTTTTAAAGTTCTTTGTATATTCTAGACATTAGGCTTCTGCCAGGGGTATAGCTGGCAAAGATTTTCTCCCATTCAGTGGGTAATTTATTGGCTCTGCATATGGTATGTTTGTCTGTGCAAAAGCTTTTTAGCTTCATAAGATACTATTGGCTGAATACTTGTTTAATTTCCTGGAGTACTAGAGATTTGTTTATGAAGTATTTCCCCACTTCTATATCATGGAGAGTGCCTCCTATTTTTTTATTCCAGTAGGAGAAGAGTCTAAGGTCTTATATTGAGTTTTTTTTTAATCCATTTGGACTTGATTTTTGTGTATGGCATGATGAGTGGGTCTACTTACATTTCACTACATATGGTCAGAAAATTTGTCCAACACCTTTGTCAAAGATCAAGCAGGTGTATTTACTTGACCTAAGGTCTGAGTTTCCATTGGTCTATGCTTCTGTTCTTATGCAAGTACTATGCTGATTTTTGGCCAACATCCAAAGAAAAGGAAAAGGGATTTTTAAAATATGGAAACTTATACACTTGAGTTAAATTTTAGGGAAAAAAGAGGCAGGCTTCATATTGATGTTCTTTGCCCAACTTCCAAAACCTATTTTTTATGGGCCAGGGTATATACATGACATTATTAGGATAACATTTCTTTGTAAATTGAGCTATCAGTTCCATACAATCTCAGTAAAATTTCTGACAAATACACTGAAAAACTTAGCAAGTGAATTGATTCTGAAGTACATATGGAAATGCAAATAACCTAGAATGCTCAAGGCAGCTTTGATAAAGAACAAAGTTGCAGCCCTCATGCTACTTGATTCTAAAGTATAAAGCCAAACAATGTAGGACAGTAATAGTTTTATAAACACACAGAAATAATTTAGTGTTACAACCCTAAATCAACAAGGGTAAAAAAAACCTAGTGTTTTTGAAGCCCTACAAACTTAGTGGATTTTCTCCTAGAAAAGCTACCATACACAAACTATAACAAAGACTACATCACTGATTCGAATGTAAAGTATAAAACTATGAAACTTCTTTGGTGTAAATATATGTATCCATATGTGCCTGTGTACAAGTGTGTGTAGAAGACAGTGGGCAACCCAGGGTGTTGTTCCTCAGGTCCTGCCAACTTTTTGTGGTGGTTGTTGTTGTTGCTTTGTTTTTTTTTTTTTTGTTTGTTTTGTTTTGTTTTTTTTTTGAGACAGGTCACTCTCTGGCATGGTACTTGCCATGTAGACTCAACTAGATGTCCAGTGAGCCCCTGGGACACAGGTTTCTGTCTCACCAGTGAGGGGTCTAACTACCATTTTACCAAGTCCAGAATTTTTATGTGGGACCCAGGGATTCAATTCAGGTCCTCATGCTTTCAAAGCCAGCATATTGCAACTGGGATATCCCTTCAGCCATACTAACAGGTTATGGATGACACCAAAATGATTCATAAAAGAAAGAATTCTTAAAACATAATTTATCAAAATATAATCTGTTAGTGCTATTTTAAGACAGGAAACTAGACTAGAAGGCCAAATAAAAGGCAATTTGTATGTGTACAATTTTTGTTTTGGTGTATCAGTTAAAATTTGAGGGCTGGAGAGATGGTTTAGTGGTTAAGACACTTGCCTGCAAAGCCTAAGAACCCAAGTTCAATTCTCCAGATCCCACATAAGCCAGATGCACATGGTGAAGCATGCATCTAGAGTTCATTTGCAGTGTCTGGAGGGGCTGGTGTGCCCATTCTCTCTTTCTATCTGCTTCTTTCTCTCTCTCTCAAAATAAATAAATAAACATATGTTTAAAAAATTTGAGTTTATAGAATATATAAAGAGAAATTGTTAAAATATTAATAATAAATCAGCCATTAGATGATAAATGATATACATACTTTTAGAAATTAAATTTAAGTCTTTATTAAAAATTTGCATAATCTCATCCCACCACTTTCCTTTGTCTTCCTCCCTTCCCACCCTCCATTTGAATCCTCTTTCTTTCCAAGTATTTTAACAAATACTTTAACAAAAATATCAAAGAAAAATACAAATGAGGGGCAGGTGTGGTGGTGCTCCCCTTTAATCCCAGCATGTGGGAGGCAGTGGTAGAAGGATTGCTGTGAGTTCCAGGCCACCCTGAGACCACATAGTGAATTCCAGGTCAGCATGGATTAGAGTGAGACCCCACTTCAAAAAAAAAAAAAAAAAAAAAAAAAAAACATACAAATGATTGCCTTTAGGGAAATATTAAAGCCATACAGATAAAATGACATGCATACGAAGTGATTAACATGAAAACTGACTATCCCAAATACTCCTGAGAATGGGAAACATGAGGAAATCTCAAACATTGCTGATGAGATTAGAACAGCATAATCCCTTCAGAAAATAGATTTGCGACTTCTTCAAAAATCTGAGCAGTAGAAGGTAGGGAAATAGCTCTGCCAGCAAAGTGTTTGACTAAGAAGCATGAAGATTTGAGTTTGATCCATGGACACCATACAGAAATGCTAGGTGGAAATACCAGTACCTGAGAGATGGAGGCAGGTTGATCCCTGGGGCTTAGTAGCTAGCCAATCTAGCCTATTTGGCATTCTCCAGGCCAGTGATACACACTGTCTAGAAAAAGTGGATGGATGAGGAAGGATATTTCAGGCTGTTTTCTTGCTTCCAAATGCATGTTCATACAGTGTATGAACACATGTACACTCACAAATACACATACATACACTATACATGGAAACATGAAATATGTAAAATATTTGCCTACTGCATGCAAAGAACTTATAACACCATAAGAAAAAAAAGTAGATGTGTACAACCATGTGATCTAACTTAGGTATTTTGGCAAATAAAATACAAGGTATAATTCATTCATAGAGTCATACATGAAAATTCATATCAGCTTTATTACAATAAAATGAACTAGAAGATCCAACTTTCCATCCATAGATAAACCAATGCACAAATGTTGGGATGCATATGAAAAAGGATCCTACTCAGTAATAAAATAAAATGAAAAATGAACTAGCAAATATTTGCTTTAATGAATTAAAAAATAATTGTTCTGTGTGAAAGAACCTAGTCAAAAAGATTGCATATTTGATAATGCATTTTAAAATTCTATAAAAAGGAAAATCAATTTATAGTGACAGGAAATGGACAGCTGCTGTTTGAGGATGGGTATGATGAATTTGGTGGGAGGGATTGCAAAGACGAGGGCTCTTTTGAGGTTGATGCAGATGTTTACTGTGGTGTTTTATGGTGATGGTTCCTTAGTCATGGGGACATGGCAGAAATTATGAGTTTTTAGCTTTAAATACCTGAAATGCATGTATGTCAATAAAGCCTCAATAAAATAAAAGAATATAAAACTCTGATCTGAAAGTTAAATGCATGTTGCATGTTCACATACAAAATTGATTGGAATATTAAAAAAAAAATGATGTGAGCTACAAGAAGACCTACACCTAGTAATTCTCCCTAAAAAAAAAAAAAAAAAATAATAATAATAATGGTTATCCCATTTATCTGGTGCTAACTTACTCACCATTGGAGAATCTGCTTCTCTTTTTCAGATAGACACAGACCCTAAGGAGAGAACCACCCCATCATACCTCAAAAGGGCTCCAGCTGAAACTAAGAATGATCGGTGAAACAAGCAAGGGTGCTGTTTTCTTGGTGAACCTGGTACCAGCACAGGGTGAAGGAGATTGAAACAGACAACTATCAACTCTTACTAAATCAGATATCCAGAGACACCGAGGCTCCCAAGACCTCATCACTGAAGCAGACCTAAAATGAAGCCAACATGGCTCAGGGAAATTTGCAAAAGAGGGTGCGGGAAGAATGTCAGAGCCACACATTGGACCATGATATGCAGAGACATTTCCTCCAACCCAAAACTGATGGCTAACCCCGCAGTGCATGACCCATATACCCCAAGAAGGAGGGTCCATGCCAAGGGGGGAGGACAGGGATGAGGCTATCAATGGTACCAACTTGACTGTATTCACTGAGTACAAATCTAATTTAAAAAATCCAGTAAAAGATTTGGTTGGAACCAAAAAAAATTGATTTGAATATAAAAAATTAAGTTGGTTTAACTTAAACCTTTTAAACTATGAAAGTACTACGTTGTGTTCTCTTCTAATTTCAAATACAATTTTTAAATATTTTATTTATTTATTTGCAAATAGAGAGAGACAGAGAGGGATAAAGAGACAGAGAGAGAGAGTGAAAAAAAGACAGGAAGACAGAATGGGTATTCTAGTGCCTCCAGCTGTTGCAAATGAAGTCTAGATGCATGCCTCACTTTGTGTTTCTGTCTTTACCTGGGTATTGGGGAAATGAACCCAGGACATTAGGTTTTACAGACAAGCACCTTAACTGCTGAGCCATCTTTGCAGCTCTCAAATAAATACTAACTCTTACTGAGCTGGAGAGATGGCTTAGCAGTTAAGGAACATGCCTGCAAAGCCTAAGGACCCAGGTTTGATTCTCCAAGTCCCACATAAACCAGATGCACATGGTGGCACAGGCATCTGGCATTTGTTTGCTGTGGCCAGAGGCCCTGGCATGCCCATTCTCACTCACTCTCTCTCTCTCTCCTTCTCTCTGTCTCTAATAAATAAATAAAAATAAAATCTTTAAAAAATATTAAGTCTTACCACTGTTGAGATAAAATAGAACATTGACTCCTTTGTCTAAACATGTCCACCTTTTTTTCTCTGAACAATTTACTTTTCTTTAGTGATTGGATCCTTATTTTTGACAATATCTGTATCTATTCAATTGTTCCAAATTATAGTTATTTTGTTTATCTCAGAGCATATTAAATTAAGACACATTAAGTAGGGGGAAAATCTCTAATTCTTAACACCTTCCTGTTTTTGTCTCAGTCCAAAAGGACAGTAACTGACCTATTCTAATTTAGTGATTATCAGTGGCATTGTAAAAACAAGACTAAGCTGCATGCATAAGTAACACCTGGAAAGGTTTGTTGAAATTATCAGTACTCTATCCACATCCTTATATATTCTAATTCCTCTCAAGAGTGAAGAATATTTTCTTAAAAAGCATTACAGACTGTTTATGCATGGCCAGCCTTGGAAACCACTGGCCATTTTGAGCATTAGGACTTCTTTGCATGCAGCAAGAACCAGAAAAATCCTGCTAAGTGGATTTTCATCAGTTAGGCTGATCAAGAAATTGCATATGCATTTCTTCAAAGACTCAATTGTTTATTCCCAATTGAGATAACTTCTTAAAGAAAGAAGACCTAAGGATCCTTAGTTACAGAAGGAAGAAAGGAAGATGGAAACTTGCTAAGAAGGTCAGAATGGTGTAAAATGAACTAGGGATTAGAAAATTTTTATTTAGTTGGTATCTTGACAAAAGGGTATAATAAAATGGAATGATATAGTGCCTATAGTTATAGAACTTTAGGGTCATGGGAAAAAAATTTGTCTCTGCCATGACTCTCTAAAAATAAATAATCACCTACAATAGCTCCATAATACAGGCAAAACATAGTTAATTGTTACTTTGGTAGAAATTATTTAGATGCTTTTTGCAATAACCTAAATTTAAGGATGATTTCAATCTTAAACTAAATATTAAAGAATTACCTTTATAGACAAAGATGCTTTGTCTTGTGTTCCTTCTTACCCTGACCCTGAAGACTCATTGCTTCCAAAAATACATTTTAAGAATATAATCAAGGGGCTGGAGAGATGACTTAGTAGTTAAGCGCTTCCCTGTGAAGCCTAAGGACCCCGATTTGAGGTTTGATTCCCCACGACCCAAGTTAGCCAGATGCACAAGGAGTTTGTTTGCAGTGGCTGGAGGCCCTGGCTCCTCCATTCTCTCTCTCTCTCTCTCTCTCTCTCTCTCTCTCTCTGCCTCTTTCTCTCTCTGTCACTTTTAAATAAATAAATAAAAATTAAAAAAAAACAAAAGAATATAATCAAGGATCATTAAGAACAAATCCGTTCTATTTTGGTGCAGGATGATTTTAATATAATGACAGAAAAGCTATCATCTTTTTCCTCAGATAACTCTCATACTGCAATCCAGCAAGAATGGCGACACCTAAAATTATATATTACAAATGCCAGTGTAAAAAGAGCAAAGTTTTATATTTCTCTACATTTCTTTATACCTAGCCTAGAGAAATATAGGAGGCTCTGCTATGGCAGGTAAACAAAAGGCTCTCCTGGGATGAATAGCATTTTCTGGGGCCTGCATTGTTGAGCAAACTCCTAAAGATAAGCCAGACTCCTTGTCACAGGCCTACCTTGCACCCCCCAGGTGGCGCTTCCTGTAACTGACCAACAGACCTATTTACAAGTTCCTTTTCTTTACATTTATGACTAATGGTCAAATGTAAATTGTGATCTATGGCTTCATTCCCATCCTGTTTCTTTTTTATAAAAACTGACACACTGAGCAGTTCAGGGCTTCACTCATAATCTGGAGTGGAGACATGGTATACCAGACTTTTCTTTTCTTTCTTTTTGCCCAATAAAACTTTGCCTCACATTCCATGAGTTGATGGTCTTACTAGTGTGACACCAGACCCCATAACACCAGAAGGACCAGCAATGTAGCTCAGTCATACAGCATTGTCTAGCAAGTGTGAGACCCTGGGTTTGAACCCCTGCACATCAAAAAAAAAAAAAAAAAAAAAAAAAAAAAAAAAAAAGAAAGAAAGAAAGAAAAAGAAAATAAATGAGAAGAGAAAACAGAAAGTAAAACAGAAAAGAAATATTGTAAATGCCTAGAGGAAGTATAACAAAATGTTTATAGTTCAGATGGATGATGGGAATTGTGAGTTAATGCTATGACCTTACCCATAGGGTTCAGAGGGACTTTAGGAGCTTAATTCCAATATCTCTCAGAAAATCATAAGATAAAAATTTCAGTACTGGTAGTGAGATGGAACATAGTTTTCCATGGAAATCTCAAATATACTAAAGTGACAGTCATGTGTTCAATGGGATGTTGGAATAGAAAATCATCATTTCCCTACTAATTTTGCAAGATAACCCAAAATTTTTCTCATTGTGACTTGGGATCTTGATGGAGGGTAAAATATATCCTATTATAGAGAATGCCTGACAGATGCCTCTGAGGTTCTGAGTTACAGCTCTGTCCCTATCTTGGCTTTCGTCTGCAGCTTCCACATTCTTAGCTTTTACTTAGAAACGCATAACACCTGTTAGACGGTGCTCTTTTGGGATGGGCAATAGAAAAATATCAGTTTATCTTCCAAAGGGAAGATTCAGAGGAAATTTACACACATCTCTCAAATACACCCCCCAAAGACTGAAGTCCAATTTACTTCCTCCCATAACACTATCATTCAGTCCCTTACCTTATGTTAGCAGTTTTTTTTCTTTACTTGTTCTATCATTTTGACTGACTTCCTGGGATCAGCTTACAAATAGTGTATCAAGTAACTCCTTCAGAGAAATAAAACTTAAGACACTTTATGTTAATTTGGGGTTACCAATATGATCTTGAAATTCTCAGACTAAAAGTATTGATGCTAAATTATACTCATATCAATAATTTGTTTCAAAAGCCCAAGATAAAAAAAAAATACCAAACACTGGTGGTAAGCACACTCAAGCTAAATCATCTAGTATCACTTCAGATAAAGCCATATGAAAATAAATTAAAAATCACAAGCTATAGGTGGAAATAATACATTTAAAGCATCATCAAGGGGTTGGAGAGATGGCTCATCTGGTTAGAAAATTTGCAAGATAATCAAGTTTTGATCTCCAGGACCCACCTCAAATGTTGGGCATGACTATATGTCTGTAACCCCAGTCCTGTGAAGAACGGCGATAGGAAAATAGCTGGGACTTCCTGATCAGAATGGCAGTTCCAGAATCCGTCTCTAGGAAACACTCAGAAGAGTGACAGAGGAGGAGAGTTCCTCATATCTCCACATTTGCACACACACACATGCATACACTGTACATACACATACCAGAGCACATATCACACATACGTGTCAAATACTAAAGAATGTGTAATGTAATAGCTGCATAGCAGTTTAAACAGCACTGATTATATTATTGCAAAGGTGGCTTCTACATGGCCTAGAACATTATACATAAAATAACAGATGTAAGGAATAATTATGTGAAGAATGTTACAACAGGATCTGTTTCCCATTTTGCCACCTCACAGGCCCATCAATTTAGTGCTGACCATTGGTCAGTGGTCTCACTTCTTCTCTATGTATTCTTTACAGAGACACCTTGGAGTCTTGACAACTTGGTAGCTGGCTACTCCCAGAATAAATATTAGAAAGACCAAGGAGGAAGTTATAAAGTTTTCAGTGAGCTAACTTTGCAAATCTCATATTTTCACTTCTGAAATGTCCTATTTGTCACACAGGTCAGTCCTATTAAATGTGTGGAAGTGTTACATAGGGGTGTAAATTCCAGGAAGCAATGTTTCCTAGGAAAGTCTTAAAAATTGACTAGACAAAAACTATGATGGATTTGTATAATGCCAACTTAAACCTGCAAAAGTTTCCTAGAATTCCCCTCTAAGCATAGTCCCTTGGTAGTGTTAATTAAGGATGTGAGAGATATTTTGCATAAGATTTAAAGGATCTTTTCATTGTTAAAGGCACCTTTAGCCGGGCGTGGTGGCGCACGCCTTTAATCCCAGCACTCGGGAGGCAGAGGTAGGAGGATTGCCGTGAGTTCGAGGCCACCCTGAGACTCCATAGTGAATTCCAGGTCAGCCTGGGCTAGAGTGAGACCCTACCTCGAAAAACCAAAAAAAAAAAAAAAAAAGGCACCTTTACAGCTCTTGCAGTGTCTTGTGTCTGCTGTCTTACCTTCCTGGATATACCTTGTTGGGTAGAAATTCCACCACTGCCAGATACTTTCTTGGCACACCTGGCTTCTAAGTGAGGTGCATTTTAACTCATATCAACATCTCCAGTAGATCATCTTGACTTACAAGTTGGACATCTGGAAGTAGAGAAAGACTGGCATGGGCTCCAGTGTGTCATGCAAGCATTAGTTTGTTTTCAATACCCACATTTAACACCCATCTTTTCTTCCTCATTGCTTATTCTGATGAGTTCAAGCTCAGCACCAGAATAAGAAACAATAGTTCCGCAAATACTTTTCACATAGCAACCGCAAATATATAAAGAAAATCCTCAAAACAAATCCCTTATTATATACAGATCTGCTGGTTCTGTTTCTTGGATCAAATTTTAACTGACAAAAACTATAAAATAAATAGCTTTAAATTGAAGAAAGCAGAAAAGAAGAAATCAATTACTATAAGAGATAAATGGAATTAAATGCAGAAGCATTTGAAAAGAGACCAGAGAAAAGTCATAAAATATATGAAATAAGGAAACATCTTCCAAAATGTCTGTTTATGAATTAAGTGTACACTTGGGAGAGAGGTGGCTCTGACAAAAAACATTCAAATAAATAGTAGGTCAAATAAATGGATTTTATATCTTTCTTCATTACTGCAAGTTATTCATCATGTGTATGACTGATAAGGCATTTCAACATTGTCAGCAAACCAGTTTCTTTTGCACAGCAACCTCCATAAGCTTCTGTATCTGTGTCTAGTATGCAGTCTCACGTCTCACCATCATGTCTGCATTCCAGGATGTTGAATAGCTTAGTCATTTGGGGCAATTATAATAAATTACCACAGACTGAATGAATTAACACGTATTTCTGACAATTCTGGTGGCTGGGAAATTAAAGACCTAGGTATTGGCAGATTTAGTGTCAGTATTTGGTAAGGGCTCACTTCTCGGTTTGTAGAGAGCCAACTTCTGTCTATAATCACTTGGCAGAGAGTTAGCTACAGTATAGGATCTTCCTTTTCTATAAGACAAGGTCTTGGGTAGCCCAGGCTGGTGTAAAATTTCTATGTAGAGGACAAAGACCTTGAAGTCCTTCTGATCCTCCTGCCTCCATCTCCCAAGTGCTGAGATTTTAGGCACGAACTATTGTACCAAACAATAGACTCTTTGTATAGGGAAACCAATCCCATTTCTGAAGGTATTTCTCTCATTACAAAGAAACTTTGGAAGGTTTCTGTTCCAATATTACTATATGCGGTAAGTGTTTCAACATATGCATTTTGAAAAGTCACAAAAATTCAATCTAATGTAATGGGGAAGAAGAGGATCCACTTCATTACGTTTGAGACTGTATCCAAAAATTGTACCTCTGACTTTCACTTATTTACCATTGTAGCAGACAGCTTCAGGTTTGCTGAGATGAACTTCCAGACCAGATACAGTTATGGAGGAAGGGATATTTATTGAAGCTTACAGATCCAGGGGAAGTTCCATAATAGCAGAAGAAGCTGGCCTGCCTTCATAGGACCAAGCAGAGACAGAGAAGTACAAGCCTAAAAAGCCACAGCACACTTCAGGAACTCCAGCTAGGCACACTTTTCATATCTTTAGATTGAAATCTGAAACCCACCACCACACCTTACGATCCACAATGGCACTGACTCCAGCCAGGTGGCTGCAGATGCAAACTACAAACAAACAACTGAATATATTGGGGGCCATCTATTCTATTCATACCACCACAACCATGGACCTACAATGAGAACTCCAAGCGTTACATTTAAGCAATTGTTATATTCAATTAAAATAGCATTTCTATAAGGGAATGTTGATATCGACAGAGCAAGTTGTATTCTCTAAGAAAATGGTTGAAAAACAACTCATGAGTAAATTAGTAGAGAAAAAATGATGAAGATTTTAAAGAGATTAAGGAAAGTCTGAGAGGGACAATAATATGAAAAATGTAATGGATGAGAAAAGTATAGATGTAGTATGGGAAGAGGTATATGTTGGAAGTAAAGAGCATGGAAAGTAATATTTGAAAGGTACACAGGATCTGGAAGAAGATAAGATGAAAAAAAAATTAAATACATATGTTCCCCCATACATTGTCATAAAACCAAAACCCCAAGACAGAAAGATCTTGAAAGCTAACATAAATAATCTGTTAAGAAAACTACTAGCATTTTTATAAAATCAACAGTCTGTATTTCAACATGTGATGGTTCTAACAGGGAAATAAACAAGCCTCTTTGCCCCTCTTAAGTAAACAACCTAAAACATGCAACAAATGACCTGAATCCTAAGAAGAATCAGAGGACAGTGAGCTGCCTACAATAGAATACTGGAAGGTAGCCTTAGACAAAGGTTGATACCATTAGTAGATTAAATTGAAGTCATATGATCCTAATGACTTGCTTATTTATTTATTTATTTATTTATTTTATTTTATTTATTTATTTTATTCAGTAAGCCCAGTCTCATTTCTTACTACATCCATCTCCTAGCAGAAAGAAAAAAAATCCCTCAAATATTCCCTGGAGGAAATTTTGCCCCTAGGACCTAAAGATTGAGATGAAAGAAACTGAGACATGAGAGAGAGAGAGAGAGAAAGAGAGAGAGAGAAAGCAGAAATAACAAGTAGCATGCATATAGTTAAAACTTCTGATGCTAGGGTGATCAGAAATGGAATAGAAAATGATTATTAATTTTTGAGTAAATAATAAATAACACAACACAAGTAAATAACAAAGTGTTATCAAGAACAAATGAATACAATATTCTGCTTGTTGCTTTTCAAAAATTATAAACATCTATAAGACTTTTGGGGAATTTTGAATCAAATTCTTTAGATATATCATGAAAGTCAGTTTGGGGTTGTGGTCCAAGTGAAGAGCAAAGAAATCACATGATCCTTTTGTGCGGCCTGGAGTCACTTTGAAAACTGTGTAGCAAGGAAAAGATGCCTAACATGCTCTAACTGAGCTCAGGAAACGGAGATAAGTTAGAGAAGGCCAAGGTAACTGCAGTATGAAATGTGTTAGCAGATTGCCAATGGGAAGGGAAGTACCCAAAGGAGAAGCTCCAGGAACACACACAAGAACGCTCACAAGTTGTTGCTAAGTAGGAAATCATCTGAGTGGGGAAGTCAATGGGCCAGGTGCTCTGAGGTGCACAATTCCCAGTTCTCAAGCAGAGAGAGGAAGCATTTGCTTTTCTATCATCCACAACAGACTGAACATCCAGGACATCTGGTGGCAGCGTGGCAGGGGTCAGACCTATGTAGGAGAGCTAACAGAGCCCTGAGGTAGAGGATCCTTTAAGTCTTTGGCCTAAAAAGTTGAAGAGCAGGCTGGTCCACGATGATGAGCCTGCATAGCAAAGTAAACTTTTCTAAAGCAGCATATCAAAAGTCTAACAATCAAGAATATAACCCTCACAGTTTGGAGCCCAATTTAAAGAGTTTGTATTAAAAGAAGCAGAAAATTGTGATACATTAGCAAGAGAAAAATCAATCAACATAGTCAAAGGAAACAGATAGTAAAAGAAATGGTAGCTTTAAAAGATAAGAGCTTCAAAACCAGCACTTTTCCATGTCTCATAGATTTAAAGAAAAGCATGAATGAAAAAAGTTAGTGATAATATAAAATATGAGAAAAAAGTTTATATAAGCCAATTTAAAGGATGAATTTAAAAAAAGATATTTAAGTGATGGACCCCACATGAGTGGATTTAGCTGCTCCCAAGAGCCACAGTTTACTAATAGCAAATTCCAGTGCCAGGGATGAGATATATACCAGCTAATTGCTGGACAGGGAGACTACAAAGCTAAAACAATACAGGATATTGCCATTACTCTTGATGGTCTACCAAAACTCTATTGCTGAAGACACCACTTACTTACCTTGGATTCAGAACTTAGAGAAACTTAAGGTGGAACTGAGCTGAAAGCTTCCTTCTGGCATTCTTCTTACCAGAAGGTACTTTGCAAACTGCTAGGGAAGAAAAGTCATTTATAGTCCTAGCTAGCTGTGCACCCTGTGTATTTGACAACTGTCCTACCAGGGAAAATATGCACACTATTGCAATAGTGGCATGAATGTAAGAGAGTAACCAATTGCTCTCTGTCTGGATTTTGGACACACTCCACTAGAGGGCATTCATACCTGTTACTGTAATCCTGGCCAACAGGATTTGTTGGTATGTATGACACATACCTTAGGAAAGGACCCCATTACTACAGTTGTGCTAAACAGACATGATGTCAAACTGCCTTCTAAATATCTATACTTGTTCCCATAGATTTATGCGGCTTGCAGCCTCAATCAAAGAAGTTTCTTTCCACAGTGGATAGTGTTTAATACAGAGATGCTTAAATAGAAGAAATGCTAAATGTAAGCCACTACTATATGATCAGCCATAGAAGGACATCTAATCCAACCCCTCCAAAGCTCAGCAACCTTGTTGAAGAGGGGGTGGAAAGAACATAAAGCAGGAGAAGACAGAAAAGTGCTAAGGAATGCTGTCTTCTGCACAGGACAAGTCTATTACATTCATCCATGGACTCCTCAATGTCTTTGAACATAATAGCTGTGGTTTCCTGCACTGGACTGAGTTAATAGATCATCATGGGTGGGAGAGGGGTTTATAAGACTCCACACCTTCCAGAGTGGCTAATGGCAGTCAAGAGAGAGAGAGAGAGAGAGAGAGAGAGAGAGAAATCATACTATTTAGTGGTCTGGCCACTGATAAGTTGCCAATTCCCCAGTAAATAACCTCTAACCCATGATCATGTATGCATCTCTAAGTTAGCTCAGAGCCAAGAAATTAAATAAGGTGTGGAAGTAAGGTGGGAATTAATGGGAAAAATGGTCTTAGTGAGAAGAGGCCAAAAGAAAGGGTAATTGGGGGTACAAGATCAAAATGAAAGTACCAAAAACAAAAAAGACTAATAATCAATGAATAACAAATAGAATAAAATGAATTGAAAGATTCCTGAGTTCTAAGACCATCTTGATGGTGAAGAAGAGCCATGAACACAAAGAATATCCTTACAAATTAAAACAAAGAAAATTTCTAAATCCAATTTAACACTCTCAATGATCTGCAAAGCAATTTAAAATGCTATAAACATAAAAACATTAAATTCAAAAAACCCTTCTTACTTATAATGATCCTTTGTTTTGATTTTCATGAAATCTATGAAAAAGAAACTTCTAAAATGTCAGAGATCCTCAAGTAGAATAAGGAAAAACTCTACTGAGACAATATGACTGTTCAAAACAATCAGTGATAACAAGAACATCTTAAAAGTCAATAGATAAAAATCACACATTAATTACTAAAGAAACAAAACAAAAATATTAGCATATAGAAATCATATTGGTTATAGATGTGAGTAAAGCTACTGTATTTTTCTTCATTTAAAATATTTAGTGATTGCTTCTTAAAAACAAAAGTAACAACATATTGTGGAGGTTATGATGTGAAGAAATAAAGGAATGTCAACAATAAATACAAAGATGAGAAGCAGGAATTAGAAGTATATATCTGTCAACATATAGTATGACTATTCTTTTTTTTTATTTTTTTTTTATTTTTTTTTTGTTTATTTATTTATTTGAGAGCGACAGAGAGAAGGAGGCAGAGAGAGAGAGAGAGACAGAGAGAAAGAATGGGCGCGCCAGAGCTTCCAGCCTCTGCAAACGAATTCCAGATGCGTGTGCCCCCTTGTGCATCTGGCTAATGTGGGTCCTGGGGAACTGAGCCTCGAACTGGGGTCCTTCGGCTTCACAGGCAAGCGCTTAACCGCTAAGCCATCGCTCCAGCCCTAGTATGACTATTCTAACATGAAAATATTTAAAAACATAAGAACCTTCACTAAAGAGTTAGAAGCATTGTTATTTAGTAAACAGTTAAATTGAGAGCAAATATCAAAATCTGTAATATTAACCCAAAATAAGGGCGTACATGTGGGAGACATATCCTAAACAAAAAAGGAAATGCAACATTAATACATGACTAGTTCACTTTTGCTGATATAATTTTCTCCAATGTGTGTGCAAAACAAAAATTCCAATTAAAATCTCAGCAAGACCTTTATAGAAATTGACTAGCAGACTCTAAACTTTTTTATGAAATGCAAATCATTTAGCACCATCAAAGTGTTCTTAAGAATGAAGAGTGAAGCTGGGAGTGGTGTCGCACGCCTTTAATCCCAGCACTCAGGAGGCAGAGATAGGAGAATCGCCACGAGTTCGAGGCCACTCTGAGACTACAGAGTGAATTCCAGGTCAGCCTGGAGTAGAGTGAAACCCTACCTCGAAAAACCAAAAAGAAAAAAAAAAAATGAAGAGTGATGTTGAAGTAACCATACATTTGTAACCATATATTTCAAAACTTTCCATATGCTACAAAATAATACCCAAAGTGAAATATCAGCACACAGATACATATTGGAATTTCTGGAATTCACCATGGTGTTGTGGGTTATTAATTGTGAAAGCAGCAATCAGTCAATGTAAGTGTGTGTGTCTGTGTGTGTGTGTGTGTGTGTGTGTATGTGTCTGTGTGTGTCTGAGGGGTAGTGATGCAATACCTCTGGGTATCCCCCCACCCTGTGGCTCTTACAATCTTTCTGCCTCCTCTTCCTTAAAATTCTCTGAGGCTTGGTGGGTATGTTTTAATTCTGCTGTAGTGTTGAACTCTCAGAAGCTTCTGGATTTCTGCTTTGGCAAGTTTGGAGTATCCTCAGTGTCTCTCTTCAGCACCCTGGTGCACGCTGTCAGGATGGCCGTGCAAACAGCACTGTTGCTCATCTCGCCAGTTCCTCTGTGATTTCACCTGGACTCTGGATGATGTGTGAGGGGTGGGTCATCTCCTGCCAGAGACTCAGCTATCTTTTCTTATCTTGTTGACAGATTTTGATTGTCCTTGGAATCTGTTTGATAAAATTTTTTTGAAGAGAAAATAACTGATCATTAAATACACAGAAGGATATAACATCAATATGTGGAAAAACATCTTCATTTATTATCCAGAATTTAATGATGTACACATAAAGACAATACTAGGCAAAACATGTCTTGGGGAGACAGAACTGTGCATAGCAAAAATGTAGAAATTATCAGACTGAAAAATTAAAAGTTTATTAAAGTGTTAAGGTAAAGTAGAGGGCACGGCTGGAGAAGTAGCAATAAAGCACAAAGATGCAAATGCTAATAAAGAATCAAAATGATATGCCAGAGATTTAAAAAAAACCTGCTGTTCAAAGACATGCAGGATGCTTTGATGGGTTTGCTAATACGCTGGGCACATCTGAGAGCAAAGCATCTGAGCTTGCAGATGCAACAGACAACTTCCAAAGCTGAAAAGCAAGAGAGGGAGAATACATTTTATAAAGCAAAACAGTGCACTCAAGAGTGTTGGTACAACTATAAAACTTGCACAGTCTACATAATTGGAATAGGAGAATAAAAAGAGATATGGGAGTGAAATTTGTAGAAATGAATTTTAGATCCCAAAGAACAGATCTAGGAAAAAGAGAGCAAACCAACAGGGATAAACTCAACGAAAATAAAACGGCATGTATTATATTCAAACAGGGGCAGTTAGAGGTCAAAAAAAAAAAAAAGTAAAACCAAAAGGTAAGCAAATAAAAAACAAAACCTAAAGAGACCAGAGAATCAAAATACCTGATTAGAAGTAAAGACAGGAACTGTATCTGACATCCCCTCAGAAACCATGTGTGTAAGAGAGTGGAGTGCTACATACAAAGTGCTGAAAACAAACAAACAAAACACAACAACCAAACACAGAATTCTGTACTGTGTGAAGTAACCCTTCAACAAAGATGGGGCTAAAACCTTTCCCTGGGGAGGGGTGTAATTGAGGGAACTTGTTCCCAGCCAGTCTACCTTGCAAGAATAGTTGAAAGGAATTATTTACAGAAAAGGAAAATAATTTAGGTCAGAAACCTAGATCTACATTAAAACATCAAAGAGAGAAGTGAAGCTAATATTAGATCTTTCTTTATTATTCTTAATTGGCTTCAGCTAGAATGGCTTGTTCAGTGTACTAATATCAATAATATACTTCAATATATAGTTGTGTGATGGAAGGATGGGTGGGGGTCATACATTTATTTGTACTGCCTTCACTTTTGCTTTGAGAACTTGCACTTTTTTTTTTTGAAAGCAGTGCATACTGGGGAAACTGAAATCCTAATAAAAGTGGGAATAAGTGATAGCTGAGTTTTTCCCACTAAATAAGACATCTGTGTCAAACTCCCTAGTGGCTCAGGGGGCAGAGGAGGTTGTGGTAAGAATGTAAGAGCCAAAGGAAGGAAACGAGTACTTTGAAATGTGTCTTCTAGACACAAATGGTCTTGAACTCACAGTGCTTGTTACTAGCTGCACAAGAGTGATGTAATATTGACTCCATCACCAACTTGTCATGGATGAAGGAGTAGGGAGAACAGAAAAAGAGACATTAAAATATTAGAGGGATTATTTGCAAAGAAGCAGGGGTAATGAAGGTTGTTTGGAGAAGACTATGTAAACTTTTAAAGAAGTTTTTTTTGTTGTTGTTGTTATTGTTTGTTTTGATTTTCAAGGTAAGGTCTCACTCTAGCCCAGGCTGCCTTGGGATTCACTATAGAGTCTCAGGGTGGCATTGAACTAATGGCAATCCTCCTACTTCTGCCTCCTGAGTGCTGGAATTAAAGGCATGCTCCACCATACCCAGTTTAAAAAAGTTTTTGATGTAATTTTAAAAAGCAAATGGTAATACACTATATGAGTACACTCAATGCTAGTATAAAAGTATTTCCTGTCTGAAGTCTTATGGAATACCTTGGTGAAGGATTTTATATGAAATATATATTATTTGATTATAAAGAATTCACACTTACCCATAAGAACCAATGTGTTACTTTAAAGTGGACTTTAATGCACATGGAAAACTTTAGGTCAGCAACTAAGAAATATTTAAAATGTCAGTATACTAACAGAAGAGACTGCAATTGTAAAAAATGTTCACTTAAAACTGAAAGGGGGATGGAAAGGTGGTTTAGTGGCTAAGGTACTTGCTTGCAAAGCCAAAGGACCCAGGTTCAATTCTGCTGTACCCACATAAAGCCAGATGCACAAGGTGGAGCATGTGTCTAGAGTTCATTTACCATAGCTGGAGGCCCTGGCGCACCCACTCTACCTGCCTGTTTCTCTCTCTCTCTCACTCAAATAAATAAACTAATATTGTTTAAAAACCTGAAAAGACAGAACAAACTAAAAATAGAACAAAGGGCTGGAGAAATGGCTTAGCGGTTAAGTGCTTGCCTATGAAGCCTAAGGACCCCAGTTCAAGGCTTGATTCCCTAGGACCCACGTTAGCCAGATGCACAAGGGGGCACATGCGTCTGGAGTTCATTTACAGTGGCTGGAGGCCCTGGTGTGCCCATTCTCTCTCTCCCTCTCTCTCTCCCTCTTTCTCTCAAATAAATAAAAATAAACAAAAATATTTTAAAAAATAAAAGAAAAGAAAAATAGAAAAAAAAGCACAAGAGCAATATCTCAAAAAGATGAGGAAAATACCTAAACACATCAGTAATGCTTTCAAAACCAACTATTTAAATTTAGAAATTAAAAGGCAGACATGATTATGATAAATAATTATAAAATCAAACTGCAGTATGTTGTCTACAACACATCATTTTTTTTTTCATTTTTTGAGAGAGGGTCTCACTCTGTAGGCTATGCTGGCTACAGACACATAGCAGTCTTCCTGCCTCAACCCTATAGGTATTGGGATTGTGAGCATTAGCCACTAGGTTCAGTTCACAAGCCATTATTTTCCTCTTTCTCTTTCTCTCTCTCTTTCCATGTGTGTGTGTGTGTGTGTGTGTGTGTGTGTGTGTGCAAGCGTGTATGTATATTCCTGTGGAGGGGAGAACTTGATTTGTCTTTGTCAACCTCTCTTCATCTTCGATTTTTTTAAGACAAGGTTTCCCACTGAACCTGGAACTCACTGATTTGCTTTGGCCCAGGGAATCCAGCTGTCTCTCTATCACCTATTCTAGGATTTTAGGCACTCTCAGGTTTTTACTTGGTGCTGGGGATCCCATGCTAGGTCCTAATGCTTGTACACCAAGAAGTTCCAGAGGCCAGTAAGCTAGACAGGAGATATAAAGGGAATAGAAAGGGAAGGAGGGGGGCATAAATAGGATGGTACTGCATATATGTAAATAGAAGAAAAGATTAATGGGGGTGAAAAGGCCTAAGTTAGGTCAGAGGAAGAGACTGAGAAAAGGAAAGGTGGAGGGTGGACTAATCAAAATCTAAGAAGATATAAGTAAGTCATATGGAAACCTACTGTTTTAGACAATAGAACGCACAGGAGCCATAGACTGTTACTAGAAAATTTTCATTGCCAGGGATGGGATACCTTCCAGTGAGGTATTGGCCAGGGAGGTCCCTGATCCCCTCAAAACATTACAGGCCATTTCCAAGGCCCATGGTTTCCCACCAGGAATATAGATGATGGTAAGATCCTATTGCTGAAGACTCCACATACTTGGACTGCAAGGTCACTGAGAAATCCTGCTGGAGCTGAGCTGAAAATCTCCTCCATGCAGACCAGCTGACAGAAAGCTGGAAGAAGCCATACTGCATGCAATGGGAGAGAGACAAATAGCCAGTGAAGATACCCAGCAGTGCACACTGCAAGCCTTATATTTGGGCAGCCAGCCCAAACAAGGGGGCACATGGGGGAAACCAACTGCCCTCTAATTTGACTGGAGGCCTGCTCCATGGGAGTGAATGCATCCCTGATACTGAAAACATACAACAGGGGTAGTCATGAGCTTAGAGGTGTAACATTTATTGCTGCCTGGCTAAATATATATATATACTATACTCACCAAACTGCCCAGTAAGCACAAATCTTAATGCTCATACTCATATGTTAATGCTACACTCACCTTTGGTTACAGAACCTTCTATTTTCAGATGTCAGTGATCTTGGGATGACTCAGAAGGCACCATGGTGCTGGGAAGAAGTGACAGAGGAGTGCTCAGCACTGAAGTATCTCAATCACACCTTCCATGGCTCAGGGTCCTTTACAGAAGAGGTGGTGGAAAGAATGTAAGAGCCAAAGGAAGGGTAGGACTCCTTACAATGTGCTCCTCTGGACACAAAATAGCCTGGATATCCATGACCTCACAGTGCCTGACACTACCTACACAAGACCATCATAAAAGGAAGAAAAGATCATGGCATCAAAATAAAAGAGACTGATTGAAAGGGGGTGGGGATATGATGGAGAGTGGAGTTTCAAAGGGGAAAGTGGGGGAAGGGAGAGAATTACCATGGGATATTGCTTACAATTATGAAAGTTGTCAATAAAAATAATATGATGATATAGCATAATCACTTCATTGTGTATTTTCAAGGACTCACAGTTCACTTCTCGTTGCTTGAATAATGTCCAATCTAGGCACAAGTTATGGGAGGAATAGATTTATTTAAACTTACAGAGACAGGGGAAGTAAACTTACAGAGAAGGTGAAGTTCCTTAATGGCAGAAGAAGCTAGCCCCCTTTTCCCAGATCCATGCAGAAATACCACCACCAGGACCACAAGCAAGACACTCTAGAAACCCCAGGCAGAGCTCATGCACTCTGCATATCTTTAGGCTGGAATTCCAGGTCCTCCTCCACATCTTAGGGATGGACCCTAGGATCCACCCACAGTGACACAAAATTACAACTAGAATAAAATTCCTGGGTCTATTGGGGGGCATCCACTCAAATGACTACCCATGGGAAATGAAATCAAAGGATATCTACACTCCCAGGTTTATTGTAGCATTGTTCCTAATTGCCAAGGTAGGAAAGCAACTTAATAATAATACATGAATACATTGAATAAAAATACATATGTGTGTATGCTATATTTTTATACACACACGTTCATCATGGAATATTAGTCACTTCTTTAAAAAAGAAGAAAATTCTGTCACTTGCAACATGGTTAATGGCCTGGAAGGATTAATGTGCAGTGAAATAAACAAGGCACTAAAAAATTACTATGTGATATATCACTTGCATATGGAATTTAATTTTGTTAAATTTTATTTCATATCTGTGCTGTGTTTACACACATGAAAATGCATGCACAAGTGCCACAGAACACATGAGGAAGTAATAGGATACCTTTGAAGTATCTTGGCTCCACCTTCTTTGAGACAGGATCTATTGCTGTTATAAATACACTATCAGACTGCAAAAAAAAAAAAAAAAAAAAAAAAAAAAAAATCAGACTAGGTGGCCCAAGAGATTTTGCTTCTCCTCACTCTGCTTCCAATCGCTACAGGTACTTTGGGATCACAGAAGCACGTGCAGTTTTATGTCAGACTTTATATGGGTACTTGGGATTTTGACCTGTGCCCACAGGATTTGTGATCAATTGTAACCACTTGGCCTTCTTTGCATCCCTGCTTGTGGACTTTAAAATTGGTGAACACAGGGGTTCCCTGCATGGGCAGTGTGTGGGTGGGCATAGCAGTGTGGAGTGAATAAGCCATATCCCTGTTCCCTGGCTCCTCTCAGTCCCCTGGTCCTGGTAGGTCCCATTGTGCCTTGCTTGGGGAGGCCTGGACCCTGTGTGAGCTGTGGAATCAGGCCTTTAGCTCTGGTATCCTGACTGGCCACTGGGTACCAACATCCCTGTTCACCTGAGTCAGAGAATGTACAGGCCAAAGGAAAAAAAAAAAAAAAAAAAACGTGCTTCCTCCTCAATAAAATAAAGAGTCTTCCTAAAATGGGTACACAATAATACAGAAAAAGACAACGAAAGTCAGAAAATGGAGATATCCCCACCAAGGATGCCTATTCCTATAAGGAAGCCTCCAGTAAAATCATAGATAAATCAACAGAAATTCATTCCCAAAATGAAAACGTAACAACCAACAAGATCCTGTTCAACAACAACAACAACAAAAAAAAAATGGCGAACTGAAAGCAAACCATCAAAGAACCAACAATTGTATCAATGAAATTGAACAGAATCATTTCCTACAGCATTCAGCTTTTGACAGTAGTCTTAACTTAATTGAAAAAAATGTTAGAACCCTCCAAAAAGATATGACTAAATTAAAGGTGAGTCAAGAAATGGAAGATCTCAACAACCGGTTGATTAAGCTTAATGAAGGCTTGATAAAATGCAAGAATGAATTCCAGGAAGCATTAAGAAAATCAGAACTTGAATTAAAATCGTACCTGAAAACTCAGAGAATAATCTCCTAACAAAACCTATCACATCTATGGAGATTGAAAAGGTAATCAAAAACCTCCCCCAAAAGAAAATTCCAGGACCAGATTGATTTTCAGCTGAATTCTATCAATCTTTCATTGAAGAACTGAAACCAGTTTCTCTCAAACTGTTTCATATAACAGGAGACTAGGGAATCCTCTTGACTCCTTTTATGAAGCTAGCATCACCATAATACCAAAACCAGACAGAGATGCAACAAGGAAGGAAAACTATAGGGCTATATCCCTAATAAACTTAGATGCAAAGATCCTGAACAAAATCCTTGCAAAAAAATTCAACAACATGGGACTGGAGAGATGGCTTAGTGGTTAAGTGCTTGCCTGTGAAGCCTAAGGACCCTGGTTTGAGACTCAATTCCCCAGGTCCCATGTAAGCTAGATGCACAAGGGGGGTGTATACATCTGGTTTTTGTTTGCGGTGGCTGGAGGCCTTTGCATGCCCATTTTCTCTCTATCCATCTGCCTCTTTCTCTCTCTGTCTGTCTGTTGCTCTCAAATAAATAAATAAAAATAAACAAAAATTAAAAAACAAAATCAACAACACATCGAAAGCATTATCCACCATGATCAAGTAGGCTTCAACCCAGGGATGCAGGCATGGTTTAATATATGGAAATAAGTCAATGTAATATACCACATAAACAAACAGAACCATAAGAACCACATGATTCTCTTAATTGATGCAGAGAAAGCCTTTGATAGAATACAATACTACTTCATGATGAAAACACTGGAAAGAATAGGCATGGAAGATTTTACTATTATTATTATTATTATTATTAATCACAACACAATAAAGGCTATCTATAAAGTTCCTAAAGCCCAAATAATACTTAATGGGGGAAAACTCAAGGAGTTCCCACTGAGATCAAGAACAACATAGGCGTGCCCACTCTCATGACTGCTCTTCAACATAGTACTAGAAGTACTAGCCCAAGCCACAACACAGGAGAAAGAAATAAAAAGGGATTCAAATTGGAAAGGAGAAAGTCAAGTTAGCCCTATGTGGTAGTTTGATTCAGGTGTCCCCCATAAACTTAGATTCACTGAATTCTAGGCTCACAGCTGATGGAGATTTGGGAATTAATGCCTCCTGGAGGCCATGTATTGTTTGCGGTGGGCTTATGGGTGTTATAGCCAGTTTCCTGTTTCCAGTGTTTGGCACACTGTTCTGTTCCTGTTGTCCACCTGATGTTGGTAAGGGAGTGATGTCCACTCTGCTCATGCCATCATTTTCCCTGCCATCCAGGAGCATTTCCTCAAGTCTGTAAGCCAAAATAAACCTTTTTTTTTTTTTTTTTCCCATAAGCTTCTCTTGATTGGGTGACTTATGGCAGCAATGCGAACCTGACTGCAATAGCAATGTTGGCACTCAGGAGTGGTGTTGTTTTCTGCTAGACACCTGACTGTGTGACTTAATCCTTTTGGAGCTGATTTTCAAGAAGAAAATGGAAGGATTTGAAACCTTGGCCTAAGAGATATCTTGAAATACTGTAAGTACAACTTGATCAACTATTCTGGTCAAAGTTGAAAGACCTGAATGCAGTAAAAACTATGGACTGTGAGGTTTGGCATGTGAGGGTGAGAAAGAGCTTTGCCTGGACTGGGCTAGAGACAGTTTGTGAGAGAGGCTTGCTATTATTCCCATGTTCTGAGAATTTGTGCAGGGTTGCGCTGTGTACAAATGGACTGGGGTGAGCAGAGGGCTATGGCACAGAAAGAAATCTTTAGTCTGAAACTGCTGCCTGTTTAGCTGTAATTGAGAGATTATAGCCATTGATATTGGGCCAGCTTACTTTCATTGGTAAAACAGAAAGAATGCAGTCTTTTGAAGGGGACTGAATGCTGAAGGAGTGTCATGTTCTTCAAACTCTGCTTTATTCCACCCATAGGTTAATAAATTGGCACCTTACCTGGTATTATGGAGTATAAGAAATGCAGGAAAGAGATGGTCATTGAGTTTGCATTGCAGTCTTATGTTTTGGAAATGACCATGGATAGTGTGAAGCAGGTTTTCTGGATGCATGCATGGAGTCCTGGTGAAGCTTTGAAGATGAATCATGGGTTGCAGTGGAGACCCAGTGGAGATGCCAGGACCATGAGATGGATGTCAAGGAGAGCTGCTGGCCTTGGATGAAGTTTTGCAGGACTGTGAGTAGCCTAGATGGAGGGGCAGAATTGGAACTCCAGAGACTTGATGCTGGTTAGAATTATCAGTCTTGGATATTTGCCACTGGCTAGAGTTGTTGAACTTGCAACTACAGAGGTTGATGTTTTCCCTGGTTGCTTTAAATCTTGTATTGGTTGGGTATTTCTTTGCTTTGCCAATGCCATCTTTAGTATGTTATTGTTTATTCTGTCCCTTTATGAGTTTTGGGGGATTTTTTTTTATTATGGCTCAGTTAAAAGACCTTGGATTATGGGGATGTTTGAACATCATTGAGATTGCTAAAAATTATGAGGACTTTTAAAGTTGGACTTAATGCATTGCATTTTATGTCATGTATGGATATCAGTTTATGGGGACTGGGACAGAATGAGATAGTCTGATTCAGGTGTCTCCCATAAACTGAGTTGTTCTGAATGCTAGGTTCACAGCTGATGGAGATTTGGGAATTAATGCCTCCTGGAGGCAGTATATTGTTGGAGCTGAGCTTCTGGGTGTTATATCCAGTTTCCCCATGCCAGTGTTTGGCACAATCTCCTGTTCCTGTTGTCCAAATGATGTTGGCCAGGAAGTGATGTCCACTCTTTGCTCATGCCATAGTTTTCCTTGCCACCATTGAGCATCCCCTAGAGTCTGTAAGCCAAAATAAACCCTTATTTTCCTGAAAGATACTCTTAGTTGGGTGATTTCTGTCAGCAATGCAAACCTGACTACAACACCCTATTTGCACTGAAAGTCTCCATCTAAAAACTTCTAAATTCCTTCAGCAAAGTGGCAGGTTACAAAATCAATGCACAGAAGTCAGTAGCTTTTCTATATGCAAAGGACAATTATACAAAGAAAGAAATCAGTAAGGCTGTCCCATTTTAAATAGAACAAAAAAAAAGAAAAATTGAATACCTTGGAATAACACTAACCAAGGATGTGAAAGAATTCTATATTGAACACACACACAAAAATACTCAAAAAAGAAATCGAGGAAGACTTGAGAGGATGGAAAGACCTCCTGTGCTTCTGGATAGGTAGAATTAATATTGTGAAAATGAATATTCTACCAAAAGCAATATACAGATTTAATGCAATATTAATAAAAATACCAGCATCATCCTTCACAGAGACTGAAAAAATGATCCAAAATTCATATGGAATGGCAGAAGGCCTCAGATACCAAACACATCCTCAGAAAAAAACAGAACAAATAAACAAAAAACACATCTGGTGGTATCACCATACCCAATCTAAAGCTATATTCCAAGGCATAGTGGAAAAAAACAGCATGGTACTATAATAAAAACAGCAACAGACCAATGGAACAGAATTGAAAACCCAGACCTTCGGTAAAGTAACTACAGCTGCCTGATCTTTACCAAAGATGCCAATAATGTAGGCTGGAGAAATGACAGCATCTTCAACAAATGGTGTTGGACAAATTAGATGACCATATGTGGAAAAATGAAATTCGAATCACTCTTTTGCCAAACACACAAATCAAGTCCAAATGGATTAAAGACCTCAATATAAGATCTGAAATTCTTCAACTGCTGGAAGACAAAATAGGAGGTGCTCTGCACAATATAGGACTGGGGAAAGACTTCCTGAACAAAAGCCCAGCAGCCTATAAATTAAACATGCACCCAACCAGTGGGATCTCATGAAGCTAAAGAGCTTTTGCACAGACAAGCATACCATAAGTAGAGCCAAGATATTACCTACTGAATGGAAGAAATTCTTTGCCAGCTATACCACTTACAGAAATCTAATATCTATAATCTACAAAGAACTCAAAAAACTAAACAATAAAAAAAATCAAACAACCCACTCCAAAACTGGGGCAGAGAACTGAATAAGGAGTTCTTAGAGGAAGAATTACAAATGGCTAACACACACTTAAGACAATGTTCAACATCCCTAACCATTATGGACATGCTCATTAAAACAACTATGAGATTTCACCTTATCCCAGTAAAGATAGCAAAGTTAAAAAATCAAGTGAAAACAAATGTTGGTGAGGATGTAGAGAAATAGGAACGCTCATTCACTGTTGGTGCGAATGTAAGGTGGTACAATTTGTATGGAAAACTATATGGAGACTCCTGAAAAGGATTTATATAGAGTTACCATCAGACCCTGTTATACCCTTACTGGGCATTTACCCTAAAAGCTCCACATATCAGTTCAGAGATATTTACTCAACCATGTTTATAACTGCTTAATTCATAATAACTAAGAACTGGAATCAACTCAGGTGCCCATGATTGAATGAATGAATAACCAAGATGTGGTATATCTACATGATGGAATTATACTCAGCCGTAAGAAAAAATAACAAAATGAAATTTGTAGAAAAATGGTTGAACTTGGAACAGATCATTCTAAGTGAACTCACACAATCACAGAAAGACAATTGTTGCATGGTCTCACTCATCTGCAGTCCCTAACCTGGATCATCCCAAGATGCTGACATATCTGAATATCATCTAGAGGTTTGAACAATAGGGAGGGTATGGCTTGGAGTAAGTAGGGGCAGAAAACTAAACTGAATCCATATTGAACTGGTACCATAGAATCCTATATCCTAGAATTTAGACTAAAAGATGAAATCCTCAAGAGGACTTATGGGAAGAACATGAATCAAAAAGCCCTGGAGAGGGTGAGATGAAGCCTAACCTTAAATTTCTCCTGTTTCTCTTTCTTCTCTGTTTTGTAATTCCTTGTACCAGGATGTGGTTCACGTCCACAATGAGCTATTGATCAGAGAGACCTACTAGATCTCCCAAAACAAACAAGACAGACTTCTGGCAGAGCACCTGATTACCCACCAGAGGTTAATGGTAAGACCCTACTGCTGAAGACACAATACTCTGTCGACACGGCCCATGGAGAGTCCTATTAGGAATATGAAAGAGAGCCAGTTCCCAGACAATTAGCGTATCTAGTTCTCAAAGGTGCTACATGAGCTACTGGGTGAAAGTGGCCAACATTTGTCTGCGCAACTGAAAATCTAAGTGACTCAAAAGCAAACAACCTGACAGGATGCTCACACAGTGCAATAGTGGCACACAGCCATGGTGGGTAATCAACTGCCCTTGAATTAGCTGATAAATCCACTCAGTGGAATGGAAACCATATCTGGAACTGGGAGACAAGTCAGAATCATATCCAGACAATGATTCTGCTTTCCATTGTCAAGATCCCACTAATTTTGGGCTGTAAGAGGGTCTACACCCTTTAAATTCTAATTTATTAATGGTTATCTCATTTAATTGGTGCTGACTTCACTGTCTATTGGAGAATCTGCTTCTCTTTTTCATACAATAGCTGGACCTGAGGAGATAAAATGACCCAGCACACTTTATCCTGGCCCCAGCTGAAACCACAGAGGAACTGGGGAAATGAGCAAGAGTGCTGCTATCTTAATGAATCTGATATCAGCACAAGGGTGAAGGAGCTAGACATCAAGGACACTCAACACCTACCAAAACAGAGATCCAGAAGCTCCTAAGTGCCCATCACTAAAGTAGAGTTAAAATGCACCCAACATGGCCCATGGAATTTTGCAGATGAGGGGGCAGAAAGATTGTTAGAGCCCAAGCTGGGACATTTTGCACAGAGACATTCCCTCTCCCCCATAACTCACTGCTGCCCCCATAATGTATGACCCACAATCCCCATAGGGTTGACATGCATCCACAATGAGGAAGGCCTCTTCAGAATAGGGGCAGGGAGGAGTGAAAGGATGATGTCAGTGTGTGTTGTTTACATACTAAGTATGTCCATATCTAATAAAAATAAATTAACAAAACATGATAGATAACTTAAGTATAATTTACTTAAAAAGCAACTTATGTTTATAGGAGAATACAGCATTTGGTAGAGATAAATATTGAGAAGACTAAGCTATACTAGTAGTCAATGTCTTAGGGCTGGAGGTAAAACTCAGTTGGAAGATTGTATAATTCACATAAACAAGTCCCATGGTTCTATAAAACAATAGGTAAATGCACAGAAACAGAGAACAGAGTAATAGTAATCAGATGCAGTGTTGAGGAAAATTTACAGTTTATAATATATTTAAGAGTAAAATGAGGGCTGGAGAGATGGCTTAGCAGTTAAATGCTTGCCTGTAAAGCCTAAGGAACCTGGTTAGAGGCTTGATTCCCCAGGACCCATGTTAGCCAGATGCACAGTGGGGCACATGCATCTGGAGTTCGTTTACAGTGGCTGGAAGCCTTGGCGCTCCCATTCTCTCTCTATACAACTGCCTCTTTCTCTCTCTGTCTGCTGCTCTCAAATAAATGAATAAAAATAATCAAGAATTTTTTTTAAAAAAAAGAGTAAAATAAGTATATTTAAGAGTAAAAGAGTAAAATGGGAGAAAATTTTCCAAAACAATCAACACAGTAATGTATGCCTTTGTCAGAATTATTTTGTGTTTTGTTTTGTTTTGTTTTACCATTGTCCTGGAAGTCCTCACTATTCAAATAAGACAAGAAAAGAAACAAAACTTCTTTTATTAATGGATGACATAATTACTTATGTAAAAGAGCCAAAGGAATAGAAATATGCCTTTTGCAATGTTGAAAGAGTAAAAAAAATGAATATACAAAAGTCAATCACTTTCGTATATATCATGAGAAAGTTGAGTTTGGAATTATAAATACAACACCACTTCCTCAACAAGAAAAGAATAAGTATGCATCTAACAAAATCTGTTCAAAATTCATACTAAGAAAATGAGAATATTTTTATGATGGATCAAAAACTAAGTATGTGGAGATATAGATTACATTCTCAGATAGGAAGACACAATATTACAAGAATTTACTTATTCCCCATTTGACTTGAAAATTCAATGTGCTCTTCACAAAATCCTTCCATATTAGTTTGTACACATTGGCAAATTATTTTTGTTTTGGTTATTTTGGATCTTATTTATTGCATGTAGCCTCAGACAGCCTCAAACTGACTATGTAGAAGACGATGAACTTGATTGCTAACCCTCCTACATACCAAGTGCTTACCTACATACATAGTGCAGGTGTTCACATACACACATACACACTGAACCTTGGCAAATTGTTTCTAAGGATAATATGAAGTTTATAAGAAGTTAGAGAACAGGCATAACAATTTTGAAGTAAAAGAACAAAACTAGAGGATCAATCCTATCTAAATTCAAGATTTTCTGTAAATCTGTGATCAACATAGTATACATATGGTAAAACAATAAGCAAATACATGTAAGGAAAAGATCAATATGAACATATTTATCTTATCTTTGACAAAGAAAACTGGTATCCAACAAAAAATAAGATTGTCTTCTCAGCAAGTGACATTAGACGGACTAAGTAACCACCTGTTAAACAGAAATACTGACTTTATACTTTTCACCAAAATAAAATCAAAATGTGAACTTCAGTTACCTCCCTTTTCACGACTGACAATGAAGGGTCAATCACATATCCCACATCTCTTGTAGCTTTTGTACACATTTTGCTTGTAACTGAGTTGCAGTTGTTATACCTATTTCTAATTGGTTCAATTTTATTCTTAAGGGATGCTTTAATTTTGGTAAATATGTTTATGGCTTCCCAAGCATATTGTAAATGGAGAGAATCATTAGTAGATGATTCTATAATAAAAAGAACTCTGTGTTCCAGGTCAGCCTGGGCTAGAGTGAGACCCTACCTTGAAAAAAAAAAAAAAAAAAACTCTCTGGTGGGCCAGCAGCTTCACTATCAACAAGCCTATTTTAATTCACCATGCGGAATATAGACGTGACATCAAAATCGATAAACACACCAGTCTCATATCACATAGCTCCGTACTTTTTTTTCTTTCAAATGGTTAAAATAAAATTCATTGACAACTTGGAAAACCTATTTCAGAAACTGTAATTAAGTTTTTTAAATTTTATTTTTCATTTTTGGTTTTACAAGGAAGGGTCTCACTCTAGTCCATGTTGACCTGGAATTCACTATGTAGTCTCAGGGTGGCCTCAAACTCACAGCAATCCTCCTACCTCTGCCTCCCAAGTGCTGGGATTAAAGGTGTGCACCACCACACACGGCACAAGATTTTTTTAAATATAAACACCACCTATGCTCAAAATGATCATTTCCTATCTATGTGGATTCCTCTAGCTGCAAATATATATGTTTAACTATACGGAATTTTACAAAGGCATTTTCAATGTGGAGGTCACTAGAATTATCTGAATTCCTAATAAAAAATGAGCAGTGCTCCAAAATAAAAAAATAAACTTATGCAAACAAAAAATAAATGAATAAATAAAATCAAACGACTCACAGACCTAAAGGTGGGGTAAAACTATGAAGCTCCTAGAAGGGAATATCAAAGAAATCGTAGATGAACTTATTTGGGGGTGATGTCGTAGATATGAAACCAAAGGGACAATGCAAGACTTGATAAAATTATTTGGCTAAATTTAAAGTTTTAACTCTATGAAAAACAAAAAAAATGCAAATACCAAGTTAAAATGGAGGAAAATATTTTTTAAATACATATAGAAAAAGGATTATTGGGCAGTGAAGAGATGGCTCAGTAGTTATGGTGCTTGCCTGCAAAGCCTAACAACCAGGGTTTGACTCCCAAGTACACACATACATCCAGATACACAAGATGGTACATTCATCTGGAGTTTGTTTGCAGTGGCTACAGACCCTGGCATGCCCATACTCTCTCTCTGTGTCCTCTCTCTTCTTGCAAACAAAGAAACAAACAGGTTTTGTTAGTTGTTAGTTTTATTAACCTATCATTTGTGCAAGATAAAATAGTTGTGTCTAATGAGCCCTGGGTTTAAGAGCCACAGCCCACATCACTTCCACAGAAAGGGTGGAGCGTGTGGATGAATGAGTGTTTACCATAGCATAGGGAAAGATGGGGCAATGGCAGGCCTTTATGTTGTCATTCTTAAAGTTTTAAATTATTTTAATTGATAAAAACATGAAATTATACATATTTGTAGAGTACCACATGATTTTCCCCTTCCTTCCTTCCTTCCTTCCTTCCTTCCTTCCTTCCTTCCTTCCTTCTTTCTTTCTTTCTTTCTTTCTTTCTTTCTTTCTTTCTTTCTTTCTTTCTTTCTTTCTTTCTTTCTTTCTCAGGGACAGGGTCACACATATCTCAATCTGCCCTGATTTCCTAATTTCAAAGGACAGCCTTGAACTCTTCACTCTCCTGCCTCCACATCTCCAGTACAGAGATTATAGCATGCACTAAGGCACCCTATTTATACATTTCCAAGGATTAATCTCAGGGCTTTTTGCATATTAAGCAAGTACTCTACCAACTGAGATGCATCCCTTGACCCTCATATAATCTGTGGCATACATTATAGTTGGCTTAAAATATCTAACATATTAAACAAACAGCTCCTCAAGATCTATCTTTTCTTCATGCTGAAAATATCCATAGGTGTACATATCATAGTCCTCATTCTAGCTTTTGAAATGTTTGCTACATTATCAGTATGCAGCTGTCCTCACCTGTGGTGGGATAGCAGACCAGAACTTCTGTCTGCCTAGTCTAGCAGTTATATGCATGTGCTTCCTCCTTCCTTCCCTACAGAGCTCTCATTAACTTTTCCCCTTTGGTTCAGTGGTAAAGTTCACGTGCTGCCGGGTGAGTATGGGAGAGCCAAGTTCTCCTCTTCCCTCAGGCTCAGCTATTACTTGGTGTGGCACTGAAGAGTGGCTTCCTTCTTTGTGTTCCTGGGTGCGCACTACCCACTTCTCACTGCCAACTCCACGATGCCTTCCTTGTAACATGATGGCCTAATTTATTGGCCTTTATTGCGTTCCATTGAAGCACTGTCCCTCCACAGTAACCTCGTGGGGTCTCTACCCCCAGTTTGTGTTCAAGCCTTCTGAGTAAAGAATACCAAACTCTGAGAAATGAAGAAGTGAGAAAAGATGATTTTGTAGTAACTCAAATTCCAGCTTTATCTTACCCTGCTTCCAAATTCTACCCATTTCCCACTCACTTACTCATAGTATGTTTACCTTTTGATCATCACTAAACATTTGAGAAATTTCTATAATAACTTTATTGTAAGGTAGAAAGACTGAAAATCAGCTAAGTGGTGTCTATTCACTGCAGCAATAGTTTATGTCTTACAAAAAAAAAGTTTTTCTGGCAAAAAGACAAAACTAAGTACTAAAACATAAGTATTATTCTGTGGATGGATAAGTGAAGCAGACCTATGGCTCTTTCAAATATTGTTAGCTGTTTCTTCCTCTCAAAATGTGCAGAAAGCCAACTTTGAATAATTTTGGGCAAAACAAAATTTTTCCCCAAAATGGAGTTTTATTTACAAAATAGTGTATCTGCAATGTACACATTAAGAAGAGTACTTCTATGAAAATTAAATCCTTGAAGTCTTAATTAAATGTGAAACAGGCAATGTGTGCCAACACCACAAAAGACTTCAAAAGTCTCTTCATCTGCCAAATGCTTCTGGATTTGAACATGAGTTTTATTCCCTTGTGAACATCATGTCTACTCCCTGGAACCTGAGTGGCTGGCACATGAAACTGGAATAAACACGGATTAAAAATTGAGTGCAAATTTTATGAAATACACAATAAATAGACTTTATTGAACAAGATGGACATTTTCCATGATTACATTGCAAGAATTATATTAACAGTGACTGAATCTATAATCTGTGTCAGTTGGTTTTTTACTTGGTTAAACTGGGGAAGGGAATTGGTTGATGGTCAAATATGGCATTCCCTGAGTACTTACATGTCTCATTCAATGCTGTTAATATGTTTTATTTACTCTTGACAATTCTTTTCAAATCTCCTGTCATGTTTTCATTTAAAGAATCTTGTTTTTACATAGATTATGGCATTAGCACATTTGTACACCATGGAAAATGTCCAGGATATGCTACCCACAAAATATGGCACACTTTACTTATTTTGCATGTGTGAATGCATATGTGCATGTTCCTCCTATGTATGTGTGGGGTGGGCGTGTGCATATACTTGCTCATGCATGTAGAGGCTAGAGGATAACTTCATGTGTCATTCTTCAGGAACAGCAACCTTTTGTGAGACAAGGACTCTCATTGGCCCAGAGCTCACCAGTTAGGCTCTTCTGGCTGGCCAGTGAGCAGTGAGCCCCAGAGAGCCTCCTCTCTTTGCTTCCCTAGCTCTGGAATTATAGGTATGTGTCAACATACTCAGCACTTTTGCATATGTTCTGGGGATTCAACCAGGTCCCCATGCTTGCACTGACTATTTTTAAGTGCGGAGTTAAGAATTCTTCAGAATACTACTGATCCTTCAAAATTTCTCCAACACCTGAAGCAAAGCCTGAAGGCTAGAAAAAAATTGTTTTTTGTTGATCCTGATGCATGCATGAGACCTCCTTGGTCGTTACCTAAAAATAGGTCATAAGCCACTCTTCCCAGAAGGTTTCTGTCCTATACTCCAAATTAAGGAATGACACACAGGATCATCAAGAAGAATATCATCAAACAGTGCTATTCCACCACACCCAGTGTTTGTCCAGTCAAATTTTTCTACAACTCCGACTTAGTATGAAATATAATTTTCTCTGTCTCTTTAGGCTGTCATTTTTTAAATTTATTTATTTATTTATTTGAGAGGGGTGGGAAGGCAGAGAGAGAATATGGCCATGCCAGGGTCTCCAGCCACTGCAAAGGAACTCCAGACCCATGTGCCATCCTGTGCATTTGTAGGACTTCATTTTTAAAAGTCCCTGCAGTACAGGAATGTTAAGGAAATTCAGTCTTCTCTTGTTAATATTTCTTTTCAGATAAGGAATCTCAGTCATGAACCTAGCAATGGGAAGACTCTTGTTAATATTTCTTTTCAGATAAAGAATCTCAGTCATGAAACTAGCAATGGGAAGACTGAGCTCCCCACCCCTGCAGTTTCACAGCTAGTCCTTTCAGTGGAGCTGCACATACTCAGCCAGGGGAAAGGACTTACTCAAGCACATACTTGTGCTTCTAAATCCTTTACTCACCATCATCAACTCTAAGTTTTCAACTGTTCTCTCACTGTATTTCAATCATTGACTCTTCAATATGCTACATAAACACCAGTAAAATGCATATATATATATATATATATATATATATATATAATTTCTCATTCATATACATATATATGTATGTATATATATGTATGTATGTTTGTTTGTATGTATGTATCTATATATCTATGTATCTATCTATTTATCTATCTATGAATTGTATAGATCCTTCATCAGTTCCATTTTCAGCTTGGATGTTTTATCAGGCTACAAAGGTTGAAGGAAGAACACCTGTTTCTCTTTTCATTAAACAGAGAAAAAGACTAGTGAAAACAACAGCACCCATTAAAACAGCCATAGCAAATAAGCAGATAGGATGCAATTTAAAAATGAAATCTATTGAAATTTCATTCTTCTACTGATTACACATGTGTTTACCCAAACATTGTTTTTGTTCACACAGGGCAAGTCATACAAAATGCACTATGACAAGTAACAAGCATGGTTCACTAAAATGACATAAAATAGTATCAAAGCACAATATTCAGAAACACACACTTGAAATCTGTAATGCCCTGGAAGTCAGCCCAATGCTGCACCACCTCCAAATTTCAGGTAACTTCTGGTGTATGATTTGCAGTTGATGATGTGTAATTTCCAAAGAGCTTTTTGTCTGTAAACAGTGGAGACACAATGGTTTATGTATGCCAAGTGTTTATTGTTTCTTTGGTTTCTGATTGTTCCAGATCCCTAGGGGTTAGGAGTTGATCACCTGCTGCTCCTCAGTTGCTAAGATCAGAGCATGTAACACCTCTGGAGGGAGCCATGTTCTCAGGGCTGCTGTTTCACAGAGATAAGGCTGCAGTGTGGAGAGACGCTCAGCTTTGCTGCCCCTGAAAGAGCCCAAACAACCAGCAGAAGAAAGTGACTTCTCTGCTTTACACAGACAGAATTTGATTAAAAGACATTGTTTAAATCACCTGAAATGCCTATAGCTTCACTGTTTTTTGGTCTCTCTCTCATCGTCCCTTTCTCTCTCTCTCTCTCTCTCTCTCTCTCTCTCCCTCCCTCTCTCCCTCTCTCTCTCTCCTGCCAAAATGTAATAATTTAAGGACATGACTGAAACATTGAGTCATGGTTTTTGTGTTTTGTTGTGTTTTGTTTTTCATCAATTTCCCTATGTTTTGTGAGTTACATTTTAGCCACCCTTATCATTATGTTGTCATTCACAGCAATATATGTCTTAGTAGGACAAATTGCATGTTACTATGCTCATTTAGAAAAACACACTGTGCCTGGTTATGACCTTCTAATTAAAATAGGCCAACTTCTACAGACCAAGGGAAAGTAGCCACATCCCTAGTGTAATAGAATTTATACAGCTTTTAGTTTTAGCAAAAGAAAAAAAAAATCACATAACTCAAAAATTCCCAAGTATACAAATAAATCCTCCTCACACCACCTTCCTTCCACCAGAGTGTGCTAGAAAAGCCAGACTGGTCACTAAATGGTATTTCCAATAAATTACCATTTTAATCAGGTAAAGCTAACAGCTTTACTTCCCACATGTGGAGCAATACAGGGAAAGTGCTTAGTACAGGGCTTAGGACAATCAGAGGTAAAAACTGCTGGTTATATTTTCAGTTCTTTCCCTCTTAACAAGTCCTTGAGTGTGTTTCCCCTTTCAGACACAGGGTTCTTAGATCACAAACTGAGATGACTTTCAGTGGTATGCCTCCATACTTTTGCCTTATATCAGGAATACTGGATACAAGCTACTTAATTATATATAAACAATGGTCAGAAACTCTGTTACAGGATGTTAAATCAGTAAACTCATTAAATATGCATCAACCAAGTTAATTTTACATATTTGGAATACATGTATTTATTTTATTATGTCACTAATGAATAAAATTTACTAATTTTCCAACAGTCTACTCTTATATACTAGGCCGGCCTCCACATTGTCATCTTTTTGCCTCAGCCTCTTGAGTGATGGGATTGTAGGCATTTTTATCATATCCAGATCCCATACATTTTAGTAAATGTTTTTTTCTTGTTAATTTCAAAATAAGCTGCTCCCTACTAAAGTTGAATTTTTCCAAAACAGTGAAACATGATGTACCAAAGGCTACTCAGTGTGTTCACATTCTGTCATGTAGGCAACTTAATTTAACTAAAGCTTAGTATATTTTTTCTTTGTCTAAGCTTATTGTTTTTGAATTTAAGCAATTCTGCTAAATGTAAATTGTAACTTATGATATAGCCCAAGTGATACTAAAATTTTATTAAATATTTCCACACATTTTTAAATATAAAAATGCATGTGAATATGTAAATTTTAATCCTTAGCTGACTTATAAGGTGTCTAATAATTTGTAATTCTTAAAAGAAAGTGAGTTTCCATGTGAATGTACTTTAGATTTATGTAAAATTCCATTGAATTATAGCAATACAGTACTCTTTTTAGCAGACTACTTGTTCTGTTTTTCATATTGTCTGTGATGTATGTTTGTATGAGGGTGGCTATACATGTACGTGCGTGTAGAAGCCACAGGTTGACGTTTGTGCCTTCTTCAGTCACCCTCCACATTACTTATTGAGTCAGGGTCTTGTACTTCCAAGAATTCAACTGGACTAGCTATCCAGCAAGCCCTACAATTCCTCCTGTCTCTGCTTCCCCAACATAGGATTACAGGTATGTCCCACCATGCCCAGCTTTGATGAGTGTAATAGACACAAACTCAGGACTTCATTCTTTCATAGAAAGTGCTTTACCTACTGAGACAACTCCCCATACCATAGACTACATGTTTCATCAAACATGTAGTGTAAGCCTCAACTTATAGTTTTTATGGTATTCTGTAATTCGTAAAATCCCATTAGGCTTATGGGAGGGTCAAGTTTCTCTCTGTGAAGATATATTTTATAAGCAAGGCATATTTACCATATTTACCTGTGTTAATTATCTTTCATTGCTGTAACACAATCTTTGGGTTTGGCTCATGGTCTCAGAGCCTTCAGTCCACGTTCATCTGGCAGCATTGCTGTAGGGTTGGCTGAGGTGAGGCACAGCATCATGAAAGACATGGCATTATGGAACAGAACTGCTCATTTCCCAATATCTGGGAATGTGAAACAAGGGGAAAAGGAGCTCCATCCAGATATACTCTTCAAAGACAAGCCCACATCCTCTAATAAGACCCCCCCATTCTGCTTTCCATCACCTTTCAGCAGTGCCATCAAATCATGACTCCATAACATCAATGCCCTGTTGATTTAACCAATGTTTGAAGGTTCCTTGGCCAGTAACGAAACTAGTAGCACAACAATATCATTGGGCAATTGAGATTCAAATAATAACACCATTCTTTTCAGATGTTCGTGGTTTCATACCTTGGGAAAGATAGTTCCTTGAGCTTGGGATGAATTTCCTGGTTGACATCCTTCAAGAGGACCTGCCAGTCTATAATAAATGACTAAATAATAGAGCCTAATACTAGCAGTAGTTTCCTACAATACACTGTCTGGACTACCTAGTGTGTCCTCTTTTCTCTAGTACCAGAACCTTTGGGGACAGTAGTTCTAGATGTTCTCTTTATTTCCTAGATCTCTTGCTAACTGGACAGCACATTGTTATTTTACCAATTCTAATATAAAGGAGCCGCCATGCATTCACTGTCATCTAGTAGAGTACATTTACTAGGGTTCTCTGTAAGAGGAATGTGTGAGAGCTTTCTGTAAAGTTAGGAACACAATCTCCAAAACCTTTTGCTAATTGTTTGCAAGCATGGGTTTTCTCAAATCCACTCTGTTTGAAAAACCACTAGAAGAAAGGAGCATCAGAACTCATTGAAACAGTTATTCTTATAGGTTTGTAATCATGGTGTATTATAGGGAAATAAAACATTAAAATCATGGCTGGAAAGATTGCTCAGTGGTTAAATGCATTTGCTTGCAAAGCATGATGGCCTGGGTTCCATTCCCCAGTACTCATGTAAAGCCATATGCACAAAGTAGTTCATAGTTTTGGAATTTTCAGTGGCAGGAGGCTCTAGTGCATCCATTCTCATTTATTCCCCTCCCCTCTCTCCTTGGAAATAAATAAAAATATTTTTAAAAAGAACCAAGAAATCTAATGAAAACAAATGCTGGCAAGGATGTGGAGATATAGGAACCCTTATCCACTATTGGTGGGAATGTAAGATGGTACAACCACTATGGAAAGTAGTATGGAGACTACTTAAAAGGTTGACTATAGAGTTACCAACAGACCAAGTTATTCCTGGGCATTTACCCTAAAAGCTCCATGCCTCAGTCCAGAGAGATTTTCTCAACTATGTATATAGCTGCACAACTCATAATAGCTAAAAGCTGTAATCACACCAGATGTCCATCATTAGACCAATGGATAACAAAGATGTGACATATGTTCTAAATGGAATTCTACATAGCAGTGAGGAAAAATGACACAATGAAATTTGAAGAAAAAGAGTCAAACTTGGGACAGATCATTCTATGCAAACTCACCCAATCACAGAAGGATAATCATTGCATGGTCTCACTCATCTGTGGCTCCTAACTTGAATCTTCCCAAGATGCTGATTTACCTAATAAGTATCTTGAGGACCAGACAACAGGGAGGGTGGCGTAGGGGGGAAAGGTTGGGGGGGGGCACAAAACTGGACCCAAATGGAAATGGTACCATAAAATCCTATATCCTGCAAGACAGACTAAGAGGTTGAACCTTCATCAGGTCCTTAGAGGGAACACCTGAATCACAGTGGGTTGGAGAGGGTATGATCAAGACTAACCTTAATCTTCTCCTGTTTCTCTCTCTCTCTCTCTCTCTCCCTCTCTCTCTCTTTCTCCCTCTTCTCTCTGTCTCTTTTATATTACCTATATTTTTATTCCTTCTTTTCCCTTGCCGCTGGCCTGCAACTCCCCATACCAGCGTGCAGTTAACATCCACAATGAGCTGTTGATCAGAGAGATCCGCAAGGTCTCCCAATAGAAGACAGATTTACCTCACAATACTTGATGACCCACAAAAGGTTAATGGTAAGACCCTACTGCAGAAGACATCACATACTATTGGTATGGAATATGGAGTGACCTGGCTGGAATCTGGAAAAGAGTCAGTCACCAGATGGTTAGCTTATTTTGTGCCAGAAGGTGCTACATGAGTGGCTGGGGAAAACTGACAAACATCTGCCCAAGCAACTCATGGTCTAAGCTACTCAGCAGCAAGCAACTTGATGTGATACTCATCCAAATGCCATAGTGGCACACAGCCATGTTGTGTAACCAACTGCTCTTGAACTGGCTGACTGATCCACTCCGTGGAACGGAACCCATAGCTGGAACTTGAAAACAAGTCAGGGGACTGGAGAGATGGCTTAGTGGTTAAGCGCTTGCCTGTGAAGCCTAAGGACCCCGGTTCAAGGCTCGATTCCCCAGTACCCACGTTAGCCAGATGCACAAGGGGGTGCACGCATCTGGAATTCGTTTGCAGTGGCTGGAGGCCCTGTCATGCCCATTCTCTCTCTCTCTGCCTCTTTCTCTCTCTGTCGGTCACTCTGAAATAAGTAAATAAAAGAAAAAAAATTTAAAAAAAGAAAAAAAGTCAGAACCATATCTAAAAAATGGGGCTCCTCTCCAATATCAAACTCCCACCAATCTTGGGCTACAAGAGTGCCTACACCTATTAAATTCTCTCTAAAATGATCATTGTTATTCCATTATCTGGTGCTGACTTCAGTCTATGTTGGAGAATTTACTTCTCCTTTTCAGATGGATGTAGAACGTGGGGAGAGAATCAGCCTATCACCAGGGTACAGGCTGAAGCCATAGAGTAATTGGGGAAATGAGGAAGAGTGCTGCTTTCTTGGTAAACCTGATACCAGTGGAAGGGTGAAGGGGGTAGACACAGAGAACACTCAACTCCTACCAAACCAGATATCCAGAGACACAGAGGCTCTCCCAAGACCTCATCACTGAAGTAGACCTAAAACAAACCCAACATGGCTCAGGGAAATTTGTGGAAGAGGGGGATGGAAAGATTGTTAGAGCCACAAGTTGGGACATTATGCACAGAGACATTGCCTCTTCCCCATAACTGATGGCTACCCCCACAATGCATGACCTACATTCCCCAATGAGGAGAGCCCCTTCCAAGAGGGGAAGACAATGAGGAGGCTAACGATGGTACCAACATGGCTGTGCACACCCTGTATATAACTAATAAAAAAAATAGAAAACATAAAATCATGCAAGGGAAGAGATACACAGAGCTAGGTTGGGAGACAACAATCTTGGACAGAAAATATGTCCCTTCTGACATAGACGTGTGGCAATGTGTGCAGAATACTGCCAGCAAAGAAGATCATACACCAGCGACCAGACCAGATGTTTTAATGGGGTCTCATGTTTGATTACCCATATGTTTTCCAGTCTGTTGGAGGATAACTGGACACCACACAGTTCCAGCCCCAATCATAATTCATGTTGTAGGAAGTCTACTAGTCAAGACACTCAGGTAAACTGATACTCACTAGAGAGGACCTTTCAAGGACATGGAGATTATTTTTTAGATGCTTAGTACAAATACCAGACCTTTCTTTGGACAAGGTTGCATCCTTTATTTCACACTTTCCAAATGTATTTGGACAAGAGAGTTGTTAAACAAAATGAAGTTTGTAGACCTTTGAGAACACTTTAACCTCAAAAATACATTGTCTTTAATCCTTGGACATCAAAGGAAAAGAGCTCATTTTCAATAATAATTTAATTAAAGTATGCCAACATAGAGGGCTAATTTTTCATGCCTACCAGAATCATATCTTTTTCATTTTTTATATATTGTATTTTTTTACTGGAGAGAGAACAGAAAGAGATAGAGAGGAACAGGCAGAGAGACAGAGAGAGAGAGACCTAGCAAATGGGCATGCCAGACCCTTCAGCAATTGCAAATGAACTCCAGACATATGCACCACCTCATGCATCTGGCTTATATGGGTACTGGGGAATTGAACCTGGGTCCTTAGCAACCTCAACTGCTAAGCAATCTGTCCAGCCCCAGAATTATAATTTTTATGAGTGAATTATGGGGAAATGCAAACATGCTAATAATAATGGAACATCTATTCTTTTATATAATAAACTTAATTTGATACATGGTATGGGGGTGGTAGGTAGATATAGTAAACTTCTCTTAACAATATTTCTTCCTCTAATTCATAGAAACTTGCATAAATCTCTGCAAGTGCAAGAAAAAGCATGAAGAAATTAGTGGATGCTTGCATCTTCTTTCCTTTCTGACCCTTATTTAAACTTTCAGGTATTTTCAATACTTTTCTTCAAAACGTAAGCATTTTCAAGCTGCAGAATCAATGTAGTCAAGAAATAAAGATATTTTATATGTAACAAAAATGATTTATGGCAAAATTATCAAGGTAGATAATCAGTGTAAAAAGTATGCACTGTGTAAGAGGTCATTACGTATTGAAGTTTCATTATATTGGAAAAGAGGCTTGAATTATATTTTATAAAATCATAATAACTATGTCCCCAGTAACAGCCAACTCCTATTTATACATATGAAAGTTTAATTCTACCTCTATTTTATAAAAGTTAAATTTCATTTACTTTTAACAATATGTAATTGATTTTTTTACCATTGGTTATAAGAAAATTTTATATTTATAAAAAACTAAAAAAAATTCTAATTTTTATTCTTATCCTTTTTATCAGTTTTAGAAAAAAATGGATGCACATATGCATGACTGTCAAAGGAATGATATGCACATTTTTACCATATTCCTTGCTTCAGAAATGATTAGTTTTAGGTAAATACCTTGTATAGCATTATAACAAGATAAATGGGGATAAATAACACATTGATAGCTCATTTTATTTTCATAATAAGTTGATTAACTTGTGCCAGTTTGCAGCCTTTCAATACTGAGTGCACAATAGTCACTAATGTATCCTGCAAATGTCTGGCATGTTTTGTTTATTTTCCATATTTTTAATAATACTCCATGGAACACATGACATATTTATTCAAGTTAATAAATTAAATTAGGGGTTGGAGAAATGGTTTAGTGGTTAAGGTGCTTGCCTGCAAAGCCAAAGAACCAAGGTTAGATTCCTCAGGAGCCAGGTAAGCCAGATGCACAAAGCGGCATGCATCTGGAGTTTGTTTGTAGTGGCTAGAGGCCCTAGCATGCCCATTCTCTCTCTCTCTCTCTCTCTCTTTCTCTCTCTTAAATAAATAAATATTTTTTAAATGAGATTGAAATTTTAATTAAAAAAATGAAATTAGATTTTTTATATGATGAAAAGAAGTAACAGTCTGCTTGACTTGAAGATGTGAATTGGCTTTGCCAATTGGTTGTATCAGAAACAATGTTCATAAACTGAATGACCTGAATCTGCAGCTCCAAAATGACTTTATAAGAAGAGTATTAAATTTAAAGATGAGAACATTTTAAATATTAAATAAATAATAGCATAACAACTTACATATCACAATTTTTTCCAATTATATCTCAAATTCTTACTCACCAGGAACCACATTAAAATTGACAATTTTGGGGAGACTGGTTTATTTTCAAAGGGATGAATTCAAAAGGGGTTGTGTTGGGCTGAAGAGATGGCTTATGGCTAAGGAATTTGCCTGTGAATCCTAAGGACCCAAGTTCAATTCCCCAATGCACATATAAGCCAGATGCACAAGGAGGCCATGCATCTGGAATTAATTTGTACTGGCTTGAGGCATTGGTGTGCCCATTCTTTCTCTCTCTCTCTCTCTCTCTCTCTCTCTCTCTCTCTCAAATAAATGAATAAGATATTTAAAAGGAATAATGCAGTTAGAGGATATACAGGAAGCACATAGAACACAAGGCTAATGTGGAAGTCTCACCACCATTTAGCCAAAAGTTCACAGGAGGGGAAAGTGCATTGAAATCTGGAGAATCCTCACAGCTGTAACAAGTCCCTTTGGAAGTGAACAACATTCTTTATTGGTGAACATAATACAGTGGGTGAGAATTTAGAAAGTGCCAAATCCAACTGAGTGCTTCACACATGACAGCACAGTAGGGCACAAAGCAGGTTAAAGAAACGGAAATATTTTGGGGAATCACAAATCATTTTAGAAGTTAAACAAGATGCATTTACAGTGTCAGCTATAGAACTTGCAAAATATTCTTAAGGCATTTTTGAGTACCACTTCCCAAAATCAAGATAGTAACCATGAATAGCAGTTAACATGAAATTCATATAGTTTCATGTTCTTTTCTTTCAACGCATGTAAAGTATAACCATCTCTACTTACCAAAAATTTTATAAAATTTGAGGCCATTATCTATTTTGTCATTTTGGTATGGAATTATAAAAAGAAGCAGTAATTGAGTGGCATTACTTAAACCTCCATTAAACCTATCTACTTTTAGGTACAAAAGTTGTCTTATTTTGAATACTCATTTTTATTTACTTATTTTCATGCAGAGAGAGAGATAAAGTGAAGAAAAACAGTTAGACAGAACGAGTATGTCATGGTCTCTAGCTACTGCTATGAACTCCACATGCATGCACCACTTTGTGCAACTGGATTCATGTGGGTAATGAGGAATTGAACCCAGGTCATTGGACTTTGTATGCAAGTGCCTTCATTGTTGTGCCATCTCTCCAGTTCCAAACACATGTCTTTAATTGTTCAAGTAATAATATGACAAATATGAATGGGATCATTTTAAGCTATCATATTCTAATAATTACTCATTTATCCATGAGTAAGTACAGTAACAAAAATGGCCTTATTAGTATTTAGATATGTGGTAATTTCCTTAAAGGCTAGCTGTGGGCAGATTGTTGGATAGTTTGCCATGAGAATGAAGAAAATATCTTCAATCTGAATGTAAGATATCACATTACTGTACCTTATTAACAAGGAATCTAACAATGGAACTTACTGACAAGGTACAGTGGCAGTAGAACGAATAGTGTGTGTCCAATGGCAAAGGGCCTTTATTTTTTAGAGCACTGTCAGAAAAAATTTCATGCAGGGCCAAAAGTTCCATCAAGCAATGTCCACCATAGCTGTGCTAAGCCCAAGGGCAGCAGGCTAGACCTAGAGCAATTGTTCTTTACAGGGTGTCTTTACCAGTCACATACTGCAAGGGGTTGTAATGAGGTTTGTAGAGTTCAGAAAGTGTCCTTACATCCCAAATCCAGAGTTCACGTCTGTTTATCAAAGAATTGAAACAAAACAAGACTGAGCAGGGTAATTTTTAAATTATAACATTTATTCAGGGAAGGAAGAAACCAGTGGAAGAGAAAATGGATACAACAATGTAGTTTGAGAGCCCATGTGGGAAGTGAGCATTAGCCTGAAACACAATAAGTGATTTAGAGAGGAAAGAGAAGAAAGTACAGAGAGCTACTGGTAGGTGGAGGACAGGAAGGGTTAGAGCATTTATGTGGTAGTAGGAATCGGGATCTCCTTGTCTCAGCTGGTCTGGGCTGAGATGGGTGGTGGGTGCTTACCAGGACAGGAACATGAAAGTCAGGAGAGATGAACAGCCAGCAAAGTGGGTTTTGCCACCTGGTAAGCATTTATTTATAACCTAATTGTGGTGGGCTTAGGCTCAAGTGAGCCACAGTAAGGGCAGATTGGTCTGAGCTAGGGGCTGGCTCAAGAAGAAGGCAGCCATGATACTTAGAGTAAAGGCTGAGCTTAATCCACCAGATCTCCCAGATTGCATTTAAGCTTTAATTTTAGGAAAGTGGAACTCTTTTCCAGAGATGGACTATTTTTTTTTTAAATGGAAAATCAGAGTAGGTAAGAGAGAAGGTGAAGCCAGATTCTTCTCTGAGATCTAGCAAAGTGGAAACCACAAGGGCAAATCTATAAACATTCCTACTCTCAGAGCTCAGTCACCCTAACTGCCTCAGGGGAAGGAATGCTTTAATAGACTGCATTAGCACAGATATGATTAGTTTAGTGTATGTTGTTCTTCTACGACCAGCATTCTAAGGAATAACAGACTACATCTGGGTGCAGGAACCAGGTTCCCACTGTAGGGCAGTCAAGGCTCTAGTGTGCTTGTGGCTGTCTGTACATTTGGGTTTGACACTGTATGACTCCCTTCTACCATTCTCTTGGCTTAGCTAGACACCAGAGATTAGGAAGGAGTGCTCTAGGAAAAGGGCATTCTAAGGCTTATTTTACTCAAGGATGACACATTTGCATTCTGAAAATGCAAATTCAGTTTTTAAATTATAAATTTATTTATTAAAATTATAATACGCTTATATTGCTAACTTCAACTATGTAATAAAAATAACTAGCCCCATCAAAAGAGAGGTAATTTAATAAAAGATATATTGTGTGTATACATATTATGTGATGGACTAAAATGGAGTGTTTAGTAAAAATTGTTTAGAAATAAAATGGCAGGTAATATTGAGTTTGGTGGTGGAATTGAAATGGAAATATGAGTTCAAGGTGCAAATGAAAAAAATAAAGATTGCTGATTGCAAAGAAGCTATTCATTTGAATTTTAAATAATTGATGAGATTTTCAAATTACTATGCTTTAGGGGAAAAAATGGGAAGGAATTTCTGTACTAAAAGAATTTACCTTGAGTTTTCTTCGAGTGTGTGGGCACCAACACTTTCTATACATTTATTGTATATCATTTGTGGTCTCTGACCAAGCCTCATCTAGGAAAACCTTCAGTCACAGTGAAAGGGAGTCAGGTAGCTTTGCTAGGCAGTTAGGGTGACTGGACCCCAGAAAGTAAGTATGGTAATGTCTGTCCTCAAATTCTGCACTTGATAGAGATCTAAAGATCTGATTTCTCATCTCTTGCCTAAAGGAGTTCAATAGGTCTATTTTTACACACACACACACACACACACACACACACACACACAAACAAACAAACAAACAAAAACCTGATGCTCTCCTAGGAGGGGTTGCCTTTCCTAGAATTTAAATCTAATCCTGACATCCTGACATTGTGGTTGGTCAAATTGAGCCCCCAGAACTTTCCATCATGGTTGGTCTCTTCCTGAGCCAGCCCTTAGCCCAGACCAATACACCCCTTACTCTGGCTCACTTTAGCAGAAGGGTGAAACCCACCATGCCAGGGTTCAGGGTGCAAGGGTCTCTCTAGGGCTTCTTAAAGATCACTCCTGAAAGTCCAAGTTCTGGTGAGTTTCTCCTCCTCTCCCAGGTAGAACTTGTAAAATGGAATGTAAGGGGACACAATAGAACTGGCTTCACATTCTCCTGTGCAGCCCTTGCCTTCAGGCACACATAATGGAGGCCACCACCTAAGCTGATCTTCCTGACAGATAAAGGAGAAGTTCCAGGAATCATTATCACAGGGCTTATTGCAAAATGAATGTGTTTTCTGTTATCTAAAAAAAATGGGATGACCCCCCCCACACACACAATGTACCATGACCTTCCTGTACCTCTTTGTTTTTAAATATCTTTGTGATTACATTACATAGCATAGAACATTTCTTGCCTGAGTTCTACCTATGTAATCTAAGTAATGAATACCTTGTGATTTCTTGTCATAGTTGCCCCTCCCCCGTTTAACAGTAACTTTATGGTTTAACTCCAATCCTGTTTTTTCTATATATATCATGTGGTTATTTTCAATAAAAGCTGACATTCCAAACAGTTTGGGGCTGCATCCTGAGATTCCCCACCTCTGAGGTGCAGACCTGATGTACCAGTCTATCTTCTTTTTATTTTCTTTCCTTTTTACCCAATAAAACTTTGCCTCACATTCTGTGAGTCGATGGTCTTACTTGTGTGACACCAGACCCCATAACATATTGGGGGCTCACCCTGGATCTACATTTCAATACCTCCCTCCCAACTCTGGGGTGACTGAACCAGGGAAGGACCCTTAATCTCAGCCCAAAAACCAGATCTCCATCGGTTTTCATGTTCCTGGTTTTGGAGTTGATAGCAGGCCATTGACGGGGAATTTTGCCTAGGACTGCCATCCTCCTCTTTTATTAGGTGAGAAGGCTCCAGATGTGCTTTTTCCACTGTTCTTTTTTTGTTTATTTTTATTTTTTTCTGGTTTTCTGGCTTTGCAAGCTTTTCTGGGTCCAAGAGGGAAGCTGGACACAGCATTAATTCTCCTGGATGAGGGATTGAGGGGCTGCCCTTGACTCTCTCTGGCTCTGTTCAGATATTTTGAATGGAGGCCTGTTTCTGATTCAGTTTTGGTTTGGCAGCCGTGTGGCAGTGTCAGGAAAGCCATTATTGCTATTGTGTTGTGTTTATTTGTCTTGTCCTCATCTTTGAAGATATGGGTCAAAATCATTCTGTTGAAAACTCTCATTTAAAACTGGTTAAAAAGGAATTTCAAGATCTTAAAAAAAGATAAACAATAAAATGAGCTAGGTTTATTATCCTAGCTACTTGGGAAGCTGAGACAGGAGAATCTCCAATTCAAGGTTCCAATGTGATAGCCTGACTCCACATTTTAAACCATATGACTTTTAAATTGCTTGATAAAAATAAGTACATTATTTTAATTTGAACAGTGCCTGATATTTCCTCTTGTTTGGGCATTAAACAAATAAGACATTGTTTATAGACACGTTTTGGTTTCTTTACTAATTGAAATAGTCCAAAAGGTCCTAAAGTTCTTGTTACCATTTGATTTATTTCAAGGATTTTTTGGTTTTTGTCTTTAAAAGTAAGATTTAACTAAAGCCTATGGTGAGCTAAAATTTGATGTAAACAAAGCCATATTTTGTTACATGATCTCATAAAGATAATTACTGAGTTTATGCTCTAGGTCAACCTCAACTTACATAGAGAATTATTAAAAACAACAAAATTCTCTCTGAGGCGGTGACTCATAATTTGCCAGCTATTTTAAAAGATTGTAATGTCCTGTTACTTAAAGGGAGGAGGCAACTGGCCTGAGTTCTAGGCCAGCCTGCTTCAAGATAGAAACAAAAATTTGCCTTAGTTACTCCTAGTAATTGCATTTCCAAATGTGTTAGAGGTATTGATAAAGATTATCACCAAAACAGTTGTCATGTTTTGCCTGTATTCATAAAAAGTGTATTTCATGGAGTTTATTAATAGGAGCTATCCCAAATTAATGGATTATATAAAATTTGAAGGTATATATACTGGTATTATAAAGCAAGTGTGATTGTCAGGTAGAGATTTTTTGGTGACCTACATACTAAGGAAAGCTTTTTCTCTACAAATTTCCAATAGTAAAATAGTTAACTCTTTGAAGTCACACAACTTGTTTCTTTGTCAGTGGGTAATAAGATTAATCAATTTAATGTAGTTTTTCTTAATAGTCTTCTAAGAAATGTGGTTAATTATGGGTTGAGATGAGATGATTGAAGGAACTGGGAAGGTATTTTTCAATGTTGGACATAGAATGCTTGTTAAAAGTTCTTTTTTGAGTGGAACTTATATCAAAATGTTAAAGTATGTGGATGAAGATGTGAGTATGTAGAAAAGATGTAAAAGATCTAAAAAAGACCAAACTTTGCCTAAATTTAATTTCCTTTTAGAAGGAACAGAAAGCTAATTTTCAGGCTAAACCTAAATGCCATGACTAAAGTTAAAGATTTTTTTCAACTGTTTACAGACTTTTAAGGATGCTCTAAAAGTTTTATATAGGGACATAGACTTAATGTGAATTCAGTTTACATTAGACACAGCTGTGCTAGGTGGGTCACAAAGTCATAAACACAGATGTAATTCATATTCTTAGACATAGACAAGACTCTATCACCTTATGTATTACAAATGTGTAAAATAAATTTCCTAGGTAAAAACAAACTTCAGAGTAAGATAAGGAATGCCAGGATGCTTAGCTCTCTGCTCTGTCATTTCCTTTTTCTCTTGCTTACTTTTATATGCTATTTAAAGTTATGGTAAGCTGGACTCTGGAAAAAGGGATGATGCCCCCTTTATGTCAGACTCCATGCAAGTTTAAGCCATGTGTCCCCCTGAACTTGTCCAGATACAAATTGACCAATTGTCTCTGACAAAGAAAAGGGAATAACAAATGGCATATAACTTTGTTTCTCTTTATAGTTCCTCTCTTTTGAACAGCTAAAGTCACATCTATTAGATGAAAGTTCTCTGTAAACAAAAAGTTAAATAGGTAAACTGAGTCAAGGAACTTGATCAAGTTACAAATTCCTTACATAAGGCACACATCAGACATACCTAAAATGTGTAACAGGATATAAACAGAAAATTTTTTTTTAAAGGCATCAAGTAAATGATGGCTTAATGGTTAAGGTGCTTATTTGGGAAGCCTAAAGACCTAGGTTTGATTCCCTAGCATCAACATTTTTTATTGCTAAATGTGATCTAAAGCAGGTTCTTTGATATCCCTTTTTGAGGTAGTCTTCTAAACCCATCAGCCCACATGGGAGGACTGTCAGCAACTCTTGCAGACTCTCTTCACCACAGAGGAACATGAAAAAATCTGAAGGGAAGCCAAGAAACTAGTGTTGGGAGCTGACAAGCACCTCATGGAGAACCCCAATGTTACTGAGGATATTTTCCCTTCCACATGACCATACTGGGATCCCAACACTGCTGAAGCTAGGGTGTCCCATAACCTCTTTCTCCAGATTCTGATGTGTAGTCTCCAGACAGCCTCTCACTCATCACTTTACGAATTTGTCTAAAGTGGATGAAGTGACCCAAGGGCCCACAGAATTCCCCACTGCTTTCCTAGAAAGGCTGCAAGAAGCATATAGGATATCCCCCCTCACAGATCCTGAGGCCCTTGAGAATAGGTGAGCTATTAAAATTGCTTTTCTGGGCTGGAGAGATGGCTTGGTTGTTAAGTGCTTGCCTGTGAAGCCTAAGGACCCTGGTTTGAGACTCGATTCCCCAGGAACCATGTTAGCCAGATGCACAAGGGGGATCTGGAGTTCATTTGCAGTGGCTGGAAGCCCTGGTATGCCCATTCTCTCTCTCTCTCTCTCTCTCTCTCTCTCTTCCTCTTTCTCTGTCTGTTGCTCTCAAATAAATAAAAATAAACAAAAAAATTAAAAAATTTGCTTTTATAACTCAGTCCACAGCAGATATTAGAAAGGAGATGATTCAGAAAATAGAAGTCTTGGAGGGTAAACATTTTTCAGAGTTAATAGAGATTGCTGTTAGGGTATATAATAACAGAGACATTCCAGAAGATAGGTGAAGAAAATGGCTAAGGTTATGATGGTTACCTTCCAGAAGGCACAGGGCCCTATGAGACAGCCCTTATACTCAGTATGATTCCACCTGAAAGTCAAATATATATTGTACTGGACCTAAAAGATGCTTTCTTTAGTACCATTGGCAAGGGGACATCAACCCATTTTTTGCCTTTAAATGGACAGACCCAGAACAAGGCACCAGTGGGCACCTAACCTAGACTAGGCTTCCACAGGCTTTAAAAATTCTGCCATCTTCTTTTATGAGGGTCTTCATAGAGACTTGCAGGCCTTTCACAAGTAAACACCTGAGGAAACTCTTCTACAATACGGGGACAACCTCCTCCTAGCTGCAGAAATGGAGGACAAGTGCCTCTTTGCCACAGAGCATCTCCTTGACAACTTAAAACATACAGACTATCACATATCATCCAGGAAGGCTCAACTGTGTTTACATAAGGCAAGCTACTTGGTATACAAATTCCAAGAAGCTATGAGTATGTTGTCAACCTCTAGGATTCAGGCCATCACTCAAATCCCCACTAAGAGACAGATCCGAGAATTCCTCAGAGATAGGATATTTCAGAACCTGGATCTCAAGGTTTGCTGAGTTAGCCAAGCCTCTATACAAGGCCATGAGAGGGAAAAAAAAAAGTTTTATGAGAAACAAGCCTTCTAAGAACTAAAAGTTAGCTCTGACATCAGCCCCTGCCCTGGCACTTCCAGACTTAACAAAACCCTTCCACTTGTACGTGGATGAAAAGAAGGGGACAACCAGGGACATCCTAATCAAAAGACTGGGGCCATGGCATCATGCATGGCCTACTTGTCTAAGAAGTTAGATCCAGTAGCCAATGATTGCCTCCCCTATCTCCAAGCTGCTTCTATTCTGACAAAGAACACTGCCAAATTAACCTTGGACCAGACTTTATCAATGATGGCCCCACGTGCAATAGACACTCTTTTGCAAAAGCCCCACAGACTTATGACTCTCCAACTCTCTCATAATCCACTATCAGATCTTGCTCTTAGGTCAACAAAGAATAGTTTTGACAAAGAGAGGCTTTGAACCCTGCCTCCCTGCTGCCAGAAACTGATGAGGGAGTAACTCCTCTGTGTGACTGCCTAGAGTTCACTTCCACCTTCCATGGATTCTTCCTGGACCTGACAGATATGGCTTGGCTAGACTCTGATCTGGTGATGCATTCTGATGGCAGTAGCTTTGTTGTGGATGGAATCAGGTATTCAGGGGTGGCTATGCTAACTTTCGAAGAAACTATGTAGGCTGAGGCCCTACCTCAGGGTACATTGGCTCAGAAAGCTGAACTGATGCCACTGACCAAGGCTCTGATATTGGGAAAAGACAAGACAGTGAATGTCTAGATAGATAGTCATTATGCCTTTTCCATGGCACATGCATGTGGGGCCATCTAGCAGGAGCAAGGGCTATTAACAGCAGAAATTAAAGACATTAAAATTTAAAAAAAAATGAAATTCTGGACTTACTGGCTGCTATTTAGGCACCTGATAAAGTAGACATACTCCATTGTCTGGGTCATGAGAAAGGGGAGACCACAGAAGCAATGGCAGAAGCAGAATGGCAGACCTAGAAGCAGAGTGCTGCCTTCAGCATCTGTCTGATTGTTTTGTCACCCTCCTGGCACCTACTCTTCCTGAGTGACAAACATACACAGAACAGGACCTACAGCTCACCTCTCATCTGATAAAGGAACAGAGCCCACAAAGATAGTATCAACTGGAGAATGGATGTCTGTTGCTGCCCTGCTGCCCTAAGCCCTAGGGTAGAGACTGGCTAAACAACTACATGAAGGAACTCACTTAGGAAACAATAAGCCAGCCAAGCTAATAAGGAAAGAGTTTTTCTTCCCAGGTATGGACTGAATCATCAAGGACATCACCACCTGCTGTCAGACCTGCCAACAGACAAATACCTCCTCTGGTAAGGTACCACCAATGGAGGCGAGAGAGCATGGAGTAGAGCCAGGTAGATATTGGTAAGCTGATTTCACAGAGGTAAAACCATAACAGTATGAATATAGATATTTATTTAATTATGTTGATATCTTTTCAGGATAGGTAGAAGCTTTTCTGACCAAGTCTAAGGGATTCCAAATAGTGACTAAGAAATTGCTAGAGGAGATAATTCTCTGCTAAGGGTTGCACCTCAGGATAAGATCAGATAACAGACCTACCTTTGTGTCAAAAATTACTAGGGAATTGACCAAGACATTGGTGATTAATTGGAAATTACATTGCACCTATAATCTCCAAAGTTCAGGGCAGGTAGAAAGGATGAATTGGACCTTGAGGGTGACATTAACTAAATTAACCCTAGAGACTGGTGAAGGATGGGTGTACTCCTTCCCTTTGCCCTGTTAAGGGCCAGTTGTAGCCCTTATGTAAAAAGAATTACTCCATTTAAAATTATGCATGGAACCCCGCCCCATCCTTCCCCAGATGGGTCTTGAACAGATAACTGACTTTACTAATTAAAAGCTTCTTCCTATCAAAGCCTTACAAAAAGTCCATAAGTCCATCGTTCTGGCAGTCAAGGCTGCTTTTCAGACATACCCTGTTTGCCCCCATCCTTTTCAGCCTAGCAACAGAGTTCGGATCAAGAGACACCTTATTGGGATTTTGGAAGGTCCCCCGCAAGGTCATCCTAACCACTCCAATGGTCATGAAAGTGGAGGGTACAAAATAGAAGAGGATTAGACTTACTTTTTATGAAACAAGAGGGCCTATGTATGGCTTTAGGTAAAGCTTGTTGCTTTTATGCCAGTTAGGAATAATCCAAAATACACTGGCTTTAGCTAGAGAAAATCTCAAAAAAAAAAAAAAAATAGAACTTTAGAGACAAGCCATTAATAATTTGTTTGTCTATGTTTCAATGGTCTCCATGGCTAACTTCCCCTGTCTCATGTATTGCTGGCCCCCTGATACTACTGCTCTTAGGCCTTACCATAGCACCCTGTATTATTAAATCTCTAAGTAGATATATAAAAAATAAAATAAGATCTGTTAAACTCATGATATTGAAGACACAAATGCACACCCTTAGATGAAAATACCCTAGACATGGTTCTTCACAAGTCAAGGGTTTGATTTAGTGTCATATCAGAAGGGGAAATGGAAAATGAAATGTCAAGGGGCACAGTAGAACTGGCTAAACATCTTCCTGTGCAGCCCTTGTCTTTAGGAACACATAATGGATGCCACCACCCAAGTTGATCTTCCTGAAAGATAAAAGAGGAGTTCCAGGAATCATTACCACTGGCCTTATTGCAAAATGATGGTGTTTTCTGTTATCTCGGAAACAGTATGACCCCCTCTATGCAATGTACCATGACCTGCCTGTATCTCTTTGTTTCTAAATATCTTTGTGATTGCATAGCATAGAACATTTCTCGCCTCAGTTCTACCTATGTGATCTATCTACTGAATACCTTGTGACTTCTTGTAATAGTCACCCCTCCCCCATTTAACAGTAACTTTATGGTTAAACTCCAATCCTGTTTTTTTCTATAAAATCATGTAGCTATTTCCAATAAAAACTAACACTCTGAACAGTTAGGAGCTTCATCCGAGACCTCGACCTCTGGGGCACAGAACTGGTGCACCAGTCTGTCTTCTTTTTCTTTTCTCTCCTTTTTACCCAGTAAAACTTTACCTCACATTCCATGAGTCAGTGGTCTTACTTTTGTGACACCAGACCCCATAACAAACTGAGACAAGGGGAGAAACCCCCTGACACACTACTTCACATGGGCCCTCTACCCCCTTCTGCTTTCTACAAGGCAAGGGTTTGCTGTACTTTCTTTTCTCTCCACATTTCTTCCAGGCTCACCAAATGGGCTCTGACATGATTTGAGTATACTCATTTTCTTTCCTTGGTTCTATACTTCCTTCAATAAATACGGTAACTTAATAATTATTATAATTAACTTTTTTTTGCTCAATTCTGTAGTTAAATTAAAACATGACGTAGGAGTTAGGGTTCCAGGAAGCACCCCAGCCCTCAGAGTTTGGGTATGAATTTTTATTTCTGAAATGTAATCTCAATCTCTCTACCCCTTCTCTCTGTATCTAGTTTATAATTGATGTTTTCCTAAATTTATTGTAACAGAAACCAGTACCACTTTATGAACACATTATCTCAGCTCATTTCTGCTACTATAAAAGAAAATCACAGAAGATATTATTTATAAGCCAGAAAACTTTATTTCTTTCACAGTTGTTGGGCTGGGAATAGCAAAATTAAGGAGGTGCCTCTTGGATGGGGTTTCTAGTGTGGTATAACTTGGCAGAAGTGCAAGCCAGCACATGTAAGGAACAGAGAAAAATCAGCCTGAACTTGCAGGTTTTATCAGAATCCCACTCCTATAGTACTCATTCCCATAATAATGGTATTAATCCACTTATGAGGGTGGAACTCTCTTGCCTCAATCAACTCTTTTTTTTTTTTTTTTGGTTTTTTGAGGTAGGGTCTCACTCTACCCCAGGCTGACCTGAAATTTACTATCTAGTCTCAGTGTGGCTCAATCAACTCATAAAGGTACAAATTTTATGCTATTAAAGTATCAAATAAATTTCAACATGACTTTTGCAGAAGACATGTCAATCATAGCACTATCTCCTATAAGTCTTCATCAAATCCTGTTTCATACTCTCTGTTTTGTTCACATATCTGTTCGTATTACATAATGACTCAATATTTTATTTGCATTAATTTTACAGAATACTGTAGTGCTTTGATTCAAGTGTTCCCCATAAACTTAGGTGTTCTGAATGTTAGGTTCCAAGCTGATAGAGATTTGAGAATTAACACTTCCTGGAGGCAGTGTACTGTTGGGAGTGGGCTTATGGGTATTATAGCCAGTTTCCCCTTGCCAGTGTTTGGCACAGTCTCCTGTTGCTTTTGTCTACCTTATGTTAGCCAGGGGATGATGTCCACCCTCTGCTCATGCCATTGCTTTCCTCTGCCATCATGGAGATTCCCCTCAAGCCTGTAAGCCAAAATAAATGTCTTTTCCCACAATGTGCTCTTAGTTGGGTGATTTATACCAGAAATGAGAACCTGACTTCAACAGTAAAGTGGTACCAGGAGTGGGGTTGCTGCTAGACACTTGACTGTGTGGCTTTGACCTTTGGAGCTAATTTTCAAGAGGAATGTGGAAAGATTTGAAACCTTGGCCTAAGAAATGACTTGCAGTGCTGTAAGTACACCTTGATGGACTATTCTGGTCAGAGTTGAAAGACCTGAATGCAGTAAGAACTTTGTACTGTGAGGTTTGGCTTATGAGGGTGAGAAAGAGCTTTGCTTGGACTGAGCTACCAGTTTGTGTGAGAAGATTGCTCTTATGCCCATGTCCTGAGAAGCTGTGCAGGGCTGCTTTGCATAGAAATGAACTGGTGTTATCAGAGGGATATGGCATGGAAAAAAAATGAAATCTTTGGGCTTAAATTGCTGCCCATTCACCTGCAAATTGTTTGAGAGATTACATCCTTTCAGACTGGGTCAGCTGACCTACACTGGAGCAACAGAAAGAATGTAGACTCTTTTGAAGGGGCCTGAGTGCTCAAGGAGTGTCCTGTTCTTCAAAGTCTGTGTTATTCTCCCCTGGGTTAACAAATTGACACCCTACCTGGTATTCTGGAGTATAAGAAATGCAGGAAAGAGGGTCATTGAGTTTGTAATATGGTCTTGTGTTTTGCAAATGGCTATGGGCAGTGTGAAGCAGGTTTGCTGGATGCCTGCATGGAGACCCCATGGGGCCATGAGGATGAACCATGAATTGCAGTGGCGATCCAATGGAGATGCCAGTACCATGAGGTGGCTGCCAAGGAAAACTGCCGGTCCCAGTGAAGTTTTCCAGGACTGTGAGTAGCCTAGCTGGAGGGGTGGAATTTGAATACTAGAGACTTGTTGCTGGTTAGAATTATTGAACTTGGAGATTTGTCATTAACTAGAATTGTTGGACTTGAAGCTAAAGAGTTTGATGTTTGCCCTGGGTGTCTTATATTTTATATTGGTTGAATATTCTTTGCTATGCCCAATGCAATCTTTTGCAGTGTGCATGTTTACTCTGTGCCATTATGGGGTTTTTTGTTGTTGTTGTTGTTGTTCTTTTTTGTTTTGTTTTGGTATTATGACTCAGTTAAAAGATCTTGCACTATGGGGATGTTTGAACATCATTGTAATTGATAAAAACTATGGGGACTTTTAAGGTGGACTGAATGCATTGTATTTTACATCATATATCGATATTGGTTTATGAGGGCCAGAGGCAGAATGTGGTGGTTTGATTCAGGTGTCCCCCATAAACTTGAGTGTTCTGAATGTTAGGTTCCCAGCTGATGGAGATTTGGGAATTATTACTTCCTGGAGGCCATGTATTGTTGGGGGTGGGCTTATGGGTTTCATGGCCACTTTCCCCTTGCCAGTGTTTGGCACACTCTCCTGTTGCTATTATCAACCTTATGTTGGCCAGAGGGTGATATCCACCCTCTGCTCATGCCATTGTTTTCCCCTTCCATCATGGATATCCCCCTTGAGCCCATAAACCAAAATAAATGCCTTTTTTTCCCAAAATCTGCTCTTAGTTGGGTGATTTCTACCAGCAATATGAACCTGACTGCCACAGATATCTTACATTTTCATTGGCAGAGAAAATTTTCCATGATAATTCCCACGTTTATTCTTTAAGATTAACTTTAAAATTGCTTTTTCAATTTCAAAACAATTGCCTCAGGGTTATTTTTGGCCTTTCAATAAACTTACTGATCAAGATTTTGTTTGTCAGTATTGGCTGGGTGGCTCTGTTGGCCAATGTTTAAAACAATCTCCCTGGCTTCTCAACATAGTCTTAGCTACTGTGAACAGTAGTTCTTTTTTTATTTTAACTTATTTTTTTTTATGTATGTTATTTTATTTTTGAGAAAGAGAGAGACAGAAAGAGAGAATTGATATGGCAGGGCTTTAGTGGCTGAAATCCAACTCCACTTGCTTGTGCCACCTAGTGGGGGGTCTTCAACCTTGTGCTTGCCTTACCTTTGTGTGTCTGGCTTTTGTGGGATCTGGAGAGTCTAACATGGGTCCTTATGCTTCACAGGCAAGCAACTGCTAATCTATCTCTCCAGCCCAATTGTGGACAGTAATTCTATGTCAAGGTATTACATGGAATATAAATTGATTGGCCTTCTGGGATTTTTTGTTCTCTGTGAGCATGAGGGTGATAATAAAATCCATGAATTATTTTGTCTCACCATGTTTCAATGTGTACTTTGACATTGGTAGGCTTAGAATATTATTTGTGATTAAGATTAGTTATTTATTTGCAGTCTGCACAGCCTCTCCAATTTCAGTTTCAGGAATCTGTAAAGGTTATATTGTTGGGAAATCCATCAAACTGAGTTGTATTAGTTATTAGAAATTTAATTATATTGCATTGATAACAATGTGAATAATAAATGGTTATTCACAAGTTATTTTTGTGTTCACTCTTTTTTTGGTGGGGGGGAGGGTGTTTTCTTCCAAGTAGAATCTTGCTCTTGATCAGTCTGACCTAGAAACTAGTCTCAGGCTGTCCTAGAACTCACAGTGATCTTCCTACTTTAGCCTCCAAAGTTAAAGATGTGTTCACCCTTAGTAAGGGATTTCTTACTGATTCTTGATATTATTTAGCATCTAAAGCTATCTTTACATATATTCTATTTTAAATTAATAGTAGAATAACTACGTTAATATATGTTTAGTTCCAAGGCATTCATAAATCCTCCCTGAGAAATCAATTTTAATTTTTCATAATCCTTTTATTTTAATCCACTGATAATTTTGAATCACATAATGAGAAGAGTAACTGCTCCAGTACTCATCAGTGGAAAATTATTTGGTTGCCTTTTGATAAGTTTCTGTTATCTGAAGAAAAATTTTCTCCACATTACAAAACTGATAGGTTGGGCTGGAGATATGGCTTAGCAGTTAAGGTGCTTGCTTGCAAAGCCAAAGGACCCAGGTCGGATTACCCAGGACCCATGTAAGCCAGATGTCCAAGGTGGCACATGCATCTGAGGTTTGTTTGCAGTGGCTGAAGGCCCTGGTACACCCATTCTCTCTATATATATCTGCCTCTTTCTCTCTCACTCAAAAAAATAAAAATAAATTAAATTAAATTAAGCTAAACACTTTATATTCGTAAATGTTAAATAGTGTTTGTTTTATAAAGTTCTCTAAGTTGTTTATGTGAAGAAAAAATTTGTGCTAAAGAATTATTAAAATTGATTCTGTTGGAATACATGTATGAACAAAATCATATTTAAAGGCAAAACTATCAACCAACCAATATTACTAATTTTCATAAGCAGAGTTATTGTTTAAATAAGAGAGCCCTCTTACATTGAATTTTGGTGGTACATGCATTAATCCCAGAACTGGAGAGGTTGAAGCAAATGAACTCAAGTTGGGACCATCCTGTGCTGTTGAGTGAGACTCTGTCTTGCCTATCTACCAGAAGGAAGGAATGAAGAGAGAGAGGGAGGGAGGCAGAAAGGGAGGAAGAAATGAAAGCGGAAGGAATCCTTAGTATAGCATTTAAGCTTCTATATTTAAAATCTATGTTTAAATTTTTTATAGAGCTAGGCAATGGCTGAGCTTACCACAAGCAGGAAGGGCTGAAAGAACCTATGTTTGATCCCCAGAACCAGGTAAAAAGCCCTGCTTGACCTTGCATACCTATAACCCAGTCCTGTGTAGTTGGAAACCAGAGAATCACTGGGGCTAACATGTCAGCCAGTCTGATTGAAAATAGTTCTAGATTTAGTGAGAGATAAACTCCACACATTTGCACATGGGCACATGTATCTACACACACAGATTCATATACTATACATACACATAGTACACACGTGCTGTACACCTATGCCAAAGATAAAATAAATGAATTGATAAAAAGTTTTAGTACTATAGGGTAAATTTTGTTTAATTTGGTTCAAATATATATATATATATATATATATATATATATATATATATTTGTATAAATATGCATATATGTGTGTGTGTGTGTATTTTCATATATATGCTTAAATTCTAGTTAAACATTTCTCCAGGGACTATGCTATTTGCCATCTGATATAACCAAGTTTTAAAGTTATTAATGGTTCTCATGTAAATATTCACATTTTAATATCATAAATAAAAGATGTCATTCAAAAGTGTAGTCTTCTTTTGAGACATTATATGTTACAATGATTACTGCAACTGGACTAGATCTAGGACCTACATACATACAATGTTAATATTTTGTTAATTTAATCAAGAATGTAAGAGAGCAATGAGTAGCTTCAGGAAGGCAATGACCAAGGAAAGTACAGAGCATTGACTTTCTTAATTGATTATCAATTTATTTATTTCTTCTGCTCCACTATTCTTACATTGGCAGTCTTTCAGCTCCTTCAGTCCCTTGGATCTGTGTATATGAATGCAGTCAATTCTTTTATTGCCTTGAGCATTGCTGGAGGACAGTCAAGCTACTTGCTGATTTCTAGCTATGTTTTAACCAAACTTTATTTTATAAAGAGTCCCTAGGCTCACATATGAGGCGTTTTTATACCTCACTTGATTGATGCTCCCTGCCACAGCCCTCAGTGGTTTGGTAATATTTTAAATCCCTACTTAAGTTGCTTCACTCTTAGATAACCAGTGTGTAGAGCTGCCAGATCTTTGTGTTTCTTTCTTTGTGGCCAAGAGCTGATTTAATGGTCCCTGAGAGAATTTTATTTTGATTGCTTGCCTCATTCTGATGCCCGCTTTTTATGGTTTAGGGAACATGTATTATCTTGGAAATTAGACCTCGTCTACTTATCCCTCTAATCCTGTTACAATAATTTTCCCATTTTAACATGCAATTAGAAGTCAAGCACATCTGATTTTGAAACTAATGTCCACCAATTTTTGACTAAGGCTTAATACTCATCTCAGAGCCAATAACACATGTGACATGTCAGACAATCTGTGATGTCACAGGTCTCAATACATTGTTACTTAGTAAAGTCTAGTTTCTCTTTTTCCCTTTTATTTATATTGTGGTTCTACTTAGTCTTAATACACACACACACATGCATATATGTGTGTGTGCATATATATATATATATATATATATATATATATATATATATATTCAAGAAATTATGTTTCATACCTTTGTTTCTGAATTATTTAGTTGTTAATTTGTAATTCATAACTTTGCTAATTAATTAATAGGAAGTGGTGTATAGTTTTCAACTAGAATTACACTGTTGAATATTGTATTATCAATTTGTTAGTGCACATTTAGATGATGTACATTTTGGAATTTGTTGAATAATGTGAGCAATAAAACTATTAGTATTGCAACACACACACACACACACACACACACACACACACACAATGCATACCTGAAATCATTATGCTTGTATTCAATGTAATGTTGTTTAAAATGCAAAGAGTTCTTAATATTCAGGTTATGTCAAGCGCAGTATTTTACTTCTGTTAAGCTTTAAGCATTGCTTTACATAAGGTCTCTGAAATGGACCCTTCATTATTTCAATGAATTGCACTGGTTTTCTATTATCCTGAGGATTAGGCTTAAGCAATAAATCTTTGTATTCAATGTGACTTTTTAATGTCTGCATAATTACTTTAATCTTAATGGACTTTTGTACTTACACTTCAAAATTCTTAATCTTCTGTAAGTTCTATAGCAATATTGTTCCACTTTTACATATAGGGAAAATTTCTCCTTAATTCTTGGTCAGAAGCCAAAATGCTCTTTTGCCAGTTAGCTGTGCTTGTATTTTTAGCTATTGCAAATTGGTTTTATGATTTGGGACATATTAAGCTAAGAATCTGGATACTGTATATCCTAGGAAATACCAATAATATATATCTTAGTGCTTTTAGAGAAATTAATAGCAAGAAATATTTAAGAATAAGGTAAGTCATTACTTAAAGGTTATTTTGAATGAATTTGTCTACTAAACATAATTGAAGAACATTAGTGCTTCTAGTAAGGATACACAGAGAGAGATGGTAGAGGAGGTCATTCTCATGCTTCAGGGAGAACCTTGAGCTCACAGTTTCTTAAGGATTAGAGCAGTCATAGAAACACATTCAATAATACATTATAGAACAATTATCTTGGCCTAGAATGGCATAACTCTTGCACCTGGCGAAATAGCTCACACAGGGAGGAACAACCAGAGATGCTTATTTAATATGTTTAATAAGATGCTAAAAACCAGTATTAGGCTGGTATGATGGCTTAGGGTACACAATAGAGAAAAAGGAAATCTGTGAATCCTACCAATATTTTTCCTTAATCTTCACTGAGAATTAGTTGGAAAGAATGCAGGCAGCAGAAGAGAGCCGAGACAGACCCCATGTAAGGTTCCACAGCATAGGGACTTCAAAAGTCTTAAAGAAGAAAAGCGGAACTGAAAGAACCCCCTAGACACTTCAGGTACTCATCAAGAAGTAGTATAATATGCCTCACAAATTGTGAGGTGAGGCAGGATAATTAAGAGAATGACTGTTGGCTTTTGACTCAGGAGGAAAAAAATGTGAAACCAGCTGAGAGTAACACCTTTTATGCAGACACATGAAGACTGATGAACCATGCGGATCATACAGAAGTATAGAGCTAATCTCCTCAGAAACTCTAGGCCTGACAAAGCAATGAAGCAGAGTCTATCTGGGTGTGTAGGGTAAAAGAAAGATGATTGAAAATTCTCCAGCTATGCAAGTATACTGTCTTAGGGAAACAGAAATAAAGTACTGGAACTCAAAAAAAAAAAAAAAGTTTGTAAACTTACATCCAGATAATTTGAAAACTGTATTGGAACTAATAACTAAAGCAATAATAATTTATTGACATGGCTTATCAAAAGAACAGGCTAATCAGATATAAAATTATGTTTTCTAGGCACACATTTAGCTGTATTTTTAATGATTACTATGACTTTATGGTACATGGCCAAACCTTGTTTGAAAACGAAGATAAAATAAAGTGAAACACATCAAGAAAAGAGTAGAGGTATGTAAATTATCAATAATATTAAAATAACTGTAACAAAAATGTTACAGTCTTATGGAAAATGCCAGTTGCCTGAAAGTAAATGGAATAGATGTGTAAAGATCATTGTTTAAAAGGTAGATGACAATGAGCAAAAAGAAACAGAAACTGTAACTACAAATAAGTAGAAGAGAGTAAAAAGGGAATAGAAAAAAATGAAAAACATGATAACAGAAATAAAGACTTCTTCTGATGAGCACAGAAACAGACTGGAGGGGTGGTGGAGAGATGGCTGAGCTATTAGAGTGCTTGACTGAAGTGCCTAATGACCCAGGCTCAATTCCTCAGTACACATATAAAGGCAGGTGCACAAAGTGGAACATGCAGCTAGAGTTTGTTTTCAGTGGCTAGAGGCCCTGGTGCTCGCTCTCACTCTCTCTCTCTCTCCTTGCAAATAAATTAATAAAATATTAAAAAATAAAAGAGACTGGGTCTAGTAAAGGAAAGTACAAGCATATCAGTGACCAATGAAAGTCAGATTGAAACACTAAAAGTAAAACAGTGAGTACAAGAGAGCAGAGTTTTCATGATTCATGGAACAACATCAAATGGTGTAGATGGATGGGTAAATTCAAAACAATATGCCTCACATCAAGTAGAAACCCTAGTAGTAAAACTAGCATAGGAAACAAACAATATTAGGAAATAATAGCAGATTCTTTCGTAAAATTAGTAAGACAGCAATGCCAGAAGTAAAATGTGTATTAGAAAACATTTCTTAGGAAAATCAGAGTCAAATGATAAAAGCCAAGGAAAAGAGAACAATCTTGAAAATATCTGGAAACCAAAATAAAGACACTATATCATATAAAGCAAGAGTATTGCTAGTGATTTAGGCCAGGAACTGCTAGAGTACCATCTTAATCATATTAGGAAAATCTTCTAAGTACAAGGCCTTCTATACTTAAACATTACATTTAAAGATGAATTTAGAATTCAGATATATTCAGATAGGTGAAGGTTCAAAGAGTTCATCTGTAGCAAGTCTCACTGAAACAAAGACTGCTCATTAAGATGCTGAAAACCCACACACATATACACACACAGATACACCTTAGTCTAGAACACCAGAAAGACAAGACATGTCAGTAAATATGAAGGCTATAGTGTTAATTTTTTTGAAATATCTGTCTGTGTCATTATATCAATATATATATGTTTATCTTTTTAACAATGTTTATAACTATTAATTAAAAACATTCAGGAGTACGCTGCATGATATGGCATATGAAAAAATAAATAGGCGATGCAGAGCTCAAAGAGCAGGAGTGAAGTAACTTAAAGTATATTTCCTTAAGATGTGTGCACTGCTTACAAGTTGTAGGTAGAATCTAGCCTATATAGGTACACTGGTAAATTACTGATGCATAAGAGGAATCACAAAATAAATAACAGAGAGACCTGACTCAGAATCAACAAAGGAGGTAAAATGGAATAGTGAAAATATCAATTCACTCTAGAGAAGGAGCACAAATGCCATTGCAGGAGACTTAAACACAAGCATATCAATTATTACATTAAAAGTAAATGTCATTTGGTTCATCCAGAAAATTTACTTAAGACAGAGTAGAAGTTGAAGATATTTACCCACTCTAAAGAAACAAAAAGAAAAAAAAAACGTATTTACTCATGGTAACACCTGTGAATAATAAAGGGAATACCATTAAGCATAAGGAGGAATACTTTTGTGTTGCCAGTATACACTTAGCATCAGTCAAATGAGACTGAGAAAAAAAGCTTTCCTTACATTATAGCAAACGTATATGCCATCAACATAACATTTTTAGTGATGTTAACCTTGATCATCTGGCACAACCCAGGTTCACTGATGTTGCCATTATTGGAGGCATGTTTTCCTCTTCTCTGCTATGTTTGCTGAAAGCAAGGCATGCTCAAGGGCTGAGGGACAGTGTCTGAGTCTGTTGACCTGCAATAATAGCAAAATTACTAACTGAAAGCTGGATGAGGTGATGCATGCCTTTAATCCCAGCACTTGGGGGGCAGAGGTAGGATCACTGTAAGTGCAAGGTTGGCCTGAGACTACATCGTGAATTCAAGGTAAGCCTGGGCTAGACTGAGACCTTGAAAAACAAACAAACAAACAAACAAAAAACCCTACTAATTGGATGGCTTTTAAACAACAGAAATTTATGTCTCCAATTTCTGAGGCTGAAAGTACAATACCAAATTGCCATCAGATTTGGTTGGTTTGAGGGATTGGTTTGAGGGATTACCTTTTTTGTTTACCAAGTGACTTTTCTTGTTTAGATGAAGAAAAGGAAGTAGGCTGTTCCCTGAGGCATCAAATGTAAGGGCACTAATCTCATTAAGGAAAGCACCCAATCACTTCTCCTAAGCTTCCACTTCTAACATACATGGGGAGTAGGCTTCACCATATGAGAAGATATATAACTTGGTGCAACACAGTCAGATCATATAAAGCACTTCATCTTCTAAAGAACAAAGATAAATCTAGAAGTTCCAAAACATAGAATAGATTAATCTATTCTTCCTTATTTGTTTACTTATTTATAATTTATATCAACATCAACTCATGGGTACTTGTTTAATGTATAATAGCTAAATACTATGTTATGTATTTTATTGCCTGGATTTTTCCAACCATAGCCATCTGGAGCTCATTCCAATTGGCTCCCATGTCCTGTTGATATGCATTAATCCAAAAATTATCTAGGAATATCATTGGCACATTGGTGGATAGGCCCAAGTAACCAACTTTCCACTGCCTTCTGTGTGCTATTTTGCATTTGTGACTGGCAATGGATGAGAGTTCCCATTGCTTTCAAGACTGTCTTGAAAATTTGGAATTTTCATAGAAACATTTGTTTCGAAATTTCTCCATGTGTTATTGGAGTTCTTTGAGTTTTAAGAAAAAAATGTTATATTAATGTATATATCTATTTTGTGTTCTTTATTCTATTTCATCAATCATTATGTTTATCTTTTATCCATAACAGTTTTGGTTATTGAAGCATAATTATAGACAATAAGATCCAGTACTGTCAGAAAAGAAATTTTGTTTTATGTTTGCAGAATTGATTGCTTTATTTAAATAACTCCACTTGTAAATGCTTAATCATTATGTCAGTATGATACATATGTTTTGCCTGAATGAATATGTATACACATCTATACATGTGCACTTTATACAACTCCCTTATCAACTATGACAGTAGATAACATGTTCTCCCAGTTGATTGCCCATATCTTCATTCTTGTAAATGTTTCCTTTAAAGCAAAAATAATTTAAAAATTCTGAATAAAATTTAATTTATTACCATTTTCTTAATGGATTGTACTTTTGGTGTTCTAGTTAAGAAACTCATTCATTATCAAACCTCATTATTGACTATAATTTAGCTGTATTTTCTTCTAAAGTCTTCATATATTTCCATTTTGTATTTAGGTCTATGAACTATTTTTTATCATTTTGAGACTAAACTGTCAGAAGATATGTGTCAACTTTCATTTGCATTGAGCCATCTTTCCAGTCCCTCATTTGCATGTGGATATGCATTTTTTGGTGATTTTATTTTGTGCTTTTGGCAAAAAAACAGCTGAATACACAACCCTATCCTGAGGTCTCTATTCTGTGTCATTGATCTCCATGTATATCCCTGTGTCAATACCAGTCTGATTACTAAAGCCTTACAGTCTTACTTAAAAATCAGGTACTGAGAGTTTTCACACTTTTTCTTGGGAAAAATTGTTTTCATTATTTTAGTACCTTGCCTTGCAATATAAATATTGAATCATTTTGTCAACAGGATATCTAAAAAGAAGCTTGCTTAGACTTTAATTGAGATTGTGTTGAGTGTAAAGATCATTTTAAACAATATTGAATGCTGCAATTCTTTCTTCCTTCTATTGCTGCATACCAAGGTAGGGAAATGCATTTAAAAAATTTTTTTTCTTAGATATGGACATACTTAGTATCTAAACAAAACATGTTGGTACCATCCTTTCCACATCCCTGTCCCTTTTCCCAAAGAGGCCTTCCTCATTCGGGATGCAGGTCAACCATATGGGGATTGTGAGTCATGCATTGTGGGGGTAGCAGTCATTTATGGGGGTGAGGCAGTGTCTCTGTGCATAATGTCTGAACTTGTGGTTCTAACAATCTTTCAGCCCCCTCTTCTACACAATTTCCTGAACCATGTTGGGAGAATTTTAAATCTATTTCAGTGATGGGATCTTAGGAGCCTCTGGATATCTGGTTTGGTAGGTGTTGAATGTCCCCAGTGTCTATCTCCTTCACTCTTGCACTGATATCAGGTCCACCACAAAGGTAACATGCTTTCTCATTTCCCCAGTTCCTCTGTGGTTTCAGCTGGGGCTGGGATCAAGTGCACTGGGTTGTTTATCTCCTCAGGTCCCGCTCTGATCTGAAAAAGAGAAAGCAGAATCTCCAATGGAGAGTGAAGTCAGCACCAGTTAAATGGGATAACCATTATTAATTTAGAGTGAATTTAAAGGATGTTGACCCACTTATAGCTCAAGATTAGTTGGAGCTTGACAATGGAAAGCAGAATATTTATCTGGATATGATTCTGACTTGTTTCCCAGTTCCAGATATGGTTACCTTTCCACTGAGCAGATCCTAGCCAATCCAAGAGCAGTTGGTTACCCACCATGGCTGTGTGCCACTATTGCATTTGTGTGAGCATCACGTCAGTTTGTTTGCTTCTGTGTAGCTTAGACTTTGAGTTGCTCAGACAGATGTTGGCCACTTTCCCTTGGTAGCTCATGTAGTGCTGTTCAGCAGGAGATGGGCTGACTGTCTGGAGACTGGCTCTCTTCTGGATTCCAGCCAGGTCTCTCCATGTTTCATGTTGACACCATATGGTGTCTTCAGCTGTAGGGTCTTACCACTAACCTCTAGTGGGTAATCAAGTGTTCTGACAGAAGTCTATCTGGTTTTGGGAGACATTGTAGGTCTCTCTGATCAACAGCTCATTGTGGATGTTAGCTCTGTCCTGGTATAGGGAATTACAGGCAAGCACCAAGGGAAAAGAAAGGAAAGAAGGAGAGAGAGAAGGAAAGAAGGAAGGAAGGCAGAAAGAGAGGAAAAAAGAGAAACAGGAGAAATTTAAGCTTAGGTTTTATCTCACCCTCTCCAGGGCCCTTTGATTCACGTACTCCCCCTAAGGTTCTGCTGAGGGTTCAACCTTTTAGTCTAACTTCCAGGATATAGTATTCTATGGTTCCAGTTCAATTTGGGTTCAGTTTTGTGTCTATGCTCCCCACCCCTGACCCTTCCCCTTCCCCCAAGCCTTAACCTTCCTATTGTCTAAGCCTTAAGATGCCATTCAGGTATGTCAACAACTCAGGCTGATCCAAGTTAGGAACCACAGATGAGTGAGACCATGCAACAATAGTCTTTCTGTGACTGTGTGAGTTCACTTAGCATGATCTGTGCCAAGTGTGACAATTTTTCTACAAATTTCATTGTGTAATTTTTTTTTTCTTACTTCTGAGTAGAATTCCATTGTGTAGATACACCCCTTCTTGGTTATCCATTCGTCCAATGATGGGCACCTGGGTAGATTCCAGCTCTTAGCTATTATGAATTGAACAGCTATAAACATGGTTGAGCAAATAACTCTGAACTGAGGTGTGGAGCTTTTAGGGTAAATGCCCAGTAAGGGAATAATAGGGTGTATTGTAACTCTATATTAATTCTTTTTAGGAGTCTCCATATTGATTTCCATAGTGGTTGTGCCAGCTTACATTACCCCCGACAGTGAATGAGTGTTCCTATGTCTCCAAATCCTTGCCAACATTTGTTTTCATTTGATTGATTTTTTAATGTTTGCCATCCTTACTGGATGTGGTAGTTTGATTCAGGTGTGCCCCTTAAACTTAGGCGTTCTGCATGGCAAGTTCCACAGATGATGGCAACTGGAAATTAATGCCTCCTGGAGGGAGTGTATTATTGGGAGTGGGCTTATGGGTGTTATAGCCTGTTTCCCCATGCCAGTGTCTGGCACACTCTCCTGTTGCTATGGTCCACCTCATGTTGGTCAGGGGGTGATGTCCACTCTCTGTTCATGTTGTTGTTTTCCCTGCCATCATGGAGCTTCTTTCTTGAGCCTACAAGCCAAAATAAACCTCTTTTCCCCACAAGATGCTCTTGGTTAAGTGATTTCTACCAGCAATGTGAATCTGACTGCAACAGTAATAGTGGTGTCATTTGCTGCTAGCCACTTGACTGTGTGACTTTGTCCTTTTGGTGCTGATTTTCAAGAGAAATGTGGAAGGATTTGAAACCTTGGCCTAAGAGATGCCTTTCAGTGCTGTAAGTACAGCTTGATGGACTATTCTGTTCAGAGTTGAAAGACCTAAACGCAGTAAGAACTATGGACTGTGAGGTTTGGCTTATGGGTGTGAGAAAGAGGCTTGGTATTATGCCTGTGTCCTGAGAAGTTGTGCAGGGTTGCTTTGCATAGAAATAAACTGGTGTGAGCAGAGGGATATGGCACACACACACAAAAAAATCTTTGGGTGAATTGATGCCTACTCAGCATCAATTGAGAGATTACAGTCTTTGATATTGGGCCAGCTGACCTGCACTGGGGCAACAGGAAGAATGTAGACTCTTTTGAAGGGGCCCGAGTGCTCGAGGAGTTTCCTGTTCTGGATTAACAAATTTGCACCCTACCTGGTATTGTGGAGTATAAGAAATGCAGGAAAGACAGGGTCATTGAGTTTGCAACATGGTCTTGTGTTTTGGAAATGGCCATTGGCAGTGTGAAGCAGGTTTGCTGGATGCCTGCATGGAGACCCATGGGGTCATGAGGATGAACCATGATTTGCAGTGGAGACCCAGTGGAGATGCCGGGACCACGAGATGGCCTTGATGAAATTATCCAAGACTGTGAGTAGCCTAGCTTGAGGGGGGGAACTGGAATACCAGAGACTCATTGCTGGTTAGAATTATCAGACTTGGAGATTTGTCACTGAGTAGAGTGGTTGGACCTAAAGCTGCAGAGTTTAATGTTTGCCCTGATTGTTTTAAATCTTGTATTGGATGAATATTTCTTTGCTATGCTCAGTGCCATCTTTTGCAGTGTGAATGTTTGTTCTTTGCCATTATGGGTTTTTTGAAGGATGGAATTTTTGGTATTATGGCTCAGTTAAAAGATCTTGTATTATGGGGATGGTTGAACATCATTAGAACTGATAAAAACTATGGGGACTTTTAAAGATGGATTGAATGCATTATATTGTACATAATGAATGGATATCAGTTTATTGGGGCCAAGGGCAGAATATGTTGGTTTGATTTAGATGTCCCCCATAAACTTAGGTTTTATGGATGCTAGGTTCCCCAGATGATGACAACTGGCAATTAATGCCTCCTGGAGGGAGTACATTGTTGGGGGCGGGCTTATGTGTGTTATAGCCTGTTTCCCTTTACCCATGTTTTGCACACCCTCCTGTTGTTATGGTCCACCTTATGTTGGTCAGGTGTGGTGTGCACCCTCTGCCCATGTCCTTGTTTTCCCTGCCATCATAGAGCTTCCCTCTTGAGCCTGTAAGCCAAAATAAACTTATTTTTCCCACAAGCTGCTCTTGGTTGGGTGATTTCTACCAGCAATGCTAAACTGACTGCAACACTGGGGTAAGGTGGAATGTCACAGTTGTTTTAATTTGCATTTCCCTAATGGTAAGGGATATTGAACATTTTCTTACATGTGTGTTAGCCATTTGTAATTCTTCCTCTGAGAACTCCCTAATCAGTTCTGTGCCCCACTTCTGGAGTGGGTTGTTTGATCTTATATTGTTTAGTATTTTGAGTTCTTTGTAGATTCTAGATATTAGGCTTCTTTCAGTGGTAAACTGGCGATGATTTTATCCCATTCAGTGGGATATCAGTTGGCTCTGCTTGTGGTATGTTTGTGCAAAAGCTTTATAGCTTCACGAAATACCATTGGTTGAATGCTTGTTTAATTTCCTGGGCTACAAGGGTTTTGTTCAGGAAGTCTTTTCCCAGCCCTATATCTTGTAGCATGCCTTTTATTTTTTTCTTCCAGTAGCTGAAGAGTTTTAGGTACTATATTGAGGTCTTTAATCCATTGGGACTACACTTGTGTATATGGAGAAATGAGTGGGTCTAATTTCATTTTTCTACATATGGTCATCCAATTTGTCCATAACTATTTGTTCAAACTGCTGTATTTTTTCCAGTCTACATTACTGGCACTTGTGTCAGAGATCAAGTAGTTGTTGTTACTTGACCTAAAGTCTGGATCTTCAATTCTGTTCCATTGGTCTATATTTCTATTTGTATGCCAGTACCCTTCTGTATTTGTTACTATGGCTTTGTAATATAGCTTTAGATTTAGATTTAGATTGGGTATGATATGTTTGGATATTCAAGGATATCTGAGGCCCACTGCCATTTCATATGAATTTTGAGATAATTTTTATGATCTATCTGAAGAATGATGCTGGTATTCTTACTGGTATTGTGTTAAATCTGTGTACTGCTTTTGGTAGAACTGCCATTTTCACAATATTAATTCTACCTAACCAAGAGCATGGGAGGTTTTTTCATTTACACAAAGTCCTCCTCAATTTCTATCCATGTTTTTTTTTATTTTTATTTTTATTTTTTCATTACATAGGTCCTTAACACCCTTGGTTACTGTTATTCCAAGGTATTTAATTTTTGTTGTTGTTGTTGTTATTGAAAATGGGACAGCCTTACTGATTTATTTCTCTGTATATTTCTCCTTTGCATATAGTAAGGCTACTGATTTTTGTGCATTGACTTTGCATCTTGCCATCTTACTGAATGAATTAATGACCTTTAGAAGCTTTGAGATGGAGACTCTCAGCCCACTTATGTACAGGATCATGTCATCTGAAAATAGGGCTAACTTCACTTCTGCCTTTAAAATTTGAATCCCTTTCATTTCTTTCTCCTGTCTTATCCCTTGGGCTAGTAATATACTTAAGAGCAGTGATGAGAGTGGGCACCCATGTTTTGTTCATGATCTCAGTGGGAACTCCTGGAGTCTTTCTCCACTAAGTATTATTTGGGCTTTAGGTGCTTTATATATAGCCTTTGTTGTGTTGAGATATTAACACTCCGTGCCTATTCTTTCCAGCATGTTGATAATGAAGTGTTGTTGTATTTGGTCAAAGGCTTTCTTAGCATCAATTGAGATGATCATGTGGTTGTTATGGTTATGTTTATTTATGTGGTATATTATGTTGACCTATTTTTGTATGTTGAACCATCCCTGCATTGCTGGAATGAAGCCTACATGGTCAAGGTGGATAATGCTATTGATGTGTTGCTGAACTCAGTTTGCAAGGATTTTGTTCAGGATCTTTGTGTTTAAGTTCATCAGGGATATAGGCCTAATTTCCTTTGCTTATTGTACCTCTGTCTAGTTTTGGTATTAGGGTGATGCTAGCTCATTAAAAGGAGTTGTCTCTGATTATGTGAAGCAGTTTGAGAAAAAATGGTTTCAGTTCTTCAATCAAGGTTTGATAGAATTGGGCTGAGAAGCCATCTGGTCCTGGACTTTTCTTTTTTGGGAGAATTTGATTAACTTTTCAATCCCCATCGATGTGACAGGTTGGTTTAGGACATTAATTGGCTCTGAGTTTAGTTTGGGCAAATGGTATGTGGCTAGGAATTCATCCATTTCTTCCAGATTATTGAATTTTGTGGAGTAGAGGTTTTGGAAGTATGCTATGATGTTTTGTCAAATTTCTTTGATGTCTGTTTTGATCTTTTCTTTTTCATTTCTGATTTTGATAATTTGAAACTTCTCTTTTTTTCGTTTTATCAAATTTGCCAGGGGTTTGTCAATCTTGTTTAATTTTTCAAAGAACCAGCTCTTTGTTTCATCAATTTTTTAAATTGTTTTCTTAGTTTCCATTTCATTAATTTCTGCTCTAATCTTGACCATTTCTTTCCATCTGGAGCTCTTCAGGTTGGATTCTTCTGTTTTTTCCAGTGCCTTTAGGTAGGCATTAATCATACTAATTTAGGATCTCTTTGTTTTTGTAATGAAGGTACTTAGCACTATAAATTTTCTGCTTATGACTGCCTTCATTGTGTGCCATAAATTTTGGTAGGTTGTGTTTTCATTGTCATTCATTTTTAGCAATTTTACAACTTCTTTTTGGATTTCTTCCATGACCCATTCATTATTTAAGAGTGTGTTGTTTAGTCTCCAGGTCATGGTGGAGTTTTTGATGAGTGGCTTATTAATCTCTAGCTTTAAAGCATTGTGGTCTGACATGATGGAGGAAGTTATTTCAATTTTCCTGACTTTATGGAGGCAAACTTTATGGTTTAATGTATGGTTAATTTTGGAGAAGATTCCATGGGCTTCTAAGGATAATGTATTCTGTAGTGTTGGGGTGGAATGTTCTGTAGATGTCCATTAGGTCTAGTTGAGCTATGATTTTTTTGAGCTCTATTTTTTCCCTGTTGATTTCTGTTTGGATGATCTGTCTATTGATGATAGTGGAGTATTCAAGTCTCCAACTATAATGGTGTTGGTGTTTATTCAGTTTTGTTGTCAACTAAACTTTGTTTATTAAACTGTGGTGCCCCTGTATTTGATATATATATATGACTGTGATGTGCTCATGGTGGATCATTACCATGATGAGTAAGAAGTGGCCTTCTTTGTCTTTTATGATTACTTTTGCTTTGAAGTCTATGTTATCAGATATTAATATAGCAACACTCACTTGTTTTTTTTTTTTTTATTTGCTTGGAATATCTTTTTCCAATCTTTAACCCTCAGGAGGTGCCTATTTTTAGTGGGGAGATGGGTTTCTTGAAGACAGAAGATAGAAATGTCCAATTTTTTTATCCACCCTGATATCTTTTGTCTTTTGATGGGGGAGTTAAGACCACTGATATTTAAGATTATTACTGTAAGGTTTGAATTAATCCTTGCCATAATGAGATATTTTATGGGGTTTGGTGCTTTCTTGTGTTTTGTACTATGTTTATCCTAGTCTTTTTTTTTTTTTTTTTGTTATTGTTATCTTCTTGTTGGCTCCTAAGATTGGTTGTTTCACTGTTCTATAAGGAGTATTCCCTGAAGTATTCTCTGTATGTTTGTGTTTGTTTTCATATAATCATAGAGTTTACTTTTTTGCTGGAATTTTTTTCTGTAACCATCTACTATGATGTATATTTTTATTTTTTTATTATTTATTTATTGTTTGTTTGCTTGTTTTTTGAGGTAAGATTTCAGTCTAGTCCAGACTGACCTGGAATTCACTATGTGGTCTCAGGGTGGCCTTGAACTCATGGCAGTCCTCCTACCTCTGCCTCCTGAGTGCTGGGATTAAAAGGCATGCACCACCACACCCAGCTATGAGGGATATTTTTTGTTGGATAGAGAAACTTGTGTTGGAAGTCACAGTTTTTTAGACTTTGAAATGTTCCATTCCAGGGCCTTCTTGCTTTCAGGTTTTCTATTGAAAAATCTGATGCAACTCTGATGGGATTGCCTTTGTATGTTTGTGGGTTCCTGGGTTCTTGCTTTGGTCCAGCCTTGGTTCCATGAAGGCCTCCCAGGCAACAATGGAGGCCAAGGTTATGTGTGCATGATGAGAGAAAGAAACACTCACTCCTGGGAGTCAGTTCTGGTGAATAGTTCTCCATTTATTGTTAGGGAAATGGGTTTTTAAACATCTGATGGTGGGGGGAAGGGCCCTAAGGTGATTGGAGGGTTAAATGCTGCTAGCCTATGCCTAGGGATGTTCTTTCCAGCACGTATGGAGTCAGGTGCAGCATGTAGGGACAGAGTTAGGTGATCTACTGAGGGATGCAGGACTGTGGGAAGGTTGCCGGCTGATAAGGAGTTTCCTAGGCAACTTGCCAAAGATCATAGGGCTATGGGAAAAGCCTAAGTTCAGGTGTGCTGGGCTTGGACAGAGAGTTGTCTCCTGTAGCCTGGGGGTCCTTGGCCATGACTGGAAGCTCAGGCCCCTCTCCTGAAGGTTCCAGCCAGTGCCAGGCAACTCCCCCTTTGTTTTCTTTATAATGGGGAAGTGTCATCCTGAATGAGTTTTTTAAAGTTTACCATAGGTCCAGGTACAGTTGGGTGGTGTATGAGGACCTGATTAGTAGCAACCTTAGCAATATCAGTTATTTGTTATCTGAAAAATTGCATGAGACAGGGGGCTTCAAGCAATAAAGTTCCCATAGTAAAGAAGGGCCTAAGTATAATCCAAGTAACTAAAGGGTTAGAGAACCAGGTTGTAGGGTCCTCAGGCTTTTAGCAGCCAAGCATCTTAACATTTGATTTGTTAACAAAGAAAACAATATTCTTGTCCCAAGACCATACATACCCCCTCCCTGAAGTTCAGCAGTAATGAAGTCTAAAACTAGACTGTTTTGAAGTACCACACCAATGAGAAAGTTCAATTGTCTCTGGAGAGATTTGATGCTGTTGGTACTGGAGGCATCCAAAGACAGCATCATGCTGAGGCCCACCAGAAGAGGACTGAAGATCTCTTATAGTTGGTGCAGGTAGTTGGAGCAGGCAGAATTTGTAGATTTTTTCTTGTGGAGATACACATGTGAAGCAATCAACACTGGGGAACAATAAGTGGGAGAGTAAATATTTATGCATGGGGTGGTTACTTCTTTTGTACCAAAGGAGTGCAGGTGTCTTAACATGGCAGATCCTGAGTATGGAAATATTGAACAATCATTCAGCTCTGGTTGGCCTAGAGTTGGGCAGGCAGAGACATAACTTGACCTGTATCAAAGAAGGTGAGGGCTGTCCTTGGAGAGCCAAAGACTCAGAGCACACATAGAAAAACAGTTGTTTGGAACTGGGCAAGAAATAAGAAAATTTTTCTTGTCCTTTTTACCTTCAGGGCTCCAGTCACCCTAATCCTATCCCCCTTTATTTCTCCCTCTCATGAGAAGACACTCTAATGGCTATTAGATGGCAAAGGATGAAGAGTTCAGATCCTTACTACTTCCTGCTGAATGGGACAAAAAGTTGTGACTTTTTGCAGATAGTTTCTCCCAGAGAGGGGAACTATTCTAATGGACCCCAGAGTGCAGGAAGATATTCTTGGGAGAGAACATTGGGGAGAAAGAATAAAAGTAAGGAGTTAATGAGAAGTGAGCATACAGCTAACTGGTCATTTTATAGGTCGAGGGAATCCAGAAAGAGGCTTGGATCGTCTCAGGACCATCTGAGCATGAGCTGGCTAAGATTTTCTTCCAGAAGTGTTCATTAAATGACACAGTATGCAATACCATTATCTTAAGACCTTCCCTCTTCTCTCTTGTTTATAGCCTTTTTCTAGTTTATGGACCACTGCTACTGATTTTTGGTTCCAGATCACACACAAGTCTGTATATTTGTAGCTAGGATCCACATATAAGAAAGAACATGTGATGTTTGGCTTTTGGGGCCTGGATTACCTCACTTAGTATAATCCTTTCCAGATACATCCATTTCCCTGCAAATTTCATAATTTCATTTTTCTTTACTGCTGAATAGAATTCCATTGTGTAGATGTTCCACATCTTTATTATTCATTCATCTGTCAATGGATATCTAGGCTGGTTCCATTTCCTAGCTATTGTGAATAAAGAAGCAATAAGCATGGTTGTGCAAGTATCTCCAAGGTAGTGAGAGGAGTCATTAGGATATATGCCTAAGAGTGCTGTATCTGGATCATATGGCAAATCTAGTTTTAGCTGTCTCAAAAACTTCCACACTGATTTCCACAATGGCCGTAACAAATTGCATCCCCACCAATAGTGCAGAAGGGTTCCCCTTTTATCACATTCTCGCCAACATTTATGGTCATTTGTTTTCTTGATGGTAGCCATTCTCATGGGAGAGAGATGGAAACTCAAGGTAGTTTTAATTGACATTGTCCTGATGGCTAATGATGTAGAACCCTTTTTTAGATGTTTACATGGCATCTGTATTTATTCCAGTGAGAACTCTCTATTTAGTTCCATAGCCCATTTTTTGATTGGGTTGTGTGATTTCTTATTGTTTTTGTTTTTTTTTTTTTTTTTTAGTTCTTTGTATATTCTGGATATTAATCCTCTGTCAGATATGTAGCTGGCAAAGATTTTTTTCCCATTCTGTAGGTTGTCTTTTTGCTCTATTCAGTGTTGTTTGCTGTGCAAAAGCTTTGTAATTTCATAAGATCCCAGTGGTTGATTAGTGGTTTTATTTTCTGAGCAATTGGGGTTATATTCAGAAAGTCATTACCTATGCCAATATGTTGAAGGGTTTCCCCTGCCTTTTCCTCTAGCAATTTCAGAGTTTCAGGTCTGATAATTAGGTCCCTGATCCACTTGTATTTGATTCTTATGCATGGATAAAGACAAGGGTCTAGTTTCATCTTTCTACATATAGATATCCAGTTTTCCAAGCACCACTTGTTGAAGAGGCTGTCTTTTCTCCAATGAATATTTTTGGCATTTCTGTCAAAAATCAGATGGCTGGGCTGGAGAGATGGCTTTCCTGTGAAGCCTAAGGACGCCTGTTCGAGGCTCAATTCCCCAGGACCCACGTTAGTCAGATGCACAAGGGGGCACATGCATCTGGAGTTCGTTTACAGAGGCTGGAAGCTCTGGTGTGCCCATTCTCTCTCTCTCTCTCTCTCTCTCTCTCTCTCTGCCTCCTTCTCTCCATCGCTCTCAAATAAATAAATAAACAAACAAACAAAATTTAAAAAAATTAAAAAAATAAAAAAAACTCAGATGGCTGTAGCTGCCTGGATTAACATCTGGGTCCTATATTCTGATTCATTGATCTACATGTCTGTCTTTGTGCCAATACCATGCTGTTTTTGTTACAATGGCTCTGCAATATTGCTTAAAATTGGGTATGGTGATACCACCAGTCTTATTTTTGTTGCTCAAAATTGTTTTGACTATTTGAGGTTTTTTCTGCTTCCAAATAAAATTTAGGATTTTTTCCTATTCTTGTGAAGAATGCCATTGGAATTTTAATATGGTTTGCATTAAACATTTAAATTGCTTTTGGTAAGATTGACATTTTCACAATATTGATTCTTCCAATCCAAGAACATGGAATATCTTTCTATTTCCTTTTGTATTCTACAAATTCTTGCTTGAGTGTTTTAAAGTTCTCATTGTAGAGCTCCTTCACTTCCTTAGTTAAGTTTATTCCAAGGTACTTTATGTTTTTTGAGGCAATTGTGAATGGGAGATTCCCTGATTTCATTCTCCACACATCTGTTGTTAGTGTATAGGAAAGCTACTAGTTTCTGTGTATTTACTTTTTATCCTGCTGCATTGTTAAAAGTGTTCATAAGCTCTAGCAGTTTGCTGGTAGAGTTTTTAGGGTATTTTATGTATAGAATCATATCACCTGCAAATTGTGATAATTTGATCTCTTCCTTTCCAATTTGTATCACTTTTATGAGTGTCTCTTGCCTTATTACTATAGCTAAGACTTCCAGTACTATATTAAATAAAAGTGGGGATATTGGACACCCTTGTTCTGTTCCTGAATTTAGTGGAAAAATTTTGTGTTTTTCACCATTTAGTATTATATTGGCTGTAGGCTTGTCATAAATAGCTTTTATTATGTTGAGATATGTTCCTTCTAGTCCCAGTTTCTGTAATACTTTTACCATGTAAGGGTGTTGGATTTTGTTGAATGCCTTTTCTGCATCTATTGAGATCATCATGTGATTTTTGTCCTTCACACCATTTATATGTTGTATTACATTTATTGATTTGTGTATGTTGAACCATCCCTGAATCTTGGGATAAAGCCAACTTGGTCAAGGTGAATAATCTTTTTGATATATTCTTGTATTCTGTTTGCCAATATTTTGTTGAGAATTTTTGCATCTATGTTCATGAGGGAGATTGGTCTGTAATTTTCTTTTTTTGTTCTGTCTTTGCCTGGTTTTGGTATGAGGGTGATGATGCTTCATAGGAGGAGTTCAGTAGAATTCCTTCCTTTTCTATTTCATGAAAAAGTTTGAGAAGCATTGGTGTTAGTTCTTGATGAAGGTCTGGTAAAATTCCCTAGTGAATCCATCTGGGCCTGGGCTTTTTTCAGTTGGGAGACTTTTTATAACTGCTTGGATCTCTGTACTTATTGTAGGTCTATTTAAATGGTTTATCTCATCTTGATTTAATTGTGGTAGGTCATATGAATCAAGGGAATCATCCATTTCTTTCTGGTTTTCAATCTTAGATGCATATATATTCTTAAAGTATGTCCTTATAATTGTCTGAATTTCTTTGGTATCTGTCGTAATGGTGCCCTTTTCAGCTCTAATTTTATTAATTTTGTCTCTTCTCTCTTTCTTCTGGTTAAATTTGCTAAGGGTTTAATCTTGTCAGCCTGGAGGTAGAGATTTCTATTCTGAATTGGGTTCCAGGAAAACCTGGATCCGGATCTGACCCTGCCACAAATAATGACAGAAGCAAAAAACAAATGCCCTATATATATATTAAAGCCCCAAAGGCAATGAAATTCAACCCCCAAATACAGGTTATTTGAAAATGGCAAAGCCAACCAAGAATATATACTCCAAAAGAGATGAGAGATTAGCTCTTGCAGGACTGTGTACCTGTTTTTTTTTTTTTTTTTTTTTTTTTTGTCAGTCAGCCAGCCTGCTACATTTTGGGGTGGCTTACAGTCTCACCAATGCTCAGTGCCCACCTTGATCCCTCCATCTTGTACTGTGCAGCTGTACCTCTTATCTGCTCTACTGGTTGTGTGCTGCCACTTGGGGCTGAATGTTGGAGGTCCGTGTTTCTGATGGTGGGTGATGGGAGAGTTCAGACTTCTGGAGTTGCTTACACATTCAGTAGCTCTTCAGTGAGCTCAGCTGTCTTTCCTTCAGATTTCTTAACTTTGCAAGAAGGCTGATGGAGTTGCAGAATCTGTTGCTTGGTCTTTGCTGTTGCTGCTGCTGCTGCCACCACCTGGTGAGCCTGGCGGGACTGCCCAGGGTGGATGCACATGGAACATGGGCCATGATCGCCTCAGTGGGACTCTGGCCATGTTCTGCCTTTCTGGTGGGTCTTGGTCTCTCTGGATTCTCCACTGTGTCTAAGAGAAACCTATACTCCTTCACTTTTCAGAAAAAGAGTGTATTTTTCTGTGGTTTTGCTTTAATCCCTCCCTAGGCTGGTTTGGCATGGCTTCTAAGCTGCCATCTTACCCAGAAGAACAGAATACAGGGAGAGGAAACACCTAAGCAAGGTCAGGGGAAGAGATTGTATAAAAGAAGGGTAGGGGGGAGGTTCAATCAAAGTTCAAGATATTCTGAATAAGACATATGAAAATTGACTTTCTTAAATAATGACACATCCAGAAGCCATAGATTGTTACTAGAAAATTTTCAGTGCCTGGGATGTGATACCTTCCAGTGAGTTGTTGGCCAGAGAGGTCCCTGTTGCCTATAAAACATTACAGGCTATCGCCAAGGCCCTTGGTTCCATGAGAAAGAGATGGTAAGACCCTATTGCTGAAGACCTCACATGCCTGAGAGGCAAAGTCACTGAGAAATCAAGTTGATGCTGAGAAGAAGACCTCTCCCTGTAGTCCAGCCAACTGAAAGCTGGAAAAAGCTACACTGTATGCAATTTTATGGAAGACAGAAGTCATCAACGGTGAAAACAGTGGACACTGCTGGAAACCTCAAGTTTGGCCAGACAGGCCAAATGACTGAACAAGTGCAATAGTGGCATGTCTGCGCTGGGGGAAACCAACTGCCCTCTAATTGGACTGAAGGCCCACTCTATGGGAGGGAATACATGACTGGTACTGAAAACCTAATCAAAAGCCTATGGCGGGGAGGTCATTATCCTTAGGGGTATAAAGCCGGCTCTTGTCTGGATAAATGCATATATTACTCTCACTAAATTGCCCTGAAAGCACTACACTTAATAGACATAGTTATATGTTAATGCTTCTCTCACTTCGGTTAGAGAAGCTTCTCTTTTCAGATGGTGATTCCCACTGGGATGACCCCAAAGGCAACATAGTACTGAGAAGAAGGATCAGAGGAGTGTCTAGCACTGAAACATCTCACACCTGCCAAGGCTCAGGTCCATTGTGGAAGAGGTACAGAAAGAATGTAAAAGCCAAAGAAAGGGTACCACTCCTTACATACAACTGTCTGGACAGATTTTGACCTCAACATCCAAGACCTTGCAGTGCCTAGCAATACCCAATACCCACACAAGACCCTCATAATAGGAGAAAAAAGGTGATGACATCAAATTAAAAAAAAAAAAAAAAAACTAATGGAGAGAGGGAGGGGGTATGACAGAGAGCAGAGTTATGAAGGAGAAAGTGGAGGAGGGGAGGGAAATACCATGGTTTGTTGTCTGTAAGTATAGAAGTTGTCTATATATATATATGCATATAAAAAAACAAAGACAAAAAATGGCATAGTAGTATTCAACATGGCTTGTAAAACAGAAAAGATATATGCACAGTTATCAGAAACATATACACAACATTTAACCTTGATAATGGGGAGCTATTGTGTGCCATTAAGGGCTGTACAAATATATATTTTGGTCTCAGAACTTATTTATATATTCTAGATTTGAAAACAACCCTTTTGACATCTTTAGTTTCTTTTTATTATTATTATAGAATTAGAACTATGGGGAAAAGATGTCTTAATGTTCTTTGTTTGTTTGTTTCTTTGTTTGTTTGCTTGTGTCCCCTCTTGGAAAGCTCTTGTGTTACTTAATAGGCCATTTATATAGTAAAGGTTTTGGTTATACATTTCACTCTGAGTGTTTAAGACCATATAGACCATATAGGTAGCCAAAATTTAGTTAAGGATTAATTTTGTAGGTCAATAATGGCTCTCCAAAGAGACTTTAGGGACCCAGGAGAAGACCTATAACTTGCTGGTGTTTTCTGTCTGTTAGTAGGAGTCAGGGCCATGCTGGCCAAGTAATTTTCCCTTCTTTGGGAAGTCAAGAGGACTGAGTGTTCCTCAATTGTGACTCTCCTGTTTTAGACTGTATACCAGTTTTGTTTGGGTCTCTGTATCCTCCTTGCTCAGGAAGACAGGTGACTTACCAGGGGGCCAGCGTAGAAGTATCCCATCATCTCCAGTGGCCTCATGACCTGGGAGCACAGGCCAAAATATTGGCCCTTTTCGCTCCAATGATTCCGATTGGCTTTTAGTTTCTACATAGGCAATTAACACACTTATAAAGGAAGTTACACCAACCTATATGTATGTACATATAGAGCACATTTGATTACTGATATATAATTAGTTAAAGAATGGCATAAGAAATTCTAAAATCATTTTATCCAACCTTTTAATGTTTTGTTGTCATGTGGCAGTACAAGGCTTATATCTGAGGCATAGAAAGAAGGCACATCTCCCACTTTAAATATCTAACATTATAAGTATAGGCAGAACCTGTTATCAGTCTTGAAAACAATACCAATTGATTTACAAATTAATTTAACCTAGAAATTGTCAGAAAAGCACAAGTAAAACAGTATAAACTCTTAGCACCTGTGTTTGAAAACATTTTTGATTTCAGATACCTGTGTGGGTACCAATTACTGAGAGAACATTGGAAACAGAACCATAGAGCTTGAATATTATTTTTATCAGATGAGGACCATTGAGCATGAGGCTGTACCTTCAAGTAGGGAATATATCTTAAGAGTTAATTTTGTTATAAGCACTGGATGTCAAAAATGAGGCAGTTACTTTGTATACAATAGAGCAGAATCTTGTCTTTTTTGAGACAAAACAGCTATGTAAATTTTAATATAACCCTTGATAAACCTTTTTTGAAAGAAAAGACACCATTTGACAATCAATGATTTTGGCTTAATCTTAATAGTTATTGATTTTATGTATGATAGACATTTTTATTAACATAAAAATATTTTATGTTTTACCCATGGCTTAAATTTGATAAAGCTTACACAAGCTATCCCAACATATTTTAGCCTGAAAATTCTTTCCTACATATGCACATCTTTATTCACATACTTTAACACTTTGATCTAAGTACCACTCAAAAAACATTTTTAACAACCATTCTATGTCCCAACATTGAAAAATCCCATCCCAGTTCCTTCAATCAACTCATGTAACACCATAACTAGCCATCTTTTTAATAAGACTATTAAGAGAAACTACACCAAATTGATTAGTCCTATTTCTCACTGGCAAGCAAGTAGTCTAAAGACAATTTTATGTCATTAATACCAATAACACACTTAGAAATGATTTTATTAGGAGTAACTAAGGCAAATTCTGTTGCTATCTTGAGGCAGGCTGGCTTAGAAGTCAGGTCAGTTGCCTCATCCTTTTAAATATCAGGACATTAAAATCTTTTATTATTATTATTTTTAAATACCTGACAAATCATAAGTTACCACTTCAGAGAGAATTCTGTTGTTTTCAATAATCCTCTATGTAAATTGAAGTTGACCTAGGACATAAACTCAATAATTATATTTATGATATCATGTAACAAAGTATGGCATTGTTTACATAAAACTTCAGTTCACCATAGGCTTTAGTTAAATGTGACCCTTTTTTTTTCTTTCTTGCTGTGGTGACTGGGCGAGGCTTGCATACACCTTAGATCAGCCCTATCTGGGCTTCAGCCCCTCCCTACCCCCAGGCACTCACCCAGGGTCTGGTCTAGATCACATGGAGGTAATGGCCTAGACTGCCCAAGACAACTGGCAGAGTCTGAGTCTGGCTACCTGAAGGGGAAAGAAGAGAGCGAGGGCCCCTGGGACCACTGGGAAAAGAGGGGCCTCCAGGACCACCAGGAGGCTGCTGAAGGAGGGGGTCCTGTGGGGGGGGGGGCTGCTGAGAAAAGGGGGCATCTGCGGGGGGCTGCTGGGAGAGGAGGAAGAGACATGGCCCCTGCACGGGCTAAGTCGCCATTGTCTGGGCACGTGACAGCCCGCTACCTGACTCTGACTCAAGCTGCTTTGGAGCGCTTGCAAAGCCAGCTTGCAGTTTTGCTGCTTAAAGGGAGTGAGGGGAAATTTCCTTCCTGAACTTTTCATTTCCTAGCCAGATAAGCTATGTGGGTTCACATGTCTGGATCACTTGGATACCCAGAAATCATCCAGAGGGTGACCAGGAACTTTCCAAAAGGAGCTGGCCTTCCTCTGGGAGAGCTTACTTTCCTTAACTTTCAGAAAAGCCCATAATCTATGAATCTGTGATTCCTTTTGGTGGGAGACAATATTAAAGTAAAGGAGGAAAAAGAGAAAAATAGCTTCTGTCTGATGGAGGAAAGAGAAATAGATAGGTTTTCCCCAACACCCAACAGGCTGTCAGGGTCCAGGCAGAGGACACCTGGCCTTCAGTCAATACCGGAGTGGCCTCAGCCAAGAGACTTCAGTTGCCAGTTTGTCATGTCTGGTCCCACGCGATGACAGGAACCGAAAATAAAGGAGCAAAAAGAGAAGCCTGCCAGGCCTCAAAAACATGGAGGCAGCTGGGCGTGGTGGTGCACGCCTTTAATACCAGCGCTTGGGAGGCAGAGGTAGGAGGATCACGGAGAGTTTGAGGCCACCCTGAGACTACTGAGTGAATTTCAGGTCAGCCTGAGCTAGAGTGAGACCCTACCTCGAGAAAAAAACAAAACAAAACAAAACAAAACATGGAGGCAAGACCGCATGGCCGATGTCTTCCAGTACCTCTAGGAGAGCACTCACCTAACCTGTCCTCATAGGGTCCCTGTTCAGGTACCAGCTGTGGGTTCCTGTGTCCTCCAGGGCCCAGCTGCTGTCCCATTCTGCCCTGTGAGGATACAGGTTGAAATATTGTGTACAAATCAGAAAAGGGACTTTACCAGACACAAAATCTGCTGTAACCTTAATCTTAAACTGCCTTGCCTTCAAGAACTTTAGATATATTATCTTTTGTTTATAAGTTCCAAAGTACATGGCATTTTATAACAGCAGCCAGAATCAAACAAGAAAGACACTGACTGTATTAGTTTACTTTTCTCATTGTTGTGACAAAATGCTTGACCAAGGAGACTTAAGAAAATGAATTTGTTTTGACTCTCAGTTTGAGAGCACAGTCCATCATGGTGGGAAAGGTGTGGTGGAGGAGCATGAGGTGGCTAGTCATACGAGACCTTCAGTTAGGAAAGTGATGAAAGCTGGTGTTCCACTTGCTTTCTCCTTTTTACTAAACCCGGAATCCCAGTATAGAGGACAGCACTGTACACGTTTTAGGGCAAATTGTCAAACTTCTCTGCAAATAACCTTCATAGACAAGCCCAAATTTATATTTTCTTGTTGATTCTATATCTAAGCAAGGAGGCAATGAAGATTAACCATGACATGCTAAACCAATGGCCAAAACCATACTGCATTTCTACACATCAACAGACATAAGTGATAAAGCAAAACTTGGGCTTCAGGGATGGCTTAGTGGTTAAGCTGCTTGTCCACAAAACCAACTGACCCAGGTTCAATTCCCCAGGACCCACGTAAGCCAAATGCACAAGGTAACACATACATCTTTAGTTCATTAGCAATGGTTAGCAAACTTGGTGTGCCCATTCTCTCTGTCTCTGCCCCTCTCTCTCTCTGTCTCAAATAAACAGATATATAAAATATAAAATTATCAAAAATTTCAAAACTGTAAAAGTTTAGAAAACATAAACGTATGCCATAATAAATTTAATGGCAGTTAGGCAAGTCCTTATCCCCATGCCCAAACTACTTGATTATATCATGAATATTTGGAAAATGGAAGACAAATTAGCAAAACATAGAGAATATTTTTTAATTGCAGCATGTATATGCATTAGAGGACTTGAGGACTTTATATAATGAATATTTTCCCACAGAGTGACATGGAGGCTCCATGAAATCTCCACATCCTCAAAACAATTTATGATAAAGCTGCATTGCTTCTAAACTATATAAAGTGAACAAAACTAATTTTAAGAAGGGAAATTTTTAGAGAACTTACTCTACATTAGTGTTAATAATAGATGTATAATAATCAAGAGGTTGTGATAGTAGTAGAAGTATCAACCATAAATGAATGAAATTGGGGAAAAGTATAAGTTAAAAAATATCCCACGTTAAACTTTCAATTGCTCTGCCACATTAGGCAAAGCAAGACATGGGGAAACAAAAATAATTTTCAAGATTTGTTGGTGGAACAATTAGGAACAGATGATTTTTACAGACAATTATTATACTGTATTATAATTATTTTTTAAATTTATTGATTTTTTAAATAAAATTTTACACACATAGAACGCCTCTCCCCTGCCCCAATTCTGCTTTGGGTCTTTGATGGGGTTATTGGTATTCATTGTGGTGATCGAGATGCCTCAGTCAGTCTCTTCAGGGATAGGGGAAACATAGTGTCTCAGGCTATTCCCAACCACCCTGAGGCTCTTCCATGATGCTCCCTGAGCCAAATGTATTTTGAGCATAGTCCTCTCCATTCCGTCTCTTGTTCTCTGTCCCCATTCAGCTTCTACTGATGCCCTTCTTTTTTCCCAACTAGTCCCTCTTCTAAATGGAAATTTTATTGTGTGTGTGAGTGACATGCTGTCTTTTAATAGCATCTTTCTCTCTACTAATACTATAGTTAAAATTAGTGGAACATAATTAATATACCTAACACAAACACTTTAAAAAAAGTCAAATTCCATGGAATAAAATGGAAGAATGTCTGGTGGCAATATATGGAAGCTTAACATTTCCCTGGTATATTTCTGCTTTAAATCTGCTTTAAGCCGGGCGTGGTGGCGCATGCCTTTAATCCCAGCACTCGGGAGGCAGAGATAGGAGGATTGCCGTGAGTTCGAGGCCATCCTGAGACTCCATAGTGAATTCCAGGTCAGCCTGGGCTAGAGTGAGACCCTACCTCGAAAACCAAAAAAATAAAAAATAAAAAATAAAATAATAATAATAAAATAAATCTGCTTTAAATCATACTATTTTGTGAAACAGAAAGAAACCAAGTGAAGAGAGAACTATCCAGAGGGATACATTCTAAAAGAAATGATTGCTTCAAAAACATGCCTAAAGTAACATTAGGAAATGGTTTATGAATGAACATGGAGGCATTTAACAAAGGAAAATATGAATACATGTTTGAAATTTTATAATTATGTAATGTTGTACACTAAAATGAAATTTGGAAGGCCACAGTTATTTACTTAATTAAAATTTTAAATTTCAGAAGATATATTTAAAAGTTTGATATCTTGCTAGTAACAAATTCTGATAATATTTGATGATTTTTTACATGAATCATGTGCTAATGAAACAAGAAAAATAAAATCAGGAAACATTTTAGTATCTACTGTGCATTCGGTTTGGTTTGGTGTACTATGAACGGCAGAAGGCGTAAAATATATCTTTTGGATCAAAACACTCACATTACTACTAAAGACATGGAATATATTTATAAAAAAGAAAGGTTTGAATAGTGTCATAGATTGGAATTCAATATTTTGCATGCAAAATTCTACTGGATATAGGATTTAAAAATTCCCAAATAAGGTGTTTGGGAAATCATGAATTAGAAATAATATAAAGCTAGACATGTATATTTAATGTCTTTACGTTCCTGAAATTTTAAAGCTTGCATAGTTGCAGATTTGTTTTGTTATCTGAAATTGATAATCAAACCCAAGAAAATATACCCTTTGCAATATACCCATGGCAATGTCCAGAGTTTATACAATACATCTCAAGAAAATAATCCAAAGAATCAGCAGCAAACCGGTTACATTACAGAGAGGTATTTTTTTCAGAGACTGCAATTCAAATATAGCCATTCTTTATCATAAATATAGCTATTTTGTATCTTTTATGGATTAGTTTTATTCTTTCTTCAATTTGTAGGGAACATGGAAAACACACTTGAGTATAACTCAGTGGACCTGAACTACAGCAACAGCTATTGGATCAACAAATAATTTGAATAATGGCAAAACAGTTCAATTTTCAAAAATTATAGCATGTAACAATTTCAGACAGTTACAACTAAAATTTAAATAACATAAGCCTAGGAAACCAACACATGTTCAGAATGCCGAGAATGTAACAAGGATGTATCTTGGAATCTAATATAAGCAATTCTGAACATTTTATATTAGCATCTTTGAAAAAAGTACTTTGTTTATTTATTTGCAAGCTGAGAGATATAGAAGAGAGACAGAGAGAATGGGTACACCAGGGGTCCAGACACAGCAAATGTACTCCAGATGCATGTGCCACTTTGTGCATCTGGCTATACATAGGTACTGGAGAATCAAACTCAGGTCATTAGTCATTTGCAGGCAAGCACCTTAAGCCCTGAGCAATCTCTCCAGCCCGTCATCTTTTTATTCTATGTGTATATCAAGCACAATTATATTGCTTCTTATTTCCATTGAGTGAATTTATGACATCCAACTGAATTAATAAAGTATTAAAATATATATTTATACAATGATAAGTAGCATTGATAAATGAAGACATCAGCTTTTTTTTTTTTTTTTTTTTTTGTAAATTACTTTCTTCTGTAAAGAGTTAATCTAGAGACATCAGGTCAAAATGGCATCCTACTAAATATGCTTTAGCTTTTGGGGTAATATCAGGCATATGTGGAGCTCCAGGTGGAGTAGGTCTTAGCAAACCTCTATTGGGCAGGCACGAAGGGGCACAGTTGGGAATGTGCTGACTTCCATTCTCTCAGTTAACTCACTAGACCCTCGGGTATCCCCAACCACTCACCCCAGCCATTGCACCCCTGATTTTCCAACCAGGTTCTCTGCTGCACTACATGTAGGCTCAAGTCCCCACAGCTCACATGCCTTTCCTGTGTCCCAGAGGTCTCCCAACTGTGTGGAGGAACTCTCCCCTATGTAGGAGTGGGGAAAGGCTTCCTGAACAAAACACCAGTAGCCCAGGAAAGTAAACAATCAATCAACCAATAGGATCTCATGCAGCTAAAAAGGTTTTGCACAGACAGACTTACCATAATCAGATCCAATAGATTACCGACAGAGTTGGAGAAAATTTTCACCAGCTGTACCATTGACAGGCCTAATAACTAGAATCTACAAAGAACTAAAAAAAAACTAAACAACAAATCAAACAACCCACTCAAAAAATGGGCAGGGCAGAGGAATGATTAGAGAGTTCTCAGAGGAAGAAATACAAATGTCTAACACACATTCAAGAATATGTTCAGCATCCCTAACCATCGGGGAAATGCAAATTAAAATAACTATGAGATTCCACCTTACTCCCGTAAGAATGGCAATCATTAAAAATAAATAAGTAAATAAATAAAACAACAATGTTGGTGAGGATGTGAAGTTGCTAAAACACCTGATAGGAAACTTGAGGCCCAGACAGTAGGGACAGAAGGTTTGGGTGGATGGCAAGGGGAAGGTGGGGGTAAACAAACACAAAACTAAACCCAAAATAAAATGGTATTATAGAAACCTTTATCCTTGAAGACAGGCTAAAAGATTGAACCCTCAACAGGAATACAGGGGGAGAACCTAAAAAGAAGGGCTCTGGAGAGGGTGTGATGAAGCCTCACATTAAAAAAAAATTGGGGGGCTGGAGAGATGGCTTAGCAGTTAAGGTGGTTGCCTGCAAAGCCAAAGGACTTCGGTTTGATTCCCCAGTACCCACATAAGCCAGATGCACAAGGTGGTGCATGCATCTGGAGTTCGTTTGCAGTGACTGGAAGCCCTAGCACACCCATTCTCTCTCTCTGTGTGTAACTCTCAGTACCAAATATCAGTTGCTATCCACTATGAGCTATTAATTTGAAAGACCTACAAAGTCCCCAAAACAAGACAGGCTTCTGTCCAACACTAAATCACCTACCTGAGGTTAAAGGTAGGACCTATTGCTGAAAACACCATAAGGTGCAAACATTGAACATGTAGAGATCTAACTGGGACGAGGAAGAGAGCCAAACCCCAGACTATCTAGTGCTGGAAAACTACATGAGCTAGTGGGGGAAAGTGGCTAACAACAGTCTTAGCAACCAGGGATCTAAGCTACATAGAAGCAAATATCTTCACAAGATGTACACACTAGTGTAATAGTGGCACATAGCCTTATTGGGTAACCAATAGCTTTCTGATTGGCTAAGATATCTGCTCAGTGGAAAGGAACCTGTATCTGGAATTCGGAACTAGGTCAGAATCCTATGAAGACAAAGAATATGCTCTCCAATGTCAAGCTCCCAATAGTGTTTGGCTAAAAAGGGGGCTATATCCATCAAATTCACCCAACATTAATAACACTTATCCAATTTAACCTATGCTGACTTCACTCTCCATTGGAGAATCTGTTTTGCTTTTTCAGAAGGTAACAAGACCTGATGAGATAAACTGCCCTTTGTGCTACAGCCAACCCCCAGGTGAAACCACAGAGGAATTAGAGAGAGGAGCAAGAATATTGCTTACATGGTGAGCCTGACAGTCAATACTAGGGTGGAGACAGACCCTGAGAATACTCAACATTTGCCAAAGCAGAGATCCAGAGGTTCCTAGAAGTTCATCACATAATTAGACTTAAAACATACCCACCATAACACAGGAAATTTTGTGGCAGAGGCACAGAGGCATTGCCTGCCCCCAGCAACTGACTGCTGCTCCTACAATGCATAACCCACAATCCCATGGGGAATTTGTGCAACCACACTGTAGAGGAGGACAGGGATAAGCCAATGGGTAGTATCAACACATGATGTACCCGTACTAATTATGTCCATAAAGAAAAGCCTTTCAAAAAAGAGTAAATCTGAGCCTTGGCAATTACTATTATCCTATATTAAATATAGGCCAATGTATTTTAAAAAATATATTTTATTTATTTATTTGAGAAAGATGGAGAGAGTGAAAGAGAAAGAGAGAGGGGGGAAGGAGGGAGAGAGGGAGGGAGGAAGGGAGAGAGAGAGAGAATGGGTGTGCCAGGGCCTCCAGCCACTGAAGATGAACCCCAGATGCATGCACCCCCTTGTGCATCTGGCTTATGTGGATCTTGGAGAGTCAAACTGGGAACCTTTGGCTTTGCAGGAAAATTCTTTAACTGCTAAGCCATCTCTCCAGCCCCCTGGGCCAATGTCTTATTGAAATATTCTTTATGGCATTTTCTATTTCAATAGTATCTACTTATAGAATCTATTAATATTTGTTATATAGCAGTTATTCAAATAATAGTCCTATATATGACATCAGATTTAGGGAAGGATAATAATGCAATTCCTCCCAATGCTATCGTAGTTCTGTAATATTTCAAATTTATGTAGCAATGTTCATTCAATATAATGTTTTTATTGACCATTGCATTATCATATGGCAGAGCAGTGGTGGAGTCTGGTGTATGTTGGGAAAATCCATTTCTATAAGTCATCAGAGGAATACAATTTAGGTTCCATACTGTAACATGATTCACTACATAATTGGCACAATTGTCTTTAAATATATGGTATTTGAAGAAAAAGTTTGGCTTGTACACTTCATTTCATGAAGGATTTCTCATAAATACACTAAGCAAACATGGCAATAGAAAAGGAGGGAGGTGTTATTTGCTATGCAGGCCAGTACTATCCATGCAAATAAAATCAGAGTTGAACCTTCTTGAGTTTGAAACACACCTCTCCCATTTTCATGCATTGCACTAAGCCATGATGATTGAACACCTGTATTTGCAAGTCTGATACATGTGTGGTCCCGCCAGTGGTAAACAATAATCAATTATGGAACTGCATGCCTTTCAGTGATATCACTATGTCATGGCATGGTGATAACTTCAAATTATCAATTTAACAAAGAAGGATTTTCATTAGAATACATTGCTGAGTATTAGTTTATTCTTGAATGATGCCTATTTATTGCTTTCCCCAAATCCCTAGAACATGTCAATATGCAAATAAGTCATTAGCCAAAGGGAAGAAAACCTGTCTATATGCTGCAGTAATGAGAATTCGGATGTGTGTCTAGGAACAAGCATGAAAAAATGATAGATACAGTACTGGTGTCCCTGCTTCCTCCAGGGAATTCTGCCTGACCTACTTATAATACTGTAGTGTTGAGTATCTTTTATACATATACCTTGAAAGTATGCTGAGGTGGATTTGGGAAGCTCTGTGATTTCTAAATGCTTTAAAAGATAAGCAAAATAACTCAAGTTGAAGTGGATCAAGCAAAATAAAACACTGGCTTTATATAAATAGGAGAAAAGAAAAACTTTTATCAGTAAGCAATTAAATATGTATTAACTTTCTAACAAATTATAAACTGAATGTGCCCATATAGATAAATAGATATACATATAGATATTGATAGATAGATATATATAGATTATATATATATATATATATATATAGAGAGAGAGAGAGAGAGAGAGAGAGAGAGAGAGGTGTATCTGTGTGTGTATTTATATATATATAAAGCATATGTAGACATATGCCTTTCTTTTATCTTTTTATACACACTATTAGTTATCTAAAGCAACTAGAAGATAGGAAAACACACTAAAAACAGAAAATCACACAGCTTCAGAGCTACCCTGCAGCTAAGACCGCTTGCAATCAAGGCTGTTCTTGAAATGACAGCCAGCAGGTGAGAGCTTTGTGTTGGAAGAGCCAGAGGAATGTAGTCTCCTCAGCCTCAACAATGCAGAAGTGATTACCTTCCCAGAAAGCTCAGAACTCCACTTCCCTTCAAACATCCACCTTAGCACAGAGTGATGCCTACTTCTGTTGACAAAATCATTTGACATTAAGCCCTTCCAATACAGAGTGGATTTCTAAGAGTGGACACATGATTGTCTAGAACTATATACTTTTGTCATTGAACAAAAGGGAAAATAGGATGTGTGTCCCTTTCCTCTGAAGGACAAGTTGTGCTCTCTGGAGGTGGAGGGAGATGACTGAGTAAAGTGAGAATTTAAAGCCTTTTGGAACAAATGGCAAGAGATAGCTCATTCATGTCACTCTCAAATAAATAAATAAAAATAAACAAAAACAATTTAAAAAATCCAATGTCATACATGAGAATAGCCTGAGAGGAAGATGAAAGTGACTAGGGTAGGTTCAGTTCCTAGTAAATTGCCTCAGAGAGGTGGGGTCTGCCTAGTGAAAGCAGGAAGATTAGAGTGCTGGGGGGGGGGGAGATTACAAATAAAAAATCCATTCTTTATATATACTACATTTTCATTTCCCATTCATCTATTGCTGGGCATCTGGGCCATTTCCAGTATTAGGTTATTGTAAATAGAGCTGCAATATGAAAGTATCTCTGTACTACTATGTGGGGTCCTTAGGGTCTAGGACCAGGAATAGGATATTGGAACATATGGAAGGTCTATTTCTAACATTTGGAGAACCTCCATAAGGATTTTTAGAATATTCTATACTAGCTTTCATTTTCACCAACAGTGGATAAGCATTTCTCTTTCTCTCATACTCACCTGCATTGTCATCTGTTTTCTTGATGATAGCAATTCTGATTGGGATAAGATGATATCACAAAGTTGCTTTGTTAGTTGCTTATTTTTAAAATTCTTTATATATTCTAGTTATTAGCCCCTAACTGAAATATGGGTGGCCAAGATATTTTCATTCCATAGGCTGTCTCTTTTGGTGATGGTTTCTTTTGATGTGAAGATTTTTTTTTTAATTCATGGACTCCTATTTGTTACTTTAACATTGTGAAAATGCCTCTATTACCAAAAGTAATCAACAGATTTCCATCAAAATTTCATTTAACCTAGAGAATTGTATGATATCACAAAAGACCATGAATAGCCAAAGCAATACCAAAGGAAAAAAAAGCAGAAAATATCACAATACCGGATCTCCAGTTATCCTATAGGACAATAATGTGATGCAAGCACTAAAACATGTAGCAATAGCACAGAATGTAAAATCCAGAAATTAAGCCACCTATTCTTTGACAAAGGGGGCAAAATATTCAGTGGAAAAAATGACAGCTGATTCAACAAGTGATGCTGGCAAAACTAGGTATCTACTTGCAGAAGCATGAAATTAGATCCACACATCTCTCCATCTACAAATATCAAGTTAAAATGGATAAATGACCTCAATCTAAAAGAAGATATACAAAAAGTCCTAAAGTAAAAAAAAAAAAAAAAAACAATAGGGAATTATCTCCAGAATATCAGCATTGACAAGGATTTTCTGAATAGGACTCTAATAATAATACAGGAGTTAGCCCCAAGAATGAACACTGTGACTTCTTAACTAAGAGTGCAGTAAGTAGTGAGAAACTCAAAACCTACAATTTATATCTTACCATAACCCCATCTATTTAGAAATATTAATCATATTAATGAGCTACTCCTTCCTGAAAATGATGAAGAAGAGGATTCTGGAAGTTCTTTGGAGGCAGGTGAAGTGTGCATTTCTGCACATGTGGACAGCAAATATTCATGAGGAGGTAAAGGTGTGTTACAGAATGACCTCAGAACTTCTATGTCTCAACTCAGTATTTAGACCTGTTGTGTTCATGTCCAATGCATATCAGATGAGTGTCTCCACTCCACACACCCTCAGAGATAATCCAGAACTGTGGGCTAAATAAGCATCAGCTGACTAATTGTACCTTCTTCTCCACTGTTATTATGGGAGCCACATGCTTCACTTCTGCTAGAGGTCCATTGCTCAGGATCAGTTTTACAGTGTTTCTGCACATGAAAGCATGTGAAATATTGGATAACATTTTCAGATGTTACCCTATAGGACAGGGACAAGGGATAAAGGGCTCTCAAAGTCACTTTCTCATCTTTCCACACCAGAATTTATAGAAAAAAAAGTATAGAAATGATGCTATGGGCTTTTCCTGCTAAATCTTTCTTTCTTTGATTTATTTTTATTTTTAATTTATTTTTTTATTAATTAGTTTTGTACTCAGTGAATATAGTCAAGTTGGTACCATTGTTAGGCTCATCCATGTCCTACCTCCTCCCCCTGCCCCCTCCTTGTTGAGGTATATGGGTTATGCATTGTATCAGACAGCTTCAGGTTCACTGAGATGAACTTCCAGACCAGGCACTGTTATGGAGGAAGGGATATTTATTGAAGCCTACAGATCCAGGGGAAGTTCCATAAATGGCAGAAGAAGCTGGCCTGCCTTCAGAGGACCAAGCAGAGAGAGAGAAGCACAAGCCTAAAGCCAAAAGCCACAGGACACTTCAGGAATTCCTGCTAGGCACATTTTGCATATCTTTAGATTGAAATCTGAAATCCACCACCACACCTTAAGATCCACCCAGTGACGTTGCCTCCAGCCAGGTGGCTGAAGATGCAAACTACAAACAAATAAACAACTGAGTATCTTGGGTAGATTCTAAAAACCATAAACAACTGAGTATCTTGGGTAGATTCAGTTTAGGTGCTGTAGATGAGTGAGACTATGTAGAGATTTTTTTTCTGTGATTGGGTAAGTTCACTGAGAATATTGGGGGCCATCTCTTCTATTCAAACCACCACATGCATTGTGGAGTTATCCCACATCTATGGGTAGGAGAAATGTCTCTGCATATCATGACCCAATGTGTGGCTCTGACATTCTTTCTGCCCGCTCTTCTGAAAAATTTCCCTGAGCCATGTTGGGTTTATTTTGGGTCTGCTTCAGTGATGAGGTGTTGGGAGCCCCATACCTGGACCTGGGAAACAAGTCAGAACCATAGCCAAACATGAGCCCGCTCTCCATTATCAAGCTACCATCAATCATGGGCTACAAGAGGGCCTACGCCTATTAAATTCTCTATAAAAAATAAGGGAATAAGGGTTATCCCATTTGTCTGGTGCTAACTTTGCTCTCTGTTGGAGAATCTGTTTCTCTTTTTCAGACAGATGCAGATCCTAAGGAGAGAACTACCCCATAATATTTCTTTTATTTATTCTTAAATAACTTCCCCAAGAAAGATTTAATTAATATCATTAAACTTTTCTTGTAATTTAATGTCATTTTCATCTAACACCCAATAGATTTTGTTATTTTTTTCCTTGTCATCAGTTTTGTAGATTCAAAGTGTTTTACTCAGAAACCATAATTCATAAACTTTAAATTTGAGATATATTAACAAGCAACTTTAACTTAAAATATCACAATCATACATGAACATCATTTAGTGTTTATATTGTAAATTCAATTAATTTTATAGGATATGCTATGTCACTGTTTCATTGTGAAGGTATTTGTTTTATTGGATATTCGGATATTTATTTTTAATAGAGATATTAAATATTTTCCTACATTACTCTTTATTGAGAATTGACCATTTTAATATATTGTTGCACATTTGGTTGCTAAAGAACTCTGGAAGACCTTATAATAAACTAAACCTTAACAGATGGCTGTATGATTTCTCTTCTCTACAAAAGTCAGGAAAGCTGCAGGTTGCCTATATGCAAGCACTGAAGATGATTTAGCAAAAGGTGAATTTGTGATGCTATCCAGGTGTTTGTTTCATTGTGTGTAGGGTTTTCTGATCAGCTACTTGCTCACTGTATAAACTATTTTAAAATGTCTTTTGGTCCTTTTAAATTCAGAGCAACTATCCCAATGTATATGTTTGAACATACAAACTGAACACACATTTGTGGTTGTTTTATTAATTTTTATGACTTTATTTTTCTTGGACATGCATATAATTTGCTGCATTCTGGATTCTTGCTTTTATTTTCCTTATATTAGCTGCTAATTATAGGTGTTTTCATTTATAGAATTTTAAAACTGTAATTTCCTATAACTATTACATGTGTGGGACTCCACTTTTTGAAAATATTTTTATTTATTTATTTAAGAGAAGCAGAGGGAGAGAGGAGGAGGGAGAGACAAAGATAGAGAAAGCATGTGATCACTAGAGCCTCCTGCAACTGCAAACAAACTATAGACACATACTTCACTTTGTGCATCTGGTATAGAATAAATTTTCTTCCCAATTAGATTCTGCTTTTATCTTTGAAAATCTGTTATTGCCTTTCTTTCTATAATTTCTACTTAATACTGGAGTTTTACCATCATAGGATCATGTAACCAAACTATACATGTATTATCTTTTACTTATTTATTTTCAAGGTAGGAAATAATAGCAAAAGCTAGAAATAGCCAGTAACTCCAGCACTAAAGAGGTACACTTGTGAGGATTGGGACTTTAAGGTTAGTCTGGACTACATAAGGAGACTGTTTCAAATATACATACATAAGAATCACACTTTCACAGGTTATCCCTTGAGTTCAGGAAACGTGGGGGTATTTAGGCTTGACAAATGTAATCTTCTGGCCCTGTATCATTCACACAGAGATATGAAAACTTATACCATTATCTGTACTACGAATGAGAGAACAGCTTTGTGAAATTTACTCCCTTAGTATTCCTACATTTATTTTGTTATGTGGATTTGAGGCATTAGAGAAATGTTGATTTTGTGGAGAAAAAAATGAAAAAAAAGGTTGGAAATGAACTAATTATTTTTCTCAACAACCTAAAACTCATTCAAATAATAGACATCTGCACCAGTGTGCCTGGAACAGAAATACTTTACCTTCTTTGTTCACCTTCATGAATGTGTTTAGAGAGGAGCGCTATAAAATTCTGTCTTCTGGATATCACATAGCTGTGACAATCATGAACCCACAGCAATGTCTACAGGAACAAGGCACGAAAATAAACAAACAAGTAAACATGAAAATAAAGAGACTAAAAAGAAGGGGGTTGGCAGCCGGTAAGAGAAGAATAAAAGAGAGTTATTGGGTATGAGCATGATTGAAATGCATTGCATTCATGCAGGATATTATTAAAAAAAATAAAAATGAACACAACATGGCTCAGGGAAATTTTTCAGAAGAGGAGGCAGAAAGAATGTCAGAGCCACACATTGGGTCATGATATGCAGAGACGTTTCTCCTAACCATAACTGTGGGCTAACTCCACAATGCATGACCCATATACCTGAACAAGAAGGGGCCGGGGAAGGGGTAGGACATGGATGAGCCTAACAATGGTACCAACTTGACTGTATTCACTGAGTACAAAACTAATTAATACAAAAATTAATTAAAAAAGAATAAATGAAAAACATTAGAATTTTTCAGCTATTTAGAAACCAACTTTGGGATCAGGGAGAGAATTTATCTCTAGTTCCTTAATACTAGAAGATGCCTCTGGTGGGATGTTCAAGGAGAGATCAAGCAAGAAGCTGTGGAAGAAACAAACACTCCTGTACCAATGAACCCAAAAAACTGGAAAGCAAAACAGGTCATTCTAGTATTTATTTATGAGTGGTAAGGTACTCTTTTCAAAGGAAAAGTTTGATGTTTTCAGTGGGAGCGACTTTATAGATTAAGGTATCATGTTCATACAAGCTTAACTAAACTTAACTTTCACTATGAGCTTCAATATTTGAGATTTGTTTCTTTTTTAAAAATGGTTTCTATGATTTATAATTATTTCATAGCTATATAATTTACTTCTAATATTAAATGGAAGTATCCTAAGTGTTAGATATCTCTATTTGAAGAAAAGCTATAGATGTGTCAGTCAGTGATTTCTATTTACTTGAGTTTCATGGGGAAGATCTATGTGGATTATTTCCATGTTAAGTATATATTGTGGTCACTATAAAATTTGCTCTTAATGATTACATTTGCATAAAGTATATGGTGAAGACATACGACATATTATAATAAAAGGTGAATCTGATGGTACAAAGGTTCGTGTGAAAAAAATTATTCCTTCCCATGAATTTGTTATGAAGCTCCCCAATATCATCATTCTGTAATGAACCCAAAAATTCCTTTTAAAGATTAGGTTTTTAATAACACCTGTCTTTGTGAAAAGGCTTCAATATACCAGAGATGATTCTGGATGTAAAAGGATGCTGAAGAGGAGATAAGCAGTAAATGTGGAAGGAGGCTACAGTGGTTTTATTATTTTATATATTATTTCTCTCACTGAGGGCACAAGCCTCCATCAGGTCATTTTGGTAATTTATTGAAGATATTCCTTTAATTGATAGAATAGCTGAACATGTTCCTGTATTAGTAGGTAGATACCCATAATGTTAGGCGTCGTACAAAGCATGGAGATTTGCAAAATTAAAACAAAATCCTCTGAACTCACACAACTTTACTTGTCATTTATTGTTATTTATATTTTCTTTAAATTCACATATATAAGGGAATGTGTATACTTTTGACTTTTAAATTTGCCAGGATGCTTTCTACTTGGGGAAGTCAGGTTACAATGACAATTATTCTTGGTGACATTTGCATCACCAAATGCAAAATAACCTCACTTGTTTGCATTTGTAAAATATATATATATATATATATATATATATATATATATATATATATTTGTAATATATATATGTGTATGTGTGTGTGTGTGTGTGTGTGTGTGCACTTTACACTTTTTTATTTTAAAATACACAAAATAAAAAAGATACATCAATAATATTTGGCCAAGTCCTCAGACAGTTAGCCCGTCTAGTGCCAGAAGGTGCTACATGAGCTATGAGCTACTGGGGGAAAATGGCCAACATCTGTCCAAGCAACTCAAGGTCTAAGCTACTCAGCAGCAAACAACCTGATGTTATGCTCCCCCACGTGCAACTGTGGCACATAGCCATGGTGGGTAAACAACTGCTCTTGGACTGGCTAACAGATCTGCTCAGTGGAAAGGAACCCATAGCTGGAACTGGGAAACAAGACAGAATCATATCCAAATAATGAGTTCACTCTCCAGTATCAAGCTCCCACTGATCTTGGACTAAAAGAGGGCCTACACCTATTAAATTCTTTCTAAATCAAGAATGGTTATCCCATTTAACCAGTGCTGACTTCACTCTCAGTTGGAGAGAATCTGATTCACTTTTTCAGATGGATGCACAACCTGAGGAAAGAATCAGCCCACCACATTTCACCAGGGCCCCAGCTGAAACCATAGAGTAATTTGGTAAATGAGCCAGAGTGCTGCTTTCTTGGTGAACCTGATATAAGCACAAGGGTGAAGCAGATAGACACAGAGGAAACTCAATTCCTACCAAATCAGAGATCAAGAAACACAGAAGCTCCCAAGAGCCCATCACTGAAGTAGACCTAATACGAACCCAACTTGGCTCAGGGAAATTTGTGGAAGAGGGGGGCAAAAGATTTTTAGAATCACAAATTGAGGAATTACACACAGAGACATTGTCTTTTCCCCATAACTGATAGCTACACCCACAATGCACGACCTACAGTTCCCATGGGATAAGCCACATGCCCAGTGAGGAGGGCCCCTTCTGGGAGAGCCAGGGATTAGGGTAAGGATGGTACCAACATGTGCTGTTTTCATATTGACTCCATAGCTAACTAACTAACTAAATAACTAACTAACTCACTATATATATATGTGTGTGTGTGTGTGTGTGTGTGTGTGTGTGTGTGTATTACTTGGCCAATGATTTAATCAATGATTTAATTTTAGTTTATCCAGAAGGACAATTTGCTTTAATATTCTAAAATTTCCAAATATTCTTCATCTGATGTCACATTTTCATATTGAATAAAACTGTTTAGGGGGTGGAAAGATGGCTCAGCAGTTAAAGGCACTTGCTTGCAAAGCCTGCTGGCCTGGATTTAAGTCCCAAGCCATTCATGTAAACTCCATAAAATGTGGCACATCTGGTGTTCCTATACAGAAGCAAGAGTCCCTGGTACAACTACGCACACATACACCACACACACACACACACACACACACACACATACACACACACACATTAAAAATATATATATATAGAGAGAGATTGAATGTACATTTTACCAAGAAGTACACTTATTAAATTAGCAATGATATCTTGTTTCTGAAATTTATAGGAAAAGATTAAAAATTGTAGTACTGTCACCAGATTTCCTTAAATATGTCCTAGTAATAGGAATGTTCTCCTGGAAAAAATACTGAAGAAAATTAGTCTTTATACTTGTATGAGGCTGTGATTTTTATGACAAAAAGAAGTTCAAATGAAAAGCAGTTTTTGTATTTCAGTGATATTGTATCCGGAAGACTGAGGAGATTGTAAAATATATCAAAGACTAGCTATACAAGAGACTGAAGTTAAGCAAATTTTCGTACACTGGATAAAAATGTCAATGTGAACATGAATTATTCCTGCTTGTGTATTAGCCCACATTTATATGTTAATAGACATTAAAAATAAGAAAGACATGCTACCTTCAACAGTATTAAGAATTAATGAAAAGGGATGGAGTGATGACTTAGTGGTTAAGGTGCTTGCCTGCAAAGCCTAAGGATTCATATTCTACTCTCCAGGTCCCACATAAGTCAGACACACAAAGTGACAAAAGCACACAAAGTTGCACATGCTCACAAGGGGGCACACTCATCTGCAGTTTGATCGCAATGGCTAGAGGCCCTGGCACACCAATTCTCTTCCTTTCTTCCTCTCTCTTTCTGTCTCTCTCTCTCTCTCTTTCTTTCTCTCTCTCTCTCTCTCTCTCTCTCTCTCTCTCTTTCTCTCTCTCTCTCTCTCTCTCTTGCATTCAAAGGCCAGTCTGTTGAGCTTGTCTCAAAAGAAAAACAACAAACAATGAATGCAAATATATTGCCAATTCTCAAATCCTTTAAAATTATTATATGTAAAACATTAGTTTTCCAAATATAATTACTTGGATAACAGCAAGATGGATCTACAAAAAGGGTTCAAAGCCAGCTAACAAGAATAGCTCCAGGTGCTGGAAAGGAATTGCATTATTGAATGATGATACTTATAAATCATAGAAGTTATGAATTTATTTATATTAATGAATACAATTTTCAGTATCACTATCAAAATCAAGAGTAAACGTTTGCAATGGAAACAGTATGGGTTTGAAATTGCAATTGTTTAAATTTGTGCAATTATTGGAGAATTTTTGATTCTTCAAATAAAACAGTAAGCACAAAAATTGAAATATCACAAAGATCATATGATACCTATTGCATTTGTCTTTTTATGTTTTCAAAGCTAAGTGAGATCACTGATAAGAACCTACACATTAGGATTAATCTAAGGTAAGCAGAATTATAAGGTTTACCAACAAAAATGATTTAAAATTTGTTTGTGGGTCAAACATTTTTTCCTGTGTTTATCATTTCCGAAGTTAGATAAACATAAGCCAAAGTATTGTTACTTGAGTGGCTGCTAAAAAGAATTTTTTTTAAAGTTTGGTTTAATTTATAACATTGGACTGAGTAATTAATTCATTTGAAAAAGACGAAGAACAATGCTAGGCAAAATAAAAATCAGTTTATCTAAAAACAAGTGTTCTCAGGTTCTAAAGTTCTCACTTAAAAAAAAATGATCTAATTGCAAAAGCCGTTGGATGCTATTAAGATGTGTCACCTTTTTTGGAGTGAAGCAAATGACTATAGTTTCTATCAGCATACTTGGCTGAAAGGACTATACATATATCTGGGAAAAGGAACATTACTGAGTATGTGTATAGCATAGGAAGCAAGATTCTTTGTATCCCATGTAGAACAACTTTTATAATATATATTAAATTCAGAATTCTCAATAAATTCTATGAATTTTGTGTGTGTGTGCATGTGCATGCATTTGTATATAATATTAAATTATATATATATATATATATATATATATATATATGGCACATGTCACAGATATGTAATCTTATTTTTATAACAGAAATAAATGGTTATAGAAATCACCCATTGAAATGGTTGATCTTTGTTATAGAAATTCCATATTGAAACAAATTTGAAAGGGTTGTTTTTAATTATTTATTTATTTATTTTTTGAGGTATAGTCTTGTTCTAGCCCAAGCTGACCTGGAATTCACTATGTAGTAGTCTCAGGCATGCCTCCAACTCTTGATGATCGCTCTTCCTTGGCCTCCCAATTGCTGGGATTAAAAGCATGTCTTGTGAAAGGTTTCTTGTTATTAATCAACTTCACCCCACTAGTATGCTCTGAAGTCTACAGTTTAATTTGTCAAAACTAAACTGTGCAATGGATACAGTCAAATAAAAATGCAAGCCACATTATAAAAATTAAAAGAAACCTAGAATACTACTTTTAATTAATTATATTGAACATACTAAAATCCTCAAGTTATCATTTCAAACTGTAATTAATCAATGCATGCATGACTGAGATATTTTAATCACTTTTGTTTTAATATGTACAATTTAACTAAGTTAAATAGCATTAACATGTAAAGCTTCCATAATCCCTGACCACATTTAAGCTTTCCATAGCTACCCACACTACTGGCTTCATGTTCAACAACACTGATTCTTTTTGTTTCTTACTGCTATTACTTCTCTTTCCCAAAACACATGACTATGCATAAGTTTACTACAATTTTTACATTAAGAATCTTTACTTTATTTCCCTTCATTATTATACTGAACTCTGCTTCCTACATTCTTACTTAAAAGAGGTGGAAGAATTATCCCATTAAGTCATTTATTGTAGATAATTATTTTTCAGTAAATAATGTTTCTTTTTTTTAATCAAGTGGGCCTCAGACTGATTCTTGTATCAGTAATGTTTAATGCTAAATTATCCTTATGAGTAATTTTCTGTTATATCTTTTATAAGTGTGTTTTTAAACAACTACATAGAATGTGCAATGGCCAAAATCTCCTGTCCAATTCCTATGGGACCTTTTTTCAATGAATCTGAATTTAGAGGAGGGCATTTGAGAGGAGATTTGACCATGGGGATGGGTCTCTCAAAATAGGAATTAGCACTGCCATGAGAATAGGCTAGAGAGCCAGGTGCCTTTCTACCCACCTTGTGAGTACAGAAAAGACCTCTGTGGCCTGCAGCCCAGAGGTGGGCATTAACTAGCATCTGAGCACCCTGGCACTCTGAGGGCAGACTTCACCTTTCTATTGTTTATAAGCCACTCTGTCTCACCTACTTTCTTATGACAACCTCAGCCTAAACAGATTGAATTAGAAAAGGAAGGACACTTCAGAAAACATGTAAAAGAACTTAAAGTTACTGGTGTACACAAATAAGTTGACCCTTCCAGTCTTCTGTTTGCTTTTAGAAGATCAAATCATATCCTAGTGGGTTTAAAAGAGAGAATTGCCCAGTTTATTTCTCGCCTTGTTAAGGGCTATACTAGCTCAACTCTGAACAGTGCAAAATCTTGTGGCTATTGCAACTGAATTTTCTGTATTCAATTCTGCTATTTTTCTCTCTCTACTTGTCTTCATTTCTGTCCATCTCATCCTCTCCCACAAGGACACTAGATAATGCTGCCAAACAAGTCTTTCACTGATTAAAGACAGAAAACACTTCTGAGAAAAAAAAGTATAAAGGGAAAAGAGGGTAGGAACACATGATGCATCCATACAAAATACGTTAATAATATTAATAAATTTCCAAAAATGTGCAAAGTAATAAGACAAAATAATATCAATAATAAAAACTAAGGAAAAGTATATTTGGTACTTACTATATTTTAAGGGAGGTTATATATTTTTCCTACCAATTTGAGAATAATGTAGAACTGATTTTCTATGAGTTGATATTTACTTGGGTCATTCAGTATAAGAAACAGAAGCAAGAGTGACTCCCAAATCTTCAGTTCTGGTGGACTGCTTCATAAGGAAATACAAATGCACTTTTAAAAGATAGATGGATGCTTCCCAGTAACACCTATGAATGGAGTGTAAGAGATTATTACAATTGTACATGGTGTAGTTTTGACTTTAGCCCCTTTGTTTTAATCTAATAAACCATGGCTGGCAGTCTTGAGATGCACAACACAGATGCATTTATGTAACAGTGCCCCATGACCAAAAGATTATGTGCTGTTTCCCTATCAGTCCTGTTCTACAATATTAGGTTTGTGCTTGTCACACAGCTGTTGCTAAACAGAGACTCCCCTGAACTGTCTGAGTTAATAATGGCTCCAATCATTCTGCTGCCCTGCGGAGTATTAGAGCATGACAGGGCTGTGGTCACATTTCAAAGACACAGGATCTCACTGTTCTTGGATCACAAACACACCAACTACACTGGTCCAGCATAACTTACCTTTCTTTTATTTATTTATTTATTTATTTTTTCGTTTGCTGGTACTTTACTCTTTCTGAATTAAATGGTTTCGCAGTTATGTTTTACAAATTTCTCTAAATTTTGAAGATTAATGAATTTATAATTTTTCTTCAATTTAGTCACAGGTCAGATTACATTAAAAACATGTTAGCAAAGTTTTCTTTCAAAAAATTATTGGGTGAAGCATTCCTTTAATCCCAGCACCTGGGAGGCAGAGGTAGGAGGACTGCCGAGAGTTCGAGGCCACCCTGAGACACATAGTAAATTCCAGGTCAGCCTGGGCTAGAGTGAGACCCTAACTCTCAGATCCCCCAAAAGAGAGAGAGAGAGAGAGAGAGAGAGAGAGAGAGAGAGAGAGAGAAGTATCTATAGATTTGCAAGCAGAGAGATAGAGGGAAGAGAGACAGACAGAGTATGGGCATGCCAGGGCCTCCCATAGCTGCAAATGAGTGCCAGATGCATGCACCACTTTGTGCATCTGGCTTTATGTTGGTACTGAAGAATCAGACCTGGTCATTAGGCTTTGCAGGCAAGCTCCTTAACCACTGAGAAATCTCTCCAGCCCCAGCAACATTTTTTTTTTTAATAGTATGTCTTCTGTTTCCAGGTGTGGTGGCACACAACTTTAATCCCAGAATTTGGGAGGCAGAGGTAGGAGGATCAGTGTGAGTTCCAGGCCACCATGAGACTACATAGTGAATTCCAGATCAGCTTAGGCTACAGTAAGACTCCACCTTGAAAAACAAAAATAAATAAATAAAAATAAAAAAATAAAAAAACAGTATTTCTTCTGTACATTAGAGGACACTCATATTTTTGAGGGAACCAATTTTCAAAAGACTGACGTTTTTGCCTTCATTGTAAAGAAGAATTATATTCCTGCTCTTAAATGTTTTTCTAGGAACTTATTTAATGGAATTTTTAAGTCATATTTTCTCATTATCACTTTGGCTTATGGACAGTGCTGACTTTAAGGAAATAGCCAAAATATCTAGCTTAAAATATTGGGTGGAAATAAGAGTATCAATTATAAAACACTTAAATTCTTTTTTTTTTCTTTCATTTTAGTGAGAAGATGTTTATTTTTAAAGTAATTGGCAGGGAACCAGGGCAACATTCTTTTTTTTTTTTGTGGGTTTTTCTTTTCTTCTTTTTTTTTTCTTTATTACTTAGTTTTGTATTCAGCAAATACAGTCAGTTTGGTACCATTATTAGGCTCATCCGTGACCTACCCCCTCCCCTTGGACCCTCCTTGTTGAGGTATACGGGTCATGCATTGTGGAGTTCTTTGTTTAATTATTTCTTTCCTTCTGGAGCTCCTTGGGTTGGATTTTTCTTGTTTTTCCAGTGCCTTTAGGTCTATGGTTAGGTCATTGATTTGGGACCTTTCTGTCTTTTTCATGAAGGCATTAAGTGCTATGAATTTTCCCCTGAGGACCGCCTTCATTGTGTTCCATAAGTTTTGGTACGATGTGTTCTCATTGTCGTTCAATTCCAGAAATTTTGCAATATCATTTTTTATTTCATCCACTATCCATTTATTGTTTAAAAGTGTGCTGTTCAGTTTCCAGGTGCTGTTGGGATTCTTGGTGGGTCTTTTGTTGTTGATTTCTAGCAATATAGCATTGTGATCTGATATCATGCAGGTAATTATGTCAATCTTCCTAAATATGTGGAGGCAGTCTTTGTGACCCAGTATATGGTCTATATTAGAGAATGTTCCATGAGCTGCTGAGAAGAATGTGTAATCTGTGGATTTGGGATGGAAGGTTCTGTAGAGGTCCGTTAGGTCTAAGTGATCTATGGTTTTGTTGAGCTCTCTTACTTCCCTGTCGAGTTTCTGTTTGGATGATCTGTCTATTACTGATAATGGTGTATTGAAGTCCCCAGCTATGATGGTGTTTGTGGTTATTTCTGTTTTATTGTCAAGTAGGTTTTGTTTTATGAACTGTGGTGCCCCTGTGTTTGGTGCATACAGATTTATGATTGTAATGTCCTCTTGATGGGTCATTCCCTTGATAAGTAGGAAGTGGCCTTCTTTGTCTTTTTTTATTATTTTTGGTTTGAAGTCTATTTTATCTGATATTAATATAGCTACACCTGCTTGTTACTTATTCCCATTTGCTTGGAATACTGTTTTCCACCCTTTCACCCTGAGGAGATGTCTGTCTTTAATGGTGAGGTGGGTTTCTTGAAGGCAACAGATTGAGGGGTCTAATTTTTTGATCCATCCTGTTAGCTTGTGTCTCTTGATGGGTGAATTAAGGCCATTAATATTTAGGGTAATGACTGTGAGATTTGATTTGATCCCTGCCATATTGTGATGGTAAATGTGGGTTGGTGTTTTCATGGACATTGAAGTTTTTTGTGCCTACTCTGAGTTTGGTTGTTGTGATCTGCTTCTTGTAGGCAATTGTGTTTGATTATTTTTTTCTTCTCTGTGGAGAATTTCATGGCATACTCTCTGTAGGTTTGGTTTTGTGTTCATATAATTGTAAAGCTGAGTTTTGTCATGGAAAGTTTTTCTTTCACCATCTATTATGAGGGATACTTTTGCTGGGTAGAGTAGTTTGGGTTGGAAGCCATAGGTTCTTAGACTTTGCAGTGTTTCATTCCAGGCCCTTCTAGCTTTCAGGGTTTCCATTGAGAAGTCTGAAGCAATTCTGATGGGGTTACCTTTGAAGGTGGTGTGCTGTTTTTCCCTAGCTGCTTTTAGGATTTTCTCTTTGGTGTCAATGTTTAGAGTCTTAATTATAATATGTCTTGGAGAGTATCTCCTTTGGTCCAGTCTGTTTGGAGTTCTGTTGGCTTCTTGTATCTTGCTGGGCCTTTCTTTTAAGAGACTGGGGAAGTTTTCTTCAATTATTTTGTTAAATAAGGTCTCCATGCCTTTGGTCTGAATTTCTTCTCCTTCTGGTATTCCAATGATCATGACATTAGGATGTTTAAGCGTATCCCACAATTCCCTCATGTTCTGTTCACAGGAGCTTTTGAACTTACTGAAAATTTTGAACTCTCTAACTGTTTCTCCCATCTTGTCTTCCAGATCAGAGTTTCTATCCTCCACTTGGTTGACTCTATTTTTTTTTTCATTTTTATTTATTTATTTATTTATTTTTATAGTCAGTTTGGTACCATTATTAGGCTCATCCATGACCTACCCCCTCCCCTTGGCCCCTCCTTGTTGAGGTATACGGGTCATGCATTGTTGACTGACTCTATTCTTGAGAGCGTCTAGCGAGTTTTGGACTTGTTCAATTAAGTTTTCATTTTCTATTATTTTTCTATGTATAATTTCCATCCCTCTGTCAAGCTCCCTTTTCACATCATTTTCTGATTTTCTTGATGCTTCTTGGAGTTCATCCTTGCATTACTTTATGTCTTCATTTAGCATGGCCAGCTGATTTTTAAGGTCTTCTTTTTTTTCACTCTCCCTCAAATCTCTTAACTCTCTTTGAAATCCTTCCAATTTCTTATCTAATCCTTCCAATTTCTTATCTATTAGTTCTAGTTTAGTGATGGCAGCATCCACACGATTGTCTGCCCTTTGTTGCTTTCCTGCAAGTTCTACCAGTAGGTTGGTCAGGGTTGCATTGCTCATAGCTTCAATTTGGTGTTCTGGTCCTATTGGTTCTTCTGTGTTTTGGTTAGATGTATTCATTGTGGGACTGGGTGATCTAACTGGATTTTCTTGCATTTGATTTTTCATGTTATTTCTTTTGCGCTGTGTTCTGCCATGACAGTGTATGGGCAGGTAGGTGGGCGTATCAGCCTGGGCTCAAGAACAATGGGAATCTTATGCAGCCTGGGCAGTTGCCAAGCAGCCTGGGCTTTGGCTCTCACTTGCCAAAGCCGCCTATCTACTGCTTGGTAGGGGCGCCAAAGTTGCCTGAGTTCTGAAGCGGTAATGTGCCAAAGCAGCCTGCATTCGAGTAGGAGTGGCACTGAGGCACCAAGCACTGAAGCCACCCGAACTCTGGCTGGGAACTGGAAGCAGTCTGCGCCTCCCTGCCACAGGACAATGGTGGATGGCCGGCATGGCAGACAGGTAGGGGATGGCACCTGAACTGGCACAAGCAAGAGACACAGTCTGAGTTTGCGTGGAAGCTGCTGTGGGACTGGGGTCGCTCAGTAAGTGGGTGAGTGGAAGAGAGTGCAGAGCAGTCTAAGCTTCCACGCGCAGGGAATAATTGGCGCGCAGTGGCAGCAGTGGCGGCCAGCGTGGCAGCAGCAGCAGGGGCGGTGCTGTGAACACGGCGGTTATTTGGGGTGAGGGGTGGCTACCCGCCCACGAGGGGATCGGCGATTCCCTGTTCCCCCGTCTCTGTGCCCTCCCAGATTTCTCTCCCCTAAAAGCCACTATGTACCCTTAATATGTTGCCTTTCTTTTCCCGGGATTTGCAGCACAGCTAGGCGGTCGCCATCTTGGCCAGAAGTCCCTCACTTAATTTCTTTTTAACTTTTATCTTTAAAATGTGCTTTTCAATGAGCTTATTTACCCAGAAAATATTTTTTATTAATGAATTTAGGAAGAAAATTCACCACTTCTTAACAATTAAAGAGGTTGAAATTATTAAAGTATGAAATTCACAAGATTATAGTGAGGATAAATTGACATACCATAAGAAATTTAGTTTATATATAAAATGTGCATTTATTTGTATTTTTGAATATTCATCATGATTGGGATAATTTATGAATTCTAGTTAGTTATGGAATATTTTTTGAGATAATGCATTCTATCATAAATTGACTCTTCCTATTACTATTGGTATGGATGTTTCCATCCAAGATATTTTCAACTAACCTTGAAAAGTACTCTGCAAAATAAAGACTTGTGCAAAATTTTAAAAAGTATTCTTAGTTATAAGTTAAAATGAACATCCTTTAGAAGGAATCTTTCTACACATACTTTCATTCTTCCTGTGTAAGTATCTTGGGGTGAAATTGCTTGGTCATATGGTATATGTTTAAATATCAAAGTGTTTTACAAAGTAGTTGGACATTTTAAGGCAGTTTAAGGGTCTGATGGCTCTAAATCCTTGTTGGTGTTATCTGTCTTTTTAGACATTTAGTGTATCTGAAGTAGTCTCTTACCTACTTTCAGCTGAGTTCCCTGGTTACTAGAGATGTTGATCAATACTTCATCACCATGCTGATCACTTTTATAAATTATTTTGCAATGTCCATTTAAGATTTTGGTCATTCCATTTTAATTGGACTTACTTTTTATCTGTGATTTTAATGGAAGTATAAGAATTCTTTTTATGCTTAGAAGTTAAAATAAAACTTATTTTTTTTCATGGTATCTCAAAGAAAATGGTCATGGTAGTGGCGCAAAGATTTTGCCTCACTGTACACTTTCAGAAGCTTCAAAGTTAATTGACAATTCTATAATTGGGCTTTATGATAATGAATCATCGAGGTCTGCTTTACCTGACATTAAAGGTCTGTTTTTGTTCTTGTCTTCCTTTAGTTACTTTTGTTTCCATTTCCATTTCATTTCCTTCTATCCTCTTCTACTAAGGTTGCTTTACCTACCTTTTCAATCAAAATGTTTTAGTAGGTGGAAGCAGCAGGATCCAAAGTTCAAGGTCACCCTCTGCTACATAGCAAATTTCAGGCCAGTCTTGGTAACAGAGAACTTATTTCAAATAAAACAAAACTAAACAAAATATAAATAAACAAATGCAAAATCTCCAAATATTAACATATGAAACTATATTAGGATTGACATAATATAGGAATGGACAAAGGCCAAAAATGTGAAAAACAATCATAAGTAAATGAAAATGAAACTCTTTCATGCCGTGGAACGTAGCCCACATAAAACATCCATGATATCAGAACAGAGCAAATACCAACTCAGCCCCAGTAATCCTTTCAGGTTTGTTTTATTAAAAATAACCACTCATGGCCTGGAGAGATAGCTTAGCAGTTAGGTGCTTGCCTGCAAAGTCAAAGGACCCAGGTTCAATTCCTCAGTACCCATGTAAGCCAAATGCACCAGGTGGCACATGTGTCTGTAGTTCATTTGCACTGGCTGGACATCCTAGCATGTCCACTCTCTTTCTCTCTCCCCTGTCCTTCCTCCATCAAATAATAGTGTTTTAAAAAAATCACTCTTTTGAAATATTTGTACCCATACCTGGTGTACTCCTTTACTCTCAGCACTAGGGAGAGAGGCAGAGGTAGGAAGATTTCCATGAGTTTGAGGCCACCCTGAGAATCCATAGTGAATTCCATGTCACCCTGCGTTAGATGAGACCCTTCTCAGAATAAAATAAAAATAAATAGTTGTCCAGGATTTCATCTAATTTGCTTTCATTGAAATCCATTCCTATGAAAATTATAATTTTCAGAAGAGTCATATTGTCTTGAGTGTTTATGCTCCTTGCATTTCCACATAGGTACTTGCACACCTGGGATTACATAATTGGCTGGATTTTTATTTGAAAGTCTTTGTACTTAAAAATATTTTATTTACTTATTTATTTATTTCAGAAAGACAAAGAAAGAAAAAAAGCAAGCAAAAAAGAAAGAAAAAGAGGCAGAGAGACAGAAAATTGGTGTGCCAGGGCCTCTAGCTGTTGCAAATGAACTCCAGATGCATGTGCCACCTTGTGCATCTGGCTTATGCGGGTCCTGTGGAATTGAACCTGGGTCCTTTGGCTTTGTAGGCAATCACCTTAATCAATAAGACATCTCTCCAGCCCTCTTTGTGCTTATTTTTTTTTAATTTTTTTTGTTCAGTTTTATTTATTTATTTGAGAGTGACAGAGAGAGGAAGAGGCAGATAGAGAGAAAGAGAGAGAATGGGTGTGCCAGGGCTTCCAGCCACTGCAAACGAGCTCCAGACATGTGCGCCCCCTTGTGCATCTGGCTAATGTGGGTCCTGAAGTATCAAGCCTCAAACCGGGGTCCTTAGGCTTCACAGGCAAGCTCTTAACCGCTAAGACATCTCTCCAGCCCTCTTTGTGCTTTTTTAATGGAAGTTTTTATAGTGTTGAAGCGGCACTAGTTTGTAGTAGGGTTGAGGTATTGCTTCCCACCCAGAATGGTCTCTCCACTTAGGGAATTGATCTCCTTCTCTACTGAAAGTGTAGAATTCTAACTACAGAAGCAACTAAAACCAATGGCTAGAGCAAGATAAAAAGAATCACCTCTTCACTTCCAATAATTGGGAGGGAGGGAGGAAATTTGTTAGTAGGTTAACTAAGGCATTAGGAACTAAGGGTAGGAATTGAAAGGAAGTAGGCAGAATAAGGCTAGTGATGAGTGTTGGGGATCAGCAGAGAGAAAAATAGAGAAACAATTGGGCGAACAATAGAGATGGAGAGATAAAACAAGGCATCTTTAGCTAAAAATATTCACCCCAGTGCTCATCATTAGATGAATGGATAATGAGGTTATGGTACATTTACACAATGTTATTATACTTGGCAGTAAGGAAAAATGATATAATGAAATTTGTAGGAAAATGAACAGATTTGGAAGAGATCATACTCAGTGAACACACACAATCACAGAAAGACAAACACCACATGTTCTCACTCATCTGTGGTTTCTAACCTGGAACAGCTTCAATTGCTGGCATACCTCACTGGAAACTTCAGGCCCAGACAATGCAGATGGAAGGATTTGGGGCTAAAGGAAGGGGATTTTGGGGCGAATAAACCCCAAAATAAGCCCAAAATGAATTGGTACCTTAGAAACCTTTCTCCTTGATGGTGGACTAATAAATTTAACCCTCAACAGCAATATGGGGGGAGCATCTGGAAAGAAGGGTCCTTGAGAGGGTGGGATGAAGACTAACCTTAAAACATTTATCTCTAGCCTGTGAATTCCAATACCAAAAATTGCTTGCTTCCCACATTGAGCTGTGGATCAGAGAGACATGCAAGGTCCCCAAAACAAGACAGGCTTCTTTCAAAGTACTTGATTACCCACCTGAGGTCAAAGACCCTATTTCTGAAGACACCATATGCTGTTGACACAGAACATGGAAAGACCTGGCTGGAATCAGGAAGAGAGTCAGTCCCCAGACAGCCTGTCTAGTGCTGGAAAGTGCTATATGAGCTACTAGGGGAAAGTGGCCAACAATGGTGGAAGTAAGCAGGGGTCTAAGCTCCTCAGAAGCATGTAGACTGACAAGATGCACACATCAGTGCAGTGGTGGCACACAGACTTGGTGAGTAGCTATTGGCCTTCTCATTGGCCAAGAGGTCCATTCAGTGGAAAGGAATCCATAGCTGGACCTGGGAACCAGGTCAGAATCTTATGAAGACCAAAATTATGGTCTCCAATGACAAGCTCCTCTAGTCTTTGGGTAAAAGAGGATTTACATGTCTCAAAATGTCCCTAATTAACAATGATTATCCCTTGAACCTACGCTGACTTCATTCTTCTTTGGAGAATCTGTTTTCCTTTTTTAGAAGGTAGCAAGACCAGAGGAGATAAACCACCCCCCACACTTCAGCCAAGGCCCAGGTGAAACCACAGAGGAGGAATTGGAGAGATGAGTAAGAGTGCTGCTTCCATGGTGATCCTGACAATCAGCACCAGGGTGAAGGACACAGATGCTGAAGATACTGAACACTTACCAAAGCAGAAATCCAGAGACTACTGAGAGCTTATTACTAAAGTAGATTTAAAACACAACCATCACAACTCAGGGAATTTTGTAGAAGAGGGGTCAGAAAAATTGTAAGAGCCACAGGTTGGGATATAATGCCCAGAGGCATTGTCTCCCCCAATAACTGACTTCTGCTATCACATCTCATAGCACGCAACTCCAGGGGGAATACCTGCAACCCCAATGAGGAGGTGCTCCAGCAGAGTGGGGCAGGGAGAACGGAGAAGATTGTACCAACATATAATGTATCTGTGCAAGGTATGTTCTTAGTGAAAAAAGAAGAGAGGAAAGAAAAAGAAAAAGAGCATAAAATATACAATCTGCTAATATAAAACATCCCAGGACTTAGGAAATTGAGGCAGTAGAACCTCTGGTAACATGCAAACTTGTACTCCTTGTGAACACCTACGGAACAAGGGCGGGCAGTGGAGGACAACACTGGTCCAATAAATTGAAATTAGATACTAAACAATTGAAGCATAAAAGCAAAGGAAACAGAACTGACCAGTGGTGCATAGTTGGGTATGGGGTACCTTGTCTTGCCTGGTTAGTGTACAGGCTTGCCATTGTTCAGTCTCTGGTATGGTCATAGATACCAGTCTTGTCTCTGCATGGTCTATTCCAGTTTGTGTGTCAGACAAGATTCCCTTCTTGTGCAACACTGTGTAGTTCTGACTCAAAGTTATTTCCTCCGGCTACCTGCATAAATGTTCTAGGCAGGTCTCAGGGTCCTGTGGCACTTGCTAGGGGTTCCTGGAATGAGTACCTCAGTAAAGAATCTTAACCCCTAGCTTATTAATCTGCTAACTCATGAGAGGTCTCTTGACAGATGGCATTTGCCATAATTCATGTGTCAGGAAGTGATGATTTTCACAATATCACCCCTGCCTCTTCCAGTGCAGTTTCTATGTGGCTTTCTTTCCTCATGGGTCCTCTCCCCTCCCCTTCCCCTCCCCTTCCCCTCCCCTTCCCCTCCCTTCCCTCCCCTTCCATTTTCTCTTCTCTTCCCTTCCTTTCTCATCTCTTCTCTCTTCTCTCCTTAATTCTCTATTATTGAAAGGAGAGTAAGATTTTTCTGAGTCTCTCTTTTTGTTTTAAGCCATGGTTCTGATACTCTACAATTACACTCATTCATACTGGGAGAAGACATTAGTTAAAAAAAAATATGGTGAAGAATGATTATTGAAAACTACCAGGAAGTTGAAGATGACCACCAGTCACATGGTCACATACTGTGTGACAACTAACATTTTGGTGTGTGTCTCAACAGTTTTCCTAGTTATGCTCAGCTATCTCTAATATGTAGATATATGCTGCATATAATTTGAACATATACTATGGCATATAATTAGAGGAGGATTTTACTCATCTTGCTTTTAGTATTCTTCTGTGACCCTCCATCTTTTTTAAGGATGTAATTTTAATATCTTTTGGAGGTAACATAATGTATAAAACTGATGTCTTTCTTAGATGTTTCATTCTGTTCTAGAATCTAGTTCTACCCCTGCTATGATTTATGTAAATTTAGTATGAAGATGAATCTGTATTCTCTCTTTACATTTTTTCTCATGTATTTGACTTTTTAATATTCCTTGCACTTCTTTCCTTTGGAAAAAATATCCACTTCCTTTTCTATTTTACCCTCTAATGATCTGTATTAAATTCCATTAGTGGCTACTATTATGCTATTTTTAAACATCATCATTTAAACTACTTTTGTAATTATATTTTCACTTTCAAAAAACATATTACTTTTCCCACTTAGCTCATTTCTACAGACTGAAATTATATTAATCCAAGAAATAGACAAATTTATACAATAATATTGTAGAAAATTCATGTAAAAAGACAAATTCATCCAGTACTTTTATGGTGCTACAAGGGGAAAATAATTAAATTCATTCACCTAAAATATCATACTTAAAATCTTTCATGTATGTAATGACATGGTATATTTCATGATATAATTTTAGCAACTCTCTATATATTCACAAAATTACTTTATTACAGCTGGGTGTGATGGCCCATGCCTTTAATCCCAGCACTCAGGAGGCCGAGGTAGGAGGATCACCATGTGTTCAAGGCCACCCTGAGACTACAGAGTGAATTCCAGGTCAGCCAAAAAAAAAAAAAAAATCCTTTATTGCATGTGTATATGTGGTATGGTACATGTATGTATAGAAGTTCATATGAATATTGGTGTACAGATATGCAGATAGCACATTTAAGTATAGGCAAGAGGTTGATGCTGGATGTCTATCACAGTAATTCTCTACTTTATTTGTTGGGACAAGGTCTCTTACTTAAACCCAGAATTTTTCAATTGACTGGTCTAACTAAGGAGCTTGCCCTGGGGATGCCCTATTTCTGACTCCTGAACTCTGGGTTTAAAGATGAGCTGCTATCTCTACCCCCTTGACATTTTTTTAGGGTGCTGAGATATGAACTCAAGCCCTCACTCTTGCTCAAAATGGTTTTATCTAATGGGTTTTCTCTGCAGGTCATAAAATTCCTTATACGTAACATCATGTCTTGGAATATATCACTAAAAATGATAATATAAGATTTAATGATTTTTATACTTATCTTAAGGATCCATCTCATTTTTATGTTTATAGTTTAATGGTGGACATTTGCACTATGTATGAAACATTGCCAGGAAAATAGTAATCTACCATAGGCATGTTCATATTTTCAGGAAACATTATTTTATTCTTTTCTCTTTATGAGATTTATGTATAATTTCTACCTTCCATTTTCCACTATGTCTAAATTTCAAATAAACCTACAAATAAGAGATAATGAAATCAGTGAGGCAGTACTCTGATAAAATGATGTGTCTTTAGTATATGTTATTTCTGTTTATTGTAATATGGGCTATTAAATTGGTAGTCAAGCCATATCACTGTATGTATATTTAATGACGGTGGCAAGAACAAAATACATTAAAATAATTTTAAAGAATACTATAATTAGTATATTTTTTTGAAAATCTATCAAAATAGGGGAAGAAGAGATGGTTTGATGGTTAAAGGCATTTGTTTGCAATGCCTTACAACCAGGGTTTGATCCCCTAGTACCCATGTAAAGCCAGATGCACAAAGTGGCTCATGTGTCTGGAGTTCATTTTCAGGAATCCCTGGTGTGTCTATTTTATTCATTCTCTCTCTCTCTCTCTCTCTCTCTCTTTGTCAGTGCAAATAAATGCATTAAAATATTTTTTAAAAGAAAATATATTAAAAATAAACCAACTTGTATTATGTGACTTTTTAAAGTAAATGAGGAGCAAGCATGGCAGACACTTATGATAAATTCAGTGTACATTCCTATAATTCATTGTTATGCAGCACCTGCCTAATACCATTCTAAACTAAGGGTATTGAATGCTGAGTAGTCCCATCTATCAAATTACCATGATAAGAAATGAGTTTTCCATACATTGCAGAATGCTGAAATTTTTGAATTTGTTTTTAAATTTTAACACAAGGATATAAGATATGGTAAGCATCTCCCCCTATGGGCCCCTACCCCCCCCCCCTGATTTTTTGGCCAGTCTGTACTCTCATTAAATCTCTTTGTTCTCTTACACAGTTTCACCTCTACTTTCATGGCAGTTATATGTACATGATTTTATACGCATATACACATATATAAATGTATACGTAAAACCTATGAAACACAAATAAGAGAAAATTGGGAAAATAAACATTTGCACTGAGGCTTGTTCTTTCCTGTTGGACATAGGCAGGACCCTGAGACACGGCTAGGGCCTCACACTATGGAGAGGTCGCAGCTGCCTGAAACCTGGACAAATAGCATCCCAGACCGGCAGGAGTAAGGCTCCTCCCCTCATTTTGAGGGGTCACAGTGAGCATGGACCGGACACCAGCAGGAAGTGGGGCCACTCCTTCCTCCCCAGCCCCCCGGGTGCCTGGACTTCCTGGTAAGACTTAGGCTTTGCTCATAGCCCTGTGACCTTTGGCCAGTTGCTTAGGAAACTCCATATATGGTGTCAGTCAGCAGCCTTCACCCAGCCCACCCCTTGCGACCCATGTCCCTTACCTCTTCAGCTACTATGTAGATCACCTCTCTCCCTACCTGCTGGAATGAATGTCCCAATATGCCAACTAGACATTTGCAAGTAACCTTTGAACCCACCAATCCCTGTCTCCCAGGTGTTTCTTCCAGTCACACTCAGGGCCACTCAAAACCCTGCTCCGCAGTTGCATGGACTCCTCCGGGGAGCCAGCGCACAATGGCCCCCTGAGGAACCAAGGACCCACACTTTTCTTCTTTTCCTTCCCTTCCCTTGCCTTCCCTTCTTTTCCTCTCCTTCTCTTAATTGGGGCTGGATAGAGTCTCATGTAATCAAGGTTGTCTTTGAACGAACTGTATAGCTGTGGGTGACCTTGAACTTCTGATCCTCCTGCTTCTACTTCCTGAGTGTATTACAATGCCAGATTTATTGACTAAGTTTTTAAAAAAAGCCAGGTGTGGTACTGTAAACCTGTTATCGCAGGACTGGGGAGATGGATATAGGACTATCCCTTGGGCTCACTAGCCAGCCACTCTAGCCTAGTTGATGAACTCCAGGTCTATGAGAGATCGTGTCTCAAAAGAAGATATATGGTGTGGCTAAGGACCCAAGCTTGTCCTAGGGTCCTACCTCCACATGCATGCACATATTAGTACATATGCACACACATGTGTATACATGCGTACACACATACATGCACACATATACAAAGAATTTTTTCCTGATAAGCTGTTATTAATTCTAGGATATCCCTCAGTGTATTTCCTTCTTCCTTTATTAAAACATTGCAATCTCATATCTCATCTGTGCTACACATTACTCTTTCTGGAATTAATCTCATGTGTTATCTTTTCTTCATATCACAATAATGAGCAATGTCTCTGGGCCAAATTAAAAATCTTTTTTTTTCTTTTGGTTTTTCTAGATAGGTCTTGCTCTAGTCCAGGCTGACCTGGAATTCACTTCACTATGCAGTCTGAGGCTGGCTTCACTCACAGTGATCCTCCTACCTCTGCCTCTTGCGTATACCACCATGCCCTGCTAGAGACCTTTAACGCACAGTTATTTTCACTAGCAGTGATTGTGTATATTGTGTATTACATTAAAGTAACAGATTTATGAGTGTGATTTCACAAGAAGAATAATTGCTTCATGTCTAAAACATCAACCTGATTTCTCCCAAGATAAGCATGAAAAGCAACACTGTTGGAAAAGGGAAAAAATAATAAAATATAGAAAGCAAATGAGTTATATTTTGGTGTAATTGAATGCTGCATATCTACTAGTTACATGTTATTACTTGATAATTATATTTTGAACTAAATACAATTATATGCTGTTTAAAAATATTAGGTTTGCATTTAAAATAATATTACTATCTTTAGTGCTTTGAAATGGCAAGATGTATTCTGTACTTAAAGAACTTTTTTTTCTGTTGTGTTTATTTGTTTATTTATTGTTTTTTCAAGGTGAGGTCTCACTAGCTCAGGCTGACCTGGAATTCACTCTGTAGTCTCAGGGGTGTGCACCACCTCACCCACCTTTTGGTGGGATTCTTAATTCAATAGCATACCTAATTCTTTTTATCTATATTCATGTCACTTACAAATATGTGATTTCTGTTTATTTGTATAACAAACATGTTAGTTCAGTTGATATTTTTTTCTTCTGTTCTTTGTTATTTTATGAATGCAACTATATATATTTTTTCTCAACTGTCCTTTTAGGAAGCAATATAATTAAAATTTATATCAAGAAAGTCATATAGTCACAAGTAGTACACACTTGTGAGTCCTAAGAAGAATTTTATTGCACAAAGAAAAGATGAAAAGAGGAATAGAATGATATTGAGGTAAAGACATGTCAGAGTAAAAATAGACTCCAAAATAACTGGCTTAGTAGAGGGTATAAATGAAACAGTATAGGCAGACTTGAGAACAAATACCATGGAGGCTGACTGACAGCTTAAATCCCAGCTCTGACACTTAACAGAGGCATAATCTTTGGCAAGTTACTTAGTATCTCTATACTTCATTTTCCTCTTTGGTAAAACATAATTATAGAAGCTATTTCATAGGCATGTGTTTAAATTAATTTTCATAAAGCACTTAGAACTCATCAGTTCTATATAAATGACAGCTGTTATTAAGTCACAAATGCACTTCAAATATCCTGAATCATTAATACTAGATAATGTTTTTTGCAAAATTGGACCCATGTTGCTTCATTGACTCTCTCCAGTTATTTCCTGGGTACCAACAGAAAAACAATCCATGCTTAAAGTAAGCCACATAAGGAACATTCAATGAACTTCAATAAGGGTCACTGGCAGCATAGGGCTGGCATAGTGGGGGAGTGGGCAATGCTGCCTAAGGCTAGACAGATAAAGGGAAGGAAGAGTTACAGGAACCTATCACATCTAGCTACATGAAGAGTATTACCAGTTAGAGCCAGTGCCTTTGATTGGTGGGTGCACCCATTTTTACCTAGTAAGAAGAGAAGCAAAAAGGCCCCCCCAAACACACACATGCACACACTTCTCACACACTACTTCTCCAATTTTAGTCTGTTTGGAATCCAGAGGCAATGGAGCTCAATGCCCTAGTTCACGTTACTAGGCTCTAGGAACAGAGTAGAGTGAAGCCATGTACAGAGGAGAGTCTGGCAGAAAAGCAATGCAAATGGAACCAAATATTGAGCTAAAAAGAGCTATTGAAACTGAGGCTCAGGAAAGTTAAATGATATGTTCAGTACCACAACTGTATGCAAGTTGTGAACTCGGGTTTGACCCCAGGCCTTCTGACTCTGAAGCAATGGTTTTAAACACTTTGCTATGCTAAACAGTGTACTAGAGTTTACACTAATCCAAGCAGACATCAAAGTCACACTCATATTTCTGAGTAGAGTTATCTTAGAAACTAGAAGTCATGAAGGTCATTGCTCTTATCATTTATCTTAATTAATGAAGGGATGAAGGTCAAGCAATTGAGTAAGCGTTATACAAGGGAAAAACTGAGCTTTGAAGTTCACAAGAGTCACTACGTATGCATAGCACAGAGTACTTGGGACCTACACACAATTAAAAGTTGATTAGAGAAAGAAGGCTTTAAGCATTAAATTGCATATTTCTTAATTAAAATTATTATAGAGGTCATGGGAATAATGCTTATTATAATGGACATAAACATATAAGATGTTGAAGAAAAGTGTTCACTTTCAGGGCCACAAGGAACTTTATATTTTAGCAAGATTGCAAAGGTGCTAAAAAGTAAAACACAGTCATGTTTATATTCACACATTGCATAAGAATGAAAACATGAAAGGGAAATTCATATGGACTGTAGAAATTTACTACATTGTTCCAATTTTCCTCCCAATTTCTCTGGTAGGACCTAATACTCTAAAATTAATCAAGATAATAGGACAAATCACAAGAGAGAGAAGAAAATTGTTCAAGAGAATTCAGGCACCATGTTCAATAACTAAGTCTCTAGCTCTGTATAGATATACTTTTCATGATATTTCTATAGTTGTACTCATTTTCTTTCAGCTGCATGCGTACATTTTTACATGATATATTAATGGGATGATGATTTTCAGATATAAAAACAGCTTGTTTGCCAGCACAAACCAGCTCATACTTCTCAGAATTTAAAGTCAGTATTTTAATTGATTCTGCTAGTCAGATATCCTTAACTCTCATTGGACTCCATCTTTTCCATTTGATGAGTATAGAGACAATAATGTGTTAGATGCTACTGGTTATCATTTCTACCATTTCTTTTTTTTTGCATATGCTTGTTTATGTGTGGTGTGTACATGTATATTTAGATGTGTGTGTGTGTGTGTGTGTGTGTGTGTGTGTGTGTGTGATAGACCAGAGGTCAGAGTGGAGTGTCTTCCTCAATTGCTTTTTCTTCTCGGTTTTTTTTCTAGATGGCCTCACTGAACCTGGAACTCATTGGTTTGGCTACATCAATAAGCCAGCAAGTCTAGGAGATCCTTATGTCTTTGCCTCTCCACATTCAGAATTTTACGTGGGCCATTGTGATCTGAAAACAGGTCCTGATGCTTGTGCAGCCAGCCCTTGTTCAACTTAGCCATCTCCCCAACCCCAATTTTTACTAATTCTTACATCTATTAAACTCTTTATAATCACACTCAAGAAATTCTATTGCAATTTTTAAAGCAAGACCTGTGTACTGTGTGTTACTATGTACTAGGATTTGAAAAGATTAATGAATTGCTGCTTTTGTTGTGGATGATCTTATATTTTAAACCATTTCCCTCTCTGACTAGTGAGGTAATAGTCTAGGTTGTTTTAGACAACCTTGTGTTTCTGGAATGAACATCCAAACCAGGCATGGTTTACGGGAGAAAAGGATTCATTTTGTGCTCCCCGATCCAGAAGTTCCGTAAGTGCAGAAGAAGCTGCTTCCATTCATCAAAGCAGAAAATAACCAGCCAGCAAACACCAAAAGCAGCAAACAGCCTCAGGATCCCAGAGCATACACTGCTGCTGCTCTCTTACACCTTTGTGCTGGAATTCAGATCCACACCCAGTCACAAACCCCGACCTCCAAGCTAGGTATCTGGAGATCCAAGTTACAAGCTTTGATAAAACACCTGGGTCAATAGGGGATATATCTTCAAACTACCACATCTCATTCCTCCGTCGCTCCCTTTCCTTGCTTTCTTCCATTCATATTTCTGAGTTTGGATTCTCCTCCTTCCCTTCATTCTTTCCTTTTTTCCAATCTTCTCTCCTTTCTTTCCTCCCTCCTTCCTTTCCTCTTTTCCTTCCATCCCTCCTTTCTTCCAACCATCTTTTCCTCTTTTTCTTTACTAAATTTTATGCCAGTGTAATTCATATGGCATATGGCTACCAGTTACTGTCCAGAACTACAGATCTGGTCATATAATATCCTAATAATCCTCACATATGCCTCTCCTAAACTACCAAAATTTAATCATGGAAGGATGAATACAGTAGAACTTGTTCTAACATTATTTTCTTTCAACTAAATATATTGGGGTAGATAGTGAATACCAGAAAAGTACCTTCCTTTGTAAGAAAATACCAGTGTTATCTACTTAGCCCATGCAGATAGGTGATGAGGAAGAGACACTCTAATTTAATGTCAAAAATAAACATCTGATTTATTATTCTTGTTTGATTCTTTATTAATTTAATTATTAATTTATAGATTTCAGTATAATATTTTTGACACATACATCACTGTGTCTTTTTCATATTTACTCCACTACTCTCCCTTGTTCTTTCTTCTTTTTTTGAGTATTACTGGAGTCTAAAGGAATATTATGCTCCCTCAAGAATGAATATGTCTTTCCTAAACTATATCCAGGTAGGACATTTCTAATTATTATAATTTATTGGATTGACAATATTTACTTACAACAAGGTGAAGTCATCAAAAATGTCATTTCACAGAAAGAAGCATAGAGGATTATCTCAAGAAATATTACAACTAAATTATCACAAAAGAACTGAGGTAGTTAACCAGTGTCACATTCCAATAAATAGTTAAAATTGGAATTTAAGTTTAGTAATGTGCATTCCTAAGACTTCCCACTTTTAGTCTTTCATTCACTATTTTTTACTGGACTACTTATCACTGCAAGTATCCTGAAACCAATTACAGAAGTATTCAAGGGTGATTTAAATCTTGGCCTCTCATTGTGGCTAATTAGGAATGCCAAGACCATCCCCTGAGAGCTGTTGTGATTCACTGTCTCCTGCCCTTCCTCTTGGCTTGCTTCAGAAGACTGTGATATTTTTGCAGAAGCAGTATGCAAGGCTTTCTTTTACTTGCAACACATTCTTCTCAGTTCATTTTTCCCAGTTTTTATTTCTTCTGCACAATCTCTCGCTGCTCTATCTACTTTTTTCTGCATAACTTATAACTATGTTGATTTCTAGCTATCTCTTTCTGCCATCATCTGCTCCTGCTGCTTCCTGGAGGGGTTTTTAATTTTCTGTTTCCAATCATCATATAAAAGAGCCCCCCTTTCCTTTTAAAACTTCAGCGTTTGGAAGGAAACATTTTATTCTTAGTAAGCCCCATGAGGAAAACAAATTTTCTTCAAAACAATGCAAATTTCCCCACTGTGCCTTTTTCTCCTCTCAAATTTAAGTTGCCTTATGCTCACAAGAACATTTTCATAAGTAGTTCAAAAGAATGCTAGATAGAAATGGCAATATGGTGTATTGGTGAATTTACTTCATAATCCTGTTATCCACCTGCATTTACATCTGTTCACCTTACATAAAACTGTGTGATCATTCATGATGTCAATTATTTGGTTGACAATGGTATTGATGCTTGGAAAATTAGTACAAAGCTATTAAATAAACTTCATAGCTTGAATGAGTTTCCTCTAGAATCCATGTAATAAAACATAATCTCCTTTGTGGTGTTTTGTAGTGCTGGAGTTTGGGGAGTGATTGCATCAAGAAGAGGGGGCCCTTATGCATGGATGGGATGCTTTTTGCTCCATTTCCATGCAGTCCCTTTTCCTCTTTCTGTACCTTTGGTGTGAGAACACCAAGATGGTGCTATCTATGAAAAGAGAGTCTTGGGCTGGAATAGCAGTTAAGAGCACTTGCTTGCAATGCCTGATGGCTCAGGTTCCATTATATTCCTGAGGAACCACATAAAACCAGATGCACAAAGTAGTTCATGTGTCTGGAGTTTGTTGCAGTGACTGAAGGCCCTGGCACATCCATAATCTCTCTCTATCTCTCCCTCCATTCCTCTTTTTCTCTCTCAAAAAAATAAAAACATTTTTAAAAGGGGTCTTTATGATACCCTGAACATAGTAGTATATTGATGTTTAATTCTCCGAAATTATAAGGAATCAATGGTTGTATTTATAATTATCTGGTATCTAGCATTTTGTTATAGGAATGCAAAGAATGTTTTTAAGTCCATTTATGATCTTAATTTTGAAGGGCATAAACACTGTGTGTGGGGTGTGGGGGGACTAATGGAGATTGAACTCAAGGTCTTGCACGTGCTAGGAATGTGGTCTATACTTAAATCTCATCCAAGCTCCAAAGAAAAACTTTTAAATAGCTAGATTTCTTAAATTGTTTTATTTGTTTATGCTTTTCTATTATTCTTCCTTCCTTCCTTTCTTTCACCTTTCTTCTTTCAGTTAATTTTTCTTTGCTTTCTCTTGTAATACCTTGCGACTTTTGGCACAAATTATTTGGTATTTATCATTGTTAGTTTTCTGTCCATTCTGGAAAGTAGATACAGATGCCTCAGGAAATTTCTGAATCATAGATAATTGAAGGATGGAGTTTCGGGATTATGGGAGATTTTCACTGAATCCTACCAAAATCACAAAGTACTTAGATGTTAGGTCAGGAATTAAAGTGTCTGGTAGAATTTTATTGCTGATTAGAGAAAATCTGTGTAGCTGATCAAATTCACCTAAAACAGTGAAGAAGTAGAGAAGAATGAACAACCACACTGACCCTCTACCCCTTTCCTTGCATCACAGAATAGCTGCAGTGCGGGACAAAGGAATCTGGTGGGGAGGGGAAAGACCAGGGAGGCATTAGATTTGATTGAAGGGAAGTAAGTTGCTTTGTTTAAATGACAGGTCTAAGTGGCAGAAGGGATCCATCAATGAGGTATGTACAAACAAAGTGTGAAATTCAGCAAGGGAAGTGTTACAGAAATCAAATGCTCTTGGAAGACAGTAGGAAAACAACATTCCCTGCCCAGTCAAAGGCTAACTTGGAGTCTAAACATGTAGCAGTTTACAATTAGGCAGACTACACACATATATTATAAATCACATGTTTCCATTCTCTTATGTAATACTTAAAAGAACCTAAGGAAAATATTCTTCTCAGGCTGAAGACAGGATGCTGAAGTAGGACAAGAATGGAGCTAACACCTGGCCATGTCCCGAGGCAAAAGCACGATACTTGTTTTGTGTTCATTCATTATTAGAAAATAAATTTATGCCTAAACTTACAAATGAACTTTAAGAGTATAGGTGAAAAAGAAAGTCACATTATTCCAGCCCTATAATTTGTTATCAAGCACATATACCAAGTATTCTCCATATATTTGGGTGTTCCAGGTCTTAAGGAGCTGAACATAACATGGAAATCATGGTATAGATAGATTGTGGTAATTTCTAGGCAAAACTAATATTGAGTATGAGATGCAAAACTAATATTGAGTATGAGATAACAAAAATAAAGAAAAATGGTAGGCTTCAATTAAACTAGATTAATTAATGGGAGGCAGAGTCAGGAGAATCCAAAGCTCACAGGCCAGCTAGTCTGGCATCTATACTAGTACGAAAAGAGATCCTGTTTCAAACCAGGTGGAAGAAAAGAATGAAGACCCCACTTTGAACTCCCACACTAGCACTCATTCACACACATACACACACACACACACACACACACACGACTTTCAGGGTAGTGAATTTATGACAGTTTTAATAAAACTCAATTGCTTTTTTATAAAACAGTATTAAGGGTGACAGGAAAGTAAGCAAGTTATTATTTTTTTCCAGTGTTAGAAACTGTGTGCTGCACCGGTGTCTAAGCTATTTGCAAGTATGACTTTTAGGTAGATACTTTAAAACTGGCCACTAATTAATTACTATTTTCCCCACAAAGCTCTGGGATTTATTCCTTTTCCTTCACGATATTGCAATTTTTCTCGCCAGTGCAGTATTACAGGAATAATATTATGTTACAATGCTCAGACTCACCAGGTTAGGGTAGATTCTACTTTTTCTCACCTGGAATGCTGATCTTCTCAGAGTCCTATGAAAGGATTTCACAAAAGTAACCCAAGGCACATCAGCGTATCACCAGATATGTGAGCAAGGTTATCATGATCTAACAAGTTAATGAATCTTCCAATGACAACTACTGGCCTGAGGAGGAAGGGAAGAAGGGAGGGAGAGAGAAAGAGAGAGAGAGCGAGAGCGAAGAGGAAGAAGAAACAGATAAAGTTAATGAAAAGAAGGAGAGCATGCTAATTCCAGCTCAAATTTTACAGTAGTCAGTAAATTAGCTGGTAAGGTTTACCTGAAGTACACCAAGAGATGTCTGGTACTATTCACTGTCATCAACTTTGCTGCTGCCACAACTGTCTACAATGCTACTATCACTCTATCCTTTACAGGTGTCTATAACTTGCTAAACAACATACACATAGGGACTGACATTCTCCAGGTTCAATTGTAGGCAATATTTAAGAACCTGGAATGGTAAGAAAATTTCCAGTGTAAAGAAAAAATTTCCATATATTATAAAAGTTTATGTAAGCTCTTTATTGCTATTATTTTGTAAATTTCCATTTGGTGAAATAAAAACAAAAGTTTACAATCTAATCTCATATTTATCAACTGACAAAGCAGAAGACAGACACATTTAACAAAGACTCTCAATATGTACATATTTCTATGTTTTATGGACTGTCTTGTCTGAGGTCTCTGACAGCGAAGACAGAGGTAAAGATTGGCATGCAGGTAATTTATTTTGGAAATAATCCCTGGGAGCCATAGTTAAAAAAAAAAAAAAAAGGAAACAAGAAAAGGATCCCAGGACCCCATTTCTAATTGGTACTTTTTAGTGGCCACCTGAGTTTTACCCAGGTGTACCTTGTGAAGGGTTTAAGGACATTAGTTCGTGAATACCTACAGTCAGAAGGGAAAAAAAGGTTAATCTGCACTATCTCTGGGATGTACAGATTGGCTATTACATTTTTGGGTAGTGGAGAAGACATAATAGGCAATAGCATAATCCTCAGCATTGCCCAGTACATCTCTACAAAGCTGAGCAAAGTTTGCAAGGAAATAATGAACAGAACACGTGTTTAGGAGAGGGGGGTGGTAGGAGGATTTGAAGTTGCCACAAGAGGCCTCTTATAGATATACTTAAATGCTTAGCATTCCTTGAAAGACACAAAAAGAATATTGCTTTGAATGAATTCTCAGTAAAATTAAATAGCCTTAGCTTGAACATTTTCAACCAAAATTAAAAAGATTATAAGGAGAAAAGGAATAAACACTTTCTTTCATATCTGACTTCTAAGACCTCCTCCCGGCTTCATGTCAAGAGGAGGCTAGGAGAGGCACTGAATTTCATATGGTATTTGACCTTGACTGAACTTTCACTGGTTTTAACCTCCTCCCTCCTTTTTTTTTTCCTTTGAAAGACAACCATTAATAATATATCTTTGCTAAAGAAAAGCTACAACTCTCTTAATGAGCCATCATCACATTCAGTTATATAAGGTCAAAGGAAAGTGCACTTTATATTTGAGCCAAGCCAACTACTCACAGCAATGTCAGAGCAAGAGAATCACTTTGAACTTCACATTAATTACCTTTTTAGTGGGCTATAAAACTTACTCAAAGTAAGAAGTACTTCATAATTACAGAATATCATGGTCATATTTTGAAGAACTGACGCAGAAAGAGCCTAAATAAAGCAAACTGCTTATGGGGCAGAATTTCAAGAACGTTCAATATATTTCTTAAATTTGAGATTATTTTAAAAATGATTATTTGTATTTATTACTTGTAAGCAAACAGAGAAAAGGGAGAGAGAAAGATAGAAAGCAAAAGAATGGATATGCCAGGGCCTCTAGCCACTGTAAATGAACTTCAAATGCATGTGCCACTGTGCATCTGGCTTTGCATGTGTACACGGGACTCTATCCCTGGTTGTTAGGGTCTGCAGATAAGAGTCTTAGCTGCTTAGCCATCTCCATAGCCATATTGTGATTTCTATAAACTTTTAGGAGATGAAAAATCATTGTGCTAATCATACAATAATAAAAGTGCAAACTAATAATTCATAATGTATAATATATTACATTAAATTTCCTGTCCCCTGGCATTGATCAAAGAAATCAACTTACTCACTTCAGCTAAAGTATAGCATTAACACATTTAACAAATGTATGCTTTCAAAATTATAACCAAGTGTAGTAACTTATGTTTCTATATATTTCTATGTTTGTGTGTGTCCATGTATGTTCATGCTATGTGTTTCAGGTGTACATGTGTGGGAGTGCATGTACACATGTGGACCCATGTATATGGAGGCCATAGGACAACCTCAGGTGTCTTTCTTAGGAATTCTCTTGACCTTTCTTTGAGACAGGATCTCTTTCTGCCTTGATGATCAGCAATTAGTTTATACTAGCTGGCCAGTAAGTTGAGTTCCAGGGATTCTCTTACCTCTGACTCTCCACCATGAGGAATACAGGTCATGCCACCATGCCTGGCATTGTATCTGGTGAATTCTGTGATGGAACTTGGGTCCTCATGCTTGTGAAGTAAGAACTGTACCAAGTGAGTTATCTCCCAGCTCTACTCCCTGTTTAAAAAGAATAGCAACTTTGCTATACTCAACACACTTAATTTTGTTGTTAACTGAGACTTTAAATATTCATATTTTACATGCAAACTTCCAGACCAAAGCCAATTTCTTCACTTTTAAAGCACTTAGGATTGTTATCTAGTGCCCATGAGGCTAATAATAATGGGAGAGTTTGGTGGTGATTTGATGAAATGTGAAGATAAAATTACAAAAGAATAAAATGGCTACTGAGTGATTAAAACTAACTTCTATTGCATGTGCCTGAAACATTATTGAAAGTGTGAAGAACTTTTGTAAATTGTTTTGAAGTTAAGTAATTTTGATGCTAGTTGAGGATGCAGAAATGTTCAAGTGTTCTTCACAAGATTGCTTTACTTTTATCAGCTTAAAAATTTGAACTAACATGAGGAAAAACAGAGTCTAAAATTGACCCTCTTTGCTTTCTGGGAAATTGTACATGGAATGATGTAAGGTAATGCCATTTACAATGTTTTGTCTGACTATTGAGTTGCATAATTAATAGGTGAATTAATAGGTAATTATTCATTATTCAATCCAAGAACCCCTCATATCCAAAACAAATGATGTAAATGATTCAATAGTGATTAAGCATTGTAGTTACCTTCAATGTTAGACCTGCAGAGAAAAACAGTGAAATGGAGGTTAAATATGTAGTTTTATAAGTATAAATACATCAACATATGACAGAACTTGTGATGACATTTCCTATTGATCCTTCAGTTTTTTGTGTAAATTTATAGCATTAAGTTTTTTTAAATTTTAGAATGAACAATTTTGGTATATTTCTGATTCTTCCTTCATTACCATCATCACTGCATCTCTAGGTAGGATGCAGTGCCACTGTTTACATCCATATCATCAACCTGCACCAGTGAACATTATCAATGTTTATCAGGGATTAACTAACACTAAGAAACCCAACATTAGTGGTCCCCATGCCATTGTTGAGAGTTTCTCCCTATGATCTTGGCTTATATGAAGGTATGAAAGTCCTGACTTTCACTCTTCTAAATGTACTTCTTTAGGAAAATATAAACCAATTTCAATAACATCTAATGAAATTTTTATTATTGAAGTTACAAATATAAATACGTAAGAAACATAAACTTAAAAATATAACATAAGGAGCTAGAAAGATTGCTCACTGATTAAAAGTGCTTGCTTAGAAAGTCTGATGGCTTGAATCAATTCCCAAGCTACCTATATAAGCCATGTGCAAAATGTGGTGCAAATATCTCCAATCCTTTACATTAGGAAGAGTTTCTGGCACGTGTGCATGCACATGCATGTGCACGTGCACACACACACACACACACACACACACACACTTGCAAATAACAAATAATTTAAAAAATATTTAGCACACTGAAAAATTAAGTCTATTCAGTGTTACACAGTTAAGCACAATCAAAAGATGCCAAAATTGAATTTTAGTATTATAAGTATTATAGAATATCAAAATTAGAAGACTATAGTTTCCATGATTTTACAAGATTTTATTTAGTATTCCCAATAAATCGTAACTATCAGCAATAAGCTTACTTAAGAATATATACCATATTTCTAGGTATTTACAAAACTAAGCACTAGAAATATTCTTGCTAAAATGTAAATTTAATACTCTCCAAGAGCTAGAAATTGAAATAGAAACCACAGAAGTTGGTAGATTTGACAGTCCACTTACTTCTATCTCATTTGACCTGACAGAATTGGCTGTTAAAGCACTTATCACTACTCTACTGTGGTTTTGATCCATGATATACTTAAATTTTTTCATAGTCACTTGTTATTTTTTTTTATTTTGGAGGTATCATACCCATATTTAATATGTGGTATTTGTTTATCCCAGGGTGTTTCAAGTGGGGGTGATTTTTTGCTTTACTCTCAGGTGACATTCTCAGTGTTCTCAGTTATGTTTGTCTTAACTCTAACACTGGCAGTGTTGCTTGGCACTTTCTATCACTATATGGAGTAACCACCTGGGATTTGGCTTCATTTTAGATTTAGTTTTGCACTTTCCCATTCCCATCCCCCCCTCCCTATTGTCTGCCCCTGGAGTTGTCTGTTAGGTATACCTACAACTCAAGATGTTCCAGATTAGGAACCACAAATTAGGGAAAACATGTGGTGTTTGTCTTTCTGTGCTTGTATGAGGTTGCTTAGTTTGATCTGTTCCAAGTCTGTCCATTTCTTCTATAAATTTCATTGTATCATTTTTTCTTACTGCTGAGTAGAATTCCATTGTGTACATTTACCATACATTCATTAACCATTTGTTAAATGATGGGCATCTAGCAATGATTAAAAATTCAAATGACATTAAATGTTTGCAAAAATGTGGGGCAAAAGGAACACTTGTTCACTGCTGATGGGAGGGAAAACTTGTATAACCACTATGTAAATCAATATTAAGACTCCAGAAAATGATGAAAATAGAGCTACAAACTAACCCAGTATTCCTGTCCTGGGCATCTACCCTAAAGGCTCCACTCTTCACTGCAGAGATATTGCTGAACATGTTTGTAGCCAATTAACATAGCTAATCTTTAAAAAGTTCTCTTCTTTTGATGGGCATTTAGTTTTATTTTATAGTTCATGAGATTATAAATAAATTGTTTTACATGGTTTTAATATCTCTTTTGCAAACATAAACACTCATATTTGGGAGTAAGTATAAATAGATGTCAAATAATTGTGTTCAATATATGATAGTAATTCATAGATCATAGGACATGTGGATGCGCAATTTTAGTAAATACAGCAAGTGTCCCAAAGAGGTTGTTCACTGTACACTGCCAATGATGGACAAAAAGTACAACTATTCTCACCAAAACTTGAACTTCATGCAGCTTTTTCATTTTGACATAAAAATCTACATAAATGGATAAACTAATATTTTAAAATTTTATTTATTTATTTATAAGAGAGACAAGAAGAGAGAATGGGCACACAAGAGCCTCTAACCACTGCAAAGAAACTCCAGGTGTATATGCCTCTTTGTGCATCTGGCTTACGTGGGTCCTAGGGAATCAAACTGGGGTATTTAGGCTTTTTATAAAATATATATTGTATGTGATTTTTCACATTTAGTTATTTACTGTCTTGCTAGCAAACTGTTGATAGCCTTGTCTTGTAAAATACATATTGTATATAATTTTTCATGCTTTATTGCTTGCAGTCATGTTAGCTTACTGCTCATAACCTTACCTTGTAAAATCCATACTGCTTCTTTCATGAGAAAACGGGTCTTCTCTCTTCCAGGGTAAATCCTGGAAGCTGAAACAGTTACATGGTGAATATAGATTTAGTTTGAATAACAACACTTTTTTTCCAAGTGACTGCACAAAGTGCCTTGTCTGGGCAAGGTATGACTGCTCCAGATGCTCCCCCCTTTTGCCAATGTTATGTTGATAGTTAAATTTATGTATCCTCATAGCTGAGAAGTGTATGCCACTATGCTGTCAATGCCTTTTCACTGCTAAGATAGAGGATATTTTACTATAGGAGCTTTATAATTTAATCTTTTACATTTAGATTTAAGACTCACTTAGATTTTTTCATTTTATTACATGAAGTCTGGGTCAAGTTTAATTTTCCCCTAGATTATGCTATAGTCGTGGTAATGCCATCTGAAAGGGACGTTTTTATTCCTCTCAATTGGAATTGGATTATTTCAAATTATCATAAGTGTTATTCATCAATTTAGGTACAGTACAATGGGTTCCCAGATTTTCTTATCTATTCTAACACCCTAGTCACACTGTCATTTTTAAAGATTAACTGTAGATATATTTTAATAATAACTTGCTTTAATACAATAAACATTCCATGAATATTTAGCTATACAGATCACTCATCAAAATATAAAGGTATGTAGGCTTATATGTGTGACTTACCCTCTCATTCTAAACACATATGTATGGTTACATATGTGTGGAAGGTATATGCTACTTTCTCAGGACATGTACTGAAACCTTCCAAAGGTACCCCAAATGTTTGATAGGAGATCAGAGATTAACTTTTAGACAATCTTCTAAATGAGTGGAAATATCTCTAAAGTGGCCAGTCTAGCAAAATAGCACAGTTGTGAGGACTCTCTACTGTGAATACTATGTGCTGTTGGAAAATTGCAGTAGCACATTTTCCATTTCAAAAGTATACCTTTGACATCTGGTGACCACATAAAGATTTGGGGTGCTTTTTCTCATAGACATACCATAGGCATTTTCTGTTGACATATGTGCATATCCTAAATATGGTCTCTTAGCTTCTGTCATTAGAATTTATAGGTAGAATTGTATTCCTAGCAAAGTTTGTGTTCTAAATGTTATCTTCACTTAGAGTAAAATCATTATTTTCTTGTAAATTTCTCTAATTTAAATTTGTGTATAGATTTTTGAGACATAGCTTCTTATCGACCTGGATCCATCTCTAGTAGGCTAGCTAGACTGGCTGACCAGGATCCTTCCCTATATGTCTCCCCAGCTGTGCAATTGCACATGTGCATAACCACCCCTGATTTTCTATGTGGTTCTGCAGACTGAACTCAGGTCCTCATGCTTGCAAGGCAAGCAATTTACTGACTGAGCTATTTCTCCAGCCCAATATGCCACATATTATTTATTGATTCATCTGTTAATGGACATCTTGAGTGGTTCTATTTACCGACAATTGTATTACAGCAATAACCATGGATATATAAGCATCTCTGTAATATGCTCATTTAGAGTTCTCTGAGTATAGACTCAAAATTGGTATTGTTGGGTGATATGCTAGTTCTATTGTCAGTTTTTTAAATAGGATTCCTCTTTCCTCTTATCATTCACAAATATTTTCCCATGTCTTTTACTGATTATAGCCACTAGAATAAGATGAGATGGAAACTCAAAGCAGTTCAATTTGCATTTCTCACATAGCTAACAGAATTTAACATGTTTTAATTCATTGGCCATTTTTATTCTCTCTTTTAAGGACAATCATTTCACTTTGTGAGACTATTTATTTATTATACTATATGAGTGTAATTTTATGTTTATATTTGTATACACCTATATGGATATTACTTTCATGTGTTACATTTATTTTAACATTATGCTGTGAATAAGCTTCTTGTGTGTGTGTATACACATGCATTTGCCCATACAACTCCCATTCACTTCTTTCTATGGTGGGAGGGGAAAATGCTTGCCTGAAAGGGTCAGAGTGGAGCATTTGGTGCCCCACTCCATGACTATTAAGTTCCTTCTTCTACCAAAGCTTGTGTGTGTGTGTATAGTTTTCCGTAGTATTTCTCTAGTCTCTGTACCCCTGTGGGAATTGGGTAAAGGTGTGCATCAAGCCATTTATGTGGATCCTTAGGATCTAACTCAGACCTCCACAGGTCCTCATGTTTACAGGAAGTGTTCTCACACATCTCTCTGGATTCATTTCCATAAAAAATCCTCCCCATATTTATATCTTGAAGTGTGTTACCTATGTCTTCTCCAGAAATTTCAAAGAATCAGATCTTACATTAAGGCCTTTTACTATTTTGAATTGTTACTACAGGGTGAAAGACATGAATCTAGTTTCATTCTTTTATATGTGGATATTCAATTTTACCAGCTCCATTTTTGATGAGGCTGTCTCTTCTTCAGTATTTTTTGTGACTGATTTGTCAAAACCATAAGGTCCATTTCTGCTAGTGTCTTAGGGTCATTTAAGTAGAGGATAATGTCATCTGCATATAGGAATAAAATTAATCCTCCCTTTCTGATATTTTCCCTTTTATTTCTTTTGTGGTAATGCTCTAGCTATATTTAGCAAGTGTGATGTGACACACTTGACCTAGTCAAAGTTTTAGAAGAGATACTAACAATTTTCCCATTTAATACAATGTTTTATATAGGTTTTCACATATACAACCTTTATTACATTGAGGTAAGTTTGTTCTGCTTATAGCTTTTTTCTGGCTTTTATCATAAATGGATGTTGAACTCTGCTGAAGGGCTTTTGTGTATCAATTGAGATAGTCATGTGGTCTCCACCTTTATGTGGATGTGCTGAACAACACATTGATATTCAAATATTGAACCAAACTAGAATTCATGGAATGAAACCAACTTGGTCATGCATGACCTTAATGTGTTCTTGAAATTATTTAGAAGGAATTTGATTGCCGATTTTTGTAATCAAGTTCTTCAAGAGAAATTAGTAAATAGTTTTTCTTTATTTCTTCTATTCTTGTCTGGATTTTGTTTTTGTTTTGTCTTGTTTTGTTTCTGTTTTTTTGAGGTAAGGTTTCACTCTAGCCCAGGCTGACCAGGAATTCACTATGTAGTCTCAGGGTGGCCTCGAACTCACAGTGATCCTCCTACCTCTGCCTTCCAAGGCTGGGATTAAAGGTGTGTGCCACCATGCCTGGCTCTTGTCTGTTTTTTGTACCCAAGTCATGTTGTGTTTATAGAATGAATTTGAAACAAATGACCATAAATGCTGGTGAGGATGTAAAGAAAGAGGAACCCTTCTGCACTTTTGGTGGGAATGCAATCTGGTCCAGCCATTGTGGAAATGAGTGTGGAGGTTCCTGAGACAGCTAAAAATAGATCTACCATATGACCCAGCTATAGCACTCCTAGGCATATATCCTAAAGAATCATCTCGCTACCTTGGAGATACTTGCTAAACCATATTTATCGATGCTCTATTCACAATAGCTAGGAAACAGCCTAGATGTCCCCCAACTGATGAGTGGAAAATGAAGATGTGGCACATTTCCACAATGGAGTTCTACTCAGCAGTAAATAAAAATGAAGTTATGAGATTTGTAGGAAAATGGATAGCTCTGGAAAGGATTTTACTAAGTGAGGTAACCTAGGCCCAAAAAAACCAAGCATCACATGTTCTCTCTCATATGTGGATGCTAGCTACACATGATTGGACTTCTCAGTGTGAGTAGGAAGAAAACTCAGTAGCAGAGGCTAATAAGCTAGAATGGAGACATAAAGGGAAAAGAAAGGAAGGGAGAGGGGGATTTAATAGGATGGTATTGTATATATGTAAGTAGAAGAACAGATTAATGGGGGTGAAAAGGCCTAAGTGAGTTTGGGGAAGAGATTGAGTAAAGGAAAGGTGGAGGGAAGGCTAATCAAAATCTAAGGATATAAATAAATCAAATGGAAACCTACTTTTTTGGACAATGGAACATGCAGGAGCCATAGATTGTTACTAGAAAATTTTCATTGCCAGGAATGGGATACCTTCCAGTAAGTTGTTGGCCAGGGAGGTCCCTAATGCCTCCAAAGTATTACAGGCCATTGCCAAGGCCCTTGGTTTCCCACCAGGAATAGATGCTGAGACTATTCCTGAAGATTTCACATACTTGGGCTACAAGGTCACTGAGAAATCATGCTAGAACTGTGCTGAAAATCTCCTCCATGTATAACAGCTGACAGAAATCTTGGAAAGGCCATGCTGCATGCAGTTCAATGGGAGAGAGATCAGTCACCAGTAAAGATACTCAAAAGTGGACACTGCAAGCCTTAGATTTGGGCAGCCAGGCCAAGTTGAGCTAATGGGTGCAATATTGGCATGTCTATTATGGGGGAAAACAACCACCCTCTAATTTGACTGGAAGCCTGCTCCATGGGAGGGAATACATCCATGATACTGAAACCCTACAACAGGGGTAGTCATGAACCCTAGGTGTGTAACATCTGCTGATGTCTGGCTAAATGTAAATACTATGCTCATGAGACTGCCCAGTAAGCACTTCTGTTAATGTTCATACACATATATTAATGCTACTCTCACTTTTGGTTAGAGAAGCTTCTCTTTTCAGTTGGCAGTGACTTTGGGATAATTCAGAGGCATCATGGTACTGAGAAGAATTGACAGAGGAGTGCTCAGCACTGCAATATCTCTATCACACCTTCCAAAGTCAGGGGCCATTGCAGAAGAGGTAGCAGGAAGAATGTAAGAGCCAAAGGAAAGGTAGGACTCCTTATAATGTGCTCCTCCAGACACAAAATACCCTGGATATCCATGACCTCACAGTGCCTGACACTACCTACACAGACCATCATAATAGGAGGAAAAGATCATGACATGAGAATAAAAAAGAGCCTGATTGAGAATGGGGGGATATGATGGAGAGTGGAGTTTCAAAGTGGAAAGCAGGGGAGGGAGGGGATTACCATGGGATATTGTTTACAATATGGAAATTGTCAATAAAAATAAATTAATTTTAAAAAGGAAGTGTTCCTTCCCTTTCTACTCTATAGAGTCACTTGAGAAGCATTGATTTTAGCAATATTTATTTTGTTGTGCACATACACAGAGGGAAGAGAGGGAAAGGAAGAAGAGAAGAGAAGAGGAAATAAGAGAAGAGAATGGGCACACCAGGGCCACAGCAAAAGAACTCCAGATACATATGCCGCTTTGTGCATCTGAACCTACATGGGCACTGAGGAATTGAACCTGGGTTGTTAGGCTTTGCAGGCAAGGTCTTTAACTGCTGAGCCATCTTTCCATCCCCAGCGCTAGATCTTGTTAAAAGGCATGTTGAATTCAGCATTGAAACCATCTGATTTTGAATGTTTCATTGTTGTAATTCTTTTTACTACTCTTCAATCTCATTGGTTATAGATCTGATTGAGTGGTTCATATTGCCTTGACTTAATTTAGTTAGATCATATGTAGTGATATATCCATTTTCTCTAAATTTTCAGCTGTACTTAAATAAGGGGTTTCAAATTAATCTGCAATGATTTTCTGTGTTTCATTAAAATCTGAAATAACTACTTCTTTGTCATGTCCAGTTTTTTTAAATTGGACCTTCTCTATCCTTTTGATAGGTTGGCTAGAGGTTTGTTGACTGTGTTTGGATTGTTCTTATTTTTTGATCTTGAGATGAGTCGTTTGATTACTGATTTAAGATCTTTCTAATTTTTTATGAGTAATCACAGCTAATCTAAGAACTGCTTTGGCTTTATCTCAAAGGTTCTGGCAACTTGTTCTTCCAACTTCCTTTGATTCTAAGAACATACCCTTTAATTTCTTCCCTGATATTTTCAGTGACCCACTGATCATTCAAGATATGATACTCAGTATATATATATATATATATATATATATATATATATATATATATGTATATCTATCTTTTATTTCATTATGGTCTAATATGACATAATTTTCTCAGATTACTTTTCACTTGGCAAACAGTTTGTAACCTGTTTAGAGGAAGTTCCACAAGCTGATAAGATTAAAGTATATTCTGGTTTTGTTGGGTGGAATATTACATATTATATATTAAACTACTATAATATATACCTGTTAAATTCATTTGATCTATGGTGCAGTTCAAATCACAGCTTTCTACCTTAGTTTTAATTTGCATGAACTATCTACATATACTAAACGTAACCTATCTAAAGTTCTAAAGATAACATACTGAAATCAACCACTACTATGAAACCAGGACCTATCTAAGTGAGTATCCTCATTAGGGCTTGTTTTATAAAATTTGAAGCCCGAACATTTAGTACATACATATACATACATATGTATGAATACAATTGTTTGTATTCTTTTAAAAATCTTTTGTTTGTATTTTAATGGATTTTTTTCCTTCACTACTATGTACCAGCCTTTTTATGTCTTTTAATTTTAGCTTGAATTTTACCTCATCAAGTTAACTACATCTGCTTGCTTTCAGTTTTTATTCACTTGGTAGATTGCTTTCCATTCTTTGACTCTTACAGTCAGGATGTCAAAAATACAAAACAAAAGACAATATTAAAAGCTGTAAGGGAAAGAAGCCAACTCAGTTATAAAGGCAGAAATATCAAATCTCTTGGCAGCAACCCTCAAAGCTTGGAAAATATAAAAAAAGTTATACTTCAAGCCTTGAGGGCAAATAACTGCCAGCAAAAATTGCCATGTGTGTGCATTTACCGATAGGATATGATACGTGAAGAAACCAGATAGCTGGATCTAGTTACTTAATCTAATTAGAGAGTTTTCATCACTTTACTGGTGAATTAAGGCCATTACATGTAAGGTTATTACTAAAAATGCCTACTACCATATGTAAGTTAGCTATTTCTCAGAATGGTTGGCTTCTTCTTAACTTTCTTCCCTATTGGTATAAGATATTTGCTGGTTTACTTTGTTTAATACATGGATTACTTCCTTACTCTCCTTTATGGAAATATTCATAACAGAATTTATTCTCCCCTGTGCTGTCATGGCAGACACTTTCTTCTTCCTCTGTGCACACTATTCTTAAAAGCACATTCTAGGACTTCCGGTCAAGATGGTGGCATAGGTACCAGGACAAAGCAGCCTGGGGGGGGAGTAAAAAAAAAAAACAGCAAGATACACACTTTTACTAAAAAGTAAGGTGGATAGGAAATTGAAATGGCAGAAGAGAAGAAGGAGAGATCCAGAGCATCTAGAGCCCACACGGGCTGGCAGAAGTGGCTCCAGCAGGTCCGAGGGACCACAGCAGCAGCACGCCAGCCAGCTGCCAGTCTTGGCTTGAGCCGCAGGAAAAGCCAGGTGAGAGGATTTTCCACTCACACCAGAGCTCTCCGAAATTCAAGAAACATGAAGGGAGAATAGCAGTGAATAATGAAGGAGCAAATCACAAGGTAGAAGAACACGTGGAACAGCAAGAGAACTAGAGCAGCATCGGCAGCCTCCCCTCCCCCACTGCCAGTGCCCAGCTGCAGCAAACAGAGCAGTGGTCCAGGGACCTGGCCACGCCTACTTGAACCAACAGCAGCACCCAAGCAGGAGCAATATAAATGAGACGAAAATCATCCCAAAAGGTAACTGGGATTACACCAGGGCAGTACCCTCCTAATAAACCTGGTATATAGGCATGATCCAGAAGTGCTAATTGTACCTTCCATATCAGGATAAATTATATGTTAAATTGGATGGAAGGTCAGATTTGCCATTCTTAAATAAACTGTACTTTGGGCTTGTTATTTGTTGCTTTGTGATTTACAGTGGCTTTCTTTCCTCTTCTTTTATACATTAGGGAAGGGTCTCACCTGGTCACAAGCTGACTTGGAACCCGCAACAGATGAGAAATCTTAACCTCCTTGTTGTCAAGATTAAGGGAGTGGGTGAGGCACCACACAGCCGAAGGGACAGACAGAGGATCTGGTTGTCATAATACCTACTCTTAGATAAATATTCTGTGCTGTTTTTCATTGAAAGTGTACATTGTTTAGTTAAATTTTAGAAACTATCTGTATTTGGTTCCACTCAGCCTACTTGAACACTCTCATAGCAGGCAAACCCAATACCTAGGGTCACTTTTGCAGATATTCTGAGAGTCTTAAGAGCGACACCCAGTGCCTTAAGCTCCTACCCTGAAGATATATAACATCATATTGATTTATACATGCTCAGCTAACTAGAAAAACCAATCATTAAATAATCCAGGATGCAAAAATATATACATTATAAAACAAGAAACACCAAAAACAAAGAAAATGTAAATCCACCAAAAAGTAGTAATGCATCAGAAATGACCTCCAGTGAGAACAAGTTAGAGGAAATGCCTGAGAAAGATTTCAAAAGAATAATTATAAATATGTTCAAAGAAGTCAAAGAAGAAATCAAAGGAATGAAAGAGAAAATCAAAGGAATCAAAGAAAACACAGGACACCAATTTAATGAAATAAAGAGGTCAATAATAGATGTAAATAAGGAAATAGAAATAATAAAGAAAAACCAGTCAAAATTACTAGCAATGAAGAACACAGTTAATGAAATAAAAAATTCTATAGAAAATCTCACCAGTAGAATGGGTGAAGGAGAGGACAGAATATCTAAGTAGAAGACCAGGTGGCAGATCTAATACAGACCAACAAAGAGAAAGACAAACTAATAGAAAAGTATGAGTGGGGATTTCAAGATATTCAGGACACGATGAAAAGATCAAACAGAACTGACTAATAAATAAAAAAAATAAAAAAAAATAAAAGATTTAAAAAAAAATTAAAAAAAAATAAATAAAAGAGATTCTGATTGAGAGGGGAAGAGGATATGATGGAGAATGGAGTTTCAAAGGGGAAAGTGGGGGGAGGGAGGGAATCACCTTGGGAAATTGTTTACAATTATATAAATTGCCAATAAAAGAATAAAAAAGATCTACACAATAAAAGAAATAAAAAAAAAAAGATCAAACATAAGAATTCAGGGCATAGTAGAAGGAGAAGAATTTCACTCCAAAAGTAGGCATCTTCAACAAAATCATAGAAGAAAACTTCCCCCAAATTGGGAAAGAGGTGCCAATGCAGATACAGGAATCCTTTAGAACACCAGCCAGACAAAACCTGGAAAGAACCTCTCCTCACCATATTATAATCAAACTACCAAACATACAAACTAAAGAAAAAAAATATTGAAAGCAGCCAGAGAGAAAAATCAAGTTACCTACAAAGGCAAGCCTATCAAGATTACAGCAGATTACTCAACACAAACTTTAAAAGCCAGAAGGGCATGGAGTGATGTATTCCTTCTAAAAGACAACTGTCAATCAAGGTTACTTTATCCTGTGAAGCTATCCATTCAAATAGATGGAGAAATAAGGACATTCCATGACAAAAGCAAGCTAAAGGAGTATTTGAAGACAAAACCAGCTCTACAAAAAATACTTGAAGCCAGGCGTGGTGGCACATGCCTTTCCTCCCAGCACTCTGGAGGCAGAGGTAGGAGGATCGCCATGAGTTTGAGGCCACCCTGAGACTACAGAGTGAATTCCAGGTCAGCCTGGGCTAGAGTGAGACCCTACCTTGAAAAACCAAAAGAAAAAAAAAATACATGAAAGAATCCTCCATGCTGAAGAAAAAGAAAAGCACACATATAAGGAACTGAGGAAAAACAAACAATACTCAAATATTAGTAAACACAACAGAGCAAAGGTAAAACCAGAAGAACTATAAAAAAGTGGCAAAAACGAATATACACCTTTCAATAATATCTCTTAATATCAATGTCCTCAATGCCCCAACGAAAAGACATAGGTTTGCAGATTGGGTTAAGAAGCAGGATCCTTCAATTTGTTGCCTCCAAGAAGCCCACCTTTCTACAAAGGATGGAAACTATCATAGGGTGAAAGGTTGGAAAACAGTGTTTCAAGCAAATGGACCTAGAAAACAAACAGGGCTTGCTATCCTAATATCTGACAAGGTAGAGTTCAGTCCAACATTAATTAAGAAAGATAAGGAAGGCCACTTTATATTGATTAAAGGCACCCTCCAACAGGAGGACATGACAATCCTAAACATATATGCACCTAACATGGGTCGCCCCAAATTCATCAAACAAATGCTATTAGAACTAAGGTCACAGATAACACCAAACACAGTGGTAGTAGGTGACTTCAACAACCCACTCTCATCAATTGACAGGTCATCCTGGGGAAAAATAAACAGAGAGGCATCTGGACTAAATGAGGTCATAGAAGGAATGGACCTAACAGATATATACAGGACATTTCATCCAAATGCTGCAGAATATACATTCTTTTCAGCAGCACATGGAACATGTTCTAAAATACACCATATATTAGGACACAAAGCAAAACTTAACAAATACAGGAATATTTGAAATAATTCCTTGCATTCTATCTGACCACAGTGGAATCAAACTACAGATCAATAGCAAGAAAGGCTATAGAGCATACACAAAATCATGGAAATTAAACAACACATTACTAAATGATGAATGGGTCAATGAACAAATCAAGAAGGAAATAAAAAAAATTATAGAATCAAATGATAATGAGAACACAGCATACCAAAATCTCTGGGACACAATGAAGGCAGTCCTAAGAGGTAAATTTATAGCTTGAAGTGCCTATATTAAGAAATTAGAAAAGTCACAAGTAAACAAACTAATGCTTCACCTTAAAGTCTTGGAAAAAGAATAACAAGGCAAACCAAAAATCAATAAGCAGGAAGAATTAATAAAGATTAGGGCAGAAATTAATGAAATAGAAAAAAAAAAGACAATCCAAAGAATCAATGAAACAAAGATTCGGTTCTTTGAAAGGATAAACAAGATTGATAAACCCTTATCAAATATGACAAAAAGAAAGAGAGAAGAGACACAAATTAATAAAATTAGAGATGAAAAAGGCAATATCACAACAGATGCTAGAGAAATTCAAAAATCATAGGGACATACTATAAAAGCATACACTCCACAAAGTATGAAAATCTGAAAGGAATGGATGATTTCCTTGATTAATATGACCTACCTAAATTAAATCAAAATGAGATTAATCACTTAAATAGACCTATAACAAGCATGGAGATTGAAGCTGTTATCAAAAATCTCCCAACCAAAAATGTCCAGGCCCAGATGGATTCACTGCTGAATTTTACCAGACCTTCAGGGAAGAGCTAACACCATTGCTTCTTAAGCTTTTCCATAAAATAGAAAAAGAAGGAATCCTACCAAACTCCTTGTACAAAGCCAGCATCACCCTGATACCAAAAACATGGAAAGATAGAACAAAAAAATAAAATTACAAACCAATCTCCCTCATGAACATAGATGCAAAAATTCTCAACAAAATATTGGCAAACAGAATACAAGAATATATCAGAAAGATCATTCACCCTGACCAAGTAAGCTTTATCCCTGAGATGCAGGTATGGTTCAAGATATAGAAACTGATAAATATAATACATTATATAAATGGACTGAAGGACAAAAATCACATGATCATCTCATTAGATGCAGAGAAAGCATTTGACAAAATCCAACACCCCTTGATGATAAAAGTCCTACAGAGACTAGGAATACAAGGTACATATCTCAATATAATAAAGGCTATTTATGACAAGCCTACAGTCAACATATTACTAAATGGGGAAAAACTGGAAGCTTTTCCACTACAGTCAGGAACAAGACAAGGGTGTCTACTGTCTCCACTTTTATTTAATATAATACTGGAAGTCTTAGACATAGCAATAAGAAAAGCGACACACATAAATGGATACAAATTGGAAAGGAAGACATCAAGTTATCATTATTTGCAGATGACATGATTCTGTATATAAAGGACCCTAAAGACTCTACCAGCCAACTGTGAAAGCTGATAAACACCTTCAGCCATGTAGCATGATATAAAATAAATACACAGAAATCAGTAGACTTCCTATATGCTAACAACAAACACACAGAGGATGAAATCAGAGAATCACTCCCATTCACAATTGCATCAAGAAAAAATAAAGTACCTTGGAATAAACCTAACCAAGGAAGCAAAGGATCTCTACAATGAAAACTATAAAACACTCAAGTGAGAAATTGTAGAAGACACTAGGAAATGGAAAAACATCCCTTGTTCCTGGATTGGAAGAATCAAGATTTTGAAAATGGCAGTCTTACCAAAAGCAATCTACACATTTATTACAATCCCCATCAAAATTCCTATGGCATTCTTCATGGAAATATAAAAAACAATCCGAAAATTCATTTGGAATCATAAAAAATCTCAGATATCTAAAATAATACTGAGCAACAAAAATAAGGCTGGTGGTATCACCATACCTGATGTTAACCTATACTACAGAGCCATAGTAACAAAAACAGCATGGTACTGCCAGAAAACCAGATATGTAGATCAATGGAAGAGAATAGAGGACTCAGATGTAAGTCCAGGTAGCTATAGCCACCTGATATTCGATAAAAATGCCAAAAATACTCATTGGAGAAAAGACAGCCTCTTCTGCAAATGGTGTTGGGAAAACTGGATATGTATCTGTAGAAGGATGAAAATAGATTCTTCTCTCTCTGCATGCACAAGAATTAAGTCCAAATGGATTAAAGACCTTAACATCAGACCAGAAACTCTGAATTTGCTAGAGGAAAATGTAGGGGAAACATATTGGTCTTGGCAAAGACTTTCTGAATACAACCCCAATTGCTCAGGCAATAAAACCACAGATCAACCACTGGGACCTCATGAAATTACAAAGATTGTGTACTGCAAAGGACACTGTGAATAAAGCAAAGAGGCAACCCTCAGAATGGGAAAAAATCTTTGCTAGCTATATATCTGATAGAGGATTAATATTGAGGATATACAAAGAACTCAAAAAGTTAAATAATAAGAAATCAAACAAGCCAATTAAAAACGGGCTATGGAGCTAAATAGAGAGTTCTCAAAAGAAGAAATATGGATGGCGTATAAGCATCTAAAAAAAATGTTGTACATCCCTAGTCAACACGGAAATGCAGATTAAAACTACATTGAGATTCCATCTCATTCCTGTCAGATTGGTTACCATCATGAAAACAAATTATCATAAATGCTGGCGGGGATGTGGAAAAAGAGAAACCCTTCTACACTGTTGGTGGGAATGCAATCTTGTCCAGCAATTGTGGAAATCAGTGTGGAGGTTCCTAAGACAGCTAAAAATTGATCTACCATATGACCCAGCTATAGCACTCCTAGTCATATATCCTAAGGACTCATCTCATTTCCTTAGAAGTACATTCTCAACCATGTTTATTGAGTCTCAACTCATAATAGCTGGGAAATGGAACCAGCCTAGATGTCCCTCAACTGCTGAGTGGATAACGAAGATATGGCACATTTATACAATGGAGTTCTACTCAGCGGTAAAGAAAAATGAAGTTATGAAATTTGCAGGAAAATGGATGGATCTGGAAAGGATTATACTAAGCGAGGTAACAGGCCCAGAAAGCCAAGTGCCGCATGTTCTCTCTCATACGTGGATCCTAGCTTCAGATGATTGGGCTTCTGTGTGAGAAGGAAAAAACTCAGTAACAGAGGCCAGTAAGCTAAATATATAAGAGAAATAAAGGGAAGAGAAAGGAAGGGAGGAGGGTATTTAATAGGTTGGTATTGTATATATGTAAGTAGAAGAAAAGATTAATGGGCGTGAAAAGGCCCAAAGTGAGGTCAGGGGAAGAGATTGAGTAAAGGAAAGGTGGAGTGAAGGCTAATCAAAATCTAAGAAGATATAAATAAATCATATTGAATCTTCCAGTTTGGGACAATGGAACACTTAGGGGCCGAATATCGTTGCTAGAAAATTTTCAGTGCCAAGGATGGGATACCTTCCAGTGAGTTGTTGGCCAGCGAGGTCCCTGATGCCCCCAAAATGTTATGGGCCATTGCTGAGGCCCTTGGTTTCCCACCAGGAATAGATGGTAAAACCCTATTGCTGAAGATTCCACATACTTGGGCTGCAAAGCCACTGAGAAATCCTGCTGGAACTGAGCGGATAACCTCCTCTATGTAGACCAGCTGACAGAAAGCTGGAAGAAGCCATTCTACATGTAGTTTAATGGGAGAAAGAGATACCACCAGTGAAGATACTCAATTCAACAGTGGATACTTCAAGCCTTATAATTGGCCAGCCCGGCCAAATGAGCCAATGGGTGCAATAGTGGCAGGTCTACTGTGGTGGAATCCAACTGCCCTTCAATTGGACTGGAGGCCTGCTCCATGCGAGGGAATATATCCTTGATACTGAAAACTTATAACAGGGGTAGTCATGAGCACTAGGGGTGTAACATATGCTGGTGTCTGGATAAATGTGTATACTATGCCTATCAAACTGCCTAGTAAGCACTTCTCTTAATATTCATATCCTTATATTAATGATACTCTCACTTTGGGTAGAGTATCTTCTCTTTTCAGATGGCAGTGACCTTCTGACGACTCAGAAGGTATCATAGTGCTGGAAAGAAGTGACTGGAGTACTGAGTAACATATCGATCATACCTTCCAAGGCTCAGGGTCTAATGTGGAAGAGGTGGCGGAAAGAATGTAAGAGCCAAAGGAAGGGTAGGACTCCTTACAATGTGCTCCCTCCAGACATCAAATGGCCTGGATATCCATGACCTCATAGTTCCTGACACTACCTACACAAGACCATCATAAGAGGAGGAAAAGATCATGAAATCAAAATAAAAGAGAGACTGATTGAGATGACGAGGAGATATGATGAAGAATGGAATTTTAAAGGGGAAAAGGGGGGGGAGGGAAGGTATTACCATGGGATATTTTTTATAATTATGGAAAATGTTAATAAAAATTGAGAAAAAAAAGATGAAAAAATCACATTCTGAAATTATGGCTTGGTGGTCATAAACTGCCTGAGTTTGTACTTATATTCAAATGTTTTATGGTTTGATAGATTTCTCAGTGTTTAAAGACTCTTGTTTAAAATGTCTTTACTTCTTCATTAATTTTAAAAGATCACATTGCTAGCTATAGTAATTTTTTAAACAAAATGTTGTTGCTGAATTGTTCTTCCCGGGGCTGACTTATCATCTCTATTAATGATTTTCTCATTCATTCTGCCGACATTTGCACTCTATTGCTGACTGTGTTCTGTTGGTTCTAGAATAAATTAATCTACCTGTTTAAATCCTCTTTCAGATCATTGATCATTTATTACCAGAAAAAAATTGAATCTTTATTTGGTATTATACTTATTTCAATATCTTTGAAGTCTGTATTTGAGCAGAGAATGTCTTCTGGAGTAATAATGCCTTAATTCTTCATGTTTCTTACATGTCTGTGCTGAAATGTGCTCAGATATTGGGTTTGTATATCTCTTCTTTGATTTGAGAAGATCTTATTATTGAACAGCACATTCTTCAAGGCTTGGTCCCTGGTACTATGCAGTGAGGGTAAATAAACAGCTATAATAGAAACACCATTAAGTTACACAATAATTAAAAATACTAAAATCAAGCACAGTCCACATCTAATAAAAAAAAATCACAAAGTTGCCATAAAATATGCTATGAAGTTAATTATTTATGGTAAGTTTGGAATCAGTAAATGAATTGGATAATGGAAACAGACAGAAAAGAGTAAAAGTAGAGATGCAAATGGAAACAAAAGAAAGGAAACAATATTATGGAGCAATAAAATATTAGGAAAAAACGAACAAGAAATGCAAAATAAATAATCTCAAAACTGAAAAAGTTCAAAATTAAATGAGATAAAGAATTGGGATTTAAAAAATGAAGCAATGAGGGTGAAAGTTAAAATTGAAAGTCAAAATACCACTTAATGTATAGGGAGAATATAGGTGTCAAAACGGAGCCCATAGCTGGAACTGGGAAACAAGTCTGCACCATATCCAAAAATTGAGTCCACTCTCCAATATCAAACTCCCACCAATCTTGAGCTATAAAAGAGCCTAAGCCTATTAAATGCCATCTAAAATAATGATGGTTATCCCATTTATCTGGTGCTGACTTCATTCTCTGTTGGAGAATCTGCTTCTGTTTTTCAGATGGATGCAGAATCTGAGGACAGATTCAGTCCATCACACCTCACCAGGGCCCCAGTTGAAACCATAGAGTAACTGGGGAAATGAGCAGTTCTGCTGCTGTGTTGGTGAACCTAGTACCAGCACAAAGGTGAAGGAGACACACACAGAGAACACTCACCTCCTACCAAACCACATATCCACAGACACAGAGGCTTCCAGGACCTCATCACTGAAGTAGACCTAAAATGAACCCAACATGCCTCAGGGAAATTTGAGGAAGAGGGGTCAGAAAGATTGTTAGAGCCACAATATGGGACATTATGTACAGAGGCATTGCCTTTTCCCCATAACTGATGGCTACTCCCACAATGCATGACCCACAATCCCCAACAAGGAGGGTCCCTTTGGAGGGGGGAGGGCACAGAGGAGGCTAACGATAGTACCAACATTGTTGTTTATACACTGAGTATGTACATAACTAATAAAGAAAAAAAGGGAAGGTAAGAAATGAAGGACAAAAATATTTTTCAAAATTAGAAATATACATAATCAAAATTATATAAGTATATGAAATGAAATAATAATTGAAAACATTTAAAAAATCACAACAAAGTAAAAACCCTGTTGAACTTGTGGAAAGAAAAAGGAGTCACAAGAAAAATAAATGTAAGGTATTAGCATAACGTTTTTGGGTGCTTTTAAAATTAGTGATTGCCGTATATATTCATGGGGTGGGTAGGGATTACTTGAGCTTCATGGACTGTTGTTTTTTGGTACAATTCATGATGCTACAGAGTCAGAATTGGTGTGATGTTCACCTGAGCTGTTGTTATCTTGGTAAATTTCCTGCTCTGTGTGTTGGGGGGGGGGCGGTCACTGCTACACCTAATTCCTTGACCTTCTTGTGACTTCCCAATTTGTACTTTCTAATATTTCAGCTGGGGTCTCCCAAGTGTGTTTTAAGTGTGGAGAGCAACCATAGCATTGAGGTGGACAACTAGGACCTATCTTGCTCCTTTAGACCTCCTTAGTATGTATCATCCTGCTTGAGATGTGTACTGTGAATTTCTGATTCACTCTTGGAATTTCAGCATTCTCAGGCTCCCTAGCAGCAAATGACAGATGACTGACTTCAAAATTTTATCTGTTGACTGTTCTCAGGCTCAGACTTATCAAACTATAGAATAAGTTTCCCCTCTTTATGTATTCTCTTTATGTACTCTCCAGCCAGAACCAGCCTCTTGTCACCTACACCTTTCTGCTTGTCAGCTGTCAGAGACAGTCTTTACCCAGGGACTTTGACAGGCCAATCTGAAGCTCCCTAACCTGTGGATGTTTCCTGATCTCAGGTAGCTCAGTTTTTTGTTTTTTTTTTTTTCCCCACAGACTTTATCTCAGGATGGTGCCCAGTCACTACTTTCTCATTCATATTGAAGTAGGAGACACCTCCTCAGAAACTGACCTGACACCAAATTAGATGGAAAAGAGAAGATTTATCCACCCAGTGGTCTGGAGACAGGATAGTTCCTGAAAGACCTCAGCCCAGAACACAATGTGTACTCTCAACTTATAGTCTCAGTGAAAAGTGGAAACAAGCAAGCAGGCATTCCAGAATCAGATGCCTGATTATTACCAGCTATAGTCTGTGCAAAGAACTGGGGAGGAGTGTACAAAGGTGGAAATTTCAAAACTGAGTATGTGACTATCTACAGGCAACAGAACAGGGCAGGTGGTTTCAAGCCTCTCAGCAGAGTGGAGTGTGACTATATGCAGGCAGCTGATCTCACATGCAGAGTAGGGTGGACTCAGGCCCTTTCAGTCTAGTAATTTTCCATTATTCCAGTACATTCCCTCCTCTTTGCCTATATAATACCTTATGTTTTTTACCTTATCTTGTGTGAACCCATTGACATACTTGGAATAACACCTGTAATTTTACTGTCTCTATATGGTCTTGACAAACTTAGAGAGGAGGTTAAGAATACAGGGTCCAAACAGCAGGCTTAACAAGATCATGGATAGTGGCCCTGTAGTGGCACAATCCAAGGCCTCCACATTGGCCAAATAGCTTCCTATTTTGTACCTTCATTTTTGCTACTATCCTTAATTCTTTCTAACCATTATCTGATATTTTATCTTACTAACCATGACTGATTGGCATAAAAGTAACCACTTTTCACCAAGGAACACAAATATTCCCCCTTTCTCTGCAGTCATCAAGTCTGGTCCTCTCTGGTTATGTAGGACAACCACTGCCAGCAAGTCTATTTGGTTCTGGAGGGTGCCTATGCTCTGTTGGACAATAGTCAAGTCCTCTGGAATCTGGCTAAAGAGTTGACTATATATATTTGTTGGAGGCCTATCACTATGGCACTTGTGGCTGTAGTTCCTACTAGGGAAAATCCTAATTAAACTGGCAAGAGCACTAGGATTCTTTTCTGTCTCATCAACCTGGGTTGTAGGTATTGACATAACTCATCTCCTGGGAGCACATCAAGGTCAGGGAGCCAGAAAGAGTAGCTTCCAGTTTTCTCCTGGGTAACAGCAGAGGTACCCTTAGGGCAGGCAAAATACATTCCCTTGGGGGCCACCATTTGACAGCCAGGCTAGTTTAACTTTTCTCTGTCCCAACACTTTGAGCCTGTCCTATAGCAGTTAAGCACATTCCTTCTGCTGAGTTAGCTAGGCTCTGGTTAATTATTCTCATCCCAGAATAAGAGACCTGGCTGATTCTCAGACATAGACATCAGTCTCTTCCCATGGAGGGATTTGTCTGGTTAAGAAGTTCATGATTAGCATTTACTAAGGCCAACATATTGCATAGGGTGACTCAGGGCCAAACAAGCTTGGGCTGGACTAATTTGGGGGGAGGGCCTATTTTTGCCTAGAGGTCATACAAGGAATTGAATTTGCACATTAGGACAGTAACTCCTTGTCCTATACAACTGGAGGATCATGGTGGGCCATTGTCTTTCCTAATCATATAATCTTAATGCCAATTTGCGAGTTCCCCAAGTAGTGGGGCTCTTAAAGGTCAACTCTATTTGGATGCAATCCATGGGAAGGACTTCGGTTATTTTGTACCCTTCTTTGGAGCTGAAGATTTCTTTTACCAACATACTACTAAAGTCAATTCATGTACACCATTTTTGATGATACCAAGCATCCCTCTCACCTCCCTACCCCCTCAGGCACCAACCGATCTGGCCATATGGCCCCATATGGTAAAGGCATTCCATTCATAACAATTCTCTTTCTTATAATTGTCTTCTCCACTACAACTCTGATTTACTCCTTTAGCTATGGGGGTGTATCATTCCATACACCATGTTGCAGTCAGGTTTGCTTTGCTGGTAGAAATCACCTAACCAAGAGCAGCTTGTGGGGAAAAGAGGCTTGGCTTACAGGCTTGAGGGGAAAATGATGGCATGAGCAGAGGGTGGACATCACCCCCTGGCCAACATAAGGTGAACAATAGCAACAGGAGAGTATACCAAACGCTGGCATGGGGAAACTGGCTATAACACCCATAAGCCCACTCCCAACAATACACTCCCTCCAGGAGGTATTAATTCCCAAATCTCCATCAGCTGTGAACCTAGCATTCAGAACACCTAAGTTTATGGGGGACACCTCGACGGGAAGCTCCATGATGGCAGGGGAAAACGATGGCATGAGAAGAGGGTGGACATCACTCCCTGGCCAACATAAGGTGGACAATAGCAACAGGAGAGTCTGCTAAACACTGGCATGGGGAAGCTGGCTATAACACCCATAAGCCCGCCCCCAATATACACTCCCTCCTGGAGGTGTTGATTCCCAGATTTCCATCAGCTGGGAACCTGGCATTCAGAACACGTAAGTTTATGGGGACACCTGAATCAAACCACTGCACACCATCTGAAGGAGATGGTACAAGGGTCATTCCCCGAACAAGCACTGGTAGTTTTAAGGGGCAGGCCCAAGGTCTAGGATACTTCAGCTGCAAGACCCCCTGTAATCTTTGGCCTCCAAGATCCGAGGTGCATTGGCTGTAATGTGTGTTGTCATCAGGGACGTCACCATCAGGATCCAAGGTGCAGGCAGTGTTCATATCTGGGCTTTTCTTTTTGGAGAGCTTTATCAGCAAGGGATCTCTGGAGTCTGCAACCACCGTTTAAGTTTGCTCTGGATCAGAGTCTGCCTTTGTGTGGGTGTGATGAATCCACCACTTGACACCTGCAACTTTAAGATCTGAGGGAGTGGTTAGGATGACTTGGTATGGGCTTCCCACCTAGAATCTAAGCTTCGCTGGAGTGGAATCTTCACCCAGACTCAGTTTTCTGGATCCCATAAATGTATGGTTCCTGGGTAATGAGAGGAGGGGCCAGATATAAATGACCAGAAATTTCCTTTGCACTGGTGACTAAGTCCTTTAAAAACTGCTAGAGGTGAGTTATCTGTACTCTTGGAGTTCCTCAGAGTCTCTCAGGAGAAGCAGGGGAGGGCTCCTGAACAGAATTTCAAAAGGGGAAAATCCACATTTGCACCGGAGTGTGCAATGAACTCTGAACAGTATATGTGGCAGGATCTTTGGCCAAGAAAGACCTGTTTCCTGGCAGTTCATGAATATTGCAGTGTTTAAGGTCCTGTTCATCATCTTGACTCAACCTGAGGATTGAGGGTGGTTGATTCCAGGTTAATCCCACTGTTTTAGACACTTGCTGAATAATTCTGCTGACAAAATCTGGGCCAAGTTAGCACTCACTGTGACCCCAAAGCATGGGATGATTTCTCTGGCCTGAACATGGGACCCCACTTGGGTCTTCTGTGTTATGGGTGGGGAAAGTCTCCACCCAATCTACAAAGGTACAGACTATAACTAGCAAGTACCAGTATCCTCACTGGGCTAGATGTCCATGAAGTCCACTTCTACATGCTCAAATGGATAGGATCCTCGTGTTTGTGGTAACATTGGGATCCAGGGTCCCTGCTTCTGGTTATTTGTGCACACCTCAAGCAAGCTCTGCTGGCCTGCTGGGCTAATATTTCCAATCTTGGGACCACCAGGAATCTCTGCAACAGGTCTTGCAAGGCTGTCTTTCCCAGGTGAGTCATTTTATGCGCTTGCCTGACCAGGCTGAGTACAGCCCCTTTTGGGACTATTACTTTCTCATCTGAGATGATTTGTCAGCCCTCTGTATTCTCAGTTACTCCTTAATACGTTGCCTGTTTTCTTTTTTCTGGTTCATATTCAGGCTGCTCTTGGAGCACTGGTAGGGTGAAAGAAACCATCCTGTAGGTAGTGGGAGGAGCCATAGGGCTATGTTTTCATTGAGGGCTGCTTGTTTTGCTGTCTTGTCTGCCAGCTCATTTCCCCATCTTACCCAGTCTTGATTCATTCCATGGATGAGCCTGGCATTGCACCACTGCTATGTCCTGAGAAGTCCAGACAGCTTCTGAGAGTTGGAGGTTATGGTCACTGTTTTTGATTTCTTTGACCCCTGAGATGAACAGTCCCCTTTCTTGATATATTATTCCATGAATGTTCAGGGTAGCAAAGGAACACCAAGAGTAAGTGTAAATGGTGGCTTGCTTTCCCTCTGCAAGGAAGTGCTCTCATTAGTGTAAGGAGCTCACACTTTTGGGCAGACCAGTGATTGGGCAGTCAACCCTCTTCAATGACTGGGTCTGTAGTGATCATAGTATAAGTGTGGTACTCTCCCTGTTGTAGACTTTGGCTCCTATCAGTAAAGAGTTCCATAACTGAGTTGGAGAGTGGCTTATCTTTTAAGTACATTTGGGAGGAGAAGATCTCCTCCATGACCTCTACACATGTATGGAAGGGCTCACCCTACTCTTCTGGTAGATATGTGGCCAGGTTTAGGGTCCGAGTGTCTTCCACCCATAGTTGGAGGTTCTCTCCTAGAATGGCCTCATATTGAGCTACCCTCTCTCTCCAGGAATACAGCAGCTGGCTCTCCCACTTAGCAAACAGGTGACTTGTGCAGTGCTTTGACAGAGATGCTCTGTCCCAAAGTTAGTCTGCTTCTTGCACCAGGAGTACTATGGTCACTAGTGCCCAGAGGCAAGTATGCATGCACTCCAAGGTCACTGGATCCAGTCCTTTGGGAAGGTATGCCACTGGAATATTTCATGGGCCTAGATAATGGGTTAGGATCCCTAACTCAATATCCCCCTTTTCATGTACATATAAGGCAAAGGGGCAGGTGACATCCAGGAGTGCCAGTGGAGGAGCCTCACTTAGTCTTCTCTTGAGTTGGTCAAAGACATCCTATCCCTCCTTTCCCCACTTCAGTGAGTCTGTAGTGGGCCCTCAGAGGGCACTATGGAGAGGCTTAGCCATGGTGGAGAATTCAGGGATCCAGAATCAGCAAAACCTGGCTGTCACCAAGAACTCCCTGAGTCATTTTTTAGTTTTCTTTTTTGGGGGGAACCACATGATCACTAGTTTTTGTCCTTCCCCTAGTCTACTCTATCCTGAGGTGAGGTGATACCCCAGGAAGGTGACCTTGTCTTGACATATCTGAGCCTTCTTCTTAGTGACTTTATATCCTGCCTTTTGTAGGAAATTCAGAAGCTCTTCAAATGCCCTTTTCATTAATTTCTGCCATGGATGCTGCTAGCAGCAGATCATCAACATATTGCAAGATGTGCACTCAGCAGGTTGGCAGTTTTCTAAGTCCTTTGCTAGTGCCTGCCCCAAAATCGCAGGGGAGCTTTTGAAACCTTTGAACAGGTGAATCCATGTCATTTGCTGCTTTGAACCACTCTCTGAGTTTTCCCATTCAAAGGCCAACGGGGGCTGGAATATTTCTGATAACCTCAGGCAGAAGAAGGCATCCTTCAAGTCCAGGCATGTGAAGACAGCAGCCATTGGGGGTATCAGACTCAGCAAGATCTGTGGATTAGTGACCATGGAATGAAGGTTCTCATTGGCTTCATTGACCCTGCAAAGGTCTTGAGTGGCCCATAATCATGGGTCCCTGGCTTCTTCACCAGGAGCAACGGAGTGTACCATGGAGACTAGATTTCTTGTAGGACACCCTCATCTTTGAGTCTTTTGATGTTGGGGCCTATCCCAAGCCAGGCTACCAGGGAAATTTGATATTGTCTCTGCCTCACTGGGGTGATGCCTTGTTTTAGTGCCATTAGCACTGAAGGGTGGTTCCAGGCAAGGCCAATACCTCGTCTTATGTCCCACAGCTGGGGAAACCACCCAGGGTACCAGTTAATGTTTGTGGCATCTTGAGTCTTTTCTCTTGGTGCCTCCTGGTAAGGCTTCTATTCTTCTTCTTCTGGGTGGACTTCCAGCATCCTTACAAGCAGAGGTCCAGGGCTGGTCATGGAACCCAAGTCCACAGTCACCATAGTGCCCAGTTTAGATAGTAAATCTCTCCCTAGTAGAGGTCCTGGGTCCTCAGGTACATACAGGAATCAATGATGGACCCAGCAGCCTCCTACTGAGAAATCTTGCAGTTCACAGAACTGATATTTCTTGGTGGACCCAATTGACCCTATGATGGTGATGGGGAGAATTTTGTTGCACCTTCCAGGTTGGTGGTAACAGTGGAGGTACTGCATTAGGTCCAAATTGAAGTGCATGGTTTGTGCCCCACCCCCATCAATTCTGACCATGGGAGCTGATCACAATTGAGTCTTGGTCGTCATTCCAGTTCAGAGTCCCAGTTGGGGCCTACACTTCCAATGGCCTCTCTTCTTGCAGTGGGCACACTGGTCTTTTTCTAAGGGGGGGGGGGATCAACCTTTTTTCCCTCTTTCCTTTGTCTCTGTCCTGGATCTGCGGGGATCCAGGTCCTCTTTCTTGGCAACCATGAATACTCAATCCCTCCTCTCATCTCATCTGTCCTTTTCTATTCTGGCAGCAGCGTCTCTGTTGGCAACTACCTTGGAAGTGATTTCAAGAAATCTGCTTATGTTCTTTTGTGCAAACCCTTCCAGGCGCTACAGTTTGCATTTCATATCATAGGTTGACTGAGTAACTAAGGTTATGTTCACCATAGATCAGTTTTTGAGACCTCTGGATCGAACAGGGTGCATCTGTGGTATATGTCACAAAGTCTCATAAAAATTACTAGGGGGTTTTCATTCTTCTTGAATGACTTTGCTTACTCAGGTCAGGTTGGTAGTGCTGCATGTCCTTGCCCTAGATCTTTCAAAAATAGCTTGTCTCATCTGGTTGACAGACTAGGCCCCTACATCTATATTTGGGTCCCAGTTCTGCAGGCCATTAAGCAGGCCATTATTTGCTAAACACTCTGGGTTTATTATCCCAGCACGGGGAGGAGCTTGCAGCAATCATCCCAAGTTGGCTTGTGGGTCTCCATGATGGAGGACAGCAAGTCAATCATGGCCTGGAGCTTCTTGGAGTAGGGTGGAATGTGTGGTCACCAGGATGTGAGGTCAGTGGTGGTAAAAGGCTGCTAGACAAAAAGTGGCCACAGGGGGATGTATCTTCTGTCCTCTTGTAGGGGTAGGGCTGGCATCTCCCACAATGGGCAGATGTGCATGAGTCCTCCCACGGATTTTAGTCAGATGAAAGCAGGGGTATGCCCCCATGTAGCTACCAATTCTGGCTGGAACATCGTGTAGAGAGTTGGGACTGGTGCCTTTGTGGAGTTGGGTCATCAAGGAGAGAGACAAGAGGAGCCATAGCCCATTGGTTGGTAGGAGGGGGGATGTTCAGCATAGGTCCCTGGGAGCTGTGACTTGTAAGGAGGCAGCCCAGTGTTCTGTTGTGGCCAAGAGCCAGTTTTGGTTTTGTGGGTCAAGGTTCTGAGCATCTTGTGACTAAGACATCTTGGGGCATGGGGCCTTGGGTCTGGTAACAGAGACATGGGGGGGGGGTCACTTGCCAGCATAAACCATGAGTGGGGAAATGGTACAGGTGACCTGGTGTTCCCATGCAAATTTCTCAGACCCTACTCTTTAGGGCCAAGTCCAAAGTTCTGCCAGATGGCCATCCAACATGGAACACTGGCCAGTCAATTTCACATAGGGTTGCCTATTTAGAAGGTTTTATCTGGATTCCATAATCATCAGAAAAGCCATGTTTGGAGTGATCAAGCATGGTTTGGAGGACAAACAGGGCTGACTCTGGGAGTGTGACAAGACCACATTGGGATGAAGCAGGAGCAGGGGTATCCTAACAGGGAATTTTATATGTGCCTAGCCCCATGTGGTACACAGGGTGACGTGGAAAGAACAAGTCTCTCCCTCAAGAAGATGCCCACCTTTCTAGCCACCAGAAAGTGCTTAAGGAAGCCTCACCATAGAGCCATGCATATAAACCTGGTCAGCCACTCTGTTATGGAGGGGTAAGTGCCAACTGAGGTAAAAGGGCTTCCAACTGAACCACAGGATAGGGCCCAATAAGATCCCATAGTCACAGGGCTATGGGACCATTGCAGTTATTCACACATTCATTCGTCATTCACTCAGAAGTTGTACATTCCTATTTTAAATTCCTATTCAGACCTAACCTGTTATGGAGATCAGTGCCACCTCAGTATAGCCTTGAGGCTTCAGATGCAACTTCTTTCGAGGTGATCAAGCCTGTGCCGAGATCCCATTTCCTAGCTAACCAGGGGTCTATCTGGATGCCTTCCCTGTTCTCATCTTCTTCCACCTGGAGGCTTCTGTCCAGGGCATGGCAGTCCTCCTGGACTGCCTGGAATGAGGACCCTGGAATATGATTGGGATTGCACACTTTCATGTTTCAGGGACCTCTGGCCAGCTGCAGAGTCCAGAAATGGCAGCCCCTGGACCAACGGTGGTCTTGTCAACGGTGGAATGTGTGGTCACCAGGATGTGAGCCTGGGCCTCCAAACGAAGTAGGAGACACCCCTCCAGAAATAGACCTGTCTCCAATTGGGTGGAAAAGGGGTTTATTCAAGTCTGCAGTCCAGAGCCAGGAGAGGTCCTGAAAGACTCCAGCCTGAGAAAATCCATGTACTCTCTATTTATAGTCTCTGTGAAAGGCAGAAGCAAACAGGCGGATATTTCAGAAGCAGATACATGATGGTAAGTAGCTGCAATTGGCACAAGGAAGTGGGGAGAGGTATACAAAAGGGGAAATTTCAAAGCTGAGTATGTGACTATCTATAGGCAGCAGATCAGGGCAGTTGGCTTCAGTCCCAACAGCATAGTGGGACTGACTATCTGATGGTAGTTGATCTCACAGGCACAGCAAGGCAGCCTCAGGCCACTTCTATGTAGTAATTATCCATTGTCCCACTACAATATGTTTCACAAAGTGGGATTTTTCTCCACCACTAACTTATCTTCTAGAAGAATCACTCTCTAACCAAAACCTGCCAATGGAGTTGAAGCTAATGGAGGCTGTAGACTTACCCTAAGGGTGGGACTACATGGTTATCTTTTGATTTACCTTTGGAAAACTGCTTGTGTTTCCCCTCCTGTGATGGTTTGTATTTATTGCCAACTTGATATGACCTAAAGTCACCTATGAGGGATTATCTAGATGAGGTTAGCCTCTGGGAAGCATGTGAGGAATTATCTTATTAGGTAAATTGAGGGGGGTGGGGAGACTCACTTTAACTGTGGGCAGCACTATTCTTTATGAAAAGAGGAAAGCTATCTGAACTCCAGAATTCATTTCTCTCTCCTTTCTCACTGAATGTAAGCAGCTTCCTAAAACTCCTGCCACATTGGACGGCGACCTGGATCTCTATGCTGAAATCAACCCTTCTGCTTTTAAACTGAGTTTTGTCAGGTATTTTGTCCCAGCACTGAGAAGGTAACTGATACCTTTCTCCACATCAGGAAACTTCACAGTTCAGGCTGTTCACTTTCTTCTCTGACCTACATGGTCTTATCCCCTTCCTCCCTTTTTTAGTATCCTTTTACTTCATGGCTTTCCAAAGTTCTTCATCTATTTTCACTATTCTGACTCTTCTTCACTAGCTGTCATAAAGGCACTCTGTAGTCTGTAATCAACTAGATAGCTAAGAAGCCATAGACTGTAGTTTCCAACATTGCCTAGGTTGCAGGATAATTTAGTGTTTTATTACATACACATTTGAGAAGGGAAATTTAGCACTCATAATCATGAATCCCTTTTCTAAAAGTAACACATGACTGTGGTTAAGTCCCATTGTCTAAGCGTAACTTTACCTTAGTTTGCAAACAAAATCATAGTAAATGATTTTTCCTCCTTTCCCAATTACTTGACTCCAAAAGGCTTTTCATCTAAACCCAGGCACTTAGAGAGTAATGATTTTTATTCCCTCCAGACTTTACACAGGCACAGCAAAAGCAAATATTATGTGAAAAGACTAGGACAAAAGGAACTCTAAATAATCTGATTCCAAGTGAATGTCAGTCAATAAAATATTTAAATTGTTTTATAATGAGCTTCTAGATGTTCATACAATAGGACTAGATACATTTTCATTTCAAAATTTTGAGAAAAAAGATAAATATTTCACTTGTGCATTACAGAAGTATGATATATTCTTTTTTTCTTTTTATGTTTATTACTATTATTATTAACAAGATGTTTTATGTGGATACATCTTGTGTTGTCACCCCTTTTTCCCTTGTCCCTGCCCCCATTCCATTGGAAATGCTCCTCAGTGGTGTTGTAGGTATTCTCCATGGTGTTATAGTTTATGTGTTGTGGGATCAGTAGTCAGCTGTTTTGTGGAGAGAGAATGTCTTTGGCATGATGTCTCAACCTGTGGCTCTTACAATCTTTCTGCCCCCTCTTCTGCAAAATACCCTGAGTCATGGTGCATGAGTTTTAAGTCTACTTCAGTGATGGGCTCTTAGGAGCCTCTGGATCTCTACTTTTGTAGGTGTTGAGTCTCATCGGGATCTGTCTCCTTCACCCTGGCACTGATTATTAGGAAAAGCAAGGAAGCAACACTCTGACTTGTCTCCCCAGTTCCTATATGGATTCAACTATGGCTTGGCTGAAGTGCGAGGGTTAGTTTATCACCTCTAGTCTCGCTACTTTCTGATAAAGAAGAACAGATTCTCCAATGTAGAGTGAAGTCAGCATAATTTAAATGGGATAAGCATTATTAATTTAGGGAAAATTTGATGTATATGACCCATCTTTTAGCCTCAGGCTAGGGAGACTTTGACACTGGAGAACATAATGAAGCTTACTTGATCAAGTTGGATAATGCTTTTGATGTCTTGTTGAATTTGGTCCATGAGGGTTTTCTTTAGGATCTTTGCATCTAAATTCATTAGAGATATATGCCTATAGTTTTCTTTTCTTGTTGCATCTCTGGTTTTGGTATTAGGGTGATGCTAGCTATATAGAAGGAGTTAGGGAGGGTTGCCTGGTCTCTGATTATGTGAAACAGTTTGAGAAAAACTTGTTTCAGTTCTTCAATTAAGATTTGATATAATTCTGCTGAGAAGTCATCTGATCTTCGTCTTTTCTTTTGGGGGAGGTTTTTGATTAACTTTTCAGTCTCCATAGGTGTGATAGGTTTGATTAGGAGATTACTCTGCTCTGAATTTAGTTTTGGTAGGTTGTGAGTATCTAGCAATTCATTCATTTCTTCCAGGTTATCCATTTTTGTGGAGTAGCAATTTGAGAAGTGTGCCTTGATGGTTTTTCCGATTTCATTGATGTCTGTTGTGACTTCTTCTTTTTCATTACTGATTTTTTAAATTTGAGGCTTCTTTCGTGGAAGCCATAATTCTTTAGTCTATGAAGTATATAAAAAAAAGTCTTTAGATTTGTAGGCCCTTCTGGCTTTCAGAGTTTCCATGGAGGAAACTAAGGTTATTCTGATGAAATTGTCTTTGTATGTAGTGAATTGTTAATCTCTTGCTGCTTTTAACACACTCTCTCTTTTATTTCATTGTGAAGAGTTTTAACTATGATGTGTCTTGGAGAGTTTCTTCTTTGGTGTATCCATTTGGTGTTCTGTGGGCTTCTTGTATGTGGATGGGAAATTTTTTCTTTAATAATTTTGTTGAATATATTATCTATGCCTCTGGTCTGGATTTCCTCTCCAGGTATACCCATGATCAAGGTGATTGGTTGTTTTAAGGTATCCCACAGTTCCCTCATATTCTGTTCACTTTATTTATTTTTTTTTTTTGAACTTACCAATTTTTTGGCCTCCTGATCAATTTCTTCTATATTGTCTTCCAGGTCAGAGGTTCTATTTTCCACATGAGTAACTCTGTTACTGAGGGGTTCTAGATGGGTTTTTATAAGCTCTATTGGATTTTTGTTTTCTATTGTGTTATTTTACATTATGTCTATCTCTTGTGAGGTGGTTTCAGTTTGAGTTTTGATTTTCTTGCTGCTTCCTGGAATTCATTCTTATACCTGATCAAGTCTTCATTGATCTGAATTAATGTTATTGAGATCTTCCAATTTTTGACTCACCTTCAATTCATTCATATCTCCTTTGAGGATTCTAATGTTTTCTTCAGTCAAGTTAAGCCTATGGTAAAAGGCTGAGTGCTCTAAGAGACAATTCTGTTCAACTTCCTGGATGTGATTTTTTTTTTTTTTTTTTTTTTTGTGGTTTGCTTCTAGTTCAGCAATACTTTTGATCAGGTTGTTGTGTTTTCATTATAGGATTGAATTTCTATTGATTTCTCTATGATTTCATTGGAGTCTTCCATACTGGGACTAGGCATCCTTAGTGGAGATTTCTCCATTTTATGACTTTTGTTGGCTTTTTTGAATTGTGTTCTACCCATTTTGGGGAGATACTTTACTCTATTGAGGAGGAAGCAAGTTTTTGTCTTTGTAGGATCTTCAGAGGGTGCTTCTACACTGTGTGTACGCCCAGCAATGCTATCCAGTAATTGGGGCTGCAAGGACATTTTTATCAGGAAGGTAAAGCAAGAGGTCTGCTACAATAGCTAGCTCACAGGGTTCAAGCTGAGAAGTATGATATATTCGAAATATTTTTTCAGATATATTATAAAATATATTTTGGTATAAATTCTAGATCAGAGAAGAAAGTGTCACTAAATGTCATGATGGCTGCTGATATGATGAAAGAGAGTCTGTATATGTCATGTCATAAATAGGAAGCTGTTATTCTGAGTCATCTGGGGAAAACTTTGTATTCTATAAATTCTTTGAGATATGCTTCATTGTAATAATCATTACTAACATTATTATTGTCTAGTTGTACCATCAGGTGGTGTGGGTCAGAGAAAAGTACATGGTTATTTAATAATTATCATTGTACATTTCCATGTAAATCATGATATTTTTACCATTTTATTTTTTGTTTATTTTTAATTTTTAATATTTATATATTTATTTTTGTTTTTCAAGGTAGGGTCTCCCTTTAGCCCTGGCTGACCTGCAACTTACTATGTAGTCTCAGGGTGGCCTTGAATGTACAGTGATTCTCTTACCTCTGCGTCCTGAGTTCTGGGATTAAAGGCATATGCCACCATACCATTTTATGCTTACAAATTTAAAGGTGATTCAGTGGACATGATTAGTAGTTTATATTTGATAGACATTATTAATTTTACATGTGTTTACATTTTTTTCCACGAAATGCATCTAAAATATAAAAAGTGGGGTGAAGCTACAATCTATTGTGTCCTATAATGTACTTCTTATTTGACTACTAAAGGGATCTTTATTTGCTTTAGAAAGACAAAACAAAATTAATGGTGTCAAATTTGCTTTTTCAGCAAAACTCAAAACATTATATATACAGAGTTACCTAAAGTAGAAATTAAGATAATGGCCACATTTCTTGGGGAAGCTGTGTGCAAGGATGTGACTGTTAAACTGGAGAGAAGAGGAATGATTTAGGAAAATAGCATGTTGTCCTGAAGAGTTCCCTACCCAAGTATCATGCTGAGAAAGCCACAGGCTCCAAACTTAGCAGTGACTGTGCCTATGAATCAAGGCTTACTCGTCTCACTGTGTTACTAATAACACCATCATTATTACTGCATGTCAACATATAAGAAAAACCTTTCCTTTTATAAAAGGATTAAAATGCCTAAGAAACTTTTCAGTATTATGAGATTGAATTTTACTTATTTCATTCTATATGACTAAAATAAGAAGGATGCTAGCTACTAAAATAATAATTTTAAAAACTGTTCATTGCTTTATCTAAAATTTCATATCTGGTCACTGTTACCATTGCTATTTAGAACATTTAATTATATATATATATATATATATATATATATATATATATAGAGAGAGAGAGAGAGAGAGAGAGAGAGAGAGAGAGAGAGGGGGGGGAAACTCTAATTCAGTTATCTCAGTTCTGGATCTAAGTAAAGGTAATGAAAGGAAGGAAATTATCCATTAGTGGTTCTGATAATGGATTGTTAATAAATTTTGTGTCTTCTGGCTGCAGAGACAGATCAGCAGTTAAGAATCTTTCTGTAAACCTTAACAACCTGAGTTTGATTCCCAAGTACCCACATAAAGAAATACACACAAAGGGGCACATGTCTGGAGTTTGTTTGCAGTGGCTAGATGTCCTGGCATGCCCATTCTCATTTTCTCTTTCTTGTCTCTTTTCTCTATGTTTCTGCTTGAAAATAAAATAAAATGAAAAGAAAATTATGTGTCTGCACGTTTTTATAGGCACAGGTCAGAGTTAGGAAAGATCTGATGAGATTTCCAGCTTTGTGCATCCTGGGACCAAACATTGCACCATGGAAAATAGTAATAGAAGTAGAAACACCTTATTAAGAATGAGAATGCCTGAGCTTGGTAGATGCCTCAGTGACTAAAGTGATTGTTGAATAAGCACAATGTCCTGAGTTTGGATCCCTGGCAGTTATGTAAAAAACAAGCATAAATAGCAATCACTTGTAATCCCAGTCCTGGAGAGGTTGAAGTGGAAGGACCCCTAGAGATTATTGGTTAGCTAATCTAGCTGATGTGGTAAACTCTAGATTACTGTGAGATTTTGTCTCAAAAAAAAAAATTAAAGTGGAAAAACTGAGGAAGATCTCTGGCCTATGACACATTTCATAAACATGTTTATGAACACCGACATATGTTTACAGCCACACATACCCAGAACACACACACACACACACACACACACACACACACACACAAAGAAAGAGGGAAATAGCAAGTCATATGCTGTGGTTTTTGCATGTGGCTGATAGCCATGTAGGGAGGGTTTTCCAGTGTTACTCTGCCAGTTAGCTTCTCTCAACATGTTAATCTTGATGCCTGACTTGCCAAGTCCCCATTCTCTTGCCGAAATATCTTATCTTTATTTCTTTAGTCCTATAAGTCAATTTAACTTTATTATGAACCAAAAACTTTTATATTAGGTTTATGGATTCTCTTGGCCAAGAATTTATATGCTCATATGAAGATCTATCTCTGCTCCATGATGTGTGGGGCCTCTGTAGTGTTTCTCTACATTAAGAGTAGTAATGATATGAACTGGTGGAGGCTGAAATCATCTTGCAATTTCATGCAAATTATTAGGCTGAATTAGGTTGAAATGAGTCAAAAGCTGTCACTTGGAGACCTCAACTGTGACCTCTTTAGAGATTGAAACTTCATGTAAAATGGCACTGCAATTGTGAAAAACAAACATTCTGAAAGATTGGGCAAGAAACTGAAGCCTCTTTCTCACTTTCCTCTTCTCAAGAGTCCTTAGCGTCAGAAATGAATGGAAGCCTACTACCTGCTGGCTGACTCTTTTAGTACAAGAAAGTGACATGCAAGATACTGGTGGAGAAAAAGTCACCAATAGTTTTAATGAGCAGTGGATTTTGCACGATACATAGTTGATTAGCCAGGCAAGATGTAAATGCTGGAGTAGGAGTGGCATTAATGTTAAGGAGTAATCAACTTCTCTCTCATTCAATTTGAAACTACTTCTATGGGATGAAATTTTCTCCTGATCCTAAAATCCTAATCAAAAGCCTATGACTTAGAAAGTCATAAACCCTAGGGGTAAGCTATTACTTTTGTTTGACTAAATGGTTATATTGCACTCAAGAAACTGACAAGTAAATATTTATGTTTATGCCCATATATTAGTGTTGCTTTCACTATTGTTCAAAGAAATTTCTCTTCATAGTGCTGGCAACTTCTTGGGAGGCTAAAGATTCATAAAATTGCAGAGGAGGAGTGACTGTTAAGTACTAAACAGCAAACAAATCATTTCTATCACACCTACCAATGCTCAAGTAACATTTTTGAAGAAGAGGCAAGAGAATGTAAGAGCCGGAGGATGAGGAGGAGTGCTTTGGAGCACTGTCTTCCAGACAAGGAGTGGCTGTTGCATTGATGACCTGACCACAGCTGATTACCTGCACAATACTGCTCCCATTGAGGGTAATGGAGAAAGGCAAAAAGTAAGAGTAGAAAGACATCAAGATCTAAGAGGCACTATTTGGAAAGAAAGGGTTCAGCAGAAGGAGTATAGGGGAGGAAGGAAAAAAGAAAAAAAGGATTTTACAAATATACATAATGTATTTTATAATCAAAATATGTTATGTATTTTAATGAAAATTGTCAATGAAAAATATTAAAAAAAAAAAACAAAAGTGAACAAGGGGGATACTATAGCATGTCTTGCACAGCATTGTACTCTTTACATGTGAGGTATTCATGCTAGCCCAAGTATATGGAAGAGAATTCTATTTTACACATAAGAGAAGATTAATAAAGTCAAATGGAAAATAGTGTATAGGCTTTGAAGCACTCTTATGACAGAAATTGGAAAATTAAAAGGAATAAATAAAACATGGTAAATTAATTTTTATAATGTTAAAGGAGTGAACTGATTGAACATTACCAGCAGTGCCTTTCATTTCAAAGCCCATGCTCCCTGACTCTTCATTGTACTTACTTTCTGCTATATCCACTGATAAGTTTCCATGTGATATGTTGCATTATGAATTTTGTCCCAGTTTTCTGGTAGGTAGGTCTATATTTCTACATTTTCAAATTCTTGTTTGGTTGTGCTGCATATGGTCTCATTTAAAAAGTGAAACAAATTATTTTATGACTTAGAGAAGAGTTAGAATGCTAATGCAATTGAATAGACAAAAAAATTAAAAATAACTATCTCCCATAAGACTGCCATTGAGAAGTCATAGTAAGATAAGGAAGGTTTCTGTGAGGTTCCTCTATCACCTTCTGTCCCTGCACTCTAATTTCATCAGAAAGCATAACAATTTATAAAGTGGAGAGTTACCTCTAGGTATAGTAATTCTAACTTCTAAAGCACAGTACTGGAAGCTTGTGAAAACACACTTTAATTCTTTGTGACACTGATTGCCACAGACACACATTTTTCTCTTTTAACTTTGTAAAAATATTGTATTTATTTATTTGACAGAGAAGGGTCAGGTGTGGGGGGAGAGAGAGAGAGAGAGAGAGAGAGAGGAAGAAAGAAAGAAAGAAAGAAAGAAAGAAAGAAAGAAAGAAAGAAAGAAAGAAAGAAAGAGAAAAAAAAGGAAGAAAGAAGGAAAGGAGCCAGGGCTTCTAGCCATGGCAAACACATGTGCCACCTTGTGCATCTGGCTTACATGGCTACTAGGGAATTTAACCTGGGTCCTTAGGTTTCACAGGCAAATGCCATAACCACTAAGCAATCTCTCCAGCCCCTCTTTTATCTTCTTAAAATACATTTCATTTTCTTAATTTATTTTTTAAATCAATATACACATTGGTTCATTATGGCATTTCAAAACAAAATTTTGGGGGGTTTATTTCTCCATCCTCCTTTTCATCTCCTCTCCACACTCTACTTGTGCTCCTACTCTCCCATCCCCACACCTAAGCCTCCTTTCCACTTTCATGTCACATGTCCTGTTGCCCTCCCCTCTTACTTAATATCCTTTTTCCTCTTCTGTGGTCTTTCAGGTTTCACAGGTTATACCCACACTCTTCCCCATGTGTGTGTATTCACAGAGATAGATAGATAGACAGACAGATGGACAGATAGATAAATAGATATAGGTATATAGATATGAATATAGATATGCTGTAGATAGATGATAGATAGATAGATAGATAGATAGATAGATAGATAGATAGATGCTAGATAGACTGCTTTAGTTCATTTAAAGAGAGAATATACAACTTTTGCACTTCTCAGTCTAGATCACCTTGCCTAGGTATAATCCTTCCAGATCCATTTCTTGCAAATTCATTTTTCTTTACACATGAAATTAAAAACAAATCCTCCATACATCTTTCATAGCCAATTTCCCCTTGTCTGTTTCAAATCACATTAACCCATTGCTTCAAAGGCAATAAGGACTGTGATTGATATATTTACTCCGACATTTCTTCTCATTTTTGCACCAAGTTAGAAGTGAGGAGTGCCTTGAGCTGATAAGCTGAGAAGAGGTGTTCCAAACTGGCTCACTGATTTGGAATCCAGTTCTCTATTGTACCTGCAGCCCTGGCTTTAGTCACTAGACTGCAAAGCCAAACCTTGAAAATGAATAAATCCATTTATGTCCACATGGAACAATGGGGACTTGGCCATTATTATCTATCTTCCAGTGAAATGTTTTATGTCCTCCAAGAGAATATGTTCTGGGAAGAAATACAGGCCTCAAGTTTCCTGCTGGAAAACACACCAAGTTTCATTAAAACAAAATTTCAGGGTAGCCAGCAATATGCACTGCAACTCTACTTGGTTGTGCCTTCATTGTGCTTTCCATTTTTATTTTGTTTTGTGTTTTCTGCTTGGCAGCATATAAGTGGGTACTGCATTTTTATCCAATCTGGTTATCTCTGCTTTTCCTTGTCATGGTTACATCATTTTTGCATTGAAATGCCAATATCATGTGGTTCATTTGAATCTATAATCTCATTTTCCTTCACCCACACATTCTTTCTTTCCATTTCCTCCTTTCTCTGACCATGTGTTCATTTTCCTAGATCAAACAAATGCATCTTATGACTCCCTTCATTTCCCCTGTGGGTCTGTTAGCTATAACACTTTACTTGGTTATTTTAGCGGCTGATTTAAATTCATCCTATATATCTTTAATTCACCTCAGTGTACCTTCAAGTGAAGTTATTACTTCATGCATAAGGAATCCTTCAAGAGTATAATTTCTTAACCAACCTGTTTTTGTCATACATTTTAAGACTCTTTGTGCTTTAATTCCAAAATGCATTGTTTATATACTTACTAAATGACCATTTAAAAAAATATTTCTAAGTTGTGTGTAAGAAAACACATATTGGATCACTTAAGTCCTATCTTCCATACTGTACCATTTCTTTGTGAAGAAACCTTTGTTTACATCTGTCACAAGTATTTTGTGTGAATGTGACACTGGAATTAGATCTCAGGGCCTTGAGGATACTAAATAAGTGGTCACTATACTATATCTCCAGTACCACAACTCTCTTTCTTCCTGAGGGACTTTCTTTAATACTTCTTATAGAACAGACTTTTTGGTGGTTATTTCTTTAAAATTGGAATATTTAAGTCTTTTATTCATTTTTTTTCCAAAAGATTGTCTCTGCTTTAGAGTCATAGGTTTATAGGGATTATTTTTTGCTTCAATACTTTAAAAATACCTCTTTATTGTTTCATAAATTTCAATGTTTCTAAAAGATATAGGCCATCATCTTCATCTTGACTTTTCAGTACATAAGTAACGCTCTACCTCTTTTACTGCCTTAGCATGCCCTCCAAATTTACATTTTGAGCCACTAAATCACAATGTAACTTGGTATATTTTTGAGAGGTTTGTTGCTCTACATTTCTAAAAAATATTCTAATCAGAAAAAATGTTCATATATTTTCCTCTGTATCATAATCATTCTCCTTTAAGAAAAGATAATTGTTAGCTTACATAAAATTGTTGTACAACTCACTACTGTTTTGTCAATTTTATTTCATGATTTGTGTGTGTGTGTGTGTGTGTGTTTGCTTTATTTGGATTTATAATGACTTCACATTCATTGACCTTTTCTTCCATAATGTTTATTATTAATCCTGCCTAGGATTTTTATTCTCACAGATATTGAAAGTTTCATCATTATAAATTTGAGCTATTTTATAAAAGTATTTTTACTTATTTATTTTCAAGCAGAGAGATAGAGGAATTGGATATGTCAGGGACTCCTGCCATTGCAAATAAACTCCAGCTCCACATGCCACTATGTGCATCTGGCTTTATGGGGGTACTGAGGAGTCAAATCCAGATCATTGAGCTTTTCAGGAATGTAGCTGATCTGAAGAGCCATCTCTCCAGCCCAAGTTCGAGCTTTTATAAAATAGTTACCTTGTGCCTAATAAACATAGAAATATATGATGGTATTATTTAAGCGTTTCATATCTCTGTTTATTTGAGCATCACTGTTAATTCTGTGTCATTAGTTTTACATGTAGCCAAAGAGTAGTAACAAACTGAAAGAAATCCTATCATCCATGATAAAAAGTGAATGAAGTTTCTTTGGTAAAGGAGGGACATTTTTCTATACTGTAACAATTTATATTAATTCCATTTACATCCCTATATTCATCTATTTTTGCCTTATTTCTGTGTAATCTGTTTATGTATGTCTTTAGTGAGTATGTGTGTGTGCACACACACATGTACATATGTTGGTATCCCTACACTGAGTATAGTATCTACCGTGCAACAGGTTCTCAAGAATTGTATGGGTAAGTGAATGTATGTATGTGAGTGAGTGAATGAAGAAATGAATGAAAATTTGGAAAGTGTCTTATATACTTATTTATTTCAGAAAAGTTCAGGTGAAAATGTTATGTGTTGCAGGATTGACATTAAATCGAATAGCCACATTATAGAATACAATGGTAGTTTCACATGTACATTTGATATGGTGAAAGAACTGATTAAAATAATGTATCATTTGAAAAAAAAATCTGCTATAGGAATCCATGCAAGCAGTGGCATTTTGGAGACTGTTTTGTCTCTGTAATTCATACAAAATTACTTATAGTTTCTGTGACTTGAACCTCATCTTGAACAAATGGACCTTGAAAATGCATTCCATTCACCACACTTTGAAAATCAATCACACATGAAATTGGTGCTCAAGCAATGTCCATGAAAATATAATCATATATAATTCATGAACATCAACATTCTATCATTGTACACACTTTGAGACTGGAAGAGCTTATATCATCATTCACAGTTCTTATGTTAATAAAATACTTTATCTCATGAATAATTTCTAGGAAAACATAGTACTTACAAAGACTGTGTTTGTTGAAAGATCACCCAACAGTTTTAGGAGCCATATGACTAATATCAAACTTTGTAGGTCTTGTTTATCTTTTATTTGTCTTCATAAATATATGATTTTGTTCAGTGCAGTCTGACATTTAGATGACAATAATCAGAAATACCAACTAAAGAATTTGTGAAGAATTCACTCAAAGTATATGTACTAGGGCCCAAAATATTAGCTGTTATGATAAGCATATGATATAATATATTATGAAGGATAATTATAAAAATAACAGGAATATGGAATAATGTTGAATCATTCATTTGATTATTACCCAACTCCAAATAGAAAGAACAATTGGTAAGTATGGCTATTTCTACCAGTGTATTATAACATATGGACTGTCATAGATGGTAAAAGCTGAGCCAAAAAACAATAATGGAAAATTAAGTAGTATGAATCAATTCTTAACTAAGATGGTTTATTCAACCATTTTGTTGGAGGGGTATTGGGTAACTAATCCAGGACCTTGAGATTTTGAGATAAGTTACCTACCAGTGAGCTATATCTCCAGCAACTCTGAGCATTTGTCTTTTACAACTGTGTAGGTTTGTGTTATAATCAGGTTCATGAATGGACAGTAGAGTATCTGGAGTCAAGAAACATGTTAGGGTTTTTGTATCATATTTAAGAAACTTATATGTTATAAAAATTATGCAAAGTATTACAATACAAACAGGTCCCATTCTCCTAATTTGATAAATATCTTCAGAAAATATTAGATATTTACATGTGGATTTACATTGTGATATTAAAGGAAGAAATGTCTCCAAATTCCTGTGGCCTTCTGCTGTGGCCTTGTGTTTCTCCTCCTTCCCTTCCACAGGCAGCATTGGCCTCCCAGTTGCTGGAGAATTTGAATGTATGCACTCCTCTGTCATACTTAGGTTGGTCTGGGAGCTGTTCTTTGGGACAGAAAGTTCTAGATTTGTAGATATCACTGAGTGGACTAAAAGGGATCTAAGGACTCAGGTGAGAGCATTGTCACCTTGACCCATAAGCTTCCTTATATTGTGGAGAGGAGCCTTGAATGACATATGGCTAAACAATCAGCACATGAGTCAGGAAAGCCAAATACCTGTTCTCTGAGTATAAGAAAAGACATAGATTAAAAGAAAAATGAAAGCTAACACTGAACAATAGTGTTTGGTCAATCTCAACAGAATGATTACATTTTCCACCTCCAAATTATGAGACATTAACAAGAATATGTGTGTGTGTGTGTGTTTAAAACCATCAGTTAAATGTGCACTTTTAAAAAGATAATACCACTAATCTCAAAATTTTGTCAAATACAAGTGAATTTCAAGAAAATAAACATAAAAAATGACAAAAATATGAGCCAAAGTTGTTAGTTTGTCAATAGTTGATTTAGCTTGAAATACATTTTTGAAAAATATTACTTTATAAAACCACATGATTGATAATTTGATGGTATATCTCTAATAATTCAGTAGGATAACTTTATTCACTGTGCAATTTAACATCTCTAGGAGGATGTACTAAATTTTTCATAATTCCATTATGTTAATTTTCTGATTATAATTTACTTTCATGAAGAATTAGTTTTTCTATACTTTTTTCAAAAGGTACTAGAGAGTTTCAAAGATGTCCTTTCCTGTATAACTTTTTTCATTATTTTTATTTCCTTGTGCATTGGTCTAAAATTTTCTATCATAGCTATTTGTAAAATGAGAAAAATAAATTGTTAGAAAAATATTAGATTATTTGAATTAAATAAGTATATATTTCTATTATATATTAGAGAATTTGTTTAACTTGAAAGGAAATGTTGTATGAGTAAATATATGAAACATTTTTTGGATCCTTTACAATGGTACATATGGAGCTGGGAAGATTGGTCATTGTCTAAAGGTACTTGCTGCAAAGCTTGCTGGCCTGGGATCAATTCCCCAGCACCCACCTAAAGCCAGACAGTAAAAGCTGCACACGTGTCCAGCATTTATTTGCAATAGCAAGACTTGGGTACATGCTCACCCCCACCACCACACATATAAATATATATTACTTTTTAAAAGGTACTTTCACTATATCTACCAACAAAGTTGAATCTTCTATGGGTCAGCTCAGCTCTTTTCCTGTAGATGCATAGAGATTTTGTGTGTGTGTGTGTGTGTGTGTGTGTGTGTGTATGAGACTCTGTGCACTCTACTAACAATTGATACTAACAATTCACATAGGCTATTTATCTGCCTGTAAATGGGTGTATTTCTTAATTCATGCAGCCACATATAACTTTATGGAACAAAGATGATTTCCTCTTCGTTTTTTAAATATTGACTTGAGCAAAAGAAGAAGAAGAAAAAGAGAGAGAGAGAGAGAGAGAGAGAGAATGGGTGTGTCAGGGCTTCTAGTCACTGCAAACAAATTCCAAGACACATGCACCACCTTGTGCATCTGGCTTTATGTGGGTACCAGAGAATCAAACCAAGGTCCTTTGGCTTTGCAGGCAAATGCCTTAACCACTAAACCATCTCTCCAACATAGTTTAGAAATTTTTAAATAAAAATGTACTTGCCTGCAAAGCCTAAGGACCCAGGTTGATTCTCTGATACCCACTGCAACCTATTTTAAAACATTAATTAATAAATAAACCCTGAATATATTGTATATATATATGTTTGTGCATATACATATATTATATATATATAAACATTCCAAAAATATTGCTGAACACTATTCATTGTCTGATCAGTTTCAGTGGAATAATATTTGCCCCATCTCCAAGCTATTACAGATAGCTGGAAAACACCTTTTAATTTTTATTCTATTGTAATTAAAAGTATGTAGTTTTAATTATAATATATGTATATATAATTTAATATATATGTTCAATTCCTATGGCTTGAATATGACTTATCCCCTTGAAGTCATATGGGTGCTTATACTTCAAAGTCATATGTTAATGGTATTAAGACAATGGAAATTGATTCTTACATTAGTGTTTAGAGGAAGACCTTTGGAAACTCCTTAGTTTTGGATATTAAAAAAGAGTGCCTAAGACTGAATCCTAATGTATCTACAATGACAGTAAGGAGAACTGACAAATATTATATATATATAATCATGATATTAAACAGACAAAGGAAGTCCTTGACAGCTCCTACATTATATTGTAATGTATTGTTTGGTCTGTGTAGCAGACAGCTTCAGGTTGGCTGAGATGAACTTCCAGACCAGGCACAGTTGTGGAGGAAGGGATTTATTGAAGCTTACAGATCCAGGGGAAGTTCCATAATAGCAGAAGAAGCTGGCCTGCCTTCACAGGACCAAGCAGAGAGAGAGAAGTACAAGCCTAAAAAGCCACAGCACACTTCAGGAACTCCAGCTAGGCACACTTTGCATATCTTTAGATTGAAATCTGAAACCCACCACCACACCTTAAGATCCACACAATGACACTGACTCCAGCCAGGTGGCTGCAGATGCAAACTATAAACAAACAACTCAATATATTGGGGGCCATCTATTCTATTCAAACCACCACAGTCTGATAGCCTGAAAACTGTACTATATCGTGTTTTCTTTACAAGTACAGGAAGCTGACTAATATGGCAGTAGGAAGGTCAGCTAGTGAGATAAGAGATATATAAGATACATCTGGGCCCATTTTGCACAATGGTCTGGTTATCATGTATATATTAGATATCTACTCAGAAAGCTACTTTACTAAATGATGTATTAGGGGTAATGCTGTTTTCTATAACAATAGTACTTTTTTAGTAATGTGGCCATTAGTTTTAAGCAACAACTATTCCAAAAAAAAGAATATGGGTTACCAACATTAGAAATTTTTAAGTGGGGCTGGAGGTTCGTGAAGGCCAAGGTGGCTATAGCTTAGCAGTCAAGCACTTGCTTGTGAAGCCTAAGGACCTCGGTTCAAGGCTCGATTACCCAGGACCCAACTTAGCCAGATGCACAAGGGGGTGCACGCGTCTGTAGTTCATTTGCAGTGGCTGGAGTCTCTGGCACTCCCATTGCCTCTCTCTCTCTCTCTCCATATATATATATATATATATATATATATATATATATATATATGTATATATATATACGTATGTATATGCCTTTTTCTCTCTGTCTGTCACTCTCAAATAAATAAACAAACAATCATTTAAAAAAGTTAAAAGTAATGATATATTTACTTAAGTTGTATCTATATTATATTTTATACAATGTATAATACATATTGCAAAACTTTGCCACTCTTTGTTCTAGGATTTTCTGTGTTTATAACTTGATTATTTCATGTCAAATTAATGGGAAAGCAGATAACTAATACCTCAGTCCTATCTTGAAAGCAAGTCATATATAATGCACAAAACATATTTTATTTTAGAGATGGTTTTCATTAAGATGTCAGCAAAAATCATTGTGAAAACAACACAATTCAGTAAATGACATGTGGTCATTTCATATTATTGAATTAATAGATTTCACATCAAGACAAATTTTAAAAAGAAGTTTGAAATATTTTGTGTTGCTATACCAGAATATTTTTATTCCTTTCTGCCAAAATTCAAGTTAAACAATGCATCAGAAGAATGGTAAAATAATTTTCTCTCTTTCTTCTCCTGATTCTGCCTCATATTTTGTTTTCTTTTTTAAAGATCATCACTCTTGGGTTCTCTTAATTTTCATTTTATACTTAAAAGTCCTAAGCATAGGCACAGTTATTATTAAGACTTTGATCTATGCTCTTTTTCACTCCTTAAACATTTTAAAACTCTTTACCCAGAAAAAAAAAGACACCTAAATCAATAATTCTCAGGACATTCTATGCAGATATCAAAGAACTAAGATCTCTCTGAGAAGAAAAACAGAGCACATTTGCATCAGGTTGCATCTGAAGAGGCATATCATATTGTGACAGAGACAGAAAATCTAGTTTCCTTGCTATGGAAGTTGGAATGGAGGTTCGTGAAGGCCAAGGTGGCTATAGCTTTCAGTGGAGAGGCAACGGTGAGAGAGCCACAGATACAGACTTCTGGAGCAAACACACTGTGAAGTCACCTGGTAAGCCCCATCAGGATGATCATCTGAAGAAAGCAAACAAGGACTCAAATTATCAGAAAGGAGTCAAGGAACACTCCTCAGAGCTCACAGATGAACAGAAATACTATTGTTCTCTGTATTACTTAGTGGAAATCTTCACAACCAAGGGGGCAGGCCCTCCATAATCAGTACAGGTAAAACTGCATATCCACAACACAAAATGGAATCTTGATCTCTGTCTTCTAGGCTGTACAAAAATCAACTCTGGGCTCTGGGGAGATGTCTCAGTGGATAAAGTCACTTGCTTGCAAAGCCTTCTGCACTGGGTTCAATAAGATTTTTTTTTTTTTAATGTGAGACAGCAAGAATGAGAACAAGAGCAAGAAAGACAGAGAAAGAGAAAATTGATAGGGCCAGGGCCTCCCAGCCATTTCAATTGAACTCCAGATGTGTGCACCATATTGTGTGCACGTGCAGCCTTGATTGCTTGCATCACCTTTTCTTTTCTTTTTTTTCTTTTTGGTTTTTCGAGGTAGCGTCTGACTCTAGCTCAGGCTGACCTGGAATTCACTATGTGGCCTCAGGGTGGCCTCGAACTCATAGTGATCCTCCTGCCTCTGCCTCTCGAGTGCTGGGATTAAAGGTGTGTGCCACCACGCTCTGCTTGCATCATCTTTTGCTTCTGGCTTACATGGGAACTGGAAAGTTGAACATGGGTCCTTAGGTTCACAGGTAAGCACTTTAACCTCTGCCTTTCCAGCCCCAGTAAAATATTTTAAATCAACTATAAGTGTATCAAAGACTTAAGTATTTTAAGATCTGAAACAACTACAAAAAAATTGGAGAAAAATATTTTCTGAACAGGATCCTAAAATATAATAGTAAACAAAAGCAGAAATTGAGAAATGACATTCTAGTAACTGGAAAGTTTCTGAACAACAAAGATGAGAAATTAACAGTGATGCAACAATAGGATGTTTTTTCATCTAGAGCAAATAAGGATCCAAAAATCCCACAGCAGCAAGGAAAACCAATAAATTCAATTAAAACATGGTCAAATGATCTGGGCAAATATGAAAGGAAGAAGAAAGAAAGAAAAAGAAATGAAGAAAGAAAGAAGGAAGGAAGGAAGGAAAGAAGGGAAGAAGGAAGAAAGGAAGGGAGGAAGGGAAGCAAGAAAGGGGAAAAGGAAAGAAAGAAAAAAGGAGAGAAGGAGGGAGGGAGGGAGGAAGGGAGGAAAGAGGAAGGGAGAAGGGAAAGATGATAGTGTGGAAGGAAAGAGAAAAAGAAATATAAATGGCTTCAAGGTATATGTAAACTGCTCATTATGATCAGTCATGAGGGAAATGGAAATCAACATGACAGTGAGTGGCCAGCCCACTCTAGTTAACAACAGAAACAAACAAAATAGCCCCAACATACATTAGCAAGGAGATGAATAATTCTGCTGCACTCCGACCATAATTCTTGGTACCCACCCACAGATGAATGGGTAAAAATAATACAGTTTTTGCATTTAGTTATTATTCAATCATAAGGAAGAATCAGGTCCTATCATTTGTAGTAATATATATCAAGATATCAGATACTGTGTTAAGTGAAATAAGCCAAATATAAATAGAAAAGCAAGGAGTCATACATGATCTCTTTTAAATGAAAGCCAAGAAATAAAGAGTTGACCTAAATGCAATATTGAGATGATTAGGGATGGAGAATGGTTGTATGGGGGTATGGAAAAAGGGAGATTGCATTTGATTGGTGCTTGCTGTATGCACTGTGGAAATCTTCCATAGATAACCATTAGTATGCCAGTTTAAGAGTACAGCAGGAATTATGAGGGTTTGGAAATAGTGTGCAACATGGGGGATAGAGGAAGAACATGGGAATATAGGAAGAGCAGAAGAAGAGTGTCAGGTATAATTAAACCTTCTGTGTGTGTTTGTGTAAGTGTCATATTGAATTCAATTAACATGCACTATTAATATCTCACAATAAGAACAAATTTGAATCAATTTAAAACAAAATATACACAAAAACCCCAGGTATCTGTATCCCTAGATATTTAGAAAGCTGAAGTAGAAGGTATGTTTGAAGCCTAAAATTAGAGAGCAGCCTGGACAAATATTGGAGACCTCATATCAAAATGGATAAATAAGTAAATACTAACAGAAATATAAGGCTTTTCAAAAACTATAGGGCTGGGGATAAAGCACAGTGCAGCTGAGCTCTTGTCTAACATACTCAAAACTCTGGGTATAAAATCCAATACTGCTAGAAATAAAGAAAAAGAAGAATGGAGCATCAGTGAGATTTAGAACAGACAAAATAATACTTAAAAATAAGGTTCTGTGAGATGGTATCCTTAGAAAGGTAGTGAATAATGATTTTTTAAGTCCAAAACTAAAGCAAACATCCATAACATGCATCACACATTTAGGGCTGGTATGGTTGACCTAGGACAGTGACCACAGGTTTGCACTTTGGGTGTATTAAGTCCACATGAAGTAGGTCACTCTGAATGAGAGTGTAACCTGTGATTATTGTCACACAGAATGAGAAAAAAACAATCAGGTAAAAGTTATATTGTCTTTTATACCTAGATATATCATATTTGGGGTGGCATTTTAGGCAAATCACCCACCTTAATGGGTTTGGCCAATAGTCAACTGTTGGGAATTTTAAATTTTAAATTCTGTCAAGTTCACAGTTCAGAGAAATCAGAGAAAATATCCCTGAAAGGATCCTTGGTTTACTGAAGAAACTTCACTGGCAAGTGGAGATAGACCATCTCCTCAAGGTGATGGGAAGGACAGTGGGCAGGGGGAAAGGAAGAGCAGCAGGAAGAGAGAACACTCTATGTCAGAATTCCCAGTAGTTACTAGAGAGCATTCTCTTCTGAGAAGTTTGGGATGCAGCAACCATGAGAACAGAATCCAAGCTTTAATCATATGGAAACATAATTTCATATCTGTTTGCAGATTTGAAAGGCTCATGACTGACATTTTACAACAGGAAAAGAACTAGGATCAACCAGCATGCACACATTCTTGATGCATGTAATCAATAAATAACACTTATTAGGTAAAGATTACACTAGAGAGAACAAAGACAAACCATTACAGCTCCATCATCTGCCAATTTCCCTTTGCTAGAGGCATTTAGATCTTGATAGGAACCAGGTGGATATTGATATTAACAGAACAACTGGCTAGAGAGCAATTTAAAATAATACTGAGAATCTATCTGCTGGTGAAATCATCCTAAATGTAGCTTATTGGCAGATTGCATGCAGGAATTTCCAAAAATAAGAAAATAAAATAAAGCAGGGAAATGGCAGAGCTGGCTACTGTTGGAGTTGGGATTTTTAGTTCTAGAATTACATTACTTTCATATACTTAAATGGTAATTGTATTTTAAAGATTGCATTATTATAGATTGTTTTAATGTTTTTATTTATTTATTTGAAAGACACAGAGAGAATGGGCACACCAGGGCTTCCGGCCACTGCAAATGAATTCCAGGTGCATGCGCCACCTTGTGCATCTGCCTTGCGTGGGTACTGGGGACTCAAACTGAAGTTCTTGGGCTTTATAGGCAAGCGCCTTGACAGCTAAGCCAACTCTTCAGCCCCACATTATTATAGATTTTGATGAAGACCGAATTTTGCAAATAAATAATGACTTTGAAAAGTAAGTAGTAGGGGGCTGGAGGCATGGCTTAGCAGTTAAGGTGTTTGCCTGCAAAGCAAAGGACCCAGGTTCGACTTCCCAGGACCCACGTTAGCCAGATGCACAAGTTGGCAAATGTGTGTAGAGTTCGTTTGCAGTGGCCCAAGGCCTTGGCACACCCATTCTTGCCCTCTGTCCCTCTCTTTCTCCTTCTTTCTCTCTGTCAAATAAATAAAATAACGTATAAAAAAGTAAGTAGTAGGGCTGGAGAGATGGCTTAGCAATTAAAGCACTTGGCTCTATGTTTGTGCCCTGAAAACACAGACTGATAAATTTTTATTTTCATTATTCTTATATAAAAATATATAATATCATCAAAAAATAAAAATAAAAATAAAGCACTTGTCTGTGAAGTCTAAAGATTCATGTTTGATTCTCCAGGTCACATGTATGTCAGACACACAAGCAAGCAAGGTCACACATACACACAAGGGGGTGCACATATCTGAAATTCAATTTCGGTAGCTGGAGGCCCTGGCATGTTAAATCTCTCTCTCTCTCTCTTCTCTCTCTCTCTCTCTCTCTCTCCTCTTGCTCTCTTGCATAGAAAAAAAAAAAATGGCCTGTCTGTTGGGCTACCTCAAAAAAAAAAAAAAAAAAAAAAGCAAATAGCATTCTACAAGGTAATATGACTGGGCCTGTGCTGTGCTTTAATATGTTTTTGAAGATAAAATTAGTCAAGAAAACATGAAACATAAGAGCTGGTGGACATTTAACTAGTTTCCCACAATAAGAAAATGGGGCTTTCTAATAATCCAACCAAAAATATTTCAAGTTTTTCACTTGTGTAAATACTGTATTTGTTGTCTTAAGCATGTTGGAGATGTTGTAGTCTTTTGGGGCAGAGAATTCAATTTGTAAACTCTGTTTCCATAAGTTTAGGTCAAGTCTTAGTTTACTACTCTGCCTTTGACACAAGCTTTCAGAACACATTTACTACATGGTACGAGGCTTGCACCCCTTTCTAACAGATTTTTATTTAAAAGAAAAACCTATAGAAATAAAAGATGACAAACACATTTTCCCTGACAGAAGTTGTTCTCTTATTTGAGGTTAACACCTTGGCTTTCCCAGGTACTCATTTAAATAGTCAATTTGTTCTCTGCTCTGCTCTTCAGATAAATATAGAAGGGCCATCAATACACTGGAGAAGCAAGTTTGCTTTAAAACTTGTTTGATGCTTTAAAAAATATTCCATGAGATACGCTGAAGAGATGACTTAGTGATTATTGCCTGTGAGAGTATGGACCCAGCTTTGATTCCCAGGAACCCACGTAAGCCAGATGCACATGCATCTGGAGTTTGTTTGCAGTGGCATGCCCATTCTCTCTTTCTCTCTCTCTCCATCCCTCTCCTTTGCTTTCTCAAATAAATAAAAATAAAATTATTTTAAAAAATACCATGAGATAAAACTATTGCAGTGACATAGAACAATAATGGGTCTGCTAATCTAAAGACGTGTAAGATTTAATGTGGCTTTAGTCAGAATTTCCTGGTTTTGTTTAGAGAATTACTTGTTAATATTTTCCTTTGAATTAGGACAATATCACAATATTAATTATTGTTCATAATATTTGTGAGCAAAAAAGTAGTATGATATAGCCTAGATTTGTTTCCTAAAGTTAGCACTAATTGATAAAATGTATCTTACAATGAATTGAACATGTATGTCTTATTCTGGAAGCAAATGTGTCAACTGAATAAATTCAAATATTTAAAATGTAATAATACTAAATATGTATTTACATACTCAACTCTACAAAACTAAGTTCATGATGAATGTGAAAAGAAACTCAGTTCTTCTGATAGAAATGAACAAAGGAACTGATGAAAAATGTATTAAATTGTGAAATATTTTCCTTAAAATTAATTCTATTTTGATTTTAGGTTTCAATTTGAATAGTCAGCAAAAACAAAACGTACATCATAAGCTAAGTGATGTAGTGGTCATTAAAAATAGTACTGATGAATAAAGGTCCTGAATCAATCACTTTCAGTTTATCTTTCAGTTTCACAATTAGTGATTCAAAAGAACAGCAGGTATTTGGTGTACATATTATTGGATCAGATTTAAATGCATTCCCAAAGCTGTTTTTTTTTTATTCTTTTTTAAAATATGTATTATTTGTTTTTTTCTTCTTTCCACCTGAGAATATTTTCAGAGTTTCTCAAAGCACTTTATCCTTCTATCAATCTCAGTATGTGTGCAGAATCCCAAGGGACATTATTCCCAGGTGGTAAGCAGACATTCTGGGAACTCCAGATGAATTTCAATCTGATTTACTATGCTGGAAAAGGTTTCATAGAAGGAAAAATACTGTAATATTTCACTAATAACATGACTTTTTCATACAAAGTTAACATATATGAAATATAAATTATTATCAAATAAAGAAAAATAATGACATTTCCTGAATTTATGTATTAGGCTACTTAGCACTGCTGTTGAATATTTAATAAGTAAACATTCTTGCAGAACTGTAAAAAAAATTAAAAAAAAACATAAACTTTGCTATTTGGCTTGAAAATAAGATCCAAATGTTATTAAACTACATTTAACTATCATTTTTATGTTTTTCTCAGTAAAAGCATATGGGTGTATTGAATTCAGAGAAAAAAAAAGTATGCGTTATTTTCAAACAAAAACAAATCACCTTGAACTAGTGACCTGAAAATTAAGCAATAGTGTAGAACATAAAGCTCATTAGTAATTCTGAGTAATGAGACTACATTGTCAGGGCAGTCCCAGTAAATGTCTATCATCCTCATAGCATAATTGTTATCAGCATCCCTCTCACTCACAGGTGTACAAGATAGGGACAATAAATTTTATGTTCATTGTAACTGTTCAGCTCTTTATAACCCTTTGTTCTGGAATCTCCCACCCCATTCTGACTATTACTCCTCTCAGTCTTAGAGTTGCAGCTGTCTGATCATTCATTTCTTGATGCATACCACATCCCTTCTCACTAAGTGTATTATTAAAAAGTTTCCTATGCCCAGGGCTAGTACTTTCTTCATATGACAAATCAACTGGCAAATTTCCTAGTTAAGAATTCAAATCTCCTTTCTCTTCCATTGTTTGGTACTTACCACTGTAGTAACTGTTTTGTTAATGTTTGCTTTCTCTACTAGAGATTTACTTTTTTGTAGCACCTTTAGCAATTTTCTTTTGCTGCATGACCTCTAATACCATCTTCTTCTAATGACCCTCTAACTTATGTCTAAAGAGGTGCTTTCACCTGGAGTATTAGTCTCTCTTATTCAAAATACACACCATGGTGGTTTGAATGCAAATATATGTCCTCCATAGCCAGAGGGGTATCTGATTAAGGTTAAGTTTCCTACTTAAGTCTCTAGCAGCCTGCTGGAGTATATGTCATTGGGGACTGATCTTGTACTTCAGCCCTAAGGTGTATTCAAGGTGAGTTTGAGCTTTAGCTGACTCTGTTTGCTTATTTTGTTGTGACTCTGGGCTATGCATTTGTGACAGTGAGCCAGCTTAAGCTACCATTGATATCATTTCTCCTGGAATCTGTAAGCCTGAAATAAAACCCTTTCCTCTCATAAGCTGCTTTCTGGTCAGATGTTTTTCTTAGCAACAGAAAAGTAACTGCAACACACACCATAACTCTATTAATGATTCTCAAAATTAAGATGTTAAAATCAAACTTGGGTCTGGAAAGACGGCTAAGTGGTTTAAGGTAATTATTTGCAAAACCTGATGGGGCCTGGGTTCTATTCCCCAGTACCCACATAAGAGACAGATGCACAAAGTGGTGCATCTATCTGGAGTTCATTTTCAGTGGCAAGTAGAGGCCCTGGCACTTCCATTTTCTCTCACTCTTTCTCTTTCCCTTTCTTTCCCCTTTCAAATAAATAATTTTACAAAATGAAACCCTGTACCTTTTCCTCAAGGGTAATCTCACATTATCTTTTCAATAATTGTTAAAGCCCATTCTTTTCATTTGCTCATTTCTAAAACATCTTTCACTCATCTTAACTTTGTGCTTTATAACCATTCTAGTTAAAAGTCTTTCTCATCCAACTTTCCAAGTGCACTGAGAATCCAAGCACTTCATCTCCTTTCTACCACTGCCATATTGCATAAACCACTCTTGTTTCTCAATAGTTTTGTAGGTAAGTTTCTTTGCTGGACTTCACATTCCACCTTTTCTTTTTGTATACATACTTGAATTGGATTCTTGAAAAAATGTGATTCTTATATTTAAAATCACTATAATATGTCTCTTCAAAAGGAAAGCTAAAGTACTCATGATGCCTTGCAAGGGTATACAATTTGTCCATTCTTCTTTTTTCCTTACTGGCAATGTCTTCTACTGCTCTCCTTCATTTTCCTGTGGACTCTGCTCTCCACAGTGCATGTGAATATGTGCATAACCTACATTTTCTTAGCCAAAATATTTCATCCATTGAATTATCACTTGCCCTATTCTTTATTCGAATTTCTACTCAAATTTCAGCATATTAATATGAAATGACTCAGAGAGCCATTGAAAATTGTACACCCTAGCGATATTCCTTGCTGTTTTATGTCATCAAAACTATCATTACAATTTGAATACTAAATCAGTAACTTGATAAATAATTAATTATGATAACATAGAGGCATATATCCAACAATTGATCTGGCTAATTTAATTGATTCCAACCCATTTCCTTATGATTCCTTCAATTTTTTTCAAGAAATTGATATGAAATTTTAAGTAAGACAACTGAATTGGCAGGCAATTTGACTGGTAATGGGATAGGAAAAGGCTTGTGTCACTAGAACATCAAAGCAATAGTAAGGACAAGGATATACTGAGAGGCAAAGCAGAAGGGAGTTGGTAGTGTGTGGACCTCACTATGTAAGTTACAAATTACTTGCTTGCATTATAGACATTGAATGGAATGTCATTTTTTAGTGCTATTGATAAGTCTCTTGGTTCTCAGTATGTGATTTAGAACAAGCCATTTTCTAAAAATGGGGAAGAGTTTAGGATCCAGTTAAAAGTTTTGTGCCAGAATCCAAGATGAGAGTGGAATGGCAAGGTTAATAAGAAGTAGACATTCTACTTAAAATGCTAGCTCAGTGTTGTGGACAGGATGCTAGGCAAGGGGTCCTTGCATTCCTTGCATTTATATTTGATACAGAAAGAAAATCTTGTTGAGCAACAACAGGCCTAAGAACAGTGTTGATAATGATAGTTTAGGATGATTTGACTTGGAGAATTCACAATGCCTGTGAAGTAGTTTACAGCAGAAGCTTAACTTTATAAATACGGGATTTCTGCTATGGATAAAATGTAAACTATACACAGGACTTAAAACTCACTATATTTAATTTAAGGAGGATGTGGTACTTCACAGTTATAATCTAAATACTAGGAAACTGAGGTAGGAGGATCCCTGTTAAGTTATAGTTCAGTTTGGTCTGCATACTGAGTTTCATGTTAGCTTGAGGTAGAGTGAGACACTGCTTTAAAAAAATAGGAAAGAAAAGAAAATAACCCTCCTCCCCAAAATAAACAACAACATAAATCCTCACAATGTTTATAGGCCCATCACTAGATAATTTAGGTTGAAATTAAATTTTTGTGTAATTACAGAGTTTGCCTAAATATATGAGCTCTGTAAGCTACTTATAATCTTCAAATTTGAAGGATAAGGCAAATTAGAGTGCATATGGGCCAAGATAACATAAATTTGATAATGTTAATCACATCTTTTATAATGTAATTAATACTGGTTACATTTTTTGAGAAAGTCTATTTTCTTAAAAAAGTGCAAGATGGGGAAAAATACAAGTGGATGCAGAAAATTGGTTATGATTGAATCAATAATCTGCTTGTGATGGTGACATACCTAATAAACATATCCAGGACTGGACAATAGTGATGGTGGGGTGGGAGGGGAAGTAAAGGAGGGGTCAAAAAACTGGACCCAAAAGGAAATGGTACCATAAAATCCTACATCCTGAAAGACATACTAAAGTATCAAACCTTCATCAGGTGCTTAGAGAGAACACCTGAATCACAGGGGCCTGGTGAGGGTATAATAAAGACTATCCTCAATCATCTTCTGTTTCTCTCTCTCTCTCTTTTCTCTCTCTTTTATATTACCTATATTTTTTCCTCCTTCTTTTCCCTTGGCACTGACCTGTAACTCCCAGTACCAGCATGTGGGTAACATCCACAGTGAGCTGCTGATCAGAGAGATCTTCAAGATTTTCCAAAAGAAAACAGAATTCTGTCAGAGTACTTGATGACCCACCAAAGGTTAATGGTAAGACCCTACTGCCAAAGACACCATATGCTATTGGGATGGAACATGCAGTGACCTGGCTGGAAACTGGAAGAGAGTCAATACCAGGAAAGTTAGCTTATCTAGTGCCAGAAGGTGTTACATGAGGAAGTAGGGGGAAATGACCAACATCTGTCTAAGCCGCTTGTAGTCTAAGCAGCAATAGTGATACTGATGTGATACTCACACAAGTGCAATAGTGGCACACAGCCATGGTGGGTTACCAAATGCTTTTGATTTTGCTAATGGATCCTCTCAGTGGAATGGAACCCACACCTGGAATGGGGAAACAAGTCAGACCTATATTGAAAAATGAGCCCACTCTCCAATATCAAGCTCCCACCAATAGCAGGCTACAAGAGGGCCTACACCTACTAAATTCTCTCTAAAATGATAATGGGTATCCATATATCTTGCGCTGACCTCATTCTCCATTGGACAATTTGCTTCTCTTTTCAGATGGACATAGAACCTGAGGAGACAAGCAGCCCATCACACCCCACCAGGACACCAGCTGAAGCCATAGAGTCAGTGGGGTAATGAACAAGAACTGCTTTCTCAGTGGACCTGGTGTCAGCACAAAGAGAACCCTCAACTCCTACCAAATCAGATACCCAGAGACACAGAGACTCCCAAGACGTCGTCACTGAAATAGACCTAACATGAACCCAACATGGCTCAGGGAAATTCGAGGAAGAGAGGCCAGAAAGATTGTTAGATCCATAAGTTGGGCCATTGTGCACAGAGACATTGCCTCTCCCCCATAACTGGTGGCTGCCCTCACAATGCAACACCCACAATCCTCATGGGGGGATGACAGGGAAAAGGCTAATGATGATGCCAGCATGGCTGTATATATACTATATAAATAACTACTAAAAATAAATAAAGTTACAAAAAGATTGAATCAATATTTAGTGGAAAATAGCTTTGATAGATGCACAAATGCAGGGCTGACCGAACCTGAGTTGTTGGTGAAGTACCACAGAAGTTTCAGAGATGGCAGACTTGTGATTTAAGCAGTTGAATCAAGGCTATTGCATTCACTAAGAGGGATTATTGTATATGCTATTTTAAATTCAATTTCAAATCTCTGGGTTTGAAATATTTTTAGATATATCATTAGAATTAATAAATTTTCAGCAGTGTATATGAATTTGATCTTCTGAGGTATTGTTCTAACTTAGAATATAAACTTCAAAGTCTTCTGTTTATACATCAAGACTGGAAACAGGGAAATTAAAACAATCTCTTATTTTTCTTTTTAAATAAGAGACCATAGTGCAATATCTAATACCTACAACTGGTATAAATGAATTAGTAAATATTTTCATTATTTTGTATATCTTGTCACTGTCATAACTATAAATGTTCCTTTGTTGTGCAAAATTGAATGTGCATAGTACATAAATGAATGAGCAGGGAAGTGTTCCAATAAAATGTTATTTTTACAAAAATAAGGCACAAGCTGGATTTGATTCATGAGCCATAATTTGCTCACCTATGAACTAAGATCTTGCATCCGTGTACCAGATAAATAAAACTGAATTGGTAAATCGCAGAAAAGAATGGAAGGTTATCAGGTCAAATCCCTCAGGCTAATGATAAAGTTGAGTTGAAGAGAGTGGAAAGGAAGGAAACTATGTTACAGGGGGATGGGCTGTGCAAAGGTTGCTGGCTGATACCATATAAGGAGTTAGGGAAATAGACGCTATACATAAACAAAGCTCTTTCCTGAGAATCAGATAGGCACAGGAGGACAGAAGGATATAAGGTCAAGATTCAATCCCTCTGCCCCAAGACTTACCATCATTGCAGACAGCAAGCAAACATCAGGAATAGAATTCTGTAGATTTATGGGGACTGAGGAATCTTTCTTTCAGCGACTGTATAACAAGGCAAGAAAAATGAAAGAATTTTATTAAATCTGGAAGTTTTACATTAACTGCTTAGCAAACCAGTTTCTAGTTGTCACCCTTTGTGATTCAGAAACCAACTAAAACTTTATTTTCAATCTCTGAAAGTCCTGTGATAGCCCTATGACTACTGATAAAAGTTTGTCTTTAACATACCAGTGCTCTTCTCTATGCCTGCTCTGATTTCCAGCAATCTGAAGAGATAAACAACTGCTTCACTCTTACTAGAAACGATTCCTTGAACCAGTAATTTTATGATGGCGATAAGTTTCCACAAAAAAGCACTTTCCATGGCCGCCTTTTATTTAGCTTTAAATGATTCTGCTAGTTTCGTGGTGGAAGAATGAGCCCACGTTTCCAACCCCTTTGAAGTAAACTCTCCTTGAGAACATTTCCCACAAATACTTTCCCTGACAGACTGCACAGTCACCAAGAGTCTGGCAATTTACCTCAGTGCATTTGTAGTGCATTCTTCTTTAGAAGGGCTGGAGCACAGGATTTACAGTAACTTTTCTTCTCTCCAGATTCTGACCTTACCTAAAAGGCAGTTTAAATCCATACTTGAATTTATCATTCAATTAAAAATATAAATTAACGATGTAAAGTGCCAAACTGCCAGCCAATCTGAATTCTTTTCTCTTTTTTTATAATCTGAATTATTTAAAGAATTAATTTAATGTTTTAATTTATGTAAAACACTTGCTTAAATTGAGGATTTAGGAAAGAGTTGCCCTCTACTGCTTACATAGCAGCCGAGCATGATCTAATGCCAGTGGACACTCAGAATGTTCCCAGTTACTTATAGCTGCTAACTTTATTCTAGCTTTAGAGAATAATGATTAGAGTAAAACGTTAATCCCCACCTTAGAAAAATTTGTACTAATGAGTTCAAACTCAAAATGTTTTGCTTACATATGAGGTAAAACCATTTTGCAACTCTTTGATTGTACTTCCAAAACACCAATTGCAAAATAGTTTTATAATTCTATTTTCTGTTAGGATATACTGAATTTCTTGTTAATATTTTTATTGCTTTGTTTTTGTGAGACTGACCAGGAATTCACTATGTAGTCTCAGGGTGGCCTCAAAATCTCATCATTCCTCCAATTTCTGTCCCAAGTGCTGGGATTAAAGGTGTACACCACCACATCCAACAAATGTTTATTTATTTATCAGAGAGATCATATGGGCAGGCCAGGGCCTCCTGCTACCACAGATAAACTCCAGATGCATTTGCCACTGTGTGCACCTGGCTTTATGTGGTACGAGGGACTTCAATCTGGTCTGGCCATATTTTGCAATCAAGTGTCTTTAACCACTGAGCAATCTCCCCAACCCTCTCATTTTTTCTAAGATGGATACAAAATGGCATTGTCATTCTAGTTCACACTTACAGAACTATTTTAATGTCAGAGTCAGAATTAAGAAAGTAAGCAAATTATACATCATTAGAAAAAGCAATGAATATTGGAGAAATTATAGTAATGAACTTATATTTTCTTACATAACTAGAAGAAAAGAAAATATAGTGTATCTGACAATGTTTTACACAATATTAAATATAAATAAATACAATATTTTTATTTTTATTTTTACCTCTAATACTGAGATGGACAGCTTTATGTGAATCATGGCTATCTTCATTAGTTTGACTGCACTTTGCAGGTTATATATGAATACATAATAGTGAGTGGAGATGAGACCCAAAGAATATCTTAGAGCTTGAGAGGACCAAATATCAACAACTGATGTTCTGACCCAAAATCTAATTGAGAAAGAGTTCGAGAGCATGTTGCATTGAGCTGGTGATTTCAACATCTTCTACTCAGAATTTACTTCTATTATTCAAGTAAGAACTATGGGCATGGAGCTTAAGCATGGATATATTCTTTTTTCTTTTAATATTTTTTTATTATGGACATACAACATCATGTGTTGGTAACATCCTTTCCCTCATCTCTGCCCCCATTCCATGGATATATTCTTTTTTAATATTTTTAAATTTTATTTTATTTGAGACAGAGAGAAAGTGAGAGAGAGAGAGAGAGAGAAAGAAAGAAAAAGGGAGAGAGAATGGGTGCACCAGGGCCTCTGGACACTGGTAACAAACTCCAGATGCATGTGCCACCTTATGCATCTGGCTTACATGGGACCTGGAGAATCAAATCTCGGTCCTTAGGCTTCACAGGCAAATGCCTTAAATAGTAAGCCATCTCCCCCCACCCCATGGATATGTACTTAATGTCCTCAGATCCTGCTGATAGGGAACCAAGGATATGAATTAAAATATAGAGAACAAAATAAAGATATGCTTTTAATTTTTTTATTGACAGCTTCCATAATCATTGACAGTAAACCATGATAATTCCTTCCCCACATCCACTTTCTCCCTCTCAGATCCACCCTCCATCATATCCCCTCCTTCTCTCAAATATTCTCTTCTTTTGTTTTGATGTCTTGTTCCCACCAAACAGCCCTGTAAAAGCACTTGTTAAAATGTTTATACTCATATATTAAGGTTATTATTCCTTTTGACTAGAGAAGCTTCTTTTTTCAGATGGTGGTGACCATCATAGTGCTTGGAAGAAAGACTTTTTTAAAAAATTTACTTATTCTTTTTATTTTCCAAGTTAGGGTTTTACTCTAGCTCAGGCTGACCTGGAATTCACTATGTAGTCTCAGGGTGGCCTCGAACACACGGTCATCTTCCTACCTCTGCCTCCCAAGTGCTGGGATTAAAGGTGTATGCCACCACACCCAATTGAAAAGCATTTTTATAAGCTTCAGTTAGAAAGAATTTTGGTATGGTGTTTAGTTGTTCTTACTTAAATAATTTCTTACATGTTTACTTTTTGAGATAACACCAATTCCTAAAAATTATGAGGCTAATACTAAAAAAATAGTGTGAGTGAAATTTAGTGGTGTATTTGATTTGATTATGTAAAAAAGATCTAATCTGTTATAATGAGTAACCAGCAAAATATTGAAGTAGATAGGCTAAGATTAAAATATTGTGTGTGTTAAACTCTTATATGGCGGCATTTCTGCAGGCATGTTTATACCAGAATCACTACATACATGGGAGCAGTGTGTTTCACTATGGTGTTACTACAGCTCTGGTGTTACTAGGTGATAATGTTTCACTGCCATTATAATCTTATGGGACTACTGTCATAAGTTAATTACATTTCCATATAAAAAATTTAAAAGATGTCACAAATATATTTGTTAGTAGTCTCTGTGCCTACTTCTTCATGTTTATATTTCTTTAAGTTTTTCTCTAATTTTGAATATCAAATACATAATTCTAAAATACTAATTAATACTTTAACTGGTTTCATAAACAATGTTGATCATTCAAATTTAAAGTATGTCAACATTTTTTTCTAAATTAGCATCAAATAAAAATCTTATTTTCACTTGCAGAATTTGTGACTGAGACTTGGAATCAGGTATTTCTATTCCAATTTCCTAAGATGCAGCCTGGAGTTCACATACAGCAATGCTTCCTTACCCAGATACACAGAATTACAATCTCAGTGACAGGCTCTGTGATTTCTATTTTATTCACAGGCTTCTCAGGAGGTTTGGGGGCACACTAAATTTTTAAGAATCATTGCTTTCCTTCTCATGTAAAACTCAGGATTTATTTTCATATTAGAATTAAACACTTATATGTGTTACCGTAGGCCAGAAGAGGGCAGCAGAAAGCTGGAATTTATGTGAAAGAATTGACGGAGGAACCTTGGAAGTCACCAAGAATTTGAGAGAACATACTTCGAGGAAAGTGGTGCATTTGTAATGGTAACTAAAAGACAATGTGCTAGTCTATTCTTTCTTGTACTTACAGTGAACCTAACCAGATGAGAAGGCTTAATTGAAAATAATACGTCAAAGTGGAAAGCAAGTCAACTGGAAAATAATGTTTAGAAAGATTTTTAAGCCAGAATAAAGAATGCTCTCAGAATAAAGAAAAGAGGCAACAGGAATAAGGAGCTAGAACCAGAAGCAAGCTGTAGAAAAAAAACATGGCAGGTTAGTAGAGATTGTGTAGAAATATAAATTCATACATGTATTAATTGATTTTTTTCTTATTTTTAAAGCATGACTTGAATTTCAAAGGACTCAGATCTAAGTAATGACTTAAGAATTCATAATGTTAAGGAAATAAGAAATAAAATCTTAAAGCATGGATTTTCAAATTCTCACAAATGAGTTAGGAAATCTTTGGCTCTGGTTAATAAAAACAATTTCTTGGTGCTGGACAGTTGGCTCAGCTGTTGAGAGTGCTTCCCTTGTAAACATGAGGGCCTAGGGGACCTGAGGTCCCTAAGTTCTAGTCCCCACCCTCAGTGGAAACAGCTGAGTGTGCTCAAAAACATCTTTAAACACAGTCCCATGGAGGAAAGATACCTGGAAAGAACATCCTCATTCTCTCCTGACCCTCACATGCATCTGTAGGGCACATGCATCTGCAGACACTTCACACACACACACGTGCGTAAAAAGAATTTTTTAAAAAGATGGAGTTTCTCTGAAATCTAAATAATTACTTTGTCCTCAGGTTACATACTCACTGCTTCTCAATATATTACCTCTAGCTAAAACAGTTAAATAACTTGGATTTTCATTACTTTAGATTTCATATTTCTATTTACATTTTACCTTTACATTACACTTTTCCCCCCATTCTATCCACCTCTGTGAATAACGCCATTTTTGTGAACTTAGTGCACATTTTCTAGAAAATTGCAACTACAACATTTCTTGATAGAATATGTTTATGAAATTTGTTAGTACTGAAATTGTCTCCCAGTAAAAACAACTGAAGTAAAAGTTATTGGTAAGTTGTCTTTTAACTGAAGGGGAAAATAATCCTTATTTCATTCACCTTCCATGGTTACTGCAAGTAATTAACTGTTTCAGATATTTTTGTTGGAAAAATAACTATGCAAATGTATTTCTTTTTTTTTTTTTTGTTTTGTTTTTTTTTGTTTTTCGAGGTAGGGTTTCACTCTAGCCCAGGCTGACCTGGAATTCACTATGGAGTCTCAAGGTGGCCTTGAACTCATGGCGATCCTCCTACCTCTGCCTCCCGAGTGCTGGGATTATAGGCGTGCGCCACCACGCCCAGCTCAAATGTATTTCAATGCATTTCTTGAATGCTATTGTTATGCAGTCACCTTTGAAGTCTTCTGTTTCATATTGCTGTATCCTATAGACACATTAGATACATGTAGTTTGCTATTTCACTATTTCATGTGTTTAAGTTCTTTAAACTGCTGCTTGAACCTAGTACATTGCCAGTTGTATGCACACAAAGATTCGAAAAATTTATAACCAACTAAACTTAATTATAAATATAGCCTACCTTATGAATTATTATAAATGTTGTGGTATGAGAGGATTAGGAAAGAAAACAGAGACTACTCCTCAGGTTAAAGAAAAATTTATTTAAATGAGGTGCTTATAAGATATTTTGAGAAGGCTAGTTTTCATGTAGAGGAAAACTGCGTTTAGCAGCCAGAATATACTATAGGAATATAAAAACTTCTCTTGGAAAGTGAAACAGGTGAGATATTACACTAAAATATTTCCTTTCCGAAAATATATTTGGAGGCCTCAAAGAGAAAGAATGGATTTAAAATGAAAATTTTAGAGAGATGTGAAAAGATAGGAGTTAGCTGAATAAGGAGAAGAATCAATACTTCTTCCAATCATCCTGTGATCACATCATACATACCGTGAACCACGAATAGCAAGGATGATGTGGAGGTGAAGAGTGAAGGACTGGAATCTGAGACTTTTCAATACACTTTCATTATACTGAAAGCTTCCTAAAACAAAGAAAAAGTAGAGAGATTCAAACAGAATTAATCCCATTCTGTTCTTTAAAAAGCTGTTAAAATAATTATTTGCAAAAACAGGAATAAAATCTCAACAAACATTCTCAGGTGCAGTGGTACAACTAATTACGATGAAGGCATTTTTAATACTATGGACCTTGTAGACATATGCTCTAAACATTTGGTAATCAGATTAATGATAAACCTCTAAGAATTATGTGGTGGATGCACTTATGGATTTTCTGTGAAGCACTAAACAGACAAAAACATTAAACAAAATATATAATTACCATCCATTCATCCATCCATCTGTGCATCTCCATTGCTGAATTTCCACTCTGGTTAAAAGCTCTGTTAAGGGATAAAGCAGGTTTTGCCCTTATTTATTTATTTCTACTTTAAGAAGGCAGTTAGAGGTGAATTATGGAGCCAGGAGAAATCAATTACGTATAAGAACATAGTCATTAGAATTCCAGGGTCTCCTACTACACTGTATATAATCTAATTTTGATTTGGAAGCTACTTTGTTCAAGCAACAACAAAATAACTCCAAAATACAGGTTTGATATTTTTCCTCTTTTTTTATTTTTTTATTAATCAGTTTTGTATTCAGCAAATACAGTCAGTTTGGTACCATTATTAGGCTCATCCATGACCTACCCCCTCACCTTGGCCCCTCCTTGTTGCGGTATATGGGTCATGCATTGTGGAGTTAGCCCACAGTTATGGGTAAGCTAAATGTCTCTGCATATCATGACCCAACATGTGGCTCTGATATTCTTTCCGCCCCCTCTTCCACAAAATTTCCCTGAGCCATGTTGGGTTCATTTTTGGTCTGCTTCAGTAATGAGGTATTGGGGCTGGTCTGTAAAGAAACTCTTTAGCTTCATGTGATCCCGTTGGTTGAGTTACTACTTAAGTTTGTGAGCTACCGGGATTTTGTTCAGGAAGTCTTTTTCCATTCCTATATCATGGAAAGTACTTCCTATGTTTTCTTCCAGTAGTAGTTGAGTTTCTGGTCTTATATTGAGGTCTTTGATCCATTTGGACTTCAGTGTAGTGCATGCCGAAATATGTGGATCAAGTGTCAGTTTCCTGCATATGGTTATCCAGTTTGTCCAGCACCATTTGTTGAAGATGTTGTCTTTTTTCCAGCCTATATTTTTAGGGCCTTTGTTGAATATCCAGCAGCTATTGTTGCTTGACCCAAAGTCTGGGTCCTCAAGTCTATTCCATTGGTCTATACTCCTGTTTTAATGCCAGTACCATGCTGTTTTTATTACTATGGCTTTGTAATATAGCTTTAGATCAGGTATGGTGATGTCTCCAGAGGAATTTCTTTTGCTGAGGATATGTTTGGATATGTGAAGCCTTCTGCCTTTCCATATGAAATTTGAGATCATTTTTTCTATCTCTGTGAAGAACACTGTAGGGATTTTAATTGGAATTGCATCATATATATATATATATATATATATATATATATATATATATATATAGCCTTTGGTAGGATTGCCATCTTTACAATGTTAATTCTGCCTATCCAGGAGCATGGGAGGTCTTTCTATTTTCTCAAGTCCTCCTCAATTTCTTTTTTGAGTGTTTTTATGTTTTCGTTGTATATATCTTTCACTTCTTTGGTTAACGTTATTCCGAGGTATTTCATTTTTTTGTTCCTATTGAAAATGGAACCATGTGCCTTATTTCTTTCTCTGTATCTTTGTCATTTGCATATAGAAAGGCTACTGATTTTTGTGCATTGATTTTGTATTCTGCTACTTTGCTATAGGAGTTAGTCACCTTCAGGAGTTTTGGGATGGAGTCTCTCGGGTCTCTTACATATACAATCATGTCATCAGCAAATAGAGCTAATTTAACCTCTTCCTTTCCAAATTGTATCCCATGTATTTCCTTCTCCTGTCTTATTGCTTGAGCTAGGACTTCCAGTACTATATTGAAAAGCAGAGGTGAGAGTGGACAACCCTTTCTTGTTCCACATCTTAATGGGAATTCCTCCAGTAGCTCTCTATTATGTATTATTTGGGCCTTAGGAGCTTTGTAAATTGCCTTTATTATGTTAAGATATGAACCAACCATGAGAATTCTCTCCAATGTTTTGATCATGAAGTGATGTTGTATCTTGTCAAAGGCCTTTTCTGCATCTGTGGAAGTGATCATGTGTTTTTTGTGTTTAACCTTGTTTATATGGTGTATTACATTGACAGATTTCCATATGTTGAAGCATCCCTGTGTTCCTGGCATGAATCCCACTTGGTCAAGGTGGATAGTGCTTTTGATGTGTTGTTGGATTCAGTTTGCAAGGATTTTGTTCAGGATCTTTGCATCTAAGTTCATCAGGGAAATAGGCCGGTAGTTTTCTTTTCTTGTGGCATCTCTGACTGGTTTTGGAATTAGGGTGATACTAGCTTCATAAAAGGAGTTGGGTAGATTTCCCTGTTCTCCAATTGTGTGGCACAGTTTGAGGAAGATTGGTTTGAGTTCTTCCATGAAGGTTTGATATAATTCAGCTGAGAAGCCATCTGGTCCTGGACTCTTCTTTTGGGGGAGGTTTTTTTTTATTACTTTTTCATTCTCCACAAGTGTGATAGTTTCATTTCAGAGATTAATCTGCTCTGAGTTTAGCTTTGGTAGATGGTATGTGTCCAGGAATTTATCCATGTCCTCCACATTATCCAGTTTTGTGGGGTAGAGGTTTTTGAAATAAGTCCTCATGATTCTCCCAAATTCACTTATGTCTGTTGTGATCTCTCCTTTTTCATTTTGAATTTTGTTAATTTGAAGCATCTCTTTTTTTTTTGCTTGATCAAATTTGCCAGGGGTTTGTCAATCTTGTTTATTTTTTCAAAGAACCAGCTCTTTGTTTTGTCAATTGTCTTAATTGTTTCCTTGGTTTCCATTTCATTAATTTCTGTTCTGATTTTCATCATTTCTTTCCTTCTGGAGCTCTTTGGGTTGGATTTTTCTTGCTTTTCCAGTGCCTTTAGTTGGATGCTTAGGTTATTGATTTGGGATCTCCCTGTCTTTTTTATGAAGGCATTGAGTGCTATGAATTATCCCCTGAGGACTCCCTTCATTGTGTCCCATAAGTTTTGGTACGATGCATTCTCATTGTCAATCAATTCTAGAAAATTTGCAATTTCATCCACTATCCATTTATTGTTTAAAAGTGTGCTATTCAGTTTCCAGGAGCCGTTGGGATTCTTAGTGGATCTTTTGTTGTTAATTTCTAGGAATATAGCATTGTGATCTAATATCATGCAGGGAATTATGTCAATCTTCCTAAATATGTTGAGGCAGTCTTTGTGACCCAGTATATGGTCTATTTTAGAGAATGGTCCATGGGCTGCTGAGAAGAATGTGTAGTCTGTGGATTTGGGATGGAAAGTTCTGTAGATGTCTGTAGGGTATAAGTGATCTATGGTTTTGCTGAGCTCTCTTACTTCCCTGTTGAATTTCTGTTTGGATGATCTCTCTATTACTGATAATGGTGTACTGAAGTCCCCATCTATGATGGTGTTGGTGGTATTTCTGTTTTATTGTCAAGTAGGTTTTGTTTTATGAACTGTGGTACCCCTGTGTTTTGTGCATACAGATTTATGATTGTAATATCCTCTTGTTGGATCATTCCCTTGATAAGTAAGAAGTGGCCTTCTTTGTCTTTTTTGATTATTTTTGGTTTGAAGTCTATTTTGTCTGATATTAATATAGCTACCCATGCATGTTTCTTATTCCCGGTTGCTTGGAATATTGTTTTCTACCCTTTCACCCTGAGGAGATGTCTGTCTTTAGTGGTGAGGTGGGTTTCTTGAAGGCAACAGATTGAGGGGTCTAATTTTTTGATCCATCCTGTTAGCTTTTGTCTCTTGATTGGTGAATTAAGGCCATTAATATTTAGTGTAATGACTGTGAGATTTGATTTGATCCCTGGCATATAGTGATGGCATATGTGGGTTGGTGTTTTCATGGACTTTGGAATTTTTTGTGCCTACTCTTAGTTTGGTTATTGTGATCTGCTTCTTGTAGGCATTTGAGTTTGATTATTTGTTTCTTCTCTGTGCAGAATTTCCTGAAATACTCTCTGTAGGTTTGGTTTTGTGTTCATATATTTGTAAAGCTGAGTTTTGTCATGGAGAGTTTTTCTTTCACCATCTATTATGGGGGATACTTTTGCTGGGTACAGTAGTTTGGGTTGGAAGCCATAGGTTCTTAGACTTTGCAGTGTTTCATTCCAGGCCCTTCTGTCTTTCAGAGTTTCTATTGAGACGTCTGTAGTAATTCTGATGGGGTTACCTTTGAAGGTGGTGTGCTGTTTTCCCTAGCTGCTTTTAGGATTTTGTCTTTGGTGTCAATGTTTAGAGTCTTAATGACAATATGTCTTGGAGAGTTTCTGCTTTGGTCCAGTCTGTTTGGAGTTCTGTTGGCTTCTTGTATCTTCATGGGCCTTTCTTTTAAGAGACTGTAGAAGTTTTCTTCAATTATTTTGTTAAATAAGTTCTCCATGCCTTTGGTCTGAATTTCTTCTCCTTCTGGTATCCCAATGATCCTGATATTAGGACGTTTAAGTGTTTCCCACAGTTCCCTCATGTTCTGTTCACAGACACTTTTGAACTTACTGAATTTTTTGAACTCTCGAACTGTTTCTTCCATCTTGTCTTCCAGATCGGAGTTTCTATCCTCCACATGGCTGGCTCTATTCTTGAGAGCTTCTAGAGAGTTTTGGAGTTGTTCAATTAGGTTTGCATTTTCTACTACTTTTCTATGTATAATTTCCATCCCTCTGTCAAGCTCCTTTTTTCACATTATTCTCTGATTTTCTTGATGATTCTTGGAATTCATCCTTGCATTTCTTATGTCTTCATTTAGCATGTTCAGCTGATTTTTGAGGTCTTCTTTTATTCACTCTCCCTCAAATCTCTTAACTGTCTTCCAACTCCTTCCATTTTCTTATCTATTAGGTCTAGTTTAGTGATGGCAGCATCCACACGATTAGCAGTCCTTTGTTGCTTTCCTGCAGGTTCAACCAATAGGTTAGTCAGGGTTGCATTGCTCATAGCTTCATTTTTGTGTTCTGATCCTAATGACTCTTCTATGTTTTGATTAGAGATGTTCATTGTAGGGCTGGGTGATCTAACTGGATTTTCTTGCATTTGATTTTTCATGTTATTTCTTTTGTGCTGTAGTCTGCCCATCACAGTGTATGGGCACGTAGGTGGGTGGATCAGCCTGGGCTCAAGCACAATGGGAATCTGAGGCAGCCTGAGGCAGTTGCCAAACAGCCTGGGCTTTGGCTCTCCCTTGCCAAAGCTTCCTGTTCTACTGCCTGTCCAGGGTGCCAATGTTGCCTGAGCTCTCAAGTGGTAATGCGCCAAAGCTTCCTGTGCTCACGCTAGGAGGGACACTGAGGCACCAAGCACTGTAGCAGCCCAAACTCTGGTGGCGGCACACTGGGACCTGGAAGCAGTCTGTGCTCCCCAGGAATAGGACAATGGTGGATGGCCGGGGCAAGGCAGACAGGTAGGGGATGGCACCTGAGCTGGCGCAAGCGACAGACACAGTCTGAGCTTGTGTGGCTGTGTGGCAGTTGCTGTGGGCCTGGACTCACTGAACATGCAGCGGCTGGAGCAGTAGGTGAGCGAGTGGGCGGAGCAGTCTAAGCTTCCACAGGTAGGGATCAATTGGTGTGCAGCAGCACTGGGGATATGGCGGGGGCTACTTGGGTGGAGTGGTGGGCTACTCCCCCACAAGGGAATCAGTGATTCCCTGTTTTTCCCCCTCTGTGCCCTCCCACTGGCAATCTCTTAGAGATTCCTCTCCCCTAAAAGACCCAGTGAACCGTTAATGTCTTGCCTTTCTTTCCCTGGGATCTGCGGTGCAGCTAGGCAGTTGCCATCTTGGCCAGAAGTTCCAGTTTTGATATTTTCAGATGACCATTTTAACAAAGTGAAGATTTATAAATAAAGAAGTAAAGTAAAATAACTTTATGTAGCACTCTTTTGGTAGCCATTAACTTTTGTCACAATTATTATTTTAGGAGATATGAAAAAATATTGAATACATTAAAATGAGCAGAAATCTTTGCATGAAAATGTGACAATTCACTGTTGTTTCTTCCTGGTAAAGTTGCTACTCAGGGTATTTCTGATAAATATTTGTTTGATCTACTGACAGTTTTGTGTATGAATTTAAAGAATGTACCAGGAACAATTGTGGTTGTTCAGGCAGAAGAGCCTATTGTGTTCTAGAATCAAAAGTTCGCAGTGGTTTAAAAGGCAGTGCAGGGAGGGATGAGGTGACAAGAACAATTTCCTCTTGTCCCTTGTCAAGGCAACACTGGGCATATCTCATATACATGTCCCTTCTTCATGACTCAAAGTAATTTTACCCTTGAGAGGACTGCTCAAAGTTCAGAAAGCAGAAGTGAAGCCCAGGCTACCATTAGATGGGAACATGGCTATCTCACATAGTCACTCTTCCAAAGGTAGTGGGCCCATCTAACATAGTGGTTTCACAGCTGTTTATAACAGTTTATACAACATATCAATCATAAGCAATGTAGAACTCTCTAGATCCTCCCAGTTTATGATTTCAAGTTAGTAGCTAAACATTTTCCCCAGCCTGTAGTAGCTTTCTATAGCATTGCATATGGCTAAAGCAGTAACAACCATTTACATAAATATCTGATTGTAGAATTCTAGCTCCCATTTCTTCCCCTCTTATCTATGGAAACTCTGATTGATTCAGATTTACTGCACATGGACAATAGCAGTGCAATGCTACACCATAATAGAGCCTCAGGCAAAAGGAAAAAAAAAATAAGTGGTATGGATTTTCACTTTTATTTATAAACGCAATATATTTCAACATGAACTTTTTTCATCAATTTGAATTCTTTAAATACTAACTTAAAATATTAACAGTTTCAGGGCTAGGAAGATGGCTCGGGGTAAAGATGCTTGCTTGTATCTAAGTAAAGCCAAAGTGGCCCACAGGTTGTAATTTCCAGTATGTATTACTTTTTAATAACAATGGGAAGGGAAAACAAGAGAATATGGAAGCTTATAGGTCAGCTAGACTGGAACACTCAATAACAAAACAGGAGAGATTATCTCAAAAGAAGTTTGCAGGAGAAGCTGAACACCTGAAGCTGTCCTCTGACCTCCACATCTACACTACAACACATATGTGCAAACACACAGACATGCACACCTACAAATAAATAAGTAACATACTAAATATTTCAAGTAGTGAGTGTTTTGGTGTTCTCTTTAATTTCCCTCAGCTGAAAATCCTTCATGTGTATCAGGGTCTGGCAGACATGTCGTATGTTGTGCCTGCACTCATTCTTCTTGCCCTTCGTCAGAATAATACTAGCATTGGAGTTACCATAATGCATGAAAACTCTACTCAGGAAGAGTGGGCTATGCATTAGCCAAATAATTTTGTTACTATAATAAATATTACTGGTGTATATTAGTATTTTTGTCAGGTGAAAACAAATTTATTCTGGCTTACTTTACTAATGAATCAATGTATGTATATATATATATGTGTGTGTGTGTGTGTGTGTGTGTGTGTGTGTGTTTTCTTATGAACTTTACCTGAATTTCCATTTCTAGTACTGTATTCAAGAGAAATATGAAATAGCATCTTGCAGTTTCTGATTTTTAATTTAAGAGGGAAAACATTTTAAATTTTAGTTATTGGATATATTAGTCACTATTATAGTGAGGAGGTAAATTCCTTCTACATTGAAGATGTGGGGGTTACTGAAAGGTATTGCATTTGGTATAGTAGTTTTTGTGTCTATATTTGAAATTATTTTGTCATTTTGGATTATATATTCTATTGATATGGTATTTGACATTGATTGATTAACATGGTGAATCACCCTTATATCTCTGGTTAATCTTATTTGCTCTCTCTATTAACTCTGCATTTCTTTTTTTAAGTAGGGTCTCACTCTCTCCCAAGCTGACCTGTAAACCATTCTGTAGTTCAGGCTGGTCTGGAAGTCATGGTGAGTCTTGTATCTCAGCATCCCAAGTTCTAGCATAATATGGATCAGCAACCACACACATTTTTGGTACTAGTTATTGTCACTGTGACCATAATACTTGACAGAAACAACCTAAGAAAGGAAGGAATTGTGTTGACTCCTAGTTTTCAAGGCATCAGTATATGATGGTGGGGAAAGCCTGGTAGAGCACACCATTTCAGATCATGGCTGGACAGGAAGTAGAGAAAAAGGGAAGCCTGTTCCCAACCAGGATTCTCCTTAAGCTCCTTTTATGCTGTTGGCACTCCCAAGCCAGGGGATTGTGCCACTCACATTCACAGTTATCTTTGTCTTTACTTCTCTCTGGATATGTCCTCACAGACACACCCAGTGGCGTCCTAGGCAATTCTAAATCTAGTTAAGCTGACAATGAAGGTTAACCACCATGGTGATGGTGCCTGATCCTTTTAATGTGGAATTATTTTCAGAGTACTAACATTTTGTGGACTGTTGAATCTCAGCCACTAGGGATATTGACTTGTAGGTTTCTTTCATTATGCTCTCTGATTTCGTTGTCAGAGCAATGCTGGTCTCACAAAATAGATTTTAAAGTGTTCATTTTAAATTGTTTTTAATAATATGAGAGATATTGGCATTAATTCATTTAAAAAGTTTAGTACATGGGCTAGAGTGATGAATTACCAGTTAAGGTGCCTCCCCAAAAGGCAAAAGGCCCAGATTTGATTCCCTAGGACCCACTCAAGGCCAGATGCACAAGGTGGCACATGCATCTGGAGTTCACTTGCAGTGGCTGGAGGCCCTAGTGTGACCATTTATCTCTCTTTTGCTCTCTCAAATAAATAAAATATATATATTTTTAAGTTGAGTAGAAGTTCCCTTTCAAGCCATGTGGTTCCAGACTTTACTATTTAGGAAACTTTCAGATTATGGATTCAATTTCCTTATCTCTTAGTGGTTTATTCACGTGTTATTGAGTTTAATGTTTTATATTTAGTACTTTTAAATGCTTTCTATCTCTTTGTTGAATGCATCATTTTGTTAATGCATTGTTCTCTTGACCTCAGTGAATATAAGTTATTTTAAATTACCCATGAGGTAATTTTACATCTCTATTTGATTATTATATTTACTCAAAGTTTATCTTATTTCTCTGCAGCAGTTTTAATCCGATTCTTCAGTCTCCTTGGCTTTCTGGGTCATTGGTTTCTCTAAGTTAGACAAAGAAGGCACTTTATAGGAAAAGACCTTCACCTGTAGCCTGAAACTCTGGAGGATGTTTCCATCTCTTTTCCTCCACAAGGGAGAAGCAGGAGCTCTCACTGCTTGGCTTAATGTGTGGAGGCAAAGAGCAAAGGATGAAGGAGCTATGGAACCCAAGCCACCATCCCCTCTTTCCCCAGGTGGTCAACCTGTGAGAATTGTGGAATATTTACAACTAATTAAATAAGTTCTGGTGTTGTTTTGTGCAGCCTCCAAAAGATGAGAGCATGGGTATACTCTTTGCCTTGAGAGAAGCTGTGATCTGAGTTCCTACCCGCTTGCTTTGGACTGATCAGGGAAGAGGGAGACTTGCATCTACAGTATGGGACACCATCTCCCTCCTGCCAGACCTTCCAGAGCTCCAAGGACAGAAATCCTGTGTGGATGACCTAAGAAAATTTAGGGAACTTCTAATTTATTATCTAGGTACTCTTTTCTACTCTAGCTGAAGTTGGGTGCAAGAAATTCTTGGGATGGCTGTATTGAGCTGCATTGTGGGCAGAGCTTCTGGAAAGGTGCCTCAGTTATGAGTACTAATTTTATTAAGGTAGATATAACAATTGTCATGATTTCCCCAACCTAGAGATAAATTTCCCATTTCTCACAAAGGGAAATTGTTAGTGAATTGTTGCTGTGTCAATGTTATGAGAGAAAAGTAGAGTCCAGGATTTCATACATCACAATTTGATTCTTTTCTCTCTCTCTCTCTCTCTTTGGCTTTTATATATATTTTTTTCTTTTTTTAAGGTACAGTGTAAAGCTGTCTAGCCCAGGCTGACTTGGCACTTACTCTGTAGTCCCAGGATGACCACAAACCCACAGTGATCCTCCTACCTCTACCTCTCAAGTGCTAGGATTAAAGGCATGCACCACCACACCCAGATTTTTTTTGACATTTTCATACAATCTGTTACGTTTTGATGATGCATACCTGTGGTGGTTTGATTCAGATGTCCCCCATAAACTTAGGTGTTCTGAATGCTAGGTTCCCATCTGATGGATATTTGGGAATTAATCCCTCCTGGAGGGAGTGTATTGTTGGGGGAGGGCTTATGGGTGTTATAGCCAGTTTCCCCATGCCAGTGTTTGGCACACTCTCCTGTTGCTATTGTTCATCTTATGTTGGCCAGGGGGTGATGTCCACCCTCTGCTCATGCCATCATTTTCCCTTGCCATCGTGGAGCTTCCCCTTGGGCCTGTAAGCCAAAGTCTCTTTTTCCCAGAAGCTACTCTTGGTTGGGTGGTTTCTACCAGCAATGTGAACCAGACTGCAACAATACCCCACATAAAATAGCCTGTGGTGGTTTGATTCAGGTGTCTCCCATAAACTTAGGTGTTCTGAATGCTGGGTTCAGTTCCAAGCTAATGGGGATTTGTGAATTAATGTCTCTTGGAGGCAGTGTATTGTTGGGAGCAGGCTTACGGATGCTGTAGCCAGTTTCCCTGTGCCAGTGCTTGACACACTCTCCTCTTGCTATTGTCCACTTTATGTTAGCCAAGCAGTGATGTCCACCCTCTGCTCATGCCATCGTTTCCCCCTGCCATCATGGAACTTCTCCCTCAAGTCTGTAAGTCAAAATAAACATTTTTCCCCCAAAGCTGGTCTTGGTTCAGGTACTTTCTGCCAGCAGTGCAAACCTGACTATAACACATCCTTATTTCCTTCAATCTCACTGTACACCTTCACACCATCATTTTCCAGTGGCTATGCCACAGAAGGAAATGACACCCTCCTTGGAGAACTTCAACAGTCATTAGCTCATTAGGAAGGACAGTGTCCTCCCAAGACCCCTGTGTATAATAGAATATTAACTGGCCCCACTTACTTCAGCATTTGACCAAGTATAATGTTGTACATTGACTGGTTCCCATGACTAAATTTAAAAAAATATAATAAGTTTCTTTTCTGACTGAGGCTGAGAACAGAACTGATCTATCAATATAAAACTAAGTATCTACATATATCAGCATCTCTGGCTGAGTCAGGTTAGGAGCCAAGATGAGTGAGATGTATTTAGGAGACAGTTTGACAACCCATCTATTTAAAAATAAAGCAATAGTAAGATTTTCCCTAGGGCCTATATTCTCCTAAGGCACGGGCTTTAGACCTGGGTTTCCATAGCAGGTATTTATCCTTCCTATGAAGCAGGCCTCAAATCAAGTCATAGACTGATTGGGTACCCCTGTAACTGTCATGCCATTATTGCACTAGGGCAGATCTTGTCTGGAGGGCAGTATTGAAAACACAGGATTCCCCAATGAGTAGCATTGCTGCTAACTTTTTTCTTCAGCATGATGAAAACAAGCCAGCAGGAAGGAGATTCTGCTATGGCTTCAACTTGATTTCTTTATGCCCTGCTCTCAACAAATGTGCCATCAGCAGGAGAATCTTACTTTCTATTTCGGTTGGAAACCAAAAGACATCGCCATAGCCTGTTGTGTTTTAGGGCCCTTGGAGACTTCCTTGCTCAACAACTCATCAGAAGTTATCCCATGCTTGGCAATGATATTATTGTTTGATAACCCATGGTGACAAGGAATATCTTTACCAATCTGGGAAGATAACCTCCAATAACTTTACTATGATTTCTTACTTATATATTTTTTGTTACATTTCCTAAATAGTAGGCTTTCTTATGGATTTTTAATATCTTCTGTGTTTTGGTGAAACCTTCTCCTGTTCGCTCTTCTTTCCCATTCCCCACCCTCATCCCTGTTTAACTTTTTCCAACCAAAGTATCCCCACCCCTGACTGATTTCATCACTTGGTCCACTCTTTTCTTCCCTTAAGACTTCCTCCTTTAACTTATAACTTTCTGGTCCCAAGAGATGCTCCAAGTTATACTCACTAGGATGTAAATAAAGCTCGAACTACACAGGAGAGAGACCATTTGATGCTTGTCTTTTAGAGCTAGAGTCACCTTACTCAATATAACTTTGTCCAGTTCTAGCCATTTTATTGCAAATTTCATTTCTTTGTTCTTTAAAGCTGGTATGTTTATATCTCTAGTATTACTCAGAATCTTCTGTGCTTCAATATGATTTTTTTCAAAGTATTTATTTAGATATTGATTTGTAAGCAGAGATAGAATAAGACAGAGAAAGAGAGAGACACAAAGAGGGAATGGGCATGTTATGGCCTCTAGCTGCTGCAAACAAACTCCAGATGCATGTGTCACTTTGTGCGTATGACTTTACAAAGGGTCCTGGGGATCAGTCCCAGGTTGTTAGGCTTTGTAGGCAAGCAACTTAACTGCTGTGTCATCCCTCCAGCCCATTCCATATGAATTTTAGGATTATTTTTTATATTTCTGAGAATAATGACACTGGAATTTTGATTGGGATTGCATTGAATCTGTCAATTGCTTTTAGTAACATGGCCATTTTCATAATGTTAATACTTTCAATCAATGAGCATTGGCAAACTTTTCATCTTTTGGTGTTTTTCTCAAATCTTCAGTGTTGTAAAGATTTCATTATAGAGATATTCTACTGCCTTGGTTAGTGAAATCCAAAGACTGTGTGTATGTGTGTGTATGTGTGTGTGTGTGTGTTTGTGGGGAATGGGATTGTTTCCCTGATTTTTTTCTCAATGCTTGTCATCATGATATAAGAACAGTATGGGATTTGTGTGTTAACTTCCTCAGAACCTGATGTTTACGAGGAAGTGTTTATCAGCTTGAGTTTTCTAGTGGAGTCTTCAGGCTCACATGTATACAATGCAAATAGGGATTGTTTTACTTCATTATTTCCTATCTGTATTTTTATTATTTTCTCATATCTTATCACTCTAGCCAATACTTCAGCACTATATTAAAGATAAATGAAGAGTAAGTACCCTAATCTTCTGATATTAGGAAATGCGTTTTTCTCCATTTTGCATGATGCTGGCTATAGGTTTGTTATTGACAATATTTATTATGTTGATATATGTCCCTTCCATCTTTAGTTCCTTCAGTATTTTATCATTTTATTGGAAAACAGGTTTTATTTATTTGCTTATTGTGAACTTTAATATATGCAAATATCACATATTATTACTATTCCTATTGGGTTATATTCTTATATCCTGTCTCCTCTGCCCCATTCCACTAAAGGTCCTCTTCATTGTGTTATGGTAGTTCCCTGTGGGATCATTCTTGCACAAGTTTCTGTGGTTGGGGGAAGTACCTCAAGATAATCATTGTGGACCTTATAATCTTTCCATTCCCTGTCTAAAATGTTTCCTGAGCCTTTGAAGTATGCCTTTATGATTTTCTTGATTTAATTGGTATTTGTTTTAATGCCTATTTTTACTTAAAAATATTTACAAGCAGAGAGAGACAGAACAGAGATAGAGAGAACAGGCATGCTAGGGCCTCTAGCCACTGTAAACAAACTCCAGATGCATGTGCCATTTTGTATGCCTGGCTATAAGTGGGTACTGGGGGAATCAAACTCAGGTCATTAAGGTTTGCAGGCAAGTGCCTTAACTGCTGAACCATCTTTCCAACCCCTTAATGCCTCCTTTTATGACTAAACATATTTACTTGGTTCTTCTCTCTTTCTTTTGATTAATTTGGCTAAGAGGTTTTTAATTGTGTATATATTTTTCAAAGAAACAATTTTATGTTTCTTTGATTCTTTCTATTATGATTTGTTATTTTACAGTTGTTTTGTTGTTACTGTTTTGCTTTTGTTGATGATGATGTATCTAATTCATTGTTTTATTCCTGGTCCGTAATTATTTATTTCTGCTTCCTAATTTTTAGTTTTGATATTTTCTTTTCCCAAGGCCATAAGTTGTATCATAAAGTACAAGGCTCACTCTGCATAGAGAATGAGAATGGAGAGAAGGGAGAACATGCATGCAGAAGAAGTTAAAGTATAGTTGTTTCTTTTTTGAAAATTAGAGTTGCTTTGAATATTAAAAATGACATGGGAGATGAAAAGTTCTGTTCTTTATTTTTTTTAATTTATTAATTTATGTATTTATTTTGAGAGAGAGAGAGAGGCAGAGAGAGAGAGGGAATGGGTGTACCAGGGCCTCTAGCCACTGCAACCAAACTTCAGGTGCATGTGTTGCCTTGTGCTTCTGGCTTATGTGGGTACTAGGGAATCAAACCAGGGTCCTTAGGCTTCACAGACAAGTGCCTTAAAAACTAAGCTGTCTCTTCAACTCAAGAGTTCTACTCTTGAGACAAAGATCTTAGAGTTTTTAAAGTAACATTAGGCTCACCTGTTATATACACTAAATTCATTTTTCAGCTGCAGTACTAGAGTAAAATTAGTCGCTTTAGAAAATCAAGAAAATATGTCTGATTGAACCACATCATTGTCAAATGATGGATTTTACAACTAAACATAATAAATAAAGGCCAAGGGCAGCTCTCATTGACAAATGAGGTCTTTAATCCACAGTACACTGTCAGTAGTTAAGATTGATGACTAGGCTTTTAAATGAATAATTGTTAAATCAGAAAAAATGTTTTAAACTATTTAGTCAGATATAAAAGAGTTATATTGAAAACATGTTTCCTATCATTTTTATCTGTGTGGCCTGATTTATACTACTTTATAAACTTAAGTTTTGTCATATGTAATGAATCTAGCAATATATACTTCATAGGTACAAAAGAGTAAAGTAGAAAAAGCATGGTGAAGGACAGGGGCTGGCACATGGCCCATACATAGTGTATTCTAGTTATTTTCATTGCTCTTATTAACATTATAACTAACATGTCTGTCCATAACTGATAACTTCTGTCCAAAAAAAAAGATTTTAATATGAGAGAGAATAGCATTATTCAGAGAACAAAACATCTCTTTCAAAACTCAAATAGCATCAATTTATGGCATAAACAAAATTATAGTTCTTAAGTCTCATATTGAAAACCTTTTGATGTTTCAGAATTTACTATTGGCCTAATTTTTCTAGTTATCATGTGTTTCCATTTTGCATGATGAAATATTTTCAGTAATGTGATGCACTCATAATAATAAGCCACTTGTTTGTGTAAGGAAGTATTAATATTTGCAGGACAAAATGTATGACTATTTAAATTTGAGAAAGACTGTTTTATGTACATACCACTATTCATGCATCATATTACTAAAATGGTAGATGGAATACTGAGATGAATAGAAAACTTAGATACTAAGTTCTCTTTTTAAAGACTGTGTTCCACAAAATTCTAGCATTTGCAAATCCAACTCACATAATACCTGTACATACAAGGGCAATACACATTGGTTACAGCTGCTCAAAGACTTTGCAGATGAAGCATTATTGCCAACCATTGTTTTAAAGCTGCTATAAAGACTATTCCATTGTTATCTGGCACATTAGCATGGCTTGTGTCTAAGAAGTTCTTTAATTGAGTAAATGGCCATGAATTTCTTGCTCATTGATAAATGCAGACCATTTAGGGGAGCAATTAACAGAAGACACATTTTCATTGTCTCGCTCACAGTGATTTTATCACCTGCATTTGCAACAGCATCATTATGATTCATCGGCAGCTTCTGTTCGTTCTCACTCTACAGCAATGGAATAATTTTCCCACCACCCATATATCATTATCGATGTTTCTCATTTTTACATCCTCTTCTAACTTTATTTATATCGTCACCTGATAAACTTTTATAGTAGCATAGTATAAGAGTCACTTCGCATTAATGAAGTTCTATTTTCAGTTTAAATTTCAAAGATCATCAGAAGACCATTTTTTCACTAAGCATTTGTCAACGTTGATTTACTAACATTAGCATTTATTTATTATAAATTTATGATGCATGAGTATTCTTAAGACTGAATTACTTCAGGAAGTAATTATTCTTCATTTTTATTCACTGCAGGTATCACTGTATTATTTGCAGGGTAAAATGTATTTGTAATACATTTTCAAACAGATTATATATTTTCACCAAAAAAGCTCTTTTTTAGCCATCATTTTGGAGTTCTAGTAAATAATGAAACCTTAGATTTACATTAAAAATCTTAGGAGAGGGATGAATAAATAGTCTCCCTGTATTGTTTTTAAAATTTGGGTCTATCTATTGACCTTTTGTCAGTGTATGTTTCGCAGGTCAGAGAAGTACTGCCAAAATCATCCCCCAAAATTCCCAGAAGCCTCTGCAGCAGGCCTTGCATTGCATACCAGCCTCAGGGTGCTGCTCTCTGCTTCTTTTACAATAATTTTGTTTCTCTGCAAGTGCCATATAAGTATAATAACAGGGCCAGACATTGTGGCTCACACCTTTAATCCCAGGGAGACAGAAGTAGAAGAATCATTATGAGTTTGAGGCTGCCTTGAGACTACAGAGTGAATTATAGGTTAGCCTGGGCTAGAGCGAGATTCTATCTTGAAAATCCAAAATACAAAAAAAAGTACAACAAAATAAAACATTTGGGGGTATGTATATGTAATATGTGTAGTGCAGTGTGTGTGTGTTGGTGTGGTATATGTACATATTTGTGCAGATGTGTGCACCTCATGTGCATGCATTTGTAGATCAGAGGACATCACGTGTTCTCTAATGCTTTCCTTTAATTTTATTTGTGAGACAGAAGGTCCTATTGAACATATGGCTGCTGTTTTCAGTCAGACTGACGGATCAGCATGCCCCAGGGATCCCTGGTCTCTGCTCTCCACAGGACTGGGATTATAGGCATGGGTGGCCCTCCCTGTTGTTATGTAGATCAGTAATTTGTTTCTCTTTTATTGAGGTGAGGTATACCATTGCATATATGTATCACAATTCTTTATTGGCCAGTTTAAGAACACTCAGGTGTGTGTTAACTTTTAGAATACTGAAAAATTAATGTGATATTATATAAAAGTTTTATCAGCAACTTTGATATTTATTAGCACATCTGTGTGGAGTTTTTATGTCAAATGGTAAATATATGTTTCATTGAATGAATGTAACAAACTACATAAAAAGCCCACTGCAGTGTTTTCATTCTCAACGTCTTTGTGGGGAAATTCCAGGTAATGTGAGTTGTTGTAATTGTTTCTATGGAATCTTTGCTTAAGTCACAGTTACAAGACTTTGCTATAGAAGTATGTTCAGGATTTATATTCTGGTTTATGAATCAATTTGCATAGGTTGTAGCATACATTATTATTTTAAGCCATTAATAAAAATATTTTGTTTCACATCATATCCTTATTTTTTGAGTCATTTTCATGTTTCACTTATCCATATATGTGTACTTCTTTTTAGAAATATACTGAGTAGGCATCATAGTCATTTAGAGACTAGTTGATTGTTGACTACCGCTGTAACTTATGTGCCACCATTGACTGGGTTTATTGAGATTTTATTGCTTAGTTTTTTGAATTATCATTATTATTATTTATTTTTATTAATTAGTTTTGTACTCAGCAAATACAGTCAATTTGGTACCATTACTATGGTCATTGATTACCTACGCCCTCCCCTTGGCCCCTCCTTGTTGAGTTATATCGGTCATGCATTCTGGAGTTAGCCCACAGTTATAGGTAGGATAAATGTTGGCATATAATGACCCAATATGTGGCTCTGACATTCTTTCCACCCCCTCTTCGGCAAAATTTCCCTGAGCGATATTGGGTTCATTTTGGGTCTGCTTCAGTGATGAGGTGCTGGTGGCCTCTGGGTCTCTGATTTGGTAGGAGTTGATCTTTCTCTGTGTTGATCTCCTTCAGCCTTGTGCTGGTACTCGGTTGACCAGGAAAACAGCACCCTTGCTTGTTTCACCAATTGTTCTTAGTTTCAGCCAGGGCCCTTTTGAGGTATGATGGGGTAGCTCTCGCCTTAGGATCTACATCTATCTGAAAAAGAGAAGCAGATTCTTCAATGGAGAGTAAGTTAGCACCAGAAAAATGAGATAACCCTTACTTTTTTATAGAAAATTTAATAGGTGTAGGCCTTCTTGTAACCCACAATTGGTGATAGCTTGATAATGGAGAGCAGGCTTATGTTTGAATATGGTTCTGACTTGTTTCCCAGCTCCAGCTATGGGTCCCATACCACTGAGGGGATCAGTTAGCCGAATCAAGAACAGCTGGTTTCCCACCATGGCTGTGTGCCACTATTGCACTTGTGTTATCATCACAACAGGTTATTTGCTGCGAAGTAGGTTAGACTATGAGTTGCTTGGACAGATATTGGTCATTTTCCCCCAGTCGCCCATGTAGCACTTTCTGGCACTAGACGCGCTGACTTTCTGGGGACTGACTCTCTTCCAGCTTCCAGCCATGCCATTGCATTTTATATATCAACCACGTAAGGTGTCTTCAGCACTAGGGTCTTACCACTAACCTTTGGTGGGTCATCAAGTACTCTGACAGAAATCTGTCTTTCTTTTAGGAAACCTTGTATGTCTCTCTGATCAAAAGCTCATTATGGATGATAGCCACATGCTGGTACTGGGAGTTACAGGGCAGTGCCCACTAAGAAAAAGAAGAAAAAGATAACTGATATAAAAGAGTTAGAGAGAAGAGAGAGAGAGAGGCTGTAGAAGATTAAGGTCAGTCTTCATCATACCATCTCCAGTGTCTTATGGCTTATTTATATATTCTAGATATAAAGCCTCTGCTACATAAACAGTTAGTGAAGAATTTTCCTGTTCTGTAGGTTAACTTTTGATTCAGTTGATTATTTACTTAGCTATAGCTGGTTTTTAGTATCATGAGATTATACTGATTGAGTCTTATTCAGAAAGTGTTTCCCTACGTGTCTATCTTGAAGTGTTGTTGTTTCCAATAGTCATTTCAGATGACAAGGAATGGCAACTGTCATAAAGAAGGAAAGAAAATTTTTATTATCAGATATAAATAATAAATAAATTTACAATAATTAAGATAGCATAGCTTTTGTAGAATGGGTCAACATAATACAACATAGAACTCAGAAATATCCACATATACATAGTATTGATGCATGATAATGTACTGTACTACATAACATTGGGCAAGGAAAGAGTTATCAGAAAAGCTGATATAATATGAGCATAGTGGTATGAAGCAGTAATCCTAGTACTTGTAAGGTTGAAATATGAAGATTATAAGTTCAAGGCCAGCCTCGCCTATATAGAGATATCCTGTCTCAAATACCATGAAGAAACAAAACAAAAAGCTGGTAAAATTTGATATCAACATATGAAAAATTGAAGTGACCATAATTTGCATAATAAATATAAATTTTAATGAGATCAAAGACTTGAATTTTCAAAATTGTTTATAGTTCAGAATGCAATGTAAAGAATTATCTGTAAGTCTTCAGGCAAATTATGACTTCTGAAAGAAGAGGTAGAAAGCAGTAAGATAAGTGAAACCAATGGGAAAAAAATCACTATAAAAACAATGAAACAACCAAGAGACTTTACATGAAGAAGATACTTGTAACAAGAAATGAGAGACAATGAAATAGCCTGCAAAATATATTTACACCAACCAATGAGAGAAACAGAGGCAGGACTAATATTTACATGTGATGAAATACAAATGGCCAATGAGCACAGGAGAAGTGTTTCAGTTCTTCCCAGTAAACAGAAAATAGGAAATTAAAAGGATACTAAGATATTATACATGTACCAGGATGGGAAAAGTTAAACAAATGTCGTAACTATTGGCAAGGTAATATAAGTCCTGGGCATCTTCCCACTCTGATGATCAGAATATACCCCCAAAATACTTTTGCATCAATTTTAGAAATTTTAAGAAATTCAAGTTAAATTTTTTCCCCTAAATGCATATATAAATCTTCTCAAGACATATAACCAGTAATTGTTATTAATTGTTATTTAATTTAGTTCAAAATATTCAAATTTGTTGATATCATGGACATAAAACAGCTGAAAATGAATAAATATAACATACTATATGCTTTAAATGTCAGGCTTGTAACTTAAATTAATACACAATGTGGGCCAAGCCAGAGCTGAATTTCAGAAACTTCACATTTTGAAGGAAAAATATAAATTTACATGAATTTCTTACTCATACAGTATAGAGGAAAATAACTCTAAAAGCAAAATATGTGCATAATATGATATATATTTGACTTGCCATTATGAAAGTAATCTCTCTCCACCACAAGTAGAATGGACAGGAATACCAATTTACCCAAAACTAAACAGAGCATTCCACAGAAAACCCCATCAGGAAACATTCAGCCTCTTATCCTGTGAGAATCTTGTCATGGATCAGAGACACAAACTCAGAACTAATAAAAATAATTCACGCTATTCTACTCATCATTCACTGTTAGTGGCCCAGATAAATATTTTGTTTAATTTCAATTGAGAGAAAGATCAATATATAAACACTATTAATCCTATTACTAAAATCTCAATGTTTAGAAGATATATCAATATATTATTCTTCAACCTTTCTAGTATCATGGTATATTCCTCTGGCAAAATATATTCTTTTACATTAAAAAGACAGTATTAGTTATTACTCTAATTGTTCTTTGCCATAGTGTTCTTGTTTCAACATTTTTTTTTATCCTACTGCCATTATATTTTCCCTCCTTGGAGTAAAGCCAATAATAAATAACCTGTCAAGACCAATTCTGATGTTGTGTAATAAATGAGCTATTAACAAGAGAACATGGCTTATTTGTGTGCATGCATAGTTTTATTTCCTGAAATATATATATATATATATATATATATATATAATGTGTTATTATATATACATAATTTAAATTTTATTAACTAGTATTTAAAGCATTCTATTTTAAAAATAAAATTAAGAATTCTAACACCTGCTCTTAGATGTCATTTAAATTTCAGTTCCTTTTCTTACACATTCACTTGAGATCTCATATCTTTGTCCTGAAACTTTACATGTGGTAGGATGGGGCATTCCTTGGGGTTGCTTTAATGTGAATTGACTGATAGATATATGACATTCAACAGCACTAAAATCATTGCTGCAAATTAATACAAAACTTTGTATGTGTTCATGAATTTGAGTATTTTTGCTTATGATCTAATTCCCCAGCAAGATTGACTTCTGCATTAGGGTAAACTATGTAAACAGTGTTCAAAGTATGTAAAGAAGAAAAAAACTCTGGTCATGTGGCAAATCCTTACTAAGCAGAGAACATAAGTATGTGAGATAAATTCCAATGCATATAGACTGCTGACATCCCTGCGTGCCTACCTCACAGGCTATTGGAAACTCTGGAACATAAAAGAAAAAAAAATCCTCTAATAAAGGGGAAAAGAAGCCAAATTAAACATTCAAATATTGCCTGCCTATTTTTTTTCAGAAATCTGAAAATAAATTTAAAAAATTCTAAATTTCCATGAGAGCAATACTCAAAAAAACTAAACTAAGCTAGTTCTGACATGATAGCCCAAATCACAGACTGCAGTTTGTTTAAATGCCCATTTCAATCTTTAATATTAATGACTTCTCAAATTGAGGAATTGTACATTTCCATCTGTCCTGAGCTGTAAGAACGAAGACTGAAATTCTCAGTTCCTGACAAATATGACAAATAGGTTGCTCTGAGCTGTTCATATGTTCATATTTAACATGTGACTTTTTATGTTAGCCATCAATATGCTGCTGTTCTAAAAGGATGTAAGTGAAAGCTACTGAAATGAATAAAACTGTATCTAGTGTAATGTTGTTATGGTGCTATTATGTTTTGTTCAAATGTAAAAAGTCCCCAATAGATATATGTGTTTGAATACATAATCAAGTTGATGCTGCTATAAGGTTTGGGGGAACCTTTTGGCAGATAGAGCCATGATAGAGGAGATAGGTAACTGGGGGCTGGCCTTGAGGATGTATAATCCAGCTCCACTTGCTGATATCTTCTCTCTTACATTCTCTCTCTCTCTCTCTCCCCGTCCTGTTTCCATGCTAATGTGATTATGTGACCATGGTTTCCTGCTCCTGCCATACTTTCCTTGCCATGGTGGGCTCTACCCTCTGGTACTGCACTATGAACTGTACCCTTCTCTGAGCTTCTTCAAATCAGGTATTTTGTCCCAGGAATGAGAAAGTAACTGATGCATATGTATAATATTTATTGTATATACATTAACAAATGAGAATCAGAGAAAGTACACTTTCACATGCTATTTAACTCCTCCCTGTTGACTAAAGGTTACAGAGCTGAAAAGTGCCAAGCAGTCTGCTACAGGAGGTGAGTCACCAGCAGCCTTAACCAGCAGTGGACCCTGCAAGCTACACACTAAGCACCCAGACAAGACATGTCCACTACTGCAATAGTGACATGTCGGTTGCGATGGTAGCAAAATGATCTCTAATTTGATTTGAGCACCACTCCATGGGAGGGAACTCATGCCTAATACTGAAAACCTAGTCAAAAGCCCATTGCTGGGAGGGTCACCAGCCCTTGAAGGGAAGTTACTAATACTGTTTGACTACATGGGTATATTACACCCACTAAATTTTCCTCCAAATACTTATGTCTATGCATACATAGATAGATAGATAGATAGATAGATAGATAGATAGATAGCTAGATAGATAGATAGATAGATAGATAGATAGATAGATAGATAGATAGATAGATAGATTAGATAGATACTGCTCCTACTTTTGGTCAGGTCTGTCTAATGTTTTTCAAATGGTGCTGGGAAAATACAAAACTCATCAAAATGCCTAGAAAAAGTGACAGTTGAGTGTTCATCACTTAATGAAACATCTCTATCACATCCTCCAGTGGCTCAGGGACTATAGCAGAAGAGGTGGAAGAAAGAATGTAAGAGCCAAAGGTTGCAGAGGAGGGCCTTGGAATGCTGTCTCCCAGACATAAAGTGGTCATGGTGTTCATGACCTTACAGTGGCTACCATTATCTGCACATAACCCACATAATACTGGGCTTGTCAAGAGGTTGTCATGGATGATGGAGGAGGGTGAAAAGAAGACATTAATATAGAAGAAGGAATAATAAGAAAAAAGTGGTGGTTCAGTGGAGAGGAAAGGAGGAAAGGGACACTGAAGGGTGGTGGTAAGAGATCATAGAAAGTTTTAGTGAAATATTTAGTTTAAATTAATTTACAAAAGAAAGCAAAAGCATATAGGTTAATATGGTCAAAACACTGATTACTCTTTTTTAAAAAATTTTTAAGGAGGGGTGGAGAGATGATTTAGCAGTTAAGTCATTTGCCTGCCAAAGCCAAAGGATCCCTGTTTGATTCTCCAGGACCCATGTAAGCCAGATGCACAATGGATGCATCTAGAGTTCATTTACAATGGGTGGAAGCCTTGGCATGCCCATTCTCTCTCTCCAAAATAAATAAATAAATAAATAAATAAATTATATTTTAAAATTGTTTAAGGGGTGGAGCTATGGCTTAGAGATTAAAACAGTTGCCTACAAAGCCAAAGGACCCTGGTTCAAATCTCCAGGACTTGCATAAACCAGATGCACAAAGTGGTGCATGCATTTGGAGTTCACTTGCAGCAGCTGGAGGCTCTGCCAGGCCCATTCTCTATCTGCCTCTTTTTTTCACTCTTTCTTAAATAAATAAAAATGTCAAAAAATAAAAAGAATGCAAAGATGACACCATACCAGTTTTGCCAACTGAGCCTGTGTTGAAGCACATAAAATATGGGAGGTATAACTTTTGGGATAAGAATATAGAGATTTAGAGCCAGGCTTGATGACACACACCTTTAATCTCAAGACTTGGGAAGCTGAGGTAGGAGGATCACCATGAGTTTGAGCCCAAAAGTAAGTCTAGGCTAGAGATACTGCTTCAAAAAAAAATATGTTTAAACCATGCCTGGTGGTGCACACCTTTAATCCCAGCACTCAGGAGGCAGAGATACAAGGATTGTTGTGAGTTGGAGGCCACTCTGAGACTACCGAGGAAATTCCAGGTCAGTATGGAGTAGAGTGAGACCTCACATCGAAAAAATAAATAAATAAAATGTTTATCTATTTACTAAATAGAATCAGGGAGAGAGTGTGTGTATGGGTGCACCAGGGCCTTTTAGCACTGCACAGAAATTCCAGATACATGTGCCACTTTGTATATATTGCTTTATGTGGGTACTTCAGGTGGCAATTGAACTCAAACAAACAGTCTTTGAAAGTAAGTGCCTTTAACCACTGAGAAATCTACCTAGCCCCACCTTTGATCAAACCTCAATTATTCTTACAATGTTTTTTGTCATAAATTAGAGATGTCCGTTTGATGCAGAAGCTTTAGTTGGGACAGCCCCTTCCACATCTTATCAAGGATTATACATACAAATAAAAAGTAGAGGCAACTGTTGTTAAGTGTCTTTTGTTGACTTCTAATAGCATTTCTCTTTATTTTATTAAAAGAATAGCCTCTTCACTATCACAGGTAGCATTTTACATCTCCCATCACACTTAGACATTTCAATTTGCATTGATGTGAGTTATTGTTTAATTTTGAGAAAGTAAGCTATCACTTTTAACTTTCAATTCACATAAGTCACTTTTATGGCTAAATGTTGAAAAGGACAAATGCAATACATGCTCAGAGAAAAGGCAGAATTATCATATTATTCTTCCTATTACTTGTTCTTTGATAAAATATGTCATGAAGGAAGTTATTTTAAGAACAAAGAAGTCACCATTGCAGTTATTTCTAAAACACACATATGTATATAAAATAAAAACTTAAGTTTGTATTTTAAAAAGAAAAGTATAGACTGGAGAGATGGTTTAGTAGTTAAGGCACTTGCCTGAAAAGCCAAAGAACACAGGTTTAATTCCCCAGGGCCCACATTTTTCGAGATACACTAAGTGGTGCATACGGCTGAAGTTTATTTGCAGTGGCTAGAGGCCCTGGTGCACCAATTCTCATTCTTTCTGTGTCTCTATTTCTCTCTCTCTGCCTCATTCTCTCTCTTAAATAAATAAATAATATAAAGAAAAATATGTATTTACATATTTCAGATATATAGCCAAGATGAAGGAAATATTTTGAATGAATCATATGATTATAATATGGCAACTATAATCTATTGCACACATATTAGATGGCAGGTGCTGTTAGCCCATTCATATTAATTATTGGTAATACTAACAGGAATCATGCAAGGTAGGTGGATTTAACTCAATATCATAATGGTGGAAATTTAAACTTAGAAAATATAAGTTATTTACCTATGTAGAATAGCAAAGTTCATTTCAAATCAAAGTCTACTTTGCTAAAAGCCCCCACACCCCCCCTTTTTTTTTTGGTTTTTCTAGGTAGGCTTTCACTCTAGGCAGGCTGACAAGCCCATTTTATAAATATTGTAAAATCTCAGAATATAACTTGCAAACCAAATAAAGCAAAAATAATTATTCATTTATCTTCATCCTTCCCATGTTCTATCCTCACACATTAATTCACAAAACAACACTCAGATACTGAACTTATTGAGATCTTGCCTAAGACTATGGTAAAATTCAGTCAGGAACATGGGCAGAGTTCTGGGGACAGAATTTGAGTATTGCATGTCCAGAAGGTATTATGAATTCCTAAGACTATGCTGGTTTGTCCTTGCTCAGACTGCTTCCTAGGAAAACTAGAGGTGCCCATTGTTGGGGTGAGGAAGTATAAGGTGCTGACAGTGAGGTTATGTATGTATGTTATGTATGTAGGTTATGTATATAGGTTATGTATGTATGATATGTATGTAGGTTGCTACTTTTTAAAATTTATTTACATATTTATTTGCAAACAGAGAAACTCAGAGAGAAGAGAGACTGAGAGAGAGAGAGAGAGGTAGCATGGGTGTGTTAGGGCCTTTAGCCACTGCAAAAACTCCAGATGCATGTTCCACTTTGTACATCTGGATTTATGTGAATACTGGGGAATAGAACTATGGCCATTAGGCTTTCCAGACAACCACCTTAATTTTTCAGTCATTTCTCCAGTCCCCTGGGTCCCTAATTTTATTCAATCAAAAATGAAGTGCCAAAAATAAAGTGCCTTTAATGTACTGGACTGTGCATTTTTTTTGTATCATATATATTTTTTTCTTTATTAGTTAGTTTTGTATTCAGCAAATACAGTCAGTTTGGTACCATTATTAGGCTCATCCGTGACCTACCCCTCTACTTAGCCCATCGTTGTTGAGGTATACGGGTCATGCATTGTGGAGTTAGCCCACAGTTCTGGGTAAGATAAATGTCTCTGCATATCATGACCCAACATATGGCTCTGACATTCTTTCCGCCCCCTCTTCCGCAAAATTTCCCTGAGCCATGTTGGGTTTGTTTTTGGTCTGCTTCAGTGATGAGGTGTTGGGGACCTCTGAGGCTCTGCCTCTATGATTTGGTAGGAGTTGATTTTTCTCTGTGTTGATCTCCTTGCCCCTTCTGCTGGTATCGGGTTCACCAGGAAATCAGCACCCTTGCTTGTTTTGCCAATTTTTCTTAGTTTCAGCGGGGACCCTTTGGAGGTATGATAGGGTAGCTCTCTCCTTAGGATCTACATCTATCTGAAAAAGAGAAGCAGATTCTCCAATGGAGAGTAAGTTAGCACCAGGACAAAAGAGATAAGGCTTACTTTTTTTTAATAGAGAATTTAATAGGTGTAGGCCCTCTTGTAGCCCATGATTGATGGTAGCTTGATATTGGTGAGTGGGCTTATGTTTGGATATGGTTCTGACTTGTTTCCCAGGTCCAGCTATGGGTCCCGTACCACTGAGGAGATCAGTTAGCCAAATTAAGAGCAGTTGGTTCCCCACCATGGCTGTGTGCCACTATTGCACTTGTGGGCATCACAACAAGCTATTTGCTACTAAGTAGGTTAGACCATGAGTTGCTTGGGCAAATATTGGTCGTTTTCCCACAGTCGCACATGCAGCATCTTCTGGCCCTAGACGCACTGACTGTCTGGGGACTGACTCTCTTCCAACTTCCAGCCATGCCATTCTATTTTACATGTCAATCACATAAGGTGTCTTCAGCAGAAGGGTCTTACCACTAACCTTTGGTGGGTCATCAAGTACTCTGATAGAAATCTGTCTGTCTTTCAGGAAACCTTGTAGGTCTCTCTGAAAAAAAGCTTATTGTGGATGATAGCCCCATGCTGGTACTGTGAGTTACAGGTCAGTACCCACTAAGAAAATGAGGAAAAAGATAACTAATATACAAGAGTTAGAGATAAGAGAGAGAAAGAGGGAGAGGGAGAAGGAGGGAGGGAAGATGTAAAAGATTAAGGTTAGTCGTGATCCTACCCTCTCCAGTGTCTTGTGGTTCAGGTGTTCCCTGTAAGGACCTGGTGAAGGATCAGCCATTTGGTCTCTCTTATAGTGAGTAGAATTTTTTGGTACCATTGCCACTTGGGTCTAGATTTGTGTTTCCCACCCCTTTGATGCCCTCCCCTCCCTCCCCTTCCATCCTAGTGTCTAGTCCACGAGATGCTTGCTGGATATGTAAGGTATCTTGGGTAGATTCAGGTTAGGTGTTGTAGATGAGTGAGACTATGTGATGATTTTTTTTTCTGTGATTGGGTAAATTCACTGAGAATGATCTGTTCCAGGTTCAACCATTTTTCCTCAAATTTCATTGTGTCATTTTTTCTTACTGCTGTATAGAATTCCATTGTGTAGATATACCACATGTTAGTTATCCATTCTTCTAGTGATGGACATCTGGGTTGATTCCAGCTCTTAGCTATTACAAATTGAGCCACTACAAACATGGCTGAGCAAATCTCTCTAGCCTGTGGTTTGAAGGTTTTAGGGTAGATGCCCAGTAAGGGAATAACTGGGTCTGTTGGTATCTCTATGGTCAGCTTTTTCAGGAGTCTCCATATTGCTTTCCAAAGTGGTTATACCATCCTACATTCCCACCAACAGTGGATGAGTGTTCATACTTCTCCACATCCTCACCAGCATTTATTTTTATTTGATTTTTTGATGTTTTCTATCCTTATTGGGGTAAGGTGGAATGTCAGAGTTGTTTTAATTTGCATTTCTCTGATGATTAGGGATGATGAACATTTTCTTAAGTGTATGTTTGCCATTTGTATTTCTTCCTCTGTGAACTGCCTGTTCAGCTCTTTGCCCCATTTTGTGAGGGGGGTATTTGACTTCTTGCTGTTAAGATTTTTGAGTTCTTTGGAGATTGTAGAGATTAGGCCTCTATCAGTTGGATAACCCACAAATATTTTCTCCCATTCTGTGGGTAATCTATTGGCTTTGCTTATTGTATGCTTGTCTGTAATGAAACTCTTCCACTTCATGGGATCTCATTGGTTGAGTGATGGTTTAAGTTTGTGAGCTACTGGGGTTTTGTTCAGGAAGTCTTTTTCCATTCCTATATCAGGGAAAGTTTGTCCTAAAATTTCTCCCAGTGGTATTCGAGTTTCTGGTCTTATATTGAGGTCTTTGATCCATTTGGACTTGAGTGTAGTGCATAGCGAAATGGGTGGATCAAGTTTCAACTTCCTACATATGGTTATCCAGTTTGTCCAGCACCATTTGTTGAAGGAGCTTTTTTCCAGCCTATATTGTTTGGGCCTTTATCGAATATCAAGTAGCTACAGTTGCTTGACCCAAATTCCGAGTCCTCAAGTCTATTCCGTTGGTCTATGCTCCTATTTTTATGCCAGTACCATGCTGTTCTTATTACTATGGCTTTGTAATATACCTTTAGATGAGGTATGGTGGTGCCTCCAGAGGTATTTCTTTTGCTGAGGATATGTTTGGATATGCGAGGCCTTCTGCCTTTCCATATGAAATTTGAGATCATTTTTTCTGTCTCTGAGAAGAACACTGTAGGGATTTTAATTGGAATTGCATTAAATCTGTATATTGCCTTTGGTACGATTGTCATCTTCACAATGTTAATTCTGCCTATCCAGGAGCATGGGAGGTCTTTCCATTTTCTGAAGTCCTCCTCTGTTTCTTTTTTGAGTGTTTTTATGTTTTCATTTTATAGATCTTTCACTTCCTTGGTTAAAGTTATTCCAAGGTATATTATATTATTTTATTTTTTTTGTTGCTATTGAAAATGGGACTATGTCCCTTATTTCTTTCTCTGTATCTTTGTCATTTGCATATAAGAAGGCTACTGATTTTTGTCCATTGATTTTGTATCTTGCTACTTTGCTATAGGAGTTAATCACCTTCAGGAGTTTTGGGATGGAGTCTCTCAGGTCTCTTACATATACAATCATGTTATCAGCAAATAAAGCTAACTTAACTTATTCCTTTCCAAATTGTATCCCTTTTATTTCCTTCTCCTGTCTTATTGCTTGAGCTAGGACTTCCAGTATTATATCGAAAAGCAGAGGTGAGAGTGGACAGCCCTGTCTTGTTCCTGATCTTAATCGGAATTCCTCCAGTGGGTCTCTATTATGTATTATTTGGGCCTTAGGAGCTTTTATATTGCCTTTATTAGGTTAAGATATGAACCAACCATGCCAACTCTCTCCAATGTTTTGATCATGAATTGATGTTGTATCTTGTCAAAGGCCTTTTCTGCATCTATCAAAATGATCATGTGGTTTTTATGTTTAAGCTTGTTTATGTGGTGTATTACATTGACAGATTTCCGTATGTTGAACCACCCCTGTGTTCCTCAGATGAATCCCACTTGGTCAAGGTTGATAATGCTTTTGATGTGTTGTTGGATTCAGATTGCAAGGATTTTGTTTAGGATCTTTGCATCTAAATTCATCAGGGAAATAGGCCGGTAGTTTTCTTTTCTTGTGGCATCTCTGCCTGGTTTTGGAATTAGGGTGATGCTAGCTTTATAAAAGGAGTTGGGTAGCTTTCCCTGTTCACCAATTATGTGGCACAGTTTGAGGAAGATTGGTTTGAGTTCTTCCATGAATGTTTGATAGAATTCAGCTGAGAAGCCATCTGGTCCTGGACTCTTTTTCTGGGAGGTTTTTTATTACTTTTTCAGTCTCCATGAGTGTGATGTGTTGATTGAGCTGATTAATCTGCTTTGTGTTTAGCTTTGGTAGATGGTATGCATCCAGGAATTTATCCATCTCCTCCACATTATCCACTTTAGTGGAGTAGAGGTTTTTGAAATAAGTCCTGATGATTCTCCCAATTTCACTCGTGTCTGTTGTGATCTCTCCTTTTTCATTTTGAATTTTGTTAATTTGAAGCTTCTCCTTTTTTTTGCTTGATCAGATTGGCCAGGGGTTTGTCAATCTTGTTTATTTTTACAAAGAACCGGCTCTTTGTTTTGTCAATTGTCTTAATTGTTTCCTTGGTTTCCAATTCATTGGTTTCTGCTCTGATTATAATTATTTCTTTCCTTCTGTAGCTCTTTGGGTTGGAATTCTCTTGTCTTTCCAATGCCTTTAGGTGGATGGTTAGGCTATTGATTTGGGAACTTTCTGTCTTTTTAATCTTCAAAGCACAATATGCTTTCAAAGAATGTGGATACTAAATAAATAGAAAAGAAAATTATGTATGTGCTAAAGTTGCTTTGAATTTTTCATCACAAAAGTCAATGTCTACATTTTTATTTCTTCAGTTATATTTGAGTACAGATTGATATCCAAGCAAAGCAATTCTTTTAGCTTCATGATTCTTGTTGTAAAAATTTCCAGTTGTGTTTTTCTTTTATCAGTTAATGAATAAAACATGATAAATACAACATGAAAGGGAAATATATTTTTTGCATAATGAAGAAAATTTGTGGAAATAGGAGTTCTCTCTTTTCGTATGATTAATATCCTTTGTAAGTTTAGAGATGTATAATTTAGTGAATATCTTTTATTTGTTGTATATGTACATATGTGTGGATGTGTATGATGTGTGTGTATGGATGCATGTGTACCATAGCACACATGTATACTCTGGACTTCATGGTGTTTGTCTTCTCCATATCTACCTTGCTTGCGACTGAGTGTGGTTTGAATGTAAATGTGCATCTTCTATATCCTAAGGGATTTTTGATTAAGGTTTAACGTTTTACTTAAGTCTCCAGAAACTTGGTGGTGGATGTTTCAGTGGGGGCATGTCTTTTAGTTCAGTCATATGATGTGTAAAGAGCTGGTTTGAATTCTGGCTGCTTGTGTTTGCTGGCTGGTGGTATCTCTGTGCCAACTTCTGTCATTGATGGTGATGGTGTTCCCCTGAATCCTGTAAGCCTGAAATAAACCCTATTCTCCCATAAGTTGCTTCTTATGTTTTTCCTAGCAATGAAAAATAACTGTAACACTGGGCTTCCCCTCTTGTTTTTTCCACTGCATGTACATGAGTCTAGCTGGCCCAGCAGTTTTGGGATTTTCATGGTTACAAATCCTATTACCATAAATGTGTTAAGATTACAGATGTGTGTGCCACATTGCATCCACCTTTCCATGAGTGCTGGGGAATTGAATTCTGAAATAAGGAATAGTAGGCTTGCAAGCAGATGGCTTTAATTGTTGAGCCATCACTCCAGCCCAGTAAATATATTATTTACATATTCACTTAATACAGTTTATCCTGATTAGCCCTGGCAAGCTGTGGCCTCACGTTGTATGAGACTTAGGTGTGACTAGTCACAAATATGATTCCTATGATTCATACATGTTTGTTCTCTTTGTTTTCTGCTATCTCTGTGAGTGTTACAACCTTTCTGTCATTGCTCCATCACCAACTTCATGACCCATATGCTTGCCAAGATCAGTGTGGTTCCTGCGATGTCTCCATTTGTGTTTCTGAATAAAACATTAGAAGTAAAAGTTTATGAAACCCCATGGGGAAAAGAAGGGAGCTGGAAGCTACAACACAGCACACACACAAAAAATTATTTTCAGGGCTGGAGGACTGGCTTAGCGGTTAAGGCATTTGCCTGCAAAGCCAAAGGACCCATGTTAGATTCCCCAGGACCCATGTTAGACAGATGCACAAGGGGGGCTCACATGTCTGGAGTTCATTTGCAGTGGCTGGAAGCCCTGGCATGCCCATTCCCGCTCTCTTGCTCTCTCTCTCTCTCTTTCACTCTCCCCCCATCTTTCTCTGTCAAAGATATAAATAAATAAAAATATAAAAAAATCTTTTCAGAAAATAATTCTATGACTCCCACAAATTGTCAGATTCTCACTCCTCTGGGATGTGAGTGAACACCAGTCATCTGGTTGCCTCCATTATTTATTGAAAAGCACTGCGGGGAGCAATGTGTTGCACCCTGTGGTGTTATTCAATAGATGATGAATTAATGAACAGAATCACAAGGAGATTTGTCCAGTAGTAAGGAAGAAAAGATATTTGTGTGCAGCAAAAGCCAGGAAGCAAAAAAAAAAAAAGTTCCTAATGAAAAGGGGTTATCTTGGGCTGGAGAGATGGCTTAGTGGTTAAGCACTTGCCTGTGTAGCCTAAGGACCCCAGTTCGAGGCTCGATTCCCCAGGACCCATGTTATCCAGATGCACAAGGGGGCACACGCATCTGGAGTTCGTTTGCAGTGGCTGGAAGCCTTGGCATGCCCATTCTCTCTCTCTCTCTATCTGCCTCTCTATCTCTGTGTCACTCTCAAATAAATAAATAAAATTGAACAAAAAAAGGGGGTTATCTTGTACCCATAATTTACTTTCTTATCCCACATAAGCAAAGAAATGAGAAGAGAAAAAAATGACTATCTTATGTTAAAGAGGTTAGTCAGATAATGTTAATTAGCTGTATTCTGTTCCTGTACTGATGTAAAAACCTCTTACTGTACTTACTAGAAAATTTATGTCAAACACACAAAATAGACAATAAAAAATAAAGGTCTCAGGAACAGCTAATCATTTGTTTGACTAGATAATCCAGTTGTTTACTGGTAATCAGAGAAGACCTATCTGAGATTCAAAGTCATTTTATTTTATTGTTTTTAATATTTTTACTTATTTGAGAGAGAGAGAGATACAGAAATAGGCAAGGGGAGGGGGAGAGAGAGAGAGAGAGAGAGAGAAAGAAAGAGAGAATGGGCATGCCAGGGCCTCCAGCCACTGCAAACAGACTCCAGATGCATGTGCCCACTTGTGCATCTGGCTGTCTGGGTCCTGAGAAGTCGAACCTGGTTCCTTTGGCTTTGCAGGCAAGCGCCTTAACTGCTAAGCCATCTCTCCAGCTCCCTCAAAGTCATTTTAAATATCCAAGTATTCACTCTCAAATCTGTTTCAGGTTATACTTGTTTCTAGTGTGAATATTTTTCTCCTACCCTCTCTATGTCACTGGATCCTCTCTGGTCACTTAAATATTAAGACTACTGGATATTCTCTTTTCAAACAAAAATTGTGATTTCTTTGGTCACAACCAGTCGACTACTGCTCATTTTTTAAAAAAATTGTTTGTTTCACATTTTTTTGTGTTCTTATAGAAAAAGAATATATTTAAATTGTATTTGTTTATTTGTCTGCTGTGTGTGTGTGTCTGCTGTGTGTGTGTGTACATATGAACATGCCAGGGCCTCTTTCTGCTACATATGATCACAGATGTTTCACTACTTTTCCCATGTAGCTCACATGTGCAACATAGGGATTGAACCTTGTCCTGCAGACTTAGGAAGCATGTGTTCTGACTGCTGAGGCAGTCTTCTTCCCAGTCCCTAAATAGTGCTTTCTCAAGAAGCGCCCATGTTCTAGTGAAACATGGCATGTCACATTTCTTATGTACTGTTGCTACTATAACCCAAAATCAGTATTCAATACAAATTTAATACAGGGAGTCCACTTTTACATAGTTTTGTTAAAAATCTAAATTTAAGAAAGATAGTTTTGATGATTCATCATTATTCCCACAATAGGAAGAGCAATTCCCCACAATCTAATATAATAATTGAGAGATGAATACTATTTGTGGCTTATGATACATGAGAGGTCAGTGTCCATTCACTTAAATTTCTAAGTGTGATAACTTAAAGAAAGTTAGATTATGTGAAACCTCTTAACAATACATTTAAATACATATATCTGACGAGAGTGAATGAATTCAGGGTGGTATGGTCATAGATTAAGTTTAGATATTTGTATAATAAAAATGTTATTACAAACATATAGTAGGTTTGATATTAATTACCAAAATTTTCTGTATAATCAAGCCCTCCTTTCACCTTTGTTATATGATAGCTAAAAGAACTTATTTTTTAAAGGAGTACTCCCAATATTGAATATGTCATATATTCATTTTGTGCCTTGGGCTAAGTCTCTGAGTCTATTTAAAACCTGTAGGAAATATTTTCCAGTATCATAAGGATTTTATTAGGCAGAGACTATGTAAATTTGTAAAATATAACACATGTCACAAATCAGTGATAATGGCATTATTTATTTTATGGTGCTCTTAAATTCATTCTTGTTGTTTATATGATTTTTGGCTAGCAATATTTTTCCTAACCCTTGTTTAGTATACAAAGTAATGTTTTCCTTAATTCTGTGTACTTTTATTAAAAGATTTTTATTTATTTGTTTATTGGAGAGAGAGAGAATGGACAAGTCATGGCCTACAACCACTGCACACATATTCCAGACACATGTGCCACCTTGTGCGTGTGGCTTAAGTGGGTATAGGGGAATTGAACCTGAATTTTTACACTTCACAGGCAAGCACCTTAACCACTAAGCTATCTCTCAAGCATAGTTCTGTGTTATTTTTTAAAATTTATCTTTAAAAAAGTGTTTTCAAAACTAAACTTATTTTACAATAAGACATAAAGTCATATTTATGTATCAGTGCATAACATGACAGGTCTATACACATATATTGTCTAATGTCTAAATTACTTATATCTGCTTAAATATTTATCATTTCTTCTTTTAAAAAACTGTGGCATATTTTATTCATTTATTTTTATTTGAGACACAAAGATAGAGAGAGAGGGAGAAAGATCAAGACAGAGGAGAGAGAAAGAATGGGTGTGCCAGGGCCTCTAGCCACTGCAAACAAACTGCAGACACGTGTGCCACCTGTGCATCTGGCTTATGTGGGACCTGGACAATTGAACCTGAGACCTTAAGTTTCACAGGCATATGCCTTAACCAGTAAGTCATCTCTCTAGTCCTATTTTTTCTTAGTAAAACTTTCAAAATTATTTATTTTAATTTTTGACACACATTATCACCTATCATCAACTTCTTATGCTATAACATAGGAAAACTTGCTGTGTGTAATTCTATTGTATTGCCATTGACCAATCTTCCCCACCCAGCCCTTGCTTCACACAGCCTTTAGTAACCACTATTCTGCTGTCACCTTTCATGAAATTAATTCAAAATGTTTTGAGTTCTGTTTTAGTTTGATTTCTTTGCTATCTACTAGTCCATTTTTCTTCAATTTCTTTTGTTATATGACATTAAGATTTTGTTTTCCTATAAAAGATCCATTAATTTTTGATTAAAATTTTTTCTTTTGGGGGGAAATTCTTTAATTTATTTTGATTGCTTGTTTTAAGCTTTTAATTCTCATCCATTGATTATGTTTTTTCTCTTTGTCATATTTTCAATATAAATATTTTGTCATATATTATATATATGACATATAAATAATGCCATATATTTTCAATATAAATATTTAAAAATATAAATGTAAAATTTTTGATTCACATTAAAATTGACACAAAGCTTAAGTTTGCCAGTATTAAAGGAATAGATTTAGGAAATGTTTAACTTCAAAGTTATAGTTATTCTACTTTGTAATTCTATGTCCACATACATGAAATTTTTTCTGAGGAGATATGAAAACACATCTGTTCACCACAGATATAGCTCAGACGACAGACCAAAGCACAATTGTACCCAAACCAGCTTTGGAGAACCAGTGATTCTATTGGGTCTACCTGTTGAGTTTGGGTGAAGGGTTGCATGGGTGATTTAAAGGCAGATGCATCATGAAAAAGCCCCCACAGCATGGGCAATGACTCATAGGAGCTGCATCTCAGGAGCTCACTGTATGATTTGGAGGCAGCTTGGGTAGCCAGGAGGCCTCTCCCCAAGCAGTCACATGACCTTTAGTAACCTTAGGGAGGGGTCTTGAAACCTTTTACCTAGACTTGTTGACTTCCCCAAATGAGAGAATGCTTTGAGACAGAATATGCCCCTAACAATTATTTATTCGCCATTTAACATTAGGAAGAGGTTCTGTGTCCTTTTAAATTCAGCTTTCCCAGACTTGGTCTCCTGAACTTCCCTCCTCCCTTTGGGAATGAATATTTTAATTCAGAGGAATCTTCTATACAATAAGGATTAACAGTAAGTCTATTGGAGAAATATCCAAGTAAGGTAATATTTTCCTAGGCTAAATAGAAAACTGGTTAGTTATTCATCCTCAACTTCAAAGACCCAGTGTTGGTCTTCTTATGACAAATCTTTGTGGTAGCTGCATGTTTTGAAAACATAGCTGTTATGTAAGTGTAGAGGATTTTAGCAGCTACTGAGCTTTCCCCCTCATTTTAATGGAACACAGAAAGTCCAGGCAAGGCCAAAAGAAAATGGAGGAGTGCTATCAAGTGCCTATGCATCCAGGCCTGTAGCTGAGACGAACCTCAGAATTATGACTAGCAACAGAATCCAGGCTGCTTCTCTTAGTCATAGCAGGAGGATGGGTGTATGTCCTTTGGTTCACAAATGCTTCAATGGTTTTTCCGTCCTAGGGTTTGTGAAAATTTGTATAGCAGTGCTCTGGCTGAGAGGCTGGCTTCTCAGACATTTCCTGTTTAATTCTTCTTACCTGTTCACTATAATCCCTGGGAACCTGCAAGAGAAACTTGATAAATGGTGTTGCTAATACATGACTTTAGTTCAATTCCATTTTATGCTGAATGCAAAGTTTTGCCTTAGTATTTATGAGCTGCCTTTAGTAATATGACAGAACTCTCAGTTTATATGATTCTCCCTATTGAAAGTAAAGAAATAAAAAAAAATCTTCCAAATTCTCAACTGGTTTGCTAGTTTATCCCTTATCAAGTATTTATTTTCAGAGTTTGTTATAAGTTCAGCTACATTTTAAATTTTTTTCTCATTTAAGATTTATACAACGAGAAGAAAAATGGAAATACCAAGCAATTTGTCTATGAAATTGCATTAAGAGTAGACTGCAGAAAGAAACAAATTTACCAATAAAAAGCTATTTGTACATGCAAAACATATTAGGTAAATATTTTGTATGTACATTGTGTACATACAAAACATATACACATTGGTATAGTCCAGCATACCTGAGAAGATGTGAAATAACCACACAACACTCAAGACAGACTTTGAAGAAGGGCCATGAGGCCCCACTGAAGTGAAGCCCCAAATTGGCTTTATTTACAGCTTTTCTTAAGAGTTTAAGGTCATAAAAGTTATGGGCAGTGTGGTTTGATTCAGATGTCCCCCATCAACTTAGGTGTTCTGAATGCTAGGTTCCCAGCTCATGGAGATTTGGGAATTAATGCCTCCTGGAGGGAGTGCATTGTGGGTGCGGGCTTATGGGTGTTATAGCCAGATTCCCCATGCCAGTGTTTGGCACATTCTCCTGTTGCTATTGTCTACCTTGTGTTGGCCAGGGGGTGATGTCCACCCTCTGCTCATGCATATCACTTTCCCTGCCATCATGGAGCTTCCCCCTTGAGCCTGTAAGCCAAAATAAACCTTTTTTTTTTTTCCATAAATTGCTTTTGGTCAGGTGATTTCTGCCAGTAATGTGAACCTGACTGCAACAAGTAAAGTGGTATGAAAGAGTGGGATTGCTGCTAGACACCTGGCTATGTGGCTTTGGCCTTTTGGAGGTGATTTTCAGGAGGAATGTGGAAGGATTTGAAAACTTGGCCTAAGAGATGACTTGCAGTTCTGTAAGTACAGCTTGATGTACTATTCTGGTCAGAGTCGAAAGACCTGAATGCGCTATAAGAACTATGGACTGTGAGGGATGGCTTATGAGGGTGAGAAAGAGCTTTGCTTGGACTGGGCTAGCAGTTTGTGTAAGAAGCTTGCTGTTATGCCTGTGTCCTAAGAAGTTGTGCAGGGTTCCTTTGCATAGCAATGGACTGATGTGACCAGAGGGACATGACACAGAAAAACAAACAAACAAAAAATATTTGGGTGAGCTGCTGTCTATGCAACTGCAATTGAGAAATTATAACCTTTGAGATTGGGCCAGATGATCTGCACTGGGGCAATAGGAAGAATGTAGACTCTTTTGAAGGGGCTTAAGTTCTAGAGTGTCCTATTCTTCAAAGTCTGCTTTATTACCCCTGGACTAACACATTGGCACCCTACTTGGTACTGTGGACTATAAGAAATGCAGGAAAGAAAGGGTCATTGACTTTGCAGCATGGTCTTGTGTTTTGGAAATGGCCATGGGCAGTGTGAATCAGGTTTGTTGTATGGCTTCATGGAGCCATGCTGATGAACCTTGGATTGCAGTGAAGACCCAGTGGAGCTGCCAGGACCATTAGAGGGCTACTAAGGAAAGCTGCAAGCCCCAATGAAGTTTGCCAGGACTGTGAGTAGCCTAGCTGGAGGTGTGGAATTGGAATACAGAGACTTGTTGCTGGTGAGAATTATCAGACTTGGAGATTTTTCACTGGTTAGAGTTGCTGGACTTGTAACTCAGAGTTTGATGTTTGCCCTGGTTGTTTTAATTCATGTATTGCTTGAGTATTTCTTTGCTATGCCCAATGCCATCCTTTGTAGTGTGAATGTTTATGCTGTGCCATTATGTTTTTTTTTTTTTGAGGTTATTTTTTGGTATTATGGCTCAATTAAAAGATCTTGGACTATGGAGATGTATGATATCATTAGAATTCATAAAAACTATGGGGACTTTTAAAGTTGGATGAATGCATTGCATTTTACATCATGTATGGTTATCAGTTTATGGGGCCAGGGGCGGAATGTGGTGGTTTGATTCGTGTCCCCCATCAACTTAGGTGTTCTGAATGCTAGGTTCCCAGCTGATGGAGAATTAGGAATTAACACCTCCTGGAGGGAGTGTATTGTTGGGGATGGGCTTATGAGTGTTATAGCCAGTTTCCCCATGCCAGTGTTTGGCACACTCTCCTGTTGCTCTTGTCCACCTTATGTTGGCCAGTGGGTGATGTGCACCCTCTGCTCATGCCATTATTTGCCCTTTCATCATGGAGCTTTCCCCTAGAATCTATAATCCAAAATAAACCTCTTTTTTCCTATAAGTTGCTGTTGGTCAGGTGATTTCTACCAGTAATGTGAACCTGACTGCAATAGGAAGTTTAGGCTAAACAGAAAAATGTTTATTATTCTCAGCATAAGGCAGATGAGGAGTTGTTGACTCAAGCATCTTGTTTTGGAACATGCTTATTGCACCAGGAAATCTTTGTAGAAGGTGTTGAGTTCTTCATGGTCCAGGAGCTCACCTACAGGGCTCATGGTTTTCCATGATTAGGCATATCTTGGGCAAATATTAACTTCTCATTGATGAACATGAAATCCACATATACAGACATGGTAGAAAATTGATTCACATCATTTTAGATTGTTATATATGAAAAACCTTTATGACACTGAGTGTGGTGGCACACCTTTAGTCCCAGCACTTGGGAGGCAGAGAAGTAGAAGGATCATTGTGAGTTTGAGACTAGCCTGGAACTACAGAGAGAGTTCCTGGTCAGTCTGCACTATAGAGTGAGACCCTATCTCTATTAAACACCAAAGAAAAGACACATTAGTTCATTAATGTAAAAGTTTCCTATCTAGTTAAATTTCTACATAAGATATGTATGATTAGTATTCCTATATTGGAATCTATTATCTTTATCAAGTTTTCTGCCAGTTGTGCTGATATTGTTGTATATAAAGGAATGTCTAATGTTTCCTCTTTTATTAAAAGAATATCTATGATTGTTTCAATCATAGATATAATATTTCAGCTTATAACTCATATTTCACACAAATTCCTATTAGGGGGAGATCATAGGTCACTCTACATTATTTTTTCTTTCTTTAATTAATTTATTCAAATTTTATAAAAATGAATTAAAAATCCTACATTATGATTTATTTAAATTTAAATGGTATTCAAATAGCCTTAGCTAGCACTTTTATAAAATTGTCTAGGATTTTAAAAGGGAATCAGTCATTCTTTACTTTATGATATCTGCCAAACTGTATTTTGGTATAAAAGTCACAAATGTTAGACTTGGTCCATTAAAGAAATTGAATTTACTTACAGACCTCAAAATTTAGGAACTTTTACATGGAAACCATAATTTCTAGTTCTTCTCATAAAGTATATAGTTCACATAATAATAGCAACATTCGATCATATGCTGTGACTTCCACCTGAAAGATAGTACATGTTGTTTTGTGTATTAGAATCTTTTCAACTGATCCCAGTTGAAGAACATTAACTAACTGCTCCAGTGTTTAATCTTAACATTTTGTTCTATATGAATTAAAAGTGGTGATCCCAGCTTTATCCCTTTTTATTCTAATTATGCACATATGTATTCATCTGTTTTCCACCACTACTAAAAGAATACCTGACAGGGTAATGCACAGGAACGAGGTTTGTTTAGCTCACAGTTCTGAAGGTTCACAGCCATGGCTCTCTCATGGCTCTGCAATGGGACATGTCTCATGGAATGTAGCATCAGAAAGAAGGAAACATAGATAAGAGGTTAGGATCGTATAATACTATAGGAAGCCACAGATCCTGAGGTGGATATAAATTTTCTAAAAATCCCATCATTTCTTTGCTACATTGAAACCAAACTTCCAATGCATAAAACTATCTACAGTATACCCAAACTATCCCCCACCAACTTCCTCCCCTGTTACCAAGGCTGAAGCTCTTATAATGTAATATATAATAATTCTACACATAATGATCCTGACACATTAACTTTTTCCAGAATAATGGAAAAGTCCATGTCCAAATTTTCATCTGAAGTTCAATGCAACTTCCTTCCAGTTTTGAGCTTAAAAACGTAAACACACTTTTCTTCTAATACAACGGTGGAGTAAGTGTAGGGTAGATATTATTGTCAAAACAAGGGAGATATAAAGATGTAGAAGGCAATACTCAGCACAAACAAAGACTGAAATTCATCAAGCAGAAATTAATCCTGAAGTTCCAAGTACAGCATCCTCTCTTCACTGTCATGGGGATAAGTTTCAAGGCTTCGGGTATTTGTATTCATGGCAAATCATTCAGTGTAGTTTTCCCACTGTTGAGCTCTCTTTTGTCTTCCTGGGGTTCCCAAGGAGACACTATTTCAATGGCTCTTCTAGATAGCATCTCCCCTGGGGCTCCCTGTAAAATCTTTAATCCTGGGAGGTGGGGGGGGGATCTTCTCTCCCAGGTGTTCCTTTCAAAACCCTGTAACTCTTGAATCCCGTTTACCTGTGAAATGAAGATTACATAGATTTCAAAGTTTTCCATGAGTACAAATGTTTGTTAAACCCTCTTGAGTTATGGGTTTAGTACAAGGCCATGGAGTTGCTGGATACTGAAAGGTCTCTAGGTCCATGATTGCACAGCAGGGCTTGGGGATGCCTGAGATCCACTCAGGGCTTCTTTCTCATGGTTCATATGAGGACATGGAAAATGACAGCCACGTATAAGATAGAAAAGGTATCCTTACCTATAGTCAGACCTGTCATTCTTTTGACTTAAGTTTTCCCATCCTTCAGAAAAGACAAAGTTTTTTTTTTGTCTTTTTTGGTTATTTACAGGCTACCCAATCTATGGTACTTTGTTATAGCAACCCAAATAAATTAAGTCATCATATATGTCAAGTTAATGATGGCACAATTTGTGTCTCTGTCTGAGATACCCTATAGATATTTATGTTTACTTCTGGATATAAAAGCCAACACAAATGAAAGACAATGACATTTTTATAAATGTTCAATTTTCATTATTTTTTAAGTTTAAAGAAAACTAGATCTATTTCAGACCATTTGTAGGCTTGTCCAACTTCTGTTCATCTTATTCCTAGGACATAGTTTTATACTTTGCTAGAGGAACACACTAAAACCCAGAGTATTATTCCCAGATCCTGCTGCTTGCTGAATTCTAAGTTTCATATCATTGTCTCTTGACCCTGAAGAGAACTCACATTCTTGCTATGCTGCTTAGCAACTGCTTTTTCTCAGCCTGTCAACCTCAGTTTTCAGGGTAAGTAATGTCTCAAAAAGAAAGTAGCTTTCAATATTTATTTTTCATCTTTCAAAGGAAGTATTTAGTGTTCCTTTTCAAAAGGATAATGACCTTATAGCTTCTCATTACAATAGACATTCTCTGTTTTAAAAATATTTTGTATTCACATTTTCAAATGGCTGTGGTAAGAAAGTTTTTGTCGGCAAAGCCTGTCCGTCACCCCTGTCAGAAGAAACCAACCCTGTGTGTGTGAGTGTATAAATTACATTCATATTGACTAAAAGGAAATAAACTTATTACAAATCACAGAAATACTTAGTTTTTATTCATTAATGTACTTATAGCAACATAAAACTTTGCTGTTATAATTTCTTGTTGACCTTTTCATTTGTCTTTCCTTTGACAAGGTTGTTCACTGTAAACAAACACGACAACTTTCAGTCTCCCCCCCATTATATTACTGTAGGGAACATTCTAAAAGATCAATTAAATATGTCCTGATTATAAAATCAAATATTTACTTTAATTCAAGTTCTACCCAATCTTCCTTCCTGTTTATGATATCACCTGGCATACAGATAATGGTCATGCTGAAACACACATTTCTAAATTTAATCCATGAAAGGGTAGAAAGTCCTTACTTGTATGCAAACTTGCTAACAAAATAACAGCTTTTAATTTGCCTTGCTTTTCAAGACTGAAGATCCAGAAAATGGAATCATTGATTTAAGAGAAGGAATTATGAAAAAGAGAGAAGCCCTTTAAGTATGGTAAAAGTAGGGTTAAGTATAATTTTAAAGTTTTCTTTTCAGTTGACACATGTAATCTTTTATTTCCCAAGTGTTACCTATTAGAGTTGAAAGAAAGCAATGATGATTAATTTGGTTAATTCTGGGCCATTGAGAAAAAGGTAATGAACCCTGTTATATGCTGAACTGGGAAATAACTTTAATATGAACATTAGAATTAAATTTCTACAATCTCTATGAACATTTGAAGAGTACATTCTTTTAGTTTTCATTTTAAAATACAGACAGATGGAGCAGTTTAATTAAGTAAGTACAATATATGGATCATAAATTTTGTAGTTGAAAAGCATTTTCCATAAGGTCATGGAGAAGACCTTCCTCCCTCATAACCTTTATTAAATGTTGTAGGAACTACAGATATATCAGCAACATATCTAACAGTAGAAGTAGTGAGGATAAACATCATAGAAATAGTACTGCAGCCAAAGCAAGACCTGACCTTATTAATGCTGTGCTCACATATGAAGGTAAATACAAATATACATATGCAGGGGAATGAGAAAATGGCTCAATGGAAAACAGCACTTTCTTTCAAAGTCTGCTAGCCTGTGTTTAATTTCCCAGAACCCATGTAAATCCAGATGTACAAAGTGGTGCATGTATCTGGATTTCATATGCAATGGCAGGAGGTTAGACATACCTACATTCTGTTTCTCTCCCTTAAATAAATAAATGATTTTTAAAATGTGCATATGCAAACAAAAATCCATGTGTATCTCAACTTATTTTGCCTCATGGGTGGATGCAATTGTCACTACCAAGATAAGTAGACCAGAAATTAGAATAGCTAAAATTTTCTAGGCTAATACTCACTCAATAAACACCTAAATATAAGAAGTAAAAGACTTTTAAACCCACACTTTTTGGCCCCAATTCCCTGGTATTTCAACTTCAACATTTTACCTGACATTTTACTTCTGACAATATCTTATAAAAATTTTTCTATTCTACATAGCATATTTTTTTTCATTCTAGCTTTATTTGAATTATTAATTTCACCAGACATTTTCTGGAATCCATTTAGTTCTTTTTACAGCCTGGCTTTATTTTATCCATCACTGGTCCTGACAACCTGGGTAATGCTCACAGGAAGAGAAAGCTGCCATTCCTTATCAGCCTTCACCATTTATTGTGGCAAACCATCCCCCATGCAAGGTTGAGCAATGTACCTAGTGGTCACTGAGGTCTGCCCTTGCTGTGTGCATTTGACAGAACACTTGTGAGCATGAAACCAAACTAAGCATTTGTTATTAACTTACTGCTTCCTGCAGGAGGAGTATAATTTAATAAAGGGAATGAACTAAAATGGAATTTAGAATGCATACCTTGAAAAATCACAACCATGCTTTACAGTTATATCTAATTAGAAATTAAAGGGCACTCTTGTATCTCTATAAAGATCAGATTTGGCGTAAGTGTATGTGTAGCCCTGAGTGAGTCAGTGGATTACAGTTAAGCAGCCTACCTAACCAGGTATGACAACTTGCTCAAAAAATTCAAGATGATTTCCTTATGGGAAGAATATTGTTGAGATTTGGATGTGATTTAGATGTATGGCACAAAGAATGTGTTAGAATCTTGGCTTTAAGTCTACCAAGGTTAAATAATAGTGGGAACTATAAGCAGTGAAACATAGAGAAAGATCACCATTGGCCCTTCCATGGGTTCTATAGTGTCCTGAATTACAATGTGAACACTTCCTGTGTTCCTGCCCTTTCAATGTGATGCATGTGAGGCTTTCATCAGAACTGAATCAATAGTGGCTTGAACTTCCATAACTATGATCTCAATAGAATTATTATTTTTGCAAAGTTATCAAGTCTCCAATATATCATGATTAAAATGCATTTACACAGAAATTGGTAACTAGGAGTGGGGTTGTTACTATAACTACATATGAAGATGAAGAAGTAGCTTTGGAATTGTTAACCAGCTGGAAGAGTTTGAAGGAACATACTGGAAAAGCATATAATGCAGTTGGAGCATTATGGGTGAAGGTACATGATAGTAGAAGACTTGATGCTATATGTTCATGATGAGCCTATTGAAAATTAAAATAAAGGCCAACTTTCTATATCATAAAAAAGAAATTGGTTGAAATTTGACTGTGACCTATAAATTTATAGAAAATGAAGTATAATAATGACGAGAAAGTAACTAACTTCAAAACAAAATATAGAAAGGGCTGTGTATGCTATTTGTTGGTTTTTCAGCAAAAATTAAGAGCACAAGAAAAATATAGTAAAAGAAATGAAATTTTACAGTCTGGCCAGGGAAGGAGCAAAAAAGCTATGTAAATTTGTAGACAAGCAGTAATTTGCTAAATAGATAGGGTAGATAGAAAGTGTAGATGAAATCAGATATGCATGTTTGTTCTGTGTTTATTGGGGTACTATTGACACTGCAACTGTTAGAATCAGTATAGGTGCTCACTGATAGATGAACAGTAAAGAAAATATGCTCTCCATACAAATGGAATATTAGTCATCCACAAAGAATAGAATTAGATGGCTCACTCATGAAGAACATCACTGGTTTTCTATTGGATTCAATGATCAACTAAAATACCAGGGATGTTATAATAAACATGTTGAAAGAAAACATAAATCTCCCAACTTGCACGTCTGGATCATTAAAACTTGATTCCAATAACAAAGTGGATAATATGTGAATTCTATTTTATAATAACTATTTTATAATAATATCTGAGGAAAACTTTCTCCATCAAACCTTTGAAAGTATTTTTCTTTTAGAATCAGTTAAATTCAGATGGTACTCAGATATTGAAAAAAAATGTTTCTAGTTTGTATGCCTATGTGTGTGAGTGCACATTTGTGTGTATGTGGGCATATGCATGAGTGTGAGCATGTTTATAGAGCCCATAGATTAATGTCATGTGTCTTTCTCTATTGCTCGCATATTCTGCTAGTCTAGCTAGCCAATGAACCTCTGCTAACTCTACCCTCAGTGCTTGGATTACAGCTGTACACCGTGATGCCTGACATGTTTATGTGGGTGCTACGAATATCAACTCAGGTCTTCCCTTCCTTGCATAGCAAGCACCTTTCACACTGAGCTATTTTTTAAGGCTCTAAGAAATAGATTATAATAGTGTAGAAACAACACATCTTGGAACATACATATAAGAGCACACTACATATCTGTTTGCATAGAAATTTCCTCAAAATTGAAATGTTGAAATGTTCCCACCTGAACAATGAAAGGAAGCTCTGGAGATTCAGGAAGTCAAGACTGGGAGACCTGAAACTTGAAAGGTCAAACAACCACTCCCCAAGTCAGGGAAGTGATAACTGTAGAAGGGCAGATGTGTAGTTAGCAACAAGTTGCTGGGATGAACTTCAAAACAGAGACTATTTGTGGAAGGAATGAGATTTATTTCAGGCTTACAGATCCAGGGGAATTTCCATAATGGCCCAAGATGCTGCATCCCTTTCACAGATCCAAGCAGAGAGAAACCACCATCAGGCAACACACACAAACAGCAAGCACTAATAGACAACAAAACATCAGGGACCCAAACAGAGATCACTCTCTCTGCAAATCTTTATGATGAAAATCAGATTCTCCCTCCCCAAACACACCTTAGAGATGTTGCCCAGTATCCACCCACAGTAACAGCTCACCTAGCCAGGTGGTGGGAAATCCAAATGGAACAACCAGCTCCAGATATGCTGCACCCTTAAGGAATAGTCACCTATGCTTAGGTGAGTTTTTCGGTGATGCAGTTGCCTTTGGGTCTCCCTGCTCTATAAGTAAGCCCTCTTTCTGAGGCTAAGGGAAGAGCATCCACAGGGTTTATGCCAACACAGTGAGTTCTACCCAAATAGCCATGGGGAGGTGATTATTCATGATGGGATGCGGCTTCTTGTGGTGCAGCTCCTCTGGGGTCTCTACCGCTGGACAGAGACAAGAAGCTCCCTGACACAGCCATGGAGAATTTGTCATGCAGGCTGAGTTGAGACTCCTCAGTCGTTTGTTTCCATTGCTCCTTCAAACAACCTCTCACCCTTCTCTGTAAGTAACCCCAATAAACTCACTGGTTCACCAAAACTTGTTTTGGTGCAATCCTTCTTGGGTATGTCATCTGTGCCTTAGCTGGGGTGGATAGACAGTGTTCACATGGCCCCAAGGGAAAATGTTTCACAGCAAAATATCAATTGAAATCAGTATTATACACAGATGGAACAATACAGATTAGATTTACCAACTACGGCTGGACACAGGAAATCTTCATAAAACAAATATTCGTTAATATATTTTAAGGCACTGGGTTTTTTCCCAGCACTCTAATGAAACATTTGTTTCTATTTTGTAAGATAAAGCTACTGGATAGTGGTACAATTGAGTAGTGTTTTTTTTTTGCAATTTTAGGAGGAATGGAATCACATAATATATGAAAAATATTAAAAAGGAGCTGCTAGTACTTACCTGTATCTGAATGTTTTAGGTAATAAAAGAGTGATGCTACTTTTGGGATAATAAAATCTGCCTTCTTATAAATTTCATATATTCGGTGCATGTTTCAAATTTGCAGATTTTTGTTAGTCTTTTTTTTTTTTTTTTTTTTTTTTGAGGTGAGGTGAGCAGATTCATCCAGGTTGACCTCAAACTCACTATATAGCACAGGATGAATTCGAACTCCTGATTCTCCTTCTGAGTGCTGGAATTCTAGATGTGTACAACTTGCCTGGCCAAATTTAAATGTGACAAATTTTAAAAATATACCCAAATCATTCCTAAAAACTGGTATTTTGTGATTGTTCTATTTCAGAGTGGGCGTGTCACATGAAACATACAATAAAATAGTCCTTAGTGAAAATATGTGACTGGGATAGCATATTAAAAAATGGCATCATGGAAACGCATAATGAGAAAATGTGAAGTGTGGTGTGTTTGGGAGTGTTTGGGGGAACATGGAATGGGCCTTTGGAAATAGAACTAAGGCTCCATGACCCCAGGGCATGGAACACTTTATGCAAAATGTTTACAAACTTACAGTTATCCAAAAAGTCACTAGGAATAATGAAACTATCTCAAGTTTGCCATTACAGTCAGGGGATTTTAAAGTTTACTGGCACACTATTTAAACAAGGTGGTTTAAACCAGGCTGGTTGATGGAAAACTCATGCTGTGGCAGAAAGTCAACTATGAAATAGACTGCCATCAGGAGTAGAAACAAGATGGAAATAGTGAACATGGGAAGAACTTGTGATTTACACTACTGGCCTTGGGGGTGAGGAGAAAATGGAAAAAAACACACAAAAGATCATATTTATACATTTTTGCCTTTGACAGAATAGTGTTTTAATTAACAGTAGGAGGAAGGAGGAGGAGGAAGATAATGACTTTCAGATATAGAACAATTTCTTGATTAAAAAACTAGTAATGCTTGCTTGACATCCTTGTGTTGTAGTCAGGTACACATTGTTGGTATAAATCACCCAACCAGGTGCAGCTTGTGGGAAAAAGAGGTTGATTTTGGCTTATAGGCTAGAGGGGAAGTTCCACAATGGCAGGGGAAAACGATGGCATGAGCAGAGGGTAGACATCACCCCCTGGCCTACATAAGGTAGACAACAGGAACAGGAGAGTGTGCCAAACACTGGCATGGGGAAATTGGCTATAACACCCATAAGCCTACCCCCTCCAGGAGGCATTAATTTCCAAATCTACATCAGCTGGGAACCTAGCTTCAGAATACCTAAGTTTACGGGGGACACCTGAATAAAACCTCCACACCTTGTGTTCTCTCTCTTTCTCTCCCTCTCTCTCTCTTTCTCTCTCTCTTTGCAGGGAGACTCTGGCATGTGTTACACTGGTCTGACAGAGTTATTCATGCTTTAGAGCAAGCTTTATGCAGGGAGAGAGTCTCTTAGGATAACAGAGCAGTATAAACTAAACACACTAATTTCACAGCTGATGACTTGAATAATCTAACCCGCCTTGGTATAACAGCCTCTTATTCAACGTTTCAAGGGGATCATATAACCTAAATTCTATTGCTTAGATGCCTTTTGGTTTGCTTGGCTCTAATCTGTAGAGGGAATTTGATAACCAGAAGCAGAGGATTGAAAATGATGCATGAAATAAAATGTCCAGAACATATCAAAAAGGGAACAGATGTACATTCTAGGTACCAGTCTGTATACCATGTTCTAACAATTGCTTAATGCTCCTTCTAACACATTGATACTTCCCACCTTAATACATGCCCCCAGTCATATATGCAATTTAGAAGCAAATTCTTTGCTTTTTTTTTTTGTGTGTGTGTATGTGTTCTAGCCCAGGCTGACCTGTAATTCACTATGTAGTCTCAGGTGAACATCAAACTCACAGTGATCCTCTTATCCCTGCCACTCAAGTTTTTGAGATTAAAGTCATGTGCCACCATGCCATGCCCAGATAGAAACAATATTGGTTGTACCATCTGTTCATAAAATGTTCCACTTTACCTTATCTTTAAATCTCTCACTGTGTCTTTCTTCTCTACATGTCAGTTGTGCTAGTTTAAATGTGAATGTATGTCCTCCATACTCTGAGATAATTTTGATGAAGGTTGAAACTTCAGTCTCTATCAGCCTACTGGAAAAGGTGTCACTGAGGGTAGATCCTATAGTCAAGCTGTAAGGTGTGTTTAGAGCAACTGGAGCTATGGCTGTTCATGTTTGCTCACTATTTGATGGTGTCTGTCTCCTGTGATCTATGGAAGTCAGTCAACTTCCACCTTTTCAGGTTTTTTCTGTAAGTTGAAATAAATCTTTTCCTCCCATAAGTTGCCTCTGGTTGGATGTTTGTCCAGAAACATGAAGGTAACTGCAAAACAAGGTAGACCTGAAGAGAATACACTTGATACCTGTATGGAACTCTGAGGCTAGCAGATGAAGATAATGTATCATGATGGAAATATATAGATATTACACATACTTATATAGAAAAGATAATCTAATAGAAACATTTATGAAATTATTTGTTTAACACAAATTCTGTTCAAGTTAAAGCCAATGATATGAGAATTTAATTGCTTATAAACTGTTAATACCACTATTTTTACTCACTGCATATTTTCATATGAAATTTAACCTCATTAAATTATTGATGTTAACTTTTATATCTAGATTATGCTTGGAGCAAAAATATCAAAGAGAAACTGTTAAAAGGAATATCAGTAAGGATTCCTGAGAGCCAAAATCACCATAGGTACACAATATTAAATAAAAATTATTTTTACTTTTAAGAACAGCTGCCTATGTTTAACCTATAAATGAGCCTTGATACATGCTTTGTTTAGAAGATTTGAACAATAAATAGGTAACTACTTAGAAAATCCCTAAAATTGTAAAGTATCTCATTAATGATATTCAATCTCTTCAAATAATCTCTGTTGAGTATCATATTCTCTTATCTACACTTCTACAGGTAATGTACTGAATTTGTGCATAATTACCTGCATGTATATTGCTCTCACAAGAGAGCTCTTTTTCAATCTAAGATATATTAAGAACTCTATTCCCAAATTTAGAAAACATAACACTGACTTGCCATTAAAGTGTTTAGTTGGTTTTGAAAAGTGTTATTTGGATTCCAATGTATTTTGATGTTTTAGCATTGTTTCCCACAAATGAGTATTAAATTATAAAAATTAAGAGAAATGGAATTAGTTAAGAAGGAATAAAATCCACACAAAATCTGGAAATTGGATATAAATAAATCCTCAGGATCAGATGGAATTTCCCTAAAGTTTTGAAAGTACTCATGGGTGAAATTGTTAGCCAGACTGCATTGCCCTTTTGCAGAATAAACTTTACCATCAGGGAACAAAAGCCAGCCAGGATGACTGGCATCCCGAAAGTACCCCGAGAACTGCTAAGATTTCATTTTTTGGTGCTTATTTGATAGAATATATCTTAATAACTACTTTATTTATAAATTAATTTATCTAGAAATCCAATCAGCATTTTGACATAGTTTTCTATAAAAGATTTAAATTATATCGCTTTGTGGGAGTTGTCAGTGTGTGCACACTTTAGAAACAGTAATTAAAATGCATTTGCATGTGTGGCAACAATGGTATATCACTGTGAGCTATGTTGCCTTGAGCATTACCTTTATTTTCAACTTTATTAGGAAATCAGAAGACAATTATTGATATACTAATTCAAAATTAACATAAAAATTAAAACAAGTTAGACAACACATCTAGGATTATGAAATAGTGCCAAATGAGAAGAACTCTTCCACAATGCAGAGGACAACCCAAGTCTCATGTGAAAATAAGGAGTTTTGCAATAATGTAGAAATATAGAGGGATATATTTAACTTAATTTAATTTAATTATCTAAAATACTAATTAAGGAGGACTATACTTATACACTTAAATTTATTGAATCTGGCCTGGTATATATCTCAGTGGCACATTACTTAGTGTAGATGTGCAATGTACTGGATTCCATTCTACAAACATCAAGCAAAACAAAACACACATAAAAATAATATTGAGATTAATTTGCAGATTATCTAGCTTTTATATGAAGCTGATAATGGCTGAAAGTTATAGTCTTGTAAGTTTCCTGGGCTAAATGGATTATTGATTAACAGGGTATCACTGACTAATGTATTCATTTTGTCATATGGATATTTTTGCCAAATAACTAAATATCACTTTCTCATTAATATGGAAAGAAAATCACTCTGAGGGGTTTAAGATAAGATTGAATACTTAACTAAAAGGGCACTTAATTAATAGGCAGTGTGTCAGTTACTGGAGAGAGAGCAAGTAAGGAGCAGTTGGAGTTGCTGAGGGTAATGAAAAAATTGAAGACACTGGAGGTGAAAGTTTTCAGGAAGGCTTTTACCTCATGCTGTCTGAAGACAGAGTGATCTGGTGAATGAATGAGCTGGATCCGTTCCGAGAAATGTCTGGGACTGATTCTGTCTGGGGTCATCCAATTCTTGACCCCATCCTTTGATTCCTCTTTAATCTAAAGGAAAACACCAGCCTAGAGTGGGGAAAGCAATCACTATTGTTGATATAAGTGATAAGAGAATGGCATATAAGAGCTTTGCTCTCTTATAAACAGATTTTTCTTATATCCTCAAGTATGAAAACATCTTTCAGGGAAAAGGGAATCTCATCCCTCAAAAGGAAATGTACAACTAAATTGTGATGCTCGCTTATAATTTTCACATTCAGAGGACAAAGGCAGGGAGAGTGTCTGTGGATATTCTGGGCTACATGGTCAGGCCATGTATCAAAATTAAAGCACAGTATGATAAAGTAAAATAAAAATAGAAATGCATAAACTCAACTTTTTTGGGACTAAATCTGAAATGAGTAGCAAGAGTGAAATGTTGCCAGAATGAAAATAAAGTGGGTTTGTAAAGGCGTAATCGGTAGAATGTAAAATGAAGAAAAATGGGGAGGGCAGATTGTTTGTTTTATGTGAATTTTCTTGAGAAAGAAAAACTACATTTCAGCAAGTTGTTTTGTTTTCAAAACATCTGCTTGAGTTTGCTCTCCTAGGATACTTACACTTGCAGTGATAGTTGGCACTGCTTCTGGTTTGCATATATGGAACTGATTATTTGTCACAGTGGGAGTGGGTGCATTTAAATCTATGCCTGGCAAAGGAGAGAACAGTGTTCTGTATTTTGACAGTATAACGGAGGGTCAAAGAGATCCAGACATCAGAATCATTTCCAAACACAGAGCGCTTGCTATTTCTTAAGTAACAGCATGACATTTATTTTAATGCTATTTAAATACATCTGGATTCTACAACATCACTCAGCATGCATGTATGCATGAGAATACATCCTGTGTATAATGCAAAGAATTTTGAGCTAATCAGGTCCTATTCTTACAGAGTTATTGAATATCAAAATATGTTTTCATTAGTCAGCTGGCATTTAATTAGTGTAAAAATCCAACTGATTAAGTCTCAATTAGATGCTTATTCAAAACAGTGACATTTCATGTGTAATTGGACAACCTTACTGCCCACGCAGATGGTATGCAATAAAAATATTAGCCAAATATTATACTATGAGCAAACTAAACTTCATCAAATTTAATAAAATATATTATAGATCAGGTCTCTGCAGAACACCCAACAATGAAACTACTATCATTACAGATTGGTAGTCACTCTAACATATGCTGCCACCAAACAGATTTTGAGTTTCTGTATAACAAGCAGGTGCAGATACATAATATTCTGTCTTTGATCTTGAGTACATTTTACTTAGTATTAAATAACAAGCACCAAAGCTGACAGGTTATGAAGTTCTGAATATGAACATACTTGATGACTACATAAAATATGTATCAGAAATATGTTATCAGTATTTTTGGAGATTAATAATTATCATAGGATTATTCACTAATATTCCATTAATATCTACTTACTTTTTCAGTATGAATTCAATTCTTGGACAAAATATTTGTCGATAACAAAATGACTAGTAATACAAAAATTTGAAGGTTCCTTTTGAGTGCACCAATCTGTGCCAACATACAGATAATTTGAAAGTGTCATTGGATTCTTCTCCTATGAACTCAAAGGATTGAAGTCTACAGACAAGAGGACAAAGTTTAGACCCATTTGATTAGATTAAAAGAAGGAAAAGGGAGATAATATAGAAAGCTTCTTCCCTCGAGAAGTCAGAACTAGGGAGTAAAGCCTAGAGTAGAGAGAGCTCCTACCCATGAGAAGGCAGGAGGGGCTAAATCCCCCCTATAGACACAACTTGGGGATGTTTGTAGATTTTGAGTGGGGGTTGAGTTAATCAGCCACAATGCCAGCTTCAGGTTTCTTTCTAGGATGGGGGAACTCCTTCCTAGGGAGGGACTAAGGTTGTTCATGGGAAAGCCAGATCATTCTCTGACATTTAGCAAAGTCAAGACAGCATAGGCAGGCTCAAGGACATTCCTGCCTTTAACATTTGGGGCTCATTCACCCTAAGCTGCATCAATCATATAACATAGTAGTATGTATCATATTTTACCTAGGAGTTTTATTTGCATTATGTAAATGCTTAATGAACGGGAAATATTGTTACCACCTTTTAAAACTAAAGGAGCATAAGTGTAAAAACATGTTTTAAAGTCCCTTGACATCATATTGAAATGAGCTGGTCATGCTAATGGGATTCATATTTGGACTGATTGGGTTTGCTATGCTTCTTCTAGGACTATATTATTACAAAGCTGTGAGATTCCACGTGGAGGACCTGGGAAAACCATGGAAAGAAAGGGGAGAAAAGAAAGTTTGAATATCGCCTGCCATGTAGTGAGTTGGAGGGTGGTAAGAAGCCCATGTGGAGAGTAAGGTTTCACGGGTTCTTCCCTCAGCTTGGCCCAGCTGGGCCTGAGCCTGGGCCAAGCAGAGGGGAAACTCATCAACAGCTGGGAGTTCCCAAATACTCAGGCAGCTCGGAAAGAATGCTCTTCCCTCACAAATGCATTTTTAACCTTATGGTGTTGGGCCTTGCCTTCCAGGTCAGGTGAACCAGAGGGACATCTGATTGGTTAGGGCTAGGGGCTATCTCAGGGAGAGGATAGCCAAGTTCTGGGATCTCAGCTTGATCAATCACAGTGTAAAAGACCTCCCTCCTAAGGGAGACCCAGGTTGCTTATGGAAAAACAGGTCTAGGTAACTAGGCAAGAGATAAGAATCCAGATCATCCTTTCATCAGTAGCAAATGCAGATTTTTCTTCCTTTTTTACTTTCAGTGCCCATTCACCCTAACTCTCTTATGACTAGTGTTTTCTTTAACTTGGGTATGTTTCAAGAAAAAAAAAAAAACATTAATCAAGTGGGTCTAGGGATAATTTATGATATGCATGTATATTGGAGACAACATCAGGTATGGATTAGTAACTCAAAAAAGGAATCAGGACTATATTGCTGAGCAACAAAATCAAGGTTGTTTTCAAGAGAAAAGCAGTGTTCAGAAGCACAAAGACACTCCAGTTCCTACCAGCTATGTTGGGAGACCAAGTATCCATCCATTAAACCAGCAGGAGCTCACCCTGGAATAAGTGTTAACTCACGCTATTAGTGTACATGTTCACAAGCCTGCTCTCTGGTACCCATGTATTGGATTCTCAAACCATATCCAGTTGTACTGAGTCTCAATGGCAGTCCATTTTACCTAGGGATCAGACAGGATCTGTTGTCCACAGAGCTCCTGGTAACAGACCCACAAACCAAGCAGTTCCATTGTGTACACATCAGCAGTCACTCCCATCACATCACATCACCTGTGATCTTGAAGGCAGTTACATCAGCCCAACGACTCAAAACGAAGAAATTTTCACTTACACAGTCCATGAGGATACAGACCAATGCCAGACTCCCAAAGAAGATGCATAAAAACGTTAGCAACCCCAATTTATATGAAGAAATAGCAATTTTAAGGGGGGATTTTATATAAATGAATGTCTATATTAAAGGAAAAGCAATAATTTCAAATAGGATTTAAAGCATTGGAAGTGCAAATTCCACTACTCCTTGTGTAATGGGGAAATTTGGGGTTCTGGAGTGCTTCCTGGTACCACAAACACTGAGTTGGTATCTGCAAGATAACAAAAAAAATGGCAATTTCAGAGTCAAGAAAATGATTTTTAAAATGCCACATTTTTCAAGATATCACAAAGATGTGGGGAAAGGGGAAAACTGTGGGCTTAAGGAAGGGACCCTAAACTCTGGAGAAGGGAGATGTGCCATGTGGAGCCGAGGAGCCCACTTTAAAAAAATATGGATCTTAGAAAAAAATCATATATAGAATATATATATATATATATATATATATATATATATATATATATATAAATAAAGATTTTAAAACAGATGCTTCCAAAAAGATTAAATGAGAAAACAGTAAATAAAGGGTAAAATCTGTCTCTTCCCATCATGGCAACACTGGGTGGGATAAAAGACCCAAGAGTGTTGCTGCCACAAATCTGGAGAGAGTGCACCTGTCTTTCCGTAGGTCAGAGAACATACAGAATTCACTCCAGCACACCTGGATACACTTACCCCAGGTGTCCCAGCCAATTGCCTGGCCTTCGAGGAAAAATCCACCCAAACCTGGACAAGGTGTACACTCAAAAAAGATCTAATTGGGTGATATGAGGAATTACTAAATCCCTGTACAGAAGCAGCCTAGATGAGCTGAAATAGGCAAAGCCAGCTAACATAATGATAAGTATTTTGTATGTATCTAAGAAGAGTGTTGTCCTCTTTACTAACCATTGAGAAGTACCTATTGTTTTTGGAGTTAAGGGTAGATTCTTCATTCATAAACATCATATGTTTATTTATCAAAAAGCAAAAGATACAAACAGATAATTAGAAAAAACAGTAAAGACTCAATTCCCAGATCATAGATCACAACAGTTGGGCTATATTGTTACACAGAATTCTTTTATTATTAGTCTTCATACTGCTTTCCAAACTGGTTGTACCATCCTACATTCCCACCAACAGAGGATGAGGGTTTCTATTTCTCAACATCCTTGCCAATATTTGTTTTCATTTTATTTTCTAATGTTTGTTCTCCATACTGGGGTAAGGTGGAATCTCATAGTTGTTTTAATTTGCATTTCCCTGATGATTAGAGATAATGAACATTTTCTTAAGTGTATGTTTACATTTTCATATTTTTTCCTCTAAGAACTTCCTGTCCAGTTCTTTGCCTCATTTTGCGAGTAAGTTGTTTTTTATTGTTTAGGTTTTTGAGTTCTTTGTAGACTCTAGAAATTAGCCCTCTTTCATTTGGATAGCCAGAAAATAATTTCTCCCATTCTGTGGTAGTTTATTGGCTTTGCTTATTGTATGTTTGTCTATGAAGAAACTTTCCAGGTTCATGAGAGCCCAATGGTTAAGTAATTGTTTAAGATCATGAGCTAGTAGGGTTTTGTTCAGAAAGTCTTTTCCCATTCCTATATCATAGAAAGTTCCTCCTATTTTTTTCTTCTAGTAGTTGCCTAGTTTCCAGTCTTATATTGAGGTCTTTGATCCATTTGGACTTGATTTTTGTGCATGGCAAGGTGTGTGAATTGAGTTCCATTTTCCTGCATGTGGTTTTCCAGTTTGTCCAGCACCATTTATTGAAGATGCTTTTTTCCAGCCTACATTGTTAGGGCTTTTTTCAAATATCAAGTAGCTGTAGTTACTTGACCCAAAACCCAGGTCCTTGATTCTGTTCCATTGGTCTATTATCCTGTTTTTATGCCATTATCATTCTATTTTTATTACTATGGTTTTGTAATGTAGCTTTAGATCAGGTATGGTGATACCTCCAGAGGTATTTCTTTTGCTGAGTATATTCTTGGACATCTGAAGTCTTCTCCCATTCCATATGAATTTTGAGATTACTTTTTCTATCTCTATGAAGAACAATGCTGGGATTTTTATTGGTATTGCATTAAATCTGTATATTGCCATTGGTAAGATTGCCATCTTCACAATGCTGATTCTGCCTATCTAGGCCCATGGCATGTCTTTCCGTTTCCTTAAGTCCTCCTCAATTTCTTTTTTGAGTGTTTTTATGTTTTCATTATATAGGTCTTTCACATCCATGGTTAATGTTATTCCAAGGTATTTTTGTTGTTGTTGTTGCTATTGAAAATGGGACAATGTCACTTATTTGTTTCTTTATATCTTTGTCTTCTGCATATGGAAAGGCTACTAATTTTTGTGCATTGATTTTGTATCCTGTTACTTTGCAGAAGGAGTTAATCCTTGTGAGTTTTTAGATTTAGGTTCCCGAGTGTCTTATGTACAGAACCATGTCATCTGCTAATAGAGATAACTTAACTTCTTCCTTACCAATTTGTATCCCTTTTATTTCTTTCTCCTGTCTTATTGCTTGAGCTAGGACTTCTAGTACTATGCTGAAGAGCATAGGTGAGAGTGGATACCCCTGTCTTGTTGCTGATCTCAGTGGGAGTTCCTTCAGTCTTGCCCCATTAAGTAGTATTTGGTCTTTAGGAGCTTTATATATAGCCTTTATTATGTTGAAATATAAACCATACATGCCAGTTCTCTTCAATGTTTTGATCATGAAGTGATGCTGTATTTTGTCAAAGATCTTTTCTGCATCTATCTAAATGATCATGTGGTTTTTGTATTTAAGCTTATTTATGTTGTGTATTACATTGAACCACTTCTTCATCCCTGGGATGAAGTCTCTTCTTTTTGGGGAGGTTTTTGATTACCTTTTCAATCTCAAAAGGTGTGATACGTTTGCATACTTCCTGATGACTCTCCCAATTTCACTTATCTCTGTTGTGATCTTGCCTTTCTTATTTGTAATTTTGTTAATTTTAAGTGTCTCTTTTTTTTTCACTTGATCAAATTGGCCAAGGTTATCAATCTTGTTTAATCTTTCAAAGAACTAGCTCTTTGTTTCATCAGTTTTTAAAATGTTTTCTTAGTTTCCAATTCATTAATTTCTTCTCTGATCTTAATTATTTCTTTCCATCTGGAGCTTTTTGGGGTGGATTCTTCTTGCGTTTCCAGTGCCTTTAGGTGGATTATTAGTTTATTGATTTGGGATCTCTCTGTGTTTGTTATGAAGGCATTCAATGCTATGAATTTTCCCCTGAGGGCTGCCTTCATTATGTCCCATAAGTTTTGGTATGATGTGTCCTTATTGTCATTTATTTCTAGAAATTTCACAATTTCATTTTTATTTTGTCCACTATCCATTTATTGTTTAAATGTTTGCTGTTCAGTTTCCAGGAACCAATGAGATTCCTGTTGCAATTTTTGTTGTTAATTTCCAGTAACAAAGCATTGTAATCTGATATCATTCAGGAAATTAATTTGATCTTCCGAAATATACAGATGCAGGCTTTATGACCCAGTATATGATCTATTTTACGGAAGGTCCCATGGGCTGCTGAGAAAAATGTGTAGTCTGTGGATTTGGGGTAAAATGTTCTGTAGATTTCTGTTAGGTCTAATTGATCTATGGTGTTGTTGAACTCTCTCACGTCCTGTTGATTTTCTGTTTGGATGATCTATTTACTGCTGATAATGGAGTATTGAAATCCCCAATTCTGATGGTGTTTGTGGTTATTTCTGTTTTGTTGTTAATTTGGTTTTGTTTTATGAACTGTGGTGCACCTGAGTTTAGAGCATAAAGATTACTATTGTAATTTCCCCTTGTTGGATCATTCCCTTGATAAGTAGAAAGTGGCCTTCTTTGTCTTTATTGATTACTTTTGGTTTGAAGTCTTTTTTATCTGATATTAGTATAGCTACACCTGTATATTTCTTATTTTCATTTTCTTGGAATATCATTTTCCACCTTTTCACCCCGAAGAAGCGTCTGTCTTGATTGATGAGGTGGGTTTCTTGAAGACAGCAGACTGAGGGGTTTAATTTTCTGATCCTTCCTGTTAGCTTATGTCTCTTAATAGGTGAATTAAGGCCATTAATATTTAGGGTAACAATTGTGAGATTTGACTTAATCATGCCATATTGTGGTGGTTTATGTGGTTTGGTGTTTTCTTGGACTTTGTAGTTTTTTTGTGCCTTCTATGAGTTCGGTTATTGTGATCTGCTTCTTTAAGGTATTTGAGGTTGGTTATTTGCTTCATCTGTGTGGGGAATTCCCTTAAGTACTCTCTGCAGGTTTGGCTTTGTGTTCATAGAGTTGTAAAGCTGAGTTTTATTGTGAAAAGTTGTTCTTTCACTGTATATTATAAGGGATACTTTTTCTGTTTTGGTTCGAAGCTATAGGTTCTTAGACTTTGCCGTGTTCCATTCCTGCTCCTCTGGCTTTCATGGTTTCCATTGAGAACTCTGAAGTAATTCTGATGGGGTTGCCTTTATATGTAATATTGTTATTTCTCCCTAACTGATTTTAGGACTTTCTCTTTGGTATCAATGTTTAGAGTCTTAATGATAATATGTCTTGTAGAATTTCTCCTTTGATCCAGTGTGTTTGGAGTTCTGTTAGCTTCTTGTAACTTGATGGGACTTTCTTTTGAGAGAGTGGGAAAGCTTTGTTTTTTTTTTTGCTTTTTTTTTAAAATATAATTTTGTTGAATAAGTTCTCCATGCCTTTGGTCTGAATTTCTTCCCCATTTCTGAATGTTGGAATGTTTAAGGGTATCCCATAGTTTCCTTATGTTCTGTTTACAGAAATTTTTGAACTTGTTGAAACTCTTGGACTCATGAACTTTTTTCTTCTGTTTTGTCTTCAAGTTCTGAGTTTCTATCCTCCCCATGGCTGACTCTATTCTTGAGAGCTTCTATAGAATTTTGGGCTTGTTCAATTTGGTTTGAATTTTCTACTGCTTTTTGATGTATAGTTTCCATCCCTCTGTCATTTCCTTTTCACATTATTTTCTGATTTCCTTAATGATTCTTAGAATTCATCCTTGCATTTCTTTATGTCTTCATTGAGCTTAGCCAGCTGGTTTTTGAAGTCTTTTCTCTCTGTCTCTCTCTCTCTCTCTCTCTCTCTCTCTCCTTCAGATCATTTAACTGTCTTTGGAGCACTTTCTGCTTCTTTTCTTTTCTATTAGGTTTAATCTCATGAAGACAGCATTCATATGACTATTGGACCTTTGTTGATTTTCTACAAGTTCTGCTATTTGCTTTGTCAGTGTTGCATAGCTTGTATCTTCATTTTTTTTTTTTTTTTTTTTTTTTTGGCTCTGATCCTATATTCTCTTCTGTGTTTAGATTAGAGACATCCATTGTGGGACTGGGAAATCTTGTTGGATTTTTGGATATTTTATTTTTCATGTTATTACTTTTGTGCTGTGGTTTGCCCATCACAGCACAGGTGTCTTATTTAATTTAGGAGGAAGCTGTAGTCTGCCCTTGAAGTGTAGTCAGTGATTATTCCCTTTTATTTTTGTTTTCCACTTGGCTTCTGATGGCAATGGGGCCTTCCTGCTCAGAGGGAAGGTGCCCATTAGGCTTTGGTGGGAGCCTGGGGACCTGATGAAAGGCCTTGTTTTTCCATGATTTGGGGTATGTCATATATGTGGTCAGGTGACGTGAGGGGACAAGGGGAAGTGGGGAATGGGACAAAGCATACTGAGTTGTGGCTGGCTGCCAAGGGGGGATGGGAATGTGTGGTGGTTCTTTGATACTGAAGGGTGAAGGAATGGGACATCAGGTCCTTTGGGACCCTATAACAGTGGGTGGATGGGACTGCGGGTTATGTGACAGATCAGTGTGGGGATACGAGACTGCTGTGTGTCAGATGACACCTAGAGGAATGTGGAGGTCCCCTGTGGTGGGCCAGGTTTGGGAGTGGGGAACCCTAGCCTCCTAGCCTGCTGGCTTGGGTATGCACATGGAGGGGCAGTGGTGTGCGGAGGTCCCCGGTGGTGGGAGGAGGGAGCACTAGTCTGCTGGCCTGGGTCCATGCACAGGGTGGGGGAACAGCAGAGTTCTAGTGTGGAGCTCTGCAGTGGCAGGGATGCTGGGGGGTGGTACACTAGCCTGCTAGCATGGGTCCACACACGTGGTGGGGGACGGCAGCAAGTGGGACGGTGTTCACAAGCTAGCCTGCTGGCCTCGGTCCTCTCACCTGTGGTTAGTGCAGAAGGAACCTGCAGCTGGGACTATGGCTATGAATGATGCTTGGGGGGAGGGGGAGGTTGGGGGAGTAGTGGGATACCCAAAAGCACGGGAATCACAAGATTCCCTAATTTGCTCCTCCATGCCCTCCCACTGGAGGTCTGTTAGAGTCTGCTCATCCCTAAAAGACCCAGTGAAACATCTTGCCTTTCGTTCCCTGGATGGTATTGCACAGTTAGATGGACACCTTCTTGACTGGAAGTCCAGAATTCTTATGTGTATTAAGGAGGAGCAAGTCATGAAGGCCTTTCCATACTTATGAATATAAAGTTCAAAATGATTGCTACTTAATAAAAACAGTGTAATTTAATTTTTGCATTTTTAAATTTTCTCAAATGATATGAATTGATATGATTTAGTATTTTCTTGAGTTCCTTTTCATAAATGGAAATACTAAAGTGAAGGAAATTAATACTTTTAGGAATTTTGAAACAATTTGCTGAAGTTGGACTAAATTACAATCTCAATGGCAGTTATTTTAAGCTCATTTCTGATTGTTTTTCCAAGAAAGTAAAGTTCTAAGAACTTCATGCAACTCTGTATAAATACGTATATATCTACTGATAGGTGATTGATTGGTGACTAATAAATTTAATTCTTGTTATTGTAGCACAATTGTTTGTATTAATATATTTATCAGCTATATTCATTATTAAGGTAACACATTTTTAGTCATAGATGACAGAAATATATAATGATTTCCCTTGAAATACATTCAGTGTATATTTGTTCCATCAATATTCCATTTTGTTACAAATTGATGAAGAACTTTTTGTGTTTTCCTTGGTAAATGATTAATTAATTCATTTTTATGTGTTTGTTTTCAGGTATGTGTTTATTGGGTGCACCAGCATCTCCTGCCATGACAAGGAAATTCTTATCTGGCTTTAAGTGGGTGGATGAGGAATAGAACCTGGAGAAGCAGGCTTTACAGGCAAGCTCCTTTAACTGCTGAACCATCTCCCTAGGCCCTAAATTATTGTTAACTAACTTTATGAGTTTACATATTACTGCTATTCCTACATAAATTCTTTTAATCATACTGAATGACAGCTAAATTAAATGAATATATATTTAGCCAGGTCTTGTGGTATATGACTGCAATCCTAGTTACTTAGGCAGTGGAGGCAGGAGAATTGAAAAATTATATGGCATCCTTGGAAACTTAGTGAGACCCTGTCTTGGTATAAATAATTAAAAAAAAAAACAATAATTGGGGATGGAGAAATGGCTTAGTGGTTAAGGTGTTTGCCTGCAAGGCCAAAGGACCTAGGTCCATTCCCCAAGACCCACATAAGCAAGATGTACAAGGTGACGCATGCATCTGGAGTTTGTTTGAATGGGCTGGCATGCCCATTCTCTTTCTCTATCTGCCTCTTTCTCCTTCTCTCTTATGTAAATAAAATAAGTTAAAAAATTAAAAATATACTTCTGGACAAGATGGCAACTGCCTAACTGCACCGCACATCCTGGGAAAGAAAGGCAAGACATTGAGGGTTCACTGTGTCTTTTATGGGAGAGAAATCTCCAATAGATTTCCAGTGGGAGGGCACAGAGGGGAAAAAACAGGGAATCATGCGGGTAGCCCACCCCTTCCCCCAAGCAGCTGCAGTACCCACAGTCCCAGCTTCAGGAAACTCCCGCACTTACTATAGGAAAAGGGTCCCAGGCCAAAATAGTTCCACTTGCCTCACTGCACAGGGGTGATCACCTTGCTACCCCTGCCCACGAGTGACTTTGGCCAGGCTATGCCTGCTGGCCGATTGGAGCTCAGGCTCCTTTGATAAATTTGCCCGCAAAATGGTGCTGCAGCCAATCCCTGCTTGTGGAAGCTTAGCCTGCTCTGCCCACTTGCTCACTTACTGCTCCAGCAGCCGCACATTCACGTGCGAGCCCAGCACCATTGCAACACACCACATGAGCTCAGACTGGGTCTGTTGCTTGCACCAGCTCAGGTGCCATCCCCTCCCTGTTTGTGGTGCCAGCCAGCTGTCATTTTCCTGTTGTGGGGGAGCGCAGAATGTTACCAGGTCCCAGTGTTCTGCCACACCAGACTTTGGGCTGCTTCAGTGCTTGGTGCCTCAGTATCCCTCCTAGCTCCAGTGCAGGCAGCTTTGGCGCATTACCACGTGTGAGAGCTCAGGCAAATTTGGCCCCCTGCTGAGGCAGGAGCTCAGGTGGCTTCAGCAAGTGAGAGCCAAATCCCAAGCTGCTTGGAAACTGCCTCAGGTTGCTTCAGATTCCCATTGCTCTTGAGTCCAGGCTGATCCACCCACCTACCTGCCCATATACTGTAATGGGCAGACCACAGTGCAAAAGAAATAACATGAAAAACCAAATGCAAGAAAATCCACTTAGATCACCCAGTCCTACAATGAACATCTCTAGTCAAAACATAGAAGAGTCATTAGGATCAGAACAACAAACTGAAGCTATGAACAATGCAACCCTGAACAAGCTACTGGTAGAACTTGAAGAAAAGCAACAAAGGACCAATAATCATATGGACGCTGCCATCACTAGATGAGACCTAACAGATAAGAAAATGAAAGGAGTTTAAAGACAGTTAAGAGATATGAAGGAGAGTGAAAAAAAAGAGGACCTCAAAAATCAGCTCGTGATGCTGAATGAAGACATAAAGAAATGCAAGGATGAATTCCAAGAAGCATTAAGAAAATCAGAAAATGATGTGAAAAGGGAGCTTTACAGAGGGATGGAAATTAAACATAGAAAAGTAGTAGAAAATGCAAACCTAACTGAACAAGTCCAAAACTCTCTAGAAACTCTCAAGAATACAGTCAGCCATGTGGAGGATAGAAACTCTGACCTGGAAGACAAGACGGGAGAAACAGTTTGAGAGTCCAAAAATTTCAGTAAGTTCAAAAGTTTCTATGAACAGAACATGAGGGAATTGTGGGATTCACTTAAACGTACTAATATCAGGATCATTGGAATACCAGAAGGAGAAGAAATTCAGACCAAAGCATGGAGAACTTATTTAACAAAATAATTGAAGAAAACTTCTCCAGTCTCTTAAAAGAAAGGCCCATCAAGATACAAGAAGCCAACAGAACTCCAAACAGACTGGACCAAAGGAGAAGCTCTCCAAGACATTGTCATTAAGACTCTAAACATTGACACCAAAGAGAAAATCCTAAAAGCAGCTAGGGAAAAACAGCACACCGCTTTTAAAGGCAACCACATCAGAAATACTCCAGACTTCTCAATGGAAACCCTGAAAGCTAGAAGGGCCTGGAATGAAACACTGCAAAGTCTAAGAACCTATGGCTTCCAACCCAAACTACTCTACCCAGCAAAAGTATCCCTCATAATAGAAGGTGAAAGAAAAACTTTCCATGACAAAACTCAGCTTTAAAATTTTATGAACACAAAACCAAACCTACAGAGAGTATTTCAGGAAATTCTCCACAGATTAGAAACAAATAATCAAAAATGCCTACAAGAAGCAGATCACAATAAACAAAGTCAGAGTGGGCACAAAAGACTTCAAAGTCCATGAAAACACCAAACCACATATACCATCACTATATGGCAGGTATCAAATCAAATCTCATATTCATTACCCTAAATATTAATGGCCTTAATTCACCCATCAAGAGACACAAGCTAACAGTATGGATCAAAAAATTAGACGCCTCAATCTGTTGTCTTCAAGAAACCCACCTCACCATTAAAGACAGACACCTCCTCGGGGTGAAAGAGTGGAAAACAATATTCCAAGCAAATGGGAATAAGAAACAAGCAGGCATAGCCATATTAATATCGGATAAATTAGACTTCAAACCAAAAATAATAAAAAAAGACAAAGAAGACCACTTCCTACTTATCAAGGGAACAATCCATCAAGAGGATATTACAATCATAAATCTATATGCACCAAATACAGGGGCACCACAGTTCATAAAACAAAACCTACTTGACAATAAAACAGAAATAACCATTATCAGTAATAGACAGATCATCCAAACAGAAACTCGACAGGGAAGTAAGAGAGCTCAACAAAACCATAGATCACTTAGACCTAACAGACATCTACAGAACCTTCCATCCCAAATCCACAGATTACACATTCTTCTCAGCAGCCCATGGAACATTCCCTAAAATGGACCATATACTGGGTCACAAAGACAGCCTCCACATATTTAGGAAGATTGACATAATTCCCTGCATGATATCAGATCACAATGCTATATTGCTAGAAATGAACAACAAAAGACCCATCAAGAATACCAATGGCACCTGGAAACTGAACAGCACACTTTTAAACAATAAATGGATAGTGGATGAAATTGCAAAATTCCTAGAATTGATTGACAATGAGAATGCATCGTACCAAAACTTATGGGACGCAATGAAGGCAGTCCTCAGGGGAAAATTCATAGCACTCAATGCCTTCATAAATAAGACAGAGAGATCCCAAATCAATAAACTAAGCATCACCTAAAAGCAATGGAAAAGCAAGAAAAATCCAACCCAAAGTGCTCCAGAAGTAAAGAAATAATTAAAACCGGAGCAGAAATTAATGAATTGTTGGAAACTAAGAAAACAACTAAGACAATTGACAAAACAAAGAGCTGGTTCTTTGAAAAAATAAACGAGATTGACAAACCCCTGGCCAACTTGATCAAGCAAAAAAAGAGAGATGCTGCAAATTAACAAAATTCAAAATGAAAAAGAGAGATCACAACAGACATAAGTGAAATTGGAAGAACCCAGAGACTCCATCCCCAAACTCCTGAAGGTGATTAACTCCTATAGCAAAGTAGCAGGATACAAAATCAAGGCACAAAAATCAGTAGCCTTTCTATATTCAAATGACAAAGATACAAAGAAAGAAATAAGGGAAATGATCCCATTTTCAATGGCAACAAAAACTAAATACAATACCTTGGAATAAAGTTAACCAAGGAAGTGAAAGATCTATACAATGAAAACATAAAAACACTGAAAAAAGAAATTGAGGAGGACTTGAGAGAATGGAAAGACCTCCCATGCTCCTGGATAGGCAGAATTAACATTGTGAAGATGGAAATTCTATCAAAGGCAATATACAGATTTACTACAACTCCAGTTAAAATCCCAATAGTGTTCTTCACAGAAATAGAAAGGTTTCAAATATCATATGGAAAGGCAGAAGGCCTCGCATATCCAAATATATCCTCAGCAAAAGAAATACCTCTGGAAGCACCCCCATACCTGATCTGAAGGTATATTATAAAGCCATAGTAATAAAAATAGCATGGTACTGGCATAAAAACAGGAGTATAGACCAATGGAGTAGACTTGAGGACGCAGAATTTGGGTCAAGCAACTATAGCTACTTGATATTTGATAAAGGCCCTAACAATATAGGCTGTAAGAAAGCATCATCAACAAATGGTGCTGGACAAACTGGATAACCATATGTAGGAAATTGAAACTTGATCCACCCATTTAGCCATGCACTACACTCAAGTCCAAATGGATCAAAGACCTCAATATAAGACCAGAAACTCAACTACTACTGGAAGAAAACATAGGAAGTACTCTCCATGATATAGGAATGGAAAAAGACTTCCTGAACAAAACCCCAGTAGCTCATGATCTTAAACAGACACACAACCAATGGGATCACATGAAGCTGAAGAATTTCTTTACAGACAAGCATACAATAAGCAAAGTCAATAGATTACCCACAGAATGGGAGAAAATAGTTGCTGGCTATCAAAATGGCAGAGGCCTAATCTCTAGAATCTACAAAGAACTAAAAAATCTAAACATTAAAAAGTCAAACACCCCATTCAGAAAATGGGGCAAAGAGCGGAACAGGCAGTTCACAGAGCAAGAAAAACAAGTGGCAAACACACACTTAAGGAAATGTTTATCATCCCTAATCATCAGGGAAATGCAAATTAAAACAACTATGAGATTCCACCTTACCCCAATAAGGATTGTAAACATCAAAAAATCAAATGAAAATAAGTGCTGGTGAGGATGTGGAGAAGTAGGAACACTCATCCACTGTTGGTGGGAATGTAACATGGTACAACCACTTTGGAAAGCTATATGGAGACTCCTGAAAAAGCTGACCATAGAGATACAAACAGACCCAGTTATTCCCTTACTGGGCACCTACCCTAAACGCTTCAAACCTCAGGCCAGAGAGATTTGCTCAACCATGTTTGTCACAGCTCAATTCGTAACAGCTAAGAGCTGGAATCAACCCAGATGTCCATCACTAGAAGAATGGATAACTAAGATGTGGTATATCTACACAATGGAATTCTGTACAGCAGTAAGAAATAATGACACAATGAAATTTGAGGAATAATGATTGAACCTGGAACAGATCATTCTCAGTGAACTTTCCCAATCACAGAAAAAAAATCGCCACAAAGTCTCACTCATCCACAGCACCTAACCTGAATCTACCCAAGATACCTTACACATCCAGCAAGCATCTCATGGACTAGACACTAGGATGGGTGGGGAGGGAGGGAAGGGCAACTGAGGAGGTCGGAAACATAAATCTGTACCCAAACGGCAATGGTACCATAAAATTCTACATCCTAAAAGGCAGACCGAATGTCTGAACCTTCACCAGGCCCTGAGAGGGAACACCTGAGCCACAAGACACTAGAAATGGTATGATGAAGACTGACCTTAATCTTCTACTGCTTCTTTCTTTCTCTCTCACTCTCTCTCTCTCTCCTCTCTAACTCTTTTATATTAGTTATTTTTTTTCTTACTTTGCTTAGTAGGCATGGACCTGCAAGTCCCAGTACCAGCATGTCGTTATCATCCACAATGAGCTTTTGATCAGAAAGACCTGCAAGGTTTCCTAAATGAAAGACAGATTTTTGTCAGTGTACTTTATTCCCACCAAAGGTTAGTTGGTAAAACCCTACTGCCAAAGACATCTTATGCGGTTGACATGTAAAATGGAATGACATGGCTGGAAGCTGGAAGAGAGTCTGTCCCCAGACAGTCAGTGCATCTTGTGCCAGAAGGTGCTACTTGGGCGACTGGGGGAAAATGACCAATATCTGTGTAAGCAACTCATGGTCTAACCTACTTAGCAGCAAATAACCTGCCGTGATGCTCACACAAGTGCAATAGTGGCACAGAGTCATGGTGGGAAACCAACTGCTCTTGATTTGGCTAACTGGTCCCCTCAGTGGCACAGGACCCTGGAGCTGGGAAACAAGTCAGAACCATATCCAGCCGGGCATGGTGGCGCACACCTTTAATCCCAGCACTCGGGAGGCAGAGGTAGGAGGATCACCGTGAGTTCGAGGCCACCCTGAGACTACATAGTGAGTTCCAGGTCAGCCTGAACTAATGTGAGACCCTACCTCGAAAAACCAAAAAAAAAAAAAAAAAAAAAAAAGAACCATATCCATACATGAGCCAGCTCTCCATTATCAACCTACCACCAGTAGTGGGCTTCAAGAGGGCCTACACCTATTAAATTCTCTATAAAAACGTAAGGGTTATATCATTTGTCTGGTGCTAACTTACTCTCTTTTGGAGAATCTGCTTCTCTTTTTCAGATAGATGTAGATGGTAAGGAGAGAGCCACCTCATCATACCTCAAAAGGGCCCTGGCTGAAACTAAGAACAATTGGCGAAACAAGCAAGGGTGCTGTTGTTTTGGTGAACCAGGTACCAGCACAAGGGTGAAGGAGATCAACACAGATAAAAATCAACTCCTACCAAATCAGAGATCCAGAGACCCAGAGGTTCCCAATACCTCATCAGTGAAGCAAACCCAAAATGTACCCAACATCGCTCAGGGAAATTTTGCGGAAATGAGGATGGAAAGAATGCCAGAGCCACATGTTGGGTCATGATATGCAGAGACATTTATCCTACCCATAACTGTGGGCTAACTCCAGAATGCATGACCCATATACCTCAACAAGGAGGGGCCAAGGGGAGGTGGTAGGTCATGGATGTGCCTTATAATGCTATCAAATTGACTGTATTTGCTGAGTACAAAACTAACTAATAATTAAAAAAAATAAAATAATATAAAAATGATACAATGTCATCAAATATAAATAGTCTCTGCTTACAAATATTTGCATTTTTCATGGGCTGTGGAGATGGCCTAGCAGTTAAAAAGGCACAGATAGAACTTATGGGATGGAGAGTTGGCTGAGAGGTTGAAAGCACTTACTTGCAAAGCCTGAAAGTCTGGGTTCAATTATGCAGAACCTCCTTGAAGCCAGATGCACAAAGGAGCACATGTACCTGGATTTCGTTTGCAGTGGTTAGAAGCCCCAGTGCACCCATTCTCTCTCTCTGCTCACAAATAAATAAAGAGAAACATTTTAAAACAATTAATTTAAAATATTGCATTTTTCTACACATTGGACATTATCTCTTGACTTACTTGATGCAGCTTGTCGCTGAACTATTGCACCAGTCTGTAAATTGTAGCTAACAAAAAATCATTTCAAGTTGGGAGTGGTGGTGCATGCTTTTAATCCCAGCACTCAGGAGGCAAAGGTAGGAGGATTGCTGTGAGTTCAAGGCCATGAATTCCAGGTCAGCCTAGGCTAGAGCAAGAGTCCACCTCAAAAACAAAAAATCATTTCGGACAACTGCAATTAATTTTTGCCCATTTTGGTTTTATGAGGTCTAACTGTAATCATGTTGTTGTTTTTTTTTTCTCCCACTTTCCAGCAATCCCCTCCCAAAAAATCCTAGACATATAAGGCTTCAATTGCTCATTCTGTAGTGGAGAAGAAGCTGGACTGGTGCACTAAGTCACTGTAAGAGTTAACTGATGAGACACTGAACTTAATCTCTGTCAGGAGCTGAAGGAATCCCGAAGAGAACTGTGTAGGGGGGACCCAGAGGGATGATAAGAGGGAAGGAGAGTGTAGACTTAAATAGAATAAAACAGAACTCATGGTTAGGGTGTCCTGACTACATGATTTGTATGCATGCTGATTCATAGGTATGTTCTGAAAACACTGCTTTGAATCATACAGACTGTATAAGCTAACTGTCACATCCGGCTTCTGTAAACCAGCTGCCCACTTGCTCACTCACCCCTCCCTTCTGCATGGACACTATAAAGTGAAGTAAAAATCTCAGCTTAACACCAAAGTTACTTTGAGGAGCAATCCCAACTTCAGTACCCGGGAAATAAATTCCTCTAATTTCACTCAAAAAAGTTAAAAATATAGTACTAATAATAATGATAATAATAAGTACTGCAGATGTAGCTCAGTAGGAGTATACATGATATCCTAGGTTCAATGCCCAGTACTCTCAAACTGGAATTTTTTTAAACAAAATCATTCAAAACTCTTTCCAGTTTTAAGAATTTTAATTGAAGTCAAATCAAACCAAATGAACATTTTAATTTAATAAAAATAACTATTTGACTATTTGGATTATTATAATGTTATTAGAAATATATCTAAAATGTTTAGTTTTTCTGTTTGGAGTTTAAGCTAATTCATTAAAGCATTTTTAGTAAAGTATCACTGTTATGTGTCAGGTTTAATTGAGTGGATTACCAGTAATCATTTTGCTTGTATTAATTTGAGGCTCATAAAATATTGTAATTTGTAGCATTATATTTCATGTCCCTGACTTCAAAACATTTATTTTTTCTCAGTAAAAGATTAAGAGATTTGTTAAGAATAAATTGTAGTCAATTGAATTGTCTGCACTACCATTTAAATGTGGCATACCAAGTTCATGATACTACAAAGTAACTGTATTTTGTAAGATATTCCCTGCCCCTTGGAATAATCTTTATTTCTGAACATACAAGCTAAATGAAGTACATTGACTCAGATCCTATAATATTTCATTACACTACCCTTTCTTTTTATTTTTTCAAAGTAATTAAGGCTAGCATAACCATTTCTCTATGTTTCCAATTTTGATTCTCCTCGTAAGCTTTCTGAGATCAAAGGGTTATCTATCTTGATGCTGTTATATCTCCAGAGTTTAGTCAACATAAACAATATACCTGTTATGTTAGACATTGTGGGGTTGAGGATAAAGTTGGTAAAACACTTGTTGCGTCATTGATGCATAAGCATCAGGATCAGCATTCCAATCCCTGGCACCCACGTTAATGTTGACTGAGCATGGTGGGTCATCTTAATCTCAGCACTCACAAGGTAGGAACAGAGGAGCCCAAAGCCAAGTTGGCTAGCTAAATGTCAAATCTGAGAATTCTTCCTTTATGTGAGAGACCTTTCTTCTGTAAATAAAGTGGACAGCAATTGAGGAAAACATCTGATGTCAGCTTATAGCCTCAAAATACAAACAGATATATGCCTCCACAAATATGTAAACATGCATACAAAATACATGGCTACCATGCACACACAAACACACACACACAACACAACAAGATATAATTGAGTTAGAAACTTTTGCAACAAAATTCTATTTATTTTCATGTTTGTTTTTTGAAATAGGATCTCATGTAGCCCAAGCTGGCCTTGAATTCCTTGTGTAGCTGAGGATGACTTTGAACTTCTCATTCTAGTACATCTATCTTCCATATGCTGGAATTACAGTTGTGTGCCACCATGCCTGGTATATGTGGTGCTGGGGATGGAACCAAGGACTTAGTTCATGCAGAACAAGTACTCTACACACTGAGCCATATCCTCAGTCCTGCTTCTCCCTATCTAAAATTGTTTAATTGATCTATGGAAAACAGCACAGAGCCCAAGAATGGTGGGCCTTCCTGAAAGAAAAGTGGATCTGTTCTTCAAAGGATATCAAATCTGTTCTAAAGAAGGAATAAACTGAACTTTTTTTGTATAGTCTATTAATACAGATAATGATGGTGCAAGGTTGCAAATTGCTACAAGTGTTGCTTTTACATTTTTGTTAACCACACACACAAATACACAATAGGCATGCAGGGTGATGGCTATGCTAATTTGTTGGGTTTAATCATTTACAAATGTATACATTCATCAAAACATTGTGTTGAACACCAATAGCTATGTATATGTGTGTATATACACACATATATTCTAATTTTACCTTAATAAAGTTGAATATAAATAAGTGAAACTTATTTCTATATGAAATGAAAACCATACAGAATGAAAGTATGGACTGAAAACCATGTCTTTCTTATTAAACTGAAAATGGAACAAAGAACCTAGCATTTTCATGGTAAATATATTCCTGAAAGTTCTTCATTTCAATTACAACTAGCATTATGAACCATATAGTTTGTTCCCTGAAGAGAAATTTGCATGATTACTGACTGAATATTATTAAATAGTTCTTTTGAAATGAGAAGTTGGGGAGGCTAAAGAGCCAGATTGGTTGCAATGGACTTTCAAAAAATTATAATATATGATCCACATTGAGAAAGACATATACAATATAATAATGAATCTTAAAGATTTTTGACTGTCATCATGTTTTTCATCCTTATACCTAATTTATCCTTGTAATGCTTCTAAACACTTGTGTTCAGTTATATGCTTGGGGATTTTCTTGTCTGAAATTAATACCCACAATGCAGCCTGAAGAGATTGTGGAATTTATTGTGTCTTCAATTTAGATTTTAGTATCTGTATGTCTACTGAAATCTTAGTTTACAGTCATGCATTTTATTACATTTTTTCATAGACTTTAGCTATGAGTGATTATTTTATTTAGTAATGAAAAGTCACAAATCAATTGTAACATATTATTAAGAATAATTTATTATAATATATTTTCTTTTTTTTTTTTTTTTTTTGGTTTTTCGAGGTAGGGTCTCACTCTAGCCCAGGCTGACCTGGAATTCACTATGGAGTCTCAGGGTGGCCTCGAACTCACGGCGATCCTCCTACCTCTGCCTCCCGAGTGCTGGGATTAAAGGCATGCGCCACCACGCCCGGCTATAATATATTTTCAAATCAATATATACACAAAATGTTCAATTTGAAAATTTGAACATACCATATGGAATATGCAACCTAAAAAAGTAGTTGTTTTAACACAGTCCTTTCTCTTTTTCTATCTTTCCCCTTTTCCTCTATTTTTTTCCACCTAAACCAGGTGTGTAGCTAGTATGTGCCATCACATATTTGTCTACTTCATAGTTCAATAAATATTTTTGGAAATTTAATGGATTGGGAAGACTGTGGTGAAAAAAAGATTCATGCAATGACTTTTTCTAGACATTTATATTTTGCATGTGTGTGTGTGTGGTGTATTCATGGGTATGCACCCTTGTATCATCCCATGTGCTTGCCTGTAGTGGGGTCATTTATATACAGTATCTTGAATCAAAGTTTCTTACTGATCCTGGAACTTGTCATTTTTTATTTAACACTCTCCAATGATCCCTGGGTCTCTATTCCACTGAGGGACTGGGGTTACAGGCATATGTGGTCCTGCAAGGCTCTTTATGAGGGATCTGGGGATTCAAACTTCAGTGGTCTCAGGCCCCTGTAGGCCTTCAGGCTTGCACAAGCAGCGCAGGCAGCACACTTAACTTCTGAGCCATCTCTTCAGCCCTTATTCTACACTTTTATTATCTCTCTCAAAAAATGTGATTGAAAACTGGGGTTTTAGCTCAGTGACAGAGTGCTTGCCTAGCAAATTCAAGACCCTGGATCTGGCCCTTAGCACCAAAAAAAGTGATTGATGTCTGAATATGACCTTCCATATCTAATGCATAATTCATATAAAGATAGTTTAGTATTAAAGCTGTTTTCCACATCATGAGAATTGAACTCAACTTTTGCCCCCAGATAAGTAGACAATTTTGCTACAATTGTTATTATAATTATTATTATTATTATTTTGGCTTTTTGAGATAGGGTCTCGCTCTAGCCCAGCCTGACCTAGAATTCATTATGTTGTCTTAGGGTGGCCTCAAACTCATGGCGATCCTCCTATCTCTGCATTCTGAGTGCTGGGATTAAAGGTGTGTGCCACCATGCCCGGCCAACTAAGATTATTTTTTTAAGTCACATATCATACATCAAGTACTCTTCAATGTGAGTATTTATTTTTAAATTCTATTCCTAACCATTAAAATCCACCTTCACTACAGCACCTTCTTCTGTCTCTGTACATGATTTTTTTCCGTTTTCAATTTTTTTATGAGAGAGAGTGAGAGATACAGAAAGAGAGAGAGAGAGATAATTGGCATGCTAGGGCCTTAGCCACTGCAATCAAACTTCAGACATGTCCACCACCTTGTGTGCATATGCAACTTTGAGCGCTTGTGTCACCCTGTGCATCTGGCTTATGTGGGTCCTGGAGCGTGAAACATGGATCATTATGCTTCACAAGCAAGTATCTTAACCATTAAGCAATCTCTCCAGCTCTCTATGCATTTTTTTAATATACTTGCATAATAGTTTCAGCATTTATTATTTCATATTAAGAGTGAACTTATTTTGTCACTATGAAATTTTAAAAAATTGATATTCAAATTATAGATGCATGTATTTATCGATTAATATTTTAAAAACTGAACATGTGCTAGGTCTATCACTTCATTATATTGTTATTCTGTCGTGGTATTAATTACTTCATATTTATTACTTTCACATTATTCACATTTTGTTTTGTATTTTTGTTAAATTCTTGTCTGGGGGAAAAGCTGCTCTTTTTTAATTACATTTACCTCACACTATAGGGCATTGTTGTTTATTGGGTTAATTGCAAAAGAACATTCCAAGGCCCTGAAGCGTTTAAGAACATAACATTATTAATCACAAAAAAACAGCAGTTTTATTTCTTTCTCAGATTTCTAGTTGATAATTTTATTTGACACAAGATTAAGTGAGTGACAAGTGACAGTAAGTGATAGAAGACACATTTATTTAAACAGTATTAGTTTAAATGCACATTTTTTGTCTTTCATCAGATCTTCTATATTGTTTTGGGTTTGGGGGATTGCTTTCTTTCTTTCTTTTTTTTTTTTTTTTTTTTTTGGTTTTTCGAGGTAGTGTCTCACTCTAGTCAAGGCTGACCAGGAATTCTCTATGTAGTCTCAAAGTGGCCTCGAACTCATGGCAATCCTCTTTCCTCTGCCTCCTGAGTGCTGGGATTAAAGGTGTGTACCACCATGCCCGGCTGCTTTCTTTTAAGAAGAGGATATTTCTATGTACTTCAACATTTTTACTTTACAAGTATGTCAAATTTACCAATTTTATTCAGTAAGATTTTTTTATTTTATTTTAACTTCCTGGTGTCAGGAAGTAGCTTCTTACATGACTTGTTATGGAATTGGTCTTTATTTGTGAAATATGCTCAAGCTGGAAAGAATGGATTCAGTTTGACTATGTGTATCATGTTATCTTTGTATTTATAGCTTTTCAACTATTTGTAGGTAATATTGTTCTTTGATTATTTTTATTTGTTCCTTTCTCATTAATATTTAACTTTTCAATGAGGCTGTTGGATTTCTACTATAATTTAGAGGTAATAGTGGGAATTAATTATTCTGCATCTACCTTGTTGTTTTACATTTTAAATCATCAATCTACTGTTTGCCATATATATATATGTATATGTATATATATATATATATAGTAATATGTGGTAGGAAAACTATATATGTATATATTTTGTTCAAGGTATAAAACATTGATTATACATTCTATTTTTCCTGTGTTGGAAAACTTTCAAATAATTAGGCTATTTTTCAAGTTCTATTATGGACAAATTTCTGAGTTTTCTATGTATTACTTGGAAAAAATATCTGCTTATAGAGGTTTATATTTTATATATAAAGAATAATCGATTTCTTAATTACATCATTCAAAACTTATATGTTCTTGGGCTGGAGAGATGGCTTAGCGGTTAAGCACTTGCCTGTGAAGCCTAAGGACCACAGTTCGAGGCTCGGTTCCCCAGGACCCACGTTAGCCAGATGCAGAAGGGAACGTACGCATCTGGAGATCATTTGGAGTGGCTGGAAGCCCTGGAACACCCATTCTCTCTCTCGCTCTCTCTCTCTGCCTCTTTCTCTCTGTCTGTCACTCTCAAATAAAATAAGAATGAAAAAAAAATGAAAAACTTGTATGTTCTTATTTTTAACCTATTAGATTCCAAAAGGAATTGAACAGCCTCATTGCAATTTTACTATTTCCTTCTATTGAATTATTTGTTTTACGTTTTTATTCTTTTAATATTTTATTTATTTACTTATTTTTTTGAGAAAGAGAGAGAGAGAGGCAGATAGAGAGACTGGGCAGACAGGACCTCTAGCCACTGCAAATGAACACATGCATTGCAACACCTTGTGTACCTGGCTTATGTGGTCCAGTAGACAGCCACAGTTCACTGGGATGAACTTCCAAACCAGACACAATTTATGAGAGGAAGAATGGATTTATTTGAAGCTAACAGATACAGAGGAAGTACCATAATGACGAAGAAGTTACCTGCCCCGCCCCCTTCCACAGATCCAAGCAGAGAGAAAATTCACCAAGAAAAACAAGCACACATCAGGAACTCCAGGCAAAGGTCAAGCTAGCATATCTTTAGCTGGAAGTTCCATACTTGCCCCCACACCTTAGGGTTGGATTCTAAGATCCACCCACAGTGTCATCTCCTCTACCTAGGCAGCTGGAGATTTAAGAGATCTAACTTACAAGTTTGAATAAAACTCCTGAATATATTGGGTAAAATCTATACAAGCTTCCACATGTGGATACTGGGAAATTGAGTCTAGGTCATTAGGCTTTGCAGGCAAGCACCTTAACTGCTAACTCATCTCTCCAGCCATGTAATTTTTGTTTTATAATACATTTATTATCAATGCTAATATTACATATCTGAAGTATAGGTAGTTACATTACATTAAATTCCACTTTATCTGCTGATGCTTTTAAACTGTCTTTCTCCATTTTCACATGCTAACTTTCCCTGTACACTCTTGGTTTTTTTTTTTTTTTTTTGGTTTTTCGAGGTAGGGTTTCACTCTAGCCCAGGCTGACCTGGAATTCACTATGGAGTCTCAGGGTGGCCTCGAACTCACGGCGATCCTCCTACCTCTGCCTCCCGAGTGCCGGGATTAAAGGCGTGCGCCACCACGTCCGGCTCACTCTTGGTTTTGTTAGAATTTCATCTGTTAAAACATTTGATTATCTCTCAATTTTCAATACTTATTTATTTGATTTTTATTTGTTCATTGATAGCAATACAGAAGTGGACGAGGTATATTATTTAATAAGATAGCTTTTGTCTTCTTCAAATAAACTCTGGCTTACTTTTATAGTCAAATTTTGGTTGATTTTATTCCTTTATTTTCTGCTATTATAGGTATGCATTTTATTTAGCTGTCTCTGTTTCATTGTTTTGTTTCATCTTATAAACTTGCTATTTATTAAATCTTGTATCATTTTAGAGATGGATATTCTATTATTTTTTTTGTTTTGTCTTATTAGTTTTCATTTCCTTTGCCTGAAATTGCTTAAAAATCTATAGAAAGAGAGAACAACTATTGCTTCAGCCAGAAGCTCTGGTCACTTTCTGCCCATTTCATCTTCCTAACTCAAATATTTATAGCATTTTATATTTTTATAGATTATTTTATTTTGTAGATTTTTGTAATATTTTCATAGATTATTCACAAGTTGTTCACATTTCTTCTCCCATCTTTTTGTCACTTGGTCAGTGAAACATTGATGACCATCAGATACACAGGCCAGATTCAGCAGAGAAATGGGAATGTACTTGTTTCCTTCATCATTATCATCATCATCACCAGAATTTCTATTTTAACTTTTCTATGACTAGCATTGAGGGCATATATTGAATTGTCTAAAATGTTTTCCCTCTGCCTTTTTTTTTTCTCTATTGAGGTGAGGTCACTATTGTGATTCATTTTTTTTTTTTTTTAGTCAATATACTATTTCCTTGAAAAATTTCTGTGATGCAGCTTGTGAATAGATTTCAGTTCTCCCATATGCAATAACTCTCATTTTGCCCTCATAAGTATATACCATCATGTCTAATTAGAGGATGATGGAGTCATAGTGTTCTCTGCAATTGGCAAAATGCTATCACACTCACATTGTCTTCTACTGTCTATGGTAGGAGAAAGGATATCAGAAACAGCTGTGATATTTTTATTTGTATCTGAAATCTTATAGAGGTTTTACTTTATTTAAATGATGAGGTGTGCTAGGCTACTCCTCTAAATATCTGTTTTTCATACAAAACATTCATAAGGCTTAATGTAGCATTAAATTCCTTGGATTCACGTGTTTTTTATGCTAGATATTTTATTATTTTATATATATATACATATATATATATATATATATATATATATATATATATAGAGAGAGAGAGAGAGAGAGAGAGAGAGAGAGAAGAGAAGAGAAGAGAAGAGAAGAGAAGAGAAGAGAAGAGAAGAGAAGAGAAGAGAAGAGAAGAGAAGAGAGAGGAGAAGGTGTATGCCAGGGACTCCTGCTGTTGCAAATGAACTCCAGAAGGATATACCACTTTGGGCATCTGCCTTTACATGCACCGATACTAGGGATTCAAACCCAAACCAGTAGAATTAGCAAATAAATTTGTTTAACCCCTGGGTCCTCTCCCCAGTCCCTAGATATATTTTAAACTAAATTAAAACAACTTACTACATCTGTCAATTTTATGTATTTTGAAAGCTATATTGATTTTATTTCTTTCCAAATATGTGTTTTTTTTTTCTCTCTCTCTCACTCTCTTTCTCTCATTCCTTCATCTCTCCTCTTCTTTAAGGAGGTTCTTGGGATCCATCCCAGCACCTCATCCTCATACATGCTAGATCTGAGCTCTCTACTAAGCCACACTGGGAGAGCTTTCTCTTTGTATTCTTTTTGTCTGTTTTGGAATATATTTTTTCCCCCTTAAGACAAGGTCTCATGTAGCCCTGGTTGGCCTCCATATATAGTTGAGCATGATCTTGAACTTCTGATCATCCTCCTTTGTGCTAAAATTACAGGCACATACTTCACACCACAGAATTCAGGGCTTAGTTCATGCTAGGGAAATACTCTACCAACCAAGTTATATCTCCAACCACACAAAATTCTTCCTCTTCACTTTCATGGGCATTACCTCATACAAGTATATTCATGCTTTAGTTCTGTGTTATAACTGTGGTGCCTTCTTTCATGTTTTTGTAAATGTTATTTTCATTTTAGCTGATGTATGCCCCTCTTTCTTTACTTCACAATGCTTTAATTTTTATGGGTTTAACTTTGAATTTTTGTGGGTTTCCTCTCTTTAAGTTGACTTGGTTTCCTTTAAAGTATAATTTTGTTTTTCCTCACTAGGACTCAGATTGATGATGCCAAAAGAGAACATTCTGTGGGAAGGATGCCATTCCTCCACAAAGGTACTGAAAGACAGTTACTATGTTCATCAGTCTTCTAAGATTTTCCGATCCTATGTTGGCTCTAGGTGGTAGACTCTGAGGTCAGACCTATTCATGTCTGTCAGCATTGACGTTATGAATGTTAATTATATTAGCCAGTCTCTCTCCAGAACCACCATTTTTAACTACAATTTCTTTAATGCTAAAATAATGTCCATACAATTATCTACTAGAGTAAAGGGAAGAAAATTGTACTTTAGCTTTTCCTATTGATACATTAACCCTTCTTATCAATTGATGGTCTGCTTAGTGGTTTCTTGGCTCAGGAAAGGAATACCAATTAGAGAAGGAGGGTTGTGAAAATCATTCAAGTTTACCAGTGCCTCAAAAACTTTCACTAACAGTTCAACTGTTGAGGAAGAAGATGAGACAGAAAGAAACCTTATACATTCAAATAATACTATTTGAAGTATAGTAGCATTTTTACCACATTCCAGGCTTTTTCCTTCACAAGGACTTTATACTTAAATTTTTGTGAAAGCATGCACACAAATATGTGTAAGCAAGTATGTCTGATTCATACTGGCTTTATATATATATGATGGTCTACATTATATTTTAATTATGTTGGTTTTCATGGCCTTGGAACGGTCAGCTCCGTTGCACTGGTGGATAGTAATGGATAAAGAGTTCTCATGCTTGAAGTTATTGTACTATAAACACAGTTGTGTGTTATCTGGAAATAAACATTTCTTTATGGAGTCTTTACATCATTTTCTAGTGCAAGCTATCAGAAACATTTTTACTAGGAATCTGCATCAAAATTCGCATGTAACTAGCCTGCCTAGTCAAGCATTGTATTCAATACTTTATGTTCAAGGCAGTTGAACATTTCTCCTTAGCTTGAGTGGCACCCTGCCTCATTTACATTACAGCATGAAGAGGACTGGGTATAACCACCGAAGCTGAGCATACATTACATGCATGGTGGTCTCACCAGATGTCTCTGCTCATGTTACTACTAAGCTACACTGGCATTGTCATTAAGTTCAGAAATTTGATTCTGCTCATTTTGTCATCCTTAAAATGGATGCATTTGAAGGTTGCTACCTTAACAAATAGAATTGGCACACAAAAAGGAGTTCTAACACCTCTTATAAATAATTATGCTATTCCACTTACTCATAATCAGCAATAAGAGAAAATTCAGACACCAAGCAAGAATGGGGAAAATGTCACATCATTCTACCTTAGAATTTTCTCTCCTACAGTATTCAAATATAAAACAACCAACCCACAACTTGTTTTTTACTCACTTTTGGAAGCATTTTTTAAAATATTTTTATTTGTGTTTATTTATTTGAGAGAGAGAGACAGAGAAGGAGAGAGAAAGAGGCAGGCAGAGAATGGGCACATCCGGGCCTCTATCCACTGCGAATGAACTCCAGACACATGTACCCCTTTGTGAAGCTGGCTTATGTGGGTCCTGATGAGTTGAACTTAGGTCCTTTGGCTTTGATGGCAAAGGCCTTAACCACTATGCCATCCCTCCAGCCCAAAGCATTTATTTTTATGGTGTGTATTAACATATATGAATGAGACTATAAAATGTCACATACTGGATAAACCTGTAGCATTCTTCTCATCAAAGTTTATGTAGCTTAGTTACATGGCTTAATGTGGCTTTGCAGCATGAAGCTAGAGTGGCTAATCTCAATTTTTGTCATTACTGACTCTTTTTCACATAGTCCTAATGTCTAAGACTGCTATGCAGGTGATGATGTGATTGTTACCTAGGGGATGACTCTTGTACGAGCATTACTTTTCTGTCAGGCCATATATGATGCAGGTATTATAAATTACTGACATTTTGGAACACTCAAAGATTTCACTGAAGTTAAAAATCTTAGCTTTCTAAGTGCCATTATTATAGAAGGATTGGTGTTGGGATAATTAAACATATGTCAATGTAGTTTTCATTTGTTAATTCATACATCTTAATACAACCAACTTTGAATCAAATTAACTTATGATTTCAATATATATATATATATATATATATACATAATTTGGTTTTTCAAGGTAGGGTTTCACTCTAGTCCAGGCTGACCTAGAATTCACGAATTCGCTCTGTATTCTCAGGGTGGCCTTGACCTCACTGCAATCCTCCCTCCTATCTCTGCCTCCCAAGTGCTGGGATTAAAGGCATGTGCCAAAACACCCGGTTTGTTCTTGATATTTTGATGAGATTATGTCAGTTAAGATGCAAACTGAAATGCCATATTATTTAGATTCACCCCATTTTAGTTATAGTTTACTACTAATATGTCATGTTTTAAAATTTAGCTCTCCTGTTTACATTAGTAAAGTTAAGAGTACTGTAGAGATTTTTTTAAAAAATTATATTTATCAACAGTGTTTTTCTTAAAGAAATGCTTAAAGTGTTGTGGTAAATTATCATTTATGACTTTTAGTGAAGGAAATCTTCTATGATATGGTGTTCCAACATCATGTATTTGTTGTATGTGTTGCCTTGCTTCACGTAACTTTTGCCACAGAAGTAGACACAAATATTTATGTATGTAAAAAGAAGATTTCAAGAATGCATTTACCAATTGTTACACTTTGATTTTGAGAAACTATTCAGAATGTTGAAATAAAAATCTTCATGTCCTCAACCTTGTTTTATTATCACTGTCAGTCCAACTCACCATCTCATTATTAGGAAATTATAGCACTATATTCAAATGTTTTAAAATTTAAGAATAAAAATTTTAGATCCTCTATGAATGACTGAAAATGTTATCTGATGAAATATAACGTGATTTTCTATATTTGATAATAAAGCTGCAAAGATGTACACTAACTAACTCATACTATGAAATTGTGAAAGTAATTTTATTGGTGACTTTTTATTTTTTTAGACCAATTTTTAGTAAAATGGTTTATTCTCTGCCTCAAATTCATGACTTGGTAATCATTTCAGTAGCAAAATGTACTCAATTACAAATCAAGAAATATTCACTTCGATAATTAAAATGCTATCATGTGTATTAATCACTGTTACCTTCTCCAAACTCTAACCTGTATATGTTAAAAGATTGTAGTTGGAGATAAAAATTGGGTGGTTTGGGTCAGGAGAGATGGCTTAGAGGTTAAGCGCTTGCCTGTGACCCAGGTTTGAGGCTTGATTCCCCAGGACCCATGTTAACCAGATGCACAAGGGATCGCACACGTCTTGTGTTCGTTTGCAGTGGCTAGAAGCCCTGGCCTTCCCATTCTCTCTCTCACTCTCTCTCTCCCTCTTTCTCTGTCTGTCGCTCTTAAATAAATAAATAAATAAATAAATAAATAAAATAAAGGCCAGTCTGCTGGGCTTGCCTCAAAAAAGAAAAAAAAAAAGGGTGGTTTTTAATTTTGTATTCCAGTGCTTAATCTTGTTACTTCTTAAAGATAGAAGCATTGAGGGCAAAGAGATGTGGGACAAAACAATGCTTTCCTATCAGAGTTGCTGTCTGAACTTTGCTTGCAAGGCATGTCTAAAGCTTCCTCATTCATGTCTTTTAAACTCCAGGAACACTTTTCTTAAATCCCTACTAACTAATATTTGAGTAGAGATTAGGGATCTGTTAAGTTTTTTTTTTTTTTTCATTTTTAAACCTCTTTTTAAAATATACCCAGGGGTCTTTCATCTACCTTTAAGAAAATTAATTAAATATGCCAGGCATGGTGGCTCACGCCTTTAATCCCAGCACTCGTGAAGCAGAGATAGGAGGATTGCTGTGAGTTCAAGGCCACCCTGAGACTCCATAGTGAATTCCTGGTCAGCCTGGACTAGAGAGAGACCCTACCTCGAAAAACAAAAAATAAATAAATAAATAAATAAGTAAATAAAATATAGAATAAAAAAAAATATTAAACAGAAAGAGCCAGGGGAAGATAGAAAGAATGGGCACACCAGGGCCTTCAACCATGGCAAACTCCAGACACAAACACCACCTTGTGCATCTGGCTTATGTGGGTTCTGGGAAATTGAACCTGGGTACTTTGGCTTTGCAAGCAAGGGCCTGAAGTGCTATGCCATCTCACTATCCCTTGTATCTATCTTTAAATGATGGACCCTATTCTTTACATACTGTCTGGGGTATTGGAGCAGAAAGCATTCGGTTTTGACATCCCAATTCCGAAATGTCTTATAAAAACTAAATGAAAACTTCACGTTGAAGTGGCACTTGTCTGACTTCCTCCCTTGGAGGAAATTACAAAATGTGTTGCAATAAAGACTACAGTCACTCTTAAAACTCATAAGATATATGAGAAAGCAGATTTTCAGAAAGGTTGTACTCATTTATAATCTGCAGCCATGCTTGAAAGTGGTAACTTTCACAAAATATTAGCATTCAACAATTTGTTATTCTGCTTTAAAAATATATTTTTGAGATATGGGGTCACTATAAATCCGAGACTTGCCAAGAGTGCATGACATAGCTCATCCTGGTCCTGAGAGCTTGATTCTCCTGCCTTAGCTTTCTAAGCATTGAGATGAGGGATGAACACCATGATCAACTCTATAAGCAGATACATTTTGGTCAACAATATATTTGTAAGTAGTTTTATTTTTTGCTGTTGCTTTGTCTTTTTTTTTTTAATTTTGAGGTAGGGTCTCACTTTAGCTCAGGCTGATCTGAAACTCACTCTGTAGTAGTAGTCGTCTGCCCTTGAACTCACAATGATCCTCCTCTCTTTGTCTCCCAAGTGCTGGGAATAAAGGTATCTACCACTACACCTAGCTGTAAGCAGTTTTTGTTGTAAAGTTTTCTAAACATTTTTTGATATATCACGCAATTAGAAGAGATAAAAATCATGTCATTTGCAAATGCATTTGAGTATAATTCATACTGAAGAATAATTTACATTTTGGCGATTTCAAGCTTTTAATCCATACATAGATTAACCTTTATTCCACATTTATCTTATTGTTTTTTATGAGATGAGGGTGGGGAGGAAGAGAATAGGCATACCAGGTACTTCAGCCACTGTAATCGAACTCCAGAAATGTGTGCCACCTTGTATGTATGTGCAAACTTGTGCACTTGTGTCACTATGTGTCTGGCTTATGTTGGACCTGGAGAGTTGAACATGGGTCCTTAGGCTTCACAGGCAAGCACCTTCACTGCTATGTCACCTCTCCAGCCCTTATCTTATATTTTTAAGTTTTATTTTTGTTCATTCAGACCCTTGACATTACTTGTAATAGAAACACTTTATTGTATATATTATGTTATTATAATAAATAATATTCTATTCTGTTTTTTAACTAACTTAATAGTATATTTTAAGGCAACTGATCTTTCCAATTTTACCTAATGGTTGGACAGCTAACTGGCCTTTTGTGTCAAAGTTTTTCTCAGTATACAGAGCTGCTGATCATTTCTTAGAGAAACAGGCCAAAAATATCTACTTTGATGGACTGGGGGAGGTCTTAAAAAATTGTTTTCAAACATGTTACTCCCTTTTGTATAGCATGTTCTGTCTACCATTGCATTTTCCCTTTCCTGTGGACTCTAGGATTTATGAAAATTCCTTCAGATTGTAGAATGGAATAGTCCCTTTCCTTATATGTGTTTTCTGTTCAAAGGCAAAAGAAACTGAATCATCAAACTTTTAAGAATTCTCTTCTTAGTAAATGCATTTTCAAAAGGAGTATTCTTCATTGCTATATTTTCAAACACAGAGTTATACACCAAGCATAAAAAATGTCCTTGAATTGTGGGCTACAAGAGGGCCTACACCTATTAAATTCTCTCTAAAAAAAATAATGGTTATCCCATTTATCTGGTGCTAACTTACTCTCCGTCAGAGAATCTGCTTCTCTTTTTCAGATAGACACAGATCCTATCGAAAGAACCACCCCATCATACCTCAAAAGGGCCCCAGCTGAAACTAAGAATAATTGGCGAAACAAGCAAGGGTGCTGTTTTCTTGGTGAACCTGGTACCAGCACAAGGGTGAAGGAGATTGACACAGAGAAAAATCAACTCCTACCAAATCAGATATCCAGAGACACAGAGGCTCCCAAAACCTCGTCACTGAAGCAGACCTAAGGTGAACCCAACATGGCTCTGGGAAATTTGCAGAAGAGGGAGCGGAAAGAATGTTAGAGCCACAGGTTGGATCATGATACACAGAGACATTCCCTCCTACCCATAACTGAGGGCTAATTCCACAATGCATGACACATATACCCCAACAAGGAGGGGCCAGAGGGAGGAGGGAGGAGAAGGAGGAGGCCAACAATGGTACTAACTTGACTGTTACAAAAGTAAATAAAAAAAATAAATAAAATGTCCTTGAAAAATTACTTGACCCAATACATTTTGTTCTTTTGCTTTTGTTAATGCTACAGTGTAAACTTTGGCAACACTGTATTTATTGTTGCCTCAATCATTCTGTAGAGAAAATGCCAATGTTTAGAGCTGGAGAGATGGCTCAGCAACTGAATGCACTTGCTTACAAAGTCTGAGCTTACAAAGCCTGAGCACAATTCCCCAGTGTCCACACAAAACCAGGTACATTACAAAAATGGTACATGCATCTGGAATTCATTTGCAGCAAGCGTCTCTGCCATACCCATTCATTCATATTCTCCCTCTTCTCTCTCTCTCTCTCCCCCCACCCTTGCAAGCAAATAAATAAAATTCTTTTTATAGCCAGGCATGGTGGTGCATGCCTTTAAACCCAGCACTCAGGATGCACAGGTAGGAAGATCAACATGAGTTCAAGGATACCCTGAAACTACATAATGAATTCCAGGTCAGCCTGTGGTAAAGTGAGACCCTACCTCAATAAACTACTTTTTTTTTTTTTTTTCAGAGAGAAAGAGAGAGAGAGAAAATTCCAGTTTCCTTTTCCTTATTTTACTTTGTTCTAGAGGGCCGTGGGCATCATCTTAGAGCAACTCAGCATATTTCTACTTGGAATGCATCTTCCCATTGGAAGGAAAATATAAGGAAATAATTCTGAGAAGTAATTGGGTGGTATTGGTGTACACAAACCATGTAAAGAGTTCTTTTACTTGTAAAATATAACTATTTATTGTGCCTATGTCATAATATTTTTATAAAAATTAAATGAGACAATCCTCTTCACCTCAAAGATTTAGGTACAGTTCTTCTCAAATAATGTTTTATAATTCTTTAAAACTAATAACTTATTAACATTATTTATTATTTATAATCACATACTATATATACACATATATATGTCAAAAGTGTATATATGTATATATATTATGATCATATATTATGGATATATATATATATATATATATATATGTACATATATCCATACTTGAGACTATATTATTTTTGATATTTATCTTTATAGCCATACATGGATAAGGAATGCTGTACATATCAATAGGTGTAACACTCTTTAGCTTTCTCAGATCAAAGACTTACCTAGTGACCTATATAGAGAATCACTCGGCTAAGGAGTTGATAACAACACACCCATTTACAAAGAGAACAAGCACATAACAGATATTGAGTAATAAACAATATTAAGGTAAATTTTATTGCTTAATGAAAAGAAACCTTATAACACTGGTTTTACAAATGGATGGTAGTAATCTCAAAATAATTAGATTTGACATCAAAAGATGGAGAGGAAAAATGTTATTAGTCAGATAAAATGCAAATGATAGAAATGTTTTATGCATTAAAGGAACTGTAAAGGTTAATTGAGAGCATGAAGCAAAGAAGACTATTAATGAGAATGTGGAAATATTCAGGTATTTGCTATGAAACTGGATAGGATGTGTGTGAAATACATACATTTTCAGAAATTCACATGCAGATCTCTCCCTGAATAAAAAATTTGGAAATATCTCTTGACCATTTACAATATGTGCATTTCATAGATTAAAAATTAAACATACAAATATATTATAACATTAGATAATAAGATCTACCAAATATGTATCCAAGGCTGTAAATATAATCAGAACCTCATGCTTTTAAGACAGACAGAAGCATCTGTAAACAGTAATCTTTTCTTGAAGAAATGACAACAAGCTCAGAAGGGCCAGAAGCTCTGGAGAAACTTGTGCCTTCCTTGGTTTTAGTGTCTCAGCTCTCCAAAAATCCTATTTTTTGCAAAGATAAGTTATAACAATCTAAGGACTAAAATATGCTTTTACATTGTGAAATCTAGTAGCATATTTCTCCCAGGTCAAAATATACAGTGCTTCATTTTCTGATTATATATTAAAATGCATTACTTTGAAATTCTTAAATTCAATCTTACTTGAATAACCAAAAATTATATTACTGGAATGATGTACTCTCTTAAAAATTCTATATTTTATTGATTCACCTATCTAAATTGTGGCTTTATTTCTCTGGGGCATTCTATTATTTACAGATTCAGACACAAATAGAATATCCATAGTTCCCCTGTGATTTTCTAAGCTGTGTGGCTTAAATAGAACTTGCCAAAAATGAATGAGCTTTTAAAATCCTCAATTACCTTATTTTTATTCAGTGGAAAACAGTTGATGGAAAATGCTTTAGACAATATCAAAACTCATTGTTCTGAATCTCTTGATTGTGCTACAAATCTAAAACATATAATTATGAAGGTAAACAATGAATTTGATTGTGAAAATGCTATTTTAAAAATCAACAAACCTATATATTTAGATTAAAAATTGATTCAATTGTAAGTGACTCAATTTCCATTTTGTTTGTTAGCAAATTTTGCACTCATTGGAGTAAAGAAGAATTAGACCTAATTTTACCACTAGATGTGGAAAATAAACTTGGACACCTCTCTGTCTCTCTCTCTCTCTCTCTGTCTGTCTCTGTCTCCTCTCTCTCTCTCTTTCTCTCTCTCTCTCTCTCTCTCTCTCTCTCTCTATATATATATATATACATATATATTGCATAATGTAAAATAATATTTATATATTGTATAATGTAAAATAATATATATAATTATAATAAATATAATAATTATATATGATATTATATGTTATGTATATTAAATATGTTAATATTATAATAAATAATATATATTAAGCATAATATGTAATATATTATATATAATAAGTAATATATATAATATATATTATATATAATATGTATATTCTATATATAATCACCAATATCTATATATCTATGATTGCCCCAAAATATTATATAGATATCAGTGATTGAGTAAACATGAAAACTATTCACATAATATCAACAATACAGCAAACAATGATATTATATATACTATTTCTATGGAACAATTCACAAGAAATTTCCTCATGACATTAAAACAAGCTTGACAGAGGCCAGGAAAGTGTCAATGTTGTTAAGCCATGTCAAGAATTGTCACTTAAAAACTTCTGCCTGTAGCATCTAGGTTCTAAATATATTAAAAATATAAAGTGGTAACTAGAGATTACAATAACCACCAAATCAGTATATGAATTATGTTGAATTTATAAAATTTTATATATAATGTTCCTATATGTGTGAAACAAATAATATTTTAATTATGGAAAATCATGAAAGTTTTGATAAGTCAATAAACATTTTATTAGTCAAATTTGAGGTGGCATCCTTAAAAATTAAATTAAAATGTATTGACAAATGTATGCTGCAGTTAATGTAAAGGCTAGTTTGAAGTTCCCATGTTGAATTATATTTCATGTCCAGAGACATAAATTCAGTCATGTTAAGACATTGATTTTGAATCAAATCATCAGGCTAGTAGGAAAGAAGAGAATTCTGTTTCATCCTCCCCCCCCAAAAAAAAAAACCACATTTATTTATTTGTAAGAGAGAGAATGGACACATCAGGGCCTCTATACACTACAACAAAACTCCAGATGCAAATGCCACTTTGTGCATCTGGCTTACATGAAAACTAATGAATCGAACCTGGGTCCTTCAACTTCGCAGGCAAGCAGCACTAAACAATCTCTCCAACTCCTTAATGGTGATGTTCTTTTTCTTTTTTTTTTTTTTATTGATTAGTTTTGTACTCAGTGAATACAGTCAAGTTGGTACCATTGTTAGACTCTTCCCTTTCCTCCCTCCACTCCCTGACCTCTCCTTGTTGAGGTATATGGGTCATGCATTGTGGAGTTAGCCCTCAGTTATGGGTAGGAGAAAATATCTTTGTGTATCATGACCCAACCTGTGGCTCTGACATTCTTTCCGCCCCCTCTTCTGCAAATTTCCTGGAGCCATGTTGTGTTCATTTTAGGTCTGCTTCAGGGATGAGGTGTTGGGGGCCTCTGTGTCTTTGGATATCTGATTTTGTAGGAGTTGATTTTTCTCTGTGTTGATTTCCTTCACCCTTGTGCTGGTACCCAGTTCACCAAGAAAACAGCACCCTTGCTTGTTTGGTCAATTTTTCTTAGTTTCAGCTGGGGCCCTTTCGAGGTATGACGGGGTGGCTCTCTCCTTAGGATCTACATCTATCTGAAAAAGAGAAGCAGATTCTCCAATGGAGAGTAAAGTTAGCACCAGATAAATTGGATAACCCTTATTTTTTTAGAGAGAATTTAATAGGTGTAGGCCCTCTTCTAACCCACTATTGGTGGTAGCTTGTTAATGAAGAGTGGGCTCTTTTTTTGGATATGGTTCTTACTTATTTCCTAGCCCCAGCTATGGTTTCCATTAAATTGAGCATACCAGTAGGTCAAATCGAGAGCAGTTGGTTTCCCACCATGGCTGTGCACCACTATTGCACTTGTGTGAGCATCACAATAGGTTATTTGCTGCTAATTAGGTTAGACCATGAATTGCTTGGACAGATATTGGTCATTTCCCCCCATCACCCATGTTGCACCTTCTGGCACTAGACATGCTGACTGTCTGGGGACTGGCTGTCTTCCAGCTCCCAACCATGTCACTCCATGTTATGGGTCAACTTCATATGGTGTCTTCAGCAGTAGGGTCTTATCACTAACCTTCAGTGGGTCATCAAATACTCTGACAGAAATCTGTCATTCTTTTAGGAAACCTTGTAGGTCTCTCTAATCAAAAGCTCATTGTGGAGGATAGCCCCCTGCTAGTAGTGGGAGTTACAGGTCAGTGGCCATGAACACAAGGAAGAAAAAGATAAGTAATATAAAAGAGTTAGAGAGAAGGCAGAGAGGAGAGATAGAGAGAGAGAAAGGAAGAGAGAGAGATAAAGGTCAGTCTCCATATTACCCTCTCCAGTGCCTTGTGACTCAGGTGTTCCCTCTAAGGGCCCGGTGAAGGTTCAACCCTTTGGTCTACCTTTTAGAATGTTGAATTTTGTGGTACCATTGCCCCTTGGGTCCAGATTTGTGTGCCCCACCCCTTCCCTTGCCCTCCTCCCCATCCCAACCCTTCCTATTGTCTAGTCCTCGAGATGTTTGCTGGGTATGTTGCCATCTTGTGTAGATTCAGGTCAGGTGCTCTAGATGCATGAGACTATGTGGTGGTTTTCTTTCTGTGATTGGGTAAGTTCACTGGGAACAATTTGTTCCAGGTTCAACCATTTTTCTTCAAATTTCATTGTGTCATTTTTTATTTACTGCTCTGTAGACTTCCATTGTGTAGATATTCCACATCTTAGTTATTCATTTGTCTAGTGATGGACATCTGGGTTGATTCCAACTGTTAGCTATTACAAATTGAGCCACTATAAACATGGTTGAGCAAATCTTTCTGGACTGAGGCTTGAAGGTTTTAGGGTACATGCCAAATAAGGGAATAAGTGGGTCTGTTGGTAACTCTATAGTCAGTTTTTTTAGGAGTCTCCATATTGTTTTCCAAGGTGGTTATACCATCTTACATTCCCACCAACAGTGGATAAGGGTTCCTATTTCTCCACATCCTTGCCAGCATTTATTTTCAATTGACTTTTTGATGTTTTCTATCCTTACTGTAGTAAGGTGGAACCTCATAGTCGTTTTAATTTGCATTTCTCTGATGATTAGGGGTGATGAACATTTTCTTATGTGTGTGTTTGTCATTTGTATTTCTTCCTCTGTGAACTGCCTGTTCAGCTCTTTGTCCCATTTTGTGAGTGGGTTATTTGACTTTTTATTATTTAGGTTTTTGAGTTCTTTGTAGATTCTAGAGATTAGGCCTCTGTCAATTGGATATTCAGCAAATATTTTCTCCCATTCTGTGAATAGTATATTGGCTTTGCTTTTTGTATGTTTGTCTGTGAAGAAACTCTTCAGCTTCATGTGATCTCATTAGTGGTGTGATTTTTTAAGATCCTGTGCTACTGGGGTTTTGTTCAGGAAATCTTTTCCCATTCCTATGTCATGGAAAGTTCCTCCCATATTTTCTTCCAGTAGTAGCCTAGTTTCTGGTCTTATATTCAGGTCTTTGATCCATTTTGACTTGAGTGTTATGTATGGTGAGGTGTATGGATCAAGTTTCAATTTCCTACATATGGTTATCCAGTTTGTCCCACACCATTTGTTAAAGATGCTGTCTTTTTTCCAGCCTATATTGTCAGGGCCTTTATCAAATATCAAGTAGCTGTAGTTGCTTGACGCAAAGTCTGGGTCCTCAGTTCTATTCCATTGGCCTATACTCCTGTTTTTATGCCAGTACCATGCTGTTTTTATTACTATGGCTTTGAAATATAGCTTTAGATCAGGTATGGTGGTGCCACCAGAGGTATTTCTTTTGCTGAGGATATGTTTGGATATGTGAGGCCTTCTGCATTTCTGTATGAATTTTGAGATCATTTTTTATATCTCTGTGAAGAATAATATTGGTATTTTAACTGGAATTGCATTAAATCTGTATATTGCCTTTGGTAGGATTGCCATTTTCAAAATGTTAATTCTGCCTATCCAGGAGCAAGGGAAGTCTTTCCATTTTCACAAGTCCTCCTCAACTTCTTTTTTGAGTGATTTTATGTTTTCATTGTATAGGTGTTTCACTTGCTTATTTAACATTATTCCAAGGTATTTTATTTTATTTTATTTTAATTTATTTTTTGTTGGTATTGAAAATGAGATCATGACAAACCCCTGGTCCATTTGATCAAGCAAAAAAAAAGAAATGCTTCAAATTAACAAAATTCAAAATGAAAAAGGAGAGATCACAACAGACATAAGTGAAATTGGGAGGATCATCAGGATCTATTTCAAAAACCTCTACTCCACAAAACTGGTTAATATGGAGGAAATGGATAAATTCCTGGACACATACCATCAACCAAAGCTAAACTTCGAGGAGATTAATCTCCTAAACAAACCTATCACACTCATAGAGATTGAAAAGGAATAAAAAACCTCCCCAACAAGAAGAGTCCAGGACCAAATGGCTTGTCAGCTGAATTCTATCAAACCTTCATTGAAGAACTCAAACCAATCTGTGCCACACAATTGGAGAACAGAGAAAGCTCCCCAACTCCTTCTATGAAGCTAGTATCACTGTAATTCCAAAACCAGGCAGAGATGCCACAAGAAAAGAAAACTACCAATCTATTTCCCTGATGAACTTAACACAAAGATCCTGAACTAAATCCTTGCAAACTGAATCCAACAACACATCAAAAGCATTATCCACCTTGATCAAGTGGGATTCATCCCAGGAACGCAGGGGTGGTTCAACACACACAGAAATCTGTCAATGTTATACACCATTTAAACAAGGTTAAACACAAAAAACACATGATCATTTTGATAGATGCAGAAAAGGCCTTTGACAAAATACAACATCACTTTATGAAAAGAGACTTCTTAAAGTAGAAAATGCCTATTTGTTGCAAGTTTTAAGCATGTTAGGGAGAAGTGATGGCCTATACTTGTCATCCCAGAACATAGGTGGTTGAGGCACAAAGATCTAAAGTTCAATGCCAGCCTGAGTTGCAGAAAGACATCCGGTCTCCCCAACCCCCCCTCCCCCAATACAATTAGCACAAAATTTTCTAAAGGACCTAAAATTCTAGAAGTTGGCACAGAGAACACAAATTTGTCCTAGGACTTTCTATCCCTGCGTGATAATTTGCAAATAAGCACACTGTTGTTTTTTAGATTATATAAATGTCTTTGAGATTTAGCATGGAGTTTCTTCCAATCTGACAGTATAATCAACATGAAGCATTTCAAAGCACAAGCCGTGAGTTGAGCATCTCTTGAGATGGCCATGCTATTGACAGCCTGGGATGTCAATCATTAACCTAATCCCAACCAAACTCATGTGATGCCAGGAGTCCTGGTTTTCTATTGGGCTGGAAGCTAGGTGCTAGAGGCAGAAAGTTCTTAGTCTCAATAGGAAACACATGATATGCCCTAATAATATTGGCAATTTTCTGGCTACTGATAAGCTTCACTTCTATATCCTAAGGAAGCTGAATGTTAGAACCATTCTAAACTGCTTTCCTCTTCATTACAGTCTTTCTGCATCACCTTTACTCCCTCCTTTGCATAGCATTCCTTCACAGGAGAATGGGGAAGATTATGAAAACTTTTAGAAAAATAAATATATAAAACTTGAGCATGGCTTGGTGGTGTATGCCTTTAATCCCAGCACTTGGGAGGCAGAGATAGGAGGATTGCAGTGAGTCTGAGGTCAGACTGAGCTAGAAAAACACCCTACCTCAAAAATAAATAAATAAAACATAACCTATCCAAGAAGGTTATACAGCCATTCCAGACTAATGGCAGATATTTCCTCTAGGAAATGAGTGCAAATGATTATAATTCATTGTTGCTTAATCCTGCTGCCTCCAACCTTCCACTGCCTTCTTTCTCCAGCCTTCTTTCCAGATTTGATATCAGCAGCACAAACAAAAGTATAATATCCTCAGTGCTCATGCTGCCAAGAAATTAAGTTCTATAGTATATTGTGATAAAATCCACGTTACAAAGGACCCATTGCAATATCTTTTAAGGATCATATGCCTTTTCTACAACTGTGTAATAGTGATGCAAACAAATGCCTTGCTCTTACATATCTAAGTTAATTTAAATTTCTTTTTGGAAGAGTTTAGTTGCAGTATTCATTTATTTACAAAGCACATTTGTAAGAATTTATAATTATGTCTTCTTGATTCTGACACTTGTATTTCTAACTCTCATGGTGCTATATACTTTATTAATAATTTGGGAATCAGCCACAGAATTATTTTTAATACATAGAAACTATAACCACTTCAATTATATTTCAAATTATAATCAGAGATTTTATTTACATTGAAATTTTAAGATAGATTGTGTATTAATTGTAGGTTTTAACTGTTTTACATGAATAAAATTTAGTTTGTATGGTAAAATACATGTAAGATATTCAAATGAAAATTATTTTCTCTTAGCTGGGCATGGTGGCACATACCTTTAATCCCAGCACTTGGGAAGCAGAGGTAGGATAGCTGTGAGTTCGAGTTCACCCTGAGACTATATATTAAATTCCATGTCAGCCTGGGTAGAATAAGACTCTATCTTGAAAAACAAAACAAAAACGTTTTGATTTTGGTTTTTTATTTTTCTTTTTGGTTTTTCGAGGTAGGATTTCACTCTAGCCCAGGCTGACCTAGAATTCACTATGTAGTCTCAGGGTGACCTGAAACTCATAGTATTCCTCCTACTTCTGCTTCCTGAGTGCTGGGATTAAAAGCGTGCACCACCACTCCCAGCTATAAATGTTTTCCTGTTAAGTTACTGTATTGAAACAGAAATTAATCAAGAGAATAATCATTACTTGTGTTTCTTATAAAGTAATTTGGATAGTAAGGGAAGAGAGTTAAATGATGATCCACTCAAATGCCAAATATGCTAGGCATGTGGCAGATAAATGGTTGAACTGTTTTCTACTTGACATTATACTCAGCAGAAATAAATGCTGACATGGATATTTGAATAGAATTTTTCTAATCAGATCTTGACTGCTTTCTCTCTCTTTCCAATCTGATTATGTGTTTGTTTTTACTGTTTAACATAGAAGATTCATAGTCTTATATAAATCATGCTCCTCAAAGCCAGACTGAGGCCTACTGCATATATAGGCTAATCAAATTATATGCTTAAAGGCAGTAGTTACCTTTGTCAAAAAAAAAATACTGATTAGAAGTAAAAACTTGAAATGTGCAAAGTGGGATTGTGGTGAGCTGGTAAAAAATGGTAAGTTGAATATTGCATTATAAATATTCATTTTTTGTTTGATTTCTTAAATTAATAAGCTCACAACAGAGTACTGTGGGAAGGGTTGATAATAATGGTGTGTGTGTGAGCTAAAATGCTTATGGAATGAATGGATGTTTTCACTTGTAACTGAACAAGATGTTAAAAGCAAAATTCATGTTCAAGATACCATACTGATAGCATTTCCAGGCTCACTACAATGGTTATGGAAGCAGGATAGCAGACAGGTGATATCACCAGTGTGTTTTCAAGAATGTAGCAGCAAACACTTGTGCCCTGATCTGTGGCCTTTGCCCAAGTGATTGGCATCCTCAACCTCTATGTGGACTAGCTGTGTCCCACAGCATTGTCTTAACATGGCAGATTAGCCTAAAAGACAAGTTCATTGAAGCTTTTGTGAGAAGAATCAAGGAAGGGATGGAGAAGATTAAATGATATCTGGGGATTTACTTTCCTTGTGGTGTACTTCTATGACAGGAAATATAGACTCAGCTAGTTTTGTTTCATCTGACTACTTTAATCTGTGGTTATTACCTCTTATATGCATTCACTGTTGTCTCCTTCAAGAGGTCAAAACTAATGTCTTTGTACTGGCTACTTTGTATGATTTATTACTACAAAGAATTATATTTACTCTCCCTGTAATTTTCTATTGATTAGTAGATAACTTCATAAATAATAAATCTTAGATATAATCTCAAATACCTCTTTAAATTATTAGAATGTAGTGTTCTAAGTGTTTGAAGCTACTCTTAAAGTGAACTTATTAAAACCCCAGTAATCAACTTGTAAGTTTTCCTCACAGAGAAATGAGAACTGGGCTGGAGAGATTGCACTGCATTTATGGCATTTGCCTGCAAAGCCTAAGGGCCCAGGTTAATTTTCCCAGTACCCACATAAAGCTAGATGCATATGGCACATGTGTCTGGAGTTTGCCATGGCTAACTGTCCTGGCACACCCGTTCTCCCTCTCTCTCTCTCGCGTGCTCTCTCTCTGTCTTAAATAAATAAATAAATAAGAAATGAGAACTGACAAGGTTAGTATTCTATGTTAGTACAGTTTTAAAATCAAGTAAAAATAGCACTTTCTCCCTAGTTTTATAGGGCAGCAGTAACTGGAAGCATTGGAGACCTTTCTGAATAGAAGAAATGGTCATAAATTTTGCAGAAGCTTAACTTTAGTGAGCTCCAGAGGAATTGATATTTAATCATAATTTGCAAAGATGTTCACATTAATGTTTAAGAAAAACAAAGCAATTTGATTAAAAATTCTTATAAAATGAACCTTTTGTTACATTATAAAAATATTTTGATTATTAATACATAATTGGGGAAATAATTTAGCTTTCAGAGCCAGTTTTTGCTGATTGCTAAATTTATATAACATTCCTTTAATTTCCTCAAACCTCTACTTAATGATTACTAAAATCATATTAGGTATAGACAGGAAATACCTAGAAAGCTTTCTGGAATTCTATGTCAACTTTTACTTGAATATGAAGCACGATTCTAAGAAATTCGATTCTTCCTTTTGTTATCTCCAATGCATACTTCTTACTTGGTGTGATATCTCTCTTTACATTTGGGACATATTTATCAGACTAGATTAATGAGTGCTGTGAAATGAAAGACAATCAAAGTATGAATAATTCCACACTCTAAGTTTTGCTGTACCGAATGCATTTTCTATAGCAGTTGGTGGGTATTTGGAGTCATAGAGTTTCTCAGAGCCCTAGAAACTCAGAAGAACTCCATCTGGTTTATTTATGATAAGTAGATGTCTCTCATACTTAGGGACAAAGCATAAATATGGAGAATCATCCACCAGTTTTTCAGTGACTTGGCATAGAAGGAGATAATCCCTCTACTCATGCATCAGTGATCAGAATTAGCAACTTGTTTTCGATATAACTGCCAGAAGAGCTAGGGTCAGGGGATGGGGATTGGGTGAACCCTATTATAGTTGTTACTGTGCTTTAAAAAAAAATCTTGAAGTACCTGATTCTCTATGTCTGAAAATGAGAATGACTTGTGAAATACATTTTCTTCCCTCTACATTCCTGCTTAGATTTCCACACATTGTCTGCTTCTGTCTTCTCTACCTAATTTTTGAAATGCTCTCTTAATAATGTAGTGATGTGAGAATTTCTTATTGTCTGTTGTAAAAAATGAGTTTTGGGGAGCTGCAGAGATATCCTAGAAGTTAAGGAGTTTGCCTGCAAAGCCAAAGGATCGTGGTTCAACTCTCCAGGACCCACGTAAGCCAGATGGACAAGAGGGTGCTCACATCTGGAGTTCATCTTCAGTGGCTGAAGTCTCTGGTGCACCCATTTTCTCTCTTTCTCTCTCTCTCTCTCCCTCTCTCTCTCCCTCCCTCTTTCTCTCTCTCTCTCAAATAAATAAATAAAATATATGAAAAACAAGACTTTTTTGACTCAACAACTCTAAGCTCTCTGAAACATAGAATGATCTCAGGCTAGACATTAAAATAAGTATGTGAAATGTGACTCTTATCAAGAAGTTGGACAATACTTTTATTAGTAACTCTTGCTTCAGAGGCTTCTGAGCAATTATGAAATCCTCTAGCATTAGGTAGTAGAGAGGCAAAGCATAGCAAACTCTGTGTCAAGTTTCCCTTATCCTACATTTTTCGCAAAATGTGATTTTTTTCATAATTTTTCTAGTCCAGTATATTGTTACTCTGTTTTATGAACCTTTAAGATGAATTGAGAATAAAAATCAATGAAGTGAGGCAAAGAATAAGCAGGAATATATATGTAGAGGTTTGGTTGGAAGGTTGGTTTACATCTAAGGAGGTTTGTCCTTGGATATTCCTAATACAACATGTAGTGTTGGCTTAGGACCAGAGACCCTCCCCTTCTCAAGTTTTTATCACGTAGGGTACTAGAATATGGTTTTGCTCTGAAGGTAATCTCAGAGGAATAGTGCAGATCAAAAGAAGCTTGAGTTCCTGCAACTAAGTTCACCATTCACGTGAAGTAGTTCTCTGCTTTGAGGAGGTGACACGGCAGGGGAGAATGCCAAGGTGCGCTGTACTGACAGATTGTCCTCCACATGAAAAAGAAGGGGGAAAAGGAAAAAAAAAACAAAAATTATATTCTCCATGTATTTTCATTCTTAACCATTTAGGCCATGATGAACTAGGGGTAAGATTAATGTCTTTCTTACATCATGAGGTCAATATCCTGATTTCCTGTATCTGCCATATCTTATTTAACACAATGCCCTATGGTTTCATCATTTTTTTTTTTTCCTACCAATGACATGATTTCTTTCTTCTACATTCCAAACAAACACTGGATGTTGGTCAAGAAAGGAAATGTAAGTGAGCATGAAGGTGAGCTCAATTTACTGTCTTGAAAGCCTGGCTTATTGTAAAGTGAGAGCTGAGAGGAGGCCTGTCGCTACCCTTCCTGTCCAGCAGAATAAGGCAACGGCAATCGGAAGTCTTCTCGAAGCAGTTTATTCAGGAATCCTTGACATCTGGGTGTGGGGCCCCGATATCAAGCCCTCCTCCCTATAAATAGCCCGCCTCACCTAATCAGCAGCTGCCACATGGGTGTAAGCAACAGGGCGCAGCCAACCACCTGATGGTGATCTAATCATACGTAGCACTGTACATGCGCACTTTGAAGTGTGTACGAAGGGGAAGCAGGAAGTGATGCTTAGTCATGATACTTGGCAGCCAGCCCAGGTGCCATCTTGTAATGGCCGCCATACCCGCGGAGACTTGGCAGGAAGCCCGGGCGGCCTTGGGGCAGCGACCTTGGCAGGAAGCCCGCGGCGACCTTGGCAGGAAGCCCGCGCGGCCATCCACACCCGCTCTCCACATATCCCCCTTCTTCACTAAAAATGGCAGAGAGAATGCCTGTCTTAGGTTGTCCCAAGGACCTATACTCCTTACCCGTCATTGGGCGACAAACAGCTCGAGGTTTGTTCCCTGTCTTAGGTTGGTAGTATCCTTACCCGTCATTGGGTGACAAACAGCTCGAGGTTTGTTCCCTGTCTTAGGTTGGTAGTATGGTCAAGGAATCTTACCCATCACTGGCTATTTCTCTAGCATGCCAAGCCACACCTGCAAGGCTTGTACTATGAGCGCTCGATCTCGTATATGCTTTGCCCACATGTTGCACATACACCACAGCATGAAGCCACTAATCAGAATCAGACAAAAGGCCATAGTCCCTATGTTTGTCCATTCCTTCAAGGTGAATCCAAGTAGACAATCCTGCAGCAAGGGACACATCCACTCTGGTAGAGTTGATGTGGATGATGGACAATCGCAGGTCTCTCACGAGCACATCATTCACGGGACCAATTGCCTGTAAGATAACTGGAAAGAACTCAAGACAAATTAGCCAAATTGTTATGTCAAGGTTGGAGGAAGCCAAGTACGAGTGCGGAGGTGAAGGCCACGAGCTTCATCACGGATATTTGCAATTCGTTGAAGTAAGAACCGTAAGAGAGCAGGTAACAAGCACATAAGGATTACAAAACAAACCCCAAATGTGATGAAATGTCCAATCCAGGCATGAAAGAGATCCCCAATCAGGTATTGTTGACTTAAGAGCTGTAAGTAAATCATTAGCTGCCTGAGCAGCATCAAAATTAAGATGAGCATCCTGTATTGCCAAAACTTCTGAATGTAAATTGATTAAATCTAAAGAAATATTATCATGATGCCATATTCCTTCCAAATGCATTTTCATCTTTTCCCAACTAGAATTAAATGTTTTAGGTGTAATACAAATCCATTGAAAATCAGCATGGCATTGTAACCTAGTTTTAACTTTGAATCCTTGTATTTCTTCCCCCCAAAATCCAACAGTGTCAAATAAAGCATCCAACTTTTCCTCTATCTTTTTATCAATACTTTTTTGTGTCCCTAATGTAATTGAAACATTTTTAGCTAAATTATTCACGAAATGCGCAGTATGAACTTCTTGTGAAAGTGCAACAGCAGCTGTAGTAGTAGAAGCTAATAAAGTAATGAAGGCAACAATACCGGCAATGATCAATCCTACAACTCTTTTCTGTCTAGTCAAACTATTTTTAACTTCCTCTATGATTTGTAGTCCCTTCTCTGAATACCAAGGCTTAGTGAGCTTAACAGGTAGCATGGCAAAAACAGGTTAACTATTATCATTGAGCTACTAGAAGAAGTAATGCAATTAGACAATGAACAATTAGTACATGTGACATTAAATATACCCTCTACATCATTAATCCAAGTAAATTTAGTATTCCCAGACAATATAGCGTAGGGTGGTGTTATACAAGCCATAACAGTTTCTTTTGTAGGATAAGCTCCATCCATCCGGCTGACCGGGAGCACAGGGCAGAGGCCACGGAGGCCCTGGACCAGATGGTGAAACCTCTAATTTAATTGAATCCACTCTCTCCACTAACTTTTTTAGCTCTTTATCTGAGTCTTCCTCCTCTGAACTTTTCCCTTTCTCAGACTCCAGGGATTGCTCCTCTTTCAATTTCTAAGACTTCCTTTCCTCTTTCAATTTCTGCTGCGCACTTCCCTTCTCGGTCAGTCAAACAAGAAGGAAAAAGTTTCCAGATAGACTTTATTCCTGGAAGAGTCAGTCCCTGGTCTTGTGCAAAATCTATATCTCTCCCTAATTTATCCCAACCAGCAATAGTTAAGTGTCCAAAAGCTACAAACCAAGGAACAATCTCATCTACAGCATCTATGAATCTCTGTATAGTGGCACTCTTCAGCCCTAGTCCTTTTGCTTTCAATAGATCTTTCAGTACAGATGCTGCAGTTCTACTAGAAGAAGTATTACCCATTTTATAATACTTATCACTTATTTTATAATATTTATTTCTTATTTTATAATACTTATCACTTATTTTATAGTACTTGTTTCTTATTTTATAGGTAGGTTCTCCTTACTGAGAACTGAACTTATATAGGAAGGTTCTCCTTACTGAGAACTGAACTTATATAGGAAGGTTCTCCTTACTGAGAACTGAACTTATATAGGAAGGTTCTCCTTACTGAGAACTGAACTTATATAGGAAGGTTCTCCTTACTGAGAACTGAACACTAAGTCCCAACTTACCTGGGAACTTACCAGCTAGCTGCAGTCTAGCTGCCCTGACTACTTCGAGTTCTGAGTCCCCGTACGGGCCACCACTTGTCGCTACCCTTCCTGTCCAGCAGAATAAGGCAACGGCAATCGGAAGTCTTCTCGAAGCAGTTTATTCAGGAATCCTTGACATCTGGGTGTGGGGCCCCGATATCAAGCCCTCCTCCCTATAAATAGCCCGCCTCACCTAATCAGCAGCTGCCACGTGGGCGTAAGCAACAGGGCGCAGCCAACCACCTGATGGTGATCTAATCATACGTAGCGCTGTACATGCGCACTTTGCAGTGTGTACGAAGGGGAAGCAGGAAGTGATGCTTAGTCATGATACTTGGCAGCCAGCCCAGGCGCCATCTTGTAATGGCCGCCATACCCGCAGAGACTTGGCAGGAAGCCCGGGTGGCCTTGGGGCAGCGACCTTGGCAGGAAGCCCGCGGCGACCTTGGCAGGAAGCCCGCGCGGCCATCCACACCCACTCTCCACAGAGGCCAGTGGAGAGTCTGCAGAAGGACAGCAGCTGAAGGGCACACGATGGCCAGAGAGGAGAGAACGTCACCGAGAGAGCACTCAGGAGATACTCACGTGTCCTCCTCATCTTCCAACTCAAGAAATCATCACTACACACATGCGTATGGGGTGGACAGTGCCTGGACAGAGACACGGCCATACCGAAAATCAACCCACCAAGCAACCTAGTAAAACCTAGAGCAACATTTACACATATGCTTAAAAAAGACCATGGACACTATCTGTTTCCCTCAGAATATCTGGAATAACTAGTAATTTATGGAACGCTGAGCACAAGATTGAAGACAGGCTTGAATCAACAACAGAAAATAGTAATCTCTGGACCCTGCACAGCTTCAGACCCATTAAGCAAGACACATGGCACAACTCAAAAGAACTAACAATCTTCAAGTAACTTAGTTATAGCCTATTACTTTTTAGTTTTGTAAAATTTGATCATGTTAACAGAAAGAAATCTTTAAAGCACATTGAAACAAAACACATTATACACAAGAAGTTAATATGTAGGTTGGGGAGAGTAAATGCTCTACACATGCATGGAGACCTAAGGTCAAATCCCTATTCCCTACATAATATTGTAGGCATGGTGGCACATGCCTGTAATCTCAGTCCTTACTAGGAAGGGACAGATTCCCTAATGTTTGCTGGTTAGTTCTTCTAGACTAACTGGTTAGCTATAAAGGATCCAATAAAGACACTGCCTCAAAAAGCTATAATAATCTATGTGATATATGTATAACATATAACATATATCACATAGGTTATTATATATATTGAAACATACATAGAAATAAAGGAGATTCTGTAGAGGGAGTGAATATAATCATAGGATACTTTTAATATTTATAGAAGATGCCAATAAAAATCCTGTAATGGATATCAGTTGAGGAAAAAAACCTGACATTGATCTCCATCCTCCACAGGTACATGCAGATATGGACATATGCACTTGTACACTATACACACATGTGCCTATACTCAATCATGAACACATGTCATACCCATAAAGCAAAAATAAAGCAAAAAGAAATTAATACCAAAGTAGTTATTTTTTATCAGAAAGTATGACAGGAAGAAAACATCAATGAAATATCTGCCAAATAAAGTGAGGAATGGGAGATGACTTTTTCCCAGCAAAGGCACAACCTATATGTTTAGATTTGTGAAAGTGACTGTGTCAGTGAAATGTGCTTCTATGCATCTGTCCAACCCATAGAACCATACATTATGGAAAGTGTATAGTTGTGTGTGTGTGTGTGTGTGTGTGAGAGAGAGAGAGAGAGAGAGAGACAGACAGACAGACAGACAGACAGAAAGAGAGAAAGAGAGAGGGAGAGAGAACTCATCATGTTAAAGGCTAATTATTGTGATTATGGTGATCATTTTACAATGTTTCCATTGTGCACCCGCAGTTTAAGTTTTATGCTTTGATTGCATAGATTCTTGTCAAGTGTATCTCATAAAAGGTGGAAAGAAAGTAGTAGGACTGTATTGCAAAAGGGGACCTGACAGTCAGTAAAGCCTAAGAAAGGAGTAATCATTACAACAAAAGAATTAGGAAAAATTGAAAGTCCCACATAGACTTCATGTGGGACAGTATTTTAAATATCATTATTGATCTATAGATATTCATATTACTTAGAATGGAGCCTCCATTTTCAGTACTAAATAATTCAAAAGGGAATAATTCTTATGATAAATCTCTTATCAAACCAAAATATTAAAATCCAGCACATAAAAGGGACATAAATCATATTTCTTTGGAGAATATAAACTGTGGCTCCAAGGAACACATTTAACTTTGCAAAAAGTGGGACTTACCTGAACAGATGTTCTTGTGCTTTTATTTGAAGTAAAAAATGAGGCCACATGTATTTGAGGAATTAGCACACAAAACAGATGAAAATCGTATGGTATGCCCATTTTCACTGTTATGGGGATTATGCTATGAAATACCCCAGATGTTACTCTTTGGCAGACAGTTGTTATGTGTGTTTCTTTGTTGTTTGTTTGGGGCTCAGCAAATTATCTTATGATTCTGGATATGTACCAAACTTATTCTCCAAGCGTCTGGCCTCATTTAGTCAGGCAGACAATATGAATGGGCTTTCTTACCAACTAGGTTGTATGCAAAATGACAGTTCATGTGGCCTGGGAATCCTTCATGAATAATGTTGATTTTCCCATGCAGTGAGATGTACTTTGCCATCTAATGAATGATGGCTATTTGTTGAGCAGAAGGCCTCATGTCAAACATAGAGGCATCTTTCTTCATTTATACTATATGTTCCAATTTCCTGTGGGCTCTGTTTGCTTTTTATAGTATGAGATTTCAATGGATGCTGAATCATAGGTTGATTTTCATCCAGTGGACATAACTTGCTTATTTTTTTCTCTTTAAGTATTCAGGGTTTCATAATGTTTTCATAACTTTAATTTGCAGCTTTGGTATTATAATATTTATAGCTACTCACTTAGCTGTCAAACTGTTTTATTGAATGAGCCAGTGTATCAGTTACCTTCTTATTGCTGGGGCAAATTAACTGATGAAATTCAGCTCAAGGGAGGAAAGATTTATGTCATTTTACAGTTTCAGGTTACATTCCATCCTGGTGGGGAAGGCATGGCAGCAGGAGCTGGAAACAACTGGACACATGCTGTCCCCGGTGAGAAAGCAGAGAGATGAAAGCTGGTGCTTGGCCAAGCTTCTCCTTTTACACAGTATATAACTTGGGATCATGGAATGGTGTTATTCACACTAGTGTCGGTCATCCATCCTCAACCCAATCAAAATAATTCTAAATGCAAATGACTAAACCAAATCTTGATAATCTCTCATAGGTAACAATAGGTCCTGTTAAGTTGATATTCAATATAAACCATCACAACCAGAGAAGTTCAGTAAGTACATTTGGGTTCCATCACACTCATACTTTGGTTGGGTGTCTGAAATGGGTCATAACCAGCCAAAATATATCAGACAGAGACACTTTCTCTTTTGCCTCCACTACATTTCTACATAGAGATAGTGCCAGTCTTCCTTCATTCCAAGGACCTAGAAGTCCTGTGGGATATTGGATGAATTTTTTTAATTATTTATTTGCAAGCTGTAAGAGAGAGAGAGAGAGAGAGAGAGAGAGAGAGAGAGAGAGAGAGAGAACCTTCTTCTGCTGATGCACTCCAAATGCATACACCATTCTGTGCATCTGGCTTTATATGAGTACTTGGGAATCAAACCCTGCTACTTGGCTTTGCAATCAAGGATATTAACCATTGAGCAATCTTGACAGCCCATGGATGGATATTTCCTGATGTGGGTCAGATTCAGAGGGATTCTTCTATAGGGATATAAAAGAGCAAGAAGCTTTGCTTCCAGCGATAAAATAGCAGCCAGTAGTCTTCCAACTAATGGAACAACCATGTAATCAGTCTCATGCCTGTCCATTTTAATATGCTGTAATCAATTTTTGAATAGGCCATGAAGGGAAAACAAATAGAATACTTTGGGACTGAACATTTATAATCAAGCTGTTAAATGTGGCTTTAACCTCTGTGATGCCACCCTATCTGTAGCATAGTTTTTCTTGGATGTGAAGAAAGGGTACTTTCTTAATACTTCATTACCTGTATAGCCAGGGAGGTAAAATGTAGTTACGTTAAATTCAAAGTATATCCATATGATTTCTATTTGGAAAGAAGAGGAAAGTCACCTCAGATTAGTTACAAATTTATCTTATTGTGTGACAAACTTGGCAATGACATAATTATTTGCTGTATTTACTACAAAATGCTGATTCACTTTGTGTCATGAGAGTTTTACCTTCAAAAGTACTTGGTATTTTCTTTTTCCCATGAGATACAGTTACTTTCATAAATGGAAGCAGTTATATTTGAGTGTGGGTTATAAGAATACTTACTTGTGATGGTTTTATTGAGTTCCTCTTCATGGAAGTCCATCTTCATTTCATTTGAGGATCCAGCTCAGAACATGCCAGGAGGTGGAAATTCAGTGAAGTCTCCCTCACTAGTTTACACACTTTCCTACTTATATGGAGGTATCTATTTTGGGCAATAAACCTCTACTTTTTCATGTTTTATTATGAGTTACCCCTTTCCATTTCTACCATGCTACTTGTTGTAACAGTAATACATGCTTTCCTGCTGACATAGAAGGAGCATGGGTGACTTCCCATGTACAGCTGAGAATTTTAAAAGTCATGTTGAGCTACTAAGATCAATTCTAAGGTCCCATCTCACTCCATCAACCCTGGGTTACAAAATGCAGCTTCTTATATACACTTCCATGTGAACACATTTCTATCAATAAATAAGTTATTGGGATGATTATTTGATTTCAATTTTAAAATCCAATTTTAATATGCTTGCCACATTTAGCCCATATGCTAAATAGTAATAAATTAAAGCAAGGATGGCCAGCTTTTTGACATGACATGTTGTTGGCATCTACAAATGTGTTGGGCCACATTCATAGTTCTGAGATGCATGTGGCACATACTCCATGTGGTGGTTTGAATAGATGGTCCCCAATATACTCAGTTTTTTATTTGTTTGTAGTTTGCATCTGCAGCCACCTGGCTGGAGTCAGTGTCACTGGGTGGATCTTAAGGTGTGGTGGTGGGTTTCAGATTTCAATCTAAAGATATGCAAAGTGTGCCTACCTGGAGCTCCTGAAGTGTGCTGTGTGGCTTTTGGCTTTTTGGCTTGTGCTTCTCTCTCTCTCTCTGCTTGGACCTGTGAAGGCAGGCCAACTTCTTCTGCCATTTATGGAACTTCCCCTGGATCTGTAAGCTTCAATAAATATCCCTTCCTCCATAACTGTGCCTGGTCTGGAAGTTTATCTCAGTGAACCTGAAGCTGTCTGCTACACTCCACCACTAGGCTATTCCTAAATGGAGAGTTATAACTATCACAAGCCAGTTGCACAATTGGTTAGTGTAAGGTACTCATAAAGACCACAAGCAAGGTAATACTACTATACAATTTATAATCTGTATATTTCTAGAATTGCATCATGATACCTACTTTCTGGCAATCTCTTTCCATCACATTTTGAATTTTTCTGAAACCCAACAGGTTATATTATTCCTGTGCTGAGTCTACAAAGTTGGAAAGAAAGAGTAAGAAGAGAAATCAGAGAGAAATCTAAATCCTTGTAGTGTATTATTGAGGTACTACCATGAGGTATCCTTCCCGAGGGGTGACCAGAATGCTCCCCAGAGATGTCTGCTTGCATGTGGAAGAAATGAAATATTTATCCACTGCTCCATTTTTCTTCAGCTATGCTTTACCTGGAAGATGTGTTATTGCTATTTTCTTGCCTTCCAGTCTGTACTTTCATGTTGACTGAATCATTGAGAAAAGTCTGAGAGAAGAAAAGAAAATATGCACAAGAACTACACCATGGGACCCATTTCTCACTGCAAAGTGAGTTTGAGTTTGCAAGCAATCGTCCATTTTATATAAGGCTAAACTAAAAAGTGAACAATGTACACAAAGTTAGAACTTTATAGAAAACAGTTTGAATGCATGAATGTAGAGATTTTTTTTTTTTTTTTTGGTTTTTCAAGGATTTTTACTCTTAAATCCTTTATGAAGAATATGGTATAGAGCAAATTTCATCCAACCAGCACAATACTGGAGAAACCCACATAAAAGGATTAATAATGAAAATTAAATACATGCAAGTAGAAATTCAAAACCAATGCTACTATGAGCTGAAGAGTGGCAAGATATATGTAAAAAGATTGTATATCTGTGATAGTTAAGGTGTTGTCAACTTGATCTGTTTAGTAATCCACAGTTTGCTTCTAGGAATGATCAACTAAAGGAGGAAGTCTTTCTCCCAGGGTGAGCCCTTCCCCCAGAGTGGGCGGCCCCACTCAGAGGAGGACTTGATATAAGGAAGTTCTGGGTAAAAAGAGTTCCTTACTTCCTTCCTCCCACTTGGCTGCCGGAGCTGCTCGCTACCCTTCAGCGTGGATTGAAGACCAGTGCGGACTGAAGACCAGTATCAACTGAAGACCCACATGGATCGAAACCCAGCCTCTCCTTAGGAAGCCTACAGGTTTTCCGGCACCATCTGCAGTGCCGGGTTGGGACTGCTGAGGCATCTGGCCATGAGGACTGAGCAGCTAGCAGGTTCGGTGATTCTTGGGTCTGCAACTGCTATTGGACTACTGTAAGCTGATCCAATAAATCCCCTTTTTAAAATAATTCATTCTAGCAGTTCTGTTCTTCTAGAGAACCCTGACTAATACAATATCCTACAAAATAAAATAATTTTTACAGCTATATAAGAGCTAAAACGTTATTTAAATATGGACAGCCAAATTGTAGGAGCCAAAATAAAAAGGGAGAAACAAGGACATTATCAAACATAAGTATGCATGTTAGTAACTGGGAAGAAATCTAGAAACCCTTGCAATATACAATTTAAAAAATGGACCAAAGGAAAAAAATAATTGGAGTAAATATAAACTCATGATAAGATTTGGGCAAACTCTTCAGTTCTTCCCATTCAGAAAGAGACTTTTTATCTAAGAAAAGTGACCCAAGAGGCTAAGAATATGTACATACTTAATGCTTAGTTTATATCCCTGAAATAATCGCAAAACTTCTATCTTTTATCTGAGCTTATTAATATCATTCAAACAATACAAGGAAATAAATTTCAATTCCTGCATTTAAAATCTCAACCTAAAATGTTCCAGAGAAAGCTTTTACACTTCAATGCCAGAAGCCATTGTAATAGCAACAGTTACAATAAGCATCCAACCCTTTTCCAAATGTACTTTTCCACTAAAAGGAACTTGAGGTCCTTGGAAGTAGAGATGAGAGTCACACCTCAGCCAGAGGAAGCACAAACTGTATCATTATGGAAACCTAGTGCTATTCCAAAATGTGATGGCCATGTTTAAAGATGAAAGTAACTGTCTCAATGAGTTGCCTTCTGCTTACAAATGTCATACAAGTAGAATATTGTTGCAGTCAGGTTTGGATGTCTGGAAGAAAACACACAACCAAGATAAGTTTGTGGGATAAAGGTTTATTTTGGATTAAAGACTCAAGGGGAATCTCCATGATGGCAGGGGCAAACAATGACATGAGCAGACATCATCTTCTGGTCAACATCAGGTGGACAACAGCAATAGGAGGGTGTGCCAAACAATGGCAAGAGTAAGCTGGTTAGAACACACATAAGCCTGCCCCCAACAATGTACTGCCTCCAGGAGGGTTTATTTCCCAAATTGCCAACAGTTGGCGCATGGCATTCAGAACACCTAAGTTTATGGGGGACACCCAAATCAAACTACCATAGTCAGCCTTGGCTCCCATAAACTGATAACTATCCATGATGTAAAATACAGTGTATTCAGCCCAAACTTTAAAGTTCCCCATCGTTTTTACCAATCTTAATGATGCTCAAACATCCCCACAGTCCAAGGTCTTTTAACTGAGCCATAATACAAAAAAAAAAAAAAAAAATCCTGAAAACCATAATGGCATAGAATAAACATTAACACTGCAAAAGATAGCATTAGGCAGAGCAAAGAAACATTAAACCAATGCAAGATTTAAACAGGGCAAATATCAAACTCTATAGCTCCAAGTCCAGCTACTCTAACCAGTGATGAGTGTCCAAGTCATTTCTTAAAACAGTTTTGTTTATTTTTATTTATTTATTTAAGAGCAACAGACAGAGAGAAAAAGAAGCAGGTAGAAACAGAAGGAATGGGCGCACCAGGGCCTCCAGCCACTGCAAACGAACTCCAGATACATTTTCCATCCTGTGCATTTGGCTTATGTGGGTCCTCAGGAATTGAGCCTTGAACCGGGGTCCTTAGACTTCATAGGCAAACACTTAACTACTAAGACATCACTCCAGCCCCTCCAAGTCAATTCTAACCAGTGACAAGTCTTTAGAGTTCCAAATCCATCCCTCCAGCTGGGATATTCACAGTCCCAGATAACTTCATCTGGTGCCGGCAGCTCTCACGGCAGCCATCTCATAGTACTGTCATCTTCATTGGGTCTCCACTGCAATCCGTAGTTCATTCTCATGGCTTCATTGGGCTCCACATGGGTAATTTAATAAGCCTGCTTCACACTGTCCATGGTCATTTCCAAAATATAAAACTATGTTACAAATTCAATGACCAATTCTTTCCTGCATTTGTTATACTCTATAATACCAGGTAGGCTACCAATTTGTTAATCCAGGTGGGAATAAGGCAGACTTTGAATAACAGGAACTCCTTCAGCTTTCAGGCCCCTTCGAAGACTCTGCATTCTTCCTGTAGTTCCAATGTAGGTCAGCTGGCCCAGTCTTAATGGTTGTAATCTCGCAATTGCAGCTGAACTGGCAGCAAACACCCAACCAGGAGCAGCTTGTGGGAAAAAGGTTTATTTTGGCTTACAGACTCAAGACGAAGCTCCATGATGGGAGGGGAAAATGATGGCATGAACAGAGGGTGTACATCACCTCCTGGCCAACATCAGGTAGACAATAGCAACAGGAGAATGTGTCAAACACTGGTAAGAGGAAGCTGGTTATAACACCCATAAGCCCACCCACCTCCAACAATACACTGCCTCCCAAAGGGTTTAATTCCCAAATTATCAACACCTGGGCACATGACATTCAGAACACCTAATTTTATGTGGGACACCTGAATCAAACAACCACAAGTATCAAAAATAGATAAACAAAACATATGATGGCTCCTGAGAAGGTCTGATTCACCATGAGTTTGAGTCCCCAACATCTTGGGTAAAAACTGAGCATGGCTAAACATGCCCACAACCACAATCCTATGAAGAGTAGGAACGAAACAAATGCTAAGACTCACTGGTCAACCAGTTTGCCTCAGAACAGCAACTCTGTGTTCAGGGAGAATCTCCATTACAATGAAACATGTATTTCGGCAATAGAGAAGACACCATACATTCTTCTATGGCCTCCACACCACTACAAGTGAAGTACAGAAGTCTGCACACACACAGGGAAGCAAATACTACACACACACACCACACTGCACATCCCATACAGCACATATACACACACACACACAAAACACATACACTTACATGCATGTACCACACCACACACCACAGTACACATTCCATACCACACATAGTGTACACAGACAAGCTCATATGTGTGCAAAAAGGAACAGATGATTCATTGATAGTGGGAGTGTAAACTTGTACAACCACTGTGGAAATCATTATGGAGACTCCTGAACACCAACTGAGTCACCTATTCCTCTAAAGTGTATCTACCCTAAAGGCTCCACTTCTAACTGCAGAGATATTTATTCAACCATGTTTATAGCTGCTCTATTCACAATAGCTAAGAACTATAATCAAGCCAGATATCCATCACTTGACAAATGGATAATGAACATGTGATACATATACACAATGGAATTCTACTCAGCAGTAAGGAAAAAAGGAAATAATGAAATTTGTATGAAAATGGACAGACTTAGACAGATCATACTCAGTAAACTGACACAAGCACAGAAAGACAAATGTCTCATGTTCTCCCTCACCTGTGGTTTCTAACTTGGAACAGCTTGAGTTGCAAGCATATCTGAGAGGCAACTCGAAAGCCAAAAAATGGAGATGGAAGGGTTTGGGGTAATGATAATGGGAGGGCCGGGTGGAGATAAACAGAAAACTGAAGACAAAAAAGGGTACTAATACCATAGAAACCTTCCTCCTGAATAGTGGACTAAAAGATATAACTCTCAATAGAAGTATGTGCAGATTGTGTGAGAAGAGGGGTCCTAAAGAGGGTGGGATGATGCTTAATCCTAAAACAACCACCTCTGGCTCATAACTCCCAGTACCAGAAATCAATTGCATCCCACATTGAGCTATTGGTCAGAGACTAACGAGGTCCCCAAAGCAAGACAGGCTTCTGTCAAAGCACTCAATTACTTGTTGAGGTAATATATAAGAAGACCCTATTGAGGAAGCCACCACATAATCCTGATACAGAATATATAGAGATCCTGCTGGCAGGAAGCCAGTTCCCAGATGGTTAGCCTGCATAGTACTAGAAAGCACTACAAAAGTTGCTGGGGTAAATGCAGAACAATGCTGTGAGCAATCAGGGGACACTGCTCTATGAAAGGAAGCAGCCTTACAAGACATACACACCTATGCCATGGTGGCACCCAGCCTATGTGGGTGACCAGTGGCTTTCTGATTGCCTAAAAGACCTACCTGCACAATAGAAAGGAACCCATAACTGGTACTGGGAACCAAGTCAGAATCCTATGGAGACCCGAATCATGGACTCCAATGAGAAGACCCCACTCATTTTGTCTTTAACCCATGCTGAGCTCACTTTGTAGAATTTTTTAAAAAAATTTATTTCTGAAATTTTTTTTAAAAGGAAGCGAAAACCAAGGACAACAAAAATCTCTCAACGAGACAAGAAAAGACTCCCTATCAGGAGATGAGTCACTCCTCAGATATCAGCTAGGGCCCAGGTGAAACCACAGAGGAATTGGTGAGATGAGCAAGAGGGTTGCTTCCTTGGGTATCCTTGCAACTTGCACCAGGGTGATGGAGACAGACACTCAGGATACTCAAAACATACCAAAGGAAAAATCCAGAAACCGCTGACAGCACAACACTAAGGGAGACTTAAAACACACCCACCACAACTCAGGGAATTTTGCAGAAAAAGTAGTAGAAAGATTGTAAGAGCCAAAGTGTAGCTGTCAGTAGAATGTGGGCACAGAGGAGAAAAATGGTTCCAACCAATGTGTCCAGACAAAGTTTCTACTTAATAAAAATATAGTGAATTTCATACTTACAATTAGAAAAAATAATAGGATTTTCTGGTAAGAATGTGTATATCTTCAAACAAACCATAAATAAACCATATAAAATAAAACAAAAATTTAAAAACTAAAAGAATGAGTTTATAATGAGACTGCCAATGAGAGTACAGGTTGAGAGAATAAATAAATTAGGAAATCAGCATTAGAAAATCCACCAGTATAATTGACTTTGGTAAGGACATTGACAAGAATCATCAACCACCAGAAAGCGCTTTAATCCCATGACACTGATATAGTCACACATGGTATTCAAGTGCAAGTTATTATTCACAAAACCAGAAATTTACCTTATGCACACTATTTAAATAAAGTGGTCCAATCTATAAGGAACATGAAATAAAACTGTTATTGTGTTTCTCCTAGTGAACTGTAATCTGAAGTACTCATAAGACATCGCTTATGTGGTGTCCTCGACAAAAGATTTAACTTGAAGGTAATTATTAGGAATCAATAGAATCAGATTTTAAGATAACCTGCAAAATAACTAGCATAGTTTCCTTTAAAATGCCAACATACCCCTTGTGATAGATGATAACAAAGGAAACTTTCCAAATTAAAATTTAAAACTGAAACATTAAACCCAAATGACATATACGAATACTGATTGGACTGTGAATGCCAAACAAAGATATGAAATATATATTTAGGAGAACATGAAAAATCCAATATAGATTGATAGTTAATATAATGTTATATGAACATTAAACTTCCTGTTTATGACTCATGGGTATTAAATATTATAATCAGGCATATTTGTCTCTTCTTTTCAGGCGATACATCCTCCTTATCAAATGATGAAATGGTACAGTGTTGGTGACTTAATTTAAATGATACAGCTAGCCGGGCATGGCGGCGCACGCCTTTAATCCCAGCACTCGGGAGGCAGAGGTAGGAACTCACCTTGAGTTCGAGGCCACCCTGAGACTCCATAGTGAATTCCAGGTCAGCCTGGGCTAGAGTGAGACCTCACCTCGAAAAACCAAAAACAAAACAAAACAAAAAATAAATAAATAAATGATATAGCTAAAAGAACTTATATATATGATATATAAGTTATATATATGTATGTATGACATATATATATATATGTATATAGAAATTAAGAAAGAAGAGACTACAAAAAATAATAATTATAGAATATAAGAAAATGTATATTATTCTTTCAAATTTTCATAGGGATGAAATTTTAAAATATGAAAAATCAATATATTGGTAAAAACCACTGAGAGATTTGATTTTTTAGTCTATCTTAAAAGGACAACAGATTTAGCATTAGTTGATTATTTTCAGTATAGCTATCTCATATGGTGAAATATAGGCTGTTTTATTGGGGAGGGCTATAACAATTCTAAGTAGTCAAGTATACATCCTTAAGTATTCAAGTGTGGTTTTTATTTGAAGGAACATGAACTAAATAAGAAATTAAAATAATTGAAAATATTAAAAGTAAGGTCAAATAAGTATCATCTTTATTTTTTGTTTTATTATTATTTAATTTCTGAAACATTTTTTCTATGTGTTTTATGTAATAAACTGAGATTGTAGATTTTGTGATTTATTATGATGATCTTTAAAATTACATTATGGTCTATTAATTCATAAAGCTGTTATAAGCATGAACTTCCTATTAGATGTACCAAGATGAGAACAATTTCTGCCATTAACTTTCCTGCTTTCCTTTTCAAAGACTCATGGTTTTTCAAACTACAAAATTGGGAAAATATTACCTGTGATATATGTGGTTTAGTTTACTATGTATTTTATTTTGTGTGTGTTTGTGTGTGTGTGCATGTACCCATGTGTCATGATGCCTATGTAGACATCAGAAGTGTCTATACTCCTCTTCCACCTTCTTAGAGACAGCACCTCTTGCCATTACAGATATGTTATGCCAGCCAGCATAAGATTCTCCTGTCTCCAATTCCCATTGTCAAAATATATCAGAACAACAGATGCATTGCATGCTTGGGTTTGCGGACAAGTGCCTTTAATCACTGAACTGTCTTAACAGCCTCATAGCTTAACATTTTTAGATGTTTGTATAAAATTCAAGTACAGTATTTAGCTCACACACAGTGATCATTATTTGTACTTATATACCATTTCATGGATGTTACTCCTATGTATATAGTACAGATTTAACCAATTCACATTTAACCTGTATGTCAATCTGTTTGTCTGTTTTCTATTACTAAGATCACATTAGCACAAACTGGGTAGATTATAAATAAAACAATGTTTTTATTCACTCATACTTCTGGTACAAAGTTGAAATGCCATGTCAGGCAATAGACGCCCTTTCAGTATTGTCCTCATGTGTTACATGTCATCAAGTCAGGAGACACAGGGAGCATGTGGGTATTTATCTATCCTGGTCTCTGTCTTTGTATAAAGCCTCCTGTTTTCAATCATGTTGACTTTACCATGAAGAATTTATCTAATCCTAATTGCCTCTCATTGGCCCAGGTTTTGAAAACTGTTGGGGGGCTGTTTCTACCTTCTTAAAGTTTTATAGTGGGGATTAATCTCCAACTAGAATTTCAGGGAAACAAAATAATCCAATCATAGTATCCTCAATATACTTTTCTTCAAGATGTCAGAATATTTGATAATTTCTTACCTGTGACATACAGTTTTATCTAAATACATCATATCCCACATGCTATACAACTTAATTTGAAGGCTACTTATAAGAATATATTCATTTATTCTGTGTTTTCTCTAGACTTGATCACGCAAGTCTCAGATTTCTCAAAATCTCTAATCAAATACTAGACTCTAGAAAGAAGACTACTGAAAACATTGAAATGTAGTTAATTAAGGTAAATGTACCCATGGAGTTAGAAATGGCCCTGTTACTTGACAGGAGGCTGAGCAGCTTGCACGTCCAGGAGTACTCTCCCAGTGCCTTCCTCTGACAATGTGGATTCAGCCACATGCTGACAACAATTACAGTCCTGGCTACATGGCAGGAGAAAACCCACTTGAACTGAAGTATGGCTCGTTATCATCAGCTGTCTCCCGGAGCTGCCCTAGACCTATTACCTGGATGCAAATTTATTACTTTTTGTATCATTTGTAAATTTCAATTTTTATTCTAGGTAGCTGATTCATGCATGCTGTCTGAATTTGGAGTTTCTTTTCCTGGCCTCTATACATGAAATACTTGAATATATCCATAATAAACTGGAATTTATGTACACTTATGTTCATAAGTTTATGTATATTTTGTGTGTTTATGTAGGTGCTAACATACATATCCTCACATTGAACTGATGTGCCTTTGGAGAATGGAAAATTACAGGTATAAAGTTAGATCCAGGTCTACTGCTCTGTGAGCTAATATTCCATCTCTCTATGCAGTGTACCATGATGCATTAATTACCCATAAAGCTTTTTTCCAATGGATTCAGAAACTATGAATTAATGATTGGGCTAGAAATTAAAATCATAAAAGTTAGTTTAGGAATAAGATTTGAAATTATTTGGTCCAAGATTGTCTGATTGTCTATCATGGCAAGAACTCTACACATCCATGATAGGATATGTGTGAGTGTGTGTGTGTGTATGCATGTATATATATGGTGTATGTCACATATAAACATACATTTATATGTTACTAGAATATATGAAAGTGAATGATCCACAAATTTCTATCATCTATCTATCTACCTACCTATCTATCATCTATGTACCTGCATTCTCACATCTGTCTTAGAGTTTTCTACAGGAGTAGAATAAAAAATATGTATACATAGTCATAGAAGATTTATTAGAGTGACTTATGCCCTCACAAGCTGGGCAGTCTCATAATTACCTTCTGCAGGCTGGAAAATCCTGTAAACCAGTAGTTTCTTCTTCCAAGAAGTTAGAAGCCTCTGAAAAACAGGGCCTTTTTTTCTGGCTGAATCCCTGATGAAGCTAAAGGCCTGGATGCTTCCTAGAGAGAGGCTGGTGTGAGTTTATTTTTGAAGACACGAAACTTGGGTGTCTGATGTTTGCAGGCAAGAGCAACAGCACGAAAGTAACGACTCAAGAACTGAGCCTGTAGGATTTGACAAAATGGCTCAGCAGTTAGCACAGTTGCTTGCTAGGGTTTAATTTGCCCACATAAAGCCAGGCAGGCATTTGTTTGCAGCTAGCAAAAGACCCTGCTATGTACATACACACACACACACACACACAATTTTTTTTTTTTTTATTTCTGGGAAAAGAACTGAGCTTATAAGTATAGATGAGCTTCCCTCTTCTGTTGTTTTTGTTGCCTTGAGGCATGTAGCTTATGGATTGAGCTCCCACATTCCAGGCAAGTCTTCTCTCCTACAGTCACTGGTCCACATGCCAATTGTCCATTGATAATCTCTCACAGACTCTCTCAGAAGTGTGACTTGCTGACTTCTAAGGCATATTTCTTTTTAAAATTTAATTTGCTTATTTGAGAGAGAGAGAGAGAGAATGAGCATGCCAGGGCCTCCAGCCACTGCAAACAAACTCCAGATGCATGCGCCATTTTGTGCAACTGGCTTATGTGGGTCCTGGGGAAAAGAACCTGGGTCTTTTGGTTTTGCAGGCAAACACCTTAACCACTAAGCCATCTCTCCAGCCTTCTAAGACATCGTTCAATGCAGTCAATTTAGCTGGAATTAGTACTATACTTCCATTCTAGCATCTTATGCATCTAAATTTTATCTGTCATCTATGTATGTTCTGTTTTCTACCATTGTACTTTTAATTAGATAAGGAAGAAGTTCTAAATCATATATATTCTAAAAGTATACCTTAAACAGAGAAGACTTTAATAATTGTGAAGTTGAAGGAACACACAAGTTTAAATAGCATTCAAATAAATTTTGTATAATGTGCTTTTGCCTCACAGCTGAATTTTGCATATATAAACATTCTCCACCTGCACATGTGACTAGCAATGGGAGTTTTCTCATACTTTAAATTCTTTGCAAACTCCTTTGCAATAGATTCTAAGTCTCCTGAGATGTAGCAAAAGGCATTTTGGTATATGTCCTGAAGAATCTGGAGGTGCATTTTTTCTCTGTGAATATTATACCATTTTCTGTATTTGTAAGAAAATAAGGTATGGTGTGTCTATGAATGTTCCCTGAGATTTGTACAACATATGTCTATGTTCATTATTCCCCGGCACAATCTGCTCCAGTGTTTATGTTTATCATTGTTATAGCTGTCAGATCTTGGTTACTGTTATATAATAATTGACAATGTTTACTAGCTACAGGCAGATCCCTTGTAATCAGGCCAACATCAAAGATGAATCAAGAACAAATAAAGAATATTTGCTTTCCTAGTGATTTTAAATCAGAGAATGATATATGCACTGTCATTCTAAAAGCTTAAAATTCAAAAGTACTTCATCTTAAACATACCTAACTTGTACCTTTGGAGTTCTAAAACTACACTAACTGTTCAATCAATGCCATAAGGATAAGGGATTTTTATATATCCTAATGTCTAATGGATGCCAGTTTTCATATGAAGTATGGAATATCCACTTTAAGCTTCACAAGGTATAATGAATTAAGAAGGAAGGGATTATATAAAAGATTGCTATCTTACCAATACTGTGCTAGGAAAGGTGAATAAGAAGAGCACATGGACTTTCATGTTACAATGCATTTTGTCTACATAATGCAAAAGTGGTTCTGATATATTTTAGTTGTAAGCATTTTACCTTTTTTTATTCAAAAACCTCAGCAGAGTTATATTCTTCAGAGTAAAACTTCCTATGAATATACACGGCACTGTGGAGTACAAAAGTAACACAGGAAGTGACTATCCTTTACAAAGTTGCTGACGGACTTGCTTCTTCAAAGCCCATTATTTCTGTTGCAATTGCATCATCTGCTAAGCATGCTTTCTGAGCATCCATAGAAGCAGCTAGTGTCCTTTTCCCCAGAAGAGCTCATTTATAAACTGTGGTGGTTTGATTCAGGTGTCCCCCATAAACTTAGGTGTTCTGAATGCTAGGATGCCAGCTGATGGAGATTTGGGAATCAACACCTTCAGGAGGCAGTGTTATTGTTGGGGGTGGGCTTATGGCTGTTATAGCCACTTTCCCCATGGTAGTGTTGGGCACACTCTCCAGTTGCTATGGCCCACCTTATGTTGTCAAGGGGGTGATGCCCATTTTCTGCTCATGCTATCATTTTCCCCTGCCATCGTGGAGATTTCCCTTGAGCCTGTAAGCCAAAATAGACCTCTTTTTCCCAGAAGCTCCTCTTGGTTGGGTGATTTCTACCAGCAATGTGAACTAGACTGCAACAGCAAAGTGGTACTAAGGAGTGGGATTGCTGCTAGACACAGGACTATGTGGCTTTGGCCTTTTGGAGCTGATTTTCAAGAGGAATGTGGAAGGATTTGAAACCTTGGCTTCAGAGACGCCATGTAGTCCTGTAAGTACAGCTTGATGGGCTATTCTGGTCAGAGTTGAAAGGCCTGAATGCAGTAGGAATTATGGACTGTGAGCTTTGGCTTATGGGGGTAAGCAAGAGCTTTGCCTGGACTGGGCTTCAAACAGTTTGTGTGAGAAACTTGCTATTATGCCCATGTCCTGAGAAGTTGTGCAGGGTTGCTTTGCATAGAAATGAACTGGTATGAGCAGAGGGATATAGCACAGAAAGAAAAATCCTTGGGTGAAGTGCTGCCCATTCAGCTGTAATTGAGAGATTACAACTTTTGAGATTGGGCCAGCTGACCTGCACTAGGGCAACAGGAAGAATGTAGATTCTTTTGAAGGGGCCTGAGTGCTTTAGGAGTGTCCTGTTCTTCAAAGGCTGCTTTATTTCCCCCAGATTAACAAATTGGCACCATACCTGGTATTATGTAGTATAAGAAATGCAGGAAACAGAGGGTCATTAGGTTTGCAACAAGGTCTTGTGTTTTGGAAATGGCCATGGGCAGTGTGAAGCCGGTTTTTGGTGCCTGCATGGAGACCCCATGGGACCATGAGGTTGAACTGTGGAGATGCCGGGATCACGAGATAGCTGCTAAGGAGCTGCCTGCCCCAATGAAGTCTTCCAGACTGTGAGTAGCCTAGCTGGAGGGGCGGAATTGGAAGTCCAGAGACTGATTGCTGGTTAGAGTTATCAGACTGGGAGACTTGTCACTAACTAGAGTTCTTGAACTTGAAGCTACAGAGTTTGATGTTTGCCCTGGTTGTTTTAAATCTTGTATTCGTTGAATATTTCTTTGCTATGCCCAATGCCATCTTTTGCAGTATGAATGTTTATTCTGTGACATTATGGGTTTTGTTGAGGTTATTTTTTGATATTATGGCTCAGTTAAAAGATCTTGGACTATGGAGATGTATGGGCATCATTGGAATTGATAAAAACTATGGAGACTTTTAAAGTTAGATGAATGGATTGCATTTTACATCATGTATGGTTATTAGTTTATGGGGGCCAGCAGTGGAATGTGGTGGTTTGATTCAGGTGTCACCCATAAACATAGGTGTTCTGAATGCTAGGTTCCCAGTTGATGGAGATTTGGGAATTAACACCTTCAGTAGGCAGTGTTATTATTGGGGGCAGGCTTATGGGTTTGATAGCCAGTTTCCCCATGGCAGTGTTTGGCACACTCTCCTATTGCTATTGCCCACCTTATGTTGGAAAAAGGGTGATGTACACCCTCTGTGCATGCCATCATTTTCCCTGCCATTGTGGAGCTTCCCCTCAAGCCTGTAAGCCGAAATAGACCTCTTTTTCCCAGAAGCTGCTCTTGGTTGGGTGATTTCTACCAGCAATGTGAACCTGACTGCAACATGAACTAAACTATATTCCCTTGCAGTTTCTGTCCTCTTATTTATTACTACTTGTTATCTATTCTTACTTAAAATGATTTAACAGTGACTTAATCAGGTAAGATATGTATGCTGTCAAAAATCCATTCTCAAAATAAATAATTTTCATTTTGTGAAACAATTCATTCCACTTGTGTTAAATCAATTACAGAGCTTGAATTCCATAAGAAAGATATATGAGCTTCAAATAATCATTAGATAATATTTAAATTATTTAGTATTTTAGGAAATATTAAAATGAGATTCAACTAGTTAACAAAAGTTTAATTATTGTCCTTTCTTCTTTTTATTGTCCTTTCTTGATTTTCTCTTTGCTTTCAAAAAACATCTCTAGAGTTCAAGAGATGATTTTGTGGTTAAGGCGCTAGCCTGCGAAGCCTAAGGACCCAGGTTTGATAACCATGTAAGCCAGATGTATATAGTGGCACATGCATCTGGAGTTTAGTTGCAGTGGCTGGAGGTCGTGGCACAACCATTCATTCTCTCTCTTCCTCTCTCTCTCTTTCTCTGTATCTATCACATAAATAAATAAAAATAAAACCTTAAAAAGTCTCCAAACAACCTACTTAGATAGTTTTTCTTGTTAAGTTTTTCCTAAATAACATTATATTACAAATGTTACATGAATCTTAATCATTTGCCAAATCATTTTAATGAATATTCATGCAATATAGTAGATGTAAAATAAATCACTATTTCCTAGTTACATCTTTGCATAAATATATTTCATAATCCCAAAGATAAAAGGCACATTTTATGAGAAATACTTGGATATTTTTAACTTTTAATATAACAAGCCATATGGCATAATGACTTAAAATTAACAGCAAAATTAACTTGTTTGATTTTTATCCTCTTTTAATATTTAAAATTGTTTTGCGTGTGCATGTTTATTTTTATGTGTGTTCATATGTGTATGGGGACATGTGGCTGTGTGTATGTGCATATGGAGGTCAAGGGTCAACACTGATAACTTCTTTAATGGCTTTACACCTTATGGTTTGAGACAGGGTGTCTTTATGGACCTAGATCACACTAATTTTGCAAGCGAGCAAGTCTTAGACATTCTCTTGTCTCAGCCTCCCCAGCACTGAGAGTACATGTTTGCCATGGCAAGAACTTTCACAGCTGAGTCATTTCCCCGTCCCTATTTTCATACATTTAATTGGATCCCAGTCTGTTAGAAAGGTTCTATTTATAATTTTTAATTAATATGACATAATAAATTATTTGTTATTCTTTTGATTGCCATAGCACTATCAACAGAAACTTCATAGCAGATATTGCTTGGAAATAATAAAAAGAAGAACAGAAATATAAATACATAAATTGTTGAATTTAGATTTTAATTAAAAAAAAACAAACAAGATTTTTAATTGACTCCTCCCTCAACTTGCTTGTCCTTCCAATCAGTAGTCATATAACTATTATGTAACTTCAACACATTCATGTGCATACATAGATACACATTTTTTTTTCTTTTGTGTAAGTTAAGCAATACAAATATGCACAAGTGACAATGTGATTTGTACTGGCTTACTCCACATTCAGTGTTAGACTTATTAAGAAACATAATTTGGGGATTGCTTAGTGGTTAAGGCATTTGCCTGCAAAGCCAAAGGACCCAGGTTCAATTCCACAGGACCCACATAAACCAGATGCACAAGGAGGCGCATGTATCTGGAGTTTGTTCGCTGAAGCTAGAAGCCCTGGCTCACCCACTGTATTGTCTCTCTCTCTCACTCTCTCTTCCTCTCTCTCTAACTCTATCTCTCTTCACCTGCTGATCTCTCTCTCCCTCTCAAATAAATAAATACAAATAAAATATGAAACATAGTTTCTTTAATGTAGATGCAAAAAAGCTAACACCATGTTTCCCTGATTCTTCCCAGGCCAGTGTTCTGATGTGGGAGAAATGGGAAACACAAGGCCATCATTTTGCTGATAAGTTTCATAGCAGCAGAGAGCAGCTGGCGTTTATAGCTTAGGCACTGCCTATTTATTCTTTAGATCTCCGTTTCCTGGCTCCAGCCTCTCCTGTGCATCATTGTACTCTGAAAGGTCATTCCACAGTGCCTTGGAGCCTGGTCACATCCCTAGTCTGAGGACTTACTTTGCTTACATTGTTATCTATTATATAATGCTAGCAGATTAAAACTATCTATCATAGGAGTATGTTCATTAATACTTATAGTGGACAAGTGACCTGAGGTAATCACTGGCTTCTGAATTTTAATTTGTTAATGTGGCCACAGAACAATGGAGATTTTACTTACCTTGGGCATAAAGTGCCTTTTTTTTCTTGTTTTAGGAATGAAATTAGGAGTCTGTGTACTTTATGTGTGGAGTTTAATTTTAAGTTTCTTGTGGGAAAATGTAACAAAGCCCCCTGCATCTCAAAACCTGAAACTATGAAACTTGAAATAAGTGGTACACTCCCTAGCAATCTAATTCCCAAACCCTTCTAAGCCTCAATTAGTGATGAGTGTTGACTTTCTTCAGCTGCATGAATATGCTGCTCTGTTCTTGCCAGAAACCATGTGACAATCATGTATCAGATTGGTACGGCAGACACAGTATCTTTTTCTGTGTTTAGTATGATATTAGAAAGATTAGGACGTGGAACAGGGTGACAATGCCCCTCTTATCCTACCACTACCACCTACCTTTACATATATATCTCTACCTAGACTCAGATTTTCACATGCCTTGGTGAAATTTTGCAAGATATAATTACTATGAAGGAGATCTATCTGGCTTACTTAAACGACACTCAGAGAGGTACAGTGTCACATACCTTTAATTCTAGCACTGAAGCCAACTGGGGCCTGAGATCAGTTTTGGCTACATAGTGAGTTTCATGCTCTATAGTGAGATGCTGCTTCAAAATCAATTGATCAATAATCAATCAACCATCCACTCTTAATCTGTAAAGTATGTGAAAATGAATAGAGTTTGACTTTACTGATTGACAAAAAGTCCTATTTAGTACTAAGTTAATTACTAACGGTGTCCTTAACCTAACATTCTGGATTAATCTAGAGAGAAAAATGGATCTCATTATGTACTTGAATTATTAACCAAATATTAGGGTAGTGATGATCTGTGGTGAACAGATTGAGATTTAAAAAAATAAACACATGGTAGGTTGGAGATGTAGTTAAGCAATGCAGTAGTTGTCTAGCATACTTAACTGGGTTCAATCCTCAGCATTATAAAGAAAAGAGATCATTTGTATGTGTTTTAATGTAGAACACAAACAAGTTTGTGCCTATTACATTTTAAGTATATGAACATGCTAATTCTCTCAGGCTATAAGGTAAGAGGCTCAAGGTGAGATTTCAGATGGATGGAGTCCCAGCAAAATAGAATACCTTGTTATTTTCTAGATGTTTCAGTGTGGTGTTAGAGAGGTTAGGAAGTGCCAGTTTAAATAATGGATTTTAGAAATTTATGTGACTAGAAATGTTACACTGGGTTTATCATAACATCTCTTATCTACCACTTAGGGTTATTCCTTAGTGATCTCAAAGAAAAATTTTCTTTACTAAGCCTTGAGAAATATAGTGGTAAAGGGAGAATAAGCCTCCATGGACAAATCTTCAGTAGCTTAAAAAAAGCATGTTGATTTTCTTTATTCTGACAATAGAGCTGGGAGATGTTGCCCTTGCAACTGGTTCACTGATTTCTACCTGGACAAAAGAATGATAGTGGAGAAAACTCTTGGGTTATCAACACCCCCAGAGTGGAAAAAGAGTTAAGTTATGCTTGAGATATGGCTTGGATAAATTTGTAAGTTTTCCTCCTACCTAGTAAGAAAGGAAATAGTGTACACTGACAAAGTAGCAATGCATTCCTGTTAGGGAAATAAGTTTGGGAGCCAATTCCTACTGCCATAGTGACACACTCATGAGAGGATTAGGGAATTTAGGTAGTAAGTGTTTTCGTCCAAGTTTCTTAGACATTGATTTGACTGTGATATGTGATGCTTTGAACTCATCTTGTGGCTATTTTCTCATTCTGACAATAGTAGGTATGCATTTACAATAAATGTTGGTTATAAAACTCATGTTGTTTCCTGGACCCACAAACTGAGGATAGAAAGCTTAGTGGAAATGCCTGTGTCATGTTTGACCCATTATAAGAAGCATTCAGAAGATGCAGTGAGTTCTGTGAGACAGAGCCTGGGCATACCACTGAAGTTTGAAATAAGTAGGTTTTTATTATAGACAACTTTGGCTGTTATATTTATACTTAAACATCTTGGAAAATAATTTAATCAGGACTGGAGAGATGGCTTAGCAGTTAAGGCATTTGCTTGGGAAGTCAAAGGACACAGGTTAAATTTCCCAGTATCCACATAAACCAGATACACAAGATGGCACATGCATCTGAAGCTCATTTTCAGTGGCTAGAGACTCTGGCATACCCATTCTCCCTTTCTCTCTCCTTCTTCCTTCCTCTCTTAAATAATAAATAAATAAATACTTTAAAAATTAATATGGCAAATCACACTTCATCCTTGTCTCAGATATGTTATCCAGGAGAAAATACACACAACTCTATCCTCTGACATGTAGGTATAGAGTTGACACTGCTTACTCATTGTACATTAACAAATATAAACTGCCAAAAATCATAGATCCCCTGCCTCACTATTCTTAGGGTGATATCAATCGTCTTTCTTTGCAACATGATTTAGTCTCTCCAAACACCTTATATCAGGAAATGAGTAAACAGCATCTCAGTATACTTTTTCACTAATTTCATATATATATATGTATACATATATAGTCTTAAAATCAGCAAGTGTTATATGAACAGTGCTCTTCACTTAAGCAGTGTTTCTTAAATTAATTCATATATATGTGTTGAATTCTAGCTCATTTTTAAGCTAAAGGTTTTATATTTTAGTATGCATTTGATATTTAAATGCCTTACAATTTTAACCATTTAACCATTTTACACTGGGGAGCTTGCATTTTTCTCTAAAATCCTGGCATTATACACGTTAGTACGAATATTATATTTCCTGAGCACTTATCTGAGATTTCTTCTAGGTTACATAACTAAAATAAGATTATTTGATCATGGAGTAAATATTTATTTTACTATTACATGCAAAATTTCATAGTTAAATGATTATAAAAATTCAAACTTACTAATGCAATATTTAAAAGTTCCCATTATTTTATAACCTTACCAATATGAAATAGGATAAAGTATAAATTAATACAATTAATGTACACAAAAGATGTCATTAATTGCATTTTCTTGATGACTATGAATGTGGGGCATATTGCATATGTGCTGTTTATGTTCGTCCATTTTTCTGTTGGAATATTGTTTTAGTTTTTTTGTTTTATTACATTTGGGTTTTAACCGATTATAAAATTGTAGATAACACATTCAATAATAAAGTAATGTTATATTTTAGCATGAATGCTTTATATAATGTTTAAATTAGGTAAATTTATCTGTGTCCTCTAATGTTTATCAATTATGACAAAACATTTGCAAAGTTTTTCTTCTAATTTTCTTTTTAAACATGCATACATCATTCTTATCTAGAGTCACCTTACCAAGCAATAGCAGAGCAAACTTCTCTTTTCTATTTCTTTAACTTGCATTCATTGAATGTGTTCATTTTGGATACCTTCCAGTGAGTTTTTGGCCAGGGAGGTCCCTGATGCCCCTAAAATTTTACAGGCCATTGCTGAGGGCCTTGATTTCCCATGAGGAATAGATGGTAAGACCCTATTGCCGAAGACTGGAATTGCTGACTGTTCAGAAGTTACACAGATGGATCATGGGTGGTGGTGGTGAACAGCAAAAAGGGAGTATGGATGAATCTGCACTTTTCTAGATGCTCCCCTTGCCACCTGTCTCTGAGGAAAGCTTGACATTGATTCAAACTGGGCCAGGCTAATGCTGACAGCAGATCCAGTGATGGTAACCTGCCTATCAGTAGATCCTTCCACTGGGTTTGCAATTTTGATCTGAGCCCCAGACATGTGACCGATCTCATTGATTTTGGCGGCCTGACACCCGATTATGCAGCCAATCAAGTCGTTTGGAATCGTGAGTTTATGAGAAGTAGTCTGAGCAGACACATCCCAACCCAATAGCCTTTCACCTCTGGAGAGCTGTGTTCAATGCCAATGAATCCAGTTTTGCCATGTATCACGGGAAAATGAGACTGTTGAATTTCCAAGTGGTGCAGCTTGGTCAAATCCGCCTGCGGAATGGCATACTGTTCTTGAATGGTATAGGTCTGACCACCTACAGCGATGACTGGAGATAACTTGAGGGCTTGGGTCTGTTTGGGATGGTCACGCCCTTTTGGGAGGGACTGGGTGACATTCTCTTACATGACCACACAGATCTGTTTGACACACTCAGTGATGGATTGTGGGATGCCACCAGTAGTGATAGCCTGCTTAGTTGAGCTGGGAGCATATCCCCAGCTGCCTGGACATGATCCCCTGCACTCTCTCCTATTTCCTTGATTTGCAACCACCTTTTCAATGAGAGAGACACACTGACTAGCAGGTACCACCAGCCTTAGGGTAACTGGGGTCTGCTGGCAGCTGTGCTGTTGGTCATAGAGCTGCTAATGTCCTCTTCCAGTTTATCAATGACCATAGCAAAGGCAGATGGCATTTGAAGATGGCATTCAGCCCAAGTGATAATTCTCTCAGGACAATTCCTTTCTGAGATGTTAATGTGTGAACCACCCTCATCATTCAACTGATTCTCTTTTCATTCTGATGATACTGCCAACTTCCTTTCCATGGATAAGTAGCACCTTCAATCACACCCATGTCCATGTCGAACAGAGTTATGGGGAGCTGGACATTGAGTGGTTAGATCTTTGGACACTGGTGGGGGTATGAAAGCCAAAAACTGAAGGAATGGAGAGGCTGAAGGGAAAAGGGGTGTGGGTAGGAAGGGAAGGGAAGGGAAGGGAAGGGCAGGAGGCTGGGGGCCATGGACATTAGGGTCCATTTGGCAGGCAGAGCAGAAGAGCAGTGGTGGAGGAGGAGGAAGGAGGAAAGAGACCTTGGGGCCAGAGGAGGGCTAACAGGAAAGGGTGAGGGCTGTGGCTGCTCCAGTTGCTGCCTCTGCTCTTCTGGACAATGCTGTATTTCTTGGTGGAAAACTGAGGGTTTAAAACTCATGAGCTCTGTCACGTGAGGGTAGGAATTAGTGGATGTCACAGCTCATATTTCTTACTCTAGCTTTTTGTTCTATTCAGGCTGTCAACAGAGTGTATCACAATGCCCCCCAAACTCATGAAGACCATGATTCATACTACCTGTTCCCTCTCATGAGACAGTTCATGTAAAATGGTGATTACTAGAAACTAAAAAGGAAATAGTATATGCCTGTATGTAGGAAAGTGAAAAAGGGGAGATTAGATTTGATCAAGGCATATTACACATGGGTACATGGAAATATCACACAGAACCCCCATTGTGTACAATTAATATTCATTAATAAAATCCTTGGGGTGGGGGCTGGAGCAGTGGTTCAGTGGTTGCTTGCCTGCAAAGTCTAGCAACCTGGGTTTAGTACTCTAGTACCAACAAAAGCCATATGCATGCAAGTTTCTGGAGTTCATTTGCATTGGTTTGAGGCCCTAGCTCATCCATACTCTCTCTGCGTCTGTATCTCTCTGCTTGCAAGTAAATAAATAAAGTATTACTAAAACACTCCTTGGGCTGGGGAGAGGTATCAGTGGCCAAGAACACTGGACACTGAGCATAAGAGTCTCTGAGGCCAGAAATAGCCAAGTTCAAATCCCTGGAATCCACGTAAAAAGTTGGGCATGCCACACACATCTGCAATCCCTTTCTGTAGGATAGAGAGACTGGAGAATTGCCTCGGCTCACTGACAGATAGCATATTCAGGATTGAAAGAGACCCTGTTTCCATAAATCACAGAGATGCGTGACAGCAGAAGGACACCTCACATTCTCCTCTGGCTTCTGCATGCAAATGCATGGGGCACGGTTCTCTCTCTTTCCCTCTCTCTTGTATGTGTATGAATGTGGCATGTATGCATGTGTGTTCACATGCTCATATGTGTGAGCACATGAATCTGTGTGAGCACATGTGAATGTGAAGACCAAAGTCAGTTGTCTTCTGCAATTGCCCACCACCTATATATATTCTTTGAGACAATGTCTCTTGATGAATGTGGGACTCGCAGAATCAGTTAGTATGGACAGCCAACAAGCCATAGGGAATTCTCTTGCCTCCATCTCCCCAGGGCTGAGATTATAAGTGCATGTATTGGAGTGGCTTGCTCAGAAAGGGCTTTACCCACTGAGGTTTCAGGGCTTTGCCGCCACCCATGGATCTCTTTTATGTCATCAATGCACACAACTTTCTTTCCACTAATAGTATAATTTCTTACAGAGTTTCAAAGAAATACTTTTTCTACACATCATTTAATAGGTTATTCATTGACACTACCTATCGCTATAGTAATATAATGATTAGTACATTTCCTGCAATAATCGCTTTGATGTTTATGAAGGCATTGATTTTTTGTTGTTACTAAATTCAACAATTTTATCAGACTATCAATTTTTTTTTATATCTATGTCTCTTTATTTATATTGAGGGGTCATATTCTCCAGTGTTACCATTAAGTCATTTTGTAGTTTTTCATCAGATATCCTTATTGGGTTGATAAGTTTGTATTTATTTCTAATTTATTAAGATTTTAAAATATTTTTAAACAAATGTCTGCACATGTACAGTATAAATGCAAGTTTATTTATTTATTTATTTATTATTTGAGAGAGAGAAAGATGCAGAGAGAAAGAGAGAGGAAGAGAGAGAGGGAGAGAGAGAAGAGAGTGGGTGCTCCAGGGCCTCCAACTACTGCAAATAAACTCCAGATGCATGCACCCCCTTGTGCAACTGGCTTACATGGGTCCTTGAGAGTTGAACCAGAATCCTTTGGTTTTGCAGGCAAATGCCTTAACCACTAAGCAATATCTCCAGCCCCTAAAATATTTTTTATTTTATGTGAATGTAGAATTTTGTCAAATGATTTTCTGTATTTATTAAGAAACTACAGCTATATTTTTTCAATCTGTAGTCATAAGTAAATTATACTTAATTTTCTAATGCAGGAGTCCCCACCCCCTGGCCTAACTCTATTTTGTCACTTTCTGTTTCCCGCTTGCCTCTTTTATTTTCTGTTCTATTTTCTTTGGGGCTCACAATGTTTTGCAGTTACTTTGATTCCTAGAGCATTAGGTCTGGCTGGTAAAGGATCTAAACTACTCCCAGAACAGATCACTCCACTATTGCGCTGCAATTCTCTCATGATGATAACAGAGGCTGCAACCCTAACTAGGAGCAATTATCTCATGGAAAACAGATGGCCAAATGTGAGAGACAAGAGAGATCTTCAAGTTCATGTCCAGAGTGGCCTATCTGCTTTCCATTAGATATTCCCTAAAGGTTATTTCACACCTCATAGTGCTATAAGCTGGCTATTATACCTTTGATGCATGGGGCAATATTTAAAATCCAAACTTTGCCGGGTGTAGTGGCGCACACCTTTAATCCCAGCACTTGGGAGGCAGAGGTAGGAGGATCACCGTGAGTTCAAGGCCACCCTGAGACTACATAGTGAATTCCAGGTCAGCCTGAGCTAGAGAGAGACCCTGCCTCAAAAAAAAAAAAAATCCAAACTTTAATATCTATTAACTATAATTTATATGAACTCATTATATTATTAATTCTTTTTGAGTGTTAGACAGATTCTGCATGTTATGTTTTTCTTTTCTGATTATGTTTCCAAAATAAGTGATGCCCGGCCTAGGAGTATCCTTGAAGGTGATAGAAGCAAAAAGGTTTCTGTCCTCTAAGAGGGGCATATGCCAGTGAATTTGTCATACACTGGAGGGAAGTAGAATTAGCCATCTTATTTAGCAATCCATTATCTACTTAGTGTAAAATAAATCACCTAGTATTTGTCATTCTCATGATTATTTCTACTTTAAGCTTTAATGCTTCAGAAAAATGCCTATCATATAGACTATGACCAAACTAATATTTGTTAAATGTTGAAGATAAGAAGAATAGGCAAATGTTCTATGCTAAGGCTATTCTAACTGGCAACAAAACCAAAAACTGCTTAGGAAATATATGCTGTACAGGTAAAATACATACTCTATAGGTAAAGTGTCACTTTTTTCATGAAGGTATTGACTCCTGCTTGTTCTATTTATCATGACACAAAATAGATAATTATTATAGTAATTACCTTCTCATTGCTGAGATAAAGCATATGACCAGTAGCAGCTGATGGAGGAGAGTTTTACTTTGGTTTACAGTCTCAAGCAGAAGCTTCAAGATAGCAATGTTAACATGGCATGAGCAGAAGAAACTGGATATCACCTCTGCCATAGGCAGTAGAGAATAGCATCAGGAAAATGAGCAGAACTCTAATAAGGGGGAAGTGGGTACAACACCCAAAAGCCCACCCCCAACAACATACCTACTCTAGCAGTTCTACCTTCCAAATTGCCACCATCTGGGAACCAAGCAGTTAAAACACATGAGTTTATGGGGGGGGGGCAAGGGACATCTGATTCAAATCACCACAAATGTCAATATTATTAATTAGAGTTTTCTCACCAAAATAACATAAGCACATCATAGAGTCACCAACTGCTTTGGTCTCATGCTGCTGACCTCATCAGGAGCTTCATAGAGATGCAAAATTATAGGTAGCCACAAACACACAAAGTAGATGTAAGAGCACTGGCAAATGGCCAAGAGGACTCTATAAACCAGGCATCTGCAGTATAAATCCCTGAAGAAGTTCTTATGGTCCTTGTGAACATTGGGCTCTGGTGCCTGCTATAGAAGGTGCTCAAAGATCAGATAGGGGCTTGCAGCAGGCAGAGATACTATCCTACCAATTCACCATTATTATTTTAAAAATTATGTAAATTTAAATACTCAATGTAAAATTATTTCACTATATCCAAATTCTAATCATGCTACATTAATATTTAACTATTTTCCTATTTAAGAATAAAACTTCCCTGGTGGAATGGTACATGCCTTTAGTTTAGGAGTTGGGAGGCAGAGGTGGGTGGATCACTATGAGTTCAAGGCCAGCCTGGGACTACAAAGTGAGTTCCAGGTCAGCCTGGGCTAGAGTGAGACCCTACCTCAAAAAAAAATGAAAATAAATTACTTAAATATAGTATTTCTTACATATTTTTGTTGTTTTGGTTTTTCATTTTTTTATTTATTTGAGAGTGACAGAGAGAGAAAGAGGCAGAGAGAGAGAGAGAGAGAGAGAGAATGGGCATGCCAGGGCCTCCAGCCACTGGAAATGAACTCCAGATGCATGCATGCGCCCCCTTGTGTATCTGGCTAACCTGGGTCCTGGGGAATTGAGCCTCAAACTGGGGTCCTTAGGCTTCACAGGCAAGCGCTTAACTGCTAAGCCATCTCTCCAGCCCTTCTTACATATTTTTGAATGATGAAAAATTGGTTTATAGATTTTTATCATCTTTGCTGGATACTGAATGCTTGTGAACTACTCAGTATCCATATGTTGAAAATGTAAACCCAGGTGAGATATTTGGAAATGGAGGACATTACAAAATCATTAGGTCCTGAAGGTGGAACACCCATGATGTAATGAGTCTCCTTCTGTGATGAGAAAAAGAGAATATGTACAAATTTTGAGGAACCATTTTACAAAAGCTAATTTGACAGGAAGAGATTGAGAAATGTGATTCCAAGTTATTTCAAAATACAAAAGAAGGATTGGACAGAAGGTCTTGGTCTTCAAAAACACATAAAGTCATATTCATATTCCAGTATTTTGTGGAATTTGTGGCTAAGATTATTTGTAAGCCAAATGAAAAATAACATTGTTCCCTCCTGATTGCTTATATAAAAATGTAAGACGAGGGCAATGAATAGGAAAAATTAATTGCTAAGTCAAGTAACCAGAATTTAATGGTTTAGATGATTCTGAGCCTATCTGTATGACAGAGAACAACAAAAGAATGGCCAAGCAGATATCGGATGAAGAGATAAGCACCCCCAAAATGCACACAGAAACACTCATACACAAGTGCACACACACAATACACAAATATGCATGCCCCCAAACTTATTCAACATAGAGAAAATGACATGTATTTTTCATACCAAACCATAATGTAAAAAGCTATTGTAGTTCAAGCCAGGGGTAAATAATGCTAGTAATTTTCTCTGTGTGCCATTAAGAACAAAAGTTTAGAAAGTATTCTGAAAGGGATCTGAGAAATCCACTTACCTCATAAAAGATAGCATGAGTTTATACCTGACTAATTTATTTTTAGATATTTAACAGTAACTCATTTTAGAGATATTTGTCAAAAATCATTCAATGAGCACTTATTAGATAAGATTTAGCAGTAACTCACATTTAAAATAATATATATATATGTGTGTGTGTGGTTATATAGTTTTGACTTATTAATCTTTGATAATTTATAGCTAAGATACTTTCTCAGGATGTAAAAAATGCTAAGATTATATTTTGAAATAACTTCAAAAAACAAGCTAGGGGCATAGCCTATTGGCAGTAACACTCATAACCAAACTGGAAGTGGATTGTTAACTTTTGGTTATAAAATCCATTGATTAATGGTTGCTAGTACATAGCTTGGAGAAAATGAATCCAGAATATTTGAGGAATATATTAGTCTACTGCATTCCACAATGCTGATGAAAATCTGGGACAGCATAGGGCATGTGTCTTGTCTTGGCCTTATTTAACATGTAACTTATAAAAGTAACATATTTCTATGTATAACCAAGAGATTCAATAAGAAGCTCTGCCATCTCAAAGTTTGCAAGTTAATATAATACAATGGTATTCATTTTTACTGCAAAAAATTAAAAAGAAGAATGAAAATGTTCATGATTCTGAGATATCTATATCAATTTATGCTTTTCTCCTTTAGTTACTTTTTTAGTATGCACATATCCAGAGTAATAGATTTGAAATTTTTCTAATACTATTTCTTTATTTCACTTATCTATAAAGCATTACTTATGGAATAATAAAATCTTCCAAGTGAAATTAGTCATCTATGTCTACTACCTATATACTGAGAAATTCAAATTGAAAATAGTTTCAATCACTTTATAAATCTTTAAACTCTCTATACTTTGTGTCACTGAAAATAATGAGAGCAGATTCCAAAATTTCTTGTGGACAAGGATAAGTACCTGAATACATTCAAGGTGTTTCCAAGACTCTTCATGTAAGAATCTCAATTGGTTCTAGCAAAAAGACAAACAGGTTGCAAATGACATCATCATTTTATTAAAGAGGAAACAATGAAATATCATGCATGCTTATAAGCTATGTAAGTATTGTCAAGCAGCAGAGGCAGTAACAGAAATAGGATTTGTGCTGCAGTTCTCAAAATTCAATTGACTTTATTAACCAGTGAAGAGTCTCCCATGAGTGAAATATTATAAGATATGAGTGACAATCAATTCCTCAACTGTCACTCTGTCAGTTCCACATATGAAAGAACATGTGATTGCAAACAAGCAAAAATGTAGTTGTATAGTTGTAAGAGTGCCTGTCACAGAAATTAATATTATCAACCCAACAATTGTCCCCATACCGCTTTGCAATCAATTTCTAGTGACCAGGGACCACATACTACTATTGTATCTCAAGCCAAGAATGGGGGGAGGATACTAGCTCACTGCAACCCCCCAAAATGGGGGGAGTAGCTTGCCTGCTGCTCTGTCAGGCTGCTGTGACCTCTCCATATCCTGGGGCCTTCATGTCAGACAGCTTAGATTTGCGTTAACCCAGGGCCCTGCCTATGTCTGACAGGTGCTACATCTGTTAAAAGTACTTGACCAAAAGTTGATCAACTCCTACATAAGATCAAGAATCAAAAATCAAAACAAACCATACTTGAATCTAAACTTATGGAAGAGAAATTACAACAAATGAAAATTAAGTTAATTTAATCTTGGAAAGAAATTATGGGTTATGAATGTGTGGGTAAAAAACCCAACCAACCAAACAAAGAAAAACATTTACAGAAGGCTATGAAAATTCCCAAGACATTTACCTGGCCAGTGAAGAAATGGATCACATTTGTTCCCTGTATAACACAATTCAAAAAATACATTTCACCATACTCCAAAGGCACCAAGTAAAAGGATTTCTTCAGAAGAAACAAAGAAGGGAAGAGCAGGAAGATGATGTTGAAGGTAGAATATTTGATATAAAATTAAAGTGTACGTGTTTTGTACAGGGACATTATGAGATGGACAGGGTAGGTGAGTGCTCTCCCAGAGGGACTGGGAGACATTGGCCCATGTGGCCTTGCCTTCACATTTTTGAGGGCTGGCAGGTTTCTCTTTTTCCTCTTTTATTTTTGGTTCATGACATCACGTGGAACCAGACATGATGAATTGGCAACTGATGTCTCTTGGCCGAGGCCACACTTTGGTATTGACTAAAGGCTAGCCATCCTCTGCCTGGACCCCGACAGCCCATTGGGTGTTAACAAAAACCCTCCATCTATTTCTCTCTGACACACAATAATGGTAACACATTGACCTCTTAAAAGCCTGTAGGGCAAGTCACTGGACTCGAAAACTTGTGGACAGGCTCACACCCAGATCTTTGGGGAATTCCCCATGTGCTAATTAGGCCTTGAGAATATTTCCCTCTGGTCTTGGCATTTCTAATCTTTGTCTGTCATGGGTAACATTGCCTCCTGCCAAAAGAAATCTCAATTTTATGGAATAAGAGCTCTTCTGAAAGTTAAGGGAATTAAGCTCTCCCAGAGGGAGGCCGGTTCCTTTTAGGGGAAAGTCCTCTAGGTCATCCCCTAGATTTTTGGGCATCCACATGGCCTAGACATGTGGACCTGCATAGCTTATCTGGCTAGGAAATGAAAAGTTCAGGAAGGAAGTTCCCCCTTACTCCCTTTAAGCAGCGAAACTACAAGCCGGCTTTGCAAGTGCTTCAAAGTGGGTTGAGTCAGAGTCAGGGGGAAGATGGACAATGGTGCCTTGGCCCATGCAGATGCCATGTCTCCACCTCCTCTCCCAGTGTTAATGGGGGTGAAAAGGACCAAGTGAGGTCAGGGGATGAGATTGAATAAAGGAAAGTTGGAGGGAGGGCTAATCAAAATCTAAGTGGATATAAATAAATCATATGGAAACCTACTTTTTTGGACAATGGAACACTCAGGAGCTGTAGATTGTGACTAGAAAATTTTCAGAGTCAGGGATGGGATATCTTCCAGTGAGTTGTTGGCCAGGGAGGTTTCTGATGTTCCCCAAAACATTGCAGGCCATTGCCAAGGCCCTTGATTTCCCACCAGGAATAGATGGCAAGACCCTATTTCTGAAGACTCCACATGCTTGGGCTGCAAGGCCACTGAGAAATCCTGCTGGAACTGAGCTAATAACCTCCTCCATGTAGACCAGCTGACAGAAAGCTGGAAGAAGCCATTCTGCATGCAGTTCAATGGGAGAGAGAGAAATCACCAGTGAAGATACTCAACAGTGGACACTAGAAGACTTATGTTCAGCCAGCCAGACCAAATGAGCCAACAGGTGCAATAGTGGCACATCTTTCATGGTGGAAACCAACTGCCCTCTAATTGAATACATCCCTGATACTGAAAACCTACAACAGTGGTAGTCATGAGCTCTAGGGGAGTAATGTCTGCTGATAGCTGGATAAATGTATATAATATGCTTTCCAAACTTCCCAGTAAGCATTTCTATTAATGTTCATACCTATATGTTAATGCTACTCTCACTTTTGGTAGAGAATCTTCTCTTTTCAAATGGCCGTGACCTTGGTGGACTCAGAAGGCATCATGGTGCTGAGAAGAAGTGACAGGAGTGCTCAGTACTGCAATATCTCTATCGCACCTTCCAAGGCTCAGGGTCCATTGTGGAAGAGGTGGCAGAAAGAATGTAAGAGCCAAAGGAAGGGTAGGACTCCTTACAACATGCTCCTCCAGACACAACATGGCATGCATATTCATGACCTCACAATACCTGACACTCACCTACACAAGACCATCATAATAGGAGGAAAAGGTGATGACATCAAAATAAAAGAGAGACTGATTGACAGCAGGAGGGGAATATGATGGAGAATGGAGTTTCAAAGGGGAAAATGGGGGAAGGAAGGGCATTACCATGGGATATTATTTATAATCATGGAAGTTGTTAATAAAAAGAAATAAATTTTAACAAGATACTTAGAATCAGCTTTACTGTTTTCCAATAAATTGATGTTCATTATAATTACCTATAAATGATTTTTCATTTGTAAGACAATTGTTAAAACTCTGTTAACCCAGATATATAAATAAGATTTGATCTATAAATTAAACCTAAACATTCAAGGCATTGATTAAAACCTGTTAAGTGGCTGTTGAAATGTCTCAGCAGTTAAGGTGCTTGCCTGCAAAGAATAATGACTGGAGTTTAATTCCCCAATACTCATGTAAAATCAGATGTGCAAAGTGGCACAAGCTTTTGGAGTTTATTTGTAGCATCTAAAGACCCTGGCATGCCAATATTGACTTTCTCTCTCTTTCTCTGCCAGGCATGGTGGTCCACACCTTTAATCCCAGCATTCAGGAGGTTGAGTTAGGAGGGTCACTGTGAGTTCTAGGCCTGCCTGAGATTACATAATGAAGTCCAGGGCAGCCTGGACTAGAGCTACAAGTGAACCCCTACTTGAAAAAACAAACCAACAAAAAACTATTAAGGAATTTTCTAAGTCAATAGGAATTTTTAGTCCTAAAGAAACTGCATGTTCAAAAAAATCAGACTTGGTCTGCTTTCATTGTTAGTACTTGTTCTATTAGAGAGGTCTTTCCATCAGGTCACTATATTCAAAATCAAAATCTCAGTTTAGTATGGTGGTTTGCATCAGATAATCCCCCATAAATTTATATTTTCTGAATGCTTGCTCCCTAGCTGTATTAGTCAGGGTTCTCTAAAGGAACAGAACTGTTAGAATGAATTATTTTAAAAAGGGAATTTAATCTGGTAGCTGCTCAGTCCACGTGGCCAGATGCCTCAGAAGTCCTGATCTGGCACTGAAGATGGCACAGGAAGACATGGAGGCTTCCTGAGGAGCCACTGGGTTTCGATCCATGCAGGTCTTCAGTTGATGCTGGTCTTCAGTCCTCGCTGGTCTTCAATCCATGCTGGAAGGCAGCAAGCAGCTCTGGCAGCCAAGTGGAAGGAAGGAAGGAGCTCTTTTCACCCACAGCTTCCTTATATGAAGTCCCCTCTGAGAGGGCTGCCTGCTCTGGGGGAAGGGCTCACTCTGGGGAAAGGGCTTCCTCCTTCATTTAATCCTTCCGGGAAGCAACCTCTGAGACCCATCCAAAAGGGATTTCTGTGGATTATTAAACAGATCAAGTTGACATCACTTTAGCTATCACACCACCTGATGGCAATTTGGGAGGTGGAGCCTTGCTAGAGGAGCTGTGTTGCTAGAGGTGGGCTGAAAGGGGTCATAGCCAGCTCTTCCTTGCTAAACTTCAACTTCCTCTCTTGCTCCTGTTTTCCACCTGCTGTGACCGAGTTAATGTTCAGCCTCTGCTTATGCCATACTTTCCCTTGTCATTCTAGAGCTCCCCCTCAAGACTGTAAGCCAAAATAAAAATTCTTCTCCCATCAGCTGCTTTTGGCCAGGTGCTTTATCCTACTATCAAAATGGTAATGTAACATTTAGTGTTAGCCTTAGTGAATTAAGATGCTGTTGTAATGTTATCACTAATCCTGGTTCTTCCCATATCTTTTATTTTTTCTTAATGTTGCTTCAGCCTCAGATCAATGATAAGACTGCTACAGCTCAACCACAGTAGTGGTGAGACCACATTCATCCAAGGTCTCTCTGAAGAATAATCTATCATCTCCCTTCTTTCTCTGGAGTTCTGCATTATCCATTGATATGGTTTAAATATGCCTCAACCCTTATAAATTTCAGTTGAAATTCAGTCACAATTATGACATATGAGGAAGTTGGAACAGATACACTCTTTATACAACTTATTATATCAATTCAACTACATTAAGAAAAAAAATCAAAGATAATTTACATCATGTAAGACTTGGTTGTTTAAAAAAGGAAAAGTAAGAAAAATACAGTAGGTTCAATGCTCAGCCTCCTCCCATGCTACATAAGTGTTTAGAATAGTGATTTCAGTGTGTACTGGATGATAGGTGACAAACTGAGGGCAAAGACATAACATTCCTTCAAGTTTTACATTGAACTTATTGAACCTGTTTTGGGAGGTAAAAATAAAGACACAAGGAAGTGGGTCTCAGAGGAATCTGTGTATGGATTATGAACCTGGAAGCACCAATTTATATTTGAGGTAATTGACATTATAGGTTCAAATATGTGCATCTATGGATAGACTATAAAAATTAAAAGAAATCAAGGATAAAATCTTCCCAACTCTCAGCATTTCAGCATTGTTTGAGAAAAAGAGAAAAAAATTAAGCAGGGTCTCTTTTGGCTCACAATTTGACTGTATAGCCCATCATGGCTGGGATTCATGGCAACAGAAACTTAATGTGCCTGTTCACATTGCATCCCCAGTTAGAAAGGAGAGATGAAAGCTGGTTTTCAGCTTGTGTTTTTCTTTCTATTGAGTCTGATACCCAATCCAATCGAATGGTGGCACCAACATTGAGGGTGGATCTTTCTACCTCCTTTAAGCTTTTCTGGCAACAATCCAAGAAACAGTCATTTCTCTGTTCCCATTATACTTTAACTCCAGTCAAGTTGACAATGAAAAATAACGATTGCAAGACTGAACTATCTAATGAGTACCCAGTGAGCAGATGTTTACAAAAAATTCACGATGAGGTAATAGTTTAGAAATAAAGTAGGAGTTAGTGGTACCACTATTGTCCTGTGATTGGTGTTTTACAGTCTGGCAATGAATAAATAAGAACTAAATACTAAACCCAGGGAACTCAAACTTTAGACCAATCTGAGAAAAATAGTAAGGAACCACAAAACTATTGAGACAAAACTGAGTAACAATAGATCTAGAAGTGCATGTTATTACTGAATTTTATATATGGTATATATGGTGAACTAGGACTACACCCTAGATGAAGTTTAAAGTGTATGCTTGATATTAAAAGACTCACTTTCGTATCTTTCTTATTCTATTTATATGTAGACTTAAAATAGTAGAAAAGCAGTGAAACTATTCAGTTTTTTTTAAAAACAACTAAATTTTCCTAACTGAACTTTAATATATGCATCTATGTGAAATAAATCACAAAAGAAAAAAGATAACTACAATACTATTCCTTACTAAATTATTTAATTGAATATTAGTTTCAAAATTTTAATTTCATGACTGAATTTTAAATAATGTTATGAAAACTAAAGCTAACAATTGACATCTGAATATATAATACATTATCCCAAAAGTATATTTGTATGAATTATTTCATGAAAAATAATCTTTTCTATAAACTGTCCATGAAAAGAAATCATCACAAATAAGATAGGATGGAAAAAATAAACTTCAGGAAACTAAATATTTACAAAATATTTAACAAATTAAGGAATATTATCAAAATGGCTCAGAGAACTCTTAAAATTTAACAGCAAGAACTTGCTCAGACAGTGTGTGGGCAGCACAGCCTTCCGGAGTGAGTAGACTAGACACCTGTCCCCATACTCCTCCCACCTCCTCAGTCTGAATTTCTTGCACTGCAAAGGACAAAACTTGCTGCCTCCTCAATAAAATAGAGTCTTCCTAAAATGGGTAGAAAACAATGCATAAAAGCCAACGCGTACTGGGTATTGTGGCACGCACATTTAATCCCAGGACTTGGGTGGAAGAGGTAAGAGGATCACCATTACTTTGAAGCCACCCTGAAAATACGTAGTGAATTCCAGGTTGGCCTGAGCTTGAGTAAGACACTACATTGAAGAAAATAAAGAAAGAAAGAAAGCCTAATAATGGTACCAAACTGACTGTATTTGCTGAATACAGAACTGACTAATAAAGAAAAAAGGAAAAAAAAAAAGAGTGCTGCTTTCTTAGTGAAACTGACAGCAGCACAATGGTGATGGAGATAGATACTGAGGACATTCAACACCTACCGAACCAGAGATCCAGAGGCTCCCAAGGGTCTATCACTGAAGTAGAGTTAAAATACTGCCAGAATGGCTCAGGGAATTTTACAGAAGAGGGGTCGGAAAACTTTTTAGAGCTGCAAGTTGGGACATTTTGCACAGAGACATTGCCTCTTCTGTCCCCCATAATGCATGAGCCACAATCCCCATAGGGTTGACCTGCATCCCCAACAAGGAAGGCCTCTTCAGAAAAGGGGCAGAGAGGAGGGAAAGGAAGGTACCAACGTGTGTTTTTTTACATATTAAATATGTCCATATCAAATAAAAAAAATTAACAGCAAGAAAATAACCCAATTAAAAGATAAATGAACAACCTGAACATCTGCGCCACCAAAGCAAATATCCAGATGGCATGAAAATGTATGAAAGGCCACATCTCATCGTAACTCATCATAGAAATGCAAATTAATACAATGGGGTATCAAGATGTGCTTATTAGAGTGACCAGTATCCAGATCACTGACAACAAAATTTCTGGCAGAGATATTAAATGTTGGCTGACCTCATTGCTGGTGTGAATGTACAAGTTACAGCTACTCTGGACTGTAGTTGGCTAGTATTGTCAGCTTGGCAGCATGCAAAACAACCTAGGACATAAATCACTGCCTATGTCTATGAGAGAGATTTTTAGCTTAGGTTAATTGATGTAGGAAGACTTATTGTAAGTGTGAGTGGTGCCATCACATGGAATGGGGTCCAAGGTGGAATAAAAGGAAAAAGCAAGGTGAGTGTCATGGTTCTGTTTCCTGACTATGGGTTCATTGTGCCGTACTGCTTCAGTCCTGTACCACCACACATTTCCTGCATGAGAGGCTGTATATCCACTACAACTGTAAGCCTAAATAAACCCTTCTTTAAATCACTTCATGTTAGGTATTTTTTTTTGTAACAAGGAGTAACAAAAAGACAAAAAAATAATGTTAAAAACAAGCAAGGCTACAGCCATGATAAAGCAGACCATGTGGTTTCAAACTGGTTTGTGGGAAGAATAGGAAGTGTCTAAAGAACTGAATCAGAATGGAAAGGAGGGAGTGAGTTTAATGTGACAGGCAAGGCAGATTCTAAAGCAGATTTGCATCATTAAAGATAAACCTGAAACCTTGAACAAGGACAGCAGGAAAGCTACGCTGAGGATAAGACCCCACCCATTGAAGGCTTCACTTTATGAAAATGAAAGTTCATTTCAAAGGAGAGATCTTTAACTGACAATGTACAAAAAGGGACTGCCCGATCGAAAACAACTGCCAAGAGAAATGTTTTCCTAGCGTCACTCTTAAAGGCACAAAGATGATGATACAACCTGCAGAACATGGAAGAAGCAGTGTCCATGTGGTACTGATTTTGCAAGTATGAGAGATGCAGAGTTGTGGACATCATGGAATCTTCCACCACAATTGGAGAGAGCTAAAACAAGGAGATTTGTCACAGGGTTAAAGTTCCAATGAGGAGAAGCTGGAAGCCCACTTTGTGAAGCTGTGGAGACACTAGGATGTTGAATATGTGAAATCCATAGAGCATCTGCTGAGCACAGCTGCAGCACAGAGTGAAGATGGCTCAGGAGAGAAGCTATTTGTGCTACATACAGCAGATTTGGAATCGTGGAGCATCACAGGCCCTCTGAAGCCCAGATGATTCCATCACAAACCACATATGATAAACATATAGCTCTGGGATGTGGTGATTGCTTTAGTGGGCTTTGCTCTTGCTTTGGTCTAATCTTGCCTTGCTGTGCTATTTTTGGTCCTCTTGAGTGTTCCAACGTTTAGACTGACTTCCAAGATATAGGATTCTATGATAGCAATTTAATTTGGGTTCAGTTTTGTGTCCAACCTTTCCTTTACCCCAAGCTCTATCCTCCCTATTGTCCAAGCCTCAATGTGCTATTCAGTTATGTTAGCAACTGGGGCTATGACCAGTTGAATTATATTCCTGAGACCATGCCTCCCCTGTCATTATGGCTTCCAACAACTCAAATTATATGTTTAAATACACTCTCACTTCATTTATTTTATATGTATAATTGTAACAGCAACACAAACAATTTTAATCACAAGAAATCTGTCAATCTGAAAAAAGAAAAACATTAGCAAATATCAAACCCTGATTCTTTAGGAAGTTCATTAAAATGCCTCTAAAGAGCATGACGACAGGAGACACACAATGTTAACAGGAGGGACAAACAAGAAAATGTCATTACCAGTATTTTAGGTAGGTTATAGAGGAAAATATTGATTACATCATGTCTATAAGTCCAATAAACTCTTGAAAGACACCTATTAATATAGCTCAATTGAGAACTAACAAATGGGGCTAGAGAGATGGGTAAGCAGTTAAGGTGCTTGCCTACAAAACATAATGTCACAGGTTCAGTTCCCCAGCACCCCTATAAATCCAGATGCATAAAGTAGTATGTGAATCTGTAGTTCATTTGCAGTTGCCAGAGGCCCTGCCATACCCAGTCACTCTCTTCTTTCTTTCCCTGACTCTTTTTTGGTTGCAAATAAATATTTAGAAAATAGATATCTGAATAGTACTAAACTTGCAGTTCAAGACCTTCCAGCCTGAGAAATGACTATCTAAATGATATCACTCATGAAATTACAGAACACAACAAAAGGAAACAATTCTACAAAACTGCTTGGGGAAAATGTTATTCTAATATCTACCAGTACTGTTCATTGATTTAGACACATTACAGATGGCTATGACTAATTATATGAAAGGTATCTACTAGAGAAAGGGAGAGAAAGAGGATAAAGAAGATGCAAAAGAAAGCTATGCTTATACTTAACTACAAAAGGTTGAACTTTCTCAAGTCAGGAAGAAGGTGATGGCATTCATAACACTACTGCCACACTAGAAGACTTACCAACGCAAATCAAGGGAGAGTTTAGAGATGGTCTGTGTTTACAGGTTAGAAGACTCAGTGCTTAGAGGTCAGTTATATCCTAAATTGAACTATGGATCTAATACAATTTCTTTAGAAATACCTAGCTTCTTGGCAAAGTATGGAAAGATAAAGATGGCAAGACATAACTAAGCAAATCCTCATAGCACATCACATGCACAAAAAGGGGGTCCTAAGAGAATGTGATGTGGTTAGAGTATGGACATTTTATGTTAAACAAGAAAATGTGGTGAGAATGAATGAATCAGGAATCCAAATCACATGTTAATGGGTAATTTTAAGAACTGCATTTGCAACCTATGTAGAACATCTCTATGCCAAAGTTAATGATTTATCAATACTCAATTTTTCTCAAACTATCTCTAATAGTCACCTAATTCATCCCCCAGTTCTTCCTCTTCTTTTTCTCACTACTGAAAAGAATTTTTGCTCAAAAATGAAAACAGATATTTGTACTACAAGTCTCTCTGTTCCCCTCCCTTATTTTTCTATTTTTATATATGTCTTCAGTTTAGGTTTACCTGTTTTTGCATCTGACCTTTTGGTTAGGCCTTCATATATTTGCTTATTTCCATAAGTCATCCTAACAAACCTGTTCATATTACTTCTTTCTTTTTTTTGTTGTTATTTTTATTTATTTGAGAGCGGCAGACAGAGAAAGAGGCAGAGAGAGAGAGAGAGAGAGAGAGAGAGAGAGAGAGAGAGAATGGGCATGCCAGGGCCTCCAGCCACTGCAAACAAACTCCAGACGCGTGCGCTCCCTTGTGCATCTGGCTAACATGGGTCCTGAGGAGTCGAGCCTCGAACCGGGGTCCTTAGGCTTCATAGGCAAGCGCTTAACTGCTAAACCATCTCTCCAGCCCCCGTATTACTTCTTTCTGCCATAGCCATTCATAGGTGTGATGGAGGAGAAAACTCAGAATCATGTTTCAGTTTAAGCCCAAAGGTCTCCAAACCAAGAAATTTTTAGCCTAAGGAAAAATGATAAATGAGAACCAGGAAGACTATTGTGCAAATGGTGGGACTCATAGGCCAGAGGACTTGAGGTTCTGATTTTCAGAGTCAGAAAGGAGGATATTGTAGCTCTGATATAGCCACCATTCACTCTTACTCCCCTGTCATGTTAATCATACTAGTCAATGTAATTGGATTGAGAGCTGCTCTGGCTACTACCAAAGCATACCTCTGGGCATGTCTATGAGGACATTTCCAGAAATAACACAGATCATAATGGCTGTGGTCTAATAGATTATTTAATCCAGTTATGGATCCAAAATATGAGTATACTACTGGAGGTGGTGTGGCTGTGGAAGATCAGGCTGAGTGGAGGAAATTGGTCGTTAGGGTCTCATTGCTGAAGTGTGTATCTTGCCTTGTACTCTTTCTGCTTCTCTTTTTTGCTTCCAAGCTTCCATGTACCAAAGAGTTTGACTCTGCCATATTCTTATGCTGTGATGTTTCTGACTTTGCAGGAGCCTAAAAGCAACAGCAGCAACCGAGTAATCCTTTAAACATTTCTCTCAGGTATACAGCGATGAAACACATACATGCATGCACACACACACACACACACACACACACACACACACACACACAAAATACTGCCACAGCCAACAATGAAGGTAACTTACATACTGGTCTCCTGGAGAAACACTATTGTTGCCAGATGAGAGGCAGATGAATCATGCTTACCAAAAGTTAATCCACCAAGGTTTCCATTTCAGTCAAAGAAGGATGAATTCATTATCTACTGAGGTACTGAGAATAAATAATGCTTTACCCATCTGTCTGAGTGTCTCTAATCAGATCAGGTTAACATTCAGTCAGCCATCATAATAGTCCTATAAATCCATTTCTGTTGAAATAGTTGTGTGTGTCTACAAATGTGTGTGAATTTCTGTTTAAATTAAAATCCATATCTACAACTCTAAATTTGAGAAGATACAACATAGAACTATCTTAAACCAAAAGAAAATTTTAGACATGGGAAAAATATTCTCTGTGTTAAAATTCTAGTCCATACTTCCTATGAATGTTTACTCATGTTATAATGACAGATCACCTGTGTAACACAAACTGGGCCTTGTGCCTGCACATTAAATTAATCCATGTATTAGAAGTCTATTTCACTCATGGTTTGATCTCATATTTTAAGGTACTATTCATATTCTTTCATTTGGAGTTTCCTTTTATTCCTCAATAACTATAATATTTGCAGAATATGTTCTGTGGCTATCAGTTAATGACTTTGAGCTCCAATTACAGCATATTTTAGTGAAAAGATTCTTCCATGAAGTGGTGGCAGTGAAGAGTTAAATGAATATTTACTGCAAAATTATAAATTTTCTTGTGTGGTCAAATTGCCCTTTACAAGTACCAAGGATAAAATTGAAAATAGGCCTTTAAGCAGTAATTCACATTCTAGAGGTTCAAAAATTGTAAATGGATTGATTAAGGATGGTTTCATGAAAGACTAGAAATTCATGGTAGACCTTGAAGGAAAGTTAAATATTTTTGGTTAAAAAGTTATGGTATTACACCACTCACACTTCAGCTAAGGCCCAGGTGGAACCATAGAGGAACTGGCAAGATGAATGAGTGCTGCTTCTATGGTGAGCCAGACAATCTGTACCAGAGTGATGGAGAACGATGCTGAGGATACTTAACCACTTACCAAAGCATAAATCCAGAACTGAGAGCTTAACACTTAAGTAGATTTAAAATACACCCACCATGGCTCAGGGAATTTTACAAAAATGTACCTGAAAGATTTTAAGAACCATAGGTTAGGAGGGCATACCCAGAGGCACCTCCCCCCCCCCACACACACACCCAGTGACTGACTTCTGCTCTCATAACACATAACCCACAAACTCCTGGTGAATACCAGCAGCCCCAATGAAGTTGGCCTTCAGCAGATTAGGGGCAGGGAGGAGGGAAATTATGGCACCAACACATGATGTGTCCATACAAAGCATATTCTTAATAAATAAAAAAGTTATGGTATTGGATTAAGAATTCAGTAATGAACAGAAAATATAGACTGTCATTTAACTATTATAGGGCTATGTATTGAAGATAAAGTTGTCAATGTTAAAAGAGTGTAATTGAAATCCTATGTGTAGATAAAGCTGGCGTGTGTGTGTGTGTGTAAAGAGAGCCAGAGCCTCAGAGGCCCCCAACACCTCATCACTGAAGCAGACCCAACATGGGTCAGGGAAATTTTGAGGAAGAGGGGGCGGAAAGAATGTCAGAGCCATATGTTGGGTCATGATATGCAGGGACATTTAGCTTACCCATAACTGTGGGCTAACTCCACAATGCATGACCTGTATACCTCAACAAGGAGAGGCCAAGGGGAGGGGGTAGGTCACGGATGAGCCTAATAATGGTACCAAACTGACTGTAAAAAAAATTAAATTAAATTAAATTAAATTAAATTAAAAAAAAGAACCAAGAATACATAGGATGTAAATAGAAGTAATACGAATTATACCAGTTCTGAAAGAATGATGTCAAGAAAAGAAATCTCAAGTGTCCAGGTTCATGGAAAGTTGAGGAGGACAGAACACTAATAAAGTAGAAAATAATGCAAAAAACCACCATCACAAAAGAGGCACCAGTGTTAACAAATGAGCTGAGGAGACATTCTTCATAGTTTCCTAGGAAGGTTCCACATACAACAGAAATGCCTAAGAAATTAGTAGACTGAAAGAACTGGAGACAAGCTTAAAATTTTGACTGTGAAAATGATGTTGGAAAAACCATGTTACCCAGAGAGTGAAGTAAGTCAGTAAAATAATTCATTTGTTTTATAAGATTTGAATAATCTATTTAATTTTGTGCACTAAAAAGACCATTAAAGGAATTAATGTCTGCTTTCTTTAAGTCCTGGGGCTTCTTGGTGACCTTTCCTGATGTATTGCTTAGTAATTCTAGATTCTCTTCTTTCTATGGTTGTTGTTTGTTTAATGTGATATAATTCTGGAATATTTGCAGAGCTTGCATATGGTTTACAAATATTCAGAGTTTGCATATAATCTCACACTGAGAAAGTGTTCCCATACATTTAGAGGTCTTTCAAATTTAAAACAAGACTTATTGTCAAATACATGAACAATTTAGTTGAACATTCCTGCTTAATATTCACAAATGAAGAAGGAGGTGATTGCTGACATCACAAAATATATCCAGACCATCGAGGGTCATGTGAGTTATGTTCTCAAATAGGTGCTTGGAGAAACATTCAAATGTGTAGGAGAGTACACCACTACAACTTAGTGAGTATTCCCTTTATTATGTGATGAACTTTGGACTTTCTACAAAGCTATTTGATCTCCAGTACTAAAGAACACCAAAAGGAAAGGGCAATCTTTCCACTGTAGTGGAGCTAGTAGATTATTTTTGACAAAGAGGCAAGACAGCACATTTATTTCAAAAAATGGCATTATAATAGTGTTAACAGAAGGAGACTTGTACAAATATGGCATCATTAGCTTAACTACAAAGCTCATTATCTTACTATATCTGCATGCTTAGAAATATAAATGCAGAAATAAACTTGGGAAAATATTGTGCAATGATTTCTACTTTGAAAGATCATTCTGAAGGAACTATTAATGGCAGGCTCACATCAGGTTTTATGGATCAATTAGAGAGAAAAGAACAGACGCTGAGCAGTCTTAAAGATGAGATCACTGACTGTAGGTTAAGATAATTTTTAAATGAGGAGAAATACATTTATAAAAGAAATTGCTTCCCATATCAAATAAAAATCTTCAAATATTATTACATGGCACTCATTTTAGAAGTGGATAGATATTAACTGATCATTACATTAAAGGTTTATTTCAAGGAGAGAAAGAAAGGCAGTAGACTTCACAAACAAATTTCAGAAATTAAGCTTTAGAAAATTATTTTCTGCATGGGTAGGTTGATTTACATCACCAAATATATACCCCAAAATACACTTCTTAAATACTATATATATTTATGAATTTTAATTTTACTGAGTCACATATACCCATTAAAATGTTATAAAAAGTAGGGGCTGGAGAGATGACTCCATGGATAAGGCACTTGTTTGCAAAGTCTAACAACCTGGGTTTGATTTCCCCGTTCATATGTAAAACCAGAAGCACAAAGTGATGCACACAGCTGGAGTTCGTTTCCTGCAGCTAGAAGTCCTGGTGTGCCTATTCTCTCTCTCTCTCTCTTTCTTTTCTCTCTGTCTCTTTCTGCTTTCAAATATATAAATTAAAAAAAATAAAAACTGTTACACGAAGCAATGTGAAGAATGTGAATAAATAATTCCTCAATAACCTCCCACAAGGCATTAGTGATTAGCATGTGATATGTCCTTATTCTTCTTTCTCAACCTCTTTTTCTGTGTGTCTTTCTATGTGTGTATAGTTTGTATGGTTGGGGTGTATGTGTGAGAGAGTACACACTATATGTGCAAATGCTCATGCCCTGTGTGTATGCATGCTGTGGACAGAGGAGGGATTTGTTGCCCTCCTCTTTTACTCCTCTGCTTTGTTTCAGTCAGACAATCTCACAATGAACGTTGAACTTGCCAGTTTTCCTTCAGACTGGATGGTTAGGGATCCCAAGCAATCTTTCTTTCTATATTCCCTTCAGTGAGATGGGTTGGGGGAATTTACAGGCATGCACAGCCATGCCTGGCTTTATTTTTAACAAGGATTCTGGGGAATCAAACTCAGGTCTTCATGTGTGCATAGAAAGTGCTCTTACCCAATGAACCATTTCACCAGCCCCTTATCTCCAAATTATCTTCCTGTTAAGAGCTACTATGAGTGCCTTCTTCACAGAATTCATATAATTAATTTTTAAAGCATGGACTTTGGGAAGATTATCCACTTAGATTTGATCATGAGGCTGGAAGGTTTCTGATGGGATACTATAAGAAGTGACAATACAAAATAAGGTGCACAGTAGTAGAACACATGCCTGGTATATGTAAAGCTCTGGGATCAATCCCCTTTGCCAGACCAAGCAGAAAAATTAAAAAAGAAGAGTGAAAGATGTCATATCTCTTCAAGAGCACACATGGAAAGCCATGTGAGCACACACTGGGAAGGTAGACATCTATAGGATGGGAACATGACTCTTGTCAGACACCAAATTATTAGCACCCAGGCTTCAACTTCCCAGTTTTCAGAACTGTGTCAAGGAATTTTCTTCTAATTGTTTTCTAGTACAAGGTATGTCCATGTACTATTCTGAAAGTCAAAGACACTGGCATCCACTGTAGATCTTTATTTCATGGTGCTACATAAGTATGTCAGCTCTCATGTGGATATGGCATACTTTTCATTTATAATTACCCAGATAAGCTTTGCCTCCAATGTAAAATAGAAAATAAATACGAATAAATAAAACAATAAAAATGCAACTATAGGGATGGAAGGACGGTTTAGTGGTTAAGGCATTTGTATGCAAAGCCAAAAGACCCATATTCTATTCCCCTGGACTCATGTTATCCAGATGCACAAGGTGGCACATGTGTTGGAGTTTGTTTGCAGTGGCTAGAGACACTGGCACAACCATTTTTTCTCTCTCTCTCTCTCTCCCTCTTTTTCTCTGTCAAATTAATTAACTAAGTAATTAATTAAAATTTAAAATAAAACTATTATTTCAAGTTCAGAGCACAAGGAAGTCATGCTATGCATAGAATATTTCAATATACAAAAGAATTACAGTCTTGATTTTCAATCTGAAATCACAAGAGTATATATAAGTAAACATTTTTACTCATTTACTATTTTCCTTACTGTCTAAACAAGTACTCGAGTAATTTTAAGTAGAAGTTAACGCTTTGATGAACATAAAATGAGTAGGGTTATTTGCCTAACCTGGAAAAGTCCCTTGGTAATAGTGTATCACAAATCCTATGCTATTTCTCCATGAAAATCCTGATACTGTGTTGAACACGAGTATAGCAAATTGTGTCTGGACTGTTCAGAGTCTAGCCAAAAGCATATAACTCTATAATCATTGAACATTTGCATGGTCAAGTACTAAAAATAATAAAAAGTGACTTCACACCAACCATTTTCAATATAAAAATACTAAAAATGTAGTAACTTATCCACACAGGGAGAGTATTAGCCTTACAAAAACAGAATTCTGCATGTAGTCCCAATGGCACTAAGCTCTTGACCTTGTTGTTGCCTAGGCCTTGATAACTATGTAGATGTGATAAGAACAGAGGGCTCATAGTTAGAATCAAGCAGGATACTAAAAGTTTAAGACTTTCATATATTTTGACAATTTATATCTGTAGTGGCATGAATTCCAAATATTGAACATAATTTTATGTACGAAGGAGACTGAGCCTGTCATTTTTTGCTTTAGTTGGAAATGTAAAATTAGAAAGCTAAAAATTCTGTAGAGCAGGATTTGCCAAATTTTAATATGACTATAAAGTATCTGACAAATCTTTTAAAATGGTTGACCTGTTTGAGCAGCTATGGAGAAGGACCTGAATGAAGTTTGTCATTTTAATGACATGTCAGGTCATGGCAATAATGCTGGTTTGTGTGTCGTCCTTTGTAAAGCTACATGTTAATGCATCTTGGTTCTCTGAATGAAAAAAAAAACTTAAAACATGTTATATAACAACTGAAAGGGGAGGAAACCATAAATATAGCAGTATAGTAGATATTTTTCTCCTGCTCTTTTGCTCTTTCCAGGAATGAGTAGGTTAAATCTAAAATAGGTTCTGAGATGGAGTAGGGCTAGAATTCCAGACATCTATAAAAGTGAGAAAGAGAAGCAAGTATGCAAACAATAAAAACACAAACAGAACAAAGGTAAAGACTGTGTTTACATTTGTTTGTGTGTAGCAAATGAAATTATGACACAATTTATTAGATAAAAATGGAGTTTTTAGTAATTTTGTGATAATGATTACTATTCTTACTTGAAGATAAAATTTAATTCTTATGGAGTTAGAAATTCTTTTAAAGGTCATGAAGCAAATCCTTGTCATAATTTATTAAAAAGATGGTCTAGAGAGATGGTTTAGCAGTTAAGGTTCTTGCCTAAGAAGCCTAAGGACCCAGGTTCAATTCCCTAGTATGCATGTACAAGTCAGATGCACAAGGTGGTGCATGTGTCTGGAGTTGGCTTGCAGTGACTAGAAGCCCTAACTCCTACGCATAGGTAGAACTGGGAACCAGGTTAGAACACTACAGACAACAAGATTATGAATTCCAATGAGTAGCTCTCACTTGTCTTTGGCGAAAAGTAAGGCTAAATCTCCCTAAATGAACAATGCTTATATCTTTTAACCTATCCTGATCTCACTCTCCATTGGAGAATCTGTTTTTCTTTTTCAGAAAGCAGCAATATCTGAGGAAAACAAAAATCTATCATCAGGACAAGAATAGATATATGGCTCCCTGTCAGCAGGTAAACTACCCCTAGCACAGCAGCCAGGGCCCAGGTTAAAACACAGAGCAAGTGGCCTGATCAACAAGAATGTTGCTGCCATGGCGAGCTTGACAACCCGAGCCAGGGTGATGGAGACAGACACTAAGGATACTCAAAACGCAACAAAGCAGAAATCCAGTAGCTCCTGAAAGCTCAACACTAATGTAGACCTAAGTCACATCACCAAGGCACAGGGAAGTTTTTGGAAAAAGGGGTGGAATAAAAGAGGTGCAGTGTAGGAGGGGATGTCCAGAGGCATTGCCCCCTAACCCTCCTCAATGACTGACTGCTGCTCTTACAACTTATAACCCACAATTCCATGAAGAATACCAGTAATTCCACTAAGGGAGCTTATACCAACACATAATATATCCATAACAAGTTTCAAATTAAATTAAAACAAACTGGGGCTGGCAAGATAGTTTAGCGGTTATGGTGCTTGCCTGTGAAGCCCAAGGACCCAAATTCAATTCCCCAATACCCACACAAAGCCAGATGAACAGGTGGTACATCATGGAGTTCATTTGCAGAGTCTAGAGGGCCTGGCACACCCATATTCACTCTCTCTCTCTCTCGCTCGCTCGCTCGCTCTCTGTGTGTGTGTGTGTGTGTGTGTGTGTGTGTGTGTGTGTGTTCGTGTGTGTGTGTCAGAGGACCACCTTGGACGCCATACCTTGTCTTCCACCTTCTTTTTGGCAGAGTTGCTTGTCTGCTATTATACTGAGTTGCCAGGCAATCTTATCTATCAGGTATTTACTCAGGATGTTCCTGTCACTGCTTCCCATTTTGCCATAAGAACCCTGGGATTACAAATGCACCCTACCACATTGAACTTTGCATTCGTTCTCGGGACCTGAATTCAGACCCTCATGCTTCAGAGTAAATTCCTTAGCTCCATATTGTCTTAATTTTGCTAGCATCTTCAGTATGTGATTTATAATAGTATTTTTAGCACTTAATATTAACACTAGTATGGTTGTAATGAATTATTTCTGTTACTTTGAGGGACCTACTGAAGTGATTTATTGAAGTCCTTATCTTGTTAAAAAAGCTGTGACAACTTTTTCTAGATATTATCATCTTAATTATTAGGAAATTTTCTTCAATCTCTTCTCATTCCTTCACCTTCCATCAGCACAGTAGAATGTACCCTTTGTTATTGGCTAAGCAGTGGGGAGTTAGACTTCTGCTCTTTGGCCCTTCAAGTGTTTTATTTTATTTTTATTCCTATTCAATACTATCAGTAAAGGAAAAAATGCCCAAAACTCTAAACATTAAAATTCGTGGTATTTCAGTTACTGACACCCTATGATATTTGTACCATATTTATTTTTCAATAAATGAATCAACATAGTAAGTTACCTGGCCTTTAAAAAACATTAAGAATATTGCTGAAGACTCCACATACTTAGGCAGCAAGGTCACTGAGAAATCCTGCTGGAGCTGAGCTGAAAACCACCTGCATGTAGACCAGCTGACAGAAAGCTGTAAAAAGTCATGGTGCATGCAGTTCAATGGGAGAGAAATAAATCACTAGTGCAAATACTCAACAGTGGACACTACAAGCCTCATATTTGGCCAGCCAGGCCAAATGAGCCAATGGGTGAAATAGTGGCATGTCTGTTATGGGGGAAACCAACCACCCTCTGATTGGACTGGAGGCCCACTCCATGGGAAGGAATACATCCCTGATACTGAAAAGCTACAACAGGGGTAGTCATGAGCCCTAGAGGTGTAATATCTGCTGATGGCTGGCTAAATGTATATACTATGCTCATCAAACTCCCCAGTAAGTACTTCTCTTAATGTTCATACCCATATATTAATGCTACTCTCACTTTTGGTTAGAAAACCTTCTCTTTTCAGATGGCAGTGACCTTGGGATGATTCAGGAAGCACCACGGTGCTAAGAAGAAGTGACAGAGGAGTGCTCAGCACTGAAATGTCTCTATCATACCTTCCAAGGCGCAGGGTCCATTGTGGAAGAGGTGGTGGAAATAATGTAAGAGCCAAAGGAAGGGTAGGACTCCTTACAATGTGCTCCTCCAAACACAAAATGGCCTAGATATCCGTGACCTCACAGTGCCTGACACTACCTATACAAGACCCTCATAATAGGAGGAAAAGATCATGACATCAAAATAAAAGAAAAACTGATTGAGAGGGGGAGGCCATATGATGGAGTGTGGAATTTCAAAGGTGCAAGTGGGGGGATGGAGGGAATTACCATGGGATATTGTTTATAATGATGGAAGTTGTCAATAAAAAGATGTTGGCTCAAAACTGAGCCACAGTATGATCAAAATGAATTTTCAAAAAAAAAATCCCCACATAAGTGTCTAGGAAAATAGCTCATCCAATAAAATGTTTGCCTCACAAGCAGAAGGATGTGAATTTAGTCAGCATTACTGATGTAAAATGTTAGGCCTGGTGGTATGCACCTGTAATCCTTGCATTGTCAGAGTCAGAGACTGAAGGATACCTGGACCTTGCTGGCCAGCCAGTCTATCCTAAATGGTGAGCTACAGCCCAATGAGAGGCCATGTCTCAAAAAGCGGTTGAAGGAGTTCTTGAGAATAACACAGAGATTATCCACTGGCCTTGACATACACACACACACACACACACACACACACACACACACACACATAGATGAATAGATGGCCCCCAATATATTAGTTTTTAGTTTAGATATGCAGCCACATGGCAGGAGGAAGTATCACTGGACAGATCTTAGGATCCAGCCCTAAGATGTGATGGAAGGTTTACAATTCCAATCTAAAGATATGCAAAGTGACTAGTTCCACCTGGAGTTCCTGAAGTGTGCTATATCCTGTGGTTTGGGGCTTGTGGCTTCTCTCTCTCTCTCTCTCTCTCTCTCTCTCTCTCTCTCTTTCTCTCTCTTTCTCTGTCTCTCTGCTTGGTCCTTTAAGAGGGGCCAACTTCTTCTGCCATTATGAACTCCCCCTGGATCTGTAAGTTTCAATAAATAGCTCTTCCTCCATAGCTGTGCCTGGCCTAGAAGTTCATCTCAGTGACCTGAAGCTGTCTGCTACAGAAATTGTTTCCAGACGTGGGGTGAGATGAACCTGACCATGTGGATTTTGGTCTTTTGGAACATTTGTTTTGGAGGAATGGACATGGACTTTGTGCTTGCAATGGAAGATGCCTTCTGGAATGGTAAGGCAAGTTTTATGGACTATTCTGATGAGAGTTTGGGAATGCTAAGTACAGTGAGTATTATATTTAGAGGCTTATGAACTTGGAGGCTTGGCTTATAAACATTCTAAGCGGAAGTAAAGACTGCAGAGGGCTTTGTTGGAAGTGAGCTACTGGCATAAGGGCTGGCTGTGCTCTGCTACCCAGGCCCAGAGAGTTTGATCCAGGTTAAATTTGTATTGCACTGATGTGCTTGGCTAAAGATATTGGACTAAGTGATTTAATATTTTAAGTTGGAGAACCACAAGCAAGTTAAAATTACAGGCACTGAGACTGGTTTCAGGTTACTGAAGCTGCAATTTTCAACATTTTAACAATCTTAAGGAAGATGGCTCACCTACTTTATATTAAAACAATGGAGAGGATGCCTGAGCAAAGACTATGATAGAAGTGTAAAGTCTTTTGGAAAGAGTGTACTGGAGAAGGAACCTATTCTTCAAGGTCATGATATATTTCATCCATGAATTTAAAATATGGCTGTGTCCTGTACACCTGATATTGGCTTTGGAAGCATTGCAAATGCATGTAGTGGTCATGAATTGTACACATTTCCAGGAGCTGCTGCTGAGATGCAGAATATAGGTAGGGTGTTATGATCCTAATAAACATGCTGAAAGAGCCTTTGGAAGATGGACTGTATATTGCATAAAGTTGGAGAGAGGATATACCAGGACTGTGCTAGGGCTACCATGGAATGCACTGCTGGCCTGGGATACAAGTTTTCCCTGACTACTCTGTCCATAAGGAGGGGTGGACCTGAAAAATCTGCAGACTGTCAGTCTCTGGTCTTGTTGGACTTGAAGTGCAGAAGTTTGATGCTTGCTTGATGTTGGTTGACTTTACATTATTCTAGTCTCTCCTTGCTATGCCTTATACCAGTTAAAAATGTTTCTATATGCCTTAATATGTTGAAAGTTTATAACTTGTTTGCTTTTACAGAACTCACAGCTAAGAGGAAATCTTAAATCTCAGAGGATACTTGGGGTTTTTGGAACTACTTTAAGTTGGTAAAGACTCTGTAAACCTTTGAAATTGGGCTGAATACAATTTACTTTGTGTGATGGTCTTAAATCTATTGGGGGCCAGGGAAGAATGTGGTAGTTTGAATAGATGGTCCCTAATATATTCAGTGTTTTATTAGTTTGTAGTTTAGATCTGCAACCACCTGGCTGGAAAAAGTGTCACTGGGCAAATCTTAGGGTCCAGCCCTAAGGTGTGGTGGCAGGTTTACAATTCCTATGTAAAGATATGCAAAGTATCTAGTTCTGTCTGGAGTTCCTGAAGTGTGCTGTGTGCCCTGTGGTTTTTGGCTTGTGGCCTCTCTCTCTCTCTCCCCTTGGTCTTTTAAGAGGGGGCCAACTTCTTATGCCATTATGGAACTTCCCCTGGATCTGTAAGTAAATATCGCTTCCTCCATGTGCCTGGTCTGGAAGTTCATCTCAGCAAACCTGAAGCTATCTGCTGGAAAATAGATGGTGACAGGAATGTGATGATCCTTCTGTGAAATGCAGATGTTTACTGGTACCTAAGGAATGTCATGATCCCTCTGTGCAATGTACCATGACTCTCTGTATCTCTTTGTCTCTAATTATCTTTGTGATTACATAGCATAGAATGTTTCTTGCCTCAGTTCTGCCTATGTGACCTAAGTAACCTTATGACTTCTTGGAATAGCCTCCCACCCTTGTTTAACAGTATGTAATTTTGTGGTTTAACCCCCAATCCTGTTTTTACTTTAAACAACATGTGGTCATTTCCAGTAAAAGTTGACTCTCAGAACAGATCACGGGTGAATCTTGAGATCCCAAACACTGGGATGCAGACCTGGTGCACCTGCTTTCTTCTTTTTCTCTTTTTACTCAATAAAACTTTGCCTCATTTTCCATGAGTCAATGGTCTTACTTGTGCAACACTGGACCTTATAATATCTTGGGGGCTCTCCCTGCATCCACATTTCAAGACCTTCCTCCCCTACTCTGGGGTGACCGAACCCAGGAAGGAACCCCTAGTCTCAGCCCAAGAACCATATCTCCATCTGTCTGCATGTTATTGGTTTTGGAGTTCATAGCAATCCATTGATGGGGAACTTTTGTTCAGGACTGCCGGTCCCCTCCTTTATTGGGTAAGAAACCTCCAGAGGTACTTTTTTCCACTCTTTTTGTTTTTCTTTTTTTTTTTTTCTGGTTTTTCTTGTTTTCTGGTTTTGCGTGCTTTTTCTGGGTCCAAGAGGGAAGCTGGATGCAGCATTAATTCTCATGGATGAGGGATCAAGGGACCACCCTGACCATTCTGGCTCTGGAGATTTCAAATGGAGGTCTGTTTCTGGTTCAGTTTTGGTTTGACAGTGCATCTGTTTCTGGTTCAGATTCAGTTTGACAGCCACATGGCAGTGTCAGGAGAGCCATTATTGCTAGCACGTACTTGTTTGGTGTTGTGTTTGTTTGTTTTGCCCTCCTTTTTGAAAATATGGGTCAATATCATTCTGTTGAAAAATCTCCTTTAAAAAAGCACTTTGAAAATCTTCTTAAAACCATACATAATCATTAAAATGAGCTAGGCCTATTATCCTAGCTACCTGGGAAGCTGAGGCAGGAGGATCTCCAATTCAAGGTTCCAATGTGATAGTCTGACTCCACATTTTGAACCATGTGACTTTTAAATTGCTTGATAAAAATAAATAAATAATTTTAATTTGAACTTTGCCTGATATTTCCTCTTTTGTTTGGGCTTTAAACAAATAAGACATTGTTTATAGATACCTTTTGGTTTCTTTATTAATCCAAATAGTCCAACAGGTCTCTCCTAAAGCTTTTGTTGGCATTTGATTTACTTCATGATTTTTTTTTTCTTTAAAAGTCAGATTTAACTAAAGCCTAAGGTGAGCTAAAATTTTATGTATACAAAGTCATATTTTGTTACATGATCTCATAAATATAATTACTGAATTTATATTCTAGGTCAGCTTCAACTTATGTAGAGGATTAGTAAAAACAACAAAGTTATCTCTGAGGTGGTGACTCATAATTTGCCAGCTATTTTAAAAGATTGTAATGTCCTGTTATTTAAAAGGAGGAGGCAACTAGCCTGAGTTCTAGGCCAGCTTGCCTCAAGATACAAACAAATTTTGCCTTAGTTACTTCTAATAAAAGAATTTCCAAATGTGTTAGAAGTATTGATAAAGATGATCCCCAAAATGGTTGCCATGTTTTGCCTATATTCATAGAAAGTGTATTTCATGGAGTTTATTAACAGGAGTTATCTCAAATCAATGGGTTATATAAAACCTGAAGGTATATATGCTGGTATTATAAAGCAAGTCTGTTTGTCAGGTAGAGATTTTTTTTTGGTGACCTAAATACTAAGGAAGGCTTTTTCTCTACAAACTTCCAATAGTAAAATGGATAACTCATTGAAGTCAGACAACTTACCTCTTTGTCAGTAGGTAATAAGATTAATCAATTTGGTGTAGTTTTTCTTAGTAGTCTTATAAGAAAGATGGTTAATTATGTGTTAAGATGAGATGATTGAAGGAACTGGGAAGGTATTTTTTTTCAATTTTGGGCATAGAATTCTTGTTAAAAATGCTATTGGAATGGAACTTAGATCAGAATGATAAAGTATATGGATGAAGTTGTGCATATGTAGAGAGGATGTAAGAGATCTAAAAAGACCAAATTTTGCCTAAAATTAATTTCCTCTAAGGAGCAGAAAGCTAATTTTCAGGCTAAACCTTAACACCATGTCTAAAGTTACAGATTTTTCAACTCTTTACACACTTTTAAACATGCTCTAAAAATTTTATATAGCAACATAGACTTAAAGTAAATTCAGCTTACATTAGACATTAGACATTAGACTAGCATAAGTGATATCCTATGCTAGATGGGTCACAAAGTCAAAAGCACAGATGTAATTCATATTTTTTGGAAATCTAACCAGGTTAGACATAGACAAGTCCTTATCATCTTATGTATTATGAATGGGTAAAATAAATTTCCTAGATAAAAACAAACAACTATAGAGCAAGACAAGAAATCTTAGGATGTTTAGCTCTCTGCTCTGTCATTTCCTTTTGCTCTTGCTTATTGTTATATGCTATTTAAAGTCATGGCAAGCTGGACTCTGGAAAAAGGAATGACACCCCCTTTATCTCAGACCTCATGCAAGTTTAAGCCATGTGTCCCCCTGACCCTATCCAGAGACATAATGGCAAATTGTCTCTGACAAGAAAAAGGGAATGACAAACAGCATATAACTTTGTTTCTCTCTATAGTTTTTCTCCCTTGAATGCCCAAAGTCATATCTGTTAGATGAAATTTCTCAGTAGACAAAAAGTTGAATAGGTGAACTGAGTCAAGGTACTTGATCAAGTTACAAACTCCTTACCTAAGGCAAACATCAGACTTACCTAAAATGTATATCAGGATATAAACAGATGATAAAAAACAGCATCAAGTAAATGATGGCTTAATGGTTAAGATGCTTATCTGGGAAGCCTAAAATCCTAGGTTTGATTCCTAAGCACCCCCGTTCTTATTTATAAACCTAAGTCTGACCTAAAGCAGGTTCTCTGATATCCCTTCTAGAGACAGTCTTCTATACCCATCAGCCCACAAGGGAGGACTGTCAGCAACTCTTGCAGACCCTCTTCCCCACTATAGAGAAACATGAGAAAATCTGAATGGAAGCCAAGAAACTAGTGTTGGGAGCTGATGGCTGCCTCACAGAGAAACCTAATGTTATTGATGAGGTCTTCCCTTCCACGCAACCGGACTGGGATCCCAACACCACTGAAAGTAGGGTGTCCCTTAACCTCTTTTGCCAGACTCTTATGGGTGGTCTCCAGGCAGCCACTCACTGGCACCCTACCAATTTGTCTAAGGTGAATGAAGTGACCCAAGGGTCCATAGAGTCCCCTGCTGCTTTCCTAGAAAGGCTGCTAGGAAGCATATGGAACATACCCCCCCCCATAGATCCTGAGGCACATGAGAATAGGCAAGCTATTAACATTGTGTTTATAATTCAGCCCACACCATGTATTAGAAAAGAAATACAGAAACTTTGAGGGTAAACTTTCATAGTTGATAGAGATTGCTGCCAGGATATATAATAATAGAGACACTCCAGAAGATTGATAGGCTAAGAAAATGGCTAAGGTTATGATGGCTACCTTTCAGAAGGCACAAGGTCTTACAAGATAGCCCTAATACTTTGCTCAGTATGATTCCACCTGAAAGGCAAATAAATACGTGCTGGACCTAAAAGATGTTTTTCTTAGTATCCCATTGGCAAAGGAAAGTCAACCCATTTTTTTGCCTGGAAAAAGACCTCAGTGGGCAGCTATCCTAGACTAGGCTTCCACAGGGATTTAAAAATTTCCCACCCTCTTTGATGAGGCTCTTCATAGAGCCTTGCAGTCCTTTCACAAGGAAATGCTTGAGGCAACTCTTCTATGATACAAGGACGACCTCTTCCTAGCTGCAAAAATGGAGGAGGAATGCCTCTCTACCACAGAGCAATTCCCGGACAACTTACAACATCTGGGCTACTGTGTATCACCCAGGAAGGCTCAACTGTGAGTGTGTAAGGCAACCTACTTGGGACATGAACTCCAAGGAGGTAAGAGTATGCTCTTAGTCTCTAGGAGTCAGGCCATCACTCAAATCCCCACTAAGAGACAGATCCAAGAATTCCTCAGAGCTGTAGGGCATTGAAAAATTTGAATCCCAAGGTTTTCTGAATTAGCCAAGCCTCTATATGAGGCCATGAGAGGAAGATTTGAATTGGAGTGAAAATGAGAAGCCAGCATTCTAAGAACAAAGTCAGCTCTGACAACAGCCTCTGCCCTGGTGCTTCCACACTTAAAAGAAGGGGACAGCCAGGGGAATCCTAACTCAAAGACTGGGGCCATTGCATTGACCAGTGGCCTACTTGTCTAAGAAGCTAGATACAGTAGCCACTGGTTGGCCCCCTTGTCTCTGGGCTATTGCAGCTGCTGCTGCTATTCTGACAGAGACTCCAACAAATTAAACTTGGGCCAAACTTTATCAATTATGGCTTCACAAATGATAGAGACTCTTTGAAAGAGCCCCCCCCCCCCCCAGACCAATGGCTGTCTAACTCTCTCATAGCCAACTATCAGGCCTTGCTCTTAGATCAATGAACCATACAATTTATCCAAACCAAGGCTTTGAACCCAGCCTCTGTACTGCCAGAAACTGATGAGGCATCAACCCCTCTGCATGACTGCCTAGAGATCACCTCTGCCTTCCATGGACTCCAGCCACACCTGACAGATGTGGCTTGGCCAGACCCAGCTTTGTCATGGATGGAATAAGGTATGCAGGGGTGGCTGTGATGACGTTGGAAGAAACCCTGTGGGCTGAGGCCCTACCTCAGGGTACATCAGCTCAGAAAGATGAACTGATAGCACTGACTAAGTCTCTGATATTGGGAAAAGACAAGACAGTAAATATCTACCCAGATGGATGTTATGCCTTTGCCATGGCACATGTACATGGGGCCATCTACTTAGAGTGAGGGCTATTAATAGCAGAAGGTAAAGACATTAAAAATAAAAAATGAAATTTGGACTCATTGGCAACCTTTTGTGTGCCTGCTAAATTAGCCGTAATCCATTGTCTGGGTCATTAGAAAGGGGAGACCACAGAAGCAAGAGGGAACAGACTGGCAGAACTAGCAGCAAAGAGTGCTGCCTCTCAGCATCTGTCAGATTGCCTGGTCACCCTCTCAGCACCTACTCATCCTGAGCAACCAGCATACATGGAACAGTTCACCTCTCATGTGATAAAGGAACAGATCCCACAAAGATGGTATCAACTGGAGAATGGTCGACTGTTGCTTCCCCAAGCCCCAGGGCACAGACTGGCTAAGCAACTACATGAAGGAACTCACTTAGGAAACAACAAGTTAGTTGAGCTAATAAGGAAAGAGTTTTTCTTTGCAGGTATGGACTCAGTCATCAAGGACACCACCACCCTATGTCAGGCCTGCCAACAGACAATGCCTCCTCTTGTAAGGTACCACTAATGGAGGTGAGGGAGCAGGGAACAGAGCCAGGTAGATAACAGGAAGTTGATTTCACAGAGGTAAAGCCAGATCAGTATGGATATAAATATTTACTTGTTCATGCTGTTACCTTTTCAGGATGGGTGGAAGCTTTCCTGACCAAGTCTGAGACAGCCCAAATAGTGACTAAGAAATTGTTAGAAGAGATAATTCTCCTGCTATGGGTTGCACATCAGGATAAGATCAGATAATGGTCCTGCCTTTGTGTCAAATCACTAGGGAATTAACCTACACATTGGGGATTAATTGGAAATTACATTGTGCCTATGATGCCCAAATTTCAGGACAGCTAGAAAGGATGAATTGGACCTTGAAGGAGACTTTAACTAAATTAATCCAAGAGACTGGCAAAGGATGGGTGGGACTTCCTTCCCTTTCACCATGTTAAGGGCCAGGTTTACTCCTTTTGTAAAAGGAATTACTCCATTTAAAATTATGTATGGAACCTTCTCCCCCCATCCTGCCCAGGATGGGTCTTGAACAGATAACAGACTTTACTAATGAAAGGCTTCTTTCTATCCAAGTCCAGGAGTCCATTGTTCCAGCAATCAAGGCTTCTTTTCAGACACACACTGTTTTCTCCCATCCCCTTCAGCTCAGAGACAGAGTTTGGATCAAGAGACACCCTCATGGGATATTGGAAGGGCCCCTACCAGGACATCCTAATTACTCCAATGGCCGTGAAAGTAGAGGGGACAAAATAGAAGAGGATTAGACTTACTTTTTCTGAAACAAGGGGGGCTATGTATGGCTTTAGGTAAAACTTGTTGCTTTAATGCCAATAAGTTAGGAATAATATGAAATACACTGGCTTTAGTTAGAGAAAATCTCAAAGAAAGAGAACTTCAGAGACAAGCCACTAGTAATCCATTTCAGTCTATGTTTAGTTGGTCTCCATGGCTAACTTTCCTTGTCTCTTCTATTGTGGAGTCCCTGATACTACCGCTCTTAGGCCTTACCATAGGACCATGTATTATTAATGCTCTAAGTAGATATCTAAAAGATAGAATAAATTCTATTAAACTCATGGTATTACAGACACAATATACCCCCTTAGATGAAAATACCCTAGACACTGTTCTTCACAAGTCAAGGATTTTACTTAGTGTCATATCAGGGGGAATGGAAAATGGAATGTGAAAAGAATGGGGTGATTCCTCTGTGCAATGTGCCATGACCTCTCTGTCTCTCTTTGTTTCTAAATATCTTTGTGATTACATAGCATAGAATGTGTCTTGCCTCAGTTTCACCTATGTGACCTATGTAACCTTGTGACATCTTGTAATAGTACCCACTTGTTTAACAGTATGTAATTTTGTGGTTTACCTCCAGATCCTGTTTTTATTATAAACATCATGTGGCTATTTCCAATAAAAGCTGACTCTCTGAACAGATCAGGGCTACATCTTGAGATCCCAAACTCTGGGATGCAGGACCTAGTGCACCAGCTTTCTTCTTTTTCTCTCTTTTTACCCAATAAAACTTTGCCTCACATTCCATGAGTCAATGTTCTTACTTGTGTGACACTGGACCCCATATCACTGCCACATCTTCAAAACTTTCTTAAGAAATGGAAATAGTCCTCATGACAGAAAGCCATATTTATCACAAACATCATTAACTTATGTAGAAAGCAAGGAAAATAAGGTTTCATAAACACCTTACCATTGGATAATTGTTGAATCAAGAATACATTTCTACATAACTAGTGATCCTAAACAGCAATATATATTCCATTTACACTTAGAAATGTCAACTAGGGCATCCTTGTTGATTCACCTGACATGACTTCAGTGCTGTCTAGGTACATTCTTTTAGGTAGCATGATTTGTTGTATGGACTGTCATTGAACATCTGATATCCAGACTAGACTCAAGTCATGATTTGTTAACAGACTGGGAATGGACCCCTTTCTAAATGGTATACACCTTTAGCTCAGTGCCCTGAAACCACAGTATAAAACTTTCAAGAGGCACTTATGATCTTTACCCAGTGTTTAAACCATCGCTATGTAGGAAAAAATATTTGAAGGTTAAAAAAAAAAAGAAAGAAAAGAAACCATGAACTTTTGGAAAACAGAAGATATTCTGGCAGGAAAAGTCATCTATTTTCCTCAAGGATGTCTTCCTCTCACTGAAGTCAAAGGAATCACAGCCTCCTTTGAAATCATATCCAAAGCTGCACAGGATTTTTTTTTTTTTTTTTTTTTTTTTTTAGCTACACAACCATTTTATCTCCAAAACATCTACTACGGATCAATTACTTTTGTCCCCCAAATATTCACATGTTGAAATCCTAACCTACAATGTGATAGGATTAGGAAATGCAGGTTTAGGGACTCAGTTCTAAGGTGAATTGTTAACTTTATTAATGCAATCTCACAAAACTCTCATGCCTTCTTTGTGCCCTGTGAGGCTAGATAAAGAGGAAGGCAGTATGCCACCCAGAAGAGGACAATCTGCAAACTAAAATCCAAGTATGTCCCACCCTGATCTTAGCTTTCTTAGCATGAGGAAGAAAAAAAAAAAAACCTGTTGGTAATTTTACTTTTTCTTTCCAGATGAGGAAATTGGGAAATAGACTGTCTAATCACTTATCTAAATCTTAACATCTAATAAAGAACAAACCTTCAACTAAAGTGAAGGTTCAGTATATGCTGGTAATAAAATTGGATTTCATCCTGCTGGGAGTAGGAAATAATAGATGGATTTTATTTTATAAAGGATGTGATGAGAATTCTTTGGAGAAGGTTGTGTGGCAGAAGAAACAGAATCTAGATAAGCAGCTACTGAAATTAACAAATTAGGAAACAATAATTCTGGAACAAACATACTGACAGTGGATTCAAGCATGGCCCCCACTAGAGGATGACTCAAAGTCAACTTGCATAATGACAGATGATTATCATCAATGAATACAATGTCTCATGTAGATACCTACTAAGAAGTCAACAGCCTGAATTATAATTATTAAAAGATCAATTAGCAAAGGACAATGAACAATAAGCTTTTAGAAATAAATATTAAAATTAAGTCACCTCATAGATTTCCAATATAAATATCCATTGGATAGTTTAACATGCATGTGTAGAACTCAGAAAAAGTCCAGTTGCCAGACAGGTTTTAGAATCAAGTATGATAGATGAAAACTATAAAAATAAAGTGAAAAATTACAGAATATGAAAAAAGATATGTGAGCAAAAAAATCTTGTGAATCAGATGTGAGGGTCCAAGATCCCATGACAATAATATAGAGCAAAAGTGATTAGAAGAGACTATTCTGAAGGTGGTTGTAAGTAAGGTTGCATTTTTAGTTAAATATTGATTTTAGGTAAGATAAGAGAATGAGACTAGGCAGTGGCTAAAGTAATGGAAATTTTTTGTTGATCTCAATGTTATTTTAGGCAGTGACAGATATGATACTGAAGGCATTGAAGAGTTACTGGAAAGTGAAATATTGGGCAATAAATATTAACTACAAATTTTACCTAAATCATTGGGATACCAAGACCAGGAACATTTAAAGTGATTTAAGAAAATAAAATGTGTGTGTGTGTGTGTGTGTGTGTTTATGACCAAAGAGCAATCAGGAGCATGTAGCCTGGAAAATATCTCTCCCTCTTCTTGCAAATAACTAAAATAATAAAATATTTTTAAACAGAAAGGAAATGGTGGGATTAATATATGACAAAAAAAGAATTTTTTAAATATATCTCTGGAACAGAGTGGGTATCAGTATAGGTGACATTATGTAGAGGCAAAAAAAAAAAAAAGACAAAAGGTGCTCAGGAATGTGAAAATCAATGATTTTATTTCACCATCAATGTGTGTTTAAAAATAAACTACTTCCTAACTTCTAAGATCATGGAGATGAAGGGAGTAAAAACGGAATAGAGAGAGAGAGAGAAAGATCATTTTGAAGTTGGAGAGCTGTCTAATAGAAAGAGTAGCTTTAAGCAGCCTATGACAGGAAATAAAAGTCATAAAGTGAATAGGAAAAAAATTAGGAAAAGTGAAGGATGGTGGCATTGATTCATTCAAAGTCTGTGAGACTAACTGGATGTAACACATCCATCTGTAATAAAGACAGAAAACTGTGAGGGGAACTGGAAAGCAGTGAATAACAAATGATACAATGAGACAGCAATATAGTTACATTGAGCCAGGTGCAGCCCAAAAGGATAAATTACAGACTAATTTTTCCTAACACAACATTTTACCACTTGCCTTCAGAACTGAGGAAGAAGAGTCTATTAAGTTAAGAAAAAGCAATGATCATTTCTAAAACTTTCTGACTTCTTAAGGTTTCTTCCATGCAATCCCTAGGCCCCATCACTATCAGGTCAGTACTGACCTGTGGGTCCTATAGGAAACTACCTGCCTGAAACCAACCTTGCAAGAAAAAGAAAACACAAGAGCTCTTTAAGTCAGTTATAGATTGTGGCTCCCACTATTTCCCTTGTCTTGTCCAGAAATAATATAAAAAGGTGGAGAAAACTGACTCAGGAAGAGAAACACTGATTCTTTCACTTATGATGTGTAACTTTCTGTAAATAACCTACATTCTTTGCCCTATATATTCCTTAGCCATCAAATTGATGGTGGCCAGGGTGAGGAAAATCTGCTTTTCATTTATTAAATATTGTGGTTCTTGATGTCTACCTGTCTACATCTTAGTGCTGCTCCTACCTTGAAAGCATCAATCTGCTTTAGTGTTTTTGTGTTGCATCATTGTGGAAGCCATATGGGACAAACTCAAGTTAGTTCTTAAATCTGTCAAGCCTCCTGCAACCAGTATCTCAACTAATAGCTGAGAACCAATATATTTTCTTCCCTTCCTTGTGGTTTCCTAGCTTTGAACAAATTTTCAATCTGACCTACTTGTTTCAACCTGTGCAATCTGAAGATTTTAATTTTTCTGAAATAGGTAAGACTATGTTTCCTACTATCATTCTTTCAATCATCTAACACATGAACATAAAAACTATACTAAAACTGTATACAAAATAAATAGCTGTCTGAATACTAATGGTAATTTAAGAAAATCTTGCATAAATTTGCTACTCTGTTTAAAAACAACTACATTCAAAAAGTGAAATGCGACCAAGATGGCAGGGCTGGTGAGATAACTCAGCAGTTAAAGGTGCTTGCTTGCAAAGCATGATGGCCTATGTTCAATTCCCCAATGCCCACATGAAGCCAGATGCACAAAGTAACACATGCATCTGGGATTTGTTTGCAGTGGCAAGAGGTCCTGGCACATGCCCATTCTCTCTCTCTCTCTCTCTTTTTCTCTCATCTTGATCTCTGCTTGATGATAAATAGTAAAAAGGAAAAATAAAAAGATTAAGATGATGACAAGAACAAAAATCCCAGAACCAAACCAAATTAATACTTTCTATAAGCCAGAAAGCACAGTTTGAATGTCCTTTGTAACTCAACCTACACCAAGGTGCATACTTAAAATAAGTTCAAGCAATAAAACCATAAGAACACTATTCTTTTAGGAAAGAAACAAATAATTCTTAACATAAAAGGGACATCGCTATCTCATTACTAGTACACAATTCACTATTTCTCTCTTGGGTGGCAGAATAATGCGAGGGAGGTGTGTGAACACTAAACTTAGGAGCCTGGCTGATAAGGATGACAATGGTATCTAGGTGGAAAGACTGGAAAGTAAGGCAGCTCAGAAGGGCTCAGGATGGGAAAAGTAAATGTTAAGTGGATTTGCTTAAGAAACTTTTTTTCATAACTTGTATTGAGTAACAGTGGTATATACTTTCATTCTTGTATAATTTTGTGAAGAGTTAATTTCTTTGTAGAGTTTTTACCAAGCACTAATATTTGACACTTGAAATGTTTTAATAAGAATGGACCAACATATTAGTAAATCAAACAACAGATGGCTTCAGGTATTATTTGTATAGCATAAATCTTCCTATCCCTTGCCTTGGGTTTATAAAGAAAATTTTAGTTGGATTACTATTCAGTTTTTCCCAAGTTGAGTCAAGGAATCTACTGACCTTTCAGTACACTTCAGCTTTGGTTGTAAGAATTTGTCAGCATAAGTATTTATTCAGTATTCCATGATGTCATTAATAAAAGATTATATTTAGCAAATTATTGATAAGGGCAAAATGTTTCTTTCAAAATCTCATTATTATACTTACAAAGGTAAGTTTTATGAATAGCACTAGCATTTCTCTAAGGGATGAGATGCTGTAGACAACCATCGGGATAAACCCTAGCCATAGCCTAGCAATCCTGTGTCATCAGTGCCCTTTGATCCAGCACTGCATTATTTAAGAACTATTCTAACAAAATTAAATGTCTTGAGTTTAATTTTATAGAAAGTGAATTTCATAGCCTTTTGTTTGCTTTCTAAGGAACACAAAACATCCAACTTTACTTCTCTGAGGTCATTCATAGTGAATAGCACCCCAGTGCAGTCATATATTACCATGGCAAGAAGGAATTTCAGTGAATGTCCCCAAGTGTGGGTCCTATCATTCTAATATTTAGGCTGCATTTCATTGATTTTCTGGTGGTGCTTAGTGAAATGCCCTGATTTCTATTAGAATACTACTTTTCAATTTTTGAGTTACTTTTATCCTCCCCTCTTTCTTTCTCTTTTGCTTTTTCCTCTCCTTTTATGTAACCGGAAAGGCTATTAATAATGGTTCTATCCCAAGTCCAGCAAGGTATAAAGGGTTTATCAATGAAGTAAATTCTACCATTTCCATGCATTCCACTTGTTGCATGTGCAAAGTTTAGATGCATTTATGCCATTCTTTTGTTTTTAGTTATTCAATTGCAAAATTTATGCACAAGAGTCTTGTTCAACAATGACTGCCATTTCTAGTCAATGGCATCATGCTGCAGATGCAAAATGGATGAGATAGGCTCTGTAAGCCATCAGGTAAATGGAAGATATGAACATAATACAAGACTGTGCAACTGCTCACTGTAATCACCATGGCTTCCACACTGCCTACTTATCATCATCTGACATGCATAGTCTAAGATGATGTTTTTACTTTCTAACAATGCCATGCTTATTTTAGTCCTACTGGCTTTCATTATGCATCTTTCACTACCTTATGTGTAATTCTTTGTTTAGTGAACAAACGTATTTTCATTGGTACCTCTTTCTCCTTTCATCCTTCTTTATTTTGATTAAGGAAAATATTTCTGTCAAGACCACATTTGAATAACTACAAAACAATTACTTAGACAATCTGAAATATGCACTCATTCCATATCTAGCAGTCTGTAGTTTGTACTAAAATTCATATAGTAACTAGAATTCAGAAAGTATTAGTCCATCCCATGTCCTTGGAATAAAGAAATCTAACTCACAATTAGAATATTATGAGAAACTGAAAGGTACATTAAAGATTATATTTTTCTTTTCTATATATACTATGACAAATATTTATTTGCACTAGTTTGCTAACATAGATGCTTTCAGGACTAGATAATTCCTAACAAAGCAACAAATACCTCTTCTTATTTTATGTATCACATGTGATTATGGATTAAGTACTCTTTTTTTTTTTTAAGGCAAGCTCACCAGACTACCTTTTTTTATACAAAAGTGAGAGAGACAGAAAGAAGGAGAGATAGAGAATTGGCATGCTAGGGCCTCCATCAACTGCAATTAAATTCCAGACATGTGGGCCCCTTTGTGCGCATGAGCAACCCTGCATGCTTGTGTCACTGTGTGCCTGGCTTATGTGGGACCTGGATAGTCAAACATGAATCCTTAGACTTCACACACAAATGCCTTAGCTGCTAAGCCATCTCTCCAGCCATGAGTACTTATTTTAATAGAAATGGATCTTGCATTAACAAGCAAAGTTCTATAGGAAAAAATAAGCTAATTAAAAAAACATTAAAATTATGTTTCAATTTTTTTTAAATCTAAAATATTTGTGAGTGAAGACACCTACTCTGTACTTCCATATTTCTGTGTGGTATACACAGGAAGCAATGGCAGCCAAGTTACTTTCAGATAAAGTAATATTTATTGGAAGAAATCTAAAAGCAGTTGAAAAGCAGAACACATATATTTTGCATATCCTTCTGTAGTAACAAGCAGTGGATTCACCTAGATATGAATTGAATGGAAACAGAGAAAAGGTTCCAACAGTGAGCCTGAATCCTCATGAGTTCTATGTCTCTATAAAGAAAGTAAGGCAGGGAAGGTCTGGGAAATGAAACTTGTTGGTCTTGAACTTGGATTTATTGGTGAAAGGAAGCTTAAGAAACTCAGTACAGGCCTTGCCTTTAGGGAACCAAGAACTATTTGTAGGTTCTTGATAGTAGACATAAAACAATTTAGAATTGGGCTAAGAAGAAAACATGGTCGATTTATTTTGGAATTGTAGAAAGACAATAGAATAGGCAAACTTAAGATCTCTGTAGCTGACTAAAGGAGAAACATGTAGAAAGGAGAAAAAGAGAAAGCTACACTTTGAGATAACACAGGTTAGTTTAGTAGTCGATATCTGTGAGTCACTAATGGGTGTTAAGGCATTCTTCAGGGAGTGAGGATGCCCTGAGTGTCCAGGCAAACAGGCTCATGAATTTGGTCTATGCCTGTAAAAGGAAGACAAAAGAGGACGACAGAAAGAGTTAAGATGGTAGGCTTATAGTGAGTCCATAAACAATGTTAAGGTCCTATAGGATCTATGAATACATATCTCATTAAGGGGATTGTAATTATTTCTCCAATTTTCTTAAAGTTTTTCTGTACACCTTACTCATTTTCACTTTGAATTCAGGCCAATCTTCTTTACGTTTTAAAGCAAATACTGCCTTTATTGCAGGACGTCTGTGATCTTGTCTGAACAACATAAGCACATGGCTTTACCAACCACTGACCAAGCCAATTGAAAGAGGGTTCTGATCATCAGCCATGCCATCTGTGGTAGCCAACTCCCAAAGGGATCCTTGACACAAAAAGTCCCAATGTCTACATCATAAATGTCACCAGTCATGGATCATGCTATTTGAATCAGAGGAAACAGGCATAGGTATTCATGTGTCCAAAATGATATCATTCTCAGAGTATCTGAATGCAAATGGTCCTTCTCACTGTTTTCTTCCCATGTAGTATTCCCCATGAGTACTTTACACTGACATTTCTCAGGTTTGCTGAAGCAGCTCCATAGAATTGGAGAAACGAAAAGCAATGAGCCTTCAGATATTTTTATTTGTCTCTACTTGTTCTCATTTTAATTTATCCCTGTATTTGATTTAAAGGAGTTTAATATTTAGTTTATAATAACTTCTCAGCATGGAATTATGTTTAGTAAATAAGCACAGATATACCCATGTGTGTTCAACTTCTCTACCTTTGTGTTACAGTCAAGGTGTTTGGTTAGTTTCTTATCACCAGTTCTTTGAAGGCTAACTCATTTTATGAAGGTAATTTAAATGTTATTATACAAAAAGGAAAATACGGTTGTGATTTAATTAAAATTCTCTTTGGTGTAATTTTCAATAGTGAGGAATTGATCTGGTAAATTTGGGATATAAATAACAAATTAGATCAGTTAAAAAAGATGTTTGAAAGGCTTCCTTGAGATAGTTATATGCATGACCAGTCAATCCTAATGAGTTTTAAAGAAATATAGATATGTTTTAAGAAGCTTTAGTGGTTATGACTATTATTTCATTCAAGAACACTATATTGCTTAATTCACAAATTACATCCTAAGAATCAAGCTCATTTCTCCAGCTACAATTTCTCTTAATTCCCATATTATATTCTTGGTGCTATTTCTGCAGCCACGCCTTTTCCTCAGTGCACTGGATAGAATGAGCCTACCAGTGGTCCACCATGTTTTTGCTTCCCTCTTTTTCTCCTACCAAGTTATTGAAGTGCTCTCTTGGAGACATGGGTCTTACTTACATAAACTGCATTTTCTTCTCTAGGCAGAGACAATGATAGTAAAGCTCCTAAAACAATTATGTCTTCTTTTTCACTATTTAAAAACTATTTTCTGGGCTGGAGAGATGGCTTAGAGGTTAAGCGCTTGCCTGTGAAACCTATGCATCCCAGTTCGAGGCTCAATTCCCCAGGACCCACGTTAGCCAGATGCACAAGGGGGCGCACTCCTCTGGAGTTCGTTTGCAGTGGCTGGAGACCCTGGCGCACCCATTCTCTCTCTATCTCTGTGACTCTCTCTCTCTCTCTCTATCTGCCTCTTTCTCTCTGTCTGTCGCTCTCAAATAAATTTAAAAAAAGCAAGTTCTTATAACTGCTAAACAATCTCCTCCAGCCCCTTCCCACTTCTTTGATTCCATAAAAGCCAACTATCCAACCTCAGTATCAGCAAATGTCTAGCTTCTTACAGCTGAAGCTATCTGAGCTACACGTGGTAGCATACCCCTTTAATCTCAGGACTCTGGAGGCAAAGTGTTGCAGTCAGGTTCGCATTGCTGGCAGAAAACACCCATCCAAGTGCAGATTGTGGGAAAAAGGAGTTTATTTTGGCTTACAGATTCAAGGGAAAGGTCCGTGATGGCAGGGGGGAAATGATGGCACGGGCAGACAAGTGGACATCATCTCCTCACCAACATCAGGTGGACAACAACAACAAGAGAGTGTGCCAAACACTGGCAAGGGGAAACTAGCTATAGTACCCATAAGACCACGCCCAACAATACACTGCCTCCAGGAGGTGTTAATTCCCAAATCTCCATCAGCTGGGAACCTAGCATTCAGAACACCAAAGTTCATGAGGAACACCTGAATGAAACCACCACATAAAGGTAGGAGGATCTCTGTGAGTTTGAGGCCACCCAGAGACTACTTACTGATTTCCAGATTAGCCTGGGCTAGAGTGAGACCCTACCTAGGGAAAAAAAAAAAAAAACATAAAAGTTACCTGCACAAAAGTGATCTGTATTGTTGGTGAGACATTAGAAACTGCATTACAGGAGTTTTAAGGTCTGAGAACTTTCTGAAAAATATTTCATGATCATGAACTGTCCATTCAAGGTCTAGCTCCTCTCCATGTTGGCACCTGAGGCTTGAAAATGTTTTCAACATTCTGAGTCTATTAGATTCACTGAAGAGTGAATTGCATAGGGACATGCATGGAGTGTTGTTCCAGACCATTCTTAAGATTCCTACATGATCTTCATGTACTATGATCACAACGCCAGTCCCAGGTCCACTGAGCACCTGTCTTGTAATGGAAGTTTTATTCAATAAAGTCCAAAATTCTATGTTTAAAGAATGTATCAACTCCAAATATGAGTTCACTGAATCATTTGAAAGACCAGACATCATAAGAATATATTTTAATATCTATATCTGCTATTTCAGAAAAGTGGACCAAGATGTTGAATACAATGTTTGATAATCATTGTGTTGAACAAGTAACATTTGTAGATGGAAGTTTATTATTTTTCTCTTTCTTTTAAAAATATTTTGGATATACTTTGAAAGAGAAACATTAGTATACACCAAATTTTAACAAGAATAAGTTTTCATCAAAAATATTACCAATTGCCTTATACTTTAAGAGCCACAAGGCTTTTATTTTTTTTTTTTTCAGTTACTGAAAGAGAGTTAAAGGGCAGTGTCTTGGACTTGTGTTCTGCTGCACTGCATATGCAGATCGCAGATATGCAGCTCCTCATGACAGAAAATTAATAGACCATCTTAATGACCCTCTGATTTTTCCTGTTGCTCAAACAGCTGACTCAATCCCCAACAGCTATAATTAAACAGAGCAATCTGTCAAAGAAGATAGCTGCTCTTGTTAATTTGGTAAACCACCATATTGGCTTTTGCTATTATGCTCTGTGACTAACACACTATCATGGAAGTTTTTCACCGAAGCAAACTGCGAAGGAATTTCACTCTAAACAAACAGCATGTGGAATGAAGATAAAGATGCTTGAGCATTGTAGATCACCTGCCTTTTGTTCAGGTTTGAAACTAGTCCTCATGGGGGAGATAAAATAGAAATATACCTTTGTGTTTGTAAGAAATATGAAATAAAAAATGTCCAAGAATCTCACAATGGACCAGTTGGGAAGTTCTCCATTATAATACTGGAGATTGTTGCTTCAAGCAGTTTGTTGCCTTAAAAACTGTTATCAGATAAGTCAAATTCTTTCATGTACCTTCTTAGATTTGCTCCCCACAAGATTAATACCTTCACCTAAATTTCTCCTTGCCCAGGCAGGTCAAAATCAAATTAATTTTATATGAAATAGAGAAACATTTAATTCTAGATATAAAATATCCACAACTGATAAAAGTAACAAAACCATATGTAATATAGTTACTATATAATGTTTGTACAAATACAAGGAAGCTTGAACACTGTACAATGAGTTTTAAGTGACTTTGCCATTAGGGATGTAATGACATCCCTAACATTCTGAAATGTTCACAAAATTTAAGAATTACAAAACCCACCCCTTTTAGAATATGCTTTAAATAATATAAATAATAATATAAATACATAATGCTTTAAAATATATGAATTTATTGTTATAATTAATTTATATTAGTTGTTATTCTCCATTTTATCCATTTGTACCTTTACTTTGATATTTAGACTTTCAGGGGATAGAAAGTGTCATGTCAAGTAGCCTAGATTGGCATCTAGTTATTAAATTGCAAAAAGAGGCCAGGTGTGGTGGCGCACGCCTTTAATCCCAGCACTTGGGAGGCAGAGTTACAAGGATTGCTATGAGTTCAAGGTCACCCTGAAACTCCATAGTGAATGCTAGGTCAGCCTGGGCTAGAGTGAGACCCTACCTCAAAAGACCAAAAAGAAAGAGAGAGAGAAAAGGAAAATAAATTAAGACAATTATTGGATTTAGAAATATGTTTCAAAGTTTGTGAAAGATTAGCATTCATAACCAGACACCAAGCATAACTCTCCATTGTAAAAAATGTTTCTGCTTGATTCTGAAAAATCAGAACTCTTTTGACTTTCCACTTTAGACACATATTCTTATTAAAACCCATATCATTAAAGATACTCCATTATTGGAGAAGAAAACTGGCCCTGTAAATGAAATAGCTGTGTTTCATACATCTCTTATATCAATGAAATGAGGCAGAAAAATCAATGTTAATGAACATTTTCTGAGAATTTCTGGGTAATTTTGATTGAACTTTGGATATAAAGGCTTGAGAATGTATTGGCAGAGAAAAAGTGACACATAAGTTCACTTTTTATAAATAATTTCAGAAATGCTACACAAAATTTCATTTTTAGGAAGATAAATTTCCCATAAAGCAACTGTATATTTCTTGATACCTTGACTATTCAAGAAATAGATATGTTAGAGGAATGGGTGGCTTATTACTTATACTGTAATGCTTCTTAGATATGTTGGATGAAAAGAAAAATTGGTGTTTTTCTAGAGAAAATAATTATATAGGGAAAAAAAACGAAATTTGAAATCTGAATCTGAACATTTGAACTGCCTTTTGTGACCTTGTAACCAAAATACCAAAAGTAAAGATGCTACAGGAATAAATTAGGAACGTTTTCAGTGCTTTCTTGTATCTCCCAGTATCTGTCTGCCAGTTTTAGTCATTTTTAGATAGTGTTTCTTTTATTGATTCCCATTTGTGTCCATTAATATTAATCACATAAAATTCTCATTTGAAACTAACTGAACTTGTTGGAATGAGATTTCTAAGCCTGGACAAGAAGGCCAAGGTGTCATTTGGGGGAGATTTTATGTTTAAGAACTGTCAGAGTTTAGCATATTAGGAATCAAATAACTTTCCCAACTTCTAATAATTATTTTTCCAATTTTAGCATTATTTGGAAAATAAAGGGAATCTTAGGATAGAAAGACTTTCTACTTTATGTTGTCTGCTTACTTTTGGACTTTTCATGTGTAAGGCATCACAAGTGTGGGAGCTACCATATTCCCATATGATGAAGTGGGAAGGAGAAAGGTATGCTGTAATAACAAAGTGGATGAATCTTGTGTGACCAAGTTAACAACTATAGCAACCATCAACAGATAATCATAAGGCTTAATTTCTGAGCCTATCTGATGTTGTTCTTATCTTTCAGGCTGATGGAAGCCAGAATATCTTTTAAGACATTTCAATAATATTTATTTGGCCACAGGGTCTAAGATAGACTATAATTTGGCTGTGGATCTACAACATTCCAGTCTTTACAAATTGAAATGCAAAGAAGTTGAAATCTTCCAGGGTAGAACCACATTTTTCTTGAGAACTTCGGTTCACACAAAATTTTTAAAAACTGGATTATTTATTATTATTTATTTATTTCTGGGATTTTAACTCAATATTTTTGAACCATGCTGAATTGAAATTATAGAAACTAAATCTTCAAATAAGAAGAGATGGGGGCTGGAGAGATCGCTCAGGAACTAAGGCATTTGTCTGTAAAGCCTAATGACCCAGTTTCAATTACCTAATACTCATGTAGAGCCAGATGCATAAAGTGGTGCAGGCATGTGTAGCTCGTTTTCAGCAGCTGTCTCTCTTTTTTCTCTCTCTCTCCCTCTCCCTTTATTCTTCTGCTTGCAAATAAATATAAATAGAATATTTTTAAACAGATGGTGTACTGTTGTTTATTACTAACGTGGATTAGGAGCAAGATGGCCTTTGTTTTGAGAGGTAGTTAGCTAAGGAATGATCCATTGAAACATGGATGTCATCATGCCTACTCTGGCAAGATGAGAAGCTGCATCTGACAGAATGTTGTCCAAGATGGGTATTAACATCAACTCCAGTAATCAGTTTCTTCTGCAACTTTTTGTAGATTTGTCCCTGAGGATAGGCCCTTCCTGAGTCAGTGCAGTTGTTTAAATGTATATCTCCCATAGACTCAGGTGTTTTATTAAAATTGAGTTTGCAGTGGGCTGGAGAGATGGCTTAGCAGTTAAGCACTTGTCTGTGAAGCCTAAGGACTCAGTTCAAGGCTTAACTCCCCAGGACCCAGGTTAGCCAGATGCACAAGGGGTCGCACGCGTCTGGAGTTCGTTTACAGTGGCTCAGGGCCCTGGAGTGACCATTCTCTCTCTATCTATCTGTCTCTTTCTCTCTCTCTCTCTCTGCCTGTCACTCACAAATAAATAAATAAATGAATTTTTAAAAAATTGAGTTTGCAGGACTTCTGGTCAAGATGGCCTCCGCCGAACTACACGGCACAACTCTGGGAAGAAAATGCAAGGCATTAAGGGTTCACTGGGTCTTTTAGGAGAAAGAAATCTCTAATAAATCACTAGTGGAAGGGTGCAGAGGGGAAAAATGGGAATCTGATGATTCCCTTGCTCTTGGGTAGCCCACTATTCCCCCAATAGGCCCAAGAAGCTGCCCTAGCCACAGTCCCAGCCTCAGGATACTCCCTCACTTACTGCAGATAAAGGGACCCAGGACAGCATAGTCCAACTTGCCTCACTGTGCATGGGCAATTGCCCTGCTACCCCCGCCCACACATGACTTCCGGCCAGCTCCGCCCACTGGCCCACGCAATCTCAGGCTCAATCCATCCATCTGCCCAATACACGCACCCAAACATAGGCCTGTGCCGCCCATCCACCCATGTGAGCTCAGCCTGCTCCACCCATCTGCCTGCTTCCTGCTCTGGTGGACTGTCCACACCCAAGCTCAGGCCCATTCCATCTGCTCACATGCGAGCTCTGGCTCACTATGCCCACCCGCCCATGCCAGGTCAGACCCAATCCCTCGTCTGCCCACCATGCTGCCTTCCCATCTGCCCTCTGCTCGGGAGCTCAGGCTGCTCGGTGGCTCATCCACACACCAGTTCAGGCCTGTTCCACCTGCCACGTGCAAGCTCAGACCCACTCTGCCAGTCTGCAGCACAAGATCAAGCCAGTTTCGCCCATCTGCCCTTGCAGTCTCAGACCCAATCCTCCTGTCTGCCCACCAGACACATGAGCTCAGGCTGATCCACCCACTCATGCATGATCTCAGGTTTGCTCTGCCTGCCCACCAACGTGTGAGCTGCCCACATGCAAGCTCTGGCCAGCTCTTCCAAGAGGTACCACTTCGCCTGCCCATCTAGACCACAGTCCTATTCTCCCTCCCCATATACTGTAATGGGCAGACCACAGCGCAAAAGACATAATATGAAAAAACAAATGCAAGAAAATCCAGTATGAGCACCAGTCCTACAATGAATGTCTCTAATCAAAACATAGAAGAGACATTAGGATCAGAACACCAGAATGAAGCTATGAGCAACCCAACCCTAACCAAGCTACTGGTTGAACTTGCATAAAAGCAACAAAGGACCAATAATCATGTGGATGCTGCCATCACCAGACTAGACCTAATAGATAAGAAAATGGAAAGTATCCAAATACAGTTAAGAGATATGAAAGAGTGTTTAAAAAAAGAGCATCTCAAAAATGAATTCCAAGAATCATCAAGAAAATCAGAAAATGATGTGAAAAGGGAACTTGACAGAGGGTTGGAAACTATATATAAAAAAGTAGTAGAAAATGCAAACCTAATTGAACAAGCCCAAAACACTTTAGAAGCTCTCAAGAACAGAGCCAGCAATGTGGAGGACAGAAACTCTGATCTGAAACACAAGACAGAAGAAGCAGTTTGAGTGTTCAAAAGTTTCAATAAGCTCAAAAATTTCTTTGAACAGAACATGAGAGAATTGTGGGATACCCTTAAATGTCCTAACATCCAGGTCATGGGAATACCAGAAGGGGAAGAAATTCAAACAAAAGGCATGGAGAACTTATTTAACAAAATGATTGAACAAAACTTTCCCACTCTCTCAAAAGAAAGGCCCATCAAGACACAAGGAGCTAACAGAACCCCAAATAGATTGGACCAAAGGAGAAACTCTCCAAGACATATTGTCATTAAGACTCTAAACATTGACACCAAAGAGAAAATCATAAAAGCAGCTAGGGAAAGACAGCACATCACTTTCAAAGGTAACCCCATCATAATTACTTCAGACTTCTCAATGGAAACCCTGAAAGCCAAAAGGGCATGGAATGCAACACTGCAAAGTCTAACAACATATGGATTCCAACCCAAACTATTTTACCCAGTAAAAGTATCCCTCATAATAAATGGTGAAAGAAAAACTTTCCATGACAAAACTTAGCTTTACAATTATATGAACATAAAACTTAACCTACAGATATTATTTCAGGAAATTCTACACATAAGATCAAATAATCAACCTCAAATGCCTACAAGAAGCAGGTCACAATAACCAAACTCTGAGAAGGCACAAAAAACTTACTTTAAAGCACATGAAAAAAACAAACCACATACACAAACACAATATGGCAGGGATCAAATCAAACTTCATAGTCATTACCCTAAACATTAATGGCCTTAATTCACCCATCAAGAGACACAAGCTAACAGGGTGTATCAGAAAATTAGACCCTTCAATCTGTTGTCTTCAAGAAACCCACCTCACCACTAAAGACAGACATGTCCTCAAGGTGAAGGGGTGGAAAACGATATTTCAAGCAAATGGGAATAAGAAACAAGCAGGCATAGCTATACTAACGTTGGATAAAGTAGACTTCAAGCCAAAAATAATCAAAAAGACAAAGAAGACAAAGAAGGCTACTTCCTACTTATCAAGGGAACAATCCATCAAGAAGATATCACAATCATAAATCTTTATGCATCAAATACAGGGGCACCACAATTCATAAAACAAAATCCACTTGACAATAAAACAGAAATAACTACCAACACCACCATAGTTGGGGACTTCAATACACCATTATCAGTAATAGATAGAACATCCAAAGAGAAACTCAACAGGGAACTGATCTGCTCAGCGGAATGGAACCCATAGCTGAAGCTGAGAAAGAAGTCAGAACCAGATCCAAAAATGAGCCCACCCTCCATTATCAAGCAACCACCAATTGTGGGCTACAAAAGGGCCTACACCTATTAAATTCTCTCTAAAAAAAATAATGTTTCTCCCATTTATCTGGTGCTAGCTTTACTCTCTATAGGAGAATCTGCTTCTCTTTTTCAGATAGGCGCAGATTCTAAGGAGAGAACCACCCCATCATACCTCAAAAGGGCCCTAGCTGAAACTAAGAATAATTGATGATACAAGCAAGGGTCCTGTTTTCTTGGTGAACCTGGTACCAGCCAAAGGGTGAAGGAGATTGACCAAAGAACAATAAACTCCAACCAAATCATATATCCAGAGTTACAGAGGCTTCCAAGACCTCATCACTGAAGCAGACCAAAAATGAACCCAACATGGCTCAGGGAAATTTGCGGAAGAGGGGGTGGAAAGAATGTCCGAGCCACACGTTAGATCATGATACACAGAGACATTTCCTCCTACCTATAACTGAGGGCTACCCCCATAATTCCTGACCCATATACCCCAACAAGGAGGGGCCAGGGGGCAGGGAGGAGGACAGGGAGGAGGCCAACAATGGTACCAACTTGACTGTATTCACTGAGTGTAAACCTAATTTTTTTTTTAAACAAATGAGTTTGCATGCCAGACATGGTGACGCATGCCTTTCATTCCAGCACTCAGAAGGCAGAGGTATGAGGATCACCATGAGTTCAAGGCCACCGTGAGACTACATAGTGAATTCCAGGTCAGCCTGAGCTAGAGTGAGACCCTACCTCTATAAACAGAGAGAGAAAGAGAGAGAGAGAGATAGCGAGATTGCAGCTTCAGCCCCTAGCAAGCTGACCCCAGCTACAGGTGGGTGTGTCACTGGGGGAGGATCTGAATTCCAGCCTAGAGATATGCAGGGAGGCTTTGAGATCTGACAGTGCTTGTTTGTGCTGTTGGCAGGTTGGTGTTGTCTCTGTTTAGATTTATGACTAGGAGCCAGTTTCATTCCCTGGATCTGTAAGCTTGAAACAAATCATTTCCTCATATAAGCTGTGTCTGGTGAGTAAAAATCAATACACAATTTTCAATAAATATTTTCATATAAGTTAAGAGAATTGATGTATGTAACCTTTACCAAAATAATAGAGACCTTTGTTAATAAATATTCCTTAAAATTAACAGATCCTAAGTTTGGACAATCTGCTACCATTTTCTCTTACCATTTCAAATTGTAACTTTCTAACTGTTCATTAACAATTATTATTGTGACTGAATATAACATCAAATCATTTTTAGGCTAAATGTGTTGACAAGGAAAAATTTATATTATTAGTTTTTATTCTTGAATACTATTCTCTTCTACATCAAAAGACAATTAGAATTTTGCAATTCTATAAGATAATTATGTTTGCTCAAAAAGAAAACACATCTTTTTTTATTCCTTAAATATCCTGGCTAGTTTTCTTTGGATAGTGTAAAATTATATTCCAAGGCAAAGCAAAGGCTGTAAGTAAGCAAGAATGTGACATTTGATACTTTATTTCATAGTGCATGAAACATGATTTTTAAATGCTACCCTAAGTATAACAGAAAATAATCGACCTCCTACTTGGCACTACATTTAAATTTGGAGGAAAGAGTACAATAATAAAAAAACAGTTGAAATGTCATTTCTTTCAGAAAAGGCAACATAAACATATAATTTAAACATTTTATTTCTATTTTTCTACATTTGTAAAGATTTACTTTGTGTCCTAATATATGGTTTATTTTAGACAATGTTCCATGTTCTTCTGCTGAAAATAATGTGTATTCTGCAACATTTGTATGACATATTCTGCAGATATCTGTTAGGTCCATTTGTTCTATGACCTCATTTGATACAGATGTTTCTCTGTTTATTTTTTGCTGAGATGTCATGTCAACTGATGAGAGTAGAGTATTGATATTACCCATTGCAATTGTACTTGGTGTTATCTGTGACCTTAATTGGAATAGTGTTTCTTTTATGAAATTTTTATCCCCCATGTTAGGTGTACATATGTTTAGAATTGTAATGTCCTCCTGTTGAAGTGTTCCTTTAATCAATACATAGTGACCTTTATCTTTCTTAACTAATGTTGGTTTGAAGTCTACCCTGTCAGATTTAGCATGGTGACACTTGCTTTTTTTCTGGGCCCATTTGCTTAAAATATTGTTTTACATCCTTTAATGCTAAGATAGTGTCCATCTTTTATGGAGAGGTAGTTTCTTGGAGGTAAAAAAAAAAGAGAAGTATCCTACTTTTTAAGCAAGTCTGAAAGCCTGTGTCTTTTGGTTGGGACATTGAGTTATTATTGAATGGTGTGCATTTTTCATGCCATTCTTCTTGTTTTATAATTCTTCCTGTTTTTCCTTTACTCTCTTGTATTAATTGTTATTTGAATATGGTTTATTTTTCCATTTTCCTTGTGTGTATGCTTTTCCTTCTCTTCAGCATGAAGAATACGTTTAAGGATTTTCTATAGAGCTAGTTTACTGGTCATATATTCCTTAAGCCTGTTTTTCTTGTGGAATGTACTTATTTCCCAGTCAATTTGGATGGATAGGTTTGCCAGATAAAGTAATCTTGTTTGACAGTTGTTATCTTTCTAACTTGGAATACATCAGTCCAAACCCTTCTAGATTATTTATAAGTTATTATTAGTAGTAGTAGTAATGTACACAGTGTGTATACTGCCATGTTGGTACCATCATTAGCCTCCTCCCTGCACCCCCCCCCCAGCAGGGACCCTCCTCGTTGGGGAATGTGGGTTGTACATTGTGGGGTTAGCCATCAGTTATGGGTAAGAGGCAATGACTCTGTGCATAATGTCCCAACTTGTGGCTCTAACAATCTTTCTACCCCCTCTTCTGCCCTGCTAGCTTTTAAAGTTTGTTTTGAGTATTCTTCTGTTATACTGATGGGCTTGCCTTTATATGAGACATGATCTTTTTCTAACTGCTGTCAATATATTGTCTTTGGTTTGTGTGTTTTGTAGTTTAATTATAATTTTACAGTAATAGGTTCTTTTCTGATCAGTCTGTTTGGCATTCTAAAGGCTTCCTGTGTCTGTATTGGCATCACTTTCCCTATTTGGGGAAATTTGCTTCTATGATTTTATTGAAAATACCAACTATGCCTTTGGAGTGAAATTCTTCTCCTTCTACTATACCCTGAACTCTTATTTCTTCATAGTGTCCCAAATGTCTTGAAATTTCTATTCATGCTTTCCTACTAGTTTGTCTTTCTCTTTGTTGGACTGTATTAGATCTGCCAGCTGGTCTTCTAGTTTAGGTATTCTGTCCTCTCCTTCATCCATTCTACTGGAGAGACTTTCCACAGAGTTTTCTATTTGACTTACTTTCTTTTTCATTTCTAGTATTTCTGATGTGAATTTTTTCATTATTTCTATTTCCTTGCTTATGTCTTACATAAGCCTTTTTTTCTGCCTTTTTTCATTAAGTTGTTTTCCTATGTTTTCTTGGGAATGCTTCAGAGGTTTGTTTTCTTCTTCAATTCCTTTGATTTATTTGAGCATAGATAATTTTTGGTGGAATTTTATTGTCTTGATTTTTGCATTTCTTGTAATGTAGAAATTTTTATATCGAGTTAATTTAATACATGGTTTTTCTGAGTATCTGCAGTATTTTTAGCCATACAAATCCAATTTCATATATTTTTTAGGGTTATAGTTTAAAGTGGCAGGTTTGGCTCTTATACTCCCATGGTAACAGCAGAAGTGAGCCTAAGTGTTGAGGTTGCCAGCTATTCAAGCATTCTAGTAAACTGTGAAGGCAAATTACTGGCAAATACAAATTCAGTCAAAACAAACATATCATATATTCTAATAAAATCAAAGTCCATTAGGTGGCTCCACACCCTTAATCCTTTCAACTAGGAGGCTGAGATTTCTGGTCTGGAATGGGTTCCAGGTCAGCCTGGAGCCAAGTGAGACCTTGCCCCCAATAATGACAGAAGCAAAAGACAAAGGTCCTATAAATCAGAAAACAACAAAGGAAACAATTGTCAACACAAAAATATGGCTTATTTGTGAATAGTAAAGTCAACCAAGATTTTAGCACATAACCTTCCCTGGCATGGAAGATGAGATTAGCCCTTCCCGTGCTGGCCTATGTACATGGCTTTGTGTAAGTAGGCCCTGTTACTTTTTGGAATGGCTTCCAATCTCACCAATACTGAGTGTTCACCTTGGTCCTTCTCTGTTGCACTGTGGATTTGGTCAGAGGTTCTGTGTCTCTTCTGTTTCTCTGCTGTGGTAAATAATTCCTTATACATCTTCACTTTTTGATAGAGGAGTGTATTTTGCTGTTTTTCTGCTTATTTATCCCCCTGCTGCTTTGTCATGCTAATATGCCACATCTTACCCAGACTTTCCCTAAACTTTTTTAAAAAAGGGTTAAATAATACTTTATTTGAATATATTTTTCACATAAATCAAGTAAAAAGTCTCTGTTTTCTCTTTCATGGCACGCATGAATGCCACAATGTGAGATTATTTTATATGACAATCTAAGGTAGTAAATGGCTAACTTGCTGCTTACTTTGCACACATGCTTCTAAATGGGTGTATGAATAACAGATGAAGCAATACATGTTGTTTTGGGAACACCCTTCAATGAATATATTTGAAAGTGGTCTTTCAGTAATGTATCTTGCATTTTTAAAACCCTGTAGATTAATATCATATATCACATAGTCTAAAAACTTGTGTGAATCATCAAGTTAAAAAAATGTCCAAACAAAAAATATTGAAGCAGGCTCTACATTCTAAAAAAAAGTTCACTTAAACCAATTACTACAGATAATTTAGGCTTAGCCCACGTGTGATTTTATTAACTTTTGAAAATATTTCTTCATTTGAAAAAGAATATGAATGTGCATGCCAGGGCTTCTTAATGCTGCAAAGAACTCTTGTCTCCTAAATCCACCTGGTTCTATGTGGGTACTGGGGAATCAAACATGAGTAGTCAGACTTTGCGAGCAAGGACCTTTAACCACTGAGCAATTTCTCCAACTCCTATTTAAAAAAAAAATATATTGACAAATTCCATAATTATAGACATTAAGCCTTGATAATTCCCTCCCTCTCCCATTTTCCCCTTTGCATGTCCACTCTCCATCATACCCCCTCCCAACTAGTGTCTTTTATTTTTATTTCTTCATTTTGTCACCCATTGTGAGGGAGTTGCGTAGGTAGTGCTAGCCACTGTGAGGTCATGGATATACAGGCCATTCTGTGTCTGGAAGAGTGCATTTTAAGCAGCCTCTACCCTTCCTTTCACTCTTCCTTCTTTCTGCCACCTCTTCCACAATTAACCCTGAGCTTTGGAAGGTGTGATAGTGATGTTTCATCTACAATCCTCTGTCACTTCTTTTCAGCATTATGGTGCCTTTTAAGTCATCCCAGAGGTCACCACCATTTGAGTAGAGAAGCTTCTCTTAAACAAAAGTGAGAGTAGCATTAATATATAGGTATAAACATTAAGAAAAGTGCTTACTGAGCAGTTTGGTGAGGATAATATATGCATTTACCCAGACAACAGCAGGTGTTATACCCCTAGGGCTCATGAGCTCCCCCTTCATAGGGTTTCAATACCAGGCATGTATTGCTTCCCATGAAGCAGGCCTCCTGTCCCACTAGAGAGCAGTTGGTTTCCCCCATAACAGACATGCCACTATTACACCCGTTTGGCTCATTTGCCCTGGCTGGACCAATTTAAGGCTTGCACTGTCCACTGTTGTTTATCTCCACTGATGACTTTTCTCTCTCCCATAGAGTTGCATGCAACATAGCTTTTTCTAGCTTTCTGTCAGCTGGTCTACAGGAAGGAGGTTTTGAGTTCAGCTCCAGCAAGATTTCTAAGTGACCTTAGAGCCCCAACATGTGGAGTCTTCAGCAATACAGTCTTACCATCTATTCCTAGTGGGGAACCAAGAGCTGAGGCAATGGCCTGCAATGTATGGGGGGTATCAGGCACCTTCCTGGCCAACAACACACTGGAAGATATCGTGTCTGTGGCACTAAAATATTTCTAGTAACAATCTATGGCTTCTGTGTGCAACACTGTCCAAAAAAGTAGGTTTCCATATGCTTATTCATACACTCTGAGATTTTTATTAACCCTTCCCCAACCCTTTCTTTACTCAATCTGTTCCTCTGACCTCGCTTAGGCCATTCCACCTCCAGTAATATGTTTATCTACTTATATATAGACAATATATTTGTTGAGAATATTTATACAAGCATACATGAAGTAGTTATGTATATACAGGATAAAGACTCTAATGGAACATTTTAATAAGTTAATGTGAAAAATATTATAACTGGTAAATTATTTTACATATTATTAATATTGTTCATCAAAAGGAAAAAGTAGTCATTTAAAAAAAGCTTTCTTAGCTGGGTGTGGTGGCATGCCTTTAATCCCAGCACTTGGAAGCAGAGGTAGGAGGATTGCTGTGAGTTCAAGGCCATCCGGAGATGACATAATGAATTCCAGGTCAGCCTGGGCTAGAGTGAGACCCTACCTCAAAAGAAAAAAAACAATTCATGAAATTAAAAGAAAAAAAAAAAAACCACAGAACAACTCTATCCCCAGGAACCACTGCATATGCCTGAGTATAAGCCTTCTTATCTCCAGAAACAGAGCAATGGACTTGTCACCCTCAGGAGGCAAGTATATTTGATAAATGCTTCTATTAATTGATTCCACAAATTAACTACTAATCCTGAGCTTTTGATTATGAGTACTGGTAATCAATTTATTTGATAGCAAGCTTTCTGGAGTTTGTAAATTAAAAATTGCCTACATTTTTCTGGGTTGGCTTAATTAACAGATTTATCCTAGTTGTGAGAAAGCAAAATCTTCACTCTTAATTTCCTCTTGACCTGCTTTCTATCTCCACAGGGTCTCCTTCAGTGATTCTTCAGAAGGAGAAAATTAAAATGCTGTCAACAGATTAAAACACTATGTAGCCCAGAGGATTTTTTTTTTCAGGGTCGGCACATTATGTGAAGCCATTTCAAGAAGACTTTCACGGGGAAAACTTTCCAAATAGCTGGCCTGTGTCTAACACTAATACATGCTGATGCAAATTGTCTCCTGCAGCAGATCAAAATTCTAACATCATTATTCCTACCTACATTCACTGTTGGAGAACCAAAGAGAGGCTGACAAACAAGGTGGCTCCTGGGGCATTTGTCCTGTGGGTCCACAGATGCATGTGCACAGAAGGTAGACCAGGAACAAGATGTTTGTAGGCATTACATCATTCAGAGCTACCTGACTTTAGAAGGAATGAAACTTAAGGGATCCACAGAGCTACTTTTGTCTAACTAGTCGGGCACTGAAATTGAGTGAGGGACTGGGAATGTAGGTCAGTGGTAATATGCTAACCAAGCATGTGCAAAGCTGTGGGTTCAAACCTCAGAAATACCAAAATAATAAAAAAGTAATTTTTTGTAAAATAAACCAGATAGTCCAAGTATTTGTTGAATGTGACACTCGGAATTTATCTGATAATGTGTATTCATAATTTTAGGCACAATGTATATAGTGATCATCTACATTTGTTATAGATTATACAGTTGTGCCTAATTTTAGGTGGATATTTTTGGGGATTTAAGCCAAACATTAAAATCAATGCTGAAGGCTGAGTAATCAGATCTGAAGTACAAATAAATGAAAAGTTACCATGGGAGGAGCTAAAAGTTTATATCTATCTATCTATCTATCTATCTATCTATCTATCTATCTATCTCCTAAACTCTCAATAGTATAGGCATAATTATGAGTCCAAGTCTAAATGCCAGTGGATGCAATTTTCTACTGATTAGTTAGCAGAACACAAATACTACCAAACATAGCTGTGCAGATTTTTGTAGATTCATTAGGTTTTCAAACTAGTTAACATTAAATTAGGGTCATTAGTCTAGTAGTCCTCAACTAATCATGTCAGTCTTTAAAAAGTAATAAGTTCCTTGTTTAAGAAAATAATACACTCAATGTACAGAAAATTCTCTATTGGCAGACTTGAAGATTGAAAAGAGAATATGACTGGAGAGAGTATATGAATTCCAGGAAGACAGGATAATATTCTGATATCTTTTATCTACAGGGAACTGGATGCTGCCAAGAATGCTAATGAGTTTGGCAGTAGATTCTGTCTCAAATTTCCTTTAATATGTAGGCCAACATCTTGATTTCAGTCTTCTTAACCTTCAGTAAGTGCCCAACTACAACTTTCCCAATATATTGACCTAAAGATATAAGACAGAGTAAATCAGTGTTGCTTTAAATCAACAGTAATTCACTTTGTAGTTTTGGGGGCTCCAATAGAAGTCTTGTATCCTGCTCATTCAGATTATTGGTAGAATTTTAGTGCATTATAATTCTAGTACTGAACTGTACATTTTATTTTTTTGAAGATCAGAGATCTTACAGGAATTTTTTGAGGCAAAATTCAAGGTTGTGGAAGGGATATGCTTCTTTGTGAGGTTCTGGAGAACAGTCAGCATTTTGGCTGTTTCTGGTTTCCAGAGGCCAACATTCCCCTAGGCACACTGCCTCCTTACTTGTTCTGCCAAATGCAGTGGATAGCGTTAGTTTCCTACAAAACACAATGGTGATGTGAAGTTTTGCCTTAAAGAGTTCTTTGACCATTATTCTATATTAAATTATCTGCTTTTCTATTTAGAACAAAATTAGAAGTGGAGGGAAGTCATGGATTTATCTATTAATTGAATTTTCTAGAAGAAATCCCCAGGGGGGGGGGGAAACAAGTGTTACCTTTTGTTTTTAGGAATTAATAATAAAGAATTTCTTCAATGTCTTTCTTAAATTTCTGTCTTTCACATTAATTTTTATAATTTCACATTTATTCAAGGAGCCATACCCTAAGGCCATCAAACAGTATAGAAAACTATTTGCATTCTAATCTTTTCATGGTGAAAATGGTTTGAAGAATAGGAGTATACAAAGGAAATAGTGGATCAAATAGAATAATTAGTTCTACTTTACAAGTTGGTAGGACATTTCATCTCTGTTACTTTATCATATCATGAATTATGTATGACAGCATAATTATATTGCCTACTTAAAACACTTCCTTATGAAGTTCAGTATCTCTAAAGGGTCTGAATACCATCATGAAATTAGAATTAAATTATGTGTTTTGGATTTAGTAAAGGTATCTTTTCAGAGATGTGAACACCAGCTTTGAGCTGAAAATGATTTTGTGATAGAAGTCTTTGTTCTTTTTCTTAAATTCTTCTTTATAATAAGAATTAGAATTTGTGAGAAATCATTGTAAGAATATTGACTGGATTCTCTTAAATCTTTGTTTTAGTGGAGAAGAAGGGTCAATTCTCTTTTCAATATAACATTTAGGCACAAACAAGTCAAGAACATGAAGCATATTGTACATGCACTGAGCTAAGATAAATAACAGAAAGAAAAGCATACACTATTCCTTTTTGCATGTGGGTTGGTGGAACAGCAAGAATGGTATGGAAATAGCACCCTTTATGAATGCCAGCAGTAGTTTTTAAAAGCCCATTTCAGAAGATTCTGGCTATAAAAATTACATAGTGACAGGAATTAAAACATTGGAATGAGTGTGGTAGAAAGTTTTCTTTATGATGCAGTCAAAATTCAGAAATCCTATTCACAATAGCTACTAAATGGAACCAGCCTAGATGTCCCTCAGCTGATGAATGGATAATGAAAACGAGGTACATTTTTAAAATGGAGGCCTATTCAGTGGTAAAGAAAAATGAAATTTGCAAGGAAATGGATGGAAATGGAAAGGATTATACTAAGTGAGGTAACCCAGGCCCAGAAAGCCAAATTCCACGTTTTCTCTCATTTATGGGTCCTAGCTACAAATGCTTAGACTTGTATGAGAATTGGAGTAAAAATTGGTAACAGAGGCCAGTAAGCTAGAATGGGGCTATAAGGGAGAGAGGAGGGGGAAGGACTTAAGGATGGAGTATTGAATATATGTAAGTAGATGAACATATGTGATGACATAAGTGAGGTCAGGGAAAGGGAATGAGTAAAGGAAAGGTGGGCAGAGGGTTAATCAAAATTTTAGATGTTATGAATAAGCTGTATGGAAACCTACTTTATTGGATAATGGTGCAGCCAGAAGCCATTGATTGTTACTAGAATAATTTCAATTCCAGGGGAGATTTGTTTATTTTTTCACATATTTCATCATAATTTACATTTTACAATAGCTTCCTATTGATTTATGCTATTTATTAAATGGTTTCAAAAAGTTCTTAGTAATTTACAGTGAACATGTTTGTACTATTTACCACAGTAAGTTTACTTACATCTTTCAAAGTAGAACAAATAACTGTGTATAGATTCCTGTAATCTATTCAATGATCTTTAGGCTCAAAGTCCTTCAGGGAGTGTAGTGAGTACAAATGACTTTTCTGAATTGGAATTTTTCATTTGAATTATTGAGTCAGTAGGCTGATCTGTTGAATCAAGTTTAACACGATTACTTTCTATTGACTATACATCAAAACTATGCTTTAAGAGGTCATTTATGCTAAGAAAGAATAATAAAGTGCTTATAAAACACAACTTCCTTCAAATTTATTTGAAATGAATTGGATATTAACTATATCCAGTTCAACTACTGTGTTAGAATCATGACAGTAGCATAATGATGACCTCACTGTTGTTGTAAGAGGTGGCTCTTTTGAAGATACACCTGTAATTTGTTAGAAAGAGTTTAAATTCATTTGTCAATTATGAACACATTATCGTACTTCCATATAGGAATCACACTAAAAGATCTTTATATGAAATAATTTTAGGTATTTTAATATAATATCACTATCAGTGGGGGAATGTGTTATTTCACATGATTAATGTTCTTCATTTATACCATATTTGAATTCAGTGCTTTATGAATCCCTCATTTCTTTGTACATTAACTCATTTGCTAGGCACTGCTTTTATCACTTTTCCTCCTTTTATTCATCTTTCATTCCTTTTTCATAAAGTAACAATTCTAAACTCATGTTGCCAAGTTGTCCTCTCATTACCCAGAGACTCTGGTAGAAAAGTTGCTGCATGGGAACTTCTCAAAAGTTGATTGTTTGACTTCAGTCAGTGTACATTGTTTACACATATATATGCTTTATTTCTGTTCCCTTAGGCAGCCCAAGACATTACCTCAAAAGTTATTTTTAAATGTTATAATCTGGTCCATAACAGAATCCATGAGTGTTTGCAACATTGGGTACATATTAAAATTATGTAAAGATTAAAAAAGATTTTATCCTAGTCCATAAATAGCTTTTAATTAGCATTTGAGTCTATCTAAAACCCCATATTTTAAACGAGAAGATGATTCAAATATGCAGTTGAATGTGACAATTTCTTAGTGTAACAAGTATGATGAAGGCACCGACACTAGTCCTTTTTTTACTAAGACAACTTTTAAAAATATGTCTTGTACAATACTAGTACAAAAGATTTCATGGAATACTCTTGAGTGAAAATTTTGTTTCAATGTACATTATTAGAAAATCTTAGTTTTTGACCATGAAAGAACTGGTGTTATAAAACTCAAGTTTTGGCTGTGCTCTTCTCTCACAAGGCAGCCTGGTAGCTCGTGTCTTTCCCATATAAAATTTTAATTTGCTTCAACAACAACAAAAAACCTTCAAGTTCCCTGCATTAAATAATCATTAGAGCTGTACAAAAACAGATAAATGAATAAAGACAACTGAGTTTCTCATTCAGGTAATTTTTAAAATATTCTTATCCTGAATATATAGTGCAAACTTTGCTTGACAGTAGAGAGAGAGACTAGAGGTGAGGTCTATAAACACAAGTGAAACTGGATGTATGAGAAAGAAGCATGAAAATCGTAATAATATTTTTGTTGGCTCCTTTAAGCCTCTTTAAATATGTATATGCAAGGTAAAAACAACTACTAGAAGTTTTAAAAAATAAAAAATAAACATTAGTATTCTTTCAGAAGCATTAGAGCTCTTAACCTTGGCTGAGGTTTAGTAATTATACACGATTTTAGCCATCATTCCAGAGAGGTCTAACTCTAGGAATTACCTGTGACTTAGATAGAGCTGAACAAGATCCACCCAAATTAATCCTTAAAATATTTCATGATGGGATACAAACAGCATAGAGGAAATGTATTATTTGTCAGAACAATAGGGAAAGGCAACATAATCCAGAGGTTCAAAAACATTTCACAAAAGGTTAGAAATAAATTAGAAAAATACCATGCATATGATGCAGGACCCTGGGACACAATGAAGAATGGATAGTAACAGAAAAAAGATAATTTGCATGTTGCAAGAGGTAGAAAAACATAAAATGTACTAATTAAATGAGGGGAAGATGAGATTAATGGAAAAAATGGAAGAAATGAAAGCTTAAATATATCTGTTCTGTATTATTCAGCTTCAGAATGCATAAATAATGAACAAATGAGAGGTTCAATAACAGACTGGAACTGAGCACAGTCATCATAAGTAGAGAAAAAGAAAAAGAAAAATATTAAGAGAAGCATAGGAAACAGTATAAAATGTTCAAACCTATGAATAATATATATATGAAATATATACATAAAGGGCCAATATTTTGATCTATAAATGTTAAAATATATACCTGTTGATGGGCACACCTGTTTATATGTATAGTTTTTGTGTATCTCTGTATTTTGTACTCTTTCTAGCTTTGAAATTAATCTCATGTATTGTTTTTATAATCAGAACAGATAGTAAGTCCTGCCTTTGGCTTTGCAGGCTTAACCACTAAGCAATCTCTCCAGCCCAGTAAGTCCTATCTGTATATTATCTTATCTTCAATGACTAATAGATATCATTTTCCTTAATATCAGACTGCGTATATTGTAGTGTGAGTAAATAGGTCAGGTAGCAGTATATTCCTTGTTAAGCTGAAGAAACACTCTTAATCAGTAAGGATTTAGCTAGTAATGAATATCAAATCACTGAGATTAATGGCAATTTACCATATAGTATTAAATCTACTGTGCCTAAATTCACTTAAATTTTTTTTTAGATGTTGGGAGTTCTATTAGTATTAATGCATCTCCATATCTTTTATTGAATTCAACCAAATTTTCCTAGAATATTTCATGTAAATTATAATGGAAAAATCATTTTTTAAGTAATCCATTAACATAATTAATTATTCTTCCTAATTCTACAATGATAAAAATTTAAAATTTAATGTATTATTTATATATTATGTAATATGAATCATAAATTTAATTTATTATTAAATTTAATATAATTTAACAAATCCAATATTTGCATTTATTTTAAAATACCTTCATTACATTTTTTTTTTTTTTTTTTTTTTGCTGGTGCAACCTGATAGGCTAATGCTGAAGGCAGCTGAGTTTCTCCATCTCTTTTTCTCTGCTCTGCTTCTCTTTTTCTCTGCTTTTCCCTTTTTTCTCTCTTTTTTTCTTTTTCTTTTTTTTTAACTTTCTCTCTTTTTCTCTGCTTCCACAGCTCTTAGCCTCAGTCTTTCATTTTCGGATCATGTCATGCAAGAGCAAACTTCAAGAAAGGTACAATTCCCCACAGAATTCATAGAAACTTTTTGCTATTTCTTTACATCAAACAATCCCATAATTATTTACCTCAAGTATAGTCATCAGGCCTCTAGGATGATTAACTATTTTCACAATTTCCCCATGTATGTGCGGTCAAGCACTTGCAGTTTCCTGAGCTCCTACTTTCAATTACTATATTAAAGGTGACAGACAGAACAACCACAAAATGGTGGTTCTCACCATTGACCCAATAAACCCATTTATCCCCCAACCATTTTTTTCTTCTTTATTAGTTAGTTTTGTATTCAGCAAGTACAATCAGTTTGGTACCATTATTAGGCTCATCCGTGACCTACCCCCTCCCCTTGGCCCCTCCTTGTTGAAGTGTATGGGTCATGAATTGTGGAGTTAGCCCACAGTTATGGGTAAGATAAAGGTCTCTGCACATCATGACCCAACATATGGCTCTGACATTCTTTCTGCCCCCTCTTCCACAAAATTTCCCTGAGCAAGGTTATGTTCATTTTTGGTCTGCTTCAGTGATGAGGTGTTGGGGGCCTCTGAGGCTCTGGGTCTCTGATTTGGTAGGAGTTAATTTTTCTCTGTGTTGATCTCCTTCCCCCTTCTGCTGGTATCTGGTTCATCAGGAAAACAGCCCCCTTGCTTGTTTCTCCAATTTTTCTTAGTTTCAGCTGGGGCCCTTTCGAGGTATGATGGGGTGGCTCTGTCCTTAGGATCTACATCTATCTGAAAAAGAGAAGCAGATTCTCCAATGGAGAGTAAGTTAGCACCAGGACAAAAGAGATAACCCTTACTTTTTTATAGAGAATTTAATAGGTGTAGTCCCTCTTGTAGCCCATGATTGATGGTAGCTTGATATTGGCGAGTGGACTTGTGTTTGGATATGGTTCTGACTTGTTTCCCAGCTCCAGCTATGGGTCCCATACCACTGAGGACATAAGTTAGCCAAATTAAGAGCAGTTGGTTCCCCACCATGGCTGTGTGCCACTATTGCACTAGTGTGGGCATCAGAACAAGTTATTTGCTGCTAAGTATGTTAGACCATGCGTTGCTTGGACAGATATTCATCATTTTCCCCCAGTCACCCATGTAGCACCTTCTGGCACTAGAGGCGCTGACTGTCTGGGGACTGACTGTCTTCCAACTTCCAGCCATGCCATTCTATTTTGCATGTCAACCACATAAGGTGTCTTCAGCAGTAGGGTATTACCACTAACCTTTGGTGGGTCATCAAGTATTCTGACAGAAATCTGTCTGTCCTTTAGGAAACCTTGTAAGTCTCTCTGATCAAAAGCTCATTGTGGATGATAGCCCCATGCTGGTACTGGGAGTTACAGGTCAGTGCCCCCTATGAAAATGAGGAAAAAGATAACTAATATACAAGAGTTAGAGAGAAGAGAGAGAGAGAAGGAGAGGGAAAGGGAGAGGGAGTGTGGAGAAGATGTAGAAGATTAAGGTTAGTCTTGATCTACCCTCTCCAGTGTCTTGTGGTTCAGGTGTTCCCTGTAAGGACCTGGTGAAGGATCAGCCATTTGGTCTGCCTTTCTGGAAGTAGAATTTTATTGTACCATTGCAGTTTGGGTCTAGATTTGTGTTTCCCACCTCTTTGATGCCCTCCCCTCCCTCCCCTTCCATCCTAGTGTCTAGTCCACAAGATGCTTGTTGGATATGTAAGGTATCTTGGGTAGATTCAGGTTAGGTGCTGTAGATGAGTGAGACCATGTGGTGATTTTTTTTTTTCTAATTGGGTAATTGGGTAAGTTCACTGTGAGTGATCTGTTCCAGGTTCAACCATTTTTCCTCAAATTTCATTGTGTCATTTTTTCTTACTGCTGTATAGAATTCCATTATGTAGATATACCACATCTTAGTTATCCGTTCTTCTAGTGATGGACATTGGGGTTAATTCATACTGTTAGCTATTACAAATTGAGCAGCTACAAACATGGTTGAGCAAATCTCTCTAGCCTGTGGTTTGAAGGTTTTAGGGTAGATGCCCAGTAAAGGAATTACTGGGTCTGTTGGTATCTCTATAGTCAGCTTTTTCAGAAGTCTCCATATTGCTTTCCAAAGTGGTTGTACCATCCTTCATTACATCATTACATTTTTTATACTGACTTTTCCTATGAGATGTTGCAGCTCCCTGTTTCACTAAGCCATACAACTCATGTCCCTGTCTCTAATATCACTACAGTGCTTTATGAATATGATAAAACCTTTGCCAAACATACTTTGTTTTTCAAAATAATATAGTCACAGTGCTATGTAAAACTTTAAAAATATGTCAATTACTTATTTTTAGAGAGACTTAGAGAGACAAAGAATCAGAGAGGGAGTGAGAGGGAGAGAATGGACACACCAGGGCCTCTAGCCACTGCAAACGAACTCCACATGCATGTGCCACCTTGTGCATCTGGCTTATGTGGGACCTGGAGAATCAATCCTGGGTCCTTAGGTTTCACAGGCAAGCACCTTAACTGCTAAGCCATCTCTCCAACCCAAGTTAGTGAAATTTGATGAGATTCTCCTCCTGTCTGTCTAGTGCTAGGATTTAATAAGAACTGAGTCCTAGAATGAAATAGTTTTGTCAAGAATAAAAATATTTTAGCTGAATATATATAAAGTTATATAATTTCTATGGATAATATCTGAAACACAGAAATGATTTTTTATGGTCTTTTGAGAGACGGTCTCATGTTGCCCAGACTGGTCTTGAGTTCACTATGTAGCCAAGGCTGGCCTTCATCTATTGATCTCACCTCCCTAGTGTAGACAATATAGGTATGAGCCACCATGAAAATATTTACTTAGTTGATTATCTTATAATTTTATAGATCTGTTTATAATTAATTTATTACTTATGTTCTAATTTTATGGTTTAAACTTTGTTATCAAAAATCATTTGGGGTGCTGGAGAGATAGCTTAGTAGTTATGATGCTTGCCAAAGCCTAATGACCCAGGGTTCAATTCCCAGAACCCACATGAAGGCAGATGCACAAGAAGCATATGCATCTGGAGTTTGTTTGCAGAATCTGGAGGCCCTGGTATGCCCATTCTCTCCCTCTCTCTGTCTTTCTTATCTCTATCTTTCTTTGCTTGAAAATAAATGAATAAAAATTTTAAGAGCGTTAGAAAGAATCTTTTGTGACATATAACATTTAAGAAAAAGTTTCTGGGTCTGGAGAGATGACTTAGTGGTTAAGCACTTGCCTGTGAAGCCTAAGGACCCTGGTTCAAGGCTCGATTCCCCAGGACCTACATTAGCCAGGTGCTCAAGGGGGTACATGCGTCTGGAGTTCATTTGCAGTGGCTGGAGGCACTGGCGTACCCATTCTCTCTCTCTCTCTCTCTCTCTCTGTATGTGTGTGTGTGTCTGTTGCTCTCAAATAAAAATAAACAACAACAACAAAAAAGACAAATTTGCCTTCCATAAGCTGGAAGATCTACTTTTATCTGTCACCAGTTAACGGATTTTAAAACTTATTTTATTTAGTTATTTTTGAGAGAGAGAGAACGAAAAAAACCAATGTGCACACCAGGGCCTCCAGCCACTGCAAACAAACTCCAGATGCATGTGACACTATATGTACCTGAATAACATGGATTCCAGAGAATAAAACGTGGGTCCTTATGTTTCACAGGCAAACGCCTTAGCTGCTAAGCCATCTCTCCAGCCCAAGTTAGTGAACTTTTGATGCGACTCTCCTCCTGTCTGTCTAGTGATAGGATTGAATAAGAACTGAGTTCTAAAATGCAATAGATTTGTTCTTATTTTTAGGCTGTGCCACCCTTTTTAAAAATCTTTTTCATGAGTATGTATCTGTCTCTTTAATCAATTAAATTGGTCATTTCTGGACTTGTTCCAATGTCTTTGCAACATTTTGCCTACAGAGCTGTCTGAGGCTGGCTGCAGGATCTTGAATACGCTTTCTCATTTCTAGGATAGCGAGCTCTTAAGTTAAGCCTGAGGCAACCAAAAGATAAATCTTCAATAGAAATAGTCACTATAAAATTGATATTGGTACTTTCTTTTTTTTCACCTTATGACATTCATTACATGTATTCTTTCTTGTATTTTATTCTATCATTTAGAATTATAATCTCTGAAAATTAAAGATTGCCTTTTTCCCTTCATTTCTTTTTGCTCCTTAATTTCTATCTAACATAAATTTCATGTCCTTTCAAGATACTAAATCATTTTTTATTTTTTTTATTGACAACCTCCAGAATTATAGAAAATGTTGCTTCCAAAAAATGTTTTATATTGTATTAGCTTTATTATTCAAACTTAATTTGTATTTTTAACACATGGAAAATAGTCTATATAGTGCTTAATTTAAATAAATTTGAAATGTAATAATATAGTTTATTGATTAAAGAGGATTAACTTTCAGGAAAAATTATAAGATATAATTTAGATTTTTGTTAAAATAAAATTTAAGGGCTGGAGAGATGGCTTACAGGCTAAGGTGTTTGCATGCAAAGTCAAAGGACCCAGGTTAGACTGTCCAGGACCAATGTAAGCCAGATGCACAAGGTGGCACTTGTGTTGAGTTACTTTGTAGAGCCTATAGGCCCTGGTGCACCCATTCTCTTCTCTCTGCCTGTTTCTCAAATAAATAAATAAAATTTAAAAACAATTAAGAGAGAAAAATTATTTGAGTTACTCAACTACTTATTCAAAAGTGCCAATTTATATTAATACGATATTATATATCAAGATTAAAGGCCTAAGAATAACTAAATATAAAATCTAAGAATTAATGATGTCCCTATGTTTTCTACATAGTTTGTAAAGAGCTCTTCAGTTGACATAATACTCACAGTCCTTCCTAGCATAGTGCAGGGACTGTGACCTTGGTATCCTCTGTTCAAATCTATTCCAAAAGTCTTGACAGGCAGGACAAAGTTGACCATGAGTATGAGATTAAGTATCCTGGTGATTTCTTACCTTTGTTTGCTCAGAGATGCCAGAGATGCCAACAGTGATTATTGTTATCACTAAGTAGTTCATCATTGAATTTGGTAGTGTATACCAGCATTTTTAATAATAAAATGTTACTATGTCATTACTCAGAGACATGGATAGTGAATTAGCTATTACATATGAAATAATATCCACATCCCACAGGTAGATGTGAATAGTAAGATTACAATTCCTGGCATGACAACTGAGGAATCTGAGCATCATTCTCCATTCAATTTGGAATCTTTGGAAAGCTAAACATATTCACAACAAACAAAGCTTTGAATATATGAAGTTTTGGACTCATAAACAATTGACAGATGTTACTACAAAGCCATGAGTTATACTTGTGAGAATTATGGATGAAAGTTGAAGTACACTGAAGCTTATAAACTGAAAAATGGAAAGCTAAGAGAATCATATATCAAATACCATAAAATGTGAAATAATTTAATGAAGGATTGGAAGTAAATGAATGCAGCAAAGAATGTTATATTATGTTCAGGTAATGAATAATGTCTCTATGACAAAATATCAAGAATATAGTAAAAAGAAAGAAAGAAAGAGAGAGAGAGTGAGAGAGAGAAATGAAAAGAAATAAAGAAAGAAAGAGAAAGGTCACTGAGTCAAATCTTTCTGGGAAACTGGGATTTTTGTTGTTGTTGTTGTTGTTGTTGTGTTTTTTTGTTTGTTTGTTTGGTTGGTTTTTTTTTTTTTTTTTTTTTTTTTTTTTTTTTTTTTTTCGAGGTAGGGTTTCACTCTAGTCCAGGCTGACCTGGAATTCACTATGTAGTCTCAGGGTGGCCTCGAACTCACAGTGATCCTCAAACCTCTGCCTCCAGAGTGCTGGGACTAAAGGTGTGTGCCACCATGCCCAGCAAATTTGGGATTTTATCCCTGCATTTTCTCTAAAATAGCACTGTGGAGTTTACAAATTCATACAAAATTACAGAACTTTGAATTTTAAAAGTGCTATGCCTCAGGGTCTGCAGATCATATTTTTCTAGTTAATTTGTATACCAATCAATACATGGTTAGTATAGATTATAGATAATGTATATGTCTATTGATAATTCTGATACTTATTGTGGTAGATATTATTGGTGCTATGTCTAAGTTAATGTCATAAAAAAAATCTAGATGGGCTTCCCATGGTCATATAGGCTAATATATAACCAGGTAGAATCATGTGTCTGCTAATCCTACAAAAGGCAATAAAAAATAATTTCAGTCAATTCAATAGTCTCTAATGGAGTAATTGCCATATTTTGTGGTAAAGTGTGATTGAGTACTTAATGCTGTATGGGGTACATAGAAAGAATCAGAAGTCTAATATTAAAGTAAATTAATTATTTGGATAATATGAAATATAAGAATGTTAAATGAAGTGTGTACTCATTAAATAGTAGATAATCTGTGATCTTTGTTAAAATGACTAGTTGAGTCATGGAATGCTACCACCAAACCAGCTCTTTGATGAATAAAGAGAAATGATTGGAAACTCTGTTTATAATTTGAAATAGTGCAAAATAAAACTATTGAAGAAGCTGGAGAAATTAAAGATAAAAATTAGCTAATATTTGAGTTGTTACATACATAAAATTTGAAAAATGTTTGAAGAATCAAGCAAATGCAGGAAGCAGACATTGTAAGATATGCCATCCAAGTTGTAAGCACAGAAGTTGGTCCACGGCAAGCTGAATACAAGCCTTACAGATAGCTGGTATAGGTTGTAGTGTAGGAAAACATGGAATCTGGACAAATAATTCATATATAATCACAAACACCAGAGCTCACATTTCAACTCAGCCAAAATATTATGCAAAATTGGCAAAGATTAAAGAAGTTAAGTACATAATATAAAAGTTACTCTAAATTAATTGTACATATGTATTTTATAGGATATAGGTATTTTCTTTGTTCAAGAAAACTTTTGTAAATGTTAATAATAGTTTTGCATTAAAAATTTCTGAGTTTCCCAGGCATGGTGGCACATGCCTTTAATCCCAGCATTGATCAGCAGAAGTAGGAGGATCACCATAAGTTCAAGGCCACCCTGAGACTACATAGTGAATTCCAGGTCAGCCTGTGCTAGAGTGAGACCCTACCTCAAAAAACAAACAAAAAAATCAAAAACAAAAATTATAATTTCAGAGTTTTACATACAGAATTCAAAATAATTAATAAAATGAGAGAAATATAGAAATATTTTTAAATACAAATTTAAAATAAAAAGCAGTTATTTGGTCAGTATCAAGAGCCAATGCAGAAATACAATGGATATAATGGATATTCTGGAATCCTGCTAGGAAGAATAGGACCAGGAACTCACCAGAGCAAAAATATGGGACATATAAACCTGTGTCACATTTAAGTAAAGTAGTAAAATACCTTAGGATCTTTATTGTCCCCCCCCCATATAGTGTCCTTTTGTAAACTCCTTCTTTAAATTAACTTTAAGCTCAGAGCTTGTACTGTATGTCAAAAGAGGAATATTTTTTACAGCAATCATATGACCCAAAGAAATCATCACTAATCCTTAAGATGAATGAATCTGAGTGCAACAGGGAAACCACTGAGGACTATATCCTATCCACATTCTAGAACCAGACAGTGTAGATAGGGAAAAATCGTGTGTCGTGGGTATTTTTCTCCCTGGGGTGATGTGAACACAAGTCTATCCACCCCAAATAGGGTATGATGGAAAGACCAAAGTAAGATTATGCCAAGACCAGTTTTGGAGAACCAATAAGACTATTGAGGTTGCTTACAGAGCAAGGTGAGAGGCTGCTTACAGGAAAAGTATATAACTCAAAGGCAACTGCATCAGGGAAAAGCCCTCCCCAGCATAGGTGCCTCAAACTCTCTTACTTCTCTAGAGCACACTACACAAACTTTAAGCAGACTTGTTGATTTCCTAAGTCTTCTGGAGCTTCCTTCCTCCTCCCAAGGTTGGGGGACAGGGTGTTTCAATACTGAGGAAATTGCTATACAACACAAAGTGCTGGCAATGAGCAGATAAAAGTACACACAGCACACCTTTCTATTGCTGGGCAATGATCCTGTCTGACTTTAGTAGCTTCAAGATTTAAGACACATTTTGCCATATATGAAATTATGAAGGTTTAATAGGGCCAGTAGCACCTTTGACTTTCCCACCTGTCTCCCCATCAGTGCCTACAACATCAGTACCCTCTGCCCTGTGCTATGATACTAATGATTTATTAGGCAGCACCAATTTTTATGTGGCTTGGGTGGAACCTTAACTCTTTTAGGACACCAACATCTACAGCACATGAGTTCCCCAGGAGTCTATAATTCCATTCAAAGCCAATGACAGTTGCATAGGATTATATATGTGGTTTTTCAACAAGTCTAATACAGGGGTAAGTAAAAGCAAAGTGATTTGAACACCAGGAAGAATTGCTTGCTTTTTCTTTTCAACTACTCTTTCATATAGATACATTTGTGTGTGTGTGTGTATGTGTGTGTGTGTGCATGACTTAAATATTTTATAAGATAAATATAAAAGAACTCTTATTTAATATCTTTTTTCCAGATACTAATTTACATGATTAATTTTGCTAGCATCATTTAAATTATATCTAAACCAAATTTGTTTTATCATTTGGTGTAGGTTTCGAAGATTTCACAAAATTATTTGAGAATTCATTCGGAGGAAAATGAAACTGACATTTAGTTGTTATCTTCTTTAAGGATGATTTTGATTGGATACATATGAATAATGCTATCTCTCAGATATAAGAAGACTTACATTTCTATCCCTGTAGCAATTATCATTCTGTTAGAATGAGTAACTGTTTTGTTCAAAAAATCAATAGCACAAGGAATAGAGTTATGAAAATTCAATAGTATTTAACACAGTTTTCCTCTCTTTTTTTTTTCTTAAAAAAAGGCTGAAAATGACTTGTAAATAAGTTCCTTTGTTTTATCATGTGTGGACGTTTGTATATTCTAGTTGTAAACAACCTGTAATTTTCTTTTATACAGAGGTTCCACAATTTATGATGGAGTTACTTCTCAATAATCCCAGTTTTAAACTGAAAAAATGCCTTATCTTAAAAATATATTTACCAGCGTGGTGGCGCACGCCTTTAATCCCAACACTTGGGAGGCAGAGGTAGGAGGATCGCTGTGAGATCAAGGCCAACCTGAGACTCCATAGTGAATTCCAGGTCAGCCTGGGCTAGAGTGAGACCCTACTTTGAAAAACCAATGTATATATTTACCACACCTAACCTTCTGAGTCTCACAGCATAACTACAACACTGTGTGTACCTCTGGTGCTGGGTGTTAGGTTGAGCTGTGAATCTCCCTTGCCCATCAGCACTAGAGAATCATTCTGCATGTTATTAGCCTGCAAGGACATTAAAATTCAAGGTCCAAGATACAATTACTACTGAGTGCATATAGCTTTTATATAAAGTAAGGTCACAGAAAAAGTGGAAGTAGCACTATCATACAAGAATCATCACCATATCACACTTTTTGTTACTTGTTTTATGTAATGTAGATGTCATTTTTACAATTTCAAAGGCCTTCCTCTGTCTCCCTTCTCCCCACAAGAAGTCATATCCTCTGTCTCCCATTTTCCCAGTTCAAGTCACTTACTGATGCTGTTTCTGGACATTGATGAAAGCTTCTTTACCTGTGCTACCTTAACATATCATCCAGTGTACTCACTTTCTCAAAATAAATGAAGAGAAACTGTTTTAATACAGACCTTCATTCCTTTCTCTGCATTGCTGGTGGAGTTTTCTCTACATAAGGTCTCAAATGAAACGTTTGCTATATAAATGACATAATTTCCATTCAGTATATTTTCCCTTCCTCTTATTTGCTTTATACTCTTCTATTAAAATATAACACATCTCAGAAGGCAGTGCTTTTGCTAACAGTGGTAGGAAAGTGCACATGCCTTGTATTTGCTTCAGCTCTCTCTCTCATAAATTCTTAGAAAAAAAATTAGATACATTTCCAGAATAAAAAATTACTGAAGGAGCATGAGAAATATGATTATGCCTTTAGCTAATAGATGGTAACATTCTGATGTTTCGAGGTTGTGAAATTTATAAAATGTTATAGGAAAATCTTTACCTGATCGTATATATTTAAAAATCCATCTGTGCTACATGGGCAACTGGGGGAATATAACCAATATCTGTCCAACTAACTCATGGTCTAACCTACTTAGCAGCAAATAACCTGTCATGATGCTTACATAAGTGCAATAGTGGTGCACAGCCATGGTGGGAAACCAACTGCTCTTGATTGGGCTAACTGATCCCCTCAGTGGTACAGTACCCATAGCTGGATCTGAGAAACAAGTCAGAAACATATCCAAACATAAGCCCGCTCTCCATTATCAAGCTACCACCAATCATGGGCTACAAGAGGGCCTACACCTATTAAATTCTCTATAAAAATATAAAGATTATCTCATCTGTCTTGTGCTAACTTTATTCTCCATTGGAGAATCTGCTTCTCTTTTTCAGATAGATGCAGATCCTAAGGAGAGAACCACCCCATCATACCTCAAAAGAGCCCGGGCTGAAACTAAGAACAATTGGCGAAAAAAGCAAGGGTGCTGTTTTCTTGGTCAACCAGGTACAAGCACAAGGGTGAAGGAGATCAACACAGAGCACAATCAACTACCAAATCAGAGATCCAGAGACCTAGAGGCCCCCAACACCTCATCATTGAAGCAGACCTAAAATGAACCCAACATGGCTCAGGGAAATTTTGCAGAAGAGGGGGCGGAAAGAATGTCAGAGCCACACATTGGGTCATGGTATGCAGAGACATTTATCCTACCCATAACTGCGGGCTAACTCCATACTGCATGACCCATATACCTCAATAAGGAGGGGCCAGGGGGAGGGAGTAGGACATGGATGAGACTAATAATAATGGTACCAAATTGACTGTATTCATTGAGTACAAAAATAATTAATTAAAAGAAGAAAAAAAAGTTAAATGAGATAAATTAAGTTTGTGTCCTGAATCATATAAATAATACATCTATTTTTCATAGAAGTAATAATTGCTAACAAAGGATTTAATTTGGTGTAAAAAAATGACTGCAAGAATTAATGATTCTTTTAAGAAGGATTACCTTTCATAATTGCCTCCAGAGTTCTCTGAAAATATTTTCTCCATTATATATCTTCTGTGCAACGTCTCTTTATCTAAACTCAAGGTCATGATTCTTTTTAACTTAATCTCCAATATATTATATACCTTTTACTTGCTTATAAGGGGAGACTGTAGTGATCATTTGTACATGTTCTATTGCAAACTGGTCACACTCCCTTTTCTTTGTCTGTAGGAACTGATAGATTATCCAATGAAGTGTTTTTGTTTAAAAAATACAAAATAAAAATAACCCACCATTGTTTTTACCTATTTATGTTTTTTTTGTTTTAGTTCTTGTAATAACTTATTTCATAGGTATATTCATCATAAATAAAATAGCTAATAGTAAAAAAAATCCATCTGTGTGTACATGACTGTCCAGAGAAACATGAACGTAGGCCCACATCCTCAAAACATTGCATTTTAATGAGAAGACCCAATAGTAAGGCTTATAAGAGTTAACTTGGCATGAGCAGTACAGAGCCTCATATAAGGCCATAGACATCCCTTAAAACACAGACTAGAGAAATATTCCCAGTTGATGCAAAGAATTGATATAATTTGAGGTAAATATCCTACATGTGTGCATATCTTACTCTAAATATAGTAATGTTTTAGAAATACATATTCTGAGTCACTACAAGATTTTACTTTTGAGTGAACAAGAAATAGAATAGAAATGAGTCACATTCACTTTAAGGGAAATGAAACAGGGGCCTATCTGTGTATATAAAGATGTTTCTTGTAAAAAACAGGGCTTGACAGTGCATGCCTTTAATCCTAGCACTTGGGAGGCAGAGGTAGGAGGAGCACTGTGAGTTCGGACCCTACCTCAACAAAAGTTTCTTGTGAAATATTAAAAAAATACAAAGTTAAAATGCTATAAATGATTCCCACATGCATTAATGCATTTCCGATTGAGTGTGTTAGTCATGTTGAAGTGCATGATGCTGCACTTGAGTGTCTGAGAAAAAAGAACAACAAACGGCTGGAGAACACAGTTCTCCAAGTGGAAGGGAAGAGAATAATGACAAACCACATGAGGAACTTTTAAAGTTATGTTGAGATGTGACACGTCACTTTTGCACTGAAAAAAAAATCTTCCTATATTCTAGTAGGAATGAATAGGGATGAATAACTGTTCTCTGTTCATATGCAGAACAAATATGGATACTAGTTTGGTCTTCTCTGGTTCTTTTTCTTTCACTCTGCTTCACTCTTCTCTCTCTCTCTCTCTCTCTCTCTCTCTCTCTCTCTCTCTCTCTCCCTCTCACTCACACATCAAAATAGATATATTCATTCTGACCTACTATGTAAATCATTCCCAGAGTATGTATTTTCACACAATAGGTTTATAATATGTGCATTTTTATCATAATTTATTTCTTCCATTAATAAAAATGGTTGTCTTACATTTATTGATATTTTAGGATTATCTAAAAGTATCTATAAGTCCTCAAATATGACCACTGCTATCTGCAGAAGATATCATCATACACTTTTGCTAAGTACAGTATGGATTGGGACACATTTATCACACACACACACACACACACACATACATATTTGAACAATGCTAATAAAGGCAAGAGAAATGTGCTTATCTTGAGTAATATGTACCCAAATTATGGATAATTTGTGATTGTGTTCCCTAAGTCAACATTACCCTTTCTTTGGTAATCTTCATTACCTTGATATACTACAAAATTGTAAGTTTTGAAATTCAATATTCTTAAACTTACACAGTTCTCATACTAACCTTAATATTTATCAAGTACTAGGGCATGAGAAAGAATTGGAATAATTACATATCTGCTACAACATGGAATTCAAGTGGGGACTCCCTATAATTAATCTATAACAAAGAGAAATCTAAATCTATAGGTAAGATATTTTTATATGCTGCTAAAAAATTCAGTTAGTCTTGACAGATGTAAATGTCTATTTATTAATGCCCTAATTGAATTTTTTAAATGTAACACATGAAAAACTTCTTATTGAAATTTTAGTATGACTATCTTGAATTTTCTCCTACACAGTCTAGTGATTGACATAGTCAAAGGAAATTATTATACACCTAGGGACACAAGTATAGAAAGATGTATTTAAAACTGTCAAAAGGTAACAGTAACACATGATATGATGACACAGGATATTATATAAAACAGTAAAACAATTAACTATGGGGCTAGAACACAAAACATAAAATATGTTTAATAGCAAGGAAAAATTGATTCAGTTTACCATCACCTTTCTAGAAATTGATAATCAGTTCTAACACAGACATGGCACTGAAGTATAGCCCAGAATCAAGATGACCAACACCAACATCTCTGTGTCCTTCAGGTACTACTATGATAACTGTTTTCCTTGATTTAATTTCTGAGGTGAGCACATGTTTTTACACACACACACACACACACACACACACACACACACACACACACGCATCTGAATTTCTATAAAGAAATATTTTTTCTCAAAGAAGTTCCAGGTGGGCTATAATTATCAAGACTTGTAGGATGAAATGTTTAGCTGATCCTCAACATTTATTTCTTCACACTATTTCATTCTCTGAGGAAGAAGTTATCCCAAGATAATAATAAATGATTATCATTATTATTATTACTATTCTTTAGTCTTGTTCACATTCCTGAATGGAGTAAAGTCTAATGAAATATGGCCCACAATGCTATGTGAAAACAATAGGAACCAGGTCTGTATTCTTTGGCTTACCACAAATGGCATTGAGTCACTGAGATATTTTTTTAGTGAACAGAGTCTGCAGAAGCATTTACTCAGAGAAACTAAAATGCTATGCAATATCACTGTCCTGGAAAGAAACTGCCTACATGATACATGTTTCTAAGAATAAGGAATCTGAAAAGTAATGGAGTAATAATTATGTAGTGTAGGAAAGAGTGTTAAGCAATCCTTAAAGTTAAGATTAGTTTAGCAAACACTCATAAAAAGCCCATTATTTTTCAGTCAGGCCACTAAATTCTGAAGATTCATCAAAAATCAAGAAAATATCCCTGTGTTCAAGTGCATGACACTCAATAAAAATGTTAAAACAATACTATATACAGGAGGTACATTGTAACATTGTAACTTCCAGTGTGTTCACTGCTCTCAGCACCTTTGTGGTCCATGGCTGCTCTCTGTGGCACATCTTCACACAGCCCAGTCAGAAGGACAATACTCACAGTGACATCCACTCTACTCCAAGGAGAACTCATTATGTCTAGAACACCTGTGTTAGAATGCTAACATTTCTTTTGAGGTCATAAAATTCAAATCAAGATTTATCAAATTAGCTTACATGAATTACCTGATATTAAGTTTCATGAGTACGAGATGAGTAAATTTTTACCAAATTCTGTGAGTTCTAATTTTTCTCTTACACATATCAGATTTTCAGACTGTCCTTACCTCACAATAGTTTCTGTGTTTTATCACTATGTGCTATATTCTACATAAATTTTTCATCAATCTATCCATTCTCTAATTGTCTCTTCAGTATTTTCTGATTTTTACACAGAGATATGACATTCCAATTTAATGCTTTTCACTTTTATACCTAGAAAATGTATTCAAATTTCCTCAAAATCTGATCTTTTCAGTGTTTCTAATTTCCTACACAGGTTCACCAACATGTGTTATATTTCTTTTAAGCTAATACAGTAACTTGCTAACTACCTGATAATATTTATATCTTGAAAATGCCTAAAACGGTAGACATTTGTCTACAGATATTATTTTTTTGTCTACATCCGTCGTTTGGTGGCAACCTGTCCTTAATGCGTTGTTAATGACATTTTTATCATATTAGTCTTTCTGCTTTTCTTGTATAAATATTTGTATAAATTCAGGTACAAATAGAAGTATGTGTCTTACCTAAAGGATAATAAATGACCTGTCTAGAGAACTTTAGATTCAACCTATGACTTAGTTTGGAGATGCACAGGCAATGAGAACTTGGGCAGCTAGACATTGTGAGGGATAATTAGGAATATAAATAAATAGAATTTTTCCTCCTCAACTTTCTTAGCAGCCAGACATGATTCCTTCCTATCACATGATGTGTGGTAAATGACGTTTATTTGAGGTCATCATCAGCCCTGACGAGGACTGGGGATATAGCTCATTTGTAGTGTTTGCATGTGTAAGGCCCTGGGTTTGATTCCCAAGCAATACAGAAAAAAAAAAAAAATGCCTAGAAATCAATGCTAGTAATTTCTAGATTCTCAAAATGTGGTCAGGTTAAATGATGTTACTACTTTAATTCTCTCATGATTTCTCTACAGACCCTTGGTTTACTTTAGATATTGATACAATTACTCTGCCATGTTGTCTCTCTGGTGCTTTAAAATGATTTTTAATGATAAATTCAAAATTTGTAGTGGTTTTCAGAGGAAATTTTGTCTAAACATCTTTTCAATCTTATTACTAAGCACATAGCTCTTATGAATTTTATTGTAATTTTCATTAGATTATGAACCAGTTCATCTAAAACAAAAAAAATATGTATTCCAAGCCACACACTGTCATCTTGTCATCCATATATATGTGACGAATCAGTTACATAATATAATAATATAAACTTTGCATATCAGTTAAATTCTATCTCACTTTAAAGCCTGATATTCCTCTGCCTTTCTACTAATAAAGGCAATTAAAATGTATATAAAAATAAGTATAGTATTATCATGCCAATACAGTCTCTGTACACACCACAAAGCAATGACAAAAATTCAATCTTCAAGTGTTATCTTCTTCAGAGTTTCACAGTACTACAAACCACAGAGGTGATTTCAAAAGAAATACAGTGTTTTCTCACATCTTCTAAAGACACTGCTAGGAAGCTCAGCCCTAGAACTGATGGACACTGATTGTCTCATATTTCTGTTTGCAAGCAGTTGGTTCCCAGAACATCTCCTGTCTTGTCCCTCATTAGGAACATTGATGAGTTGACACCTTACATACCCACAAGAACCTCTTTCTACTTCTATGGTTTGTATTTTCAGTTCATTTTCAGTAAATAATTGGAATAGTTTAGCATTAGGTTGTGAGACATGGGCTATCCTTTATATGGGAGAAGATGGAAACATTTACTCATTCATGAATTTACATAGCATATATATAAAACAAAATTTGGGTTTTATAACCCAAACTATAGTTTCAGAATCTTCACAGTTAAATAATAACAAAAAATGAGTTTAAGTTGTTTTCTATTTGATTTACTTTATAGAAAAGTTAGCTGCATGAATATGGAAACATCCTATATTATAATTAATTCTTTTCAAAAAAAGAGACTATGGATTTGGAAGATATACTTCAAATATATTTATGTTGAAAACGAAGGGTATCATTTTTTCACAATATAACCATATGAGCAGTTTCATACTATAACATTTAATTACTACAGCTTTAAAATCCTATGACACTCTATGACAGAAATCAGTCTGAGAAATGTTTCTTTAGGCTACCTCATCATTGCACAAACACCATAAGGTGCACTTCTCCAAAAAGATGACCATAATATCATTATACAGTATTATCTTATGGCCATTTTTTTTTTTTTTTAGTTTTTTGAGGTAGGGTCTCACTCTAGCTCAGGCTGACCTGGAATTCACTATGTAGTCTCAGGGTGGCCAAGAACTCATGGTGATCCTCCTACCTCTGCCTCCCGAGTGCTGGGATTAAAGGAATGTGACACCATGCCCGGCCTCTTATGACCATTTTATACTTCCAATCTATTGATAAACACTATGTCCTGTGTAAAACATGACTGTATTTAAATTTTTTATTTATATATGTTTTTAGTAATGTATGCCTTTAGACTGCTGTGTGTGGTGTGTACATGTATATTTGTTCATATGTGTATAGGGAGCACATATGTTCAGGTGCATGTGCGTGTGTGTGAAGGCCAGAGATTGACATTAGATATCATCAATCACCTTCTACCTTGTTTATTGATACAGGGTCTGTCACTTGAATCCAGTTCTTTTAGTTTCTGCTAGTCTGCCTCTGCCTCCCCAGTGCTGGAATTGCAGGAATACAGCCAAACCAACTCAGCCTTTCTATGGATGCTGGGGTTCCCAACTCATGTCCTCACACTTATGTTGAAAGTGTTTTATCAACTGAGCCATCTCCCCAGCTTTTATACTGTTTTGACATACTTTTGAATGCCATATTTAAGTCTATTTTATGAATAATAAAATATCATTGCTAATGTGGGAGAACATTAATACCTCCCACATCTTCTAAAAACTAAATTATTCTCTAGGATTAATAGTCTATTGAGCATACTATTGCTTTCTAAGTGCCATATAGCTGGGAAAATTAGTCATAACTTTCTTTCTTTCAAATTTTTCCCTTGAATTTTCACAGCAGTGAATTCTGTTACATGTGGCAGCAGCTACATGAAAGATCTTCACACCCTGGGTCTTGAGGCTTTGTCTCTGCTGGATAAAGCTTGAGAGGAATTGCTAAGATTAGAATCAGAGTATTTGAGAGAACTGGGCAGAAGGGAGCTGGTGCTCCCAGGTCAGGGAAGGGTGGGGGGAAAGAAAGTTGTGATGCACAGCCAGCAAATTTGTCACTCTCACTAAGATTCAGTAAACTTCCTTGAGTAAATATATCTGCAATTATATGGACACAGTCAATGGGAAGATACTTTAAATGGAGATATGGATTATAATTTTTGCTAAATTATTGTTTTCGGAGAAGGTTTACCAAGCTCCTGACACTGCCATTCTCAAAATCAATGCATTTTTTTAATGAATCCTCAGTTTTCTAAGTTTTCTACATAGTCATGTTCATAGATCAGAGAATAGTTGTGGAAATAACTAAGTGGTTACCACAGTAAAAGCAAGTTGATGGATGCCAGCAATTTTGGTACAATATTCTCATAAGAGGAGCTTCTGAAAATGAACTGACAAACATGGTACACCCCAAAACTTGTATTTTGTTGTTCTGGGTTAAAACGAAGGACTAGCAATTTGTTTAACACAAATGAGATAACCCTAGAGAGCCAGATTTGAACCATAAGCCTAGACATTTTAGAATGTATATATGTATTTGAAAAAAGTAGAAACTATCTAATTCTAATTTCTCCCCAACACTTATAATTCATATTTCTAACTTTTAGGAAGCATGTTTTATGGCATCTATTCTCACCTTAAACAGCTATACATAAATAAATAAAATTACAGGAAAATACTTTAATGCATTTTATTTGATGAATCATGACTTAATAAAAAACATGCATTCACTTCCTCATATATTTGGCGGGAAATATTATACAGTCACCTAAACATACAAGCTATTATTCATGAGCCTACTTAGGGATCACAGTCATTGTAACTAGTGAAACGTGTTGGTTGAACTTAGTAAATTTCGTATCTCTACAATAGTTAACCACATATAATTTGGTTTCTTCATGACAAGTATTGTCAAACAGAGATCCAGAGACATATAAGAAGTTTGAGGGTAAGTATGAGGAAGGCACAACAATCCAGGTGACATTCTTCTCCTAATTTATATAGACAGATTCACCACCAGCTTAATGAATAGCAGCAGAGGGGATTTGACTAAGAAGCTTCTTAAAACTAAGTTTTTACTACATTAAAAGAAAAAGCAAGATTAAAAGCAATCATTTTAGAAATCTTGCACTACTCACTAGCCATCTCTTTCTTCCTAGAGGACAGAAATTTCCTGTACCAAGCTGCAACTGTTATTTTCTCCTGTGTGGTTTTACCTCATTATAGAAGTAGACTACATTTTGTACAGCAGAATTATTATTAGTATGACAAATTTTCTTTGCAAGTTTCAATTTGCAAAGAACTTGGTACTAAAATTTACTGTCTTCTCTTATTCTTCAATCCTTTTAAAAGTGTTAATCAATGGAGTGGCAAGACTACATAGGTTACATTTTTTTTAACATCTGGAAATTTTCCAGAAGTAAATTTTAACACAAACCAACATATTGCGATTTCATCATAAGACATTATTTCTGTGATTCAAAGGCAAAAGTTCTGCTTTCATGTACCATAACAATCCCAGATCACAGTATGTTGCTAGAATAACTAATAAAAAGTAATTAAAATTATATAACATTTAAAATGAAATGAAAATTCAAGTATATAATTATTTAAAATATAAACAATGGGCTAAGGCAATGGCTCAATTGGTAAAGTACTTCTCACACAAGCATTAGGACCATGCCAAAAGCTGCACATGGTAGCTTGCACCTGTAAGTCTGTAATCCTAGTATAGAAGGAGAAACTGGGTAGACTCTGGGGCTTGAGATCTAGCTTATTTAGCCCAATCACTGAGTTCAAGGTTCAGCAACATTTGGAGACAACTAAGGGGGTAATATAGAAATTGTAGTTGATGTTCAAATTTTCTGTAAATGTAAAAATAATATATCCTAATTAAAAACATTTGGGCTGGGATATGGCACTGTGGTTGGAGGTGCTTGCTTACACCCTGCTGGCCAATTTTGACTTCATTCGATTCCCCAATGCCCATATGGAGCCAGATGCACAGGTGGCACATGGGCGGTTTGTTTGCAGCGTGGGGAGGGCCTGGCATGCCATTTCTCATTCTCCTCACACAAATATGTAAGTAGATTTTAATGAAAAAATCATAAAAAATTATTGGTGGCTTTTTATGATTCAGAAAACAGTTTAAAACTCCAAACATATTTAAACTTTTCTTTAATGTATGATATGATATGAATCAGGCACCCTTTTACTATCTCATGTTACCACCTTTCATTTCCAAATCTTATTTGTGTTCAAATGATAAAATAAATACTTCATAATCTGAGACTTTCACAACTGCTTTCCTTGTGGCAGTATTCTTACCAGAAATCACCAGGCCTTCTATCATTCAGATGACTTCAAGAGACTTTAAAAAAATTACTGCACCTACCATTCTTTCATCAAAGGACTTTCCAGGAGTTAATACATTTTTTTATAGTTCTACTGCCTTCTACCTATCATAATGACAAAATTTTATGTGAACAGACACCTCATCTGTTCTGCTTGCAACACTGCCTTTATATCTGTTTTAGGCTACAATGAAAGCTGCCATGAACTAGTCGATAAATCAGTATTTATTGAATAAATCAATAATTGTCATTTCACAAGTAAGAAAATAAAATGTTGAAAGGCTTGTGATTTATTAGTGTCTTGGTATAATTGGATATCACAAGATGTTCATCTCATTTCCTACCATTGCTTTGAGCAGTGAACACTAATTCATAGTGGACTGATCTAGCCTATGGACTACATACCATCATTGCTTTAACTTTAGGGAAATGGAAGTGATTTTCCTAGGACTTTCATTTAATTGCTTTTAACAAGTAAACAAGGACAACAAATAATCTATAGCTAAGACAATATTCAATAATGTATATTAGATTAGCATATATGGAGTTTTCTAAAACTAACTTTATAGCACTGGAGAGATGACTTGGCATTAGGTTGCTATGTCAACTAAAGGGTATAGTGACAGGATCTTTCTTTAAGGTGCTAAATTCTATTAGAGCAGAAGATATTAATTGAAATGCACAGAAATTTTCGTCCTAAACTTAAGGGTGTTTCAAACTTTGTGAATCATTTGTTGTCTGTATTATACTTAATGCTAAGAATAAAACATGCTTTTAAGTAGGCAAATTAGTGAAAATACAGGAGCATATTTAATTAGCTTTAAGAAAATGTTTCCAACAAAATTTAACTATGCATAAATGTAATATATTAACTTCATAGAAACATCTATAGCAAGATAATAGTGGTAAAATTATCACCTCTTACCTACATTATGGTAAAGTTCTATAATTCTATTCCCCAAAATAATTTAAGTGGATTTTATTGAGATAATAAACATTTATTGATGAAATGAGTTGCCCTCATACATTGCAGCATAAAATTGCAGACACTGTAAGATTTGTTATTGCTTTAAATCTTCACAGTGACATTCGATTCATCGTCATTTCATTAGTATTGCACATCATTCTATACTTCAATTAGATAACTGCGGTCTTAATGGGATTTTACTTGTGACAATATGCACTATCATAAAATTTGTGAGCTCTCTTGGTGAAATTAAGCTCTGTTGCTGATATTGAGTCATAAAATTCTTCAGACAGGCCAAGTAAATGGCTGACTAAAGTCAAAATTTTTTCTGATACTTTCCTGAGCTACTTCTGTTTCTCTGTCCATTTTTTACATGAGTAGTTCTTACATGGGTCCTTAATCACAGGGAACTTGGTGTCCAAGCATTATTCTTTTGACTTCTAAGTATTTATAGATTCTAAGTAACTTAATTCAAACTTCTTAATTTGTGTAAAAAAAACTCAGAAGGTCCCTGTTAAAATACTTCAGACATAGGCCAAGACAGACTGTTTTGACTTAGGTTGCATATTGAATTTGATTGATTTAAACCCAAAGTTGGTCTGGGGCATGGTGTTGTGACAGACACCTTTAATTCTAGCACTTGAGAGACAGAAGTAAGAGGATCTCTGTGAGTTCAAGGTCAACCTGGGATTAGAAAGAGAATTCCAGGACAGCCTGAGCTAGAGTGAGACCCTATTTCAAACATAAACAGAGGTGAAACATGTCTATAATCCTAGGTCTTGGTAAACATTCTGGAAAGTCGCAAGTTTAAGTCAAATGAATGAAAACCGAAGATGATAACTACAGTAACTTCATGCTTACAGAGCCAGTACCAATGGTTACTGTATTCCAGAAAGAGAGACCAGGTGGTATGAACATGAGTGTAGTGTCCATGTGGGACAGGAATGTACATGGAGGTTACTCATTTTTCAAGCTCTCAAGTAATCTCTGCATTAATCTATTCATATTACTTAGCCATTGGACATCTCATATATTATTTGACCTACCAGTAACAATTGATGAAATTGATCACCCTATCTTTAGTTTCTAGGGCTTCAAACAAATTGATTTTCTGTTTACCTCACTGGTTGCTTCTTTGTTCTCCTCCTTAGTCTTCACATCACTGACATTAGAGTTGCCCCATGTGAGTAAAAAGACTGACTGTTCTTCCTTTTGTTGGATTGGATTGGATTGTCTTGTCATTGGTAACAAAGTCAGTTGACAATAATTCCTGGGTTTTATTGAAAACTTTCCTGAAATGATAACTATGTCATACTCTAAGGAATAAGAAAAAAAATGTGTCAAGTGCCTTCTTTGTGGGGAGGATAGGCACACACCAGAAGTCTTGTCTGGGACGTTATTTTTTTCTGAAATAAAGCAAACAATAAAAATAATTACCAGTGTAAGTATTCCTTAGAATAATTTTAAAAATATTTTATTTATGTACATTGTATATTTGCTCTAAAACTCTGCACATGACTAACTCTATAGTTATTAGAGATTTGTGATTTTTTATTTTATCTTGAGTAATTACAACATAAATCAATTCAATGTTGTTTCCCAAAGTTTATAATAGATTCAAATTGAAAGTCCTAGAAAATAGAATTAGCTACAAATATGGCATCTTAACTGATAGCCATAAGTATCTTTTTTATAAACACTGAGGAGAGTTAATGGCATTCTGTAGTTTAAAAATGAAAGGACAAATCTACAATTAAAATCCATCAAATTATTTCTAGGAAAGTAAGCCAAGTATTGAAATATTGCTGTTACAAATGATTCTGTTCTTTTAAATTTTATTTATTTACTTATTTGAGAGAAAGAAAGTGGGAGAGGGAGAGGAGAGAATGGGCATGCCAGGGCCTCCAGCCACTGTAAACAAACTCCAGACACATGTGCCACCTGGTGCATCTGGCTTATGTGAGTCCTGGGGAATTGAACCAAGGTCCTTTGGCTTTGCAACCAAACGACTTAACCACTAAGCCATCTCTTCAGCCCCTATTTTTATCTTTTATTAATAGTAGCATTTGAATCATATTAACTTAAATTAGTATTTTACCCTTAATTTAACATTCCATAAGTCACTTAAACATATGAAACATATTTTGTGGTACTCTAAAATAAAAATGTCTCCCACTGCCTCAATGTTTTGGTACTTAACACCTAGCTGGTGGCATTGTTTCACAAGGTTATGGTACTCTTAGAAGATGTTGTCATACTGGAATAAGTGTGTAACTGAGATCAAGCTCTGAGGTTTGATCACCCAGCCCCTATTTGCATTTAGGGCACTTCCTACTTCTTCCCTGCTAATGTAAAGATGTGGCATAGGTTTTCTGTTCCAGCCTGCTATTTCTTCTCTGCTATAATGGACACTTTCCCTCAAAAATACAATCCAGGGGCTGGAGAGTTGGCTTAACAGTTAAGGCACTTGCCTGCAAAGCCAAAGGATCCCGGTTTGACTCAACTCACCAGGAACCACGTAAGCTAGATGCACAAGGGGGTGCATGCATCTGGAGCTCGTTGGCAGTGGCTGGAGGCCCTGGAGCGCCAATTCTCTCTCTCTTTTTCTCTCTCTCAAATAAATAAAATACATTTAAAAAACTATAATCCAAAATAAACCCTTTCCTTCCTTTAGTTACTTCTGTCTGAAGCAATGACTTAGCAAGTAACTGCTATACTTACAAACATGACACTGAGTAAAATTGTGAACTGCAACAGTTTGTCATGACACATATTTTAGAAAAATTTTCAGTAATATATGAATTGAGTGCTGGTTTCTTGGCATTAGTTCTTCAAAGGTAATTCTAACATTAGATTTATCAAATTTTTGAATACTTTGTTCACCAACTAATGACTATACATAAATATAATTATGGATAGACATTGTGTAGTTCAGTGGTTAATAAACTATGTTTCAGAAAATAACTCCAAGTCTTTTTAGACACCTTAGATATTTTAATAACCAAAGATTATACACTGAAAAGGTGTAGAACCTAACAGAATTGTCAGAAGGAATTGACAAACAGTGCCAGAGAAGTTCCTCTCTGCCTTTCATGAAATTCAAAGGCTGTAAAAATTGCAGAAAGTAAAAAAAAAAAGATGAATCTAATGATGTCCCAGGTTTACCACTCTAAAATTGAGTTATTCACTATACATGACTATTTAGAAGCACATGCAATCTCATTTGTCACCTCTACTACCAGAGAAGCATAAGGGATTCCCTCTGTCTTACACTAGCAGAATCTGGACGTGAATCTGTTGTCAAGAGACTCTGGGAACTATCTTTCTAAATACTTACCCAGGTGCAATAGGAGAGAATGTAGCAATGGCTATGAATGAGGACAACCTGGCCCTTCATGATATAGTGTACACGTATTCAAAGACAGAGTAATAACTTCAGATATAAGTACATAAAAACAAACTGAATGGCAATATGCATATGCTTATATTCAATTTATTTGAGTTTTATAGAGAAAGATGGAATTTACTTATTACATCCAACAAGAAGGAGTTCATGAATCTACCAATATCTCTTAAATAAATATTCTGTGTTAATCTTAGCAAAAGGTTAGCTGCCCATGAATGGACAAATTGAACAATTCAACATATTAAAGAATAATTTGGGGAAGAAAATAAAGACTTTTTTATTCCTTTTTTCTGTATAAAAAGAGTAATAATAATAATAATAATAATAATAATAATAACATGCTTAGAACTGAATAGATATGCTCCAAAGAGGCTATACAAATACATGCAAAAGTGCTTAACATCACTAATCATTAAGGAAATGTAAATCAAATTCACAATGAAATATCATCATGAGACTGGATATTGCAAAATAACAAAAATAACAGTTATTGTGTTTACAGAGAAAGAGAAGTATACATTATTGGCTGCAGTGTAAATTAATACAGATATTATAGAGAATAGTATTCAAGTGTCCCCTAAAATTATAATTGAACTATCATATAAAACAGGAATCTCATTACTGGCTAAGTATCTAAAGAAATTTGAAATCAAAATGACACTTAGACTCCTGTTTATTTCATCACTGTTCATAAAAGACAAGACATGTAATCAACATTAATGTCCATCAGCAGATGAATGGATTAAAAAAGCAATGCATACATACAGAGACAATGTCATATTATTATGTAATGTCATTCATCCATGAAAAGAATGAAATGCTCTTTTTGTTTGTTTGTCTGTTTGTTTGTTTGTTTGTTTGTTTTTATTTTGGAGGTAGGGTCTCACTCTAGCCCAGGCTGACCTGGAATTCACTATGTAGTCTCAGGGTGGCCTGGAACTCACAGCAATCCTTCTACCTTTGCCTCCCAAGTGCTGGGATTAAAGGTGTGCACCACCATGCCAGGCTGAAATGCTCTTGGTTACAGTAACATAAGTACAATTGGGGGACATTATGTTAAGTAAAATGAGGCAGGCACAGAAAGGTCATAACATGTTCATGCTTTTTAAGAGGAAGCTAAAATGACCATGCTAAAGAAGTGGGACATAGGATACTGGCTATTAGAATAGGGCAAAGATTTATTTTATTTTTTTCCTAAATGAAGGAATGGGAACAGGATGACTAATTAGTGCTGCAGTTCAATTGAAGGTAAAAAAGAAATTGTCTTCTTATATTTTCTTGATTTGTTTATGTGTTCGTTTGGTTGGGTATGTTTTCATTGTTGTTGTTGTTGTTTGTTTGTTGTTTAGACAGGATCTTGCTATAGGCCAGGCTGGACTCAAACTGGTAATACAACTTCCTAACTGTGGGGAGTGCAAGCATACACACCACACTGTGCAACAAGGAGTAACTAATTGCTAATCATCTATAGTGTAAAAGGTTAAATATGGCAGCAACAATTACTTGAATAGTTCCAGGACCAAGTATGATTCTATGTTTCCAACACAAAGAAATGATATATGGCTGAGATGTAGATATGAAAATTGCTCTGGTCTGTTCATTACAAATTATACGTATTACAAGGTCCCACTGTACACATAATGCATTTCCTATGAATATTTAAAATTTAAAGTCATCTTTTAATTAACACTTTTTTGCATTTCGTCCTTAAAACTGTCATTATGGTAGCATTATATCTCTGGTGGACAAATAAATTTTTTTTCTAGTTTTTAATATGTCAACTACAAAAATTTACCAACTTAACAAGGTATTTTTAATTGTTTGGATTGATGTGTTAATAAAAGTACCAGCTGCTCTTGACTTGGCTAACTGGTCTGCTCAGTGAAATGGAAACCATAGCTGGAGCTGGGAAACAAGTCAGAACCAGATCCAAAAATGAGACCACCCTCCATTATCAAGCTACCACCAATTGTGGGCTACAAGAGGGCCTACACCTATTAAATTCTCTCTAAAAGATTAAGGGTTATCCCATTTATTTGGTGCTAACTTTACTCTCCATTGGAGAATCTGCTTCTCTTTTTCAGATAGACACAGGCCCTAAGGAGAGAACCACCCCATCATACCTCAAAGGGGCCCTAGCTGAAACTAAGAATAATTGGCAAAACAAACAAGGGTGCTGTTTTGTTGGTGAACCTGGTACCAGCACAAGGGTGAAGGAGATCGACACAGAGAACAAACAACTCCTACCAAATCAGATATCCAGAGACACACAGGCTCCCAAGACCTCATCACTGAAGCAGACCTAAAATGAATCCAACATGGATCAGGGAAATTTGTCGAAGAGGGGATGGAAAGAATGTCAGAGCCACACATTGGGTCATGAAACACAGAGACATTTCCTCCTACCCATAACTGAGGACTAACCCCACAATGCATGACCCATATATCTCAACATGGAGGGGCCAGGGGAAGGGGGCAAGACAGGGAGGAGGCCAACAATGGTACCAACTTGACTGTATTCACTGAGTATAAAACTAATTAACAAAAGATAAAAAAATTAAAGTTCTTTAGAATGAAAAGCACTTTTATTTTAGTGTTATTAATATACATGGCATTATTGAAATTTATGTTATTTCTACAGCTAGGAAAGTTGAACATGCATTTATATATTGTCTGACTCACATTTTGTAATTTAATTTTATCCCTTTATATCATTATAAAAATTATATTTTTGTTTTTCTTATACACACAAAATATTTATATCATATATATGTCATATTCTCTGCAGTCTCTCTGTTTCAATATATTTTAAAGTTATACCAGATCTCAAGATTCTTGTGGTTTGAATCTTATATTCATTTCTCTGTCACTTTCAGTGACTATATCATAAGTGTTCTATCTATTTACATTATATTTATTTACTTATTTATATTTATATATTGTGCATTTTAATAGTATTGCTATACACTTCTTATACTCATATTTTTTCATTGCTATTTCATGTTAGAATTTAGGGGAAAGCTATAAGTTTTACCTGATAGTACTCAACACTGGTAAAATTAATAATCAACTTGCACAGGTAAGCAGAAGTGTTCCCTTCAATGTGTAGGATCAGGATGCAATAAATTAAAGTCCAGAGAGCTGGCCCTTCACTCCCCTAGAATCAGATTGCAGTGATGCTAGGAAAATTCTTCTGGTGCTCCCAAACTGTAAGAGTCTTGTTCAACTTTACAAAAGAGAAAAAGGAATTATTTCCTCTGAGATATAGTTCAGTATTAATGGCTCTGCCATTCAGATATAAATGCTGAGGTCCAAAATATGACAACTTTCACCTTGGAAGTTAATCTATATGCATCTGTTCTCATCTGTTTGTAGAATGCACTGCATTCCAAGCCCACTTCTCTGGTAACATTAGAAATATTAAATTTTTACTGATGAAAACATAAACTTGTATCTATGAGAAGGACAATCCTTTCTGCATTAATTTCAATTACTACTGTCAGTTACTTTTCAGAAAGAAATTAACACATTCATTACTTAAGTAGCCTCATAATCCTGACACATCTATTCTAGTAGTCAGTTGTCCTTCACTGACATGTGTTATGTCTCTCAATCCAAAGCTTCTGCTAATTGCATTCTATTGCATTACTTCTTGATGATGAAAAGAAATTTGAATGTTAAGAGCATCATATTCTGTGGCTACCTGGCCTGAAATAGTATTGATTTTTTCACAGTAATAACCACAACTTGGGGGTGAGGGCACTTTAAGTTTATTTTATGGTGATATGAAATATATAAACATTTTTTAATGTAGCCACTATAATCTAAATAAAGAGAACTTAAGCAGGTCTCAGTGAGCTCTAGCAAGTGAGTGGATAGTTTCCAGGCCCAATGGCACAGGAATATAGAAGTGGAAGAAGATGCAAAGAGCATGAAGCAAAAATACCATAGGAAAATGAAAATACACATATATTATAGAAGATTTCGAAAATAGTCTCTGACCACACTTGTATTGGAAGCCTTACTGTTCTGCCTAGCTTCACTAGGATGCTAACCAGAGTAGTAAACAGAAGGGAGCAAACCAATTAAGGTACATCTTTCTAAATATTATAGAAAGGAACAATATGACAAGCTTTCCTTGCATTATGCTTTGAAATGGATAAGCTGTTTAGCTGAGATCAACCAGAAGGGTCTCAGAAGCAGAGAATATACTTCATGTACATCTTTGAAATATTTGTTGGAGTTTATTTACCACCATTTCCCATTGCCTTTACCAAAAAAGCAGCTTCCTTATTTCAATACCCATTCTCACCATGCTTACTGTGATATTCCTTTTAAGCATCAGAGTTATATTCTATCATTTTACCATGGAAGTTTATCTCCCATAGAGAAAAGCAGGTTATTTTATAGCAACCAATTTGTGTAACTCTGATCCATTTGGTGAAAATGAAAGATAGAAGTAAAGAGAGGATATAAAATTATGAAAAGCCAAGTAGTAGCTCTTCATCTTAAAACATTATCAAGTTTTTTTTTTTTTTCCTGGAAAGAAAATTGAAGAGAAAATGTAAAAGCAATCAATCCTTTTTCATACTTCTTAAATTCAATATTAATGATATGTTTTAATATAAATATTATAACATATTATATATATATATATAATTATATTATATATTATAGATACATATAAAACAAAAAAGTATCTCATAGGTATTTGTAGCATGGGAAAAATTGCAAGAATATTTTAAGGTAGACATGTATAGCATGGGTAGTTACACACTACCTTTTCTTAGAAAGAAACACAAATTGAAAGATAATATTAAAAAATATTTTCATATTTTAGATCAAAGAGCCCATTTTGATGTTTTTTTCTTTTTATAATGAATAATGTAGCAACTTTAAGTAATATTCTGATATCATGTGATTATTTCAGTACATTACCTAAGCAAGTTTGTATGAAAATCTAATCTCAAAACAAACTCATGGTGGTCTATTCATCAAGTATTTGTGTGAAGGCTGATGCTATATTCTCAGTGGTTTAACAGTTGAACTCATTTTTAAAAGTTGGTTATAGCAGTCAGCTTCATGTTGCTGGGCTGAACTTCCAAAACCAGGCACAGGAATGGATTTATTGAAGGTTGTAGATTAAGGGGAAGTTCCATGATGGCAGAAGAAGCAATGGTCCCCTTTACACAGATCCACACAGGGAGAATAGCCACCACCATCACATGCAAGCCTGCTCTAGGAACCCCAGGCAGAACTCAGGCACTTTGCATACCTTTCCACTGGGCCCTGGGATCTGCCCACAGTGATGGCTCCTCCAGCCAGGCAGCTCAAGATCTAAATTACAAGCTTTAATAACCTCCTGAACCAACTGGGGAACATCCATTCAAACTTCCATAATGGAATTTATTGAAGTCTATAGAGCATAAAATCAATCAATATAATTTATGTATTGATAAATAAGAATTATTTAGTTCATTAGAGCTCAGATAATCTTATAATGAGAAAATCTTAAGTGGAATTCAAATTCCAAATATACAGTACTTTAAAACATCTTTTCAAAGGGGAATATTCTTGTTACTGTCCAAAGATCATCAGGACTCATGTAATCAGAGAATATTCTCCAAATGTTTCTTTCTTCTGAAGAAAGGAATTAGAGTTTAATTGGTCAGTCTGTATTTTCACATATTATTGGCTAATAAGTAGCCATGGGAGACAGAAATAGTAGCTCCTTCTGGGTCAGAGTTCATAATTGTTTCCTTTCTAAGAGGATAAAGAGTATATCTTCCCCTGAAGCAAAAAGTAAGATTTACTTGAAGCTTCCTTCAAATTGTCGAGATTTTCAAACTCTTTGTTAACAAACTGCAATCCCAACATTCACGGGAGCCTGCTTCTGTTATCACTTCTGCTGGGTTTGGGGAGAAAGAAAAATTAACACATGTGATGCCCAAATCACTTGCAATGCTGTGAGTCATGAAGCCCTCTGATGTTGGTTAACACATAGAAATTTTCAGTTAGAAGGCATGAGATCTGTGTCATAACATAGTAGCTACGACTAGTAACTGCTATTGTATTTTTGAAATTGTTGAGTAGATTTTAAGTGCTCTCATAACAAATAGATATTAAGTTTAAGAGGTAACATATAAGGTAATTATTCTACTTAGCCATGCAACAAAGTGTGTATATTTCAAAATAATACGTTCAACATAATTAATAAACACTTTTTTTGTTTTGTTTTCCAAGGTAGGGTCTCATTCTAACCCAGGCTGACCTGAAATTCACTATGTAGTGTTAAGTTGGCCTTGAACTCATAATTATCCTACCTCTGCCTCCCAAGTGCTAGGATTGAAGGCATGTGCCACCACACCTGACTCGCAAAATGCATTTTTATTTGTCCATTATAATGTTTAATCTGTCAAGCCAGAACAAAACACATTTATTTCAGACCCTCAAATGTCATGTGTTTTCTCATATCCATGGGCCATAGCAGGTTAAATTGTTGGCATACACATAGGATAAAAAACTCTCAAGGACAATGGTCAAATTCTTGTCCTGTTTATGTGGGGATGTACTTCTGATGATAAAAGATTGTATTTTCCCAATGATACATTTTATATAAGTTTTCTGCTTCCAGAATATGTTAATATATATCCATAATGAAAATTTGATAGCATATAGTCTTCTCATCTGGTAAGCACTTGCTTCCAACTATTTTGCCCTTATATAGTGCCTACCCTACCCCATAGTTAGACTTGATAATGACAGGTGTTCAACCTGTGCATAAGTGAACTCACCTTATTTATCTCCATCATAATTCCCAGAATATCACTGTAAATGTGCCATATATATATGAATAAATTAATATACACATATATGTGTGTATTGAATAAATTTATGTATACATATATGTATGTACATGCATTTTAGTGATCTTTCTGGGATCACATGTGCATATATTAAATTTCTGCTCATATTATAGAAATTTTGATTAGCATGGATATTTCTATGTCTTTAAACTAATTTAAACTTAATCTTGTGTGATAGTATTCAAGTGTATAGGCAAAATCTTGCCAATAATATTTTCTTATCACTTAATAGAAACAAAATCACCTTTGACAACCCTCCAAGAAACTGATGTGACTGTTAGTCCAAGCACCACTAAGCCAGAGCCTGTCAACCTGAATCTGACTTCAGAAACAGACTGTGAGATATAAACCCTTTCATGTAAAGAGTAGTTGGAATCCTATCAAAAGATAATCATGAAATCTGGAAAACTAGTAGCTGACATTTGCAGGAATCAAAGGGAATACTTCTGTGGACAGTTTTGACTCAGGATATAAGGAACTTCATATCTGCCATACATGCACTTGTTTTTATGACAAAGTACATGCAAAAAGGAAAAATTAATCCATGAAACAAGGGTAATTTTTAAAAAGCAATATTTTAATTATCCTATTTCTTCAATGATACTAGCTTTTCTTCCCAAGCTAGATAATTTCAGGTTTATATTAATATGTGCTTTGCTTCGTCTTTTTTACACTAAATTACCAAGAGCATCCACATTAAAAATTAAATTTTAGGGGCTTGGAGATTTCTCAGTGGTTAACATCTTTGCTGAACTGAGTTTGGATTCACAGTTCCCACATTAAAAGCTCAAAACTGTGGAGGACTTCTGTAACACCAGTGAGCCTACAGTAAGAGTGAAGATTCAGACAGGAGAATACCATGCACTTGCAATGGAGCAGTGAACAACAGATCCTTCCTCAAGTGAGAAGAAATGCCAATACTGTCCAGAAAGTTGTTCTCTGACATGACATGTCCTGCATGTGTCTGCCTCCATTCATGCACAAGCACACCCATACACACCAAGTAAGTTAAAAAAATTTAATAAAAATAAACATTAAAAGATATTTCTAACTTCCCTCTGCTATCAGTTGCTTATATATCACCCATTCACTATAGAAATTAGTTATTTACATGAGTCTTTATTGTAGATACAGTGTGTCCAGTAGATAACATGCAATACCTACTTCTCAATTGACCCTCAACAACACTGAGCTAGCTCCTGACAGGATTGTACTATTTTATGTGGCTCTAATAAATCATAATATGTAATAATACATAATATTGTACATTTAATGTATTTATTGACCCTACAATAGTTACACAAATGTGTTTCAGCCTACCTAACCAGTCTGACTATTTTGGCAACTTCAGTCATTTTTAAAATTTTTTTTGTTTATTTTTATTTATTTATTTGAAAATTTGAAAGTGACAGACAGAGAGAGACAGAGGCAGACAGAGAGAGAGAGAGAGAACGGGTGCGCCAGGGCCTCCAGCCACTGCAAACAAACTCCAGATGTGTGCACCCCCTTGTGCATCTGGCTAACGTGGGTCCTGGGGAATTGAGCCTTGAACCAATGTCCTTAGGCTTCACAAGCAAGCTCTTAACCACTAAGCCATCTCTCCAGCCCAATTTTAGTCATTTTTACTGTTCATTTCTTTAGAAAATAGTGGGCAATAATCGTTCTATCTATACAAGTGTAGCTACTGTGGTATTATATTTGTAGGGAAATGCCCTAGTACAGGTTTTGTTTTATTTGTGGAATGCTGAGTATATATGCAGCACATACCTCCTTTGAGCAAAGTCAAGTCATTCACTCTTTGTCACACACACACACAAATTTGTCATTGAGATGATTCTCATAAAACACGAGTTGACTGGATATAGAAGACAGGCAAAACTGTGCAATATGTAGCTATATAAAAACATCTGGCAGCCATGACCTAATCTATCCCATTTAAATAATCAATGACTGTGCCCTTCATTTGTGTTTTGTGTGCTCTGCATTAACGTTCACCCTATTCCAAGTTACTTCTCTAAATCATTATTCTCTTTTAATAGTATCATTTAAACTCCAGTGAAACAGCTAAGTGTTCCTTTTCTTTTAATTAGAAAAACAAAAGTTTGCCAGTGTGATTCTCTAGAATTGTTCTTAATTAAAGGCAATATGGTGCCAAAAGTAAGCAAAATTAGCTGTGAGATACAGAAAATGATAATGTGAATTTTATGGTGTGTATCGTGAACTGTTGTTATTTTTTAAAAAAGGCAAAAGATTTAAATAAATGATCTAATTGTAAGTCTCATGCTATCCTTAAAAAATATACTGCCACAATTTTCTAACATACTGATTCAAAGTAATACATGTTAAAACTTATTTAACTTTGTTTATAAAAAATGATTCTAGTTTCAGTTAGTGCAAGTATAGTGAAAAAGATATGTTATGAAAGATTTCACAAAATTATTGAGAAAATGTTTCAAATCATAGACACCACCATTTTAAGAAAACTAATGTTGCTTTATGTTGAAATTTAAAGTATATTTTCATTGAACACTCACCTGATGCTTAATAATCCATATCATTAAATAGACCATTATCCTTTAAATTACATTTCAATATTTCAATACATTTCAATATCCTTTCTTATATTTGAGGAAAGTGTAACTTTTCCAGTGTCACACAGATGAAGGTGGCAAAGATTCATTACAATAAAAATTTTAAGAGAAGTAAGCCTTTATTTCCATGTTTTCCGAATGAAGTTGACTTTTTGGTTGCTTTCTGGTGATTAGTCGAATAGACCGAGTCCCATGTCCTCCTCCGACTCTTCCTTCGCTTCCACTTTGGCTGGGGCCGCAGCGGCAGCAGGAGCAGCAGTGGTGGCGGCGGCCACTGTGCCAGCAGCCACAAATGCAGATGGATCAGCCAATGCCTTGACCTTCTCAGCGAGTGGGAAGGTGTACTCAGTCTCCACAGTCAGAGCCAGGACCCGCTTGTACCCCTTGGTGACAGAATGAGGCACTGAGGCAACAGTTGGGTAACCAATCTGCAGACAACCACAGGCAACATTACGGACACCCTCCAAGAAGCAAGAATGCAGGGTATCCTCTGTGATGTCAAGTACTTCGGGGTTGTAGGTGCTGCCATTGTCAAACACCTGCTGGATGATCTGCCCAAAGGAGAAGGGGGTAATGTTCAGTGTGTTCAGCAGGGTGGCCTCGCTGGCTCCCACTTTGTCTCCTTGATGAGCTGCCCATCACTCAGTTTCAATGGCGCCCCTGGAGATTTTGGTGGTGACGCCTAAAGCCTGAACGAAGGAGGTCTTCTCGGGCCCCAGACTGGTGTTCTGGTCAGGCAGAGTGACTTCCCACGGGGCAGTGGTACCAGCACGGGCATCAGCTGCCACCTTATTGGCTAGCAGCATGTCCCTGATCTCAGTGATGTCCTCCTTGATGAACACAAAGCCCAAATTCCCTTGGATATGGGGCATCTGTTTCTCCAGAGCTGGGTGGTTATCCAGGTGTCTTCGGATGGCCTTGTGCATCATGGTGTTCTTGCCCATCAGCAACACGGCCTTTTCTCGGAGGAACATGCGGATCTGCTGCATCTGCTTGGAGGCCACATTGTGTGCTCCCACGATGAAGCATTTTGGATAATCATCCAAGAGTTGGATGATCTTAAGGAAGAAGTTGGACTTCCAGGTCACCCTGTCTTCCCTGGGCATCACCGCGGTGTGTCAGGGATTGCCACACAGGGTTTAAAAATGAAGTCACTCTAAAGAGGACTCTCAGTCTGTATTTGGAACCAAGTACAGCTGACAAATAATGTTGATATCATGTTTGTGACAGTATCACACATTACTTTGATGCATTCATAAAACAAGATTATTCCATTAAAATCTATTCATGTTTACCTACAATCTTTTGTAATCACCGTCAGTCTTCCATAGAATTTGATGACATTAATTTTAAGTATTAGCACCTTTATATTTTTTCTTCAGACAGAGTTAGTTCAGACTTGAGATATTTGTTCCAATAAAAAAAGAAAACTGTGTTTAAAAAGAAAAAAAAAACAAGAATATTTCTGGAAAAGCATAAGAATACTGAAAATAACTATAATTGTCAAATGAGGAGTCAGCTTAAAAAAAACATGTTAGAAAACTAAAAATATCAGTATCTAGTCTCCTACTTTGGCTACTAATAAAATAAGGAATGTAGTGAGTATGTTTAGATATGATGCGGAACATGTTTCCCAGTAGATAGGTATCACACAAACATGTAAAGAAAATGTCTAATATGAGTAAAACCAGATGCATTATTTTTCTACTATAAAAGATATTAAGATCATTTCATAATATAGCAAGTAAGAAAGCATGATGCACACCAGAGACATGAATATCTAATGATCATTAATATCTAATGGTACCATTTAATTAGTTATAGGCTTTTCCTGAACATCATCTGCTTTTCACTGACAGATGTGTACTCATGCTGCATTCCAAATTCTCCAAATGATTTTAAACATGATGGTTTTGAGGACACACACACACACACACACACACACACACAAATATATTTCATTATTTATTACTAGTTCCAGAGAAGCATAAAATTATATACGTGTGTGCATGCATATATGAATATATGTATGTATACATGCATATGTGTGTAATTCTGTTATGAGACAGTGCAGTTGCTACAATCGTAACTTGTTGGTACTTCCTGCGGTAGTACACTGTGACATGATGGATAGTGCATGATAGAGACCTACACAATTACCTATCCTAGAAACACATTTGAAAAGTGAGGCAGCTTTCTGACTTTGGCTTTTTATTAATATTTTACTTTCATTCATTTATTTGAGAGAGAGAGAGAAAATGAGCATTTCAGGGCAACCGGCCACTGCAGATGAACTCCAGACCCATGTGCCACCTTGTGCATCTGGCTTAAGTGGGTCCTGGGGAATCAAACCTGAGTCCGTTGGATTGGCAGGCAAGAGCTTTAAACACTAAGCCATCTCCCAAGTCCCTGATTTTTTTTTAATGTGGGATTGTTTATGTATAAATGACAGTATTTTCCTGTGATCTGAATTTAACATGTTTTCCCTTTGTGTTGATTCTGCTCCTCTTCTTTTTCTTTCCTCTTCCTCCTCATCTTCCTGCTCCTGTCCTGCTTATCCTCTCTCTCTCTCTCTCTCTCTCTCTCTCTCTCTCTCATTATGTAGGATTGAACTGAGAGTTTGAGCAATGTTTTTGCTTTTTGTTTTGAGACCAGTTCTCAATATGCACTGCAGGCTGGGCTTGAACTCATATTTTTGCCTCAACATGTTGTGTAGCTGGGATTACAGGTTTGTGTAACAACCTACTTTATTCTCTGTGCTTAAGCATAACATATTAGGACATATGATTGAAGATGGTGTACTGATTCTGTTTCTTTTTCCATTTTTACTCTTCTTAACAATTTCATAGATGTATATACTATATTTTGAATATATGTACCTCCTACCTTCATTTTATACTTCTCTCACTTCCACTAACCTCACTTTTTAAAAATTTTGTTTATTTTTTTTATTTATTTGAGAGTGACAGAGCACACAGAGAGAAAGAGGGAGAGAGAGAGAGAGAGAGAGAGAGAGAGAGAGAGAGAGAGAGAATGGGCATGCCAGGGCCTCCAGCCACTACAAACAAACTCCAGATGCATATGCCCCCTTGTGTATCTGGCTTACATGCATCCTGGGGAATTGAGCCTTGAACCAGGGTCCTTAGGCTTCACAGGCAAGCACTTAACCACTTAGCCATCTCTCCAGCCCCTAACCTATTTTTTGACACTTACCAATGGCTATACCACTAAAGAGAATTACTACAAATCTATTTTCAATAAAACATCAAAATTATTAATGGATAATTTTAGGTTTAGGGGTTGGTAATATTTTCATGGTATTACTAGACATGATACAGAAATGAAGCATACTGCATTATTACTTAATGTATATAAGAAGAAAAGTCATATGTTAAATGAACAAAAATCTTCCATTGTGGAGATAAGAAAGTAGTTGCACATATTCCTTCATCAATTCCTAGACATGAGACCATTTATAGACCCAGAAATCTTTAAATAAAGAGAAAGCCAGTTCCTTTTGAGGAATGGCAACAGTACACTACTTAAAGTGTGTATGTTGACTTTTTCCCCAGCCTTGCCCTAAGAGATCTATAAAATTTAATCCTTACAACTATGTATTGCAAAAAAGAAAATAATGAGACTTTTGAGGGATTATTGGACATTACATAGACAATGATTTTAGGAGATGAAGAATGTCACTGTAGTCCTACTGGAGAATAGGCGTATGGACGTCAGGTGATCAATGATATTTTGCCTAAGGCCCATTTTGCAGTGAATCTTTGCTCCTTACAAATATCCTATTATAATTTCCAGTTCTGAAATGCATATATACAATAGCTATCAATAGCTGTACCTACCAACTGGCAGAATCAGCACATTGGGCATAAAAATTCAAGACAAAATGGGAAACTTTGAGATTTGATGACTTGAAAAAATTCAAAAAAAGTTTTTTTAGGTTTTCCTACTAACTGGTTTTTAAATTGCATTAGTCTTAAACACAAGGTCTTGCTCTCTTGCCCAGGTTACACTTCACTGATCACCATCTTTCCTCAGACTCCCAAGTGCAAAGATTATAGCATGTGACAAAATACCTGGCCTGCTCTTTGACTTATATAAATATGTTGTGGTATTGATCTTATTTGAATTAATTGAATTAAAAAAAACTCATTTTAACTTAACAGTGATGCTTCACCAAAAAATTATAAATGTCTTAATCCTGTTTGTGTATGTGTGATGTGCATACGCATATATGTGTATGTTTGTATGCATGTGGTAGCATGCGTATGTGCTGGTGAACTTTCACACATATGAGTGTAAATGTGGACATCAAAGCTTGATGTCCAGTGTCTTTCTCTATTGCTTCTGCATCTTATGTTAGTGAGATAAGTTTTCTCACTGAACCTACAGTTCACCTACTGGGCTAGATAAGCTTGTCAGCAAGTCCTGGAAAATCCTCTCACTGGCATTATCCCAAGGCTTGGAGTATAGGAATGTTCTACCATGTGTGCAATTGTACATGACTAGTGAAGATCTGAACCCAGGTCTTCATGCTTGTTAAGCAAACCCTTTGCCAACTGAGCCATCTTCTTAGCCATAGACTTTGTTGTATTAAGGAAGAAGATATCTTTTTTGGTACAATTTTCCAAGAAGGTCCTCTTAATAAGGTAGAGAATTACTTGGGGATGAGTTTCTTAGTATGGTTATTTATACATTGTTTTGATTGTAGGAATAAGATTTCTATACTTCATTAAGAAAAAAGAAAACAAAAACAAATTTTCTAAGCCAGGCATGGTGGCACATGCCTTTAATCCCTGCACTTGGGAGGCAGAGGTAAGAGGATTTCCGATTGCCGTAAGTTTGAGGCTTCACCTGAGACTCCATAGTGAATTCAAGGTCAGCCTGGGATACAGTGGCACCCTACCTTGAAAAAACAAACCAAAACAAAAAATTTCCTAAGAATATATTTATACAAATTGTGCTCAATGAACACTGAAATAATTTCATCTGTTATGGTTTTTTTGTTTTATTGGTTTTTTTTTTGTTTTTTTTTTTAGAAAACAGGTGTGGTATAATAAGGTTCTACAAATGTTCCTTTGGTTGTAAATTCAGGATAGAAAAACTGAATGTCTTTTCTAAAATAAAACATAGTAAAAATGCCAAATTAACCTACATTTAAATTTCCATGTCATTATGTTACTTGTGTGAATCTCAAAATAGCCAATATGCAATGGTTATTTTAAAATTTCTTCCTTGACTTGCAATTTTGAAAACATCATCTATGTATTCTCTTCTATATAAGTATCAGGAACTGGTAGTAAAAGGTGATGAGGTAGTCCTCATCTCTCATGAAGCAGAGGTGGATGGATCACTGTATGAACAGGACCGCGTGACTCACATCCCAGCATTCTTCAATACATTATTCATTCAATTTTTTTTTAAATGAGAATTAAGTTACTTGGATATATTTAGATACTTTAGGTGAGAATGTATTTAACATGGACATGAAGTATAAAAGTTGAGGATAAAGAAATTAAGAACAGAACACTAAGTAAAAAATTCACATTCTGTGTATTTTATTTTGCTACATAAAATATTTATAGTATAGCATCCTTTCATTATTTAAGTTTGTTATGTATTTGTAATTTCCAATTTAAGAGCACTTGACTCCCCACAATGGGTATGTACCACTATTGCATTTGTGTGAGTATCACATAAGGCTATTTACTGCTAAGTAAGTTAGACCATGAGTTGCTTGGAAAGATATTGGCTACTTTCCCCCAGTAGCTCATGTAGCACCTTTTGGCACTAGATGTGCTGACTGTCTGGGGACTGACTCTCTTCCAGCTTCCAGCCATGTCACTTCATGTTATGTGCCAACAGCATATGGTGTCTTCAGCTGTAGGATCTTACCACTAACTTTGGCGGGTCATCGAGTACTCTGACAGAAATCTGTCTTCTTTTGGGAAACCTTGTAGGTCTCTTTGATGCAAAGCTCACTGTGGATGATAGCCACCTGCTGGTACTGGAAGTTACAGGATAGTGCCCAAGAAGAGAGGAAGAAAAGATAAGTAATATAAAAGAGTTAGAAGAGAGAGAGAGAGAGAAGCTATAGAAGATTAGGTCAGTTTTCATCTTACCCTCTTCAGTGCCTTGTGACTCAGGTGTTCTCTCTAAGGGTCTGGTGAAGGTTCAACCATTTGGTATGTCTTTTAGGATGTAGAATATTATGGTACCATTGCTGTTTGGGTTCAGATTTGTGTCCCTTACCCCTCATTTGCCCTCCGCTGCCTCCCCACCCACCCTATTGTCTGGTCCTTGAGATTCTTTCTAGGTATGTTGGCATCTTGGGTATATTCGGGTTAGGTGCTGTAGATGAGTGAGACTATGCGGTGATTATCTTTCTGTGATTGAGTAAGTTCACTGAGAATAATATGTTCCAGGTTCAACCATTTTTCCTCAAATTTCATTGTGCCATTTTTTCTTACTGCTCTGTAGAATTCTACTGTGTAGATATACCACATCTTAGTTATCCATTCTTCTAGTAATGGACATCTGGGTTGATTCCAGCTCTTAGCTATTACAAATTGAGGTGCTATAAACATGGTTGAGCAAATTTCTCTGGACTGAGGCTTGAAGGTTTTAGGGAAGATGCCAGTAAGGGAATAAGTGGGTCTGTTGGTATCTCTATAGTCAGCTTTTTATGAGTCTCCATATTGCTTTCCAAAGTGGTTGTACCATCTGACATTCCCTCCAAGACTGGATGAGGGTTCCTAATTCTCCACATCCTCGCCGGCATTTATTTTCATTTGATTTTTTGATGTTTGCTATCCTTACTGGGGTAAGGTGGAAGCTCATAGTTGCTTTAATTTGCATTTCCCTGATGATTAGGGATGATGAACACTTTCTTAAGTGCGTGTATGCCGTTTGTATATCTTCCTTTGTGAACTGTCTGTCCAGCTCTTTGCCCCATTTTGAGAGCGGGTTGTTTGACTTTTTATTGTTTAGGTTTTTGAGTTCTTTGCAGATTCTAGAGATTAGACCTCTGTCAGTTGGATATTAAGCAAATATTTTCTCCCATTCTGTGGGTAATCTATCGGCTTTGCTTATTGTATGTTTGTCCATGAAGACACTCTTCAGCTTCATGTGATCTCATTAGTTGAGTGATTGTTTTAGATCCTGTGCTACTAGGATTTTGTTCAGGAAGTCTTTTCCCATTCCTATATCATGGAAAGTTCCTCCTATATTTTCTTCCAGTAGTAGCCTAGTTTCTGATCTTATATTGAGGTCTTTGATCCATCTGGACTTGATTGTTGGTGAGATGTGGGGATCAAGTTTCAGTTTCCTGCATATGGTTATCCAGTTTGTCCAGCAACATTTGTTGAAGATGCTGTCTTTTTTCCAGCCTATATTGTTAGGGCCTTTGCTGTACTTGCTTGACCCAAAGTCCAGGTCCTCTATTCTATTCCATTGGTATACTCCTGCTTTTATGCCAGTACCATGCTGTTTTTATTACTATGGCTTTGTAATATAGCTTTAGATCAGGTATGGTGATGCCTCCAGAGGTGTTTCTCTTGCTGAGGAAATGTTTGGATATCCTAGGGCTTCTGCCTTTCCATATGAATTTTGAGACCAGTTTTTCTATCTCTGTGAAGAGAAGAACAACGTTGGGATTTTGATGGTTATTGCATTAAATTTGTAGATTGCGTTTGGTAGGATTGCCATTTTCACAGTGTTAATTCTGCCTATCCAGGAGCATGGGAGGTCTTTCCATTTTCTCAAGTCCTCCTCAATTTCTTTTTTGAGTGTTTTTATGTTTTCATTGTATAGGTGTTTCACTTCATGGTTAATGTCACTCCAAGGTATTTTGTTGTTGTTGCTACTATTGAAAATGGTACAATGTCACTTATTTCTTTTTCTCTATCTTTGTCTTTTGTATATAGGAAGGCTACTGATTTTCTGCATTGCTTTTGTGGAAACTAAAACATGTAAGCAATAATTGTTGTGAAAAACACATCTTCAAAATAAAACCACAGATAATTTATTTAAAAAAGAATCTAATTCTATTAATAGTAATAGTTGTTTATATCACCATATCTTAGCCGAGCTTTACTGGTTTGCTAGTATCTCACTACCTGCTAAAAACTAAGTTCTAAGCTCTATGTGAATTAGCTGTTACTAACAGTTTGATGATTATTTTGTCCAACCAAAATATTCTTCTTAAGTATATATAATAAATTTAGTTTTATTAATTTGACTATATATAATGATGTTATTTTCATTTCCTTAAGCATACTGTCACATTATGAACACTAATTCATAAAAATATAAATATATTCAATAAAATTACTACATATATTGTTCATGTAAAATAATGGAACAAGTAACATATTATCTTTAATGTCCCTTTGTTTGCCATAGAAACAGGACATAAGTAGAATGCCATGAAGAAATCTGAGACAGTGTGCTAATAGGATAAAGGGGATGCAATGAAAACTAAATTTTTTCAGACTTGCTGTAAACTCCACAACTATCTTTTCTTATTTTAAAATAATATATTTGTAAATAAATATATGTGAAATTAAAAAAAAATTTGGTTAGTTGACTTTTTTGTGACTTGTTACTTTAGCTGTTGCCTTTGAGTGTATTTCCATTATTAAGTATCTTCAAGTGTACACACACCAAAAAGAAATGAAAATTACAACATGCATAACCTGGCTACAAAGTAGCCCTTTTGGCTGAGAAAAAAAAAAATAAATCTTCTATGAGACTAATTTCCTAATGAGGAGCTTTCAGTCTGCCTCTGTTCCATGATTTTGTTAAATTACTGCAGATCTGCCTCTGTTGAATTACTGGAGATCTGCCAGTTAAAGAAAATAGTGTCAATCATTTATTATTATAAAGTTATTTAGTGAGTAAGAGTAAAATATTTGAAAACAATGTATGCCAGGGCCTAGCGCTACTTACTTGTGAGAAAGCACTCAGATATTACATTTAATTTAAGACCTCAGACCTCCAATTTTTTCTCAAAACCTTTCACTTTAATTGTTAGCTTGAGGAATGAAGTATCTTCTAAATGTTTTCTTGCATTCTTTTAAGGGGCTATTATTGGAAACATCATCTATTACTAACTCAATGGTATAAATGCACACATAGTGATGAAATATTTAAACATACTAAAATCATTTAAAATTAATTTATCTTTGTGACCCATGAATAATCCTCTCATAGAATTATGTGTTATAACTATTTAAGTACAGAGAAATTGAGTTTCTATTTTTTTTATTTATACACTTTATTTATTTTCAACATTTAAAATGAACCTATAGATAAACCATGGAAGACCTAGTTCTGATAACAAAACACAGTATCACTACTTTCATATGGAAATAAAAGTGTAACATTTGAGGAGGGGAGGGGCAGCATTGGAAACATATAAAACGGATGATCATTTAAGAAATAAGGTCATTTAAGGAATACACTAAATAAGACAATGACTTGGAAAACCCAGAAATACACCAGAATGTACTCACTTACAAATTACACAAGGAAGCCACAGTTGTGGCCCCAATGAAATAAACATTCTAAAATTCTAACACCAAGATCTCAGCCAGGTCTACAAGTACACAGAACAATTCAGACGCAACCCTCATGTGGCATGACATTGAGATATTGTTTGGGTCTTTGTTTGAATCTTGAGCCTGGTAGTTACTCTGTAACTCAGTCTGGCCTTATGGCCTTGAACTCATTGAAATTCCCCTGCCTCATGCTTCTGAGTGCTAGAATGACCGTAGTACACCATCATGCCCAGGTGAGAGTTAGTTACTATTTTATTTTTGCAGGGCTGGGGATTGAACCCTGGACCTCTTATTCCATCCCAGTGCTCATTCTACTCTGTCACTACTAGGCTGTACTGGACTTTGTAATCGTAGGATGACCACCCAACCAAAAACATGATGTAGCCTTTATGGAGCAGGGTTATTCCTGCTCTCCAACAACTGGAGGTACCTATGAGCACTATATAATACAGTGGGTTACTTTGGAAAAGAGTTCTGATTAAAAGCAAAAGCAAAAGTGCATTCTAATGATGCTTTTCAAAATAGCCCAGTCCTTGCGGTCCATTTCAAAATTCTTGTGGTATTAACTTTCTCTTTTCCTCTCAGAGAGAGGTACAAAGGAAATACCACTCTATTAATTGATAATATTCCTCCAGTTTATTTATTTTTTTTCAAAAAACGTGCATTATATATTCCATTTTTCAAGAAAAGTTTATAAATGCAAACTAAATATAGTAGTTTGAAAGTCAAGTATCCTGCCTAGCCTTGTATGTTTGTGATTAAGCCACATACGCAATCCTCAGCTGGCAAACCCTTTGGGAGGTGGGGCTGTGGTGGAGGAGATACGTCACCGGGGCTGACTTTGAGTTTTGTTAGCCCACCTCCACGTCTAGCCTTTACGCCACTTCCACCCAGATATTGTGATAAGATGTGAATCAGCTTCCTGCTTGTGTCTTATTTCTCTGTCATGATGAAACTTCCTCTCAAAAGTGTAAGACCTTCTCCTTCCATGAGCTTCACCTAGTCAGGTGCTTTGTCACAGCTCTTAGTAAAGGTTCCTTGTCTGAAATTTTCTACTTAAAAACATAGTGACTGTATTTACAGAAATAAAACACTGGCTCCCTAAAGCCATGGAGACTATCCGCAGTTGATGTGAATGTGGTTTTGCCATTTTCAAAATTAAAACCTTTGAAATTCTGAACAGGACATGGACTAACCAAAATAGCTGTGCAGTGATCTAAATAAGTATGCGAAGATTAATTGCATATAGTATTAAAAAATGAAAATCATAGGCTGGGGAGATGACCTAGGGGGTCTACTTGTTCTTCAAGCCTGCCTCCCAGGGTTTACATCCCCAGCCCCCATGTAAAGCCAGAACCAAATTGGTGCACGCATCTCTAATCCCAATGTACCTGTGACAATGGAAGACACAGTTAACCTTGAAAGTCAATGACCAGCTAGCAAGGCCTTTCCGGTGGGGGGAGGGGGAGTGAGAGAGATCCTTTCTCAAATAAGTTGTGAGGTAAGGAAGGTCCACCACCTTGATGTCCTACTCTGAACCTGAGCATGCACTGTGCTACACCCATAACCTCCCACAGCAAACAGACACATGTATACTCTTGAAAGAGTAAAAAAAAATATGAAAGAGCATAAGTTCACATTTTATACACATAGCATTTTTAAAGTTTTCCTTACCATTGTTTTTAACCTGTCCTTTCATATTTTACAATATTGCTGTGACTTGCCTGATTAGCAATAGATGGGTTTGTATTAAGCAGAATAATTTAACTCAGCAAAATGTAATTCAGGCAAAACCTATTCCTGAATCCTGAGTGTCACCATTGGTACTTTCCCTGCTCTGGAGACTTCCATCATTTCTGGATTCCACCGTACTAAATAAAGTGATGTAACAATGGCTACCACCATGGCTACTACATTGTTTCCTCTCAGGAACGCTCCTGTTTCAGATGAGCAATACAAAAGCTGAGCTATACTTTGATCCAAAGGTAGAACATTTTCAAGGAGAAATGATAGATGTGACTGACTGGCATTGGTTAAGGGATAGAACTCATCTCAAGAAAATATATGATGAATGATAAGAGAAGGACCCCTGACCTACTCCTATAGGCTCCTCATGCCCACACTTGGGCTCATACATCTGCATGCACATGTACACAACTCATAACACACACATATACAAACACACCAAACATACCATACTACACACATACTTTACACACACATGCATAAACAAAGGGTAAGAATAAGATTACATCCCTAAACTAAGGTCATCATGGTATAGGGATTTGGGTTGTCTCACTTGGCCCTTTAATGAAGGACTTAGTGTACCAGATGCTTCCTATCACACAAAATTTCCACTGATTCAGTGGCCTCCAGGTTCATATTTTAAGAATTCAAAGAACAAAATCCACAGACCATAAGGGTGAGGTTTAGAAAGATTTTATTATAGGTTTTAAGAGAAGGAAAGAAAGTAGGGTTCCTATATTGCAGGCGGGGTCCCAAACAAGTAAGTCACATGCCAAATATGACTGGGATTTCTTATAGAAATTTACCAGATGGTGATAAACTGATCAGTCCAGTCTCTCTGCCTGGCTGGTGTCTAGTTTCCTGGCAATCTTAGTTATGTGTTATATCTGGTTTCTCGGGAACAGGAACTTGTTTAGGGAAAAGAAGTAAGGAGAGATCAGACTCTTCTCTTTTGACACTTCTGGCTTCCAGTAACTTAGAGGTTTGTAATGACTCCTTTAAAGAAAAAGAGATTTAAAAAAATTATATCTCTCACCCTTATAGGCTCAATTACCCGCATTTAGTCAGGAGATTAAAAAAAAACATAAAAAAAAAACTTCAATTTAAGGGCCCTGTTAAGCTCAACTGCCTAGCCAATTTCTTTCCCTATCCATCAATAAAACATTTAAAGATATCACAGGGCTGGAGGGATGGCTTAGTGGTTAAGGAGTTTGCCTGCAAAGCCAAAGGACCCTGGTTCAATTCCCCAGGGCCCACCTTAGCCAGATGCACAAGGGGGCATACATGTCTGGAGTTCGTTTGCAGTGGCTGGAGGCTCTGGCATGCCCATTCTCTCCTTTTCTCTCTCTCTCTCTCTCTCTCTCTCTCTCTCTCTGTGTGTGTGTCTCTCTCTCTCCCTCTTTCATGCTAAGGATTTCATTGCAACCCTGAAGCTTGTGACAATCCCATTGTACTTACCGTTAATGAGTTTTATAAAAATTTCACCCAAAATGAACAAAGTCTTACATGACTAGAGGTAGAGTCATTTTATTTCACTTGCCCCTTGTCATATAAAAGTTTAGCTTTACCTTTATGTAGATAACCCTAGTGTTCATTATTGCATTCACTGTTTGGCTGGTGTTTATTCTTATGTCACTCAGTAATTTGTTTTTCTTACTGCAACATAAAAATTCCTTTTATGTTCACTTCAGACTAGAGTATCTAATAAAGCAAAATAGTGATAACTATGAGATATGAACTCACACTATTATCTCAGGAATGAAAATGAGATGTTATATGTTATTTAAAATGTACCTGCAAATGGTGTGAGATAGCAAATATTACCATGTCCAGAAAAAATTGCATCTATATGTAGAAAATGAGTCCTAACTAAAGTAGCAAAAATAAGAAATAATTCTATTGATCAGAATTTAAACAGCATAATAAACAAGGCAAGTTGTTATTTCTGGGTTGCATTCAATATCTACTTTGAGTGACTGCACAGAAATTTTGTGACTAACACTAACAAACTTTCACTTGCAATTGAAATGAGATTTTGGAAATGACTTTATATTCTTGATAAAAGAAGAGATGATTATTATATATTAACCTGATAAATAGTGTTTTGATCCATCAGAATGTTAAGTTTATTTCTTCTTAGTGAATATTATTATTATATGCATACATGAGACATGAAATCAGGAAAATCTTTTCTCCTAGTTCAATCAATACATGTTTTAGAACCTAGCTATTTGTTAATATGGCATCTTATCATGGACCAAAATAAATTGTCTTATATAGGCTATATTCATAATTCAAAACAAACTGAAAAATTGTGTAAATTGCTTTATAAGTGAGGCTCAAAGTCTTTGTTCCTCTAAATAACTATCAATACCCAAATATGGCAGACTAAAGATTTGTTTTGATCTGCAAAGTTCTGTAACATCTGGTTGATTCCTCATTTAAATTACATATGTAGATTAGCTATTGTGGTGTGCTCTGTTTGCTTTTATCCTGAGAACATATTCAACATTTAATTACCACAATTTTGAACATATAATTTCAGTGATAACAAAGACACATATTATCTAAAGGTCTGGTAAACTGAAACTCTCCCCAAAAGTTTTTATAATTTTGAACTTTACTTAGCTTTCTCTTCTCTAAAAATTAAGTATGTAATTGCATGCTGCTTTTTGAATTGAAAAAAATAGCATCTATTTTGTGCTTGTTGTCAGTAAAATAGTAACCTAATTATATTGACAGTGTTTCTTAATTTTTCATCATTCAGCACTTCTACAAATATGGTGGTAAAACAAATATCTGCAAAATAACTGGCATTTAAGACTTTGAAGAAGAATTTGAAAATAAGCAATTTTATTAATTTGTTATTTTAAAATTTGAAGATGTGAAAACATTGCAATTAAGATAACATATTTGCAGAAAGAAAAATAAAAATTATGTATATATATATATATATATATATATTCACTCTTTGGCCAAAAACCAACAGAGGTTCAGATGAGATAGTAGTACCTGCTTTGGGTTGATCTCATTATGGGGTGATATGTCTGCTAAGCTTTGCTGTTTCTGGAAGCCAACGTCCCTAAAGATTTGGACAAGAGCTGGGCATGGTGGCACACACCTTTAATCCCAACACTCAGGAGGCAGAGGTAGGAGGAGTGCTGTGAGTTCGAGGCCACCCTGAGACTAGATAGTCTCAGGTCAGCCTAAGCTAGAGTGAAACCCTACCCTCAAAAAGAAAAAAAAAAAAAAAAGATTTGGACAAGGGCTGAAGATTCTCTTGGTGCTCTTGCTGCTGTTATCTCGAGGCAGATGTTAAACTTTTTGAATGTTTGTGAAACATTGAACATCAAAACCCTAAAAACAATAACAAGTGATAAGAGACAAATTGGCTAGGCAGCTTAGGAAAGAGAGATTCCAAAGTGAATAGCTTTGTCTTGCTAAGTGCCTGAATGTTCCTTGGGCTGTAGTGGATATTCCAGGTCATTACACTTTACTAGAAGTCAAACATGTCAGAAGGATCTATTTGGCCTTTCCTTACCTCTGCCCCCTCAGGTAGTCCTTCCAGTGTATTCCTAGAGAATTGACTTCTGAGAAGATTGCACTTTTCCAGAGATCATTTTTGCAGACCCCTGAAGTCAGGACTAGGCTGGCTAAACCAGCTGCCAATCCACAGGCTCATAAGAAATACCATCTGATGTGGGGCATGATGGCACGTGCCTTTAATCCCAGCACTCGGGAGGCAAAGGTAGGAGGATCTGTCAGTTTAAGGCCACCCTGAGACTGCATAGTGAATTCCAGGTCAGTTGGGGCAAGATTGAGACCCTACCTCAAAAACAAACAAACAAACAAATACCACCTGAACTTAGGTGTGAGCCTCCTCTTGCCTCCCTGGGCAAGAGCTCCACTTTGCTTCCTTCTCTTATGTTCTTGATTTGAACACCTCTACTTCTCTTCTCTCTCCTAAAGCTTTGAGCTCTAATAAAATTTTTTTCTGAAACTTTTCTCTGATCTGTGGATTTTATTCCTTGAATTCATATGACAAGGCTCTAGGAAAAAAATCGAAACTATATGTGTTGGCATATAGTGGTACATTGGCAGAGGAACCCCAAAATTTGTTATCAAAGAATTGTAAAATATTTTTACAAATCAAATTATAATAAACAAGGAATTATGAATGATGAATAATTACGAATGATGAATAGCAGTAGAGATCTTGCTTAGCATGAATACACTAAAAGTAGGAAAAATGAATTATGAATAAATAGTTATTGATTGATAGGGGCAGCAAGCTGTGTTAGCATTTTTTTAAATTTTAAAGTATTTTTTTATTTATTTATTTAAGAGTGACAGACAGAGAAAGAGGCAGAGAGAGAGAGAGAGAATGGGTGCACCAGGGCTTCCAGCCACTGCAAATGAACTCCAGACGCGTGCGCCCCCTTGTGCATCTGGCTAACGTGGGTCCTGGGGAATCGAGCCTTGAACCAGAGTCCTTACGCTTCACAGGCAAGCGCTTAACTGCTAAGCCATCTCTCCAGCCCTGTGTTAACATCTTTTATCCTTCTATATATTTCTGATTTTTCAATCTCTCTTGGATTTCTCTGTCATTCTTAAGGGAAACCTAATATGCTCATACTTTTTTCAAGCTTGTGTGATGCATGGATTCTAAAATGAGTAGATTACCTGAGCTCTTGGACACAAGAATGAAAATTAACAATTTCCTAGTGAATGCTTATCACTCACATACTTCTATAGTTACAAAACTATTTCAGTGTAATTGAACAAATAAACTCTTTTACTCTAAACTCTAGATATGTAATCCAAGTAAATACTCCAATATTCTCTGGTAATTCATAGTATGGAGTTTTATAAAAAATTTTAAAACTGCCAGGCGTGGTACCACATACCTTTAATCCCAGCAGCCAGGAGGCAGAGGAAGGAGAATCACCATGAGTTTGAGGCCACCCTGAGACTACATAGTGAATTCCAGGTCAGCCTGGGCCAGGGTGAGACCCTACCTCAAAAACAAAACAAAACAAAACAAAATTTTAAAACTGTTACAACCAAGAACGTTAAGTTCCCAAATTGCAGCTTAGTCTGAAGATGACCTTTATAAAGGCTACTAATGTAATGCTGTATTTCCAAAATATGGTGCCTTGGGTGACAAATAGAATTCTCTTTTTTATTAGATAACATAAAAAGCCTATTTTCATGTCTATGGTGCAAGAAACAAAATATATGCAGAACCCTGATCATATTAATGTGTATGTGGTTGTCATTGATGAAAGGAATTTCTACTATGAAGACGTTATTGTTGCCCGATCTATACACAGTATTTAGCAGAAACTAATTACTTTTTAAAGTGTGTTTCAATCATGCAGCTAAAATATTCCTAACTTCTCATCAACAGTCAGTTATTGCTTCTCTTTATTAAATAAAATGTATTCAATATTTACAAGCCACTGCTAAATCATTATTTGAATTTCATGAACTTAATCTTACAGAAATTTATTCTAGTAAACAAGTTATTTAAACTCAGAGTTTTACAAAACTTTAGACTCAAGATACAGATATCTTGTATATAGTGCTATATTATTTGTATACAAATTTTACTATGTATTTTTTCAGTAACTCTTAATTACAGAATTGTAATTCAAGATCTCAACAAATCTTGATATTTGCTGTCCACCATCCTTGATTACTAGTATCTCTAACTCAATTTATAATAAAATTGTTCACTTTTTTGTAAAAATAAATGCTCATTAAATCAAGCTAATATATTTTCTAAATTCCTAGTCATTGGATTTTAGATCTTAGATAAAAACATTAATAGAAGTTTCCTAACATAGATGCCTTATTACATCATAATCTTTTCATTATAATCTTTTTTCTACTTTTTTTTTAATAATATCATTTCTCTTTATTGCCAAAACTGTAGAACATTTTTTTGCACAGAGAACTGGGGCAACAATGTGACACACAGAGAAACCAAACTCAGAAATTCTTTTACAAGGAGTTGAAGGTCATAATTTGAAGAGATTACAACCTTAAGACAGATAAGATGGAGCAAGGGAACAATGGAGAAGGAAGAGGAAGGACTTCTGATCTCAAGTACAGGACCACCTAAACTTACTCATAATATGTAACTAGAAAGCCTCCCCATTCAGGCCTTAGCTCGTGCTACAGGCCTCCCCACCTAGGCTAGGATGTCTTTTAAGACAGCCCCCAGCTCTGGGAAGGAATACTGGTAGCCAGTGGCCAGTGTCCGCCGTGGGACAACCTTCTGGCCCTCCAGTAGCATGATGGCACGCTCTCGCCCAAAGACAGCTTGCACCACAGTGCTGGGGAGAGGGATGAAGGCAGGGCAACCCAGGGCAGCACCCAAGGCCTGGGCAAACTCAGCATTGGTAGTAGTGGAGGCTGGAGCCACTCCATTCAGGACTCCTTGGACATAGTTTTCTTCAAGGGCATGGGCGAGAATGCCTGCCAGGTCGCTGATGTGTATCCAGGGGAAGAATTGATGACCTGAGCCAATGGGGCCTCCCAGACCCATGCGGAAGGGCAGAAGCATGTGACTGATGGCACCACCACCACGGCCCAGTACAACCCCAGAACGCACCACCACCTGGCGTGTAGAATCTCCAGGAATCCTGGCTGCTGCTTCCCATTTGGTTACCAAGTTGGAGAAAAAGTCAAAATCCCCTCCTGGGCTGTCCTCATCGTACTCCGCAGTCAGGCTGGGCTGGTAGTAAGCTACACCTGTGACTACTATCCAGGCCTGTGGGGGTTGTGTGGCTTTGGTGATAGCTTGTGCCAGCATCTGGGTAGTCTCCAGGCGGCTGCTGAGAACTTTTTTCCTGAAGGCTTCATTCCACCCACGTGATTCGACCTGGCCCAGGCTGTCTGGAGACCAGCGTCACTTTGTGGCCCTTGGCTTTCAGCAGCTGGGACAGGGCTGTCCCAATGAATCCCGTCCCGCCACCCACAAGCACCCGCATAGCGACAGGGCTTTTTTCTACTTTTGATAAATATGTGATTGTATGTGTGCATGATTAAGTGCAGGTGCATGTGTGTATACAGCTGTTATGTGCTCCGGCATATAAAGGCTAGAGGAGACTCTCAGGTGTCATTCTTCAGGAACAATGTCCACATTTTTTAAAGAGTTCACTCATTAGGCTAGACTGGCTGGTCTTCGGAGCCCAGAGATCCTTCTTTCTCTGCCATTCAAGCCTGGTCTACCACAACTTGCACTTTTGACATGCATGTTAAAAACTGAACTCAAGACCACATGCTGGGGTGCCTGGAAGACAGCACTTTACTGACTGAGCTTCCACCCAATGGCATCTGTGGAACATCTTCGTCAGGTAAGAAGAACTGCAAGATGATGTTGAAATAGGATTTGACCCCTCAAAAGCTAAACCACTGAAGTCAATGAGTAATTGACACCCTTACTCGTATTTTATTTCTTGTTTCCTTGTTCTGTTAAGTATTGTGTTCAGGCAACTGCCAACCCACTGATAATTTGGTGGTGTTCCCAGAACCTTAACTTATGAATTTGGAGAATGAAATCAACAGATCAGAGGATAAGTTTCAGAATAATTTTATTATAGGTCAAAGATTTAGGAGGGGGAAAGAGAAGGGACACTGAAGCCCAGAATTTAAGAGAAAGAAGCAAGGTGAAGCTCTTGCCCAGGGAAGAAAAAGGGGGTTGAGAAGCCCCATGTGAGAAGAAGGCAAGACTCTTGCCCAGAGAGGCAAGAAGGGGGTTGAGAAGCCCACCTTGAAACTTAAATTGTGGATTTTTATGAACCCATGGTTGGGCAGCTGATTTTTCCAGTCTAGTTCTGACATCAGGTGTCCACAGTCACAATCTCTTCCCAGGAGTCTTACTTTTCTAGAAAGGGAGTGGAAGGACTCCCAAAGTGAGGCAGAGATAAGGAAGAGCTAAATCTTTCTGACCTGTAGTAAAGTGTGATGGCCTACATTTTCCCTTACAGAACCAAGAACACTTTTTGCAGCTAGCCAAGAGAAAGCTATTCACAATGGGGGTGGGGAGTGGTCTATCACTCCTAAGGTGCCTAGCCATTTTCTGTCTCCTATCATTAATGCACAGTTCTCTTATCCTTCTTCTGGCATTCGTTTTCCTACCTTTCTTTCTTCCTTGTTCCTTGATTCCTATCCTCTTCCCTCTTTCCCTTCAACTCTGACCATTGCACTACTTACTCACTATGTAGAATCTAGTTTCTCACTACTTTGTTCTTGGAGTTTATGTGGTGATTGATTTTTCCCAATGTTTTTAATCAAGATGTAGTAGTTTACTCATTTAATTTTTTTCCTTAGCTTTTCTAACTTAAAAATGCCTTAAGCACCTTTACATTATGGTGAAACGCATCAATATGAGATTATACACTCCCATTTATATTTATATTTATTATTATTTATGTTTTAGAAAGTTCTTTTAGTATACTACAAGAAGAATAGTGGGCATGATAGTGACAAAACCTCTTGTTCTATTCCTATTTTAATCCATGTAATTATATTTATGTCCCGAAACTGAGAGATTTGCGTGAACTAAATTCTTCTTACATTGTCATGCTACTATAAGGAAATAAATAATATAAATCTGATGATTTTAGTGTTTTGAGTTTGATGGTCACTCTTCTCTTCATTATTTGTGGCTAGTAACAAAACACATTTCATGGATAATTTAAAAAGATATAAGCCCAAACCCAGCATGAATATTATACATATTCATGATCCAACAAGGCAGTGCTGATTTTTTTTTTTTTTTTTTTTTTTTGCTTAACACAATTAGTATTTTCTTACTGTTTCCATAGTATATTTCCCATTAAAATTATCAGTGAAAGCTCAAAACTTCAGTGTTAACCTGATTGGAGAAAGTTTCAGGAAAAATTCAATGAAATAGCAAATGTGCACATGCCCTTCAGCTGTGGTAATGAACTGAGGACAGTCTGCATGTGCTAATATAGGAATATGCTAATCCTTTGAATGCCTTGGATAGGACTTTTTCATTGTGGCTGATCAGCACAATGGCTGCAGTATGGTCATCCTGATGAGACTGCTTTTTGACTGTGTGCTCTAAATTGCAAATTGCATCCTACACAAATTTCTTTCTCCTTTTTTAGGTCCAGATCAATTTGGTTTGATAATGCCACCAAGCATCCCTCAGCATAATTCTGTTAATCTCTGCAGAAAGTGTGGGGGACTGGAACATCTCAATAAATACCTTCTTAGTGGAAAAAAAATGCCTTTTAAGATAGAGTAAATTTTAGAAAAATAAAAATGTATTAGAATAAGTTGGTAATATAAAGTATATGCAAAAAAATATGAAGAAGAACAAAACTTTCTTCAGAGTGCTGAGAAATGAAATGAGGAGGCATGACCCTTAGCGAAATCAAGAATGAACTCATTCTCAGGTAGGTACTCTTTGTTTTACAAGCTTCTTTTGTAATGTCAGTGAGAAAAGAAAATAAATAATAATTAAGTTGTTAGGTTGGGAGGCTGTTTAACAGTCTGGCATAAAGAGTTTCTTCTGAGGGGTAAGTAGATGCATTTTGGCCTTTGTTAAAATTAAGAGAAAATACTCCCTAGACTTCAAAGTTGCACACATGCTTCTGAAGTGACTAAACCCTGTGTAAGGACAGTGCCCTCCTCTGGAAACACAAGGCCCAGATGAGCTCAGCTTAAGTAAACATTTAAACAATGCAAACTTGCAGACAGACTGAGGTGAGGGGGAATTAGCCAGGTAGCTTTATTTTCAGATAATTAGCTAGAGATGGGCCCAAAGAGAATTCAGCATTTGAGCCAGACTAGTCTCATCCTTTAACAATAGCACTCCCTACCTACTCAGGTGCTCTGGCTTCTTCCTGAGCCAGCCTGCTGAGACAAGAGCAATCACCTGTCTCTCAGAGTACAACTGAGCCTGAGAGGGAAGCCCACCTCAATAATGGGGCTTCCTGGGTGGGCAAGGTGTTTTATTTCTTTTTCTTCTTGGCTGTTCATCTCTCCTCACCTGGACCTCAGGTTCCAGTACTGGTAAGCCCTCCCTATTCTGACATAGGCAGGTGCCAAAATTGGGGAGAGATTTTTCTTTTTCCTCCACTGTCTTACTACTTCTTAGTTGCGTTGAGCTCTGGCCCTGTTTCAATTTCCCTGAAAAACCCGTTGATGTTTCCCTTCGCTCCTACGTTCAGCTTCCCACGTAGGCTCTGACGTCTTGCCTCCATGTGTGTGCATATTCCCGTTCTATCTCGAATTTCAAGCCCATTGCAACCTGGCCGGTCAGGAAAGACTAAGAAATAGTAAAGGACTCAGAGCTTTAAAAGAGATCACACGTGTAGCAAAACAAGAAAGTATCTAGAAACATGGAGACCAAGCAGGAAAATGCCCATACAAAAAGAAATCAGGCTTTTAAGGGGGCGAGCTTACCAAAGTAAGGACCAAGACTGTCAGGTGAAGGCAGAAAGGCAAGAAATCATCCATGTAGCAAAACAGGAACATACCCCTAAACAAGGCACGAAAGTGCTTAGAAAAACAAAACTAACAAACAAAAACTGCCCATTCCCTTCAGGGAGAGAGTTTATCAAAGCAAGGATCAAGGGAGTCATAGGTCAGACATCCAATAGAATGAGCCTCATTATCACACTCAGGCATATAAGGGCAGACCTGATTGCTTGGTAGTGAACCTAGAAGGCCCTCGGGTGTGCCAAGCTGAGGAAGAAGCAGGAATTGCTGCTGAGTTGTTACTTACAGCGATCTTTGATGACATTAGATCAGATACTGTTTCTAGTCCTGCTAGTGCAGGTAAGTGACATCCATGTTTTCCTTGGGCCTCTGCCCTTGGCTGACTACCTATACAAAAAAAAAGCTGTCTTGGGCTAGAGAGGTGGCTTAGCAGTTAAGCACTTGCCTGTGAAGTCTCAAGACCCTGGTTCGAGGCTCGATTCCCCAGGACCCACATAAGCCAGATGCAGTAGCTGGAGGCCCTGGTGCACCCATTCTCTCTCTCTCTAACTGCCTCTTTTTCTGTCCATCTGTTGCTATTAAATAAATAAAAATAAACAATTTTTTTTAAAAAGCTGTCTTGCTCCTGTTATCCTTTCGTAACACAGAATATCAGAGATTTTCACATTAATAGGAACAAAAACACTATCCTTATTTATCATTATTTATAATAGTTAATAAAATCTCCCTAAAAGAATAGAGCTCTATGTTGAAAAATGTGAAAGTTGGTACTAATGTTAAGCAAAATTACTTACATTTTTGTTATATCAGCTTTTGAATTACATATTACTCATATGACATACTTTACTGTAATTATTAGTAAACTCACTATTTTTGTAATATATTTACATTCCTAGAATCATGCAACTTTTATGCATTATAACAAATGATAAAATAATTTCAACAAGCGTATGAAATATTGGTATGCTACTACAGTTACTGTCAAAGTAAGTATCATCTGCAGTCTAATTTTACCATTGACGTTCCCCCACTAGGCCCAGATTTGACTGAAAGTTGCCATTCCACTAAGAATTTTCACTGTGATGTAGTTAGTATTTCATAATCAGTCCTTAGGACTATTGGCCTGTCTGCTGTGTTAATATTCATAAGACAGTCCAAGGTTGCAACAGTTTCCTTTTCTCTGACATTAAAGACAATTTAAATGAATGTTGCCTCATTTGTTTATGAATGCTTTGTATAAATTTCTATTTTAGCAAGTAGATGTCTTTCAACTGATGAAAGTTTCCCCTCCCTCTCCATGGTTTTACTTCACATGGTTTCAGTTACCTATGGTCCACTGCAAGCCTAAATTTTAAATGGATAAGAGTATGTAAAAGATAATATACTGGGATGGAGAGATGGCTTAGCAGTTAAGGCACTTGTCTGCAAAGCCAAAGGACCCAGGTTTGATTCCCCAGGACCCATGTAAACCAGAAGTACAAGGTGGCGCATGAGTGGAGTTTATTTGCAGTGGCTGGAGGCCCTGATGTGTGCCCATTCTCTCTCTTTTTTTCTGTCTGTATGTCTACCTCTTCTTCTCTCTCTCTCAAATAAATAAATAAAAATTTAAAAGTAATCTTAAAAGAGAATAATATGCTATTTATTCTTAAAAATGAGAGATTATATCCATATAACTTTTATTGCAGTACAATTATAAATTTGCTAATTTGTTATTAATTATGATTAAATTAAATTAATTAAAATTTAGCATAGATATGCATTTATGGAGTAAGACAATCCTTATAGGGTTTGGTGCCATTCATGGTCTCAGGCATCCACTTGGGGTGTTGTGATATATCCCCCATGCTAAGGATGACTGTAGTTGTCTTTCATGTATGTTGTTGGTGAATGTACAGCACATTTTGATTTTTAGTGCACATTTCAATGAGAGTTCTTCAGCTATCCTCAGCTTTCCTGCCTTTTGACACTCAAGAAAGTTTCTTGTTGATCAATTTTGCTTGATGCCATCCCTCCATTGAGGATTTTTGCAATAGTGTTTTCATATCATTACTAAATATCCTAATTTAAGACTCTTTTGCCCTAGTCTTTCTCCTACATGTTATATACTATTTTAATAAATCAGTAATTATAAGAGCTGAATAGTGGAACATAGTACATGATGCTTGGGTAACATTACTTTATTTAATAAGTGCTCTCTGAAAGCAGTACATTATATTTTGCCTAGTATCAGAAAGGCTGGGTAGTAAGAGGAATTTATGCTCAGGGAAAAAGAGATTGTGTCTGGTTTTAATCACAGTATGTTCACAGTCTTATACTCTGCCCATTCAGTATTTGTTACTTTCTTCAAAAAGCACATATATTCTCTTTCTTTTACTGATTTTTGGAAATGAATAAAAAGACACTCAGGGCTGGGGAGATGGTTCATTGGGTGTGGTGGTTTGATTCAGGTGTCCCCCATAAACTTACCATAAGCTCTGAATGCAGAGTCACCAGCTGAGAGCAATTTGGGAATTGGAGGTGCCTGGAGGAACTGTATTTTTGGGAGCAGAGCTTATAGTTATTATAGGCAGCTTCCCCTTGCCAGTGTTTGGCACACTCCCCTGCTGCTATTGTCCACTTGATGTTTTCTAGGAGGTGATGTCCACCTTCTGTTTTTGCCATCACTTTCCCTGCCATTATAGAGTTTCCCCTTCAGTCTGTAAGCCAAAATAAACCCTTTCCTCCCACAAGCTGCTCTTGGTCTGGTTCTTTGTGCAGCAATTCAAAGCTAACTGCAACAATGGGTAAGAGTTCTTGTTACAAGAATATAGGCCTGAAAGGGTCTTAGGGCCCACATGAATATTTGACATGGCAACACATCTGTAAACCCAGTCTAGGTGATATCACACACTGGGAGTAAAGGCACTAGTGTGCCCATTCTCTCTCTATCTGCCTCTCTCTTTCTCTCTCTCTCTCTCTCTGTGTGTGTGTGTGTGTGTCTTTTTCTCTCAAATAAATAAAAATAAAATATTTTTAAAAATTGTAAAATTTTTATTTTTGTTTCTTGTGAAAATCAATGGAAGGTGTAAACATGAACAGCAAATCAAACAGTATTGTTTAAAAGAAAGAAAGCCAGAAGGAGGGACAAATTTGGAAATCATCATAATCACAGAAGGTGAGCTAGGAAATGTGGTCAAGAGTAGAGTAATGAAAGGACAATGTCAAGTGAGAATTAGGGATGCAAGGAATCTGGTTCAGGACTGGTCTCAGTCTTAGACAAGCATCACTGTATCTGCTTATTTTTGCCATCCTCATGTAGACTGGTACACAAGAGATACTTCTGCAAGTCCAATGCACACCATGTTTCAATGCTCGCTTAGATGATCTTGTGTGATAAAACAGAGAAAGAAAGAACATGCTCCTTCATACCTCAAAAATTATTTCCTGATAAGAGCAAACTGAATCCATTATGGCGAAACGGGTATAGTTGGAGTCACAACTATATGGTTTGTTGCCGTATCAGAGAAGGTGCTAACAGAACACAATCTCCACTATATATTTGGTTGGGGTCTAGATAGGAGTACTGCTAAGGGTAGGTTCTCACCTACTGCTGGGATGACATATTTGACACTCTTCAAGAAGCTTGATATGGAGACTCTGTTTACTACTTCCATTTATCTTACATATTCCAATATCTAGTGTCATTCTTCCTACCAAGCTAATATGACGCAGGACTGGTGAGACCTCTTCATTTCTTCTGGAACTCAGTAGTGATCCTAAGCTCTAGTCTGCTGACATGAACAAAATTCCTACTTAGTAAGGTCTCGGAAACAGAGATAGCAATTACAGAATGTGGCTGGTCTCAGGAGCACCTGAGCATCTTATTTGTGGTGCAAAATGATCCATCTTCTCTGACACAGGTGACACTTTTGCCTGTATGTCATGGGGTTGCAGACCAGAACTCAACTGAGACACTCAAATCTGCCTTAAAAGAGTCAGGTATTAAGAGTTGAAGCATAGTGCAGGGAATAATTTAATATTTTTATTATCTGAGGCAAGAGGAAGCTTAGAACTTTTATATTGAAAAAGTTAAATTGAAAAAGGCACTATCGGGCTGGAGAAATGGCTCAGCAGTAAAGGTGCTTGCCAGAAAATGGCAATAGTTATCCATATTTGAAAATACAATACATGATAGCTGCAAACCTAAAATTGTTACCATATCAAGCCAGCACTGCATTCTCCCTATACTGACAGAAACCTAAAATGACCTCAAAAATATTGGCACATGTAATTAACAAGAGGAACTTTTATATTAAGATATTTACTACTTTATAGGTTATATCATCACATAGACAGTGAAAAATCCACTTAAATGTTTCCAAAGTTACATTAACAAATAATTGAATAAGTATACATTAAATATTCTGAGGTAAATAATGGATAATGAATTAATTTTTAAAAAATGAAACAAAAGGGCAAGTAGTTGACTCACAAGCAAAAGGCATTTGTTTGCAAAGCCTGATAGCCTGGGTTTGATTTTTCCAAAACCCATGTAAAGCTTGATGCCCCAAACAGCACATGTGTCTGGAGATTGTTTACAGTGTGGCAAGGGCCCATACCATCACTCTGTCTCCCTTCTTCTCTCTCTCTTTCTTTCTCAAATTTTTAAATAAAATATTTTTTAAAAAGTGAAACAGACTACTATTCTTTAATCTTAGTTCACAGAATATATTATACCCATCATTTCATGTTACAAATATATTTTCATGCTTTAAATAGTTTTTTGAAATATGGGCATATAAGATTATATAAATAGTGTCCATTTATAACTATTAATTATAGGAAACCACTTTTTTGTATATAAAACTTAAATCCTACACTACTTTTGGTTTATGATAAACCTACTTGTATCTTGCTACTTTGCTGAAGGAGTTAATCACCTTTAAGAGTTCTGAAAATAAATAAATAAATAAATAAGGGGCTGGAAGGATGGCTTAGCAGTTAAGGTGTTTGCCTGCAAAGCCAAAGGACCCAGGTTCAATTTCCCAGGACCCACATTAGCAAGATGCACAAGGGGGTGCACGTGTCTGGAATTCATCTGCGGTGGCTGAAGGCCACCTGGAACAGATCATTCTCAACAAACTCACACAATCATAGAAAGATAATCATCTAATTATCTCACTCATCTGTGGCTCCTAACCTGAATCTGTCTGGATGAAGACATACCTAATAAGCATCTCAAGGACCAGACAATAGGAAGGGAGGAGCAGGAGAAGAGGTAAGGGTGGGGGTGGTAGACACAAAACAATGTTACCATAAAATTATACACCCTAAATGACAGACTAAATGGTTGAACCTGCATCAGGTCCTTAGAAGGAGCATCTGAACCAGAGGGCCCTGGAGAGGGTATAGTGAAGACTAACCTTAATCTTATCCTGTTTCTCTCTATATATCTCTATCTCTCCCTCTTCTCTCTCTTCTCTTTATCTCTTTTATATTACCTATCTCTTTCTTCCTTTATTTCCTTGATGCTGGCCTGTAATTCGCAGTATCAGCATGTGGTTAACATCCACAATAAACTGTTGATCAGAGAGATCTACAAGGTTTCCGAAAAGAAGACAGATTTTTGTCAGAGTACTTGATGACCCACCAAAGGTTAGTGGTCAAACCCTACTGCTGAAGACACTATATGCTGTTGGTATAGAACATGGAGTGACCTGGCTGGAACATGGAAGAGAGTCAGTCTCCAGACAGTTAGATCATCTAGTGCCAGAAGGTGCTACATGAGCAACTGGGTGAAAATTACCAATATCTATCCAAGCGACTCATGGTCTAAGATACTCTGCAGCAAACAACCTGACATGAAGCTCACACAACTGCTCTGGATTTGGCTAACTGATCTGCTCAGTGGAATGGAACTCAAAGCTGGAGGTGGGAAACAAGTCACAGCCATATCCAAATAACAAGCCTGCTTTCCATTATCAACCTCCCACCAATCATGGGCAACAAGAGGGCCTATACCTATTAAATTCTTTCTAAAATAATAATGGATATTCCATTTATCCAGTGGTGACTTCACTCTCCATTGGAGAATGTGCTTCTCTTTTTCAGATGGACACAGATCCTGAGGAGAGAACCAGCCCATCGCACCTCACCAGGGCCCCAAATGAAATCAAGAGTAATTGGGGAAATGAGCAAGAGTGCTGCTTTCTTGTTGAACCTGGTACCAGCACAAGGGTGAAGGAGATAGACCCAGAGAACACTCAACTCCTACCAAATCACATATCCAGAGACACAGAGGCTCCCAAGACCTCATCACTGAAGTAGACCTAAAATGAACCCAATATGGCCCAGGAAAATTTGCAGAATTAAGGGGTGGAAAGATTGTTAGAGCCACTTGTTGGGACATTATGCACAGAGACATTGCCTCTTACCCATAACTGATGGCTAACCCACAATTCACCACCAACATCCCCTAATGAGGAGGGTCTCTTCAGATGGAGGAGGGCAGAGAAGAGGTTAACAATGGTACCAACATGTCTGTATACAAACTGTGTACATAACTAATAAAAAATATATGGTATCAGAGAATTTTTGTTTAAGATATTCCATGCTTCTTCAAGATTCTTGCACTAAGGTTTTGGTAATATATGTCATTTTCCTTTCATTTCTTTGTTTATATTCCAGTAACTACTTTAACAAAGTAACTTAAAGATAACATTTTGTCATTTAAATTCTTTGTAAGTTATTTGGTAAGGTAAAAAATATATCAACTGTGACAGAATTAATAAAAATTTAGCCTTCGTTATAATAAGGACAATTTTTTATAGAAATTGAGTTTCTGATGGAAATAATAGCTGAGTATTTATACTGGACATCATTCCATGTGGTGAGAAAAACAAAAACATACTTGTACTGACTAGTGCAGAACATATGCACCTCTATTAAAAAACTCAAGTAGAAGGAAATTTTGACATGTAAGCAATTTAAATTCTTCATGTTAGAACTGACCTTTCATATAAAGCAGCATTCTCAAAATGTTAATAAAAGACACATTTATTCTCATGTGAGGCAATTACCTTCTCCTTGATGGCACAGCACACTGAACCAAATGCAGCTCATGGGAGGAGATGGTTCGTCATCGTAGGAAAAAGGCAGAGTGTGACATCTTGCCACAGCACAGAGGTGGTAGCAGCCAGAGTCAGCTAGCTGAGACAAGCAGGAGCTGGGCTATGAAAACCCAAATCTTGCCCCCCGCAACTCATTTCCTCCAGCAAGTCTCCAACTCCCAAAGTGCCACAAACAGGGGAGCATGCATTGAAACACATTTGAAATACAATTTGGGACATCTCATTCAAAATACCACCTCTCGAGAAGCACCAGTTTTATCAAAGAGTAAACACTAATTTTTAATTAGATATTCAGAATGCTTTGAACAATTTTTATGATGTTCACTTTAGAAGAAAAGCTAACATGAAATGTATCCATTTGCTTTTTCTGAATTTCTCTGCTTTTCAATTACATTTGTTGTAAGAGCAGTTTTCATACATAGTCTGGACATTGGAACAAATGTGGAAATTTTACAGTGTGGTTCTGATAGCTTTTAATGTTACTATTTGCTTACTTATTTACAGAACTCTGTAGTATCATTTTGGTATTTTAAATTTATTCCTACCATGTTATACCCTTTACATGAGATGTCAGAAATAACTAAATAACACATTAGAATAACATGGGAATCAAAATCATTAAGTTTGTTAGACAGATGTATATAAAAGACAAATTTATATACTATTTTAATCCCTAAGTTTTTAAAAAATATGTAAGTAGTGATTATTTTAATTTTTTAAAATCTTTAATATGTAAATATATTAGGAATGATCTGTAGTGAATTCTGAATAAGAAACCTGTACATATGAAGGTCTTGTTTTAATTTAGTTTTTTTTAAATTTTATTTAATTTTATTTTTTATTAATTAATTTTGTACTCAGCGAATACAGCCAATTTGGTACCATTATTAGGCTCATCCATTACCTACCCCTCCCCTTGGCCCCTCCTTGTTGAAGTATATGGGTCATGCATTCTGGAGTTAGCCCACAGTTATGGGCAGGATAAATGTCTGCATATCATGACCCAACATGTGGCTCTGACATTCTTTCCGCACCCTCTTCCGCAAAATTTCCCTGAGCCATGTTGGGTTCATTTTTGGTCTGCTTCAGTGATGAGGTGTTGGGGGCCTCTGGGTCTCTGGATCTCTGATTTGGTAGTTGATTGTGCTCTGTGTTGATCTCCTTCACCCTTGTGCTAGTACCCGGTTCACCAAGAAAATAGCACCCTTGCTTGTTTCACCAATTGTTCATAGTTTCTGTCTGGGCCCTTTTGAGGTATGATGGGGTGGCTCTCTCCTTAGGATCTACATCTATCTGAAAATGAGAAGCACATTCTCCAATGGAGAGGGAGTTAGCAACAGACAAATGAGATGACCCTTACTTTTTTTTTTTAATTTTTCATTTATTTATTTATTTATTTGAGAGAGAGAGAGAGATACAGAAATAGGCAGAGAGAGAGAGAATGGGCGCGCCAGGGCTTCCAGCCACTGCAAATGAACTCCAGACACGTGCGCCCCCTGGTGCATCTGGCTAACATGGGTCCTGGGGAATCGAGCCTTGAACCAGATTCCTTATGCTTCACAGGCAAGCGCTTAACGGCTAAACCATCTCTCCAGCCCCAACCCTTACTTTTGTATAGAGAATTTAATAGGTGTAGGCCCTCTTGTAGCCCATGATTGGTGGTTGCTTGATAGTGGAGAGCAAATCTACCCAAGATGCTGTACATACCCAGCAAGCTTCTGGTGGACTAGACAATAGGATGGGTGGGGAGGGAGGGGAGGGGGAGTGAGGGAGTGGGAAACACAAATTAATTTAGTTTTTTTGATAGTAGTTTTTGTGGATGGTTATTTCAATCAAACTTTCTCTATTTTGACACTTGTAGATGTAGTTCAGCATTGTCAAAGATCATGCATTTCAGTCTACTCACCACCACCTGAGAAGAGGAATCTTAAATACTAAGTGACTTGTTCAAGAACATATAGTTAGTTAGTGACAAGAAGGGTGAAAATAGAGATTTCTACATTCAAATCAAACTTTTCACTATCCTCTACAAAGCCTTCACTTAGTCTGCTAAATATGTAGCCTATGAGATGTGCAAGAATTTTTTAAGTCATGTAGAAAATTACAATAATATAAATTGTACAATTTCAAATAACCTCTATGATGCTTAATAACACACACACACACACACACACACACACACACACACTGGAACAACCACCTCATACAAAAGAAAATTGTAGTGATTGTCAAAAAAATTGATTATTTATTAAAAAACTATAAATAAATACTTTCTTGGGTTCATGATTTTGTATACTTAGTTCAAATTGATTTGGACATTTTATACTTGTTAAATGCACCATAAGATGTTTCTATAAGAACCTTCCTTTGCCCTCTCACACATATACCTTAATAGCTGAAGTCTAAATGTAACCTCCTATAGATCCTGAGATGACAAGATTAAAATCAATTTGGCATAGAGAATTAAAGGACTTTACTGACCTCCACATGCCTGCCAGCAACATGTGAGAATACTACAAAAACTCAAGCCAAACTGAGAGGTTTGAACATTCCCAGAAGTCTGTACTTATTACTCCCCTAGCAGCTTTACAATATATTCTCTAATCCCTTCCTAATTAACCTCTCTTTCACCACCAAAGGATTTAAAATAATTAATAGTTGAATAATTAACCAAAGAGGCAAAAGGATAGAACATGCCAGGCTCACCTCCAGGATCACTGCTCTTGCTCAGATCTGTGGGAGAGTTTCCAAGCAGAGTTTGTAATAATACACACTCCTGAATCACTGCTCTCAGGGTGGCTTTCTGTTCAGTACATGAGGCACAGATTGCACTTATGACCAAGATTTCTGCTAAGTAATACTGATGTGAATAATACTCAAAATAAGAAATAAGGTAAATGTTTGAAACTTCAAGGGTTTCCTTCTTGGTTTTCTTGTTATACTTCACATTTAATTAAGACTTTGAAACATTCATACAGCAAAAGAAGGGGATATGGGTCTTGAAACATAAATAGAAGAAGTTAAAATAAGTAAGCAAGAATTGAGTGCAAACAAAAGCAGCATGGTAGCATAGGCTACCTAATGTAACAATGAAATAACATTAGAGGTTTTCCAGAAGTATAAATAGGGGTGGCTTATTTTTTTCATAAATTTTCCAGAATAATCTGCCCTAAATTCTATGTGCAGAATTACAAACAGAAAGTACATTGTTGAGTGCTGTCTGGAGATAGAAAATTATTATTGAAGAAAGTGAACAGAGAAAAGCACAGACCTCAAACAGGGGAGGCTTTCCCACAGTCTATGAGAAGCCCAATGACTGAGTCATTCTGCAACTGTCACTGGCTAATTCTGTGAAATGCATGAAGTTCTTTTCTAATATATAATATTAGTATAAATATATCAGACTATTATGAAGGAATTATTCAACATTATATCTCTGCATATAGTGCTTAATACATCAATCCAAACGTGCCAAAAGGAGGAGTTTGGCCTAAGCAAGGGTATGAAGTTTATCACGTTGGGTGTGATCTAGCACTATGGCTTCATTATTGGAAGCAAAAGTAAGTAGAAAATGGAGTCCCAGTACAAGCTGAGAACATATTGTTTCATTTAATTTTAGAAAACTATTTTAAGTTTAGACACCATACACTATGCTCCCTAAGTAGTTATCCTCTTTCATTACTTTCCATATCTTTCCTTTATTTTTTATTTTTAATTAATTTTATTATTAATTAGTTTTGTACTCAGTGAATACAGTCAAGTTGGTACCATTGTTAGGCTTGTCCATGTCCTACACCCTCCCCCTGGCCCCTCCTTGTTGAGGTATATGGGTCATGCATTGTGGAGTTAGCCCACAGTTATGGGTAGGAGAAATGTCTCTGCATATCATGACCCAACATGTGGCTCTGACATTCTTTCCACCCCTCCCCCCCTCCCGCAAAATTTCCCTGAGCCATGTTCGGTTCATTTTTGGTCTGCTTCAGTGATAAGGTGTTGGGAGCCTCTGTGTCTCTGGATATCTGATTTGGTAGGAGTTGATTGTTTTCTCTGTTGATCTCCTTCACCCTTGTGCTAGTACCCAGTTCACCATGAAAACAGCACCCTTGCTTGTTTCGCTAATTATTCTTAGTTTTAGCTGGTGCCTTTTTGAGGTATGATGGGGTGGTTCTCTCCTTGGATCTGCGTCTATCTGAAAAAGAGAAGCAGATTCTCCAACGAAGAATAAAGTTAGCACCAGACAAATGGGATAACCATTATTTTTTTATAGAGAATTTAATAGGTATAGGCCCTCTTGTAGCCCATGATTGGTGGTAGCTTGATAATGGAGAGCGGGCTCATATTTGGATATGGTTCTGACTTATTTCCCAGCTCCAGCTATGGGTCCCGTTCCAATGAGGGGATCAGTTAGCGAAATCAAGAGTAGTTGGTTTCCCACCATGGCTGTGCACCACTATTGCACTTGTGTGAGCATCACAACAGGTTATTTGCTGCTAAGTAGGTAAGATCATGAGTTGCTTGAACAGATATTGGCCATTTTCCCCCAGTCACCCATGTAGCACCTTCTGGCACTAGACGCACTGTCTGGGGACTGACTCTCTTCCAGCTTCCAGCCATGTCATTCCATTTTACTCTGTCAACCACATATGGTTTTTTCAGCACTAGAGTCTTACCACTAACCTTTGCTGGATCATCAAGTTCTCTGATAGAAATCTGTCTTTCTTTTAGGAAACCGTGTAGGTCTCTCTGATCAAAAGCTCACTGTGGATGATAGCTACATAGATCTCATAAAATGATCCTATCTTTCAAACACTAATTTCCCCATCTTCTGTTCAAAGTCATTGCCTCAGGGAAAAAAAAGTTGATCCCTTTTGTTGTTGCAAATTGGAGAAACAAGCAAGGGCGCTGTTTTCCTGATGAACCGGATACCAGCACAAGGGGGAAGGAGATCAGCACAGAGAAAAATCAACTCCTACAAAATCAGAGAGCCAGAGACTCAGAGCCCACCAACACCTCATCACTGAAGCAGACCCAACATGGCTCAGGGAAATTTTGCGGAAGAGGGGGCGGAAAGAATGTCAGAGCCACATGTTGGGTCATGATATGCAGAGACATTTAGCTTACCCATGACTGTGGACTAACTCCACAATGCATGACCCATATACCTCAACAAGGAGGGGCCGAGGGGAGGGGGTAGGTCATGGATGAGCCTAATAATGGTACCAAACTGACTGTAAAAAATAAATAAAATTAAAAAAAAAAGAAACTACTCATCCAAAACTTACCTACTTTTGTGACCTTCTTATTCTCAGCCCTACAATGGCTCCCATTCTTCTCATGTAGCCATTTACTTGTCCCCATGCATACATCATTTCCAGCCTGAATAACTCATCCTCTTTCTATTATTCAGAAAAAATTGTTCCAGATTTTCCCCTCTTCAGATCCTGGCAACTTATCTGTTAAACATTCCAGTTTCTACTATCATCTCATCTTTACCCAGCTCCTTTCTAAGTCTATGTTTTATTTAGGATTCTAGCATCCTGCTGTGATCTGTTTGCCCAATCCATACGGCAAAATCTTAATCCTCAAAAGTGATGAATGATATTAATTAATCAGGTAATTAGTTCATGAAATTTGGCCCTTATTTTTAGGATTAATACCCTTATAATAAAAGCCCCCAAAATGTGCTGTGCCCCTTGTATCTTGTGAGGATGCAGAGACAAAGAGATGTTTGTGGAGAAACTGGTACTTTCCAGTCAATAAGCTACCCATAGTTATGAATTAAGAGAAGTTTAATTTACAGATTAAGATATACACTTTGTATAAATGGCTGCTAATACTTACTTTAAATCAATACTTCCAACGTTAGCTCTCAAGAGAATATTCACAATGTCTGGAAAAACTCAGTTTTCACACCTTCAGATGCTACTAATATCTAGTGTGCAGAAGCCAGACATTGCTGTGTATCTTCAATGCATAGAGCAGACCTTCACAATGAAGAATTACACACAAAATTCTCAATATTTCTGGACAATTCAGAGGCATTGTGTTGTCATTAATCTTCCATTGAAATTACCATGAATTTAGCAACTATTACCTCATACTTCAAGAGGCCAAAAGTCTTATCAAATGTTCATAGGCTTTGTGCTCAGCTGATCAGAAAACCAAAGTCATGGTCCCAGCTAACCTGAGTTCCCATCAGAAAACTCCAGAGAAAAATAGATCTGAATGCATGTTCTTGACAGCAGATTCTTCTCTGTAAGTCTGTAGGAATGAAGTTCCAGTTGACTGCTGGCTGTCACCCAGAGAGTGCTTCCAAGTCCCAGAAAACACTTGATATCAATGTCATTAGCTCAGTCTTCAAAAGAGCAAGGAGACACTCAGATTTGCTAATGTGTTGATCTCTGACTTCCTTTTATTCCCCTACAAAGAGAATCTTTTCTTTGTTTAAAGGGTTTATGTAATGAGGTCCCATCCAACTGTATAGTCTTCCTTTCCTTAAGGTCATCTGTGGCTTGGACATAAGCTAATCACAGAAGAATCACTCATAGTTCACCTCCTGATGGCTCATAGCTAGTGTGCACATGAGGGGCTGAAAGTCTTAGAGATCATCTTAAAAATTGGGCAACAGTAGTACTGAGAGCTAAATTAACAGTATTTCTTATCAAATTAATACTTGCAACTCTTTATATGAAGAGTCTCATGCTCTACCAACCTTGCTAGCCACGCACCCTCCAACTCTTTATATCAATGCCATGAATATCTTCTCAGTTAAGCAGGTCCCAAAATCTTTGCTTGATTTTATCACTATAATGTCAAGACATTGTTTTGTGAAATTTACTGTAATTTATCCTTTGATGTGCTTTCTTCGCCTATTCCAACCACACAGATTTCTCATGCTGTCTTACTCATAGTGCTTCCACAGTACCAAAATCCATTTTAAGTACTGTAGCCAGAGGCATTAATTCTAATGATGCTAATTTCTCTCCTCTAAAAAATTGACTCTATCTCATTTACATAAAGAATGAAGCTTGATTTTCTTTTTTTCACAATTTTTATTAACATTTTCCATGATTATAAAAAATACCCCATGGTAATACCCTCCATCCCCCCACTTTCCCCTTTGAAATTCCATTCTCCATTGTATCCCCTCCCCATCTCAGTCAGTCTCTCTTTTATTTTGATGCCATGATCTTTTCCTCCTCTTATGATGGTCTTGTGTAAGTAGTGTCAGGCACTATGAGGTCATGGATATCCAGGCCATTTTATGTCTGGAGGGAGGACGTTGTAAAGAGTCCTACCCTTTCTTTGGCTCTTACATTCTTTCCGCCACCTCTTCCGCATTAGACCCTGAGCCTTGGAAGGTGTGATCGAGATGTTACTCAACACTCCAGTCACTTCTTTCCAGTACTATGATACCTTCTGAGTCATCCCAAGGTCACTGCCATCTGAAAAAAGAAGATTCTCTACCAAAAGTGAGAGTAGCATTAATATAAGGGTATGAATATTAAGAAAAGTGCTTACTGGGCAGTTTGATAAGCACATCTGCTGATGTCTGGATAAATGTATATACAATGAAGCTTGATTTTCACAAGATTAAGTCTAAGTTTAAGGACATGATAATCTTTCATCTACCTTAACTTAAACCAAACAAATACCATTGCTCTTTATGGAACTCTTATATTTTCTTTTTGTTGTTGTTGTTGGTTTCTTTCTTTGTTTCCAATGCTATTTCACCTGGAATTAATACCTACCCATTTGGTGATTTAAAACAACATACATCTGCCATCTCCATGAGAAATCTTTCCAAAATATCTCAATTAGTAGTCTAGGTCCCATTTTTCAGTTGGAATCTAAAGTTATTGAAAACTCACATTATTGTAATCATATTACACCTTATGACATTGCACTGTCTGTATCCTATTTCCTCCACTATAGAATAAGTTTTCCAGAAACATTATCTGGCAGAACATGTATTTTGTACATTATCTGCCATCAAAATGATTCAGCTTGACCAGGAGAATTACGACAATTCAACTTCTTTTAATGTCAAATACAAAAGGAATTTTAAGGGTCAGGGGCTAGCATATATAAGGAATAGGTTTGTCTTCAGAAGTATGCATGTTTCCTTGTGCTTGGGTTCACTGACACAGGTGAACAGAAGAAAAGTTAGTTCCTGAGAAACTAATAGGCACCATGAGATCCGGAGCACAAGAGCCACTAATTCTCATCCTCAGCAGGAGTTTGGGAAGCCTATTTCAATCATACTCTCCCCCTACTCACATATCACATCTTCATCTTCCTCACTATTTGTAATCTCTATCACCATGTTTTTAGGTGGCTAAAACATTATTACCTCCTTAAATCATTACCATTTTTATTTCATAATTTCTAATACTGGAATATTATTACTGAAAACTAGGTACCTAATTTGATAAATAACTTGTGATGTTTCAATAATATAATAAAGTAAGGTACCCGTTAAAGTTTTCAGGCAGCTTTTTATAAATAACTTACCCTGTAGTGTACTAATCTTCCTGGTTAGAAATTCAGTGTCAATTTAGATATATCTGAGAAGTGCTTAGAGTTGGAAATCTTGTGAAAAGTACTTTATGCCTTCACTTAATTTTCTTCTTTGGCTATTTTTTATACCTGGGCTTTCACTGATTAAGGGAGTATTGTTTACCATAGGACATCAGTCTCCTGAGATGAGGGTCATTCAATTTAGAAGAAATGTTCATGGTAGCTAGGATTTCACAATAGTAGAAGAAAAAGGAAATCTTATGGATTTAATTATATTTGTGGATGCCCAAATTTGAAGTCTTTCTCCCTAGTATTTCAGAATGAAGCTGTATTTAAAATTAAGTTCTACAAAGATGTACTTATAAGAGCTGGAAAGATGTCTCAGTGGTCAAAGCACTTGCTGGAAAATCCTAAGGATCCAGATTTGATTCCCCAGTACCCACAGAACACCAGATATAGAAGGTGGAGCATGCATTTAGAGGATTTTTTGCAGTGGCTAGAGGACCTGGTGAGCCCATCTTCTCTCTTTCTATCTGCCTCTCTCTCTCTCACACACACATATATATCATATATATATATATATATATATATATATATATATATATATATATATATATATATATATAAATGTAGTTGTATATGTGGGCCCTATTCCAGTGTTGGGTATCCTTATAGAAAAAATGATATTATGACACAAATATACAAAAGAAAGACCATGTAAAGACAGATGGGTAGGTTATAAAAAGTCAAGGAGAAAGGCCAAGTAAGAAGCCAACCTTTCTGTCAAGTTGATCTCAATTCTCTACCCTCTAGGATGGTATGGTGGTTTGATTCAGGAATAAACTAGCATCATATCACCCAGGCGCTTTACTTTTTATAGAAGCTCAGGAAAATCATTATAGTAGCTTTTCTGAGTTAAGTGTTACAATATAATTAGAGCTATTCTTTTTTAAACAGCCAGTTTACAATTCAAATAAACTGCTGCTTTCATGCACTATAAATACACAGTTGGCAAGCATAGTTTTGAAACAGAAAATAGACTAAGTGGCCAGAAAATGAGGCATTTAGGCAAGCAGTCAGCAGTCTTTATACATGAGGCATTCTAAATGAATCTCAACGTTTACTCTCTGTCTGACACTGTTTCTGGTTTTCCTTGTATTGAACCTCAAGGATGCTATCTTACCAATAAAAGTCTTAAAGATATACTTGTTGAGATTGAGGGTACAGTAATCCAAACACTATTGCCATTAAGGAGCACTATATCTTTTGGTTCACCTCTGACCCTCACTCAAAAACCTGCATTCAATAAACATAGAAAGTTTTGTTGCCTGCACAGCGCATAAACAGTGAAACACTGAGCAGATATGATGATGAACTAAGTGGAAATTAGGATAGGCTAATAGGACTTAATAGTTCATTACTTACAGGTTGTCTATTCTGAAACTTGACCAGAATCTCATTAACTCTTTAGACTCAAATGATAACAAAAATTCAAAAAAATATTGTGTTTTCTATAGCTTTTGGGAGATGATTACATAAATACACTTTTACAAAGTACTTTGTAGCCATATTATCATGTCATCATTTTAATGTGGTTAACTGTATATTCTTAACTTTTATTCATGAGGTATAAAGTCTCTAATAGTACATGAGTTGTTTTGCATATTTTATTTCTACTGTAGTTAAGGACATTCAGCAGTTCAACAAATTAAGTGCACAACATACATTGTTAAAGGCACAATATTGTGTAGTGTGTCTCTACAACTAAGTTGTCTTACATAAGTAAATCATTATGACCATTGAAAAACAAACCTTTATTTTTTTGTATGTAATTTTAATTTTTTAAAATTTATTTGTCTAAATTTATTTATTAGAGAGATAATAGGCATGCCAGGGTCCCTAGCCTCTGCAAACAAACTCAAGACATGTGTGTCACCTTGTGCATCTGGCTTACTTGGGTACTGGGGAATCAAACCTTGGTCTTTAGGCCTTACAGGCAAGTGCCTTAACTGCTAAGTCATCTCTCCATACCCTAATCTAGGGACACTTTTTCTGTCTTCTTCACTATCCTTCATCAGTGTTTTATAACTTAGTGTACAGATCTTTTACTTATCTGCTTAAATTTAATTCTATGAAATTTACTACTGTTTTATTGCTATTGCAAAAAGAGATTGCTTTCTAGCTTTCTATTTCAGAAAATTTGCTATTGTCATAAATTGATGCTGCCAATTATTTTACATTCCTTAATTCTTCTGCACTCAGTTTTTGCTATAGTTTCATATGTAAGATAATTTCTCCTACAAACAATGACAGTTTGACTTCCTTTCTAATTTGGATGCCCTTTATTTGTTTCTTTAGCCTACTTACTGTTGCTGGGATTTCCAACACTATTTTGAGTATTAAACACTATCTGCTTGATCCCATTCAGTGTGTTATTAACCTTTGGTCTTATAAATGTCATGTCATCTTATTTCTTATCATTGGGACTTAAAATTTGTTTTGTCCATAGAAAAAGAGAGGAAATAATAGAAATACTTAGAAAATTTCAGAAAGGAAGAAATAAAACCATGCCTTTGGGACACTAATATAACTGAAGTGGCACATTTTTTGCTATAATTCTTTAATTATGATTTAATAATTATAATAAGTTAATTTTCTATTGCTCCATAACCAATTACTTAACAACTTAAAACAATTTACTTTTCATACCTAAAAGTTTACATGGCTCTGGAACAAGGTATCCTGGCTCTTTGCTCAGGATCTCACAGGCTGTGATCAAGGTCCAGCTGGACCCTGATTTTGTTTTTTGCTTCATGGGGATACAAATCATTTCCATATTCACTAGGATTACGTTCAAATATATTGCCTTGTAATTGCACTGCTGAAGGCCACCGTTTCTTATTAACTTGGTTGTATACTACCTTCAGGTCACTGAAGTCCATTAGTTCCCTGATACATGGGGCTTTCTCTATATACAACAGACAGAATGAGCTGAGTTTGAATCACAAATACATATAAAAATAATATAAGCATGGTAGCAAGTCCTTATAATTCCAGCTCTGAGGAGATTGAAACAAGCAGTGCCCAGGACTGGCTGACTAATTAATCCAGTCTTCTGGGCGAGTTCTAGAACAATGAGAGACCTCAAAAAATGTGGACAGCACTTGCAGAATGACAACTGAGGTTATCTTCTGGCCTCTATAGACACCTGTACACACATGTATCCACATATATATATATATATGAAACTACAAACACTGTGCATGCACACAAAATGACATGCAAAAGGTCTGAAGAGATAGCTTAGTGGTTTGGTGCTTTTCTGCGAAGCCTGAGGAACCAGATTTGATTCCCCAGTTCCCAAGTGAGCCAGATGCACAAGGTGACACATGTGTCTGGAGTTCATTTGCAGTGGCTAGAGGCCCTGTCGTGCCCATTCTCTTTCTCTCTCTCCTTCCCTCCCTCTCTTTCTGAAATAAATAAACAAAAAAAAATGTCCCTAGTTTAGAAGAAACAATATTGTTTACATATCCAAACTATGCAAATATAATTTACATATTCATCACATAGTTAGAATGGCTATACATATAACTAGTAATCAGGGAAACAAAGCCATGACAATTGCTTTCCATGTAATTTGTCCCTTTCCCCTCCATCCAAATCCTTCTGAAGTAAGACAGTGAACATTTCCCACTACTCTGTTGTTGTGGAATTGGGTTGACTTTGGTCATATCCCAGGGAAATTAAGTTAAATTGAAGGGCAAAATAGTTTGATTTAATACTCATTTAACTCTAAGGTTTTTCAAACAGTAAAATACAGAGGAATCATAACACCAATCTCATGAAGTTATTGTGGAATAAAAAGGAGGATAATGCATACATACATAGACACATCACCTCTCCATTGGTTAGATCATATTCTATCCATATTATCATTGCTGTTTAAAACTCAAAGTGCAAATCATATTTCTACTCCTTGTTTTCAGAGCTTCTGCCAGGATGGCATGGGTGCTTTGGCCTCCTAAACTTAGTAGTAGATATTTTGTTACTGCCTTGTCTCCTAAAATTGGTTTCCACTGAATAATTTCATGAGAAATTGTCCTTATCTCCAGTCTGCCACAGACTAGAACTTAGATCTAACTGACAGTTTCTATATTTTCCTTATTACTGACCATTGAAGAAAGATATCCAATGAAAATAATCGTCTGAAAAAATAAATTAGATAGGCATGTCCCAACAATCAAACTGATACTTTCCCCTGTAATGATGAGCTTGACAACCTTAAAAGTTATTTAGTACAAAAATCCCTAACTTTATTAACTGTAAAATGAGAAGTTGAGACAGGTGTTCTCTGAAGCTCCATTGAGCTCTCTTAATCCAATTCCATATTTTTTAAATATTTCCTTTTTATCTATTTATTACTATTATTATTATTATTATTATTATAGAAAAAGAAAATGTCACATCAGGACCTCTATCCACTGCCACCAAACTCCAGCCACATGTGTAACATGTGCATCTGGCTTACGTGGATTCTGGGGAATCAAACATGGGTCCTCAGGCTTCGCAGGCAAGCACATTAACCACTACGCCATTTCTCCAGCTCCATTTCTGTATTTTTGTTGCCCCTATCCATTGCATAGGAAGCTAGGTCCCTTTCAGAACTATAAACAAAAAATATATCTTACTCAAATTGCCGGGATCCCCCCGGCAGGTAGTGATAAGGAAGGACCAGGCCCACTGGTTCCTCCCAAGGGGTTGAGGAGCAGGGTGGGTGTCAACGGCCAGGAACATATCACCAGGCCAGGAACTCACTTTATTGTTACAGGCAGTTGCTTATATAACATTGAGAATGAGGGTGGGGATTTTAAGATGGGGGGAGAGGTAAGGGCCAATACAATACTGCGACTTTTGAAATGATTGGTTCTAGGCACGTGTGCGCAGGAATCTTAACTCCTACGCAGAAGTAACAGGCCAGAGGCCATTTGGCATCCTGCTGAGTCATAGCTGGCCAGAGGCAGGTCGTCAAATTCTAGCTAGGCTCAGGAAGTTCCACTAGGCCTCATGCCCGGGCCTCTCAAGGCCCAACATCTCCCCCTTTTGTTTTTGTAAGAGCATTAGTCACCATGGCCCCTGTGTTAGGTTGTCCCCCTCTGGGGATCTTACCTGTCACTGGGTACCATGTGTTCAGCTCGCTGAGAACCCACTCCATGGCCTGTCTTAGGTTGTCTCAGTTAGTCTGAGATCTTACCCATCACTGGTCACATGGACGGCAGAGGGGGTGGCAGTGGGTCATATGAGGAATTTAATTCCTGAGTTGTCAGCCTGTGGTAATATATCTCAACCTGATGGAGTTTTATTGCCTCTAGCTGCTGGTGAATGAATTGTGTAATTTTGTTAATTATACAAGGCCCAACAGTGAGGATAAGGAAAAGGAGAAGAAGAGATCCAAGTAGAGGGAGGAGGTAGGGTAAGAAGCCATGCAGGCCCGTCCACAGTGGGTTGTCCTGGAGGTCCCGCCATCTCTTCTCCAGGTCCTCTTGAAGTTTCTTGATCTTGTCCTGAGTGATTCCTGATCTATTGGCGTAGAAACAGCATTTTTCCTGTGAAAACAAACCTATGCCTCCCTTTTCGGCCATTAATAGGTCAGTCCCCTTCTGTTTTGTAGGACTACCTCACCCAGGGAATCTAGCTGTTGTTGGAGATCAAGGATAGTACTGGACAAAGCTTTCATAAAAGGAGATAATTGTTTATCTTTTTTAGAAAAAATTTAAAATGTTTAGGGTAAATAATGCCATTTTTAGTTGGTCGTGTGGGGGTAAGGATTCCCCCTTTTGTTTTTGTAATTGACACTTGAGAGTTTGATTATTTTATTTGTAAAATTTTAGTTGTACTGTGGTAGCATAAGCCTTATATATGAGGTATAGAAAGTAGACACATCTCATATTTTAAATATCTAATACTTATAAATATTTTATATTTTAAATATCTAACATTTATAAATACAGACAGAACCTGCTACCAGTCTTGAAAACAGTACTAACTGATTTATAGACTAACTCATTTAACCTAGAAATTGTCAGAAAAGGACAAGTAAGACAGTATAAAGTCTTAGCATCTGTGTTTGAAAGCATCTTTGATTAGTTTAAATACCTGTGTTGGTACAAATTACCCAGAGAACATTGGAAACAGAACCACAGAGCTTAATTTTTTTAAACTAAAACAGCTAGCTAATTTTTAATATAACCCTTGATAAATTTTTTTGAAAGAAAAAACATTATTTGACAACCCATGATTTTGGCTTAAACTTGATAGTTATTGATTTTATGTACCACAGAAACTTTTATTAACATAAAACAATTTTATGTTTTACCCATGACTTAAATTTAATAAAGCTTAAATAAGCTATCCTAACATATCCCAGGAAGATGAAAGTTATCATTATTGAAATTAAATCACTTAAACCTAAGTGATTAAACCTATGACTATTTAATAGAATTATCATAAATAAGACAGAAGCTATCTTTAAAGTCACAATGTCTTTAGGTATAAATACTTCACCTTTGGAAATTAACCACTTCTATGTGAGCCTTTATCTTAAATACCTAATTTACTGAGAGTCTTAAAGTCAGTATTATAACCCTTAAATCATAACAAATTACCATCAGTTACCTGTTAATGAGTGAGGCCTTATCATAGGGCTCAGTTTCTCCACTGATTAAAACCTTGGCATAAGGTAAACATTAGATTTAATCTAATTAAATGTTTCAATGAAGGGGACTTTACCCTGATATACGCATTAGGTAAGCCTGATGTTTATCTTATGTAAGGAGTTTGTAACTTGATCAATTACCTTGACTCAGTTTATGTATTTGACATTTTGTCTAGTGAGAAATTTTATCTAACAGATGTGACTTTAGGTGTTCAAAAGAGAAGAACTAAAGAGAACCACAGTTATATGCTGTACTCTTTTTTTTTTTTTTTTTTTTTTTTTCAGAGGCAATTGGCCATTTTGTCTCTAGTCAGAGTCTGGGGGACACATGGCTTAAACTTGTATGGGGTCTGAGATAAAGGGGGTTTTATCTGTTTTTTCAGAGTCCAGCTTTCCATGAATTTAAGTAGTATATGTTGGAAAGCAAGAGCAAAATGAAATTACAGAGCAGAGAGATAAGCATCCTGACATTCCTTATCCTATTCTGAAGTTGTTTGTTTTTACGTAGCAAATTTACCCATTTGTAAAACACAAGGTGATATACTGTCTATGTTTAACCTGGATAAACTTCCAATTACATCTGTACTTATGACTTTTTGACCCACCTAGCATAGGCATCACCTATGTCTAATGTAAGATGAATTTAGATTAAGACTATGTCCCTATATAAAACATTTAGAGTATCCTTAAGAGTCTGTAAACAGTTGAAAAATCTCTAACTTTAGGCATGGCATTTAGGTTTAGCCTGAAAATTTTTTTCTACATATGCACATCTTTATTCACATACTCTAACATTCTCATCTAAGTACCACTCAGAAAGCATTTTTAACAAGCATTATATGTCCCAACATTGAAAAATTCCTTCCCAGTTCCTTTAACCAAGTTATCTCATCCCATTATGAACCACCTTTCTTACAAGGCTATTATGACAAACTACACCAAATTAATTAATCCTATTACTCACTAACAAATGAGTAGTCTAAAGACAATTTTGTGTCATTAATACCAATAAGACACTAAACTAAGGCAAATATTGTTGTTATCTTGAGGCAGGCAGGCCTAGAAGTCAGGTCACTTGCCTCCTCCTTTTAAGTACATTAAAATTTTTTTTTCAATACCTGACAAGTTATAAGTTACCACTTTAGAGAGAATTCTGTTGTTTTTAATAATCCTCTATGAAAGTTGAAGTTGACGTAGAACATAAATGTAGTAATTATATTTATGATATCATGTAAAAAAGTTGACTTTTTTTTTCTTGCCGCTTTTTGGTATGCTGTTGAGGCTGGGTGGGGTACCAGCTGTGGGTTTGGTGGCTCTTTTGGGTGTAACTGCCAGCACCTATAAAGGAGGGGGTTAGGAAGGGAGGAAAGACTACACCAAGGGGAGAGGCTCTTCTATAAGGCTCCTCCAGGTCACAATATAAGGGATTTGATCAAGGGGTCCACTCCTAGGCCAAAAAACATTTTTTTTTTTTTAACCTCAAGTATAGTATTTAGATGAAAGGTCCTCTCTGGTGGCCATCCTACATTGAAGGTAGGCCATTCAGAGGAACAAAATGTAATCCATCCGTCTTTTTTAACGTTAGCCCCATTGTTATGGGCAACTGCTTTGACATCCTTCCAGTGGGCGGGGCAGAGTCCTAAAGGGGAGGAAGGAATCTGTCCCATGTTATTGGGTCAGGGGAGGAACGTCCATAGGATTAGGGGAATGACAAGACACACAAGTACTACACAGACACACAGGGACCCCCAAAAAACTGATGCGTGCTACAGATTCAGACTCAGATCCGTGGTGGCCAGAAGAGTCTGAGTCCTTAGGGGACGGCTCAATAATGCCAAACATGGTACGGATGGGAGCAGATCTCCCCAGCAGGTTTGCTCTGTCTTCCGGGGATGGGCCCCCACTCAAATGAGGGGCAATACACCTCAAGTCTCCTCCAGGTCTGCCCACACAGTGTGTCCACTAGGGGCGTATGACCTGTTCAGAAATACAGACCCCACAGATGCAGGTTGCCGGTGAACCGAAAGTGAAAGGAAAGAGAAAGGAAACGGAGAGATGTTGACAAACAAGCACAGGTTATAAAAGCAAATTTTAGCACATTAAATATGAAGACTGCCTCATAACTTATGAGGGTACACTCACCCGCACACCGATTGACCTCCTCAATGAATGCCTGTCACGGGGCACCAGTCTGCCAGGTTCCCATCACCCCACGTTGAGCGCCAGATGCCAGGCTCCCCCGGCAGGTAGTGCTGAGGAAGGACCAGGCCTGCTGGTTCCTCCCAAGGTGTTGAGGAGGAGGGTGGGTGTTGAGGGCCAGGAATATACCACCAGGCCGGGAGTCTTGTCAAAGCAGAAACTCACTTTATTGTTACAGGCAGTTGCTTATATAACGTTGATAATGAGGGTGGGGATTTTAGGATGGGGGAAGAGGTAAGGGCCAATAGTATACCGCGACTTTTGAAATGATTGGTTCTAGGCACGCGGGAATCTTAACTCCTACACAGAAGTAGCAAGCCAGAGGCCATTTGGCATCCTGCTGAGTCATATCTGGCCAGAGGCAGGTCGCCAAACTCTAGCTAGGCTCAGGAAGTTCCACTAGGCCTCATGCCCAGGCCTCTCAAGGCCCAACATCAAATTAATTAGTTAAGAAAAACTCCACTTTATATTTTATATTTCTGTGGAATTCTGTAAACATCCCCTAAGGAATTCTGCCTTCATTCCATTTCTGAGTGTTTTGTTGAAAGTACTTGAAGTTACAGAAAAGAACTATTTTAAAGCTGTTGTATAATAGTAATGAATAATGTTTGCTAAGATGAGTATGAGGTTTGTTTCCTATTTAATTCTATAAAAATCAATTATTAAATTTTATAATTATTTTATTTCTAACTTTATACCTCTTTCTCCCTCTAACTTCTTAATGTTTCTTGCACAAATTTTAATATCTTTTGGTTTCCCCATTACCTAATGTGCTAAATAAAAATATCTTAAAATACTTACTTCATATTTATTTTACAGCTATGTTTTTGAACCCTCTCAAACAGTTTATCAATTTAGTAGGTTATGAATTGAGATATGCAAGTTACTCTCTTCAATGGCACCAGCAAATTGCCCTGTTGTACATGTAACTAAGAGAAACTTAAACATAGTGGGCACATTATTTATTGCATTGGAACTTTCAGTTCTGCTGTTTCAAGCTTGTATGTGTGTGTTCATGTTTGTGTATACATGAGTGTGTGAAGTTTTGTGTGAAAGTGTAAAATGTGAAGGCCACATGTTGACATGGGGGTGAATTCTTCAGTTGCTCCTTACTTTATTTTTTGAGAGCGTGTAACATTGAACCTAGAGCTCACTAACACAGCTAGACTATTTAGCCAGCAAGCCCCTGGGATCCTCTTGTCTGCTTTCTCAGGGCTGGCACTGCAGCCCCTCTGCCTGGCTTTTACTTGGGCGTTGGATATCCAAACACAGGTCCTCAGGATTACACAGCAAACACTGTACCCACTGAGCCATCTCCCCTGTACTCAAGGTTTGTGATTTGCTTCTACAAATGATGATTACATTTCTATTTTGATGCAGATTAATATTTATTTCCCATTGCAGGAAATGAATGGAAGTTGAGTATTATAGTGAGCTATCTGGTGATTGCTATTAAGGTGACTAATGGAAATGAAATCTGTCATATGATGGTGTCAGATAATTTCCAATGTATTATTTTTTCTTTGTATTTTGGCTTATTTTCTTATTCATGAGTTCAAATAAATTGAGGTGAGGAGTTCTCCTGCGAGTAGAGGAATTCTTTGAGGTTGTCCCAGGCTTGTTTTTAATGTGTGGTTGAAGCTGCAGTTCTGAAGCTTCAAGCTCTCATGAAGTCTCTGCCATTGAAATGGTAAGCTCTTACTTTTCTTCATGTGTGGGTAAAGTATCAGCTACCTCTGCAATGCATGAATTAATTATATTCTTACATTGTTTAAATTAAATGAGTTCTCAGAGGGATTTATAGAGAGTATTTCTAAAATTCACAGATATTATGAAATCAGAACTTTTAATATAGTAAAGTTTTAAGACAAAAATCTTTCCTACAAAAACTGCCTTCTCAGAAATTATCAATCAATTCTGACTAATTTAACTGAAATGGACATTTAAGCTAAGCAAACATATTGACACATGCCTGAAATCCTAGCTCATGCTTTCTTTGAACTAGCTATGTATCTTAGGCTAGCCTGGAACCTGAAGCAGGAATATTGTGAGTTCCAGGCTAGCCTAAGTCACACTGAGAATTTAAAACTAACCTGAGCTACAGATGTTTCTTTCTCAAAAAATAACATAAAAATAAATAAATGAAATTTGTCTTTGGACAAATCAGGATGGTTCAATAGGTTTAGTTTGAGGAAAGGCTTTCAAAGGTACTTTGTGTTGTCTCACTCCTTAATCATTTAAAATAAAACATAAGAGTGCAGTTTATTTCTGTGATTTATTTTACAGCATATCATTTTACTTATTCTGAAAAATCTTAAATGGCATTGAAAATAGGGAGATATCACTCATGAGCATATTATTTAAGAATTTGAAAAGGTGTGCATAGTGTTAACAATACTGAATAAATATAAATATGATACACAATTCAAAATACAAATACATTAATGGTGTTTTAGCTGAAATAGTTCTAAGAGTTTAGGTCACTCCCAAATCCTAAATAAATAGTACATGAGGTAGACATATCAACATTTTTAGCTGTCCATTAAATAATTTTGAATACTAAAATGATGGTTAACATGGATCATTTTAAAGTTGTATTGTATACTTAACCTTTATTTTTTACATGCTTTCAAGATCCTATACTGGGTTAGGAGTGTCATTCAGCAGTAGCAGGCTTCCTAGCATGAATGAAGGCCTTAGTTTAATCCCTAATGCTAAAGGTTCCAATCCCTAATGCTAAGAAAAAGAAAGAAAGAAAGAGGAAATAAAATAAAAGACAATAGTATCTTTGCATTTGAGTCATGATAATGAAGTTACCTATCTTGACAATTTTAAAAAATATATAAAAGATATGAATATAGAAATAGAGAAATATGCTCTATACAAACTTTTTGAGAGATTGCTAAAATGCTTGCATATGGTAGATGTTTCTCAGTCATCATCAATAAGTATTTCAATCAAATTGATTTTTCGTTAAATGTTGTGTTTAGCATGCATTTAAAGATAGTACTGAACACACAATGATACAAAGGGAAAATGTGTGATTAAAATTCATGCTTTTTTAATCAATGTATAGTCTCACTATAATTCCTCCATTACATGAGAGAAAATAGTGAAAAACGGATGTTAATGGTCATAGAAATATTTGCAATATTTGCAGAAAGGAAGTTTGTACTTTCATTAGATCATACAATCTGAAAGTACTGGATCTGTGGAAATACAAAGGTTGTATAAATATTTTTGCCAGTGCTGGCTTTGTGGATGTGCTTATTTAAAAAATGCTATGAAGCATTAACTTCCAGAGAGTTATGCCAAACTTGAATTTGGCTTTCTTACTGCTAAAATGAAAAACAATAATTTTTACCTTCTGTGCAATCTGCCCAGAGAGCAGATGGTCCATGGCCACCAATAATTTTACCTTCTTAGAATTGACTTTATCCTACCCTTCACTTAGAAGCAGAACAACTTTTCTTCACAGGAAGAAAAGATGAGCTTCCTAAACCATGCAGTATTTAAGCATCTAAGATTTAATCTTCATTTAGTGACCAAATATCCTATGATTTTTATATGTGTGTATACGTGGTTTTGCTTTCCTATAGTTAGGTCCTCCATTCAGAACACATAAAAATGGAAGGAATATGTCTAAATATAAAAATATATTTTATGGTTTTCAAAAGCTCATTGGAAAATCATATAGATCTGTTCCGTCAGTCTGAGATTCTCACTTGAAGTTGTCATCATCTTTGTAAGTCATCTCTATACAGTTGTAAGTTTGCTTAGGAATTGTCAAATCCAAAGCAGTACTACGTGATGTCTATAGAGCTAAACATTATCAACAGTAATATTTCAGTCATCGTGGAATGCCCAGGAGATTGAATAATGACTTCATTCTAGAGTTGTTGTTTTTTTTCCTTGAAGAAAATATTGATCAAATTGATCATATAACCAACATGTATACCTCACTATTTTTATTTTTTTCCTTTGATATTGGTGACTATAGTAAATTGACCACAATTATTTAGCATCCCTTTCAAATATTTTTTAAAATATTTTTGTTTATTTTTATTTATTTATTTGAGAGTGACAGACAGAGAGAGAAAGAGGCAGAGAGAGAGAGGGGGAGAGAGAATGGGCACTCCAGGACCTCCAGCCACTGTAAACGAACTCCAGATGCATGCGCCCCCTTGTGCATCTGGCTAACGTGGGTCCTGGGGAATCAAGCCTTGAACCAGGATCCTTTGGCTTCACAGGCAAGTGCCTAACCATTAAGCCATCTCTCCAGCCCTCAAATATATTTTTCTCTTTCCAATACTTAACCTGAAATGTATCAGAGAGAGAAGTAGAGGCTTAAACTTGTACATTCAACAATAAAGGACAATCACAGTATATCAGAAAGAGGACAGCAACAGATGATTTTGGAAGCCTTGATAACTCAAAGAAAATCTGTTGAGTGCAGTCCTCTAAGCCTATACCAGTGGGGTGACTTTGTGAATGTTCTGCTGGATTTAGTCATCATACCCAAACTTCTTTACGTGTGTGTGTAGCTATCCTTCCTAGGAGCACACAGATGATCCATAATCCTGAAAAACAAGGATGAGTCATCTAGCAACAAGCAATTGAAATGTAAAGTTCAATTGTGGTTATTTTTCTGAAATGCCTTTATTCATATCTTAATGTACATTTATGAATACACAAAGAAGTTGCTATTATTAAGCCACAATTTATTAATCTATATTTTTAGGGCTGAAATAACATTTTATTAAAGTTTATATTTATTTCAGACAGAGAGAGAGGCCCTCTAGGGTTTCTTGTATCTGGCTTTATGTGAGTTTGAGGGAATCAAACCCAGGCTAGCAAGCTTTGCAATCAAGAACCTATAACCACTGAGACATAAGATTTTCAATGGTATCTGAGTGTTTACCAACTTCCTTTACTCTTCTAACTCCACTGGAATTCAAAAATGAACAGCTTTGAATATCCTTATGATGTAGGGCAACAGACACATTCATATCTGAGTTGTGGTCCTGTTTACCTATTTTTAATTGATACATTGATCATGTAACCCAGGCCATACCTGAAGAGAATACATCTCACTAATGGAGACATGGCCAGCCCATTAAGAATGAGGGCTGACTTTCTATTGCTTGCAGCTCTGTGAAAGTAACATACATTTAGAATTCAACTACTATGAAGAACTTTCTATAATGCTCACATTATTTCCAGATACTCAAGAAAAGTTTCAGTCAATCCACACAAATCTTTATTTTAAGAATGATAGGAAGTCCTCCTATATTTAGACCTTGGCTTTGATGAATTATTGTAAGAAAATCAATCATATCTTCCTTTATCAATTCCCTCCTTTGTACTTGCCACTTCTATCTCTTGTTTCATAAATGTTGACTGTCTACAATAATATTTTAGATACAATGAATACAATGCATATGAGGGCATTTATTTTTATTTGAACAATTATTTAAACAAGAGTCAAAATTTTAAATCTGAGTGGTCCATAAAATTAAACAAACAAGCAAAAAAACACACAGTGGAGAATATCTCCACAGTAATGCTGACAATGGACTACCTTATAAAATATCATAAAATACACCAAGTAGGATATTATTATCCCATTGATAATTCTATAAGTGCTGAATCAATAGAATGAAAAGGTTATTGAAAATAAGATTAGTATTTTGTAACTTTGCTCTGATGAAGATGTACTTTTATACTGGTAACAGACACTTTTGTGACTATAAGAGCCAGCATTAATTCTTCCATAGTGTTTTAAAACGACATTGACTTACTCTCCAAGTGAGTTTTAAACTTAAGCTCTAGGAAAATGAACAAATTATTCCTTTTTTTTTTGGTTTTTCGAGGTAGGGTTTCATTCTAGCTCAAGCTGACCTGGAATTCACTATGTAGTCTCAGGGTGGCCTCGAGCTCATGGTGATCCTCCTACCTCTGCCTCCTGAGTGCTGGGATTAAAGGCGTGTGCCACCACGCCCGGCTTCCATTTTATTTTCTTAATAATGGAATTTTCAAGACCACATTTTAATAAAATGTAACATTTGAGCCAATCTGTTGGATCGAAAAGACAAGAAGGCTGCTAATACATGTGAGTGCTCTAACTTCAGGGGCTGGCAACCTTTCACTCTGGTGGCAGATGGTGACGCACTAGGACATTTGGCCTGGCAACCAGCCCCTGGCAGAATCACAACCCCTCTGTCTTCACTACTACCTGGAAGAGTGCTATGATTCCTGGCCATGAACACAAGGCATGACCAGCATCAATCTTGGGACTCACAAAGTTTCTGTGGACTTATGTTTGTTCCTTGTAGGCTCTATGGCAACAAACTTCTGAGGGTAGTACTTTTAAAATCAGTTTTATTCGTGTATTACTTGAAGATAAGAATTTCGGTGTATCATCAAACAATACCTAAATCAAGTGGTCACACTGACAACTGTGGCAGCCACGATGATGGGAACATTAATTCTGGGAGAATACCACCTACCCTTTTACATCCAAAGGCAAGATAGACTAAAAGAGCTGAAGTTGACTGTCCCAGTCTGAAAAACTTTCACTGTGGTCATGTAGATTAAAAACAAAACAAAACAAAACAAAACAAAAACTCTAGCAGATGTGAAAATGTTATGTTTTCTCCTCATTATGAAATGTAAATAAATTTAAAAAGTAATGATTTCTACATTGTTCCAGGTTTATGTATAGTTTACAAAGCTTCCTGGCCCCAGTTCATTCCCCAGCCACCCATCTAAAGTTGGATGGGCTTTCATCTGAAGAGGGAAGAGACACTGGCATACCTACACACTGATACGCAAACACACACACACACACACACACACACGAGAGAGAGAGAAAGAGAGAGAGAATACTAATTTTAATTTTAAAAAGAAAATATTTACAAAGATGATAATTGTTCATTCTGCAATCCATAGTGTTTGGCATGTTTCCTTTGTTTTATCAATATTATTTATCTTTTCATAGTACCAAATATTTGTTTTATTTATTCTTTGTATTTTCTTTTCTTGTTTTAGTTTTCATTTGTTTCCATTTCATTAATTTCTGCCCCAACCTTACTTACTTTTTTCCATAAACAAATTTTGGGTATGAACTTGTACTCATTTTTCAAAGACCCTAAGGTATTCCATTAAATCATTTAGGTGTGATCTCTTTAATTTTTTTAAGGAGGAAGGCTTTATTGCAGCTTGCAGTTTCAGGTTATAGTCCTTTATAGTGGGGAAGGTATGAGAACAGGAACTTGAAGGAGTTGGTTATGTTCAGTCCACACTGAGAGAGCAGAGAACAAAGCATGCTGATGTTCTGCCATCTCTGTCCCTTTTATACACTCCAGGATCCCAGCCCTTGAAATTGTGCTGCCCAGTTAATGTGGGTCTTCTGAAATCAATTTACCCACTCAGTCCCATTTGTTACAGGCATGCCTGCAGGCTAATGTAATCCCTATTATTTGCAGATTGCAGATGATTCTAGGTCATGCCAAGTTGACAATCAACATAAATCATCACAAGCCCACCCTTGTCAATTTGTCATCAAGCATAACAGATTTAAGCCATAACCTTCCACCTCTTGTCTCCATAGGTTCATGTGTATCTCACAGTGCAAAATGGTTCAGTTCAATTTTAAACATACACTTAGCCTTTAATAGCCAACACTGTTTAAAAGTGTAAGTGCAGGGCTGGAGAGATGGCTTAGTGGGTAAGCACTTGCCTGTGAAACCTAAGGACCCCAATTCAAGGCTCAATTCCCCAGGACCCACATAAGCCAGAAGCACAAGTTGGTGCATGTATCTGAAGTTCGTTTGCAGTGGCTGAAGGCCCTAGAGCACCCATTCTCGATCTCTCTCTTTCTCTCTCTCTCTCTCTCTCCCTCTTTCTCTCTCTGCCTGTCGCTCTCAAATAAGTAAATAAAAATAAATAAAAACTTAAAAAATAAAAGTAAATACCTTTAAAACAATCTTTAAAAAAAGTGTAAGTGCAGAGTCTCTTCTGATAGGAAAACTTTTAACTATGAGCTATCATAATATCAAACAAACAAGTTACATACTTCCACCACGCATCAACATAAATAAACATCCCAATTCGAAGGTAAAGAGTGGGAGCACAGCAAGGAATGTCTAATTGCTAACAGGGCAAACTCCCAATGTTGCCTGGTGTCTGAGAATCATGATACGATCATGTGGACACCAGATAACTTGAATAAAACTAGCACTCAAGTGTGCTTTTTTTGGGTCAGCTCCAGTCCAAGTCTGCAGCTTTTCTCAGCAGATATCCTATGGCTATGGCATCTCCAACATTCTGGGGTTTTCTTTGCAATTTACGGTTCACTTTCATAATTTCTGCACTGGCTTCTCAAGGCTTCCTTGCAGTTACTCCAATGCTGCTACACATTGTGTGGGCTCAGTGGCTTTCCAGAACAGTAGAATAATATGTTACAACACTCTCAGTCTTGTATATTTGATACCTCCAAAACTATTACCATGTAGATGACACTGCCAAGTTCTGCTGCCAGCTTGGGGTGAAGCTTGGTCCCTTTGGGACTACAGGTGTAGAGTTCCCTGTATAGCTTTCAGGCTAACATTGAAGAAACACTTTCCTAGGGTCTGAGCAGAGAAATCCCTCAATTTCAGCTTTCTTCAAGTGAATTTGGAAATTTCATGAGATGGATGGTGTCATGGGTAGAATTTTTCTTTTAGGACCCCTTTCCGATTGTTCCAATGGAGCATAGAAGTTTCTCTTCAGTACTCCTGATCTCTTTCACAATTATACCTGATTGCTCTGCAACAACTTAAGTGCTATCCTGTCTTGAGATATACTCCTGCCTACAAATTAGTCCATTTTATATAATTTCAACAACATTGAAATGTTCAGGACACAGCAATAATGCAACCAGTTTCTTTGATAGTATGCAGCATTTACTGTCTCTGGCCCAGTTCCTGATAAGACACATTCTCTTCTGAAACCTGATGAGCTTCACCTCTACTCTCAATGTTGTTCTCAGCATTATTCTTTTCTGAAAACCCTTGCAACAAAAGACTTATAAAGCTGTTATTATGATATTCAAGGCATTTTCTAGATCAAAGTTCCAAGTCCACCCATATTCTTCCTGACACCCATTCCAAAGACCTACACACCATGCACACAGGTTTACTACAGCAGCAACCTCACTGTCAGTATAGGTATTACTTGTTAATTACCTTCTCATTGCTGGGACAAAATACCTGGACCAAAAATTTGTTTAAGGAAAGAAGGATTGCAATTAAATGTAATACTTGATTATTTATACTTTCCTATAAAACCTATCTATGTACTAAGCAAAATAAATATAGACATTAGCTAAACATATAAAACAATGTACATGACTGTGACTTTTTAAGACACAGATAAATGTTTTAGAAAAAAGTGTGCCCATGCGGACTTATTAGCCCTGTTTCCCATCATAATTCATCAACCATGGGTGAGGAAACAAATTCAGAAATGTTGTCTTTTAACAAATATGTCAATGGCAACCAGGCATTGATTGGCTAGTAAAATAATCACAGGAGGATTCTATAGAACCACAGAACTCACTATGAACTACATTTACAATCAAATTGGACACAACAGTCCATTTCCAAAATAATGGTGTGATATGTTCCCTGGTAAAGCAACCAAGATAGGTTTTTTAAAAAAAAGTTCATTAAAACAAGCAAAGAGAAAACAGCACCCTTGCTTGTTTTGCCAATTATTCTTAGCTTCAGCTGGTGCCCTTTTGAGGTATGATTGGGTGGTTCTCTCCTTAGGATCTTTGTCTATCTGAAAAAGAGAAGCAGATTCTCCAACAAAGAGTAAGTTAGCACCAGACAAATGGGATAACCCGTATTTCTTTATAGAGAATTTAATCGGTGTAGGCCCTCTTGTAGCCCATGATTGGTGGTAGCTTGATAATGGAGAGCAGGCTTATGTTTGGATATGGTTCTGACTTGTTTCCCAGCTCCAGCTATGGATCCCGTTCTACTGAGGGGATCAGTTAGCCAAATCAAGAGCAGTTGGTTTCCCACCATGGCTGTGCACCACTATTGCACTTGTGTGAGCATCACGATAGGGTATTTGCTGCTAAGTAGGTTAGACCATGAGTTGCTTAGACAGATATTGGTCATTTTCCCCCAGTCGCCCATGTAGTAACTTCTGGCACTAGATGCACTGACTGCTTGGGGCCTGACTCTCTTCCAACTTCCAGCCATGTCATTCCATTTTAGTCTGTCAACCACATATGGTTTTTTCAGCACTAGAATCTTACCACTAACCTTTGGTGGGTCATCATGTACTCTGACAGAAATCTGTCTTTCTTTTAGGAAACCCTGTAGGTCTCTCTGATCAAAAGCTCATTGTGGATGATAGCCACATGCTGGTACTGTGAGTTACATGTCAGTGCCCACTAAGAGAAGGAAGAAAAAGATAAGTAATATAAAAGAGTTAGAGGGAAGAGAGAGAGAGAAGCTGTAGAAGATTAAGGTCAGTCTTCATCATACCCTCTCCAGTGCCTTGTGGCTCAGGTATTCCCTCTCAAAGCCTGGTGAAGGTTCAACAATTTGGTCTGCCTTTTAGGATGTAGAATTTTATGGTCCCATTGCCATTTGGGTCTATATTTGTGTCTCCCACCTCCTCCCTTGCTGTCCCCTCCCTCCGCACTGACCCTATTGTCTAGTCCTCGACGTGCTTGCTGGGTATGTCGGCATCTTGGGTAGATTCAGGTTAGGTGCTGTAGATGAGTGACTATGTGGTGATTATCTTTCTGTGATTGGGTAAATTCACTGAGAATGATCTGTTCTAGGTTCAACCATTTTTCCTCAAATTTCATTGTCTCCTTTTTCCTTACTGCTGTGTAGAATTCCATTGTGTAGATACACCACATCTTAATTATCCATTCGTCTAGTGATGGACATCTGGGTTGATTCCACCTCTTAGCTATTACGAATTGAGCCGCTATAAGCATGGTTGAGCAAATCTCTCTGGACTGAGGTTTAAAGGTTTTAGGGCACATGTCCAGTAAGAGAATAACTGGGTCTGTTGGTAACTCTATAGTCAGTTTTTTTGGGAGTCTTCATATTGCTTTCCAAAGTGGTTGTACCATCTTACATTCCCACCAAGAGTGAATGAGGGTTCCTAATTCTCCACATCCTTGCCAGCATTTATTTTCATTTGATTTTTTGATGTTTGCTATCCTTACTGGGGTAAGGTGGAAGCTCATAGTTGCTTTAATTTGCATTTCCCTGATGATTAGGGATGATGAACATTTTCTTAAGTGTGTGTATGCCATTTGTATTTCTTCCTCTGTGAACTGCCTGTCCAGCTCTTTGCCCCATTTTGTGAGTGGGTTGTTTGAGGTTTTATTGCTTAGGTTTTTGAGTTCTTTATAGATTCTAGAGATTAGGCCTGTGTCAGTTGGATATTAAGCACATATTTTCTCCCATTCTGTGGGTGATCTATTGGCCTTTGCTTATTGTATGCTTGTCTGTAAAGAAACTCTTCAGCTTCATGTGATCCCATTGGTTGAGTGACTATTTAAGATTGTGAGCTAATGGGTTTTTGTTCAGGAAGACTTTTTCCATTCCTATATCACACAATGAACAATCAACTCCTACCAAATCATATATCCAAAGACACGGAGGCCCCCAACACCTCATCACTGAAGCAGACCAAGAATGAACCCAACATGGTTCAGGGAAATTTTGCATTAGAGGGGGTGCAGAAAGAATGTCAGAGCCACATTTTGGGTCATGATACGCAGAGACGTTTCTCCTACCCATAACTGTGGGCTAGCTCCACAATGCATGACCCATATACTTCAAAAAGGAGGGGCCAGGTGGAGGGGGTAGGACATAGACAAGCCTAACAATGGCACCAACTTGACTGTATTCAGTGAGCACAAAACTAATTAATATAAAAGAAATAAATAAATAAAAGAGATTGAAAACCATATTATGGCTGCCAGTAGAGATTCCCAAAATTTTCCATTTATGGGTAAAGTCAAACTATCAAGACAAACAAAAGTTAAATAGTTAATTTTTTTCCAAAATTTGAAAATATTTCCAAGGAAATATACTAAATGTTTCTAAAGAAGGAAAACATTTATCTCTCCCCTAAAAAGAATTCTACTTTAGCTGGTACAAAAATAAATCAAGTAAATGCTAAAATCTAAGAACTATTTAGAAAACTTTTGTCTGACAGCTTATAAAAATTGAGATCTCAGGCTGGAGAGATGGCTTACTGGTTAAGGCACTTGCCTGCAAAGCCAAAGGACCCAGGTGACTACTCAAGACCCACGTGAGCCAAATACACAAGGTGGTACATGCACCTGGAGTTTGTTCAAAATGGCTGCAGGCCCTGGAGTTCCCATATTCTCTTTCTCTCTCTCGTCTCAAATAAATAAATAAGTATATAAATATTTAAAATAAAAAAAAAAAAACAAGCAAAGAGAGAGAGAGTGGGACAGGCGAGAGAGATACAGTTTTTGGATATTATCCTGAGGTCATAAAAAAAAGATGTACGCATTAGAGAGCCAGATAGAATCTTTCTTTTCAGCAGCTATACAGTGGAATCTCTGATACTTGGACTATGACTAACTCCATTCCATCCTCTACCAAGCATAATGGCAGCCCAATATGGCCAATTGTAGCCAAGAAAATGGGGTCCATCTCTCTCTGTTTCTCTCTCTCTTTCTCTCTCTGCCAAAATATTGAGGTCTTGTTTCTTCATAATAAGCTGACTTCTAGCATTTACCTTTAGTCACTTCAGCTATAGGTAAAGAAGTTAAATCCCAGGTTAAGTGGACACAGACACCTTTCTTCCACCTACACCTCACTCATGGAACAGAGCTGTGTATGAAGCACAGTAGATTGATTATATTGAACCTTAAGTAAACTTTGCCTAAGCTCTTCTGGTGAAAATATTTTATGCCAAGAAAAGACAAGTGAAGAAGAATGAATGAATGAATGAAGAAGAAGTGAATGGTCAGTACATCAAATACCTCAGAAACATGTGGTGTTGAGCAAAGAGAAGTATGCAAGTGTCTTCACCTTTAGCCCTGGAATGATCACTCAATTTTTTTTTTTTTTTTTTCCTGGAGAGGGGATGGGCACTACATAAAGAGAGTCAAAGCTCTCTCCAGGTGGAGGAGAAGAAGACAGCAGAGAATTTCCAGCCCAAGATCAGTTTTGAAAATATTTTACATTTAGGTGGAATTCAGATTAAGGTAATAACTTCTTGAGAGCAACTTGGTAAATATGCTATCCAAAGTCTTTGGTGAATACAGAAAGAAATAGTTATGAAAAGTATGTGTTGGGTCAGAACAAGTCCCAAATATAGGTCCCCAAACTGCCCTGTGAGCACTTTACTTAATTTTCATACCCATAGATTAATGCTACACTCACTTTTGGTTAGAGAAGCTTCTCTTTTCAGATGGCAATGACCCCTGGGATGACCCAACTCACACCAAAGTGTTGAGAAGAAGTGACAGGAGTTTTCAGCACTGAAACATCTCTATTATACCATGCAAAGCTCATGGTACATTGTGGAAGAAGTGGTGGAGGGCTGGAGAGATGGCTTACTGGTTAAGGCACTTGCCTGCAAGGCTAAGTAAGCCAGATGGACATGGGGGGTCATGCATCTGGAGTTTGTTTGCAGTGGCTAGAGGTCCTTGCACACCTATTCGCTGTTCTCTCTCTCTCTCTCTCTCTCTCTCTCTCTCTCTCTCTCTCTCTCTCTTTCTCTCTCTCTCTCTCTCTCCTTGTAAATAAATAAATAAAAGACAAAGGAAATTGAAAAAAATAGAGGTGGTGGAACGAATATAAGAGCCAAAGGAAGGGTAAGACAGCACACAATGCAATTGTCCAGTTAGAAACTAGCCTCAATATCCATGGCCTCACAGTGCCTAGAAATACCTCCACAAGACCCTCATAATAGAAGGAAAAGATAATGACATCAAAATAAAAGAGAGACTCATGGAGAGAGGGAGGGGATATAATGAGAATGGATTTTTGAAGGAGAAAGATGGGGAGGAAAGGGAAATATTATGGTTTATTGTCTTTTAAAAGTATTTTTGTTGTTTATTTTTATTTGAGAGCAACAGACAAAGAGAGAAAGAGGCAGAGAGAGAAATAGTGAGAGAGAGAGAATGGGCGCGCCAGGGCCTCCAGCCACTCCAGACGCTTGTACTCCTTGTGCATCTGGCTAACGTGGGTCCTGGGGAATCGAGCCTCGAACCTTAACCGCTAAGCCATCTCTCCAGCCTGGTTTATTGTCTTTTAGTATGGAAGTTGTCAATAAAAAATAAATAGATCTTTTAAATTATTTTATAAAGTTATGCTAATTTAATTGGATCAGAGTACAGAAAAATTTATATCTCAGAGCAGTATGAGTATTGGTAGTTAGTTAATGAAGCCTATCAGTTGAGTGGGATAGCAATAGAAACAGAGAAGTTAAAAGAAATCATATACTAAGTTGAAGAAAGCCTTTCTTAAAGCACTTTTCTTACAAGCTGAATGTATGCACACCCAAGCAAATTCTAACACTAGTAAACTAGTAGCTTCAGCAGTAAACCTCTATCATCTCATAGTTGTGGATATCAGTCATACTAAATAGGAAAGGCTTATTGGGCTGGAGAGTTGGCTTAGTGGTTAAGGCACTTGCTTGCAAAGACTAAGGACCCCAGTTAGATTCTCCAAAACCCACATATGCCAGATGCACATGGTGGCACATGCATCTGTAGTCAATTTGTAGTAGCTAGAGGCCCTGGTGTGCCCAATCTCTCTCTCTCTCTCTCTCTTATAAATACATAAAAATAAAACATTAAAAAAATCCCACTGTTGTTGACCTGCATTCTATCCTGCTACCTCTAGGAAAAATCCATTTCCCTATGTTTAGAGATTGACTGCATTCTTGGTCATGGTGCTTTCCTTTTTCTTCAAATCCAGCAATGCAGCTGAGGTATTTCTTACATTATATCTTTCTGATAAGCTCCCGCTGCAGTTTTCCAGTCTGAAAGATATTCTGATTAAACTTTGCTCATCTAGGTCATTTGGATCTAGTTGTTTAACTAATAAGGTCAGCTGATTGACAACTTTAATTCCATCTACAACTGAAATAAATCTTTGCTGTGTAAAGTGAAATATATACACATTCTAGGGATTAGAGCTCAAACATCTTTGGGAGATGATTATTCTGCCTATACCTCAATGTGAGTGCCCTAAGGAGTGATGTCAGAGACTTTAAACAATGTGAGGGAAATATGCTCTGCCACATTAGCCCATCCAGGTTACTAGACCAAACAAGAAACTATTGTTTTGAAAGTCATAACAAGAAACTATTAAAATCAAAAGAGGAAAATAAGCCCAAAAGTTGTAATTTTTTTTGTTTGTTTTTTGTTTTTTGAAGTAGGGTCTCACTCTGGTCCAGGCTGACCTGAAATTCACTATGTAGTCTCAGGGTGGCCTCGAACTCTCGGCGATCCTCCTACCTCTGCCTTCCAAGTACTGGGATTAAAGGTGTGTGCCACCATGCTGGGTCAAAAGCTGTATTTAAATAAAGATTTTTAATACAATTTTAAACATGTTCAAAGGACTACTGAAAACCACACACATAAGTAACAGAAAATATAATGGCACTCTCATAAAAAAATAGAATATCAATAACATGAGACATTTTAAAGGCAGATGACAATCCAATTGTCTGAAGTATAATGACTCAAGTAAAAAATCATGGAGATATAATGTAATATAACAATAGATTTGCAGTACTAGAAAAAAGAGTCTAAGAGCTTTAACATAGGTTAATATTTTGTGTAAGTTAGAGAACACATAAAGAATGGAATAACATTGACACATACAGTGAGTTGCACTCAATGATCATGCATGCCCACATACAAACAATAGGGATGCAAGAAGAGATGCAGAGCTAGAGCAAGAGACTGAAAGAATACTAGTCAACAGATCCAGGCAGCTCAGGGACTTTCATGTAAGATAAATGCAAGAGCTGGATGTTTGGCATATGTGTCTGTAATCACAGCACATTTATGGCAATGAGAGACAGAATAAGAAATCTCAAACTTTGTGGAACATCTAATATAGAATTCCAGGCATAAAACAAGAGAGACCATGTCTCAAACAAGATGGAAGGTGTATCAGTCAGCTTCAGGTTCGCTGAGATGAACTTTAAGACCAGGCACAGTTATGGAGGAAGGGATTCATTGAAGCTTACAGATCCAGGGGAAGTTCCATAAAAGCAGAAGAAACTGGCCTGCTTTCACAGGCCCAAGCAGAGAGAAGCACCAGCCTAAAGGTCAAAAGCCACAGCACACTTCAGGAACTCCAGCTAGGCACACTTTGCATATCTATACATTGAAATCTGAAACCCACCACCACACCTTAAGATCCACCCAGTGACTGCCTCCAGCCAGGTGGCTAAAGATGCAAACTACAAACAAATAAACAACTGAATATATTGGGGGCCATCTATTCTATTCAAACTACCACATTCCGCCCCTGGCCCCCAATAGATTTATAACCATCACACATTGTAAATTGTACTCAGTTCAATTTCAAAGGTCCCCACAGTCTTGACCAATTTAAGATATTAAGACCTGTAAAATCAAACAAGTTACATTTCTAACATATAAAGGTACAGAGTAAATATTTTCAACTGGTATAAGGCATAGCAAGGAGAGACTAAAACAATGCAAACTCAACCACCATCAAACAAACATCAAACTTCTGCAGTTCAAGTTCAATATACCCAGAGACTAACAGTCCCCAGACTTTCCAATTCCTCCCCTCCAGCTGGGCAGAGTAGCCGGGGAACACTTCCATCCCAGGCCAACAATGCGCTCTATGGTAGCCCTTGCACAGTCCTGGTATATACAAAACATCTTCAGGTCTGCATGGAAACCACGGTCCATCTTCCAAAGGCTCTTTCAGCCTCTCAGGGCATCATGCCCTGCCTCATGCCGCATCTCAGCAGCAGCTCCTAGAACCGTGTGCAATTCATGACCACTCTTCACATCTTCCAAAGGCTCTTTCAGCCTATCAGGGCATCAGGCCCTACCTCATGCCACATCTCAGCAGCAGCTCCTGGAAACATGTGCAATTCACGGCCACTCCTTGCATTTTTCATGCTTCTGAAACCAATACCAGGTGTGCAGGACACAGCCATATTCTTAATTCACAGATGAAATAAATCATAACCTTGAAAAGCCAGGTGGCTAAAGATGCAAACTACAAACAAATAAACAACTGAATATATTGGGGGCCATCTATTCTATTCAAACTACCACAGAAGGCAAGCACCAATACATCAAGGTTATCCTCTGACTTCCACACCTGTGCTGTGGTACATGTGTGCCTATACATATGCACTTCTCACACACACATTTACATACATACAAGAGAAAACCCTGCTACTGACTACTAGGTATTAAAAAGATGCTTTAAATAATTAAATATTAATCTATTACAAATATCTGATAATTATATACGAATAGCACCTAATAACAAAGTCTTGAGATGCATAAGTGCATAAATCAAAACTTCTTAGTATATAGGACATGAGACATATAAACAATAACAGTTGGAGATTAAATATTTTTGTTTTGTTTTTGAGTATCAATGTATATCCCAGACTGGCCTTGAAGTCATAATCCTCCTGACTCTGCTGCCTAGGAGCTGGAATTACAGGTGGAAGCCACCATGAAAGGTACAGTTTGAAATACTAATGTTTCATTTTCAATAATGGATTGAATTAAGCAGACAGTGATTATGAAAATATCAGTAATCATATTGGTGCATTCCACAGTTTTATTCTTTTCCTTTTGACCTATCATTACTTGACCATATGTTTCAGATATCTGATGATATTAACTAATAGAATTTTGAAGTAATCTCTGTTCAGACTTTGAAATAGCTCACTTGAGTCTTACAGATATGACTGGTTAGGGTCATAATGTGTAAATATGTGAGGGAAATGTCAAGCCTATAATGTATGTCCTTAGGGAAGAAAATATATAAAGTAAGTATTGGATCTCCCTGTAAGACAGAATTATTTTTAATAAACAATTAAAGCAGAGCTGTCCATGTCTAATGTGTGTACACAGAATTCAATTCATGCTGATGGCTTTATTGCAATGACTCACGTTTTAGTATTTCCTAATACTAAAACTTGTACTTTTATATATTCAGAAAGATTACAAATTCAATTTATATTGTAATTCAGTACTTGCTATATCAGAACTTATTGTCTTTTTTTTTGTAGTCAGTGAACACAGACAAGTTGCTACCATTGTTAGCCTCCTCCCTGTCCTTCCCCTTCCACAGGGACCCTCCTTGTTGGGGTATATGGGTCACACATTGTGGGGTTAGCCTTTAGTTTTGGGTAGGAGGAAATGTCTCACCATATCATGACCCAACATGTAGCTCTAACATTCTTTCTGCCCCCCTTCCACAAATTTCCCTGAGCCATGTTGGATTCATATTAGGTCTGGTTCCATGTTGAGATCTTGGGTGCCTCTGTATCTCTGGATATCTGGTTTGTCAGGGGTTTATTATTCTCTGTGTCTATGTCCTTCACCCTTTTGCTGGTTCCCAGTTTGCCAAGAAAACAGCATTCTTACATGTTTCCAAAATTATTCTTAGTTTCACCTGGGGCCTTTTTGAGGTATGATGGGGTGGTTTTCTCCTTAGGATCTGTGTCTATATGAAAAAGAGAAGCAGATTCTCCAATGGAGAGTAAAGTTAGCACCAAGTAAATGTGGTAACTATTATTTTTTAGAGAGAGTTTAGTGGAGAGCGGGTTCATTTGTGGATATGGTTCTGACTTGTTTCCCAGCTCCAGCTATGGGTTCTGTTCCACTGGGCAGGTAAGTTAACCAAATCTAGAGCACTTGGTTTCCCACCATGGCTATGGGCCACTATTGCACTTGTATGAGAATCACGTCTGGTTGTTTGCTGCTAAGTAGGTTAGACCATGCGCTACTTGGACAGATATTGGTCATTATCCCCCACTTGCTCATGTAGCACCTTCCAGCACTAGATGCGCTATCTGGGGACAAGATCTTTTCCAGCTTCTAGCCATGTCCCTCCATGATACGTACTGTTGGGCCTTGAGAGGCCTGGATGTGAGGCCTAGTGGAACTTCCTGAGCCTAGCTAAAGTTTGGCAACCTGTCTCTGGCCAGCTATGACTCAGCAGGACACCTAATAGCCTCAGTCCTGCTACTTCTGCATAGGAAGTTGGAGTTCTCTCATGTGCACTTAGAACCAATCATCTCAAAAGTCATGGCATGCTATTGGCCCTTACAGCTCACTCCATCGTAAAATCCCCACCCTCATTCTCAAAGCTATATAAGAACCTGCCTGTTACAATAAAGTGAGTTCCTGTTTTAACAAGACTCCCAGCTTGGTGGTGTATTCTTGGCCATAGACACACACCCTCATCCTCAACCCCTTGGGAGGAACCAGCAGGCCTGGTCCTTCCTCAGCACTACCTGCCAGGGGATCCCGGCAGTCTGGCACCCAACGTGGGGAGATGGGAATCTGGCAGACTGGTACCCCGTGTGAAGCATTCTCATTGAGGAGGTCAATCGGTGTGCAGGTGAGTGTACCCTCATAAGTTATGAGGCAGTCTTCATATTTAATGTGCTAAACTTTGGTTCTATAATCTGTACTTGCTTGTCAACATCTCTTTGTTCCCTTTCTCTTTCAGTTCACTGGCAAGCTGCATCTGTGGCTTTTGTATTTCTGAACGGGTCATACATCCCTAGTGGACACACCATGCGGGCAGACCTGGAGGAGACTCAAGGCGTAATGCTCCCTCATTTGAGTGGGGGCTCCGTCGCGGAAGATGAAGCAAATCTGCTGGGGAGTCCTGCTCCTATCCACACCATGTTTGGTATCATTGAGCTGTCCCCAAAGGACATAGACTCGTCTTGCCATCACGGATCTAAATCTGAACTTAATTCTATAGCATGTTTACCTATCTTTTGGGTCCTTGTGTTTATGTTGTACTCATGTGTCTGTGGGTTGCTATTGCCCTAATTTTACGGACATTTCTCTCTCGACTTTATAATATGGGACAGTCTACCTCTAAATCCAATCCTGCCTTAGAATCTCTCAGGACACTCCTAAAGAGTAGAGGGCTCGATTTGACTGATAATCAGGCTCGACAGGCCTGGGATTTCCTTCTTAAGGTGGCGCCATGACTGCCCGAAGGAAATCTCTTTGATTGGGACACTTGGGATAGGGTGGAGGCCTTTGTTCATTGGGCACATGTGGAGAAGGGTGAGATACCCCCCCTCAGGGGTCCTCTCCATGATCTCGGCACTTAAGAGCTGCTTCCCTCCAAGACCAACCAAACAAAAACAAAAGACAGAGGAAAAAGGAAAAGATAGTATACAGCCTGATCTGGCTACTCCTCCTGGAGATGCAGCTTTAAAAACCCTAGAAAAGGGTGGATCCTTATACCCCTCACTCGATCCCTTTGAGAGTGTTCCTTAGCCTTCCGGGGGACTTCCCCCACCTTCTCCATTGACTAATCCTTTCCGGAACCCTTTGCCCCCCCCCCCTTCATATTCAGCCACCAAGCCGCCAGAAAATGAAACTACTTTTCTATTTCTGTCAATCTAAATCCTGGGGGTAATCACCCTACTGCCTATCCATGGGAAGCTCAGGACCTTAAAGAGCTTAAAAAGGTGGTCTTGGAGGATGGACCTAACTCTTCTTGGGCTGAGACCCTGTTACAGGGACTTGCCCATCAACCTTGTATGACCCAAGATTGGAAAAATCTAGTTAAGGCCACATTGTCGGGTCCCCTATACATTAAGTGGTGTGTCTTTTTTCAAGATGAGTGACGTATACAGGCAGAGCGAAACCAAAGTCAACAGCCCCCTGTGCCCATAACTTTTGGGATGCTCTCTGGTTCCTCTGATCAATATGCTACAGGCACTGAAAAGGCGGCTATACCTGATCCGTATAGGGACCAGGTCAGGGCACTGGGCTTGGCGGCATGAAAAGAGCTTGATGAGGGACCCTCTGAACCCCCCCCCTTATGGATATTACTCAGAAACCATCTGAGGACTTGGCTACATTTATAGATAGGGTGGGAAAATGTCTCCAAAAAAATTCCCCCCACGGCCATTATGGGATCAGTTTACTAGAATGTTGGTCTGGAAAGGGACGATGGCCAATGACCTCCTTGTCTGTGTGGGTCTCAAGGACAATTCCATGAGTAGCTGGATTGTAGCCACCAAGGACATTGGCACTATCTCCCATCAGGCTAGAGCCATGGCTGCCGCCCTTCAGGAAAATAGACAAAGTGATTTGGCTACTATGATCTGTGCATTACAGTTAAATCATAAAAAACTAACATGTTTCGAGTGCGGGGGTGAAGGCCATTTTAAAAAGGAGTGCTCCAACAAGACAAAGCCTCCCCTGCCCACTGGGGGGATGACCAATGCCCCTTGCACCCGCTGCCCTAAATGCAAGAAGGGGTTTCATTGGGATAGGTAGTGTCGGTCGAAGTTTGATATACAGGGAAAGCCTTTAAACTCCTCCTGGGGCTCCCCCCAGCCCCGTTAAATAAGGGGAAAGAGACCATCAAAGCCCATTGGACCAACCCTCTGGTCCCCGGCCTCAGACCCAAAATTATTTTAAATATTGGCAATAAAAGATCCAAACTTCTCATCGACACTGGAGTGGACTGAATGGTCCTGAGAAAGGAGGAAGTGCCCCCTCCTGGCAGCTTGTGCCCGGCCCTCCCCTACTGGGAGTTGGTGGGCAGTCCACCTCCTAGGAGACTGCCACGTGGCTCCCTTGGACTCACCCAGGTGGGGGCAGGGGAGAAGTCCGCCCTCTCATGGTGACTGAGCTCACTGCTAATTTACTGGGGTAAGACATCCTTGGAGATGTTGAGACCTTCATCACTACTGACTATAAGGCCTTTTATACTGATTTGTTAGATGAAGAAGAATATCTACTACAGTTTGAGGAAGGGAGGGAATGTCATCCCAATTATAGAGATGACCCTTACTTTGAGCAACTCAGACAAAAGTACTCCAATGAACACCCCCAATTCTAAGGGCCACTGCTCAGCCCCCTCCCCCCGTTTAAAATCCAGTGGAGACTGGGGGATCCTATATGGGTTGATCAGTGGCCTCTCCCTTCTTCTATGTTACACCAACTCCACATACTTATTGATCAACAGTTGGAGACTGGACATATCCGTCCCTCCACTAGTCCCTGGAACTCTCCTGTCTTTGTCATAAAAAAGCCTAATGGGTCCAGGAGATTTTTACATGATTTAAGGAGGATCAATGAATGCATGATCCCCTTCAGAACCCTCCAGAGGGGCCTCCCATGGATCCCAGTTATTCACAATATATACCATCTTACTATCATTGACATTAAAGATTGCTTCTTCTCTATCCCTCTCCATCCAGGAGACATGGAAAAATTTGCATTCTCTGTACCCGCTGTTAATTTTTGTGGCCCAGATAGGAGATTTGAGTGGACTGTGTTACCTCAGGGCATGGCTAATAGCCCACCCATTTGCCAATATTACCTGTCATCCATTCTCTCTTCTCTTATCAATTTCCCCAATACTATGTTTTATATTTACATAGATGATATTATACTTGGGTGCCTAGATTCCTCCACACTCCAGGACCTTGCCCACCAATGTCTAACTATCCTTCACACTCACAGCTTTAAAGTAGCTCCTGAGAAAGTCCAAACTGTGCCTCCCTTTAAGATCTTGGGCTCTATCCTTACCCTAGATACAGTTTCATCTGTTAAACCACAACTTTACATTCAGGATTCTTACACCTTGCCTCAACTCCAGAAACTCTTGGGAGAAATTAACTAGATGAGGCCCTGGATACCTATAACCACTGAGGAATTATCCCCCTTGTTCAACCTCATCAGGGGCCTTGATCTTTCATCCCAAGTGACCCTAATGTCTGGGCAGAGACAAATCCTCCATAGAGTCCAGGAGGCCATAGATAACTCCAATCTCAGATGATTTGACCCTGATCTCCCTCTTTCCCTCTACCTTTTCCCTGGGGAGACCCTGATAACTGTCCTGCTGGCTCTAAATGGTGAACCTATTCAGTGGATTCACCTCTCGATGATCGGTGGGGCCCCTAGGGTCTATTCTTTAAGTAACCACGTAGCTGATTTATCATTAAAGGAAGGGAAACTTCCATTAGACTCTTTGGTATTGAGCCTCTCTCCATCATTACCCCATATAAGATAACTGATTTCACTTGGCTCCAAAGAAATAATATAAGAGTCGCTATGGCACTTGAAGGGTTCCTGGGCACCATAGACTGCCATTATGGCCCTCATAAGTGGATGAGCTCCTTCTCTAGGTTGGAGTGGAGACCTCCCAGGCTTTTCCTACCTCAACCCAACCCTGACTTCCTTGTTGCCTTTACAGATGGGGGACGCTTGGGGGCTTCCCTGGTTGTGTATCCCCCCTTTAAATTCGGGGTCAAACCTGAGCCCATCAAGTCTATCTCTCAGGAAATAAAGGCATCAGCACAGTACAAAGAGCTTTTTGCAGTTGTTCTGGCCCTGGATACCATTCAAGAGCCATTCAACTTATTTTCTGACAGCCTCTATGTGGTAAATCTATTGCCCAATCTCATTGAAGCTCACATTAAACTTGATTCCAACCCTATATCCCCCTTAATGATCCAGGCTTGCACCTTACTCAAACAGAGAGTCCACCCTGTCTTCATACAACACCTTCGAGGCCATCAAAATTTACCAGGTTTCCTGTCCGAAGGAAACAGATTGGCCGATCAATTGGCCTCTGTGGCACACTGTCACACTGTCTCAGAGGCTATCCAATTTCATTCACTAACCCACACCAATTGGAGAGGCCTTAAACAAAGATTCCCCATACACCAAATAAAGATCTTAAAAAGATTATTAGGACATGCAAGTCTTGCCAACTCCTCCTCCAGGTTCCCCCCTCCAAACTTCCGGGAGTAACCCTCGGGGCCTTCGCCCCAACCATCTTTGCCAAATAGCTATTACTCATTATTCCCCCTTTGGAAAACTTAAATATATTTTCTTATCAGTTGATACTTCTCCCGTGCCTGTTGGTCATCTGCACATGCCGGGGAGAAATCTAAACATGCCATTAGTCATATGCTTCAATGTTTTGCCACTTTCGGGCTACCCGATCAAGTGAAAACAGATAATGGCCCCTGCTTTGTAAGTCAAAACTTTATAAGTTTCTTCCAGATGTGGCAAATTACACATGACACAGGCATTCCATATAACCGCAAAGGCCAAGCTATTATTGAAAGATATAACCGAACACTTAAATCACAATTACAAAAACAAAAGGGGGAATCACTACCCCCCCCCATGATCAGCTAAAGAAAGCATTAGTCACCTTAAATATTTTAAATTTTTCTAGAAATGAGAAAAATGTCTCCATTTCAAAAACATTGGTCATCCTCTGTCACATAAAGCTCGATCAAGGTCAAATGGAGAGATCCACTGACTGGGGCCTGTAGAGGATGAGACCCACTCCTCACAGCAGGGAGAGGGTTTGGATGTGTCTTCCCTCAAGATTAAAAAAGACCCATTTGGATAACAGCGAGGGACCAAAAATATTTCTCCCAACAAGGGGACACTGACAATCACTTCTCCAGGGAGTGTCCCACCCCTGAGGACTGTTCCTAAAATGTCTTCACCTTACTAAACCAAACAACTCCCTCCCTTGCAGAGGATTGCTGGCTTTGCCTCTGATCTGGGCCTCCCTGGCTGCTTGCAGCAATCACCAATGATACAACTACAACCCTAAAAAAAAAAAAAAAAAAAAAAATTGCTCAGCCACCTTCCCCATCTCTGTCCAGCTTTTCCCAATGTCTTCTTCTGGAACTTGCATTTGGGCCCCGCCTTCCCCTAATAACTCCAATACAGATGTGGGATACATTGATCCTTCCTTCTGTACTTTCAACACAACTGAGCCCAGTGCTCAATGCTGCCCACCTTCTGGAATGGTTTATGTTTGCAGAGGTGGGATGGCCTATGACTTTCTGCCCACCAATTGGACAGGCCTTTGTGCCCCAGCCACCTTAATCCCAGATGTAGATATCATTCCTGGAGATGAAGCCCTCCCTATACCCTCTTTTGATTATATCAGAGGGAGACTGAAGAGAGCTGTACAAATGATACCTTTACTAGTTGGGATGGGAATAACCACAGGCATGGCCACCAGAAAAGCTGGGATGGGTATGGCAGTCCATCTCCACAAAAAAACAAACAAAAAAAAAAAAAAAAACACTCTCTCTCCAGTTGATTAGTGACATAAAAGCCATGTCCAGTACTATCCTTGATCTCCAACAACAGCTAGATTCCCTGACTGAGGTAGTCCTACAAAACAGAAGGGGGATAGACCTATTAATGGCCAAAAAGGGAGGCATATGCTTGTTTTTACAACAAAAATGCTGTTTCTACACTAATAGATCAGGAATCGTTCAATACAAGATCAAAAGACTTCAAGAGGACCTGGAGAAGAGACAGTGGGACCTTCAGGACAACCCACTGTGGATGGGCCTGCATGGCTTCTTGCCCTACTTCCTCCCTCTACTTGGACCTCTTCTTCTCCTTTTCCTTATCCTCACTGTCAGGCCTTGTGTAATTAACAAAATTACACAATTCATTCACCAGTGGCTAGAGGCAATAAAACTCCATCAGGTTGAGATACATTACCACAGGCTGGCAATTCAGGAAGTAAGTTCCTCAGATGACCCACTGCCGCATCCTCTGCCCTCCATGTGACTGATGATGGGTAAGATCTCAGACTGACTGAGACAACCTAAGACAGGCCATGTAGTGGGTTCTCAGTGAGCTAAACACATGGTACCCAGTGACAGGTAAGATCCCCAGAGGGGCCCAACCTAACACAGGGGCCATGGTGACTAATGCTCTTACAAGAACAAAAGGGGGAAATTTTGGGCCATGAGGGGACTGGGCATGAGGCCTAGTGGAACTTCCTGAGCCTAGCTAGAGTTTGGCGACCTGTCTCTGGCTAGCTATGACTCTGCAGGATGCCTAATGGCCTCAGGCCTGCTACTTCCACATAGGAAGCTGGAGTTCTCTCTCTCGTGCTTAGAACCAATCATCTCAAAAGTTGCGGTATGCTATTAGCCCTTACATCTCACCCCATCCTAAAATCCCCACCCTCATAATCAAAGCTATATAAGCACCTGCCTGTTGCAATAAAGTCAGTTCCTGCTTCGACAAGACTCCCGGCTCAGTGTTGTGTTCCTGGCCATTGACACCCACCCTCCTCCTCAATCCCTTGGGGGAACTAGTGGGACTGGTCCTTCCTCAGCACTACCTGCAGGGGGAGCCCGGCAATGTACCAACAGTACATGGTGTCTTCAGTAGTAGGGTCTTACTATTAACCTATGGTAGGTCATCAAGCACTCTGACATAAATCTGTCTTCTATTGGGAGACCTTGTATGTCTCTGTGATCAAAAGCTCATTGTGGATGATAACCACATGCTGGTACTGGGAGTTACAGGTCAGCAGCCAAGAAGAGAAGGAAGAATTGGATAGGTGATATAAAAGAGATAGACAGATGAGAGAGAAGAGGGAGAGAGAGAGAGAGAAATAGAAACAGGAGGAGATAATGGTCGCTTTTCATTGTGCCATCTCCAGGGCCTTGTGCATATGGTGTTCCCTCTAACAGCCTGGTGGAGGGTCAACCATATGGTCTGTCCTTTAGGATATAGAGTTTTATGGTACCATTGCCTTTTGGGTCCACTTTTATGTCCTGCACTCCCTCCCTTACCCTCCCATCCCTCCCCATCCTCCCTATTGTCCAGTCCTTGAGATGCTTGCTAGGCATGCCAGCAAATTAGGTAAATTTAGGTTAGGAGCTATAAATGAGTGAGAATATGGGTTGATCATCTTTCTTTGGTTGGGTGAGTTTACTGAGAATAAGATGTTCTAAGTTTGACCATTTTTCTTCAAATTTCATACTGTCATTTTTCCTCACTACTGTGTAGAATTCCATCATGTAGATATACAACATCTTAGTTATTCATTCATCTATAATGGACATATGGGTTGATTCCAGTTCTTGGCTATTATGAATTGAGCAGCTATAAAGATGTTTGAGCAAATCTCTCTGAGCTGAGGCATGGAGCTTTTAGGGTATATGCCCAGGAAGGGAATAACTGGGTCTGTTGGTAACTCTAGGTTCAGTTTTTTAGGAGTCTCCATATTGCTTTCCAAAGTGGTTGTAACATCTGACATTCCCACCAGCAGTGGATGAGTGTTCCTATTTCTCCAATCCTCACCTGCATTTATTTGCATTTGATTTTTAATGTTTGCTATCCTTACTGTGGTCAGGTGGAAACTCATAGTAGTTTTAATTTGCATTTCCCTGATGATTAGGGCTGATAAACATTTCTTCAGGTGTGTGTTTGCCATTTGTGCTTCTTCCTCTGTGACCTGTTTGCCCCATTTTGTGAGTGGGTTGTTTGTCTTTTTATTGTTTAGGTTTTTGAGTTCTTTGGAGATTCAAGTAATTAGGCCTCTGTCAGTTGGATATTAAGCAAATATTTTCTCTCATTCTGTGGGTTCAATCTATTGGCTCTGCCTATTGTATGTTTGTCTGTGAAGAAACTTTTCAGCTTCATAAGATCCTTTTCATTCATAAGATGGGTGAGTGGTTGTTTAAGATCCTGTGCTACTGTTTTTTCTTTCTTTCTTTTTTCTTTTTTTTTTAAAGAAGTCTTTTCCCATTCCTATATCATGGAATGCTCTTCCTCACTTTTCTTCCAGTAGTAGAAGAGTTTCTGGTGTGGTATTGAGGTATTTGATCCATATGGATTAGATTGATGTGCATGGTGAGATGTGTGGATCAAGTTTCAATTTCTTGCATATGGTTATCCAGTTTGTCCAGAACCATTGGTTGATGATGCTGTCTTTTTCCAGGCTATATTGTTAGGGCCTTTGTCAAATATCAAGTATCTGTAGTTACTTGACCCAAAGTCCAGGTCCTCAATTCTATTCCACTGGTCTATACTCCTATTTTTATGCCAGTACCATACTGTTTTATTACTATGGCTTTGTAATATAGCTTCAGATCAAGTTTAGTGATGCCTCCAGAGGCATTTCTTTTGCTGAGGATATGCTTGGATATTCAAGGCCTTCTGTTTTTCCACATGAATTTTGAGATCAATTTTTCTATCTCTGTGAAGAACAATGTTGGGATTTTGATGGTTATTGCATTAAATCTGTAGATTGCCTTTGGAAGGATTGCCATTTTCACCATGTTAATTCTGCCTATCCAGGAACATGAAAGGTCTCTCCATTTTCTTAAGTCCTCCTCAATTTCTTTTTTGTGTGTTTTTATGTTTTCATTGTATAGATCTTTCACCTCCTTGGTTAATGTTGTTCCAAGGTATTTTTTTGTCGTTGCTATTGAAAATGGTACAATGTCACTTATTTCTTTCTCTGTATTTTTGTCATTTGCATATAGAAAGGCCAGTTATTTTTGTGCATTTATTTTGTATTCTACTACTTTGCTGATGGAGTTTATCACCTTTAAGAGTTTTGGAATGGAGGCTCTTGGGTCTGTTACATATAGAATCATGTCATCTGCAAATAGCGCTAACTTAACTTCTTCCTTTCCAAATTGTACCCCCTTTATTTCTTTCTCCTATCTTGTTGCTTGATCTAGGACTTTCAGTACTATATGAAAGAGCAGAGGTGAGAGTGGACACCTCTGTCTTGTTCCTGATATCGAAGGCTTTAGAAGCTTTGTATATACCCTTTATTGTGTTAAGTTATAAACTGACCATGCCGATTCTCTGCAATGTTTTGATCCTGAAGTGATGTTGTATTTTTTCGAAGGCCTTCTCTCCATCTATCGAAATGATCATGTGGTTTTTATGTTTAGCTTTGTTTATGTGGTATATTACACTGACAGTTTTCTATATGTTGAACCACCCCTGCATTCCTGGGATGAAGCCCACTTTATCAAGGTGGATAATGGATTTGATATATTGTCAAGTTCAGATTGTGAGAATTTTGTTCAGGAACTTTGTGTCTAAGTTAATCAGGGAAATAGGCCTGTAGTTTTCTTTACTTGTGGCATCTCTGCCTGTTTTTGGAATTAGTGTAATACTAACTTCATAGAAGGAGTTGGGGAGCTTTATCTGTTCTCCAACTGTGTGGCACAGTTTGAGAACTATTGGTTTCAGTTCTTCTATGAAGATTTGAATATAGAACTCAGCTGAGAAGCCATCTGGTCCTGGACTCTTCTTTATGGGGAGGTTTTTTTTTTTTTATTACCTTTTCAATTTCAATGGATGTGACAGGTTTATTTAGGAGATTAATTTGTTCTGAGTTTAGCTTTGGTAAATGGTATGTGTCTAGGAATTTATCCATTTCCTCCATATTTTGCAATTTTGTAGAGTAGAGGTTTTGAAGTAAACCGTGATGATTCTCCCAGTTTCACTTATGTCTGTTGTGATCTCTACTTTTTAATTTCTAATTTTGTTAAAGAGCCTCTTTTTTTTTTTTTTTTTTTTTTTTTGCTTGATCAAATTGGCCAGGGGTTTGTCAATCTTGTTCATTTTTTCAATGAACCAACTGTTTGTTTCATCAGTTTTCTTAATTGTTTTCTTAGTTTCCAATTCATTAATTTCTGCTCTGATGTTAATTATTACTTTCCATCTGGACCTTTTGGGGGTTGGATTCTTCTTGCTTTTCCAGTGCCTTTAGGTGGATGATTAGGTTATTGACTTGGGATTTCTCTGTCATTCTTATGAAGGTACTTAGTGCTATGAATTTTCCCCTGAGGACTGTTTTCATTGTGTCCCATAAGTGTTGGTATGATGTGTTCTCATTGTCATTCATTCCTAGAAATTTTTCAATTTCATACTTTATTTCATCCACTACCCATTTATTGTTTAAAAGTGTGCTGTTCAGTTTCCAGGAGCTGATGGGATTTTTGGTGGGTGTTTTGTTGTCAATTTCTAGCAATATAGCATTGTGATCTGATATCATGCAGTGGATTATGTAAATCTTCCTAAATATATGGAGGCAGGCTTTGTGACCCAGTATATGATCTATTTTAGAGAATGTTCCATGGGCTGCTGAGAAGAATGTGTGGTCCATGGATTTGGGGTGGAATGTTCTGTAAATGTCTGTTAGGTCTAAATGTTCTATTGTTTTGTTGAGCTCTCTCACTTCCCTGTTGAGTTTCTCTTTGGATGATTTATCTATTGCTGATAATGGTGTCTTAAAGTCCCCAACTATGATTGTGTTTTATGAAATGTGGTACACCTATGTTTGGTGCATTAAGATTGATGATTTGTGATATCCTGTTAATGGATTGTTCTCTTGATCAGTATGAAATGGTCTTCCTTATACATTTTGATTATTTTTTGTTTGAAGTCTATTTTATCCAGTATTAGTATGGCTATGCCTACTTGTTTCTTATTCCCATTTGCTTGGAATATCATTTTCCATCCTTTCACCCTGAGGAGGTATGTCTTTAGTGTTGAGGTTGATTTCTTGAAGACAACAGATTGAGGGGTGTAATTGTCTGATCTACCCTGTTAACTTGTGTCTCTTGATAGGAGAATGAAAGCCATTTATACTTAAGGTAAAGACTGTGAAGTTTTATTTGATCCCTGCCATATTATGTTGGTTTATATGGTTTGGTGTTTTCATGGACTTTGAAGTTTTTGTGCCTTCTCTGAGCTAGGTTATTGAGATCTGCTTCTTGCAGGTACTTGAGGTTGATTATTTGATTCTTCTGTGTGGAGAATTTCCTTAAATACTCTCTCTTTTGTGTGGGCGGGGGGTTCGAGACAGGGTTTCACTCTAGCCCAGGCTGACCTGGAATTCACTATGGAGTCTCAGGGTGGCCTCAAACTCAGAGCAATCCTCCTACCTCTGCCTCCCGAGTGCTGGGATTAAAGGCATGCACCACTACACCGGGCTTTTAAATATTCTCTTTAGGTTTGGTTTTGTGTTCATATAGTTGTAAAGCTGAGTTTTGTCATGGAAGATTTTTTTCTTTCACCCATCTATTATTAGGGATATTAGGGATGCTTGGTAGAAAGGTTTGGGTTGGAAGCCATAGGGTTTCCATTGTTCCATTAGGGTTTCCAGTGTTCCATTCCAGGCCCTTCTGGCTTTCAAGGTTTCCATTGAGAAGTCTGAAGTGATTCTGATGGAGTTACCTTTAACTGTGATGTGTTGTTTTACCCTAGCTGCTTTTAGGACTTTCTCTTTGATGTCAGTGTTTAGAGTCTTAATGACAATATGTCCTGGAGAGTTTTTCCTTTGGTCCAATCTATTTGGAGTTCTCTTAGCTTCTTGTATCTTGATGGGCTTTTCTTTTGAGAGAGTGGGAAAGTTTTCTTCAATCATTTTGTTGAAAATGTTCTCCATGCCTTTGGTCTGAATTTCTTTCCCTTCTGGTATTCCCATGATCCAAATGTTAGGACGTTTGAGGGCATCCCACATTTCCCTCATGTTCTCTTCACAGAAATTTTTGAACTTTTTGAAACTTTTTGCACTCTCAAACTGCTTCTTCTGTTTTGTCTTCCAGATGTGAGTTTCTATCCTCCACATGGCTGATTCTATTCTTGAGAGCCTCTAAGGAGTTGTTGGCTTGCTCAGTTAGGTTTGCATTTTCTACTTCTTTTCTATGTATAGTTTCCATCCCTCTGTCAAGTTCCCTTTTCACATCCCTTTTTAGGATTTTCTTGATGTTTCTTGGTATTCCTCCTTGCATTTCTTTATGTCTTCATTTAGCATATCCAGTTGGTTTTTTAGGTCCTCTTTTTTTTTTTTTTTTTTCATTTTCCTTTATATCCATTAACTGTGTTTGAACCCCTTCTATTTTCTTATCTATTAGGTCTAGTCTAGTGATGGCAGTGTCCACATGATTATCAGCCCTTTTTGATTTTTTGAAAGTTCTACCAATAGCTTGGTCAGGGTTGCATTGCTCATAACATTTTGGGTATCTGATCCTGTTCTCTGACATGTTTTGATTAGCGATTTCCATGCTAGGACTGGGAGATCTTATTGGATTTACTTGCATCTGATTTTTTATGTTATTCTTTTGCATTGTGGGTCTGCCCATCACAGTGTGGGAGCAGGGAGAATAGGACTGTGGTCTCCATGGGCAGGGGAGATGGTGCAGCTTCACAGGGGTGGAGACCGGGTGTAGGGGTGGGGGGTGGAGCACAGGGGCAGGTCACATGGGGTTGGGGCAGAGCAGTATGGGTCAGGAGTCACACAGGGTTGGGGAAGAGTGGGGAGGGTCAAGATTCACTGGGGGTGGTGGAGCAGAGCAGATCTGAATTCCCAGGGCCCGGGGGCAGGGCTGAGCAGTGTGGACTAGGTCTGAAGTTGAAGTTATATGGGTTGGGGGTGGAACAGAGTGGAGCAGGTAGGAAGTTGGGTGGGGGCAGGGCGGGTGGACCAGAGCTGGTCTATTGTCTGGGGTGCAGGGGCAGAGCAGAGGAGGGGTTCAGATGTCCCCTGGAGGCCAGGTCGAGCTGGTCAGATCTGATGTCATGGAGGCAGGGGCAGGGCCAAGCAGAGTGGATGGAAGAAAGTCACGTGGGGGAAGGAGGGGGGGTGGATCCAAAGTCTGGGGGCGGGGAGAGGGGCCAGGGCCAATTGGAGTGTGTTGAAGGAAGTGGAGGGGAGGGGAACTGAGCATGGCGGATATGAAGTCCCGAGTGGGCTGGGGGCAGGGCCAAGCAGAGCTTGTGGAAAGAAGTGGGGGGCAGAGATGGGGCAGGGTGGGGCTGGGGCACAAAGGGAACAAAGTGGGGGGGGTGAGGGGGTCGGTGGATCTGTGAAAGTGGGAGGGTTGGGGAGTTGTGGATCTGGGAAATTGCCTATGCCTGGGGTTGCAGGTGGAGCTACCCTTACTGAGAGAGTAGCCTGAGGCTGGGACTTTGGCTAGGATGGCTGCTTGGGCGATTGGGGGACTGGTGGGTTGACAAAGAGTCTTGGAATCAGCTTATGCCCTTTTTTCCCCTCTTCACCCTCCCACTGGTGATCTATTAGCGATTGCTGTCCCCTAACAGTCCCAGTGACCCCTTAATTAATGGCCTCTCCTTCCCAGGAGTTGCAGAGTGGTTAGGCAGCCGCCATCTTGACCGGAAGTCCCTTATTGTCTGTTTTGCTTCTGATTTTGAGTAACTTCTTTTCATGATGTAATATATAGTAAATATAATCAAAAAAATTGTCCTTAGAATTTGCTTTGAGGGTGTTGTAACTTGACATTCTCTTTCTTTACTTAATAAATTTCCCACCTCCACTCTGGTACACACTACTGCTTTATCCCAAGCTTAGTGTTAGGAGCATGAGAAACTATCATTTTAAGTAGGAGTGGAACTAAAATGGGCACTTTGGTGTTTACAAAACGAGTGGTAGTCTTTTTCTTTTTCTTTTTCTTTTGGTTTTGAGGCAGGATCTCACTATGGTCCATGCTGACCTGGAATTCACTATGTAGTCTCATGGTGGCTTCGAACTCATGGAGATCCTCCTACCTCTGCCTCCTGAGCGCTGGAATTAAAGGTGTGCACCACAACACCCGGATGAGTGGTAGTGTTAAAAAGAAAATCCCAAATAAGATCTATAAATAACTCCAAAATAACAAAACCATTACAACAAGGTTTCCAGAGATCTGTGCTTAACACAAGAAGATGAACTTGTTCTGGACAAAGCTGCCTCTCCCACTTTGGAATACAAAACATAAAAATAAAACATAACACTGAAACACCTTTTCTGTAGGCTTGAAATTTTCCCAGCTCCTCTTACCAGACAAGAGTCCAGATGTTCAGGAAAATACCCAGTGACACAATTCCAACTTTTAAATCTCAGGAGAAGAAACTAATTTTGAGAGCATAATTAAAAGATGTAAAGGAATCTAAAATCTAGTTTTTCTGATCTCCCTCAATATACGAAAGTAAGAATAGAAGGTAACTTGAAGCTGAATCCAGAAATAATATTCTTGTATCACAGCAATGTCATTCCTTCAAAATTAAATTAGACTTATGTTATAACTCCCTTCTAGCCATTTCCTCTGGCTCCAAAACTAGTATGTTCAGGTAGTTTGTCTCAGAGAATTCGTTTATATATAATATGTATTTATTATTTAAATTTTTATACTGATTATGCATTTTTATTAAATTGCAGCATACTTATATATGCTGTAAATTTTAAAATATACACAATGGCATATAAAATGTTCTCAATCATACTATACTTGTGTTCATATTTACAGGAAACAAAAACCAAAATAAACCTTAACTTCAGAAATATAATTATTAGGCTGAAGATGTGGTTCAGCAGTTAAAGATGATTGCCTGCAAAGCCTATTTGTTTTCAGTGGTGAAAGGCTCAGTTATCCTCACTCTCCCTCTCTCACTCTTTGCAAATAAAAATATAATTATCAACTCAAATAATAATAGGAAAGTATATGCGATGGGATAGGTAAATGATTTAAAAACTATTTTATGTAACTCTGATTGAGGACCCTTCAATATTATAATAAAATGAAGGTCTATTGATCCTTAATAACAAAGCAAGGAAGAGGTATGGGCCAATGTTATTGAGGGGGGGTTATGGGAAATGCACTAATAATTGGTTTTCAGCATTTTGTGTCATTGGATTCCATAACCTATGCCTGTTAAATTAACCTAAACCCACAAATTCACAGTGAGTATGATCAGATGAGAAATAGAGATAACATATTTCTTAGTTGTAGAAAAAGGCATCACAATGCCTCAGAAACTGTTAAAGAAAATATAATCTTATCTCCATTGAAAAAGCATGATCGAGACTTCCGGTCAAGATGGCGGCATAGGAACCACGCCTAAGCAGCTTAGGGGAGAAAAAGCCAAAGAAAATCCAGCAAAATACACAAGGGAGGTATATAAGAGATTAAAACAGCAGCGGAGAAGTAGGAGGTATCCAGAGCCCACACGGGCAGGCCGAAGCAGCTCCAGCAGCAGCAGCTCGGGACCCGGTAGCGGCAGCTCGGGATCCGGCAGCGGCAGCTCGGGTCCCGGTAGCGGCGACTTGGGCTCCGGCAGCGGCACCTTGGGACCCGGTAGCGGCGATTCGGACTCTGGCAGCGGCAGCGGCAGCACGGGCACCGGCAGCTGCATCTCTGGCTCCGGCAGTGGCGACTCGGGATCCAACAGCGGCGGCTCAGACCCCGGCAGCGGAAGCAGCGGTGGAAGCCGGAAGCGGCGGTGGAAGCCGTGACTCCAGCCCCAAAAACACCATCAGCTGCTCCGGTACCGGCCACAGCGGCTTCAGGGCAGTGAATCCAGCAGCGGAGGCTCCAGCGGCTTCAGCGGCAGAGGCGGATCCCGCAGCGGCAGCACCAGCGGATCAGAGGCGGAGGACCCTGCAGCGGCAGCTCCAGCGGATCAGTGGGGGCAGACCCAGCAGCGGCATCTCCAGTGGCGGATCCAGCAGCAGTGGTCCCAGCAGCGGCAGCTCCAGCGGCAGCAGCGGGGATCCAGCATCAGGGGTGCCAATCTGCAGGGCCACAGTTGCCAGGCTTGGTTTGCCCCACAGGAAAAGCCAGTACCCAGTTCCAGAAAGCAGAACAGCGGCCCAACATCCCAGCCAGCAACTTGACTGAGACCAAAAGCATCCAAAGAGGTAACTGGGATTGAACCAGGGAAGGGTCTCACCTGGTCACAAGCTGACTTGGATCCCTCAACAGACCAGAAATCTTAACTTCTTTGTTGATAGAGGATCTGGTTTTTATAATACCTAATCTTGCATAAATGCTTGGTGCTGTTCTTGACTGAATGTGTATAGGGTTTAGTTAAATTTTAGAATATACCTGTATTTTATTCCACTCAACCTATTTGAATACTCCCATAGCAGGCAAACTTAACCCCTAGGACCACGTGTCTAGATACTCTGAGAGTGGTAAGAGCCACACCTAACATCTTAATCTCCTACATAGAAGATATACAATATCAGATCAATAGATACAGCAAAGGATACCCAGCTAACTGGAAAATCTAAGCAGTAACTTAATCCAAGATGCAAAAATATATACATTATAACACAAGAAACACCAAAAACCAAGGCAATATAAATCCACCAAAAAGCATCAATGCTTCAGAAATGACCTCTAGTGAAAACGAGTTAGAGAAAATGCCTGAGAAAGATTTCAAAAGAATGATTGTAAATATGTTCAATGAACTCAAAGAAGAAATCAAAGGAATCAGAGAAGATACAGGACACCAATTTAACGAAATAAAGAAATCAATACAAGACATAAATAAGGAAATAGAAATAATGAAGAAAAACCAGTCAGAATTACTAGCAATGAAGAACACAGTTAATGAAATAAAAAACTCTGTAGAAAATCTCACCAGTAGAATGGATGAAGGAGAGGACAGAATATCTAAGCTAGAAGACCAGGTGGCAGATCTAATACAATCCAACAAAGAGAAAGACAAACTAATAGAAAAGTATGAATGGGAATTTCAAGATATTCGGGACACTATGAAAAGATCAAATATAAGAATTCAGGGTATAGTACAAGGAGAAGAATTTCAATCCAAAGGTATAGTAGGCATCTTCAACAAAATCATAGAAGAAAACTTCCCCCAAATTGGGAAAGAGGTGCCAATGCAGATACAGGAAGCATTTAGAACACCAGCCAGACAAAACCTGGAAAGAACCTCTCCTCGCCATATTATAATCAAACTACCAAACACACAATCCAAAGAAAAAATATTGAAAGTAGTTAGAGAGAAAAATCAAGTTACCTACAAAGGCAAGCCCATCAGGATCACAGCAGATTACTCAACACAAACTTTCAAAGCCAGAAGGGCTTGGAGTGATGTATTCCAAACTCTGAAAGATAACAACTGTCAACCAAGGCTACTTTATCCTGCAAAACTATCCATTCAAATAGATGGAGAAATAAGGACATTCCATGACAAAAGCAGGCTAAAGGAGTATTTGAAGACAAAACCAGCTCTACACAAAATACTTGAAAGAATCCTCCATGCCGAAGAGAAAGAAAAACACACATATAAGGAACCTGGAAAACAACAAACAACACTCAAATACTAGTTAATATAAGAGAGCAAAGGTAGAACCAGAACCACAAAAAAAAAAAAAAAAAAATGGCAAGCATAAATACACATCTTTCAATAATATCTCTTAATATCAATGGCCTCAATGCTCCAACCAAAAGACATAGATTTGCAGACTGGGTTAAAAAGCAGGACCCTACAATTTGTTGTCTCCAAGAAACTCACCTTTCTACAAAGGATGGACATTATCTTAGGGTGAAAGGTTGGAAAACGGTGTTTCAAGCAAATGGACCCAGAAAGCAAGCAGGGGTTGCTATCCTAATAGCTGACAAGGCAGACTTCACTCCAACATTAGTCAAGAAAGATAAGGAGGGTCACTTTATATTGATCAAGGGCACACTCCAACAGGAGGACATTACAATCCTAAACATATATGCACCTAACATGGGGGCTCCCAAATTCATCAAACAAACACTGTTAGAACTAAGGTCACAGATAACACCAAACACCGTGGTAGTTGGTGACTTTAACACCCCACTCTCATCAATTGACAGGTCATCCTGGGAAAAAATAAACAGAGAGGCATCTGGACTAAACGAGGTCATAGAAGGAATGGACCTAACAGACATATACAGGACATTTCATCCAAATGCTGCTGAATATACATTCTTTTCAGCAGCACATGGATCATTCTCTAAAATAGACCATATATTAGGACACAAAGCAAATCTTAACAAATTCAGGAAAATTGAAATAATTCCTTGCATTCTATCTGACCACAATGGAATCAAACTACAAATCAATAGCAAGAAAGGATATAGAGCATACACAAAATCATGGAAACTAAACAATACATTACTAAATGATGAATGGGTCAATGAAGAAATCAAGAAGGAAATCAAAAAATTTATAGAGTCAAACAATAATGAGAACACAACATACCAAAATCTCTGGGACACAATGAAGGCAGTTCTAAGAGGTAAATTTATAGCTTTAAGTGCCTATATTAAGAAATTAGAAAGGTCGCAAATAAATGACCTAATGCTTCACCTTAAAGCCTTGGAAAAAGAAGAACAAGGCAAACCAAAAATCAGTAGACGGGAAGAAATAATAAAGATTAGGGCAGAAATTAATGAAATAGAAACCAAAAAAACAATACAAAGAATTAATGAAACAAAGAGCTGGTTCTTTGAAAGGATAAACAAGATTGATAAACCCTTAGCAAATCTGACCAAAAGAAAGAGAGAAGAGACACAAATTAATAAAATTAGAGATGAAAAAGGTAACATCACGACAGATGCCAGAGAAATTCAAAAAATCATAGGGACATATTATAAAAACATATACTCCACAAAGTATGAAAATCTGAAAGAAATGGATGATTTCCTTGATTTATATGACCTACCTAAATTAAATCAAGATGAGATTAATCACTTAAATAGACCTATAACAAGCATGGAGATCCTAACAGTTATCAAAAATCTCCCAACTAAAAAAAGCCCAGGCCCTGATGGATTCACTGCTGAATTTTACCAGACCTTCAGGGAAGAGCTAACACCATTGCTTCTTAAGCTTTTCCATGAAATAGAAAAAGAAGGAATTCTACCAAACTCCTTCTATGAAGCCAGCATCACTCTGATACCAAAACCAAGCAAAGATAGAACAAAAAAGGAAAATTACAGACCAATCTCCCTCATGAACATAGATGCAAAAATTCTCAACAAAATATTGGCAAACAGAATACAAGAATACATTAGAAAGATCATTCACCCTGACCAAGTAGGCTTTATCCCAGAGATGCAGGGATGGTTCAACATACGCAAATCTATAAATGTTATACATTATATAAATGGGTTGAAGGACAAAAATCACATGATCATCTCATTAGATGCAGAGAAAGCATTCGACAAAATCCAACATCCCTTCATGATAAAAGTCCTACAGAGACTGGGAATAGAAGGAACATATCTCAATATAATAAAGGCTATTTATGATAAGCCTACAGCCAACATATTACTAAATGGGGAAAAACTGGATGCTTTTCCACTAAAATCAGGAACAAGACAAGGGTGTCCACTGTCCCCACTTTTATTTAATATAGTTCTGGAAGTCTTAGCCATAGCAATAAGGCAAGAGACATGCATAAAAGGGATACAAATCGGAAAGGAAGAGGTCAAGTTATCATTATTTGCAGATGACATGATTCTATATATAAAGGACCCTAAAGACTCTACTAGCAAACTGTTAGAGCTGATAAAAACCTACAGTCATGTAGCAGGATACAAAATAAATACACAGAAATCAGTAGCCTTCATATATGCTAACAACAAACACACAGAGGATGAGATCAGAGAATCACTCCCATTCACAATTGCATCAAAAAAAATAAAGTACCTTGGAATAAACCTTACTAAGGAAGTAAAGAATCTATACAATGAGAACTTTAAAACACTCAAGCGAGAAATTGCAGAAGACACTAGGAAGTGGAAAAACATCCCTTGTTCCTGGATTGGAAGAATCAATATTGTGAAAATGGCAATCTTACCAAAAGCAATCTACACATTTAACGCAATCCCCATCAAAATTCCAAAGGCATTCTTCACAGAAATAGAAAAAACAATCCAAAAATTCATTTGGAATCACAAAAAACCTCGAATATCTAAAATAATACTGAGCAACAAAAATAAGGCTGGTGGTATCACCATACCTGATTTTAACCTATACTACAGAGCCATAGTAACAAAAACAGCATGGTACTGGCACAAAAGCAGACTCGTAGATCAATGGAACAGAATTGAGGACCCAAATGTAACCCCATGTAGTTATAGCCACCTGATATTTGATAAAAATGCCAAAAATATTCATTGGAGAAAAGACAGCCTCTTCAGCAAATGGTGTTGGGAAAACTGGATATATATCTGTAGAAGGATGAAAATAGATTCTTCTCTTTCTCCGTGCACAAGAATTAAGTCCAAATGGATTAAGGACCTTAACATCAGACCTGAAACTCTGAAACTGCTAGAGGAAAAAGTAGGGGAAACCCTTCAACATATTGGTCTTGGCAAAGACTTTCTGAATACAACCCCAATTGCTCAGGCAATAAAACCACAGATTAACCACTGGGACCTCATGAAAATACAAAGATTTTGCACTGCGAAGGACACAGTGAAGAAAGCAAAGAGGCAACCTACAGAATGGGAAAAAATCTTCACCAGCTATATATCTGATAAAGGATTAATATCTAAGATATACAAAGAACTCAAGAAGTTAAATAATAAGGAATCAAACAAACCAATCAAAAAATGGGAAATGGAGCTAAATAGAGAATTCTCAAAGGAAGAAATACGAATGGCATATACGCATCTAAAAAAATGTTCTACATCCCTAGTCATCAGGGAAATGCAGATTAAGACTACATTGAGATTCCATCTCACTCCTGTCAGATTGGCTACCATCATGAAAACAAATGATCATAAATGTTGGCGGGGATGTGGAAAAAGAGGAACCCTTCTACATTGTTGGTGGGAATGCAATCTGGTCCAGCCATTGTGGAAATCAGTGTGGAGGTTCCTAAAACAGCTAAAGATTGATCTACCATATGACCCAGCTATAGCTCTCCTAGGCATATATCCTAAGGACTCATCTCATTTCCTTAGAGATACTTGCTCAACCATGTTTATTGCTGCTCAATTTATAATAGCTGGGAAATGGAACCAGCCTAGATGTCCCTCAACTGATGAGTGGATAATGAAGATATGGCATATTTATACAATGGAGTTTTACTCAGCAGTAAAGAGAAATGAAGTTATGAAATTTGCAGAAAAGTGGATGGATCTGGAAAGAATTATACTAAGTGAGGTAACCCAGGCCCAGAAAGCCAAGCGCCACATGTTCTCCCTCATATGTGGATCTTAGCTAGAGATGATTGGGCTTATGTATGAGAAGGAAAAAACTCAGTAGCAGAGGCCAGTAAGTTAAAAAAGGAGATAGAAAGGGAAGAGAAAGAAAGGGAGGTGGGCTTTTATTAGGTTGGTATTGTATATATGTAAGTAGAAAGATTGAGATGGGGAGGGGATATGATGGAGAATGGAATTTCAAAGGGGAAAAGGGGAGGGTAATACCATGGGATTTTTTTTGTTATCATGGAAAATATTAATAAAAATGGAGAGAAAAAAAAAAAAAAAGAAAAAGCATGATCACTAAGTGTTTTCCCATTGATCATGGTAGTGAACTTTCAGAAGAGTATGTGCCCCAGGATATAGTTTCCTGGCATGCTGTTTACTGGTTTTGAATGCTGAAATCCTATGATGGAGAAAGACTGTATTGGTCATCATGCATTAGCTACCTGATTTACATAATTTCTTACTGTTAAAATATATGTGTTTTCTCTCCTGGGAGCATTGTTAGCTTCGCAACAGACACAGAAGGACAGACATCATCATTAACAAGAACAGTCACTTAACTGTCTTGGCCATGTCAAATGGAGAGTGTAAAATTAACAAATAGAATTATGCTGATTCACATATACATGCGTTTTTCCCTTACATGGCTTACTGTCAAAAAGCATTTGCAGAAAACATAGAAGATTGAATTCATGCCAGAAACAGTAGATAATATGAGTATATCAAAGCAAATTAGTTTAATGAAAAATCAGCTCAAATTTGTTTCTTAACCATAGATAACTGCATATTCAGGTTTTTTGATATACTTAATCTCAAGAAAATAATTTGACAAAATTCCATTTAACTCTAGTGTTAGGATTTGCTGCCAGTTTCTGGGCTATGTTAGGAAATTCATATCTGTACAATAAAATTGTTAGATAATTCTATTATTCTGTACAAATGAATCAAATTGTTTATAAATAATGCTTTCTTTACTCAAGATACCTATATTCCTTTATGCTTATAAGGACCTTAATATTTATGGCCTATGAACAAGTTCTATACACTTGATCTTAAAAATGGAGGTTCAGTGCAGCTGAATATGTCACTGAACAGACTCAAACAGTCTCATAACCACACGGATACAAAGTGGAAGTGAAATTTTATTTAAAGGTAATGGCATTTTCTAGAAAATACTGAACTTGTATGGTTATGACTATGTCAACTAGAGAACAAAATTATAACTATATATAGTTGAAATGTATTTTAATGGACAAAATTATGAATCTGTCATCCTAATGAAGAAAATAATCATAGCTTTTTATTCAAAATAAGTCCACATATTAATATGAATGATACTTAATATTGAAAATATTAATAGTATGATTAGTGATCATTATTATTTTACTAAGATTATGATTTTAGGATTTAAAACTGAATATATCATAGAACTTTATCCCAACATGAGAAATTTCAAAACAATAAATTTTAAATTGGGGAAGATTAAAAAAAATAAAGACTGCACAGCCAGGTGTGGTAATGCATGCCTGTATTAAGTTCACTTGGGAAAAAGAGACAGGAGGATCAGCAGCTCAAGGACATCTACATAGAAAATTCCAGGCCACTCTGGGATATCTGAGACCTCATCTCACACTTTCAATGCAAAGAAATAGTACATAAAATTATATTTAAATGTCTGAAAATTTAAACTTCCTTTAAAATTCTTAAATTCTAAAATGTTCTGGGTGTTTTATAAACCAACTGGCATCCATTTATATAGAGCCATTTGAAAAATTTTATTTTTATTTATTTATTTCCTTTTTACTAACAGTTCCATGCTTACAATAAGCCATGATAATTCTCTCCCCTCCCCCACTTTCTCCTTCACAAATCTGCACTACAAAATACCCCCTCCCTCTCTCCATTAGTCTCTTTTTTATTTTGATGTCATAATATTTCCCTACTATTATGAGGGTCTTATGAAGATAGTGCTAGGCACTGTGAACTCATGGGTATCAAGGTCAATTTCTGTCTGGTCAATTGCATTGTTAGCAGTTGGCTTTTGCATTCTTTCTGCCACCTCTTCTGCAACAGACCCTGAGACTTAGAAACTATTATAGGGATGATTCAGTGCTGAACATTCCTCTGTCACATCTTCTCAGCAGTATGGTGCCTTTTGGGTCATCCCAGTGGTCACCACCATCTGAAAAGAGAAGCTTCTCTAACCAAAAGTGAGAGCAACATTGATACATGGGTACGAACATTAAGTAAAGTGCTTACAGGGCAGTCTGATGAGCATAATATATGTATTTAGCCAGACAAGAACAGGTATTATATTCCTAATGCTCATGACCTCCCTAACCATAGGCTTTTGGTTAGATTTTCAGTACTAGGCATGTATACATTTCCATAGAATGGGTCTGCAGTCTAATTAGAGAACAGTTGGTTTCCCCCATAACAGACATTCCACTATTGCACCTATTGGCTTATTTTACCAGGCTAGGTCAAGCATGAGACTTGGAGTATGCATTGTTTTCACCACTGATGGCTTCTGTCTCCCAGACGGCTGCCTTAAGTGCAGCTCTATCCAGCTTTCTGCCAGCTGGTCCACTGGGAGAAGGTTTTCAGCTCTGCCCCAGTTTGATTTTTTCGGTGACCTTGCACCCCAGGCATGTGGAGTCTTCAGCAATAGGGTCTTATTAGCTATTCCTGGTGGGAAACTAACAGCCTTGGCCTATAATATTTTGGGGGTATCAGGGACCTCCCTGGCCAACAAATCACTGGAAGGTATCACATCCCTGGCACTGAAATTTTTCTAGTACCAGTCTATGGCTTCTGGCTATGATTAATCCAAAAAAGTGGGTTATCATGTGGTCTATTCACAATATCCTGAATTTTGATTGCCTCTCCCCCTCATTCCTTTTGCTCAAGCTCTTCCCCTCACATTGCTTAGGCCATTCCACCCACAGTAATCCATCCATCTACTTACATATGTACAGTACCATCCCCTTAAGTGCACTCCTCTCCTCCCTCACTTATAGCCCTTTTCTAGCTTACTGGCCTCTGCTATTGATTTTCACTCCAACTCACACACAAGTCAGAATATTTGTAACAAGGTAAAGATGGCCTCCTTGTACTTTGTAGAGCTCTAAGTGTGTGTGCGTGTGTGTGTGTGTGTGGTGTGGGTGTGTGTGTGTGTGTGTAAATGTTGAATTCTTCTAAGTGTTTTATGTTGGACAAGGTGTGAATAAAATACTGAAACAGTGGAGATACATTTAAGCCCAAACCTTCAATGAACAGTCTTTCTTGAACATTTTGCTCTTGACTTCATTTCATTGAGGAAGGTATCTTACTCACTGCACACAGTAGATCTCTTGTATAGTACTTAGTTGAGGTTGACAGAAAAGTGAACAGGCTGGCATTATGTTTATCTCTCCTTATTTGAAGGCATATAACATGTCCATGCCCTTGCTACCTTTTCATTTTTTTTTTAATGTTTTTGTTTATTTGTTTGCAAGTAGAGAAAGAGGAAGAGAATGAATGAGAATGGATATGCTAGGGCCTCCAGCCTCTGTAAACGAACTCCAGATGCTTATGCCACTGAGCATCTGCCTTTATGTGGGTACTGGGGAATCAAACTTAGGTCACTAGTCTAACTACTGGACCATCTTTCCAGTCCCACCCTTCTGCACCTTTTTGAGTCTGTTTGTGTTGAGCATGTATGTGTGGGATGGGGCACCAGAGGTAAAGGCACTCTCTCTGCAGGAACTTTGGGTTCTTCCCACCATACTTTCCTAAACTCAGTGCCTTTTCCATTTTTCATTGCTTTCTTGGGATGCCAAAACAAATAACTAGAAAATTTTCATACAACATGTCTCAGCCCCACACAAGATGAAGGATGTACCGCAAGAAGGAAAGCACATGGCCCATGTGTATAAATTTCATGTAGCATGCCTCATCCCCACACAGGATGGGGAACATATTACAAGTAGGCATGTGCTCACCTTAAGAAAATTACTGAAGCCTCCATCTGTTCGTACCTTTCCAGACTGGGAGAACCCTGAGGTAAAGCAGAAAATCTACTTATTTTACAGCTGCAATAAAAGCTGACAAACAAGAAACGAAATCCTACAGAGACAAAGATCATGCTCTCCAGTGTCAAGCTCTCACTAGTCTTTGGCTAAAAGAGGACTACATACATCAAATTCTCCCTAAATTAATAATGTTCATCCCATTCAAACTATGCTGACTTCACTCTCCTTTGGAGAATCTGTTTTTTTTTTTGTTTTTTTGTTTTTTTTTTTTTTCTTTTTCAGAATGTAGTGGGACCATAGGAGATAAACCCTCACAGTTCAACAGTTCAGCCAACTTCCAGCTGAAACTACCAAGGAATTGGGGAGACAAGCATGAGTGCTGCTTCCATGCTGAACCTGATAATCACCACCAGTGTGTAGGAGACAGACCCTGTAGATACTCAACACATACCAAAGCAGAGATCCAAAGGCTCCTAATTGCTCAACACTGAAGTAGACTGAAAACATACTCACATGGTCCAGGGAATTTTGCAGAAGAGGAGTGGAAGACTGTAAAAACCACAGTCTGAGACATCATACACAGAGGCATTGCCTCCCCCCCCCAAAAAAAAACCTGACTGCTATTCCCACAACATATGACCCAGAGCCCCATAGGGAATACAGAGGAAGGTCCCCAGTGGAACTGGGTAGGATGAAGTAAAAGAGGGTATAAACACATGTTGTATCCATACAAAATATTTTGTTAATAAAAATAAATAAATAAGAGGCACTGAAATTAAAAAAGAAAAGTGAGCCAGGCATGGTAGAGCATGCTTTATTCCCAGCACTTGGGAGGCAGAGGTAGGAGGCCAGTCTGAGACTACATAATGAATTCTAGGTCATCCTGGGCTACAGTGAGACCCTACCTCAATAAAAAAAAAAAAAAAAAGAAAAAGGAAAAAGAAAAAAGAAAAAAGCGAAATGAAGGAAAGAAAAGCAGATTCAGGGCACTTTGTGAAGTCATGAGGTATCATAAATCTATGAATTCAGAGTCATAGATTACTGATTTTGAGAGTAACAGAGCCAACCAGTGGCTCCCAGTTCCTGTCTTGTGACTTGGAAAGAATAGACAAGACACTGAAAAAGAGAAGTCAAGACAGATTTACATTAGGAAAGAAAATAATGTAGAAAGCTCCAAGTCGGGAGGAGTCTAGAGAGGGCAATCTACATGATGACTGGGATTTTTTAAATATAATTTTTAGAATGTAAACGAAACATCAATTTGTGGTAACTTTTATTGGTTAAGCGTACATGGAGAACCTTGAGTGTTTTCGTGAATCAGGGAAGAGTGCAAAGTCTGAATAAATCTGCTAGCAAGGGTAGAGTTGGCTGGGGGCCAGCATGTGGGGAGAGCAAAGCTGAAAGTAGGAATGTCCAAGAAGAACGCACAAAGCTTCCCGTGACCATCATCTTGATGAATCAGATTTAGATTCAGACTGGAATTCTTTTAGCCTGGCCAAGAAAGGTTGACATCTATGTCCTTGTGAGCCCGTGTCAATAACTAACTACTTACAACAGAAAGCTCCCTTGTTCTTAGCCTCTATCAGTAGTGCATGGCTTGAATTACTTGTACAAAATAATTAAAAATGGCAAAGACTGTGTGATGTTTTACTTAGCTGCTCTAAGAAAACAAGACATCAGATTTGGTCCATAATTCAGATGTTTTAAAATCATATGGCTTGAAATGAATGTTTATTAGGCCATTGACTATCTGTGGGTTGAAATGCCAATTAATATGGATGTCACCCCAAGTTCCATAGAAGATATTTTTTATATGCTACTTTTCTCTACCACAGTTCATCTTTTTAAAATTACAACTTTTTATTTAGACAGACTTGATAATCCCATTTGATTTGCATGCTATTTTGAGTGTGATATGGGAAAAAATAGGTGAAAGGTCATTTAAAGTCTCTTTGGAGATAATATAGACACAACAAATGAATCACAAGTGTTCCTAATCCTGAAGTAGGAAAACTGAATAATTTTACAGTGATTTCACATTCAAGACTTTAATTTCTTTGTATGTATACCTAATGATTTAAACAATATATATTACAAAAAATTGTGCTCATCATTTTTTAAGGAAGGGAATGTTTCCTTTGGGTCACAATTTGAGGGTATAGTTCACCATGCTGGGGAAGGCAAGGAATAGCTCAACCTGTGGAGGCAGAAGCATGAGGCCAGTTGTCATGCTGCATCTGCAGTGAGGAAGCAGAGAGAGGTGAATGCTGGTGCTCCACTCCCTCCCTCCTTTTATAGGATGGTGCCATCCACATTCAGGGCAGGTTGTTTGTCCTCAAATAAACTGCTAATGTTTTGTCTTCCAAACAATTGTGATTAGACTGGTCTGGGATGTGTTCTGGGCTTCACATGTTCTCTCGGACATGACCAGAAGTGCCTCCAATGTCATTCCAAGTCCAGTAAAAATGACAGTGAAAGTTTACCATCATGCTCAGTATTCAAACTTCAGCTGTCAATAAATCTTCAGAAACCATAAATTCCACCTGGTGGCTACTGTGTTATTTTCATTCAAAGTGTAATGGATGGGCTAGCACTGGGGGCTTTCACTGGGGGCTTTGTGGAGATACAAACTCTTAGGACCTATGCCATACCATTCCAGAAGTTAGGAGTCATCATCTCTTATTTGGATGCTGTGTTTATTTTATACAATAAAGTTTTCTGTCGTAAAGTTTTTCCTTACAGATTTGAAGCACAAAGTTCTCCACTGTTGACATTTCAAGAAAACTTTTTATTAGATACCTGTCCTTTTTTCTTTATGAATATTTGGTGTGCCTGTGTTGCATCTCCTAAATAAAAATTAAAGTATTCTTCATATTGTATCAAATTAGTAAGAATGTTCCTATAAAAACCTAGTAATATGTCCTTTATACTATAGATTAGCTTATTTTTTGTATTTTGTAAAAATAAGATTTTATAGCATATATTTATTTTATGGCTTCTTTTATTCAATATTTGAGATGTATTTAGATTGAGAGATGCATTATTAATTAGTTCTTCTTTACTGGGTAATATCCCATGCGTGTCTACCTGCCCTGTCGATGGACATTTGAATGTTTCAATTTGGGAATATTATAGTGGAGGACATTATTGACTCTTGCACCACTGAGGGGCAAGTCTTTGCAAGGATGGAGCAAGTATCTAGGAAGGCAACTTCTAGAATATAAAAGCTACACTTTAGTGATCTTTATACCTGGCTATGCAGGTCCATATTTCCTATTGGGTCTTTTCCTGCTGCCTGACAGATGTGTGTGTGTGTGTGTGTGTGTGTGTGTGTGTGTGAGTGTGTGTATTACTGAGGGAATATGCTATTGACTAAATCTTCAGTTTTATGTGTTATAATTCTGTATCATTTTAATAGGTGAAATTTATCTAGAGTTAGAATAAAATGTATATTGCCAAGTATGACATGGTTTTTTCACTTTATTTGCCCTTCCTTTTTGTGCTCCCGGCAAATCTGTTGACCATCATTGTTTTTGTCTCCTAAGCATAAGCCTTTATTTTTTAACCTATGGCCACTTTAAAGTTTCTTATTTTTCTAACTATTTTTGAGCATTTTTAATTTAATGTGCTTTACACATCTTTCCCACTAATGAGTGCTGGACAAGCATTGAATTTTGTCCTCTTTCAGATTCCATCATCCTGGCTCCTCTCCCACTTCTCTTACTCTATCACCATGAAGATGGTCTCCTCTTCTCTTCACTCCATGTGGACACTCCTTATGCTGACATCTACTGATTTTCTCCTCTGGATCATGTTTTCTCATCTCCACAGTCTTCTCTTACTTCAATTGTTATTCAGATATGATGATCATCTAGGGTATTGCTCCACAACTCCAAATACGCAGACACAAGTGTTGTCTCCACAATTGCACTTAAGGGTTTTGTAGCATTCTCCTCACATCTGCAAGTACCATACTGAGCACAATGCTGTTTCACTGATTTGACCACTTCTCCAGAGTCTCCTGTTGCTGTATGCTTGGATACATGTGTATACTGATTAATTATGCATTTCTTGGCTTAACAATTGAAATATATAATTTAATGCACCTTTAGATGGATATACTTGGCCTAATACCAAAGTCTTTCCTCTCTTGGAAATTATTGGATATTGTCATTCATTGTATAGAAGAGGTCATAAAAGAGTAAATTATTACAAAAATTAATTATAAATATTGCATAGACTAAGAAGTAATTCCAGGGTTTTTTTTTCAAATTTATTATACTTTCTAGACTATAGGCTTGGTAACTATAATAACTTTAAGGTAGCAAAATATCATTAATTGTATCTAGATAGCACAAGCATATAGGTGTATATCTAGCTACATATGGCTTAAAGTTATCATCTGACACATAGCCTGATAATTTGAAAAAGAATGGTGTACATCTGCTAACATTAATGTCAATCAGCATTATTTCCTTTTAACTGGGCTTTGCTCTTTATTCTTGAGGAAAAATTAATTGTATTTAATGTCATTAGACCGATAATAAAAATGGCATTATTTGTGTTTCCAACATGACTAACTTCAAAATAACTTTTATGGCATTTAAATAATATTAATATTTGCATAAATTATATTTATACTGCAACAAATATAAATTAAACTATGCTTTTAATCCAAACTGAACAGTAATAATGGATTTCAGTACTTTATATTGCTATTCCAACAATTCTAACATACAGTAAACAAATTATTTTTTTCCAAAGTCAAATTATTAATGGCTTCTTTCTTTGACTGTTAGTTTTCTGTCTTTTAAAAGCAAAAGTAATAGAAAAAAAAATCAGACAAACTTTGAAAGCTCGTTTATAAAAATTGTTAATTCCACTGTAGCACAATTAAACTTATTTGTGACATACCTCTTGAAAAACTTAATTGCTATTTTAAATTTTAGTTGATCATTAACAACAAATAGAAAATGTGAACTTTTAAGTATTAGTGTTTTTTAGTGTGTAGGTGTATGTGTGATTCATTCAGCATCAACTTGTCATCCTTAAAAAGAAAGGCCTATTATTATAAAGGCAAATGTCAAAGTCTGAGTTCTTATTATACAAACTTTTGATTATCACAATGATGTCCTTTAAAAGAACTGTGTGTGAAAATGTACTATTTAGATACATTTATTCTACAAAACCCCAAATTTATATATTTTAACCAATATATCTTATATCCATGAAATTTGAATTCATCTAGTAACCTGTAAATCAAAGTTACCACTTTTTAATTTTTAATGAATTACCAAGCCACTCATACTTCACTCTGGACAGCATATGACTCTAGTTACTGTATGTGAAGCTATGGAAAGAATTATCATGATTAGAGTTGATATAATCATATTTTAAGCCTCTGATCAAACTAATAACTAGTATCGTATAGTTCTTCAGAAGATTCAGCTTCTTAATATGCACAATATATTACGAACTACTGCTTTATCTTTCATGCATAAATTCAAAAACTTGTACTGAAAAAGAAAAACAATGAATACAGAAAAGTAGACATTTGGTATAAATAAAAATTATAAAGAGTTCACACTTATGAGCCTTTGTCATAAACAGAAAGAATCGTGATATTGAAAGTACAGATATTAGTTTATATTGTCAAGTGAAACTCAAGATGAGAACAGACAAAAGGGTAGCTGTCCTATTTCTTTCTGTTTTTTTTTTTTGTTTTGTTTTTGTTTTTTTTTTTAGGTAAGCTCTTGCTCTAGCCCGGGCTAAACTGGAAGTCACTATGTAGTCTCATCTCAGGTTGGCCTTGAACTCACAGTGATCTTCGTACCTCTGCCTCTTGACTGCTATGATTAAATGTGTGTGCCACCACACCTGGAAATTTCTTGAAATAATTAATGTTTATCTGCATGTGTTTACTTTGCAAAAGTTCTTTGAAGACGGATGATTTATCATACTCCTGTATGTGTGGCTTATTTTTAAATACAACTTCTACAGCTATGCCTACTGAAAGGTCAAAGACAGGTACAATCTGCAGAACTTTAACACTGACTTTTGAACTAAATGTTCATGTTTTCTCAAAATATAAGCAGTTAATGATTTTCTTGAGGATGGTTTATCAGTGTGCTATACATAAATGCCAACAGGAGTTTACACAGAAACAAATTCACTGATTTTTTGAGAAATGCAATTCAGTTAGTACTTAACTATTCAATATATGTGCTCTTTTGTTTACATGAGTAGAATGCAATTGAAAAACTTCATAGCATAAAATATTGTGAGCAAACAATTTACCACAAAAGATTTACCACAAATAACAAATGACAAAAATAAAGCAAGTTTTGATTATTTTTCATGTGAACATTCTTCTGTTTTTCTCTTCCTGCACGTTTCAGGTTCACCTAATATAAGTTTACATTTCCAATAGCCACAGTTGCAGTTCCGCAGCTCACTATGCCAAATACCCACCATTGTTAGTAAGGAGAAAATTCTTCCTTTCCTACTGAAGACCTAAAGGAATTATCTACACTTACCTTTTCTGTTTTATGCATGCTGTTTTATGCATGCTGTCTAACCTTGAAGACTGAGGGTGATTTCCCATTGCATCTGAGAAGATTGGTCAAAGACACTGATTTCTTAATGTCTTCTAAATTTAACCACATATAAAACTGAAAATTCTGTTAACTGCATGTTCATTTCACACACTATGTAAAAAGATATAATCTGCAATTCTTACAGGTTTAATAAAAACAGTGAAACTATTTTTTTTAATTTTTGTTGTTATTTTTATTTATTTATTTGAGAGCGACAGACAGAGAGAGAAAGAGGCAGATAGAGAGAGAATGGGCACGCCAGAGCCTCCAGCCACTGCAAACAAACTGCAGACACATGCGCCCCCTTGTGCATCTGGCTAATGTGGGTCCTGGGGAGTCAAGCCTCGAACCGCAGTCCTTAGGCTTCACAGGCAAGCGCTTAACCACTAAGCCATCTCTCCAGCCCCAGTGAAACTATTTTTGTCAATATCCTAAACAATCCATATCATGTGTATTTTAACTATTATAAATTCATATAAGTAATTGGGGGGGGGGGGAAGTACAGTTTTAGGGCTGGAGAGATGGTTTAGCAGTTAAGCATTTTCCTGTGAAGCCTAAGGACCACGGTTCAAGGCTTGATTCCCCAGGACCCACATTAGCCAGATGCACAAGCGGGCACACTTTGCAGTGGCTGGAGGCCCTGGAGCACCCATTCTCTCTCTCTCTCTCTCTCTCTCTGTCTGCCTCTTTCTCTCGCTGCCCCTCTCAAATAAATAAATAAAAATGAACAAAAAAATTGTTAAAAAGGTACAGTTTTAGATAACAGTCTCAATAATAAATGATAAAATGTTCATTAGACATGAGCCATGGCTTCACCATACTAACCAAAGAACATGGATTCCTTACCTAAGACTCACAAGTGCCACTGGTAATACTCCATGCTGGTATACAAGAGGGTTAATTGCAAAAATATTAATAAAATGAAACATAACTGTAAAATATATGAGTCTAACAGATGACCTATGTATCAATTATTTAAACTAAGACAACCTCACCTGTTTTGGTATTTTGCAACATTGAAAATGAATGAAACATAATTATCTGCAAAATTGGGAATGAGTTTTAAACACAAGTTGAAGAACAAAGCATCAGTACTGCATAAGTTCCCTGTTAAATTCATTCCATTATCAAATCACTCTAATGTGCCCACTTGTAGTCCCTGATAGCCTATGTATATCAGTCATCTTGAGTTCAATATTGTCCATTTTCTGATTCATGACTCATTCTCAATTCAGGTCATTTTGCTTGGATTGTAGTTTCAACTGCTGCCTGATCAATCACCCTTGAAGAGGCAGAACTCTGATCACTTTTGTCCTTGAGAGATATGCTTCCTATATTTTCTTATTTTATGTTACCATAGCAGCATAGCACAAAGTTTATCTGAATTCTCCACATTTATAAAATGATATTCTCTGTCTTTACTGTGCAACTGCAACTCTACCTCATCAGAATTGTGAGTAATCTGTACTCTCATGAATAAGTTAACCGTCATTTGGACTTTTGATCTAAGACATTCAGAGCCTCAGGCTCATCTTCCTTTTCAAACCTAAATTCACATAGCAAGTTATAATAGTGATCACCTGTTATTTCAGCACTGCAGGCTGAAGTAGGAGCAAGAATGCATGTGTGTATTTATATATAATTTAGTTTATATCAATACTTTATGAAATATAAGTATTTTACAACTGAGGTTAAATTAGTTTATAGTTAATATAAACTATTTATTATACATAGAAAATTAAAATGATTATAAAACTACATATACCATTTAACATAAAATGTAGATAATTTAAAACTGTATAATAATATCTGATGGGATTAATTTCAAATGTAATAGAGCTAATTTTAGCCATTACAGATTGTGTTATTTTCTATATTTTTCTTGCTTGCTTGTGCTGGTGCTTTTGGGGGCTTTTCTCTTTCTTCCTGGGCCTGTGAAAGTGGGCCAGTTTCTGCCATTATGGAACTTCCTCTCTGTCTTCAATAAATTCCCTTCCTACCTAACTTTATCTGGTTTGGAAGTTCATCCCAGCAACATGAGGCTGTCTGTTACAAAACTGGTACCAGGAGTAGGGAGAGATGAATCTGACCATGTGGATTTTGGTCTTTTGGAAAATTTGTTTTGGAGGAACAAGTATGGACTTGGTACTTACAACTGAAGATGTCTTCTAGAATGGTAAACCAAGTTTTATTGACTATTCTTCTGAGAGTTTGAAAATGTTAAGTGCAAAAAAAATTGTATTTGGAGGCTAGGCTTATGAACTTTGTAAGGGAAAGGAAAGAGTGCATAAAACATTGTTGGAACTAAGCTACTTATATAAGGTCTGGCTACATTCTGCTACCCAGGCCCAGAGAGTTTGAAGGAAGTTATATTTGTAATGGACTGATGTGTTTGGCTAAGGATATGGGACTGAAAGATTTAAGATTTTAACTTAGAAAAATTCAAACAAGTTTAAAATTGCATGCACAGAGACTGGTTGCTAAAGCTACTATTGTCAAACACATTAGTAATCTGAAGGAAGTTTCCCAAACTACTTTACATTAAAACAATGGAAAATGTGCCTGAGGAAAGATTATGATAGATATACTATCTCTTCTGGTATAGAGTTGACTGGAGAAAGAACCTGCTCTTCAAAGTTCCAATTTATTTTGTCCCTAAATTAAGATTTTTGCTGTGTCCTCCACACCTGATATTGATTTGGGAAGCATGAAAAATGCATGTAGTAGATCATGAAATACATACCCAGTTCCAGGAGCCACTGCTGAGACATGGCACGAGGCATGGTAACCCTGACAGGCTGGCAAAGCTATTGAAATATAGACCGTGATTTACATGGAGACCTGACGATGTTTTAGATATACCAAGACTATGCAAGGGCTACCAAGGAGGTAGTTGGTTTGTGATAAAAGTTTTCTCTGGCTATACAGCCCATCAGCAGGGATGGAATTGAAAATCTGGAGACTGTCAATCACTGTTATGATATTGTATTTAAATGCAGAAGTTTGATATTTGCTTGATGCTTGATGACTTTACATGGTTCTAGTCTCTCCTTCCTATGCCTTATAACAGTTGAAAATGTTTACTCTGTGCCTTTATATGTTAAAAAGTATATAACTCTTGGGCTTTAGAGGACTCACAGCTATGATACTATCTTAAAACTCAGATGAGACTTGGAACTTTATAACTATCTTCAGTTGGTAAAAACTGTGGGGACCTTTAAAATTGGACTAAATGCAACTTAAAATAAGATGGTCATAAATCTATTGGGAGCCAAATACAGAATGTAGTAGTTTGAGTGGATGCTCTCCAATGTATTCATTTCATTAAAGTTTATATTTTAGACTTGTAGCCACCTGGCTGGAGGAAGTATCACTGTGGGTGGATCCTAGGGTCCAAATATAAGGTGTAGAGGTGGATTGAAATTCCAGTCAAAAGATATGAAATTGTGAGAGCTTTTCCTGGAGTTCCAAAAGTGTGCTTATTTGCCTTGTGTGTTGGTGTTTTTCGGGGCTTTTCTCTTTCTACCTGGACTTACAAAAGTAGGCCACCTTCTTCTACCGTTATGGAACTTCCTGTCTTTCTTAAATGAATTTCCTTCTTCTATAATTGTGTCGGGTTTGGAAGTTCATTGCAGCAATGTGAAGCTGTCTGAAACACTTTCCATTAGGGATATACAAAATAGGAAGGTATGTTAAAGATACATAAGCTACAAAATGTCAAACAAATATAAGGTACTATATTTTAAGAAGTAAAAGCTTAAGTGTGTTGGTTAAAATATACCATAAGAAAAATTGTCTAATGTGTATCTTCAATTACTTAAAATTTAGTACTATTATATTAAAACACCAATTAAGAGAACAGATCTCAAACCATTTGAAATTACCCAAGTTTTGTCTCTTCTTCATGTAAAAGAAAAATTCAACATTTATTTTCATTGCAGATTTATATCCAATTACATGAATTAAAGTCAATTATAATCAATTCCCTTTAGTCTTATAATCCACAAAATGCTTTCTTTCACATGTTATTTTATAGAAGCTTTTGGAAATTGTTTAATTACCTCAGACCTATAGCCTGAAGGAATACAACTTGGTCATACAAACATATGGAGTTTTCAATGTTATTTATTAAAAATAAAGAAAATACATTTTCAGTAAAATTTAATAGTAAATAAAGCTTATCAATGATTGAATAAAATGCCAAAAACTTTAAGAATTGAAATAATTATCTTTATAAGAGTCTCACATGAAATATCATTAGATTATCTGCCCTGTAATCAGACAATTCAATACCCAGCATCTTCTCATGTAGAGAAGCAATTATTCCCTAGTAGTAATGAGGGCTAGTATTTAGTGCTTTTAATATGCTTATACAGGGAATTTCCTTTCTTGAATCTCCATAGTTACATTGGATAAGTGACAGTAATTTGAAAAGATAAAGTGAATATCATTAGATGTAACAGAGTGAAACTTAAATTGACATTATATTGTGGCCAGATGGCAGAGTTTTCTAAAGTGATAGGTAAGTAAATGAGGAAAATACACCATTAAAAAAATTACTGAAAGTGAATTCATATAATCATAGAAGGTATAAGTTTAGTTATAAAGATTCTAGGTCATATATGCTTACATTTGCAAAGATATGGCTACACTCAAAGATTAGCAGGTTAGCCTCTGTTAAACATGATCAAGTCTGCACCTGCAGTAGAAAAGAAGCAGAAAGTTCTTTGCAGATCATGGACATGGCTATGTTCCAGTAAACCTTTTTTTTTCTTTTTCTTTTTTTCTTCTTTCTCCAAAGTAAAAAGCTCTAGATTGGATTGAGCCTGAGATCCAGTGTATGAAGACTTTTGTCTACATCCATTGAGCCTGTATAAATGCAGCATAAACTGTTATCAAATAGATATCCCACCTATCCTAACATGTGGGAAACACGTCCCTCTACTTTCATAGTATCTGTGTAGTATTAAGCAGATTGGGCTGGTCAGGAGTCATGCCATGCCCAGATCATCATTAGCAACCACTTTGTCTTCAGGTCTGAACTTGGCTTCTCCACACCCAGTGATTTATAAACTAGTATTTTAGGAGACATTGCATCTAATATTTCATTGTGCAGTAAAAATGATACAGAAATTTTTGAGTTCCCAGACAAGGCACCCTCATGAAATGGGAATTTTGGAGTGTCTTCTGCCTGTGCACCATTATACTCCAATGCACCAATAATTTTGGAGTATCCTTAGATTCTTGTCTTATGACTTCAGTGAATGAAATCCATAGACCAGGATAAAGTTGAGAAAGATTTTTTAATATATACCATAGAGCATTAGGAGGGAGAGCTTTAAGAGAAGATTTGCTTAATGGAAGGAAGAAAGATGTTAAGAAGCCCAAAACTTACTAGAAGGAAGTAAGGCAGAGCTCTTCCCCAGGGAGATAAGAGGGAAGTTGAGAAGCACACCTAAAACCTCAGGCTGGGGTATTTTATGAGACGCATGGTTGATTGACTGGTTTAGTCATTCTAGTCCTGATGTCAGATGTCTGGGGTCAGGATTTCTGGTAAAGGACAATCCAGAAATCTTATTTTGCTATAAGTGACTTTTAGGAAGGGAGAGTGAGGACTCCCTAAGGGTATAGAGATAGGAAAGGCCAGACCCTTCTGACATTTCTGACCTATAATAAAGTGTAATGACTTACAGGCCTAAAGTAAAGAATAAAGCTATACATTTTGAGGTCATATTACCCCTAATCTGCCACAAAGTAAGTATAAACTACCCAAAAAAGCAAAGAGATAAAATAAAAACATGAAACTTTCTTCCCTTTTGAAAGAAAGGGGGTTTTGTGACAGCTTCCTCAGACATTAAAGCAAAGAAGGGAACAATTTTATGGACATAAACTTGGGTTCCTCAAGGAGACCTCCATTCTGATGTTTGGGAAAAGCTTCTGGGCTTTCCATTCATCTGGATATATTTTCCCACTTCCATGAATTTATGTAACAATTCATTCATAGCACCATTGAACAGTAGGCTTTCTTTAGCCACATCACAGACATGAACACTTTATTTTTGCATATTTGACTCCTAAAGTTATGTTAGAGTTGGGCTACTGATTTTGTTATGGTGTTTCTGCTATCACTGACAAGGCAGTGCTTTAGAAAACATATGTTGACTAGCCTATTAGATTTTAATAATTTCTTAGTGATTATAATCACAGCAAATGAATTATGTTAGCCATATATTTAAATCTTTTATGTTTAAACCACAGAATTACCCAGTCAGTGTCTTTATTGTTCCCTAGTGTCTACATTCACAACAGTGATAGCTCTGTTAACAGATGTTATTTATGCTTTATGGTTTCTCTAGCAATCAATGGGTTTATAATATGAGTACAACTGAAAACTATTTTACCAATAACCCAAGGTCTACATGCTAAACAAGGGCATAATGTAAAAAAATATAGAAAAAAACAGGTTGCTATATTTGCTTATGATGTTTCCCATATAAACAATAATGTTCATTTACTCCACATGGCATTTTTATATGTAACATTTGAAACTTTCAATAAAATTATTCAAAAAGCAAGTGAGTAAATCAGAAAACAAATTTAATAAAATATAACTTAATAAATATATACATATATTTAGTAAAATAAAATTGAATCTTTCTCTTAAAATTAGATAAAGACCTGTACTTATCTACCTCTATTATAATCCAAAAGGTGATTGAAGCAACAAAAACTACACAAGTATAGCATGAAATTAATTTATTAGGAATGATCATACTCATGACTTATCTTGGGGCATTCATGTGATTAACTCTGTAGTAATTATAAAGCTTGGAGAAGGAACTTAGACTAAGATTTTCAATCTCACTTGATAAAGGCAAACTATACGGTAAACTTTTAACATTCAAGAAAAAAAGTCAGTTTGCTGACCCAAGGTATCAACAACTTTAATGCATGGGAAGGTTTTAGTCTTAAAGTAATTTAACATGACTATTTATTTCTCCTTCAGTTTTGATGATTACTTTTTTGTTTGTTTCCTTGTTTTGAGGTAGGGTTTCACTCCAGCTCAGGCTGACTTGGAATTCACTATGTATTTTCAGGGTGGCTTCAAAATCGTGATTCTCCTACCTCTGCCTCCTGAGTTCTGGGATTAAAGGTGTGTACCACAATACCCAGATGATTACAATTTATTAACATAGCTTCTCAACTCAGGAATTTTTATTAATAAACTGACGCAAGTTTAAGGCCTGAAAGTCCAGGGCAAGGTCAAAGGTATTCACTTAGTTGCCAAAAAAAAAAAAAAAAAAGAAACGCAAGTGAGATTTTGAAGACTGAGAAAGAAAAGAAATTCTACTACTTGTAGACTTAGGAATTTTTTAAATGACTTTATAACACCTTGGTAAATAATCTTTCTTATACATTCTCTCCCTCTCCCTCCCTCCCTCTCTCTCTCTCTCTCTCTCTCCCTCCCTCCCTCCCTCTCTCTCACTATCTCTTTCAAGTTAGAGAATCTTAGTGCAAATGGGAACATCTGAAAAATTATAAATCATATTCTGACACTTAAAAGGGAAGTAGTAGTCTTCCCTTCAACCGTGTTTTCAGGTAGGGAAGTGGAAATGATAGAATTTTTTCCCCTGAATTTTGGTAGAATCTTAGTTTTCTTTGGGGGGGGGTATAGTTTTCATTTCTTTCCCAAAATAACTGTGACTATGTTACGGTGTTATGACTTGCTTTTTTTGATACTGCAGTGATTTCAAGTATTGGGCTTCCTTCCAGAATTCTGTTACTGTGGCATGAGAACAGTTTCACTTCCATAGGAAAGACTTGCTTTTTTGATGACTGAACATTGTTCTCAATTCTGTTCAAATCTGGTCTTTCTCTTTCCTCTGGGGTAGCGACACACCTGATCATGATTCTTTGGAGTACAGATGGATTTGTGCTGGTTACAAGACACATCGTTCCTTTCTTCTCTATGTGTGGGCATAAAGGCTTCAATTTGGTTTAGCCATTTCTGCTTTTTTTTATTTTTTATTTTTTTTATTTTTTAACCCTTTGTCTCAGAGATGGATTTCACTTGGAAATACCTTTGGAATTCTTCCTCACTAAGCAGCAGAGCAAAAATATTAAAAGGAGTTTTGTGAAATAAAATGGCTGCACAATATTCTGGGGAGATGGCTGAGCATGTAATGTGCTTGAGACACAAACATGATGAGCTCAGATCCCAGAGCCCATGTCAAAATCAGTCATGATTGCATATTCCTTTGGTCTCCACATGGGAGAAGCGGAGACATAAAGATCTCCATGGTTTTCTGGCTAGCTAATCCAAGTGAATCAGTGAGCTAGGATGAATGTGAGACTCTGTTTCAAAAAAATAAACTGGAGAGTAGCAGAAGATGACACGACATTAACCTCTGGCCTCCACACACATATGTACACATGTGTACTCATACTCACACATTCATGTGCACTGATACCTAAACAAACAGTCTTACACAATGCATACATACCAAACACATATGAAAAGGCAGCCTTCTATTTAGTTCATTACCTGCCCAGAGTCATGGTTACTCTATCTACTATTTTCACATGTGGACTCATGAGAGCTAAGGTTTTGTACACCTTTACTTTCATTTGCAAGGTAGATGGGCCAATATTTTATTTCCAGTCCTACCAAAGACTAGCTCTATTGCATCTGCAGGTTTAATAATCCTTCCTTGTTAAGATATCCTACATCAGACACAGATACCTCACACTAGTTCAAATATGCACCTTCCATTTCCTCTCACAATATAAAAAGTGATAAAATTCCTAACACCAGGATCCTGAAATATTGTGAGGAATAATCAGACCGCTTCCTACTCTTATATGGACAACAGGTGGGTCAGCAGCCACTCAGGTTAAGCAAGCACTAAGCTGAAGAGCAAGATGCTAGTATAAGTGTTCACAAGTACACTTAGTTTTCACAAGTGACTGTGAGTTTTATAACAATCTTCACTATCTTCTAGTGTTAACTTGAAGAGCTAGTAGAAGTTGGAGTACCTGAGTTGCCAAGCCCTTTAATTAACTCTTAAAAAACAGGCTGATCTCACTTGCTTAACATTTCACCTAGACTATTAAGGGCCTAGTAATGTTGAGCTTAACTTTGAGCTACTTCATCAATTCCAGGAGGCAAAATTCCCACTTGTTACTCTCCAAGAACTTTTCAGTCACTGAGAGACAGATTCTTGATATGGGTTTCTCATTCCACTAGCTGTCATAGATGGCGATTTATTCTATCAGATTAAACCCATGATAGGAAGCTCCTTTCCTTGTTCCCCCAGAGCAATAAGCCCTCTTTCTGATTAGGGGGTTATCGACTTCTGCTTCTATCAGCTTTCAAATATAACTAAGGGACATGAGAGGAGCAGTACCAATCACTTCAATGACTACAACAGGAGTGCACAGTTCCTTTAGCAGTTAAGCAAGGCTGATTTCTTAAAATCAAGCCATTAAATGTCAAAACTGGGAAGAGCACTAGAAACTATGTGTGTCAAGTTTTATTTTACATAAGAGAAACCAAGGGCCAGAGTAGAAGAAAGATATATTGAAGATCTGTCAGCTCCTTAAGATAAGATAAGACAAGATAAGAAGGGAAAAAGTAGATTTGTGTGACAACTACTGATTTACATAGAAGCTCTATAGTTCTTTTATCCAACTGTCTTTTCTAACGGTTGTCACCTGAGATGTTAGGGCTGATCATATGTATGTACTATTGAAGGACAGAATTCTGTACTGAAATGATGTTTGCATAGAAAATCACAGTAGTCAGGCAAGCACAAGAGCACAGAGAAGTAAGACAGTATATGTTTTGCTGGAATGGCACACTCTTGGCTATGATTCAGATAACTCTTAGAAATTATTGTGACAAGCAGTTGAAAGAGTTCTGCACAGCATCTCTGACAAGATGATGAAAGGCTGAGGGGCCCTTGCCTGTGAGGCTTTTATAGGTTTGCAGATCAGGCCTCATGAAATTGTGTATATGTATGTCATATATAAAGCAATAGATTTTAATCTTTTGAAAATATGTCCCCAATACCATTCTTCCTCACTAAGCAGCAGAGCAAAAATATTAAAAGGAGTTTTGTGAAATAAAATGGCTGCACAATATTCTGGGGAGATGGCTGAGCATGTAATGTGCTTGAGACACAAACATGATGAGCTCAGATCCCAGAGCCCATGTCAAAATCAGTCATGATTGCATATTCCTTTGGTCTCCACATGGGAGAAGCGGAGACATAAAGATCTCCATGGTTTTCTGGCTAGCTAATCCAAGTGAATCAGTGAGCTAGGATGAATGTGAGACTCTGTTTCAAAAAAATAAACTGGAGAGTAGCAGAAGATGACACGACATTAACCTCTGGCCTCCAAACACATATGTACACATGTGTACTCATACTCACACATTCATGTGCACTGACACCTAAACAAACAGTCTTACACAATGCATACATACCAAACACATATGAAAAGAGTAATGAAAAAGCAAAGAAATAATCCTCCTAATTAAGACAATTCTTAGCACTAGAAAAGCCCCAGATTACTTAAATAATTTAGGATAGGAAAAAGGAATTCATGGTCTTTGTAAAACAAAGGCATATGTTAATTTTTCTAAAATTATGAATGTGAAATCACCCTATTAAACATTTTGGCATAATTTAGATGTATATTCCTTTCCAATCCTTCATACTGTCCCCTTAAGCCATAAGCTTCGTGCAGAATTAGTATGAGCATATATTTAAAGACTTGGAAATAATAATTTACTCTTATGTCCTGTCATGACAAATGGCTAGTTTAAGATGCCACCTTTTATATTGGTCGTATTCTGCTATTGCAAATAATAAAAACTGTGTTTTAATGAGCTGACATTTCCATCGCCTAAAGAGGTTTTGTAATTAGGCATCTAAAAACAGTGATGCAGTTATGCAGTTGTAGTTATTTTTAATTGCTTTATTCCTAATGAAGAAACATTATGGATTAACTTGCCACATTTATAATGTGAGAGAAAAACATCCTGATAAAAATAATGTCTTTAAATATTTGCCTCTCTCTCTCTAGAAATAAATAAAAGAACAATTTTTCCTTTCATTTTTTAACCCAAAGAATCCTGAAGCCTTCATTTGCTAATCATCTTCTCCTCCCAGTGACAAAATATATGACCAGAAGCAGCTTTGGGAAGCAGACTATTTTGACTTTCAGCTCTAGAGGGGAGAGTTTTTCATGGCAAGGAAAGCTTTGGGAGAGCAGAAAGCCAATGTACCATAATGACATCAGCATGGAGGAAGTAGTGAGCTAGACATGTTGTTACTCAGTCAGCACTCTCCTTTTTATATTATTTAGTACCTCAGCCTACAGATTGATGCCACCCACAGTTAAAGTAAGTCTTCCCACATTACTTAATCAAGACAGCCCCTCACAGACATGCAAAGAGGCTAATCTAATATACACAATACCTACTAGGTGATTTTAGGTCCTTTCAAATTGAGGATCAATATCAACTATCACATGTCTCAATGAAATATAGGTTTCCACTAAAAATGAAAACTGCTTACATTGATAATTAATATAAACACAACTCTACTCCATCTCTCTTTTTTTTGTTGTTGTTTTTTTCGAGGTAGGGTCTCACTGTAGCCCAGGCTGACCCGGAATTCACTATGGAGCCTTGGGCTGGCCTCAATCCTCCTACCTTTGCCTCCTGAGTGCTGGGATTAAAGGCATGCACCACCATGCCCGGCTCAACTCCATCTCTTGTCCACTCCACACAAACATATGACATTTAAATATTGTCCTTTCACGCCTTGTTCTCGTACATTCATGACCACTCATAATGCAAATAAATTAAGTCCAGATTCAAAAACCTTATAGTCGGGGATGGAGAGATGGCTTAGTGGTTAAGCACTTGCCTGTGAAGCCTAAGGACCCTGGTTCGAGGCTCAATTCCCCAGGACCCACGTTAGCCAGATGCACAAGGGGGCACCCACGTCTGGAGTTTGTTTGCAGTGGCTGGAGGCCCTGGCACGCCCATTCTCTCTCTCTCTCTCTTTCTCTCTCTCTGTCTGTCCATTGCTTTCAAATAAATAAATAAAAATAAACAAAAAAAAAATTAAAAAAAGAAAAACCAAATTTAAAAAAACCTTATAGTCTTTAACATTGTTAAAGTTTAATACAGTTCAAAGGTGTAAAGTATAAAACCTCAATCGAAACTGAAAGCAGTCTTTTTATTATGAAGTCTGTAAAAGCAACACACAACTTAAATACTTCTAATGTATAATGGCACAAAATAAGCATTCTCATTCCAAGAGGGAAAAATGGTGGCAGAACAAAGAAGATTATACCAAAGCAAGAACAAAACCCAGCAGGACAAGCACCAATACCCTCTTTTTATGTAGTATATGGGATTACTTGTTGAAATTATCTGGGCTCCAAAAGGCTTGAATAGCTCCATCCCCACAGATGTGCTGTCCATAGCTTCTCTCATGGTCTGGATCATCCCTGAGCCTGAATATTTTCTTGGCAGACCCATGGCCCTGTCGTTTCTAACATCCTCAGGTTTTCATTACAACTTAGGGCTAATTTTCACAGCTTCATGCAGCACCTTCACAGAGCCTGCTTGCAGGGACTCTAAGCCTACCTCACATTGTTTAGCATCAATATTTCTCTGGAGCTATGGTGAGATAGTCCATGACTTTCTCTATATTGTATCTCTCTTACTTCCTGAACAAGCAACACTTGGTCAATGCTGCCACACTTTGCTGTCAGATCTGGATGGAGCCTGGCTTGCATGAAACACAACTGTAGCAACTTTTGTACGCTGGCCTTGGGAAGCAGAGTCTTCCTTCCAAATTCTTTCTCCAGGCACTTTCCTTTCAAAAGAATCCACATTCTGCTGAATTTGAGCCTTCAGTGGGTTGGGTCTTATACTCAGGAAAATGTTGCTATGATCCCAGTGTAGAGTGGAAATTTCCTCCACGAAACATATAAGTCCATTACTTTTAAATTCAGCTTTGTTCAAAGCTTTTGGAAGATGGGCAGAATGCAGCCAGTTTATGTGCCAGAAATTTAAAATAACTGCCTGTAGCCCAGATCTTGATAGAGCCCCCACCCCAAGATCCTCATGAGTCAAGCCTCCACAGTCCACATTTCTATGAAACTTCTGGGTTTTCAAATTCTCAACAGAAGTCCCATCGATCTCTGTCTACAGCATTGTATGGCTTTTCTTTTTTTTTTTTTTTTTTTTAAATTTTTTTTTGTTCATTTTTATTTATTTATTTGAGAGTAACAGAGAGAGGAAGAAGCAGATAGAGAAAGAGAGAGAATGGGCACGCCAGGGCTTCCAGCCACTGCAAACGAACTCCAGACGCATGCGCCCCCTTGTGCATCTGGCTAACGTGGGTCCTGGAGAATTGAGCCTCGAACCGGGGTCCTTAGGCTTCACAGGCAAGTGCTTAACCGCTAAGCCATCTCTCCAGCCCCATGGCTTTTCTATCTAAAGTTCCAAATCCTTCCATTCTCCACAAACAAGTTCCAAAAAAATTAACTAACACTTCAGTTTTATCACAGTAATAGCTCCAGTGCTATGTTCCAATTTTCTGTACTAATCAACTTTTCATTGAGGGGGAAAATACCTGATGAGAAACATCTTGGGAAAGGAAATAATTTACTACAGTTTGTAGATTCAAAGCACAAATCCCACCGTGATGAGGGAAACATGGCCAGAGCAGGAAGCCAGTAGCACATACCCATACCAGCAGGGAAGCAGTGGAGCACAGTGAAAGCTGCCGCTCTATTAGCTTTCTCCATCTTATACAAACCGTGACCCCAGCTCATGAACTTAAGATATGCACAGAGGTTAACCTAATCTGTAAAATCCCTCCCAGGGGATTTTAGGTCCTGTAAAGTTGAGGATTAATTTAAACCATCATACTACTCAAAAGTTTGGTTTCCACTTATGAAAACTGTTCATTTTTCACAATGTGAGTCAAATTGCTGGGAACAATTCTAATGACTGCATTGCTGAAAGAGAAATGGAGGAGAGGCAACAAGGATCTAGGATAGATGGAAGGACAGTCATTCACACAGGTTCTAGAGTACCACATCTGGTGTTCCTCTGTGAACATGGTATAATTAAGTCCCATTTACATTTGTACTGAAATTCTGAAAAAAAATAAAACTTTAGAGATGTCCAGGTGTCCTCTAGTAACTTCCAGTTATTATGCATCAGTGGTATCTTATTTCATTAACAAATCCTCTTTAACTGTTAGTGACAAGCCTTTGCTTCAACCTCTATTCAATGTCTGCTGCATGAATGCCTCTCTAAAGCCAATTTGGCACCCTCGCAAATCCTCCAAGATTCACCAGAATGAACACTAAAGTTGCAGTACATTCTTTGAAAGTATAAAATAATAGGTCTTTTCCAACTTTTTTGCTCTGAGGTCCAAAAGGAGAAATGTAATGCAAAGTGTATTATTCAGAGATCTTCAGAGAAACACAAGTATGATGTCTATGTGCAAGGAGTGGGATGCTAAAAAAAGTGTCTTGTGTGGACACAGAGAATAAGAAGTTTTCAAATCTACAATCCAAAGATGTAAGAACTGGGAGAATCCATGACATTAGTTCCAATTTGAGTCTGAAAGCTTGCTCTATTCTCAAATATCAGAGATAAGCAAGAATTCTCTCCCTTGCTTTCCCATTTGTGCTATTCAGATCATCAAAGTGTTTCATGAAGCTATCTACATTGAAGGGAGAATGTGCTTTATTCATTGTACAAATTCAAATATAAATGTTAACTAGAGACACACCCAGAATAATGTTTCACCAATATGCAATATCTGGGGAACATCTGACAAAGTTAGGGTGACACATACATTTAATCATCACAGGTTCATTGACTTGTGCCCTTGCCTTCTTATGCCATGCTAACTTCTGGAACTTTAAGCATTTATATACTTCATGAGAATAAGAACCATCTTACTATGGTACTTGGTAAAAAAAAAAAAATCTTAAGAGGGTAAATTACTTATTTAAAATACATAAAAGAATATAATTCCACTGATTAGTTATAATTGACCATATTTTACAAAGACATTTACTCTTATACCTATTTTTAAATATCATGACTTAAAAATTTTCATTTCCAAAAGACCCCAGACAAGTTTTTCCCAAAGTAAAAGAAATGAATGTATCTAAGGAAAAGAAAAGAAATGTACCTAAAGAAATAATCATACCTCGTCTCTTTAGAGTTGATTTGAAATGTCAGACTTCATCCCTTGGAGACTTTGTATCCAGAAATCAAATATCAAGATAGAATATACTTACACACCATTTCTATATGACAGGGTTTAGCAATGAGACATAAACAGTAAAAAAAAAAAAAAATACCATCCAAACAAACTAATGTAGGTATTCATATTATCCTTATAAAATATCTTCAGATTATGACATATAATATAACATTTTCATACGAAATCTATGGTCTGCTAAAGTACCTTTAACCATATTAAAAACTGAATGAAATAATTAATAAAAGGAATCACAATATGATATATTTTCCCTTGGCACTATCTTCTATCTTTATTAATCAACTCCAGAGCCATACCTGGAATGCAATCACTTCTACAGTCCATTTCTTAGATTATTTACCAATGTCTTATTATCTCCCCACTATGGTTTCAATTTTAAATTAAGGTATGATTCCCTGGGTGGATTTTCTTACAATCTTTACTTATAAAACATAGATTTTAATGAAATATTCATAAACCAATCCACTGTTGATTAAATCATATTAAAATTGTTCAAATTTCTAGGCAAAAAAAATGCTATACTTACCACCAACCCATTTCCCTCAACTTTTAAAAATGTATAACAGAAAGTCACTCAACCAACTTATTTTCTGTAGATTCTTTAGTTAACATATTAGAAAACTAAAAGAAGTGGTGGGTGTAGATACCCAGAGATTATAGAAAAGTGACTAAATCCCAAGAATTCTGACTATCATTGACATACTGTTTCCAAAGAAGTATAGTATTTCAGTATCCAGATCTTAAATAGCTCATTGCAGTTAATATGATGTAGTTAAGCAGATGTGATGGAAGCAAGATAGTAAAAGAGAAAATCGCCCTTTTGTTGGTTTTTAAACTATACACTTACATATTACATATTTAAAATATCTTAAAATAATTCAAATAGTTAAGCATAATTAAAATATTTTAATTTATTTGCAAGGAGAAAGAGAGAGAGAGAGAGAAAGACAGAGTCATGCCAGGGTCTCCCACATGGCAAACAAACTCCAAATGTATGCACCAATTTGTACATCTGGCTTTATATTTATATAGGTACTGGCAAATCAAGCCTGAGCCAGCAGGCTTTACAAACAGGGGCCTTGAACTGATGGGCCATCATCCCAGACCACTTAAAATATTTAAAACACAATTTCTAATAATGTGGCATATAAAACTATATAGTAAACCTAGTCATTACTGTATATACACTTATATAAATGTGTTCAACGCATAAAATAATTGGTAAATTGAAAAAAAAAACAAAATTTGTAGAAAATTTTTCAATTATAAACATTCTTAATACACTTATGATATCCTTAATACAGTTATGATTTTCATTAGAAACTTCAGTCTCCTAAATGACTATTAGCCACATTTACTGTGAATAACTTAGATTCATACATATAAAAATACCAATGTAATTAAGGAAATAAGGAAGAAGGCCTTTGTTGTTAATAGCTGCAAATATACAAATGGGATTGATATTTATTTATCTCAAGATTACTTCTGAAACAAAAGTGAACAAACTCAAGACAAAAATGAATCAGCTTAGCCAAGTGTGGTGGCGCATGCCTTTATTCCCAGCACTCTGGAGGCAGAGGTAGGAGGATCACCATGTGTTCGAGGCCACCCTGAGATGACATAGTGAATTCCAGGTCATCCTGGACTAGGGTAAAATGCTACCTTGAAAAACCAAAAAAAAAAAAAAAAAAAAAGAATCAGCTTATATGAAGACAATGAAAAACTGATGTACTAACGTAAAATATTCAACACTACATGTATATAAAACAGAAGTTTTCAAAAAAAAGAAAGGAAACAGAAGTTTGATGGAACTAATTGACAAGCAAAATGTAGGAAAATATATTGTAGGCTAGATAGAGTATGATAGACAAAGTCTAGAGAGGATGTGAGAACCCGTTTGCTAAGCCCATACATGTGCACATGTGTGTGCACACACACAACCACACCCACCCACACAATATTCTTTACCTGATAAGTCTTCATTATTTATGCTTAAGTTTTTTAGTTATTACTTCCCAATTTTTAATGTCCACTTTGAATTCACTTTTGAAGATTCTAATTATCAGAAAGTATAAAATATTTTTCAGAAAGTATCTATGTTTTTTTTTTAAATACTTGTGTATCTATAAATACCTGTCTGGTATGTTGCCTTCTCATATGACCTACATTGTACCTATGAAATCAGCTGGCCACAGCCTCACTATCCTACTGTCTTAGTTTCCCATGTGCTGAGTATAGGTATGAACCACCATGCCTTGCTCAAATTTCTTCAACATTAGCAGCTACACCATTTCCTAGAGCATTTATGTCACAAAGCATTCTCCAATAAGCTTCATATTTTGTTAGTGGGATATTTCATAGCTATATTTATTTTGTTCGTTGAATTTTCTTTTCATATGTGAAGAATTACTGGACTGTTTGTCTGTGAAAGTTAAATCTGTACATATGCATGATTCTGTCTGTATGGAATTTACCTAGACTGTATGTCATTATAGACATACCTTTTATAATTTATAAAAACATTTTCTTACTTTGTCTGTAAGACTTCATTTGTATGATTATCTTTCTAAAGACATAAAATATTTGTTTTAAAATCCAAGGTTTTTTTCTGAATCACTATCCCCTTTTCCATAAGATCATCATTTTGAATCTTTTCCTGACATTTCAGGGAATGTTTATCAAGTATATACTCTCTTCTTCTATTTCATTTTCTTCTGTGCCAAGTGTTAGGCTTATTTTATCATAAAACAGGATATATTTAATCTTGACATTTTTATACTGAAAATGTGTTCTCTTTTTAAATATATGAAACACTCAAGTTATATCTTATTCACACTCAGTTATATTTTCCAGTACTATTGGTTTTTAGACTTATCAGATGTAAGTAAAAAAAATGTAAGAACAAGGAAAACGTGTTCTTCAAAAAGTCACTGAGAAAAGCCTAATAAGAACCAGAACCATTATGCAATCCACCAATCCACTAGTAGGTATATAAGTAAAAATCATAAAGTCAGTATGTGAAGAAGAATCTGCCTTCCTTTGCTCATTGCGGCATCATTCAAAATACCACAGGAGTGAAAAGAACCTGAGTGCCCATCACCTAATGAATGAATAAAGATGAGGGCCATATGTACAGTGAAGTAGTATTTAACTTAAAGAAAGAAACCCTACACATATGTAATTTAATAAATTGATCTAAAAGATGCTAGCAGTACAATAGACTTAGCATTGGCTGTGAAGAGGAGAGGAAGGAAGGAAAGAGAAAGACTGATCAATGAGTATTAAGTTGTAGTTAGGAAAAAAGACTCTTTGATGTACTATTGCACAATAGAGATTATAGATTATAGAAATTGTAGGTAGTATACTGTATATGTTGAAAAGCCACAAGAATGCTTCTGTAAATTGAATATGTGTCACCTGAGTTAAGAATTTTATAATGTACAAATCACCATTTAATAATAATGCAACAAAATATGACATAGTTCACTTTGGATACACATACTGTCTCTCTATCTTTCTGTATATATGTGTATGTGTGTGTGTTAGATTATGTATCTCATATAAAAGCAATTGGTTACAAGAGAATAAATGGACATAGTAAAGAAAAAGTTGAATATGATAAGTTTTGACATTCTGTTTGGTATAACAGTACCCATAATACTCAACTGCTCTTGTACAAGAATACAAGAATACATACACACACATACACACACACACACACACACACATATATATAATTTTAGGGATCAAGATCATCTTTTTATGTTTTCTCTACTTTCTGGTTTATATGAGCTCATGTACACATATCAAATTATAGCTTAACTTTCCTTTCAACATTGTTTGATCTGGTGGTCATCTTTACCATACTACAGAGTTCATACTATTCTGAATAGGAAACTATAAAGGGAAGTACAGTACAAAGCATATTTTTTCATGTTGCTTTACCAGGAACTTGATTAATATAAGGTATTAATTTGTTTTGGTGGGTCACACAAAATGTACGATAGCAGTTCAGTTAGAGGTGTCTCAGGACACATGGGCACAACCACCCTGATTCCAGCAATGTGAGTTAACCTTTCTTTCCATGTGTCCATGTATCACTACCACTATTATGAACACAGCCAACAGTAGACCAGCATCTGTGCCATTGCATGCCAGTGACTGAGGTGACTTGTTTGTAAATACTTATGCACAAAATCATAAAGGCTTGTTTTACCAGTTAAACATATAAACACCATTTGTAGTCATCTTTACATTGCTGGGGTGAACTTCCAAGCCTGACACAGTTTATACAGGAAGGGATTTATTTGAATAAATAATAGACACAGGGGAATTCCATTGATGACAGAAGAAACTGACCCCTATCACAGATCCAAGCAGAGAGGGACAACCATAAGCAAACACACAGGAATTTGCAGCAGCAGGATCTACAGACCTCACTCTACATATTTCAGTTTGCAATTCAGATCTGTCCCCTTGAGCACCTTGAGGCTGGACCCCAGGACCCACTCCCAGTGACATCTCCTCCAGCTAGGCAGCAAGAGACAAGTGGTGGTGGTGGTGCTGCTGCTGCTGCTGCTTCTCCTCCTCCTCCTTCTTCTTAACAACATATTTCATATGGATACATCATGTGTTGGTACCCTCTTTCCCTCATCCCTATTCCCATGTCATTTGGGATGCTTCTCAATGGGGTTGCAGGTATTCCCTATGGGGTTGTGGTTTATGCGTTGTGTGAGCAACAGCCAGTTATTTTTTTTGGGGGGGGGAGGGAATGCCTCTGGGTATTATATCTCAGCTATGGCTCTCACATTCTTGCTGCCCCTCTTCCGCAAGATTCCCTGAGCCTTCCAGGGTGATTTTTAAGTCTACGTCAGGGATGAGCTTTTAGGAGCTTCTGGATCTCTGCTTTGGTAGGTGTTGAGTATCCTCAGGGTCTGTCTCCTTCATCCTGGTGCTCATTACCAGATTCACCATGGAAGTAGCACTAAAATTTGTCTATCCAGTTCCTCTGTGGTTTCAGCTGTGGCTTGGCTGAAGTTAGAGGATTAGTTTATCTCCTCAAATCTGGCTTCTTTCTGAAAAAGAAGAAGAGATTCTCCAACAGAGAGTGCAGTCAGCATAGCTTAAATGGATAAGCATTATTAATTTAGGGAGAATTTGATTTACGTAACCAGTCTTGTAGCCAAAGACAAGTGAGTGCTTGACACTGGAGAGAATAATTTTTGTCTCCATAGGATTCTTATCTGGGTTCCTTTACACTCAGTGGATATTCTAGCCAATCAAAAAGCTATTGGTTACCCATTGAGTCCATGTGCCACTATTGCACTGGCATGTACATCCTGCCAGGCTGTTTGCTTCTCAGTAGCTTAGACTTCTGGTTGTTTTCTGCCCCATTTTTGGAGTGGGTTGTTTAACTTTTTATCATTTCTTTTTTGAGATATTTGTAATTCTAGAACTTAGGCTTCTGTTAGTGGTATAGCTTGTAAAGATTTTCTCCCATTTAGTGGGTAATCTATTGGCTCTACTTATGGTATGTTTGTCTGTGCAAAAACATTTTAGCTTCATGCGATCCCACTGGTTGAGTGCTTGTTTAATTTCCTTGGGTGCTGGGGTTTTGTTCAGGAAGTCTTTTCCCAGTCCTATATCGTGGAGCGTGATTCCTATTTTTTTCTTCCAGTAGTTGAGGTGTTTCAGGTCTTATATTGAGGTCTTTCATACAGCTGGACTTGATTTTTGTGCACGGTGAGGTGAGTGGGTCTAGTTCCATTTTTCTACATATGTTTATCCAATTTATCCAACAACATTGGTTGAAGATGCTGTCTCTACTCCAGTCTACATTATTGGCACCTTTGTCAAAGATCAGGGAAGCTATAGTTACTTGACCTAAGGTCTGTGTTTTCAATTCTGTTCCATTGGCCTATATTTGTGTTTTTATGCCAATACCACACTGTTTTTGTTACTATGACTTTATAATGTAGCTATAGATTGGGTATGATAATACCTCCAGTGTTTCTTTTGCTGAGGATATGTTTGTATATCTGAGGCCTGCTGCCATTCCATGTCAATTTTTTTCTGGGGGGGGGGTTAGATGTAGGGTCTCACTCTAGCTTAGGCTGACCTGAAATTCACTATGTAGTCTCAAGGGGGCCTCTAACTCACAGTGATCCTATCTTCCTACCTCTGCCTACTGAGTGCTGGGATTAAAGGTGTGCACCACCATGGTTGGCTCCATGTGAATTTTGAGCTCATTTTTTCTATGTCTGTAAAGAAGGATGCTGGAATGTTTATTGGTATTGCATTAAATCTGTATATTTCTTTTTCGTAGTATTGCCATTTTCACAATATTAATTGTGCCTATCCAAGAGCATGGGAGGTCTTTCCAAATTTTCAAGTCCTCCTTGATTTCTTTCTTGACTTTTTTTTGTGTTTTCAATATTTTTTTTGTGTGTGTGTGTTACAATTTTTTTTAATTAATTAGTTTTGTACTCAGTGAACACAGTCAATTTGGTGCCATTGCTAGGCTCATCCATGATCTACCCCCTCCTTGGTCCCTCCTTGTTGAGGTATATGGGTCATGCATTCTGGAATTAGCCCACAGTTATGGGTAGGATAAATGTCTCTGCATATCATGACCCAACATGTGGCTCTGACATTCTTTCCGCCCCCTCTTCCACAAAAGTTCCCTGAGCCATGTCGGGTTCATTTTTGGTCTGCTTCAGTGATGAGGTGTTGGGGGCCTCTGGGTCTCTGGATCTCTGATTTGGTAGGAGTTGATTTTTCTCTGTGTTGATCTCCTTCACCTTTGTGCTGATACCCAGTTCACCAAGAAAAACAGCACCCATGCTTATTTCACCAATTGTTCTTAGTTTCAGCAGTGGCCCTTTTGAGGTATGATGGGGTGGCTTTCTCCTTAGGATCTACATCTATCTGAAAAAGAGAAGCAGATTCTCCAACAGAGAGTAAGTTATCACCAGACAACCCTTACTTTTTTATAGAGAATTTAATAGGTGTAGGCCCTCTTGTACCATGATTGGTGGTAGCTTGATAATAGGTCTTTCACATCTGTGGTTATTGTTATTCCAAAGTATTTGTGGTGGTTTGTTCAGGTGTCCCCCATAAACTTAGGTGTTCTGAAGGCTAGGTTCCCAACTGATGGAGATTTGGAAATTAATCCCTCCAGGAGGCAGTGTATTGTTGGGGGCAGGCTTATGAGTGTTATAGTCAGTTTCCCCATGCCAGTGTTTGGCACACTCTCCTGTTCCTGTTGTCCACCTTATGTGGGCTAGGGGGTGATGTCCACCATCTGATCATGGCATTGTTTTCCCCTGCTATCGTGGAGCTTCCCCGCGATCCTGTAAGCCAAAAAAAAAAAACTCTTTTTCCCACAAGCTACTCTTGGTTGGATGATTTCTACCAGCAGTGTGAACCAGACTGTAACAGTAAAGTGGTACTGAGGAGGGGGATTCCTGCTAGACACCTGACTGTGTGGCTTTGACCTTTTGGAGCTGATTTGCAAGAGGAATGAAGAAGTATTTGAAACCTTGGACTAAGAGATGCCTTACAGTGATGTAAGTAAGTACAGCTTGATGAAATATTCTGGTCAGAGTGGAAAGACCTGAATGCAGTAAAAAACCGTGGACTGTGAGGTTTGGCTTATGAGGGTGAGAAAGAACTTTGATTGGACTGGGCTAGAATTTTGTAGGATGCTTGCTGTTATGCCTGTGACCTGAGAAGTTGTGCAGGATTGCTTTGCTTAGAAATGAACTGTTGTGAGCAGAGGGATATGGCACAGAAAGAAAAATCTTTTGTGAACTGCTGTCTGTTCAGCTGCAATTAAGAGATTACAACCTCTGAGACTGGGCTAGCTGACCTGCACTGGGGCAACAGGAAGAATGTATACTCTTTTGGAGGGGACTGAGTACTCAAGAAATGTCCTGTTCTTAAAAGTCTGTTTTCTTTCCCCCTGGATTAACACATTGGCACCCTACCTGGTATTGTGGAGTATAAGAAATGCAAGAAAGTGAGGGTCATTGAGTTTGCAACACAGTCTTGTGTTTTGGAAATGACCATGGGCAGTGTAAAGCAGGTTTGCTGGTTGCCTGCATGGAGACCCCATGGGGCCATGTGGATGAACTGTGGATTACAGTGGAGACCCAGTGGAGATGCTGGGACCACAAGATGACTGCTAAGGAAAGCTGCCAGCCCCATTGAAGTTTTCCAGGACTGTGAATAGCCTAGATGGATGGGCAGAATTGAAAGTCCAGAGACTTGTTGCTGGTTAGAGTTATTGGACTGGGAAATTTGTCACTAACTAGAGTTGTTGGACTTGGAGCCCTCTTAATATCATGTATTGCTTGAGTATTTATTTGCTATGCCCAATGCCATCTTTTGCAGTGTGAGTATTTATTCTGTGCCATTATGGTTTCGGGGGGGGGGATTTTTTTGGTATTATGGCCCAGTTAAAAGATCTTGGACTAGGGGGATATATGAACATCATTGGAATTGATAAAAACTATGGGGAATTTTAAAGTTGGATGAATGCATTGCATTTCATATCATGTGTAATTATGAGTTTATGGGAGCCAGGGGTGGTATGTGGTGGTTTGACTCAGGTGTCCCCCCATAAACTCAGGTGTTCTGAATGCTAGGTTCCCAACTGATGGAGATTTGGGAAGTAATCCCTCCAGGAGGCAGTGCATTGTTGGGGGCATGCTTATGGGTATTATAGCCAGTTTCCCCATGCCATTTTTTGGCACACTCTCCTGTTCCTGTTGTCCACCTTATGTGGGCCAGGGGGTGATGTTCACCCTCTGCTCTTGCCATTGTTTTCCTCTGCCATCATGGAGCTTCCCCTCGAGCCTTTAAGCCAAAATAAACCTCTTTTTTCCTACAAGCTGCTCTTGGTTGGCTGATTTCTACCAGCAGTGTGAACCAGATTGCAACAGTATTTTTTTTTATTTTGGTTTTGTTGCTATTGAAAATGGGGCATCCTTACTATTCCTTCCTCTGTACTACCTTCATTCTGTCCCATAAATTTTGGTAAGTTGTTTTCATTGTCATTCAATACTGGGAATTGTACAATTTCTTTTTGGATTTCTTCCAGAATCCATTCGTTGTTTAAGTCTGTTGCTTAGTCTCCAGGAGCTGTTGGAGTTCCTTATGTGTCTTTTGTTTTTAACTCGTAGCTTTAAAGAACTGTGATATGATATGATGCATCAAATTACTTCAATTTTCCTGAATTTGTGGAGGCATGCTTTATGGACTAATATATGGTCTATTTTGGAGATGGTTCCATGGGCTACTGAGAAGAATGTGTATTCTGTATAGTTGAGGTGGAAAGTTCTATAGATGTCTGTTAGGTTCACTTGATCTGTGGTGTTGTTGAGATCCTGTTGATTTTCTTTTTGGATGATCTGTCTATTGATGATAGTGGAATATTGAAGTCTCTGACTAGGATAGTGTTGATATTTATTTCTGTTTTCTTGTCAAGTAAGTTTTGTTTTATAAACTGTGGAGCACCTGTGTTTGTCTCACATAGATTTATGATTATGATGTTGGATCATTCTATTGATGAGTAAGAAGTGGCCTTCTTTGTACTTTTTGATTACTTTTGAAGTCTATTTTATCAGATATTAATATAGCAACACCTGTGTTTTTCTTATTTCCATTTGCTTGGCATATCATATTCCATTCTTTTACCCTGAGGATATGTCTGTCCTTAGTAATAAGGTGGGTTTCTTGAATCCCTTGTTTTTGATCCACCCTTTTAACTTGTATCTTTTGATGGATGACTTAAGACCATTAATATTTCACAGTGAGGCTTGATTTAATTCCTTCCCTCATGGGTGCTTCATGGGGTTTGGTGCCTTATTGTGTTTTATACTTTGTTGAGTCTTGTCTAGTTTTTGTTTTTTGTGATCTTTTTCTTTGTAGGCTTCAGATTCATTGTTTGACTTTTCTGTGTTGGTATTCCCTGAAGTATTCTCTGTATGTTTGGCTTTGAGTTCATACAATCATAGATTTGACTTTTTTCATGGAAAGTTTTCCTTTCATGATTTATTAAGAGGGATACTTTCACTGGGTACAGTAGCTTAAATTGGAAACCATAGGATCTTTAGGCTTTGAACTATTCCATTCCAGTCCCTTCTGACTTTCAGGTTTCCATTGAGAAATATGAGGTAATTTTGATGGGATTTCCTTTGTATATAGTGAGTTTTTACTGTCTTGCTGGTTTTAGCACTCTTGCTTTGTTTTCATAGGTTAAGTTTTAACTATGAGGTGCCTTGGAGAGTTCTTTTTTGTTTGTTTGTTTTGTTTCTGTCTGTTTGGTGTTCTGTGGGCTTTGTGTACCTGGATGGGCCTCTTTTTGAAAAATTGGAAAAGTTTTCTAAGTTTTCACCAATTAATTTGTTAAAGATGTTCTCTATACCACTCATCTGGATTTCCTTTCCTTCTGGTATACCCATGATCTGGATGTTTGGTTGTTTTATGGTATCCCTAGTTCCTTCACATTCTGTTCACATGACTTTTTTAACTTATCAAAGTTTTTGGCTTCCCAATCAGTTTCTTCTGTCTTGTCTTTCAGCTCAAAGGTTCTGTCTTTCACATGAGTAACTCTGTTAGTAGGGTTTCTGTAAAGGTTTCTAAAATTTCTATTTGTTTTTTCTTTTCTGTTGTTTTAGCTTGCATCATATCTTTCTCTTTTTTGAGGTATGTTTCCATTTTTAGTTCTCATTTGTTGATATGTCCTGGAATTCATTCTTATATTTATCAAGACTTAGTTAAGCTTTATCAACTTGTTCTTGAGATCTTCCATTTTTTGACTCACATTCAATTCATTTATATCTCTTTTGATGCTTCTAAGTTTTTCTTCAATGAAGTTAATCGTAGTGTCAAAAACTGAGTGCTCTAAGAGATGATTCTACTCAGTATCATTGACAAAATTTTTGAATTTTGATTGTTTGCTTCCAGTTTAGCAATTTTTTTTTTTTGTTTTTTTGTTTTTGTTTTTGTTTTTTGAGGTAGGGTCTCACTCTGGCCCAGGCTGAACTGGAATTAACTATGTAGTCTCAGGTTGGCCTCGAACTCATGGTGATCCTCCTACCTCTGCCTCCCAAGTGCTGGGAATAAAGGTGTGCACCACCACACCCATCTTAGTTTAGCAATTTTTTTGATCAGGGTCACATTGGTTGTTGTGTTTTCATTTTGGGACTGTATTTCTGATGATTTCTCTATGATTTCATTGGAGGTTTCCATTTTGGGGCTAGGCATATGTGATGGTTAAGTTTTGTGTCAACTTGATCTGTTTAGAAATCCACACACGTTTCTCATAAGTGAATCTCTGAGGTTGCTTCAAGGGAGGATTAACTACAGAAGGAATCCTTCTCCCAGGGTGAGCCCCTCCCCCAAGTGTGTGGCCCCTTTCAGAGGGGGTTTTATCTAAGGAAGCTCTGGGAAGGAAAATATCCCCTCCTCCCACCTGGATGCTGGTGCTGCTTTCTGTTTACTTCTTGTTTCTTTCCAGTGTGGACTGAAGACCAGCATGGATTGAAGACTAGCATTTACTGAACACCAGCTGCTCTCCAGAAAGCCACCAGGACTTCAGTGGCATATTGGGACTGCTGAGGCATCCAGCCTCATGGACTGAGCAGCTACTAGGTTCCTTGATTCTTAGGCCTGCAATCTGCTCTTGTTGCACTGCCATAAACTAATTCAATAAAATCCTTTTTAATATAATTCATTCTGTCAGTTCTATTCCTCTAGAGAACCTTGACTAATATATATTGTGGTACTAGAAGTCGTTCTAGAGAAACAAAATTGTAAGAATGGATTGCCCTAGTAGGCTTAGTGCTCTCTGAAGTTGGCTTTCCAACGTCAGTGCAAGTAAAGGCTCTATTGATAATAAAGAGAACACTTTTATTGGTAGTAAAGAGGGCACTAATAATCTATGGTGTGAACTATTTAAAGAACTCTCTGAGATAGATCCATTTTGTGATCTTGAGTCATATCTTGTGAAGAGTGAGGAATTTAGAGACTCTCTATCTAAAACTTTTGAATATTTGTGGAAAAGTAAGATGAGTGATGATTCTGGTTGGTTGCTTCTAGCATCTCTGGATAAACTATTGAGGGAAAAGAAGAAGCTCAGAAAGGATGTTTCTAAGCTTAAGACCCACATACATGATATGAAGGCTTTTATGGGTGCCTTGGAGGACAAGCTCCTCTTTGGCCAGAACAGGGCTCAAATTGCAGAAATCCAAACCCAAGTTCTTATTGTAAAATTGGCTAACTTGTAATGGAAGCTCAAATCCCAGCCTCATTGGCTAGCAGAAGTTAAAGTGAGGGCACTGATTGGAAAAGAGTGGATCTTATGACTTGGGAAGGGGATGCGTGGGAAGACCCAAAAGAATCTTTGGACATTGAACTCTCAGATTCTGAAAAAGTTGCATTGCATGAGAATGTGATCTCCACTCCCTTAGCAGCAGTTGCATCCACACCCCCACACTCTGAAGTGCTGAACTCTCCACCCTTGCCTGAGGGAGCTAATCTTTCTTTGCCTAAGGAACCTGCAATGACCCTCCCTGAAGGAAGTGTTGATACTCCTCAGTGCCCACCCATCTTTGCCTCTAGGAATATAACCAGATGTAAGGCTAGGCAGGCCCCTAAACATGAGATAAAGAGTGTGACACGAGAGTATGTGAGGTACACTCAGAAAGAACTTCAGGGGTTTTCTAACTTGTATGGGCATAAACATGTAGAATATGTGTGGAATGGATTTTAAAAGTGTTGGATGATAGGGGAAGGAATATAAGATTAGAACAGGGCCCACTGAGCAGAGATTTTAGATGTAACATTGCAGCTCATGCATTTGGAAGAGGTGCTAAGATTTTATTTGATTGGTTGGCTAAGGCATGGATCCAAAGATGACCTATTGTGAATGATCTTGAGCTTCCTGATATCCTTTGGCTTAGTGTTGATGAAAAGGCTCAGAAAACTTGGAATGCTGGAATGGATTTGCCATGTAAAGTCATTTTTGCCACCAATATGGGAGCTTCCAGAAGGTGTGCCCTTCACTAAGACTGTAAGAATCATATTTGTGAAGGGAGCTCCAGCATGCTTAAAGTTATCAGTAGTTGCCATAATATGTAAAAAAAAAAAAAAAAAAAAAAAAAAGATATCATAGTGGGAGCCTCAGTTGCTACATTAGGTGACTTAGATGCAATGCGTCTAACTGGATCTCAGGGTAACAAGTGCCAAGTGGCATCACTGAATCTTCACAGGCAAGGTGAGTGTGTTTACCATAATGGAAAGCATTGGCAAAACAATGTTCATAATGGTATGACTCATGTAGACCTTTGGCCCTGGCTGATTAATCATGGTGTTTCCAAAAGTGAAATAGATAAGAAGACTATTAAGTTCCTGATTGATCTGTATAAGCAGAAAATTTCAAGAGCAAAGGAACAAAAGACCATGTTGAATTACAGCAATGGAGAATCAAGGCCTCCTAACCAGTTTCCAGACTTGAGCCAGTTTACAGATCCTGAGCTCTTGACTTAAGGGGTGACCAGGTCCCCTCAAGAAAAGACCCTCCCACAATCCCCAAAAGTTTCAATATTAAGCTTAGTCCTCTCCTTCCTCAGAGGGGTCTACAGCCTTTTGCTAGAGTAACTGTACACTGAGGAAAAGGAAATAATCAGACCTTTTTGCTCTTAGTGGACACTGGCTCTGAATTGACATTGATCCCAGGAGACCACAAACTGCATCATGACCCTACAGTTAAAGTATGGGCTTACAGAGGTCAGGTGAGCAATGGAGTTTTGGAAAATATTAGAGTGACAGTGGGTCCAGTGAGTCCCTGAACTCATTCTGTGGTTATCTCCCCAGCCCCAGAATTCATAATTACAATAGATATACATAGGAGTTGGCAGAACCCCTATGTTAGTTCCCTGACATATGGAGTCAGGTCTGTTATGGTTGAAAAGGTCAAATGGAAGCCATTGGAGCTCCCTCCACTAGGGAAAATAGTGAACCAAAATCATTATTGCATCCCTGGTGGGATTTCATCAATTGATGCCATTATTAAGGACTCGTAGGGTGCATGAGTGTTGATTACCACCACAGCTCCGTTTAACTCTTGTATTTAGCCTGTTCAGAAGAAAGATGGATCCTAGAGAATGATAGTGCATTATTAGAAACCTAATAAAGTGGTGACTCCAATTGCAGCTGCTGTACCAGATGTAGTTCTTTTACTTAAGCAGATTAGTACATGGTATCCAGCTATTGATCTTATGAATGCTTTTTTCTCCATACCAGTCCATAAGGATGATCAGAACCAATTTGTCTTCCATTGGCAAGGTCAGCAATACACCTTTACTGTTTTTTAAATTTTATTTTTATTAGATATGGACACACTGAGTATGTAAATAACACATGTTGTACCATCCTTTCTCTCATCCATGCCCCTTGTCCAAAGAGGACCTCTTCATTGTTGGTGTAGGTCAACCCCATGGGAATTGTGGGGCATGCATTTTGGGGGGCAGCAGTAAGTGGAGACAGGCAATGTCTCTGTGCATAATGTCCCAATTTGTGACTCTAACAATCTTTCCACCCCTCCTCTGCAAAATTCCCTGAACCATGTTGGGTGCATTTTAAGTCTACTTCAATGAGGGGCTCTTATGGTAGGTATTGAGTATCCTCAGTGTGTATCTTTTTCACCCTTGTGCTGATGTCAGGTTCACCAAGAAAGCAGAACTCTTGCTCATTTCTCCAGTTCCTCTGTGGTTTCAGTTGGGTCCAGGGTGAAGTGTGCTGGGTCTTTTATCTCCTCAGGTGCCACTCCTATCTGAAAAAGAGAAACAGAATCTCCAATGGAGAGTAAAGTCAGCACTGGTTAAATGGGATAATCATTATTAATTTAGAAATAATTTAAAGGGTGTAGACCCTCTTATAGCCCAAGACTAGTGGGAGATTGACATTGAAAAGCAAAATCATTATCTAGATATGATTCTGATTTGTTTCCCAGTTCTGGATATGGTTTCCCTTCCACTGAGTGGATCTATTAGCCAGTCCAAGAGCAATTGGTTACCCACCATGGCTCCATGCTACGATTGTACTTGTGTGAGCATCATGTCAGATTTTTTGCTTCTAAGTAGCTTAGACATTTAGTTTCTCAGACAGATGTTGACCATTTTCCCCTGATAAATCATGTAACACCTTCCAGCACTAGATGGGCTAACTGTCTGGGGGCTGGCTCTCTTCTGGGTTAAAACCAGGTCTTTCTGTGGTCTGTAGCAGCAGTGCATGGTGTCTTCAGCAGTAGGGTCTTACCATTAAACTCTGCTGGGTAATCAAGTGCTCTGACAAAAGTCTGTCTTGTTTGTTTTGGGAGACCTTGTAGGTCTCTTCAATTAACAGTTTGTTGTGGATGTTAACCATGTCCTGGAACAGGGAATTGCAGGCCAGATGAAAGAGAACAGAAAAAAAGAAAAGAAAAGAAAAGAAAAAACAAAAGAGAGAGAGAGAGAGAGAGAGAGAGAGAGAGATTTAAGGTTTGGCTTCATCTTACCCTCTCCAGGGCCCTTCGATTCAGGTACTTCCCTTAAGGTCCTATTGAGGGTTTAAACTTTTAGTCTAACTTCCAGGATACAGGTTTCTATGGTACCAGTAAAATTTGGGTTCAATTTTGTGCCCCCCATTAGTGCTTTACCTCAAGGTTATATTAATTCCCCAGCCCTGAGTCATAGCTTAGTTAGCAGGTATCTTGATTGCCTGTCCCTTCTACAAGGTGTTACATTGGTCCACTATATTGATGACATTGTGCTGATTATATCAAATGAACAGGAGGTGGCAAGCATTCTGGAGTTGCTGATACAACATATGCACACCAGAGGATGGGAAGTAAATCCATTCAAAGTTCAAAGACCTTCCACTTCAGTGAAACTTCTAGTTCAGTGGTGTGTGGCATGCAGTGATATTCCTTCTAAGGTGAAGCCTAAGTTGTTGCACCTGACCACTAAGAAAGAAGCACAATGTCTAGTGGGCCTATTTGGATTTTAGAGACAGTGCATTCCTCACTTGGATGTCTAACTCCATCCCATATACTAAGTGACTCAGAAAGCTACTAGTTTTCAGTGGGTCTCAGAACAAAAGAGGGCTCTTCAGCAGGTCCAGGCTGCTGTGCACGCAGCTCTGCCACTTGTGCCATATGATCTGGCAGACCTGATGGTACTTGAGGTGTTAGTGGTAGGAAATAGGAATGCTGTTTGGAGTGTTTGGCAGGCCCCCATAGGTGAATCACAGTGGAGGGCCTTGGAATTCTGAAGTAAGTCCCTTCTGTCATCTGCAGACAACTATTCTCCCTTTGAGAGACAAATCTTAGCTTATTGGGCCTCAGTGGAAACTGAACGCTTGCCAATGGACCATCATGTTACTATATGACCTGAGCTTCCCATTATGAATTGGGTGTTATACGAGCCACCGGGCCATAAAGTTGTATGTGCACAGCCCAGGCCATAAAGTTGTTCATTCACAGCAGCAGTCCATCATCAAGTGGATAGTGGTTTGGCTCGAGCAGGCCCTGAAGGCACAAGTAAGCTACATGAAGAAGTGGCCCAAATGCCTATGGTTTGTACTCCTGTTACAATGCCTTCTGTTCCCAATCATGCACCTATGGCATCATGGGGTGTGCTCTATGAGGAAGAAAGGACTAGGGCATGGTTTACAGATGGTTCAGCACATTAAATGGGCACCTCCCAGAAGTGGACAGCTACAGGATTATAGCTCTTTTCTGGGACAACTCTGAAGGACTGAGGTGGAGGCAAGTCTTCACAATAGGTAGAACTGTGGGCAGTGCACATGGCTGTGCATTTTGTTTGTAAGTCAAAATGGCCAGATGTGTGGTTATACACCTATTTATGGGCTGTGACCAATGGTTTGGCAGGATGATCTGGGACTTGAAAGGAGCACAGTTGTAAAATTAGTGAGGATATTTAGGGAATGTGTGTGAGAATAGAGCTCTCTGAATGGGCAAAGGATATAAAGAAACTTGTGTCCCATGTTAATGCTCATCAGAAGGTGACCACATCAGAGGATGACTTTAATAATCAAGTAGATAAGCTGAACCATTCTATGGATAGTGTGCAACCTCTTTCCTCAGCCAGCCTGCCATTCCCCAATGGACCCATGAACAAAGTAGCCATGGTGGCAGGGATGCATATTATTCATGGGCCCAACAACATGGACTTTCACTAAGGCCGACCTGGCTATGGCTTCTGCTGAATGCCAAATCTGACAGCAGCAGAGCCAACCTCTGAGGCCCTGATATTGTAACATTCCTTGGGGTGACCAGCCAGCAACTTGGTGGCAGGTTGACTACATTGGACCACTTCCATCATGGAAAGGGCAGCATTTTATCCTTACTGGAATAGACACTTATTATGGGTATGCATTTGCTTTTCCTGTACATAATGTTTCTGCCAAAACTGCCATCCCTGGGCTTACAGAATGCCTTATCCACTGTCATGGTATTCCACACAGCAGTACTTTTGACTAAGGATCTCACTTCACAGGCAAGAAAGTACAACAGTGGGCTCATGATCATGGAGTTCACCGGTCTTATCAGGTGCCCCACCACTCTGAAGCAGCTGGCATGACAGAATGCTGTAATGGCCTTTTAAAGAAATAGCTATAGTGCCAACTAGGTAGCAATAGTTTGGAGGGCTGGGGGAGTGTCCTCCAGCAAGATGTATATGCTCTGAATCAACATCCTATATATGATTCTGTTTCTCTTATAGCCCAAATTCTCGGGTCCAGGAATCATGGGGTGGAAATGGGAATGGTCCCGCTTACCATCACCCCATGTGACCCATTAGCCAAATTTTTGCTTCCTCTTCCCACAACCTTACACTCCGCTGGTGTAGAGGTCTTGGTTCCAGATTGGGGAGTGCATTTTCTAGGAGACACAAAGAACATTCCATTTATCTGGAAGCTAAGACTTCCCCCTGGCTACTTTGGGCTCCTGATGCCCTTGAGTGAACAGGCTGAGAAAGCAGTTACAGTTGTAGCAGGGGTAATTGATCCAGACTATCAGGGGGAAGTTGGACTGCTCCTCCACAATGGAGGTAAGGAAGAGTGTGTCTGGGGTGCAGAAGATCCTTCAGGGCATGTCTTGGTGTTACTATACCTTGTTATCAAAGCAAGTATTTGTCCTTGTAGGATCTTCAGAGGGTGCTCTGTTTTAAATGTGAACCAAATTGGTCTGTGATGGGGTTATAACCACAGATGCGCAAATTTTGGAGATTGCAGGAACATCAAAGTCACCTGGAAAACTGGGAGGTGGGGAAGTGGGAGCTCTGGCCTACTCATTCCACTTGCATGTACTCTTCAGCACAGGGAAATCAGGGGTTAGGGAACCACAAGCTGGGAAGCTGGAGAGCCAGCGGCAAGAGGCTTGCTCCTACAGTGGCTGGTACACCTTCTGACTGAGGAGAATAGGGATTTGGGAACCCAGGGGTCAGTCACTAAGGAAACCAGAGCAAAAGATCAGTTGCTGCCCATAGGCAGGGACCAGGCGACCCCAAGACAACAGCAGGGAGGTAGTGGGACCAGGGAACTGGAAGGTGGGGAACCAAGTAGGGACCATTCGATTAGGGAGGAAGAGCAAGGAGCCTGCTTCTACAGCAAGCTTGCAGGGCCCAGGCAGCCCCAGAACCAGCAGCAGGGGAGCTGACCAGGGCCAGAGACTGCTGTGTGGGGGGCAGGCATCTGGCCTTCTCACTCCTCCTGTGCACCCTCCACAGCAGGGGATCTGGGAATTGGGGATCCAGAGGTCCCTCAATCAGGAAGGCAGAGTAAGAGGCCTGCATCAGCAGCAAGCTCCTAGAGTCCAGACAGCCCCATGCCAGCAGCAGGGGAACCTACAGGGACCAGGGAATCCATGGGCACACCCTCTGGAGAAGGGGACCTGGGAACGGGGCCCCAGGGACACTTCAATCATGAAGGCACAGCAAGGACCCTGCTTTGTCTGTAAGCTTGCAGGATCCACACAGTGCCAAGCCAGCAGCAGCAGAACCAACCAGGATCAGGGAATTTTGAGGAGGGGTGGGGGAAACAGGGAGATCTGACCTACTCACTCTGAATCAGGGTATTTGGGAATTGGGGACACAAGGGCCCTTCAATCAGGAAGGTGGAGCAAGGGGCCTGCTTCTGCAGCAAGCTCACAGGGTCCAGGCAGCCCCAAGCCAGCAGCAGGGAACTGGGAGGAAGGGGTGTGCCGGGGAAAGGTGACAGGAGAATCTGGCGTACTCACTCCATGCTGGCACCCTCTGGAGCTGAGACAAGCTTTTAATTTTACTTTATTTTTTAATTTTTTTGTTCATTTTCATTTATTTATTTGAGAGCAACAGACAGGGAGAGATAGAGGCAGATAGAGAGAGAGACAGGATGGGCCTGCCAGGGCCTCCACCAACTGCACACAAACTCCAGATGTGTGCACCCCCTTGTGCATCTGGCTAACGTGGGTCCTGGGGAATCAAGCCTCGAACCAGGGTCCTTAGGCTTCACAGGCAAGCGCTTAACCGTTAAGCCACCTCTCCAGCCCAAACAAGCTTTTAAATAAGAATACCTAAGCCTTTGGTGGGGGGGCAAACACTGAAAGTACCACATAGCTCTTGCATCCTGGAGAAAGAATATTGTCAAAATAAGATCATGGAATGTTGACAACAATCCAGATTGCTACTCAAACTATATGGAATACAAGATAAAGCTTTTCTATCTGATTGTATTGGAGAGAAAAAGAACATGTTGTATGATGCATAACAATGAGTGAACATAGTGAAAATATAAAACAATTTGAACTGGTTTAGTGCCAAATCAGATTTTAGCAACACAAAATGTGGTGAGAAATGCATGTTTAATTAGAAAGTAATGGCATGAATTTGAGGCTAGAGGCAATAAGCATATTACTTTAGAATTCGTGGACTCTATTGGTATATGAGTGGCTTGGCAATTCATATTTGCATGAGCATAGGGAGTTATATTATCAATATTGTCTAGTGTCACTATTTCCCACTTAATTATGAAATATAAATCTGGCAGAAATTAGCACTATTTCATTGTTAAAGATGTACTACAAATATACTAATTCCAATGTACAATCATTTGTTTTGGAAATGAAAGGCATACTGTAGCTTTTAGAGTTATTTCTTCTACTTTGTGGTCTTGTGAAGGCATTATTTACATAACTTACATTCAGGTGTTATGTTTTGTTAACTGTTATAAGTTAAGAAAGTGGATCATATTGTCATTAATCATGCACAATTTCCCTTCTTTATCCTTAAGTTTACATTTCTAACTCTGATATACCAATACATATAGGAGGATGAAGAGAAAAAAATAGTACCGGAAATAACAATAACAATACTTTGCAGCTTATATTTTTAGCCACATTTATACCCCAACAGATACAATTTCCCCACTAAGATAGTCACTTGTACCACATAATCAGATCTCTATAGTGTTCAATGTTAGGTTGGTTTGAGCACAGAACATATTTCTTAAACTCTTTAGGTGCCAGACCGATTATCCATACTAAGGATTTGGTAATCTGTATCATATCATTATCAACCTTTGTGAACTTTGAAGACTAGTACATTGAATTCCAAATTATTTATTAATTTTCTTATCTTCATTTTTGTGATCATTATTTATGCATTAAAAAAAGTATTTCATATTTTCAGTAAATAAACAGTGGTCATGTTTCAAACTTAATCCTGGAAAAGTGAAATATAGGTAAGATTCCATTTGCCTTGGAGCTTTATATTCCAAACATTGAGGAAGGTAAACTGAAAAGTATAAAACAAGGTATTGAGTATGTTCACAGGGGGCTGCAGAGGATCTTCAGCAGAGTCTTTACAGGGCCCTGAGAAGGTTACTTAGGAAAGTTGAACAGACCTGAGGCTTGAATTGTGACTAAGCATTAGTTACACAAATCCAAAAGAGATGACAATTGGTAGGACAACGTAGACTGAATAAATTCTATGTGCAGCTATATTGAGGTAAAGGAGGAAATAGTGTTTACAAAGATATGGTTTGAAAGAAGATACATGAGGGAGAGAGATTGACATCTTGAAGAGATTCTGCATCACAATAAGGAATTTGTCCTTAGAATGACAGGGACAATTGATTTACATTTCAAGGAGACAGATATGATCAGCTCTGCATCACTGAAGTCACCACAGAGATTAAATTATATGCAAAGAATGATGCATGCATTACATGTGACTGGAGGTCTAGAGAAAGGAATAAAATCTCTTGCAATTAAAATGAGTGAAAGAGAACTATGGTTTAAAGACATTTCCATTAGTCTATTTTTCCTGCCATTTCATTGGGCTAAGAGCACACAATGATAAACAGTTTGACATGGAAATAAATCAAGCAAATGTCAAAAATGCATTTGGTGGTGCTGATTATATTTACTCAGTGAAATATATACATGCATAATGTCTTGTTGATTTCTGCTTTAAGAAAGGAAACTGTTAGATCCATCACTCAGTTTATTGCACCTCTTGAATGCAATATATATTACAAATGTTCTTTTGAAAATGTCTTGAAACAGTTCTATAGTGTGCAAACAAATGTATGTTTACAATAGAGAGAGCAACATGCTCCTTTTAGATGGTGGTAGATAACTTGTAGAGTACTTGAAAGTGTGTTGAAATATCATATATTATTTGAAAAGATTTATAGAAATCACATATTTAACATTGTTTCATGAAATCATCACATTATTCTGTTGTACCTAGTAATTTTATTTCCAAGACTTCATTAAAAACAATAATTGTAGCCTGGTGTGATGGTGCATGCCTTTAATCCCAGCATTCAGGAGACCGAGATAGAAGGATTGCTGTGAGTTCGAGGCCACCCTGAGACTACATAGGGAATTCCAGGTCAGCCTGAGCTAGAGTGAGACCCCACCTCAAAAAACCAATAGTAATAATAATAATAATAATGATAATAATTGTGGGGAGGAATTATGATCATGGCATACTGGTGTATTTATGAAGGCTGTCAACATTTTTTAAAAAATAAAATTCTTTTTTTATTTTAATATTTTGATATGGAATGCTTTATGAATTTGTGTGTCACCCTTGCATAGGGGCCATACTAATCTTCCCTGTATCATTCCAAATTTAGTATATGTGCTGCCAAAGCAAGTACAAAAATACGAATTCTTGATCAGAGTTTAACTGTTATATCAAATCTGCTAAATAGGTACACTATCAAGTCTTCTCCAACCCACTCATCATCCCTGAGGGCCCTGGAGTAATAAGACAGGCAGTGGTTTCCACATGGTGCTCATGTATGGAGCTGCACGTGCCAAAATAAAGCAAAACCATGAATAAGTAAGAAAAGAAATTCTCTGCAGGAAAATAAGCTCTTTAGAAATTAAATCAAGTTTATTTTGAGAAAGTGGCCAGGTTTGGGCATGCAATAAGACTTCCCAGCTAGAGTATCACTCAAGTTGATTGTGCCTGAAAGGAAAGTAGTTGTCATAGTTAGCTTCACATTGCTTGGATGAACCTCCAAACCAGACATAGGAGGAACAGAATTTATTTGAAGCTTACAGATCCAGGGGAAGTTCCATAATGATGGAAGATGCTGGTCCCCTTTCACAGGTCCACACAGAGAGTATACACCAGCACCAGCACCATGAGCAACCACACTGTATAAACTCCAGGAAAAGCTCAAGCACTCTCATATTGTTAGACAGGAATTCCAGCTCTGCCCCTACATCTTAGTGCTGGACCACAGGACCTTCTCACAGTGACACCAAGTTACAACTTGAATAAAACACCTGAATTTATAGGGGGGGGGGATATCCATTTAAACTACCACTTTCTGCCCTTGACCACCAATAGATTCATAACTATCTCACATTGTATATTTTATTGAGTCCAAATTCAAAGGTTCCATAGTCTTTGTCAACTCAAAATAGTTCAAAAACCCCATGTCTCTTCTGAGATTTAAGATTGTCCCTTGGCTGGGAGTCCAGTAAAATCAAAACAAGTTACAATCCTTCAACATATAAAGGCACATAGTAGACATTTCCAACTTGTATAAGGTATAACTAGGAGAGACTAGACCAATGAAAACCCAATAAACTTTAAGCAAACATCAAACATCTATAGTTCAAGTCCAATATTATAACCAGTGACCAGTGACAAGTCTCTGGATTTGTTGAATTCCACCCATGCAGCTGGCTGAGTAGTCAGGGAAAACTTCCATCCTGAGCCAACAGAGCTCAGGTAGCCCTTACACAATCCTGGTATATCTAAAACACTTCAGGTCTCCATGTAAACAACAGTGCATCTTCCAATGGCTCTACTGGCCTATCAAGGTCATCACACCCTAAGTATATGCCACATCTCACCGGTGGCTCAGGAATCATGCATACTGCATGGCCCACTCAATGCATTTTTCATGCTTCTGAAACTAATACCAGATATGCAGGACACAGCCGTATTCATATTCAGGGAAGAAATAAATCATGACCTTGAAGATCTGGTTCCTTCCTTTCAGTCATCTCCTTTCAAAAGTGTTTGCATTTCAACCATTCTGTCTTTCCTAAGGCATTATTTCCATTGTTTCAGTATAAAGTACTTGGACCATGTTCCTTTCAAATGCTCATATATTTGACAATAGCAGTTTCAGCAAAAGTCTCAGTGACCATAATTTTAGACTTGCTTCAGATTTTCTAACTTCAAATCTTACATTTCTCAGTTCCATATCTTTAGCCAAGCACATCTGATCATTAAATAGTTACCTTTGATTAAAATCTCTGGGCACAGGCAGCAGAATGTAACAAGCCCTTATGCCTAGTAGCCCAGTTCCAACAAAGTTCCCTGCAGTCTTTCTTTCCCCTTAGAAAGCTCATGATCAAACCTACTAATGGAATTCTCTCTGCACTTAGAATTTTCACAAGAATAGTCAATAAATCTAATAAAACTTGGCTTACCACTCTGGAATTAATTTTCAGTTGCAAGTACCAAGTATCTTCCCAATCTTCCAAAACAAAAGTTCCAAAAGACCAAAATCCATCTGGTCAGATTCATCATGCAGCAGCAACCCAGTCTCCAGTACCAATAATCAGGTTCAAGTTGCTGTGATAAACCCCAAACCACATATAGTTTATGGGAGTAATGGGACTTTTTGAAGCTTACAGATCCTGGGGAAGTTCCATAATGATGAACGAAGATGTCCCCCTTTCCCAGGTCCACACAGAGAAAATGCCAGCACCAACACATTAAGCAAGCACACTCCAGGAAACACAGGTAGAGCTCTAGCATTCTTATATGCTTAGACAGAAATTCCAGATATGCCTACACACCTTAGAGAATCATAAAACTCCAGCTAAAAGAGAGAATAACACTGCATTTTTAGAAGGACAATAAATCAACATGACCACAGCAGAGAAGCAAGTGAAAACACAGAGAGAAGTGATAGAGATTTCAGGCAGAAAAAAAGACATTTGTGGCTCATTTTGTTCTAACTGAAAGAAAACAAAATTATTTGCAAGTAATAATGGCCTTAAATCTGGGCTTTATCAAGGCAGTGGATTTGGCTTAGCATGAAATGTTCTTGCTGAACAATTGCAACCTGAGTTTAGGTCCCCCACAGCCATGTAAAAGCCACACATGTGGCTGTGTGCACCTGTAGTGATGGGGAGTTGGAAGCAGGTACATTCCTGAAGCAAGCTAGCTGGCTAGTTATAGCAAAATCTAATCAGCAAACTTTAGGGTCAGTGAAATAATTTGTCTCAAACAAATAATGTGGGTGAAATCTATATAGTAAATCTCCATTGCTAAAGATAATTTCAGCTGTAGGAAGTAGAGAACCTAAACTGAGATGGAAGCTTCTTTGATGCTAGCTAGATTTATTTTTTATGACAGAAGGCACTATGCAAGCTGTTCATGAAGATAAGCTACCAACAATTGTACCCAGCTGTGGACTTGATGTACTTCACAAACGACCTGCCAAGCAATATGAGTCCACTGGTACAATAATGGCACAAAAGTTATGGAATATCCAACTTTTCTCCGATTGGATATGAGTACTTGAGATTAGCTCTACAGAAAGAAATTCATTCATTATATTAAAAATCTTCCTGGCTGTGGTGGCACATGCCTCTAATCCCAGCACTGCAGAGGCAGAGGTACGAGGATCACTGTGAGTTAGAGGCCAGTCTGAGACTACATAGTGAATTGCAGGTTAGCCTAGGCTAGAGTGAGACCTTACCACAAAAAATCAAAACCAACAGGAAATGACAACAACAACAATAACAACAGTCTGGCCAATACCCTGTGGCTAGAGACATAGGCTGTAGGTGAGAACCCACTACTGTGGTTATGCTAAATAGCATATTAAATGGCCTTCTATTGTGTCTGTTCCTATAAATTAGTACTGCTTATAGCATCTATTCCAGAAGTTCTTTATGCAAAGGACAGAGATTAACACACTACCAAACTACTGAACTACCAGAAACAAGTAATGATATTGCGCAAAGCCCTAAGGAGAACACCTGAACCACACATTCCAGGGTTCAGGGAACCTTCCAAAAGAGAAGTAGGAAAAATATAAGAATATGAGGATGGGATGGAGGGGCAAGGAATGCTATTTTCTGGAGCAACATGTCTGAGTTGCTGAAAGCAACAGTGGTTTCCTGAAAAGTTTGAGCCTGTCAGTATTTCATTATGGGTAAGATAAAGGTTAATAAGACTGCATACCTCCCAAAGTAGCTTATGACAGTAATAGTTTCTAGGAGAGAGGGGTTAGCCATGACAATGTCACCCATGCTTCAGTAAATAACCTTCCACACACAAACATGCAAGAAACCCCAATTTATCAAAGATGGGTCCAACAAAGAACCGGAGGGAGGGCTTAGCAGTTAAGGCACTTGCCTACAAAACCAAAAGGACCCAGGTTTGATTCCCCAGGACCCACATAAGCCAGATGCCCAAGATGGCACTTGCATCTGGAGTTCATTTGCAATGGCTGGAGGCCTTGGCATGCCATTCTCTCTCTCTCTCTCTCTCTCTCTCTCTCTCTGTAACTCAAATAAATAAATAAAAGTGTTTTTAAAAAGCCATGAAAATAAGATATGAATTAATGGAGGGAAAAGAGGGGAGATAAAAGAGGGTAGTTGTGGGAGGAAATAAAATCAGGAGTCATTATATACATGTATTAACATGTCAAAAATAATACATATACATTTATTAACATATGTACTAACATATATATGTATAATACACATACACACACACAACTGAGGAACAAACCTTGTGTTGATATGTCTTCCACACACAGGCATATATATGTGAATACAGCACACACACACACACACACACACACACACACAGAAAGAGAGAGAGAGAGAGAGAAATGTGGCTTGTATGTTTCTACATGGGAACACTAGATTTATAGTGCTCTTTCAGATTTCCCTAGAATGAAATAGCAGACAAATCCAATAGGAGCCAAATCACTTTTTCTAACCATGTTGATTTACTGTAATCTACAGCTCACAGGTTACATAGATCAAAAATAAGTTCAGGCAAACTTAGTTTTGCCCATAAAACATGCACATACATTATTTTAACTAAATATTCCCTGTGTATACATATATGTATATATAAGATATGAGTATTTCCAAATTATTTTCACATTCTTACCTTAATATTTTTCCCACAAATAATTCTCAAAACTTATTGCTCAGTTTAAACTCAGTTATAATCAGAAGTTCAATACACTATAAACAACCTCTCTAGCTGGAAATAAAAAGAAGAAATGCTTCTTTTCCTTTTTCTTCTTACCTATAGTTGTGCTATCTGTCTGGCATGGGATAATATGCCACTCATGTCTCTTCCACACTGGGTGGCTTTAGCTGCTGCTCTCAGGACAGCTGCCTGCACACATACAATTTTACATTTGATACATACAGTAATATAACTGCAGCCATGCCTCAGGCAGCAAACTTTAGAAAGCATGGAAGAACACCAAAAATATTCTTTTGTCTGCCATGAAGGGTACAGCAGACCAATTATGTCACACTTTATAACATCTAGTGCTGCACCCCGAGAGTTCTGTCTCCGCCTGTCTGTGATTACAGTCCCTGATGGCAGAGGAGCAGTAGCCTCGGGGAAGAGATAATCATCATCCCCTCCACTTGCCATGCAATGACTCTTTCCCTCAGTTTTCCCATGGACTAAAGAGTGGAGTGGATACTTCCTTGGTGTGTGTCTCCCTGCCAAGTCAACGTGAAGGAGGAAAAGTTGTTGATGTACTTCTATGGAATGCTGAAGCAGAAAATGGAAACACCATCGAATTACACCAATCCTAATTACTTTTGTCATGACAAGGTGACAACTTCACATTATTTATGCCCTGTGGCATAAAGCTGAGTGATAATTGATCCATTTTCTGTGGCCTTAATTTGGCAACTCTGAAAATAGTAAGTCATCTTGAAATCAAGGTAAGCAAATGCATTTACCTATGGTTTCTCTCATATTAAAAGGATACAAAATCCAAGTATTTTTATTTTATTATACTATATAGTATAATTTTTGTACATTTGTGTGGTGTACGTGTGTGTGTGTGTGTGTGTGTGTGCATTTGTCAGTTTGAAGTCAACATTTGGTGCTATTCTCATTTTCCATCTTTTAAAATTTTTATTTATTTACTTATTTTTGGTTTTATGGGGTAGGGTTTCACTCTAGTACAGGTTGACCTGAAATTCACTAGGTAGTCTCAGGGTGGCCTTGACCTCACAGTGATCCTCATACCTCTGCCTACCAAGTACTGGGGTTAAAGGCATGTGCCACCACACCTGGCCCATCTTATTTTTGAGACTGAGTTTCTTGCTGAACCTAAAGCTAACCATTTTAGACGGATCAGCCAGACTGTAAGCCCTAGGGATCCTACTGCTTCTTCCTCCCAAGTGTTCTGATTATAGGCACACTCCTCCTTGTTCAGTTTTTACATGAGCACTGGGGTTCAAAACTCAGGTCTTCAGGCTTGTGTGGCAGACATTGAACCATCTCTCTAGCTTTATATTTCCATTCTTAGAAATCATACTTTTTTGGACAATGAAACACCCAGAAGCCATAGATTATTAGTAGAAAAATTTGCTGTCGAGCATGGGATACCTTCCAGTAAATTGTTGGCCAGGGAGATCCCTGATGCCTCCAAAACATTACAACACATTGCTTAAAGCTCTTGTTTCCAACCAGGAATAGATGGTATGGCCCTATTGCTGAATGCCTGGGCTGCAAGGCCACTGAGAATTCTTGTTGGAGCTGAGCAGAGAATTTCTTCCATATACACCAGCTGACAGAAATCTGGAAAAAGCTAGGCTGCATGAGGCCCTATGGGAGAGAGAGAAGTCATCAGTGGAGACGGACAACAGTAGACACTGCAAGCCTTAAGTTTGGCCAGTCAGGCCAAAAGAACCAACAAGTACAATAGTGGCAGGCCTGTTATGAAGAAACCAACTGCTCACTAATTGGACTGAAGGTCCACACCATGGAAGGGAATACATGCCTCATACTGAAAACCTATAACAGGTAAGGTCATGAAGCCTAAGTGTATAATGCCTGCTGGTAACTGGGTAAATGAATATATTATGCTCACCAAACTGCCCAGGAAGCACTTCTGTTAATGTTCATACTCATATATTAATGATACTCTCACTTTGGGGTTAAAGAAGTTTCTCTTTTCTTCTGGTGATGACCTCTGGGATGGTTCCAAAGGCAACATTAAACTGAGAAGAAGTAAATAAAGAGCGTTCAGCACTGAAAGATCTCTATCACATCCTCGAAGGCTCAGGGTCCATTGTGGAATAGGTGGTGGAAAGAATGTAAGATCCAAAGGAAGGGCAGGACTGCTTATAATGCATTCTTCCAGACACAAAATGTCCTGGGTATCCATTACTTTATAATGCTTGATATTACCTACATGGGACCCTCATAATAGGAGGAAAAGTTGATGACATCAAAATAAAAGACAGACTAATGAAGGGGGAAGGAGATACGATGGAGAGTGAATTTGTGAAGGGAAAAATTGGGGAGTGGAGGGAATTATCATGGTTTATTGTCTATAATTATGAAAGTTGTCAATAAAAAAGTTAAAAGAAAGAATGGAAATTCATCAGTTTGAAAACTTCAGGAAGGCCAGGCATGGTGACGCACACCTTTAATCCCAGCACTCAGGAGGCAGAGGTTGGAGGATTGCCAAGAGTTCAAGTCCACCCTGAGACTACACAGCTAATTCCAGGTCAGCCTGGACCAGAGTGAGACCCAACCTCAACAAAAAAAAAAAAAAAAAAAAAAACCTTGAGAAAGGAAAATGCATATAATTTGTATTTGGTTATTTTTCATTTAGAATTTAAATTTCTGGTTTTTTTTTCATTGTCACTCTACTATTTTAATATTTTTTTCCACTTATTTTGTTTTTTATTTTTGTACTCAATGAAGACAGTCAAGTTGGTACCATTGTTAGCCTCCTCCCTTCCCTCCCCCTCCACAGGGACCCTCCTTGTTGGGGTATATGGGTCATGAATTGTGGGGTTAGCCTTTAGTTTGGGTGGGAGGAAATGTCTCTGCATATCATGACCCAACATGTGGCTCTGACATTCTTTCTGCCCCCTCTTCCACAAATTTCCCTGAGCCATGTTGGGTTCATTTTAGGTCTGCCTCAGCATTGACATCTTGGGAGCCTCTGTGTCTCTGGATATCTGTTTTGGTAGGGGTTGACTGTCCTCTGTGTCTATCTCCTTCACCATTGTGCTGGTTCCCCGTTTGCCAAGAAAATAGCATTCTTGCATGTTTCCCCAATTATTCTTAGTTTCAGCTGGGGCCATTTTGAGGTATGATGAGGTGTTTTTCTCCTTAGGATCTGCATCTATCTGAAAAAGGCAAGTAGATTCTCCAATGGAGAGTAAAGTTAGCACCAAATATGTGTGATAACCATTATTTTTTAGAGAGAGTTTAATAGGTCTCGGCCCACTTGTAGCCCACAGTTGATGGTAGCTTGATAATGGAGAGTGGGTTCATGTTTGCATATGGTTCTGACTTGTTTCCCAGATCTAGCTATAGGATCCGTTCCACTGAGCAGATAAGTTAGCCAAATTGAGAGCAGTTGGTTTCCCACCATGGCTATGTGCCTCTATTGCACTGGTGTGAGCATCACATCAGGTTGTTTGCTCGTAAGTAGGTTAGACCATGTGTTGCTTAGACAGAAATTGGTCATTTTCCCCCAGTCGCTCATGTAACGCCTTCTGGCACTAGACAGGCTAACTCTCTGGGCACTGACTCCCTTCCAGCTTCCAGCCATGTCACTCCATGTTATGTGTCACCAGCATATGGTGTCTTCAGCAGTAGGGTCTTACCACTAACCTGTGGTGAGTCATCAAGCGCTTTGACAGAAATCTGTCCTTTTTTTTTTTTGTGGGGGGGGATCTTGTAAGTGTCTCTGATCAAAAGCTCATTGTGGATGATATCCATCTGCTGGTACTGGGAGTTATAGGTCAGCGCCCAAGAAGGGAATGAAGAAAAAGTTAAATGATATAAAAGAGATAGAGAGATGAGAGAGAAAAGAGAGAGAGAGAAAGAAACAGGAGGAGATAAAGATCAGTTTTCATTGTATCCACTCCAGGGCCTTGTAAATTAGGTGTTCGTTCTAAGGGCCTGGTGAAGGTTCAACCATTTGATCTTTTAGGATGTAGAGTTTTAAGGTACCATTGCCATTTGGGTCCAGTTTTGTTTCCCCACCCCTCCTTTGCCCTCCCTTCCCTCCCTACCCTCCCTATTGTCTGGTCCTCAAGATGCTTGCTAGGTATGTTGGCAACTTGGGTAGATTCAGGTTAGGAGTTGTGGATGAGTGAGATTAAGTGGAGATTATCTTTCTGTGATTGGGTGAGTTCACTGAGAATGGTCTGTTCTAGGTTTGACTTTTTTTTTTTTTTTCAAATTTCATTGTGTTGTTTTTCTTTACTCCTGTGTAGAATTCCATAGTGTAAGTATACCACATCTTAGTTATCCATTCATCTATGATGGACATCTGGGTTGATACCAGCTCTTAGCTATTACATATTGAGCAGCTATAAACATGGTTGAGCACACCTCTCTGAACTGAGGCATGGAGCTTTTAGGGTACATGGTCAGTAAAGAAGTAACTGGGTCTGTTGGTAACTCTATAGTCAGCTTTTTTAGGAGTCTCTATATTGCTTTCCACAGTGGTTGTACCATCTTACATTCCCACCAACAGTAGATGAGGATTCCTATTTCTTCACATCCTGGCCAGCATTTATTTGCATTTAATTTTTTGATGTTTGCTATCCTTACTGGGGTAAAAAGAGTCAGTATCAAAGGGAATATTGTGATTGAAGATGTATCTGGTATTGGTATTAGGTTAATTCAAAATACATGATATTATTTTGCTGAAAAGTAAGTGATGAGATCATAAAATCAAGAATAAATTTGTGATTTTGTATTATTCTTCAGTGTTTAATATAAAAGTGGTATTTTTTAGGAAATGAAAGTATAATGTATTATAATGTATAAATTAAATGCCAAATTTGGCAATGAAATTACTTTTGCTTTTCATACTCAAATAATGGAAAATGTTCAATTTCAAGAGCAAATCAAGGAATGGGGCCATAGCTTAGAAGAGTGCTTGCCAAATATGCACAAAGCTCTGGCTTCCATCCCAAGTGCAAAAGACAGAGTAAGAGAGAAATCATAATTGTGAAGTTGTTTAGTAAACACAATTATAATGAAAAAATGCTCATTTAGTTAAAGAAAGAGCTATTAGAGATAAAGCAGTAAACCATTATCTTAGCAGCTTGTATGAGAAAACTATACAGAAACAAGTTTATGCAGTGGATAGAAGTTAAAATTCTAAAATAATTTTAATTTATGAATCAAATTTATAACAAATGGAAATTAATATTATTCTTTTGGATTGTGTTCTTTGTATTAATCAAATTATTATCCTAAACATGTATTTTTTGCTATGTCTTATGCAAGTAACTTTATTATAGGAACTCCCTCATAGGAAAAGATAGAACTAGTGGCATACAAACATGGTCAAGGACTTGACACTTTTGTGTATCTGTCATATCTTTTCTACATTAGAGAAGGCTTGACCCAGCTAGTGGATGTAGACTGAATATCAGGGAATTTTATCACACACATTTTATTATAAGTTTATTGAACAAAGAAGAAAACTTACTAAATAGTAATTGAAAACTGTTTCACACATGATTACATTTTTATGTTAAGAATTATTTATGTATTTTTATTTTATTTTATTTTATTTTTGTAGTCAGTGAATACAGTCAAGTTCATACCATTGTTAGTCTCCTCCCTGTCCTCCCCCTTCCACAGGTACCCTCCTCTTGGGGCATATGGGTGGTGGATTTTGGGGTTAGCCTTTAGTTTTGGGTAGGAGGAAATGCCTCTGTGTGTCATGACCCAACATGTGGCTCTGACATTCTTTCTGGCCCCTCTTACGCAAATTTTCTTGAGACATGTTGGGTTCATGTTAGGTCTGCTTCTGTGTTGAGATCTTGGGTGCCTCTATGGCTCTAGATATCTGGTTTGGTAAGGGTTGATTATTCTCTGTGTCTATCTCCTTCACCTTTGTGCTGGTTCCTGGTCCACCAAGAAAACAGCATTCTTGCATGTTTCCCCAATTATTCTTACTTTCAGCTGGGGCCCTTTTGAGGTATGATGGGGTGGTTCTCTCCTTAGGATCTGTGTCTATATGAAAAAGAGAAGCAGATTCTCCAGTGGAGAGTAAAGTTAGCACCAAGTAGATATGTTAACCATTGTTTTTTAAAGATAGTTTAGTGGAAAGCCCGTTCATTTTTGGATATGGTTCTGACTTGTTTCCCAGCAATAGCTATGGTCTCTCTTCCACTGAGCAGGTCAGATAGCCAAATTGAGAGCAGTTGGTTTCCCACCATGGCCTCAGGACAGAGTGGGGAGCGTCAAGACTCGCCAGAAGGCGGGTGCGGCGGAGCAGAGCAGTTCTGAATTCCCAGGGTGCTAAGGCAGGGGCAGCCCAGCAGAGCTTAGCAGAGCAGGTCTGAAGTATGCGCTGGAGAAGTCCCATGCTGGAGAAATGCGGGCTGTGGGGTGGAACAGGGCAGAGGGGACCAGGATTTGCGTGTGAGCGGGCCAACTGGGTGGATCTGAATTCCCAGGTCATGGGCAGGCCAAGCAGAGTGAGCAGAATTGGAGGGGTGGGCGGGGCAGAGTGGAGCATTCCAAAGTTGGAACAGGCAGAGGAAGGGTGGAGGGGGAGAGAAGTGTGGGGGTGAGGGGAATCTGTGACCTCGTGGGTGGGGGGGCGGTGGATCCTGGCAATCGCCTGTGCCTGGAGGCGCAGGTGGAACTACTGGCCTGGGTCTCCTTGCCTGCAGTTACTGTGAGAGTAGCCTGAGGCTGGGACTCTGGTTAGGACTGCCACTTGGGGAGATTGGGGGACTGGTGGGTTACCTGAGAGCCTCGGAATCAGCCAATTCCCTTTTTTTGCCCCTCTGCACCCTCCCACTGGTGATCTATTAGAGATTGCTCTCTCCCCTAAAAGTCCCAGTGACCCTTGATTGCTTGCCTCTCCTTTCTGGGAGTTGCAGCACAGTTAGGTGGAGGCCATCTTGACCGGAAACCAAGAATTATTTATTTTTATCTAAGAATACAATGATGTTTCTCCATACATGGCATGTGTTATACTTAAAAGTCATGGTAGACTTTCCTGTACCAAAAGAAAGATCAGGTGAAGAATTTGCCTAGGGTCATACATCAGTAGCAATCATTGGGGAAAGCCTATTTTGATGCTTGAGATTCAATTAAGTCATTGAAAGCATGGTCTCTGCAAACCATTTTCTACTGGAAAGTAATAAATATAGTTCTTACTGCATACACAAGCTACATTTTGATGAGGTTAATTTCCCTCACTACATTAAATCTTTTGTAAGTGATCGAAGTCACTGTTCTCTGACAACAGTTCAGTAGTTTATGTCAGTGATCAGATGCCAGTTCCTAGTATTAATGTGTTCACATCATGAAAGGTGTCAGGAAAATTAATACTGATGAGAACCCTTGCTGGAAAACCCAAGACAAAGGCCAACTATATCTCTGTGGACAATGTGCTCTGTCCTAACTTCCGTGGGCCATGAATGCCTTCCTAACAGAAGTAAATGTAGCACTTAATGGGAAGATTTGTATTTGAAGAACTGGAAGTATTAAATCTATATTAAAGGCTTTCATTTACTGTGGTATATGCTTATTCAATGCCAATGGTTTTTAATGTGCACATTATCAAGCTGTTTAAACTTCAGGAAAAAGACAAGAACATTTTGACACATTGGTAGCTTGTGATGGAGATGTAAATTGTCTTACATATCCTTCAGAGACATAGCAAACACCAAGCCCTATGGGGAAAAGCTTCCTTCCTTCATTCCTATTATACAAAGAATAAAATAAATTTATAGATATAAAAATACATGTGTGTGTGTGTGTGTGTGTGTGTAAATAAAACCTCTAAAATGTACTGTAATAATTACCAAAGAGTGATGGTTATTCATCTGCAAAGTTGATGTATGTTTCTGACAATCCAGTTGATTTTCAGAAATGAAGGGTCCAGAACACATTTAAGAAAGACTGCCTTTCTGACAATCTAACCACTATTGTTACCATAATGGTATAATTTTCAAGTGATGAAGTATATTAAGAACATGTACTTTAAGGGTACAACATCCTCAAAGCAGAAAGACCACGTATATTTATCCTGCCTCCCACTGTTTCAAATGCCAATAATCTGATATTTGCCAGTAATTTGTGTACCATCTGTTAGAATCATACCTTGTATTTATTCTCATTGCTTCTAAGACAATGTTTTAGCCTGAGCCTTAGGGATAATATGCACAGGACAATACTTGGGGTGAGTAATCAGATGGGAATTCCAAGTGGTTTCACCACTTCAAAATTTGTTTGCTAGCTGAGAAGATGGTTCGGTTGATAAAGTGTTTTCCATATCGTATGAGGAACTTAGTTTAGATTTCCAGTACCTATGTACAAAAACATGTGCCAGTAATACCAGTTCTGTAAAAGCAGAAAGAGAAGATTCTAGGGCTTGCTATCCAACTAATGTAATCAAATTCATGAGCTCCAGACTCAAATGTTTAGTGAGGTACTCTGTCTCAAAAAATAAGAGGGGCAGTAGTTGCAAAAAACACCAAACATACATGTACATCCACATGAGCATAGACACAACATATATATTATCGTTTAATGGAGCATAGTTTCACATGCCTGAAATGTTTGAATCCAGACTTATAGGCAAGATGAATAGTGTAAGTTCAGTCTAGGATGGTCTATATAGCACATTTCAGACCAGCCAGGTCTACATAATAAGAACCCTATCTTCAAATAATAATCTTCAAATTTTTATGCTCATATACATTATCGTTAGACATTAGACATGGAATTTCTTTGCTATTTCCCATGAACAGTTTAGATGAATGGAAAACAAACTCATACAATGTTAATATCTTCACCAGTCAATTACTGTAACTGATTTGTCTGTTAATGAAGTTATTTCTATTATAGCTGCAAAAATATTTAGACATTATCCATGCTTTGGGACAGGGTGGGGACTTTTACCTTATATGATTTTAAACAATGTGTTATAAGTTACTCTTTAATTTCTCTGACCATGGGTTCCATATGAGAAAATTGTATACATGACAATTTCATTATATGAACATAATCATCAAAATTTTAATTTGATTTAGAGCTTATCAGTGTGCATTCTAGTGTTCCTTTCATCTGAACATGATGATAAATGTATTTATTTAGTATAAGAATTCACTGTTTCTACTTCTCTTTTAAAAGGCAGTGACCCTAGGAATATTCACAATGATGAACAGTAACACTTGTAACAGGTTTCTTTCTTCCTACACTGAACATTAGTGTGCAGAATATGAAAGCAAGAGGATCCTAAGATGAAGAAAACCTATGCAGAAAGCAGAGAAGGAACTTGTGAAATACAGAATTACTATTTAAATTAAAACACACATGTGTGTGTTTATACAAAAATATATGTTATATATAAATATATAGGTTATATATAATCTAATCTCTACAAGTAAAATATAGAAAAAAATCACTGAATGTTTTAGACGCGGGAGTCTTTCACAACTTTCTTAGTCTTTTAAAGAAAAATTAAACTTCCATTTTTGATTCCATCAACTTATCTGACTCTTGGTCATTATACAGAATATGCACATTCCCTTGATCTTACTTTCCAGCCCACATAAATCTTTACATACAGAGGAAAACAACATCCCCAAACTTTGACATACATAAGTTGAATTATGTCAACATTATTTGATGATAAACATGAAGACAGCTCTGAACTGTTAGATTGCTTTCTGAAAAGACAAGGACAAATGACAAGAACCTCCAAACTTGGAATATACCAGCCTTCTCTTTTCTTATTTGCTACATTCAATCTGTGTCAAAGAGACTCAGGATTAGTTTCCACTTAAACAACATTTCAGGAAAGAAATTACATTAAGTTGATGAGATTTCTTTTTACTTCATACCACTGTTTTTCAAAATTACGAATTGCCTGTCTTGACACTAAGGTACCCGCAATGATTAACTTGGCTGTTTATGCAATTATTTCTTTCTATAATTAGAAAATTTCAAGTGCTTTTATATTTAAATGACTAGCACTACAGTAACACTGCAGATCAATCATTCCAAGCTAATGATTACAAACAGTAAATGTACCTCTCCTCTCCTTAGTAACCCTAAATAGTGTGTCAAGCACTATGGGCTTAATTTATTTTCTCTGGATTTTAACATGAGCTACTGAGTAGCATACAGGAAAAAAAAAAATGCTGGCCAGATAGTGTATGTTCCTCACTCAATATCTTGTTAAAGTACAGTTTATAATTAACTAGTGATTTTTAGCAAGCCGTTTTATTTCCAGATTTGTTTCCCCCTCCTCAAAAATTTGTTCTCTTAATAGCAGCATTTCCATGATTATGTACAGCAGAGAGAAAATGATAATTTCCTAAATGGTTCTGGAAATCACTTAATTATTTCTAGAAAGTAATGTGGATGAAAGAAAATGAGAGAGAGTTGGTACATCTAATTTTAGGAGTCATAATTTAGATGTTATACAAATTCATTTAGTTTAATTGAATTTTAAAATCATGAATTCAATACAAGAATAAGAATGTTGTCTAAATGATACAAATAGCAATGGGCTATGCGACTTGGACAATTATTCTTCAGTAGACTATTGCAGTAGTAGCTTCTCATGTCTTTAATTTATAGGACTTGCTGTGTGTGTGTGGTATGTGGTGTGTGTGTGTGTGTGATTTATTTACTAAGACAGGGTCTCTCCCTGAACCCAGAGCTCATTGATTTGACTAGTTTATCTAGCCAGCCCCAGGAATTCTCAAACATGAGGATTACAAATAGGTTGCCACAACACAGCATTTACTAGTATTTACGAGGATTTTTGGAATTTGAACTCTGGTCTTCACGTTTGTCCAAAAAGTTCTTTACTTACTGGCCATCTCTCCAGCCCAGAATCTCCCTTTCTTCCCTTCCTTCTTTCTTCCTTTCCTTCTTCCTTCCTCCCTTCAATTCACCATTCCTCCTTCCCTTCCTCCCTCCCTCCCTCCCACCTTTCTCTCTCCTTCCTTCCTTCCTTCCTCCCTCCCTCCCTCCCTCCCTCCCTTCCTTCCTTCCTTCCTTCCTTCCTTCCTTCCTTCCTTCCTTCCTTCTGTCCTTCCCTCCCTCCCTCCCTCCCTCTGTCTCTCTCTCTTTATTTCTTTCCAAAAGTTTTTCTGTGGCATGTAGATGGGTTTCAAACTTAAAATCCTCATCTCTCTGACTGCAGAGTGCTGGGGTGCCACCATCTAAGCTTGGGACTCTCATTTCTGAATATGTAGATGGGAAAACAACACACATAAGGAACACATAATGTTTTCATCAACTGTCCTTTCTTCACTTTTACTTCCTTTCTTCCCTTTCTACCATCTTCACAAATAAATTCACCAAAGAACACACAGACCTTCTCTATCTACATTTTGTCTCTAGGTGATTTAAATACCTCTTTTAACTTAATATTTACCCTACCTATGACTTTAGCACAATCATATTCAATTGATAACTCAATATAAATTCTTTGGTTAGTTATTTTTTCCTTTTTAAGAGTTATTTATATAATAAGGCTATTAACATGCTATCTACAGTTTATACTGTGAATTTTTCTGTCACTTTGTAAATCTTCTTTTGATTGGGTGACTATGTTAGGAGACATTTTTCATGTAATCATATTTATAACTTTTATTGCTTTTTTATTTCAAGTCAAGAAATTTCAAGTCAAGAAAATTTATCCCTAAACTATGGTTAAAGAGTAAATCTCTGGCTAGAGAGATGGCTTAGTGTTTAAGGCACTTGCCTACAAAACCAAAGGACCCAGGTTTTATCCCCCAGAACCCATGTAAGCCAGATGCATAAGGTGACATCTCTGTCTGGAGTTTGTTTACAGTGGCTGTAGTCCCTGGCATGCCCGTTCAATCTCTCTTTTTCTCTCTCTCCTAAATAAATAAAAATAAAAATATTAAAAAGAAGAGTAATTCTCCCATACTTCTAACATTTATATTTTTTTTCTCTTTTTGATTCCCCATTATTTCAGGTTATTTGTATTGGGTAAAATTTTGCCTACTAGTTTCATAATCATTACTACATCATTTAATTAAATAACTGATTTCACTCCAGTGAATTAAGCTTTAATTTATCATATAATAAACTTTTGTATGTGCTAAGGATTATTTCTATTCTTTCTGCTCTAGTCTATAGGATATATATATATAAATGTATATATATGTATATATATATATATATATATATATATATACACACATATATATCATGTATATATATCATGTATATCTATATACATATGTATGTATATGCATATGTATATATGTATATATGTATATGTGTGTGTATATATATATATATTCAGTTTTTATAGATTGTATCATCTCACTGCTTTAATTTTTAATTTTAGAGGTGCAGTTTGTATTGATTTACAATATACTAGCCTGTATCATATTGGTCTATTTATCAAAATCACTTGATTATTTTAAGTTTTGCTTTAAAAAATTTAATAGCAAATAAACTCATTTTCTAGTATACTTTCTAGGAATTTTTATTAATAGTGCACCACCAAATTAAATATAATATTTATATTTATAGCACACTTAAATTTAAATATAAGAGAAAGCACCTATGACTTGGAGACCAAAACTAAAATGCTGAGCAAAATGAATACTGAATTATTACTTGGTGTTGTCAGATGTTTTTTTTATAACAAAAAGTTGACTAACCTAGAAAATATCTAACAACATTTCTTCTTTGCAAAATTTCTTGCAGGAGATCAATCTAGTTCAAGCTAAACAAAGATTAGCAATTTCAATGTAGTTAAGGAAAACAATTATAACTAGTTAAATCAATGAGTTCCTAACAGTCCAGAAATATTTGTTTAACATTGTAGGATTTTAGTAACATGATATATTATTTTTAAATAGGCTACTTAAAAGAAAGAAAAATGTCTCAAGTATTATCTTTTGTTGATTATAATAACTACCATTAAGAACCAAATTATACAGAATATTTCTTTTGATAAAGCTACTTTACCCCTCAAAGTGAAAAAAGAACACTAGAACTAGAACATTTCATAACTTATGGTACATTAGTGGATTGAGATATTAGCCTTTAGTAGCTGCTAATAAAAATGAGAAACAAGGGTTGGGGTGATTTGTCAGTAAGTAAGAACACTGAGTGTGCAAGCATAAGGTCCTATGTTCAATCTCCAACACCCATGTAAAAGTCTAGGCATGTCTACCCTGTCCTGCTGTCCCAGCAAGGAATGGAACTGAAACAAAAGTATCATTAGAGCATCCTTGTCAACTATCCAATGTGAAAAATAAGGATCTTCAGGTTTAATAACAGACTTTGTCTGACTTAAATAAGATGCAAGGAAAATGAAATAGGAAAAACACCCCGTATTTTCCTTTAGCCTCAACAGCATGTGCATGAAATAAGAACATCTGAACACACATGTGCACACACCTATGCACATATTACACATACATACACACCCACCCCAAAATAAATAAAATGTTCAAAAATCAATTTAAAATGCACTGTGAACAAACATGTTAACAAACATGAAAGAAAGGATTCTCAATGACAGGTAAACATTTACCTTTGTGGGGGGGGGCACAACATAAGGAATATAAATAGAACCAATGTGAAGGTGATATTGGGTTCCAGTCAAAGAAACAAAATATATAAAATATTTCTTTAAAGCTGATTTTTTGACATTTCAAAGATAGTGGTTTTAACCTTGAAGACATTATACTAAGTAAGATAAGACAGGCACAGAAGGATAACTATTACATGATTTCATTTATATGAACTATCATCTAAAATATTTAAAGTTATAGAAATAGAATTCAGTGTTAATTGCCCGTGTATAAGATAGGCAGGAATGGGGAATTGCTATACAATTGTTAACTGTTTGCTCTGCGTTGCATTAAGGAGGTATGCTGTACAAAATTAAATCTATCAACCTTAAACAAACAAACAGCAGTAAATTTACACTCCAGATTATAAACATATGTATATAGTTACATATACATATGAATATATATCTATGTACATATATATGATACATATATACTTTGTTAAAATATATTGCATGGAATTTTTCCCCTGGCCATGATATGATACGATCTTGAAATGAATGTTTTGGCCTTGTAGCTATGCAGCAATGTAGCAATAATTTTGGAACATAACACTACTGTAATAATAGATCTATGGTAATGGTAATGGAACTATTGACAACTCGTTAGTGGATGGAAGAGAGAAGGGTCACAAGACCTTCACATGGAATTCCAGTAATTGTTCCCTCCTGCTCTCTACACAACTGCTGGTGATCTTGGAAGAAACTGAATTATATAGGACGCAGAATGTTAACTCAAAGAGAAACTCCATGATGCTGCTTCCATGAGATTGTCATCTAGGATAGAATGGGACTTTACAGTGATACAACTACCTTTGAGTCACCCATGCTTCTGTAAGTAACACAAATAAGCTCACATGTCCACCAAAACTGGTTTTGATGTAATCTTGCTATGGTCCACTATCTGGGGTGAATAGATACCTGTTAATATCTCTCCAAGGAAAAAAGTTCACATGGTAATATATATATATATATATATATATATATATATATATATATATATGTATATATACACACATTCTCAACAATGCAACTCAAATTGATTCAAAAATTATACATAACTCATGTGTTCATATACAATGGTAATAAGGTAGTGCTAATAGGGCCCAGAAAAAGAAAGCAAGGCTTGTTTTTGAGCCTGTAGCGGGGGAAATCGGGGCCATTCCACTTTGCTAGAGATCAGAAATGTCCGAAAAGTCTAGTCATTTCTTATCTCTTTGTTGCAGTCATGTTCACATAGCTGGTAGAAATCACCCAACCAAGAGCAGCTTCTGGGAAACAGAGGTTTATTTTGGCTTACAGGCTTAAGGGGAAGCTACATGATGGCAGGGGGCAATGATGGCATGAGCCGAGAGTGAACATCACTCTCTGGCCAACATAAGGTGGACCATAGCAACAGGAGAGTGTGCCAAACACCCATAAGCCCACCCCCAACAATACACTCCTTCCAGAAGGTGTTAATTCCACAATCTCTATCATCTGGGAACCTAGCATTCAGAACACTTAAGTTTATGGGGGACACTTGAATCAAACCACCACATTCCACCCCTGGCCCCCATAAACTGATAAACATACATGGTTTTAAATGTCATGCATTCATTCCAACCTTAAAAGTCCCCATGGTTTTTATCAATCCCAATCATGTTCATACATCCCCATAGTCCAAGATCTTTTAACTGAGCCATAATATCAAAAAATAACCTCAAGAAAACCATAATGGCACAGAATAAACATTTACACTGCAAAAGATGGCATTGGGCATATCAAAGAAATATTCAACCAATACAAGATTTAAAACAACCAGGGAAAGCATCAAACTCTGTAGCTTCAAGTCCAACAACTCTAGCCAGTGACAAATCTCCAAGTCTGATAATTCTAACCAGCAACAAGTCTCTGGCATTCCAATTCCACCTCTCCAGCTATGCTACTCACAGTCCTGGAAAACTTCATTGGGGCCAGCAGCTCCTTAGCAGCCATCTCATGGTCCCGGCATCTTTACTGGGTCTCCACTGCAATCCACGGTTCATCCTCATAGCCCCATGGGGTCTCCTTGCAGGCAACCAGCAAACCTGCTTCACCCTGCCCATGGCCATTTCCATAACACTAGACAGTGTTGCAAACTTAGTGACACTCTCTTTCTTGAATTTCTTATACTCTGCAATACCAGGTAGGGTGCCAATTTGTTAATCCAGGGGCGAATAAGACAGAATTTGAAGAACAGGACTCCTTGAGCACTCAGGCCCTTTCAAAAGAGTCTACATTCTTCCTGTTGCACCTGTGCAGTTCAGCTAGCCCAGTATCATAGGTTGTAATCTCTCAACTCCAGGTAAATGGGCAGCAGTTCACCCAATGACTTCTTTCGTTTGTTTGTTTACTGTGCCATATCCCTCTGCTCATACTAGTTCATTTCTATGTAAAGCAACCCTGCACAACTTCTCAGGGCACAGGCATAACAGCAAGCCTCAAACAAACTGCTAGCCCAGTCCAAGCACAGCTCTTTCTCACCCTCATCAAACAAACCTCACAGTCTATAGTTCTTACTGCATTCAGGTCTTTCAACTCTGGCCAGAATAATCCATCAAGCTGTACTTAGAGCATTGCAAGTCATCTCTTAGGCCAAGGTTTCAAATTCTTCTACATTCCTCTTGAAAATCAGCTCCAAAAGGCCAAAGCCACACAGTCAGATGTCTAACAACAACCCCACTCCTTGGTACCATTTTACTGTTGCAGTCAGGTTTGCATTGCTGGTTGAAATCACCCAACCAAGAGCAGCTTCTGGGAAGAAGAGATTTATTTTGGCTTACAGACTCTAGGGGAAGCTCCACGAATGTAGGGGGAAATGATGGCATGAGCAGAAGGTGGACATCACCCCCTGGCCAACATAAGGTGGAACATAGCAACAGGAGAGTGTGCCAAACACTGGCATGGGGAAACTGGCTATAACACACATAAGCTCACCCCCAACAATACACTCCCTCCAGAAGGTGTTAGTTCCCAAATCTCTATCATCTTGGAACCTAGCCTTCAGAACACCTAAGTTTGTAGGGGACACCTGAATCAAACCACCACGCTCTTCTTCCCTAAAGGAGTTTCCCTCTTCTAGGAGATTTGATCACCTTCTTCCTACAAAGTTCCACTCTTGCCAGAAAATTAGGATTCTGGGGAAGATTTCCTGCTCCCAAAAAACTTGACCCTAGACACCTGATATCAGTATTAGACTGACAAGTTCAGCTCCCATTTCCATAAAAGTTCCCAACCTGAGATTTCAGATTGGGCTTTCATATGTTCCAGGAACCCCCTGTTGCCTTCTTTTAGGGCAAGAGCTCTGTATTTGTTCCTTAAAATCTTTATTTCCTAAATCCCACGTCTTTTATATAATAATATATCCCTGGACATTACCCTCTACTCTGTCCATCATTCATCAAAATTCACAAATACAAGGACCCTAGAGGCCATTGACTCAGTGTAACTTGTGTGTGACCATGCCGGTCTGGCACCCTAAGTCTTGGGTTACAATTCAACTGAGAGCTGAAAGGGCTGTAACCCTCTCACACCAAATATCTGTATCAGTAAGCCTGAATATAATGAAAAAAGTAACATAGTGCCCTCAAGAGAAAAGCAATTAAGAATCTAAGGTCAATAATTGTCATGGAAAAAAATTTAAAATTAACATGAATGCAAAAATACATCATGAATAAAATGTGAAAAAATAAAGATGATATGAAAATTTTAAAAAATTAAAGGTATTATGAAAAAATAAAAGGTGGTACACACCTTTAATCTCAGCATTTGGAGGCAGTGGTAGAAGGTTTGCCATGTGTTCAAGGCCATCCTGAGACTACACAGTGTATTGCAGGTCAGCCTGGGATAGAGAAAGGGACCAAAATTATAATACAATACAATACAATGTAACACAACACAATACAATCACATTCAGTTTTACAAACTATTCCTTTATCATGAAATTCCAGTATTCCTCACATGGATCTGATGGTGTAATGGGCAATAAGTTGTGATATAATGATGAATGTTATACAGCTATCAAAGTGAATAAGCTGTCACCAAAGACTAACAAAGATGACACTCATGAATTTAATGTGACCAAAATGGGTGAGAAAAAGAAAGATGTGCTGGTGGTTCCATTCACATCATATTTTTTAATAACTATGTTAACAATGAATCTAGAATGTTAAAAATAAAGATAGTATTTAGCCTTGAAAGATAATGAGAGAAAACTTCTTGGTATTCAGGAATGAGTCCCCACTTTGGGAGAATTCATCAAAATACTCATATGATTTTGAATGTTTTATTTGTTATGCTTTCATTAGAATTTTTTAAAGAAAATAATATTTGGGTTGGAGAAATAGTTCAGTCAGTAAAATGATTCCTGCACAAAATTAAGGGATTGAGTTTGGGCTCCCAACAACCACATAAAATTCTGGCTGTGGTGGCTTGTGCCCATACTCCCAACATTGAGGGAGCAGAGATAGGTTATTATTATTTTTTTTTTTTTTTGGTGGGGGGACACTTGCCAGTAGTATGGCCAAGTTATTGAACTCCAGGTTCAGTGAGAGACCCTGACTAAAAACTGAGGTGTAAAGTGGTGGAAAAAGACACCAGTAGTCAACCATTGGTCTCCACACACACTCGCACACTATGTATACACACATTTACACACACATGAACACGCATGCACCACTCATGTAAACACAAAAATATTCAAAATTTTAAAGTGGTCTGAGTATTTGATAGAATTAAGATTTCTTTTTTTCTCAATTTTTATTAAAGATTTCCATGATTATAAAAAATATCCCATGGTAATACCCTCCCCAACCCTTTTCCCCTTTGAAATTCCATTCTCCACTATATCCCCTCCCCATCTCAATCAGTCTGTCTTTTATTTTGGTGTCATGATATTTTCCTCCTCTTATGTTAGTCTTTTGAAGGTAGTGTCAGGCACTATGAGGTCATGGATATCCAGGCCATTTTATGTCTGGAGGGAGTATGTTGTAAGGAGTCCTAACCTTCCTTTGGCTCTTACATTCTTTCTGCCACCTCTTCCACATTGGACCCTGAGCCTTCTATGATTTTGCTCAAGACACCTACTATGCCTTTGGAGTGAAATTCTTCTCCTACTATGCCCTGAATTCTTATGTTTGATCTTTTCATAGTGTCCTGAATCTCTTGAAATTCCCACTCATACTTTTCTATTACTTTGTCTTTCTCTTTGTTTGACTGTATTAGATCTGCCACCTGGTCTTCTAGCTTAGATATTCTGTCCTCTCCTTCATCCATTCTACTGGTGATATTTTCTACAGAGTTTTTTTTTAATTTCATTAACTATGCTTTATTGCTAGTAATTCTAACTGGTTTTTCTATTTCCTTAATTATGTCTAGTATTGTCCTCTTTATTTCATTAAATTGGCATCCTGTGTCTTGTTTGCTTCCTTTGATTTCTTCTTTGAGTTCTTTGAACATATTTATAATCATTCTTTTGAAATCTTTCTCAGGCATTTCCTCTAACTCATTCGCAGTGGAGGTCATTTCTGATGCATTAATACTTTTTGGTGGTTCTATATTGTCTTGATTTTTGGTGTTTCTTGTGTTATAATGTATATATTTTTGCATCCTGGATTATTTAATCATTGGATTTTCTAGTTAGCTGGGTATTATTAGATGTACCAATCGATCTGATGTTATATATCTTCAGGGTAGGAGCTTAAGGTGTTATGGTAGTTTGAATGAATGGCCCCCAATAGATTCATTTTTACTAAAGCTTGTTGGATTTACAGCTGCCTAGCTGGAGGAGATGTCAGATGCTAGAGTCCAGCCTTAAGGTGTGTTTGGGGGTCAATCTAGAATCACAGCTAAAGGTATACAGAGTGTTTGAGCTCTGTCTGGGGTTCCTAGAGTATGCTTGTGTATGGTGCTGGTGGTGGTATTTCTCTCTGCATGGACTTCTGAAAGGGGACCAGTTTCTTCTACCATTATGAAACTTCCATGGGATCTCTAAGCTTCAACAAATCCTGTTCCTCCCATAAACTCTGAGAAAGATTCATTCCATTAACAGAATTCATTTAAGACCAGGTATCCAGGTATATGTGGAATGTACAAAGTAATGTTAATGGAATTTTTCAAAACAATTTTAAAATATTATTTATGTATTTGTTTATTTATTTATTATAGACAGAGAGCTTGTTATCAGCAGTTGAAAGCCCTGGTGTGCCCATTCTCTCTCTCTTTCTCTGTTAATCTCTCTCTTTCTTACCATCTATTTGAGTATTTCTCTCAGAGAAGTCCTCAGTTTGAGTTTGATCTGAGTGGCAATTTTTCTCTCTCCTATGTGACCCTTACCCTGTCCACTTTCTCCATCATACATATCCTGTATGCTTCCAACTCATTATCTCTCATATGATTTTAGCCCTCATACAATATGTTTTGTTTATTGATGGTTCAGAATGATACTGGGCTCACTATGGGCAGTGTAAGTACTTACAAAAACCATTCCTACAGTTTAATTTCAAATGTTTATACAACTTGTGAACTGTTACAAAATTTTGAAATTCCACTTTAGTATAGGTGTTGACAACATTGAACTCCCTAAAACATTATATGCCACTGCCAAGGCTCTTGGTTTCCCACCAGGAGTAGATGGTAAGAACCTCCTGATAAATAATTCACATACTTGGGCTTCAAGGTCACTGAGGAATCCTGTTGGAGCTGAGCTGAAAACCTCCTCCATGTAGACTAGCTGACAGAAAGCTGACAAAAGCTATGCTGCATGCAATCCCATTGGAAGAGAGAAATTACTAATGGAGATAAACAACAGTGGACACTGCAAGCCTTAAATTTGGCGTGTCTATTATGGGAGAAACCAACTGCTCTCTAATTGGACTGGAGGCACACTCCACAGGAGGGAATACATGCCTGATACTAAAATCCTATGACATGGGAAGGTATGTCTGCTGACTTCTGGTTAAATATATATACTATGCTCACTGAACTGCCCAGTAAGCACTTCTCTTAATGTTAATACTCATATACTAATGCTATTCTCACTTTTGATTAGAGAAGCTTCTCTTTTCAAATGGTGGTAACTTTGGGATGACTCAGAAGGCACCATCGTGCTGAGAAGTGATAAAGGAGTACTCAGCACTGAAATATCTCTATCACACCTTTCAAGACTCATTGCAAAATAGGTGGCAGAAGAAAATGTAATAGCCAAAGGAAAGGTAGGACACCTTATTACATGTTCTTCCAGACACAAAATGGCCTAGATATCCATGGACTTGCAGTGCCTGACATTGCCTACAGAAGACTATCATAATAGGAGGAAAAGATGATGACATCAAAATAAAAGAGAGACTAATTGAGAAGGGGATGGAATATGATGGAGAGTGGAGTTGCCAAGGGGAAAGGGGGGAGGTAATTACATAGTTTTATTGTCTATAATTATGGAAGTTGTCAATAAAAACACTTAAATAAAATATTAAAATAGAGACTGCATAAGATATGAAAAAATTACATATATTTTTAAATCTCTGCAACATTTTCTAGCATTATGCCTACCATTTCTAATATTCCTCCTCAGGATTTTGGGTTTATGGAAATGAACAATTCAGATAAGGTCCCTGTTTTCAGGAAAATTATCTTGATGTTAATAAACTGTTCAAATAGATATGGTAACTTCTATGGATAAACTTTTAAGGATTATTAATAGTATTACTATTATTACTAAATTATATGGCTTTTCACATATGAGTCATATATTAAATCTGAACTCAGAACTGTGGCATTGTCTCTCTGACTTTTCGGTCTACTCCTCTGTATGACAACTGTTAGAACCACTGATAAACCCGCTTGCTCTGAATGCACAGCCATTGTCTGGTTATAACCCCTTAACAATGGTCACACTTCAAAGCAGAACTCATTTCAAAGCCTTTGTGAATTAAATTTGAAACTCTACAAAAATATCTTCTTTAAAAATAAATCTATGCTCACTGAGTCCCTTTCATCTAATGCCATGTTCTGGCTAAAAGGTAATCTAAGTTTTCTTGCATGACTTCTTTTCATAGTCATGTCATCCTATCGGTTTTGGTTTAACACACTGCCTGCTTCTTTTCTCATTTTTCATTATATCATTTGAAACAGAAATTTATACAGGTAAACACTAATACTGATAGAGATGATAAGCCAGAATTTATCATAAAGCTTTAATTATGTTTCTCAAAAAATTTATATTTTCTACTAGCTATTATATTAAGGTACAAAGCACAAATGAAGGAACTGTGCAAAAAAATTTACCATGCATTCACTTAACATATTTAAAACACATATTAAGGGCTGGAGAGATGGCTTAGCAGTTTAGGCACATGCCTGTGAAACTTAAGGACCCAGATCCCACATAAGCCAGATGCATATGGTGATGCATGCATCTGCCCTGGTGTGCCGATTCTCTCTCTCTATCACTCCCTCTCTCTGTCTCTAATAAATAAATAAATAAAAATAAAATATTTAAAAACATGTTAAAATATTTTCTAATAAACTTAACTTTTTTCATCATTAACAATGATTAGCCTAGGTCTGGAGAGATTGCTCAGTGGTTAAAGCACTTGCCTGAAAAGCCCTGGGACCTGGGTTTGATTCCCCAGTACCCATGTAAGCTAGATGCACAAGGTGGTGCATGCATCTGGAGTTTGTTTGCAATTGCTGTAGGCCCTGACATGCCCATTCTCTATGTCTTCCTTGTCTCTATCTCTCTCTGCTTGCCAATTAACATATAAAAACATTTACAAAAACCTACAGCCTATATTTCAGTAGTTGTATAATTGCCCCTAAAGTTATATAAATATATAATAAGAACACATGTAATATGCCTGTTATATGTTTGTGTACATGTATATGTTTGTATACATATGTGTGTGTACGTGTGCGAGTGAGTGTTATATATGATAGTTTCTACCTTACTTCCATTTAATATTTTGATTATTTCAGAGAGATTATGGGTAATATTTTTAGGTGAATAAAGGTAAAAGTCATGTTAAGAACATAATTTTCTTGGTTCCAAGCCAGTCATATAATAATAGCTCTAGAAATAATCTATATTTTTTATTGTATGAAAACTAGATGGGCTGGAGTGATGGCTAAGTGGTTAAGTCTCTTGCCTAACCTTAAGATTAAGGACCCATGTTTGATTCCTCAGTACCCAAGTAAGCCAGATGCACAAAGTGGTACATGCGTCTGGAGTCTGTTTGCAATAGCTAAAGGGTCTGGCATGCCAATTCTCTCTCTCTCTCAAATAAATAAATAAAATTAAGAATAAAAATGAAAATAAAACTCAAGGGGCTGGAGAGATGATTAGCATTCAAGCCTATGAAGCCTAAGGCCCCAGGTAAGATTCCCGAGTACCCACATAAACTTGATGCACAAGGTGACACATGCGTCTGGAGTTCATCTGCAGCAGCTGAAGGCCCTGTGTCACAATTCCATCTCTCTTGCTCTCTCAAATAAATTTAAGAAAAGAACTTGAGCCTGTAATTGTAAGTAATAGCTCTGTGTTTAGTTTAAGTAGTTGGGATATCTGTTAACAATCAATAAGAACTGCTTGTTGTTTAAATGTATATCTAGATTATCATTGATTGGTTAGAGTCTTTGAGAGTCAGTGTTATTTATTTTTCTTCTTTTGTTAATAGATAAAATATCAGGCTGGGTATATAGATCACTTGGTAGTGTACTTGCCCTTGCCTTCTATACATAAGGCTCTTGGATTGAATCAAGCACCTTATAAACGGGGCTGGAGTTGCATGTTTGTTATCCTAGCGCTCCTGCACTCCCGGGGTACAGGCAGGTGATTCAGAATTCCTAGGCTATTCTTGCCTGAAACAGTTGTGGTTAGCCTAGAGAAGGGAAAGGACAGAAGAGAGGGAAGGAGGGATAAAGGGAGGGTGGGAAGAAGAGAAGGAAGCAGGGAAGACATTGAACCTCTCAAGATTATTAACATAATTGCGAACATGAAAGTTTGGAACATACATGTGATTCCTAGAGAAACATCTGCAATTTTGATTCTAGAGTTAATGCCCAAGCTTCTCTGAATTATTAAAGTTAAATCCATGATAGTCTGGAAATTAAAATATACATACCATGTTCCTGGTCAGATGAGAATAAATAAATAATGGCCTTACCTTTACAGAAATGTCAGCATGGAACTCACCAACTCACCGTGGCAGTAAATTAAAGGTGACATACAATATGACCCTTGCATGCAAAGTATCCGTATACCAATTAATGTCTTACTTGTGTCACTGAATGGTAATTCTAAATGGTTTTAGGATCTTGTATATTTTTATTGATGAATATGTCAAAGAGGTGCAGGTCCTGAATAATTGTACAAACTGCCGTGCACCCCAACAGAAGGCAGTAAAGAGAACTTACAAAGCAAAGAGATGACATGTCAGCTATATGCCAGTGCCCATCATGAATGGGCCTGTGTCTCAGCATATGTGATATCTGATCACTATGGCTTGTGCCATTCTCTGCTTTTCTTTATGTATGTGATATGGTTGGTATGTTATAAAATTTTCAAATAAAAAAGAGGCTTACTATGTGGGAAGAAAGCAAGTGAACACTTCCCCCAGTCATGTTTGATAAAATTATTTTTGTTTTATTATCATAACTGTTTTTGTCCATTTTTATTTATAGATAAAAACAGAATTATGAATATCTTATAGAATCTTATAGAATTGTTATTATTTAGAATTTATATTTAGTTATAATTGACAAAAGTGGACAATAGTATGAAATCTAGTGTTCATTTTAAATATATACTCAACAGTAGTCAAAAGGGGGGTTTATTTTAATAAAAAGAGCTTAATATTCTTGTTAAATCCTTATTAATTATTAACTATTTAAAATTATGTTTTCATAGATATATATTCTATGAAATTTTAATTGATATAGATTCTCTGTTATAAAATATTTCAAAAAAACAGACTTAATATTTAATTGCTATGCCAACTCAAATGTGATCATCATGAGGTATTTTACTTCTGCAGGTAATAATATGAAAGATTTTAAATGGTTAGCAATATATTCAACACAAAACTATTTGCCTGAATATAATCCATACTTTACTCAAAACCCTTTCCATAGGCAAAGTGATGGTTTACATACTCAGAAAATATCATGTCATTTCTCCACTTCAAATAATTCAATGACTGTGATAATTATTACAATAACTTCCAAAAATTGTGCCATAAAGTCAAGGTACTGAACTGTATTTGTTTTATTTTATTTTCCTCCTTTGCAGTAAAGCCTCACCATCAATGTCCACTTATTTGAATTCTTTCTCTCTCCCTCTGTGTGTGTGTGTGTATGTGTGTGTGTATGTTTGTGTGTGTGTGTGTGTTTACTGATTTGGCCTATTGATTCAGGCATTACCAGTACTATGCTCTCTCTCTGCCTATGCCACCATACTCCTCAATTCTAAAACCACCTTTAACCTGATCATACATTGCTCAAATCATCCAGTCCTTCCCACCTCAAGGGATCTACATCCATTTTGTCTTACACGTGTCCCACTTTCTCTACATCAAGTCCCTTTGGTGCACACTCATATAATCTCTGTAGGTCCATCTATATTTACAATGGATAAAGTGTTATTAGAAATAATAATAAGCATTAAACATATCTATTGGCAAATGTATTAATTACACAAGTAATATTCCAGGAGCCTTGTTGAGACAAGTACAGTCTTTACTGTTCCATCTTATCAATTTTACTCTTGTAAATTGCTTTCACCAAAGGACATTTTCTGTCCCAAATTGGATCTTATACGATGTTTAGTAAAAACTAGACAAAATTTGTTTGTTCAGAAGAGCAGAAATCATATAATTTGATATGATAGAAAAAAAGCTAACACTACTCCATGCTACATCACTGATTCTACATGTTTCCAACTGAATATTTAAATAAATTGCTATAATGATTTATTTGTGCTATAGACTGACCAGTCTCCAGTACTTCTTAATTTTTATGAATCATTCACGCTTCCCAGCTGAAAGCTAGCTTGACCTATTGGCCAAAATCGCTATTGCTATGGTAGTAATCACTTTCATTGATGCTCTTATAGCTGCTGACTATTCCTCTGCTTTAAGGTTCAAAGCAAATGGTAACAAAGCAGAAACTAGACTGAACTACTTAGGAGACTAAGTATTTAATTGAGGTTTTATGCTCATTGAAATATATTAAACATGAAGCATTAAAATAACATGGAACAAAGACCATTTCAAATGGAATCATCTGCCAGAAATGTTTTATGCTCATTTGTGGCCTGTGGTCAACATTTGTGACTCCCACAAATGGAAAAAGACATAGGAATCCATTCCTCTTCTCTACTAAGGACATTTCTCTGTGATAGAACACCAATTATTTTTTACCACTAGTGAACATAATTTAGATGATCATGCTTTAATAAGATTTCTATCCCTTGATACCATCCATTTTTGCAAATGCCCTAGGCACATGAGAATTTCAGACATTTTACCAAGCTTTCTATCAACAGTGATACATGATAAAATTTATGTGCAAAAATTCCATTAATATTAATGAGATTAGCCCTCATAAATCTGATGGTACTGCTGATGGAGTAGATTCTGGAAACAGTAAAATTATTTTAATTATGGACTAAATTTAGTTACTTTGTCAAATATATAAATACATAAAATACTTACATAGTGAATTAATTAACATATGGGTAATTAGGCAAAGTCATAAAAAGTCTAATGGTTATGATAATAAATAATGTGAAGTAATTACCCTTTTCATTCTGACAATTGTGATTTTCTTTCAAGCCAACTACTGTGAAGCCAGTTTTTTAAATAGTAAAATAGTATGTCCTTTCTGATGATGTGTAGAGGACTGGTTTTGATGAAGTGTCTTTATTGACAAGGTTTCTATCTAAGTGAAATATGCATGGCACTATATCTCATCATGGCTTCAATTTATTCTTAAATGAATTCTTCTTTCCTTAGTGTCCTCAGTTCTAAAATTTTTATATGCCTAGCTTTTTTTTTTTTCCTTTTCTGAAACAATTCAGATGACCTCTATGAAGATGAATATGGGTCTGACAATGCAGCAGTCATCATTCATTTATCATTATTGATTAATTGTTTCAACAGTTGGTGTGCATCTATGATTTAGCTAGTATATGCAGATACAGAGATTTCTTACTGCCTTAAAGAAGTCAAAGACAGAGAATATACTCATGAGTGAAGTAGTGCAAACATGCAGTAGAAAGTGTGTATCATGCAAAAACAAATTATTTGGTCTCCAGTGAAGATGGTGGACACCTAATTGTGCTGCAAATCTCAGGAAGGAGAGGCAAGGCATTAAGGGGTCACTGGGTCTTTTAGGGGAGAGAGAAATCTCTAAAAGATTTCCAGTGAGAGGGTGTGGAGGGGCAAAAAAGGGAAATTGTCTGATTCCCATGCTCTCAGGTAACCCACCAGTCCCCCAATACCCCATAGTAGCCATCCTAGCCAGAGCCCCAGCCTCAGGCTACTCTTGCACCAACTGCAGGCAAGGAGACCCAGGCCAGTAGTTCCACCTGCACCGCCTGGCATGGGCAATCACTGGGATCCAAACTCTCTACCTGTGTGTCCTCAGACCTCCCCCAACTCCCCACTTCAATTCCTCTACTCTCTACCCCCACACCCTGCAACTTTGGACATGCTCCATGCATAGGACCCACTCCACATGGACCCAGCCCCCCCCCCATGACTTCAGACATGCTTGGCCCCACCCTCTTTCCCCCCGACTTTGGAAATGCTTTGCTTGGGCCCACCTCCCCCCACGACTTCTGACATGCTTGGTGACAGTCCCCACCTTCATGGTTTACAACATGCACTGCTTGGCCCTGCTACCTCCATGACTTCAGACATGCTTGGCCCTGCCCCTGCAAATTCAGCCCTGCCCCCCGAGACTTCAGACCTGCCTGCTAGGTTTCAACCCATGCAACTTCAGACCATCTTCACTCACTCTGCCAGAGAGTGCAAATGTTTCAATAAGTTTAAAAATTTCTGGGAACAGTACATGAGGGAAATGTGGGATACCCTTAAACGTCCTAACATTTGGATCATGGGAATATCAGAAGGGGAAGAAATTCAGACCAAAGGCATGGAGAACTTATTTAACAAAATAATCAAATAAAATGTACTCACTCTCAAAACAAAGGCCCATCAAGATACAAGCAGCTACCAGAACTCCAAACAGAGTAGACCAAAGGACATATTGCTATTAAGACTCTAAACATTGACATCAAAGAGAAAGTCCTAAAAGCAGCTAGGGAAAAACAACACATCAAATTTAAAGGTAACCCCATAAGAATCACTTCAGACTTCTCAATGGAAATCCTGAAAGCCAGAAGGGCCTGGACACTGCAAAGTCTAAGAACCTATGACTTCCAACCCAAATTACTCTACCCAGAAAAAGTATCCCTCATAATAGATGGTGAAAGAAAAACCTTCCATGACAAAACTCAGCTTTACAATTATGTGAACACAAAACCAAACCTAAAGAGAGTATTTCAGGAAATTCTCCACACAGATAAATCAAATAATCAACCTCAGGTGCCTACAAGAAGCAGGTCATAATAACCAAACTCAGAGTAGGCACAAAAAAATTCAAATTCCACAAGATGGCGGCATAGGAACCACGCCTAAGCAGCCTAGGGGAGAAAAAGCCAAAGAAAACCCAGCAAAATACACAAGGGAGGTGTATAAGAGATTAAAACAGCAGCGGAGAAGTAGGAGATATCCAGAGCCCACAAGGGCAGGCCGAAGCAGCTCCGGCAACGGCAGCTCGGGACCAGGTAGCAGCAGATCGGGATCCGGCAGCGGCAGCTCGGGACCCGGTAGCGGCGACTTGGGCTCCGGCAGCGGCACCTCGGGACCCGGTAGCGGCGATTCGGACTCTGGCAGCGGCAGCGGCAGCACGGGCACCGGCAGCTGCATCGCGGGCTCCGGCAGTGGCAACTCGGGACCCAACAGCGGCGGCTCAGACCCCGGCAGCGGAAGCGGCGGTGGAAGCCGGAAGCGGCGGTGGAAGCCGTGACTCCAGCCCCAAAAACACCATCAGCTGCTCCGGTACCGGCCACAGCGGCTTCAGGGCAGCGAATCCAGCAGCGGAGGCTCCAGCGGCTTCAGCGGCAGAGGCGGATCCCGCAGCGGCAGCACCAGCGGATCAGAGGCGGAGGACCCAGCAGCGGCAGCTCCAGCGGATCAGCGGGGGCAGACCCAGCAGCGGCATCTCCAGTGGCGGATCCAGCAGCAGTGGTCCCAGCAGCGGCAGCTCCAGTGGCAGCAGCGGGGAATCCAGCATCAGGGGCGCCAATCTGCAGGGCCACAGTTGCCAGGCTTGGTTTGCCCCACAGGAAAAGCCAGTACCCAGTTCCAGAAAGCAGAACAGCGGCCCAACATCCCAGCCAGCAACTTGACTGAGACCAAAAGCATCCAAAGAGGTAACTGGGATTGAACCAGGGAAGGGTCTCACCTGGTCACAAGCTGACTTGGATCCCTCAACAGACCAGAAATCTTAACTTCTTTGTTGATAGAGGATCTGGTTTTTATAATACCTAATCTTGCATAAATGCTCGGTGCTGTTCTTGACTGAATGTGTATAGGGTTTAGTTAAATTTTAGAATATACCTGTATTTTATTCCACTCAACCTATTTGAATACTCCCATAGCAGGCAAACTTAACCCCTAGGACCACGTGTCTAGATACTCTGAGAGTGGTAAGAGCCACACCTAACATCTTAATCTCCTACATAGAAGATATACAATATCAGATCAATAGATACAGCAAAGGATACCCAGCTAACTGGAAAATTTAAGCAGTAACTTAATCCAAGATGCAAAAATATATACATTATAACACAAGAAACACCAAAAACCAAGGCAATATAAATCCACCAAAAAGCATCAATGCTTCAGAAATGACCTCTAGTGAAAACGAGTTAGAGAAAATGCCTGAGAAAGATTTCAAAAGAATGATTGTAAATATGTTCAATGAACTCAAAGAAGAAATCAAAGGAATCAGAGAAGATACAGGACACCAATTTAACGAAATAAAGAAATCAATACAAGACATAAATAAGGAAATAGAAATAATGAAGAAAAACCAGTCAGAATTACTAGCAATGAAGAACACAGTTAATGAAATAAAAAACTCTGTAGAAAATCTCACCAGTAGAATGGATGAAGGAGAGGACAGAATATCTAAGCTAGAAGACCAGGTGGCAGATCTAATACAATCCAACGAAGAGAAAGACAAACTAATAGAAAAGTATGAATGGGAATTTCAAGATATTCGGGACACTATGAAAAGATCAAATATAAGAATTCAGGGTATAGTAGAAGGAGAAGAATTTCAATCCAAAGGTATAGTAGGCATCTTCAACAAAATCATAGAAGAAAACTTCCCCCAAATTGGGAAAGAGGTGCCAATGCAGATACAGGAAGCATTTAGAACACCAGCCAGACAAAACCTGGAAAGAACCTCTCCTCGCCATATTATAATCAAACTACCAAACACACAATCCAAAGAAAAAATATTGAAAGCAGTTAGAGAGAAAAATCAAGTTACCTACAAAGGCAAGCCCATCAGGATCACAGCAGATTACTCAACACAAACTTTCAAAGCCAGAAGGGCTTGGAGTGATGTATTCCAAACTCTGAAAGATAACAACTGTCAACCAAGGCTACTTTATCCTGCAAAACTATCCATTCAAATAGATGGAGAACTAAGGACATTCCATGACAAAAGCAGGCTAAAGGAGTATTTGAAGACAAAACCAGCTCTACACAAAATACTTGAAAGAATCCTCCATGCCGAAGAGAAAGAAAAACACACATATAAGGAACCTGGAAAACAACAAACAACACTCAAATACTAGTTAATATAAGAGAGCAAAGGTAGAACCAGAACCACAAAAAAAAAAAAAAAAATGGCAAGCATAAATACACATCTTTCAATAATATCTCTTAATATCAATGGCCTCAATGCTCCAACCAAAAGACATAGATTTGCAGACTGGGTTAAAAAGCAGGACCCTACAATTTGTTGTCTCCAAGAAACTCACCTTTCTACAAAGGATGGACATTATCTTAGGGTGAAAGGTTGGAAAACGGTGTTTCAAGCAAATGGACCCAGAAAGCAAGCAGGGGTTGCTATCCTAATAGCTGACAAGGCAGACTTCACTCCAACATTAGTCAAGAAAGATAAGGAAGGTCACTTTATATTGATTAAGGGCACACTCCAACAGGAGGACATTACAATCCTAAACATATATGCACCTAACATGGGGGCTCCCAAATTCATCAAACAAACACTGTTAGAACTAAGGTCACAGATAACACCAAACACAGTGGTAGTTGGTGACTTTAACACCCCACTCTCATCAATTGACAGGTCATCCCGGGAAAAAATAAACAGAGAGGCATCTGGACTAAACGAGGTCATAGAAGGAATGGACCTAACAGACATATACAGGACATTTCATCCAAATGCTGCAGAATATACATTCTTTTCAGCAGCACATGGATCATTCTCTAAAATAGACCATATATTAGGACACAAAGCAAATCTTAACAAATTCAGGAAAATTGAAATAATTCCTTGCATTCTATCTGACCACAATGGAATCAAACTACAAATCAATAGCAAGAAAGGATATAGAGCATACACAAAATCATGGAAACTAAACAATACATTACTAAATGATGAATGGGTCAATGAAGAAATCAAGAAGGAAATCAAAAAATTTATAGAGTCAAACAATAATGAGAACACAACATACCAAAATCTCTGGGACACAATGAAGGCAGTTCTAAGAGGTAAATTTATAGCTTTAAGTGCCTATATTAAGAAATTAGAAAGGTCGCAAATAAATGACCTAATGCTTCACCTTAAAGCCTTGGAAAAAGAAGAACAAGGCAAACCAAAAATCAGTAGACGGGAAGAAATAATAAAGATTAGGGCAGAAATTAATGAAATAGAAACCAAAAAAACAATACAAAGAATTAATGAAACAAAGAGCTGGTTCTTTGAAAGGATAAACAAGATTGATAAACCCTTAGTAAATCTGACCAAAAGAAAGAGAGAAGAGACACAAATTAATAAAATTAGAGATGAAAAAGGTAACATCACGACAGATGCCAGAGAAATTCAAAAAATCATAGGGACATATTATAAAAACATATACTCCACAAAGTATGAAAATCTGAAAGAAATGGATGATTTCCTTGATTTATATGACCTACCTAAATTAAATCAAGATGAGATTAATCACTTAAATAGACCTATAACAAGCATGGAGATCCTAACAGTTATCAAAAATCTCCCAACTAAAAAAAGCCCAGGCCCAGATGGATTCACTGCTGAATTTTACCAGACCTTCAGGGAAGAGCTAACACCATTGCTTCTTAAGCTTTTCCATGAAATAGAAAAAGAAGGAATTCTACCAAACTCCTTCTATGAAGCCAGCATCACTCTGATACCAAAACCAGGCAAAGATAGAACAAAAAAGGAAAATTACAGACCAATCTCCCTCATGAACATAGATGCAAAAATTCTCAACAAAATATTGGCAAACAGAATACAAGAATACATTAGAAAGATCATTCACCCTGACCAAGTAGGCTTTATCCCAGAGATGCAGGGATGGTTCAACATACGCAAATCTATAAATGTTATACATTATATAAATGGGTTGAAGGACAAAAATCACATGATCATCTCATTAGACGCAGAGAAAGCATTCGACAAAATCCAACATCCCTTCATGATAAAAGTCCTACAGAGACTGGGAATAGAAGGAACATATCTCAATATAATAAAGGCTATTTATAATAAGCCTACAGCCAACATATTACTAAATGGGGAAAAATTGGATGCTTTTCCACTAAAATCAGGAACAAGACAAGGGTGTCCACTGTCCCCACTTTTATTTAATATAGTTCTGGAAGTCTTAGCCATAGCAATAAGGCAAGAGACATGCATAAAAGGGATACAAATCGGAAAGGAAGAGGTCAAGTTATCATTATTTGCAGATGACATGATTCTATATATAAAGGACCCTAAAGACTCTACTAGCAAACTGTTAGAGCTGATAAAAACCTACAGTCATGTAGCAGGATACAAAATAAATACACAGAAATCAGTAGCCTTCATATATGCTAACAACAAACACACAGAGGATGAGATCAGAGAATCACTCCCATTCACAATTGCATCAAAAAAAATAAAGTACCTTGGAATAAACCTTACTAAGGAAGTAAAGAATCTATACAATGAGAACTTTAAAACACTCAAGCGAGAAATTGCAGAAGACACTAGGAAGTGGAAAAACATCCCTTGTTCCTGGATTGGAAGAATCAATATTGTGAAAATGGCAATCTTACCAAAAGCAATCTACACATTTAACGCAATCCCCATCAAAATTCCAAAGGCATTCTTCACGGAAATAGAAAAAACAATCCAAAACTTCATTTGGAATCACAAAAAACCTCGAATATCTAAAATAATACTGAGCAACAAAAATAAGGCTGGTGGTATCACCATACCTGATTTTAACCTATACTACAGAGCCATAGTAACAAAAACAGCATGGTACTGGCACAAAAGCAGACTCGTAGATCAATGGAACAGAATAGAGGAGCCAAATGTAACCCCATGTAGTTATAGCCACCTGATATTTGATAAAAATGCCAAAAATACTCATTGGAGAAAAGACAGCCTCTTCAGCAAATGGTGTTGGGAAAACTGGATATATATCTGTAGAAGGATGAAAATAGATTCTTCTCTTTCTCCGTGCACAAGAATTAAGTCCAAATGGATTAAGGACCTTAACATCAGACCTGAAACTCTGAAACTGCTAGAGGAAAAAGTAGGGGAAACCCTTCAACATATTGGTCTTGGCAAAGACTTTCTGAATACAACCCCAATTGCTCAGGCAATAAAACCACAGATTAACCACTGGGACCTCATGAAAATACAAAGATTTTGCACTGCAAAGGACACGGTGAAGAAAGCAAAGAGGCAACCTACAGAATGGGAAAAAAATCTTCACCAGCTATATATCTGATAGAGGATTAATATCTAAGATATACAAAGAACTCAAGAAGTTAAATAATAAGGAATCAAACAAACCAATCAAAAAATGGGAAATGGAGCTAAATAGAGAATTCTCAAAGGAAGAAATATGAATGGCATATACGCATCTAAAAAAATGTTCTACATCCCTAGTCATCAGGGAAATGCAGATTAAGACTACATTGAGATTCCATCTCACTCCTGTCAGATTGGCTACCATCATGAAAACAAATGATCATAAATGTTGGCGGGGATGTGGAAAAAGAGGAACCCTTCTACATTGTTGGTGGGAATGCAATCTGGTCCAGCCATTGTGGAAATCAGTGTGGAGGTTCCTAAAACAGCTAAAGATTGATCTACCATATGACCCAGCTATAGCTCTCCTAGGCATATATCCTAAGGACTCATCTCATTACCTTAGAGATACTTGCTCAACCATGTTTATTGCTGCTCAATTTATAATAGCTGGGAAATGGAACCAGCCTAGATGTCCCTCAACTGGTGAGTGGATAATGAAGATATGGCACATTTATACAATGGAGTTTTACTCAGCAGTAAAGACAAATGAAGTTATGAAATTTGCAGAAAAGTGGATGGATCTGGAAAGAATTATACTAGGTGAGGTAACCCAGGCCCAGAAAGCCAAGCGCCACATGTTCTCCCTCATATGTGGATCTTAGCTAGAGATGATTGGGCTTCTGTGTGAGAAGGAAAAAACTCAGTAGCAGAGGCCAGTAAGTTAAAAAAGGAGATAGAAAGGGAAGGGAAAGAAAGGGAGGAGGGCTTTTATTAGGTTGGTATTGTATATATGTAAGTAGAAAGATTGAGATGGGGAGGGGATATGATGGAGAATGGAATTTCAAAGGGGAAAGGGGGGAGGGTAATACCATGGGATTTTCTTTTGTTATCGTGGAAAATATTAATAAAAATGGAGAAAATAAAAAATAAATAAATAAATAAATAAATAAAAAATTCAAATTCCATGAAAATACCAAACCACATAAACCAACATAGTAATGCCAGGATCAAATCAAGCCTCACAGTTATTACCCTAAATGCCAATGGCCTTAATTCACCCATCAAGAGACACAAGCTAACAGGGTGGATCAGAAAATTAGACCTCTCAATCTTTTGTCTACAAAAATCCCACCTCACCACAAAAAACAGACACCTCCTCAGGATGAAATGTGGAAAATGATTTTCCAAGCAAAGGGGATTAAGAAACAAGCAGGCATAGCCACACTAATATTGGATAAAATATACTTCAAACCAAAACTAATAAAAAAAAAAAAGGCCACTTCCTACGAATCAAGGGAACAATCCATCAAGAGGTTATCACAATCATCAATCTTAATGCCTCAAACACAGGTGTACCACAATTCATAAAACACAGCCAACTTGACATTAAAAAAGATATAACCACTAACACCATCATATCTGGGGACTTCAATATACCATTATCAACAATAGATAGATCATCCAAGCAGAAACTCAACAGGGAAGTGAGAGAGCTCAACAAAATCATAGAACATTTAGGCCTAACAGACATCTATAGAACATTCCATCCCAAATCCACAGACTACACATTCTTCTCATCAGCCCATGGAACCTTCTCTAAAATAGATCATATACTGGGTCACAAAGCCTGCCTCCATATGTTTAGGAAGATTTACATAATCACCTGCATGAAATCAGATCACAATGCTATATTGCTAGAAATTAACAACAAAACACCCACCAAAAATCCCATCAGCTCCTGGAAACTGAACAGCACACTTTTAAACAATAAATGGGTAGTGGATGAAATAAAATATGAAATTGAAAAATTTCTAGGAATGAATGACAATGAGAACACACCATACCAAAATTTATGGGACACAATGAAGGCAGTCCTCAGGGGAAAATTCATAGCACTAAATACCTTCATAAGAATAACAGAGAAATCCCAAGTCAATAACCTAATCATCCACCTAAAGGCACTGGAAAAGCAAGAAGAATCCAACCCAAAATGTTCCAGATGGAAAGAAATAATTTAGATCAGAGCCAAAATTAATGAATTGGAAACTAAGAAAACAAGAAAATTGATGAAACAAAGAGTTGGTTCTTTGACAAAATAAACAAGATTGACAAAGCCCTGGCCAGTTTGATCAACTGAAAAACAGAGGTGCTTCAAATTAATAAAATTAGAAATGAAAAACAAGAGATCACAACAAACATAAGTGAAATTGGGAGAATCATCAAGTCTTACTTCAAAAACCTCTACTCCACATAATTGGGAAATATGGAGGAAATGGATAAATTCCTAGACACATACCATCTATCAAAGCTAAACTCAGAGCAGATTAATCTCCTGAACACACCTATCACAACAATGGAAATTGAAAAGATAATAAAAAACCTCCCCAAAAAGAAGAGTCCAGGACTAGATGGCATCTCAGCTGAATTCTATCAAATCTTCATGGAGGAACTCAAACTGAAACTCAATCCAGCAGGTGGATATCATCTACAATGAGCTTTTGATCAGAGAGACCAACAATGTTTCCCAAAAGAAGACAGATTTCTGTCAGAGAGTTTGATGACCCACCGTAGGTTAGTGATACGACCCTACTGCTGAAGACACCATACACTGTTGGAATGTAACATGGAGTGACATGGCTGGAAGCAGGAAGAGAGTCTGTCCCCAGATAGTTAGCACATCTAGTGCAGGAAGGTGCTACATGAGCGACTGAGGTAAAATGACCAATATCTGTCCAAGCAACACATGGTCTAACCTGCTTAGCAGCAAACAACCTGACATAATGCTCATACAAGTGCAATGGTGGTGCACAGCCATGGTGGGAAACCCACTGCTTTAGATTTGGCTGACTGATCTGCTCAGTGGAACATAACCCATAACTGGAGCTGGGAAACAAGTCAGAACCATATCCAAAAAATGAACTCGCTCTCCATTAAACTCTCTCTGAAAAAATAATGGTTATCACTTTTATTTGGAGCTAACTTTATTCTGCATTGGAAAATCTGCTTCTCTTTTTCAGGTAGTTGCAGATCCTAAGGAGAGAACCACCCCCATCATACCCCAAAAGGCCCCAGCCGAAAAAAAAAAAATAATTTGGGAAACATGCAAGAATGCTGCTTTCTTGGCGAACCTGAAACAAGCACCACGGTGAAGGAGATAGACACAGAGAACAATCAACTCCTACAAAACCATGTATCCAGAGACACAGAGGCTCACAAGATCTCAACAATGAAGCAGACCTAGAAGGAACCCAACATGGCTCAGGGAAATTTGCAGAAGAGGGGGCAGAAAGAATGTCAGAGCCACTTGTTGGCTCATGACACACAGAGACATTTCCTCCTACCCCAAACTGAAGACTAACCCCACAATACATGACCCATGTACCCCAACAAGGAGGGTATCTATGGAGGGGGAAGGACAGGGAGGAGGCTAACAATAGTAACAACTTGACTGTATTCACTGACTACAAAAATAATTTAAAAAACAAATATTTGTAAGTCCACCAATTTTGATGGAGACAATATAATTCTGGAAAAGATATTGGTCACTGACATGGAATCCCTGTAAATTTCTCAATTCCAATTTTAACTGATTCTTAGGGGCAGTAATGAGTTTAACGTTTGAATGTGGGTAATGACTTACCCAATAAAGACACTAAGTGTCAGTGTTATACATTTACCTATATAATGAAACATTGCAGTCACTAATCATTATCATGGATCAGCAAAGTTGGAGATTGAGCATTGCAAAGGGTTATGAATTCATGGTGTTTGCTTATAGAAACATAAGATGATAAAGGTTGAATCTGGTGAGAACATACACATATCTTAGACCTCCAAATGAAATATCTCACTCAGTACCATGTCTGTCCTACTTTCTTATTCCTTTTTTGTTTGGCATGTGTGTATATAGTATGTATGGTGTATGCATATGCACAATGTCTATATATGAGTCTGGGTATATATATATATATATATATATATATATAGAGAGAGAGAGAGAGAGAGAGAGAGAGAGAGAGAGAGAGATAGACAAAGATAGATAGATAGATAGATAGATAGATAGATAGATAGATAGATAGATAGACAGAGATATGTCCCATGCACCTATGTGTGGAAACTAGAGAGATATCTGGTGTCCTCTTCTACCATTCTTCCACCTTGTTTCCTTGGGATGGGGTCTCTTATTTTGTGTCTGGAATTCTCCAGCAATTCACCTGTCTCCACACCTTCAATGTTAAGATTACATTGTGGGGAGCCTTGCCAAGCTTTTTATACATGGGTTTGGGTGCTTGGAATCAAATTCATTCTTGTGCAGCAAGTGCTCTCTTATTCACCGAGCCATTTCTCCAGCACCCAACTCTGTCTCCCACACTACCTTTCTGTCCATCTTCTGATACGAATAGCTCTAGACATGATATGTTTATCCAAACCTTTCCATTCTCACTACAAAACTCAAGAGCTTGGAAAGCCTACCATGTTTTCAAATTCAATGTACCAATACATTCATTATTAATCATGCTCTACTTCTAACTCACCCTTTACACTTCAGGCAAACTAAGTCTCTTGCTGTTACTTATGCCTGCAAATCTTTTCAAGCATGTTAATGAAAGCTGCATTCTAACCTCACACCCTTGTTTTCTCTGTGAATGTTCTCTCAGCCTTTTAATGTGAATGAAAAGACCACTATGTCCATTTATTTTTTGCCACAAATTCAGTTGCTTATAAAAATAAAGGAATATCATACATTTATAGAAGTCAGAAATCTGAAATGAATGGGTCTAAAATCAAGGCAGATATGCATGGCAGTTCTGTGGTTCCACAAGGCAGCCATTCCATTGCCTCCTCCATCTTTCTTAGAACTATCTGTATTTCTTGGCTCAGGAAGGTACTTCTGGTTAACAAGACCACCTCTAGGTATGTAACTTTACCACATTTGCACAGCTCCTTTTGGACATGTAAAATATGTATGCACATGTTTCAAGGACTTATTTGTGGACATCTTCTGGAGCAGATATTATTTTTCCCATCAGAGTCATCTGCTCTGTAAAGTTTTGCTTAATTCCAAGTTCCCCAACATACTTAATTTTCTCGTTCCATGTATATTTAAGAATTTGGGCAGCCATGAAATATACTATGGGTTAGAATGCTTAAAAAAATCTAAAATTTGGGGGCTGGGATATGCCTCAGCACTTAAAGATGCTTTTTAGCAAGACCTGTTAGACCAGACTCAATTCTCCAGCTACCTAAATAAAGCTAGAAGGACATTCATTTGTAGTGTCAAGACAAAGTGGCATGTGCATGTGTGTGCACACACACACACCAGCAACCAACAAATAAATAAAAAATAATAAAAATATTTTAACACAGTTCTACAGCAGGGAGTCTGATATCAAGGTACCACTTGACACCTTCTCCCTGAGTTTTCATATGACAGAAAGAGAACTTTGGTAACTGTCTTGTGAGGCACTGGTTCTATTGGATCAGGAATCTGCCACTATGATCCCATTTAACACTTACTCATCATCCTTAAAAGCCCTACCTCCAGTTTAGTCATCTGGTATGTTAGAGCTTCAACAAGTAACATTTGTGAGGGCACAATTCAGTCTACTGCAATGTATTACTGCAGACTCATCTATTTATGATCATTTCTGGATCATAATTAGGTGTTTTCATGTCTCCAAAAGTTAGACACTGAAAATTTCAGGATGTGCTCCACACCTTTGAATTCTTATACCTCTAGTTTCTCCTAGAAAACCAGTGCTTGTGAGAATTTCTTTATAGGAAATAGAGAAAATATTAGTTATCTTTTGAGGAAATAAATTTAACTACATGTGAAATGAACCATGACAAGAGAAATTTTCTACATAGACTATTGCAGTAGGCAGGCTATGGTTCACCACAGCCATGGCAGTAGGTGGTCATTCGGTGGTCCATTCATATGGCTGGAATGATCTAATTTACTGTCTCTGAGCATCTCTGCTATTGCCACAAAGTTCTTTCCTGTGTCAAAATAATAAATGACAAAATAATAAGGGACTGTCATAAAAACAAAATAAAAATACTTATGATCCAAGTGGAATAACCTTTTAATTTACTTCTCAGATTAGAGTAATTGCACTTATCAGAAACCATTTTGAATTATAAATATTCACATCTTGACCTCAATTATGCCTTCATCTCTAAGTTTTCCTTAGAACTTTAGACTGTATAATAAATTCACAATCATATATATCTCAGTGGCTAGATCGCCAGTAATGTCATAAGCAATGTTAAGAGTACATTAATGTGTTTTACTTGATTTGACTAATTCATAACTGAAATTAATTTATAGTCTTAAATGGATATTGAAAATACATTATTTATATCTACTGGTAGTCAGAACTTTTTAATAGTCATCAACTTCTTTTAATGGACTGAATTTAAACCAGTAACAGAAAATGACCATCCTTTCTTTTATTTTTTTTTCTTATGCAGTGTTAGAGTCATATGATTTGATTATTTGTGAAGGATTTGCAGCATATTACTATATTCTTCTTTGTAGGTGTTAATTGACAAAAGTAAAGACACAAGCTTTCACTCTCCTGTCACTATCCACTAATACATTTCATTCCCAATAACATTTGCGCCAATACAAAAACTGACAGAAAGGGCTGGAGAGATAGCTTAGTGGTTAAGGCACTTGCCTGTGAAGCATAAGGATCCCTGTTTGATTTCCCAGTACCCACGTAAGTAAGATGTACATTCTCTCTCTCTCTCTTTCTCTCTCTCAAATAAATAAATATAAAAATAAAAGTTTTTTTTTTTAAATTGACAGAACATTTATCATAGAATACTAGTATTTATTATATATTATTTATACTAACCACAAATGAGTGATCCTTAAACCCTCAATTTCAATATCTATGTTTTCCTAAAACCAGGACTCCCAGAACAGGGCAACCAAGATGAAAAAAAGCAAGGAGGATCTTTGGACAGCTCCTGGGCCCTCTGACTGGTGTGCTCCCTGAGGGGAGAAGCCTGAGTGATTGAGGGAATATGAATGGTATTAGGATAATACCATACTGTTAACTGTACCTCATATAAAATATCAACTCTGTTAGATTAATAAAGCTGAGTCTCAAGAATCTGTCGAATGCCAATTCCATCACCAATGCATGTTTCAATTCAAGCCATTCAGTGATTTTCCTAGAGCACTATTGAGATATTTGACAAATGAAAGTTGTATATTTTTAGGATGCACATGGTGGACGTTCCACCACATATGTTCACACTGTGGAATGATTACTACAATCCAGCTGAATATGACATAAATCATATTGCTTGGCACACACCTTTAATCCCAACACTAGGGATGCAGAGGCATAGGAGAATCACTATGAATTTGAGGCTAGCCTGAGACTATATAGTAAGTTATAGGTCAACTTTGGCTAGAGCAATACCCTACCTCGACACCCCCCCAAAAATTATCGTATTATATGGTTATGTCTACGTGATGAGAATGTTTGAAGTCTACTCTTAATAAGATTTAAGTATATAGGATTTTGAATTGAGCCAACAGTTTTAAGCAGTGCTGGAAAGAGGTTTATCACTAATCTAAGCAAATCACTATGTCTTTTTGAAAATTGTAAATTTTTCAAAAAATGTACCTTAATAAATTTTATTTAGTGTCCTTTCCTTTGAATTTGCAAAACACTTCTGAAAATCAGCTATCCATGTTAAGAAAGTGACTTCACATCTACATTAAGCAATACTTTGCATTACACTACTTAGTGAACATGTGCTATGACACTTTATTTTTAGAATGTATGTCTTCTTTCAATGAAGCTACCAAGCACATAAAACAGAATAGTCATTACTAATATTTGTGTTTTAGAATACATTCCAGCAGATCCATTTTGCTTTCTCCTGTAATGGCAGGAAGGCAACAATTTCATATATACTTTGTGTCATTGTGCTACACCAAAAATTTAAGCAGGTTATCTGGAGCAATTTGTAATAAATTATTATTAAACATCATCTGTATACTGAATTTTATGCTCAATGATGGTAATCTACTTAAATAGATTTTTTTCTCTTCAACATTATTATTGAGCTCATCTTCCAACATTAATCTCTAAAAAATGCAACTTGAACATAAAGCAACCTTAAATGTGATGAAAATTTTTCTTTTCCTCCAAAAAACACTGAGGAAACAAGACTACAATCAGTTTTAAAAGTAGAGGAGGTGAATTGGCTGTAACATGATATAGTACAATGTCAGTAGGGCACTTAAATAAGTTATATCTGACTCCAGATAAATGATAATGCTATGTAATTCCTAACAAATCCTAATAAAGGTGTTGAAAAATGGGTTATATGAAGATAAAAGACATGGTATGGTTCCTTAAAAAGGGATCAAACATGGAATGTGTATTTGTTTGCTTCTCTCTCTCTCTCTCACTCTTTTACACCACACACACACACACACACACACACACACATATGAAATATGGAGCAGAACATTTTTTATCATTCATTGTTTTCTAGATGACTTAAATATTGGTGTAATAATCCAAACCTACCCAAATAATGCTTAGGTCCTTAAAAAACTTCCACACCAAAGAATCTCATTTTTGTGATACATAGTAAAAGCTAGATCAACTGAGGAATATTAAGCACAACCATAATAAGACAGATATTAAATAAAAATCTAAAATCTCTCTTTACAAATACTATAAAATCTCGGGTTTGTTGTCACAAAGGGAAATCTGATTCCCAAAATCTTCATAAATGCAGAGATAATAATAGGTAGGCAGAAACCATCACCTACAATATAAGGAGGCAGATTCATCAGTTCAGATGATGACCAGAGGTGTTGTTTCCTGGAACATTAATTTACTTAATTAGTATTTTTAATAACCTCAAATATGCCAAGTGCTCTGCCAGTTAGTGAGATGGTTGCAAATAATGTGACATAAATAGTCTTGACCTATTTTATACATTAATAGAGAAAATCATAATTTTAAAAAGCCTTACAAAACAGAAACACACTTAAGGAAAATGTAAGCATTAATGGAATAGAATTAAATTTGAGGGTGCTTATATGCATGTCCAGCATATTTCTTCATTGTCATGTCTATGCCCCTGAAGCCAGGTCCCCTGATGAGCTATAGCCAAGGCTTAACTTTCAAAATCAGCACCAATTTGCTGAAAATTATTTTCTTCTCTAAAGAAAAGACAAGGCACACATATGGTGGAAACAAGGGAGGCACACATCACCTTATAGTTAACAAGCTCAAGAGACCATCCTCAATTCATGACAGACATAAAGACCACAGACCTTCCCTGTCAGGTGGAATGTGTCTCTCACCTTCTTCTCATTATTCCCACATTTTAAGTCAGATCATGTTTTAATAATGGAATCTTTATTGGCTGCCACTTAGTCCTTGTATAACTTAGCCTCATTTTCCTACAAGGCTCTCTTTTACTTCTATGTTTCAAATATAAATATAGCTTTTAAATCCTGTACTGAAAGTGACTTTTTTGGATATATCAGATAACACAAGTAGTTATTGGAAGCAAGCACAAATATGCTAGCAGACTTTGAACAATTGTCATCCAAATGGTAAATCCTCATGGCAGATAATACTTGGTAGTCCAGTAACCCTGAGCATGCTGGAATATTAATTTAATGACTCTTCACACATGGAGAACTTGGGTGAGAGCAGGTAGTATGAGGAAGAACTAGGTAATGCAATAGTTCTCATTTATGAAAGACATGATACTGATAGCAACAAGAGTGACAGCTGGCTGTTTTGGGAAAGAAGGTAAAACACTGAAGGAGGGAGGGCTCTTTTCAATCAGTCAGTTCTTAATTTATACACTAATATGAATAACAATAGATTTTCATTGTAGAACTTAAGACCAGCGAGCCAATGAAGCCAGACAAGCAACTGGTTATCAAGCAGAATTACAAATAAGAACAAATCATCAAATCAAATAGGAAGACTTGAACTTTCTCCCAATATAAACACCCCAGCCATGGTAAATTAGAAGACCAACCTGTGATGTTAGTATGAATTGTCAACTTGACTGAAGTTAGATTCACCTGGAAGGCACACCACTGGCCACCATGTTTATGAGGGTATGTACAAAGAGGTTTAATTTGGGAAGATTCACTGTCAATGTGGACTGCAACCTCCCGTGAAGGGGGATTCCCAGGCTGATTTAAAAGATAAAATATAGAAAGTTAGCTAAAGGCCAGGTTTATCTTCTTCTGCTTCCTGACTGGAGGTGATCTGTGACCAGTGCCTCAAGTTCTTGCCACTATGCCTTCTGCACCGAGATGAACTGTACCTTCAACCTGTGAGTCAAAATAAACATACCCTTCCTTAATGTATTTTGTCACTGTCAATAGAAAAGTAGCTAATGAAATACATATATAAGATACCATATGGATTAATATCATACTCCAAAAACAACTGATCATGATAGAGAACAGTGGAATATGATAGCATTACTTGAGTTGTGGCCACAGTCATATCAACCATGTGCCATAATTTTATATTGTCAAGTTGAGTTGTATAAATGTAACTTCTTGAAGATTGTAGTGGATTGAATATATCATCCTTTCTTAAAAGTTGTATCTATGTCATAACCCCTGGTACTTGGGAATGTGACCTTATTTGGAAAATGGGTCTTTGCAGACGCAGTAAAGACTGGGATGGAATCATATTGAATTAGAGTGATCCTCAAATTGAATGATAATAACCTTATCAGAGATATAAGATACACAGAAACCTAGGAAAGGAGGCATGTGAAGTCAGAGGCAGAAATTAATTATACTGACAGAAGCCAAGGATCTCCCATTAGCCTTCAAGGAACTGTGCCCTGGTGACACCTTTACTGGGATTGTTGGCCTCAATAACTGGTAGAACATTATTTTATTGCTTTAAGAAAAAATAGAGTTGTGAAACACTATACTAACAGAGGTGCTTCCAATATCATTGAAAATTATTAGTGCACTTGTGAGTGTGTGAGCCTGGGTGTGCATGGAACTAGAGTGGGTTGTGATGTATGATATAACCACAACTTAGAATAAAAAGCAGTTTCAAAGATTTAATGAATATTAGACTCCTCTGTGTTTATATAAAATTTTAAATTACATCTTTGAACTTGCTTCAAATATTACTATCACAGACAAGTTATCTACAGGAAAATTAACTCATCACCCTTGAGCCTTACTTTCTCCGTATGTAAGATGGGGAACTTCAGAGAGGAAGACATAACTGTTTGCTCTGAAATAATCTCATTCTAATTTGACAACAAATTTTATGCATAAAACCAATTAATGTTACCATAAAATTAATTTGGTCAATAAAGTACACATATAGAGGTCATCAATTTTAATTAGTGCCATAGAGACTCATTAGTGAGATGTCCACATTTCAATTGTTTATACTCTACTTATCCTTTTTCATTTGTTAATTAGTGATACTACAGTGATTCAGAAACACCAATGTTGTTGAGACTGACAAAGTCACCACTGATTTGATCTTTTTCCTTCTCAGTGCTTCCACAGAATTCTATTTTGTGCCATTCACTTCATACGTCATTTTGCATTTTCACATATGATGAAATAATGTTGAATAAGAACTGTGAGGTTCTAAGTTTGAGATGAGAAATTTGTGTCTAATAAATAAAATGTCACAATTATTAAAATCACATTATTTTTATTACTGGTGAAGTAAAATTACCTGAATACAAAATTCAGAAAATGTTGAATAATTTGACTGTGTCTCAAATGGTGATTCAGTGAATAGAAGGCACATGACCATGGATCTAAGCATGCAGTAGTGTTTACAATACTCTGAGTTCCTCACATGGGTGCTCAACACTCTCGCCTCTCTACTCAGGAAAGAACATTTTTCTCCTCTGATGCACATGTGACTAGAAAGTTTTTAATTTAAATTATTTCACATGCAGGCTTATAAATGTGCCCAAAAAGTTAGTCTTGAGCAGGAGCATTTCTTTGTGCCCAAGTAAAGTCTCACAGTACATTTGATTCACACAATAGTCACAAGCCATATCTGGCTATGGAAAATCCAAATGTGGTTTAGTTGGATCTCAGCTGGGTTGAAGATGTAAAATATATCACAAAATATAAATTTAGTGAATGAAAAGGGCAAAAACATTTTTATTACTTTATATTCATTCCATATTGAAAATTTAACAGTTTTGATACATAAAGCTTATTAAAATATGGCATTAAACTAATTCCATTCAGTTAATCTTATGTTTTACTTAAAATGTGGCTTAGGAATTATACTTTTCTACGTATATGCTCACATTCTCAGCTCATACTTGTAGGCGTATGATATTTCCATTGCAGTCCCATCACTTTAATTCAATTATAAAGGGCTTCTAAGATTTAAAGCTTCCTTATGAGGAAAGAAGTTCTATGGAAGGGAGGATAACACTGAACACTCACTTTATAGAGAGCTTTATTTTAACTCTTCTGTGTATAATCATCCTTGCCATAGCTTCTGAAAAGCATGTCATCCTAACCATTTCACTGTTAATATTTCTAAGTTTAGATTGGTTAATTAACTTGCCTTTTGTGTAAGAATTATTAGAAGTAAAGTTAAACATAGGAACATTTATTTGCTGCATACATAGTTTTTAGATTAACAAAAATAATTTCTGGCAGAAAAAGTCAAAGACTGCTTATCATTCATTTCCACTTTTCCCATCATCATCGTCATAGTGAAACTTCAAACTTTCGGTGGGTGCTGTATGCCTCGGCCCATTGCAGTAGTGCATCACACTGGACTAAAGCCTGCTAGAGGAAGGTGTCCCCCTCTCCCTCAATCTTTTCTCCAGAGCTGTGAGAATGACCTCTGTAGCCAAAGTGATCCTTTTAGACTACAGGGTGTCTTTTTAGGATAAATATCATTTTAGATAGAACTGAAAGAACAAATGAAGCTTCCCAGATTCACAGTGTATAATTGCAGCCAAATGGCTTACTTCAGTTGTTCACATGTGACAAAAAATTTTTAAAAACACAAATATTGCTAAGCTATAGATGTTTAGTTGTTTGATATTTTTAGGTAATCTCTGTTCCACTTAATACCAATAGTAATTAAATAGACTTCAAGATGGAGTGAAATGCTGCTTAATAAGATTCCAGTCCTGGAATAAAGAGTCACTCACATGCTTCAAGAAAAATGGCAATTAAGAGCACAAAATAGGAATATGACTACCAAGGGAGCTGTGGGTATTCCTGAACATGCTAAAATCAGATGCAATAGGGGAAAAAAAAAAAAGCATGAAAGAACTCAAGAAAACAGAAATGGCATGCAAAAAGATTCACTCTGACTTCCTTTATGAATATGTGTGGAAGCCCTTTTCCTTGTGTCTCAGTGATACCTCTCCTTGTCCTATTAGGCTCAGTTCTTTCCATGAACCATCATGCCATGCAAAATGGGACAAGTATGCCTGTATGTGGTGATTTAGGCTATATCCAAGAATATAATCAATATGTGATATTTCATTAATTTAAAGTCATCAGAATAGAAGCAGGCAGATCTGAGTTTTTATACCCCATCTGCCTCACTCATGAAATCAGGCACAATGCATGTGATCAGGCAGGAGGCTTGTTACACAAAACATTGATTGCTAAGTGTAGAACTAAATTCCAAAGCAAAGATGCCAACAATGCTATGCCCCCAAAATGCAAATCCGACAGCTAGAGTCAAATAGCGAAGCTATTTATTTTATTTTGTAACATACTCAAGGCATGATTTCCATTTATCCACTTTCAGATTGTCATTTTGCCCCTGAAGTTTTTCATTAAAACTTTCAGCTGACAGACAAGTGATAGTCTTCAAACCAGGAATTAGTTCAGTAATAGGAATCTTGGCTTGAGGCTCTATTTGCATTTCCAAGGCTGAGCAGTGTCAACCAAAATTCTGCCAGGGGGATTTTGTAGTGGTGGGAGAAGATTCCAGATTAAGAACTCTCACCTGGGGCTTCCCCTCCACCCAAGCCCTTCCAGCCAGCCCTGGTACACTATATAAATAGACTTGCATCTGTGTAAAGTGCTGGCAGAGAAAATGCAGTTGAGTGTAAAACCTGACCAACAGGGACAAAAATCAACTCTGTGACTTTGTTGTAACACAAATTCAGTGTTAAGACACCAAACCAAACAGGTAATCTTAAATAGCTTAACCAAATCTGTTTAGAATTAAATTTGTTTGTTACTATAGCCTTTGGTGGCCGCTAAAACGGTTTTCCTAATTTTTACCAATTGTTCCAGATGCAGTGTTTTTTTTTTTCAATACATGTTACTAAAACAAAACTTTTACTTTAATTTTTGAGAATTAATATTAGATAAAATTAATAATTACATGGGTTGCTTTTCTCCACAAAATAATACCTTTAGGGCTAATATGTTTAAGAAATAAGAATTTTGTTTTAAAGGAGTAGATTAAGCAAAAATGCAAGCAAGATATAAATCTATAATTGAAAGAAAACCAGGTTAAAGCTTTAAAACTCAGGAAGAAACCAAATAAATGCAATAATTTAGAAGGCAACCCGTCTGTTCTCTCTCAATTATCTTAATTAATGTTATGAAGGCACTGCCTCTACACAGAAAGTTACTGCTGGAAAAAAAAAAAAAAAACATTCTGCTTAAGAATTTAAAAATCATTGTCAAATTTTAGCATTCCTGGGATGTAGTTAAACTTCTCAGAGAACCTATACATATTTCTCAGATGAGTTTGAATATATGAAGTGGCTCTAAGCTAATGAAAATTGAATGGGGGCTGGAGTTTTTCCCCAAAGCCTAATGTTTAGAATTTTAATCTACCATATTCAGTCAGCCCTAATTAGAGGACTTCAGCACTCTGCAGACATCTATCACCACGCTATGACTCTGGGGAGGCAGGTGTGTAATTAATCACCATGCATACCTGCCTTTCTCTTTTTTCCCTGGTGGAGATTACTGGGAGAGAGATGAGTAGAGTCACACATTGTGTAAACAACTCTGAATCCGATCAGTTTAATTATTTTACTTTCCTGAAAGAGTCTTACATTTAAAAGTGGCTGTGTATTCATTATTTTGAATATATGCACTCATGGGCAGTTTTATAAATTCATGTGAAAACAATAGAATGGCTTCCTTAAGAGGAGAGAAAGAATATTATGGATAACTTTCTGAAGAGTAATTTTGTCCCGAAGGACACAGTTCTGTTATGTCAATCCCTGGTGCCTAGCCATGAAACACCTGGCTATTCTTTGGAGATTTCCATCCTTCTCACTGAGAGAGTCTGACCTTTCTTAACTCATGAGATAATAACAAAACTGGCAAGGATGTGTTGTATCATAATTGCTCTGACAAATCCATGCCATACGCTTTGACTCAATTCTAGGAGAAATGTCAAAGATAAAGGAAAGAAAATAGCTTATTTATGAAAACAATGGAAATGGTATTCTGTACCCCTATGGTATTAGGCACAGATGTAGAACAAAGGGAGAGGTTGAACTTTGTTGAAGTGTGTATTCTGCAACATCTTCAACAGTTTTAGATTCTTTTGGCACCCCCTTTGTAGAACATACTGACATTTTTATTTATTTATTTATTTGTTTATTTTTAAATTTTTTATTAATTAGTTTTGTATTCAGCAAATACAGTCAGTTTGGTACCATTATTAGGCTCATCCATGACCTACCCTCTCCCCTTGGCCTCTCCCTGTTGAGGTATATGGGTCATGCATTGTGGAGTTAGCCCACAGTTATGGGTAGGATAAATGTCTCTGCATATCATGACCCAACATGTGGCTCTGACATTCTTTCCGCCCCCTCTTCCACAAAATTTTCCTGAGCCATGTTGGGTTCATTTTTGGTCTGCTTCAGTGATGAGGTGTTGGGGACCTCTGAGGCTGTGGCTCTCTGATTTGGTAGGAGTTGATTTTTTTCTTTGTTGATCTCCTTCCTCCTTGTGCTGGTATCCGGTTCACCAGAAAAACACCACCCATGCTTATTTCACCAATTTTTCTTAGTTTCAGCAGGGGCCCTTTTGAGGTATGATGGGGGGGGGGCTCTCTCCTTAGGATCTACATCTATCTGAAAAAGAGAAGTAGATTCTCCAATGGAGAGTAAGTTAGCACCAGGACAAAAGAGATTACCCTTACTTTTTTTAATAGAGAATTTAATAGGGGTAGGCCCTCTTGTAGCCCACAATTGATGGTAGCTTCTTAATGGAGAGTGGGCTTATGTTTGGATATGGTTCTGACTTGTTTCCTAGCTCCGGCTATGGGTCCCGTAGCACTGAGGGGATCAGTTAGCCAAATCAAGAGCAATTGTTACCCCACCATGGCTATGTGCAACTATTGCACTTGTGTGGGCATCACAACAGGTTATTTGCTGCAAAGTGGCTAGACCATGAGTTGCTTGGACAGATATTGGTCATTTTTCCCAGTCGCCCATGTAGCACCTTCTGGCACTAGACGCACTGACTGTCTAAGGACTGACTCACTTCCAGCTTCCAGCCATGCCATTCCATTTTATGTATCAACCACATAAGGTGTCTTCAGCAGTAGGGTCTTACCACTAACCTTTGGTCGGTCATCAAGTACTCAGACAGAAATCTGTCTTTCTTTTAGCAAACCTTGTAGGTCTCTCTGATCAAAAGCTGATTATGGATGATAGCCCCATGCTGGTACTGGGAATTACAGGTCAGTGCCCACTAAGAAAAGGAGGAAAAAGGTAACTAATGTACAAGAGTTAGAGAGAAGAGAGAGCGGGGGGCGAGAGGGAAGGAGGGAGGGAGGGAAGCTGTAGAAGATTAAAGTTAGTCTTCATCATACCCTCTCCAGTGTCTTGTGGTTCAGGTGTTCCCTCTAAGGGCCTGGTGACGGTTCAGCCATTTGGTCTGCCTTGTAGGAAGTAGAATTTTATGGTATCATTGTCATTTGGGTCTAGATTTGTGTTTCCCATGCCTCTGTTGCCCTCCCCTCCCTCCCCACCATCCTATTGTCTAGTCCATGAGATGCTTGCTGGGTATGTAAGGCATCTTGGGTAGATTCAGGTTAGGTGCTATAGATGAGCGAGACTATGTGGTGATTTTTTTTCTGTGATCGGGTAAGTTCACTGAGAATGATCTGTTCCAGGTTCAACCATTTTTCCTCAAATTTCATTGTGTCATTTTTTCTTACTGCTGTATAGAATTCCATTGTGTAGATATACCACATCTTAGTTATCCATTCTTCTAGTGATGGACATCTGGGTTGATTCCAGCTCTTAGCTATTACAAATGGAGCCGCTACAAACATGGTTGAGCAAATCTCTCTGGCCTGTGGTTTGAAGGTTTTAGGGTAGATGTCCAGTAAGGGAATAACTGGGTGTGTTTATTCTGTAGGATAGTATCAGGACAAGGGGCAGGGCTGTCTTTTTATGTGCAAAGACAAAGGATAATAGAATAAACCTACCACTGCAGTTTTTCAGGGAAATTTTTATGTTCTGAGTTGCTCCAAAAGCAAGTGTGTCTCCTTAAATATTTCTAATTCATAGTTTTTTTTTTTTTTCTCATCAAATGAGTCACAGGAGGAAACAACACAGATCAGTGGGCCTGTTTTAAAATCCATGTGAAGTATCACATTACATGATGAAAATGGTCAGACCAAAGCAAATAATAGCCTTGGAGCAACATTTTCTTTTGTGTCAAGTATTGTTTACTTATAAATCAATGCACTGTAAAGACACAATGTCTGTTTTAAGTTCTGTGACAGCAGAAGAGAAAAAAAGAATGAAGGCTTCTGAGAACTGTCAGGAGCAGCTGGTCAAAAGCAAGCTCATATCTGAGAACAAGAGTGAAAAGGACTTACAGTTAACCCCCCACCAACATGAATCTGGCAAGAAGAAATACCCACCAGAACTATGCAAGCTTGAGAGTGATGGGCTCAGAGCAGAGCTGTGGGAACATGAGCTGTGCTCTGGAAATTGTTCTTACGTCAAACAGGAAAGGTGTAAACACACCCTTCCCTCACAGAGGAAGGCAAAAGCATGCTCTTAGAACAGGGCAAGGTACCAGACCGGCATAAGCAGAAATGCTCTTCTCTCAAGATAGGTTTATTCCTAGACTACTTAATCATGAGAAAGAATCTGGATATCATCCAGACTCTTGATATTATGCTCTGGAAAACTTAGAATGCAACAGAAAGTCCAAGAAGTAAAATGAAGCCCAGCTCATGCCATGTTAGCAAACTTTATTTAACTCTTGTATCTGACCCTTGTCATCAGAGAAGATCGTGACCAACCAAGTTTTGGTTCAGATAGGAGAATACTTCGGGAGATTATACCCTTATTTCAGTATTTAAATATTTTCCTCATTCTTCTATCATCTCCTTTCACTTCAGTGCTTCCACACTAATGCTCTTTACATAGTGGACCAAAAGAAAGTATTGGAAACACTTTTTTTCTAATCTGAAGAGTCTTTGACTTTTTTATAGTTTGGTTATAATATTTCTGGCATTGCTTTCCCTACAACATGACCTGTCAAAGACTTCATATTATATGAACATTTTCTTTTTTTTTATTTTTATTTTTTTGTTATTTTTATTTATTTATTTGAGAATGACAGACAAAGAGAGAAAGAGGCAGATAAAGAGAGGGAGAGGGAATGGGTGCACCAGGGCTTCTAGCCCCTGCAAATGAACTCCAGATGCATGCGACCCCTTGTGCATATAGCTAACATGGGTCCTGGGGAATCGAGCCTCGAACCAGGGTCCTTAGGATTCACAGGCAAGCAGTTAACCGCTAAGCCATCTCTCCAGACTGAACATTTTCTCTAATAACCAATTATTGGTTAAAGATCCATACTCAAATATTCTTAACCTAATCAAAGAAGGAACATACAGTATGTCACCAGCCAAATAACCAAAACGGATTTTTAGGTATTGATTCTCATGTCTTATCTTTTAAAAAATTTCCAAAATAAATAATCTAATCTTTATGAGGTTAAAACTAACTCCGGATGAAAATTTCATTTTGATAGATAAAAAAGTTATTTGCGAATAGAACCACCATTATAAAGGTGACATGTCAGCAACACCATCTGAGTTGGACATTTACAAACAATTCACTTTATAGCAATTTGTATTTCCTTTTAGTCCTGCATGTGGGAATGGACATCCGTCATATTTTATTCATGTTGTGGCTTTAAATGAGGATGCACCTACTCAAGGCATGCCAGTAAGTGACAGCATCCTTATGCCATGCAGTCATAGTACATGTACTATCTCATGATAATTGCAACAGAATATTTCAAAATATCAATAACAAGAAAAGACTACAGATTCAATCAGGGGCTTGCTCTTTAGAGAATGATTAATATGGCTCTGGGTATTTGGCCAACAGAAGGGAGTAGATAATTGTATAGACCATTAAAAGTAAGACAAATGCTAACAGTTAATGTTGTCACTTTTTTGTGTGGCAAGGGAGTAAGCTACCTGCCTATTGTATGCACATATGTGTACACATGCATATGTCCTATGTGTATTTATATGGAGGCCAGAGGAGAAAACCTGCTGTCCTTTGCTTTGGCTCTTCTGTTATAAGTCCTTGAGATGAGTCTGTCACTGAAACTGGAACAACTAATTTTTTTTTTTTTTGTCAGATTGATTGATCAGAAGCCTAAACATTCTTCCTGTCTTCATTCAACTATGAAAACTGGGCTTATAGGCATGTGTGTCCACATTTGGCCTTCTATGTGAGTGCTGTGGATCAAATTTGGTACCTCACTGTTACACAGCAAGCACTATTACATGATTAACAGTTTCTCCAACCCATTATCTAATAGTTTTAAGATTAATTAATTTAACTGATATAAAGTTCTACATACTATTGGGTAAGTTGATGAATTGATACATGCATACATTGTGCAATGTTTAAGTCATGCTAACTAATCTAACTCCTCAAATATCATTTCTTTATGGTAAAAGTTTAAGCAATGATTTTTATAGCTTTATGAAATGTATAATTGTGATAGTCAGTTTTCTGTTCCTAACAAATAGTTGAGATGATCAACTCATAAAGAAAAAAAAGTGCTATTTAATTTTATTAATTATAGGTTTCATCCTTCGAATGGCTTGGCCCAATGGCTTTGGGTATATGGTAGCACATCACATAACAGGAAGCCAAACAGAGAAAGAAGAAATATCTATCCATTATCTTCTCCAAAGGCATATCCAGGAGCACCTAAAGATCTCTTGGTAGATATCACCTCCTCAAGATCTTACAACCTCCCCATAGTGCCACTTTGGAGAACAAAACCTTACCAGATAGATCGCTAGTGAATATATGCTAATACAAACTATAAAAACAGTATATTATCTAAAATAAAAGGCTGGGCATGGTGGCGCACACCTTTAATCCCAGCACTTGGGAGGCAGAGGTAGGAGGATCACCATGAGTTTGAGGCAACCCTGAGACTGCATGGTGAATTCCAGGTCAGCCTGGGCCAGAGTAAGACCCTACCTTGAAAAACAAAAAAAATAAATAAAAAAGTAAAATAAAATCAAGCTACTGTGCTATATATCACTAGAACTTCTTCCATTGATCAAGTTTTCCTTAGCTTCTCCACTTTTATTAGCGTCTGGAAACCACCATTCTACTCTTTACACTCATAAATTCAACCTTCCTAGACTTCACACATGAGTAAGAGCAAATGTCTGACTTATTCACTTAGTATTATGATGTCTAGTTCCATCCATGTTGTTGCAAATGATGGCATTTTACCATTTTAAACTACTAATTGGTATTCCATTTTGAATATATACCACAATTTCTTTCCATTTCTTGTTTTTTTATTTAATTATGAATATAATTTGTATGGACACATCATATGATGGTGCCATCATTTCCCTCCCCTTTGTCCTCCTTATGCTGAGGGTCCTCCTCAGTGGTGTTACTGGTATTCCCCATGGTGTTGTAGGTTATGAGTTGAGACCTCCACAGTAAGTCATTGGAAAGGGAGGCAATGCCTTTGGGTATGCTGTCCCAACCAGTGGCTTCAACAATCTTTCTGGCCCCTCTTCTGCACAATTCTCTGAGCTATGGTGGGTGTGTTTTGAGATTACTTCAGTGAAACACTCTCAGAAGCTTCTGGATTTCTGCTTTGGTATCTGTTGGGTATCCTCAGTGTCTGTCTCCATGACCCTGGCACTGATTATCAAGCTCACCATGGAAGTAGCACTGTTACTCATCTCACCAATTCCTCTGTGATTCCTTACACCTGGGGCCTGGCTGAAGTGCAAATAGTGGTTTATGGTCTCACTACCTTCTGAAAAGCAAAAACAGGTTCACATAAGCAGGAATCAAAGATACACAATCTCTTTCTCTGCTCAACAGTTAATGTGTATTTTATTTTATTATTTTTTTCTTTATTAATTAGTTTTGTATTCATCAAATACAGTCAGTTTGGTAACATTATTAGGCTCATCCATGACCTACCCTCTCCCCTTGGCCCCTCCTTGTTGAGGCATATGGGTCATGCATTGTGGAGTTAGCCCACAGTTATGGGCATATGTCTCTGCATATCATGACCCAACATGTGGCTCTGACATTCTTTCCGCCCCTCTTCCACAAAATTTCCCTGACCCATGTTGGGTTCATTTTTGGTCTGCTTCAGTGATGAGGTGTTGGGGGCCTCTGAGGCTCTGGTTCTCTGATTTGGTAGGAGTTGATTTTTCTCTGTGTTGATCTCCTTCCCCCTTCTGCTGGTATCTGGTTCATCAGGAAAACAGCACCCTTGCTTGTTTTGCCAATTTTTCTTAGTTTCAGCTGGGGCCCTTTTGAGGTATGATGGTTAGGCTCTCTCCTTAGGATCTACATCTATCTGAAAAAGAGAAGCAGATTCTCCAACAGAGAGTAAGCTAGCACCAGGACAAATGAGATAACCCTTACTTTTCTTATAGAGAATTTAATAGGTGTAGGCCCTCTTGTAGGCCATGATTGATGGTAGGTTGATATTGGAGAGTGGGCTTATGTTTGGATATGGTTCTGACTTGTTTCCCAGCTCCAGCTATGGGTCCCGTACCACTGAGGGTCTCAGTTAACCAAATTAGGAGCAGTTGGTTCCCCACCATGGCTGTGTGCCACTATTGCACTTGTGTGGGCATCACAACAAGTTATTTGCTTCTAAGTAGGTCAGACCATGAGTTGCTTGGACAGATATTGGTCATTTTCGCCCAGTCGCCCATGTAGCACCTTAATGTCTATTTTAATCACATCTATTTCTTGGTTATTATAAAGCATGTTTCAAAGAACATCAAAGTTCATGTGCCTCTCAGCATACTAATTTTATTTTCTTTGGATTTATTTATTATTAAGGAATAGGCTTACTAGGTTATATGATACTGACATTTTTTATACTTGGATGAACCTACATTCTGTTTTTCATAATACTTGTACCAATTAACAACCGTACCAACAGTGTGCATGGGTTGCAGTTTAATGATCTCAATTTCAATACTATTTCTCACATGAATCTGGAAAAGATTAAGAAGAGTTAATTGTAGTAAGATTGGTTTTATCAGAAAAAAATTAACAAGGAAGTTAGTGATCATGAGAAATAATTTTCTCAGAATGGAAAAACATGGAAATTCATAAATAAAGCACTAAACTATTATGTGGCCACAATTTTTCCTTCAAATAATAGAAAAGTGAATGAATCTTTGTTCCAAGAAAACCATCTATTTATGACTACTAAGAGTAGCAAAAGGAAAAGCAAAATAGGAAAAAAAAATGATACAACTTATATTAAGGTAGCATTTTATGAAGTAAGGTAATACAAAGACAATGCCTGACTTCCATCCCCTTAAAGACAAAAATATTGAAAAGGAGAATGAATTATCTTGGGCAATTTTTCTCTTTGTGGAGTGTTTGCATTTTTTGGTTAGCCTTTCATTTCACAGTGCTGACTCATCAGCATGAAGAAAAGATTAGGTTCAATGCCACTTACAGAGGCATGCTCTTGTGGAAGCTCAGTAAACATTAATCAGGAAAGCTGATAAGAAGTTACAGGACCAGAAAAAAAGCATACACATTTATGGTACTGGTGACTCTGGCATTTAAAATATAGGTTAATATATTTATTAAAATGTAATATTTTATTTCTTACCTGAGCAACCTTATTTCTAGTACTAGTTGAAGCTGACTATTTTCACAGCTGGATAATCTATGTATCATGTATTTACAATTCCATTTCATCCTAAAGTTTACTTTGACATGAAAAAGTACCAATAGCTGTGTATCCCATTTGTTAAAAGTTTAACAAGTTCATGCACAATAAAAGTGATACTAGTAATTAATAGTATAAATTTGTCAGATCTAATCTGAAAATTTAGCATGATTGAGGTTATACATTTTGGTATCTCGGTGAAGTAGTGGTGTCCAACCTTTTGGCTTCTCTGGACCACACTAGAAAAAGAATTGTCGTGGGTTGCACATTACGAATATTTTTGGCATTTACTGTAAGCCAAGCAATAAAATAGCAATGAACATCTCTCCTATTCACTAGTAAAAGTATCACTGTTGCTTAGTTGGTGACAATGTGAACATTATGGTAGTGGAAGATTGTCAGAGGTGGGAGAGGCCCAGGTCCCACAAGGAGAGAGGAAGGAAAGACAAATATCACTTAGACATTTTGTGGATTCTCTTATATGCCTCATTTTATTTAGTCTTCAACCTTCATTTCATCCAAGTTTTTTTTCAAACATGTCTTAAAAATGTTTGGCTTGAAGTTATGTGATTCTTCTACTTATTAAGCTATGGTACTAGTATGTAAAGGTAGGTTTGTTTTACTTCTGATATTATTGCTCTAACCACATTGCCTCATAGTCTCTCTTCAACAGTGTCAAAAACCATTACTGAGTGTGATGAATCACTAAAGAACCTATAACCACTATCAGCCAATGACCACTATGTTTCTGTTTACCATGTTTTAATCAATCATATTATCTTGTTTTTGACATCTTATTTTACTATTTGTTATCATAGTACATTTTGCTTTCTATTTATAATTAAAAGCAATTAGGACAAAGAGCTTGGCCACTCTGAAAAGAACTGGAGCTTTCTTACCTACAACAGTTACTAGTACATAGTAATTGTTCAATAACTATTTGTTATGCTGAAAAAGAAGCCAATGGATGTATCAGGTAATGACCAGGAAGAAAAATAGGAAGGTTTGTGAGAAGAGACAGTTGTTACTAAAAGTAAAAAGCCCAGGTGGAGGTGGGGGAGCTGGAGAGGTGGCTCAGCAGTTAAGGCACTTGCCTACAAAGACTAACACCTGAGTTTAATTTCCCAGTACCATATGTAAAGCTGGTTGTATGTACTAAGTGGTGCAGGCATCTGGAGTTCTTTTACAGTGGCAGGGACCCCTGGAACTTCCACATTCACTCTTTCTGTTTCTGCCTCTTTCTTAAATTAATAAATAAGTGAATGTTTTCAAAAAGCCCATGGGGACAAATTCTCAGGAAAATTGCACTTGTATAAATATGATAACAAAAATGTTTACTTCTATTTCTTTTTTCTGTTCTTTTCTTTCTTTCTTTTTGGTTTTTCAAAGTAGGGTCTCACTCTGGTCCAGTCTGACCTGGAATTAACTATGTAGTCTCAGGGTGGCCTCGAACTCATGGTGATCACCCTACCTCTACCTCCCCAGTGCTGGGATTAAAGGTGTGCGCCACCAGGCCTGGCTTAAAAATGTTTACTTCTGGGCTGAAGAGATGGCTTAGCGGTTAAGCGCTTGCCTGTGAAGCCTAAGTACCCCGGTTCAAGGCTCAATTCCCCAGGTCCCACGTTAGCCAGATGCACAAGGGGGTGCATGCATCTGGAGTTCTGTTTGAAGTGGCTGGAGCCCTGGCATGCCCATCCCCTCTCTCTCTCTCTATCTGCCTCTTTCTCTCTGTCTGTCGCTCTCAAATAAATAAATAAATAATGAAGAAAAGGAATTAAAAAAAAAAAATGTTTACTTCTAAAGTAAAGACAGATGAATGAAAAGCACAGAGGGAGCAACGAAAATCAGAGCCAACAGTAATTTCTGTGCTCCAAATTAAAAAAAATATCTCTTCAGAAATTTTAATAATTTATAATTCAGTTTCATATTATTTATGCTATTTACACTATTTATTTATATTTATGCTTAGTGTTTTGTGAGAGAGTAGTAACACATTCTAGGGCCACATTCTAGATATTTAATCTGTTTGATTGAATAGTTGGATAGCACATGTGGTACACATGGGTGAAATTATATTAATGAACTGTTATGCTTCCTTGAAGGTAGAACTAAAACTATCTCAGAGATGGCACTTTTCCTTTAACTATAAATTTAATAATATTATTTGATTAATTTCTATGCATACATTTCTTGGGTAAAAATATGTGTATTTTGAAAACTAATTGTTTTATTAAAACATTGATCAGGAGGCAACAACATCCCACCTACATGTGGGTAAAAATTACAGATGTTCTCCATAACCCAAAAGGATAAATTCAGGGGTAAAAATTATTTTGGAACAAATTGATTGTTGTGATATAAGGGATGATAAGGGGTGATCCTTATTCAATTAAAGAGTCATTATTGGAGTTGAGTCTAATGGTACAGACCTGTAACTGCTATTCTGGAAGCTGAGGCAGGAGCATGGTGAACTGAAAGCCTGTCTGGTCTACAGAATGTGTTAAAGTCTACCTTGGGCAATATTGTGAAACCATCTCTCAGATAAATGAAGAGATTTAGGGATATAGCTCAATGTTACAGCACTTGCTTAAACACACACACACACATACACATACAAATTCATAGAAAAAAGAATGCTCATATTTTTTATAGCTTTCTATCAAAACACTAAGGACCCTTTGTTCCATAATGTTCTAGAATATCTCTGTAGTAAGCAACCTTGAAGCAATAGACATAGTCTATTCCTCAGAGCAAAGGATGGGCACATTTTCCATTTTGAGGAGCTTGGTGGCCTATGCTCAGGTTCCTGTCTCGTAATGAAGCACAGTTGGCACACATTATTTCACCTTCTTAATGCCATGTGAGAACTGGAATTTTGAAATTATTGAAAAAAATAATGTTTGTATTATTACTATTGTTTTGAGCAATCACCTGTCTTTTGTCTCTTTTCTAGGAATGTTGTGGCAACTACCAATATCTTTCACATGATGACAGGCTAAAGTAGGTTAAAATTTCAGAATTTCTGAATAGTCTTTAGTATTTATCTGGTACTTTATGGTTATCCAGTGCCTTTTGTTTCCTACATTGCAATACCTGCTTATCTTCATCACAGCATATGACCCTTCTCGCATTGTATAGACCAAATGATACTAATATGAAATGGTACTATAAAAAAACCTACCACTCTTTCTTTACTAATTGTTATCTATGTAGTCATCTACTTTTAAACACTAGTTAGACACATAAACTTGTCTTTTTAGGCATTCTTTTTTAAACATAGTGTTATTTTTCCATGAAATTATATATATATACTTTCCTTATTTCTAGCCAGCTTCTCCATGCACATCAGTTATAAGGTACAAATGCATTATAAGAAAAATCAAAACAAAAGTATGAAGTATCTAGACAGGGGCGCTTTTCATTTCCTTTGTAATCTTGACTTTTCTTCTCTACATTATCAAAAAACTTCCAAACTGAATTGCAATATTGCTTTTAGACTTTATAACAGATGTGATGTTCACTTCTGCATTATCACATTAGTACATTTCTAATAATTGCTATATAAATATTATTGGAAAATTGTTAGCTTTGTATCATTTAAGAAAAGTCCCCCCATTTCCACTTGAATAATTTCAGTTCTGTTAATCTTAGTGGGTAGCTATGAGTGTTATAAAAACTATGAGGAAAACAAGTTGATTATCCGTACTTAAGAGAAGAGAATCACTAATGAAATTTATAAGTTTTTAGGACATACAATGAATACATATTAATAGAAAAGTAGAGTTATATGTTCGTACATACATAATTGGTTGAATAAAATATTTCAATTAGTTAACTAGAAATAATGTACGTTTAAACAACTGAACCAACTTAAAGAGTACTAAAAATAAGAACTGCTACAATTATACATTCAAAAATGTTTTCTTGCCGGGCATGGTGGCGCACGCTTTAATCCCAGCACTCAGGAGGCAGAGGTAGGAGGATCGCCGTGAGTTTGAGGCCACCCTGAGACTCCATAGTGACTTCCAGGTCAGCCTGGGCTAGAGTGAGACCCTACCTCAAAAAAAAAAAAAATGTTTTCTTTATCAGACTGCAGAAGCTTCAAATGAAAGCACATTGGATAACTGAAATGCCACTAAGGGATTTCAAAGCATATTATGGACATAAAAGTTAGCCAAAAAAATTACATACAATAAATTTAGCCATCTGTTGGAGTAAATGATTGGATCATACACCTATAAAATGACTCATAACTGATGTCACAGTAATCCTAAAATAGTAAAATAGTAAAAAAAAAATAGGTTCATTTGAATCCAAATTTGATCAATCCTGTGCCATACCAAATTTGGGACTATGTTTGTCAATTGTAGAATACAAATGACAGCAATACAAACAATATTTACCAAATGCTTTTAGAAAGCATCATGTGTAATATGATTAAAACAGGCAAGATCCTTGACTTCTTTGAGCTTATGCTTCAATAGACACTATATAAACCATTACATTAACTTAAATTGTAGTTTCCCCAAATGCTATGCATAGCCTCATGGTGCAGAAGAGATATAGCTTAGTCTTTTTCATGAAGGAAAGTGTCCTGAGCACCTCATACACATAATAGTTGAATATAAAAATCAAGCGTAGCAATGTCTCTAATACTGGGAGAAGGAGCTTGCTACTGGTAAAATTCAACATTCAAGTTTCTGCATTGAACTTTCCCATATTGAGAGACTACTTATGTCCAGCTTCTTCTTCTTCTTCTTCTTGTTTTTTGTTTTTTTTTTTGTTTGTTTTTTGTTTTTTGTTTTGTTTTTCCAGGTAGGGTCTCACTAGCTTTCAGACTGATCTGGAATTCACTATGTAGTCTCAGGGTTGCCTCAACTCTCAGCGATCCTTCTACCTCTGCCTCCCAAGTGCTAGGATTAAAGGCGTGCACCACCACACCTGCCCTCTTCTTCTTCTTCTTTTTTTGCTTTTATTTTTATTTATTTACTTAAGAGCGAAAGAGAGAGAGGAAGAGAGAGAGAATGGGCATCTCAGGGCCTCCAGCCACTGCAAATGAACTCCAGACGCGTGCACCCCCTTGTGCATCTGGCTAACATGGGTCCTGGGGAATCGAGCCCTGAACTGCGATCCTTAGGTTTCACAGGCAAGCGTTTAAACACTAAGCCATCTCTCCATCCCCTGTCCAGCTTCTTAAAGACCTTGATAACTCTTCCCTCCCTTACTGACATAACTTGCTTTAGGAAAGTCATACTTCATATTGAAATTTGTTTCATAAAATCTTAGTCAAATTTTCATTTGAACTGGTAAATTACTGGGACTCAGAGAGAAAAGCATGGGACACCTTGCATTTTTATCATAAGTAGGAATATTAATATTTGGATTTTTGTTCTTTATAAACTAGTCAATATGTGTGTAATATCCAGTGATATGAATTCATTACAGTATGAATACTGGCCCTTAATAAATTCTCAACATAGGTGTGCTTGTTGAGATAAATGCTGCCTTGAAGCATGAAGGAAATAGATACAGTACATTCTTCAATTCATGTTTTAAGTAAATCAGTGTTAAAATGTCCATTTAAGATTGTGTGGAATTAAACATAACTTTCCTGTGCTGGGTCTTCATTTTCCGTTGTTAACTATCTTTACCATCTTCATTTCTTCATAGTGACATCGTCATAGTGACAGATATATTCAAGTAGCTGAGAGCATGTGTGCAGACCAGTATGAACAGAAATTGATAGGTACAAGATAATCCATGGTGCTGTGTACCAAAAGTATATACAGTAAAATATTTCTAATAAAATGAGCTTTCAAGTGATAGAAGGACATAGTTGAGACAATACATTATAACATGCTATACAATATATAATATTTTTATGTGAATGTGTAACATTCTGGAAAAGGTAAAATGAGAGAGTAATCACAAAGATCAGTCATTTTCAGTGACTTCTGAGGATTTTATAAAAGATAAATACATGAACTGTAAAGGATTTTTCACTCAGCAACATTTTCTGTAAAATACCACAATGATTGCATGGCATTAAGGATTTACCAAAATCAATATATATATGTATATAACTCAAAGTGGGAAAATGAATTCAAACCATAAGTTTAGTAAATAATGGTGAATTTATATTGGCTCACAAGTTGTGGCAAACCTATCTAATGGAAGTTATTAATAAAAGGGAAATACTTATAGACCAAAGAGAGAGTGTAAAGCAACTCTATATGATTTGTTCAATTTCATGCAAACGAAAAATTGTTATAAAAATATAAACTCAAGTGAAAAATAATCCTGGGTTTTGTTGAAGGAGGGGTCAGGATCTATTTATTATTTAAAAGATACAAATATGATTTGATTTTCTTAAGAACATCTCACTTATCTGTTTGTAATGTGTCCATTATCTAAAGTATCCCTTATCAATAAAGTAACACAAGACTTCCGGCCAAGATGGCGACTGCCTAGCTGCACTGCAAATCCCAGGGAAAGAAAGGCAAGATATAAAGGGTTCATTGGAGCTTTTAGGGGAGAGAAAACTGGAAGGGCACAGAGGCGGGGGAAACAAGGAATTGTAGATCCCCTTGTGGGTGGGTAGCCCACCCCTACCCCCAAATAACCACCATGTCCACAGTGCCACAGCTGCCACCGGAGCCTCTGCTGCTGCTGTTGTGCGCGAGTGTGCCAATCGATCCCTGAATGCTGAAGCTTAGACTGCTCCACATACTCGTCCACTCGCCCACTTACTGAGTGAGCTCAGTCCCATAGCAACTTCCACACAAGCTCAGACTGTGTCTCTCGCTTGTGCCAGCTCAGGTGCCATCCTCTACCTGCCTGCCACACCAGCCGTCCGCCATTGTCCTGTGGCGGGGGAGCGCAGACTGCTTCCGGGTCCCAGTGTTCCCAGCCAGAGTTTGGGCTGCTTCAGTGATTGGTGCCTCAGTGTCACTCCTAGCTTGAACACAGCCAGCTTTGGCACATTACCACTTGAGAATTCAGGCAACTTTGGCACCCATGCCAGGCAGTAGATAGGCAGGCTTTGGCAAGTGACAGCCAAAGCCCAGGCTTCTTGGCAACTGCCCCAGGCTGCATAAGATTCCTATTGTGCTTGAGCCCAGGTTCACATGCCCACCTACGTGCCCATACACTGTCATGGGCAGACCACAACACAAAAGAAATAACATGAAAAATCAAATTCAAGAAAATCCAGTAAGATCAACTAGTCCTTCAATGAATACATCTAACCAAAACATAGAGGAACTATTAGGATTAGAACATCAAATTGAAGCTATGAGCAATGCAACCCTGACCAACCTACTGGTAGAATTGCAGGAAAGCAACAAAGGACTGATAATAATGTGGATTCTGCCATCACTAAACTAGAAATAATAGATAAGAAATTGGAAGGAGTTCAAAGAGAGTTAAGAGATTTGAGGGAGAGTGAAAAAAAAAGAAGACCTTACAAATCAGATGGCCATGCTAAATGAAGACATAAAGAAATGCAAGGATGAATTCCAAGAGTCATCAAGAAAATCAGAAAGTGATGTAAAAGGGGAATTTGACACAGGGATGGAAATTATACATAGAAAAGTAGTAGAAAATGTGAACTTAATTGAACAAGTCCAAAACTCTCTAGAAGCTCTTAAGAATAGAGTCAGCCAAGTGGTGGATAGAAACTCTGATCTCGAAGACAAGATGGGAGAAAGAGTTTGACCCCTCAAACTGTTGTCTTCAAGAAACCCACCTCACCACTAAAGACAGAGAACTCCTCAGGTTGAAAGGGTGGAAAACAACATTCCAAGCAAATAGGAATAAGAAACAAGCAGGCTTAGCTATAATAATATCAGATAAAATAGACTTAAACCAAAAATAATCAAAAAAGACAAAGAAGGCCACTTCCTACTTTTAAAGGGAATGATCCATCAAGAGGATATTCCAACCATAAATCTGTATGCACCAAACACAGGGGCACCACAGTTCATGAAACAAAACCTACTTGACAATAAAACAGAAATAACCACCAATACCATCATAGCTAGGAGCATCAAAACACCATTATCAGTAATAGGCAGATCATCCAAACAGAAACTCAACAGGGAAGTAAGAGAGCTCAACAAAACTATAGATCTCTTAGACCTAACGGACATCTACAGAACTTTCTTTCCGAAATCCACAGACTACATATTCTTCTCAGCAGCCCATGGAACATTATCTAAAATAGACCACATAGTGGGTCACAAAGCCTGCCTCCACAGGTTTAGGAAGATTGACATAATTCCCTGCATGATATCAGATCATAATGCTATATTGCTAGAAATCAACAACAAAAGACCCACCAAGAATCCCAACGGCAACTGGAAACTGAACAGCACACTTTTAAACAATAAATGGAGAGAGGATGAAATAAAAAATGAAACTGCAAAATTTCTAGAATTGAATGGCAATGAGACACATCATACCAAAATGTATGGGACACAATGAAGGTGGTCCTCAGGGGAAAATACATAGTACTCAATGCCTTCCTAAAAAAGACAGAAATGTCCCAAATCAATAACCTAACAATCCACCTAAAGGCACTGGAAAAACAAGAAAAATCCTACCCAAGGAGCTCCAGAAGGAAAGAAATAATTAAAATCAGAGCATAAATCAATGAATTGGAAACCAAGGAAACAATTAAGACAATCTTTGAAAAAATAAACAAGAATGACAAACCCCTGGCAAAGCTGATCAAGAAAAAAAAAAAAAAAAGGAGAAGCTTCAAATTAATAAAATTCAAAATGAAAAAGGAAAGATCACAACAGACATAAGTGAAATTGGGAGAATCATCAGGACTTATTTCAAAAACCTCTACTCCACAAAACTGGATAATGTGGAGGAGATGGATAAATTCTTGGAAGCATACCATCTACCAAAGCTAAACACAGAGCAGATTAAATCACATCAATCAACCCATCACACTCATGGAGATTGAAAAAGTAATAAAAAACCTCCCAAAAAAGAAGAGTCCAGGACCAGATAGCTTCTCAGCTGAATTCTATCAAACCTCCATGGAAGAATGCAAACCAAACTTCCTCAAACTGTGCCACACAATTGGTGAACAGGAAAAGGTACCCAACTCCTTTTATGAAGCTACCATCACCCTAATTCCAAAACCAGGCAGAGATGCCACAAGAAAAGAAAACTACTGGCCTATTTCCCTGATGAATTTAGATGCAAAGATCCTAAACAAAATCCTCACAAACCGAATACAACAACACATCAAAAGCATTATCCACCTTGACCAAGTGGGATTCATCCTAGCAACACAGGGGTGGTTCAACATATGGAAATCTGTCAATGTAATATACCACATAAGCAAGATTAAACATAAAAACCACATGGCCATTTCGATAAATGAAGAAAAGGCCTTTGACAAAATACAACATCACTTCATGATCAAAACATTGGAGAGTATTGGCATGATTGGTTCATATATTAACCTAATAAAGGCAATATAAAAGCTCCTAAGGCCCAAATAATTCATAATGGAGAGAGACTGGAGGAATTCACATTAAGATCAGGAACAAGACAGGGTTGTCGACTCTCACCTCTGCTTTTCAATATAGTACTGGAAGTCCTAGCTCAAACAATAGGACAGGAGAAGGAAATAAAAGTGATACAATTTGGAAAGGAGGAAGTTAAGTTTGCTTTATTACTGATGACATGATTGTATATGTAAGAGACCTGAGAGACTCCATCCCAAAACTCCTGAAAGTGATTAACTCCTATAGCAAAGTTGCAGGATACAAAATCAATGCAGAAAAATAAGTAGCCTTTCTATATGCAAATGAGAAATATACAGAGAAAGAAATAAGGGACATAGTCACATTTTCAATAGCAACAAAAAATAAAATAAAATAAAATAAAATACCTTGGAATAATGTTAACAAAGGAGTGAAAGATCTATACAACAAAAATATAAAAACACTCAAAAAGGAAATTGAGGCTGACTTGAGAAAATGGAAAGAACTCCCATGCTCCTGGATAGGCAGAATTAACATTGTGAAGATGGCAATCCTACCAAAGGCAACATACAGATTTAATGCAATTCCAATTAAAATCCCTACAGTGTTCTTCACAGAGATACAAAAAATGATCTCAAATTTCATATGGAAAGGCAGAAGGCCTCGCATTTCCAAACATATCCTCAGCAAAAGAAATACCTCTGGAGGCATCACCATACCTGATCTAAAGCTATATTACAAAGCCATAGTAATAAAAACAGCATGGTGCTGGCATAAAAACAGGAGTATAGACCAATGTTGTAGACTTGAGGACCTGGAGTTTAGGTCAAGCAAGTACAGCTACTAGATATTCGATAAAGGCCCAGACAATATAGGCTGGAAAAAAGACAGCATCTTCAACAAATGGTGCTGGACAAACTGGATAACCATATGCAGGAAACTGAAACTTGACCTACACATTTCACCATGCACTACACTCAAGTCCAAATGGATCAAAGACCTCAATATAAAACAAGAAACTCGAATACTATTGGAAGAAAATTTAGGAAGTACTTTCCATGATATAGGAATAGAAAAAGACTTCCTGAACAAAACCTCAGTAGCTCATGTACTAAAACCATCACTCAACCAATGGGATCACATGAAGCTGAAGAGTTTCTTTACAGACAAGCATACAATAAGGAAAAGCAATAGATCACCCACAGAATGGGAGAAAATATTTGTGGGTTATCCAACTGATACAGGCCTAATCTCTAGAATCTAAAAGGAACTCAAAAATCTAAACAGTAAGAAGTCAAACACTTACAAAATGGGGCCAAGAGCTGAACAGGCAGTTCACAGAGGAAGAAATACAAATGGAAAACATACACTTAAGAAAATGTTCATCATCCCTAATCATCAGAGAAATGCAATTCAAAACAACTATGACATTCCACCTTACCCAGTAAGGATAGCAAACATCAAAAAATCAAATAAAAATAAATGGTGGTGAGGATGTGGAGAAGTAGGAACACTCATCCACTGTTGGTGGGAATGTAGGATGGTACAACCACTTTGGAAAGCAGTATGGATACTTCTGAAAAAGCTGAGTATAGAGATACCAACAGACCCATTTATTCCCTTACTGGGCATCTACCCTAAAACCTTGAAACCACGGGCTAGAGAGATTTGCTCAACCATGTTTGTAGTGGCTCAATTTGTAATAGCTAAGAGATGGAATCAACCCAAATGTCCATCACTAGAAGAAGGGATAATTAAGATGTGGTATATCTACACAATGGAATTCTATACAGCAGTAAGAAAAAATGACACAATGAAATTTGAGGAAAAATGGTTGAAAATGGAACAGATCATTCTCAGTGAACTTATCCAACCACAGAAAAAAAAAAAAAATCGCCACATAGTCTCACTCATCTACAACACCTAACCTGAATCTACCCAAGATGCCTTACATACCCAGCAAGCATCTCGTGGACTAGACACTAGGATGGAAGGGGATAGAGGGGAGGGCATCAAAGGGGTGGAAAACACATCTATACCCAAATGGCAATGGTCCTGTAAAATTCTACATGCTAAAAGACAGACCAAATGGCTGATCCTTCACCAGGCCCTTACAGGGAACACCTGAACCACAAGACACTGGAGAGGGTAGGATCACAACTAACCTCAATCTTCTACATCTTCCCTCCCTCCTTCTCCCTCTCTGTCTCTCTCTCTCTTCTCTCTAACTCTTGTATACTAGTTATCTTTTTCCTCATTTTCTTAGTGGGCACTGACCTATAACTCCCAGTACCAGCATGGGGCTATCATCCACAATGAGCTTTTGATCAGAGAGACTTACAAGGTTTCCTAAAAGAAAGACAGATTTCTGTCAGAGTACTTGATGACCCACCAAAGGTTAGTGGTAAGACCCTACTGCTGAAGAAACCTTATGTGGTTGAGATGCAAAATAGAATGGCATGGCTGGAAGTTGGAAGAGAGTCAGTCCCCAGACAGTCAGCATGTCAGAAGTTGCTACATGGGCGAATGGGGGAAAACGACCAATATCTGTCCAAGTAACTCATAGTCTAACCTACATAGCAGCAAATAACTTGTTGTGATGCCCACATAAGTGCAATAGTGGCACACAGCCATGGTGGGGAACCAACTGCTCTTAATTTGGCTAACTGATCTCCTCAGTGGTACGGGACTCGTACCTGGAGCTGGGAAACAAGTCAGAACCAAATCCAGACATAAGCCCACTCACAAATATCAAGCTACCACCAATCATGGGCTACAAGAGGGCCTACACCTATTAAATTCTCTATAAAAAAAGTAAGGGTTATCTCCTTTTTCCTGGTGCTAACTTACTCTCCATTGGAGAATCTGCTTCTCTTTTTCAGATAGATGTAGATCCTAAGGAGAGAGCCACCCCATCATACCTCCAAAGGGCCCTGGCTGAAACTAAGAAGAATTGGCAAAACAAGCAAGGGTGCTGTTTTCTTGATGAATCGGATACCAGCAGAAGGGGCAAGGAGATCAACACAGAGAAAAATCAACTCCTACCAAATCAGAGAGTCAGAGCCTCAGAGGCCCCAACACCTCATCACTGAAGCAGACCAAAAACGAACCCAACATGGCTCAGGGAAATTTTGTGGAAGAGGGGACGGAAAGAATGTCAGAGCCACATGTTGGGTCATGATATGCAGAGACATTTATCTTACACATAACTGTGGGCTAACTGCACAATGCATGACCCGTATACCTCAACAAGGAGGGTCCAAGGGGAGGGGGTAGGTAATGGATGAGCCTAATAATGGTATCAAACTGGCTGTATCGCTGAATACAAAACTAACTAATAAAGAGAAAAAGAAAAAAAAAAGAAGAAAACCAAGAGAAAAAAATAATAAAGTAACGCAAGGATTAGATTAGAAGAAAGTTTATTGATACCATAAAGCATATTAAAATAATGAAAAATAATAAAACAGAAACCATTTGCAAGTTAATTCTGCCCAGTAACCATAAAGGTTATGTAACCATATATATTGCCCTCAGGAAGAAAGACTTGCAGAAAGATGTGGCAACAGCACACAGGATGGATGCTGTCTGAGGCAGGCCTACTCAGCCTTCCTTGATGCAACTGGGAAGAGCATGGGGGGCAGATAATACCTATTAGAGAAGCAGGTGCTAAAAGAAACAACAGCGTTTATCCCTTAGGAAATATTTTTCTAAAGCAGAGTTTCTAGCAGCCTTTGGGAATCTTTGTCCATGTGCAAAGGTTTTTACCATGTGGATGCATAATCAAATTTGTCATTAACATCTCAAGTCTTCTATATTTCTTCATAGGAGTGAGTGATCCCCACTTTAGGGAAAAATCCAAGTGCTTTTCTGTGCCATAATTTAACAAAAGTGGAAATTTGTCAGACATAGGCAGGGCCCTGGGTTAAAGCAAACCTAAACTGTCTGACATGAAGGCCCCAGGCTAGGAGAGGTGGCAGCACCCTGAACCTCAGCTGGTTATATCTAGGGGACCAGACTGTCAGGGGAGCTCTTTCCCCCATTTTCCAGGGTTGCAGTGAGCCAGGACTTCATTTAGACATTGTATAATTTAATGTGAAAGTTTAGGTTCCTCTGCAATGTTATGACACATTTTCAACTTATTTGAATTTACCCCTGCCTTAAAATAATAATAGAAGCATTGGTCTAGAGAGATGGCTCAGTGATGAAAATCACTAACTGCATTAGACTGATGATGAGAATTTGGATCCCCAGAACCCACATAAGGCTTACTGCCAGCAGCACAAGTGCCAGCAATCCCAACACCCCTATGGGAGGCATAAGCAATGCGAGGCAGAGTTAGTAGCTTCCCAATACTCACTGACTAGCAGCCAATCACAAGAGGAATCCTTTCTCAAATAAGGTGGAAGGTAAGGAATGATACAACACTCCAAGTTTATTCTATGACCTTCTCATGGGCATTGTGGCATTCACATGCCAATATATATTCTATACACACACACACACACACACACACACTAATTCAAACAATTGACGTTTCTTCACCCTGTGCTGACTGTTCCCACCCATGTGTTTTCAGTGTTTCTTTCACCCTTGACTAGCTATAAAACTCAATAATCTTCAGAATCCTTTCCTTAAAAGAAAGGAACAATTTTCTCAAAGCCTTGATTTTTCAAGCCTCCTCTGGTTTTGTAAGTTAGATAGATTGGTTAATTAACTGAAGTTTTGAGGGTTAGCTTCCAGGTCTCCTGGAGAACAGAGGAAACACTTATTAGGAATAGGGAATGCATTATTAGGTAGGGGATAGGTGCACAGTGTAGACAGAAATTAAAAGCTCCATAAAGAGGTAGTGCCATGATAAATATGACAATTTTTACCCCCTTGATGGTGAACAATGGCTGAGTGGCTCATTGACTGGCTCACACTGTAAGCCTGCACTCCATTAACCCTTTCTACTTAGAAATGACCCAGTGATTATGGAGTTGCTGTGCTGTCTTTGAGTAAGGGCTACGAAGAATCAATGAAGAGTTAGTCACTGCTTCCTTACTAACTGCTGGAGTAACCCGAATATATGAAATGGGCAGAGTTCTGTCAACACCAAGGAAATGTAATTAGCAGAGTCTCCCCAATCTTACTTCAAATATAGTAAATGCAAAAATATAACCTTGGTGTTTTTAGCTAAGGGATTTGGGGATCATTAATGCAGTGCAGTGTAGCCAACCTGTCTTACATGAAGTGACATAGGAAAAAAAAAAAAAACAAGCTTAAAAGGATAATTTGAAGATAATGAGAGGAATGGAAAGTGAACATAAGATACAGGCACATTTTAAACTGCAAAGGGAAAGTAAGCATACACAATGACTCATTTAATACAGTCAGCACTGATATCTGTTTAGGGACTAAAATTTTAGCTACATTGAAAACAATGAAAAGAATTGGTGAGATGTTTTTTGAGGATGTGGTATGCAGGGAATATTCCACATAGGCTGACAAGACCCACGTTCTTCTTTCCCCAGGGAACATGCTCCTGTAAGATTCGGCCTGCACCCTGCTCCTTGCTGCCGATTGGGCACTGCATAGATGTAAGACTCCTACAACCAGTTGGCCTCTTAGGAAACTTGCAGTGTGGCTCTGTGGCTTCTGTGTATTATATGTGGTTTCAAAAGAGGTTTGAGAGAGGAAGTAAGATAACAATGTGCAAACACTGTGCTTCAGTGAAATTAGTGTTCTGGTGCCAACTGCAAAATCACAAAAACACTGAAATGCCTTTAAAACATTATATATGAGAACAGATTTTTGCATAATCAACTTTTAACAAAGTTAATGGTATTTGTCATGTATTTCATCTAATTAAACTTTTAGGGTTGCTAACAAAATACTTTCTGACAGAGGCTCTATATTTTGTCTTTCCCTAATAATACCGTACTATGTTAATAATTAGTGGTGCCATTAATTACTGAATACAGGTCCTTTAAAGAAAGGCTGTTTACTTTAAAATTGACTAAAGTTAAAGGCAGTAATTTCCCTCTTCCAGGCGCATGTGTTAGTGCTATTTATGTTTTCTTGTTCTTTAAATTATTTGAAAAATTATTACAAAAATGAACTCAAACAAAATTTGCAACATAATTGATTTAACAATCATCAGACAAATAGTCACATTTCATTGACTAATTGGTTGCTCTATAGTTAGTATTAATATAAATGTACTATAAATAGCCAGAGATGTTACATATAAATCCAAACTTGTCAGGCTTAGCTAGTTAGCAACTCTTATTTTTTGGTATTTTCATTAGTCACGAAAGATATGCAGAACTGCTACCATGTCATTTTTAAGTAGCTGAACATTTCTATGTATTCATGTTCCCTGCGGATATTGGAAATAGAAATTCTAAAAAAAAATTAAATACCAGATTGTCTAGAAGCATAAACACAAGGAGTGAAATTTTACCTTTGGCTATGTTAATGCAAATCTTGTCATACTCATGAATATATTATTTTTATTCTTCTGGATCTGAGATTGCCCATATCAGAAACAGAATTTTAGCTCATTTATCCTGTGGATATAGCATATTACATATGTACCAGTGAGCACATCTTTTTGATCTTTCTCTTTTTTCCTGGCATTACAAAATGTAGCTGGTAGCTGATTCTCCTCCAGTCAGTGAATTCCCTCCAGCTCTCAAACAGTTAGGCCATGAAACAACTATCATTCCAATATAACCAGAGCAGTGCTTGACTATCTGGCCCTGGCAGCCTTCCTCTCCAGGGTTATCAGATTAAACAAATTGACAGAATTGATCAGTGAACTCAGTGAACCACTTGTCAATTCTGTGAAGTGATACTTCTTCCCAGGAAGTTGATAGTTTGGTTTTCACTCCTGTTTTAAAACAAAAAAAGAAGGGAAAAAGTCATGCTAGTATGTGTCCTTTTGATTTATCTGTTCAGTACTAGCATTTTAAAAACTATACTTTACTCATAAATATGTGTGGATGTATGTATAGGGGGAAAGAATTTGCAGTTCTCAAATATCATGCATTATTATTTTTTTACTTACCCTTATTCTCCCAACATATAGAAACCAAAGATAACAATGGAACATATCAATCACAGAAATGTAACATGTAGGCTTCTTTCTAGAAAATGGAGGTTCACAAAAAGTATCTAAAACTCTGCTTGCCTTAATCCTCTAGTTCATAACTCTGTTGCTGATGTACAACCTGAATGAAATGTTTCCTATGGCTGCTTTTATTTTCATGGACCCCTTAACATAACTGAAGATGAGCCTGATGGAATGATGAGATGTCTTTTACACACACACCCAATAGCCTATCAATGACAATGGCACTTAAATGGTTCTACAAATCAAAATCAAAGTGCAAGGTACCAATACCTTAAGATATCTAACATTAACTGAGTAGGTCCATGGGTCAGGCATAATGCAAGTGTGTAATCAGTTCCGCAGCCCTACGGTATGTGAACTGATACTACCTTTCATTTGCTGAGAAGAAAAGCCAGCCTGAAAAGGATAAGTCATTACTTTTAATTGCATATCTTGTATTCCTAAACAACATGCTGTAACAACGTACAACTTTCCTCAATGTGAGCTTTTCTTGACTTGCAGGACCATATTTACTTAATTACTAATGTAAAATTCAAACTGAGACTATTTTCTCTCTTTACTACCAGCCCTACATAAGAATGTATGCAGCACATCATGATGCTACCAGTGGATCTTTGCTTGCAATACACATTCGACAATCAAAACACTGCAACCAAAAGGAAAAAGAAGGATATTGTGGAAAGATAAAAAACAAACAAACAAACTAACTAAACTTTCTAAGGTTATTGCCTGATAATAAAGACTTTAAAGAATCAGAACTGGGTTTGGGGAGGTGGTTTGTGGACAAAGCACTTGCTCAGCAAACATGAGGATCTGAGTTTCAATCCTAGTATTTTTATAATGCTGGATGCTTGAGGAGGTAAGTGCGATTTTAGCATGCCTAGGGAAGGGAGTTGGAGATCGGAGAACACCCCTTTTAGAATCTTATAGGTCAGTTAGCTTATCAAACAGAGCAGTGAATGAGAGATCCTACATTGAAGGAGGTGGAAGGTGAGGAGTGAGACCCAAAAGTTGTCCTCTGAATTCCATGTATACTGTGTAGCATGAATACACCCTCAGTCACACATGTGAATATCACACACGCACAGAGAACCAGAGCTAATATGTCATTCCTTTTCTTTACATGAGGCATTCTTGTTCTTTTCAGATATAAATTAGTGCAAGCATATAAATATCATGCACTGTGTGTGGAGTTGGGTAACGATCTCTATCAAATAATGAGTGCAGAGGGTATACTTCTCGCCAAGTGCCTTCTGCTCCAGCTGTTTCTACTTATCTTAATTTTCCTAATTGGGTTACAATTAGGCTGTGAATGAGACATTAACATGGGAATTGGAGCTTTTCAACAAAAGGGTTTACTTCTTTTATTGTTTTGTGGTTCTTAACTTTCAGAGGTGTGCTTCTTGCTATGTACTAATTAAAAAATTACACTGTGTTTAAGATAAGCATATAGTATATAATAAATAAGCTGTTTATGTCTGCATAGATTCTAACAATTTGGTTGTAAGAAAAGTAGTATTTGGATAAAAATTCTATTCATTTTGGACAAAATTAAAATTTTTAAAACCATATCAGTGCATTGTATTTGTTTCGGGTCTCATTTTCAGTTCTGATTTTACTTACTAATGGGAAAGCTATCAGCTGGCCAAGACTGGAACTGTTCTGGCTATTTAAAAGTCCTTGCTAAGCATGCGCTGTTCCAGGTATGATCCTGAGATCAAGCATCAGCAGCACCTGGGAGCTTGGGGAAAAAGCTCAGGTCCTGCTTCAGGGGTGCATTTCAACAGGATGCCGAAGTCATTTATATGCACCGTATATGTTGAAGAGCCCTCCAGGAGGCTAATTGTAACAGTAAAAGTAATGACAAAATAAAACAAAATCATTTCATTATGTATTGTGATTAATAGGAAAATATAACCTGACTAAGGTAGTGTTAATTACATACACATTTTAATAATGTAAGTATTTCAACTTTTTAAAGGTTGAAATATTTTGCATACATGTTGTAAGAATAGCACAGAACCAAAGTTAAAGATGAGAAAGGGTATTATGCTGTGCTTCAGATTCTTCTCAAGAGAAGCTAGACCACTTTTCTTTCCATTTTCTTTCTAAAACAGAGTAGCATTCTGTAGCTCAGCCCAGATTATCCTGAAACTCACTTAGTCACAAATCTGGCCTCGAACTAGCAGTGATCCTCTTTCCTCATCCTCATGAGAACCAGGATTACAGGCATGAGCCACCCATCTGATAACTTAATGTTCTTACCCTCTATGGTTGAATAGTGCTTTAAATTTCATAACTGAGACGGAAATATTTCAAATCCATACATATTTTATCCCACCTTTTGTACATTTGTTCTAATAATTATAGCCATTTTAATTTCTAAGTAACTTTCCCTATTTAAGTGTATTTTACCTGCCTGAGATTTATAAGCAACAAAAATCCTGTTCCTGAGGAGCAGATTCCAAACACCCAACTACAAACTCAGGTTGAAGGATTGCAGTTGACTCACGATCTCAGGATGACTTAGCTGGGATTCTGGCAATGCACTCTATGTGAATCAAGACATGATATGAAACATCTTGTATTGCCTGTGGCCACTTTCTTCACATGTCTCTTTGTTTTCTTTCTCTTGAAGTCTTTTTTCCCTATGCCATCTGATCTTTTCAAACATAATCCAAAAGTTTCATCAATTCCTTAATTATTAAACTACTCAGTTAATGACTGGTTAGGGATTTACAATTGGTTCATGGCTGGGACTGAACTGTATGGAACAAAACACTGGTTGTACTCACTTTAATATATCATATTTAGCTCTGAATAACATTGTATACTTCACCTTATTCATATATTATCACCTGCCATTAAGAATATCAATGCGCCCTTGCCCCTTTCTTCCTACTTCACTCCCATCATAAGTATCAGCTCTTCAAGACCTCAAGGTTGCAGGAATTGGGCTGCTGTAAATTCCATAAATGCTATGGGACCTCAATGTGCCTACTGACTTTTGGCTTTAAACTTGTGATAATAAAGACACTGACATCATTGCCTTCTACTCAAGACAGTAAATTCTGGATCTATGTAATGGTTATCAATTAGGTTAGGTCATTCATTATTTCTACATGATACCTTTAAAGCCTGTATGTGTAAATATATATTCTGCACTACATAGAACAATTCCATAAAACAATTCCTACCACATCATAAACACTAAATAAACATTAGTTGAATGGATAAATGAACACATAATATCAAGACTTAACATCAGATAATATGGCCTTACTTCCTTAGAATGTCTCAGTGTATGAGTGTTGGGAATAATATTTTATTTTTATTTATTTATTTATTTGAAAGTGACAGAGAGAGAAAGAGGCAGAGAGGGAGAGAATGGGTGCGCCAGGGCCTCCAGCCACTGCAAATGAACTCCAGTCATTTATTTATTTGAGAGTGACAGACAGAGAGAGAAAGAGGCAGTTAGAGAAAGAGAGAGAGAGAGAATGGGCACGCCAGGGCCTCCAGCCACTGCAAACGAACTCCAGACCCATGTGCCCCCTTGTGCATCTGGCTAACGTGGGTCCTGGGAAATCGACCCTCGAACCAGGGTCCTTTAGGCTTCACAGGCAAGCGCTTAACTGCTAAGCCATCTTTCCAGCCCAGGAACAATATTTGAAAAAAAAAAAAAAAAACTTTTACCAGATGTGGTGGTGCATGCCTTTAAACTCAGCACTTGAGAAGTTGTGGTAGGAGGATTACAATGAGTTTAAGGCCAGCCTGGGACTACAAAGTGTCAGGTCATCCTTGGGTAGAGTGAGACCCTACCTCAAAAAACAAACTAACAAACAAACAAATAAAAAGAATACTTTTGAACTCTGAAGATTCTCTTCCCTTGCTTACCTTTCTCTGATGCTCTGCAGCTTCCTGATATCTGGATTCATATAGCTGATCTCATGAATGAAACGAATAATTCAACAGTATCTAGTCAGATTTACTGCCAGTACTTACTTTGGCAGCACTTATACTAAAATTGGAGTGATAGAGAGATTCATTTGACTGTCATGAAACATTCCATATTTTCTTTACAGAATCTCACAGACAATGGCGTAGAAGGCATGGAAAAGCATGGAGATGGGAAGGAGGACAGTGAAATGCTGTCTCCTGGATGCAGCATTAGAATTACACTCATGAATTCACAGCAGGTATGGTTTCCTGCATGAGATAGATTTCACTGTTGAGAGGGGAAAGGTACTTGGGACACAGCTCTCCAAGAGTAACTAAAGTTGCTGAAAGAGGATGGCTCAGTTCCTCAGTGGTGAAGCCACTGGTAAATTACTCATTCCACAGTAAATAACCTTCCATCCAGGATTATGCCAACAACCCAAGTGTAACTCAATGGGTTTTATAAAAACAAGGCATGAAAGTAAGATCTGGATTAAAGGGGAGTAAGATAAGTGTTAGTGAGAGGAGAAAGAAAACAAGAAAGGGTAATTTGGGGGAATACAATTCAAATACATTATATATTTCTATGAAAATGCAATAAATGGAGAAAAGCATTTACTACCAGTGATAAAGAAACTATGAATTACTTATCAGTGCACAATGATTACATAATCCTGGATATAAAAGACCCTGTGGCAATAGTGTGCTTTAGAATTATTTACTCAAGTCATCACTCTACTGCTAGTTAGCTGAAAAAAAAAATGGAGTTATTTTTCTCAAATCTGTTCACACTCAAAAAAAGAGTGAGATATTGTGCTGGTCTCAATACACGTCAGTGATAAAAATTAGTAGCCAAAACTGACAAGGAAAGAATTGACAGGCACTCAAAACTTTTTTAATGGTAATAGCAAACTGGACTTCATATTCTAGGATAAGAAGGCCTAGTACAGAGAAAATATATTTCAGGGCCAGTTTTCTTAGCTTTAATGGATTATTAACGAAAATGTCATGCATTAAATGAGTGATCAGAAAGCTATCAGTTCTCAAATAAGGTACTGCCAATTAAAAGTGAGACATCATATGAGCAATTCCAGCTTCTGTTAAAATACCTAAGTGAGAAGTGTATCTGACTAGGCAGTGACCCAGAGAACCTGCAAATGGTTCTGCCATGGTAACGCCATTGTGGAATGATAAACATTTCCTGAAATGCAAGAGCAGTATCTTAACTGAACTCTGAAGAAAAAGTGAGAAGGCGAAAGATCACTTTCAAATCACCGGTAACATTTGTTCTAATATTAGGCTAAAAAATACAATCTTTTTTTTTTCTGCTCAAGGAACATTATGGACTCTCAGTGACCCATCCAACCTGACAGTATGTTCTTATATCTGACGTACAGATCAAGAACAAAGAAGGCCTGTGGTTTTCAAAGGCAAGGAACAAACGGCCTTATGTTAGAATTACATGGTGATATTTGGGAAAAGGCAACAAATATGAAGTGAAAATTCAGGCACAGGATCGAGAAAGAGGTTTTCTCTATGTGAATAATATAATTGCTATAAAATTATCAATTATCAGAAAAAATTTTATTGCCTTAATACCATGATTTGCTTGTAGCTTGCTTTACTTTTTACCATGAATCCAATGGGGCAGATATGTGCAGAGCCTACCTCCACAAATTATGTGTTGTATTTAATAGATATGCACATGCCCTACTTCCTTAGTCAAATGCCATTGTAAACTGAGATTTCTTACTATTATTTAACCCCAATAAGAACTATTTTCTGGGCTGGAAAGATGGCTTAGCGGTTAAGTGCTTGCCTATGAAGCCTAAGGACCCCGGTTCGAGGCTGGATTCCACAGGACCCACGTTAGCCAGATGCACAAGGGGGCGCACGCATCTGGAGTTTGTTTGCAGTGGCTGGAAGCCCTGGTGCACCCATTCTCTCTCTCTCTCTCTCTCTCTCTCTCTCTATCTGCCTCTTTCTCTCTCTGTATGTCACTCTCAAATAAATAAAAATAACAAAAAAATTTTTAAAAAGAGAACTATTTTCTCATGAATGATTTAGGGAAAATGACAAAAGGTACAATTTTCATCAAGCATTTATAATTTCTCATACATAATTATTATTAATATCAATTATGAAGTTATGTATATAAATATTTATTTATAACTTACCTTCATAAGTAGAGAAGTGTTGATAATGAACATGTTTGAGGTCACCTGATAACATCTATGCTTTCAGGGAGAATAGAAACCCTAAAGTACTTTTGATCTCTCTGTAACTAATTGTCACACTAAGCCAAAATAAGCAAGAAGTTTTTATGATGTAATTTTAGCCAATTGTAAAATATTATAGAATTTTTCCAAGAGTGCTTGTTTCATCATAAGATTCAGGATTGGATGCTAGTTAATGAGTATCAATTGTGGCTCCTGACAAATAAGGGAATAAATTATCGATATGAGTTCTATGTTTTCTTTCCAATAAAATGCTGATGTTTCCAGTTGTATGCAAAAAGAAATTATACTAGGGTTTCAGTTGTCACCTCTGAGCTTACCACCAAGGATACCTGGAAATCAAGTATTGACTTCGGTGAAGGATGAGGTACATTTGTTATTGATAAAATCTAATTTAGTTGAAAACTTCATTAAAAGTGCTAGTACCAAATTTTCTATATTTTTTAGGGTGGCTTGCTTGTTTAGACTTCATTCAACTTATACCACTTGACTTTAGCTATGCAGCCCATGTGTGACAAAAAAAAGAACATATCTACTTTTACATGGACACTCCTGAAAATGAGAAGTTATACACAATTCTGTTTGGCATAGAAACTAAAGAAAAGACATTTATGTTTCATTAATCAATGAACCTAGGGCTACACCAAAAAGTGATCAACCTGTCTAGGATGCTGTGTCCATTCTTTGCCTGACCATACTGAGTCATCCAGCTCTATTAGAGCTTTATGCTTCCACATCCCATGAAGGCTTAAGAGTCCTTGCAATGACTGGACTCTGCATCACCAATACATTTCTTCCTTTTCAGATACAGTTGAGGGACAACTTTATTTTTTAATTTTTTTCCACAGTTTTTTTTTCTTTATTAGTTAGTTTTGTATTCAGCAAATACCCTCAGTTTGGTACCATTATTAGGCTCATCCGTGACCTACCCCCTCCCCTTGGCCCCTCCTTGTTGAGGTATACGGGTCATGCATCGTGGAGTTAGCCCACAGTTATGGATAACCTAAATGTCTCTACATATCATGACCCAACATGTGGCTCTGACATTCTTTCCGCCCCCTCTTCTGCAAAATTTCCCTGAGCCATGCTGGGTTCATTTTTGGTCTGCTTCAGTGATGAGGTGATGAGGTGTTGGGGGCCTCTGAGGCTGTGGCTCTCTGATTTGGTAGGAGTTGATTTTTCTCTGTGCTGATCTCCTTCCCCCTTGTGCTCGTATCCGGCTCATCAGGAAAACAGCCCCCTTGCTTGTTTCTCCAATTTTTCTTAGTTTCAGCCGGGGCCCTTTAGAGGTATGATGGGGTGGCTCTCTCCTTAGGATCTACATCTATCTGAAAAAGAGAAGCAGATTCCTCTCCAGTGTCTTGCGGTTCAGGTGTTCCCTGTAAGGGCCTGGTGAAGGATCAGCCATTTGGTCTGTCTTTTAGTAAGTAGAAAATTATGGCACCATTGCAGTTTGGGTCTAGATGTGTGTTTCCCACCCCTTTGATGCCCTCCCCTCCCTCCCCTTCCATCCTAGTGTCTAGTCTAGGAGATGCCTGCTGGGTATGTAAGGTATCTTGGGTAGATTCAGGTTAGGTGCTGTAGATGAGTGAGACTATGTGGTGATTTTTCTTCTGTGATAGGGTAAGTTCACTGAGAATGATCTGTTCCAGGTTCAACCATTTTTCCTCAAATTTCATTGTGTCATTTTTTTCTTACTGCTGTATAGAATTCCATTCTGTAGATATACCACATCTTAGTTATCCATTCTTCTAGTGATGGACATCTGGGTTGATTCCATCTCTTAGCTATTACAAATTGAGCCACTATAAACATGGTTGAGCAAATCTCTCTTGCCTGTGGTTTGAAGGTTTTAGGGTAGATGCCCAGTAATGGAATAACTGGGTCTGTTGGTATCTCTATACTCACCTTTCTCAGAAGTCTCCATACTGCTTTCCAAAGTGGTTGTACCATCCTACATTCCCACCAACAGTGGATGAGTGTTCCTACTTCTCCACATCCTCACCACCATTTATTTTTATTTGATTTTTTGATGTTTGCTATCCTTATTGGGGTAAGGTGGAATCTCATAGTTGTTTTAATTTGCACTTCTCTGATGATTAGGGATGATGAACATTTTCTTAAGTGTATGCTTGCCATTTCTATTTCTTCCTCTGTAAACTCCCTGTTCAGCTCTTTGCCCCATTTTGTGAGTGGGGCTGTTTGACTTCATACTGTTTAGATTTTTGAGTTTTTTGTAGATTCTAGAGATTAGGCCTCTATCAGTTGGATAACCCGCAAATATTTTCTCCCATTCTGTGGGTGATCTATTGGCTTTGCTTATTGTATGCTTGTCTGTAAAGAAACTCTTCAGCTTCATGTGATCCCATTGGTTGAGTGACAGTTTAAGTTCATGAGCTACTGGGGTTTTGTTCAGGAAGTCTTTTTCCATTCCTATATTATGGAAAGTACTTCCTAAATTTTCTTCCAGTAGTATTCAAATTTCTTGTCTTATATTGAGATCTTTGATCCATTTGGACTTGAGTGTAGTGCATGGTGAAATGTGTGGATCAAGTTTCATTTTCCTGCATATGGTTATCCAGTTTGTTCAGCACCATTTGTTGAAGATGCTGTCTTTTTTCTAGCCTATATTGTTAGGGCCTTCATCGAATATAAAGTAGCTATAGTTGCTTGACCCAAAGTCCGGGTCCTCAAGTCTATTCCATTGGCCTATACTCCTGTTTTTATGCCAGCACCATGCTGTTTTTATTACTATGGCTTTGTAATATAGCTTTAGATCAGGTATGGTGATGCCTCCAGAGGTATTTATTTGCTGAGGATATGTTTGGAAATGCGAGGCCTTCTGCCTTTCCATATGAAATTTGAGATCATTTTTTCTATCTCTTTGAAGAACACTGTAGGGATTTTAATTGGAATTGCATTAAATCTGTATATTCCCTTTGGTAGGATTGTCATCTTCACAATGTTAATTCTACCAATCCAGGAACATGGGAGGTCTTTCCATTTTCTCAACTCGGCCTCAATTTCTTTTTTGAGTGTTTTTATGTTTTCGTTCTATAGATCTTTCACTTCCTTGGTTAACGTTATTCCAAGGTATTTTTTGTTGTTGTTGTTGCAATTGAAAATGGGACTATGTCCCTTATTTCTTTCTCTGTATCTTTGTCATTTGCATAAAGGAAGGCTACTGATTTTTGTGCATTGATTTTGTATCCTGCAACTTTGCTATAGGAGTTAATCACCTTCAGGAGTTTGGGGATGGAGTCTCTCGGGTCTCTTACATATACAATCATGTCATCAGTGAATAAAGCTAACTTAACTTCTTCCTTTCCAAATTGTATCCCATTTATTTCGTTCTCCTGTCTTATTGCTAGAGCTAGGATTTCCAGTACTATATTGAAAAGCAAAGGTGGGAGTGGACAACCCTGTCTTGTTCCTGATCTTAATGTGAATTCTTCCAGTCTCTCTCCGTTAAGTATTATTTGGGCCTTAGGAGCCTCGTACATTGCCTTTATTAGGTTGAGATATAAACCAACCATGCCAATTCTCTCCAATGTTTTGAACATGAAGTGATGTTGAATCTTGTCAAAGGCCTTTTCTGCACCTATCGAAATGATCATGTCGTTTTCATGTTTAACCTTCTTTATGTGGTGTATTACATTGACAGATTTCTGTATGTTGAACCACCGCTGTGTTCCTGGAATGAATCCCACTTGGTCAAGGTGGATAATGCTTTTGATGTGTTGTTGGATTTGGTTTGCAAGGATTTTGTTTAGAATCTTTGCATCTAAATTCATCAGGGAAATGGGCCGGCAGTCTTCTTTTCTTGTGGCGTCTCTGCCTGATTTTGGAATTAGGGTGATGTTAGCTTCATAAAAGGAGTTGGGTAGCCTTTCCCTGTTCACCAATTGTGTGGCACAGTTTGAGGAAGATTGGTTTGAGTTCTTCCATGAAGGTTTGATAGAATTCAGCTGAGAAGCCACCTAGTCCTGGGCTCTTCATTTTTGGGAGGTTTTTTTTATTACTTTTTCAATCTCCATGAGTGTGATGGGTTGATTGAGGTGATTAACCTGCTCTGTGTTTAGCTTTGGTAGATGGTATGCTTCCAAGAATTTATCCATCTCCTCCACATTATCCAGTTTTGTGGAGTAGAGGTTTTTGAAATAAGTCCTGATGATTCTCCCAATTTCACTTATGTCTGTTGTGATCTCTCCTTTTTCATTTTGAATTTTGTTAATTTGAAGCTCTCCTTTTTTTGCTTGATCAGATTGGGCAGGGGTTTGTCATTCTTGTTTATTTTTTCAAAGAACCAGCTCTTAGTTTTGTCAATTGTCTTAATTGTTTCCTTCATTTCCAGTTCATTGATTTATGCACTGATTTTAATTATTTCTTTCATTCTGGAGCTCTTTGGGTTGGATTTTTCTTGTTTTTCCAGTGCCTTTAGGTGGATGGTTAGGTCATTGATTTGGGACATTTCTGTCTTTTTTTATGAAGGCATTGAGTACTATGAATTTTCCTCTGAGGACCGCCTTCATTGTGTCCCATAAGTTTTGGTACGATGTGTTCTCATTGTCGTTCAATTCCAGAAACTTTGCAATTTCATTTTTTATTTCATCCACTATCTATTTATTGTTTAAAAGTGTGTTGTTCAGTTTCCATGTGCCATTTGGGATTCTTGTTGGGTCATTTGTTGTTGATTTGTAGCAATAAAGCATTGTGATCGGATATCATGCAGGGAATTATGTCAATCTTCCCAAATACGTGGAGGCAGTCTTTGTGACCCAGTATATGGTCTATTTTAGGGAATGTTCCATGGGCTGCTGAGAAGAATGTGTAATCTGTGGATTTGGGATGGAAGGTTCTGTAGATGTCCGTTAGGTCTAAGTGATCTATACTTTTGTTGAGCTCTCTTACTTTCCTGTTGAGTTTCTGTTTGGATGATCTGTCTATTACTGATAATGGCATATTGAAGTCCCCAGCTATGATGGTGTTTGTGATTATTTCTGTTTTATTGTCAAGTAGGTTTTGTTTTATGAACTGTGGTGCCCCTGTGTTTGGTGCATACATATTTGTGATTGTAATATCCTCTTGATGGATCGTTCCCTTGATAAGTAGGAAGTGGCCTTCTTTGTCTTTTTTGATTATTTTTGGTTTGAAGTCTATTTTATCCTATATTAATATAGCTACACCTGTTTGTTTCTTATTCCCATTTGCTTGGAATACTGTTTTCCACCCTTTCACCCTGAGGAGATGTCTGTCTTTAATGGTGAGGTGGGTCTCTTGAAGTCAACAGATTGAGGGGTCTAATTTTTTGATCCATCCTGTTAGCTCGTCTCTTGATGGGTGAGTGAAGGCCATTAATATTTTGGGTAATGACTGTGAGATTTGATTTTATCCCTGCCATATTGTGATGGTAAATGTGGGTTGGTGTTTTCATGGACATTGAAGTTTTTTGTGCCTACTCTGAGTTTGGTTGTTGTGATCTGCTTCTTGTAGGCAATTGTGTTTGATTATTTTTTTCTTCTCTGTGCAGAAATTCCTGAAATACTCTCTGTAGGTTTGGTTTTGTGTTCATATAATTGTAAAGCTGAGTTTTGTCGTGGAATGTTTTTCTTTCACCATCTATCATGAGGGATACTTTTCCTGGGTAGAGTAGTTTGGGTTGGAAGCCATAGGTTTTTAGACTTTGCAGTGTTTCATTCCAGGCCCTTCTAGCTTTCAGGGTTTCCATTGATAAGTCTGAAGTAATTCTTATGGGGTTACCTTTAAAGGTGTTGTGCTGTTTTTCCCAGGTGCTTTTAGGATTTTCTCTTTGGTGTCAATGTTTAGAGTCTTAATGATAATATGTCTTGGAGAGTTTCTCCTTTGGTCCAGTCTGTTTGGAGTTCTATTGGCTTCTTGTATCTTGATGGGCCTTTCTTTTAAGAGACTGGGGAAGTTTTCTTCAATTATTTTGTTGAATAAGTTCTCCATGCCTTTGTTCTGAATTTCTTCTCCTTCTGGTATTCCAATGATCCTGATATTAGGACGTTTAAGTGTATACCACAATTCCTTCATGTTCTGTTCACAGGAGTTTTTGAACTTACTGAAATTTTTGAACTTCTAACTGTTTCTTCCATCTTGTCTTCCAGATCAGCGTTTCTATCCTCCACTTGGCTGACTCTGTTCTTGAGAGCTTCTAGCGAGTTTTGGACTTGTTCAATTAAGTTTGCATTTTCTATTACTTTTCTATGTATAATGTCCATCCCTCTGTCAAGCTCCCTTTTCACATCATTTTCTGATTTTCTTGATGATTCTTGGAGTTCATCCTTGCATTTCTTTATGTCTTCATTGAGCATGGCCAGCTGATTTTTAAGGTCTTCTTTTTTTTCACTCTCCCTCAAATCTCTTAACTCTCTTTGAAATCCTTCCAATTTCTTATCTAATCCTTCCAATTTCTTATCTATTACTTCTAGTTTAGTGATGGCAGCATCCACATGATTGTCGGCCCTTTGTTGCTTTCCTGCAAGTTCTACCAGTAGGTTGGTCAGGGTTGCATTGCTCATAGCTTCAATTTCGTGTTCTGGTCCTATTGGTTCTTCTGTGTTTTGGTTAGATGTATTCATTGTGGGACTGGGTGATCTAACTGGATTTTCTTGCATTTGATTTTTCATGTTATTTCTTTTGTGCTGTGTTCTGCCCATGACAGTGTATGGGCAGGTAGTTGGGCATATCAGCCTGGGCTGAAGAACAATGGGAATCTTATGAAGCCTGGCGCAGTTGCCAAGCAGCCTGGGCTTTGGCTCTCACTTGCCAATGCTGCCTATCTACTGCCTGGCTGGGGCACCAAAGTTCCCTGAGTTTTCAAGCGGTAATGTGCCAAAGCTGCCTGCTTTCAAGCTAGGAGTGGCACTGAGGCACCAAGCACTGAAGCAGCCCGAACTCTGGCTGGGAATGCTGGGAACCAGAAGCAGTCTGTGCTCCCCCGCCAGAGGACAATGGCGGCTGGCCGGCACGGCAGGCAGGTAGTGGATGGCACCTGAGCTGGTGCAAGCGAGAGACACGGTCTGAGCTTGCATGGCAGCTGTTGTGGGACTGGGCTCGCTCAGTAAGTGGGCGAGTGGACGAGAGTGCTGAGCATTCTAAGCTTTCGTATGCAGGGAACAATCAGCACACAGTGGCAGCAGTGGCGGCCGGTGCAGCAGCGGCGGCAGCAGTGGTTCTGTGAACACGGTGGTTTTTTGGGGTGAGGTTTGGCTACCCGCCCGCGAGGGGATCCACGATTCCCTGCTCCCCCACCTCTGTGCCCTCCCAGATTTCTCTCACCTAAAAGCCACTATGTACCCTTAATATATTGCCTTTCTTTCCCCGGGATTTGCAGCACAGCTAGGCGGTCACCATCTTGGCCAGAAGTCGAGGGACCACTTTAAATAATCAATTATTACTTTAATTTTCCTTTCTTGCACTACTGTGGAATAAAGTGCACTTGTAATATAAACACAAGAATAGTAGTAAAGGATTTGCTCCTATCCAAAGATGTTCAGACTGTAACTTACTTTAGCAATATCACATTTCAAAATTTGAGAGTATGCAATTTCCAAAGAATTTTGAAAGAAACAAAAAAAAAATCTGAGGAAATATTTGTCATCTATCTTGACTCAGTGGGACAGGAATTTTTTTGTTGCAATACATTGACTAAGCTGAAGCTTATGCTCATGTCCATCTTTTTCGTTAATTTTTTTTAAATTTTTTATTAACAACTTCCATGATTATAAAAAATACCCCATGTTGATACCATCCCTCCCCCCACTTCTTCCTTTGAAACTGCACTCTCCATCATACACTCTCCCCATCACCATCAGTCTCTCTTTTACTTTCAATGTTTTGATCATTTCCTCCTCTTATGATGGTCTTATGCAGGTAGTGTCAGGCACTGTGAGGCCATGGATATCCAGACCATTTTGTGTCTGGAGAGAGCATGTTGTACGGAGTCCTGCCCTTCCTTTGGCTCTTACATTCTTTCTGCCACCTCTTCCACATTAGACCCTGAGCCTTGGAAGGTGTGATAGGAATATTGCAGTACTGAACACTGCCTTCATTTCTTTCCATCACTATGATACCTTCTGAGTCATCCCAAGGTCACTGCCATCTGAAAAGAGAAGATTCTCTACCAAAAGTGAGAGTAGCCTTAATATAATGGTGTGAATATTAACAGAAGTGCTTACTGGGCAGTTTGATAAGCATAGTATATACATTTGGCCAGACAACAGCAGCCATTACACCCCTAGGGCTCATGACTACCCCTGTTTTAGTTTTCAGTATCAGGGATGTATTCCCTTCCCATGGAGTGGGCCTCCAGTCCAATTAGAGGGCAGTTGGTTCCCCCCATAACAGATGTGCCACTATTGCACCCGATGGCTTATTTGGCGTGGCTGGCCAATTTTAAGGCTTGCAGTGTCCACTGATGAGTATCTTCACTGGTGATTTCTCTCTCTCCCATTGAACTGCATGCAGAATGGCTTCTTTCAGCTTTCTGTAAGCTGGTCTATATGGAGGAGGTTATCAGCTCAGTTCCAGCAAGATTTCTCAGTGGCCTTGCAGCCCAAGTATACGGAGTCTTCAGCAATAGGGTCTTACCATCTATTCCCGGTGGGAAACTAAGGGCCTCGGCAATGGCCTATAATGTTTTGGGGGCATCAGCGATCTCCCTGGCCAACAACTCACTGGACGATACCCCATCACTGGCACTGAAAATATTCTAGCAACAATCTACCGCTCCTGAGTGTTCCATTGTCCAGAAAAGTAGGATTACGTATGCTTTATTTATATCCTCTTAGATTTTGGTTAGCTTTCCCTCCACCTTTATTTACTCAATCTCTTCCACAGACCTCATTTTGGGCCTTTTCACCCCCATTAATCTATTCTTCTACTGACATATGTACAATACTATCCTATTAAGTACCCCCCTCCATTCCTTTCTCTTCCCTTTCTATCTCTTTTCTAGATTAATGGACTCTGCTACTGAGTTTTTTCCTTCTCACACCGAAGCCCACTCATCTGTAGCTAGGATCCACATATGAGAGAGAACATGTGGCACTTGGCTTTCTGGGCCTGGGTACCTCGCTTAGTATAATACTTTCCAGATCCATCCATTTTCCTGCAAATTTCATAACTTCAATTTTCTTTGCCACTGAGTAGAACTCTATTGTGTAAATGTGCCATATCTTCCTTATCCACTCATCAGTTGAGGGACATCTAGGCTGGTTCCATTTCCCAGCTGTTGTGAATTGAGCAGCAGTAAACATGGTAGAGCATGTACTTCTAAGGAAATGACATGAGTCCTTAGGATATATGCCTGGGAGTGCTATAATTGGGTCATATGGTAGATCAAATTTTAGCTGACTTAGGAACCTCCACACTGATTTCCACAATGGCTGGACCACATTGCATTCCCAACAGCAGTGTAGAAGGCTTCCTCTTTTTCCACATCATCACCAACATTTATGGTCATTTGTTTTCATGATGGTAGCCAATCTGATAGGAGTGAGATGGAATCTCAATGTAATTTTAATCTGCATTTCCCTGATGACTATGGATGTAGAACATTTTTTTAAATGCTTATACGCCATTCATATTTCTTCTTTTGAGAGCTCTCTATTTAGTTCCATGGCCCATTTTTTAATTGGCTTGTTTGATTTTTTATTATTTAATTTTTTGAGTACCTTTGTACATCCTAGATATTAATCCTCTATCAGATATATAGCTGGCAAAGATTTTTTTCGCATTCTGTAGGCTGCCTCTTTGCTTTATTAACAGTATCCTTTGCAGTACAAAATCTTTGTGATTTCATGAGGTCCCAGCAATCTGTGGTATTATTGCCTGAAGAATTGGGCTTATATTCAGAAAGTTTTTGCCAAGACCAATATGTTGATGGGTTTCCCCTACTTTTTCCTCTAGCAGTTTCAGAGTTTCTGGTCTGATGTTAAGGTCATTAATCCATTTGGACTTAATTCTTGTGCATGGAGAGAGAGAAGAATCTATTTTCATCTTTCTACAGATATATATCCAATTTTCCCAGCACCATTTTCTGAAGAGACTGTCTTTTCTCCAATGAGTATTTTTGGCATTTTTATTAAATATCAGGTGGCTCTAGCTACCTGGACTTGCATCTGGGTCCTCTTTTTTGTTCCATTGATCTACATGTCTGCTTTTGTGCCAGTACCATGCTGTTTTTGCTACTATGGCTCTGTAGTATAGGTTAAAATCAGGTATAGTGATACCACCAGCCTCATTTTTGTTGCTCAGTATTATTTTAGATATTGGAGGTTTTTTGTGAGTCCAAAGGAATTTTTGGATTGTTTTTTTCTATTTCCTTGAAGAATGCCTTTGGAATTTTGATGGGGATTGCATTAAATGTGTAGATTCTTTTGGTAAGATTGCCATTTTCACAATATTGATTCTTCTGATCCAGGAAAACACAAAGGATGTTTTTCCATTTCCTAGTGTCCTCTGCAATTTCTCACTTGAGGGTATTATAGTTTTCATTGTAGAGATCCTTTACTTCCTTGTTTAGGTTTCTTCTAAGGTACTTTATTTTCTTTGATGCAATTGTTAATGGGAGTGATTATCTGATTTCATCCTCTGTGTGTTTGTTGTTAGCATATAGGAAGTATACTGATTTCTGTGTATTTATTTTGTATCGTGCTACATGGCTGAAGGTGTGTATCAGCTCTCACAGTTAGCTGGTAGAGTCTTTAGGGTCCTTTATATATAGAATCATGTCATCTCAAATAATGATAACTTGATCTCTTCCTTTCCAATTTGTACCCCTTTTATGTGTGGCTCTTGCATTTTTGCTATGGCTAAGACTTCCAGTACTACATTAAATAAAAGTGGGGACAGTGGACACCCTTATCTTGTTCCTGATATTAGTGGAAAAGCTTCCAGTTTTTCCCCATTTGGTAATATGTTGGCTGTAGGCTTGTGATAAATAGCCTTTATTATATTGATATATGATCCTTCTATTCCTAGTCTCTGTAGGACTTTTATCATGAAGGGATGTTGGACTTTGTCAAATGCTTTTTCTGCATCTAATGAGATGATCATATGATTTTTGTCCTTCAGTCCATTTATATAATGTATTACATTTATTGATTTGTGTATGTCCAACCATCCCTGCATCTCTGGGATAAAGCCTACTTGGTCAGGGTGAATGATTTTTCTGATATATTCTTGTACTCTGTTTGCCAATATTTTGTTGAGAATTTTTGCATCTATGTTCATGAGGGAGATTGTTCTGTAATTTTCTTTTTTTGTTCTCTTTGCCTGGTTTTGGTATCAGGATGATGCTGGCTTCATGCAAGGTGTTTGGTAGGATTCCTTCTTTTTCTATTTGATGGAAAAGCTTAAGAAACAATGGCATGAGTTCTTCCGTGAAGGTTTGGTAAAATTCAGCAGTGAATCCATCTGGGCTCTTTTCAGTTGGGAGATTTTTGATAACTGCTTGGATGTCCATACTTGTTATAGGTCTGTTTAAGTTATTAATCTCATCTTCATGTAATTTAGGTAGGTCATATAAATCAAGGAAATCATCCTTTTTTTCAGATTTTCATACTTAGTGGAGTATATGTTTTCATAGTATGTCCCTATGATTTTTTGAATTTCTATGGTGTCTGTTGTGATGTTGCCTTTTCCATCTCTAATTTTATTAATTTGTGTCTCATCTCTCTTTCTTTTGGTCAGATTTGCTAAGGGTCTATCAATCTTGTTTATCCTTTCAAAGAACCAACTCTTTGTTTCATTGATTCTTTGGATTGTGTTTTTTTTTGTTTTGTTTTTTTTTGTTTTTGTTTTTGTTTTTTTTTTTTTTTTTGGTTGTTGTTGTTGTTTCTATTTCATTAATTTCTGCCTTAATCTTTATTATTTCTTCCTGTCTACTGATTATTGGTTTACCTTGTTCTTCTTTTTCCAAGGCTTTAAGGTGAAGCATTAGGTTGTTTACTTGTGACCTTTCTAATTTCTTTATATAGGCACTTATAGCTATAAATTTACCTCTTAGAACTGCCTTCCTTGTATCCCAGAGATTTTGTTATGTTGTGTTCTTATTGTTGTTTGACTCTATGAATTTTTTGATTTCCTTCTTGGTTTCTTCATTGACCCATTCATCATTTAGTAGTGTATTGTTTAGTTTCCATGACGTTGTGTATGATCTATAGCTTTTCTTGCTATTGATTTATAGTTTGATTCCATTGTGGTCAGATAGAATGCAAGGAATTATTTCAATTTTCCTGTATTTGTTAAGATTTGCTTTGTGTCCTAATATATGGTCTATTTTAGAGAATGTTCCATGTACGGCTGAAAAGAATGTATATTCTGCAGCATTTGGATGAAATGTCCTGTGTATATCTGTTAAGTCCTTTCCTTCTATCACCGCATTTAGTCCAGATGCCTCTCTATTTTTTCCCGGGATGACCTGTCAATTGATGAAAGTGGAGTGTTGAAGTCCCCCACTACCACTGTGTTTGGTGTTATCTGTGACCTTAGTTCTAATAGTGTTTGTTTGATGGATTTGGGAGCCCCCATGTTAGGTGCATATATGTTTAGGATTTTAATGTCCTCCTGTTGGAGTGTGCCCTTAATCAATATGAAGTGACCTTCCTTATCTTTCTTGACTAACGTTGGACTGAAGTCTACCTTGTCAGATATTAGAATAGCAACCCCTGCTTGGTTTCTAGGCCCATTTGCTTGAAACACCGTTTTCCAACATTTCACCCTAACATAATGTCCATCCCTTATAGAAAGGTGAGTTTCTTGGAGACAACAAATTGTAGAATCATGCTTTTTAACCCAGTCTGCAAATCTATGTCTTTTGGTTGGGGCATTGTGTCCCTTGATATTAAGAGATATTATTGAAAGGTGTGTATTTGTGTTTGCCTTTTTTTTTTTTTTTTTTGAAGTTCTTCGGGTTTAACCTTTGCTCTCTTGTGTTAACTAGTATTTGAGTATTGCTTGTTTTTTTCCAGGTTCCTTATATGTGTGCTTTTCTTTCACTTCGGCATGGAGGATTCTTTCAATTATTTTCTTTAAAACTGGTTTTGTCTTCAAATACTCCTTTAGCCTGCTTTTCTCATGGAATGTCCTTATCTCTCCATCTATTTGAATGGATAGCTTTGCAGGATAAAGTAACCTTGGATGACAGTTGTTATCTTTCAGAACTTGGAATACACCACTCCAAGCCCTTCTGGCTTTTAAAGTTTGTGTTGAGTAATCTGCTGTAATCCTGATAGGCTCGCCTTTGTAGGTAACTTGATTTTTCTCTCTCACTGCTTTCAATATTTTTTATTTGGATTGTGTTTGGTAGTTTGATTATAATATGGCGAGGAGAGGTTCTTTCCAGGTTTTGTCTGGCTGGGGTTCTAAAGGCTTCCTGTATCTGCATTGGCACCTCTTTCCCAATTTGGGGGAAGTTTTCTTCTATGATTTTGTTAAAGACGCCAACTATGCCTTTGGAGTGAAACTCTTCTCCTTCTACTATGCCCTGAATTCTTATGTTTGATCTTTTCATAGTGTCCCAAATATCTTGACATTCCCATTCATACTTTTCTATTAGTTTGTCTTTCTCTTTGTTTGACTGTATTAGATCTGCCCCCTGGTCTTCTAGTTTAGATATTCCTTCCTGTCCTTCATCCATTCTACTGGTGAGATTTTCTACAGAGATTTTTATTTCATTAACTCTGTTCTTCATTGCTAGTAATTCTGACTGTTTTTTCTTTATTATTTTTGTTTCCTTATTTATGTCTTGTACTGACTTCTTTATTTCATTAAATTGGTGTCTTCTGTCTTCTTTGATTCCTTTGATTTCCTCTTTGATTTCTTCTTTGACTTCTTTGAACATACTTACAATCATTCTTTTGAAATCTTTCTCAGGCATTTCTTCTAACTCATTCTGACTGGAGGTCATTTCTGATGCATTAATACTTTTTGGTGTATTTATATTGTCTTGATTTTTAGTGTTTCTTGTGTTATAATGTATATGTTTTTGTGTCTTGGGTTAAGTTATTGCTTGGATTTTCTAGCTAGCTGGATATTCTTAGATGTATCAGTTGATCTGATGTTACATATATTCAGGGTAGGAGCTTAAGGTGTTAAGTGTGGCTCTTAAGACTCTCAAAGTATCTACAAAGGTGTTTCTAGGGGTTGGGTTTGCCTGCTATGGGAGTATTCAAGTAGGCTGAGTGGAACAAAATACAGATAAATTCTGAAATATAACTAAACAGTGCACACATTCAATGAAAGACAGCACTGAGTATTTATGCAAGAGTAGGTATTATAAAAACCAGATCCTCTATCAACAAAGAGGTTAAGATTTCTGGTCTGTTGAGTGTTCCAAGTCAGCTTGTGACCAAGTGAGACCCTTCCCTGGTGCAATCCCAGTTACCTTTTTGGATGATTTTGGTCTCAGTTATGTGTCCCTCTTTGGTGCCCTGTGTGTTCAAGTAGTCTGGCTGCATCGCTGGACCACTGTTCTGTTTTCTGGAGCTGGGCACTGGCTTTTCCTGCGGGGCAAGCCGAGCCTGGCAGCTGTGGCCCCACAGACCTGGCACCACAGTTGCTGGAGCTGCCGCTGCTGGAGCCCCCGCTGCTGTAGCTGCCACTGCTGCTGCTGGATCCACTACTGCTGTGGCCACTGATGCTGCTGCTGCTGCTGCTGGAGCTGGAGCTGCTGCTGCTGGATATACTGCTGCCAGAGGCATTGCTGCTGCTCAATACAGGAGCCGGAGCCACCGCTTCCGCTGCCACTATTGGAGCAGCTGCTGCCAGAGCCAAAGCCGCTCCTGCCAGAGCTGGTGCAGGAGCTGCCACTCCCAGAGCCTCTTAGGCCTGCCTGTGTGGGCTCTGGAAACCCTGGATCTCTCCTACTTCCTTTTTGCCATTTTAATTTCTTATACACCTCACTTTTTAGTAAAAGTGTGTATTTTGCTGGGTATTCTCTGGCTTTTTCTCCCCTAGGCTGCTTTGGTGTGGTTCCTAAGCCTGCCATCTTAACTGGAAGTCTCATGTCTATCTTAATAAAGTGACAAAGATTTTTCATCTCAGTGAATTAGCTAGTTGTTGTTACCAAAATTTAATCTCACATTTGAGAGATAGTTATAAGAGTCTATAAGCAGGGCTAGAGAAGTGGCTTAGATGCTAAAGCACCTGTCTACAAACCCAAAGGATGCAGGTTCAATTCCCCAGGACCCATGTAAGCCAGATGTACAAGGTGCTACATGCCTCTGGAGTTTGTTTGCAGTAGCTCAAAGCCTTGGTGAGTTCATTGTCTCTCTATCTGGCACCCCCTTAAATAAAAATAAACAAGCTTAAAATTCTTTTAAAAGAATCTATAAATACTGGTTTGGGCTGATTTTACTAAATCTCAAGATAGTAAATTGAAAAGTACATGCCACTTACTGAAAGGCATTGAAATTGCTCATACATCTAATAATCATTGCAGTTACCATTTCAAAATATTGCTGGATTTTATTGTTTATTTCTTATGGTGTTCCAAAGCATTACTTTTAGCTATCCCTACACAATTTCAGTTTAAGCTATAATTGTCCTTCAAAAATATATGTGACACTAACCCATGCAAAACTGGAACTCATTCTGTAGTCCCAGGCTGCCCTGAAACTCAAAGTGATCCTTCTACCTCTGCCTCCAAAGTTCAGGTATTTCTTAAATAAATATGAAAGATAATTTTTTTATGATTTTCCTAAATAAAAAATGCCATTATGATGTAATGGTCAAAATTCATGTTATTATAAAAAAATCATGTTCTTAATAAAGTAGGCATATTACAGTATATTCATATTGTACGTACATACAATGTGAGCACGTGCCTACATATGCACTTTTTGAATATTGTTCTACTAGACTAGATAATCAAAGGATCAAAGAGAAAAGTTTCAATAAATCTAGGCAGATTTTTGTTTGCACTCTTCCACGATTTCAGTTTATGTTTTATCCCTCCTCATTAAAATCTTTTTAAAAATGATATTATGTTCACACACATTAAAAGTAAATCATGGGCTAGTGAGATAGCTCAATGGTTAAAGCACTTGCCTGTGAAACCTATCGACCCAGGTTTGATTCCCCGGTACCCACATAAGCCAGATGCACAAGGTGGTACATGTGGCTAGAGTTTGTTTGCAGTGGATTCTTTCTATCTGCCCCTCTCTCTCTTTCTTTCTCTCTCTCTCAATGAAATAAATAAAATGTATTTTTTTTAAAAAAGTAAATCATTATCTCCTTTAGAAGCCAGACTCTTCTAATGCTACCTCAGAAATTAAAGAGGTTTTAACCCCATTTCTCAGTTTACATAGTCTTCTACCTTTTTCTACTTCCTCCCTGAGGTTTCTTAAGTAAGTCCTTTGCTTTACTTGACTTGTATATTTAATTTGGCAGGACCACTAGGAATAGCTTTAAAAAAATAAAAATTGCATGTACTGTATGTATATTACATAATTTACAGTCTTGTATCCTGTCACTCCCAGTCACCATTTCCCTGACAGCCCTCTTTTTAAAATAATTTTTATTTATTTTTTTTATTAATTAGTTTTGTATTCAGCAAATACAGTCAGCTGAGTGCCATTATAAGGCTCATCCATGACCTACCCCCTCCCCTTTGCCCCTCCTTGTTGAGGTATATGGGTCATGCATTGTGGAGTTAGCCCACAGTTATGGGTAGGATAAATGTCTCTGCATATCATGACCCAACATGTGGCTCTGACATTCTTTCCACCCCCTCTTCCACAAAATTTCCCTGAGCCATGTTGGGTTCATTTTTTGTCTGCTTCAGTGATGAGGTGTTAGGGGCCTCTGGGTCTCTGGATCTCTGATTTGGTAGGTGTTGATTTTTCTCTGTGGTGATCTCCTTCATCCTTGTGCTGGTACCCAGTTCACCAAGAAAACAGCACCCTTGCTTGTTTCACTAATTGTTCTTAGTTTCAGCCAGGGCCCTTTTGAGGTATGATGGGGTGGCTCTCTCCTTAGGATCTACATCTATCTGAAAAAGAGAAGCAGATTCTCCAACGTTCAGTAAGTTAGCATCAGGACAAATGAGATAACCCTTACTTTTGTATAGAGAATTTAATAGGTGTAGGCCCTCTTGTAGCCCATGATTGATAGTAGCTTGTTAATGGAGAGCGGGCTTATGTTTGCATATGGTTCTGACTTGTTTCCCAGCTCCATCTATGGGTTCTGTACCACTGAGGGGATTAGTTAGCCAAATCAAGAGCAGTTGGTTCCCCACCATGGCTGTGTGCCACTATTGCACTTGTGTAGGCATCACAAGGTTATTTGGTGCAAACTAGGTTAGACCATGAGTTGCTTGGACAGATATTGGTCATTTTCCCCAAGTCGCCCATGGAGCACCTTCTGGCACTAGATGCACTGAGTGTCTGATGACTGACTCAGTTCCAGCTTCCAGACATACCGTTCCATTTTACGTGTCAACTACATAAGGCGTCTTCAGCAGTAGGGTCTTACCACTAACCTTTGGTGGGTCATCAAGTACTCAGACAGAAATCTGTCATTCTTTTAGGAAACCTTGTAGATCTCTCTGATCAAAAGCTCACTGTGGATGATAGCCACATGCTGGTACTGGGAGTTACAGTTCAGTGCCCACTAAGAAATGGAAGAAAAAGATAACTAATATACAAGAGTTAGAGAGAAGAGATAGAGAGAGAAAGAGAATGACAGTGTGGGAGGGAGAGGGAGGGAGGGAAGCTGTAGAAGATTAAGGTCAGTCTTCACCATACCCTCTCCTGTATCTTGTGGCTCACGGTGTTCCCTGTAAGGGCCTGGTGAAGGATCAGCCATTTGGTCTGCCTTTTAGGATGTAGAATTTTATGGTACCATTGCCATTTGGGTCTAGATTTGTGCTTAAGAAGGGTTCTTAGTATCCATTGTGTGATAGTTAGGACTTCCGTTAGTTTCTGAGGGTAGGGAGCTATACCTCAGGATATTTCTACTTACCTTGTGGCATTTAGAATTTTCCTGTCCCCTCTTCCACAACAATCCCTGAGCCTTGGGCATGTTAGCAGTTTAAGTGTTGAGTTCTCTATTGCTTCTGTATTTCTGTTATCATGTGTTTGTTGCTATTTCCCTGTAGACAGTTTTTGGATCAGCATTGTGAGCAGTATTTGTGTTGCTTCTTCCTCTGTGGTTTCTCCTGCACCTCAGTAAATATGTAGATGTGGCCCTTCTCATGGTGAGCAGTCTGCCATTGTTTCTTATTGAACTGGTGGAGTTTGTATCTCCTCAGTATTCTCTACTATCTGTAAAATGAAAAAGATTCTCCAAGCAAGGGTGAGAGCAGCTCTGATTAAGGGTGTTATTCATATAATTTTGACAGACATTTTGATGAGAATACCCACTCAGCTTGTCCAGAGAACAATCAGGGCTTCTCTCTGATGGTTCTGAGTTTCCTGCCTATGGGTGCTGACTTGGTTCCCAGCACCAGTTATGAGCACTCACCCACTAAACAGGCCTCATGTGCAATCCAATAGATGAGCATCTTAGTTATAGTTTGGCTACATGTATCAGACTTAAAAATAAGCTTTTGTTTGTTTGTTTGTTTTTCAAGGTAGGGTCTGGCCTTAGTCCAGGCTGACCTGGAATTCACCATGGAGTCTCAGGGTGGCTCAAACTCATGTAGATCCTCCTACCTCTGCCTCCCAAGTACTGAGATTGAAGGTATGTGCTGCAGTACCCAACTAAATAAAAGCATTTTTTCATTTCTCATCTTTATATGATCAATTTTTAAAGTAGGCTTTGGTGTTGCATTTCTGATTCATTCAACAAGGCTAGGATCAATGTATTATATACATTTTAGAAAGGTGATTTCTAATGAGAAATGATCATATGTTTTATATTTAAACTAATTTAAGAAAATTTCGTTAGAGTCAATATAATCTCTAAAAACCCAATGCACAATTGCAGGCACTAAATACAGAATAATTATAATTTCCTTGCCTAAATCAAAAAACTAATAGAGAAACGCAAGCAATCAAGGAGTCTACAAACCCAAGAAATTTTAGTACATAGAAATCAATCAAACACAATATGAGTCTATTGCTTTTCATTGTCAATATGCGTAAGGCTGAAACTAAGAGTAAAAGGTCCTAGTCATAGTTTACACATCTGAGCTCTCTAATCTCCTGGCAAATGAAGAACACTATATACTTTAATGGATTATTCAATATATTGGGAAATTTTAGCTGAGTCTGTGTGGTTTTGATGACTTTCAGAATCTTTCTGCTTCATGAGTTGGTGAGTCGAGTTGGTGAGTCAATCAATGTATCCCACATCACTGTGTGACATGGTTATACATAGGCATAATATAAATAGGCTTAAAAATGTAGATGAAGCAGAATTTTGCAGTGTTTTGATTTTTTTCCCCTCTGTGTAAAACCAATTTCATTTTAAAAATAAAAACTGTCATTAGACAACTTGTTACATCTCAATGGCTTTGTGTAGCTCTGAGCACTGTACAATATGTTCTTTCCTTGAGGTTGTCTAATATAAGTGAATTTGTAGTAGCATAAATATAAAAAGTAATAGCTGTTTGTTTAAAACTTGCAAATTCAGCACTTCCCTATAAGGAAAGGACAACTAAATGAGAAGTTTTGCCTTAATACACTTGTGAGCTCATTAATATCCCTATTTAATAAAATGTGATACAAAAGTAGATGATAATAATTGATAAATCTAAAATGATTATATATATAGATAGATATATGATAGATAGATAGATCCAATGTATACTAGAATAGAAAAAAAGATGAGCTAAGTCAACTTTGAAGTGTCTACAATTAGTTAAAATTTATTAGATTTCTTATATTTATTTCTGATTTATAGTAATCATAGTAAAGTTACTAATAATAGTAAACTATGTATGTGACCATCCATAAAAAATCACCTGAAGTAGTTCATAGTTTTTGTCACTTACAATAATGACATTGTTACAAAATACCCCTTAATAAATCTGAATTTATAAATCTATACAAATAATCAAGTATTAAAAACACAGTACCTACATTTTGAGGTATACCCCTGAAATGAAAGAATTTCCCTACATATCCAAAGAGTAATGCTAAACAAAATTGCAGAACAATGCTAATAAAACAAAATAATCAGGAAACTGTATTCAGAATCAGTTTATTCTGCACCATACAGTGGCTAACAATACTATGCAAATTTATTTACTCCATTAAATTGCTATTTCATTGTTAAACATGAAACATGGAGCCACACAAACAGTATACTGTTAGAAAGGGTGTGTGAGTTCTGCGGTGCATAGCAGGGTTCGAAAGGAGCATTGGGATGAGCATCTATCCGTGCTTGTGGTTGTAGCCAGGACCTGCTGGTCTTCTCTTTCTCAGATCATAGAAACTAACTGTTCAAATAGCCACTTGAATAATTAACTTGCTTTTCTAGTTTGAAGTATTCAGTCTTCAAGGATGTTCTCTGTAAGCTCTCATAAAACATATTACACTTTCATGACAAGGTTGTTAATGCTGGGTTACTTGCTGTGCTCAGAATACTTTTAGTTCAGTTTTGTTCTGTTTTAATTTCCTTCATAAAATGCTAAGGTACATTTAAACATGATTTAAATATACATGTATGCTTGTTTTCTCCAAATGTTGGATTCAGACATAACACTGGTATTAGTATAATTACTACTCAGCATTTGAAAGAGGAAGAATTTGTCCCTCAATATTTGTATAAATCATAAGTCAAATCATGCTCTTTTTGTACTATTTTTAAAAATATGACTTGAGATTCAAATATAGTAGGCTGAAAGGTAGAATCAATGTTTGCAGGTCAGGCAATTATGGGAAAGAAAATAATCATTCTGAATCACTATCTGTGTGACACAGATAATGATGATAAGTCAACAATGGAAAAGAATTCAAAAGAATTGAACAAATGATACAGTCAGGTCTTTCAAATTAGAATGGATAAACATACAATGGCATTTCTCAATTTTTAAAAAATTGTCATCCTCTAAAGAAGTTCTATTTTTTCCTATTCAGTCCATGGAATTTAACATGCCAGATTATATACGTTTATGTATGGTAATTCTTTAAGGTTGTAGTAGTTTGAATGTAAAATATCCCTTACAGATTTATGTATTTGAATACTTCAACCCCAGTTGGTGATGTTCTTTGTAAGGCTGTAAGGAGTTGGAACCTTTCTGGAGGAGTTATGTTACTGGGAATAGGCCTTGAGGTGTCACAGTTTCTCTCCCCCCCCCCCATGTTGATGTGAAGATGTAGTGTTTTCTTTCCTGTTTGTGTTATAGTTTATTCTGCCATGATAGACTCTTCCCCTCAGAAAAGCAATAAGCCAAAACAAATCTTTTCCTTCCATAAGCTGCTTCTAATGGGTATTTTGTCCTAGCAATAGGAAAGTAATACATGCAGGTCACAAACTATTACAATAAATAAGATACCACCACCTAAGGAAACAATTTGCACACTCTTGGGAATAATATCACCCACACAGAGAATACACTACACAGAGTGAGAGCAATGCATGGAAACACAAAGGCTGTTCGCAGAACCTTACATTTTACTGACAAGGAACCTGGGAGACAAGGAAGGAAGGACATTGATTTGCTTGAAAGGACACAGACACATGCTTAATAGACATTATGGTGGAAGTAAAAGAAATATGAGGCATACAATTTTGTCAATTTTCTGTAAAATGCAACCAGTACTAAAGAAAACTAGTAGCACTGTGGGAAAGAAAAAGGCCCTTCTACTACCTGAGTGGTGAGTAAGTGATGACGCACATTTCAGCACACTCAGGACTCTACAACTACATCTGATATTGTGATACATACAAAATGTAGCATTTTGTGATAATTTATAAGTATTACATTTATGATAACATATAATGAAAAAAAAATCCTTTAGAGAGGAGTTCATCCACAGAGATTTAAAAATTGCAATAGAAGACAAAACTTGTTTAAAGGTCAGCCTCTTGTATACTCTTGGTATTTCCAGGCAGTCAGAGCTTGTTCAACAAAGTAAGGAGTTCACAGCTGTCAGAAGCTGGCATTTTGAAGGGTAAAAGACATCTTTATGAAATAGTCAGGGCAAAAGCCTTTTTATGTACAATCATGTATTAAATATTATCTAGAAAAGAGTATTACTTTTTCTTTCTCCATCGTCATGAAAAAAGACCTCCTTGGTTGAATAAAAATAAGTCACAATAAGAAAGTAAAATGCAGTGTGAAATTAATGTTTTCATAATCCAGATCAAATTTGTCTAAATATTTATTAAAATGTTCTAAATCACTTCACTCAGTATAGCCTGCTTTTTATTAGTTTGCAAAGCTGAAGAATGAACCCAGAGTCTTGTTCATGTTAAGCAGGAACTCTACCACTGATCACTCTCAGCCCTGTAGGCTTTACTTGAGCACATTCCTAAATGTATTGGACAACTCTTACAAAGCAGTGTGGCTCTCACAGAGGAAAACACAATAGTTCCAATAGGTGAGGACATGTGTATTCTATAATCAATAGTGCATGTCACAGAATGAGTAAGTTTTAAATAAAAGAGATTTACTCTTTTTCATGTTCTAAAGGTACAAGATCCAGCACTGATGGCCTCCTGGCTTGCAGAGTTCAATAATGGTGGAGGACATCATGGTGAGAGACAGGGTATACTTATTTATGACTCATCTGCTCATGTCTCTCCTCATATAAAGCTATAAGAATTTAATCAAGGATGGATGCCACCCTGAAGAATTTATCAAATGCTATTCACATCTCAGAGGCCCGACAACTGAGAACTATAACATGGATCAAGTTTCCACCCTCTTTATACCTCTCCATGGGAACAAGATTTCAGCACATGAACACTTGAGGGACATACATAAACAATTGAAATAGAAAACTAATAACTAAAAGCAAGTATTTAAAATTTTAAGGGGCAATAATGAAATTAAGAAAATGTCTGCATCTTAGGATTGAAGCTCAAAGCATTTGTTCACAATGCAAATGTGTTTCCCTCTCCATAACAACCCCTTTCTACGTGTGACATTGTCACTGGTGGCAGGCACCTCTTTCTGCAATGCCATTCATGTAAATTCTTAGTCATTTCTTGTTTCTGTTTAATTTTTATTTTTATAGATTTTTTTGGTAGTCTTATTACTAAGTCAATGTTGTTTTATATCATTCCTTGACTCCTTATTTCTCATTGTGATTTCCCCCTATATTTCACTAGATACCACCTTAAGCCTAGATTTTTTTCACTTAGCATTTGACTTCTAGTTCTCAATTAGATATAACACCATTCACCCCAGTTCCAGGCACTCCATTTTTCAAACTGTCATCCTTGTCTGGTAGACTAAGATTGCCCTTGATTGAACTTGGTTATTTTTTCATCTATTGTAATTTTCCTTAAAACACTTATTAAACAAGTTACATTGGCAGAAAATGATGTTAGACTTGATACAACCACAAATTCAAACAAGTGGTTCAAGTAGTTACTGCTGTATCTCAAATTCTGAATAAGAGGACATGAAATGACAATTCACAGAAACAATTTTCTCTGAGATCTTTTGTAACTTCTTCAACTGAGTTTATAGAACATTCATACTATATAATTAAGCACTTTTATAGTCATGGAAGTCTTATGTGAATAAATGAAATTTAATCTGACTCTTAGATTAAATAGAAGTTCACTTTTCATAGCATAATGAGAAAATCAATGGAGAGTCAAAGAAAGGAAAAGGACCTGAGGTTAGGAGTGGTGTGGATCCTGAGAGGAAGACTGAGGAAGAAACAAGCGAGGTGCAACATGAGGAATAGAATTGTGTGACAGTGAGATTTGTGGTAGATTATGAAATATGATTATAATAAGCATGACATGTTTTATATTGAGAAATATGAGAAGGCACAAACAGCTATCAAGTTTAAAACTATATGATCACATTTAGGTTTTACAATTTGCAATATTTGTATAATTTATAATAAGTTGGAAAATACAAAAGATACTACTAGCAGTTGGTTAAATCAAAGGGCATAATTAACAAAGTGAGAAGAGTGGAAGAAAGTATCCATAAAATGTATAACCGAAAAGAAATTATTGTCCAGAACATGATAAGAGTTCCTACAATGTTCAACAACAACAAAGTTTATCAAATATTGTAATTTGAAAATAAGCAGGCTGGAGAGATGGCTTAGCAGTTAAGGCATTTGCCTGCAAAGTCAAAGGACCCAGGTTCCATTCTCCAGGGCCCATGCCAGCAAGATTCATAAGGTGGCACATGAATTTGGAGATTTTTTGCAGTGGCTGGAGGACCTGGTGCACTCATTCTCTCTCTCTCCTTTCTTTCCTTCTCTATCTGCCTCTTTTTCTCTTAAATAAATGAAGATTATATATATATATATATATATATATATATATATATATATATATATATACATATATATATACATATATATATACATATATATAATATATTTAACACATATATATATTTAACACACACACACACACACACACACATATATATATTTTATATATGTGTGTGTATGTATGTATTTAACATGAGCAAAGGACTAAAATAGACACAATTCCAAAGATAATATGATGCAAATGGTGGGCAAGTTCAGGGAAATGATACTCCATACCACTAGTCATCAAGAGATGTAGACCAACACCACAACACAATATTACCTTTCACTGACTAATGTGGCTCTTATTCAAAAACAAAATGAAAGAAAACAAAATCTAGAAAAATAATCACTTCTAGAAATGACATGGAAAAGTGTCTATAATCACAAAATCTGTAACTGTTGTGAAAAGCAGTATAAAAATTCCCAATAAGTTCACAATGGAACTACTAGACACCCAACATTCCTACTTCTCAACTATATCCAGAATACCTGAAGCAGAGAAGGTTTACACACAGTTAATTACTGCTTTCACACTATCCACTGGATAGAAGCAATCTAAAAATCTAGCAATAGCTACCTGGGGAAATAAACTGATATATACATAAGATACAATATTCAGACTGAAAATGCAATGAAATATTGTCATGTGCTTTAAGATGTATGTGCTTTGAAGACATTGTGTTTAGGAAAATGTGTTTCACAGAGTCAAATTCATAGAAACAGAAATGGGCATTGTGTTTATCAGGAGCTATAGAATGAGAGGATGGGACGTGGTTTTATGGTTACATAATTAAATATTTGGAAGATAACATGTAATTAAATTAAGTGTTCCATGATGTGAATTTTTCTTTTTTTCCCTTTTTAATTTATTTTTTTATTAATTAGTTTTGTACTCACTGAATACAGTCAAGTTGGTACCATTGTTAGGCTCATTCATGTCCTTCCAAGACCTACCATGGACCCTCCTTGGTGAGGTATATGGGTCATGCATTGTGGAGTTAGCCCACAGTTATGGATAGGAGAAATGTCTCTGTGTATCATGACCCAACGTGTGGCTCTGACATTCTTTCCACCCCCTCTTCTGCAAAATTTCCCTGAGGCATGTTGGGTTCATTCTTGGTCTGCCTCAATGATGAGGTGTTGGGAGCCTCTGTGTCTCTGGATATTCTTATTATTAAGTAGAAATTTTGTATGGACACTTGATATGTTGGTACCATCAGTTCCCTCCTCCCTGCCCCCACTCTTTAGTGGGATTGCTGGTATTCACCATGGAGTTGTAGGTTATGAGTTGTGAGAACAGCAGTCTCTTATTATGGGGAGGGCTATGTCTCTGTATATTCCTTCCCACCCTGTGGCTCTAATATTCTTTCTGTCCCCTCTTGTCTGAGTGTTGGCAGTTGTGCTTTAATTTTACTTTAGTGTTGAATTCTCAGCAGCTTCTGGATGTTTACATTGGTGCATTTTGAGTATCCTTAGTGTCTGTCTCTATCACCCTGAGCCCAGGTTGTCAGACTTGCAGTGGAAGCAGCATGCCATGCTCATCTCATCATTTCCTCTGTGGTTTCACCTGGGCCCTGGCTGCTATGTGAGGGGCAGCTTGTCTCCTGCCAGGGAGCCAGCTAACTATTCTTATCTTGTTGGTGGATTATGGTTGTCTTCAGTTCTTGCTGCTTTCTGAAAAAGAAAAACAGACTTTCCAATGGAGAGTGAGATCAAGATAGACTAAAGATAGTAAGCATTGCTAATTTACAGAGATTTTCATGGCTGTAGCCTCACTTTTGGATGAAGGCTAGTGGGAGCTTCTCATTAGAGTCCATTATCTTGGTCCCCATAGGATTTTGACTTCGCTTCTAGTTCCAGTTATGGGTTCCTTTCCACTGAGAAGATCTCATATCCAATCAAAGAGCAGCAATTTTACCCACCTAGGCTGGGTGCCACTATTGCACAGGTGTGTACATCTTGTCAGGTTGGTTGTTTTCATATAACAGTGCCCCATGTTTGCTCACAATATTGTTGCCCATTTCCCCCCAGCAGCTCCTGTACCATGTTTCAGCACTATCCTGGCTAACCATCACAATGTGACTATTTTAACAATGCTAAATTGCACACTTAAAACTGATTAATATGTTAAAATTTATGCCATGCTTATTACCACACTTAAAACAAGTGATTAGAATCTTTGAATAAAAGACAAATGGCAGTTTGAATTTGAGCTATCATACTAGAGATGAAGAAAAGGGGGTAAAAGATTTAGAAAGTGGAGTTGGACCTAAATGCATACATACATATATACATATAAACACACACACACACACACACACACACACACACACACACACACACAGTGAAGTAGAAGAAGTAGCTAAAAAAAAGATAGAGTGCTTTGGAATTATCAAACTGAGCATGTAGCACTGCCATGCCTGAACATATACATGTTATGAACTATCATATAAACAGTATGGAAAAACCTGGGAGTATATAGGATCAAGAAGGAGATTGGAGGCTGAAGAAGAAAGTCACACAGAAATAATGAAAAACTTAACCTGAACATTTGAGTTACTGGACTAGATAGGCAAAATTTATTGATAATAAAGACCAAGAAGATATCAGATTAATAGGTGTATTTTAAATTGATTAGTTCATAAAATATACTTACCAGATCTTTATTAATTATATATTAATATTAGACAATTAAAATGCATAAGAAAAAAGGGTTCCTAAAATAATTTAACCTTAGAATTTGTGATGTTCATTGAAAGATTTTGCATAATTCAGTTGGATCTTTCTTTATTTTGCTTTATATAGGCGTGTGGTGCTACATAGAATAGAACAAAGTTTCTACATAAGCTACTAAGTTCCAGCTTCGAAATAATATGCAAATATACATATGTTTGCAATCCACTCTATATGTTTTTAACTAGTCATGAGTTGAGTAGAGCCAAGAGAGTTAGTACAAACCTGTTATCTGCAGATGGTAAATTAGGAAGATAAAACATTTGAGAATACAAAATTTAAATTAAACCCCATTCTGCCCTAGGATTTATAAATATCAACCATGACAACAGCAGGAATTCCTTATTTACAGTGAAGTACTAAGAAACCTTATCTAACCAAAAGTATTTATTTCCAGATATCTACATTTTGACTTTATATTATCATATTAAAAGTGAATGGGTTTTCCGCTTATGCAGTTTGTCTTGAACCATAAAACAGAAGTCTATGTATATTTTATTGCAGGTAATATATGATAACTTTAAAATGATGGCTAAGTTCACTACTTGTACAGGCTCATGTTGTAATATTACTGTGCAGGTTAATCACTCCAGAGTTTTTTTCTTTTATCAGAGTGGAATGTCTGTTGGGGATGACAATCCATTAAGGACATTGGACATTAGCACCTCTAAAACACCACTTTAAAACTATTTAGCATCATTGGCACTCACAGCCCCCTAAAGAGATGTTTATTCTTTTTTAATTTTTTTGTTTATTTTTATTTATTTGAGAGCAACAGACAGAGAGAGAAAGAGGGAGAGAGAGAGAGAGAGAGAAATGGGCACTCCAGGGCCTTCAGCTACTGGAAACTAACTCCAGATGCATGCGCCCCCCTTGTGCACCTGGCTAACTTGAATCCTGGGGAATCGAGTCTCAAATTGGGGTCCTTAGGCTTCACAGGCAAGCGCTTAACTGCTAAGCCATCTCTACAGCCCAAGAGATGTTTTTTCTTAAAATAAGTTATGAAGTTACAAAATACACTGATAAATGAATGTCCAATAGACCTTTCCTTTTAAACAAATTAGACTAGATTATTTTCCATGCATACAAGTCACATTGAGTGGTGTAAATTATTAGTTGTGTCCACAGTTCTTTCTTTACTTTCTGAAATGAATGGTTTAGACATAGTAAATGACATAAAATATTATGATTGCTATTTGGACCTTCTCTGTTAAGATGGCTTCAACTTTGAGAATTCCTCCATACTCAAACTTATAGGCACAAGTTAATGAAAATTACACAGTTTTAAAGAAAAAAAACTTTTATTATTTTATATTAGTTGACTTTCAATAGTTCTACATATTTGTGGGGTACAATGTTATCTTTTGATACATGTATAGATATTACAATAACAAATATAGAGGTGAATATATGTATCCCAAATTGATTTCATGCATTTCAAAACCTATCTAATAAGTTTGGCTGAAGATAAGAAAATTGAGTCATATTTTTTCACTTTAGATCACTATTTCTATACATTTTTCTCAATATTTCTTCAGTCTATATTATATATTTGGTTATTTTAGAGGTATAAAAACTATTTATTCATAAATGTTAATTAACACTAATAAATATAAACTTTGAGTTCTGGTCATGCTTGTCTTTTGAAATGCATTGGTCAATACGCTGCTCATCCAATGTGGATGTTCCGTGTGGTATGACACCTGCTATTTGGAACTCTGTATATCCCATAGGTTAATATAAAGAATTTGAATTTATTTTGGTATAATTGCAAACATATCCAAGGCCAGTACTAACATAGCACTTCTATGAAATATTGTCAGTTATTTAAAACTATAAGAAATGTAATAATTACATGTATATATGAACACACAATAATTGCATAGAAGTGATTATAAGACAGGTTATAATGAAGTATGATAAAAACTATACTTTGAAACGTTTGTTAGAGAAATAGACTTATATACAAATATATACCTTTGATGCATATTATTAAATTCAAATTTCACTTACCATCCTAGATTTTCAAACAGTGATACAATTTGAAATAAATTCCTTAGATTTTCAATTTAAAATTTTATTTCAAGAGTCTAAAAGTTACATTAGAGTTTGAAATATTTCTCATTCCTTTTAAACTGGGACACATTTCCTCTTTTGGAATAAGTCAATATTAATATTTAATTTAAGTCAGCACATCAGTAAATGTGTCCTTGCCCTTGAAGAGATAAATTACTGACTTAGGAGAGAAACAGAGTACGTAAACTTCACTTTCTATTTAGAGAAATGCTAGAGTGAGCAGGTTGTGACATACTTCTCTATCAGCTGACTGCTGGAAAGTATTCTTGAAAGAATTTTAGCACAGTAAAAAAATCATACATTATTATAAGTACTGACAAAAACAAAACAAATAGAAGCAATAGAAAATCTTGTCTATATAACTTTATAATTTTTGCCCACGGCATTAATAAGGTAAGTCATACTTTTTCATCATAAAGATTCCTTTCCTAACAACCAGGATTCAATTCCCCAATACCCACATAAAACCAGATGCGCAAAGTGGTGCATGCATCTGGAGTTCATTTGCAGCGGCTGAAGGCTCTGGTGCACCCATTCATTTCCCTCCCCCCTCATCTCTTTCCCTCTCCTTGAAAATAAAAAAAGGAAAACTTTTAAAGTCTCTTTAATTTTTCTCTGGTTATGTGTCCCTACACCTGTCTCAAAATGGTCATCACTTCACATAGATCTTCCCTAATTGCCCCACTGAGAAAGAAAAATATTATGGTATCATTTAACTTTCTTCCACTCATCATTTCATTTCATTAAGCTTTCTGAATTGATTGCCAAGTCTTGACAGCTATTAAGTGAAATATGTACAAACAATAACCCAAATGAGGGGAAAAAAATAGTATTTCCTTCTAACAATTCTGTCCTACCTAAAGTGGAGAGGAGGGGTCCAAAAAAAAAAAAAAAAAAACAAGAGGCTCTTGTGAATATGTTGAAATATGCTATTGCTTTATACAAACAAAAAAATGAACAAGGAGGGAAGGAAAGAGGTAAAACTCATCGTTACTGATACCTCTCTCAAGACTATTGGACTTCAATATTATTAAAAACATACCAGCTGCCTATACCTGGACTCACATGTCAGGAACTATGAAAACCATGCTCTATCCAAACAAGTGGACATTAACAGGCAGAAAGTGACACACTCTTCCACTCTTCTTAGATGCCTCAAAGGAGAGAAGTCATGAGAAAAAACACTGGTCTCAAACTCTAAGATAGAGACAAGCAAACACAAAGGCACAGGTGACTGTAGTCAACACAATAATTCCATCTAGCCATTCTTTCCCTTGTAAAAGGACAGAGGATAAATTCTAAAAATCTGTGATACTCATGCATTTCAAAGCTCAGGAACATAGGCTTGCTAAGAAGCTGACATGTAATCCACATCCAGCAGAATACAGGAACAAAAAGAATAAAATATTACAATTTGAAGACAGAGTAAGTATCAAAGCTAGGGTGAGATTGTCAGGTAGCCTTATAATGAGATTATACTTGGAATTTAAAACAACTATAATTAATATAGTAAAGGTTCTAGTGAAAAAAAGTAGATAACAAGCAAGAGCACATGGATAATTCTAGTATAAACATGACTATGAAAATGAATCAAAACGAAATGGTAGATATCCTAAAATGACAGTAGAAATGAGAAGTGCTTTGAAGGTAGTTCAATTAGTATTCTGAACATACCTGAGGAGAAAAGAAAACACGTGAAACCTGAGGAAAGGTCAATAGAAACATTGAAAACTAAAAGTGGAGTAAGGAAAGGACTCTTTCACACATAAAAACATCCAAGAATTTTGTAGCAATTACATTTTTTTGAATAATGGCCAAACAAGACTACCACACACACAACTAAAGTTTAATAACTTTACAGAACACAGATACAAAAGTCTGAAACAGAAAAATGCTTGTAAAGTAATTCCAAAGAAGCCTTACAAAGATTGTCCATCCTGGTCGGGTAGAATTCTTCCCAGGGATAGAAGATGATCCAATATATGCATGTCCATTAACATGATAAGCCACATCCAAGGAATGAAAGAGAAAAACAAAATGATCATCTCGATAGAGGCAAGAAAGCATTTGAAAAAAAAATTGACATTAGCTAAGCATGGTGGCACATGCCTTTAATCTCATTAAAAATTCTGGATAAATTTATTATAGAAGGAGTGATCTCAACATAATAAATATCAAATATAACAAACCCACAAACAACTGAATGGCACAAACCTGAATGCCTTCACTATCAAGATATGGAACAAGTTGAAGTTGCTCGTTTCTTCCATCTTTTTTTCAAACTAGTGCCAGAAGTGGTAGCCAGAGCCATTGGGCAAGAGAAAGAAATCAAGGGTGCCTGAACCAGAGTGAAAGAAAGGAAACACTGTTTGCAGATCAGCCCTGACAGGTAAGAGCACAAATTAAACCCAGACTACTAGAACTAATAAAAGATTATAGCAAAGTTGCAGATATACTATGAACATAAAAGACTGGTAATGTTGCTATTTCTGATAGTGAAATACAGTAAAAAGTATAATCCATATACATACTATTTTGTAGCCATATAAATAGCTACAAAAATAATCCTATGACTAAATTTAACCAATGAAGTGAATATCTCTGCAATGAAAACTGAAATGATAAAAGGAGCAAAAGAAAATATTGTCTGGAGAGATGACTCAGCATTTAAAACATTGGACTGCAAATTTCATTGTGTCATTTTTTCTTACTGCTGTATAGAATTCCATTGTGTAGATATACCACATCTTAGTTTGAACCAACTGCTCTCAATTCGGCTAACTGATCCCCTCCCTGGTATGGGACCCATAGCTGGAGCTGGGAAACAAGTCAGAACCATATCCAAACATAAGCCCACTCTCCAATATCAAGCTACCATCAATTGTGGGCTACAAGAGGGCCTACACCTATTAAATTCTCTATAAAAAAAAAAAAGGCTATTTCATTTGTCCTGATGCTAACTTACTCTCCGTTGGAGAATCTGCTTCTCTTTTTCAGATAGATGTAGATCCTAAGGAGAGAGCCACCCCATCATACCTCAAATGGGCCCTGGCTGAAACTAAGAAAAATTGGAGAAACAAGCAAGGGGGCTGTTTTCCTGATGAACCGGATACCAGCACAAGGGGGAAGGAGATCAACACAGAGAAAAATCAACTCCTACCAAATCAGAGAGCCAGAGCCTCAGAGGCCCCCAACACCTCATCACTGACGCAGACCAAAAATGAACCCAACATGGCTCAGGGAAATTTTGTGGAAGAGGGGGTGGAAAGAATGTCAGAGTCACATGTTGGGTCATGATATGCAGAGACATTTAGCTTACCCATAACTGTGGGCTAACTCCACAATGCATGACCCATATACCTCAACAACGAGGGGCCAAGGGGAGGGGGTAGGTTACAGATGAGCCTAATAATGGTACCAAACTGACTGTATTTGCTGAATACAAAACTAACTAATAAAGAAAAAAAAAAAAAACACTGGACTGCAAAGCCTAAGGACCCAGGTTTGACTTCCCAATATTCACTTAAAGCCAGATTCACAGAGTGGTACTTGGATATGAAATTCATTTGTTGCAATGGATAGAGGCCCTGGTGCACCCATGCTTTCTGTTTCTCTCTTTCTCTATTGTTGTATCTCTCTCTCTCTCTCTCTCTCTCTCTCTCTCATAAATATTTAAAAAATAAAAGAGAATACAAAGGAATGATATCTTGTATTTGTGGATTCCTGTAAGAAGAGGGGCAAATTATTGGGTATGGAAAAGATATTTTTTGAGAAATCTCCCCCAAAAGAGGCAATCAAAATAACAATAGATAAACAGGATTGCATCAACCTGAAATGTTACTGTGCTGCACAGAAAAGGTAATGAGCAGGTGAAGTGAGAAATATTAACTACTTGCTTAATATTCCTACAAAATTTATCAATCTCAAAAAAATTTTGTGGGCGGATTTGTCTTTCAAAAATATTGAATTATCATTTATTTTATCTATTCATTTGCATTCAGTTATTTAGATGAATTCATTTTAAGAGTTTTTTGAGGCAGGGTCTCATTGTAGCCCAGGCTGACTTGGAACTCACTGTAGCCTGGGCTGGCTTCAAATTCACAGCAATCCTACAACCTAAGCTTTCAAAATGTTGTACTTAAAGGCTTGAGTCACTGTACTTGCATCCTTTTAATGAATATTATTTGAAGAATGGGAGATTCTTCTGTTAACTAAGGATTTCTTAAATTATTTAATTACTTCTAAAAGATTTCTCCCTTGCCTCCTCTTCCTCTTTCTTTTTCATTCTTGTTTTACATAGACGATTGCATTAATTTACCAGTGTTGTATAGGACTTTTCAATCAGGAAATATCATGCACTTTTCGTTTCTTATAAGGTCTATAGAAGGCCTATGTGTCAAAGAGTGTTGAAAATAAAAACGAAGTTTCAACACTTTTACTTTTTTTATTCCCAGTGATATTGTAAAATTTGCATTTTTTGTGAGCTTGAGTTTTGTGTTATATATTGTCTAATTTATCAACCCTGACTTCATATCTATCTAATATATTGCTATATTATATATATATATGTACATACATATATTGCTAAATGTAGCTGATGCAGTCTTAATTTCATGTATTGTAATTTTACAATCCAAAATTTACATTATACTCTTCTCCTTTCCAATAGATTGCAATATTTGAAGAAATTACCCATTCATATTACTTAAAGATATGTTTATCAAATAAATAAATAAAATATTTTTTATTAAAAAACAGGCTGGAGAGATGGCTTAGCAGTTAAAGTATTTGCCTGCAAAGCCAAAGTACCCTGGTTCGATTCCCCAGGACCTATGTAAGCCAGATGCTCAAAGAGATGCAGGCATCTGGAGTTCAATTCCAGTGGCTGGAAGCCCTGGCGTGCCGATTCTCTCACTATCTCTCTATTTCTCTCTCTAAGTTTCCTTCTCTCTTTCAAATAAGTGAAAATATGTTTAAAAAGATATGTCCAAGATTTTTTTCATGTTGTTCCTTAATTTCTCCACTTCTGTGGTTTTTTTTTCATGCATTTCAAGTATGTCCCTTACTTTAAAAAAATGATTTATTTATTTATTTGTTTGTTTATTTATTTATTTGAAAGAGAGAGACAATGGACATGCCAGGGCCTCTAGCCACAGCAAACGAACTCCAGGCACATATACCATCTTGTGTATCTGGCTTTACACGGGTACTGGAGAATAGAACCTGAGTCTCTTGGCTTTGAAGGCAAGCCCCTTAATTGCTAAGCCATCTCTCTAGCCCCTTTAAGGATTTTTAAATATATTTTATTTATTTATTTATTTATTTGAAAGAGAGAGTGTGTATATCTGACTTTTTTTAAAAAAAAATTGTTTATTTATTTGAGAGTGACAGACAGAGAGAGAAAGAGGCAGTTAAAGAGAGAGAGAGAGAGAGAATGGGCACGCCAGGGCCTTTAGCCACTGCAAACGAACTCCAGACCCATGTGCCCCCTTGTGCATCTGGCTACCGTGGGTCCTGGGGAATTGAGCCTTGAACCAGGGTCCTTAGGCTTCACAGGCAAGCGCTTAACTGCTAAGCTATCTTTCCAGCCCTATCTTACTTTTTACATAAAGTTAAGTAAGCCAATTTGGAACTCTGTATGATGTCATAACAAAGAGAATTGTCTTTTACATCTTGATAAGCAATTAGAAAATTGAATATAAATTTAACATAACATTTAGTTCATTTGAAATTGCCAGCCAATCTCTCATTTTGTTCATATAATTTTAGTTTACCATGTCTAGGGTTGTTCCTGGAAATATACATTTAAAAGGATCCCTATGTGTTGACCTCTGCACTTTAAGTTTTATCTTCCAATTTTATAAAATTACTGAAAGCAATACTTTCTGTTTGGTTGGCTCTTTCTGAACAAGGCAACAGTAAGAAATTATGAAATGCTAGGTTAGAGACGTTGCTTAGCTGATGTTAAAGGTGTTTGCATGCAAAGTCTGAAGACCTGGCTTCCATTCTCTGCACCCTCATAAAGCCAGATGCACAAAGTAGCCCATGAATCTGCATGACACATGCAGCATCTGGAGATCTTTTACAGTAGCAAGAGATCCTGATGTGACCCATTTACAGCTCATTCTCTCTCTTTCTCCCTCCATCCCTCCCTTCCCCTCTCTCTGTTTCTCCTTCATTGCAAATAAAGTAATAAATATATTTTATAGAAAAGAAATTTCAAATACTTTAAGGTAAAAATCTAAAGTAATTTCAAGTTCACCCAGAAGTATTTACTTTTCATTATTGTTTGGTACCTTCAAGTTTAGGATGCTCACTGTTGATGTCAAACGACTGTTACTTATTGGTTTGCTTTGAATTGAACTTTAAGCTTTAAGAATTGGTTATACAAAAATTCTCTGCTATTATTACACATGAAAACTTTTGATTTCCACTTGCAAAACGACAATAAAATGTATGTTTGATGGTAATTATCGAAAGAAGATTCCTCCCTTGATTCAACTATTCTTGAATTAAGACATAGTAAATCAAACATATAAAACTTAAATCTGGATATTATATTGATAATGTCTTATAAACAAAGTGAATTACCCTCAAGAAATGGGATAGCCCCTTATTTTAGCATCATTTCAAAGTCAGATTTTCTGATTATAGGTATATACTTTCCCATTCAGAGCTGTTTGATTCAATAAATTCAAGTTTGAAAAATATTTTCTCAAAGTAGTATGGTTAATTATGTGGATTTCATTTTCTTATTCAGGAAACCATGACAATATTTGCTAGCTAAAGGTAGAAAATGCTGTATTTTTAATAAATAGTACAACATTATATACATGTGTATGATGGTATAACATTTTGTTGGTTTGCTTACTTTAAGGTAACTTTAAAAAGTCCTCTTTCAGTTATAGTTTTATGTTTATAGGTTTTATCCATATTTAATATCCTTTACATACATATGTAAAATATTAAAACTACAACATACATATCAGAGAAACATGTGATTTTGGTCTTTATGAATTTTAGTCACTTCAGTTACGATTCCAGATCCACCAAATTCTCTGAAAATTTTTTTAAATATTTATATTTATTTGAGAGAGATATACAGAAATAGGCAGGGAGAGAGAGACAGTGAGTGTGCCAGGGCCTCCAGCCACTGCAAAGGAACTCCAGATGCATGTACCCCTTTGTGCATCTGGCTTATGTGGGTCCTGGGGAATTGAACCTGGGTCCTTTGGTTTTGCAGGCAAGTGCCTTAACCGCTAAGCCATCTCTCCAGCCCTCACTGAAAAATTTTTAATTTCATTTTTTTCAATACTGCTGAGTAGAATTCAATTGCACATTTGTACATTTTCATTGTCTATTTATCTCTTACTGAATTCATCTGTTCTAATTCTTTGTAATTGTAAATAAAGCTGTAATAAACATGAATGTGCAAGTAACATAAAGAGGTAATCTGGAAGGAGAAAAGATGGGCAAAAGGAAACTGAAGACATATAAAGAGAAGGAAGAAATATACACAGGGGAGGGAATTGGGAGGAAGAAAGGGGAGGGTCAGGAGGAGGAAAGGAGATCAACAAAAACAGGTTGTATTTGAAAATGCCATGAAATATGTAACTCTTTGTATATCAATGAAACACTTTAATAAAACTTACCTTTTTCTAACCCTAAAAGGAGAAAGTTGTCTTTCAACACAGCAACATTCATTTCATTTTATCTTCTCTTCTTTTCTATAATTATACAACTTCATACACTGTAACATATTGCTAACAAGACAGGGTTCCCATCAGAATTACTTCAGACTTCTCAATGGAAACCCCATCTTCTCTTATAGAAACCTATAGTCTGATTGATTAGGAGCCAAATTCATTAACATGCACTTTCACTGAAGGACACATATGCCAAATAATATATGCCTATCCAGTCTTCAGCTTTCAATTGAATTCTACTAATCCTACCCCCTATGACTACATCATGAAAATGCATTTTGTAGTGAGTTACATCATTTACATTATGACATAAAAGAATATTATACACACTATTTTTCTGTTCAGTATTATGTTCTGGATTTCACAACCGCTTAAGCTCATATTGTACAAAAAGGCATGAATTTTAGTAACATAAGAGATTTAATTGAAAATAAAAACTATATACCACATGGGGATAATTTTATTTCCACAAACATTCAAAAAATACACCTGCTTGACAGCTTTTCATCACTGGTGAACCTCTGTGTTCTGGGATGTATACACTCGGCATTTGCGAGGTAGAGGAAGGAGATCAGGAGTTCAAGGCAAGCCTCATCTGCATATAAGTTCAAGCCAGCCTGAGCTACCTGAGAACATGTCTCAATATATATATATTTGTCTGGGATTATATATGTCTTTAATCCCAGCACTCTGGAGGCAGAGGTAGGTGGATTGTCATGAGTTTGCGGCCACCCTGAGACTACGTAGTGAAATTCATGTCAGCCTTGGCCAAAGCAAGACCTCAAAAAAAAATAAATAAAAGTTGGGGTCTGGTGAGGTGGTGTATGCATTTAATCCCAGCACTTGGGAAGCTGAGGTAGGAGATTGCCATGAGTTTAAGACCACCCTGATATTATAGAGTGAATTTCTGAGCTATAGCAAGACCCTGCCTTGAAAAAACAAAAACTGTGGGGCTGGAGAGATGGCTTAGTGGTTAAGCGCTTGCCTATGAAGCCTAAGGACCCCGGTTCGAGGCTCAGTTCCCCAGGACCCACGTTGGCCAGATGCACAAGGGGGCGCACGCATCTGGAGTTCATTTACAGAGGCTGGAAGCTCTGGCGGGCCCATTCTCTCTCTGTCTCTCTCTCTCTCTCTGCCTCCTTCTCTCTGTCGCTCTCAAATAAATAAATAAACAAAAAAATTTAAAAAAAAAAAAAGGAAAAACAGAAACTGTTCCCCTGGCTTCTCCCAGTTCCCTAGTCCTGGTACCCTACATCACAGGGTGTGCTGGCAGGCTTATCATGGAGTAAGTGGGCCAGATCCCTTTTTCCTAGCAACTCCCAGTTCCCTGGTGTGGGTAGGTCCCATTGTCCCTTTTTGGGCCTGGTGTGAGCTCTGGAACCAGGCCTTTTGCCCTGATGTCCTGGCAGGCAAAAACCTTTGCTAAGTTCAAAAAAAAAAAAAAAAAAATCAAGGGAACAGAATACACGGTACTGTGGGATACCGTAAAATAACCAAACATCCAGATCCTGGATATACCAGAAGGAGAGTAAATCCAGACCAGAGGCATAAAGAACATATTCATCAAAACTATTGAAGAAAAATTTCCCAGTCTTTCAAAAGAGAGGTCCATCTAGGTACAAGAAGCCCATAGAACACCAAACAGAGGAGACCAAAGAAGAAACTCTCCAAGACACATCATAGTTAAAACTTTTAACATTGAAAACAAAGAGAGAGTGTTAAAAGAAGCAAGAGAGAAATAACTCACAACATATAAAGGCAATCCCATTAGAATTATGTCATATTTCTCAATGGAAATCCTGAAAGACAGAAGGGTCTAGAATGGATCACTTCAAAATCTAAAAAACCATGGCTTCCAACCCAAGCTAATCTACCCAGCAAAAGCATCTCTCATAATATATGGTGTAAGGAAAACTTTGCATGAAAAAAGTCAATTCTATGATTATATGGACACAAAGCCAAACCTACAGAGAATACTTCAGGGAATACTCCACAGGCAATAACCAATCTCAAGAGCCAAAAACAAGAAGATCACAATAACCAAAAATAAACTAGGCTCAACATAGTACAAAACACAAGAAAATACCAAACCCCATAAAACACCTCATCATTGTAAGGATTAATTCAAACCTCACAGTAATAACCTTAAATACTATTGGTCTTAACTCACCCATCAAAATACACTAGTTACCATGGTAGATAAAAAATGGACTCTTCTATCTGTGGAAACCCTCCTCACCACTAAAGATAGATACCTCCTCAGGGTGATAGGACAAAAATGATGTTCTAAGCAAATGGAAATAAAAACAAATGGTATTGCTAGATTAATGTCTGATAAGATAGACTTCAAACCAAAAGTAATCGAAAAGGACAAAAAAGACCACTTCTTACTCATGAAGGGAATGATGTAACATGGGCACATCACAAACATACATACATACTATATATATATCTCCACTCCAAAAGTGGGGCATAGAACTGAATAGGGTTTCTTGGAGGATGAAGTACAAGTGGCTAACATACACTTAACAAAATGTTCAACATCCCTAACCATTAAGGAAATGTGAATTAAAACAACTATGAGATTCTTCCTTACCACAATAAGGATAACAAACATTATAAAATCAAATGAAAACAAATGTTGATGAGGATGTAGATAAACAGGAGCACTCATTCACTGTTGGTGGGAATGTAAGCTGGTATAACCACTATGGAAATCAATATGGACACTCCAGAAATACAGCAATAGTTACTATTGTTTTTATTTCTTACAGGAAAAATAATTTTGACATAATTAGAGTTGCTATTGATTTCATAAATCTTAGATGTGGATTAACTAGCATCCCTGGAAAATAACATTGTTATTGTTCTCCATATAGTTATTCAACAACTAATATCAAGTGCCTATTATTTTTAGGCACCAGCAAAGCATTTAGGAGATGTCGGTTGTGAGAGAAGAGAAATTCATGAATGGTAAGAAGTTGAGACATACTTGTTTTCCCTAAGAAACATTAGTGTATACTATGACTAGTGTGGAGAAAGGAGGGAGAGAAGAGAAAGTAGGAGGAAATGGAGAAAATATGATCAAAATACATTACATAGCAGTGTGAAAATGCCCTTATAAAATCCACTGCTAGAGTATATGTTAATAGAAACAGAAGAATTAGGGGCTGGAGAGACAGCTCAGCAGTAAGGCACTTGCCTGCAAAGCCTAGCTATCCAGGTTCAATTCCCCATTACCCATGTACAGCCAGATGCATAGAATGGCACATACATCTGGAGTTCGTTTGCAGTGGCTAGATGGCATGATGTGCCCATTTCCTCTCTTTCTCTGCTTGAAAATAAATAAAAACATGAATAAACATAAATAAAAACAAAAAGGAGAATTAAAACTATACTTAAAATTATATTTAAAAGAACAGAAAAAGTGATAGTAACAATTACAGAAATATTTTAACTAAGAAATACCTATTCAAATCCAGAAAGAGCTGTGTGAAACAACTCCTCCAGTCAATGGAGAGGAAGCAGTAACAGTTTATTCTCAAGTATACAGGATTGACATCAGAGAGAGATCAATGGGTGTTAAAATCACTACTATGGCTATTTAAAACATGGCAGAATAGTGGAAGAACTGCTTTAGAATCTGAGCACTGGGACTAAAAAGTCATCAAACGAGAAGAGGAAGTGCAGAGAGATGAAATGACATTATCACCTCATGATAGCAGGTAATATGCCCCGTTGTGTGCTTTGTGAACCATGGGAGACGTAGATCAGAAAGGAGAGTCATTTTGATTTTCTACTTCCTTCCAAACGTAGTTTGAAGATTCTATACTTTGCCATTAATATAGAAGGATGGGCCTGTGCGGAAAACAGGCACACGAGACAGGGTAAAAATATCAATATGTTATCTGGTAATTTATTTCTTAAATTGTAGTATTTGTTTTCCACCCTTCATTACCTCATCCAATGAAGCAGACATGGAACACTTTCCTGGGGTGGGTGATATGACCTGGATGGAAGACAGGAGCTATACTACCCTTCTCTACTGACTTTTGTTTCCAGAACACCAAAGCCTTGAAAAATTTCGCAGGAGGCCTAGTTAGGATTGTAAAATGCTGGGCGTGTTCATGTACCTCTGTAGCTCCAGTCCACTGTGTGGCAGAGATTGAAGAACCCTTGGGACTCACTGACCAAAAATAGAAGCTCTAGGTTGCAGGAGAGACCCTGTCTCAAGGAAGTACATGGATGAGCTATAGAGGATACGTGAAATTTCTCTCTGCCTGCCACTGAAAACACGAACAGCACACACATGCATGCGCTCGCACACACATGCTCACACACACACACACACACACAATTATGTTCCAAAAGGACTCAACGTATAGCATAAATGCTAGGGGAGTGTTTTTCTTCAAAGCAGTGCTCTCCATCTAGAAGTGATTTTGCCTTCTCCTAGAAATATTTGACCAAATCTTTGTACATTTATGTCACCAAAGAGCAGGCTCAGGAAGCAGCTGTTGATATCTGAGTAGAGATGCAGGTTGCTGATAAGCATCCTAAAATCTGAGGATGACTCCTCTCCCCACTAAGAAAGGATTCCATTTCACCAAGTGTCAAGAGTAAGAGGTTGCAAAATGTCCGTAGAAAGGCTGAAAATGGTATTCCTGGTTGCAGGGGAAGTCTATAGGTAAGAGATGAGTAGAGGCAATGGTATACGCTGAAGGAAGGAACTCCTATCCCTGATGAAGAGATGGGAGGACATCCTGCCTTTCAAGCTGCTTCATCCGCCCCCATAGGCATGGTAAAGGCTGTTAAAGAAAGGCTGCCCATCACGTTAAGTTAATTAAATTTTTTTTGTCATATTTGTTTATCTGAGAGCGACAGACAGAGAGAAAAAGAGGCAGATAAAGAGAGAGAATGGGTGCGCCAGGGCCTCCAGCCACTGTAAATGAACTCCAGAGGCGTGTTCCCCCTTGAGCATCTGGCTAATATGGGTCCTGGGGAATCGAACCTCAAACTAGGGACCTTAGGCTTCACAGGCAAGCACTTAACCACTAAACAATCTCTCCAGCCCATTAAATTCATTTTTTAATTAATTTTGTTTGACAGTCAAACATGCAAGTATAAGCAGCAACAGTGACAAAAATATTTCAGGGCTGGAGAGATGGCTCAGAGGTTAAAGGCACTTGATTGTAAAGCCTGGCATGTCAAGTTTAATTCCTCAGTTCCCATGTAAAGCAAGATGCTCAAAGTGGCACATGTGTTTAGAGTTTATCTGCAGTGGCAAGAGGCCTTGGTGTGCCCATATTCATTCTCTCTCTCTCTCTCTCTCCTTGCAAACAAAAATATTTTTTAAAAGAGAAAGAAAAATTTCAGGCTTAGTTTTGCCTGTGAATCCTAAGGACTCAGGTTCCAGCATTTGGGAGGCAGAAGGAAGAGGATCACCATGAGCTCAAAAGCACCCTGAGACTACATGGTGAATTCCAGGTCAATCTGGGTTACAGTGAGACCCTACCTCAAAAAAATTTAAAAAATGAAAGAAAGGAAGGAAGGAAGGAAGGAAGGAAGGAAGGAAGGAAGGAAGGAAGGAAGGAAGGAAGGAAGGAAGGGTAAAGAAAAGAAAAGAAAATTTCAAGGCAAAGTTAGTAGCATGCCTATAATACCAGAACTCAGAGGACTCCTATGAATCCAGCCTGATCTATAGAGTCAGTGTCTCTATTTCATTTTCTCTCGCTTTCTCTTTCTCGCTCTTTCTCCCTTTCCTCTCTCTTTCTCTGCCTTCATCCCTTCATCCCTCCCTCAAAATTATTTCATAAAAATAAGTTTAGAATGATTCAATTTTAGAAAATGGGCAAGAGCCTTTGTCTTGCATACCAAATGTTAAAATTTGTATGGTAAATTTAAGTGTACACCAGACGAGGGAATAGAGAACCTCTATCCACACTTTTCTGTTCTGTTTTCACCCAGCTGTTGGATATTGCTTGATGTCATTACTCTGTTTTGTTACTTAGTTTACTGCTTTCTGTTTAAGTCAGATATTCTCAATCCCATGGTTAGGAGTGTAGTGCTTGAGGAAATGCCATTGTATAGAATTACAGTCATTCATTATCATTTCTTCCTATAGATTTCTCGCAAAACATGGAGAGACAGTGCAGAGCAGAAAATTTATTGTCTGAATTACTTGACCTCCTTATAATCTATATTATGACCTGGTACAGATTCTGCCATTCAACTCCCACAAAGGCTACACTATTTAATTTTTTAATATCAAATTCATCAAAAATGAGAAGGCATGACTTTATGGTATAATAACTAAATTTAGTAGCTATTTGGATATGTGAGCTATTGGCCCTAAAACTGTGCATCTGTCATTTTCTCTTTTGGCAAGAGCACTATCAGGAAACTCATGTAGACATTCCCATTTTAAACTGAGAAATGACTGTGAAGAGATATTAAGTAAATTCTAGAGATGCTAAGTACCTTAAGCAATATCACAAAGATAGGAGTACAGGAGCCAGTCTTCACACCTAAGCAGTCTCACTTCAGAATGCATTGCAGTGGCTCAGAGCCAGCCCCTACTCCTGATGGAAGGTTCCCAGAAGCTGCCATATTGCATTTCTATTTATGACATTCTGACTGGGACTTAGTACTAACTGCAAGAAAGCTTAGAAATGAAAATTTTCTTTGTTTCCTGGAAAGCAATGAGACTAGCTAAATTTATAATGTTTTGGAAGAAGACAAATTCAATTTAGGAGACAGCTAAAACTGTGCCCTTGTCTAAATGGAATATTTATTATATATCTGTATATAATATTATCTTCATCTTCCTCTCATAGGACAAGCACCGACATGGATGAGTTTTGTTAGATGACCTACCCTCTATAAGTTCTTCTGCATGTTATTTGGTTAACATGCAAGTAAATGGCCTATTAGAAAAATTTAAAAATGAGGGAATTCAGTCAAATTTTATAAACAGAAACTACCCTCTGTTTATTCTTCAGAGACATCACTATGAAATGCCTAACTTCTATTTCCAACCAGGCCATAAAAGTCAAACAAAATTTGAAGTAATATTCCAGTGTTTGCCAAATTAACAAATTATTGTGCACAGGCAACATGGGTATTATGTTTGCTACGTAAACTGCAGCATATTTTGTGATTTTCAGAGAGTGCCTGAACTCCCCTTTGCTTGTCTGTGGGTTTTAACAATGACTGGTCAATGGCAGGACTGTCTACCATATCCAGTCATTTCTGACCTGGAGAAAAGGCTCTGGGTATCTTATAATAGGCTGCTTTTACAAATGGTCTTTTTGTTAACTTTTTTAGAGAGAGAAAGCAATCTCTCTCTCTCTCTGTGTCACCTCTCACCTCCTTTCCTTTTTCCCTTGGTTTATGGAAGACAACAAAGATATATTACTGAAGAAGTATTGCATTCAAAGAGAACAAGAAGATACTTGGCAATATTCTAGTGCACAACAAGGGAAATGAGGCTAAATTCAATTAAAGAACATTTTTCTAACATATGCAAGATCTTGGGTTATATAACCAGCACTGAAACATACACACATATGAATACACACACACACACACACACACACACACACACACACACACACATATGCACACATACACACACAAAATATAGCGATAGGAATTTGAGTTTGTTCCACCCAGCATTTACATTTTGTCAGCCACAATGATTTGGAAGAGCCAGACAATGATAATGTCTTTCATTTTCTTCTCTGGTGTTACAACTTATTGTCTTAGAAATTTTTATTTCCTTTATTTGCAAATATGAAAATGAAGTTATTAAATTTCCAATGCAAATTTAAAAATTTTGTGTTTTGTTGAAAATTAAACAAATGTAAAAATTAGAAAATGTAAAATATTCAAATAAGCCTAACAAACACTGAATTGGGCATCAGTTTATTTACATTTATATATGACTTATCACATTAATGACTATTTCTGCCTGAGGAGAAAGAATATGCATTCATTATGATGCATCAAATGCTCATCTTTTATGTCTGGACCTTTTGCTATGTCAATCTTGTGTCTGCTTAAAGTTTATCATAGGAGGGATGAAAAGACTTCCATATTACAGTTTCATAAGGCAGTTAGATGGCTTTCCTCCATCTTGATGCTGATTTCACATTTTTAATGTTTATGCTTTCTTTTTTATTATCCACTACCACTGTGACTGTCCTGTAAAACAATTTTTAAATTTGATTTCCCTTTGTTCTTGGCATTTCCATCATGCAAAATCAATGGAAATGTAGACTTCTATTCAAAATATAGCTTTAAGGAAAAAAAATATATACATAAATATATATGTTATATATATGTAAAATAAGTATGTGGTTAATTTCTTTTTTAAAACTTTTTTGCAAAAGCCGGGCGTGGTGGCGCACGCCTTTAATCCCAGCACTCGGGAGGCAGAGGTAGGAGGATCGCCGAGAGTTCGAAGCCACCCTGAGACTACAGAGTGAATTCCAGGTCAGCCTGAGCTCGAGTGAGACCCTACCTCGAAAAACCAAAAAAAAAAAAAAAAAAAAAAAAAACTTTTTTGCTTATTTTTATTTATTTATTTAAAAGCAACAGACAGAGAAAAGCAGAGAGAGAGAGAGAGAGAGAGAGAGAGAGAGAGAGAGAGAGAAAGGATGCGCCAGGGCCTCCAGCCACTGCAAACAAACTCCAGATGCGTGCGCCCCTTGTGCATCTGGCTAACGTGGGTCCTGGGGAATCGAGCCTTGAACCAGGGTCCTTAGGCTTCACAGGCAAGTGCTTAACCACTAAGCCATCTCTCCAGCCCAGTATGTGGTTAATTTCATGTGTTATTAGGGAATGTCAAATTGAAATAAGAATCTGCTGCAGACTGATAAATGAATGGCAAAGAAGAACAGGCTTTTTCAGGAGAGATCATGAAATGAATTACCCTTTCAGGATTGGAACTTTGGTGGAGTTCATCATGGCAGCATCTCAAAGCCAAAACTTAGCTCCCAAGAAGGATGATAGTATACCACAGAAGAGTATAATGAGATCAACAAAGCCAGAGGGAGGAGGTTTTATTTATTTATTTATTTTTCACTGAACAAAAGGAAAACAAAGCCAGAGAGGGGGCTTTGGTTTTTCCACTGAAAAAAGGAAACATGTTCTTTTTATGGGGTTTGAGGGGACGGGAAAAGTTCACACTATGAGACCCAGCTTAAAAAAAGAGCAGTAGAGGATCAGAGAGTCCAGGAAGCCACTAACAAGAGAGTGAAGTTGTACTTCAAGGTTATCTTGGCTGCTGCTTCAGGGAGCCTGGGTTTGTGTCCCCATTTGGCTTTGAGGACTGAGTAATGAGGCCTCTGAAATTGACCAAATCAGTGTTCTAATATTTCTCCCCACTAAAATAGCCAAATTCTAAAACACTGACAATATCGAAGGCTGATGAGGATGTGGGTCAACAGTCACACTCAATTGGTGCTTGCTGAAACTGTTGTATAAGCTGCAGTTTTTAGTTAATAACATATTCCTATTGGCTTGTTACCTGTAACAAAAGTATCACACTTACAGAAGATGTGAAAAATAGAAGTGTGTACGTGTGTATGTGCTTGCACATGCACACATACACACAAGTGTGGTGGGGGGAAGGGATGTTGGTTTTAAAAGTATTTAATAGAGCTCTCCATACTTGCCTTTCAAAATATCTGTAAACCTAAAAGTTTTCCAAAACTATCTATTAATTTAAAAAGTTTTCTGTAATTGTTTAACAAACCTATTTTAACAGCTTATTGTAGCTAAATTAAATTTAACATTTAATGTTTTGACTTAGAAATAGCATGAGGTAAGTCTTGTTGCTTCATAACACTTGGCTTCAGTTTAATTGAAGAGCAAACATTTTTAAAACTGCTGAACTAAATAAACTTGCATGCTACCAACCACAATCTCAGTGGGACACTGGTAACATGGAGAGTTTTATTATCTCATCGAAATTAAGAAAAACTAGTAAGTAGTACAGTGGTGCACCATTCATTGCCAATTTTTCTATTTCTTCATAATTCAATACCAATTCAGTTGTTCAAAACCAGTAATTATGGAGTATTTATGTTATGAAGATCATCTCTTTCCTTTCTTGTTTTAGTTTATTTGCAGTATGACATCACTAAGTATGATAATTTCAACATTTCCATAGGAAATATTTAGGCTCATATTTAAATGGACTATAGAAAAGCCTCACCAGAAAACAGGATGAGGCTTTTGAAATCAATCATGTCTAGAGAAAAAGTTATCCTAAATCATGTTATCCTCATAATGTTCTAGAAACATATAGGAGCCTGTTTCTGACATTTCTAAATTAAATTATTACAACATAAATGAATCTAAGAGGTCATAAAGGCTGCTGGAATTACAAACTTGAGATTTTGAGAGATGTCCAGAAATGAATAATTGGAATAATGTAAGGAACAGAAGGATAGTCTAGAGGTAGCTGTCTGAGGCAGTCAAACCATTCAGCCTTAAGATAATTGTCACAACTTAGTGATGAAAGGAAGGGAGATGGTGGGAATACTCAGCTATATTTTGCATGCCCCATTTCCTCTACACAACCTTAATACATAGTGAAAGACATTCAAAACCAGGCTGCAGAATTCTAATAACAACCATCATGGTAAATTGGGAAATATCACACAGACTGATTGTAACAAATATATAATTTTGATTAACAAAAGCAATAATATAACGAGTTAAGACAAATGTAGAAACCCAGATTGTGTCAGGCACTGCACTAGTTGTGAAAATGCACATTTTTTTTCTGACAGAGGTAACTCAGAATTGGTTAAGTTCCTCACTAATGCAATGCTATGAATGATGAAATTGTAAATTCTTTGGAAGCAAGAACAATGTCTCAGAGATTAGACACGCTAAAGTTTGAAAGGAAATTTCTAACTGGCTCTTGGCACATGTAGAATACACTGATAAGTAGAATAGAAAAATATTTCTAAGTAGGGAGATACATGTTGATAATCATGGTCTATAGGCCAGAATGTTTTGTGTTGTTTTAACAAAACACCCATGACTAAACAATGTATAAGGAAAATAGGTTTATTTAGTATTTTCATGAGCATAGCACCAGCATCAGCTAATGGTGAGGGCCTGATGGTAGATAATATCAGAGAGAGAAAGAAAGCTAAATTACCTTTCATAACAACTTGCCTTCATGGTACCTAATCCAGACTCCCCCCACCCATGAAATAATGATAGAGTCACAGAATCACTCTCACCACAGGCATTAATCCCTTCAGAGAGAGGGTAGTGTCCCAATGACATAATCAGCTCCCTTAAAACTTCATTTCTTACAAGTTCCATGACTTCTCAAAATCATTACATTGGGTAAAAATGTAAAATATGGGGATATAAATTATGTAAGGCATAACAAGAAGAGATGCCAGGACCTCAGTGGAGGATGAATATATGGTGTCACCAAGTACACAACAGTACCAAAGCCCATGATGGACCTTTGCAGATCATTTATGAGGTAATAGGTAATATTATTCATCACTTACAAATATTAATTAGGAGAAATTAGAGAATGAATTATTCTAATTACTAGCACAAAAAAGTAATTCCCTTTGTAATACTGTAATATTTCCTCATGTTCTTGTTTTCTACCACTTAATATAATCTTATGGCCAGTCTTTCTTGCCTATGTGAAATTAGCAATAACTGATGTGGATTTATTTTGCTGGTATTCTATTGCAATGAATTTAAATACTTTTCATATTGCAATTGCTCTTACATATTTTCTTTTTAGGGCTGGTGAGATAGCTAAACATTTAAGGAGCTTGCCTGCAAAATTTAACAACCCAGGTTTGGTTATCCAGTACCAACATAAATCCAGATGCACCAGGGGACACATTCATCTGGAGTTCACTTGCAATGGTTAGAGGCCCTGGCATTCCCATACTTTCTCTTCTCTCTTTGCTTGCAAATAAATAAATAAATAAACAAACATTTTTGGACAGTTTAAAGGGAATTTGCAAATTCTTTCATTCTATAGCTTTTTTATTCTACTTATTTCATTACTACTATTGTTTAAGAAAATGAAGCCCTATTAAAAAAAATATTTCCACAGTTACTAGTGGTTTTATAGACATAGAATATCCTGAAGATTATAAAACTGCCTCTCTATGTCTACATTCTGTTAAGTACCTTAAATTTGTATTTTACCATTATGTGTACCATTTACCTGGAATTAATTTTCCATGCTACTTGTATAGGGTCCAAGTTAATTTTCCTATGTATAGATATTTTACCCAGAATATTCAAAGCACACAACATGACTTGTTTTGAATATATATAGTAGATATTTTCTGGGCACTAAATTGTATTTCATTGATCTAGTACTGTCTGTGTCAATATCAAATAATCATTATTTTTATATTTTAATAATAGTGAAACTTATAAATATTCAATAATTAGAAATACTTTTTTCAAATTATCTTAGGAATTTCTCTTTTGTCTTACCTTAGACAATACTTCACTGTATTTTTAATCTTAACAAAATATCTCAATAATATTTGTTTTAAAGAACATGCAGTATATATGTACAATAGTAGATGAATGGTCATATATTTTTTGTATCCATATCAAAGAAAGATATAATTATCAATTCATGGCTCTTTAGTTTTATGAACTATTATTAAATATTGATATAAATATCCAACTGACAGAGGCCTAATCTCTAGAATCTACAAAGAATTCAAAAACCTAAACCATTAAAAGTCAAACCACTCAAAAATGGAACAAAGAACTGGACAGGCAGTTCTCAGAGAAGGAAATGCAAATGGCAAACACACACTTAAGAAAATGTTCATCATCTCTAATCATCAGGGAAATGCAAATTAAAACAACTATGAGATTCCGCTTTACCCCAGTAAGGATAGCAAACGTCAAAATATCAAATGAAAATAAATGCTGGCAAGGATGTGGAAAAATAGGAACCAATATCCACTGTTGGTAGGAATGTAAGATGGTACAACCACTGTGGAAAGCAATATGGAGACTCCTAAAACAGCTGACTATAGAATTACTAATGGACCCAGTTATTCTATTACTAGGCATGTACCCTAAAACTTCACACCATAGCTCAGAAAGGTTTGCTCAACCATCTTTATAGCTGCTCAATTTGTAACAGCCAAGAGCTGGAATAAACTCACATGTCCATCATTAGACAAATGGTTAACTAAGATGTGGTATATCTACACAGTGGAATTCTACACAAAAGTAAGAAAAAAAAAAAACCACAATGAAATTTGAAGTAAAATGGTTGAACCTGGAACAGATCATTCTCAGTGAACTCATCCAATCACAGAAAGATAATTGTCACATAGTCTCACTCATCTACAGCTTCTAACTTGAATCTACCCAAGATGCTGACATACCTACCAAGCATCTTGAGGAATAGACAATAGGGTGGGTGGGGAGGGAAGGGAGGGTAAGAGAGGGGGTGGGGGACCAAATGGTTGAACTTTCACCAGGCCCTTAGAGGGAACACATGACTCACAAGGCCCTGAAGAGGGTACAATGAAAGACTGACCTTAATCTTCTGTTTCTGTTTCTCTCTCTCTCTCTCCCTCTTCTCTCTCATATCTCTACCTCTTTTATAATACTTATCATTTTCTTCCCTCTCTTCTTGGGTGCTGGCCTATAACTCCTAGTACAAGCATGTGGTTAACATCCACAATGAGCTGTTGATCAGAGAGACCTACAAGGTTTCCCAAAAGAAGACAGATTTATGTCTGAGTACTTGATGACCCACCAAAGGTTAGTGGTAAGACCCTACTGCTGAAGACACCAGATGCGGTTAACAGGTAACATGGAATGACATGGCCGGAAGCTGGAAGAGAGTTAGTCCCCAGTTAACTTTAGATTTTTTATTTTATTGTTGATCATTGCATTAAGAACCACATATATTAAATCTTGTTGGTAGGTTAAAATGGTACTTTTTGTAAACTAACTTTGTCACCCTAAATATTTGCAACAAATGTGATTTAATAAGATTTTTTTCATTTGTCTATTTTACATGTAAAGTCATATAAGATAATGTCTTTTTAAATTTTATTTTGTGGTGTTTGTATGGTGTGTGTTGGTGCATGTGCACTCATGTGCAATTGCACATGAATGTAGAGACCAGAGTAGAACACCAAAAATCCTCCTCTTTCACTCTTCTAGCAAGAATGATACTAGAAAGTTTCCCTGTGTGAACTGTTGAGTATATTATTTAAATATATCTATGTTCAGTTTCATTAAGGTATTATGTCTCTTCATTTCAGTTAGAAATAGTATCTAAGAAGATTGTTTTTAAATATACAAAGGCTCAAGTAATGTTATGAGTGAAGAATCAGATATTTTTGTTTTGTATTGAAAACTGCAAAAAAAAAAAAAAAAATGAGCAAACCAGTAAATGTAAAATAAAGCACACATGGGTAGGTTTCTGATTGTTCAATTATAAAACAATTCCACATTTCATTTATTCATGGAATAAATAGTTGCTAGATGTTTATTGTGTATACTACATGGTGGCTGGCACTGTGTGAGACCAATTAAACTGTGGCTATAGCAATCATCTCTAAATATCAAATATATATATAATGGCAGGAGAGATGGTCTAGCAGCTAAGGCATTTGCCTGTGAAGCCTAAGGACCCATATTTGATTCCCCAGTACCCCTGTAAACCAGATGCACAAGGTGGCACATGCATGGGGAGTCCCTTGTTCCTTTGCAGTGGTTAAAATCTGGACATGTGCATTCTTTCTGTCTTTCTCAAATAAATGAAAATAAAATATTTCAAAATGCATATAAAAACACATCATGATTTTAGTCCCCACAATATATTATAATTGAAAAAATGTGGTCTTTTGTATATGGGAAGTAGTTTTCCTGCATTATTTTTAAATATAATTATTTTTTCTATGTAATATTTTTTCTGTATAATAAAAGTAATACAATTTCCCACATTATTATTGTGGTAAATATTTTTCCACAAGAAAATTTAAAAAATGGACATATGATAATTAGGTTAAAGTCAATCTTTATGGGATAGAGAAATAGCTTAGTGGTTTAGGTACTTGTCTGCGAAGCCTGAGGATCAAGGTTCAATTCCCCAGGACTCACATAAGCCAGATGCACAAGGTGGTGCATGCATCTGGAGTTTGTTTGCAGTGGCTGGAAGCCCTGGTGTCCATTCTTTCTCTGTCTCTATCTACCTCTCTTTCTTTATCACTCTCAAATAAGTAAATAAAATATTTTTAAAAAACAATCTTTATGTGTATATGTATTTTTAATATTTTATTTATTTATTTATATTTATTTGAGAGGCAGAAGAGAGAGAGAGAGAGAGGAAGAGGCAGATAGAGAGAGAATGGGCATGCAAGGGTCTCCAGCCATGGCAAACAAACTCCAGACACATGTGCCACCTTGTGTGTCTGGTGTACGTAGGTACTGGGGAATTGAACCAGGGTCCTTAGACTTCAGAAGCAAGCATCTTAACCACTAAGCTATTTCTCCATCCCTGTATATGTACTTTATCTCTAGTGATTATATAATGTTAAGCAGATTAAACCATCAAGATAATATGTTCTTATATTAACATAAACATATAGCAAAATTATAACTATGAAAATATTAATGAAAAAATGATATACTGAATGAAGCAAAAAGGAAGAATCTTTGACAAAATGGTAGACTTATATGAGGCTCTAATAATCTGGTAGTTTAAAAAAGTAAAATAAATTACAATGAAACAACAAAATATTTTGCCTTGAAGTGTATTCCTAATATCTTTTCATTTTCCTTAATGCATGTACTACTGATGATCTTTATTTACTTATCTCTTTTGTCAGAGTATAATAATGTCATTAGAGAACTAACATTTTTCTCAATTAATACTCAGTTTCCATGCTGAACTAATGTTTTGTTCATAGCATACAATTAAAACAGAGTAATTTTCCAAATATATATTGTGACTATTTCAGTTAATTAACTAGCTATGTATTATCATAAAGAAAAGTTTATAGAAGGCAGGCATGGTGGCACAGACCTTTCATCCCAGCACTTGGGAGGCAGAGATAGGAGGATCACTGTGACTTTGAGGCCACCCTGAGACTATATAGGGTAAGTGAGACCCTACCTTGAAAAACCAAACTAAATAAATAAATAAAAGTCTATACATAAAAAGAATAAGTATAATACAGGCCATATCCTCTAGACACAGTATACCTATCATTTTTAAAAACTGAAACTATGGGTAAAATGTATTTTATTCATCATAGAATCAAGTAGACATAAAACAATATACCATGAAATCTAAAGAATCTAGTAATCTGTTATTAGGAGTAAATTTTCATTTTTATGCATTTATTAAAAAATATAAAGCTAAAATTAATTGACCAGCCATAAGCATGGTTGAGCAAATGTCTCTGTATTGATGCATAGAGCATTCAGGATAAATGTTCAGTAAGGGAATAACTAGGTCTGTTGGTAACTCTATGTTCAACCTTTTCAGGATTATCCAAACTGATTTCCATAGTGGTTGTACAAGTTTACATTCCTACCAACAGTGGATGAGAGTTCCTGTTTCCCCACATCCTCACCAACATTTGTCATTATTTTGTGGTTGATATCCTTACTGGAGTAAGGTGGAATTCATGGCTGTTTTATTTTGCATTTCGCTAATGGTTATGGATGCTGAACATTTTCTTAAGTCTGTGTTAGCCATTTGTAATTCTTCTTCTGAGAACTTACTATTCAGTTATCTGCCCCACTTTCGGAGTAGGTTGTTTGATTTTTTATTGTTTTATTTTTATCTTTTTATTTATTTATTTTTAAGCCATTCAGACTATGTCCTCTCCCTCCAGCTTCGCAAAGGAGAGCAGGGATATCATCAATGGAAATCTTGTTTAATTTTTTAATTTATTTTATTTTTTATTAATTACTATTGTACTCAGTGAATACAGTCAATTTGGTTCCATTCTTAGGCTCATCCATGACCTACCCCCTCCCTTTGGGCCCTCCTTGTTGAGGTATATGGGTCATGCATTGTGGAGTTAGATCACAGTTATGGCCAAGCTAAATGTCTCTGCATATCATGACCCAACATGTGGCTCTGACATTCTTTCTGGCCCTCTCTTCCGCAACATTTCCCTGAGCCAGGTTGGGTTCATTTTTCGTCTGCTTCAGTGATGAGGTGTTGAGGGCCTCTGGGTCTCCAGATGTCTGATTTGGTAGGTGTTGATTTTTCTCTGTATTGATCTCCTCCACCCTTGTGCTGGTACCTGGTTCACCAAGAAAACAGCACTCTTGCTTGTTTTGCCAATTGTTCTTAATTTCAGCCAGGGCCCTTTCAGGAATGATGGGGTGGCTCTCTCTTGGGATCTATATCTATCTGAAAAAGAGAAGCAGATTCTCCAAGAGAGAGTAAATTAGCACCAGGCAAATGAGATAACCCTTCCTTTTTTATAGAGAATTTAATAGGTGTAGGTCCTCTTGTAGCCCACGATTGGTGATAGCATCAGAAATGAAAGCGGGCTTATGTTTGGATATGGTTCTGACTTGTTTCCCAGCTCCATCTATGGGTCATGTACCACTGAGGAGATCAGTTAGCCAAATCAAGAGCAGTTCGTTTCCCACCATGGCTGTGCACCACTATTGGGGAGCATCACGACAGGTTATTTGCTGTTAAGTAGGTTAGACCATGAGTTCCTTGGACAGATATTGGTCATTTTCCCAGTCTCCTATGTAGCAATTTCTGTCACTAGACGTGCTAACTGTCTGGGGACTGACTCTCTTCCAACTTCCAGCCATGCCATTCCATTTTACGTGTCAACCACATAAGGTGTCTTCAGCAGTAGGGTCTTAGCACTAACCTTTGCTGGGTCATCAAGTACTCTGACAGAAATCTGTCATTCTTTTAGGAAACCTTGTAGGTCTCTCTGATCAAAAGCTCATTGTGGATAATAGCCACATGCTGGTACTGAGAGTTACAGGTCAGTGCCCACTAAGAATAGGAAGAAAAAGATAACTAACGTAAAAGAGTTAGAGAGGAGAGAGAGAGAGAGAGAGAGAGAGAGAGAGAGAGAGAAAGAGAGAGAGAAAGAGGGAGGGAGAGAGAGAAGCTATATAAAACTAAGGTCAGTCTTCATCATACCCTCTCCAGGGTCTTGTGGCCCAAGTGTTTCCTGTAAGGCCTGGTGAAGGTTTAGCCATTTGTTCTGTCTTTTAGGATGTAGAATTTTATGGTACCATTGCCGTTTGGCTCAAGATTTGTGTTTGCCACCCTTTTCGTTGCTTCTCCCCTACCTCCCCACCCATCCTATTGTCTAGTCCACGAGATGCTTGCTGGGTATGTAAGGCATCTTGGGTAGATTCAGTTTAGGTGCTGTAGATGAGACTATGTGGCAATTCTTTTTTCTGTGATTGGGTAAGTTCATTGAGAATGATCTGTTCCAGGTTCAACCATTTTTCCTCAAACTTTATTCTGTCATTTTTTCTTACTGTTCTGTAGAATTCCATTGTGTAGATATACCACATCTTAGTTATCCATTCTTGTAGTGAAGGACATCTGGGTTGATTCCAGCTCTTAGCTATTATAAATTGAGCGCCTACAAACATGGTTGAGCAAATCTCTCTGGCCTGTGGTTTGAAGGTTTTAGGGTAGATGCCCAGTAAGGGAATAGCAAGGTCTGTTGGTATCTCTATAGTCAGCTTTTTCAGGAGTCTCCATATTGCTTTCCAAAGTGGTTGTGCCATCTTACATTCCCACCAACAGTGGATGAGTGTTCCTACTTCTCCACATCCTTGCCAGCAATTTATTTTCATCTGATTTTTTGATGTTTGCTATCTTATTGGGTAAGGTGGAATCTCATAGTTGTTTTAATTTGCATTTCCCTGATGATTAGGGATGATGAACATTTTCTTAAGTCTGTGTTTGCTATTTGTATTTCTTCCTCTGTGAACTGCCTGTTCAGTTCATTGCCCCACTTTGTGAGGGGGTTGTTTGAATTTTTCTACTTAGATTTTAGAGTTCTTTGTAGATTCTACAAATTAGGCCTCTGTCAATTGGATAACTAGCAAATATTTTCTCCCATTCTGTGGGAAATCTATTGGCTTTACTTATTGCATGCTTGTCTGTAAAGAAATTCTTCAGCTTCATGTGATCCTGTTGGTTGAGTGAGGGTTCAAGATCTGTGAGCTACTGGGGTTTTGTTCAGGAAGTCTTTTTCTATTCCTATATCATGGAAAGTACTTCCTATATTTTCTTCCAGTAGTAGTTGAGTTTCTGGTCTTATATTGAGGTCTTTGATCCATTTGGACTTGAGTGCAATGCATGGCAAAATGTGTAGATCAAGTTTCAATTTCCTGCATATGGTTATCCAGTGTGTCCAGCACCATTTGTTGAAGATGTTGTCTTTCTTCCATCCTATATTGTTAGGGCCTTTGTCAAATATCAAGTACCAATAGTTGCTTGACCCAAAGTCCGGGTCCTCAAGTGTGTTCCATTGGTCTATACTCCTGTTTTTATGCCAGTACCATGGGGCTTTTATTACTATGGCTTTGTAATACAGCTTTAGATCAGGTATGGTGATGCCTCCAGAGGTATTCCTTTTGCTGAGGATATGCTTGGATATGCAAGGCCTTCTGCCTTTCCATATGAAATTTGAGATCATTTTTTTCTATCTCTGTGAAGAACACTATTGGGATCTTAATTGCAATTGAATTAAATCTGTATATTGCCTTTGATAGGATTTCCATCTTCACAATGTTAATTCTACCAATCCAGGAGCATGGGAGGGCTTTCCATTTTCTCAAGTAATCCTCATTTTCTTTTTTGAGTGTTTTTATGTTTTTGTTGTATAGCTCTTTCACTTCTTTGTTTAACATTATTCCAAGGTATTTTTGTTGTTGTTGTTGTTGCTATTGAAAATGGGACCATGTCCCTTATTTCTTTCTCTGTATCTTTGTCCTTTGCATATAGGAAGGCTACTGATTTTTGTGCATTGATTTTGTATCCTGCTACTTTGCTATACGAGTTAGTCACCTTCAGGAGTTTTGGGATGGAGTCTCTCAGGTCTCTTACAAATACAATTGTTTCATCAGCAAATAAAGCTAACCTAACTTCTTCCTTTCCAAATTGTATCCCTTTTATTTCCTTCTCTTGTCTTATTGCTGGAGCTAGGACTACCAGTACTATATTGAAGAGCACAGGTGAAAGACGACAACCCTGTCTTGTTCCTGATCTTAATGGGAATTCCTCCAGTCTCTCTCCATTAAGTATTATTTGGACCTTAGGAGCTTTGTATATTGCCTTTATTATGTTAAGATATGAACCATCCATGCGAATTCTCTCCAATGTTTTGATCATGAAGTGATGTTGTATCATGTCAAAGGCCTTTTCTCTATCTATCGAAATGTTCATGTGGTTTTTGTGTTTAACCTTGTTTATGTGGTGTATTACATTGACAGATTTTCATATGTTCAACCACCCTTGTGTTCCTGGGATGAATCCCACTTGGTCAAGGTGGATAATGCTTTTGATGTGTTCTTGGATTCGGTTTGTGAGGATTTTGTTCAGGATCTTTGCATCTAAATTCATCAGGGAAATAGGCTGGTAGTTTTCTTTTCTTGTGGCATCTCTGCCTGGATTTGGAATTAGGGTAATACTAGCTTCATAAAAGGAGTTGGGTAATTTTCCCTGTCCTCCAATTTTATGGCATAGTTTGAAGAAGTTTGGTTTGAGTTCCTCCATGAAGATTTGATAGAATTCAGCTGAGAAGCCATCTAGTACTGGACTCTTCCTTTTGGGGAGGTTTTTTTATTCCTTTTTCAATCTCAATGAGTGTGATAGGTTCATTTAGGTGATTAATCTGCTCTGAGTTTAGCTTTGATATATGGTTGCAGTCCAGGAATGTACCCATCTCCTATCCAGTTTTGTGAAGTAGAGGTTTGTGAAATAATGCCTGATGATTCTCCCAATTTCACTTATGCCTGTTGTGATCTCTCGTTTTTCATTTTGAATTTTCTTAATTGAAGCATCTCTTTTTTTTTTTACTTGATCAGATTGGCCAGGGGGTTGCCAATCTTGTTTATTTTTTCAAAGAACCAGCTCTTTGTTTTATCAATTGTCTTAATTGTTTTCTTAGTTTCCAATTCATTAATTTCTGCTCTGATTTTAATTATTTCTTTCCTCATGGAGATTTTTGGGTTGGATTTTTCTTGCTTTTCCAGCTCCTTTAGGTGGATGGTTAGGTTATAGATTTGGCGATCTCTCTGTCTTTTTTTTAAGAAGGCATTGAGTGCTATGAATTTTCCCCTGAGGACCGCCTTCATTGTGTCCCATAAGTTTTGGTATTATGTGTTCTCATTGTAATTCAATTCTAGAAATTTTGCAATTTCATTTTTTATTTCATCCACTATCCATTTATTGTTTAAAAGTGTGTGGTTCAGTTTCTAGGTGCCGTTGGGATTCTTGGTGGGTCTTTTGTTGTTAATTTCTAGCAATATAGCATTGTGATCTGATATCATGCAGGGAATTATGTCTATCTTCCTAAATATGTGGAGGCAGGCTTTGTGACCTAGTATATGGTCTATTTTACAGATTTTTCCATGGGCTGTTGAGAAGAATGTGGAGTCTGTGGATTTGGGATGGAAAGTTCTGTAGATGTCCATTAGGTCTAAGTGATCCATGGTTTTGTTGAGCTCTCTTACTTCCCTGTTGAGTTTCTGTTTGGATGATCTGTCTATTACTGATATGATGTATTGAAGTCCCAAACTATGATGGTGTTGGTGCTTATTTCTGTTTTATTTCCAAGTAGGTTTTTGTTTCTGAACTGTGGTGCCCCTGTGTTTGGTGCATACAGATTTATGATTGTAATATCCTCTTGATGGAGCATTCCCTTGAGAAGAAATAAGTGGCCCTATTTTTTTTTTTTACTTTTTGGTTTGAAGTCTATTTTATCTGATATTAATGTAGCTACACCTGCTTGTTTCTTCTTCCCATTCGCTTGGAATACTGTTTTTTACCCTTTCACCCTGAGGAGGTGTCTGTCTTTAGTGGTGAGGTGGGTTTCTTGAAGACAACAGATTGAGGGGTCTAATTATTTTGATCCATCCTGTTAGATTGTGTCTCTTGATGGGTGAATTAAGGCCATTGATATTTAGGGTAATGACTGTGAGATTTGGTTTGATCCCTGACATATTGTGATGGTAAATGTGGGTTGGCATTTTCATGGACTTTGAAGTTTTTTGTGGCTACTCTGAGTTTGGTTATTGTGATCTGCTTCTTGTAGGCATCTGAGTTTGATTATTTGTTTCTTCTCTGTGGAGAATTTCCTGAAATACTCTCTGTAGGTTTGGTTTTGTGTTCATGTAATTGTAAAGCTGAGTTTTGTCATGGAAAGTTTTCTTCCACTATCTATTATGAGGGATACTTTTGCTGGGTAGGGTAGTTTGGGGTGGAAGCCATAGGTTCTTAGACTTTGCAGTGTTTCATTCCAGGCCCTTCTAGCTTTCAGTGTTTCCATTGAGAAGTCTGGAATAATTCTGATGGGGTTACCTTTAAAAGTGGTGGGCTGTTGTTCCCTAGATGCTTTTAGGATTTTATCTTTAGTGTCAATGTTTAGAGTCTTACTGATGATATGTCTTGGAGAGTTTCTCCTTTGGTACAGTCTGTTTGGAGTTCTATTGGCTTCTTGTATCTTGATGGGCCTTTCTTTTAAGAGACTGGGGAAGTTTTCTTCAATTATTTTTTTTTCGTGGCTTTTAAAAATTTTATTCAAAAGCTTGTATAGCTTCAATATCCAGCTCATGGCAAAATCAGGACACATGTAAAATACCATGCAATACATTAGATTTCCAAAAGGAACCAAAAAGTCCAGTAAAATTATCACTTCCATTACACCAAATGTATGACACAAATAATATAAAATTAAAAGTTGAAAAAAGGTGACACGGCTTTCCTAAGATACAGTTTACTCTTACCACCAGGGTCCACATGTCTATGCTGCAGAGCGGCAGCAGGAATCAGACCCTCCTATCTGGTACTTGGTAACCTGGTAATAAAATCATCCCCTAATGCCGCTCTGTCCTCTGAGATACCACATGCTGCCTAAAACAACTGTAGCTCTGGAAATAGTAAACAGGAGACTGATTTCCGGGGGGGGGGGGGATTTTAAATAAGATATACATGGGACAGGCCATAGAAAGTTTGCCAAGTTAATTGGGTGCATGATTGTGTTCACTCAGTATCCAAACAAAGTGTGTGTGGTCATCAGTTGGCCGCTCCTGCTGCTGCCTCAGTATGGCTTGTAGTTATTCTGATGGCTACTGTGTTGCTGGCTCTTCCAGTAATTTGCACAACCCTGATCTCCATCTCCACCACTGCCTTGGTTCCCTCGGTTGTGGTTTCCATGACCCCCAGAGCCATACTGCTATTGCTCATAGACTTCTTTGGGCTAGGAAACCTTGATTTCACACTTGCTTCCACTGACAGTGTGGAATTTTTTCTCCAGAACCTTCTTCACAGAGTCTTCTTCTTTAAAAGTAATAAAGACAAAGCCCCACCTTTTATTCAACTTGGTGTCCATTGGAAGCTCAACAGCCTCAGTCTCTCTATACTCACCAAAGTACTCTCTGATCTTTTCTTGAGTGGCTTCACAATTCTGACCTCCCACAAAGATTTTCTTCACAGGGTCCTTCTTCATAGCCATGGCCTTTTTAGGGTCAATGACTCTGCCATTCAGCCTGTGCTCCTTCTGATCTAGGACCTTTTCTACACTGGCAGAATCTTTGAAGAGGATAAACCCAAACCCTCTTGAACATCCAGTGTTGGGATCCATTTTTATTGTACAATCAACAACCTCTCCAAATTTAGTAAAATAATCCTTTAAATCTTTTTTGCTGGTATTCCAGTTCAGGCTACCTATGAATATTTTCCCCGCGTCCTTCTTGTTCTTGCTGGCATTGATCTGGTTGCCCTCAGTGCCATTCTGGTTCCCGCTTGGGGCCTCCGTGGCTGCTGTGGCAGACGGCAGCATGGGCCAGCTGCTGGCCTCGGCTGGCAAGTCCACCTCGGGGGCAGGCTCATGTCCATTCTCAGTGGAACGCATAGTCTCCATGGGCTGCTCCTCACCCGCTTCCAACATGGCAGGACGGGCCGGGTGGCTCCTCACCATTGGGGATGCTCAGAGGGCCATTGGGGAGCCACACTGGCTGGGGAAGGCGCTGCAGGCTGGGCAGCACTGGAGCATGAGCTGCCGTGGTGGGGACGGCGTCATGTCCATCCATCTGCCTGTGCTTCCCCCTCGGCCACCGGTGCACCAAGCCCACCAACTGGATCACGGAGCTCCTGCCTGCACGGTGCCACCACCTCCTTCAATTATTTTGTTAAATAGGTTCTCCATGCCTTTGGTCTGAATTTCTTCTCCTTCTGGTATTCCAATGATCCTGATATTAGGACATTTAAGTGTATCCCACAATTCCCTCATGTTCTGTTCAAAGAAACTTTTGAACTTACTGAAAGTTTTGAACTCTCAAACTGTTTCTTCCATCTTGTCTTCCAGATCAGAGTTTCTATCCTCCACATGGCTAACTCTGTTCTTGAGAGCTTCTAGAGAGTTTTGGACTTGTTCAATTAGGTTTGCATTTTCTACTGCTTTTCTAAGTATAACTTCCATCCCTCTGTCAAGCTCCCTTTTCACATCATTTTCTGATTTTCTTCATGCTTCTTGGAAATCATCCTTGCATTTCTTTATGTCTTCATTTAGCATCACCAGCTGGTTTTTGTGATCCTCTTTTTGTTTCACTCTCCCTCATATCTCTTAACTGTCTTTGAACACCTTGCATTTTCTTATCTATTTGGTCTAGTCTAGTGATGGCAGCATCCACACGATCATCAGTACTTTGTTTGCTTTTCTGCAAGTTCTACCAGTAGCTTGGTCAGGGTTGCATTGCTCATAGCTTCATTGTCATGTTCTATGACTCTTCTATGTTTTGATTAGAGATGTTCATTGTAGGACAGGGTGATCTACCTGGATTTTCTTGCACTTGATTTTTCATGTTATTTCTTTTGCTCTGTGGTCTGCCCCATTACAGTGTATGGGCCTGTAGGTGGGTGGATCAGCCTGGGCTCAAGCACAATGAAAATATGAAGCAGCCTGAGGCAGTTGCCAAGCAGCCTGGGCTTTGGCTCTCATTTGCCAAAGCTGCCTGAGCTTCTGCCTGGCCGGGGTGCCAAAGTTGCCTGAGCTCTCATACAGTAATGCACCAAAGCTTCCTGCACTCATGCTAGGAGGGACACAGAGACAGCAAGCACTGAAGCAGCCCAAACTTTGGAGTGGTGGAACACTGGGACCCAGAAGCAGTCTGTGCTCCCCTGCAACAGGACAATGGTGGTTGGCTGACAGCAGACAGGGACGGTGTCACACCTGAGCTAGTGCAAGTGACAGACACAGTCTGAGCTCATGTCGGGAGTTGCAATGGGCCTGGGCTCGTGCGTAAATGTGCTGTGGCCAGAGCAGTAAGTGAGCAAGTGGGCGGAGCAGGCTAAGCTTCCACAAGCAGGGATCAGCGCAGTGGCACCATTTGGTGGGCAAATTGATCAAAGGAGCCTGAGCTCCAATGGGCCAGCAGGCATAGCTTGGCCAAGGTCACTCGTGGTCAGGGGTAGCAGGGCAGTCGCCCCTGTGCAGTGAGGCAAGTGGAACTATGTTGGCCTGGGACCCTTTTCCTACAGTGCAGGAGTTTCCTGAAGCTGGGACTGTGGGTATGGCAGCTGCTTGGGGGGAGGCTTGGGCTACCGACATGGGAGAGAATCAGCTATTCCCTGTTTTTTTTTTCCCCTCTGTGCCCTCCCACTGTCAATCTGTTGGAGATTTCTCTCCCCCAAAAGGTCCAGTGAACCCTTAATGTCTTGCCTTTCTTTCCCAGGGATGTGCGGTGCAGTTAGGCAGTCGCCTTCTTGGCTAGAAGCCCAGATTAATCTTTTGAGTCTTTGTAGATTTAGATATAGGCTTCTGTCAGTGATATAGCCAGCAAAGATTTGCTCCTACTCAGTGGGTAATCTATTGTCTTTGCTTACTGTGTGTTTGTCTGTGCAAAAGCCTTTTAGCTTCATGAGATCCTATTTGTGGAGTGATTGTTTAATTTCCTGGGCTACTGAGCTTCCGTTCAAGAAGTCTTTCCTCACTCCTATATCTTGGAGAATGCCTCCTATTGTTTCTTCCAGTAGTTGAAGAGTTTCAGGTCTTACATTGAGGTCTTTAATCCATTTGGACTTCATTTTTGTGTATAGAGTGATGAATGGGTCTAGTTTCATTTTTCTACACATGGCATCCAATTTGTCCATCACTATTTGTGTTTGTGCTATCTTTTCTCCAGTCTACATTATTAGCACCTTTGTCAAAGATCAAGTAGCTGTAGTTACTTGACCTTAGGTCTGAGTCTTCAATTCTGTTCCATTGGTCTATGTTTCTGTTCTTATGCCAGTATCATTCTGTTTTTCATGAGAAATAAATTGTTCACATGCTGGTCTTACCACGAAACTGCACTGGATATGTGTAAAATAGAGATGCAATATTTTACTTTTTAATGTGAAGATTTACAGAATAACATAATTTGTATTAATGTATTATTTACTTGCAGTTCTTTACAATTAGATCACGCATGTGACATGGAAAGCTCAGTTTTTCAAAATTATTTTGAGAAGAAAATAAGCAAGATTCTATTTTATCCCAGGTTCATTTTATTATGCTAAAATTATTGAAAATTCCTACAAAGTATATAAATTGTAATGAGATAATAAACAACAAACCCAAAATATATAAGATTATACAGAAAGAAAAATAAAAAAAAATAGAAAGCTTAGAAATAAATCAGGGAATACAGAAAAAAGCTGAGACAAAAGTAAATAACTGTACAATAAAACAACTATAAATAAAAAGGTAAAAATATGAAATAGTAAGAAAAAATCAGAAAGCAAGACTCTCAGAAACCCCTAGAAAGGCATTCAGGACCCTCTTCCAAGTAGTTTGGTGAATTTGGAAATGCAAAAGTTATGACTGAAAAGAAATGCAGCATAATAATGTGTGAGAACAACCCTGTATCATTCTCATGTTTGAAAATGATGTTGCTACACAAGCAAGAAGAAATGAAGAGAATTAAGGTGAATATAGAACCAAGGAATGAGCAGGATTTACAGCTGCTGCTCACTCAGTTGAACTCGTGAATATGACTTCATTTCTGCTATCATAACTCACCTTAAAACTCAAACAATTATGTAATCTCATATCAACCACCATAAAATATGAAAGAAATAAGACAGTGAAAACACACCTAGAAATAAGGTTTGTAAATATAAGACTGTGGAACAAACTTTAAAAATTGGAAAAAAAAATACATGGAAGATAATTGGAACAGATAAATGGATGACATAACAATCTAAATACTTCAATTTCCTTCCATCTTATCAAATTAAATCTTTATTGAAATTGTATTTGCTATTGTGAATAGCCTAGTATATTTAACAAAAATATTATAAGATTAAGGTCACACATAGCTATGTAAGCTTTAAAAACACAGTGAGGACAGAAGGAATGATTTCCTAGGATCCTGGTTAAAGTGAATATTAATCACACAAACACAAGGTACACCCAGCAGGAAGAAAAGAAGCAAACAGACCAATATGATGGCATACAGAATGCTGTGATGAATTCCTGCATGCATAGAGCGTGAATGATGAGGTACAAACGACTGGTCCATCTGTATGAAAGGGAAAGAAATTTAACAGTAGTATTTGGAAAATTGGATCACTGCAAAGTGACAAGTAATTGGATCATCACCTAACATGACAGATAAAAACCTAAATGTGAAAGGCAAAAGTATGAATGTGGAAGGAGAAGGAAAAACAGGGCTAGTAATGTAGAGACACTGAGTGGCATACACATTTAAAAAATTGTATCTTTTATTCATAGCACTTGGAATAAAAATATTACCTTAAATAGTTAAATGTATATCTCAAATTGTAGAAACATTAGACATAATTCATTATGCTGATCGAATCTATATATAAGTAAATTATGGCTAAATCTCTAGTAAAGTATGATGATTCTGAGGCTGTTGGGGTCCTACATTGAACTGGCTGCAGATGTATAATTAATACAAATAAAAGTTATACAATAAAATATGTTTGTGTGTAAGAAAGGGAGATTAACTGTAGGAATTGGCACATACAGATATGGTAGCTCAGAAGGTTCAAGACATGCTGCCTACAGGCTGGAGAATAAGGAAAGCTGATGATTTACTCTGTCTCCAAAGGCTTGAGAACCAGCAGCTCCAACATCCAAAGGCAAGAGAAATTGGACATCTCATCACAGATGAAAGCAAACTTCGTTTTTTCAGTTGTTTGTTCTATACTGCGCCTCTGCAGACTATATTGGTTAAAGGCTGGCCACACTGGACCAAATCCAAATGCTACTCTTTTCCAGGAATATCCGTACAGGCATAAAGGGAAATGCTTTATCCTAGTCAAACTGACATAAAAATTAATCATCACACTAGGTGTGGTAGGTAGGAAAAGGATTGTGTAGCAACATGAACTGTTATTTAGATCAAGACACTGTTGTTTACTGAGTACAGGCAGACTCATCTTTCACTTCTTTTCCATTTGAACAAATTAGAGCAGAGGATAGATGTGATGACAACGGGACAGGCTAGTATCCAAAATATAAACTTGCAAAGGTATGTAATTTCTCATTGTAGGTCATAAATTCACTTTAATTCTTTCTTTTTTTTTTTTGGTTGTTTTTTATTTATTATTTATTTGAGAGCGACAGACAGTGAGAGGAAGAGGCAGACAGAGAGAGAGAATGGGCGTGCCAGGGCCTCCAGCCACTGCAAGCGAACTCCAGATACATGCGCCCCCTTGTGCATCTGTCTAATTTTGGTCCTGGGGAATCGAGCCTCGAAGTAGGGTCCTTAGGCTTCAAAGGCGAGCGTTTAACCCCTAAGCCATCTCTCCAGCCCTACTTTAATTCCTTCTAAAAGGCAAAACCAGAGGAAAACATGATAAACATTCTGATGTATAATCTTCTGATAAAAGTGCAATAATTAAAAATGAAATAATCTCTTCCTCACATAGATGGCTAACAGCAAAACTTCCATATAAGATCTTAGACTGAGCCCATTACAGTATAATTAGCTACATTATTATAGTACATTTAGGAATATATTGCATAATTCCATTTTAATTAGGTATGATATGGGCTATTCACAAAATGGCATGTAAATAATGAAGTGAGCTAATTTGGAGTTTACCACTGTCATGATTTTATGTCATTCATCCATGAAATGATATTTTGAATTAAGCTTGAAATTTTAAGACTGAATACAAGAGTTAGGTTATAGTTTTTCATAGCTCAGACAGTAAGGGAGACATTAAGCAACAAATT